>OY751381.1:0-10000000 GCA_963565295.1 Epirrhoe alternata | reverse complement strand
TAAAAATTGATGGACTTTTCACATGGCATCATCCAGCCCCAAAACTATAAAACTGAAAGTTTGTTAGTATGTTTTTGTTTCAATCACACCTCAAGCACTTGACAAAAAATTCAATTTGAATTATCAGTTACAACGCAAGTGGAAACCATGTAGTTAAATATAAATTAAGTGCCTAAAAAAGAAGAAAAATACTGCGAGAAAAATTCATATAAAACCTAAGAGCATCATTTTCATACACCATGTTAGCAAGAAGTACAAGGGTGACTGGGGCTTTTGTTTTAGTGGCGTAGGTGTTTCAACAACATCTTGCTTTATAAATTTTCAGTGGAAATTCCTTCATCTTGTAAGCTTTAATATATTCAGCGACACGTTTGTTGTTTCTGGTAGCATCGTTTTATGTCTTACTTATGTACAGTCAGCTTAACCTTACTAACGTGCTGCGTTCCTGTACAATACTGATTATTATTGAATACTTTGGTATTTATTATAATAACACAGTGTATTACACTCGAGTTACAAATAAATAAATAAAAAATGCTGGACATTACAGCATCATCTAGCCCCAAACTAAGCAAAGCTTGTACTATGGGAACCAAATAAATAAAAATAAAAATTACCTATTATTACAATAAAAGTACTTAAAACTATCTTAATTAGGTTCAATTGTCCGGTAAGGACTGCCTATGGCAGTGAAAGCCTCCTCCAAGCCTTTCCACTGTTTACGGTCTCGTGATATTCTTGGCCACTTATTACCTGCGACACCCACGATGCCATCGTTGTAAATGCATACAAATTATACATAGAAACACCCAGACACGAAATAAATATTTGCAGATCATACATACATTTATCGGCGGGGATCAAACACGCAACCTTCTGCGTCCCAAGCGGGCTTTCACGCACTGCGCCACAGAGGTCGTCAATAAAAAAACTAATACAATTTACGAGCTAATGTCGAAAGCTGAAGATTTTCTACCGCCTATTCATTGTACAAAAAACAGCGCATCGAGAAATCTCGTTTGACTTCTCGACTTTAAGCTTTCAGCTAAACCAAGGTGTGGCATAAAAGTTCTAGCGTAAAATCAAACAGTGGCTTAAAAGATAAAACGAACAAGATCAATGTAAAAGGTTCGTTTATGGACGCTTAAGAGTGCCGCACACCGACAAAATCATTGAACGAGTTTGAAAACCTTTACGCGCAATGAATTCTCTTAACTTGCAAACGTTCATTGACTTGTATCTGGATCGATGTTACGTACATCAAGTTTTAAGGTTGAAATGAAATTAAGCTACCTTGAAATACCTTAATATTCCAACAGCTTTGCATTCCACGAAGTTGAACATTAAAGGAATTGTGTTTGAGCAGAAACTTACGAAACTTTTACAAAACTTTGAACAAAAGAGTGCTAACAGATCAAGGACTTTTCGAATAATGTAATTAAAAAAGTAAGATTGTATTTCGGTTTTTTATTGACTCCTCGCTCTTATAGGCTTCTCCTAAGGATAATTTTTGTAGATAATCGTACAGCATAGAGTTCATTTCGTTTATTGTTTTATCGTGCCTTATTTGTTTGACACTAAGACCCCTCGCAGACTACAAACTTTCTATCGGCCGATAGTTGAGACGGAATATACTTCGGCTCGTAATGAGTATGGAGAAGTATAGCCCGACTCAACTAACGGCCGATAGAAAGTGTGTAGTCTGCGAGGGGTCTAATACGTCGCTCTTTTCTTTGAAATCGATTCAGTTATGTATTATTGATATTAAGCTCTGGTTGAACTGATTTCCAGTAAAAAAAACTTCATGTTCCTTTACTGATGTTCTTATCTATAGCATAAAATCAAGGCTTGTCGATTGTTAAACCATGGGTTCGGATATATTGAATTGAGTTTTAGCAAAAAAACTGACCTGTTTGTGGTTTGGATTCCAAAGCATTATTGCAGCTTTAAAGATATGTGGTTGAAACGACGCGTGATCCAAGTACTTATGTGATGATATTTCCGGTATCTTTTGCATGCATGATCTGGATCGGTTGACATAGTATATAGCTAGAGAGCGTTTTCTTTTCTTGGCTTGGTTTAAGTTTTGTATCTATTGATTATTGAAAGCGATGAATTTTTGAATGTTTTTATGATAGTCAAACGTAATTGTACTAAAAAACATTGAAGCCATTGAAAAGTTTTTATGAAAGTTATTAACAACTTTGACTATTCAATACAATTGACTCGTTTTAATACCTTAATTGCTCTAACCTGTGATTACGTTTTGATTCCTTGAACAAAATGGTATACCGTAGAACAAGAAATTACCCTCATATTTTTATAAAAACAAATGTTGGAACTCAATAGCCGAAAGACATCAGGAAGAATAGATTATTAGCTCACTCAATAGTTTGACCCACCCGTATGGCCTTGGGTTTATTAACTGTAGCAAAACTAAGCCTAAGTGATACAGAAATAAGGTTCATTATTAAATGGGCGTAGAACTTTATTAAGGGGTATAAAATATGTAAGCAATTGACTATTGAATTTAAGGGGTTCGAATGTTCAATCAATAAACGAGTAAAAGCTATTTGTCCAAAGTTTTTTTCAATCTGGAGGATCTTTTACTTGCTCATGATAATAAATTTGAGTGATTAAGACGTCGTTTACATGATACCATTCCGGCATCTTGCCACAGAATAATAGCTCTTGCTCCGTTGAGTTTAAGATATACTTTGATGTCTTTCGATCAGCTACTCGCTAGAGCTTGACTATTATAGATTTATAAGAATATGTCATCTACGCATAAATACCTAGAAGCATGCATGGGCACAAGTGTTCTAAATAAATTAAATATTGTATGTACTAGCCGTTCCGAACAGAACCTGTTTGATTAAGTTTCTGATTAAAACTGAGTTTAATATTACTATTCTCATAACTTCAGTGCTCTGCTAGATTTATGAGCGAGCCATTTTGACACTGAGAGTATGAAATTACTGAACATGGGTGCTTTTATTTTGAAGTAAAAAGTAGCTTTGGCTAGTTACTAATCTTTGAGTTATTAGTAATGAAGTATTTTAGGTAAATAAATGTACATAATTCAATTCTCTTAAACAGCTTTACTCAAAGTGTGCTCCGTGGAACCCAAGGGCTCCGTGTAGCATCTATAGGGGGTCCGCTATAAAACTTAGGCCTCTTCATTATCTTTATTACCTAATTGTTCTTATGATAAGATAAGATAAGATAATCATTCATGTATTTGAGCCAGACTGGCTAACCGTTGCTTTAGAGTGCAGAGTAAAACTTTTCCCCGGCAGGTCAAAGTGGACAAAAAAAAAATAACGCACTCTCAGATTTCATATCAAAGGAACTTTAGTACTCGTATTATTTGTAAGAGAACGAGTTTGTATCATACGAATCGTATGATACAAACTCGTACTCTTACAAATAACAATGAACAGACGTAAGCAATGAATGTATCTATACTTACTATAATAATATTATAAAGAGGAAAGATTTGTTTCTTTGTTTGTATGTTTGTTTGTTTGAAATGAATAGGCTCCGAAACTACTGGACCGATTTGAAAAATTCTTTCACCATTAGAATCCTACATTATCCCTGATGAACATAGGCTATATTTTATCCCGGGAAAGTGATGTTTTCCCGAAGGATCGCGGGTAACACCGCGACGGACAGCTAGTATAACATAATATTATTATTGTAGTGCAGCTCTATATGTTTCCGACGCCGCAGAAAGTGTGAAGTAATCTATGTGACAGCGTAGCGAGGAGTGGATATAGGTCGCCTCAATATGGAAGGTATTTCCTCCAGTTATATACGGAAAACTACTGAAGCAAGTCTCCCCATGCTTTGCTAGGTATAAAAAAATCGAACGAAAACAAATTGAAATACGAGTAGTGCATTCAAAACATGACTCCTATTACTTGCTCGGTGAGCCGTGTTGGCCGACTGGGGTTGTGCCTCGACTTCAATCCGAAGGTCGTGGGATCGAATCCCAGCCATCAATAGATTTTTCGTTTCGTAAAATTTATATGCACTTTAACACGAGCGATGTTTTCGATGCGTACGATGTTTTCCTTCACCGTTTTTTAACGGTGAAGGAAAACATCGTAAGGAAACCCGCAGCTTAGTCAGCTCCACATGTATTGATGTTGTCTTTCCTGTGGACAAGGACGATTAAGCTGAGAGGATGGTATAGGTGCTGGGCAAGCCTTTTCATCTCAAAAAATGTCCCAGGCACTACAGCGTCCCGTTGAGTGTAGGCAAAGGTTGCCTCCTGTATAAATCATCTCATATACTCGTAGATGTAAAAGGCCTAAGTTTATTACTTGCTATTACTTAATATTAAACCAACCAATACTAAATTTAAAACTAACTAAATTTAAAAATACAATTAAACGTCATCTCTGTAAAAAAGCCTATTATAAGATATCTGATTATTTGGATGACAAAAAAGCTTGGGACTTGCTCCAACTCAATGGATCCATGGATCACCTAAAAGAATGCTAGGCCTCAGACCGTGTTTGTTGCCCTGATTCTTCACGGTATTGGTCGCGAAAGAACAGGAGTAAAATTAGTTTTAAGTCTATTCTAAGTGATCCCTGCGGTCCTACTGAATAAATGATTTTTGACTTTGACTTTGACTTTTAGATTAAACCAACTCGGTGGCAAAACGCGCCCTGCAGTGGTGTGAGTTCAATACTTGCTTGAAAACTTTAGGTGATGATGTTTGTAACAAAAATAATTTGTTGAAGCTTTAAGCATTATCCTTGTACATACATGAAATCACATCTCTTTCCCGAAGAGGTAGGCAGAGACCACGGATCTTCACTTGCTACGATCCTGACACATAGGTAAGATATTCCTTCCTTGTGGCAAATTCATTAATTGAGACAACTAATAGTTTAAAATTTCGCAGATGAAACCCCGAGGCCGAAGTATTTACATAATAGTGCGATGTTCAATGGAGGTAATATTCATTGTAACTTAATTATCGATATTGTTACATTTGCAGCTCAAATTATTTTAATTTTCCTGGTACGGCAATCAAATTTCAATATCGTAAATCAGGATAATTTGTGTGACCAAAAAGAGCCCGTATTTTGAGAGCAAGTAAGTATTTTTTTGTACTTTCTTTATTAATCAAAAATTTATTAAAAATCTTACATAAACGACACATTAAACCATACAAGGTTTGTCTTGTGTCGACAGTTGCAGCGTGTTGCCACACATTTGGCACAAAGTTATAAGTAGGAAAACATAATACAATTTGTTCACTATGTTATTTAATGTAGCTTACGATGTAGGTAGTTATTTAAAGTTACCCATCCTACGATTTGAAAGGTAGGTAAAAATAACCACCTAACTGCATCGAAGTTTAAAAGTAAAGGGAGACCAGCGTTCGTTGTCTATACTAATCATCATTGGCCTGCCCTTATCCCGCTCATGCGGGGTCGGCACAACATGTTCTCTTTCTCCACTCTCCTCTATCACTCGTCATCTCCATATCCACTCCTTTCTTACCCATATCTTCTTTCACACAATCCATCCATCTTTTGTTAGGTCTACCTCTACTCACATATCCATCCACATTCATTTCCATCACCCTTTTAGATATATGAGTTTCATCCCTCCGCATTACGTTGTCTATACTAATATACTTATAATACTAAAAGGAGGAAAGATTTGTTTGTTTGTTTGAATTGAATAGGCTCCGAAACTACTGGACCGATTTGGTAAATTTTTTCACCATTAGAATCCTACATTATCCCTGATGAACATATTTATATTTTATCCCGGGAAAATTATGTTTTCCCGAAGGACCGCGGGTAACACCGGCGGACAGCTAGTCAGGTATAAATGGAAAAGTTATGTATCTTGGACTCTCGTACTATGCTGAAGAAACTTCTATGTGAGGTCTTACTGTAGCAGCAATTGCTCTCACAGTATAAACAATAGTTGCATCGCGTGTGAACTATTTACTGTAACAATAACGTAGTCTGTGCCTTGGACAAGTTTTAAATTAACTCGTTATTGCTTTTAGACAACTTTGAGAGTTTAATAAAGAGGTTAGGTAAACAGAAATATCGTTATGGTGAAAAAGAGTTTTGAAATCTATAATTATTGTTACTAGAGAGGCATAGCATAAGTATTTGGACATGCCTCTGACTACAACATTAGACGTTTTCAAAAGAACTTGAGACCTAATCTGAGATAAGATCTATCCCGCCCTGTATATTTCCATGATGATGTCTTCCAGCCGATTTGGACTATGGCGACTGATTCTAGTTATTATACGAATGAGCTTCGTTGGTGTGCTCTAATATATTTATATATTTCCATAAACAGTCGTGATCAATGATATATTTTTAAACATCATTGGTCGTGATTCTGTTTCTTTTACTGCTCCTGACCTCTATTTGGCGTTAAAACAAACTTGAAATAAACTAAAACTTAAAATAAAGTATTTGAATTTAGTAACATTGAAAACGGTATTTTGCTCGTACAATGCTTCTTTTGTAATGCCGACCGGTTAGGTGCTATCGCAAATAAACCAATTTTTTGGTACGTTGAAGTGCCCAATAGAGAAATACAGAAATGGTATTGTCTGCAGGCATTGTCGGGATATAAATCTTTCGGCCAGGCCAATACGGGGCGTTCCAGACCGCAGAACCTTTTCGGCAAAAAAACTCACGGAAATGGAACAAACGTGGTGAAGTTTTTGTTTTTATTTTGCTGCCGTATATTTTGGTACACTTTTGTAGAACAAATTGATATGACTGAGCTTTGCTGAAACATCTGCTGATATTCATTAGTGTCCTATTTTCAATTTCGAGAGTTTGGACAATTTTTAAATTGAAACGGGATAAAAGTAGCTGTCACATTTGAGGCGAAAGTTGTGTGTCAGGATCGTAGCGACTGGAGATCCGTGGTCTCTGCCTACCCCTTTGGGAAAGAGGCGTGACTTTATGTATGTATGTATGTTTTGTCACATTCTTTTAACGTTAAGTTATATTTTATTGTAATGTAACAGCCTATAGTAGGCTTATTATTATATCTATTGTTTTGCTTACGTGGATAGTTTTGACATTGCTTTCATTTGTAGCCCAAGAATCAAAATTAAAATACATTTTTTATTCTGTGAATACTATCTCTCAATCTCCAAGTATCTTAAAAGACGGCTGATTCAACATATTTGCTTCACAACTATAAGTATGTACTTACTTGCTCGCAAAAATTACTTGTAACTCGTCATCTAATGATTGATTTAGACTTTTAAAAAACAACAGATCAAAAAACACAAAGTGTCAAAAATAACCAATTTTGCAAAAAAATTATGATGAAAATAGTATTAAATCTTTTAGAACCACTTTTATAGTCTTTTATAAAATTGTATAGTGCTCATTTATCATCATCATCACTCGGCCATCTAACGTCCACTGCTGAACATAGGCCTCCCCCATCGATTTCCACAACGATCGATCTTGCGCAGCCTGCACCCAACGGCTCCCAGCAACCTTTACAAGATCGTCTTTCCATCTAGTGGAGGGCCGTCCTCTACTGCGATGTGTGTGCTCATTTATAACAAGAGCGTAAAACAAATGAATTCATTTCTTTCAGTTTTATTTCATTATCAGTTTTGGATTCCATCGTACGTTTTGATTTTCCTTCTTATTCAATTTTTACAAGTCACTTTCATTATGATGAAAGCTTTGTTAATGACTTTTTTTCTGGTATAATTAATGATCATAATGATGTCTTTAATTGGTAGTTATTATAACCAAGGTGGAGAGTCGTATTATTTTCGTATAATAAACAAACACGCAATAGGAAAGCAGTAATCATATTGTGTTAATAAAACATGTTTGTGACCTAAATGTCAGGCAGCCTGTGCTAATTGTTTCGTCAAATTATTAAGCAAAGCCAACAGGCACATTTTCATTAAATTTTATAAAAAATTACGAAAATCTCTGTTGCGCAATGGGTGCCCGCTTGTGATGCAGAAGGTTGCGGGTTAGATCCCAGCCGCGGGATAAATGTTTGTATGATCTGCAAATATTTATCTCAGGTCTAGATGTTTCTATGTATAATATGTATGTATTCACAAACAAAAAGGTTTATTTATATGCATATCAGTTAGCTGGTTCCCATAGTACAAGCTTTGCTTAGTTTGGGGCTAGATGACGCTGTGTGAAATGTCCAGCAATATTTATTTCTCTCATAAACTTTCAAACACACTTAAATAATAATTGGTTTCCAAAAAGGTTAAATCAATTCTCTGCGGCTATTTTAAACTTAAAAATTCTTTTTGTAACCCGAGGTAAAGATTATTGCCTATATAAATAAACTTTCATCCTTTATGGCACCTTAAAGTCTTGTGAATGGCGTTTCAATCGTATTAGGCACCCACTCTCGTGTACGAAGTCCATAAGTCCAGAATTTGTTACTTCATCACGCGGTAAAACACGATTTCCTTTAAATTTAATCAGCGGAACGACCACAACGTGACCGTACCTTATCTATCTCGTGAAAGATTTATAACTAATGCGTAACCACAGT
The DNA here is from genome assembly GCA_963565295.1 of Epirrhoe alternata. Lineage (NCBI taxonomy): Eukaryota > Metazoa > Arthropoda > Insecta > Lepidoptera > Geometridae > Epirrhoe > Epirrhoe alternata. The sequence goes on along the minus strand of OY751381.1, from coordinate 9,991,438 downwards.
TTATCTTCATCTGGGCCCGAACTTTATATCTCTATCAGCGGAAGAAGTTAAGGCGCTTCTACCCCAAAGTTTCGCAATATTAAATATTTGACTTGAAATATAACGCAAAAACGGCATTCGGGGTTTTTGTGTTACTTCATTGTAAACAGTTACTCCAGCTTTCGAAAGTTAATATGAAATGAATTTTTATGACATTCTAATTTGCTGTATTTATTTGGGCTCCAATGTTTAAGACAAACAGACATTTAATTTGATATGAGTTCGATATTTGTTTGCAAAGGCCAAGGTAAATACGTATAATGTCTGCAATATGAAAGGCATTGTAACTTTACAAACTTTGATGACTGGACCATCCAAAGTAGACTTAATAACTAGCCACGTTTGCGGTCTATGAAACCGCTCAAAGCGTAACTCCGTCTATGATTCAACCTCAATGACATTGAAACTTTTCAGAACATCGATATTGATTGATTCGGGACGATTCTGATGCATTTATAGAATTATCATGTTCTGAAAGTACGTAAATGTAATTTGCGTAATCTACAGTTCAACTTTTGTTTTTTTGTGTCCACCAAGATCTCAGTTAATTTTGAACCGATGATAAATAATAAATAAATTCCCTTTTTGTTAAAAGAGTATACGGTGCATAAGGCTCTAGGCTTTTAAGCTTTCGCGATAGTCCCAATTTGATTTCTAGAGAGTTTTTTATTTGCTATACCTATGTTTGCTTACAGTTTTACCTTTTTAGTTTTTAATCCGTAAAAATTCTTCATTGTGACAAATAATTCGATACAAGAACAAATTCAACACAAAACAAAACACGCCGCCTGCGGCTGATCTTAACACTCAATTTACTTTGCGGCATAAACTTTAAATAAACGTTCGGTGGTAAATTTCAACCCTCTTAATCTGTACGTTCAAGTTCTGTGGAACCTTAAATAAGAACACATTTTAGTAGCTATATTTTTAAACTAACGTACAAGTCGTACCTTAGATGAAACTTTACGAGGCCCGTAAAACTTTTTCATGTGGATAGCTAAGTAAAACTAAGCTTTTAGCTTCAGCATTACAATTTAAATTAACGACTAAGTTTGTACAAAGTTTGCGTACGTTTCAAAGGGAAATGAATGTAGGATTATTGTTGTAGTTTGGCGTCGCTCATAAATGACTTCAATGGCGTTAATTAATTTATACGTAAAGAACTTTTTCATTATAACTGAACAAAGAACATTTGAAGTTAGAGGCGCGTTCTTACATTTGGCAGCAGCCTACTTTAGAACTGAGTTTACAAAAAGGGAGAGGTCAATTTTACCATAATTATTTCAAAGTGTTCGGGGTGAAGAGGTAGGTACCTACACACTTTAACCTTACGCGCAAAGATCTGTTTTTTTAGCTAGGACGATGCCGCTGTAAAGTTACATGCCAAATTAGCTGAGGGCAGATGTAGTAACCGAGTGGCACCCTGACTCGGCAAGAAGGCGACGCGGTAGACCAAAAAGGAGATAACGGGATACAATCGAATGTAGTCGTTTGAGAGACCCTAACACAAGATAGCGACGCCTGGAAGAAATGGAGGAGGTCTTTGCCAGTGGGACAGCAACTGCTCATAATCTATACTAATATTATAAAGATTTGTTTGTTTGATTGAATTGAATAGGCTCTGAAACTACTGTATCGATTTGATAAATTATTTCACCATTAGAATCCTACGTTATCCATGATGATAACGCTATATTTTATCCCGGGAAATTGAAGTTTTCCCGAGGTACCGCGGGTAACACCGCAACGGACAGCTAGTAACAAATATAAAAGTAAGATGAACATCATTCGCTCGGCTTCTATTATAATATCATTGGCCTGCCCTTATCCCGCTCATGCGGGGTGGGCTCAACATGTTCTCTTCCACTCTCCCCTCATCACTCGTCATCTCTGTATCAACTCCTTTCTTTTCCATATCTTCTTTCACACAATCCATCCATCTTTTCTTGGGTCTACCTCTACTCACATATCCATTCACATTCATTTATAATAAAAGATAGATAGATAGATAGAAAATACTTTATTGTACACCACATGGACATTACAAAATACAAACAAAGATACAAGAAAACATTTAAAGCGAAGTACAATGGGCGGTCTTATCGCTGTGAGCGATTTCTTCCAGACAACCTTAGGAAAAAGCTAGATTATTCAATTGAACCTCACTAAACGGTTTATGTTATCGACTACACAAACGCGATTCTTCCTATTTGTAACCTCCAAATTCAGCTCTGAGCCGCCATCCTTCTATATCGAAACTAATTTAAGATCCCCTGACGTGGCAAATAACCACCTACCCCAATTGCGTCAACCTAGGTTAGCATAAGCGCTGAGTAAAGCAATTTTGGGTAGATACTGTGGATTCAGCTCCTAGTTACATCATAATTACTAGTTTTCGCCGGCAGATTTTCTTGCACGGTGCTGAAGTCTAGGCTGGTGTGTACTCTTATTACTAGGTCATGAAAAGTTTTTCAATATGAACGTATTGAAAAACTCAAACTCATCCGTTTTATATCACGTGTGCAAGGCTTTAGAGGGTACTTTTTCTTTGACGTGTAATGAAATGCTGAGCCTGTAAGTCCATTATAAATAACAGAGGTCAGCTCATACCAACACTGCAATGTGTACTTTTTGTGTAGTAGATTTAAGTTCTATCCATACATTTTCATTGCAAATATTTGTATAAGCATCAAGGTACTTAAAAAGAACATAAAACTCCTTTTTTTGAAGTTGTAAAAAATATACGAAAACGCGAATGTTATACAAGCTTTTATAAAATAAAATGCATAAAAACACTATTATTTTTGGACTGGGTAACCCTGGTAAAATAAGGGAGCTGGATGCACGCCTGGCTAAACTCCGCCCCGTCTGCTCACCTTCGTAGAATCGGTCGGGCATAAACTGCTCTCGACGCAAAATCACACCAGTCAACATAAATGTTTTTCACATTAATAAATATTTTTAGTTACACTCTACTCTCAGCCAACGGCACTATCAAATTAATAATGCACTCTTATTAAGGATCCTTTAGTTTCTGGTCGGATACAACTAAGACAGCTTAATCCGTTCAATTTTAGGACACTTGGAAATAGTTCAGACGTTATCGAGCGGCTTAACTCCAAATAGTGGTATCAGATGACCAAATTGGTAGAAGCTTAAATTAATATAAATTTAAGGAGTTAGTTCGTTTTAATTAATGAATTGTTTTTTTATTGAACAAGGAATATTTGGGTGTTTTATGAACGTTTTGCGAATGTTTAGTAAAGACTGGATGAGAAAAGACTGCATGTTCAACAATGATCAACTTAATATCATGAAAAAAAGACCATTCATATCAAAACCGACCTGAATGCAAATCAAATAATTTTTGTGTTATTGTACATAAAAGCTTTTTCAAAGTAAAAAAATATGACGAAAAACAATCAGGAGTAAAAAGTAGAGTTCTTAGACGAACTGTTGTCTCGTGATCATGGCGCATGAAACTGCGTCACAATATCAGAAAACAACAAACTCAAAAATCATGGTAAATATCCCGTTGATAACAATATTTATATTCATACCTATGTAAAATAATGATTAAGTTTTGTTAGCAAATTCAACTCGTATCGCATAAAAGTGTCAGTTTTCATTAAACAACAGTTACATTCGTTAAAATGCCTAAAATTTCTGAAAAAATAAACCTAGAGGTAACCAATATTATAAGTGAAAAGTTTTGCGGTCCTTTCATCGAGAGTACCATTTTAAATTTCATCTGTGAAGCTGTAACGAAAAGTACGTAAACAAACTTTTGAAAACAGGGACCGTATTCGCGTTCCTTTTTTCGTTCGTTTGATGAATATTCTGATGCTTCCCACCACGATTTCTGACTTCAAGGGCCAATTTTTCAAACGTTAAAACACGGTCCTAACCTAGGACCAAATATTCCAAACCGAAAAATTGGCTCTTGAAGTCAGAAATCGTGGTGGAAAGCATCCGAATATTCATCAAACAAACGTAAAAAGGAACGCGAATACGGTCCCAGCCTTCGTATAAAATTTCTTTAGCAGCTAAAGTCAGTGCACTCGTTTTCCTTATAACCGGCACTAATTCTTGCATACAAATATATGAAAAGTTTTTATAATGCGAAACATACGTATCTGGCAAAAGAAATTGAACATACGCGTACAAAGTTTAAGCAGAATGTGTGTCATTATTAAAAAAAAGTCATCATCTCCCTGCCCTTTTCCTACATTATGTGGGGTCGGCACAACATGTGTTCTTCTTCCATTCTCCTCTATTAGCCGTCATCTCAACACCTACTTCCTTTCTTACTCATACCTACACCTTCATACAGTTAAGTAAAAACATATAAAATGGACTAGTCGGACTGAAAGGACAAAAAGTGTGGAGAAGTTATGAGGTATGACTATAAAAACGTTCTACATTGAAATCATTTAGATAGATTTAGATCTACCAAAACCATCCTATCAAACCACATTAACAATACCAGATATTAACCTTGCCTTTCTCAATCATGCAGAGAAGAAGTAGCTTTAAAGAAACTACAGACTTAAGAAACGTCGGATAACGAGTATAATAAAATTGCAACCGAATACTAAAATCTGGAACTTTGAAAAGCAGGTAAACTTTTAATAAGCTCTCAAACAAAACCACTGTTGGAAGCGAATTTATTTACAAGAGAATTACCTAAACTTTAGATCAAATCGATAAATCAGAAACACTTTTTCGACTCAATTGTAATGATAGACCTTCAGTTTCTTAGTAGATAACCGGCTTTTGTTCCCAGTTTCTGAAAACCAGTTCAAATTGGCAACGTTTAGGTTTAGAAATCCAAAAGAGATTTGTCGATTAAGATAAGGCCTTGCCACCACCGAGCAGAAAATTAGATAAGTTTCAGAATCCAATTATTGGATTCAAGCTTAACACTTCAACGTTTCACAAACTCTTTGAACAATTTGGGAATACACATGGGACTTTGTTTATAAGTTGGTTTCTGCGGTTTCAATAGCGAGGCACCTGACGATCGTAGCCTTTGTTTTGTGCACTACTGTAAAACAGTTTTGTTTATTGATGGTTTATTTATTTATTTATTTATTAGGTCTACCAACGATTGTTACATTAATAAATGATTATAAAAATTACATAATCTACTATATAAAAATAAGTCGGGGTTTCCTTCCTGACGCTATAACTCCAGAAAGCACGAACCGATTTCCACGGTTTTGCATTCGTTGGAAAGGTCTCGGGCTCCGTGAGGTTTATAGCAAAGAAAAATCTGGTGGTATCTGGTGGCGAAACGGAGTTCGCTGGGTTTGCTAGTTGTTCGTAGATATGCCATGTCTTTGTGGTACCTAAGTAATTATTCTCCTGAATAAATGTCAAAATTCAATGGGATACTCATAGGGTTCTACTGTTGCATTTATGACCTGTATAGTCATAAAAATATGGCTGATTGTTCTTACGTAGTTACTAAGTAACATAAATTTCTTACTACATTGGTTTACAAAAAAATACTCATCAAAATATGGTATACTAGCTGGGCTCCCGCTGTGTAACCCGCTGTCCCTCGGGATTTTTTCGGAATAAAAAGTAGCCTATGTCCTTTCCTGGGATACAACCTATATCCATGCTGTAAAAAGGGGTAGATTGTCTATGGTGGAACCTACCACTTTTTAGCGAATATTGGTATTGGTTTGGTATGAAATGAAAATCACTTGGTAGCGCGATTAATTATAATAAAGTTCCACAATGGTTAGATTAATACTTAATTAAATTATGTATAAAAATGGTAATGGTTTATGGTTGGCGGAAAATGGTAAAATCGTAATAAATGTTTGGTAATTGAGCACGCGGGTGTCTCAAATGGTAGAAGTTCGCGTACTGACTCGATCGTCAGTTTTGGTCAAAAAGGTGAACAGTAAAATGCACACCTATGCATAACGCATGATTGCTGACTTGTTCGTTTACTCCGAACATACTCCCGACAGCGAGAAGATGAAATGAGATGAGATGAATTAAATGATATGTGCGATATAACTAAATAACTTACAAACGTATTTAAGTAAGTACTTCTAAATAATTAGCAAAACATAAAAGCTCTTAATTAATTGGTAAAAAAAGTAAAACAAAATGTAAAGCAATGGTATAAAAGCACTTAAATAAATTAAAATATTAAACAATAGTGTCCTCTTGTTCCGAAATGCTAGTTTTAGTGTCCGATGGTATATTTTTATGCGATTTTTTAATGGAAGCGTAACGCGCACTGGGCCACCGTTTGGCACATCTATAAATTATATCATTTTCACTTTTTTCGCGTAAATCACTAACACTTAGCACTTCACTATGCACTGTGACGTTGTTTATGTCTGGATGCGGCGAGAGTCCCGCATGCTCCCGCCGGCGGTGTCGCGACGGCAGCGGCGGCGGCGGCGTCGCTGCCAACTCCTGCTGGCAGCGATGCGCACCGCTGGTGCTCGGCGTGGTTCTGCAACACAGGCACGAGTGTCGCCTGCTCCTCACCATCCAAATTGCTGCGCCGCATATTGCGACTAGTATAATGGAGTAGCTAACAACGTACTGGTGTATATCATGGTTTGATATTTCGGCAACTTCTGCGTTGCTCTCCTTTAATTTTTTCACAGCGCTTTCGAGACTGGTCATGGATGCATTCATACTTGGAATCTCATCTGAAGTTCCATCGTTTGGAATCTTTATGTTTATTAGGTGGTTAATTTGGTCAAATTCCGGGACGTAAATATTTGGTGAAGTATGCATCTGGTTGGATTGATGTTGCAATGAATGTAGCGTAAAGTCCTTGCCCTTTATTACGCAACTTTGACTCATGCCGATGACTCCCGCTCGGCTCAGCTGTTTGATGGTAACTTGATCACCGCACATAACTTTTATTGTGTATTCATCACAACAAAAGTATAAGTGTTGAGACGATAAGTGTAGTTCGATCCATCTGTTATGGCACCTTGACCTACGTATGTTACACTTGTTAGTCTCTGTGTTGACGTCACAAAAACTTTCGTCACTCTGAATGGTTTTTATTGGTTTTAACAACTGGCACATATATGTTTCTCCCAGATGTAAGCATGCATTTATTTCAGTGGTAGATAAACTAATGTAAGAGTCCTTTTTAAGATTCACGGCGACATATTCTGATCGTGGTATTATCTCGACCATGCTCTTATCAATTTTGTGAGGGACTGGTAATAATTTGTACAACTGAAAGCTTTCCCTTGCTATCAGCGGGAAGGTGACTTCAATTATCAAGTATCTTTCCATGGCTCTGGCTCTAACCTTAAGAAGTTTGTAGATAAATTGAAGATCACTCTCTATATTTTTTATTGGTAAGGCAAGTTCGCTGGGCATCTGGCCGTTAATGGTTTGAAGCTCACCTTTAAGTTGTTTTGGTGTCAATAGATGTAAACTTATTTGACCATGGTAAATGTCTGTTATCGTGTCGAGCAGAGTATCTTGTAACCTCTTTAGGCTCAGGAGCAAACTGTTTTCGGCCATCGCAGTCAGAGTAAAGTCTTGTACATAAGAGAGATTTTGAATGTTGTTTTTAAGTGTGCTAAAATTTGCTTGTAAATCGTTCAGTTTCTTGTTTACGATCTTATGTTGCCTATCCATGGTGGTTTGCATCCTCTTCATCAGGTTGAACTCTGCTTCGATCACTGAAGTTAGATTTTTCCATAAATTGGAGAGGTGTTTTTCATTGGTTTGAATAGTGGCAATGTCCTTTACGTATTGTTCTGCGAATCTCGAGTCTAATACGCCGAATAAGTCGTTCGCGATGTATCCGACACCGTTGATAAGGCCTCGGCGCCGGCGACGTCTAGCGTGAACATCAAAGTGCTGGCTTAGCAAAAGTTCATTGTAGTAAATGAGTTCCTCGTAATCGTGGTGCGACTGTTGTATTATCATGTTGCAATGCGATTGTTTTTCAATGGAGGTACATAGCTTGTCTAAGTAGCCAGATATTTTATTGTATGTTTCTATACTCGTCCAATATGGTTTCATATCATAATACACAATTAGGGTCCATTTATCTCGGATTAATTGTATTTTAGAAATGGGATCGAAGTATAGAGACTGGTTTTTTGGTAGTTCTCTGATCTCATGTAATCCATGCGCAGACGATACTAACATAATAAGCATGCAACTAAATAATGCTGCTGTTGTAGAAATGCGATTACGTTTTGAGTTTGGTTTTCTTGGTATCTCGTTGGTATTTGGTAATTGGTTTTTAGTGGTTTCTCTGGGGTTTGGTGATTGATTGTTTTTGTGGACAGGAAGTACGGACAGCTTTACGACTGGTCTTTTTAGTAGGCCGCTTTTGGTCTTCAAAGTTACGGCGCGGGTCAAACCGTCATCCCCCGGGTGCGTGTCAATCACGCGCCCTATTCCCCACTTTCCTGTTGGTAGATTGTCCTCGTGAATGGTAACTAAATCTCCGATCTCGATATTTTCACGGGTTTCTTTCCATTTATTTCTGGCTGACAGTTGGGTTAAATATTCGGCTTTCCATCTATTCCAAAGGTCTTGAAATATTTTTGATGTTAGGTGCCATCTGGTTCTCGCATCCTGTTCCGTTTCGATTACTGTCAGACCTGGACTACCTGATAAAAAGTGAGCTGGTGTGAGGAAATCAAGATCCTCAGGGTCTTCTGTTAGTGCACACAAGGGGCGCGAGTTAAGGCATGCTTCTACTTTGGTGAGAAGAGTACTGTATTCTTCGAACGTTAGTTTTTGGTTTCCGATCACTCTCTTTAGGTGATGTTTTAGGCTGCGTACTGCCCGTTCCCATAACCCCCCAGCATTTGGCCAGCTTGGTACATTGAAATGCCACTCTATTTCCATCTCTGCTATTTTTGCGAGGAATTCTTGATTAACTATCTTGCGTAGCTGCTCAATTTCTTCCTTTAGCATTCGATTAGCTCCTACAAAGTTGGTACCATTATCGCTGTAAAGATGAGCAGGAGCTCTCCTTCGAGCGGCCATCCTCTGAAGCGCTGCCAAAAATGCTGAACTGCTCAAATCTGACACAAGCTCAATATGTACAGCCTTTGTGACCATACATATAAATATTGCAATATATCCCTTGGTAGTTTTTATCCCGCGTCCTTTGTTTGCCTTTACATCGACAAACCCGGTGTAGTCCACACCACAATGGTAAAACGCTCTTTCGGGATTCACTCTCGCGGTTGGTAAATCACCCATCAGCTGATTTTGTCTTATAGGATCGTGCCTTTTGCAAGTGACGCATTGCCTTACATACTTCTTGGTCGCCATATATCCGCCGATTATCCAATAGTTTTGTCTAAGGTTCGCCAGAGTAAGACGTGCGCCGCCATGAAAGGTTAACTGGTGAGCTTGGTCTATCAACAGGATGGTAATGCGATGGTCGTGAGGTAAAATTATGGGATGTTTCATTTCATGGTTTATCTGTGCGTTTTTCAACCGTCCACCTACTCGCAATATACCTTGGTCATCAATAATAGGGTACAAATTTAAAATTTTGCTTTTAATGTGCACCTTTCCATGTTTATGTAGGTAATCTAGATCGTCAGCGAATTCCGAGAGTTGGACAGTTTTAATAATCATATTTTTTGCGCAACGCAGCTCCTTTAATTGTAGGTATGGTTTATGCGGTATTTTATTGTAAGTAGGTATTCGCAGTATCCATGCTAAAATGCGAGTTATTTTTGCAAAGGAGCTGAATTTGTTGAGTAGGTAATTCACTATATCGGTGGTGGTTTTTTCATAATGTTTTATAACTGCTAAGTTGGTTTGCTTTATGGCTGATTTTTTCTCTTCTAGATTGGTCTCGTAAATGGTTTGATCTTTATTTTGGTTTTTGTATAATGGTAACCACGATGGTCCGTGCCACCACAACTTATGGTTTTTCAGCTGGTTGACTGATAATCCCCGACTTGCGCAGTCAGCGGGGTTTTCTGTTGTGTTAACATAGTGCCACTGGTTTGCTGGTGTTATTTTAATAATTTCTTTCACGCGATTCGCTACGAACGGCTTCCATCTCGCAGGGTCTCCTTGTATCCATCCTAATACTGCAGTGGAGTCCGACCAGCAATGCACCTCAGTTTTATGGTCTTGCAAACATTTCTGCACTTTTTGTAGTAACTGGCATAAGAGTTGAGCGCCCATTAACTCTAATCTAGGAGTCGATGTAACTTTGCTCAGGGGGGCCAATCTTGCCTTTGCCGCTACTAACGTTATGGTAGTTTTATTTTTGACAACCTTGCAATAAATGACGCATGCGTAAGCCTTATTCGATGCGTCGCAAAATCCGTGTAATTGAATAGAATTTGCGTTTAATTCTATTCCCAGCCATCTTTCTATTTTTATGGTGTTGATCTCTGTAAGCTCCTTTCTTAATATAATCCATTCGTTGATTATTTCTGATGGTAAAATTTCATCCCAGCCTAATTGTGTCATCCAGACCTTCTGAAACATGACTTTCATGGTAGTGGTAATGGGAGTTAACCAACCTAATGGATCAAACAGTTTGGAGATGTCAGATAACAGAGATCTTTTTGTGGTTTTATCTTGAGGTGACGACTCTATCTTTGTTTTAAAAATAAAGCTGTCTTCTTGAGGCTTCCAGCCTAGCCCTAAAGTCTTGGTCGAATCTGTCTGTTTGAACTCAAATGTTTGTTGGTCACATTGATCTGTTTCTAATCCCGATAAAAGCTCAACCTTGTTAGAAGCCCATTTTCTTAGGTTGAATCCTGCTTCCTGTAGCAGTTTTATGAGATCAGATTTTAATTGGTTCGCCTTGTCGATGGTGTAACTGCCCCCACAGTAGTCGTCCATATAAAAGTTGTTCTCCAATTCCCTTGCAGCCTCCGGGAATTTGGACCGCACGTCTTTTGCTAACTGCCTAAGACACATCATAGCTAGCCAACCCGCTGGTTTGGTACCGTATGTGAGAGTAGTGAGCTGGTAAGTTTGAATACTTGCGTCTGGTGAATCTCTCCATACGATTTTTTGAAAGGCTTGGTCGTCATCATGAATCATAATTTGCCGATACATTTTTTCTATATCCGCAGTGTAGGCATATTGGTACTGACGCCATATCAGTATAAGCTCCTGTAGGTCCTTTTGTAGGTTAGGACCTCTATACATGACGTCATTAAGGCTGTATCCTGACGAAGATCTGGCAGATGCATTGAAAACTACCCTTAACTTTGTGGTAGTTGATTCAGCTCGGGTGACGGCGTGGTGTGGTAAGTAGCACCCGAGTTCTTGGTTACTTGTTTCAGGCTTCATGTGGTTCAGTTTTAAATACTCTGCCATGAAGTTTTTATAGTCAGATTGTAATTGCGGGTTTTTAGTTAGTTTCTTTTCTAAGTTGTGAAACTGAGCTAATGCTTGTGGCTTTGTAGCTCCCAACTGGTCTTTCATCTCAGGTTTAAATGGTAGTCGAACCTGATATCTACCGTTCTCCAGCCTTTCTGTGGTTTCCAAAAAGAAGTTCAAGCACTCATGGTCGTCGCTTGACATGTCCACTTGTTGGTTAATATCCTCGTTTTCCCAGAATTTTAGCAGGTCATCAGTGTTATGTAAAACGACGTTACATTTATATTCAGGTTTCATGGTTCCGCATAGCAACCACCCAAACTGTGTTTGCTGAGCTATAGGTTGGTCACCCGACTCTCCTCTCAGGATACCTCCCAACATTATTTTGCCGTATACTTCCGCCCCCAGAAGTATATCCACTGGTCGGCTAATATTAAACTCGGGATCAGCTAATTTAATATTGTTAATGTGGGGCCAAGTTGGTTTTACAATGGTTCTATTTGGTAGGGCCTTAATCAAACTATTCATAATGATCACATCTATGTCTAATGTGAAATCATTGTAGAGAGACTGTATTTCAACCTTCATCATCCCTTTAGCATTGTTTTCTCGCTCTCCTACGCCGAAAATGGTTCCTTTGCATTGAGATCTTTTTAACCCGAGAATTTGAGCCGCTTTTTCATTTATTAAAGATATTTGCGAGCCTTGGTCGACTAATGCTCTCATGACGTGTTTGGTTCCGTCGCTTTTCGTCACTTTGATCATAGTTGTAGCTAGTAGTATTTCAGACATATCGTCCCACGACACGTGCGATGATGATGATGATGATTTGGACACGTTTTCTTCATTGGTGGGCTGAAAACTAGGTCGTGAACGCGCTACTGAATTTTCCTTGGTTAGCGCGAAATGCAGTAGAGTGTTGTGGCTAGCTAAGCATTTTCGGCATCGCTTCGTAGAATTACATGGTAATTTATTATGATTAATTAAACAATTATTGCAAAAACTAAGTTGGTTAATCTTTCGCAATCGTTGTTCCGGCTGCATTTGTATGAACTGCTTACATTGCCAAACTGCGTGGTCATCGTTACATATTCCGCAGGTTGACGACCGCGACACGTGTAATGTGTTCATGGTGAGGCTTGGTTTTATTGAATTATTATGAGATATTCTAGGATAAAATTTTTGACTGGTACTTTTCTGGTTCGTATTATTCTGGTAAGAAGTAGACGGCAGTTGGTTTGACTTCTGGTTCTGGTGTATTGGTTCATTCTTACGACGGGACGCTTCTAAAGTGGTAAACTTGGACTCTAGAAAGTCCACGAACTCCTGTAAAGTGGGAAATTCTCTTGGTTTTTTCACTGACTCCATATACTCGGTAAATGACGTATTATCTAGCTTTTGAGCGAGTAAGTGCACTAAGAGTGGATCCCATGTGTCAATGTTCACTCCTAGGTTTTGAATCGCATGAAGACATTCCTTGGTGTTGTCGTGCAGTTTCTTAATCATCACAAGCGACTGGTGTTGCATTGTCGGCAGACCGAAAAGCGTATTAGCATGAGAGGTAAAGATGAACCTCTTGTTGCCATAGCGATGGTTGAGTATCTCCCAACAAGCCTCGTAATTGTCTGAGCTGATTGGTAAATGGTGTATCAGCCGCTCAGCCTCTCCGGTCACCTTTCCCTTTAAAAACTGCATCTTTTGCGCGTTGGACATCGACGGGTTATTATGGATGGCTTCAGAAAATAAATCTTTAAATGAAACCCAATCCTGGTATCTTCCGTTGAACGTGGGAATGTCAATTTTCGGAGTAGATTTCTCTCGATGGGATACCGACCACATCTTGGTGTTAATATCTTTCTTCAACTTATTGAATATCTCCTCATGCTTGCCGAACTCGTCCTGGTATTGCATGTCATCACTACCGCTTTCGCCTTCAATCTCCCAATGCTGTTTATCAATAGCACTCCAACGAGCCTCGAGAGTTTTTAAAGCGTCTTCAAACTCCCATTTCTTTTCAAGTTCGCTTTCCTTTAAGCTATTCACAGTCCTCATAAAAGCCTTCATATTAATATGTTGTTTCTTTAACAGCTCTTCTAACTTGCCGTTGCTCGCGAAGTACGTAGGGATGGTTTTTTCTTGTTGTGCTGGTGTCTTAGTCATTGTTGGATGGAAGACTAAGCCTTGGAGTTTTGGTGTTCCCGGTCGCGAAGAAGGTTGTTCAGCCTGCGTTGGTTGTGGTGTACGTAAGCTGGTTGATGGTTGCGCTTTTCCTAACTGGTCAACGGTCTTGTTCAACGCATCTTTCATGGCCACATAGACCGCTTCCGCTGTATTGTAGCATTGTTTTTTAAAATAAACATGGTCAAATAAAGCTAACTCATAAATCTTCTGGTGATTGTTCTGGTATTCTTTCCAATAATTCTCCAAAATCTCGTTCTTCCGCTTACAATAGTCATAAGTTTTTCTATCGGCCCCGTCTTTCTTAAAATTAGACAGTAGGCTGGTTAAAGCTTCGTAAATTTCAGTCTGGCTGACGAAAAGGCTATCCATGTCCATTTTCGAGGATGAAATTCACAAAAGGCAATAAGTATGGTATATAATATGGTTTGGTCTGACCTTGGTTTCTCCTTCTCCTTTCTGCTGCTCACTGCAATCCTTTGGTTTGTTTGCACTGAACCGTATCACTCACAACTCACTGGTTATTCTCGAAGGACCATGTAAAAAGGGGTAGATTGTCTATGGTGGAACCTACCACTTTTTAGCGAATATTGGTATTGGTTTGGTATGAAATGAAAATCACTTGGTAGCGCGATTAATTATAATAAAGTTCCACAATGGTTAGATTAATACTTAATTAAATTATGTATAAAAATGGTAATGGTTTATGGTTGGCGGAAAATGGTAAAATCGTAATAAATGTTTGGTAATTGAGCACGCGGGTGTCTCAAATGGTAGAAGTTCGCGTACTGACTCGATCGTCAGTTTTGGTCAAAAAGGTGAACAGTAAAATGCACACCTATGCATAACGCATGATTGCTGACTTGTTCGTTTACTCCGAACATATGCCAATTTTCAGCCTTATCTGTTCAGTGGTTTGGGCGTGAAAAGGTAACAAACAGACAGAGAGAGTTACTTTCACGTTTATAATATTGTATGGATTATCATCTCCATCCATTCCATCGCGTAAAAAAAACAGGGTCATGACTGTATCCCCAAGGCGTAGACATCCTATCAGATCTTTATATTCCAGATCCTTTGAAGATGTCTAAGGGGTAGTCAGAGGCATGTACAAATACATATTTGATACATGCCCACATCTTGCAGAAGTTAGTATTTCATTCCATCGCGTAGTGTCAGTAAAACAGTTTTTCTCATTCCACTCAACTCATTCAGCAGATATTCTCAACTTCACACCTTTTACAAATCTAATACCAACAGAACCCAACTTAAAGACCTCATTCATATTCAAATTTATTATCGTCACGTTATCCCAAAATATATTCTTGTGTGGATATATATTTTGTTGTTCGTAATAAAATTCACTGAATCAATTTGGTTTGGGTCATTTAATTGTATTAACTTTCAAAGCTTTGTACACAAACAAGAGACTCCTGAGTATCGTTGTTTGAGTTCGCATGTTTGTTTATCGCTGAACTTTGACGTGAAAAGTTACACGAACCATTAAATAAATTAAACGTTGCTAATAGAAAATCTATTTACCTTTAACGGAAGTACGGTTATAGTTGGGGCTTGTCAGTTTGTTGAGCTAACACTGATATTTCTCTTGCAATCAAATAGTTGAAGCTGTTACATGGAATCAAATTCAAGGTAAAATACTTTCTTCTAAAATACATGGTGGTGGCTTAAAGAAAGTTACTTCTGAATATTATTAAATAGTGGGTTATTTTGTCGTTTGAATTACAAGAACGTAATACCATTATAAATACCTAAATAGGTTTTGTAATAAAGTTTCGATTAAACTGATAATTATGCCACCAATAGGTAATGATACTTCCAACCTTTGTAAGTTTTTAAAACGTAATTAGGTTCGATTTTTTTTAATAGGTTGTGGTGTACACTTTATTTATATTGTTGCCTAGGTTACAAGTATCTGTTCCAATCAGTTCCTTCAGCTTAGATATAGATATTACTTTGAAATAATTAGTAAGTAATCAAATCCTGAGACTAGCAGGGATATTTCCAACCAAAGAAACCTCACAAAGCTCACTCAAACAAAAGCAGCTTTTCATTCAAGAACAGACGTTTTGCTATGAAATCTATAGGATACCGAGTCTTTACCGTCAATAGACGCAAGTAGACCAACGGGTGCAAGTTAAACAATGCACGTTACAATCTGGCTTCTAGGTTGAACGTATTTTACAATGCTAATGAAGCAGCGACTTCCCTCGTTTGATTTATAGGGTGTAAATGCTGCTGATTTGAAGCGCAGCTTACATTCCAACGCCATTCAATGAAACATTATTGAAATGTATTGGGGAACATGCAAATGTCTGTTCACTTAACCAACTATGATTCTAAATAACTAGTAAATTATTATAGAACACACTTCATGGACCAGCCAGATGGTGCGATGATATTGTAACGGTGGCAGGAATACATTAGTTCGACTGGCACAGGATCGAAAAAAGTGGTGAAATGAGGAGGCCTATACTCAGCAGTGGGTGGATGTGAGCTGATAAGATAGGTAGATATTTCTTGGGAGTAAGCTCCATTAATAGAAGAAACATTGCAATACCCCAGAATGTCATGGCAAAGCTAATGGTGTTTCCGTGAAATTATGCACTTGAATGGGTTTATGGTACACGTAGTATAATACACAACCTATTACTATAATGATCATAAATTGCTCTCTTATTAACAAAGTGCTTTGTGTAGAGCATTAGCACAAAAACAAGTGCAAAGAAAATATCGTAAGGAAATTATTTAGTAGCGAAAAAGTCGGCGATGAGCTTGCAACATGCTACGTATGGAATGCTAACTTCTATAAAATGTGGGCATGTATCATATCTATATATTTTTACTTGTCTCTAACTATCCCTTTAGATATCTTCATAAGACCTAGGGACTTTGATCTAATTCTAAGAGAATGTAAGTAGTGAATGGATACATACAGTCATAGTCTTGTTTTTTTAACTTCCATTCGTAGTTTTATATCCAACCCGTGGTCAAATAGCTTGAGATGCTCAAGGAAACTCCAGCTTTCCTCTCGTAGAACATTTTAGAAATTGAATGATAGTTTTAAATATTTTATAAAAACTATAATAACAGAGTCCTGTGCAAAATAACAAACAATACCGCTCTTACAGAGCTCTAGAGAGTTTAAACGAAGATATAAGAGAAAATGGATGATTCCAAACGTCTAGCAGAACAAATTTCTCAGGAAAACATCCAGTTTCAGCAGGTCAGGCGAGTGTCTATCCCCATCTTGTCGTAACCGACCTTAAGAATTGCTGTTCCGAGAAATTGCATTTCACGGGAAAAAAGATTGTTGAGATAAATACGGTATGAATGTTCAGATGTCTTTCAACTCACCTAGAAAAAATATTCTGATCTTATGATAATGTTTCAAATGATTTTCTGGTAATCCCAAATGAGATAAGCAATACCAGTTAAGATATTATTTTTGTAGTATATTTGAAAAGACACGTTTATTTATTATTTACGCAAATATTTCTGAATAATTTACTAATGTTTGAAGTACCTACAGGTAGTTAGGGATTTATGCATGAAGCCAGACTAAAGATAAATAAATATCTATTGCTGGACATTTCACACATCTAGCCCCAAACTAAGCAAAGCTTGTACTATGGGAACCAGATAACTGATGACTTATATACTTTTTGTTTTTAAATACATACTTTTTATACATAGAAACACCCAGACCCGAGATAAATATTTGCAGACCATACAAACATTTCTCCTGCGGCGGGGATCGAACCCGCAACCTTCTGCATCCCAAGCGGGCTTTCACCCACTGCGCCACAGAGGTCGTCAGCAAAGAAAACACAGATGGAATGTCATTTGTGTGAAAAAGACATAGCGAGAAGAAGGATGACTTGTGATGATCCTAAAAAGAATAAAAGCAGTAAGAATAATAAGATAGGTACGGTTCACGATATTTTCACAAGCAATACAAACGAGATAAGACATTATTCCAGCAGCACAAAACTATTTGAAAGTTCAATTTGTCCTAGTCTGACTTGATTCATGGAAAGTGTATATTTTTATACAGTCCAAATTCAATGCAATTGTGACCCAAGACATTTTATTGCTCGACGCTCCACGTATGCAATTTTGTGGCAACCTAAAGCTTTTGCCTACTTTGCAGTGCAACATAGTCAGCGTCTTGAAGAAGCTTTTTACAAGGTAAACTTTAAACTAACAATTGTGTTATCTACCTACTAAATACCAGTCGAAGGTGAGATATGGCAAGCTAATGATGATGATGGTGATCACAACGCCGTAGATTTGAGTTCAGTGCGGGCCGCACCGCTGGACGCGACGCGTACCGCCACGCCTCTCCGTAAATGAAGTCTGACTTTCCATTTGTTTTTATTTCTTTTACACATGTTTTTTTTCTTAATCGAAAGTAGAAGCTGTGACCTACGAGCCAAACAAAAATGGTATTACAAACCATAGATCTTCTTTGGTCGGTACTTCATTTCTGAAGATCGTGATCACCATGCGTCGTGCTGCAAGTATAGACGGCTTATCTCCAGCGACTCCGGTTTGTGGCCATCTGTACCACACTGTAAAACGACGTCTCCCAGTCTCTAAGTACAAACCATAGATAATTATTACAAATAAGAGAACTTTGCTTAGATTCAAGCATACATAAGGCCCTCAATTTATGTACTCTTACTTTAAAAATACACCAACTCGAGTAAATTCTTATAAACATAACAAAAGCACTCACAAAATTATCTGCAGAAGTTACGCTCCAATGACAACAAAGCCTACATTGGCAACACAAACAAATTAATTTAAAGCCTTTCTTAACTTAGTATACGTATAATGAGAAGTTTCCCACTTTAAGCGAGCACAAACAAATTTTCATCGGTGAAAGTGGCAAAGAAACAACACACATAATAGAACAGCAATATAAAAGTTGGTTACAGTCATTTTCGCATCAGTGTACAGCCACATTACCAGCTAATGGAGATGAGAAGATGGGAGTTACAACGTTGTTGTGAAGCGAATACCTAGTCGAACTTGCACCATGACCTTGTCTGGAATGAGATTAGACAATTCCCTAAAAAATCTTTTTATTTGTAGCATTTGTGTTAGTATTTTCAGCAAGATTTTAATAATCAAACAAAAACATTGAACACTTCTAAATAATATAACCAAATTCTGAAAAAAATACCTATATAAATTGCATTTGGCAAGTATCTGGTTTAAGCAAGTTTTTTCCATAAGTCTCAATGCTGTTCACAAACTCGTCATTTAAGTCACACTGGAGCTTGACTATTTAGTTTAAGATGGATCACCTAAAAGTATGCTAGTGTGGCATTATCAACTGAGCGCTTCCGTGCTTCGAAGGGCACGTTCAAGTGTCGGTCCCGGCTTTTAAGACGTTAAGCCATGATTGAGGCTTTAGGGTGGCATAAAAACTCGGTCACCAGCCACGGCCAACTTACCCCAGATCATCCTATTATGAACTTACTTTAAAATTAAATCGCCAATTTTTGTTTTGCAACTTGCCAATACAATAAGCGAGTAATAGAAAAGTGTTTAAATTCAAGTCGGAGTTTCATTTTCTAGCAAAAAGTTAAATAAAAAGTTGGCTCAAAAGGGTTAAAAGTATCAACTCGAACAAGAACTCAATTTTACTGTCTAATAAAGTGTCAATGCCGAGATGTAGTATGTCCAATATCCATGATAAATGGAGAACTAATGGTATATTATCATGCTATAATAATAAGTATTATTATGTCGTTCATTGTTACCGAAACAAGTGACTGTCACTGACAAAAACGCTAGTATAAAAATCCAGATTTTTCAACTTAAGAAATCTTTTGAAGTAGTGAGACTTAGAGTGAGACTTATAGACTTAGTGCTATACTGAAAAATACTCGGATTGACATTCCCAATAGTAGGTAGTTCAGTATTTTCATTGATCAGCACTTTTTACTTATAGGCCCAGGCTTGTATGGAGCGTGAATGGCCTCCTTTGCTTTCCTGACTTACTTAGCTGAACTATTCTCAAACAAAAATCGTTCTTTGCCGCTGTGCTCCAGTTTGCGTTAGCCTAAGGCTTAAAACCTGACCTAAGCATCTACAGAGAGCATTATTTACGGAGCACTTAGGCATTATAGAAGATGAGTGGTACTAGAAAACGCAGTATAAGCGTATAAGCTACTGGGTTCTAAGACTAAGACTGGAGGAGATTGTTTGATAAATCTTTTTTAAATTAATAGTACCTACTCTATTATTCTAAATTACACCTGTGTCCTGTAATCAATAGAAATAATTTAAACATGGCCTCAGTAATTGATCACATTTACGTAGGTAAAACTAAAAAAAAATGAATTAAAAATGAAAACCAAAAAACGATAATACGAGTCAGGCATGAACTTATAAAATAGATAAAATAAAATAAAAATATTTCAGGCAACATAAGTTAAAGTAGAAGATGTTAAAGATGATGATGGAAGTAATCTTGTGTAGCAGGAGACCTTGTGAATGTCTGATGATAATGAAATCGCACAATATAGAACAACCATAGATGTTTAGCGAGTCAAAACCAATATGCTGATGGAGGATCAAATGTAATTAAAATTTCCGTACGATCAAACCTTGCTCAAAGTCATTGCTTTTCGATCCCTGAAGAAAGGTTTTTGTACCTTTTTGTGAAACCGAAGCGTGGGTGTTTGTAATTGTATCCTTTGTCGAGTCATACGGGTCATCTTATTAAAAAAAAAGCGTTGAAAAGTGACCTAGGAATGCTCATTGTGGAAGGTTTACCTAAGGTAGAGTAAAATGAACAAGGTAATTGAGTTGGACATTTCACACAACATTATCTTGCCCCAAAGTAAGTAAAGCTCGTGTTATGGAGTTTCCAGACCGATATGACTTAGGCGCCTTCAAGAAAACCTATTCTTACCTTAAAGGCCGGCAACGTATCTGCAGTGCCTCTTGATGCTGCAATTGTCTGTGGGCGGTGGCAATCACTTACCATCAGGTGTGTCACTTGCTCGTTTGCCCCCTCGTCTATAAAAAAAACATGTCATGACTGATATTTTCTTCTCATTGAAAGTATTTTTTTTTGTAAATAGGTACCTACACGTCATGCAAACATACATAGAAACACCCAGACCTGTTGTTTTTAATAGGCACCTTCTGGGTAGGATCGCTCCATCGTAGACCTCATTGTTGCCTGTGTAAGATTCGAGGTCAAGAGCCGACCCATTCATCATAAAAAACCTGAATAAATATTTGTAATCTAAGTCATACAAGCATTTGTCCTGCAGCGGGAATCGAACCTACCTGCTGACGAGTCATCATCGACAGCGCCACAGAGAGAGATCATATGTTATCCTGTTTCATTTCGTTTCATATACTCAGAACATCGAATAAGGCACTTTCGTTCCACTAATATGCAACAATCACACGTGTACATCTGTGGATAGCAGAAACAGAAAAACAAATTGTTGTTGTTACGTAAATCGTACATAATAAACGTAATGTATGTTGAGATCGTAAATGGAATGGCTCTGCCGGGCACTGCGGCCATTTAGTTTCACTGTAAACATAAAGTAGTGGTGCGATAAAAGTATACTGTATCGGTGCTTCGTCAAAATTTCGAGATACCTAAGCTTTTAGGTCATGAAACCTTTGATAATAAAAGTTAAGAAAACACTTAGAACATAACTTTTACGGGCCTTAAAACTGCGGCAAAATTACACAGACAAACTCAGGCTGATATTATTTTTACATTTAAATTACATATTTTACAAGGTGTTATTATTTGATTTGGTAGCAAAGGTGTTATTCCACCAATTTAAGGCAACGAGGTAGAGCTCCCCTCACCAGGTCGACCCAACTGGCCCATTTACCTAGCTGGCCTTACGGCCAGCCGGTACGTTAGCCTCTTTGCCTTGGATTGGGGGAATTGCACCTACCTCCAAATTAGTATATTTTTTTAGAATATAAAAGCCTAAGTAATAGCTCTATTATATTATCTGGAGTAATAGTAAAAGTTGGTAGTATGTTTGAATAGTCATACAAACTTATCCTGTAAGTTCTACTGGAATTATGCTAAACATTAGCAGTAACGTTGAAATGATGACGATAATTAGAACACTATAATTATAAATGTATTTTCAAAATGAAAACTTTGGCGCGTTGAGAATTTTTTGAGATGGGAAAAAATATTGAACTCCCGACACTGTTACCGTAATTGTTACCGACACCTTTGTTTGAGATGGAAAAAACCATTGAACTCGCGTTACTGTTACCGTAACTGATCTCTGTATATAAGTATCAGTTCAACTTTTCACTTCTGTCGGCACTTCCGGAGTACCTGTGTTTTTTTTTCTAAAAAAAACTTAATTGCGGTGTTTTTGTTTAATTTATATTAAGCTTAATTTGGATTGAATGCGTGTCCCAGCAAGGTATTTTATGCCTCAAATTTTTGATAAATATCCTTTTTTGTTGTTCAAGCATAATTGGAGCTACAACAAAAAACTACTACTTTGTAGTAGAAAGCTTTCAAATCAAAGGAGTCATTATCATATCGATACCTGGTACAAACATAATCCTCGATAATGAGGTGCTCTTTGTCCAGCATTTTATTTTCCTAACGAGGTATAGTTCCGGGATCCGCATTTGTTACTAGGTATTTTCTTTTATTTTCAATAAAACCCTTGTTACTCTATACTGCTGCAGATCCTAAAATATGATACGTAACATGTAGTATAATAGTTAGGAGATAACTATTAGAAAATCACTTTTTTCAGGCTTTAGTCCTTAAGATGTCTGGCAGGCAGGGTAGAAATTACAATGTATTTGCATCGTAATTTGCACAAGCTTAGGACGGATGTAATTGAGATTTTATCAATCTATTTTTTTTTTATATTCTTTCTTTATTCTTCTGCAACACTTAGCTAGAGTAATAATAAAAAAAACTTAGACCTTTACATCTACAATAGTAAATGTCTTATACGGCGTCAAGCTCCTATGCCTTCACTCAAAGAGACGCCGTAGTGCCTGGGACATTGTTTAGTAAAAAGGTAATGAGAAAATAATAAGCAATAATAAAGTAACTACTATTGAGGACAATGCGAGTGAATAAACTGGCGGAACTCCCAATCCTTCATTCCAATAAATATGAGCAAGAACTGTATTCCAATATGTCAAATATTGCCGAATAACACAGTTACTCAAAAACACTTTATTAGTATTCCGAACGTTACAAATATGCGTCATATGAAAGCTTCCGTTTTCATGTTCTGAGAATATAAATGTTTTTGATATTGTTGAATAGAATTGAACTGAAAGTGTGAATAGGTATTTAAGTATAGAGCCTGACATAATAGCTATACATAAAGTTGGAAAGCAAACTAGCAGTGTCTATAAAACTTTCTAGCCATACATGTTATGCGGCCGGTTGAAAGTCATGTAATAAACTAAAAGGCAAAATTAATGTGAATAGATAAAAATGTAGATGTGAATATGTAGATAGATTAAAAAGATCAAGTCAGTCACCTAAGATTTTGAACTAAAAAGAAGTTGTTGTTGGCACATTTTTGCACTCCACAGACTTTAAGACCCCTCGCAGACTACATACTTTCGATCGGCCGATAGTTGAGACGAAATATACTTCGGCTCTTAATGAGAATTGGAGAAGTATAGCCCGTCTCAACTATCGGCCAATAGAAAGTCTGCAGTGTGCGAGGGCGCTAAAGAGGCCTGTAAACGGGCTACAACAATTGCATCTTGCTGGCAATTTTAATTGACTTATATAGCTCATTATATTTGCAACTCGGGATAAATCATTTGTAATCTAACCGGCTAGACATTGAATATTTGCAATTTGAATACTTGCAAAGAATCAGCATTGCCATTCAACGTGGCAATTCCGCCAGTGTTTTGGGCACGCTTCCGACTGGCAGTGACCTGGATCAGTTGAGCTATCTATAGATCGTATTTACGACGATCCTTAGATAGCTTGACTGATTCTATTGTTTTTTGTAATTTTATGTACATATTGTGGTAGTTTAGTTTCTGTGATTAAATGTCTGTCTATGTCTTGCAAAGAAATATCTTGAAAATATCACTGGGCTGCACCGCAATATTGCAGAAAAAATTTCCAAAAAACGAGCCCGTTTACCGTTTATAAGCATTCTATACGTGACAAGTTGCAATCCCATTGCCCGCTATGTTTAAAATGCAACTATGACAAAATGAATAAACTTTGTATTTCCCCGAGATTATTTCAAGGTATTCTGGCCAACTATTCACGCAAAGTATTTCACCCTTGGCCACTGAATCACCTTGACACGAAATTCCCACAATATTTACCCGAATAAAACACACGGCCGTGTTGATATAGCGGAATGTATCGACTTTTGATCCAAAGGCTTATACATATCTCAGCTTTCATTTCGGAAAATCTAGTAGGTGCATAGATTATTCATCATCATCATCCACCGCCATTATATGCTACTGGGTGTAGGCCTCCCTTTGTTCACGCCATACATTCTGGTCCTGTGCCTCACGTCCAAAATTTATTTCATGCACTTCTTGATGTCGTCGACTCATCGTGCCGACATCTACCGCACCGGGTTACAACCGAAAGCCTGTTTATGCTTATATATATCATTTACGAGAACGAGACGAACAACTCAAGCAATTTCACTAGAACATGCAATGTGCGAGCATCACGAACGATCTTAATTATGGGTGGATCGTACTTTGTAGTCGCGTTAAGTTAATAATGCCTAAATGTTCAGTTTCGAAGGTAGTTGTTTCAAGTTCTATGTAATATTATAAAATATTGTGAAAGTCTTATATGCTTATTTGGCTGATGTGAAGAAAAATATTTTCAGGAAACCAGTTTTCAGTTTAAAAAGGCTTACAACATGACACGTATTGAACTTCTGTGAAATTATATGACCTCTGATTTACTATAATGTATTATTTTAGTGGGCACGCTTCCGACTGGCAGTGACCCGGATCAGTTGAGCTATCTATAGATCGTTTTTACGACGATGCTTAGATAGCTTAACTGATTCTATTGTATTTGTAATTTTATGTACTCATTGTAGTAGCTTAGTTTCTGTAAATAAATTCTTTTATGTAGGTAGAATTTTATGATTCTAATGTTGTGCATAGATTCATAATCTATTGAAACTTTCTGCTAGCATTGTTTTGCAAAATATATTTTACTGTAACAAAAATCTTGAGCAGTCACGGTCGAATACTGTTGTGGTTCCTATCCCTAAAACCACGCACCATAGGAAGCTACCTAATAGGCAATCCTGAAGCCGACAACGGCTTGCTTTCACGCAAATTTAACCTTCAACAGCACAAAATGAACGTTACTGTGTTGACATTAGATTTCATTTGGCTTACTACGCTAGTTCAAATTCCAAGTTCCGACCTAGTTTATAGTGACGTAACTTTAAGGGGTAGTTGGAGGTACAATAATAAATTATAAGGTTCCACATAATGTTAGCGCGGTAAAAAGGCAACGTCGCGATTTTCACACGATCTGAGAAAATCCGGCTGGCTACACGTGCAGAACTGCAGGTCAAACGAATAATGATGAAAAATTGGAACTTTTAACCTCCCACGAGGCCATAATGGTGCTTTGTGAGAGGTAGTCTATATTTATTGCAGAGCACTCTCTACAGTTTCGGACGGTATTAATTGCTAGCGAATATAATTGAAACCGTTTTTGCCCTGCTGCGTCACCATACTAGTTGTGAAAGAACCGGAAAAATCTTCTAGTAATATGAAGACGATTTTAGTTTGATCACTTGAAATTGCTTTTCGATTTTGGTTCATTTATTTAAAGCTCCTTCCCGCCTACTCATATTAGTATTCAACTTCTATTAGACAAACTTATACTAATATTTAACTTATAAAACTTTAGACTGATCATGAATACTTTAATATGGAACTAAATGAAATGGTCTCACTTACCTTCGAGGTCAAAATTTGCTTCCAGCACGCCCCATATCATCAATAACACTTGTAAATTGAAGGGCGTGTTTGAAGTAAGTATAAAAATAATTCTTGTTAATTTTTACGTGGCATGCGACACGCGCGGTATAAAATATACCTTGTGCTTTCAGAAGTTGAATATAATACACCAAATTATGTGGTGTTGAACTGTAATGAAACAATGGAACGTAAGTAGGGCGGATATATTATAATTTTCGTCAAAATAATCTCTTAGAAAGCTATTTTCACCTGAGATTCCCAAATTCACTTGACTTATTTCAAGCTTTCAAGAATATTAAGGATGCGTTTATTTTACGGGATTCTTCCGTGTGTTCAAGAAGCGAAAGCCACGCGGTGACCGCATGCACATAGATACCGCACAGCAAAATGCACCATGTTTATTTAGCTATTACGTGTTAAATTGAAACAGCAAACAAACAACAACTTCGCCCTCGGAGTAGCGACAGCGTGGCGACGCGACGGCCGTTTTGTTATAATATTTCAAAGTATTTAAATGTTGTTGCCTAGTAAATAACATAACATTCAAGTAGCGTTGCACGAAAATTTTCGCTTCATGTAATTGTAGCCGTATTGAATAAGTAATTATAGCGTATGAATTTGTTCGGCAAATCTGGCGATGGTGTTTTAAGATTTTTTTTCAATACTGTCATCATCATCATCATTTCAGCCTGGTATCACCCACTGCTGTGTATAGGCCTCCCTTCTTTTATGCCAGTCTCCTCTATCTTGCGCCTCTCGCGTCCAAACATTTCCTACGACCTTTACTATGTCGATGACCCAACGTGCTTTCGGACGACCTCGATTCCGGTGGTCCGATCGACCACTGGAATAAAAATATAGAATAGAATAATATAATATAGAATTAAATAAATTGAAAAGATTTTTTATAATACAAGGTGCTCTACTAAATCCTAAAAGACGAAAGATATGTCAAGTAAGTTCGCAGCAAGTAGGAATCAGAGGTTTCTGTTTACCCATTTTTCCTATTCTTTAAAAGGCGAAGAAAGATTTTTTGTACAACACTTGATTAGTTCTCTGAAATGATAATGTTATTGTACCTAATCACAATAAAACATGACTTTCTGATGTTTTTGGAAAGCGTTGAGCTTCGACCGTCAACCGACGAAATTGGGAAAGGAAATCCTACAGTAGATTTCTAAGGCACAGGATGCCGGTCAAACGATATCCGTCCTTTATATCATTGCACTGTTACGGCTGCTGATAACAAAACAGGATGTTTCAAAAATAGTTCCAGCGGAAGCCCAGAAATAGCACACGATAGCCTTACCCGAATTCTGTGATTTTTGGTGTGAGCATTTCATAAACCAGAGTTTGGCTTGAATATAACTAGACTCAAAACATTCTTCGTTTGGGATCTATTTTGCACAATTTAAAACTTATAAATAGCTCAAAAAAACTACGTTTTTTACAGGGAAACAGATAAATATTTAGTAATACGACGTAAAGAAAATTATGAAAGAACAATTTAACTAAGATGCTAGGAGAAAAATTTGATCATATTGGGTATAATTATGTTTAAAATTTTCCTTTGCCGTATTGAGCTCGTGTTAATGAGCACAAATATGTTATAAGCTATTCTAATCCACCGGGATTCCTTTCACCCTTCAAATTGAAAGCCACTTTTTTTTGTACGTACCACTAAAGACCAACATAAAATAAAACAAAGACCAACATGACTTTAAATAAATTGGAGATAGCTAATACTATCAGTAGTAAAATATATTAGAACAGAAAGCTTGTCATCAGGTAATGACTAACTAATATATTTTTCTAAATCATTTCTATTCTATTCTAATACATTCAATACAAATACTAGGGCATGTGGTAAATTCCACCATCCTTAGTTGGCATTATCCAGTCTTAGATATACCTATGCGTATAACGTTCCTTTATTATTTTGATTATGTCAGCTTTACAAACAAAACTCGTAAAAACCTTTCAGGCCTTCCTGTCCACTGGCTATGCACACGAGAACAAGGGTAAAACCTTTTTCATTTCGTTTCAAAATAATATGGGCTAAAATACACATTGTGAAAGATTATGCATTTGGAATAAGAAAATATGGCGGGATAATGTTGAAAGGACTTGGAATTATATAAAACTTTAGTTATTTTAAATAAAAAGCTTTATTTGAGAAAATTCATGGGTTATTTTCATTTATTTATTTAGCGTCACGTGAAATACTTATCTTGAAACAAGTGATTATGTTTCGTTTCAAGAACGTATTAGTATTTTAGCAATCTGTCAATGGCTGCAAAAAACTGTTAATTTAATTTAGAAATAAACACAACACACTAAAAACGCAAAAACAAAAATGTTTTCATAAGCAACACCATACGAAAATTTGAGCATATTTTCAAACTATAACCAAACAGCTCTTTTATGAGTAGTATAATTTTTTTTTAACAAAAACAACATAATATTACAATTTGATAACGTTTTCGGAAGTTTATTAACGAATACAAAACAAAAACGAAACAAAATAGGATTATGACACTGTATCGAGGTCGCGGTCGATGACGGCTGGAGAAAACTAGGGAATTCATATTTAACTCTTATTTCAATGCACACAAAGGCGAAATTCAAAGCTATGGCACCGTAAAGTGTCCTGGAAATGTGAATTTCTAATAACTTCTCAGAATTAATATATTGCTGCGACGCAACATAAAATAATATGGAACATGTGCAAAAAGATGATGACGCAGCAATAATCATCAGAAAGTACATTTAAGTAGACACTAACTAGGAAATACAAGATTTGTAAGACATTATTTTGTACGAAGACTTGAAAAGCCTACAAAAGCACTTAGCTTATATTTTTCTGTATGTCACGTGTTCTTTGTACTTAACTAATTCTCAGTATATTGTATAATTCAGGAGTACTAAGAAGTTAGCAAAGTATGTAGGTACGTAGAATATAGTTACAAAAGGACTACTCGGAAACGCCTCATAAATTATTCTGTCAACGGAAATATTAGATTGACTCATAATTGAAAAAAGTCAACCAGTTGTAGCAAGCAACAATGCCTGATTTTTACTTTTGTTTATTATACTACTGTGTCATGCTGGTCTTTAGCGTGAACGAAATATGAATGACCGTATTTTGCAAATACTTTTTTTTTATTAAATAGGTCAGCATTTGACCTCACTCTGCCTGATGTTAAGCAGTAGTGATGGAGCATGCTTAGTGCTAACCTAGAATGAACCTATTTACTCTTGATTTGAAGACCCTTATATTGTACTTTTCGGGAAATACAGAGCCCGGCAATGAGTTCCACAATTTGACCGTGAGTATGAAAAATGTAGACTGTGTGTGTTTCATTCAAGAGTAAGCATGTTCCATCTTAGACCTCACTACTGCTTAACATCAGGCAGAGTGAGGTCAAATGCTGACCCATTTCATTTAAAAAAAAGCTCACTGTATGTTATTTTTCAGGTGGTTCTGTACCCCCAATGCCGGGCACGGTGACTCGAGTGTCGGCAGTCGTCGGAGGCGAAGTCATCCTGCCCTGCGACTCGCGGCCACCGATGCGGAATGACAGTATGCTTCTCGTCGTGTGGTACATCGACGACGATCCAGTATACAGGTAATTTGAGAGATAATCAAGTTTTTCAAAGGATTTAAAAGGAAACGCAACGCATCTTATACCTTAGGTTTTTATTAATCAGGTTTGGGTTTTGAACAAGCCTTCAAATAAAGATTGCCCTAAGCACTAATGATGCAAGGTATTTATTTTATAAACATTACGATAGTTAGTAGTAAGATGTCGATGTCATGAACTATAAGCGTCATTACAACGTTTCACCATATTGCGAATGCCAGAAATTGTCCCAAGTTTTTCATAAAAATGTTTACAGAAAGCTAATCTAAGTATTATTTTATCTTGGGTGATAGTATGTGATTTTACGTAAAAGCGGTTTGGGACGGAACAATCTACATCTATCGTCCTAGCCATTAGCATACCTGTGATAATGTATTCCGTGAACTGCTTTGTTAATGGCTACCGGAAAACAATTTGCATTAAACAGTATTAGCGCTTAGGTTTTTATCCGAAAATGGGCGTTCAAATTCCTATACCCACGGTGTAATGCAATGTTTGCACATTATTTTGAGTGTGCACAAATTTTATCCAATATTTAATATTAACATTCTAGATTTCGATTGAGATTATTCAATTATTCAAGCGGCTGTTACACAAGGAGAGTTTCTCGCATGCGACCGGTGATTTCTTTTAGGCAATAATATGCTCGTCTAGTGTAAACAAATGTTTCGAGTCTCGCCTCTGGCCTGTCATACTCGCATTCGGGAATCGCTTGAATAATACGAGTTTCTGTCATAATGTAAACAACCACAGGCGAGACTCGAAAGGCGAGTTTTGCCGAGGGATAATCGCATTCAATTTTTCGCCGCTCGCATGCGAGAAACTCTCCTTGTGTAACATCCGCTTTAGGATACATATTTTACATTTCAAAAACAAAAAGGTGAATTAGTTTTCGGTGGAAAATTATCTAGTGATTTATGCTTCCTTGGTGATTTATGGTCCTTGACTCTGCATAAATCACCTAGTAAATATAAAGGCATTAATACAACCGCAGGTAATAGCCGCACGCATATTTATTTGGACAGTGCATAAAATGTGAAAATACATGAGCTTGATCAATAATTAAATAAATAATGCTGGACCATTTCACATAGCATCATCTAGCCCCAAACTAACCAGATAACTGATATACATATATTTTTGTTTGTAAATACATACATATTATACACAGAAACACCCAGACCCGAGATAAATATTTGCAGATCATACAAACATTTATCCCGCGGCGGGGATCGAACCCGCAACCTGCTGCGTCTCAAGCGGGCTTTCACCCACTGCGCCACAGAGATCAATTGGATACATAATCCAGATAGCTTCTCCACAAATGTACGATGTATAAGCTACTCTTTCCTGAACATCATCATTTCCCTGCCCCTATCCCACTTTTATGTGGGGTCGGCACAACAAGTTTTCCTCTTCCACTCCGCTCTATCAGTCGTCATCTCAACACTCACTCCTTCCTTACCCATATCATCCTTCACACATTCCATCCATCTTTTCTTTAGTCTGCCTCTTCTGCTACATCTCTTTACATTCAAACCTAAAATTCTTCTCGTTACATGACCCACTACCTCTACACTTTACTGAACGAAAAGGCTGTAAAGCCTATTCATCTTTTACCGTCCGTATATTATATGCATGAGCCCGTAACATTTGCCTAACTACCTAAGTATGTATAGGTGATTTACACGCACATACACGTGAAACGATCCTATAAATTCGTAACGTTTCAATGCTAGTAACTTTGCGCAAGTCATACCTTCGTGTAAAAATGTTTGCAAAAGATAGAAGGTAACTATTACGTGTAATAGAATTAAACCTTTTGTAAAGAAACTTTTTCAATTTAGAACATAATGGAACGTTTGTTACCTACGTACGAAGCTGTATGACTGAAATCGTTTTATATTAAAGTTAAAGGAACGTTTTATGCTATAAATTTATGTTTTAGTTCAAAATTATGAAAGAAAATAGACATAATCTAGTCACTACTTGCAATTGAGCTTATTTTAAAAGCCAATAATGTCTCAGTTTTGTTCGACATTATAAAGAAAATTATGTTAAACTTAAATTTTAGCTCTCTGTATTCTGAGGTTTTAGCTTGATTTCTGCGTGATACTTTTTTTCTTGTCTAACAAGTAACAAATACTTCTACATGGCAACTGTGATACGTATGTATTTAAGAATTTCTTACATATTAAGCCCCCTTACGTACTAGCGGTTTAATTTTAGTACAATTTTGTGGCGGTTAGTGCGTACAATGACAATCGGTTGCATACTAAAACTGGAAAAGCGGCCCGCCACGCAGCTAGCCACCCCGTGATTCAAAGTGCGTAAGAGCGCTAAGTAATAACATCAAAAGAGGCAAGCAAAATTCAAAGTATTTATAACTTAGGTTTCTATTTGTGTACATTGTAACAAATTTATTGAAACAGAAAGCGTGGTCCTTTCACAGTGCTGGCTCGCTGATTCAAAATAAATCACGATGTTCTTTTCCGTTCCTAATGTTGATTTTCCACATACCAAAAGCTCGTTGGAATTTTCCAATCTGCCTACTTATATGTGAAACGAGCAGTGAATAGCCCGCGTTTTGTCCGAAAATCTTTACAAAGACTTAAATAGCAGGTATGTATCCTTTGAGTGAAATGAAAAATACACACATTCGTAATGAAAACGAAACGAAATATCTCCATGCATGTCTGATATTTTAATCATTTCAAGTGGGTAGGACCCTTTTTTCTCTCCATGTTTTGAATGGCCTTTTAAATTTCATTTGGTATGACAATCATTTCAATTATGAAGACTAAACACTGCTTTTTGTGTAATACAACCACAGCTGCTGTGTGACTGGGTAGACGTTTTTTTTAAATTCTTTGGGTGGATATAACACTTTTAAATTATTCGCAAAAAAAATCCTGGAAAAAGGTGGTTTGGTGATGTGTCTATTTATAAATCACTAACTGTCCGCCGCGGTATTACCCGCGATCCCTCGAGAAAACTTCACTTCCCCGGGATAAAATATAGCCTATGTTCATCAGGGATAATGTAGGATTCTATTGGTGAAATAATTTTTCAAATCGGACCAGTAGTTTCGGAGCCTATTCATTTCAAACATACAAATAAACAAAACTTTCCTCTTTATAATATTAGTATAGATGACTGTATTACCAACGTCAGTTTATAACAGCCAACATCAGGAGTATTATTGTCCTGTGTCCAACATGTACTGTATAGCTAGAGGAAACCCAATTTACCTCATCTTTATGACGTGAATAAATACTGTCACTCACTTTTAAACATACTACTCATAGTTTAAAGTTTAGTTTTTGATTGGACCTTTGTAACTTTGATCGTTGAAACCAGTGAGCATTTATGAAAAATGTAATGAAAAATGTAACTTTGACCGTTGAAACCAGTGAGCATTTATGAAAAATGTAACTTTGACCGTTGAAACCAGTGAGCATTTATGAAAAATGTAATGAAAAATGTAACTTTGACCGTTGAAACCAGTGAGCATTTATGAAAAATGTAATGACGAGCATATGAAGAAGTGAACGAGGCGAAAGTTGTGTGTCAGGATCGGGAAAGAATCGTGATTTTATGTTTGTTAGTAATAAATGAACTACGTACGTGTGAATTAGTTGCAGTTTCGACTCCACTGATAAAAACCTTCATTTCACATAAATCCTGTACAAGTACTCTTATATTCTTCATAGCCCTCGATGCAGGTATAGTTTCCCAAGCACACGTTCCAAGTTAATTGGTATTGCTTGTAATCAATCGACTGGTCTGCTCCATATTTCGGACGTCCGTTACGTGTCGATCTGTTTGCGCTCACTAAACTATCCGCTTAGCCAGTTCACTATTAAATTAATGGAATGGAAGAGGTACTGTTGACCAAACGCAATTAGTGTTTTCAGTTCTGTGATTCAAGTCAATGAAAGGAAACGATCTAAGCATTTGAATGTGGAATGAATTACCCCTGACTGTATAGCTCCCTTAGGGTCGATTCACATCTGACCGAAGATCCGTCGCGGATTATCGGTCGCGGAACGCCAGAACTGACAAATGTATAGAAAAACACTCGACCGTTCACGCTCGACGGACTAACGTATCATCCGTCGGAGTGTTTTTCTATACATTTGTCAGTTCTGGCGTTCCGCGACCGATAATCCGCGACGGATCTTCCGTCAGATGTGAATCGACCCTTACGCACTAGCGGTTAATCGGGCGGATAATATTTTAGTACAATTTTTGGCGGTCAAATACGTCAAATCATAAGTGGTTGTATATTAAAACTAGAAAGGTCAGCCATGCGGCTAGCCGCCCCTGCGGTTAACCGCTTACGCGTAAGGGGGCTTAGTCCTAGGGGGAATGAATAATGCGACTTTGGGACAGTCGTCATCCTGATTTGTTTTATATTCAAGTCATATGGTTATTGGTAAAGTAAGTAAGTTCGTATGAGTCAGTGGCCAACTCTGGTGACGAAGATTTTTTTATGCCGCCTAGAAGGCCTCCGTCATGGCTTAACGACTTAAATAGCCGGGACCGACAATTTAACGTGCCCTCCGAAGCACAGAAGCGCTCAGATGAAAATGCCACTGGCGGTCACCCATCCACTTACAGACCGTTTCGAACGTTGCTTAACTTCGACGATCTATCAAGAACGACTAAGCAAGCACGACCACGAGCGCTTCTGGTTGGTTATTGGTTATTGGTAAAACACTCTTTCACTTTGAAATCTTATATTTAAGAACGCTTTCTCAATAATTAAAAAAATACATTATTGGTAAATTACTTCATTTGACTACTGCTCAGTCGTGTGATATCAAAATATAATTTGATATACTCAAAACTAGCTGAGCGGTTTTGCTTTGTTTAGCAAATAAACTGATCAATTATCAAATTAACAATCACGGAATTATATGTACTTATGTTTTGAAATGTATGAGAATATTAGGATAGAAACCAGCAGCTAAATTCACAACAAACACATCGCTATCTACTAATTGCTAATTTATCGGTATTTGTTCGAAGGGGGTTTAGGTTAAT
Source organism: Epirrhoe alternata (assembly GCA_963565295.1). Lineage (NCBI taxonomy): Eukaryota > Metazoa > Arthropoda > Insecta > Lepidoptera > Geometridae > Epirrhoe > Epirrhoe alternata. Next base: position 9,957,182 of record OY751381.1, on the reverse strand, counting down.
CTCATTATCAGTTCAGTAATTTCATCGTATGTATAATCTTATCACAGACATCAGAAATCTTATCAAACTAATTTCATCCATTAGTTATATCATTATCAGTTAGAAAGAAAGTGAGAGTGATATTGCATAATAGAATCTACGGGTTAATGTCCACTCTGGTCTTTTGGGTAAGAAACCTACATTCATCGACCTAAAACTCAGGTCAACACCCACAAGCTAGCACCAGCGGCATGTTCTAATGAAATTCATTACGGCACTCGTACACAAAGCATGCAACCCTGTTCTCGAACTCAGATACTAGAGTTACAAATCCTCATTAGTCAAGATTTACGGTGCCAAAATACCACTTTAGGTATGTGTTCACGATTTAATATGGTCCCATGAATAATATCGGGCATAAATCGGCGGAACGACCAGAAATAATGGCGTTTACCTGATGCAGATAGTGCTGCGGTGTTGATATCAAGAATCCATATATTACAAGTTATCGAGTCCTGACTGGTATTCGCTTATTTTTTAATATAACAGAAAGAATCTTACATAATTCCTGTACTATGAACTATTGGACTATTGGTCCATAGGATAGGAATGTAGGTCTGTCTGTAAGCTTTAGTACAGAATACAGAGAGGCTGTATATAGGCTGATGTCTAAAATAATTTAACGTTTATTATTCTTTATAATAAACATATTTATATTATTTTTTCCGTCGCGGGCCGCACCTGGATGAGGTTAGCATGAGACCGTAAAAAGTGGCATATAGAAAGAGAGGCCTATACCCAGCATCCATCATCATCCACAACCTGACTTTGCCCACAAAGTCAGGTTGTGGATGATGATGGATTCTTTATAATCGATGACCCAATAAACGTGGCCAATGTCTTTTCAAGTCAAATATTACCTGCTGCAACAATGAAAAAATACTTTGAAAAGTGTAGGTCTCAAACTCTTCCAATAATTATCATTTACTTTTATAATATTTTTACAAAAATAGGCTTATCTGTATTTTACTATCATACCTACTCATAATATTAAATTATCTTATGATAACTTGGTACGTATGTACTCTGTTGTTACTGATGACCCCATAATCTTTTGCGAATAATAAATAGATAATAACGTAATCAGTCGAAAATATTGCTAAGTTAAATATTTTTTTTTTACATTAGTTTACAGACAAAAAATAAAAAATAGAAGAAAATAACTTAAGATGATTTAATAGTTCAATGAGTATCAAGCATAAATATTACAAAAAAGCATACCTACCTAAAATAAAAAAGCGAGAAATGTGGTGTCGTAACATGATTTGTAGTTTCACAAACGCAAACATTATTAGGAAGGTACTGACTAAAAATAATGTCATGTTAAGTATACAAATTTTACAAATTAGCTAACGGCTTTTTGTTCAAACCGACAGAAATTTGCCTGCTAAGTTCAGGATGAACTTTGTAGAACATTGCAATGGTTCTGTCTTGGATGAAATCGGAAGCACCCTTCAGATGATCAACGACGTTGATGGCTACCCGTTTCTGCTCCTCAACGCCCATTACTTTCGAGTAGAGGGCTGCTGCTTGTTTGTAGTCATCCTCAGTCACTACTTCTTGATATCTACCAACTTCACCGTTGAGAACAACTTTAGATGTCAAACGAGCTGCACGAGGACACTCTTGGGGTCCCGAGAAGGAGTTGGGGTAGTAATTAGGACTACCATCCTGGTTTTGCAAAGCTTGCGGTCCATCGCGCTGGTAGTTTGCTACCCTGCTGCGGTATGGGCAGTTCACAGGAATCTGCAAGTAGTTGGCACCAAGACGATGACGGTGGGTGTCGTTGTAAGCGAACAGACGTCCTTGCAACATCTTATCGGGAGATGGTTCGATTCCGGGGATAAGATTAGAAGGACTCATGGCAATCTGTTCAACCTCAGCGAAGTAGTTCTTTGGGTTCCTGTCCAAAACCAATCTTCCAACCGGAATAAGAGGATAGTCACCGTGGGGCCAAATCTTAGTCAAATCGAATGGATTGAAGGGGGATTTGTCAGCTTGGTCCATGCTCATGACTTGGACGTAAAGAGTCCAAGATGGGTAGTCACCCTTAGCAATGGCGTTGAAAAGATCCCTAATGGCGTAGTCAGGGTCTGTAACTGATAGTTCTGCTCCTTTTTCAGCAGTCAAATTTTTGATGCCTTGGTTTGACTTGAAGTGGAATTTGCACCAATGAGAAACACCCTGGTTATTCACGAACTTGTACGTATGAGAACCGTAACCGTTCATGAATCTGTAACCATCGGGAATACCACGGTCTCCGAAAGTGTAAATCGTTTGGTGAACACACTCATGCCTCAGCGAGATGAAGTCCCAGAACATGTCAGGATCTTTCAGATGAGTGGTTGGGTTTCGCTTTTGGGAATGAACAAAGCTAGGAAATAGAGTTGCATCCCTGATGAAGAAGATAGGCGTGTTATTACCTACGACATCCCAGTTACCATCTTCGGTGTAGAATTTGACAGCGAAACCGCGAGGATCACGGGCAGTGTCTGCTGAACCAACTTCTCCGGCTACGGTTGAGAAACGAATGGCAACTGGAGTTCTTTTACCGATAGCATCAAAAACAGTTGCACCACAGTACTTCTTGATGTCATGGGTCACTTCAAAGTAACCGAAAGCTCCAGCTCCCTTAGCATGGACAACACGTTCCGGTATACGCTCCCTCGCGAATGATGATAGGAGGTCTACAACATGAAGATCTTGAAGAAGCGCAGGACCCCTTTCTCCAACGGTCAAGATACCCTCGGCCTGACCAATTGGGTTTCCAGATTTGTTTGTAAGCTGTGTTCTTGTACCCTGAAAAGACACAAAAAGTTCAAGTACTTTCAACATCATCGACATTTGAACACTTTGTGAGTACATTGCGTGGTATTTGCACGGTAAGATGTGATGCAAATCAAGTAAAAAATTTAAAATTGGTAAACTGCTCCCCTAGCCATGTTACAAATCGCAATAGAATAGAAATCGAATCGACAAATAACGCTGAGACTCCACCTGCGTCTTACGTCATTAATTGCCAAAACTGCATACATTTTATAAAAATTATGGCGGCATGTTCCTGGCTCTATGCAAATCGTCAGTTTGACATAATGCCAAGAACTCACGTGCCGCGACACTTGACATAAAATGTATGCAGTTTTTGCAATTAATGCCCCTAGGTGCAGCGTCATCTGTCGATTCGATTTCTATTCCACTTCTATTTGTAACATGGCTGTAGGGGGGCTGTTTTGACGTACTTAAAAGTTGGTTCTATAAGGGTTAGTAAGAGAGTGGTAAGTAAAAAGCGCCGATGTTCAAATGCAATAGTGTTTTAGCGACATAATATACCTCTTAAAATTATTATACGGGACTTAATCGCGTGGGTATAAAATGTGTAATAATAGACCTCTATTAAATATATTAAATCAAATGCCTAAATTTATAATTCATCATCATCCACAGTCTGACTTTAGCCACTGCTGGGTATAGGCCTCCCTAAGTTTGTGCCATCCACCACGATCCTGCGCTAATCGGACTCATTGACGGCCCGCGACGTGTACAATATCTTATGATGGGTCGAATTTAAAACTGAAAGTCTATAATTAATGGATAATTTGAACTAACCTCGACTGATTTTTTGAAGTTATTCAGCTGTTCGGATGCGGGGTCTCTGGCAGCCATGTTGCTAGTTTGAAAGTCCGATTTAAAAAAAAAATCGGAGCGACACACTGGCACGCACCCGTTTCGCAAAATATACCGAACACAAGTTGAATCTCTTTATATAGAGACTGATAAAGTAATCTTATTTTTTTATGCTTCTATCCAATCCAAGTATCGAAGTCAATTAATTGGGAATTAATCAACAAAGATACACAAAAACATCGGTTATCGCTTTTACGACTGTTCATGCTGCGCTATTAAGGTACCTTCAAATCCTGACATAGGTATAAATAATATGAAATATTATGTAAATGTATATCTAAATGTGTAACTATTAATTATTCGATGATATAACTTAGCTTATCGATGCATTATTATGATATTAATGATAATGAAAAGTACCTATATAACGCTGATAGAAGGGCGTGATATTTTTTTATCCATTTAATTGAAATAAATAAATAATACTGGACATTGCACACAGCATCATTTAGCCCCAAACTAACTAAATCTCAAGAGGTATATAGAAATTTTCATAAATATTGTTTGAAAAGTTAAATTTACTTTAGGTTCCTGGTGGAAATGAGCGTCGATTAAAACCTAAAGTTTAACAGCACCTGTATCATCATCCGCAGCCTTTTTCATCCCACTGCTGGGCCTCTCTTCGCTTGGGCAAACCCTCCCTACCCTGCGCCAGTCTGACCCATGTACGACCTGCTGGTATTACAATGTGTAGCCCTCCTGGGGGCACCACTCGGTAATCATTCTGCTTCACCGGTCATCACCACGTCTGGCCAAGTGTCCTGCCCAGCTCCACTTGAGCCCCAATATTCGCTTGCTTACATCGCTTAGTCTGCTTGCGTATTTCCGTATTGGGGATCTGGTCTTAAAAAAAAACCTGTATAATTGGTGAAATTTAAACTTTGGTAAATAAACATGATCTGAGTGCATGCAAACATCAACTCGTGTGATAAACACGCGTTATAAATTTTCCAAACTGCGAAACGAAAAAAACGCTGCAAAAACAAAACAACCCTTTGACAAATGTTGAGCGCTGTCGGAGATTTTAAATGTTGTACATTCATCAGTTGAGATATTTGTTTTAATTTTTCACGTCCAGCAACGCAATCGTGTTAACATAATCTTTGTATATCATAAATCTCTGTGTGGAGATAATGGCTGATAAACCATACAAAGATTATTTTTAGTACTTTTATCTAGTGTAAACCACCACATGTAGTGATATGAAAACTCGGGTAAGATTTTTTCTACTTGAGTAAGATTTATAATAAGCTTTAAAAGCTAAGCTTAAGAAGCGCTCGTGGTCGTGCTTACTTAGTCGTTCTTGATAGATAAATAAATAAATAAATAATGCTGGACTTTTCACACAGCATCATCTAGCCCCAAACTAAGCAAAGCTTGTACATGGGAACCAGATAACTAATATATTAATATGATCGTCGAAGTTAAGCAACGTTCGAAACGGTTAGTAAGTGGATGGATGACCGCCAGTGCCATTTTCATCTGAGCGCTTCCGTGCTTCGGAGGGCACGTTAAATTGTCAGTCCCGGCTATTTAAGTCGTTAAGCCACGACGGAGGCCTTAAGGCGGCCTAAAAACTCCGTCACCAGAGTTGGCCACTGACTCATACACTTACTAGCTTTAAAAGAAAGTAAAAAATTAAAAGGTCACGGTTTACATCATAGCTAAACAATTCTAACCAGTAGATGTTTTTAAACAAGAACATAAAAAGTTCAATGTTCAAGCTCTACCAAAATAACAGGTATTGTTATATTATTTATGTAAATAATGGGTTCATGGATATAACGTAAGACCGTGAAGGGTGAACGAGTGATAGGGAGGCCTTTGCCCTGCTGTAGGACGATACGGTTTAGTAAAAACAATAATAAAAATCATTGTTTTTGTCTTCGAGGTTAAAGTATAATAAGAAGTATAATTAAGAAATGAAAAGTCTTATCAAAATTTTGGATTCCGACGGGATTCGAACCCGCATCGATCAGACGATCGAAAAATATGAGCTTATCGAAAATTTGGCACCGGAAAGTAGGATTCTGTGGCCGAGCGGTAAGGCACTCCGGCTTTAGGAGGATCGTCTGATCGATTCGGGTTCGAATCCCGTCGGAATCCAAAATTTTGATAAGACTTTTCATTTCTTAATGAAATACCAAGTGTGGATCAGCACTATAAAACAATTGCAAAAAAAAGTAGGTATAATATTTATAAAAACTAAATAAAATTATAATAATAACCTAAATAGATAAACCATTAAAATACTTTCTTTCAAAAGATTATATATATTTCACAAAACTATTTTTGAAGACCAAAATCAAACTGATTAAATAATTTACTTTAAGATAGTTGACAATATAATAAGCCGGGCAGGTCAAGACTAACCAAGGTTAGGTTGTGTGCAATGTTTTTACAAATACAAAGACAACATTTCATAGGGTCATAGTTCATCCAATAATCAGTTCGATGTTTTTTGAAGAACAAACTACTTAACTTCTACCAGTAGTTTCGCTTGTTTTGATAAAAGTCATTATTAAAGTAGAGTTTGAACACCAATTATGATGATTAAGTTATGGAACAACACATTCTTAGTACCATTTCACGCCTAACCCAAAACAAACCCAAAACAGATTCCGATATAATTCGGCTAGAATAAGATAAGATAACAGATTCCGACGGCGGACATACGCTACCTTTGAAGCGCTCGTGGTTGTGCTTGCTTAAGTCGTTCTTGATCTTCGAAGTTAAGCAACGTTCTAAACGGTCCGTAAGTGGATGGGTGACCGCCAGTGGCATTTTAATCTGAGCGCTTCTGTGCTTCGGAAGGCACGTTAAATTGTCGGTCCCGGCTACTTAAGTCGTTAAGCCATTACGGAGACCTAAGGCAGCCTAAAAACTAAATCACCAGAGTTGGCCATTGACTCATACGAACTTAGTTTTTTTTTATCCTGAAAACCGTTGCCAAAAACAAAAAAGAAATCCACAAAAATCAACAAATTAACTTCAAGAGAGACTATTTGTTTATGTCTTACGGCCACTCCACACATTCACCGAACTATTTGCCTAACTATTCGCTGAACTATTATTTGGAAAGACAGTGACAGGCGAATACAGGCGATAAAGCCCTCTACACGTTCGTGAACGCCGGCATTTGTCTTTCATCGGCGAATATGTAGAGGGCCCATTATGGACTAACCGATAGTCTGTAAACTTATAATAGCCACTAAAGCAAATTTATATGTGTTTTTATAATGAAACATGTTTAAACAAAATTAAAAGTCTACGGTCATTATTTTCATTCAACAACTTCCAGAAAGTTGTAAGGAAACAGGAGTCACACGTCTGCTTCTGACCTACTTCACACACGCCGTGTCTAAATTTTGTATAACCCTCGAAAAATTTCAATGAGTCCCAGCGCAGTGCGGCAGCCGGCAAATATTGTGACAACGCTGACTCTAGCATCCAAAATTGAGCATTACACAGAGTCACATCAAGATAGAACGTTTGAACCTTTGAATGTAGATGCATATCTACCAAAATTAACAGTTAACAAAGAAACAAAAAGCTTCACAGGACCATTATGAAGGTTGGAGAAAAGTTTGCTAAAAACCTCAAGATGTCCTTGTTCTTGAATTTGCAAAGCGTTTTTCATAATCTGAGATTTGTAGACAAGTATTTAAAATCTGGTTCGTTTATTCAGGCATTGCAGAAAGTGAAGTTAAGGCAATATTCAATCTACATTGTACTTATAGAAAGAATAGAACTTATAGAAAGAGCTGAGACACAAATCCGTACCTATCTAGGTACTAATATTATGGTGACCTTGGTGGCAAGTGCTTAGTTGACGCATAGATAAGAGTTTGATTCTCATGACAAGGAATCCTAGTGTAAGGTCAGGACTACGTATGTGACTGTAATATGTATGTAAATTACTTATCAATACATTTTGTCGCTAGGAATAAATAACTAGAATATTACCTATTATCAAGACGTATATTTTGCATTTTTGTTACAATATTTTAATTCTTCTTAGATTCGTGTGCGTATAAGAATTAGCCTCATAATAAATTTTCGGCTTGGAGATGCTCATGTTTATGTAGTAGGTAAATAAATCCCCCTATGCTTTCGGACTAGCGTATTGGCAAATACCAATATCGTCAATCAAGTAGATATCCAATATTCTATCGCCATTATTATGCTATTTATTTTATTGCTGCTATAAAATTGCCATTCCGTAATAGCTATTCGACTTGATGTGTTTCTCGGTAGGATATAAAATATTCTAATGTACCAAAAACGGAAAACTTTAAACATTTGCGGGAAGTATGCGGTGCGATATCGGGTGCTATAAAGTTACTCCCAAAAACTAGGCTTTCAGACTGTGACTCAGCTTATATCGAGACAAATCGTTTTATTCTGAAACCCATGCATGTCGATTGAGGTGAGGATTTAGTTTGACGAAATTATTATCAGCTGTTAGTGTAGGTAATCATCATCTCCCTGCTCCTTTCCCACATTATAAGGGATCGGCACAACATTCTTCTTCCATTCTCCTCTATCAGCCGTCATTTCAACACTCACTCCTTAGTTAGTGTAGGTACTATTTCTGCAAAAAAATATACTCTTGCTCTTTCCTGAGTTCACAGTCCTTCACATCTCTCTCTCTCCAGTCTTTCAATTAATAGGTCGAGTTCATCCTGCCATCTCCTTTTTGGTCTGTCGCGTCGCTATATAAAATATTCGCTATAAATAAGTATCGTGAAAAAGTATTTTGTTTCTGTGACTGTAATTCCTAAAGATTAGAAGCATACACTCAGTCATTTCCCAGTTTCCAATTTATGTCAATAAAAGTGATTGATTTGACATTTCATACGAGACAAAATTCAACGTAGGTAGGTACTTTAACGTGAGTGTAGTGACACACCGAACAGCCGAAGGTTCGGCGCGTAATTTCGAACGTGAAAACGCGACGTAATTTTCGGCTGATGTGTATAGGGAACCTTACAAAACACTGCGAGCGTATTCAACCGAACGATCAGCACCGTACGTTCCATAGATGTGTCGCTACACTTATAAATATGATTTTAGTAAGGCGAAGTTCACACTCAGCGAAATAGCTTTATTTGATGGTATTGGGGATCTTTCAAACTGCATTATCTAGCTCCAAAGTATTAGTTATGGGTAATAAATGACTGATATACTACTAATATACTGATTTTGTATATACTGTAATTTAGGTTTGTCCTAGGGGTAAGGAAGGGAATAAAATAAGGTTTAACAAAAACAGAAGCCTATCTTTATTTGGATAAACAAGTACATATAGAAAGTAAATCAGTACTAGTAAGTAACTTACCTAACCTAGGGTGATAATGGTATGGAATGGATACAATTTATGATGAATAATGATAAAGGTTGGTGATCGCATTGATTCTAGTGAGGTAGTAATACAAATGAAAACTTGTATTAAACTTGGAAATACTCCGGGACGGTGGACACGTTAGAACGGCACGATATTGGTCCGTCGGACCCAGTCAATTTGGTTAGTAGCGAAATTTTCGCGAGCACCCACTGTTATATGCCTTCACACACATAAAACTCACAGTACGCTATACTTCACAAAAACACCAATCCTTTTCTGATGAGCGAGGGAGCTAGGCACAGAATGCGGCGGCAGGAGAAGCGCTTCGGTTTCAAAAGATAAGCACACAGAGCGATGCCCGAGCTGGGGGAGTCGCTGAACACTGCCACGTATAGATACCAGCCGGGAAGCCAGCTGTACAAAGGACCTCTCGTCTGTAAAGAAAGAAACCAAAGCCTGGGTAAGCATTTGCGATTGCCGGACAGCACATGCGAGCAGAAGAAGAAAAGATGGGATGCCTTCAGGATCAAGGCATCCTGGAAGTAAATAGCTCGCATGGCGTAAAACAAAGGATTTCCACGTCATGAATATAGGTTGCAATATTTCTTACCAGAGAGGTTGTTCAAGATCCACGTGTGGTAATCAAACGACGTACAATTTGCCGACGAATGTAGCAGAACAATCGATCGTAACAGATCGGGCGTAATTACTTTAAAATATTTGTACAAAAGAAGTTAGAATCTGATTTGCAAACTCATGCGCATTTCGCCGACCGACAAGCAAGCAATCAGTCCAAACTGAATGAGTCTTCTTCTTCCTCAAGATGGCAACTAACTAGAATACCACTTTACTCCTGTCAATGTCTCGTTTTGGTTTTTTTTTTTAGCATGACATTACTAACGATCTGTCCATGTCGATTCAGTGACGGCCGTAAACGGGGCTGTCAACCAATCAGAGCGGCCTACAGAATGACACAGCTCAATAGCCAATCAGATCAAGACTCACAGAATGATACCAGAATAAATCCATATATGATAGTGTTGCCAGTGGTTATAATTTAATAAATAACTTAATGAAAGGAAATTTGAAACCGCGAGCGGGAAACTTCAAAAGGAAGGGACTCACAGCATGAATCGCTATTAGTTAAAACTGGAAGTTACAATACATACTTAATATACATAGAAAACACCCAGGCCCGAGACAAATATCTGTAGATCATACAAACATTTATCCCGCAGCAGGGATCGAACCCGCCGAAAGCCTTCGCCCACCGCGATACTGAGGTCGTGAAACACTTGTACCAGGGTAGGAATACTCGTAGTTCACACTATATATGAATCGGTTCAAGTATTTGCAATACCGGAACTATGTGCTGGTATAATACCAAACTAAACTATGTATAAACAGAAACTCGTTCTGGGAGTAAGTCCATATCGACTGACTGCTGAGATCCAATTGATTATAAAAGTTGATTTGATTATGTCGAGTATTTTTCCGTTCTCCAGAATACGTCTAAGGGTGAGCTGCTACAAAAGTCTGAAGGTAAATTTTGTCGACATGTTTATAAGTTATTTATATTAATGTTAGTTGCGGTTTGTGGGCCAAATGTGCGTAGAGCCTAACCATGTCGACGTGACGTTGAAAGGCAATTTGCCGAGAACTGCATTTTTGCGGATTTACTGAACCCTCACGTACGAAAATATCGAATGTTTTAGTAAAACTTTTAGTTACATTATACCTAACCAGTTAAAAGAGTTTTGTTTTATAATGAGCTTAGCTTTCCTATTCTTGGTTTGATATAGGTGTAGTTTTGGTGTGAAACGGAAATAAAATATTTGTGGGTTGAAACAGAAACACTTACACCGTTTTCAGAGGCCCATATTTTTGTTACTTTTGTGTTTCTTTTTGGTGGACAATAAATTAATATTCTTCTACTTCTTCTTACTTGCCGAAAAGCTTCAAAATGTTTGTTTAGATTCTTAAAATATAAAAAAGTTGAGCTCTAGATTGTTTTCAGCGATCTTAAGATGGATATATTGATTCTAGCTGAAGCAAAGTTATGAAAATGTAGCAATTCAGTTTCTGTAAATATTTTGTACAATCCTTAAACATCAAACTATTTCACCAACATAAACTCAGTTGAATATTAAATTAAACTTAATTTGTAAGATAGAAGAAATACTTACCGCAGACAATTCCCATAACGAACCGAGGCCTTTTCCTCCAACGCAGGCTTATTACGTGATAGACATAAAACACAATGTTTTCCGAGGTAGGTACAATAACAAACAAAACTGTCCACTTAATTTGATAACATTTTCATTACGATGTTTACATGGGCCGTTTGGATAGACTTAATGAGTCCGAGAAGATTTGCTGGAAATATCTTGTTTGTAAAAAATAATAGCCAACGATACTTTCGTTAGAACAAAAAGTGGTTGTTTCCTACATACGGGACAAGTCATTTAGGTTGCGGTCTCGAAGTTAGTAGGAGCAACCTTATAAGTAAATTGTTGGTAAGATCAATACTCAGAATTACGAACGTAACCCTAAAGTGCCTACTAATAAACCTGGTATAAAGTTATTCCTGAGTCTAAACTGTCAAAATTGGTTTATTCCGAGAAATAACTTTATGTCACGTTTCATGGTAAGGCTATAAGGTTTTAGATAATATTAATATTCTCTAAGATCACGTCACTCAAAAGATCCCTTGAAGGCGCATAAAAAGAGATTTTTACATACGTGCAGTATTACACCCTGAGATTTTGCGGTAATACCATTATATCTATCCAGCCAGTAACATCCACTGCTGGGTTAGGCCTCTTCTCTTTCACGCCACTCCTGGTGGTTTTGTGCCAGCCTAATAATACCTAATGCTAACTTCTGCAAGATGTGGGCATGTATCAAATATGTATTTGTACATGCCTCTGACTACCCCCTTAGACATCTTCAAAGGATCTGGAATATAAAGATCTGAGAGAATGTCTACCGCGCCTTGGGGATACAGTCGTGACCCTGTGTTAATAATACCTAATAATAATAACGGTAATACCTACATGTGGGAAATTGTGTGGCATTTGTTTATAGAACACTTCAAGAATGAAGTCTTTCGCACATTTATTATGTCGTGATGGCTGACCCTCCATGCGGTCGTGTGGTCGAGTACAAACGTGGATAGCCAATACGGGAGTTGGTATACGATTGAAGCTCAACCCGTATTGATTTATGAATGGGTGTGTACTTCGAGCTGCTTTAGCCAAACTAGGAACATTTCCATTGCTGGAACACTTTGATAATAGTACTCGTTCGTGCTAGTGATAGCTGATTTCAAACTTAGTAATGTTTTATTCATTTGCATTGATTTGATTTGAATTTAATATCATAATAAAAGGTTTATATAAACAATTTATATAAATAGCATTCAGTAAACCACTAAGGTTTATAAAAGAAAAATACTATTAACGATAATGATGACCTCTGGTAGCGCAGTGGGCGAAGGTCCGCTTGCGATGCAGTAGGTTGCGGATTCGATCCCCGCCGCGGCTAATTTTTGTACTCGTATGATTTCATTTATTTGTCTCTAAAAATATATTAAAACTAATTTATTTTTACTCTGGAAATTCAAATAACACATCTTGCGAATCAATAGGCACCTAGATAATTTACTATTTTATAAACTAAAATTAGTGTCATAAAAATACTTCTACTTGTTTATATTTCCAGCTGCCAGGAAAATATAGAACAAAAACGGTAAATTGAAGTTGAAAAAGTCGAGTTTGTTATCTCGCTCCTGCCTATCTTTTTTGTAATCGCAAGAAAATAATTTATTTTAGTTATCAACAGATTTGCTAGCCGCTATGCTAATCGGAGTATAAATTGATATTGTCAAAAAGTTGCATTATCTGCGATGAACATTGAATTTAGTATAGCACTAAGCATTTGTTGAAGCGCTTGTCGATCGGTTCACCTATGTCAAAGATGAAGGATGGCGTGGCGCTATGCCCCATGTATGTTGCAGATAATGCAAATATAGCACTCAAAATGAATAAGGGTCTTATGATTTGAATTTAGTTTCCACGTTGTGCACATGGAGTAAAATAGACGGGTACTCACTTGTGAAGCTTCGTCTTTTCTTAAATTGACATTTCGCACTGCATCACTTGGCTCCAAAGAAAGCAGAGTTCTGAAAACAAATTGACTGATATACTTTTCGAACCCACAACCTTCTGCATTGCAGACGAGCCTTCGCCATCGTCAAAGGATGAATTATATAAGAAAAATACTAAGACGTAGTAATAAAATATCTGAATGAGATTCGATTTTATCGTACCCGCGTAGAGTTATGTACAACATTACCGAAGTCACTTCAAGACTCGGCAAGTTCATAACACAATTTAGCTCTGTTCAGCACTTCAGAGGAACTCCGTCCCAATTATGCAAAACGACTACCCTTCTAACTTTTGTACCCATTCGTTGAAATTTTAATTGTTTTTCATCAAATTATAAACAAGCCCTTAACGGATTTCGGGACACTTCAGACGGAGGAGCCATCTTAAACTTGTTAAAGTGTCGATATTTTAACTAATTGGGTGATTTGAGCGAGTCAATTCTGTGAGGTATGAAGTAGGTATTTATTACTCAGTAAGACTCAGTAGAATTATACATTTTTTTACCTTTTTTAAGTCTACACGTTACGGCCACTCTACACTTTCGCCGAAATATTTGCCGAACTATTCGCCGAACTATTCGCTGAACTATTATTTGGAATGACGATGATAGGCGAATACCTACAGGCGATGAGGTCCTCTACACGTTCGTGAACGTCGGCATACGTCTATCATCGGCGAATATCTAGAGGGCCCATTAGATACGAATGAGATTCTGACTAACTAATATTAATTTGTAACTAGTCGCCGAACTATTGGAAAGCCGATGTGACAGGCGAATATCTACAGGCGATGAGGCCCTCTACACGTTCGTGAACGTCGGCATTTGTCTATCATTGGCGAATATGTAGAGGGCCCATTAGATACGAATGAGATTCTGACTAACTAATTTTAATTTGTAAAAAGTAAGTTCGTACTTATAAGCTAATGACTAACTCCAGCTTTACGACTTTGTAGCCAGGACCAACAATTTCAAGTGCACCAAAGCTCGGTTTACAATAATGCAATTTTTTATACAATATTCAATTCTCATCCACAGTTACGACACCAGAGTACCCGGGCCGACAGCTCATTGGATAGAAGTACCATACAGAGAGCGTGCTAAGTGGATGGGCTCACCGTCACCTGGTCTCCATCTTCAGGACATCCAGGCACGCGACCGAGCTGTCTACAGGTGCAGAGTTGACTTCCAAGTGTCACCAACGAGAAACTACAAGATAGCTCTGGATGTCATCGGTAAGCATTTAGCTTTCATTCACGGCTTTGCTTATGCTTAGATCTTGCATTCATACAGCGTCAGGAGGCAACCTATGCATACACTCAACGGGGCGAGTGCCTGGGACAAGCCGTCTTCTCAGTTTAACCAGCGATCCACAGGAAAGACAACGTCAATACAATATGTGGAGTGTTTTCCATCACCGTTGAAAGCTCGTGTTAACGTGCATATAAATTTTACCAAACGAAAAATACATTGAGGGTAGACGTTCTCAAAGATCAAGTTACTCTAGATCCTGAGAAGAGTAGGTACCTATTCTATTCCAAATCATGGCACAAAAGCTCCGGCTTTAGGAGGATCGTCTGATCGTTGCGGGTTCGAATCCCGTCGGAATCCAAAATTTTGATAAGACTTTACATTTTCTTAGTGGCACAAAAGATTTTTAGGTTTATTTCTAGGATACCCTAAAGCGGCTGTTACACAAGAAGAGTTTCTCGCACGCGAGCGGTGGAAAATCGTATGCGATTATCCCTCGGCAAAGCTCGCCATTCGAACTCCGCCTGCGGTTGTTTACACTTTGACAGAAACTCGTAAAAAATACTACTTTTAGTTAGAAACTCTCCTTGTGTAACAGCCGCTTAAAATATAGGTGTATTTATCATGTAGAGACTTATGACATGTGCAAACTAGTGTAACAAAGTTAACGTGGAAGGCGTTGACAGCGCCGCGCCGTAAGTAATGACGCGCTCATCTAATTTCGTTGCTACGAGAAATCATAAAACTCTTACATTGTACAATATCGTGTCGAATTATTGGATTACGTTCAGAGTCGTTCAAATATTGATATTGGAATTGCGTGATCTATGAATACCTGAAATAAGCTTTTGCTTGGGATTTAGGTCAATCTATCTGATTTTTAAAGAGAATCGAATATTTCGCAAATGTAATTGCTTTTATTATTCAGTTTTGCGTTTTTTATTGGCATTGCTTCTAGTGGTAAGTAATATCTACTTTTTTTAACTTGAAACAAAGATCTATCCCACTAAGAACCCACTAGGAATTTCAATGTATGCAGCAGTACTGAAACTAAGGAGCCTACAGTATTAAACTAGACCCCGAAAAATATTTTCACAATATTAATGAATGAATGAGAATTATTTATTGTACACCTTAAACAATGAAATAAAATAATTACTTTAATATAACAACTAGATGTCAATGTCCAACAGGCGGCCTTATCGCTGAAGAGCGATCTCTTTCAGCCAGGAATATTCTAATAAAAAAAACCGCTATAATCAAATATCCAAGAACTCATGCCAATAAGCATTACCTAGGTAGAAATTTACATACATTTCAAGAAAAGGAGGGTATTTTTTTATAATATACTTTTATTTTGTACAATGATAACGGTATGAGGTTTATTAAAATTGTAAAGGTATTGAATGAAGCATGTAATGTTGAGTGTTTTAATATTATTATCACACCGTGCTATACTAACCCTAACAAAATGTTTCTAAGATTAAATTCTGCTATTTTACGAGATCCTTCCGTTTAACGTCTGTATAATTTAGCAGAGCCATGGAAGGCAATTCACAAAATTTAGTATAGCAGCAATAAAATAGAGACCCTTTCTTTATTGCAGATACCTGAAAACTATGTTCCGTATCTGAGAAACGATCTCCAAGAAGATAGGCGAAACTCTTAAATTCTCACCTAATCTCGCGCTGGTACAGTTTTCCCCTTTTTTGTGTTTTAATAAAATAATTCAACCCGAAACAGAGGGGACAAAAGCTATGAAAAGTCGTCGTCGTACCGCCACTCGGGCAATCTCGATAAAAACTAGTACGATCGTAAAGTTGACCCTCCCTTATCCTAGTGGAATCAACACGGAAACTTCGTGGAAAGTCCAAAAACGCGTTGGGATGATTTACGTTTAGCCCTGGACAGTAAAAATGTGGGTCAGTGTCGGAATTAAATTTTTATGAGAACTTGTAGGATCTTGCGTACGTCGAATGAGTCTAATGCTGAAATGGATTACCTGCTTATCTCACGAGAGCCGTTACTTTTACGATATTGTAGAAGTTACTTTCTGTTTTATGATGGCTTTAACAGTGAGTGATAAACAGTTTGCTATTAAGTGGAACCGCTGATATTTTCATAAATTTGAATGATCTTCACGAAGCGTGCTCTTTCAAATTGATTTCATAGAATTTAATATATATTGTAATAATTATATTGTTATCTTACAGTATAGCAACAAATGATCAATTTAAAAAAAAATCATTTCATATTGCATACTTATTCCGAGTACAATCTTATTTACAATTTTTTTTATCTTCGGGTTCATTGAATTTCTAGTTCAACTGAAATTCCATGAACCCATATGTTCATTACTCAGTAATATCAGATTTCTTTTTCCACGAACAGAGTTTAGTTAGTTTCAACAGGTTCAATGTTATCTGATATAAAACAGATTTAGTCTAACAGATTAAAATAGAGGTGATTGGGCATTTTCGATACGTACTTAATTTCGTGCATAAAGCAAAATAACGCATGAAAAATAAAACTTTTGGCTGTAGCCGAGTGTATGCTTTTTTGGGACCTGTGAAGTTTATGCTCTTTTTTACTGGTTTGCGCAACACAGGTGCCTCGTATGCGCAGTTGCATATTTAACCGTTATCTGAACCATCTACGCAAAATAATGGCGCTTCAAGTAAAAAAATGTTTCGGCTACGGCAATATTTAAAAATATTTCATAGTCATTCGATATAAAGTAATAAAATTGATGCTCTCTTGCTTTTGGACAAACAAGTGTAGACAAACAAGGTATCTGTAAATTGATGATACTTAAGTATATCATCTATCGATCTAGTATAATATTACTCGTATACTTAACTAGCTGTCCGCCGCGGGATAAAATATCTATAAATATAGCCTATGTTCATCAGGGATAATGTAGGATTCTATTGGTGAAAGAATTTTTCAAATTGGTCCAGTAGTTTCGGAGCCTATTCATTTCCAACAAACAAACATACAAACAAACAAATCTTTCCTCTTTATAATATTAGTATAGATAATAAAAAATTTTGAAAAAAAAATTGAACCGACTTCACATAACACAAATAGACACTAAGAACCTTCTATGTACCTACACTTATTATGTTATATTATATTTGAAGACGGTGGCACCGTCTTCAAATATAATATAACATAATAATTTATTATTTGAATACTGTAAGTAATAATTGCATGTGTATATTCTTATTTTTCTCTTTTTAGTGTAGGTACATAGAAGGTTCTTAGTGTCTATTTGTGTTATGTGAAGTCGGTTCAATTTTTTTTTCAAAAATTTTTATTTTTCAATTTTTAGTGTAAATAATATAGTAGGTTAGGTAAGATATTGGAATAGTCAAGATTAAAGCAGTTAGAGTGAGAATCCCTCAGGAATAAAATTATATGGGATCACCTCGAGCGTATTTAAACATGTCAAACTATTCAATGTTTGACTCAGATTTTGTAGTGCGAATGAGGTTTATTGAGATTTACAGGAAAACTATCAATCCCTCAGGAAAAAAAGTATGAGGACCACCTAGATATGAATACCCTTTCAAACAAAAAAAAAATTTTGGAAATCGGTTCACAACTGACCGAGATATCGATGAACATACATCCAAAAAAAAAAAAAAAAAAACATACATACACCCGAACATAGAACCTCCTCCTTTTTTGAAGTCGGTTAAAAATAGTTGTCATTGGCTTATTGGGGAACAAAAATATTTTTGAAGACGCAGGAAAAAAACTCCGAAACTATTCAACCGAATTTAATAATGTTTTTTTCGCATGAGTTTAGCAGTTAGTGGAAAAAATGTTGAACGATTATACCTAGGTGGGTAATAATAGGTTTTCTATTAAAAGTACAACATACTTTCGTACTACTTGCACCTAGGCATATTTTATTACTAACAATTATCTAACATCATAAAGACGAATCTTCTCTGCATTTATGGCGTATATTTGTTTTATAACAACAATTTGTTTTCAGAACTCCCAAGCAAACCAGCTATCTTTGACGAATTCGGCAAAGAAATTCACGGAATCGCAGGCCCTTACAACGAAGGAGGAGAATTCAAACTTATTTGTTCCGTGAAAGGAGGTGAGTTCTTATTCACTGAGAAATTCAAAGTTACAATTATAAAAAGCTGGTTCTTGTTACTCTCTGCTTACTTACAGGACAACTATGTTATGTTATGTAAAGTTTTTTCTGTGGTATTTTGTTACTTAAACGAAGTAGATTATTGTTGGCAACTGGGATTCTGTGGCCGAGCGGTAAGGCACTCCGGCTTTAGGAGGATCGTCTGATCGATGCGGGTTCGAATCCCGTCGGAATCCTAAATTTTTATAAGACTTTTAATTTCTTAGATTATTGTTACCGTCTGTCACCGTATGCGTGGCAGTTTGTGGGGACAGACGGTAATAATTCATGTACTCGTAGTTATCTGCTTGTAATACTAAGTAGGTTAATTCCGGCCATGCATCAATCAATAGATTCATCGTTTAGTCAGCTCCACACGTATTGACGTTGTCTTTCCTGTGGGCAAGGCTGATTAAGCTGAGAGGATAGTTCAGGTGCTGGGCAAGCCGCCTTCTCCTGATGGCTGTATAAATCTAATATGGTCTATAGGCTCTATACCAGTAATACCCCTCGCAGACTACAGACTTTCTATCGGCCGATAGTTGAGACGGAATATACTTCGGCTCGTAATGAGTATGAAGAAGTATAGCCCGTCTCAACTATCGGCCGATAGAAAGTCTGTGTCCTGCGAGGGGTCTAAAGGCCTAAGCTTTATTTTAAGGCTAGAAAGTGTTGTGTAAATTGTTCACCGATTTTTATGCTACCTATAGTTGGCTACTAGAGTTAATTGTGGTGACACCTTAATGATTTTAGTATAACACAACTACTTATGCTATGAATGTGAGCGTAGGTCTAATATTTATGTGATAAAGTTGAGATGTAAAGAAATATTAACCTTTTGGTGTAAAAAGTTCTGGTCTTGCTTCTATACTGAGCAATCTGATCCGACGCTAAAATACAATGTTTCGGGTATCAGTTATCAGTGCCCAGGAATCAGGTACCCGAAACAAATAGATATCCGCAGAACGTGCCAATATTCGTCTCAACGACCATGAAAATAGAACTCGCACTTTTTGCGTCTCAGCTGATCACTATCAAGCCAGGCCACAATCACGTCCGACGCAAAAAATAGTAAAATTATAATAGGTATAAAATGTAAGTAAGCTTCGAGTATATATTATTCTCTACCCTGTGTTCTGGGTGATATGCAAGTAGGTATCTAATTAAAGAATGGACCCACTGCCAATGAAAAACCTTATTTAAAGGTCCATTGTTCTTCTTCTTACGTGTCAATGGTACATACAAGCTAGTTAAATAAAATTTGAGTAGAACCCCGTCACCATCACTCCAGCGTCCGTGGCGTCCATAAGATCCTTTCTTGTGCAGGTGGCAGGGTCCATTTTGCCATGACAATATCTTGTGATATTCATACTTTTACTTCTGGTTTTAGCAGTGAATAGGTATACTACTTACAGGAATTCTGTGGGTTTTTGTTATGAAAATGTATCCGAAAACGTCGCGGCAAAACATAGTCTTCCGATTTTCTTTCTGTTAGATTTGTCGCTGTCAATTTACCCCTCAGTGAAATATAATTTGATTGAGCATACAAAGGGACACGATAATGAAAATGGCTGTCATTGTTCGTGTATCAAAAGTTATTTCTGGCAACATGTTACAAAAACATTTAAGTATAACAAATTAATCATCTTATTGTTGAAAAGAAACAGTTTAACTTGAAAGTAGGCACTGTCAAGTTAAACTTCAACACGTGTTTATGCTAGAATAATAAGTACGATACAATTACTAGAATAGTACAATATTATTCTAGTATTGTACCGTCTGAAATATTAAACGTACCTAATCCTACTGCTCCACCTGCGTCTTGACGCGTCAATAAGTGCGATATTTGACTAAAATGTATGCATCAATTTACGCGCTAAGATACAGGTAGACCAGTAGCATAAAGGGCATTAATGATGATGATGATTATTCTTGTTTATAAAAGATAAAATCAATATCACCAAAATTAAATTCAGACTTAAAATAAGCAACATTAGGAAGAAGTTTTAAAAACGGTATCACTACAATATTTAAAAAAAAATCACCTGTTCCCGAAGTAACCTGATGTGACAGAGCTTTTAAAAGTTGGCGGTGACGTCACATGACGGCACTTGACGATAAGTGACTCGTGAAATTCTCGGAAATAATCTCTCAGTAAAATAGTCAAAATAAAAAAATAAGTAAAAATAGCCAATGATATATTTGAACAAAACTTCCAGACTTCATGACACATGACACAATGACATCACCTAAACTGATAGGCAAGTTTATTAATCAAGTTATCCCTATAATATATCAAAGCTCCTTTAATAGGGATTGATTTATTCTCGTCGCTTTCTAGTCAATGAAAAGATGAGCAACAAAACTTTTAGCTTTAAGATGATTTTAGGTGATCAATTTGATCCTACTAAATATAAATACTTTTTGACTTGTTTGTTGTATTCATTGTTGACTCTACTATGAATTGTCCCCATTAATAAATACAAAATTTAAAAAAAAACGATCCACCCTATCGAATTTTAGGTTTTACGTACACCGATATAAAGGGATTGATCTTGCAGGAATCCCATCTCCGAGACTGCAATGGCAGCAAGATGATGATGTGCTGATATCGTTAGGCGCAGGAGACCTGCAGCCAGCAGGCCTGACGAAATCTCTTGTACTAGTAGTCAAAAATGCAAGCAGAGAGCACCTATCTTCTTTGTATACCTGTACAGCAGATAACACATTACTGGCGCCGCCGCAGAAGGCCAGTGTGAGAGTGGATCTTTACCGTGAGTATTTATTTTATTAATTTTGTTTTTAACTATTTTGATAGTGTGTTGTGTAGAACCTTAAATGAAAAGCTCTCCTAAGTCTTTTTTCCTAGAAATGAGTAGGTATCACAAAAGAATCAAACAAAAAGAATCAAGATAAATCATGATGACCGAGAAGTGGTGCCTCGACTTTCAATCCCTTTGTGGGTTGGAATCTTAGTCATGCATGTATTGATTATTCGTTACGGTTAATGTACACATAAACACATAAACACATTGTTGTATGTATGTAGTATATGTATTGGATGTATGTATATTATATGTATATTAAAATAATGTACTTATGTATTTACGTTATTTTTTATTTTTTTATTAGTCCCAAGTTTATGTAAGTTTTATTTATTTTTTGTAAACTAAGTAGGTACCTAAGTTATATTCTGTTTATTGCTTTAAAATTCAATAATGTGTCTCTTTTTATGCACCCGACCGATCTTCTTTTCACTGATGTTCCTTTCCATCCAAAGGTTGCCTGGAAGAGATCGCTTCTTAGCGATAAGGCCGCCCATTGTACATTTCTATCTGATTTTTCTTATGTTTATTGTATTTTTATTAATGGTGTGCAATAAAGAATTTTCATTCATTCATTCAAACACGTGAGCATAGTATCATTTGTTCTAAACGGTACAGGAAATAAGTTGATGATTAAAAGCTAATTACTCCAAAGCTCATCAGAGTTTAGGGACAAACGTGCAACCAAATACTAAGCATAGACATCATACATCGTCAAACTAGAATTTCTGAAGTCTGAATGCACTTTAGCTCTATGAATCTGCTTTTCATATTACCTTCAGTAATATTATTACCAGCTGCTTCCACTGGTCTCGGAGTCACTCATTAATTTGAATTAACCTGTTCCCACTGGAAACGGGTGCGCTCATTCAGAAAATTATTGTATTTGAGCTACATTCAAGTGTCTGTGTGTCTGTGAGTTTGTGCACTTGACGGAAAATGCAGCTTTTGAAAACTTTGGATATAACGTCTTGCACAATTGGGATCTTGGATAATAATGTGTCAAAATGTAAAGCTTGTAACAAGTTTTTACATCGATAGCATAAAAATATGTGAAAATGTAGAAAAAAAATATCAGTCGCATATTTACAAAAAAAAAAAAAAAAAAATTGTGTTGATAATAAATGATGAATTGAGTTTTTAGTACCTTTTATGTTATAATAACTGTTAAAATCAAATCCATAAAATAAATATCTGATGCCGTGGCTACTGAAAATTTTGTAGAAAATATTGAAGCCAATTTCGACATATTTCCACACGGACAGCTTGTTTGACGAGGCGCGAAAGTGAAGGGCGATTTTATTATGGTTTGGGGGCACCAACGTGTTTCATTACGACATAATAATATGTACTTGATTGATCGATTATTCAGGATATGTTCATATTTATCAAAGGAACATTCATTACAAATTGCAACTATGATTGCTACTAACTAACTAAACACACAAATACAACAAAAACAATATCGTTTGACACTCCTTTATTCTGATTGCAATTATTGTTTACAGGCTATTTGGTATAAAAATATTCCAGTGTTCTATATAACGATAATTTGATATCCGAACGTTAACTCTATTTTGTCGCTTTTACAGCATGAAACGACAAAAATTTGGTTCTAAAACGTGCCATTTTGTGTAGCAAAGCTGTACCAGTAATAACAATATCACATTTTTTTATAGAGGTTTAAATAAACAGTTGTATTGTGTCATTAAGCAACCTTGGACGACTGAATCGTTAGGTACGTGGTCTGTCTTGTATTTCATTTTTAGGGTTCCATACCTGACGGTAAAACGGGACTCTATTACTAAGACTTCGCTGTCTGCCTGTCACCAGATGATCTCATGAACCCAGTTGTCACAGATGATGTGTTTCTGTTGCCGCTATGACAACAAATACTAAAAAACAAAATAAATATTTAGGGAAACTCCCATACAACAATCGTGATTTTTTTGCCGTTTTTGTAGAAGGGTACGGAAGCCTTCGTGCGCGAGTCCGACTCGCACTTGGCCGGTTTTAAGGATTCCGTAACTTAAATCGATTTATTTCGTTGTACTTCTGTCTGCCAAAAAAAATCAAAGTTGAATATTTATATCTTGAAAAATAGAACAAAAATCTTATTTTGCAGTTGTAATGTATGAAAGAACTCATTGAGTTTGAACTTCAATTCGATTTAACGAACTCTCAGTGTACGATAGTCATACCTAACATAACCGTTACTCTTGACTCTATTCTAAGCTTAAAAGCTAAAGTATCCTTCCTAGATAATACTGTTTCAAAACTTTTATTAGATAAGTACAGCTTCGAAGTAAAGAATAACATTGCAATTGTTCTCATACTATTTCAAGCCACTAGGATAATAGTGCACTTTGTCAAGTGAATTCATCGTACCATTTTGGTCAGGTACGAATTTTGCCCTACTGTGTAATTTGACTTTTCAACGACGCTTGTAATTAGCTCAATTTATACCCTTCTGAATAAAAACTCACTTTTATTTCGACTAAGCACCGATAATTTATACGAAAGTTTAGAAGTTACAAAAATTGCTTTTGTATTTAAATAAGTCTTTTATAGATCCTTTGTAAAAGTACTAGACTAAAACTTTTTGATATTTATCTCAAAAGAAAACACAAAATAAATTATATGTTACGTTATTTAAATATATTTGAGCAGAACTACGATAAAACTCGCGAACACTTTTCTAACATTTTTTTCCTTTTATTGGCTTAGTTTACACAAAGAGTGTCATTTATTCTACTTTGTGATGGCGTTTTGCTGTATCGAATCTACAAAAAGCTTTCAGTATAAGTGGGGGGTGTTGTATGATCCAAGAGCACTCGTGCTGTTTCCTTGGTATACTTTCGATACTTTTAGGGTGGATTGACGGAAACCGAATACATTTTCTTAGAAGGAAAACAATACAGATAACTCACGAACCAATAAAATGGGAATCTATAGGAAAAAGATAAATGCCTCTTAAGAATAAAGGTTTTGTTTTCCTATCAGACTCCTTTTTTGTAAAACCTATCCATTACCTTTTATAAAACTTTTTAAATGCTTCATTAACTTTGTCAAAATCTTCTGAAAAAATAATAGCATCTTGTAAAGAAAGCATAAAGTTACCTACCTATAACTTACTAAGTCTTTATTTGATGATAAAATATCTTAGTATGATGAGATGGTTGCTCAGTCTACCATGACTTGATTCACTTATAGTTGATTTTGAAATCAGCTTTAACGTTCACCGATATAAAATGCTAATAAAAGTGTTTTGTTCTCAGTAAAACCACTCACCGTAGAAATAATGTCAAGAGAGCAACCTTTATCGGTCGGCCGTAAGACAGACCTATGGTGCAGATCGACCGGCGCCAGGCCCGCTGCCAACATAACGTGGTGGCTTGGAGCGAAACTATTGAAGTCAATTACTAAATATTCGGTGAGTAATTTACATATTCATGGCACATATAGTTTAGCGCCAGTTTCTGACGCAATTCAGAGTTAGTACTTAGTACATTGAAAGTGTCATATTCAGCTCAGCAAGTTTCGAAAAGTACCTAGTTTGCATTGTTTTGGATTTATTGTTTATTATTCCTTTTATTATTTATTTTGAAAAAGTATATAAAGATATTTTGCGAATACACTGTAACGCGCAATGAAATTGTAAAATTATCATAAAATAACCTTGATCGGAGTTTACTAACTCCGTCGGTAACTAATGAAACTTTGAAGTAACGATTTGTTGTTTAAAACAACACTCAACATAATAAGAATTCTGCTACAAAAGTTTTGTTGAATTTCATGCTTCATCTGGCTTTATTTCGATTTTCACGCTTGCGAACAATAACAGTGTTCAATTTTCAGGGTCTCAAAGATGCGAACGAAACCCAATCGTTATTACAGTGGGTGCCTTCGAAAGAGGACAATGGTCTAGTGGTTATCTGCAGAGCCGAGCATTCCAAGTTCAACCGTTCCACCATTGAGAGCAAGCTGCCTCTAAATATATATTGTGAGTCTGTTACTGCATTCATTCTTTTCATTCTGGATTTTATATGAAATGTTCTACAAAATATTTTCACTGAACGAACAATGTTGAGACCTTTTTGATGAAGTAATTCCGTTTGAAAATATACTGCACTTTTTTTATTTAACTATGATGAAGCATTCGTAACTTGCTTAGTCGAAATTTATAGTTCAGCGAGTTTTAGCTAGGATCTGCGCGGTCACATATTGTATCTGTATACACCTGAGTGATTTTGCGTTTCGGTAGAGTGTCACAAACTTATCCGGACTTGTGGCCAAAAGAGGAACTAACGAAGCCATTTTGAAATGTCAATCTGTCTGCCATTCGTTTCCAGTTACCATATCCGCCATTGCTTGTTTGCTCAGTTTGTTTATTTTTCATTTAATTAAATTAAAATTACAATTTTTTGTATTTAAATAAAAAATCTGCTAGTTTACTATGACTTCAGGATTGATTTAAAACAGTTTTAAAAAAATGATAAAATACCCTATTCTACATTATTATTTATTCACCTTCAAAAAAGGAGGTAAATGAATTTGACCCATGTGTCTGTGTATTATTATGCTACTGTTAGAACTGCAATCACAGAATCTTGTTCAATCCCTTTGCTTATTTTTGCTTTATTTTTTTGGCAACACCAAATGCCACAGTAATTTACTTTCTCTATTCCAAATGCGATAACAGCGCCTTCCTCACCGGTTCAGATATGTTTGTTTGACTATACGTTAAAATGACGGTATTTGCTATGCAGCCTGACACAGACTTACAGACATCGTAATAGCGCCGTCACAGAACTCACTTCATAATTATAATACTTAGTAAAACTATCCTGAGATAAAAATAAATAAGCAACAATAATTACAAAATACGAACAAAAATACGTTTCATTGGTAACAAGAACAAAGTTTTTGCCAAGAAATTAAAGAGTGGTCTGATTTAAACACTTTATTGTTTTACGATAAAGTTGTGTGAGCGTTACTTTCAGACATTCGTTCATTTATTCAGAGTCTAGCCACAAAATTTAATCAACAGTTTGAAAGTTACAATAGGCATTGATTTTTAAGCACTTTGGTATTATTTTAACAGAATTTTCAGCAAAAATATCTCTTATTATATAATTTCAATGGAATAAAATAAACTTTTCTTTGCTTAAAACTATAAGAGCTTGTTCGAAAATCTTTAGTTGATTTCTTTTTACATAATATTAAAAGTAACTGTAAGTACATACTCTGTCTTACTTCATAGACAAATGTTTTTTGAGAGATCCCTACTAACTATTTATTTTTTGACTGAAATTCTTTACATACCTTCTAAGTACAAATGCGATACCTGGATCAGTTGAGCTATCTATAGATCGTTTTTACAACGATCCTTAGATAGCTTGACTGATTCTTTTGTATTTTGTAATTTTATGTACATATTGTAGTAGCTAAGTTCCTGTAAATAAATTACTTATTATTCAAAATGCGATATAATATCCAAATCTGTCTAATCTTACAGCCTTTCCTGCTTTACTCCTAACCCGTTTAATTTCTTTCAACTGACGTTCCCTCGAAGGCAGAAGCTTAAGTTGCTTAGTATAAATTAATTGTTTTGTTCAGATATACCAGAGACGACGATACACCTCGGTGCTAAAATGAACCCTAACGACATTGAAGAGGGCGACGATGTATACTTCGACTGCAGAGTAGACGCAAACCCACCAGCTTATAAAGTTGTCTGGGAGCATAATGTGAGTCTGCCTTTTAATATAAAATGAGTATTTGCATTCTCGTTGAATGTGTTGCTTTTCAAATTTACATAGGTAAGTACACATCGAATCCCAAGCGTGCTAAACATAGACAAATACTAGATGGAATAAGACTACGTACAAAATTTAAACAAAGTATTTATACTGGCAATGAATTAATTTGAACGCATAATTGAGCTCAATTAAATTATTTTTAGGTATTTCAGTTGAATAGTAATTACTACATGGTAAAAATAAGTTCTGAAAACCTTGCAATTATTATTTGCCACATAATTATGTATAATACGTATGTATTTACAAACAAAAAGTATATTAAGTAGTATATCAGTTATCTGGTTCCCATATTACAAGCTTTGCTTTGCTTAGTTTGGGGCTAGATGATGCTGTGTGAAATGTCCAGCATTATTTATTTAATTTTTTGTTAGGAATTATCGTAGTAAACCTCCAATTCCTAACTCTACTTCATTGCAGCATGGATTTTGTTCAATACGTGGGCTTTCCAGCATAGCATCGACATGATGCCTGAATTATTTTGTTTTGAATGTAATGAAATGATACAATTGTTTTTTCTTTGAATCGATAAAAAAAAGGTAATTTGTTTTTAAAGGAGTTGTCTAGTTACACTGTGTATACATAGAAACTTCTAGTATGCAACCGTTTAACGAGCGATTCTCTGCAATGAATGTAGTTTAGTATTCAGTATTCAGTCTTTGCTTAGAAATCGAATCAACATTATCTGCAAATAGCTTAGTATGGGGTACAATCTAGTATATTTTATCAGGGGTATTATAATGAAGAGAATGCTGCCTTTTGAATGACGATTTTGATGTGACGTAAGCAAACTAGTATTCTGTTCACATAATCCAGCAATATGACCCCATTTGTTGTCCCTGACATCCTCTCACCCATTCAGCTTTAATGCACTGAACAGCAAAATCGATGAACACATACGGGTAAGTTCATACCGAAAATATCTCAACTGATTTAAATAGACTATCCGAAAGCTTTAAATGAAAGGTGTTTTTTTGTAGTGGTTCAAAATAATTTATTTGCTGTCTCCGTGTTTAATATTACTTTGTTTAATATCAAGATATTATGAATAATATCTTCAAAGTTACGTCTCGTAGCTTCAATTTGAAGATTGAATTCAAATATTCCTTTATGCTCTATTTTAGTTATGATGTAAGCTACGTTTAGAGGATAGGCTCTTATGATCCCTTTAATTTGAGTTTATAATGTAATATTTAGTCAAATAAATGGTAAACCACGCTCCACCATTCCGAAAAAAAAAAAATGTATTTGCACGTTAGCATCGTGTTTTGGCGTTGAGTAAAGCGACATTCTCTTCAATCCATATCATACAAACCGTACTCTATCTTTTGCTCTTACGGCACATTTTGCTTTGAATCAAGCACTATCGATATCAATCTTGTCCTAGGGTGTACAACTCCAACACAATCCATCAAACGGAGTGATAATAACGGGGAACAGCAATATGGCGCTTCGCAACGTGTCTCGACTGCAAGCTGGGAACTACAGCTGTATAGCGTCGAACGTCGAGGGCGATGGAAGGTCGCAGCCGCTGAAGATGTCGATAGTTTGTAAGTTGTTATGTCAATACTTTGAAAACAGATTGCTACGTAACTTCTATATTTAATGTTATTTCTCGCAGTATTTTATCTCGGTACTTATTTAGCAGACTAAGTTTACTTCGCAACTTTTGTTATATCTCAATAGTAATAAATTGTTTATTTGCACGTCTATTTAGGTGATTAATCACGTCTAGAGATACAATTCTATTTAGAATTATTGAATGGAAATAATAAATGATGATTGATTTTCATGAGAATTCTAGCCATTATAATGTACCATAAATGTAGACCTGGGTAATTACTCTTAATTACTCTTTAAATATATAATATATATATTCTTTATAAATAAAAATAACGCGAAGATTCCAAATTGCCTACTGAGATTGTTGTTCGTCGTACGTTCCACTGAACATATTCTTTCATTGATATCATTTTAAAACTTTTCTGAGATTGATATTATTGTGATAACTCTATAGATTTCTGTAGTAACTCTCGGGAAATTATTCTAATAATTAAGTGTTCGTTTCTTCTAGTGAATTTTGAACTAAGTATCCTTTTACTGTGCTTTTACCTTGTACCCAATGATATTTTAAAATAACTATAGATACGTTTTTGTCAGAGACAGTCACATGTTCCACATGTGACTGTCTCTGACAAAAACGTCGCTCTGTTTGACGCAAACTGAAGTAAAAATTGTGAAGACAATTTTGAGTCTTCAATTTCCACGTAGTACCTATCTATATTTTTAAACATCATTGCTCGTACTACTATCGTTGACATCGTTCTCCATACTCGTTGTTATTGCTATTGTAATAAGGGCTATTTTCTAGATAAGCCACTATGCAAGGCGAAAGAAATGAAGATCCAGGGAGCTGCACTACAAGAGCCTTCGAACGTGGTATGCGAAGTAGAATCATTCCCGCCACCGGAAACCTTTGAGTGGACATTGAACAACTCTGGTGGATCCATCAAAGTTGATCCAGTAAGTCTTTTTTCTTTTATAATACTTATGGCAAAGACATGTTTGTATTTTTCTTTCCTGACCCGTAGGAAGATATTGTGAGAGAAGGGAGCAACTAATTTAAACAATGTTTGAAGTGAAAACTTCTTTAAGCGCGTTTGGCAGTTTTGAGATGAGAAAAAATTCTTGGATTCGCCTCGAAAAGGTTCAAGTTTGCACTTCTGCTGGCATTCCTGGAGTGCCACTGTTTTTTTTCTCAGCTATAGATAAATGTCCATTGTCTACGTTTTTATACACGTTTTAAAGATAAACCAAATGCAAAGAGACTTTAGGTCACTATTTGACCCATAAAATCGAAATAATGTGTATGTTTGTTTCTGTAAAATCAATATGACTCAAATAACCTAATATATGCTTTTGTTCAAATTGAACACTACACGAAATTTTCACAGTAATTTTTCATAACATTACCTAATTAAAGAAGCTGAAACTGAATGTAAAATTATATAATATTACATAGGAACCGTACTATAATTTCCAACCTGATTCAATTCCAATACAATACATAATTATAAGTTAGTGAAACTTTCCAGGGAAAAATAATACCTACTTATTTTGAAATCTCTTTGGCATCGTCATCGTATTAACCTGATCGCACACTGCCCGCGCCGTACGCGCCGCATTTTTCTATACAAAAAATGCTGATGACGTCAGAAAATCCGGCTCGCTTCTGACGTCAGCAGCATTTTCTCTATTGAATTGACAGTTCACCGCGTTCGGCTTGGCTGGACTGTGCTAGCACCCTTATGGCGGCCTAAAAACTCCGTCACCGGTATCCACTAACTAAATTTCTGTATCGCCCTTTGTGGCTACGGCCTTAGTTCAGGTTTTTTTATTTATGAGCCTTATTCTAATTTGCCTAAAGGCCAATTTAGTTTGAATTATGTATTATCTTAGTGTCACATCGGTATCTAGCCGGTGGG
The DNA here is from genome assembly GCA_963565295.1 of Epirrhoe alternata. Classification (NCBI taxonomy): domain Eukaryota; kingdom Metazoa; phylum Arthropoda; class Insecta; order Lepidoptera; family Geometridae; genus Epirrhoe; species Epirrhoe alternata. Next base: position 9,926,409 of record OY751381.1, on the reverse strand, counting down.
ACAAAACACGTTAAATTATAGCCTTAGCCGTCTAGCTATCGGATCCGCAGAGTCCCATTTATCCTATCTGCAGTATTAGACTTGTGCCTAATGTTTACCGCTAGAGCCAATTATTTAAACTCATTGCTATCCATTAATTTAGCACTCAGTTAGCCAAATTAGAGCAATTTCAGTACCGAATACAAAAGTAATATTTTATTCTCAGTGTTCAACACTGTGTGGAGAATATTGTTTATTATTAGCTATTTTTCACTACTAAAATCTTGTAAGACAGAATTCTACAAAATATTTAGGTACGAAGATTACTTTCATACCCGATAATACCAAAAGTCATCGGCGTTAAATAAAAAATGCGGCTGATTCACATAATTTACTCTAAAATATACTTGAATAACTTTGAACGTTCAAGTTAGAGAACGGAAAAGGTCAGTTAAGAATAACAGTTATGTATTATTCGAGTATTTTAAGGAGCATGTTTTTCGATAAGAATGAATGTAGTATAAATGTGGAGGTAATCCCAAGAAATGATGGATGAGTTATGTGAAAGATGAAATGGGTAAAAAGGAATGTTGACATTATGAAAGGATCAGAATAACCTGCCAATATAAATAAGACGAGTTCACGAAATATACTCACGATTCTTTTGTATAACATTATTAGCATAGTTGAAGCTTTTGCTTATTGTTATCCTACTTAATAGGCCCTCTCGCCGATGATAGACGAATGCCGAAGTTCACGAACGTGTAGAGGGCCTCGTCGCCTGTCATCGTCTTTCAATGTGTAATATAATAAATCTGAAAGTTAGTGAGTTTGTTTGTTTCAATCTCGCCTAAACCAGTAAACCGATTTGGATGAAACTTGGAATAGATATACAGGGTGTAAAAAGACGTCTACCGACGTCTACCGTCTACAAAATCCAGCAACCTACGTAAAAAACGCGCCCAGAACATACGCAAATAGTAATCTTCAAACGCTGTTTTCTCTGGATTATTTCGGAAAATCCTTTTGGATTTGGTTGTGTGTTGGGATGCTGTACCTACCCCTTTCGGCTTCGGTAGACGTCTTTTTACACCCTGTATATGGTGACCTAAAATAGCATATAGGCTATTTAAAATATAGGTACCACGCGAGCGAAACCGCGCGCAGAAGCTAGTATTATAGGTATGCTTCCATTTTGAACTCATCAAGCTACTAGCCTCATTGATAATATACCCTTCGTCATCTCCCTATTTCTTTATCAGAAAGCTATTTTTCTAAGTCGAACGACTAAATAGGAAAAAAATAGATGCTTTGGTTTGAAATCAAAATGATCGCATAATCTTGGAAATATGACAATCTAGGTGATACAAAAACAATAAAATCGAATTTCACAATTATACGAGTAGCCTAAATTATGTAAATAGAAAAGTAATAAAAAGCTTTCAATGAAAAATAGACGTTACGTTAGTGTAATTACAATTCAATATTGATTATGAAGTGGTTTTAGAGTGAATTAGTTCTGTTCCGATGATCAGAATGCGGGTTTGATAACGTCAAGCTATTGTACGCAGATTTGTCAGCCTTATCTCCAAACCAGATGCTCCAATTTCAACCTTATTTTAAAGTAATTAGGCTATCATTTCAATAATTAATCTTTCACTAATACTGATAAGAAACGTTCAAACGGTAACATTTGTCGTGTTTCTATATCGATCCTTTTAAGAATTCCGATATGAAGAGTTATTAGGCTTTGTTCCCAGTCACCATGTCGCATCGATTTATCAAAATAAAATGCTTTTAATCGTCAGCCACACCTTATCTCCAGATCAGATGCTCGATTCCTTCCAAAACGTTTTACCTTATTGTTCAAATATGAATATTAAAAAGCGATATGCGATAAAAATACGATAATGGAGCTTTTATTCAGCTGAGATTAAAATGAAATGTGTTCAAATCACAGAACACGATATTTAAAAAAAACTGCCAGAAGTAAAATCCTTGTTGTTTTTACGTAAGTTTTCAATATGTATCTTGGGACTATCTATTTCTTGAGGGCAAAAAACGATCGTAACTGTAAGTGCGAACAGCGCCAGTTTTAATGGTTACACTATGATAATAGTTCTTGGCAACTTTTTACTGCCGAGCAACTTATCTCAACTTTGCAGTTTTACATTTTACAACCTTTTTCAGACTGTTAAAAGGAGTTTCTCCGTCCAATTTGTTTTTTTAATGTTATTTTAAGTTATTTTTATATAATAAATATTTTAATGTTTTTATTTTTCTGAGACTGAGTATGCAACATGTTTTATACAATAGACCTAGCCAGTCACTGAAATACCGCCATGTTATGATGTCAAAAATACATAGTAATAACCAAACTGTTGGATTACTGTATTTAGAATAATTAATGAAGCCTACTTATCCTAAGAGCTAGATAGTAATTTGTCTTTGCCGTTTGTTATAAAGAAAGCCTAGTTAATTGTGGGTTAGTCTATGACTATACAGAAAATGATCTCCAATTAACTTTGTTAGGATATTTCTTTACACCCGTATATTATTTCAGGATCGATTCACAATTGAATTATACGACAACAAAAGCACGGGCAGGTCGGTTTTGACGTACACCCCAGTCTCAGAAATCGACTATGGAACGCTCGCTTGTCGCGCAACTAATCTCGCTGGGCAACAAGTATCGCCGTGTGTGTACACACTCCTGCCAGCCACAAGACCCGACCCACCTTCCAACTGCACTGTTTACAATCTGACTCACGACTCGTTGGACCTGCTGTGTATGGCAGGTACGTATTTATCAGCAATTGTTAGAAACACAAGCAATTCCGTGAATTTATTTATATTCTGGCTCAGACATGTACCTTGTAGATATTGTGGATGCTGGCGTGCAATTTTGTACCTTATTTGTATTATGGACGTAACGTTTTATTATAGCTTTATGACTTCTACTTATAAAAGTCGTATAGTTCCACATTTACGACTGTATCCATCAGAGGCGAACTATAGTTATATTTCTACAGAGTACAGGCTTTCGAGGAGCTTGCTTATCTCAGCACATTTTATGTTCAACGTTGTTCAAAGATACGTGCAGTCAGTGTGGGTCAAGCTGAAACTTTAAGGATAAAATTGTGTAATGAAATCTTATTTTTAGATTTAGGAGCATACACATAAAAAAGAAAGTCTTGATTATATGTAAACCGGTACCTACTAAATTACTTAGAATAAGACTTTTGGGGATCCAAAAACAATTGATAAGAGAACCAAGAAGCGACGAGGTCTCAATATTGTTGATAATAATTTTTTCATAAAAATGTATTAAAACCCCATACTACAGATCTGTTGAATAACATTGAGATACTTTCTAGGATATGAAGGTGGTCTGCAATGCGTCTACATAGCAGAAGTGTGGGCTAAAGAAGGGCTAGCAGTAAACGCTACCAATGGAGTTGCTATGTGGAACCTGCGGCGACTGGGCTCGAAACGACAGCTAAGGCTGGTGGTCTACGCAGCGAACGCGAGAGGGCGATCTGAACATGTCACTTTCACTGTGGAGACTGCACCGAGATTATCACCTAGAACTGGTAAAAAAAAATCTGCTAGCATTACGGTGGCTACACTCTTAACTAGCAGAATTTCTTTGATGATAAACATGATATGATAGGGTCTGGGTGTTTCTATGTATAATATGTATGTATTTACAAACAAAAAGTATAAAAGTAATATAATCAGTCATCTTAGTACCCATAACACAAGCTCTGCTTACTTTGGGGCTAGATGATGCTGTGTGAATAGTCCAGCATTATTTATTTATACCACCATAGATTTTGGCATAGATAATTTGAGTATTATTCGTTATAGTTTGTGAGAAAGATGACGTCATGCATGAGAAAGTAAGGAGCAAGATTGCGACTGATAAATGGAAATAGTGATGTGCTGATCCCAAGAGCAAATAAAAAGAATCTGGTGATCTCACAACTATCGCGATGAACGTTTTTTTTTTCTAAAAAAAAACGTTTTTTTTTTCTAAAAAAAAACGTTGTATAAAGGGTCCCCCCTCAGTTTTCGGTAGCAGTCTTTTTACTGACTGCTACCGAAAACTGAGGGGGTTGCAATCAGACCATGACTCTAAACATATTTAGCGAAAAAAAAAAGCAAAAAAAATTTTTGACTTAGCTTCTTCATGCTATGATATTTTCGGTTATTTACTACTAGTACAACATAATAAGACCATACCTACCTAATCATTTCATTTATAAAAGAAAAAAAACAGTTAAAACTCAAAATCCAGCGATCTACGTAAAATAACGCGCCCAGAACACACGCAAACAGTACTCTTCAAACGCTGTTTTCTCTGGATATAATGATATTTCCGGAAAATCCTTTTGGATTTGGTTGTGTGTTGGGATGCTGTACCTACCCCTTTCGGCTTCGGTAGACGTCTTTTTACACCATGTATACCTAAAATAATTTTTGTTGACAGAAGCCCAAGAAGCCTGGGAGTTGAACTGGGCAGTGGGGATTGTCCTTGGAGCCATTCTTACTGTCTCCATCATCCTTTGCCTCGCGCTCGTTGCTTCGAGATTGCGGCACAGGTCACGTGATTATGAAGGTATGTAGCGACATTGAACTCTCTGTACTATTAACTATTTGGTTATTTGATATTATCTCCACTAGTTTTAAGACTATTCTAACTGATCCCTGCGGTCCTACTGAATAAATGATTTTTGACTTTGACTTTCAGCGTTTGCCCGTAGCTATTTTTCCTCGGGAACAGATTTTTTTTGTAGATAATAGGCAGTTTACTTATTTATTTTCTCTTTCACTTTTGCATTTTTAATATTATTAGTTATTTAGATGCAAAGGTCCTTACTAATAAAATTTACATAAAGTTATTTCATGCATAACCTATGAATAACCACACAAATTTTTAGTTTATGCATGACACAACTTTATGTCAAGTTTATTAGTAAGGGCCGAAGAATTTGATGTTGATAGCACCATGCCGAAGTGGTAAATTCTTTATATGTTACTAACTGTCCGTCGCGGTGTTACCCGCGTTCTCTCGGGAAAACATCACTTTCCCGATAAAATATAGCATAAGTTCATCAGGGATAATGTAAGATTCTAATGGTGAAAGAATTTTTTAAATCGGTCCAGTAGTTTCGGAGTTCATTTCAAACGAACAAATCTTTCCTCTCTATTATTATCAATTATTATAGAAGTACTAGAGTTCTGCCTGCAGCTGCACTTATTATACACTACACAATTAAATAATCATACATACAAAATTCTTTATAGAATATTACACATACAAACTTCCGCACTTACAACATTGAGATAAAATTAGTACATTATAACTCAATAACTTACAATTAATTTACATAAGTGTTGCAGGTCAATAAATCAATTGTGATAACATTTTGATCTGTTTGAGGTTATCCTTAGAGCAATTTGTTTTTTGTAATAAAATAAGTCATGTCTTTCTAAAATACATTTTGACGTCGTAAACGGATGTCTGTAGGTATCTACTTGCCCTTGCAAGCGTGTTTTTATCTTTCCAAACACACCTATTATAGACTAACGGCCTTACTTATAAACATGTTATAAAGATACTCAAGTTATAACCTAGAATAACCATATAAGTAACCATACCTGTAATTTTTTACTACGTTTTAGTAAAGCTGTTGGTTCAGTAGAAGTATAGCTACACCTTGTTTGATTGTACGGATTCCAATCGCATGGAATTTCGATGTCACAAAGCTGCGCTAATCATGCCAGATCGGACAACACTCAATAAACCGGCGGCTGCGATGGTATTGTGACGTGCACAAAGCTAGAGCCCACTTGGCGAGCTAAATTGTGAGATAGGTTCGAGCGCCGATCTCGATTACTTATTGCTTGGACAAGTATAGTGAACTTCAGACTTAATTTGATTTTGGAATGAGTGTCTTTTATTTTTATGCTGTAAAAAATAAAACAAAGAGAAGACTATTTGTTTCAGCCGCTACTCAGTTTTTTACCTGAATTAAAAGCTTTTAGATAATGAATGTGAAAATAATTGTATGTTAGGATGTTAACACCTGATAGTTCAGCTATACTTATTTAATAGTTTTGAGTAGAATCTCATTTTATAAAATGTGTTTTATATAGAACTTACTTACTTACTCCTTTGGCACAGTGACCCAAAGTGAGTCTTGGCCTCCGATACGAGAACTCGCCACTTTTTTCTATCCAACGCAGTTTCTTGCCAATTCTCGGCTTGTAGATCCCGCAGATCAGCTTCCGTCCGGTCACTCCATCGGTACTTGGGGCGACCAACCAGCCTGCGACCGACCGAACGGCCCCGGAACGCTCTCTTGGCACTTTGCTCGTCCCCCATACGCAGAACGTGACCAAGCCAACGGAGTCGATGTGATTTATATTCTCAGATTATTAGGCTCAGCCACAAGTTCTTCTAGTGTTTGTATAGTATCAAACCAAAATTAATTGAACAGACAATTGTACAACACTAAATAATGTTAATAATAAAAATTTCTAAATTTAATATGAAGCAAACTTGAAAAAATGCAAAAAGTATTTTTCCTTTACAAGGAATCATACCTGAACACCACAGTTGAAAGTCATTGTACAAGACCACTACACCATTAATCCTTAGTCAATGAAGTTGAAATTTATAAATGTATTTTTATAGCAATAACAGGGGCGGGGCCTGCCATACAGAACCATAGCATACAGATAAGTTACCTGGCCATGCGTTTTGCGTTTTGCGTGTGAATGCGCTGACTACTAACTGCAGTTAGCTCACCGAATGGGCGTGGCCTAGCGCGGCTTAGCAAAACGTACGAGAAAACGCATCGTGTAAACGCACCTTAAAACATCATAATGCCAGCTACGCCACAGAACAAATATTAATAAAAGTCTACTAATATTGAACTAAAAGTTATGTGAGGTTAGGTTCCAATTATTACGATTGCCAGACATTGATGCCATATGGCAATCTATCACAATTAATCGGTAATTCATCAACAAATGGAACTAGCCATAGTAACTATTTACTATTAGTAAGTCCTTAAGTTTCGTACGAACAAGTAAGTTCGTAATGAACTCATAGCCTAAGTTCTATGATTTATATTTGCGATACACGTTATAAATAAGTCTGCATTTTCTTTTGTCTATTATTAAAAAAAACACTTAGAGAACTTTCAAAATGTTATCAAGCTAAATTATTTCAGTATTAATTGCCTTTACTTTATCGCGATTATCACGCAAACTTGGCACGGAATATAAAAATTGCAGATAAACAATGACTACTCAATTTTCATAGAAAGAAGATTGCACAATGAAAGAAAGTTGGGTAAAAGCTGGCGGGTAGCCAACTAGCACTTTTCCCCTTTTCCGTGAAACTTTACCAACTCACAGGGGATGAAATGTTTCTTATTTACAAGTATTACCTTCTTCTTTCAGCACATTGAGAAGATTGAACTCTTAAAGCGATGAGCTAAAAGTTCTGTCTTTATACTAAAAGCATAGTTTAATTAAAAGTCGCCTTATTATCTCTTAAGTGGAGACTTTTAAATAAATAAATAATGCTGGACATTTCACACAGCATCATCTAGCCTCGTAGTACCTATAAATAGTTTTTATTGTATTTTTATGTGCCGATGGTCTTCCTAAAAGAAAAAAAATATTGGATAGAACGGAGTTTATATTGATTGACCGTCTTTCTTACATCTTCCGAAACTACTTAAATAAAATTATTTGTTTTATTTATTTTATTTTTTTTACTCAACCTATCGTGTCCCACTGCTGGGCAAAGGTCTCCCCCCTTAGCTTTCACTCCTTGCGTTCCAAGGCCGCGGTTTGCCAGTCTGGCTCGAATGCATCCAGATCGTCTCGCCACCTTTTTCTAGGTCTGCCGCGTCGTCTTCGACTGTTTTCAGTTTTTTTTATTAAAATTATAAATAAATATCCACTCCTTACAGAACCTATAAAAAACCACCACGGACCTTGTTTCTTATGAGCCATTGCTTAGCATGACAAAGTTCTTGTTTAGTCTATTAGATTAAATGAATATTAGGTGATATTATTAATAAACTTATTTATTTCGTACATAAATAATTTACAACGGACCCCGCACTAGGCCTGTATCGCGGCAGACCGAGAAATAAGGTTTTTATAAAACTCAGTTATTAATCAATTATGAACGAAGATCATAAAGGTCATCTTAAAGGTTAAGGTATAAGTCATATATTTGTAAATTTGATAAACTAAGTAAACTCCAAGTTTTATGTAATCAGAACTACATTAATCAGGGTAGGCGTTCAATCTGCTACTGACTTTTTAACTTTTCTGTAGTTAGTACAATGTTTTTACTACACTGTATTGTTTCTGTAACAGAAGTATAATAAACGCGTATAACTAATATGAATGATGTTAGCTTACATCCTGGATTACGCATAGACGGCAATTTATTCCTAAAAAGTTCATTCTTCCCTAGAGACCGCAAATAACACCACGGAATGCAGCTAGTATTGAATAATCGTTTATGACTTTGACCTTTATGTAGTGTGTAGTAAGAATGATAATACAACGAATGATTTTGTTTCAGTAACATTGCCGTCATTGAAAAACCAGAAAATCATCGTCCCGAAGCGAAATTCTATACACGCGCCAGATGACAAAAACCCGGATCTCATCCCGCTCAGTAAAGGTAATAAGGCTAATAAACATGGTCGTTTTAGGATATTAGTGGATGAAAAAAGTTCACTGAGGACGTTGACCCTTAGGCGCTGTCTCCACGAGCGAGAGAATCGTGACGAGTCCGCCCTCATATCGTCGGAGAATCTTCACGAACGAGCGATAATTTCGCCGCGCATCGTCGCGAGTCGTAACGGAATCGCAGCGTTTCCGCGGCGACTCGTAACGGTATCGCCGCGTTTCCTTGACGAAATGTCCTTGCTTGACGAGAGGCAACGCTGAAATGTCGCTGCGTTTGACAGCGCGCCCGCTGCGCGCCCGCGCGAGAGCGCCACGAGCGCGCGGCGGGCCTGCTGCTGGTCGCGACGGGCTAGCGACGATGTAACGACGTTTCGCGCGCTCGTTGCCACTCGTCGCATCGCGGCGATAATATCGCCGTGTGGAGACGGCTTCTAGAGAAATGTATAGAAATACGTGGCACGACGATAATATCGCCGCGATTCTCTCGCTCGTGGAAACAGCGCCTTACGTTGCTCAAGGATACATGTATAATTCAAATATGGAAGGTGAAAAAGAATAATGTTTCAAAGGATGCTCATATTGCTCATAGACAAGGCTGGCGCAAAATATGTATAAAATAGGTTGCGATAAAGTGTATAGGCAATAAACAAGAAGTAAAGGATCGATGGCTAGTTTACGCTGTATGTTTTTAATTCCCATCTCATTCACAGATTTTTATCATGGACCTTGTTTTGCATTGTTTTCATGTGCCTGTTAGGTAATGTTTTAAAGAAATGCAAATTTCGTGTTACGTTAATTCCTCAATTTATTTTTCTGTGAATGAGGCCAAATATGGTGACAAAATGGTTTAAATGCTGTAAGCATCATCTATCCCAATGTCCCAGGTAATACATTGTTCCGTTTGTCTCCTGATGCTATGTAAATTAACAGTAATAATCATTGCAGTAGGATGTAGAGATGAAAAAGGCCAAAGATTTTTATATCCTATCAATATTGAATAGGGTTAAGAATATTTATTTCTATTAAAAAAAAAATAAAGCAGTATCTTATCCTTTATCCCTTGATTCTATGTAAATATGTAATCTTACACCAGGCTAAGGTAAAACTGGTTCTCGCGTATTTAATTTAGTTTTCTTCCTTGTGTCGTTACTTTAAATATTCAAGTCCCGTGTCGCCTGAATTTCCATGGCACTTGCGCATAGTACCAACACAAAGTGGGTAACTACTTAAACAACACTGGTCACCAGATACTTTGCTAAAAGCAACGCTCAAAGTTTTTTGCAACTCTCCTACTAGAGATGCGACGCTTTAGCAGAGATATTTTAGATATTTTAGCTAGTCGATGCATCACAACCACCTTAGAGAGCTTATAAAATTGGTAGTAAAGTATCAAGTACTACCTAACTTTTTAATTAAAACCTTGATGCTTAAACATCAAGAAAATACAAAGCACCTGGATGAGACACTAAAGAAAAAAGTCGAAACGTAGTAAGTGAAAATAGCTTATAGTTTTTTTATTCTTTTATACAGTGAGTTGAGTTGAGTGAATTTTACTAGCGGCAGGAGGAATAATTTACCTCACAACGCTTAAAAATCATCTAATAATGTTCCACTAAAACTTAGGCCTTTATATTAAATGATTTATACAGCGTCAGGAGGAAACCTATGAATGAATGAATTAACACTTTATTGTACACCAAAACAACAGCGAAAACAATACATTGGAAACATTTACAAGTTCATTAGTACAATGCGGCCTTAGCGCTGAAAGCGATTTCTTCCAGGCAACTTTTGGATGGAAAATAAACTAAAGAATATCGCTAAGAGATCGCTATATAGCGATAAGACCGCCGATTGTATGTCATTGTGTTTTTTGTTTAGTTTTCCATTTTTGTTTATTTTTATTATGTGGTGTGCAATAAAGTATTTTATATCTATCTATCTAAAGAAGCAGAAATAGGACTATGCCTACACTTAACGGGACGCTGCCTGTGCCTGGGACATTGTTTGAGATGGTATAGGCTTGCCCAGCACCTAAACCATCCTCTCAGCTCGTCTGTCCACTGGAAAGACGACGTCAATACGCGTGGAGCTGACTAAGCTGCGGGTTCCCTCACGATGTTTTCCTTCACCGTTAAAAGCTCGCGTTAAAGTGCATATAAATTTTTACAACACGAAATATCCATTGATGCGTGGCCGGGATTCGAACCCACGACCTTCGGATTGAAAGTCGAGGCACAACCCCATTCGGCCAACATGGCTCTTAATATTGTTCCAAAAGCCGTTGTTTTTAATGCCCCACGGCAAAATATTCCATTTGATTCTTTCAGTCTCAAGCAACATCTTTTCAATTTGTTATAAAACTGTTTGCTCTATTTTTAGATTAACCTAAACTGATAAAACCCGGTAAAGTTTTACTTGGAATCAATTTATTTTTTGATAAGCCGTAAAAATATCAGCTCCATCTCTAGCCGTGGCTTAGCTGAAGAAGTTAACCGAACTCCATTTATTTGGTTTTATTTATCGCCTGACTGTAGATGGTAGGTTCGTGAATAATTAGCTAAGTTGCAAGCCAGTCAGCTCCGAGCAACTTTCTCGGTTGCAACCTTTTTATGCATTGCGCGTTCAACCCAGACTGAAGATTTAAACTGGTTTCGCTAATTGCATTTCTATGTAAATTAGTAAGCGCGTTTCAAATTAGTGTATGAATGTCGTAAATTAAGACAGACTTACTCATTTTCATTGAAATTCGTGCGGGCTTAATCCAGTTAAGTTAGTCTAGTGTAATTAAAACTAATAGACATTTGAAGCACCTAGTCTGATTAATTTGTTCGAGTGTCTTCGTTTATTAAATATTCAAATGCAGCGTCTTTATAACAAAATAAATACAAGTCATCTAAATTCTTAGCGTAATATTATGAATTATTAAAGCACCGTTCATACAATACCTTTCTGGTATACCATTCTTGCCTCTTGCCACAGAAGATTAGCTCTTGTTCCGTTGAATTTGAGAAAGCAAGAGACAAGAATGGTATGCCGGAATGGCATCGTGTAAACGTCTTACTTTTATTAGAAAAGTTTATTTATTTATTTCATACATAAATAATTTACAACGGACCCCGCACTAGGCCAAGCCTGTAGTTTAGTACTAATTTCTTATTTTGTCGTTACTTTAAAACTAAAGTAAGTAAGTTCGTATGAGTCAGTGGCCAACTCTGATGATGGAGTTTTTAGGCCGCCTTAAGGCCTCCGTCATGGCTTAACGACTTAAATAGCCGGGACCGACAATTTAACGTGCCCTCCGAAGCATGGAAGCGCTCAGATGAAAATACTACTGGCGGTCACCCATCCACTTACAGACCGTTTTGAACGTTGCCTAACTTCGGCGATCTATCAAGAACGACTAAGCAAGCACGACCACGAGCGCTTCACTTTAAAAAAAAAGACTTTAAACTAGAAATGTTCAATAACTTTTATTAATAGCAGTAAAAGTCATTGCGTAGCCAAAGGGTCATTATACAACCTCATTATTATAATGCTGTCCGGTTCCAAAATCTTACCTGGATGATAAAATATTTTAGTAACAAAGGAAAAGGTGAAAGCTGGGATAAAATTACTCATTTTGGTTGTGTAATATGAACACTTTTAGATTTTGCATACGCTCGTTTTCAGAAAGCTTAATAAATGAATCAATTATGTTTTTCTAAAGAACTTTTTTTGTTGGGTACATACCAACAGCATTCATCATCATTATCATCATCTACAGCCTGATTTACCCACTGCTGGGTATAGGCCTCCCTAAGTTTGTGCCATCCACCACGATCCTGCGCTATCGGTCCCGTTGACGGCCCGCGACGTGTACAATATCGTGTATGTACCTGCAATCTACATTGTCTAAAAAAATAGATGCCTAAAATTAATGAATAGATTAAAAAATTTAAAAATCCTACAAAAAAAAGCAGCTTTTTTGACTGACTTTACCGCGAATTCTTGAATGGTTATTGTGTTGCACAAAACACGCAAGCTAAACCGCGTATAATAAAATTTAAATCAACTTTCCGACTAGAGATAAAAAAACGCAAGCATTGCATGAAACTAACACAACTGTTGTAACTAATCCAATTTCCACTAGGGTTGTCCGAATGTGCGCCGAAGCCACCGTCGTACTTAACCGATGTTGCGACTACGAAGAAACTAACCCAACTTTTGTAACTTATTCGTATATTTTTCACTAGGGTTGTCCGAATGCCCGCCGAAGCCACCGTCGTACTCAACCGTGGTTGCGACTCAAGCGAAGAACTCTGGCAGCGCTCACACATTGCACTCACACTCACCAACCACGCCGGTTTTGTCGCATGGCCATTACACAGACTCACAGGTTAGCATGTTGGTATGTTGCAGTCATTAACATCTCTCATTTGATGACCATTGAAGCGCAGTAAACGAAAGCCCACCAGCGACGCATTAGGTTTCGGGTTCGATTCCCGTCACAGGATAAGTCTTTGCTGACATCAATATTAGCAGAAATATTTATCATCTCAAGGTTTAAAAAATAGAATATGATTTTTTTAGGAAGATGTCAGTCATGCGGTTCCCACAACATACCTAAGCTTTGTTTTTTTTTGGGTCAGGTGGTGCTCTGTTAAATTTCCGGTATTATTTATAGCTGTCCAATAATGATCCTGAATGTGTGTAATTTCTGTCCCTGGTCTAACTCCACAAATCGCATCACTTCATTTTGCCGGAGGGCATCCTACGATTGCCAAGCCACTTTGCGAATCTGATGTGCCTACCTTGACTTCTGTCGGATGATCGTCACTACGATAAAACTCGCTGACGAGTGAAGCATTTTACGCTGCTCATTGCCATACAAGCGGTATACAAACAAAGACGTCAACTTTACGCTGCAAATGATAGAGAAAAAGTGGTGACGTAACCTTAATTCACCTGGGTTTATTCACGTAGGTGCATTCACAGTCACGAATAGAAGTTACTATTAAGAGACGAGCAAAGCGTGTACCTACACTAGTTTTTCTAATAGAACGACTTTGAGATGAAACAGTTTAAAAAAAATCTGGCTTCGATATCGTTACTGCAAATAACTTACAGTTTGCTGACGGAACTTTAATTTGTACTGTGAACTTTTTCTCTTGTCATTTGCAGTTTGTGGTTGCGGTCTTAGCCGTTTGATTCGCAATTTATACTTTGGCATAAAATTGATGTCATTGTTTGTATTCGACTTGTGTGGCAAATGTGAGAACAGAATATATACTTGGTTTAGTCACAGCGTTGTTGCATGGGCATTGTGGCCAAATAAGTTATCATATATTCTGTGACTAATGCATAAACAGACTGACGTAAAGATCTAGTCTAGAGGCAGTAGATTTTCATCCGGTCAATCAGCTATCTAGTCAAATAATTGAGGTCTAGTCTGGTCATAAAGCTCCCAGTCCAAGTAACAGCTCAAAAAAGATTTGGCTAAACACCAAACAGTATCAACTAGAAAATGGTGAATCTTGGTTCAAACAATATGTTTACCGAAAGATTTCAGCACTAACCTAATAATAGCATGACACGATATAAACATTTTCCTGGAATTCGTGCAAACGGCTCAACATTTCAATCCGTTTCATTATAATCTAGGGCTGTCGGGTGATATGAGCGAATGGGCAGGTGAAATATCCGTTTTTGTTTACACTGGGTATTATAATTAATTTTGCCAACGAAAAATATACTTTATTTTCACATAGAAGTACACATCCGCCTCAAAAATAAACAATCATTTTATTTCTGTCTTTAATATATCAGAAAAATGAGCTCAAAATTAATTTTGAGACAATTTTATATTGAATGACTTTAATTTGACGTACCAATCTCAATTTTGATGTGGATGCTACGAAATTTTGGCTCTTTTTTTACTTTTTTCTAAAAATGTTAATGTTTTTCATTGGTAAAACCAATGAATAAATAAATAATACTGGACTTTTCACACATCATCATCTAGCCCCAATGTAAGCAGACGAAAAACTTTAACTTTTGCAACTTTCAATCCCCGTAATCATGGCAACGATTTCTATCAAAACTTTAGATCAAAGGTAATTGGCAAACTTATTTTCTATATTGGTCTCCTCAATAGGCTTCATAATGCCGAAAAATAATTAAATTTTCTTTATTTTTTTGTTGAATTTATGTTGTCATGAGGATTAATTTTAATTATAGATAAATGTATCATATGAGACGACTGGATTTTAGTGAAGCTGATCTAAGTGACTTTTTCTGATTTTCTTCTGCCGCTATACTCTATCAGCCGTCATCTCAACATACAATTTCCTTCCGATGTTATGGGATGTTATGGGGTCCCTATTTATTAGTGCCAATATCGACACCTGATATGAAAAACATTGTAACTTATTTCAGCTAGTTTTCAGGAGAGCGATTTCCAATTTTTTGACGCTGTGTTTTGACTCTTATTTCTCTATTATTTCAACAAGATTTCTGTTGCAGAGTGATTCAGGCCGAAGCGTCAACAACGGCCTTGGAAAATCACATCGAGAAGTGGTCACTACAAGAACACCTCTGTTAGCTGCTCACCAAGAAAGCTGCGTTTAAATTAAATAGTTTTAGTTAAATGTACATAGTTTTTTATTTAACAATTTATTCTAAAGGTAGATTTTTTTTGCATTATTTTATTGGAAGCATGTAGTGTCTTCGCTCAAATTTTTTGTTTACCAACTTGCTAGAAAAATGGAATTTTCTATGTATGGGTGATGGTTGTACTATTAGAAAATTGTATACTACAACATTGCCAACATTTAGTCTTATTTTAAATAATTTACATAATATTTTAAAATATTTTTATTTTTTTTTCGTTACCAAAGGATTGATTCCAAAGATTTGTTGTAGTTAATTTTTATCGATAATTTGAATAATATTTTGTGGTAACATTTTAAGAGAATTTAAACAAAAAACGACTGATGAATAAGTATGTAAGTATCGGTAAATGGAAATAATAATTAATTAACTTCTGATACATAAGAATTTAAGGTTAGGTATTTTCTCTTTAAGAGGCACAACTGTCTAGGCTCTAAGCTGTCTAAGCTATCATTAGATAATTTGTAAAATAAATCAGTTGATGTCATTGTTAATTAGGTAAAATAATTATAGTTACACAAATCATTAATTAATTAACAATTAAGATTATTGATAATTGTTGTAAATTATAGATTGTAAAAAATTATTTATTTTTATTGTTTATTTATTTATAATACCTACTTTATTATTTGAAATAGTTAACGTGTACTACAATATTGTTATACAACGATTAATTGGTTTAAATTAAACACTGTGTTTCCAATAAAATGGAATTTAAAATAAAATACTGTCTTATTATTTCACTTCCATCGTCTATCTGTCTGTCTGTTTGTTACCTTTTATGCCCAAACCACTGAATAGATTATGCTGAAATGGCATGGATAAAGGTTGTATCCCAAGGAAGGACATAGGCTACTTTTATCCCGAAAAAATCCCCCGAGCGCAGCTAGTTCTAGTAGGTAGGTGACAATACATAGATGCTTACCAACCAACTTAGTATTTTTACTGCACGAAAGATAACTTAATAAAAGTAAACCAACTACTAATAGGTTTGTGCAAGAGTATCTCAAACCCTTAGTAAAATAATGATCAAGAACATATCTCTTGCGTTTACAGTAAAATAAGCCTTAGTTGCTCTAGTATAGAGTTCATTGTGGAAGTTATCTTTCCGTCTTTAATAAAACTCAGGCACTTCTAAGTAGACTATTTGATCCTAATGACTGGGAAATTGTTGAAAGAGAACACACTACCAGATAATATCTAGACTACATCTAAAATGGATGCATCATATGAATCGGAAGTTCCTGCCTCTTAATTTCTCGATTGAGTTCTTACGAACGAAGAGAGCCTAAATATTTAAACCAAACGAATTTAGAATTAGAGCTAGAATAAAAACATTCTTTATTAGTTAAGTATAAAGGTCGTTTTAGCGGCTTCCGTCCAAAGAAGAAAATAGAGCAAGAACAAGAAGCATAGGTGTGTTTGGATAGAATCAATGTGTGCACACATACATCCAAAGAGCCAGTGTCAAGCGTACACGAAAACGACATAATGCTCTACTGTGTGCTCTACTAAACCGTGTGCTCTACTAACGGTGGACGCTCGTACGCCGTTCACATCAAGCAATCGAGCATACTTAGAATATTCAATAAAATTACAGCGAACCCAGAACGACTAATCTAAATGAACTTATCTCAGTTTACACCATAATAATTTGATAGCGTTAAGTTAGAAGGAGCATTCGTCCACTCTTACACAATCTGAGGCGCATCATAGGCATAGTGGTAGTGGAATTGGGTGGTTACCGTGGTGTCCTGGGCTTAAAACCATTCCATTTCTCGCATTTATTACTGCGAGAGCCATTCAGACGAGATCCATCACAGGTTTTTCTAGGTACCTGATGTTATTTATTTTTCAGGTAGGTATACATTTTTTTAAAGTCACGCCCTTAGTCTACGTTCATAGAGAATTACAATCCAAGTAAGACAAAGCTATACAAAAATCTATTTTTACAACATATAATCATTTTCACGCTATCAGCAAGTTCGTATGAGTCAGTGGCCAAGTCTGACGACGGAGATTTTAGGCCGCCTTAAGGCCTACGTCAGGCATAACGACTTAATCCGAAGCACGGAAGTGCTCAGATGAAAATGCCACTCTCAGTCACCCATCCACTTAGAGACCGTTTCGAACGTACTGTTCATTCTGTAATACATTCTTAAAAATTCTTCGAAACGTGAATGTATGCAAATGATTTCTACTCGTATCTGTCAATATCAAATTAATCAACATTTTAATTATTTTTAGTCATTTCACTGGGCAATCTCGTACAATTTACATCAAAAAATGTTGGAGTTATACAGAAATACAGAAGCAAATATTAAAAGATATCAATAGCAATGCCGCCCACAGCTGCAATAAAAAACAGTTCGATTTCATTATCCAGATCGAGGTGGTCGTATTAATTCTGGTGTGCGGTGCGAACACTTGAAACTGGAGATAAGGACCACTCCACACAAGAGTCACTTGATCTATCCACACTTTGACCCAGCTGCCATTATCCACACAACCTGGCTGAGGATAAATGTTGTATTTTGGCCCTTTCGGTAAGCAAACCGATGTTTCGTAGAACTTGCTACGAATGCTACGAGATTTGAAATACTTACATAGTGGGGAATAATTGCACAATACGGCTCAATTGTTAACATAAAACCTTCAGTTACTCCTAAATGCCATTATCGGTCACCCATTTTAAAACCGCTCTCTTTCATTGCTTAGGTAGTGTTCTTTAATTGGAAAAAAACCAGTAAAAATATTGATATCTGAACTTTTGTATTCCTCAAGTACTTATTTAATTTGGTAAATAATGTTTTGCAAACCCCGTGATGCATCCACACAATGGCAGTAGATGGTTCCTTTCGGTAAGCAAGCTGATGTTTCGTAGAACTTACTACTTACTGCTACGAGATTCGATGATGTACTTACTAATAAAGGAGAATGGGACAATGAGGTTAAATTTTCCGCCATTACATGGGTAAGAGGCTTGTACATGGAATGCAGAATGTGGGCTTTTGATATGCCAAATATTGTATAGTTTTGCGTCTAGATTCAAAATCAAATTCAGATGCAGACCTGCAGCAAATAGAACTGTAGAAAAATGAACGAAAAACTTTTAGTATTTTCGTAAATTTGTCGTTTTATTACTGGGAAACTCTTTCTGCTAGAGCTCGTCTGGTGCATGGTATCTGCATCGAAATATGTTAACAGAAAGGCTTGAAATAGGTCAGTAGGTACCTCTATCCGTAGAATTATTCAACTAAAGGTTCTCTGATTGAAGCAACCACGAAATACAAACTGAAACCTGTAGAGTACAGTAAGCTTTGCGTACTACCCAGTTCCGACGTTTTCACCGAGATGGCGCTACTTACATCAACACCTAAAATCTGATATTGTTTTGCTTTTACTTGTTGGTTAAGAAACAGAGAAACTGTTAAAAGTTTCAACTGTAGCTTTAGATAAACCGTAAAGTGCTCTGTGTTTTTCAAAAGGAAATATTTAATGAGTAGCTACATTTTTGATGCAATTTTTGCCATTAGCAGCCACGTGGATGCTTACAAAATATAATACACAAATATCTATAGATCATACAAACATTTGTCCCGCGGCGGGGATCGAACCCGCAACCTTGTGCGTCGCAAGCGGACCTTCGCCCACTGCGCTACAGAGGTCGTCGAAAATAAACTGCTCACCATTTTGTTGCTATCTAGCTTTGTCTACTGCTATTAATTGAGCTATAAGTAAATCCTACCCACTATAACTTCGCTAAGCTAGATGCGTCGAGCTGAGGACAGGGTGCAATGGCACTCATTAGGGGAGGCCTATGTCCAGCAGTGGACTGCTATAGTCTAGTCTAATGATGATGATGATACCATCGCTGCTCTTCTCTCCACCTTGTTAAATTGCCGCAATTTATCAGTTCTAGACAAACATTTTCAGCCTTTATAACGTTATTGCAAAAGGATTCTGTTTAAATTCCAGTGGGATGTCAAGGCTTCAGATATTCACAAATATATATTTAGATACATAGTAAACATGACAAAACCATAATATGCACTAGCTAATAACCAACACAAGGTTTCAGTATTTATATGTCTCTGAGGGGTCTTTTAATTACCGTGCGGCCACGAATATGTATCATAAATTCTAATGGACTTAACTTCCATTTGCCCGCGCCCAGTCAACATATACAAGTAGGCAGATGTTCATTAATACTAATAAAGTTTACACGAATTATTTAGTACCTACCAGTTAACATCGATAAATGACACAGAATAAAATATACAAGAGCATTTCCGTGCTTGGAAACATTAGAACAGCTGTCGTCATTACAAAATACAAGCTTTGGAATTTTGACAACAGTAACG
Source organism: Epirrhoe alternata (assembly GCA_963565295.1). NCBI lineage: Eukaryota > Metazoa > Arthropoda > Insecta > Lepidoptera > Geometridae > Epirrhoe > Epirrhoe alternata. The sequence goes on along the minus strand of OY751381.1, from coordinate 9,906,685 downwards.
GTATTTTACGAAATTAAATTATATAAAAAATAAAGTGTATAATTTAAGTATGCCATGGAGTAAACTATGAAGCGCGCCATGCTCGGCATCTCTCTTCTTGATCACATACCCAACGTGGAAATACGACGTCGAACTAAGGTCGTAGACGTAGGTATGCGCATTGCAAGTCTCAAGTGGAGGTGGACCTGGCTAGACGGAAAGACAAACTCAAAGACCAAGAGGTAGACTGCACCCAATGGTCGGATGAAATTGTCAATATGGCTGGGAAAGCGGGCAAAGGAATGCATAGGATCGAGAAGAGTGGCGTTATGGAGAGGAGGCCTATACTCAGCAGTGAGTGAAAATGTATCTATTAAAAGAAAATTTCGTTTATCTGGATATATAAACAAGTCAATAAAAACTTAGCTAAGCAAAAAAACTCATGAATTCAAATAAGTTAGTAATTTATTTGTATTCGTTCTAAATGAATGCTCGAAACATTTTAAACACGGTACCTATATTTTATTCAAAAATTCATTTATAAAGCGATATACGGACTCGAAACATGTTATTATAACTTTGCGGCCCGATAGGGTTGTTTCGACTGAATTAAATTAACCCTTCACTGGTATCCTGTGAGTGTTCGCCCGAGATACACCCGTGTAATGGCTCAGCATAGCAAAAACAAGTGCCAGTGCAACCGAGATTATAACATTGGAGTTTCAATTGCACAAGTTTGTTCAATTTGCCAGTTCGCACTATCGCGGGCTCACAGCTGTCCTCGCGTTGAGGAAACCGAGTTTAGACTTTTTTGTAATCTGACGTTTTAAAACTGCTAAAGTAACGTTTCCGATATTCAAACTTGTATTTTCTTCAGATTCATTTAGATCAAGTTAAGTTAATCACAAACAGAATTTTAAATCTTATCCTGTAGGTAAATTATGTTTAGTAGATTATCTGCTACGTATTTGAAAATCAATAAGTAAATTGAAAGTGTTCAAATAGTGTTTGCTGGGTTGAATGCTGGGTCAGAAATATGAGTTCACCTCTGCTTCCGGCAATGCCAGTGCGAAGTTTGACAAATTAGTTTATACTTTATGGCTGTCACAAACTTAGTTTATGAGAATTGTACAAATAGCAGAACCGAGTTTGGGTAATAATAAACGACCTAGGTAAACGAGGTAGGCCAGACAGAGTTTTGAAACTACGAGGTGTAACAGCGTTTTGTATCAGTGGTGAGATGAACCACTGATACAAAACACGGTTAACTGATATAAAACACTATTCTAAACTGTATGGTATGTATTAACCTTGTATGGTATAATGTGTCGTTCTATGTGTAAAATGCTTGGTAGTAGGTATCTATCCAGATAGTCAATACAAGTAGGTATATATGATTATATATTAGATGATTTATACAGCGTCAGGAGGCAACCTAGGCCTACGGTTAACGGGACGCTGTAGTGCCTGGGACATTGTTTGAGATGGAATCGGATTGCCCAGCACCTAAACCATCCTCTCAGCTTAATCAGCTTGGCCCACAGGAAAGATAACGGTGAAGGAAAACATCGTGAGGAAACCTGCAGCTTAGTCAGCACCACACGTATTGGCAGATAATTATGGTATATTGATGTGTGTTTTCTAACCTCTAAATAAAAAAAACAAGTGTATATGTAATGCCACCACAGTGTGTAAATTGCATAAGTGCCTATGAGCTTGCATGTAGCATAAAAACTTAAAATTTTTACTACTATGCTGAAATGTTCGGTCAAATATAAGAAAATGCACTTTATCAAGAGTCTTCTTGACTCAACGACGTCACGATGGCACTTCAAATTTGAACGAACAAAAACTAGGGGCCGAAGTACCTATTCTTAAGTTAACTTGAAATATTTTTCACCATTGGATTAATTTTATTTCAACCAGATTTAAAATTCTTGTTAACATTTTCTTGAAATATATCATTCTCAACAAAAGTTTAAAACGATATTGCTTAGCTTTCTGGACATTCGAGTACATCGTAAAACGAAATGACGAAAACTTATTGAACGAACCAAGTTTATTGGCAGTATCATGACATAGCTTATCCCTTCTAAAAATATGTATCAGTATTGCGAGAAAATATTGCTAACACTATACAAGGTAAGGGCACGCGAAAATGAGCATTCAATTCTACGTTTTATGGGGGTGATGGGGCCAATATCGCGTGAAGCGCTGATTCAGGGATATTCAAGGGAATTTTGCGTGAAATACCAGGTGTGCCTGTTATAATTTTGTTTGCACGTCATTTTCGGGACGATCACGATGTAATATTAAGAAATACTGCAATCTATAAAATAAGGAAGACTAGCCTTAAGGCTTACATGTTAAGCTTTATACCTTGGTCTCTTTAACATGCAGAAAAATATCAAGATAAATCTAATTTACGATTTAAGATACTACTAACCAGAAAAAATGTGATCTTTTCAACAATAAACGCTATCTATCTATCAATCTATTGATTGTGTTGAACTTAAAGTAATATCTTAACCAATAAGTTTTACATAAACCATCTTATTGCAGGCTACCGATAACACTTAGACCCCTCGCAGACTGCAGACTTTCTACCGGCCGATAGTTGAGACGGAACATACTTTGGCTTACTTCTCCATTCTCATTACGAGCGAGCCGAAGTATGTCCCGTCTGAACTATCGGCCGATAGAAATTCTGCAGTCTGCGAGGAGGCTTATTATTCTATAATTTTAAGATCTGGTTTATGTACTGTTGAATGTTGATTTATACATATTATACTGCCCCATAATAATTAAAAGCAGAAGAATGTTATGCCTTGGCTATTATTGTTCAATTTAAAATTTAAGAGTTATAAATTGATAAAATAATCTATGCTATGAGCGCGAGATAGATTGACAAAAATTCACAAGCCAAGGCAACCGCTCGGAAATGGGGCTTGTAAATAATTCCGCCAGTTTAGATTCGGTTTATTCTGCCATAACGAGGGAAACACACGGCAGTGAAAACTAAACGTCTTCGTCGCGTGCCATTGTTACGTCTACGTCCGAGAATTTGACTTTGATACTGGTTTTATCGTGCTATTTCGTGTCAAAGTTTTGCCTAAACTGATTGCAAAGAGTAAACCCCATAACATTGAGTGCCTCTAACAAAAAACCTTTGGTAGTTTATCCATGCTTAGATACTAAAAAACTGACAACAAAATATTTGACAACCGCAGTCTATAGATACTTAAAAAAATACACAAAAAATGGCTATACAGGGTGTAACATATACGGTCAGTATGGGAAAGTCTGAAACTATAAGACATCTGTTCTTATGAGCCATGTCTTCGATTTTATTAAAAAGGGAAAACTGTATTCACACATTTAAAGAAAACTTGTACTTGGCTCAGGAATCGAACCCGGACGTTTTTTTAAAATGAAACTAACACTACATATATTTTGATATCGATTTAATTTTTGTTTCATGCATTGTTTTAATTTGTTGAGTTTTCTTCTATTTCTTATAACGATTTCAACTAAATTGTACACAAATGATGCGTTACATGATTAACTCCATGCGGCAACGGTTTACTTCTTTTAATGGTGTTTTTCAACAAAATCTCGCACAGAGTCACATTGACTTACAAATACTGCAGCCGTATAATGACGCTATATCAGTTCTAAAATTAAATAAATAAATAAATAATAATGCTGGACTTTTCACACAGCATCATCTAGCCCCAAAGTAAGCAGAGCTTGTGTTATGGGTACTAAGATGACTGATATACTACTTATATACTTTTTGTTTGTAAATACATACATATTATACATAGAAACACCCAGACCCGAGACAAATATTTGTTGATCATACAAACATTTGTCCCACGGCGGGGATCGAACCCGCAACCTGCTGCGTCGCAAGCGGACCTTCGCCCACTGCGCTACAGAGGTCGTCAGATTTGTTTTGATTTATTGAGTTTTTTTCTATTTCTTATAACGATTTCAACTAAATTGTACACAAATGATGCGTTACATGATTAACTCCATGCGGCAACGGTTTACTTCTTTTAATGGTGTTTTTCAACAAAATCTCGCACAGAGTCACATTGACTTACAAATACTGCAGCCGTATAATGACGCTATATCAGTTCTAAAATTGAGTATCATTAGCGAATTTGAAAACGTGTATTCAGCGTCGGCTCCAGCAAAGCGAATGAGCCCGTCCAGTGAAGCGTCAGGTAAATATTTGAACGGTTCACGTTTTCGGAATTACATTCATCTGTGGAACTACAAGCGACGGCTCTTACACTATTCCTAGAGAAATGAAATTTAGTCCGTATCTTGTTAAATTCTTTATTAGGTTTTTAGCTTTGAACAGTTGATAGGAGCAGGATTGTTTTGATTTTGTTAGGAATTTGGGAAATAAAATTTTCTTACGATAAATACAGTTTTCCTTATTTCGTGACATGTGGATCTGTAAATGAATTAAGCTAGTAAACATTTTATTTTAACTGAATAGCAAAGCTGAACTCTGAATTAGGTTTTGTGGTTAATATCAATATATTTTTTAATAAAATATATTTTTTTTGTGGTAAATCAGGTTTCTATTCAAAGTAAAACAATAAGTGCCAGTTGCTTCTGATTCTAAAGTTGCTCTTCTATTGCTATAAAAAAACATTAAATTCGATAATAAATCTTGATAAAATTATGATTTAAATTAGTTTGAATAACAGGAGTCTTCAAATTCCTTTCAACAGAAATCATTTTATTTTCAAAATACTCCGCTGGAATAGTTAATTTCCGCATAACTATCCATTTAATTCAAACACAAAGTGAAATGGTTTGAGAGTTAGTTCATCATTGTTAGCATAGACGTTGGACTATTTACAGAACCTTTCAAAATGTTATAAGGTTTATCTAAACTATTGTTACACCGCGGTCCCTCGGGATTATTTCATTTTTTCGGGATAAAAAGTCCTTGCCTAATGCCTATGTCCTTCTCTGGAATACAACCTTCATCTATGCCAAACTTCAGCCTAATCTGTTCAGCGGTTTGGGCGTTAAAAGGTAACATTCATTCATTCATTCATTCGTCTTGTCAATGTGCTCATATTTTTGCTTGCTCCAAAATGAAGTCACCGCTATGGCCCTATCTGAAGCCACAACAAGGTCTTCCTGGGTGGCACAAAGGGCAGGAAAGAAGATGCGACATACTTTGTGTTGGGGCTCCGCACTCACACTAGATTTGGGAAGGATCCCCTATACCCCATTTGGCTAGGTTACTTTTGCAAAAGGTAACAAACAAACAGAAATACTTTCACTTTTATAATATTAAGTATGGAAGTATTGATGCAGACTATTATGAAAAAGGTCAAATTCTTGAATGACTCTATCTTGATAGAGTCATGAACATGTTTCGTTTTCAAATCACTTGCAGACTGCAGACTTTCTATCGGCCGATAGTTGAGACAGAATATACTTCGGCTCGTAATGAGTATGGAAAACTATACCCTGTCTCAAGTATCGGCCGATAGAAAGTCTGCAGTCTGCGAGGGGGCTTATTGGTTTTTATTTCATAAATTCGTTATGTGCTACAGAAGAAATTGCTCGCTCATGTAAGAAAAATCGAAAATCAAAACCCCTCGTAGCAATTGAGATTGCTTTTTATCAATTTTATTATGAAAAATAAGATAGCTTGAAGAATAATTTGAAGTCAGCTCTACTCATCCATTTTTCTTTAGATAACGCTATGCCTACACTACACTTACATTAGTGGCTACACTTCAATTTTATTTCATTTCAAAAATGCCATTTCGTGAAATCAACGCATACATAAAAAAATACCTACAAGTAGTACTTACTTTTACTCGCGGCATCGCTCGTATGGTACTTTTTTAACAGCTTTATGCTATTTGTTATTTGTAAAGTTTCACGTAAATTGGTCCACTGTTACCAAATGCATATAAACATCCAAACTTACAACGGCTCTCTAATAAAGGTAAATCTAATATTGGTTTGGATTACCATGACCTATCCAACATCGTCATTGCAGCCACGTGACGTCCACTGCTGAACAGAAATAGGCCTTCCCATCGATTTCAAGAGCGATCGATCCTATGCAGCCTGTGATCTATCCAATGAATAAAAAACATCATAAAGCTATACCTAGATGTCAGAGTATAAAGGTCTCGGATAGCTTTTGTTGAAAGATGAAAAACTATTTTCTCAACAGACGTCTGATGCAAAACAAGATCCTTTTCCATTATTTGTTTGTTTGCGATGCAACCAGTACCTATTCTCGTTTTACGCTCAAACAGAACTAGGAAGAACTTAATTTTGTCGGACTTGCTGAAGCGAAAGTTGAAATGCTTGCAATACTTGTAGCGCAAGCGTTCGATAGTCGATCGTCTAATAATGTTTTTCTCTTTTTGTTTTATAAAACTCAACAAAGAGAGCACTACAGTTAGTTATTCGTACTCGTATTAGAAATTACTTTTGAACATATTTAGGTATTTAATCGAGCTTATTCATCTTACTATGTTCTTCCAAGGGACTCGCTTGGAATTAATGGTGATATTTAGACCGATTTTTGATATAAAAGAAAATAATTGTGTGCAACTATTTGATAAAAGATGCTATTCAAAAAAATTTTACGCAAACTCGGCCTGTTATTGAAAACAATGACTGTAACAAATCAACATGTAGGAGATTTTTTGTTTACCAAACCCTCAGGAACAATCTAATTATTTGTTGAAAACGAAAGATAAGGAATGACAGCAGGAAATGGAAAAAAATCATTGAGAGAAGACGTGATGCTAGTAAATTACGATTTTATTTCCGTTCAGTTTATTCGTTTGTATAAAATCTCTTGGATCTCATGCAGGTATCTATTGATTCCGAAAGAAACACACTATAGAATTGTTACATAAATAATGATGGAAGCTCGCTTAAAGAGTTCAAAATATTATTTTGTTCTCACAATCATTACTTCGAATTAAAGGGTTAAAATTGAATCGAAATGATTTTTTTTTATTATAAAGTGTCTAGAAAGAGACGCTTAAGAAAAATTTCGTTTATTTTATCTCAGTCACTGCATGTGTTCATGTGTTCATGACACCCAAAACACCATCTAATTTCAACGGAGACCACCTTGGCTATTATCATAGTATTCTGTGACCTTGGCCATCCAGACCACTTGGCTAACAGACATCTTGAGCTCATAATTCTCAATTGAACTCCTTTAAAACGTAATGCGAAGATTTACAACAGATTTTTTCAAGCGTTTCGCCAATGATTTGTTTTCAAAGATATCGAGTAGAAAATGGAAATCTCTATTGAAAGTGATTGATTGAAAACCGCTCCGTCACGTCGAGCCGTGTGGTTGACGTCTTGTAGTATTTTCTCGGTACGATACGATTTTTAAAAGCATCATAAATATGCGCTGGAAATGCATTTATTTCAACACTTTATAAAAAAAACGAAACGTATACAGGGTTATTTGTAAAACATCGGTAACCTCTTAGGACTGTATTACTATCATTATAAGGAACAACTTTTGTTCTATGACTTTTAAAAATTAATCATTATTTTTTTTCATCAGATTTTTTTTTTTAATCAACCTATTTCGTCCCACTGCTGGGCAAAGGTCTTCCCCAAATCCCTCCAACCATCTCTCTCTTTCGAGATCTCCCACCATTCTCTCTCGAAGGAGTCGAGATTGTCATACAAAAATAAAAATATTTAAATTGAACGCTCTAAATGTTACGAAGTCTATGCGAAACAAAAGAAAGCGATAGTACAAAGCAAATGGAGCGGGGTTAGGATGGTGGGGGCTGAAATGTTTTCGATAGGACAATGTTTTAGATAGGAAATCGAAATCTTTAATTTTTGTTTTGACAAATGTATTATGTTTTGTAAAAAGTCATAGAACAAAAGTTGTTGTTTATGGTGATAGTAATACGGTCCTTAGAGGTTACCGGTGTTTTACAAATAAAATAACCCTGTAAATAATTCCAGTTTTATTTTGATCAATGGTCATGTATTGAGGATTTGACCAGACGATGGATGATATTTGCCATAATTAGAGCTCGTGAGCTATTATTAATCTAAGGAAACGAACATGTACATTAATGTGGAAGTTCGAACATGAAAGTAGTGGAAGAAAAACCAATCGTTTTCTAATTCTATCGCTTTTCAAGGTAGTAACTAGCTTTACAGAAATGAGCTGGAGCAGTTCTCGTGCAATCAGTTAAAAATCGCATTGATTAATCTTAGCTTACTTGACAAGCGTACCCCAAGGGATAAAGTTTTGTAGCTGCTATTAGTGGGTGTATAGGAAGGTACGAGTAATTGAGTTTATCTACATTTTTATTCAAGTTAAATAATGATGTATGCTGAGTAAAGGGGATGAGTTCAGCATTTTATAATAATCTTAGATCTGATTGGATATTTTCACCAGGTAACCATAAGCCTGTTTAAGATCCCGCTCTTACTCCTTTAAAGCCGCTAATAGCATATATATAACCATTAACCATCGTTGGGTAAGAGACTTCACAGTCTTCTTTGACGAGCCTCATTTTATTCAATTGGCTATCAACTGGAGGTAGACTATTTATAAGATACTAGCTGACCCGCGCAACTTCGCCTGCGCATTATTAGAACAAAGTAGAGGAGTTTTGAGTGAATCGAGATTAGGTACCTATATACAAAATATAAAACTCCGTCGCTTGATATAATAATAATATTTTTTTTATATTTATGTTTCTCTCAAGAATCCCATAATAGATAACAAAACGAATACGGTAATTGGTATAGAATCGCTGAAGCGAGCGGCAATTTTTTTGAAGAAATTGACTCGAAACGTATCTAATTTATTTTGACTAGCAAGAACTGTATGGTGTTGAATTTCGAAATAAAACGATTAACTAACATTACCTACCCGCGACTTCGTCAGCAATATAAAATATCGTAAACTTTTTTTGAAGAAATTGACTCGAAACGTAATTTTTTTTGAATGGCAAGTATTGTATGGTTTTTAATTTCGAAATAAAACGATTAACTAACATTACCTACCCGCGACTTCGTCAGCAATATAAAATATCGTAAACTTTTTTTGAAGAAATTGACTCGAAACGTAATTTTTTTTGAATGGCAAGTATTGTATGGTTTTTAATTTCGAAATAAAACGATTAACTAATATTACCTACCCGCGACTTCGTCAGCAATATAAAAATATCGAAATCTCTAAGCAAAAATCTCCTTTAACTTTTCAAAACTCAAAATCAAAGAAAATTATACTCGATCGATCTCCGCTATAATAGAAACGCCACCTAGGAGAAAAAGTACAAAGTTAGTTTTGACTTCGGTGATATAGATGGCGTTCTAACTATAGCCAAGGAAAAAATATTTTAATATCAAAAAATCATAACTTCGGAGTTCGGATATATTGATGGGTGGGAATACACATGTTGCATGTTTATCATTAATTTTAAAATAATTTATTATGCAAAATACAAAAAAAAAATAAAAAAATCTAGAGTGCAAAAAGTGTGGCTCCGGCGGTCACCCATCCTTTTTATGACCGCGCCCAGGGTTGCTTAACTTTTTTCCCCATACAAACTTCCAACCCTTATTTTCACGCCCCCTTATGGTAATTGACAAAAAAAAGTATCCTATGTCCATCCCTGGGGTATACTCTTTATCCATGCCAAATTTCAGCTTAATCGGTTCAGCGGTTTGGGCGTGAAAAGGTAACAAACAGACAGACAGACAGACAGAGTTACTTTCACATTTATAATATTAGTATGGATATCATCTAACGATAGTATTTCCCCAACCACTGCTACTCCAGTACCTATCGGTATCATTCACAAAGGTGTGGTGATCCCCAGTAAATCGTACTAAAATGCTTTTAGACTTTGACTTATTCATGATGTAAAGTCAAAGTATAAGGTAAGATAAAGTTTATTGTGACTGAAACAGGTATAGCGGTACAAAGGTTTCACTCCCTGGTTAAGCCACTGTTCCTCACACTAGGACTAAAAAGCTTACATAGTAGGGTCACAGTGATTCTGATTTAGAAATGTTATGCTGAAAGCTACAAAGCTCTGCCGCATAAAGATGTCATTACGTTTTAAGAGTTGTTTTTCGTGACGTAAATACAAAAAATCGTTGTGACAAAACAGCATCTGCATGCTTCAGTAACTTGCTTGTTTCAAGGTGGTTGTAAAAATGCCACGAACTCTGCTTCTGACAGACTCGTAAGTCATGCGGCGTTTTCTGAGATTTATAAACAGTCCAAAAATAGCAACTCCATTGCTCAGCAATATTTAGTATCTATCATGTTCCAGGCTTATCATAAAAGCAATCCGTTCTGTTTTAAATCAATTTGTTATATATAATATAAGATAAGACTAAAAAAGTTAAGTAGGTACATATAAGAAGGATTTGTCACCTTAACTTGTAAAGTCTTGACATGGACTCCTCACTCTAACTAAGTATTATCTACTTGTAATATAGACATGAGGGATCTTTGCTTCGGCTGTTACAATGCGAAAGAGAACAAAATTATTATGAGATTGAATTAGACTTCTATTATAGAAAAGAAAAACATATAAAAGACAAAAATTCAAACCAAGTTTGTTTTAGTACAGCCAAAAATACTCTTAAAAGTGTACGTGTGTTGTGTGTGTGTGTGTGTGTGTGTGTGTGTGTGTGTGTGTGCGCGCGGACGTGTGTGTATGTGTGTGTGTTTATGTATAGCCTGTTGAAAGAAGATTTTCTGTTTGATGGTATTCTAAGCTCTGCAGATAATTGTTTATTCTAGTTTTACATTCTCTATAAGTGGTGTTAAGTAATGTGAGATTCATGTTTATTTTATTATATAAATGAGCTGCCAAGAAAATTGTGTGACGCTGAGCAAAAGAGGTTTTACAAAATATTGTGTTAAAAATTTTATGTTTTCGTCTTTTATTTGCAAGGTTTGTGTTAGGAGTTTGACAGTGTTGTTAAAGGACAACTTTTTGTATGTAAAGTTTCCTTACGGATAAGACTTCGCAATCCTTATATAGTTGAGTTGTTGGAAACCTATAAGGATGGGAGAATGCAACTTTGAGCACTGCTCTCTGTGCTCTTTCCAGTGGAAGTAGATATGACTTTGCGGATCCACCCCAAGAGTCTATGCAGTAAGTTAGAAGGGATTGGCATAGAGCATAATACATGGTTTTTAAATGCGTTTTCTTCGCAGCATACCGTATGTTTTTAAAAACATCAATAAGCTTTCGTATTCTGGCTGTTAGTAAGTTAATGTGAGGTTGGTAGGACAAATGTGAATCAATAGTTACACCAAGATATTTAATAGAGTCGCACATTTCCAAAGTTGGACATTCACATGTTGATGGGTTAGCCTGTAAACATGTTATAGTGTATGTGATATATGTTATATTTGTATTAAAACCTAGAAGGCTAATCCTAATAATGCAAACAGATTTACACGTAATGTGAAAACAAATGGTTGTGACTGTATGAGACCACCAACAAACCGTACAAACTAATCCCTGACATAAGTTGAACTACTTTTTAAATTGGCAAGATTATCGCTCGTTTGTCGTTTTCAAGATGAGTTTTGCGCATTGTCATGCAATGTGACAAAATTAAAATGTCTCTTCAAAACTAGAACCGAACTAATTCAAATCTACTTGTAAGTAGATTAGATATTTCGAATTCGCTGGGGACTCGAGTTCAAGCAAATGTGATCACCTCCAATCTGATTAATGTGCATCGCTAAATCTCATCTTAATTATTGAACTGTGTAGACTGTTGCACCTAATCGAGTTTGAACATAACTGGTGGACTAATTAACATGACTTGATGTTGCTGCTGTCAAACGTGAAATTAGAATCCTATAAATTCATTGATAGTTGGAACATATTAAATGTCATGTCTCTTTAATTTTGCTACGTGTAAAACAAAGAAGACTAGGTGAGACCTGTAGTAGAAGATTTTAATGAGATTTTTTAAATATATTAGCCACACAGAAGACTTTTTATGCTTTAGGGCTTATTACAGATAGGTCCAGAGTAAAAAAAAAAGCTGAGACTCTTCGATCATAAATCTTCTCGAGATATATGATCGAAGCTGAGACTGGTCCTATTTTGTACACCAAATCACCGACCTTTATAATTGTTTTTGTTTTTCTTTTCTTCTGTATGCCCTGTAGTTCTATATGTTAATTGAAGCAGGTACTTCTGTTAGCTATTTAAGTACCTATCTGTTGTCTGTAGCTTTTTTTTTTAATTATATAGGTCAGCATTTGACCTCACTCTGCCTGATGTTAAGCAGTAGTGAGGTCTAAGATGGAGCATGCTTACCTAGAAGGAACCTATTTACTCTTGATTTGAAGACCCCTTTATTGTACTTTTCGGGAAATACAGAGCCCGGCAATGAGTTCCACAACCTATATGTTTTTTCCTACTATGTTTTTTTGTTTAGTGTGTCTGTGTATTTGTGCCAAATAAAATTACTATCTATCTATCTATTGTAATTTTTCAACAATATTATTAAGTAATCTTCACTTCAAATCAAAATTATGTGAATATTGTGAACGCCGTTGCACTATGTATTTTGTCTTCGTATGAGTTAGAGGCCAACTCTGGTGACTGATTTAAGCTCCCTTAAAGCCTATGAAATTAGTCTTTTTTGTGGAGTTAACACTTGAATTTCTTTTATTTTCCTTTCATACCATTTGAGAGAATGTTCGTATTACGCTAGTCTATCTATACCATAATGTCATTATTAATTTACTAGAGCTACGCTTCTATAAGCTACTTGTAGCAAAATGGTTTACCGTTGAGCCTTATTGCGTGAGACTACCCGTACTAACCCGACAACCCATGGTTGATTTATGCTCCCAAGATCTTCGCGCAGATTAATTCAAAGTAGCATACGCAATGAAGGTAATAAGGCCGGGTTAATAAGCAACGAGGCGAATTGATTAACTTTATATACATGTATGCGAACTGATACAGAAAATTATTGTAGTAAAAGGCTCATGTTAGCCCATGGAAGATATGCTGTCTTTGGTTTACACAATAAAAATCGTAGAGCTCTGAGCATGCCAAATTAAAAAATGAAAAGTCTTATCAAAATTTTGGAACCCGCATCGATCAGACGATCCTCCTAAAGCCGGAGTGCCTTACCGCTCGGCCACAGAATCCCAGTTGCCGGTATCCAAATTTTCGATAAGCTCATATTTTTCGGTTGAGCACCAATTAGCGCCATCTAGACGTTCACTAGTGAACTCATGCTCATTGTCTTATCGCAGACATTTCGGCCCCCGCCGCCCTAACCCCACTTTCTTCGCTTTGTACCATTGCTTTTTTTTGTTTCGCATAGACTTCGTAACATTTAGTGCGTTCAATTTAAATATTTTTATTTTTGTCATACATAATAATAATAATAATGATGAATTTTTTAAAAGTCATAAAACAAAAGTTGTTGTTTATGATGATAGTAATGCAGTCCTGAGAGGTTACCGGTGTTTTATAAATAACCCTGTATAGTACAATAAAGTGTGAACGTGTCCATAATAAATGTATGGTGCGCGATATTGTTGTGATATGAACTATAAGCTATTATAATAAAGCGTAGTCTGAAACCCGCTTTAGATACACAAGACCATTTTTAGAATTCTAAGTTGATACTATAATTCAAATAAAAATCCTTAGCAATCAAATTAATTGTTCTTGTTAAGATAATTGTTCTTACTTAATATTTTTTTACCTGAAGTGCTTTTCAAAGCTGAAATAGATAATTTGCCGTCTTAATAAGCATTTAGAAATTTCTCATTATTATATGGATTTTCGTTCTGCTGCCTCCAAACTTTTGTAACATCATAACTCTATTTCATTTAAGTCAAAGTAAACTAGAAAGACCAATTATTTAAACCAAAACAATGGCCACTTAAACTCAAGGCCAAGACACTTTGAACGAAATAATTCCCGTAATTGCTGAAACACTCAAATTTTCTCTCGTTGCCACGTTAAATAAATAAGCCCGTGTCGTCTGCAGAACTAAGATAACAACTCCAGTTTGCTCCCAAAACGACGAACTAAGTTAGCAACTTAATTGACGGCGTCTTAGAAGAGGCTTGAGCTGTATTAATATTTTGTCGGGCGAACCGAATAAGTACATTGCGAGGCGCTTGGTGGCTGCTCACTACGTTTTAGTTAGTTCGATTTCCAGATTGGTTGTTCAGAGAAGCAGGAGCATACTCGTACTACGATTGTACAAAACAATAAGGCGAAAGTTTTTTCTAGTGTCTCTAGCCCCAAACTAAGCAAAGCTTCTACTATGGGAACCAGATAACTGATATACTACTTATATACTTTTTGTTTGTAAATATTTTATTTTATTTTATTTTATTTATTAGGGACAACAAACAGCTACAATATATAGCGTATTTAAGCTTAAGTACACATACATACATATTATACACTAGCTGTCCGTCGTGATGTTACCCGCGGATAAAATATAGCCTATGTTCATCGGGGATCATGTGGGATTCTATTGGTGAAAGAATTTTTCAAATGGGTCCAGTAGTTTCGGAGCCTATTCATTGCAAACAAACGTTCATACAAACAAACAAATCTTTCCTCTTTATAATATTAGTATAGATATTATATTATATATTATTATATAGAAACACCCGCGATAAATACTTGAATAGAATAGAATAGAATAAATTTTTATTGTAAACTGTTGAATTTAACAAAGATGGTCGGTTTGTTATCAAATAAAATGTACATAAATATATTATTTGTTATCAAATAATATATGTATTTGTACATGCCTCTGACTACCCCCTTAGACATCTTCAAAGGATCTGGAATATAAAGATCTGAGAGAATGTCTACCGCGCCTTGGGGATACAGTCGTGACCCTGTTTTTTTTTAAAATGTACAAACAGTTTGCCCTTTTCGGACGTACAATATTAATAGTATGTTAGTGCTTAAAACTAAACAAATACATCTACCTATGTAGGTATTACCTACTATTTACATTCATTTTCCATGTAAAATTCTTCCAAATAGTAGAAGCCTTTGGGTAACTAACCAGTTCTTTAGTTTATTACCAAAAGCATCACCATTTGCAGATCATACAAACATTTATCCCGGGGTGGGGATCGAACCCGCAACCTTCTGCGTCCCAAGCGGGCTTTCACGAGGTGGTCAAATGATGGAGGATGCTGTATTCTTTACATTAAATCTGAAGGTTGCGTCAGTTCCAAAAAAGTCAGACCACAGGGCTGTGAGCTCAAATTCCACAGATCAGATTCACAGGTACTTGGCCATGTATTTTTTGTTAATAATGCCCGAAAAACCTGACCGACGGGATAAAAAACAAAGATAAGTATTCAATTAAAATTTCCGACCTAAATGTCCAACGCTCAGTATAATTTAAGCACCAAGCTGAATTCTGTTCGTCCCGACAATGGATGTCTGAAAATACAAGCAGGTGCATCCACAGAGTTACGTGGTTAAACTTAATAGCAACGCGTACGCTATGTATGTATCTATGTGGCGTCGGAAGTCCACAATGTATCAAAAAATTCTAGTCGCACATATTTTGTTTTTTTTGTTACTTTATTTGTTAGCACGCCATTTATACTTTTCCAACAACACGTTGGTCAGCAGGTAGAAAATGCCTTCGGCATTATGCTCGCCAATTGTACAATTTTTTTTAGTAATTTTGTGCAATAAAGTATTTAAATAAATAAATAAATTTTATTTGAAAAAAGTCCTCCAACAACATTATTCTCTATCAATAAATAAAATGCAGGCAACATCTAAGATCATTTTTGCAGTGTCAGGCAGGGGGCAACCTATGCCTACTATACTCAGCGGCACGTAATACTGCTTGGGACATTGTTTGAGATGGCTTGCCCAGAATCTATATCAACATCTCAGCAAGACATGGTCAATACGTATTAAGCTAACTAAGCTGCGGGTTTCTCACCTTCAGTTGTCAAGCCGTCCATTTTTTTACTGCCCACTCATATGTTGATAATTCGGATTCATTTTATACATATTTTGTACCTGAATCAACCGTGTTTCAAACTATCTAATAGACAATGTCTATTTTACTAGCCATTGTTTTGAATACCCTGGTATTGCAACTCAGTCAGTAACATCACATATGTCACTTGATGTAAGGTAAGAGCTCTATGTGCCGACATTCACACCCAGTGGAATCCGAAATTACGCCGCGCTATGGAATCTTGTAACCACCGTTTTAATCAGAGTCTTGTGCCATATTGTTGTAAGCTTCTCATACGTCTCACTTTGATAGCGTGGCTTTTATATCACTGCGGCCATGAAGGCCTATTGTGATCGAAACGATCGATACGTCTCACTTTGTCTGCATTCAAGTCTGGGAATTAGTGCTTTGTGTTTTTGTATGACAAAATTCAGATAGAATGTCCTACTAAAGTTATCGTATCATGCGTAGATGTCATCATTATGATTCAACTAAAAAAATTTTGCTGTATAGTTTTAGTTTAATTTTAATAAGTGAGCCGTGCTGGCCGAATGGGGTTATGCCTCGACTTTCAATACGAAAGTCGTGGTTTCGAATCCCGGCCGTGCATCAGTGGATTCATCGTTTCGTAAAATTTCGAAGGAAAACATCGTGATAGCCCCCGCAGCTTAATCAGCTCCACACGTATTGACGTTGTCATTCTTGTGGCTGAGAGAATAGTTTAGGTGCTGGGCAAGCTTATTCCATCTCAAACAATGTCCTAGGCACTACAGCGTCTTAGGAAGTGAGTAATTTTAATTGACGTCTTGCTTAATCTCTAACACGGTTTCAGCATCAGCTCAAATAAAAAATAAAACATTATTATTATAATCCGTCAAGATTAAAGTCATCAATATCGATGGTTATTGGTGTGTTAAATTGAATTTAGGAAGAGATGGGTGTGACGTGGTCGAATCCGTGACAGATTTATATTGGTTTCCAAGTATTGAGTGCAAAGTGGAAACCTTATTGAGTTTTGGAAATAAATTCTATTTAGGGCAGACTTCAAAGGGCATTAGACTTGGTTTTTAGAAAGTTAACTTAAGATACATAATAAAACCAACGAGGCAACATAGAAAACCTGCGGTCAATTTGATACGACTCCAAGGTGTTTCGAATCGAATGTCAAGACACGTTTTTAATCTAACATTGATTATAATTTGAAACTAAGCCTAGAATTTTCTAAGTAATAGGAAATAAGCATTATCTTAGCACACTTAGCTCCCTTACGGCCTGGAGGTTGAACTTCGCCCCGCGGTTCTTTTAGTAGGTACAATTTTGTGGCGGGTAGTGGTGGTTAGGTGCGTACAATGAAAAGCGGTTGCATACTAAAACTAAACTTGCTCCAACTCAGTGGATCCATGGATCACCTAAAAAAATGATAGGCCCCAGACCGTGTTTGTTGCCCTGATTCTTCACGGTATTGGTCGCGAAAGAACTGGAGTAAAATTAGTTTTAAGACTATTCTAAGTGATCCCTGTGGTCCTACTGAATAAATGATTTTTGATTTTGATTTTGAAAAGACAAGCGGCTTGCCACGCGGCTAGCCACCCCGCCGTTCAACCTAGAACGTAAGAGCACAAGGCAAACAATATCATAACAGTCCGTGGAAAAAGCACTCAAATTGCTACAAAAGAGAAAAGAAAAACAAACAAACAAAATAGAAAGTACCTAATCGTAAATTAGCTATTCCCGCGAACCAATCAGCGCTGTGGTGTGGCTAAAAAGGTTCAATCTCAGCTTATGCTACCTCCAGACACAATGATGAAGTAGCTGGTTTTTGATTAAAAACTAGCGCTTAAATCTTTAATCAAACTGTACCATTCTGTCATAATAGTATCTATGTAGATAGGTAATATTCGTAGAAACTTTAAATAAATTTTCATTGTACCTACATATTTGTGTCGAAACACATTTTTTATATGTGTTAGCAGTTAGTTCTTGAGAAACCAAAAAACAAATCATAGATTTGACGACCTCTGTAACGCAGTGGGCGAAGGCCCGCCTGCGACGCAAAAGGTTGCGGGTTCGATTCCCGCAGCGGGACCAATGTTTGTATGATCTACAAATATTTGTCTCGGGTCTGGGTGTTTTTATGTATAATATGTATGTATTTACAAACAAAAAGTAATATATTATGTAGTATATCAGTCATCTTAGTACCCATAACACAACCTCTGGTTACTTTGGGGCTAGATGATGCTGTGTGAAAAGTCCAGCATTATTTATTGTTTATTTATTTATAGGTACCCTTATAATCTAGTCACCAGTGACATGAAAGGTTTTCTAGTGCGTCTCAAAGAAGCCTTTTTCAATAACCACATTTAACTTTCAAACGGTGAAGGAAAACATCGTGAGGAAACCGACATGTCAAAGACCCAAAACTACAGTCAAAACTTATGTTTATTTGGTAAGTAACTCCAAATAAATACCTACGCTACCACAAACAGTAGAAAAAGCAAGAAAATAGAACAAGTGGCTCCTACTCGTAGTGCACTCTCATTCGTTCCGGCCGAGCTTTGTTGGATAACAACCAAATCTAGACTCAAGATGAGATGCAATATACAGGAATAAAATTGATGGTAAGTTAGGAACATTGGGTAAAATAAATAGTAAAAGCGCGCCCAACAGGGTGTATGTTACCTTAGCACTAAGCCTACTTAAAGCTGTTGTATACTGTAAATTGTTATATACTCGTATATCAGAAATGTGTATTTACTATAATTTATATTTGGAAATGTTTTAATATATATGATGTGGTATACTAATAAATAAATAAATAAATAAATACTTAGATCTAAGCTACACCTATACAGGGTTATTTGTAAAACACCGGTAACCTTTTAGGTATGTATTACTATCATCATAAGGAACAACTTTTGTTCTATGACTTTTAAAATTCATCATTATTTTAGTTCATCAGATTTTCATACAAAAATATTTAAATGGAACGCTCTAAGTGTTACGAAGTCTATGCGAAACAAAAGAAAGCGATAATATAAAGCGATGGGTGCGGGGTTAAGGCGGCGGGGGCCAAAATATGTTGCCGAGATAAGAAAACGAAATCTTGAATGTTTGTTTTTGGTAAATGTATTATGTTTTGTAAAAAGTCAAACAACAAAAGTTGTTGTTTATGATGATAGTAATACAGTCCTGAGAGGTTACCGGTTTTTTACAAATAATTGTAGAATTGGGTTCACGTAGGGTTTTTCATAATTAATATAACTATTTCCTTTTTAAACTCTCGTCTCGTTATTAAAAACATAATAAAATAACTATTTCAAGAACACAAAAGCTATTCGTCTTCAGTGAACGTGAAAATTTTCAACTTTTAGTTTACAAAGTTAGTCAAATAATAGGTACAGTCACGTTCAATAAGATGTAAACACTCCATAATGTTTCAACCCATGTACCGGTCAACATGTCCAATAATGTTCTGGTATTTTTATTGATTTCGCCACTAGTTCAATGTGAAATCAATTTCCGCTTTTTGTTTGTAACCTACATCTATTAGTTTTAGTGTGATATTAATTTTAAAAGTATGGAGTGTATACATCTTATTGTCCGTGACTGTACCACCAGCAATTTGATTGTAATCGATACCATTGTTAGTTATGTTAAATGATACCGTTGTAAGGATAGGATCCCGAATGTAGTTACTCATCCTCAATGAATTATTGAGAAGGTACCTTTGGAGAGGTAATTGAAATTCGTCGATCGGTCCAACCTGATGCTAATCGGGGATGCTCTTGTTTGTCACCGTCCCTTTCAAGTGAGTGTAGTGACCTTCCGGCTGAGATTCAATTATATATAAAGCTGGAAATCCTTAGTGATGTTTCTTCTTATATTGTTAAAAGAAACCACCAACCGACCAACCTAGAAATATGATTTTAAAATGTTAACTTGCTGGCCAATTAAAATAAAGGAAGTTATTTTTTTCATGTACAAAATCATTTTAAGTAGTTGACTAACCCCCGGTCTCTATTTTTAAAATAAATAAATAAATAATGCTGGACATTTCACACAGCATCATCTAGCCCCAAACTAAGCAAAGCTTGTACTATAGGAACCAGATAACTGATATTGTTTAGGCTAAATAGGTAGACGCACAGTGACACATATACCCATCCTTTGCTCTCTAATGAGCCCTCTAAATGTTTGTCCTTTGTCCACCTGCCTTCCTCACCTCGGGCGGGGGAAATGCCCCGCCTCCCCTCTGGTGTCAAAAAATGACCCAGTGCTAATTACGGCAAATTACTGTGCGCACGCGTCTATACCTCGTTCCCGGAAGAAAACCAAAACTGTGAAATCTTTCCAAAGTACCTAGTCTCCAGAACTGTTCGCGAGTGCAAGTGCTAATTACGGCAAATTACTGTGCGCACGCGTCTATACCTCGTTCCCGGAAGAAAACCAAAACTGTGAAATCTTTCCAAAGTACCTAGTCTCCAGAACTGTTCGCGAGTGCAAGTGCTTTTCATAATCTCCGACCTAGCTACGGAGTATTTATGTGCCTGGATCAAATAATATTCACGACAAGGTGAGTCCTTTCTTTTCCATCCTAATTCCGTGTCACTGTGTGTAGATTTTGGGGAAATTCATTTTATTTCTAACCACGAAGGCATTATTGAAGCCAGCGCCGAAACATTTGGTCCTTCGAGCCGGATCTTCGTGGATTAGTTCAGATTTATTTTCTTTCAAATAGCACAGGTAGCCATTTTGAAACATGTCGAAACGATCAGAGCGTGAGATGGAAAAATTACAGAATAAATTGTCAGCTATATTTGAGCGAATACAAATTATTTACGACTCAATTTCCAAAATAGGCGATGATCCAGGAAAAATTGACGATTTCTTAGGAAACAGTTTCACTATAGACACGCTTAGGACAGATTTTATTTCCACCATGGAAGAGAGAAATACTCTGCAATCGAGCATAGCCGAAAGCCCAGTGCCCACTTATAATTCACTTATTGCATTCGAGCAGCTATATACAAAAATTAAGTATAAGTCCCATCAGTTAACGTCGCAAATGGCTAAAAATAATAGTCGCGACGGAACTCAAATCAAATGCGAAACGCCTTCACCAATAAAGCTACCGCGATTAGAGTTATGTTCATTCGATGGAGAAAATGAGTCTTGGCCCATTTTCTACGAGACTTTTAAGTCAGCTGTTCATAATCATCCCAGCCTTACCGACGGCGAAAAAGTTCAATATTTAGTTGGTAGGTTAAAAGGTAAAGCCTTGAACATTTGCAAAGGTATTTTACCTACGGCCGCAAATTACCCGGTCATATGGGATGCGTTAGTGAATAAATATAACGACAAACGAGTACTGGCCGCTACGTATTTGGAGAAGATAATTAACTTGCCTACTGTCAATGATGAAATACCTACTCAATTGGAGGATTTTATCGATAATTTCTCATCGTTGCATTCCGCATTAAAACAGTTAGAATTAGATAATTTAGAAGATTTTGTGTTTGTGCATATTGCGTGCAAAAAGGTCGGACTTGACACAGTAAAATCATATGAACGTAAAATCAGTGAAACAAGTGATAATAAAACGAGTTGTTCCGAGTTCATTAGTTTTGTGCGTAGTCAATCACACATTTTGCAACGCGCACACAATAATGCATCTTCCAATACTAAAGCGGGCAGTATTCAGACGCGTAAAAATAATAATACGTCGTCGTCGGTGGGACGAGGAGCGCGTGCGACTAATAACAATGTCAAAACATTTGTAAGCGTGCAGGAAAATACATGTTTGTGTTGTGGGAAGAGTGGTCATTCTCAATTGCCCCAGTGCACAAAGTTCCTGTCAATGACCCCGAATAATCGATTTAAACTCGTTAAATCAAATAAATTGTGCGTAAATTGCCTAAATAACACACACGCGGTTGCGGATTGTACAGACTCAAAACGTTGTAGCGAATGTAAACGCAGTCACCACAGTATGCTGCATTTTCCTAGTAGTGAGAAAAATGCCGCCGCATCGACCTCGGCCGTAGTAACGGAGATCACGCCCCGTGCGCCTGAATCCGCCCCGGGCGCGATTGCGTCGGCCAGCGCTGTATCGCTGTGCGCTGTTGGCGAGTGTGCCGCGAGCGAGATAGGTGCGGGTTCGATTCCCGAGTTTTCCGTCCTGCTTGGCACAGCTCAATGCAATGCGATAGATGCCGACGGAAATGTAGTCGTGCTACGAGCGTTGGTAGATAGTGCGTCTCAAAAGGATTTAATTACAACGGAATGCTGTAAACGTTTAAAGTTGAAATTATATGAGCCGCAAAGTAAATTCGTGTCAGGTGTAGGTGACGTCACAAATCCTATTGAAGGGGTTACATGCTTAAACATACGGTCTCGCTTCGATGAATCGGTTAGGTTCAATATTCAACCGTTGGTCGTGAATCGTATCACGAGTGAATTACCTACCGCGAAGATAGATACTTCTCGCTTGGACTATTTGAATAATATTCCTTTGGCGGACAGTAATTATTACTCTCCTGCAGATATTGACCTCATACTGGGGACGGACATGTTCGCGAGAATTCTACGTCCGAATTCAATATCTCGCGCAGCCGGTGAACCCGTCGCGATTGAAACCTCATTAGGTTACATAATAATCGGTAAGGCCCCGGTCATTAACCCCACTTGCAATATAGTTCGTTCGTATTGCAGTATTGTGGATGAACCTCTCGAAAATTGCATGAATCGATTTTTCGAGTTGGAAGAGGTACCCAATGTACTCAATTGCCAAACTAAAGACGAACAAGCTTGCGAAAAATATTACTGCGATACCACTCGTCGAGAATCGAACGGGCGGTATGTCGTGTCGCTCCCTTTTCAACTCGATCCTTCTGAGTTGGGTGACTCCATGCGTACAGCCGAGCGTAGGTATTTATCGTCGGAGCGCAGATTGTTATCTAATCCCGCTATTAAAGAGGAATATGACAACGTTTTCAAAGATTACCTACAGCGAAATTACATGCATTCTGTAGGTACGTTGGAGGAGGTAGGTACGACTAATGATCAGTACGTAATACCACACCACGCGGTGGTTCGTCAAGACAAAAGTACGACAAAATTTCGCGTAGTATTGAATGCGAGTAGTAAAACTTCATCCGGTAAATCCCTAAATGATATAATGTATACCGGCCCGAATCTAAAAAATGATTTGTTTAAAATAATATTGAAGTTTCGATTGTTGCCTGTAGCTATAAGTGCAGATATTCGACACATGTACTTGAGAGTACTCATGGACGGTAAAAGTACTAAGTACCTACGACTGTTGTATAGGTTCGATATTAATGACCCGATCACGGTTTTCGAAATGTCCCGAGTAGCTTTCGGTCTGTGTTGCAGTACCTACTTAGCTATACGTACTGTTCGTCAACTTGCCTCCGATGAGCGTGATCGCTTTCCGAGTGCAGCTTCTGTAGCTGAGAAGGATCTTTTCATGGATGATTTAGCTACTAGCTGTCTGTCCGCCCCTGAAGGCATCGACCTTTCGAATCAGCTGATCGAGCTTTTTGCGGCTGGAGGGTTCGACTTAGTGAAGTTTTCGAGCAATGTACCCGAGGTTATGGCAGGCATTCCAGCGTCTCATCGTGTGACTGAGGCTGTCGAATTCAGTCCGGACAGCTACCTAAAAATACTGGGTCTGTTTTGGATACCGGCTGACGACATCTTTACGTTCAGCGTAAATATCGAGAATCGTGATTGTACGAAACGAAATATCCTTTCAACCATTGCCCGATTGTGGGATTTGATAGCATTCGTTGCTCCCGTCACTCTTTTGTCGAAGTTGATAATTAAAAGTTTGTGGGAAAATAACATAGATTGGGATGACATTCCCCCTCCTAATATTGTGTCTCTGTGGCAAACGATTGAATCAGAACTGCCTCTGTTTCAAAATATCAAGTTGCCTCGTCACGTGGGTGTGAATGCGGATTGCATTGTTTCAGTGTTAGGTTTTGCCGACGCTTCCGAACGCGCCTATGGAGGTGTAGTGTACTTGCACGTTCAATATCCAAACGAAAATCGTTTTGTGGTGAATTTGGTTTGTGCTAAGTCCCGAGTAGCGCCTTCTAAGACCGTTATTACTCTCGCGCGTATGGAATTATGCGCGAATGTAATACTCGCGCGATTGATGCGTCTGGTGGTTGACGCCTATTCCGATCGTTGCAAAATATCCAATATTTTTGCTTTCACTGACAGTACAGTAGCGCTGGCGTGGATTCATTCCTGTCCCACTCGATGGCAGACTTTCGTCGCTAATAGGATAGCTAAAATTCATAATGAGTTAGATCCTCGACACTTCCATCATATTAGTGGAAAGGATAATCCAGCTGATTGCCTCTCCAGAGGACTCACTCCCTCTCAGTTGATCGAGCATCCTCTGTGGTTTAGTGGACCGCCGTTCGTCAACTTGCCTGTCCATGAATGGCCAGTGCGTCGATTTGATTCCGCGGCAGTGATAGACGAAATACCGGAAGTAAAGGTCAACGTTCTAGCAATTGTAGCTGCTGCTCCTCCGTCTCTCGTGCTCTATGACTTAGCTACTAGAGTGTCTTCTTGGTCTAGATTGCTCCGAATAGTAATCTATGTTCTTCGGTTCGTCAAGAAATTGCCGAAAAAATTCGAAGTGTCTCATCTAGATGTGGCAGAAGAGTACGTAGTGAGAGATTTGCAAAGAATTCACTTTGCCAGCGAAATAAATAATGCTGAAGCGGGTAATAAATTACCTCCCGCATTTATTAAACTCAATGCCTTTATAAAGGACGGTTTGCTTAGAGTAGGTGGTCGATTGGTTCACTCGGACTTGGATTACGATAGTTGTCATCCATTACTACTCCCTCGTAAAGATCATATTGTCGATTTAATCATTGATCATTACCACCAGAAATACCTACATACCGGTCCTCAATTATTAATGTCTTTGCTGAGACAACGGTTCTGGATCTTATCCGCGCGGAACATAGTGCGTAAACGAGTGCAGCTATGCAATATATGTTTCAAGGTCAATCCGCGAAACACGGCTCCCTTCATGGGTGACCTGCCGGCTTGTAGGGTTCAAGAAGCCAAGGCGTTCTGCCATACTGGCATGGACTACACTGGACCTTTGCAGATAGTGCCTTATCGTCGCCGTGGAGTGCGCAGTATGAAAGCGTACCTATGTTTGTTCGTGTGTCTCGTTACTAAGGCCGTTCATCTCGAATTAGCAACGGATTTAAGTACTGACGCGTTTCTTAACGCACTGAAAAGATTTATATCGCGACGTGGTCCCGTAGCGGTTCTTTATTCGGACAACGGAACTAATTTTGTCGGAGCGAAATCGTATCTCGATGAAGTGTATACAATAATCGAATCCGAGCAATATAAGGATAAATTCTCGAACGTTACGCGAGATAATCAAATTGAAATTAAATTTTTCCCGCCTTTAAGTCCACATTTCAACGGTGTGTCGGAAGCTAATGTAAAGAGCGTTAAAAATCATCTCAAAAGAATTATAGGAAATCATCTACTAACTTTCGAGGAGATGACGACGGTTATAACTCAAGTTGAGGCCTTATTAAATTCCCGTCCTCTCTCGGTTTTGAGCAGTGATCCTGCCGAACCTCTCGCATTGACTCCCGCGCATTTTTTGGTTATGACGCCCTTGAAATCTCTTCCCTCAGAAGATTTAACCAATGTCCGTGGCACTCTTCTCCAACGCAAACGTGTAATTGATCACTTAGTGCAATCATTTTGGAAAAGGTGGAAGGTAGAATACCTAAATACATTACAAGTCCGTAGTAAATGGCTGACTCGAACGGAACCCATTCTGGAAGGGACTGTTGTCCTGTTAAAATCCGACAACAGCGCTTGTCTAGACTGGCCTTTAGGAGTCGTAGTACGTACCTATCCCGGAAAGGATAACATTGTTCGTACGGTAGACGTACGCACTAAGTCTGGTGTGTACAAGCGTCCGTTGGTGAAGGTGTTTCCATTGCCTAGCCAATAAATCAAATTAAATGTTTAACTTAATAATTTAATAAAATAAACCATACAGTCCACAATAATGTCGAATGTTAAGATTATAGAATAGTAGGTATATGTAGGTAAACTAAATCCGTTAATGCCTTTTGCATATAATTTCTTAAAATATAATCAAATTAAGTAACTAACTACTTGATTTAGCTAACTAATTAGTTGAATTATAGGTAAATTATTAATTAATTGCACTTAGATAGTTTCTATAGTGTTTTGAAGGATTCTATCCTGTCAAACCCGGGGGGATGTTTAGGCTAAATAGGTAGACGCACAGTGACACATATACCCATCCTTTGCTCTCTAATGAGCCCTCTAAATGTTTGTCCTTTGTCCACCTGCCTTCCTCACCTCGGGCGGGGGAAATGCCCCGCCTCCCCTCTGGTGTCAAAAAATGACCCAGTGCTAATTACGGCAAATTACTGTGCGCACGCGTCTATACCTCGTTCCCGGAAGAAAACCAAAACTGTGAAATCTTTCCAAAGTACCTAGTCTCCAGAACTGTTCGCGAGTGCAAGTGCTAATTACGGCAAATTACTGTGCGCACGCGTCTATACCTCGTTCCCGGAAGAAAACCAAAACTGTGAAATCTTTCCAAAGTACCTAGTCTCCAGAACTGTTCGCGAGTGCAAGTGCTAATTACGGCAAATTACTGTGCGCACGCGTCTATACCTCGTTCCCGGAAGAAAACCAAAACTGTGAAATCTTTCCAAAGTACCTAGTCTCCAGAACTGTTCGCGAGTGCAAGTGCTTTTCATAATCTCCGACCTAGCTACGGAGTATTTATGTGCCTGGATCAAATAATATTCACGACAAGGTGAGTCCTTTCTTTTCCATCCTAATTCCGTGTCACTGTGTGTAGATTTTGGGGAAATTCATTTTATTTCTAACCACGAAGGCATTATTGAAGCCAGCGCCGAAACAGATATACTACTTATACATATACTTTTTGTTTGTAAATACATAAATATTATACATAGAAACACCCAGACCCGAGATAAATATTTGCAGATCATACAAACATTTATCCCGCGGCGGGGATCGAACCCGCAACCTTCTGCGTCCCAAGCGGGCTTTCACCCACTGCGCCACAGAGGTCGTCAAAAGAACATACGTAGGTAAGAGCTACGACTCGTTTCCACATACAAAAGTTTGACAGCTAACTGTTAGCTGTCAAGGTCTTAGAGTGCGATAAACTTATCTGAACCTGTGAGATAGGCGCTGTTATCGCATTTGATGTTGGCAGAAAAATAAATTTTAGAGTAAAATTTAGTTCCTCTTTTGGCAACTGGTCCAGATAAGTTTGTAGCACTGTACCTACAAATGTCCGTTGAATATAGAAACCGGGCATTAGAGACTTGGTGTCATATTGAAAAATACTCAGATTGACTTCCCCAATTAGTGGTGACACTTTTATTTTCGTTGGTCGATACTTCTTTTGGGCCCAAAATGAAACCTCCTTTCATTCACGTGGGATTTTGACCCGATCCGTGCCGTATTAAAATAATCTTATAAATAATAAAGCTATAATTCTTTTTAATATAATAAAATCTTCGTCTTTAAAATAAAAATAGTAAATAAATTAAATTCATTAATTATTAAATATTCATTAATTATTAAACGAATTCTGTAAAATATTTTTGTCTCGGTCGTGGGTTGGAAGATATCTGTAACTAGTCAACCGAAGGTATGATTTGTATTCCCACACAAATTGTTTATTTCTTTATATGATTAGGTCTTGTTATGTCTGTTTTTTTATGAAATTATGTCTATGGCTGAATTGGATTACTGGATTACTACTTAAAACTAAAACTAATCAAAACCAGATTTTAAATAGGAAGCAAAGTATAGGTTCTCATTAAAATGTCTGTTTTAGCTATATTATTATTTTATTTCACACTATTATTATGTAAAACAATAAATTATCAGCAATTTCTGACTAATTCAGAATACATCGATGAAACAAAGTGCTTTTGTTACGGATATAGGTTAATTATTCAAACGTCATTAGGTTTATCTAAAGCACAAAACAATCTAGTATTTATAAAAAATTAAAAAATATTTATTTTAAAGCGATACAATACAGTTGCATATTTATCAGCGGCTTCCACACTAGGCAAAGAAAAATCTGAGTTTTGAAGAGTATTGCAAGAGACTCACACCGGTATTCATAAACATTACTAGTATCCCTAGTACGTCTGTGCATTACTATAAGATCTCACAGTGCGCGCGGACGCACAGGGTCCCAAAAACCTAGTCATTTTGGGACCCTGTCCGTCCGCACGCACTGTGAAACGTCTGTAATGTTTGTCAGTACCGGTGTCAGTCGTGTGAACGTCCAAATTTTTTTTACAAAAAAAATACGGTTATCAAAACATGGAGTTACTAAACGTAACCACTTTTATCCAGATTTTATGCCGATACAAAAGAGGAACAATATAAGCTCATATCGCGGTCGGACACAATAGAAAGGTGCCACACGCGATCGTAAAAAATGCGAATAGCATATTGAAATATTTCTCGCGACCTTTTCCTTACCTCAATTTCCCTCTCGACTGTACATAACGCGGGTAAAATGGCGAACAACCTGTAACTGTGTTTGTTTAGGTTATTTGTTTGTAGTTTGGCTAAAGTTACGTAAGTACAGAAGATTTCTTTTGTAAATCTTTCTGCTTTTTTTGGGAGTGTACTTATTTTTAATGTGTTTTGCCCTAATTGATTTTTTAACACTTGTCGCCAACTTTCTAAACGCTCAAAAAATTCAATAAAAGGCCAAAAATACCTTGGTGGTACAATTAAATGGTCTATTTATTTGTACCATCAATTGTACTAGTGATACTAACAGCAGTATCACTAGTACAATTGATGGTACAAATAAATAGACCTAGTATCTCTTATAATGGTACTAAGGACACAGGTCCTTAGTACCATTATAAGAGATACTAGTTCATACCGTATAGGTACTTATATTACTTATAGATTATTGTTAGTAAAAAAATATATCACCTATTTATATATTCTTATTTTATCTGTGACTATGATTTGTTTTATTTTGTGTAATTCTTCGGCGAAGATTTGATTAGTATTCTACCAACAATTTGCCTTAAAATGTTTTTAAAAAACATTTCTTCCTTGATTACTTTATATTCAGTAGGTAAAGTATTTTCTTTTCTGAAACGTAGGACGGTGCAGTGGAGCATGGCCGGGATTCGAACTTATAACCTTTAAAAGTTTCGTCGAGAGTAAACTATGTACTAGGTTTGCAGCAACCATAAAGTTTATTAAAACGCCTGTTGTTTGTAAAACTAAAAACAATTAATTAGCCGCCACAAACTGTACACAGACACAGGCTAAATTAAAGCTCAGTACATAAAGTGAACCAAAACAAACGACCGTCATTTTGCACAGAACGTAGCCCATTGAAATAATTGGTGCGTTTACTTCCTAAATTTTATGTTAAACATGATGGCATTCGTTTGTTAGTTTCCATTACATATAATCCTCTGCAAATCTCATTTGAAATATACTAATGCGGCGTATTCATGAAGGTCTACGATAGTCAACGCAACTTTATGTCCACAGACAACTCAACTTTACCATCATCATCATCTCAGCCATCTATCGTCCACTGCTGAACATAGGCTTCCCTCATCGATTTTTACAGCGATCGATCTTGTGCAGCCTGCACCCAATGGCTCCCAGCAACCAGCAACCTTATACCCGAGCTGTATCGCTATATCTTGAAATACCTATGTTGAAGTATTATACTTATAGATCAGCATCATCGTCAGATTTCGAGCTCAGCTCTTGTCGGTGCAATAATGCAACTTCCTCTACTTCCCCTTTCCAATGCGCTCGCCTTTACTTCTTTATACGACATGACAGCGATTTCTCTTTTATCTGACTCATGAAATTGATTGTAAGCCTTCCGCTTCCTCGTCTTCCATCCACTTTTCCTTCTATGATGTTTTTAATAAAGCTGTCATGTCGTATAAGATGTCCAATCAAAAATACAAAAATTAAAAATATTTTATTTCTTTAGCTTAACTAAAATACATTTAATGGGTTTGGGATCTTCTTTTATGTACGAAAATACCTGTATTAGAGGATCTCGCTCTTCCGAGTTGTAAGTTTAATAGAAAATAGCAAGATGTAGGTACTTATACCTAGAAGAAAATTAATCTAATCATTACCAAATAAAAAAAAACATGTTTTTAGCTAATCGCATATTGCACCTATTTATTTAATTTTGCTACGTGTTCTTTACTTTAATATAATAATATGCAGTAGGTAATTTTGATGGTATGGTGACTTAGCACTGAAGGCACTCTCAATCCACTAGCTAAACATCCCAAAGGGTATCAAAATATAGCGATTAAACTAGAACACTCGCTTTCAACGTAACTTCTCAGAACACTAGATCTAAAACCAACAATGGAAGCTTAGAAAGGTTTAAAGCAGAAATAAAAACAAATTGTAGTAGGCGAGAATAACAGAGGAATTTCTGTAAACCGTCATATTCCGAGGTAATCTCACGGCCTGATTCTGTTTATAATGATATTGATGTAGTAAAATGCTCAAATATGACGATAAAATTTTAAGTATGATAAATGCTGACGCATCAAAAACGATGTAAACAGCTTGAAAAAGTTAGCGCGGAAAGTTAAACAATGAGCAGAAAGTCACACATTACACGAAATTATTTCGAATGCGACCGCATTTTGCGGCTTTAATTCTATATCAAAAACTTGTCATCCGTGGTTTACCACAAAATAGAGAACGTACAATGTGATTGTAATGCAGGCTGATCAAAATCTGGATTATGCTTAGGTAAGAACACGAGCCAATAGATGTGATTGAAAAATTCCACAAACGAGAAGTGTTTTAGCGATTTATGAAAACGTGTTGAAGAAATACGTGAAATTAAACTGTAAAAAAATATTTACCTATACGCTGTAGTTTTAGACCTCTCGCAGACTGCAGACTTTCTATCGGCCGATAGTTGAGACGGGCTATACTTCTCCATACTCATTACGAGCCGAAGTATGTTCCGTCTCAACTATCGGCTGATAGAAAGTCTGCAGTCTGCGAGGAGGCTTAGAGTTTTGGCATAAAGAAGGTATTTGAAAAAAAACAGTGGCACTCCGATAGTGCCGACAGAAGTAAAAACTTGAACCACGTGTATTTATTTTGAATCTTCAGGAAATATTTCATCGTAAGGACATATTTTATTATGCAGGAAATACTTTTAAATGAAGTGGTTTTTTTATAACAAAAATTTAAACAATTTTATTAACACGTTTGCGAGTAACTGCGCGCGCGTCTCTCCCTGGCTGCCTGCGGGCGGACGGGGCGCGCGGCGGGAAACGCCGACAGATCCCGACTTTTGGCGAAGTTAGTCGATCTTTGCTGAACGGTAACGTAACTACAGTGTCACGAATTCAATGGTTTTTACCTATCTCAAAAATGCCCAACCCGCTAAAAAAGATTTCACTTCAAAAAATTTAAAAAACTCGAAAGAACAAGTCAAGACAACATCATAATCTATCGGATCAGCGTTCTGTACAACATTACTTTACGATCTTGTGGTAATCCAAGCCAAAGATATAGAGACAACATGATAGATTGATCTATACACGGCCCAAGAGACAATTTGATATAGTGACAAACTTCTTCTTGCGAATTTGTTAGACAACTCTCAGTGCAACATTGTTTTTATAAATTAATAATTACGTTTTAAAACTAAAAGAAAAACCGACTTCAATGTTCGACTCTACACGCGGCGTGTCTATAACGTCAGTTTGACATAATGCATAGAGAGTCTTAGACTTATCTGTCGATTCGATTTACAAGGGAAGGTTTTTAGAGTTTTAAGGGAAAACTATCAAACCCTCAGGAATAAAATTTATATGGGACCACCTCTGGAGCATACCCTTTCAAACAAAAAAATAATTTTCAAAATCGGTCCACAATTGGCGGAGTAATCGCGTAACAAGATACAAAAAAAAAAAAAAAAAAAAAAAAAAAACATACAGACGAATTGAGAACCTCCTCCTTTTTTTGAAGTCGGTTAAAAAATTTAGGTTCGATGAATTACTGTTCACCTTATTTAAATATAAACAGTGAGCGATAAGGTAAAGAAATAATATTGTTTTGAGTTTTTGACTTTGTTTGTTCACAGAATCAGGCTGCCAGCAACGCTCCGCAGTTGATATAGGTTAATCATGGGGATTTACGTGGATTGCGTCTTGCAATAACCGCGAATGAGCGCCGTCGCGTCGTAATGCTAGTTTTA
Organism: Epirrhoe alternata; assembly: GCA_963565295.1. Classification (NCBI taxonomy): domain Eukaryota; kingdom Metazoa; phylum Arthropoda; class Insecta; order Lepidoptera; family Geometridae; genus Epirrhoe; species Epirrhoe alternata. The sequence continues at coordinate 9,874,317 of OY751381.1, read as the reverse complement.
TGAAAGCTTCTATATAAACTCGACCTCATGACGATTTCGGTGGCAATGATGTAGGCGATTGCTCTGTTGAGCAGCAAAAGGTGCGAGTTCGATTCTCGTGTTAGGCGAAAGGTTTGCATGATCTACGCTTATTTGTTGCGGGACTGGGTGTTGTAGTACCATGTTCTCGTAGTTGTTGAAACGTTGAAATAGTACACAGACTAGTTTTTTTCAGGTCTGTAACTTTGTAATTTAAATGTAGTTTGAGACTTTACTTAAAATACAGTTTGTAGGTATAATACATAAAAAAAGGATACACATAATGTGGGATATAAAATTCGCTTATTTCTGTGTGAATAACGATAAAGTAAATAAACTTTTTCAGAATGCTGAAACAGCTAAACAGGTTTCGAGACAACATTATGAATGTGAATGAATTATTATTCAACAGTTCGCGGAAGCCGTCGGTAGTGTATACATATAGTGAGATGTCACTATATACTCGAGAGCTACTAACATTATAATAGAAACAGGAATCTAAACCAACCTGATTGTTTACTTAAAACCAACGCACGAACAGCGTAATCCGTTTTCACAGTAACTGGCAAAAGCACAATACTGACAAATCCACCGAACGTTGAATCGAATAGGTCAATTGACAGGTCATCCTATCGATAGGACAAACCATGCGCTCGCTCTAATAAAATAAAACGCAAGATAACAAACACAATACTCAACACTATAATCCCCAGGCGTTGAAGACATCCATAACTAAGAAAGTATCAGAGGCAAGTCCAAACACATTGGGCATATTCACTTAGAAGTTAGAATTCCATACGTGACATATTTTAAGCCCATATCCTTCACCGTTTAAAACTGGTGTTAAGGGCCTATAATACGCCAACATTTTGTAAGCGGGACAGCGAGTGTGATTTGTTCGGCGTGTGAGGAGTATAGAGCTATGGATGCGCAGCGTTATTTACGGAGCTAAAACACTTTTTAGCTTATTAAAAGTACAAAAACCAAAAAAAGATAAAAATTCGGAACAATGGGACCACGTAGTGTACCTACTAAGCTGAGTTTAGATACGAAGTTTTACTAGTCTAGCTAAAGTATTTATTGAGTACTTTTGTTTTTAAGTAAAATTCAGAGGGAAGTTTTTGATTATTTTCTATCGAGAAAATATTTAGTAATCGTGTTTTCAGCACAATGGAGCAACAGTTTATATCCTCAACTATAATATATATTTTTTTCAATAATATTGGTTCAATACTTTTACAGATATGATCCAGAGTAGAAGCAGTTTTGAGGTAGTACGCGCCCTTAACGCGCAAATAATATATTCGTCAGAGTCTCATCCATCTCGACTAACATGACTCTACTCTTTTACGCATTTGCTTATTCACCTATGCCGGGTAGCTTGCCAATCAGTGTAGCAAAAGCTACTCTCGCAAAATTGTGATTGGCGGTGACCGATTCACAGAGAAGGCAATAGAGCCAGCAGTTCACGTACAAAATCCTAAAAATGTCCTAAAGAAAAATAATGCGTCGTCCAGTTCCGCGACGTGCCTAACCGTTTATTTCTATTATTCGTACTCGTAACTTACGTAGGATTACACACAAGGCACGTATAAGATGATGTATCGTCTGTCGTTGTTCATAATGTCCCAAAGCAGTTAGTAAGACAAATGTCTGGCAGTTCAGTTGTAATGCGGAAAAAACAATTTTTGGGTTGCTTTTATTTCGTTATGAGCGACTCCTCTCTTCTTGCCAGTTTGAAGCGACTTAACGGTAGAGAAAACCATCGTGAGAATTCTTCACAGTTAGACCAGATAGATAGATAATTTATTTGGAAAAACACACACACAGACAAACATTACCTATGAAAAATAACACAATAAAAAATATATAATGTAACTACTTACTACAAACAAAGACAGAAAAGTATGAAAAGAAAATTCTAGTGGTATTGAAACATGAACTTGTAAACTGTTACGTATGGAATGGTTACTTACGCAATACCGTCATCTTCAAAATACCAGTGAACGCTTGCTTAGCACCTAGAGTCTAGCGAGTCACCTAGCGAGTAGTTTAGTAAAACGAAAACGCTTTGCGCCTTAAAAAAAGCTTTCTGAAAGCTTAAAGTTCTGAAACCGTACCATGTTGATGTATTCTATAAGCTAGTTTTGATGTCGTAATGGAACTAACAAACATAAGTCAAGTTTGCCTAAGTCTGCTTAGAGACTTAGGTAAAACTTCAAGGACCATTAGGGTCTGCATACAACGCTACAAGTGTCTGTTGTGATTAGTATCTTCATTTTGAATATTTTTTAATCAATATCTTACACCTTTACCAAAAGATTTATACAACACCTTATGGGTGATCGCACAGTCCAGCCGAGCCGAACGCGGCGAACTGTCAATTCAATAGAGAAAATGCTGCTGACGTCAGAAGCGAGCCGCATTTTCTGACGTCATCAGCATTTTTTGTATCGAAAAAGGACTGCGGCGCGTACGGCGCGGATTAGGCGATCAGGTTAAGTGTCTTTAATGGGTACTGCAGTACACTAGCTTACATCACAGGACATGCACAGCTTAAAGTTGACATGAAGTAGGCTTGCCAGCACCTTAAACATCACCTCAATTTGATCAGCCTTATCCACAAGAAATGTGGGACTAACTTGGAAGTTTGGTCTTTTTTATCAGAACTACGAATATCTAAATGAAAACACAGCATAAAATTTTCTGCAACTGTTCTAAATTCACAAATCTGCCTCGGGGTGGAAATAATAAGGCGTCTAAAATGATAACTGTATTACACCACCGATTGGCTCTGCGCCAAAATGCAGTAATGCACAGTTCCTGTCGTTACGCTGAACAAATTGGCGACTGATATTATGAGCACGTTTCACCCGACATGCCCGTTTCCTGTGCCAGAACACTTTCAATTTGTTGTCCATCATAGACATTGTATTAATTTTGATTGGGATTGAAAATTGGGTAAATCTGAAATTGCCTGTTTAATTTGCATTGGCTTAGCTGTTGCCATAAATAAGGTGAATGTTGAGATAATCGACACAGATATTTCGGTATATTACGTCACTCAATAAGTTTCCAGTCATTTGTAGTAAGAATGTTGATAGACCCGTATAATTTCTGGATAGTACCAACATTAAGACGATACGAGTAGTCGTATCGTCTTAATGTTGTTAAATTTCAAAGTATTTTGATGATTATTTTTCAAGTCACAGAGGCTTAAGTAAACCCAGTTTTGTAATTTTCTAACCAATGATGAACAACGACTTTTGTGTGTTGAAACATTACCTAATTACTAAAGAAAAACACAGTTATAGCCAAACAGTAATTTGAAATCTGCAATGGTGAAGATAATTCAGACATTTTTTACTGATGTTTTTAACTTTAAAGTAATCGTTGAAGCATCGTTATTGCTGATCGCTCTTTTAGCCCAAAATGGTGAGTTCATAAGCAAAAATATTAAAGTTAAAAAAAATATTTTATAGCTAATATCCTAAAGATATCTTATGGTAGTTTTATATCAATTTTCAAGCTGTTTTGAGAAGCCCAATAGAGTTTATACGTATAACTTACACGTAAGAGTAGGTATGATAAATGGATACGTCACTCCCAAACAAGACGGAAAGCCTCAAGTGAGTGCCATGACGATATCCTTTCGAAGTCGCTTACGGAATTCGAATTGTTAGTGAATTCGGGGCGAGATCGTGACAAATGGCTCGATTAACAATCCCACTCCGTTGAAGGAGATGGCGCGACTAACGATGCAATATATCAAAGGATTTTTCCCTTGAGTAGAAGCTTCACTTCACCTTGTTGGGGGAAATTGAGAAAGACACTTACTTTTACTTTGGGGGTTGTGTTGACGGTTTGTTTGATAACTTACGTTTCCTGGAGAGCCATTTACCTTATCAATTTTCAAAGCAAATGTTTGAATAATAAAAGATTTTGTGTGTGCTAAATCATAACTTTATTGGGCCCTCTACCATATTCGCCGATGACAGAGGAATGCCGACGACACGAACGTGTAGAGGGCCTCATCCCCTGTATTTTCTTGTCATCTTCTATCTATCCAATTTATTTTTTTATTTTTTATTCAACCTATCTAATCCCACTGCTGGGCAAAGGTCTCCCCCAAACTCCTCTAATGGTCTCTATCCACTGCCACGATCCACCAATCGTCCTTAAAGGCATCGATGTCATCTCGCCAACGTTTCCGAGGGCGACCTCTACGCCGCCGTCCTTCTGGCATCTATGGCGTGACTATGTGGGCCCATTTTCCTAGGTCCAAATATCCAAATAATAGTTAAATAAATAGTGCTGGACATTTCACACAGCATCATCTAGCCCCAAACTAAGCATAGCTTGTACTATGGGATAGCTTGACCAGATAACTGATATACTATTTATATACTTTTTGGCTAATAGTTCGGCGAATGTGTAGAGTGGCTGTGAGTGACGAACGGTAAAGAAAACTTCGTGTGAAACCCTGCTCTTTAAACATGACCGGGACTCTCTTGTGCATAAAGCAGATTAACTTCAAATGATGGTGTATGACGGAAAACCCATTTAATGGAACTACCAGCCGTCTCATTGACAATATGAATAGATGTAGGTATACAGGGTATAAAAAGACGACTACCGAAGCCGAAAGGAAAACAGCGTTTGAAGAGTACTGTTTGCGTATGTTTTGGGCTCGTTTTTTTACGTAGATAGCTGGATTTTGAGTTTGAAATGATTTCTTCTTTTATAAATGAAATTATTAGGTAGGTATGGTCTTATTATGTTGTAAACAATAAAATAAATAGTAGTAAATAACTGAGAATAACATTACTAAGCTAAGTAAAAAAAAAATTTTGCGTTATTTTGTCGCTTAATATGTTTAGAATCATGGTCTGATTGTAATCCTTAAGTTTTCGGTAGTTGTCTTACACATTTTTTTTTTACACCCTGTATAAACTAAACTTTCTTTTTATACCAAAGTAAGTATAATACTTTACTTTTGATGTTATGCTATGCATGATCTTCGTTGATTTTTTGTGAGGTATTAAAAAACCTATCCGAAAAACAATGTTTAAATAAAAGCTACGTGCATTCTCTACAAAAAAAGATTGCTCAATTATAAACGTCATCTGCAATTCCTTCATGAAAAGAACGAACTTAAAAGGCACTGGGGAGTTTCCCGAAGCTTCCTGCATCTAAAAAAGGTTTATTTAATGCTTTAAAGTGTTTAAATTAAATTAAAGCTCATTTATTTTTTCCTTTTATGCTCTTAGCACCACTTATTTATCAAGAAGTGTGAATTCGTTTGTAATAAAGTGTGAAATTTTAAAAGGCATTGCAATAAATATAATTATTGAACTGCGGGACTATCTCTTTCGAAAACAATATCTAACAAATAAAATTAAATAAGACCCTGTAACAAATGTTTTCTATGTATAATATGTATGTATTGAAAAAAATGTTTTGGACAAACAAAAATTATATTAAGTAGTAATAATATCAGTCATGTAGAACCCATAACACAAGCTCTGCTTACTTTAGGGCTAGATAATGCTGTGTAAAAAGTCCACCATTTATATTTAAAAAACAATGAACCCTTTTGAAACCAAGGAAAAAATCGGCCTATCACTCGGGCGGGCGTAAGTACTAAATGTAGTGGCTGACGCCTCAATCATCAAAGTCAAAGAAGTTTAGACGCAGCAGTGGAACATCACGTAAAACAAACCCTTTAGAACTTTTTATCCAGGGTTAAGCAGGGAATAGATCTAATTGAAGTGTCCGGCGCTGTCTTGAGACCCTGACTCTATACGAGTATAAAGGCGCCGAACACGCCAAACTGTTGACTTAATAAGGGATAATACGCACCTCACAACTAATATAGTCGTAACTCAAAATTTTGCACTTTTGAGTTAAGTATGCCACCAAGAAGAAGAATTCTTTCTCTACAGACTGGTGAGACCCTTACATTTCTACCTATTTTTATCGCAAATCGGTAGTACTATAAAACTTTATTGACTGTCAATCTCGTTCATTCTTTCGACAAGTAACACCGTCACAACTTAGTCCAGACGTGTTTAACCTGTCTCATGTTAATATAAGACACAGTGATTGTCAGCTTTTATACAAAAACAACACAAGTGAGTAGTCAATATAGTCTTATTATCTAGTTGTGACACTTTTGCCTGTCAATAAAATATAAATATGAGGGTTACATCACAAGTTGAGACTTTATTGCTTGTCAATAATTTCCTTTCGTGGATTATTACGAAAAATATTTTGACTTAGGACTATATTGCCACTGTTTCGTTTGAGTTATTACTGTATGACCTGTTAAAATCATCGCGAAAGTTATTCGATATTTTGGGTTAACTATAAATATGACGGTTCCGCCTGTTCAGTTTTGCTAAATATCTATTTATTTACAGAAAGAATCCACAGTCGATTCCACATAACTGAGGGTAGTGACCTCTAATTAAGGTTTTTTTCTTTCTCATTAAGTATGTTGAATACCATTGGTATGTGGATGCAGCCTTGCCTTACTCCTGAACTTTAATGGTTGATAAAAAGTCTTATACTACCCCCCGACTCATGGCATTTAGCGATCTGATGAGGGAGATAAGTTGTTGTGGTACTCCAAAATCAGTCAAAAAAGGGATCAGTTAACGCAGTCGAACGCCTTGCTGTAGTTGATAAAGCAAAATTACTCCAGGAGTGTCGAATATTCATAGCACTTCTCGATAATCTGCTTTATATTCAGAATGTATCCTTTCACAAATCCCGGTTGTTTCGGAGTTATCTGCCAGTACAATAAATGCCACAATCTGCTGTTAATTATAATCAGTAGTTTTCGCTTGCGTGATTAATATATCAGAGAGGGATAAGTTTCAAACTTCTTAGTATAACCCTTTCGGTGCATTGATATATTAGTAGAATCCGACCAGTCCTGAGGCCATACACCCGTCCGAAAGACAGTATTACAGATTCCGTGTAACACGTCCACCGCAGCGTCACCTAGAGCTTTAAAGACTTCAGCCACAATCATATCAGGTCCTGATGCTTTGTTTAAGCTTCTTAATCTCAGCATACACTTCCCTTTTGAGACTTATTATCCTCTTTATTCGTGGTCATGTGAATTGGCTAAAATATGTGAGGTAAGCTGACAATTGACGTGTCTTTGTAAAGGTCTTTGCAGTTTTCACACCATCTAAATGCTATCGGTTCTAATCTTAAGATAGTGCTTACCTTATGCATCTTATAAAGCATAGGACTTTGGTTTGATTTGAACTTTCTTCAAAGGAGTCTTTTTTTAACAGGTCTGCTGTTTGTAGTCTGTGAGCGTGCTTTGTGGAGAGGAGTGGGTTGTCCCTACCCTAAGATTAATATCCACGGCTGGGCTGCTGACTGAAAGATAGCTCTGTTTTGTTGATTTTTTTGGAACCTGTAATAGTGCATTCCACTGTTGCCTTCAGACGCATGGAGAACCACGTTACGCTACGAATAATGTGTGGTCTATATCGCAATCTTTTCATGGGAAAGGTTTTGCATTGGTGGTGGATGATCTCCAGCGGGTATTGATCATGATGTAGGAAAGTAGTCAATTTGGTAGCGGTATCTGTCGCCTGGAGATATCCAGGTGAACAATCTTCTTATATCTTCTTATATTATAAGTAGATTGTACCTAAAATTGAATATTATGATGTAAGTCTCATACATATTCATTTAAATAAAACGCCCGTCAAAACGCATTTTTGTTAGTTTTTGAACAGGCCTTACAGTCGTAATTCCAAAATGGATTTTTTACTGATAGGCAATATAGTCTTAACTCAAAGTACTAGTAAAATAAAATTTATTTCTCAGAATGTATTAGCTGTATATAATTAAAAATATAAAATTATTAAAGCCAGATAATATATCTACAATTGTGCATTTAAGAAAAAGCATAATATTTAATATTCTGGGCGGTATGATTTTTCAAAACTTCAAAACGCTGTATCTCAAAATCGCCTTTTTTGAGTTACGACTATATTAGTTGTGGGGTGCGATATGCTAGAAGTCAGAAGCTAGCTGCATGTTCTGACGTGACGTGTTGTATTCGTGTATATCCCGAAAATATTTTATCCCAGCTCTTTACGTATAGTAAAGTACTAATCAAACAAAAAGCTAGAGATAAGGAGAGTTGTTTCAATAGATCGCAGTAACTCACAGATAAAAGTGCAGGGGAAAAGGAATCTTTTCGATTTAAATTGCAATGAATTTTACTTAACAATGCTCGGTTTGCGTTCCACCTTTGCGTTTAGGTTCTGTTTTCTTAAAAACAGGCAACGTTATCGGTAAACAAACTTTATTTGTTTTGGTCGCACACATTATTTGCAAAAATGAATTTATGAAACTTTACACTATAAACTTGAATCAGTTTAGCCTTCCGAGGTTAATTTAATAAATAAATAAATAATGCTGGACTTTTTTCACATGCATCATCTAGCCCCAAAGAAAGCACTAAGAGCTTGTGCTATGGATACTAGATGACTGTTATACTACTTATATACTTTTTGTTTGTAAATACATACATAGTATACATAGGACACACCCAGGCTCAGACAAATATTTGTAGATCATACAAACATTTGTCCCGCGGCGGGAATCGAACCCATTTCATTCATTCGCTTAATTAATTAATCAATGATCTAATGGCTTTAATTTTCTCAACAAGAATCAACTTTTTATATGAAATTAAAAATAAATAAACACTCCTTCTTTGACCCGGTTCGTAGCAGTAATTTCGGACGACTTTGATGTTATTTCGGGCAAAGAAAATATATCTAGTTACTTCTATGTTTGATCAAATTGATAGAGCTGTTATGACTACAAATACTCTGCTTTTGAGGCTTTAACAGTGTAGGTTTATTTCGCAGTGAAATTGTAAGTCCTAAGCAAACATGTCTGTATAAATGAAGATGGTTTCTATTTATTAGGATTTCACACTAACAAATTTTTTCAAGATAAAATGATAAAGCCAAAATTATGGCTCTTCAGATTTACTTACATAATAATATGCAATAAACAATACGTCTTCTTTTACGGACGCGAATGCTGGTAAGCGTATTTTAAAACATGTTGCTTTAGGTAATATTTTACAGGAACCCACATCGGGCTTGGAAACGCGAAAACGAACAAAATATCGCGAACGATTCGATACACGGCATGGTTCTGCATAGTTTCCAATCAGCAATGAATTGATTGGCAACGACGGTTCAAACTAAAATATTTTTTGATTCAATGAATGGAAATTACACTCTCTCAAGAACTCTTCAGAAAAAATTCTTGTTCATTCCATTGCTTTAAAATTTGCCCCTGCTAAGTTAAATACAACAAATTTTGTATATCAATTTTGTGCTTTGAAAATAATTTGTTTGTCGCGTTATTGTTGCCAAAATTTTTGTTTAAGGACGATGGATTTGTCGCCTAACTCATGTAAGCTTATCAACACGGACCTCTGATCGCACGCCATATATAAAATAAGGTATGGTACAAACTCCCGAATTGTCACTTTTTATCTCGGGACTGTGGTCCAATCATACGGTCCACTGAGCGGGTTAATTAATCTATTAACTTCCCTATTCCTTGGGGCACCTAGGTGATCGTTCGGCGCTTTTTTGCTTTATCATTTCAACCGGTTTCAATCTATCAATGAAGCGCTCGAGTAGTAGCTTGCATAGTTTTTTTATTGATCGTCGAAATTAAGCAACGCTCTAAGCGGTCACAGAATGGATAAATAAATAAAGTACACAATTGTATTAGGTTAACCTACCTAGTTGATGATAGCTCAAATTATGTCTATGAATTGTTTACATCAGAACCACTGCGGCTTATTTCCGTCACTTTTAGCCTACTCGCAGACTGCAGACTTTCTATCGGCCGATAGTTGAGACGGAACATACTTTGGCTCGTAATGAGTATGGTGAAGTAAGCCGAAGTATGTTCCGTCTCAACTATCGGCCGATAGAAAGTTTGCAGTCTGCGAGGGGTCTAAGCTGGTCGCACGACCCATCCGCGAACATATGAGCGATCAGTTTTATTTGCCTATCTTTGTAAGTCTCTAATTAAATTAATTGAATACTTACTCTACCAACCAGCAGGACTCAACAGCATTAATTGCATTTCCGGTTGAATTTAATAACGAAATTGCAAGAATGTCCACAAGCTATTCAACATAGCAGCAAACAACGGACCGACCACAAAAGGTCTCTTCAGTATTGCATTACTTTGTTTCTGAAATCCTTTGTTTATTATCAGTGCACTGCAGTTTCACAATCACAAGTATTGACGTTGACTTTTCTTTTAATAATACTAACATAGGACAGAAATAAATAAATAATGCTGTACAATTTCACACAGCATCATCTAGCTCCAAACTAAGCAAAACTTGTACTATGGGAACCTTATTTTATTATTTCCCGACGTTTCGCCTGTGTTGCAACAGGCGTAAGGTACGCGATAAATCCCGTTTAAATTATACGTAATTATTCTTATATTGTACTTTCTTATAAATACAGAGCCCGGCAATGTGCTCCACAATTTGGAGGTGCGTATGAGAAATGTAGACTCGAAAGGAATTTCAACCATGTACAAGTGGCGTCTTTCCGGGAACCTGTTGGCCCGATAGACAACAAGACGTGTTTTTTATACAACGTGACATGCGTGACGCGCTAGTCTCGCCTCGCACTGGATTGTGAGAACTCACTGTTATCAACCGACCTCGTGCCCATTTGTCTGATACGTGCAGTATTCCCGTCGTGCCCTCGGGACGACACAGCAAATTGCCGTGAAATGAGTGAATCATCATGCTTATTCTTGTGTACGTGTCACGCAACTTTGTAGGGCGTTTGCAATGTATCAATATCATGAATGAAATAAAACGTAATTGGGTTTTTCAAATTCAAATAAATGCAATCAAAATCATCATCATTTCCCTGCCTTTATCTTACTTTTATGTGGGGTCGGCACAACAGGTTTTTCTCTTCCGCTCTATCAGCCGTCATCTCAACACTCACTTTTTTCTTACCCATATCATCCTTCACACAGTCCATCTTTCCTTTGGTCTTCCTATTCTGCTACATCCTTTCATATTCAAACCTAACATTATTCTCGTTACATGACCCTGAAAATTATCGCCTGAAAAGAGAATAATACTTATATCCTCCTAAAAGTAAATTAATTTATATGAATCCTGAAAATTTGTATACTCTGTTTTTTCGAAGCATTACCCTCCTCGGCCAACACCACACTTAAATTAAGGTAATCGATCAAGTGCTTACAATATCACTTTTCTTACAATTCAGCACTCTTACTACATAAAAATAAGAAAATGTTTTATTTTTCTGCAAAATAAGTAAATTAAATTCCCTGGGTATGTTAATCTTAGCAACTTTACAATTAGGTACATTTGTAAGCGTAATCTTTTAGCGCTGAAGACATCCCCTCTCAGCGGAATGATGCCACGACGATGCGACTAATCCACAGACTTAAACGACTTTAAACTTTGCCTTGGTACCGTATTCATGAACAGTATAATTAGTGTGAAAATTGTTAGAAAGTATTATGTACTCGTATGAAGTAGTTTACTCTTGTGTTTACTGAGTTATGGCCAACTACCCTAAAGCTAAGAGAACTGTGAACTGTGCTTAGACAAATCAGTTTTGTAAGTGACAAGATTAATCTTCAAATTCTTCATCATCGTCATTAGATATGATTTCATTGTTGTAATTGAAACTCATTTTTATCTTGACAAATATCGGAGGCTGTTGTATGTTGTCGCTCTCTTTCAAAAATCTCTGGGATGGCTCTGCCAAGCACCATCTCCAGGCATTAGAGTCGATTGAGAGGCGAGCCAAGAGGCTAATAGGTGATGACACTCTGGTTGAGTCTCGGCTTCAAAGCCTTGAGCATCGCCGTAGAGTCGCGTGTTTAGTTTCGCCATCCCCATTCTTCTATCGGGCCAACAGGTTCCCGGAGACGCCACTTGTACATGGCCGACATTCCCAGAGTTCGTACAAAGCGTTTTGAGTCCACATTTTTCATACGCACCGCCAAATTGTGGATTGTGGATTCAATTTGTTTATAACAGATATAACCGTAGATAAACGCTAAGATGAGCTAAAATTATACAAACGTTTGCACGGAAAATACTCTAAATAATACGCTGTTGGTTATTCCAAAGCTTTCCAAGAAAAAAGCCTGGTTTAATAGTTAGCTTATTGTTTCACGTCCGGCGAACGCTGACGCTAGCAGCTGCATTTATTCTAGACCGCAAGTTGTTTGCTCCATAGTTTGTACACGCTTAAGCGAGAATAGTTCTAGATTGTGTGAATACGCTGTTTAACTTAAGACAGCCTGTAGTTAGAGCATACAATAGGTATTGATCTCTATACCTGAACTAGTTTGGACATGTATTGACGATCCTTGTATAGGTACTAGTATTTATGATCTGGGGTTGAACGTACATGCTAAGGCCCAAATAATGATTTGTTTTCACCAAACTGAGTGAAGAGCTGTGGGGTTAAGGCATCGGCCTCGAATCTTGCGGGCAGCGGGGCGGCGGCGGCGGAGGCGCGGGAGCGGCAGGATGCGTGAAATCAAATGGACCGGTCCTAAAAAACAGCGGCGTTGCAGCGTCGCGGGTGTTTAAGCTCTCGCACCACCGCCACCGTCGCCCTCGCAGAGGCAGGTCGTAGGCTAGTTCGAAAACATGCCTGTGTCAAGTTCAAAAGGAACTATTCAAGTGAAAACTTTCGGTTCTAAACATGGCCAATAACCCGGCGTCGGTGAGCAGTCACATGACTCGCACGTGATCTTTTTGAGGCGAATCTAAGAACTTTTTCTCATCTCAAACCTGCCAAACGCACCCAAAGAAGTTTTTTCTTCAAAAACACTGAAATGAGAACCTTCTCCTTTTTTGAATTTTTGTTAGAAACGTGATATTGCAATGTATTTATGAAGGAAGACTAAATACATAGGTCCACGTATTTACATTACCTATAAGTTTTTCATGAACAAAAAGTAAGTAAAAATTAAGCGTATAATCAGCCCGTAAAAGTTAAGTAGTGCTTGCTTTCGTGGGGTTAATGGAATGATGCAATCACGCAAATTAAATCAAACCAGAGCAATGGTAAACAACACTGTTCGTTTTAATAAACTTTTGTTCATTCGTTCAAATTAGTATAATAAGTACTATATTATAATTCAACTTCCAAGTATTTCCTATAATATATTATTTACGGTCTGTAAGTGGATGGGTGACCGCCAGTGGCATTTTCATCTGAGCGCTTCCGTGCTTCGGAGGGCACGTTAAATTGTCGGTCCCGGCTATTTAAGTCGTTAAGCCATGACGGAGGCCTTTAGGCGGCCTAAAAACTCCGTCACCAGAGTTGGCCACTGACTCATACGAACTTACTTACTTTAATATATTATAATTATTTTAAATTCATTTGTTTTTTTACTAACTTATAATTTAGCGGCCTTACGAGGTATGTCATGTCATGGTATTGGCATGTAATGAGAAGGGAAGTGTCATGTGACCAGAAGAGTACTTGGTATGAATGTTAATGGATACGAGTTGAGGTAGGCCGAAGAAGAGATGGATTGTGTGAAAGATGATATGAGTAAGAGAGGAGCGAGTGCTGAGATGACAGCTGATAGAGGGAAATGGAAGAGGAATACATGTTGTGCCGACCCCACATAGAGTGGGACAAAGGCAAGAAGATGATGATGATGACGAGGCAAATTATGTCATAACTCATCCGAATACGCTTGTGACATCGTTTTAGATGGAATAGGCTTATCCAGCACCTATACCATATTCTCATGTTAATCAACTTTAGCCACGGGAAAAACTTGATCAGTGGAGCTGAAAATTACAGGTTTCCTCACGATGTTTTCCTTCACCGCTAAGAGCTTGGTCCCAAAAATGCACATAAAACTATGAATGCATCTGTTTCTTAGCAATATTAAGTTTCCTCCTATCCAATTTGCCGAGTGGATAATAACGGAATACCTTTACTTATCTAATCACACTTTGTAAAACAACTCGTAAAAGTCCGAAGCAAGTAAAACAAAATTTATGGTAGCGAAGATACTTTTACCTCTTACTGGTACAATTGTACAATTGTAGTGCAATTGAGTAAAGTTGCTGCTAAATAAAATATTGCTGGAATGGTTTATTTGGTCTCACATCATCATCACATTATGTGGGGTCGGTACAACGTGTTCTTCTTCCATTCTCCACTATCAGCCGTCATCTCAACACTTACTCCTTTCTTACTCATGTCATCCTTCACACAATCCATCCATCTTTTCTTTGGCCTACCTCTACTCGTAAATCCATCAACATTCATACCAAGTAATAATTTATTTTTCTGGTAAATAAAGGAGAATGGGCAGACATGTATGAAGCGCCGCCCAAGTCAAAAAACGATCGCCCGCAGAGTGACGTATAGTGGAATGGGTAGACCTTCTAAAACACTACATTTGATTGTATGACAGCAAAAAAATCCATCCTACAGAAATCGAGATATTTGCAGTTAAAGGTGGTGACTTTTACAATCATATTTATTGACTTACAGGCTTCCCGCAGATAAGCCACTATGGGCATTCGATAGAACTTTAGAAGCACTACATTTCATTGTACGACAGCTAAAAAATCGATCCTGCAGAAGTCGAGATATTTGTGGTTAAAGGTGGTGACCATCATGTTTTTTGAATTACAGGCTTCCCGCAGATAAGCCACTATGGACATTCAATAGAACTTTAGAAGCACTACATTTCATTGTACGACAGCTAAAAAATCCATCCTGCAGAAATCGAGTTATTTGCAGTTAAATGTGGTGACCATCATGTTTTTTGAATTACAGGCTTCCCGCAGATAAGCCACTATGGACATTCGATAGAACTTTAGAAGCACGACATTTCATTGTATGACAGCTAAAAAATCCATCCTGCAGAAATCGAGATATTTGCAGTTAAAGGTGGTGACTTTTACCATCATGTTTTTTGACTTACAGCCTTCCCGCAGATAAGCCACTATAGGCATTCGATAGAACTTTAGAAGCACGACATTTCATTGTATGACAGCTAAAAAATCCATCCTGCAGAAATCGAGATATTTGCAGTTAAATGTGGTGACTTTTACCATTTTGTTTTTTGACTAACAGGCTTCCCGCTGACAAGCCTTTATGGGCATTCGATAGATCTTTAGAAGCACTACATTTCATTGTATGACAGCTAAAAAATCCATCCTGCAGAAATCGAGTTATTTGCAGTTAAATGTGGTGACCATCATCTTTTTTAACTTACAGGCTTCCCACAGATAAGCCACTATGGGAATTCGATAGAACTTTAGAAGCACTACATTTCATTGTATGACAGCTAAAAAATCCATCCTGCAGAAATCGAGATATTTGTAGTTAAATGTGGTGACCATCATCTTTTTTAACTTACAGGCTTCCCGCAGATAAGCCACTATGGGCATTCGATAGAACTTTAGAAGCACGACATTTCATTGTATGACAGCTAAAAAATCCATCCTGCAGAAATCGAGTTATTTGCAGTTAAATGTGGTGACCATCATCTTTTTTAACTTACAGGCTTCCCACAGATAAGCCACTATGGGAATTCGATAGAACTTTAAAAGCACAACATTTCATTGTATGACAACTAAAAAATCCATCCTGCAGAAATCGAGATATTTGCAGTTAAATGTGGTGACTTTTACCATCTTGTTTTTTGACTAACAGGCTTCCCGCAGATAAACCACTATGGGCATTCGATAGAAGATTAAAAGCACTTCATTTGATTTTATGACAGCTAAAAAATCCATCCTGCAGAAATCGAGATATTTGCAGTTAAAGGTGGTGACTTTTACCATCATGTTTTTTGACTAACAGGCTTCCCGCAGACAAGCCTTTATGGGCATTCGATAGATCTTTAGAAGCACTACATTTAGAAAGAAAGAAAGAAAAATATTTTGATTTTGCAACAAATAGTACAAACAGGAAAAAAACTAAGATAAAAGGAGCAAAAAAATATAATGTTGCAAAACGGGCCTTAACTCAGCATATGCTGGGTTGTAAACAACCAGCGCTGGTCTTCCGTTAAGGCCGTTTTGGGACCGAAAAATGTATACTTAATTAGGTAGCGGACTAATAACACAGCAAAATAAACAACACAATAACGTAATATAATATGAGCAAAGCAATAAATGGTAAACCTTAGTTTTATATTTGTTATAAAAGTGAAAAATGGAAAATAACTCTATATATATTATAATATTACATACATATACATATATATATTATGTATATGTATTTCATTGTATGACAGAAAAAAATCCATAATGCAGAAATCTAATCAGAAATAAAGAAAAACAATGTGATGGCAAATGTAACCTTTAACTGCAAATATCTCGATTTCTGCAGGATGGATTTTTTAGCTGTCATACAATGAAATGTAGTGCTTTTAAAGTTCTATCGAATACCCATAGTGGCTTATCTGCGGGAAGCCTGTAAGTGAAAAAACATGATGATCACCACCTTTAACTGCAAATATCTCGATTTCTGCAGGATGGATTTTTTAGCTGTCATACAATGAAATGTCGTGCTTCTAAAGTTCTATCGAATGCCCATAGTGGCTTATCTGCGGGAAGCCTGTAAGTTAAAAAAGATGATGGTCACCACCTTTAACTGCAAATATCTCGATTTCTACAAGATGGATTTTTTAGCTGTCATACAATGAAATGTCGTGCTTCTAAAGTTCTATCGAATGCCCATAGTGGCTTATCTGCGGGAAGCCTGTAAGTTAAAAAAGATGATGGTCACCACCTTTAACTGCAAATATCTCGATTTCTGCAGGATGGATTTTTTAGCTGTCATACAATGAAATGTAGTGCTTCTAAAGTTCTATCGAATGCTTATAGTGGCTTATCTGCGGAAAAGCTGTAAGTCAAAAAACATGATGGTAAAAGTCACCACATTTAACTGCAAATATCTCAATTTCTGCAGGATGGATTTTTTAGCTGTCATACAATGAACTGTCGTGTTTCTAAAGTTCTATCGAATGCCCATAGTGGCTTATTTGCGGGAAGCCTG
Organism: Epirrhoe alternata; assembly: GCA_963565295.1. Lineage (NCBI taxonomy): Eukaryota > Metazoa > Arthropoda > Insecta > Lepidoptera > Geometridae > Epirrhoe > Epirrhoe alternata. The sequence goes on along the minus strand of OY751381.1, from coordinate 9,857,164 downwards.
TAAGTAAAAAAAGATGATGGTAAAAGTCACCACCTTTAACTGCAAATATCTCGATTTCTGCAGGATGGATTTTTTAGCTGTCATACAATGAAATGTAGTGCTTTTAAAGTTCTATCGAATACCCATAGTGGCTTATCTGCGGGAAGCCTGTAAGTGAAAAAACATGATGATCACCACCTTTAACTGCAAATATCTCGATTTCTGCAGGATGGATTTTTTAGCTGTCATAGAATGAAATGTCGTGCTTCTAAAGTTCTATCGAATGCCCATAGTGGCTTATCTGCGGGAAGCCTGTTAGTTAAAAAAGATGATGGTCACCACCTTTAACTGCAAATATCTCGATTTCTGCAAGATGGATTTTTTAGCTGTCATACAATGAAATGTCGTGCTTCTAAAGTTCTATCGAATGCCCATAGTGGCTTATCTGCGGGAAGCCTGTAAGTTAAAAAAGATGATGATCACCACCTTTAACTGCAAATATCTCGATTTCTGCAGGATGGATTTTTTAGCTGTCATACAATGAAATGTAGTGCTTCTAAAGTTCTATCGAATGCTTATAGTGGCTTATCTGCGGAAAAGCTGTAAGTCAAAAAACATGATGGTAAAAGTCACCACATTTAACTGCAAATATCTCAATTTCTGCAGGATGGATTTTTTAGCTGTCATACAATGAAATGTCGTGCTTCTAAAGTTCTATCGAATGCCCATAGTGGCTTATCTGCGGGAAGCCTGTAAGTTAAAAAAGATGATGATCACCACCTTTAACTGCAAATATCTCGATTTCTGCAGGATGGATTTTTTAGCTGTCATACAATGAAATGTAGTGCTTCTAAAGTTCTATCGAATGCTTATAGTGGCTTATCTGCGGAAAAGCTGTAAGTCAAAAAACATGATGGTAAAAGTCACCACATTTAACTGCAAATATCTCAATTTCTGCAGGATGGATTTTTTAGCTGTCATACAATGAACTGTCGTGTTTCTAAAGTTCTATCGAATGCCCATAGTGGCTTATTTGCGGGAAGCCTGTAAGTAAAAAAAGATGATGGTAAAAGTCACCACCTTTAACTGCAAATATCTCGATTTCTGCAGGATGGATTTTTTAGCTGTCATACAATGAAATGTCGTGCTTCTAAAGTTCTATCGAATGCCCATAGTGGCTTATCTGCGGGAAGCCTGTAAGTTAAAAAAGATGATGGTCACCACCTTTAACTGCAAATATCTCGATTTCTGCAAGATGGATTTTTTAGCTGTCATACAATGAAATGTCGTGCTTCTAAAGTTCTATCGAATGCCCATAGTGGCTTATCTGCGGGAAGCCTGTAAGTTAAAAAAGATGATGGTCACCACCTTTAACTGCAAATATCTCGATTTCTGCAGGATGGATTTTTTAGCTGTCATACAATGAAATGTAGTGCTTCTAAAGTTCTATCGAATGCTTATAGTGGCTTATCTGCGGAAAAGCTGTAAGTCAAAAAACATGATGGTAAAAGTCACCACATTTAACTGCAAATATCTCAATTTCTGCAGGATGGATTTTTTAGCTGTCATACAATGAACTGTCGTGTTTCTAAAGTTCTATCGAATGCCCATAGTGGCTTATTTGCGGGAAGCCTGTAAGTAAAAAAAGATGATGGTAAAAGTCACCACCTTTAACTGCAAATATCTCGATTTCTGCAAGATGGATTTTTTAGCTGTCATACAATGAAATGTCGTGCTTCTAAAGTTCTATCGAATGCCCATAGTGGCTTATCTGCGGGAAGCCTGTAAGTTAAAAAAGATGATGGTCACCACCTTTAACTGCAAATATCTCGATTTCTGCAGGATGGATTTTTTAGCTGTCATACAATGAAATGTCGTGCTTCTAAAGTTCTATCGAATGCCCATAGTGGCTTATCTGCGGGAAGCCTGTAAGTTAAAAAAGATGATGGTCACCACCTTTAACTGCAAATATCTCGATTTCTGCAAGATGGATTTTTTAGCTGTCATACAATGAAATGTCGTGCTTCTAAAGTTCTATCGAATGCCTATAGTGGCTTATCTGCGGGAAGGCTGTAAGTCAAAAAACATGATGGTAAAAGTCACCACCTTTAACTGCAAATATCTCGCTTTCTGCAGGATGGATTTTTTAGCTGTCATACAATGAAATGGAGTGTTTTTGAAGGTCTACCCATTCCACCATACGCCCACTCTGCGGGCGATAGTTTTTTGATTTGGGCGGGGATGCCCATTCTCCTTTGTATTTGTAAGTACTCTTCTTGTTACATGATATATTTATTTGGTCTCACATCACATCGTAAATAAATTACTCCAATTTGTCAGCATCGTAAAATGTAAAAAAATGCACCCACAAACACACAATCACTCACCCCAAACACATACTACTCCTCCGTTCCTTCGAGGGTAAAAAAGGATACCTAATGTCAAAAATAGCTGATCGCACATAATGTATGTCCGCACCGTACGCGCCGCAGTTTTTTTTTCTATACTAAAAAACTCTGATGACGTCAGAAAATGCGGCTCCCTAAGACGTCTCAAGCATTTTCTCTATTGAACTGACAGTTTGGCGCGTTTGGCGCGGATGGATACTGCGAAGAGCTATTATCTTAACATAGTAATAAATGGTCTCTATGATAATGATAAAACAATTTACAACACCATCTAGTACCTCATAGTAGTTTAGGAACTGGATAACAATCACATACCTAGTTATTTTACTGCAACACGTTGCATGACCTATTGCTGCGCTTGTTTTACTAACCGTGATTGACAAAGCTTTAGTCCACAATGTCTCTATACGTCACAGAATATCGAGCGACAAATACATGTAGTATATGTCCCAGTAGTACACGTTTCATTGAACGAAAATGTTAAATGTTTTATAGTACATTTTCATTAGAAACGCGTACAGGACAAGAAAAAATTACGTGATTGTGAATACGAGATGACCTAGCTGTGTCTATATTCAGTAGTAGGAGCTTACCAAAACCAAACATTCAAGATTTCGTTTTCCCAACTAAAAAAATGTCCTAACGAACACACTTTGGCCCCCGCCACTCTAACCCACTCTCCTCGCCTTGTACTATCGCTTAGGCTGATTAATTTTCAGTCAGAAAGCTTATGAAATAAACACAAATATATACAAAACACAAAAGTTTGATCCAGTGGATGCAAAGTCATATGTGATAATTCAAGGCATAAAGACTTCCTATTTAGATGAAAGCAACCGTCAAAACTTATCTTGGCATGTGTGACAAGAAAGTGCTACAGTCTCTGTAACTTACCTACAACTTCACGATTTCACTGGTGCATTTACAGTAGCAAGAACTTTTGTTGCTGAACGTACGGAACGTTCACTAACTAAAGTTCATGAACATCGATGAATGAATGAATGGATTATTGAATGAATGAATGAAAACTCTTTATTGTTCACAATAAATACACAACAACTTAAGAACGAATAAAACCTAATGAAATAATAATAATAAATAAATAATGCTAGACTTTTCACACAGCATCATCTAGCCCCCGAAATAATGTACAATGGGTGGTCTTATCGCTTAGAAGCGATTTCTTTCAGACAACCTTTGGATGGAAAGAAACGAACATTGATGTTTTTGGAGATTCTACTTAATCAGAAGTAGTAGATAATGGTTGTAACCTAAATTAAAGTTTATACTATTTTGTAAGTAATTGGAGAAACATGGTTGAGACCTTTACCCAAGACAAAAAAGGTTACCAAAAAATACCAATATCATTACAGGTAAGTAAATAATTCCAAACGTATGAACAATATTAAGCAACAATTTTACTCAGGGATTTGTTGGTAAATCAAAGCAATTTGCGCTCGTCACTCGCAGACTGCGAGTGACAATTCCATTTGTCTCTCTGAGTATTCGAAGATGTTTTACCAAAACACAGTTTGTGAAAGAATTTGCAAAACCATAATGAACATTCTGAAAATAGCACGCTAATATTATAATAAGATAAAATTTTGAAGTAGTTAGACGCATCGCTAACCTCAAAAAAACATTGTTCGACAAGCCATTGTTTCGACAGAACATACTGTGACATGCACTTGTACGGTAGATCTCTTTTGCTAAATAAAGCACTACAAGAGGCACACCATGCTGCGTCACCTGCGAGTCACTTCTTCTCTTTCGTGTCAGTGGTACATTGATTTAGATGTGGGTTGAGTAGAACCCCGCCACCATCACTCCAGCGTCCGTGGCGTCAATAAGGTCCTTCCTTGTGCAGGTGGTAGGGCACAAAGGGCAAACGATCAGGTGGGACATCGTTTGGATAGGGACCCCGCAGTCACAATAGGTCTGCGAGTCACTAAACATTAGGAATCCAGGTCCCTACGTGCTCGGCCACAGGGTTCTGATGTTATCTGGATATGTAATGTTCCTGAGTGAGATACGTAATGTTATTACCACACGTAAGCGAAGGCGCGAGCATGCCGTAGTAAAACAAATTATGAAAATTTCATAAAAATATTGCGCTTTACTTTGCTTGTAATAACAACACAGCTGCTACGTAAATGAAAACAAATATTTTAATGAGCACAAGAATGTATGTAGACGTTATCTTGAGTCATGTACAACAAGAAAAAACTCTACATTTATTTTTCTACGAGTACTTTGAAAGAAATGAGAAGAGCGAAATTCCATACCCCTTTGAAACAGAATAAATGAAACTGTCGCTCACAGATGCGATACCGTCAAAGTGTGTTAACGTTTTCAGTTCGTTATTTTGCAAACCAAGACCAATGTTTTTCTCTTAGCAACTTTTAAAACTTTATATAAAAAAGTAAAAGTAAAGTAACGTAAAAGTATTTATTCAAAATTACAGCCCGTTCACACTAGTCGTAAGTCGCATATGACTAAAAGTCGAATGCTCTGGTCACCATACACTTTCGCGTCTCATCCAATGTGAACAGCTCCATATAAAGTGTATGGTGACCAGAGCATTCGACTTTTAGTCATATGCGACTTACGACTAGTGTGAACGGGCGGTTACAAGTTTACAATATTTTGTTGTGGGATCTTCTCTTTTAAGTCTCTAAGACCTGTATTAGAGAAGTCCCCTCTTTTGTATGCACAATTTTGGATACAAAATATTAAAGAAATGCAATATTTTCAGAAAACATATTATTCTGGCGGGTTCCACACCCACGGGTTGAAATTTTCCATAGCAATAATACTATCAGGGGCTCTCTATTTCCATTTCATTTTCCCTAACGACAATATGATTCTATAATAACAGTCGCTAGTATTTCATCTTCATCACAATAAGATTTATCACAAATATTCTAAAAAAAGCTTCTTTATATTGGCTTCGAACTCTTCGAAGTCCTGAGATATATTAGACAGACTTAAAAAAGAAAAAAGAAAAATAATAACGTTTCAAACGAATCTGATTATCAAAATAAGATGTATTTCTGTAAAAATTAAAATAAATAAAATAAAAACACAGAAACAATGAATTATATCAAAACAGGACACAAACAAATTACAAATATTCTTATTACGAGCTTGACTTTAATAAAAATCTCGGCAGTTAAGTTCGTAGCGGCTGCAGGTATATTTCTGCCAAATTAAAGGACTTCTTAATGCAAAGCGGAGTGAGGTCCAATCTATTTTCCATATAATCATTAATACTAGAACTTTATATCTTGGCGGCGATTGGCAACCTGTCACGTATGGAATACTAACTTCTGAAAGATGTGGGCATTTATCAAATATGTATTTGTACATGCCTCTGACTACCCCCTTAGACATCTTCAAAGGATATAAAAGAATCTGGAATATAAAAGATCTGAGAAAATGTCTACCGCGCCTTGAGGCTACAGTCGTGGCCCTGTGTTTACTATAGAATAGCTGTCCGTCGCAGTGTTACCCGCGGTCCCTCGGGAAAACTTCACTTTCCCGGGATAAAATATAGCCTATGTTCATCAGGGATAATGTAGGATTGTAATGGTGAAATAGTTTTTCAAATCGGTCCAGTAGTTTCGGAGCCTATTCAATTCAAACAAACAAACATACAAACAAATCTTTCCTCTTTATAATATTAAGTATAGATTTTGTATAAAATTCTATGGTGTCTACACATACATAACAATATTACCGCTTTACAAGTTTCTTTAAATGGGATCACCATTACCTTTCTAATGAATGTTTTTACTACCATGAACGTCATCACATGCATTTGTCTGATGAGATAATGTTTGATAATTGTTTTTGTGGTATGTTTTTTTTTTTAATTTTATATAAGTAATTTAATTTCTAATCGATACGTAGAAAATGTTGTTATCATCATAGATTTATTTTCAGTTTTCCATTTGGATATTCAAATTAAAAACTTATCTAAATTCCATCAAACAAGCTTTGCTTAGTTTAGGGTTGGATAGCGCGGGTCTTTATCCCGTGCTATGTGACATTATCCTCCAAAAAAAACAGGAAAAACAGGGATACGACTGTGTCCCCAAGGCTCGGTAGACAATTCTCTCAGATCTTTATAAGTAAGTATTCAAAATGTATAAGGGGTACCCCCCTTATACCCCCAGCCGTCAGAGGCATGTCCACATATACGAAAGATACATATGAATGCGAAAGAACAGGGGTAAAATTAGTTTTAAGACTATTCTAAGTGATCCCTGCGGTCCTACTCAATAAATGCTTTTTGACTTTGACTTTGACCTTTGATAAATAAATAAATTATCCTCCAATATGTCATTGTATTTATCTTAACTTTTAAGTGATCGCACTCCGTATCGTGTCCGTCCCGTGGAAATCCAAAGAAAGTAACAAGAAAAGGTCACCGTTATCTACGCCCGTGGACAAAGCGGCTTTTCTCTTGTCTCAAGATGAAACGAGAGTACCTATTTATACCTTGATCCAGCTACCAAGGTACATGAACGAAAGAAGAACAAAAAACTCTACTGTTATCTAAATGAAAGCAGTTAATTATGCTTTGACTCAACTGCAAAGTGCTTTTCTTTCAGTTTTGATTACAGAATCCTTTTCGCACTTTAAGAGTCAACGTTTTGTAATAGTAATAATAATAATAATAATAATATAAGCCTTTATTTCAGAAAAATATGTAGGTACATGCTTTGACTTTATGTTAATTTTCACAATTTGTTATTTTGTTTCTGTTTGTCTTTTGACAAAGGCCTCTTCCAACATTTTCCAATTCTCCCTTGATGTTGCCACTCGTGACCAGGTTCCTCCCGCTATTTTTTTTATTTCATCTGACCATCTCTTTAACTGCCTCCCTCGTTTCCTTTTTCTGTCTCGGGGATACCAGAATAAAACAGATTTGGTCCATTTTTCTTTTCCCCGTAGAGTGTGGCCTGTCCATCGCCATTTGTTCTTGCGTATTGTGTAGGTGATATCTGTTAGTTTCGTTTTCTTTCTGATGATCGTGTGGTTAATTTTGTCCAGTTTTCTTATAGCCAACATACTTCTCTCCATTGATCTCTGGCATACCTCTAGTTTTTTGTTGTGGGCTTTGGTAAGAGCCCAGGTTTGGCATCCATAGGTTAATACTGGAAGTATGCAGGTATTGAAAAGTTTCGTTTTGATGGATATGTTGGTTTGTTGGTTTTTCATCAGTTCTTTGAAGGACCAGTATCTCTTCCAAGCGTTGCCGATTCTCGTTTCTATTTCTCTCAGTGTTAGGTCTTTGTGTGAAATTACTTGACCGAGGTATGTGTATTCTTGTACGTATTCAATGGATTTGTTGTTAACCACTATAGGCTCTTCAATGTGGTTTGTCATAGCTTTTGTTTTTGATGTGTTCATAGTCAGTCCTATCTTCCTACTTTCTTTGTCAAGGTCATTTAGCATCTGCTGGAGTTCAATTTTGGTTGTAGCAAAGATTACCAGGTCGTCTGCAAATCTGAGGTGGGAAAGCATTTCCCCGTTTATATTAAGTCCTAGGTTTTGCCATTCAAGTTTTTTAAATACTTCTTCCAAAACGGCTGAGAACAGTTTTGGCGATAATGGGTCACCTTGTCGAACTCCTCTTTCTATTCTTATTTCTTTACCTTCTCTTTCCATTCGTACTTTGGAAAGACTGTTTTTGTAGACTTCTTTGATGACTCTTATATATTTATTTCTCACGCCTTGATTCTTTAGTGCTTTCCAGATTGCTTCGTGTTCAATTGTATCAAATGCTTTGCAGTAATCGACAAAGCAGCAGTAGAAGGGAAGGTTGTATTCCTTGCTTTTCTCGAATATTTGTTTGATAACATGGATATGGTCTAGCGTGGAGTAGCCGCTTCTAAAGCCCGCTTGCTCTTTTGGTTGGTTTTCATCTAGTTTTGATGTTATACGGTTCAAGATTACTTTTGCGAAAACTTTGTATATGTTTGACATCAAGCTTATTGGCCTATAGTTATTGATGTCTTTTGTATCACCCTTTTTGTGGAGCAGTGTTATGATTGATATTTGCCATTGTTTTGGGATGACTTCAATTCTGATTACTTCATTAAACAAATGCGTTAGTACCGGGACGATGTGTTCTTTGCTTGCCATTAGGAGTTCGTTGGTAATGTTGTCTGGACCAGGTGATTTATCTTTCCTCTGGGTTTCAATAGCTTTTTCTACTTCCCTGTGCATGAGTTCGGGTATTGGGTCTTCATCATCCTCGTCGTCGGCTAAGTTTGTTTCATCCAAGTCACATTTTCTTGAGTATAAATCTTTGTAGAATTCCGTTGCCGTGTTTAGTATGTCTGGTCTTTTATTTACACGCTTGCTTGTGTTGTTAAGCAGCGTTGGTATCCAGTCCTTGTAGTCAGTTAACTCTCGTATAGCTTTCTTTGTGCCTCCGGTTTTGGTAATATGGGCTTCAAATGTTTTCAATCTATGTGTTTGGCGATCTTTTCTCAAGTTTTCTTTTATTTCCTTGCTTAAGTTTGATATTTCTTTTCTTATACACTTTGTCTTATCTTCTATTTTTAATAAATCCGCTCTTTTCTCTAGAAGTGCTTTTGATTCATCTGATTTTATATCTTTGGTGGTAGTTGAGCTTCTTCCTGTGGTTTTTGTCAGGATTTCTGAGAAGATGTCGTATTTACGTTGTAATTCATAGTTTGCTGAAGTCTTTAAAAAATTTTGAAATTGGGTCTTTATTTGGTCAGTATTTGCGTTTTGGTAAGATCTTTGGGGTTGTATTTTAAATTTTCTATACTTGGTTGATTCATTTATGTTAAGGTTGGCTCGGACCATTCTATGGTTGCTGTTAAAGTTCATGTTTTGGATAACTCGACAGTCTTCAAATAGCCTGCTTCGATTGGTTAAAATAAAATCTATTTCGTTTTTGGTTCGGCCATTTGGGGAGATCCATGTCCATCTTTTATTCCTCTTGACCTGATATTCGGTGTTTAATATTTTCAGATTGTGTTCGTATGCCAGTTCGATAACTTTGCTGCCATTTCTTGTCCTCTTGCCGTAGCAGAAGGGTCCCAGTATTAAATCTTCTCCATTTCTTCTTTGGCCTATTTGGGCGTTGAAATCCCCCATTATTATAAGATTTTTGTGTGTGTACTCTTTGACAGCTGTATTGAGACCCGAGTAAAATGCGTCTATTTCTGTTTGGCTAGATTGTTCAGTCGGAGAATAAACTTGAATTATAGACCATAGTTCCTTGCCAATTTCTAGGTTGAGTATCGCTATTCGTTCTGATATGCCAATGATTTCGTTGATTTGATTTTTTAACTCTTTTCTTATTAAAAAACCGACGCCATGTTTTCCTGGAGTCTCGCCAATATGATAGAGGATATAGCTGCCATATTCCTGTATCTTCTCTCCTAGTCTTCTGACTTCGCTTAAACCAATTATATTCCATTTGATATTGTTAAGAGCGAGTAACAGCTCGTCTAGGTTTTCTTCTGTTCTGAGAGTAAGGGTGTTTAGCGTTGCTATGTAAATTTTTTGTTTATTTAGTTTATTTCCTTTGGTTGGAAGGTAGTAGTCGTCTTCCCCCACGGTGACTAGCCGGCTTGGGGTGCTTTGTTTTTTGTTTATATGTGTTAGCTTTGATATGGTTGGTCTTCGGTTCCGGGTGCTGGTGCTGGTGGCGGTTATTAGTTTTTTGACATTTCTGAGGTTGAGGATGTCCTTCCTCTCTCAACGTAGTTTAGAATGTTTGGTCTTATTATGTCTTTTGTCCCATTTTTGGTCGTTTGAACTGGGTTGAATGTTGAAGTGGCTTTCTTTTGGTTGAGCGAGTTAGGTGAACTTGTCTCCGTCCTCTTCCTTTTTTCTCTGTTGTTGTCTTTAGGTTTTATCACTACTAGTTTGTCGTGTCTCAAGAATGCTATGTTTCCTCTCTTCTTTTCTTCATCAACTGTTGTTTGTAGCTGTTTTCGTTTTTCTAAGACTTCTTTGGAATAGTCTTCCTTGACGTTAATACCTGTTGGGAGTTTGGATTTGTTTTTCAGGATTAGATGTTTTTTCCACTGGGTCGTTATGGTGGCGACGACAGGGCGGTTTTTATTGTTGGACCGTTGTCCGATCCTATAAACGTTGCTAATCTCTTGGCTGTCGCAGTAGGTGCCCGTTTCTATGATGAGCTCTTTTATATAGTCTACTAATTCTGTTTCCGTCTTCCCCAACTCTTCTAGCCCAAAGAAGACCAAGTTATTCTTCCGCCGTTCTTTTTCCATTACGGCGATTTTTTGTTCGAGGTAATTAACTTTTGATTTGAGTTTGTTGTTTTCTTCCGTAATCATTTTCATTTTTTCGTCTAGTGCTTCCATGACGCTTGCCGTTACAGATGTTGTAATTGTAACAGTTTGTTGTTTTAGTTTTTCGTCTAATTGTTTTAATAACACTTCCATAGCTTTTTCCATTTTTCTGGGTAATTTCGTTAGATATGGCAACTTTCTTTAATGGTAGTTTTTATATTCGGAGTAGTTGGTAACTCACCAATTGTCAAGCCGCTGCTAGTTTGTTTTGATAGGTTGGTTTAATGGTGGTTTTGAGGTTATCTTGTTGGATTTTCTATTTCCTTTTATTTGAGCGACGCGTATTTCCCACGCTGTGATTTTTACGTGATCTTGTTTATTTGTGTTTTCAGCGAAGAATCTGCCGCGGGAAGAACTTGGGCTCGCACTAATTGCACTGTTTTCGATTGTTTTTTACGGAGTTCGTTAGCGGTTATGTTTACTAGACGAGTACCGGAACCGGAAAAAAAAAAAAATGTACATATGTAATAGTACATTACGATATTAGTGCGTAAAGATGGTTATAACATGCGAGGCGGAATTTCAGCCCGAGCCGCAGGCGAGGGCGTAATTGAGCCGAGCATGTTATAACCAATACGCACGTATATCGTACGACGTTTTTTAACACATTTGCGAGGAAACAGAAAAAAAAAACATTTAAATAAACTCAATCTGTGAAATGCACACTGTTGCTTTCCCGCCATTTGAACAGACTGCCTACTGACTGGCGCCGCGCGGCGATTAGTTATCCTTTGAATAGCAATAGCGCGCTGCTCACTAGCTGGAGGCACGACTCCAGCTCGGCGGCGATCAGTTCCATATTTGAAATGGCAAATAATGCTGTTATGGAATTTGTATGGACTATAACATAACTATTTGCTTTGATAACACACGCGTTTGTTATGACCCGCTTTACATATCTAAAACCGGTGGAATTACATCAGCTTTACGAGCAAGGGTGTTAAAAAGACTTTTTACTTGAATTTGCTCGTGATTTGCTGTAAATACCTACCAAAATAAAAAAAAATATGTAACTTGTTGTTTGTCTACAATCGTAATAAAAGTTCTAATATTACAACAATCCTTATGTCTTATCATTTGACCAGCTGTCCGCCGCGGTGTTAACCGCGATCCCTCGGGAAAACTTCACTTCCCCGGGATAAAATATAGCCTATGTTCATCGGGGATAATGTAGGATTCTATTGGTGAAATCGGTCCAGTAGTTTCGGAGCCTATTCATATCAAACAAACAAACATATCTTTCATCTTTATAATATTAGTATAGATAATTAAATGATAGGACTTTTAAAATTCAGGATAAAAAACCAATTAAAATACTGTTTCATTTATTAGGTATTCATTGAAAATACCGGAAGAGTAGAAATTATTTCCCTCTGAATCGGCAAAAACTAAAATCCTCGAACTATTCGCCGTCTTCGATATTTTTGCAGTGTGCGAGTTAAATTTCGTATTCCCTCTTGAAATTCTGACGCAATTATTTGTCTTTGAAATGCAGTCTGAGAAACTCGGCAGAGTATACTTTAGCGTTCTCGAATTCCAATAATGCTGTAACAATAGTTTTTCATACTTTAAATCAGAACTATTAAAATTGTCGTACCTACGTATTCTTATATCTTCTTGTTTTCATGTTATTTGTTACCTACTTAAGTTTTCCTATTTGGGTTTTCATTTTGTTTCAAGTTTGTTTCAAATTCAAGCAAGCTGTCACTGAGGTTCAATAATGTGTGCACATGTTAATGGTCAATAGTTATTGTTTTAGTTCCGTACATCTTTTCTAACGACTGTTTGTTTTCCTGGGAAATAAAAATAAATAAATATTTTTAGTTCCCACATGCAAGTTTAAGATACGTATAAATTCGGTTTTTAATAATTTTATTCAAACATGTGCTTCTGATAAACCTTGGTGACCTCTTTAGCGTGGCGGATGAATGCCCAGCTGAGACGCGAGAGGTGCGAGCTCCATTCTCGAGGCGGTACAAATATTAGTACCCATATTGATCTGCAGAAATTAGTTCCTGTAGACTAACCATCAAATCAACACATTTGTATGTAACTTTGTCGACAAACGACATTAAAAAACGTCATATTTATCAAATACACGTAGAGCATCGTTTTTAACCGACTTCAAAAAAAGGAGGAGGTTCTATGTTCGGGTGTATGTATGTTTTTTTTTTTTTTTTTTTTAAGACAGTAGTAAGATTTTCCTCATGATTCATTTGCAGATCCGTCAGCAGAACCGATTTCGGGACTAATGTGTTTCAAAGTGCGAACCGCCCACCATTTCGGTCTGTACATCACAATTGCACGTCATGGTAAACGTATCTTAGTACCATGGCACTCGTAGTTTTTGATGCCCACGTCATAGGTGAGAACTGAGATCAAGATTATGTCATAGTCTTGATCCCAGTTCTCACATGGCCGTCTTTATAAAAATGAGTATCACAAATTGATGGTGTTGGATACCTACTTAAAAGTAACGATTTTTATGAAAGCAAAAGGTTTTGACTGGTAAGACTGAAAGAAAGGGTATATTGTCTGTCTGCTTTCGACCTCTTTATACTTAGGTACCTACAAAGAATCTCGCATAACTTGGTCTGAGAATATCTCACAATTGCCTCAGGAATACAATTGCAAATCTGTTTTCTATTTGCAATAAAAATATTTTATTAGAAAAGAACAAAGTTATCAGATAAGAATTCAAAAAAATAATTCTTTGTTAAATCAAAGTTTTATTTATGTTTCACAAAATAATTTATTGTTATTCAGATCTTTTCGAAGTTTATTTCAGTGAACGACAAGAAAAGCTTCTAGAGTCGCTGAGATTAACGAATCTTAATGAGTTTCTCACAAAGAGCATACTGACTATTGCGATGTGAATGCGAATTGAACTAGTATACCTCATCATCATCATCATCTACACCGGGTATCACCCACTGAAGGGTACAGGCCTCCCTTATGCCAGTCTCCTCTATCTTGCGCCTCTCGCAAAATTCTGCTCTCTAAAGTATACCTACAATAAGAAAATATTGTGATTTTTTTTTATCACAAAAGCAAAAAAAATATTTTTTAAAACTACATAAAAAAATTATATATTTTTAATAAGCCTTTGCCTACCCCCTATTCTCTAGACATCTTAAATGTGATTTTGAGTGGTGATCATAGATTAGGTCTAGCTGAGGAGTATTAGGTACTTCCTTTTTGGCGCTAGGATTATTTATCTTGAGATGCAAAATCTTGATAACCTATTTTGTTTGAAAACTCAACATCCGTAAAGAAAGGTCAGTGACATTGTAAATCACGGTAGCCGGTGGTAGGGTGAAAATCCATACGGAGTCGGTACTGAAAGATTTATGCGATATTAGTTTCAGTCACTGAACCTACTTTGAATTCGACAGTCGAATATTGAAATGTTTCATGTTTGAATGTGTTTGTTTTACAGAACTATCGTTACTGAAATATTTTGGAAACACGTTGGAAGCCATTTTGGATACGGTAATCTAAAAGCACGATTTTTATGAAGTTCCTGAGTTTGATACCATTCTGTCTGATTTTGTCTACCGACTCTCGTTTTACGTACGCGCAATCACGACTAGACATCAATTCAAGCCGAGTTTTCTCTTTGCAATCTCTGGCATTGCTTTATAGCAGAAATCTAAAAATTAAAAAACTTTTAGTTTTTTATACATGAGAAAGATAAATACTTTACCGCATGATTGTCAATCACCATTTTAGTCATTTGCCTTCATCATCATCATCATCATCATCATCATCTCAGTCATCTAGTGTCCACTGCTGAACATAGGCCTCCCCCATAGATCTCCACAGTGATCGATCTTGTCTCGTCGTTGTTGTCTTGTCTTGTGTGGTCTTGATTTGCCTTAGTACTATGATTATTATAGTCTTGAGTATGAGTTTAATAGATTATTTTACTCTATAGGATTTAAATTGGTTACGAAAATTGTTTCTTTAATAGGTTCAGTTTTGAGCTAATTCAATCCACATGAAATAGTTATTAATTTATTTATTTTATTTATTTATTTATTTCTCTGAACCGTTTGACATCTTACTGCGATCGCCAACCCGCCTGCCAAGCGTGGCGATTATGGCAATTCCTCCCAAATGTTTGGGAGAGGCCCTTGCCCAGCAGTGGGATCCCTACGGGCTACTAAAAAAAAAAAAAAAAAAAAATTTATTTATTTATCTGGTTCCCATAGTACAAGCTTTGCTTAGTTTGGGGCTTGTTCAAGCATCTCCTTATGCTTTCAAATAGCAGTAAATTTTGTACCTAACTTTCCTTAATCGTACCTAATTACTACCTATCTCAAAACAGCATAATTACACAAATGCATTTTGCTCTGTAATTTCAATAGGCGTTTTTTCCCTTGCTAATGTGTAATGATGGCGTCCCTCTCTCATTCTTTGACTTCTAACCTGAACGGACGCTATTTCATAACCTAATTGATTTCTGCAATATATTGTCAAGAAATATTAAGCTGGAGTTTAATTTAAGAAGAATTAGGCTCCCTTATGTTCTAACACTGAACAGGGCTAGATGATGCTGTGTGAAATGTCCAGCATTATTATTATACAAGCTGACCCGCGCGACTTCGTTGGCGCATTATGAGGAACAAAGTGCAAGAGTTTTGAGTAAATTGAAATAACCAATGAGCGGCAATTTTTTTGAAGAAACATGCCTCGAAACATATTTTTTTTATAGCAAGAACTGTATGGTTTTGACTTTCAAAATACATAATATGATTAACTATTATTGCGTTATGTTTCTCTCAAGAATCCCATAGTAGATAGAGGGAGGGAAAATCTAACACAAACCATCTACATTCCAAAGGAGAACGGGCAGGCATGTATGAAGCGCCGCCCAAGTCAAAAAACGATCGCCCGCAGAGTGGACGTATAGTGGAATGGGTAGACCTTCTAAAACACTACATTTGATTGTATGACAGCAAAAAAATCCATCCTGCAGAAATCGAGTTATTTGCAGTTAAAGGTGGTGACCATCATGTTTTTTGACTTACAGCCTTCCCGCAGATAAGCCACTATGGGCATTCGATAGAACTTTAGAAGCACGACATTTCATTGTATGACAGCAAAAAAATCCATCCTGCAGAAATCGAGATATTTGCAGTTAAATGTGGTGACTTTTACCATCATGTTTTTTGACTTACAGCCTTCCCGCAGATAAG
Source organism: Epirrhoe alternata (assembly GCA_963565295.1). Taxonomy (NCBI): domain Eukaryota; kingdom Metazoa; phylum Arthropoda; class Insecta; order Lepidoptera; family Geometridae; genus Epirrhoe; species Epirrhoe alternata. The sequence goes on along the minus strand of OY751381.1, from coordinate 9,841,210 downwards.
CCACTATGGGCATTCGATAGAACTTTAGAAGCACGACATTTAATTGTATGACAGCTAAAAAATCCATCCTGCAGAAATCGAGATATTTGCAGTTAAATGTGGTGACTTTTACCATCATGTTTTTTGACTTACAGCCTTCCCGCAGATAAGCCACTATGGGCATTCGATAGAACTTTAGAAGCACGACATTTCATTGTATGACAGCTAAAAAATCCATCCTGCAGAAGTCGAGATATTTGCAGTTAAAGGTGGTGACTTTTACCATCATCTTTTTTAACTTACAAGCTTCCCGCAGATAAGCCACTATGGGCATTCGATAGAAATTAAGAAGCACGACATTTCATTGTATGACAGCTAAAAAATCCATCCTCCAGAAGTCGAGATATTTGCAGTTAAAGGTGGTGACTTTTACCATCATCTTTTTTAACTTACAGGCTTCCCGCAGATAAGCCACTATGGGCATTCGATAGAACTTTAGAAGCACGACATTTCATTGTATGACAGCTAAAAAATCCATCCTGCAGAAGTCGAGATATTTGCAGTTAAAGGTGGTGACTTTTACCATCATATTTTTTAACTTACAAGCTCCCCGCAGATAAGCCACTATAGGCATTCGATAGAACTTAAGAAGCACGACATTTCATTGTATGACAGCTAAAAAATCCATCCTCCAGAAGTCGAGATATTTGCAGTTAAAGGTGGTGACTTTTACCATCATCTTTTTTAACTTACAGGCTTCCCGCAGATAAGCCACTATGGGCATTCGATAGAACTTTAGAAGCACGACATTTCATTGTATAACAGCTAAAAAATCCATTCTCCAGAAGTCGAGATATTTGCAGTTAAAGGTGGTGACTTTTACCATCATCTTTTTTAACTTACAGGCTTCCCGCAGATAAGCCACTATGGGCATTCGATAGAACTTTAGAAGCACGACATTTCATTGTATGACAGCTAAAAAATCCATCCTGCAGAAGTCGAGATATTTGCAGTTAAAGGTGGTGACTTTTACCATCATCTTTTTTAACTTACAAGCTTCCCGCAGATAAGCCACTATGGGCATTCGATAGAAATTAAGAAGCACGACATTTCATTGTATGACAGCTAAAAAATCCATTCTCCAGAAGTCGAGATATTTGCAGTTAAAGGTGGTGACTTTTACCATCATCTTTTTTAACTTACAGGCTTCCCGCAGATAAGCCACTATGGGCATTCGATAGAACTTTAGAAGCACGACATTTCATTGTATGACAGCTAAAAAATCCATCCTGCAGAAGTCGAGATATTTGCAGTTAAAGGTGGTGACTTTTACCATCATATTTTTTAACTTACAAGCTCCCCGCAGATAAGCCACTATGGGCATTCGATAGAACTTAAGAAGCACGACATTTCATTGTATGACAGCTAAAAAATCCATCCTGCAGAAATCGAGATATTTGCAGTTAAATGTGGTGACTTTTACCATCATCTTTTTTAACTTACAAGCTTCCCGCAGATAAGCCACTATAGGCATTCGATAGAACTTTAGAAGCACGACGTTTCATTTTCATCATCATCATCATCATCATCAGCCTATAATAGTCCACTGCTGGACATAGGCCTCCCCTAATGAGCGCCATTGCGCCCTGTCCTCGGCTCGACGCATCCAGCTTCTGCCAGCAGCCTTTCGCAGATCGTCACTCCACCTGGCCGGAGGGCGTCCTACACTACGTTTGCCGAGTCGCGGTCTCCACTCAAGAACTCGTTTACCCCAACGGTTATCGGTTCTTCGGCAGATATGGCCAGCCCACTGCCACTTCAGCTTGCTAATTCTCTGAGCTATGTCGACAACTTTGGTTCTATGTCGGATAGTCTCATTGCGAATTCTATCCTTCAGAGAAACTCCGAGCATAGCTCGTTCCATAGCTCGCTGAGCGACTTTAAACTGGTGGACTAGCCGTACTGTGAGTGTCCACGTTTCGGCACCGTAGGTCATGACAGGTAGGACGCACTGATTGAAAACTTTCGTATGGGTGACGAGAAGACTCGACGTAGTTTTCCAAACGCTGCCCAACCCAGCTGAATCCTCCGGATTTTTTTTCTGTCATACAATGAAATGTCGTGCTTTTTAAGTTCTATCGAAAGCCCATAGTGGCTTATCTGCGGGAAGGCTGTAAGTCAAAAAACATGATGGTAAAAGTCACCACATTTAACTGCAAATATCTCGATTTCTGCAGGATGGATTTTTTAGCTGTCATACAATGAAATGTCGTGCTTCTAAAGTTCTATCGAATGCCTATAGTGGCTTATCTGCAGGAAGCTTGTAAGATAAAAAAGATGATGGTCACCACCTTTAACTGCAAATATCTCGATTTCTGCAGGATGGATTTTTTAGCTGTCATACAATGAAATGTCGTGCTTCGAAAGTTCTATCGAATGCCTATAGTGGCTTATCTGCGGGAAGCCTGTAAGTCAAAAAACATGATGGTCACCACCTTTAACTGCAAATAACTCGATTTCTGCAGGATGGATTTTTTAGCTGTCATACAATGAAATATAGTGCTTCTAAAGTTCTATCGAATGCCTATAATGGCTTATCTGCGGGAAGCCTGTAAGTCAAAAAACATGATGGTAAAAGTCACCACATTTAACTGCAAATATCTCGATTTCTGTAGGATGGATTTTTTAGCTGTCATACAATGAAATGGAGTGTTTTTGAAGGTCTACCCATTCCACCATACGCCCACTCTGCGGGCGATAGTTTTTTGATTTGGGCGGGGATGCCCATTCTCCTTTCATCACAATCGGTTAAGTCGTCACGGAGATACGTGAAGACAAACATTTGCAAATACAGACTTTCGAACTTTACGACTTTGAAACTGCCTCACACCACCGCTAAGGGATGTTTTGAAAAAATAAAAAACACGGGTTTCATTATTTACTTTTAAGTTTATTTTTACCGAGTTTGGAGTAATTCGGACCAAGGAATATTTGTTTTCCATACAAACTTTAACACCCTGTATAATACCCTTAAGGGTTGATTTTTGAAAATGTTATACGCTTATATGTTATTCCAGTATGTGAAGAATCTACATTCCAAATTTCATCACAACCGGTTCAGTCGTCATGGAGATACGTGAAGACAAACATTCGCACACACAGACTTTATTATTCCCCAAAGTGGATTTTACTTTCTTCATTTTAATTCAAAATCATACAAGAAATATTTACTTGTGAATAGCTTATACCATTAAGTTCACACCGAGTTCTCAAAACCTTTAAACTATCAAAATTCATTAAAGTGTGGCGTGGTTACGAGAGGAAATTGGGGTAAAACAGTTTGTCACGGACGCACGAAGTTCGCGCGTCACTTTCAAACTAACTTTACCCATATCGGATACAGAAATTATAACAAATACCTCCACTAATTTCACACGTGACTTGGATGAGTTACTGTATGACATATGGCTATGAAATATAGCGGAAGATAAAACCGTCGTTGAAACTAGATTGAAATTATTTACAGTCTAGTACATAATAACAATTTAATCTAAGCTTGTTTATGGTACCTAAATAACTATTTGAAAATTTGAAATCATTACTACTGTAGCTTTTTAAATGTTAGCTTAACTATGAAACACAACAAAATTTATTCTTCATCATAGACAGAACCCTTAAAAAGCTCATAAAAAGACACGATTATGTCATTGATTCCTAAAGATCATTTTGATCGTCAGCTGCACTCTCGGACTATTTTTTTCGGCTTTTCCGCGCTCTAGGTTATAATCGTGCGTCAAAGTTTTAAAGTCAAAAAACATGTATTTTACAAAATATCTTACAAAGCTTGAGTTAAAATTTTCTGACTCTACGAAGCGTAGTATTTCAACAAACAACGTAAGAGCAACGTGGCAAAACCAGCACACACAAAAGAGAAAGTTGCTGAAATTCATTTCATGCTCAAAATACTTTTGTTTTCACAAGCTTTTATTTAACTTCACACGTTCAGTCTCTTTGCCTGCCCTCATGTTTCGGAAAACTGTTTTTGGTTGAATGAAAATGTTTTTATGTAAAAAAAAACGTAAAGAGGACTTTTTATGACTGAGTGTGTAGTCAAATGCACTTCTAATTACTATAATAATTAAATAATTTTAAATAATTTCATATAATTTAGACCGAAGATCGTGAAAATTTGGTAAAAGAATTGGATGACCTAGATTTAGGACAAAGAAATGTAAACTATGATTTTGGTATAAAACTACAGCAAAGCTATTATTACTCTGCTCACTGTACCTACATTCAGCATAAAAATTGTTTTTAAAAGAGCCAATATGAAACGCCGAGTAGAAATACTGTTTAATTTTGCTGCACTACATATTTGGTTAGCGTAGCAGTAGTTGGTATACATTTTGAGATTCCATTTGAAATCGACCTCTTTACTCGCACACTTCGGAGTGGTTTGGCCATGGAATCGTGAAACTTAGTCTTGCGTTTGAACTGCGAAGCCACGAAATTACCCCGATATCGAGGCAAGAGTGCCATCAGCATGGAAATATAATTAGAGAATGGTACCTCCGTTTAATGGTATCTACGGCTTAGGTACTGTTATTTTGGATTGTATAATATTTACACCAATCTTTCCAGTCCTTTGCGAGTCTCATCCAGTGATATCTGACTATGCTGATATTATAATGTCGTCTGACTAATAGACTGGGAGTCTGCCTCATTTTTTTAATCAACCTATGTCGTCACACTGCTGGTCAAAATTCTGCCTCATTACTGGTTAATTAGATAACTATTTAAGTTACCTTAGCTTGTAATTCCATTTTTGTGTAAAGTGCTTATTATCATCATCAGCCTGTAGCAGTCCACTGCTGGATATAGGCCTTCCTAAATGAGCGCTATTGCGCCCTGTCCGCAGCTCGACGCATCCAGCTTCTGCCAGCAACCTTTCGCAGATTGTCACTCCACCTGGCCTTAGGGCGTCCTACACTACGTTTGCTGAGTCGCGGTCTCCACTCAAGAACTCGTTTACCCCAACAGTTATCGGCAGATTATGGCCAGCCCACTGCCACTTCAGCTTGATAATTCTCTGAACTATGTCGACAACTTTGGTAGTAGTACTTATTAGCCTTAATCTAATTGTTTGTATATCGCACAACATGCTGAAACAAACTTAATTTGTAAAACTGATGGTAATCGTCTATCAAACAATAATTTTTAGGAAAAAGTTTGAAGGTAACTTTGCGTTCCAGTAAACTTATAATACTCCAAAACACGTCGGAATACATAACCACCTGTATTTACATCTAATAGGTCTTCGAGCAGTATAAACTAGTTGAAAATTCTGAATGAATTTACATTATATTAATATGTTCTTCATAGCATTAGCTCTAAGCTTTCACGGCCAGTTTTACAGAAATCTTTGTACAAATAATATCTAAACACAGCAAAGGCGAAACTTAAACAATTTGAAGTGAAAAGTTAAACAGTTTCAGGTAAACTCGACCTTATTACGCGATAGCATCTGAGGGCTAAACAAACGAAGAACCATTCTATTGTATTTTTGTAACAACAAGCTCGGTTCCATTGTTTCTGAAACACTTTTCGCGATGCTGTGACTGCGGCTAGATTTACATAGAAATCAGTTCAATCAAATATCGTGAAACCAGTAGATTCGAAGCGGTGATATACTTGCAACCTATAATGTAAAGAATACTAACTTCTGCTCAGTGTTGGTTGGGCAAAAATATTTTCTACAATCTAATGCAGAATACGACAGAAGCCGTTGCTTTAAATATAGGTACGCATATCTCTATCCCTAGAAAATGATCCAAAGAGGACAGAAGCAAATTTTTCTAATATACGTACATCTCTATCCCTAGAAAGTGATCCAAAGCCGTGTTGGGGTGTGTTTGAACTGTGCATAACAGTCATCTTGAAGCGGCTCTACCTTTTAAGATAGACTCCTTTTTATTCCTGAGCATTACATCATAATCTGTAATTATAATAAGAGATTATGATGTCATCATGCGTTGGTTGGTTGTTTGGTTGGTTGTATTTGAATTTTTTGGTAGATAATAAATGTCAAAATCTTAAGCAAAACCAGTAGTAAAGAACCTGGAGAAACGTAGGTTATTTGCTTTCTATGTAAATGGAATGAGCAGGAAAAACTCATCAGAATCAGCAAGAACTTTGCAATCTATCTGGTTATTATCTGCTGGAAGCAAAAGGACAATAGCAACCGCAGGGTTTTGTGTTTATTCGGAGTCGGTATAAGGTTATTGAACTTTATAACCTTTAGAGATGTTGAGTTGAAATGGAGCAAGAAAAATTTTAACCTATATTTAGAATCGAATAGAATATACTTTTTATTTCAATGTTAAAATTACCTTCACATCGCATATAAATTAGTATCGTGAGAAAACCACTTAGTGTTTTTATAGGCGGCGATGGGCTTGCAACCTGTCTCGTACGAAATACTAACTTCTGCAAGATGCGGGTATGTAACAAATAATTATGTATTTGTACATGCCTCTGACTACCCCCTTAGACATCTTCAAAGGATCTGGAATATAAAAGATCTGAGAGAATGTATACCGCGCCTTGGGGATACAGTCGTGACCCTGCTGTGTTAAAATTACACGACTTAAATATTAGTTTCACAATTTTCTTTTACTACCACACGCCTACGGCTTCGTCCACGAGGTCACCAACGTTTTTACCCCTTTTCACCCCCTTAGGAGTTCAAAATCGTAAAAGGAATGTTGAAGAGAATGGAGAAGTTTCATGTTTCTAGGAACAAGGTTGCGGTTGTAGGATAACCTACTTTAGAGTCTGACTGACATATGGTATAATACTATGCTAAATCTATGATTCAGATACTAACCTTTTAATAGACAATAGCATACGCAACAGATGAGGTCCGTTCCACCTAGTTACATTGTAGTAACATTGATGTAACCAGCTGGACATTTTTATTCCAAGTAGTTACATTATTTAAAATGTAACTTTAACGTAACTAATGAGACTTTTTGTTCCATCTAGTTACACCGTAGATAGGTACCATCGTAGGTTCAAAAGATAACAGGCTGACAGACCTGTAGAATAGGTTGCGAGGAGCGTAGCGACGAGCATGGTATCAATAGTGACCAAACGCCAGAACCGACTTCTTCCTACCGTTTTTTTCTTGTGATACCTTATCGTGGTAGGAAGAAGTCGGTTCTGGCACTCGCCGGCCGCTACCGCGGCACGCTTCGCTCGGCTCGTGCATGGTTTAGCTGGTTACATCAATGTAACTACAATGTAACTAGGTGGAACGGACGACAGATGAAGGGGAAGGAAATTGGAAATAAAAGTTTAAAAGCAAACAAAACTAGATATTTAAAGACATTTATTTTAATATCCACATAATTCGTTTTAACGATATGTCAAGAAGTCTTCAATAATCACAGAAATAAATTAACTTAAAATTTAACTAGAAAGTATGCCCATATAGCAAATTCTATTGTCTAGCTACATTTTTTTAATGTTATGTAAATAAAAGTGTATTTTTAGCTACGAGTAACGAATGTTTGCATGCGAGGAGCGTAATTGAAATAATTTATTCCATTGCAATATGCAAGATGTTTTGACGTCCGCGCGGCAGACCAGACCAGATTTGGTTATGCATCTACCAGACTGGTCAACTAATAGCTAAAGACAGAAAAGACTGAAAAATGAGGAGCGAGGCCTTTGCCCTGCAGTGGTACAATAAGGGCTAAAAGAAATAAGATGTCGTTTTACTTTTAACGTTTTTGAACAAAATATTTTAAAAGTACAAATACATTACATATAATACCAGTTTTACATAGGTTATTGGGTTTCAAAGACTTAATAGAGTTTTGCAGTTTTGTGTCAGATCATAAAATATCATTGGTTCATTTTTCATCTACAATGATGTAGGTATAGATTTGACAGCTATTCAATATTATCAGAAAAAAAATCGTCGAGTGATTGGAACAAATACTCTCTATATTGAAAAATTGCTAAAAGTGTTGTGTTTCAATATTTACGTTTTTTTTTATTTAACAAGCATCCTCACCTCGACGTTTACCTTTGCCTTTGACATTACCACAGTTACATTAAGGGGAGAAAGTTCGTGCGTCAGACTAGTATTTTTCACACTAGTTTTCCCCATTATATTTTTAATTATTTTATATCTGATGCTAAAGATAAGAAAATAAACCTAAGTTCCATGCTGCTTTCTAGACTAGTAGTTTGTTTTGTGTTGATAGATACAGTACAGTAATTATATACAAATAATACGTTCGATAATTTTTACATCAGTCGTCAAAGAAGTAACGAAAAAACAAAATCTACCAATTTTACATTGTATCTGTTTTATTATAAGAAGAGAAACATTCAACAACATACAATAACATCAGTGCACTTTAGTGCACTTTTGAAAAATAATGAAAATATTATCTAGAATTATTATATCCTAATATTTACGTTACTAATAGTATTTACAAGTGCTTGGATATTTAAAAAACTAGAATACACGCCAATTTCACTACTCATACAGTGTCTGATACATCTGTCTGTTTAAACCAATAAACATCCAGGCTGAAATAATTCAAATATCATAAACTTGTGAATTATTTTGAGCGGCATTTAAGTTATTATTCTTTCTTCGTGAATGAATGAATGAACACTTCATTGAACACCAAGAAATTAATAAAAACAAAACTTTTAAAACAATAACAAGTTTTTAGTACAATGGGCGGCCTTATCGCTAAAAGCGGATTTCTTTCCGGCAACCTTTATACCTATATCTTCTTATACGTGGTATAAGAAGATATGTTAAATAGTTATCAGACACTTTACAAGTGGCGGAACTGGCTGAAGTTAAAGAGTCAGACTAAACTAAACACAGCTTTCCTGTGCGTTTGCAAGAAGTGGGGTTCTGGTGGTCACCACTTCTCTTCCGCGAAGTAATGTCCCACTCTTGGTGCTTCTCCAATCATCCGCAACAGTGCCAATGCTCTGTTAACAAAACAGTATATTAACAAAATAAAACAAGATAAAATAACTAGCTAACCGTCACTAGAATTATTTGTGTCGTTGGTACCATACTGGAGTACCATGCTAATTTAATACCCAGACCCGGAATGCGGATTAAAATAATAAAAATATCAAACTTTACAAAGAATCAGAAATAAGTTAAATTCCAACGGCAATTTAAAAAAGTAATGATACCAAACGGGCAAAGCCGCGGTTGGAGCTAGTAAATATTATAGAGAGACAATCCTGTATGATCCTATTTCGATTTAATCCTAATACAAAGTCAAAAATAATCTTGTTTGCAAAATAAATGAAAGTACGAGTATCTGATAAGATCGTAGTAATTATTTTGCAGTATTTTCAGAGTTTAAGCATTTTGCAATCGTCCAAACTAAACATGCATTGCAGCTTATATTTTTGCGCAAAGTTTGAAACTATAAGTTCTGTGAAATATTTTTCATTTTCTTTCTGGAAAATAAATGTTCTGCAATATTTTTCATTTTGAAAATAATTTTAAACAAGCTCCAACTTTATTATGTTTTACTTAAAACATTTATTTGCTATTTTTTTTATAGGAGATTAACTAACATGGACCAAAGTCAGACACTTATGAGTTAAATAATGCAGGCAGGCACAGAAAAATCTTGTCAAATGCAATCTATGTATTAGCAGTAAATAAATCGACATTTAAAACGTTGATAGTAACTAAACTTTTATATAAATACAAAGTAAGGGAGGTCCAATCTGACAATATAATACTCGTATAGAGCCACGTATGAAGCATCTAATGATTAAACCTTTAACGAACTTGAGTACTAAATTAAGGCCTTTAAATATAAAAGCTTTGGGTCGATTCACATCTGACGGAAGATCCGTCGCGGATTATCGGTCGCGGAACGCCAGAACTGACAAATGTATAGAAAAACACTCGACCGTTCACACTCGACGGACGATACGTTAGTCCGTCAGATGTGAATCGACTCAGATCTCACAAAAGCAGGTAGGCTTTTGCCCTACAATAGAATGACAACTGAATGTCAATGGATATAATGATTATGGAAAACTAAGCTACTACACATAAAATTACAAAATACAATAGAATCAGTCAAGCTATCTAAGGATCGTCGTAAAAACTATCTTTAGATAGCTCAATATACTGGTGGCGTTGCCACGCTGAATAATAATTGCAATGCTGATTCTCGGTGCCAAAAAATCGCCACCTCTCGAATCAAGCGACGCTTCGACCAGACGCCCTGAAAGATTTTTGAAGACGCGATGGGCCCCGGAACCCCACGGACCCGGGGTGTCGACCCCAAATGGTTCAAATATATAAACCCGATCCAGATTTATAATAATAAAACAAAGAGAACTACACAGTGGCATGAGAAAATTGAGATTGATGACTAAACAAACAATTTTGCGTTATGTTTTCTTACCTGATTATCAGAAGATGGCGTGATCGGTGTGATAGTCCCAGATCGTGGTTCTCGATGCAAACTGTGAATGCTTCTTGAAAACCCTGAGTTCGGAGTCGCGATGGCTCTGTAAGGCGGTGGGTCTGGGGGCAGTTCCACGCCTCTTGTGAAGTTCAAATCTAGTGGCAACCAAAACATTATTAGGGTGGTCGCACAGTCCAGCAAAGCCGAACGCGCCGAACTGTATATACAATAGAGAAAATTTTACTGACGTCAGAAGCGAGCCGCATTTTCTGACGTCATCAGCATTTTTTGTATAGAAGTAAAAAAGTAATGAATTGAAGTGAAAAGTTCCACTTTTAAATTTTTTGTTGTGTATTATTACAACACTAAGTAATAGTGTTGTGAAATGCGCAATGTTATGTTTTTCAATTATGTAAAATTATAACGTGGAGATACACTAGCTTGTTAGACGAATTTTATCTACCCTTCAAATCAAATAAAAATATCAATCAATACGAGTATAAAGTGCTCAATGTTGTTATATTGACTGGAAATGTATTTTCGTTTACATGATCTTGAAGCGAAAGTAAACTCGCAAACGCTGACATTGTATTGATCTTTTCCCATTCAATTACCTTTTGAAAGAGGCACCACATCAGGGTTTTTATCGTCTGGCGGCAGCGGTGAATGATTCTCGCTGTGTATTGAGCTTTTGTATGTTTTTGCCATCTGCATTGGTGCTGCAACAAAAATGTATAGGTACTTTACTTGTGGAAGTGGGCAAGATATAGGTGATATAAATAAACTAGATGCCTTAGCTCTTTGAATTAAAGTTCAAAATTGTACTGACAAATTTGGCTTGGGGTTCCGGGCAGTTCCGGGTTCAACATAGACAGTACTGATATTTCTTCTCATAAACCTGCATTCTTTTCGTTTCAACAAACAAAGAAAAGAATGCAGGAATAGCTTCTGTTCCATTTGCATCTCAAGTGACATATTTGACATTAGATCCATACATTTTCTGTCAAATATGACACTTTTTAACGCGTAAGACGCAGGCGGAGCAGTAGCATACTAGTACAGTAAAGTATTATAAAAAAAATAGGAACAATATAAAAATGTATATCTATATTTAAATCCCAGTCAGACAAAGTGCTTAATTTTTTTGATATTTTTGTTAATACTCTAGTTTTGAGATTCGATAAAATTAATAAAAAAAACCTGCCGGGAAACCAACGGGTAACTTTCAAAATTGACCCTGTCCACACGTAGCCATAGTTGCTAATTTCCGACTCAAGTATAGGTAGGTATTCCTTTTTCTTTGAAACTAGAAGTTTGCAGTCGGTTCACTGCTGATTTGTTTTTCTCAGTTTCGCACAGAATTTTCAGCAGCAAAGATATTCTACGTTTGCTTGTATCTTAGTTAATAGAATTTACGACAGGCACCACACTTTAGTCTGTAGATGGTTTTTGATATTATTATGCAGATTGAAGACTTGTGAAATTTTCTTTTCTGGATTTTCAGAGACCAAAATTATAAGGAACTTAATTGCATACGTCATGAAAAGTCACATTTATAAAAAAAAAGTTAATCTAGTTTTCAGCAAGATTGCATTTTTTAAACTGTCTGCAATAAATCAAAGTTCAAGCGAAATAACAGAATGGAGCCAAAAATTCGAATCTCGCCAAATTCGTCCCGGCCAGTAAAGTTGCCGTCCAAGGCATTTATTTGCGGCCGGTTGGCACCAATCTTTTAAATTGAACGTTTATTTTTCTGACCCAGCGCAATTACTCTTTCCCCGTTATTATTAACTTAAAGAAACCCGGTTCACAACATTCAATCTACAAGAAGTCTTACCTAACTTTTAATAGTGTGGGTCACGAAATTTTTTAAAATAATGCCATTTTATGCCATTAAAACAATCACAATCAGCATAAACAACAACATGCACTTTAACTCTTTTATTGCACCTACTCTTTCGAAGAGTTTCATCAGAGTGAATTAGCAAAAAAAGAGATTGGAATCGAAGCAAAGTATGATGATAAAAAATTTTACTACCAAATTTTTTTGATCCAACGAAAAAAATGTAATCTAAAGTTAGTACACAAAAAAATGGATAGGCACTGTGGTGATCGATTGGACGGCAACGTTACAGTGACACGGGGCTTTATTTATTGGAATTTGTTTTATTATAAAAATGCGAGGGTCTATTGAGCAAAGATACGCCGTAAACGTGACCATACATCATAGTTGACAAAGGTTGATGCGTGAAGACATTATTATAAATCAGGGCATAATACACTGAAATGTTATAAATTTTTTGCAGCATGCACGATCACAAGTAGGTATTATTTTATCGGAGTTTATTTTTCTTTCTCCATTTAACCTATATTTTTAAGGGCATTTTTTTTCGAAAACATACGGGTTAGCATGGGCTCTTATTTCCTGTAATCGAACTAAATGTCAATTTTGAATAGCCCGGTTCATTAAAAAACGTCACAACTTATCATGCTCTCTCGATTTTACACTAGCCACTAATGTGCAAGTGAGAGAGTATGATAATTCCTGCCATTTCAAATTCACCGCCAAAATTACCATGCAGTTCAAAGTTCTTCAGAATCAGGAGTTCATGCTAAAGGTGCATTTACACGGTGCGATATGATTTAGCATCGCACGCCAATTTTTTCCGTGTGAACGCTCATCGTATGCGATGTGTCTTGCCTGGTTTCACCAAAATTCAATCTTACAGCTGGTTAGTTAATCGCGGTTAGGGAATTTTCCTTCCAACTTCGTTGTTATTTCAGTTGCTATGGTTACGGCGCAAATTGTTCAATGATTTTGGACGTTGTTGCAACATATCTTTAATTTTCTACGATGTCAAAATGTCAGTAAGCTAATCGGCCGCCGACCAGCGATTAGATTTAGCGGCTTGTCAGTGAAGATTTCCTTTGGAAAGAACACAAAACATCGTAACGGTCTGTTCAAATCTTAATCCGTTGTTAGTTGTCCTACTAAATTTGATGTCCAATTAACTAACGCTCTGTTAGACAAAGTTTGGTGCCTCCTCATGGCATTTGATTTTGTAAGTTACGTTGCTTATAGTATTCTTCATCGAAGGCATCAGCGGTTTAAACAGTTGCTTAAAGTAGACTAGAAAACATACATACAGCCGAATATAGAACCTCCTCCTTTTTTTGATGTTGGTTAAAAATTGCAGTCTACTGTAAGTTTTTTAAATTATCTTACAAGCTAGGTATAACATGTTTTAGTTTTTATGCAGTTCCAAAGGTAACGTGCATGTGGTAAAATAATAAAAAAATATATTGTCGATTGACTTGCACGAAACAACGGCACAGTGCACGCATGCTGCTTACAGCGAAGCGTAGTGAAATTCAAAAGCTATATTCTATTTTTACTTCGCTTTTAAGGTAAGGTATGGTAATTTGATCAGGATTGCCATTGTTTTTTTAGACTCCTCGCAGACTACAGACTTTCTATCGGCCGATAGTTGAGACGGAACATACGGAACATAACATCGGCTCGTAATGAGTATGGAAAAGTATAGCCCATCTTAACTATCGGCCGATAGAAAGTCTGTAGTCTTCGAGGGGTCTTACTGGTAACAAATAATTAATATCAGAACCTTGTCTAGAATCAATAAGATTTATCCGTTTTGGAGTATCTGTTACCGATTTTTTTTTAATAACTGGCCACAGGGTTCTGTTGCTTATAATAAGTAATTACGTACCTGCATACTGAATGGGCTGGTGGTAGTACTTCCTCGTCATCAGAGCTATGATAATAACCAATATAAGAGTCCCGGCTACTCCTGAGAGGACGCCCAACATCCAGTTCATAGTTAATCCCATACTCCTTGGCTTTATTTCTGTGTGAAAAATACCTCTAATACAACAATTATCATCATCATACTTACTACACGGCAGTAGATAAGGCTAGCTTAGAACCAGGATGAATGACAATAACACCAAAAAGCAAAGGCTTTTGCCACTCTATCTAATGGGCCCTTTACATATTCGCCGATGATAGACGAATACCCGCGCTCACGAACGATCTATTCGCCTGCATTCGTCAATCATTGTCTATACAAAAATAGTTCGGCAAATGTGTAGAAGGGCCATAACACATACATAATTTACATTCAGAAATATAGGTGATCCAGAGAAGACGCTTAGTCACATTAAGATAATTATGTAATTTTCTTATACATTTTTTATGAGGTTTCTTCGCCATTCTCACAACTCAAAACAAAAATTGAAGTAATAAATAAATAAATAATAAATAAATTGCACAATAAAAACTGAACTTTTAATCTTATAATTGAAAAAGGCTTACCGGAATGCATCGTTAGTCTCGATTGTGTGTGTATTTTCAACACAACCGCTTCTGATCTCCCTCTCGAGTTATACGCGTAGAATATCAGCTTCAGTGCCTTTCCCGGGCCAAGACCTCGAAGTTTCCATACTGGCGATGGGTTAGATAGGTTCAGAATCAAAATTTTAGACTCCCATGCCTCTATGAAGTAAATTGTGTGCAAGCCGCCATTGTAACCTAAAAATAAAAAGTTGGTACAATTTTATGTCAGCGCCTAGCAAATCCTATCGGAGCCCAAATCTACGTGAAAATATGAGTATATAAAGTGTTTGTTGCGTGTTCCTAGTTAGTCTGTAGTTTCTATATTATTTCTTTCTAGATTACTAGGTGCGCATGGTATAATTTTTATCGCGTTCAAACCAGGTGCGAGAAAAGTTCCGCGAGAAATGTTCGATAGTTTGCAAGTTTAAAGTTCGTTGCAATTGCTGTCCAAAAACTATCGTGACCCTAACCGCTATTTTTTTAGGTCTGTGGTCGTGACAGTATCTGCGTCTATTAGATCAGATCGGCTTTCACACGCACAATCTATCGCGAGTGATACAGCTAAACGTACGCGAAAGAAAAAGAAAATCGCGCGCGATTGCTCGTACAGGATTTCTGGCACACAAACGTGTGGGAAAGCCGCATGCCGAGGTGATAAGAACTAACGAGTAATCGTGCGCGATAGAACGCCTTGCTTCAAGCTTCAAAAAACTAATTGCGCGCGATTGCGTGTACAGGCTTTCCGGCACGCAATACTGTAATCCTGCGCGGTAGATTGTGCGTGTGAAGACCGCTATAATAGACTGTCGGAGACTGTCGGACTTGCGGTTACTAGAAACAGTGTTGCCTGATTAAAAACCAAAAAAAACATCTAAAAACCCCTTTAAAACTAAAAATTCAGGGTTCTATTTTGTTACATACCATTCATGTAAAATAATAATAGCGTAACGCAATAAAGGAGGTCAGTTGACCGGATATGCTTTTAGTTTTCACGCGTGAAAAATCTGCATCAATATTGCCTGTATTAAAAATTCAGCGTCAAATGGAAGCTGAACAAAATATGCTCACGATTTGGAAGAGAAATGTTAACAGCTTCAGCAAAATTAATACGAATTATTATTACCTAGATTCCACCCGAAGCTTGGCTCACATAGTTCTATTATAATACCATGATTATAATGCTATCCAGGACGATCTACAATAGTTCCAGTTGTTTGGTATGCGTGATTGAAACACCAAACCACTTTCTAGTTTATAATATTACCAGCGACCCGCCCCGGCTTCGCACGGGTATTTTTTATTTTGTATTTTTGTATTTTCTTTATTTATCAAAAACTTATTTATAATCTAACATAATACGACACATTAAACCATACAAGGGTGTAATGCTGATGTTAAATATTAGGGTTTGACCAGCGTTTGCAATGTAAGCGCAAAAAATGTACTAGTAATTCACGACATCACATTAGATACCTCTAAAATTATCAGTGTTCCTCTACTATATTATGCATGTATTATACATATAAACCTTCCTCTTGAATCATTCTATCTATGCAAAAAACCAGATCAAAATACATTGCGTAGTTTTAAAAATTTGAGCATACATGGGGACATAGGGATATAGGGACAGAGAAAGCGACTTTGTTTTATACTATGTAGTGATATTAGTAGGACGGTAAGAAAAATGCAATAAATAAAGTTACTTACCAGCAGAACACCTCAATTCAGCCGAGTTATCCGTGAGGTTGGAAGTAGAGCAATTTGATAATGGATCCGGTCTTACAGCTGGTAAGAGTGAGAACCGACACGGTTCAACTTGCTGACCAGCTATGTTAGACGCTCGGCAGCTTATTGTACCGTAGTCAGCTTCTGATGTGGGAGTGTAGGTGAGGATGGATCTTCCATCTGCTATCGTAAATTTGTCCTAGATCATAGAAAAAATTTATAAAATAACAAGGATTTAAGCTTCAGGCAAATTTGGCGTCAAACTATAGTGGAATGCGAAAGCGTGACTACAACGGTGCGAAACTAGAAGTAAGTAAGAAACGGTCGCGCAAGTGTCCAAGGCACCATTGATAAGCCATTGCAGTGGCCTCTCCCACTTAGGCTGGTTTTCCTGTCACGCTGACCGTCAGCGCTGATAGAAAGCATAATCTTTATTACAATGCAGTAAGGATATGATTGTACAGCAACGCTGAGAGGAATCAGTGATGCCAGTTCTGCTGAGACATTATAGTACATTACGATATTAGTGCGTAAAGATGGTTATAACATGCGAGGCGGAATTTCAGCCCGAGCCGCAGGCGAGGGCGTAATTGAGCCGAGCATGTTATAACCAATACGCACGTATATCGTACGACGTTTTTTAACACATTTGCGAGGAAACAGAAAAAAAAAACATTTAAATAAACTCAATCTGTGAATGCACACTGTTGCTTTCCCGCCATTTGAACAGACTGCCTACTGGCGCCGCGCGGCGATTAGTTCTCCTTTGAATAGCAACAGCGCGCTGCTCACTAGCTGGAGGCACGACTCCAGCTCGGCGGCGATCAGTTCCATATTTGAAATGGCAAATAATGCTGTTATGGAATTTGTATGGACTATAACATAACTATTTGCTTTGATAACACACGCGTTTGTTATGACCCGCTTTACATATTTAAAACCGGTGGAATAACATCAGCTTTACGAGCAAGGGTGTTAAAAATATCCTTACTACATTATAATAAAGTATGCTTCTATCAGCACCGACGGTACGCATCACAGGAAAACCAGCCTTAGGTTTCGCTTCGCTTTTACGTCCCGCCAGTTTGACCAGCAGAACACGCGGAGGTTTAGCCGAAGTTTTGATGTCCATTATGTACAATTGTTCACTTACAGCTAACATTTCTACTGTCCCTGCAGAGTTATTGACAACCCACTGCCATTCGCCCTCCTTTGGTTTAGGGAAAGCATCTACTTCACACGTGATCCTAGTCGCCTCGTTCACGGCTGCTCCGACGATCATTACCACATTTGTCTTGCATGTAGGCTTATCTAGAGAAGATTGAATAAAATTAAATAAAAAAATGATCATAGTTAAATTGAGAACTTCTACGTCATCTTCCTCCTTATCTTTTGTGATTGTTGATGGTCACACGACAACTACCTACTATATAAAATACCTACCCCTAAAAAGTGAGGCAATTTATAAACAGACTTCTTGAAACGCCAGGAACCGTTCCCTAAAAATGCTATTTATATGCACGTACGTTAATGAATACGTATAAAATTTATCACAATACACAATCGCAAATTAGTTGACTCAAACCGAGAGGAAAATTCTCTTTTTCGTTTCAGTCTCCACAGTTTGAGTTGGATTGTTTGTTTAATTTAATTACCTCCGAGGGAGTACATTCCATCGAGCATGATTTTATTTTATTTCTCATGGTAAATATTTTATCAGACGCAATTTAAATAACGAAGAATGTGTTTCAGTTAAACGGATACTGAAACTGATGGCTTTATATTTAAATCTCAACTGGATATACCCAAAGGACTGTACTGTTTTAGAACGAGTGAACGCAGTGTTTTGTTTTTTTTTTTAACGCTGCAGCGAATATTTTCAACGACTTTTATTAATATTTTGCATGTTGAAAAAACATGACAGCGAGGTCAACGTGTCGTTCAACCAAATACGTAAAAATCATAGCTCCTGCTCACTATGTCAGCATCGGAAATACAAACAGGAGTCATCCCCTGATGTATTGCTTCGAATCAGAAATTCGAGATTATTCGACGGCATTATTTATTCAACATGTGTTTGTTTTTGGACTTTTATTGATCACCCAATATCTGAGTAGCGAGTTAAACGAGTATTTCCTTTTTGATTGGTAAAAATAGAATATTAGCCTGTTTATTACTCGGAACATGAGGACTGCTTGGTTTTTAAAAGGGAAAGTGGTAGGTACAGCGTCCCAACACACAACGAAATCCAAAAGGGTTTTCAAAAAAAAAACATTATATCCGAAGAAAACAGCGTTTGAAGAGTAATGTTTGCGTATGAACTGGGCGCGTGGTTTTACGTAGATTGCTGGATTTTGAGTTTTAACTCTTTTATTTCTTTTTTAAATGAAATTATTAGGTAGGTATGGTATTATGTTGTACTAGTAGTAATTAACTGAAAATAACATAAAATGACTAAGCTAAGACAAAAAAAAATGCGTTTTAAGGATAAGGTGAGGATAAGGAGGCTGGTTTAAAATAGAAGCAACGTAAGACTCGTTTATGGGTTGCCCTAGTTATCAAACAACCGTTCAGCGTAACCTAATACCTGTTATTCTGAATTTCAGAACTGTCAGACTAACATTGGAACATAGAGACCACACCCTCAGTTATGTAAGTACCTAATTGATTTGGATTACCTGTGCTTACGTGTATTCCAAGGCAAAGTGCGTGATATCGCTAAATGAATGTAGGTCACGAATGAAAACTTTGCTGTCTGTACAAGCAAAATTATTTTTTAGTACCAAACATGTTTCTGAGGGAAATAAGGTTTCAGCTATGTATGAATGAATGAATGAATTAATTGTTGTACACCAAGAAATTAATAAAAACAAAACATTTGAAACAATAACAAGTTCTTAGTACAATGAGCGGCCTTATTATACATAAAGCAATTTCTTCCAGGCAACCTTGTCGAAAAATCCTTGTAAACTAATAATTGGGATTTCACAAGTATTCTCTTCATCATCATCATCACCATCGCCCTGCCCTTATACTACTTTTAGCCCTTATATTACTTTATGCAGTCAGTACAAGATGTTTTCCCTTCTTGTTCTATCAAACTATTTGAACAAATCCCAAAGACATGCAATTTTCGGGATTACAAAACTTTTGCGCTTGTTTTGTGGGAGCAATACTTACATACAACTGATAGATTGGTCGACGGTGATCGGCCGTCCCCTTCGACATTGGATGCGGTACAGGAGTACCTCCCAGCTTGACTTCTTGATACCCTTTGAAGGGCTAAATGTGACGAGCCTATTATAACTCCGCTCTGTTGATTGTGCGTCACTAACTGACCCTGGAAAGAAACCAAGATTTAATCATAAATATTTTTGTGCCTTTGATATAAACAACACATCACATTCATTCTATGTATAATATGTATGTATTTACGAAAAAATATATATAAGTAGTATAACATTTATCTGGTTCTCATAGCACAAGCTTTGCTTAGTTTGGGGCTAGATGATGCTGTGTGAAATGTCCAGCATTATTTATTATTATTATTATTCCGAAGCATAGTTTTTGCATTCATGTACCTAATTGGAGAATTTTTTGAACGATTTTAAATTAAATTAAAGACAAGGAAAGCTGGCAAAATTTTAGTTAATAAACATGAAGTTGATTAGAGTATGATTAAAAATAATATTAATTTACGGTTTCAGTTTTTCATTAAAACATCAAAAAACCTGTTGAACACATTTAAATGCAAAGAAAGATAAATAATGACATCATAAAGTCAGGATAATAATATATTTTAAAAGTGACTTTATTCACAATTTCAATCTACAGAATTATGTTATGCTCTTTGAGTTATTAACCCTTGTCACTATTTTAGTAAATCAAAATAATTTGTCTTTGCCTTTCATTGTTCAACAATTGACTTATTCATTAACAAAGAAAAATACATTTGGACAGGATTCGGTAATGTTGGTTAAAGCATAAAACAAACAATATCATTAATATTTGTACGATTTAATACCAAGGCAAAAACATGAGAATTTAATGAATAAATTAATCATTAAAGAGGCTTTATACTAAGGATTGTATAATTGAACAAAATCCTATAAATTCTATGAACACCGTTTTTAACATAATCAGGTTCACGGTTCTATCCGCATTGATGGAAAATTATCAATTTGATTTTCAGAATGATCCAGAAAAAGATCATGATGAAGTTGTATTTTTTAAACTGTAGCGATAAAATTGGTTGGTAATTTTAAGGTCTGCCCGCACAACCACGCTTACCTAATGCATCACAGGGAGGAGACGTCGGGACATAAAATATAATAGTTGTAGGCGTATGCTATCTTTAGATCATTTCAACGATCCTTTTATATTAAAAGATTTTACCAATCCTGTACTAAACTTACATTGTGTTCCCAGATGACTTTATAAGCCGGTGGGTTAGCCTCCACAATGCACTCGAAGTACACATCGTCGCCTTCTTCAATATCATTTGGATTCATTTTCGAGCCCAGTTGAACCTTCGCTATCGGGACATCTGTTGACAATATTATTTCCTGATAGCATCATTATAGAGGAATATTGTGGTAAAGTAGTGAGGAGTTAAAACACAAGAGATATTTTTTTATAATGAATGGGTCGACTCTTGACCTCGAATTTTACACAGGCTAGAATGAGGTCTACGATGGAGCGAGCCTACCCAGAAGGTGCCTATTAACTATCTTCTTAAAAACAACAGGGTCGTAGCTCAGCGGAAATACAGACGCTGGATGACTGTTTGTCTCGTTTTGATGAACAAGGGCGTTATGAAATTGGAAGAAACTTGTCGCTTTAACGGCCGGTTTCTTGAACGCTTTTCAAATTGACAAGCTGATTAAACTTGGAATACTTGGTCCTCATTGGTCGAATGACAGATTTGACCAATGATTAGCTAATTTTGAAGATGATTTGCGTTAATCTTATAAAATTGACACGACTGGCGCTTGTTTGAAACCTAGCAAAAAAAAGAATTGTGTAAAGTTAGACTGTGGAGTCCGGAGTCAAAATTTTCGATAATCTACGGATAATCCCAACTAAGATTGTTTCTGATAGTTCCTACCCCAAATGGTACTCTCGTTCGTTAATCAAAGTAATAAAAGAGAAATATAAGTTCCTTCAAAAATATAATAAATATGGCATGAGATCCGATCTTGAAAGTTTTAAATTCCTGAGGGACAGGGCTCACTTGTTGGAAAGTGAGTGTTATGACAAATATATCTCTTTAGTTGAAAACAGTATTGAAAAGCAACCCAAGCAATTCTGGTCCTACATTAAAAGTCGATCTAATTCCAATGGAATCCCAACATGCCTTAGGCACCAGGGCTCAACGGCAACAACTGGAGAGACCATCTGTGATATGTTTTCTAAATATTTTCATTCTACTTTTCTGTCCTCGGATACCCAGTTACCTAGCCCTTCTCAGCCTGAGGTTCATAGCACCAACTTCACCAATGATATTTGTAGTATAGAAATTAAGGTTGACGAGGTTCAATTTTTACTACTAAACTTAGACACTTCCAAATCAGCGGGTCCAGACCATATTAGCCCAATCTTTCTTAAAGGCTGTGCAGACTCAATCTGCGTTCCAATAGCCCTACTTTTTCAAAAATCGATATCTCATTGCACTCTCCCTGCTATATGGAAATCTGCGTTTGTGTCACCTATTCATAAAAAAGGGCACAAAACGGAAGTTAGTAATTATAGGCCCATTTCAAAACTTTGTATTATTGCTAAGCTATTGGAAAGGATTGTTTATAACCAAATTTACAGTGCGCTTCAAAGTTCTTTCCACCCGTCTCAACATGGGTTCCTAAAAGGTCGTTCTACAACATCCAATTTGATTCTTTTCAATGATTTCTTAACAGAAGCTATGGACAACGGTCACCAAGTGGATGTAGTTTATACTGATTACAGTAAAGCGTTTGACAGGATAGATCACAAACTGTTGTTGTCCAAGCTTCTAAATATCGGAATAAGAGGCGACTTGCTCAGATGGTTCTCCTCTTATATTGAAAACCGATCTCAGGCTATCGTCGTAAACAACTATATTTCAAGCTGGGTTTCGATTCCTAGTGGGGTCCCTCAGGGTTCGTTGCTGGGTCCTTTGCTCTTTTTAATATTTGTGAATGACATTTCTCAATGCTTTCTTCATAGCCACCTCTTATGCTTTGCGGATGATATGAAAATTTTTAAGATTATTAAATCACCTGACGATGTTTCTCAACTTCAAGCAGATCTATTTAGACTTGATAACTATTGTTCTGCCAATAAACTGGATCTAAATCCATCAAAGTGCTTGGTCGTTACTTTTACAAGAAAATTTAATGCAATTGTATCATCATATTCGCTAAAACAGCAAACGTTAAATAAATCTTACTAAGTTAGAGATCTAGGAGTACTGCACGACTCCAAACTTCTTTTTGATACTCATATCGATACAATTGTTTCTAAAGCCTTCAGAGCTTTGGGCTTTGTCATGCGGAGCTCAGTTAATTTCAATAGAGTTAAGACTTTTAAAATTCTGTATTGTACCTATGTCCGTAGTGTTCTCGAATATGCATCCCAAGTCTGGAACCCTCGCTATGATACTTATATTGACAGAATCGAACGAATTCAATTAAAATTTATTAGATATCTTTGTTTTCGTCTCAAAATTTCATATAATTCCTCTAATTACCACAACCTCTGTAAACGTTTCCATTTCCTCCCACTTTCCACACGACGCGAGATAGCTGATCTATCGTTCCTACTAAAGATTACCTCCAACGCTATCAATTGTCCGGATTTGTTAGATAAAATCAATATTAATGTACCATTTAAAATCACTAGATTTAATCCTCCCATCTTTATTCCCGTAGTTGGAACCAACTATAGGCAAAACGCTTATTTGTGGAGAGCGAGTGATAATTTCAACAAGTTGTGTAAGCGCTTTGATTTGGACCTGTTCTGCACCAGTGTCAGGTCTGCTAGGCGACAAATTAGCAGCGAGTTCTTTCTGTAGTGTTTTATATTATATTATATTTGTGTTACTTACCTATATCAACCTAATCTATTATCATGAGTGTAGTATCAAGTATGCAAGTAGTGTATTTTGTTTAGTTTTTGATTCTTTAAGTGGTTGTGTTATTATTAGTTTATTTTTCTTTTCTTTTGTATTTCTCTGTTGTATGTACCTATTCCAAATTTTAGTTAACTTTTATTCTGTTCTCACCTTTCTTTCACTAATCTGCCTCTAAACGTGAAAACCTGTAATTGGCTTTCTGTTTATATAAATTTACCCAATTAAGTTATTTTAAGCTGTTGGTTTTCCTTATAAATAAATAAATAAATAAATAATAGTTTGATAATTTCGGACGCGTCTGATGGGCTTTTGCCAGTTTGTACTCCCATCACGTAGGTATCGGTCCAATAAACGCCTTTTGAATGTTTCTGTTTATTTCAATTGACCTGAAAACCTTTGTAGAGTTCATCTGAATGTGAACAAGCAAAACTGTTTTTAATTTAATAAGAAAATATTTTTTTCGTTATTGTGAGAAAAGTTCTGAAACCCTAGGTTTCTCGGCTCAAATAATGAAAAACAAATAAGTAGGTCGTTTATTTGTTTGGGAGCTGTGTCATTATAGACAAACAAATACTTAGTCGTTTTGCGTCGGATTTAAATCCTAGAAATACAATAAAGCCGAAAGTTTGGATGTTTGTGTTTCATTATCGTCTAAAACAGTGATGAACGCCTGAAACCGATTTGGATGAAACTTAGAATAGGTGTGACCTGGAATAGCATATTCTAAATGTTGGTACCACGCGAGCAAAGCCGCTAAGTAGCTAGTATCTAATATCTGCAACAAGACCTCATATCAGTAAATGGAAATAAAAATGTGCACACACAAACACACACCCTCTCACCCCAAATACAACGCTCTCCGTTCTGTGGTTAAAAACTATCGGAATCAGAATATTTTTATTGCATACTGTTGTACATTATGAAGGTCTACTACTCGTACTATCGATACTTACAATGCAAATTGAGTGTCATACTAGTTTCAATAGTATCTTGCGTGAGTTTTTCATGCGACGCTCGACAGGTTATCCGCTTGCCATTCTGCTCCATTCTTGGTATCCAACGAACCACTGATATTGTTTCATTTTGATCATCAGAATCCTAAACAAAAATACCTAGTTCAATATTTATACCTGTGTCTACTGAGTGCCTTAGAAATTGAAGCGCTCGTGGTCGTGCTTGCTTAGTCGTTCTTGGTAGATCGTCGAAGTTAAGGAACATTCGAAACGGTCTGTAAGTGGATGGGTGACCGCCAGTGGCATTTTTATCTGAGCGCTTCCATGCTTTGGAGGGCACGTTAAATTCTCGGTCCCGGCTATTTAAGTCGTTAAGCTATAACGGAGGCCTCAAAGCGGCCTAAAAACTCCGTCACCAGAGTTGGCCACTGACTCATACGAACTTACTTACTTTAACCTAGAAGTACTGTCAAGTGGAAGTTCTCAGGAAAAATAAGTCCTTAAAATATACCTATTTCATTATCTTCATACACTTTATTAAAAATCCATTTCTCGTTCAGACATGCTCAGTTAATGATAATACCTTTATCACCCTAAGCTCTCCCGAAAAGGAAAATACGTAACATCAGCAGTTTAATCATTTTCCTTATCAGTTCGATTTTTATCCTCAACAGCTTAAGATTAATGTATACATTACAGTAGGTATATGCGAATAGGGATTTTTTCGTTGCTCTACTTTTGAGACAGATGAGAATTGAGATTGAAAAATACCCAGCATCATTAAATATGCCATGCGTGTGCAATTAAACAGTAAAAAAGGTGCATTTTGACTGTACCTTTTGTATAGAATATATCTGCATATTATCCAACCACCAGGTGATTACGGGCGGAGGTCGCGAGCCGACAGCCCTGCAACTCAGCTCGGCTCTTTGATCAACTGACAGTGGTTGTTCCTTTGTCAGGATTTCTACAAATAATGGTCGCACTGAAACAATGGATTTAATGAATTTTTGTTTGGATCACGGCTAAAACAATTTTGAGTTTTATAACCTCTCCTAAAAAATCAACTCTGTCACCACTAGTGTCCTCCATGCACTGTAGATATTCTCTCAGATCTTTTATTTTATCCAGATATTTTAAAATGTCTAGAGGGCATGCAGACATGGTAATAGTAAAACATAGATATTTTTGGCACGTGTAGTGTATACTATTTAAAACAAGTAAGGGTTGGTTACTTTTGCTGAGTGCCGACCTTTTTCGGCGTCACTTAATTTTTTTTTATTTAGTTACATAAAAGTATAATTTTCAAGAAGGATCATGATAATATTCCTTATCACTGTTAATGATTTTAATATCATTGATCACTGTAGACCAATTGTCTGCCATGAAAATATTATACTTATTTAATGGATATTAGATAAACACCCTGTATTACTTACAAACCCTGTATTACTTACTAACAAAAATGTATTTTCTCATAAAGCTCAATTGTCATACCGCAAACCTCTTTAGACATTTTTAAGAGAATAATAAAGTAGTCGCGAAGAGGGGACAATGCGACAAATAAAAATTAATGGGAGCCGAGGCACGTCGAGGGCACGATACACAAAAGATTTTTATGAACCGTCATCTTTCAGAGATAATCATGCCTTCGGACTGTAATTTAAAAGGTTAATCGAACGGCCATTGTATAACCTAACACTTTTTATAACATTGAAATTTTGGGGGTAGGTGTTATTCCCCCAAGTCCACCACCTCCCAGCTATTATTACAATGGCAAAGACGTAGTACTACCACTGCTAAGGTCGACGCCAACTGGTCCACATACCTTAGGGCCTGTCAACAGACAGATAATGTCGGATAGTTCTATATAGCTTAGTTGTTTTTGAAAACTTCGTTAGCGCGTTCTAGAATTCAAATAGCGTCGATTGGTAGCGCGCTAGCTAATTCGTACTTATCATAATCTGCACAATATCTTGACATTGTTTTTATAAGGTGAACTATAAAGAATTAGGCATGAATAAACATGCATGTTTTTACACAGCAACGAATGAAAAAAAAAATGTTTAATAACATAGTAAAAGTTTGAATGTAATTTTCAAATTGAAACTCAGCCGAATTAAAAATTAAGCTCGATTTTTAGGTAAATGTAAAAACGAGGTCAAAATAAAACCGAAACGAACGATAACGATATTTATGTCAGAATTTATAATGAAGCGGGTCGTTCTCAAAAAGCTATTTCTCCCGTAGTAATTAGGAAACTTTTTGTGATGAATTAATAAGTACGCCTCAAATTAGAGATTCGAGAATAATATTGAAAACTCTGTTGCATTATTGAGTTTGTGGTTGAACGTACAAGATTCTCTCGAGTGAACAAGGTTCAACTTCTGTTCAACTTACCTTGTGGAATGCTCAATTTGAAGACGACAACATGATCCCAAACTTTGAATTATGGCTCAGACATTATGTAGATTCGTATTCACAGTCAAAGTTTCGACTGTACATAATTTTGAGATATTGTTTCGTGCAATAGAATACTGTATTGGAACACCGATACTGTCTGTTATTTCATAGTACTATGAACTTGAATTATTACTTATGAGATCATGCTATAAGTATGAGGTATTGTATTTCCTTTCGATAATATATCTACTTGGTTTAAATTGTCACCTAATTGTGATGAATTTAAACCATGATATCAGTAGTTAGTACGTTTACAAATCGATACTTTGAATTCTATTTAATATTATTAATTTCTGAAAAAAGGAATGGGAAAAAAAGGAAAGGAACAACGAGTATTTAATGAATGTAAAAATATATTTTGTAACAAACTTTACCGATTACCAATTACAATAAAATATTTGAATAACTGTATAATACATTAACCAGTTAGTATAAAACAGGCTAAGTACCTACACGCCACCCAACAAAGCCACTAACCCTACAACATCCCCAGTCTTTTATTTGCACAAATTGTGGTCGTGGCTGCCACTCCTGTATAGGTACGAGTATTTTTACAGACGAGAATATTTAACTCTACATTCGGTAGCCTAACTGATGAATTGGCAACGTTGGTACCTGAAAACTGACAAACTTTTTTTAAACTAAAGTAAAAAATGATGGCACGAAACTGCCAGAGGGAGAGCAGAAATAATAATAAAGCTGAAAGTTTGTGAGTTTGTTTAGATGTTTGGATATTTGTATGTTTATGCTTCAATCACGCCAAAACTAGTAAACCGATTTGGATGAAACGTGGAATGTATGTAGATGGTGACCTAGAATATGGGCTATTAAAATATTAGGACCACGTAAGCGAAGCCGGTTAATAAAAAAAGGTAAAAACTGGTACTCACAATATAGTTGTATCTGCACTGTGACTTTCTGCGGTGGTGCTAGTAGTGTGTTGTCAGCTGTGCACGCATACACCACATCACTGTAGTCTCTAGTAAGCTTCGATATCCTTAGCTCGAGCAGACTGATCCGTGAACCATCGTTAACCGGCGGTAAAGTAGATACAACTTGGTCATCCCTCCACCAACGTAAGCGGGGCATTGGTCTACCTGCACGAAATAATGTTTCATTTACAATTTATCAGTGGGCGCGGTGTGGGTGTAAATCCGGTCCTCAAGTTGGTCCACAACCCTAGTCTTTAGAGCATTTTTATTTATTTAAAGCGTCTGGGTGCAGTATTCGATTCGAACATTGGTGTACACAATGTGTTCGATATAAATAGAATCATTTCGACGACCTTTGTGGCGCAGTGGGTGAAAGCCTGCTTGTGACTAGGAAGGTTGCGGGTTCGATCCCCGCCGTGGAGTAAATGTTTGTATGATCTGCAAATATTGCAAAAAATATATATATGTATATCTCAGGTCTGGGTGTTACTATAAAAAATATGTATGTATTTATAAACAAAAAGTATATAAGTCGTATATCAGGTATCTGGTTCCCATAGTACAAGCTATGCTAAGTTTGGGGCTAGATGATGCTGTGTGAAAATGACCAGCATTATTTATGTATTTCTACTAGAAGAAGATAGGTAGATGAGAATTACTGTAATTCACATAAACATTTTTTTTCTCATAAAGCAATGACCGATTTGGTACCCGTTGAATAAAACGAGAGACAAAGCACAGACACGCGATTTCGCAATCCACCGTCAAATATTTCTACATTTTACCAAGAACATTCCAAGTTATTTTCTCAGCAAAAATCTAAACTCTTACTTCCGTGAGCATAGTTTAGTATGCTTTTCAATGCAGTTTATCTCCACATACTTGCCCATATAAAAAATGTTTGTGAATTAATCTGTTTAGGATCAAACCTATAGTAAGCAGGTAACTTTTCACTGATGTTCTTCTCCATCTAAAGCTTGCCTGGAAGAGATCCTAATCTATCATTATCATTATGATGATCCACTACTTTACTTAAAATTCCACAGCCAATAAGAAATGTGTAACTGGCTGACATTGCCCCATTTAACCCGTTGAGCAAATTATGTCAGGTTCTCGTCAGATGCGTCATTTTTACTAACTTGATAATATAATAACAATAGTATAATAAGTGTAACTATTTTTCCACTAGTTTTACCTCCACTTACAACACAGGTAAGTTTCATACTGGTGTCTTCTATGTAGGGACCGGCAGATTGTATTATTTCTTTGTCAAGTTCATCGAATATCTTCGGTTTTTCAGGAAGCTCTGTAAAAAAATTAATATTTGAACTCGCAAACTACCTTTTTTTTAACCTAACTTTTATTTTGAAAACCTTAATTTATTATTTACTTATAATTGAAAACCCCAACTCAAAGATGATAACGACATTAGAGACTTTTTATGATGTTTACACTGCCTACCAAACCGTAGAGGTTTAAATCTCTTTCAAACTAACAACCGAACAAGGTATATCGGAAGAAATATGGGAGCGTATTTGGGAGCATACAAAAAACTACAAGCATAATATCGTCGGAACCTACATTTTACTTTTGAATAGGCTTCGATGAAGGTATATTTCGAATGAATGGAATATCCGACGCCCGACGTAAATCTAGATCAAGTTGATGTTGATCGAAATGATGCAACGGAAATTGAGAGACACCTACCTGTATTGGAAAACCTAATAGGACAAGATACATTGAGTACTATCGACTATGTACTTTTTTTATTTTTTTTATTATAATTTTTTTAATCTAGAAATGTCGGTAACACTACAAGTAGGTAGGTATAAAAAACCTGAAGATAAAAATTATTTGAAGTTTTTTTGTTGCTTTTAGATATAAAATAAATATTAATTACCTATAACATCCAACATGACTTTATAGTTCTTTGTGGGCGAGATTTTGAAGTCCACCCGACAGCGGTACAGCGCGCGGTCTGTTGGCACTACGCTGCGTATCCGCAGCGACGACGGCGCGGCAGGATGCCACCGCATTCGATCAGCCATGGCTAGGTCTGACCAATGGGCCGCTGAGCCTTGCAACCGAGTGTCATAGCTGTGAATTTAACAATCAATCAAAACAAATCCCAAGAAGCAACACGCAACTGTTATTTTTCCCGCTTGTTATTTTTATGGTTGACGTTCCAAGGCTACAGGGAGTTTCTACAGGAGTGTTATCAAAAAAAATGTTAGATGATTATCTCGTCGGAATTCTATATCCAGGCCACTTGATTGTACAAAACTAACTTAGTCATGTATTCTTAAGGGATCCGTAAGGAAACATTAAACATAAGAAAGCGTTCTTAGCCCACTCGTCATATAATAAAACTGAAAGTTTGTGAGTTTGTTAAGATGTTTGGATGTTTATGTTTTAATCACGCCTAAACCAGTGAATCGATTTGGATAAAACTTGGAATAGGCGTGACCTGGAATAGCGTATAGGCTATTCAAAATGTTGGCACCACGCGCTGAATGCGGATCCCTGAATCAAAAAATCGGTTTCAGACACCCGCACTATTTTGAAAACCCTGTTTGAAATAATCTGCATTTACAAATAAAAAAGCTGTTTGGAAACACCGAGCACATTCAGAAATTGAATTTTTAATCAATCGCCAAAATAGCGGATAACAAACACACCATACTCTCTAAACCGTGTCACACCAGATTAGCAGCTGAACCCATGCGGCATTATGTGCATATTTTATAAATCGCTCACCGCGTATTTGTTATGCATGGCCCGGGTCGGGTAGATGTCGCCGGGATTAGTTTTGACGCAGACGTGTCATGAACCAGACTGTTTGATCCAATTTCATGGTTGGGACAGAAATTAACCGCGTCTGATGAACGTGAGTTCAGGCAACAAACTCGCTTGGGGCTACAGCTTACGATCTATTTCTGGATGTTGAAAATCGCTTTACCTAAATCATTTTATTACACAAAACAATACTTTGATAATATGTAATGATAAATATGTGATTGATAGTGTGTATAATATGTATGTGTTTACGAACAAAAAGTGTTTGTGTGTTTGCGTGTTTGTCGGTCTTTTAATCGACTCCATTTCGGAGAGTGTGCACAAGAACTCCACAATTTAGTTCCGCCATCCCTATTCTTCTATCGGGCCAACAGGTTCCCGGAAAGACGCCACTTGTACATGGTCGACATTCCCAGAGTTCGTACAAAGCGTTTTGAGTCTACTTTTTTCATACGCACCGCCAAATTGTGGAACTCATTGCCGGGCTCTGTATTTCCCGAAAAGTACAATATCATTCAAATCAAGAGTAAATAGGTTCCTTCTAGGTAAGCATGCTCCATCTTATACCTCACTACTGCTTAACATCAGGCAGAGTGAGGTTAAATGCTGACCTATTTAATAAAAAAAAGCATATACCTAAGTAGTATATTATTCATATAGTACCCAGAACACAAGTCAAGCTCTGCTTACTTTGGGGCTAGATGATGCTGTGTAAAAAGTCCAGCATTATTTATTTCCTATTATTTGATAGCTACCAACATAGTAATTGAAAGTAACTTTTTCGTAAAAGAAATGACTGAAATCAAACTGTTTTCTGCGAGTACCAAAGCACCTTAAAACTCGGTTCGGCAGCAGCTGAACAAGCTCCTTAGATAAACACTATCTTACTCTTAAATGAATTTTAATAAGAGAAGCATCATTAGCTTAGAAACATTTAAATACTTCAAAACAAAACGGAAGTAAAAGAGACTCTCAATTTTCCGTACAAAAAGAGGAATTGAGTCCATGTAAAAATATCTCTGTAAATTGCACAGTCCAGTCATCCAGTCGACGCCGACGGTGAGTACAAAATACCCAGCACGTAGAACCTCGTCGGATACCGCCGACATCTTCATTGCGTCGAGAGAGTTCACCTCTGGACGCTTCAGGCACGTAGACCTGTCGACCTTACCTGCGCACTATATCTTTCAATTCATCAAGTTAAATGTCTTTTATCGCTGGAACTCTTATAGGTGGGTAGTTATTTTTTCCTGCTTCGCAAAGTGAATTGAAATTAAGTTGACAGGAATTATTTTTGGTACATTAAGAAAATATCAAGGTTGCCCTAAATATCTAAACTAACACCCGGATTATATTTCTATGAAAGCAAAATGACTTATTTTTCTTGGATTCCACATTTTACTATCAACCTAACTACATACATATTACTTGCTACCTATTTACTGCTTGGCCTGCGTATTAGGAGCCTACTGAAAAAAATAATTGCTTTTTGACTGCGAATACTAACTGGTATCATTTAGATAGGTGACTCTGTTCCTTCGCAACCAATACTATGAAGGATTAGGGCAACGACGGCTGTGTGTAGTCTATCTTTTTGACACCGCATGTTAAACTGGTTAACTTACCTGTAAAGAGGATCATCGTCCTTATACCAGGCAACAAGCAGTAGAACGTCCGATGGATGCGGCGGGCGTGTGTCGCACGGCAGTGTTGCGTCTCCACCAGTCACAGCCGACATTCTTACCGCGTCAAGCGACTCTGCCTTTACGCTGCCACCACGCAGTCCTGTAAAAAAAACTTATCTGTATAAAGAGCATGCATAAATAAAAAAAAAACAATATTGTACATTTTTTACATCATCAATCTGGTAATAAGGGAAATCGAGCTTGTGCAATGGGAATCTTAGGTGACGGACTGAAAGTAAATCGCCGCCAAAAAGGTAACTTGGTAAATTGTTAAGCTTACTCTGGTAGCAGATAAAACGTTTTATAAATAGTAAAATAGGATCTGTCTCAACCTAATACGTTTCGACTTGAAAAGTTTCACAGCTTTAAAGTTCGATATGCAATATAAGTTAACAGATCTAAGTTAGATTTTGCGTTCACGTTCAGTTCCTAGATAACAGAAATCTTTACGGAAAATAGCTGTGTATATTATCGCGAATTCATCTTTAAATTGCGTTTGACCTGAGCTACGAGTAGCTCCGTTTATAGGAGATAAACAACTCGCATAAAGGGGCGTCTTGACACTGGAGCTCACATTGACCTGTTGGTGAGACGTGCAGTAAGTTTATGATCTTATGACCTTATACGACGAGCAGAAGAACCGCAGGGAAATCTTTATTGCGAAAAACCAAAGTGCTACAGAAGTAGCCGACTCAGTAGCGTCAAAGAACTGCTGCTGCTTTCACAGTTAGTATAGATAGATCAGTGTTATTCTAAAGTTACCTACTAAGTATTACTTAGGTCAGGAATTTAATAACAGAGTTCGATGCAGAAAAAATTAACCCACACTGTGATAAATTGCACACGATCAGAACAAATTGAAAATTCTCTTTTACATTCCCCAAATATAATCAAAAGATAGCTTCAGTTTCTGTTCGAACTCAAAGCGAATTCTATCAGACTCTCCAACGGTTTTGTTATTTTTTTATGAAATGGATCTGCCTGAATAGTCTGAAGCAATTTATATTTTCCAAAGCGTACAGTGATTTTATTTTTATAAAATATTTTATTTTTGCGTTGTATGAGTTATAAGAGAAAAATATTTTACCTTTGGTATAATTAAGGATATAATAATAATAATAATATAGTCTCCTAAGAACGTTTTCGTGTAACTAGAACGGTTAAGGTACCGCCCTTACTACCCCGCCTCAAAAATCCACCCTCTATATCTCAAAACTGGCCAGTCAGATTTTGATGCCCCTTTGCACAAGGATGTAGATGAGGCATCTCTACAGAAATGCCAAGCCAGAATCGCTATAGCTTCATAGACCGCTTTTGAACAGTCTCCTTTTATTAATAATCTACCTAGGTAATATGTAAAGTCGGTCGATTACTTAAAACAGGTCTCTTTTTAGTTTGGCCGATTAATCTGATGGTATAAATGCTGGGAAAGCCTTATTCCTTAAACAATGTCCCAGGCACTACAGAGTCCCGTAGCGTGTAGGCTTCCTGACGCTGTGTAATCATTTAGTAGGTATACTTATTTTCTGGTAAAAAAATAAATTTTGTTCTTACTCGTAGATCATCATCATCATCAGCCTATAGCAGTCCACTGCTAGACATAGGCCACCCCTAATGAGCACCATTGCGCCCTGTCCTCGGCTCAACGCATCCAGCTTCTGCCAGCAGCCTTTCGCAGATCGTCACTCCACCTGGCCGGAGAGTGTCCTACACTACGTTTGCCGAGTCGCGATGTTACTCGTAGATGTTAAAGAATATTTACGTATTTTTAGTTTGAAATGAGACCTTAAAAAAAGTAAAACAATGTTTCTATAACAAATACCGCTAAAGTCAGCACCATTCCCGCCACGATCCCGCTCGGCAAAGCGAGTTGGAACACGACCGTGACAAATGTTCCGATTAACAATACGGAGACTTCGTCGAGGGAGATTGTGCTTCTAACGATGCAATATTTCAATGGTTTTCCTACGGGTAAACTGGTTTATTGAATATCAAATTAATCCTGTTAATCCGTCTATGTAATGTTGCGAGGCAGTTTACTCAATCAATTTTGATAAGTGGTGTTGCCAATAATTTCAGCGTCTGGGCAACGAAGATTGAATATTTTCTATCGGCAAATATACTCTAATAAAACCTCTCGCAGACTACAGACTTTCTATCGGCCGATAGTTGAGACGGAATATACTTCGGCTCGCAATGAGTATAGAGAAGTAAAGCCCATCTCAACTATCGGCCGATAGAAAGTCTGTAGTCTGCGAGGGGTCTTATCCTACACAAATTTTACTATGCACTATGAATGAATTTTACGCATTGCAGAAAATACGTAAGTCCTAACAGTTTAAAAATCTTTAATTTCTTAGGTTTAGTTCTTAAAGGTTTGCAGTTTGTCTCGAGTTTAATGCTAACATTTTCAAAATGTTTGCATGAGCCAAATATTGATTTGGAGGTGCTTTTTACTCTCCCATTAGAAGTAACTTTTGAAGCACTTTGAATGAATAGATCGAAAAAGTCATGCCCTTGATAAAGTTCTAAATATCATGTTTCGTTTAAAAAACTTTTCTCTGTAGCGAATAGAAATGTTAGCGTCCGTAGCAAGTAAGTGGCTGCTCGTTTCCATAGCCATCTATCAGCCAGGGTCTACGGAGCGGGAAGAATATGCCACTTACCGCTCTTGCGTGTCGGTTGACAAGCGGACGTACCGTCACCACGCGTGAAGACGGGACATTACTTTAACACGTTTATTTTTTACTTGATAGCGCTACTGCAATCGTTTTTAAGACTATAAAGGATTTTGTCATTATAGTTGCGTACTGACTGAGCAAACAGCCTCGGGCGTTTGCCTCGGTGAGGCAAACACAAACGTCTTGATTGCGTGCGGCAAACTTACTGAGGCGCCTTTGAGCAGTGACAAAAATTTCGGCGCGAGCTGCGACACGTTCGGGCGAGGCATAGCATGCGTTTGCCGAGGGCGAGCCACGTGCTGACCGACCGAGTATTTGCCGAGCACGGCAGCCTCGTGAGACTGCTCGCTTAGTTAGTACGCGGCTAATGAGCATGTAGCTTACTATGAGTACTTAGTTTCGAAAATATTTAGTAGAGCCATAATTTAATGTACCGTATTGAGGGCAGTTTAATTTTTTCTAGTTAAAAAAGCTTTGATCTTAGGACACTATAGCTTTGTTTTGATAAAGAAACAATCTACTTGAATAGTTGAATAATTAGACCCCTCGCAGACTGCAGACTTTCTATCGGCCGATAGTTGAGACGGAATATACTTCGGCTCGTAATGAGTATGGAGAAGTATAGCCTTCCTCAACTATCGGCCGATAGAAAGTCTGCAGTCTGCGAGGAGGCTTAAGGATATAGGTATACTAAGATAACTAAGGCTCTCCTAGTCGAATAATCATTGCTTGCGTCAGACGTTATCTAACCATCTTAATTCAACGCCTACGCATTTTGGCCACACGTATTTGACATTGAAATTAGGTTTATTTTATTATCTCCTGAACTCAACGTTTATTTACGGGATTAACAATAAAGCCTTTTACAGACTACGCATTCCAAGCTACGCGTCCACGCGTTCCAATAAGCGCGTAGCCTGCAGCAACGCATTTTACATCGACTCGCGGGAGTCGGAGTAGAGAGAGTCCATACAAAGCTTTACACCACATTGGATAAACAGTAATTGATTCACTTTACTCCATAAATCTATATGTTCTAAAAGTGTTAATCGAAATGTTTACAACGATAGATAATCCGAAAAGGCAAAGTTATTTTCGTTTGACCAACATAACCCTAAAAAACATGAAATCGCAGAGAACAAAGCGCATACAGCTAGATAAATCCTCGATATACTAAACTCGTTAGTTACAGGGATTATTCGTGGAACAGGATAGGGTCGGCGAAAAACAATCCAGCTAAACGATTCCTGCACGGAGCTTATAGAGGATTGCAACCATTCTAGTTTTTTTTTCAATACTATGAAAAGTGCGCTTGCAGATCTCATAAAGAAACAAGCAAATTTACCTCTATGCTTTCGCCACTTTTGCTTTTCATTTTTTATGACAGAGCCACAGAAAAACCATGTTTAAGTGATCGCTACACAAAGACTGTTATTTAAAGGAGTTATTTAGGCTCTATACAAAGTTGGGCCCAAAAGACAAAAGTTCTGGCCATTGAAAATAAAGGCGACATCACTATTTAAAAAGTCCAGTATTTTATAAGTCAAAAAATTTAATTGTATATAGGTTTTTCTACCTAAGATATATTTTGAAGTAGTGGACTTTAAAAACTTAGAGCCTTAATGAAAATTACTCCGGTTGACTTCCCCAATAGTGGTGCCACTTTGACTTTTGGGCCCAAAATAAATGACCACCTGAAAGCTTCTTCTAACTATTCAGTAAATCTAAAATAGCCTTCATAGAACTTTCAAGTTGACTGACGTTAAAAATTTTTGATGGCCCAAAATGAACGAAAAATAACGTTTGAAAAGTGCATAGTTTTGTTAAATACTAACTAGTTTCAGTGTTTGTTTAGCTTTGATTTAAAACGAGTTTTCAACAACGAGTACAGTTCCGTAAAAAGCTTGGAGACTCGAGCAAATTATGTCATTGCATTTATTTATACATATTTATTTATTTATTTATTTATTTATTTATTGGAAAACCAACAGCTATTACATGGTGTCCTTAGTAACTACAATAGAAATAGTGAGCCAATTACAGGTCTTCGCTAATAGTAGTAGTATAGCTAGAAAAAATGTGAACACTAATACTTGTATACATACTTATCTATCTTTTTATAGATACTTAGAATAAAAATATATAATGAAATTAAACAATTAAACTTCCGGATTAAAAAAATGTAATGCTAGGCATCGCCTTGCCTTGGGAACACTGGTATTAAACATATCAATTTTCAATAGCCGGGTAAAGTCATTGACAGTTCTACTCGCTCGCAACATATATGAATTCTGCCTATAGTTAGTAGAGGACGTAGGCACACTTAAAAGAGGCATGAACCGAAGAATTCTGCTTGGAATATTGAATTTCAACTTGTTTAGGAGGTCAGGGCAGTCAACATCATTGTTCATAATTTTTAGCATATAAAGGAAATCAGCTATATCACGCCTAATTTTTAATGGTATGAAATGGAATTTTTTGCAAAGAGTAACATAATTATCAGAATGATATGGTATCTTTGTTCTGAAACAAAGGTACCTTAGAAAACGCCTTTGGATACTTTCTATTCGATCTGAATATACAAAATAGCACGGGTTCCATATTTGAGAACCATACTCAAGGTGACTTCTGACATATGAACAATACAATAATTTAATGGTTTTAATATTACTAAAATTTTTTGAAAGTCGCATTATGAAACCCAATGACCTTGAAGCTTTACTGACAATTTTAGCAGTATGGATGTCAAACAGCAACTTCGAGTCATGGTGTACACCAAGATCACGCATACAATTAGTATATGAGAGAGCTTGGCCTTGTAAAGTGTAGGTGGTAGGGATAATGTTTAATTTACGGGTAAAAGTTGAAACAAAACATTTAGAGGGATTCAGTTCCAGCTTATTAATAAGACAATAATCTTCCAACCGACATAGGTCAGCCTGTAGGGCGACCATATCAAGATTGGATGATATTGTGGAGAAGATTTTCATGTCATCAGCAAAACATAAAAGGTTAGATGATGTAAAACAGGAGTCAATATCACCAACATAAATAATAAATAAAAGGGGACCCAGTAGGGAACCCTGAGGAACCCCACTGGGGACCGGAACCCAACTAGAAATATAATTATTTAGGACGACAGCCTGAGATCTATTGTCAATGTAAGATGCAAACCATCTTAGCAAATCACCGCGTATACCTGCCTTAATAAGTTTGCAGATCAAGATACTGTGATCAATTTTATCGAACGCTTTACTATAATCAGTATACACAACATCAACTTGATGACCACTATCCATAGCCTCAGTAATGTAGTCATTAAGTAGTATGAGATTTGAGACCGTAGATTTACCTCTCAAGAATCCGTGCTGACAAGGGCTAAAAGTATTCTTCAAGCTAGCATATACCTGCTTATATACTATTCTTTCAAAAACCTTTGCTATTATACAAAGCTTTGATATTGGTCTATAATTAGTTATTTCAGTTTTAGGTCCCTTTTTATGGACAGGGGTTATAAACGCAGATTTCCATATGTTAGGTACTGTGTTACTTGAGATTGATTTTCTGAACAAGATAGCAAGAGGATATGAAATTGATGAGGCGCACTTGGTTAGAAACTTGGCTGAGATATCGTCTGGACCAGGCGCTTTTGATAAATCTAAGTTACTTAAAAGGATTTCAATTTCTACTGGGTTAATTTCGATATTACCAATATCAGAGGCACTTGTATCTAAAGTTAATGAAGGGTGTGCGTTGTTTTGGCTAAGGGCAACCGATGAGTTATTAAAAGTAGATTGAAAGAAGTTTGAGAAGGCATTACAAATAGATTCGCCGCTAGAAACGCTAGAGTTGTTATAAAACATAGAACTAGGTATAGACACTGATCGCGATTTCTGTTTGACGAAAGTCCAAAAATGTTTAGGATTACTTATAATTAAATCTTCAGTTGCCTGAATGTAGTTATTGTAACAACTTGATTCTAACCGGTTAACTCGATCACGTAATAATTTAAAAGAAATCTCATCTGATTTATTACCGTATTTTTTAAGTTTAATGAAGTACTTATGTTTCTCCTTAATAGCTTTTTTCAAGGCAGAAGTGTACCATACGGGGTATGACTGATTACAGGTAGTTTTAGTAGGTATAAACTTATAATGGAGATCATGTATAAACTCATTAAATAATGTTACGCATTCATTCATAGAAACACACTCAAACATACTGTCCCAGTCAGTGGCGTCTATAGCATTATTAATTGATACAAAATCAGCCTTGTAATATAAGTAACGAGTACGCGGCGCATAGTCCAACTTAGGGGTCTCAAACGACCTTATATCAACCAACAAAGGCGGGTGGTGGGGATCAACAGTCGAAAGCGGGTCCTCAGATTTCGATACAGATATAAATTGGTTAGAAAACACAAGGTCAAGTATTTTACCGTGATTGTTCAAGATCCCGTTGTACTGATTTAAACTTAGGGCGATCATTTCATCAGTTAGCAAAAATTCATCATTTCTGTGTATGTTAGTTGGATAGTAAACATCATTTTTAGGTAGCCATAAAATACTACTTAAATTAAAATCACCGACAACAACAAGAGCATCGGAGGGGTTAATTACTGATGATACATAATTAAGTTTAGCAAGAAAGTTAGCAAGTTGAGAACTGAATGACAAACCATTATTTTGTTCGCAAAGGTAAATAACACTTAGGTACATGTCTACCCACTGACGTGTATTAGATTGCTTTATGCGTACACATACCCATAGATCTTCCGCCGACGAATTAAACTGGGATAGTAATCTGACTTGTAATTCCTTACGCGTAGCTATTAGGACCCCACCCCCCTTTGATTGTTCAGTCAAGGCGTAGTCACGGTCACGGCGCCACACTAAGTACCTGTCATCAAATAACTCGGTATTGGAAATACCATCCAATAACCAAGTCTCAGTAAATATTATTACGTCAAAAGAAGCCTGACATATTTTACGATATACCTCGTTAACTTTCGTCCTTAATCCACGCACGTTCTGATAATAAATAGACAGATTTTGCATACCATCATTTAACGAAGCCATTGTTAAAAGTGCGAACGTAGCGACAAAATACGCAACAAAATAGTAACAACAAAACAATATTGCAAGTAGCTAGCAATACGATAGTATAATGATACGGTGAGTGCGGGTAGGTTTTAGAAGCAATGACTAAATTATGGCAGCAAGGTGCGATAGGTAGATAGTAAAAGTAGGCAGATTCAGTACGCATGAGCGAGACGAGCAGATATGCAGTCATTCTACCTATAAGCTCAATTGTAGAACAAAGGCTTATGTCAGTTATGTTAAAGGCAGGGATGCACAACATTTTATAAGGTGTAATGTTAGTTACAATAAGATATGAACTAATTTCTAAATAAATGTTTTTTATAAGGTAAACGGGTGACCAACATTTTAAACAATTTTGTTTAAATCATTTTCGGCCCTAATCACTATCACTTTGGATGAATCGTCCCGGCGCACATGGATCTTGCCATGCTTTATCCACACATATCTATAGTTCTTCTCACGAGCCGTGGTCTTCGTTAACGTAAGAAGTTTTTTCTGGTCCATGCTCAGGTGATCATTGATGTAGACTCTGCCCGATGACCCTCCGTACCCGATATCAGCTGTTGTCAATTTTTCAGCGCGCGCTGCGGCGATGAAATCCTCTTTGACATATCTGTTTATAAAACTGACTATTATCAATTTATCTTTAGAGTTGTGCATGGGTACTCTGGAGATGTAGTTGATCTGTGCTCTAGGTACAGCGAAGTTAACCTTAGCACTAATCTGCTCCATGATTGAATAAAGATTTTCATCTTTTTTAACAGGCACACCTTTGATCTCAATATTGTTTAACCGCGATCTTTGTTCCTGGGCCGAAAGTTCAAGTTTCATCTTCGCTAACTCGTTCTGCAAATTATACACAGTGTCTTGAAGCTTTTCCAGGTCAGACACCCTGGTCTCAACTTTGGAGAGCCTTACACCGAACTCATCCACTTTCTCACTTGTGTAGACACAGGTGTCTTTGACGTCAGATAGCTCCTTTTTGATGGTCTGCAAGTCTTCTTTCAGCCCTGGTATGCCGGTATGGTACGTTTCTATGTATAATATGTATGTATTTACAAACAAAAAGTATATAAGTAGTATATCAGTTATCTGGTTCCCATAGTACAAGCTATGCTTAGTTTGGGGCTAGATGATGCTGTGTGAAAATGTCCAGCATTATTTATTTATTTATCTAAAAAATTATCTTTTAGTCAGTAGCATTTTTGAATAATTAAAATTTAAATAATAATCAATGAATATAACACCACTGTCGACTATCCTATCCATACAAATGGTTGCCAGGAAGAAATCGCTTTTAGCGATATGGCCACCCATTGTACAATGTCTATTTTTAGTTATTCTCTGTATTATGTTTTTGTGTACAATAAAGCGTTTATCTATCTATAACCATGTTTCATTTTAATAAATAATTTGTATGAGTATATCATTCGTTCCGATATAATCGCATTGCGATCAAAGGCATCCTCAATTAATGTATCGAGTGATTTTCTTTTAATAGCTCTTTCACAACTTTGCTATGGGAATATCAACTCTCGTTGCCATTCATAAGACACAAAATCGCCACGCACTGCATCCATTTTATAATTATAAATGATTGAACCCACACATAATATTTCCAGGTTTAGGTTTACTATTCCATCCATTAAAGCAGAAGTACCTTAGCATTTAATAAGTGACAGGTTTTAAGTCGCTGCTTTTAAGATTACATACCTAAAACCGGTTTCCTCAAGGTATGCATGCCT
This sequence comes from Epirrhoe alternata, assembly GCA_963565295.1. Taxonomy (NCBI): domain Eukaryota; kingdom Metazoa; phylum Arthropoda; class Insecta; order Lepidoptera; family Geometridae; genus Epirrhoe; species Epirrhoe alternata. The sequence continues at coordinate 9,799,206 of OY751381.1, read as the reverse complement.
GTACATTTCCTTAAAAATCCCTTCTAGCACTAATTTCAGTTGCGAAAGCGAAAATATCTTACTTTACCCGCAACTGGCAGGCGCGGATCTAGCACTCAAAAAAGGTTATGGGCACACACAAATCGGCCAATTACGGGTCGGAACATGAACTCGCTAATGATATATTAATAAGTACAAGTACCTATAGTGATTTATTTTAATAAATTAAGGAACGTGTGTGCTAATTTTGGTTAAATTGGTTGAAAAATACGACATGAAGGCGAGAACAGTAAACAGACGAACAAAAGCATGTTGTGACTTTTAAAACTTTTGATCTTGCATGCAAATGTAACCTACACAATGTTTTGAGCAAATAAATTATCTATATCTTTTATCTTTATCTTTAAAGCTTTTTTTGGCCATTTCGAAACTGAGACGCTTCGCTCACTCGCTTGGTCAATTAGGGTTATGGGCATGCCCATAGTGCCCAATATTAGTGTATCCGCTGGCAACTGGTTGTATACATGGATGCATGCCCAGAATTCAAACTTTCTAACTTTATCGAAAGTCGAGGCAGTATCATACTGAGCCTACAGAGCTCAATGCCAACTTCCACAAGATGTGGGCAATGTGGGCATATTCAAAATGTATAGACGAGCTCCTCAGATCTTCAAAGATTCTTGAATGCCTTTGGATTTAAGAGAATGCTTGGAGTTTATTATACGCTTTTTTTCATTTAATAACTTTCACCTCGCCGGTGGATGTATTATCCTCGTAACAAAGGAAAATATAAATGACGTGACCATAAATATCCGCTGACCTCTTATCCGAAGGTCACACGGAAGGTTGTAGGAGGGTTCAGGCACGGGACACAAATCTATTCCTAGCTAAAAAATGGCTAGGAAAGATTCGTCTTATAAGATTCATGTTAGCAAAATTCAGATGACACCAGTTAGTGTTATTCGCAGGGCGTGAAATTGGAAATGGAAAGTTTTGCAAATTGTTAGTGCAAAATTTTGAATGACTTTATTATTTTAGTAGTGCGTTTTGTATTTTTTTTTCTCAAATTTTTGAGGATCTTCTGGTTATTAGTTGTGTAGTACAACCAAGCATTGTTTGTATGTAAGTATAAAATCAATTCTGGTCATCATTTTAAACATAAACTTGAACAAAAGCGTGGTTTAAAAGATTTTGGTTAATGGGCAAACTATTTTCATCAATTATTTGATTTTATAATTAACTCCAAAACAAAAAAACAACTCAAAGTTGGATAAAAGGCCGAAACAATAGAAAATTATATATCTCTACTTAGTTAAAAAAAATACTCGTACTGATGGAAAAATTATTTGATATCAAACGAAAAGTTATATAGTAGCTACTTATTTAAATACTGATCAGATAATTGTAGGTAAAAAATACTGTCGCTGCGTGTGTAGAATGTATAATGTGTGTATCTAGAGATTTGGATACAGGCTGTGTTTAGTGAGGAAGCTGACAGATAATTTACAAATCATTATTCTATATCCTCGAGGCAGACCACCTGCCCGATGGTCAGACGACATTGTAGGGGCGGTGGGAGAACAGTGGATCCGACTGGCACAAAACCGCCAGGAGTGGCGCGAAAGAGAAGAGGCCTATACCCAGCAGTGGGTGCTACTGGCTGTGTAGATAGATAGATAGATTATTCTATATCTGTAAAATAAGTTCTTCCTTTGTTAACCTTTCTCTACGCAACTTTTATAAACTTGGTTTTACTGCAATAAACATTTTGTCATTTTAATTTTTCTAGATCAGCTGACTTCGAGCTTGGCTTCAAGTTTTTAGTGTATACTAAACTCAGATGGATTGGACGTCATAAAGCGCTTCTATTTTATTTTTTCCAATACCTTGTCTCATTTTCTCAATTTACACAATGTGCTATTTGATTATTTCTACTTCATTGTGTATTCTGGTTTTGTATCCCTTTTCAGATTTTCTCTATTTCTCGTAATAGGGCCTCTTTTTATCGAGATGAGGGCTTAGGTCGGTAAATGTTTTGTCCCCTTTATGGAGGGAAAATTGAAAAGGAGCTTAAAAATGTGCCGTGAAAGACAAGTTAGGTTTGAAAGCTTGGTACTTACATATACACAGACTTTTGCATTTATAATATTAGTAAGATACATAGTTCTTTCATTATGAAATGAAAAGTCTTATCAAAATTTTGGATTCTGACGGGATTCGAACCCGCATCGATCAGACGATCCTCCTAAAGCCGAGCGGTACCTACCATAAAAAAAATATGAATTTATTTATAAATAAATAATGCTGGACATTTCACACAGCATCATCTAGCCCCAAACTAAGCAAAGCTTGTACTATGGGAACCAGATAACTGATATACTATTTATATACTTTTTGTTTGTACATACATATTATACATAGAAACACCCAGACTACAGATAAATATTTGCAGATCATACAAACATCTATCCCGCGGCGGGGATCGAACCCGCAACCTTCTGCGTCCCAAGCGGGCTTTCACCCACTGCGCCACAGAGGTCGTCATGTAGTAAAACTATTGATTATGTGTTCACTGAGTGAAACATGTAGATGGCGCTTACCGGTACTTAACCGATTAATATGAGCTTATCATAAATTTCGATTGTGAAGATGAGGGTTCCGTGGCCGAGAGATAAGGCACTCTGGCTTTAGGAGGATCGTCTGATCGTTGCGGGTTCGAATTACGTCGGAATCGAAAATTTTGATAAGACTTTTCACTTCTCAATGAAATATGTGTGGTTTAACACTTTAAAAATAATTTTTATTTAAAATACCTATTGAATTTTATATGTATAATTTGATCATGATAAAAAATAGAATAGAAAAAAAAATCCAATTTGATATTATAAATCAAAATGATTACAACGGAAACTTGTGTTTAACAAAAATATCAAGATTTAGAGGTTTACCTCCTGTAATAAATGCTGGACATTTTCACACAGCATCATCTAGCCCCAAACTAAGCATAGCTTGTACTATGGGAACCAGATAACCGATATACTACTTATATACTTTTTGTTTGTAAATAAATACATATTATACATAGAAACACCCAGACCCAAGATAAATATTTGCAGATTATACAAACATTTATCCCGCGGCGGGGATCGAACCCGCAACCTTCTGCGTCTCAAGCGGGCTATCACCCGTAATAACTCTAAAGGAACAAAGAGAACAAAGTAACGAGGGTTTCTCTAAGATATATAAGCGACAACAAATCCATCAAGGCCTCAAGAAGCTTCTTTAGATTTCCAATTAATCAAAACACCATCAAAGATGACCTTTAAAATCTTGATTATTGTGACTTGTGATTAAGCTAACAGTAAACACAGCATCATCATCATTTTATAACCTATATTCCGATCTCAGTGAGGTTTACACAATATGTTTTCTTTCTCCACTCACTCATATTGCTCGTTAGATGTGAATCAATAAACAGTTAGGTTATATGTTCAAAGCACTTTGAGGAAGATGTTGATGAACACGAAGTATTTTAATCACTTTTATAGTGAGCTCGTAGTACTGACGGCCGTTGGGGCAGAAAAGCTCTCGAGTGGAGATCACGCACTGGAAATTGCAGCAGAGGATAGACTACTAGATGGAAAAACGATCTGGTGAAAGTTGCTGGGAGCCGATGGGTGCAGGCTGCACAAGATCGATCGCAGTGGAAATCGATGGGGGAGGCGACATCAGACAGGAGTGGACATCTTTAGGCTGAAATGATGATGATGATGTGAGCCCTACTAAAAACTTAATAAAAAGTATGGTCTTTCAATGTATCCTTACCGAAGTCTAGTTATTATATTGAGGTACACAGTGAGTAAATTCGTATGAGTCAGTGGTGACGGATTTTCGTGCCCTTCGACGCTCAGGAGCGAACTGCTATTGCCACTAGCTGTGTAGTCTGTGTACATTATTAGTGACCGCGCAAAGTGTTACTTTTTAGTTGGATTTTGGCTGGATTACACTTTGTTAAGTATGAAGTGCGAGTGACAAGTGTAAGTGTTAAATGATTATACTACGAGTAATCACTTGCACTTGTCACTCGCACTTGATACTTCACAAAGTGTAATCCAGAACGACGATGATCTACTTCGACGATCTACTTCGACGATCTACTTCGACGATCTATCAAAAATGACTAAGCAAACAACACTAGCGGACATAGATAACATTTTGTTGGTAATAGAAACAGAAGCACTCCATGACGGTGTAACTTACCCTCTGTTTAGCTAGAACTTGTTTTAAACTAACTTCTTAACGACGCTATACCTCAAACTTTTCTAGTTTACGTCCTCTTGGGGTAGAGTTTCTAAGCGTATACCGATAATGTCGTTGAACCGGTACCGATAGGATTGTTGAAAAAACAAGATATCAACTGTTTTGTTGAGGTACACTGAACATTTTATCGGATATTCAAGCATTTTTCTATATTTGGGTCTTTGTGATGTAATGATATATTTTTGTTTTGTTATGAAAATCCCGAGAAAATCGATAAGACTATCCTTTCAATTGATTGTTGCTTCCTGTATAACTAAGTCCTGTGCGTGCATGTGTGTGCGCTCGGATGTAGCTGGGCTGCGATTAGTGGAATGGCTGTTCTTGAAAATCATTATGCAACATGTCCTAAAAAATCCATAAAAGATAAATTTTGAAGTGAAAACTTATATCGGCTTAGGAATTAAATTGATACGGTCAAACGTCTATTTCCAACCCCAAAATGGAGCCCTGTCAGTTTGTTATATATAATAGCAGCTAAAATTATCACTATACATCCTCGATACTGGACTACTTTATTCAACTAAAGTAGTTTAAACATCTTAAGAGTGCAATTTATTACGTTGAGGATAATCTAAGGGAAATACTGCAGCTCTAATATTGTTTCATCATTTCACAATATTCTAGAGAAAACCGGGCAAAAGCAGGCAAGCCATTGTCTAGAACATTTTTTAAACCTAATACTGAATACTTAAAACAATATAAAAGTAAATGCTCGTCACCTCTAGAACAAAAGTGTTAATTTCCGCTACAAAGGCGTTCTAAAATCGATTTAATCAGAACTCGATTGAAGAGCCATCAACTTTGTGTCTAGAAACTCTACTCCGAAGTAAAAGCACTCATTTGTTCTGTTCGTGATTGAAATTGCAATATTAAACAAGATTTTTTCCAGACTGAGGCCCTTACAGGACAGGGCAGGACACTTGGCCAGATTTGATTGGTGATGGTAGGTGCCGTAGGTGGTGTAAAGCTCTGACCGAGTGGTACCCAAGGGGAAGCGCTAGGAGCCGGGGCAGACCAGGAGCTAGATGGGTGGACAACATAGAGGCTCTAGAGGGGAAGACTTGGAGAAGAGCCGATTGGAGTGGCGTTTGAGGGAGGAGGCTTATGTCCAGCTGTGGGCTATCATGAGCTGCCAATGATGATGATGATGAAGCCCCATACTAATAAACTTGACTTACAGTTATGTCATGCATAACCTATGAATAACCGTACAAATTTTTAGTTTATGCATTACATAACTTTACGTCAAGCTTATTAGTGAGGGCCTAAGACTATATACTATTGCAACTGAGGTTCGATATTATACCTTAAATAAAAATAAACACACAGACACACTTCTATATCTATAAAAGACTAGGGTGGTCGCACAGTCCAGCCGAGGCAAACGCGCCAAACTGTCAATTCAATTGAGAAAATGCTGCTGACGTCAGAAGCGAGCCACATTTTCTGACGTCATCAGCATTTTTTGTATAGAAAAATGATTGTGGCGCGTACGGTGCGGACAGTGTGTGATCAGGTTCAACATCTATATCTTTCGAGCCTAACATCTATACCTTACTGACTTAAAAGATTAGTATAAACATATATGTATTTAGTGGTATATGGTTTGATTCAACGAGCTTAAATCAGTAGTTTTGTAGTGTACAGAAATAAGGATATACAAAATTGTAATATTTACCTGCGATGTCAAAGCATCCCAGTAGGAGGGTCCATAGAGAGACGATACGACCGGGGCTCACCCGGAAACCCCACTCCATTTTACATCTTTCACATACACTGAGCGACACAAAACACTTCACCAGTTGCCTTTATGAATGAACAAAACACTCTCGGTAAGCACAGTTTAAATACGGAAGTTTCCATCATCGTAATACACTGTACACTTATATTAATGAGTAGGTATTTTACACAAAAATGTTTAGCTGATTTCACAACACTGTTCATTCAGGATCTGAAACAAAGCATAAAAAATAATAAGATATAGTTTTACACTCGTATTTCAGAAAATTATTTATATTTTAAGAGAACTTAGTATCGAAACTAGCTGTCCGTCGCAGTGTTACCCGCAGTCCCTCAGGAAAACAACAATTTCCCGGAATAAAATATTGTTCATCAGGGCTAATGCAGGATTCTAATGGTGAAGGAATTTTTCGTTGCCGTATGATATTTGTAAAACACCGGTAACCTCTCAGAACGTACTATCATCTATGACTTTAATAAATTGAACGCTCTAAATGTTACGAAGTCTATGCGAAACAAAAGAAAGCGAAGGGAGCGGTGTTAGGACAGCGGGGGCCGAAATGTGTTCGATAGATAGGACAATGTTTTAGATAGGAAAACGAAACCTTGAATGTTTGTTTTTAGTAAATATAATTATGTTTTGTAAAAAGTCATAGAACAAAAATTGTTGTTTATGATGATAGTAATACAGTCCTGAGAGGTTACCGGTGTTTTATAAATGACCCTGTATATTCATAATATCAACAGATTTTCTATCTAATCGTTTAGTTTTGATGAAGAAAATGGCTCTGCAGAAATAGCTAAGCTATTTGCTACATAGCGTGAATGAAATAACATTCCACTGGACGTCTTTTGTAAGTTTATTTCCATGAAAACCATTACTCGAACAATATGCCTGCTAGGTCAGTACGTGAAGAATGGGCCCCTAACTTGCAGTAATCAATCTTTATATAGCCGAAGAACGCCTGACAATAACCATTCGTCTTGCTAAATTGCCAGAGCCTTTATCGATTAAAAAGTCCGGATTTGGAATAAGTATTTGTTGGATTGCCACTTTTGCGATCAATAACACCAAGATTCTATAAAAAAAACCTTGTTATTGATTGATTATAAAAGAAAAAAATAGAAAAGCAGAAAATACAAATAATATACAGGGTGTAAAAAGACGTCGTACAGTATCCCAACATACAACCAAATACAGGATTTTCCGAAAAATCATTATATCTGGACAGCGTTTGAAAATTACTGTTTGCGTGTTTTCTGAGCGCTTTGTTTTACGTAGATTGCTGGATTTGTAGTTTTAATTGTTTTTATCTTTTATTAATGAAATTAATAAAAGATAAAAACGCTCATTAGGGGAGGCCTATGTCCAGCAGTGGACTATTATAGGCTGATGATGATGATGATGATGAATGAAATTATTAGGTAGGTATGGTCTTATTATGTTGTTATAGTATGTTAGTAAATAACCGATAATAACATAAAATTACAAAGCTGCGTTTTTTTCGCTAAATATGTTTCGAGTCATGGTCTGATTGCAACCTCGTAGTTGTCTTTTTACACCCTGTATTAAAAATATTACCTACAATTTTTCAGCAGTATTTTTTCTTGTGTTGTCAATGACATGTCTGTTGCAAATAAATTACCATTGTAAGTGTAATATAAAAAATAAATACCAAGTTAAGTTTTACCCAGCCGGACCCACACTTAAACAATCATAAACTGGACAACTCTAAATTAATATTTTTTAGCACAAGCTATTAAAAAGTTTAAAATGCAATTTCAGATCTGTAGAATAGTTTTATTACACCCAGTGCAATCATCATCATCCAAAGTCTGTTAACGTTTCGGGTGCTAAATTACAAACTGACAAAACCTTCCCCATGTAATCCTTATTTATGGATGTAAGTTACTTCAGAAGGTACCTCACAATGTAACAAGCCTATGTTGTAGGTACGGGTATAACTTTGCGGTTACCTTTTGGAATAGCTGATAGAACATAGCTGGGTCACTGTAAAAAATCTTTCTTTTCTTTAAGTGATTAAAAGTGAGTCATATCGGGTTCTTGTCGTGCACCTGACACGGTGTTTTCGTATGCTTTGACAAGCCGGTTTCCTCACTATGTTTTCCTCCACCTTCTTCACTTCCCTAATATAGGTGTTTTTTCACGATGAATAATAAATTGATGTCAACTTCTTGATATTAAATCACGCTTAAAGAGATTGGCACACCATATTTCTTCCATTTTATAATTCGCGGTTGACGAACGGATTCAAACGCCGCGGTTGCGCAGCGGATTTGAGACGTACAATACGCTCAATCACACAATGGATATGTTAAAATAAAATTCAAATAAATGTAAAATAATAAAATATGTCTTTTCGCTGCCCACCCGCTCCGCTTTGAATCCGCTCGTCGACCGCCAGCGTGATAAGGCTCAGTCATTATAAAATGACTTTCTTTCTAAACCAGTGCCAGATTCGATTTCGTACCAAAACGAGTTACCTATTTATTATTTTTCATCGATTTTGTTTCCATTCACATGTCTTTGAGAAATGTAACGGGTAAACAGCCATTTTCTGTCTTGCAATTATTCGGGTTTGATAACAGTAAGCAAGCTATTAATAATTTAAGCTATTTTCAGCCCTTTCATGTCAAATGTGTTCCACTAACATTTGTCTACTATTACAGAAAAACCCAAGGTTACCTATAATTGTTCTAAAATTTATGCTATTTAATTAACAAGGCAAGAACAAAAAGGACAACAATAGCGTGTTTATTCCCTCATTCTCAGTGTAACTATGTAAATAATAATTCATTTAAGTGGGGTTTTTAATGTAGATGGTGGATTGTATAAAATGTAGGTATATTTTTGAAAGGGTTACTTCTTCCAAACCGTGTTTGTTGCCCTGATTCTTCACGGTATTGGTCGCGAAAGAACAGGAGTAAAATTAGTTTTAAGACTATTCTAAGTGATCCCTGCGGTCCTACTGAATAAATAATTTTTGACTTTGACTTCTGCTAAATAACAGCTTGTTAGTAATCTCAGAGCTAAGATGCCGACAAACAGACAGACATGGCAAATTTATAAGGTTTACTTTTTACTACAGAATCCAAAAATCGAGAATACCTAAGTTAACTGTTGCAGGTAGTGCAATTAAAAACGACAATTCCCATTTTTGTATGAGGAGCCGTACCAGCTTGCGTCAACGCCAATAGCCTTGCTTTTATTTATTTTCTCGTTACCAATAAGAATTTCGAAAATATTCAACCTCAATTTTGAAATAGATTTTTGATTCAAAATGTATGGGGAAAGTTTTTGACGATTTTTGACATTTCTAGTACTCAAACGCTACAGATCTTGAAGAAGGTCTCCTAAGAACGTTTTCCTGTACCTACAACGGTTATGGTTCGTCTCAAAAATCCACTTGTATTGACGACCTCTGTAGCGCAGTGGGCGAAGGCCCGCCAGCGACGCAAAAGGTTGCGGGTTCGATCCTCGCGGCGGGACCAATATTTGTATGATCTACAAATATTTGTCTCGGGTCTGGGTGTTTCTATGTATTATATGTATGTATTTACAAACAAATAGTAGATTGTTACACAAGGGACGTAAGTAAGCTATTACAGAACAAGATCCAATTTGGCGCCAGTGCGAGCGCAGCTCGCATAGGGCGCTAATGGATCGCGTGCACCCGAGATATTTAGTCACACGAGCGAGCGCAGCGAGCGAGGGTGAATATAGTTCGAGGGTGTAATAGCTACTTGCAACCGAGGTAAGCATTCTACTTTATATCATTCTTGCGAGGTAAATAAAACATTGGTAATGTTCATCATCATTTGTTCTGCTTTAAGCAAACAAAAATCAGGCTCTCCTCCTTTTTCATAAATAAATAAATAAATAATAACTTTATTGAGCAAAACATTGTTACAGAGGTATACCTACTTACCTAATTCGAGACTTAATTTAGCATTCTGACACAGACTTACCTACTGACAATTACTTTGAGAACACTACTTAAACATATTAAACTCACTCGATTTAATCTCATTTTTGTTTTAATAACTCACACGATTTAGACTATTTTTATTTAATAACGATCCAAAACCTTTACGCGATCTCGTCGCATTATTAAAACAAAAACATTTAAACTTTTGAGATTTTGGCTAGGTACATTTACAAATTGGCGGTAGGCATACAGTTGGAGAAACTTTACCTCCCGTGCTAGTAAGAACTGTGTTACATCATCTGATGAAGTGCTTGACATTGTTGTAACATTGTTGACATTGTTGCAACTTAAATCACTTTACGAATAAACTTCACAAACTTTCAGATCAAATGAAATGCCGCCATTTCCATTTTTTTTTCGTAAATAGTTTCCATTTTTTTTTACGGCTCTGAGTTCCAAGCAGTTTTGCATAGTTTGAAATGTATGGAAATTAAATGCCGCCATGTTCAGTGTTTTTTTTTCAGTAAAAACTTTTCTTACCATTTTATAAGAAAAGAGATTGTTTACCAAGGAGTTTTGCATAGCTTGAACTGTAATGTGAACATTACAATTCAAGCATAGTGCGACGTAATGTTGCCTTGAATTGCAAACACCAATTTACAAGGAGACTTTCCATCATAGTAATCCCTAGTTACTGAGCAAGTATGATATAAAAGTATATAAGTAGTATATCAGTCATCTTAGTACCCATAACACAAGCTCTGCTTACTTTGGGGCTAGATGATGCTGTGATTATTTATTTATTTATTTATGTATTTTTTTTTAAAGTGCGGTTCAAAAAAATGGTTATTTTTATCAGTCAATTATTTATAGGCAAAATCAATAAATTGTTTTGTGACGCAACATGGTATGGGGTATTGGCATTTTCCTTCCACTAAGGAGTTTAATTTCATCAAGAGCATTAACAAGAACTTTCTAAAGCGGACATTTGTAAAGAAACACAAAAACCAACTTCCTATAAGCCTTTGAAAATATTCGCGTTCTCGATTCGTCGGAAACGGATTCTGAAATAGTGTTCAGTGACTGAAACTAATATCGCATAAATCACTGCTTTCCTTCGGATGGATTTTCACTGGCTGTGATTTACATTCTACCTATAACCTACTTATTTTAAATCAATGCCTTATGTAGTTTCTAAAATATTCTTGGAAAATGTCCGGAAATAATAAACGTAGGTAAGTGTAGGAAACTGAAACAGAGAAAAGAGGCCTCTAAACACAACATTTGAATGAAACATGAATTTGAACCTTTATACCAATGAGTCACGGCAAACGCATTTATGGCCTGAAATCACCCACTTCTAAATAGCATTAGATGTACCTATGAGAACCCTCTTTTTCACATCACAAAGCCGACATAAACTTTCAAACTAAAACGACAATTTCTAGCCAATTTATTCAATAGGCACTCAACTTTATTTTTGCTTTGAATCAGGACCCAAAAAACTGATTCCAGACAGGCAGCCCTAGTAACTACTTGAACTAAACCCATTTATCCATTCAATCTCACCTAAAATTTTTCAATATTGAAAATTCGAACGTGGCGAGCGCTGATGCTTGAAAAATTCAATTGTTGCTAAAATATAAAGTGCTGTAAAGAAAATAACGTGCTGAATATTCAGGAGGCTAAACAGACTGGATTGCATGGCTTGTTTTCATTAGCATGATTGGGCTGACCCCATTAAAAGCCGGCCGTTCACGACCTTACGTACCTACGCGTATGTACTAGGGTTTAAACGAAAATGCGTTTTTCGGAGTCCGCATTTTTATGAGTTTGTTTCTTGTTTTTGTAATATTTTTATTCAAACCAAGTGAATATGTAAGTAGTTTGAGCATCAAGTTTTATGTTACGTCCATAAAGAAAGTTGCGCGAAATTGTTCATCATTATTAGAACCCGATCCCACTTTATTAAGGCGTAAGAGCACATCAGTTTTTTCTCTTCCGCTAACCTACAAATCTTCTATTTCTTCGTAAGTATTCTCATCACTGCAATCCATAAACATAAGTAGAATATTATCAAATCTTCATTATTAGGAAAGTAAGTGTAAATATTATTCATACTTACAAACTAACATAAAACGCCACTTTTCCATTTAGTTTAGGCAGAAGAATTATCTGGATGCAGACTTTACCTCATTCAATCTCATTCAATTCCTCACAAAATTTAGCTATATTTTCAGTAAAAACAGTTATGGTTGGTATAAAAAACTGAATTTCACTAAGCTTCGAACCATTATTAAAGCGCGGCTATAAAAATATTTCCGCGCCAGTAAACACGGGAACTACGGATAAAAAGATGTTCGACATTTTTGTAATAATCTTTACTACTAGTTAGCTATAAAATATTAGTATCGACATCACTTGTAAAGTACTTTTATTCATAGCTTTTCAGTCTGTTTTATTAAATCCTTTTGCATGTTTAATTCATCTAGCAAATAAATTAAAAAACAAAACATTGAAATAGGGTAATTTGCATACCTATTGAAATGATAAGAGCCATTTCCTACGAGCCTGAGCTGGCTGTGTATAACGATGATATAGGCAAAAAAATCTGAGCTGCTGCTTATAAAACGATTGCAATATTATCAATGCTACATTTAAATTATATTTTTACACAAAGAAGCTTCGAACTAAGGAAATACAACTGATTTATGAATGAAACTTTCACAATATAAAGTTCAATAAGAATATTACGTTTCCAAAGTTTGGCAACGGGCGCCGAAGCGATGCAATCTTCGTGCAAAATGAACCAGTCCTGTGTGAAAACATCAAATTAACCCAATATCGACTGCCGAACCTCAATTGGCAATGTTCGAAGCTTAGAACGTTTCTCGAGACCGAATTAACCACCAAATGAATGAGTGTCAGACCTTGTCACTTTGTCCAGTATTCGATTGGGTTGGTCAATTAGTCAGGCGAGACTTACACGATGTAGGTACAGGAATAGATGTAAGAAAATGTTTCACATTTTCGTGTTTCGTTGTAACATCAGGTAAATTATTTTTTATGTAATAAGTAGGTTAAAAGTTATGAATTCATATTTCCAAAAGTTATTTATTTAAAGGTATACCCACAAAAAAACCGGCCAAGTGCGAGTCAGACTCGGGTTCCACCATCTATAAAAACTGCTAAAAATCACGTTTGTTGTATGGGAGCACCCTTATATACTTATTTTATTCTGTGTTTTAGTATTTGTTCTTATAGCGGCAACAGAAATACGTGTCAAAAATTTCAACTGTCTAACTATCACAGATACAGCCTGGTGACAGACGGGCAGACAGACAGACAGCGGAGTCTTAGTAATAGGGTCTCGTTTTACCGGAAACGGAACCCTAAAAATACTTACTATAATACGATTGCCTTGTAGTTCAAATTGCGTTTCAGGGTTAATTCACGTCTAACTGATTTTATACGTGAACTAACATATAAAATGGATGGTAAAACTACACCAGAGGCAAGTTCATAAATAATTTCACGTCTACATTGAAAACTCGCCCAACCCCGATCGGATTTCCTTTGATTTAAAACGTCATAGAGTTTGAGCCAATCCACTCCTGGCTCAAGTGAACTCCCGAAGTGAAGTGTCATTACTCACTACCGCAAGCTTCACTTATCACATACTCGGATTTAAAGTCATCGAACTGGAGTCTTGAATTTTCATTGTGAATTTTTCAAATACATTTTAGAGGAGCTTTTGCGCGTGACTAGTTTTTCCATGTGGAAAGAAGTCAATTATTTAGGCCATAAACGTAAGAAACTGGCCTACCGCATATCAAACAAACCTGTAGACTAGGACAGCCACCAGAGCGGTTGTCTACCAAAAAAAACATTGAAAGCGTAGGAGGAAATAGCGTGATCAGCAAATGCTTGCTCTAGACTGTGTGGGCTGGTAATCTTTAGACACGTTGTAGGTACCTACTGTACATCTATAAAATAATTCATATTATCTTAGTTATATCCAATGAACATTATCCATGACAAAAATAATCCGAGAGACTCTAAGTACAAAATTGAATAATGTCAGTATAGTTTCAGCCGGCAAATGTCACTCGAAGCATCTTCCTTATCTGTGTTACAGGAAGATCACTAGAAGTTACGGAAATTGAATTGTCAGGGGGCGTGTTTCTACTGTCCTTGTGAGTAGGTAACATAGACGGGGTTCGACGTCGTCATTTACCTCGTACGCTCAACAAAGGTAGGTATTTTGTTTTGTAACGAGATTTTAGGAAGAAAGGTAATGTTGTGTACGACAAGCATTGCCTGTCAACTTTGTTATGTCGGTGCTGTTCCTTTTGATCTTACCTCCGAGATCTTACTAACAAAAAAATATCGTTCGTATATCAAAAATTTCTACTCTTTTACACAATACTACAATGATAGATTTATTTACGGTAAATCCATAAAAAATACTATTATAATTCTTGACAATAAATCCCAAGGTATGTAAGGTGTCCGTATTCTAAAGATTTGTGTCCACTCATCCACAAATGAGCTCGCCGCTCTAGTGGATGGTGGGCATCAGTCCATGCAAAGCCAAGCATGCTTGAAGTCTCTAGGCTCTATGTTTAATTTCCATGAGTTATTTGAATATTGTTTTAGTAAAAACGACAAAAGGCCGTTTAGAAATGGAATTTTGCCCAAATCCGCGAAACTCGCTTTGTATGTGGAAAATCTAATCTGATTTTCACTTCAAACTAATTTACTTTGAGTTAGTGAGAATGTCTATTAAGTACAAGTGTTTTGTATGATTCGGGTAAGGCAACCCTTTGAAGATTCAATGGGTTTCCAAGTATTGACCACTCAAAGATTTGTCTCAGCCAATGAGCATTAGCCAAACTGCCCGATAACGCAATATTGGTCTCACAATCTGCGGACAGAACTTTCTCGATAAACCTGCCAAATGTCCCCCGCCTACCCCTACCTTTATTATATTTCTCTGACCAGTCCAATTCCTTAGCCAAGGAAACGTCAAATTATTCAACTTTGACGCGGGAAAAGTTCAATTTCACCCATCACGACCCAACTCCCGTCTCGTCACTCTGTGCAATAAATAATTGAATAGTCGCTTAGCTACTAATCAACTATGGATGACTAGATTTCGCTCGTGGATGCAAGGGTAATCCTCTTCAATATTCATACAACTTTTATGCAATAAAGCGGCATTCTTGTGTACTAGAGATAAAATACTAGTAAAGTAAGTTCGTATGAGTCAGTGGCCAACTCTGGTGACGGAGTTTTTAGGACGCCTAAAGGCCTCCGTCATGGCTTAACGACTTAAATAGCTGGGACCGACAATTTAACGTGCCCTCCGAAGCACGGAAGCGCTCAGATGAAAATGCCACTGGCGGTCACCCATCAACTTACAGACCGTTTCGATCGTTGTATTACTTCGACGATCTATCAAGAACGACTAAGCAAGCACGACCACGAGCGCTTCACAAGTGATTCGCTTCTGAAATGTTGTGTATTACAGGTGGTGAGGGAGGTTATTATGAATAAGTATCTCAAAATACACGTGGTTTAACTTTTAAATTGCAATTCTTTTGAGTTGGAAGCGGATCATACAGGCGTACGCATTATCATGTTGTATTCGCGCTAGTGTGACCGCAGCCTTTAGGTCCTAATGTATTTATGTCGCGCGTCAACCCGTCATTCTCACACGCGCAAGTCAAATATAATATTCTCAGAATAATTCAAATTAATCTTGTGATCCCGTTTAAGTGCACTGAACCATGCGTCTGATAATACTTGACGTCACACCCATATATGATCATACGAACTTAAAGCTCTTCATGTCATAGCGACAGGCACTCAAATTCTAGGGAATTTATCCTCACGGTTGTTGGGTTGAGAGGTATCGTCGGGAATTTAAAGTAAACTAATTTACAAAATGTAATTACAAGAGACTTCTATTTTGATTAAAGTTCTTATTCAAGCTACCTTCATTTTACTATAAAGGTAAGGACTCTCGTATCATACTGTAAACAAAGATTGTCTGCAGATCAACCAAAAATTTTGTTTTGCCGCGAGAGTGGAACTTAAACCTCTTGCACCGCAGCCAAGTTGTTCGCCACGCAACTGAGGTTGTCATAAATGATACGAAAACGCATTTCACTGTATGTGAAAGGGTTTTTAAATCGGTTAAGCAGGTACTTTAGACTTAAGTCCTTCGTGCAAGCGTACAAACATCTCTATAATAGAAAATAGATGATTTTCCCAGCAACGGGCGCCATATAAACATTAAACAACTAAGTTCCCCATTGAAATACTAGAAATTCAAATAGATACTTTCAGCTCGGTAAATTCTTGTTCAATTATATACATAAATGCAAAATATTAAATAGATACTGGGATCTAAATTGAAGCAGACTGGTTTTCTCGGAAAGCATTTGTGATACCTATTCACTACTGACTCTCAGGATACGGCAAAAGCTGCTTTGCAATGACTAGTGCTTTTGTAATTAATGCTTTTGAATTCATTAATGTTGAATGATAGAAAACAACCACAATAATTTATTTAATGTTGCATAATACGCCTTCTTGTATCTGTCTTTATTCTGTTATGATAATTATGTTGAAGGTTCAACGAAAATGAATGAAAACAAATTACTTAGATACAGTTGAATTAATGGCTTTAGCAATTTTCTTAGTAAAATTTATGGATTAATTCTGGAGCTGTGATAAAACTCAAATTCATATAAGCTTAAATATTTTTTTACTCTAAATTATGAAACGCAGACTGAATTATACATCAAAAATGTAATAATTACGTTGATAAGAGAGGTAATTTTGAATTTCTGTGCCGTTGAAGTTTGTTTTTGAATTATACAATTTATAACGCAAACTGTAACAAGAGCTTGTGATAAATTACTCCGTCGTAATACCTCGTTCCAAACGCTTCGTCGCTAACAATATTTAGATAGTTATGCTACTTAATTATTAAGGGTTTAGAATAACGACAAAATTCATAGATACTTTATATATGTATATCTAGCCCCAAAGTAAGCAGGGCTTGTGTTATGGGTACTAAGATGACTGATACACTACTTATATACTTTTTGTTGGTATGATGACGACCTCTGTAGCGCAGTGGGCGAAGGCCCGCCTGCTTAAAACTAATTTTACTCCTGTTATTTCGCGACCAATACCGAGAAGAATCAGGGCAACAAACACGGTCTGGGGCCTATCATTCTTTTAGGTGATCCATGGATCCATTGAGTCCGACTTTAGGAGAATCGTTTGATCGTCGCGGGTTCGAAATTCGTCAGAATCGAAAATGATAAGACTTTTCTTTTCTAAAAGTTTGTATGAGTTAGATGCCAAGGCGACGAAGTGATTTGCTGATGAACTGGACCAATAAATTAAATTGAATCACGTCTTGATGTGATCGGACTGTGGGTACTTATTTAAATTGGGGGTTTTCTTTGTATAGCCATGAAAGGAAAGAAAAAAGTGTGATGTAGATAACAATAACCTTTTCAGTTTGTAAGCCGCCGTCGGATGAATAAGTACACCTTTATTTTGTAGAGCCCAATTTACAATCAGTAACATCGCATTTTTCTTATCAATTTAATAATGAGGAACAACAGCGCGAATCGTGTTTGAAATAAAGCCTTATCGCTCTGTAAATAAGAGTACTTTCCGCTTATTTTGAAACTAAGTGGATCATTTTCAGTGAAGGCCGTAGTTTCAAGAACGGGGCAGTTAAGATGGTGCGATAACGCTTTTAATATGAGCCGGAACCACAGGTCGTTTAGTAGTTACTATACAGAGAGTAGTAGTGGTCGGCCTCTGGAGTAAAGCGAATTTATTTCTCGTATGAATGTAAAGTACTGCTATTATGTAAGGGTAAGTGCTTACTAAAGTTTAACGACACGATTCCTTTACTATCAAATACTACATGATAGTCTCAATGACTACATAAGTTACAGGCTCGTCCTTCAATCTATACTAATATTACAAATGTGAAAGTAACTCTATCTGTCTGTTTGTTACCTTTTCACGCCAAAACTACAAAACAAATTAGGCTGAAATTTGGCAAGGATAAAGGTTGTATCCTAGGGAAGGAGATAGGCTACTTTTATCCCGGAAAAATGAAAAAATCCCGAGGGACCGTAGGTTTAAAAAATACTTTCTATTCAAAGATAAACGTTTCTCTCATTTGATGTGTGTTCGTGAAAGACTAAAATAATTATGTACAATTTTTTCCTATTTACGTATCATGAAAACATTATTATATTCCGTTTACTCAACATGTAACTCTTAACTTTTACGAGCCGTGTTGGCCGAATGGGGTTGAACCTCGACTTTCAATCCGAAGGTCGTGGGATCGAATCCCGGCCGTGCATCAATGGATTTTGCGTTTCGTAAAATTTATATGCGCTTTAACTCGAGCTCTGAACGGTGAAGGAAAACATCGTGAGGAAACCAGTTAGTATTCTTATAGGCGGCGATGGGCTTGCAACCTGTCACGTATGGAATAATAACTTCTGCAAGATGTGGGCATGTATCAAATATGTATTTGTACATGCCTCTGACTACCCCCTTAGACATCTTCAAAGGATCTGGAATTTAAAGATCTAAGAGATGAATCCGCGCCTTGGGGATACAGTCGTGACCCTGTTTTTTTTTTTTAACTCTTAACTTTAAATCAATAATTTAATTAAGGTAACATTTTGTATGTATCGCTCAAACTATGTATGTTTTGTCAACGATGCAGGTAAGCTATAGCTGTAGTAAATAATTATATCTATATTATAAAGATTTGTTTGTTTGTATGTTTGTTTGTTTGAAATGAATAGGCTCCGAAACTACTGGACCGATTTGAAAAATGATTTCACCAATAGAATGCTACATTATCCCCGATGAACATAGGCTATATTTTATCCCGGGTGAAGTGAAGTTTTCCCGAGGGATCGCGGGTAACACCGCGGCGGACAGCTAGTATTTTATATAATAACAGGGACTCTGACAATACAATTTTATAAAAATCAAAGTTCTAAACTACCGAAAAATCATCTGAGTCACTTCTAAGCGGTAGCACGGTAAGCCCCGATTTTGTAGTTAAACTTAGAAAAGGATTCTCGAATCAACTTCTGAGAGTTCTCAAGTTGCAAACATAATAATTCCACAGAAGCAAACTCAAGAGTAACTCTAGGTAAAGCGAGCTTGAAGCCTGGTTTACACCGCGAAAGGGTTATGAGCGAGAAATGGCTAAGCGGAACGGACTCCTTTTTTATAAAATAGGTTTTAATTTCCACCAATAAAGAGTTTTTTTCTTTTGATTTCTCATTTTTGAATTTAGAACTGAGCGAGCTCATTTCAACTCATTCTGCTTGGCCCTTTCCACTCGGTTATTTGTTAGTCAATTTGTTCCTCATTCTTGCCTATGTTAGTTTCGAGGTCAAGAGCCGACCTATTCATCATAAAAAAAAATTGTAGAAATACAAGTATGCAATAGTCTTTCTTAAACTTTCGCGATCACTATTCATAATTACGTACTTATTAATTTAACGGTAAAATAAGGAAATAAGGAACGCAATAAATCCCGTTAAATTAATACGTAATTACAAGTATGCAGTTTATTCTTGCGAGTTTAACGGAGTCCGTACGGAGTACGTTCCGCTCGTGGTGTAAACCGGGCTTTATATATGAAACAAAAATAGATTCACTTTCGGACTAGACACTGGAGGATTGTCTAGCTTGTCTGACCTGGGAGTGCCTAACCTATGGATTTTGTTGAAGCCACGTCAGTTAACGAAACTCTAGATAGTTGCCCATTGAGAATTCGTTTCACTTTATGAAGGAATATTGTTGCTACTTTGTGGTTTGCAGAATATAATGGGCACTCAACATATTCGCCAATGATATACGAATGCCGACGTTCACGAACGTGTAGAGGGCCTATCGCCTGTATTTGCCTGACATCGTCTTTCCAAATTCGGCGAATAGTTAGGAGAATCTGAAGAGTGGCCGTTACATTTCGACGCTATGCACTTTTTATTTCGTACAAAATGGTGTGTATAAGTTTGATCACTTTGTCTTCATGTGTGTCTGTCTGCCTGTGGCATCGTAGCGTATTTGTTTATTTTTTTGTCAGAAAGGTGACTTGTTTGAGAGTGTTCAAACGACTGAATTTATTATCATGATTCATAAATCAGGATTTTTTCAGGTATGTGATATTTTCAATGAAAACTCAAAACATATGGTCTCAATCGTGCAAGAAGTGTCTACGCCCTTCGTAATACTATTAGATATTCTTCGTCTACGGTTAAAGTGATGATGAAATATAGCTACTATTTCCAGACAATGTTTAATCGCTGGGTATTGTACGATCACGTGCTGGAGTGCTTTTACTCCGTCTTGAACAAAGGCTAGTTCGCGTGAGTGGACACACGCGAGTAGCACGCGTAAAAAGAAAAAGTAAAGTCAGCAAAATTGACGAACAAATTATTAAGCATTCACTGTTTCCTGATTTGTGCAATGGAAATTATGGGTAGTTTAAAGACATAGTTTTGGTTTATTTGGGTAACTTAAAAAATACGCAATTAAAAATAACTAAACCATTTGTTGGGACACATACAATAGCTCTTATATTAGTAGGAAGAATGTTAGAACTTATTGTTTTTTAAGCCTTAAGTACTAAATTATGCATCACTAGCTGTCCGCCGCGGTGTTACCCGCGATCTCTCAGGAAAACTTCATTTCCCCGGGATAAAATATAGTCTATGTTCATCGGGAATAATGTGGGATTCTATTGGTGAAATAATTTTTCAAATCGGTCCAGTAGTTTCGGAGCCTATTCATTTCAAACAAACAAACAAACAAATCTTTCCTCTGTATAATATTAGTATAGATTTTGTAAAACATGCCAATAAGTATTTGAGTTTCCTTATGTTTCGAAAAATTTACTGCGGAGACACACAGCGACAAAATTTATATACTTGTAGTAATATAAATTTTGTCGCTGTGTGTCTTCGCGGCAAAATAAATCTTGCCATTCATAAAGACGGCGACAGTTTGCAGAGTTAGGAAAGTAGGTAGGTAAATGGAGACACGCAATAAATATACCCCGGTCAAACTCAATGCACCTATCAGCGTATCGCTATAAATCTTGTTTTCAAGACGATACTGCGTTCAACCTATCTAAGCGTATATTATTGTGAATGTTTATCATTTAGTATGGAAAAAGGATACAGTATAACCATATACAAACAAACTTTTATTATTTGTAACTAATAATTTTGTCTGGCACACATTTAGTGAAATTTTTTCAAAATATTTCATTTACTACTATGAAATAAAATGAGCAAACACCTTTATGGAACCTTCTCGCGATAATTTGATGCCTTATGAGTTTATTAATGCTAAAATCCTACGATCCCACTAATATAATAAAGCTGAGTGAGTATGTTTTTGTATCAATCACGCCTGTGAACCGATTTGGACTTGGAATAGGTGTAGGTAACCTGGAATAGCATATAGGCTATTCAAAATGTTGGTATCACGTGAGCAAAGTCGCGAGCAGTAACTGGTATTAAAACTTTCAAGTAGAAAAATATAAAAGCGGATCTGGAACAGACCTTTTTTAAACCTATATAGATAAAGAAATAGAAAATAGGAAACCGAAATTAAAAAAAAGTCGACAAAAGTAGAAAAAAATTAGAAACAAAGGCGAATGTACATTGTACATTGTATGAGAACAATTTATTTTTTTTAGATAACGGTACTATTATATATGGTTCTAGCTAGTTTTTTTATTTTTAAACCAAAAATTACGGTGCTTAAATTAAAACCTTGGCCCTTTTTTCAATATCTAATTACATGCCCAGTTTAACCAAGGCCACTTTAACCAATATACATTTTTCAAAGCACAATGTTAATTTCTTTTTACATCATTGTCGTGTTTGTACCTACTTAATAATGTATTGGACTTGGATACCATCGTCGTTTGGTTTATAACCTAATCACGGTAACTACGATTATTTAGTCAATACCAGCGAATATTTCTTTTAATCATACTTTCCAATTGATTTGCATGCTTATAAACCTCTAGTATAAAGATTTTTAATTTTAAGTTTAGAATATTTCCTTTTTTTTATTTTTCTCAATTAACCTTTTAAATTGTTTTGCATGTTTTGTAACCTTTAGCGGTAAAATTTGTTAAACTTATTTATAGTAATCTGTGAACAATGTTGTGGGCTGCATTATTACCAATTCTACCTGTAAAATGTTTACCATTATACTATAATATAATGTAGCTTAGTTGTTCCAAATAAACAAATAAAAAAAAGCAAAAATAAGATACACCATTATAAGCTAAAAAGTCTGGCTTACATTATTCCAGTCCAGCAGCGCTGGATTGCTAAACTGGAAAAATGTAAACCGGCACTGGAACTGAGCATTCCAGTCCGGTAACTGGATTGGCAGTCTACATTGAATCCGGCGGCTAGATTCGATCGCTGAACTAGAAAAATGTAAACCTGACTTTAGCTGCTCTCCGATACTTCACTTTTGAAGGATAAAAAATCAGACTAATGAATCTATATCTGCGACTGTCATCCAAATCCATTCAGTAGTATTTGCGTGAAAGAGTAACAAACATCCATACATTATGAAATGAAAATCCGAAATGCTTAACCGATAAATATGAGCATATCAAGAATTTCGAATCTGACGTATATGTATATGGTTCTGTGGCCGAGCGGTCGAAGGCACTCCGGCTTTAGGAGGATCGTCTGATCATCGCGGGTTCGAATCCCGTCAGAATCAAAAATTTTGATAAGACTTTTCATTTCATAATGAAATACCATGTGTGAATTACTTCCGCATTTAAAATGGCGCATTCAGCACTAAATGACGTCAGCAATAGACCTCGAGTCAAATACGAGAAAACTCGATCTCCCAAATATAATAATAATAGGGTGTCGGAAATGTCATCGCCAGCCTGAAACAATCCAACACATCACTGGTGCATGTCCGAGCCTCACTCAAACCGATTATACACATCGCCATAATCAAGTAGCTCAAGTCATTCACCAAAAACTAGCAAAAAAACTCGACCCTATTTCAGGAAAACTCACACCCTATTACCAATATGACCCCAAACCAGTTCTGGAGAACAACAGCCACAGAATGTACTTCGACCGAGCAATACTCACAGATAAGACAATACATTACAACAGACCTGACATTACAGTAATAGATAAAGTTAATAAAGTAGTTCATATAATAGATATTGCAGTACCAAATACACACAACATCAAAAAAACTATTTCAGAGAAAATTTATAAATATACAGAGCTTAAAGACGAAATAACAAGAATTTGGAAAATGAACAAAGTTTACATAATACCACTGGTGCTCTCCAGCACAGGGGTCATCCCAAAACACCTAATTAACTCTCTAAAAACAATTGACTTGCCTGAGAACACCTATATAACTATGCAGAAAGCTGCTATCCTAAATACATGTCGGACTGTTCGAAAGTTTTTGCAAGAAGATAGTCATAATAATTTCCCAAATGATACCCACTTGGTCTAGGCCCGTGTGTATCATTAATACCGAAATAATTCATTTCGAGAAAAATTTAAACCCAGAAAATAATAATAATGCTGGACAATTTCACACAGCATCATCTAGCCCCAAACTAAGCAAAGCTTGTACTATGGGAACCAGATAACTGATACACTACTTATATACTTTTTTGTTTGTAAATACATACATATTATACATAGAAACACCCAGACCCGAGATAAATATTTGCAGATCATACAAACATTTATCCCGCGGCGGGGATCGAACCCGCAACCTGCTGCGTCTCAAGCGGGCTTTCACCCACTGCGCCACAGAGGTCGTCATATATGTAGCAACATAAACGACTTCATACAAAATGTATAGTCCGGGAGCGATTTTCTTGAGCTTTATTTATAGCCGTAAACTGAGAACGACTTACGTGATAACTCCGGGGCGCGTATTTAACGGCAACGTTGCCTATTAATATTAAAAGACCTTCCAAAACATACGCATAGCTCCTGGAATTACCAGTCAACGATAGTGCCTCGATAACTTTTATAAAAGGGTCATAGGTTCATATTTCAGCCAACTTTGAAAAAAAATTAAAGCTTTTTTCATTTCTTTTAATTTTTTCATTTAAATTTTCATTTCTCATTTTAACAGTAATACATTAAATTTGACGACCTCTGTAGCGCAGTGGGTGAAGGCCCGCCTGCGACGCTAAAGGTTGCGGGTTCGATCCCCGCGGCAAGACCAGTGTTTGTATGATCTACAAATATTTGTCTCGTGTCTGGGTGTTTCTATGTATAATATGTATGTATTTACAAACAAAAAGTATATAAGTAGTATATCAGTCATCCCATAACACAAGCTCTGCTTACTTTGGGGCTAGATGATGCTGTGTGAAAAGTCCAGCATTATTTATTTATTTATTTATTTATTTATTTATTTATTTATTTATTTATTTATTTATTTATTTATTTATTTATTTATTTATTTATTTATTTATTTATTTATTTATTTATTTATTTATTTATTTATTTATTTATTTATTTATTTATTTATTTATTTATTTATTTATTTATTTATTTATTTATTTATTTATTTATTTATTTATTTATTTATTTATCTAAAATACACGCCAACTCCAAAAATATAATATTTTATAGGGTAAAAGACAAACACTCATAAGTAATGATCGTGTATACTGTGTAAAGCTTATTCTGTGCACTTAACTTTCCCGCGAATCAAGGGCAACAGGGAAACAATAAATAATTGTGTCGAAAAGTACCGGAAGCTAACGAATCAATGGCCTATTCATGCCGTCGTAATGTCTTCAGCATTGTATTTTGAGGACATTTCGTGATAATGGCAACAATTTTAGCTTTTATAGGCTCCTTGAAACATAATGTTGCCGTTGTAAATGATTTTGTATAATAGACATGTGGATTTCAATTTAAAGGGAAGGCACATTTGTCAGTATCGTAAGCGCCATACACATTAAACTATTAAGAGGTCATTAGCATTCAAATACTTACCGTATTCAATGAACTAATGAGTTTGTGTTAGAAATACGCTTATTAACCATTGTTAACTTGTTTACTTATATTTCGAACTGTTTTCAAACAAATAATAAAATCCTATTAATTTAATACCTATGCTTTGAGTTTTTATAGATCAAGCGATTGTTCGAGTGCAAGCCCGTATCCATACGTAAAAACATGCTATTTCAAAACATAAATCGTAAGCATGAAACATAGAATAGAATAAACTTTTGTATATTAAAAATAAACCTACTCGTAAATAGAAAAAAAGAGACAGAAAATAAATTTAGTTCTGTAGAGGTACTGCAGGTAAAACGGAATTGCTAAACCGCAGCATCGTCGCCCGTATTGGACATGCACAAACTGTAGAGAAATCTGTGTTCTGTGTCGACTCTCTCTTGGTGCTATACTTACATAAAAAAACTCAGGCATTTCTTTACTAGAGTGAAACGTGTAGATGGCGCTAACCGGTGCTTAACCGATAAATATGAGCATAAAAAAAATCGAATCTGACGTCAGTGGTTCCGTGGCCGAGTGGTTGAGGGCACTCCGGTTTTAGGAGGATCGTCTGATCCTCGCGGGTTTGAATCCCGTCAGAATAGAAAATTTTGATAAGAATTTTCATTTCCGGTAATAAGTCCTACTTGCTGTTCTAAGCTATGTTGATGTCTGAACAATGTATGAAGTAATACAAAAGTGTCTTCTACTAATTATTCTTGTTACGGAAGCTTAGTCCTCATAATATTTTCAGCAAAGGACCCAAAACTAATAAAGCTTCACGACTTAACTCGTGTTTTGTACACACAACAATTTGGCAACTTAGCTTTAGAGATTAATGTTTCACAAAATGTTATAATCTCAGGAAGTTGGACTTGAGCCATTTCTCGACACTAACATTTTTAAACGAGTTTTTATTGGGTGCAAGCAGCTCGGAAATAGTAATAAGTGTGTTTTTAACTCCCACCTATATTTTTTGGAAATTTATGAGTTTCTGAGTTGTTTCTTGCAGGTTTTTACTAGTTGGTGCAGAAGCTAAGAATAAGCCGTCAAATTGTGGTCTTGTGTTTCAAGCTCTAAGCTTCTTTATTGTTTTTTTTTTAATTTAATAAAGAGAGAGAAAGAAAATTAATGTTTGTTTTTACGTGGAGAGTATTTCCCGGAACCAGTCCACTTAACAGCGCGATTTCTGCCACTATCTCCGATGCCCTACTCAAAGTCAAAGTCAAAATTAGTTTATTCATTGAAATCACTTTGGATTGTTTAGAATCGTCATTTTTCAATTTTTATACATTTTTATTTTAACTATGTTAAAACGAGTTGGAGCATGTCGTCGTAATATCATCAGGGGGGATTTGCCCATACTCGCCACGCTGGGCATGCGGGTTGGCGAGCGCAGATGATAGCTGTACTAGTTGTTAAATGAGGGGGGGATGCAGTAGCATCCCCCCCTCATTTAACAACTAGTACAGCTAGAACAGCTAGAAAAAGCAGCTAGCAAAGCAGCTAGCAAAGTAGTACAGCTAGAAAAAGCTGGGGGATGGGCAGTAGCCCATCCCCCAGCTTTTTCTCTTAGTCGCTTCTTACGACATCCACGGGTTGAAATGGAGGGGTCTATTCTTATGCCGGAACCACCACGGCATGGGGAGCATCTATGGGGGAGGCCTATGTTCAGCAGTGGGCGCTAGATGGCTGAGATGATGATGATGATGATGATGAGTTGGAGCATATTCATATTTCATACTGAAACTCTAAGTAGCCTTAAACTCTTAATCATCTTCAAAGGACAACCTCGATAGTGCGATGGCAGGTATGACTGAAATGTCTAAGTATGTGGAGAGCTTGTGGTGTTGCTTCCTTATTTGTTGATAGATCGTCAAAGTGAAGCACCGTTCTGTGCGGTCACAAAGTGGATGAGTGAACACTAGTGATTCCGTGATTCGGCGGTCTCATTGAATTCTCGGTTTCGGCTAAAATGTTGTCAAGCTAAGACGAAAGGTAAAAACTCCACTCTCACTAGGAGTTGGCCACTAATTCATACGAATCTTAGATCATTTAGACGGGATGCGCCTTACCTTGTATATTTCCCCTCTGCTAAAATGTACATGATCCGATCATGTGCGTCTTATAATATTTCGTACGTCATATACGAAATTTGCAAGAGTATGCGTAAGAATGATGGTGTATTGTCAGTTTTTATGCATAAGTGGGGGAAATTGCGCTCGTTTGCTACTTCTTCCCCCGCAGAAATCGGCACATTTAGTAAGTGAAATTCCGTCAATAGCGAATCCCTACTTTTTCGTCTGAGATACGAACCTATGATCTGCAGATTTTTGATGACCTCGGTGGTGGGCAAGACACAAGACTTTGATGAGACGCAAGAGGTGCGAGTTGTAAAGCGATGATCAGCACAAAGTTCCTGGTCTTGGGTTTGTGGTATACGAGTACGTGTAGTTTCTGATAGCCACGACACCGGAACTCATAGTATGGAATTAGGATTTACAAGGACATTGGCTTAGAAATTGTAATTAGTTTCCATCCTTTTTTGTAGTGAATGATGTTGCTAGTCATTTTCCACTTGGCTAGGTCCCAATACTATGTGCGCCAGGATATGTTATATTTTATTCATACAATTGCGAGTCTGCGTAGCAAGATACCAAATTGGAAAACACGATTAGAATGTGTATTACCATTTTCATATTTCTCTCGTCTTTCTATCATTTTCGTCACCGTACAAAACCATCTGATGGTAATATTTTTTACCTTATTTAATACCTACAAAACATTTTAACATTATGTGCGGTAGCTATCTTTAGACCCCTAGGTATTTTATGACTAAGAATAATAAGTAAACTACGATTCCAAAAACTTTTACAAAAAGCGTTTAAAGCAAAATCCATTGATGTACTGCAGCAAATCAAACCCACTGCCTTCGGATAGAAAGTTGAGGCCCTACTCCATGCATCCAATATGGACTCTTGATGAGCGAGAGAAAAAATGTAAATAACAAAATTTATAATGCGTCCCCAAGTAAGTAAATAACATTATTTATCTAGGCACAAAGTAAATAGAACCTCTTTATTTTTAGTAATGTAAAAAACACAACTATAAAATATTATAAAAAAATTAAAACGTACCTATCTGTGATCAAAATTATTTCAAATATACATTACCAAAAATAAAATCAAATAAAAATAATACTCACGAAGCTCTCAATTCTGCACACTCCATTCCAAAATCACATTATCTCAAACACAGTAAAAAGTTATCGTGCACTGAATTTTCTACACAAATGTCTCTGCGGTTTACGCATCAGTTACCGTGCGCGAGCCATCCCTTAGGAAACAGGTGACATAAACATTCACCGAACAACGTCTGGCCAATTACTGAGCTGGTAAGCCCACCGCTGGCGTTCTGCGCATGCTCCACCTCGGGACTTGAAGCAATAGCGTGGGAATATTCATAACTTAGTTTACACTTTTGTTTACAATGTTACTCGGGAGACGAACGCGCGGCATCAGCTAAATCAAAATGAATGGTGGAGAAGGGTCTTTATTTGGTTTTAAATATGACAAATGATTACCCCCAGGTGGGGCGATTCGGAAAATTCAGGTTTCAGTGTTAGAACAACAATATTATAAAAATAATCTTTTTTTGCAAGCGACATGAAGCAAAATGGAAATGAAGCAAAATGAAGAGTAGAAGAATGAAATTGATGAAATTTTATAAAAAAGAGACAACAGTGATTTTCAATTTCATCAATGTCATACCTATTGTATGACACCTATTGTACCAATGTCATACCTATTGTACCAATTGTCTGAAGCGACTATCGCTCTAAAAATGCCTGCTGAGACATTTTATCCCCACTTCTTTGAATAAAGTTCTAATACAACCTGAAATGTGAAGTATCTTTCACGACACCTCAGGCGGTAATAAATAAGATATTTTTATTATGTAAAAACCTAGGTGACTCTCTTTATTAGTATCAAAAGCTTTTCTTATAACTTAAAGAAACTTTTATGACACAGAAACAACTTCTACTTTAATAATATTTTGTACATTATTGACTTTTTTGCTGTTAAAATAACATACATCGACCTGTTTGAGCCACTACTCATACACAAACATTATTATAAAGAACTCTAATAATAGATAATATATTAATTTTGATTGAGTAAATGTATTAGACAAAACATTGACCAGTTCAATAAATAATAATTATGTTCCGATGCCGAGAAAGTTCTAATGAAGTATAAATACAAAGTTATTATTATTTTCACGGTTAACTAAACGTCTGTCCATTAGCGCTAAAATGGATAGAGTTTGGATTGGAAAGGGTTGGGCGATTAAGTTATGCACAAAGCTTTGAACAATACGACGGTTAAATAGACAGGACGATTAACGGATGCTTAAAGATTTTATCTCGGTTTGTTTATTCACAGCTTTCATACAGACAGCAAATAAAGGCTTTTATTACTATAAAAGCGGATCGCTAGTATACTTACTAGCGATCCACCCTGACTGCGCCTAATAATATTAGCGTATGTTTATCCTGAGTTAATTTACTTCGAAATGGTAAAAAAATGAAATTTTTATCAAGGTGTCTGGAGATTTCATTCCTAGTAAGTAAGTAAGTTCGTATGAGTCAGTGGCGAACTCTGGCGACGGAGTTTTTAGGCCGCCTTAAGGCCTCCGTCATGGCTTAACGACTTAAATAGCCGGGACCGACAATTTAACGTGCCCTCCGAAGCACGGAAGCGCTCAGATGAAAATGCCACTGGCGGTCACCCATCCACTTACATTCCTAGTAAATAAGTTAAGTATCGATAAAAAATATTGTTCTCGTTTAAGGTTAAGCAAGGTTATTTACTTGTTTGGATTTGAATTTAAAGCCCTTTCTAAACGAATTCTATTAACCAAACCAATTGATATTACCGTTCCGCCCTACCGTCAGAATTAGTTTGTCCCTTTGTGGAAATGTTACTTTGATAAATCAATACTACGAGTAATTGGGTGCAATACCGATGCCTGTAACCTGATAATCTTATGGAATGCTATTACGAGTATATTTCCTATTATTATTATTGACGACCTCTGTGGCGCAGTGGGTGAAAGCCCGCCTGGGACGCAAAAGGTTGCGGGTTCGATACCCGCCGCGGGATAAATGTTTGTATGATCTGCAAATGTTTATCTCGGGTCTGGGTGGTATGGGTGTACATACACCCATTGTTTGTAAATACATACATATGTATTTACAAACAAAAAGTATTTAAGTAGTATATCAGTTATCTGGTTCCAATAGTACAAGCTTTGCTTAGTTTGGGGCAAGATGATGCTGTGTGAAATGTCTAGCATAAATTTATTTATTGATTTATATCATCATATATTATATCATTATTATTTACAGTCTAACGAACTACTGGATCATCATCATCATCTCACCTACTGCTGGGTATAAGCCTCCCTTCTTTTACGCCAATCTCCTCTATCTTGCGCCTCTCGCGTCCAAAAATTTCCTACGTGCTCTCGGACGACCTCGATTCCGGTGGTCCGATCTTTACCAACACTTGGTCAAAGATTTACATTTACTCCACCGGCCATCACCACGTTACTGCTGGATAGATGATTTATAATTATTATGACTATTCATCAAATCCTTAATATTCATTTAAATTTGAATAATTTACGTTGAGTAGTTCATAGAAAACTGACTGATGAATTGCTAAATTATAATTACTGATAATGTAATTTCATTTAATAACCTAAATGTGGTTCATAAAGCGACTATTATTGAGTCTGCTGTAGTCATTTTGCGAGTCCTTTGTATGACTATGAAATGAATGTTTACTATAGGAATGGCTTAGGAATTGATCTATTTGATAGTTTTTTTATGAATTGTTGTAAATGTGTGCTTGATATTTTTGAATTTTTCCTCTCCAAATAAGGACAAGTGACAAAATAACAATAAAATTGAAATCCACCACCATTCTTCGTGATAGCATTAATTGGAAATTTGCACTCAGACACCACAAACTTTTCATGTATTTGAAAACAACAAAATAACACAAATTGTGTTGAATAATGTAAAAAATTATTTGTAACGGTTGCAATACACAAACGCCTAATAGAATTCATGAATTTTTACTTGAATATCATGCTTTGAAATCATCATCATCATCATTTTAGCCATATATTATAGAGTCCACTGCTGAACCTCCCGCATCGATTTCTACAGCGATCGATCTTGTGCAGCCTGCACCCAATGGCTCCCAGCAACCTTTACCAGATCGTCTTTCCATCTAGTGGGGGTCCTTTGCTACGATTTCCGGTGCGTGGCCTCCACTCGAGAACTTTTCTGCCCCGCCCACTGCCACTTCAACATGCTAATCTTTGCAACTTGCTTTGAAATTACTTACTTTTTCACACCGAAGCGCTCGGTCGTTCTTCATAGATCGTCGAAGTTCAACGTTCTAAGCGAGCGCTTACCGAGCGCTTCCGTGCTTTGGAGTATTCTAAATGATCTCTCTGAGCGCTTCGGAGGGCACGTTAAATTGTCGGTCCGTCGCTAAGCCATGACGGGGGCATTAAGGCGACCTAACCTGATCGAGACTGCTCGCAGTCATTTTTCTATACAAAAGTGCTGATGACGTCAGAAAATGCGGCTCGCCTCTGACGTCAGTAGCATTTTCTCTATTGAATTGACACTTCACCGCGTTCGCTTCGGATGCACTGTGCGACCACCCTAAAAAAGTTGGCCCCTGACTCATATGAACTTACTTATCACACCTATTATCGGAAGGTAGGTAGATCATCAGTATATGCAATCATTATCATCGCCACAATCTAATATCCGGTCAACTAATAGGATTGCAATTCACAGCATGCATATGGTCTATTAATAGATGACCAGCGCATCTAATCTAGGCGAGTTAATTGAATTTAATA
This sequence comes from Epirrhoe alternata, assembly GCA_963565295.1. Classification (NCBI taxonomy): domain Eukaryota; kingdom Metazoa; phylum Arthropoda; class Insecta; order Lepidoptera; family Geometridae; genus Epirrhoe; species Epirrhoe alternata. Next base: position 9,767,153 of record OY751381.1, on the reverse strand, counting down.
TTGGAGCTACTGGCACAAGAGTATACACAAACAAAGTTAACTAGACTCTAGGTGAGTCTTCGGGCAATTTAAGTACATTACGAGAAAGGAGAAATTTTATGTATGTATGTGTATGTCCCGGTACCTTTGTACAGTTGTGACTCTGTTTTGTTTCGTTTTTTAAGTATGAATTAGCCTCCTCGCAGACTGCAGACTTTCTATCGGCCGATAGTTGAGACGAAATATACTTGGGTTCGTAATTAGTATGGGGAAATATAGGCTGTCTCAACTATCGGCCGATAGAAAGTCTGTAGTCTGCGAGGGGTCTTAATGTGTAAATCTAAAATGTGTGTGAAAATGACGAATGTTAAAAAATTAAGTACCTACTTATAATATTTCAAAATTGATAGTAAGTCTATTATCATTTTTAGTATTCCTACTACAAAAATATGCATTTAAAGTCGCAATTGTAACGCACTCTCAATTTGGGATTCCCAACCTCGTACGCCAACCGCATCAGTGAAATCCGCCGTACAGTGACCAACTAAGCATCTATTCTGTTAGATCTATGTACCGGTCTCCGAGAGTAGCAACGCCGCCTAAATTATGATTTATGAAAGCCGAATAGCAAACTGACTTTGCATTGAGGTAACCAACTACCTTTACTGCTACCTAAAGTTCACGACTTAATACACTTAGACGAAGTTATGGCATAACTGCGGGAATTATTAGAGTACGTTATATTAATTCGCGTATTTCAACTCTGAGTAATGAGTGAATTTGATAACTCTCAAGTACATAAAACGTTAATTAATTTGAACTACAATATATGTTCGTATCTTTGAGATTTGATTAAAAAACCAGCCAAGTGCGAGTCGGACTCACACACTTATAGCGGCAACAGAAATACATCATCTGTGAAAATTTCATCTGTCTCACTAACATGGTTTATGAGATACAGCCTGGTGACAGACGGACGGACAGACAGACGGATGGACAGCGGAGTCTTAGTAATAGGGTCCTGTTGTGCCCCTTGGGTACGGAATCCTAAAAAGCAAAGCCAAGTGTTCATAGTGAGATAGGCTATGAGCGAAGCCGCAGGCGTGTTAGTAGGTTTAAAAAATCAATAACGCTTAGACCCCTCGCAGACTACAGACTTTCTATCGGCCGATAGTTGAGACGGAATATATTTTGGCTCGTAATGAGTATGGAGAAGTATAGCCCGTCTCAACTCTATCGGCCGATAGAAAGTCTGTAGTCTGCGAGGGGTCTTAGTGAATAGTGCCTACTATTTCTAGTAATACTTTACTGCATCCCTTTTATATGAAAGCTACCGACGCGTCGTATTCCAAAGCTACTTCTAAGCAGCTTATGATAAGTAAGTTCGTATGAGTCAGTGGCCAACTCTGGTGACGGAGTTTTTAGGCCGCCTTAAGGCCTCCGTCATGGCTTAACGACTAAAAAAGCCGGGACCGACAATGTAACGTGCTATCCGAAGCACAGAAGCGCTTAGATGAAAATGCCACTGGCGGTCACCTATCCACTTGCAGACCATTTCAAACGTTCTTCGACGATCTATCAAGAACTACTAAGCAAGCACAACCACCAGCGCTTCACAAACATATGATACCGAAGTTTTTTTTTATAAATACTTAAATAAATAAATAAATAATCTACTATATAAAAATAAGTCGGGTTTTCCTTCCTGACGCTATAACTCCAGAACGCACGAACCGATTTCCACGGTTTTGCATTCGTTGGAAAGGTCTCGGGCTCCGTGAGGTTTATAGCAAAGAAAATTCAGGAAAAATCTGGTGGCGAAACGGAGTTCGCTGGGTTTGCTAGTGCTGGATAAATTCACACAGCATCATCTAGCCCCAAACTAAGCATGGCTTGTACTCGTACTATGGGAACCAGATAACTGATATACTACATCAATACTTTTTGTTTGTAAATACATACATATTATACATAGAAACACCCAGACCCGAGATAAATATTTGCAGATCATACATCCAAACATCGCAGTGGGGATAGAACCCGCAACCTTCTGCGTCTCAAGCGGGCTTTTACCCACTGCGCCACAGAGGTGGAAGTTTGAATTGTGAAACTGAGACCAGGCATCAGTTAATCATTTATAGAGTCTACTTGACTGTTTAAGTAGCCTGACTAGGCTACACTTTCGCAATTGCACAAAGAGCAGAGCAACCGCAAACCTTTCAGAGTTGGCTGATAGCCAATCCCCGATACAGTTTTTATACACTTTCAATATTAAACGCTTGAAAAATATTAAATTCTGCTATAAATACAACCGATTTGATTATTTTTAGTGGAAAAAACTTGAAAAAATAAATGCGACAGGCAATATTTGATATTGAAAAAGCTTCTAAAATAAATAGAGCTAGTACATTGAGCTAGTAATAGTAATTTTATGTTCAATATCAGCTTGTTTCATCATTTAATTTTTTCAAGCAAAGATGGCATAATTTATATAGAAGTCAAAAAGTCAGAAGAAGCGACCAATTAGGTATGTTACCGTATCACGGCCACTCTACACGTTCGCCGAACTATTTACCGATCTACTAAATAAATAATAAATAAATAATGCTGGACATTTCACACAGCATCATCTAGCCCCAAACTAAGCAAAGCTTGTACTATGAGAACCAGATATCTGATATACTACTTATATACTTTTTGTTTGTAAATACATACATATTTATACATAGAAACACCCAGACCCGAGATAAATATTTGCAGATCATACAAACATTTATCCCGCCGCGGGGATCGAACCCGCAACCTTCTGCGTCCCAAGCGGGCTTTCACCCACTGCGCCACAGAGGTCGTCGAACTATTATTCGAACTATTATTTGAATAGAAGATGATTGACGAATACAGGCGATGAGGCCCTCACGTTCGTGACCGTTGGCATTCGTCTATCATCGGTGAATATGTACAGGGCCCAATAGATGGAACAAACAGAATACTTACTACCTACTAAAACGTTGTTATGGAAGCGTGAACGCGATAAAAGCAATCAATTTTCAAGAAAAAGATGCAAAATAATGATATCTCCAAACCAAGGGATTACGAAATATTGTTTCGTATTGTTCAACTGAACGAAAATACAAACTCCTTTCAAATGGTAATTTGATTGCACTCAGTTACAGTTTCAAAAGAATAAAATATTCTTTTCAAGGGTCGAGGGCGCGTAGAATTATTAATGGCCGCCAAACTGTATTTGGGTTTATAAGGTTTTTGTGATGCGGGCGCACAAAGTGAGAACCTACCATTACTTTCTTCCGGCCAAATCTGGGTGCAATCGAATTAATAATTTTGTAATTTTTAAAGTGTACTTAGGTATTTCATTGAGAAATGAAAAGTCTTATCAAAATTTTCGATTCCGACGAGATTCGAACCCGCAACGATCAGACGATCTTCCTAAAACTAGAGTGCCTTACCGCTCGGCCACGGTACCCTTAGTCATCACAATCGAAAATTTTGTTAAGCTCATATTTATAGGTTAAGCATCGGTAAGGGCCATCTACACGTTTCACTCAGTGAACTCATGCTCATTGTCCGAAGTTACATTCCGAATCAAATGACGAAGAAATGTCTATAATTTTGTAATTTTTTAAGTGTTAAACCACACTTAGGTATTTCATTGAGGAATGAAAAGTCTTATCACAATTTATTGAAAACATTACCTCGATTTGCCATTCAAAAATACTATGTACGTATTCAAAATAATACCACAAGAATAACAAGAATTACTCATGCGAATATATCGTCAATTTACATTTGAGAAGGTTTCGAAACTCCGGATGAATCGAAACGTCTCTGTATCGATATTGTCAATCAAACAATCTGGGTGAGAGGGAAGAACACGGTGTGGTAACTCCCCGCGGTCGCATTTCACACATTGATGTGACTAGAGTTCGAAATCGTAATGGGATGGGTAGTACACGTGAACTGAATGCATCCTGATGATTAAATATAATTGTTACACAAACAGACGGAGGACACAAAGGCCATGCAAACATTAATTATGTTACGTATTTGGTTAGTTAAGAGTGTGCAGGAGTGATTTAAGTAATTTTGTAGTTCAAAATCGTTATTTATCACAGAATCTGTGAAAGCTACAACCTTCTTATCTTGGAAAACGTGTTTTAAAAACACGATTGTTGAAAGTTTTCTAGATAAAATATTTTTTGAAAAATACATGTTTTGCACACATTTTGCTATTTATCTCAGGAACAACACACTTTTTTGGTGGGTTTTTGTTTTGTCAAGAAACCTAATAAGTAGTAATAAGTATTTCTTTAGTTGTGTCTTTTAATTTTTCTATCGGTTGTTTAATTAACTTGTAATTAGCTAAAAAGTGTTTTAGCGCCGTAAATTACGTTGCGTATCCATAGCTCTGTACTCCTCACACGCCGAACAAATCACACTCGCTGTTCCGCTTACAAAATGGCGGCGTATGGCACACTCTTGAGCGGGAATTCATCTTAATATGTAGTACGTAATGTCAGGAATGAGTATATCAGAGGAAGTTTGAAAGTTGTGCCAGTGACGGTTATGATGAAGAGTAATAGGTTGTCGTGGTATGGGCATAGCGGAATTGAAGAGGAAAATCTGTTGTGCCGACCTCACATAAAAGTGGGATAAGGGCAGGTAAATAATGATGATGATGATATGATTGTTAAAATATCTTGTATCCTTGAATGCGAAAGATCGAGTGTACCTGTAGTGAATAAAGTATACAAAATAGTTTATTCAGAACAATCAGAGGAACAAAGGTTACAAAAGTATGATGAAACGGCAGAAGTCATTTAGTATATTTTAGTTTAATATTACAGTGTTTATAATGCACCCGGAAATAGCTTGAGTGAATCAAGTCTACTAAGTAGTGCACTCAGTGCACTTAGGAATTAACTATACCACCATAGTCCTTCTAACAATGGCGATAAGATTCAAAAACCTTTAATATCACAAGAGCTTCCTTAGAAGCAAAACGTTACGCTCTTTATTTCTGGAATCCACCGGCGTTGCTTGTAAACGGTACTTGCAGTATGTTGAAGGTGATTTAATTTGCCTTTTAGAAGGATTATGTCGTTCTACTTTACATAGTTGCATGTCTAGATTATCTTTACTCAAATTAGTATACCTAGTTGCATGTCACACAAATTACAACCATGTGCAACTATGATATGGACTAAAATTGAAAATCAACTTTCTAGACTATGCGGGTTTATGAATATAAGGGTTATCCTTGAACGCGGCAGTCCTAACCACGCAGTGTTATTGACAAAGAAAAAATATAACTTTACTTATTGTATTTCGCCCGACAACTTATTCCAACTGCAAAATGGTTTTCAACAAAAATATTGATTTTAACTTTACTTTAAGACGGAATATAAGTAAAACAAATAAAACAACACGTTGTCGTCCCGGAATCCGCCAATTGCGGATATTTACGATGTCAATATAGATCTGCCCTTCCGTCTCTAAGATTTAGGATGCAAGGGGATAAAAAATGTAAATTTGTTACCGTCTAGGACTTATTGAAATTGGCTGATTTACTTTAATCACACTTATTTCGTATGAAAGGATTGGGTTCTGTTTATTGTCCTTTTATTGGATCCTAAAGTTTTTTAGACGCATAGCTCCGCAAAATACTCTTCTGAAACTGTGTTATCCGTGCCATAATAAAACATCTACATTTAGTTTGTATACAGACAGAGCTCTAACCAGTGTCGTCTACAAAAAATATTAAGTTACCTACTCTAAAAAAATCGTTACCTACTTATAGTTCTCTAAAAAATCCATGTGCCATTCGCAGTTACAAAAAATATAAATCGACGCTGCCACTCAAGAACTCTCTCCTAGGTTTTCGCATTGATTAGTTACATCCTACGCGTTTCTTTATTGAATACTTTATTAAGTTCTTTTGAAACATGTTTGGATTTATTCTAATTAAAAAACTCTTGTACATCAGTTTATACCAGTAAAGACATTATTTTAATAATAGCTACAAAGACGCCCGTAAACCCAAGAGACCGATTGCAAACCTAAGTAGTATTCAGCGGGAGCTCAACCATGAATGAGCAAACTTGGCTCACATACTTGCAAATAATTTGGAATATACTCATGGTTCTTCTGAGGCTTACACGTTGAACATGGAATGGATCGTGAGGTAATTAATATTCCACGACCGCAATATCAAAAGCTTTGGCACATGACTTTGATAATAACGTTACTGGAACAGTAATGTTTTAATATTATTTTTACATTAATTAATATTAACATAAATCTTTAGTCCCATACCCAAAGGATAATTTTTAGTATTTTTAATGCAACTCCGAGGCAGGCCTAGAAAGCGCTGACGCGATGACCTAGACGCATTTTGGAAGGGTTGCAGAGATCTCGCAGAGAGTGGAAAGTGACGAAAGGCCTTTGCCCGGCTGTGGGACTTAAAAAATGGTGTTTCATTTGCATGTTTAACATAAACCTATTCCAGCAACGTGCCACTGGTAGCTTGTTTATTATCTACTCTGAGGCAATAAAACAATGATACTGATTACAGCGCCTTCGTTTCTTAGTGTTCCTCATAAAAATATTGCGTGTTGCGAGTCTTCTTGTCTATGCGTTGAAATTTATTGCCAGTCGTAAAAAGAGCATTGTGAAAAAACCATGAATTTCAAAAACAGACAATGCTCGTTCCCACGTCATCACTTTAAATGCCCAAGAACTTTATTACCGAGAATAGAGAGCTTTTGTAAAACATTTTTCTCTTTATGTTCTGTATGTTTTATTTACAGTATATGAGTTTCATCTAACTCCATGAAAATATTTATACCTTTATGTTTTACTTGCGATAACACAATTTGTTTTCATAATTTTTTTTGGTAATTATCATGCAACGTATTTCCCTCATATATCATCAATATGATGTCATGTCACAAAGGGAGTGTTAAAAAAGCGTCATCTTTTTATTCGGAAGTATAATTACATCCCATCCAATGGTCTTGTATTCATAATCCAGCACTTTATCATGGTACCCTTTATTACCTACCGGGGAATTAAAGTCTCAGACCTCTATATCATAGCGTTGTGATTGGTACAATCAAATTTAAAAAATAATGGGGTAAGGTCTAATTACACCCAAGCCAAATGGACTGTAATGATAATATTATTAGCTTCTGTCTATAGCTTTGCTCGCATTTTATCCAAATAAAAAATTGTCTGTGCTCAAATCTTATTATCTATACTAATCTATATTAATATTATAAAAAGGAAAGATTTGTTTATTTGTTTGAAATGAATAGGCTCCGAAACTACTGGACCGATTTGAAAAATTCTTTCTCCATTAAAACCCTACATTATCCCTAATGAACATAGGCTATAATTTATCCCGGAGAAATGATTTTTTCCCGAGGGATCGCGGGTAACACCGCGGCGGACAGCTAGTTTATTATAATCAGATTTTAATCTCTTATCGTACTGATAACTGTTATTTCAACTTAATCGTCGTACAAAACTTGTAGTAGGACACATTAATCCTACTAAGTCTTTTTCACGGCGGAACGTATGCGTGACACTTCGAGATGATGTCAAAGTCAGTAAAATAGTAATGTCCTACAGTTTTGTTGTGAGCTACACAGAGTGAAACGAAACAAATTCAATGTGTCAGGCATACGTTCTGAAATACGGGATGAAAAAGACTATAGAAGCAGTTTTATTTCACACAGGTAACCAAAATGTAATTTAATTATACATTTTGACGTCCAATTTTCAAACTAAATGAACTCTGTAATTTATACTCTCGCAGGTCCATTCCGGAGAGACAAAAGGGATGCCGTAGGTAAAAGGGTTAAGGTAGTTTTAGTTCTTGTTTCACCATCTTTGAGTAAGGTTCAAGTAAGCTAGGATGTCAATTAAGTTGAAGTACTGCTCTTACATCTTTCACCATCGTTGAGAAGGACCAGCAGTCATTTGTAGTTTTCATTGAATAGAAGTTTTTTAGTTTAATCAAGTGTCTATTTCACCTAGTGAGTTACGTCTTCCTATTGAAGTATATGGCTTTGTAAATCAAGCCATGTAAAAGCTTTAAAGCTATTTACAAAATTGCATGGGTAGAATCATTTTAGGACCGTAAAATGGCGATGTCGGTTTAATCTTAACTGAGAAATTTGGTATTCTAATGGCGTCTATTACTTGGCTGGGAACTTGGCTTGGTTGCATGTAGTAGGCGGGGATTTTACTTTACTAAAGCAGTTATACACCGAACGGTGTACGTAACCCTTGTCATTCATAGTATTACCTTACCTACATTATAGTTATATGGGCCAAAGAAAATTATGAAAGGGCTGTTTGAAAGCGGTATTACCAAGAAATTATTATAGAAGCACATAGAAAATATAAGCAGAAAGTCTATTGTGCTGGCTCAATACTAAAGTAGGATAACGGCAAATATTTATAGGGCTAAAATAATAATGGTACTTATTATATAAGACAAAGAAGGCACAATGTAAATTGGCTTATGGTTTCGTAATTACCTCGACGTTTATAAAAACCACTGCTTACTTTGCGCCAGCTTTTTTAGTGTGCTCAACCCACTAGTTGGACTACACAAGTTGGACAAGAGATGAAATAATAATACTTAGGTACACATATATGTAGAGAAGATCCCTGTCATGTCGTATAAAGAATAAAGGAATCCGCATTGGAAAGGGAGAGTTAGAGGAAGTTGCATCATTGCACCGACAAGAGCTGAGCTCTTAAATTTGATGATGACACATCTAAGTAAAGTGGAAGAGGCCAATGTATGTACCACAGTACATACATATATGTATGTACATTGGCCTCTTCCATATATTATAGATGATTTAGGTTACGTCAGAACACCACATGTGGAGTTCGAACATTTTCGTATTTTCGTTCATGGCTGAAAAGGCTTATACGGGAGTGGCAGCGATGACCACATTATGTGGTACACTACACATCAAAGAAAATACAAATTTGTGTGTTTGCTAAAAAATCTCTTGTCTTGCATTCATTCCCATACAGGTTTTACAATCGTGTGGAATATTTTCATAGAGCCTGTCACAATACCGGTGGCATCGAAATTATTCAATGAATTTTGATATAGTCGTAAACTGAGTTATGTTGAATTCTGTTGTGAGTATTGTTTTAAAGCTCAAGAGACGTGACGAAAGTTTTACTGCTGTTTCATTTTATTTCATTGACGTATGCTATGGCTTATTGCAAGATGTCCTTGTTATTATTTTCTATTTCATGGGTAAAATACAAACATGCAAGTTTGATTTCATACAAACAGATAAACGAATCTGGAATACCATTAGATCTATAAAAATAAACCTTAGATTACCTAACCTACGCTTAGCTGTAAGTACGTATTGTTATCTAATTACTGAACAAAAATAGCCACGGTCTAGTTATGTCAAATGAAATGTACATTTTACATATAAACGTACTAAATTCATGTTATTGTTATCAATTAAATAAACCTCAAAATTGCTTGAGAACGACTAGTTACGGGAAAACGCGAAAAATCAACATCTAAGAGGCTGTGGCACCGCCAGACGCATTCAATTATCGCACCCTGAATGTTACCCTCTGAATAATGCATAGACAACTCTCAAACACGGACCTGAGAATTTTACAAAGAGCCGAAGAACCATACGTAGCTAGGAAGCTCACTGACACAAAATACGCGGTCCGGAAGGGACTTAATACTAAGGTGCCAATCGCAGACAAAATAAGCCAAGTTGTGTGTTTTGTTTGTAGGTAATGAGCTATTTTAGCTTATTGGCATCACGTTTTTCCTACGAGTATATTTTATGTTATTGGTCCGATTGATCGAACCATATGGTCGAACCACGTGGCCAGAAGCATGTTATTCATCTTTCAAATAAGTTACAAAGGTGGAAGAATGAAAAAGTGAGTTTGGGCTATTTTTCACCAAACTGCGACGAGTAAGTGAAAAATTATTTTTAATCTCAAATAAATAAATAAATCGATCGTTTTGATGATTTTTTTTGACACTTGCTTCTGCACGCGACTTTGCAAGCGTGGTACCAACATTTTGAATAGCCTGTACAGGTCACTATCTACCCCTATTCCAAGTTTCATCCAAATCGTTTCACGTGATTCAGCTATATTATATGAGAGGGATAGTGGGATGACTGTGATGAGTGACTCTTCTTGTCCTATAAATTCCGTGTTGCAATCCGACTCAATGTTGGATCTAATTCTTTTCATTTTATGATGTTTCCCGCTCAAAGGATGTTCTCGAAACAAATTGAAGGAATCGGCGATCACTTAGCACAGCTTCAGAACGGTGTCCTTTGAAGCTAAGCGGCGTCAATACGGTGTAGTTTAGAAATACGCGATAACGAGCTCCTTAGATCACTTTTCAATTTATTATTCAAATATTATGAATATTAAACCGCCTTTGCTCAGTAGTGGCTGGTAATAGGTACTAATTAATAAATTAGATCTACAAATGAGACCTCTCATTAGAAGTGTTTAATTTTGCAATTACAAAAATTTGGATGAAATCACGAAATCTGGTGAAGAACTTTTGCAATTGTATAATTTATACAAAAATACACAACATACTGCAGTATGTAAAATCACGCTGCTTTTCTACAGGGATAGATAAAAGACCAAAAATTTCTACTTGCTACGATCCTGACACATTTTTTGCCTCATTCACAATCAATCAATCATTTGAATTTCAACTAAAAATATCTAAAGCGGCTGTTTCACAAGGATAGTTTCTCGGATGCGAGCGGCGAGACTTCTAGGCAATAATATGGTTACCTAGTGTAAACAAATGCGTCGACTCTTACCTCTCGTATACGATTCTCGCTGTCTAAGCTTTCTACTAAAAGTAGTCTTTTTTGATGAGTTTCTGTCAAAATTTAAACAACCGCAGGCGAGACTCGAATAGCGAGGGATAATCTCATCCGATTTTTCGCAGCTCGCGTGCGAGAAACTCTTCTCATGTAACAGCCGCTTAAGTCTGCTCTTTTCTTTATTTTAACCGCATGGTTATAATATTTGGTATCTATGTTATGCCTTATTGTAAGATAAGCAGATTTAAATTTTTGAGATAGATCCATAATTATATACCTCACAATCTGGAACCCCTCGCAGACTATTAGATTTATAGACGTTGAGACGGGCTATACTTCTCCATACTCATTACGAGCCGAAGTATATTCCGTCTCAACTATCGGCCGATAGAAAGTCTGTAGTCTGCGAGGGGTCTTAAAGATATCCAAGGAAAATAATTAAAATAACTCTGATGCTATCTTTTAAAACAAAAACAGCTCCTTTAAATTGGTATCTACTTTATTCGTGCGATAAACTTTTACAACCAACTGGAATTATCTTACAGTTAGAAAAGTTCGATATTGAGTGCACTTCTTGTTGCGAATTAAATAAATTGCTGAACTCCTCTTGTAGTTCCGAGAAAAAACTGGTTTAGCAAGAGCTGAACAAAATTATGGTTTCGCTGAAAAATATTTTATTTTTCACTGTAGTTTCACCAGCAGTTATAATAACCCGTATTGATCGGTCCCGGCTCATGTTTCCTTTGAAACGATATTCTGGTAACAAAAACAAGGGTGTTGTGGTACCCTGTGAAACTGGGGTCCCAGAACAAAATATTTATAGATTACCCAAACGTTTTGTTCCACCGTGCAATGTGAGAATTGAACTCGCTCCGGTCTTGGTTGAGCACTTAGCCACAAAGCCATCGCGGTCGTCTTTATTTTTTAGAATCTCATATCACCCTTTTCTGAAAACTTATTCAAATCAGATTGAGATTTTGCAGTTGAAATGTGATATTGTATGTTTTAGTACGTAATTTATTTAAACGACCCGACCATAAAGAAATATTGTTTTCTTAACATTGGCACATCTGTCGCTTGCCAAAGTTGTACCGTGACTTTTTATGGGAAAACCACAGTTATAAACTGTGGTTTTTAGGGTTCATTTTACTTAAAAAAAAACTTAACTAAGTATTCTCAATGAATATGCTAAATAATTTTAAACTTCGCCCTACAGCTTAAAACAATAAAATTAAAATAAGTTTTGACTACTTGACACAACAATATAGGACATTTAGTAATTTTACTTTCAATACCTGATCCTGAAATAGTTCGGTAGTAAAACTTATTCTCCTAACTTTAGTAAATGAACCATTTAGGGTCCGCATAGGTGCTAACTATGAACTATTCCGCGCGGTGCAGGACAAAATCCTGCGGATTCCCTCTGGTGCGAAGCTCTTATTTTTGAATAGAAAAGGAAAAGTATATATTTGTGATTTTCTCTTTTAATCTCACTCGGTATGGCAAAAAAACGTTCGTTAACGATTAATTATGTCGTAAAGGCATAAAATAAACAAAATATTAGTAAACAAAAAATAATTACGCGGCACTCAAGCGTGATCTTTCCGCTTTTCCATTTACTGCGAGTTTAGGCCATCAAAGCAACATAATAAAGAAACTTTATTTCATAATGGAGCACAATGACTGTTTTAACTTGTTTACCTAATGGCGGATAAGTTACATTTTTTATTGCTTTTTATTGGTATCGAGTTTAAAAGTCATAAAAAGCGGTGCCTATCGATGCTTACGGAAACGTAAAGATATTAACATCAAAATAAATGTGTTTTCACATAAGCAAGTAATGATATTTTGTTTTTCTGTCATACACTGTAAAATAACTTCAAGGACTTAACTTAGACTCCAAGATCAAGTATGTTAGTACATTTTTGAGTACTACACATGGACACGTCATTGCCTCTACAACTGGCATACTTATTTATAGTTTATTAAAATTTAATTTTTTATACCTATATGATAAATACTACATTCAAAATAATATAAAATATTGTTTCGAACCAAAACTATTTCAAGAATGGAGACTAAGTACATTATATTTGATGTTTTCCAAAATTCCACAAGTATTTGACAAGAGTAATAAAAAGCCTAGTACGAAGGTACTACCAACTAAAGACTTACTTAGACATAATGTAGGTACTATTTTATACAGAGCGTATGGCACAGACCAAGAGCGCTCAGTATGTGTCATAATATAATAGAAATTTATTCCTAAGTACGTTGCTGCAGCATCGCAGAAAACCTGTTATGACTCTGTTATTTTCTTTAATATAGTAAACATAACTTTAAAATACTTTCTAAATGATAAACACAAAGTCATAAAGTTTTTGCTAAGTAAAGGATACTTTTAGATGCACAGATCCACCAGCATTCTCGAGCTTATCATAGGAAGAGCTTTTTTCTCGTTGTATTTTCTGTTTTGAGAAACAATTGACTCACGAGGAGAACGACTAATAAAGCTAGGCCATCATGGCTTAAAAAATGTGACTACTCATTCAGAAACAAACCAATTGACGAGAAGGTCACAGATGAAAAATAAAAGTGACGTATAAGAAAGGACTGGAAAAGCGAACCGTGCGAGGGATTACAGTCATGTTTCCTTATCATAGTCGTACAACCGCGACCTCTATTTCGCGGTTATCGAACCACTCCCAGACCTTTCCGGATTAGGATAGATTCGGAACAACATGCCCTTAAGTCCTGGTTTCATAAAGGAATTCGGAATTCATTCAGCCTTAATTGTTCTTAAGTTGAACAAAGTGCATCGAGCGGTCATCAAATGAATGGACGTGAGCGCTTCAATGATATGGAGGGAACTTGGAATTCTTGCTTGATACCCGTCGTTCATGAGTATTTCAGGTGATCTAAAATCTGTTACTTACTCGCTCTATACAAACGCTTAGTGCGATGTAATAACGATAAAGTAAAAGTTTTCACTCATTAAAAAACATCCTTACTAAGAAAAACTTTTCTAGAACTTTAGAACGAAGTTTATTAGAAGAACGTTTTTTATCTCTGTGCTACTTCGATAAAGCACTAACTTTTAGTTTTGATCCAATACCGTAAAAAAACTTAATAAAGTAGCAGTAACACGATTCGATTTTTCGTACGATTGCTAAGCTTCGCTTATGAACGTGCCGACCCGACGAAGGCGGCGCTAAAGCTGGCATCCACTAGAGGCAACCTCGGGCCGAGCGGCTTGCCTCAACCCAAAGCTGTACAAGTGGAGACGCTGCCTCAATATGAGGCACGCCGCGCCCTGAGACAACTTCGTCGCCGCGGGCCGAGCAATAAGTTGTGGATCAAGTTGAGGCGACACGCCTTACTTTGGATCCGCAACGTGCTTGCCTCAAAACGTATCCAGAAGCAAAAAAGCTGCCTTAGTTTGCCTCAAGTCAAGGTTACTCGGCCCGAGGCTGCCTCTAGTGGATACCCAGCTTAAGACTTTTCGCATACGATGAGCGTTTTATCGTGAAAAATTGCCGTTCGATACGAAATCGTTTAGGTTAAAATCACAATAAATAAATCAGATAATTATTTTATTTATTTCAGATAAAAATATCTCTGATGAGCAGAAAACATCAAATCTCGTTACACGAGACTTATTATTTCATTGAACCATAACGAGGACTTACCTATATCAAAAGCTCAAAGTTAAGAGCTTGACATTAACCGATTCACAGAAACTGGGGCTTAACATGTCCCGGTTGGGTGTCGTCAGCCGGAATTGGTTTTGTCTTAATGCTGTGGTTATGACATGACCACGGCTTAGAGCCGTGGCTGACCGGTTGGGTTTAAGAGCTGGTCGCGAAACTGGCGGAACTCTAGACCAGTACATTGAATTTCATGGTTTCCAGTTTCATACATTTACAACCGGTGTCGATTGATTCATAACCTTCTTTGTCACTTTATACAAAGGTCTAAGGATTACATTTATTGTTAAGCGTGGGAGTGAGGTGAGCGAACAGTAGGTATTGAACTACTGGGCGGGCGGCGGTTCGACACCCCAAGACACGGTAGGAATTCTCTCGACGATAAGGAATATTATTTTATAAAAATAGAAATAAAATGAATATGACTACATATTATTATAATTTATTTACAGAAACTAAGCTACATAAAATTACAAAATACAATAGAATCAGTCAAGCTATCTAAGGATCGTCGTAAAAACGATCTATAGATAGCTCAACTGATCCAGGCCACTGCCAGTCGGAAGCGTGCCCAAAATACTGGCGGCATTGGCACAAAATAGAAGTAAAAAAAATAAGTTCGGTTGTTTTTATTTATCCGCTAAATTTTTTTTTGAGAAAATTGCAAAGTTTTTTTTGATAACTAAAGTAAAACAAGCTCAGAATTTGAGCAATATTTCATTATAAAAAAAGTGATTTTTGTATAAAATGCGCAAATAATACAATATTGTTGGAAGCTTTGTAGCAAAAAGTATAAATAAAAACATGAGCATTTAGACGTAAGTAATATGTGCCCAGATGGTTAAATATTTACACAAATCTAGTAAATATCAAACATTAACGTTATCGTGAAGTAACGTTAACAAAACTATAACAGTAAACGACGGGTTTACACTCTTATAATAAAGGCTATGGTGTAATATAAACCTGTATTCGTATATCTAGTAAATGGACAATAGTTTCCCGCGGGACAGCACAAATAAAGTACACGGGGATAACCTTAATCCGTTGATAAATAAGGGTTTAAACAGAATGTGTGGGACGAGAATACCTATGGGTTCGTGTTTGGCAGGTCGCACCTGTTTGAGGACAGTTTTACCTCGTTATTTTATTTCATGAATAATACAAATTGACTTAGGTATTAATAAAAATAAGCCCCCTCGCAGACTGCAAACTTTCTATCGGCCGATAGTTGAGACGGTCTTCGGCTCGTAATGAGTATGGAGAGTAAGGAGAAGCCTGTCTCAACTATCGGCCGATAGAAAATCTGCAGTCTGCGACGGGGTTAAATTGTTAAAAAACTACTTACTTACACGACTTTAAAAGTAAGAATGGTTGATTTAATGACGTAAACTTTTTAAAACCAAATGAAATATTTTTTATGTGATAAAAATATGAAGAAATTGTAAGCTTGCAGCATACAATAAGAAACAAAATAGTTACTCTATTTGTTATTGACGATCACGAAAGCAAACATCAAGTATTGAAGCTATGTCTATTCTTAAGGTAAACAGCATTAATATAAATGTATTTGAAGGCAATATTGAATTGCCAAGCAAACTTATTACGATTCGACTGGAGTTATGCCAAGCATTATTCTCTTCTTCAAGGTTCTACTGTGTGTAACAAAGTCAAAATCAAAAAGCAAATTCTGTTGCACCACTGGGATTATAATTATAAATAAAATAAATACTCCTTGGCAATAAAATAAATACGTAATCCTCTATCGTATTTATTAGGGAACATATAGATGAAATTTCAATAAAAATAATTAAATAATCAGCAAATGAAACTGCTTTATCCGTATAGAAGTATCTGTCGAAAAATTAAGATTTAGAGTGTGTGTACTTTGTGATTTTTTCTATCGAGTCAAATTAAGTCAATCGTGTTTCGACTCATATAACTCATAAACGAATATCCTAAACTATTCATTGTCATCAAAAAAATATAAAAAAATCGGTGTTTTTATGCTTTAAAAATGACTTGACGTACAGTCAAAATGTGAGTTTTGCGACCTACATCTTCTTAATAGTATCTCTTTACTTATTTGCTATTACACCTTCAGACTGAGTTTCATTAGGATAAAATTCTACAAAATTCTATCTATTTTATCAACTTAGTAATATAATTACGCCTTGTATCTTGTATTTCCTTCGAAGATTATTCAACATAAAGCTAAATTATCTACCAAATATCGCTTTCCAAAGAAGTTCCGTTTGATACACTATCAATAACGTGGTAGATTGAATGTTTATCAAAGACCTCTAGAACAAACGTACTTACTTACTCCTTTAGCGCAGTGACCCAAAGTGAGTCTTGGCCTCCGATACGAGAACTCGCCACTTCTGTCCACCGCAGTTTCCTGCCAATTGTTGGCTTGTAGGTCCCGCAGATCAGCTTCCATCCGAACGTGAAGAATTTTATTTTCTTTATTATCAAGTACTAAAAGTTGTATTGTCAACACTATTATGAAGTTTTAATGGGCGGGTTACATTGAAGTGTATATCGGACAGAGGCAAGTCATTATTTTTTTGTCTAGGTGCTCACCGCTTGTAACTGTAGGTATTAGGGACTTCTCTTGTTATTTGCCACTGCCCTCGACCAATGTTAACCTCCCATAAGCTTTATGCGGCTTTTACACAAGGAGTTTCTCGCATGTGAGCATATTTTCTCGCATGCGAGAAACAAATCCTTCGAGCCTCGCCTCTCGTCTGTCATACTCGCATTCGAGAACCTTGAATAATACGAGTTTCTGTCATAATGTAAACAACCGTTTCTCGCCGCTCGCATGCGAGAAACTCTCCTTATGTAATAGCCGCTGTACAGTGCAATTAGCATAAGACGATAAATAGTTCCAACCCTTGGAAGTTTTTTTTCTTTTCCAGGCAAACCAATAACTACCAAGATCTAAATGTGAAATGCCAGAAAACTATTGGACTCTGCTGGCACAGCAATGACAAATGGCATAAAAATGGGATCTAACAGTAATCTACTCTGTATTGTGTGTGGACTGTGGGCTGAATAGATATGCCTAATTTATGATAATTAGATAAACTGTTGGCAATTTATCAACGAGCAAACTTACATGTTTACTTAATATGGTTTTGTTTGTTTTGTACTTAATATTTACCTACTTTCTTCTTCTTTTTGTTTTTGTGTCTGTGTATTATTGTTGTGTCAAATATATCATTTATCTATCATGGTTTTAGAATGAAATAATTGACCCACAAGTTGGTACATTATTTAGCCATAATATTTCATAATTTCAACACTTTGACTGCCAACGACGCACATTGCCGGAGAGCGTGCTGCTGGAGCACTCAAGGCCATTTTACACTCGGAACAGAGCGAGCAAAAAGCGTTGAAATGAACTAGCTAAGTTCTAAAATCAAAAATTTGGAAACAAAAGACAAAGCTCTTTGTTGATGGAAATCAAAACCTATTTTATAGAAAATGAGTCCGTTTCGCTTAGCCATTTCTCGTGTATTACCCTTTTGCGGTGTACTCAAGCACTGAAAAGCGTGTCTTATTTATTAAGCATTTTGTGACAATAATTGAACCCTTACTTTAGCTCTTGTATGTCATCGCCCGCGCAACTACGAGCTTCGATAAACATACATAAAAATGTTTTTGTGTTGACATTTCAAACATCTGCAATATTATTATTAGTTTAGATGGCATTCAAATATTATGCCAGCGTTCACTATTACCTATATCGTTGCCAACGCTTGCTCAAGGATCTTGCAAAGCTTTGCCTGCTTTGAAACTCGAGTCTCTATAAAGTTTGCTTTGCGTTGAATCAGCTCAATAGTAAATATCTGCATTATATTAGCGGGCTTGAGAAACGCGAACCAAAGCGCGGGTGTAGAACACTGCATCAGGCAACAAAAACAAAACTATGCTGATGTAAGTACTATGAGTGTGTTGCAGAAAATCCTCTGAGAGTACACTATGCTAAACTTTAATGCAAACATGCAGGTACAGCTAGACCCTTGGGGCACACAAGAGAGAATAATACAGGAATTTAAAAATCACATTTCTAGAACCAGTTGCGTAAAATTGTTTAGGCACATTTATGAGTTTCTCTTAAATCTTCAAGTATACGTTTGTTTTAAAAGGTTGCCTAAAAATATTACGTTTCGGGCAAAGAAACAAAATAATTATGTTAAGATGTCGACCCAAATAGAACTACGTAAATAAATAAAACAATGCTTTTTGAGCTGATAATTATTTTGCTTTAAAAGATTATTATATTTCAGTTCTAACATTCGTTTATTAGTATTAAATCAGTACGTACTCGTATAGTCAAGTTCCGTTTGAAACTTGACACAGTAAAATTGCAATAATTGAATGTGCTGTCGAGTTGCGAATATTGCTTTTTGGCGAGCTGGAGCGTTTTGTCACAAAGTTTATTCCTATTCCCTGGCACATTGCAAAATTCAGGAAATGTAGGTCAAGTAGTTTTATTATAACTGCTTAGAGTTTACCAACGAATGAAGTTATACTCGTATTTAGGTAATCCCTGTCGGATGTGCTTTTAGCTTTAGTTCTAGGTAGACCGTCAAAGACAAAATGGTGATGAAATGGATCCATCCGGATGACTGCTCGTGACCTAAATAACAGACTCCTTATAAATTTTATTACACTAAGTTGTACTTAAGGTGTAGACTGGTAGAGGCTAAACAAATTCTTTATACCTACTACAGATTCCTAGCTCATATTGTAATTACCATCAACTCACCAATTTAGTGATTGAAATCATTGACATTAAAACTCTGCTTCCTTTTAATGTTGATTAAAACAAGCTACGAAAAATAACATTGTTTTACAAACAAGCATAAATCTTAAATGTATAATGGCGACACAGCCTCTGTAAATTGACGAGGGACCCAAATTTGTGGATGCCATCTTATAGAAACTGGACCCTAATAATTCTTTTGGCAGATTCACGAGTTTTCAAATACGCGATTTGGTGGTTGTAACGATTTAGTTGGACCGTTATTTTTTGCTACTACTTTTGAGGGAAAGAGGTCATTTGGTTGAAAAGAGAGTGAAACAGTTTTAGAATAATGCATGCCACTGGCAAAATCAAGTATTATCAAAAACCAGAAATGTAGGTAGGTATAACTGTAATTATTGAAACTACCTCTATAAGAAATAGCAAGAATCATAAATTGATATGGAAAAAACTTTTAAATAGAGTTAATTATGATTCGTATTTTGGATCAGCAGTGTAACATGCATAAAATAAGGATTAATTTTATTGTTATAGCAATTTTTTACTCTTCAAAACAATTACTTAATTAATAATTTTCTAAATTATTTTTATTCCTATAAATATTTGTACACCCCCTGCCATACCTTAAATAATGTTCGTTTCTTTCCATCCAAAGGTTGTCTGGAAGAAATCGATTCTAAGCGATAAGACCGCTCATTGTACATTATCTCATTAGGTGTTGTTGTGTAATTATTGTATACAATAAAGAGTTTTTCATTCATTCATTCATTCATTACTCATTTTAGGATTGAATCATATAAAAGCGTAAAACCACATGTTATGATTTCGTTCCACGAAATGCCAATCAAAAATGGATATATCTTCCCCTAAGCCAACTTATACAAGTAGGTATTCAATTAAGCAGCAAGTAGGAAGTTTCAACAAGGGGTTTGGAAACAATGGCTCGTGTTCACGATCATCAAAGTTGGCAGGTCACGTGGTCGTGGGTGGTTTGCTGTTTTGACACCTGTTTTCTTTGTTATAAACTTGATAAGGGATCAATTAGTAAATGTGACAAACTGTTAATATTATCTATCCACGCCTGAAGTTTTTCGTAAAATAATTGTAGTTATTTAAGTAATACTGTTTTTTTTTGCTAAACTAGACTATCCGATGATAAGTCTCCTTCCATTTATTTCATAACTAAGGAGCAACAATCAGTTTTACATGCACTCACATTGAAGTCTGACCATCTAAACATACCCTTATCCTGCCCATTGACCAAACGCAAGATGAATGAAAGACACCGAAACACAAGAAAGCGGAAAAAAACTGTATCAATTTCACTAGTGTTATGTGATTACTTAATTCCACGGCGAGTGGGCAGGGACCCTCATAAAGATAAGGTTGAAATGAGTGGGGCCTTTCTTAATTTATAACAAGTATCCTCTAGGGAACGGTGCACGGCCTAACAGCTTATCTCTGTGTACGAGCAATAAACTGCTCCCGATGTTTATCCGTAGTTTTTGTACAGCGACGATAAGGACAATTCCTGTTGTACACGTTCAACCCTGAAGGTGTACCATAAAACAGGCGAGTAGAAAAACGGTCTTGTAAATTAAATTGTAGGTTGAACTAACGTTATAAACTACCTTGATGATACGAGTTTCAGCTTTAAATGTGTCTATGTGTTAGCTACTACGAGTATATTGTACTTATTATACCGTAAAAGTGAAGTGTTCCCGTGGGATTTTAGCCGCGGCTACACTGAAGATACAATGTAGCTGGTTATATCCAGTCTTAAGTGATGTATTGTAGCCATTATGTGAGAACAAATAGGTATGACAAAGTTTTCTTGATTAAAATAACTTTATATGTATTTATTTACAAACAAAAAGTATATCAGTAATCTGGTTCCCAGTACAAGTTATGCTAAGCTATGATGATTATGTTATCGATTTTCTCACAAAACTCAAGTTTTCATTATTTTTTTTTATTTTTTTTGGCTCTAAAAATCGAAAATACTAAAAACTCACAATTTTTGCATTTAGGTAATATTTTTTTTCTAGTGCTTGATTCATCAAAATAGACTTGCAAGAGGAATGAATTGTACAAAGGTCAGAAGCATTTAAACCTCAAAAAATTATCCAAAGTCACATAATATGTTATCGACTTCTTGTTTTTCTCTGTGTTCAGTAAAGCTCGGAAATAACGGTGAAGAGAGCTCATTAATTAAACCCTCTTCTATTAATACTTTTTAATGAGCAATTTATATACTGTCTTATGTTACAAATTTTCGAGATCCCTTTTGTTAAAATAAAGGATGAGGTTAAAAAATTAAAAGAATTTTAAAAATATAGGTACGCGGTTTTGTCAGAAAGTGGGGTGAAAAAACTATAGAATAGAAATATTGACTTTCAATGCGAAAGTTGCAAGTTTGGATCCAGACATATAAATGATGCGAGCTCTAACCAGCGAAGGAAATCCTTGTTAGAAAACCAGTATTTATGGGGCCTGGCCCCATAACCACGGGTACGGCACCGTGCCGTGTTGCGACGGTGCTGATACGGTGTACCCGTGGTGATGGGACCAGGCGGCCTATTGTCTAACTTGATTTCAAGTTAAACAATAAGGCCTCAGGCTCTTATAGTGTGTCAATGATTTGATTTGTGACACCAAAAAACCATACACCAGAAAATACATACATGAACCCGACAGCTTTTTAAAGTGAGTTCTAGTGTAACGCATTTTATCTACCTACAGCGTAGGTAGGTGTAAAGCGAAAATATATTTCTAGACCGTTTTCCTGTTGAATGCTAAAGATCAAGTTAGGCGTTGACTTTTCCTTATTCATGTGTAACTATAAAAACTGTATGTAGTTGACTGTTAGTCAACATTTTAATTTTCTACCTGCATCGAATTGTGAGTGAAGGCAGAGAAATGGGATACTACTTTTTTTTTTTTTTTCAACCTATACTGTCCCACTGCTGGGCAAAGGTCTCCCCCAATTCCTTCCAACCATCTCTCTCCTTCGATAGCTCCCACCACCCACTATCGAAGGAGTCGAGGTCGTCTCTCCAGCGCTTCCTTGGTCGTCCGCGGCGTCGTCTCCCTTCAGGTTGCCAGGTTGTTAAGAAGTTGGCCCATTTTTCGCCGTCCATCCGGCTCACGTGTCCTGCCCAGTCCCACTTCAGCTTGGCTGTTTTGCGCCTTACGTCGGCAATACCAGTTGTTGAACGCAGCATAGTATTCCGGACTCGGTCAATCCGCTTAAAGCCGAGAATGCTGCGTTCCATTGCTCTTTGGATACTACTTACAGTAGTAAAACATCATTGAGTGAAGGTAACAGCTCTAAATCAATCACTCACAGTTGGACATTAGAACGTTGTGCGAGACGGACAATAGCGGCCTTCACACGCACAATCTTTCCCCAGTGATTGAGCGTACAGGATTGCGCGCGGGAAAGCCCTGTATACGCAATCGCGAGTGATAACTTTTTTAAAGCTTAAAGCTACGCGTTCTTGGCTGTGATTGGCTGTATCACTCGCGAATGATTGTGTGAAGGCCACTAATGGACATGCAACACTGCGTGGTTTTTAATTCTTTTCACCTTACTAGCTCAAAAAGGGCGCTTTTGCCGCGTAAAAACAGTGAGCAAAACTCTACTTTGCTCACACTATGAGGAAAAGTGATTTGAATTTAGAATGCTGCAAGCAACCAATGAGAATCGAATATTACAGGCCGCAGCGTGCGCGCGGCCAGGCGGCGGCGGACTAGGTACCCTGGTGGCAGGACTGTAGCCTGCTACTTGAAGGGCGAAAAAAATAGCGGGAATTGGTTTTCCTTACATCTTGTATTTTATAAATGAAAAGTCTTATGTATCAAAATTTTCGATTCCGACGGGATTCGAACCCGCGATGATTAGACGATCCTCCTAAAGCCGGAGTGCCTTCGACCGCTCGGCCACAGAACCACATGCGTCGATTTAGCAATTCTTGATAAGGCCATATTTATCGGTTAATATCATCGCGGGTTCGAATCCCGTCGGAATCGAAAATTTTGATACATAAGACTTTTCATTTCTAAATGAAATACCAAGTGTGGATTAGCACTATTAAATTACAAAAAATCTTGTATTTTTTCGCTAGTAAGGTGAAAAGTTGTATGTATCACACGAGAGCAATAGTACATTGTTCCACAAGAGAGCAAAATTCGTTTTTGTTGCGAGTGCTGAGTTTGAATCTCGAACAAACGAAGGATTCTATATTTGAATCACGAGCGTAGCGAGTGATTCTATGTTAGAATCCTGAGTGTAGTGAGAGATTCAAAAGCATAAGCAACAAAATATTTTGTTCTCGTGTGATACATACAACTTTTCACCTTACTAGCGAAAAAATACAAGATTTTTTTGTAATTTTATAGTGCTAAACCACACTTGGTCCATTTAGAAATGAAAAGTCTTATCAACATTTTCGATTCCGACGGGATTCGAACCCGCGATGATATTAACCGATAAATATGAGCTTATCAAAAATTGCAAAATCGACACATGTGGTTCTGTGGCCGAGCGGTCGAATGCACTCCGGCTTTAGGAGGATCGTCTAATCATCGCGGGTTCGAATCCCGTCGGAATCGAAAATTTTGATAAGACTTTTCATTTCTAAAATACAAGATGTAAGGTAAACCAATTCCCGCTATTTTTTTTGCCCCTCAAGTAGCAGGGTACCTAGTCCGCCGCCGCCGCCTGGCCGGGCGCACGCTGCGGCCTGTAATATTCGATTCTCATTGGTTGCTCGTGCCATTCTAAATTCAAATCACTTTTCCTCATAGTGTGAGCAAAGTAGAGTTTTGCTCACTGTTTTTACGCGGCAAAAGCGCCCTTTTTGAGCTAGTAAGGTGAAAAATATTTTGTTGCTTATGCTTTTGAATCTCTCACTACACTCAGGATTCTAACATAGAATCCTTCGTTTGTTCGAGATTCAAACTCAGCACTCGCAACAAAAACGAATTTTGCTCTCTTGTGGAACAATGTACTATTATTGTACACAATAGAACACAGAGAAAAAGATGTTACAAAGTACATGTAGATACAAAGGCGAGCTTAACCCTAAAAGAGTTTTTCAAATACTTTTGGTAATAAAAATGTAAGAAAAACATTCACGGCTCAACGTGGAGATATTTTTAAATACATATTTAGTCTCGGGGTCTAGATTAAACCCTTCGTGTACGGAAGCAAAGTCTCGGAATAATGCTAGTCAATACCCAAGCAAAGCGACCTAAAACTTTGTATATTGAAAAGCCCTTATCGCCAACTCTTCGAAAGTTTAATCGTGCGCGAAGAGACATGTAAGTTATTATTATTACCAATATTATTAATATTTATCATAACTGTGCCAATATTAACTGGCCTCACAGTTTATATGGTAATCCTGCCTTAGCTTCTTCGCCGAAGTTCTTGCATTCGGTTTATATCCAGGACAAATTAAATATTTTTGTGTCCTTTTACTAAGCACTATATTTAATTTTTATTTATTTTTATTTTTAGCCTGCTTCGTCCCACTGCAGCGCAAAGGCCTCCCTCCCATTTCTCCACACCTCTCGATCTTGAGCCAAACTGTGCCAGTCACCTGCATGACTGTCGAGATCGTCCCGCCATATATTATACTATATTTAATGCTCTTCAAAATTAATTAAAATGGACTATTACTCGTAGATTGACACGATGGCATGAAACATACAATATTGTTTATTTAAAGATTGATAGGTTACAATTTTGTATAACAAAATAACTGTTCTTTTAATAAACCATTAATAAATTCATGCTGAAGCGTTTTAGTAGGTTTTCAAAATAAAAGTGCTATCGCGTACAAAAGTGTTATCTGGAATATCGTATCTACGGCCTTCATTTACGACTGCAGTTAATAATAGCTGTGAGTGGTAGTAAAACTTATGACTCTGTCTGTACGACCATCTGTGGACGTAAAGACGTGATAACAGTACACTTGATATATATAGCTCAGATAATAAACAGCTGGACTTCTAAAAACTTATCTATCAGCTATCAGAGTGGATCCCACGGGACAGGAAACGACCATGCGGTAGACCGCGGCGATGGTGGAGAGACGAACTTGACTCTTACTCTCCAGATTGGAAAACATTAGCTTACAATAGAGTTGAGTGGAAGAAAGGAAGGGAGGCTTTTGCCCTGCAGTGGGACATCACGGGCTCATAATAATAATCAACTATCAGCAAAATAAATATTTGGCACATATTATGCAGGAACAGACAGGTTGCAAGCCCATCACCTCCTATTAGGATAGAACTTAACTGATTTCCTCGTAGCGATATGCGATGCGATCCGCATATAATTTTCAAGTGTTGCGGGGGTACATCCCACTAGCCCAAATCGATTCATAAAATAACAAATTATTCCATATTCAGTAGATGAAAATGTAATTTTGAAAGAAGCATTACTAAGTAAAACTGGGATAAGTACTTAGTTGATCGAAGGATAAGTATTGTTTGAATTTGATAAGATGTGCTTTATTTTAGCTGTGGCTTGAGAATGTGTTAGCGTAATAGCCACTATCTCGTGGAGAAACGTCACAGAAATATTCGAGAGACATTAAATTATTTAATGTTTTAATAGATAAACTTGCCTAAGTACAGAATAGTGTATGTGATTTTTTTAATGTGCTTATTAAAGTTTAAGTCCAAAGAAATATCACCAATTCAAAAAAAAAGAGAAACAATATTGCTTGACAGACAAAGATAGTAATGGGGAATTACTTCATAGCTCAGTGTGACCATTGAAACTGCAATGCCCAGTATTTGCTTTATATGTTAGATTTTTAACTGTCGAATGCTCTCGAAGCTTAAATCCTATGTGTATGAACTTTAAAGGTCGTTTGGTTCGATTTGTTTGTTTACAATTTGTTGTCGAATCAATGGAGGAACAATATTTTTGGTACGACTGTATGTTGTCAATCTCCCGAACTAGTTACTTTTCCACCATTAATAGAGCAAATCAAAGGCGCTTACCACGACTCTGAGCCTGAACAAACAAAAAACTATTATAAAAATGCGCGTTACCCTACTACGGTAGTTGGTTATGCCTCATACCTTTAAATATGTTGTGGGTAACTTCATAAAACCTGCTTTTCTACACGGATAACTAGCACAACAATATTATTGGATTTTCCTCGACGCAAGTTAAGTAGTTTCCTGTTCAGTATACTAACCATTGAACTAGCGCAAATCTATCTAGCCATACGACCTAGATGAATCGTATAAGACTGGCCACAGCCTCCACATAGACAGTACCAAATAACTCGCGTTTTGATCTCATCGTATTAGTCAAAAGCTTTGTGCGACAAATAATTGGGTCGGCTTAGCTGGTCGATGATCCAATTATTTTTAGCTGGCTTCATGTTTTTTTTAAGTAGATTGTGTATCGTCAATATTATTGTTTTACTGTCACTAAAGAAAAATTACTACTAAAATGAAAAAAATCACGACTGTATCCTTGTAGATTAGAAATATATTAATTGCCAAAAAAGAAAATACATAAAATTACAGATTGTAGACATTCCTTAAAGATCTACAAGCATTCAAGATTCAAGATCTTTTGAAGACGTCTACTGGGCTCTCTACATATTCGCCGATGATAGACGAATGCCAACGTTCACGAACGTGTAGAGGGCCTCATCACCTGTATTCGCCTGTCATCGTCCTTCCAAATAATACTTCGACGCCTAGTTCGGCAAATATTTCAGCGAATGTGTAGAGTGGCCATAAGAGGATTATCGGAGGCTCATCTAAAACCATTTTTACGAAGTAATAATAGTTCTTTATCTTGTTTAATTCTTAGGTAAATTATCTATCAAATATCACAGAAAATAAAACAAATATGGTTAGCCATACATAACTCTACTCGGTTCAAACAAAATACCCAACGTTTGAAGAGACTTCGTTGTTTACTAGCACATCAGCTGTTTTGAATCAAAATGCTCTATTTTCAAATTACGCTAATTTGTTCTCATTTCTATATACTTATTGCATTGGTTACACTTATATATATATATTACTCGGTACTACATTACTTACTACATAATAGAAAATAGACTTTTATCTACTGCTCCCGGGTTTTACCATTTAGGTATAAACTCGGAGATAAGCAAGTAATTTCTAAATTAGTCAACAAAATAATCTCAGGCCAAACCAAGTGATACCTAATTCAGTAAAATGAATAATTAATTCAAAATAAATAAAAAAATTGCAGGCTAGTTATTATGAAAATGTTTCTGCCATAACTATCCTGCTGTTTTTTTTAATAAGACCCTTAGACATTCTTCTAAGGATCTGGTATACGAAAAAGATCCAATATATTGTCTGTCTACCGCATTTTAGGTTATACGACGGTAGTCGTGATCATGTGATGACGAACCTTGTCATAAAACAGATCCTTAGAAGAATGTCGAAGGGTAGTCAGAGGCATGTCCAAACGTGTCTCCATACGTGACAGGTCGGAAGCCCATCGCTGCCAAGTACTAACTAACTTTTCTCGTAATACAGAAGCCCATCACTGTCAAGAACCCACTAACTTTTATTTAATTTGTGTATAAATTTTTAACTTAAAGTAAAATAAACACACAATTCAAACGTTCGTTAATACCAGTGATAAGTGGAATGGGATGTTTGCGACCCTAGATAAGTTAAAATCTTGGCTCGGACCGAGCGCACGGCTAGTAGATCCGCTATCAAGTTTGTTAACCTTTGCCTCTACGAGTAGGCATTTGTTTCTATATAAACTTGCAGCGATCAAAACGTGTTTTAGTTTAGCGCTGACTGCGTTCCACATAGTCCTGTAGCTTATTTCCAACCAAAACAAATCGTATTCGTGTAAAAATAGTAAAGATGTTTTCAAAAGGTCTGTTTCTTCTGGTGGGTGTGCTGCTTGTTATTGGATTACCAGATGTGGAATCTGGACTGACCAGCAATGCTCTCAAGTGTGACTACGTCATAAATTTCGGGAATTGCGCAAGCTGCTCCAACTATTGCCGCACACAAGGATGCCTCGGTAGCTCATGTGAGGGCACTTGGTGTTCTTGCAAAGCGTTTTAGTGTTTGTTTATAAAGTGAAGTGTCGTCCCTTTCTATTGGATAATGGTAGACAGGGATAGGACTTTTGTGTTAAGTGTCGAAGAATAAAATATTTCCATACAAGTAATGTGGTAAATTCAGTCACTTGTAAAGAGCCTCAGGCTGCACTACAAAATTTCACGAGTCTTTTCAATGTTTTTTATTTGTGATGAACCTACAAATACCTACAAGAAATATGTATAATTTTAGGAAATAAATAGGAAGTACATAATTAAAATGTATTTTTAATATTCGAACATTGTCGTATTTATAGTAAGAATTGCTCATTAAAACGAGAAAAAGCATGTCAGTGGCGCCGGCGCCGGCGGCAAGGTCAAGCGATATTTCTGTTTATTTCAGACTAGCTTCCGCGCGGCTTCGCCCGCGTGGTACCAACATTTTGAATAGCCTATATGCTATTCCAGGTCATTATCTATGCCTATACCAAGCTTCATCCAAATCGGTTCACTGGTTTAGGCGTGATTGATACACAAACATACAAACATCCAAATATCCAAACATCTAAACAAACTCACAAACTTTTAGCTTTATTATATGAGTGGGATTGAGACGGCCTAGGCTTACTCGTACTTTACCTAAGCCCCTTTCAGTTTAATCAGCCTTATCCACGAGAAAGACAACATCAATTCATGCGGAACTGGTTCAGCTGCGGGTTTCTTCACGATGTTTTCCTTCACCCGTGTTAATCCTCATATAAATAAATAAATGCAAATACAGAGGCTTTGCTTTGTTGTTATAGTTAGAAGCTCATAGGTAACAAAACTTTGAGTAGACCTAGCGGCCGACATGATTGTTGTAAGGTAGATAGGTATTCATTAATAGCTGGGATGAATATACTTAGATGTTGACCTTAAAATGTTCTCTACGCTTCAAACTTTATAAGTTGTTTGTTGTGAAACAAGCAACAAGCACAAATCCCGCACTTTGTAACATTCCAGCCACAGAATAGTAAAGAGTCAGTTACGCTTGCTTTTGCATAATACATATAATATACATAAGCGCATACTTGTAGAACTAATCGACACCTGACACCTACTTTTTATTTCAGACCAAACTGAAAATAATTTATGCTGAAGTTTACTAATGTTTTACATCAGGATTAGATGAATAAATAAATAAAATAAATAAATAAATATGTGACTACCTACCTACTTATGTATTTGAAATGAAAACAAATGCATTATTCATGATAGGGTGATCATTTTTCATTGCCGAGCCAGTCAAAAAGAAACCCAAAAATTACTTCCACAATTTCATCAGGAGCGAAAATCTTTATCAGATTGCAAAAACTTTTGCGATACTCGATCTGAACTTTTCTACTTTTAAGTTGGTGGAGTCCACGGACCACGGTGTAACTTGTAGAAGCCTCTGGGGCAATTGTGTGCCATTACGAAACCTATAATCAGAGTGGTTTTTGTTTATTTTTAAAATATATTTTACACAAAAAATTCCAACAATATTTTTACAGATAGACTGACAAAGTTGGTGACACAGCTAATGCTGATTAACAGTATTCTGTTTTCATTTTACATGAAGACGAACTGAAGACAAGTGAAATAGGACTTCAACTGCAGATTCCAATATCGGGCATAGAAGTCGGTTCTCCAAAAGAATTAAACCGATAATGCAGGTTTAAAAGGTCTGCCTAAATTCAAATTCGACTTTATGGTGTACGTCTAGCTTACGCTAAGCCTCGACGCACACGTTCGGTAATCGTATCAAAGTCCCTGATGCAGTTGACGATTCGACACCTGAAAGACGACGGTTGATTGCGTTCAGTTTCTCCTCTCCCCAGGCGTTGCCGATTGATTGCTTTGTTTTTGCGAATTATTATCATTTTGAGCATCACTTTTGTAACGTGAGTTCGTAGAAATAGATGCTTCACTTCTGAATTCACAAATTTTAGCAGAATTATCAAGTACGTAAAACGTATTTATAGAGCTATCAGATACTTTGGAAACCGCGTGCGTTTCGATATTCCTCCAATCAAAAGGGTGGATCTCATGACTTGTCATACATTTATAATGTAGGATTGCTCATGCAGCGTATTTTATACAAATTGTTTATAATAGAAAAACCAGTGACTGAAAAAAAAACCATCACATAAGATCCTGGATGGTAATCGAACCCTCGACAGCATCCCAAAATGATAACTACTAACAAGTGAGCTATTAAACGGTAAGCATTCTTGGCGCATATTCCAGATAAACCGAGATCAGTATTCGAACCATCTTGTGATTATACATAAGTATAAAACAAAAAATAGGTATCCCGCGCTTTAGAATTTTGAGTAATCCACAAAAGTAGGCGAATCGATCAATCAACCGGCTGGCATTCTCATGAATAATACCTATCCTTCGAAGAAAAGTTCTACAAAAGATTTATTTTCTCCTGTTGAGCTCGCCTCCAGCTACCAGCAAATATAAAGCAAAGATTGATTGATTTGATGGTAAACATGAATAATAGGATGAGAGACCGGTCCAAGGTAAATAAATATAAAGGAATAGCCGTCGAAAATTACCTTATGAAAACATTTATTTAGGGAGCAAGTAAATTACGTGTGTATCGTGTGGCAACTGAAAAAATATTGTCCGGCGGGAGTTTTGCGAAGCCGTTTCTGAGCTTATAAACTGCTCTTGTCGTGTTTTATTGTGATCCTTCGTAAGGAAGGGAGATGGAAGCTTTCGTTATTGTTGTAAGAAATCAGTTTTTTGTTAATCGGCCCACGTAAAAATTCATAATATACTCTTGTGGTTGCTTAAGCATTTTCCAAGGAGTTATTGGTTGGTTTACAGTTAGATCTCATTAACTGTACCTACTTTATATAATTTTACTATAGACCAAACCTTTAACTTTTGATCGAGAAAAATCTTACAAAACCAAATGACATCAAAATAAACTCTACAAAAGCTTGCATAATAACTTGGGAAGTGTTAACCGCTGGGAGATAAAAGTAAGCAAGTTTTTTTGTGAGATAAGGCTAGTTAAAGTTTCTCTCGGCGTGGAGGCTAGTTTATCATACCTAAGTTAAGTGTTCTTGTAGTCCGCGACCAAGCGACCACGATAAATCTGGTATTTTTTGTGGAATATTCAAAACAGGTTTAAAAAATGTAAGCATTCAAGTAGTCTGAAGCTAAGTGACATAGATAGTAGTTTTATTTTTATGCACTATTTATTACAAGCTTCCAAAACTGGTCAACAAGCCCCCAAGTTACCGTCAAGTATATTCCGGTCTCGTGCCAGTAGCATTCAGTGCTTCTAAAACTCGTTGGAACTCAGCCCGTCGCTCACGGGTAAGTCGAGGCACGGGCGCGGTGGCATCGCGGCATGGTCGACGCGTTGTCTCTAAGTAAAGTCGAGGCGCAGGTGGCTATGCTTTCTCTAAAGTAAAAACGTAGCTACGCATGAACGGAATGAAAAAATGACAGTAGAGTCGCCACGCGGGAACGGCGCCCCCACCGCGACCTCGCCTCGACTCCGCGCCGCCTGAACCCCGCCCGTGCCGCGACTCTAGTATGTGAGCCACGATGTGAGCGCACTATCATTTTTTCCTTGAAAACGTAGATGCGGTGCGCCTGTGCCTCGACTCTAGCTCGTGCGAGCGACCCCCCTGAGTCATTTCCGCATTAGTGTCGCTTTGTCGCGGTCGGTCCAACCTAGCTTTAAACTACCCAGCCGTACAAAAGTTTCTCCCAAGGTTGCTGTAACTTCATGACTGGAAAAATTGTTGTTCCTAAGATTGTACGAAGCCAACAAAGAACGTTACCCTGAACCAAAAGATGGTTATTGTTTAGATTGAAATTGATAGCAAAGGCTGAGCTACTGGACATTTTCCCTTGATCTGGTATTCCGTTATTATAGGGCTAGTCTGATTTCTCGAGGGAGCCATTGGTAGGACCGTGGTTCCTGTTATGTCACTGGCGGAAAAACAGAAGCCTGTATCATATAAATGAAAAACAAACCGTGTTGTTGATACGAGAGTGATGTTAATCTAGAATACTTATCATGTTCAATAAAAAAACAGGATTACAACTGTTTCCCTGTGGCGTGGTAGACACTCTCTTTATGTATTCCAAATCCTTCAATTTTAGGTCCATATGTTTTGGTCAGTTACATTTTTGGATTTTATTCACAAAAACCATTTATTATTTTAGTGGGGTTGCTGTTTTAAAATTACTGTCACTTAAACCGAAGGCAATCAGGCGGCCTTAAATCTCAGAGCTGACCACTTACTCCCACGAAATTACTGGTATCTCCTCGGTTTAAAATAATAAAAATGTATCAAAATTGTAAAAAGACGATTTTAAACAATCCAAATTGATTTCTTCTTCTTCTTCTTTTATATATGGCAATCTACACAACTAGGTGTAATTCTGCCAATGTCAAGTTTTAAATATAGATTTATAGTCCTGTCGATGGTTTGAACAAAACATGGCGGCTTGTTTTCTCCAAAACTCTAACGGAAATTTTGGATAAACTAATTTTGACTTTGACCTAATATGCTTTATTCTTCTGTAAGTGAATTGTGTATGTGTGAAATTTCTGTGTTTGTGTGTCATTTCTGTGGAGCACAGAACTGACATCTAGTCCTATTTGTTCTGTGCTTTGGAGCGATTTCGAGCCAACCCCAAGCTTACGCACACAGAAACAACGTGAAAATTCGCCTTCGTGAAATAGAACAAACATAACTAGGATACAATTATTGTGCGAATGCGAATATTGTGGATACAACCCTTTGTATTATCAACCCCACCCGTATTCAGCAGTTATACCATTCGGCACATATATAAACTAGTACCAACCTTTTCGCCCAAACACGTTGTACAGCGTAATACCAGCTTAACGTTTGTTTAGAGAGTAAATGGCAGTTATTTTGTAGATAAAGCCTATTCCTCCGTGTTTTATATCATAATCAGATGAGTAATGAAGGTTCAGGGTATTTTGTTACTTTCACTAGCTAGTACAAATTAGGGTGTTGTATATACCACCATAGCTCTTGTTATGGATAAAGCTTGCGAATACAAAAGTGTCTCCTTTTCATTCCACTCGGCCTAATCTGAGAACGAATAAAAATGTGTATGAAGTAATCCTTTTCGTTTTAACATAGCTATGAGCTTTGAAACACGGTTTCAAACAATTCCACAAGTGTTGACCGAGGCATTTCGATGGATTGGTAAGTTATTTTTTTTGGGAAAATAAACTGATGAATATAAATAAACATCCTAAGCCTTCTAATATTCAAATTATAACATTGTAAGCGTAAAATTACTTTAAAACATTGAATTAAACAATTTATTTGGAGTCAGGTCTGTTTGATCGTTTATTCAGTAGGTAGTGGTTAATTGCGGTTGAATCAAGAATAAACAGTGGGTTCGTTGGTCTATCATAATAGCTTTGAGGGGCTTAGTATCGTTTAATGACAAAATGCTATTCATGTTTCGGCTCTACTTACGCAGAAAACAGACTTTTTGAACTCCTTGTATTTTAGGAGGGCATAAAAAGCAGAATAAAATTTTAACTAAAGAATGAAATAATGAGCACTTAAATTACACCAAAAAATGTGAAATTTTAGTCAATTTCAATATTTTGTGTAGCTGTTTCTTACAAATCTCCTTTTTTTCATGAGAAAACTGTCCACTCGGATTTTGATCACCAGATCAAGTCACTTTAACAGTAATTATAAGGTAAACCCCTAAGCCGTCGTCTAATCTGACTGTTTACCTACTACACAAGTCAAATTGAACCATTAGCCCTGAGTCACTGGCAAAATGCCTCAACGTTGAATAATTTCTCAGTTTGATAAGCCATCGATTTTTCTTCAGTTTAACGACGAAACTCGCATTATGTTCGGTATTCTGCACGATCGTCAAAATTGTATGGGAATTCGATTTAAGTATTTTTCCATCATCGGTTTTATATCAGAACTTGGACGCTGTAAAAATTACTAGGTCAAACAAGTTCATCGTAATAAAATAAAATTAACTTTTAGCATTATTCACTTCGTCCGCACTGAATGTTATTATTTCAGTTCCCTTTACCAACTTCCATCACTAATTTTTCTGACTAAATACTGATAATCTGATTTACAAAAAATGCGTGCACTAGAAACATCGTGGACTAATCTTGCAGGTTACAAACGTGGATTTTTAACGATTTCATTATGCAGGTTTCTTAGATCAGAAATTTGGTTTTGGATTGAACATTTTCACACATCAGAGTTCGTTAATTTGCCAACATTTTTATATAATACAGTGTCCAAGAGACCGCCACTGATACAACAACCAAGCAATTAAACCTTAGTTCCCCTTAAGCTAAATTGTGAAAACAAAATTTACGCGATGTCCTGGCCAGCATCCAAATCGCAAGCTGAAGCCATAGGTCACCCGCCTTAATGTACAGACACATATTTGGCACTCACTTACAACCAGGCCACGTGCTAATTCATTTTGTATTGGAAAGATTAGTCAAATTTATTGCTATCGATATTGCTTCGTAAGTCTCAAGAGATGGACATATTTGAGTAGACGAAACGACGAATTATGGATTACAGCTACTATGGAATTAGGATCCAGAGATGCCCGACGGCAAGTCTTGGAATTTTATATGTTCTTTGAAAAGCAAATGTCTATGGGTAGTGGAAGAAGTGTAGTACATTTTTTTAGGCTGTATGTCTTTTATATAGCGTTGCAATCTCAAGATAGATCACTATTAGGTTAGGTACATAACTTGGGTTGGGTGGGAATCAGTTTTGGCAAACATGAGTTTATTTATATATTATCCAATAAGAAACTTATTTCAAAATTTCTCGAAGCTAAGACCAATATTATACAAAATCTTGTTAAATTTACCTAAGAAAGTAAAATGTGATAAATTAAATAAGACGTGTCACATTGCGAAAAGTACATTATGGAGTTTGCTACCGTTGATGGTATAAACATCCTACCAAAGAGTAGGCACATCTATTACAGATGGTTACAGGTAAAATGAAAAGTCGGTTTGAAGTAAAATCTAAAAAAGTTGATAAGACTTCAATTTCCCAATGAAATACGTTTACTAAGTGGGGTTCAACACTTTAAAATACTAAAAATTTAAAAAATATGGTTTGAAGTAAAGTTTCTAACAGGCGAGGATGATTACTTTTGCAAAATGTGGGCATGTAAGTGTATGTTTATTTTGATGTGTGACAAATTACCCTCTTAGATATCTTTAAAGAGTCTTGAAGTCATGATCTAAATCTTTTTTTTTCGGTTTTTTGTGTAGAATTGTACAGCAAAGATTTTTTTTTTATTATTTATTTAAGGGTTGTACAGCAAAGATAGGCAGTAAAATAAGTGGTTGCTTAGACTATTCCGGAAAATAAAAAGTAATATTGTTTACATCAAATTATTTGTAAATACATCATATTCATTTGTGTTGATAAAACCCAAGTGTAGCGGACAGACATTACCGTCGATGCAAACCCAGTGCATTCTCAAATGCGATAGCTTCTTGCTGCGAGCAGGAGCAGAAAAACTCACTAAATTAGTTTTGGCCTACTGTCCGAGTTTCAACTCCAGCATTATACTCTGTGCCCAACTTCGTAATGTACCTCCATTACAAAGTTGGGGGTCAGGGAGGGAAAACTTTTCCACCCTTATTGTACCCCGAATTATTCATGACTCGTTTGGAATAGCGATTGATTAAACTGTTTAGCGCAAATT
Organism: Epirrhoe alternata; assembly: GCA_963565295.1. Classification (NCBI taxonomy): domain Eukaryota; kingdom Metazoa; phylum Arthropoda; class Insecta; order Lepidoptera; family Geometridae; genus Epirrhoe; species Epirrhoe alternata. The sequence continues at coordinate 9,730,963 of OY751381.1, read as the reverse complement.
AACTCGGCAAGTCTTGGAAGTCAAGTTAACTGTCGGACAGTTCTTATTTATCGGGTTCGTTACCCTTTCAGTGGTAATTTATCAATCATGATTTTCGCGCAAATTCTCCGAATAAATACTTTTTAATGATATTGGTGATTTCGATTTTCAAAGTACCAGTAATGGAATCGAAAAGTTAATTAATTTCGTGAAATCAGCAAGTAAGTAAGAGATATAAGCGATTACAACGTTCCTATACGAAAATGAAAACTGTACGGAAATAATAATAATAATAATAATAATAATAAATAATGCTGGACATTTCACACAGCATCATCTAGCCCCAAACTAAGCAAAGCTTGTACTATGGGAACCAGATAACTGATATACTACTTATATACTTTTTGTTTGTAAATACATACATATTATACATAGAAACACCCAGACCCGAGATAAATATTTGCAGATCATACAAACATTTATCCCGCCGCGGGGATCGAACCCGAAACCTTCTGCGTACCAAGCGGACTTTCACCCACTGCGCCACAGAGGTCGTCATAATATTTTGTTTTATTTATTCGATAATAATTCGTCTCTGCATCTCGGTGAAACAATGTTTGTGTGTCAATAAACAGGGCCATGGTACTTATATTTTGTATACATATTAACATTTATTTATAAAAAATTTTGACCAGTCACAGTTAGGTACAATTTTGGGACAATTTTTAATTTTGTTCAAAGAAATTTTGTTCAATTTTTTACTTTGTACCTATTGTATTTGGGTATGTTTGTGAAAAGAGGAGATAAAAATTATCATTTTATATGTATAGTTTACAGATATGCTTTAGTATTTGTAAAAGAATCTTGGAATTCGAGAAGACTATCTCTCGTCGTCGAGGGATGCACTGGATAAGAGATTTCTGAAATTCTTCCGAGAAAAGTCAAAGTTTGTACGAAAATAACTTTGTAACTCATTTATGCATTTCTCTATTTTGTTATTCTACGAATGCTTTAGAAAATAACTCGTAAATCCAAGTATAAAATAAAGCCTAAAAACGGTTTGTTGTTGAAGCTTTTGCGTAAGAACCATACATCGCGCACCATCCATCGCATATGATTTCCGCTGAAATATGAATCGCTATGCTAATTCTAAAATTATCTTTGTCACATAAATAAAAAATCTATTACTATTATTATCTAAAATACTCGTAGTTTAAAAATAAACAAACTACGTGCCATCTTTCTAATTACCTGGCATCTAAGAGACGTCAAGTCAATAAATTATTATTTATGAGTCGGTTGCCGCCTGATGAAATCATCCACTGAAACAAGCGCCGCAAACAGACAGCGAATGCTTTAACCAAACAGAAACTTCGAACCAGTAGGTACACAAGTTTTAGAAGCTTTGAGGTGTTGGGAGATAACAGTCATAACAAAGCTTACGCAATATAATAAATAGCTTACCCCAAAGTTGACGTAGGTAAATGATGAGGCCCCGTCAAACTTAACAAAACAGATTTATCATTATTGGCCTTTTGGCTGGTACTTTATTCTGCGAAACTATACAAGGTGCTGGAGTAATACGTCTATGCGTGAAACTGAAACAGAAAAAAAGTTGAAAGCTGTATTCGCACGAAACGACAATGTTGCCGATTATCTTGTAGCTCGCATGGTAGGATGGCTCTATGGTACGGCCGGGGCTGCGACCATCTTGTGAAAAGTGTTATTTGGTATTTGTCTAAATTTTGCAGAAAGCATTCCATCATTTTGGATTTCACAAGTTAGCACCTCGACAAAGAAAGTCATTCTGGAATTGATTATTTACAACCAAACTCACTGAATCTCTAACTCTGTCTGGTTTAAACATACTCTTTTGTATCATGAAAGATGTCATTGTCTCCAGCCCGCGAGTTCATCAAACTTTCCTAGCGTTTTCAATTTAGATGCGCTGTCGATACCAATCGTGATGCCTTAAATTTTTTAGCATAATCGCTGATCGGGCGTTGATATTCATGAGACAACGTCCCTAGACGGTCCCCTGAGGCGTCTTAAAAGAGAATTGTAAAAAACGGTTTATCGATGAAATCAAGCGAGGCGCCCAGGAGACACGGGAATTAAGAACTCCACTAATGAGATGTTGATTGCATTCAGCTTCGTTTGTCACTTTATTTTGCATTACTTTTTTCTCGCAAACGGCATCGTCGCGGAGCAGTGCTTTCGAGAATAATGAAGGTAGTTTTGTGGTAAATTATTTTGCGGAGAAAATAAGACTCTCAGCCTCTGTTTTCGCAATGGTTGTTGGGTACCTAAATTATCCTTTGAAACTATTAAAAATTTAACATTGCTTTAAAATTGCAAAATTGAAAATTATACTTTGCTGAAAGTATATTTTTCTTAGCTTAGTAAATTCGATTTGGTAGCCAATGTCTGGTTTTAGTGGTATATTTGCAGCGGCTTATAAATAAAAAAAAACATTGATGTTTCTTCAAGGACAGGAATTCATTAAATCAATTTTTTTTATTCAATTAATCTCTCACCAATAAAGGTGTATCAGAGGAAGTCAATAAATGTTCGTTTATACTTGTTTAATTCCGCACACCAAAACGAACGGAGTTCCGAATAATTTTGTAATCATTTTTACGAATAAAACATCAAATAATTAAAAATAAAAGCTATTTCCACTACCATTAATTGATGAAAATAAATACACAAATTGGATGTGCTTTCTCGCAGACTGCAGACTTTCTATCGGCCGATAGTTGAGACGGAACATACTTCGACTCGTAATGAGTATGGAGAAGTATAGCCCGTCTCAACTATCGGCCGATAGAAAGTCTGTAGTCTACGAGGGGTCATAAGGTGACGCATTGATAAACAATTATTTGAAACCAGGCGCCACGCCCCCTTGAGCTTCCCGCAAGCAGCTCATATCCCCTGGTCATTTTTGCAATTACTGAAAAAAAGTTTAAAGTTAAATCCTTGACGCCAATATCGTCAATGCGTCGTCTTAAATCATTTTCACGTATGCAAAATGTGTAGAGAATTGAATAAAATTTGAAGAGGGCAACCTTACAACGCCATGTTGTTTTCATTGGTTTCTCATCCAGAAACAAAGAAGCATTCTATAAGATTTTGTTCATGTTTAAAGTTACAAAACAAGAATGAATGAATGAATGAATGAACACTTTATTGTACACCAAAACAACAACGAAAACAATACATTAGAGACATTTACAAGTTCATTAGTACAATGGGCGGCCTTATCGCTGAAAGCGATTTCTTCCAGGCAACCAAGATAGCGTTGTCATAGATTTTTTTTACATTTACATAAAGTTACCGACACTGGATGGAAAGACGATCTTGTAAGGGTTGCTGGGAGCCGTTGGGTGCAGGCTGCACAAGATCGATCGCTGTAGAAATCGATGGGGGAGGCCTATGTTCAGCAGTGGACGCTAGATGCCCTACACAAGATTCATTCAAATGGGTACAGCCACTGAGCCGTAATTGAAACAAACATACAATTCTCTAAACATAAAATATCAGATTTATAGTAACAGTTTTGTATGTATTTCTCTAGTTTGTCCCAATATATTTTGAGCTAAACTGGAATTCAAGTTACATAACACGAAGTTTAGTATTGCGTGACGTAACGTAATAAAAGCTATGAACCGTTTCGACTATGTGAGGGTTAACATTGTAGCGCTGTTACCAACGCCACCACATAATTAAGTGTGTCGGGGTATGCTGTTTTAATTGTATTTTGAATTATTGAACTAGATTTTGCAGTGTTCGCAGCGATGTCAAAACATGCAATAACAGGAGTCAAGTTTGTAATGGTAGAGTATAAAAAAGAATATCTTTAATTCCACGACCTCTGTGGCGCAGTGGGTGAAAGCCCGCTTGGGACACAGAAAGTTGCTGGTTCGATCCCCACCCCGGGATAAATGTTTGTATGATCTGCAAATATTTATCTTGGGTCTGTGTGGTTCTATGTATAATATGTATGTATTTTTAATCAAAAGGTATTTAGATAGTTAACTGGTTCCCTTAGTACAAGCTTTGCTTAGTTTGGGGCTAGATGATGCTGTGTGCAATGTCCAGCATTATTTATTTTATTATTTATAATTGTACTATCCACATGACAAAGTACAATAAATTTAAAAGAAATTACATACACTTAGTATAAATTTATTACAATGTAAAGTACCTATCAGTGTGGTACCTTATAAGTTAATATTTTAAAAATATTATATTATGCCGCCAGTGTTTTGGGCACGCTTCCGACTGGCAGTGACCTGGATCAGTTGAGCTATCTATAGATCGTTTTTACGACGATCCTTAGATAGCTTGACTGATTCTATTGTATTTTGTAATTTTATGTACATATTGTAGTAGCTTAGTTTTTAAAAATGCATCTTAAATAATTACTGAAAGTCGTTTCACTGCTTGATAAAAAAAAACAAACACGATCACGACTATTCCCAAGGCACGGTAGACATACTCTCAGATTTATATGATCCAGATCCTATGAAGATCTAATGTCTAAGAGGGTTAGTCAGAAGTATCTCAAAATAAATTATCTGATATCAGAACCAACATTTATATAAATGAGCGGCACTTTACCAAGGGAATCTACTTACCTTTTCAACTTTCTCACCAAAAAAATAATTGGCACCGCTAATAAAATTTAAAAGCTCTCAGACAAAAGCTATTGTAGGTTACTAGAGACCGCGGCTAAGTGCGCAGAAACTGCAGAACGAAGCTAAGTGCAAGGTGACACTGGTGCTGCTATCTCCGGTATCTATCTTACAATTTTTCAGCTATTTTCAGGAAACCTAATGTTGAACCTAGCAATTATATCGAGGTTCGTGAATTTTTCATTTCTTTAGTCTGCATATTCGTTTTCCCTCGCGTAGTTCATGACATGAATGACTTTGTGTTTTTAATAAAACATGGTAAGATAATTTTGGTGAAGTTTTTGTGAAATCTGGTTAGTAATATTAAATATGTAGCGTAGGATTACGACTAGGTAGGATTAATTACAATCTTTAGGCAGTTTCTAAACTTTTACCTAAGCAATTTCGTGAGTAAACGCAAATTAATGAAGAATCCAGCATGAAAAACAAAGTTATCAAAGTTAGGCTTACAGGCCAAGTAAGATTGCAGACACAAAAACCACCTCAGACTTATAATTTGCTTTTGAAAAATACTTTTAAACAAGTTGTAGTTATTATTATTTAGCGAATCACAAGAATTTAGTTGAGCATTTCATAGATTGCCATGAGTAGACGTCCGTCTGACTTTCGTAGAATTAAATAACATCTTATTTGTAGTCAAGAGTTTATTGACTCTCCTAAAGCACCTTTGAGATTCGATATAATAAATCGTCTAACTAAAAAAAACAGACAGTGCGTAATTTACTTAATCTTGCCTTGCTCCTTTGATCAACTATGCGTGCCGCGTTTTCTACTGCCAATCAAGTTTCTCATGAGACGCTTTAGAAAAACACGGTTATTAGCTTGCCTTTTTGCTTTCAATTCAACATTTCAACCTTTACTTTCAATATTTAGCGTCCGTCAGCGAAAGAGCGTCAGATGTTGGCGTAAGCTTTACTCAGTCGTTTGATGCTACATAACCATGGCTTTACCAAAGCAAAGTCAGAAGGAAGCCGGTAACAAAGCGAGCATGAAAGTTAGGCCTGTATCAGCCCCTATCCGCGCTGAGCTGTCTGCGGAGTTTTTAATTTCGTTCCACAGCCACTTGCGGCAAACCTAGTTATAAGTTTAAATTGGCATTTCTCGGAGTAACGGTTAGTCGGGTTACCTCCCGGCCGTGTCTCTCTGATTTTAATAAAATCTATCCGTAATAAACGAGCGACTCATGATTTCCAATTATTGGAAAACAATTGGGTAAATATTAAAATAATGTTCGAAAAACTCTTTTTGCCGCCAGTGTTTTGGGCACGCTTCCGACTGGCAGTGACCTGGATCAGTTGAGCTATCTATAGATCGTTTTTACGACGATCCTTAGATAGCTTGACTGATTCTATTGTATTTTGTAATTTCAACAACTATGCGTGCCGCGTTTTCTACTGCCAATCAAGTTTCTCATGAGACGCTTTAGAAAAACACGGTTATTAGCTTGCCTTTTTGCTTTCAATTCAACATTTCAACCTTTACTTTCAATATTTAGCGTCCGTCAGCGAAAGAGCGTCAGATGTTGGCGTAAGCTTTACTCAGTCGTTTGATGCTACATAACCATGGCTTTACCAAAGCAAAGTCAGAAGGAAGCCGGTAACAAAGCGAGCATGAAAGTTAGGCCTGTATCAGCCCCTATCCGCGCTGAGCTGTCTGCGGAGTTTTTAATTTCGTTCCACAGCCACTTGCGGCAAACCTAGTTATAAGTTTAAATTGGCATTTCTCGGAGTAACGGTTAGTCGGGTTACCTCCCGGCCGTGTCTCTCTGATTTTAATAAAATCTATCCGTAATAAACGAGCGACTCATGATTTCCAATTATTGGAAAACAATTGGGTAAATATTAAAATAATGTTCGAAAAACTCTTTTTGCTGGTATATTTTACGTAAAGGGTGTTTGCTTGACTTTATTAAAATCAATATTTTAAAACAAACATGAATTCAGTAAATACATAGTAGGAGATTAAATCTACGAAACAAGTATATCGCCCGATACTATTGCTTCAATATCGAAAATGGGGGTTCATTATTTGTAACAAGAAATATCTGGGTCAAAATAAATTACAAAATTACGAGCTACTGAAATCGGGAAGAAACTTCGTATCGCTAAACTTGGCTGTACCAATAATGAACAAGTTGCACTCAGCTCCGTATTATTGACAAACAAAATTAGGGCGCGGACAAATTTCAAAGTCAATTAAACCAGCTTCGTACAACTTGCACCAATAAATTTCTACTAATTTCTTTAACTTGTTACTCGATATCGGCTTTTGTTGAGTAAACGATGTTTTGATTTTATAACGCTGGATTATAGTGAATGAGTTTGTTCGTTTTCAGAATATTTTTTTACTATTGAAATCGAAGATTGATCACAGATATTAACCACACTTTACTCGTCATGCTGGGCAATGATATATGATAGATCATACAGGCCAACTGAAATTTTCCGTATACTACATGTATGAGCATGAGCCGTGTTGGCCTAGTCGAATGTATTCTTGCTTTCAATCCGAAGGTTGCGTTTTTGTTTATGTATAGAGATCGTTTTTATATGTTTAGATTAAGCTGTTACTCCCGTATTGCTAGCCATTTACCTGAGTGCCAGACCTACCAAAAAGGACGTTACATAAATCAACTCTTGCAGATGAAATCTAAATCCTGCATCTACCGCTGAATAAATATTTTACTCTTCGATGTATTATGAACGAATAGGTAGTAAAAAGACGTCTACCGAAACCGAAAAGTAGGTACAGCATCCCAACACACAACCAAATCCAAAAGGATTTTCCGAAAAAAACATTATATCCGGAGAAAACAGCGTCTGAAGAGTACTGTTTGCGTATGTTCTGGGCGCGTTTTTTTACATAGATTGCTGGATTTTGAGTTCTAATTGTTGTTTTCTTTTTTAAATGAAATTATTAGGTAGTTATGGTCTTATTATGTCGCACTTGTAGTAAATAACCGAAAATAACATAGCATGACGAAGCTAAGTCAAAAATTTTTTTCGCTAAATATGCTTAGAGTCATGGTCTTATTGCAACCCCTCAGTTTTCGGTAGCAGTCTTATTACACCCTGTATATTCTGTTTTCAGAAGGTTCTTACCTACTAGCTTCCGTTTGCTTTTCTGCTTGCTTGGTACCAAAACTTTGGATAGTCTAGTTATTATGTTATTCCAGGAACGTTATACATCTACTCCAAGTTTCTCCCAAATCGGTTCAAGGCGTGATTGAAACACAATCATAAACACATCTGAAAATTCAGATTTAATGGTATAAATATGACAGTGGGAAGTACCAATGCAGGGTGTAAAAAGTTGCATTGCGTTTTTTTTTAGCTATAATAAAACATTCTGTGATATTCATCGTATTTCTTCTCTTCTTCCTAAGTGGGGTCGGCACAACATATTGCTTTCTTCCATTTCCCTCTATCATACGTCATATCAGAACTCACTCCTTTCACAAACATATCCGCATTCACACAGTCCATCCATCTTTTCTTAGGCCTACCCCTACCGGTACATCCATCCACATTCATTCATACTCATCACTCGTCGTGTTATAAGACTCTCATCCCTCCTCCTGACATGCCCATACCACTCATGATATTCATTGTTCACACTTCAATAATTTCAAAATAAACATCTAAGACGGGAATGGAAAGTTACCATTTCGTTATTCACAATCACTCTGAATTCCGCACAAACACTAATGAGACATAAAGGTTACTATTGTGAACACGTTTGTCCTTTGGCATCAAAGCAGAAAACTTTTTTGTGTCTGTCGTCAGCCGTCGCTCGGGTAACAAATTGTCGAGGCGACATTTCCAGATTCCTTAGCAAGTCGAAAAAAGACCGTTTGACTTCGCCCGTTGATGTTACAATCCGTGTCAGGGGACCGAGTCATTCTTTATTATTACTCCGTGATATTACATTTACTTTATAAAAATCTTAAGGAGTTTTACAAGATGTGATTGCGGTTTCTAGAGGAATATCTGCAGACATTCGATACTAGAACTTGCATACGTATGCACTTTTCAAACTTTGTAACCTACAAAGAAATATTTGAACCAATTGAACAATAAAGATCAATTTATAAAACAGGGGTTCATTTAATTTTGTGTATGGTACACTGCGCCTGGGTAATGAAACGCTTGCATAAGCTTGCGGTGTTTTCATCTCCTAGAGCTGGATTAGTCAGGATTAGACCCTTTGGCTTGAGCACCAGTCACATTGTACTTGACAGATTGTAACGGTTATTCCTTCATACAAGAATTGTGACAACTATTTTTCTTCTTCTATCAATAATTATTTAGCTCAAAACATCAACCGTTTAAAGCCGCTCGTGAATTTCAAATAAAAAATAACTTTGTGCCTATTTGTTTTACTCAAATATATTTTTTTTTCATCAGTTAAACAACTTCAACACGTGACTGTGCTCTAGAAAACTTTTGATATGCACTATATACGTACTCTTTGATAAGAGCTTCCTTTCTGTGACATAATATATATTTTTCTTATACTCGTATATTTTTTGTCATTAGTTGAACCACTTCAACGCGTTACTTATTGGCGTGACTGTGCTCTAGAAAACTTTTGATATACGCTATATGCGTACTCTTTGATAAGAGCTTCCTTTCTGTGACTCATTAGTCAGATACCAATTTCAAAAACGGAATAAAAAAGAAACGAGAAAGAAAAAAATAGAAGATTTGAAATTAGAACGAGTTGGGTAGTCGGACATTGGTCGAACTAAAAGTCGTTGGTGAATTCGATTTTCTAAGGATTGTATTTTTGCCACAGATAAAATACTCGTATTTATGTGCAATAAATAGTGCTCGGAGCTACGATGTCTTCTAGATTGCAGCTTGAATGTCGATTATAGCTTCGGAAAATCCCTTGAGAGCCTTGCCTGTGTTGATGCAAATTACTGTGTCGTATTGCTTCATCCGTTTCACACCACTGTATTTTCTTAAAACAAAATTGTGATAGTTGGTTCCAACCTAAATGAGATCCAGCTAAAAAGAAGAAAAAAACATGTAAATTATTTATTAATCCTAGTTTCTTAATTTTAAATGTGCATTTGCAGTTCTTAATAGTGAAGGAAAACATCATGAAGCCGCAGTTTACTCAGCTCACATACTGGAACTATTTAGGTACCAAATAGATGCCTTAGGTACTAAGCAAGCTTCCCTATTGTAACAATGTACCAATATTATTATAACGTCCCGTTGAGTAGGCAAATGCCTCTTGACGCAGTATAAATCATTTAGAACATGAATTACCTTTTATTTTAAGGGGTTTTCATTAAGAGTCGCAGTATAAATTAAAATAAATAATTATTTAGATAGATTTACTCGTTAAAATTGTTATCTACGACCGTAAAGTTTTATGAAGGTTTATTTCGGCGGAGATAATATCTAATGGGAGTAATTTGCACCAACATACCAAAAACAACATTAATTCAAATACCTACATACGTAATAATTTTAGTACACGCATTATCGTGTTTGGACTTTCCTCTGGCTGTCCCTTTTAAAGACATTTTCAAAGAAACATCTGATGTTCTTAAATCTTCAATAACCTTTAGAATCCGTAACACTTTGAGTGCCACTGACGCATGTTGCGTATAATGTAGAACATGTTGCGGCATAAACTTACTGCCCTTGGCCGTGAGCCTGTTTACTACTGATAAAAAGCCCTTTTAAACATTCTCTAAGAAGCTTACTCATTATTTAATCGCTATTCAACTTCAGTTAAACTAATTCAATTTCAAAAGACTGAATTTTTTACTTCTATCTGGCCTTCGGAAGCAAGTTAACAGACTACTAAACAGTTTAAATTTATTTGCAAATGAAATAGCTCGTTTGCTCAGCTTTTAATTTTCAGAATGTTCGAAATAGTCTTGCTCTCTTAGGACCAGAGGTAAATAAAGCTCTGATGACTTCGTAAATTTGCACATTAAATGTTAATTTCCTTGGAGATTGTGTAATGAGAAACCGGAAAATTAATAGGGTATGGACACGAGTATAATGTTGATTCATGTTATTTAGGATCAAAAAGCAGGATCCTACTGAAGAAAAATAGGCACAAATGTAAAACAGATAAATAGCACTCGATACATTCCATAATTTTATTACACGAGTAAATAGGTAGGTAATAATAACAGCTACAATACAGACCAGAGGTCCATCGTATTTTGTTTTAACTTTGTTTGGCATTTCAGTTTCATTCCTAATCTAGAACATAATCATGTACGAGTAGTACAGTAAATTCAATCTTAATTTAAAAAGTAAATTCAATCTTAATGTAAATAGCTTTACAAACATTTCTTTAGAAAAAAAGCTAAAAATATACACAAAAAATACCTCTAGATTATTCAAACTACAAAGGAAAGAGCTGTCATTGTTGTACAAACAAAATTTTAAATTCTTTAACAAGATGAACTAATAGCCGCGGCAAACAAACTCACCTCCCAAAGGATTCCGTAATGGAAAAAACAACATCCAGCTTTCGTCCAGAGCCTCCATTATACTGAAAAGCTGATAGAAATCTCGCGAGAGTCATCTTGTCGTTTTAGGGCTGAAAGATTCAAGAGTACGCTCCAAAGTCGGAGGTCGACTTGGGATTCCAATTTTTACTTACGAGGGCCGAACGCATGGTTCTTATAACGGATGTGGGGTCCGGTATACTTCAAACAAGTCCACTTATGTATACGTGTTTCACGGTTATTCAAATAAGTTCTTTGTGGACTGATAAAATACGACTCAATTTTGATAGAAATCCTCCAGAAAATTATTTTTCTCAGAAAACCTTCTCTTTTAATGAGCATGTGGATTATTAATGACTTTGTAATTGAAAACTTGCTTAGCTTAAATATTGTATTCAAAATAAATTACTTTTTAAAGCTGCTTTTTTGTTGGATAAGTTGGATTAAACTGCCTTGATTCTTGATCAGAATGTCAGGAGTTTGAATCCCGATAATTCATCATTGCATTTTTTTTTTACTTTTCTTACCTGCTGGCATGCGAGTGACAAGAAAAAACATGATCGAATTACCTACAAAATAAACCGTTCAGTATAATTGGGATTCAAATACAACAGCTACTTGAAATAAATATTTCCAAATTCATTATCATTTCTACCATTCAATGTTCTATTACGAAAAAGGTTAAACTCACTCAAACAACTCAACAATGTGAAGTGTCGTGTCCGCAGAACATTGTCTTAGTTATCCCGAAAAACCCTCCACAATACTTCTCTTTACATTCGGGTCAACTATTGTTCCTTTGTCACGGACCCGGACGTGCTGAAACCAACTTAACTTTGCAGCCAAACGATGTTTTATTCTAAGCACGCAATATTGAAAAATCACTATCCAAACCGCATAACTACTTTGTAGGATAAACAAAAGGTAATTGACGCTCATTCCGCTGCCACCAAAGACTGCTACTGATCCTTTTTTGTTTCACCTCTTTTCAGCAATCATCATTGACTATTGTCTTCAGAAAACTTCAGTAGCCATCATAGAGGTAGTCATGTTACGACCACAAAAGTATTAGTATTAATGTTCAGTACTAGAAAACCTCTCATCCCTACATTCAACAATTGAACACGGTCCTTCCGAATTTCTTCGTTTCAAGCGAAAAGTTGTATTGGATAAACGTAACTTAGGTATACTATTTCCACATTTTCAAGATCGCGGTAAACAAATGCGTTCTTAGTATTTTTACTCAACGCTTACGAAACCGTATTGGAAATGTCTAAAGAGAACTCAATTTTGTTAACTGAAAACGTAAGTTGGTAAAGAAAGAAAGAAAAAATATTTATTATAAGAGAGAGTATTAGTAAGAGTTGGCCAATGCAGAGATGTATGAACTGTTTTAACCTCTGTAATGTTTTTAAACATTAGCAAGAGCTGTCATTGAACTATGTACCTTTTTGGTAAGTAGTTAAGCTCTATATTGAATTGTAGGTACACACCTCAGTCTCGGTCTGAGGTGATTCTAAGTATAACCATTGATAAAATCAATCACATTCATTGAAATTTCGTCTCCAGTTTTCTCCGTTCATTCGTAACCGGTCTGTAAAGGTACTTATTATGAGGTAAAGTAATTAAAATTAATTGAAATAAACTTAAAATTACTCATTGAAGGTCTTGTTCATAAAACCTTCTGGCTGGCTTTATTTAATAAAATATTGGATTCATAATGATGTCTCTCATTAAGTCCCTTCAAATACTTAGCCACTTTGAAGCAATGTGTAGAGAAAATACATTTATGATTTTAATTAAGTAGATTTCAAAGCTCCACCCGTTTTCATGAGCCACTTACGTCGAGCCATTCTCTCAGATCAAATCACTCAAGATCCTTTGACAGAGGCGCGTCCAAATAGGTATTTAGCAAAAGCCGATATTTTGCAGAAGAAAGATAATTATTAGCATTCCTTAAAGAGACAGCTTGTAAACCCATGATTATTGCTTATTCGTTTTTTTACGTCTTTGTAAATTCAAATATTTGCACACACACACAGACGTTCCTTCATTTATAATACTCGTATAAGTAGGATACTGATTTTTATTAGAGCTCGAATAAACTCGAACCTACGATTTTCAAAATCAATGCATTAACCCACTTTGCCCTCTATCTTCCTGCGTCTCTGAAAGCTAACAAATAAAAAGAGTTACTTATTGAATCCGACAATGGCATGAGCGGAATATTATGTAGATTACGCCGCGTGAGAACATCGGATGGTAAACCGAGATTTTACAGTTCGGCAATAGCTGCCAATCCCTGTAATATTATTATGATAATGTAACCAATTTCAATAAAAGCTCTCATCGGCAAAAGAGTTTCCTAGACGATATACATAAACCAGACATGTGTAAAATACTGATACAGAAATATTTTTGTAATGAAATGTAGATTTTGGATTATTGGATTGCCATTTTTAAAGGGCTTTCTAGATAGAGTCTTGAATTGAAATCCAGAAGGTTTCAAAAATCTCTGCCTTGCATCAAATGAAGATTTTGATTTTAGTTAGATTCGATTGAATTTAGATTGAGTAAGAATCCACCGTGCCTTGGAATACAATCGTGATAACGTTATTGTTTCTTTTGTTTTACTTTTTATCCTAAAAAGCGGATCACTGCGGGAAACAACGCAGTGCGCAGCTAGCTTACCTATAGATGCACTCAAACGTCTTAGCTACATTTTTTATTGTATTCTAACCTATAACTCTCTACCAAAATACATTTTCATGCGTACCTAACATTTAGCTAAAAATCGAAGCAAAAAACAGAGCAACCTTTTAGATTTGAAATAAGCTTATCGAAAAGGAGTTTGATAGAAACCAAGACAAACATGAGCCAATATTGCGGTTTCTCACAATCGCGAGGCGGCACACATGACGATCGTAAAAAATGTGAATGGCATATTGAAATATTTCTCGCGACCTTTTTCCCGCCTCAATTTTCCTCCCGGCTCTATATAATGCGGTTATAAACCTGGGTAGAAGCCCTTTAGAGAATCAGCTCCCCAAGATTTTAGTATTGGTTTATAATGCTTTTGCTTATTACCTAACGCAAAGCCTACGAGCTGAAAGGCCTGGGAACGAATAACATGGTATAGCGAAGAATTTATGGATGTTCGTGAGTTTCTTTTTTATTTGAGTATATGACTTTTACATTTCCTGGTTGCTTTTCTTTTAAATTACATGGGATCTTGTTAGCTGAACTTCTGAATGTCGTATACGAATAAGCTTACGACTATACGTTCAAGGGTTTTTAATAATAATTATATCATTTGAAAGTAAAATTGAGCTTTTTTTACGTGTATTTCCTTTGACTTTGCATGGTTTACGTATTCAGCCTATGTCAATTTCATATTAAATTACATTGTATATTCCACTACTTCACTTGTGATTAGCATTATCATTTAAACAAATTACACAGAGCCGTATCCTTATCTAAAAATCAGCTTGTAATCGAAAATAGCACAAACCCAACTGGTGCTGTTATAAATATTCTATCACAAAGGCAAAAACGCAACCGAAACATTACAACAGCAACGATCCCGAAACACAATAACGGGCTGGCAAAGCCCGGGCGACATATTGGTGCAGTTGGGACCCAGTGTAGATCAACATGCTCGTAATCGGGATTTGGGAAATTTATTTGCCAGGCCCCAGTGCGTCCCTGTGCCTCTTTGCCGCGAGTGTTGCATAAAGATTCTAGAAGCGGTAGTAAAATGCATTTAAAAACTGAGTTCTTCTGAGCAGCTCCAGACATTTTCATCAAATGTAAGTAAGTTCGTATGAGTCAGAGGCCAACTCTGGTGACGGAGTTTTTATGCCACCTTAAGGCCTCCGCCATGGCTTAACGACTTAAATAGCCGGGACCGAACTAACTTACTTTATCTCGAAGTGTGCCAAAATTCAGCACAAACGGACACTGGAAAGTAGGTTGAGTTAAACTTTTAACATTTGACCCTTACAAACATACACACGAAAAAGGTTTTCACAAAATAATAACTATGAATGTTTCCAAAACTTTTCATTTTCATATTTTCCGCTTTATGGTTTAGCTAAATTAAATATTAAACAATAAACACTCGTTGTAAATTACGAAAACATTTTACTTCCCTAAAATAATTACATGGGAAAACTCATTTATTTCTTTTCGTCATCTATTTCATTTTATCTCAATAGAGTTACTCATTTCTGTTATACTTAGCTCTTCGTAACTTTGGTCCCGTGACGGCCATTCAATGTTTTACGTTCCTGTTTCGATTACACTGCCGTTCCACAGTAAACATAAGTATTGGCTCCTAATGTGAGAGCGTTAGGGGACATAGAGACTTTTACACTGAACACAAACAAACGAGAAAATAACTATCATACTGAGCTATAGTTTTTACTGAGGGCAGTTCTCTTGAGACTGGGAACAAAAGGTGAAAAAATACTGGGAACCTTGTAGATAAGTTCTAGGGACTTTATTTTGTCATTTTGTTGTATACTGATTGTGTCCTGCTTAGTTTCAATAGAATAGAGATAACGCCAATAGGAATAAAAAATTACTTAGTACTTATCAAATATAAATATTTTGACCTATTCTGTCAATTCATATTATTATAAAAATACATATATAGATAGATAAATAATACACTTAATAAATTACCACACAAAAACATTCTTACATAAACACAAAAAGAAAAAAGAGGTAAAACAATGGGTCATATCACTAAAGTGTTGATGTTGTGTAAAATACCAGCTGGCGAATGTACAGAATGTTAATAAATTGCCATGGTAATTTTTTTTTATATAAAATAGAGCAAAACAGGCATCTACATTATGTTTCATTTAATAGTATCACTTTACTAATTGATACTACAACCAAGGATAATAAGCCTACACATCAGATTACTTATTGACACTAATACTCATTAAAAGCCCTTCATGCCTTCACGCTGGGTGGAATAGGAGTAAATACCTATTGAAGCCGATGTTTGCCGCGCTCATTTCCGACAGTTACAGAGTTCAGCGAGTATTTGCAATTGCTGATGCAGAACTGAAGGGGTATTTTGAATCGTTGAAAATTCTATCAACAGTTTACAACATCGAATCCTACAGCCGTTATATCAGGCTTTTGTCGGCTTCCGGCTTACCGTCGAGTACAGTGAACTACCTAGAGTACATTGACAAAACAAAAGCTCACGTTTCTATTAAAATTAAATCAAACCACGAACATCAGCTCACATTCCACGAAATATAATCCTATAATCCTATAAATATTATAAAGGCGAAAGTTTGTAAGTATGGATGTATGGATGTATGGATGTTTGTTACTCTTTCACGCAAAAACGGCTGGACCGATTTGGTTGAAATTTGGTATGTAGATAGGTGATACCCTGGATTAACACATAGGCTACTTTTTATCCCGATATTCCCGCGGGAACGGGACTTACGCGGGTGAAACCGCGGGGCGCAGCTAGTAAATAATAAAAAAAACTTCATTGAGTCTGTAATAATGTTTACTAACTTTTTATAAAATTATTTATGTGACACAATACTATTTTTATTGCATACCTACTAGCAATTGTTGCTTAAGTTACCATCACTCTATACATAGCTTTACCAGTACGTTACGAAGCGCTCATGGTCGTTCTTGATAGATCGTCGAAGTTAAGCAACGTTCGAAATGGTCTGTAAGTGGATGTGTGACCGCCAGTGGCATTTTCATCTGAGCGCTTCCGTGCTTCGGAGGGCACGTTAAATTGTCGGTCCCGGCTATTTAAGTCGTTAAGCCATGACGGAGGCCTTAAGGCGGCCTAAAAACTCCGTCACCAGAGTTTACCACTGACTTATACGAACTTACATACTTACCAGTACGTTCATACTAGCAACTATCGCCATAACTGTCATGCGATTGTTGAAAAAAATACCGTGTTTTGCATAAATAAGTTTATGAGTTTAACTCCAATAGCATCAGACGGCTTTTTTTACAATATGCACCATAGTAATAATCTAGTAAGACACAATTCATCTTTATTCTGCGTCTTTGAGATTAGTTGATAATGTTATTCAAACCAGAATGTCCTGAAGTGGTTTTGAATTACTTTTTGATAAAGTTGGCCAGTAATTATCAAACACCGCGCTATTTGGATTTTCATGAAAATCGAGATTTCTCTAATATTATGTATCTATACTACGAGCATAATAACTTAATTTGAGAAAAACTATTTTTAATAATAGAACCCAAATCTAAAATAAAGGTTTTATGTGGTGTGGTTTCTTTGTTTATGTAATGTACCTGTGTCTGTGTGTTGTCAAATAAAGTCATCTATCTATCTTATGTGTGTTAGTTGTTGAAGTTGCCGTAATTTTAGAATACTTATTGAAAATCACTCCACTCCTATCTCCTCTCTAACTCTTATCTCCTGTAATATTATCGAACAGTTATTGAAAAAAAATGTAACTGCTACTATATAAAATGTTAACCAATTAACTCTATGAAATATTTTACGTAATCATTTTCCATTACAGTTTTCTCCGAATCAATTAGATATATATTATTATATAGCTACATTGACTACATTTCAAATAAAATCAGTCAAAAACTAATGCTGCAATCCTAAAAAGAAAAGAGATAATAATATCCTATTCGTCATACAAGGCTCAAACAGAAATCATAAAACCAAATGAGGAAGCGAATGAGGCAAGTTTATTGGCAAAGTGATGACATAGCTGATCCCTCATAAAAATGTGTATCGATATAAGAAAAATTTTCTTACATTACCAACACATGGCTTGGTAAAATGAGCATTGACGTCTCATATTTTGATAGAAGTTTAGACCAGAATTGCTCGCTCTACTGACTTGGGAATATTGAACTTGGGAACATTCTTCGTACAGGTGGGTATTATTATTTTATTGACGATATGATTACGATTTGTTCGGAATATGTAGCAAAAGTTCTAAGAATAAACATATTGTATGTTGTATTGTAATTTTAAAGTGACTTTTTTACTAGAAGAGTAGCCATGAAAGTAGCCATCAGTAGTGTTCATTTGGCATTACGGAAATCTTCAAACCCGTCTGTGTAAACTACAATATGTAAATCAGATTTTCAAACAACAAAAACCGTCCAGTATCCATCCATCTTATTTTGTATTTAACCACAAAACGTGCAGTGATATGATCCAAATAACTATTACAATTTGAAACACCATGGTTAATACTAGAAATTGGGAGCTGTTTGTGATAAATATATTAGTTTTAGAAGTTTCCCACGATTTATCCGCATCGAATGATGTTACTTCGGTCTCAAACAAACCAAACGTTAGCCTTCATATTACGTAGTTCATGACTATTTAAAAAAAAAGCCTATGACTTTACGAACTATAGATTACTCGTAGTAGAATACTCTTTATAGAAGAGCTAACAACTGAGTTGCTACGCGGATACTACGTAGCGTACTACAAAGTACGTACATTCCGCATGAATGCTGCAGATTTGTAGTAAGGAAAATACCTACTTAAGGCTAGGTGTTCAAACTCAAACACGCTTCCAAAACTTACCAATCTAGCGCGGGTACAATTACATTTTGCATTCACTTGGCGGAAGTCGCAATTATTACTCGGAAATACGAAACGCTAAAGTCAGTAGTTACGAATGCAAAGTTTATTCAACGAGCCGAATTACAGGCTAATTATGTTGCTTGAGTGCTTAGTTTATAGACTACTAGCTTCCGCTCGTAGCTTTACCCGCGTTGTAATATTTGCTACTACGAGTACCTATGGCGACACAGAATTTTAGTAAGACTAAACTTTATATCTTAATTAAAATCTATTCATATAAGTCTATAGATGTAAATCTAAATATTAAATTAATTTGTATGCTTTTGAAAGCTGAAACGGTAAAATAAATATTCAAAGGTTGTTTCTTTGTATATTATGTATGTATTTACAAACAAAAAGTATTTTTAATTTTATTACGGGACTTAATCGCGTAGGTATAACATTTGTTTATTTACCTAGACGTTTCAGTAGCGTTACAGCTACCGTGGTCACGAGAAGACTGCCCGCCGGTACCCGTTCGCCTCTTCGACCGATGAGAAACTACCCTCATTCGGTCAACACAAAATAACATTAGGGTCGCGACACACTACACTGACAACATCCAAGTTAGTACTAGACGTTTTTACGCGACCTGAACACTTTTTTATCACTGGATCCCACGTTGATGACAGTTTGTAGCCGCATTCCCGGTTGAAATCAGGATCAAACCACTGGATCGAGTTACATCAACCTTTAGTCCTTTCCAATGATCGCCATTATTATACTAGAATTGTGCGTGAAGCAGTTGAAATAAAGAAACACAAGAATTTCAACCGGGAATGCGGCTACAAACTGTCATCAACGTGGGATCCAGTGATAAAAAAGTGTTCAGGTCGCGTAAAAACGTCTAGTACTAACTTGGATGTTGTCAGTGTAGTGTGTCGCGACCCTAATGTTATTTTGTGTTGACCGAATGAGGGTAGTTTCTCATCGGTCGAAGAGGCGAACGGGTACCGGCGGGCAGTCTTCTCGTGACCACGGTAGCTGTAACGCTACTGAAACGTCGAGGTAAATAAACAAATGTTATACCTACGCGATTAAGTCCCGTAATAAAATTAAAAATGTCTTCGAGTCGCGAAAGTTTAAAATGTGTATAAACAAAAAGTAGGCATATACATAAGTAGTATATCAGTGGTTCAATTTATTATTTATTACGATGCTGTCTGAAATGTCCAGCATTATTTATTATTATTATAATGAAATGCATCACACAAGAAAAACCTTGTATGGTATCGTAGAAGCTTTTTCACAAAATTTAATTAAAATTTAGGAAAAATTCTTGGACTAAATATGTAAATGGGTATAACTTTGGAATCGATTAACAGGAGTTGAGGGTTAAATAGGTTTAAAACCGGTTGGGGTTTGCTTCTCAATTACTTACAAGACACTAATAACATCAGGCAATGCATGTTTTCGAAAAAATAATAAAAAATATTTCTAACCTGAAATCAGACTACAAGCGAAATTCAACGCTAGAATAACCCATGCATCATAAAAAAAACAAACATTTTAATTTACTTTAACTATAATAGAGCAAGGGATTTCTGGCGCTTCGGCGGCCGCTGCCGCGGCACGCTCGCTTTGCTCGCTCGCCTCGCGCATTGATGGTCACTATCCAAACCTAACCTAACCAACTGACAAAACCAACTGACTACAAACTTTCAAAATAGTACGATAACACTGACATATTTTTTACGTTCCGTTTCCATCAATTTAAAGAAAAGCGGAATGAGCGCCAAAAATGAGTACCTACAATGGCACTGACATATTTTTTACGTTCCGTTTGCATCAATCTTTCACGAAATTCTATACCACAGACAATTTAAAAGACAGATTTAGTTGTCAAATTATCCATTCTAGCGTTGAATTTCGCTTGTAGTCTGATTTCAGGTTAGAAATATTTTTTATTATTTTTTCGAAAACATGCATTGCCTGAAGTTATTAGTGACTTGTAAGTAATTAAGAAGCATACCCCAACCGGTTTTAAACCTATTTAACCCTCAACTCCTGTTAATCGATTCCAAAGCCAAGCCCTCTCAATCAAGTAAAATGTGTTTTTAGGTTTAATTCTGTAAACAAGTTACTTCGAAGAATTCAGGCACCGAATTCTAGAAATATGCTAAAACTACGTCGGTGCGTTGTGGCGTAGTAGCAGAGTGATGAGTTCAAGGAAATGAATGCGCATTCATTTGTGCATTGCAGCATCTCTACTACTAATAGACATAATAACAGACAACAAAGTGATCCTTAAAGGGTTCCGTTTTTTCCTTTTGAGGTACGAAACCCTAAAAACAACAATAATGCTTGGCTGAAATAAAAAACCGTCGTCATGTTCAAATGCGGTATCTAGTGCCTCAATTTCGATCCGGAGTTCGTGAGTTCGAATCCATACCAAAGTGTTTTAATGAATCCGATTCAGAAAATATGCATCTAAAACACCAGTCCTAAACGATGCAGCGATGGGCTTGCTACCTGTCGCGTGAAGGCATATGGCGGAAACGAATGTTTCTATGCTAGCAGCATATGACTAATAGTCAGTTTACATTGGTCAAGGACAGTATCAAGTAACCAGTACAGTGATACCTAATTGGTGAGTACCTAGACTATCTAGCCACCACCAATTTTATCACTGTACTTTTACTTATTACTTGCCAATGTCCTTTGACCAATGTAAGCCACCCATGAGTCGTGATATTGAAAGCTGCAAACTTAGCAGAAAACAGAACAAGACCAATGTTCACTTTGCTGAACCCCGATTAAAAAGACCGTCCGACTTAAAAAAGGAAATGTTCGCTCGCTGTCGTAAACATAAAAAGCGATTAGCACTTGCGTCCAACAAATGAGTGAACTTAAAATATTGCTCTGGAAAAGCTTTAAATTGAGCCGTGCGGGCTTTGGGACGGGCCAGGCTTAGCGGGAAGACAAACGACCGAAAAAAGCCAAACAAAATACGCAACACAGCAAAAGAACAGAATAGCGTTGGTACTTTGAAAAAGAATTTGAGCTGGCTCGCTGTAATGCGCTTGAATATCATTATTCTATTACATGCTTCTTTCATTAAAGTGAAGGTGAAAGTTAAATTAAAGCGAATGCAAGTGAAGCATGATAATATTAATTTAATCCAATCTTACAGAAAGTTACCCATAGTTTATCTCCCACTTCTTAAGTAAGAGGTTCTTAATAAATAATCTTAAAAAAATATATACGAAACCCAAATAATTTTGTAATTTTATAATTACAAAATTTTATAATTACAAAATTATTCAAACATCAAAATAAAATCAGGAAAAAACAATCAAAAATGACATGGGCATAATCAAATCCCTGCATCAATAGATTTTAGGTTAGGATAAAATATGTACTAAAAATTATGCAAATTGAATTTAAACACGAGCTGTAAATTCTACACCTTAGACATTTTCATGAAAGCTTCATTGCCCCTCAATAAAGTTATATAACAATGGAAATTCCATGAAAATGTCCATAATAGGTAGATCTAAGAATGTCTGCCCTGTTTTTTTTTCTAGATATAGTAGTAAAATTCACAGAAAATTTTAAAATAAAAACCAAGGTCTATGTTTACTATTCCAGGATTTTGCTACATCTGACAACTTTATTAAAAGCCCATGAGGCAACTTTCAGTCTCATAATCTGCCGTCTCATAAGACGGCATCTCATAATAAAAGTTCTTGGCACAAACAAACTCATGTAAGTACTCCCTTTTTTCTAAAAACCCGAGCACTTTTCCGACAGAAACTCGAACATTAATTTAACTTGACTTCAGAGATATTGAACACATACGTTCCCAAGGTGTAATACTTTCGGAAAAGTAAATAAAAATTCCGAGGCGTGCAATTTCACTTTGTTTCGAATAAAAAGTACCTTCTAGGAGCAATTTCAATAAGTGCCTGTCTATCTGTTGTTGAAAAACTAAGGCACCGTTTAGCTAATAGTACCTATTTATTTCCCAACAATATTTATTCTATATATAATCTATCACATAATAAATGCATGATAGTAAAAGCTTTGCTTAGTTTGGGGCTAGATGATGCTGTGTGAACGGTCCAGCATTATTTATTATTATTATTACTTATTTTATTTCATGACAATAAGAGGCAACATATTTTTACGTTTTAAAAACTAAATCGAAAACCAACTTCAATCACAGCTTCAATGTTGAATGTTCTACGTTGAAAATTAATAGCTACTAACGTAGATGAGTTCATGAACGAACTCGACATTATTGTTTTCAACATCGGTCCAAAAAATTAAGCCACGATTGCTTCCAATGCTTCTTTTCAAATTACATTGTACAAATTAAGTAGGCAAAATATGACTTTATTGGTCACATTTTTCGTATCAATACTCAAGAAAAGATTCGTTTCAACATTGTCATCAAATGAATTCATCTAGAAAGATGTCCTTGATCCTTATCGATAAACAGCCATGTTTTCTACGAAGGGAATAACATTTTGGAGTTATATTGTACCTACTGTAAATAAATGAATGTAGCTATAACTATCGAGTTTTCCTTGAATTTGTAACTCAAAGCCATTGAAATAGGGTATGTTTAAAACATTATCTAAACTTATGTATCCATATATTTGCCGCGAAGCGTTCTTTGATGCAGACTCAAAAAAAACAAAAGTTTGGTTTACAACTCTGAACGTTATTGCATTTTTATCCAACTATTACAATTTTATTAAATGGAAATGAGGGTTTTGAAAATGAAACATGAAATATGACACGTATTTTGTTAACTAAATATTCAGTATTCAATAGTGGAAGCATAAAATCGTGCGTTCTGAAATGAATATTATTCAGTGTATTGAGTAGGCTAAATAATTAGTGGACTGGATGATAGTATTGAAGTATTCAATCTTCAATAATTATTACGGTGATGCGTTTGCAACTGGTTACGTAGGTTGGAACAATGCCAACTTCTTCAAAATGTTCTTCTGCAAGAGATCTTTAAAAAGTTTGACATAATCTCTACCGTCATTTCATGATAGAGTTTTGTTCCTGTTTCCCTCATCGGCATTGTCTTTGAATAGTATAGTTTTTTTTTTAACCTACACTGTCTCACTGCTGGACAAAGGCTGCTTCTAATGGCTTCTATGTCGTCACGCCAACGTTTAGTATAGGTATTTGTCGCAAATCAAGGCGCACATATGCTAGGTACCAGGGTGACATAAAGACAGGGTAGCATGTGTCAAGGGAGTCGAACGTGCCAGGAAACGTTAACCGAGACAAACAAGCTCATTATCCTGGCGGTTTGCGGGAGTCATTGGGAGGCCTGGAGCCATTTCCTTTCTAACATTTACTTATTCAGGAAGGGTTGCATTATGGAAACGAATTGATTAACCTTATTTGTTACAAACAAATGACCACTCGACCACAGTAAATACCGCATTGTTATTCTTTTTTCTTTAAAAGTCTTAGTTTTTACTTTAAAAAAGCTATTATGTATAGAAAGTGTGTACTCGATCAATATACTCGATAGTATCTACGAAAAATCATCGATAGAAAAAATTAAAGTTGAGGAAAATTAATTTCACCTTTTCAAGTTGATTAGGTACTTCCATTTGATATTAATTTAGAGTACTTGGTTTAAAAAATAGTGTGTTTCAAATAGTACGATAACTTTCTTGATGGTTTTATGGGAAAGTGGATTTTAATTACAGGTTGAGCAATAGAATAATTTAGGTATTCGTGAACCACAACTCATCGACCTTTCAAATGACACATAATGATCAAAAAGAATAGTACTTTGATAATACCTAACTGCCTAGATAAAACTTAGAACTCAGTACTCAGAGATAAAGTAACTTTCTAGTCCTGAAATAATTTTCAGAATCATACCAACTACATATCGCACCTTTATTTCCAATCCGTCACAATGCAAAAAAACTGTTTTTTGGGAATTGCCGTTTGAAATTTTAAAAATTTCTAATCCTTATTTAATGTATATAAACACCTGAGATCGCTATTTTTTTCAAGTTTTTAGTTAATTTGGTTACTTAACTAATCATTGGTATTGAAATTCATGTAAATTTACGCTTTTAAAATATTCATTTTTGAGTTTGAAAAAAAAGTTTGTTTTAGTGTCACTTTTCCGTGTAACGTTTATTGTATTTCTGTATAGTCAGTTTCGGAAACAATGTCATTATCATCTAGTGTCACTATTCCTCAGATTGTTGTAAACTATATTGCAAATTAAATTTATTCATATACGACACTAAAAAAACTAAGATTAAATAAAATCATTTTTTATGTATCGACTTGAATTCAACTTATTTTCAAAGTACTCATAGTTATGAGAACACACTGTTGTTTTTTTATCACTTTTTCTTAATTATAATCAAGCTTTTGAATTACAAAACTATTTGCAAAAATGTCACTAATGACTTTAAGCGAAATTGATAAAAGTCATAAATGTTTCTTCAAAGTGTCATTAAAGACAAAACTACATTATTCCAGTAAAAAAATCTGATTTATTTCAGTCAAGCTTGAGAAACAACGTTTTTAACCAAAAAATGACGATTTTCTTATGAGGTTCATAACGGAAATTGACGAAATGCTCTCTGTCGGGACTAATAGTGACGGTTTTCCGTGTACAACAAGTGCCAAACCTCCAAATGGCAAACTGCCACTATCACCCTGTAGCGAATCAAATTGGAATCTGATTATGGGTGTTTTTGCATCGTATAGATTACAACAAGGCGCGTCAGATGGCGCGTAACTAAAAAACTTGGTTTTTTGGATAGTGACGGTTTGGAAATAAAGGTGCGATATTACTCCGAGAGATTACTTCCCAGTACAAAAGTCGTATGAGTCAGTGGCCAACTCTGGTGACGGAGTTTTATAGGCTTTAGTCATGGCATAGCCGGAACAATTTAACATGCCCTCCAAAGCATGGAAGCGCTAAGATGATGATGCCACTCTTGGTCACCCATCCACTTACGGACCGTTTAGAATGTTGCAACTTTGACAAATCAAGAACGACTTAGCGAGCTACACCACGAGCGCTTCGAGAAACAAATAATAATTAGCTCTTGGTTTTTTTTATTTCTTTTTAAATATTTATCGAAGGTCGTGGGTGGATTCGAATCCCGGCCGTGCATCAATGGATATATCGTTTCGTAAAAATTAACACGTGCTCTAAACGGTGAAGGAAAACATCGTGAGGAAACCAGTTAGTATTCTTATAGGCGGCGATGGGCTTGCAACCTGTCACGTATGGAATACTAACTTCTGCAAGATGTGGGCATGTATCAAATAAGTATTTGGACATGCCTCTGACGACCCGCTTAGATATCTTCAAAGGAACTCGAGAGATCTGAGAGAATGTCTACCGCGCCTTGGGGTCGTGATCCTGTATATTTATAAAAAAAACATCATATTTATTATCAAACGTCACATATATTTAAACGTTGAATATACCTACGCTAATTAATTATTATTTCCTAAGTAATTAATTAAATTGCTACTCGACAATCTACGAGGGCAAAGGACAAGTTAAATAAAAGTTACAATATTAGTATCGTTGAGATCAACACAACGTTTTAATCAAAGGAGTCTATGAATTATTTAGTGCGCAACTTTCCTTCATTACACAATATATTACTAGATGTGTATCTCCCTCTTTGTGCTCTGTAAATTACATTAAAATATACGTAGGTATAAAATAACTACAAACTCTTTCTGTAGAGTAGGCAGAAACTACAGTAGTAAAATGTTACCTAATTGGTCCAGGCACATTTAAGTTCGTCATCTCCTTCTAGCCTTTCAGGATCTAAATAAATTAACTTAAAATTATATACCTAATTACTATCATTCGATTAAATAGAAGTGTTCTGATGTTAACTAAATTTATACCATGTGACACTTATTTCAAATGACTTTTGCATTTGAAATTAATGTATTTGTTTGGTTCAAAATAATTGGTTATAGAAACTAATATCAAAATCCAGGATAAAATTGGATATTAAAACCAATATCACTAACGAACGTTTTACTGTTGTCATAATAATTTACATTATTGTGCAATAGATAAAATAGCACACCCTACTATTTATATTTGAGACAGTACACTTTACTTTTTACGCAAATTCCGGAGTAACATTATTATGAGCTAACTACTTAGACTAAAGAGCATCACCATGTCAAGTTTTCTAAGTATACGGCCACCAGCCGTATACTGGTTTTGTCATTTTTTCATGCCTCAGATATCTATGGGGGTATAAAAGATCTGAAAGAATGTCTATCATTCTTGTCGCCTTGGAGATAAAATCGTGATCCTGTTCTGTGCAAGTTTCGTATCTATACGCAAATATGTATGCAGTATTATTGAGTGGGCAGCTTCCCGGTGTGGTAATTGAAATGCGAGACTGGTAGTGCCGGGCGGGTCTTATCGTTGACACCTCCTCTAAATCACTATCCGCTTCATCCGCCGATAGTTGGAACCTGCTCGCTACATTCTAGGAGATTTATAGGATATCCTGATATTTTCAGGGATTTTATGATTTAATCTCAATTTATACGATTGAAATTGAATCATGAATTTGCTTGCTTTTAATGATTATCTATCTTATTCATCCAATCATCCCACATCCACTCCGGAATATTCCAGTGTGGGTGTGTTTATACGAAGGCCTCTTCATTTTCATGCTGAGTGGTGACCTATTTTGTGCTTAGTTAAGTTAGTTCGTAAATATTGTAAACCTTTTTTTTGCACAAAATAAATGACTATTCTATTCTATTTTAACGCCTCTTTTTCCGGTCCTGTGTCAGTCAAAACCATGGTCTTCTCGCAAGCTTTACCATTATCATCATCTGTCTTAATAGTTACCTATACCATTTTATTATTGGAAACAATAAGTGAAAATCTGTGGTCTCTGTCTAGCATATGGGAAAAGATGCATGATTTTTTTGTATGTATGTTTAAAGTATTTGGACAGAAAAACTTATATTGTACCTTCTCTGATCCGTGCTCAATCCCTTCACTTGTAATGTTATAATTGCGATGTCAAAGTAAAGCTCGCTTTTTGTAAAACCTATTCCTAAGCGAATTTAAGGGGATTTTATAGCCGTATGGACCTTTTTTATTACGGTACATTTAAATAATTTTATGAGATTGCGCTACCGAATCACCCCATTTACTTTTTTAAACAACCGCGCTTTATGAGGTTACTAAGACAATAAGAAAAGCTTACGAACATATTCTGGTGACAAATGTATCTGTATATATACACCGCTATTTTATGACTACCAAAAAAAATTTAAGGGTAGTTACAGCAGATGCAGAAAATGATAATGGCATGGTCAGAACTTTATTTTATTGAACTATCACCAAGTTATCGAGGATTGTAGTCAACCAAAACCGAACAAAATTTTATGAAAACTGTACAAATAAGTAGTATAGACAACAATCGCGTACAGACTCTCATTCGAACTAGGCTCTCGTATCGTCCCCAGTCAGTAAAACCGCAGTAGCTATCATAAATCCATGTCTGACTCGTCTCGTCTCCTTTTGAGGTTATTTTTTTTTCTCTTTTTTTGAGTTTTAACTACATAAATCTGATCAGTAACAGACACTGAGACCATGTTTAAAATTTTTTTGGTAATTAAAAAATAGGGGTGTATATCTTTATAATATGTTTTGCTGATATAAATAAAAGTTATCTTATCTTATCATTAGAAGATAATTCGTAAATGAAGGTAATCGTTAGTTCAAAAAAAAAACACAGATTTCATTTGCGAGGGTAAGTAGGTACCTACTAGAATATCTAATACAACTTAGTCTAATTGAATCGTATCTCAGATCAAGTGGATAAAGTCTCTTTCAAAGAGAGCTAATGAACCTTGAATGAAAATCAAACAGTGCACTGAACACAGTTCTAACTAATGTAAAAGTTTATTTCGTGGCTAATGAAGCTAACTCCCAAGCTATTTCACCCACTTTTTAGGGATCCGTACTAAAAGATCACTTGATTTTCTATCTGACCCTTTAATACTAAATATATTATAAAGCTAAAAATCAACATTCGTAATCGCAAGTAAGGCAAAGCCTTTAGGGTGTTTAATTGATTGTAGGCAATATTGTAGGTAAATAAAGTAACACAAAAAAAGATATAGGAAAAATCTGATAATAGTTCATTTTTAGTTTTTTTAATGAGCAAATTATTTTATAATTTCTACGTAACGGAACTATTAGTACGAAAGTGACGAACGAGTTGGTCGTAATCGTTTTTTATTCAAGATCAATAATAATAACAATATGAATAGTTCTTTATAGTTCACACGTCCCGTATCGAAGATTTGGTGTAACGAGCGAGTGGACATCGTCGTAAAGCGAAATGGCACATATTTATAGTTGAGAAACCAATTTTTTTGAAGTATCATGACATAGGTTATCCCTCATAAAACATAGATCGATTTTATAAGAATACTAGCAGACCCGCACGCGCTTACGCCTGCGCATTTTTTCGTCATATTTTTTAACATCAATCATCATACAATCTTTGAAACCTACTCCTAGGGGTCGTTTTGCAAAAATTTAAACCGAGTTTTGAGTGAATCGAACCAGAAGGAAAATGTTCACATACAAACTTTGAAACTGCCTTGCACCATCCCTAGGGGTCGTTTTTAAAAAATGACACAAAAGGTTGCGGGCTTGATCCTCGCCACGGGACAAAATTTTTGTATGATCTACAGATATTTGTCTCGGGATATTTGTTTCTATGTATAATATTTGTAATGAAAAGTATAAGTAGTCAGTCATGTAGTACCCAAAACACAAG
Source organism: Epirrhoe alternata (assembly GCA_963565295.1). NCBI lineage: Eukaryota > Metazoa > Arthropoda > Insecta > Lepidoptera > Geometridae > Epirrhoe > Epirrhoe alternata. The sequence continues at coordinate 9,701,377 of OY751381.1, read as the reverse complement.
CTCTGCTTACTTTGGGGTTAGAGATGATGCCGTGTGAAAATTCCAGCACTCTTTTATTTATTTTTAAAAATCAGTAAAACTGCATGTCTCTCTATGACAGCCTTACGGTATTAAGCGCTAAATTGTGGCTAAGTGCAATAGTTTGATGCTACTGAAACGTCGAGGTAAATAAATGAGTTATACCTACGCGATTAAGTCCGGTATAAAAATTTAAATAAGTTTGATGCTATATTTCAACTGGTAGCAAGATTGCCAGGTCTCAATGCATCGCCAAAATCGGAATAAAGATACTCACAATATTGCCCAGCTGGCAATTTATCAAAGGTCTGTTCATCTATTATGAATTCGGACAGAAATAAAAGCATTTTCTCTTCCTACATTTCAAACATTTTATATATGTTATTTTCTTTTATTTTACAACAACATTTTTAGGGATTTGAACCGCCCGGCGACCGTCACGTACAATTATGATGTAGTGGCCTGTCACTGCTCATAATGTTCAAACGCGGTTAGCAAGACGTATGAACCTCGTTATACGAGTAATGGGAGTGCACAATACAAGATATATTGAAAAGAACTCCGACTGTAGACTGCTTTAGTACAATCTATTTATCCAAATTACATACTTAGATACCTACTTCCTTTAGGTGTAAACAAAAACCAAAATATACGTTTAGCTTGACGAGAAAAGCATAATTGTAGTGTAGATACTTTGAGATAAGGCGAAGGTGTGTTCGATTTTGTACCCGAATGCGCATCATAAAGGAATGCTGATAAGCTTGGTTTACTTTTACAAAAAAAAAAAAAAATTACCTACGAGTACTTCACCTAATTATCTTCGAGCTTGTGAAGTTTTCGTCTTGAGTTTTTATATCTCACTTAAAGCTACGAGCTTCAACTTTGTAACTACCACGATGATACTTAGTAATTAGGGTTCAACACGTTGTACGTTCTCGCCGTTCTTTGAAACGATGAGTTTAGTGAAAGAGGCGCTTTAGGACTTTACATCGAGAACATTTTAGTGCGGAAGTGAATACAATATTTTATTGAGAGGCAATGAGGCAACTAAGTATTGAATGATATATTCTGCATATTGTGGGCACGAGCAAATTTTTTATACTTGTTTATGTAAATACCTCTGACAAACCCGTTAGTCATCTTCAAAGAATCTTATCGTCATTATCATCATCATCATCAGCCTATAGCAGTCCACTGCTGGACATAGGCCTCCCCTATGAGCGCCATTGCGCCCTGTCCTCAGCTCGACGCATCCAGCTTCTGCCAGCAGCCTTTCGCAGATCGTCACTCCACCTGGCCGGAGGGCGTCTTACGCTACGTTCTACACTACTAGAGAATTTCGTGCTTGGGACAGTCGCAACCCTATTTAAAAGTTGTTTTAAAAGTTCATTTTAAAAGTTGTTAACATTCCACGTTACACATGAAATGGTTGAAAACTGAAAGACTACTTTCATAGTGATGTATTCGACGCCTGATATTTTACATTTATTAATAAATAAAAATATATGGAGCATGCAAAATTTGGAGTCGACCTCCAGTTCAGTATTCGTGTTGCATGACAGAACGCGATAAACTGACTGCGCTATGTAACAATTGCTTCGTGAAATAGCTTCAATAAAGTGAAAATTTCACAGCGTTACAATAATTACCGTAATGCTGCTGCAATTTACATTGTCGACAATGCTGTTTAAACTATATTAGGTATTGGTGATGTAACTAAGTAAGAGTTTGTGAAACTTTCTAGTCACGTATAAATAAGAATCTTCCTTGGTTTTGATTTCGATAGAACCTTGCGCTCGGCTCGATGTTATTCATGAAGATTTGTGTGAAATCTAATTATACAAGTTGTAAGAAGGTTCATACGTCATAGGGTTGTAGGTATGTAAGTTCTTTAGCTGAAGTTCTAAAGTTTGTGTGCTGTATTTTCTGTTTCTGTTTTCTATACATACTTCCTGTATGTATAGAAAACAGAAACAAATGAAATACTTTTTGACAAACTGTCACACGAAAGTGTATCCCTCTTTGTATCCCGTTGCGTTTTGACGTTTACGCCTAGTTTTTCAGTTTCACATCACGTGCGGTGTTTTCTTGGCATCTGGAATATTTTGTTACTTGTAGTATCTTCAGAGTTTCTAACTAAAGCCAGGCTTAGCTCAATAACAGCCACCGTTCTAGACGGCCGCTAAAATCGCGTTGTTTAATTAATATAGATAAATCTTCTTTCAACCGAAATGTTCGAAACAAATAACTCAAATCTCTCAGCACCTACCTATCCTATTAAACATACTTGGCAAGGTTCACCACAATCCAAACTTCAACACTTACCTACTCCGGTCAAGGCAAATCTTGCAAAGGATGGCTCATCCTTTCCAAACAATAGCCAGGTAAGATACGCGTGGCTACCCCAATATTTTGGGTCGAAATATGAAATATGTAGTGAGGTATATAAGTAGCTAACATTAGAGGCGCTCGCCTACGCTGATTTTTACCTAAGATACAAAACGGTCGCATCACGAAAGCGATACAGTTGCAATACTGAATCAATAAAGAAACAATGTAGTTTTTTTAATCATGTATTTTGATTTATTTTATCACCGTTGCCATTAAGTCAAGTATTTGAATTTAATTGTGATCTTTTGTTACCTACATGCTTCATTAACAATCTTTATCCAAAATTGAATTTTAAAATTGTCTTGTTTCTATAAAATCATAAGTCAATTCTTACCTGTAGCCGAGTTTGTGATGAAAAATCAGGGTTTATTTCCATAATTCAATTTCTCGGTTCATTTTGAGTAATAAAGTTACACATAAACGGTTTTTGGTTCCGAAAGCCTTATTCTTTTCAGACTCACTTATCATAATATCCATCATAATCTGGCGTGGGGAAATCGCGTGTTCATTCATAATGCCGGCATTTTTCACCATAACAAGGACGTATCAAGAGTTCAAGAAGTTTCCTTATGACTATGAGCCCATTATGGTTAAAAGGCGTATTACTCATTTGACCTTTTCTTATGACCGCTTGTGTTTTCAACCAAATACTGTAGCTGTATGTAGCTATATTTCGTTAAAAGTGAACAGCAAGCGAAGCTTTCGTCGTATGTAGGCTTTACTTTTTTTTTTAAATAGGCAACACCTATCAACTTTACCACCTTGTGTCTGGCGTTTATAACGACCAAACCTTTATTTGAGCAAAAGCCCACAGGTATAGACCTAGAAAAGAGTTCCCTAGAGGTTCATTATATTTCCACAGAAAACAGTATATTAATTTGCGTATTTTTTTGTTACATTGATAGGTAGTAGCTTTATTTTTTTAGGGCGCTGTTATATCGCTGGGTTCACTGGCCATAAATTAAATTGGTCAAAAATTATATTAATATTAACCTTCTCATTTCTTGAGAAGTAAGGATTTGGATTTTTATTTCAAGTACGGAACCATGAAAAAGTAAGATTTTTATACAAATAAAACAAAATTTGATCAAAATCAAATTCTTTATTACCCATTTAATTCTTATACAATATTATCTTAATTACTAGTATATTATTTACGATACTAAATAAGTCGAGAAGTTGAGAAGTCTTTGAGTAATTACACAAGTAGGTCCTTAATTCTATTTAAAATTAAAACTAGTTCAATATTTACACAATGTAACTTCAAATTTAGTAGTACTTTAACTTTGACTGACTTATTTGACTGAAAGTTAAAAGTCTCGGCTGACAAAATTTTTACTTTTATCTTCCTAAGTGCCGAAATAGAATGGAAGGAGTAAAATAATAATATTGTAAAAATCGATGAGGTAAATGAAATAATGTAATAGTCAATAGGATCGTGTTTCCGTTATGTAAAGTCACCAGGAAAGCCCTGTGCCTGGTATCTTAATAGAGACTATTTTGTAAGTACCTACTTTGGAAAGTTTTCGGTTGGAAACTCGGCGAAGTCGAACTTGTTCGGAACAAAGGCAAATGGGTCAGCTTTTTACAAGTTGCTGGTAAAATAAGCTGCAAATGTACTTTCAATTCCTCTGCCAATGTATGTCGAGTTGAAGATTAACAAAACTTATGTTACAATTTATACAGGTATTTGAAAAATTTTGTACATTTACATTTACTACTTAGCATGTTTGTATAGCAAAAGATACTTGACGCATGATTTTTTTAAGGTAAGTATTTCTTATCAGTACAGTTTTTTTAAGGATAATCAATAGACAACTTTTGCTTTAACGTTCGTTTGAAGTTAAAACAATTATTTACAATATTGAATCAAGTTGATTTATACATTGAATGCCAAAATTTAAAGTAGGACACCCGTAACGTTGTTCTACTTTAAATTTTTAAATCATTGATAGAAAAACTGAAATGTGGTCTCAAACTCATAAATAGTTCAAAAGTTTGAATCTACAAACAAAAGAAAAATAGGTGACGCAAATACGCACCATCTACTTTGTCTTACAATATAAAAAAAAATCATCACCCAACAGTTTCAACCACCAATTTTACATTCCATATGAACGAAATACAGCTCTAAATTAAAATTAAACATAGGCTGTAAAGTGCCTTTTAACCAATAAAAAACAATAACTTTTCGATTCATGTGTCTTTGTGTTTCAGTCAGGCGAAGAAGTGATGGACATAGTAATGATAAAGCATAAGAAGGAGATTTGATGAATTCCACGTATTATTGCACAATTGATGCCATAGATCACGCAAGATTTAGAGAAGACAAAAACTTTTGTCGTTGCAATGGTGTATTTTAGTAGCAATTATCAGACTAGACACAGCTCTCTCGTGCGTTCGCCAGGAGAGGTGTCCTTGTCGTGACGACTTCGCGTCGTCGCGGCAAAGTCCCACTTGTTACACTCCTCCGGTCGTCTACCACTGTCCCGATGCTCTGCACAACAAAAACACGCGTTTAATTATCCCACTTTAGTGTTGAGATTGTGTGAGAAAAGCGATTGGGTACATTGAGTGACATTATTCCAGAGTTCGGTATGCTTTGTACATTTCCTAAAAAAAAATGTACAAAGCATACCGAAAGAAATGTATTTAATAAACAGATTAATCTGAATCTCACATTCGTGTTTCTCCTTAGACTCAAAAGTTTGCTGGTAGAAAACTCTTTTAGGGTTAGCGTCGCCTTGGTATTGTACTTTTTAACATATTGTTTTTGTAACCTTGTGTACCTACTACAAAGAATTAGAGAATCTTAATGTAATTTAAAGTTCATTTTGATTTTTCGAATATCTTTACAGTCGAAAATATTATTTTAAACAGTAAATTGTCAAAATTTATACTAGCCGACGCACAATTTTGTCAAACTTTAGTTTGGAATGAGCTAGCTTCATCATAATATTTTAAATTAAATAGTATGGTTACTGTTATTGCATTTTCGTGGAGCTGTTCGTTCCCATTACAGAGTTTCCGTACACTCGCAACGTCTGTGACATATTGTCGTGAACTATTTTGATCAACACAAAACCTTGTGATCAACACGAGCATTTTAATAAAGGCTTTTAATGCCCAAGAGAACGGGCTGAAAAACTAGCTCGGTTTATTTAGTTCATACCCACCATATTAACATTTACCTTCTTCATTAGTCAGCTTACTATGACGATTGGGTCAACGATCTAAAGCTTATACTCGTAATGCGTACACTCAGTTTATTATTTTATGAATAAAGTAATAAATATTTTCTAGGAACAAACAATCGGGTGAATAAAACATTTGTACAAGTTTAAACAAATGTGAACTTGCTTCATAGCTTGGTGAACATTCAAAAGAATCAAGAAAGTGAAAAGCTCTATAGTTTAAGCTTGCTATTTTTTTTTATGTTGAAAAAAACTCATAAAAAGGCTCATTACCTGAGTATCGGAAGCCGGCATATTCAGTGAGTGTTCACTTGGACAAGCTTCGTACTGGCTAGATGAGAGACACTGCGGTGACGTCACGCCGTACGGCGGAGGCTTCGGGTATACTTCGGATTCTTTTCCGTAATTCAGACCTGCAGGATAAAGGTATACTCAAGCCAAGAACAAAATCGATCACAACTGTATGTTTAAGGCACGGTAGATATTCTCTGACCTTTCATATATTCCAGAAGCTTTAAGATGTCTAAGGGGGTAGACAGAGGAATGTCCAAATACATGTATTCGGTGTCAGAATATCGCTTCAGTTATATCGCTTTGAAGTAAACATATCAAAGTACATGGAATGGTAAGTTATGACTGAACTAAAGGGACATTTTAATAGACGTGCAAGTGAGAGCCTTCAGTGTATCGAGAACAATATGCGTGCGGCGCGCGTAATTACAACGCCCATTGAACCCAGCACTCCGTTGAGCTGTGGAATGCACGGGAGGTTTCAAACTAAATCAACTCGAATCCGCTTTGTGCAAGCGCTCACGTTCGGTTCAACGGGGATTGCTAACTTTTGCTAAAAACTATAACGAACATCAAATGATCCAATGAAATAGCTTTTAGATCTTTCTGCTGAAAGAGTTTGAATTTGTAACAGTTACGGTTTCAACTATGGCGACCTCAAACTTTACGGCTGTATAATGTTTGCAGAACTCATTTACATACTGGCATTAATATTTGCATTTGGTGGTCATAACTTTTGAATATCAACAAATAGTTTGTTAAACTCGATGTTTGAAATACTATTTTAAACAAATCTTTAATGGTTTCTTGATAATTTGGCGAAACAATTCGAGTTTTAAAAAGATCTACACTGACATAACTTTCGTTTAAGTTTTGGTTTCTCATTTCACCACAAATCTATCAAAATAAACGAAGTATCAATAATATAATTATATAATTATTATATCAATGAATGTCATGTAACTAGGAGAGTGCTGTATGAATGTAGAAAAAAAGATGTATGGATTGTGTGAAGGATGACATGAGTAAGAAAGGAGTGAGTGTTGAGATGACGGCTGATAGAGGATAAATGAAGAAGAACGCATGTTGTGCCGACTCCACATAATGTGGGAAAAGCGCAGGAAGATAATGATGATGATATAATATCGATGAACCAATCATGATTACGATTTATTGGTAAATTTTGAAATAATTACCTTTTGTTAGCTGCACTACATCAGGATTCTTGTCATCAGGCTGCAGCGGAGATCTGTTTCCATTCAGTGTAGAACTGTATGCCTTTGTGCCAATGGGAGCTAAAATACATTTTGTTTAGTTATTTTTTACTCAAAAGATTAGAAGAACTCAAGGCGGATCCAGGGGGGGGGGGCACGGGGGCACGTGCCCCCCCATACGATATTTTTGTGTACCTACTAACTAAGAAAAATTAATAAATTGTGAGATTTTTGTCAGTTTTTGTTTCTTGTGCCCCCCAGAAAAAAAATCCTGGATCCACCCATGGAAGAACTGTCTCTACGTTGTAGTATTCGATTTAGCCTTTTCCTTTTTATGATTGACATCAAATCAAACGGTGCAACTTTGTCAGTCAAACAAACCTTTCAAAAAGGAGTAAAAATCAATTTCCGAGCCATTTGACGAAACATCTGCGGTTTCACTAGAAATGGGAGGACGTACTCGTAAATCAGACTTCAAATGCAGTAGGTTCGGACGGTCAGCGTTCCGAAATTCCGGTCACGCGGCAGAATCCTACTCTGCCAGTAAACTTTCCTTTCCAGAGCGATCTCGATTTATTTGCGGACTGACGGCTGGTTCAATCTTTTATATTGCCTTTATGACTGTTGCCAAATATAACGATAACATTTATAAAAAGGTACCTATCATAAAAGTTTTGGACTTTAGCGATTACTAACGGTAAATACAATAATAAGTAGAAGTAAGAGTGCTAAGAATTAATAGAACAGCAAAATATCAACAATTCTGACAGATATTGAGTGAATTTCGAATTCCGGTGCCTTTATGCTAACAAATTGGCTTGAGTTAGTTGTCCATTCAAAAAAATAGTTTTTTCGTTCAGACACCTGATTACTTGTCAGAAATTTCTAACACCCATGACATAGGAATGCTGCACTAGTGTGGGATGGGATCAGGATAATGCTGCATTTAGCGCAGTAACTATTGGGTGTAGTAATAATATTCGAAAGTAATTCACCGAAGCTTTTGGTAGGAAATGGAGAGTACCGTTTAACCAAAGTGCTAAATCGACCATGAATCCTTAATGCATGCCGGCGCGTCTGAATCAACATCCGCACGTCCCTGAATTAAAAACCTGCTCTCACTCTCCATCACATTAATATATTGTATGGAATTTTAGACTGAAAATCTTCAAATGGAGTAAAAAATAATTATGTTCGTAGAAATTAAGAGAGCTTAGGAGATACCATCGTGACAGCCATATATTCGTAGCTAGAACCAGTGAATAGGGATACTACTAGCTAGAACACAAAACGGTGACACCACTGTGCATGTGTGCGTAATAGATATTAGGCGTGTGTTATATTAGAGAACTCTAGTGTCTAGATAAACCTAATTTAGGATTTAAGACACTACTAACCAGAAAAAATTAGATCTTTTCAACAATAAACGCTATCTATCTTTCTATCTATCCCTGTCGTGATTGTCTCTTAGACCTGGACTTAAAATATGTTTTGCTATTGATTTATTAGCATTATTATATAAGTCATTGAACTTCGTGACATGACCATTACGCTCTCGTGTTATTTCATTGTTCAGTCAAGAAAATGCTATCGTGTCTTAGAGACGTTCGTTTCCCATGCTATCGTGTCGATATTGGCTTTGAGCAGAAAATTGGCGTCTGGAAAATGTATTTTCATGGTTATTTGCCCTTTGTAATTTCACTCGTAATATGTTGCAGACTGCTATCGGTAGAATAGATATACCAGCAAGCTATGAGTTCAAAATTTTGTACCAAAACCGATATATTTATTACATTACAGAATACTACTTTTACGAACTTGAGGGGGCTTGTGGACTCTTGCACTCATTATTTAAGTACATGACTTTTTGTACCGCAACAACGGAGAAATGCGTCGTGTAGGCAAGATTATTTTCTTGGTCCGTGTCGGTTTCTTGGTCCGTGACTTTTCTTAGCGTGTACAAGCACCCTGGAATGACTGTCTTACCTGTGTACTGCACTGACTGATGATAACGTCTCCTTGCCAGTAATGTTATCACCACAACAACAATGATAGCTGTCGTCAGCCCCACAAGCACTCCTAACATCCAATTGAACTCCGCTTGATCGATGATTGAATTTGATTCTGAAAGAAACCGAGACGTTAGATTCTCGAATTTTCGTAGAAAATATTTCGATATAGGTACTTATAGCGAATGTTATCAAGTATAATTTGGTAGATAAATCTTCCAAAAAATATCCTATACAGACTAGGTATGTTAAAACATGTTAAAAGTTTTGATAAATGGCTTGTTTCTCCATAAAAGTCTGAAATATTTGTGTTGGAATTTTGTTATGTAGATAAAATTGTGTGTAAAAAAGGGAGCAAACGAGTGAGCGACGAACTAACAAACGAACGAACGAATAAATGATGCTGAACTTTTCACACAGCATCATCTATCCCCGAAGTGAGCAGAGCTTGACTTATGTATTTTTTTTTAATGGCAGCATATTTTATCTTCTAGCCAATAAACTTTGAATGATTCATTTTTCATTCTCCATTTTCTCAAAACAATAATCTTACCGGTATGTAAAGCGAGTCTTGACAGCGTGTGAATTCTCAACGTGGTATTCTCAGATCTTCCTCTTGCATTCTGCGCGTAGAAAACCAGCCTCAAAGCTTTCCCGGAGCCGAGTCCTCGAAGTTTCCAGACCGGTGAAGGACGGGACATGTTCATAATGAGCTCGTCCATCTCCCAAGCCTCTACTATATACATAGCTCGGAGACCACCGTCGTAACCTGCCGATAATCGTGTTGGTCGATACTTTTTTCGTCGAATTTTATAGCAAAAATAGTCGCCACGCAAAACCATAGTATATTCGGTTTTAAATCATGAAGATCGCTGTCATGTCGTATAAAGAAGTAAAGGAATCCGCATTGGAAAGGGAGAGGTGGAGGAAGGTCATTGCACTGACAAGAAGAGCTGAGCTCTTAAGTTTGATGATGATGAAATCATGAACTATTTATAGAGATTGTATGAATATTATGAATAAAATGTTTTGTTAATGAGAAAGAAAACATTTAAACTTGCTGAAATCTCTGCTTTAATTTTCAAAACAATAGACTAAGAAACAGTTCAACATGCAATGCAGACATTTACTACAACTAAATTTGATAATTAACCTCTCACTTAACATGCAAATTAATTTTGTATAATCACAATTATCATAATTGCCCACTGCATACATTACTCGAAGCAAGTAGTTGAACCACGTGAGTAGTTCAAGTGTACAGAACTAACTCTTGTCAGTGCGGCTAAAGGTCAAAAGATACATAATGTATAATGGTTTAAACAAAACAGAATCTTGATATCTTCATAGCTTCATAGCTTCATAGCTCTCAGATTAAGTAACTCAAAAGATCGAATGCCTATCCAAACATGTAGGTTGGCACATTCTCACAGTTTTACAGGCTTACCATAGAACGTGACATAAAGTTATTCCACCGAATAAATCAAGAATAACTATACATTTTGACAGTTTACACTCCGGAATAACTTTATGTCACGTTCTATGGTAAGCCTGTTAGTGTCAAAGATAGTGCTAGTTTAATTATACCGGTTCCGGCCATAAGCCATGATGCACATGCGGCCTAAAGAATCCGTCATTAGAAGCCACTAATGTATAACTAATTACTAACCCACCCAATGGTAAGTACTGACAAAGCTATAATGCCAACTTCATTATGTGAACAATCCAAACTGTTGCAAACATTCTGAGCGCAACAAAACTACTGAAAACTAAAACAATGCATGCGGACCACGATTATATGATTCTGAACAGAGATATAACATTTTATATGACTGTATGTACAGTTTTATGGCTATTTTATTGCGTTTGTCCTATAATACTATTATTATTTGTTTGTCAAAGTTAAACGTCTAGGGACTATAGAGTTTTTGATAGGCATCGATGAGACCAATGTAGTCGTATTTTTAGAAATTTTGAGAGACAAAAGAAAGAGCCATGATCGCGGAACAAACAGAGGTCTGCAGGTTCATCATTGGCAGGCGAATCGAAAACAAAAACTCAAAAATTACTATGATACTTTCAAACAGAAACTGGATCATGACTATCCATTGTAAGACATTTCCTTAGATCTTTTTTTTTTTCATTTTCCAGATCCTTTCAAGATGTTCAAGGGGGTAGTCAGAGGCATTACCTTGAGCATGAATGTATAATATTAAATTAAATGAGTGTATATTGCTTTGAAACTCATTTCCGGGCTCCGTATTTCCCGAAAAGTAGAATATAGGGGTCACCAATTCAAGAGTGAATAGGTTCCTTCTAAGCATGCTCCATCTTAGACCTCACTACGGCTAAACATCAGGCAGAGTGAGGTCAAATGCTGCAAAAAAATGCTTTTAAAGGACTTACCAGCCATACACCGAAGTTCAACGAACTCGTCAGTAATATTGTAAGCGGAGCAGTTGTGTGGCCAGTCGGGCTTGGTGGCAGCTATGAGCGTGTACCGACAAGGTTCGGTCTGTTGACCTCCCATATTGGAGGCCTTACAGCTGATGACTCCGTAGTCTTCTTCGGAAGTCGGTGTGAACGAGAGGACTGAACCGTTTGCTATCGTGAACTTGTCCTACAAAATAAAGGTGCATTTACACGGTGCGATTTGTCGTCGGATTTGCTAGGCCGCGCCCATTCGGTGTGCCAACTTGAGTTAGACTTAGCGCATTCACACGACAAACTGCGCTTGCGATGCGATGTCGCGTCGTCACTACGATGCGATATCGGAGATCCAACTCGCCATCGCATCGCGGCGAGTAGGGTTACCATACTAAAAATTGGAAACCCGGACAAATGCCAGACAAAATATACGATTTAAATGGAAACGCACGTGGCTTACAACATATTATGTTGGTACCACGTGAGTGAAGCCACGGTGCGTTCCGCAAGCTCACATACCTAAATGTAGACATTGATATTTTAATGTTCAATATAATAGTCTTAATAACGAGAATTTCATTATTTTTCTACATAAAAAAAATCTTGTAAGTACTTATTTTGTATCATAATATCTTAGAAAAATCTAAATAAAACGACAGGTCTGGAGAAATCTTAACGTATGGTTACTGTAAAATGGGCGGATTATAGGGGCGTATGCCACAGAATAAGTTTCATTGTTACCTAGACTTTTACTAACTGCGGAAGAGCGTACAATATTTGGTAGATTGTAGCGTTGTTAAATTTCAACAATGTTCTCAAGGGATCGTTAGTGGAGCGGTCTAGCGTGCGGTTTCCAAGAAGAGACATGCTGGTTCAATTCCTTGCACAAAAAATTATTTTGCATTTTTTTTTATTTTTGCTTCTCTAGAATTTTTTTTTATGTTAATGGTGAACATCTCAGTTTCATAAACTTTTTAATAAAAACTAAAGAAAATAAAATTAAAATTCAAGGTCCGAACAGAGTACTTACTTAGATGGTAATTTTACCTAATACTATTTTACCTAATACTAGCTGTCCGCCGCGGTGTTACCCGCGATCCCTCGGGAAAACTTCACTTCCCCGGGATAAAATATAGCCTATGTCAAAGATTTAAATCGTTAGATGTGCCCGGACGCCAAAAACTATGGCGTTGTCTTTACATGTGTGTTATCAAAATGCCGACGTACGCACACACACTAATGATTAGTTAAAAATTAGTGGATTTGCCAATAAACTAAACTTTTATTTCACCATTTATTGTGCAATAATATTGCACGAACTTTCGTGAAAAAATATATGTATGAAATTGAAAAATTCTGTATGTGTGGCTCAAAATACCTACGCACGCAACTTAGCTAATGAGTACGTATAACATATAAATAGTGTTATTGCCAATAACCTTAATTGAAATTATTATCATTTATTGTGCAACCATATTGCACAGACTTTTGTAAAAAACAAAGGTCATAATAAGCCCTGAAATGGAAAATAATGTACAAGTCTAAAAATGTGCAATCTGTGAGGTACGGTCAGCAAACTCATCAGATTAAGTATGTACGTACTGGCTTGGGTGAGTAAAACCAAAACAATATGAATAACATTTTTATTTTATTTTATTTATTAGGGACAACAAACAGCTACAATATACAGCGTATTTGAACTTAATAGTAAGAAATGACCATTAAGTACTTAGAAGGTAAAATATACATGACAGGTAATATAATATTGTAGCCCACAACATTATCTAGACAAAGAGAGTTTATATAAAAAGTGCCACTAGAGGCAAATACAAATTATTTACCTAACACTATTTGTACAAGTATTAGGGTAAAGGCCCCAGTAGTCGGCCCCTCTCCAGTAGTCGGCCATTACTGGCTTTTAGTTTGAATAAATAGCAAAGTAATCCAGATTTCCGCGCCAAATTAATTTTGATTGCTACTATGATTTCTGATTGGTCGATGCAAGACGTTTCCTTGTCATTAGGTTGGTAGGATTGGCAGTAATTTCAGTTCATTCCGCCGGTGTCTCCAAGAGAGACGTCAAGTGCGTTGCGCGCTAATTTTTTACTAACTACCAGCGTCTGAAAAACAGGTAAGTTTATCTTTTTATCTCAAGTTATTTGAAACAACTTGCCGTCTAGGTACTTTATTATGAATTTTTACGTCTTTTTTACAAAAAAAATGTGTTTTTATATTATTTTTCTATATTTTACGAGACGGCCGACTACTGGTTATATATTTTTTTGTTATATATATTTTTTTAAGGGCCGGTTGGACTGCAGCAGTAGACATTTAGCACTGTTTCAGGCCGCGCGCAAAATACTTCGCGTCGCCGCAGTGGCAGTGAACTCGCATGACATCGCCAGCGACATAGTGGAAATAAGCAGCAGGGTGATTTTATTTGACTTTAAAAATGCATTTTATTATGATCAAACATTGCTTAGTAGGTAGAGTAACAAATTTGAGTTTCGCAAATAAATGAAGTAACCTCTTTATTCTTGTTTTGTTTGTTTCATTATTATTTGTTATTTTGTTTGTCAGTAAATAAAAAAAGGGTGTCAAATAAAAATAATTTATTTAATTGGGTGACACACATTAAAATTGTCTGGGGAACAAGGGTATTTAGTGTTTAATTTTATTTCCACTTTGTTTTGTCCTATCTGTTATACATCAAAAGAAGCTAAATGTATTATAGATTTCAGTTATGTAATTAAATAAAAAGCATGCAAGTAAAAAAAATTAAGTTTCATAAGGATAACTAAAACAGTACCTAAACTGAAAAAAAAAAAATTTCTGGAAATAACAAAAACAATTCAATAATCTGTTGGATATCCCAGGGCATTAGCCACAGCTCTAAATCACGCGTGGTATGCTGATATCAAGTTATCAATTGTCGACTGTGGAATAAGGCATCATATTCTAGAAAGATGTGAAAAAAAACAGAATCATTTAAGAAAAAAAGCGATAATTATGATGTAAACACTAGAAATAAGGATAAACTCGCTGTTCCCACTACTAGATTAGATAAAATTATGAAATCATTTAAAGGGCAATGTGTAAGCTTCTATAACAAAGTCCCAAGCGAATTGCAAAATATATCAATCACTAAATTTAAAAATACAATTAAACGTCATCTCTGTAAAAAAGCCTATTATAAGATATCTCATTATTTGGATGACAAAAAATCTTGGGACTTGCTCCAACTCAATGGATCCATGGATCACCTAAAAGAATGATAGGCCCCAGACCGTGTTTGTTGCTCTGATTCTTCACGGTATTGGTCGCGAAAGAACAGGAGTAAAATTAGTTTTAAGACTATTCTAAGTGATCCCTGCTGTCCTACTGAATAAATGATTTTTGACTTTGACTTTGAGTGGCACTCCCAGGTGTGCCGACAAAAGTGAAGGCTTCGGTAACGGTTCTAAACAGCAAAAAGTTACTGTACCACTGGGATTCGAACTCGGGGCTATCCCACCAGAGGTCACTCAAACAACTCTACCAATATGACGAAATTAAGGTAGGTAAAGTAAGAGGATGGTGTCGTTATATATTCATCTGGGTTGGTAGGTTCCTATGATAGGTACTGCCTACCTATGGTAGGTTTACCTAATGGTACCTAGGTAGGTAGGTACATAGGTATGTATAATAACAAAAATATATAGAAAAAACTCTAAAGTAGGTAAACCTACCTACTTACATAGTTGTGTAGAATGTAGATATAGGTATCTAAGTAAGTTCGTATGATGGCCGTATATGGCCTCCGAAGCCGACAATTAAACTTACCCTCCCAAGCATGGAAGCTACAAAGTGACAATGACGCAGTTGCGAGTCTTTCTGTTGGAACTACCTACTATCTACTAGGTAGGTTAGGTACCTAGTAGGTATGTGAAGTTGTCTAGGTTACCTTTTTTTATTGCGTATTGCGGATAGGTAGTAGGTAAGGTAGCGCTCGTGGTCGTGCTTGCTTAGTCGTTCTTGATAGATCGTCGAAGTTAACCAACGTTCGAAACGGTCTGTAAGTGGATGGGTGACCGCCAGTGGCATTTTCATCTGAGCGCTTCCGTGCTTCGGAGGGCACGTTAAATTGTCGGTCCCGGCTATTTAAGTCGTTAAGCCGTGACGGAGGCCTTAAGGCGGCCTAAAAACTCCGTCACCAGAGTTGGCCACTGACTCATACGAACTTACTTACTTTTAGTAGGTAGCACAGCTGTAGTAGGTAGGTACCTTCTCGCAATAGTGTAACGTACCTACCTACTAGGTAGGTGTTGAGATTATCTTTATTGTATTGGAAACATTTCGAAAAACTGAATCTACCTACCTAGCTAGTTGGCTAGCATACCTAAAAGTAGGTACACTATTGCGAAAAGGTACCTACCTACTACTGTGCTACAAGGTACTGCGAGCGATACCTGTGATGTATGTAACTTGGAGGAATAGGTAGGTAGGTACCTACTACCTACCTACCTACTTGCCTCGCATCGCATCGCACGCACTACGCTACCAACGCAACGCCTCTCTGAATTCTGTGCCAACGCTACGCAGCGCATTGTTGTTCACTGTTCAGTCAGTGTTCGGTTCACGTTTCAGCAGTGTTGCCAACTTAGTGGATTTTCCACTAAATCTGGTGGTTTTAAACTTTAAAATATGATGGCAGTAGGACTAGAACTAGGAGCGGTTCAATGGAACTCCTCCTGAATAATAGTATAATATCCATACTTGTCCCTATTGAAAAACCATTTTTCAATAAAACTTATTCTCAATACATTTTGCATGAAAACTAAAATTAAGTATTTTTAAGTGTTCCAATAAAATTAAGACCATAGTTATTTGAAGTATTTGTTTGTAAACAGATAGAGCCTCCAAATACGCAAAAAAAAAATTCAATAATATCCTATCTCAAAAAATATAAAAACTTTTTGTTAATGCAGTTCTCTGCATTAAAAACAAGTGCGCTACGACTTCTCCGTGACGATCCTTTTTGTGAATATTATGACGCTAAGTATTTTTGTATTGTGTTTTTGAATTTGTATGGTGGTGTGAATGTGAGATACAAATTAATGTTGAATAATTTAAGTGGTAGTAGTAGCTATAAGTAACGTACCTAAATATTATACAGGGTGTAAAAAGACTACTACCAAAAACTGAGGGGTTGCAATCAGACCACGATTCTAAACAAATTTATCGAAAAAAAACGCAAAAAAAAATTTAACTTACCTACGTAATTTTATGTCATTTTCCAGTTATTTACTACAAGTACAACATAATAAGACCATGCCTACCTAATAATTTCATTTATAAAAGAAAAAAACAATTAAAACACAAAATACAGCAATCTAACTAAAACAACGCGCGAGTACAAGCGCGCGCCCAGCTTTCGTTTTGTTTGATTTTATTTATTAGTTGAAGTTCAATATTCGTACGTAATGTACGTATTGGACACTCGCGCAGCGCATACAAATTGCATTACCGTACTGAGCGTCGCGAATGAGTTTCTAGTGTGTTTTGTCAATAAAATTAAAGTGTAAGGTATTTTTAGAGTAGTACATACCTACTTAAGTACCTATCTACCTGACTATTTGTTTAGTGCGAGTGTGTTCAGTCAAAAATGCTTATTATTGTGATCGTGAAAATGCGTTTGGTCCTCGCGCATAAATGCGATGTTACCGAACCAACACCAACCGTTCGATGAGCTTAACGGCTGCCTAACAGCGAGAGAGCCTCGTCCCATAGTCTCAAGAGCTCTGGAGGCTTTGATATGCAGGTCTTGGTTCTCTGTGGGAGAAACGCTTGGGTACCTACCTTACCTACCTCCAGGCAAGCTCAGCTGTGCTTGTTGAACGAGCATATGCTTAGTTTGAGGTTACAGCGGAATTAGGTAAGTACGTAGGTATATCAATAATCAAATTGCTACGCACGTAGTAGGTAGGCACTGCCGAAGCTATCGCGTGCGATGCGTACATTGCTGGCTGACGAAATAAATGAAAATCTTCAAACGCTATTTTCTCCGGATATAATTTTTTTTTTGGAAAATCCTTTTGGATTTGGTTGAGTGTTTGGATGCTGTACCTACCCCTTTCGGCTTCGGTAGACGTCTTTTTACACCCTGTATTAAAGGTTTATGAATATACTCTGTACATTATACAGTTTAGTTTTAAATAGATAAGACTTACTTATCCAAATATATATTAATATATTACACCTACCTACCAACTAAAATATTAAAATTTATAAATGAAATTATCTATTTCGACTTCCATATTCAATAACATGATCTATTGAATCTGCTGACGCTACCGACCGTGAGGTTGCGTACTGCACAATGCACAACGCGCTTACCGAGAAAATTGTGTCATCTCTTTTTCTCCCAAGGTAGTTGCATTGCAAACTAAGAACTCTCCATCTCTTTCGTGCACTCGCCATAATTTTAATAAATGGCCAGCTTATCCATACCGGGTCCATACTAATATTATAATGAGGAAAGATTTGTTTGTTTGAATTGAATAGGCTCCAAAACTACTGGACCGATTTAAAAATTCTTTCACCAATAGAATCCTTCATTATCCCCGATAAACATTGGCTATATTTTATCCCGATTGGAATCCTTCGGGGGGGACAATAATATACCTACCTACT
The DNA here is from genome assembly GCA_963565295.1 of Epirrhoe alternata. NCBI lineage: Eukaryota > Metazoa > Arthropoda > Insecta > Lepidoptera > Geometridae > Epirrhoe > Epirrhoe alternata. Next base: position 9,683,161 of record OY751381.1, on the reverse strand, counting down.
TAGCTCAATGTTCAAACGCAGTGTTGGAAACATTTCAAAAAACTGTAGGTAGTACCTAACTAAAGTTTAAACAGGTAGGTTGTGGATGTAAAGTTGGCTAGATAACCTTGCAGACTAGGTAGGTAGGTAACTAGGTAGGTAGGTACTACCTACCTAGTTACCTACCTACCTAAATCGAAAAACTGGACCTACCTACTAGGTAGGTCCAGTTTTTCGAAATGTTTCCAATACAATAAAGAGGCGATTTGTACTTACCTACCTATGTCACAATGTAGGTACTTACTTACTTACCTATTTAGGTCAACGGTAGATAGTAGGTAGTTCCAACAGAAAGACTCGCAACTGCGTCATTGTCACTTTGTAGAAACGCTCATGGTCGTCGTAAATGGATGGGTGACCGCTAGTGGTATTTGAAAGCTTCCATGCTTGGGAGGGTAAGGTTAATTGTCGGCTTCGGAGGCCATATACGGCCATCATACGAACTTACTTAGATACCTTTATTATTATTATTTCAGCCATCAGTGTCCCACTGCTGGGCAAAGGCCTCCCCCCACTCCCTCCAGACATCCCGGTCACCAGCAACATCCCTCCATTCCGCCAAAAACTGATCCAGCTCGTCCCGCCATCTCCGTTTTGGTCTGCCGCGTCGCCTTCTAGCTGGGTCGGGGCGCCACTCGGTGGCTACCTTCGCCCACAGCTCACCTGGCATGCGGCAGACGTGTCCGGCCCAATTCCACTTCAGCGTAGCGGCCTTCAAAGCTACATCTATAATTTTAGTTTTGGAGCGTAGTTCGGTGTTTCGGACTCTATCCGTCAATTTGACACCCAGGATGCTACGCTCCATTGTTCGTTGGCAAACTTTGAGCTTGGACTTGAGAATGTTGGTCAAGGACCAAGTTTGCGCACCATATGTGAGAACGGGGAGGATGCATACGTCCATTAACTTCCGCTTTAGCGATAAGGGTAAATCTCCCTTCATCATATCCCCCATGGACCAATAGCTCCTCCAAGAATTTTCGGTTCGCCGAGCGATTTCCTTAATTTGCCTGTCTTGGAAGGAGACTATTTGGCCCAGGTAGATGTAATCTTGGACGTATGCTAGATCTTCTCCATCCACCGTTATTGTGGTCTCAGCGCTGTTGGTCATGACTTTGGTTTTAGACCTATTCATTCCAAGTCCAATCTCAAAGCTTGCAGTGCTTAGTTGTTGAAGCATCGTTTGTAGCTCGGAGGCCGACGCAGAAAAAAGGACAATATCGTCGGCGAAGCGGAGGTTTGTTAACCTTGCTCCGCCGACGTCTACTCCTTTCTCTTCCCATGCGTCTGCTAGCTTTCGAAAAATTTCCTCAAGGGCGCTAGTGAACAATTTTGGAGAAAGCGGGTCGCCCTGTTTTACTCCTTTGGTGATCTTGAAAGATGGTCCAGACGAGTTCATCTTAATTGAGGCTGTGCTCTGTGTGTAAATATTTCGCAAAAGGTTGATATACGTCGGTTCTATGTGTTGATTGTGAAGGGCTTCGAATATTGCGGTGTGTGTTAGGCTATCAAAAGCTTTTGTGTAGTCCACAAAGGCAAGATATAGAGGCATGTTAAATTCATTGAATTTTTCGATGATTTCGTTGATCGCTTGTAGGTGGTCTGTCGTCGATAGTCCTCGGCGAAAGCCAGCTTGCTCTGCCGGTTGTTCCCTGTCTAGTTGTCCTGAGATGCGATTTTCTATCACCTTAACGAAAGCCTTATAAACATGAGAGACCAGGCTGATTGGGCGATAATTGTTAATATTGGATTTATCTCCCTTTTTGTGCAAAAGTATTATATCGGAATGGCAAAAATGTTCTGGAAATTTACCTGTTTTTAAAATAGTATTGAAGAGATTGGTAATGTGTGGCAATAAAACTTGTTCACCGACCTTTAGCGACTCTGTGGTAATTCCATCACTTCCCGGTGATTTATTGTATTGTATTACTTAGATACCTATATCTACATTATACACACATATGTAAGTAGGTAGGTTTACCTAGTTTTGAGTTTTTGCTTTATATTTTCATGTTATTATACATACCTATGTACCTACATATCTCGGTACCATTAGGTACCACAGGTACCACAGGTAGGTAGGTTCGTAGGTAGTAGCTACAAAAAACAGGGTCACGACTGTATCCCCAAGGCGCGGTAGACATTCTCTCAGATCTTTTATATTCCAGATCCTTTGAAGATGTCTAAGGGGGTAGTCAGAGGCATGTACAAATATATATTTGATACATGCCCACATCTTGCAGAAGTTAGTATTCCATACGTGACAGGTTGCAAGCCCATCGCCGCCTATTAGAATACTAACTGGTTTCCTCACGATGTTTTCCTTCACCGTTCAGAGCTCGTGTTAAAGCGCATATAAATTTTACGAAACGCAAAATCCATTGATGCACGGCCGGGATTCGATCCCACGACCTTCGGATTGAAGGATTTGAGTAGCTACATTATCCTTAAAATAAAAAATCTTTATTTCAGACATTTTTGTGTCCCTAATGTTATTACCTATTATTATAATAATAAATGGCCAGCTTATCTATACTAATATTATAAAGAGGAAAGATTTGTTTGTTTGAAATGAATAGGCTCCAAAACTACTGGACCGATTTAAAAATTCTTTCATCAATAGAATCCTACATTATCCCCGATGAACATAGGCTATACATATTTTATCCCGGGGAAGTGAAGTTTTCCCGAGGGATCGCGGGTAACACCGCGGCGGACAGCTAGTATTAGGTAAAATAGTATTAGGTAAAATTACCATCTAAGTAAGTACTCTGTTCGGACCTTGAATTTTAATTTTATTTTCTTTAGTTTTTATTAAAAAGTTTATGAAACTGAGATGTTCACCATTAACATAAAAAAAAAATCTAGAGAAGCAAAAATAAAAAAAAATTAAAAAAATTTTTTGTGCAAGGAATTGAACCAGCATGTCTCTTCTTGGAAACCGCACGCTAGACCGCTCCACTAACGATCCCTTGAGAACATTGTTGAAATTTAACAACGCTACAATCTACCAAATATTGTACGCTCTTCCGCAGTTAGTAAAAGTCTAGGTAACTATGAAACTTATTCTGTGGCATACGCCCCTATAATCCGCCCATTTTACAGTAACCATACGTTAAGATTTCTCCAGACCTGTCGTTTTATTTAGATTTTTCTAAGATATTATGATACAAAATAAGTACTTACAAGATTTTTTTATGTAGAAAAATAATGAAATTCTCGTTATTAAGACTATTATATTGAACATTAAAATATCAATGTCTACATTTAGGTATGTGAGCTTGCGGAACGCACCGTGGCTTCACTCACGTGGTACCAACATAATATGTTGTAAGCCACGTGCGTTTCCATTTAAATCGTATATTTTGTCTGGCATTTGTCCGGGTTTCCAATTTTTAGTATGGTAACCCTACTCTGTTCTCCGACGGCGCGTCGGAGCTACCGATGCCGCATCGCAAAACACTAAGTAAGTCCCGACGGCACATCGCATACTAAGACACATCGCATACGATGAGCGTTCACACGGGAAAAATTGGCGTGCGATGCTAAATCATATCGCACCGTGTAAATGCACCTTAATGACTAATAGGTACCTATACTTACATAGAATGAATATTTAAAAGCTGTATTTTATAAAAATGTTGAATAGAAATATTTTCAACATTTAGAATCTAACGAGAAATCGATGAGAATTTACCGTTAGGATTTACATACAAGAGGCCACGACAGAGATTACTGTTTTAAAATGTAGGTAAAGACAAAATCAACGGAATTCAAGACACACAAGTATCAGGAACATTTACAAAATAATTGGAATGCTTGATTCAAATTTCTGTCCTGCTATAAGTACCAATCCGCCGCATCTCTATCCAATGACAACCAGCGCAAAATGTGTTTTTACAAAAGATTACACCCATTTTTATAATTAGCTAAGGGTAAAAAGTACCTAGATATTAAAAATGAGAAATCTTACCGAGTCAAGTTCAACGGATCCTAAGGAGTTGTTGAGGACCCATCGATATCCCTCGGGTGGAGGGTACGCGTCGACGTCACACGTGATTTGAACTTTCTTGTTGATGGTCGCTCCAACAAACGACATTGTAGGCGTTTTGCATGATGGCTTGTCTATTAACAAGATAACGTCTCTGTGATAAACTTTTTGAAATATCTATAAACGACCTTGACGACCCCTATGGCGCAGATGGTGAAAGCCCACTTGGGATGAAAAAGGTTGCGGGTTCGATCCCCGCAGCGGGATAAATGTTTGTATGATGTGCAAATATTCTGGGTCTGGGTGTTCCTATGTATAATATGTATGCATTTACAAACAAAAAGTATTTAAGTTAGTATATCAGTTATCTGGTTCCCATAGTACACGCTTTGCTTAGTTTGGGGCTAGATGATGCTGTGTGAAATGTCTAGCATTATTTATTTATTTTTTATTTATAAAATACCACGAGAAAATTTGAAATACAGGTACACACAGACACACAAATACATAGTTATAAAAAAAGAGATAAAAAGTGCAGAAAAATCAAATCATCAAAATGCCCTTTTCATATACGACTTTTACGTTTTACGACTTTTTAGTAACGTACAAGTCACATTTAGTGGTGCTGGGTGAATTATGGTATGGTACGGGCACAGTGAATCTAAATGAGCCGTATCGGCAAACATTTCTCACTCTGAATCCAACTTGTATCCCTTACGTTTCAGCTGAGCATACGCCGTTTACACAACATACCATTCTTGCCTCTTGTTTTCTCAAATTCAACAGAGCAAGAGCTTATATTCTGTGGCAAAAAGCAATAATGGTATGCCAGAATTGTATCGTGTAAACGGCGTGAAAGCCCGTCACGCCGAAAATATAATAATTTACACCTCGTAATTTAATATTTCCCGGCTCTTTGATTATCGTGGTCTTGGAAGTATTACTTACAAACCACTTGAAGTCGTACCGGCACCGACACCCCATCCCCTTCGACATTTGATGCGGTGCACGAGTACACCCCGGCTTGGTCTCTCGACACCCCTTGGAGGGCCAGGTGCGCTGACCCCGCTATGACACCCGCTCTCTGATTGTGCGTCATTGGTTGACCCTGCCATATGAAATTTATTTTTGCAAATGAAAAATATAACATGGGACAAGGGCAAGGAGATGTAAGGAAAAATATAATGATATGTAAGATTGAAGGAGACGTTTAGGCAGCTTGTGTTCAAGCTGCCAATGATGAGCACAAAATTCAGGAAAGCTATGACGGAAAAAGTCTTGTATGTAGTTTAAAGAGAGACAAACTTTTTAATGACACAAAAAATCTCACTAAAATAGTTTTCTCTTGTTCTCTTTGCTGTTGAGTCCATGTAATTAGATGTAGGTATACGAGTATAGGAATTTCTCTATATAAATGTTTACTAAAACAAAAACATTTGAACACGTGTAATAAAAGATTAAATTATCCGTATAAGATAATATCAACCTACTAAAAATAGAAAGAAATTCACGTTTTTAATCATTCATTTCTAAAGGAAAACATCGGGCAGCACCTGTCAACACTCGTTGCAAAGCACTTGCCATTATTTCTTTTTATGACAGTAATATTTTCACTTCGCATTCTTTTGTGTCGTCGGTAAATAATTAAATTCATTGATCGAGAGGAATTAGTAGATAACACCTACAAAGTTTAACATCGAGAGTGGTTAACTAAGCACCAACTTAAAATATGCAAAGCTTTGATTTCCACAGCAGAGGTTTGTAAACTACGAGTAGAAGAGACAGGGTAAATACGCAGCGTTTTTTTGTCGGTCGTGATCTCTACCGCACATATGATTTGACAATCCCAAAATGTTAGTCAGCGTATCAAAAAAACCAATAGGTAAAACCAGATTATTGATCAATGATAACTATGTAGTAGCACAGTTGCTTGGATATAGATAGGTATGATTTTATTTGATATGCAAGAAAAAAATATTGAGACTCAGATTATGTTTTTGAGTATAATCAAGACTTGCTGGGATTGTAGGAGACAAAAAAACAAAACTGTACAACAGACTTTTCCTACGCTAATTTATTTCTAAAAGTCTAAAAATGTCACTATTATGGCCTCTTAGGGTCGATTCACATCTGACCGAAGATCCGTCGCGTATTATCGGTCGCGGAACGCCAGAACTGTCAAATGTATAGAAAAACACTCGACCGTTCACACTCGACGGATGATACGTTAGTCCGTCAAGTGTGAACGGTCGAGTGTTTTTCTATACATTTGACAGTTCTGGCGTTCCGCGACCGATAATACGCGACGGATCTTCGGTCAGATGTGAATCGACCCTTATAAAAGTTTCCCCTTCAAATAAACCAAACAAACGAATGGGAAGCAGCCGTAGTATAACGGACTTCGATTTTCATAAAACAAAGCTAAAGCTCTCACGTTGTGTTCCCAGACGACTTTGTAAGCCGGCGGGTTCGCTCGCACGACACACTCGAAGTAAACATCGTCGCCCTCTTCTATGTCCTCGGGGTTAAGTTTGGAGCCCAGTTTCAAAACTACGATGGGAACATCTGTTGACAATGTTCTGTGTAAAATATATGTGGTACGTTTCCAGGAGAAATAACTTCAATTAGAGCTGTACGAAGAAATACAAACTGCATGTGTGTGTGTCGACGGAGGTACTCAAATATGTGATGTATTTACATATTAGAGTACCTCCTTTGGCAATACTGTATTGATTTGTTCCGACGGAAATTCATTGGATCTCAACAATTTAAAACGAAAAATGTAAAAAAAAAACGTATTTAAATCAGAGAAACACTAGTTATTCTTTAATATGTATTGTCTATTCAAGCCTAAACCGCTAAGCAGATTTTGATGAATTCTCATTTAAACATAGATGATATTGACTTTTTTCGAAAATAATCATGGAGGACTGAAACAAGTCATAAAAGTGTGTATAGAGAAACGAGATAACATAAATAAAGAACTTACAATGCAGATCGAGTGTTAAATTAGTGTGTAAGGTGGCGTGTTTGAGCACGGCGTGCGCGGCGCGGCAAGAGAGTACTTGTCCATTGTTCTCCATCTGCGGCGTCCAGCGCAGTATCGAGAGAGTCTCGTTCTGGTTGTCTGAGGTCTATGAACAGAGAGACTATTTATACAAAAAACACAAAATATTATCAATTTTTTATCTAAGCTACTTATATCCACTGTTTCCCTCAACTAAACTGATATAGGCATTTCTTACATTTGACATTATTAAGTTAAAAATTAGTTAATTATGCTCCAATAAAATCTGGTTGGTAACTGGAGAAACAATAATAATGGGTTTTTGTCCCCTGACCCCGCAATCAAATTTAATTCACCCCTAATCCTGTTTCGTTTTGTCCTCTGATCGTGGGATCAGAGGTGAATAAAAATTACTACTTATTTTATGACTTTTTTGACCTTTCTCACTCTACCTTCAAGTGCCCGTTACTTTTTTATTCTCGTTAAATTGCTAAGAATAGGAATATTTGAAATAAAGTTAATAATATTCACGATAAATTACTCATTAAAAAAATATAATAATAGTACATTACGATATTAGTGCGTAAAGATGGTTATAACATGCGAGGCGGAATTTCAGCCCGAGCCGCAGGCGAGGGCGTAATTGAGCCGAGCATGTTATAACCAATACGCACGTATATCGTACGACGTTTTTTAACACATTTGCGAGGAAACAGAAAAAAAAACATTTATATAAACTCAATCTGTGAATGCACACTGTTGCTTTCCCGCCATTTGAACAGACTGCCTACTGAGTGATGCCGCGCGGCGATTAGTTCTCCTTTGAATAGCAACAGCGCGCTGCTCACTAGCTGGAGGCACGACTCCAGCTCGGCGGCGATCAGTTCCATATTTGAAATGGCAAATAATGCTGTTATGGTATTTGTATGGACTATAACATAACTATTTGCTTTGATAACACACGCGTTTGTTATGACCCGCTTTACATATCTAAAACCGGTGGAATTACATCAGCTTTACGAGCAAGGGTGTTAAAATAGTACATTACGATATTAGTGCGTAAAGATGGTTATAACATGCGAGGCGGAATTTCAGCCCGAGCCGCAGGCGAGGGCGTAATTGAGCCGAGCATGTTATAACCAATACGCACGTATATCGTACGACGTTTTTTAACACATTTGCGAGGAAACAGAAAAAAAATCATTTTAATTATACTCAATCTGTGAATGCACACTGTTGCTTTCCCGCCATTTTAACAGCGCGCTAGCGCTGCCTACTGGCGCCGCGCGGCGATTAGTTGAAAGAAATTTGAATAGCAACAGCGCGCTGCTCACTAGCTGGAGGCACGAATCCAGCTCGGCGGCGATCAGTTCCATATTTGAAATGGCAAATAATGCTGTTATGGAATTTGTATGGACTATAACATAACTATTTGCTTTGATAACACACGCGTTTGTTATGACCCGCTTTACATATTTAAAACCGGTGGAATTACATCAGCTTTACGAGCAAGGGTGTTAAAAATTACATTTCATTATTATTTATCATTACTGATATCGAGAAAGAAGATTTTGATATTGATACAGAGAAAACAATCCAATATCTTGTAGGTACTATATAAAAACATCATTATTATTATTATTATGAGCCCGTGATGTCCCACTGCAGCGCAAAGGCCTCCCTTCCTTTCTTCCACTCAACTCTATCGTAAGCTAATGTTGTCCAATGTGGAGAGTAAGAGTCAAGGTCGTCTCTCCACCGTCGCCGTGGTCTGCCGCGTGGTCGTTTCCTGTCCCTGGGGATCCACTCTGTGGTGATTCGAGCCCACAACAATATAAAAACATTAACTACTAAAAACATCTTTTACCTACATGGGAAAAAATCAGGCTTATAAAATTAAAGTGATCACAGTGAAAATGTTTAACTTGGAACCAAACCATCTACACCCCAACCTCTACACAAACATTTCGTAAGACTGAATACCGCATTGTATCAATAGCATTTCGATGCATTGACAATCATAGAAAGCTATTTTGAATTATTTGAAAGTTTGTTATCAGACATGCATTGTTCTTCGTTGAAATGGTGAATGTACCGCATCTATAATGGCTCGCTCTGTTTGCCAGAGGTCTAGACAATGAAAAGTTGCATTCAGCTTCAGTCGAAACGATAACAAATGCATGGTGCATTTCCATTTTAGTATCCATGACTATTTCGATTTTAATGGACATTAACATATATGTACACCTATCTATGTAGCTTTACGAGCTTTTTTGCTTCAGAATGTTCTAGATACAGTTTTATTTATAAATGCGAAAGTTTGGATGCATGTTCCTTTTCACACCAAAAAACGGCTACATGCATTTGGCTTATTTCCGGAAAAATGAAAGTGTTGCTTAGGTACTGTGGACAAGGAAAAATAAGCTGAGGATGCTTTAGGTGCCGGGCAAAAGCCTTTTCTATATCAAAGTCCCAGACATTATAATGTCTCATTGAGTATAAGCATCGGTTGCCTCCTGAAGCTGTTGCCTATTAAAGTATCTAGGGTATAAAAGGCCTACCTAAGTTTACCTCCTGAAGTTTTATGAATAATCTAGTGTAGATATAAATGAAAAGGCTTAAATTCCTAATGAGCAAGATAGCTAGTAAATTGATAAATACGATGACGTCAGTACCTTTTGCTCTGAAGAAGTCAGTCTCACAGAGTCCAGCCACCAAGTGATGACAGCGGGAGGCCTCGCGCCGACTGCCCTGCACGCGATGTCCGCTCTTTGTTTCACCGACAACGGCTGTTCTCTCGTCAGTATTTCCACAAAGAGTGGCCTCACTGAAACAAAACAATAGCTTTACTCGTTAATGACAAAGAACCACTTGTTATGGAATTTTATGAAACCGAAAAATTTTGTATGTAGGACGATTAAGATTCCATCTTCTTGTGATGTTCATTATTACGCTCATTTTCTATTTTTTGGTAAAATTATTATTAGTCACTGCAATTTATTTTTCCTATCTAGAACTACGTGATTTTCTGGTTAGGTTTATTGTGTCTCTAGAACTTAGGATGTAGGATCGTAAATATTGTTTTTCCCGACTTAATAAATTAAGTTAAAAAAGGTATATTCACTAGTTAGTGATACGTAACGATTTCTAAGTGAAAACCATTCAAACTATGAATAAAATAAAACTTTAATGAAACATATTTTGTAAATATTATACCAGAATACATCGCCGCAGGAAATGGCAGCCAGCTGAACAAGTAAACAGCCACTAATACCGCTGTAATATCCTGGTATTGTTGTTCGGAATCTGCGATTAACCTACGTCAGCTGAGCCTACAGCCTACGATTATCTCAGAATATGACGCTCCATAAAGATTCTTTTGTGGCCCACGCCCTCGACACCCATTAGTTTTTATTTGCGTCTCATTGTCCTGTCTTCGTGACTGCGAGCCAGGAAATTATTTTCCATTACCAAGGTAGTGTTATTGTTTTGGTAATGCACTCTAAAATAACTTTTCACATTCAAGACCTTTTAGCGTTATTTACGGCCATAACCCGTAATGACGGCTTTTAACACCATGAAAAGCTAATAAACAACAGAGCTGCGTTTTAGGTTTAATGGCATTTTGAACTTTTTTAAACTATCGATGTAGGTTTACGATAGCTTCAACCTCAAAAGCATTAGCGTAAATGGATTTTGCATTATATTAATAACAGGATCATAAATTTTGATATCAGAGTTAGATACCTCTACAGTTTGTAAAATATAGGTCGATACGCGGAACATTGGCATACCAACACGTTATTGTTTACGACTCACAAATCACAATCTCGAGAACCTACATTTTACAAACTATGATTGAGCAAATGAAAATGAATAATTCAGCTGACAAAGCGAAAAGAAAAGGACGAGCACAATCATAAATAGAACAGTCGAGTCAAATATTTTCTTCAGTAGTGAGTTTTCACTCACTACTGACAAAAACAAGATAAAGCTTCTGAAAAAGTTGTTTGAACTCACAGTAGAGCTGTATTTGTACATTAACCCTCTGCGGTGGAACCAGCGCAGTATTGTCGGCGGTGCAATAATACACCGCCTCATAATACTCTCTGGTCAACTTAGGTATCCGTAACTCAAGCGTGCTGCGACTAGAACCGTCGTCGACAGGCGGCAGTGTGGATATAACTTTATCATCTCGCCACCATCGGAGACGCGGCATCGGGTTACCTGAGCAGAAAATAATAGCCATAAACTTTCAAAGGAGATATTATAATCAATAAACATTCTTTGTGCACATGGCTTAGTAATAATCTGATTTCACAGGCTAGTTTTAATAGAGATTAATTAAGAATTTATTAAACGTTTAACCTGATCGCACACTTGCCCGCGCCGTACGTATACAAATACACTGATGACGTCAGAAAATGCGGCTCGCTTCTGACGTCAGCAGCATTTTCTCTATTGAATTGACAGTTCGGCGCGTTCGGCTCGGCTGGACTGTGCGACCCTTATGTGGCACAAACAAAAGAAAATTCTAAAACAAAAACTTGAACTAAGTAAAGAAGCATTTTACATTTATCGATGTTTTTCACTGTGACAGCTAAGTTATCTCTTAACTTTCTTACATTAGTCTATTTCAGTATAGAATTAGAAAGCAAAGCGAACTTTCTCATTTTATTACTCGTTTTTTTTTCGATTAGACATATTTTAACCCCTTCCGAACTAACCCTAGTTGAGAAAATGACAATTTGGATGGTCAACAATATATTTCGCTTCTACGAGTACTTGTTATACCAACATATTTGTGACCCACATTATAATACAACATCAACAGAATAAACTCCAATTCCCACTAGTTTTACCTCCACTTACAACACAGGTAAGTTTTATACTGATGTCTTCCACGTACGGTCCGGCGAAGTCGACCACTTCTTTGTTCGCTTCGTCGAATATTTTCGGTTTCTCGGGCAATTCTGTAGGAACACACGGAAAACAAGAATAAAACATGTAAGTAAGTACTAGATTCTCAATGTTATCTATATTTTTAGGATAAAATATCAGTATCTTTTAGTCATGTTATTACTAAAGACTATAATAGTCTGTAAAACATGAAAATCCAAATTGCATTTTTCAATAAATAGGTACAAATGAACAGACAGACAATAATACATTTATAATTGATGCCTCTTACCCCTAGAGACCACTCCATTGCCACGAACCTGACACACATTATTTGCCTCACTCACTCTCAATACATTCTTCATACAAGCTTTGGGTATAAAAGGCAGACTGTACACATACGGTAGACCGTGTACCTATAATAAATTAAGCCGTTAATTCAAACCACAGGGAACACTTTGAATGGTCTTATTATAAATGGTTATGATGACGTAAGCGTAAGCTTCATAGCACAGCCAGCATCTCAAACATTCATCAGCGTTAATTACATAAAGAAAAGACGGCATAATAAACGCCTAGCTTAGCTCCGGTATAACTGAACATAAATTCTGCACCGACGTAAGTGCCGGCTATGAATAATGACGCTGGTACCTGTGTGCTTTTCGTCATTTTATTTTGTTTGAGGAATATACGAACACTAGCTGGTTTTTTCATGGTATGAAAACATGCTTATGGCCACAATAAACGACCCTGTGAGCGACGCGAAGGAGTTTGATTGGAAAGAAGGCAGCCTTCTTTAAAAAAGTAGTTTAAAATAAGTTTTGGCAGCTCGCTGTCTTCGATAAAAGGGATAATGTCGAGTTAGTTGTTTTAAAAATATATTTTGTGTCTTTTTCCAGTTTTCATGTTTTGATTATTCATATTATCACCATTTTACACAGTGCACCGCCAACATTGGTCCTTCGAGCCGGATTAGATGTACCGCACACCGCCGAATAAAATGGTGAACACGCGTAGTGCTGCGCGGAACGAAAACAAAGAAAACAAAGCAAAATTGCAGAGAATGGAAGTTAGTGATGCACAAGAGGTCGACTATCCTGCACAACCTGGACCTAGTACTGACAGGGTATCATCGAGAAGGTCTTCATCGTCATCGAAATCTGCAATTTTAGCGGAAAAGAAGAAGCTGGAATTAGAAGCTGAAAAGAAAATGGTTCGATTACAAATGGGAATAATCGAGAAAGAGTTGGCAGCTGATTTGGCAGCAGTTGAAGCTCGACATAGTCAGAAGACATACAGTCCACAAGCATCGGAAGTTGAAAGCCAAGGTGACGGCAAAGATATTGAAAAGTGGCTTGAGTGCAGCCAGCAGGAACTGGAGAAACAGAAACCTCTCGATCATGGTACTATTAGAGGTTCTCCGTTTTCGCCGCCGGAAGTCGACGGCACCAACGTTCCAGTTCTACAGCTGGCCAGCGCACTGAGGGACCTGGTCGCATCAACAGCAGCCACTAGCCACAACACAAATCTTCTTAGCCGTATCAGTACGCCAAAGGAACTTCCATTATACTTTGGTGACCCAATGGAATGGTTATCATTTAAAAACGCATACGAAGAGTCAACGAACATCTGCAACTTTACTGAAAAGGAAAATCTGTGGCGACTGCGAAAGTGCCTGCGTGGTTCCGCTAAAGAAGCAGTGTCATCGTTACTCATAAGCACTACTTCGCCGCAACTAGTAATGTCCACACTCGAATTACTGTATGGAAACCCGGATATTATTATATCAAGAATTTTAAGTGATATTAAAAAACTCAATCCGCTACCACAAGAATATCATAAAGATATAGTAACATTCTCCGTGAAGATAAAAAACTATGTGGCAGCAGTACGTGAACTAAAACGTGAAGAGTATCTACATGGTGTCGGCGTGGTGAATATTATACTAACAAAGCTACCTACAGTCCTACTGTCTAAGTGGGCGGACTATAGCTACTCACTTATAACTGAACGTAAGAAAGCTAGACTGGACATACTCTCAGAATTTTTAAGCGAGGAAGCTATCAAAATATCTACGTGTAGTGCTAACCTGATAAACCTGAGATGGGAAAATAAGCGAAAAATCGGTGAGAGTAATCCTACTTACAATCAGACTGTTCTTGTACAAACAGAAAAACAACCAAGTGACCAAAAGTGCCGTTACTGCCGTGGCTATGTGCATAAACTAACAGACTGCAAGAAGTTTAAAAGATCATTACGAAAAGATCGGTGGGCATATGTGAAGCGCGGAGGTATATGCTACAAGTGCCTGATATCTCAGCACGACCGTCAGACCTGCCCGGCCACCGCCTGCGACGTTGACGGCTGCGGCGAACCTCATCACCATCTACTGCATTACGTACCAAGCTCACGGCCAAATGATAGTGCTGCTACTGTACAACCAACTGAACAGTCGTCGGCAACAACAGAGACGGAAACTTCGGCAGAAAATGTTAATCATATTAACACTACATCGAACAGTACAGTGTTATTAAAAGTGGTACCTGTAGTCATTCACGGACCTAACGGTAAATTTAATACCAGCGCATTGCTCGACGACGGCTCCACCGTATCTATGATAAGTGCGAGACTAGCGGCGCGCGCGGGTCTACGCGGGCGCAAGATATCGATGCGAGTTCGTGGCGCGTGGGACAATACAGAAATATTGTGTGACACGGAACTATTGGACTTGACTTTATCAAACAAACATGGTGATAAATATAATATCAGTGTTCGCAGCGTAAATGAACTTAGTTTACCTGAACAAGACCTAACTTTAGTGAAGTGTGAGAACTTTAACTACTTAAACAAAGTTAAAAATGAACTGATTTCTGGTTTGAACAAACCAGAAGTACTTATAGGACAGGACAATTACCAACTAATGCTGCCTTTAGAGGTGATTGTAGGCGCCCCGAGTGAACCGTGTGCCACCCGCACACCGATGGGCTGGTGTCTGCACGGCAGGGCACCGCACGCACCTACTTCTACGCATCAAAACCACTCTACACTCTTCATGAGCACCAACAAGGACATTTATGTGAATGATGATGATGATGTCGCCTGCAGCCTACGTGATCTTCATGATGATGTACGACGCTACTTTTCAATGGAATCGATGGGAGTGTCTGCCGTTGATCCACGGCAGAACTCAGAAGACCAGCGTGCTAAGCATCACTTGGAACAAACGGCCACGCTCATCAACGGCAGGTGGCAGGTTGGCTTGCCCTGGAAGGACAACAACTGTTCAATGCCTAACTCACTACCTACGGCATTGACTCGTCTTAAGGGAGTAGAACATAAAATGAAAAAGGACATTGGGTATGCACAAAGATACCACGAACGAGTACAACATTTAATAAAAAATGATTTCGCAAAAGAATTGGAAAATACTGATACCACTGCAACGTCTAAGACATGGTACCTACCTCATTTTGGTGTTGACAATCCAAACAAGAAGAAGCTTCGATTGGTGTTTGACGCGGCAGCGACTACTTCAAGGAGATCTCTAAATGACTATCTACTTAAAGGACCTGATCTACTCATGTCACTATTCGGAATAATGCTACGGTTTAGAGAAAACAAAGTAGCAGTCATGGGAGATATTAAAGATATGTTTTTACGAGTGAAAATTTGTCCTACCGATCAAGATGCCCTACGATTTATATATAAAGGTGACCCATATACAGACTACAACTCTGAAATGTTACAAGAACCGATAAGAACCTACGTGATGACGTCATTGATATTCGGCGCGAATTGTTCTCCATTCGTCGCACAATTTGTTAAAAATAAGAACGCCCAACGCTTTGAATCATGAATGCCTACTGCTGCTGCAGCTATATATACACAAAATTATATGGATGACTACATACAAAGCCTACCTGATGAGCAAACTGCGATCCAGCTGGTAAAAGACATTATTTACATTCACGCACAAGGTGGTTTTGAAATACGCAATTGGATCAGTAACAGCAAAGCAGTTCATAACAGCCTGCCAGAAGCGATTCTCGGTGAGTCGGCTGTAAGGTTCAAAATGGGACAGCACAATGACGGAGAACGAACGCTTGGACTTTTATGGCATACCGATGACGATACTTTGAGGTTTGACCTGTCATTCAAAAAGGTATCTATGAACATAATTGACGGAACCAAAGTACCAACAAAAAGAGAAATGCTACGAGTCGTAATGTCTATTTTTGATGTTTATGGATTCTTATCACCGTTCACAATCAATGGAAAAATATTTATGCAAGAATTAAACCAAGATGAATTACAAAACGAAGCCATAAATCATGGCACCAAGTGGACTTTCATACCGCCTGCAAGCCCTCACTGGGGTGGGGCTTGGGAGAGGCTCATCCGGAGTGTAAAAACTTCATTAAAGGTTGTGCTCAAGGAAAGAGCCCCACGTGATGAAGTGTTAAGCACGTTGTTAGCTGAAGTCGAAAATATTGTCAACAGCCGACCGCTAACCCACGTGTCCGTGGAACCTGAAAGTGTTGAAACACTTACTCCAAAACATTTTCTGCTTGGAACATCTTTGGAGTCGCCGCAGATAGGTAAATTTGATGATAATGACCTGTACTTAAGGAAACAATGGCGGACTTCACAGCGGCTGGCAGATATGTACTGGAACAGATGGATTAAAGAAGTGTTACCGGATCTGTTACCTAGAAACAAATGGAACAAAGAAATGCGACCTCTACAAGTTGGTGATTTAGTATACTTAATAGACCCAAACGGTCCCAGGAATAAGTGGCCAAAGGGTATAATACAAGAGGTATGCCCAGGAAAAGACGAAAGGGTCCGGATGATACGAGTAAAAACAATGACTGGAGTAATCACAAGATCAGCTGTTCGCGTCGCTCGAATCCCCTTAGCTGATGAGTGCTACTAGCAGCACTGGGGTGGGGCGTGTGAGCGACGCGAAGGAGTTTGATTGGAAAGAAGGCAGCCTTCTTTAAAAAAGTAGTTTAAAATAAGTTTTGGCAGCTCGCTGTCTTCGATAAAAGGGATAATGTCGAGTTAGTTGTTTTAAAAATATATTTTGTGTCTTTTTCCAGTTTTCATGTTTTGATTATTCATATTATCACCATTTTACACAGTGCACCGCCAACAGACCCATTATTATTCAGTAAGAGCATGTCGTAATGTTTGTAATGGATAGCAATCACCTGCCAGTATCTAAAAGAAAAGTAAAGGAAAATAAAATTCGGACTCGCTTACTATTGTATCATATTTAAACGCTAGGTTTTATATATGCCTGAACTACTACACCATTTTGAATAAGACATGCCGTGACCTGAAATATTGGGTTCCAATAAAGACTCGGCGTCTTTTTATACTAAGACGGTACAGAATTAAGTTGAGATTGAAATGCCATATACACGATACCATTATTTCATACCATTCTTGCATCTTGCCTTGACTCAACGGAGCAACAGCTAATATTCTGTGGCAAGAGGCAAGAATGGTATTGTGTTAATGGCGTTTTACTTACCAATCACATCTAGATGGATTCTCTGATTCAATGTGGGTGATATCTTGAAGTCGACTCTGCATCGATAGAGCGCTCGGTCCGTGGGCACCACGTCCCTTATCTGTAGTGTGGAGGGTTCCGCGTTGTGCCAATGCACCCGCCCGGTCAGTTTGTCGTCGGCCCAGTGCGATGCCGCGCCTTTCAGTCGAGTGTCGTAGCTATGGACAAAGGTATATATATTCACTTCTTTTTGCTTTTCACTTTTGCGGCAACCGATCTCTCATGCTAATTTCTAAAATGGAGAATGGAATAAGTAGTCTTGAATCTGAATTCACTTACATAATTACAACAAAGACGGTTTAAAACTAAATGTAGTAAGCATTAAAAATTCACAATAGTTTTGTCGTTACACAAATATTTTCTCTTCGAATACCTCTATCTCCAAGAAGATAATTCTCAAAACATCAAAGAATAATATCGGATCGCAGGAGCTACCGTTTTCTAAGAATATCTCAAATCAGCGTGAGAGGTTCACAAATATCCAACGGAGAGAATGTCAGATAAGAGAATAGGAATATATTATGTATAATGTACCTATCTAGATTTAAATTTTATTTTCCTTGACGGAAAAATGGATTATGTGTAATTTACAAAAAAAAATGGTCTTTGTAAAATACAATGATATCAAGCACAAACAAAATATTGGTTAAGAATCAATAAAATTGAATAAAAGCATTAATTAAACGTAGATATAGTATAATATGTTTGTAGGTCGTCACTACGGAGTAGGTACCTACGCATAAATGATAAAATTTCCGTAATGAACTAGAGGGACATACAAAGTCAACAAAACTGTTTTTATACTCATGCCAAACGTACTCGTGTACGTCACTCTTGTATCGGGTATTACAAAAAATATAGCTACGCTGGATGTTATCATAATAGGTATATCGCATCATAATACTCTGTTTGGTAGAACGGTTTATCTACACCTGACTTCGACACAAAATCACTTGCATATCTTAATGGTTTTGGGGATGTTGCAGCCATAAAAGCTTTACTGCAACCAACAATGGAACTATAGATGTGTGCAGCAGCGTGCAGCTTATGCATTGACGTTATTACTGTCGTAAGAGCTGAGCAAATGCTGGAATACAACCATTATCCATGCCAATTTTCAGCCTAATCTGTTCAGTGGTTTGGGCGTGAAAAGTTAACAAACAGACAGACACACTGATAGACAGACAGACAGAGTTACTTTCACATTTATACTATTAAGTATGGATGTAGAAGTTGGTAGTCACGGTGTAACAATTAGGTAATGAACTCTACCCAGTCATAGTACCTATAAGAAACTGTTCCTAAAAATTACACTCATATGAAAAGGTAAAGTTTTTGGTTTTATATTACCTAGATGGGTCACAATCTTACCTGTACATTGGCACGTCGTCTTTATACCAGGCAACAAGAAGAAGTACATCAGCAGGCAACGGAGAATGAGTATTGCAAGGAAGAGCCGCGTCGCCTCCGGCCACCGCCGACACCTTCACCATGTCTTGCAACTGCGCGTTGACACTCTGTGAGCCCCACTTGAGGCCTGATGGTAGAATAAAATGCATAAGAAGCTATTTTTGTGCAGTGTACGCAAACATGGAAGATTAAGCTCCATACCATAAGTCAAACAATTTGGTGTCAGGTTAGTTTTGTAGAATAAATAGCCCCAGTTACTTTATCGAGAACAAACACGTAAAAAGCATTAAAAAACAACAAATAAATGCGGTAACTGGTATAGAATTCCAATCAGTGAGTTGGTATAATTCGTTTGTTGAAGCTATTTCCCGCGAGGTAAATCGGACCTGTTTGCGTGAAACGGATTTCCTTATTATAGCCAATGCATCTAGAGCTGCAAATATGGTTTTGATTTAAAAAAATCTGCGAATTTTTCAGAAATACGATATGAAAGAGTCAAAATGGTTTCAACAATTTTTGTACGAATAACGAAAAAACTCCACGGAGAAAAAAATATTGAATGCAGGAAAGACAACAACGTAACCGAAACTTTGTGAATTTGTATTTCAAAATAACGGATTAATATTGAAATTTCGTAAAAAAATATATATTTAATTATTATCCTCATTTGTTTAAGCTTTTAGGTAATTGAGGATAAATGATGGAGGAAAATGGTTTAGGTTAGCAAAGCCAAGCGCCTTTCGGTAGTTTTTATAATTTAGATAACAAAAAATGTATTGAAAATTAATTACTTATTGCCAAGCTTGTATGTTTTTTTTGTGCTCTTCATAAATAAGATTAAAGGATATATAACATAACTTTTAAAAAGTAATACATAGACGTGCATACTTGGATAAATTAGTGATTTTTTTGAAAAGGGCTAGGTCAAAAGTACCCTAAACTGGCGAGGCGATGAAGAATATAATGACAGTGAATGAGGCAAAAGATGTGTCAGGATCTTAGTAAGTGGAAATCTGTGGTTTCTGTGGAAAAGACGCGTGACTTTATGTTATGTATTGTAGTAAACGTAGTCAATACTAATTTGTCAAGTGAATTTTGCTTTTGTACGATCAAACTCATTGACTAAGCTCATTGAGATACGAGATGTAAAGTGAGTCCTTTTTCACTAAATAAAACTGATAAATCAATTCCATGGCTTTAAAAAATTTGGGCTCGATAAATCCGAAAATCCGAAGGTTGCAATACTTTCCAATCACTTTTTCAATTGCAATTTCAATCAAATTTGAAATATATTCACCTTATTGTTTTATTCGCAAATTTTATGAGTAAATAACTAATACTCTGTAAATTCTTATTAAAATATTATTATAACTGTAACCGGTATTCTAACGTACGTCGCGTCGGCTTACAAGTACTTTTGAGTATTGTGGTAGGTATAAGGTTACGAAGTCTACGAGCAACTAAAGTTTCATAAATTTTATAAGTATTGTAGATTGACAGAAACATTTGGAGATCAATTGGATAGTATAGTATCAATAAGTAATATAAAGAAATTCTTTTTGAAAAATCTTTTGAAATCTTCCTTCTCGCTAGTTATTCATGAAGATCATTTAATTTTATTGAGGTGTCATAGTGCCATATTATAATCTACCGAAAGACAAGACTATTTACCTTAGATTATTGACGGCCGCCTCCTCCTATTTACCTAGTACTTTATCCTATTCCGTGACCGTAGTCATCCACGGAAAGCTCATTGCCAATTAAAAGATGTCAAACTAAATTTTATTGCCCTAAAACTTCTGTTGATTGAAGCACTAAAATGTTTTCGTTGGTGGAGCTTGCATAGAAAATGCGTAAACTGTTCCAATTCTCCATTACATTGGCCAATTATTGCATAAAATCGACAGTGTATTACTACCAGCGTATTTAAATATCAGGGCGGAGTATAAATATTCATACGAGCGACATGAATCCGCACTGATGCGGCATGTTAACGTGACGGATTAAATACTTGGCATTGCGTACCGAATGGTTGTGATAGACGACTAAAGAGTTATTTTAATTGCGCAAACGTTGCCTTTACATGCTTAATACGACGTAGTAGGTATACATAGATTAAGGTGGTAGATCTTATAGCTTGGATCGTCTGCTGTTTATGTCCAAGTCAGAGTATACGACGTAGCTTTTAGGTAAGCAAATTGAGATGGCAGATATAATAGCTTAAATCGCCAACCATTTAGTAATTCAGGTTATCGCATGATAGCATTGATTTGGTAACCGTTTACCCCTCTCTCGATGGACTGAAATTGCTAGGGACGTAAATAGTCTAAAAGTATAATACGGTATGCATATAGTCTATGGACGATGGTCAGTTTATAGGCATCAAATTAATAGCACTGTTGTCTCTGGCACTTCAACCCTTAACATGGAACTCTACCTACATTACTGACATACAATACCACACTATTCTGCGAGACTAGCAAAAACTCGAATAATACAATTCCAGAAAGGCGACTTTAGAGAACGAGAAAATTATCTGTGCCTTATGTTTCTAGTTATAAAGGTTATTTCACAAGCGGACCATTTACTTGCAACTGCACGCTTTCGAAGCTTTAACCCGACTATAAATTCCAGTTTACAAGACATATCCCCTGTTATTAATAACCACGAACTTGGTTGGGATTAGAGCTAATCCAAAGCATAAGGCAGTAGTAGGTCAAATCTGTATTAATAAATAAAGACCAAGGAGGAAATAAGCTAATCCGACGCTGCTCTCGGAGCAAGAGTTACGCCTAGGTGCAACCTAGTATAGAGATGGAGTAAGCATACTCTATCATGAATTTTGACATTTTACTTCATAATATTCATGTCATATCCAAAAAAAGGTTGTGCAAATAGGATGGATATGTTGATGGTTTGAGGAAAAATTTAATGAGGTTGGATGGATACCAATTACGATAATGGGGCGAGTGAAAATTTACAATATTCGTACAATTTCATTTTATGATCTCGAAGAAACTGAATTTAAAATCCAAGTAAGTATAGATTTTGAGGTAAAAAATCATTTAGCATTAGCAAGAAACAAAAAAACAGTAAAAAATGACTAAACACAGTAAATACTTTTTTTATGACTAAAACCTTCTTGGTCAATATTCACTTGACCAAAAATTTTGAGAAGAATAAAACCTCTAACCTCTTTGAATAAAACAGATTATCAAATACAAATTATTGTCTATCTCTGTCATTCATATAATTAGTGACAGAGACAGACAATATTTTGAATGATAATAATATTCGTTCATTCACTCGTTTTTATTTTAAATTTTATGGGTTGCCATAACGCACGCGCTAGTCCCGATGCAAGAAATGTATTACTGATTCGAGATAACTACCGATTTATTAATAACCTTAAACTCATCATGTTACTCCAAGAAGTAACAGTTCTGAGAGCAGTCTCGGATTTAGCTAGAATTAGGGTTTTCTAATTAATAAGGCGGATCGGGATTAGCCGCTAAGTATTATCAGGTACTGTTCACACGTAACATTTAAGTCGTGTATTTTTTTCGTACACAACGTAACTTGGTACGACATGGATATCTCGCTACTGTTTCACGGCAGGCTATCTTTAAGTACAAAAAGTTTGACTACTCTTCAATTGAATCAAGAAACTTTATGGAATCTTATTTTTACACTAGCCTATTTAGCTGGTAATATTTATGAAAGAAAACTATTCAGGTGGCAAGCTAATTTCACTCTTATGACAAAGAACCATGACCTAGTTACTCTTGGGTTCTCGGTTTGGAAGTTCTGGATCTACAAACATTTATTAGAAAGTATTCAGTAGTCCTCTCGTTCCAAACAATGCAAGTACAATGAAATCTAAACGTGACTTTGCCCGGTTCCTTACTCTAAGTGGAGAACTTCCATCGCAAATAAAATCAGATCGGCAGTAAAACCGAGAAAAATAGTACTGAGAACGAGCTATAACTCAGCTCTTATGAAGCACGTCTTAGGATAATACCGCTCATATCCTCACTCTCTAAAAGCTATGTTGCGATTCGGTAAGGTATCCGGAGTTTTGATCTGAAAGTCGTGAATTCATGTCATGCACGTGTGCCACGTGCCGAAAACTTCATAACTGTGGAAACCATTGAAAGGAAATCAATATCAGTTACGAATATTATTATTTACCTAATTTTATGACTTACGAGGTTCTAGTGATTTTGAACCGTTTAGATCTCATAATAATAATGAGTTATTTAGCAAAGGATTATGTATAAAATAAGTGCCACATACTTGCTCGTATTTCCAAATAAAAAACTCCCAAGATGATCAAGTTGATTTTTTGGTTTTTATTTGGTTTAGGTTTCTGTTTATATTTGAATTGAAAGCTTTTTTTATCCATACTCTCCTCCCACCCCATTGTATACAAGCTATAAGATATCTATCACGTATTCAACAAACTAAAAAAAATTAAAGTTCGTATTTGTAGTCTCTAGATGATTCCGTCTTTTCCGCAGGATAAAAAACAGGAAGAAGAAGTAGGATTTATTATAAGGGATTCGAAGTAAACAAGAAACTTAAAGTTTCACTATGGCCATCTATTGCAAGTCTGTCTGATCCCTAGAACTAAAATCTTAGAAAATAAAATTAATCACACCGAAAAGATGGTCAAAAATAACTTTAAAATAAGCTCTTTGGTGTAGGTGCCATTAGACAAAAAGTGTAAATAAAACTACTTTTAAATTCAGTAATACTTTTTTAACTATCTAATACCGAATCTCAAAATAGGCGAAAAAACGTAGTACGTAACTTAGGCTCCGTCCACGTGCTCTACTTTTTCTACTGTGTAGTGTTTTCATTCCCCCTTCATTTGTTTTGTTTTATTTTCAGCTCAATGCACACGGAGCTTGGTCACACGGTCGAAGAGCGGCAAGGGATTTATTGGGCCTTGGCTTATGGCGTTCCAGGATGAAGATACCCTTTTAGTTTATTTTGATAGTTTACACTCGCAGCGAGTGAATAAATATTTCTAGTTTTTTTGTTTTGCAGGAACATGTCTAAATATTATGTTTCGTACATTTAGCAGATGTTCTGTTTGCAAGCTCAACGCCATGCTGCTAAACTGGTTTCCCCAAGATGTTTTACATCAGCGCCCAGAGCTTTTGATAATGTGCATATTGGTACACGGCCGTATTAGCCAAGAAGTCGCCACGGTAGTTGTATGGCTCTTATTTTTTTCATCCTTTTACACAAATTGACGTCTTTTCAGTCACAAACAATATCCTGAGCTCTACCCGTCGAGTGAGGGAATAGGTTGCCTCCTGACGGTATAAAAATATTAAGGAAAGATGCAAATGCCTGTAGTATGTACACACAGTTCATCTACTTAGGTATTTTTATTTGAAAAAACTTCAAGAAATACTGTCAAGTTCAGTAAGGTCAGGTTTCCACCTGACCTAACAAAGCAATGACGTATTATTGTAGAAGATAGCCCGCCTCCGACCTTACCGGAATGTTAATATGTATCATCAAAGGTCAACCCATATGTCTTTTCCGTTCATTACACATGATTAATTAGTCAGAGTACTCTACTAAATTATGAATAATATTATTATACCGAAACGTATGACCTATTAAACAAGATGTTTTATGACGATAATTACAGTTTTTAGTCCTAATGAAAGTTCTAGTGTTGTTATTAAATTAATGGAGTGTGCTTTAATGGATTTCGTTATCTATATTTATTTATATATTCTATCTTCAAAGGATCTGGAATATAAAGATCTGAGAGAATGTCTACCGCGCCTTGGGGATACAGTCGTGACCCTGTTTTTTTTTTTTATATAAATAAATATGAATCGCCAAAAGGTATGTACGCGCAAACAAGGCTTCACCAAATGGGATAATAATTTTGTGTTCGTTATTGTCAGGACAAGGTTTGTATAAAAAAATATTCTTTAGGCACGTTTGGCAGTTTTAAGATGAGAAAAAATCTTAGATTCACCTCGAAAGGGTCACGTGTGAGTCACGTGACTGCTCACCGACACCGGGTTATTTGTCAAGTTTAGAATCGTTCAAGTTTTCACTTCTGCCGGCACTCCTGGAATGCCACTGTTTTTTTAAGCGGTTCGACGTTTGCCGGGTCAGCTAATAGTAATAAAATAAATTTTATTATATTTCCTTAGACATACCTACCAACCTATGTTTCAGTAGGTATTAACAATTTTAAAAAAAGGTAAAATATCATTATTATTTTGACATTCTTCTGCTTCTTGCTGACATTTTGATATTTATATCCCCAGAAACTCTGAGCCAGAAACAGATCAAACATCCATATTCATCACACTAAGCTTTAATCTGGATGAGAATTGAACCTACCACCTACAGCACGAAAGGCAGAGACCTACTTCTTCTTCTTCTTGTCGTGTCGATGCTTCATTCAGATAAACTTGGAATAATGATAGGCCACTTTGATGGCTCTATCTGAGGCAGCATTGAGGTCCTTTCTTGTGCAGGTCTCAGGGCACAAGGGGCACACCAGTAGGTGCTGCATTGACTAAACTGCAGCACCACAGTCACACTGCGTTAAGCTTGATTCCCTAAATCCCCATTCACACATGTTCAGTCTGCAGCGGCCGACTTGAGTGCGGAGTCGGTTCAGTGACTTCCAGCCCGGCCACGGCAGATTGTGGCCCGGTGGCAGAGACCTACTGAGCTGTGCTTAATATTACGCAATACTCTTGTAAGGCCAGCATAATTGAATTACCTGTTGTTCGCCCACCAGAAGATTAAACCAGGATTAAATTGATTACCTAATCCGTCAGCGAATTGACTTTTAATTTCCAGCAATTTACTTTTTCTAAGCGTGAGTATCCTGAGGTCTTCAATAAGTGCTATCCTTTATGCGATCTTAATGTATTCTTTTAATTAAACAATCAAGTATTTATCTACCCAAAATATAAAATACTCACGTCCAATGTACTGATATCCGAGTATCAACGTCCAAACGGACACGATATGGCCAGGGCTTATGTGGCTACCCCACGACATCTTACATATTTTCGATCTGATTTCGACACTGTAGCTTGGGATTATGACACTTCATTGCTACCACTGGTATGACCACTTTAGTCTCTTCCATAATCTGAAACAAATAAACAACAATTTATGTTATGTTTATCAACAAGACTTGAGAGTTTTTAACCTGTCTAGATTAAGCTTTATACTCAAATGTAGCCATGCTGCCTGAAACGTCACAAATCGATTGACACCTCACAAATCACAACACAAATACAAACATAGTAAATCAACTTTGTTTCCTTTGAATCCTCTACCCCAAATCTTAGATTTGTTGCTATTTTGTTTTGTTCTACGAGTAGATACCTCCATCTATGCTATTTCGAATACAAAAGACTCTGAATAGGTACGGTGAAATTGGAGCCAGTGCAAAAACTGGATAGCTGAGACATAACGTCCGGCAACTAAAAGCATAATTCTTTGATAGTGAGTCAAAAATTCCTACCTATTTTTTCTGTATATGCATATTATGAATGCATCAGTCAATTTGCTTATGATAAAATCAACGTAAGTAGGTAAATTGATCAAGATCAAATGTTTCGCCGAAAAAATTATAGAAAAATTGCTTCACAAAATTTAAGTGCCGTTAAGAAAATAACCGCTGAATATTCAGGAGGCTAAACACAGGCTGGATTTGCATGGCTTGTTTTCATTAGCATGATTGGACTGACCCCATTAAAAGCCGGCCGTTCACGACCTCACGTAGGTGCGCGTATCAGAACTTTTTAATTAATACTCTTTTTAACCCGCGTTATGGTGATGGAAGAGTGAGAATAACAAGCAGTTTAAGCAAACTTTGGTCTAAGCTTCGGGCAAAGCTGCAAAACCTAGCCTTATAATGTTGAATTTATAATGTTACTTTATTTCATCGCAGATGCAAACCATAGACTTCATTGAGCGTAGTGAAAAATATTTTTTAGATCTAATTAATTAGAAAAAAAATTTAATGAGCGTTTACTAACGCTTCTACAAATTAATCAAATTATGTAAGTGAAGTGATACCTTATTTCTATTTCCCGCGGGTTGCTAAACGAGTAACGGAAAAGCAATATTCTAATTAAAATTTACACTTAGTTAAAGATCTTTACGAGAAACGGGGAACATCGTTAGTCAAAAAGGGGACTCGTAATTTTTATACCGAAGTAAGTAGGTTACCGAGGCCGCTGAATGCCTTTAAACATCCGTTGCCGACGCAGACGCACAGAGCTGTACTCAAGGGCTAAAACAAGGCAAGGTAGACGTGCTGTCAAATAATATGTTTTAAGGAATTCAAGATGCATTTGAAGATTTCTAGGCAGGGTAGCCAGAGACGTCCATATTTGGTACATTCACACATTTTGCAAAAGTTAGACACCTAGGAGAGCTAGGACTCAAAACTTGTCGGAATACCGTAAACCGACTGACACGACGCGTTCAATAGAAACAATTGCATAAAGATTGCAAAGAGTAAATTATTTAGCTCTGAATAATATTTTTTATGATCTCTAAGGGCAATTATTCCATACGGAATAGTTTTAAGATTATCAAATCCGATCCTGGCTGATATAATAAAAATATAAAAGGAATTGGTAGACGAGCTAGCGCCCCCTGGTGTTAAATTTCAGCTGTAATATAACGGTAAAGTAGATGAAAACTCGGTGCAAATAAGCCATATTTCAACATATTACGCCAGCGCGGATGTTTGCAAGATAATTTACGGTTTCGTAACTTTTTTTTGCCGGAACTTTACTGAGCTTAATTTGGTATAAAAAGGTTTATTATCTCATTGTTATAATGCGAGATGAAGGAAGAGCGTTATTGAATAGACCCATTCCTTGCCTAGGAAGTATGGCTATCAAAGAATACCATTATAACCAGTAATGGGTTTTAGGTACGGGTATACAAAAGCTTATTCAGTACAAGGGTTCGGTAATACCACGTTATTCATATTTACTTGACATACGTACTGCGACTTATCTAACATATTCTCAGCTTGAATAAAGTGATTTTGATATAGACTCTTTTTTAATTGATAATATTGTTACAGACAGAGCAAAATTCAATTTCTTTCAAAGATACTTATGCAGACTTTCAAAGACTTGCCTAAAGGCACATGAAATGAAAGATATAATGTTATTGGTACAATCGGTAAACAAAATAATCAGAAAGTAAAGATGAAAATAAAACAGACAAAATACCCTAGATTTAGTACTCTGGTGTCTAGATGTCTAAAGATACTCAGTGACCATAGACTTATGACTTTTTCGCCATTGCAAGCCATGTGAGTTCCTGAGACAATATCAGCATCTCCTTGCGAGTGGAAAAGTAAGCCTCGCCGTAACGTGAGCTATGGTTCATTGAAAGTGTGGGTGCCGACAAATCGTCTTGATCGTAAACGCCACAATATTTAGTATTCTTTACTCAAATTGTGAGCTCTGTACAGTTTAATTCGTAGTAGGCTGTGCGGTAAACGTGCTAAAATGTACCGCTTAATCTGTACAAAGCTGAGGTCCTTGCGTGTGACGGGTTCACTATGTAGGTACCTACTTGTACACGCAATCCACAGAGAATAAAACAGTATTGAGCTAAGAGCCAGGGGTGATAGTTTTACAGCATGTTACAATAGTTAAACGATAATGGTCAGTACTAATTATTATGAGAACTCGTATAATAGCACTTCTTGCTTCTTTAAGTGTATACGGTTCTAGTGGAAGTAGATAGATCGAACCATCCAGATAACGGTAAAAAATATAATGGAAATCAGCCAAACCGCTTAGGAAAAGAATTACAAACACATGCATACAGGATTTTTATATAAAATCTCATTAGAAAAGTCCATTACTAAGCATGAGCCTAACCAATATATTTTCAGGACAATTTTATCTCACGTCCTTCCATCGCCCAACGAAGCTTCTTTCGGTTCATCGGGTCGAAATCCGTCCTATTCTTCCTTTCCTTACCTCAATCCCCAACGAAATTTGGTTTTTGTACTGAATAACCTGCCCAAAGCCAATTCAAACAGATTATTGTAAGAACTATGTTAATAGCTAATGTATCCACATTCAGATTGTCTCAGAATTGTTTCTGATAAGAGTATTATTGGAAAATACCAAGAATCGTCTCATCTGGCTGGCATTGTGGCATCTTTGAGATTTTATTTTGTGTACAAAACCTAAGTGGTGCGTGCACACTGCTAGAGCGACGGATATTGAGCAAAAAAACATACGATAAAATTATATGCTACAAAAACAAAAGAGAACTTTGTGTTATCTTTTGTTTTTGTGTCAAAAATTGCCTGGCACTGTGTCGTAAACAATTGGTTGGAAAAATCAATCACCAATAGAACTGGATACAATGCTACGTTATAATGAAAACAATGAACCAGAGTTTTGTATTGTGTCTTTATTACCACGAGTACGTTATGTAGGTGAAACATACTAAAGCATCCACAATATCGAAGTAAGAAAGCCATCTCTTGCTCTACAAGTTTGTAGGGGAAAATGTGGGGCGTGCCATTCCCCACAAATTCAAGGGCAGGAGGGAAACAATAAATAATTGTGTCGAAAAGTACCGGATCCTGCCAAATCAATGGGCCTATTCAGGACGTAATGTCTTCTGTTTAAAAGCCTATTCATTTTGAGTAAATGTTTTTAATTCTTTACTGTTTCTCTTGGTCGCTCGTTTGATAGATTTATTTAGCACTTTTGAAAGCTCTTTGCATCCGTAGGCTGGCATTAGAAACTCCGTTTTTGTTGTAACTAACCTATACTTTCCCACTGCTGGGCAAAGGTCTCCCCCAGTTGTTTCCATCTGTCTCGATCTACAGCCACATCCCACCAGCCTTCTTGGAAGGCATCAAGGTCATCACGCCAACAAGATATCCAAAAATAATAAAAGCCATCTAAGAATTATTAAGTTTAATAGTGTAAGTATGTGTATCTAAACAAGTGCTTCAATGAGCTGGCATTTCTATAGATAGGCATCTATAGAAATGAGGGAAATCGTTTGATTTAATAGTAAAGGATTATGACCAACAATACCCCCAAAATAATTAAATAAGAAACCATTAAGATAGTTATTGGTTATCAATGGGAATTTATTGAATTATTAAGCATCCATTAAAGTTTCAAACTATCATCCATAATATAAACCACCTTTAGACAGACAAATTTACAGCTTCTTTAATTGCAATATATGCCTTACATTATGTAAGGCAGTGTAAAAGCGTTCTACAAAAAAAATTAATTGAAAAGAAATTATCATCAACCGTTGCCCAACTTTATAGTGGGACAACGGTTGATGATGATAATTTTCGTTGCACATAGTGCAATAAAGTCTTGCAATTAAAGTAGCTGTAAATCTGTCTGTCTAGATAATGTAAGACAGTGTAAAAGCGTTCTACAAATAGGTAAATGTTATAAATGGGTACAGTCACCCAGTCCTATAAGCCCATACATATTAGGCAGTGTTGCAAAGCTGCTAAAATCCTTCATGAGAATTCAAATAGACTACCACGCACATTGTGTTATTTGACATGATTATAGGCTTACTGGTTGTTTGATTTCAAGCAAGCAAAGGATTCCGTATTTTGACCGACTTTCCAAATAGTATAGGAGGCTCTATGTTCGGCTGTATGTATGCTTTTTTGCTATCGCCGTCAAATTGTAAAACGATTTAAGGGTATAATTTTGAGGTGGTGCCATAATTAAGTAATTGAATTCCCACGAGATTGAAACTTTTTCCGTAAAACCTCATGTCTATTTTTTACGATTCAAAAGATGGTAACAGACGGAGATGGGAAAAAATTGCAGATCATACAAACATTAATCCCGCGGCGGGGATCGAACCCGCAACCTTCTGCGTCCCAAGCGGGCGTTCGCCCACTGCGCCACGGAAGTCGTCTTAAACATTATCTACGAGAGTTACGTTATAGCAAAGCTTAGAAGCATATTATTTATCATTTATAATATTAAAATATTAATAACTATTTCTACCCCTCTTTCACATATTACGTGTAATCGGTTAAACACTGTAGGCATTTTTTTTATCACTGACATTTAAACCTATTTTTAACCAACTTAAAAAAAGGAGGAAGTTCTATATTTGGCTGTATGTTTTTTAATATGTATCTCGTAACTTACCTAGTCATTTTAAAATCCAGTTAGTCCAGTTACACAATGTTTATTTTGTCTCATTCACTATCACTGCAAAACTATTTGCATAGTCCACTCATCACTCATGCACGTTATTTATGTAGGTACCTATCTAAAACAAATGTCACATACCAATAGGTACCTACAATTCGAGCATTGATAACATCTCGTATCAACAAAAGCGCGCGAAATCCATTCCAGCTCGAAGCCGGTACTTCGAAAGCTGAACCATTTCAAACTGAAAGGTACCCAACCGTTTCTAGCTTGAAGCACAGGCAAATAATAGTATGAGGCGAATACTTCACTCAATTGAAACAAATACTGTCATGTTTTATTAATTCTGTGGCATATGGCGCAACAGTGCAATTAATATTGGATCTTAAGCCATGGAAAAACAGATCTATTTCATTCGACTACATGAATGATATTAAGACTGCGGGAGACTCCGATCAACAGCATCATTTCAAAGAGCCGATATAGATCGCAATTTTGAATCTAAAAGTCTCGCCTATAAAGGTTATTTTTCATTGCAATGTAACTTGAAGTGAGACACGAGTGCTTGAATTAAGGCGTCACTGCGCATGCTCTACGAGAATTCGTAGCTCCAAGGAGGGGTAATATTTTTAAGTTAATTTTTAGTTTTATAATGTTCCTCTCGGGTCTGTCGAATGTAAACAAATGTCAAAAAGGGCAACTCCAAGTTAATTAAGTTCAAATAAACTCGGTCCTTGAATTGTTCCCAACTAAAAGAGAATTTGCCAAAACTTTTAAGACTTTAATTTACTGATTGTTATTTCGAACTAATTTGTTGTAAATAATTATCATAGCCTACTCCATATTATAACGAAGTAAATCATAGCGAAATCTTGTCAAGAACCTTTGGTATTCCAAATAAAAGAGGCGTTCCTTTACTTTGGCATCAAAGATAATTTTCTTAGGTATATACCTAATTAATTACAAACATTTATGAGATTCCTGTCCCAGGTAAACCCTTACAACGTGCGGGTCTTTGCAAAAAAATAATAATGAAGAGAACCTTTCCCTGCCAGTTAATGGGCTTTCCAAACTTGTCGGCAGCCAGTAGTCGTAATTGACAGTAGTACGTGGAGTCAAGTGAGAAATAATCTAGGAAAGTGCTAGTACGTGTTGCGGTCGCTATCGCGAAGCACAGACCAGCTACATTCTTCAAAGTCAACATTCCGAGCTGAATGCATTTGCATGAAGTTTATTAAAATAATTGCAGGAGCCATCGCATAGGTACTAAAGTCTTTTTAAGCTGTTTATTTATATTTAGTGAGTTTAAACGGAGTGTTTGATGTTTGTCTTGACTACCCGAAGATAAGCCTGAATAGCTGCGTGTGTTTTTTTTGTTTAAGTTTTGTATAAATGTTACCATAGTTTACAGACTTTGTTCAGACATAGCTCTTATCATTGTAGTCTCTTAAACTTGTTATTTAAAAAAGTTACTCATAATTTTCAGTAATTTCATCAGACTTGCTACTTATTCAAGACAATATATTGTATAAATGAATTCAAATTATGTTGTTACAAGAGAAACAAAGCCTTGAAGCAAGAACAAGCTAATTAATTTAGTCAGATTGTAAATAATGATCTACATTAGAACCCTCACTACCAAAAAGCCGTATTCAGGTGGACACTATTATTATATTAATAACAACAAAACGCTGGAAAAAATAAATAATATGTAGAAGTTTTTTTTACTTTATTTCACACATATTTTTGCCCATTCACTGTGAGTTTACGTTCTTCATACGAATTCGCCGGTCCAAGGTACTTTTGACCTTTTGGTTCAAACATTTTCATACGTCTTCCTCATTCATACTTTTGCCTTCTATTAAACGACTTTCATAACCTATTTATATTAAGGCGCAGGTACCTGAGCCTAAATATAAATTAATTACGTCAGAACTTAAGACAGCCTGTGATGTTGTATAAAGGAAAGATGATTGGCAGAAATCCGTGTAATTTTTGCTTAACTGGTGAAATTATAGTACCGCTTTTAGGCACAAAAACCCTGTGAAATCTATGCTTTTGCCCGCATGTTACAGTACAGAGAATCTAGATGTATAAGTATGGACCGAAGGAAACATCGTGTGTATTAAAAATTTTTAGTTTCATCTGTTGGCTAAATATTCTGATCTAAATGTTCACCAGACCACTTTAGTATCAATGTCCACACCATTTTCGTTCATGAAAAATGCACTGATGCACGGCTAGGATCCTAAAATAAAATATTTCTACGAAAGTACCACAAGCTACAAATAGTACAATGAACTTTTTATTTTTAGAATTACATTTGATAGCGATATTTTCCGTTTTAATAATGAAATAATGATAATGAAAATTTTCTAAACCCATTCGCATTATTTTTAGTTTATTGTTAAATGATTTGATATCACAATACTCTTGACCTTTCGCAGTATGTTTTTTTACAATTCCAAAAGAGACTATTCTGTTTTATAAAACGTAGGAGCTACTTATCTACAAAGTCCGTTTAGTCAAGCGGGGTTCAGCATACACCGTGTTATTTTAGGCGTGGAAACGCTAACGCGGTCCGACCACTAGAGTTCGGATATGGGAAATTGAATTTGGAGTAAGGTCCCTTGTGAGCAACCGTTCAAATGGTATCACTTGACTTGTCTACTTTACCTTATAGTATAACGATATCTAATAGTAATTATTCTTTGTCAAAAACTCGAAAAGATAAAAAATGATTTTTTTTCTGCTTATCAACTTCTATTTCACAAGAGTCAAAAACAAACACTAAACCAAATCTAAAAGCCTACAGAACTATCGACATATCGAATTACGGCAGTTGGACTTCGCAATATCCATTCTTGTTCAAAGAATTTCGTTGTTATTTTTTTATTTGTTTTATTACTAGCAATTCTGC
This sequence comes from Epirrhoe alternata, assembly GCA_963565295.1. Taxonomy (NCBI): domain Eukaryota; kingdom Metazoa; phylum Arthropoda; class Insecta; order Lepidoptera; family Geometridae; genus Epirrhoe; species Epirrhoe alternata. The sequence goes on along the minus strand of OY751381.1, from coordinate 9,649,114 downwards.
AAAAGTTTTAATTTAGTAAAGCTGTAACCTAAAATGAAAAAGTCTACAATGCTACATTAGCATTTTAAATGACAAATAACGTGCAGGTTGTCCAAGTCTACTTTATTGCATTAAGGCAACGTCGCAGATGTACAGCGCGAAGTAATTGCGTCTGTCTTTGGTCGCACTCTAGCTGTAACAGATGTTTACAAGTACTGTCTTGTACTAACTTGTATTACCTACACCCGGGCGTTTTATAGCTGTGCCACCTTATTTTGTGACTTAAAGATACAAATGAGGAACAAAGAAACTGTTTCCGAATATTTTGTGTTAATTAAGACGCTTAAATTGATAAGAAATTAGTAGACTGTGAAATCTGTTTTTGAAGTAATATTTAGGTAGAATAAATTAGAAAAAAAACTGACAGGCTTCTACTTTTCCTTTACAGGACGGAACCCTTAGATATGTTATTGAAAACGATTACGAACAATTTAATGCTCATAATGAACACCGAAGCCATAATTATTCATTTTAGAATGTGCGAGTGGGACCATTTAATAAGGGTCGTGATTGACCTTTATTAATTGAGGGCGAGTGCTTACCATGTGAGGTCAAAGAGGGATCCAGGTAACTTAAACATGACCGACATTATTGTGTAACTCAACTGGTAATTGGAATCCGCTTTATCTGTTTGCATTGTTCTCTCCAAACAATCGGCTCGTTTGACTGATGTAGGTGTACCAGCTATCCTGTGGAAAATTTACAGAATTATTTTCGAACAAGTAAACCTACCAATACGTGCTCAAAGTATGCTCGTTTTTCAGATTTTTGTGGTTTCAGTATTAATTTACCTAAGTGCGCATACATTATAAATGTATTTTTTTATTGGTTTTAGACAGATCAGATAATGAAAGGAAATAACGAAACATTATAATGGGTCTCCAAAAATCACCAAAAATTTAGTTTTTATCCTTTGCCGATTGCCTTTCCTTATGTGACTTTCATATCTATACTAATGTTATAAAGAGGAAAGATTTGTTTGTGTGTTTGTTTGTTTAAATTGAATAGGCTCCGAAACTACCGATTTGAAAAATTCTTTCACCATTAGAATCCTACACTATCTCTTATGAACATAGGCTATATTTTATCCCGGGAAAGTGAAGTTTTCCCGAGGGACTACGGGTAACACTTCGACGGACAGCTAGTATTTTATAAAATACAAAGTCACATAAGGAAAGGCCATCAGCTAATAACTAGCCCACACAAGGTGAGTGATCACAATGACATGTGTAATTGTGTATCCAGGACCATGATGTTGATGATTATAATAGTAAGTAGGTCTAAGCAGTCTAAAGTACTTAGTACATTACGAATACCGCAGCATAATAATGCTAGTTCGAGTTGCAAAAGATTTTATAATACTAACTGCGCTACCGCGGTGTGACCCGTCCTCCGGGATTGTTTAATTTTTTCGGGATAAAAAGTATGTCTCGGATACAAATTTTCTCTATGCCAATTTTCAGCCTGTTCAGTAGTTCAGTAGCGTAAAAAGGTACAACCAGACAGACTGAGTTGTTTTCACATTTATAATATTAGTAGGTATATAAGTATGGATTTTGAAAGAGGCCATAAATGGTGTTTCATAATAGAAAAACAGATAATCTCGTTAAATCTGTGCGAAGCCACTAAACTGATTGGATAAGCATCACTAGGTCTTCCGATTAACTTTCCATAAACCTATAGCCTTTTCCATTAAGCAAGTTTAGCAAAATGCCTCAGTAAAGGTAAACGAACAAAAACAAAACCCAAAAATTTAAGTAGATAATGTTTCTAGATGTAAAGAGTATTTAATATTACAAATTTATTAATACTGGTGTTAGACCAGAATTCAAAATGTCAGGCAAAGGACTCAAGTAAGAGTATAGTGTTATTAAAAAGCCATTAAAAAAGAGCACGTACTTGCATGGAATGGAAAGCAACGTCGCCGGAGTGTCTTATAAAACTACATGGCTCAGAAAATCAACAGTTTGTTTACAAAAAAAAACCGGTAACGCTCAGTTGTTAAGCCACAGCAATTCTGGGATCATCATTCAATTTGTGGCCGTGCAAACAAGAACTAAGCCAACACAAGAAACACTAGTTTCAGAGATTTGAAGATCTCACCATAGAAACTTTTCGAAGACCTATCATCGTCAGAAGAATGCCAAGCAGGGTAATTTATAAAAAAATACTGCGGCCTTACATCTATTTTGGATGATTTATATAGCGTCAGAAGACAACCTATGCCTATACTTAAGAGGACGCTGAAGTGCCTGAGGCATTGTTTGAGATGGAATAGGCTTGCCTAGCACCTAAACCATCCTCTCACCTATCGGCCTGGAACAGGAACGACGTCAATACGTGTGGAGCTGAACTAAGCTGCTGATTTCTTCACGATGTTTTCTTTCACCGATAAGCTCGTGTTATACCGCATATACATTTTACGAAACCAAAAATCCATTGATGCACGGCCGGGATTCGAACCCACGGCAATTCATACACACCTATAATTTAATATCAGAATTAAATCGTTATTCCAAAAACGCGTACTAACCCCTTTAAAATAAAAGTTGGAATAAAATTACCTACTTACTTCAATTTTGTGTATGCTCAATGGAAGTAGAACATTGTATTATAAAACAAAGCTCAGAAGTTAGGATCGAACGCCAACACAGTGACGGCGTGTCTACAGTTTTTAATTCTGTTCCGCGGCTCCGCAACTTCGTTATAAGTTTAAATTGGCATTTCTCAGAGTAACGTTTAGACACCACTAACTTCCCATCGAGGCTCAAGAAAGTAATTCTTATTTAAAATGTATGAGAAAGTAATGTGTTGGAAGAGCTTCTAGTCCACGGCGACACGTAAGCTGAGAGGAGAAAGACATTAACCTGCTAAGCAGTTTACCTTCGCCCCTAGTTATTTACCGAACAATGTTTGTAAATAAAATGACGAGAAAATATTATGAGACGTGTTCGCCCAGTGGGAGGTGAACTTATGGTATTTAAGGAGAAGGTTTTGCTTTTAATTAATGAATTTATTATTTTGAAAGTTAATGAATTTAATATGGCCTCTTATGGTGATACTTAAATGGAACATTTCAGGTTTAGAATTCTAACCAAGCCACGCACCAGATGTATTAATACTCGTATAGATGAACTTTTGAATAACCCTATACCTTGGGCATATAGAGTTGCAAGTAAGTAAATACAAATTCAGACCTTTAAAAATTGTAAAATAAGAAGGTATGTACGTACATGAAAATTAGTTAGTGTGCTTTAATAATGTCCCGTAATGAGTGGATAATCCTTTAACTATGGGTAGAGGGAATCATAACTAACCAGAAAATCAAAACTTGTGCCCAGTAAAAGTCTCTCGGTTTTCGAGTTATTGGGCATTTCAGAAATTTTCAATTTTTTCTACCCTGGTACATTCTTTTCGATGCCAAGATCACAAATGAAGGAATTTTCTCAATCTGTTTTCTTTATAGCATTTTTGGATAAATGTGCTTTCTAATGATATTTGCCATTTTTATGCCAAAGGTACAATTTTTTTATTAGAACTATTCAAAGTGAGCAAAGTTTGTTTTGCCAATTTTTCACCATTTTAGAATCTCAATGAAATGTGCAAGTTATTTATTAGTTGGGCACGCACGCGACCATACATTTTTTTATACAACAGCAGTCCAAACTTTTGTTTCTATAAAGGCATTGGTGAAGTCAATTAAATACTTTACGTGGCAAATTCCACAACAAACTTCATTCATCAAGAATGTAAATAGTACATCTCTCTAGCCTAGAATAGCGAAGACAAAAAAAACTCAGTAGTTAAAAGCCTAAAAGATAGAAAAGGAATAGCCACAAAGCCGCAAATTACTTGATAAAACAATACTTTTGGCGCGGCTCGTCTGCTCGGCAGAAAACAAAGTTTACCCTTTTTCCCGACACTTGCTGCTGTAACGAAGTAACTGCTTGCGCATCTGTGGTCGCTGGGTAAATACACGCGCTTTCAGAACTTTCACAAACGTGTTGGTTACATACTGGATATATTTTGTACTCTAAACCCATAAAAATGAATTTATTTATAAACGTAAACAGGGTCACGACTGTATCCCCAATGCGCGGTAGACATTCTCTCAGATCTTTTATGTATTCCTTTGAAGATGTCTAATGTGGTAGTCGAGGCATGTGAAAATACATATTTGATAATGCCCACATCTTGCAAAAGTTAGTTCATTACGTGTCAGATTGCCCGTTGCAGAAGCCCATCGCCGCCTTTAAGAATAGTAACTGGTTTATTCACGATGTTTTCCTTCACCGTTTAGAGCACGTGGTAAAGCGCATATTTTTATGAAACGCAAAATCCATTGATGCACGGCCGGGATTCGAACCCACGACCTTCGGATTGAAAGTCGAGGTACAACCCCATTCGGCCAACACGGCTCACGGGCACGGAATTTATTTATTCAGCCAAAATCCCACTGCTGATTCGAGTAAATAAAGGCAACATAATTTTCACCTCATAATATAAATGTTCTAGATAATTCTATTGGAAAACTGTTTGATTCCCACCACGCAAATACCTAAATTTGTTGGTTCGCTTCTGTGGGCTGAGTTGACCAAAGAATCGAAAATAATAAACCATTTACCTACATAATCATCAAAAATGTAAATTCCTTACCTTTATTTTGAGTGACTCTCCGACAATGTTAAATAACTATTAGTTAAAATTAGTAGTAACAAAACGCAGCACTTATTATTTTTTTTTCACTCGAATTAAGTTATTTATTAGTTCAGTGAAAAAACACTGAAAAACGTGGCGCTAGTGTGCAGCGTTTTTGACAGCAAGATCCGATTTCAAATAGAGCGCTCTGATTGGCTAATTGAAGTGTGAAAACTCCTATGAAAAAGAAAACGCAAAGAGATCGGTTATCTTTTGAGATAAACCTTAATTTTGCCAATCTTTAAATAGGTTTTAATCTAGAGTAGATAAATAAAATAGTAAGTTCGTATGAGTCAGTAGCCAATTCTGGTGACAGAGTTTTTAGGCCGCCTTAAGGCCTCCGTCATGGCTTAAAGACTTAAATAGCCGGGACCGACAATTTAACGTGCCCTCCGGCGCATGGATGAAAATGCGACTGGCGGTCACCCATCCACTTACATTCCGTTTTGAACATTGCTTAACTTCGACGATCTATCAAGAACGACTAAGCAAGCACAACCACGAGAGCTTCAGCAATAGATAAATTATGGTGCTTTATTTCCTTGGTGAGTCTTTTTTTGTTTCATTGAAATATAAAAAAAATAGCTTACACAAGTTATTAAAGTAAAAGTAAGTAAGTTCGTATGAGTCAGTGGCCAACTCTGGTGACGGAGATATTAAAGTAAAAACAAGGGATGTTTAAACACTATCAAAGACTCCTTTAAACCATAAAGAAAAGCTCAACCACAGCTCCGCTTGAAATATTGCACATAAAAGCAATTCCATGTAAAATTCCTAGCGATTCATCTTATGAAAAAATATGACAAGGAATGAAAGGGGTTTTATGTGCCACGTGGGTTAAATTATTATGCCTCGTTTATCCAAACGCATAACATCAGCGAGGAGAGTGTTGTTGAGAATAACACTATCTTCACGTATGGGGTTCGTTAAAATGTATGTGACCTATTTGTAACATAACACAGGTGGAGCTTCAGATTTTGAAGTGCTTGGCTGCTGTCATGAACCTCGTAAATTTAAGAGTAACTAGAGTAAAATACGCACAAGAAGCGCAAGTTACATATGGTATAACTTCAACACATTTAAATAAAGTGGCTTATTTGATTACGCTTTATTTCACTGTATCTATTTTCTCTGTACATATATCCTAACTTTGCCTACAAAATCCTTTCATAGCTAAAAAGCGTAAGCAAACCTGGCTTTCCCATTGTTGGCCAATATTTTCTAAGGATAAAACATGATTCACGCTACACCGGGCCGGGCTGGTATGGTCAATCATGAATTGATTCATACGAATATATTCTTATCATAGTTATTTTACCAAGACTGGAAAACGAGTGTCGCACTATTAAAGGGCATTGTTTCTTACTGCGTAAATTTAGGGTTAATTATAGATAATGTACTGAGCATGATATACATGGTGAACTTATCCTAATGCTTGTGGAGCCTATCAAGAGCCGTACCATGACCTCATAATAAACAATTCAAATTGGGTCCTACGATTGTGACCGTTTTCACGGAAAAGTAAACCAACTCAACAAGTAATAAACGGTTATGGTACGAATTGAGTGAACGAAACTTTTTCAGTATAGATTCTAAGTTTTCGTCAGCATCTTATCATACGTCATGGTACGAATGAGCGAAGCAGTTCAGTTTTGGACCTAAACTGGATCGCATTTAAAGCTCATGGTAAGGCACCAATGTCCAGGTGCCAGGTTGCCAGAGACCTCATTCCTTCCAGTTGTATGTAGCTTCGTGGTGATAAATCTGGATTTCAAAAGATCAGAGCAATCAAAAAGAATTAGGTATAAATTAGCGCGACTTGTTGAAACCATTTTATGGCTACATCAGTAAAATCGCAAAATGAACGAGCTAATATCAAGTCAGCACTCAAAGGCATTAATAGCAATTTATTGCCGAGTTGCTCAGGAAACGCTGAATTTCATCTGCGTCTTAATTTGTTTGCTGATGGCTCGATTCCCCGAGTAACTTATTTGTTAAGTTCGTGAATGGAACTCGACTTCGAAAGACGGATATGTACAATGTACCTACGTATTGTACGTCAAACGAAACAAAAGCTAGTAGCTGCTTTTCCATCATTCGATTTAGTTATGATAGTCTGTCATGTCTTTCATTTATATTATAAATAATTAAATAATGCTGGACAATTTCACACAGCATCATCTAGTCCCAAACTAAGCAAAGCTTGTACTATGGGAACCAGATAACTGATATACTACTTATATACTTTTTGTTTGTAAATACATACATAGAAACACCCAAACCCGAGACAAATATCTGTAGATCATACAAACATTTGTCCCACGGCGGGGATCGAACCCGCAACCTACTGCGTCGCAAGCGGACCTTCGCCCACTGCGCTACAGAGGTCGTCTTTTTATGGCAAAACCTTAACAAGAATAAAAATAAAGAATTGTTTATCAATCATTTCAGTCCTAGTTACGATACATTACGATAGGTAAATTAAAATACTACTACAACGATTACTATTCAATTCGTATTCACTTACATCTTTCGGGTTCATCCCAATGATTCTTGATGAATCACTCTCGTAGTGGGTTGATTAGATCGTAGTGGGCTAGAGGTCGAAACCACAGCCGACCCGTCGGTTTACCCCCGGAGGCTATTTTAAATTAGTGTAAATGGTGAAGTTCATCAAAGTTAATTGCTCTATTTACTTAGTTTCGGTAGTTGTTGAGTAGTCAAGACAGAGGTTTGGCAGGAAAGTTTACAATTATTATACGAGTATTATCTATTAACTAGGTTTCGCCTGTGGCTTAGCTTACATGGTAAAAATGACCTGTAACTCTTATTTAAACAATGGCTGAATTGTGCTTATGATCGATGGTGATAGCCAATTTTCTACAAGAAAACAAGTAGCACTAGAGACCTTAAATATATTCATATTATCGGCTCAGCTATTATGATCTAATTAAAATAAATTCATTCACGCTAACTTGAACTCACCATCGCATTTTCGACGAATATTTTTTAAAGATTAATTTACATACATTTAAATTCATTTGAACTTAATCAAAATACTTATTTGCCCACGCATCCTAAGCAAACAAAACAGAAACAGAGTAAAATAATAATAAAAAGGTTTGATGATGTTCCCCGAAAAACTCAACACTAAGAAAACAGGAGAAACGTGCTTAACATTTTTGGTCGCTCGTTTAATATTACATTATGCAAATAAGGAATATATTAGAAATATAGCACGTTACGTTTGAATATTTAAAATTGAGTCAGTTGTATGTAGGAACAAATTTGCAAGCACGTTTGGTAACCGGATCATAATTTTTGAAAAGGTCCCTTTCGGTTTGGGATACGTGTCGAGTGTACAAATAGGCTGGATTTGACGTTCGTTACAGCCATATCGGTCTGATTTGAAAAAAGCTCTCTTTGTACGCCGAATGTGTTCACGGCTGAGCGAATGTATTCAGATGGGGATTATCGTTTCAAAATTAAAGGTCAACGAATCGGAAAACATTTCATGTACCTAGTTAGATAAATATATGGGGACGACCTCTGTAGCGCAGTGGGCGAAGGTCCGCTTACGACGCAGTAGGTTGCGGGTTCGATCCCCGCCGTGGGACAAATGTTTGTATGATCTACAGATATTTGTCTCGGGTCTGGGTGTTTTTATGTATAATATGTATGTATTTACAAACAAAAAGTATATAAGTAGTATATCAGTTATCTGGTTCCCATAGTACAAGCTTTGCTTAGTTTGGGGCTAGATGATGCTGTGTGAAATTGTCCAGCAAAAAAAAAAAATATGGCTCTATATACCCGCAAACTTGCGTGGTATATGGATAGAAAATATAGCTTTTATGGTATTACATCACTCGGTGATTGATCAACAAACATACTTCCAAAGTAATAATTAGTAGTTGTTATGTGAAAGTATCTATACTTACGACTCAGCCTCTGTGTTTCTATGTTAGCTTGACATATAAATAAACAAAAGTATTGTCTGTTAGTGCTGACTATGCCAAGGATCAAATAGTTTTGTCTTGAAAGTTACGAGGGATTAACGTTAAAACATTATGACGAAATTATAGCGCATACTTGACTCCTAAGGGTTTGTTCTCTTTGAAAGCGAACTTTTGAAAATAAACATAATACTCTACTTACTCTTAGATTTAAAACATGCATTTAAACTAAAATGTAATTCGTTTGTATGAATATGAAGTATTGAAAATAAGGTAGGTATTTTAATTTAGTTTATTTGTTGTAACATATGTAAGATGGTACATAAAATCTTGCGTTTTTCCCATAAGCAGAGACTATAGATTTCCACTTGCTGCGATCCTGTCTCAAATTTACTCTCATTCACTCATTTTATAATACGTTTACGGTACTTACCTACATTCACTGTCCGCTCCGTATACAACGATCATTTCCACCGCACTCACTGAGCCCGCGCCTCAAGATCTTGAAATGTTTGGGACGTGACATTTTAGTTTCACACCGTACTAACTACAAGTATTTCGCACTCAGCTGTCGACTAAATAACAATAAAACGACTCTTATGGACCTTAGCAACTAGCAAGGTATTTTTCATTTGAATTTCCCAAGAAAACTATGAAAGTTTTTCTAACATGTTTTTCTGGGAAATGTGGAGAAGCAGAATTTTCTTCTTTCTATCATTGAGTATGAATCATATTTTTATTTTCTTTTTGTTAATGTTCTCGCAGTCCTTGAACAAGCTTCCCGCTTGTAATGAACTAGTACCATACAAATAGAACGTGGAAAGTAGATTTTCCAGAAACCGTTCCATTTACAAAAGATATTATCATCAATACGGTGACGCAAAATGAGTTTCTCAGTTCTGTTTCCTTAATGTAAATTACTCGACTCACAGGTTCACAACCTAAAAAATTCGCTCGTTTAGCCTCCATTTGTCGCATAGCATCAGTAAAAAAAGTGTTCGTATGAGTCAGTGGCCAACTCTGGTGACGGAGTTGTAAGGCCGCCATAGGGCGTCTGTCATGGCCTACCTACAATTTAACGTGTCCTCCAAATCACGGAAACGCTCAGATGAAAGTACCATTGGCGGTCACCCATCCACTTACGGACTGGTTATAAAGCATCTGTTATATTCACAGAAAAAAAAATTCACAGATTTCAAGAGATTAAAAATAATCTGAATCTTAGCAAGAAGGAATCACCACGCCTTCGCAACAGACCGGTGACGTCAGTGTGATAGAGCCCCACCGGTTCCTTTGGGAAAATAGTCTCGACAATATTGCTTACACACAGTATTGCTCTTCTCAAAGGAGAAATTGTGATGTCTTTTGTAAAGCTTCCTGCACAATGCGTTATACTTGCATTAGCACCACAGGATAGTTTATCTGTTGCATAACTTCAGCGAGCTAGATAGTGATGATGTTCTGCATTACGTTTAAGCGACGAAAATAATGGCGGGATATGGTAGGGAAATGTAGTAAATACTGTTTGTATTTAGAGTAGGTAGAGATACGAGCAGTATTTTACTGAATCCTTTTGTGTGTCGATTTCAGTACTGTTAATACTGTGTACTCGTATAACATAGTATCATGACTGTAACCTCAAGGTAAGGTAGACATTTTCTCACATCTAGGGAATTTAAGATCCTTTAAAAATGTCTAAGAAATAATCCCGATTCTCCGAGTACCTACTATTCCTCATCCTATGCGAACACATCGAATTCGTGTTAGTACGGGTTGAATTCGTACAAAAACAACCAAAGTGCAGCCGGCCTAATACATCCGTGAAATGTCGGTGGTCGTGTTTTAGTACACCAAAGCTTACAAACGGAGCTCTTTTCCTTAGTCCCTGTTTGTTATGTTATGAGTAATGGAGAGGCGTAGAGCGAGTGACACAAACGGTCGGGTCGAGACGTGAAATACGTTTACAATGCTGTGCTTGTGATACAGTGATTGTAGCTACGATTGTGTTTTCCGCCACTTATGCAGGGCTCTCGTTTTCCTCAAGCTGACACTATCATTCGTATGTTTTTCAGGATTCGGGGTTAGGTTAAATCATATTCTTTATCGTAGAAGGCATTATGAATATGGATCTGAAAAATATTAAGTATTTATAAAAACTTGAAAAGCATGACTATTTACGACTGTATCAGGGTATATACGGAAGATCAGGATTTCAGGATTTTAGGAATTTAAATTCCTCTCAAGATATATGAGACTAGCTGCGCTCCCGCGGTGTAACCCGCGGTCCCTCGGGATTTTTTCGGGATAAAAAGTAGCCTATGTCCGTCCCTGGGATACAACCTTTATCCATGCCAATTTTCAGCCTAATCTGTTCAGTGGTTTGGGCGTGAAAAGGTAACAAACAGACAGACAGACAGACAGACAGACAGACAGATAGATAGACAGACAGACAGACAGAGTTACTTTCACATTTATAGTATTAAGTATGGATATATGAGTAGGCAGAGGCAAGCACAAATACATATTTGGAACATTTTGCAGAAACTAACTCTCCATACGTGACAGGTTGCAAGCCCATCGCAACCACCTATAACAATAACTAGAATTGGTATATTACTCACAATTGACCTATAATTTTAATAAAATTACTAATACTCTTCCAGCTTTATGTAAGTATTTCCTTTGATACAAAATGCGTACTCTTAGAAAACTCTCATCATTGTTACCGCGTGGTTGCCCAAACCCCAATAAATACAAAGAAAGCGGAAATAAAATACTAAGTAATTGAATTCCCATAATGGCTCGGGTTGCGAATAATATGTAGATTACACCGGCGAGAACATCGGATGGTAAGCCGGGATTTTACAGTTCGGCAATAGCTGCCAATCCCTCTCATATTACCTTCCAATTTCAATAAAAGCGTTTTCGTCGCATTGCAAAATAGGCCTTTTTGTGTAACAAACGAATGCTGAAAAGCAATCTAAACGTGCGTGTACACAGAGTAACCAATTAAGTTATGTAGGCAATCAAAAGGAAATATTTTATTATGTCTACTCAAATATTTGTTTTTAATTTGCTTTTATAATATAACGAGTGGTTATTCTAAACAAGACATGCGATTTAAGTTAATCGTACACAGCACTGTACGAGTATATAGGCTTTATTTTTTTATAAAGATGTATCTCAAAGAGTTCGTTTGGTATAATAAAGGACCGATATTGACACAGAAACTTCACATTATACATATATTTTATTAAATCTTATTGTATTTCTTTAAAATATAGACAACATTATCAATAAGTTACGTTATAGATTACGTATTATGTATGTTATTTAATATTAATTTTTTGTAAGTATATGTATGTAGTATTTTTTATTTTAAATATTTTTATTCAGTGACACATGCACCCACTGTTACAACCCCATCTCTCTCTCTCCCATAAGGGTTTGCTGTAAGAGAACTCTTTTTAGGGTTAAGCTCGCTTTTGCCATTACTTGTCTTATTATATTTTATGTATGTAATTTCTTTGCATTAAAGAATAAATAAATACACAATAGTAGGTATATTTAAAAAAATATACCTACGATTTAAAATGGTGACAGTTTATTACGCCTGCAAAATTCCTTCATAGTTTGAGGCCGTGAGGACCTTACTTGAGACAAAACCCGACATCATGACACGCCAGCAGCATTGCAGCTCCTTACATAAATTCCATGTTTGCTGATACGCTGCATATAATGAGCAACACGAGCGAAACAGCTTCATTTGCTTTGAGGATTTGCAAGACAAGTGCTTGAGAAAACAGACACAAGAAGTCTTTATGAGAGCTGTAATTCTTGTAACACATTCGTAGTCGTTTGTTTTCTTATTTTTCGTCTCTTTCTGTTCTTTTTAGATACATGGAGGTTAAGAGTCACTTAAACAATACTTGAGTAAAGTTGAATGAAGTTAAAGAGAGGGTAACGTTACAGAATGCATGTAAAAGCTAAATTAAATAAAAACAATAAGAGAGTAAGTAAATGACCCAACTTGAAGAAAATTCCTTTAGCTTAATGGAACTGTCAATATTGATGCTTAGGTATTGCAAATACATTTTTTTTCTGCAACCACTTCACCAAAATTAGCTGATATTTGACAGCGGCGTTCACCAAAAGTAGCCCTTACTGTATTTGTGGCTATACACAACTCAATCAAAGTACCTAATCCATCTGGAATGCCTTTTACCACTCGCTGTTAGAAGTATTTTCACAAATCAAACAGCAGCTTTTTGAATACATCAAAGCGTTCGTCGCTGCCGGAAATCAAACGGGTCAAATGGGCCCCAGTGCCTCTCCATTACACTGGCTAGTAAAATTGGCAAATACTCTACATTATTGGAGCGAAATGTGAACTGCCTTCGAAATTGCCTAAAATAGCGTCATTCTTTTCTCAATTCAACCCACTGAAACAATAAAAGAAAACCAATACAAAACTCAACAAAAAATAATTATAAAATACATAAATAAGTAATGCTGGACATTTCCTAAGCAAAGCTTGTACTATGGGAACCAGATAACTGATATGCTACTTATACTTTTTTGTTTGTAAATACATACATATTATACATAGAAACACCCAGACCCGAGATAAATATTTGCAGATCACACAAACATTCGTCCCGCCGCGGGGATCGAACCCGCAACCTTGTGTGTCGCAGGTGGGCCTTCGCCTACTACGCTCGCCCACTGTCAAAAAAGGTATAAGATCCTATATATCACACCAATTCAAATCATGTGACAGTATTGATGTACACATAAAATATTGATCATACGAACGCAGCCTGAGCTGAGATTTACTGCCTGCGAGGAAAAAATGCAAATGCTATTTACATACCTACCAGAATCGGCAACGAATAACGGCACTTATTGAAATTGGCCTGATTTACTAAAACGGTAGAAGGATTGCTAGAAGTTTTATAGCCGTTTAAAAGCGTATTTAGTTTGTTATTTATGTCTCAATCCCTAAAAAGGGGAAGTATAAAGCTTACTGAATAAAGGGGAAAATCTTGCAACATTTAATTAATAAATTATTTTTATAATAATAGAAAATATATTATGTATTCAAATACGATCAAAGTCTTCTACAAAATAAATATGACCTGGTTGTTTGCTAAGAAAAGAAGGTAAATCCGCCTAAAAATAACGTCTTGAAAATCGGCTCGCATTATAAGTTGTTTTATAATGGCGTCGTTATTTTATAAATTGGTCATTAATTTGGGGTTCCAAAGCAATTACGAAAGTAATTAAAATTATAATTACGAAAGATATTATTTTGACACTTAAGTTTTATTTAAATGCAATCCCATTTTATATTCAATTTCGTTGACACTGAAATATTTAATTTTCTTGAGGTATATTCAAATCATAGACAGAAATGCTACTCAACCCGTCTGAATATCTATCTTTGTCAATATTTTAGGATTACTCTGTATCTAATTCTTTATTCAGAATGAACAGTGCTTCAGTGCAATTCTTCCAAGTCTGCTTACCAATAACGGAATTATCCTGTTTACGGTGTAGTCAGAAACGTCTGCTCAGAAATTTTTCTCATAAAAATGTGCGTATAATGCCTCTCCTTAGTCGATGGGAAGAAATTTATTGTCGGTCGTAAAAAGTACATTGAGCGAGTAAACCACGCGAATTTTAGAAACTGGCACACACCGCTCGTTCTCACGTCAACACTTCGTCTTTGAACTTGAAGAAATAACTTATAATTCCATCTGCGGCTGTAAATTATACTCTGGTCTAATTTTCCAGGTGGCGCGTTGATTAAACCGTTTTAGCTTAATCAAGCTTAATCGACGTCGTTATTGGGTGTTTAAATCAGCTGGAATTATTGTGGATCGACAAAATAATTCGTAATCGTGATAATCATCAATTAATTTTAAGTAAATTATCTATTTTAACAATAAATGAAGTACGGAACGCGAGTTATGACAAGTTTACTTGCAATTTAACATTTGTTTTCAGTTTTTTTATGAAATTACGATTAAAAATTAGGATAAAAACAGAATCAGGGTTAGATATAATTTGGGTTGCCCTCAAGATTTCCTTGTTGTTGTTTATCCTAATTTTTTATTTTCAATAAATATTCTATTTATTTTATCAATAAATGTCTAAAGCCAGGCGGTAGATATTTATTAAAAAAAGTTGAACTGTATTATTATTATAAACGGGTAGGAAACGACAACAATAAGATTTTTCTTAAAGTAGTCTACAACACTAATCTTGTAGCTTAATGGTTGAAATAAAATACTCAGAAAAATCATTTATTAACCACAGACGGCAAGCCTTTGAAGGGCAGTTTCTGTGAAGATCAATTCCTTTTGACTCATTCCGTTGCTTTTTGTTTCCAAACATTCATTCACAAGAAGGAAATTCCTGTTACAGTTGTCCTATCTTAGGCGTTAATTGGTATTAATTGTGTGTGTAGATACACAATGCACATGCAAGTTGTTTCTGTGTGCGTAAGCTCGGGAACTGCCCATGGACGAATAAGCGCCTAGTATTGCTTACGCACACAGAAACAAACCTACACACACAAGTAAGACTAACCCCTATATATATTTCAATTTGTCCATTTATCCATCCACAGGTTGTCTGGTAGAGATCGCTATTCAGCGATAAGACCGCCGATTGTATGTCATTGTGTTTTTTGTTTAGTTTTCCATTTTTGTTTATTTTTATTATGTGGTGTGCAATAAAGTATTTTCTATCTATCTAACCCCTTCCTGACATAGAATACCGGGCGGCTAAAAACCAATGTTTTTCTTGTTTCCGCTACAATTCTATTACTTACAGCTACCATGTAAAGTTTGGTGGCCATTAATAAACTCCCGAAGCATCGCCGACCCCTGTAAAAATACTCAACTGTTGAAACTGGGTTCAATCTAATTATCATCTGAAAGACCGTTGTTTCACCGTTGGAAAGTTTTAGTCGTGTTTGGAAGTGCTTATTGGATGTTTTGATACTTCGACCCGAAACGAAGTAATAAAAAGTTCCACTTTCTTTTTAATCATAATATTTTAGAATTATTAATTTCGTATAATTTTCTTGTCATATATTAACATTAATTTAAATACTAAAGCATTCAAGCAAGACTTTTAGCCACACAAGAGACAAGCTAAAACAATATATTTTATGAACTTGAGATTAGAACTGAACTTATGTGAAAATAAACTAAACCTACTATATTTCAACCATACTTAACCTTCAATAGTGAAAGGCTCGTATGAGTGACCAACTCTGATGACTTTTAGGCCGCCCGAAGGCCTCCATCACGATTTACCCTTCCCTCCGAAGCACGGTAGCGCTTAGTTTCCTCTCAAAAATTTACCTGACTGCGCAGAACGTATCTTAACTTCGGCGCTCTCTTGAACAATAAACGCGCTTAACCAGCAGATTTATAGGATAATCTGAACATAAAACATTTATTCGGGTGCTCTCCTAAACTTCAAACGCTTTGAAACTCTTGAAATGCACCATCTTATATGCACTAAACCAAGCCCCAAAGCGTATTTCCACGTAATTTTACCTGAAATGATGCTGAATAATTTACTTAAAGTTACGCTAAAATACTTTACACTCGACTTGCAGCCTTAGCTCTGTTACTTACGAATGTATGAACTGTAAAATGCTCCAAAGCGTGCAACAGCTGAAACAAATCGCACCGCGAAATACTACTGCGTCATCTGCGGAGCCCTAATGGATAAAATGGAAACGGTCTTGGTGCATACCTACTACTGACCTGTTTCATAATGCTAACCTATGTAATGCTTCGTGGTTAGCTGAGGGAATTCACCTTGAATTTAACATGACCACTGAGTTCAAATTTCGACTAGTAGTTATGAATGGGTATTTTGTTTTTGTTAAGCACGTAAGATAAAAAACTTTGAGAGGCTTAGCCCGCTTAACACTTAGGTACTGACTAAGTTTACCATGGATATAGGCCAACGTTTTGTATCAATAATGTATATCTCTAAGAAAACTGTTTTCTTATATTTTTTACTCGTATGCTTCGTACTGCCAGGAGTACCTAGTAGTATCAAATTACCAAGAATTACTATTAAGATGGAATGCTTTAAGTGGCGTACCACCTAGATTCACTTAACGTACGCCATTACATAGAACGAGTACCGAAAAGTGGCACTTATCTTTAATATCAGTCCTTACTACTTTAAGTAGGGCAGTACTTACTTAGCAGTGCCCAGCAACATAATGTTTGGGCCTCCTGCCTACTGGGCCATTAGCATTGACCTCCATTACACACCCCAACAACAACTGCCCGGTCGCCATAACCAAAATGTGCATGACACTTCGATAACATACAGATAAAACAGAAATTATGTAAGTACTGCAAATATTGCACCCATGTGGGATACATTTTTATAATCTTAAGGTAGTGTGAGGTTAACACTATAAAAATAATAAACGAATAGTCTAATGGAGAGGTCTTCCATGGCTTGGATAGAAACGAGGACTTGTTTTCATAGCCATTTTGCAAGACGTAACTGCGTTTCTGCTCGCCGAGCTCTAAACGAGGCCCTGGATAAAAGAAAAGTAGCTGAACGCAAGGTACAGTTTCTCTTCTTATATTCCACAGACTAATTCATTCTGAATCTCCGTCCCGAGGCGTCATTTTGTTTTCATCGCGTCCCGCTACCGTTATATTTGCATGAAAAATGCTCCCGACACGGCTCCGAGGTGTGAATATAAATAATGAAGGGGACTGCGGCAACAGTTTATTATTGCAATCGATCATTATCCGAAGGGAAACTCTGATTACGAATAATAGGATTTATACCTGCTCGGGGAGGTGTTTGGTTTTAGAGATAGAATCTCTATCATACACCGTGTAAGCTCTTCTCTAGTCTTCTACAGTTTAGCTCTTTTCTGGTAACACATTGATTCATAAGATTTTTCTAAATCTAGAGTTCAGGTTTTTGGTGTGAACGTCTTTTGTAATCTAGCTTTATAAATAATTATCATCCGCGGTCTGACTAAATCCTATATTTGGTAAACTAACTACTCGTAATTGTTTCCTGCATTTTACACACAGCCTGCATAAGGAAATTTAGAGCAAAACATAATACGAGTCTAATAAAATTTCTGAGTACGAACATACGAATGTAGTTTCTTTGATATCTAGTTTTTTAATTCTATTATATTGTGTTCGTATTTCGAGATTTCTGCTGTCGTTTGTATGCTGCTTTGTTTCGCCGCATTTATTTTTCTTCGCGGTCTAATTTTCGTCGTTGTCTCAGTCGTTTTGTAACCAAATTTCGCGGAATGAGGTCCGCTGTTGAAATGAAATTGGTATTCTCAATGAATTGAGGCTCTTAGTAAGTTTTGCGGACCCTTTTACTTCAAAACAGTACAGCTACTGATTTTTAATTCGGTTTAAGTTCCGAACAGGCACTGAATGTAAAATGCCTTGATTTTGAATACGGTGAATTTTAAAGCAGATGTTTCTTTGATAATGTAACACTGTTGATTGTCCTTTAAAATGGTAATGATCCAAGAACGCGAGATGTTTATGGTAGGGTACGGTGTACACGATTCACTATACTATCTTCATGTCTATACTGTCCCATTTTTTGTTGCTCAAAATATTTTTGAGATAATGAAAAAAGGGATAATGGCAGACATCAATATCCTACATGAACTTGTCGGTGTGTGCCAGCTTTAGAAAATGGGAGTCGTTTGGACATTTTCCCAATAATGTCGATTCTGTTCGAATGACTTGCCATAAAATGCTGCAATCTCTATTAGGTCATAGTTACTGAAAAAACCGGTAAACGCGTAACGTGTACCGTAACGTATGTGAAGACATTAATGTCAATTAATTCTTGATCTTTTAATTAACTTATATTTTTACTTAACATACTGTCTAGAACATACACTCTCACAAATTTCTTAGATAACGTTGCTATATTACTATTTTGATACTTTCTTCGAAAACTAACAAGTAATATCAGGGTAGGTATCTACGTTGATTTGGTTCATGAAGCTTAAAGACGAAATCACGCTAGCTTTTTTTTCTTTTATAAAGCGGTTAAGACAGACGGTTAAGCGGTTGAGGACAAGGCGCAATGGCGCTCATTAGGGGAGGCCTATGTCCAGCAGTGGACTGCTATAGGCTGATGATGATGATGATGAAAGCGGTTAAACCTTCTTTTTGAATTATAACCTATTGTGGGTACTGAAGATCTTCTATACCGAAAACAAATATCGATGGTTGGTATTTTTAGAATCATTCATATAAGAAATGAATTAATGTAAAAATGAACGTAAATAAGGCAGACAAGCACACTTTCAAGGGCGAAAGACTTTCACGACGCGTATTTTGCTACAAAAATATATGGCATTTTATGATGACTATTGACTATAAACGACACCATTATAGAATCAACTGTACAAAATTTTTATGATATCATTTCTCAACCTCACTATGACAAGTTTCGTAAGCAAGTTATACGAGTATGATGTATTACATTATTATGATTGTGGGCGACATCAAGATGGCTGCGGTCACCTTATGAATATTTCACGAGAAGCATTAGGAAACGGAAAAATAAATATGGCCAGTAGATGCAACTGTATAAATCGTGGTTCTTGATCCGTGTTCGAACTACCAACGAGGGGAAGGTTGTTTGTCAGTTGACCGTATATTCATCTGGTAGCTTTCAACCTTTTGATAATCTGAGATGAATATATTAACCTAGTTTGGTTCGTGAGTGATTTGATCTGTGAAAATGTCTACCGTGCCCTGGGGATACGTGACCCTTGTTGATCGGTGATGTATTGGAGTTTATTAAAGATGGACGGTAAACCACAGCTTTGAACAGGTTCTAATTGAAAATTCTATTCAATTTAAGCACTCAATACATTTATTATGTGACAGTTTGTGTTCTAGTTTCGTCCCAAGTTTTAATTAGACAAACCTTTCAACCTAAATTAATTCCAGTTTTAAACTGTGATGTTTCATTGATTTTTGTTATACAGTCTACCCAAAGTTGTCAGTATTCATTAAGTACTACTTTATATATATAAGATTGCCTTCTGATGTTGTAAATCATATTAATTAGATATAAAGAAACATAGTTTTGTTTAAGACTGCTATGCCCACACCTAAATACAAAAAACCGGCCAAGTGCGAGTTGGACTAGCGCACGATACCATGCCGTTTGTTGTATAGGAGCCCCCTTTTTTAGTATTTGTTGATAGAGCGGCAATAGAAATACATCAACTGTAAAAATTTCAACTGTCTAACTATCACTGTTTATGAGATTCAGCCTGCTGACAGACGGACAGACAGACAGCGAAGTCATAGTTATAGGGTTCCCGTTTTACCCTAAAAATAATAAAAGAGTAAGAATAAGCCCAAACTTCTACAGTAAGCCATAAAACACGTTATTGTAACCCAAAGAACCTATAACTACGTCTTAGATAAATTATAAGTAGCTACATTTATTGTTTTTCTATACCCGTAAATTCACTTCGGTCACCTCTCGAGAAAACCATTATTTTCCCACAAACGTACGGTTTTATGTGCCCACTTAAGACTCTGGGAAATAAAAGAAAATGTGTGTATATTAAAGAACTAAACCTTGGTCTTGAAAAAAGCTCTTTTTAGTAACGTATGCCTACAAAAAATTAAGCTTATGAATAAAAAGCACGACTCGTATTTTACAAAAAAATATTGTACAAACTTAATATAGTATTTTAGGTAATTAACTCTAAGTGTTTCATGCCATTGTTTAATATTATTCCAAAGGCATGTTTTACTTCAACAGTGCCCTATTTTCCTGCGAAACGCATAACAGTAACTTGTGTTAAGCTAGTTTTATTCAGTTACCTGCATTTCGCTCCATAAGCTGCACACATAACACGGAAATTAACGAGATAGCTATTATCCGGGAGTCCACGTGTTACACGCACGGTCCGGATTTTCATGTACACTTGGCTTTATTACGTTTTTGAAAATGACAAAGAGACATTTTAGAGAAGACGTCATTAATCATTTGCAGAACTCAATACTTACAATATGAAATGAAAAGTCTTATCAAAATTTTGGATTTCGACGGGATTCGAACCCGCATCGATCAGACGATCCTCCTAAAGCCGGAGTGCCTAACCGCTCGGCCACGAAATCCTACTTGTCGATGTCCAAATTTTCGATAAGTCTCATATTTCGGTTGAGCGACCGATAAGCGCCATCTACACGTTCACTAGTGAACTAATGCTCATTGTCTGAAATTACATTCAGAATCAAATGACTAAGAGATGTCGCTTTAGCTAAATCTATAATTTCTGTAATTGTTTTATAGTGCTGATCCACACTTGGTATTTCATTATGAAATGAAAAGTCTTATCAAAATTTTGGATTTCGACGGGATTCGAACCCGCATCGATCAGACGATCCTCCTAAAGCCGGAGTGCCTAACCGCTCGGCCACGAAATCCTACTTGTCGATGTCCAAATTTTCGATAAGTCTCATATTTCGGTTGAGCGACCGATAAGCGCCATCTACACGTTCACTAGTGAACTAATGCTCATTGTCTGAAATTACATTCAGAATCAAATGACTAAGAGATGTCGCTTTAGCTAAATCTATATAAGACTTTTCATTTCATAATGAAATACCAAGTGTGGATCAGCACTATAAAACAATTACAGAAATTATAGATTTAGCTAAAGCGACATCTCTTAGTCATTTGATTCTGAATGTAATTTCAGACAATGAGCATTAGTTCACTAGTGAACGTGTAGATGGCGCTTATCGGTCGCTCAACCGAAATATGAGACTTATCGAAAATTTGGACATCGACAAGTAGGATTTCGTGGCCGAGCGGTTAGGCACTCCGGCTTTAGGAGGATCGTCTGATCGATGCGGGTTCGAATCCCGTCGAAATCCAAAATTTTGATAAGACTTTTCATTTCATAATGAAATACCAAGTGTGGATCAGCACTATAAAACAATTACAGAAATTATAGATTTAGCTAAAGCGACATCTCTTAGTCATTTGATTCTGAATGTAATTTCAGACAATGAGCATTAGTTCACTAGTGAACGTGTAGATGGCGCTTATCGGTCGCTCAACCGAAATATGAGACTTATCGAAAATTTGGACATCGACAAGTAGGATTTCGTGGCCGAGCGGTTAGGCACTCCGGCTTTAGGAGGATCGTCTGATCGATGCGGGTTCGAATCCCGTCGAAATCCAAAATTTTGATAAGACTTTTCATTTCATAATGAAATACCAAGTGTGGATCAGCACTATAAAACAATTACAGAAATTATAGATTTAGCTAAAGCGACATCTCTTAGTCATTTGATTCTGAATGTAATTTCAGACAATGAGCATTAGTTCACTAGTGAACGTGTAGATGGCGCTTATCGGTCGCTCAACCGAAATATGAGACTTATCGAAAATTTGGACATCGACAAGTAGGATTTCGTGGCCGAGCGGTTAGGCACTCCGGCTTTAGGAGGATCGTCTGATCGATGCGGGTTCGAATCCCGTCGAAATCCAAAATTTTGATAAGACTTTTCATTTCATAATGAAATACCAAGTGTGGATCAGCACTATAAAACAATTACAGAAATTATCAATACTTACAAAACTGAAGACTACGACTACGACGGCTACGACTTTGCTACGAAACTGCTACGAATAATAAATGAATTATAAAAAACGTATTTCATGAACGTACCTTTTCCTGTAACGATGCGCTAAAGCATACTTTATGCACCCTGGCTGGCTTCCAAATCCAGTTTAGATCACTCGCTCTAATGAACGGACTTATTTGGCAACGGTAAATGAAGCCACACGCTAATTTTATTGAAGTGCAAACGCTAATGTAACTGCATTCAAAACAAATAGTCCCACCAATATTTGTTCCGGTGCAGATAATTTGAATTGTGTGCCAACTACAAATACTTATAATACGTGCGCTCGGTTCATTTTGAGTGATGTGAGGTTTTGTATGACAAAAACTTATGAGATATTGATCTATAGGTAATTTTATCATTTATTTCATTTCTTTTCGATACAATGATTCGAGATAGAAGGAATAGAAAATTTTATATTACGGAAAATCATTGTTTTGTTTAGCTGCGAATTTTCTCGTGCGTATTAAAGCGACTCAACATGATTGCCGTTTACGAGCAGCATTATTTAGAATGAACATAACATAACGATTGTACCGCGCCACTGATAGCCAGCCCGAAATAAGAAAATAGTTTTATCTGCAGAAGCACAAGTATAACTGCTACATTATCTCCATTGTTCCATGGCCGTTACCCGCCCTAATATGACCTCCACTACAATAAACGTTAACTCGTTTGCCAGAACGGGAAAATAAATTGAAAAAATCATAAAACCTCACGATCGTCCGAAATCGGTCATTATCCGAGCACCGCCGTTAAAACTGAAAGAAAAATGTTATCAAACCAAAAACTAATTCAAAGTTGAGTCATTGTTTGGAGACGGCAGCCGAGTGCGGGAATAAAAAGCATCTTGTCGCCAAACGATATCGAGTTTCTTAAAGCAATTAAGATAAAACCGACGACAAAAGGCTTTAGATGCTTGCCTTTGTTGGCGCGCTGGTAATTAACGACAACTTCTAAACTGACTGCCCGTATGGATTAACCTACCATCTGCAAGATTCTCTGAACCGGTGAAAGTAATTACCTACGTGTTGTCAACTCGTCACGAACTTCGATAACTAAGTTTTATTAAACTTATGTGGGTGACTTCAGGTAATTTCAGAATTTTCTTCTAAACATACTCGTAGTTAATTTAAGACACGATGCGTGTAGTGAATATGTAGTGAATAGTGAATATGTGTAGTGAATCAACCAATAAATTAAATGCATATTGCATGTATAAGGATTTAAACTTAGTTTTTATCAAATACATTGACTTCTTGTCCTATGAAAGATTTTGAACTCTCAAGTTTAGTTAAATGCAATATTAGTTACAAAATTGTTTAAGTCAAATCAAAACTTATGTTCAAAAGAAATAATACTTCCTTGCAAAAAACATAATCATAAGCCAGCGTTTACTTTTGTTACCGCGAAGCGACGGTGACTCGCTTTTAAGGTGAGGGCTTATATCTACTGCTCAGATATTACAAGCGATTTACACCCTAAATACCCATATAATGCGTGGTATTATTCTACGCAGAACGCGCCGGGACAAAAAGGCCCAATATTAATGGGCAGTCATATTACAGGTGCTTAACCGAGAGCTGAATTTTTGGGAGAACTCTACAAAATGTTACACTTTTTAAGCACCGAGAGATTAGTTTCTATTCTAGATAGCTTTGTTGAAGATTATAATGCAATTTTATTTAGACATATGCGTATTATTACTATTTTGCATAAACATTTACCACGCCTACCTACATCCTTAGCAGCGAGCTGATCTGATGACATCAAGAATCAAATGCTGTTCAACTTAAAGCTTAAAACAAGTAGTCAAATGGTTTGGATGTGATCTCTGACTATTTGATGATACAGACACGAATTGTTCAGAGGCAAAGATTTTGTTTCTTTATAAATTTAGGGAAAAAATACTGAGGCAAAAGACCCAGATGCAGACGTCCTAAACGATGGTCAGACCAGATAGCGGAGGAATTAGACGTGTCTGTCAGTGCCGCACTACACCAAGCAACGGAACGCAACCGATGGAGACAACTGGTTGACCAAATAAAAAGGAGTCGCGATCCTCAGAAGTGAGGGAACGATTGTGGAGAGAGAACATACTGAGACCCAAATGTAGGTAAAAAATGCACCAAAGCCAACCAGCTTCCAAATAAAAACATTTACTGTCCTCTCCCATAAATAGTTGTAAGGTAGTGTAAGCTATTTTGCTTAGCGAGGAAAGTTTCAAGTACTTATAAAACTTGAGTTTGCGACTGCGGTACACTTTAACTTAGCTTATCAAAGTAGCTTTAAAGAATGAATTTTATTTTCAAACTCATCGCTATTGGAGTTGAAATTACTTTGTTCGCGGAAGATCGAATATCAGCGTTTATCCAATACTTTATAAATAAGTTGCAGTTTAACTTCTGGATCTGATATTCTTAATGGCTCCGCCGTTAATATTGAATTTTATCGTCGGTTTTTTGCTGAGATTGGTATTTTTAAAGTCGCCATTTGCATGGAGCTCATTTGCATGATCTGATTAATGAGTTCTTTGTTGGTTTTTAGTTATCGGCATGACTTGGCTTTTCATTATTAAATTCAACTTGCATCATCACTGCAGGGAAAAGTCTTTCATAATAATTTTTGACGGTCCTGTAAGATTGTGGGACCTTATCTACAATCTTACTAGGTTGGCCAGTTTTACGCAATCTCATTTATCTTGTAATAACAAGCATAATAAACAATTGGACAGTTTTACGGATCCACACTGCACTACTGGCTACACGAATGTTCAAAGTTATGATCTGTTAAAATCAGCGGCTGATCAAGAGTTCTGACCGCCTTAGGCTAATAATCAGGACGCGCCCCCACCATGTGTGTTACGGTCGGCAACAGTAGTATATTACTTACTATTGTCTTTGTTTGTAAAAAAGTTAACATGATTCGTAGTCATACTACTTATTGTAAGTTTGCAGATCGATCTGCAAACGAAACCGACGTTGTCTTTTAATCTGCGCGTCCAAAATGACCAAAATCATGACACATGACTGCAGGCTGGTGTTCATACTTTTTCGATAAACCCACTTGTACTAATAGTGTTTGCTATACATAAGTATAGACATAACGTATATTTGATCTAAGTCTTGAGGGAGTTAATGACTAGAATCCTGAGACAGCGAGGGATTCAAGAGCGCCCAAGACTAAAGACAGCTTTAACCCCGAGGTGAATACTCTGCTTTTCACACATAGGTACTGCGAGAAAAATAGTGAATACTTACACCCAGAAAATAGCAAGCAAGTCAGGTTTTATAGGTAGAATAATAATAATCAATTCGTTTTTTTTTATTCAACCTATACTGTCCCACTGCTGGGCAAAGGTCTCCCCCAATTCTTTCCAACCATCTCTCTCCTTCGATAGCTCCCACCACCCGCTATCGAAGGAGTCGAGGATCTCCGTTTATTCTCAAAAAATATTTTATTGAGGTCGTCCTTTCGTTCTCAAAAAATATATTAGCATTAATATGCAACAACATTAGATCATCTATAGTTTGGAGGCATTAGCCACACTTTTTCCTTAAGTTTGAATAAATTCTACTTGGTGCAGGTCTCTATGGTAAACATTTTCATAGAAACATCAAAAATAAATTCGGAAGAAAAAGATTATTTGCCACAATTCGTGTAAACCTTATTTCACTAAGCTAAGGCTTCTTACCTTGCCAAGCATGTACATCTTTGAAGCGGCAAAGTTCGTTAAAGAGCATTTTGATACTTTTGTTAAAGCACGTGATATTTACAATAGATGTGTGCGGAATCCGGATAGAATTGTTCTCTCAAGGGTCCCTAAAACGGAGTTTTACTTAAATAATTATTTTGCTATGTGTGGACGTATCTTTAATAATGTTCCCGATAGTTTCAAGGAACTACCTCTTAAACAATTTACAATTAAGTTAAAATTGTGGTTATATGACAGGCAATATTATACAGTTTCGGATTTTTTAAAATAATTATTATATTCAATTATTATTAGTTATGACAATGCTTGACATCAATTTCTTAATTTAATTTTTTAATTTACTATTCTGCATGTTTGTTATAAATTTTACCTACCTATTGAGACATGGCTTGACATCTAAGTATACGTTTTTTCTGATTCTATTTATGTAATTACGACTAGAGATTTGTATACCGTGTTCATACGGTGGAGAATGTGACACTTATTAATAACTTTAAAATCTTTATATAACCATTCTTCTGACAAATAAATTTATTTCATTTCATTTCACATTTTTCTTTTTTTTCGTATAAGTTCTATTGAGTGTGGACTCAATAGTAAAAATTTTAATAGAAATGTTGAAGTTCGAAATTCAAATCTCATTACTTATCTGTTCACATGAGGTTCAGAGGGAGAAATGAAATCCCATACAACTTTACCTCCCGCCGGCCATTTTGTTTTTTAGGAGGGAGAAATGGTTTACTTTCTGTTAAGAATGTGAGACGAAAAAATGTATGGTTTTCTTGGACCGGGTGTGAAAACTAGATTTATAGTGCTTGCGACGTAGTTTTACGATTTCATCGCGCCCCCCCCCGATCCTCGCGCCCTAGGCTGCAGCCTAATTAGCCTAAGGGTTAAACAGGCCCTGGTTAAAATTCTGATTAGCTGTAAGCATTTACGGTTACAATTGTAGAAGATGCCTCCCCTCGCTCAACAAAAGGTAAAAAATCTTTAGCAATATTGCTCCGGAGAATAGACAGATATTAAATTATTCATGAGAATGACAGACGTTTGGTTGCTGAAGCACCACTTTCTGAGTTTCCTATTTATTTTTATTCGAATCTGTGATCTATGAATACAATCATCAAGTGATTTAAAAGCACCACCACACGCTGAACGTGTTAATATTTGGTGTCAGACTCCTTTTACGATATTAATTTGACTCATTAACTTGTGCTAACCTTCCAGACTGATCGCTACCTTTTTATCAAAGAATCAGGACAAACCCATTTTAACTCAAACGCAAAGGAAAAAATCAATATTTTTTATTTATATCAATAGATACATTTTTTAATCTTACTTACATCGTTGCACTTGTCACTAGGTAAAACCAATCCGTTTGTTAGGAATTACTAACTAAATTTAATTGAAAATGTTCGCAAAAGATATTTGACATTCCTATTCTCCGAAACAGTAGAAATTCCTTATGGTTCCGATATTGCGAAAACAGCTTAGTGCCCTCTGATCATAATACAAATTAGGTGACTTCTAGAAGCAAGTAAATCCAATATCCTGATTATAAGTTTGTTGTTATACAAATAACAGGGAGTAGCATTAGTATCATCATCTTTTTTGTTTTGAAGATGAAATCTATGAAAGTGTTTTCGGTAATGGTTGTATGCGTTCGTATCGGGTTTACACGGGATGAGAGCTTTTGCACCATAAAATATCTGAATGGTCATCAGTGGCAAAATCGACTCATTAATTTGCACGGAATAAAATATTGAGGACTATTAAATAAAATCCTTACAAAGTTACCCTTACAAAAGAAGAACGTAATAGTTCATTTGTATGTTAAAATCTGGTCACGGAACATCCTGAACATTCTTACAGCACCGAATGTGCTCCAATTCAAAATGTTCGGTGTTCATTATCTGTAACATCGGTGTCGGTTCAAAGCTTCTACTTTACGTGCATTCAGCATTCACGTTCATTAGTTCTGCTGTACAATTTTCCGCTTGGCTTAAAACAACTGCGCTTGTAGTAGCCGCGTTATCCACAGAGCAACGATAACCAAGCATTAACTGGTCGCTTGCACAGGGTATATGCAGGTTTTCAAAGATTCTCCATTTCAGGGATAGCCTGTTTGATTTCGTTTGTTTACATAATCCACAATTTGAAAGCTGTTTTAAGTTGATAGCAGTTTTGTTTTCGATGTTACTATATTATGTAAGTACCAACTAGTTTTTAAAGCTTAAAAAATTGAACTTTCAAAATGGCCAATAGATTTTTTTTTTAAATTAAATAGGTCAGCATTTGACCTCACTCTGCCTGATGTTAAGCAGTAGTGAGGTCTAAGATGGAGCATGCTTACCTAGAAGGAACCTATTTACTCTTGATTTTAAGACCTCTATATTGTAAGTTTCGGGAAATACAGAGCCCGGCAATGAGTTCCACAATTTGACGGTGCGTATGAAAAATGTAGACTCAAAACGCTTTGTACGAACTCTGGGAATGTCGAACTCAGAATCGGGAAAGTAGATCGGGGAGATAAATCCAGTGACAAAGGTTCTCTCCTCAAATTGATTCGGTCGGTCAGTCATAGATTTATATTTTGATTTGATTCATGTCCATGGCCTATACCATGCTCCTGCTACTCTACGAGGAAAAACTAATCGAAGCTGAATTGAAAGCAGAACTATACGATCTATCAGGCATCGCGCATGTATGCACGCACATCCATCCGTCGCTACAAAGTCAAGTGATCGTTATAATTTTGTATTGCACTTTATGCTAATTGTATATTTCTGATTGCAAAACAATGTATTACAAATGTTTGAATTATTCAACATTAAAATATACAATGAGCCACCATGGCAAGAGAAATATCCAACCAAAGCTATTCCATGAGTTGCTAAGACTACCAAGTTTATAATGCTTTCACTGTAAAAATGACCTTACTTAGTCGTTACGTATATACATTTTCCAAAATAAAAATCCAGTGCACGGCCGGGATTCGAACCCAAGACTTTCGGATCAGCTAAATCGGTTCTAGTATCTACTTATTATTTTTAGGGTTCCGTATACAAAGGGTAAAACGGGACCTACTATGACTCCGCTGTCTGTCTATCTGTTCGTCTGTCACCAGGCTTGTATCTCATGAACCGTGATAGTTAGACAGATGTAATTTTCACAGAATATGTATTTCTGTTGCCGCTCTATAACAACAAATACTAAAAAACAGAATAAAATAAATATTTAAGCGGGCTCCCATACAACAAACTCGATTTTTAGCCGTTTTTACAGATAATGGTACGGAACCCTTCCTGTGCGAGTCCAACTCGCACTTGGCCGGTTTTTTACCGCAAAACGTGCCTGAATTTTTCGGACAGTCCTGCCTCAAACAAACTGGCTACAGAAAACAGAAGTAAATATGCCCCCGCCACAACAGACGCGTGCAAAAATTTTGCCTTTAATTAAAGAACAAATATGGCCTGTTGTGTGTCCGTCACATTTTAATTAACACAGCTAATATAAATCCTGATTTCCTAACGTTAAACCGGCGTGTTCTTTACCAATCCCTTTCACACTTGGTACAACAATTGGCAACTGATTGACATTTCAAAATGTAAAACTCAAACAACTTTGGAACTGTAAGTAGCTTTTGACCAAGATCCTCTACACTCTGCACAAATTAGCTAAAGTGGATGTAATGCAATATTTTTGAAACAATACGATGCTTATTTATCTAGATGACTTTATTGCCAGAACCAATCTTGTTCTTGTGTCATTAGTTTTTGAGAACAGGGCCAAATGTGGTTCAAGAATTTCAAGTAAAAATAACAAAAACCAAAAAAACGTGTCAATAACCACATCTGTCGTCACCAGAATGACTATGTTTCATGAAGTTGGTAACCAGCTTAGTTATATTATTTAGCCTAACTCAGGGAAGGTTAGGAATAATCCATTTTCACTCGCTTATTAAACAGGGATTGTTAAGGCCGCCCGCCTAACCGGCTAACAAGATCAGTACTCATAATGGAAAGCTTAAATAAGAGCTAATCTCATTAGAACGTTACGTAAATTTAATTTAGCAATGTTTGCGAGCAAACAATGCCGCTGGCGACAGCTGCTTTCAATAGGAAGTGTGAACTGAAGAGAGGTTGTGGAATTTCAAACAGTTTTCAATTTAAAAATCAATAAACGGGGTAAGGTCGGTAAGCCTTTTGGGACTATATCGCGCGTTTATTTGACAATGATTTCACTAGCGAAGAATGTTGGCTCGAACATCGCAATA
Source organism: Epirrhoe alternata (assembly GCA_963565295.1). Classification (NCBI taxonomy): domain Eukaryota; kingdom Metazoa; phylum Arthropoda; class Insecta; order Lepidoptera; family Geometridae; genus Epirrhoe; species Epirrhoe alternata. The sequence continues at coordinate 9,618,718 of OY751381.1, read as the reverse complement.
CCTGTCAGCATATCCTTCGCAACCGTGTCGTCACGACAAGCGAAAGCTGCTACAATTGAAACCCAAATGAAGACTGGGCCATGCTTATGGCTTGTTGCCACGGTATGTAATAGTACGTTTAGGGTACGTAACAAACAGCTTTAAATATTCTTTTTGTTAGTAACTAGTTAGTGAACATCTCTAGAACAGCAAAGAGCATATTGAATTATACCATCATATCAGTGCTCTTTGACAAGTTTTAATCAAATAGCAGCATCGTAATATTTTAGAATTCACTTTTCTAATATAATAAAGTTGAGCAATACCCTAGTTCCAAACATAAAACTAACGTAAAAGAGCAATCAGTTACAACGCCCACGCAAACTGTATCTACAATTATGACCTATTTATTTTCGCTGAAAGCTTCGTATCTCACATCAAAAACCTTCACACAAAATCCAACTAAATGACTACAATAAGAAATAATGCTACACAAAAACTTTAATATCTACCCGTCAGATTCTCATCAAAATAGTATAAGCTGCCATTTATTGCGGCAAAAAATAAAGTGGATGTAATGTGCTCAATAAATAAGATTCGCGTGAAGATTGTGTCTCGTGTGGTCACAATTTACTGAAATAAGCGAGAGGCCACGAAAAAGACAAAAAGTATTCAGTTTATATTGCTGTAATACGTTTGTTCAGCATAGCACCAAAAATATTTAATATGAACCCAAGCATGTTGCGTTTAATTTCAGAAAAACTTTTCATGCCCAGTCACTGTTATCATGGATAACTAGAAATAAGACTAAGATATCAAATAGTTTTATTTTTAGTTTTCAGATTCAGATTTAGAATTCCGATATACGTTTTTAAGGGTTTTCTTCACATTTGGGCTTTCGAGTGAAACGTTCCATTCAGAAAAATACTTACAAGAAAAGTAATTCAAAAATCAGTTTTGTTTTATTTTTTTAGTCTACTACGTATTTACTGAAATCGTTAGATTTCAGTATGAAGTTCCACACATTTTCAAAGTAGGGAATTAAAACTTGGATACAAAGGTAAACTGTGACAGTTCCTCGCTTTTCCTGTCTGAAACAAGCTTAAACCGCGTAATCTGTCCGTTTTTACGAGCATTTTAAGCGATGCTTAGTAGCCCGCATGTATAAATCACGGCACAATAGTTGCACGATTTGCATAAAACGGCGCTTTGTTCCCGAAATTGCTGTCACTTTAATTTTATATTAATCGTGTATGCACGGGTAATTTGATTGCAACGAACCGGATAATTTATTTTGAGCGGAATAATACTGCGTTGTTGGAGCAGCAAATTGAGGTGAGAAAATATAGTTTCTGTATTTTGGATGGCTCTTGATAATCATTTTGTTCCTACTTCTGTTAATTCTTTTTAATCTTAAAACTCGTCTCGTCTCATGTTTTACCACCTGAATACTAATTATATTCTCTAATATAAATACCTATTTCTAGTCTATTTCTCCGTACGCAATATTACCAGCACACACAGAAACCTAATAGAAAGTATTTTGCGGTTCTTTCTCTATTTTTTACGAGCGCCAGTGGATATTGCGACGACATGTGGCCAAGAGTTTGGTTACCTATTATTTTTAAGGGGACCCGGCTGCGTTTTGCTTTATTTGGATGTTCTCCTGAATACCAAAGAGTCTGGGTCAACGCTGTTAAACTTCATTTATGAAACTTTGAGAAATTCCCGAAAGACATATTGAAACTTTTTGGTACAGTCACGGACAATGAGATGTATACACTCCATAATATTTCAACCCATGTATTTTTATTGATTTCGCCACTAGTACAATGTGAAATCAATTTCCGCTTTTTGTTTTTAACCTACATCTATTAGTTTTAGTGTGATATATTAATTATAAAAGTATGGAGTGTATACATCTTATTGTCCGTGACTGTACTTGATATAGAGAGAAAAATGCAAATCCTTTTGGGAACAAAAAATTGGTAAAAACCAATGCCTTTTTGTCTAGTGCTTGACCTAATTAGCGATTGAGTCACAACCATACAGGTATCTGCTTTACTTAGGTACTCATATAAATTAGTAAGTTATTACGTTACGTGAATTCAACCCATAAAGTTCACACTTCTAATGGCCAGTGTGGATTATTAAGCAAAATATACATCAGCATGCAATGTCATATACTTGCTACACATTCCGATGAGTTTTTCAACTTTTTTCAACTGATCATTACATTCAAACCTTAAAATTTTTATTCATTCAAAAATTGCTTTTTCGCTATAGATTTACTTATTTGCAAAACATGCGCCCGGCATTTAGAACTCCATCTGAACGAAAGGCATAAAATCCGCGACTTTACTATCCCCCAGCAATCTTTCCTCAAAGCAAACACCCAGAGCAAGCACGTGAAGTTGAATAAAGACAGTTGTCGCTGTAACGGGTATGCGCGACGTGGCGCAACGTCCACTGAAGCGACGCGTCTGAATCCTAAATGGCCCCATCCCACTGCTATTTGACATTTTAAAATAAACTGTTACTGCATTATACTTACATTTCCAATAACTTAATCTCAACCTGACCTTATTCTGCTTGAGGCTGTTTTTAAACCTTTTCACAAGACTTTTTCATAAGAACTCGCGATACGACAATAAAATCCTTCCATTTTTTCTTCTCTTCATTTTTTCATTATTATATTATTTTCATTCTTCTACCATTTCATTATTTACAGTTTATCTTTATTTTGAAATACAACTTCTGAACTTCACAATTTGATCATTAGTTCCAGAATCAATAATCATGCACCAACTTAGCTTATAACCATATGTAATTTCTTTTTAAAATGAATACTTTGAAAATTGAAATTAAAATATTCGACATGTTTTATGCCTTAATATCCACATTTACATCTTTTTTAGTAAAGCATCAGGAGGCAATATATAGTTCCAAGGCAACTGTTTGAAATGGAATTGACTTTGTAAAATTGCATCATCCTCTTAGCTTAATCGGCCTTATCCACAGGAAACGCAACGCCAATATTTGACAAAGCAAGGAACGTTTAGCTTCAGTGGGCAACAAGCCTTAAGGTATGTGCGACGCCACACAATGAGGATTCCTTTAAATGTAAAACGCTTTGCTCCGAGTCGTTGAAACCCCTATAAAAATGTTAGTCCGCTTTTCATTACGTTTTCGAGCACATTTCCTTGCTGTGTAAACCAGCCTGCTTTGAAATTTGTGTCGGCCGATTATAAAATAGAATTTTCGAAGCCCCGGACATTGCTCGGGTGCATCGTATGCGACATTCTTGATAAGCATGTTACTCCCGCAGGACGCCCGAAGGTATACCTATTTTCAATAACCAAGCTTTGCTAGTTCAACCTTTCGCATTCGTCTAAATCTCGACGCAATAAGATTATTATTTGTGAAGGTTTATAATCTGCCACCTTAGCGAGTGCAATAAACATTTATTTTAAGTTTTAAGATATCAATGAAGTTCTTGATTCGGATGTAAATGCAATACGGAAACTCGAAAATAATTTTATATTTATTTAGTAGCGAAATCAATAAAAATATCATAAAATAGTAGGTATCTAAGTACTTATCCAACTTTTATGATATTTTTGCACCTATTTTTTTTTATGTTTGTCGTTACGTTACATGCGTTTAAACATTGTAGATTATATTATACATTTTAAAGCACCTGCTATATAATGTACTAGCTGGCCGCCGCGGTGTTACCCGCGATCCCTCGGGAAAACTTCACTTCCCCGGGATAAAATATGGCCTATGTTCATCGGTAGGATTCTATTGGTGAAAGAATTTTTCGAATCGGTCCAGTAGTTTCGGAGCCTATTCATTTCAAACAAACAAATCTTTCCTCTTTATAATATTAGTATAGATAATATAATCTACAATGTGAGTGTAGGTATCTAGGCTAGCTAACGTTTATTTATCTTATGTAAAATAAACATACCAGTTAGTTTTGCTGTACCAACAAATAACACAAATATCCACAAAGGGAACTAGTAACCTAATAAATGAAAGCAGATGTAACACGTCCAAGTTGCTCGATATTAATTTTATTAAGCGTGTCTTGTGACAAATGTGACAAAGGACTGGTGTTTTCCTTATCGCCTCCCCGGATTATAAACCACACAATTCGGCATCTTATCTTTTACTTTAGTGTAGAAAAAAGTATGCTTTAGGTATTTACATATTTATGTTAAGTAATTTATTTCGAGTGACAAACAGGATCACGACTTCATCCCCAAGATGCGGTAAACATTCTCTCGGATCAGGAGTGAACGCCAAAAAATTGTTTGTGGGTGATTGATAAGTATTTTTTAAAACATTAGTATTATAAAGAATTTTCATTCATTCATTCAATAATTTATTACCCGAGATAGTAAAATAGAGTAGTATTACAATAATGTTATTCGCTAATTAAGAAATAGACCTATCCGAATATTGGTGCAAATTCCACTACGAAACGTTTTATAGGCGACTACCTACTGGGACTAATAAAAATAACTTATATCCACCAAGATTAACTAAACCGTTTGATAAATGGGTGTGCAACAGATGCCTGGCCACAGTATGGTCTCTAGTGCACCCTCATAAATAAATTACCCCAATTTAGTACCCGTAGTAAGTTAGTCATAACATACCTATATTTTTATTCTACTATAACTAAGTCTAATAACCCACAACTTGATGGTTATTGTAGGTTATTTTTGAGTAAATAATATACAAATCTTTTCTGAAACTTAAAAACACAATCATATATTGACCTTAAGTTGAAATATTGAAATATATGTTTTGCCTTATTATGTAAAAGTTAGAAGTTGCCTAGAGCGTTCGATTTAATTTTATTTCCAGAAACATTTACTAATGTAGCCCACACATTTTATTGCTCCGAAGTTACATGCATTTAAATGAATGTAAATGTACCATAAACAATTATGTATTTTTAGCTTGCAATGCTAATTTTTATTGTATTTCTTACTAGCTTAGGTACATAAAAGTTATTGTAAGCACTTGCCGCAGTCCCCAACAATTAAATCGTTGCAGAACTATGTCGATCGAACACAACAATTCAATTACCGAACAATAACATCAGGGTACCAAGGAGTGTAGATTCCTATCTACCGCGCTTCGTGTTTCCGTTATGGATTCCAATGACCGCTATAAGCAATCGACGACTGAAATTATATTGCAGGGTTAAACCCAGTTGCTTAGAAACATACCTAATTATTTTAACAGTGCTTAGGACATTGCAGTGTAAACAATAATCTAATTATTGATACATCAACACAATAGAAGCGAATGTTCTCTCGAAAACCGAAGTCATTCTAACAACATAACATTCAATGCAAAGGTGAAACATCTTTATTATAGGTTTACTTACAGAGATATTAATAGAAAAAAGTTTTTCATCCTGATGAACACTCCTCTCAAAAAATTAAAACAAAACAGTAATCTTTTCCCTGCCCTTATCCCACTTCTATGTGGGGTCGGGACAACAGGTTTTCCTGTTCCACTCCGCTCTATCAGCCGCCATCTCAACACTCACTCCTTTCTTACCCAAAAAATAAAAAAATAGTGATTTCCAGAAACTCATGACAGGAACATTTTCCTCATTATTATTTGGTAAACAAAAAGGAATAAATTATAAAAAAATGACCATGAAAAGTTCGTACTAAACTAAAAAAAATGAACTATAAGAAAGTACCCGACCGAAAGGATTTCTTGGAAGCGACTACGTGCGACACCGCATAAAATATCAGTGAAACGAGAATTCCATTAAATGCTACCGCATCGCGAAACCCTTGTTCAAAAGTTCGTTCGTTTTTCATTTTGTATATGCCCGCTATGAACTTTGGTAAAAGCGGTATTGAGTTGGTAATCAAACAGCTTTTCAGTGTTTGCACAACTAAACGATTTCCAGATGCCTACTCTCTTAGCCTGCTGCAGATTCGGACGTGGAATAAAATTATTTATGTATTTTTCTATGTCTACGTAGGTATATACGTACTTCCAGAGACGAAAATATTTATAGATTTGTTACGAAAATAATCTATTTTAAGGAGAGGGCGAAAAATACTCAGCACTCGAATCTCAACTCTTGACACTCGACATTCTACCCTTAACCTTACTCTATCTTTTCCATTGCTCATTAACATGACGATATTATAATAGACAGTGGCAATAATAAGCAAAATATACAAAATAAACTCATAAACATTGGCTAAAGTTCCCTATTAAAATAATTTTAGAGCATTTAACTTGCTCAGAGTTTAAAAACTTTATCACTCTAAATATTGCTGAGTGTTACAAAGCCTCTCTTTGATTATTTCCCCAGACAGTCATTCCCAAAAAGGTCGTAGGTATTAGTAAATTTTGAGTTCATCCGGGAATGGTCGCGAGACTTATACGAGACGCTACGAAGGTCCTTGTACCCTAGAGAGCTGTAATTTGCACCTGTACCCACACAGATATTATGTGAGAAATTTCCAATTACGCGAGCGACCCGACGTTGCCAAATCGGAAATGTTTTGGGTATTATTACGGTATTAAACGTTGTAGCAGGTCTGATGCTCTCTGTTTAGAATTACTCTATTCAATCTAGCCTCAGTATTTACTGGTGGAATTACCACGGAAATTAATCGTACTTACGCCTAGTATTTGCAAAGGTTATTTAATCTGTGCTATCTATGCTACAGAGAAATAAAAATAAATCCATGTTGGACTGATGACGAAAATTACAAGTGAAGATGAGGTGACTTTGAACATGGTCCACAATTGAAGGAGATATCGGTGAAGAAATATACCTATTGGTATGTTTTTTTAATGTAGGTACACTTGAAAAACATACATACCTAAGTACAGACAAACTTAGAACCTCTTCTTTTTTAAAAGTCGGTAAATGAAAACATAGATTAACGAATCTCAAAATGAATTGTGTAAAAAGTCTTGTTCTGTATTTATCAAAGATACTCTTTTAACTATTACTTCCCAACTAAAGTAAAACAGCAAATTATGCTCTTAGAAGCGGAGGTGCAAGAGAAAGTTTCCACGACTCTGCAACAACAATGCAAATAAAACTGAGACAACACACATGACTGCCACAGGGTCATATCAGCGTAGGTATGTACATATTTTGTGTTTAAATTTCGTTTCTTTGGTACAAAAAAGGTTACTTATAAGTAAGTATTATTATTATTTAGGACGACCTTGGTTGACTCAGTTGACGCTGACCATTTCTTGGCTGAGACTTTCGATGTCCATCGAAACTAACTTCACGAATGCCTAAATCCATTGGACATACTTCATCTTTCGAGTCGACGTATCACGCTATTCAGAGCCATTTGACCAGTAGGAGGCCACATCCACAGCGTTGCTCGAGCAAGCCATGAGATCTCCCAAAGTGCAGGTGGATTACTGGATTAGACATACTGTAAGGTGGTTATGTGGTAATTATACGAAGGTCTACGATTTTGCTACGATGGCTCTACACATTGCTTCAATGCGTAGGTACACATCAGTGCTACGCGTAGTGCTACGATATCTGTAGCAGTAAACCGTGTAGTCTAATCCCACTAATATAAATAAAGCTAAAAGTTTATGAGTTTTTTTAGATGTTTAGATGTTTGTATGTTTGTGTTTCAATCACGCTTAAACCAGTGAACCGATTTGGATGAAACCGGTGAGGGGGGCGCTGTTATCGCATTTGGTGTTAGCAAATTTTGCTTATCATGTTGAGTGTAGTGTTGTGTGTGACGGGGTTTTTGAGAGTGTATTCATCCCTCAACATCGCATTCTATTGTGCAAAATTGCCAAACATACCTACGAGGTATTGAGTCACGTGTTGAGCTTCTATTGTAATGTTACCAAGTGAACACTGCGTATTGCCCGTCGGTAATACAATAACATTACTAAGTCTTCCAACCGTAGAGTCATGTCATGTGCCGACTGGATACAGCATATTTCAGGTCAAAATGCAATGCATTTATGCATATCTCTCGGCTTAGATTCCTGCCATAGAACTTTAACGACTGAATTTCGCTGGCATAATTAAACTGCGTTTGTAGGTATGTATGAAAATATAGGTAAGTAGGTATATTAGAAAGTTCAGCAACGTAGAAAGCGCGGAGATCTTACAGAGGCATATAAAATCCTAAAGAACCATTATACTGTACCAAATTTATCAGAAACACTATACATATAAGTACCATGAACACAAATGAAAGGTTGAGAGGACACTCACTAAAGCTGCATCGTGGGTCAAGTACCAGCAATCCAAGAGAGCACATTATTGCCTAATCGCGTCGTGCACTACTAGAACCGGTTACCGGAGTCAGTGATAAGTGCCCCCTCAGTAAACTTTTTCAAGAATAGACTGGAGAAAACGCATCAGCTCTAAAATAATAAATAAATAAATAAATATAAGTATACCTACCTAGGTCCAATACAGTTTTTACTTACACTTACTCGTACCTACCTACCCATAAAGCTAGTAGCTTTATTGTATCTACCTGCAAAGTCTACCTGCAAAAACCATAAGGCTGTGTACCTACAAAGCCAAAATAGGTAATTTTGTTTTAGTATAAATACCTACCAACATGATAATAATTAACTACCTATGTTAGAAGTAAGTGAGAATCCCAGTAAAGTAGTGTTAATAAAATGTCCACGCAAGAGTACCTAAGTATAAGAAATATCTACCAGATATAGGTACCTTTTTTTTTTTTTTTTATAACGTCAGAAAATCCGTTATGGATACCCGACCGCCGTGGGGACAGCGGAAGGGTTATTATGTCGGACTCTCACCGACTAAAAACTGACGCGTGGCCGGCCTCCATGCCTGTCAAGGGGCTCCGCGATCTCCTACGGAACACAGCGGTGCCCCTCTCGCATTTTGCCTAAGCACTGTCCCGGGAATGGCACCCACAGCCACGCCCGGCACCCTCGCGGTGCTTACGGCGGCGCTCGCCACAGAGCGCCGCCGCCCTCCCGGGGTCCGCATCGTGGACAGTCGAAGTCCCCACTTCAACCACCCGCGGACCCAGAAAGTCCCCTGTTTGGCAGGGGATACCACTCCGCCCCCTCACGGGGGGGCAGGCGGTGCGGGACGGCCGTTAGCGCCCCGCCTCCGCCTCCTTCTCCGAGCGGGATCGGCCCTCTCACGATCCCGCTCAGCCGCCTCTTTCTGGACCAGAACGGCTTCACAGAAAGAGGCAGATATAGGTACCTACCTAGATACTTGGTACGATTGGATCGAACTTGTCGTAAATACAGCGCCCGGGGCCAACAAAAACGGTAAAGTTTCGCCCTCAGAGCAATACCACGTGAAAGATTAAAGCCAAAGTTGAAGAATTCGGAAGGACGACCCTCTGAATGGTCCATAAAAATGTAGCCGGTCTTTATTGGATATCAGTATGAACAGGACCATCTGCCCTCTGAAGAGGCCGTTAAACTGAAGCTTGCCTGCGTTATCTGTTTTAATAATTGCAAATTTAATTTGTATTGGTTGAAGTCAATTTCAAAATTATTATAAAACTGGAACCATTTTCTGCTAAGTCCTAAAACCTATCTATTATTAATTGGTGTCTCAGCATATAAAATTATACCTATATTTTTAATTTGAGTTAGGTAGGTACCTACCTTCCTAAATAAGCGGCTGACTTTTTCAATGTGTCACTAATGGATTTACTTATAAGTAAAGAAGTACCTAAGTATAAGTAGGTAGGTTTTAATGAGGGAAATTAATTTCATCACCCGAATAATAGACGAGACGCTCAGCTCTCACCCCTCTTTTGAGATTATTAATTTCGTCAACGACCATTATAAATTTTATGAACGTTTCCATATAATATTACCCAACTAAGGTACCTACTTAATTAATTCAGTGAAACTCTTGATCGCAGGTTTAATATCTGTTAATTTCTATTATGGTAAATTAATGTACCTACTTACCTACCTACCTACCATTTTAGGAGTGTAAAATACCCACGTCCTACTCGTAGCTATACATTATGTTCCTACATACTTACCTAAATATAGGTTCGGTAGGTATTAAAAGACTTTCATTGTTCATTTTAACTTTTGAGAGGAAATGACAAAACCCAATACAGTTTTAATAGTTAGTCTGTACCAAGGTCACAGAACACTATTGTACTCCGCTAGGATTAATAGTGTTCTGTGTTTTTGGACCGGACCCATAAAAGTTTGTGGCACTGTGCTGTTATGTCAGAATTCGTCCGAGACCACGAACGAAACGAAAAGAACGAACGTACTGAGTGATTGATTCATGATTGATTGTGAATTAATGTGAGTGAACTGAATGAACAGTAAATTCCATTCACTCCATTCAGTGAAATCAGTGATGTTGTTTGTGTTGTGTTTGTTGTTAGAAATTTAATAAATAACGCGATTTACAAATAAAATAACATTGAAGCCTTACATTTCATTAGTTTAATACCATGTGCCTTAGCCCTAGGTTTAATTTAGTTAGAATGTCCAAGTAACAACTTGACAAAAAACAATCAGATGAAAAATTTAGAGAATCGTGTTCATTTGTTTTCATTATGACAAAGCGGCGAAGGATACTTTACGCTGACAAAATTATACAAAATGCCATACATTTGTTTTGTTTGTTGATGTTCCTACAACTGAGAGGTAAGAGCATAAAAACTAGATTACATTTATTGTGAAGTATGTAAATCACAGTAAATGTAATGTGATGTTTGATAAGCTTACAAAAACTTTCCATCCATAGCTTTCGAGCTGTCTTTGAATATATAATCAACACTAGTTGTCCGCCGCGGTGTTACCCGCGATCCCTCGGGAAAACTTCACTTCCCTGGGATAAACTATAGCCTATGTTCATCCGGGATAATGTAGGATTCTATTGGTGAAAGAATTTTTCAAATCGGTCCAGTAGTTTCGGAGCCTATTCAATTCAAACAAACAAACAAATCTTTCCTCTTTATAATATAAGTATAGATAATCTTATCTACCCAATAGAACTGAAACATTAGTAAAAAGTTTTAATAACCTTACCTGTGTTGTGTGTTGCCAAATAAAGATCAATCTATCTACCTTCATTTCAGGCTACTACTCATTACAAAGCAATCCAATATTACTCTACTCAACTGCATCAGACATCAGAGTAGCGAATACATCTAGAATCAGCAAGGTCAACTCTGTAGTGAATAGTTTGGAACAGGGAGCAGCTGTTGACTTTCTTTACAAAAAGCAGTTGATATGCTGGTCCGACCAGAGTGCTGAACTGATACAGTGTATGAATTATAATGATAGTTATATTGGAGAGAAGGTAAGTTGAATAGATTGTTATTTGGCTGTCGAGTTGGTTTTCAAAAACGATTAGTTTTATAAAGGCTGTTCTTAAGTCATAAAACTGTAATGTCCAAACTCACAAGTTGTTAATTGCTCCTAAAGAATTTCCATATAAAATCTTTACTAATGAACAATTTGAGTACGGCTCTAACGGCTCTGAATGTGCTAATACTGTAAAAAATTACAGTGCATAAGTAAACTTTTGTGTTCTTGATAGGTTTAGATTTTTTTTATCAGCACACTTATTATACTCCCCAGACTTCATCTTACACCTGTTCCAAATTTTAAAAACATTTCCCAGTCTGTTTGAGGTTTTTATGGATGTGTATCTTAAAGTTTCCATCAAATCAAGAGTAAATAGGTTCCTTCTAAGTAAGCATGCTCCATCTTAGACCTCACTACTGCTTAACATCATGCAGGGTGAGGTCAAATGCTGACCTATTTAATAAAAAAAAATGGGCAAACAGAATTTGGTAATATCCGCTATGTAATTTTTTTTTACTTTTATAGGTGACAATTGTAACAGAGGGCTTAATCACAACTACTGGTATAGCCATAGACTGGTACACAGATAAGATATATTGGGCCGATGGAGAGACCAATCGGATAGAAGTAATCAGCATTGAACAAAAACACAGGAAAGTGTTATTTTGGTCTGAGGTCGACTTGGCACGTGCAATAGCTGTGGTTCCTAATAAAGGGTGAGCTTATACTTATGCTGTACATTTTGATATGACTTAAAACTAAATAAATTTTCTAAAAGTTGTTAGTTGAATGCACACGATACAGGCTTTGCCTAGTGTGGAGGCTGCTAATAAATTTGTAACTGTATTGTTTCGCTTTTAAATTAATATTTTTTCATTTAATCTCAGTACAAAATTATATTATTATGAACTTATGACATACAAGTTATACATCTGTTTAATATCTGGACAGCTTAATCTGGATGGCCTTTGCCTATAGAAGGCATACAGAAAAATAACTTAGAATCAATTATAAGCAGTAGAATATAAATGTAAACTTGTCTGAATAAAGGCTATTATTATTATAACATAATCTTAGAATATGAGGATAATTTATTACATTAATATTGATAGAGTTCTTGGAATAACGATTGTAAACATTGTTATCAAGTTTATGTCCTTGTTTTCAGCTTGATGTTCTGGACAGATTGGGGTGAAGTTCCTAAGATAGAAAGAGCTGGAATGAATGGTGATCCAAAAACTCGCAGAATTATAGTAAAAGAAGATATATTTTGGCCCAATGGAATCACAGTAGACTATGACACCGATGTTATATACTGGGTCGATGCTAAACTTTGTTTTATTGATGCTATTGATTTCAATGGAGGAAAGAGAAAGAGAATTGTGAAATCTGGATTGGTCTTTCCGTACGCACTGACATTTATAGATGATAAGTTATTTTGGACTGATTGGAAAACATGGTAAGTATCGTTAAATAAGTAAGGGAGAATTGAAACAGTTTCCATTCAACAACATCCATTCATTCAATGTAAGCCTCTGTAAGGCTTATGCTGAGAACCAATCCTTGTTTTGTCCCACTACAATCATACAATACCTTATTGTGATATCTTGTTTATTCTTTCACATTGAAGTCCGATTTCTGACATTTATAGATGATAAGTTATTTTGGACTGATTGGAAAACATGGTAAGTATCGTTAAATAAGTAAGGGAGAATTGAAACAGTTTCCATTCAACAACATCCATTCATTCAATGTAAGCCTCTGTAAGGCTTATGCTGAGAACCAATCCTTGTTTTGTCCCACTACAATCATACAATACCTTATTGTGATATCTTGTTTATTCTTTCACATTGAAGTCCGATTTCTGTCTATGAAAACGTGTAGATGACGCTTACTGGTGCCGATAAATATGAGCTTATCAAAGATTTCGGTTGTGACCAATAGGGTTCCGTGGCCGACCGGTAAGGCACTCCGGCTTTAGGAGGATCGTCTGATCGTTGCGGGTTTGAATCCCCTTGGAATCGAAAATTTTGATAAGACTTTTCATTTCTCTATGAAATTCTTAACAGACAGTGGAATAAAAACTCCTCACCAGACTCAGCCACTAGCGACAATACGAATGTTAGATTAATTCGAATAGGTATATTCATTGTAAAATGATGTACAACAAACTTTTCTCACAGGGCAATCCACACTTGGGACATGTCAACCCATGGTCCAATCAAGGATCTGTTGAAACAAGCTCAAGTAGCCCCAGTGGATGTGAAGGTGTATAGTGGCAGCCGACAACAAATGCCAGCAAGCTACCCTTGTAAAGTTAATAATGGAATGTGTTCACACTTGTGCCTTTTGTCTCCTGTTGAGCCAGGTAATATGTAGATAAATTGATAGATAACTCTTTATTGTTACACCATTAGATACAATTTAAAAACTTAAAAAGCTTAAGACTAATTGCGGTGACACTATGGGCGGCCTAGGCCAATGTAAATCTATTTGTGTGATGAACATGCATTTGTATTCCTTCCTTCGAAACTAAAGGATGAATTTTTCTTCATCGGTAACTGGTTACGAAACTGCGGTATAGTACGCGGCCGAAAGGGTTTTTTTTTTGTGTCTGTCTGTTATAAACTATTGCATACTAAGTCCGAGGAGAGCACGTGAAATGGTCGGTCCGTGCTATTAAGGCTCAATGCACATTGAATTGGCAGCGACGCGACGTAAAAAGACATTATAAACTTTAAGAACAATTTAAGAAGATATAGAATGAAAGAGGTGTGGCGAAGCCTCGCGCCGGCTCGAGCAGTTTCTCTATCAAGCGCTATCTATCAATTTCAGCTATCATGCGTTTCTATATCTTGTGACGTTGTTCTTAAGGTTTATAAATAAATAAATAATGCTGGACATTTCACACAGTATCATCGAGCCCAAAACTAAGCAAAGCTTGTACTATGGGAACCAGATGGCTGATAGGTATACTAATATACTTTTTGTTTGTAAATACATACATATCGAAAAATGCCAGAGGCCTAAGCTTTTTAAAAATAAAAGAGGCAGAAACGTTGACCTCGTTTCTGCATTAAAACATTACTCTTAACTATTCTCTTTATTTAAGCTTTAAGCTACACACTTTTTAACGAATTATTTTATTGTAAAATCTCAAAATAGTTTTAAAAGAAATTTCAAACAACAAACTCAACAAAACTCAAATTGCTTTATTAAAGTTTTAGCTCACATGTTAACAGTTTGACCGCTCAACCAAAAGTGTTCATATTTTTTCACATTTCATTTCAAATGGACGCCATCTTCCCCACCTGCCAAGCTTCCGCTTGAGACTTTTTAAAGATGGCGTTATAAAATTAAAACATTATGAAAACTTACATAGAAAAATCTAAATCTACTTCCAAAAATCCTAAATTAATTATTCATGAATTTTAAGAATGATAGAAACCTTAAATTAATTTATTTGTCCAAGGAAGTTATTCACATTTATTGCAAATGGACGCCATCTTCCCATAATTTAGAGATGGCGTCAGAAAATTAAAACATTATGAAAACTTACATAGAAAAATCTAAATCTACTTCCAAAAATCCTAAATTAATTATTCATGAATTTTAAGAATGATAGAAACCTTAAATTAATTTATTTGTCCAAGGAAGTTATTCATATTTATTGCAAATGGACGCCATCTTCCCATAATTTAGAGATGGCGTCAGAAAATTGAAACATTATGAAAACTTGCGTAGAAAAATCTAAACTTGCTTCCAAAAATCCTAAATTAATTATTCATGAATTTTAAGAGCGATAGATCCCTTAATTAATTTATTTTTCATAGGAAGTTCAAGCCTTACGAGGCTTGAAATAATAATCAAAACATTACACAAATCAATTCAAATAAATTCTAAAAATCATTATTAAATTATGAAGGAATTTTGGAAGTATCTACTTATAACTTTACTAGAAATTAATTAAATACAAAAGAACACTGTTTCACAATATTTTGGTCGTGAAATTATTGTTGAAATAAATAATAATAATCCTAAAAACATTTTCTGATTTACTTATGAATTATCAAAGCATTTAGCGTATTAACAAAATCAAATGGACAAATTACTTACTTTTTAGATAACATCCTTTTGTTGGTAGTCAAATCAATGCACAATTTGACGAAACCGATTGAAAAATAACTTGTGATGAATTAACTTTACATCTAAATAACCATAAACGATTTTAGGGTCTATAACTAATCATCTTAATTAATGTTTGACAAGCCACATAATTAGCGCGGCGACACGGCCAGTCTGATATGCAGTGCGTGCTCTGCAATGCTCCAGTATTTTTCTGTAAATAAAAATTTTCTTTGAGGCTGGGTACTTCCACAGTACAACCTAGTCAGTATTTTCAATATTTAATTATATGGCGATAAATGCATTGTTAAGATTAGTGCTCTGCTCACTCAACGTAACTGCAGATTGAAAATGCGAACAATTATAAACTCGATGAACTGCTCATTCCACATGACTACAGATTCTGTTAATATAGGATTATGGAGTAGGCAGGGGGACTGAAGTCAGGGCTCTAAAGGAAATGGGAAAGGTCGATGCTGTGCTCTGGGCGGTCTTGAACGCCGTGGTACACAGGGGACTATTTTTCTTTCAGGATATGAGATAGTTTGGTTATAACGCTCCACGCGTTAGTAACATCTTTTAGTTCAACAGTTTCTCTTAATATAGGATTAAGGAGTAGGCAGGGGGACTGAAGTCAGGGCTCTATCGCTCCACGCATTAGTAGCATCTTTTAGTTGATGTAAGGTTAGGCTTATAAGGCTCCACGACTTAATTAGCATCTTTTGACGTTAACATTTTAGATTAGGTATTGATGTAGTATGAAAGGTTCTCACCGGGTATGACATAACTGCATCACTCTGCAGCCTGCGTTGTGGTTTGCAAGACAGCCACAGAAGATGGCACTGGTGCCGATGCCGTCACGGCATCAGAGGGTCTAGGTTGTTCATCGGGGGCGACCCGGCCGCCTGGACGCTCCACTAAAAAGCTTTTAGCACAAAATATTAGCTTATATTCATTCACCCATGATATTTTGATAGATATTTTGTGTTCGAGTAAGTTTCCTTCAAGGCAATAATTCGGAACATAGTCTCCGTTATGTACGACATCAATGATTAGTTGCAGCTGGGCATCGCGTTGCTGCTCTATGGGTTGTTGGTGCGTGCTGCATCCGCTCGCCCTTCCTGTAGGTACTTTATCTCAAACTAAAGTTTTGAAGATACCTACGACCAACACCTGAAGTGCTTGATGGTTCGAACTAGAGTCCATTGCCACCGAGTAAAGTTGTACAGGGGCGCCATAATGCGTGAAAGTCAAAGATATACGGAAATATCCCGCCAAGCCATTATATTGTCGAATTTGTTTGACACATGCTAGCACAGGGGCCTTAACCAAGACTAATCTTATTAGGACTGGGACGAACTTGACCACCCTCAATTAGATTCCCTAGGAAGGAGCTGAAGAGCGTTTGAAGAATAAAACATTTATCAATATTTATTGAGAAACATGATTCGCGCAATGTAATTAAAATCCTCTCTATTATGCCAACCCGACAGAGAAATCACGGCATTTGCTTATGACTTCCATAAAGTTCCATACTAATATTACTTGTAAATTTGAATGTAAATGGTTGCCTGGAAAAGATCGCTTTCAACGATAAGGTTACCAGCGACAAGGTACCTATAAGTTAAGTATTTTCGTTATATGGTTTGCAATAAAGAATTATCTAATCTAAAAGTAACTGTGTGTCTGTATGTTTGATAACCTTTAATGCTCAAACCTCTGACTGGACAGATTAAGCTGACATTTAGGCATGGTTAAAGGTTATTCCAGGAAAGGACATAGGCTACTTTTTTTTTTCTTTTTCGAGAAGGTAAAAAAAAACAATAACGAAAAGATCCCACCCGAGGAACCGTGGGTCACATCGCAGGAGCGCAGTTGGTCATCTATCTACATCTGTATATAAATTACAGTTGATTAATTTGATTCGCAATCAACGGTAGAGGGGAATGGTAGCGAATAGTGTTAGGATGCTCAACGAGATGACTGGGAATGGCCCTATGCCCCTCAAGTAAGCGACTGTCTGACATCTACGCAGACTCGCGCTAAGATAACATTCAGCTTCACTATCAAAAACGGCGTTTACTACTTAATCACTTATTCGCATACACCTACCCTGTTATGTAAACACGAACTTGGGTGGAATTAGAACTAATCCAAAGCATAAGGCAGTAGTAGGTCAAATCTGAATAAATAAAGACCAAGGAGGAAATAAGCTAAGCTGACTCTGCTATCGGAGCAAGAGTTACGCCTTGGTGCAACCTAGTTTAGAGATGGAGTAAGCATACTCTATCATGAATTTTGTCATTTTACTTCATAATATTCATGTCATAACCAAACAAAAGGTTGTGCAAATAGGATGGATACCAATAATTACGATAAATGGGGCGAGTGAAATTTTACAATATTCGTAAAATTTCATTTTATGATCTCGAAGAAACTGAATATAATAATCCAAGTTAGTACCTATAGATTTTGTTGTGAAAAATCATTTAGAATTAGCAAGAAACAAAAAAAAAAACAGTTAAAAATGACTAAACACAGTAAATACTTTTTTTTTTTGACTAAAAACTTTTTGGTCAATATTTCAAAAATTTTGAGAAGAATGTCATTAAAATAATTAGTGACAGAGACGGACAATATTTTGAACATTTGAATGATAATATTATTCGTTCATTCACTCGTTTTTATTTTAATTTTTATGGGTTGCCATATCGCACGCGCTAATCCCAATGCAAGAAATGTATTACTGATTCGAGATAACTACCGATTTATTATTATTAATAACCTTGAATTCATCATGTAACTCATCCCATGTTGTCGTAGTGACAAGCCAATTATCAGCCCAAATTTTAGCACGACCTTTCAATAAGCTAGTCACCTTCATGCGAATGTCGTATTCACTGAGTTGGTGCTTTTAGCCGTAGAGATGTGATTGCACCACTCACGAGCTCCTACGTTACCGTCTGGGTCGTAAGACGGTAGAAAAATATTTGTTATCTTGACTTTATTGCAAGCCTGCTGCTGGATCAGTAATCACCTATACTAATATTGTAAAGAGCTAGAGTTGTTTGTTTGTTTGTTTGAAATGAATAGGCTCCGAAACTACTGGACCGATTTGAAAAAAAAAATAAAAAAAAAAATAAATTATTTAATTTACCAATAGAATGCTACATTATCCCCGATGATCATAGGCTATATTTTATCCCGGGGAAGTGAATATTTCCCGAAGGATCGCGGGTAGCACCGCGGCGGACAGCTAGTTCACTCATATGTATTTTGCATCATGTTCAGGAAAAATTCAGGTGGTACATTACCAAATTGATGTGGTGCCATAACCAGATTAGGGGGCGCACTATTAGGATAAGTGCTTGGCTTCGTTCCACCTGGTCCATGCGAGCTCGTAGGTGGTAGGCTGTTGGTGATCAGCAATGTGGTAGCTCCCGACGTGCTGACTCTCGGCATGCTCTTCCGAATACGCTTGAATCAGGTGTATTCGGCTCAGGCTCGCTCATGATTAGACGTTGTCAGGTAGGTTCTGAAAAATAATAATGACCGGGACAGAAAGAGGGTAACTTGAGCAACAATCCACGCTTCTGATATCGAAAAATGCCAGAGGCCTAAGCTTTTTAAAAATAAAAGAGGCAGAAACGTTGACCTCGTTTCTGCATTAAAACATTACTCTTAACTATTCTCTTTATTTAAGCTTTAAGCTACACACTTTTTAACGAATTATTTTATTGTAAAATCTCAAAATAGTTTTAAAAGAAATTTCAAACAACAAACTCAACAAAACTCAAATTGCTTTATTAAAGTTTTAGCTCACATGTTAACAGTTTGACCGCTCAACCAAAAGTGTTCATATTTTTTCACATTTCATTTCAAATGGACGCCATCTTCCCCACCTGCCAAGCTTCCGCTTGAGACTTTTTAAAGATGGCGTTATAAAATTAAAACATTATGAAAACTTACATAGAAAAATCTAAATCTACTTCCAAAAATCCTAAATTAATTATTCATGAATTTTAAGAATGATAGAAACCTTAAATTAATTTATTTGTCCAAGGAAGTTATTCACATTTATTGCAAATGGACGCCATCTTCCCATAATTTAGAGATGGCGTCAGAAAATTAAAACATTATGAAAACTTACATAGAAAAATCTAAATCTACTTCCAAAAATCCTAAATTAATTATTCATGAATTTTAAGAATGATAGAAACCTTAAATTAATTTATTTGTCCAAGGAAGTTATTCATATTTATTGCCAGGGCCTGTTTAACCCTTAGGCTAATTAGGCTGCAGCCTAGGGCGCGAGGATCGGGGGGGCGCGATGAAATCGTATCTTCGCAAGCACTATAAATCTAGTTTTCACACCCGGTCCAAGAAAACCATACATTTTTTCGTCTCACATTCTTAATAGAAAGTAAACCATTTCTCCCTCCTAAAAAACAAAATGACCGGCGGGAGGTAAAGTTGTATGGGATTTCATTTCTCCCTCTGAACCTCATGTGAACAGATAAGTACTGAGATTTGAATTTCGAACTTCAACATTTCTATTAAAATTTTTACTATTGAGTCCACACCCAATAGAACTTATAAGAAAAAAAAAAGAAAAAATGTGGCAACTAATCTTTTTCTTCCGAATTTATTTTTGATGTTTGAAATTGTAGAAAGATTTGCAAAAGCACGAAAAAAGACTTTTGTATAAGCTTATAATAATTACTATAATTTTCAAATAAATCACTAAACAGTTGCAAAAAAATTTCACTTGTATGATGCCTGCCTCTCGTCTTTTTTTACATATAACAACAGAAGTATAAATATTTAAATAGTACATTACGATATTAGTGCGTAAAGATGGTTATAACATGCGAGGCGGAATTTCAGCCCGAGCCGCAGGCGAGGGCGTAATTGAGCCGAGCATGTTATAACCAATACGCACATATATCGTACGACGTTTTTTAACACATTTGCGAGGAAACAGAAAAAAAAAACATTTTAAATAAACTCAATCTGTGAATGCACATTGTTGCTTTCCCGCCATTTTAACAGCGCGCTAGCGCTGCCTACTGGCGCCGCGCGGCGATTAGTTCTCCTTTGAATAGCAACAGCGCGCTGCTCACTAGCTGGAGGCACGACTCCAGCTCGGCGGCGATCAGTTCCATATTTGAAATGGCAAATAATGCTGTTATGGAATTTGTATGGACTATAACATAACTATTTGCTTTGATAACACACGCGTTTGTTATGACCCGCTTTACATATTTAAAACCGGTGGAATTACATCAGCTTTACGAGCAAGGGTGTTAAAAAAATACTTAAAGTCGAAGCCACTTCACATACTAGATGACCACGCTCATGCATCGCCGCAGCGCAACAACTAAGTAGTCTACATAAACTGAGCCAATACAAGTCATGCGGCCAAACACGACATGGATTTGGTTTTCTACAAGATAGCCTGCAGGGTGCACTATGTTTTTCTATAAACCCACTTCTACTAATTGCGTTTGCTATAACTTCAGCAGCTATAACCGAATATAGATATAACGGTTCAATTCTTAAACACTAGTTTCGTTATAAAACCACTTTTACTAATTTATGATTTATATAACTGTACTATATTCTCTAATCGTAAAATACATAATTGTTTTTATTATAACGACCATTAGCGATACATTTAATGTGTTATAAAGTTTATCACATCTAATTGCATTATTACTAATAGTATTTTGCTATAATAATATTTAATAAGTAAACTGTACCTATCTACACCATGAGTAGCGCCTTAGACCAATACCAACCAGGTGAATTTTTAAGAGCGATTGCTTCAAACCTTTATTTAAAATAGTATTAAGGACTACCTATAGATCTAAATAAAATAATTCTATTAATTTTGCATGCATACCTACGTTTGTTTTATTTTTTCTACCTATAACGATATGGTTATAATAGGGACAAGTCGGTTCTGGCATGGTTTGGTCACTATTGAAACCATGCTCGTCGCTACGCTCCTCGCAACCTATTCTACAGGTCTGTTATCCTGTTATGGCAACACTAAATTTATAGAAAGTTCCTATTTAGAGCAATTATCATTTTATGTCATATTTTAGTTATATTTATAATAATTATATAAACTGCACGATATAGCAATATTAAAGTATATTATATGATACAGTTATAACAAAAAAACTTTATAGAATATGGACCTATAGTAAATAAGTGTTCGAACTAATACAACAATTATAGCCAATAATATTTAGAACAACTGCACTTAGATCAAATATACGTTATGTCTATACTTATGTATAGCAAACACTATTAGTACAAGTGGGTATATAGAAAAAGTATGAACACCAGCCTGCAGTCATGTGTCATGATTTTGGTCATTTTGGACGCGCAGATTAAGGGTCGATTCACATCTGACCGAAGATCCGTCGCGTATTATCGGTCGCGGAACGCCAGAACTGACAAATGTATAGAAAAACACTCGACCGTTCACACTCGACGGACTAACGTATCATCGGTCGAGTGTTTTTCTATACATTTGTCAGTTCTGGCGTTCCGCGACCGATAATACGCGACGGATCTTCGGTCAGATGTGAATCGACCCTAAAATACAACGTCAGTTTCGTTTGCAGATCGATAAGTAGTATGACTACGAATTATGTTAACTTTTTTACAAACAAAGACAAAAGTAAGTAATATACTACTGTTGCCGACCGTAACACACATGGTGGGGGCGCGTCCTGATTATTAGCCTAAGGCGGTCAGAACTCTTGATCAGCCGCTGTTTATTGCAAATGGACGCCATCTTCCCATAATTTAGAGATGGCGTCAGAAAATTGAAACATTATGAAAACTTGCGTAGAAAAATCTAAACTTGCTTCCAAAAATCCTAAATTAATTATTCATGAATTTTAAGAGCGATAGATCCCTTAATTAATTTATTTTTCATAGGAAGTTCAAGCCTTACGAGGCTTGAAATAATAATCAAAACATTACACAAATCAATTCAAATAAATTCTAAAAATCATTATTAAATTATGAAGGAATTTTGGAAGTATCTACTTATAACTTTACTAGAAATTAATTAAATACAAAAGAACACTGTTTCACAATATTTTGGTCGTGAAATTATTGTTGAAATAAATAATAATAATCCTAAAAACATTTTCTGATTTACTTATGAATTATCAAAGCATTTAGCGTATTAACAAAATCAAATGGACAAATTACTTACTTTTTAGATAACATCCTTTTGTTGGTAGTCAAATCAATGCACAATTTGACGAAACCGATTGAAAAATAACTTGTGATGAATTAACTTTACATCTAAATAACCATAAACGATTTTAGGGTCTATAACTAATCATCTTAATTAATGTTTGACAAGCCACATAATTAGCGCGGCGACATACATATTACATAGAAACACCCAGACCCGAGATAAATATTTGCAGATCATACAAACATTTATCCCACGGCAGGGATCGAACCCGCAACCTTCTGCGTCCCAAGCGGGCTTTCACCCACAGCGCCACAGAGGTCGTCAAATATATAATGTCTTGTTACGTCTCGTCGCGTCGTGTCGCTGCCAATTCATTGTGCATTGAGCCTAAGTCGTTTAGCCATAACAGAGGTCTTTATTCGGCCTAAAAACTCAATCACCAGAATTGGCCGGGAACTCATAAAAACTTACCAACTTTACAATTTACTACAGGATACACATGTGGCTGCCCGACTGGCGTGAAACTCATAGAAGGCAGTAACACAACATGCTACAACAGCTCACAATCCATGCTGATTGTAGCCCAAAGAGCAATGATCTCAAAAATATCCCTCGACTCCCCTGATTTCACTCCTTACACACTACCCCTTAAGGAGTTGAAACGAGCTTTGACTGTTGACTTTGATCCTGTGACGGAGTATATCTACTGGGCTGATAATTTGGTGAGTATAGCACTATTAGTTCAACAAAACCTAAGAACACACACATACATTGCAACACACTTAAACCCATACTTACCAAAAATAATGTGAATTTCAATTTTTGGTTCTTTAAAATGCAGTCTATCTATTTTAAGCTTGGGTGCCCCTAAAACAATGCTGAGGAAAATAGTAATAGTTAGGGAAACTATACATGCTTGGCAGCAGCTCCTTATAAACACCAAACATTATATAAAAAACTATATTGGATTACAAATAATAAAACACCAAGATATTTGTTTCAGGCGAAAACGATCTCAAAAGCGCGGCTAGACGGCAGCGAGCAATCTGTAGTAATCCACAGTAACGGTCTACCTGACAGCATAGCAATCGACCCGTTGGCAAGAAATATTTACTGGACCGATCCTCTGATAGACACTATCAATGTAGCTCGACTTGATGGAACTTCTAAAAAGGTACTGAGTAATATCCCTTTGAATCAAAATATTTGATTTGATACCTTTCTTCTGTAAGAAAGACCCATCAATGATTATATCATCCCATTTGTCCTTGTTATCCTTCCGTATTTTATCAATTATCTTTCCTTGCCTCTACTTCCTCAAAGTCATATGAAAAATCATTTTATTCAGTACGCTCACTTAGGATTTTATCAAACTGGTTTATCTTGAATAGGTCTCCCGATGTATCGTTACCAACTGTGCAAAATCAGGTCAGCAAACATTGACTGTATTATTAATATTATTTCAGATCGTGGTCCACAGCGAGCTATACGACCCACGCGCAATAGCTTTACACCCTAAAGCTGGCTGGATGTTCTGGTCAGATTGGAACGAGAAGAAACCTAAGATTGAACGAGCGAACCTTGACGGAAGTGACCGGGAGTTGATCGTATCTGAAAAGCTCGCTTGGCCTAACGGCATTGCTCTCGATGTGGTGAACAATAAACTATACTGGGGTGATGCTAGGACGCATAAGATTGAAGTGAGTATTGTTTGTACAGTACTAGAAGACTGTATGTATTAGCGTTAAAAATAAAATTATGAAACTAACTGTAAAAATTTTACAGTATTTAGTCTGTACGTGGATGGGTGACCGCCAGTGGCATTTTAATGTAATCGCTTCCGTGCTTCGGAGGGCGCATTAAATTGTCCCGGCTATTTAAGTCGTTAAGCCATGACGGAGGCCTTAAGGCGGCCTAAGACTCATACGAACTTACTTAATTTTTAGCCTTTTTTGTATAAAAAAGGTTTTTTTTTCATCAGGTGGCGAACATGGATGGCTCAAATAGAAAGGAGCTGCAAAGCACGGAAATAATTCACATATTTGGACTGACTCTCCTTGGAAACCATCTATACTGGACTGATATGCAGAAGCGAACTTTGGACAGAATTAATAAAGATTCAGGTAATCGTCCACAATATCTATCTACCATTATGTTTTGATAGCTATAAAAAAACAATGACTATTTCCCCAAGATGTGGTAGACTTTCTCTTAGATCTTATGTGTATTTCGCAGACAAGTAGTTGAATCAGCCAACTGAACCCCTAGCCATTTCATTAAACGGCGCCATTTAACTAACGGCCTGAACGATATTCAGCCGCCTGGTTAAATACAAACATTTAATGAACTGGCTAGCTGGATGCTTAGGCTGTTCATTTAATTAGGTGTTTGAAACTGAATAATGTTATCTTTATTACCTACTAGCTGTCCGCCGCGGTGTTACCCGCGATCCCTCGGGAAAACTTCACTTCCCCGGGATAAACTATAGCCTATGTTCATCAGGGATAATGTGGGATTCTATTGGTGAAAGAATTTTTCAAATCGGTTCAGTAGTTTCGGAGCCTATTCAATTCAAACAAACAAACAAATCTTTCCTCTTTATTATATTAGTATAGAAGTAATGACTTTGCTAGAAAAGTAGTTAAACGTAATAGCTCCAAACCATTTGCCTAATATCTTTCAGGCCGCTAGTTGAACGACGCCGCTGAACGGCTGAATAAACCAGTCGGCTGCGACATGTATTCCAGATCCTATTGAATAATTCTTAGAGAGTTGTCATATGCATATCTAAATACATAGCACATGCCTACATTTTGGAAAAATAAACATTCCCGTAGCTATACCTACTGATATTGTACTGTATGTAGGTCACAATTCTATAGAGTGCAAAAACTTATTTGGGCAATCTTTCAGGTTCAGAAAGACAGCAAGTGGTTGAACAAATGCCGAATATGTGGGGCGTTAAAGCGTTCCGTATCGGGGAGCCGTTGGGTTGGAACAGATGCTCAGACACTAATGGCGGCTGCTCGCATCTCTGCTTCAACCGACCTGATGATTATATCTGTGGATGTCCGCTAGGTAAACTCGATCAAGCTCAATATAATGTAATACAAGCTTGTCAGATAAGGGTACTGTCCTAACCCTCCATAATTATGTTAACAATTTTGTCCAAGGATTTTCTAGCTACTTCTTGATGTCCAATATACATTCGCCTCATACCAATACCAGTCATACTCGCCTCAATGATCTGTTTCACTTACATTCATTATCTGTAGATTAATTCTCAAACTGTCATCACTACATCTTTTAAACCATACTGCCCCTCTTCTCTCTGTTTCTCATGCTATCATACTAAGTATAGTTGAATTCAATAACATGAATTAATATCCTAGGATCTATCGTTTGCAGGTTTGGAGCTAAGCAACGATAGGAAATCGTGTATAGAACCAGAAGCATTTCTATTGTACAGCCGAAAGAATATTATTGGCAGAATCAGTATAGAAAATGAAAAAAACGATGCTATTCTACCCATAAGAGATTTGAAGGAAGTGAGGTATGGATACCAATATTTTTATTTTATTCAGCATCATTGCTGTGCAGTTGGCCTTAGATTAGTCATTTACTTCATTATTTATCACTAGCTACTGCGCGTTGTTTCGCCCGCGTAGTACCAACATTTTGAATAGCTTATATGCTATTCCAGGTCACTATCTACGCCTATTCCAAGTTTCATCCAAATCGGTTCACTGGTTTAGGCGTGATTGAAACACAAACATACCTCTAAAAAAATATTAATATTAATAATAGCAACCTTTTCCCTGAGGGTCTCGGGGCGGGTGCTTAGAGTATGCCGAGTTTTACTCGAGTAGAAAGTTTCACCAATCAATTATTTTTTTTATATTACAGTGCCTTAGCAGTTCATACACCTGGATCCAAGTTGTATTGGTCGGACAGTAAAACGAAAACCATCAATCGTTGTTCAATTAACGGATTCAATGTAGAAAAAATCTTGGAGTGGATGGGTTTAGTTGAAGGTAAGTCACTATTTGATTCTTCTGACATGAAAACAAACAACCTTCCATGAAAGAAAACATCTAAACTGATCTAGAGGAAACCTAAAAAATTCGAAAAAATGTTTTAAGTGCATGAAAAAGCCACTTAGAAGAGCACTTGAAATCATTTAACCACTAGTGGTACGACTATTCTGGACAATTTCTACCAGTAGCTCTGTATGCTATACCAGTAGTAAATACTGCGACGCAAAAGGTTGCAGGTTCGATCCCCGCGGCGGGAGCAATGTTTGTATGTTCTACAAATATTTGTCTCGGGTCTGAGTGTTTTCTATGTATTATATGTATGTATTTACAAACAAAAAGTATATAAGTAGTATATCAGTCATCTAGTGCCCATAACGCAAGCTCTGCTTAGTTTGGGGCTAGATGATGCTGTGTATTATTATTATACAGTGTAAAATATTTTTTGCGGAAATTTCACGTTATTTGTATGTTTGAACAGGATTAGCAATAGACTGGTCAGGTCAAAACATATATTGGACGGATTCCACAACACAACGCATAGAGGTTGCAAGACTGGACGGCTCGAGTCGACGCGCTCTCATCTGGCAAGGGCTTAAGAAACCAAAGAGTATCGTATTGGACTACAAGAAAGGGTATGCTATTGTATAAATTACCAAAATGTTGTGGAGAAATATTCATTCTTTTTAGTGAATTACTGAAGCGCTCGTGGTCGTGCTTACTTAGTCGTTCTTGATAGATCGTCGAAGTTAAGCAACGTTCGAAACGGTCTGTAAGTGGATGGGTGACCGCCAGTGGCATTTTCATCTGAGCGCTTCCGTGCTTCGGAGGGCACGTTAAATTGTCGGTCCCGGCTATTTAAGTCGTTAAGCCATGACGGAGGCCTTAAGGCGGCCTAAAAACTCCGTCACCAGAGTTGGCCACTGACTCATACGAACTTACTTACTTAGTGAATTACTAAGAAAATTGTATAAAGTAGGGTAGTGTAGGAAGACTGGGCTAGTAACTTGTCACTTAGGGAATGTTTACTTCTGCAAAATGTGTGCATGTGCCATAATTGTTCGGTTGTTTCTCTGATTACCCCCATATACCTACATCTTCAAAGAATCTTGTTCACAGAACAATAATTAATCTTGAGTGAATCCCTACCGTGCCTTGGGGAAAGTCCAAGTCCGAGATACTGATGTCTTTTACTAAGAAATGAAGACAATTACACTTTAGCTTAGAACTTGATTCACACGCCGAAAATTTTTGTTCACTGTCTGTGTCCTAGAAAGATGTGTGTGTTTATGTGTCTACAAACAGGGCAATTTCAAATGTTAAATCTAAATCTTCCAGGTTCATGTATTGGTCAGAGCTTGGTTCAAAGAGCATCAAACGCGCCGGCATGGACGGGTCATCGCCCTCCGTGTTCATGGAGCAAGTCGGTCGCGTCCACTCAATGGCAATCGACTTGGATACCCGATCGTTATACTGGGCAGCTTTAGACCCACCGGCGATAGAGTTCGCATATCTGAACGGGACGGGCAGGAAAGTGTTGTTCGAGAAGGTTACGATGCCGTACGCCCTTGCTTTGCATAATGATCGCGTGTTCTGGGGCGACTGGAACACTGGTAAGTGATTTTAGAGGTTACTTATGCGCCATTTACACAATACCAAACCCGCATACCATTCTTGTATCTTGCTCCGTTGAGTTTAAGTATTTTGTGCAAGAGACAATAATGGTATGTGATAAAGGTATCGTGTAAATGTCGCATTACATGTGTGTTGTATGCATGAAAGCTTATCGGTCTAGTTAGGAGCAACATTAATCTTTACTACCCAAGTACTATTTTGTCGTTGTCCAGCTATGAAACAGCATAAATTCGAATAAAAAATCACACTCAAGACTGAAAATGGTCGGAGAAAACTGACTGAATAAAACACTATTTCCAAATCGGGTTTTGATTACATACAAAATTAAGACTTCCCGTATTACTAATAAACGCTGCATAAACATAATTTTTTTAAGTTTATGCATGATATAACTTTATGCAACGTTTATTAGTGAGGGCCTTCATGTACAATCTAACATGTGTAGTGTAACATAAAAAAAAACTAGTTATTTTCATTAACTCACTCACTAAAACCACTTAATTCCAGGTATAATAGAATCCGCAAACAAAACAGACGGTTCAAACCGTCGTATCATCAACCACGCTCTCGACTACATATCCGACCTACGAATCCACGAGAAGTATTCAAGCAGTAGCTCACAGTGTAGTGTGGATAATGGCGGCTGTGCGCACCTCTGCTTAGCTTTACCTTCGACTTCAAGACGGGACTTCAGGTGTGCCTGCCCTACGCATTACCGACTGAGACCTGATAATGTGTCTTGTGCAGGTATGTATTAACCGGCCCCTTGATAAAAAAAAGTAAGTTCGTATGAGTCAGTGGCCAACTCTGGTGACGGAGTTTTTAGGCCGCCTTAAGGCCTCCGTCATGGCTTAACGACTTAAATAGCCGGGACCGACAATTTAACGTGCCCTCCGAAGCACGGAAGCGCTCAGATGAAAATGCCACTGGCGGTCACCCATCCACTTACAGACCGTTTCGAACGTTGCTTAACTTCGACGATCTATCAAGAACGACTAAGCAAGCACGACCACTAGCGCTTCCGATTACGGATCTCACCGGCCCCTTGATTACGGATCTCGCGACAAGCTAATCTCACAGTCACCACTGTCAAACTTGTGTTAAACAGAGTTATGCGTAAAGTAACCAATCCACACTCATGTCGAAATTGAGTGAAATATAATTCAAACTCGACTCGATGAGTGTGGATTGCTTCCTTTACGCTTATCTACGTCCATTTGACACAAGTTTGACAACAGTAATTGCGAGATTACGCCTGTCGCGAGATCCGTAATCGAGGGGCGGGTCTCCTGTGACACTGTTTTCGTGTTTTCTAACATCAAACATCGAACAAAATATGAGCGCCTTAACTTTTTTGTGTGTAAAATGTTATCCACGGCGGACGGAAAACCTGTTTTGTTAGAATGTTTTGTTATTTGGTCGCAGAAGACACGGCTTTAGACAAACCTTTGTGAATTGCATACCTAATCAAACTTCGTAGTCTGAGACATGCAATTCAAAAGTTCAAAAGTTTTCAATGGTACTCGTGTGCCATGGCTCACCTAAACTAGTATTATATCATCTTATCTCTCCCTACATCCAAAAAAACAGCAAGTCTTTCTAAACGATTTAACCCACTCATATAATAAAGCTGAAAGTGTGTGAGTTTGTTTATATGTTTGTGTTTCAATCACGCCTAAACCAGTGAACAGCTTTCGATGAAAATTTTTAATTCTTCTTAAAAAATAATTACCGGGACACACAAATGTGCAATAACGAATTAGGCTACCAAGATTTTAGAATTGTATGTTTGTCGTTGTTTATCTTTGATTCCGCATAAAGCTAAAGTTTAATTTTCATCAAAATAATCATGACTTTTTGTTCATAAAACCATACGTCATAAAAACTTTTTTTTTTATTAAGTAAGTCAGCATTTGACCTCACTCTGCCATGGAGGTCTAAGATGGAGCTTGCTTACTTAGAAGGCACCTATTTACTCTTGCTTTGAAGACCCCTATATTGTACTTTTCGGGAAATACTTTAAAATATCGAAAGCATATCGCATTTCATACGCATAATATTTCCATATGTACCATTTTCAGAGCCAGAAGATTTCCTGCTCTTCGCACAAAAGAACGCAGTTGGCAGAATATCTGTCGCCAATGGAGAAAGTAACGACGCTTATATCCCACTCACTGGACTCAAGAATGTAAAGGCTATTGAATATGATCCTGTCAAAAGGTACTACAAAATATCCTACAAAGGGAATAATAATAGATTTCATCATCATCTTCCTGCCCTTTTCCCACATTACGTGGGGTCGGCACAACATGACTGTGTTCTTCTTCCATTCTCCTCTATCAGCCGGCATCTCAACACGCACACCTTTCTTACTCATGTCATCCTTCAGATAATAGTAGATTTTAATGTATTGTTAGGCTTCCGATTTCACTCTCTGATAAAAAATTGGAAATTAATATAAATGACCAAAAGTTCTTCTATGATTGACATCATAACATATCAATTGCAGACAACTTTACTGGATGGATGACGAATCGCACAACATCAAACGTGTGCCGCTTTCCTATTCGACAACCTCTGCAGTCACGGATTCTAATGTTGTCATATCAGGTAACTTTTATTTTAGTTCAATATTATTTGTTTTGAATAGACAAAGTTCTAGTAATATTGTAAATCTGAATCGTATTCTATTACTAGGAACTATTATAAATCTAAAAGTTTGTGAGTATGTCGGATAAAACTTGGAATCGATGTATATCGTCTGGAATAGCATAAAGGTTATTTGAAATGTTAGCATCACAGCGCAACGCTACATGTATGTACTCCTACAGCGTTGACGGCCCATTGGCTCAGATGGATATAGCGTTACCACGGATCGGTAAAAGTCACGACTTCAAGTCAGTGGCGTAGCTACCGGAGGGCTAGGTGGTGTGCACCGGGGGCCCCAAGCTCAAGGGGCCCTTTAGAATTTGTATGAAAAACGCAAAAACTCTTACGATTTGATTTGGTATGTTACTTTGGGAAAAGTGTTCCTGATTGGAATAGCGTCGATTGAGACCAACTAGGTTTTATGACAAAATTTTCTGGTGTGACTACATATTTTAAATCTCAAAAATACAGCTGTATTTTCAAAATAAATCTACCTACACTTTTCTAAGAACAAAACCTTCTAACTACAAAAGAAAAGATACATCAATGTTGTAAAATGTTGCTACTGTGTTTTGCTACTTGCTAACCTGCAAGTACCTATATTTTGACTTGATAAAACCTAAAACATTCAGTTAGGTTAGGGCCTCAGTTTTTTTTGTATCAGGGCCTAGCTACGCCACTGGTATGAGTGCCCGCATGAGTGCAATTTTTGGGGTGCATTTTAAAATCTTATAGGCGATCGAAGCTTCGGGCAGGCTAAAATAAAACTCTAACCTTGGCACGGACTTACATAACCAAATACTATAATACACATTTTCTTACCACAGATCTAGTGAAACCTTTCCACATGGTATTCGACGTGCTAGGACGCACTTTATACTGGACTTGCACTGACACTGATTCTATCAATGCGACCTCTGTTATCAACGCGTCGTCAACCGGCGTGGTTTTGCGAGGGGACAATATGATGCCACGACATTTGGCTTTCCATCATACTTCGAGGTGAGAACTCTCAGTACAATCATTAAAAGTCGATTAACATTTTGATGTTACTAAAATCGATACATTTCTGAAATCCGTAACATCAAAAACATGTAAAATCACGCCTTTGACCATTATCCTGAAAAAACTATTCACACCTTACCTCTACGACCTCTGCGTAGTGGGTGAAAGCCCGCTTGGGACGCAGAAGGTTACGGGTTCAATCCCCGCCGCGGGATAAATGTTTGTATGATATGTAAAAATTTTCTCGGGTCTGGGTGTTTCTATGTTATAATGTATGTATGTAGTAACAAACAAAAAGTATGTAAGTAGTTCGTCAGTTATCTGGTTCCCATAGTACAAGTTTTGCTTAGTTTGGTGCTAGATGCTGTGTGAAATGTCCAGCATTATTTATTTATTTTATACCTGTATTTCACATTACTCGTGAATTCAATTTATACCTATTTTTCAGATTCCTTATCTGGAACGACCTAGGGGTGGGTGCGATAATGCGCAGTAACGCAGACGGAACGGAACGAGTGGAGTTGGCGCGCGCGGCTAATGCATCCGCTTTGACGGTAGACCAGGCTTCGGGCACGGTTTATTATGCGCTTAGTCGGCAGATACATGCGGTGGAAATTGATGGATCTAACAGGTAACTTCTGCTCTTTTAAGTTCATTTTTCAGCAGCAAAAAAGAGTCACCACAGTTGGCCACTGACTCAAGCGAATTTACTTGTTTTGCAGCAAAAAAGTATATTGTTAGCCAGCCTACGAGTTTCTAGATATTAGAGAAAATACCTTCAAAATATGATACTTAACGCTTTAATTACTACGCTGTGGAAACTGGAAGAAGCCACATTGCATGAGTGGTTACGTTTTGACACCATGTGCTTTTTTGCACATGGTGTCAAAACGTAACCACTCATCTTTCATATCGTTCTATCCGTAAAGTTGTTGATTAAGTAACTTGAGTTACTATGAGCTAGCTTATTTCTGTCCTCTACCGAATGTAGTACAATGGTACAAAAATTTCTCGTAATTTATTACTTATTTTAAGCCTGCTTTGTCCCACGCCTCCCTCCCCTTTCTCCACACCTCTCGATCCTGAGCCATACTGTGCCAGTCATCTGCCCTGTCGAGATCGTCCCGCCATGTTCTATCGTAATTTGCCTTATTTTTAACCGACTTCAAAAAAGGAGGAGGTTCTATGTTCGGGTGTATGTATGTTTTTTTTTTTTTTTGGATGTATGTTCATCGATATCTCCGTCAGTTGTAAACCGAAGGGTATGCTCCTATAGTGGTCCCATAAAAATTTGACTCCTGAGGGATTGATAGTTTTCCCGTAATACTCAAAAAATCACCGATCTTTCCAAAAAATGTGGACCGATTTCCAAAATTTTTTTTTTTGCTTGAAAGGGTATCCATATCTAGGTGGTCCTCATACTTTTTTTTCCTGAGGGATTGATAGTTTTCCTGTAAATCTCAAAAAACCTCATTCTCACTACAAAATCTGAGTCAAACATTGAATAGTTTGACATGTTTAAATACGCTCGAGGTGATCCCATATAATTTTATTCCTGAGGGATTCTCACTCTAACTTCTTTAATCTTGACTATTCCAATATCTAACCTAACCTACTATATTATTTACACTAAAAATGCACCCAAGTTCTATTGTACTCGTAATTTCTTCTTAGATGTAAATGCATAGGTAGTTGGCACCGACTTCGAAATATAATATAACATAATAATTTATTATTTGAATACTGTAAGTAATAATTGCATGTGTATATTCTTATTTTTCTCTTTTTAGTGTAGGTACATAGAAGGTTCTTAGTGTCTATTTGTGTTATGTGAAGTCGGTTCAATTTTTTTTTCAAAAGTTTTTATTAACTAAAAAGTTTGTAGGGAACCCTGTATTGGTTACGGAATCTCACTATCCATTGTTCTTTCAGACGAGTGATATGGCAAGGCGGATGGGCAGGAACACTTGCTGCACACGGCGGATGGCTTTACATAAGTGGAGGCGAAAGGACGTTAATGCGGGTTCCATTACACCGACGAGAAGCTCCCGCCGCGCCCGTTCCTCACGTGGCGAGAGTATTACACGCGCTTGGAGTGCACGCGGTAATGTACCGTAGCTTAATTAACACAAGACTCATTTTGCTGTAGCTCATGATAAAGCAGCGGTGAAGATGTTATTGCGAGTTCCATTAGAAAAGCACCCGTGCCCTACATACGTGGCGCATACACGCGGTAAAGTACCGTAGCTTAGTTGAGATAAGATTCATTTTGTTTTAACTGATGATTCATGGATAGCCGGTAAAGTTACAAGCGGCGGCAAGTATCGCATGCTGTCGTAATGCTTATGGTAATGTATCTTAGCCTAGTTGGCATAAGAAAAAATTCAAAATGCGACAACTTTTCGACCGGTTTGGCTAGTTTTCTCCTAAGAAAAGCCGATAATTTTGATGGCATTTTTATATGAAAGTCTTCCTAGGTTCTTAATATCAAAATAGAAGCGCTCGCGGTCGTGCTTGCTTAGTCGGTCTTGATAGATCGTCGAAGTTAAGAACATTCGAAACGATGTGTAAGTGGATGGGTGACCGCCAGTGGCATTTTCATCTGAGCGCTTCCGTGCTTCGGAGGGCACGTTATACTGTCGGTCCCGGCTATTAATGGCCTGACAGAGGCCTAAAAACTTCGTCACCAGAGTTGGCCACTATATCCTACGAACTTACTAATATCAAAAAAAACATACAGGCGAATTGAGAACCTCCTCCTTTTTTTGAAGTCGGTTAAAAATGGCTTCACAATATAACTGACTAGCAACAGAAGAGGCCGTAGAGGTGGCTGAATCAGTATTCAGCCACCTCTACGGCCTGTTCTGTTGTACGAGTCAATGGTACTCGTATAACTTTAGACCAGTGTCTAAAGTTATACGAGTACCATTGACTCGAAATGAATGAATGAATGAATATCTCTTTCAGGTTGATCGCGAACACCCATGCTATAACGGTGGTTCATGCGGAACTGGCGCAGCCGCTTGTAACTCAGGTGGTGTTTGCGGCTGTGGCCTAAAATGTACGCGCTCGCCGCCCGCTTGTGACCCGCTGCATTTCCTCTGCGATGCTAAAACTGCGCCTAAATGTATACCCCTACATTGGAAGTAAGTGTATCTTCTAAATGAGAGATATAAAGGCGTGGTTAAAACTGGCGCAGCCTTGTCAAACGTGGGTTGAGTGTGTGGTTGTGGGCTGAGATTGCGACCCGTTGCATTTCCTCTGCGACGCTACAACTGCGCCTAAATGCATGCATTAGAAGTAAGTATCACTTATAGGTGAGAGATATAAAGGCGTGGTTGTAACTGGCGCAGCCTTGTCAAATGTGGGTTGAGTTTGTGGTTGTGGGCTGAGATTGCGATCCACTGCCCCCTGTACCCCTGCATTGGAAGTAAGTGTATACTTTATGATGTGGTTGGAACTTGCGCGGCTGCTTGTAATGTGTGAATTTGCGCATGTGAAACGTCTAAAGTCAAAGTCAAAAAGCAATTATTCAGTAGGACTGCTGGGATCACTTAGAATAGTCTTAAAACTAATTTTACTCCTGTTCTTGCGCGACCAATACCGTGAATAATCAGGGCAACAAACACGGTTTGGGGCCTATCACTCTTTTAGGTGATCCATCTTAAAACTAAAAAGTTAAGCTCCAGCGGGGATCCAGTCAAACAAAATTGAGGCTCGTTAAATAAGTTTAGATGCTCATAAAATAGACCCTATTCAGTGTTCTCCTAACTGTAGTTATCGCCATGAAAACTTTGCGTGCGTTCAGTAAAGCATGACCGCGTCCGCATCAAAATACAAACAAAAACTCGCAAGTGTTACGAACTGACCGTCAGGATAACACAAAATTGGGACATATTTCACGAATGCGTAGATCCGCTGTCTTCCCTGTGGATAAGTAATCATTAGGATTATGTTGCCTCCTATCGCTATATGAATCATCTCATCAATCATTAATGACCTCATCTACGAGAGATGGTTTAAGCAGCGTTCATTGGGGGATGCTACACACTCGATACGGATCGTGATACAGGATTTTACTCAGCGATCCGTATCACGATCCGCGATACGCAGATGCTACGCACTCGATATGGATCGTGATCCTGGATCACGATCCAAATATCACGATACGTATCGAGTGTGTAGCATCCCCCATTGGGAGGTTCGGCACTTACGTAGTACAAAAATCATCTAGTAGATGTAAAAATCCGTTGACCATCTTGCCTACAGCAGGTAAAGCCGTACCTTAGAAAAAATAACTATAAGGAATTCTGTGACCTACCTACACACAATTAACTTGTTAACTAATTCACCATAATATTGTCAGATGTGACGGGCAACACGACTGTACAGACGGTTCAGACGAAGCGTCGTGCGGCGCTTGTGCGGCGGGATTGCGATGCGCTGACGGCAGTTGCGGCGCCGCACTCGGCGCTTGCGATGCGGGCGCTTACTGTACTCATGCTGCTCTTCCACACGCATTCAGGTAACTACAGTTCTATCTCACGAAGGCAGGTCTTATTTAGTTGTGTGTGGAAGCACGTTGTTTCTGTGTGCGTAAGCTCCGGCGAATTAGCGCTCGGTATTTTACGCACACTAAAACAAATCTATATACACAATTATGACATCTTTATTGAACCTTGTTCATAAACTCAATGTCACTCCAATGTAATTTTGTTTTTGTGAAAATAAAATACCCCTACGTCAACAAGCATTTAGATTGGCTTAGCTTTTTGATGGTGATGGCTTAATGTGTTATTTTGTTCTTAGATGCGACGAGCGCCTATGCCTAGCACCAGCATTATTGTGCGACGGCCGACAACACTGCGACGACGGCTCGGATGAAACGCCTGCTGCGTGTGGATACACTAAGGAACCGGTAACAATTGCTTTTGCTTAGTTGAACAATAGTTAAAACAATAACTATTTGAGACCACTACCAAAAATTTCTGATTAAGGTCAATAATTCTATTGTAATTCTAAGTGATCTTAGCGGTCCTCTGAATAAACTTTTTGACCTTGATTTTATGCATGGTTCGGCAGGAGATGGCGAAGAAGCAATCCAGCGCGCTAGTAGTATGCTGCGGAGTAGCTAGTGCTGCCGGAGCAGCGGGAGGAGCCTGGGCGTTGTTGCGGCGCTGGCGGCGGCAGAGGGCGCGCGCGCCGCCGCCCGCCGCGCTGCCGCTCTGCGCCAGCAAGCCTCCGCCGCTGCACCACCACTCAGAGTACGTATGCATCACTGTTGCGGCGCTGGCGGCGGCAGAGGGCGCGCGCGCCGCCGCCGGCCGCGCTGCCGCTCTGCGCCAGCAAGCCTCCGCCGCTGCACCACCACTCAGAGTACGTATGCATCACTGTTGCGGCGCTGGCGGCGGCAGAGGGCGCGCGCGCCGCCGCCGGCCGCGCTGCCGCTCTGCGCCAGCAAGCCTCCGCCGCTGCACCACCACTCAGAGTACGTATGCATCACTGTTGCGGCGCTGGCGGCGGCAGAGGGCGCGCGCGCCGCCGCCGGCCGCGCTGCCGCTCTGCGCCAGCAAGCCTCCGCCGCTGCACCACCACTCAGAGTACGTATGCATCACTGTTGCGGCGCTGGCGGCGGCAGAGGGCGCGCGCGCCGCCGCCGGCCGCGCTGCCGCTCTGCGCCAGCAAGCCTCCGCCGCTGCACCACCACTCAGAGTACGTATGCATCACTGTTGCGGCGCTGGCGGCGGCAGAGGGCGCGCGCGCCGCCGCCGGCCGCGCTGCCGCTCTGCGCCAGCAAGCCTCCGCCGCTGCACCACCACTCAGAGTACGTATGCATCACTGTTGCGGCGCTGGCGGCGGCAGAGGGCGCGCGCGCCGCCGCCGGCCGCGCTGCCGCTCTGCGCCAGCAAGCCTCCGCCGCTGCACCACCACTCAGAGTACGTATGCATCACTGTTGCGGCGCTGGCGGCGGCAGAGGGCGCGCGCGCCGCCGCCGGCCGCGCTGCCGCTCTGCGCCAGCAAGCCTCCGCCGCTGCACCACCACTCAGAGTACGTATGCATCACTGCTGCGTCGGCGCGCCCGAACTAACCAATCACAAAACTACTTCCAAGTCCAAAGTTCCAACTTTAAAGTCTATCTTCCAAGCTTCATCCAAATCGGTTCACTGGTTTAGGCGTGGTTGAAACACAAACATACAAACATCCAATATCCAAAAATCTAAACATACAAACATCTAAACAAACTCACAAACTTTCAGCTTTATTATTATATGAGTAGGATGGGAAAGTAGTTCGTATGAGTCAGTGGTCCACTCTGGTGACGGAGTTTTAGTTTGTTTGAATTGAGTATACAACACGCATTAAAATTAGCATCGCTTATTTTTCTCTTCGCTGCACAGTCGGTATCCTTGCTGCATTATTATCACAAATCAGCAATGTCAGCATCACAAGAAACGAGCCTTATTTTATTCTTGTTTCCAGCACCTCAACAACAACAGAGAGTACCTGCGGTCGCTACCCTCGCCCCACGCTCAACCCGCCTCCGAGCCCGGCCACCGCCAGCAGTGGGACCGGCGCGGCTCTACCACGAAGACGTGCCTACAGACACTACCGCGCCATCAACCGACCGCCGCCTCCCACGCCGGCCTCTACCGATGCCTGCGAGTCCGAGCCGGAGCCGGCTGCCAGTCGCGCTCCTCCGCCTTCTCCCATGCCTCCCCTCTACTAGACACTACCGAGATCTACTAGACATTACCGAACTTTACTAGACACTACCGAGATCTACTAGGCATTACCGAGCTTACTTAGACACTACCGAGCTCTACTACACACACTACAAGAAAAAGTAATATTGTATGTCCTAACACAGCGCATTCACAAGACGCAAATTATCCGCGTGATTTACAAATGTTTACTACCGCGGTCTAAACAACAGTCTAACTAAACACTGCGCGTAAAGATGCGATAAAATGCCCCGGTGTGTTTGAATGAACATCAGTCTGTTAATTTTATCACAGAGAAAGCTTTAAACGTACATACTGTATGGCTCAGTCAGTGGATAGGTGAAGGTGGTCTTGCAAATATTTAAAATATTTTAATGCAACGAATTGCTGATAAGCCCGAGTGAAATATTTTAAAACTGAAGTATTTTAATTTATCTGTGAATTATTATGAACACGAAAATTGAAAAATGTTGTTCCAATTCAGATAATTTATGGCGTTCAGCCATTTTTGTTGCCCGGCTGATAAAATTGCACACACAGCTTGGAATCACGATCTCCATTTCGATGATTTAAAGTTTAAGCGTCTTACCATAGAACGTGACATAAAGTTATTCCGGAGTGTAAACTGTCAAAATGTATGGTTATTCTTGATTTATTCGGTGGAATAACTTTATGTCACGTTCTATGGTAAGACGCTAAATAATCGTTTAAATTCTAAACTATTATCATGTGACAAAAATAGAAAGTAGGATAGTTAAATGTGCAGCTCTAGTTAATTTTAAGAAACAAAATGTTGTCAACCCTGTGAACATAAATTTAATTGATTTTCCTGAAAATTCAGTGTGGTGCTATATCACTGTTTGTGCCTCAATAGTTATAGATTTATTATTGTAAATATATTTGTAAGAAAATTACATAATTATATAAATAAATATAAGTAATTGTACATAGAAATAATGTAAAGTATGGGAGAGTCTTACTTTTATGTTGACTTGACCTATAGCCAAAGGATGATTGACTTCTGTTGTCACATGAGTGTGACAACAGAAGGATGAAGGTATGAAATTCATTTTTCTTTCAAAAATGGGTACAAGTTATAATAACTACGGTTAGCAGTTTAACCCATTGGGGTAAAACATGCTACAAACTGCTTGAACACAATATTTTCACGGTTCATTAACTGATATTTGTTACAAAGTTAACTTGCATTACTATAGGGTTGTACTGCCTTAGTTACTCTCATTTAGATTGGAAATAGTAATGTTTGTGTTTATTATTAAAATTATTGTAGAGCATATGCAGTTTATGGCTTTGGTTTTTGTTATTACTTATCATACTAAATTGCTTCTTACACTTGGATTTATATGAAACTCTTGTGCCATAATTATGACACAGTATATCATTTTGTAAAATATATTATTTGTGTAATATTCTTGTAAATAAGTTCCCATATAAACCTCGTATTAGTACAATAGTGTAACTACTAAAATTTTAATACTGAGACTGTTGTTTTGTAGCTAGATTATTTACTTTGTATTGGTACATTTAAGACTTAAGTACATTTTCACAAAACCTTCTCGAAAAAGTAACTTTATAATTATGTCATACAAACATACTCCATAAATGGCGGGCAGAAATAATATAATAATTTCATTAATCCCTCTGAGCAGGTAACTAATGAGATTTGAATTTGGAACTTCAACATTTCTATGAAAAGGTTTTCCATAGAGACACCAAGTAGAATTTTTTTAAATAAAAGAAAAAAATATTGGCGAGGTAATACGAGTACTCCAAAATATTTAGTGATTTTTGTTTTGTGCATGTTATGCCAAAATATTTTTAGAGAATAAACGAATAAATTATTATTATTGTACCTCTAAAATATATTCTAGAGTATTCACCTCGGGGACAAAACTGTCTTAGTCTTGGGCGCTCTTGAATCCCTGGCTGTCTCAGGATTCTCAGTCATTAACTAAGCGTTCGTGACAATATTAAAAGCAAAAAAAAATTAGATACAAGTTCTCCAAATAGTATTAAAATTGGAAATTATTGACTGGAGATTTTAACTTAATTCATTTTTGTACTTGCCATCAAGTAGCAATAAGATTTTGTATTTAATTGTTGCATTTTCTTCTGACTGATTTATTACTTGAATCTACAATAAACTTGTGTAGGTATGTGTACCTGTTTATATCGTTTTTATTTACATCACAACTTCCCTGTCCTGTCGAGCAAAAAAGTAGCTAATAAAAAGCAAAAAAAAAAACGACTTTTCAGTTTTCTCCAGTAGTTGGCCAAAAGGCGAGACCGACCCCAGTAGTCGGCCCGAAGACTTTTATGCGATAATCATCACAAATTATAAAGGGTTTTGTTCATGTCTTGGAAATATTGTAATCAATTTCTCTGTGTAGGTACTTTGTTCTGAATAAATAATTTTGAATTTTTTGTATAATAAACACTAACCATTTGCTTTGAATAATTAACAGTTTTTTCTAAAGAGGCCGACTACTGGTGCCTTTACCCTAAACCATTAAATCCTAATAATATAATAAATCTGAAAGTTTGTGGGTATGTTTGTATGTTTTTGTAACAATCACGCCTACACCAGTGAACCGATTTGGGTGAAACTTGTAATAAAGGCGTAGATTGACCTGGAAAAGCGTAGGTATAGGCTTTTCAAAATGTTGGTACCACGCGGGCGAAGCCGCGCGCAGAAGCTAGTAACTAATTATTTAACTAAGCTGGACAATTTCACACAGCATCATCTAGCCCCAAACTAAGCATAGCTTGTACTATGGGAAATCACTGATACACGAGTACTACTTAAATACTTTTTGTTTGTAAAAACATACATAATAAATTAATAATATATTTGACGACCTCTGTGGCGCAGTGGGTGAAAGCCCGCTTGAGACGCAGAAGGTTGCGGGTTCGATCCCCGCCGCGGGATAAATGTTTGTATAATCTGCAAATATTTATCTCGGGTCTGGGTGTTTCTATGTATAATGTGTATGTATTTACAAACAAAAAGTATATAAGTAGTATATCAATTACCTGGTTCCCATAGTACAAGCTATGCTTAGTTTGGGGCTAGATGATGCTGTGTGAAATTGTCCAGCATTATTTATTATTTTATTATTATTAATATGTATTAATGATTATTAATTTAATATCTTTGATGGGGCTAAATCAATACAGAAAGAAATAAGAATTGAAAAAAGAGGGCTGATTTAAGTGCATAACTGATAGACCACTCGAATGCTCGAGCTCACGTGCTTAATTTCGTGTGCGTTACCCTTTATGGCGTTATCCCAGCTGCAAGTCGACTCCATAACGTGATTTAACTTTGGCTTATAATCTCAGACAAAAAAATAAAGCTTGGTTAATTTGTCTGAGGGATTTTACCTCAGATTTTACAGACTGTTGCCATAAAAGAAGAAGTCTTGTCAACACAGCAAAGTGTCAATCAAGCTGACACTTGACACTTTGCTGTGTTGTCGTGTCGGGCGGGCGGGGGGCTTCTTTCGTCAACAACCGGCAATTTAGCGTAATTTTGTGTTTTACCGTAATTTTGTGTTTGCAGAGGCAAAAGACGCAGTCCATTTGTAGTTTTAGGCCTATGTTAGTGTAAATACAATCCTACAATGGATATTTTATCATCGTTAGTTACTCTTTTATTTTACGCTGTGTTATCGGCAGTAACATTTCTTATGATGGTAAGTTACGATAATTCCCTATATTTATTTATTCAGTACCCTTGGTAATTGAAAAAATATTCGATAGATAGCACTTGGATAGCACTTGCTGGTTATCACAGTTGACAGCTCAGCTCACATTTCTTTTTTAATATTATTGTCAATGAGAAGACGTAGCGTGTACTTATATTGTAGTGTAGGACACGTAATCGTTACATTTTTATTTAGACTGGACTGAAAATTCATAATTCAAGGTTAAACTGTTTTGTTTTAGTTTTCCGCCGTCCTCATCATGATTACCAATCCGTATCCTGTCATAGAAAAATTCAAGGAAGAGGAATTGTACAATGACCCTAAAACAAAGAAAAAACTGAAGTTTCCAAGTATTGAAGAGACTCATGTTGTGCATTTAAGTGTTGTTGTCCCTGCTTATAATGAAGAAGAAAGATGTAAGTTCAAACTTCAGACGCACAG
Organism: Epirrhoe alternata; assembly: GCA_963565295.1. NCBI lineage: Eukaryota > Metazoa > Arthropoda > Insecta > Lepidoptera > Geometridae > Epirrhoe > Epirrhoe alternata. The sequence continues at coordinate 9,575,829 of OY751381.1, read as the reverse complement.
CTGATTATCATCCACACCTGGTTGGTATTCCACTTATTAGAACTAAGCGCTTTCAAAGTTCTTTTATTATACGCACTGCAAAAATTTGGAATTAGCTTCCAGCGTCTGAATTTCTGCTGAGCTACGGCCCTGTTGTTTTTAAGAAGAGAGTTAATAGGCACCTTCTGGGTAGGCTCGCTCCATAGTAGACCTCATTCTTGCCTATGTTTCGACGTCAAGAGCCGACCCATTCATCATAAAAAAAAGTTACTAAATCTGAGACTCCATCTTACAATGTTACTGCACTACCCTCCATAAGTGACTTTAGATTTGAGTTAATGTTACTACAATCAATTATTATTAAGAGCCTGGTAGTGTCCTACTGCAGAGCAAAGGCCTCCCTTCTCTCCATTCATCTCAATCAATATTCAGAAGAAAATAAACTTTTTCTTTTACTACAGTGCCACCAATGCTAGATGAAGCCTTAGCATTTTTGGAAGACAGAATTAAAGAGAAGCCTAATTTCAAGTATGAGATCATTATTGTAAGTGATGGCAGTAAAGATAACACTGTAAAAGTGGCTGAATCATACTCTGAAAAGTATGGAAGTGAGAAGGTGCGATGCCTAGAACTTATCAAGAATAGAGGAAAAGGTGGTGCTGTGCGCATGGTAAGTTCAACTGGCTTCGTTGCATTTACTTTACAGATAAAAAGAATAGCCTACATGATATCGTCGGGGATAGTGCAATACCGGGTAACCCACTTTTCAATACCGCATATCTACCAAAAAATATAAAAAAAATTCACTGCATATGCATGCAGAAAGTGATTTATCACCCGCCTGACTCACAAAATTGTGAAAATTACCAACAGCAAGCAAGAAAATTGGAAGACAATTCCGCAGAACTGTGTCTTTTTCAGTATAAGTGGTGCATTTTGACAAAACAGAAGGTTGGATCAATGGGTAACATTTGCGAAAAACTATTATTATCAGTATGTAAAGCACTGTCATTAGTTGATAATATGTGAAAATGACGGTTCTAGAACTAAAAATGAAGCTCCTGGATGAAAATTCTCTCCTGAAAAGTTAGGCAATATCATGGTATTGCACTCCCTGACGATATCCCAAAATGAATAAAAGTCATTGCAAAGTTATGTAGTGGATTTTGTTGACTGTCTTAAAGCAAAAATCATGACAAAACAACTTAATGGATAAATAAATTTCTCCCCAGAACACGTGACATTCTCAGACCTAATTTTATATCCAGATCAGCTGATGAAATCCTGGCATCTTCACTTTAGACTGTGTTCTTTCGACTTCTTGCTCTATCCTATTTTAAAAGTTAATTGTAATCAAATTATTGAAAATTTACTTGCACTTGATGTAAAAATCTTAATTATTTATATTTACAGGGTATTCAGAGTGCGAGAGGTGCCTCAATACTGTTTGCAGATGCTGATGGTGCCTCTAAATTTGAAGATTTAACTAAACTGGAAATAGTTTTGAATGACTTAGTAAAACATGATGTTCTCACAAACTCTGATGAAGTCAGTGAAAGCATAGGCATAGTTATTGGTTCCAGAGCCCATCTTGAGAAGGAATCCTTGGCAACAAGAAGTCTTTTCAGGTTTGTCACATAGCATGTAAAATTAAACTTGTGTTTTTGTTGATTTGTTCAATATTTTTAAAGTAATTTAAACTGTGTTCTAAGACTAAGATGTCTATATGTATATTGGCTGGCCCTTACTAATAAACTTGACATAAAGTTATGTCATGTCATGCCGAACCTATGAATAAAAAAAACAGGGTCACGACTGTATCCCCAAGGCGCGGTAGACATTCTCTCAGATCTTTATATTCCACTATAAAAAAAATTTGTTTAGGCATGACATAACTTTATGTTAAGTAAAGGCATTTATGTTTATCATCTCTCTACATAGACCCTCTTCAATTTGTTACAGAAACATACTGATGTACGGATTCCACTTTTTAGTGTGGCTGTTTACTGTAAAAGGTATCAAGGACACACAGTGTGGATTCAAGCTATTCACAAGAAAAGCTGCCCGTATCTGCTTCCAAAGTCTTCATGTCAATAGATGGTAAGTTTACCCTGCATCATATACTTATTTAAAAAAAAATATTGATTTGATTGTTTCAAGATTAGGCCAAATAAGACAACCCTAAAAATTGAGTCCTTTTGGCTTTTGGGTGTAACCAGTTAAAGTTTAAAAAAGCTGCCTTTCTAATATGTCCCTTACTTCAATTGATTTTATTATAAAATACTATTTTGTGATACTAATCCACTAGTTCTATTTCAGGGCATTTGATGTAGAACTATTGTACATCGCGCAAACACTAAACATTCCAATCGCAGAAGTTCCCGTAAGATGGACTGAAATAGAGGGCTCCAAAATAACCCCTGTATTGTCTTGGATACAAATGGGATGTGACTTAGGCCTGATATGGCTGAAATATACTATTGGAGCATGGAAAATCAAAAGTAATGCTAAATCCAAATAAGCACAAATATTATATCAAAGTTATTTTTTTTTACATTTATTTGTAGTTAGGGTTGATAAAATCATAAAATAAAAGATATTAAAAAAAAAAAAACTTCTGTTTATTATTACATAAAAAACATTCATGAAGCTTATAATATACAGAGACTTGTGGAAAAGCACAATTTTAAAGCTTAATACACATAAATACAGTTATGTACTTTTGGAATACAGTAGTTACTTATTTTTTTTCGTGTTTTAATTTGTGCCTCTTTTTTATTCAATTTTAATTGAAGATCTAAATTTTCCTTCTAACTAAATAGTAAATACACTTAAATGTCCAAGTGACATTAAATGTTAGGTACTTACAGAAATGAGCTATAAAAATTTAATTGTCAACTCGCTACTGGTTGGAAATATTCATTTAAACTTAAACGGCTACAGTATATGAAACTACAGAAGGAACACTTAAGAAATGTAAAGCTTATAAAGTTATAAATGTAGTAAGATTTATAGAAAAATATCTAACATGCATAATGTAGAGATATCGAAAAATGCGATGACCACAATAAAACTACCAATTTGAAAGTGATACTATGAAAAACACATAAATAGGTAGTGTTATTGTGGCCAAGCATTGTATAACATCAAGTACTTATTAAAGACTGTTCTAATAATAAAAAAATACGAAAAGACTACAAATTCGACAGTGAGCAAAGAAGTCGAAATCATTATTTTGTGAAAATTTGGCCAATTGGGAACGTGAGGCATTTTGAGTGCCAAATTATTAAAATTAAATTACTGACGTAAAGGAAAGTACCAACAAACACAATATGATACTACACAAATCCAGCATTGGCCTTATAAATGAATGGCCTAGTGTGGATGTCCAAACTATTAGCATTATTTGAGGCATTCACAGGATTTCTTCATTAACAAAAAATATAGAACATTTAGAAAAGATGCATTTTCAACGTTAAATAGTTTGCTTCCTAACAAGGGTAGGCGAATAAAGCCTTATGGCGAAGCTAAACAATCAACCGCGTTCTTCATCGACCAATGAAAATGCACCTTTAGGTCAAAATATGAGGTGCTTATGCTACGATTGTAAATACAAAATGCATGCTCTCTATACTTATGTAAGGGCTTTCTTCCGATTCAAACCAATCCAACGTCGCTTACGGCCAACACTAAATGAAAAAAAAATGATCCTATTATTTACAAACAGATGAACTTTTCGGACGGAATTCTTTAAAATATAATAAAATCTTGGCTACAGTAAATATTCCAGATTATTTTTACAGTTATACTACAGCTTGAAGTGTAAATTGCTGTCAAAGGTCATTCTCAATTGAATTTTTTAAAGTTTTAATCGCTTCATAAGCATAAAGAACAAACAAAGACAATATACTGTTGATCGTAGGGATGTCTTTAGATTATCACAAATGTAACATGTTTTAACAAAGAAACAATAAATCATAACAAGCTTGGAATATTAAACTGCTGGGTTTTAAAAGCTTACAGGTGTGCTTTTGAAACCCAGCATACGAGGAGGTACCAATGTTATACAGTTCAATATTGTATTTTATAATGATAACACTGAGTTCACATTCAGATATAATTAAGATCAAACCTAAAATAGCCACCATGCAATATTCATGAGTCAGAATATTCTAAATTTGCTCTAATTTGGCTTGCAATATTGAAAATTCAATGCAGTGACTATTTTAGATAACAAAGAAAAGACCACAATTTTCAAAAAGGACTTTTTGTAGAATGTAGATCAAGAGATTTATACCTTTAGTCCAAACACCATTTTGAGGAACTGCTCATAGTGAATAGTGATGACGCCATCTTGGTCAGTGTCAAATTGCCGGAATGCTGACGTCAAGGTCTAGAAATTAAAAACACGTCATGTCAGAAAAAATACAAGTACCTCACTACTGAGCCTATTCTGTAACTTATTCTGTGGCTAACCACACAACAATATCTACAATCATGGCTAAAATTAGATGACTCATGAGTCACACAGTCACACAAACTGATTACTTGCAAACTTCGAAATTATAGTACCTAACATTTAAAATATTCTACAGATATATTATTTTGCAACTATAGCAGAAGATATACTCGTATTTATACAAACTTTATATCCTTATCCTATGCCTATGCTAGAAGCGAAATAATCAAGTGATACTTACCATCAAAAGTATAAAAATTAAAATGTAAACTAGTATTAGATTATTAAATAAAGGCTTTTGAAATTGAATATCCTTATTCTACTAATATAAAGTTTGTGCATAGGTTTGGATGATTGCATTGTTATCACCTCGACCAGCAGATTCATTTTGTTGAAGCTTAGCAGGCAAAAGCTGTACAATATAGTAATTTCTTTCCCTTGGAGGCAAATCTACGTATAACATAAATGTAAAGGATGAACCCACACTTCAATTAGAAAAGTATGGCATTCAATGAATAGGTGTTATACCCATATACTTACATACAAAGTTACACAGCATTGGATGAAATCATCAAACAAGATAGTGCCCTTTCCGAATCGATCAAACTTCTGCACCATGACATTCAGTATTTCATCAGAAAGTCTGTATCCAAAGGCAGTCAGTGCATTCTTCAGCTCTTGTTTATCAATGTTCCCTGAGTTGTCTCGATCAAAGGATCGGAAGCAGTTCTGCCAGTCACTGACATACTTCCACAGTGCTCCAAAGTCTTCAAATGATATGACACCTCTGTTTTGTTTATCGAACATACCTGAAAGGGAATGAGACCCTTGAAATTTTCTTGTCATACTCTCATCAAAGATCTAGTACCCATTAGTTTAAATGAAATTACAGGATGTTTGTTATACTTAAAAACTTTTTTGACTATTGATTTGTTTAAACTGGATTTTATCATGTTAAATACCTTTTATTTATTCTCAACGTTTCGGCTGTGTTGCAACAACCGTGGTCACGGGCAAACTGGAGGTAGGCAAATCAATGTGAATTGTGGTGGTGAAAGTTTCAGAAAGATATTTATATTCGTTTTTGGTTGGTGACTCAATGTGTCGAGCTTGCTATCTATAAGATTTATGCTTACCTATCATGAGCCTCACAGTCTCAGGGTTAAAGGCATTCCATGTTCCATTGGATAAAGCCTGTTGGAGTTCATCAGCACTAATGTGACCACTGCGGTCCTTGTCAACTCTGAAAGTTAAAATAAGTAGGTCCTTTTAAATATTTGCAATTTTTAGTCAAGGTTGCACAAAAACATTTAGTTTGTGGTTTTCCTTATTAACCTAAGGAAATAGAAAGAGGAACCAATTTCAGTTACATGTAATATGTGATCACTCCATCTCAATGGTGTGGTGAGGGCACGGATATATTATATATCCGTGGGTGAGGGCATGCAGATATTGGATAGACTACATTATTTACTGCTGCTGACAACTATTCATTGATTTGATAACTATTTTTCACATACTGACTGCTAGAAAACCTCACATGCTTCAAATCAATTATTTAATAAAATACAGGTAAATTAAGCAGTTCAGAATCCTTGGCCTTTTTTACTTGTTGCACCACATTAAAAAGTATTTAGTACATTACCTTCGGAATATGTCCCACAGAAACTCCCTGCTGGGCATTGGAGATTGGAATGCCATATTTCTGAAATTCAAAATAGGTTTAAGAATTTCTGTGGTTTATTTATTTGCTATCGCTTTTTTATATTGTACTGAACACGTCATAGGTTCAGACTGCTTACTTCCACAAAATTAGCTCAACAGTATGAGAGTCATGTCTATAGTCTATTCTCATTCAGCTCTGTTACAACTCCTAATAAAAATACATAACTTTTGTAACAAAATAACATTTCTGTAGTTCCAGGTGAGCGTAGCACCATCTAACATAGAAAACACTTACCTCTTCAAAACAAAATCCAAACACGAAATCACTTAGTACTTGAAAATAAAATCGAATCTACGAAAAATTTAAAAGCACTATAGATCTTTTACTTTTAGTTTCTTCTCGCAGTAACTTGCGGATATTTTATTTCTACAATTTCATCACCAAATACTCAAAAACAAAATGAATGGAATGAGCAAGGAAGGAGGAGAATGCAGAAATAAAGTGAGTGAGATTGACTTGACAATGACAATCACGGGTTTGGCAGTTGTTGACAATGACATCTTGCTAACCATCAAGTCTCGCAAACCTTAAAGAAGTAACCACAGAGCACTAATATTTTGTCTATTATATCAACATACTGCTGTACAGTGCGGTACAGTCAAAAACATAAGTTTTTACATTTTGACAAAACATGTTACTAACATCATTGTCCTTTTGCATCTAATAATGATGATTAATGTGGTGCCAGTCATGAGAATGACACTACGAGAGAGCTTCTTTAGTGAATCCGTTTTATTTGTCGGACAATAAGTTAGGTACTTAAACTCACTAGTTAGCAGTAGGTTACCTACTTATAGGTATATGAATGAAGAAATTATTATAAGTATTTATGAAGAGCCTATGGTGTCCCACTGGTAACTGAATAATCTGCAAAGCTTCTCTTCGCTTCGTCTTGGGTTACTGTGAACAACTTCTTGAAGTGGGCATATATACTGATTATTATTAGTTAGGTATGTAAGATATATTATTATATATATGAATATTATACCTACATTAAATAGATAGATTAATAGTATACCTATACAGGGTGTCCCAGGAACGACTGTCAAGCGGAAGTCCAGTGATGCAGCACCCCAAGGGCTACCCGAATCACTCCCATGTATGTTCAGCGATTTTTTGTAGTTTAGAAGTTATTCGTGTTTTTGTAACATTTTATTTATTGAGCAGTTGCAAGACAATTTTGGTCATTTTGAGGTGAATAATTTTATTAAGATACGCTTATAATTTTTTCTCTGGTAATTAGCTAAAAGTTAGGTCTCTCCAATCCAATGACTATTTACCCCAAAACCTATTCGACTGCGCCATAAAATAAAATGATGTTGCGTAAAATGAAAAACTGAAAACAATACCAATCAACATTTTAAACTTTCGCGACTCGAAGACATTTTAAATTTTATTACGGGACTTAATCGCGTAGGTATAACATTTGTTTATTTACCTCGACGTTTCAGTAGCGTTACAGCTACCGTGGTCACGAGAAGACTGCCCGCCGGTACTCGTTCGCCTCCGACCGATGAGGAACTACCCTCATTCGGTCAACACAAAATAACATTAGGGTCGCGACACACTACACTGACAACATCCAAGTTAGTACTAGACGTTTTTACGCGACCCGAACACTTTGTTATCACTGGATCCCACGTTGATGACAGTTTGTAGCCGCATTCCCGGTTGCGGCAGTTGCGGCAGTTCTTATATTGGACAGACCAAGCGGACTATTGCTGAGCGAGTCAAAGAACATATCGCAGCTGTCAAAAATCGCCAGGTGTATAAATCAGCGATAGCGGAGCACTTGCTAGAATCAGGATCAAACCACTGGATCGAGTTACATCAACCTTTACTCCTTTCCAATGATCGCCATTATTATACTAGAATTGTGCGTGAAGCAGTTGAAATAAAGAAACACAGGAATTTCAACCGGGAATGCGGCTACAAACTGTCATCAACGTGGGATCCAGTGATAAAAAAGTGTTCGGGTCGCGTAAAAACGTCTATAGTCTTTTTCACGCCGGAACGTATGCAAGACACTTCGAGATAATGTCAAAATCAGTCTAATAGTAATGTCCTAAAGTTAAATCGAGATTATCAAAATCGATTTTTGTTTCACTACTATCAATTCATCTCAATCGATTACAAGGTTCATTCATAGACAAAATTACTAAACCAACGATTATTTCTTTACTTATCGATTCATCAATTGTTTCGATTTTCATTTTTGCACTCTCTAATAGATTACGTTCCATTTTACTCAGTACTGTTATTTGGCGGAGTTTTTTAGAAAATGTTTATTGTTTATTTAATTATATTTTATGGCTCGTTTATGATAATTTATGAAATAATTAAACAGGAAATAGACAAAAACATTTTTTTTTGTATGTTTTATCGTTTAATTTTTTTTCTTGCCTTTTTTGTTTTAAAATTGTTGTGAGCCACACAACGTGAAACGAAACAAGTTCAATGTGTCTTGCATACGTTCAGGCGTGAAAAAGACTATAGTACTAACTTGGATGTTGTCAGTGTAGTGTGTCGCGACCCTAATGTTATTTTGTGTTGACCGAATGAGGGTAGTTCCTCATCGGTCGAAGAGGCGAACGAGTACCTACCGGCGGGCAGTCTTCTCGTGACCACGGTAGCTGTAACGCTACTGAAACGTCGAGGTAAATAAACAAATGTTATACCTACGCGATTAAGTCCCGTAATAAAATTTAAAATACCAATCAATACTTTCAAGGGCATTTTCTGAAGAAAAGTCATAGAACTTTTTATAATCCGAATGTATTTTAAAAACATCGCCATTTCAACAGTTATTTACCCTGTGAATTTCGTCAAGATATCTTAACGGCATCCTACTTAAATTTTAATACAAACTGTACCAAGTATTGAAACTAAATTTTTTTAGATAGTTAAAATTTCGCATTTTTTAAAAGAAAATAGCGGTATTATGATGCAGTGAACCCGATTTGTATCGTTTTTATGTGAAACGACAACTCCAAGACCCATCTTTGTGCTCTCAGTACGATACTCGTAGATCGTCGTATATCGAGTCAAAAGCTCAGTTAGCCTTTGAGAAATTAATTAATTAATCAATATTAGTAGGATCGTCCGTGTATTAGTGAATTATAATTTAATTAATTAATCAATATTAGTAGGATCGTCCGTGTATTAGTGAATTATAATATTCAAAAAAGCATTTTACTAACTTATTTTAATAAATTATCCTCAAAAATGTTGATACTTACTACCTACTGAGTATAACATAATTAAGTTAATATTTTAGAAATGTCTTCTATATTGCATTTCTGCAATGCTGATTTCAGCTGTTCAATCTTGTTATTACTGCTATCCCCATTCAATGATAACATGTTCCAATCATTATTCCATTGAATAACAATATCTGTAAAATATAATACTTTGGTCACTTTTTAGTTCAGCTTACATTTATGTGATCTAGGTCATTCACGACAATTTTATTTATTATCTTTTGATACAATACCCAAAACCACATCAGGTGCTAAATTATTACCCATTAGTTCTTCAAAATACGAAACTTCGTGTCCATCATCTGCCGATTTCAGAATGTTGGCGTATTCATCACAAAGTACTTTCTCATCATTGTTAAGAGTGTTCATGTCCAAATCTAAATTACTGCAATTTAAAATGATTAGAACTTAAAGCTACTACTTAAGGTAGTCTCGTATGTTTCATCTGTTAGTTACTCTATTCTGCTATTCGCTCAACATTATAAAAACTAAAAACATTTTCTCATAGATAAATACAATTTATTAGGTAGGTAGCTACTTACTTACCTTATTGCCTTTCTTAACTCTATATTTCCTTTCTTCCGATATTCCATGACAAATTGATTTTCCAATCGTTTGAATGACTGTATTCTACAACTTTGTGGCACGTCTATAAAACAAATTACTTACCTTAATTATCAGTAGGTAGGTAGGTACACTAGGTACTTAGCTGGAATCTTTTTTGTCAACATAAAATTATTATTACCTATGCAGATTGCTACTTCGTTTTAATGTTCATGCTCAATTAAAACGAAGTAGCAATCTTCATTGGGTTACATTGGAAAGAGTAATGTATGAAACAACCACATACCAAAGGTTATATCCGCTCTTATACCCTTCTCTACAGAACAATTCGACACAACACTTCTCATTACAGCTATTGTGGATACATTGTCCGATTTGAAAGCAGCTAAACCTCGTCTGGAATAAAATACAAAACTTAAAATAACTGAACTTAAAAAAAATGAGGGTCTAATATCTACTGAGGTGAGGTGGCTACTCACTGATACTGGCATATTAACAGTGTTCCAATAAGAGCATGGGATCTTGCAAAGCTTATTGTGGTAGATGGTCTTGGTAAATCACCAGGCAGAGCTTCGGTAAGCCAGGAAGTAATTTCAGCAACAGAAAAACTCCCTGATACCCGTAACTCACACCATGCCCTAAAAAAATAAAACATTATTTTAAAATTAAATAATAATGTGTACGAGTTTTCCATAAGTCTACTTATGAATATTACCTGGGTTGTTTTTCGCATTCTAAATCTTCAGTACGTGAGTAATAAACCAAAGCCGGTAGCCTACATGATATGAGGCGAGCTACTCTTGGAGCTCCAGCTGGAAGTGCGTAAATGTACACAAGTACAGAGTCTGGCTGAGAAGTTGAGTAAATTTTTGACACTCGCCGCATACGGACCCATAATCTCCTAATGCCTGCTTGGCATCTTACGGTCGCAAGAAGATCAGTAGATGACTCCTGAATAAATAAATAAAAATGTAACATGGGTAGATAGGTACCTACGTATATTAGTACCTATTTTGCTTGCTTATGTATAATTTGATCTATTCCCGCTTTGATAACAATTTTAAACAATCAATTCTCTAATTTAATTATTAGTGGGTACCTGGGAAGGACAAATACTTAATACTGCTGCACTGTCAGTTTGTATGGCTAGTGTCGTTTTACAATAAATAAAGAGCATGTCCAAAGGAACTGCGGAGATCAATCTTGTCTCCATCCAACCATCTTCATTCGCCCCTAAAATCTGTAAATACGATAAGTTTCAATGTTTTCACTTTCTGTAATTCAAAATAATGTTCTTTCGATTGTAATAATTATAAAATTAGGTACTATAAAATATTAAATTTCTTACTTCATACTGAATGTCCAATAGGGGAGGTGTTGATAAACTAGTGTTAACGGAACGCGTGCTACGTTGGTACTTCTCACGTTCGTGCGCTGTCTGTTTTTCTAAACGTGCTATTTCAACTCTGAAAAAAAAACAGTTACTAGCTGTAGGTATCATTAGACACTTTCGTTTTCAGTCCTTTTGTTAATACCTACTCGAGCTTAGAACGCCTTGCACTCAGTGCATCTTGGGGTAGTTTCGATAATGCAGCGGAGCTAGATTGATGTCCAGAACGAAGTGCAAATATTCGGCCAGAAAAAGAGGACACCAGTAATTCTTGTTCTTCTGATCCAATATAACCTCCATTTATAGAAGTAACTGGCTCTCCACAAAACTGTAATCAACACTTCAATAAGTAGGTTTTCATGTTTATATAGGTTGGTAACCCACTTTGAATAATGTTTAAAAACGGCCCATTAGAGACGAAGAAGCAACATTAGTGCCGAACAAGTGAATTATGCACGCTGTTATCATACATAGGTACGTAGAATTAGAACGACTAAATTGAAACACTAACGTAAGTAAACTTGAGACGCGGCTTTGCTGCCAGATTATCCATGTCTATGAGATAAAGCTGTACTGAGCCATCATGACGCCCCACTGCCAAGTGACTATTGCTATTACTGTAGTACCAGCCGAGACATACAACGGATCCGAGACTTTGTCCTTTAACCAAACACTTACTGGAGAGATTAAACCTGTAAAATGATCACATGTTAGATAGAAAGTTCTGTTTGATTATTATTTTTTTATTAACTTACTGCTCATAGCTAATTATTCCAATGGATCCATCAATTGCTCCGTAAAAGGTAAAAATATCATGTGCATGATTGGATGGCGCAACGGCAAGACACGAAGGTCCGGATGGTACAGGGATACGTGTAATTAGTTGACCATTTTCAAGAACAGCCGTTTCTTTGTTTGCTATCAATACGAGAAGGCGATATTTGGAACTCTGAAAATACAGTTAAGAAGATAATACATATTAAGTAGTTAAAAAATAATTCTAATAATAGATACTAGAAGTAGATAGATGCCTATCTATCTACCTAATCTACCTACTAAAGTAACTTGATTTTTGAGCGTTAGTAAGTAGGTATAATATGTATGACGTTCTAGTGTATTTTTGTAAATCTAATAATTTAACATTGTATGGACCAAATTTTGTTGTCTGAAAATAAATAAAATCTAAAATTTAAATTTATTTGTATTAAAAAAAAATAATTAAAAAGGCCTTTGCCCTGCAGTGGGACACTACAGGCTCCTAATAATAATAATGATAAAAAAAATTAAATAATGCTGGACATATCACACAGCATCATCTAGCCCCAAACTAAGCAAAGGGAACCAGATAACTAATATACTAGTTTTATACTTTTTGTTTGTAAATACATACATTTATACATAGAAACACCCAGGCCCGAGATAAATATTTCAGATCATACAACCATTTATCTCACCGCGGGGATCGAACCCCGAAACCTTCTGTGTCCTAAGCGGGCTTTCACCCACTGTGCCACAGAGGTCCTCAAATTTTAAATTGATACATGTCATATTATTTTTTTGTGAAAATAAATACTTATAATTTATAATAGCAAAATATTACATTGGGCTTCTCGAATACAGCGATGTCCAATATCCTATCTTCACAGGTATAAGAGAGACTTTCCTGCAAGTCACTATAGAAAGTAATCGTGCGTCCACTGCAAAGTATCAAATCACTTCCAACTACAGACCTGCAAGAATAATATCTTAGAATTTAACATAAACATACAGATTAGGTACTCCTGTAGCATTAAGTAAAAATATAATTACATAGACGTAATGGTTTCAGAAAGGGCTGTTTCTATTGTGAGAAATACTTTTCCTTTCTTAGTGTAACCTTTGACTTCATTTCCAGAAGCAGCAAATATTTTATCTCCATTTGCACCTAAAATTTAAAACATGAGTTAGGTACCTACATTAAGTAGGTAGTAGGTAGGTACCTACTTACACTTTACCTATTTCATTAGACTTTTTAAACTATCATGGTTAGGTATCAACATTTTAACATTTATTTTATTTATTTATTTATTCATCAACACAATGGCTTAATAAATCATGGTAAATATCCCGTTATTTGTGTTAAAAATATTTTATTAAAGGTTGTATACCTAACCTATCTAGATAACCTGTAAGTACCAACCGTTACTAAACTGCACTGAAGTTATAGGTTTTCCAGGAAGAGACTTAAATTGTACAATCGGTTCTTCATTTTTAATGCTTAAACATTGCAAAACTCCATTTTTGTCACCAACAGCAAACTGAAATTTCCCGATTTAAAAATATTATTGATTAGATAAACAGCCAAGCTTAAATGGGACTGGGCTGGTTACGTTAGTCAGATACAACCCAAAAAATGGGCTTGGCTAACACCGTCACTCCGTGGGTACCCGAGAACGCAAGGCGACGACGACGAGGCCGGCCGAGAAGGCGTTCGTTGGCGGGACGATCTGAACGATCTCGACGGGTTCGAGAGAGAGTGGTGGGAGATTGCCAGAGATATGGACGTGAAGAAAATTTTTGGGGAGACCTTTGCCCAGAAGTGGGACCGAAGTTCTTAGAAACTAATTACCTTTTGTTCAATATTTGGACCGGAAGATGGTAAAATTTTTAAGGTGCCTGGATAAGTTATCCCACATATTGCATAGTCCACCCGGTAGAACTCGTATTCCATTTTTTGCTTGCTTTAAATTTAAATTAGGTACAACCTTCCTTATCCTTTGTTTTGATTGTGATTTGCCATGGTAACAATCGATACCTAACCTACCCCGGGTACAGTCTACAACCACAGACGTACTAGGGATACTGCGTATCAGACGGAAAACTCAGGAACAAATCTACTCGCCGTAATTTAATCTGTGGGCCACATCTCATAGATTTTGACAAATGAAACCACAGAGTATTGAAGAAAGCATCGTGCTACCACCGTAGATAATAAATGATTTCTTTCCTCATTCATTCCAATCACTCATTCTATTTATATTCTTTCCTATTTTTTCCTATTCATGAGCCGAAGGCCCAATGTACTTAGGTAATTAGGAGGTGTTGTAAAAGGCAAGAAATAATTAAACATATTGATCATTTATTATTTTTTAACTTAGTTTTATATTTATTATAAGCTTTTGCCTGCATGGCAGGTAATGTCTTGTTGGCTAATCTGACAACATCCGTACCTTTTAAAATTCGGTTTATTATACAGGGCGTCCCAAACTTATGGGACATGAAGAGGAAGTACCTTAAATATCGTAGATAGTGTATTTTGCTTAAAGAAGACTTTATGTTATTTTTAAAACTTAGTAATTCCGCATTCATAGATTTTCTAAAAATTACTTGCTTCGTCTGGGAATCGAACCGACTCAAATGTCAAAAAAAAATCACCCTACTTTTATGATGCCAATCGAAAGAATAGCTAAAAAATAATAACTCTGCTTAGGTAACATTGTATTTTAAAAGAAAGGAACAACGTAAAATTAATCATTTTAATCAACATAAAAACATACATGTAATCGATTTCGTCGATCGATTCGTAGTCAATTAAGTGGGTATTTTTTTGTAAATTAATTAATGAAATGCTCAAAATGTGATCCCTCTTGTCTTACGCAAATCGCCAATCTTTTAATGAGTCCGCTACCTGTTGATTTTCTTATCATTTTATGGTGAACACTCGATGTGATATGGCACAATTCAGTTTGAACGTCGTCGACGGCAATAAATAACTTTCTTGAAATTTGACTCATTCAAAACTCATTTTACGTTGTTCCTTTCTTTTAAAATACAATGTTACCTAAGCAGAGTTATTATTTTTTAGCTATTCTTTCGATTGGCATCATAAAAGTAGGGTGATTTTTTTTTGACATTTGAGTCGGTTCGATTCCCAGACGAAGCAAGTAATTTTTAGAAAATCTATGAATGCGGAATTACTAAGTTTTAAAAATAACTTTAAGTCTTCTTTAAGCAAAATACACTATCTACGATATTTAAGGTACTTCCCCTTCATGTCCCATAAGTTTGGGACGCCCTGTATTGCACCAGTTAAATACTGCTAAACGTAACGTGAATCCCAGAAATAGATCTTTTACAAGATTTTTGTGTAATTCGCAATGGAGAAAGTCAAGCGAATATTTAGCTTCTATATTATTTTTGATGCTTTTAATTATTTCTTTACTATGTGGTTGCTTTTCTAAATATTCGTTGGCTTCCTCAGTAATAATACCAAAGAACCTCACGGCATTTTCTGAAGGGTAGGTTAATTTTTTTTCGTTTACGGATTTGTATTCTTTAAAAGATATCCAATTATGGATGGAGCCTGTTTCAAAATTCAAATTTGTAGCGGTTAACTCATCCTCACACTGCCGACATTTAATTTTTCCTAATATTTTTCTTATAACCCATCCTGCAGTATATGCACGTGAGTGTACATGTAGTCTTTCTTGCCTACTTGTAATAGATGTAGGAAATATTTCTGGTCCTACTTCAGAGGATTCAGGGACATTATCATTATTTTCAATTTCATTTTCCTTGGTGGTGCCAAACAAAGCCTGCAATTTTAACAATTGGACCCCTGAATCCTCTTCACAATTATAATTTTTTGAGTGAAACTGTATAAATCTAGTGATTAGCAGTGATTTAAATGTGCTTATAAAGGTGTGGCAATCTGGGTCATTATTTCTGAAATTATACGACCGCACTTGACCGAAAAAGTTTTCAATTGGGTCCGAGTTAAAATATCGCGGACATATAATTTTAATTTCTTTTTTTTCCAACTGTTGCTACACCCTTTCGTAACTTTTTAATGTTACAATCCAATTTTTCAAAGAAGGTACAGATGTTTCTTTTCCTTTTTCATCAACATATCTTATTTCTGAAAGTTTTTTTTTATAGCATCTCGCCAAAACGTGTGGTGCATTGAGTTTTTTGTAACTGCATGTCTTAGCGGTTTGCCTTTAGATTTTTTTGAGTATAAACTCGCTCCATTCACTGAGTCGAACAAATCGTCAAAAAATGATACCACTTCTGCGGTATTTTTTAATGTAGGGCTCACTGGACTGCCATCTGCATATTGCGCTGCAACAAAAAAAAATGAAGATATTAATATGCGAAAACGAAGCTTCGCTCTACATGATGATGATCATGGCTATTATGAGGGTCGGATAGTAGTTTCCTGATTTACTATGAAACTAGGTACTTAAAGGAAATTTAAGCTTACGTACTAAATTGGTTCTTATCTATACTAATATTATAAAGAGGAAAGATTTGTTTGTATGTTTGAAATGAATAGGCTCCGAAACTACTGGACCGATTTGAAAAATTCTTTCACCAATAGAATCCTACATTATCCCCAATGAACATAGGCTATATTTTATTCCGGGGAAGTGAAATTTTCCCGAGGGATCGCGGGTAACACCGCGGCGGACAGCTAGTCCATACTAATATTATAAATGTGAAAGTAACTCTGTCTGTCTGTCTGTTTGTTACCTTTTCACGCCAAAAGCACTGAACAGATTGGGCTGAAAATTGGCATGGATAAAGGTTGTATCCCAGGGAAGGACATAGGCTACTTTTTATCCCGGAAAAATCCCGAGGGACCGCGGGTTACACCGCGGGAGCGCAGCTAGTATTATATAAAATGCTTACCAAACTGAGCGGTGTAAGACAAAGTGGCTGCAACCGTTTTACTAAAAACTCTAGTACAGTTTTTTACCTGAAACATAAATATAGTTGAATAAGCTTACCGCTGAAACTAAAAGCAAGAAATTTTTAAATATAATTACAATCAAAATTCAAAAGAGAGAAATTACTAACCTTCATCTTTTTAATTTTTTCTGGAATGACATGTTCATCATTTAACTTGTGCAGTAGTCGCATCTGTGCATGGTTGCAATCTGTTTAGTATACTTCAACAATATCAGACCATTTTGATATCTTGCCTTGGTATATTATGTTTTTTGTAAGAAAGTTGTTTCGGAGCCCTTTAATTAGGTGTGGTGGATCATAAATCACACTCAAGACATGTCCGTTGATTTCAATAACTTCATCTGCAATATGACTTGATATAAGATTCACATTATATTGAACAATAAATCCTACTAATATATTTTTTTTATTTTATTTTATTTGGGAAACAAACAGTACATAGTGACAATTAAATTAAAGAGCATATAAAAACACATAAAATAGACAAATATACATATAGACAAATATATGTAGATCATACAAACATTTGTCCCACAGCGGGGTCATACTCGAAAAAATGGTAAGATTTTATCCATGCTATTACATTTATTACCTTTAGAAGCTGGGTTTTCAACAGCTTCATGCACAAATTGCACAGGTACAGAACTGGAAGTCATACCCGTTACATCTGAAATGGAAATATTGGTAAAATAAATATTTAAAATGGTAAGATTTTAGTAAGTAAGTTCGTATAATAGATTTTAGTTATATTATCTAATCATGCTAATTATTATATTCAACCAATCATTATGAAACTTTGCATAAACATTTCAGGGGTATCGAAATGGAGAAACTTCCCGGAAGCCATAATTCCATAATCCTGCTGTTTCTAACAGATGTTTAACACTATTTATTATTGCTTACTCTTCTAAATCAATGCCTAGGCAGTAATGAGTCTAGTTTTTTTTTACCAACCAGAAGTAGAGGTAGTCTTCATCCAATGGATCTAGGCATTTGTGAAGTTAGCCGTTTGTCTGCCCAGAACACAATTTTTGTATGAAAAAGCGCTCACTGCGCAGACAAACGGCTAACTTCACGAATGCCTAGATCCGTTGGGCGAAGTGTACGTCTACCTATCCTGGTTTCTATTGAATATTTTTTAGATATTTAAATTAAATGCTCACCATTATCAGTCCGCAAACGTTTTTCTTTCGGCATGGTTTTACAATAGGAATGTTCAATATGAATTCTCTTTCGAGAATAGTCATGATCTGAGATCTTCATCGTATACCCTGTAAATAACATTAGTAACATTATTAGTCTTTCGAGATGTAAGTATTTTAAAATAATGGGCCGGGGTGTACAAAAGGGTAAGCAGCTGTACTCACCAGTGTCCTTAGAAGATGCTTCAGGAGTTCCACTTGCTATCTCGTTGTCCGTGAACAACGTCGGATAGGCATCATAGCGAAGACGGCATTTCAAGCGAGATGCTGTACGAAACCGCTTCTCAAAATGTTTCGAACACACGTAATGCCTTCGAAGCCGGTCGAAGCTAAGGCTTCGTAAACTATCACTATTGATAAACTCCAACCACTTCTTGAGTCCTATCTCAGTTTTGGGAAACTTATAAAGAGTGACGTTCTTTCGCCTACTATCACAATTTACAACACAGCACCTTGTGTACATCTTTGAGTATTATGAGAGGTTATGTTGCGGAAATTAATCAACACAAAACTTCACTCGATCACAATACGAACAAAATGGCTGACGGATGCGGTTAGCGGACATATGCGTTTGCGCGGCACCACGGCTCCGGAAACGGAAAGTTTACTAAAAGACATTCGTTCCGTTCACAGAAGTTCACAGACGAGGTTGTTTCATCTGTGGTTCCGTTCAAATTCATTCCGATTCTATTAGAGGTCCCATAGACAAAATTCCCAATTTGTTTGTATGGAGTCAACCTGCCGTGTCTACAACAGAGAGACATTTTCGACTAAATAGACAATTTTTTTTTTTGCTTACTATCAACATTGGCGTGTCAATTTTGACATTTTTATTTAAGTCAGTCAGGCAGAACTCAGTTTGGACATCAGATTGGACGGGACCTCAGAGTAACTTTAAACGGGACTGCCATGTCAATAAAACTGCACTGGAAATAACCTACAAAATAATTGCATCTAGTTTTTTTACAATATTTTTGAATAAATCTAGGTACAATTTTTGTATGAAACAATGGAAATACAAAAAGAAGAAGTTTTTCAAGCCATTGTGCTGATGGATACTTTTAATAAGAACCTAAATCCCATAACAAATTATAAACCGATGGTTTGTATGTTTTGTCCTCATAATCATTACTGTTTTTGTTACTTTTGTGTTTCATTCTTTTTGGTGTACAATATAGTAATATTCTATTCTATCATTATGTTTTAGTTAGCACATCAGCATATATATATATATCCGAGAAAGAAATGATGTAAAATGCTGATAGTCATACGTAATAGATCTTTAGTTCTTATTGTCCCCTCTTTTTAGTGCCTTCTATCTTATCATAATCCCCAATCCTTGTCGGCACAACTGATCTCTCTCTACCGAAATCTAAAGTACTAATTATACCTACGTACCCATCTCAATTCTAATAGGGAGTCTTTTTCAGGCTTTTTTATCAGTCGCAGGAGTTCCACTTATTGAATATATTCTGCAGTCCTTGTCTGTTGGTGGAATAACTGAAGCGATATTATTTTGCTGTCAAGAAGCGCTATTGATCAAGGAATACGTAAAGTATGTAATTAATAATAATAATTAAATTAAAATTAAATTAAATAATGCTGGACATTTTCACACAGCATCATCTAGCCCCAAACTAAGCATAGCTTGTACTATGGGAACCAGATAACTGATATATGTACTACTTATATACTTTTTGTTTGTAAATACATACATATTATACATAGAAACACCCAGACCCGAGATAAATATTTGCAGATCATACAAACATATATCCCGCCGCAGGGATCGAACCCACAACCTTCTGTGTCCCAAGCAGGCTTTTACCCACTGCACCACAGGTCATCAAATTTACTGGCAGTCGCAAAAGCACCTGTATGAACTGTACTAAATAGAATATGGTTACTAAAATATGAGAATGTTTTTCAGAAAAAATAAAGGCCTATGGAAAAGCACTATGGATGTTCAAGTAAAGTCATCAGATACATGCCAGTCAATTGGAGATGTCCTTAGAGAAATTGATGCTGCATCTTTGGTCAAAGGTGATTTTATACTAATGGGCATTGAAAGTATCACAAACATTGACTTTGTATCATTGTTGGAGCTCCATAAGTAAGTTACTTTTTCATTATTTCGTAGCTTAGTGCTTTTCAACAGTGTAACTAATGACTCCGACTAATGACTGTTTCCGACCGAACACTACCTAAGACGACATGTGTGTGTCCACGTACATAGATAGATCATGTAATTTAATATTCTCCTGCGTACTACATTTTCCTGTTCTCGTACTTATTTTAAAGTTAAAGAAAATGATTAACTAATTATTATGCTAGTGCATTGAAAATACTAAAAGATGATGCAATCAATTCTCTGCACTGTCCTTAAAATGGCCATTTTACATCAAAAAAGCCTTAAATTCAAGCTAATCTGAGAAAAATGAGCAAATTAAAAAACTGAGTTCCCCAGTTGATATTTCAACTAAAGATTTTTGAAATGCATTTAAAATATTTTACATATATTTTAATACCCACTAAATATTTTAGATATAAGGTTTATTTTTATGTTGTGCCGACCCCACATAGAGTGGAACAAGGGCAAGAAGATGATGATGATTTTTTTACTTTTAGGCAAACAGTAAAAAAGGATAAAGGAGCCGCAATGACGCTGGTCTTTAAGGAACTTTCACAGGAGCATGCATTGATCAAATCAGACAAAGCTGTATTCTTGGCAGCTGATGGCAAAACAAAAAAAGTTTTAGTTCATCAGAAGTTTAAGCCAAAATCTAATGAAAATACTATTGAGTTACCAACAGTATGTATTACTTTTAATTATTTGGTATTAAAACAATCTTGATGTCTTATGAACCTAGGAGGCCTACTGCGGAACACTACAGGCTCTAAATAATCACAAAAGTTTTTAATACTTACATATAAAAAATCTGAAAGTTTGTAAGATGTTTGTTCTTCATTCAATCACGTCTAAACCAGTGAACTGATTTGGATGAAACTTGTATTAGGTGTAGGTAGATAGTGACCTAGAATAGCACATAGGCAAAATGTTGGTACCTTACCTACCTACCATGCATAATTATTATGTGTATTATAAACTAGTTGATTTTTATTTCAGAAACACATTCTGAGTTATTCAGAGATGAAGTTGCATCATAACTTGGTTGACCCCAACATTGCTGTTTGCTCTCCATCTGTGCCACCGCTGTTTGCTGACAACTTTGACTTCCAATCAAGAGATGATTTCATCCATGGCTTGCTCATCCAAGAGGATATTTTGGCAGACTCTTTGTACTACTCATGTGTTAAGCCAAATCAGTATGCCGCTGCTGTGACTAATTGGAAGACTTATCAAACTGTTTGGTGAGCTTAAATGCTATGAATTAGATGAATTTTATATTAGAAAAAGTTTGTGTGCGAGTACATACCCAAGATGTTGTTTCTTCATTGTTTGAGATTGAGTAGGAAGTTTCCTCAACAACAACAATAAAAATATAAGCATTATAAATTACAACTTGTTTTAACACTTTTCAGCCATGATATTGTGCACAACTGGGCCTATCCACTATCAATTGAGTCTGGTGCTTACAAGGAGTTTGTGTACTTAGGAAATCAAGTTTACAGGAACAAGACTGCTACACTTAACAGGTAACATTTGATATTGAAAAGTAAATTATAAATCACCACTTTTGTTACTGTTCATTATAAAGTCAATATTTTCGCGTATCTCCTTTGCATTTCAGATCGAGTAAACTTGTGGAAGATGTTCTAATTGGTGGTGACTCATTTTTGGGTGACAACACAGTTGTCTCAAAATCCTTCATCGGAAATAATGTTATCATTGGCAAAAATGTAACTATAGAAAAGAGCTTTATTATGGACAAGGTTGTTATCAAAGACAATGTTCGAATTTGTAACTCGTTTATTGACGAGGAATGCTTTATAAAAGAGAATTGTACAATTGAAGGAGGCACAATAATAGCACAAAAACTTAAAGTACAAGCAGACACGAGAATGAATGGATCTATTTTAGAAAAATCGGAATCTGATACAGGTAAATTAATTCATAAAATGAATGAACCTATACCAAGACAATAAATATTTGGTGTAATAGATAAGTGTAGACAGGCTCACACCCTTGATTTCGGTTTTTACTCTATTGATATTTCAGAAAAGCCGCTCAAATCGTCCACATCAGAATCGGGTACGGAATGGGAGAACGAATCTGTCGGCAGTGGCGAAGACGAATTCATCGGATTCGATAAAGTGTGGAGTGATAGCGAGTCTTGCTATTCGTCAGACCCTAGCGAGGACTCTTCTATTGTAGACTCGCCCATACCTGAAGACACTAAAAGTAAGTGCAAGTGGTAGTCCGGTATTCTTTCCCAGTCCAAATACATGTTTGGCACGTTAGTAGGTATGCTTGTAATTATTATTTCTCCTGCTTATTGTGTTATTCCCGTCGTCTAATGTTCTTTTCTCATAATAAACAGTTTCCTTTATGTGGGAACTTGTAATTAGCTATCAGCACACAATACATATTATGCTTTGCACAGTTCGGTGCTTTGCATGTAATTTTAAACAGTAACCCATAAATGGGTTTTAAACAGTAACCTAGCTGTAAGTTCTCCTAAAATTATTAAAGTTAAATAAATAATAATGTAAATATTTTTCAGTTTTCCTGCAAGAAGTGATGGACAGCCTAACAAGAGGATATGAACAGCGTGTGAAAAGCGATTATCTCATTTTGGAAATCAATTCTTCACGATATGCATACAACATCCAATTGCATGAAGTGAACTTCTATGTCGTGCGAGCATTGCTTAGCTTACCTATTTACGCTACTACAGATAACTTTCTCCATACCTTGAGAGATGTTATCAAGCTTTTCCGTCGAGTTTTTGCGAATTATATCAAAAGCAAATCTTCTATCATGGATTGTTTGAGAGCTGTTGAGGTGAGTTCCGCGGTTTTATCTGCATGGTTGGCGATCTGAATCTGAAATCTGGCAGTTAAATCTGAAAGACAATCTGTCGTCTGAATACAGCTGGAAAAAAAAAGTATCATACATTCATAACATCCCGCTTTTTTCCCATAGGGGTAGCCAGACCAAAGATTTCTACTTCTAATCTTATGACTATCCTCAAGGTACCTACCATAGATATCCATTTTTAGGAAATTCTTTGAAATATAATTTCTGAATACTTATGTTATTTTCAGGAAGCCTGTATACAATTTGAGTGGCTGCAAGGAAATAGTGGGCATGTCCTACACATGCTATATGATGCTGAAATTGTTGATGAAGACTCATTGTTGGAGTTCTATAAGGACTTGCAGGAGAATGATAGTAAACTACTCGAGTACAGCTCTGTTGTAAAGTTCTTTGAATGGCTGCAGGAAGCCGATGAAGAATCGGACTCTGACTAGTATATCTGTAACATTTTATATACTTACATACCAAAATATGATTGAAACTGGTATTAACTGACTAGCTAGAAGTATGTTATTGGGTGTGAAATGTATAAAGATAGCACTACTGCATAACACTACACTTTGCTATGCAAGTAATAGGCTAGGCATATAGTACCTACCTACCAACTCAATAAGGTGCTAGAATTGATTAAAAAAAAAGTCCTTGTAAATAGAAATGTATAAAAGGAATAAAACTTTTTATGGTCTTAAATCTTTAATTATACTATTATTTGTTGTTGGTCTTAGCGAATAGTAGCATATTGCTGAAACTGTACTGTTGAGAAATTCCTGAATTTATTGATGTCAAATGATGTGGGTTCACATGGTGAGTGAACTTTGATCTGTCTCATGTGTGTGTCACGGCCGTTTTGGTGATTACTCAGCACTGCTATTTGTATCATGTATGTTCTTATTGGTCTGTCGTGTATGTCTTTTATTGGTATCATTTCCCAACCTGGAACAAAAACCATGTTGATAATGGCTAAGTGTATGTATTAATTAGCCAGCTTTTGCAATTTATCAGAGTAAATTTAAGGTTTAAGATACAATTAAGGCACAACTATTCACATTATACAAGTCCTTAACTATTGAATCATTAGCCATGTTAAGCTGATTTATAACAAGCATCTTTTAAAGAGAAAAATGGAAGAACAGAAAATACACGCAAGCGCTCACTTTGAGTTTAGATGATGCTGTGTGAAAAGTCCAGCATTATTTATTTATTATTTATATTCTCAACTTACCGCTAGGCTCAATAAGCTCAATAACTTCAATCTCCTGCAAGTCATTGAAGTGTGTGCCAGCTCTGATTGATACCCGGCTCGGCGTGTAGCTTTCATCCAATTTATAATCCGTGTAAATGTAAATGTGAGATACCATTGTTTTACGTTGGAACTGGATGTTTACTAGGTGAGGGAGCTGACCATCAGATTGCCAGTAAGTATCCATACAGTCATCTCTTAACTGGTCAATACCAAAACCTGCAAATATATTTAAAGATCATAATGAATCAGAAAATATGATTACTTACACATAGGTAATGTTTTTACAGGCTCGACAGTTTTACCTGGTTTGCAAGAAGATAAGCTCCAAATGGCATGATTCCCTACTTCCCGGACCGTTCCAGATCTTTCGCTCACTAGCGGATCTTTCTCCGTTGTCATTATCACGGTTAGAACACCTAAACAAATGCAGCTGGTTGTTGATCAGTTTTATTTTTATTCTTACTGCAGTTTCGTTTGTTTACAAAATTTCGCGACGCTTCACATCACACAATGTCAAATGTATTTGACACTGACATATTTGTGGATAAGACATTGATTGCTGAACAGGTGTGGGCTTGATACCGGATCAGTTGAGTTTGTGGCACTGTAAGTTTACGACTTGATACAAATTCCTCTAGAAAGGAGACTATAGCTGTGGCTGTGATTCATGCCAATGATTATTTATCTAATCTAATTGGGGCTTGGTCCTTGGTTAAAGTGTTGATGAAGTAGGTAACCCCAATAATCAGTGTGATTGATTTTTCTTGGCTCATTAAGCGCCGATTAGTTTTCTCGTTTTAAACTAGATGGCGCCTTTTATGCTTTAAATGGCGATTTCTGGTTTAAGTAATTATTTATGTATTCTGTCGTCCTGGCCCATCCTCCTACCTACAAAATCTAGTCTCTTGTGGCTTAATTCAGTAGCTGTAGCACAGAATACAGGCTGCAGGTACAAGGTACCTTGTTTTCTATCAACTAGGTGTGCGTATTTTTTTTTTTCTTATTCATTGATGGCCTTTTGCACTCCCTAAAAGATAAAATGTTTAGTACCTGCAGTCGCAGTCTCTGCAATCAGCAATGTCAACCGGTTTCTACCTCCCAATACAATAATTGGGTGGTCGTAAAGCTGGTTGACAAATTGATAACTTTTTAATTAGTGGTTTGCGGCTTTATAATTCGAGGATGGCATGTGGCTTAGTGCGATGGGAACTGCCCACTAGGAGAATCCCAGACGGATACCAAATGTTGGTTCCGCTATGCACACGGATATTCATTAGATAGGTGCCTACTTATAACAATAATGCATAAGTATGAATATTTACCAAGAAGGAAAGGCATTTAAGCTGGTAGGTACTTACCTAACTTAGTGGGCACTTACTTGCCTACCTATACCTCACGGTAGCCGGTAGGTAGGTACTTCACATACCTACTACCAATCTTAATTCAATAATGTGTGATCCGTTCCATAGGGTAGGTACCTACCTACCTAAAGATTTTCCATGAAGGTAAGTAAACAATTCAAAATCTTGATTTTCGCCGGTCTAACAAGTGCGGGCTGGGCATATAAACTTAGGTACGTTTATTTTTGATCACCATTACTAAAATAGTTTAATCTCTATAATTCGAACTTTTTAATTTGCTTTGCGCAATAGTTTTTCTTCGAGGTTTAAAAGAAAAAGTGACATTGAAACAAGTCATGACGCCATATCCTCAACAAAATTCAAATCGCATACAATTGCCAGCGAAAGATTTTTACAAAAGTGTATTTCCAAACTAAATAACAATGGTTTTAAGTAAGAAGCAACTAGAACAATTGTCTGGGTTCACAGTAACTGCTATATCATTCGCGCTCGGTGGCTTCATAGGCATGTCTTACATAACAGATTGGAAGGCAGTAGTCACCTTCATACCATACTACAACGGGAAGTTCAAGCCAAGCTTGAGATATGGAGGCTGCGGCGATTAAGTTTTGTCTAAAAGCGAAAATAGTTAAGATCTTGAAGCTGGACAAATCAAAAGTGATTGAAACTTTGACCTAAGTTTACTTGAATATTTTGAAGATATCAGAAAATTTAAACGTGATTGTATCTTTTACCTAAGTTTATCAAGTCCTCAACTTAAATATTTAGAAGATCTCGAAGCTTTAAAGATCAAACGTGATGGAAACGTTGACCTAAGTTTTACATTCTTCAACATGAGTTAGACAGGTGATGGCAACAAGCTTGATATTTAAATCACTGAGGGCACGCGTCTAAAATTATACATCGAGAGGGATCTAAAGAGAAAGGAATAATGACCACCTTTGACTGACTGGTCCATCAGGTGTGCCCGGATTTGTGTATAACAATGTCAACTTGGCAGTGCAGCCGGCGCGTGCGCAGCTGCCTCCGCCCTCCGGCCAGCGCCCTCCGAGCAAACAGGACCTCTGTATTGTTATGTTTATTGTATTTTATTTGTACGAATTACTTTTTTGTGATAAAATTGAACCATTAAAGCGTGAATGTGCACCTGGTTTTTTAAGATTATAATTTTAATTTCAATGACTCGGTTTGGTAAATCTCGTAAATCATGATCTTGTTTAGATATTACCCTCTGTAATGACATAAAGTTTCTTAAGACTTTAAGCCAACCACGAGTTTCACGAGGTTCCAAGTCCATGTAAATAAATTGATAACCCACGTGGAGTTTGGGTTCGTCGTAGGTCGTAGCACTCTCGTAGCTGAAGTGAAGGAGAATAGTTAAACGTAGGTAAACGCTAGTACGTTGAGTAGGGTAGGTACCCAACTCTATTTTTCTATTTAACTTTGACTTGTTTTTCAGAGCCTGAGTACCTATAGATAGGCAGGTACTTACTTATTACGCCGGAAACAAATATCTAGTATAATACGTGATTAAAGAACTGTGTAGCCGTTCTTTACTTAGGTACCATCGACTCTATTATTACACGAATCATAATTTCGGTCGTCGTACTCAACCCATAGTACTCCGAATACCCATACACGCAATGAATGGGGCCCTTGCTACCTACGGCCACAGCATACACAACAGTATCTATAAGCTCGTGGAGTACAATAAGGACGGGGGGGGGTGAAGAGAGGACATGCCTTCACAGACCCTGCGCAAGCGCCGAACTTGACACTTATCTTTTAGCCGGACGCGAGGCGGTTGTGCCGTGCTGCGCTACCTTCGAACGTAAATAAACAATTTGCGCGAACTTGTGTACCTTACGAACTCTACGAACTTGTGTTACTACAACGAACTCAGTGATTGTGATGGATTTGTCTTGTGGGGAGAACATGCAGAGTCCAGCGAGCAGTGGAGGCGGTCGGCCTGCTGACATGTGCGTAGCAGGACCAGACCGGGCCTTGGACCAGGACCCCAGGGTCATCATGAACCTTCTGAACCTGGAGCGGGCCCATGCGGTTCACACTGACTACTTTGAGAACGTGCAGATTGATCTTCAGCCTTTTATGAGGAAGGTGGTCACTACATGGATGCTGGAGGTAAAATATCATTTTAATATTAGTTAGATTTGCAGCAAAATACGGGTTTAATTTTGTATAGTTGTTTGTGTTTGTATACTTGTGTTTTTTGCAAATTTTGACATTATTTGCATCAGAAATACCTAGTAATAGTAAATGCTGATAATTAAAATACCGTAATGAGAAGTGCAGCTCGCAGGTAGGTCGATGCAAAATAATGCACTGCAAACAATCTGTATAATCAGCTGATTTGTAACGTCTACCCTTTTACCATTTTCCTTCTTGCTTAAAATATATGTACCTATATGCTGATGTCTATGTAGGTATGCATGAATATAATCATTACACTATTAGTAACATAATCTTCATTGTTTACTGCTATCTTACTTTGTAATCTGCGAGAGATGTTCTAATTTAGCTGGTTTTCGTTTTAGATTTATGAAGGTGGGTAGGTACCTATCTTATTTTATTTGTTTTTCTATTTCACTCTTAAGTTAACGGCCTTAAAACTCCGTCCCAAGATTTGGTCTCTTATTGAAATTCTCCTGAGGTAGGTTGATTACAAATTATAAGATCTAAGGTAGGTATATATATGTAGGTATTATCTATATTTTGGGCTGTGATCTGTTTCTGCCGGTATCAGTAGGTGTCTCGTCCACACGTAGGCAGATCTTCAAAGTTCGTGTCTTCAAAGTTGTTAAGGGCCACCTAATTACGCCTTTATGTCTTCATTAATAAACATAAGAACATTTTGACTTATTTAGAAACTTTCTCGTACGCATCAATGACAATGACCCCGCTGCATCGCTTCACAATGACGCAACGGAACGTCATCTCCTCTGCTGAAATTATAATGGAAACCAGTAAACCGGCTTTACACCGGTAAAGCAGGTTCCAGGTTACCGAACCTGGAAGTAGCCTACCAGCTATCTTAAATCATTGCCTACCTTCACCATAATACCGAACTACGGTGTTAGTGTAGAAACAATATCTATTATCCTAGGCTGGTTCTGGGTTAATCCTTATCAATCTATTTCAATGGCGTTGGTAGGTAACTAAAGACGCCTATTAGTTAGCAAAATTCAAATCAATATCCATTGTCTTTTGTCACTTTCCTTCTCTTCCCATCCAACAATGACTTATTGAACTGTTTTGAAATCATTCATGTGATACCGCGCTTTCTTAGAAGTCGATGATACTAGGTGCTGGAAACTGCTCGTGCAACCTGCTTTCTCCGTAAACGCGCTCTTCAGTGTAATTTCGGGGTTCCATCATTGAGCATGGGAATCGTGGAAGAAGCAGATTAAGAAATAGTCCCAACATAGTCAGTAAAAACTCCCGATGAAGGGCAATTAGACGTTTCTACGCCTTTCGTCTTGTCCGCTTGATTGAATATAACGAATGAGCTTTTCTAGATGTTCGTGTGTTCTAGTTTTGATTTACCTATGTGGTTTGATCTGACATTATTAAAATTTCATAACTTTTTAGTCACTACGGTTTACGTTACCCTACGCTTTGTTTATTTAGGCTGAAAAATTGCTCGAAAATAGAGTAAATACTTAAGTAAAATTACGTCTCTAAATTCTACTTGATAATTGTGGAGGAATTACTCAAATGTCCTGTTGAATGTGTGTAATTACACATTTTATCTTGTCACATTTTTGTGACCTAAAGTAGAACAGAACCAGACTAACAGTTCCTTCAATTTTATCATTATATAAGTACAACAAAAACAAATCTTATGCATCACGTTCTCAGATAAACCAAACCAAACTAAAAGAATAATGTCCTTCCAGGTGTGTGAGGAGCAACAATGTGAGGAGCAGGTGTTTCCTCTGGCCGTCAGCTACATGGACCGGTTCCTTGCCCAGCGCGCCATCTCGCGGCAGCAGCTGCAGCTCCTCTCAGTCGCCGCTATGCTGCTGGCCTCCAAGTTCCGGCAATGCCATCCTCTGTCGGTTGAACTGCTCTGCGCGTACACTGACAACTCTGTGTACCCACATGAAGTCCGGGTAAGTGCTCTTCAAACCGAGTCATTATAGGTTCCTACTTCCTATTGTATCGTGCTGAAAACTTAAGTACATGGAAAATCTGTGACAGCAGAAAGGTCGATTGTGGAAATATATGGAAGTAAATGTTTAGGTAGTATTGAACCGTCTTGCAGTGACTGCAGATGATGATGATAAATAAATAATGCTGGACTATTCACACAGCATCATCTAAGCCCCAAAGTAAGCAGAGCTTGTGTTATGGGTACTAAGATGACTGATATATTACTTATATACTTTTTGTTTGTAAATACATACATATTATACATAGAAACACCCAGACCCGAGACAAATATTTGTAGATCATACAAACATTGGTCCCGCCGCGGGGATCGAACCCGCAACCTTTTGCGTCGCAGGCGGGCCTTCGCCCACTGCGCTACAGATGATGATTATGTGTTAACATTTCATGCGCGGCATTAGGCACTTCAAGGTTGTCACAGTGACACCGATCGACAACCGCATGCAAAGTTTTTATCTCGCTCAAGACCACAGGAACTGCAGACACTTGGCACGTGTGAATCTTTTTTCATCTCCCTGCTACGAGCATGAGCAAATATTACACCCAAACTTCCTGAGGTTTCTTAGCCCTTGTAAGGCTTGTTTAACACAAAAAGCCAGGACTTGTTATAATTGCCTATTAACCCGACTAATCACTCGATACCCTCGAGCAGCCGCACAACTTACATCCTGCGCCGACCGCAAGATTCATTGTTTTGATTTCACTGTGAATGAACCCGATTGGCCGAGTCAAATGTCACTCCTTCACCCCAAATACTCGTTTCCTACAAGTGAGCTTCCGGCAATTACTCCTTCCTTGAGGCGCTCATGAGGGCAAGAAAGATGTCACCCTTGCGCAGCTACTACCTGTGACGAAGTAACCAAATTACTTGGAGACATCCTTCCGACGGAAATATGAGTAACCCGGATAGGGCACCGGTCTATTACATACTTACAATTGTGATGGTATTTATAGTTAGAGTGCCGGCCATAACTTACATTACTTTAAACGAGAGTAATGCACTCCGACGGAGGCGTACGTCGTCCTCATTTAGGAAAATCTACATAATTACCGTGACATGTCCGACGGATGGTTCAATGTGGTTGTACTACCATTACCCTTTTCCCACAGTGTACCTAATGATAACACATTTGTGACCGCGGTACTTATGGGCAGGTGTGATTCGATCAATTGCGCTTGCAACCTATGAGTTTTGACTTTGTCCCTCGTCCCCATAATTCACACGCCTATATCATACGTCACGTCAGGTACCTAGGTATGTTATTTCTGTGTTAATTGTGTTTTCCAAAGTCGCATCAGCTACGTTGTATGCCAGCTGATCTGATAAGCTTTCCTCGTAAATAAATGATAATGTGGCTTACAAAATGTACAAAGACCGTGAGAACGTTTCTGCGTTACTTGCCGTATGGCATCCCATACTTCCTTGCAATTAATTCGGGCGATCATCGCGATATGCGTGCACTACGCATACCTAATGATGTCATATGGTTCGAGGACGGCTACTTTCTCATACCTTGACATATTTTGTAATTCTACCCTAGACAGTTTGAATTCCAGGGCGTGCGATTAATTAAAGTTCTTCTCTCACACTTTGTAATTTAGCCTGGTGTTTGATCAGGTCATTTGATATGGTGCCTACCTTGTTTCCTACATAGCATACGGTTGATACGGTATACCTATGGAACTCATTGAATTGGTTTCTTCCTGAATTGGTTTGACTTATCTATTTTGTATAATACCTAAAAGTATCTCTTTGTTTACATCGTTTTTAGGCTTATCTTTGAGAGCGCATTGAACTTAGAAATAAAGATTAGCTTTAATTTGTTCTTATTAATTTGTTGATGTATGACTTCACAGTTTTTGGCCTTAGATAAAACTGATGAAATGTAATATGTATTTGAGTGTAGAATCAAGAATATGTGATTTCACCGTGAAATTGTGTTGTTTAGTCTGTAATACGTTCGTCCAGCAAGTCAAGACTTCGACTTGGAAGTTTGAGATTGTCTAATTGCAATGTTATTTGCTACTTTTTGCGGTTTCCGCTTGAGCCCATCAAGTATGACGGTTACGATCCTTAACCGCTAAGAATACGTACTATTTGTCCCTTCAAACCTTAGTCACTTTGAATGAAGCAAATTATTCTTTGGAACATGCAATTGTGATTCACACGAGGTCGTTAGGGGATGAGCTATTTGAGTTGCAGTTGAACTGAAATGTTTCCTTTTGTCGTAGCAATGGGAAGTACTGCTGCTTCAACGACTGAATTGGCAGCTGTCTATTGCGACGGCTTTCGACTTCGTGGAGCCTTTCCTCGCGAGAGTGCCGTGGGGTCGAACGAATCCCCTGGTCCGAGCGCACGCCCTGACCTTGACATCAGTCTGCTACACTGGTAAGTGGAGAACTATTTTTGCAAACGTTTCTAATGATTTCTGCGTGTGCGTAATATGCGGGTCGAATTGACTTCCTGGTTGCTAATTACCATTAATCGATAAATGCTCTATTCTCTTATCTCTTTCCGTGTTGCCCTAATACATCGTGTGTAGTGCCTCCCTTTGTTTTTAAATAGTGCGTGCGGTCAACAGGACATGTTAGCTTTGGGGTGTGAGGGTAGCTGTGTTGGAACGCACATGCCGGCGCACTGATATCGCGCACACCTTGCGCGTGCTACCCCACTCACTGACCCTTCGTAGGTACTCCTATTGTTGCTGCGCAGTTTAATCCATTATAACTCACAGATTAAATTATAGTTACTATGTAAGCTTCAAAGTTTTGGTAGTAAACGAGAGTGGTTAGCGCTTATTATCATTACAATCGGAGGTAAACCAGTCCGTGCGGTATCAATCTATGCAAATGCTTGTCCAAGCTGCGTCGTTAACCGAGCACGTGCTCGCGCTTGAAGGACACTATAAAATGAATCTTCTTTCAATAGAAATGTATGCTTGTCACTTTCTACGAGTATTTAATTTTATGAGTCGTAAAGTTTATTTTATGTTTGACTGTTGATGTATGTCCTTGTAGGTAGTTACTGCTTAGAATTTCGGCTTTAAATAGTAGGTATGTGAAGATGTCTACGTAGATATTTTTTTTTACGAAAATTAATACTTTTGATACCGTTGAACCCGAGACAGTGTGTTAATAAATCCCTAAAGTGATTGTTTTCTAAAAGCAATATTTTGGTCCAGTTTATGTAGAAATATCTCAAAATCAAAAGCTAAAACTATGCATTCATTCATTAAGACTACTGGGATCACTTAGGTCTTTAAAAAGCTAGGATTTCACGTGGCGATCGCGAATGTACGGACGATTTGTTTGTACGTTGGTATTTATGAATTCCTCAAACAAGAACGTTTTAATATTATGACTTAACAATAACATATCAAAATACGACGTTAGACACTGTCGGTTGAAAGTTGACCAACGATGACCCTTGGTATTACATTTACAAGCACCGAGGGTTGCGCTTGCGCGATCACTAAGCAACTAATAGAAAAAAATACATTCTTAACAGCCCTCCTGGTCTTGGATGACCTTTTATAATATGATAGAAAACCTCGCATGTCCATGACCAGCAAGCCGTTTCAAAGCGTTTTAATAACGGCAGATGGTGAAAATGTTAGAAAAAACCATTGTAATTGTATTTTATCGAGGCTTTCTGTCTGGACTAAAAACTAAAACTATACATACCCACTAAAATGTTTACTAACAGCAAGTGTTATGATAAACCTTATTATCAACAAAACTCTTTGAGAGACTTTCGTTTGAAAGTAAAGCATAATAGGGTGAGAGCCAGCGACCGGCAGACCTTCGTCATTTTATAAAGGCTGAGAGTTTGTCTGTGTGTAGTCCCAGTATGGTTATGTACGATCCTCAAATATGAAGTTTGGGTCCGGGTGGCTTTGGGAGATATGAGGCATCAAAGGTGCCCAAAATAGCACCCAAGATTCGTCATTTTATTAAGGCTGAATTTTATATATGTTACTTAGGGAGCTATAAAAAGAGGTTTCCCAAGCGGGCAGACACCTGCGATGGTTCCTTCATCATGTCGGTCAGCCTCAAAGTATGGAAAATTACGAGTCAACTTTCGTCATTTTATAAAGGCTGAATTTTATATATGTTACTTAGGGAGCTATAAAAAGAGGTTTCCCAAGCGGGCAGACCCCTGCGATGGTTCCTTCATCATGTCGGTCAGCCTCAAAGTTTACCGTAGGATCGAGCTCGGGTGATTTTAATAAGGAAATCTTTGAGGTATAATGCTCAGTTTGATATATTTGGCTTGGAACACTATTAGAAATCACGTCGACCTTTGTCAGATCCCTAGTACAGTTCCAACCCCCTGAAAGTCACCCTTAAAGAAAAGTAATTGTAAGTATGATTTCGTAGTAGTATAAAACCTGAACTTTGTGTATGTTACTTGAGGAGCTATAAAAAGATGTTTGCCAAGCAGGCAGACACCTGCGGTGGTTCCTTCATCATGTCGGTCAGCCTCAAAGTCTGCCGTAGGAGCAAGCTCGAGAAATTTATGAGGAAATCTTTGAAGTATGGAGCTCAGTTTGATATATTTGGCTTGGAACAGTATTAGAAATCACGTCTTCCTTTGTCAGATACTTAGAATAGCTTAGGATTTTGCGTTTCGTAAAAATGTATATGCGCTTTTACACGAGCTCTGAACGGTGAAGGAAAACATCGTGAGGAAACCAGTTAGTATTCTTATAGGCGGCGACGGGCTTGCAACCTGTCACGTATGGAATACTAACTTCTGCAAGATGTGAGCATGTATCAAATATGTATTTGTACACGCCTCTGACTACCCCCTTAGACATCTTCAAAGGATCTGAGAGAATGTCTACCGCGCCTTGGGGATACAGTCGTGACCCTGTTTACTGTGTATGTACTGAAGGGCTTTGTGAACTTCATTCAGACAGATAGGTAGGTAATAGTAAGCTTTCGGTAGTATAACCAAATCTTGCTTCCTCGTGCTTAGTAATCTAAAATATTTTCATAACAAGCCATCAAAATAAAGTCAAGTTCGATATCTATGACATAATCAATAGGAGTAGTGGTTTAACCCAGCCTGCCCGTATGGCCCTCGGATCCTGATAAAGATTATTTATGCCCGAATGCCGCAGCTACCCTCAGCTAATTGGTCCATTGGAAATAGATTTAAAGCTCTCGTGCACATGGTCCTACTGATATCGATATGATACACAAATAACGAACGCGTCATCGACCTAAAAGTATTTACAGTCATGAGTAAATTGATTAGAGATGAACTAGTTTTAAATAATTAACACGAACGTGATCTTTGATTATTATGATGAGAAAGTAATTTATTGAAAAGCTTTTAAATAGAACAGAATTCATACCTCAGAAATACTTTGAA
This sequence comes from Epirrhoe alternata, assembly GCA_963565295.1. Lineage (NCBI taxonomy): Eukaryota > Metazoa > Arthropoda > Insecta > Lepidoptera > Geometridae > Epirrhoe > Epirrhoe alternata. Next base: position 9,540,342 of record OY751381.1, on the reverse strand, counting down.
GTTTCATGCTGATTTTATCAACCTGAAAACGATGTCTAAAATTCATGTTGAAAACCTTGTCCCTATTTAATTTTATCAAAGACCAATTTGAAAATTATTATGAAATGAAAAGTCTTATTAAAATTTTGGATTCCGATTTCCGACGGGATTCGAACCCGCAACGATCAGACGATCCTCCTAAAGCCGGAGTGCCTTACCGCTCGGCCACGGAACCCTTAGTCGTTGTTTGATAATTATATTTATTCTTTTGTTTGTGAAAGCTTCAAAGATTTCTTCAATAATAATTAACAACGAAATCACAATAATGCATGGCCTAAAATGTAACTTTAAAGAATAAAGTTGTTGAACCGAGAGATTATAGTTAAGAAGTGTAGGCTGGTGCTATGAATATTAAAATATGAAGGTATTGATCCAGGTAAAAATATAGAACGAATTTTCAGGTAGGTCATGACACGGTAGGGCTTTATCAAAAGTTATTTGCGCTGTTTTATCTACGGAAGCAGAACGTTTAAAAAGCATTTGGGCGTCAAGTTCTGTCGGGCAACGGAAGTGGCATAATTATCGTCGGTAACCGATCGCGCATTACCGAGGTGTGAAGGGTTAATAACATTACTTGACCCTATGCTTATTCTACAATGGCTGTAAAATTAATTACTGGGATCATTTACAATCTTAAGTATTGGCTGTAAACAAAAGCTTTGAATAGAAACCTAGCATTGCGCCGAATGTGCCACCAGTACCTAATATCCATTTTACCATATCGATGAATACATGAACTGTTCATTTTCTGATTTGTACTCTGAGTCCTAAGTCTAATAATATGTATTGTACCTTTACCTACCACCTATCTTTAAAATAATGTTACCTACTATATATTAATTGTTAAGTGTACCAATGTAATTTGACGTGCCAATGTTATGTTAAGTAACTTCATGGTCAATAAATGAAATCTGAAATCTGAAATAAGAATGTGGAACTTTCTAGTATCTTTGGATGTTTGTTTTTCAATCACGACTGAATATAGCATAGCTGTACTCATTTTCATATTTGATTTTAAAACAAATCGTTTGGTAGAAAATATTGGCAACACAGCTAGGTATACGATTAATCAAGATAAAGTTTACAAGTTAGTAAGGGATTAAGATTCTTGCGTCTAACGAAAAGCCTAAATAGTTATACCATGTGGCAGTCGTGCGACACTGGCCTCAAGGGGAGCCGACAGCTGACTCCAGACAATACACGAAGACGTCCCGCGGCCTTTGTGCGCGCAATCCCTGTCTCAAACCCGACGACAAAGGCAAGAAAACGTCAAGCGCGCACCTGGCCAACGGGACTTGGGATTCGGGGCCCTATCTAACCCGATACTGCGACTCTCAAATCGTATTAGCGTCTATTATTCCCAACATCTCGGCAGACCTTCACGTTTCCGCTTTGAACATCCGACCTTATAAATAAAAGCTCGCGATTCCTGTATCTACAAACGTGTCTTACCAGTTTCGTGAATTTGTATTAATTTTGGTCGTCATGCGTAGAAATCTTATGAGCGATATCGTCTGCAAAATGTCTGGCTCTTTGTATTGCAAATTTTCTGTAACTTGGGAACGTGAAAGTTACAAACAGAATAGTGCAACGTTAAGCTATTGTAACGAGCACCCCTCACAATACGACTAAACTTGTTTTTGCAAAATAAGACATCAAATTCAATAGTTCATAAAATTTGATCACAGCCGTTTTCGCACGATTAGATGTTTGCAACCCCTGCATTTGCATTCTGTTGATAGGGATTCACTATTTGGGGTGGGGTCGACAGGTTTCCCAAACGGAACTTAACGGTCCTCGATGACTGTTGATCGTCATTACTAGTGGGGTAATTAGAAGGGCAAGACGCGGGGGTGTGAGCGTGTGCCGTGTTGTACGTCTTGAGTTCGTAGGTCTCGGCAGCAGATGTCGGGGCCAACTGACAGGCAACCTGTTGCGCAACGGAACGCGACGCTCCGCTGGCCACGCCGAGATCGCCAGATACGCGACCTGCGATCATATTTGATTTTTAATAAGCTTACATATCCTATTCAACCTCATTTATCTTTACACACCAGCAATAGCGGCTGTCTATCTATACAAAACAGTCTGTCGTGCTGTTTCGTGGTCGTTATACCTAACGTGCTTTATTAACATTTGCAAGGGATCTAAATCAAGTGCACCCTATCTTAGCGGGTTTCATTGACCTGCAGTTACGAGCTGGTAAGCTCGAGTACGTTAATTAAAGTGTGGGCACTTTTTCTGATTAAAGTTATGACGCGCTCGCGTGTAGCGAATGTTTTCTTGTAGGACTTATAAGGGCACAGAACTTAGTAAAGCGTTTGTAGGTGGCAGTGACCCTTGCTACAGTAGGTAGGTACAAGTAGGTGCGAGCGGAAGGGTCGTGCCAGGTGTCGTCACATCTGCCGTCTTGGCCTGCGCCCGCGCCGACCTACCTTACCTCCACCCAAGGAGCTTTTCGAGCGGTCTCGCATCAATACCCTCACCGTTAGAAATATCTAAGGAAATATTTAATCATCGTTATAAACAACATGATGGTCATTTAAATTAATGTTCATGCCATGCTACGAATGAAATAAACGACCCCAAATATTTGAATTCTGAAACCAACTAGATTTTATTCAACGTTCCTTCGTAACCTACTTTTGAGCTTTTGAATTGTGTAACTATGATAAAAGTTTGGCCTAAGTAGTACACTAACCCACATTTCGAATTTCAATAAACTTAGTAGGTGTCCAAAGATAATATCAGTGACATCACGACCACGTGTGGAAATAGGTTATCTAGTAGCAAAAATAACGGTTCGATTAATAGTATTGATTGGTCGAATAAATCGAAGGCTACATTCGACAATAGATTCCCTCTTCCCTGGCGAAATCGCAGCTGCGCCCTTAGCTAGGCGACTTAAGATGTAAATTACCATTATTTCCCGGCCATTGTAAGGGTAGGTACACAAAGATGCAGACGGGGACGAATGCAAGGCAGCTGTGACTCCTTAACAATAAGCGTCTCGTATTGTGCAAAATGTAACATGGCGTTTTTTGCGCGGACCCTTTTCTTATTCGACCGAAACTAATATTTATTTTCGTCTACACTATTCTTAAACGCTGCACACCAGAGTTAAATTATTGTCCCGGACATTACAGCGTTTGTATTTATTTTATTTTATTTTATTTTATTTTACAAATTTTGGGAAAACTAACAGCTAGGTATAAACAATAGAATATAAATTATAAATAGTATGCAGCAGGAGGCTACATATTATAAGGAAGGCCAATTACAAGTTTCCGCGGATAGATATTAACGAACTATATAAAGAATGAAACGAACAGGTGACGACATGAACCAAAAGTTACTCTAAAATGTATAAAACGAAAATTTTTACCTAAAAATAAATACAGCAAAGCATCTAATACATACACACTAAGAATATTGCTTTTGAGTGCTTAATCTAAACGTCAAAGAAAATGTCATTAAGCAAGCGTTTCAGCTTACTTGTGCTGGTGTTAAATAAATCTACGTCACAGTTTGCCTTAACTAATTCATTAAAAGAGCTAGAAGCTCTATAGACAAATGCATTCTGCCTATAATTTGTCCTGACGACAGGAACATAGAGTGTATTAGGTTTCCTCAGTGCAACTAAGCTTGCGCGTAGTCCTAACAGCTCAAGAAGTTCGGGGCAATCGACAGTGCCGTTTGCTATACTAATTAGGTAAGATAGATCAGCCATTTCTCTGCGTTTGCATAACGGAAGAAAGTGAAATTTACGACACCTTGTGTCGTAGTCAGGCAAGAATATTCCCGCTCTAAATTGAAGGTAGCGTAGAAACCTCTTTTGTATTGCTTCTATTCGCGTAGAATACGTATCGTATTGAGGATTCCACACCTGGGAAGCGTATTCAAGGTGGCTGCGTACATAAGCACAGTACAATATTTTAAAAGTTTTGATATTAGTAAATTCCGACGACATTCTTAAAACAAAACCAAGCGAGCGAGAAGCCTTTTTGACTATACTATCTATGTGATTGTCAAATAACAATTTAGAATCAAAAGTTACACCTAAGTCTCTAATAGTATCCACTCGTGCTAGTGGAGCGTTGTGAAGGGCATAATTAAATAATATTTTAGTAGGTTTACGAGTATAGGTACATACATAACATTTTGATACGTTTAAGTCTAATTTATTTACAACACAATAATTCTCAAATCTAGTAAGGTCCTCCTGAAGGGAAAGGGCATCATGTATTTTATTAATATTACGTAAAATTTTCATGTCATCGGCATACAGTAAATCTTAGGTCTTATCTCAATTATTATTATTATTATCAGCCATGAGAGTCCCACTGCTGGGCAAAGGCCTCCCCCCATTCCCTCAAGCAAAGATTTATTAATCAGTTTCTAAAGACATGTCTTACGCAATCTTTAATCGATGCGCATCACAACGAGCTTCTAAAGAATAACAAAGTTTTACAAAATCGTGCAATCATATACATTTTTCTTTATTCGTAATCTTACAAAGTTTATTCGATTCAAAGATGATGAAGGATAAAACGTGTAGGACGCAAGGTGTCCAAGCCACCTGTCCGCCACAATTATCCTACAACAGATGCGGCCTACCTGCTCCCTGCATCTGTAGGCTAAAGACAAAACTTGAATTCACAAAAAACATAAACAACTCCAGCGTGTAGCAAAAGCTGCTTTAAAATTGATCTGAGCGATGACAGCGTACATTAATAAGGTTTTGCATTATGTTAATTTTATTGAGAATTCAAGATCTGTATGACAATACTGCTTGATGGCGTGTTCATATTTCTCTTTTGTTACTACTTACTACTGCATTTTGTTTCTCCACGCAGCGTGTTTAATAGGATACCTACCAATAGATGCTCTAGCTAGACGAGCATTTCATTTCACATCCTAACCTAAACTTTTCTTTGTCAACAGAGCCCGAGTTCCTCCTCGTGCCTCCATCCCTGATCGCAGCCGCGTGCATAACCGCCGCAGCACGTGGTCTTCGCGTCCGCATGTCTGTCAGCGACCTATGCCTCCTCACGCGGACTCCGGCCGCCGCCGCTGAACTAGTAGCACGCCACGTGGAACGCGTCTTGGCAAGAGAAACTCAACCGCAAGAACCCAGGTCTAGACTTACTCCACCTCACAAGCAAACGACCACAGAACAAACCCAACTGCCGAACACACCCACCGACGTCCAGGATGTACTGTTCTGATCTGATCAGTAAACGGTTTTGTTAGTTCAATAGTTAATTTATTAGATCTCACTTTATTCTGGATTTTTTTCACCAGAATTTAGCAATCACAGAATCACAGCTTAATCATATCTGAACTTTGGGTTCAGTCAATCACAGTTTAAGAATTGAAATGCATTTCATTGTTATGATTTTAGGCTTATTTTTTGCTATGCGCACCTGGGTAAGTACAAGAAAAAATCTATTCAAAAAGAAAAACTTTCGGTATAGAACACGTCTCGTTGGATGTTTTATAGACTTTGAAAGTAAGAAGAGCATTTTTGTTTTGTTGATCTCAAATTATTTATGTAAAATATAGCCTTAGTTAAATAGCATTAATTTATGCTTTATTTATAATTAGATCTCCCTACGTGCGACTGCGTGTTTTCATTTAGATGATAATGCGGTTGATCTCCATGAATCCCAAAATATTTGTAAGACTGATTGCCAAAATACGTATCACATCAGATTTTCGCGTCAGCGGTGCCTCATCGCTTCGTCGAAAAGTTTTCCTGATTTTTTGTTTCAGAGAATATTTTCTTCAACATTATTTGGCAGAAGTTTTTAGGTTTAACATAGCTATAGATAGATTTATTGTTATCACTATATGATCTGTAATGTTTGTGTGTGGATCTCATTGTAGCAAATTCCAAATATGCTGTAAATAAGTTTCTTTAGCTTAGATGTTGAGTGAAAATGTTATCTAATGTAATATTTATTAGGTCGAGTGTTAAGTTTAGTAAATTCTAGTCACACGTTTTACACATTCCTGTTTTCGACCAAACTGATTTTAGATTATAAATAAAACTTTAAAATACTAGACTATTTAGTCGGATTATTAGAAATAAGTTTTTAGTTTTAATACGAAAAACGGCCAGAATGACTTTTTTCGATTTAAGTTACGTTCATGTCAGTATTTCCTTGTTCGTTTATTAAAAACTTTGTATTTTAAAACCAGTGTCTTCAAAAAGATTGGCAAATAATTGAATGTAATTCAACTGTTGGTACATTAGTTGGTAAAAAACATGTTTGATACCCCTATTAATAAAGTGGATTGTTCACTACATGTATTTACTCCAGGTAACGGGTGTAACGAGAAGCCTTAATGTAAAGCTTACACAACGTTAATTAAACCAATTATACAGTTTAATATGAGTGAGCTTTACATCGGAGCTTTTTTAATGGCCGTAACTTCATGCACTGTTATATATATTTTTTTAATGTTTTGGTTTGTCATAAAAACGAATTAATACATCCGATGCAATGCAATGTCAAAAAGCGTAAAATGTTCGTTCGTCTTGGAGAAGTTAAATGTAATAAAATATATTATAGGGTGTAAAAACACAACTCTCGAAAAATAATCTTTTGTCAATGTCCAAATTATTTTGTACCGAAGAATGTTATCGATTATCATTTAATTAGAAAAACTGTTCTTTTGTTATTGGGAGCTCATCTTTACACCCTGTAGATTTGTTTTCAAACTGCCGTTTACCAAGAGATTGTTTAAACTAATAAAACTATTTGTTCAATATTTTAATAGAAGTTAGTAATAATTGTTATTGTAGTGTAGTTGTACTTGTACCTATCGGGTACGGAATAAGTAAATATAAGAATGAATGTTCTAATTTGCAAGTTTCATTTATGTACAGTATTTTTTCTTAAATAAACATAAAGTAGCTATTCTTGATTTTTATTTACAAACACTTAAGGTAATACCTATACAGAATGATATTTTGTAAAGGGTGGTGATAGCCAAGTCAGAAACAACGAGAGTTAGAGAAAAGTAGTAAGGGTTTTTAATAGATACTGTACCTACTACTGATATAACAAATTCTTTAAACTGTGACAAACAAAATAATACATAATACCCAAACAAAAACAGAGGTACAAAGGTAGGTACTTCCAACATAAACAAAAATAATCCAGAACTAGGATAAAAGAAATGGTAACCATTCATTTAGAAGGAACGGGTATCAGAAACAACAAAAGGAGACAAAAATGAAGCATTCATTGATTTTTGGAGAATGTTTGAACTGCTGGGCAAGGTTTCAATGGCATCCCATAAAAGTTCTTTTTAGTCCGTTTCATAATCTTATCTGTAATCATTTGAATTACTTTTTAAATAAAGGCTTTAGGTAAATAACAAGATATAAATAATAGGTACTTTCTACTTAGATTCTATACATTTCCTGGGTCCGAGTCTACGTTTTATTTTCATCTGTGATTTTATGACCCTGATACCTGAGGAAAATCAAAAATTCTTATTTCTCCTAATAGATCCCACCTAGATTATAGCATTAGACTAGAAAAATATCTGTAATAATAATTTATAATTAGTAAATAACTGAATAAATAAATCAAATCATTTATTGCGAAATATGTTCAAAAAGGTCTTAAATAATTATATAAACAGTGTCACATATTTCACCAAAAAACATTGGCATGCAAAAATTACTAAAAACCTAAATACCCCTACCTAAATAGGTATTGCTATTTGCTGGTAAGTGTAGCTCACCGACATCAGGAATTCCGTGGTATAGCTCAATGATCGCCGAGTTCTCACCTCACCAATTAGTTAAAGCCTCAGAAATACTAAAACAACCTCATAAAATTACTACAAGAGCTTTTTGCTCTGGATGGCACGCTATTAGCGACATCTATCACATAGCTTGTGAACTATCTCTATGCGTTTGTTAGATTAGGATGGCTCTATTCATTAGAAGAAGTTATAAGATCCCTGGAAAACCCTAATTTAACTACCTGGGGATCTATTTCCTTTATAAAGATAATATTAAATCCTAATAGGGTAGCTAATAGTGGATAATAAAGAAAAGAATCACAGATTAAAAGAATTATACTTTTATACAATACACCATTATTTTATACTTTACCACGCAACCATATTTCGAACACAATTTATGTACAAATAAGATATAAAATACATTTATAATACGTTAAGGGTAGGTAATATCACACAACTACTATGAATAATTAAACAGGAGCAAATACTTAGCTTTGGCTAGCGGCTGGACAATAATGGAGCGATTCTCAAACGCTCAGCCGTTTTTATAGGCTACGAAACCCCACTACCGCTTTACAGGCTACATTACATCATTACCTTATATGGTATCAGAGTTTGAACAAACGCTCTGTCCATATTAGGCAATGAACGTTCGTTACAAACTGAATACTTTATCTACAATTATATTTTAAGAACAATTCTATGATATCACCGATTTAAAAGTAATATTCCACATATTTATGTTATTAAACCACTACAAACTTAGTTTATATTTTACAATAAAGATTTATCAAAGCTTAGACTAATATTATAGTATCTATTGATCCAAAAATAACAATCAAATAGGTATTCTTAATTCAGAAAGCTATTTTAGACATACTTCTCACTTATAGCATTTACATTTTTATAATATTTCCCATATAAATCTGTTACGGCCAATCTTGACCTATACTTCGTCTCGAAGTAGCTTTTTATAGTTAGTATACACAATCATTTTTCTTGCCACTATTTTACAAGATTTCAATTTGGGTCATCATTCGAGTACATTTTTGCTCACAGCTATTATAATATTATATATATAGTTATAAATATATAAATGATTTATTTATTTGTTTCCAAACAGCAGAATACAAAGTAAACAATACACATTAGGTATATATCTTAAGGTATGAATAAACTAGGCTTACTTACGTATAATTTACGCTAACTTTGGTCGCCACATTTGGACACCCTGTGACGTGGTGACCAACATTGGATTTATATTACAGTTACCACAGCTACACTGTTCGATAGTGATAGGTACTTTTTTATTACATGGGTGTGATGTGCATTTTCAAATTTTACCTTTATACAAGGACAAAAGCGTTAGGGTATGTATCGTTGTTAAGTGTATTTTAGTGGTAGGTATCAAATGATTTGTGTATGTGTAAGTGTGTATACATATTTTATGTGTGTGTATATATGTAAGGAGTATATAAAATTTATGTGTGGTGTATGTGTGTGTGTGTGAATTTATCAATGTAATACGAGGTATTTAATAGGAAAGTACTTACTTTATGTTTTACATTGGTACACAAAATAGATAGGTAATTAATACTAGTCAGTTATACACATCGATCTCACTTCATGAGATAGATGCATTTTAATTAGGTATATACGATTTACAAGTGTCTGATTATCCCGTTTTTATACCCTTTTATCCCTTTACTTTATTTGTTTACTGGCCAATTACTCTGTATTGTACTGCGTACCTCCACCCGCTGCTGATGGAGCGCCAAGTACCCGGAATTGGAGGCTAGAACAGCGGGGCAACTACTATTCCTGCTGAACACCATCATCCGCTGTACAATGAGCTGATTCAGCCGAGCCTTGAAGCCCACAGCGTAGCCAACTACCGAACGTGCTTCTCACTTCCATCCGCTGTCGATTTGCTGATTAGCACCCAGCAAGAGGCCACACAGCGATAAATAAATATAAATAATATGACATGTAATATTCTTTTCACCATAAAATGGCCCGGATTTTTACCCGATGAGATTTTTCAGCACAAAAGTAATCGTTCACAAACAGTAGTCATTGTACATACATACCTATTATATACCTCGAATTTAAGTAGTAATAAGAAATAATAAATAAATATTGCTGGACCATCACCTAGCCCCAAAGTCAGCAGAGCTTGTGCTATGGGTACTGACTGATATACTTCTTATATACTTTTTGTTTGTCAATACATACATGTTATACATGGAAACACCCAGACCAGATACAAAATAACTGTAGATCATATTAATATTCATAATTAAAATTCTGAACATAAACTCTTTCTTAAATAATAATTTTACATGTAGGTACCTAGTACCTAGTATTAATCACATGGCGTTTTTAACAGCAATGTTTTCTTCCACCCATTCTCCTGCCCAAAACCATAATTTCTCTTTTGCTACAATTATATTTCTTCAATTATTTAAGCCTTTTAGAGCATAGCGGTCATCGAGGTGAGTTGAAATAATCGCATAAGGTCACTTGAATTTCGGTGCTAATTTTTCATTACGCCTAATATGATCTTGCTTGACTAACGTATAAGTACTAAATTACCTACAATATAAATTCTTGATCAAAACGTAAGTATATCCTATACCTGGTTATAAGCTACCTTTGACACGAACCTCATTTAGACGGGCTTGTACAACAGCTATTTATTAGTTTCCACAACAACTAATAAACGCCACGAATATAAACACAATAATGAACTTAGTGTTCGGACAAACATAACACATAGGCTTCGAAACACTACCTAAGTACTACCTGAAGATCTAACGGAGAAAACCCAGTAGATTTTGGACATTAGTATTGATAAGACTGTGGTACCTACCTTAAATTGTTCGTTTGGCCAATCTGACGAATCATTACAGATAAGTAGTACCTACATAACATATTAATTTATATTGCTACGTAATGTTCAACCTGTTCATTGCTTAATGAAAAGGGCCTAGTACAGTCTAAATGTATGTTATGAAATGGTACCTATTACAGCTGTTTTATTTATTGGGTGTACCTACATAATGGAATAATTTGGATATACTCAACCTATATACTCTTGGAATAAACATCCTACGTTCAGCACTGGGGTTTGTTTTGTAATGTAACTACTTAATCATTTTTCGTAAATATTGGTTAGAATGTAAATCATCTGTTTCTACAGTGAGACGTGGTTCAGCATTTTTCAACTATGAATGTTATCTATCGGTGTCATTGGACACATGTATGATATTTACTTCTGAGAATAAACTTAGAAATCTATGTAGTTGAGGACTCAATCAGATCTCTGCTTGCAAATGCTAATTTCTACTCACTAATGAATTTGTCCTTTTATTTAGATTCAAACTGGAAGTCTTGCAAGTCTTAAAAGTCTACTGTCTGATGCATTGTAACAAAATGTTCTATAATAAGTTCAAAAATTTACCGCTAGATGGCGTGATTAAAAATGGTCAAATGCTAGATCGCGCTGACGAAAACGCGCGGCGACTAGAGTAGTCAAACTATTATTTATGTTAAAAATTGCCGTTATCTGTACTCTGTGAATCCCAAATATTATCAGTTTCAGGTTTTCTACTGGTCACCCAACCTACCTCTCAACAGGCTATTTGTACGTAGTACATCTACCAGTGGGCTAATCTTGACAAATCTCCCTTAGACATTGTTGATTTAACCACATTTCAATCAGTAATGATCGTATTTTTCGGAGGGTCTAATACTAATGGCCTAATTGGCCTATGAGGAATGATCGTATGGTTAATAAGTACCAATATATAAATCTTAATGTGTTACGACTATACGACATATATTACATGTACAACTAGGTTTGACAACATGTGAACTGGTCTTCCTAAACATTCATGATCACTATTCATTCATTCGCAAGTATGTACCTACCTTATTTTATTTCTCAATTTTAATATTTTTATAGGCGCGGTCGCAGTCCGACTGCAGTATGGCGCATACTACACTAACCGAAATTTCACACTTGAGTCACATTACGACGTGCATTATACCTATCTACTTAGTAGATTCAATGATGCACAGAGCTGAAATCCATCTTAACGATTGAAATAAGAATAGCAATTGCCTCGCATAATATCACAAGAACTGTACCTAGACTGTGAAAGACTTGTGCATTTAGGTATTAAAATATTATTGGTAAAAAAAATAAATCAGTCTATAAAATTATATTCTTACAAGATGGAACGTAGTGATTTTTTTTTTTTTTTTTTACCATTCCTAAATCAGGATATCGAACAAAATCTATGTATCAGAATTGTAATAGCAATCAGTATCCCTAACAACGAAAATAACAAGCTCAATACATCAATCTTGAAATCGAACTGGTAGGTACCTTCACTTTAGCAAATACCTGCAAACTACATTCATCTATGGTACCATATACGAGAAAAATGCGAAGTAATGTTACAACCACAACGTTTTGCTAGACTCCATAGTTATGCTACTATCCGTATCAATAAGTTGATCTACCGCTTTGCTCCAATGGACGTTTTTTTATTAGATTGTACGTATGACGTGAAGAAGCTTATAAAATTCGGAAGTGGTTTTGACACTGCTGTTAACATGCCATTTTTTACATTTAGATCAGAAACGCCACATACCTACTATTTTGACTTTGAATTGCAACTCTTCAAAAGCTATAAATATTATGTTACTAAATTACCAAATCTTATTCTTAGCATATTTAAAATATGAATTTGCAGAAACGGAAGTGTACAAAAGCTGACAACTCGGTGCGTAAATTTTGCCACGAACGACCCTCTGTAGGATCACATTGTCTAAAACTATGATTTTCAGAAGCTTACCCGCCCTTGCGGCGGCTGAGGTGTTGCTCCAACCAATTTCTGTCGAGAAAGCCTCGATGCTGTTGCACCATGCCGCGGTGCCCAGGAGACTCGTGGTCAGGTCGAATGTCGGCAGGACAACGTCATCTTTTCGGTGGCTGCCGAAAACGGCATGTTTGATGGCTCGAAGAAGTTGTTGTAAGACAGGGGGCGTCGTCCATCTAGAAAAAGTAAAATTTTAGTAAGGCACATAATGTAGGTATAGTTCATATCCCTTCTTCTGATGTTAGATTAGGATGGCTCTATTCATTAGAAGAAGTTATAAGATCCCTGGAAAACCCTAATTTAACTACCTGGGGATCTATTTCCTTTATAAAGATAATATTAAATCCTAATAGGGTAGCTAATAGTGGATAATAAAGAAAAGAATCACAGATTAAAAGAATTATACTTTTATACAATACACCATTATTTTATACTTTACCACGCAACCATATTTCGAACACAATTTATGTACAAATAAGATATAAAATACATTTATAATACGTTAAGGGTAGGTAATATCACACAACTACTATGAATAATTAAACAGGAGCAAATACTTAGCTTTGGCTAGCGGCTGGACAATAATGGAGCGATTCTCAAACGCTCAGCCGTTTTTATAGGCTACGAAACCCCACTACCGCTTTACAGGCTACATTACATCATTACCTTATATGGTATCAGAGTTTGAACAAACGCTCTGTCCATATTAGGCAATGAACGTTCGTTACAAACTGAATACTTTATCTACAATTATATTTTAAGAACAATTCTATGATATCACCGATTTAAAAGTAATATTCCACATATTTATGTTATTAAACCACTACAAACTTAGTTTATATTTTACAATAAAGATTTATCAAAGCTTAGACTAATATTATAGTATCTATTGATCCAAAAATAACAATCAAATAGGTATTCTTAATTCAGAAAGCTATTTTAGACATACTTCTCACTTATAGCATTTACATTTTTATAATATTTCCCATATAAATCTGTTACGTTCGTTTGTAAAAGCCATGATACATTTTATATAGTTGTCACCAAAAATTCCCCTATGTGCAAGCTTTTATACAACGCCATCTCTTAGAGGACCGCATAACTAAAGAGAGCTTTCGAACCGCCGCGCCGTTTGAAGCTTTCGAATCCCTATCCAAGATTGAAGCACAACCTGTAGATGGCGACTGCAGCTAGAAAGCTCTATTCAAAATACAAACTATAAAATATCCATATTATACTCGAATACAGAAATACAGCGGTCAGAAGAGAACAGTGACAAACTCAGTACCTACCTATATACACACACACACAACACAATATAGGTACCTACTGCGTAGGTATACTAAACTCACTTTAAAAAAAAAAAAAAAAAAAAAAAAGTGAGTTTAGTATACCTACGCAGTAGGTACCTACCTATATTGTGTTGTGTGTGTGTGTATATAGGTAGGTACTGAGTTTGTCACTGTTCTCTTCTGACCGCTGTATTTCAACTCACTACATTACCTAAACAAAAATAAAAGTTTTTGGTGAGTAGGTACTTATTTTTTATTTACTGAATGACACATAATGTTCAATACCACTCATACACCCCTATTTTGTAATTACCAAAAAAATTTTAAACGGTCTCAGTGTATGTTACTGATCACATTTATGTAGGTAAAACTCAAAAAAAGAGAAAAAAAAATTATAACCTCAAAAGGAGACGAGACGAGTCAGACATGAATTTATGATAGCTACTGCGATTTTACTGACTGGGGATGATACGAGAACATAGTTCGAATGGGAGTCCGTACGCGATTGTTGTCTATAGTACTTATTTGTACAGTTTTCTTAAAATTTTGTGCGGTTTTGGTTGACTACAATCCTCGATAACTTTGTGATAGTTAAATAAAAAAAGTTCTGACCATGCCATTATCATTTTCTGCATCTGCTGCAACAATCCTTAAATTTTTTTTGGTAGTCATAAAATAGCGGTGTATAATAAAGCTGAAAGTTTGTGAGTTTGTTTAGATGTTCGTATTTCAATCATGCCTAAATCAGTGAAACGATTTGGATGAAACTTGGAATAGGCGTAGATAGTGTGACCTGGAATAGCATATAGGCTATCCAAAATGTTGGTAGGTACCACGCGGGCGAAGCCGCGTGCAGAAACTTGTACTACCTAAACGAAAGACTTCCGTTTCGGCATAATGATGTTCAATTCAATTTATTCATAAAACTTAATACATAAAATTACAATTATTATAAATAATTTACATTATTTGTAATGTTTCAGTGGAAACAATTGAGTCAATCCTTATGATGATCCAATTTTTCAAATGACATTTCACACCATTGTAAAACAGTAGTGTACAGTCACGGACAATAAGATGTATACACTCCATACTTTTAAAATTCTTCTTCTTCTTTGGTCGGTACCTCATTTCTGAAGATCTTGATCACCATGCGTCGTTCTGCAAGTATAGACGGCTTGTCTCCATCGACTCCGGTTTGTAGCCATCTGTTCCATATATGTTCAGATTCTCCATGGTGATTTTATTGGGAAGATAGTGCAGTGGATTCCCGTTCCCTTCTGCATCAGGCTTTTCAGGCGCTATTTAGACGTCAGGCCGCTGTAGCCTCTTCCATCCGGTGTCCCGGTTGGGTGTATGGTTATACCGCCATGCCTCGGTCGCCAGAGCCTCGTTAGTTATCTAGCAGGGAGCACCACGAGGGCCCAATGGCCGTCGTTGATGGCTATTCATACGAACCACCATCACATGCAGGTGAGGTTGGCAATTGGGTCGGTTAGGGTGTTAGTTCCGTTCTCCCCATACTCCCCTACTACCCTACGACTTTTAAAATTAATATCACACTAAAACTAAGAGATGTAGGTTAAAAACAAACAGCGGAAATTAATTTAACATTGTGTGTTTCAACTAGTGGCGAAATCAATAAAAATACCTGAACATTGTTCGACATGTTGACATGTACACGGGTTAAAACATTATGGAGTGTATACATCTTATTGTCCGTGACTGTACCTAAACAAGCATCTCCTTCAGGATAACGATATTCTATGCAGTAAAGGCTAATTTCGCTGTTAATTTCCGGGCATATATACTCATATAGCACCATATATCTAATATAGCGTTGTACAAGGTATCGTGTCGACCGAGCTCTACCTAATACTGACTAGGTACCTATATAAAGCTCAGTTCAAAGACATCGTGTCGTGTCGACCGACAACAGAGCAAATAAAAGCGACCTCGTATTTGCCGGCTGTCCCGATAGGTCTCCATAGTTAGCGTTAGATCAGTGAAGAGGAAGACGGGCGACAGGCCGGCTGGCTTGTCAAAGTGGCCGCCGGCGTGTTTGTTCAACTAATGAGAGGCTCCCCTGAGACGGTGTGTTTGAACGCCCGACGCCCCGAGCTGAGGGTTTTTCGTGCACCAGAATAAACAATAGTCGGTAGGAAACGTTTGCTGAACGACCCTACTGTATACCTAGACGGTTTGTTTACATGAAGCTTGAATCGCATGCCGGACTTTCAAGCATAAATTAATTTTGTATTTGATCACAAGTGGTGAACATTTTGTTTGGCTGAGGAGTGTTTTTACTGCACCATTTAATTACCTACAAATTAACTTTTTGATATGAATTTTTTAAATTATGAGAGACATTTCTCTGATTTTAACTATTTCAAAAAGCTCTTAAAAATACAATTCCACCTGAATTCATAATAAGTCTGCTATAAACTTCAATGTAGGCAATGAGTTGCTTCCTAACAGCAAATCTATAACGTAAGTCAGATGTTTAAGCAATATAAACACAATAGAACCTATCAAACGTCACAGGCTCAGATCTCGGCTAATGGATGTGCAGCGTCAGCTCGCAATCATGGCGATGGCTGCTCATCAATCACGGTCTCAGGTGCCATCCCGCCGCCCCTCGGGCCCCTGGCTCCGTCTGCCGATAACCTCCTTGGTTGTAGAACCTCCTTCGAAAAAGTTGCAATAAATCATAAACTACCTACTATATGTTACTAGACCATGGGTAAGTAGCGGTTTGATAGGAATGATGACAGTAATCAAGTTTCGTCAAAATATTTAACTGGTCTAATAAAATAGGATTCCAGGATTGAAAAAAATGCAGTTATTGTCGTAATGATGTCGAGATTATAAATTATTTAATAAAATAAATTTACAAAATACAACAATCCGCCATGATAGCTGACCAACCAATCAGAACGCGTGACGTCATTACTTAATACTTCGATCATTAAGGTAGGGATGCGCCATAACTTGTATTTCCCCTCTGTCAAATGTACACGACTCCGAGTCGTTTCAGTTTATAAAAACTACTTCGGTAGCCATTTTGACACAATACTTCTGAATCTGAGCGAGAACAGAGCTGCCATAAAATGCCTATTTGTGCTGTATTTTGTTATCGAAACAAGTCGGCAACATCAAATTTCAAAAGCGACGGCATCTCTTTTCATTTGTGAGTATTTAATTTGTAACATAACTATTAATTTCCTTATGAATTTATGATATTTATATTTGAGTAATTTGAATTTTCCGCCATAAGAATGAATGAATAAGTCTATTCACGTGACTACAATACTATGTAATAATCTATGTAGCGAGTCAGGGCGACAGGAGTATTATTGTTCTTTGGTCAGGGATGTCACTAAGTTTTTTCAAAATCAAAACACGTTTATTTTAATCTAGTTACATTTTAATTACGTTTCTATAATGTGTTCCATAATTTTTAACATTTAATAAACTGCCAACAGTTCAGTTATTAAAAGAGAGTTGTAGAATGCGTGAGCTGGTATATATGCGGTTCCTGAAGTTCCTGAAGTAGTTCCTAGGAAGTGAACATACTAAAAGTACTGATGTCTAGGAGGTGAGCCGGAGTGGGAGGGAGTTGACTAATTTATCAAAAACGGTGCGTTTCAATGCAATTATTATGCCAAATTAATTTACTTATGCTAAATGAAAGATCATAAAATTTTCTTCAACTCCATACCCTTTTCCAGAATTTCCAACCGTTTTCAAGCTCCGTAAAAATTTTCTTTTTTATCTTTAAGTTAGGTTTTTTTAACCTTTGTAGCTTAACATTTTACAACAGTTATAAAGCTGAAAAGGAATGTAGCTTCCTTTTATTCTTCCGGAGCGTGTAGCTTGCCTTTTTCCGGAGCGTGTGTCTCAAAACCGCAAAACCTGATGAAAATTCGGAATAGTATATTACAAAAGTCGTAGAGAATTATATGATCTTTCATTTAATTTACAAACTTTTTGTCATACGACGCACCGCTATCGGAATATAAGTGAAAAGCCCAAAAGTGGGAACTTTGATCCCCCCTCCCCCAATCCGACATAATAACTATGAATATATTGTGAATTAAAAATAAAATGAAACCACGCAAAATAATTATAGGTAATTTATTTTAAAACATAGTAATAATTATTTCAAATTGATGACAACCCTAACTTGACTAGTTGAAATGTTCTATAGTGCAGTGGTATTGATATCGATGATTTAAATGAATGAACGGAAGATGAACATTTTTAAAAGTTTTGTATGTACCTACTTTTCTTTGCTTGTTGATTTTATGTTCCCAAGAGATTATTAAAGAAAAATGGAAACAAACATGCAATAGACATCCATCCTGGACGCCTACTCGGACTATACAGGTGGATTTTTGAGATGGGCCATGGAGAGCAGGTACCTTAACCATTGTAGCTACAAGAAAACGCTCTTAGAAGACCTTCCCTATCTTTTTGAGATATTTTAAACTGCATTCGCAGATTTTGAAAAAATGTACAGACAGCGACAAAAATGGCAAAAGGAAAAAAAAATTGATTCCAATCTATTCAGTTTCAGGTAAACATCAAAAGACTTTATGGGGTCGTTTGAGTACTAGAAAATTCAGAAATTGTCAAAACTTTTCCTATACTTTTTGTACTAAAATCGATTCAGTTTCATGTAAGGATCGAAAAAGCCTATGGGACCATTTGAGGTTTAAGTACTACAAAAGCAACAAACATCCCTACAGAAACGACTGTCAAGCAAAAGTCTAGTGATGCAACACCCCAAGGGCTACCCAAATCACCCCCATGTATCTATGTTCAACGATTTTTTGTAGTTTAGAAGTTATTCATGTTTTTGTGACATTGCAGCAACAGTGGTCCTGCATCACTGGACTTCCGCTTGACTGTCGTTCCTATGACATCCTGTATATCCTATATCCTATCCTATATCCTATAATCCTATAAATATTATAAAGGCGAAAGTTTGTAAGTATGGATGTATGGATGTATGGATGTTTGTTACTCTTTCACGCAAAAACGGCTGGACCGATTTGGTTGAAATTTGGTATGTAGATAGGTGATACCCTGGATTAACACATAGGCTACTTTTTATCCCGATATTCCCGCGGGAACGGGACTTACGCGGGTGAAACCGCGGGGCGCAGCTAGTACTTACATAAGGCAGAAGTAGCTATAATTGTAATGAAGGTTCAAGGCTATTCGATTTAAATAAACTAGTTTTACAGTACCTAAGTATTCAGAAAATATAAGTTCCTACCTATGAAAACTCGTCATCGTCAACGTATAAAGACGCCTCTTTGGGGCGCACTTGAAATCCTTTCGCCACACTGGTTCGAAAGAACTAGTGGGACGACATCAATAGACCGATAGCTTACACACATTAATAGTTTCGAAATTCGATATTTTGGTGGCACTGTACAATTAAATTTTACGGTCTAACCGATTTTTACTTGTTATTAACTTATCTACTACATTGTAAAGCATTGTTAAGTTAATTTTATTCACAATGCAAAATATACGATTAATAGAAACTGAGAAATGGAAGAAATAATTTGTCATCATTCACTCATTCACGCATATAATCGATAACGATAATATTATTCCCTAATTTTCTTGATGTGTGCTACTTTCTGTTTTACGTCGCTACATTATGTTTATACGAAATTTGCAATAGTGTGTGTAAAAATGAGAGTGTGTTGTATTTTTTATGTAGTGTGCTTGTGTAGCGATACAAAAACGAAATGCGTATGTGTGTGTAAAATGCGTTAGTGTGCTACCTCGTCCCCCGCAAAAATTGACAGAAAATTTTGTATGAGGACTTCCTTCAATCAGACGTCCCCTTTATAGTTCGTCCGAGACTTAATACAATAGTACTTATCGGGTTGATAGTGATAAATATTTTTATCGATATTTTTTTGGTTGAAAATATCAGCTGATAATTTTATTGAACAATATATTTAATTACACTACAATATGTAACTCCTTAGATATTAGTATCTGTAATGTTAGCTCAAGTTGTAAATAAATAAATGTCTAAATGTCAAAATGTACAAAAAATTAATTTTTATGTTCAATGTGAAATCAATTTCCGCTTTTTGTTTTTAACCTAAATCTATTAGTTTTAGTGTGATATTAATTTTAAAAGTATGGAGTGTATACATCTTATTGTCCGTGACTGTACATAGAAGGTTCTTAGTGTCTATTTGTGTTATGTGAAGTCGGTTCACAAATTTATCCAAAAAAAAATATTTTTCAATTTTTAGTGTAAATAAAGTGTAAGTGTAAATAATATAGTAGGTTAGGCTTCGATCATTAAGTAGTTCTAGTTCGTCCGAGAGGTTAGGTTAGATATTGGAATAGTCAAGATTAAAGAAGTTAGAGTGAGAATGGGAACATTTTGTAGAAAGAGATCGGACCTCATTTCACTGCTATGAGTATTTTGTATTGGAAAACTAAAACCTCATTTCACAGCTAGGAACAATTTGTAGAAAGAGATCGGACCTCATTTCACTGATACAACATTTTGGATTGGAAAATATTAATGATGAAAAAAAAGAAAAACCCTAGGAACAAAATGATTTTGCTTTAATTATTTATTTTTAGTAAATGTTCCATTGTTTTTATTATTTATTCTGCTAGGTGGAGACAAATTCAATAAATCAAAAATCATTAAAATCAGTGGAGCAGTTCTCGAGTTTTATGTAAGTGGTCTAACAAACACGACTTTGTTTTATATATATAATATATAGATAAGACAAGACATTGAATCACATTCAATACATTCGCTATTTGTGTCTCTCATCGCTATAACTTATAAGAAATTTGAAGGCTTCGTTAATTAAAAACAGGCGACGCGATGCAGCAGCATGTGGCCTGTGGGGTAAAAATCTAATTATCCTGCGCCAGCCATGGGGCACGCACGCCATAACCGAAGCATTATCAGATTAGCACAGCGACTTCTAATTCCACTTGGTCAAGGTCGGAAAAACACTTGTATTCTTATTAGATTATTGCAGATTTGTTGGAAAATATAGATTTGGTCAAATAAGTTAATCCATATTTTTTTAATTTTGTTTTTTTTTATTGTTTTTTATATTAAGTTAATCCATATTTTTTTAATTTTGTTTTTTTTTATTGTTTTTTGTAGCTTGTTGTTTGGTTTACATTTTATTGTTATTATGTAACGTAGATAGGTTTTGTTTTAAGTATATTTTTTTATTATGTTTACTTGTATTTATTAGCTATATTTGAAGTTGTCTGTGATGCTAAGTTTATAAAAAAACTTTCGACTGTTACCGTCTCACCAATAAAAACTAGTTATTCCGAAGTTCTATCAAATTTACACATCGCATAGCTGTACCTTGCGTTAATTCAGAATAAGTCAGAAAAAAATTCTGACCAATAAACAAGGTGGAACTCTGAGGTAACTGTCCTTCTGTTACGTGAAGATGCACAGATCGGCAACATCGCATCCAACGAGAAACCTCAAAATAAGTATCATTTTGTCTATGAAAGCTGACTGAATTGGTCATTTTGTTTGTCATTCTTGTTTTTTTTTCTCATAATGGCTTCGCACTTTTTGTGCATTCGCCAATATTTCACATGTAATTTTTTTATTACAAAATCATTTTTGATTTCCGCGCTCGTTTTTATTATCAAATTACGATTTTTATTTTATAAAACCTTCTCGCCATGCTACCTCTTTTATTGGAATGTAAGATTTGTTCCAGATAAAGTTATTTTTTTCTCCTGTATCCTGTATATATTTATCTGGAAGAACTTAAACAAAAACTCCTTGGTATGTACGAGTAAAATATATACGAACTCTTTGGTGGTACCTATGAAAATATTTTTACAGTACCTACTAATATGTATTCTGTGGTTACACTAAATTTAAACAAGGGTGCTAGCTGGTGGAACTTCGGAATAGCGTTTGTATGAAAGAAATGTCAAAGTTATGCAAGGTGGAACTTTCTAAATGGTTTATTGGTTGCCATTTTGCTTATTCTTAAGTTGAACTAAAGAAAAACTTTACATAGTGTTTATTGGTGACACTGGTAGAGTTTTGAAAATCGTAAGCTGTTGTACTTTTGCTGAATTTTGCTACTAGCTGTAACCTGTAGGTACATTTATGTTTGAACCAAGGGGTTCATTTTATTCTTCCCGAAATAATGAAAATACAGCCTGTTTGTACAAGAATTCTGTGAGTTTGGCACAAGAAATTGGAAAAATTAAATCTACCTAGATTTATTTTTTCCAATTATTACTCCAAAGATTATCTTTCTTTATAATGTAATTATTATTTACAGTAAGCACGCTTCCAACTGGCGCAGTGACCTGGATCAGTTGAGCTATCCATAGATAGTTTTTACGACGATCCTTAGGCAGCTTGACTGATTCTATTGTTTTATCGACTTTCATTGCTGACTGGACCTACTGTTATAGATTCAGAAATATTATATCAGTCGTTAAAAAAACAAGCAGGGCTTTGAACTCCACTTCCCCGTTCTCTTTTGGGTACGAAGGTTAATTTGCCAAAACAAAGAAAACAGAATATACTATTTGTCGCCAGAAAGTGAAAAACTACGAGGCAGTGTTGTTTGATTGCAGGTCGCTAAGTGATCACATATTTCACGGAGTAGACTTGTTTTTCATCTCAGGATTTCAATGTATGTAGGTAACTCCGACTTTTTGTGCGTAAATCGTGATTTTTCTAAGCATATTGAAAGATTTGGAATTCCAAACGGAATCAAGTGAGTTATTAGTGCATAGATACATACGTATCTACTAAGGATGAAGGGCTACCTTACCTACGCCACATCTTTCATCTTATGCAGTACCTACCTACGTAACAAAAAAATTATGCATAATAACACATTTCAAACCAATGTTTGAAATGTTGATTCCAGTATTAATAATTTTCTAAATTTTTTTTTTAAATTTAATGTTAATCCATACTTGGTATTTCATTATGAAATGAAAAGTCTTCAAAATTTTTGATAAATTCATATTTATTGTGACGACCAGGGTTCTGTGGCCGAGTGGTAGGCACTCCATCTTTAGGAGGATCGTTTGATCGTTGCGGGTTCGAATCCAAACTTTTGATAAGACTTTTCATTTCTTAATAATTTTCTCACAAAACTTGAAACCAGAATCTTTTAATTTTTATAATAATTAAAGAAAATGTCTACAAATTTTTCTTAAATATCTGGAAGTAGGTACAGGGACAATAAGATGTATACACTCCATACTTTTAAAATTAATATCACACTAAAACTAATAGATGTAGATTAAAAACAAAAAGCAGAAATTGATTTCACATTGAACTAACTAGTGGCGAAATCAATAAAAATACCAGAACATTGTTAGACATGTTGACCTGTACATGGGTTGAAACATTATGGAGTGTATACATCTTATTGTCCGTGACTGTACGAGTAGGTACTACCTAGGTTAAAAATAAAATCTTTATGTAAATTGCACTTTTTTCTAATCGTTGAAACTAAAACTCCTTTGGTGAAGTTATAAAACAACGAATCTTCTTTGCTCTACATTGGCTCTACAAATATTTCTTGATTCCTAGTCACAGAGATCGTTGTTTCTGGTAGTATGTAAAATACACATTGGTCACTAGAAAAAACATTACAAAAAATATCATTTTTGAATATCGAACTTTTTTCAAGTCGTCCTAAACTCCTTGGTGGAGTTATTGAATAAGTGAGTGCGATTCGTCTTTGTTCTGATTGTTAAAACTTTTTGCAAAACACATAAAACGAAAAGAAAATAGAAAAACAATTGAATGAATTCAGTTTGAAAATTTTAGTTGTCTATTGTTAGAAATTATACAGGAAATTGAATATTTAATTACACATTTGCACCGTAGTTTTTTTTGTGTGAAGTGAACAGTTTCAAATTTCAATACTTTGGTATGTAAATAATATGCTTCACACCCTTAGCAAGATACTAAAATCAGGAACGTTTTTAATCCAGAATTTATGATCTGATATTGCAATACGAAGACAATAAATAAACAACAACAAAAAAGCGTTGTAGCAAGTGTAATTAATATAAATAATAAATAAGGTGTGTGGCTGTGACGAGCGGACGCGGGCGCGTGGCCGGGCCCCTGGGAGCAGCGACGCCGCGCCGACGACTCATTGCAATATTGTGAATATTATACAGGCTGCTTTCTCACACATCTATCGGGTCCCCTGAGCGAGGTATGACTTTAATGTTTAGTGAATGTTTTTTTTTGTGGGAAAATCGAGATTGCAAATTAGAGCTATAGCGAGTTTTGGAGTAGTTTGGTTATTAATAAACTGTATCAGGAACTAAATTTACTACTGTTTAAGTAAAATTCTATAAAAATGCATAAGTACTAAGAATTTAATTTCCAAACAAACATTTATTAGGTAAAGTGTTATGTTATCAATATCGAGCATTCAGTGAGATTAGATATCAGGAAATCACTTTATGAACAACCTAAATCAAGTTGAGGTAGGTCGTCAGCAAAAACTAATTCAAAGTATTTTAATAACTACAGGTAAACGTTATTATACCTACCGCCATTCATTAGGAGTAGGTACCTGGGCCGTTAATTACAACTTTTTTTATTTTCCTCAATGACAAAGGAACTGTCGGCGAAAAGAAAAGTAGACAAGTGTCGTGACACGCACCCCCTCGGCCGGAGCGCGGAGGGGGTGTCTCGGGGACCAATGGAGGTCGGCGGCCGCGGCAACGCGCCCGGCCATTGGCCAGGTTTTGGGGGTGCGCGCCCCGCCCCCTCCTCGAGGCTCGCCCTTATTGAATTAGGCTTATCATTCGATTTCGAGTGGGGCGAGCGCGCGGTCCTCCACGCCGGCAAAAACTATCACCGGCTCCCGATACCGTCTGCGATCGGCATAATTCGATATAGTCGCGGCTCATCCAATTATGCGGCTGTGAGCCTTCGCGGTCCTTTCGAGACGAGACGCACGCGCGTCGCGCGGCGCGCCGGTTTGCCGGCTAGCGCTGGTCTGCTTGGCAACACATGGCGCTGGTGAGATAGCAGCAGCTGCCACCATGGAGTACGGGTACTTGAGCGGCGCTGGAGGAGGCTTCGAGGGAGGATGCTTAGGCGCCGGCGGAGGCGAGTTGTCGTGGGGCGAGCTTGCCTCGTGCGGTCAGATGTCGCAGGCGGCCTACCGCTACCAGGGAATGAGGTATCAGCCGCCACCACCTCAATGCACGCGGCCCCAGGACGCCACTATGAGGAACCACCACATATTCCCACCTTCTATGAACTTGCAACGTAAGTATCACCGTCTGAACATTTTCTCAGTCTTTTTTGTTTTTGTCAAATGTTTTGTATGTAAACGTACTTGGAGGTTTCGCTTATAGGTTCACGGGCATCATCAGCTTAACTCTGCTAAATCTACTGTCATTTTTTTATGTCATAAAAACAAGAAAAACACATTTTAAGCCTGATCTCTTTCAAGCCTGATCTGTCGAATTTTATGTAAAATCACCATAGCCACTGAATAGTTAAATCCAAATTTTATACACCCAACCACTTTGCTTGACCCAGTATCGGAGTTCCTTAATTTAATTATTGTTTTGATTGTGATGATTATGTCGAAGTTTATCTTCTCATCACATGGCCTATTTTCTAACTTTACTTTGATGTGGTTACTGGTATCCTAGAGGTTTTTTATTGTTATCATTTCCTTTCAAAATTAGGTACCTAAGTTGTTATTTACGACATACAGTGACAACGTTAAAAGTGTTACTGGGTCATTTTATATGGTTTAAGTTTCAAGTTGATATCTGAGATCGTTTCACTGAAAAAGGGTCTTTGTAGACTGATAATATTCCTTGTTTCTTATTGGGCTGTGGAACCCTAACGGCAGTAAAGTACCAAATTCGTAGTAGCACAGAATTCTCTACGCGAGTCTACGGCGTGTACTACGCCGTAGACTCGTATAGAGACATCACTGTTTTGAGCTTAAAAAATATTGGTAGATTACGTTCTGTTTAATAGAAATCTTGTAAGTGTCATATTTTTTCCACAAGGCCTTCAGCTAACATAACTTATTTCGATTATAACAATACTAGCGAACGTGCGCGAGTTTGTCCTCGTCACAGACAGTCCCCCAAACTGTAGTTCGTAATTAAGTTAATTTATAAATAAATAATCATTATACCTAATTATATTATATATTAATGCTTATTTTCTTCGTTTCTATTATTTTGACGTAACTATTTAATCCAATCGCACATGATAACTTTAATTATGTCTTTATTTTCATCCCCTAATACGGATAGATTTTTGGAATACAAATAAATATAATAATAGAATCATATCTCTTTAAACGCTCAAATGTCTAATTCCAATAGTTTTCAAAGCTTTAAATATGTCAGTCAGTCAATCAGTTTCCCCCTTTATGTATTTAGATTTTGGCTGATACGAGTCTGTAAATAAAAGTACATTTAAGT
Organism: Epirrhoe alternata; assembly: GCA_963565295.1. NCBI lineage: Eukaryota > Metazoa > Arthropoda > Insecta > Lepidoptera > Geometridae > Epirrhoe > Epirrhoe alternata. The sequence continues at coordinate 9,513,854 of OY751381.1, read as the reverse complement.
CATATAATATTATGTTTTGAGGGCAAAACATCGAATCTTTTCAGTGGTCCGCGGCCGACGGAAAACGGGCCGTGCGATACATTTGTCCATTGCATATTATTTCATTGTATTTTATTGCGATAAGACATTGTATAAGTTTTATATTTGAGAATAAAATAATAAATTATCTAAGTAATTATTATTAAATATACCACCTTTGCTTTTGGAATATGTAAAAAGTTTCAGGGTTAAGAAATATTTAGTCAAAATTATAGAATTTATTATTCAGTGAGGTCAGTTAGATCGCCAAAATTGTCTGTTTGATTTTACTCCTGTTTTGTCTCCATAAAAAACATAACAAATTACTTACTATCTTACTACAAAAAATATAAACCATGTTTAGCGAAGCACTAACTTAAAAACTATCCCTAGAAAAACGATCTCGTACATACTCGTATATAGAACGCTTTTTTGTGATAATAGTTTTGTTTTGACATTGTGTCAGCATGGTGTACAACGGATGCCTATCTTTTTTAACCGACTTCAAAAAAAGGAGGAGGTTCTATGTTCGGGTGTATGTATGTTTTTTTTTTTTTTTTTTTTTGGATGTATGTTCATCGATATCTCGGTCAGTTGTAAACCGATTTCCAAATTTTTTTTTTGTTTGAAAGGGTATGCTACCCTAGTGGTCCCATAAAAATTTTACTCCTGAGGGATTGATAGTTTTCCCGTAATACTCAAAAAATAACCGATCTTTCCGAAAAATGTGGACCGATTTCCAAAATTTTTTTTTTGCTTGTAAGGCTATCCATATCTAGGTGGTCCTCATACTTTTTTTTCCTGAGGGATTGATAGTTTTCCTGTAAATCTCAAAAAACCTCATTCTCACTACAAAATCTGAGTCAAACATTGAATAGTTTGACATGTTTAAATACGCTCGAGGTGATCCCATATAATTTTATTCCTGAGGGATTCTCACTCTAACTGCTTTAATCTTGACTATTCCAATATCTAACCTAACCTACTATATTATTTACACTAAAAATTGAAAAATAAAAATTTTTGAAAAAAAAATTGAACCGACTTCACATAACACAAATAGACACTAAGAACCTTCTATGTACCTACACTAAAAAGAGAAAAATAAGAATATACACATGCAATTATTACTTACAGTATTCAAATAATAAATTATTATGTTATATTATATTTGAAGTCGGTGCCAACTATTCTACTCTAACTACTCCATACAATTTTGCACCCAAGTTCTATTGTACTCGTAATTTCTTCTTAGATGTAAATGCATAGATAGTTGGCACCGACTTCAAAATATAATATAACATAATAATTTATTATTTGAATACTGTAAGTAATAATTGCATGTGTATATTCTTATTTTTCTCTTTTTAGTGTAGGTACATAGAAGGTTCTTAGTGTCTATTTGTGTTATGTGAAGTCGGTTCAATTTTTTTTTCAAAATTTTTTATTGTTAGTTAGTTTTTAGTGTAATATTTATTTTAACTGTGGTTTGGGACCTGGTTTCCTTTCCTTCAAGTCAAAAAGCATTTATTCAGTAGGACCGCTGGGATCACTTTGAATCGTCTTAAAGCTAGGTGATTTTACTGCTGTTCCTTCGAAAATCAAAGTCAAAAAGCATTTATTCAGTAGGACCGCTGGGATCACTTACAATAGTCTTAAAAATAATGTTACTTCTGTTCTTTCGCAAGGTGAAGAATCAGGGCGTGTAAATAAACAAGCTTATCGTGAGATACTTATCTAATAAAGTAAGGCTGTTCAAATTCGAAGACGAAATACTCATTGATGCCATGATTCGAAACCGCAACCCCCGTAACTAAATAATAAATAATGCTGGACACAGCATCATCTAGCCCCAAGGAAAGCAGAGCTTGTCAATATCAAAGCCAAAAAGCATTAATTTTTTTAAGACCGCTGGTATCACTTTGAATCGTCTTACACTCTCGTGCTAGGTGTGATTTTACTCCTTTCCTTCGCGACCAATACCGTGAAGAACCCGGGCAACAAAAAAACTTGTATTTTGGGGAACTACATGACTACTACTTCGCAAGCGGATCTTCGCCCGCTACGCTATAGAGGTCGTCGACTTACGCTACTAAATACTCATATCGAGTTTCAAGCAAATCGGACCACGTATTAGAAAATCCCATACAAACTTTAACAGCCCCTTCATCCCGTTTTAGGGGTAGTTTTAAATTATTTGAATGCAGTCATTTTTTAATTACACTACGTAATACTCATACCGAGTTTCAAATAAACCGAACCACGCACCAAAAAACCCCATACAAATATTAAGACCCCCTACACCCCGTTCTAGGGGTAAATTTGATTTTTTTTTGAATGCAGACTTACATTAAAATTGTTGAATAATCATAATTATAAGTTTCATGTCAAAGTGACATTAATACGATTTTTCATACAAACATTTTAGCCCTTTTTACCCCCTTAGGGGTTCTATCTATCTATCTATCCAGCCGGTAACACCCACTGTTGGGTATAGGCCTCTTCTCTTTCACGCCACTCCTGTATTTTTTATATTTAACTCCCTTAGGGGTTAAATATAAAAAATCCTTCTTAGTACACCTTTACGCACCAAGACAGATAAACCCTCAAAATTTCAAGTACGACCAGCGGTTTAGGCTGTACGTTGTCTGTCAGTCAGTCAGGACAAAGATTCTTATAATAATTAATTAGCAATTAGCATTCAATACGTGACTGGTTGCAGCCATAACATTTTTTTTTGCATTAGAATTAGACTTTAAGTATCTGTTTCCCAAAGCGGCTTCGAATATTTAATCTATGAATACAGGAGAACGATTGTAACCAGAGGCTTTTTTGTCTAACTTGAAATCCATTCCCATTTCCCATTCCAACCAATCACACAATACGAAAATGAAAATACGTCATTTTCGTATTGTGTGATTGGTTGGAATGGGAAATGGGAATAGATTTCAAGTTAGACAATAAGGCCTCTGGTCTTTTAAAAAACACTGTCATATCACGTCACATTCAGTTCGGTCGCTAACTATTCATCTCAAAGTCTAAACTGAGAAGGCAGCGCGGAGCGAGATGCAGTCAGCCGCCATCTTGGAAAAGATAAAGACAAATACAACTTTAGAAACATCTTGTACTCGTATAATGATGATTATGGTGCTATTAATAATTTGTAAAAACGTAAACAGGGTCACGACTGTATCCCCAAAGCGCGGTAGACATTCTCTCAGATCTTTTATGTATTCCAGATCCTTTGAAGATGTCTAAGGCGGGTAGTCAGAGGCATGTCCAAATACATATTTAATACATGCACATCTTGCAAAAGTTAGTATTCCATACGTGACAGGTTGCAAGACCATCGTCGCTTTTATGAATACTAACTGGTTTCCTCACGATGTTTTCCTTTACCGATAAACAAAGTAAAATGTGTAAACGTGATTATCAAACTTACCTACTTGTCTTAATGTTTAAGTATTCTTTCCGATTTGCATTAATGTACAAGCCCTTAAATAAAAGTTATCGTTTACTTTAAAAATCCCAATGCAAAAACTTAACTTAACGGTAGGTTATTTAGAAAACAATTTCAATAAACGACTCAAGAAACTTTGTAAAACCAAAGGTGAAAAACCTTTCCTAAACTTTATCTATATTGCTTTCTCAGTAATGCTTAAGTGAAACCGTTTTCATTTGGCGAAAAACTGGAAGGGAGGTTGCGACGAACGGTTGCGGAACAAAGAGTAGTTGAGATAGAGATAGGGTCGCGGGGGGAGGGGAGATCTCGCCGCGTGAGCTATTGCGCCCCTAATTGGCAGCGGCGTCCGCGAGAATCTTAAAGGGAGGACAACACAGCGAGCCTTCGCGTCTTGTGGCTCCCCCCACCCCGCAGCACCCCGCCGACGCCCACGCAACACAATAACTCACCTCGAACCTCACGTAATCTCGAGTAAGTCCGGATTATACCCGTTAATCACTCGGAAATTAATTACAAGTTTGCGTATTAATTGCAGTACAATAACAAAATTACGTTTAAGATGTAGGATCCCACTTTCATCGCGTTGTGCGTAAGTGGAGATGAGAGGTGGGTTGGGTACGATATGTGTGGTGCCACGGAATATTCCCTACCAAAATTAGTCGCTCAATTCTCTTCAGAAATCTTTAAAGGTCATGCCACGCCTTGTTCGTACTTTTAATTTTGATATGCTTTTTATTATGTGACATAAAATCTATGTGATAGATATAATAGTTCTGTAGGTACATGTTTATCTGTTTACATCTGTGCAAAAATAAACAGAAAAATAAAAAAGAAACGTATCGCCCGAGAAATTCTCAGTGCCGAGGGAAAATGTTTATGTGCCCTAACTCAATATCTCCATTCGTATTCACGTATCGGCTTTGTATGCAAGTGGACGGGTTAATTCGATTTGGTGGCAGTACGGAGGGCAATATTTTATCGCATCATGTGATCTATTCTGTCCCAGTATAGTATAGAAGAGTGGGCCATAAAAAAGGTAATATCTCACAGTTGAGCAGCGACGGAGCCGCGATCGTAACTTCTACAATGTTACTGCGGCACATCCGAATAGAACAGACTTTTATTTTTAGAAAAGAAAATATATTGTTTTGAGTTCTCTCTCATACGACATTGTTATTCTTCTGACATTGTTTAACTGCATAAGGTGCTAAGTTGCTCCACAGGTAACAATTTTATGTACTTACCTAGTTATTGCAGCAAAACTGAAAATTAAAGCAAATTGGCACGTAACCATGAAACATCATTAATTATATCTTAGGTGCTATACCAGCCACTATTATTCAGGAAACTTAAGATTCTAAGATAACTTAAGGTGGTTGTGGTGAAGTTTAATCACATGGTTTAGTTTTTAGATGAATAGCTAACGTACCCTAAGCATATTCATATTATTTTTGACCTCAATCGAATCAGTATTCTTCACAACAGTTTCTCAAAAATTACTTAATTAAGTTCCTGAGCAAGTGGTTTACGACTACAGAGATAAAATACATTTAAGTGGATACAATATTACTTACGATACGTACTCGTGAATGTACACGCGAGAAAAATGTTCCATTTATTCCAGTTTTACGGCGGACATTACGCAAATTTATCCACATGTTTATTTGCAATATAAAATATATTACCCTTGTATATTACTCTCGATATTCTTTCGTATCTTTTAAGGCCGTTTCAGAACTGTTTATCATAATAACTCGAAACTTAACTAGAACGTTTCATTCGAATAATTTAATAGCCTTATCAAAGACAATCCAATCTTCATGGAACGCAAAGTGCATTAAGCGTGTCAACATCAACAGTATATACATAGAAATCCAATATTTAAAATTCTTTATTTATTTATTTAGAGCCACCAACCAACATAATATACATCTTCTCATGCAAAATTGGTACACTATTCCTTACAAATTAGTTAAATGTTATTATAATTATCGGCGACAGACAGCAAGGTATTAAATTTTTGAAATAAAGTGAAATTATTAAAATCATTTTATTAAAATTTCAACTATATTAATATGTACAAATTAAAAACATTTAAACTAAGAAAATATAATTCAAAATTTAAAATAATTTATTATACGTGCTGGAAAAGTATTGCACATTCAGATCCAGGGTAAAACCTTTGCTAAGCATTCTGTATAATTTCCTTGTTGGATGTCCTAAATAAATGCGAAAATAGTTTTCGCTTAGTAATCAAAATTCAGTAAATTGGCTTCAGCTATGCCGAGTATCAAAAAGCACTCTGTTCACTGTTCACATTATAATATCAAAAAGCAGTGTTTCTGTAAAACTGGCTTCATTAATCTCCAACCCTTCAGCTCGGCAATATGGCGATGACGCGCCGACACCCTGCATTATGGATGCCGGCAAACTTTCCGCGTGACGCGAGAAAAATGAACCATAGCTAACGTAGACGAATCGCTATCTACTGGGAGTGTCCAAGAGATTTTGTAAACTTTCTTTAAAATTACCATGCAAGTTAAATTCACATCTTCAAGCACTTAACTAAAGTGATATAAGCAAATCATTCTATATTTTCTGTTTTTATGATCACATTGATTAAAAGCACCCTAAGATGGTTTATTTTTGAGATACGGTAGCAAGGCTTTACAAATTACGCCAAGTCTCGCGAATGTTTCGTACAAGTCCTTACTGAAGTCTCACCGTCTAGTAATTACAAGAGCAGAACCTTGCGAGGGGTGAAGGGAGGTCACGGATCATATCACCCGCGAATTAATCGCCCCGTGACGATTAATTAGTACCACGTGTTACCCTATAGGTAGGATATAACTTATCTAGATCTGATCTAGCGAGATACGAGCTTTAAGTACCTTAACTTTTTTTATCCAAAGCCCTACGAGCCTTCGGCAGCCTCATACGAGACTTCCCGCTTGCGTCATCGGCGACGAAAATTAAGTAGTTTTACTATTTTATTTATTTTAAAACAACATAATATTTATAATAGCAATAGTCCTAAACATTTTAATATTGTACACTTATTTTTATTATAAAAAATTCACATAGACGCCCACGACACAGGCTTTGCCTAGTGTGGGGTCCATTGTAATTTGTTCCTATAATTATACTTAAGTGTCCTATGTAATTTAACAATGTTTATGAAATAAACTATCTTATCTTATCTTATCCTACGCGATCTCGTCCCGTTATTAAAAACAACAATGAGTTAAAATCATGTGAGTTTAAAATGTGAATCTTAACTATTAATGAAGTAATTCGTATTTTTTTTTATTGAATTCACGAAAAGCATCAGCTGTTTTTATGTTTTTCCTCGGATAACCTAAGACAAAATAAAAATGATGATCGAACATCGTTTAAAGTACAAAAGCTTTTATAGAACCTTAAAATTATTAAAGGTGTTTTTTCTTTCTGACCAAACTTGTTCAGGAACGTCGTTAGGTAGGTATATAAAACTGAAACACTGCTGCGTATTACCTGACGTAAGCCTCCGGAGCGTGGCGTCCGACCCACCCCGATAAAACATAAACCCTGCAATAACAATGAGCGGGCGCCGTCTGACCCACGAACTGCAAACTCAAATTAAACATCTTATGAACAGAAACATCTTGCGAGGATCCTCTTCATTAGGTCCCGCAAATTGCCCCTCCCCTCGGAGGGAGAGGGGGCAGTGACACCCCTCCCGCTGCCTCTATTAATAATGCAAATGAGACCGCAGCTCGGCCAAGAAGCGAGTCCCGATTAATTTCGGTTCATTTGAGGTAATTGTCGCTGCGCTGCGGCTGCGGTCTCCCGCTGCGGTCGCGATAATGCGCCTCGTCATACATCTTTCAGGAGCTCACATGTTATGTATGAAGCTTTGTAGGAGATTTATTCGTGCAAATAGATTTTTAGGATTTTGTTCGCAATGCAATGGCTCGTAGAAGGATGAATAAATTTTTCCTTGCAGTCGTATTGTTATCAATGTCTGTCATACAATGACGAAATCATAATTTCTTGGCGTCATAATGAACTTTTTTTATTTTTGTTTGTTGGATGATGAACCATTTAACTTAATGACAAGTATTCAAAATGATCTCAGTTGTGTCTTGTGTATTGTTAAATAAATAACTGCGTGTTTAACTACTGAGTTTAACTGAGATGAAGATGTATTCAGAATATCATTTACGTACATGATTTCGCAGTATTGTCACCAGTATACTGAATTCAACACAATAATAAATTGTATTATTTTAATGTAAAGAGTTGAACAAAAGCTTTTTAAAAAGTCAAGAAAGAATTTCATTGTCCTATTCCACGAGATCACAGAAAGTTAAGACGTAAAAAGTAAGTGAAATAAAAAGAAACCCGTTGGTCTCACGTAGCGGAGCTACGAATGCTACGATCGATACGCTACGCGACAACCGCGCTACGAGGGTTTTTCCACTTAACTTTATATATTTATAGCTCGTAAATGCGGTTATGTGTGATTGCTTATATTTTCGGCTGGCTTTGTTATTTGATACATAAAAATGTTTACATGTAAGCCAATATAGTGTATTTCCGCAAGGTTAATGATTGGCTATCAAATAACCTTTTAAGAGAGGATAAAAATTAAATTTTGCATTATCTTTAAACATTGATAGGTATAAAACAATTTATGTTTTCAAATGTTTGAATGAAAAGTTTCAACAACGAGTCATCTCATCATGCGAGCGATTATACTTACCTACACAAATGTTTATGCCAGGCCAGAAATATACAGCAACGTATTTTTTGTGAACCCTCAAACATTACTAATTAAAATAACGTCAGAGGATCGTACTGTAAATAAAGTAGTACATGTAGGTATGTAGTGAAGAGGGAACGTCGGTCGGAGGGGAGACAAAAATGGCCGCTTTCCACAGCCTGCACCTTGCGCATCGTTCTAGTAAGACAATGTTCTTACGAATAGAATTGTAAAAGTTCTCATTGTATATTATTTTTCATTGGTTTTTATTAGCGTCTTGTAAAAGTTGTAATGTATTTACTTTTATCAGGTTTACAAACCGTTTAAAACTTGCTCCTTGATTTGGATAAAAGCTTATTTTGATTATTGTTATCTCATAAATCACAATCCAACTTCAATTGTTTTTTTTACAATTTAAATACGAGTAGATTTTTGGTAAACGTCTGCGTTTGTACGAGTAGTACTCGTAGTCCAAAGCATTTAATTTTTAGTTTTCTCAAAAGGTGATAGAATATACCAAGTCAATCCTGAAACCTTAAATCGTGTTCAATAAAAAGCTTTCACTAACCTAGTGAAAGCTTAAATATGAATAAGATACCTACCTACCTAGGTAGGTATCTTATTCATATTTCTTTATTCCCGTAGTTGTTTCATAATTGGTTTCGATTTGTTCCCGTAGTACCTATAAAACAGTTCTTGAGTCAGCTAAAGCTGCTAAACTATCCGGATTGTCTTCATAACCAATACTTTTTTTACAGCTGGTCTTCCATACAAAGTATATGGCGGGCACGAAGGCTCCCTCACGGAGAAGAGGAAACAGAGACGGATCCGGACCACCTTCACGTCAGCTCAGCTCAAGGAGCTGGAGCGAGCGTTCCAAGAGACGCATTACCCCGACATCTACACCAGAGAGGAGATCGCCATGAAAATAGACCTCACTGAAGCGAGGGTTCAGGTACTTATTCAACTTGATATTGCTTTTATCTTGAGTATAGAGTTCTCTTCACTGTAGTATACAGTTCTATTGGGTATTTCATTTTATTGTGCCACTAAAAAAATAGTTTAAACGTGCTGTAAGGTAAGGATTTTAAGTGCTTAAAAAGGCTATTTTCGGTAAACGAAATGTTGGTAGGAAGGTAGGTATGATTTTGTATATAAATAAATATGAAAGAGTGTTACATTACCTGATTACCTATGTGCAATCCAGACGTTTTGCTACTAGGACATTTTACTACGAGTATAAGGTCGACTTCGATCTTGGCGTTTTGTTGAAAGTGTTATTTTGCTACATGGGTATTCTGATACGCACAAATTGCCACATCAAATACTGGAGTATATAAAAGATAATCACGTACAAGCAAAAAGCCGAAAAAGGGCAAACAAAAATTGATTTAGGGGATTATTTTAGTAAAAGAGAAAAAAGAGCGGTTTCCCGCGCCGTCCGTCATTTCTACAGTCCAATTAGTGTCCAGTAATTCGACTGCGGCTGACGGGCCCACGAAAAAAAGCCTAGCAGAGCCGAGCGTCTAGCTAATTTCATAATAAGCGCTCATTTTTATGTGAGTCGAGTGCGACGTGTGCTTCTTCTGAATGTTTAATAGAATCGGGTAGTGGTTCGGTTCTATTGTTATCAGATCACGTAAGGGGCTCGACTTCGCGACCTACTCGCGTATTCCGGGATATGACGCCCCCGACGCGACCGCTGCTTATTGTCTCGAATTTACTTTACCATTCTGGAGAACCTTATTTTAATACTGTTGTATTTGAATAAGATATTCTCGATGTGATTTGGGGTCAACGGAAATTACTCTGAATGAAAGTTTCAAACACTTACAATCGATACGTGTAGGAAACGTACCGACGTATAGGTATACCTCGGAGAAAATAAACGCATAAAGATTGCATGCCTCAAAAATACAAGGAAAAATTTTGCAAAAGCATTTGAAAGAATCTGTCAAGATATCTTATCTGCTTATCATATTTCGAAACATTCACCAAAATATATTTCACCACAGTTATAAGCTGTGTATTGCTTGAATAATTAAACGACAATAAATAAAAGCGCGATCAGTTTGAGCACATAGCCGTGTAATGGAAAAACAATCGTGTTTGTGTTGTGTAGGTACGTGGGGAGGGATGGGGGGGCAACGAGCGCTCATTACGTTAAAAAGTGTATTGGAATGGCGGTAGCGGGGGTGCCATAAATACTGAGGGCGGTCGTGTAACTCAAGCGCGCACGACTCCTGATAATTAAAACTCGCCTGCAAAATGCGAATTCACATATTACAATTAAAACGTAACTGCAACGAGTGGGCCGTTATTCGCCGAATATAAAATTAATTTTTATATTGCAATGTTATGGGAAATATTGCGCGGTGGATATGCGGGATCGTTTGATTTGTTGGCTGGTTTTTGGGCTCCATTTGGGTACGGTTAGGCCAATTTCAGGTTTTCATGATGGTAATTTTGAAAGTGGTGCTGCTATAAGTTGTTTTATTTCCAGTATCCATCTAGTAACTGCCTTAAGTAATTCATGAAAAATAATAGGTTGAACTAATAGGTTCATGAATTAGGTACCTACTTAAGGGAGTTTCGCTTATATTAGGTTCTTATTTATGTGACAAAGTTAGTTCAAGTTGTAAACTCCCTTTTGTCTATTCATGACTTTAAAAATACACGTTTGAAACGAACGTGTCCTAATTCAACACGCTACTCAAATTCATCAGTGGCTCTCCGTAAACATTGCTCCCGCGGCTTGCGAGTTGAACAAACTCAAAATTTACCAAAAACCTTCCTCATTCGTTTCATTTAGAGCGCAACAAAAATGAAAATACTTACACAGAATAGAAACATTTGATATTGACTGATTTATCTTATCTGGATAAGGGCATGATGTTTTGATTTTCTCATTAGTAAAGTTGATAAGTACCTAGAAAAGGAACTTATTTTACCATTCTAAAATAAGAGTTACCAAAAAGTGAACCACGCTGTTAATAAAGAAAAGAATCGCTATTGACAAAGTCATGAGATCTTCCTGATAATAAAATATCGCAATACTGGCTACACTTTAGCAGTGGCTGAAAAAATTGCCACCTGTCCAAAAATAGAGCAAAAGGAATCGCTTGAAAAATGACCAGCTGGTTTTAATACGGAGCGTATTTTTTCTGGCCACGTTGTCATAGGGACGGGGCAATTTAATCCATCAACCGTTGCACGGTAACGTCCCAGTCAATAAATTCTATATTATCGCAGACGATTTTGGTTTTATTGTTATTCCCGTGCGGCGAGAGAGATTAGTTGGACTCGGTACTGAGACAGGGAATATTCATTCAGTACTTTTCTGTTGTAAATCTAAATTATTATTGTTGCTTATGTCCGTTCTGAATATTTATCATTTCAAATCTCGTATGATCAATGGTTTAACGTAACAGCAATTTCAATAACGCATTGCCAATCAAACTAAAGTATTCATAAGCATGTGATAAACTTACATCGGTGTTGCATAAGAAGATAGAGTAGACAGACAAATATATCCATACTCCATACTAATATTACAAAAGTGAAAGTAACTCTGTCTGTCCGTCTGTTTGTTACCGTTTCACGCCCAAACCACTGTACAGATTAGGCTGAAAATTCGCAAGGATAAAGGTTGTATCCCAGGGAAGGACATAGGCTACTTTTTATCTCGAATAAATTCCGAGGGACCGCGGGTTACACCGCGGGAGGGCTAGTTAAAGTATAAAATCAAGACTTTATCTCGATTGAGAATCGAACTTGTTCTGCAACACTCAATCTGTTTTAAGTATAAAAGAATCACTTTAGTATGTACTAGCTGCGCTCCCGCGGTGTAACCCGCGGTCCCTCGGGATTTTTTCGGGATAAAAAGTAGCCTATGTCCTTCCCTGGGATACATCCTCTATCCATGCCAATTTTCAGCCCAATCTGTTCAGTGGTTTGGGCGTGAAAAGGTAACAAACAGACAGACAGACAGACAGACAGACAGACAGAGTTACTTTCACATTTATAATATTAGTATGGATAAACCGTGGTCAGTGGCGTGACTGGCTGGCTCCGCAATAAAGATTGACACGCCGGCCGCGGGGGCTGCACTGTCAATCCTCTCTCGATCTTAGATCCCGGCGTCTCCCCGCGGACTGCACCGTCTGATGCTGCCTCTTGCATAATTCCTGAGCGCATGATGCCTTCACTGGGCTACAAATTGTGTATCTGTTATGATTGTACCTGAATCAGAAGGCTACATACCTATAGTTATTGCATGATTGAAATACACTAACATCCATTGGTTTGGTTCGATTTCAATTACTATTGATTTAAGATGAAGATGCGTGGAATTCCAGTTTATGGGATTATAAAAAACATAAATTAAAGCTTGCCATACATAAAAATATTACAAATAAAGAAGTAGAAGAACAAATTGTAAATTTTGTGATCCTATTTTCAATTCTTTACATTTATTAATTCATCATTAAGAGAAATCCTATTTCGTACAATTCTACTACAATTAACTTAGTATTACAATTCAAGTTGCGGTTTGTTGAGCTGTTAATGAGCTAAAAAAACATAAACAGTAATTCAGAGCCACATAATCCCAGATTACAATTTATAGATAGCATCAAGTGATTATTTGAGTAATTCTGTTATAACTAAGGGTCGAGTTACGCAGGTGCCCGGCACGCGCCCGCACGCGGCACACACTTGCCGCAAATGTTTGTCGCACCATCCGTCAGGGGGAGCTATTGTACTGGTGGAAGCAGTTGTGAAACCATAATATTTTTATTGCTCTGATTGGCAAAGAATGTTTATTTTGGAAAGATTGGGCCATGTGTATCTATATTCATTCAGAATTACCGATATAGGAGTCTCTATGTCATTTATTTACAACTAAAATATAAAACGTAATCACATTCTAACCACACCCAACAAGAATTTTTATAGTCCAAGAAAATTCAGAAATCTATGAGATGCATTTGGGCGTCGCATTCTTAAATAATAAATAGATATGGGCCGTAAATTACATTAGAGCGTTGTAATAATGGGATGGTTTAGTTAACCCTTAGTTAATCGCGTTGATTGCCGCCGGCTCGCGATACAACCGGATTAAGTAATCACTTAGTGGTCCCTCCGCCAGTGATTGCACGGTTATCGAAAGCCACCGAAAAACACTTTGTTTCTCATCGCCAAACAATATAATTCAAAGATCTCAAACTGATAAAATTATTCTGGTCGTAGTTGGTCGTAGGTGTTTTGAAAAAATGACAGTATACTTCATTATGACTTTTTCAAGCATTTTTAAAAATTTTCAACATTTTTTGTTTGTATTATTTAATGTAGACGTAATATACAAGATAGATTTAAAACCAATGAAAAAACAAAAATGAATCTCAGAACTAAAACACCATCTCACAATACTGTCGCAAAATAAATAACTTCTTATTTTAATCTTGTAAATCCGTATCGTTTTAAAACAGCGAGACAGAGGTGCCTTGTTTGTATTATAATAGCCATATTGACTTCTAGTATGACCTCTCAGTCAGCAACAGCTCTGTTTTCTTAAATATAAAATTACTATAATTCATGTCTGTCGTTTTGGAATGCTTCCAGAAAAACTACAAAAAGAAACGGCCAAGAGTGAGCGTAGCTTGTAATAACAGGACTCCCAAACGTTTGTTTAACAATGAAAATATTTTGTCTCGTAAACAAAAAATTGTTACCAACTTGACATGTCCATAAGTACTTACTAAGAAACTTTTTTTGAATGTTCTTTTTCTAACACGGAGCTTTTTGCTACTATCTAGCAAGACTATCTAAAAGACTTGGAATTATTTAATAATAGACAAATTATTGAATTACTTAAAGTAATGAATTGCTTGTTCTCCGTACGACGGAACCCTAAAAATCCTAAGCAAACAGCAATAGGTACAAAATGCAACTAGACATATTAATCTCTGAAATCACAACTCAATGAGCCGAGGCGTGACATTCGATACGGCACTGGTACAAGTACCGTGGGAAGGTCCAGCCGATTGCGCCCGCGCACCGTATCGGCCCACGCCCAGGATTCTACTATCGGATTCGTCTCACCCGATTACCATCGAGATGATTTTCGCACGGTGACTGACGTGTGAATGAAAGAGAAATGTACAGATTATCCGATAAAATTATCCACGACAATTGACGCATGATACAAGTAGACAATGGCGATGGACCTAAAGTTTTTCAAACAACACTGTGCTTATGTTTTATCGCCAAATAAGTTTGACTTAAGATAACACTTTTTTTCTAAAACTATTACCCTAAAGTTGATGAAAAGCAAAACCACATGATTGATTGATGCGCATCGAAATCATGTAGGCACCATTTAGTTACTACATTAGATACTTCTTGCGTTTAACTTAAGTGAAACAGTCGGCAAATCCTTTCTGTCTCCATAAATAATAACATTTTAAGTAACAATTTACGCCTGAAATGAATAAATAACATTGATTTATATAGATCGCATAAGGAAACACAATCTACTAAATTGATTCACAAAATATGACTCGCGAAAATGGCATCACATTAGTTCAAATGCAAAATATTAATTTTCTATCATGTCATCCTTTTCTATTACATAGGAAGAAAATTTGAAAATCCAAACCACTTAGAGCGATTAAAAAGCGACTCGGTGTCGTAGCGCCGTAGCTGCGTAGAGGATCTACGTAGGGTGGTAGCGAGTGTAATGCTACGACTTGAAGAAGGATGACAAGGTATTACAGATTCATTCCATTTATGTGTATAAATCGACCGGTGAAGTAAGTGGTTTGAAACTATGAAGATTTTTGCTCCTAAAATAGATTGCAGCGAAGTAACAGACACAACTAAAATACTTTTTCATTGATGCCATAGTCCCCGCAAAACGTTGACAATAATTTTTATCGTGAGAAATCCACTGCACCCTAGATCACATAAACAAGTCCCATAGGTAACCGCAATTACTAAGTACTTAGAGAATCGACGACGACATTTCGCCCGACCACCCTTCTCCCTCAAACGTATGATATCTGCAATCGATTGTCTTTTTCACCCTTCAACGAGAGTTTGTGAGCAATTATTTTTCATTTAGCTCGCGAGTCGCAAAGTCCCTGGGGATGCTGGGATCAAGTGTAGCTATCCTCCCTATGGAGTATAACTACGAGTACATACAATTTGAATGTGAGAAAATTACTTTATAGCGATGCGTGGGCGTCCCGGGATTTGTAATGTGGGATATCGCTTGGTCGGACATTGTTTTGATGTTTCTCACGGTTCGTTTAGCTTGCTTCCACCGAAAAGTCTAGCAGTTATCATTTTTTCATTGTTTATTATTGTGTGGCTCAGTTACAAAATTTTACCTATAGAAAAAGAGTATTCAATTAATTTCCTAATATAATTTGAAATTAGTATGCATAAAAGAAGAGTCAAATCCTGTGAAGAACATTGAAATAATAATAATGAATTTACGGCTCGTATCGACCATATCTTTAACCGTTTTTTTATGCCGATAATTTTTCTGTCACTACTACCTACGTGCCATTGTGAGCAGAGGTGGTCTTAACGCTGCATAAAGCATTTTGGATAAACGCTTAGGTGTGTTACTGTCATATTGCTACTTTAATTTATACAAAATAATTCACAATATGAAATACACAAAAGAGAAAGTTCATCTTTGCTCCATTCCGATCGGAATAAGGGGGGGAACAGAGGCGAGCTGTCACGCACTATCATGCGAGCACGATATATGGACATCATAACCAATGCTCTCCGTCGTCGTAAGTAATGTGTGATTTAGCGGCTATGTATGAACAGACTCGTATTATTTGGCTGTAGTTCAAACAGCTTCTGATACCTATGTATTTATCAGTCACTTTTCGAAAAATTTAGGCAGCTCCACACGTATTGACGTTGTCTTTCCTGTGGGCCAGGCTGATTAAGCTGAGAGGATCGTTTAAGTGCTGGGCAAGCCATCTCCAACAATGTCTCAGGCACTACAGCGCCAGCGTCCCATTGAGTGTAGGCATGGATTGCCTCCTGACGCTGTAAAAATCATCTAATATAGATGTTAAAGGTCTAAGTTTTTTGTCAGTAACGTATCAGACACACATATATTCTCTACCTATGCTCATTGTACTTAGATTATTTTGTCAGCAACCATGAGTTGGGTCAAACTTTGGGGAATTTCACAATTAAAAGCAAATAACAGCAAATAATGGCATTGAAACTCACTTTTTAGCACAATTTACTTTTAATTTACAGAAATATATTGAATTATTCCACTACTTTAATACAAAATCATCATCAGTAGCACATTATAACGCCCTGCAGGTCTACGGAGTCACAAGTGCGCGGCACTCACGCGCCATTTACCGATTGTGCAGGGACAAGTGAGCCTATTGTCACATTATAACTTCCTCCTCGCAACATTAAATATATCTATATTATACTCCTTCCTCCCTGCGACATTTATCATCCGACAGATCGGCACTCATTTGGTTTTCACTTGGTTTGTTTTCATAGCACATCCCATTTTCTACTACGAGAGTAGAAGTAATAGTAGTATGTATTTAATGACTGGAAATACGTACGTATTATGGACGAGGACCTCATTGTCCTCTATCAGTCATCCATATATTGAGACTGTAAACCAATTTATAAGGTTAGCATCTACTTCATATCTCCATCTTTGGCGTGGTCTACCACTGACTTCTGAAAATAAATTTAAAGATTTCTTTATACATTTGTACCCTAGTACGACATTGTGTCTTAACACTAGGAAACACTACAACACAGTCTACATCTCTGTTTATGATCAGAATTATAAAATGTTCACATATTTGTCAGTTATGCTGTGTCATAAAATGCAACCTATGTTATTGGAAATGAAAAATAATAGAAACATAGGTCTGTAGGTAACAGAGTTGTATAGAAACATCTGCCACAGCCGATACGTATCAGCGATTTGTCGTGTCGCGTGCCGATTCTGATTACAGCATTGTCGCGGAAGCGGTGCCCATCACGGTGATTCATCAATATCGCTACAAATTGTTATATTTTTAATTGAAAGTACAAGGGCTGATTTAGGGAAGTGTCGCGATCAGTTATCGAGTGATTAATTGATTTAAAGTTGAAGTTTGGGGAATCGAAATCTGGTTAAACAATGACTTGATAGCATTGGATATGTCTGCCCTGAATCAGTTGATCTGGTAAGTTTAACAGGATTACATTCGGTAGATATTATCTCTTATGTTTTGAGTTTATGACTCATCATGACATAACAGATAATTTATGCGTGTAAATTTTATACGATTATGAGCAAAATTTGCATTTATCATTTTCATATTACCACTGGCCAAAATAAATAAACGTATTTATTACTTGCACCTTGTCTCCATTTATCTTTCATAGATCCGACAGTTGATAAATTATCTAATTTTAGAATACAAATGAGATGGTTAGTGTAATAAGTACCTACCAAATGACGCTATGACGATATTCAGAAATAACAAATCGAAATTACTTCTTTAATTAAATACACCGAAAAAGATTTCAATAACTATTATCACCATGATTGGACCATTTGTTTGACAGTTGTTAAAACAATCATGTTTCAGAACAAAATCTTTTCTGTAATATTTTACGATATATCACTTTTAAAATAGTACATCAACAAGTCATTTATATCTTGAGTTAATAGTTCAGGCGTTTTTATTTACGAGAATAAAAGCAGGGGGCTGTGGGGTAATGGACCGTAGGCCATGGACACATCTGTCGAGTCGCTACTTTTTGCGATCACGGCATTATACATTCATTGCGATGAACATTCACTATTTATCACTCTTTTTATAAACTGAGCGTGACTAAACAAGTTTTTTCAATGTACGAGTATGAAAAGAAGATCAAAAAATGATCTGGGCCGATGTCTACAATGCCCTGAGAGGTAATTTCAGTAAAAGAGAGCATGGAGAAGAAATTATCTCTACTTTTTAGATGGTTTTTATTACATCATGATCATGAGTCACACTATTCTCTTATTAACTTCTTTAATCCAATTTGTGTACAAATGTTATCAATACCTAGTAAATATGACGATTCAAGATTGTACAGAACGATGATACAAAAGCTCTTGAATATTTATAACAACACAGTACTCGTAGGTACTCGTATATTCATCAAATAAGATGAGTTGCGTTAACACACCTGTCATTCGCGAGCTAACTGCTGTCAAATAGCCGACATACGGCCTGAATAAACGATGCATTCATCTCTTTATTATGATGTGTTAATCCAGGATTATCATCAAATGTTAACACATGTTACCAGTTACTAAAAAAGTTATACAACAACACCAAAACGACTAAACAACAAAAACCAGTTTCAATCTAAATTGGACTTTAGTGAGTATAAAATAGGGCTTATTAAATGGCGCGAGGGTTGAGGCGATAGAATTGGCTGGATTATCGAGGGTAGCTAATATTATTTCGGGGCGTTCAGTGTTGCCTTTTCATCCACTAAGTATAAACAGGGGGGTGTGTTCGCTCGACCGCTGCTCTATAGATTGATTTACTTTCTATTACCAATGTACTTCTGCAAAGTTTGTATAAAATTAATACCTTAATTTTTTTTGAACGGATAAGGTTACCTTCTTGCCCTAACTAACAACGGTTTATTTGCCGTCTGTGGAAATTGGTGTTTGAATACCTAAGCGTGGGTTTCATTTCGGATCAAGAGGTTTTGATCATTTCTTTGGTAGAAAGGTTCAAAAACTCATTTTAAATTCTTTAATTTTGCGCTACGTAAAAATTACTTGCATTTCTGTAACATGGTGTACAGACTAGGTTTACTCTCATAATTCGGTAGCTGTAATACCAGTGGGATCAAAGCGTGGCAAGGCCGGCCCGAGGCGAGGACCGAGCGGAGTCAATATTTGCGCGCCCTGCCCCTACTAATGAATACAATTAGATCATTTCGCGCGGCCTCACGTTTTTCATACGCCTTGGAGCCTCGCAGCCACCCTCGACGTGTCAAATAGTCTCGTACATAATGTGAACCGTTTGGACTAGGCAAACAGTCATGGTTTTGCGGAAAGTTGGTCTGTCAACCTGTAGGTAATTTAATAAACTCTTGAGTTAGACTGTGAAACAGATAAATGTATTTTGAAGTGAATAGGTTGTTTTAAACGACTGGAGAAGTGCCATTGACTGGTTCCTTCCCTTGACCCAGTTTTAGTTTTGAGTAGATAAAAATATATCTTTTAAGAATAGTAAGAGTAGAATTGGAGTAGACTTCAGGATTACCGGTAGGTAGTATCAGGTTTCACTTGTTTCTGGATATTTTTAACTTACATCAACCAGAAAATCGATAGCTCATTCACAAGGCTATCTCTGTTATTGTCAAGGAAAACAAATCGAAAACAAGACAAGTTAAAGAAAAGCATGTTTTTATTTGTTTACCTCCGAAAATGTTCCAGGAAAAGGTAATACTTATCCTCGATTTATTTATAAGAGGTAGTATGCTTTAGTTTAGGCAAGTTCATTAGGAAATCAAAGTTGTGCAGCGTTGTTGAGTAGCCGAGGAGCGTAGAAGCAGAGTTTAACATGGAGTTGGGGAATTCTTGTTGACGTGCACCCGAATACATTAACCGCTGTTTGCTGTTTACCCGAAGCGCCACATGGCGAGGTGGCTTTGTTTATTTTAATACTCAACCATTGTTACTTGCGACGGGGGAACGGAACTACCATGTGTCTCGACTGATCTCTTGCTAAATACTGCCCCCTGCGTTGTTTATTTTGAGAATTTAAATTATAACTCTTTGAAAACAAATCTGTCATGTATTGTCGTTTCGTAGAGCCAAATGTACCTACATATATATACACCGCTATTTTATGACTATCAAAAAAAATTAAGGACAGTTGCAGCAGATGCAGAAAATGATAATGGCATGGTCAGAACTTTTTTTATTTAACTAAGTATCACAAAGTTATCGAGGATTGTAGTCAACCAAAACCGAACAAAAATTTATGAAAACTATACAAATAAGTACTATAGACAACAATCGCACTATGCTCTCGTATCATCCCCAGTCAGTAAAACCGCAGTAGCTATCATAAATCCTTATGAGGTTATAATTTATTTTCTCTTTTTTTGAGTTTTAACTACATAAATGTGATCAGTAACAGACACCGAGACCATGTTTAAATTTTATTTGGTAATAAAAAAAATAGCGGTGTATAAAATATAGCTACAATGAGTAGGCACTCTCATATATATAGATATATCTCTCACTACCTCAAAAAGCATGCGACTTGCTAGGACAGCTTGTTGCTAAAGAAGCAGCGATAGTTAACATTCGTTCTCTTTACTTTGATAAATTAATTTAAGCAATCGTCATTTTATCTCGTGTCCATCTCCCGATAGGGCATCTGCAGAGCTTGTGCTTCGTATTTAATTACATTTGCCACGGCAGTTACGCCGAGCCCTCGTCGACCAATCGGTTCATTTGCAAAGTGCATTTCGATGCCGCGCTCCATTGTCCGACCCTGCTCTTAATTGCGAGCCATTATTTATTATTGTCATTTGTGTGCATAATTTCTCTTGTTTACTGAACACTATTCACATAATTATTTCTCTATAGGAGCTACGAATGTTGAGCGATATTTTATTTTGGTTCGATTCATCTTAGTCTAGCAAGTGGATTTAGGAATGTTTGGATTAGAAGCGCGCATCGCATTCAATAAACATCGCAACAAATTCGTACAAACACATCGGCGGACGTTTATTTGCCGCGGGCCCACGCTCGGCTTCACCGACTTCGCATTCCGCTCGGCGTCGTATCGGTACTCATTTGTATTGGCGGTGGATTTTGTATTATTTGTTTGTTTGCGGATGCCGCATGCGATGTGGGAGCTTTGATTTTTTCCAATCCGGAGATAATGCGGCGCGCGTGGGGCCCGGGGCGATCGCTCTGCTACCTGCAATCAGGCGAGCCGAGCCGGTGTGTTCGTTAGCCGCGCCCGCCGCTCCGCTTGGTTAGCCCGGGCACGTATCTACGTGGGACCTTTCCACTCAAAAGCACTGATTTTCTGCTATAAAATGATGAAGTTCTTTGTCACAATTTTCGAGTTCATTTGCCGATAGCCAATGTTCTGAAAAACTGTATTTGTAATAGCAACCATTCCGTAACGATCCATTAGTCATTCGGTTACCTGTGTACCTACAGATGCAAGGTTGTTTGCAAGTGCACAGGTGTTGGCACACACAATCAGTCAATCATAAATGCATACCGTGATGTTTACTGTGCTTCCGCCGTACGTTGATCATTTTGTTGTACAAAGTTCTGTTTTTGGAGCCTGGACGGTGTAGGTAGTGCATATCACATGTCATACATATTTTAGTTTGAGTGACGATCCTTCCGCGTGCCGTTATTAAAGATGATGCAGCACTTTGCACCTGCGTTCTCATGACATAATGACATGACGACCTACACGAACAAAAGTAGCATCCATATATCTCCACCCCCAATGACGATGATTCGCCAGCGATGCTAATATTTCTTGCTTATTACACAATAATTGTGGAAAGTTATCCTGATTGCATAGGCAATGCGTGTGACCGCCTATTTCGGGACCTGCCATAATTCTTGGGTCGTATTTCATAATGTGCACATTAGTGGTAAATGGGGCCTAAATATACCTGGTAATAATGGTAATAATTAGGTAGTTAGTGTTAATCATGGTCAAGAACATTTGACGCGTGGGATTCGTAAATCATAACAAATAAATGATATTCCTAGTTATATTTTTGAGATGAGAATAAATTTTTGGATTCGCCTCGAAAATCTCACGTTCGAGTCACGACTGCTCACATTTCTAAAAGCTCATTTTATAACATATCGGGTGAAGTCATTATCTTTCGATATACATCATTATCTTTATTTCAATTTCCTGACGATTCAAAAAATGCTCTAGGCAAGCGGAGTGAAAACATGAACAATTAAGTAATTGTTCATGTTTTCACTCCTCTTGATAGGTACTCCCGCGAGTATCGGTTTTTTTATAACAATACTATCTGCTATAATACCTACCTATATCTACACCGCGGTTTTTTGCTCACGTTTCTTCGCAATTAATTAGGTTTCATGCTATTCAATACGAATCTTATTTTAGGAAGGTATGGAAAGCTAATTAGCCGTTTTGAAGTTGAATGAGAACTTTGCTTTAATGTAATGTTAGTGTAAAATGTATTTTGGTAGTTCATTGTATTGTATCATTTGCAAGCGTGGAATGGAATGAATCAACCGTGATTGCGAGGCTTACATTTTGCAAACGAAGAAATATGTAGATGAGCAAACATCATCAGCGCACATGCGATGGGCAAACAGGCGTGCGTGTGATTGTGCCGGCGACCCATCGAGCGTCGACAAACCATTTTTTTATTCGTAACTGTGCCCAATCAGTGCCCGTGGCAGTTGCAATTATCTCTCGCAGCAAATCGAATTATGATCAATTCGGATTTGCGCGCATCCGAACGAATATAAAACGGTTTGCATTAAAATTTGGCGCGCGATGCATGGGATGCGTTCCCATTAGTCGGGGCGAGTGCTTTGTTTGCCTGTTCGGCTGTTGATGACTTCCGTCGTATAATTTAAAAAACATTGATTCAGAATTCAAGTTGAATGTTGGGTTTTCAGGTGTGGTTCCAGAATCGGCGAGCAAAGTTTCGTAAGCAGGAGCGTTTGGCGCAGCAGAAGGCGGGCGAGACGCCGGTGAAGTCGGAGGGTGGTAAGAGGGACAAGCCGACGTCTCCGTCAGCGTCGCCGCACCCCGCGCCCCCCGCAACTGCGCCTCAGCCCGCGCATCACGCTCTGCCGCATCTCTCCCCGCCTGACCTCAAGCCTATCACTTCAGCAGGTGAATATAATATGCTAGCAGATCTTTCACAAGAAAGTATAAGACGTCAACTATATTTCTGAACTGTAGAAATGAGTATTTTTTTTTGTAAAAAAAACCAAACATCGAAAACTTAATAACATTCAACCATAATGGTTTACCAATTTTGAGTATCTTAAGCAGGCGACGGCAGTAATACGTAAGCTGTTTAATTTTTGCAGTAGGTACACTACCAATGAAATGATACCACAAAGCGTAGGTGGTAAACAGAAATCGCAAAAATAAAATCAAAGAATTCTTTTTAAACGTCCGTTTCTTTGATAGAGACAGCCAGCCAGTACCTATATTTTTGTGAAAATAAATTGTATCCGTTTAGTATTTTCATCGTACATTCGCAATCGGGCGTGGGTACCGAGTGGTGAAAGTAAATACCTGCTTTATGCTGTGGATTTATTTATTATTTTGGCAACCGCGTGACGTGCCCGTGAATAATGAGCTTTTTTTATGAACGAAAAGTAGATGATACGCGTTTATGGATGAAGTTACTAATTGCTGACAAGCGTGAACATACTAACGACTAGGCATTTTAATTTAGTCTTTGCTCACATGGTACTTACAACTACATCAACAATCAAAGATGAGTCGAGTCAGCTACCAGTAGTTTTGGAGCGTAGCGAGCTTAAACTAAACTAAAAAGTTTAATCTTCGTATAAGTAACATTTTATGCAGTCCAAGTCAAAGTTAAAAAGCATTTATTCAGTAGGACCGCTGGGATCACTTAGAATGTCTTAAAACTAATTTTACTCCTGTTTTTACGCGACCAATACCGTGATGAATCAGGGCAACAAACACGGTTTGGGGCCTATCATTCAGTAAAAATGTTTGATAAATGAGCGCTATTTCAAATTGCTCTCAGTTATGAAGTCGTCAAGTTATAACGGAGGCCTTCAGACGTCTTTAAAACTACGTCAGTAAAGTTAGGCACTAACCCAAAGCGAAACGGCCAAAGTAAGTTTTCGTAGCCGTACCATATGCTTCATTAGTCTCAAATGAGCTATGTTTATGCTGTCGATAACAAAATATAAACAAAAGATCAACAAAGATATCAGTTACCAAAAGCTTTCGAAATAGCTTTTTTAAAATAGCCATTGCAGCGCAAAAAACTGATATTTGAATGCGGTATTTCTGAACAACGTGATGTCATGTGGATATATTTAGGAGCCATAATTTCATCGGTGTTACATTGATGAAATTACCAATGGTAAGCATGAGTCACACATACCGACCAATGAAAGAGCTTTATCGCACTATTTCAGTCGCTGGTTTGCGTGGGAGTATACAACAAGGATCTTTTAGTCAACATACCGTTTCTTACCTATCATCTGTATAATAATAGGCGTTACACACTGTCTAGCTTTGTGCCAATATGAGAAGTTCTTTCTGATCATTTAGTAAACCTCAGTGGAACATGAGACAAAGTATTTTTTTTTACTGCGTAGGTTCGGATCGGAAGTTAGAGAATTCGAAGATCTAATGATACTTGACACATAATAAAGCATCTGAATGTGGAGCTGATGCTGAAGTAGACTCATTGGAGGTTTTAAACTTTCTTTAAATACATATTTCTTAAGTCTCTCTAAGCTAAGTAAACATTTTTAGTGCAAACTTTAGATTCCCAAACGAGATATTAAGTATATTTTACCGAAATCAACCTCGGAAAATTATTAGCCATATGACTACCTAAAAGATTAGCTCTACATATTAATTCAGCAGCAAGGATTGCAGCAATTATCTAAATTGAGATGCATTTTTGTGATTGTCAGTTAGGGGTTGCACGGGAGGCATCGCAGTTCACCTGATAATGGCGGACTTGTGGCCATATTAATCACATTACCGCCCACGGCAGCAACCGCCAGATTTCCACTTCGGCTCATTTGCGCTAATTGTGCGCGCGATTGTCACTCAGGCTTGAATAAACAACGCGCGCTAGGATTAGGTGATTACCGCTTAATTGCGTTACCACGATTATTTCATGCCCGCCGTCCGCCGGCAGTCTGATTTCCTAGTCAGATTTGAATGCCAGTTTTGCTTATTTGTCTGTGCAATTTGCCTACTCTCAATTGCGACTGCACTTAATTGTACGATTTTAGTCTGTATATGCAAAGCAGTTGGCTAACGATAAATTAATCATTGAAGCATTAATTTGCTTATTTTATTGCCAGACTGGCAATCAAGGCTTTCTAAAGATTGTTATTTTTTGTCAATATAAATACAGAGTTAGTTATAGGAAGCATAGTCAATAGCACAGATAGGTTATTCTCAAGGGCGAATTCATGAAGAACCTTTAGTCTAGTTTATTATAAACAACGCGGTAAAATCAATTATATTAAATTTTGCTTTCTCTGCATCCATATCCAGTTGGTAACTCGCGGTTAGTTTTCTCATAAGCTGAAACTGAACGATTCAAACTAATTACTTAAAACCAGCTGGAACTTTCATCTCAAGGACGTGTCGGATCTTTACGACGTTTGATGCTCTTTGAGTGAAGCTCTGTTGGCTCGCCTTAGTAGTTGTTCTAACAGTTTGGCGATATATGCGGTCAAAGAATGGATGCACTGAAATTGACGATTTCCGCTTTCTCTCTGATCTCAGAAGTTTTTAAGATATGACGTGTCTTTGATGCTTTCATCGTCATTTTACGATGTTTTGCAAATTAAAAGCGCCATTTGGAGAGATCACATTTGGTCAAACCACAATATACATAGTTTAGTTTTAGTATTAAATCATAGACCTATATGAACTGTATTAAATCTTTTTTCAGCTAACAAACTATGTGACGAGTTGAACGGGCTAGGCGGGGGTCTGCCGGCGGTGAGCAGCGCGGGCGGCGGCAAGTGGGCCGGCGGTTGCGGCCTGCTCCGTCAGCCCTCCGGCTTCCCTCTCCTCGGCGTCGCACCCCCCAACTATCTCCTCTCGGACCATCTCGGCTCCCTCGCCAAGTCCAATAACCACCTCTTCTAATGCCACACCCGTTTCCAACAAAGCTTCTTGTACGCTGAGTCAGCACAAACGCCGTACGGATCTACTGAGATGCGTGAGTGAATTTACAAGTGACTGTTATGGAAACGTAGATTTAATTGGTGTTGAAGACAAAATGAAAAGTGACTATAGTGATTATGTTACGAAACTTGGTATTTCTTGAAAGAAAAAGCAAAAAGACATTCTGTGTGAATAAACTTAGTGTGAGAGTTGTGGTGAATCAAAGGTGACTTAGAAATCAGCGTAGATCTAAGTGCCGAATCGTGTCCATTAAATGTTATCGCAATTATGAACCCTAAACTATACGTTTTAGATGTATTTATAGTGAAACGTGCATTCCACAATGTACGAAGGGTTTATTGTATAGTTTATAAATTTGAGTAAATGTGTGATTAAATGGTATGCTAGAATTAATGTGTTGTGTGATAATGTTTGTAAATAAACATTCCAAAACATTGTGCGTATACGTATATAAACAAAGTATACTATTGATCTACAACGTTAAATAGAGAACTCTACATAGATTACAATGTTATTCCTGATGCTAACTACATTCCATTGGTTGGGACCTAGCATTAGCTTTTCTTATAATTTTAAGTCAATGTTCTAGTCATTTTACGTGAAATTTTAAAAGTTTTTTTTAATAGTTGATCTCTGATAAGTAGTTTTGTTATTTTAACACACTCTATATCATAGCAATCTAACCGCAAACTTATACGATACGCTACGTGTGGGTAATCCCAAGATTTCCAAAATTGTACATAGTATTAGATATTGGAAAATAAATTAATTGTAAATAATAATTTAAGTAGTGTTGTACCCCATGTGTAATTATCGATGATATTGCAGATGCATTGTCGAGGGTTTTAATAAAGTGAATTATGAATCTGAGTTTTTATTTTATTTTGCATCACCTTGTAACTAACATGAAGCAATAAACGAATTTGAATTGAATTGATTAGGTCATGTTTGCAACAACAAGTAAGCTACTACTTACATCTATTCCAAGCTTCACAGAAATCTGATTGAAACACAAAAGAAGACAAAAGAAACATCCTAGATAGTATGATATGAAGTAATTATACAGAAAACGTCTGGTTTGTAAGAAAGACATTGAGATTCCCGCCCTTGAAGTGTCTTGATGCGTTTGTTTCGCTAACCTTGCTTCCGAGGCAAGGGCCGTCGCACTCTCTGTCAAAAGCGTACCTATTTGTAGACGCTTTTGAAGGTTAGCTATTTGGAAATTGGTCAAGTTCACACAAAAAAATCATTTTTCTTTACCAAATTAGAGGCCGCCGGGCGAAAAATGCGGCATTGAGTTAAGACAGAAAAATGGTATTGTTTATGAACAAAAATTGCTAAAGTTGACTATAGATAAGCTGATTTTACTAGAACAGTTCTGTATTTAATAACTGATTAATATAAGTACCTATGTTTTCTCAGAAACTCCATTTAACTTTTTGTCAGAAACGAATCAGAGGACTTTTGTTATCTTTATGAAAAAACATCGTTTGGAAACTTACGTTATAGTTATGTATGTGTGTACGCTATAGACATGAAAGCCGCCTTGATTATATACACAATAATATTTTTCAGTCTATAAAGTAACCAGAAATAGATGAGCAGAATTACTTTACGATATTTACCGCCAGCGGAGATCATCTGAGATTATCCTTGTATTTACGATCCATTACTCATTCCAACTTGTTAAACTGGTCATCCACATTACCCAAAAGCTATTTTGCATCATTTCTAAATTGGAGGAAGGCAAGAAAAACACGAAATATATTGCGTTGTTTTCGAAGAGTTAAAAAAACAAGATATGACATGAGAATGTTCAAACAGCGTGGGCTATGGCGACAATGATAACTCAACATTCATCACTGAAGCGTGTGCGTCGTGGGCGACCAACGTAGGTATGCGTAACGTAGCTTTGTGTGGGAGTGGCATAGCACCTCCGCCTACGCGATGCTTAAAGCCCTATATGGACTGGACAGTTTTTTTCTACCCAACGTTCGACATAGATAATTCTTTACTGTATGTTCACAAACACACAGCGAAGAAGATATATAAGAGAAATACACTTTACTTTAGGTAGACAACTGGCGGCAGTAACAGTACCTTACCTTTAGTTTTCTTTACAAAAAGGTATGCCGTTTTACTCTGTTTTTTTTCCAAATGTCTTGTGTTTTAATATTTAGGTTCTAAAAGTTATCTTAAGGTTATTTGATTTCGTAAAAAAATTATACTTAATCACGAAATTACGAAATTGGGAAAATAATATGACGTGATGGAGTCAATTGGAGTCGTTAGCAATCACGTATGAAATGCAAAGCTCTTGCACAATGGGTGCAACAAACCGTGCAGTGGGAATAAAATTGTAACTGTAACAAAACTGTGGCACAATAAATGTGAACGAAATGGTACCAATCCTATGATTTGTTCGTTTTAATAAACCTTTAATTATTATCTACACTCATATTATAAAGAGGGAAGATTTGTTTGTTTGTTTGAATTGAATAGGCTCCAAAACTGCTGGATTTCACCATTAGAATCCTCCATTATCCCTGATGAACATATTTTATCCCGGGAAAGTGCAGTTTTCCCGAGGGACCGCGGGTAACACCACGCCGGACAGCTAGTTATCTATAATATAGCATTTTAGGTACTTCTTATGTTAGAACTGCCGAATCACTTAGTTATAGCAGTCACAGCATCCATTCTCATAGACGTTGGAAACTAGGAAAGCATCTCTTTCTACCCTGATTGAGGTGATTCCGATATTTGTATCGAATTGAGCCTATTTGAGCAAAAGCTCGGTCTTAGGTATAATATAAACTAATTATAACGAGGCGATAAATAAACTAGTTGAGTAAGATTGCCAATAAACAACCAGCCACTTTGCTTCTTTGTTTATAGTTCAGAACTACAAGTAGTTACAAATTAAATTGAAACATATCAATGTGTGCTAAAGCTAGAACTCAAGACCATTAAGACTTTTTTTTGAAAAGTTTGAAACTTTGGATAAATCCAAGTTTGAGTCAGATGCTTATTTCACTGGTACAATCATAGGCGGCATAGTAAAACTTTCAACAGTATCACAAGGAAAATATATTTTTTGATATGTCAAAAACTACTAACGTGGCGAGTGCTCGGCCTAATAGCAAGAAGTGAGAGTTCGATTCTCGCAGCGGGGCAAATTTCATGATTTTCAGATATTTGTTCTCGATTTGGATGTTGTGATACCATGTTGTAGTGATATCCAAAAACGGGCATCTCAGAGTAGGATCAGGAAGCTTTTTATGGTAGGAAGGTACTACTGGGCTTTGAAGGTACCTATTTAATAGTTTTTTTTTAAATTGAACAAGGCTTTGCGACTTTTCAAGCTATTAAGCGTTTCAAAGCTTTTAAACTGTAAAGCAATTTTATATAGAAGAAAAAGTTTAGTAATGGTCCAGCCAAAGTTTATTTGCATGCAAATGAATCACTGTTTAGAAGCACTGTGTCGTTAGTGCGGTGTGCGCACGAGTTTTCCAGAAGGGCGCTGCTTCTCCGCACTATAAATACGTGGACTCAGTTTTCAGGAGTTCAGTCTAGTCGTGCTTTCAACGCGTTAGCTCCTCACTACAAACACATACACAGCCATGTCTCTCGAACGCCAAGTCCGCGCTAAGGTCAGAAAACACAAATAGCTTTATTGTTGAAAACAATTGTTTCAAACGTTCAATTTTAAATTCTGTAAGTTTTCAACACTCGTTTATACAGTTTTTTCTCAAAAGCTTCAAAAGCTCAACTCTAAATTCATTCGAAGAAAAAAAAATCACGAAATAGTTAACAAATATATCAGTTTTCATTGATCCAATTATAAGTAAAGACTGCAGATAAAAGTTTATCTTAAACAAGATGCTTTCATAAACAAACACAAAGCCTCACTTTGAAATTAGTGCAACTATCAAATCTGTTACTTTTTCTTTCAACAGCTCGCTTCCAAGCGTGACCCCGAAAGGGAACAGGAGGTCCAGGCCTGGATCGAGCACATCCTCGGAGCCAAGTTCCCCCCTGGCGAGTCTTTCGAAGATGTCCTCAAGGACGGCACCGTCCTTTGCCAGGTCATCAACAAAATCAAGCCTGGCTCTGTCAACAAAATCAACACCTCTGGAGGACAGTTCAAGATGATGGAAAACATCACCAAGTAAGTATCACCATCTTGAAAAAGGTCGAGAAATCATCCGAATCTTTTCCATTCATTTTTGGACCTCTAATTACTATCTTTCAACATCAAAGGATTTGAAATGTCCTAGTTAACAAAATGAACGATTCAAGGATAAAAATTTCCTACACGATAGATTCTCAAACCTCTCGATGGCACCAAACTAGGACTTGTTCTAATCTGAGAGTTATTACGACACTATGCAAGAATGCCAAACATTATTGCAATTCACTTTCGTAGGAAAATCAAAAAAACAATTCTCGTTGGTGAATCATATCAGATTTTAGAACTCATAAAATATTACGTTGTTTCAGCCATTCACACTCCATTGCATTGTCATACAACATTTACATAGTCGTTAAATATACAATCGTAAATGTTTTTGTAGTTAATTTGAGATTAATGTCATTTTTAACTACTCTGATAAAAATGATGAACACAAAAACATGCATCCGGTTTAAATAATCTCTGGCAAGGCGTTTGTTTTCCGAAAGACCTTATTAAAAAAAATATTCCTTTCCGACAAAAATAATTTTATATCAACGCACTTTTGAAACAAAAATGGCGGTTACTTTTAATATTGGCTTTGCAGTTTTGATGACCACAAAAACTTTATAAAACACTACTAATTACTGATTGTGTACTTTGTCCTTGCAGCTTCCAGGCCGCGCTTAAGGCGTACGGTGTCGCTGACATTGACGTATTCCAGACCGTCGACCTTTGGGAGAAGAAAGACATCGCCCAGGTCGTCAGCACACTCTTCGCTCTCGGTCGTGAGGTGAGGATCTTAGAGATGACATAAGGAAAAGATACAGACTTCAAGGAGCTAGAGTTTCGCGCGAAAGCGAAACTTACATTACTCTATTCTTAAACCTATAATAAACAAGTGGGCACGAAAGGAAATAGCTCGTTTCTAGTCTAATATCGTGTTCACAGATTGTTTAGTTTAAGAAACGTTAGATCTGGCTGCGCGCCAACTTCGGCCAATTTTACGAGCATCGCGCAACATTACCTCAGTTTTCATAAATATCCAAGGCCAGCTAGTGGAGGCCGAGTGGGATCGACATTTAACTCTTACATTCCTCACATAGTACCTTATCTACCTGCCTGACCAGGTCCATCTCTTAGTGATGGAAAAATAGAGCTAAATGTATATTTACTCTATTATACCGTAAATATAGGATGGAATGCACTTCGGTTCCTTTTTGCGACAACAAGCTTTTTTTAAAATAACTAAACATGTATTTTGTTCTTAGACCTACAGGCACCCTGAGTGGACCGGCCCTAACCTAGGACCCAGGCCCTCAGAGGAATGCAAGCGGGACTTCACCGAGGAACAGCTGAAGGCTGGTCAGACCATCGTAGGCCTCCAGGCTGGCTCCAACAAGGGCGCCACCCAGGCGGGATCCAACATGGGCGCTGGCCGCAAAATCCTTCTCGGAAAGTGAAGTGCCACAAGTGATATTACCTATAAGTATTGTTTGTACAAAACTGTGTATGGACGCTATACGTGACTGCTATTTTGTGAATATCTACAAACGTGATAAGACGAGCACTGTTATTTGCTAGTGTTTATCTATGCCTAATGATATTCCAAATAGCACCAATGATTTTGTGCATAAGTGTTTAGTTGTAAGAATTTATATTTATTTCTATTTTATTATAAATTTTATAATAAAATTCGAAAAAAGTTTACAGACTTAAAATAGTTGTTACATTTATTTGAACCCTATCCTTTGCTATTTCTACTTAAATAAAAAATATTACTACATATTTAATCACTATAAAAAAACCATACCATTGATTGCAGGGCAAAAGCTCTCGAAAATAAAAGAAAAAATTGTAGCTGAAAATAACTTAAATCATTATTCAGTAAAAAAATAGCAAAATCAACTTTTCAAAAGAGATCTAGAGAGAGAACTATCAAGATAAAATTAAAATAGAATAGAAATCATATGCAATGACATGCCCAGGCCTTCCTCTTAATAATTTGAAAAGAACCTAGTTCTTTATTCCGTAGATGTTTTCTAAGATGATTTTCTTTCTTTGAAAGTTCTGCTGAAACAACACTGTTATTCTTGATGATCATCGTAATGATCGATGCGTAGCACTTCTCGTAGCACTTGCTACGAGGACCCTAGACTTGATACCATGATGCATAATTCCGCGAGAAATACTTCTGCGATCTCTACCCGAATAGTTTTAGTTTACTATTCGGCGACTTTGCTTACGATTGTCCTTATCATAAAACAAAGAATAGCCCTGATATGAACTTATGTCAACTCAATAAACTATAACAAAATGCTGGTACAAAGATATTTCATTTTGAAAATACAAATATTACTATGATATTTCAAGACCTAGTTGCGTCAAACTCTGTCCAGCTAATATGAATTGACATACATACATACATTAAAACAAACTTTCAGATTAACATCGATTGCATGTGCAAATCAGTTATCTTTTATTTCTCCAAGATTTAAGTAGGTAAGTATTGTTATCCCAATAGTTTGAGAAACGTATGCTACAAAATCTTGATTTGGTACAGTCAACTCAAAAAAGATACTAGGGATGAATTTACATGATTAGTCCTGCGCGGTTGACGTTCCGTGGTTGATTAATTAGTATGTGCTTACAATGAGCACCTGTTGTTCTAATTACGACGACGCGACATTGCCAGCATATAATTAGGATAGTTTAAATTCGGATTAGTTGCTACATTGTTTTGAAAGGGATTATTAATAGAGTAAGTAATTATTTTTAGGAGCCATATTTAGATCTGTTTATTAGCAAGCACTTTATTGTTATTTAGATGACATCCAATTATAATTTCTATATGTATGCATTAGGTACAGATATTTCTTTGGTAACATTTTTTCCATATAATTAAAAAAAAACATATGTTCAAAAAGAGTTGGGCCCCTGACGCATACGAACTTACTTACTTTAGTAAGTTAGGTAGGTAATAGTTATTAAAAAGTTAGATTTTAAAATATATTTCCGTATGAACGGTTGTTACCTATGTCCTTCGTGTGTAGTTGATGTAAATTTTAAACACTGCCATACAAGGAAATGTAGTGCTCGAAGCCCTTTCAAATTAAATTATATTTAAGATGTAAGCAGTGACTTTTACCATTGGTCAGAGCTTTATAAATGCATTTGTGCATACTAGGTATTCTATCATAAATAGCCAGATTATCATTTTAGTAGTAAATTTTCAGAATCGTTTTAGCAAAGTTCTCTGGGATATTCAAATAACGTCAGGCGCTCCAATACTGTCCTATCTCACTATATTGTCTGAGCTTATTGTTTAGCAAGTCGGAAAAATATCGAGGTTTAGGTTAGTGTTAAACTTTACCTGACCAAATGTAATACATCTTACTTTGTGGAAAGTCAAAACAATGATGGAAACGTGTGTAGGTTTGCCTGTAGCTTTTGTATAGCGTGGTCGCCAGTGGTTGCTACGTTTTACTTGCGTTATAATTAGGTTAAAAAATTGATCAAAGTCAAAAAGTCCTAGAACTAATTTTACTCCTGTTCTTTCGCGACCAATACCGTGAAGAATCAGGGCAACGAACACGGTTTGGGGCCTATCATTCTTTCATTCTTTTAGGTGATCCATCTTAAAACTAAAAGTCAAGCTCCAGTGGGGAGCCAGTCAAAGAGAATTGAGGCTCGTCAAAGTAAGTTTAGATGCTCATAAAGTACAAAAAACTAACGCCTCATCAAAGTACTTTGCCCGGCATCACACGCTACACTTGACTAACTTAGGTGGTACCTACCTAGGTTATGCTTAAATAATAATATTTAGTAGAATCCTTATAAGAAGGTTTAGAATCTAATCGTAGCTTTAGGTAACTGTTTAGAAGTCACGAGCTTTTGGACTAAAACAACAAAAAAGTAAGTATGTTCGTATGTCAATGGCCCACTCTGGGACAAGAGTTTTTAGGCCGCCTTATAAAGGCCTCCGTCATGGTTTAACGACTAAAACAAAGGTTAGAAGCATCTACACTCTCCCATCTCAACTTCTTCGATAGGAGAAGAATATTGAGTTTACTAATATTAAGTTTAAATTGTTTAGTATTAATTGGTATATTAATAAAAAAAAAAATTATTAAATAGCTCAGCATTTGACCTCACTCTGCCTGATTTTAAGCAGTAGTCTAAGATGGAGCATGCTTATCTAGAAGGAACCTATTTACTCTTGATTAAAATAGGAAATACATATTCCACAGATTTCAAGTTGAAGATCAAATAGAAAAACATCCAATTATTTTTATCATCACACTTTAAATTTTTGTTGTCATTCTTTGAAGTCCAAAAATGTAATCCTTAAAATGTGCGAATCTATTTTAAACGGGTACAAAGTCGTAAATATTCGCAATGTGCGTCGTTAGAAAACACAAATAACTCGCCATCTGGCGGGAGAACGACGCCAACCATAAAAGCTAACGCTAACGACCAACGAGAATAACGACCAACGGGCGCGCAGCAGCTAGCGGCGTTACAACGACGCTCAAAATAGGTTCCGTCTCGATTACAACCGTAGGTTTTAATTTAGTGATGGGAGGCTTTTGATTCAGTCGTGCGGAGGCCGTTGTGCCTCCCACAGCTCGTAGTATAGATGGCGCTGAAATACGTCCAATTATTTTAGTTCTCTCAAGTTCCGTTAGATGGAACTAGTGACTGGACAAAAGTGGTTCTCCAGTTATCTTATTAGTATTAAACTTCTACCGTAAGATGGAGCTACCTGTACCGAAAAGACTGATTAGGTGAGTTAATGAAACAATTACTAGTCATCATCATCCTCTGCTGATCTCTATGTTTTTTATTAGAATATTAATTTTATTTAGAACTATCTGTTTCCCTGATTGACTTTGTTACAGTAAAATTAGTTTATTTAATTTTTTATTGCGATTCGATGTGTCTTGAAAGATCTGCTAAGTACCTACCTACTTATAAATTGTTCTATTTGAACCTATAATAATAGAGTGAATATTTATATGAGTATGTATGTTATTAATAATCAAACAAAGCTTAGAACTTTGAAAATGAACGATAAGTTGAAGCAACTTATCGTTCATTTTCAAAGTTCTAAGCTTTTCCAGCTAAAAGGAGCAAACAATCAAAATTATATTGACGCAAGATCAGAGTGCTGAGTCAGACTCCATCGTAACAAAAACTTTGTACTTACTTACGTACTTTAAATCTTGTCCTTACTGTGTGCTTGTTTATGTTAAAAAAAAACATTTCATTTCATATTTCATGAATATTGTTGCATTTCGCCTAATTACACATCAAAGCCACCCAAAGATACTTAAGTCAATCCACAATTAGTCATTTATCCAGAATAGAGATTTGAACAAAAACTAACTGACGTATTTGTAGTTGGCAGAATCCCATGGAATAGTCGAGGTATTTGTCTGTGCCTAGTGCCGATAGTCGGCGCTGACGCACGCTCTCGCGTCAACCAGCTGCTGTCAACGACCCGACAAAGGAGAAATTGTCATGGAATACTCTAGAAATACATATTGGTCATAGGATCCTTCTCCTCCTTCGTGAGGGTCGTGACCTCCTTTAGGTATCACCTTCTCCTTGATGATTTTCCTCCATCTTCTAGGTTTTTGGCAGTGTGGTCATAGGATAGGTACTCAGGAAACTTAGGCATTTACACACCTATGGTTACTAGATGATGCAGCCAGCAGCGTCAAGAGGCAACCTATGCCTATACTCCATGAGCTGTACTTAATAGTGCATGTGACATTGTTTGAGATGGAATAGGCTTGCCCAACAACTAAACCATCCTCCCAGCTTTTGTCCACAAGAAAGACCACGTCAATATGGTGTGGAGCTGTGGGTTTCTTCACGATGTTTTCCTTCACCGTGTATAGCTCGTGTTATATGCGCATATACCTAAGTTTTAAGAAGCTCTAAATTCCGTTTGGTCCTAGTTCACATTATTAGGTAACTTAGCGTTATATAGGGCGTCCCAAACTTATGGGACATGAAGGGGAAGTACCTTAAATATCGTAGATAGTGTATTTTGCTTAAAGAAGACTTTATGTTATTTTTAAAACTTAGTAATTCCGCATTCATAGATTTTCTAAAAATTACTTGCTTCGTCTGGGAATCGAACCGACTCAAATGTCAAAAAAAAATCACCCTACTTTTATGATGCCAATCGAAAGAATAGCTAAAAAATAATAACTCTGCTTAGGTAACATTGTATTTTAAAAGAAAGGAACAACGTAAAATGAGTTTTGAATGAGTCAAATTTCAAGAAAGTTATTTATTGCCGTCGACGACGTTCAAACTGAATTGTGCCATATCACATCGAGTGTTCACCATAAAATGATAAGAAAATCAACAGGTAGCGGACTCATTAAAAGATTGGCGATTTGCGTAAGACAATAGGGATCACATTTTGAGCATTTAATTAATTAATTTACAAAAAAATACCCACTTAATTGACTACGGCAGTTACATGTATGTTTTTATGTTGATTAAAATGATTAATTTTACGTTGTTCCTTTCTTTTAAAATACAATGTTACCTAAGCAGAGTTATTATGTTTTAGCTATTCTTTCGATTGGCATCATAAAAGTAGGGTGATTTTTTTTTGACATTTGAGTCGGTTCGATTCCCAGACGAAGCAAGTAATTTTTAGAAAATCTATGAATGCGGAATTACTAAGTTTTAAAAATAACATAAAGTCTTCTTTAAGCAAAATACACTATCTACGATATTTAAGGTACTTCCCCTTCATGTCCCATAAGTTTGGGACGCCCTGTATATTTACTTCT
The DNA here is from genome assembly GCA_963565295.1 of Epirrhoe alternata. Classification (NCBI taxonomy): domain Eukaryota; kingdom Metazoa; phylum Arthropoda; class Insecta; order Lepidoptera; family Geometridae; genus Epirrhoe; species Epirrhoe alternata. The sequence goes on along the minus strand of OY751381.1, from coordinate 9,476,656 downwards.
TTATATCGTGAAAACTACGTAGGTTTAGGTATTTTGAAGGGGCAGGGCTGAGGTAGGAGGTAGGTAATATAAAATAATAGAAATATATAGAAAAAATATATAAAAATACAAAGTATTTAATCAAAGGTGCGTTAGATTATATTTTAAACAAATTAATTGTTTTAATTTTTGATGAATAAATAAATAAAAATAAATAAATAATTATTTTTGCCACCAGCTCATAAACCTTTCACATATCTCCGAGAGAAGGAACAATTTATCAAAACAGAAGTTAACTAATGAAAAAAATACGATGAGAATCGTAATTTCGAGAATGAAAAATGTTAAGCTGATGTAAAACAACCATTATTCTTTCTCTACACGATGTAGGTGTAGATGATTTTTAATAATATAAAAAAACCAGCAAAGTTCGTTGCAGACTCATTATGGTGAGTTCCGTATTAGCATAACACCAATAAAAACACGTACTTCGGTATCTTGAGTAGGAACTTTGGAGACTAGAATTTTGGATTTCTTATTGTTAGTTTCAAAAGATAGCCCGCACAATCCTGCAACAGGACGCCCAGACTAGATAAGTAAAGTGCTGTTAGCATCTTAAAAACTCTTTAGATACGGAACCCTGAAAACTGAAAAACGACCTCAAATCATTCTTCTTTGCGAATAACATTGTATCATGTACTAACTAGGAATATTTGCTTTGATTGTTAACCGCCAGGTGTTTATACTTAGTCTGGTGCTCTTACCAAATTAAATTGTGGTATGCGCTGTAATCTGGATTTTCTTAGAAATGATCTGACTCCAGTAGCGGACAGCAACGCCCGCGCACGGTCAGAAATAACACCGGTAGGCAACTCGAGGAAGAAACCCATCCAATTAAAAAACAACCCAACACCTATAATAATAAGATTCAAAAACACAAAGCACGATCTGTGGTTTCTGATTCTTTCGTATCGGTTTCAAAACGCTTGCAGGAAACATGCATTCTAATTCTTTTTGTAGAATCACGTTTAGATTGTAGAGTGTTCGTGGATTCCCTGATATCCCATAACCCAATTCCTTGCAGCATTGGACCAGCATGGATAATTATCGTCTCGAATCTCAGTAAATAACTTCATAAATTAGAGCAAAAACAGCTGAATCCATAACATTATTTAAAATGAATAGCCGTAACCTGACGAGAATCAGGAAATCTTTGTGCGAATGATCTATTCCAGCGATCGGTTAAATATAGACTGAGTGGTTTTATTTTATTACTTAGAATCGGTTGGCAACATATTTTCAACACAAATGGTGTAATGTTTTAGTGCTCTACTGAAAAATAGCGTTGATCTTTCAACGCGTGAGTAAAACATCAAATGGAGCTTTTCGAAATTTCACAAAGTAAATTAGTAACTGTACCTACTAATAGTTTACTATAACCCTTTACTGGTTCTCTGGCTACTAATAATGAAAAGTCTAGAAACACGTACGAATATTTACTATTTGCTGAGACCAACTTCAGAACAAATAAATTATATTTTCTAAACAACATCAGGCCATTCATATTTTACAAACTGAAAACAAATAAATCTGACACAAAAAAAGTCTCAAAGGATTTGAGAAATTCTTAGATTTCACCATGCGACTATTTATAGAGAATATTCATTCTATAGGGACCTGCACTAGTGAATCCAAGGACCTGCACTAGTGAATCCAAGGACCTGCACTAGTGAATGCAATTACGTCAATAAATCAATACACTCAGTGGACATAGGAACAATTATTTAAAAGTAAAATTAATTTTGTAAATCTAAAAATTGAATCCAGGAAACGTTATTTATCTTTGAAGGTCCTAATAGGAATAGCTAGATACCACCCGGATGACCTCTTAAGCGCAAAAAAAACAAGCCTTGACTTCCAGAAATGCTATGTATAAAGATTATTATTATTTATTTAATTATAAAAAATTGTCTTTGATCTTAGAAAATAATTGAGGTCGTATAATTTGAACTGGCTAGAGAGGTAATAGGTAACCACACTGCCAAGTAGGTTAATAATATACCGTTGTGCTAAAAATGATTTATGCATCCTAATGCTGTAAAGAACTTTGTGTGTGAAAGTGAAAGATTCATGATTACCGTCCGCTAGATGACATTAAAAAGTCAACAGTGTCGAATTGCAATGACCTGGATGCACTACTTCATATTCTTTGTTATAAACCTGTTCCAAAGCCAAGAGGATACTATAGAATTTTCTCGCCAAAAAATGGACATAAGATGAAGTTCACGTCAATAAAAGAGGCAATGAATCGATTATGTTGTTTACAATTAATCGATTGTCGTTTATTATGTTGATCACGATGAGGACACGCTACTAGTTAATCACTATCAAAGAAAACACTCACTCAGCAATACTTTCTACTCCCTTCTAACTTTTCAATTTAGTTATTCAAAACGTACCTAGGTGAAATTAAAATATGACGACTACTCAATTTTAATACTTATTGCTTTATGAGTAGTAAAATAAAATTTATTATCTTCTGTTACTTCAACCCTTCAACGAAGCAATAAAAATATAAATAGCTAATAAAATTGTTGACAAACTGTCCTGATACAAGGAAATAGTACGAGTATTTAAACAGATAATAACAATGATATTATAAAATAACATCATTGGTTAATAATAAATTGTAGACATAATATTGGATTTAGCAGAGATTTGGAAGAACTATTGTGTAAGCTTTCTGAATCGGGAACAAAATTATAAATTCCTGAAAGGCATGGTGAAAGTTTCTGTTCCGCGTGTGTGGTAATATTAATATTGAGATCATCAATATTTTAAAATAGGTAAGTACCATACTTAAAGGTGAACGCCGTAACAGATGACTTAGTAGTTACCAATGAAAAATTCAGACGATAAAATGGCGTTAGGTTATGTTTCCAAAAATATGTAAGAACTATCTACATACTCGCTTAGTGAATTCAATAGTACTTTTTAGTGGTCAAACTAAAAAATCGATGGAAAAATTCAGATGAAAGAAACTTTACTATTCCAGATTTACATCGCAGATAAGAAGTTTCCAATGAAAACTTTTATGCGTCGAAACGCGCGAGTTACCTCTGAAATTTTGATATGGCGTGGGCGAAGCTACCAGCCAGGAGCATGAGTAATACAGAGTTTTGCAGAGCTGAGTAACCACTCGGTGGGCTACCGTTTTATTTTAGCATCGGCCTACACAAGCGCGGAGATACCACACCTGCGAGTGAAAATTTAGTCATAAACACCTGGATGTTATTCCATCCGAACAGAATATTTTTACTTTTTTTTATGATGACTCTCGACACTTGACCTCGAAACTTACATAGGCAAGAATGAGGTAAAGTAACTCTCATGGTAAAGCACATGGAGTTTTTTTAAAAGCTTTTAATGTTTGTATGTTTGTCCGGGTCAAATCTTGCAAGCTTAATTTGACTCACTTCCCGGTGTCCGATTGAGCTCAATTTTAGTACACTTATGAGTCCTCGGTGACAATGCAATAATATAGTAACAGCGAGCTGATCTGATGATGGAGTCAAGAGCTGTTCCGGGGAACTCCTCAGAAAACAGGACGATTGAGTTGAAACTCGGTTTGTAGATCAAGTATCATCTAAAATTTTTAAATATAGTGACAGCGAGCTGATCTGATGATGGAGAACGGAACTCCTCAGTTAATAGGCCGATAGAGTTGAAACTCGGTTTGTAGATCAAGTATCATCTAAAATTTAAAAATATGGTGACAGCGAGCTGATCGGATGATGGAGAACGGAACTCCTCAGAAAATAGGTTGATTGAAATTAAATTTTGTACTTACATCGGTGAGTTCTATCAGATGACGGTAATCCAGTAAAAGCTTGTACTTGTTGAATTTTTTTTCAAAAAATACTTATTTAATCTCAACACGATCAGCATTTTTTCACCGAAACGTATGGATGACTGCTAGTGCTGTGCTATTCATAACAGCGCTTCCATACTTCGACGGGCAAGAAAAAGTGTCGTTTACATTCATAGAGTCATCCACGGAGACCTCAAGGCTAATCCGACCACTAAAAATTACCGATAGCCCAAAAGAAAATTTAACACTTTTAGTGAAGAGACACGGATGAGACAGGCATCTTGAGAGAGATCTGTGAACAGATGTTCACTGTTGTCATATAAGTCCATTGACTGAATTGTAAAAACCAATAGCGAGAGATTCTTTTGGGTGGTTCTGCCAAATAAAAGCACAATATATGGACTTATAGAAATAGTAAAGAGATCATAGGATATGATCGTCTAATTATAGCTAGATTTGTGAGCTAACTCTAAGAAGACTGAAATTCAGGATTTCATACTAATTCCGTTTTCAACAGAAATGGTTTTCATCAAAGCCCAGACACATTGCTTGTTTTTACGTAACAGCTCTACAATAACAAATTTTATTTAGCGGTCAAGGTGTATTTATATATTGGCACCCACACATCACGTTGCAACGCTTTAATTATGTCTGGTAGGCAACAAGGTAGCCTCAATTTCCTAGCTTGTATAATATCTGATCCGAATAAATTAGGTACCTAATCTATAAAAAGATTGATTGTATGTTTGTGTTCTAATTACGTTATAGAGGCCGATTGAGTTGAAACATGTCACAGAGATAGATTAGGTCATGGCGCTCTTTTTTAGTAGTTTAGCATACAGCCTTACAGGTGAACGAAGCGACTCAAGCGAAAGCTTTCGAACCCAGAAACTAAACCTTGAAAACAAAATATAGAAACTCATAAAAGTCTAAGGCCTAGGGCAAAATGAAAACATAAACCCTTCTGAGTATTTGCTTACTAAAATATACCGCAGCTGATATTTCAGTAAAAACGCAACTAATTAAAATTCCTCGCTTCGGTTAATTACATCCATCATCTTTGAGCTCGCTTTAATACATCATCAGCACATGTCCCAACTCCCAAAGAACTGTGGATAGATACAAGAGTCGCATGAAAATAAGCGGTACGTAACATTTTCGCGTTATGCTTTTGGCACAGAAAACTAAAGTAGAATCCACACCACGAAACAAGGCACTTTTTACTGCATTTTTCGGTGTTTCCAAAGGAGAACGGGCAGGCATGTATGAAGCGCCGCCCAAGTCAAAAAACGATCGCCCGCAGAGTGGACGTATAGTGGAATGGGTAGACCTTCTAAAACACTACATTTGATTGTATGACAGCAAAAAAATCCATCCTACAGAAATCGAGATATTTGCAGTTAAAGGTGGTGACTTTTACCATCATGTTTTTTGACTAACAGGCTTCCCGCAGACAAGCCACTATGGGCATTCGATAGAACTTTAGAAGCACTACATTTCATTGTATGACAGCTAAAAAATCCATCCTACAGAAATCGAGATATTTGCAGTTAAAGGTGGTGACTTTTACCATCGTGTTTTTTGACTAACAGGCTTCCCGCAGACAAGCCACTATAGGCATTCGATAGAACTTTAGAAGCACTACATTTCATTGTATGACAGCTAAAAAATCCATCCTGCAGAAATCGAGATATTTGCAGTTAAAGGTGGTGACTTTTACCATCATCTTTTTTCGACTTACAGGCTTCCCTCAGACAAGCCACTATAGGCATTCGATAGAACTTTAGAAGCACTACATTTCATTGTATGACAGCTAAAAAATCCATCCTGCAGAAGTCGAGATATTTGCAGTTAAAGGTGGTGACTTTTACCATCATGTTTTTGACTTACAGGCTTCCCGCAGACAAGCCACTATGGGCAATCGATAGAACTTTAGAAGCACTACATTTCATTGTATGACAGCTAAAAAATCCATCCTGCAGAAGTCGAGATATTTGCAGTTAAAGGTGGTGACTTTTACCATCATGTTTTTTGACTTACAGGCTTCCTGCAGACAAGCCACTATGGGCATTCGATAGAACTTTAGAAGCACGACATTTCATTGTATGACAGCTAAAAAATCCATCCTGTAGAAATCAAGATATTTGCAGTTAAATGTGGTGACTTTTACCATCAATGTGTTTTGATTGACTTATAGCCTTCCCGCAGACAAGCCACTATGGGCATTCGATAGAACTTTAGAAGCACTACATTTCATTGTATGACAGCTAAATAATCTATCCGGCAGAAATCGAGATATTTGCAGTTAAAGGTGGTGACTTTAACCATCATGTTTTTTGACTTATAGGGTGAGAGCCAGCGACCGGCAGACCTTCGTCATTTAATAAAGGCTGAGACTTTGTCTGTGTGTAGTCCCAGTATGGTTATGTACGATCCCCAAATATAAAGTTTGGGTCCGGGTGGCTTTGGGAGATATGAGGCATCAAAGGTGCCCAAAATAGCACCCAAGATTCGTCATTTTACCAAGGCTGAATTTTATATATGTTACTTAGGGAGCTATAAAAAGAGGTTTCCCAAGCGGGCAGACACCTGCGGTGGTTCCTTCATCATGTCGGTCAGCCGCAAAGTTTACCGTAGGATCGAGCTCGGGTGATTTTAATAAGGAAATCTATAAGGTATAAAGCTCATTTTGATATATTTGGCTTGAAACAGTATTAGAAATCACGTCGTCCTTTGTCAGATCCCTAGTACAGTTCCAACCCCCTGAAAGTCACCCTTAAACAAAAGTAATTGTAAGTATGCTTTCGTAGTAGTATAAAACCTGAACTTTGTGTATGTTACTTGAGGAGCTATAAAAAGATGTTTGCCAAGCAGGCAGACACCTGCGGTGGTTCCTTCATCATGTCGGTCAGCCTCAAAGTCTGCCGTATAAAACATGTATGCAACAAGTATAAAACATGTATGCAACATGTATCAAACAAGTATGCAACAAGTATAAAACATGTATGCAACAAGTATAAAACATGTATGCAACAAGTATAAAACATGTATGCAACAAGTATAAAACATGTATACAACATGAATGCAACAAGTATAAAACATGTATGCAACATGTATCAAACAAGTATGAAACATGTATCAAACAAGTATGCAATAAGCAAGTATGTAATAAGACATGTATGCAACAAGTATAAAACATGTATGCAACAAGTATAAAACATGTATGCAAAAAGTATCAAACATGTATACAACAAGTATCAAACATGTAGGCAACATGTAGGCAACAAGTATGCAACAAGTATAAAACATGTATGCAACATGTATCAAACATGTATGCAACAAGTATAAAACATGTATGCAACAAGTATCAAACATGTATGCAACAAGTATAAAACATGTATCAAACATGTATGCAACAAGTATAAAACATGTATGCAACGAGTATAAAACATGTATGCAACAAGTATAAAACAAGTATACAACAAGTATAAAACAAGTATACAACAAGTATAAAACATGTATACAACATGAATGCAACAAGTATAAAACATGTATGCAACATGTATCAAACAAGTATGCAACAAGTATAAGACATGTATGCAACAAGTATAAAACATGTATGCAACAAGTATAAAACATGTATGCAAAAAGTATCAAACATGTATGCAACAAGTATCAAACATGTAGGCAACATGTAGGCAACAAGTATGCAACAAGTATAAAACATGTATGCAACATGTATCAAACATGTATGCAACAAGTATAAAACATGTATGCAACAAGTATCAAACATGTATGCAACAAGTATAAAACATGTATCAAACATGTATGCAACAAGTATAAAACATGTATGCAACGAGTATAAAACATGTATGCAACAAGTATAAAACAAGTATACAACAAGTATAAAACATGTATACAACATGAATGCAACAAGTATAAAACATGTATGCAACATGTATCAAACATGTATGCAACAAGTATAAAACATGTATGCAACAAGTATCAAACATGGTATGCAACAAGTATAAAACATGTATGCAACGAGTATAAAACATGTATGCAACAAGTATAAAACAAGTATACAACAAGTATTTTACTTGAGGAGCTATAAAAAGATGTTTGCCAAGCAGGCAGACACCTGCGGTGGTTCCTTCATCATATCGGTCAGCCTCAAAGTCTGCCGTATAAAACATGTATGCAACAAGTATAAAACATGTATGCAACAAGTATCAAACATGGTATGCAACAAGTATAAAACATGTATGCAACGAGTATAAAACATGTATGCAACAAGTATAAAACAAGTATACAACAAGTATTTTACTTGAGGAGCTATAAAAAGATGTTTGCCAAGCAGGCAGACACCTGCGGTGGTTCCTTCATCATGTCGGTCCGCCTCAAAGTCTGCCGTATAAAACATGTATGCAACAAGTATAAAACATGTATGCAACAAGTATAAAACATGTATGCAACAAGTATCAAACATGTATGCAACATGTATGCAACAAGTATAAAACATGTATGCAACATGTATCAAATAAGTATGCAACATGTATCAAACAAGTATGCAACAAGTATAAAACATGTATGCAACAAGTATAAAACATGTATGCAACAAGTATAAAACATGTATGCAACAAGTATAAAACATGTATACAACATGAATGCAACAAGTATAAAACATGTAGGTATGCAACATGTATGCAACATGTATCAAACATGTATGCAACAAGTATAAAACATGTATGCAACAAGTATCAAACATGGTATGCAACAAGTATCAAACATGTATGCAACAAGTATCAAACATGTATGCAACAAGTATAAAACATGTATGCAACATGTATGCAACAAGTATAAAACATGTATGCAACATGTATCAAATAAGTATGCAACAAGTATAAAACATGTATGCAACAAGTATAAAACATGTATGCAACAAGTATCAAACATGTATGCAACAGGTATCAAACATGTATGCAACAAGTATAAAACATGTATGCAACAAGTATCAAACATGTATGCAACAAGTATCAAACTTGTATGCAACAAGTATCAAACATGTATGCAACAAGTATAAAACATGTATGCAACATGTATCAAACAAGTATGCAAAATGTATAAAACATGTATCTCAGCTTTGTGTTGCTCTGCACCGGGGAGGTACAGAGCAACGCTGGTTTTCAGACTGCTACTAGTTGGGTGACATCACGTTATTAAAAAAAGACAATTAAAAAAAAGAGCTGTTAGTTCATAAATACTTAAATAATTACAGAATAAGGTATGGTTACAGATTAGATTATTATTATAATTATTATTAGATATTAGATTTCTGCAGGATGGATTTTTTTGCTGTCATACAATGAAAGTGCTTCTAAAGTTCTATCGATTGCCCATAGTGGCTTGTCTGCGGGAAGCCTGTAAGTCAAAAAACATGATGGTAAAAGTCACCACCTTTAACTGCAAATATCTCGACTTCTGCAGGATGGATTTTTTAGCTGTCATACAATGAAATGTAGTGCTTCTAAAGTTCTATCGAATGCCCATACTGGCTTATCTGCGGAAAGGCTGTAAGTCAAAAAACATGATGGTAAAAGTCACCACCTTTAACTGCAAATATCTCGATTTCTGCAGGATGGATTTTTTTGCTTTCATACAATGAAATGTAATGCTTTTAAAGTTCTATCGGTTACCCATAGTGGCTTATCTGCGGGAAGCCTGTAAGTCAAAAAACATGATGGTAAAAGTCACCACTTTTAACTGCAAATATCTCGATTTCTGTAGGATGGATTTTTTAGCTGTCATACAATGAAATGGAGTGTTTTTGAAGGTCTACCCATTCCACCATACGCCTACTCTGCGGGCGATAGTTTTTTGATTTGGGCGGGAATGCCCATTCTCCTTTAAAATAGAATAGAATAGAATAAATGTTTATTTGGTTTTTACACAAATACGTATAGATTGATGCTAAATACTAATGCAATTTCAAACGTCATCTTGTAGTATGTAAAAAGGTGTAATGGATTGCCGTGTGAATACAGTCTTTGATCATGTGCCAGCGTTGTACTTTCACGCAGTAGGTACCTATTGTTATTGAGTATCTATAAATTTTATTTTCAGGTTAAGTGCACAGAATGCTTCCAATCAAGCAGATAACGACTGCCCTTATTGCAACGACCCAGTCCGGGAAAAGAAAACATCGTCTGCTGAAGGTTCAAGGAACAATTTTGCGGTAAGTGAGAATGGCTGGATCAACTTGGCTATTTTAGATCCTAAACAAACCGAATACTTTTAAAGAAACATCTTTTTCATTTTTTTCATTTTAATAATAATAATAATAATTCATTTATTTCAAGTATCAAAAACTAATTAAAATTATACAATGTCAGTTAGTTGTGTTTAATTTTGACGACCTCTGAGCGCTGTGTGTAAAAGGTTGCGGGTTCGATCCCCGCGGCGGGACCAATGTTTGTATGATCTACAAATATTTGTCTCGGGTCTGGGTGTTTCTATGTATAATATATATGTATTTACAAACAAAAAGTATATAAGTAGTATATCAGTCATCTTAGTAACTCACCCATATAACACAAGCTCTGCTTACTTTGGGGCTAGATGATGCTGTGTGAAAAAGTTCAGCATTATTTATTTATTTATACTTTATGACAAAACGTTTTTCTCATTTCAGTCTTGTGCCAGATCTGCTGTTACTACAGAGATCACGGAGGCAAAGTTTTCTACATTTTGGCGATATCACCATCTATCCATCGATACTTCCCTGATGTCTTAGGTAAGTACCAAAAGCCGTCGAACCCGTGAATTAACACAGAATTCGTCTTAGATCATGACTTATAAGATTTTAAGGCTATTTCCTTTGCATGACCTGTTTTCTTTGTCACGCCAGGAATTGCGCAAACCACCATGGGGGTCAGCGATCGCCCACCGTCTCACCGAACCAGATGTGCAGAGAACAGAATAACTTTAATGTAAAATAGTCTTAACTAGGTAGGGAACTAAGCGAATGCGAATCGGATAATGTTAAGGTTAATTTAATAATTCAAAGAAAATAAAATAAAAAAGTCGACACTTAATTGCGATTTACTTGATGAAATATATCCTTTCCTTCTTCTAGTTGATCTTACTCGAAGGCTCAGGCGCCATATTTTTCAGCCTAGCGTCAGAGAGAGAGAAAGAGACTGCTGAGTAGATTTGCCACGATTTAAAGTAATTTCAACGAAACTTATGTGATATGTCCCACTCAAATTAGGTCTGTAGAGTTGCAAATTATAATAGGTATGTAGAGTAGGTATCTATAAAATATTAAAGATAAGCTAGACTCTTTATTAAAGGCGGCTACTGAGTGGTGGCGCGAGGGTCATAGACAGACCACCAGCCAGATGGTCTGATGATATTGTGGCGGTAGCAGGAAGGCAATGGATTCGACTGGCGCAAAATCGGAAAGAGTGGCGTGAAAATGAGGAGGCCTAATACTCAGCAGTGGGTAGATGTGGGCTGATTAGATAGATAGATAGACTCTTTGGACTATAGTTTATTTTGTAGACGCTACAAAACTACGCGTTTTCATGCTCTACAATGTAGAGCATGAAAAGCGCGCATTGCCTCGCCGTGTGAACCTACCTTTTGGTCACGTGCCAGCATAGAATTTTCACGCAAGCAATTTTTTAGAGACCCATTTCACGGCTATAAAATTTATGTTACCACTGATAAAATTTAGTACTAAAATAACGATGCTCTCAGACGTTACGTCTGTAGCGACAAAATTAGGGATTCCTGTTAAATCAATGCCAAGTTGTGGTCGAACGTAGGTACTTATACTAAATTTAGGTAATTGTAGTTAATAACAGCAATGGATATCGGCTGTTGGACACAAAGGTCATTGCAAAACGCCCACAACCGAAATAAGTTCGATGAGCTTTTGAGAAAAGTCCCACAATTTTGTTTTTGCACGTGAAAGGCGGAAATGATCAGTAAATTGGTAAATAAATCTTGGTTGAGTACGAAATGTTATTGTTAAAAGGAAAAAATACATCTAACAAACATAAGAGGCTTTATGGCATTGCGTTGGATAATAGAACCATAAAAGGTATGTTCGCTGACCATGTACTCAATGCTTTGAGCAACAGCTGCGCTTATTTACTTTACAATTCGTGCACAGAACACAAGATTGTGTTTAGGAAAGCATATTTGCTTGGAACCCTTTTAAAAATAATAATAAATAAATTATACATGGGAAAGTTTGGATGTTTGTTATTAAATTACGCCGAAACGGATTTAGATGAAATTTGGCTCAGAGATAGATTATAGGTCTGTTTGAACATTTTTATCCCGAGGAAAGTGAAGATGTCCCGAGGGACTGCGAGTAACACCTCAGAGGGCAGCTAGCAAGACATATACATTTGTTGCTCTATTATCGCTCATTCTCAACTATACAGGTTGTAACATTTAAATCGGTCAGTATGGGATAGTCTGTCAGTCTTTATTAATTTCAGACATCATGTTTCTTAGTAAAATTTACTGCTTCAGACCTAGACAATCGATATCTAAATAGAAATAGTGTTAGTTTTATTTTTCAAAACGTTCGGGTTCGATTCCCGAGCTGAGTTTTCCTTGTTACTAAAATCGATGACATGGTTCCTTCATTTGTCTTATAGTTTCAGACTTTCCCATACTGACCGATCTAAATGTTACACCCTGTATAGTTAGCAAGATGCCTGATTTCCACCTGCGATTTCGTACTTACGATTTCTTATTGTCATTTTTAAATTGAAAATATCGATCACCTATCCACAATTTATGTAAGTAGGGTCATTCAATCAAATCAGTCAAATAACACAAGCATGCAAACTTACTCTTTGTGAGTAGGTTTGGATGCTTGTGTTACTTATTCAGATTTTTATAATATTGGCAGGATTCACTCTAGTACTCTAACTATAGACTATGTTACTCATACATTACATTTCAAGTAATATGAAGCTTGCCAAAGTTTTGTAACATTAAATCTAAAACCGTCAAAATGCAGTTGGATACAACATACAACCGTCTAGGAGTGATGCATGATGAAATTGTTTACCTTTACTGTGACTCATAGGTACATTACACTAGGAACGCCCGTGACTTTACTTGCGTACCTAATGGTAAGAAAATAAGGCAAGATAATTATAAAGTAGGCAAATCAGGCTCCATACAAGGTTGGGCCTAAAAGTAAAAAGTGCCGGCCAATGAAAATAAAGGCCACACCACTATAGGAAATGTCAATCCGAGACAATCCGAGTATTAAGTCTGTGTGACACTTAGTCGCTTAAGTTCACTATTTACTTCAAAAGATTTCATAAGTAAAAAATCTGGATTTTCATACAATATTTTTTTTTTTAATTACCAAATCATATGACCAAGTAGGTAAACTAGGTGTCTTATTGAAAAATACTCCGATTGACTTTCTCAATAGAGGTGACACCTCTATTTTCGTTGGCCGGCTCTTTTGACTTTTGGGCCCGAAATGAATGATCTCCTTTGTTACTGTTATTTCTGTTTTTTAAACCTTCAAGAGAATAATGTGTGCACTTTGCGACTATAAATTCCGCCTGGAGAGGGTACTACAATGTCATTATGTACTTCTTAGTCATTAGTGGATTCTGTATTCTGTAACCGTGGAGTTGACTAAACGACATGGATTTCTGTACCTACAATGATTTCCTCTACCGTTAAGATTAATGCCTGTAACTACCTGTAATTCAACCATAGTACGAAAAGGTAACATCGATGGTTTATGAAGATGTTTCTTTAAGAAAGTTGTTTTGGGACAAGTTTACGCAACTGTACATACATTCAGCAATATCTGAGAACTTACATTATAGTGACAAAGGATTTATAGCAATGTTATTTTTATCAAAATATTAATAGACAGGCAGGTGCGGGTAAATTGGCATGAGTTCTGTTCTGCTGTGTCACAATGTGACTCTTCTGGACTATTGTGAACGTATGAATAATAATACTATGTAGGTGTTTTTGTTTATTTCTGTCCCGATAAAAACATGCCCTGTTACGTGTATAACATCTCTGTCAGATACATAAATTATATTTTCATAAATTAGATTTGATTTCTCTGCAACAATGTATATGATGACCTAATAGGTTTGACATGACAATCTATTGCTAAGTTTTGTTTAAGACATCGTTGTAGGGACCTATTTCGTAGCATATTATTATTATCTTCTTACTTTTATCTTCTTTACTTATGAGTAGCAATTTATGAAATTTTGATTATGATAGGCTATTATTATTATATATTTGATTTGATTATATATTATTTTCGACTGGCGCAGAATCGGAAAGAGTGGCGTGAAAATGAGGAGGCCTATACTCAGCAGTGGGTAGATGTGGGCTGATTAGATAGATGGATAGCTAGGGTACGAGTGTTTGTTCGAGCATATCACATCTGAGAAACTGTTAAACTTTACCGATATCTTTGTACATCCCGCAAGGTACAGCCCTATTTCAAGCGAAGGTAGGCGAACAATCTAGTATCGGATAGTACAAAAGGCCATGGCTCTACCGGCATCAATTAGGGATGTAACTGTCTTGCCAAAAGGGTGAATCAGGTTCCTCCTACAATTCACATGCAATGCGACCACATTTGGAATGTACACGATGAATAACATCTTATAATAGCCCGTCTTGTAATATCTGACGGTCTGTTAATAACTAGTGCAGCCTGCCAATGCTGTCCTCATCTATTATAATGAACCTAAATAAAAATATCAAGAACTCATCAAGACTAGGGTTTTGAATTGATTTTGAATCTACATTCAAAACTCTTTATTTCTATATTAACAGTAGTGTGCAGGGATGTAGCGGCAGAGATGGATTAAAAAATAAATATGGACAATGTAAAAGAAGTTATGGGTAAGATACCATTGAATGTTAAGATGTCAGCTGATGAGATTTGTGTGGAGGAGGAAAACCTTTTGTGCCGACCACACAAAATTGGATAAGGGAAGAAAGATGATAGAAGTACTACACAGCAACTGGGAAGCTCGAATCCAAAAAAATAAGGCCATATTCTCAAGGAATGATAGACATTCTTTTAGATCCAATCTAATCAAGTAATGTATCAATAGATGTTTCGAAGCTTTTAAGTGGGTGTGGACTATTCCAGTTCAAAAAAGTAAACATAAAAAAACATACAAATCTGTTAACGCTCAAATTCAAATTCAAATTCATTTATTTTGCGAAACAAGGGTTAACAATAGAATGACTGGAGAAAGATATATGCACAGCCTTGTTCAGCTTATCAGCATGCAAAATGTTACCTTATACAAAAAAATAAAAAATCTAATTACATTTTTAAAAGCTTTACATTTAAGTCCATAATATTAAGAAAAGAATAATTATAAATATTTAATGGTGCGTCAGAAGATTCGATGTCAAATTGATATTTCAGTATGTCAAGTTATAAAAAATTGTCCAAGAGATATTCATTGATACTATAATAAACCTTTCGCAATAAGAATTCTTTTAATCTTAATTTGAAAATACCAATTACATTTATTTCTATTATATCTTGAGGTAAGTGGTTATAAATACGAGACGCCATGCAGAACACACTATTGTTTAACATTGCAGTCTTATTTGGTGGGCAAAGAATTTTTAAACAATGACGCTTATTAGTAAAATGTTTAAATAAATTATCATTTGTTTTTACAAAAATTGCCAACTCATAAATATATATACAGGGTAAAGTTAAAATATTTAATTGAGAAAAGTAGCTCTTACAACTATCAATTGATTTTAGCTTACAGATAGCCCTGACGCATTTCTTTTGTGCTTTAAAAACGGATTCTATGCCACTTGAGTTGCCCCAGAATATAACTCCATATCTCAGAATAGAAGCTGTGTACCCATGATAGGCTGTGACAACTGTTGCAACATTAGCTACTTTAGAAAGCATGTAAAGTGCATACGATTGTTGATTTATTCTTAAACATAAGCTCTCAACATGCGATTTCCATCTTAAATTGCAGTCAATATCTATACCTAAAAACTTTGTAGAGTCAATGAGTTGAATACTGTTTTGTATACATAAATGACTCAGAACAGCAGATGTATGTACGGTCAGCGTCACCAACTGGTAATGTACTGCAGGGTTGCAGTACAAACCGCCTTACTGAAATTGCCTTAGAAAACTGAAGTGGTTTTTGTGAAGGGTTGAAGATGTTACTTGGTTGTCTTTCATGAGAAATGTCTTAACACAGACCTGAATAAAGCCTTGACCTGTATATAAGGTATAGAAAGTTGGAAGATTCCTTAAGATAGCCCAACTTTATTCCAAAGATCCAGAAGAACAAAGAGAACAGAACTTCTCATTTTGATCCAGTAGGTAAATCTTACTTCCTCAATTCAAATTTCTAAATTTATCTTATGACCTGCAAGTATTGTTAGCAATACTTTTACTTTCAATTCAACCTCAACAAAGACTATAATGGTTATAGCTACACCAAAGTTGAGAATAATAGAGTATGATTTATAGATACTTTCAATTTCCTAAACTTGGCAAGACTAATTGAACACAAACAGTTAGAAAGACTATAATGGTTATAGCTACACCAAAGTTGAGAATAATAGAGTATGATTTATAGATACTTTCAATTTCCTAAACTTGGCAAGACTAATTGAACACAAACAGTTAGTGTAAACCTCGTTGCATCTACGCGTGGTGAGTATCTAAGGGTGGGTAGCTGGTGGTGGTGGTGACGGAGGTTGAATGGGGGTGTGGAGGGCTAGGGGTAGCAGGAAGGCGCAGGCGGCGCCCCCCCGCTGGGGCCGTGTGCAAGCCGCACATAGACTACGTCGAGCACTGCCCTCGCGCATCATTCGAACTTCGCGCTCAGTCTCGGCATCACCGCCTTCGACTGTACACGCGTTCGGGAGCTCGACTCTCGTAGCGAATCGACGAACAGGTCCGTTTCCCGGTGAAAGTGCACATGCCTCACATAACCGCGAGTGAACCTACGGCTTCTTCCTAATGCGAACTATTATTAGCGATGCAACCGCGCTCCAGCGTAACTTTACCTGGACGCCCCAAATTAGGCGCGCAGGCACATCGGCCGCCCTACACTCCAGCGTCTTAGTTTACTTGATCGTGCGTCCCAAGCATTCGGAAGAGGCCCGCGGTGCTAATATAACGCTCGGTAATGTGCGGTCGTTGAGCAATAAAGTGCCTTCAGATGCATTGAAGTGGTGCAGGCGACTTGGATTTCGGCCAACGTATTCTGCATTTAGAATAATTGATAACGATGCGATGTTTTATAACATGGTGCTCAAATGTGATGTCACATTATAGTGGAATGTGTTGTGAACGGAGATGATGCATAGTTGTGCTCATTAAGCATTTGGACATCAGCCGCGCCGCACAAGTCGTCTCACCTCGAAGCAGAAACTGTGGACTCAAAATTCAACAGTAAATATTTTGTTTCAGGATAAGTTAAGCGAGCACAATGCCTTTCAAACCAGCAGATAACCCCAAGTGCCCTAAATGCGGCAAGTCCGTATACGCGGCTGAAGAGCGAGTCGCCGGAGGACTCAAGTGGCACAAAATGTGCTTCAAGTGCGGTAAGATTTTTTTTACAAAAGACTTCGATATTAAATCAAATCAAAACTTAAAATATTATCGAGTTTTCTATCTATAAGAATTTGGCACAAGTTTCAAGACAATTAATTTTCCGATTTTCCTTTGAAACACTTTCTAGTTTTTACCTGAGAGAAATGTAAACATGCTGTAAACTGCTGAATACAGTTGTGCAAAGGTTGCTCTTACGTTATATCAGCTGCTGTAACGACGTCAATAAATATTCCAACACCCCATCCTTGATGTCAAAACAGATCGTTAGCGCCGGTTCAAAGCTCTCGATAGCCACAACCTAAATAAAATGGCACGCTGCTGTACACAACAATAGATAAACAGACCCCAACGATCGTCATACTGCGTATGTGACAAAGGACTGTGCCATTACAGGTCTGTGCCAGAAGCTGCTGGACTCCACCAACTGCTCAGAACACGAAGGCGAGCTTTTCTGCAAAATGTGCCACGCGCGCAAGTTCGGACCTAAGGGCTACGGATTCGGCGGCGGCGCCGGCTGCCTGTCGATGGACACCGGTGACCACCTGAAGGACACGTAAGTACCGCCTCCACAGCACACCCACCGCCCGCGCCCAGAGCCCAGCGCCACTGAGGGTCTTTCCTTATCTAAGGTCGCAATGACCCGTACGTAACAACATTAACAGCGTGTACATAAAACTCATACCTACGTATAGTAGAGAGCGCTCGGCTGTACATTACGCGTCCGCCTGACAATTGCATGACCAGTCTTCGTTTATGTCGCAACAGGAATTGAGCGAGCGGCCGTCCAGCGGACCAGCGGTCGCCGACACACAGCTCGGCCAACCAGCGGTGCCTCAATCGCACACCATACTTGTAATTTAAATTACCTTAGTTAGGGATATTTATTCGCATTCGCTTAGTTTATTTTGTTTATCGGTCTATTTAATTAATTTATACAAAAATAATAAAAAAGTCGACACCAAACATGAGTTAGTTGATGAAACGGAACGCGGACGAGCCGGCGCCGAGGACATCGGCGTCGGCTCGAGCGCGGCTTCGTAGCACCCTTTCCCTTCCTTCCCACGAGGCGACCTTACTATGTGGACCAACGGTGAGAAACCATTCTGTAAGCCTCAGCACGGCTTCGCATCGCTCCGAATGCATGCGCCAATTTCTATTTCCTCTGTATTCTAACTTTCTTCGCACACTGACCACAAAAACATAACTCACCTAACGCTTACGTCTTAGCTCTAACCTAGTCAATAGATGTGATGGGATAAGGAAAGCGCCCTCTATGTCGGTATCAGTAGTGCTATGGCGAGGCCGGGCGGAGCGGGCGGCCGGGAGCCCTTACCTTCTCCCATTACGGCGGAGGTGCGCCGCCGGCATCAGCAAAATGCTTCGCCGCGATCAGTGTGCCCAATGTATTGATTGAAGGGCATCCGGCTTGCCGGTGTCTCCCAGGCTTTTAACTACTCTTCCGTCATTGCAACGTTGCTGGACAAACTGTGTTGATGTTCTATGTCTCAATGAATATGTGTGTGCAGGGGCTTGAAGACCAATGGAGCGTGCATGGAGTCTCGCTCCATCGCCAGGGCACCTCCCGGTGAGGGCTGCCCTCGTTGCGGTGGCTGCGTGTACGCTGCTGAGCAAATGTTAGCTCGTGGAAAAGTAAGTTTAACTTTTTTCTAAGCTGAACATTATGCTCATCTGGTTCGATTGCAATAAATGCTATTTTACTTCATTAATAGTTAGTAGAATATCTTAATCGGAAAATAAATAGTTTCATAACATTAGATTAGATTAGTTATTACGGTTGATGAAGCTTATGCAATAATGCGATCTCATACTAATTTTAACATTATATCGTAGGGGTATCACAGACGTTGCTTCAAATGCTTAAATTGCAACAGAACACTTGATTCAATGATGCATTGTGATGGACCAGATAGAGAAATATACTGTCGAGGTATCTAAGAGTTTGTTTAGTAAAAGCATTGTATTATGTTGAATGAGTATGCACAATAACGTCATTGTATATCAGTGTGTTAACCGAGTGCACCTGTAGGGTAATGTTTGTTCTCCCTGCATGACACACCTTCACGATTCACTGTATGTCCAGGGGTGGCACAAGGAGTGTTTCAAATGCGGCGACTGCCAGAAACGACTGGACTCCACGAACTGTTGCGAGGGCCCTGACAAAGACATTTACTGCAAAGGTTTGTTTCTGTCCACCATACAATAATAATTTGAATAAGATTTTCATATTTCTGTGTTTCAATGTTTACCATTGTAACAGATAATACAACAGAATTGTTAAAATTGAGTTGGTTAATCACAGCACGTGTACCCTGATTTCATGTTTTAATCTAATGTTTTTTGTGTAGTATGTTATGGCAAGAAGTTTGGTCCTAAGGGCTATGGTTACGGCAAAGGAGCTGGTGTGTTGCAGAGTGACCCTTACGCCAACGGGTAAGAACCACTTGTGAATCGGCTTGTGTTCAACTTGTCTGGCGAGGGCATAGCGTTTATAAGAGACTGATGCGCGTAACTTACTCTAAAGCTGTGTACTCATCAGATAATAATGCTTCTTTGCTTTTGCTATAGGATGCTACGCTATTAAATTTGGCCCTAGAGGCGTTGGACACGGAGGCATGTCTTCCTTGGGTCTCACGTGTGATGTAAAGGATATGGAATGGCAAAGGTACTTAGATTATTTTATGTCAACCCAAAGTACCTACCCCAAAATATTCTGTATCCGTCTAAAGAATGGTCCTTCACATTTCATGACTAATACAAACATGTAACTTTACATTTTATAATATGCTTACAAATTGCTTTAGCTAGTTGTTTATTGTGTTATATCAACTAATAACTCCAATGTTGATCCATCTCTGAATAATGATTAAGCATAAGTTTCCTACTTGCCACACAATAACTTAGGATGGATGAATTTTGGAACGGATTCTAAACCTCAATCTAAACTCGTTAAAAATCATTATTTTCGCTGTTCATTTCCCATGTTTTCTTTTTTTTTTGCCCTCAGTAACAGGTTACGTTAGACATCTCAGGTTACATGACAGGTTAGGTTATTTCCATCGCATAGTCACTTTCATAAAAACAGCTTATAATACAAACAAGAGATGGCATCGTGCCAAAGCCGAAATAGACCGCGCTCCGCTCCCGATCGGACTAATTTTAATAACGGCGCGACTCGGCACGCGCTAAAGCACGTAACATGCTATCCACCCATGCAATAATATTATCCTCTTCGAGGAATGGGGTTAAATGAGATCATTCATTCCTGTACTGTTGCATAATAATAGATTTATCAATGAAGTAGTTTTTCTTTCATTTGCAAATCTAAATGTAGCATTTGTATGCTGGCGTCTACGACAGACGTTTTTGATGAGTTTTCTAATTTAGTCGACAGACATGATTAAATCGTAGAAGACAAATTAGGTATACTCTGGAACAAAGATACTAATTCCAACTAGGTGCAATAAGTGCAGAGGACGTCAATCTAGAAATTTTAGAAAAATACAATTTTTATTAAGTACACAACCTAATTTCAAAGAGAGCCCAAAATTTCACAGGATATGAATCTTACAACACATCTTCGCAGACGCAGTGTCTGTTATCATAACATGTCATAAAGCATGCTGAAACTAAACGAATCGACCTGAAAGAGGTTCTACCTATAACCAAATCTTTTCAACAGCGACCAAGCGCCAAAGACAACGTTGATCGACACCACCTCGATCAAGGCCCCACCCGGCAAGGGTTGCCCAAGATGCGGAGGCATGGTCTTCGCCGCTGAACAAGTCCTTGCTAAGGGCCGCGAATGGCACCGCAAGTGCTTCAAGTGCAAAGACTGCACGAAGACTTTGGACTCTATCATCGCGTGCGACGGTCCCGACTCCGACGTCTACTGCAAGACCTGTTACGGCAAGAAATGGGGACCCCACGGTTACGGATTCGCTTGCGGTTCCGGATTCCTGCAGACTGATGGGCTAACGTGAGTACTTATCTACAGATCTACCTAACACAGGTCAATGAACTCATGAATAGAATCAGTTTCTTTGTCGCGGTCAGACATGTACAACCCAGTTGTAGTTTCAGTTATCAACGGTTTGGGTTGATTTCGCGTATGTTAACAAAACCATAGAGTGTGAGTTGTAGTTGTAGTGCCATAAACATATAAAAGAGTACTACTTACGATTGAAAAGTGTGAATATTCCATGGTAAAAACGTTTGCTATGGTAAAGAAATCGTGCCGCAATGCTCTAATAACACTCAAAGAGAATTTATGGACAATCAGTAAAAAGCACTCAATCGTTAGATCTCATTATGAATATCTTGTCCATGCAGTTATTGAAGCACGCATAACAGACATTCATACCGGAATTATTCATTGTTAGAAAGACAAGTGCATGAGTGATAGCATTTTTATTTATTGACTAGTGCGTAGTTATGCATTTGGAAAGTGCCCGCAATACTTCCTAGTTTTGTTACGTAGAGGAACTATCAACAATAACTTATTGCCAAATAAACTACATACCTAGGTATTATATGAAGAAACTATACACTTCGTTAGATATTGGTTGAGCGTACCTCAGGGAATTACAATTGGTTCACATTTGTTCTTTGTATTGCGAATGTAAATGTCGTGAATTTGATTTATATGTTTGATTGTTATATTCTTTGACAGTGATGAAGAAATCTCAGCCAGCCGTCCCTTCTACAACCCCGATACCACCTCTATTTTGGCGCCCAAGGGACAGGGCTGCCCACGTTGCGGCGGCATGGTCTTCGCCGCTGAACAACAACTGGCTAAGGGCACCGTAAGTATTTGTTTACCCTGTCACACTAACTACTCATGAGATTACGACTATATTTCTAAGCGTAAGTAGTACCTACGTGATCTTTCCGGAACGTCGAAGTGTAGGTCATAAAAAGATGTGCCAAATTAAATCAACCAGTATTTTTTCTAAATAAATAGTACCTACTTAATATAAGTTTTAAATTATCGGGACGTGTTCACGTAAAGGTTTTGGATATAAGGTTTCATCTCACTGAGGGCAATGGAATACCTTCTTTATGTTGTTACAATCATTTTATGTAGGTATAGGTTATGAGATGTACCTTCGCAGCAAGTAAATTCTCTACATACCTCTTTTCTCCCCAGATGTGGCACAAGAAATGCTTCAACTGTGCGGAATGCCACCGACCCCTGGACTCTATGCTGGCTTGCGATGGACCCGACAAGGAGATCCATTGCCGCGCGTGCTACGCTAAGCTCTTCGGGCCCAAGGGATTCGGTTTCGGCCACTCTCCCACTCTTGTTTCCACAGGCAACGAGCCCCAAGTCTCATAGTGAGTATCTATGGAATGAGAGGGTGATTAATATTATGGAAACTAGATGGCGCTGTTGATTTTGCATGGCTTTAACTCGGTTTTTGTAGGAAGTAGTCAAAAAACCTAGCAGAATATTCTTAGTTTGTGAGTGTTATGGTAGATTAATTTAGTTCAATTCATAATAAGCCTTATTTATTTATTTATTAGTTCACCAACATAGAGTACACCTTAACATAAAACATGGAAACCACACAACAATTCTTACTGAGTGTCTCTACACTTACAGGTGAAGACGGCGTGATTTGAGTATAAGCGAGTAACATAATGATAATATAAAAGCGATAACACAGAAATATTTACAGAAAAACTACTACAAATAAAAAAAAAAAAATTACTACTTAAAATAAATATTTACTTACTATGAATTAGTAAGTTTGTAGAGGAGCAGTTTACCAACTCTGGTAATATGTAGTAAAAATTTTTGGAACTTCTAAAAGCCTCCATCATAAAAAGACAACTGTTTTTCTACTGTTTAAACACCATATTTGTATAGGTGCAACTGAAAACTAGCGCTCCAACGACTCTTGAGCTGTTGGAGCAAATACTGGGGGATAGATATTTTCACCCACTTAAATTGATAGACTTAAGTACATAATTGTAGCATACACTTTGTATTGTGGAGGAAATAAAATTTTATTATTTTCTATTATAACATATACTTACTAGTGCTTTTTCTGCTTAGTTCCAAGAAGATTCTCTTGCTAGTTATCAGAAGAGTCTTGATCAGCAACATCTTTGCCATTATTCTAAAAAGAGATTAAGGATTAAGTAAATTATTTGCAGTTTTTAATTTAAATTTACAAATGAACTTCAACGTACCTGTGGTTGTATAGGTAGTAGGTACCTAAACCCCATAGCGTGTAAATTTTAGGTATTGCATGATTTATAATGTATTTATCAAGTAACATATATTTAAAGAGGTAAATCATTCACAGCAATGAACAGACTCCGTTCACCGGAGCAAAAGCAGCCAAGGGCCACGGCTGTCCCCGCTGTGGCTTCCCTGTCTATGCTGCGGAACAGATGAACTCCAAGAACGGCTCATGGCACAAGAGGTGCTTCTCTTGCGCTGACTGCCATAGATCTCTTGTAAGTATAGCGTAACGTAATAATATAATGTATAGAAAAAAGTAGGTTAAGAATTCACAAAATTTTATTACTAAAATAGTTTATAAACTAAGATTAAAATTAGATTTCATTAGTCTTTAAATAATGACGGTCATCTTCTTCTTCTTTCTCAAGATGAGTTTTCAAGAATTCTTCCACCGAGTCAGTGTTCCACTTCTCAATTGCAACTGTATCTTTGACTATTCCATCTTTGTCAAGAAGCTTGATGATCGGGTCTAAGCCCCGCACGTACTTTATCTGTAGATTAGGGAACTTTGCAGGCCGGTCGCTCTTACAAAACGCTTGAATTTGAGGATAGGCAGGAAACTTGCAAGTACAAACTTCTAGTATGGCACGAGCATATTTCTTCTCGTTCGATGCTGCATTATCGTTATGGCAGCACTGTTTGCAGTGATCCACAATCTGATCAAGACTGAAGTCTTTCAACTGATCACAGGAAGAGCACAGGAGGTTTGCTTTTATGAATCCCAGAGCCGCACAATCTTCTGTAGAAAACTCTGCTTTGATTCCATAGTTACTACTTATAACAAAGATAAAGAAAATCAGCACTGGTATCTCTTTAAAACTGAACATTTTGTAAGATTTTTACAAAGTAAACATGAATAAACCGAAAGAGCTAAGCTGAGAAGTTTTTATTTTGTTGTCGGTCTAATGTCAACTGTCACTGTCATCTTTGAAAGTACACGTCATGTTTCAGAAGGCCACATGTGGCATACACATTCTACCAACTGAAATGAAAAATTTTACTATTAGACTCTGAGCTTCTTTTACGAAAGTAATTTAATATGTACGGTCTTTGACCAGCAGTGGGACGCAAATGACGAGAAACAATAATAAAGTTTAGATTGTTGTTCAAATGACGAACTAACATTTATTTTTCTCTTTTAAAGGATTCCACCAACTTGAACGATGGACCAAATGGTGAGATTTACTGCAGAGGCTGCTACGGCAGGAACTACGGACCTAAGGGTGTAGGTTTTGGTATGGGCGCAGGCACATTAACCATGGCATAGAAAACTATGAAGCTGGACTTTATAGGAACCATAGCATATCTAAAGGTAGCATGAAAGGAATCTAATTCAGGTCCCTACTTGCAGCATATTGCTACTGATTGATCTTACCATTGATTAAACTGGCTTTAATAATGGTTGATACACAATAAATGAGACTAATGAATGGTAATAGATGTATTAATATTTTGTTATGAAGATATAAATTAAAGGTTACATTCCTTTCATTTATTATGTACAAATTGTGGTGAATGTGTCTGAGCCCTTAGTTTATAGATTCATTATAAAAATATTGTAGAGTTTAAGACAATTAGATATAAAGTAGTTTTTAAGAATAAAATATTATTAAAATAACAAAAAAAGAGAAATAATTGGCATGTGAAAGTAAAAAAAAAAATAATGGCATTGTGATTCCACCCTTATAACGTGGCATTGCGATACGGGTGGAAGCAAAACTATCCTGTAAACGCAGATAAGATTGCACTACTGTGTAATCGTTTCGACCGACCAGATCTTAATATAAGATTTGAATTGTCTGTATCTATACATTATTATTTTTTACACCAAATATTTTGTAAATAATTTTGTAATATTTTAAATACTTAGCACTGAGCTGTGCCAAAGTAGTATCTTCTAACTATGCTTTTAAAGCTTTTGCTTAATAATACAGGCACATTATCAGTAATGTAAATCAAAACAAAAGGCAGCTTTATTGCAAAATCCTATATTATGAAACTAAATAAAATTGGACAATGTATTTATGTAAGTGACAGTAATTTTTAATAAATAAATATTACGATACACATACATTTGTTTTATTAATAGACCAGCATGATTATTTAAAACTCAAGATTGTAATACATAATTGGCATTAAGAATAAGAAATAACATGATTAAAATGTCATGCAACAAACAAAATCAGGGCTGTATCTGTGATACCAAGACCTATTTATAATAATAACTTAATACATGGTAACATTTTTTAGAAATTTGCATTCTATCTTGTTTATTTTATTTGAATGTACAGTCAGCGTCATCAACTGGTAACCCCCGCCTCTTCTTGGGTTACAAATTGATGACGCTTACTGTACCTCGTAATCATACCCGTACATTTTAATACACTTTTTTATGTGGTTAAAGCCATGTATTCACTGAGAAACATGTTTCAGATACAAAGTTTATGAAACAAAACGTAGATGTTTACAGAAACAAATGTTTCGGGGACTTTGCTGTCCACACCTCAGTTGTTTCACAGCGATCGTGAGTTGCGCAATCCCTGACATTGGCTTCTTTTTTTAAATAATAATTATTATAATATAATGTTGATATTCCAAACTACCGCCATGTTGTTAATAAACAACGGAAACACACGTCCACACTTGTATACAGCTGTTGCGAAACAGATTTGTTTCGGTGCTCTCCACTTTCATTAGGGAGCACAGAACATTTTAGAAACACGAACGTACACCACAACAATTTAAACAGTGTCTGAAACAATTTAACTTGTTTCAGAATCACGTAGATTTTGTTTGTGAAATCGTGTTTACATATAAACAAATGTTTCTCAGTGAATACATGGCTTTATACAAAAAATGCAAGTAATAAAAGTTCTGACATTTGAAAAGAACTACCCGCAAAGGTTTTCATGATGTTTTAAACGGAAAGGCGAAGTAATATTTCACATTTTATGTGAAAAACTAACAAAACATTGTGCCTTATAACAACTACCATACAATGAAAATCAAACAAACCCTAGCCAACGCATTCACTGCCATATTCTGGTGCCTTCAACGTGCTATAAAATTCTTGCTGAGTAATACCTTTTAGGTTAACTTAAAAGTTTATCATGCAACAAAAACTAATCTAACTTACAACCAAAAAAATAATACTTATAAAAAGGTGGTGTTAAAGGCCTAATAATCTAACTTAAACCTAAAACTATCGGACGCGACTGACAGCCGCTTCGATCATAAATCCTCGGAGATTTATGATCGAAGGACAGCCGCAATTTGGATAATGATCGTACACTTGTACACTGATCTGTGCAAACTATCGGACGTAAGTCGCGAACGTGTCCTTGAGCTTTCGGACGTCCGACAACGATCTGGCGCGCTGGGTGTTTTTTTTACATGTTAGTCGCGGCTGTCAGCCGCGTCCAATAGTTTGTTTCTAGCTTAAGACTGCGATAATATTAGTTAGGTTTCACAAAAATTCACAACAATCAAAAATAGGCGGATAGGTATTAATATTGCTATCAATAGCTTATTTTACGTG
Source organism: Epirrhoe alternata (assembly GCA_963565295.1). Classification (NCBI taxonomy): domain Eukaryota; kingdom Metazoa; phylum Arthropoda; class Insecta; order Lepidoptera; family Geometridae; genus Epirrhoe; species Epirrhoe alternata. The sequence goes on along the minus strand of OY751381.1, from coordinate 9,449,355 downwards.
ATATAGCAGTTAAAAATGGTATTTAGAAGCCGTACACAAACGGCGGCTGTTTTCCACGATTTAAAAAGACTAATCGTGATAAATAACACGAGGGTTGATACATTTCAATATAAGAAAAGTTATAAAATTATTTCTTTTTGACAACTAACCGAGGTCCCTTAGGCTTGGGCTTGACTTGCGAAGTGCTCGGCTCTTCGAAGCCATACTTGAGTTTGAGACGTTCACGGATCATAAGCGCTCTGATGAGATGCCGCCAGTTCCCGTACACTCGAGTTTCCACCTTCTCGCGTTCCTTGCGCTCCTGGTCTTCTTGATCCTGAAATCAAGCAGTTTATTTACTAATCTCTTTCTCTACTATAGTAAGTTTTTATATACAGTACGCATAACCAATCTTTAGCTTTCTGAAGTAGCTGCGCAGAACCCATTTTTGATGACGCCTAAAATACGAAGACAGCATTGTATAGCTGCCTCGCTCACTCGCTTAGTTTGTTGCATCGTCCTATCTCGCCTTCTCTACCAAACTTGTTTCTTTCACCTAACTTCAGAGAGCTAAAGATCGGTTGTGCGTAATGTACTTAGGTATTCTTAATTATCGTCTCGTGTGACATGCATTGAGGAAACTGGCAAACCAAGGCTATGGCCTGAAGGGAATGGAAAAGGAGGCATAGCAGTGAGATCTAACCGGCTAAGATTTCTAATCTATCTAGAGTATCTAGTATTCAAGTTTGTTTGAGTGACCTGTTTTTTGGAAGATTGCCACCACCCTGAGTCCTACTATGCATGGTTTTAATTCCTTCTATGTATTTTGTAGTCTATATATTTTTGTTGTGAATGTAAATAATATAACTTACTGTAACCCAGGCCTCAGTGATGATATCCGCAAACTCCTCACAGACAACAAACCCGTCGTAGATCGGGTGTGAATAGCCACCATTGAAGTCGAACCCAGTCATGGCTGGCGCACAGTCGATGTTCAGTTTCTTTGCGACTTTGTTTAGTCCGGGTACTGAAAAGAATATTAGAAAGTAAATTATATTATTCATGACGCTACTTCAACAAAACAACACGGCAAGATGAAGGAGATATTATACTATGTATAGAAGACGAGTGACCATGCAAAAGTCATATCTTAAGGCATCAGATAGGACACTTGGGACGATAAAGATTAGTACACAAGATTTGAATGAAATAGATATAAAGTTCCAAGATATGTTTACTGATGTTTGTTAGTGAAAACGTAGGGTTACAGTCTAGTCATAAAATACTTACATTTAATATGCACAGTCTTCTTCGGCAGCATACAATCCTTGAACAGTTCTACATTGCCGTACGCGTTTCGCGGCACTATTCCGTTCTCAGCTGTCGGTGGCTCGTAGTCTTGCACTTGCCACGGTCCGAAGATTTCTAGGGGCTTATCTGTTATGCATTTGTTGGACAGCTGGAATATGAAATTGTGGCTTAGTGTAAAAACTTGTGAAAAATGATTAACCAAGATGTTCAAGCGTTAAGCACACTGTGTATTTATGAGTAAGTAGGCCGCCCTATGTCCGAACTAGACTGTTCACGTATCGGCGGCGCTTATCATGTTCTCTTAACATTTCTGATTTGTTGCGGGTATGAGAAATTGCATATATCATCATCATATATCAGAAAGAAAGGAAATTATTTTTATTTTGCAACACAAGTTACATACTCGTAGTTGGGAAAAGAAAAAACGATACAAGAAAATTTTGCAAAACTCCCCTGAATTCCGTCATGGCTAGTTTTGTAAGAATCTTACCTTATCCCACTTAGGTCGCGCCTTCACAATCTTATACGGCTGTTCGCCCAATCTCACGACTTTAGCTTCCTTGAGCCACTTGTCACGTGACTGGCACGTGTACACACAATCCCGGGGGTATACTGCTTCGCCTCGAACGAAGCCTAGAGTGCCTGCGTCGGGAGGGTATAATGCTTCGAATTTGAGGAGATGGCGTTTCAACGCATATAGAGGATGGTTCTTGTATCTGAAAATAATTATAATAGTAAATTGGGGAATACAAACTGCATCTTATGTCACAGGCACTGTAAATCCTGAGCGCATTGAAGATTTCTAGAGTTAACTTCCAAGAGTAGCGAGGGAGTTTAGTGTTATATCAGAGCAGTATGTAAGTAATAACAGAACTGTTTTATGTCTCTCTATTGCATTAGGTCATACCTGTAATAATAGATGTAATGTTTTAAATAAATACAAACAAACAAATACAAATACAAAAAAATGTGTTGCTGAATCCCGAGCGCGATGAAGGATTCTAGTGTTAAAATCAAGCGTCACGACTAGTCGCGAGGGAGTTAAAAGTTAACTCGTAACAGGAGTTATGGTTAGAATCCTGAGAAAGCGTGGGATTGAAGCGCGCTCAAGACTGCTTTATCTCTGAGGTAAATAATCCCAGAGTGCAAAACCTAAATTGTGCTTTTTATTGAATTTATAGGTTCCAACTTACTCGGCTATACTCTTAGGCAAAGGTGCTTCCAACTGCATCTTATCCAAGTACTCATCTTCTTCTCTGTCCTTAGCGGTTTTCGGTCCTAGCCACGGTTCCAAGGCAGTTTCCCACCAAGTGGGCTCGGCGCGTTGTTTTCTAGTCACCGTGTTCCAATGAGGCACGTAGCGACGTGTTAAGTCTTTGAGATAATTGTTGTTATCCCAGCCAACTATGTAGCAGACGGGGTGGGTCGATTGTGACTGGAATAATAAGACATGATGGTAAGATTTGTAGATTATATTGATTTTTATATTTAGTCGCCTAACGCCGTAAGGCCGAGTCAGTGCAATACCCCTAAATCTTGTTCCAATATAGTTCTTTGAGAGACAGACAGAGACTGGTCTTCGACAATTTTGTAATTTTTAAGTGTTAAACCACTCTTAGGTATTTCATTGACCGGTACCGGTGCTTAACCAAAAAATATGAGCTTATCAAGAATTTCGATTGTGACGACTACGGTTCCGTGGCCGAGCGGTAAGGCACTCCATTCCGGCTTTATGAGGATCGTCTGCTCGTTGCGGGTTCGAATCCCGTCGGAATCGAAAATTTTGATAAGAGTTTTCAGATCTTCAACAGTTAGAGGGATCCAATTTTTTGTATAAAGTCCTGACTTTTCGTGTTAGGAACTCTGTATGTTTAAAACCAGATGGTCTGATTTACAATCTAGTGATTTTACAAGGAAATAAGAACAAAACGATACTAATTAAAATTACTCACATAAAGTTCACTAGAACAATGCACTTTCCCTTTGATAACGTCAACTGCTATCCATTGCTCCAATTCTTCAACAAAAACTTCACACCACACATCCAATTTATTATGATTTATAACATCATCATCAGACGATAGTACTCTTCTGTCTATCTTCTTACTTGTACTGGCTTTTGGAGTAACTTTAGGTTTAGGACTGATTTTGACGGGTTTGAAGTCATCATCACTCCCGTCATTGCTTTTAACGTCTTCCACTGGTAAGAAATCACTGTCATCATCCGAATCGATTTTTACTTTACCTGAAAAATAGTAATAAATATTTATTTTCTCAAATAAACTTTCATGATCTGAGGACATAATTAGTGAGTGGTTTTTAAAATTAAAGTGCATTTTCGTTCATAGCATACCTTTGACAATTCCTTTTTTAGATTCAGTTTTCTCTATTTTAATCCTGTTCTTGATAATGTCAACTAAATCTTCGGTTACATCGTTTTTCGGCTTTGCTTTTTGTTTCAAATCTCTGTGATTGACCCTTTGTTTGTTTTCTTGTATTTCTTCTTTTTTCGTTTGCCTGACTAATTTAGGTTTCTTTGCCTCAACACCATCGAAATATTTGCTCTTTTCTACTGAAGTCCCAGGAGCACTTTTGGTTCTGGCTTTAGTCTTAGCAGTACTTAGATTATCTGATTTCTCTGTTTTCTGAGTAGTAGTGTGTGATCTTTTTCTTGAAAAATTTATTTTACACGCTTCTTTGTTATCTGTGAAGAATTTACTCTCAATACTAGTATTATTTTCGTCAGTGACTGTAATGGTAGGTGCTATAATAGTTGTATTTAGTTTTGAAGTTTCCTTCTCTTTCATGGCTGAAGTTCGTCTCTCTGCCCTTGTTTTACGAGGGCTTATCATTTCAACATCTTTAGTAGCAGTGATATCTTTACTAGCTGACACTGTTGAAGATAATTTAAGTTTTGATACAGAATCTTCTGAAGTAATATTCTTATTGCGTTCTGATGTTTGAGTACTTTTTGGTTGAGGCGATTTCGAAGTTTCTCGTTTTGTTCTCATAGACTTCTTAGATGTATCTTCTTTATTTTTGACAGATCTTTTTTGCAACACTGTGGCCTCTTTGTCTATACCGTGTGCACTTTCTATTACTTTGGAAGGATTTTCTGTAGGTAAGGATTCTTTTTTTGTGTTAGCATTTGTAGCTTTTGTACCGCTTTTGATTCTAGCTGCTCTTTTCAGTGCAGGGTTTAATTGTTCCTCTGTCTTGTAATTTTCGTTGCCTTCAGCGTTTTCTAATGGTTTTAAGTTTTCAGTCTTTGTAATCTTACTTCTAACCGATCTTCTATTGATAGGTGATTTTGGTGCTTCTGGTGGTTTATCTTCACTAGTGTCTCCTATAGCTTTAGTTGCTTTACTTTTGTCATTACCTGCAACATCATCTTTGTTTGATTTGACTTTAGCTCGTTTTGGTGGTGATACACCATCATCCTCATTCGTCTTACTGCTCGTTTCAGATTTCTTAGCTCTTGTAGATCTAGTGTTTCTTGTTTTTGGTTGTGCATCATTGCTACCATCAAGCTGCATTATATCTTCAAACTCACTGTCACTCTCAGAAAGTGTATCATAATTTCCATCAACTTGAGCTATTTTTTTTGTAGATTTTGCTTTTGGTTTTGCTGCTTTGGATTTATTTTTTTCTACACTTTTATCAGCTGGATATTTTACTGAGTTGACATCTTTTTTATCATCCTCTTTTGGTTTTGTTGATAGAGAACATAGTTCTGAGCTGGGAGGTCTGATAGGCAATGTTACAAAGTTAAACATGATACGGCATTGTAAGCCCAGAGCTCTTAACATCGCGACGAATATGAAGATGTTATATTTCTTGGCTGTTGTAACGCGACTTTTGATTTGGCTCAGTATTGTATTTTTTAGAGGTGGCGCTTTTGGTCTGAATTTATGTTCATTTTTATCTTGTTTCAATCTGAGCTTATCCTTATACCATGTAGTGATTTGTTCAACATATTTTGTTGTGAGTCTTTCCTCAGGATAGCAACCTTTAGGGACCATCGCTAGGGCTGCTGCCAAGACCTCTTGGTCATTCAGCACTCGGCTAACATAATTACCATGCCCCATCCAGCAGAGTACATGGACTTTATGCATGTACACTTGATATTCCTTTTTTACTCTATTGATTTTTCTTTTCATCATCATTTCAACATCTACCTTTTTCTTTCTACATGCGTTTGGAAACTCCACAAAAAGTTGTAATCCTTGCTGAGGTATGCTTTTGGCTTCTGAAATAATAGAACATAGGTTTTGTATTTATAACTTTGTTTATCTGTAGCATATTTTTTTATTGGATTTAATCATTTCTGTTACTAGTTAATACTTAGAATGGTGGATGTGTGTTACTTTTAGGGCTTATAGTCTTTTTCACGCCGGAACGTATGCAAGACACATTGAACTTGTTTTGTTTCACGTTGTGTGGCTCACAAAAATTTTGAAACAAAAAAGTCAAGAAAAAAAATTAAACGATAAAACATACAAAAAAAAATGTTTTTGTCTATTTCCTGTTTAATTATTTCATAAATTATCTTATACGAGCCATAAAATATAAATAAATAAACAATAAACATTTTCTAAAAAACTCCGCCAATTAACAGTACTGAGTAAAATGGAACGTAATCTATTAGAGTGCAAAGATGAAAATCGAAACAATCAATGAATTGATAAGTAAAAAAATAATCGTTGGTTTAGTAATTTTGTCTATGAATGAACCTTGTAATCGATTGAGATGAATTGATAGTAGTGAAACAAAAAATCGATTTTGATAATCTCGATTAAACTTTAGGACATTACTATTAGACTGATTTTGACATTATCTCGAAGTGTCTTGCATACATTCCGGCGTGAAAAAGACTTTATATACTCTTGTCAAGCAAACATTATAAAATTTACAACATTATCAGTGATAGACCAAAGGATGTACTTACCTATCCCTATCCTGTTTTCAGAGGACAACCCAAATCGATTGACACTATCAAAAGCTAGTATATCATAAAGCAATTTCTCTTACCATTGACTTCCTCCCAATCTTCAATTTCAGAGTCACTGTCGCCTCTATGTTTAGCTTTTACTTTAGGTTTTACTAGAACTTTGTTTTCAATGACTTCTTCACCCTGAGCCAGAAGGTCATTCACATTGAATTCTGCACTTGTTCTTGTGGAATTTTGGACTTGGTTTTTTGAGAGATAGTTTTCTACGGAGGCTTTTGTTTGTTCAAATTCAGCTTTGTGTTTTTCAAGTTCCAGAAATGTTTTTCTAGCAATGTCTTCACTATTGTCTTGTAAATTACTTGACCAAATCTGCAATAAAAGAAAGCATATTGATAAACTAACTTTTTAAGAATTAATAGACGGTAATCTAATCTCAAATAATATCTTTAATTATAAATTGTGATACCTTTTCGACATAGTAGAGGACAGTACTTACATACTTTATACTTACCACTGAAGATATTAATGTTACAGTACTGATATATTATATAGATAATATTTATTAATATACAAGTACATTAATGTCTTTATTATTGTAATATTAGGTACGTAATGTGAAGTTACAAGATATTATCTCTAAAAGAAAGAAACTTTTATTTTGTGCCACAGACAGAAGAATATATAATGCAGGTACATTGTAAAAAATAAGTATATCTTACTCACATCGTGGTATTCATTTTTGTCATTTTCACCATCTGAATGGTTTTCATGTATTGCTGGAAGTGTAGCTTTCTTTGTCGATTGACTTTGTGTCTCCTCATCACTGCTGTCTGGAAACAGGATCAATTATAAATAAATAAATAATGCTGGATTTTGCATACAGCATCATCTAGCCCCAAAGTAAGCAAAGCTTGTACTATGGGAAACAGATAACTCATATACTACTTAAATATTTTTTGTTTGTAAATACATACATATTATACAAACACCCAGAGACTGTAGATCATACAAACATTTGTTCCATGGCGGGGATCAAACCCGCAACCATTTGCGTTGCAGCTTTGGCATTGTGCTACAGAGGTCGTCAAAAAATAAAATTTCAGCTATTTGAACTTTAACTATCTACTTAGGTACTTACTTAAATTTTTATTACAAAAGCATAAGTGGCTGCTAAATCATTATTAAATATAGTTTAAGAAACATGCCCAAATATGTTTGCTGGGTACAAAAAATCAAGGCCAACTTAAATTACATATTTGACCTTGACTTGAAATAGATATTGGGGCCCCATAACTATTTGTCTGTATTATAAAGATTTCTGATGTTTTAATCCAGTTTCAGCTTTTTATAAGCTCAAGCGGTAAAACAAAATATTAGTGTAGGTATATTTCTTATTGGAGTACCTGATAGAATTATCTCTACATATTTACATACCACTTTCCGATAGATTGAGAAATGAGGGAAGTAATTTATCAGCATCTGTGAGATCCTTGACAGAGAACTGAGTTGTTGGAATTTCTTCATTTTCAGCTATCTCAGTCACTTGCTTACTTATTTTATTTATTAGATCTTTAGCGAATTTGGGCTTCCTCCTTCGAATGGGTGGCTTATTTACTTCCTTACGCCCTTTCTTTGCCTTGAAATCGTCTCCTGAGGATTTGTCGTCTTCTATTTCCTCATCGTCGGAGCTCGATACTTCAGAGATCTTCGCTTCAGAGCCGGAATCGCTAAAATCACCGGTTTCACCTTCGCTTTCCTCATCCTTGTAAACTGTTTTTATTTGTTTTTTTCGGGTGGTCGGCATGTTGCCTCTAGAAGTTTTCAATAGTTGGCTAGCTCGTATTGTATTGTACTCACCCAGAACCACTTCAATAACTCAAGCTTGTATCGCCGATAAAACTAGTTTTGTATTCTTTTTGATAGCCGGGGCCGCGGCCGGCGCGCCGGTTACATTAATTCAACTCAACTGTGCTATGTGATTCCCGCCAGCGCAAGTCGCACAACAACAGCCGTGAAAGCCCAAAACTGCAAACAAACAAACTAGAAAGTCTAGAAAGAAACGCAATGCAAAAAAAAATATTTTTTCAAGGAGCACAGCAAGCAGGCAGGCAGCAGACAACTTCCTTCCTGCATGTAGCTGTTTTTTTTTTCAACTCAACATGACAGATGACTTTGACTTGACAATCTTCTTCTTTTTTTATTTAATGGCAATCTACACAACTCGGACGAACTATAAAGGGGACGTCTGATTGAAGGAAGTCCTCATACAAAATTTTCTGTCAATTTTTGCGGGGGACGAGGTAGCACACTAACGCATTTTACACACACATACGCATTTCGTTTTTGTATCGCTACACAAGCACACTACATAAAAAATACAACACACTCTCATTTTTACACACACTATTGCAAATTTCGTATAAACATAATGTAGCGACGTAAAACAGAAAGTAGCACACATCAAGAAAATTAGGGAAGGGAACGTCAATAATATTATCGTTATCGATTATATGCGTGAATGAGTGAATGATGACAAATTATTTCTTCCATTTCTCAGTTTCTATTAATCGTATATTTTGCATTGTGAATAAAATTAACTTAACAATGCTTTACAATGTAGTAGATAAGTTAATAACAAGTAAAAATCGGTTAGACCGTAAAATTTAATTGTACAGTGCCACCAAAATATCGAATTTCGAAACTATTAATGTGTGTAAGCTATCGGTCTATTGATGTCGTCCCACTAGTTCTTTCGAACCAGTGTGGCGAAAGGATTTCAAGTGCGCCCCAAAGAGGCGTCTTTATACGTTGACGATGACGAGTTTACATAGGTAGGAACTTATATTTTCTGAATACTTAGGTACTGTAAAACTAGTTTATTTAAATCTAATAGCCTTGAACCTTCATTACAATTATAGCTACTTCTGCTATATGTAAGTATATACAGGATGTCATAGGAACGACAGTCAAGCGGAAGTCCAGTGATGCAGGACCACTGTTGCTGCAATGTCACAAAAACATGAATAACTTCTAAACTACAAAAAATCGTTGAACATACATGGGGGTGATTTGGGTAGCCCTTGGGGTGTTGCATCACTAGACTTTTGCTTGACAGTCGTTTCTGTAGGGATGTTTGTTGCTTTTGTAGTACTTAAACCTCAAATGGTCCCATAGGCTTTTTCGATCCTTACATGAAACTGAATCGATTTTAGTACAAAAAGTATAGGAAAAGTTTTTGACAATTTCTGAATTTTCTAGTACTCAAACGACCCCATAAAGTCTTTTGATGTTTACCTGAAACTGAATAGATTGGAATCAATTTTTTTTTCCTTTTGCCATTTTTGTCGCTGTCTGTACATTTTTTCAAAATCTGCGAATGCAGTTTAAAATATCTCAAAAAGATAGGGAAGGTCTTCTAAGAGCGTTTTCTTGTAGCTACAATGGTTAAGGTACCTGCCCTCCATGGCCCATCTCAAAAATCCACCTGTATAGTCCGAGTAGGCGTCCAGGATGGATGTCTATTGCATGCTTGTTTCCATTTTTCTTTAATAATCTCTTGGGAACATAAAATCAAGAAGCAAAGAAAAGTAGGTACATACAAAACTTTTAAAAATGTTCATCTTCCGTTCATTCATTTAAATCATCGATATCAATACCACTGCACTATAGAACATTTCAACTAGTCAAGTTAGGGTTGTCATCAATTTGAAATAATTATTAATAATAATAATAATAATAATAATAATAGCCTTTATTCAGACAAGTGTACCTACATTACATAATATTTCACTGTTAATTTTTTCACTGTTAAAGTTATTTGTCTGTGTGCCTTTTATAGGCAAAGGCCTCCCCCAACTCCCTCCATTTCTGTCTGTCCCTTGCTACGGCTGTCCATCCTCCAACTGTTGCAGTTTTCATATCATCAGCCCATCTTTTATGTGGCCTGCCTCGTTTTCTCTTTCTGTGTCCATTAAACCAGTACATAATTCTTTTTGACCATTTATCCTCTCCCCTGATGGTATGACCTGCCCATTTCCATTTGAAGTTTCTGATTGCTACTGTAACATCCTTTGTTCTTTTTGTATGTTGTTTTATGGTTGAAATTCTTATTTTATCTGATAATTTCTTTCCCAGCATGCTCCTTTCCATAGAGTTTTGGCAAGTTTCAAGCTTCTTATCATGGGATTTGTTCATTGCCCAGGTTTGGCAACCATAAGTAAGTACAGGTAGTATACAAGTATCAAACAGTTTCCTTTTAATGGTCATACTCATTTCTTTATTTTTCATAACCTCTTTTAGGCTCCAGTATCGTTTCCATGCATTTCCAATGCGTCTATCTATTTCCTTTGAAGTTAGGTCTAGGGGTGAGATTATCTGGCCGAGATAAATGTATTCGCTTACATATTCGATTATGTTATTGTTGACGTAAATAGGTTCTTGTTTTCCATTTGTCATAGCTTTGGTTTTTTGCATATTCATGCTGAGGCCTACTTTGCGACTTTCTCTATCCAGGTCAGTGAGCATTGTTTGTAATTCTTCCTTCGATGATGAAATAATTATTAAGTCGTCTGCAAAACGTAGGTGTGACAGATATTCGCCGTTAATTGATAGTCCATATTTATTCCAATCTAGTTGACGGAATACCTCCTCTAGGACTGATGTAAAGAGTTTTTTCCGGTTCCGGTTCTCGCTTTGTCAACACGTACGCTAATGAGCTCCGTTTATTACAGTCGTAAATAGTGGAATTAGTGCAAACTCAAGTGTTTTTCACCGCGAATCCAATACAGGAGGAAACCAAAACCATTTTTACAAAACAGAACCAGTGCTAAAACAAAAACAAGAAGAAAAAACGTACAATAAAGTTATCAATCCAATAACCTCAAAATCACGCAGACAATAATACCAACACAACAAACTCAAAGTGCGTGCATGGACAGTGACAGTTGACAGTTGAAGTGTTTCCATCTCCAAAACTTCGAATTCTACCAAAAACTACCATAACATCAGGACCACATCAACCAATCTACATCTACCAAAAAATGGAGAAATGTATGGAACTTCTACTATCCCAACTAGATGAAAAGATGAAACAACAAACTATAAATATAACATCGTCGGTAACAAAAAGCGTAATGGAAGCGCTGGACGAAAAAATGAAGATATTATCAGAAGAAAATACGTTTCTCAAAACTAAAGTTTCTCAATTGGAACACAAAATCAATAACTTGGAAAAAGAGAAACGGAAAAACAACCTGGTATTTTTCGGGATCGAAGAATTAAATAAATCAGAAACAGAAATGGTCGACTACGTCAAAGAACTGATAATTGAAACAGGAACGTACTTAGACAGTCAAGAAATTAGCAACATCTACAGAATAGGGCTGCGTAACAACAATAAAACCCGCCCGGTCGTGGTCACTATCACGACGCTATGGAAAAAACATGTGATTCTGAAAAACAAATCTAAATTACCTCCAGGCATATACGTCAAGGAGGACTACTCAAAGGAGGTAATAGAAAAAAGGAAGCAACTACAAACTAAAGTTGCAGAGGAAAAGAAGAGAGGGAATATTGCATACCTAAAGCACGACAAATTAGTCGTCATAACACCAAAAGATAATAGCCGAGAGAAGAGAAAGAGAAGCGACACAGTCTCTCCCAACTCGTCAAACCAAAAGAAAGCTACAATAATAAATAATCCGATGCAGCCACCAAAAGAAAAAATAAGACCCAACATACTCAGTTATGTTGAGCGAGGAAGGTCTGCTTCTTTCTCAGGATCCTCAAAAAACTAGAAACTGCCTCTCCCATCCGGAACCGAAGACCAACTCAACCGAAAACCACAACTAATAACAACAACAAAAACAAAAGCACCCCAAGCCGGCTGGTCACCGTGGGGGAAAGAGACCACAACCCTCCAACTAATTCACTCCATCAGCAAGCACAAGCACCCCAAAAAGTACCCCGCCAAAATGAGCACATAATATACATTGCAACACTTAATACTCTCTCCTTGAGAAGTAATGAGAGCCTGGCGGAGCTGACCCTAGCCTTAGAAGACATAAATTGGTCAATATTAGGTCTGAGCGAAGTTCGTCGCTTGGGAGAGAGCATAGAAAATCATAAAAAATTTATATTTTACTATAAAGGAGAAACACCTGGCCATAAGGGAATAGGATTTTTAGTGAAACCAGAGCTAAGTCCCAGCATTGAAGAGTTCATCGGTGTATCAGAACGAATTGCAATACTCAATATTAAATTATTATCTAATAATGAAACATGGTCAATTGTGCAAATATATTCTCCAACGGAGCAGTCCAGCGAATCAGAAATCAACAACTTCTACAATATGTTATCAAACGCAATAAAGGATCATACACACAGTAACTTAGTAATTATGGGAGATTTCAATGCAAGAACTGGAAGCAGAGTGGAAGGAGAGGAGATCATACTCGGCCCACACTGCTCAGGCAAGCGAACAAGGAATGGAGAAAAACTCATACAACTGGCAAATGAACACAACTTAAGGATTCTTAACAGTGTGTACAAAAATAAAGAAAACAACAGATGGACATGGATTTCTCCGGATGGCAGCTACAAAAACGAGATAGATTATATTCTCACCAACAAAACTAAACTGTTCCAAGACTGCAGATTAATAAATCACCTAAACTTCAATACAAACCATAGAATGGTCCGAGCAAAACTGAATTCTAACATATCAAATAAACATAGACCCTTCAAGATAAAAAAAACCAACATAACAACCCTCGAAACAACTGAAAGACTAAAAGAGAAGCTACACAAATTTATAGAAGACACAAAGGAACTACATATTCAAAACAAATATAATAAATTCGAAGAACTTTTACATGCCAAGGAAGGGAGCAGAGCAATAAGTGAAAAGAGTGCGACAGAATGGCTATCAAATGAAACCAAAGAGCTAATGAAAATAAGAGCTGAACAAATATCTAGGCCTAACAAGACAAGAAAAGACAGAAAAGATATAGCCACATCAAGTAAAACCATCAAGACAAGCATGAGAAAAGATCGTCAAAGATACCGACTAGGACAACTGGAAACATGCATTCAGAGGACAGGAGGCACTAAAAAAGCAGTCAAAAATTTGATGGATAAAGTAGACTGGATACCAAAAATAACAGATAGACGCGGTAAACATGAAACCAAACGTACAGAAATAATCTCAATTGCCACCGCTTTCTTCCAAGACCTCTATGCAAAGAAAACTATCAGCCAACCTACAAACCTGATAGGCGGAAACAATGTACCTGTAATAATACCTGCAGAAGTAGAAAAAGCAGTAAGAACCCAAAAGAAAGACAAAGCCCCTGGTTCGGATGGCATCAATAACGAATTCCTAATAGAAAACATAGATCTTCTAGTACCATCACTCACATACCTCTTCAATGAAGTAATAGATAGCGAGACAATACCCGACCAATGGACAACCTCGACCATAACACTACTACACAAAAAAGGAGACAAACACAACATCAACAACTACAGACCTATCAGTCTTATGTCAAATATATATAAAGTCTTTACTAAGATTATCCTAAACAGAATAACAAAAACATTGGACGAGAACCAACCGAAAGAGCAAGCGGGATTCAGAAGTGGATTCTCGACTATTGACCACATTCACGTTGTTAAACAGCTATTCGAAAAAGGCAACGAATTCAACATTACCTTCTACTGTTGCTTTGTAGATTATAGCAAGGCCTTTGACTCACTAGAACATGAGAAGATCTGGCAAACACTCTTGAACCAAGGCGTAGAAAATAAATATATTAGAATCCTTAAAAATATCTACGTAGACAGCAAGGCAAAAATAAAACTGGAAAAGGAGGGAAATGAAATAAAAATTGAAAGAGGGGTACGACAAGGTGACCCCATATCACCAAAACTCTGTCTGAAATAATTATTACTATGTTTTAAAATAAATTACCTATAATTATTTTGCGTGGTTTCATTTTATTTTTAATTCACAATATATTCATAGTTATTATGTCGGATTGGGGGAGGGGGGATCAAAGTTCCCACTTTTGGGCTTTTCGCTTATATTCCGATAGCGGTGCGTCGTATGACAAAAAGTTTGTAAATTAAATGAAAGATCATATAATTCTCTACGACTTTTGTAATATACTATTCCGAATTTTCATCAGGTTTTGCGGTTTTGAGACACACGCTCCGGAAAAAGGCAAGCTACACGCTCCGGAAGAATAAAAGGAAGCTACATTCCTTTTCAGCTTTATAACTTCAGAACCAGTCATGTTAAGCTACAAAGGTTAAAAAAACCTAACTTAAAGATAAAAAAGAAAATTTTTACGGAGCTTGAAAACGGTTGGAAATTCTGGAAAAGGGTATGGAGTTGAAGAAAATTTTATGATCTTTCATTTAGCATAAGTAAATTAATTTGGCATAATAATTGCATTGAAACGCACCGTTTTTGATAAATTAGTCAACTCCCTCCCACTCCGGCTCACCTCCTAGACATCAGTACTTTTAGTATGTTCACTTCCTAAGCACCCAGAACAAGTTTCTTAAGGAACCGCATATATACCAGCTCACGCATTCTACAACTCTCTTTTAATAACTGAACTGTTGGCAGTTTATTAAATGTTAAAAATTATGAAACACATTATAGAAACGCAATTAAAATGTAACTAGATTAAAATAAACGTGTTTTGATTTTGAAAAAACTTAGTGACATCCCTGACTCGCTACATAGATTATTACATAGTATTGTAGTCACGTGAATAGACTTATTCATTCATTCTTATGGCGGAAAATTCAAATTACTCAAATATAAATATCATAAATTCATAAGGAAATTAATAGTTATGTTACAAATTAAATACTCACAAATGAAAAGAGATGCCGTCGCTTTTGAAATTTGATGTTGCCGACTTGTTTCGATAACAAAATACAGCACAAATAGGCATTTTATGGCAGCTCTGTTCTCGCTCAGGTTCAGAAGTATTGTGTCAAAATGGCTACCGAAGTAGTTTTTATAAACTGAAACGACTCGGAGTCGTGTACATTTGACAGAGGGGAAATACAAGTTAAGGCGCATCCCTACCTTAATGATCGAAGCTACACAACTATACTTTAATTCAGAAACCTGGATATGTAAACAAAGAAATGTCATGATATGTCACTGTCATAATGACAAGTCAGGGGTAGAATTTAATTTTTACCATGGATCACTAAATATTAGTAATGGCGCGTGGTTTTGCTTGCGCGATAGATACAAAAATCAAAATAGCGTTATAAGGATTCGACGGAATCGAATTCGAATCCGAAGGTTTTCAATAGGAAACGAATCGAATGAAGTAAAATACCCCTGCAGAACACTGAAACGTCTATGATATTTATACCCCGCATCGTTGCGGCTTTCCCTGTGTCCATCACGAAATACAAATAAAACAATATAATAATAATTACATGTTTTTATTGCATGTTGTTAATATTATTCTGACATCTCAGATACAGAATGGCGCTTATTGTCAAAATGCAAAAATTGTTTCGAACTTCTGTGATTTGCATTTTATAGGTGTAATTCTGCCAATGTCAAGTTTTAAATATAGATTTGCAGAATTACACCTTACACCTAAGTTGTGTAGATTGCCACTAAATAAAAAAGAAGAAGAAGAAGTAGTCTTTGTCTCTGTCGTCTTTGAGTATGTCCTCAGCACGTCCTCAGTAGTTACTCTGAGGTCCTCAGGATGTCCTACACCCTACACGAAAGAGTACTTTAAATAGTATATTTACTCTGAGCTTCAATGATCTTTTTTAAAAGATTATTGCTGAGCTTTATATTTCTGCTCTACACTCAGTCATCCTAAATGGTACTAGCTAAGACGTGTCTCCTGCTTCGATCGAGGTCTCCTGCGACCAAAAATAACAAAACATTCTAATAAAACACGTTTTCCGTTCGCCTTGGATAACATTTTACCACCATTTTACATACACAAAAGTTAGGCCACGCCCATATTTTGTTCGATGTTTGATGTTAGAAAACACAAAAACAGTGCTACAGGAGACCCGGCTTTAGCCTTAGATCATTTCGTCGGAGTAGTTAGCTCAGAGCTTAGCTCAGAGCTTTGAAAGAAAAGCTCAGATTATCCGAGTTCTCTGACAGAGATAAGTTGGTGATTTTTATTTTTGCGATGTAGTCTTATTAAGATTTGGTCCTAAGCGAACAGAGGCCTTAATGTGTAACTTGACTTCCCATTTCCATTCCAACCAATCACACAATACGAAAATGACGTATCATTATATACTTACTCTGTGGATAAATAGTTGCCAAAAGAAGAAGAAGAGTAGGAATGTCCGTCTCTTACTCTGTGGTTCGTCCTGTCTTGTAATGTTTTTTGCATGGATTTAGCATGGATGGAACCTTTTTGTTTTTTTGTATCTAGTAGAGATGGCGCTAGGTGCTTTTGCCACACACAGCAAAGAGTAGGTACGTAGGTCTACGCTATACCAGCGATGCGATGAATGGACGAGGGCGGAGTTTTTAGGCCATCGCGTCGCGTCTCGTGTCACCGCAACTGTTCCACTCAGAGCTGTTTCATGGCATGTGCTTAGCTAGTCACTCAACACTGATTGTGTAGCGACAGCAGGATTTAGCAGCAACTTTCAAAAATCTTATTGAGATTTAAATCTGAAAACGAGCCTATAGATACTTATTAGAATTGAGAATATCACCAATACCGGCCAGGCTAATAAGTCCTACCTACTCCAAACAGAGTCTACCTAGTGGTGACAGGACGTCGACGTAGACTCTGCCTGATCCATATTTAGGGAACCCCTCCTACAAAAAAAAGTAAGACTACCGACTACTCTGAGGCTGTGCTTACTTTTTTGAACTAGGAGAAATCTACCCTAGATAAGTACCTATTTCAAAACGTATGTAGGTACCTACCTACGATACAATGTGTAGTAATGTCAATGCAAACCGCTCCTTTTTCTCGGGTTTCGATTTGCTAAAAGGTTTTATAATTTACCATAATGGAAAGGTTGTGTTTGTTTATAGAATGGTAAATGGTCTGAATCAATCCTGTTAAGTGCTTTTCAGCAGAGCTTTATTGCCTGTAATACCTACACTATGTAGGTGAGCAATTGAACTTCTAGGAAGGTAAGTAGACGGGATAATGCGGAAGTAGGTAAGTACCTACTACTTACGTACCTAACTACCTACTAATCTAACCTAGATTGGGTAAAATCTCGTCCGAACCAAATTATTTTTGATCTTGCTTTGCGTTGAAAGGCATAGCTGTAGACTAAGTTGGTGGATCATAGTGACTAGAATCGGTTAGTGCCTATCTACCTAAAATGCAATTAAGGACGAAGGTAGGTAGGTACCTATTTACCTACCTAAATAAGGGCTCCGTGGCCGAGCGGTAAGGCACTCCGGCTTTAGGAGGATCGTCTGATCCAACATTTTGATAAGACTTTTCATTTCTTAATGAAATACCAAGTGTGGATTAACACTATATAATTACAAAAAACTACCTACCTTTATCACCTTTATGCAAAGTTATAGGTACATAAAGTAGTTGGTAGGTACCTAGGGCTGATGTAGGTAATGGCGCCGGCATCTAGTTTCTCTGAAAATAGCAAAGCATAAACTAACATAAATAACTTCAATTGTTTGCAGCCTTATTGTTAACTTTAATTACATTTTGAATTAATTTTGTAATTAAAACGGAAGCTAGAGCGCGCCGCGTGAAGTTTAAGTGGCTGGAAACGGATCGACCCGAGGCATTGTAACAGAGCAAACAGATAAGCATCTCTTACCTCTTACCTCTATGTAGGTAAACAACATAAAAGTAGGTACCTACTACTTAAGTCTTGTTAGTAGTATTTATTAATTAATTACTTTATTCCACAAAATACAAAATAATGAGCAATTGACGAGCATAACTCCGAAGGCATTTTCTATCTGCTGACTAACGTACCTACCTACCCACATTTTATGTAGGCACAGACCAGATGTAGGTAAAATACAAACCTGCCATGAATATTGATTAAATTATTGGTGTGTAGTTAGGTAGGTATCTAATTAATTACCTTAGACCTAAGTACCTATGTTGATAGCCTATCAGACACTTATTCAGAAATTGGTGAAACTGGCGCATAAGGAAGTACCTAGGTACCTCAACCATGAATGACCGTGGTCTGACTCATATAAATGACAACCAGGAATGAATGAATGAACCCAGCGGTAAACCTAGCTAAGACAATTCAAAGTAAACCCAGCGGTCCTACTGAATAAATGCTTTTTGACTTTGACTTTGACTATATATCATTTTGCTGTATGCCGCTCCTAGTGGAAACTGTGCTACTAGCAACTTCTACTACGGCAAGGCAGGGGCGCGCGGGGCAGTCGGGCTTTTAGATGCAATCTCTGAGTGGATTAATTAATTCTGAGGTGCTGGTTATCTCCTGTTATCATTTAATAAAGTTACGTAAGGATCATAGAAATTTCGCTTAAGCCTATCTATAGAGGGTGAGCATAATTTATTTCGCTTGAAACGTCTGGTAGACTGATTATGCTACTCAAAACTAGATTAATCTACAATTTAAAGAAATGATTAATACTTACATTAAGTAGGTATTTAAATGGGGTTTGTTTGGCAAACTTTATTGATTGGTACTTAAGTAGCTACATCGCACTAATATAATAAAGCTGAAACTTTGTGAGTTTGTTCAGATGTTTGGACGTTTAAATGTTTGTATGTTTGTAGGTATTTCAATCAACGTCTGAACCAGTGAACCGATTTGGATGAAACTTGCGGTATAGGCACAGATGACACCTGTGACCCTGAAATAGCATAGGTATAGGCTATGCAAAATATTGGCACCACTCGGGCGAAGCCACCCCGCAGAAGCTAGTAAGTACTTATATCCATTTATTAAATGTTTTAATGAGTCCATGTTTTGGTATCTCTCTTCTGTTATTAGGCACAAAAACAGGGTTGAAGCGGAAAACTTGTGTCAAATTCACTTAAGAATAGATGGAGGGATGACAATAATTCAAAGTCAGTTTTGTGCATGAGTTGGATGGGAATTGAAAGATGATGACTCCTACCTGTTTTTACAACTTTATCTGAAGATGGATTAAAAATGAAAGTGTTAATTCACAGTCAAATTACAAAGATACCTGCTGTAACCTACCTACAGTCTCCCTCCTTCTCATCTTTGTGATTTGACTGCGTGAGACCTATGTAAGATAAACAGTACCCGTACCCATGCCTACTGTTTATCTCACATACTTAGATAGTAAGTACATTATACCCAATGACAGACGTTTAATGTTTCATGAGGAGCTTGGGCATCACCTGGTGTGACGAAAATAAATTCAGAACGCTTTTCAAAACAACACTCAGCTGGCGCTACATTATGCATGAAGCACTCCATTTGCTGATCCGCTCAGTCCCGCTCGCGGCTCGTTAAGCGCTTACATTAGCTACAAACACTTATTGATTTTGAGATTGATGTAATTCGAAACGAGATGTGTAAGATGTTGGAAGGTCTTGCCTCGTTCCCCTGTCGATTTGGCAAGACGTCTTGGAATAAACTTGTTTGTCATTATTGTAAGACTCGGGTTATTCTAAGAAAATTATTTGCCTCTTCTGCAAATCGGTAACTAACTTTTATATCTACTGCAACTTAGGACAAAGACCTTTGAATTGTATTAGAAGTTCTCTAGTGAAAAAACTCATCATATGGTCATAAAAACCTCGGTAAACTTGCGTCCATATTATGACCAAGACTGCTAAGTTAACATATGTCTTGGGCCTACCAGTATTAAATAGGTACACCTATTTTAGAATGATATTTGGACTACTTTTAGGTACTCAATAAAAATAATTACTTAGTTAATATTAGAGTGAAAATCTTTATATTATTCGACAAGGGCCCCTCGATGGACGTAATGTCCATTGAAAGGGGTCGAGATCACCGGGAGGAGGGAGGAGTTAGAAATGCAATATTAATGCAGTGCCGAGTGGCGGCCAGAGTGCATTTACTTAATGGATCGTAGGCAAAATGTTTACACTGTCGTCGAACATAAAAAAGTACGCTAAAGTCGGATAGAGAAGCTCTTTGGCGGGATTATTGCGAGCGACTGGGGCCGTGGACAAATAAAAAAGTTGCCCGCTTCATCCATACGCTCGTATAAAAACACTTATACACCTCTAGTACAAACGTAGAAAAGTGCGGGATACATTACCGGAGTGGAAAAGTTAAAAAGCTTAAATGTATCTCCGGCGCGGCTAAAAGTGTCTGACAAAAGTTCGACTTCCATTTTAAAAAGCTCCATTACAAAACATCGAGATTCGCTTCCGCTACGCCTGCGAGCTGGAATTGACGGCGGCTTCAAGACGGAATTAAACTCGAAAACTTTTCAATTTATTTTTATATGAAATCGAGCATAGTCGTATCCGTAAGCCGTGACATAGAGATAGGAAAGTTGGCCGCGGTTTTCTTTCATACTTATTAGAATGTATCGGAAAGGGATGCACTCTTATCCCTGAGTAGTGGCGCGGACTCTGACTAACAAGACTCAGTCCTTGCGCAGCCCAAGACAGGGGCAAAGCTTAGCCTGGGACGCGGCTTTGAGCCTTACGACACTAAACTTGAATTCGTTACGTCTTTTCTATTTGGGAACTATCTAGACAGGTTCGTACATCTTGGTGCTTTCTTACAGGGTATCTTTTGCTAATGTATTTTCTTTTCTAATACATAAATGTTTTATAAAAAAAATCGTTTAAAGTTTATTCATATAAAAAAAACAAACTTTATAAAAAAAATTCAATTTTAAATTTAAAAAATAATGGTAGTTTAATGGTTAAATTGTGTTCCTTTATCGATTTTCCGTACAAAAGATTTAAACGCGCGTCAAAATTTCTAACAAAAGTTTTGTACTATCCACTAATATACGTACCTACTGTAATAGTAGGTAGATAGTAATATCCAGTAAGAATTTTACAAAACCAAAAAGTATCAAGAGTGTTCACCGGTGTATAATACATCTGTACGGGCACCTACAGAGCAAAGTAACTTGAATTTGAGAAGAGTTGTAAGGCTTTGGCTCGCGATAGTGCTTTTAGGCCCTAACCCCGAGGGTGATGCAGTGGGTCCGTGGAGCTTCTTAAAATGTTTTCACTTATGTATGGGAATACATTACCTTGCCTCCGGGTTACTTGAGGCACTTACTTTTAACAGAATTGAAGTGACATAAAGCCTTCACTCGACTCTCGTGTGAATCTTCACTGAAATTACATTTTATTGGCGACATAATGCAACATTTCTGTCGTTTTCTGTTGGGACTATCGCTTTTTAAAGGGAAATTTCTTTACGGATCGGTTCATCACTTTGTAATTTGTCATACTTTTAACAAATTCTGAAGGTGATTTTCTATTCTACTATTTTGTACAAAACTATCAGCGACGGCTTTTTACTGTTTAGCAATACCCCTTTAGCAAAATAAGCAGCACACAATAAATATTGAATAACGCTTCGAAATGGTGTTCCAACGCAACATCGTTGTTATCTCAGTCAATATTCACGCAACTAATATCTAATAATCACTTAGCTTAATTGCGGCTGTTAATTACCTCGGATCTCGACGGTTCAAATTACGTACTCTAAAACGCATTAGTGGCTGACAGCTGAAGATTATCCGTCTAAGCGACGGGCCGGTCCTCAGCCCCCGCCCCATTTTGCCAGGGTTGAATCAAGGACGCCGCTTTATGAAACGGCACCCATTATTTTATAATTTTAACAGTTTTGTATTTTTTGAATAATTAATAATTTAATTTTTTTCTGTTTTCGAATGTTTCAAAGCTGTTTTCAAACCTGAATACCTAAGCTAGCATTGATAGATACGCATTTGGTAAAAAAGTTATTTAAATAGGTAGGTACTTACCTAAAAGATTTCAAATGCCAATTTCCAATTCAACTCTCCGTAGTCAACACATTACCTATCCATTTGACTGAATGGATAATGTTTTAAATGCTCAAATCATGCCAAAAAATTTAAAATAAAATCTTAAAAAAAAAACAATAAAAGTCACAAAAGGGTAGCAGCTACTTGCAAGCGAAATCATTTGAAAAGTGCTAGTCGTGGTTCTTGCCCCCGTTGACCTCCTAGCAGCGGCCCATGCCCCTTGCCCACTGCCTTACCGCGGGACCATTCCACTAATGAAATTTAATGAGCCTTAATTGTTGACGACTTAATGCAGGAACTGAAAAGATAAGTGCTTACTTACACTGAGTGCCTGAAACAAAACAAGATGAGATAATTACCCAAAAGCTTTTTCGGGAGATCTTTCATATTATAGTACCAACGTAAAATAGACCTTAAAGCTAAAATTATAAATTACAGAATGCCTTAACTGAAATATCATGTTCGAATACCATTTGGAGTACCCATCAATGGCAGCTTTTTGT
Source organism: Epirrhoe alternata (assembly GCA_963565295.1). Lineage (NCBI taxonomy): Eukaryota > Metazoa > Arthropoda > Insecta > Lepidoptera > Geometridae > Epirrhoe > Epirrhoe alternata. The sequence continues at coordinate 9,426,629 of OY751381.1, read as the reverse complement.
TTATTTTTCTAAGAGCATTATCAAATATCTCTTGATTACCACAACATCAGTCTATTCGGACATAATAATACTTTCTCGTCATGATAAAGTAAATATTCAAAATTTTATAAACAAGTAGGTAGTACAGTGCCACAAACTTATCTGGACCGATGAGAGAGGCGCTGTTATCGCATTTGAGGTTGGCAGGAAAATAAATTTTCATTATAAATTCGTTAGTTCCTCTTTTGGCCACCGGTTCAGATAAGTTTGTGGCACTGTAAGTGCCTACATACCAAAATTCTAAAGCCTTAAAAGTCTTGCTAAATGACATCTGAATAATGAGGTTAGCGTTGACCCGGACGCTGAATTCTCTCTACGCTCTACTCATTCAAAAAGTCTTTGATATTTTGGGTTGCTAATAAATAGTATATATTCCCATTTTCAGTGTGTATATAGAGTTTCTTGTTAAGTGATTAGAGCCAGCCTAGTGGTGTCATCTCAGAACGTTCCAATTACTGAGAACAGAGGCGAACGGGTGGGGGTGGGGTGTGAATGATCCATTTCGAAAACTAATTTAGAGTTGGTAACTAAACAAAGAGCACTCCACAGATAATAATTAACGCTCGTGGTGGAGTTCCACTTAGTCAGTATTGCCTCGAATGTGTGCAATGGTTAATTTAATATTCTGAGATATGTCCGGATCAGTTCATTCCTGGAATAACTGAGATTAGTTGTAAACAAGTTTGTTAAGAATGTTAATTAAAATGCACAGAACTTAACTGGTAATGGGAATTCTCGTTATCTAATTTGTATTGTGTATGGCCAAGTAGATAAAAGATACATCAACTGTCGACCCGAAAGTCGTGTGAACGAAAGCTGGGCGTGCATCACTAAATAAATGGAAAAATTAAATACTTACCTACCTCGTAGACCTCATTCTTGCCTATGTAAGTTTCATGGTCATGAGTCGATCCATTCATCATAAAAAAATAATCCTTCAAGCAGTAATCGTGCGTAAGGCAAATATCGTGAAGTAATCTACTACAAAATTACTACTATAATTATATTACGTCCAGGTCCACTTTACACATTTGCCGAACTATTATTTGAAAAGAAGATGACAGGCGAATACAGGCGATGAGGCTGTCTACACGTTCGTGAATGTCGGCATTTGTCTATCATCGGCGATTAAGAGGGAAACGTCAGCCATCCATAAATAGCTCCATAGACTTTTTTTACTGCAATCCAGAACATTTAAGTACCTAAATATAAATAATTTAAACAGTAGTTAATGTTCTTATAGCGTCGCTAAAACTTCTCAACAAAGCTGAACTCATCTTCCAAAGTCCATTAACATTTTGTTGTATCAAGCAAAATAATCCAAAACTCTATCCGTTGCCATCTTACTTTAAATAAACAAACACACGAAAGCCAAGACATATCTCTCCCATTTTAGGAGCGGCGAAGTAACAAATCAATATTTGGAGTGAGTGCTTTTTCGTGCTATGGAGAAGCTTTTATCTGGACAACGGTCGGACGGCACAAACAGACAGAGACATTCACTTTAGTATATCAGAGCGTCACTCTATATTTGTGCAATCATATACCTACTGTACCGGGGTAATGGATTTAAAAGTTGCAGCTATATTTTGGTATATTTATTTTGGAGTTGTGTGCCTAATTATTATAGAAATAGGGGCTCGACCGCGGCTTCTAGTACTAGGTACATAAATGTTACTCAATTTATGCTGGAGGTACATTGCCACTAGTTGTCTGCCACGCACTTTTTAGTTTTCAAAAAGCAAATCGCTCATATGTCCGCGCCGTACGCGCTGCAGTCATTTTTCATAGAAAAAATAGTGATGACGTCAGAAAATGCGGCTACCTACTGACGTCTCAGCATTTTCTCTATTGAATTGACAGTTTGGCGCGAATGTGTATCTGAAATATAAAGTGTCTGTTCAATATACGACGCAAAAGGTTGCGGGTTCGATCCCCGCGCCGGGACCAATGTTTGTATGATCTACAAATATTTGTCTCGGGCCTGGGTGTTTCTATGTATAATATGTATGTATTTACAAAAAAAAATGTATATAAGTAGTATATCAGTCATCTTAGTACCCATAACACAAGCTCTGCTTACTTTGGGGCTAGATGATGCTGTGTGAAAAAAGTCCAGCATTATTTATTTATTTATTTTAATATATTCGAACTAGATCATTGTATAAAGTAAGTATGAGGTACCTCAAAATCTTACTCTTCACAGATAAAAATGTCCTACAGTGTAAACGTGGTTTAATAATCTCCTTGTACAAACAGTAGTTGAGAAAATATTCTAAGGTAAGGCGAGAAGAGAACAATTACAGTCACTTTATACGTGTGCCCTATTAAATTCATTAGTATTATTAGCTGGGAAATTCAGCTGACCTTCTAGCTAAATGAGAGCCATAACTCTACAATTCCGTGGTCGGGCTCACCTAAGGGCCTTATTAGACACACTAGCGAACCACGCTATCTAAAACAAGCGTATGTTTCATTGTATTTTATTGTATTTCAGTAGGAGTTGGTGTTTGAAGATACCACAATTCCATAATCGTAAAATATTGATATTCTACTCTACGAGTAAATTGAACTCAGGACGATCAATATTTGTGTAAATATAAAAGTTTTGATGAGAGTTTCCTACAAACTTCTCTAGAAAATGACAAATTCTTCAAATCAATTTCAGTAAATGTGTCACTAGATGGGTATTGGGTATCAGACACGATTATGGTGATAGCTTTCATTTTAATATGTGTTTGAAATCTATGATATCTTCAACCTAAATAAGTCTAGATAATCCACTAAAGTTTAACTGTATCCTTTAAAACAAAGAATGAGGTAACAAAACGCAACACTCGACGAGCCAGCTTTCTTGTTTTGCCCAAGGTCAGAACTAATTACGGAAAAAAGATGTTTACATTTGAAGGAGCGCAGCTGTATAACAAACTACCCGCAATGTTAAAAAGTGTAACCTCAGCGCATGCGTTTAAAAAATCTCTTGCTAAATTAATAATTGAAAATGATTACTTTGATTAGTGAAATTGTTGTATACCTACCTACGTACAAGATACTGTACCTACCTACTCTGTACCTACTGTGTACACACCGAACTATTATCTACCTATATTGTAACAGATCGACGATTACTTACTACTTTGTATACCCTAACTATAAGCTAAATAAGTGTTCTCATGTAAGTGACTTTGTCTTTTTGAGAATAAATTCTTTAAACCAAACTGTTTCGTCAAGCTCATACTGAAAACAAAACCAACTTACATAATCTCAAAAACAGGCTAACACAATGTATGCTCATAATTTTATTGTACTAACGTCAAAACTTAAAAAAAAGGACAATCAGTTATTATGAACGTGGATTGAACCTGGCGTCTGAAAAAGGCCTTACACTAAGCCCTAATTAACTGTTTGATTAGAACTCGAATAAAAACCTCGTAATCTTAATTGGTATTTTTAATCAAAGCTCTTGGAGCACGCTTTGCTTAAGCGCCCACTTGAACGTTCCTGATGAATTTTACTTCCAATTAATTTGTTGTGGGTTGGTATTACAGTTCATTCACTTATACTTTTTGAGATTGCGTTTTTTTTAATATTCTGTAATATAACATCAGCATAGATAAGCTATAACATAAAATCTTCTTAGAATTTTGCTAAAAACGATGATCGTTTTAGAGAGTCCGTACTTTTGAGTTTATTAAAAAGACATGTTTCATAGATGTTGCTACGTTTCTAAGAAATTGCTACCTTGGCCAATATGCATACTATGCATAGACTCAGATTTTTTGATAGTTCTCGGATAGTGACTTTGTTCTGCGATTTAAACTGATATGCTTGCATGACGCTTTGCATGTGCACACTTTTTTAATTATAAGTTTTTCTTTGTCTGTTAGTCTGTTCAATTATATTGTACCTAATTGCCAGCTGGCTTTTGTACTTTTCTCTTTCTTCTGTGTTCACTGTTGGTGCCTTTTTTTTGTAAAAATTTTTGTTGTGTACAGCTGCGAATAAACGTATGTCTATGTCTATATCTATTTAGAGATTAGAGAATTAATTTATTTGTCTGTGGTCCATTGATTTGCGATCACTGCGAGCACACCAACGCATCCAGTTTTTCAGAGAAGCGCGGCTGAAGGGGTCGTTTGCGCAATGGCTCGTGTCGTTAGGGAGGTCGTATATCCCGAGCTGCGAATATTGGCCGCACTAACAATGTGCGTCTTTATAAGTTTTTAACGAGCTCGGCCGGTATAAATTATGTGCAGAGCGGGCAGTGGGTCTTGTTATCTCGCTAACGGGCGCTCTGGCGGAAGCTTAATGTACCGAGAGCTTTATTGTAGCCACTTACTGCAGCCCCTTACCGACTATTGTCTCGTTAGTTTTGTTCGGTAATACGAGCGTGCATACTGATGTTGCAAAGGACGCCACGAGCGGGTAGAAATGTGAGTGGACACAGTTACTGGGTGGAAATCAAAGAATATATAAATGTCTTTTGTATGCTTTGAAACGTTAGTCTAACTGCTTTTGTACTAGCACCTAGTAGTAGTTGAAATAAGTACTTACTTATACCTACCTGTAGTAGGTAAAACTCTGTGACTGTGACGGTCCTTCTCTTCTACTGCATCGCCATGCAGATTGATGGAGGGATATACCTACCATAGTGAATGAATGTCACGCACGCTAAATCCTACCAAAAATCAATTAATTAAAATTAAAACAAAATCGTAATAAAGAACTGTCTAGCACGTAATGGAAAAGCCGTGTGTTGATGCAATGCCGCAGCTTTTAGGCCGGTCGGGGCCTCGTTTTCCACTTAGCCTGCGACCCGTGCGAGCTATTAATAGCTTTATTTTATTACAGTTTACTGGAAAGGGCATCGATCACAAAATAGCAACGAACTTGTGGTTGTTGATAGGTCTACAAATAGAAGTTTTTCCTTTTATTGTGCACTACAAGTAGTAGGTACTTACTTATCTAAGAATCTTACTCACTCATTCTTCTATAAAAACTCTACCACATAACTACTCCTATACATAGATACTGTATAGATAGATACTGAATATAATATTAAGAGCAGTACGATTAATTTCTTCTATCTCATCTAACTTATCAGCCTTCATCCACTCACTGCTAAATAATAGGCCTCTTCATTTTCACATCACTTTTTCCGATCCTGCGCCAGTGGAACCCACTGCATTTTCCCCACCGCCACAATAATTATCATCAGACCATCTAGTGATCTGCCTTGTCTTTTTTGAACCTCGAGTGGCCACCACTTGGTAACTGCCTTTGTCCATGTACCGTCTTCTTGATTTGCCAAGGTGTCCTGGCTATCTCCACTTCAACTGGTTAATATAAAATGATTTGCATTAACTAAGGCGTAGGCAAATCAAGGTAAAGTCCAATAATAGCTAAACTAGGTACTCCGGATCACGATATCCCGGCTAAACACAAATCAACAGCGATTCTCCATTTGTTAGACACGGGAATGTAATTATGGCCGGAACACTTGCTAGGGGAATGGCCGTCGCAGTTGAGGTGATAGTCACTACTGTGTCATTCAAGCTTTTACGGAGCTAGTGAGGTACCTACATGGATACTAGTTTTAATTCTTTAAAAAAAAACTCCAAAATTATGTGAAAAACCCCCATTTTTTTGGGATTCTTTCAAAAATAAAACGCATTCCAAATATGCAAGTATTAATTTGGAATGTGTTATTTTATTTCATCATATCACTGAACTTATTTAGATTATTAATTTAAAAAGTTTTAGTCAATTTTAGATTATTAAAATAGTACAGAGACTATTTTTCTTTTCAAAAAGACATAGAGAAGATAGATACAAAGGTAGGTTAAATGTTTTTATATTAAAATACTTACATGTCTTGTTCTGAGCCAAATCCAAAATTATCAGCTTAAATCCAACCTCTGTGGCGCAGTGGGTGAAAGCCTGCCTGCGACGCAAAAGGTTGCGGGTTCGATCCCCGCGGCGGGACCAATGTTTGTATGATCTACAAATATTTGTCTCGGGTCTGGGTGTTTCTATGTATAATATGTATGTATTTACAAACAAAAAGTATATAAGTATCAGTCATCTTAGTACCCATAACACAAGCTCTGCTTACTTTGGGGCTAGATGATGCTGTGTGAAAAGTCCAGCATTATTTATTTATTTATTTTATTATTTATTTATTTATCCCGAAAACGTCGTTCAACCTAATATGAATACCTTCAGCAAATCTGCCCGTAAAGTGCACGTCACGTCACTACGTCACGTAACTTTTAACGTAGTTACTGGCTGCTAATCTGTGCTTTTAGTTTGTTGCTCGACAGAACAACGATTGCTACTTTGCGATTGAATAAATTCACGTTTTCGCGAAATATTTTCAGAGGTTTGTGATTGGTGTCGTTATTGATGCTTATAGTCATTTGATATAAATACATTTTTATTACTCGTAAAATAGGTATTTCAGTTTAAAGTGTGTATTAATGGCGTTAAAATTTTGAACTGTGTAGATTTTAACGGCGCCCTTTTATAACGAAACCTAAAAGCGAATAAGTATTCTGACACCCTCATATATACAACACATACAATTTGACTGTGTTACAAAACAAATGAGTAGAACTAAAACCATGTACTTAATATAAATTTACTTGCAGGAAGTAAACAAGTTTCATTACAATTTAATGAGAAACTACGGACACCGTGACACGAGTTACTAAATTAATAAACTTGCACCGCACGGACTTTATTAAAAAACACTCATTAAACCAAAGGAAAGTAGGTGAAGTCGGGGACAGCCCGCTAATTGCTCTCCTTTATTGCTTAAATAAAGTTTTAGTGAACACAAGTTTTTAGTTAAAAATGTGAAAATAGTTTTTAATAAAGGACGTTGGCGTATATTGCGAAACTTTGAGCGATATGGTACGCTTAGCTTACAGGAAGTCCAGCCAGCGGTATTGAGTCGCCAGAATGTACGAGCTTGTTTGCTCTGATGATCTTTGATGATGTCAAGGTAGTGATATTCTGACATTGTCAGGTTTGTAGCAATTGGAAGTCTCTGCCTACCGCTGCGGGAAGGAAGCGTGATTTCATGTAGGTAGGTATGAAGTAAGAGTAAAGTAATATGTTGTTATGAGTTTCAAAACACAAAAAAGCTACTTTACACAATTCCAATGAATTTTCACATCAATACAAAGTGACAAATCGCACAAGTAACTGGAGAAACTAATAATGTTAGTGATTTACGCCCGCCCTTGTTATTACGAGTCATGTGAAATGTAATTTCGGCATATACAGAATAAACCATACTACTAATACACAAAAGGTTCACTCCGGCTCTTTAGGCAGTCAACGATACAAACGCTTCAATGTCGACTAATAAAATAAAGTTGGTTCAAAGGTGATGAGAGTGACACAGGCGTAAACTGCGACTGTGTAACATACGCACACATGTAAGCGAGTGTGCAATACGTTTAATAAAGGAGGGCCGCCGAGTAAATCCTTCAATTTCGCCGGCACTACGGCGTATTCTCGTTAACCGTGGCAATAAGTTAAACGGGTGCCGGCCCGGGCCCGTCCCGCCGGCCGGAGGGCCATTCCCGCTAGCTCTAGAACACACTCTTATACTTATTTACTTACTTTATCCCTACATAATATTCCCCACATTCAAATCAATAAACAAAGAATACCTTGCCACTTCGCATGAATCATTAAAAGAGTGGTTTTATGTGGAAAAGTAATATGTATAAAAATAATCCGGGTCGTTCTTCCCCACAAATAGGGATAGATTAGTGGGTTATGTGGAACTGGCAATTAAATCCCTGTGACAAGTAAAACATTTTGCAAGATCACCGTAAGTAATTACATACCTAAGTACTCGTACAATTACAATTTTTAAACATGATTTTATTTACTTACCATAAAATTTTACCTCGGTATAGTAGAATACTTATTTTCACCTTACTAGCTCAAAAAGGGCGCTTTTGCCGCGTAAAAACAGTGAGCAAAACTCTACTTTGCTCACACTATGAGGAAAAGTGATTTGAATTTAGAATGCTGCAAGCAACCAATGAGAATCGAATATTACAGGCCGCAGCGTGCGCCCGGCCAGGCGGCGGCGGACTAGGTACCCTGGTAGCAGGACTGGTAGCCTGCCACTTTAGCGGCAAAAAATAGCGGGAATTAGTTTTCCTTACATCTTGTATTTTAGAAATGAAAAGTCTTATGTATCAAAATTTTCGATTCCGACGGGATTCGAACCCGCGATGATTAGACGATACTCCTAAAGCCGGAGTGCCTTCGACCGCTCGGCCACAGAACCTCATGCGTCGATTTAGCAATTCTTGATAAGCTCATATTTATCGGTTAATATCATCGCGGGTTCGAATCCCATCGGAATCGAAAATTTTGATAAGACTTTTCATTTCTAAATGAAATACCAAGTGTGGATTAGCACTATTAAATTACAAAAAATCTTGTATTTTTTCGCTAGTAAGGTGAAAAGTTGTATGTTTCACACGAGAGCAAAATATTTTGTTGCTTAAGCTTTTGAATCTCTCACTACACTCAGGATTCTAACATAGAATCACTCGCTACGCTCGTGATTCAAATATAGGATCCTTCGTTTGTTCGAGATTCAAACTCAGCACTCGCAACAAAAACGAATTTTGCTCTCTTGTGGAACAATGTACTATTGATGTGAACGTATGATGGTTTGTGGGGTGTGACAAACTTATGGTGTGCGGGAAAAAGTTCTGCGGTGACGCAAGAGGCGTTTAAATTTTCGGTTCGGCAGGACACGTTTGTAAGAGATTAGACATCAGCCTTACCATCAAAAGTGACATATAGTTAAGATAATAAACCAAGAATAACCGTACATTTTGACCGCTTTCACTCAGGAATAACTTTATACCAGTTTATTAGTCGTTGCCTATGTATACCGGAAAATCGAATTGTATATACCCAATGTATAAAAGATGAATGAATGAAAAACTCTTTATTGTACACAATAATTACAAAACATACACGAATCAATAAAACCCAACGAGACAATGTACAATCATTGTATATCTGCAACAAAATGTCAAATTTCAGAGGGACTGATATCTAATACCCCTCGCAGACTACAAACTTTCTATCGGCCGATAGTTGAGACGGAATATACTTCAGCTCGTAATGAGTATGGAGAAGTATAGCCCGTCTCAACTATCGGCCGATAGAAAGTCTGCAGTCTGCGAGGAGGCTAACTTATTTAAAATTTCATTATAAGAAGGTACCTACAATCAAAACAAATCACAGTGTAGTTAAGAACAACCCCTCCGACTACTGGTACGGCCTTCTCAGGAAATTAAAAAAACTCTTGATCTAATGGCATTAGTCGATGTCAGACCGCAAAGTTATTGCAATACTCATTCATATTGGCTGATAAGACTTTTAATAGGAATGTACTTATTTGGGATATTTTAATTAAAAAACTGTCTCGTTTTGTAAGCATTCTTAATTTAAGCGTTTTTTATTTCGAACATTTTGATCCTCAGAAACGCAAAGCCATAGGTTTTAATTCTTCATCAAAGAAGTAGACTTTTTAATTAAAAATATATCGTTTCCTTGAAAGTACTTACTAGCCGACAGTGCAGCGGTCGATTTTAATCAAAGTTCGTTCATTTCGAACTTAGCTCGGAGGAAGTGTGGCTCGTGTAATATAGGCCGAGTAATATCTCGAACAAAGAAGGAATACACACGTTGCCTCCCGACTGCACTTCTAATTAGATGTTCGATGAAAGTGTAATCAGACGGCCGGATCCGGGACGTAATTAAACGGCGCTGGCGAAGAGTGATTTATTAATAGAAAAGCTCGAGCCGTAATGAAATACTGGGCGGACAATGGCGGCGAGAGGGGGCGGTTGGAAATTAAATTCTCAGCGGAACCGTGGCCGATGTCCGCCGACCACACTTGCCGTTTCTTTGCGGCTCCAGCGTCCTGCTGCTTAATAATTCACGCAGCCACCTTCGGCGACTCAGGGAGGACGTATGGAGGTGTATAAATTTGTCGGCGAGGGAATGTAAAGAAGATTGGTTTCGTACTCGAACGGGTGCGGAGAAAAGGGGTGGAATTGAATTTAGGCCGGAATCTACTAGAGGCTGTGTTTGTGATATTTCTCCGTGGATGTGTAGCGGTAGTGGCACGTGATGCTCCTGCCGATTACTTTTATTGGTTACCGGCTATCGATTTACACGAGTGTGGGAATGGAATATTAGGTAGATGGTTATTGTTGATAGTAAATTGGGTTTATTTGAAACGTTTAAAGAACTAGAGATGCTTTTAAATGTTCATGAACCTAGTTGTAATGTTCAATACTTGTAGTAGGTAGTTATGTACCTAATAATTTTTATGCTGTTAAAAATAAAATTTTTATTGTTTTTCAATAATGTAGCTCATACTAACATAATTTTCAAAGAGTAGGTAGGTATCCAATAGTGCCAATCTGGGCTAGGGCGAAATACAAGAGTAAAGAAATTTGTATCTTAGAAACACGACATCCACTTTAATAAAATCAACTAAGCATCCTAATCCTGCTCTTAGCGTTTTCGATTTGAAAGCGTAACCTTAATTACACTTAAAAGCCGGTGGAGTATACTTTTTCAATTAGAGTATTAAAGTGTTCCGACCCTGTCATTATATTAGAGTGTTGTTCCATTCCACCCCGCGGGCGCCCTCCGGCCGGCGTTGTTGCCAACTACAACACTGCTTTGCTAGATTTAACAACTTTTTAGACAGCGGGCCTGTTACATACCAGGCAATTGATCACTTAATATGCAAGTTTCAATCGGATTGTAAGTGATATTTGGTTTATTTCATTCCACTAAGTTTTTAGTCGTTGCTCAAAGATTTCAAAATATTCTATGCTACAATGAAACAAAACTATAAGTAATAATTAATGTTAAATAGTCTGTTGGTGGGCTCTAGATCAATATTTAAATCAAGAGAGTTGTTTATATTTCAGTTCAGCACACTCATTTTCTTATTAAATTTGAAAAATCAGAGCTTTAAAAACCGGAAACGTTTAGTATAACTGAATGTAGGTAACTACCAACCTATGCGTACACACCAGATCCTTAATTTAATTTTCACCGTGAGATTTTCACTGTGTGAAAATCGTATATTTAATCTTAAATCTTGAAGCTTTCAGTAACATTGTGACATATACGAGATTTACACAAATCTAGCCACAAGAGCCTTTCGAGTTGGCATCACTGCCTGTTTCCTTCGCTTTCCGGCTCACTCCGTCGCGAGCCCTCCCCACGAGTAGACGCGTCGGCCTCTACAACTAACTCGCAAACTTTACCCGCGATACCGGTAAAACGACAAGTCGAAGATTCGTCGTTTTGTCAATCCCCGGACATTTGATCACCTCTGGACTCTAGCTTCAATTTATTTGGATCTTTCATCGATAAGTGACATTCAGTGAACTGTTTTAGTTATAAATTGGTGTTATTGTGGTTTGTTTTGATTTGAGGTGATTTATAGACAAGATTTTGGAGTGATTTTCCACGACTTTTTCAGAGGAAAAGGATTCTTTTTCTGTGGTAAGTGCCTATTTTAAGTTTGATTATCAAAATTATGGAAACAAAGAAAAATATCACGTACGCACATAATGGTTTGTGACAATATTCAATTAATATTATGTTTCACACTAGGTAAATACCTACTTTCATTAATTTGTAAGCACAGCTGGATCTCAGCGGTAGAGCAATTAAACAAACATCAATAAACTATTAATTATTGTAATACGCTTTAGCCTACGTTTATACATAACTAACTAACACAAGGTTCGGGTTTAGTTACGCATTTCTATAAATATTAAGCAAACAAATAAATAGGTACTCAATTAATAATTCTCAAAATCAATCATAACTAAAATATTGTCAATTCAAAGAAATCTTTTGTAAATAAATATAGAAACAGAATTAATTTTTTTATCTACTACTAAGTAAAAGCGATAAAAATCTATTGATTGAGTTTCGAGTAAGAATCTCATCAATACCCCCACGTACGTATAGATTGTAATTGGAAAATGCGAAGATTGGTCGGCTAATTGCTTAATTACGTGAAATACGTGACCGCCCGGTTTCGGCTTTCGGAGTTTTCCGTGGGAACATCGTGAAACCGCGAATAGGGGGAGTTGCGGCAATGAACACGTTTTCAAAATACTAGCGAAATGTGGTCTAAAGATGAATTGACCCAAGAATTAAGATTTGAAATAGTTCAGATACTTATTCATAGAAATCAAGAATATTGACCATGATTATCTGTTGAAAATCTATTGAAAATAATTATATAATTAACTTTATCAATATACCTAGACCACAGAATTTGGATTACCATAATAACAACCAATTTTGTAACCCTCTCTCTAAATTTCACCTGTAATAATAATTGTTTTAAATTAACCGAACCGTGAAATAAATCTGCATACTTACAAAAAATATTAATACTAAGTATTAATAATTTTATTTTTTGAACTTACTACTAATGAGCACAATTAAAGTATTCTGATTCGATATACAAAATAAGGCAATAATTTATTCGTTTATGATAAAGGGTTTAAGTTCACCAATTAATATCAGCGCGTGATTTATTTCATATCACTGTTATGAAAATAAAATATGTTTTTAAATGAATACCTTCCAAGTAATTTTCAGTACAAATGAGCAACAATATTTTATGAGACCGTGTTGCTTATTAAAACTTTTAACAACTGTTGGTAACATTCTACGTGCTACGAATTCCTTTAGCCGCCTTTCAAGTCCTTTGAAGAGATTGTAACTAAACAATAATTTTATGGAAAGTTATTTCGCTTATTCAAGTTTTTTATTGTTCTTTTATTTATGAACTCGAACCGCGGTAAGTGTTCACATGTGGCGGGGGTAGAAGATTAATTAGGAGCAGGGTTGTCACGCGGGAGGATTTTTATAGCTGCCTTAAGTACTGGTACTTACTTGGAACTGATCTACATCAGTTCCAAGTAGGTACCTACGTATCAAGGACAAATATATATTTTTGTACTTAATCTCCTTTTAATTTCCTTCATTTTGGTACCTCACTCGATATGATTGGTTATTTTTTTATTAACGTATTTCTATTTCGCTCCTACGATCTGCTTTTTTGTTATATATTTTTGTTATCTCCTTTTAATTTCCTTGATTTTGATACCCCACTCGATATGATCGGCAATTTTTTTTATATGTTACTATTTCGCGCATAAGATCCGCCATTTTGTTTTTTTTAAACCTATACATACAACTCTAACGATACCCTAATTGTCGAAATCCATCCAAAGAAGAAGATACAAAGAAATTTAACGCATTGCATACATATATACATACAGACATACAAGATAAGCGCGAAAAACATAACCCTTCCTTTGACAGTCGGATAATAAATATTGCTCGGCATTTCACACAGACTCATCTGGTCTTAAAGTAATCAGAGCTTGTGTTATGGCAACCATCTGACTGATATAATTATTACTTATATCTAAATACCTATATTTTTTTTATTCATAATGTTTGAGATAAAGTCTTGAACTTGTGCTATAATTAGATATCTGTCTATTTTAACTGTTTATTAAAAAATACGTTAAAGTATTGTTATCCTGATAATAACTGCGTTTCTCGACAAGTGCCCCTCGACAGCCCTAGCGCAATCATATGCGACCCCACGAACCCGCATACTGATGCCGTCACCTGCCACGCTTGTTATTTTAATTATTGCATCTTCATTACCATCTTTCAAAGCGTTCTTTTTTTAAAATATTCACAAAAACGAATTATTTGTTCAAATATGTTCACCAAAGTTCTTATCACTAATGTATCGAGTAGGTATGTACTTACATGTTATGCATTTGCATAGTTTCCCAATAATAAGATATCCCTATTTTTGCGGGAGATCTAAGTAGGTGTATATGAAATGAAAATAATCTGTACTAATATTATAAAGAGGAAAGATTTGTTTGTATGTTTGTTTATTTATTTGAATTGAATAGGCTTCGAAACTACTGGACCGATTTAAAAAATTCTTTCACCATTAGAATTCACTATCCCTGATGAACATAGGCTGTATTTTAACCCGGGAAAGTGAAGTTATCCCGAGGGACCGCGGGTATCACCGCGACGGACATAATTACCTACGTGTGCTGTCAAATACTAAAAACCCACTTGGTAAGTTTATTGTGAATTTGTTTATCAATAACAAGTCATCAATTTATACTTGTGACAAAATTGATTGGTTGAATTATTTTTACCCACATGCGATCCAATCAAAGGCATATATTGATCGCTTGATAGTTGAGCATGGTCAATTAAGTATCAAGTAAGACTGATACAACTGATCACAAGCAATTCAAACAAGGAATAATCTCCATCAATTGCAAATGTGGGTTTTCCAACAGCCGCGAACGAGGAATCTAATCCCATGAAAATAAGATCGATTTTTGAACTGCACGTAGCTGTCGTGAAGTCACATAGATGTTGGCAAGTCAGTGCTAGAGTTCCGGTGCTTGTTTGTTCAATTTTGTAAAAAATTTATTCCAATTTCAAAGAAGGAATTCTTAAGCTGCACGGACTATGCGTTTCAGGCCACGCGTTCAAGCGTTCCAATGAATGCGTAGCCTGCAGCAACGCGTATATATTTTGACATGGCCTGGATCGCGTAGTCCGTACAAGGTTTTTCATGTTTTATTTTTATTCACGTTGAATTATCCTATTATAGGTACTAGTAACGTACAATGCTCAATATTTACTAGAACCAAATTGTACTATTTCTATTACGTGATAAGGTTAAGTGAAAATAATACCAGCTCATTAAGGCACATCTAATGATTATTGCGTTCAAGAGGCTTCTAATGACAGCCTACATAATGGCATTCTCGGCTATGAATACAGCAATATCTACTTAACTCGGTCACAGCGTAGGAAAAAACAGCTGGTCTTCTCGCGAAAGAACTTCGCAGTACCTATCAAATAAATTGATGACCACGGCTTTTGAAACAAAGTCAAAACGTGTCGTGTCGGCTTCGATCAAGAATATAATAGATAGGGTCAGCGCAGCAAACGGTCTCGGTAAATAACGGTGCGAGCTGTTAACGTAGCATTTTGACGTTTTTCGTGATGAATGATCGTAAGTTTATGATAATGTTTTGAGGATTTGTGACTTTATTACTAGATGCAAAGGTTCTAATTCGGTTGGTTAAACTTAAAAGTTTTTTGTCACTCAGACAGAGTTTAGCTTTGATTTTGTACGAATATTCTTAATCGAAGCGTGTTGGTCTGAATCTGAATGATTCAGTTCCGTTTAGGGTATAACATCACTACGTAGGAAACAAAGAACTGCAAGGCTGAAACTGTAAGTTAGTTACTTAACTATAATATTTATGTAAGAAGCCATCATACTTTTCCACGCTTTTCGCACGACCCATCCGCGCCGCTGTCAATTCAACAGAGTAAATGCTGAGACGTCAGAAGCTAGCCGCATTTTCTGACGTCATCATTATTTTTTTTATAGAAAAATGCCTGCGGCGCATACGGCGCGGACATATGTGCGTTCAGCTTTTAAGTAACTCAACCATCTTTGTTTGAACTGTGATTCGACTAATGAAATTAACACCAAACTGCTTTCTGTTTTAGAGATTTATGTGAAGATACGCCAAATAATAATTCAATGTCTTAATTAGCGTTTGTATGAAATTAATTAATTTAATTAGCAAGCACTGTTCAAATGAGGGACTTTATTACGTACTGTGATATTCATTTGCATAGTTTTTATTAGCATCCAGGAAATATTAATTTATTATTTTTAATAAGTAGGTAATCAAGTTGCAACAAATAAATAAATATGTTAATGTGTGGAAATAACACAAAGGTTGAAACTCCTTTTTAAAAAAGTGCTTATGTTTAAATATAAGTAGCCAAATTCTAATGAGACGTATTTTCTTAAACTTTTGTAGTCTGATTCAGTTAATCCTAGTACCTACATCATTTGCGTACAAATATTATCCATTGTGGAAAGTCTCCAATGTGTTCGCACCTTTGTATAAAGGATTGTGTGGCAGGCGGATTCGATAGACAACGTTCATTTACGTCTCAACAACTCCGTGTCAATTCAGAGTGACTTCTAGGAAATCATCGATAAATAAGTTATTTATTAGACCGGCCGGTAAAATGAGCCTTAAAGGAGGGTGAGGTAATTACAAGATCCAATTTAGAATTGCCAAGTCTACACTTTGCTGTTAGTTTCAAACAAAAGCTTAATTAATTAAGTCGCGAACAATTAAGCTCAGTGCCGTAATATTCTCAGCAATTACGCGGGATCCGTCCTGTTTTGTACTCAACCGTAATTGCCACGGAATCGGGAAAGTAAGTGGAATGTCGGCTTTGGGTACTTCTATGATGATTGTCAGCGAAAGTCTAATGGACCAGGGCAGCCGTAATGTTTAGGCTAAATTATTAGGATTAGACAAAGGTCCGTGCTGTCTCTCTCTATCCTATTGCTAAACATTTACTGCACTAGTCGCACAATTCTGAGTTCAACGCTTTCGACTTTTGGACTAGACCCAAAGATTGAGATGTTGATGTGTCATCTTAATGTAAGTGTTTCATTTTTCAATTCAGCATCAGGCGTTATTTCAAACCTGGATAAATGGCACGCTGCGCGCTGTAGTGCCTTGCCCCTCCTCGGGCTCTCGTCGGATGTCCCTATGAATCGTAATATGGCGTTTATGGTATCAAGCAATTATTATGACCAATAATATTACTTATTTTAGCTAGCCACCAGGACCAGAAAAAGTGGTGATTAGATGTGACTAATTTAGTAAGAGGACAAAGGTAGCAGGTATCGGAGACCGTATTGCGAGACTTAAGTGCATGGCGCTGGGCAGGACACTTGGCCAGATTTGGTGATGGCAGGTGGTGTAAAGCTTTGACCGAGTGGTACCCAAGGGGAAGCGCTAGGAGCCGGGGCAGACCAGCAGCCAGATGGGTGGACGACATAGAGGCCATAGAGGGAAAGACTTGGATAAGATCAGCACAGGGCCGATTGGAGTGGCGTCTGAGGGAGGAGGCTTATGTCCAGCAGTGGGCTATCATTGGAGCTGCTAATGATGATGATGATGAATTTAGCACTTAGACTATTTTTTCAGCTATATCAACCACATGAAAAACGTGACCAATGTCGATACTCAGAGTCACTAACCTACTTATATCCTTAGTAACTGTTTTATAGTGGATAACCTTTACTAAGCAACGATTTGTGTGAATAGAGTGCGGCTGTAATACTCATAAAAACAGTAAAGCGTGAATTACATTCGGATATTGAAGTTGTTCGCTATAAAATATGATGAGTTAATTAATCTTAAGGAAAAACGCATCAAAATGATTACCATATTTAAGTACTTATCCTATCATCGTTTATAAGTATATTGAACGCCATTTACACGATACCATTCTGGTTTACCATTATTGCTTCTTGCTTTCTTAAACTCAACGGAGTAAGAGCTAATATTCTGTGGCAAGAGACAAAAATGGTAATGCCAGGTATCGTTTAAATGGCATTATAGAGTAACAAATCAGATCCTACTATCAATAAACCGCGCACCCATAAATTATGCTTCGCTCAGTTAATTGGAAAATCTATTAATTAATTTACCTAATATCGATATAATATAATAATGATAAGTTTATTCGCAATTAGGTGCCTATTATTGCTCAATGCGGTGATTGTAATGAGTTATTTACGATTATCTTTATGACGCGTTTGGCAATTAATTTATTTGCTTTGGTAAATAAATAAATCAATAAGATACCTTTATTATCACATTGGCTAAATCAAAACAACAAAAATAATGGATTATTACTAGTTAATGATTTTAGCACGACTGCTAAAGTACCTAGCTCTTGAAACAAAACAGGATCGCAGCTTAATAGCCACGGCATACCTATGGTAGATATTCTCCTAGATCTTTCAGTTAAGTTTTGTTCTTCTAAGTGATCAATTGCTTTAATAAATTATATTGGTTTGATACACAATAAAAATAATGCCTTGATAGGCAAGATAAAAATTATACTACGTTCAAGCATCATCAAAAAATATAAATCCCTTTAGCGCTAGTTTCAGTATTTCAAAACGTCAAAGGACCATTACAGCACCAATTTTACCAACAATTTATTTTAACAAGCGTGATCTAGTTTGTACAGATTTTGGGAGAAGGATGGGCCTAGTTTCAGCTGTCAATTTGAATGTATAGGGTCTAATAAATCAGAGCGTCGTTAGAAGCAGGTAGGCGCCTGTAACGAGACACACTTCCGACGTATCCCTCCAATTAGCGTCAGTACGGAACTCGAGACTACAGTCAGGGATAAAAATAACTGACATTCTAATTTTAAGGTACTTGCTGTCTAGGGTTTCGTGCGAATGGTGGAATCACTCCCTAATCTGCATATACGAGTAGAATAGAAAATAGATAATACTAAGTTGCGTGTCCGGCATTTGCGAGGCCAAGATTTTTTTAGGGGTTAGGACTCTGTTTAGCTCGATCCATCCGTCTATTACAAATCGTTGGTGCAATGATGCATTTTACTTAGAAGTATCTTTACAAAAATAATAGATGTGAATAAACTTATAATTGCAGTAAATATTAATTTACAGTACATACATAGGTTTCCATTCGGTATGGTTTTTGTGATTATAAAATCTATTGTGAAAAAATGTGCAATAAATAAATAATGCTGGACATTCCACACAGCATCATCTAGCCCCAAACTGATAACTGATATACTACTTACAGACCCGAGATATATATTTGCAGATCATACAATCGAAATCGAATTGGGGATCGAACACGCAACCTTTTGCGTCTCAAGCGAGCATTCACCCACTGCGCCACAGAGGTCGTCAATAGGAAGCAATAGGCAATAGGATGAAACAGGTTGAAAACAAACAGGTGTTGAAATCCTTCACATATCTAGTTATCTACAGACGACCTCTGTAGCGCAGTGGGCGAAGGCCCGCCTGCGACGCAAGAGGTTGCGGGTTCGATCCCCGCGGCGGGACCAATGTTTGTATGATCTACAAATATTTGTCTCGGGTCTGGGTGTTTCTATGTATAATATGTATGTATTTACAAACAAAAAGTATATAAGTAGTATATCAGTCATCTTAGTACCCATAACACAAGCGCTGCTTACTTTGGGGCTGGATGATGCTGTGTGAAAAGTCCAGCATTATTTATTTATTTATCTACCTACTAATATTAATCTAAAGTGGTTTATTGCATAAGCTTTATCACTTAATTATGAACGACTCATTAGGATAACCGTCGTGGGAGTCAGATGTGATTAGTATACTAATTCGTGCGACTCTACATTGTGCTAAGCAAGCTCTCAATATGGCCTCACTGCCTCAATTGGTAGCAGTGCTGCTTTCTGCACTCTAGGCCGTGGGTTTTATTCCCACCAAGGAAAAAGCATTTCTTTGATTATAAATGTGTCTCAGTTCAAGTATGCATATTTACAGAAAAATATATGAGTTTTGTTGTTTTTCGATAAAGTTTGCTTGAGATGTGAGAAATGTTCAAAAATATAAAAAGTATACCTATGTCAAATTGCTCTCCACTAACTTATGTCACTCTTCGATAACACTTTAGGAAGTTTGATGTGCTGAGTGTACGGGCACAGAAGGCAACATAGTTAGTATGTACGCGGGCCGCTGGACACCGCGACGCCCGCACCGACCTCGTTACTCCGCTCTCGGCTCGTTAGGAGAATTGTTTGTTCGAGTATGTAAAAATGTGTTTATTTGCACGTACGCTCCCGGGTAAAAATATATGAAAAGACCCTTTTAAGACTTTTAATGATTTCCCAGTAAAGGGAAATTGGGTTAGTTATTTTCCCCCGGGTTGCCCCTCGTTAAGTTTTAATGGGGTAGCTACGACGTAATCAAAGGTACTTATTTAACTTAACGACGTTCAGCAGTGTACTTTGTTATCAATAGAAGTTATTTAAAGGCTAACGGTTAGACTGGTGCGGGATATAAAAAGAAGTCGGACTCGTAGCACCGTATTCGCCGCGGCCGTGCCTAATGATGCTTAAGTGATATAAGGCGCGATTTAGTTTACCGCTTTCCGAGAAAAACGCAAAGCGACAACTTAGAAACAAGGCCTTCCGGCGCAACCAGGCCTGCCTAAGTTGGTACACCTAGGTAGAAGGCCTAATTAATCTACAGTAAAATGTCGACGTCGCTTGTTTTTGCAGGAACTCGGCTCATTAGACCGACGAGGCATGTTGATTACATTCTGCAGCGCTTATTAGCGCAAACTCTCATTAGGGGCACTATTGTTGTAATTAAACAAGAGGCATTGCTGGGCGCATGAGCCTTACGGCTCGACGATAGAGTCAATGGCGGTGACTGGCGATTTGCGAATTTAATTAACAACTCAATAGTTACCTGAAGAATAGAATGAGAGTTCTTGCGGCGTCTGACACGAGTGTATTGTTAGCGGCGTTGGGTAAAAAAGTGGATGTTTGTTTGAAGTGGTTTACGCAATGGCGGCCGGGAGGATTTAATTGGGCAGATGAGGGCCGCCGGGACGCTGCGGGCGCTCTGACAACACACCTAATTGGCTCCACTACGCTAAGGGCCAAAACACATTGCAGCTATGTGAGGTGCATCGCGAAGAACTAACGAAGTCTGCCTTTAAAATGTCATGGATCATTTGGCGTCCTTTCTAGACAAACTTTTGCATATTTTAGCCTGCTTCTTGAATGCCTCATATGAGCGAATTCAGGAAAGTTTGCAGAGATATTTTCATAAATGCATTATATCCATGGGACTTCCGTTTTTAAAATCAGTCGACATTCACAAACGTTTGTGCTTTAGCAATCATTGATTTATTATTCAATTAAACTCAATCATATTTAACAATGAGTTTGTTCGTCATTTTCTTTTCAATATTCAATCACAAATTCATAACGTTGATAAAAAAATAAGAACTACCTAAGTAGGTATGTCACAGTTGTAAGAAATTACAAAACATGAGAGATTTTATAGGGTTTTTTTTATTTTGCTGGTCATATGCAATCTAAAATATGATAGCTTAACCCACGCTTAATGCTGTTGTTTTGGATAGGTACCAAAGGACGGTTGATGAATATTCGGATGTCTTTTACTGCAAACTACATTGTATTCAGTCGAAAGGATCAACTATAAAACATGGTCTTAACAAAAGACCAAATATTACAATCCGAAAAATTGTCCCTTGAAGTCAGAAATCACAGGAATCTATCATGTCATTTCTGTGACAGCTTTTCCAAGCGTCTAGGATCTCAGTTCTCTAGGTTTTGACAAAGTTCGTGTCCTAAAAACAGCCGTCACTCTGAAAAAACCATAAAAATATGGAACATAAAACATTTGATTTCTCACATTAACAACAAAGTCAAAGATGACTCTCAGTAGAAGAGAGTGAATGATTATAAATTCATAGATAATTAAAAAAGACGATGTTTATTTTAAATTCTTATTACCAATTAATCGAATAAATAAATCGGCCGTCATTAACGGTCACCGTTTTTCAGACATTTTATTTTTGTAAACCTCATTCCCCTCTAATGACGAGGACGTTAAAAATGCCGTATCACTACTTGAAAATAATGATGTAAAAATAATTTGCTTAATTAATCTAGCTAAATAACAAACCCAAGTTACGTAAACATCTTCTACGAAAGTAATTATGTTTTTATTATTTATTTCATTTCCGTTTTCTCATCACCGCTGTTTAATTAAACAGATAAATTTAAAGTAAACAATTGAATTTCGTAAAGTAAACAATTCAATTGGGCTAAACGTTTACAAATTGTGAAATTTTTATGTTAGGTACTTACCTACTTACAACGTTCTAAACGATCCGTAAGTTGATGGGTGACCGCCAGTGGCATTTTCATCTGAGCGCTTCCGTGCTTCGGAGGGCACGTTAAATTGTCGGTCTCGGCTATTTAAGTCGTTAAGCCATGACGGAGACCTTAAGGCGGCCTAAAAACTCCGTCACCAGAGTTGGCCACTCTCTCATACGAACTTACTTACTTACAAAGTTTTTAGTAAGTAAAGAGCTAACCCTAAGCTTGTTCATATCGCGCATGCGTCACTGAATTTGCGCAATTCACAAATCGGAATAACACAGTTGTCAGATAACGATCCTTATTTATATTTCACGAGATAAATCTATCCAATTATTTCTATCAAAGTCTAAAGTTTTATCAATCACTTTACATCGTCTGTTTTTATTCGCTATGCGCGTTATTCGGAGATGTGTGGAGGATTCGTCTATATTTGCTTTATTCGCATGCATAACGAATAAGCGCGAATAGTGGGTGTTTTAACTCTTATACGAGTATGAGGGCTACTAAGTGTGGCATCCGTGCCGTTCTTTGAGGAAGTTGGCGACTTACGAGTACTTGTTTTCTCAAAAACACTAAATAACATAAAATATTCAAATTACTTTCATCAATAGTTTTTAAGAGCACAATTCCAGAGCCTTTTTTTATATGAATAAATAATGCTGGACTTTTCACACAGCATCATCTAGCCCAGATGACTGATATACTACTTGTATACTTTTTGTTTGTAAATACATACAAATTATACAAAGAAACACCCAGACCCGAGACAAATATTTGTAGATCATACAAACATTAGTCCCGCCGCGGGGATCGAACCCTCAACCTTTTAGGCGGGCCTTCGCCCACTGTGCTACAGAGGTCGTCTCGAGGTTCTAAAGGTTATTTTAATCGGAATTTTAATTTTGCCAATACAATACAATAACAATGTGTTAGGACCATAATAAACCTGTTAATCCTGCTAATCGTGAAACTAAAGTAAGTAACAAAACTACTTAGGTGTTATTATAAAATGTAAATGCAAGGCATCATGCTCTTGATGCCTTCAGCGTTCGGATACGACTGGCTATGTAATTTCCGCGCTTTCAATATCCTAAGCGTCAAAATGTTCCATACCTGTGGGCACAAAGCTAATCCATGGCACTAGTTTTTGACATTACAGATCACTAGTAAGTCCGTTTTATAGGTTTGTTGACTACTTAGGGAGGTACTTACGAACACAGAATACAAACAAAGCTCTCGATATCAGATTGTTTTATTTTAGGATCATCTTAGGATGTGTAAAGATGGTCGATATTTATAAGATTCTTTGAAGATAAAAAAAATTAAAGACACATTAAAATGATTTAGAATTCTTTTATTTATATAAATTCACAAAACAGATTACAATCAGATTATGAACAAAGTTTAAAGAAAATAAAATTAAAAATCTAGATTTGTAATCCTGCAAGTGAATAAAGAATAGTGTTGCATAAACTAAATAATTAAACATTAGAATTTGAGTTAGAAAGTAAACAATTCTCACATAAATCACAAATAAATAGTTTATTTTCAATCAATACAAACAAATCTTGCCCTTAGCATGTGCTCGGTTACACTCTGAATGGATTTTCCTATTCTTGCCAACCCTCATACTTGTCAATGTTTATAAAGTTTACTTATGAAACCCCTATGCCTGGTGCACTCATCCTACAGTTATTTCGTAAGCTTTAAGCGCAGTCTGCACGCCACAGATAAGGCTAGCTATTACTCGTATCTCTACATCTGAGACAACCCTAACAAACATTGAATGACAGATTAGCCTCATGAGTATCACTAAAACTGAGTTCATGAGGGGTTATTGCTCGTAAATAAAGATAAAAAATAATTCGTTTCTAAATAGTTACTTACATACCAGCCAAATAATCATAGTTATAAATAAAAATCGAATCACAAAGGTTCCGAAACATCTAACTTAACCAAAAATCTTACAAAAGTTAAACCAGTTGCGAATATGTATGAAAAAGGTACAGGAGAAATGTCTTGATAGTTTTAGAGTAGAATGTACTGACGATAACAGCAATTATATTCAAAAATACTAGAACTATTGAATTCCATATGAAACAGGTAGATAACCTTATGTTTTGAGTGACAAACCAATTTTATTCCCGACTGCCCCCACCCCCGCCCGCGGACCGATCAGACCTTATCCAAATTGGATCTTGAATAATAAAGAATCGGAGCGATTGGATTTTATTCCTTAAATTCAATTAGCACGAGGGTCGTGTGTGACTGCAGACGAGAGATAGAGGCATAATATTAGCGTATTAAAAAGGGGTTACTATTGAACGGAAGATTGTGTTTGTCCGATGGGTAAATGCTATTTTTATCGCTTCATCTTCCAAGCTTTATATTATTCTCGATATTTCATTTACAGATAATAAATGCTATTTTAGAGATATTTAAGATAGTAAATATTATCTTTATCTCTTAATCTTTTACCAAGCTTGTATTTCATTTAAAAGATAATGGGCTAGAAAGTTATAAATAAACGGATTTGCTGCATAAAATAGTTTTTAATACTAATATATAAAAATGTTATACTAACAAAATTCAGATTATGATACCAAGGATAAAATTTAAATATTTTAAAGGAAATATTAAGGAAACAAAAATGGTAGTAAATGTTTAATATAAAGTCTTATCTTAATTATTTATTTGTAATCAATATTGCATCTCATCTTTACATATCTAATGTCAATTAAATTAATATAAATTTTGTTTCGCTATACCTTCTCCGACTTGTTATGTAAGGCCGACCCGTAGTTATTTGCTTAAAGTGTTGAATATAATTGAATTTAAATTACCCACATAACGCTTAATTGGTTTTTGTATTGCATGTTTAAATTATGGACTTTTCCAACACGCAATATCGCTTTCCAAAGTTATTTTTGCAATAAATTCATGACTTACCTAATCATTTTTGTATCATCCGATCACCATAACATCTATCAGTGTCTTTCTGGTTTCTAATCATATAAAAATACTAAATTTATGATAAGCAATAAATACACTGAACTTTATTTAATTTTCAATTTCTAAAGTACCTAACAGTTAAAACCCGTACCTTTGCTCGTGTAGGTATTTTACACATGTCAAAATATTAGATAAGTATTTTGTATAAATATAGGTCACAACTAACCGAAATATTCCACTGGATTGAAACAAACAAAAATGCTCACAATCTTTGGTATATAAAATTAAATCTATTGCTTTACATCCTAGTATAATGTCATGATTATCCCAAAAAAGTAAAGTTGAACGTCAAGTGTTGATTTTGTATCCGCAGGTAAAACGACGCTGCGTAGCTAGTAGATGATTAGCGCTTTAAACGAAATCGCTCTATTTAAGTAAATATTTTAATCATATTTAATAGTGTTGTAACGTTCTAAAAATTGACACACCACTTACAAATCGGTAGATCAACTTCCATTAGAACTAAATGTATTATATTTAAATAATGGCGATGTTATCGGTGGCACGTTTGACATTTACATCGAATTCTACTCAAAGTAATGGAAAATATTTAATGCAGCGAAATCAGGTCGATGATAACTTGTTTAGTAAACAAATCGATGTTTCAAAAAGTTTTAATATAAATAAATATGTACCCAATTATAAATTCAAATGATTATATTGATGAGTCTCTCAATATTATAATTATCTAATCTCAAGTATCTTTGAATTTAATTACATTTCCCAATCAGAAATCCTACTTATAAATTGGTAATTTATAGCTGATGTTATTGAGATTATAATTTGAGATTATGATGAGATGTTAGATACTTAGTTATTAATAAGTACGTACTTATTATTCAGGTTTGTCAAAACGTATTGATACGTATTGACGTTGTCTTTCCTGTGGGCCAGGCTGATTAAGCTGAGAGGATGGTTTAGGTGCTGGGCAAGCTTATTCCATCTCAAACAATGTCCCAGATACTACAGCGTCCCGTTGAGTGTAGGCATAGGGTGCCTCGTGACGCTGTATAAATCATCTAATATAGATGTAAAGTAAAGTATTTTTTTATTGTCAAAACCGCGGTTGAGGTTGAACCAACATTGTTGATGTAAACATGTTATAAAATTAATATACGTTTATTAATTAACATTAATATACTATTCTAAGGCATCTTTATTGTCCTATTTGATTTTAATCCAATAAGGTTAACAAATTAATGTACCTACCATACCAATTTAATTATAGCGGATTCTGTTAACAAATTCTAAATTGTAAAATTATTTATCAATGAAATTAAATGCCTACAAACACTTGTCATATTTAATTAATAAAACTTGTTGGCTGTTTCAAAACCATTAAAATCTTTAAAAGGTTTTTTTTGGTCGTAAAATGACGCTATACTAACACATGGTTGTCCTTTGAGAGTGGGAAAAAATAACGACACGAAACAAACATTAGTACCTACTACGTATGACTAGTGGTAGGTACCAGTATTATTATGGTACCAGTAAATATGAAAAAAAAAAACAAAAAATATTGCGACAGCAGATTCAGATCATTTGAAGAAGTCTAGGTAAAAGTGGTCAGAGGCATTTAATCATACATTCATATTTATTAAAAAAATTGTGATTTGTGGGAGACTCTTTCTAATGGAATGCAACTTTAAAAACACGTATCATCTTTAAGAAATGAAAAGTCTTATAAAAAATTTCGTATCATCTTGTATCTATGTTTGTATTTTGTAATTTCCATTCGGTGTAGATACAATAAAGTATTTTCTATCTATCTATCTAATATTTTATCACTATGAAACTTCGCATTCCGTTCACAAAACGTTTCTTAATCCCAACAGTCCCTTGCTCAATGTAAATTGAGAGTCCGTTGTTATTCACGTGCAAATTAAAGTACACACGTTGCGTTCCCCGAAATTGACTGTCCATCAAATCGCACTTCCGATGGGACGCAAGTGGACTCAGGTGTTAGGGGGTATCTGATACCCCTTAATAGAGATCATTTTCTATCGTCCTTATTAGATTTTCCATTTCAAACAAAAATAACTGTACTACTAACTATGAGCTATGAAATACTTACAAAGTGACTTTTTTGAGAATACCTTCAACATACCTACTTTGAACCTAAAACCAACAAAATAAGGCACGGCAGACAACCCATCAGGTTATAATTATTATTATAATTAAGAGAGTTTAACATTCTTGAGAGTGCCTAAGACGCGGCTTTACATTCCTTTGCGAGAAGAAGCTGTTATTTTCGTTCCTCTAATTATGTTGAAATAGCAAATCAAGCAGAGCTAGATAAAGGCTAATAACGTCACGGCATATTTTTTACTTTTATTTTACATGACCGTGTTTCATCGTCCTATTTTCTAGAGCTATCCATCCCCGCGGGGGTGGTTACCCCATAATAATTCCTGTCTGTCACCATGGCACTAGACGTAGTAGCAGGCGGGAATATTTTATTACTGTGTGCCCCAATTTTTCATACGTGGGAGTGGATAGCCATAACTGTTACTATCTGCCACCATAATTGTGGCAGTTGGGGGGCGGGGGGGGGGGGGGCAGACGGTAATAATTCATAAAAAAAATCGGACGATCATTTTACAATTTTCGATCATTGACATAATTTATAGAGTTGAATGTATCTTAATTTTTTATATTAACGATATCATTATTATTTAATGAGTTTGGGAACGTTAATCTTATAATCATTAATTACAATTAAGAATTTTAGCCACTTCAAAACGTTGTTGATAATTAAGTAAATTAATTTTGTTGTTAGTATTTACGGCGTATTTTTTATAAGTACCTACCTAGAAAAGTATCTGCGTTATCAATTCGACAGTACCTACGTACTCAACTGATTCCAGATGTTATAACCTTAAACAAACGGAGGTACTACATCACTAGCACATTTTGTATCTTTTCTATACTTACTAATTATTAGACAAAATATATTAATTATAATGTGATCAATCGGTATAAAAGTCTAAACATTGAATACAGCCCCTTTTAAATTTCCTGAGTTCGTCCATCTTTCATCAACTCTCGCCACTCGCACTATGCACTCGCGTGTCTTAACTTAATTAAACTTTTAATTTAAGGGCAAATTTAATTTCCGGATCAACTCTAAGGGATCAAGTTTCTTGTATTTTTGTAACAAAGCAAGCTTTAAACAAAGCAGAACTTCTTTAATTTATTTTAACGATTCTGCTTCGTTATTTTTAATAAACTAATTGTATTGGAGAAATACCAATCAGGTACTTTTTTAATTTAATTATATTTATTTTTAATTTGTAATTTTAATTTAAGAACCATATTAGTCATGCTTACTTTAACGGCAAATGTAGTAAAGTTTTTTAGATAAGATTTCAACTTTGAATCAAAAGTAGAGTCCAGTTTTATAAAATCTCATAATAAAACGTTTTTTCATCATCATCATCATCATCCGCAGCTTTTGCCATCCCACTGCTGGGCATAGGCATCTCCTCACTTGTGCCAACCTTCCCTATCCTGCCCCAGTCTGACCCATGTACGACCTGCTGTTTTTATAATGTCGTCAACCCATCTTGCCGAGCTTACCTCACGATCTTTTCCTTCATCTTTCAGCACCCGTGTAAGTGCATATACCATACATATACCAAAAATATCTTCGGATAAAATTTTGTAAATATTCCATCTGCCGACTTTTATTCAGCCTATTTTAACATAGCTATATTTGTTCTCATGTAGATATCATAAAGTTGGTTTTTAACCGTACAAAACGTGTGCTAACCCTACAGTTTCAATAAGCTCATTGAGTCGGTGTTCATTCTGATTGCCAGCAGAAAGCGGTAAGCGCACACGCCGCAGCTTTCGCGATTATTGTGAAGCGTGCGGCGCAACCTTAAAAGCAATATCCGGACGGCGCGCGCGGCTCCGGAAATGAACCGGAAACGGCGGTGTATTAAGCCTCAGGTACAGCACGATACAGCATTGAAGTTGCATCGGCATAATGCGAGAAAACGATGACATCCGGCCTAGGAGTGACTTCAATCGTGACTGTACTTCCATCACATTGTTAGGCGAATAAATGATTTTATTTGAACTGAACGAGGTCAAGAATATCGATGTTACTTGTATGTTGTGTCGTGCTGTTAGTCCTTTAATTTATAAACGCTAGCGGCGCACTAGCGCATAGCCCCGTAGCAGTTCGCTCCCAGATATCCGGCCTGGGTAATTTGTAACTTGCACTACGCCAAATGAAATCATGCAAAGCGTTGCATTATTGATATTTATGTATGATAAGATGACTTTTTATTTTAACTTACTCTAAGCATCACGCATATTTTGCATGTGGGGTACACGACACGTGAGTAACGCTCAAAGTTTAGGTATCTACCCACATGCTCAAAGAAATAAACAACACCCAAAAGTCACAAACATAGTGTTGACCCCTCACTAACATTCTTGTTCGTAGGTAAATACGAGAACCTGTACTACACAAACTCTATCTAATTTCAAGTCTAGCCTACGTCAAACTGCTCGATAAACAGTACCTAATATGCTTACGTGACAATTGATAGATCCATTTGTAGAGCAAAATTTTCAACCGCACTATCAAACAAAAAAGAGACAATATCTAAAATTACATTCTTCCAGCCTGAACTAACACAGAAATGAAATAAAGTCCGCAAACAAAAGTTTGCAAATCCAATATGATTTGGCGCGTCGGTAAACATCGCAGCATCCCGGTGATATCGCGAACGAATAACATTAAACTTTGTATGGATTGAATGTAGAAAACCAATTTCGGTGCTCGCCGAGTGCGAGCCGATGGGATGAGGGTGTCAGAACGCTTTGACAGCTCTCTGATTGAAAAATACGGAACCCTGTTTATGGAGCAACTGCGCGGCAGTCTCAGGTCCGATCGCTAGGCACCTTATAATGTCACAGCTTAGAAAGGATTTCTACTTATTTTAACCAACTTAAAAAAGGAGATGTATTTTCGAATGTTTTCTCCTATTATCTCCATAATTGTAAGGTGTAACTGATACTAGTTTTCTTAGATCGATAGACTGGGCTGAGTTGACGTTTTATAACACATAAATACGGTACTCAGGATTCAGAACGAGGTAGTCAACTTTTGTTGCCAATTCACACCCTGAGGTACTCTATTCTAATGATAACTATGACAGGAAATTGATAATTGAGTTGTAAACGGCTCTTGACACGTTCAATTTGCTAGTACTCGTGACCCACAGGAAGTTGGCTATCTTCTCACGTTAGAAACATGCACCTCGAATTGATCTGTTCCGAATATTATGGCCAAGGTTCTGAGATACGTCATTTGTGTTAATTAATCGTTGTGTTTTTTAATAAACATATCAACATTATCATCATCATCAGCCTATAGTAGTCCACTGGACATAGACATAGGCCACCCCTTATGAGCGCCATTGCGCCCTGTCCTCAGCTCGACGGATCCAGCTTCTGCCAGCAGCCTGATAAACATAAAAATGTAAAATGTTAAATATGAAGACTGAGAATTTGAGTATCAATTTGTATTCGAATAATTATTAATACTTCATGTTTTTTCGAAGCATCGTTATCGTAGAGTCTTAAACGTCATTTACACGATACCATTTTTGCCTCTTGCCACCGAATAATAGCTCTTGCTCCACTGTTTTTTCTATCAGTAATAAGTCTATTATATATCTCGGTAAACACATTTTCACATTTTGATCAGTAGAACATATTTATTAGCATCTTGAATACAAATAGGAAAGTATTTGCTTAGCTGCCATTTGTCAGCACTTTAGCAATTTTCACATAACTGTCAAAAGCCGACGTTTTTGCCGAATTTGTTTCATTAGCAGTATGTTTATTATTGTTCGGCCCATTAGCACCTCAGAATGTTTTAAGCCTTTTAAACATACCTAGTACTAGTTGCGCCGGTATTGCTCTTTAGAAAAAGCTTTAAACTTTGTAGCTTATGCTATAAAATCTATAGCAATCCAAGCTAAATTTCTCACTTTTTCATCGAAATTAGTTTAGGTGTACTCGTGAAATGACACAAACTTTCGTATTAGGGTGGTTGCACGACCCATCCGCCCCGAACTGTCAATTCAGTATAGGAAATGCTAAGACGCAGTGAATATCTCAATTCACTGCTGAGACGTCAGAAACGAGCCGCATTTTCTGACGTCATCAGTATTTTTTATAGAAAAATGACTGCGTCTTGTACGGCGCGGACATGAGCGATCAGCTTTCAGGCGCGGTCCGAGGAGGGGGGGTCACAGGGGACATGACTTCCCCCAAAATCGTCCACGTCAAATAGTAAAATCTTGTGTATTGTGCAATAAAGTCTAATATTAGTGTAGTGATCCCCCCCAAAATTTCAGTAGTGACCCCCCACACCCAAAATTTCAGGCTGCGACCGCGCCTGTCAGCTTTTATGTTAATAAAGTACCTAATTCTAAACTGTTTTGTAGTCAATTTTGTTTGCTACAATCGTAGTTTTACGCTTGATTGAGTTTCTTGCAAATTTTTACCGGCACTGTGAGCTTCTAGGTGATGGCTCGTTATCTCTAATCCACTGAACCTTTTTAGAAGTTTATCTTAGTAATTTTCTAGTTTCCTTAAAGTTTAAAATTGACTTGGAAAATAAAGTCACCGGTCAGATTGAAGATAAATGATGGAGTTATGAAAATTCTCATAAATATAAGCGCATCCGTTCACGTCTCGATATATCATGGATTTGGGCATCAATATTTTTGTATTGAATTTTTGTAATATAATATTACCATACAATTCTTTTGTAAAATAAATAAAGTATTGACGTAAAACAATGCGATTTGACCCATAACAATTTGAAAATCATTTTTATATGACTTCTCATATGTAAACCCAGTTAAATAAATACCTTTTAACGCAACTTTTAAAACTGGTTAAAACTAATCTACATTGTTGTAGGAATTAACCTATTCCAACGATTTACTCGCACTAGTATTTATATTAGGTACACTTACAGTCAAAACAGAATAGTCATCATTTAGAAAAGGAAACATGTGTCGAACAAAACTCCTTACGAAGCAAGTTTATCCAACCCCTGGGCTGAGCACAAGATTTTCGGGACTAGTCGATTCATTTAAAACGGCGAAATTAAACGTCCGGGAGATTACCAGTGGGGCCGTTCTGGGATTACACAGAGATAACTAAGACGTTTATTGAACTACTTTGAGAAACTTTTATTAAATTTATATCTTATCGCCGCCCAGATCAGTTAATAGGAAATATAATTTACTGCTGTTCTTTGAAACGTGGAAGGGGTATTGTTTTGAGGAAACAAAATTAGTCTAGCTCTTAGCAATTCTCATTAGGAAATGGACTAGACTGTTAAAAAAAATTTGGATAAAAATCATAAGTTGTAAACGAACGATTTATCTTATGTTCTCAAGAAAATCAGTCGTAATTTTTTTTTAAATTGGAAGACGTGTATTTATCACTTCAATCTGATTGTTATTCATGTAAAACAGAAAGCTGCATACAATAGAATATAAAAATGTTTAAGTGCACATAAAATTACATTTAAGTTCGTTTATTATTGAAAACGAATCATGGCGTCTTTGGCGAGGTAATAAAGGTATTTATAATAAATTAAGTTACCTATTGTGCGCGCGAGTGTACTCGAGTAATGTGTATGCATTTAAATTACGTTGAAGTGCGCTAGAACCGCGAAGGAAGTAACTTTTGGACTCTACAATTATTAATAAAAAGATTGGTTCACAAAAATATATTAGAATAAAACAATAGGTCTACCTATAGTGACAGAAAGCTGATCTGATGATGGGAGTCAGGAGCTGTTTGACGGAACTTTGAGTAAATACGAGTATAACGAGTGCAACTCCATACCGTGCCATAGCTAGAACACAAAACGGTGACACCGCTGTGCCTGTGTGCGTAATAAACCTATTACGCACACAAGCGTTGTTGTTTAAGCGTGTACATAAGTTATAGAGAACTCTAGTCTCAAGATAAACCTAACATAGGATTTAAGACACTACTAACCAGAACTAATTTGATCTATTCAACAGTAAACACTATCTATCTATCTAACCAAAACATCCGTTTTAATGCTCATTTTAATCATTTATGGTTGACCTTAAGACTTCTTCCGAAATATTTTTATACAAAATCTTACTTTGGAGGGTCTATAAGGTAAGTATGCCGTGGTTAGAGTGGCATTATTCGCGGGTATGCGATAGAGTACTGCATGCGACGGAAAGTAAGATTATTTCACATTTTCAGTAAAATAACTTTGAAGCTACTCGGTTACACCGATGATAGAGTAAAGTGCCTTTTTGAACATCCTCGTTGTACCCGCACGAGTTGAAAGGTAAACATATAGCTTCTAGTTTCTATAGTCTGTTCCTTTGTGAACACATTGATAAAAAACGGAGTTCTATGAATATAGTATGTAAAACAATCATTACCCACATCAAACATCAAATCGTAATTGTATTTTGTTTTTTTTTATCATAATATTATCTAGTTGGATAAAAATGTTATAGGTATCCCATGTGTACAAGGATAAGTATTTATAGATCAGATTCACTGTGAATATAGCCTTATTCCCTTCGATGCTTAAGACCGACTTGCGATTCTCTGACAGACTGCAAAGCGACATCCGACAAGGGTTTTAATTGAGCCGACCCATAGCTCGTTAAAGCGATTCTGAGTTGATCACCACGCTTTTAGGAGTCCGTAACTAATCGAAAGAACGAGACTAATTCGTTTGTCGCACTTTCGAATTTGACAGTTAATTACATAAATTGGAATTCCGACTGCATTTATATTAAGCGAGATGATAAAAAACTTAAAATAAAAGCGAAAACGAGATATTTATGGACTTTATTGCGGTTTGTGTAAATGAAAGCTTAAAGAATCTTTTGATTACTTCAGTAAAATAAAACAAGTATGTATACCTGAGTTCGTATGCGTTGGAATACTCTGGTCATTTCGATTATTGTGCACATGCTACAAAAACACCGTATATTTTGTAAATCCCACGGAACCTCTCAACATTGTTGCAGAACACAGACTTGGCCAGTTCGTTCAGCGTAATGGAAGAAAGTAATTATCAATTAACCGGCCGGTAATGGATTGTGGCCGCTTATCCACGGCTTATCTCGACCGTGCTCGGTTTTTATCTTTCAATAACGAATTAATTGAAAATCATCAATCACCACATTTTCGCGTCATTATCGCTGTATGTTGCTTGCTTATGTAAATTTTGTGAAATGTAAAACTAATATCGATCTTACATGTCTTTATATGAATATACCTACCTACATGTTAACAATTTGAGTATACCACAGAATACAGATAGGTAATATACTAAATTCTAACTAGAACATGTATTCGCCTAACCAAAGGATTTTCTTCTATCTAATAACTAGGCGAGCGTTGACTCGTGTACTTTCTACTTTGAAGGATCTAAGTTGTTCGAAACTCTATTATGAATGAGTTAATGAATACCTCCAGTGACAGTTTTTAGCTTATCTATAGGTCACTAGCTTAACGGGATTTATTATAAAATATTCTTAAGATCCCATAAAGTACAGTCGCATAATTAATAGTGTAAAATAAAATAAAATAAAATAAGTTGCTCTAACAGAAAAGACTGCGAAGGTGAGACGAACTTGACTCTTCCTCTCCATGTATACCAATACCTACCAAATTCACAATAAATAAAAGTAAACGAAAGAAAGGAAGCCTTTGCTTTGCCTTGTAATAATATTATGTCATAATTACGTTTTAAAACTAAAAGAAAAACCGACTTCAATGTTCGACTCTACACGCGTGTCTATAACGTCAGTTTGACATAATGCATAGA
Source organism: Epirrhoe alternata (assembly GCA_963565295.1). Taxonomy (NCBI): domain Eukaryota; kingdom Metazoa; phylum Arthropoda; class Insecta; order Lepidoptera; family Geometridae; genus Epirrhoe; species Epirrhoe alternata. The sequence continues at coordinate 9,391,765 of OY751381.1, read as the reverse complement.
GAGTCTTATGCCGGTATTCACAAACAATACTTGCCTAAGTAAACTAGCAATACTATGCGAAGTAAGGCATTTCTCAGTGCGTTACAGATGGCAAGCCCTCCAATTCATAAACAATAATACTCAAACTACTCTTAGCTAAGCAAACGCACTGCGTTGAATACAGCTCTGTGATTGGTTCGTTTGTATCACGTACTTCACTTCGTTGACTGACATCTTATTATACAGCCGCACTCAGAGTCGTTTTATATAAAAAACCGTTAATACGCAACGGATTTGTGTAGATGTTAGAGTGACTCTGAGTACTGACATAAATCATTTTGACGTAAGCTGGTCACTATTTGACGCTATGCGTTCTCTAATATAGCTAGCTGGCTCCCTTAGCTATGCGTTCGTTTGAAGGGACGCATAGTGCCGATCGCCACTCAAGTATTATCTATGAATAGGTTTTTGGGACCCTGTGCGTCCGCGCGCACTATGAGACCTCATAGTAACGTTTGTGAATACCGGTGTTAGACTTATCTGTCGATTCGATTTACAAGGGAAGGTTTTTAGAGTTTTAAGGGAAAACTATCAAACCCTCAGGAATAAAATTTATATGGGACCACCTCTGGAGCATACCCTTTCAAACAAAAAAATAATTTTCAAAATCGGTCCACAATTGGCGGAGTAATCGCGTAACAAGATACAAAAAAAAAAAAAAAAAAAAAAACATACAGACGAATTGAGAACCTCCTCCTTTTTTTGAAGTCGGTTAAAAATACACTGCAATATTTCCTAATTATATTCATCAACTTTTCCACGAATGCCGTGATATGAAAAACATTAAAGCAAGTAGCATGTGTGCTCGAACGGTCTAGCAGCTCCCATGATAATGAACGCCGGCGGCTTGTCGCGATAGATCCTGCGATAATGTACCTTAATTAACGGTCAGACGGACAACACTTATTACAGTGCTGTTTTGACAAGCTTTTCGGCTTCAGTTTGGCGGTTAATAGCAATTCGGCTTTATTGTAGCAAAAATTTAAGACCAAAAGATTGAGACTGTTTTCTCATACACGCCTGACAAATATTTTTTAATAGTTTTTTATGTCTGCGTATTAGGTATAGGTAGGTAATTTCTTGCGGTATTTTAGTTTCACTTATATTACAACGCTTACGCTTTATAATACAAAAATAAATATAACCTATAAGTAAACAATATTTGTATACCTATTAGGTAATCTTTAAGTTAAAATTGGTACACGATAGATAGTATGGTTCTTATCTATAGTTTACGCCGGTTCGCTAAATACACAAGATGTTAATCCACATAAAAACAACATTCACAGCAAAAAAAAACGTGATTAGAGCATTGTTTATTTTCATAATAGTGCCTTTTTACTCGGCTGACTGACAAGTCGCAAGGGTATCACTGTAATATGCCTATGTTCTTGGACTCACAAAGCTTTTTTTATGCCAAAATCCTGTTCCTCGGGTAACATCGCGACATAGACTTTTTTTATTCCGAAAAGAGAAATTGCTGTTCCCAAGGTACCACGGGTAACATCGCACGGTGCAGCATAATAGTGAGCAAATTAAAGCAACCAAATAATGTAAAAAAAAAGATACACCAAAGAATGCTTCATTAATAATATAAGATGTCAGTGTTCGGCTTTATCTTCGGGCTGCGTGACCTTCGGCTGAACGCTAGTTATTACCGACTGCAATAACTCGGCTCGACTGCCGTAAATAAGTGTTTGTGATAGTCGGCTAGGTATTTTAATGAGATTTAATAGTCTGTTCGAATACACGCTACACTGACGACTTTGGACCTTAATTGGTTTCTTACATGTTTAATCCGTGGACAATAACAAGTACCGGTTCTCGATTGATCTGGAACGACTTAAACTTGTCATACAATTACTTTTTGCTTAATTAAACTTAACATGGCCTTTTATGTGAAATGAGTGTAAAATTCAACCTTCATTAGTAAGGCTTATTGTAGTTTAATTTAATTAAGACCTTTAAATAATTATACCTACATGCATGTTTTCCTGCGACGCAATCCAACAAACTTTTCAGTCAAAGTTTAAAATCACAGTTATTGAGATTGTAAGTACCTATTATGTACTACGTAAGTACCTATCAATACGTGTGGAGCTGACTAAGTATTGACGTCGTCTTTCCTGTGGTCCAGCCCATTAAGCTGAGAGGATGATTTAGGTGCTGGGCAAGCCTACTCCATCTCAAACAATGTACCAGGCATTCAGGCTTAGGTTGCCTCCTGACGCTGTATAAATCATCTAATATAGATGTAAAGGCCTAAGTTTTTTTAAGTACTTATCGTAAACCTTATACACATATTTGCATCTCGCTCTATTCATTATTCTTATTACATCACATCTGATGACGGAAGTAACCAAATCACACGGCACAAACCCCGATGACTTAGTATTTGTCACACCCCAGTATAATGTCAGCTGTGAGTTCGCAATTTAATAGCTTGATTAGATATGAGGAGGTGGAAGTTAATCGTTATTTATAGACAGTAAATTGTTGTATTCTGTGTTGGAGCGGAAAGCGCATAAATTCGATGAGCGAGTGGCGCATGGCGGGCTGACACCTGTGATTGCATTTACAATGCTAATTCTTGGCACAATGTCGTCATCGTGCTTCTCGTTTTCACAAGCCCACGAGTATACCTTCGTCGGCTTTCATATAATTTTAAATATACCCGGTGCTTAACTGATAAATACCTATGAGCTTATCAAAAATTTCGAATCTTTCCGGCACTCCGGTTTTAGTAAGATCGTCTGATCGTCGCATGTTTGAATCCCGTCAGAAAGAAAATTTTGAATAGACTTCAAACTTTCATATCTATTCTTTTATTCTATTGTATTTTGTAATTTACAGTCAGCAACGAAAGTCGATTAACATTTTGATATTTCACAAATCTGAATATTTCCGAAATCCGTAACATGATCAGGATTTCAACAAATATTTGAAGATTAAGTATCAGCCCATAACTATTTCCAAGGCAGTTTTTTTTCCATCAGAAATCGAAAATAAATGGCGTATTAAAAAACCAAACTGTTAATCGCCTTTCGTTGCTAACTGTACATATTGTAGTAGCTTAGTTTCTGTATATAAATGTATAGTTTAAGTAAATTATTCTCATTTCAATCTTGTATGACTTTATCTGAGAAATGCTGCAGGAATCGTGATCCTGTTATTAATTTGTTATTATTATGTAGGTACTTGTAATACCTATATGAACTAGTTTTATATTTTTAACATAAATAATCAATATACGAACTGGTTTACGTACGCATAAAAATATACAGGTATTTGTTGTTTTGAAAATACCCCCTTGGATGGTCACACAGTACAGTCGAGCCGAACGCGCCAAACTGTTAATTCAATAGAGAAAATACTGCTGACGTCTTTTTTTTCTGACGTCATCAGCATTTTTTTGTTTAGAAATTACAACGGCGCGTACGGCGCGGATTCGATATTAAAATCATAGAATTTTTTGTAGGTAATAACTTAAAGCGCACTTAGAATCTAAACAGTTTTAGACTTTACTCAGGCATTAAGCTCCCATTCACGTAAGTATGTATGCACCTAGAGGGCGTGAGAATACTAATAAAAAGTATGTAATTTGTTCTCATTCGTAATGCATTTACTAATTAATGGAAGGCAAGAACAAAAGGTGGTGTACTTATTATTATTCGTACAACCTGGGTAATTGTTCCATGCTAATTGTGCATTGTCTCTACTTCAACTAATCTACTGTATCTGTGTATCTCTATTGTCAACTATATAGTATAGTATTTATCTGATTATTGTTTAGTACAAACATTTATCTTAGTCGACCTCACGACCTGTAGGTTAGTACCATAACAGGTTGTAAATTGCAGTTTGCAATATTACAAGTCACAGTATAATTTATTCAAAAGCTCAATCTCAGAGTGACCTCGACCTCACTCGTTTTTACTGAAGAAAAAGCAGTTCATACGTGCTTTTCACTTTATGAATATAGAATCGTAATAGAATTACATCGAGAAACATTGAATAATACGCGAATAATCGGTAGATAGGATCAAATCGCACGCAACGTCGCAAGGCAATAAAGGTAATGTAGGCAAGGTATTTGCCAATATCCGCGAGGAGTGGCCCTCCCAAATATCTTGAGATTGTATTCCCCCAACATAAAAATTGTTCCGGAATAGAGATACTACCCGGATAAATATTCAATTTCACTACGGACGAAAAAGATTTGATACCTCTGGTACCTACAGGTTTATTGGATGATAGCCTTTGGAATCGTGTGGATAATCATATTCATAGTTTTTCGACAAAATATAGACGAGTTTTTTCGCAAAAATGATTTTACGCGGCTTTGGTGACCACACTTCTATCTAAATCCAATAACGAGGTTTTTCCACAAATTTTCCGAAAATGTTTTTGACAAACACGCACATAATTTTCGTTTACACACATTTTTAAATTGGATTCTGAGAGAGCAATGCTCTGAATGAGATTATGTGAATTGCCTACCCTCTCCAATCCATTGATCGATGTGTAGCATGCTTGCCAAACTATTTAATCAAGACGTCCCAAGCACTGCCACCACGAGATTGGTATCACGAATGGCAATTACAGTCCAGTGATCAGTCATACGGACAGAAGGCGTATCCACAAGTCGCAACCCTCCACGACATGTAGATGAAAAGGGCAGCTGAATCTAATACAATCGGGAAAGCGATACTCTTTCACTCTAGGGCTGTCAAAATATATTTAATCTAAAAAAACATTAAGGATCCGCAAGGATAAAACGGTCGTTGTGTAATTCCTGTCGTGAATCATCACTTAAAAAAAAAGGTTTTAAAACAATCATTAATCATGTATTTACCAAACATCACACGCACCACTAATCTATGATTTCTTCTTACCAAAAATACATATTAATTGTATATGGTAAAATTTTACTCATTTTAAAGCGATTTAACCTTTAACCCAACATAGCAATAAGGATCTAAATGGATCAGCTCTACACAATTTCCCAGTGTCAGTCTGATAACTACGAGAAAGTAGTTAAAGGAGAATGTAAAGTTTTATTGCGTTCCGTGATACGCTGGCACAAAGTATAGCATTGTTAGCGAGGCAGCCCTGGGCGGGGCAGGAGGGTATTGAATGAGATTGCTTCTTACTTCGCCAAATGGATCACGTAGTGGATGAGATGTCACAGTGTTTTAAGATCCCAATTCGATCGATTTGGTAGATAGTTATTGCCTTTTCCATCTTTATTTGGAATCTTTATGAACATAATTTTCGTTTTAATTTCGAGTTAGTCGATTTATTATTCCACGCTTATGGAAAGCATTAAGAAATCAGAAGCACTGCAATAAATTAAGTTGAATGCCATTTCAGAGATACCATCTTAGTAATTATGCAAAAGCAGTTTAAACACTTTAGCTGTTTAAAGTATCCATTACGTAATCAAGTAGATACATTCACACCCAGTAATTGGGAAATTCCCGGCCGCCGCCGCCATAGTCGCGTCGGCGGGCGGCTGCTAAAAAACAATTTCACGCCAAATCTTAGCTTGTGTTTTCCTATTTCCTTTTTATTTATCTTTTAGTCTTTCCTTTTCTCGAGAATCAATTTCACGGATGAGTGTTGCAATGATCTCAGCTCAAAAAGCGCGAGGGATTGGAAGCGCTCACGTCCGGGCCGGGTCCGGGCCGGTCGCGTCGAGTCCACCGCGTCCGCTCCTCATTACGGCGACGCTACATCGCGTTCCGATAATAAGCTTTCTGCTCGGTGCTCCTTGTGATTGGATGGGTTATGCGTGTGTTATCTTCGCTCGCCGTACTGATAATATCTAACTCAATTTTCTTCTACGCGATTCCGTACGTTGAGCTCTTTTTCAATTTACTTGTTTCGGCTGCGTATGTTGCATATTGTCTAGTCATTTACGTATAACACAGCTAAGTAGTGAATAACAGTGATTGTTTTGGCGCCCACCCAGATGGCATGCGCTTATTGCTGACGCGTACAGCGCCCGTTTCATTTGAATAAACCTTTAGGTAAATGTGCTATATTTATTTGTTTGTTTTTAAACTGTACGCGATGTTGAAGCTGTGGAGATTGGAATGGAGTGGTGACATGCGGTGACCGCTCGCGGGCCGGAGCGCCAGGCGAGCGCGCACGTTTCAAAATGGTCGAAACCAGGCGAGCGCGGCGCCGACTCCCTCGGAATTGTCAATTTTACGGACGGTTTATTTCCGGACACCGAACATCCTCGGTCAGGGCGCACCCCTAGCCCGGCCCGCCAGAGACCCTACAACCCCTTCGTTTAACGCTGTTTGTTCACACTAATGTCGTATATCACAAACAAACTCGCTTCTATCACAGCTGATCGATATTAACACATCCAGTTTCGCGTAAATAAATAAGAAATTGCCGAGGCAATCTACATAAAATTTACATTGTAAGAGTGTGTAAGTATCTAAAGCGAAAGCTTCCCACTTAAAAGCTCTACAAATGCACTGAAAGCTCTTTCGCGCACTAATCCCAAACCTTTTAGCTGCAATCAAAAGCCCCGAGCGCGGGCGGCGGGGCGGCCGACTGATGCTTGTGGAAGCGTCTAGGAATTTAATTTACATTTTTAATTAACTTAAATTTTGTTCGGAAAGCTTTCACGGAATAGGAGTTTTCTTGATTAGAGTTCAGTTTGGCTGAAGTTTGAGATTGATTAGTGGAGGTTTAATTGCCCTCTGTCAGTGAATAATGAATTCGATCGGCCATAAGTCAGAACGAAAACTGCGGGCTGTTGACATGAACCCGCCAGCAAATTTTTTTATATTCTTATCATACTAACTTTATTTACTGTTCTGACAGTAGCGTCTTTTAATATTTCAAAAATCTTTGATAGTGAAGGTCATATCCACGCTGCACCTTTCATGGGAGATTTGACAAGGGCTGACTACTGGTATGGAATACTAACTTCTGCAAGATGTGGGCATGTATCAAATATGTATTTGTACATGCCTCTGACTACCCCCTTAGACATCTTTAAAGGATCTGGAATATAAAGATCTGAGAGAATGTCTACCGCGCCTTGGGGATACAGTCGTGACCCTGTTTGTTTTTTTTTTTTTTTTGACTACTGGTAAGTAATTGATGGAGGGTAAATTTTAACCTAATGCTGGTTAATTGATCGTGTTGATATTATGATATCGTAGTAATAATGGAGATGCTTGCGATAGCCCGGCTTACCTCGCTAGTGCCCGAATGGATTTCAGCCGGCCTCCCCCAAATTGCTCAAATACTTTCGTTTAATGGACTACTCTCGTTCCATTAGTGATGCAGCGAGTGAGTCGTTCGCTAAACCAATTTGCGGCATTGTAAGTGTTGTTTGAATTTATAAAGGTTCTCGAGTTGCGGGAACTATAAACCAGCTTGTTATAATACACGCATAACGAGAGCTCATTAAACAACCGAATAAAATTACTATTAGCACGCACTCCCCTTCCGTTATAAAACATTTTAATGTGCTTGTAAATCGGAAAGCACAAAGGAGCCATGCAATAGCTGACATAAAAGCGAATAAATAAGAGACTTCCGCGAAGCACTCTCGCTGCGAGAGGCGAGAACAAGTGTAGAGCCGGTGACGTACGATTTGACGTGGAATATTTTATCCGGCGGTCGGTCGCCATCCATTCCACTTATCCCGATGCTACGGTGAATTTTTGACACGACGACGGACGCTGTTCTTTCTGAGGGTTTAGTGTAGATCCCTCCTTTAAATTCTTATTATCCTCATCCGTCACTACTACAAGTTTATAGCACGAGTTCTTTGGTCTTTGAAAAAGGGCAATATCTTAGCAGCTTTACTTGCGAGTATGCTTTTCAAGAAAATGTACGTGCAGTATAATCTCTTTCAAACAGTTTATATAAACTTCTGGAATATGTTTTTAGTCAGATGTAGACTTTTTTATCCGATCAAAAGTCATTATACTAACCAAAATACTTTCTGAAGTATCAGGTCTGAATTTATTCCGACAAAGATTGTTCTCGGAAAAGTTAATTTTCCAGTTGAATCAGATCCTCATGGGCCGTGAGTGGCCCGCGCGGCACAGCTGCTCGCCAATCTGGCCGAATCCGGCGCACAGCAATCCATATTAGATTTGCTCGTTCTCTCATATCCATTCGGAGATGTTCATATTTTATTGGGGCCAATAAAACAGATTCATGAATATGAGAAATGCATAACGAATACCGTATTTATGGCGAGGCGCGCGGATGTCGCGGGTAATTTGATAGCCGCCTTTGTAACAGGTGCTGATGGGAATTTCGATGCGGTTATAAAATTTTTCGTTTCAGTTTGATAGCGTATTCTATTTTTTATACTCTTTTCATTCGTTACTTATTTCACGCCAATGTTTGAGACATTGGAATTCAATAGATATGCCAATTTATAAACTGTTTTGATGAGTTGGCTTTTAATTAACTTCCTTAATGGGGATGGTGAAACCATGAATATTTTTTTGTAGATACATCCTGAAGTCTATGAGTGAAACACTGTGAAAGAAACATATCCAATTTGAGAAAATATAATTCTGTATTACTTAGTTCGTCATTGATCTTAAACTTTGTACTGGTATTTAATTTTTGGTTGTGAAGTAGAATTATATTTACGAGTTAAAAATAGTTAGTTCTAACTATTTGAGAATAGGCAGTGGAATGAAAAAGGCTGCGGATGATGAACTACTTATTTGAAATTATTTATTTTATCAGAGTAACAAAAAATACATCTTTGGTGGTCTTACAGAGTCCTACAGAGCGGCTTAATAACATTAAAATTGAATGCAATCCGCCATAAAAACTTTATTGCAATTCCAATTTTATTAAGAGTTGTTTTTGGGTACCTGGAAACTTATTAAAATACGTGAGCTAAGTTGCGTTTTTAAAGACCTACTGTAAAACAACATTTACGTAACTAAGTAGCTTCAGCAATTGGTAACCGCAATTGGTTACCAGTGTTGGTGACGCTGACCGTACATACTTATTATAAAAAATGTATGGTTCAATAATCACAAAAGCTCGTAATTCGTCAATTCTAGTTTCAATTTACTTGTTAACTTTCAACTCGAACCTCTAAACGAATCAAAGTTATATTCTGTTGTTCACTTCCGTTTGAAATTCGACTCTATATCGCATTTGTAACACAGAATATTATTAGTTGAAGCCTGGTCCATGCAAGTAACTGGAAAAAAATCCTTAAAATGTGCAAGCTAAGGGTGGTTTTGGCTTGTATCCCAGCTGGTTAGTGCCGTTTGACGGCAGTTTGTCGGAGTAATAAGGTCTCACGGAGTGGACGTAAGGAGAGGATATCGTTTATTCTAATGAGGTTTCGTAGACGCGTGGTGTGTCCGCCGTACCTTCTAGCTTTTCAGGGATTTTCCGCTTCGAATAAAATTGGCTTTGAATTTAAAACGGAAGGACACTAATGGTAGAACGGGGTACCAAGGAGCGTAGTTTATTGAATAGAGTCGTAGAACTCATTTAAATATTAGTCTGCAGCTATTGCAAACGATTCAAATGTAAAGTTAAAGCATCTTCTATTCAAATACAATAAATTTAATAATTATCGGATTATGCTAAGCTTTAATATGCTTAAAATATTTAAATCACTATCATAGGCTAATGTTCAGACAATCTCTTCTTATCTTATAAATTATGCATTGCAGCCATTTTATTTTTTTAATCTAATTATATCTAATGCCTTATGTTTTATTCAAATTATATGCACAACTTGCATAACTCACTATGGAAAATATCAAGCAGGGACATGATATATACAGGGTGGGGTTTTTAAACGGGACATTAAGGACAGGTACCTTAACCGTTTTTGCTACAAGAAACCGACGGAAAATATTTTGAACTGCATTCACAGATTTTGGAAAAAAGGTACAGTCAGCGAAAATAAAATCCTACAATACCTACCAAAAAATATTTAATGCCAATCGATTCTGTTTCATGTGGAGATCGAAAGACTGTGGGACCATTGTAGGTTTTAGTTCCTACTAGAAAAGTCAGAATTCGACAAAAACTTTCACCATACATTTTGTAATACAATCAATGAATGTTCTCAATTTTTTTTTGTTTCCAATGATCCTATTTCTTACTTAACCCATAACACAAGCTCTGTTTACTTTGGGGCTAAATGATGCTGTCTGAAAAGTTCAGCATTATCTTCGTCTGTTTTCACCTTTTGAATCAGTTTTTGTTAAAATTATATGTTATTTGTTTCAGAACTGATTGTGTGATGAGAGCCTGACAGCATCATCATGATTCGGGACCCACCCGCCATGCATAAACCGGACCCGGTGACGAGTAAGTCTAATTACCTACTTATTAAGCCTTGTACGGACTAAGCGTTTCAGGCTACGCATTCACGCGTCCCAGGCTCGCGCGAGTCGTCAAAATCGTATACATTTTGTCATTTTACATCGACTCTAGCGAGCCTTGGAACGCATGAACGTGGAGCCTGGAACGCGTGGTCTGTACGCAGTTTACATTTATTTTTAAGAAAAATCAACCATCAAAGCAATCTGTTTTTATTTTCAATTCCCGAAACTTCTTCACATAAGATCCATAAATCAGAAGAGTCAGTTTAAAGGCTTTACTGACACATTTTGAAACACTAACATTGATAATTCCGAAACATGAACCAGAATTCGGACATGTTATATAGATCCAATTGGAAAACTCATTTACTTTTACGACGGGACTTCTGGCTGTAGTTGGATATTAAATCGCAACGCAAGTTTATTGCCCAAAAAATGTAAGCAGCATATTCGTTTCGCTGACGTCAATTTTTTCATAATATTAGGACAAACAGGTCGCGAATAAAACGCTGGAAGGGTTGTGCCATAAACCGCCCGGCAGAGTCCGTCGCGATATTAAAAAGGGGACGAACGATATTGCAATATCACATTTATGCGAAATGTCCGACACCCAGATCGTATTGATAAAAATAAGCGATTTTTTATTGTGCCCCGCGATTCTGTTGTTCAAGACTGCGCCAAATAAACCAAACAGTTTAAACACTGCTGAGTCGTGAGCTCAATGAATTACAATCGGCTTCCCCCGTCTTCTGCGCAACATTTCATAAGCCTTTATCGTAATCAAAATCGTATTTTACGTTGTTACGGCTATTAAGCTATTCGACGCGACGGAAAATCGAATATCCTTTACTACATCGATGTTTCCGATTTAGTACCTACGTTTATTGCTTGTGTTTGGATTTGAAACGTTTTTTAACGATTTTATTTCTAGTAAAGTAAACACTTCACTTATACATATATATACCAAACTCATCAACTGTTTTAGTAGAAAAACAATTATTTACATTTCTGTATCAAATAAGTAATATATTTCATGGAAATGTGCGTTTGAATTTAATAGATGCAGATAAACATTATTAAACATCAAGTTTATTAACTCATTCTTTTTGAAACATAAAAATATATTCCCAAAAGATTTAAACGCAAGAATAGTGAAATAAATCCGAGTATGCATCAAATAGTGCAGAAGCATAAGCGTAAAATTGCGGCGACACGTTGTGGGCTCGCGGCGGCGGCGTTGCGTGGCGCAGCGGCGCAAACGCGCGCTCTGGCCCACCCTGATAAAATTTATGGCCACTTCCCCTTTAAAACAATATTGAGGGCTCAGTAGGGATTTATGTCTCGCCGCTGCTGCAGCGACTCAATTTATTCTTCAATTTTTCATACAATAACTCACACACGTATTACGAGTGATGGATGAAAAGGACTAACTTTCGGGCTTTAATAAGAGCCTCCAGATGCGAATCTCCAAATTGGCTGAAGTTTATTGCCCACTTATGTCAGGCTTAAGTTTCGCCCGGAGCCTTTCTCGGAGAAAATAATTTATGACGTAGATTGTCTCGACTTGTATACGTTTGATCATAGTTTAGGAACATGACTAGGCGGACAAAAAATATAGAAGCTAGCGAACAAAATGCAAGTACCAAAAAATGTATATTGTACATACCGATGAAATACATAACGTATCAAAAATGCATTGATTAATTTATAAAAGCGCGTTCATGTCTTTTCTACGCAAAATTGTCACAAAATTACTAAATTTTTTTAATTATTTTTAATTGAAGCCAAAACATAAATTCATTAAACTCTACAAAGAATTTGCTTACCACTGTAATTAGGCTTAGTTCCTAAAATTAATTTAAAACTTTTGCGAGAGTCTCGGGCAAAAGCGTAAAAGCAATATCAATTTCATCATTTTAATTAAAAAAACTAACTTCCCTTGATGACAGAGTCCCGCACTTTTTTAATAACGGCTGTATTAATATCGGTGGGAGAAGGGTAATAGCATTTTCTACATAATACCTACCTACGTTATAATGGAACATTCCATTAAAATCAATGTCTAAAATTATTAGCTTTGTATTATCAGAAACAATTTTAGAATCTATTTAATTTTTTTCTACTATCAGAAACAATAGTATAATCTATTCTTTATGTTTTATTATCTGAGAAACAAGATGTGCCATAATGTAAGGTTAGAGATATTTATTTTTATCTAACTACATTAATTAATAATATTACTGTTTTTATTTTTAGATTGTTCGAAGCTTAATTAGCATATTATAATAAGTTTCTCTGTAAGTGAAATGTAAATTTATTTGAGAAAAAAAATAATGTAAGTACACATAAAAATGTAAATAATTAAGTAAACGAGTCGATGCGTAAATGCTGATATAATTGGTAGAGTTACGACATAGTTGCTATTAGTTTTTTTACAAAAGGTAATTTACTTGTAAATCACCAGCACATCACATAAACAGAATATTTGTTGCTAATTTGTTCCAAGCTGTAAACAGATTGGCACGCATTTATACTTTAGAGTGTAAGAGCCAGCTGTAAAATAAAATAATGCTCAAAGTTGTACAGGCAAACTTTTAAATTTTATACTTCGTTGACGTTTAATATAATTTTATGAAATAGAGCAACAGTTTAGTTTATTTTTATTTTAGTCATCATAATGACTAAAATAAAAATAAACTAAACTGTTGCTAAAATGTTCTTTTACGAGTAAAGCTCGTGTTAGAGCTCGTTCGTATAAAAATTCAAGATTTCACAAACTTAAGTGCTTAATCATATTTTAATCAAAAAAGCTACAATATGTACATAAAATTACAAAATACAATCGTAAAAATGAGTCGGACCATCGTAAAAATGATCTATAGATAGCTCAACTGATCCAGGTCACAGCCAGTCGGAAGCGGAAATTAAAAACCTTGGTACGATACCAACAATAAAAACAAAGTTGATTCTGGTCAAATATCCATTGATTTGAACTTCTATAAGATTTTGAATTCGTTTCTCAAACTCGTCCATCCTGTCTTGTATCTATACTAATATTATAAAGAGGACAGATTTGTTTGTTTGAAATGAATAGGCTCCGAAACTACTGGAACGATTTGAAAAATTCTTTCACCAATAGAATCCTACATTATCCCTGATGAACATAGGCTATATTTTATCCCGGGGAAGTAAAGTTTTCCCGAGGGATCGCGGTTAACACCGCGGCGGACAGCTGGTTAAAAATATTTGTACTTACCAACTGGCTCTCTGACTGCAATAAGTGTAATGCGTACTAACTATCAGTCAATCTGTGTAAGCTATTCAGGCCGAACATCCTGCCTGTTCACTTTTTTCCCCGTTACCATTTTTCTACATTAATCACTATTAATGCAAAACCCGCATTTGGTTAAATCTAATTACAGCCCACATAATGGATATCGCTGCGCTATTGTTTAATGAATGACCGACACGACTAAAACCAATTATGCTTTGACTAGCTTCAGCCGTGACTTAGTTCGTGTGAGCATATGTGAAAAAATCTTTTGTAGAGCAAACCTTGTGAATTCAGTAATTTTCTGTTTGCTTGCATTGTTTTCTTATAACGTCGTATAAAATATCGGGAGCGAGAATAGATGAGATGATGAGAACAGAACAGATGACTCTCGCCTCGAGTCGCTGTGAAGTTAGTAAACCTTAGTCTTCCTGGCTTCTGGTCACGTGGTTTGACCTCATTTTTTCAGTTGGTTCGATTTTAGAATCTTGCCAGGCGAACTACTAATACTTAGGACCGCATAGTTCGACGAAGGCCTAAAATCGTAGTCATCAGAGTCGCCAGTTCGCCACTGAACTAGCTTTTTCACGAACTTTTTATTATGAATGTTTATTATTTTAATGTTGAGCTTATCAGGTATTATTTAGACGACCTCTGACTACTCCTGTCAAACTATTCCGGATCTTGAATTGTTGGTTTAATAATGTTATTTATCTAGGTAAAAAATTAAGTAATCATCTAGCAATTTTTTTGTACGAACGTATTCTTTTGATGTCTTTTGCATTTTTCAATGGAATTTTTTGTATAGATAATGGACAAAACCATTTAGCAGCTGCAACCAGAATTATTAATACACAAATCCATTAGTATCGCACTTTAGATTATTTGCTTTGGTAATGAAAACGAGCAAGTGGTTCCTTTAATGGTGTTTACTGATTAAATAAAAAATAATACGTTTGAGACGTTTTTAAAAGGTTTCGCCGGCAAACATTAGCTGTTTTAATGAAACCGACCCTGGTTTTGGAAAACTATTTATCGATAATTTTATAAACATCAACACACAAGTACACGCTTGAGATGAGCTCGTATTATGGCTTAATATTTGTGATTGATAATACCAATAAAAAATTATATTAAGAAACACGAATCGGTAGAAACAAAACTGTGATCGTCTTTCAAACTAACATAATTATTCCTAGTTCGGTTTTCCAGTTCAAATAACCAACTGTAAACGAGAAGCGATCGAAATCGAATACCTGGAACAATGAATAATCAATGTTACCAGCATATCGGGATGTAGACTATAGTAACTAATCGAAGCAAAAGTAGCTAAACAAAGACTTCGCTAAACAAAGAAGTAAACTGTTATGGTTTAGTAACTGCAGATCATTCAAAGCGAGTAGTTTTATGGAGTTTTGTTCCATGTCTTAGATGCCATTCGTTGAGTTACGAAACTACGAACATAAATACGACTAAAATTAAAAATTATTTGAGTAAATTGATAGGTCTCTATTGAGATAATAATATGGTATCTTATTTTACAAATAGTTTTAAATTCGAAAAGTGAGTAATTTTGTTTAGACCTGGATCAGTTGAGCTATCTATAGATCGTTTTTACGACGATCCTTAGATAAAGCTTTTGACTGATTCTATTGTATTTTGTAATTTTATGTACATATTGTAGTAGCTTAGTTTAGATTAAGATTAGATGTAGAAAGTGTTGAAATTGAAATATTGTTATGACGCATGCGGTATTATTGTGAAGGCGTTTTTCTCAAAAGTTGTTGAGCTACGTCTGAGTAGCTGTACAGAGTGTACAGTCAGGAACACGCTCGATGTTTGCTCATTACAATAAACTGACATTTAATTAAAGCCAGCGGTATCTCGGTTGAAATCAAGACGAGTTGAATAACAATCTCTTGCTTACAGCAACTTTCACGGGAAAGGCTTGCAAAAGAGCTGCCCTTTCCTGGAATACAAACTCATAATTGAATGCACTTATTAGTGATTCTAGGTCAAGTTACTTTTAGCAGGTTATCTCCTTGTTTTAATAAACGTTTTTTTATCTTCCTAACGTCCCATAACATTTCCGTCTGGGATGACTTATTTTTTGGGAGGTTTTTATCTCTATAATTTTTATAATGCCTAATCCACCTCTTTTTACAATTTATGACTTTAAATGTAGTAAATGTTCTATATTTTTTTAAAAGAAAAGTATGTCACCTACTGCTTAGCTACACAAAACCACCACAAAACGAGTGCTAAGCAGCACGCAGCCTTACTGGACTAACCCCTTTGACTAGGGCAAAAAATGTGCAAAAATAAAAGTAGACGGGATTATTTAAAAGTCTACAGAAACCAATTAGAAGGCGTGTTTGGAAGTAATTTCGTTGTGAAATTAGAATAACGCCACCAAAGCGGTACAGTATGAAGATGGGTTTTGGTGGCGGTTAAACGAGTTCCATTGTCTAATGCGTATGATTTTTATGCTTGGAGTTGTTAAAATATAATAAATAAAAATATTTATACTAGAAGATTCGAATAATTAGATCCATCTCTAGCTAACGAGTGATGACGATACGAGCCTAAAAATAATACATATCGTATGTCTTTAACGTATTCGCCATGGAAAATACTGTGGATTTTAAACATCATGTCATTATCATTTGAGTGTTATGAATGAATTAGCAATCACTCGATTGCGTTGTCGCCATGCGTTCAAATAAATTACCTTCCCTCCATTTCCTGGGTTCTTTCATTTGGTCGCCTATACGCCGTGTCGGCGAAATTATACTACCAGTGGCCAAGTCCATATCAAATTCAGCGCCCAACGGTAATAAAATAAATATAAAAATGGCGAAGCCGTGGTAAAACATGTTAAGGTTCTAAGGTGACTTTTTGACTTGGTTTTCTCAATCAGAATACATTGTAAGGAGAAGAGAAAAACTGAATACCACAACATCCTGATAAGTTACTGTAATAAATTATTCAGTTATGTGAATAATTTGTCTTGCTTGATAAAAGCATCTCAGCCAGGTGTTTTTTCATTAGCTCCGGCAAAAAGGTGACTAACAAACGTGCAGATGTGCATGTTAATCTAACTTATTATACTTGTGAAAACATCTAATACAAAAGGCTTAGGAACCACAACATAACTACACAAAGTAAGTACACCGTCGATAGACATTTATGTACCCGCAGGATTACCTGGCCATTACCTAATACGTATGTAGTTTATTGGAAAGTGCAGAGAATTTCAATGAGTTGAATGTTTATGGGTCCTAATCGGTCAAGCTGAGGATGAGGGTAATTATGTACTTGACCGACAGTTTGAGTCATAAAATGGTGAAACGCACCTTATCTGGTGTCTTCGGGGAAAAATGTTGTTGTGCTCGTAATATACCGGGTAAAACCATTTTTATAAGGAACGAATAATTAGCTATTCGCGTGAACGTTTTGCTTGACTGAGCTGAGTTTTACGACTCATTATCGGACGTGATAAATACTGATATGATCTTGTAGATCGTCTTCGCATACATTTTATGCTTTAGGTTCAGCTCTATTTAACCTTACTTATAAATAAATCGTATCTAAGTGCGTGGGACACAGTGAAAACAGATTTGGTGCTAGAGTCACTGTGATCAAGGATCGTCCAACGAAATAAGCTGTTTCAAATGATATAATATTTGGATTACTGTCTAAAATGTTGTTCCATTTCAACTTTGAAAACAGTAGGAACTTGTTTCTCACCTATTCGTGATTCGAATCGCAGTTACCTATACTTACAGTCGTTATGACGCCCACATAATCTCAAGAATTAAAGATAAGTGGTATTAATACTGTGCGTGGGTTTCTATTGCTTTATCCCGACAACTGCTAATTGTGAATTGTGTTTCGGATACAATTCATCACGCTGTTTACTCATATTATTAACTACATTATTAAGCTCTGGAAGAATTTGTTCCTTCTTTGATGTATATAAATTTATCACAGCAAAGATTCATTGTGAATGCGGATCAATTAAGGTTATTGCCGCGTCGACATCTCGCGATTGGTTCAATAAGCGAGACGTATCGGCGGCGACGCAAGTGATCGATAGCTATGAGTTATGTCAACCTAGTTACCCTTTCAATTGGATCCTTGATTGGTTAGTACACAATATACTGGACTGATGAATTCAAACGATTGAATATTTTCTAAACATCGTCGACTTCATTACGCTCTACGATATTTATTCGTGCTAGACACAAATTGCTTTTCGCGATATTTATGAATATGTACGATTAAAACATGTACTAGTTTCGCCATTTAGAGCGTGAATGCACCATAAAGTTTTATCGGTAACTCGTTATGAATCCGCATGTTTCAATGTTGCTTTTTTCTCAGTATAAAAATGCGTATGCGCATCTTAATGACGTCAGCAAATGGCGTGCGTGTCATGCGGCGCGACTCAGCTCGAATTAATTGACGCAATTAAATACATAGTAGAAAGAAAACAATCGAAACAAGCCCACGTAATGAGTCGGGTATTATGTACAATTACCCACTTACAGTGCACAGAATTTATTACCATTGCTTAGTTGAAGCTTTCATTTAAATTGGCTTTTCATTAACGGCCGTACGGTAATGCTCTGTGCATGATTAATGCTAATTCAAGAAGGTTGAGCAAGAAACGTACCTAAGTGCTCAAAGTACTTGGTTCTGTAGTTTTTATGACCAAATACCTACCTACATTACTTATCTTTTTTGATGCAATTAGTAGTTACATTTGCATTCATTATTTCTGCAGTTGGAATCTAACAATTGCATGATGACTGATTTGCTCATAATTGTCGATAAAGCAAGAAATCCTGATCAAGTCAGAATACACGGGCTTGAGCATAAATATTTATGCGGCCGCTAACTACATTGTTTAACTGGATTCATGTTTTAGATGGCGGATGAAAAATGTCGAATACGTTGTAATAGTTACCAGCTTTCACACAGCTAGGTATATGCCTAGGTGGTTCGCATGTAAGGCCCAGACTAATGTAGTACGTAAGCCTCATAATATGCGGTAGGTAATTTCAGAAAACGTGTCTTTATTGCTTTTAAATGAACGGTTAAAATAATCGTTTTGGGAATTAACATTTACTGTTACGAGTTATAAATACTTCAGCTTTAAAATGTAAATGGAGATTTAATAATAAGGTTTATGTTCGAAAAGTTATGCTTATAATAAACAAGTCAAGACTTAATTTTGACGGATAATCGATAATTTATTCAAGGATATTTTCGAGGGCCACCGCGGTAAGGTCACAATTTTAAACTTTCTAGCCGACTGTCCTAATTTATTTAAGGTTTAATTAATTTTCAGAAGACATTTTACTTCCTTCATGATTGTCCAACTTTTATAAGCTTCAAATCAAACAAGGGGAAAACTTGTTTTTTCAATAAAACTATTTTTGTCCCAGGTCAACAAGATGAGAATAAGTACAGCCTGAGTAACGTCACAGCTACCACTGGAAGTGCTCGACTATGTGCGCAATGCGGGAAGGTGATTACAGAGAGGTTTCTCCTGAAAGCCATGGAGCGGTTCTGGCATGAGGACTGTCTGAAGTGCGGCTGCTGCGACTGCCGACTCGGAGAAGTCGGCTCGAAGTTATATTACAAAGCAGATCTGATGCTTTGTAAGAGAGATTATCTAAGGTAAGATATTTATTTATCTAATCAGCCCAACCCATTGCTGAGTTAGGCCTTCACATTTTCACGCCACTTTTTCCGATCCTGTGCTAATGTGTAATATTTGATGTTTTTACAAAATTCACTAGAATAAGTTGAGCTATCTTAGGATCTTTGAAAATGATCATTAACCGTTGATAATTTTACGCAAATTAATTACTAGACTGGTTATGTAGATAAATAGTTATCGCTCTGAAATGTACCTATAATAAATATGCTTAATTAAAGTGCTTTATCGCCATTAACAAGCGACAAATACTCGTGCTGGCTCACTATCCAGATACAAATCGTACCCACGATCTCTGAGGCATTAGCCGGGGTCACCATTCCAACTAAAATGTTACTCAAATGCCACATTCAAGTACCTAGGCAAAGCACATAAACACGAAGCTTTACACCACGTTTTATGCCCAATTTAATTCGTAAAGCTATAGCGTGCGTCTTAAGTGGTCGCAATATTTATTAATCTTAAGTATTTTACTTTATGGTCCTTATTTTTAACAGGTTATTTGGTGCCACGGGCAACTGTGTGGCGTGCAACAAAGTCATTCCAGCCTTCGAAATGGTTATGCGAGCAAAGAGCTTCGTTTACCATTTAGAGTGCTTCGCTTGTCAGCAATGCAACCACAGGTTCGGATTTCGCACAACTATTTCGTTTAAGATCAATTGAGAGATAGATTAGGTTAATGGTTAGATGAGGTGCTTTTGCACGATTACTCTATTAAAAATTTATCGGAACAAACCGTACGAAATTATCTTATTGAGATAAGAATTGCCATATGGCCAAAAACAATGGATCTCATCACTATTCTAATGAAGTTTATGTTCATTATTCTATCGATTGGAAACATATTGAAATCCCAATCGCATACTTTACTTGTTTTCTTATGTTTCGTTTTGTTGGCAGGTTTTGCGTCGGTGACAGGTTTTATCTCTGCGATAACAAGATCCTCTGCGAGTACGACTACGAGGAGAGGCTAGTGTTTGCCAGCATGGCAGCCAACCCCAGCGGTCTTGCGCACATCCGGAGACAAGTCAGTGGATTACAGGTACCTATGATAGGTTTCAGACAATAGAATAGAATAGAATTTGACTATAGTTTCACGACGGGTAAAAAGTGGGACTTTTTGCCCTCCAAAGGGGCTGCTGTATTCATTATGCAACGTACCTAACCATTCACAATGCAACATGTCTAATGTTTTGAGTTTGTGTGACGGTTATTAGACATCTCTTATTTTGTATGAAGTGCTAACTTGTCGAATGAATTTGCCCTATGATTGACCCTATTAAGAGTATTTCGATACAAAATGACAATATACTTACGTAAAATGCGATCTATTATTTTGCATCGAATCCATAATGGACTTCATTTTAAACAGTTTTAGTGACTAAATAAGTAAACCAACGAGTGAATAGCTAGGCTTAATCAGGAATTGGGTTCCCTATGATGATGAAAACAAACCTGGTCATAGTGCTTGCCATCTTGCGCTGTCTTGTGTTTACCAACAGCTTAGAGCATATGAGCCGAATCTTTGCCTACTCTATTTGTGACTTGAGTCTCGGGCCTAATTAAAAGAAATCGTTTTATTGGTGCGGTAAGGTCTTTAGAATGTTGTTAAGGGCTTGAATGTTGTTCTTGTTCTGGGTGGAAATAACCACCATGTTATTGTTTTTGTAAAATATGTATCAACATTCATTTGAATTATATTCCCGTTGTCATTATAAATAAAAAAAAAAATTCAATCAATAAGTCATTGCGTTAGTTTAGAACACAGTTTCATTAATTCGAAATAAAACTCCAACTCGTAATAAACAACGCTTCGTGAGAACGAATAAATACATATTTGTAATTCAATCACACTATTGGCAATCTATTTAGATGAAAACTAGAATTACTTGGCATTTGTAATACTTATCTGGGTCTGCACATAAAGAAGAAAACTAGATTTTTAGAGCAACTAATAGTCTTAAGTTTCATCATCAACAAAACGAACAACGAGTTCACGATGAAACCATGAGATTTTTTTGATAAATTCTTTTGTTTATCACATTTTGAGCTTCTGTTTACAAGCAAAATCACTTCAGTATGGTGGAACTTTTATCATGGACTACGAGTTCTTGTCCTCCCACGCATCATTTAGTAGGTCGGTCTAACATAAAAATCTATTTCCCTATCAACATTGTGGTGTAGGCCATTAGTAATGCGGTGTCATTTGCAAGTTCCCACATTTGTTATGGACGTAGATGAGCTGTAGGGCTGTGGTTGAGCCACGTCATTCACCTTCTATGCTTTTTGACGTACTATATTGATGGTACGAGTCGTTTATTTCATGTGTATTTCAAAGAAAAAGTTCTTGAAAATCACCACTACTAAACACAGCTTTGCACGTTAAATAAAACTTGTAGGTATGATAGATAGATAGATAGAAAATACTTTATTGTACACCACATGGACATTACAAAATAAAAACAAAGATACAAGTTTAATAATTTGTTCTGAATAAACATATTTTTACTTAAAAAAAAAAATTAATAATAAATGCAAAGTACAATGGGCGGTCTTATCGCTGTGAGCGATTTCTTCCAGACAACCGTAGGATGAACTGGATTAAAGGAAGGCAAAAAGGCATAGGTATGGATGATTTTCAAAATATTAATGTTATCTATTTCTCATTTATTGATTCTCTTAGTTACAGTTTGTAGGTAATCAAAACTAATTTGACTAGCATAGGTATTCGAATAAAATTACTTAAGAATAATAGCGGGAGTGCGTCATACTCAACAAAATTGTAACAAAGAATCGAATACATTTCAAACATCTTCGCCCGAAATAAAGGGCACGTGAAAAAGTCGACTCGGGAGTAAATAACTCCGCAAGGACACTGTTAGTGGGAGATTCTATCTCCGCTTTATTATGTTTCTTTTGTGATCATTAATCTTTCTCGTACGAACGCTTGTCGGAATGCGAATGTGGGGGAATCTATTTCATTTTATGAGCCGCGGGAGTGGAGACCCATTCAGCCACGCGACTTTTCTAATCGACTTTTTGATTGCGCTCACGGTCTCGGCTTTAACAACAGATTCGAACGAACAATTTATAAGTTAATTCTGATAATGTAATGTGAAAAGGGACAATGTGTCTTGTTGAATTAACCTTCTTTGTTGAGTTAAGAATATGTCTTTTAATCATGACTCTATTGTATCACAATCTATTGAAACCAAGATACTCGTAGATCATAGAGAATAGTCCTAAGTGATATGTTGGTTTTAGAATTCACGCTGACTTCGATTACAAAGACATTTACATCTAGAGTGGCATCTCTTCTCTTTCACCTACAATCAGCATCATCAACAGAAACTCCCCACCCCACACAATATACGCAGGTTCAAACCGCGCCTATGAATCACATTCAAGAGAAATAATGTTATCATCCCTTACAGTCCCCAAGTGGAGGCTACGTCGGTGGCGCCGCATGTCCAGGCGCGCCAGGACCCGCGCTGGCTGATAAAGAAGCAGGTGCTGGTGATGACGCGTCCAGCGGATACGGCAGCCCGCCCGACCCGGACGTCTGTGATGCCGCGCGATGACCACCGGTGCCTCGCCGACTTCTCGCCTCGGTAAGATAAAAACATCTGTGGATATTGAAGGCAAATAATGCAAATACTAGGACAAGCTTGGAAGGAAGATGTTGATGGCAGTGTCCGAGAGGGAGTGAGGGTTACAAAATACCAGGCGGATCACTAGGCAGATGGTCTGATGATATAGTAAGTGGTGCGTAGATCGGTTCAGCAATCAAACCGACCGGAAAAATTGGCGTAAAACAGAAGAGGGTTACACTCTGCAGTATCGTATGGTAGATATGGACTGATTGGATGATTTTGTACTGTGAACAAAGTTAATCACGCAATTTTATGAACACTTCACACCGTTTAAACTTCGAACGTCAAGAGGCAAAAGTTAGCTTGAATTGATTGTGTGAATATAAAATTGCCTTTGGTATTGGTTTAAGAGTATAATTTTCGTTTGCAGATAAAGCCTCACTGAGTGTTGGCGAGGCGCTGAGGCCGCGGCGCAAGGCGGCGTTCGGCGAACTGTTACACGAACACACTCGACACCTTTCAATGATCACACCTCCACGCCATCAAATCCCATCGGCTTTACATCAGTAAAGCTTCCTTTTAATTTTTTATCGATAAGCCGCAATAGCCCAGCACTAGTAGTTCCAAGTAAAACCGGATAAGTGCTGAATTACATCGAGGGGAATTTATAAGCGGCTACATTAGCCCAGGAGGCGGGCTTCGGATATGCGACCACTTTACAAAGTGTCCGGGATGAGTCGCGATAACGTTGTTAGAACACGGTATTTCCATTATGTATACGATTTGAGCACTTGTTTACATGTAAGATATGGCCGCGTGGCGTGGGCAGCCTCTCCGCTCCACTTGCATTTAGCCAATTTAGACACCGTGTATTATTAACAATAGGGAATTTATGGTTGTATTTTTACATAAACCCGCATCGGTCACTTTATCTGTCGTCTCCGCATTGTTTTTTTATTTTGTTTGAATTTTATATCGATCTTTGAAGACATTTTTAAAAATATTTTCTGTGCCTATTGTGAATAGAAGCTAACGTTATTGAATTTGTAAATAAAATTATCAAAATTTTATTTCGACGAGCAAATTTTTTATCGACTTTTCTGGTCATACAACGATTCAAGTTTTGATTAAAAATGTAATTTTAAAATCGATCTCATTGTTATGGAATTGTACGTATTTACGAGTAGTGGGCGTAAATGTTGTTATCATACAAGGTATGAAGTCTTTTTTTAATATTTAGGTTTAAAAAGTAGTGGTTGTCCATAAATTACGGTGATATTATGGAGGCATTGGCAAAAGGTCAATTAAATTAAACAGAATACCTTGAACAAAACAACAATGAGAATAATAATTGCAGTAGGTAAAGTTATAAGCTCCAAAATTCATAATGCGTAATATATGGACAACCTCTTAAATAATTTTGATCAGTTATGTTATTGTACCAAAGATAAGCTTCCGTTGATTTTGTTTTGTGGGAAATTTAGATGTAGATTTATAATAGTGATATTTGGTACTCTGAAGTGGTGCAATGGTTAGATTAGTCTCTTCTGTAAATAATAATCTTTCCACTGTCTAAAGAATAACGTATTATAAATAAAATAATTCTTTCTACACAGCTTCAGTGAATGTTGTTCGCATAAATTGTAATTTTGTAATATTTAATTACCTACGAAATATGCACTTACCAACTTTGGTAGGAATTGGTACTTCTTTTATTACCACTGTTTTGTTAAATTTAACTCTTAAATTAAAGCTAAAAATGTTGAAAATGCATGAATATAACGTATTTATGTGGATTATTGCCTTGTTCACTTTTATCTAGAAGATTTGGCTGAATACATTGTTTTTTATTTCAACATAAAAACATCGACAGATATCGAAAACCTATTACTTCACACATGGTTGATAGTGTAAATAAATATATTTATTTAATGATTAAAATACATGTTTTATTTTTAAATTACCTAAACCTCCTATCATTAAGATGAAAATCAGCATACATACTTTGCTTGTGTAACCTGAGGTGTGGACGGGACGGCAAAGTCCCCGAAATGCATGTTTCTTTCAACATCTACGTTTTGATTCAGAATATTGTATCTGAAACATGTTTCTCAGTGAATACATAGCTTGATACATATCTAGGTAGGTACAGATCATGCTGACATTTGTACTTTTTCTTGAAAAGCTATGAAACAGTCTATAAAAAATTAATTTACTATCTATTAACTTCTTGCTGTGGCCCAATTACTGAAGATACAATATTTTACTGCAGTGTTATAAAACACCATCGCGCAAGTTTATGCGTCCAGATAATTGTAGCACCATTTTATTGTTGAATCAGAGTGCTGATTTCGTAACGTCGTGATGAGCAAACCAATTTCATCGGTAACTATGGTTCCTCAAACAATGTAACTTTATCAGAATAATATCTACAAATTTAATAAGAGTCTATTTCGTTTACTAGGTAAGTCTACTCACCTAGACCATTGAGGAGACTAACTGACTCACATCACAACTTCATAAAATGAATTCTGAAACATTCTTCAGCAATCTTCAAGCCTCTCTAATTGTTAGGTATCTGTGTATGGTATGAACACTGACTTTGCTCACTCAGACCTTTCATTATTGAGTTGTCTTTTGTTTCAAAACAGAATTAAAGCCAGGTTTTCACTATACGAGTAAACTCGGACTCGGACGAGTAAACTCAGTATATCGTGTAAACGCACCTTAGGTACTACTCCGACGTTACTCATACGCAATAAAACAATTTATTTATTTAATTAAAGCCTGTTAAGGACTCCATCCGAGTACTCGTATTCGTAGAGCGTACCGATACCGTGCTTAATGAAGAATTTGAAATTCTTTTGAAAATGGCAATAACCCGTAAATACCGATTTCCGTCCGACAACATAATTACACTTCACCATAGATTTAAAATTAGCCGAAAAACGGATAGAATTCGGTGAGTTATTGGGAACCGCAAAGAACGCTCACCCGTGAAAACTCACTTAAACTTTTTTAATTAAATTTCAGATTTTTCCGACGGCGAAGACTCGGCTTTATTCAAAACGTTGTATTAATTAGTTCTCACTGAAGACTAATGACCATCGTAATCGACTTTCACGGCGTTCTGCATTCGACCACAGCCGACTCTCAACTTCTTAGCGATAATGAATTTGGCCCCGGTAAGGTGGGAGGGAGGGTTTTCTTTTAGGTGTTTTTATTCATAGTCACTATATTTTTCCAAATACTTGATGATAACTTTATAAACTAGCTGTCCGTCACGATGTTACCCGTTCAATCGGGAAAACTTCACTTTCCCGGGATAAAATATAGCCTATGTTCATCAGGAATAATGCAGGATTCTAATGGTGAAATAATTTTTCAAATCGGTCCATTAGTTTCGGAGCCTATTCAATTCAAACAAACATACAAACAAACAAATTTTTCCTCTTTATAATATTAGTGTATTAATATTTGTCAACGACTATACTTTTACCAAGGTTAGAAGGTACCAAAACCCATAGACATTTAAGGTATGATTTGTGCAAACTGATGCTATTCCTTCAGATTCCAAATAATGCCACTCTGCAATGTGAGCTCTGAATGGACTCCAGAATAATCCATTGGCTGGCTTAATGAGCGTCTGTGAAGCGTTTTCGTTAATTAAACGCAAACAAAGACTTTTGCCTTCACTTTGGTTCGATCAAACACATTAGGGGTAGCTTCACTCAGAGCGTACTTCTACTGTATTATGGCCTGTATTTTTGAAATAAACAGACAGTAAAACATTTAATTTATGTAAAAATCTGAACGGTGAAGGAAAACATCGTGAGGAAACTAGTTAGGCGTCGATGGGCTTACAAGTCACGTATGGAATAAACTTCTGCAAGAAGTGGACATGTATCAAATATGTATTTGGACATGTCTCTAACTACCCTTAGACATTTTCAAAGGATCTGGAATACACAAAAGATCTGAGAGAATGTCTACCGCACCTTGGGGATACAGTCGTGACCCTTTTTTTACTTTTGCAAGCACCTACAAAGAAAAATATTCAAATGAATCGACACCTGACTCATATAATCAGGGAAAAAACTTTTTTTATCACTGAATCAAAACACAAATCATCAGTAACTTTAGTTAACAGACCATTACCGTGGATTATTAATACCTTTATTGCAATTCGCCGAATCATTTGAATAAACGAACTCGCATCATTATGTCGGATCTAAGGATCGAACAAATTGCCAATTAGTGGCACTCTCAAGACAGACGCAAACGATGTATCCAAGGGACGCAGAAGTGACGACTTAGAACTATCCTTGAGTTAGGGGTTCGACGATGTACAACTAGGTAGGTATTTATCCAAATACCTACCTAGTAGTGGCAGTGATGGTTTATATGGTAGATTTTGTTTGTTGCTTAAAAAAATCTAAGGAACCCACAGCCTTTTTGAGATGGGAGCAAGAACATTATAATATATGCTTATCTGTGGAATTGATATCTCAATGATATCGAAAAAAGGTCATCATCATCATCATCAGCCAACAGCAGGCCAATCCTACACTACATTTGCCGAGTCGCGGTCTCCACTCAAGATCTCGTTTACCCCAGTGGTTATCGGTTCTTTGGCAGATATGGCCAGCCCACTGCCACTTCAGCTTGCAAAAATATAAAAAAATTTAAAAATAAATTGAAAAAAGGAAAAATAAATTATGTTTATAGGAAATTGCTGTTGGTGAAGGAAAACATCGAAAACAATCTTACATATCCTATTAGAAAAGAGATACGTTTTCACGATAAACTTTTCCAACTTCTATTCCTTCACTTACATCATGTTTGTATAACATGAGAATGTCAGTAACCTATTTATTTTCACCTCTGTTATTTGCCAGTCTTTCGTCGAAGCAAATCACAAGACCATTTCCAGTGGCATCCTTCAGTGTACCCACTAACTAACATAACATCACTGGAACAAGTCAACAGGCAAGCAACTGTCCACGTGAAGACGGGATGAAAGTAGGAAATGGTGACAAGCTGAGCAAATTAGCGTCCGTCTGACGTTTCGCATGGCCCGTCGCCTAATTTGGCTATTGATAATGATGCTGGTATACAAAGTAGCATTAAAATCAGGAAATACTATATAAATTCAAAGGCATTCCAAGCCTGGCCTCACACAGAAAATATTAAAAAGCCACAAACCAGAATTTAGAAAAGAATTACAACGGAATGTACTTCACATTCCAGTTGATGACACAGATCCAAAATCAAAAAGTTCGAACTCATCAGCTTAATCGTTACTTCATCACTAGGTATGGTAGATTGTGGCCTCTGATTACGAGATTTCTTGTTACTTTAGAAATAGCAGAAGATTAGAATAGCAGAGGAAATAGGGTAAAAAGTATGAAAATAAATCTAGGAAAATAGTGAAGAGAGACTTTCTCGTAATGGATGACATAGAGATCTTTTGCTAGTCCGTCTGCCGCCATGATGCCAGCACCGACAGTTGTCGCTGAACTGAGATTGCTCTTAGCACAGCACCATTAATGCCTTAATTTTCTTGAAAGCAGTTTTAAAAGACTTTTCCGTTCTAAAACTTTCACATGAAAGACGATGACAAAGGAACAAGAATGGCGTGGAGCATCGAGTGCAATACAGTACTAAACCAGTATAGGTTTGTTATTGATTTCCTTTTGCAGTAGGTATAAATTGATTTTTCTTACACTTTGTAATTCTTATCTACTTACATTACATCTAAAAAATAACCGTTTTAATAAGAGAGAGTAAGTTAGTTTTGCTACGTTCCTCACTAGATTGTTTAATAAAAGTTTGCAAAACTGTATTTAAATATATCTTTTAGCCCCAATGTGTAAGTCAGTACGCTTAAGTACGTTAAAGCTGGGGTTAAAGGATCTACTTAGATGAGGACTAAATTAAAAAAAACAGTGGCACTCCAGGAGGCAGAAGTGAAAACTTGAACGGTTCTAAACTTGACAAATAACCCGGTGTCGGTGAGCAGTCACGTGACTCGCACGTCCTTTTCGTGGCGAATCCAAGAATTTTTTCTCATCATCAAACTGCCAAATGCGTCTAAAAAAGTGTTCACTTCAAAAAATTTACCAACAACAACTGCTCTACATATTCTCCTGATCCATCTAGAAGGGGAGAGGCGAGGGGGACGTCCAGAGCGTTCAGTATTCAGAGTATCGCAAATGTAACTTTCGGTTCTTTTCATGGCTAAAGTATGTTGGCGGCAATCCATAATGGGATCGCCATTATTCTTGCCATTAATTCGCGTGGCCCCGCTTCCGTGCATTAGCGGGCAGCGACGGGGCTGCCAATCCCGACTCAACAATACTGGCACTTACGAGCATGTGATATCATAGTTGACATTTTAAGGGACATTTTACTAAGAGCAGTTTGTTCTTATACAAAGCTGAGTGGTAAATGGCCTCTGACATAATATATCTTGATTGCGTTTTATGTTGGCTGTATATAATCTTGCTTGACGTGTTCTTCCAATTCAATATTTTTGTGAACGTGGCAATAACTTAGGTGTATTTCAAATAACTTAACGTGTGGGTAGTGGTTTTTCGTTTCAGTTGCCGGAAATCTATAACTATCAACGTACTTTTAAAGTACTTAATGTTGAGTTTTGGTTTCTATTTTTGGCTTTTTTGCATAGCTACATTTATTGGTTAGTCTTGCAATTATATTGTCATACTTCCTTGCTCCGCATATTATTTCATTTGTTCCACAGTGTACGATTGGCATCATTTATAAAAGTTTGCAGCAGGGTAACATTCGACTTCGTTAAAATTAATTAACAACGAACGAACTGTAAAAAATGCTTCATTTCCCCGCGCAGATTGCATAAAAAATAATCAAATACACAGCATGGACATTACTCAAAGCGGTTGCACTCAGCCAATGGGTTGGAGAAGGATAGACTTATATTTTCTCTCCCTCCAAAGCCCCCACACTCCCCCTTCCTGAAAGAAAAACTCTCGAAAAACTAATTACAAGTTGTAATTGAAATTTTGCGTGTTATATAATCGGATACTTGAGCCGTGAGTAATGTATAAATGCGCCGGGGAGATGAATGGACCACGCCGTGGGTGGCCGGATGAGATAGGCGGGCCTTCTCAATTTTTAGATTAAGCAACTTTGATACAATTATTCTGAACAGGACATTACAATTTCCAAACTTTTTAAATTTATAATTTTCAACAAACGTAGCTTAAGTATATTTGAAAGCATTCGTGTTCGATCGTTGAAACGAACCGTCTGTACAGAAACGCACAATTAATTTGCTTTTGACCCAAAATAACGACACTCACGCACATACTCGCCACTGCCCACTGCATTGTTACAGCGGGCAGACAAAAGAAAGGAACCATTCTAAACAAGCATTTTTAATTAAAGCCCCCTTCAAACCGTGCCAGCAAAAAATGGTATCACAATAGCAACAATCTAGAAAGCGATCTAACTGTATAAACACTCGAATAATGCGCAATCAAAAGGGCAGCGAGGGCTGCAGTGGGGAAGGCCACCCTCTTGAGGCGGCTTTTTGCGAATTACAGTTTTGATTGCATTGCTTCAAAACTAGCATCGTTCATCGTTCTAACAAATACAAAACACGATTTGGTTACTACTAAAGTTGAATGACGTTCTATCTATATACTATTAAACTATATTTTTGCTGTTATGATGCTTTCAACTATTTTAATAGTAACCACTTGATCCAGGCAATTAAACGCAGTATAGGGGAGGACACCCCTGAACTTGCGGCGGTTTTATTGCAAATTAAAGTTCTGATTGCATCACTTAGTCGACCAACTATAGTGTTTCTTTATAATTTACTTTACAATTACAGCGTATTTTATTATTTCTGATAAATCATTATTATTTACACATGGATTAAAAGTAGGCGCCATACCCATTATTTAATATTTTTACAATAATTTTGTTACTAAATTTATTTTAAAATGTGATTTAAATACGTAGGTTATAAATCGTGTAAGAAGACTTTTATGATCTACCTACTGAGTGGAACTTAATATTTAGTCAATTACTGTCTCAAAATCGATTCCTATAACTGTTTTATATCATTCAATATGTTACTACTTATAGGTTATTCTGAATTAAATGTTGCTCATATAAAGCCGTAGGTTGAAAGCTCTATAGTGGCGAGAAATGGAAAAAGCATTATCGGATATGTCAGTGAGGCATCAGCCGTGAGTGCTCCGTCGCGGGCCCTTACTGAATAAATACACCCCACTTAAACCGCCAAATATCGAAGATTTTCAACGATTGTGCTAAAAAAAGCCTAAGTGCCTTTTATTTTTCTTTAGGTTTTCCACTGTGGCTACATAATAAAAATATCCTGTTTTGGTTTTCGGATGAAAAATAAATGAGATCTTTCAAAAATCATAGGTCACCTACCTAGAACATTTTTTATTTCGTCCCAGTGCGCTGTGTCAAGATCTCTTCCATATTTCTTCAACATGAATGACATGATTTTCAAAGTTATAGTGAATGTTGAAATATTCTTAAAAACATCTTTATTTACGTTTTTTCCAAATCTTCCCTCTCTCCCTCTCAATTCAATGCATTACTAAACAGTAAACAACTCCACTCTGCTCTGCCCTAAATCGAATAAACCATTCACAATAATAGCAAACAATACCTCTAACTAGCCGTTGTTACTGACTTGGCTTAATTAAACAACCCGAGTCGACACTCAGACGCATAATACTGCTAATTATACGCGGGTTTACAGAGATCCGAAAAAGAGCCACTCAAACACGCTTAGCCGGTATTATTACAGTGTATTCAGGAGGCTAGCCAGGGCTGGACTTAGTAAAACACAAAGTAGTTCTGAAAATCTGTGCTTTATTACGTGGTTTTTTTGGAGCGGTGTTCGCAATTTTGCTTATTTTGCTGTTCTTGTGGTTGGTCTTGTGATTTTACTGTCTTTGTCTGCAAAAATTAACATTGTGATCAACACAAAAAAAAACTAGAATGGTATTTTCACAGTAAAAGTTAATAATAAAATGAAATCGCGTCAAAATACATTTTTGTGATTATTGATTTTTTTGTCCTCCTACGTGGTCATCGTGATTTTCATTTGCAACTTCCAATTTAACACGTTCACTGCGCCATCATTTTCAAAAAACTTTCAGCTGGTGCTTTGGAGACCTAAAAGATCTCTAAACTAACCTACCCTTTGGTGCGTTTGAGACCTAATCAGTCTCCTAAAAATACAGTTTTGAAAATAATTTATATCTTCCAAAAAACCAATGACATAATATTTTGAAGTTTTTGTGGGTCAAGAGAGGCTATTGCTCTACATTTTGCTAGGTTCGCACGCAGTTATGACATTAGAATAAACTACAAATACCAAAAAAAAATTAGGTATCGATTGTATCTCTTACCGCAACCGAAGATAGTTCAATATGTGTAGTAAAGTAGTGATGGGAATAAAATAATATCTCGTCGATTGAAAAAGTTTTATTAAAAGTGTTTTTCATTAAAACATGGTAAGCACATTGATAGTTTGCATTGCGCGCTAATGGTAATAATTCTTTTGGCTTTTTTAGAAGCATCAGTGCTGTTGAATGTACGTCGTAATTTTTCGTAACTGGACGATGCACCAGTATAATCCGGCGTTGAGTTTTCGTTTTTAGAAATCTCACCAAACGAAATAGACTTTTTACACTTTTTTCCTTTAGAATTACTCATTGTTTATTAACAATAATCAACACACTTTAAAATACAATTACGTAGTGATATTTTCGAACGTGCGCACGTCGATGCTAGGACAACACTAAATCGAGTCACGCGGCGCCCGCGCCGCCCACCCTCCCTCTCTTACGTCTACGAGGCGTACGATTTCACGAGTACCGACAGGTCTCCTGACGCAAGGAATTGAAATAATTATACTACTGTGCGTTAGGGACCTAATCCATCTCTATAATTTTTTTTTATGTCCTTGAATTCACCTTTAAATAGGAAGCAAATATGTATATTTGTCTTACTCATACTTAAAGAACTTTACACGTTAGAGCCTCCCGCAAGGAGTGAAACAACACGATTATAGTCAACGCACAATACAAAAGTCCTGCAAGAGATCTGATAGATCTCGTAATGCAACGAACGTGTTAATTAAATTTTTACATTTGAGCCACTGCCCACACCTTTTAATAATTTGGCAATTTATTAGCCAACAGTGGGCGACTCTCACTCACGTGAAGTAAACTAATTCCAAATTTCCATATTTTTTTAATTTAAAACCCGTGTTCTGCGATATCATTTCTTTCATAATCTTGTTGTTTCATTCTAGCAATTTATGTGACTAGCTAATTAGATAATTTTACATATTCATATTAAAATTGCACATAATATTTTCGATAACGGTCATGCTTACTGGCCTTAATCTAATCACCATAATAAGTAAAAAAAAACAAACAAGTGCGAGTCGGACTCGAGCACGAAGGGTTCTGTACCATGATCTATAAAAATAGCAAAATAAATTTACGTTTGTTTTATGGGAGCCCCCACAAATATTTATTTTATTCTGTTTTTTATTATTTCCTGCAACAAAAAGCATAGCTGTGAAAATTTCAACTGCTTATTAACACGGTTCACAAACAGCCTGGTGACAGACGGATAGACGAACAGCCGAGTCTTAGTAATAGGCTCCCGTTTTATCCTAATATTTTCAGGGCTTTACTTGCTTTGTTTTTTTTTTCATTCAATGGATTCTTATATGAGTAGTGAGATGTAACTACTTCGTCAATCAACATTGAAAAGAAGTAGATGAGAGAAGAATAAAAGCAGAAGGACTTCAGTTTTAAGAAATGAAATTGGCCCCAAAACTTCCTTCCTCCAGCCCTGAGCACAGTGTATTCAGGAGGCTCAGTAAACAGGCCCTCGCGTCGAGGGTGCTACTCTCAAGTTTCGCGTTTAATTAGACAGATAGAGGCGCGGACGGGCCTTATTAGTATTGTCTACGGGGGCCCAATTAACACCCGGCGCCGTGGGTGGTGCCCGTTTTAATAATCAACGGATGCCCTCGGCTTCGTTAGCCGAATAATAGGATCGGGTGACGCCAATCATGTCGGCTGCGCCAAAAGAATCTGGTGAAGCTGTCGTCACTTTACCTTGGAAAAATACTGTCTGGTATCAAGAGTCGTTCCAATAGGGTGTTCTTCACTGAGCCATGTTGTTGATAGGGTAGTGCCTCGACTTTTAATCCAAGGGATTTGATCATGAACTCATTTTAATATACTTTTTTCTGCAAAACTAATATGAGCGTTTGCCAAAATTAAGTAATATCTAGTAAAGAAGGCTAGGGGTTGGTTTAACTACAAAGCTGCGTTTTTGAATCCGACTTAACGGTCCAATTCACATATAATCGGTTTATTTTACGTTAGTACAACACTTAAAAAATACGTGAGAGTGTAAATATTTCAAAACAATTACGCCGCCGAAGCGTTTCAAATTTGTTTTTACCTTATTTCTCCGAAAATGTGAACATGGCGCGAAGCTGTGTCAAGCTACAGGTGCGGCTATAATGTTAGCTTGCTAATTAAAAGCTTTCTGAACACATTCATTAGCATCACATGACATTTTGATGAATTGCCTACTCAAACTATATAAATAAACAAAGATTTGTAGAAACTGTACGTAACGGCTCAGAACTGTCTGGGCTTTTAACTTTTATACGAAATATTTCAATTACTTTGTTGAAAAGAACATAGTGGCAATTAATGTATACAGTTAGTTGGTATAGGGATATTAATTAATTAGCTAGCTCAGTACGTGGAGAAAATTGCGCTATGACTCTTGCTCTACAAGCGTAGAGTTGCGAGTGTGAATAAAAAGACGGATTAAAATAACTAACAGTAGGTACCTATGTTGCCAACTCTGGTGACAAAACTTCAAGCTTTGTTCTTCGTTCGGGTGAACATCTTTATTACTGGGACCAATAATTTAACGTGCTCCCCCGAAGCACAGAAGCGCTCAGTTGTCATTGCAAACAACGGTCACTCAAAAATTGTAATCACAAAGAAATTCACTATAGGTACTTAGACGATCTATATATTCATTAGCCCCCTTACGCACTAGTGGTTGAACCGCGCCCCACGGCTCAAATTATAGTACAATTTTGTGGCGGTTAGGTGCGTACAATGACAAGCGGTTGCATACTAAAACTGGAAAAGCACGCGGCTAGCCGCCCCGCGGTTCAACGGGTAGTGCGTAAGAGTACTAAGGTCTAACTTACGACGATAAAAATAGAAGAATGATATAACCTTGTCCGACTACAAACAGTTAAAACCTTCTGAAGATAAATACACAGAAACAATGAATAAACGCTGAATTATAAATCATTATTTGAATTTACAATCACACGTAAATGGAGTTTGGTCTATGGTGTTTTGTTGACATTCGAGACCTTTCCTGGTTATTTTTCCAGCAAGTTTTGAATAAAACATTGTTTACAAAATAAAAAAATTAACAGAGTATTCTCGTGGTGAGACATGGTGTTTGAATAACCTGTAATAAATGTTTTATATTGGTGTTTTGGTTCCATGGCATTTGCAGTTTTTGGGAGCGGGAAATATGCGTGATTGCTTGATATTATTTTTAAAAGCCGAATAAAGTCGTTAGCTTCGCAGCCCTAGCACATTGTAGCATTCTGCGCTATGGCACAGACTAATAAATAGTTACTACGTAACTGGCCATAAAACTCTCATTACAGGAACAGCCATTTCTCCCGCTTATTAACGTCGTACAACCGTGTTGTCAATTAACTAGTTTAGTGTGGGTCGAGAGGCTATGGTTATAAACTTTAATAGTTACAAGCACTTGATTATTTCCTAGTTTTTACCGTCAGAAGCTGAATCTGAAGGCATTATTCCGTTGGCTCTACCTCCTTTTTAAACGCGATGTTGATAAATACGGAAGGCATAAATTTTACATTACCGATTTAATGAGTCTCTAATTTTTTTTAAATTAAACAACACCCAACAGACACTTCCCTCTTAATCCTTATCACTAACACTAGGATTCCCTGTGTCATTGGTATGTGTAATGAAACTAAAAGTACCTACCATGAGAAAATGATGAGAACAATTAACACATCCACTGAAAATGATAACTTTATATTGTGTATCCTGTAAAACGCAATACCCACTGAGCCCGCCGGGCCGCCGACATATGTCGGCAACATTTTGTCGGCGACATATGTTGCCGGCTTCACTTATTTCAAGTCGGAAAATTTGGTCGGCGGCAAGTCGGCGGCTTGAGATGAGTTGTGTGGTTGTGTCATATAATTTATGCCGCCGGGCAACTGAGCGCATAAATTATATGACATGTGCCGACATGATTCTTTTCATACAGGCCGCCGGGCTGTGTCGCCGGGCTTTGTCGGCGGCCCGGTGGGCTCAGTGTGTATTGCGCTTCACTGTTATTGTTATGTTAGACTCAAATCTACGATCAACTGCAAAATAAACAGCCCATAGGCGCCATAAAAATTGTAATTTAATTCTTTTACACTTTTAATGGCGTTCTCTGACCCAGTAAATAGCACGCCGAAATGCAGACGCATGCCGCCGCTCGCATGACTCGCCGACACTAATAACTTTTCTCAAAACACTAATGAATAGCGTGCACCTTATTACTGGGCACGTTTTACCACTCGAGCACTGCAAGAGGGTCGCAAACAAGGAGGAACAGCCAGCTCACTTGACAATTTTCGCGGTAAAGAGAAGAGAGTCAAAATGAGGCACAATGCACAAACAAGGTTGGTTGGTATACTTCTTTGTTTGGGCTATTGCCGGAGAGAAGGTTTTGATAATACCAGCTCTGGAATACTTAATACAAGGCCTTG
Source organism: Epirrhoe alternata (assembly GCA_963565295.1). NCBI lineage: Eukaryota > Metazoa > Arthropoda > Insecta > Lepidoptera > Geometridae > Epirrhoe > Epirrhoe alternata. The sequence goes on along the minus strand of OY751381.1, from coordinate 9,354,876 downwards.
ATCTGATTGTTTTCACAGATATCTATTGGAATTTCAGAGGATGAATCACATAAAAGAAAACGAGGCTAGGCCGTGTTTGCTGTTCTGGTTTGTCACAGCCTTTGTCGTGAAAGAACAGCAGTAGAACCTATTAAAAGAGCTTCACAGCTCTAAGACTAAAGTGATCCCAAGGGCCATGCTTTTAGACCTTGAATTATACTTTCAGAGAGAACCAGCTTCCTTTCCAGGACCTGTGAGGGCTGAAAGGCAAGTAAGGAAGGGGGCCTCCGCCGCCGGCGCCAATCTTACAACTTACCATTAAGTAATTTCCATCAAGATTCATGTTTTACTTAATGAAGTTTCGCTTGTAGAAATGCATTTTCGAAACCCTTATCGCTCACAGCCTTCATTATGCAGTTCTTGTTAGCACTGCATAATTACGTCGTAATTGCAGAAACTACCAAATAAGGTTATACCGCAGAATTATTCGTACAGACACCAACAAAATAGATTACACTTTTATAGTTTTAAAGATTGATGAAAATTGTATGACCGTAAAAGATGTGATTATGAGATTTCAGTCCTTATTCTTCTTCTTCTTCTTCTTCTTCTTCTTCATTCTTCTTCAGAAGAAGAAGTCCTTATTCATCTAAAAATCTTCTGAGTATCCCATTCAAGTGGAGGCAGGGGATTATCTAAAGTTCAAAGGATTAGCGGGCAAAAGTGGCATGTACCACATTATGCCAAACAACAGACAAGCAGCAAACATATATTGTAAGGCCAAATGAATGTATAACGTGGGTAATTTTTTTAATCGTGACGATGTTATGGATTTCGGAAATATGAACGAGTGAAACATGAAATGAGTCAACTTTCGTCGCTGACTGTCCGTACATACTATGAAGAAAAACGCGAATTCTTTGTAAAATTACTAGTAACTTCATTCTTTACACCCTTATGTAAGGTATTAAAGGTATTTATAAGAATTCTTCAGTGAATGTTAATCAGAAGTGCTACCGAAGCCACCAGTTTTTGCTGAGCTGCGTTCAAAATAACTACTAGGCGAGACAAGATTTCATTAATTACGATGAATTATATCAAATGATGTATTACAAACTTAACTATAACATCACAGATAATTCCAAATTGTTATAGCTAATCAATACAAGTAAACATAATAAAAAACCATCATAAAAAAGATAATTTATAATGAATAACGCTATGTCAATATCGTCTAAATTCATCCTTGTGTCTAACCACGAAGACAACATCTGAAGTTGAATACGCCGCTCAGAGACTAACACCTTCCGTGGCCGTGACGCACGAGATGCCAGGTATGTGCTATATATCTGGCAGGAAATGCGTTAAGTCACACAACTGAGTGAAACTCCAGTTTAATACCTTCCGGGGCCGTTACAGGCCCAAAGAAGTAACATTCCACAGCCCAGCCTTTGGCGTGCCAATTTAATTAACAGTCAATATACTGTCAAGTCTGGATTAACTTTGATCGAGTGCTTGCCACTTAATGATGACGTCTGGTGGACATGTGTAGAGTTGTTCTATATCAAGAAGGCAAGTTGGTCTTAATTGTATGTGTGTGCACTTGCACTTTGTTTCTGTGTGCGTAAGCTCGGGAACGCTCAGTATTGCCCCGTATTGCTTACGCACAGAGAATCAAATCTACACACACAAGTTATGCCGGCGCCAGACTTGCTTCAAATCATTGAACAAATGTTTGAACACATGTGTGGCACGGTATTTTGACTATGTGTGCAAAGTTTGAATAAACATTTGCACTTTGCCATGCGGTGTCGGTTTTTTAGCGCACATCAAAGGGTTCAAAGATGTGTTCAAACATTTGTTGCAAATGTAAAAAAATAGCATGAAAGAAATTTGCATAAGACTAACCCGCCCTTGTGAGACAGAACAACTGTACTACGGGTATAATCACAAATCATTTAAAAGACCTTCTCACGGATTAAGAACGTTGCGAATCATATAATTTGTCAAATTTCATAAAATCCAATTATGATTTGACATTTCATAAAACCAGTTAGCTCATTTTTCGCTTAATGTATATTTTAAATGTGTTTATCTCATTATAATAATGATTTACTCTGAGAATGTCGAAGTTGGTTTTTTAATTAAATCAACATGTGCTACATTTTTATGTTCATTCGCGTACAAGCCGTATACACTAATTAGGGTTCCGAACCATATCCTCCATAGATGTCTTGCTAGTGTTGTTTGGCTGTTTCACTTCAACACACACTGAGAACTTGATCTGAGATATCAGAACGAATATTTTGTACTACTTTAGAGGCAAATTAATAAATACAAAAAGAGCGCTGAAATCCCTCTTCTTGGAGAAAACACAGTGAGGTTGGTATTCTGAATATATACGTTTTACCCACAATGAGTCTCGACTGAAAACTGTTTGTAGGTTGACTACTTAGTTGACAGAATAAAAATTGTGTGTCACCTTCGTTCTTTGAGCAAAATAAGAGAAAATGAGTACCTAAACAATTTACAAATGACTCTACATCACGCTTGAGAATCTTCAACATACATGCAAACAAACAAACCCGCCGATAACAATTATTTTAAACTTTAACTCTTCGATGCAAGGGTTGTTTTGCAACGAAGCACATGCAAAGAGACATGCTACAGTACACGCCAGTGTCTCGTACTTCCGTCAGAGATCCTAATTACAGATAGTGCTGACTCGCCCATCGTTTCATCTCGTTTACTCGAGCTGATGCCAATGCCTTATTATATCCTCATTACTCGGCTAATCTATAATGAAAGATGTTTTGTGCAAAATAATGACAAAATTATTTAAAAAATTCATTCAGCGCCTGTGACGCATATGAAGAATCCCGCAAGCATTGCTGAGGACCACTGTTTCGGAGGGTATCACAGAATATACCTACCTAATTATAGCGTTAATCAGCAGTATGTGCATAAGTATTATGTGCTCTTGAAGAATGAAGACATCGTGAGGAAAAATAAGAGTCTTGATAACGTTTGAAATTGACTTACTCGCATTTTTTTATTCAATACTATTCTACTTGTAATTTGTGGCTATAGGTAGACACTTACATTTCCAAATACACGTTTGAACTACCTCGTGGACTTTTATTTAAAAAAAATGTTTACCGTAACTGGAGACTCATGTAATAAAAGCACAGTCAAAAGTTACGAACATTTATTGAAGTTGTTAGAATATAATTCAAATGACTAGCCTCCTCGCAGACTACAGACTTTCTATCAGCCGATAGTTGAGGCGGAACATACTTCGGCTCGTAATGAGTATGGAGAAGTTAGCCGAAGTATGTTCTGTCTCAACTATCGGCAGATAGAAAGTCTGCAGTCTGCGAGGGGTCTTAAGAATTATTTTCTGATTATAATTTAAGTTGTTTTTAAATAAGTTATTTTAACAAGTGTCAAGCAAAAACAGCCAAATTACTACGAAACCCTAATCTTTGAAACTAAACAAACTTGACCACTATTTAAGAAGCTATCAAGTTACTTAAATTAAGTATTAATTACCTAAATTACATATACTTAATCTATTTTACGACTGCATTCATTATGATACGAGTTTTTTATTGAACTACAAAACCAACAGACGATTTATTGTAATTGACTAAATTGTTTCTAATATTGTATCGGATACCTGTTTATCATAATAAAACTAATGGAAAGTAGTATATAAATATTTATTAAGGATGCCATTATCGTACGCAGTTTAATGGGCTTTTAGTCACATTTGTCGCGATAACCAGTGTTGCTAACTATTACCCAATATCCTTTTACCACATTCTGGTTTAAAAGAACCTACTAGCTCGACAACAAGAAGGTACTAATGTATCTTGTCCTAAAACCTTAAGGGAAGCCCAATATTTTAATTATCATTCGGATATTTTTTGATTGTAATTTTACTTGAACTAATATAAATACGAGTAATACCTATAACTTCTATTCTGAGCTTCTCTGCTGACTTTTGAAATATTATTTTACTTTATATGGTCGTAGCATGAGCGACACAGCGAGTAAAATAAATCGCAAACTATTCGTATTAACCCATAACCTGATGGATTATGAGAGAAAACACCATGGATTGTTCGTATTTAGTTAGATTTATTACAACAAGTGAGTCAGCACGAGCAGAACATAATGACAGCTTGACGGATGTCAAAAACACGGAACGTCAAAGACAACAAGTAGAGTGAATGAACATTGACAACTGTTTGGTTTATTATTACAATTAGGCCTATTTCTAACATGAATTAATAAAAGAAATTGCTAGTGCTAAGTTTTGCTAAGTGTCTGTCAAAGGTAAACAAGTTGGCAGCACCCGAACGTGTTGTAAACGCGCCTCCGGCGTGACTGGCCGATTGCACTCAGTATATAATTCCAATCAGTATTCAAATCGATGCAAATCGAAAGATTAATCGATGTTTGCACCAACAGGGCTGAGCTAACACCCACACTGCAATTAAGTGGTATTTGTTTACTTTTCGTTACTATCTTCAAACGGCATGGATATCAAATGATTCATCGTACTATAAGCACTCCTGCTAAAAGTGTTCAAGAGCATTTGAGTCCTCAAATGCTCGATGTATACCATAGGGATAGGCGACGCATAAAAACCCCATCAATGTATTATTATTAAGGCGTAAGTAGGTATAATTTTATAGAAAACTACTGATATAAGTACTTCATTTTAGGAACATAATTGTACAAAATGCATCAGAATCAGTTAAGCCATATAAAGAATCTAACATCTCAGTAAAGTATAATACACACACAAATATACCTACGATCTTATTTACGAAGCTCTATTAAAAACACGTATGGAATACTAACTTCTGCAAGATGTGGGCATGTATCAAATATGTATTTGTACATGCCTCTGACTACCCCCTTAGACATCTTCAAAGGATCTGGAATATAAAGATCTGAGAGAATGTCTACCGCGCCTTTGGGATACAGTCGTGACCCTGTTTACGTTTACGTATTAAAAACACAGACAATACTCAATCAAAGATAAATTAGATTTATTTGAGCCACGAGTTATTTAGTAGAACATTGCGAAATAATTAAATGTCTACGCCAAATTGTTGGCAAACAAACAGATCAATCACTAGAGAACACTGTGATACGACAAAATAAATTAATCCTTCTGAGCTAGACACAGGCGCTATTGTAAAACAAGTAACAATACAACTGAAACACTAGCTATTTATAATATCGAAATACGCGAATATTGTTTTTTTGTAATTTTTTATAGTGTTAATCCACACTTGGTATTTCAAAAGTCCTATAAAAATTTTCGATTCTGACGGGATTCGAACCCACGATGATCAGACGATGCTCTTAAAGCCGGAGTGCCTTCGACTGCTCGGCCACAGAACCACTTACGTCAGATTCGAAATTCTTGATAAGCTCATATTTATTGGTTTAGCATCGCGGGTTCGAATCCCGTCAGAATCGAAAATTTTGATAAGACTTTTCATTTCTTACTGGAATATTGTCATAAACTTTTAATAGTAGGTACCTTCGTAGGAAGGTTATGTAGGTAGGTATAGAGGTACCTAAATTCCGTTTCCAAGAAGACTTCGCATGGTAGTGTAAAGGAAAGTACAGCCTGAATCGACATACATTACCCTATTCTATCAAAATCTGCTGTGTTCGCTCCACTTAAAACAGATCATTTATGAGTTTTTAAATCTTGAAACAGTCAGAACAAGCTGGAAAAATATGAAATTTAGTGCGTAACGAAGAGTAGATATTTCAAAAATTTATTTTTATACTACTTGTATTCATTTGTTTACTAATTTGATCTAACAAAAACAAAATATCACACAAAAATCAACGCAATTTAAACACAGCTTCACATTCATATACCCCACAACGTAGAATCAACGTAGAATACACTCATAAAAGCCAAATCTATCAGACGATCTGACACCGACCCAAAACTTATGATTAGGTAAAAATTAACCCCTCAAATTATTTATAGGTACTTCAAACCTGATCGCACACTCATACGCGCCGTACGCGCCGCAGTCATTTTTCTATACAAAAAATGCTGATGACGTCAGAAAATGCGGCTCGCTTTTGACGTCAGCATCATTTTCTCTATTGAATTGTCAGTTTGCCGCGTTCGGTTTGGCTGGACTGTGCGATCACCCTTAATATACAAAGTTTCATCTCTAGTTGTCTTTATACTGTGCCAAGACACTATTACGTTTTGTTTCGTTCTTATTAAGCCAATTGCTGTCACCGTAGTCCCGTCCGCCCACGAATTGATTTCAGAATAGACTCGGACGCAATCCCACGATTGATTCTAATTAACGATAGCAGTATTTATTGGAGCAGTTCGCAAACTAACCTAGTCGAAGGTCTGTGGATATTGCAAAGGGACGAGGTGGGAACGGAGCGGAGTTAGTAGTGTTAGGGAAGTTTTTGATTAAAATTGGTAACTTCAGAGCTTTTGGAATCATTATCAAAATATCAAAATTTCGTGAGTAGATAGATTTATCTTGAAGTGTTATTTTTTGTCTTGGGAAAATGTACCTACTAGCTAAACCAATGCTAATAAGAAAAGTATTCGATATTTTATATTTTATCTGCAAATATTTATCTCGGTTCTGGGTGTTCTCTATGTATGGTATGTATGTATCTACAAACAAAAAATATATATTAAAATGTGTAAAAAATATATAAGTAGTATATCAGTCATCTGGTTCCCATAGTACAAGTTTTGCTTAGTTTGGGGCTAGATGATGCTGTATGAAAAAGTCCAGCATTTTTTTATGTTTAATTTTAACACTGATACATAACACAACAAGTTAAACAGTGTGGCGTAAGATTATTTCAAAGAATCCATATAGTATCGATATAAATATTGTAATATTTTGGTCTTGCAAGATGTGTTTATATAATTTAGTTCTTCAAAAAAAAGAGTTGTCCATCCGTTCCCCGGGACGTCAGAATATAACTGTCTCTCTATTAGAGCAGTATACAAACGAACCCGATCTAATTGATTTTGTTGGTGTACCGGCTGACATGTTCCACACCTGGCCCAGCTTTATTACAGCTAATGCTAATATTGCCTGTACACTCTATAACCGCTATAGATTGTCGATGGATTTGCACCGTAATTGCCTAATTAAAATTAATTTACGCACAATGCAATTTCGTACGTAAATTGCAGATCGTCAAAGCATAGACTCTGCTAATAATAATAATAAACAGATTATGATGCGCTTGATATAATAAATATAGAGTAGTTACGTCGCCTTTTCAAATATATAATACAACGATATAATTAGAATATATACATAAAATAAATAAAAGCAGATACCAACGATATGCACTTGACACGATACTGATATTCATCTTTGAATGAATAAATGAATGAACACTTTATTGTACACCAAGAAATTAACAAAAACAAAACACTGAAAGCGATTTCTTCCAGGCAACCATCTTTCGCCTTATTTACGATCGTTATATATCCAGACCAACTGAAGGGTTTGAATTGGCCCTCTGTACAATGTCACCAATTTTTACATAAAAAATCGACGTTCATTCGATATAATTTGAGCTTAGTGTAAAAAATTACCAAATGACTTTAAATCTAATTTTAAAACAGATTAATGTGAAATTCAAACACCCTGCATAATGCGTGCATCTAATTCGAGCACCCTGTGTAACGAGCTACTATGGCCAGGGCCATTTAGACTAGGTAGTTAGTGGAGCTCTCTAATTAGGCCAGCTCCCTGTAATCCTCTGACTTAATTAATACAGCTGAATAAATAACCAGCGGTTCGGCAAGGATTAGCAATTGTGTAATAAACCCTTATTGTTGTATTTGCTGAGTATGTTATTATTGTTAGAGTTATCTATAAATAGAAATAAATAAATAATGCTGGACAATTTCACACAGCATCATCTAGCCACTATGGGAACCAGATAACTGATATACTACTTATAAACTCTTTGTTTGTAAATACATACATAATATACATAGAAACACCCAGACCCTAGATAAATATTTAATCATACAAACATTTATCCCGCGACGGGGTTCAAACCCGCAACCTTCTGCGTCCCAAGCGGGCTTTCACCCACTGCGCCACAGAGGTCGTCAAATCTATAGATAGATAAGAAGGCGCAAGTAAGTTTAAACTTTAAATTATATTACGAGTATAAGTAATCTTAACAAGTAATCGTAACTTAATAAGTAATCGTAGATAGATAACTCTTTATTGTTACACCATTAGAGACCATTTAAAAAACTTAAAAAGGTGTATAATTGCGGTGACACAATAGGCGACCTTATCGTTCAAAGCGATCTCATCCAGGCAACCTTTGGATGGACTGGATAGAAAAGAACGCGAGGTGGGAGTTACAATTGAAAATGTAATATAATTCTTTAGGAAAAAAAACACTGTCGTTTAAGTTGCCTTAAGCTCCAAACTAACCGACCCACAAGACATTATATTTAGGTATATTAATACTAATTACTTACATCATTATTTATTCAAATTGTTATATATCTTTCTCTTCTTTATTACTGTGGAAATCCAAATGGAGTATTATGTAACATCTAATTAGTATTCGAGAAAATGTAAGTCTCCCAATTAGCTACGTCATCTCAAACAAAAAGTAGTGAGCACCAATTACAAAAGAAAAATCTCAATTAGCCATTTGGACTTGTTACTCGATATGCAATTAGTGTAATTGCCGAGACGTTTTGTAACTATATTACTGTCACTAATTAGAGCATTGCCGAAAATCTGTTGCATCGTTTGGTCCGACGAATATACTAGTACCTTCTCGTTCCACGTGTTTATTTTAGTTTTGACAGGTGCTAGAGAAGGATATAAATAAAAGTTTTTTTTATTCATAAACTTCTTCTTCTTCTTCTTCCTGCCCTTATCCCACTTAGTGGGGTCGGCACAACATGTTTCCTTCTTCCATTTCCCTCTATCACTCGTCATATCAGAACTCACTCCTTTCACTAACATATCCGCATTCACACAGTTCATCCATCTTTTCTTAGGCCTACCCCTACCGGTATATCCATCCACCTCCATACTCATCACTCGTCGTGTTATATGACTTTCATCCCTCCTCATGACATGCCCATACCACGCCAACTTTCCACTTCTCAATTTGTCAATCACTGGCGCTACTTACTATGCTACTACTTACTTACTACAGTTTTGGTCCTACTGATCTTTAAGCCGACGTTTTCCAGTCTCTCCCGCCATTTTTCCAGCCTGCTCTGGACCTCGATTGCATCCTTCACCTACAAGAACAATATCGTCCGCAAACAGCATGCACCAGGGTGCCTCCTCCTGTATGTCTGATGTCAGAGCATCCATTACCAGGAGGAACAAATATGGGCTTAAAGCTTTTTTATTCATAAACATAAAACATAATTATGTAAGGGTTCAACTCTTGTCTGCACTACAGATGCATCCCTTTCACGTAGTTTTCAGTTATCTCCAGGCTCTCCATACCTAAATTATACACTTGAAATTAAATTTTCAAGTATTTATAGAATTTTATTGACTTATGTGATAAGTATTTGATTTTAAAATGATAAAACAGAGAGATAAAAATGATTTTTCTTGAATATTGTACGGTTTTTGTTTATTTAACAATATTACCTTCACCATCATGAAAATGATACTTCGCAAAATTAGTTTTCTAACCATTCTTCCCCCATAAATATAATTGCGTTCCACTTATTGCCCATAAAAGCAAGGGAACGTGCGAAAGGCCCTGTTGCAAAATTGTACAAAAGGAAAGTAATATTAGGTAGAGAACAGTGCTACCCAAGTTCGGGCCATTCCACGCAGAATACTGGTTACCGGCGTACCGAAGTATCCCGCAATAAACTATTCAACAAAACATTATAATGATTCATTTTATTAGTGAAACCTTATATTTAGTATTCTGACTATTATGTTTGTATAATTATAGGATAAAAAAGCGTCCAAACAGTAAAGGCAAATGGATATAACTTTTGAAGCTGAATTCAACTTCTTTAATTGATGAAAAATTATCAATATTTGGGGCTAAGGCTCTGCGATATTTACGTCCTTTAGTTTTACGTATTATATTATCTGGGGTTTTACCTACATACCTGTATAGAATATGGGTTCAGGCATGTGCCTTTCGTGCATGTTCGTGCATGGAAGTTAGATTTGAGCTTTCTACGTAAATGTTGTAGCGTTTCGGTGACTGGAGCGGGCTTTCAGATAAATTATTTATCAACTGTATAGCAATTTTCTTTATGACTCCTCCGACGTAGCGGAGCAATTTACTCGTGAAAGAGATGCGTAAACTTGCAAGGACGCCCAAATTGAGAATGGAACAATGAACAGTAAAGATTTCAATAAGGATACCCTCTAATCCTACACTATATCGGCTTAACGTTATAAAAGAGTGTGGCTGAGCCACTAAGCCGATTCAAATGTTCCATATGCTTCTCATTAGTTTTGATACGGGATTCGTTTTATGAGTTTAATTGACGTGACACAGTTTTTTTTAGAGATTAACGGCCTGTATTCCAGAAGAGGCCGCGCTTTTGTGATTTTTAAAATCATCTAAGACATGGAATATACGAGTTTAGAAGTCTGTAAAAAATATATATATTACTTAAGGATATAATCTAGTCTCAGTCGAATTCAGTTACAAGATTTAATGAACTTAACTTGCTGAAAATAAGCCCCAAAGTTACCACCTTTTTTTAAGTATTTTCAATAGTTTGACTGAACTACTGATATTTTTTGAAATATTTTTGTGTGACTTGTCATATGAGATTTTACATATGAATGAATGAAAAACTCTTTATTGTAGGTACACAAAAATTACAAAACATACACATATAAATAAAATAAAATAATAAAATATTGCTGGACATTTCACACAGTATCATCTAGCCCCAAACTAAGCAAAGCTTGTACTATGGGAACCAGATAACTGATATACTTTTTGTTTTGTAATTACATACATATTATACATAGAAACATCCAGACCCGAGATAAATTTTGTATGACAAACATTTATCCCGCTGCGGGGATCGAACCCGCAACCTTCTGCGTCGCAAGCGGGCTTTCACCCACTGCGCCATAGAGGTCGTCTATGAACCAATAGAACCCAATGTATGTATGTATGTCATGAGTTCATAAAATGTTTCAGTCGTGATAAGCCATAAAACGAGTTTTAAATTTAATATGATATAGTATGTAGGTATATAAGTATGTGTGCAAATGTGTGCAGTATATTTAGCTGAACCTTTCACAAACTTCTAGTTTAAGGGTTTTGATTCTTCGGCGAAGTACTCTTTATTTATTTATTTATTCTCTAAAGATCTTTAGTAGGGCCCTATATCATTGTTCAAATAAAAATATATTGCCAGTATACCTACTACAGCGCTTCGTATAAATATCTTCCTCTTAATTTTTGACAGATCTTCAGGCAGCCTTAAAAACTTAATGAGCTAAAGAATAAATTAACTAGAGAATGGTCACATACTATCGTTATTTCTCAATGTAGGCTTTTCTGTTTTGAGTTATTTCAAAAGATTGTATAACCTGCATGGTAAAGTTTTGAAAATATTTTTGTAAAAACAACAGTAAATGGAATTGTTTTTTACTGTACAGGGCCCGAGCAGTTAGCGCGAGTGGCGGCGGCACTTCCAATTTCCGTAATTTTGAGCTCATCAAGGAAATTGACTGGTATGAGCAATATGAGCATGGCGAAAACGCAACGCAATCTACTCTTTATTTACATTACGCTAAGATCTATTCGCGTGCTCGACGTGACTATCACGTGCCTGCTGAAAATGTTTTCAATGAATGTTTAATAGGCAGCTTTTCAATTTCAATAATTCAGTTTTCAATGTGATTGAATTTCTAGAAATCATTTAGAATGTAGCTAATGCAGTGTCAGTAGTGGAGGTTCTACATGTGTGATGATGTCATGAAAAATCATTCGTTCAAGGATCAAAACACTCTTTATTCACAACAAGCTTCCACTCGCAGCTTCGCTTGCGTGGTACCATCTTAAATAGCCCAATTAGCTATTCCAGGCTACGATCTACAGTTTTGCCAAGTTTGATCAAGATTATTTCAGACGTTTCGGCATGATTGAGTAACAAACACCCATACATCCATCAGTAGGATATACGTCATATAAAATATCATCGTCATTTCCCTGCCGTTATCCCACTTTTATGTGGGTACATCATCCCACTCATATAATAACGCTGAAAGTTTGTGAATTTGTTTAGGTGTTTAGATGTTTGTATGTTTGTGTATCAATCACGCCTAAACCTAGAATAGCATATAGGCTATTCAAAATGTTGGTACCACGCGGGCAAAGCCGCCCGCAGAAGCTGGTATAAAATATATGAATAAATAAATAAATAATGCTGGACTTTTCGTACAGCATCATCTAGCCCAAAAGTAAGCAGAGCTTGTGTTATGGGTACTAATGCTAAATGACTGATATACTACTTATATTCTTTACCTATAAGAATACTTCATTTACATTTAGAATTCATATAGGTATATTATAAAGGGACTATGTATGGAATTCTTTGATATTAGCAATGTATAACTAAACCAATCGAACAGAAGTTTTATAAAAGCGAGCAATAAATCAAAGCTACTGTAACTGATGGCGAGCGGCAACGGCAATCAAATCAAGCCCACATCGCGGGTAATCGGCTGAAAGCTCCGCGACAGTGTGGCACTTTGTGGGCTTTCGAGCCGGATACACTGGCCCATAACTGATTATTGCTGCTATTGCCAAAGTAATTTAATAAACACTTAAAACAGAGTTTTTAAACATAAGTATAACTTACTTCCGCCCGCAGCTTTGCCCGCTAATATATGTAAATAGACACAAACTAAGCAACAAAATGTTGTATGAACCAATGTACAATGTGAATGTTCAAATACACACGAAAACTACATTAAAATTTGGTTAAAGAATTTTAGAAATACTGATAATCTTCAAACAATAGATCTCGTTTTTTAGGTGTCCAATTTATTATTTCAGATTTATTTATCACTTAGAGCATGGAAGCTCTATTATATAGTGTTGCTACATAGTTGCGCGATTTTATATTGCTTACTCTGTTATGCAAAATGTTGGCCACGCCTGTATCATAATTACCCATCTTCCGCATCTAAAGCTTGCAATACCGGAAATTGATATATGCAAGTTATTTAATAGCTTTATCCAACTAAATATTAACATATCCTACTGTAATAACATATCCCGGACACTAAACAAAAGTCCGTACAAACTCCGTTATAATTACATACTTATTTTAAAACATGCACGTCGGCGTATAACGCGTTCCTCGTTTGTAAAAGAGAACTCAAGGAGCAGATAGACTCGATTGGTGTGGGGTAAGGAGTGTCCACTGGATTCTATACGTGCGCATGATCCATCCGCACCGAACGCTCGGCCCCTTGATTACGGATCTCGCGACAGGCTAATCTCGCAGTCACTGCTGTCAAACTTGTGTTAAACGGACGTAGTTATGCGTAAAGAAACCAATCCACACTCATGTCGAAATTGAGTTAAATACAATTCAGACTCGACATGAGTGTGGATTGCTTCCTTTACGCTAATCTACGTCCATTTAACACAAGTTTGACAGCAGTAATTGCGAGATTACGCCTGTCGCGAGATCCGTAATCAAGGGACCGAACTGTCAATTCAATAGAGGAAATGCTGAGACGTTAGAAACCAGCAGCATTTTTTGACGTCATCACTATATGTTCTTTATAAAAATGACTGCGTTGCGTTCGGCGCGTACATATGTGGGATCAGCTTAAATTCTCTTTAATGGCTTAGGTACATGTCTATCGCAGCTTGTCATTAGCTCAACGACGGACGGTTTCCGTCGAGCTAGCGCTACTCTTATCATATTTTAAGTTCTTCATTAGCAGTAATTGACGCGAACACCGTTTGTCGCTCTCAACCGAGAATCGTCATTACCACTGTTATTTTTGATCACAGCACAAACATTTTCTATTTCCAAGCTGTCCGGCTATCTAATTGACAATCCTATTAATAATTAATAAGAAATATAGCGTTGCTTTTATCTTAATGTGGCTTTTAACGTGCATTTGTATCCCGGAGAGACCGTTTCGACGTAATTTCCAACGGCTCGTCTGACTAATGGATAAATATGTACATGCTACCTAGTTGTGTATTCATTTATTATTTATTCATAATTAAAAATGTAATTTAACAGATTACGGACGTTGATTTAATTCTGTTAATGACCGAATCGTAAATCCATTAGTGTAATTGGTTGTTGGTCCGATATACTTAGTCGGCCGCGTACCGGTCGGCCGCGGTACAAAACCGATTACAACATCTGCCAACAATGAAAACTATCTCTATTAGAAAAGTTAGATTTTAGGCAAAAACGCATATGTTCTACAGCCTCGATAAAACTCAAAATAGCCTCAACTCAAATGCTTTTTTTTCTATTCTACCGTAGAGATAGGATGATCATGATAGCATGCGTCCATCATTGTCCATTTGTGCATTGCATGTGAAACACTCGCAATTTTTCGATTCATTTCAAAGCTTTCAGGTAGCTCTGTGCTTATTTACTGAGGTATATTTGGGCGCAACAAGCTTATTACTTTATGTTGAAGTATACGTGGCGTTCTTTGAAATAAAATATATAAATAAATAGAAAATATATATTTTATGAAACGCATTATTGAATACTATTGTTATGTATTTACATTTTATACGGGACTTAATCGCGTAGGTTACTTATTTATTTACCTCGACGTTTCAGTAGCGTTACAGCTACCGTGGTCACGAGAAGACTGCCCGCCGGTACTCATTCGCCTCTTCGACCGATGAGAAACTACCCTCATACTATTGTATTGATTTTATGACTGATATGAGTAATTTAGCTATGGACAACTTTGGGTTAATGCTGGTAAATAGTAAAAGCGTGGTAGATGTAAGCTCAGAAGCAATAACTAGAACGAGAGGCGAACTTTCTTGGGGCTTTAGCTATAACTACAATACAAATTATTAAGAGTGCTCGGCATCGCGGGAACGCTTTCAGAAGTAATGAATTAGAAAAGTTGCGCAGCACTCACGCGGATTGAGGCGCGGAGACGTCGACGCTACTCTACATTACTTTAATTAAATCTATTTGAACAACAAAGTTTAATTAAATTTCATCCAGCAGTTAGGCGTCGTGGAGGAATAATCGTGCAATTAGAGCGGCCGTGAGCGTCGCCTTACACGCTGCCAGTTAATTAACTCACTCGCCGGCTATCCGGAGGCACACTGTATCAACATCGCATCATGCCACATTGCCTACACTGTACATTGTAGGTACAATCGTCTAGAATAATTTGTTATCAACTTTTGCTATGCATATTGTCGTGTTTAGCGGCCCTTTGTTCTTGTGGGCCGCCTATTCTTTTATAATTATTTAAGTTATCAATCGTAGATAATTTAGTAGACTTTAAACTCTATGTATTTACAAAAATAACTATATTCTGAAAAACACTCGCAAATCATCTAAAGAATTTTTACCATCTGTCCCCACAAACTGCCCCCACGCAGTGACAGACGGTAACACTATCTAGCCCTAAGTACAATCAACACCAACAGTATTTTTATGACAACCAGCATTTTAGTATTACACATTTCTTTTTAGCCCAGATCCTCTGCATTTGTAATGATTATTAATTATTAATGAATTATTCTTGAAACAATAAGGTCAGTAGAGCCACAATTATTTTATCCGTAAAATTAATTAAACAGACGGCATAGTCACATGCGGGTAATGTTGATATTGTGGGGATTAGGTACACACGCAGCAAACATTACCCGACCCTTTCTAAAGCAAAACAACTTCTGGACACGAGATCTCTAGGTTTCCTAAACTGAAAAAAGGATTAGTCACAACTTAAAAAAATATCCTAGAATGAAAAATCTTATGACCATATCTAAAGAAACAAGATCACGACTCCAAGACACAGCAGTCAAGTCATTCTGTCAGATTTTTAGGTATTCAAGATCTTCTGAAGCTTAACATTTCATGATTAGGTATGTGACACTTTGTAAGCCCATCGCTATTAGAACACAAACTATAGTTCCTTCATTATCCTGTTACTATTATCCCAGTTATCTTACATACTGGAGTGTCCATCATGTCTCAACACCTGCACTTTAAAAAACCTCATGGCTTGGTCAAACAATACCATTGGTATAAATTGTCTTTAGGTTTGATTCGAAAATTTCGAAAGAAGAACCATTCCACGGTTTCGAATCCAAAGGTTGGTTTCTCCAACGTCTCATTCGATTAATACTGGTGGCGACACAATGGGTCGGCTTAGCACTATGAGCTTTCATTGTGCAAGTTTAATTGTTTTTACATGTGAATGGCGAGCCGCTTCGAATAACTAGTGATGTCATGCTTTTGAAGAGATAGAAATATGGAATGTAAAATGAAGTGCGTATGAGTAAGTAACTCTAGCGACGGATGTTTTAGGCCGCCTGAATTTTTTTATCGAGGCTTTACATCAATAGACCATTTTCTTTTATAAACTTTAGTGGTTTACTTAATGCTATTACTACAAATTGTTTATGTCAACCTTTTATTGTGATAAATAGATATAAAAAAAACTGGGACCAGCATTTTAACGAGATCTCCGAAGCGCGGAAGCGCTCGGTTATTACCACAATCGTATATTTATTTTGTGAATAGGTAATTTAACTCTGAACAAGGTAAGTTAATGCCTCTAATAATTTATTGCAAACCTCACGTTTAACTGCCATATGAACAAAGAAGCACTATAGTAACTAATAATGTAAAGGAGTTGCATATACGCTTAAGTGTTCCTACTGATCCATTATGCGCACATAGCAACGTATAAATAAAGGCAAAAACTCACAAGATCCATTAAATGTATTGCTGGAACGCGAGTGCAATAGTGTGGATACGGCTTAACTGATTATTGAATAAAAACAAAGTGCTAGTTTTTCTACGATACTTTTTGTTCCTTTCGATGTCGGCACTAGAAATTCAAGTGCAAATGATGAAACTGGCAATTTTAGTTTTAAATTTCACTGGCATGGTAATTTTTGTGTGTTAAAAATTTAAAAGGAAAAAATGCTAACTCTGGCTAAGTTAGTTTGAACCAATCAGTTTAATGGCATTCCTCCAAAAAATAGCAATTAAAAAAATTTACCTATACAACCAAAGTCTTATCCTCTCCAAGCCAACGTACCAAGCACTTCCGTAAGAGAGTGAGCTGAGTACATAAAGGAAACAGAGTGAGCTCGTTGACCGGGATCCTTTGACAGCATTGATTCTGATAGAGATAATCTAGAGTCCTATCCTGTTAGCTAGACAACAATCTATAAACGACTGTATCCCCAAGGCGCGGTAGACATTCTCATTCATTTTTTATGTATTCCAGATCCTTTAAAGATGTCCTATATAATATACATATGTGTAAAAAATCAAACAAAGTCAAAGTCAATAAGCATTTATTCAGTAGGACCGCAATGATCACTTCAAATAGTCTTAAAATTAATATTACTCTGTTCTTGCGCTACCAATACCGTGAAGAATCAGGGCAACAAACACGGTTTGGGGCCTATTATTAGGTATTTTAGGTGATCCATCTTAAAGCTAAAAGTCGAGCTCCAGAGAAGCCACTCAAACAAAATTAAGGCTTGTCAAAGTAAATTTAGATGCTCAAGTACAAAGAAATAAGAAGAAATATTAATGCAACATTCTACGACCCTAAGAATGAATTTTAAAATGGTTATTATAAATATTACACGCTATAAAAAAACCAATGCGTTGAACAAGACCAGTAGCAGCTTCATTTTTCTCTCGCTGCGATCAGGGGTATTTTTTTTCTTTTGTTTAGATTGCTGAAAGACATGTTAGAAATGTAAGTAGATAATTCAAGGAAAAATTATTCATGTTGAGCAAGTCCTAAAACCATACTGTCCATTCATCCATCCATACTAATAAATGCGAAAGTAACTCTGTCTGTCTATTTGTAACACTTTTCACAAAATTGGCACGGATAAAGGTTGTATCCCAGGACATAGGCTACTTTTTATCCCGAAAAAATAACACAACAAAAGCACACACACCACGGGAGCGCAGTAGTATTTACCAATAAAGTGGTCAAAACGTGTTCCCAATATGTCGCAATACATTTTTACTTTATTAATCGTAAAACAAGCTTATTTTACGCATGTTTAATGATGTGATTGGACTGCTTTTTAAATTGCAAGACTTAAAATTTTACGGAAATGTCTCTCATTAAATCAAATCCTGTGCTGGATTTTAAATGATACTTACGATGGAATCTGTTTTTGAAATACGATGTTATTTATTATTTCAAGAAAAAATAAAAAGGAAGTGCCATACAATAAGGGATTGTCGGCTTCATGCAGTTTTTATATAAACTATCTAGGTATATCTTTTTCATTTCAACGATTCATAATTTTAATCTTATCTACCAAAGCTGTCCGTCGCGGTCTTACCCGCGGTCCCTCGGGAAAACTTCACTTTCCCGGGATAAAATGTAGCCTATGTTCATGAGGGATAATGCAGGATTCTAATGGTGAAAGAATTTTTTAAATCGGTCCAGTTGTTTCGGAGCCTATTCAATTCAAACAAACAAACAAACAAACAAATGTTTCGTCTTTAGAATATTAGTATAGACCACGTTAAAAGATACTCTATAATCAAAAAGAAAAGCTTCCTAAACAGTTAATCTGCTGTCTATACCAAAAGGTATACACACACATCTGATTATCTTCTTTTTCATGACCTACCCAGAATGCCATCTGTAGCGCAGTGTCCATAAAGTGGCATATTTGCTGACCATAATAGCTGCAAGCAGCAAAGAGGTGACGTGTAGACACCCTAATGATACAGCTATCGTTATTAAACATGAAAGTTGCCTTGGTTCGTGAAGAATTAACTAAGTACCTAGATACAAACCACGATTAACTTTTTGACGTTAAAGTTATGTTTGAAGCACACGTTGAAATTGAAACTCGCCAAAATTCTTTTACTTGTAACGCAGAATATTCACTTCAAAAATGCATGAGAACAGAGAGAGCAATTTCTTGAATTGTATTTCACTTCTAATTTAATTGTATATTTTGACGTGTCTCCGTTTTTACGGACGTCTATAATATGCCACCGCTCCTCAGGAATCCAAAGTTTTCTAATTACCAACAGCAATTGCAAAAACGTAACAAATTCACGACGTTTCTGTACCAAGTGAATGCAGCGGCAAAACCAGATCCAATATCTGCGCGGGCGCACCCTGGAATGGCGGCAAAAACTCCAGGCAGCAAATAAGTAGGTGCTTCAATAAAATAAACGGTTCCTAATAGCGGAGACGAGAGGCAGTTATGTTTGTCTCCTTGTGAAAAAGGTTTCCGGGTATTTATTTTTTGTATTCTTTGCATAGCTCAGATTAGTAGGTAGTACGTTTTCTATTTTAGCAATTTGGTACACATCAGTGATTTTTTTCTATACAATTTCTGAGTACCAAATTGAAGCTGATTGATCAAAGATATTTTTAATTGCTTTCTCATAAAACGTTTGGCGACTTCAAAACTTGTTTCGCCCACAAAATAATGAACAAAGCATCAAAGCAAATATTCGTCCAATACATCATTCAGTTGCTATGTTCTTGTTTCTTAGAAGCCATCAAAATTGCTGTTCAAAGGCGATCAGTTATTCAGACTTGTTAGACAGTGTGGCGCGCAAAAAGCCGGCATGAGTGACATCTGTGCGTAAGCGCATACAGCTATGGCTGGCATGCGCGCTCTCTAATGAATTTAGACCAATGGAAGAAACCCATCCTGGTATGATGACAGCTTTCTTGCAAAAACAAAGTGTGCCTTCAAGACTTTGATTTTTCTTCTCAGATCTTCGATCAATGATAACGTTACTTTGAAATGCTTGTTTCTTAAACGTTTCGTAAAAGCACGAATATAAATGAACTAAGGAATAAACTCAATAATTTTCAGAAAGCTTAAATTGTTACTTATATTGAATCCAAGTAGAGCTTATTTACCTATAGCATCGCAAAGCACCTCCACTTATTAAAATTCTAGAAGTTTTACTCCAAATTCCTATAAATATTTATGCTAAGAGCATAAAAGACAGGATTACCAAACACACTTGGGGAAACATCAGTGACCAATTAAATGCACGCCAAGAAAGGAGTGGTTGTTTTTGCCAGACGGCGCGCTTTGTACACGCCGAACTGTCTCGGATATGGCAAACATTCAGACGCTTTTAGTATTAGCCATTCATTTGCAACTTTTTCATCTCTAAATACTTATCTGAAACTTTAATAACGTCTGGAGTGCACATAATGAAGCGCACGTAGAGTTCTAAGAAGGTTTGTTCTTTAAACAGTTGAGTGCTATTCCATTTGGTTCGCATATTTCCGCGAAACATTCTACTCGTGTAGCGTACATGCCATGCTTTTAATGTATTTTTAAACAAGATCTGGATACAAAGATGGTGAGACTGTCTTTGGACAAAGAATCTGGTAGTGAAAAGTCTCTCGTGGTGACTACGACTAGTGGAACAGGACCGGAAGACTTGGAGAGAGAGGAGGGAGGCCTTTGTCCTGCAGTGGGAAACATCAGGCTTATTTAAATAAATAAATAACTATTTCAAATTATTTGTGTAACAAAAAGAGGGTCAGAGCTATACAACTATAAATTGACAACTATGGATATTCACGGAGGATTCATATTCACGGCTTATCATGGAAAGTCCCTCTACATCACTCGTATAGATTACAGTACAACCTGCTTTTAAAATAACTAGTGACACACCAAAAAGATCTACCTATATCACCACAAGGTAGGCTCAGAAAGTCTTCAACTAAGCAAACCGTAATTTTCTAAGCAACGAACAGAATTTTCCGTCGCAGTCGGGTAACAGGCGTGATCTGGCAACTCGCATGATTAGCGGCGGGCGAGCGGCTGATTGCCGGCCCAATTGGGCCTTATCCGCCCGCACATGGGAAATATTTTTAATCAACACCTCCATTGAACTTACGAGCGGTCGTACGTGAGCTCCACAGGGCCGCACTTGGGATATTAAAGCTCATTTTTACCTGGGAAAGTTTATTTGCAATTAGCTTGTATTAGAAGTTGTGCGCGCTAGTGTATTGAATTGTATTGTATTGAATTTGTTGAAGTAAACATTGCAGGTTCTCTTATTGCTTTAAAGAGTTGTAATTACTGTAGGTACCTACTCAAATGTAAAAAAAACATAATGAACAAGCTTTCAGCGCGATTAATCACCCGTTTGCTACAAACGAATTGATTCTACTAACTTACCCTTCAATCAAAACGTACCTAATCAATTATTTTTTCCCACCTATGCTCTCCTTATTGCTGGGCAAAGGTCTCAACAAACATCGAATGGTGATAGTAATGCAGTAATTCGTAATCGTGAGTAAAGTTCGAGTGTGTCCCTGCATGGGGTGGATATAAGGGGCGCGGATGGCAGCGGCTGGTGCTTGATTGGCCCCATGAATGCGAGTGGATTGCATCGCACGGCTCCGGCGAGCCCGCGTCCGCTTCCGCGCCTGGCTTGACCCCACTGTCGCTACCTATCGCACTCTAATCTTAATCATACTCTTTTTTTCATTTCATCTAACCTTGCGCAAACCTGCTGCGTCCTTATTAAAATCCTTGTAAATTGTAATAACACTTTATATGCAACACATTCCGTATATCTCCATACGAAATCTCGTAGCTGTAAGCCATGTAAATGTAAGTCACGTTTTCAATAACCTACAGTTTTAGCTTCATAATTTTAACCCCGTCTGATATTAGACTTCATTTTGTTATGAAATTCGCTATTCGAGAACGTGAAGTTGGGGCGGGTTGATACATCTGTGCAGGATGTTGTAGCAAAAGGAGTGATTGAGTCGTTTGTCACGGAGCCAGCGCCGGGAGTGCGGGAGTCCCGGGAGTGGTCGGCCGCGGAGTCAAGTCCAGTAATTGGCAGCGAGCTGAGCTGCGTCTCCTCCGCCCGCATTCAGCCCGTATTATTAACGACGTGTATTGTAATCACGCGGCGGGCGATCGCCTCCGCCGAAGGTAGGGCGGTATTAAATTCCGACAGCTACGTGATAAATCGAAATTGGAAAAGTTTAATAATGTTCGGTTGCTCCGAAAGCAATAAAACCGTTTATAAACGGGCACGAGCGAGAGACGGGCGGCAGGGACGCCCGCCGCCGCCCGGGACTTTAGGGACTCTTAGGTGAGTCCTCCTGGCCTTACGGCCTCTAAATTGATTTCATCGGTATCTTGATGAAGTGATAAAACCGTCTGTCAGGGAGAGTGCTTATACAAACGGATTATTCTCATATCGGGCCGCCCTGATTTGCTGAAATGAAAGGTTCTAAAATGAATATAATTCCGATTTACAGGAATATTTTACTGTCTAGGTTTGTAACTAAGTTTTCTAGTTTCATGAAGCGTAAAGATTACAATCTAGTAGAGACAACCCTAAACGCTATTGAAGTCTTCAAATAATTTAATTGAAAGCTCCAATGTGGTGGTGTTTGAAAAATGTACAGGGACGCACAATATTAAAAACATCTCAACACAAATACTTAATAGCGAAGCATTTTAGCAAGCAAAGCAAGCAAAGGTATTTTCATTAAGAGATATCTCAAGTTATTGGCACTTAGAGTACACTACATTATGAGATAACTAATGATATTTAGCATCGGGAAAGAAATAACGTGTTGATGAGATTCACTGTAGGCCCATAACCTTTAGGTGCGAACTACAGTCTGACTTGCAAACCAAGGTTCCTGAGTAATCTAACGTTATTGAATTTGCGATGTTTGTTCAAGAGTAGTTATTGATTATCAAGTGAATTTATCAATATTTGCTCAGCTAATTGAATAATTACGATGAGAAGGTAATCGGGGTGGTTGAAGGCCCTCGTCACACTAGGATCGCAAAGTATATTTTCTTTGCGTCTGTACTTGCATTTCCAAAATCATAAGGAAGTTTTCTAACATTAATAACTGATTGGTTGGATATCATATAATAGTCAGTTTTGGTTCCGGCGTATATTGCAAATGCCTTTATCAGTTCTACAGATCAAGTTACGTTTTAAGAAAAAAAATCTGAATAATAATTATTTACATATTTAAATTGAGTCTATACAAAAGTCCTGTTTTTAATTATAAACTTAATTTGCTTATGATAAATCTATGGAAATTTCTACCTCGAGCTCCAACCCTCTATAGCGCTAAGGGTAGAGTAATTACTTCTTTTCTTCGTAATAAAAACGGATTAAACTTTGCTTAGGGCGGCCCATTCATTTTGTTTACTATTCAGAAAGGCTTGTTTAAAAAAACTAATTTGCGCTGCTGTAGTTACTCATCTTAATTTAAAAACGAAATTAGCTGATTGCCCAGATAAGAAAATGAGCTTGAGTTAATTATTTTACATGAACTTTAAAAACAAAAACTGTGTTTTAATCAACGGTTTTCGCTAATAGCATTTGACAAAGGAATATTACTTTAACCGACATAAAAAAAGGAGGAATCTTATTTATTACATTAGATTGCCTTCTCAAAAACACCTGAATACGGTACCTATACATCCAAATCGTTTCAGGTACTACAGTAGAGAAGTAGATAGCAGTGCCGGTATATTTATTTACAGAAAGATGGGACAGATATTATCGGTATTGGGAAAAGAGACACGGCGAGGTTAATTTGGTCCCATTGATATCAATTATCAGGGAGTTGGCTGCCCTACGAATTGTTCCATAAAGTCGCTAATCCAGGCCCGGCCAACAATTTGTCCAAACGGTTATGTTATTGCGGTCGGTAAGCTCACCCGATCGCGACTACTAACATGATTTTCCTCATAAAATTGCTTTTACGAACCGTTTTATTAATTCAATGCCAGTGGCGCCGGTATACTTCTTTTTAATTAGGTAAGAAGCTTTTACTAGATAGAAGTTATCGTGTCTGCGACAAATCCACTATCAGCTTTTAAATCTAGCAAAAAATAATCGCAATAAAGATTAGGAAAAGCCCGAAAATAGCAACTGTGGGTACCTACATTAATAATGAAATAAGAATCTGAAGATTCTGAAGTAAGTATTATTTTTGACAATGATTTTATACCTACAAAACAATTCGTCTTGCAATGTCCAGTTTTTCCGGGGCCAGTCGACTAAAGAGCCTACTTTTGTGTCTTCCTGATTTAGGTAAATAAAAACAAGAGAATCTAAAATATATTTAAAAAAAAAACCAACCATCGACCAATATCTTTGATCAAAGTTTCAGACAGATGGCTTCGTAAATGTAGATAATAGACCAAATAAAGAAGACCAATATAGAATTCAATTTCTAATCCCTGACTTGCAGTGTTGAATAGAGGAGACCGTCGATTAATTTGATCAGGTAAGCACACGATTGTCCGGTTACGGTGTCGTTTGAACTTCAATGTCAGCGAAGTCAATTTGTCGAAACTGTTATTGCGCGGGACTGTTCCCCGGCAGGCCAGTTTTGTACGAAATCGTCCATAAGACGAAGTTTATAGAGAAAACGGGGGTTCACAGTCTTTTTTGTAAAAAAAAATATAATTAACTGGCTGTCATGAAAGAAAGAATAGGAAGAAAAAATATTTATTTGCAACAACATACACATTAATACCAAAAACCAGAAAGAAACATTCTCAAAAACGAAAGAAAATTTGCGACAGCATTATGTTGTGTTGGACAGCCGGAACGTATGAATCTGTGGATATCTCTGGGTATTGCGTTTTGGCCATGCTTTTTTTTGTTCGTTACCTTACCTATACGAATCAAACAAAAGAAATGATCCAAACCAAATTATGCTGAATAATAAAAAAGCAGTTACAGCACATAGCCTGGATACCTACAGCACGGGCTACTTTTTATCCCATACAAGTTGAGTTTTCCGGGGGGCAAGGGATTTTATCCGCTGGAAACACCACAGTGAGCGGTTAGTCTTAAAAAATTCACGCTTGAATATTATCTACAAAAGTATTTTCTATGATTTTAATTGTTATTTGATTTATTTAACACAATCCACAGCTAAAAAATATCTTTATAAAAAAATTAAGACATTGTACTTGTCTTTGGGCCCCTCTACATATTCGATGAAGATAAACGAATGCCGACGTTCACGAACGTGTAGAGGGCTTCATCGCCTGTATAAGCCTGTCATCGTCTTTCCAAATTATAGATCGGCAAATAGTTCGGCGAAGGTGTTTCAGCCAATAAGGGGCTTACAGTTCATTAATAAATGATTTCAATAAATAATCGTTTTGTTAATCTTCCTCTGTTCCTGCGTTGCTGGAAACCTGTTTCACTCATGAATGTGTCCCTTTATACAGAATCGGCCATAACAGACAGCGCTGCGCAGACTTTAACTCCACAGAATGGACACTTGATTAAGATACTTGTGTCCCTTTATTTTGCAATTACATCTGACGTCGCAATGTTGGCAATCTTCTTTATTGCTTATTTGAGTGCTTTTAAGTCTCTTTTTCTCGTGGAACTCGTGTATGTCATGTGGCGGCAAGATGCTCATTAAATGTGTTTCTAATGAGTAGGTATTTCAATAAGTAGAGAGTTTTATTATTTTAAAATGAATTTAACTATGAAAAGTGAGCAAAAACAAGCACTTTGGTAACTGTGTGTACCTTTACACGAAGATAAAAAAAATAAAGTTAAGCAATACTATCTAATTTGTGTCATGTACCTATATATTATAATCACTTCTTTAATTATAGATTATTAATTTTCTGGCACTATTAGGTTTATAGGTGAAATCCTGCATTATTAATAGTAATTCAATTCAATTTATTTATTTCAGCATAATACTCGTACATACATAATGATACACAAGTACAGCCATAGAGACAATTAAAAACATCATAAATTAATATTACTTATAACTACCGGAGCGCATGGCACTATGTGTGCGCGTCCAGTGCTTCATGAAAGCGCAGTCCATGTCCAGCCTTCCAGCTATAAGTTTCAGATAGCTACTGGTACCGCCCCTGACGTGGCGCATCAGGGATGCTGTTCTGTTGCGGATGATAGCGTAAAAGTCATCGACGCGGGACTCTGCAAACATCCCGGACGCGCTACAGAAGCGGGGCAGTCCCAGTAGCACTCTGAAACCATTATTATACTGGACCTTCTTATCTTAAGAGAATACTAAAATAATGATCTTGTAAGAGCTTTCTTTGCAACAGATTTTCAGGACTCGTTCACTGATAACAGCCTTTTATGGAGGCTTTAGTGGAGCTTAATAGAGCTTTAGGTAAATGGAGTCAGATATTTCAGCATACCCCATAAGCCAGACTAGTTCCCCATTCAATTATGTAGAGCAGGAAACAATAATGGTCTCCAAAATATATTGCAAATACTCAGGATCCATTAAATTTGTTTATCTGCCATTAATCCGACGGACCGTATGAACATTGGCATTGTCATGTAATCGAAATCGGAATCCAGCATTAGGCGGATGTACGGGTATTCGAAATTGGATCGAAGATTGTAAGAGGGATTGAAGGACAAAGACGGCGACACAGCGCATAGAGAAAAGCTTCAAAACTATTACTAGTATTTTAGTGTGGGGTCTTATAACAACTGAACAATACCTATAAGCCCCCTCGCAGACTGCAGAATTTCTATCGGCCGATAGTTGAGACGAAATATACTTCGGCTCGTAATGATTATGGAGAAGATAGCCCGTGTCAACTATCAGCCGATAGAAAGTCTGCAGTCTGCGAGGTGGCTAAGTAATTTGAAATTGAAATAACACATTGCTAGCGAATTTATTGAGACCAAAGTTAGATAGAATAGTTTCCAAACGTGAATGTTTTTTCAGAAGGGTGAGTTTGTTTCAAAATTAAAAAAAGATTTGCAATCTACCTTTTAGAATTTGTAAGTCTGAAGACATCACTCAGTACCTATTTGCTGATAGACTATCTTCGCTCGTGTCAGTATTTACCCATCAACTTACCTCTCATAAATGAAACTAGGCATGTAAGTATGCATAAGAATTTGTCATTCGTCAAATCAAACAAGCCGGCTATCCTCCTCGAGCTGTGACGTCATGGGATGGGACGGAGGGGGTAGGCAGCCCGGCGGCCCACGCACCACGTCCGAGCCGTAATGAGTTGAAAGCGGATACTTGTAGCGCACTCAGCGCGAGCGTGTCCGGTTACCCGCCTAATGTTGGCCGGATAAACAATGACGTCCAGCCTTTTAGCGACATTTGTGGACCCACTCAACACCGAACATAAGCCTAAAAAGATTTTTACTATTTGAGACTCCATCGGATGTACGCATTAAGTAAAAGGAAAATGGGAGAATGTATTCTTTTGGGGTTTGTTTATGTGCCAGCATTCATGTTATCCTCTTGGACACGAAATCACGAAACTAAGTTAAAAAAAACAATAACAAAAAAACATTATCAGTCAGTTATTTCTACTTATTTTTTCGCACAAAAAGCTTCACAGTTTACGAAGCTTTTGAGATAAAAAAAGGACAGAGATATGATGCGTTCAGTTTTCTATTGCAATGACTAAAAGTTATTTTATTTAGTTCTAACTCTACTTTATATATTTTCAGTAGTTTTTATAGCTTCAAAACGCTTTACCGAGCCTCAGTTTAGGAACGTAACTGGCGAGTCTCGTTGTGAAAGCCTAGTCAAATGTGGAGTGACGGACCATCAATGCTCCATTAACTGAGAGTGCGAGGGTGGCTGGGGTGTTTGATACGCTATTAGTTCATTAGCAGCCTTGTGTGCCTGTCAGATGTATTTACGTCGCATGATGAGGAATAAAGCCTCATTTGAAAGCTAAGTATGTAATGGAATATGGGTATTGATTTACCCGAAATAATGGATTGGATAACTTAATGGAGTTCGATCTCAATTGTTTGCTTTCTGATTTTGAAAAAAAGGAAACAAGGTAAGGTATGTTTCGTATATTTTACATGGTAAATTATCTACCATTAATTAACTGCTATTGCGCAGTGGCGCCGCAGCGATATGTGTCAACTGGGTGATCTGACTAGCGGAGCGGCCGCGTTTGATCATCTAAGGATCTGACGGTCGCAAAGTCAGTGGCGCTAAAAACTCGCATCTAAACTGTAGCTAGAGAAACGCTTCGGGAAGAACAGAGACAGGTAGTGAACAAACGTGGGAAAAGCTCATTTTTATAGTCTGTGAAAGCGATGAAGCATTTTTTTACCACAAGGTTAACATAAAGTTGCCTCTGGAAGGAGTAAGAAGAGTCGGTATTGTCACCAGCACACTTGTGACATGGATCACTCCGGAAGACCTTGCGATAGACTAAAACCTATCTCGTAAATAAATGTTTACATAGCTATTACAACCGTTGTTAGTTGGATAACAGCCGTTCGCCAGTGATTTTGAAACCACAACAATATAATAGACAAGGGAGGATTTATTCAGACCTCCCCAATGCGGTTTTAAATTTTGTCAATTCGCGGTCGGGGTCTCATCTTAGGGTTGTATCTACGCTTGGGTAAGATTTATAGATAGATAGATAATTTTTTATTGTACTCACAAACACACAGCGAAGAAGATATATAAGAAAAAATACACTTAACTTTAGGTAGCCTACGGTTATATGATTTATTTCAACTAAAAGCTCTGTCGTATTGGTACTATACGACTGAAGATAGTCTAATTATAACAATTTTGCCCGTGACAGAGATTTACCTAATGACCAAGAAGGGAATCTGCTAAGTAGACCGTTAGGTTAGTAGTACCTATCTGTTAGATATTTTATAGGTAGGTATATTTTATCTCACATTAAATTTAGAGATAGTTTGTAGGTATAACATGACAACCCTAAGAAGCATGGTCCATTATCCCGAGGTGAGGGCATAGCAAAGACGTTAGTCCGGCTCTGCGCTCCGGCGACTTTATGACGTTATCTCTAACAGGTTCCGTCGGGATGGCCCTCGGTACTCTGAAAGCACAGGATCCACTGTTGTGCCTGATAATTGCCCCTAATGGAAAAGTCTAGTCACTCCACCAAAGTGCATTCCAAGTTTTCGCTACTGTCAGATAGAAGTTATTACTTAAGCCCTATGCAGACAACAACTTATAGGTTGAGATAAGTAATGCTTTCAAGCTTTGTACCTACTCACGCCCGTTGCTCTCGTGGATTATGAGATACTTAAGCGTCCATTTTAGAGATTGAATTAATAAAATTGAAAGCTTTCTTAGTTTTGACCCAAATACCAACGAGAATATTGATGGATTGAAACGTGGTATCGGAAGAGATATTGCACCCACTCAATATCACTACATTTTCAAGATTAGTTTATCTGAAAGCATGAATCGTATAATAAATGTGTTAACATTTCTACGCGAATATTAAGCAAAGAAGGCAAATAGAGATTCTGGAGAAGATATATAAATCCACGCGTGTGCTGCATGCGTAAGCAAATTGGTTAGACCTCTTTATGTCCACGCCGACTAATATACAGTCCTATCCACTTGACAGAATGAAAAAGCAAGCAAAATCTAATACACTTACGAGCATCTTACAGCGCATACATATTTAACACGCATATTTACCGATTGGCGTGGATCAGATGGGGTGTGGGCCGACTCAGGGAGGCACGGGGTGAAGACGGTCATTCAATGAGATTGCTTCTTGCCACTCTCCCAGTAATGGATCTCGCCAAAATTGACTGGATCAAGGAAGCCTGTGTGCTGCGTTAGCTCGCCTCGCTGGCTCTCTGGACTTACTGGTTCGTGAAGCTAACCATCCATAAAATACATTTCAAATGGCTCAAACGTAATTGAATTCGTATTTTGAAAACAACGATTTCGTGCGAGAATAGCAGACGGAGTTTCAAAAATACTTTGGTTGATGGCATGAATCATGAATATATAGAGGTGTAGATTGCATGTTTCCGTAAAGGTAATATCGTGTTCAGGCGTGGACAGATACGAGTATAATAGGAATTGTCACGAGACCGCAGACGGCTAAAGCAAAGTGCATATCGCTGTTGCATTCTCGATGGTTATCTTGAAATAGAAAGTTGGTAATAGCAGCATTCATTTGGATATTAAATAGGACACTGAACATGGGCAAATATTCAAAACTACAGACAGCAAAAGCCTTAATTTCCTAAAACTTGATTGCCCGTTATAATACGGACATAAGCAAACAATTGATTTGAAGGCCTTATGCACACTAGTGATACCAATCAAAAAACAAAACCAACTTAATTTAAAACTGACCACATGTTTACGTATCTAGTATCAAGGCTGTAGGATTAAAATAGGGAAAGACTGGGAGAGTTGGTATAGTATATAACTCGGAGTTGGGACGAAAGGGGGAAATGGAAAATGTATGTCTCCAAGTTACGGGAATAACAGCCGCCTGGACAGAGTGCCGCCGCTAATGGATTGATCAGATACCACTTTGGGTACACTCAGCTGAGCTACGTTTCGCTGTCAGCTACCGTAGGGTAGCTATTGTAAGTAGGTAAAGATACCAATAGGCATAACCATACAAAAGATGAGCTTTATTATAATCTTGTGACCCTCTTTATAGTTTTGTTTGGGAAAATATTCAAGGTAACCTACTATTTTTGTTAGATTTGATGGAATAATCATTAGGATTTAAAAAGTATGTATATATTATTTTACAAACTAATATAATTTTCGTACTTACATCAAATTTTTAAGATAAGAACCTTTTTTTTAGGTCATATGAGTTACCTAGCTACATCATTATGATCTTAGTTCTGGGAGAATTTTATTTTCTAC
This sequence comes from Epirrhoe alternata, assembly GCA_963565295.1. Taxonomy (NCBI): domain Eukaryota; kingdom Metazoa; phylum Arthropoda; class Insecta; order Lepidoptera; family Geometridae; genus Epirrhoe; species Epirrhoe alternata. Next base: position 9,323,956 of record OY751381.1, on the reverse strand, counting down.
AAACTATCCCATTCTTTACTTACTAAACTTATTTCATTAAGTAAATGAATCGGTTGATTTAAATGGATATTAGTTTTATCAACTGGCGTAGGTACAATAAAAGAATCCGCTGCTACAGAGTCGCTAGTTCATTATCCAAATGGACTACAGCAAGAACGGAAGCCAGCGGTAGCTTTCTCACGTCATTCATGGTGATTGCCTACGCAGCCCAAACAATTGATGCTTACTCATATGTTTCGTTGTCTACTATTTTTTTTAATCAACCTGTTTCGTCCCACTGCTGGGCAAAGGTCTTTTTGTTGTCTACTATATGTTATTTTAATGATGCTGTATGTAGGCATGTCCATAAACCATTATTTTAAATTATAAATATTTTTTAGTTTATTTGTCTCACTAAATTACAGCCAATTATAAGTACGAGTATGTCAATGGGCTAAGGAACGCCGCATACTTGGTGTTCGCTTAAAGGACCGAATACGGAACTCAGAGCTGCGTTCCTAGACAAAAGAGAGGGATGCCTTTGCCCTGCAGTGGGCTAATAGTGGGTAATATAGGCTAAAATAAAAAAATAATGATAACAAATAAAAAAATAAGTAAGTATTGAGTACTAAGTATTATACCTAAGAGGAATTAATGTGTACTCACTTCAGTGTGACGTAAGAAAATCACTATTGTATCCTAGGCTACGCTATTTGATCCACTTATGTGATTGCCTGCAAGCATTATCTCTCCTCTACTGAATGGAAGCCATAAGTTTACCTCGTAACTCTCAAGCTTCTTACAATATTTTTACGTACCTACTTATGTACGCTATAAATATGTAGGTATGCACATAAATTAACCATTGAAGTTATAAGTAGAGTGTTTTTCGGCATTGGGTGGAATTTATTTAGGAGATCTTAGGTCTCTACCATAGATATTTTGGCTGAGTTCTTTAGATGAGAGGATGGTTTAGATCTTGGGCCTAATCCAACTCAAGCAAATTAATTTCCCTAGCACTACCATGTCCCGTTAAGTGTAGGCCTAGGCACTAGGTCTCTCGTTATATAAATCAAAGTTGAGTAAAATATGAAGTATTTTTCACACTCATTATAATTTTCCCATCTCGTGAGCTAAAACGTCGCGAGTAAATCAAAACAGAGCACCTAGGTAAATTGACAGAGATGTGAATGTGGTAGATACCGGTCAAGATATTGTACCAATCCAATCACTTAGCCTGAATAGCGCTACTTTCCTTGATAGCAGCACGGGGATCATTGAAAGAAGGTAGAGTGCAGCTAGGTGACCAAAAGAAAAGCGGTTAAAATTGCAAAACACCAGGTAATCATTGATTGTTTTTTTTTTAAATTAGTACGTAAATTAGATACTTAATTGTATAGGTATTTTTGAGTTGATCTTCGTTTCCGCTTTCCGCTTTAGCCGGTTTCCTCGGTTAAGGTGTACTGAGCAAGTTTTCATTTGCTACGACACCCGCCTAGGATTCGGTAGAGATTTGGTAGAGTTAGATAAATCCAAAACATTATTTTTTTCGGAAACCTTCGATCATAAATCTATGATCGAAGGAATATCGAGGATTTATGATCGAAGTCGGAAACAAAAGATAGTTACAATAACCATAGAGACCACCTACTTAATAGAATGAATGAATGAATGAAAATACTTTATTGCACAATGCACACCTTTTAACTACAAAATACAGTAGAAAAGAGATCCATATGATAATACAATGGACAATGGGCGGCCTTATCGCTGAGAAGCGATCTCTTCCAGGCAGATCTGTTTTATTGAAAAGTGGGTCCAACCAATTAATTATTTATTTTTCCAAGACGTTCTGTCTATAGCAGCAATTATTTGAAGGAAATGAGATTTCGGATTAGACTCAAGACTGATGAAGATGCCAGCTGAAATGGACGAAAAACAATTCGGATTTTTATGAATATGAAAAACTCTAATCCTTGCAGTTTAGAATATTTACTTTGTGTTGATTTATTTAAAAGTTTATTTTTGCAAGCAACGTTGTGAAACTGAAGGTATAGGTATATACCTACCTAATAATTACCAACTTATAGTATTACCTACCTACCTATTAATTAACAAATAATTAGAAGATTTTAATGTAGGTAGGTAGGTTACTTATTAAAACACTTGGTAGTGAACAAACTCAAAAGAGATGCCTATCTGCCCGTCCTCTAGCTATTAATAATGTTGTACCACACACAACTTCGTTAATTAAAAGTTAACAAAGCCGACCGTCTAATTGGATGGTTTATCGTTAATAATTGGAGGTACCTACAAATATTCTATACTTAGGCAAGTAGATAGAAGTACAGTCGCCTACAGTAAGATGTCCACTTATTCAAAACTAGTCACAAAGGTAAGGTTTTTCGGTAAGGTACCTACCATTTCTTTATTGAGAACTGACATAACAAGAGTTTAAACAGTAGATTTTTTGGTCAGCGATAGGATGTGTGGTGGTGATTTTACATCCTAACCAGGTACTTTATTTTGTGAGTAACTTAACTTTCTTAATAAACTTGACGTTCGCCCTGAGGTGGGTGGGATGGAGCAGACTAAAAATAAAAAAAAAACAATAATTAAAAACAGTTCTGATCAATAACTAAGGTACCAAATGTATTTAACTATGTGTAGAATAAACATAATAAATAGAGTTGGTAAATTATATTTGACTTTGGTTAAGTTTTGATCGTGTTTATAAAGGCTGCCATCTGCGAGTAGGTTGCTGCGAAGCGTGAAGAGCTCGCCGGTTTTCCACCAAATTTAATTTCCTGCCACAACAAATAATTCGTGGAACCCCAAGCAGTTACCAAAAACCGATACGAAATGGCCCGTGGAAAGTTTCTAAATTGCATACAAAATGTCCCAGGCAGAGTTGCGAGCTGACGGCTATTACTTACAACGCAATATCAAATTGCTTTCAATTTATTTCGCAATTGCCGTCTTTGAGTTTCGCTTTGTAGGGGCCTCTGACGTCGGTCCGAGGCAACAATAAAATGTATTCGTCTCCGGAATGTTTAATATGGGGAAAAGTTTAATAACGCGTCCGGGCGGGCGGGCCGCCCAGCCGCGGCCACTGGGCGGGCGGTCAGTGCGCCTTACCGACCGACTGCGATAAATCAAATCTTTTACCTCCTACGTCGCTAAGAAAAATCCTTATTACATTCGCAAACATTTCTTCGAGTTCTATTGAAACTCATTCCAGAAGGTAAAGATGGTAGTACCTACCTACCTAATAAAGAATACGCACGTAATTTAATTCAATGTATAGATAAAAAAGCTAGGTTTTATAGCTATAATAATGCTAGGTATTAGAGGTAATGACAAAGCAGGTTGCCATACCATCGCAGCAATTAGTGGACACCTATTAGAACCGCTCCACTATTGGTTCCTACAGACTACAATCCCTTTGAGCCGAAATAACCAAAGAATTTATTTAACTCGTCTAGAACATACGCCGGGCATTGTTCCAGTGTAGTTTATTGTGTGTGTAATTGGAAACTCTCTTCCAACTCATCAAGACACAGAACAGAGGCTTAGACAAGTGACTGTCGAATGAACGATTCGCTATCAAATAGTTGCTTAGGCTACCCTACGGCTACGGCGATACCGCGCAAAAAATATACAGATTCTGTCACCACCACAGGACGTTTTGCTTAGCATTTAAAGTTCTTAGATATCCAGATAGCTACAATATTTTTTGAAGCCCAAGTGGAACTGGGCCGGACGGCAGCATGTCGGACGATTTGTGGGCAAAACGAGCCACACAGTGGACCCCACAAAATATGACGCGCAAACGTGGAAGACATAAACAGGGGACTTGCCCCCCCTCCCCACACCCCCCCCCCCCCAAATTGTACACGTCATTTGAAAAATCTTGTGTATTTGTGCAATAAAATCTAATATTAGTGCCCCCCTCCCCAAAAATTTCAGGCTACAACCGCACCTGCACGTAGGTACGTAGGTACCTATACTTACACTAGTTATGTCGCTCGCTACGTGTCATTGGTCGTCACTTATCTAGAGCTCCTTGGCCCCTGAGCCTGACGAGCGCCGACACAATGGTTCCTCGCCTTAATTAAATGTTAACAAACGCCCTCGTCGCCTAATTGGAACTGTTGCCTATTATGCTTACCTTTCGACGCAAAGAATAACTTCCAGGACCACTTCACACTTTTACTCAGTGTTTTGAAGTTGAGTGCGCTTGCCGTTAGTGCTGCCATTGTTAATTGTTAAGTACCTACCGACTAGATTGAGTAGGTAGGTATCTTCCTACTCTCTACCTATGATTCTTACCAATCTTTCTGTAAGTAAGGTAACTTGGGCACAAAAAGCTTACTACATCGAGATAGCTCTTTGACGACAGTTAGGTAGGTACCTTTTTTCAGAAGCCCAACACGTCGTCTTCGCGTCCTCGTCCGCATCTAGTAAGCGTAGCATAAGTGGCCTGCACAGAGTAATGTACTGTGGTGTAGGTACACCTCACCCACCACCGCCGCAAGAAGAACGCTCGTAAGAATCGCAAGGACCACAGACGCATCGTGTCGGTGTCGTCGATCGTCGTGAATATTTTTTTAGAGCTGTTTTCTCTACATTCTCTAGAAGACGTAGTAGGACTTCTTTGCTGGCGCGAACTCTAAAACTTTTATGTCATTTATATTAACTTGCTAGTGTCATTTTTATAATGACAGCTTATCTGCCAGCTGTCACCGCTGCTGTCTGTCAGATTAATTTTTGTTTTCGTTTTCCGTTCCACTTTTCTGCAGTTTTCTCTCATGAAAGAACAGCGAAAAATTTAAATACCTCATGAATTCAACATGTTAGGTGCTTAGTGTAACTAATTCTCGAAATAATATTTAGTTTCTATAAATATGGCGCTATTCAGACCCGCTGGAATGTCCGATGAGGATACGGACAGTGAAGACGAATTTTTTATGAGACCGGTAAATCAGATTTTGTTCGCTATTTACTCAAATCAAGGTACAAAACTTGCAGGTCCTATCTACTATTTAGCTTTGTCTCCAAGATTAATAAATCACGTGCGGGGAAGAGTATATACTTACCGTGTTCTGTTTGGTGACACAACAGTTTGGTTAGAATAAGAATTGAAACCTTACTTATGTAGGTATATTCAGTTCCACTGCTAGGCCTCCCAAAAAAGGTCCCCTGAAAGAAGACAGCCAACAGATAATAAGCAGTGGGTGGAAGTGGGATGAAAGCAACTAGTTAGCAAGATACAATTTGCCAACGATCAATTTCTATTGATTTTATGAAATCAAAGGAGCTGTTCAATTTTTTCAGAAGAAAAAGTACTTCCCCTTACAACAGCAGAGTGAAAGGAAGAAAATTGAAAACTCCCTTCAAGATGCTATCATCAACGGAAACACTGATGAGGTTCAAGCAATACTCAGCACTGGTGAATATCACTTTTCTACCTATTGTTTGGTCTAAAGTTGGTAATGGTTTTAAAAGTAAAGGGTGATTTATTCTTTAATTTTATTACTTTTTGTGGCTTTTGATTGTTTATTGGCACTCATATCAGTGTGAGTTTTGCTTAAGTTATAAATGTTCTTCCTGTGTAAAATATAATGTTATTAAATTTGATCTATAATGCAGCCATTGTATTGTCAAGCAACTTCACTTTAAAACTGCCTCTCAAATATATGGATTCAATTTAAAGGACCAATGGGGTCTGGGTGTTTCTATGTATAATATGTATGTATTTACAAACAAAAAGTATATCAGTCATCTTAGTACCCATTACTTATTTATTTAATTTCAGATCTGAATAATAATATGAACGTAAAACTGGATAGCGGATGGACTCCTCTCATGCACGCCTGTTTCCATGCTCAAGACAAAATTGTCAAGTTCCTATTAGATAAGGGTGCAGATCCCAATTTACATGCAGGTAAGCATCACTTCAATAATATTTTATTTATTTATGAGCCTGTGATGTCTCTTTGCAAGACAAATGCCTTCTTTCTTCCACTCTTCTCTATTGTGAGCTAATGTGGAGAGTGAGAGTCAAATCAGCTAGTACAATTTGTTCACTACAAGATAGAGAATTATTGCATACTAGCTGTCCATCGCGGTGTTACCCGCGTTCCCTCGGGAAAACTTCACTTTACCGGGATACAATATAGCCTATGTTCATCAGGGATAATGCAGGATTCTAATGGTGAAAGAATTTTTTAATTCGGTCCAGTAGTTTCGGAGCCTATTCAATTCGAACAAACCAACAAATCTTTCCTTTTTATAATATTAGTGTAGTTATACAATTTAGAAACTGCCTGCTTATCATGACTACTCTCTGCACAGTAGATTATATAATATGAAATGGCATTTGAGTATAGGTAGTATACATATTGAGCATATTTTCCACAGAAATTATAAACAGGCTAGCCATATGTCTCAAAGTCAAAGTCAAAAAGCATTTATTCAGTAGGACCGCTGGGATCACTTAGAATAGTCTTAAAACTAATTTTACTCCTGTTCTTTTGCAACCAATACTGTGAAATCAGGGCAACAAACATGATTTGGGGCTTGGCATTCTTTTAGGTGATTCATCTAAGAACTAATTAGTCAAGCTCCAGGGGGGAGCCAGTCAAACAAAATTGAGGCTCGTCAAAGTAAGTTTAGATGCTCTTAAAGTACAAAAAACTAACGCTTCAACAAAGAACTTCGCCTGGAATTACAGGCTATGAGTAGATACATATTAAAAAGTTGCTCTATCTCTTTCAGATTCAGTCACACCAATAATGGCAGCTTGCTCAAACAGTAGCGCAGATCATGACACAATTTACACTATAATCACCAACCTACTAGACAAAGACTGCTTGTTGAATATCGGTGATAAATACGGACAGACTCCGCTTATGAGAGCCATTAGTAGTGGCAGGGTTGAGGTTGTGAGGAAATTGCTAGATGTCAAAGTTAATATTGAATCTCGGGATGTGCAGGGTTGGACTGTAAGTTTGTTTCAACCTTTTAAACCTTATACAGGGTGTAAAAAGACGTCTACCGAAGCCGAAAGGGGTAGGTATAGCATCCCAACACAACCAAATCCAAAAGGATTTTCCGAAAAAATCATTATATCCAGAGAAAACAGCGTTTAGATTACTATTTGCGTATGTTCTGGGCGCGTTTTTTTACGTAGGCTGCTGGATTTTGAGTTTAAACTGTTTTTTTTATAAATGAAATTATTAGGTAGGTATGGTCTTATTATATTGCGCTAGTAGTTAATAACCGAAAATAACATAAAATGACTTGACTAAGTCATTTTTTTTTGCGTTTGTTTTTCGCTAAATATTTTTAGAATCATGGTCTGATTGCAACCCCTCAGTTTTCGGTAGTTGTCTTTTTACACCCTGTATAACTTTTATGGAACAAAACAAAATTTCTTGATTTCTTGTTCTGAGTACTTTTAGCAATGATCTCATCAACATTTTACCAGGACTAGCAATTTCACATGCCCTATGAAGCATAGTTGTGCTCTGTTCTTTAGGCACAACTGTATCCTAAGGCTACTTATTATATTAAACCTATTTAACCTTGCAGAACGTCATCATTCTACTGAAAACAACTAGAAAAACAACACCACAAAATACACTATGTAGCTCCATTAATGCTATTTTTTTTTATTTCAGCCAATATTCTGGGCAGTCCATCACAACCAACCAGAGATCTTAGAGCTCCTCATAGCCCATGGTGCTAGAGTCACAGAGGTCGACCGGTCTGGTCGTACACTTCTAGACATAGCTAAATCACATGAGTATGATAATATTATTGAAATGCTGAACAAACATCTCAATATAGATGAGGCTGTTGAAGAGGAAACAAACTCGGGCTTCGAGAACCAAATGACGACCTGGTATGATTACTATCCTGGGATTACTAAAGTCGGAAAGTGAGTAAACAAAAACACCCATTATAATCTTTGATATAATGATATCAAATATTAATATAATATATTACTTGACTGATTCTATTGTATTTTGTAATTTTATGTACATATTGTAGTAGCTTAGTTTCTGTAAATAAATGTACATTATCTTTGATTAATAATATTGAGAGCCAAGAGCGCAACGAGTTACGTTCATTGAGACACGTTCAGGAAAATTGTCCTAATGAATCACATTGTCGGTATCTTTAAGGACTATATTTTTAAGTAAATCCCGTTTTTTGAAAGTGACTCCTAAGGATTCCCTGTGTACCATCAAAAAGAACTTAGACCTCACTACTGCTTAACATCAGGCAGAGTGAGGTCAAATGCTGACCTATTTAATTTAAAAAAAAAAAAAAAAAAAAAAACTTTATCATCACATTTTTCATACAAGCACAGCAGCCTTATTGTCTAACTTGAAATCCATTCCCAGTTGTCATCCCAATAGAGCTCAACCAATCACTGAATCAATCAATCAAATTGCTGGTTTAGGCTTAGAATACTTTTGACCTTACTCTTCTCTGTTTTCGAATTTTGTATCTCTGTGATCTCTTTTGTATTCCTTGAAAACATTTTAAAATAACAATGAATTTAGTAAAGCCCAAGTTTGCATTTTCCAGACCAAGCTACTCCACCGAAATACCACCTCTACTCTACGGAATGAATTGTGAACAGCTAGGACCCCTCATCAAGTCTACCGGCATAGATCTGAGAACCTTCTTACTTCTAGAAGATGAGGATATGAACAAGCTCGGCATCCACATGCAGTTCCAAAGAAGAAGACTCAAACTTGGACTGAGGAACTTCCATAAGCGTACTTGGAAATTGAATGCTGTCGCCGGTTTGTTTGCAGCTAAGAATGAAAACTTTAGGTAAGATTTGTATATTTATCATTATCATACTTAGCCTAGAGTACTAACACAAAGATTTATCTTTGATTCTTATGTCAACATTACCAAGAGCGAGAGTATAGTCTGCACCCTGAAATTTTAATGGTTTCGTACCTACCTAAGCACTTAGTTTAAACTTTGTAGGCCTTATTAATAAACTTGTTGTAAAGTACGACACGTTTAATTAAGTGATTGTTTGATTAAATTAAAAAAAAAAATGGTTTCCATAGTTACACCCGTCGTAACTTTACACCACGTTTATTAATAAGGCCGTGTGGGAATAGGTAGGTTTTATGCGAATCTAGCAGAAAACTTGGAAAAAATGTTTGCTTGTATGTTTTAGGTACCTTAAACGGTGTTTTGAAGTTCCACAGTACACAATTTGTTTGCTAGTGTGAAATACGGGTAATAAGACTATTTCTTTTTTCTTTCCAGTGTATTAGACTGTTTGACAACGCTAGGATCTCACCTGCAGCAAATATACATATTAGAAACAACGCTACAATACTCTCTGCGCGAATACGGCAGGATCCAAAACCAGCTGAAGTTCGAACCTCCCGACTCTCCTTTGATTGCCAAAACGAAGACTGCGTCAAAGAAACTGCTAACCAATATAAACAGTATTAGAGTGCAAATTAAGGAAATGAGGAAGCTACTCTCCAAGGTACCTAAAACTTTTTAGTGATATATTTTTAAAATACGCGCCTTCTAAAATTGTTGCCGCAAAACGTATCTACTGTAAAACTACTTTCTGAAGGCGTTTCGTTTTGTAACTTTTGTTTGGACTAAAGGCGCGGACCCACCGCGGCGCATGCTGTGCACGGGCACGCGGCGCATATTAGCTGCGTGGTTTCATTTAGTTAGACAACGTGACAACGTTTTCACTGCAGCACACGCTGTATGTGCGGAGTGACGCGAATGGGTAAAGTGAGGAATTAATATATTAAGGGAAGTCTGAAAGTAGCGCCGGTGACTGAAAAGTTGAGGAGCAATAGGTTGGCGTGCTATGGGCATGTAATTCGGAAGGATGAAAGTCACGTAACTAAAAGGGTAATGGAAATGAATGTGGATGGAACTCTGAGTAGAAGTAGACCAAATAAAAGATGGATGGATAGTGTGAAAGATGATATGGGTAAGAAGGGAGTGGATACGTAGATGACGAGTGATAGGGGAGAGTGAAAGAATAGAACATGTTGTGCCGACCCCGCATAAGCGGGATAAGGGGCAAATGATGATGACACGCTATCCACGAATATTAACACATGACTATGTACAAATGAAGCGTAGAACAGACCCGCAGCACGCTTCCGTTTACCACGTGCATAGCCTGCATAGCGTTGACAGCATTGAGCTACGTGAGCTCCATATTCGAACTAGCTACGCGTGTACCAATGACGTCAATTCATGCGTAGCGTGGGTTGCAGTGGAAACAATAACATACATTTTCTTTCAAAGCGACGCACGTGCGTAGCCTCTCCGTGCGCCGCGGTGGGTCTCCGCCTTCACGCTATGTTCGGACAAAAAAACGTTTTTGCACATGGGTAAAATGTGATTTGGGTTTTATAAACATTTGTTTCTTTATTTGGGTAGAGGCCATGAGAGAATCAAATCCAATATTATTTATTAGAAGAATATTCTATTCTTCAATAAATAATAAGTTTCACCCTTCTGGGTGAAACTGGGCGCAAATTTAGTTTCTACCTATAGGTAGAATAACATACTACCTACAAAGATATTTTTCTACACATAATATCAATTTCCATTGAAAAAGTATTTCTATTGAAAACCCTATGAGTACCTAACCTATACAAGCAAGCTACCTAGCTTTACTGGCTTTTATTACATCCACATCTGAGTAAATAATGAGCAATTGTGATGAAATAGCAAAACGAACCTGTACACTTCTGAATTTCTGTTTGTGGTTTACTTGGGAAAAATCCTACTAAGATTAAAAATGTGAAAGATTGCGAAAGACTGCGAGGATGTGTGGATGTTACTGTTTCACGTAAAACCTACTCATTGAAATTTGACACAGAGATAGATTTGCATCTGGCAAATTGGCTACTTTATCCAGATAAAGTGACTTTATATCTCGGAAAAGTATTCAAGGGACCGCACGTAGACCACGGAGCACAGCCAGTCAATGATAAAATCCTTGTTTCAGATTAGCACAAGCAACCCTCAGCCCGCAGATCTGATAAAGGAGAAGTCATTCCCCGACGTTGCCAAAGAATATGTGACAGAGGCTGTTATGTTCTGCTCAATCGGATTGCTTATCTATCATGCCAGAAACTACTTTACCAATATGTTGGCTAAATAAATGTTTTATTGTTATGTTGAAATGGCTTTCCGTGGATAAAGGTAACCTATTTTTTATCATTAGTCTAAAATCTTTAGCTCAACGATCGAAAATTCTCATGTACTAACAGTACTTACGCACAACCAATCTCACTAAGCGATTGCGCAGGTTTGGTAAAGTAGGCGAGATAGGACGATGCGACAAACTAAGCGAGTGAGCGAAGCAGCTATACAACGCTGTCTTCGTCTTTTACGCTTCATCAAAAATGGGTTCTGCGCAGCTACTTCAGAGAGCTAAAGATCGGTTGTGTGCACTGTACTTTAACTGTTATGCATTCCGATCACAACGAGTGGTAGTAATCTTTCTACTATAGTTAACTAGCTTCGTCTGCGCATTATTAGGAACAAAGTGCAAGAGTTTTGAGTTAATCGAAATAACCAATGAGTGGCCATTTTTTTGAAGAAACATAACTCGAAACATATTTTTTTATAGCAAGAACTGTATGGTTTTGACTTTCAAAATACATAATATGATTAACTATTATTGCGTTATGTTTCTCTCAAGAATCCCATAGTAGATAGAGGGAGGGAAAATCTAACCCAGAAAATCTAACACAAACTATCTACATTTCAAATTTTATCACAATCGGTTAAGTCGTCATGGAGATACGTGAAAACAAACATTCGCACACACAGACTTTCGCATTTATAATATTATTAGTAAGATGCGAAAGGTTAGTAAAATTGATTTTAGTTGCTTCTTTACGCTGAAACAGCAGAACGAATTTGGATGACGTTTGTACTTTTTCACGCATTCATAACGCTTCTTAACACAAATAATGAGGTCTATGTCACCCGGAACATTAAAAAAAAAACAAAAGCTGGACATTTCACACAGCATCATCTAGCCCCAAACTAAGCAAAGCTTGTTTATACTATGAGAAACAGATAACTGATATACTACTTAAATACTTTTTGTTTGTAAATACATACAATATTATACATAGAAACACCCAGACCCGAGATAAATATTTGCAGATCATACAAACATTTACCCCGCGGCGGGGATCGAACCCACAACCTTCTGCGTCCCAAGCGGGTTTTTACCCACTGCGCCACAGAGGTCGTCATATTAACGAATCGATTGACCTCACTTCATTCATGAAAAAGTGAACCTAGTTGCTACGGAAAATACGTAAATACAAACACAAAAATTCCATTTAGCTTTGTAGTCGGGTAACTTAAGAATACTTGGGACACAAGCACGCGCTCCTAAAATGATGTTGAGTCACACTGCACCAATAAACACAAATTGCAATTACATTATGTCATTCTACAATTTAGTGGCGTGCCGACCTATTCTGGAGCGACGTGAGCGAATCAAGATGACCCACTTAGACACATTTCATTACCCCCATTCCAGTCATTCCTCGTTCAAAACATGCATCATAATTTATGTCAACGATGAAATTGCTACATTGAAAGTAATGACCATCTCTTGCATGAGTTTACTGCTGTTCGTAACTCATAAGTGGACGATCGTAAATGACAAAGAATATCGTTTGCTTAAACACCATCTTGTCACTGGATTCCGATTGTGTGAAAGAAAGGGCGTAAAAATATTGTGGGATCGGCACAGTATTTTTTAGGAGGAACAATAGTAAGCCAATACATAAGCCGATAAGCCGACCACGCAAACGATGGCGCGACGAACTAGATACCTTCAGCGAATCTGAGGCAGGCTTGTGGCAGGCACTGGCGTTGGACCAAAAAACCTGGAAAACTCAAGAGGAGGTTCTTGTCTAGCAGTGGAACAGGCTAAAAACAAATTTTTTATAGGTACAGCTCGTTATTCTAGTCATTGCATGGCGTAACCAAACCAAAATTAATCATTCTCCGTCGCCAGTAAAACTGCTACATTGAAAATGATGAGTGTCCGCCCAAACTCATTTGCACATCTTGAATAAGGCCGGCCTTGTCTATTCCCGTTGCGTTTGGCGTCGGAACTAATGCGTCCACTGTGATGCCCGTTCGTGACAAATGGAGACTACTATTAGTTGCGCATATTATTCATTGATGTCAGCTTAAAGTCTCACCTGTTTTGCTTTGGATCACTCATTTTTTGGCATCTTTTGATCGTAAGCCGACTGCTTTGGGTATACTATTAGAACACATTCATTCGAACTGTCCCAGGAACAACCATGAATGATCTCTCTGTTTGTGGTAATTGGTTGGCAGGTGGAAGAGTGGAAGTTAAAAGAACAATATTATGTGCATTATCAAATCAATCAGGGAATACCGGTCATTGTTTTCAAGTTGATTTCCTGCCATCGATAGTGTTTTCCTTGAGCACTGACGTTTAATATAAGTACTTATACATACAGTGTAGGTAATCATTAATACAATTTATTTATTTTTTGCTTTTTGACTAGAGCACTATTTTTTGCCACTAAATAGCATTATTTCTCAAATGACGGCTTGAAATAGCAATAGGTATTCAGAGCTCAGCCTTGAACCTAAGCTCAATTATCGATTTTAACTGTTATTTCTATTGAAATTGAGTAATTAATCACCAGGAGACACGATTCGTGCTTTTAAGATAATTTTGACTCCTAAGTATCACCGCCTACTGACTAGTCGATTAGGATTAAATTGAGCTATTGCTGCCAAAACTAATAAGTTACGTTATCATTTTGAGAATGCTCTGTCCAGACAATACGCCATATGGTCGGCGTCTCACGAAAGTGCCAACGGTGTGCAATAGCTGCCTACGTAGCACTTCCTACGCGGTTGCGATATCGGGTAGTGTTCCGTCATCTGACTAACTGATTCGTCACTTATCCTTATACATTTACCACCTGCCAGTTTATAAACTGACCAAGGTTTCCAATGCGTGGGTTGATCTCCAACGTTGGTAGTAGGTACCTATACGCAACATCAGGGGCTACAATCGTTTTATAGACCCTGATTAATTTTGTTTATTTGATCGAAAGAAAAAAAATATCTTTTCGCTTTATTGAGTAGGTTAGGTTATTTTTGGATAGCCCTATTCAAAAGCCATCGTTTGCAAAGACTCTCAAGTGAATATCTTCTTATTTGAGTGAGTTGTTCCATTAATTTAATTAATCTCATGTGTCGGCTTACATTTTACTGTAAAACAAAATCTCCCATGTGCCTGGTAAACACATGGGAGATTTTGGTAACGGCATTGTTCGAAATAATTTGTAAACAAATACTCTTATGTGCGAAATATTCCCTAGTTTTTGGGCTATTTTGCATCTAAATAATTAGGAAAAGTGCTAAATAATTGTATTAAATAAAAAATAAAGAGAAAATAGGAGTGAGATGTTAATAGTACAATATTTTTAAATGTAAAACGTAAACAGGGTCACGACTGTATCCCCAAGGCGCGGTAGACATTCTCTCAGATCTTTATATTCCAGATCCTTTGAAGATGTCTAAGGGGGTAGTCAGTCAGTAGATTTTTAAATGTTTTCTTTATTAAAAGGGAAATAGGTCCCATGCCAGATAAAAGGTTGATGAAAGGTCCACTAAAGGGAGCCAATGTTCGATGATTATTGAAGTACTCCTTCAGGAGCATTATCATGTCCTACTATTGATGATGATGGACGCTGGGTTCATCATCATCCATCATCACTGATGATGGACACAAAGAGTAGGACATGGTTGTGATAGGTTATGAATAGGCATAGTCTGAAAGGTTCGGATGGGTTGAGGTTGCAAGTTATGGGGAGAGATGAGAGTCGTTACTGGCGGATGAGTGATGAGTATGAATGTGGATGGATTTAGGTACCTAGGAACGTACATGTAGAAGTGGTTCTGCAAATAAATGAATGAGATGTGTAAGTACGAATGTGTGTACGATGGGAATGCGTTTTGAGATGACAAGGGTGCCAGGATTTCATGAAATCTCATCATAGAACGGATGATTGTCCTAGTCAGACTTTCAAATTCTTGTAGGTAGGTCTTAGAAGTTACTGTCTATGATTTTCGAGGGTGCAAAAGAGGGTGCTGTCGCAGCAATCTTTAACCAAGCATGGCCAATCCTACCACAGCAAAGTGTTCTTTGCTGTGGTAGGATTGGCCATGCACCGTTGTGTCGCAACTTGAACCATCTGGCAAATAACTGCCATCACTGAGTATCCTCTATTCTTGCCAGGATCATAAACACTTAGGAACTATTAAAACATCATTCATAGTGGATGGGGTCCCATCATTAATATTTCTTAGGCAAGCCTGCTGCATTTGGAATAAATAGTCTCTAGGTACCTACTTGCGTAAATGGGAGTTACATCTAAGTGGTGCACATCACCCTGTACTGCAGACAATAGGTACACAACATTCCTCACAAAGACAGTTAAAATAAGAAGAGACCCACGCATCCAGTGACAGTGTAGTTATCTTGAATGCAGGCTTGCCCAGGAAATCCTGATGGTAAAGTCTATCCAATATGATTTATTTGATAGCAATGCTGTACTGTCATCCAACTTTGATTCTTTGGGACTTAGCAAGAACGGAGGAGATTCGGTCGTGGTAGTAATTGGAGGGCTGGAATGGAACGTTTGCCGCATGCTGTAGGTGCAAGTAGTGATACAAAGATAGGCTCGATCTACCACAGCGAACCACAGCTGCTCTTCGTGGAGGATTGGTGCCCCAGCTCTTATTTTTTGTACCCCCACGAATAGAGACAGTAACTTTAAATACCTCTGTTGGATGTTGTCATTGACAAGGACTGCCATCCCTTTTGTGATGCTATTTCATTTAATCTATGCACCTAGCAGTGCAAGGTTGGCATTTTTAGATGATTACCTGTAGGTAGCCTTTGTGTTTCTTTGAACTATACTGTTAGGGTTATAGTTAAAATATGTATTGTAAGAAGATAATTATTAATTTAAAACAATGTAATTGACTTGTTTTTGACTTCATGTTATACTAGAAATAAATAATTTAATTAAAAATAAGTATTTAGGTAGCTTTAATATTCAACGGTTAATTATTTAGTTTCATTTAAATAATTGTTTTAATTTATGTATCTAAAATACGTTGATTGTAAACTTAATAATCTGAGAAACGACTTGCTGTTTTTGACTTCGGTGGCGCTGCGATCGCCACGGGACGCGTCAAAAACACAGGCAGTCGAGGCGGGAAAAAAGGCGGGAGCGAGATCGGATCAGTAAAATTGTTGTGAGCTAAAAAAGGGTTAAAATACAAATAAAAGTTGGTAAAAAGTGTTGCGTTGTTTGTATTTATGACATACGCTTATAGTTCAGAAGCCGGGATAACCAAGGATACATAAAACTTCCTTAATCGCCTACATAAAGTGTAAGTACCGTCACTTTTTATGTTAAACAAAATATAATATCTATGTATATTTTTTTTTGATGATGAGAACCTACCGTTAATTTGTAAATTGCGTCCACTGATCGTTGGACGAGTAAATATTTTATTTGCTTTCGATTAATAACCTCTTGACGACCTTTGTGGAGCAGTTGGTGAAAGCAGAAGGTTCCGGGTTCGATCCCCGCGGCGGGATAAATGTTGGTATGATCTGCGAATATTTGTCTCGGGTCTGGGTGTTTCTATGTATAATATGTGTTTGCAAGCAGGAAGTATGTAAGTAGTACCTATACTTATCGGTTATCTGGTTCCCATAGTACAGGCTTTGCTTGGTTTGGGGCTGGATGATGCTGTGTGGAATGTCTAGCATTATTTATTTATTTATTTTAACATTATTAGTTAATCTTGAGTACTAGAAAGTAAACTGCAAAAGTAGATACTTACCTATAAACATAGATTAGATACGTACATATACCTGTTTGAACGTAGTGACCACTACTGAATGTAATTTAGATTTAATGATGATGGGATAAAGTTTAATGATAATACCTGTTTTATTAATGATACCTGTTTGAACGTAGTAACCACCACTGAATGTAATTTAGATTTAATGATGATGGGATAAAGTTTAATGATAATACCTGTTTTATTAATGATACGATAGTGACCACCACTGAATGTAATTTCAGACTGCTAAGCTTTGCATAATTCAAGTTTCAGAGCTATGGACGAAGGCAAAGCCCAGGGTCAAGGGCAGAATGGAGACTATACCCATGGACAAGGGTCAGAGTCAAGCGAGTCCCAAGGTCAAGGGCGAAGGTCAAATGATACCCGAGGTCAAGGGTTGGAACCAACCGAGTCCCGAGGTCAAGGGCAAAGGTCATGGTTGGAACCAAGTGAGTCCCGAGGTCAAGGGCAAAGGTCACCCGATACCCGAGGTCAAGGGTTGGAACCAAACGAGTCCCGAGGTCAAGGGCAAAGGTCATGGTTGGAACCAAATGAGTCCCAAGGTCAAGGGCGAAGGTCAAATGATACCCGAGGTCAAGGGTTGGAACCAACCGAGTCCCGAGGTCAAGGGCAAAGGTCATGGTTGGAACCAAGTGAGTCCCGAGGTCAAGGGCAAAGGTCACATGATACCCGAGGTCAAGGGTTAGAACTAAATGAGTCCCGAGGTCAAGGGCAGAGGTCATATGATACCCGAGGTCAAGGGTTAGAACCGAGCGGGTCCCGAGGTAAAGGGCATCGGTTACAGGATACACATGAAAAAGGGCTTAAAGATGGCGAGATTCGGTGTGAAAGGTCAAGGAGTAGGTACTCCCGAGGTCGGGTTGACGATGTCATGACTAAAATTGGAGGACAAAGGCGTAAGAGGAGGCTTACTGAGGAATCTGATGACTGTGGAACCTACGAGCGAGCAAGGTCAAAGAAAAGACGATCTGAAGAGCGGCGACGTTCAACACGGAAACGCAAGTACTCTAGTTCATCAATTGAATCTCCAGATGAGTCTGACGAAGCTCCTCCCATGTCTAAACACTCTAAAGTAACAAAAAATGGTACCGATGATGCTTTAGATAAAGTCCTATCGATCATTAAGGGTGTTAGGAGTTCAGATAAATGTAGGATGACATACAATAATGTAATACCAGACTTTGATCCGATGACTAAGGAGCAGACTATACTTAATTGGCTTACTAAAGTGGAGGAGTGTGCAGAAATATATGGCTGGGATGAAAGAGAAACTATTCATTACTCACTACCCAAGCTTTGTGGCGTTGCTAAGTCATGGTACCAAGGTCTGCCCACTTTGTTGCATAGTTGGACTCAGTGGAAAAAGAAGTTGGTGGAATCTTTTCCCTGTAGAGAAGATTACGCCGAACTCCTTACGGAGATGCTTGGTAAAAGAGTCAAGTACGGTGAGCCGCTAGAACAATATTACTATGCCAAGGTCAACTTACTGAATAGGTGTAAAATTTATGGTAAACAGGCAGTTGATTGTTTACTGCATGGCATTGATGATCGCGCTATTAGAGTGGGGGCCCAAGCAGCGCAGTTTCCGGAACCGGAACAGGTTCTGAAATACTTTAGATCTGTCAAAATAGGAAAAGTTAGGGAAGGGAACGATAGCCTTAAAAAAAATATATTTGACAGGAGCGCCAATACCTCTAGTAACAAACAAACCTATACGAAAAATAGCAGCAATAACTCTAACATCAAGTGCTACAACTGCAACCAGGTAGGACACCCGAGTTTCAAATGTGACAAACCCCAAGTCAAATGCTCGAACTGCGATAGATTAGGACACCAGTCTTCTAACTGCTATAGAAACAAATCGAATATTGTACCGAATAGGACCGACACCCAAAACGAAAAACAGGTATCCTAATGCAACGAAATCAGCAAGGAGCTTTACAGCCGGTGTCGTTTTTCAGCCGCAAAACCACTTCAGATGAACAAAAGTATCACTCTTTTGAGCTTGAGACACTGGCTATAATCGCGTCCTTGCATAGGTTTAGGGTGTATCTGATAGGGATTCCTTTTATCATACAGACTGACTGCAATGCTATTAGGACTACCTTGACAAAGAGAGACTTGGTACCCCGGATTGCTAGATGGTGGATCCAGTTGCAGGAATTCGATTGCACGATTGAGTATAGACCGGGTACAAGAATGTCACATGTGGACGCTCTTAGTCGCAACCCGGTCGATACCCAAACGGATGAATCCCACGTTCTTGATATTTTGGCGTTTGAGTCTGAGCAAGACTGGATCACCACCGTGCAATCCACAGATGAAGAAATCATTAGAATAAAAACCATCCTTAGTAACGACGATACTGAACATGTAGCAGAGGTTTACAAAAACTATAAGCTAAGGAATGGGCGTGTTTATCGTATCATTGGCGAAGAAATAAGATGGGTTGTTCCAAAAGGGGTACGGTGGCCGATACTCGAGAAAAATCATGATGAGGTAGGGCATTGTGGTTATGAAAAAACTTTAGACCGAATTAGAAAGCACTACTGGTTCGGGCGTATGAGGCGATTCGTAAAAAAAGTACGTATCTGCGTGTCTAGAGTGCGCTCATCACAAGGCACCGGGTGGTAGGCGTGAGTGAGAACTACACCCTATAGAAAAGATAAGTGTACCGTTTCACACCATTCACGCAGACCACCTGGGGCCCTTCGTCAAAAGCAAACTCGGCAACAGCTATCTATTGGTCATTATTGACAGCTTCACGAAATTCATTAGTCACTCCTGTCAAAAATACAAAATCGGTAACATCTATCAAAGTATTGAGAGACCACATTAGCTTCTTCGGAGTTCCGACGCGACTCATAACCGACAGAGGATCTAGTTTTACTAGTAAATCATTTAAAGATTTTATTGCATCAAGCGGAATAAAGCACATTTTGAACGCGGTCGCAACTCCGAGAGCTAATGGCCAAGTAGAAAGATTTAACAGAACGATAACTGAAGCTTTGGCCACTTCAAATTCTTAAAATTCACATTAGAGACATACAGTTAGGCATAAACACAGCTGTCCATAAGACCACAATGTAATCACCATCAGAACTTTTGTTCGGTTTTAATATAACTCATAAATCGCAAGAAAGAAAGAAGAAAATACATTTATTCAACTAATCAACTAAGTAGGTAAGAAAATAAAACAAATAATAAATTAAAAAAACAAATGAAAAATGATTGTTGAAAAGGCAACTACTCAGCAAAATGCCTAGATCCAAGGATCAGGCGCTGTTTTTCAGTGTCTCCTTAGAGGGAGTGGTTAAGGAGGGATGTTAAGTACGGTGATTAATGAAACAATAAACGTTTTATCACCAGATGAACTGGATTCAGTAAGGGAAAGGGCTAGTAAGCGCATAGGGGAGCAACAGCAAAAAGATATAGAGCGTTTTAATAAACATAGGAAATCAGGCAAGAAATATAAAGCAGGAGATCTCGTACGAATTGAACGACACATGATGGCAAATCTCAAAAACTGGTTGTTAAATACACAGTTGTCCTTATCGTATAATAAAACTGTTGCCAAACGATAGGTTTATAGTTGAAGACACTCCTTTAACGCGTAAACACGGTCGAATGTATGAGGGAACCGTTGCTTTAGACAAGATTCAACCTTGGGCGAGCTTTGATCAGATTCTTAACGATAGTTCTGATGACGTTGATGATGTAAATAGCACTAACGGTGATTGTTGTAACAAAATCAATGATGAAAATGTTGATGAAACTGTAAGTAATCTAAATAATGGTAGTGCAAGTAATTGAGATTTGATGAGTACTATTTTGATGTCCTATTCTGATTTAATTGATTAGAATAACGTATTTGCCATTATTTCTATTACAGTGAATGTAAGTGATTGGCATTTGAAAATTCAAGATCTAAATCTGAGTAAGTAGGTAATTAGATATTTAACAATAACAATAAAATAGACTAAAATTAATACTTGCATAAAATAATCTAACTATTATGTGATGATTGAAAACTAAATGTATTCGCTTCATACTACCAAATGTAAAACCAGTAAAAACCAATGTAATAATAAAAAAATTAACAGATAGATCTTGTGGACACCACTACATTTTTAGGCATAACCTTAGATAGTAAGCTACAATGGGGCCCACACATAGATGGATTGTCGGAGAGACTTGCTTCTGCAGCATACGCCGTTAAAAAGATACGTCATTACACGGACGTAGATACTGCCAGATTAGTCTATTTCAGCTACTTTCACAGCATTATGTCTTACGGCATTTTATTGTGGGGGACTGCTGCAGACATTAACACCGTCTTTGTGTTGCAGAAGAGGGCTGTTCGAGCAATTTACAATATGGGTCCCAGAGATTCGCTTAGAAATAAATTTAAAGATATATTCATACTGACAGTACCCTGTCAGTACATATAAATGAAAATCGGATGTATGTTCGTAAAAATATTGAATCATTTAAGAAAAAAAAGCGATAATCATTATGTAAGCACTAGAAATAAGGATAAACTCGCTGTTCCCACTACTAGATTAGATAAAATTATGAAATCATTTAAAGGGCAATGTGTAAGCTTCTATAACAAAGTCCCAAGCGATTTGCAAAATTTATCAATCACTAAATTTAAAAATACAATTAAACGTCATCTCTGTAAAAAAAAAAAGCCTAATATAAGATATCTGATTATTTTGATGACAAAAAAAAGCTTGGGACTTGCTCCAACTCAATGGATCCATGGATCACCTAAAAGAATGATAGGCCCCAGACCGTGTTTGTTGCCCTGATTCTTCACGGTATTGGTCGCGAAAGAACAGGAGTAAAATTAGTTTTAAGACTATTCTAAGTGATCCTTGTGGTCCTACTGAATAAATGATTTTTGAATTTGAATTTTATGTTTGTGTAGATATATAGGTATAGGTAATAGATATTTTCTTTTGTACATAGGGTACATATTAAATTGTTATTTGTAGCACGAAGGGACTCGTGCCGAGCAGGAAGGCCGAGCTGTTAGGGTTATAGTTAAAATATGTATTGTAAGAAGATAATTATTAATTTAAAACAATGTAATTGACTTGTTTTTGACTTCATGTTATACTAGAAATAAATAATTTAATTAAAAATAAGTATTTAGGTAGCTTTAATATTCAACGGTTAATTATTTAGTTTCATTTAAATAATTGTTTTAATTTATGTATCTAAAATACGTTGATTGTAAACTTAATAATCTGAGAAACGACTTGCTGTTTTTGACTTCGGTGGCGCTGCGATCGCCACGGGACGCGTCAAAAACACAGGCAGTCGAGGCGGGAAAAAAGGCGGGAGCGAGATCGGATCAGTAAAATTGTTGTGAGCTAAAAAAGGGTTAAAATACAAATAAAAGTTGGTAAAAAGTGTTGCGTTGTTTGTATTTATGACATACGCTTATAATACCTACTGTTTTCTTGAGGTGACATACCAATTATTATCTTTCTCCCTCTCTCGTTTATTTTTTTCTACCACCCGTTATATCAGAGCTTACCAATTTGCACGCACTTGCGTTAATAAAATCCCATTCTTCTTTCTTTAGGCCTACCCTATCCATCCACATTCACACTCGCTTCTCGTCGTGTGGCATGCATGACTTTCATACCTCCTCATGACCTGCCCATACCCTTGTGCTCCTCAGTTTATCCGTAGCGTTTAAACATCCCCTGATGTGATACTCATATTTTATTTTATTCATTCTCATTATACTTACCACAAACCCATCTCAACATCCTAATCTACGTCGCATCTTCTTTTTGCTCAACATTCTGATAAAATACGACACACCTAATGATAAATTTATTAATTTGTGTGAACCATTTAACTACGTATAGTAGCTGCTTCACCTCCAAATCCCATCAATAACTCTTATGTGGAAAAAGTATTTGCAAGTAAAATATCTTATGTGTAGAAAAAAGCAAAAAATGCCTTATAACTTGAAAACTGTTATTGTAAATAAAATAATTTATTTACTATACGTTTTTAATTATTTTTTAACAACATAATTGCGACAAAAAAGCATAAGTTGTCTTTGAAAATTTTTCAGGGGGTAGTTTTTATTGATTTTCTCGGAAAGTTACTTTTTGCACATGAGAGATATTAAATTTGCAACGACGATTTGTACTCTGACTACCCCCTTAGGCTAGTACTAATCGTTCTATATCATGTGAATTTAGGATCACCATTGAATCGAGTGTTAGGAAGTTATCCCCTCGATATAATAATCTGCCATATTTACCGTAACTTTTTGTGAAATTGTTTACAGCATAAATTGTTCAAAAATAAAAACATTGCATAAATTTTTCTAAAATAAAAACATAGGAAAAATACTGAGAGAAAATAAATGACCTATGTCGCTCCATAGTTCACCCTGAAGTCACAAACAGACAACTCCTACGCACTATTGTTTCAATAGCATCCGAGGCGATATTAATCCAGAAAGAAAAAATGTAGGTACTGTCACTATTCTATTCTCGCTCCCATTACTCATTGTGCGTCTACACAAGTGTCTGAATATTTCTCGTAAAGAATGACACCATCCCGACTAATTTGGGCACATCATTTTATTTAGCGTTACAAACAATACTTGGTTAGTCATCGCTCTACTTCGAAACGTAAATTAACTGTGGTATCCGTTTCCTTTGGAGAATGCTCAAGGACTGTGCATTCCCTGGACAATACCTCTTTACTCATGGAGTTAAAGGCTACCTCGCTATGGTTCAGCGATCCTTTTGTTTCGTTCATATCCAAGCCAATTTAGATTGGTGTCTTTGTTATCTCTTGTTTTGATATTGAAAGTGCATGGCTTCGGAAATCAATTAATTTCATCTAAGTAGGTACGTACGTCTTCTGCAGAACTTTAGTAAAAACAAGTTCAACTAAACAGATGTTATTCAATTTTGTTCTCGCGTCCAAGGATAAAATTGCTCCTGTTTTTATTGCATCACGACTGGCTGGCGTTAAATACAGAGTAGGTACCTACAAGTAACAATGGTTGGGTGTTACGTAATGGCCTTTGGCATTTAACTCCACTTAGCTGTTGGAATTTTATTATTCTGTGAAAGAGCACTGTTTCTGGATAAGAGTTTTAGGCCAAAAACATGCCAAATGATATTGAGTAGCCTCTAACGTGTAAATCTCTATCCTAGAATTTCCATGGAGGTCTCTTATCTTTGTGCTTCGTCGTCAAAATATATTTTTGACGATTCTGACTTTCAAACATTATTCAAGTACATCTTCTTCTTAGTCGTATCACTCTTGGCAGAATGGTCGTGGTCGTCATGTCGGGAGTTGTGTGGCTCGCTTTACAATTCTGCGCCATTCGTCTCGGATGGTGGTCTTTCTGGAGCACTCATTTAAGGGCCTGTCCAGCGCTGCCTTCACTTGGTCCGTCCATCTCATTGGAGATCTACCTCGTGGCCTCGTACCCTCAATTTTTCCCTGAACCACAAGACGTTCTATGGATAGTTCTCCACGCCGCGACACGTGCCCAAAGAACGTGAGGATGCGAGACTGTACGAGAGACGATAGACGCTGCTTGATGCCGAGTTCGTCGAGTATGGATTGATTGGTACGGAACTCAGTCCATGATTCAAGTACATACCTATATCATAAAGTTCACGAATGCGAGGTATTCTTTGAATTTAATTAAATTCGACTTTGGTACAGTCACGGACAATAAGATGTATACACTCCATAATGTTTCAACCCATGTACAGGTCAACATGTTCAGAACAGGTCAAATGTTCTGATATTTTTTATTGATTTCGCCACTAGTTCAATGTGAAATCAATTCCGCTTTTTGTTTTTAACCTACATCTATTAGTTTTAGTGTGACATCAATTTTAAAAGTTGGGAGTGTATACATCTTATTGTCTGTGACTGTACAATAGATGGAGAAGTAATTTTTTTCGTTGAACTTTCGACTAGAATAATTCAGTCGTACGATTCCTTAGAAAATGCCATTGCATTCTCATTCTACTTGCTAGGCGGTTTGGATCTATTATCCTTCGACAACTACATCCTGAGACGGTATGATTGTGCTCTATTCAAACAGGTATTTTATGCTCCTGTATTCAATCAAGTCCACAAATACTAGGTATCTCATTCTTTGTTAGGTCTATAGCTAAATTGATAGAACGTCCACGTAGTTTATTTATAGGGCTGTCTGCCAACTTTGTTGACAATGTATCTGAGGAGATATAAATCTAGAAGCTATTAATCCTCTGTTCTTGCGAAGGTTCATTCAATTATTTTCTTTGGTATTTAAAGTTAGGTCAATGACCGTGTTTGAGAGAATGGCAGAGATCGTGGAGATAAAACTGTTGTCTTGTGAACAGTCTTGTGTACGCGCAGGAAAGTTGCAATTTCCTATCTGTCATAGATTTTGGAACGAAGTTCCTTATCGCGCGTTGTGAAAGGGGGCTAGACGGAAAAAATTCTTACGAAAAGTTGTAACGGCACTTTTTGCTATAAATATAAATATATAAAAATCATACTTACACATCTGAATGAAAAAAAATATTGTTGTTGTTGTTATTATTTTAAATTATTACAATTCCTTCACTAAAAAGGAACTTCGTTCCATCCGGGTGTCCCTTGACACCTCTCAAGTTTTTAATCTCATTCATCACAAACTTAGCCCTCTACTCTCTAAAAAGCCTCTACATTTTATACATATAAGTACTCGTAGTAGTCAGATACTTACTTAATATTTTTTGTTTATTATTGTGTTCAATTCAATATTATAATTCAAATGGCGCTTAGAACTTAAGCTTCGACGATGTCTTGCAAACACTAGGTAGATACCTAGTCGATTAAGAAATCTAGACTAGGTATCTACCTAGGTTTATAATGCTCACCCATTATAAACAAAATTAGCATCTATAAAGAGGTCTAAGTTGATTATTTGATTTTTAATGGCGTTTCAAACTGAATGCAAGTACCTTCCTACTAGGCATTTCCATGTAGGTAAACTTCCGCTTAGATAGAACCATTGATAAATGCAAACAACATATTAGCATAGTCAGTTTTTCTCGTCAAGAACGGCTTATTACGATGCTCGTGACCGACTTGCTACGTGCTTAGTAAAAACAAACATTACGTCATAAATCTCAAGACCCTCCGTAAAAGGGCATGTAATTTTTTGGTCTCTTGCACTCCACAACGTGCCAACTTTTGCATCGTAAAGATAACTGAACCGGTTCTTACTTTTTTGGTTGATTTAAGTTATTTTTTCTCAGTCCTTACTTAGCCATACCGTGAGATTTAGTTAATTACTAGCTGACCCGCGCAACTTCGTCTGCGCATTATTAGGAACAAAGTAGAGGAGTTTTGAGTGAATCGAGAGTAGGTATATACAAAATATAAAACTCCGTCGCTTGATATAATAATAAGATTTTTTTATATTTATGTTTCTCTCAAGAATCCCAAGATAGAGGTAGGGAAAATCTTACCCAGATGTTGCAATGCTAAGAACAAAACGAATACGGTAATTGGTATAAAATCCCTGAAGCGAGCGGCAATTTTTTTGAAGAAATTGACTCTAAACATTTTTTTTTGAATACTTAGCAAGTACTGTATGGTGTTGAATTTCGAAATAAAACGATTAACTAATATTACCTACCCGCGACTTCGTCAGCAATATAAAAATATCGAAAACTCTAAGCAAAAATCTCCATTAACTTTTCAAAACTCAAAATCAAAGAAAATTATACTCCTTCGTATTTCGATCTCCGCTAGAAACGCCACCTAGGACCAACCACCGGAGAAAAAGTGTAAAGTAGTTTTGACCTCTAGACCGATAGATGGCGTTCTAACTATGGCCAAGGAAAAAATATTTTAATATCAAAAAATCATAACTTCGGAGTTCGGATATATTGATGGGTGGGAATACACATGTTACATGTTTATCATTAATTTTAAAATAATTTATTATGCAAAATACAAAAAAAAGTAAAAAAATGTAGAGTGCAAAAAGTGGCTGGCGGCGGTCACCCATCCTTTTTATGACCGCGCCCGGGGTTGCTTAACTTTTTTCCCCATACAAACTTCCAACCCTTATTTTCCCGCCCCCTTATGGTAATTGACAAAAAAAAGTAGCCTATGTCCATCCCTGGGGTATACTCTTTATCCATGCCAAATTTCAGCTTAATCGGTTCAGCGGTTTGGGCGTGAAAAGGTAACAAACAGACAGACAGAGTTACTTTCACATTTATAATATTAGTATGGATATGGATACCTACAACAGGTTTAAAGCCTCGATTTTGAGTCCACAAGTTATCAGGATCCAAAATTCTTAGTATTCATGGTACTAACAGGAATATCAAGGTAGAAGATTGAAAAAAAAAAACAATGACCTTTTTATTATTTTATTGACATCTAAAACATTTGTAACAACTGTTTGTACTAAAATATAAATGTGTAATATCAAGTGAAGCTGTTAACTTGGTGTTTAAATGTAACATGCTTGTTAAAGCTGCTATTGCAGACTGTGTTAAGCTATAATGGACTCTTACGCGTATAATATTAAGACACTTTTTAATCGTCGTTGTCATAGCCTTTACAACAGAGACAGACTCTTACCTCCAAAAATAATATCAAGGAAAAGCTCCTTTATCTCCGTTCGAAAACGTACTTTGTTCCTATAAAGTTAGGTGATGAATTCGTGAGTTCGGAATATCCAATCGAGCCTAAAATGCAATACTTAAAGGTACAATCCCCTAACAATCAAAGCTTACATGCAAACCGTGCCGCACAGAAGAATTTAATCACGTGACTCTAAAAGCCGTATTCTGAAAACACATTTAGTAGACTAAGTACCTACCTTGTACAGGATATCGCAAACATAGATTGATTCGTAGAGGACAAAATGTGTGGTTCTTTTTTTTACTTATTAACAGGAATATCTTGAAGGTAGGCACTTTAGATTATGAACGTATCAGAATACGGCATCTAATTGACTCAATCGCTATAAAAAATAACGTTAATAATTTTGAGATTCCCTAAAAGATTCCGAATAAATATCGCCAATTTCTTAAAGTACGATAAAAGACGTAAATTAAAAATAAATTATTATGGAATAGCTGCGTAGAGCGAGATTCTTTCAGTGCTTCTGGATTGGGATGTTCCTGTCGGTGATGGCGAGCTGGGGTAGCGGGGCCTCCACAGTGAGGACTCCGTCACGTGACAGGGACGACTTGATGGCTTCGGGGTTTGTGCCCTTTGGCAAAAGGAACTCACGGTTGTACTCTCTGTACACGGACTTTGTGTCGGATTTCTCCTCATGCTTGGCGTGAACCTGAAAACGATACGTCAATGATAAGTATTTATTTATACACATGACTCGCTTTGTCTTCGTTAACCCCGATGAAAAAGTTAAAACTTTGGCATGATGCCGGAATTCTGAGACGAATTCTTGTTACCTTCGTAAATAAATATGCTTCTCGAAAACTAGTAAGATTGTATAGCGATGAAAAGGATAATGTCACTTATACATCGTTTGCAACAAGTTTGCAACCTTTATTGCTTTTTAATGGACATGGGGGTTTGTTCGTTTTCCTTTTATCGAGGCGCGGTTGCTAACCCAACAAGTCTGGATTGCTATCGTAGACTTTCACAGTCACGATCGAATAAATCGTTTTCTAGATAAGCCAACCAATCTACATAAAATACTGTGCTTGGGTACAGCTATTCGGTTCGACCATTAAAAGTGTGTTTGTAAAAGTTCTTACCAATAATTTGTTGTCTACGGTCTTAACGACGATTTCTTCAGGTGTGTACTGGCTGACATCGAATCGGAGTTTGAGAGACTTGCCGTCGCCTTCGTCCTGGATCAAAGGGGAGTTCAAACTGTCCCAGTGGCTGGGCTCAGCCAACTGTCTGTTGTCGCTGTGCTGTGAAGATGTGGTTGTGCTGCGAACATTGCAAAACAGAACTTTAAACACCCTTAAGTTGCAAAGTTGTTGAATAGTTAAGACGAGAAGTGTGCAGTACTAAGTGGTGCTGGCTGTGAAGTGAGTTATTGCCCATAAATGAGAGTTGGCTGATTTAGAAGGCAATTTAACTGACATTA
Organism: Epirrhoe alternata; assembly: GCA_963565295.1. Taxonomy (NCBI): domain Eukaryota; kingdom Metazoa; phylum Arthropoda; class Insecta; order Lepidoptera; family Geometridae; genus Epirrhoe; species Epirrhoe alternata. The sequence continues at coordinate 9,294,855 of OY751381.1, read as the reverse complement.
TTTATTGAGACTACTTTTATGGAAAGTGGATTATAGACTGCACATTGAATTTGAAAATTTATTTTCTCTTTAGGTAAATCAATCAATAAATAACATATCTACTAGGCTTTTCAAAAAAAAGATACTTCTTTCTTAATGGCATCTTAATGAAATCGATGCAATTTGAATAAAGTTATAAGTAGGTACTAGGTACCTAAGTAATAATAAAAAAGTAGAATCCCATGCTAATGAATGTGATAAAATCTAAAGACTACGTAAATATTAATAAGTATAATGAATCTATTTATAAGTAATCTAATCTATAATCATAACCACACTACTCCATGAATAAATGCAATAATTCCACTACGTCCTTGTACGGAATACGGGCTAAGGGAAATAACTTGCTTTATATGCACCACGGCACACAATGGCATGCCATATATAAATCTATAATAAGTAGCGATATACGGTTGAACTCATTCAAATAATTAAAGATTGTATCATTTTAATTCCTTTCAAAAAAAGCTGATGACTCCAACATGCAAAATTCTATCACGCTTATACTGCATATCAAATTCTAATCCATTTTGAACGGAATTCGTATGTAAAACAGCAATGAAATTACCCGTGTTTATTTATTCTACTTGGATCGGTTCATGGAAAGCTCTATTTGAAATGTTGTTTTCGAAATAGATTTTGTTTGAGCATCGGTAGTAGGTTACTTCGATACATAACTTGATCGTATTTGTTTTCTCATTATGATTATTCATTTCATTTGAATTCAGTCTAAAATGTGACATTGAACAATTCTAATTAATCTTAGAATGCATGACTCAAGCTAGTTCTGGTAAATGTTTCTACCTACACTATGACGTATTGGATAGAAGCAAAATAACCAGGTACATTTAGTATATAAACTACATAGGAATTACATTGATACATAATTTAACATGCCAATACCATTTATAGAGCATGCATAACATTACCTACATTGATTAATTATATACAAAGTACTATCTGTCGTCCCACACTTTCATTAACATTATTGATCGATATTATTAGTTATTATTTACATTGATACTTCGTCTATACGGTGATAATGTTGACTGATTTGTTTTTGATTCTAATCTATTCAATGTCTTAATTCTGTTGTTATTTTCCGCATTATCAAGATCGTAACGAAAGAATTCCTTATCTACAACAAGATCTGCAACAACCTTACGTTTCTCTTTTCTTGAATGAAAAGCGTTTTGTGCTCACTTCATAACTGTATCGCGTTGCTTAAGGGTCGGTTCATATCTAACGGAAGATCCGTCGCGTATTATCGGTCGCGGAACGCCAGAACAGACAAATGTATAGAAAAACACTCGACCGTTCACACTCAACCGATGATACGTTTAGTCCGTCGAGTGTGAACGGTCGAGTGTTTTTCTATACATTTGTCAGTTCTGGCGTTCCGCGACCGATAATACGCGACGGATCTTCCGTTAGATATGAACCGACCCTTACTTATGACCCATCCAACTTATTTCTGATGTCTGTGTATTCAACGGTAGTTTCTTATGCAGCTTACATTGTGTTAGCTAGTCATGTTCTCCGATGCATTTCATCATCTTTCTGCCCTTTTCCCACATTATGTGGGGTCGGCAAAACATGTGTTCTTCTTCCATTCAACTCTATCAGCCGTCAGTCTACAGTGTCCTCTAATGCATTTAGTTTTAAAAATGGTCCTTTGTTCCTTTTATCAAAATGATCAATTAGATTTTTATTAAATTCTAATGATGTTCGCTCTAGTAGGTACCTACGTACCTAACTGATTTATCTCAGTCTGATGTCATTCGATGTCATCAATGCAGATACAAGGTCAGTGTCAACAAAATGATCTCATCGATATCTGTGTAGGTAGACTATGTTAACAATTATTTGCAATTGTGTAGCCATGCCCCATTTTGGTCATAATTTTGTGCATTTTACGTCATGTCATGGGAACAGGGTTTCAACAAGACACTTTTTATTAGTATGGTAGGTAATCGTGATTGATTGTTACTTTGTTATATTCTCAAACATTGTTAGGTATAGGTACAACACTTTTTAAGGGCTCATTTTGCTGATTATAAATAAATGCCAAAACTTTCTTTTAAAATAAACACTAAACTTATTTATTTTAATACATCCCAAAAAAAATTGATTTTTACCCGCTTGATTCTTGTTTTAATAATTCATGTCGTTTTGTAGTTTTTTGTGACTATTTTATTGGTGTTTTTATAAGTACGCATGTTTGTGTTTACAGTGATGCGATGATAGATGTTGTGCCAATTGAAAATATAGATTAGTTTCCCTCCACCTTGATTTAAATGAAGCAACCAATATCTATAGAATACATAGTTAATCTACATACTTCCTTAAGTATAAATACTAGCTACATAAATACATGCACATACATTGATTAAATATGATAAATGGCTAGATACATTATTAGTAAACACGATACAGTTTAGAATGATTTCTGACATTTTACCTCTCCGATGACTTGGTTACGCCTCCAGTTGAAACTGATTCGAAATTGTAAGACATGCAAAAAGCAATATTCCTTGTTAGTTATATGAAGCTGATTCTTAAGCCGATTGAGGGCGAAAGGGTCAATGAGTTTAGTCAACTTTACTGGAACAACTGATAAGTTTGTCAAATGAGGACAATAAATAAAAGGCGTAAAAACAAACTTGTGAGAAGGGATAAACCTGTAATTTATCTGTTGTTATTAATACAGTGGGTTAGGTATCATAACAAAGCTATAAACTCCTAAAGAGAGAAAGTAAACTACCTATTACCTATAGATCTATAAAATCGTCGAGGAAACCTAAGGGTTCGTACACCTCTAATTGTATTAATCAAAGGTTTTACGTGCAATATCTTTAGCCTCGGGTTAGATTAGGTTACTTTCACAGATACCTACTCATTATCTTTGCTTTGAATTTTATATGTAGACCACTCGTGAACTTTACATTTTAATGACTCATCCATCTGACCTTGTTACGAATAGGTAGGTATCAGTCTGAATTGATAAAATATAATTATAAGAAAGCGGTTTATTGAATAGTAAATTGTTATTTTGTAAACAATTTACTTGCCAGCAATATGTAGACATATAGTATAGCATATAAGGTGGAAATAATAAAATTTGCAGTGTAGATGTAGACAGAGTAAACAATATACGAAGCTACCTGCGTCAACAAACTCACAAGGTTGCCACCTTGTTGCCGACCGCTAAAAAATGTTACACTTTTTATTAATTTGCCCCTGCTCCTACTTACACTGACTAAATCTTAATGCTTCCAAATATGTCCTACCACTTCTTGCCGTTCAGCCCACACGGACAAGATTATTCAGATCGACAATATGGGCGGACGAGTTAAGAAGCCCACACTTGACGTGTTGCGTTGTGCAAGAACCTAAAAATATTTATGACTTCATTTATTAGAATCACAACGCTGTTTACTTTGTTCGCCGTTTATGATTTACGCAGCGGAGTTTATGTTGGTACGTTTCAGTTACATTCGAAGATTTAGCGTGCCTTGACGACTGTTCTAGAGTCGTAGGTACATTCTTGTTGATTGCAATGTAGGTGCTAATGGACCAATAACACCTATAGTTACAGTTCTGTTGAAGGCTGGTTGCATCACCAGGCTGGCTGAAACAGCACTCGCTCCAACTGGGTCATGTATTCATGCCGTAAACATAACTTCAGTGCATTCGCGCCAGCAAAACTATCAACCTGCTCACGTCTACCCACGTTGTTGATAAAATAATCGTAAACCTGTTTTGCACGAACCTTAAATTGTGTGCTCCGAAGAAATTTAGTTTTGGAGCACGATCTTCATTCGTTCAACAGCCCCTCGCAAATCGATCTGTGGATGATTATTTATGGGCTTATATCTCCCAACGATTGGGGTCGTCGGAGTCGTGTTGCGGTTTGCGGAACTTTTTGCTTAATTCAACTCGTTTTGCTTGAATTATTTTATGATAGCAATTCAATTTGCATAGTTGTTTACCTATGCCAATAAAGCACCGTTCAAATTGTCTAACAACTAACGCTTCTCGATTAGGTGTTATTTCTGTATCTAAACATAGTTAAGTACCTAAATCATTCTAAACTTTTCTTGGCAATAATTTATCATTTCTCGAAGTGGGTAGACATGTCATAATCATTTCGACTAATGTGGTCTAGACATTTGACGCCGGCAAATTTTTTGATGCGAGTTTTCACGCATTTACATTTTAGTTACAAAATTCCCTCGTTTCGACCGGCACAGCCGGCTATTTCTATTTATGACATCATCGTCGGGCTTACGTATCGCTGCACGCTTTAAATGGAGCCGCGAACAACTGAGATGTCTGCAGTAGATGCCGTTCCGCGGACTGATCCCGAATAATGCCCTTAGTAGACACCCATGCCATAAAACCACTTTCTTACGTGACCGGCCAAGGTAGGCGACGCTCTTGCGAAATCCTCTCAACTCATTAATTCAAGATTCCCTATACGGAGTATGGAGACAGGCCGGCAGCGTGTCTGTCAACGTTCGGAATAATGTTTTCACTTATTTGAGAACCGGTTTTATATCAATGTCTTTTCAGATATTACCTTACAATTATTTAATCAAAATTACCCGAATTCCCGTTGGTAATTCGGTAATAATTACCTAGTTAATTTATGTTTTTGTAAAATGTTAGTAAAAGTTCAGTACGATGTTAAAATATACAAATTAATGGAGTGGATCAATAAAGCTTAGATAGATACCTTGATGTGCTCTTGAAAAAGTTATTGCTTTCCCTGTTCATGAGTTCAGATCTGAATTTGCTCATTTCTTCTTCCATCTTTCTCATTTCGGCGTCAAAACGCTCCCTGATACTGGAGAATTCGGTGTCGATGACTGAAAAGTCACCAAGCTTGATGGGAATATTCCTCTTCAGACCACTGTCAGCCATTTTCACGTTGTGTAAGTATAAGAAAGTAAACTAAACAAACACTGAAACGTTCTTGTGTAAACACGGGTCACAGTGTAGCAACGCACTCGGTAGACAAGGCAGGACTGATCATTAGACGTCGACTCGGCGCCAGGGGGCCTGCGCACAGTTTTAAATAGCCTCGTGTTCGACGCCGTCGCTTACTCGCTCAGCGTCACCCAGCCCACACCATGTTTTCTCGCTCATTCCACCTTTGCCATGCCATTGAATACGTAGTCGGAATCCTCAGCGGTGATGCGAAGGCGCTTTGGCCATACTAACTAGTGGCTTATCTATGTCGATGGTAGCGTAATAATATTGATGGTGAATCATTTCATCTGGATTTGTCTCTGCTGAGTTCTGTATAAGGCAAGATTCGCCCTTTAATTAGGTAGGTACGTTGATATTATTCATTGTTATTTTTGGTCCCTAGGTAAGTGTATATTCTGTGGTATAGGAACCTACTACTCTAACCTTGTTCCGTTTGAGTCAAACGTAGGAAGGTACCTAGGTACCAAGTTATTATGACTCATAACATTGCTATGTTTAACAAAAATTACCGTTTATGTTCATACACCTATTTACCTTGTTAAAACAACGAAGTGTGTCTGATGCTCCTTTTAATTTGAGTAGGTAGGGGAAGGTTGCCATCGTTGGACCAGCGCTTTCATTGGACCACCGATGTATTTCCAAAACTATGATAGCTAGCGACAGCAAAACCAATAGAAACCATTGAGTTATAATGTACTAACATTTTATCAATGATAGAAACGAGTCTTTAGCGACTCAGATGCACCCCACTTTAGTCTCAGCGACGTTGCGAGTCGTGGCGATTAGTGACGTATGTGAGTCTGTTTTCGGAAGGCAAAATCTTAAATTTTGACTCTGAACAAGTTGGTGTATCTAACATTGTAGGTATTTGTGATTAACTCCAAGCGTTGCTATGAAATATTGGACAATTTTATTGTGATTCTATGTGCGTTTTTAAATTTTGTCTATTCTTGTTAGTTTAGATTTTACATGGTTTCTTCTCCATGAGTAACTAGTTCCTATCAATGGACCACTTGAGAGTTCCACCAATGGACCGGTCCAATCATAGCAACTTTTTATTGTCTTTTAAAAAAATGTAAATAATGGGAATATTTACCGAGTATTTCACTTAATTATGCATAAACTGTTATTTTTCATCAATATTTAAATATTATACTGAAAAATTCAGAATGTCGATGACAAAAAGAAAGCTTTTGACATGGACCGAAACAAGCTAAAATCTTTTTCTAAAAAAAACAAAGCATTATGTTTCAAACAAATAGGAAACACTTCAAAAAACATTACATGGAGCCAAAAAAAACCAAAAAACATGTCAAAATTCTAAAAAAGTCCCCCATCAGACTTATAAAATAACTTTGTGTGTAATGATTATCATTTCGATAATCATTAGACAACTGACATTTGAGATAGAAAGCAAAAAAGAGGTGATTAAACTCATGACAGTTCTGTAAAAATTTTATAATATTGACAGCTACAATAAGTTGCCATGATTGAACCTCTCGAACATTTTCTCGAAGTCCAATGATAGCAACGATGGTCCAATGAAGGCTCGGACGAACTATAAAGGGGACGTCTGATTGAAGGAAGTCCTCATACAAAATTTTCTGTCAATTTTTGCGGGGGACGAGGTAGCACACTAACGCATTTTACACACACATACGCATTTCGTTTTTGTATCGCTACACAAGCACACTACATTAAAAATACAACACACTCTCATTTTTACACACACTATTGCAAATTTCGTATAAACATAATGTAGCGACGTACAACAGAAAGTAGCACACATCAAGAAAATTAGGGAAGGGAACGTCAATAATATTATCGTTATCGATTATATGCGTGAATGAGTGAATGATGACAAATTATTTCTTCCATTTCTCAGTTTCAATTAATCGTATATTTTGCATTGTGAATAAAATTAACTTAACAATGCTTTACAATGTAGTAGATAAGTTAATAACAAGTAAAAATCGGTTAGACCGTAAAATTTAATTGTACAGTGCCACCAAAATATCGAATTTCGAAACTATTAATGTGTGTAAGCTATCGGTCTATTGATGTCGTCCCACTAGTTCTTTCGAACCAGTGTGGCGAAAGGATTTCAAGTGCGCCCCAAAGAGGCGTCTTTATACGTTGACGATGACGAGTTTACATAGGTAGGAACTTATATTTTCTGAATACTTAGGTACTGTAAAACTAGTTTATTTAAATTTAATAGCCTTGAACCTTCATTACAATTATAGCTACTTCTGCCATATGTAAGTATATACAGGATGTCATAGGAACGACAGTCAAGCGGAAGTCCAGTGATGCAGGACCACTGTTGCTGCAATGTCACAAAAACATGAATAACTTCTAAACTACAAAAAATCGTTGAACATACATGGGGGTGATTTGGGTAGCCCTTGGGGTGTTGCATCACTAGACTTTTGCTTGACAGTCGTTTCTGTAGGGATGTTTGTTGCTTTTGTAGTACTTAAACCTCAAATGGTCCCATAGGCTTTTTCGATCCTTACATGAAACTGAATCGATTTTAGTACAAAAAGTATAGGAAAAGTTTTTGACAATTTCTGAATTTTCTAGTACTCAAACGACCCCATAAAGTCTTTTGATGTTTACCTGAAACTGAATAGATTGGAATCAATTTTTTTTTCCTTTTGCCTTTTGTCGCTGTCTGTACATTTTTTCAAAATCTGCGAATGCAGTTTAAAATATCTCAAAAAGATAGGGAAGGTCTTCTAAGAGCGTTTTCTTGTAGCTACAATGGTTAAGGTACCTGCCCTCCATGGCCCATCTCAAAAATCCACCTGTATAGTCCGAGTAGGCGTCCAGGATGGATGTCTATTGCATGCTTGTTTCCATTTTTCTTTAATAATCTCTTGGGAACATAAAATCAACAAGCAAAGAAAAGTAGGTACATACAAAACTTTTAAAAATGTTCATCTTCCGTTCATTCATTTAAATCATCGATATCAATACCACTGCACTATAGAACATTTCAACTAGTCAAGTTAGGGTTGTCATCAATTTGAAATAATTATTACTATGTTTTAAAATAAATTACCTATAATTATTTTGCGTGGTTTCATTTTATTTTTAATTCACAATATATTCATAGTTATTATGTCGGATTGGGGGAGGGGGGATCAAAGTTCCCACTTTTGGGCTTTTCGCTTATATTCCGATAGCGGTGCGTCGTATGACAAAAAGTTTGTAAATTAAATGAAAGATCATTTAATTCTCTACGACTTTTGTAATATACTATTCCGAATTTTCATCAGGTTTTGCGGTTTTGAGACACACGCTCCGGAAAAAGGCAAGCTACACGCTCCGGAAGAATAAAAGGAAGCTACATTCCTTTTCAGCTTTATAACTTCAGAACCAGTCATGTTAAGCTACAAAGGTTAAAAAAACCTAACTTAAAGATAAAAAAGAAAAATTTTACGGAGCTTGAAAACGGTTGGAAATTCTGGAAAAGGGTATGGAGTTGAATAAAATTTTATGATCTTTCATTTAGCATTAAGTAAATTAATTTGGCATAATAATTGCATTGAAACGCACCGTTTTTGATAAATTAGTCAACTCCCTCCCACTCCGGCTCACCTCCTAGACATCAGTACTTTTAGTATGTTCACTTCCTAAGCACCCAGAACAAGTTTCTTAAGGAACCGCATATATACCAGCTCACCCATTCTACAACTCTCTTTTAATAACTGAACTGTTGGCAGTTTATTAAATGTTAAAAATTATGGAACACATTATAGAAACGCAATTAAAATGTAACTAGATTAAAATAAACGTGTTTTGATTTTGAAAAAACTTAGTGACATCCCTGACTCGCTACATAGATTATTACATAGTATTGTAGTCACGTGAATAGACTTATTCATTCATTCTTATGGCGGAAAATTTAAATTACTCAAATATAAATATCATAAATTCATAAGGAAATTAATAGTTATGTTACAAATTAAATACTCACAAATGAAAAGAGATGCCGTCGCTTTTGAAATTTGATGTTGCCGACTTGCTTCGATAACAAAATACAGCACAAATAGGCATTTTATGGCAGCTCTGTTCTCGCTCAGGTTCAGAAGTATTGTGTCAAAATGGCTACCGAAGTAGTTTTTATAAACTGAAACGACTCGGAGTCGTGTACATTTGACAGAGGGGAAATACAAGTTATGGCGCATCCCTACCTTAATGATCGAAGAATGAAGGTGCCCATTTAGATTTCTTCGTATAAATCAAGAACTAGAAGTGTTTGTGTTTTTTGGTTATTTTAAATATAGGTCTTACTTATTAAAAATTATGCTTTGGTTTTATTTAGCACGAATACTTTTTTAGATAGAAGGTCGTAAAGTTAGGTGGTCCATTGATGGCAACCTTCCCCTAGGTACCAGTAACGTGTCTATGTATGGATAATGGTTGTATCCCAGGGAAGGACATTAGGCTACATAATATCCCGAAAAAATTTACGCGGGTCAGGTACACCGCGGAAACGCAGCTACTATTTATTATAATAATGCTAGATGAGATAATTAAGTTTAAAAATGTTAAATTATAAACATAACATCAATGATTTTTTTAGGTAATACCTATAATAGACCACATCACCCTGATTTAACAGAAAAAAATTATTAACAATATCAGAAGAAACTTGAAAACTTAGCTACATAAGTAAACCTAACTCTAAATTAAATTAAATAAACTATGTTTAAAATTCGAGCTTCGAACGTGTGCCTGTCATTGACAAAAACGTCACTGTTTGTTTGACGAAAACTGAAGTTAAAACTGTGCTTTTTTGATGTTTCAATTTCCACGCGCTTGTAACGTATATCTATGTATTTCTTTAAATCATTCATCAGCATCATCATTTCAGCCTGATATCACCCACTGCTGGGTATAGGCCTCCCTTCTTTTATGCCAGTCTCCTCTATCATAATTATGTATTTATTTATTAAGCAACACCATTTTCGCCATTTTGGATAAGTGTACCTACCTATAGATGTCAATGTCAAAGAGTTTCGGTACCTACCTACGTACTGGCGAGTGTTCCTTGACTCACGTTTAAGAGTAAGTACCTAGTGTTCTGTGCTCACGTAATGACGTAACCACGTTACACCATTTCTATCTACCTACTTAGGTGGTGAAAATACCGACATTCCTGTAACTTTACCGTGCTAGTAAATGAATTGAGATGATTAGGAATCTTATCGCGCCTGCTCCAGTTCTCACAGGGTTAATGCAGCATTTTGGCCTTACGGAAGGTATCAAAGCATTCATCACTATGAGCCACAACTTCATGAGCTGAAATAGATTTATTTGATTATTGAGAGAAAAAACCCTCGAAAAAACCCGTAGAATTGACTGACTTTCAAAAGCGCCATCTAGTTTGTTGTCTTACCTACTTAAAGAAGTGAATTAAAATCTGAGATTAAAATAATCATCGAGATTACAATCCTAACAATGAATGCAATGCCTTAATAACATTTTGTTTGATATCGCTCGTTGAATCCTAATAGGACCGGGTGAATGAACGTTTGTTGGATTAGAGCGGAATCGTGACGTAATCTTGTGATACATTAAGTAGGTAGGTACCTACCTACCACACTGTCTATAAAAGGAATCAGATTTGATAGCGGCACCTACTTATCTACATAGGTTCCTCTACTACCTCTACAGTTTTTAGATACATAGACCTTACCTAAGTGAAATCGCAGTCCATTCCCTGCTCTGCAGTTCTGCACGTAGGTACCTTACCTACGCGACCCGACCCTGCTTTTCGCAGACGCTCGGGTAGGTGTCTAGTTCAAGGTGAATTACCTACATAAGTACAACCTTGTTGGTTGATACCCGTACCGTAGATACCAACCTACCTACTCTGGTTGATATATTGTTTCCACAATCTGTCAAGCAGGTGATAAGCAGAGCGGAAAGCGGAACCGACATGTGGAATGAGAGGTAGACAGTACACTAGGTACCTACCGACATCCGCAAGCCTCCTAAAGTTTCGAAGTTATTCCATACTAGCTGACCCGCGCAACTTCGTCTGCGCATTATTAGGAACAAAGTGGAGGAGTTTTGAGTGAATCGAGAGTACAAAATATAAAACTCCGTCGCATGATATAATATTTTTTTTTATATATGTTTCTCTCAAGAATCATTTAATAGATATAAAGGTAGGAAAAATCTTACCCAGATCTTGCAATGCTAAGAACAAAACGAATACGGTAATTGGTACAGAATCGCTGAAGCGAGCGCAGCGAGTTTTTGAAGAGAGAGAGAGAGTTTTTGAAGAAATTGACTCGAAACGTATTTTTTTATAGCAAGAACTGTGTGGTTTAAAATTTCGAAATAAAATTATTAACTAATATTGCGTTATGTTTCTCTCAAGAATCCCTTAATAGATAGAGGTAGGGAAAATCTTACCCAGATCTTGCAATGTTAAGAACAACACGATAGCGGCAACTGGTGTCAGATTTGCCGAAGCGAGCGGCAATACCTACCCGCGACTTCGTCAGCAATATAAAAATATCGAAAACTCTTAGCAAAAATCTCCATTAACTTTTCAAAACTCAAAATCAAAGAAAATTATACTCGATCTCCGCCATAGTAAAAACGCCACCTAGGAAAAAAGTGTAAAGTAGTTTTGACCTCTAGACCGATAGATGGCGTTATAGCCAAGGAAAAATATTTTAATATCAAAAAATCATAACTTCGGAGTTCGGATATATTGATGGGTGGGAACACACATGTTACATGTTTATCATTAATTTTAAAATAATTAATTATGCAAAATACAAAAAAAACGAAAAAATTTAGAGTGCAAAAAGTCGGCTTCGGGCGGTCACCCATCCTTATTATGACCGCGCCCAGGGTTGCTTAACTTTTTTCCCCATACAAACTTCCAACCCTTATTTTCCCGCCCCCTTATGGTAATTGACAAAAAAAAGTAGCCTATGTCCATCCCTGGGGTATACTCTTTATCCATGCCAAATTTCAGCTTAATCGGTTCAGCGGTTTGGGCGTGAAAAGGTAACAAACAGACAGACAGACAGACAGACAGACAGACAGACAGACAGACAGACAGACAGAGTTACTTTCACATTTATAATATTAGTATAGTATGGATGCCCACACGCATGATCTCACGGCACTGTAGGCGAGTGGTTCTCCTTTCGCGGGCATGGCATTTGAAATAACAGATAGTTTATTTACTTGCTTGTGATTATAGATATGTATGACAAAAACCGGTGACGATCGACTTACGCCTCCGAGGATGACGCTACGCTAAGCGTGTAGTAAAATGTCTATATTTGGAAATTATCAACAAGACTTGTATTTTGATAACTACACAGTTATTTTTATGGCTAAGCATGCGGAACTATGCTTTGAGACAAGTAATGAGATAGTTCAGGCACCAATTACCGGCCCACTAGTCTTGAGTTCAATCTTCCATGCATTTACACTCCTCTCCATCCAAAGGTTGCCTGGAAGAGATCGCTTCTCAGCGATAAGGCCGCCCATTGTATTATGGTACTCTTTTCCACTGTATTTTGTAGTTATAAGGTGTGCATTGTACAATAAAGTATTTTCATTCATTCATTCACAACATTCATCATCATCATTTCCCTGCCCTTATCCCACTTTTATACGGGGTCGGCACAACGGTTTTCCTCTTCCACTCTGCTCATAGGTACCTATCACAACATTATATTATTATCCCCGTGTTTTAGGCATCCACAGCCCACAGGAGGTAGGTACTACCAGTACCAACAAAAAAGAGAAGACAGATAATTGTAATGTAGGTATATTATCGCCATCTATAATTATCCAAATAGTAGCGCCTCTACACGCGCCATCTCTTGGCATTTTTTGCGACTTTCTTACTCAATACCATCGATCAATATTTGATAGAAGCTCAATACTCATAATTATCATCTCTCACACAATCATCCATCTCTTCTTCAGCCTACCTCTACTTGTATATCCATCCACAATAATCCACATTCATACTCTTCAGGTACATTTTCCATGAGTGGATCGCAAATTTTACTTATAATTTGAATTTCTTTCAATAGCACCTTAGTTAGGCATAGTTACTTAACACGTACTTATCTTCATTCTCAGTTTGTTTATTGTAGATACCACAGACCTCAAATTTTTTGCGGTACACTGGTAGATACAATGATTGATGAAAATAAAGTGCTCCAGCTCCAAAAGCGAAATTTATTTATAACTGTATCTCAAATCTCAATTTATAAAAAAACTGTATTGTTTGTATGAGAATAAATATCTTTAAACCTAAGCAAGACTCCTTGAAGGTCAGCTTAGCTAGCATTAGTCATATTCATTTCTATAGAATATTTTGCAAGAGCATTATTATCACAACCTACTGATAATGATAAGAAGACTCTTATCATAAATCACACAATCTGTTGAAGAATACAATATATATTTTTAACTTAAACAAAGAACAAAAAGTGCTTAGAAATACAATCACCCACCCTGATATAAATCTAATTTAGCATTCATAAGCCTTAGTTTAATATTCATACTTACTATATAGTAAGTATATGGAATTAGAAACTGATGCTTAATCTGCAGCTATAACTAGATTTTATAATAGTACGGCTTTAATCTTTTTTTTTTAATCCATGAGTACCAGAAATGCTATACATTGTGCAGAAAAGCATTGGTCCCATTTATACACAAAAATGCAATGAAAGCTCCTTTAAAAAATATAATAGTAAGTAAAATTAAGCAACTAAACATGGATAAATAATAGGTTTCCTCTTGGAAATAAAATTACCATTACTAAATGAATTTATTTTGATAAAGTCTTACATAGGAATGAGGAGTGTTCTAGATTTTAACTGGCACAGTATCTCATTCCTGTAGACTCTTCAAAGATAACTTTGCAAATATTCATGCACACAATTAAATGTTACATTATTATAGACTATATACTTCTTTGAGAATTTTAACAGTTATATAAATTTCAAACAGACATGTAACATTACAGGCACAGTAGGTATAAGTAGCTAATATTAATACCACATTTTATAGTACAATCAAGTTTTAAAGGTACATTATAGGTAATATATTAAATCTTGCAAAAACATGTAAGTAGATTTTAAACTTGTTAATTTTATATAAAAAAATTGGTACATAAGGCAATGACATTAATTCAAGTTGGCCACTTTATAAACAGTAGAAGGTAAATGTTAGAAAAATACTAATTTATTGAACAATATGTATAGTTATAGGACACCAGTTACTGTCTATTACATTATAAATTTTATATAAATACTCTACTAAAAGTTGTAGATAATATAAAAACAGTATTTTCTAAGATTTGTCGTATAGATTCTACTATGTGCGTTTCAGTAATCTGAAGTTACAAAATATAGGCTTTTATACAAATTTTCAGTCGCTTGTAAAACTCGTTTGTAGAATAACATCTTTAGGCCCTTATTAATAAACATGACATATAGTTATATCATGCATAACCTATGAATAACCATACAAATTTTTAGTTAATACATGACATAAATTTATGTCAAGTTTATTAGTAAAGGTGTTAGAAGGTAAGTAGTTATTATTGTTACTACAACATTCTTCTTGTAACTATCGTCCTGTGTCAGGAGTAGCGGGCGGAGCTGGCGTAGAAGAGCCACCGGATGAAGCCCACACTATAATAATGATAAGGAGAACAGCTCCAATAGCACCAATTATCAACATCATTTTCAGGTTTTGCCACCAGTACTTCCGCTTGAGTTTCCCAGCTTGCTGTTCAAACTGAGCGGCTCCATGCTGAAGAGCATCTGCGCGGTTGTCCAGCTCTGATAGCTTCTGATCTCTTTCCAATACTTTCTCGACATTTACGCGCATAATGCCAACTACTTCGTCGACCTGAGCTTGGGTTTGAGCTAAGCGTTTATCGCTTACTCTGGGCGCAGAACTGCCTTGGTCTTCCATTTTTGTTGCTTTACCTTTACACTTTCTTGAACTAGATCAAAACAAACAGGATCATAAGAAATCGACACTGTAACTGTACTGTACACAAAATAACTTTGATCACGTCTTGCTTGTCTTTTCTGGAAAATGGCGATCGGCGGATCAGAATCTTTGAAATGACGTTGACGTCGAAAAATGACTAATTTGACAGTGATGTCATTGCCATAGAGAGAACATAGAAACCTATTCTCTCTGGTAGTTAAACATCAAAGAGTAAAGGTAGAAACAGATTGAGCCCACGTACGCAAATCATGCGTTGCGTACGCGCCATCTCTGAACTTTAGACATTAATTTTTGAAGTGAAAACTTCTTGATGCGCGTTGAGCATTTTCGGGATGGATAAAAAACTTTGGATTCACCTCGCGAGTCACGGTGATTTGTGATGACACCGGCTTAGGTAGGTACCTAGGTACTTTTTTTTTTTTTTAGTTTAGATAGAACCGTTACCTCGTTCAAGTTTTCACTTCTGTCGGCACGGAAAACGTGCTTGTCAAACAGTTCAGTTTAATTTATACCTACCAATAATTTACATAACGTTTTTGAATTTTATACATACAAATCATATAATTAACTTAATAAAAATATATCTACCCACCTTGATAAACACTAGTCTCAATATTTAAAAAAATCACTTGACAGAACTCCTCGACTGAATAATACCAGCCAAGTGTGAGTTGGACTCGCGTACGAAGGGTTCCGTACCATTATCTAATATAATACTAGCTGTCCGTCGCGGTGTTACCCGCGTTCCCCCGGGAAAACTTCACTTTCCCAGCATAATAAAATAGCCAATGTTCATCAGAGATAATGGAGGATTCTAATGGTGAATGAATTTTTCAAATCCGTCCAGTAGTTTCGGAGCCTATTCAATTCAAACAAACATAGAAACAAACAAACAAATCTTTCCTCTTTACTACACTTCTTTCTATTCTATATTATATTAATATAAAAAACGGCAAAGAACTACGTTTGTTGTATGGGAGCCCCGTTAATTTTTTTTTATTGTGTTATTTAGTATTTGTTCCCATTCTAGCTTGTATGACATATTCGGCTCGAAGCTGGAGTCACTGATGAGTTCAATGTGGCTGTAGGTTTGCACCCAGCAGGGGTTGGCTTTAAGCCCATAATAGTTCCTCCTGGTAACAGATGCTCTGACATCAGATATACAGGAGCTTTTTGCCGACGACATTGTTTTCATCAGAGAAGATGCAACCGAGGTCCAGAACAGATTGGGAAAATGGCAGGGCAAGAGGTAGGCCTAAGAAAGAAATGGATGGATTGTGTGAAATATGAGTAAGAAATGAGTGAGTGCTGAGATGACGGCTGAAACAGCTTTCCAACAAAATTCGTACATAATAAATTGTATGAGAGATTCAGAGTTTTATTGTTATAATGCGTAAAGTACTGGCATTCTTTGAGTATAATTTTCCTTGTGGCTTGTATGGCGTAGCCGGGCCAAGTCTGTTCGTAACTTTCTGTGGTCACGTCAATCATGAAGATTTGTTTATGGTTGACTCGTTCATTATTCTTCACATTCATGCATAAATTCATTCGTTCTGATTCAGACAGTCGTTCAATTCAATCATTCATTTTTCTTTTGTCTTCATTTTCGTTCCAATTGCTCGAAGAATCCGTAAAAACATATTTCTAACTCTAATCACGTGAAATTTACAGAAATGGTAAGAAGGACTATGTAATTTACCATGTATAATGTCTTAAATATAAAAAAAAAATGATCCTAAGCCTCCAGAACATTGAGTTTCACTAAGGTTTAGCACCCGGTGTTTGGTCAGTTGATAGGCACGTGTGGTGAAATGATGAAAACTGTCTAATATTTCAGGTGTCGCTAAACCCCATTAGAATTTTGAAAAATGAGGCGGAAGAGGAGAAGGCTGAAGTAGCTCGTATGTCAAGTTTTATTGGAGCTATTGCCATCGGAGACTTGGTGAAAAGTACACTTGGACCCAAAGGAATGGATAAAATCCTGGTATCCTGTGGAAGGAATGCTGGCCAGGTGAGGTCTACTAAACGAACATACTGTCTACTGCTTTTGTTCAGTAGCCTCTGTATGGGTTTCGAAGATAACCTCCTTTGCTGATTGTTCAAATTTACATTGTCAGGTTGAGGTCACAAACGATGGTGCTACTATTCTGAAATCTGTTGGTGTGGACAACCCTGCCGCTAAGATTCTGGTTGACATGTCCAAAGTGCAGGATGAGGAGGTTGGTGATGGGACAACATCTGTTACTGTTTTGGGTAAGATCCTAATAAACTAGTAGAAAAGTCAAAGTCAAAAAGCATTTATTCAGTAGGCAGCTATCCTACTGAATAAATGCTTTTTGGATCACTTAGAACTAAAACTAATTTTGGGAGTCTTAAAACTAATTTTCCTCCTGTTATTGCGCAACCAATACTGTGAAGAATCAAGGCAACAAACAATTTGGGCCTAGTATTCTTTTAGGTGATCCATCTTAAAACTAAGATCCCTAAGTACTACTTGTAAAGTTTGATTTGCTACAAATCTATTATGCTTGCACAGTTTATCATACTTTCATCAAAATTCTCCAAAATTCAATAGAATAGAAGCAAATTGCATGATGACCAGAACTGATAAGTCATAAAAAAAGGTGTTCATACTACATTATATTCAATCCTATGCTTGTTTCCTATGATTGTGTAGCTCAACAATGTCACTCAAAAAATCTTTGAAACATAATGTTCCACAATAATAGTTGATGTTACTTCTTAGCTGCCGAACTACTCAGAGAAGCTGAAAAGTTAGTGGAACAGAAGCTGCACCCTCAGACTATCATCGCCGGATGGCGTATTGCTACCGAGGCTGCGAGGACAGCCTTGGCTGCATCAAGCTTTGACCACCAGAAGAATTTCAATGAGGATGCACTGAGGGCTGATCTTGAGAACATTGCTAGGACAACACTGAGCTCAAAAATCTTGTCTAATCACAAAGAGTGAGTAGCTTATTATGTGAGCACATCAAAATAAAGTACAGATAAAAATAATCTTCTGACATAAAGCAGAGGGTTTAAGCCATTAATAAATCTATTGGGTGGTCATACTTTTTGGAATAACAATGATTTATAGTTTAAGGATTCAATCCTTGTTGGCTTAACTGGCCTCATAATTATTTTCAGTGCTGCTTTCTTGACCTTGATACAACATGACAGCAACCTTAGATTTACTAATAAACAATGACTAATGTATCACATTTTCCAGACACTTCACAAAATTAGCTGTCGATGCTGTTTTACGTCTCAAAGGATCTGGAAACTTGAAAGCCATTCAGATCATCAAGATCTCTGGTGGTCTCTTAGAAGAATCTTTCCTTGATGAAGGGTTCCTCCTGAACAAGAAGGTAATTACAAAATTCTATCAGTTATAGATTTCAGTTAAAACTAACTTATAGATCATAAAAATAGAATTGGCCTAGAGATGGTTGTGAAGAGTTTTACGTTTTTTTTATTCAATTAAATGTTGAATTCCCAGGTTGGTGTACATCAACCAAAACGCATTGAAAACGCTAGCATTCTCATTGCCAATACACCTATGGACACGGACAAGATCAAAGTATTTGGTTCCACAATCAAGGTCGACTCAATGGCTAAGATTGCTGAACTTGAAGTGGCCGAGAAGGAGAAGATGAAGGACAAAGTTAACAAGATTCTGGGACACAAATGCAATGTATTCATCAACAGGTAGGTACTTGATCACATAGAAACTGTCTATTTAAAAAAAAGGTGGCACTCCGGGAGTACTATCAGAAGTGAAAACTTGAAAATTTATGTGTGTATTTTTTGAATAGTCACCGGACGCGCGGCAGGAAACGCCGTGATAAAGGTTCTTTACCAAGTTTAGTTATGTAGTTCGAAACTAGATGCCGCTGACGGTGGTGTCGGTAACACTGTCAGTCTGAGTTCAATAGATTTTTCCCATATCAGAAATACCCAACGCGCCTAAAGAAGTTTTCACTTCAATAACTTTTTTAAGCAATGTTTGATTTATCATGGCTTAGAAGGTTCTATCTATTGTGTAGCAGTGGGCGGATTAAAATAGATTATTCTCCTTAGTTTTCACAAGAAAGAGTCTGATGAATTGATCTGATCTCTGATGAATGCTGATCCGTAAGTGATGTATTGAGCTCGAATGAATATTGTTCCCCAGACAACTGATCTACAACTACCCAGAGCAGTTGTTCGCGGATGCGGGAGTCATGGCTATCGAACATGCTGACTTCGATGGTATCGAGCGATTGGCTCTTGTCACCGGCGGAGAAATCGTGTCCACTTTCGACTCGCCCGAGAAAGTCAAGCTGGGTCACTGCAAGGTTATCGAGCAGGTATAATTTCTGTAGAGATTCTTAAATATCACAATACTTTCTTCAAATTTCGATTTATTGAGTACAAAAAATGGTGCTTTTACTAATTGACAAACATTTTTGTTAAAATGAAATGAAATTTATTTGCCAGCAGCATGGTCATATTAAAAATTTTACATGATTTTGGCATGTCCCTTGAAACTTGGTTCTAGCTTTACTTCAATTTTTAAAGCAAAGTTCTATCACAACAGAATGCTCATAGTGCCAAATCTGCATACAATTGTTTTTAACTTTAAAATATAGTCCAAATAGCCCATCTCATATCTGTCTAGACAGCGAATCACAGCAAATGAACATGTTTGCTTGTGCTTTCTTGTGCTGATAATAATAAAATAATGTATTTATAGATGATGCTGTGTGAAAAGTCCAGCATTTTTTTATTATTATTTATTTTATTTATATTTTGTCCAGGTGCTAATCGGAGATGAATGCCTGATCCGTTTCTCTGGCGTGGAACTTGGAGCGGCGTGTACGGTGGTAATCCGTGGTGCTACTCAACAAGTCATTGACGAGGCCGAACGTTCTTTACACGACGCGCTCTGCGTGCTTGCCGCCACTGTCAAGGAACCCAAAGTCGTCTATGGAGGAGGTATAACAAAACTTTTCTAGAGTTAAATTCTATACCCGCTTTGTCCCTTGTTACATAATCGTATATGTACGAAGTTCTACTACATTTAAGAAAGTGAAAACCTTAAAACTTATTTTAATTTTGTGGCATTGGAGGTTTGTAAGACCATTATGTTTAATAAAATCTTTTATTGTTTTAAAAGTAAGCTAAACTCTTGATTTAAGTTGAGCTGAAATTAAAGCAACAGCTTGACTTCACCCACTGATTGCCATAGGCCTCCATAAGCTTGTGCCATCCTTTATTTAGGTACTTACCTGTATAACAACGTAATTCTGGTCCCCAGAGGTACCTATGTATAACCATGTAATGACATCCCCCAGGTGCCAGCGAGATGTTGATGGCCGAGGCGGTTTCAAAGGCGGCGGCTCGCACCGCCGGCAAAGAGGCCGCCGCAGCTGAAGCCTTCGCCATCGCCTTACGTCGGCTGCCGTCTGCCGTGGCTGATAACGCGGGATATGACAGCGCCGATCTCATCGCGCGTTTGAGGGCAAGGCACGCACAGGGTGAAACTACTATGGGACTTGGTAAGTTTGAAAGCAGAATTATAAAGAGACTAACTGCGCTCCCGCGGTGTGACTCGCGGTCCCTTGGGATTATTTCATATTTTCGGGATAAAAGTAGCCTATGTCCTTCCCTGTGATACAACCTTTATCCATGCCAAATTTCAGCCTTATCTGTTCAGTGGTTTGGGCGTGAAAAGTAACAAACAGACAGAATGGATATTGCTTGGCTTATTGCTTTTCAATGGCAAAAACGAAGATAATAAGATTTGACACTATTGAGCTTAATTATTATCATCATCGGCAGCTCAATCTGTAATTTAAAGCCCACTGCTGGACATAATCCTCCCTCAAACCTGTGCTGTTCTCATCCATAAGAGCTTACTCCTATTATTTTGTGATTATGAAGAACCTAAGAAAAGAAAGAGAAGAATTTATTATTTTCGGTAATCCATTAAATGTAGACAAAAGTGCTAACACATTAAAAAAAAAAATACAGGAGTGACATTTTCACACAAAGATTTCCAAACCATAACATTTTAAAGCTGTTGAAGGTGGAGTTTGATTAATGGAATTTATCTGTTCACAGACATGCAGAACGGATGCGTTGGTGACATGAAAACACTCGGCATCACAGAATCGTACGTTGTGAAGCGTCAAGTGCTACTCTCGGCGTCCGAAGCAGCTGAGATGATTCTCCGTGTGGACAATATTCTCAAGTCAGCGCCGCGTCGTCGTGGACCCGACCGTCGTCCTTGCTAGATTATTTACTGCTGTCGAGGTCAGATCTACATCTACATAATAATGGACCTTAAACACAGTCTAAAACAGTCTAATTTTATTTGTCGTACAGCCATCACTTACTCACATTGATAATAAAACTTGATGCGGGATCAAGTCTCCCGTATAAACTGTTACTTTGATTGGGATACAGAGTGTATCTGTAAAATTTTAAGTACACGTTATTTTCTCACAAATATCTTGCATTTAAATGTATTTTGATATAACAAAAGTGTTCATAGTTTATTTATTTGGTTTGTGATGGCATAATGATGCAGATAGATTTATCTCGACATAACGCGCTTTAATTTCCCATAGCATATTTTATTTTAACACGCTTGTTTGTACAATGAGCTTATTTTATTTCGTTCTGCTGTGAACCATCTTTAATTAAATATTAAAATATTGTTGGCAAGAGTTGGATATTGTATCCTCTAATCTGTAAGGTAAGCTAGACGAAAATGTAAGAGCGCTAGTTTCATTCACAAGTTTAGATTTAGTTATCGGCCGTGGTTGCCTTGAATGTATTAACAATTTACTATTTAATAAAAACATAAAACACTACAAACTATAGTAATTTCATTTGTATTAGGCTCATTGAATAAGAGTCTAAGAGCTTGTTGATCTTTATAATCGTCAATATTCAATTTATGACTTGGAGAAATGATTTGTCAGTAAAAGCCTCGTAAAAAAACCCACCTACCAATTACAGCTACCCGAGTCGTTCATTCTTGAAAATAGGGTCCAATTTAAATTTTCATGCTCGCGAAAATGTATTAAGGTTTTCATTCGATTTAGGGCGGGTCCACGCTATTCTCTTGAGTGAAAAACAAGAGTGTTTCTTTAAAAAGCAAGTTGAAGGCCGACCACATAAATCCTGAACTGAAAAATTGTCAGTATGTGTGCCAAAGGCGTTAATGTATATGATTTTAGCAAGACATTAAGGATGTATGTGGCTGGCTTAACTTTCTGATTCTCTAATGTTTTATTGTTATATTGAAGTCGCGGATCAAACAATCGGAATTCGACTTCAACAATAAGCATCTCATCTAATGACGCTAGTAGGACATCATAATTTCAGATTATAGTAATTCCTTGGTCTATCGTGACTCGTGATTCAATATAGGTATTTCTGGCAAATGACACACTTTCAAAACTGATAGCCCAACTTAGATCAAAGAAACACTTGCCCCGTTTTGGCAC
Organism: Epirrhoe alternata; assembly: GCA_963565295.1. Lineage (NCBI taxonomy): Eukaryota > Metazoa > Arthropoda > Insecta > Lepidoptera > Geometridae > Epirrhoe > Epirrhoe alternata. The sequence goes on along the minus strand of OY751381.1, from coordinate 9,272,291 downwards.
AAGCAAAACAATTTGTCCCATTTACACAACGTAAAGTTACTTAGATTTTGGCAAAGTAACCCAATTTGACTAAGTTGGAGAAACAAGCGTCTTCAATAAAAAGATGCATCTTATAAAAATATTTTTCCTGCTATTTATTGTTTGGTGCTATCATCACTACTCCACTATAGGTAGGTTTTATGGAGCGTTTTCTCGAGGGACCACGAGGGAGAACTGTTTCTCGTAGTCCCATTTTCCTAACTTGGTGGAAAGAATGGTATCTGGCCCAACGGCAGCCGCTGCCGCGGCGCGCTCGCTACGCTCGCTCGCATCGCGCGTAATATTTCATTATCCTAACATAACCTAACTGACTTTGATCAAGATCTTCCACAACCGCACATGGGACTGCGAGAAACAGTTCTCACTCGTGGTCCCATTAATGGAACAAAAAAAATGGGACCACGAGAAAATGGCTGTGGTTTTATTGACAGGATCAATATTAATAATTAATTGGTTCTGTTAATAAAAGTTAACAAATTCTCGTAATATTTTTTAAAAGAAGGGTCTGAAGATATGAATTTAAACAAGTCCTATCTTCTGGGGTAGGGTATACGTAAACTTGTTACAAACGGAACAAATTTTATATCTGGACGGGGACAGTAATAGAATTCTCCTCTTTTATTTGATTTACCTGTTCGTACAATTTTATACCGTTGCAATACTCGGGCTTTTTGAAGAAAACACCTACCTATAAGTACTGACATGATTTAGATACATTTTTAACATTTCTCGTTGTGATTGTCCTGTACCTTCTATATGTGGGTGGTGTGTAGGTATACTGAGCTATGCGATTAGTTTATATATTCCATCGATCTGTTGTTTTGCATAGGTAGTAGGTATAGGTAGGTACCTACTACTGTATTTATAGAATAAGTCGTTACTTCTACACTAATAACTAAAATATCTAACCATTACTTATAGACAATAATAAAACTGGAGTTTAGGCGTAGGTATCGGATGTATTGTGCAAATACGTACGTACCAATTATATTAAAAAAAGTTTCAAATCTATATTCAGTTATAAGTAGGTAATTAAGTATTTAAATCAAGGCAAGTATCTAACAGAAAAGCCGTAAATGCCGCATTCGCCGCATATCTGCGAATAGTTTCTGAACATGCGATAGTTGTTTATGGAAATGGCAATTCAAATATTGCTATAATTACGAGCCATTCCGTTTCCACAAAAGCTTGTAAAACTCGCGTATTGCCTACCACATGACCAGTTGCAAGAAATCATAAACATTTTCCTCGTGTTTAACGTAGAAAATAGGATTTAATGATACCTTCTTGAAAAAATTCTTGTAATTACGGTTTTTATTGGTTATTTTCATTAGGTCGAGTCATATTAGGTATGTGCCTGCCTTGCCTACAGACTAGAAGTACCTAAGGACTGAGACTGCTCTCGAAAACTCATACCACAGAAAGACCATGATTCCTTCTTGATTGATTCCAATGTCCATCCGAAAAAACGCTTAAACCTAGCTACATCCCACTCTGCTTCCTGTGTTCTAGTGCAAAACGGTAAACCTGTCAATTTAGTTTAGTCGTTAAGCTTAGCTAGGTTTATGGTGAGCGTTCTGAACTGTTATCACCGACATAGGCTTCCACAATAATTGCCACGACATACATTTTTTCACCTATATACTGAAACGACCAGCGCATCTGACACGATTGTCGTAGGTGAGCTACATGAGCCTAAGACACTTAGCACGATCTATCAAAGTTGTGAACTTTATCGTTCAAGGTGTTCCTACAGCTAGAGAGTAGAGACAGACGCGGTAAACGACAGACATAAATATCACCTTGCGGGGCGAATCGGTGCGGGCGCGTCTCAAACTGGCAGCTCGTTCATTTTTAACTCGCGCCCTGTCCCTACTTCTTTCTGCCTCGTTTTTGGAGACAATTTGGATAAATGGTACATCCACCGTCGACCGAATAAATAATTCAGGCTGCCCCCGACTATTCGTGACAAGGCGAGGATTGTACAATAAAGTGGAATATTTAGAGAGTAATCACGTACGCAACATACCGGCAAAGTGGCTCACTGAGTCTTGCGCTTCCTTCCGTTATGTCATTTCTATTCGCGTCATAACATATCTCCAGAGAGGATATTGCTCTTACTCATCGTGATATCGGATTCATGGGCTTTTGTAAAACGTCGCAATTTTGCGAGGGTGGCATGCACTTATGATGGTTTTAATTTTTAATACAAACAAAAGACAGTAAACTTTTCTTGCTTATATTTGGGGGTGTACACCAGAATACTAATTATCTTTTTGTTTAATTTAGTTGATGATGCGTAAACTGGATGGTTTACCTACTCGTAGATAGAAGACATTAGATGCATCCAAGTTAGCAAAACAATAGCATCATCAGCAATCCCATCTAAATTGAAGTTTCATCCATAAATCCCCACCTCAGGTGGTACCTAACCTACGTAATTACTCGACTCTGATCGCGGTGGAGTTACAAGTTTCGTCGGAATGGTTTCCTTTCTCGTTTATCTTTCTTAAACACTGGAATTGGCCGGGGATTCCGAGGATAATTACGTTGCCTATTTAGTTGGTAAATAAGGTCTTTAGTTGGTAAGCAGCACGTTATTTTTCTTTCGGTTTTGTGCTCATCTTTAATGAAGTGGCCTGAAAGGTTGGTTTGTTCGGCGGTAATTGGGTTTGTGGTTTTAGGAGAAGGTGCCTATGCTTACTGTCTATCCGAACGGGATCTTATTGAGTTAAGAAAGTCCGGGGTCTAATGTCTAGACACTTCACGCTTGTTGGTTATGTACATATGTAAAAGTACTTTGTTTACCACGGCACAGAATACAGACCACGGTTTGTTATTAGGTTGGTACCTAAATGCTTGTCATATGATTAAATTCAAATTCATTTTATTTCAGACCATTATAATCCATAGCAATTTACTTAATAAATCACAAAAAATAAAATATTTAAACACTAAACTTAAAACTAAAGAAAACATACCTCCTGTGAACCTGTCCGAAATGCTTATTTCTGTAAAATGTGGGCATACATATTTTGACGTGCCTCTGAATACCCCCTTCATCTTCGAATTATCTTGAGTTATTGATCCGAAAGCATCCCTACGAGCTTTGTTATTGGTCGTGCGTGAACCGTTTTTTTGTGTGCTTTTATATTATGTACCTACTTATTATAATAAGCACAATTAAATCTTGGTGTTGGTATTACTGTGCTAAACATTGATTGAACATTGAGCACGGTAACATCGATACTGTGATAGTGCGAGTAAGCTTTATTTGCCCCAATTTGGACTCGCACTTAAATAGAGATTTGCGGGATTAATTCCTGCTGATACCATGTATCCCCTTAGCGTATGGTTTGGCTATACTTACCTAACAATCGTACTTAGTAGTGTACGGTATGTCCAATCTTGTTTCGTACTTTAAAACTTTATTAATTAGCGGCAAAAATCCTATGATAAAAATTTACATCTTTTTTACAATATGAAAATATCGACGCCTTTTAATTGTTTTTGACTTGAAATAAAAAGCTGTCTTCAGTATTATAGAGGTCGACTTAAGAAGAACTTCAAAGTGTTGTAGATAGCCTAGGTAAAAAATATCGACTTACCTTAAAAGTTTCTATTATTTTATGCAAATCTTGTGAATCAAATCTCTTTCAGAGGCTCTATGTAAACAACCCAAGTTAAGTACCTACTTACACGTCCCTTAAGTGTCCCTAGCGCCTATAATCTAAAATTCACTATTGACCCTGAATTAGAATTTCGCTCTCCACGGCTAATGGACTGAATCCATTTAATTAACATTGCTTATGAGGTCACGTAAATAGCCAATGTCTTAAATCTCAATAATAGAGTTTGTTCAACTCCCTCACGCAGAAAAAGAAACTAAGGTACCTTAACTTACATAGATAAAGGGAGGGAAAGCTTGGAAAGGAATAAATGTTTGTAAGTACATGTCTTTCAGATTCGTAACATTTTCTTTCTCACCTCTGGGGGCCGTTGCATATTTCATGACAAAGGTACGATGAATGATGATATTTCGGCGTTTGGACAGAGGCATGTGTACATATGGTGCGCCGTTTATTTCCCTTGACTTTTGACAAAGTTAACGCGAATAACTAATTGTGAGGTGGTTTATTCTTGACATTTTCTTTGAAAGAAAGTACTCCGTTTTCTTCGTAGAAGGAATACAGACTTATGATGGGATTAAATGTTGATGCTCTTTCACAAGCATTTATTTAGTTTCCACTATCCATCTGTCTGTAGGTAGGTGGGTATCAAGGTGAGTATAACGTTTAAACAACATTTTGTCTTAGAAAACAACTAGAAAGGTAGTTTTGATATAACTCACTCACATTTCAAATAACAAAATACACTAAGTACCTATCAACAGTGATTTCAATAAATAAACAACATGACTTTGAAAAATATTGGTTGAGTTACCGTTTTAATATAAAATGATCTTGCTGAAATAGCGGAGCCACCGTGTGTCGTCTTATCTCACCGATCCTAAGTCAGCTAAGTAATATTGTTTTAGTTAGCGCTGCATCCTGGCAGCCACTCTTGGCAGCCTCGCGCATGATGCATGTTAATGTCACGTGGAAGATTATTTCTTGGCACTAACATAGTTCAACTTCAAACAATTGCTACTGTTCGTGGATCCTAGAAGTTGGAAACCTTAAAATATTGCATTATAGAGCTTTGCAACTATCTTCAAAAATATGAATTTGGGTTTTAACCCTTTCTTAGGGATAATCTCTAGAGTTATTTATTATCGTCACCTACTCTTTTACCTATTCAGTCAGATAACACTCAGTAAAACTTTCATTGGAGCAAGTCGACGCGCATTTTGATACAAAACTAAAGTTCAATTGTTACTGGCCGTCTTACGTCTTACGGTACGTGTGTGGTTCATTTTTATAGTGATGAAGATGCGTCTATTGAATATACTTACTCGCATATATTATGAGGACTTGGTATAAGTAGTACAAGATCGTGTAAGTGCTGCACTACAGAAAAAGAAAACAATTCCACAAAGTTAGTCTCCCAGCGATTGAATTCACTAACTTTAAAGTGTGTTATCTCTTTCACGCGTAACTTTGTTGCCGAACGGAACTGACAGTTATGTGTATTGACTGCGCAATACGTGTTATTTCTAGATACACACACACGTAGTCAGCCGTGAGAACAAGAGAAACTTTGTAGTGTTCTGAAGACATTGCTTTCTTTATAATTTAAAAGTTGGTTTCAGTGAAACTTTATGCTGGCAGTTTTGATGCAGTCTAAAACAAAACGGATACTAGATTCTGTACACCTTACCTAAAATATCTAAGTATTTATAGAACGGTGTGTTTAAAAATCTTTCCTTCAATTTTTCTGTCTATATTTACCTATCCTAAAGCAGAACCAAAAAAACGAAAAAACATTCCCCCACTTTACCCTGCACCTATAAAGCTTTTCCTCAATTGCTCGAAGACAAAAGGTTATTTATATTTGACAAATATGGCGTGGGGAAATCAAAAGTTGTCTCATTTTCCCTATTCAAGAAAAGTTTCTTTGGAACACCGCACCGTTGGTAGCAATAAAGTATTTGCACAAAGGTTTTATGATCTGCATTAAGTTAATGGATGCGATCAGATATACGCTTCCACTAACTTCTATTAGTGATAGTGATATGAGTCAGACAGACAGGTAGGTACCTACAAGAATATTATTATGACTCTAGCTCAGTCTATATAGGTAAGTTATCATTTGCAGTATTAATTTAATCTCACATGAATGGAGACGTATTTCTTCAACCAAAACACACTACGTGAAGCATGACTTGTGTAGGTAAGAATCTCCTGTGTGTCTGTTATTTCTTGTATTGAAGTTTTTTTTAAAGTAAATGTTACTTATTTTGATTCAAACGAACGTACCTAGTTTTTGTAGAAACAAGACTTTCAAAGCAAACTAGTTTACTATTCCCATAATGTTTCAGTATCTGAGCGTAATGATTGTTTGGTCAGCGTCTGGTTTTTCCCGCCAATATTGATCCTTGTTGAGCCTAGTGAACCCCAGCAATTAGAGATGAAAATGCCCGGCAAGTCGGGCTGCATTCGGTAGCCCTGGAGGGGAGCAGTCGGTTTTATTGGCGTCACAAATGAGTTGCTAATTCAATTTCACGGCTCGCAGGGATGGCGAGACGGCCGCCGGGCGTGGTCAAGCCAATACACTACCGATCATACATTCAACTGTGGATGGGTATAATGTACGGAAGTACCTTTTTTTTGTTTTTTCAATGATAATGCATACTAAAAATAAATCAGTAAAGTATTGTCTTTATAGTAAGAAAATTAATAGACAACAAAAATCACTACAAACACAAACACTACACAACAAAAAAACAATAAAAAAAAGATATTTTTTTGTGAGATCGACGTATTTTTGAGTCACCCTCAAGAGGAGGCTGACACTTCGCAACCAAAGACAAAAGAAGCCTCATGAAAAAACAACTAATAGGTGCGATGTTCAACCCTTGACTTGTGACAGCGACGCAGGGATCAATATGATTCCACATTATTGCCGATCCGATATTATCAGACGACTGTCGATAAAATTCAAATTATGTTCTATCTAGCTACAACTTTAGTGATGGACTTTTTAGACCGCTTCAAAGTTCCAATCTTGACAACAAGGCTAATAAGAAAATACTAATGCAAGACCCATGCGTCTGTTTGTAATGTAAACCTAAGATATATTTGTAAGTATCTTTATAAAAATCAAAGATATCGTCACTATGTTTGCTCGTAAGTTGCAGGGTATTCCATCACCGCGTTCCTATATAATTTCCTGAAATTGAAACCCAGTTTGATGCACGGTTTACTGGCATACTACTCGTAGAACAATATCGGATCGGAAGGATGTCGTGAAACGTTCACACATTTAGTCTACTCTGGGTAACCCTTGACCGCGGTGGCCTGTCGTAATTTGCTCATTAAAGTCAATTTACATGCACGGTTTACATTTAAATGTTGCTCTGGTAAAAGTGAATAATTTTGAACGGACTTCCGCCGCAATTGTATTGTTCTGTAGTTCTTCCATTGATATAATTAAGGTATCAATGGAAGATGAATGAGGAATGGAAGTTGACGTCTACTTTATACCTACCTATTTTAACCAAAAGTCTTGGGTACTTACATCTCTTGACCAATACTTACTACTTATACAATTTTGAATTCTTAAATTTTCAAGGAATTTATGTGGAAAGTAATTTCGTGCGAGTTAGAGGCCAACTTTGGGTCCGGGGTTTTTAATTTATGTAGTGTAAACAGAATCCGACTCCTTACAAAAAATATATTTATAAAAAAAACTTGATTTATTTATGTATTCCTCACAAATAATGTTTCTAAAAAACAAGGAAAATGTACACACAATAAGAGATAGGGCTGAGGATAGTAGTAATGAATATTCATAAGGGTAGTCTTTCTGCCCGCAGCATAATTTTTAGTGAAATACGGCGGCTGAAGTTAGTTTGTTACCACGAGTTTTGAGCTGCAATATCTATAAACATGTACCTAGGAAGATACACAACCGAGTTTTTGGTTAATCCAGCTGTAAGAAGCTTTGGAGTTCGCAGGTTAAGGTGTATTTTGTTATTCAAATTCATATTTTCATTTAGCAAGACTTTGTTATCATTGTTACAACGAAAAGAGATGACAACAAAAGTAGACAATTGAGCTTATTGCATTTTGTCTTTTCTACCTAATTGCGTTTTTTATTAATTCGACGTACATACGTACCAGATGCACTACAAATAAACCATAATAACCACACCTTCGACCGCTCTACAAACTAAACAGTTTAATCTTATGTTGAATTCTGTATACAGTATGTAGATTTATACTATATGCAAGTATGTGAGGAATATTTCAGAGCAGTGGTGCGAGAATCCCCACGGGCGTAGAGGTAACTTGCGAATTATAGCCACTTAGTTTAAGTGATGGTCCTGGGGGATGGAATTAACACTTACCTATGTATTTTAGTGTATTACGGATTTCGAATCGAATTATGAAATGTAGCATGCAGTGCGTAGAGTGTAGTACTTGTGGCTACGAGATTGTGTGGTGTATTGTATGTTGTCAGGTGCTACGAGATGGTGTCTTATCTAGGGTATATAATATAGAATGTGTTATCCTGTAACTGGTGCTACAAGATATTATCGAATGAAGTGTGTTACAAATACTACGAGATTGTAGCGTTGTAGTAGGTATGTACTACGAGATATTGTAGTAAGAGTGTACTGTGTAACTAATGCTACGACCTAGTAGCACAAAAAAATAAAAATTAAATTTTTTTGTACATGCTACACTACCGTAGTGTAGCATGTAATTTTTAGGACGCTACGTAGGGAGTCCTAAAAATTACATGCTACATTATGGATATTGATGGATTTATTGTAGAATAATCCTAGTATTTTAGTCGTCTTTTAACTTAAATAAATATTTTTGATCAGTTAATTTTTATTTAATGCGCATGTATGTAAGATCTACGAGCACAGTTGTAAATCAAAATTCTATAGGTTATCAGCACAGCACTCAGCCCTGGATAAATCCTTGAACTCACGATAATTCGATTCAGCTGTAAGTAGGCCAATCAAGGTGTCTAATTAGAGGAAAAAGAAAATATTAGCTTAAATTCTTACCGGTTTCATTTGAATAAATTAAAACAACTTTGTAAAAAGATGCTGCTAATGAGGTTTACATTTACCTGTAAATTTTTACTAGGATTTTTACTAACGATCCTTTGGTTTGTTGTTTAAATTTTCAATCATGGGTTCAGTAAATATTTGTGTTCCTACAGCGCTGAGGTACAAATCGTTATGTTCTAAAATCAAAGCTAAGCGAAGAAGAGATGTAGAAATAGCGATATATCTTTGGACGTATGATATACACCCCTATTTTTTAATTACCAAAAAAATTTTAAACATGGTCTCGGTGTCTGTTACTGATCACATTTATGTAGTTAAAACTCAAAAAAAGAGAAAAAAAAATTATAACCTCAAAAGGAGATGAGACGAGTCAGACAAAAAAAAGAAAAAAAAAATTATAACCTTAAAAGGAGATGAGACGAGTCAGACATGGATTTATGATAGCTACTGCGGTTTTACTGACTGGGGATGATACGAGAGCATAGTTCGAATGAGAATCTGTACGCGTATTCGGTTTTGGCTGCAATCCACTATACTTTGTGATAGTTAAATAAAAAAAGTTTTGACCATGCCATTATCATTTTCTGCATCTGCTGCAACTGTCCTTAAAATTTTTATGGTAGTCATAAAATAGTGGTGTATAACATCTTTCTACTCTGATTTGGTGAAAACTAGCCTTAGTTTATCCTACTACTCTAATTTATCTTAAAAAGATTTGCTTATATCTGAAACTTTGTGAGTACCATGTTTTCATGGACCGATTTAGATGAAACTTGAAAGATGTAGATTAGTCTGGAATAGCATTTAAAATGTTGATTCCACGCGAGTGAAGCTGCGGGAGGAAGCCAGTTTACAACTAAAATGCAAGAATAAAGCTCGATGAAACAAATATTTGTACGTGTCCTCTTTTCCAACTAGTTTTGATAGCATAGCTGAAAGGAACGCAAACGGAAGCATAGAACAATATTAAATTAACAGCCTTGCTCTTTGATAAATCGATTACAGCAAGCTGTAGACTCAGAATAGAATAGAATGTCTGAATTGATCCAATTATTGCTCAAAGTTGGCTCCAAATGATGGCAAGTATAACTATTTTGTTGGCAAGTTCTTGCAGTTATGATCTAGCTAGATCTATTGTTCTTAATCCAAATTTATAATAATTTACCCTCAGAACTACAAAACTTAGATAAAAATACAATATTTAACAAAAAATTCAAATCTTACCTCATAGAAAAAAGTTATTACAATATTCAAGATTATCTAGATGACAATAAAAGTTTTAATAAAAAGTAAACTCGGATTCTAAATATATATTTAATAGTACTTTAACCAAAAATATTTAAATTAAATATATTTAAGGGCTGAGCCAATATATACCTACATAAGTTAGTTTAAAAGTAACCTACCAAATGTTGCAGTGCCCCAGCGGGGTTCATGTTATGAAACGCCTACCTATATTTAAGACATTGTAACTAACATGAAGCAATAAACAAAATTGAATTGAATTGAATTACTTAACGAAGTAAAAGTACTACATTTAGTGGGCTTATCAATAGTACAGCAATTTCTAATGTCTCTTCTAATTGTTCTCGTAGATACTATATACTGTAATTGGATTGACTACCTTTTAGACATCTTCAAAGTATTTTATGAGCATCTAAACTTATTGAACGAGACACAATTTTGTTTGACTATATAACTAAAAAGTCAAGCTCCAGTGGGGACTGGAGCTTGACTTTTTAGTTATATGATGGATCACCTAAAAGAATGCTAGGCCCCAAACCGTGTTTGTTTCTCTGATTCTTCACGGTATTAGTCGCGCAAGAACAGGACTATTCTAAGTGATCCCAGCGGTTCTACTGAATAAATGCTTTTTGACTTTGATTTTAAAGGAACTTGAATTTTGGTAAAAAAATAAGAGAAATGAAAAGTATTATTAAAATTTTGGATTCAGACTATAAAATTACAAAAAAAAAACCAGAGCCCTCGCCTTAGACATAGGCACCTTGTACTGGTAGCACAGTTTGTAAAACGCATTTATATCTACTCGTAGTTCTACGAGAAGTAAAGAAAATATTTTAATTCAGAATTCCTAAAAAATTATAAAGAGGCAGAGGCACAAACAGTTCCTGTGAGGCATGTCGCGCGGTTAATGTTGCGTGTGAAGTTATGTTCCGGCAACTGCATGCAACTTTGCTCTTCCTACTTGGCTTCTACGGATTTATTTCAGCTTCTGAATTACTGCAGTGTTTTTCTGATGACTAACAGCAATATGTTTCTACTCAGTTCCTAATTTAATTGAACTCTAAATTATTATTCAACTAGTCCCACAGCAGGGCAAAAGCCATTCCATTTCCACTCTTTGCAATTTAACGCTGCTTCACGCCTAGTTCTCAGGTGTTCCTGAATGTCTGGGTTCAAAACCTAGCTTAGGTACTTTTCTGTGATCAATCTTCTTCAATCTTAATATTACTCAAATAAGATTTCAAAAAATTGCCCTTTAACTACGTGTAGCAATAAATGTTATCATATTCGTAATAGAGATTTCGTCATTAAATACCCCGTACATCACGGTTGTAGTGTAAGCATACGCACATAATAGTTAACCATATAATGGTTTAATCCCTGTATGTGTACGTCTACTTAGAGCTACTTATTTTTGTTTACTGCTCTTAAGATCTCATGGCAGGTGGTGAATTTCTCACAAAGCAATTAACGCAAGTTGAAGGGTTGCCTTGAACCTCAAAAAGAGGTAACACCTTGAAATGTTTTCTGCAATAACATGTTCTTCGACAACAGTATGTGGAAGACTTAAGGATGTTTTATCTGTTTTGCAGTTATTGTTTTACTTTTTCGCGTAAAGACCCAGTTTATTGTTTAAGTCAATGTTTGTCCGGATGTGTTAAGTCTGCGTCACCAACTGGTAACATAAAACTAGCAAGTTAAAACGCCTTATTAAGAGTGGTTACCCTTAGTAACGCTGACTATCTCTACTTTATAAAAATAATTACTACATTTTGTTCGACACGTTGTCTTGTCGTGAAGTTTACTTCAGAATGAAAAAAAAAAGTTCTCTGAGCTCACATAATTTACTTCTGCATTACACCTTTTATTACCCTTAATTTTATAACTCAGAATACATTAACATTAAAAATTACAGGTTTGATACGCAGGCAGGTAATAAATCAGAGATTCATTGAACATTATACAGATTATAATATCCAGTTTGGATTGTGTAATGCCGCCCCGGGACGCATAAAGTGAAATATTTATAACAGATATGACAATATTTTAGAAGAAATAGCTTTATTTTTAAAATGAGCGTTGTCATAAATCGCACGCGAGTGCAATAACGCGCCGCCGAAGATGTGACTGGAATACCGAAACATCCTTCGCATTAAAACGTCCATTTTGCATATTGTGAAATATTTTTAAGCTGTTTGCAACATTCATACCTACAACACAATTATAATAATGAGAACTCGCCACTACGAGTTACCGGCTTTTTTTGGCAAAGTTTCACTGACACTATCAGCTATCAGTGCCCAGGACGCACGTACTACGACCCACATGCCATACAGGGGGCAGGCTGAGCTGTTCTTCGGAGAGCATCGCAACGAAAGACAGGCAACGCGTTATAGACACCCCTCAAATTAAAAGTATCTCGGACTCTATCATCTCAGGATATTACTCAGTGAATCTAAATAAGTACCCATTTAATTGCGTTGTCACAACTCTATAATTCAACTGTGTCTGAGTCCGTGCCAGTCTAATATCCTCCAGGGGTAAAGGCCATTACTGTAAAAGAATTGCAGACAAGGTGATTGTGTAAAATTCGCTTGTAAAAAGAACGGATTTGTATTAAGGCAGATTTATGTTCTAATTAGTCGCGCTGCGAACGTGGCAGATCCGTGTAAAACGAATTTATGAGACCACGTCTTTGTTTGCAAAATGCTCTAACTAGGAATACGTACGATATTAACAAATCACATTACTTTAGTCTAATATTTATTTATGTTTGTCTACTTGATATCTCTTGTCTATGTACTGAACTAGTCTCGAAGATAATGTCCAAGAGCCTTAGTAGTTGCTCATGGCGTAAAGTTACAAAAAAATGTATAATTCCACAAAATTTTGGTACAACCAATGCGTTGTTCGGCCAGGCTATGGGGTAGGTAATTACCTATCCCGACTAAAATACAAACTTATCCCAAAAAAGCTCACATGCGGAATTCCGCATGTGTGCTTTTTTATATTTTTGAAACATTAAACTGTACCTAATCAAAGTCTTAGTTAAAATTTATTCAGGACCGTTGGGATCACTTTGAATCGTCTTAAAGCTAAGTGATTTTACTCCTGTAATGATAAAATTGCCAATGATTCAAAGCGCTATCGATATATAAAAAAAACCTTTTTTATTATTATTCCTGTGATTCATTATGTTTTCGAAGCTGACTGTACGATTGTAATCAGAAGGATGCGTTTGATTCTATTCTGGCAATGCCACCGAACTGACTAACAAAACAAACACGCGCGGCCATTATCAATTCACAGTCGGTGGCTAACAACAAAAGGTTCGCCTGTGTATTCACTCTCGTCTCACAACGTCATAACAAAGCATTCTCTACTCAAAAAAGTTGTTTGCCTCTATTTTGTTAGCGGGAAAACAAATGAAAAGATTTCGGACGGATGTGTGGATACCGAGGTCACGATACCGAACTCATTTCTTGTCCAGTCGCCCTAGACCGAATTACAACGATAATACTCGTACCAAACAAGAATAGACCTAATACTTTGGAATTATCTTATTATGGAAGGATCTTGTGACACAACAAGATCCTCAGATCAAGCAATCTCTCAGATTGGGAATAAAGTCGCTGTTTCTTTTTTTATTAGCTCAAACTGAACGTGAATCGATCCTGAGATCGTGAGGTGATAAGTCTGTGGTTTTCAAATATAAACCTTTAGTTCAGTCGTTCAGTGTTCATTGTCAGTAACAAACGAATACATACGAGTGCAAAATAACTTCAGTGTTCAAACAAATGCTCGCTCTCGGTACACCGATGGAAACCTGTTTTGAAGTTAAATTACCAAAGTTTGACAAGCGGTTCTCTAGTTACTCTGCCAATAATTCTGCATCGCTCCAAAGACCACCATTTCAATAATATTTCAAATTCTGGTGTAGCGTTAGCTATTCGGTTCAACTTACACCGAGATACGAAGACAGGCGACGCGGCGCGCACTTTTTTAGTCTTCTATATAAGTTACTTATATTATAAAACCACGACATTAGCGGCGACCTTTTAATTTTACTGAAAGTAGAGAACGCTTCAATCCACAGCTTCAATGTAAAATATTTTATTTGTGACTCTTTTAATTTATTTGCTAGGTTATAATATCAACTGAACTGAAGCAAAGTATAAAATAATACTTATAAGTTACTGAATCCAATCACCTACTACTGAAAGTTCCGTGCGGCACAGGTGCACATGCTACGTCCCGTCTAATAAAATACTTTTCCCGTGGCACTCGGCTCTTCAAATTGATACAGAAGATTATCTCGTCCTGGTGAATTTGCCCTGGCTTTATACTTTTCATTAAATTGAACAGACGTCGCGGGGCCCGCAAATCGCCTTACTCTTTAATTCGACGGCTTTTCGCGTTTGGGACTCATCGCTAAACGTTGTCACGAACATGTGGCTGGCAAGGTGGTATTAGAGGGAAAATAAAGCAAGTCGGGCAACAAAATTGCTATGTACTTACAATACCTTTCTGTATCAGTGTAGTCTAGCCGCTAGATAAAAACATGCTAGCGTGAAGCGTTTATAAAAAAAAGGTACGTTTGAGTTTGAGTTGGAATAATTCGTATAAAACTTGGACATAGAATAGAATAAGCACTGTTTAGTTTGTGGCTAGAGGACGCTGTGTGCGTCCTATATCTATTCATTTATTTATGTAATGATATAAGCTAACATATTTTCATCAAAGTGTAGCCTAATCTTAAGCCAGCGAAGCCGCTTTTGTAAATTAGCCGATTAGCACTCTCTCTCTGGTGGCACCCAACTCTCGATTTCAAGTCTGGCTCTAGTACTTAGGCAACTAGTTCGTCACCCGCGCTCTGTACTACAGTTTCCCTCTGCTCGACCCACACGATATTAATTCTGAGCTGTTCTGGGCCACAGGCTTATAAGATTAGAATAATTTTGTCGTTCCAACGACTCCCTCGCACAACCAGCAGTTTAATTAAAACTAACAGTTGTCTCACACAGTCTTATCCGGCAATTTGCGAGGTATTATAGGCCGAAGTTCGTCCACAAATTATCTTGACTCCATTCAACAAAGCGGTTATGTTAATGGGCACCAGATTTAGAAGAATGTTTTTGTTATTGGGTCGGCTGCGGCGGATTACCGCATTATTTACAGGTAATAGTACCATTGCGAACCTCTTTTGATCCCGAAGTCGTTAGCTCAAGTCCTGTAGCGGCGTGTACATCTTAAAGTAAGTGTCCCAAAGGATCAAAAAGGTTATGCTTGTGATATCTAGAAAGGAAACTACAAATATGGTTCCATCTTGCGTAATAATAATGTTAAAACTGCTTAATCAACATTTGACAGTGGCATGATGCTCGGAACACATTATAATACGCTATTTAATTTCAAATAAGTATTAATGAAACCGTCATTGTTGTACAACTATTCGCCCGCGCCGAGAGAGATCATTAAACCCGCGTAAATGAGCTTTTTATGGGCATCATAACACTCACAGATGCTGCGAACTATTGAATTACTTATACCGTTTATTAGAGTCGTTTTATTGTGTACTCGTACTTTAAGTTTTTAGCTATCATGGAACAAGCAAAAGAGCTATTCAAAATTAATATAGATGTAAGTGTTATAAGTACGTGCTTTTCGTGTTTCATATGCAATAACTTTTCCAATATCTTTAGCCAAACATTCAAGCTTAATAGCAAAGACTATTTGTTACCAGCTTATTTACATCAAGTTGATCTATCAAGGATTTGCATGTTTTACGACAAAAATAGGCTAAGCCAGCATAAATAAAAATAAAGTGCTCCCTATATGTCCGAATAAAATCCTATTGTCTTCATGCATATAAAATTCAGTCGCACCCGGCGTGTGTATTATGTGTCGCGAATGTAAGGGCATGAATCTCAAGGAGGCTGACTCGGGAGTAGCCCCCTTATCTCTACCCTTTATCTTTACTACGAGAATAAAGGAGAAAGCACCAATCTTTCCTGTAATATCTTATGCGTATGAGTGCTTATGAAATATGAATTCTATCTCGCAAAACATATTATTTCGTTATTACTGAATATATCGCTACACGTTTGGGTGTAATAAAACAGTTCTTGCATAATAAGCTTCGCGAATGGATCACTGTTTTCTTTAAATTGGTAATCGGTCATTTCTCAACTCCTATAAATCTTAATACAGATTGTAAGCTCTCGGTGTATCAAACTAATGTAAAGGGCCCTCTACTAGTTCGCCGATGATAGACGAATACCTACCCGCGCTCACGAACGTGTAGAGTCTATTCGCCTGTATTCATCGATCATTATCTATCCAATAAATAGTTCGGTAAAATTAGGAAACCTCTATACTCATCATATTTTTATCTAAAATTATTGAAGCGATTGGACTCTTAAAATTGGAATCTTCTTTTTATTCAATGTAGTTTATTATATCTAAAAAACTGTAACTGTACTTTCTTAGGTATGAAACAAACTCATATGCACGGAAGGTGCACGGAATACTTTCACCACACTAAAGCTCTTCTAAATAAAAACTAAACTAGTGGCACTACAAGAAGAAGAATAAAACTGTTTGAGTCTGTATGTTTATTTGTAGCTCGAGATTGAGTTGTTTTATCGTTTCTTAAAAATAATAGTTTTTCATCATGTTAGTTGAAGCGTTATTGCGAAGTTTCACGTCACGCTGCGTCTCTCGGTTTGTTTGTAACTGGCCCGTGACGGCGCCGGGCGTCCGTCCTAGAATACTAATGTTAAAGGAAAACAAGCCTTATTACAAACTTCGTAAAATTGATTCGATGATTGGTATTATTGATTTACAAAGAAAATAGAAATGGGCAAAGAATACGTGCTTGGAATACTCATTTGAATAAGATTTATAGTGCTTGTTTTTAATCGGTTTTTGGTAAATAATAAGAATTTTAACTGATTAGGTACCTGCTCAAAGAGGAATTTCCAATATGTTTTTCAGTGACTGCTGAAAACAGTCAAAAATTATATTTTTTATATGATATTTTTTTAAACATTCTTCTAATTTACAGTTAATAAAATAATAGCTAGAATGAAGTCTTACAAAATTTATTGCCAACAGTACGGCAGATTGGTCTCGTAGGCTCATAAATATCTAACGCAAGTTTGTTTAATTAGTGGCTTGATTAAAAAACTTTATCTTTAGTTACTGAACTAAATCATACTAAACTGAGAATAAATCAAGGAACCCCTGACATTCATACCAATCATATTAACTTTACGTTAGCTAAAAAGCTTTCAAAAACCTTTTCAATGCCAAAAACTAAAAGCCAGTTCTACTCGCACGTTTTATTTCGTAGTAAAAATTTGTGGGAGCTCGATGGTGATCCTCGGCAATCTGTCCCGAACAATAAGTCGGTCTCTAACAAAAGCCGGCCATTTGAACAAGTCGGAAACTTTTGTAAGTTTAGCTCTTTCTCTACGGGGTCTTGGCAGCGGCCGCGGTGCTCACAATAGGGGAAATAATCGTTAGGGCTAGTCATAAGAAAAGGCATTACAAAAACAACGACGCACTTCAAACCCGTATAGCTCTGCGTTTTGTCACTGCCAACTTCTTAATTTTGAGACTTGATAGCTATGGCGACGTTACGGACATAAAGAACATATTCAATTCTCAGACCTAATGGCTCTTAAAATTAACAGAACCCTCCGACGTTTTATTATGTGGTAACGTCAAACTTTTTATATGAAGCGTCGATTATTTTTACTGTTGAATGTGGGAAATTATTTCTCTTGCGAATTTTACATCATAAAACGTTATTAAGAACAAAACACTAGTGTATGCATAAAAGCAGTCGTAAATGCTTTTACGAGCCTGTTAGTTCTTAGTAAAGTAGAAGATGCATTGAAGATGTGGGATGATGGCAGATATAACGAAGGAACGCGATCCGGCTTCACTTCCGGCGTCCGTCACTCGGAAACGACTTCCGGCGCGGCGCCACCAGTCTCTCACTTACAATCACTTAGCTCTCGAACACCCGATCTCGTGTAAACACCTTATAAACCTGTGTCTCAGCGTCGCTTTATATTTACTTATTCATGCGACGCCGAAGGTACCTACTCTCCGTTTTTCGATAAGGTCGTCAATATGAGCACTTCAGTTCTATAAATACGCTGATGAATTATTCATTGTTTACACCATTTACACAGAAAGGGATAAATTAATAGCTAGAGACGTAAAATATTCAATAACAAACACATTGTTTTTTGATGAATCAATACAAATGTCTAAACAAAGGCAGATCCTTTGTGCATAAAACAAATTGAGCCATAAATCAGCATCCATTTGAAGATCTCAGTTTATTTTCATACGTTGGTTTAATTTCCGTTTTGGCATTGTTTTCAGAGGGAAATTCGATTGGAATAGGAGCGTCGATACGGGCCTATAGTAATTTCCTTTATATTAAATTCAATTCTTTGAGGGATGCATATGGACCCCTTATGTTATAAATAGGAACGAATTCAATTGGAAAACGAATTAGAATTTGGCTCACTTGGTTCAATTTTTTATGAAATAAAACGATCGTAGCAAACTGCTACGCCGTAGCACGTGTTGTATCGAAAACAATACTTGGTTACGTTTTCTTGTGCGTTTTCAACGCTGTCTACCCGCGGTTTTGCTTTCGTAGAACTAACATGAAATAGTTGTAGAACAGATGAATATTTTTTGAGATTACTCCCTATATACGTAGTGGACGCGCTATGTTAGTTGCACTGCTTTAAATATAACATTATTTATTAAAAAAAATTGCTTATGTAATGATTTAATTAGATTTTTACCTGTGTTCTGTATAATAAGTGATGTCTAAATCGGTGAGTGCGTGCGTCGCGGGCTCAGTGCCGCGCGACACGCGACCTCGCCTGTCGCACTATCGACTTACACCCTGTTAAATCTGGCCCAATATTTGTACAGCCTATTCATTACCATCACGCTGCTTTATTTTATTGTTTTTTCTTGTATGAACTTGCCTAATTCGAGCAATTATACAAAAATTGTTCATTCAGAATTTATTGTAGGTACCTACAATTGTACATGCCGTGATTATTAGCCCAGATTTACAAATAACATAGAATTTTGAACGAAATTACAAACTGAATTTCTATTCCTTGAAATACAAAGTTTAACAGAACACGGTAAAAAGGCGAAGAATTCTTGTAGTTTCGGCACTCGATCCGGAAACCTGTCAATGGTGAAAGGCAGTGAAAGAAAATCTAATTTGGATTTGAAGGATTACACCCAGACTTGTTTCGGGCCGGTGTTGCTGCTCCTTGAGCTCAAATTGGATGTGAAGTGAGAAGGTTTCACGTGCACGGCCTGTAATACAAAATCTTGGTTTTAAAGTCTGACATTCTAGATGAAGATTTCTGAAAACGGAGACTTATTTCTCGTGAATTCACGTTTTTGAAATTGGCTATGCGAGTAATGTCTCTCTTCATGTTTTAGTTATGAGTATGTAGTTTTTCAGAATTGAATAATTTATCTAAACAGGCCTTGTATCTTGTTGCTGTATTCAATGTTAGTCTTACCGTTGAAAATATATTTTTGAAAGTAGGTATCATCGTGAAAGAGCGATAAAATCTAATATCGGTTCGGAAAAATGCAATTATTCACGTGTGACGTTGACGTCATAACCTGGTAATTAGCAACGTGACGCGTGGTAACTGGGGCTCTAGCCAAACATCATAATGGAAGTAGAAATAGACAGTGGAATAGACAGATAATGACTATTACTCACGTGCGGCGAATAACATTATTTAGCACGATTTGAATAGCACTGCCTATGCACTGCATACATTTTATGCCAAATATCGCGGCAGGTGAGTTCCTGGCATTATCAAACGTCGAATTGACACTGCGAGGATAGATAGTTGCCACAGAATACCATATAGTAACAAAGCAACAATGAGGTCCACGATCTTTGCGATGTCAAAATAAAGTCAAAATTTTCTGTGTTGTTGTGTGAATTTGCAAATATTAATTATTAGCACTTATTTATATATCTTGACCTTATAGCCAACGCCAAGCATCCGTAACTAGCTAGAACAATCGGATCTAACAGTACCCGAATCAAAAATGAACTCGCAGCATTGTAAAATGAAATGTGCTTTCGATACTATTTCCGTGGTAAAATATAAAGATGAGACGCACAGTACCTCAACAATATAATTTAACGACCACTGCGCCTTCTCCTGCTTTCCACGCAAGTGTCTGCCACCCTCAGTCATCGATTGACACCAGAACCGGAGTAACTTGAAGAGCTCAATCACAGCATATAAATGGAACCTGCGCTTTCTGTACGGTGGAGCTAACCATAAGGATAATACATAACCCGTGGAGTGGATATTTACCTATTTTCTCCTGTGTGTTGCAAATAAAACTGTTTCATTGTACTTATTCAGTAATAAATATTTTGTATATAAAGGGCAGGCATAGTCTAGCGTATGAACAGTATGAAGGAATATCAGTGGATTATATTTTTGTTTCAATAGATAGAGTGATTGCTGTAGAAATAAGAGCATTGCATAATATCAACGAGTGTTTTTTAGAGTAACTTTGAATGGTAGAGTAAGATACAGTGCGTTCAGGGAAGTGTGGAGTGAAAGAAGGTATTAGGTGCTTAATAGCAGTGATGAGGATTGAAAAAGGCAAATTAAGATGGTTTGATCATGCAGAGATGACGAATGAAAGTGGTTTGACCAAACAGAGTATAGGTATGAGGTGAATATGTGTGGAAAGGATGCTAAGGGAAGGATAGGTGAATGTAGTTACTCTAAAGTCTTAGGCGAGCTTGTATGAAAAATGTAATGAGGAACAAGACGATAAATAAGTAATATGCGATGCGATGTGGATGTGCGTAAGAATTGAAGCAAGTATAAATAAGTGTTGTCTGTCTACCCCTATAGGAAACTCATGTGTGTACCTATTACTATTAGGTAATATTTGTTTCAAGTTCTAAGCGAAAGCTTTAAGTTACTTTATTGAAATAAGTTGATTATTTCAAAAATATGAAAATCCAATTATGAGCATAGCAACGCTCTTTATGTAGAAATTACGGATAAAAAATACAACTCTTGGTGGCAAGACGTCAATTTGAAGTAACCTGAAGAAGCCATTTTGTTTCTACTGGCGACTGGCGATTACAACTGGGTTTCTGCGACCGCCTTGTCATCGACCAAAAATGTAAACAAAGTATCTATCGCGCATGTCAATGCTACCAATTTTTCCATTTCGTTCATTATGACGCGTTATTTTCATACATACTCTTTGTCATCTATGGCATAATCAAGTGCAAACTGAGTGCAAAGTCGCCAAATCAGCAGTAGAATGGAATCGAATCAATGTCATCTTGGCTAGCACCCCTGAAACGTCTGAAACTACGAGTCATCCTCACTGTCTTTCTTTTGACCCTGGATGACCACGACCACCTATGGATACAAAATGTAGCTACTAAAATATTTAGTGTAGGTATTTTAAATACAGTAACCGAATAGATTTTTTTTTATTCTCACAGTGTCACCAATAAACACTATGTAAAGTTTTTCTTTAGTTCAACTTAAGAATAAGCAAAATGGCTACCAATAAACCAATTAGAAAGTTCCACCTTGCATAACTTTGACATTTCTTTCATACAAACGCTATTCTGAAGTTCCACCAGCTAGCACCCTTGTTTAAATCTAGTGTAACCACAGAATACATATTAGTAGGTACTGTAAAACTATTTTCATAGGTACCACCAAAGAGTTCGTATATATTTTACTCGTACATACTAAGGAGTTTTTGTTTAAGTACTTCCAGATAAATTTACAGGAGAAAAAAATAACTTTATCTGGAACAAATCTTACATTCTAATAGAAGAGGTAGCATGGCGAGAAGGTTTTATAAAATAAAAATCGTAATTTGATAATAAAAACGAGCGCGGAAACCAAAAATGATTTTGTAATAAAAAAATTACATGATTGTGAAATATTGGCGAATGCACAAAAAGTGCGAAGCCATTATGAGAAAAAAAACAAGAATGACAAACAAAATGACCAATTCAGTCAGCTTTCATAGACAAAATGATACTTATTTTGAGGTTTCTACTTGGATGCGACGTTGCCGATTTGTGCATCTTCACGTATCAGAAGGATAGCTACACCTTGTATTATTGGTAAGAAAATTTTTCTGACTTATTCTGAATTTACGCAAGGTACAGCTATGCGATGTGTAAATTTGATAGAACTTCGGAATAACTAGTTTTTATTGGTGAGACGGGTAGTGTGTGATTGTGCTTCTGACCAACCCCAAATATATGTCTTGAATGTTTAAAGAACTGAGAGATCTGAGAGACAATTTGTCTTACAAAAGTACAGACTTAAATGATCATGTTTTGTCTTTTTTGTTTCAAAATGTTTTTTGTCTAGGTATAGATAGTACATTAGATAGTTTTTCTATCAAAAAACCAGAAAAAGAATCAAATTGTCAATTTTAGTGACTTCTTCAACAGAGAAAGACAGCGGAAACATTTTTCGAAAGCTAAGTTCTAAGCGAAACGTAACCATAAAGAGTCTCACCCACACAAATATGATTTTATCTCTGGTTTGAGTTAAATCTATCGGCGATATGAATAACGCGCGCCAAGAACCGGGGTTCGACCAGTTAGCTGCATATATCATACTGGTTGCCTTCTTTTATTTCTGTCTGTTGGCTGACACATAGGTTTGTGTCACTTGGCCTTTTCTACTAAAATATGGTTAAACGCAAGCATATAGACCTCATATATTCAAATTGCAGACGAAAACGTTTCAGATGACGTTCTTTGACTATAAAAATATATGAAGAAAGACTCATTAATTAAAACATTTTATATACCTACAGTTAAGTAGGTATTATAAATTTTAACATCAAACCTATACCTAATTGATAACTTGAACTTTACCAAAAATATGACCAACTATGGCAAAGCCTAACGTTTATTATTATAATTCATGTCAGGAGCCGTATTCCCGTTCGCTTTTTCGTTCGTTTGATGAACATTCGGATGCTTCCCACCACGATTTCTGACTTCAAGGGCCAAATTTTCGGTTTTGATTATTTGGTCTTAGGCTAGGACCGTGTTTTAAAGTTTAAAAAATTAGCCCTTGAGTCAGAAATCGTGGTGGGAAGCATCTGAATAATCATCAAACGAACGAAAAAAGGAATACGAATACGGCCCCTGTTTTCTTCATCTAACGTTTCATAATAAATCGAGAATCACAGAATATTATATTCTCATTTTTCATTTCCTATGTTATCTTTCTCATTAAATCTACCTTATCTCATAAATACCAATCAGATCAGACAGAGTTATCAAACAGAATAAGTGGATACATTTGCAGCTCAGCAAAAGTCGCGTTTCATTTTCTCTGGTAGCATATTGTACTGCCAGCGAGATGACGAGGGGAGCAAAGATTGAATTAAGCTATCGACAGGAAGGCCACTTTTACATAGAAAACAGGGTTCTGTTAAGTGGCTTTTAACAATTGTAGCACTAGGTTTTGTGGAATGGTGGGAATACATTCAGCGTTTTAGAATAGAATAGAATATGTTTATGTGTTTATCTAGGGTTCTGTACCTCAAAAGAAAAAAAACGGAAGCCTTATAAACCACTTCACTTTGTTGATCACTTTGTTGTCCGTCTGTTAAGACCCTTTATCTCGGGAGCCCGTGGAGGTATCGAGTTGAAATTAAAACCGTATAATCAGGTCTACGGTCCCTTTAAGCTGTGAAAACATCAAACTCTTAAGATACGGTCGTTTATTTTTTTATTCGAGCGCTAAATCTCTTGATGATTATTCTCTGCATAAACGTTCATAAAAAAACGGAAACTATTTCAATAATTTACAGTGAATTCGATTATACTCGTAGTAGTCAAGATTATCTAGAAGACAATATTTTTTTTTATAGAAAGTAAACTCTGCTTCTAAATATATATTTAATTGTACTTGAACCTAAAATTGTACTTGAACCAAATATGTTTAAATTAAATATATTTAAGGTCTCAGCCAAACTATATCTACTTAAGTTAGTTTATAAGTTAAGTACCTACTAAACGTTGCAGTGCCCCAGCGGGGTTCATGTTATAAAACGCCTACCTATATTTTAAGACCTTGTAACTAACATGAAGCAATAAACGAATTTGAATTGAATTGATTTTATAGATAAACTAGCTGCGCTCCCGCGGTGTAACCCGCGGTCCCTAGGGAATTTTTCGAGATAAAAAGTAGCCTATGTCCGTCCCTGGGATACAACCTTTATCCATTCCAATTTTCAGCCTAATCTGTTCAGTGGTTTGGGCGTGAAAAGGTAACAGACAGACAGACAGACAGACAGACAGACAGATAGACAGACAGAGTTACTTTCACATTTATAATATTAGTATGGATAAACATCGTGTTAACTATTAAAAATTTAAACAGTTTAAGTATGTTTTTATATTTAGGTTATTTAGTTTTTTGAAAAGACATAAACCTACATAAACGAATATAACCTCGTGCTCTTCTTTAGTTCTAATGCGAATTTCATATTCGCAATACTTATTCGGTATAAACCAGTAAAACATATCTGCGGTTACCTGCTTTCTACAAAAATGCAATAGAAAAGGCTCGCCTTATTTATGGCAGAAAGAATACTGACCTTATCTGCTAACTATTAATTCCGACAATAATTAAAGCTGGCCACCTCGTTTATTTCTGCCGACGTTTCGCTTACCTATTTTTGCTTCCAGTTTTGCGAAAATCGCGGGAAATCCTAGCTCCATTTAGTTTTATTACTATACTTAGAATCACGTCTATTAAGTCTTTTATTATAATATTTTTAAAAATAAAGTTTTAGTACTTACCTAATTAAAAATCTTAAGAATGATTGAGCCTTAAATATGCATTATATTGACTCTCTTCATAATCATTATTTTAATATAACCAATGAAAAATTAATTTAAAATAGTATAACAATTCCGTTTAAATCTATTTTTTGTACCCTTATTTTAGTGTTGTAGGACTGTACATAATCGTACAATAACGAGACAATTAGTTGCATAGATATTATTGGATTATGAAATAGGTAGGTACCTCCAGTTTAAGCAAACTCAAATTAATTATTGAAGTACTTAGTTGAACAACACCTTAGACGTTCAATAGAATTTTTATATGAATGACCGTAGACTGCGCCAGCTTGAACGATATCCTTATCGAATACTCAGGTACTTTATATTTTAAAGGCTGTATGAGAATCTGCGGTAGTCGCAGTCGGATAAAAACAAACAAACGCATCTAGATGGAGACGCTGAAGACGTTTTAGCCACTTTTCCGCGTAAAATCCAACCCCCAATTATCGCTAATGGAAAATTAATGGGGTCGGTAATTTGTGAAATGTCATACCCTATAAATATCATACTTGCGACATTTTATGTAGATATCTTTTTATCTCTTCATAAAAGTAATCTTTACAGCGCATTAAGACCTGTCGTATTGTATGGATCAGAGTGTTGGGCAACCAAAGAGACGGATGAAAGAAGAGTGCATGTTGCGGAAATGCGAATGTTGAGATGGATGTGTGGAGTTACAAGAATGGACAAAATCAGGAATGAGTATATTAGAGGAAGTTTGAAAGTTGCGCCAGTGACGGATAAGTTGAGGAGTAATAGGTTGTCGTGGTATGGACATGTTATGAGGAGGGAATAGAGTCATGTAACGAGAAGAATGTTAGGTTTGAATGTGGAGGGATGTAGCAGAAGAGACAGACCAAAGAAAAGATGGATGGACTGTGTGAAGGATGATATGGGTAAGAGAGGAGTGAGTGTTGAGATGACGGCTGATAGAGCGGAGTGGAAGAGGAAAACCTGTTGTGCCGACCCCACATGAAAGTGGGATAAGGGCAGGGAAATGATGATGAAAAGTAATCTTTACAATCATTATAGCGGTTTATTATTTTTAACGACTTAAAAAAGCATGTGGCGAAGAGCTGACTAATCTATAAATCGTCGATGATATAGATGTTTGGGACTCTCCGCTTAATAGGTCTATTAAGCCTATTCCGTCATCTAGAATACATAAAGGTCTCAAAGATGACTAGGTAGATGATAGATGTTGATAGGAGTCAGTTTCGTTTCAAGACAGAAAATCAACAGTTTATTGACTAAATTAGTTGTAAGAGGATGTAGTTGCGCGCATCATTTAACTTGTTACCGGCTTTCTTCGTGTATTTTCTAGCTCATCCCCGACTCCATCTGCTGAAATAACTTCCTGATGATTTAGTTTTATTGTTATTTTGCTTCTGAACCGTCGCATTCCAAATGTCGGTAATGCTTCTCCACACATTCGGGCAAACCTTCGTTTTATAATATTTACTATGAAAAATGTTTACATATGCTGAGTACAAATGTAGGTAACTGTCCTACGCGAATAACGTGGATTCGCATATTCGTATGAACTAAAAGTTTGAGGCAAAGGTAGACAATGAATTGAATATTTATAGGAATAGCCACGAACTAGGAATAGGTATATTACTTTTAGCTTTTTATGCGGTTTACCAACCTAAACTTAGGTACAGTTTCATGATGTAAATCGTTTTGGATTCTTGAAGACATTTATATCGATTAAGGTGCATTTATGCGATGCGATTTTTCGTACGATTTACTAAGCTCCGTCCATTGAACGTGCCGACGAGGGTCGCGCTAACTGTGACAAATAGTATATGACAAGCGGTTACCTAGACGTAAAATGCCATGCGATACGATATCGTATGGGTTGAAATCGCATCGTGAAAATGCACCTTTAGTACGCACTGTGTTACAAGAATAATTTAAGATGCCAGCAAGCATAAATTCTGTTCTCTCTTCCTTCTTCAGCATTTACGGACATAATAAGAATGTGTTGGTTTCTTTAAGTCCTTGAAGCGTTGCCGCGCTTTTAGCACGTTGAATACATATGCTAATACTGTGCGGTAAAAATAGGATATGAAAAATAAAATAGGAAAAGGAAAGAAAAGGTACCTTTAAGGCTATTTTCGTGACATGCTTCACTACTTGTGTACATACTAGTATAAGTGTAACCAGTTCTCCTGAAAATGTATTTGAAATTAAAATAGGCAATAGGTATATCACGATTTTGAGTATGAGTTTGAGATCATTAATCAAGCAAAATAAGAGTTTCCAATACCGATTAAATTTTTCCACATAGTATCAATTTTTCCATGGATAAAAAGCGTTTTATGTAGACTGTTACAAAAAGGAGAATTTCAAAAATGATTGAAACCAGAAATTAACCATAAAATACATAATATTATTTTTGGAAGGTTACGTAAGTACGTTCGTTTCGTATGGTGCCATGAAACCGCTCCATCTTGGGTTTGTGACTTGTAAACGTGCATGCACTCATTTTTATCCAAACAACTTTACGACTCCTTTCTAAAGTCGTAAAATTTATTTTTCTTCGTGTTTACTAATACTGCAGTGAAATTCAATCAGGAATGATAGTAAAACGTAGGCAGTAAAGGATAAAACAACGCTTTAGATCCTATGATAATAACGGTAAAAAGTCGAATCTGAATTATCATTCGAATGACTACGAATTTTTTTGTCAAAGTACAGTAATGGTGAGCACTTAGACCACAGCCTAAACTTACACTAGATACTGCAGGTATTTGATATCGTCCTAACAATGATGTAAGCAGACTCGTACGTAAATGTCCACTTTGAGTCAACGCCAAAAACTTTCAAAGATGAAAATTTGTGTTCCTCGGTCGTCGCAGTTTGCGGCGACACGTGAGGGTAGAGATCAGCAACTCCTCGTCACGTCTTCCAATTTTTACAGCTTCGGACGCAGCCCTGGGCCGATTCGAAAAGATTTTATTGGCTCGTTCGGTCACGTCCCCGCAAAAGATCGTCCCCGGGCGAAGTGCCGGCCGTCGCACGATATAGGTTAACAGTGTCAGTTCACCGGTAGAAGATCGTTTTATGATTGCAGCAAATAAGAACAAGATTGAGTTGAAAGACAACTATTTGCATTTATATCGTCTCAGTATTACAAATGTAGAAAACAAAACAGCTCGGGAGCGCAATTCACAAAGCGTCTAATTTAAGGTTTCGTCTGTTCAACCCGCTGAGACGCGTTGGCGACTGCCAGTCGGGGTATAGTGCCCGTAATAACGGGGTAGCTTCTATGAAATTGCTATTCAACGCGGTTGGCCACAACACAACAATACAATGCGAGGTAAACCGCTCGTTCTCACGTGAAGGTTGTACCTTGGCCCTTTATCATCCCTCGTCACAGCTTACTGCCATGGACACATATTATTTCGCACCTACTTAATAAACACATCTATCCACATACCTACATATTATACCCTAGCTGCTTTTCCTTGGAACCCCACAACGAAACAAAATAGGTATCTATTAGTATAACTCTTAGTTTATTCACAAAGAAGTTTTTATTTTACGGTTATAAACCACCATCCCCTCGCTAAACCACATGTAAACTGTGATAAGTTTTTTTAACAACTTAGGTATTCATGATTATTTCATTTCCTTAAAATACAAACCTCTGCTAAGTCAGTACGCCCGTAATTAAGAAGTTGAGAAAAAAAGAGCGCAAACATTCCACCTCTTCTTGAATGATCTGGATGAGTGAATAGGGGTAGGGTGCATAACAATAAAGCTAAATCACTAAGGCATCTATTGTGCCTCTTGGCGCCGGCGGAAAGCGAGCATATGTGGGGGACAACTTGTTTAACTCGGGAAATAAAACAAACTATAATATGCTATGTTTTGACTTCGCAGTAGCTTGTGATAATATTAATTGAATTTAATTAATGTTATTACAAGTTTATTACATGCTCTATAACATTGTTTGCGGAAACAATTAGGGATTAGTTATTATTATTGCCAGTGTTTGAATTTGCTGAGTTACTCGTGTTGTTCAGTAAAATGTTACAATAAACCAAATCGGAAATTCACAATTGCAACATTACAACAGATTCAATCAGCTCTCAAAATCAATCATTTTCCACGATAAATCTGAATATGACATTTTCGTTCGTACACACATAACGAGGTTCATATGAGGCGAGTACAACTTCAAGAAGGTTTTTCGGAGCCAAATGTATCGGAATTTGTAAGCAAACTGCATTATAAGTAAGTAAGACATGGAAAGCGTTTTTTGTTTTAAACCAAAGTTCTGCCTAAAACAAGGCATTCCAGTTGAGTTGTGCAATGTTCCGTTCACGAGCGGAATATAAAAACAATCAATGCAGTTTGTAGCGACTCACGGCTCTAAATTGAATCGCCAGTTGGACTGCCGGATGCCGGATTCGCTGTCGCCAATGCCGTCGCCGTATCCTAACTCACCTCTACCCCTTTGCGAGATTTTAGAGTACCTAAACTAAGTAGGTACTTGATTATCGGAACTGTGTGGAACTTGTATTTCTTAATGGAAAGTATAACTGCATACTCACATACGTTAAATCACGCTTCTTTCCCGTAGGGGAAGGCAGAGACCAGATTTCCACTGCCTACGACTCATCACACATCTTTCGCTCTTATCATTCATTCACTCTTATTTCCTACATTCTATACAAGGCCGCTGGTTTAGGTTTAGTTTTGAATCTTTTGTTTTGATTATTATATGTTTAGCCCATATGTTACGTAAACACAGGACTGTATCCCCGAGGTGCGGTAGACATTCTCTCAGATCTTTTATATTCTAGATCCTTTGAAGAGGTCTAACTGTTGATGGGGTAGTCAGAGGCATGTACAAATACATGTTTGATTTAGCCCACATCTTGCATATGTTATTTAAATGTATATTTAGTTAAGGTCTCAGCACTCCAGCAGACTATTATCTTTATTATTGCAGCGAATTTAGTTGGTAAAAAAGTAAGTAAGTTCGTATGAGTCAGCGGCCAACTCTGGTTGCTTAAAGTCAGACATTCAATTTATGTGGTGACTGTAATTTCCTTAAGTTACATCCTGCATCTCGATTCAGTTGTCAATACACGTAGACGTTTCCTGAACGGGAGCTAGAATCACTAAAGTTCAGAAGTAGTTATTTTAGTTCGAGCACGTTTAACCCAGCAGACGATCATCTTCGTACAATAGATACTTGACACATGAATGGCGTCTGAATCGCTAGCATGCCCAATTTACGGAGAAAGCAGGATTACCTACTTAGAAACTTAGAAACCAGTACAGATTTATCAATACTGTTACTTGAATTCTGGGCTTCTGATTGGTAAATATACCTAAAAATAACATAATGTTCAAAAAATAAAAAATCTTTCGACCTTGATCGGAAATCCGTCCAGTCCGCTCCACGGCTAACGAGTATCAATGGAAATAGTACCTTTCTGACTGAACTTACTAAATCGTCGTTAAAGAACGGAATAAGGGCTAGTGGTTTCTACACTAGCAAAAGTTGACCTCAAGTCTTTGTTTCCTATTACCGGGCTAGTTTAATAGACTTTGCATGCATACCGGTAAACGATACTGCAAGTAAACTTTCCATAACACTACAATTCAGGAACAGAGAAACTTCGGCAACAGGTGAAGTTTTCTAACTCCAGCCAGTTACTCGCGACTTTTCTTTATCGTAAAATAATACGAGGATACGGTCCACGAGTACCTTCTGTTGAGAGTTAATTCAGTACACTTTATAGATATTGTTGAAAATACTTGAGTTTCTCAAATGAATCTAAATCCAATAAGTTAAAGAAAGGGTACGCTCAACCAATTTTTAGCTCTCTGAATTTAGGTGCACTAAAAGATTGCGCAGGTTTGGTAGAGTAAGCGAGATAGGACGATGCAATAAACTAAGCGAGTGAGCGAGGCAGCCATACAACGCTGTCTTCGTCCTTTAGGCGTCATCAAAAATGGGTTCTGAGCAGCTACTTCAGAGACTACTAAAGATCGGTTGTGCGTATTGTACTTACGACTCTCTTTTAGGCCCGACAGAACCCTACAGAACCAAAACCATTGATGTCACTAAAGTTTATGCAACGACTTCTTTTACTTTTTTCAGTCAGTACCTTCGCTAATATATCAGAAACTGATTCCATCCATACAACTAACTTTCTAAAAAAAGTTTTGATAGTCCGATTAGCAAACAGATCAAGCTTCGATTCTAACAGCAATAAATTAGCCAGAATGCCTATCCAATAATTACATGGTGAGTTGTAATTAGTGGTGTCCCATGATTCAGCACGATTTAATTGTCGCGTCTTGGCTAAGGCGGTGGATTTATAGCTTCAATTATAGCCGGGCACCTGGAACTGCTGTAGGCAGTAAACTTGCAGCACATTGTTTTTAACTAATTTTAGAACGCACGCCTTAAACATTTAAATAAAAATAAATAAATTAATACCTTTGTACTTCCTACACTATCCAATTCTAAAAAAAACTGTTTAAGAAATATCATATTGATATTTCTTTTTATAATAGAAACCTACCCTGATGTAAAAACATATAATAATATATTTTTACATTACTCTACAAAAAACACTAAAATGAGTTGAGCCTAGATGTTGGGCCTAGGATTGTTAATACCGATCTAAATGATGATACTGATAACTGCCTAAAATGCTGGCGACTTTACCACGCTGAATTGCAATGTTGATCCGATGAGCCAATGTGCAGATACCAAATTGTTTAAACCTATTTGTAAGCTATGTAACAGCAACATTATATTATTATAGTCAAGGATATTAGACAAATATACGTAGTTGCCTAATAGAGATATAAATAAAATCATTATTGTCTTATGATTATATTCTCGTACTTTTTCTCATCAAAAAAGATTTGATACGCTCTTTACTCCTAGCTGGGGTCCTAGCTATATTACGGTCACTTCATCTTAGCAATCTTTTAAACTTCAGCTCCACCTGTGGGCTAAGAAGCCGTCGCGGAAGATGCAGCGAAGATTTAATTACATTCGAGAGCGATGCGGCAATAAGTCGCGATTTGCTCGAGGGGCTCGGATTTATTGCACCAATTTCGTACTTCACAGGTGGTACACGGCTAAACTATTCGTGTGTGTTTGAGCAAAATGTATGATAGACATTTGTATGTGAGATTTAAAGTCAGTGAACTCAAATAAAAATAAATCAAACTGCGAGTAAGTAAATGCTCTTCTAGTACCTAATCCAGACTTCAAGAAATTAGACGCACAGTTTGGTACAAACTCACATGCATGAGTCACTGGTTTGTCAACATTTATGACAAAAGGACAGAGGTTCTGTGCAAAATACGATTTTATTCCGTCAAAGTTTGAGTTGCAACGCTGGCGGCTCGGTTTGCAAGTTCCGTCACTGGACCCCACTGGGGGTCCAGTGCCGCTCAGTTTGTGTTGAGTCATTTTATAACGAGAGTAATGCAAAGATTTTATAAGCGTTCGTTGAAATTAGTGTTTGGACATGATTTTGACAAGGTCGGAATGTTTTCTGATCATCATAGGAATACTTAAACCAGTACCAGTATAAATATTGAAGCAAAAAAAAAACCGTAATTAATAATATGCAAAATGATCTAATTTGGCGAATAAACGTTAATATAAAGTGACATGCTTTTTATAGCTATTTTATTTTCGGGTGGCACTGTCATTAAGCCACCGCCGTAACCCCTTGATGTTAGTCGTAACTTGTTTATAGTAGCGCCTTAAATTAGAAAGGGGTATGCATAAATGTGGTCACACTTGATGAAACCGAAGAAATTCCATCTAAGATTAAAGTGTAATTGCGTCTAGTGCTTTACGACTGCAGTTATAAAACAAGTTATGTTGGAATAACACTAAGGGCGGGAATATACCTATTACTCAGGTTTGTGGGGGGCAAATTAGACAAGAAAACTTAGACATTTATTATTTAAACAGAAGGTTATTAAAAAAATTAATAAGGGTGAGTTCCATGTGGTATACTCGTATTATGAAAGAAATTAATAAATAATGTTGGACTTTTCACACAGCATCATCTAGTCCCAAAGTAGAAAAGCTTGTGTTATGGGTACTACATGACTGATATACCACTTATATACTTTTTGTTTGTTAAAACATACATTATTGTACATATAAACACCCAGACCCGAGAATATCTGTAGATCATACAAACATTTGTCCCGCGGTAGGGATCGAACCCGCAACCTTTTGCGTCGTTAAAATAAAGATGAGAAAAAAAATACTACGAGTATTTCATATATAACGCTTTGCAACTTAACAACCAACTTCCGCAACCGAGGCCGAGATAAGGAAAATTTCTTATTTTGATTCTGTCCCGCCAAAAATACTTTAGATAGTAGCACCTCCGTCAATGTCAATTAACATAATAAGGACCGATCAGACATCCCAAGATTTGCTTTTGGCCGCGATGCCTACCCTTATTGGTCTGAAGCATCTGATAAAAGTCGAGAATTATTATGTTGTTAGGTTAGATCTACAAGTATTTTGGCAATTGAAAAACACAAACTCTCTGGTTATTCAATGAACGTAGGAAGTGAGTTCATACGGAACACTCAAATTATTGTCAGTATTTTATACAAGTAAGTTAGGTACTACTTAAAGGAAAAAGATACAAATAAACGGCATTTTTATTTATCAATTTAATTTACCTCAAATATTATAAGCTTAAATTGAACATCTTAATTTTTCAAGTCTTTTTTATTCCTTTAAATACGATAAGTATCAAAGTAAAGGTTCAATAACCTTTACTTTGTTCTAAGTCTCAAAATACCCATGTAAGTCTTGTACGACTTCAAAGTACACTTCTAGAGCAAGAGTGAATGCATCTTCAGATTTATGAGACTGCTGTACTCTGGACTCTATAAGTCTTCTATTCAATTCTCAGCTAAGATAAGCTGAGCTTACGTGCGGAAGAAAAGCATGTTTCTAACATCTGAGGAAATATTTACTGATATATTTCACATTGATCTAATTTATCTGGGTTACTAAATTCATCTAAGTGACAAACAATTAAAACTGCAAAATCTAGTGTGAGATCAAGATTATATTTTTGAGCATTATTAATTGATTTACACAAAATAATCATATTTTATAAATGCTTGGTTGTCCTACAGTCAAAAAAATTAAAACCTTATTATATGACCGCATGGCAGTCTCCTAACTAAATAGGTTATTTTCCTGGTTTTCACAGTTCTTCCGGGACATTTAGAACAAGTTGGTTTTAAGGTGGGTAATTAAGCAGAATCGCACTCGATTTGGTTACCTGCTCCCGAGTAAGTTCAAAGATAATTCGTCCCTAAGGGAAACATTAGTCCCATTTCGTTACGCTTCCATACGAACCTACATAGAGCTAAGTCTAGTATTATTATAATCGCAATTTATTGGGAAGTGGTGACTCTACCTAAAAAAAAACTCCTTTAATAAGTGACTTTTTCATATTTAGACTAAGTAGTCATTCAAATAGAAAACGCAATAAGTACACTAAATTTGTCAAAAAGGCTTTTGTCAGGAGTAGTCAAAAGTAGTTACGGACTACAATAAGTTGCAATAGAAGTTGCAACATATTGTAGTCCGTAACTACTTTTTAAAGTACAGTCAAAATAGCCTTTTGTGACTTTAAACAAGAAAATGACTCTATAAAAAGACTGTACAAAAGTATATTCAGCACACACTAGATTTCTGCCTACTTATGAATTCTAGTTCAGAGAAATGTGATCGTAAATGCAAGACACTTCCATGAAATCAAAAATGTAAGCGCTCGAGGAAACAATTGCAGCATAAAATATCTTTGTGAATGTCTTGAAATATACGTCGTAGTGTTCGCTCGCTGCCAAGATATAATCTGTTATGGTGACATTATCTGGATCTCCTGCCAACTGTGAATCCGGCCAAGAGTTAAAGCATTCTGTTCACAAAACTGCCTTTATCCATTTTTATGTCGGGTGACGTAAGTTTCCGTTATCATTTGCATTTGCTTGGTATTTTATTACTCTACTTAAATCCATTGCGATTTTAATGATTGAAATATTTTAAGGATACGCTAAAACATGATTTACCAACTCGTTTATCGATTTAATAATCAAATGAAAAGAACTATTTTAATATTTGTTTTTTTGTCACTTGTTTTTTTTGGCAAGGACATTCATAATACTGTCAAGTGTTACTGAAACGTTACATAATTATTATTCAACATATTTTTTATGAAACTAATTAAATTCTCATACAACTTTAAAATGTTAAAGCAAAGCATTGTTTGAAACCCAGTGAAAAAAAAAACATCAGATAACATGGTCACAGCATCAGTAATTTTGTTGCGGTATTACTTCGGCGAGTCGTATCATAATGTCAGTAATATGTCGTCTCGCGGGAGTAATCGCAGTTTGCTAATGAAGATGTGTCGGTGAGGGCACGGGGTCCTTGTCACCACAACCGGCGGGACGAACTCGTATAACTTTCAGCAATTTCTGTCTTGTTGCGAAATGTAAGAGATTTTTGGAAATAAAAGATCTATTAAAACAGACGGTGACACAAATTTTAAACCAAAACGAAAGACAATCACGTATTTCGCGAGCAATATTTAAAGTAAACTTGAAATTTATGTGTTTTAAGTTAAAAAGTTCTGCGGCCGTGCCCCAGATAATTTTCTGACCGATAAAAAACTTTCGACCTTTGTCGCGGTCGGTTTACGATACAACTGCGGGCAGGGGCGGGCCAAGCGTGATACTGACAGTTTTGAGTTACAGAACAGACCACGTACAGAATACAGGGACTCAACTTCACCCACACACCTCAAAAGCCGAAAGATTATACGACACGCTTTGATTTACAGAAAGGACCATCTTATTACGCTATTATTTGAAAAACCTTTTTTATTTGCTTCTAAAAACAAAAAAATAGCGACGACACCAGTCTACATTTTATACTATGTAATGTAATAGTCCTATCCCAGCTCCTCAACCAACCCTGCCAACGTCAATGTTATCCCAACGCACCCATTTACATGGATGACGTTTTGACCTCGATAGCCCTATTGACCTGACAACGTTGAGCGAAATACAGCCAACCTATACCCGAATCTACGAGACTTACGTTACAGAGTCGATGGGGATAGGCTACCCTAATTCAAACTAGATTGACTAAAGGAAGCAGGATTACGCATTTGATCAAGACAAAATCAGCCACGATGTGTTACGGGTAAGTAGTTTAGTCCTATGTTTACTTCAGAAAAAAAGCCACTCCGTGGAAAATATCAACAGGAGCTTAGCATTAGAATTTGAATAAGCGTCGTGTTATTTTTAAACCTGTGGAGTATCCTTGTAGAGTATGGTTTACATATTGCACCATTTGTCTGAGCGCCTGGCCCAGTAGACATCTTTACGCGTGAGTAAATAACGACATATTACGAGTATGTCGTTGTAAAGATATGATAATAATCATTGCCAATTATTAAGACATTATTTCTTTAAAATAACCTTACGAGATTGCTTGAATATTGCAGTGAAATAAGATATTAAAAATTTAAAATGATAAATTTTATAACATGAGCAGTATAAATCATCTCACTAAGTTGGCGTACTAGACTAAAATGGCCCGTTTATTCTTATGAGAATATGAAAGCCGTATATATCTACGGGCTGTTATAACTTGTCGCTTGAATTACCTTTGTGATTTTTTTATGAAAGCACACACTCCGCGGCGCCCTATAAATCTGGTGTTGGCGCGCCCACTTTACTGCTGTACCTATCAATTCGGGGGAAATTATTTGGGTTTTCGCGCTTTTTATGTTTTCTTTTATTAGAAAGTAACTGCTTGGTTATTGTGTGTTTCAATAAAATCACATTGCAGGATTGATTTATTTAACACTTACGTTAATTTGATCTCAAAAGCTTTATTTGTATTGGAGATGCCGTGGTATACTCACTTGCTAAGTAATTGTTGAATCAACTAGCTTTGTATTTAGTTTTGCCATCAAGTTGATGGTTGTTTGTGACATTATAAACAAGTATTAGAACTTGTAGAGCTCGGAATATTTGTGCTATAGTGGAAGCCTTCTGGGTTATCTAAGTAATCTGATTTTATGTAATTTTGTCAGCCCAAAACGTCACCCAGCTTCTACAATTTATCAAAAAACACAAGTGCTACGAATGCACTAACATTTTGATCTCATGAGTATGTATTCTTGGGATGACTTCGACTCTATCTTAGCTAAATCATTGTATTAAAGATTTATGTTCAATTGTTTACAATACATCTAAGTGCGACTGTTCTAGATAGATCGGGGGAGAGTCCAACTTAATTTAAAAAGTTAATTTTTTGCCTGGCTTCCCCTCAATTCAGGCTGGCTCCCCTTTTCAATTCAGGTGATGTTCTGTAATGCTAAGAGCAAGCCAGCCCCGCCAGGAGTGGAATATTAATGAGTAGTTTTTCCAAGAGCGTTATCTTGGAGTACGGTCAGACTTCTGTCACTTATTTGTACCTACTGGTTTGAACAATGACCTTTAGTAATACAAATCATTGAGCAAGTTGTTACTTGAAATTTTTTTATGAAAAAAATGAAACGTGCATATACATATAATGAATCTGCATCAGTAACAGAAATATTTATTTCTCCTATCACGTTTGTGAGCGTTTTCCTATGCACCTTATTTTTTCGTTTCATTTTTGTCTTCGGAAGTGAAACTTGTGAAGTTTGTTGCTGCTAATAAATCTATGTCATACTGAACCCTAGGGGCATCTGGGGCTTAGTGGTGTCATCTGTCGGCCGTCTCATCTCGGACAGGTTCTATCCAACAAATTCACATGATGCAAAATTATGTGAAAAAATTCTAGGTATTTTTCTCTGGGAAATTTTTCCTAAGTAGCTAGAGTATCCGGACATCAAGGCTATTTGTTGGGAATGTTTTTGTTTCTTGTGCAAAGCATTCGTAGTATTTATTGTTTGGAACAATGCATTAAAAAGTAAAACGTTGATCTAAATCATTACGGATCTCCGAACGGGCGCATACATTCAATCTACACTTTTTCGAGGCGGATGCATCGGGGCCGCCGGAAATTAAAAAACTGTCTACTATGAATGTTTACTGAAAGCCAGGGAATACTTTTTGATATTCATATTTTCTAAAATGCGCAGCGAAACATGAAATCAACTGTAGTTTGAGTGGAAAAGTTTAAAAGTAGTACTGCTGAGCTATTGCAGTCGCGCGAAATTAAACTATTTAAAGCAGTAAGCTGCTAGGAACTCTGTTAAAAACACTGATTTTAGGTACAACTTTAAGAGCTGGAAAGAAAAAAGGCAAAAGAAATGAAAGTAGTTTTCTTGCAAGTGTAAAAGTTTCTATACGACGATATTGACGACCTCTGTAGCGCAGTGGGCGAAGGCCCGCCTGCGACGCAAAAGGTTGCGGGTTCGATTCCCGCGGCGGGACCAATGTTTGTATGATCTACAAATATTTGTCTCGGGTCTGGGTGTTTCTATGTATAATATGTATGTATTTACAAACAAAAAGTATATCCTATAAATATTATAAAGGCGAAAGTTTGTAAGTATGGATGTATGGATGTATGGATGTTTGTTACTCTTTCACGCAAAAACGGCTGGACCGATTTGGTTGAAATTTGGTATGTAGATAGGTGATACCCTGGATTAACACATAGGCTACTTTTTATCCCGATATTCCCGCGGGAACGGGACTTACGCGGGTGAAACCGCGGGGCGCAGCTAGTAAGTAATATATCAGTCATCTTAGTACCCATAACACAAGCTCTGCTTACTTTGGGGCTAGATGATGCTGTGTGAATAGTCCAGCATTATTTATTTATTTATTTATTTATAATTGAATCTACCTACATCTTTGCGTGAGCCGTGTTGGTCGAGTGGGGTTGTGGCTCTACTTTCAATCCGAAGGTTGTGGGTTCGAATCCCAGCCGTGAATCAATGGATTTTTAGTTTCGTAAAATTTATATGCGCTTTAACACGAGTTCTTAAAGGTAAAGGAAAACATCGTGAGGAAACCCGCAGCTTAGTCAGCTCCGCATGTATTGACGTCGTCTTTCCTGTGAGCCAGGTTGATTAAACTGAGAGGATGGTTTAGGTGCTGGGCAAGCCTATTCCATCTCAAACAATGTCCCAGGCACTACACAGCATCCTGTTAAGTTCAGGCATGGATTGTCTCCTAACGCTGTATAAATCATATAATAAAGATGTAACGGCCCAAGTTTACATCTTTGCGTGCCATGGCCATGACCATTGACGAAATGCCGACTAAGCTGAGAAGATGGCTTGGGTACTAGGCGAGCTTATTCCTCAAACAATGTTCAGGCACTACAGTGCCCCGTTAGGCAAAAGTTGGCGCTGCATAACATCATCTAGTAAAGTTGTAAAGGCCTAAGTGTTCTGAATGCATGGTATCTAGGATGAAATGGCAGTAATTACGAGCGCGTGGGTTAATAAAACTTAATTGAGAACATAACGGGTGTTCATCCCTCTCACAACAATGCAGGAAACATTGATAGGCGTGCGATAAACATGCCCTATGCGAGCTACGCATTATTACATGCGTAATAAAAGGAGTCAAATGTGGGTGAATGGGTAATGACTTGACCAGGGCTTTCTTGAAATAGCGGTTACATATTTTGATGGTCGCTTTTTCAATCAACTTCAGTTGCTTCTCTATCATATTCAATGAAAAAATTTGATCCGACTACCATATCTATAATTTTTTTCAAATAGGTATCTGAAGAGTGCCAAGGGCATAGCTGTGTCATTGCGTTTCTTTTTCCGACAAATGAATAGCTTAGCGACAATTTCAGCCAATGATCTCGAAGTTCAGCCTTAAAAGAGTCTGGATGATTTTAACTGGCTATATTTTGACGTTCATCAACTTATAAAAATCTGGTAGGTATAAGTTTGTCCTGTTATCACATAAATAAGACGGCAGTTAATGCGGTCCATCGAGGATCCAATCCCGGTTACATTGTGGCCCGGGAGATTAGATAGGCGTGATGATTGCCAAACTTTGATTGAGCTTCGTCGGAACCCTTTCGCGATCTCTTGATTACGGGTATAGGTAATTGGCGTCTGAGGATTGGATACACAGTTCACGGACTCCCAATCTGGGTAAATAATGGGCAATGGTTGCTGTTCTGTATTTTAGTTAGTTGAAGAGTGTTTCGTTGACTTTTAATCTCCTTGAATGAAGCTGCTTTTAGAGTGATATACCTTGCTACTTTTTTGATTTTTGCTACGATTCCCAGTGGCTATTTACCCTACACCTTGCTATCTTTTTGTATGAAGATAAACAGTTGCAATCGCCTGTTTTATTTAAGTCCAGTTTCCACTTTCGACTTTACTCCCGTGGCTTAGCATTGTATGGCTATCCATTTAACTCAAGTATTTTCCAAATCTGACCTAGTAGACAAAGGGTACCTATTATAATTAAAATAATTCCGATTCCGATTTATAATATTAGCTGAAGTAGGACAAATCGGATAATATTTCTTTCTGGGTGACGATATACTACCTAACTTGCTATAAAAGAAACACGTCATTTCGTCTCAATACACATACGTTGCAACAACAAACAAACTTCACATGCAGATCACCACAAGGGGACCCCGGCAGTGTCCACGCACCATTAAACACGAGTGGCAGTCTTATTCTTATTTGTGTATTGTTGTGGTGCTATATCCGACACTTCGTACGTAGTTTAGTCACTTATACATCTACCAAGTTCCATGTGAGTTATATTTAAGCCCCTATGTTTTATTACAGCGTCCTTTCGTTTTGGACTATCGAGAGACTAATTTAGAAAGAGCGAAAAGGCTTATTCAGACATTTTTTAGTTACTTACTTTATATTTTTTGTACATATCTAAGGTACAAAAAACATTTGATTATATTAAATTTTTATTATATTGGCGACTTGGCAAACGTAGTGTGGGACGCCCTCCAGCCAGGTGGAGTGACGATCTGCGAAAGACTGCTGGCAGAAGCTGGATGCGTCGAGCCGAGGACAGGGCGCAATGGTGCTCATTAGGGGAGGCCTATGTCCAGCAGTGGACTGCTATAGGCTGATAATGATGATATTCAATTTAGAATAGTGTTTTTTTTATCGAGAATGTCAATAATTTAAAACGTTTATTGAGCAATACTTGGTTTAATAAAGTCATGATATAAATACCTTTAATGTAGGTTCCTACAAATGCCTACAATTTGTTTGTTTAACAGAATAAATAGGAAAGTATGTGAAACAAACATGATACAAATATCCTTGTTTTCCTACATCATAATCTCGTGTTTGGCAATGTTCACTTCCGGGTGAGGTTGTGGCAGGAATGGCGTTGTTTTGCTACTTTTACTATAAAACAAAGTACAAGAGTCCTGTTACTTTGTGTAACTAGTTGAGCTACTCGTTTCCCTTACATAAATAAAACGCTCATACTCGTAAGTACTCGGACTTAAGTGGCGTTTTTATGAAACAAGCCTAAACGTAAATAACGATGAAGACTAAAGACTTACGCTAATGTAGGTAATGCCCACTTTATCCGTTACTTATGAACGTCAAAAAAAAAACAGAACAATGGAAACCTAAACAATTATTAATAATTTCTTTATACCATACCTAGATCACAAACATATCCCAGTTTTAGAAAAAAATATTTATCACAATATTTTTTTGTAATTCTTGTAGTGTTCATCCACACTTGGTATTTCATTAAGAAATTACAGTCAGTGACGTCAGTGGTTCCGTGGCCGAGCGGTTAAAGGCACTCCGGCTTTAGGAGGATCGTCTGATCGTCGCGGGTTTGAATCCCGTCGGAATCGAAAATTTTGAGAGGACTTTTCATTACTTATCACAAGTTGATGTTTGCGTAGATTGTATCAAAGTAATTGAATTCATAAATCTTACCCAGATAGAACAAAGGCGGTAACTAAAAGCAACAAACATTGAATACATTAGCAGATCAACCACAACAGTAATTCAGCGGAGCTCGGAGCTCAATCCCTCCAAATTAGTGCTAATATGCCCAAAAGCAGAACGAGCCAATTTCTGACATGAATTTGCATTCGTGACTGGACACGGTCCAAGCTGCCTGCAGCGTTGACAGGTGCATCGCTCAGCACACATTCTACTGAGGGTATAACGACCAAAATTATCATCCAAAGTTAGTAATTTCCAAGTCAGTCAAGTCAAAAAGCGTAATTGGACATCGGACTCCCGACTTTTTTCCAATGTTAGCATTTCTACTTTTACGCAATTAATTCCCTTATATATGTATGTTCTTTTTAAAATGTGAGTTGTAAACATCATTATTATTGTTTACCTACAATGAAAGGACTCTATGAGGACTATCCATATCCTAACATATTTGGTAGGTACCTACTATCTCAGGGCCTACGTAAGGTTGAATTTCATGAATCTATCAGAGCTCAATCGCTTGTCACGTACGATCCTAGGTATTTATTATTCGAACAAGATTTCTAAGTAATTGTTCCATTTTCTAGATGAACAATAATTGTATCAGTGAATTTATTGACGTAAAACAACTTTGTTTCACTTTACGTCTATGAAATCTAATAATACAACAAATGTTATTATTTATGATTCTATTACCTACCTACTAGTACATGTACTGTACCTGTTTATAGTATAACACGTAGACAATGATGTTCTAGATCTTTCTTGCTTAAACTCATTTAACCAATTGTTTTTGCAACAAAATTGCAAAAAGTTTAAGTTGGCAACGTTTAGCAAGAAAAAGAAATAAATATATAAACTTCCAACTACTGACAAAAGTAATAAGGAGAACTACAGTGGAATCGCTAGGGCGAGTAAGTTCTAATCTCGTGGAGACACAGCAAGGGGGCGTAGCAAGCGGAGCCAAATGCAAAGCTTTATTTAGTTTAAGGCGCCATTACACGGGTCATATGTGCTGTCAAAGTTCGGGGCGACGCTTTTTCCCCATTCTCCTTTCAACCTAGACAGCGCTTGGAATGTATGAACATGTTCAACGGCTTCTATACATAAAAGCTGTTGCTGTTTCAAATTAAATTGTGGAATACTATGCTACAAATACAAACAGGAAAATTACCAACAATATAGCGTCATCTTCTTGATCTTGTCGCACATTACTACTGATACATAAAAATGGAAGACCGCGTATTCCATTTTTATGTATCAGTAGTCATTTTAGCACAGAGTCTTTGCTTACTGCATCCTCACACAACCTTTAAAATACTTGCCCATGAAAAAAGTCCGAATGCCCATGAATTTCACTAAAAAAAGGCTTCCATAGACTAATTTCCAAAGCCCTACGCTACATTCACAACAGCCCTTAGCAGGCGGGTATTAATACATAACGTTTTCAAATGCCGTGAAATATGCCGGGGCGTAAAATAAGGTGTCACCGGCTAAAAAATGGCGCGACACGAAAGATTAGTTGTTCCGGGTACACAATTCGGGAGCAATTACTGAAAGTTACGTACGAATTGTGCATCGTGACTTTTACGCACTTTTTAATAAAATAAAACATAATATAATCGGCCCTAAGTAATTTAAAGCATCGAATCGATGGATCTGTAAGTACGTTGTATAATTTATATTTATTGTTTCTGAAAGTATTTTTATTAAAGCGCCAAGTACCTAAGTGTATACTTTCTTTAAATTAATTTACATTATCTGTTTTCTCCAATAAAGCTTTCGTGTTAAACTGTACGATAAAAACGTGCCCCTCGGCATTTCTCGATCAAACTTTTATTTATTTAGGACCAAAATAAGTCGTATCGTCCTCTTGTAAAGAATTTATTCCGGGGATTTTAGTAAGTACCAGAGCAAACAAGTTCTTTTTCTCTGATTTTTCGCTCGCTGTTTGTTGTTTCTTCCGATCGCGTAATCGAGTTGTCTGTTTCGGATCTAGTCAGTTTCTTCTAAGAAAATATAATTTAACTAGCTTAGCTCTTATTAAGGAACGTAGTATAATCTTACGATTATGATTTCTCGTAGAAGACCAATTAGGCTAAGAGCAACTAAACTATAGTTGCTGAGCGATTTTACTAACT
This sequence comes from Epirrhoe alternata, assembly GCA_963565295.1. Taxonomy (NCBI): domain Eukaryota; kingdom Metazoa; phylum Arthropoda; class Insecta; order Lepidoptera; family Geometridae; genus Epirrhoe; species Epirrhoe alternata. Next base: position 9,228,248 of record OY751381.1, on the reverse strand, counting down.
CTAATCTCAAGACTGTATAATTGATGAATTAAACAGTGTTCTAAGAACATCGTCTTGTTTAGTCTAAGCAAATTGTCTACACACGTTGTTCATTATCTAATCAGGTAATAATAATAATGCAAAACAAAGGTACCTCTTACTTATACAAACATTCTAAAATCATTCGCAGTGCACACTACGAATTGCGCCCTGCGCCTAACTACCACCTATCTTCCATAAAAACAAATTCGAGGGATTAAACTTTGATTTCGGTGGCTAGAGGATAATCAATTGTAAATGTATTATTTAACCACTGACTAAGGGTTGAACTATTTCAAAACCCCAGAGGCCTCTTGATGGAAACATTCAAGATGGTCACGCTGTATTCCAATATTTAAATGAGGTTCTTCGGCTAAAAACAATCAAAGCGCCCTTGGAGCATGAGGGGTGGTGTCTAAATAGTTTGTCACCACACCACGCCGGGGTGAATAACAATAAGACCCTTTGTTCCGGCTTGTCTTTAGCTAGTGATGTCACTGGACATAAAAAACAAAAGCTGACTCTTGATACGGATACGGATTTTCAATGAATAATCTTCGAATTTTCTTTATATAACATCCTAGAACTACACGCGATGCAAGATTATGCTTTTATTTATTTATAATGTTATTTGATTACATACTAACAATTAGGCTAAGCATTTTACTAATATAATACAGTAGATTTGTGAAACCGAAATAAATGATTTGAATTGAATTTTGGTTTATGAAAGAGTAAGATGATATCAAATCATTTTTTTTTATGGGTAAGGTCTTTTAGCAAAATAGGAAGTAATTTGTGTGTTATTTTGGTAATAAAATCCGATTAAAATCTGCGTTGGCGCATCTTCACATCATGTTTTATCTCAAATTGACGATTTTGACGATCTCTGTGGCGCGATCCCCGCGGCGGGATAAATGTTTGTAAGATTTATCTCGGGTCTGGGTGTTACTATATTGTATGTATTTACAAACAAAAAGTATATAAGTAGTATATCAGTTATCCGGTTCCCATAGTACAAGCTTTGCTTTGCTTAGTTTGGGGATAGATGATGCTGTGTGAAATGTCCAGCATTATTTATTTATTTAAAAATATTACAAAACGGATACGGAATACGGATCCAAGTTATCTGTAAGCATACTCAGATGTATTCAATCTGCTCCAGACAACCAAGACATTGTACGGTGTCCCTCTCAACGGCATAAGTTTCCCGGCCAACTATTATAATGTCCTAAAGGATTTATGCTTTTTGTTTTCATTTGTGTTCTGTCTCTTACTGAAATCAATGGCGAGGTTTCATTTGTACGTAGTGTTGAACAAAGTTTCGTAACACAAATGGTGAATGTCAGCGTTCGGTAAATCTATTTTACGTGTTTGTCCAAACTGCAGTTTTTACAGCTAACCTTTTAACCGTAGTACATTTAGGTACATTCTTTTAGAGAAAAAACAAAAATAGTACGTAGGTAGTCAAAATATATTGGTTTTGAAAATGTATTGAAAAAACTCAAATAAAGATCTCAAACAAAATAAAAATCATTAAACCATTGAGTTAGGATAGTGTTCAATGTCGCTTGTACGATTTTATTTGTCAGATTGTAACTCTATAGTATTCCAGCTCAATGCATTAAACATCCTTTTCTAAATCGTTAAACATATCCTTTTATAATCGTTTGCCACATTGCTATTTCCTGAATTGAACACATGCACTGAAGGCAGAGCTACACTGAGCTGGCATTCCAGATTATTATCTCAACTCTGAAAATATGAATTCCACTGCGAAGTTTTCCAAAAAAATAAAGAAATACCGTTTCCAATAGAACAGAATAACAAAAGCAGATCTGTGATCTACGGTAAACATTATCCTCGATACCTGCAGTAATTAACAGCCGTCGGACGAAAACCGCAAGCACTAATTTGGAAATGATTGGCATCGACGGAGAGTGATCCAAATGGGCGGCCCGACTCATTTTGACTCATTTCATATTATTATTCACATTCGGTACGGAACGACCGGCACGCGGCAAATTGCTACTAATTTGTCCATATTCAGTACGGACTTTTGTCGTGTTTGAATTTCAAATAAATAATTCTGATACGAGTGTTTTGTGGTTTTTTATTTTAAATACTTCTGATGAAATCATTTTCAGAGGCTTCAACTAAAGCTTCATTAAAAAAAAAATTAAAATACTGCATTCGAGTATTCTTTTTTACATTTAAACACCATTAAATTAATTATCTGAGTACTTATTTCTTACTAGCTGACCCGCGCGACTTCGACTGCGCATTATTAGGAACAAAGTGCAGGAGTTTTCAGTGAATCGAAAAAATATACAAACTATTAAACTCCCTCGCTTGATACTAAATTAATTTTAACGTATTTTTTTTGAATAGCAAGAACTGTATTGTTTTGAATTTCGAAATAAAATGATTAACTAATATTGCGTTATGTTTCTCTCAAGAATTCCATAAAAGATAGAGGTAGGGAAAATCTTGCCTAGATCTTGCAATGCTAAGAACAAAACGATAGCGGCAACTGGTGTAAGATTTGCCGATGCGAGCGCAGCGAGCTTCAAAAGATGCGAGCAAAGCGAGCATCCCAATGGGCTCTCGAAGCGAGCGGCAATTTTTTGAAGAAATTGAGTCGAAACGTGATTTTGTTTAGCAAGTACTGTATGGTTTTGAATTTTGAAATAAAATGATTAGCTATTATTGCGTTATGTTGTTCTCTATAAGTATAATTCCATAATTCGCCCAGTTATACTTTCATATTTATAATATTAGTAGGATTTCATATTTTATTTTTAAATATATTGATTAACTATTATTAATTAATTAATTTAACAGCGTTGAGCTTATTAGTGGATTAGTGTTGAGATGTTGTTTTGAATGAGGTTTTTCTTTCAGATGTTGCATCGAATCTTTTTAGTCTCCTCCAGCACTATAATACTTACAATGGAACGGAACTAGGTAATAACTTAAAAGTTTCAGCTTAAAGTAAAATACAACCTCTTGTAACAAATCCCACAAAGTAGGCTACCACGACAAGGAACTTATATAAGGTTTAATGTAAGCGCAGTTGATCCTCTTGTTTAAGGCTGCACTACACCTGCACCCAGCCCCGCTTGCGCCAAATCCTGTGACCCATATTCTGTTGGCTCTAGTTCAGCATTCATAAATTGTGTATAGCTTGCATATACACACAATATATTTCAAAGCGTGCTGAAAACAGAATATGAACAGTATTGTTTGCATTCATTTCAAACACTACAAGGCTTAATGCGGGACTAAAGCTGGAATTATCATTGTTTCGGGGTGTGTTGTGACGTGACGTGAAGTAATCAGATCCACACGTTTAGTTACGTCCAACGTGAAGCGACGTCACGATACACAAAAAAACTTAATTTGTCCTACCTATAGTCATTTAAACAGGACATAATATAATGCAGTTATTTAAAAAAAACATATATGGGGGAGGGGGAGATTCGAACCAAACTACCTGATACAATCAACGTGATGAATGAGTTAAGCGGCTGTTACACAAGGAGAGTTTCTCGCATGCGAGTGGCGATTTCTTCTAGGCAATAATATGGTCGCCTAGTGTAAACAAATGCTTCGAGCCTCGCCTCTCGAATACGATTTTTGCTATCTAAGCTTTCTACTAAAAGTAGTCTTTTTTACGAGTTTCTTTCTGTCAAAATGTAAACAACCGCAGGCGAGACTCGAATGGCGAGTTCTGCCGAGGGATAATCGCATACGATTTTTCACCGCTCACGTGCGAGAAACTCTTCTTGTGTAACAGCCGCTTTAGAGTTATTATTATTTACACATTTTTTTAAACAGTTATTATTACTATATTTCGATGAATTTACGTAATAGACAGGGTTTTATAACTCAATGTAAACTTTACGTAGTTTAGCTACTAAATTATGTCTGTCTGAAACATCAGCAATCGTTAGGTGTTTACCCGCCACGCCTAAACTTGATAATTAAAACTCATTAAAAGCTTAATTTCGACAATGTTGGTAATTAAGAAGATTCACGTTCTGCCAACGTTGTTTTCTTCGCCTTCGTAGAGAAAAGTAACGGCATTAAATCTGCTTTTAGGACTAATTTTGTCATAACTTCATTATTACTTTAACAAAGTATGGACAGGAAATTTTTGCTTTTTTACTATACAAAATCTACCAATAAAAATAAAATTTTACCACTGCTGCAAATGTTAGGATCTATAGGTAAGTACATGTTTAATTTTTATAAATTGATGTATGTATGTCGGCTCACGGGCTATTTTCCTTATAGTACCTATTTATGTGAAATACTTTTGAAGTACAACATACAGACAAGAGTACAGAATGATTGAAATTACATTGTTTGGTTAGCATCCCGTCACCTCAAGTTTTGGTAAGTGAAATGTAGTGAGCCATTTGCGTTTAATTAAGCGTAGCAGCTACGAACTAGCTACGAATGCTACGGCGTATGCTACGGGACCACTGCAATAGAATCCGTATTCGCGTTCCTCTTTTCGTTCGTTTGATGAATATTCGGATGCTTCCCTCCATGATTTCTGACTTCAAGGGCCAATTTTTCAAACGTTAAAACATGGTCCTAAACTAGGAACAAATATTCCAAACCGAAGTATCAAATCAAAAGAATCAAACGAACGAAAAAAGAAACGCGAATAAGGCCGCTGGTTGTAGTAATGGAAACGAAACTCCTTGCATCAAAATATCTTCAACAGTGCGTGGATCGATATACTTAAATAAAATTTATTATTTATAAATTTTAAACGACATGCAAACATACCTAGTGCATCGTAGTTTCATTTACACTAAATTAATCGAGAAAACTATTTTTTCCTTGTGCCCTCAAAAATGTTGCGTAAAATGTAATATTCTATGACGTAACACTTCCCTTCCACTTCCGAGGGTGAAAGGCCTTATTCTGTAAAATTGAATTTGATTTCTTGTTTATCTCGTTAGTATTAATTGTTGTTCATTGATATTTTGTAAATTAATGACCAGGAAGATTTTATTTCATGGATAACAAAGTAGGTAACAAATAATAGGATGATATTTAATTTGTGTAGATATTTTACAATTTCAAGATACCTATAATAACTATTAAGATTTGTATTTAATCTAAATCTAAAATAAATCACCAAATAAGTATAATTAATACAATATATATATATATATATATATATATATATATATATATATATATATATAAACACAGCGTGACACCGCGCACTTTTATTATATCAAAACATATTATTATACTTATTCCCTACCAATAAAGGTGCAAAGTTCAATGATATCGTTTAAGTTGTAGCGGACTCGCAAAACGAAACAAAATGTCCACTTTATTATCATTGATATTTTCCAATTCCTGTTAATTTGTAATTATTCTTCCAAGCTGCATCATTCATTTCATTTCTGCAAATAAATAATATTATATTAATTTTCATAAATCAACAGTCCAGCTCAATTCAACGCCTCGAGCCAACACACAAATATTTACTTTGTTAAATAACTGTTGACTGTCAGGAAACTAGGTCGGTTCCTTCGAGAGTCTAAGGTTTGTTCCTAATCAGGGGAACAGTCTTGATTGATTGCGGTAGCAACGATTGGTAATCAAGACTTTGTTCTGCGATTGCTGACGCTTTCTGTAATAGTCGCTAATCAGCTTATCGTATTTAAAGTTTCCAGTCTTTTTATTTTGCGCGTGTTTATCTGTATAATTACGTATATTTTTATAGATAACCAATTTCCAAAGTTTCTGACCCAATTAAACAATTTATTATCCAATAAATGTAAAAGACTCGGATTCTTCAGTGTTATTACTAGTTTGAAAAGACCATAGATAATTTATTTTTATTCACTCTAAATTCTTTTTTCACACAGACACCGGTACATACATACATAAATGAAGTTGTTTTCTGTTATTTTTTCATTCGTATTAATATTGGTGAAATATACTAACTTTCATGATAGTAGGTCTCCGAATTAATGTCATAAGATCCTTCAGAGAGTCTCCAAGGCTGACTCCTAATTACGAGCGTGTCGGAGACACTCTGTGATTGATTGTAACGCTAATATCAGAGACAACGGGCCCAGTGATAGCTGACGTGTGGGACAATGCGTGGCGTCTTGCCATTTATCCTCTTTGTTATTGTTTCTAATGGTGATTGTAGCTAATGGTTCGCTTTTCTTATTTTCGAATCAGCCTCCCTAGCCATGTCACAAATCGCATAGAAATCGAATCGACAGATAACGCTGACTGAGACTCCACCTGCGTCTTACGGCATTAATTTCCAAAAATTCATACTTTTTATGTCAAGTATCGTGGCACGTGAGTACCTGGCTAAATGGTTAGTTTGACATAATGCCAGGAACTCACGTGCCGCGATACTCGACACAATATATATGCAGTTTTGACAATTAATGCCATTTGACGCTGGTGGAGTTTTAGCGTTATCTGTCGATTCAATTTCTTTTCTATTGCGATTTGTGACATGCCTAGGGGGGCTTCAGCTTATTCCTTACGAAAGGACTATTTGAGGCGCATTTAGTAACACGAAAAAAGATGCCTTTTTCAGTTTTTGATTTTTTTTAATTGCAAGAGATCGTTTTACAAGTTATTTTAAGATTTTAATTGAGACAATCAATAGCTTTCATTGGATTAGCTCACTATTGTACCCAATAGACGATAGGATTTATTTGCTACGCTTTACCCGTAGACATAATCTTTTACCAAGTCTATAATGGTACCTAGGTATAATGTCCATATTTAATAATTTAATGCACACAAATGAAAGTTGCACGTTGCATAAATATTAGGTTCATCTTTCTTTAGCAATATGACGCTGAGTTCATTCCCTGTGGCTGGTTTACGTGTATTACGTGAGAATTGGCACCTCGGCTAGTACTAACAACGTAGGCTTTCGACTGGGATTTACTTGCTTTATTAGTATTACTCTTTGAATCTCGCAGACAATCTATGACTTTCTACGAGAATGAAAATTTAATATAAAACTTACGTTTATTTTGGAACCCCCTTTATTTAATTGACTTATTAATTTCTAGATTACTTGTGCGTTTCTAAAATGTAAACATTTTCATTACATTTATAGAGTACTGGTACTATTGTAGATTCTATAACTGCTAAAATATTAGTTTTTGAACCTGTTTATGAATGTAACGGACATATAAACAAGTAATAGAGTTTCGCTTAGTACCGTGATGTGATGACCGACTCTCGATAGGTCAAATCTATTTTAAAAAAGCTAGTTTGAATTTGCATTTCAGTGGGTATGAGTTACGTTACTGGAGCCCGATTTTGGAAGACAAAGGAATTGATTTTAAGTTGAGTCTGTTTTAAATTAAGGATACGAATTTGTCATTATAAGTTGGGGTCTAAACTGACAGTGTATTTTATCAAATAGTTATTACGTGTGTATTTTCCATCGTATTTTTTACATGTTTTAATTGAGTAAAATATACAAACACTAAAAACGATAATTTTATATCATAGCTTTTGACATAAAAAAAGTATTGTAACAGTTGTAGTAGTTTAAAATTTAGTTTTTTATTGGACGGAGTGAAAAGCAAGCACTCGTGGCATATTAGAGATAACGTCACATCGAGCAGAGGGGATTTCGTTTGAAGAGGACTACTACAGAACTGAGTGATCGGGGGCTTCTAGTTTGACGTAAACGTCGAATGTGATACCACTTGACGATGATCGGTTGAGATGATGATTAAAACGTCAGCGATGTTAATAGCATTTACATGTGGGTACTTTTAATATCTCGTACGATTTTTGCAGTAACATTATCAATCAATTAGCTGGATATGAAAATAGACTAGACTAAGCATTGGATTATCTTTCAATGGTCGTAAGACTTGTGTTCAGTTTATAGTTTACCTTTGTGTGCAACTCTACAAAGGGACATTATTTATATTAAAGTATGTAAGGTTCATATACCTAAATGTCCGTTTCCGGCGTTCGTCAAGTAAACACATAGATCAACGACCTCCGCGAAAATAATTGTAAACAGCGAAAAAAGTGTCGGCGCACCAAAACTCCCACCATAATTCACAAACATAAAGTGCAAGAGTGACTTCCAACTAATCAACACAGCACGGGATATCGGCAGGACGAAATTATCTGCAACTGAAGTTCGACATCCACCATTATAACCTGGAAATCGTGAGTCACCATACCGAACTGACTGACATCAGTCTCAGACATATTCGCGAGGTACCAACCGTACCAACACTGATTGATTGACGCACACGAAAGTCACTTTCGTGTGCGCAGTGACAGCCGCAGTGTTCCAACTCCCAGAATGGAAAAAAGCATGGAACTTTTGTTTGCTAAACTTGATGAGAAGTTGAATCAACAAACAATACAAATAACAACATCTGTCACCCAAAATGTCATGGAGGCAATTGACGAAAAAATGAAAACTTTACTGGAAGAAAATAAAAACTTGAAAAACAAAATCTCACAACTCGAACACAAAATAAACTCTATCGAAAAAGAGAAACGAAAAAATAACTTGGTCTTTTTTGGTGTCGAAGAAAGAGGAAAAACAGAACTCGAACTAGTAGACTACATTAAAGAAATAATCATAGAAACTGGAACTTATCTAGACAACAATGAAATAAGCAACATATACAGAATCGGGCGCAAGGAAAACAACACACACCGTCCCATCGTAGTCTCCCTAACAACATTGTGGAAAAAACATATAATCCAAAGAAATAAAGCCAGATTACCAACTGGAATACAGGTCAAAGAAGACTACTCTAAAGAAACATTGGAAAAGAGAAAGCAGCTGCAGCCACAAGTAGAAATGGAGAAGAAAAAAGGGAACATAGCCTACCTAAAATACGATAAGTTGGTAGTGATTCAACCCAAGGACAGTAATGGTGGGAAAAGGATGAGAGAAGACTCCGGGTCACCTTCACCCAACTCAGCCAACCCGAAAAAAGTCACCGTAAGAACTAATCCATCATACCCACTAGTGAAGACTACAGCAAAAGACACAACAAGAACTAGCATGCTCCAGTTTGTCGAACGTACAAGTTCACCCTCAGTATCAAACACATCAAAAAACTAAAAGCTGCCCCCGTCACCCGGAATCGGAATAAACCTAAATTATACACCACAACTATATCCAAAACAAACCTTGTAAACTACACCCCAAGCCGGCCGGTCACCGTGGGGCAAGAAGACCACTACCCTCCAGTCAAAAACGAAACTTACGAAAACAGTGAAACAACCATCAAACTATGTACTTTTAACGTAAGATCCCTATCATCAACGGAGAGATACCTTGAACTAAAAAATGCACTTAAAAACATCAACTGTGATATCTTAGGACTTTCCGAAGTCAGAAAAATGGGATGCAGTACAGACGAATACCATGATTACATTTTCTGCTACATCGGACAAACTAAGGGCCTATACGGCGTGGGGTTTCTTATCAAGAAAAACCTCAAAAACAATATCATAAACTTTGCGGGAATCTCCGAAAGAGTGGCACTCTTACAATTAAAATTTGAAAACAATGCTATATCAGTAATTCAAGCATACGCACCAACAGAAAAATCATCCCAAGACGAGATTGAAAAATTCTATAACGACATAGAAGCTGCTCATGCACTGGCTGACGAGCAAGTCGTAGTAATGGGAGACTTTAACGCCAAAATAGGCCATCCAAAACCAGAACACTACCCAGTCATGGGCCAATATGGCTATGGAGAACGCAACAAAAGAGGAGAGCGCCTCATAGATTATGCCTTCCAGCATAAGCTGTCCATAATGAACACATTTTTTAAGAAGAGAAGAAACCGTAGATGGACATGGATATCACCCAGTCAAAATACAAAAAATGAAATAGACTTTATAATGGCAAACAACCCCAAACGAATAACAAACTTTGAAATACTAAACAACTTACAATTTTCTTCAGATCACAGACTACTAAGAGCCACATACCATCTGAGCAAATCAAAAAAAAGCAGAAAAAACTTTGTAACACCACTCAATATTCCAAAAACAGAAGAAGGAATTAAAAACTACATCAAAAGCTTACAATCACAAATAACAAATCAAAGAACAGAACCAACCGATATCCAGACCTACTACAACCTCTTAGAAAAAAGTATCCTAATCAGTTTGAAGACGCAGATTTCAACACAAACAGAAAACCACAAAATATTCAGCAAAGACACAGAACAACTCATAAAAAGGCGTACAGAACTACTACTCATGAAAAACAAAACCAAAGAAACGAAAAAAGAACTTGGCAATATATATAAAGAAACCAACCGATCAATAAGAAAAGATTACAACAATCACAGACACAAAATTATTACCAGAAATATCAGAGATAGCAGAAGTACTAAGAAAGCCTACAAAGAATTGACCACACACAAGACATGGATTCAAAATCTTGAACACAACTCGGAAAAAACCAAAACAAGAAAAGATGTCATACGGCACGCAACAAACTTCTATAGACAGTTATACAGAAAAAGAAACAATGAGGAAACCGAACAACAACCCGATTACATAAATAGTACTAGCCACAACAACACCGAACCCTTTGAAGAGTCAGAAGTATATGAACACATCCAACGGCTGAAAACTGATAAGAGTCCTGGCCCAGACGGCATATGTAATGCAGCCCTCAAAATAGGCGCACCCGTGCTAACGCACCATCTAACAAACCTATTCAATATGGCACTGAACACAGAAACTGTACCAAAACAATGGTGTACGTCAGACATAATTCTACTCTTTAAAAAAGGTAACCGGTCAGATATTGGAAACTACAGACCCATAAGTCTACTGGCCAGTACATACAAAATGTTCTCATCTCTAATACTGAACAGAATAACAAAAGATATAGATAAACTTCAACCAAAAGAGCAAGCAGGCTTCCGCCCAGGCTTCAGTACGATAGACCACATACAGACACTAGAACAAGTTATTGAAAAACATCGAGAATTTAATAGACCTTTGTATGTGGTCTTTATAGACTACAGTAAAGCCTTCGATAGCATCAGCCACAGTTCAATCTGGAAAGCACTTGAACTTTCGAAAGTTGACCAAAAATACATAAACATTATAAGATATATTTATGCACACAGCACAAGTAAAGTAAAGTTAGAAACTAGAGGAGAAGAGATAAATATAGAAAGAGGAGTCCGACAGGGAGATCCCTTATCGCCGAAGCTTTTCATCGCGGTACTCGAGAACATATTCCGGAACTTAGACTGGTCAAACAAAGGTGTCCTAGTAAACGGAAGTTACTTAAACCATCTAAGGTTTGCTGACGACATAGTCGTATTAGCCGAAACATCAAAAGACCTGGAGGACATGATGAGATCCCTCGATCACGAGAGCTCTTTAGTTGGCCTGGAAATGAATGTAAGCAAAACTAAAATAATGACTAACAACAACAAAAAGCCCATTGAGATAAAAGGGAACAACATAGAGTATGTAAACAACTACATTTACTTAGGAAAGCAGCTATCACTTACAAAATCCAACAATGAAGAAGAAGTTACAAGAAGAACGAATATAACTTGGAATAAATTTTGGTCACTAAAAGAAATCTTAAAAGGAAATTACAACTTGCATTTAAAAAAAACAGTATTCGAAACATGCCTTTTGCCAAGCCTACTGTACGGTTGCCAAACTTGGGTCTTCACAAATAAAATCAAACACAAAATTAATTGCACTCAAAGAGCGATGGAACGAAGCATGTTGAAGATCAGGAAAATACAAAAAGTTAAAAGCAAAATCATAAGACAAAAAACCAAACTTAGTGACTGTCTCACACATGCTCTTACACTTAAATGGAAATGGGCTGGTCACATCTCACGGTACACAGACAAAAGGTGGACCATAGAAACCACACGATGGAAGGGACCCGATGGAAAAAGGAGTGTCGGCAGACCAAGAAAGCGGTGGGTCGACGAAATTAAACAGGTAGCAGGCAACGACTGGAAAAACTTAGGCAAAGACAGGGAGTTATGGAAGAAACTGGAGGAGGCCTTTACCCAAAGAGGGGTCCAAATTTCACCAATTGAAGAAGAACAGTAATAGGATTAAACTAACACTTAAGAAACTTAGACTTAAGAAAACCAACTAACAAACCATTGAAAACACGAGAAATGTACCAGAAGTTTGGAATAAATGGCTTAATAATAATAATAATAATATACCTAAATGTTAAACTAGACTGCAAAAATAATAATGAATCTGAAGCAAACGATAAAATACTTAAGGGGGTTCAAAAGGATAGACGATTTGAGTGTTTGTTTTTGGCACTTTCATAGGTGTAGTAGTTGTTAAAGCTGGTTGTATAAAACGGGGTTCAAGCATGGATCTGTAGCGCCCGGCACGTGCTTGTACAATATTCATGAGCACCAACAGAGCTATTGGTTGTGGCGCCAACTTTACCATTTTCTTGATAAAGTATGAGCCTTTTTGCATTATTTTAGTCACTTTTTTAATAAAGAAAGTGCAATAAATAATTCAAAAATACAAATAATCATGCATATCTTACGATTTTAAACCGTGCATCGATATAACTTGAGAACGTTTGATACATTTTCAAAAGACTCGCAATGCTACCACAATGTGAAAATAAGTAGAAAGTAGTAGTAGGTATACGTTACGAAAACATTTTATTTATGTATAATGTAGGTACGCATGTGCAATTTGTAATTAGTATGTAGAGCTGAGTAGTAGAGAAAGCGCCAACCCACAATTTGAAAGTTGGCCAAGTTGAGGCTGCGGCTGGCGCCCGCTCCGCTCATCGCTGCCCCTGCCACGAATGCTCTGCGCCAACTAAATTAGTGTTCATGGAAGGTTGGATTGACTTACGTGCACTTACCTTGATGAGTCCTTGCTACAACTTCCTTTCATATGGTACATGATTAGAAATACTAAAATAACTTACGTACTAAACTAACGCAATGTTAAAGGTGCATTTACACGGTGCGATATGATTTAGCATCGCACGCCAATTTTTCCCGTGTGAACGCTCATCGTATGCGATGTGTCTTAGTATGCGATGTGCCGTCGGGACTTACTTAGTGTTTTGCGATGCGGCATCGGTAGCTCCGACGCGCCGTCGGAGAACAGAGTAGGGTTACCATACTAAAAATTGGAAACCCGGACAAATGCCAGACAAAATATACGATTTAAATGGAAACGCACGTGGCTTACAACATATCATGTTGGTACCACGTGAGTGAAGCCACGGTGCGTTCCGCAAGCTCACATACCTAAATGTAGACATTGATATTTTAATGTTCAATATAATAGTCTTAATAACGAGAATTTCATTATTTTTCTACATAAAAAAAATCTTGTAAGTACTTATTTTGTATCATAATATCTTAGAAAAATCTAAATAAAACGACAGGTCTGGAGAAATCTTAACGTATGGTTACTGTAAAATGGGCGGATTATAGGGGCGTATGCCACAGAATAAGTTTCATAGTTACCTAGACTTTTACTAACTGCGGAAGAGCGTACGATATTGGGTAGATTATAGCGTTGTTAAATTTCAACTATGTTCTCAAGGGATCGTTAGTGGAGTGGTCTAGCGTGCGGTTTCCAAGAAGAGACATGCTGGTTCAATTCCTTGCACAAAAAAATTTTTTGCATTTTTTTTTATTTTTGCTTCTCTAGAAATTTTTTTTATGTTAATGGTGAACATCTCAGTTTCATAAACTTTTTAATAAAAACTAAAGAAAATAAAATTAAAATTCAAGGTCCGAACAGAGTACTTACTTAGATGGTAATTTTACCTAATACTAGCTGTCCGCCGCGGTGTTACCCGCGATCCCTCGGGAAAACTTCACTTCCCCGGGATAAAATATGTATAGCCTATGTTCATCGGGGATAATGTAGGATTCTATTGATGAAAGAATTTTTAAATCGGTCCAGTAGTTTTGGAGCCTATTCATTTCAAACAAACAAATCTTTCCTCATTATAATATTAGTATAGATAAGCTGGCCATTTATTATTATAATAATAGGTAATAACATTAGGGACACAAAAATGTCTGAAATAAAGATTTTTTATTTTAAGGATAATGTAGCTACTCAAATCCTTCAATCCGAAGGTCGTGGGATCGAATCCCGGCCGTGCATCAATGGATTTTGCGTTTCGTAAAATTTATATGCGCTTTAACACGAGATCTGAACGGTGAAGGAAAACATCGTGAGGAAACCAGTTAGTATTCTAATAGGCGGCGATGGGCTTGCAACCTGTCACGTATGGAATACTAACTTCTGCAAGATGTGGGCATGTATCAAATATGTATTTGTACATGCCTCTGACTACCCCCTTAGACATCTTCAAAGGATCTGGAATATAAAAGATCAGATCTTTTGAGAATGTCTACCGCGCCTTGGGGATACAGTCGTGACCCTGTTTTTTGTAGCTACTACCTACGAACCTACCTACCTGTGGTACCTGTGGTACCTAATGGTACCGAGATATGTAGGTACATAGGTATGTATAATAACATGAAAATATAAAGCAAAAACTCAAAACTAGGTAAACCTACCTACTTACATATGTGTGTATAATGTAGATATAGGTATCTAAGTAAGTTCGTATGATGGCCGTATATGGCCTCCGAAGCCGACAATTAACCTTACCCTCCCAAGCATGGAAGCTTTCAAATACCACTAGCGGTCACCCATCCATTTACGACGACCATGAGCGTTTCTACAAAGTGACAATGACGCAGTTGCGAGTCTTTCTGTTGGAACTACCTACTATCTACCGTTGACCTAAATAGGTAAGTAAGTAAGTACCTACATTGTGACATAGGTAGGTAAGTACAAATCGCCTCTTTATTGTATTGGAAACATTTCGAAAAACTGGACCTACCTAGTAGGTAGGTCCAGTTTTTCGATTTAGGTAGGTAACTAGGTAGGTAGGTACTACCTACCTAGTTACCTACCTACCTAAATCGAAACCTAGTCTGCTAGGTTATCTAGCCAACTTTACATCCACAACCTACCTGTTTAAACTTTAGTTAGGTACTACCTACAGTTTTTTGAAATGTTTCCAACACTGCGTTGGAACATTGAGCTAAGTAGGTAGGTATATTATTGTCCCCCCGAAGGATTCCAATCGGGATAAAATATAGCCTATGTTTATCGGGGATAATGAAGGATTCTATTGGTGAAAGAATTTTTAAATCGGTCCAGTAGTTTTGGAGCCTATTCAATTCAAACAAACAAATCTTTCCTCATTATAATATTAGTATGGACCCAGTATGGATAAGCTGGCCATTTATTAAAATTATGGCGAGTGCACGAAAGAGATGGAGAGTTCTTAGTTTGCAATGCAACTACCTTGGGAGAAAAAGAGATGACACAATTTTCTCGGTAAGCGCGTTGTGCATTGTGCAGTACGCAACCTCACGGTCGGTAGCGTCAGCAGATTCAATAGATCATGTTATTGAATATGGAAGTCGAAATAGATAATTTCATTTATAAATTTTAATATTTTAGTTGGTAGGTAGGTGTAATATATTAATATTTGGATAAGTAAGTCTTATCTATTTAAAACTAAACTGTATAATGTACAGATTATATTCATAAACCTTTAATATAATATTTAGGTACGTTACTTATAGCTACTACTACCACTTAAATTATTCAACATTAATTTGTATCTCACATTCACACCACCATACAAATTCAAAAACACAATACAAAAATACTTAGCGTCATAATATTCACAAAAATAATCGTCACGGAGAAGTCGTAGCGCACTTGTTTTTAATGCAGAGAACTGCATTAACAAAAAGTTTTTATATTTTTTGAGATAGGATATTATTGAATTTTTTTTTTGCGTATTTGGAGGCTCTATCTGTTTACAAACAAATACTTCAAATAACTATGGTCTTAATTTTATTGGAACACTTAAAAATACTAAATTTTAGTTTTCATGCAAAATGTATTGAGAATAAGTTTTATTGAAAAATGGTTTTTAAAGTAAAGTAAAAAGTAAAAATTTATTTGTTTCCAAAAACAGAAAATACACAGTAAAAAAATATACATAGATGTTTTAAGGTCTTAAACTATGCTTACATATTATTTACACTAACTTTGGTCGCCACACTAGGATACCCTGTGTCGCGGTGACCAACATTGGATTTATAATAGTTACCATAGCTACACTGTTCGATAGTGATAGGTACTTTTATTTTTATTTTTTTTATTTATTGAAAAAGACCAACAGCTACAAAGAATTACAAATTAAACTTAATCAGTATCGTAAAAAAAAAAACAGCCAATTAAAGGTCTCTCTTGCTAGTACAAAGTATACAATAATCCTACAGATTATCAACTATTATTATGCTTACAAATACAAAATATTATATCTACTAGTTGTGTGATGGAGAATAAGGATTAAGTAAATTCAAAAACATTGTTATGCGGGTAGTGTGTATGTGTCTGTGTGAACACACACCCCACACACACATACACACGTATGTGTGTGTGGGGTGTGTGTTTGTGTGTGTGTGTGTACGTGTGTGATGTGAGTAAGTGTGGTGTACTTATTTGAGTGAGTGTTATTCAGATAATATGATGTCTACTATAGATTTTTTAAAGTTATTTTTGTTATTGTTAAAAATGTCTACACTAGAAAATTTTTTGTTATATTCAGAGCAGATACGGTATAACGGTGCGTTCATAGCATAGTTTGTGGTAAGGTGCTGGAGTGAGAAAAGAGGGGTGTGACGCGTTCGCCTGTCAGGCACACGAAAGTTGACGCTAGCGAGTAAGGTTGGCGAATCCAGGTTATTGTTCAGTATATTAAACAATAGCATATTATCCAACAACGTTCGCCTATCTTTCAAGGTCATTAAATTGTGAAATGTGCAACCATCTTTATAGTCGTAGAATATACGTTTACGATAGTTCATGTGTTTTATAAACTTTTTTTGAATTCTTTCAATTTTATAGTCGTGGATAATATAATTAGGAGACCAGATACTACTGGCATATTCAAGGATGCTACGGACGTAAGCATAATAGACTGCTTTAATGCAAGAGGGATCTGAAAAGGGTTTGCAAGTACGGATCACGAATCCTAAATTTTTATATGCTTTGTCTGCGATGTAATCAATATGTTCGATCATCGATAGCTTGCTGTCTAGAATGACTCCTAGGTCTTTTATAAAGTTGACTTTTTCTATTGGGATGTTATTAAGAGTATATGTGAAATTGAAAGGAATAGTTTTACGAGTGAATGATATTTGTTGACATTTTTGTACATTGACCGATATTTTATTTAGAAGATAGTATTTAGACAAAGAATTTAAAGTATTTTGAAGGTTATTGGAATCATGTTCGTTGCTGATTTTACAAAAAATCTTTTTATCATCTGCGTATAAAAGATGGTTGCAAGATGTGAAGCATTTGTAGATGTCAAAGATATATGCGTTATATAGGAGGGGCCCCAAATGGGACCCCTGTGGTATGCCCGAAGGGATATCCACGAAGTCCGATCTGAATCCACCAACTACCACCGCTTGAGCCCGGTTTGTAAGGTAAGACTTTACCCATCGCAGGAGGTCTCCATGGATACCTAGTTGTTCTAACTTCGCAAGAAGGATGATGTGATCTACACGGTCAAACGCCTTTTCGAAGTCCGTATAGATCACGTCAACTTGTCCTCCTTTCTCCATGTTTTCCAGGACGAACACGACGAATTCGGCCAAATTGGTTATCGTGGACCTACGTCTCAAAAATCCATGCTGAGTTTGGCTCACTCCATTTGCGATTGTATTGTAAATATGGTCGTAAACGATTTTTTCAAAAATTTTACTAAAAGTATTTAAAATGGAGATAGGCCTGTAATTTTCTATTTTAGATTTTGAGGATTTTTTATGAATAGGTATAACGTTAGCTTCTTTCCATTTAGCCGGGAAGGTTCCTTCAGACAAAGATCTATTAAAAATTATTTTAAGAGGTTCCACAAGAGATTCAGCGCATTTGTTAATGAAAATGGGAGGAATATTGTCAGTACCGGCCGATTTATTACTGTCTGTCGATTTAAGTAATTTAAGTATATGTTTACTGCAGATAACAACATTACCTATTGCGCTAGTTTCACTACAGGTTGGTAGATTCAGCTCGGATAGGTCATAAGAAGCTGCGGGTTTTACGAAGACACTTTTGAAGAAGTTATTAAATCCATTACAGATATCGGGTCCATTATCGTAAGTATTAGTACCTAGTGTTAAAGATTTAGGGTAGTTAGATTGTCCTCTCATTAACTTTACATACGACCATATTTTCTTTGGACAAACCTTGATATCTTCCTGAATATGCGTGATAAAGTTAGTATACAGTTCACCCTCCAATTTTTTAGCTCTAGTCCGTAATAAAGAAAATTCCATATAATCTAACTCATTTCCGTAACGTTTCCAATTGGCATGTGCTTTTGATTTCTCACGAAGGATATTACTTAAAACTTTATTATACCATAAGGGATACCTATTGTTATTTTTACTAGTACATTTTGGCACAAAATACTTAATACAGTTATTTAGTTCGTTATAAAAGCAATCTACCGCACAGTCAATAGAATGGCATGAGGAGAAAATATTTTTCCAGTTTAGTTTATTTAAATATGATATAATTTTGTTGTACTTGGCTTTTCTAAAATTGGATTTAGGTGAGAAACATTCTTCAAAAGGAGTGAGGAGAATATTGGCTGGATCTATTATCAGTGGAGGGTGCGCTGTATCTATCTTCACTAGTGAAGTCTGAGTTGGTTCTGTTGAAGCAGAGAAATTGCTGAATATTAAGTCCAGAGTGTTACCGAATGAATTTATACTATAATTGCTTTGTTCGAACCCCAGCATATTAAATGCATCCATCAGTTGTTGACTTGAGTTCTGTGTTTCTATGGGGCCCTGTCTCATATGTAACGGACCAAAATTAGGTAACCACTTAATATGAGGCATGTTGAAATCGCCAACTATCAGGAAATAGTCGTCCCTATGTAAGTTATGAACATGGTTAACACTTTTGAGTACATTATCAACATACTGGGGTAATGTATTATTATCAGGCGATAAATAAACCAATCCTATACACATGTTCTTCCCTAGTGCGGTATTAAATGATTTGGCCGGAATCGTTATCCAAATCATATCAGTAGGAGGAGTCACGTTACAATTCGGCAGTAGTAGACCTCCCAATTCCCTACGTATAAGTATCATGACACCTCCGCCTCTTGTAGTATTCGTAAGTGCGTAGTTTCTATCCAAACGAAATATATCATAACGTGGATCACAAAGTTCACTATCTAGAATTCCTGGAAGCAGCCAGGTTTCGGTAATTAATATTATATCGAAGTCATTTTTTAGTATGTTTCTATAAAATTCTAACGTTTTATTACGAAGACTTCGCACATTTTGATAGAAAATACTCAACGATTTTAGATCCATGACGAATATAAAACGATAGCTACGATATTTAATTTTAAATAATTCAAAAGGCGCAAAACGTTCTCTAATAATATGCGATGAAAGACGAACGAAGTTAGACAGTGTGTAGTAATAATGTGGGTAGGTATGAAAAATGTTCCCGAGTGCAAGTAGGTTTTAGTATTCTGACAATGATTTGTAAGAAATATTTTATAAGTAGACTTAGTTACTGGTTTATCTAAGAGTAGACTATAAAAACAGTTAAGTTTTGATTTTAGCAATGCAAAAAATGTATTGTGTATAGTGTGTTGGTGTGATGAGTAGGCACCGTAGCAAAGCGATGAAAACGCCTTACGTAATGATAAAAGAAAGAGGAAATACGTACAATGACTTGAAAGTAATGTGATTATAAAAGGACGACAAATCACTTTATTTTTGCAAGGTCTGATTCTTTGTTTATGGCAATTTTTGGCGATTTGTCGTCCTTCCGCACAAAAATCTTACAGTTTCTTATCCAGACATACTTATTTGAATTGGCAATGGCCAGTTCTCGACACTTTCTATACAAGTTCTTATTTTCTAACGTCAAATGTTCATTTATAAAAATTCGTTGTGTTCCTTGCATTCCGATGTCGCTTGGGGTGATACCATGAAAGCGCCGTACGCCCGCTAGAATGTTGTCCTTCACCACACGATTTTTCAATTTTATGATGATAGTACGAGGTACGCCTGGTTTTGATTGTTTCGGTTGGATCCGGTTCACAAACTCGATGTCGCTCGGCGCTACGATAACATCAACATATTTAGCCATTTGAGTGACTATTTTCACGAGGTCTTCATTATTGGTTTCTGGAACTCCGATCACCTCCAGGTTGAGCATGCGGTCCCATTGTTGTCTGGATTTCAGCTCCTCACTTAATGCCGCGTATTTACGTTTAAGATCCTCAAAATCGCCCCCAAACTGCTCGAGATTTTTCGTGCGTTGCTCGGTTAAGCGTAGACGTGATTCGAACTCATCTTGGCGTTTGTTAACAAAGTTGCTGGATGTTTCAATCTCAGTTAGACGTCCTTTAATTTCTGAGAGGGAGTCCGAGATAGCAGTATTGTCATTGGCAATTTTATTAACCTCTGATTTTATACTGTCCAAGTCTTTTGAAAACTTGACGAATTTATCGGAGATTGCATTCTCAACTGTTGATATAAGTGTATTTGAAATAAGTTCCATCATTTCTTTCTTGAAATCTGTCATCGTCGATTCACAGTGACAGCGATCGATTTCTTGTTGGCTCCTTTTACGGGTCTTCATCTGGTTGAAGTTATATCTTGATAAGTCAGGATCGGATCCTGAGAGACCCGACGGAGGAGAACGATTTATAGTGATCATGGTTTAACGATCGACGAGTGAGATACGCCAGCAATATCACTTTCACAGTAGGACCCCTTGTTATCGGTTTTGCCGGCCGGTGAACGGTGCGCCAGGAGCACAATGCGTTGTAATGATGTTTCGTTCACTCACCGCTTTGCGGACTGCGATAGACTGCTATGAGGGATGCACGCAAATTTGATATTTAGCACTTACTGGATACGACTGACAGTTGGATACAGTTATGTTTTTAAAATAATTATTTACGATAATGTGTAGGAGCAGACGACACAGAGACGTCCGACTATGTCGCCCGCCGCGCGATATATATCATTTTAATTACATATGAAAGGGTGTGATGTGCATTTCCAAATTTTATCTTTAGACAAGGTCAAGAGGGTTAAGGTATGTATCGTCGTTAAGTGTGGTTTAGGTAGGTATCAAATGATTTATGTGTGTGTGTATACATATTTTGTGTGTGTATATATGAAAAGGAGTATATAACATGTGTGTGAGGTATATGTTTGTGTGTGTGAGTTTATATAGATGTGTGTGTGTGTGTGAGTGTGTATGTTTGTGTGTTTGGGAGAGCGTGCGTGAAAGTTTATCTAATTGTGTCAGAATATGGGAGTATGGTCTATGAGAGATTCGAAGAACAATGTATTTACCTATTCTTATCATTATTTGAGATATGATAAGACTGCCTCAGTCTCATCATAGTTATTTTTAATCAGCCAATTATGCAGCCCTATTTTCAATAGGGACAAGTATGGATATTATACTATTATTCAGGAGGAGTTCCATTGAACCGCTCCTAGTTCTAGTCCTACTGCCATCATATTTTAAAGTTTAAAACCACCAGATTTAGTGGAAAATCCACTAAGTTGGCAACACTGCTGAAACGTGAACAGAACACTGACTGAACAGTGAACAACAATGCGCTGCGTAGCGTTGGCACAGAATTCAGAGAGGCGTTGCGTTGGTAGCGTAGTGCGTGCGATGCGATGCGAGGCAAGTAGGTAGGTAGGTAGTAGGTACCTACCTACCTATTCCTCCAAGTTACATACATCACAGGTATCGCTCGCAGTACCTAGTAGCACAGTAGTAGGTAGGTACCTTTTTGCAATAGTGTACCTACTTTTAGGTATGCTAGCCAACTAGCTAGGTAGGTAGATTCAGTTTTTCGAAATGTTTCCAATACAATAAAGATAATCTCAACACCTACCTAGTAGGTAGGTACGTTACACTATTGCGAGAAGGTACCTACCTACTACAGCTGTGCTACCTACTAAAAGTAAGTAAGTTCGTATGAGTCAGTGGCCAACTCTGGTGACGGAGTTTTTAGGCCGCCTTAAGGCCTCCGTCACGGCTTAACGACTTAAATAGCCGGGACCGACAATTTAACGTGCCCTCCGAAGCACGGAAGCGCTCAGATGAAAATGCCACTGGCGGTCACCCATCCACTTACATACCGTTTCGAACGTTGGTTAACTTCGACGATCTATCAAGAACGACTAAGCAAGCACGACCACGAGCGCTACCTTACCTACTACCTATCCGCAATACGCAATAAAAAAAGGTAACCTAGACAACTTCACATACCTACTAGGTACCTAACGTCGTCATTGTCACTTTGTAGCTTCCATGCTTGGGAGGGTAAGTTTAATTGTCGGCTTCGGAGGCCATATACGGCCATCATACGAACTTACTTAGATACCTATATCTACATTCTATACAACTATGTAAGTAGGTAGGTTTACCTACTTTGAGTTTTTTCTATATATTTTTGTTATTATACATGTGGCGACCTCTTACCACGATCGCCTGAACTACAAGGGCATCGTAACACAGTTGCCAACCTAGCTACTGCAGAGCTTCACCGCATTATCACTAGATGGCGTTGGGATCAAATAATATGAAACATTAAGAATACCAACAAAAAAAAAAGTGTAAAAAAAAGTGTACAAGTTCTGAATCGCGCAAGCGACATTATCTTGGCAAATGAACTTATATAGAACTATCCGACATTAACTACCGGCTGAAAAGCCCTAAGATATGTGGACCAGTTGGCGTCGATCTTAGTAAAGGTAGTACTACCTCTTTGCCATAGATTGGGGGAATAACACCTACCCCAAAATGGGTGATCATCATCATCTCCCATATACATACCTATGTACCTACCTACCTAGGTACCATTAGGTAAACCTACCATAGGTAGGCAGTACCTATCATAGGAACCTACCAACCCAGATGAATATATAACGACACCATCCTCTTACTATACCTACCTTAATTTCGTCATATTGGTAGAGTTGTTTGAGTGACCTCTGGTGGGATAGCCCCGAGTTCGAATCCCAGTGGTACAGTAACTTTTTGCTGTTTAGAACCGTTACCGAAGCCTTCACTTTTGTCGGCACACCTGGGAGTGCCACTCAAAGTCAAAGTCAAAAATCATTTATTCAGTAGGACAGCAGGGATCACTTAGAATAGTCTTAAAACTAATTTTACTCCTGTTCTTTCGCGACCAATACCGTGAAGAATCAGAGCAACAAACACGGTCTGGGGCCTATCATTCTTTTAGGTGATCCATGGATCCATTGAGTTGGAGCAAGTCCCAAGATTTTTTGTCATCCAAATAATGAGATATCTTATAATAGGCTTTTTTACAGAGATGACGTTTAATTGTATTTTTAAATTTAGTTATTGATATATTTTGCAATTCGCTTGGGACTTTGTTATAGAAGCTTACACATTGCCCTTTAAATGATTTCATAATTTTATCTAATCTAGTAGTGGGAACAGCGAGTTTATCCTTATTTCTAGTGTTTACATCATAATTATCGCTTTTTTTCTTAAATGATTCTGTTTTTTTTCACATCTTTCTAGAATATGATGCCTTATTCCACAGTCGACAATTGATAACTTGATATCAGCATACCACGCGTGATTTAGAGCTGTGGCTAATGCCCTGGGATATCCAACAGATTATTGAATTGTTTTTGTTATTTCCAGAAAATTGTTTTTTTTTTCAGTTTAGGTACTGTTTTAGTTATCCTTATGAAACTTAATTTTTTTTACTTGCATGCTTTTTATTTAATTACATAACTGAAATCTATAATACATTTAGCTTCTTTTGATGTATAACAGATAGGACAAAACAAAGTGGAAATAAAATTAAACACTAAATACCCTTGTTCCCCAGACAATTTTAATGTGTGTCACCCAATTAAATAAATTATTTTTATTTGACACCCTTTTTTTATTTACTGACAAACAAAATAACAAATAATAATGAAACAAACAAAACAAGAATAAAGAGGTTACTTCATTTATTTGCGAAACTCAAATTTGTTACTCTACCTACTAAGCAATGTTTGATCATAATAAAATGCATTTTTAAAGTCAAATAAAATCACCCTGCTGCTTATTTCCACTATGTCGCTGGCGATGTCATGCGAGTTCACTGCCACTGCGGCGACGCGAAGTATTTTGCGCGCGGCCTGAAACAGTGCTAAATGTCTACTGCTGCAGTCCAACCGGCCCTTAAAAAATATATATAACAAAAAAATATATAACCAGTAGTCGGCCGTCTCGTAAAATATAGAAAAATAATATAAAAACACATTTTTTTTTTAAAAAAGACGTAAAAATTCATAATAAAGTACCTAGACGGCAAGTTGTTTCAAATAACTTGAGATAAAAAGATAAACTTACCTGTTTTCCAGACGCCGGTAGTTAGTAAAAAATTAGCGCGCAACGCACTTGACGTCTCTCTTGGAGACACCGGCGGAATGAACTGAAATTACTGCCAATTCTACCAACCTAATGACAAGGAAACGTCTTGCATCGACCAATCAGAAATCATAGTAGCAATCAAAATGAATTTGGCGCGGAAATCTGGATTACTTTGCTATTTATTCAAACTAAAAGCCAGTAATGGCCGACTACTGGAGAGGGGCCGACTACTGGGGCCTTTACCCTAATACTTGTACAAATAGTGTTAGGTAAATAATTTGTATTTGCCTCTAGTGGCACTTTTTATATAAACTCTCTTTGTCTAGATAATGTTGTGGGCTACAATATTATATTACCTGTCATGTATATTTTACCTTCTAAGTACTTAATGGTCATTTCTTACTATTAAGTTCAAATACGCTGTATATTGTAGCTGTTTGTTGTCCCTAATAAATAAAATAAAATAAAAATGTAATTCATATTGTTTTGGTTTTACTCACCCAAGCCAGTACGTACATACTTAATCTGATGAGTTTGCTGACCGTACCTCACAGATTGCACATTTTTAGACTTGTACATTATTTTCCATTTCAGGGCATAATATGACCTTTGTTTTTTACAAAAGTCTGTGCAATATGGTTGCACAATAAATGATAATAATTTCAATTAAGGTTATTGGCAATAACACTATTTATATGTTATACGTACTCATTAGCTAAGTTGCGTGCGTAGGTATTTTGAGCCACACATACAGAATTTTTCAATTTCATACATATATTTTTTCACGAAAGTTCGTGCAATATTATTGCACAATAAATGGTGAAATAAAAGTTTAGTTTATTGGCAAATCCACTAATTTTTAACTAATCATTAGTGTGTGTGCGTACGTCGGCATTTTGATAACACACATGTAAAGACAACGCCCTAGTTTTTGGCGTCCGGGCACATCTAACGATTTAAATCTTTGACATAGGCTTTATTTTATCCCGGGGAAGTGAAGTTTTCCCGAGGGATCGCGGGTAACACCGCGGCGGACAGCTAGTATTAGGTAAAATTACCATCTAAGTAAGTACTCTGTTCGGACCTTGAATTTTAATTTTATTTTCTTTAGTTTTTATTAAAAAGTTTATGAAACAGATGTTCACCATTAACATAAAAAAAAATTCTAGAGAAGCAAAAATAAAAAAAAATGCAAAAAAATTTTTTGTGCAAGGAAATGAACCAGCATGTCTCTTCTTGGAAACCGCACGCTAGACCACTCCACTAACGATCCCTTGAGAACATAGTTGAAATTTAACAACGCTATAATCTACCCAATATCGTACGCTCTTCCGCAGTTAGTAAAAGTCTAGGTAACTATGAAACTTATTCTGTGGCATACGCCCCTATAATCCGCCCATTTTACAGTAACCATACGTTAAGATTTCTCCAGACCTGTCGTTTTATTTAGATTTTTCTAAGATATTATGATACAAAATAAGTACTTACAAGATTTTTTTTATGTAGAAAAATAATGAAATTCTCGTTATTAAGACTATTATATTGAACATTAAAATATCAATGTCTACATTTAGGTATGTGAGCTTGCGGAACGCACCGTGGCTTCACTCACGTGGTACCAACATAATATGTTGTAAGCCACGTGCGTTTCCATTTAAATCGTATATTTTGTCTGGCATTTGTCCGGGTTTCCAATTTTTAGTATGGTAACCCTACTCGCCGCGATGCGATGGCGAGTTGGATCTCCGATATCGCATCGTAGTGACGACGCGACATCGCATCGCAAGCGCAGTTTGTCGTGTGAATGCGCTAAGTCTAACTCAAGTTGGCACACCGAATGGGCGCGGCCTAGCAAATCCGACGACAAATCGCACCGTGTAAATGCACCTTAAGTTTGTACATTCGTTGCGTAGTGTTTCATGAGTATAATGAATAATGCTAGACTTTTCACACAGCATCATCTAGCCCTAAAGTAAGCAGAGCTTGTGTTATGGATACTACATGACTAATATACTACTTCAATACTTTTTGTTCATCAATAACATTCGCTATTTTATGAAATTACAGTATCTGTGTAAAAAAAATTGCGTTGCTGTATTTTTAAACATAAAATGCCACCTATTTTTATATTTTCAAGTATACGTTTTACTTTTTCATAATAACTCTTCCAGATAGCAATTTGTCTGCTTTTCTAATTTAGGTTTGCACATTAACCTCAGGGTAAAACGACGAAAAAGATACAGAATGTGTTGCAACCTGGGCAGAATAAGTTGCAACCTGAGCGAAATTTAGTTGTTGGCGTCTGCGTTCAAGCAAGCGGAGCGTAGTCTACAGGACCTGGATAATTGAACTAATAAATCTAGCCGTAGCTTGCTGCTCTGAGTTTGGGGTCTGTGCGACGTTCTGGATCAACACGTTACCGTTAGTAAAGCTTTTAGACTCTCCTTTGAATCTCTTCAACATATAAAAGACTTTCAAAGCCAATATACATTAGTTATCATACTTAAATCTGTAAGTTTGTACCTAAGTAGATTATATTCAGATGTTTATTCCGATCACGGCTTAATCATTGACTGATAGGATAAAACTTATAAATAAATTACTATATTAGTAGTCACGTGAGTGAAGCCGAGGGCGTATTCATTACCTATAATTCACTTCCAATTAACACGTTAAACTGTTTCATGTACGAAGTTTCAATAAAGAGTAAAAAACTAAATCTCACGTGCATTGCAATTTTCCGAGTTTTCATTCAGTCGGTTTCTTATCGCGCAGAAGTTTTCATGAATATTTTGTGTAAAACATGCGTTCTGGCTATTTTAACTTTTACTTTAAACATCCGAATGTGTGTTCAGGTACATAAGTTTATAAATTCTGCTAAACAAGCCCTTGTTATGGAAACCACAATGTTATCAATTCCAATCTTACATTAATTATAACTTGTATGTGCCCTTGAACATAAACTCACACGCGACACGGTTAAAATAATCAAAAGCACCTTGTACAATTACTAAACTTTTTTAGATAACACATGAAAAATCGCCAGAAACTGTGTCAGGAGATTTCAAAAGTTTTCTCGACAGCTTGGGATCAATGGTCTACAAATATAAGAAGGCGACACGAGTCGGAGGCGACGGACAACAGCGGGATGAATATTCATTCACCTCGACGACGCCAGCTCAAATTTCAATGAGAAACGAAGTCAGTAAGTTTTAATTTCTCACATTTTAAAGTTTTTTAGTGAAGCCTCTATTTTATACCGATTTTATTTCCAGAGCATATCAAAAGCACAAAAATCTGTTATTAGAGATGTACTTATGATGAAACTCGTTTCCTATTACGAGAATAAATACAAAATTACTGACCATGCACCGACAACGCCTGATATTTCTCTTCATTCTGAACATAATATAGTAAATGACGCCAATGCACTCAGTCAGATGAAACAATCTGAATATACACCAAGTAATTTGAAATCAGTGAGTATGCTTTTCATAAAAGGATTAATTAACTCAATAAAAACAACGAGCAATATTAATCTCATATAAATTTCAGGTCGTTGAAGTGCCAAACGAAGAAGTGTTAGTGATATAGCTTTGAGATTTCTACTTTTTTTACTTATTTGAATTTGAATCTAAAATGAAGGTGATGCGAAGAAAATCGAATGCGTAAGCAAACACAAAGGTAATATAATTGTAAATTGGCACACAGTTTATGGCTGCGAGACGGCTACGCATACCTTCCAAACGGTATTTATGGCGATGTAATTTAATGGATCAGCTCCACCCAAGTTCTTTTTCAACAAATTTTCCTCAAGATTGGCTTTCATTGGCATTTGTTCAACGGCGCGACGAAAAAAGCACTCCTGGGGACAACTCCATCTGCACTAAACGTCATCTATCAGTGGCGTATGCCGGATTTTCAGCAAAAACATCGTGTCCGATTCATCTCCAGGGTGTATAAAATTCAAATTTTAGCGCCCGAGCAAAGGAACAAGATTTGTAATCATTTGAAATTAGTCATGCTCCAACTAACTTGATAAAGAAATTGTGCAAAGGTTGTTCAGGAGAGAAGTCATAGATTCGGCAGCATGTGACAGTTTAATTAAATCCCGCCGCGTTGTTTTGGCAACAACATCACGCAACGCATTACAACAAGAACTTTGTTCACAAATTATGTTTACACCATTCAAATAGACGTTCCTTGCGTAAATACTTCTGTAACTAAGTCCATTAAAGAAACTCAACACAAGTCATTACCATAACACAAAGTGGTTTGTTTAATGTTTAGCTACGATGAAAGAGATGCCTGTACTTCAACTGTGAGTGCGTGCTCACCTACTGAAGAAAAATAAAAACCCTCTGCCCATTATATTGACGAGCCTATTTAGTACAAATGTTCAAAGTTTTCTGTTAGCAATAACGTTTATTTTAGTTGTGCTGTAAACCCTGCGTGAGTGCCATAAACCTTAGAGTCGCGTGTTTGACCGAGAGGCCATCGTAAAATGCATCATAAACTGCGCACATAAATTTAGAAAATCGAAGCATATAACTTGAAAAACTGATTCAAAATCGTTTGTTCAGCGCGACAAAACCGAGAGAAGTACAAGAGACCGACTCTATATTTCTGCAATAATGTTGTTTTCTATTGAAAAGGATAAGAAAGTCGGCTAATAATCATCGAGTCCCCTTGGCAGTGTGCCGGCAATGCAATAAAGTTAAATCTCGGGCAACAGGCCCGGCTCGGAATAAGCGAGAAACTTGTTATGATGCCTGCTGCGGAACAATAGCCGAAACATGCTGATCGTAAGAATAAAACGACTCGCATCAGCCGAAGAATACGGCTTTATTTTGCAGTAAAAATAATAAAAGGCGTGATGATTGTTTCCGCATTGCTTATCGTAATATTGGATGTTATGTAAACAAAGCCTGAATCTATGTAAACTAAAATGAATTCTACCATTTTAGACCCATCCAAAACGTATTTGAATACAAAAAGCATGTATTTTAAAAACCATTTACACGTGTTGATAAGATAACCCTGCAGATGATAAATGGACATAAAATGGAAAATTGCGAGTTCCCCCCTGACGGCTATACTTTGTCCCAATCGTGTTTCCTATTGAACGATCTCATGGCGGAAATAAACCCATCCGGCAAATGAATAGACTGCACTTGTGCGTGAGGGTTGCGAATCACGTATGACTGGGATACACATACATATGTATGCATGCCAGGTATAGGATGAAAAGACGGAAAACAAACGTTTTAAAAATGTAAGGAATACACCAAAAAATGTATGCTGTCAAGATGAGAACATAGAAGTAATATAAAATGTAGTAGGTAATTTAGTTATGTTAAGCAAAGGGCGGCCTATACCCAGCAGTGGGTGAAGTCGGGCTGCAGATTATGATGAAGTTAATGATTTTTTTTCATAACGCATATTCGTTATCATATTGTAAAACTGATAGTTGTTTTAACAAAGTTATTCACCACGTTTTATTAAATGTTAAAAATATTAACGCCGAGTTGAAATACTCTCGACCACCCAGTGTTCATGGAACAACCCTAAGTATGACTGATGTTTTAATAACTTTAAAATAAAAATAAGCGAATGAAAATTTTCGCTCGCCACTTCTGATAGGCAAAAGTATTTCAAAATGTTTACAGCCGAATTCATTTTCACAAATCTAATTAAGAAGTTTTATGTTGTCTGCACACTGATCGATGGGACTCCGAACTTTGTTTAAATGTGGCTTCGAAGGTTTTGGAACGAGATATTTGTTTTTCTATGGACTGGCTACTGCGACGGGCTTGCAACCTCTGCTAACATATAAAAGTTGAATGTATGTGAATGCAATGGCAAGCTACTGACTGATGATATCGATTAGTTGACCTATTTTAAGATTGTTTGGGTTTTCTTCTCCGTATATAGCTATTTATTTATTCAGCTCACACAGCCAAGTAGGATAGTGCATCGTTCTTCGATCTAATTTGTTCGTGGGCTGTCTTCGTGCCGAGCGCTATTTTGATTTCTTTAAACTTTATACATCTTAAAAAATATTGGCTATAGATAATACTGCTCTAACTAGCTATTTTGGTTGGTACAATCGTTATCCTGTTTGGTTTTTGTATCTTTTTTTTTTACACACAAAACAAAGTACAGAACGTAAACGGGAATATTGCATGGACTAAGGCTAAAAAACCCTTTGTTTCTAACTTCTGTTGAAATTGCCTTCTCTTTTAATATTTTGTATGAATTGATTATCAAAGGCTTGTTTCACTATTCTGAGATAAGTAATATTACTTATCTCATCTAAATGCCAGTTAAAGTTGCATAAAATGAAAAGCACTTTCACTGCTTTCACCATGACTAACCCGCAG
This sequence comes from Epirrhoe alternata, assembly GCA_963565295.1. Classification (NCBI taxonomy): domain Eukaryota; kingdom Metazoa; phylum Arthropoda; class Insecta; order Lepidoptera; family Geometridae; genus Epirrhoe; species Epirrhoe alternata. Next base: position 9,197,250 of record OY751381.1, on the reverse strand, counting down.
ATATTTTATCTGTTATTGTTAAAGTAGGTACGTTTATTTTCTGAGGAAGCGAGTGCGAAGGCTTGGCCCTTAGTGAGTCATTTACTTTTGTCGTTGACTGTACCTATCAATATGACTTTTATGTCGCTGTATTGTATTGTTGTAGACATCCTTCTGAACTGCCAGTAAAAGTAAGGATTGACAATAAATATGTTGCACGCAACGTTGCATGATATCTTAGTGTTTGAATGTTTCGAACTATTCAAGCCACTTGAATCTATTCAAACACTTTATGATATTTACTCGTATTACCGTAAAAAAACTGTAGGTAAGGCTTTTACTATTCCTTCAAGCTGTTTTATCGACTAACATCGGATGTAGATCAGAGTAACACGAGGATTTCAAAGCAACTCTCTGCGTCTTAGAATATATTTTTTCTGTTGATTTTTACAATGTATCTAAAAGTATCAGATAGCTATTTACGCACAGCACTGTGTAAAACTGCAATTTTCTTAAGTAAAGTTCAGTTCAAAATGATGTTATCAGATGCATTAAATTGTTTTAATAATTGTTTGTTTGGAGTGCAAAACCATTTTCAGCTTTAAATATTTTAGAAAAGTTTCTAATCTCAGTGTTCGTGTTCACAAGCATGGCGCAATCGATCAACCACCATTGTTAACCTTGTCACACTTCATGTAACGATTTGTTATTTTTTTGGGTACCATACAGTTAAGGAAAGGAATTTTTATAAATAAATCGAGAAATACCGAAATACAGATTGTTTTATTGCTGTTTTTATTATAAATATTTCGATGAAAAACATTTTCATGAATAACCTCATTTTTTTGATATTTTTGTTGGCGGGATGAGCTCGACCAATTCTTGCCGGAGTGGATGGATTCTGCTCAAGATCGTGATGTGTGGAGGGAATGGGGGGAGATCTTTGCCCTGCAGTAGGACACAAATGACTAAAAATAATAATAAATAAAATAAAATAATATTCCGGCTGTGATCTGGAATTTTTAAATGAAACCCAAAAAAAGACTGCCCAACATCATGCATTAATTTATAAGCTACTATGCCTGACTTATACCCACTTAGGTAACGTTGTCAAAACAATGTTTGTCCTAGATATGCAGTCCAGCAGAATAGTTTTTGATTGGACGTTGATGTTCTAAGGGAAACTTGCGATATTTGTCTGGTGCATTAGTGGAATTAGCAATCTCATATCTGCGGAGCTAATATTTCTGGTGTTCGTTCGCCGGCCGAATTAATCAGTTTGCGGCCAATGCCGGTGGAATGAGCAATTTCTCTCCGTTAGGGTGGTGCCACACTCACGAAATATGGAGTTAGTGGCGAGTGACTGCGACTCAAACTTTTTTGACTACATTTTAGCTAGCCCACATCTTATTATAGAAAGAAGTTAAAAAATCATCGCTTAGTACAGATTGACGTTGATTTCTAGATACTTAATTCTTTGGACTCATTGTACCGAAGCTCAAGAATGTTGTAGACGTTTAGTAAAATCACTAGATTTCTTATTTTCTTAAGAAAATTGGTGTTAAACTTACACATGCCTAAAGTGATAATTGAAATTACTTATTACACATTTACATTAAATTGAATTACTTTTTAGTTGTTTAAAGTTTCACAAATGCTGAATAAACTAGTCTATTAGCACCTTAGCTCTTCGCTCACCTTGATAGGTACTTATCCACCAACCTGGCGGAAAATCCTTGATTAAGCACGGCCACAACTTTACCACTTTTTTGGGTTTTAATTAAGGGTATTTTATCGCTTTGAATATTGCTATGCAGTAAGAAAAAATCTGAGGAAATATAAATGGGTAGCGTCTTCCCGTTTTAATTTTAAAAGATTTCTTGAGAGTAACTAATTAGTCTTTGGCATTGAACTCTTTGTTTAATAGTTGCTTTGCTATAATATTGATTATTTATCAATTAAATTACTAATATTGGTTGGTTGCGGAAGCCATTATTGCAATATCGTACCGAGTATACTATAATATCGACTTCACAGAACAATAAAAGATCAAACGAAGTAGAATAATCACGTCCCTTTTGAGTGTGAAAACCATTGTCAACATTATTTAAACATACATATTATATAGGGTGGATTTTTCCAGGTGGATTGTCGAATCTACATACTCTTTTTTTTACATACTTTTTTGTTCGCTCTATATTGTAAACGCATCTATACAACCAATATTCTACAAGTGAACGTGACTCCTCTCTCAATGCCAGCAAAACAATTAAACAGAAGCTACTAAACAAACAAAATACTAACACACAAAGTCCATTACGCAGTCTCAAGCAGAGTTTGATGAAAACAAAAGGTAAAACTCGCTGGAATTAGTTACTCAGAGATTGGATGTCTGCTACACGTTCGACCAATGCAATGGCTGTGATTTAAAATTAGCTAATAATAATTGTATAAGTTCAATAGTTTTTCAAAGCCAATAGAAAGTGAAAGGACAACCAAGGAATCTAGCTACAGGAACCAAAATCGCACCGCGATATACAGAGTTAAATCTTTGTCTCGTTTAGTTATTGGTCACCCATTCGATACAGCAGCTGAACAACGCAACTATAAAACGCTTAGTTCCACATTAGGATTAGGCACGGTGCAAACGTTCCATACCATCGCCTGTAAACCCCTAATGAAAACAAAGCATAACTGATACACATTATGGCTGGACGTGAAGCCTACCACAACCTCTCCATTACTATTTTTAGTCCATCCATAATGTTTAATGGGATTCTATAAAAATATTGACAAAGTAAGCGAATAATAAAACCTGGTATCCCACTCATATAATAAAGCTGAAAGTTTCTGAGTTTGTGCTTCGATCACGCCTAAACCAGTGAACCGATTTGGATGAAACTTGGAATAGGCGTAGATAGTGACCTAGAATAGCATATAGGCTATTTAAAATGTTGGTACCACGCGAGCGAAAAATATATAAAAATAAAATGTAATGATAAAACAAATCTATCTATTTAATCAGTAAGTAAAAAAACTGCAGGTAGATATAGGCCGCCGACACTCATGCCACTGTTTCTGGTCCTGTGCCAGTCGATCCTTATTTGGTTCCATTCTTCTCCTTATCAGTCTTTACAATAGGATCTGGCTGTTGGTCTGCTGAAAACTACAGTTTATAGTCAACTCAGGATTATAGTCCCTCTAACTACACGGGTTGCCAAACGGAAAATAATATTCAAATAGACAAAATCAACTTTCCATAGCTTGAGCTTCACGGTAGGACCCTATATTCAGATAGTGATCTGATATTCAGATCCGCATCGCACCATCATGACTCATTTCCTATGTACGAGTAGTATCGTCATATTACGAACAATCGATGGACTTTCATTCATCGTGCCGTGTTTAGCTGCAGGATTATAGCAGTTTGAGCTTAATCCCTTTATATCAAAGCCAAGCTGACAAGTTTTGAATATTTTTTAGCTGTTTTTTTAGAGAATTCGTTTTTTGCTGATGTTGCTGCATATACCTCAGGTGTAGGTACCTACTGCAATATTAACACTAGTGGAACGTGTAGATGGCGCTAACGGGTGCTTTACCGATAAATATGAGCTTATCAAGAATTTAAAATCTGACGTCAGGGTTCTGTGACCGAGCGGTTGAAGGCACTCCGGCTTTAGGAGGATCGTCTGATCGTCCCGGGTTCGAATCCCGTCGGAATCGAAAATTTTGATAAGACTTTCATTTCTTAATGAAATACCAAGTGTGGATTAACACTATAAAAACTACAAAAAATTATGCAATATTATCATTCATGAGACTCTTGAAAAACGATCTCAGGATAGTTATAAAGATCCTATCATGAAATAAAATAGATAGCATGATCTTGCCACACTTCGTTTCATCAACGGTGTAAAATAATAAAATGTCGGCTAAAAGCATCCGAGAATATAAGAGTTAAGAAAATGTTCAAAGACGAATAACGTAAAGTTAATTGGCTAAGAAAAGTCAAGAAATCTGGCACAGTATCAATGAAATCTAATTCCCGGTTAAAGTCCGGCTGTAATCCCCAAGTTTCTAATTATATCGTCGAGGGCAGTAATTAAGCAGCATAAAGTGCCCCCCAGCTGTAATCCAACCACTTTTCTGATATTTAAATCGAGTTTCACCACGATTCGGCTATAACAGCAGTACTTACGAGATATCGACTGGAAACATCACGGCTCACTTCGAATACCCCGAATTGTAGACCCTGAAAATAAATATACCAGGCCACATTGTACAAGATATCCGATTAACTCAATCGACGTTTCATTTGGAATAAAATGGCCTGGACATTGGACAGTAATAAGGATACTATAAAATTGGGAAAAAATCAACTACAATAAGATGAATTCTCTTTAAGACCGATCGGGTTTACATCACACTCAGTTCAGGCATTGGCAATAATTAATTTTCAGGTTTAAATATAAATGGCGAAATAACAATGTCGGTAATCACAGCTCCACAGCGATCTATTTCACTTTGAATCTATGAAAAATACTTACCTTTTCATATCAATGAACACAGCAGGGTTTAAAACGGGTTACTTCTACGAACCTACTGTCCAGTCGGTCATGCAGCCGCCGCGTCTGCTTATTAGTGAATATTTGGTCCCTTGGTCTCTGCGGTCACATTCAGGCATTAGCTCGACAATAAACATAAATATTTTTGCGTCGTTCCGCTGCCCGCTCGCAGAGTAATTAAATTCCATTGAATCGCACAAATCTTCACCCTCCGCTGCCGTTCCGGTTACCCATTTACCTACACAAGGTAGAGGCATTTTTGTAAAAATAAATTGGCATAATTTATTGAACCAATTCATTGTATCAACTTAAATTATGATTTTTTTAAAATATTTTTATAGTTTTTTTTATATCTTGGTTTACTTTAGGGACTTGCAAATGGCCACTTTCTAAATACGAAAACAGCATCACTCGAAAATAATGTGAACAATAATTAATTACTCTCTAGAAGGATCTCTCCCCACACGTTTTCTTTTCTAAAAGTTGGTTCGTGCTTGTTAGCGGGCTTTCCTTATTATTTCGTTCGCGACTGTAATCTGCCCTTTCAGCTACTTCAAACGACTTGTTCTTTTTCTTATGTGTAATTGAAATATATTGCCGTAATATCCGCCGGACCGGAGTGTACCTCTTGAGCGCATCAGCTCAAGTTTTCATTACTTGGGGAAGTGATTTTTTTCATGAGACAGTCTAATAATTCATTTTGGTACCCTTGGAAAAGACACTTGGAAAGTTCCCGCTCGAAAAAGTGTGGATTTCTTTTTGGGGTTGTTCAAGTAGGAGTAGGTACCTGCTTGTTTTGAATCTACATACTTTTTATGCAGGTATTTAAAGGGAGACTTTTTGTAAGAGACACTTAAAACCTCCCTTCTTTATTATTTTAGATTGTGCAAGGTGGAGTGTTGGTTTCTGTACCAAATTCAATGTAGGTAACCTTTCTAATTTTTTTAGTAATAATTGACTTTCTATGTATTATTTTTGTACCAGATATGAGATTGCTAATTCCAATAATGAAGCATGAAGCAATCGAAATTTTTTTGTTTATTACAATATGTTCCTATAAAAGACAAAAATATCTCAAAATAGAATCAATTCTATTAAAATGTTGAAATTCGGATTAAGCATCTCATGCCATGAGATATAATTCGTACTTTTCATACGGGTCTCAAGTCGAAAGCAAACGCAGGCGGAAGCTACTAAGTAATAAAATATGTACCGGACAGTCGAACCGTATCGGCGGTGGCCAGCGCTCGCATCTCCTTACAATTCCCACATTTGCAGCTGATTTATTGCGGAAAAGAACCAACACGCTGACATTTGCTTTTGCTAGCCCTGTCAGTACAGTCAACTTAAAATGATCTTGTAAGTTTAAGTTCATGAATCTACTAAGTACATAATTTTCATCGTTGGTAAGGCCTTTGGTAAATTTTTTTGAGAAAAAACTTCCCTCAATTTTTTCAGTGGGTAACTATGAATGTTAATGTTATAATTATAATACACTTATCTCAGTCCTCTTTCTTTTACATTTAACAAATTAAAAAAAAATTAACCCACCCACATTTTGTCATAGGTCGGTACCTACTTGACCGCTGTCGGATTGCATTATTTTTTGTTAAGCTGTTAGTTTTATTCGTTAGTTATTCCTTAAAAGTAATACTAAGAGTCGACTGTAAATATCGCGTTCTTTACGAGCTACCCATATTTAATTGTCGATCGATACAGCCAACTTTTAGCTGCTCCAAAAGGAGTTTTTGCATCGTCTGACGTCATAAAAATAAACCCTTTTTAGGTTTGTTTATTAGCTCTTAGGCAACGAAATAAAAGGAAAATAAAAATTTTTCGTTTGCGTTAAAAATATCAGAAAATAAATTTAGATATTTTTAATTTTTATATTTTTAACTCATATGAGTTAAAAATATCTATAGTAACATTTTGGCTGAGGCTTCTTCAAAGCTTTCTGAACAGTCACACCGAAATTATATATTTTTATAATAACGAGACTTGTTCCATGTTTTCTTTTACCGTAAAAGTTTTGTTAATATCGTAACAATTGCTATTATAGTTAGACTTATCCTTGGATCACGTGACATCACGTGACCGTCACCCTCACTTCCAGGAAGTCGTGGTGCACCGTATAAACTTTTGGTATTCATGTCCTAATACACAATTTAGGTATTTTTGTCAGTTTTTTATCGGCTGACTCTAAATTGCTTTTGTGAAAATATTGCAGATTTTTGAGCTACATAATGGAAACACAATTACAAATTTAATTACAGGGTACCTATGCGTGCAAAGTTCTTCCGTGCCTTTCACGACTGGCTACATTACAGTGGGTGGAGTTCTATTTCTGGTCAAACACGATGACTTGAAATCCCAAGAGACAGCCCTACGAAAGGCACAAAGCATCCAGTTCCCTAACTAGATAAGTGCGCATTACAGTTCCGTATCGGGAAAAGGGTTGACGTATGAGGTTGGCGGTGACAGCCCTGAGCGCGACGTGGCGCGCATCTCAATTTTGACGTGACCAAGGAGGTACTTGACTCGTGTTCACACAGTCTTCGGTGCTTCGGTGCAAGGTATTTCATCAAAGGAGGTCATTCAGGCTCCAAGGTTCTTCTTTCTCTACATCTTGCTTGTTCAATCAATGGAGTTTTCCCACATTTAGTAAATGTAGAGGTAAACATTTTAATTTAATAAGTCTTTACACTGAATGGAATAGACAGAGTGAGGAATGAGTACATAAGAGGCAGTGTGAAAGTGGCGCCAGTGAATGAGAAGATGAGAAGCAACAGACTAGCATGGTATGTAATGAGAAGGGAAGAAAGTCATGTAACTAGGAGAGTGCTTGGTATGAATGTTGATGGATTCACGAGTAGAGGTAGGCCAAAGAAAAGATGGATGAATTGTGTGAAGGATGACATGAGTAAAAAAGGAGTGAGTTTTGAGATGACGGCTGATAGAGGAGAATGGAAGAAGAACACATGTTGTGCCGACCACGCATAATGTGGGAAAAGGGCAGGAAGATGATGAGTCTGTTGATGATGAGACATTGAAAATTTCCCAAGAAAAAAAATATGGTCAACTCTGGGCAGGCAGCTCCTCATAGTGATAGTAATAGGTACTAACCCTTTGCTTAATGTTACAAAGAATTTATTAAGTACTTAATGATTATTTTTAATCATTCATTTGTTTGACGACCTCAGTAGCGCAGTGGGAAAAGGTCCGCTTGCGACGCAGAAGGTAGCGGGTTCGATCCCCGCCGCGGGACAAATGTTTGTATGATTCACAAGTATTTGTCTCGGGTCTGGGTGTTTTGTATGTATACTTATGTATTTACAAACAAAAAGTATATAAGTAGTATATCAGTTATCTGGTTCCCATAGTACTCGTACAGGAGAATGGGCATCCCCGCCCAAATCAAAAAACTATCGCCCGCAGAGTGGGCGTATGGTGGAATGGGTAGACCTTCAAAAACACTCCATTTCATTGTATGACAGCTAAAAAATCCATCCTACAGAAATCGAGATATTTGCAGTTAAATGTGGTGACTCTTACCATCATGTTTTTTGACTTACAGGCTTCCCGCAGATAAGCCACTATGGGCATTCGATAGAACTTTAGAAGCACTACATTTCATTGTATGACAGCTAAAAAATCCATCCTGCAGAAATCGAGTTATTTGCAGTTAAAGGTGGTGACCATCATGTTTTTTGACTTACAGGCTTCCCGCAGATAAGCCACTATGGGCATTCGATAGAACTTTAGAAGCACTACATTTCATTGTATGACAGCTAAAAAATCCATCCTGCAGAAATCGAGTTATTTGCAGTTAAAGGTGGTGACTTTTACCATCATCTTTTTTAACTAACAGGCTTCCCGCAGATAAGCCACTATGGGCATTCGATAGAACTTTAAAAGCACTACATTCAATTGTATGACAGCTAAGAAATCCATCCTGCAGAAATCGAGATATTTGCAGTTAAAGGTGGTGACTTTTACCATCATCTTCTTTAACTTACAGGCTTCCCGCAGATAAGCCACTATGGGCACTCGATAGAACTTTAGAAGCACTACATTTCATTGTATGACAGCTAAGAAATCCATCCTGCAGAAATCGAGATATTTGCAGTTAAAGGTGGTGACTTTTACCATCATCTTCTTTAACTTACAGGCTTCCCGCAGATAAGCCACTATGGGCACTCGATAGAACTTTAGAAGCACTACATTTCATTGTATGACAGCTAAAAAATCCATCCTGCAGAAATCGAGTTATTTGCAGTTAAAGGTGGTGACTTTTACCATCATCTTTTTTAACTAACAGGCTTCCCGCAGATAAGCCACTATGGGCATTCGATAGAACTTTAAAAGCACTACATTCAATTGTATGACAGCTAAGAAATCCATCCTGCAGAAATCGAGATATTTGCAGTTAAAGGTGGTGACTTTTACCATCATCTTCTTTAACTTACAGGCTTCCCGCAGATAAGCCACTATGGGCATTCGATAGAACTTTAAAAGCACTACATTTCATTGTATGACAGCTAAAAAATCCATCCAGCAGAAATCGAGTTATTTGCAGTTAAAGGTGGTGACCATCATGTTTTTTGACTTACAGGCTTCCCGCAGATAAGCCACTATGGGCATTCGATAGAACTTTAGAAGCACTACATTTCATTGTATGACAGCTAAAAAATCCATCCTGCAGAAATCGAGTTATTTGCAGTTAAAGGTGGTGACCATCATGTTTTTTGACTTACAGGCTTCCCGCAGATAAGCCACTATGGGCATTCGATAGAACTTTAGAAGCACTACATTTCATTGTATGACAGCTAAAAAATCCATCCTGCAGAAATCGAGTTATTTGCAGTTAAAGGTGGTGACTTTTACCATCATCTTTTTTAACTAACAGGCTTCCCGCAGATAAGCCACTATGGGCATTCGATAGAACTTTAAAAGCACTACATTCAATTGTATGACAGCTAAGAAATCCATCCTGCAGAAATCGAGATATTTGCAGTTAAAGGTGGTGACTTTTACCATCATCTTCTTTAACTTACAGGCTTCCCGCAGATAAGCCACTATGGGCATTCGATAGAACTTTAGAAGCACTACATTTCATTGTATGACAGCTAAGAAATCCATCCTGCAGAAATCGAGATATTTGCAGTTAAAGGTGGTGACTTTTACCATCATCTTCTTTAACTTACAGGCTTCCCGCAGATAAGCCACTATGGGCACTCGATAGAACTTTAGAAGCACTACATTTCATTGTATGACAGCTAAAAAATCCATCCTGCAGAAATCGAGTTATTTGCAGTTAAAGGTGGTGACTTTTACCATCATCTTTTTTAACTAACAGGCTTCCCGCAGATAAGCCACTATGGGCATTCGATAGAACTTTAAAAGCACTACATTCAATTGTATGACAGCTAAGAAATCCATCCTGCAGAAATCGAGATATTTGCAGTTAAAGGTGGTGACTTTTACCATCATCTTCTTTAACTTACAGGCTTCCCGCAGATAAGCCACTATGGGCATTCGATAGAACTTTAAAAGCACTACATTTCATTGTATGACAGCTAAAAAATCCATCCAGCAGAAATCGAGTTATTTGCAGTTAAAGGTGGTGACCATCATGTTTTTTGACTTACAGGCTTCCCGCAGATAAGCCACTATAGGCATTCGATAGAACTTCAGAAGCACTACATTTCATTGTATGACAGCTAAAAAATCCATCCTGCAGAAGTCGAGATATTTGCAGTTAAAGGTGGTGACTTTTACCATCATCTTTTTTAACTTACAGGCTTCCCGCAGATAAGCCACTATGGGCATTCGATAGAACTTTAAAAGCACTACATTTAATTGTATGACAGCTAAAAAATCCATCCTGCAGAAATCGAGTTATTTGCAGTTAAATGTGGTGACCATCATGTTTTTTGACTTACAGGCTTCCCGCAGATAAGCCACTATGGGCATTCGATAGAACTTTAGAAGCACTACATTTCATTGTATGACAGCTAAAAAATCCATCCTGCAGAAATCGAGTTATTTGCAGTTAAAGGTGGTCACCATCATGTTTTTTGACTTACAGGCTTCCCGCAGATAAGTGCTTCTAAAGTTCTATCGAATGCCCATAGTAGCTTGTCTGCGGGAAGCCTGTAAGTCAAAAAATACTCGTATGATGGTAAAAGTCACCACCTTTGACTGCAAATATCTCGACTTCTGCAGGATGTATTTTTTTTAGCTGTCATACAATGAAATGTAGTGCTTCTAAAGTTCTATCGAATGCCTATAGTGGTTTATCTGCGGGAAGCCTGTAAGTCAAAAAACATGATGGTGACCACCTTTAACTGCAAATAACTCGATTTCTGCAGGATGGATTTTTTAGCTGTCATACAATGAAATGTAGTGCTTCTAAAGTTCTATCGAATGCCCATAGTGGCTTGTCTGCGGGAAGCCTGTAAGTCATTAAATATGATTGTAAAAGTCACCACCTTTAACTGCAAATATCTCGACTTCTGCAGGATGGATTTTTTAGCTGTCATACAATGAAATGTAGTGCTTCTAAAGTTCTATCGAATGCCTATAGTGGCTTGTCTGCGGGAAGCCTGTAAGTCATTAAATATGATTGTAAAAGTCACCACCTTTAACTGCAAATATCTCGACTTCTGCAGGATGGATTTTTTAGCTGTCATACAATCGAATGTAGTGCTTTTAAAGTTCTATCGAATGCCCATAATGGCTTATCTGCGGGAAGCCTGTAAGTTAAAAAAGATGATGGTAAAAGTCACCACCTTTAACTGCAAATATCTCGACTTCTGCAGGATGGATTTTTTAGCTGTCATAAAATGAAATGTAGTGCTTCTAAAGTACTATCGAATGCCCATAGTGGCTTGTCTGCGGGAAGCCTGTAAGTCAATAAATATGATTGTAAAAGTCACCACCTTTAACTGCAAATATCTCGATTTCAGTAGGATGGATTTTTTTGCTGTCATACAATCAAATGTAGTGTTTTAGAAGGTCTACCCATTCCACTATACGTCCACTCTGCGGGCGATCGTTTTTTGACTTGGGCGGCGCTTCATACATGCCTGCCCGTTCTCCTTTGCTTAGTTTGGGGCTAGATGATGCTGTGTGAAAAAGTCCAGCATTATTTATTATTATTTATATAATTTATTTGTCCTAGAATTTTGATCTAAAGGCCAAAAGCTAACTTTATTTTGTGTAAGCGCTGGCTGATAACCAGTTTTCTGAGTAAATGCGTCTTTATTTTGACGTGACCAAGTACGTAGGTACTCTATGCGGAAAATCCGTCGGCAATCGACTGAAAGACGTATTGTTTGAAAACTTCGTGACTGAGCTCTTTCCACTACTTCAGCGAACATGGGTTTACTTTGATATAAAGTTTGTCCAATTATCGATAAAACAATGTTGTTTTATTGGATTTCAGATTTTTTGGTAGGTATAGGTGTATTCTATTGAAATCTGTTGGTTATTGAGACGCAACAGGTAGTAATATGTAAGTAAAACTCTTTTTATGTAAAATGTTCGTATGTAAATTCAAAAATATACTTAAAATGCTTTACTTATTTATTATTTTTACATTTGTCCGACTTCGAATGATTCAGTATTTATCTAAAGGAGTTAGCGTCCAATTATAAATTTGCAAACGTAAGTTATTGCACAATGGAACTGTCTGGAATACCAGGGATTGCTGAGACAATTCATGGTTCCGTACAGGTATTTAATTAGATCCATAAATCAAGTACGCGGCGAGATTGGCCACTTACTACGAATAACGTGATCCCTCACAATGAAATATCTATCTGTGTAGTACCTATTCTAGACGCCATCTGTATTTCAATCTATAAGTTTGTTTGTACGGCTTTTAAGGCCAATTAAGGGAAGCTAAAATGTAAAAAGTATAGCAAAATTATGTTCTTACACTTAATTAAGTTACAAGATGTCTCGTACAGGGGCCTTACCATGAGCTTTAAGCTCCCTTGCAGACTGCAGAGTTTTTTATCGGCCGATAGTTGAGACGGAATATACTTCGGCTCGTATATGAGTATGGAGAAGTATTAGCCCGTCTCAACTATCGGCCGATAGAAAGTCTGCAGTTTGTGAGGGGGCTAAAAGCGATCCAGTTTAGGTACTAAACTTGCTTCGCAAATTCGTACCAGACGAAAATTTAGAACCTACCTATACTGTCGTTCACTCAATTCGTACCATGACCGTTTATTACACGTTGAGTTGGTTTACTTTTCTGTGAAAACTGTTTAGGAACCTAAACTGGATTGTTTGCGTACTAAGAGGTCATGGTACGGCTCCAGTCCAGTAGTCAAACCTTTTTTCAATCTCTTTTATAGTTTAGCATCAAAGGAAGCTGCTAAAAAATAATACAAATTCCACAAGTTTAAATCAAAACCTTCCAAGTTTTACCTACCGTCTACAACTTGAACAGTAAATTAATAAGACAAACTTTCTCCTCTTAAGCTGCTGCTTCAAAAAAACTATGGTAAGGTGCTTTGTTGTACTACCTGTACCACAAAGAACTTTACCATAGTTTTATTAGATAGGTCTAATTGATTTCACACGTGATAATTAAAAAAAAAAACATTAAAATTCGGTACCATCTTACCTACATAACCGGGCCTTATACAGAGACTGGTCGCCTCGAGCAGTCGACACTTTGCTCTCATTTCATTTAAAAAGTTTAACTAGTTTGGTTCTAAACCCAAGGTTGACAAAAGTGATTAAAAGTTAAAAATAGTCAAGTTAAAGTGAAACTTCACTCTATTGCCACACTGGACATCGGTGAATTTGGGCGCATAAGTTCCATTATTGAATAGCCGTTTCTGTTAGCATTTATGCTTAGAATTGACCCAGATAACTCCTATAACATGAACCATCATTAAGAACAAGCCGATAATAGGATTATATAAACTAAGCTGTTTATAATCCACGATGATGTATTAATTTACATTTAATTATTTCGCGCTTCCAATTTGAATAAGTATCTTGAGTTTGTATACATATTTTCGGTTTAGATCATGTTTGGCCATTCTCGGTGGCCTACTAGTCACTGCAGTAAATAGAAATACGTATTAGTTTTGACTGGTGTAGGGATGCGCAGTATCAAAATAGATGCTAGAGCGTTTTAGGTAGTGTATGTAGCTTTTTGGTACATTAAGCTTAATGTACCAAAAAGGTACCATGCTAAATCCATGGTATGTAGTCTTAGGATACCTTCTGACGCCGCATAAATCTTCTAAATATGAATGACGACTCTATATACAAACATTGGCATCAATAACGTAACCAGTGCTAACCTTATCCCAGTTATCCGCGGTATAAATCCGGATTAACCCCGTGTCAATTTGCATTTTATTATGATGACACCCTCGAGCCCTAACTATTATCACGGCTTTGTAACTGTTTAATACAGATTAAAAGATAATTTGGATCAAATTGGGAGTGAAATAGTGGGGAAAGGTTAGTACATTAGGTAACCCACCATCATATTAATAAGATAAATAAGATAACTAATTCAGAGTTCACTATTTTCGCATACTTACATAACTATTGACAATGTCTATTACAGTCTTAGCTTGAACCTCTAAAGGAGATTTTGACACTAACCCGTATAAAGCAAAGGCAATGAATAGGAGAATAGGTAAAAAATATGTACCTAAGCAAGTAATATTTATGTGAGTAGGTATATAGCGCTGAAAAAACACTTCTCAACGAAATTTTTTTTATGTTCTAATTAAGTAGACTGCAAAGAGTTACCTGTCTGGCAACCTGATGAACATGTCTATTTGGACGATCTTAAATGAAGAAGACATTACAGGGGATACTCGTAAGCTAGTAAACGTTTTCTTTAGTTTTGTTACTTATATTTTACCAATGATTCAAGACCTCTTCTTAGTCGCATTCCACTGGACCATAAATTTTACACAAAAAATGTAAAGTAACGTTCAGCGAGTGAAGCTGTGATTTATGCTTGGAGAAACAAGAACTCGTCGATTTTCACCGAACACGTGTACAAATCCTACTCATGCCTTGTTACATTCACGATCGTGGATGACATCACTTCTTTACCCAACGATCAGCAAACCACTGTTAAACATAAAAATGTGATGAAAAAAAATTGCGCTTGCTTTGAATTTGTTAAAATCATATATTTTTCTATATACCTAGGTACGGTCAGTGGCAGAAGTTCATGAACATTTGATGTTTTTGAATCTTCTATATCTTCGAAACTCGTATGGATGTAACTAAAACTTTAGCTTATTGGATGATTTGCCTCACAACATTATTTGTGAAAAAAAAATCCCACAAATCATGAAGAAAATGAAGCTTTAAAATCTCCAAATGTTTATGAATTTCTGTTGCTGACTGTACAATGTCCTTCTAAGAGCATTACACAAAAACCAGTTTGTAGAAATCACCCCTCACAGCCTCACACGTTTGATCGATCAACCGTTACATCCAACACATTTCTTACAATCTATAGTTCGGTTCATCGCTCAACAAATTCGAAGCATATAGGCCTTTTCCCTAATTTGATTACTCGCGAATCGGGCTTTTACGAGCGCACTCGAGCCACCATCGCAACTGAATCGGAAGATCAAAGGATAAATCAAAATGTCTCCAAGGTTGGGCTAAAATGAAATTATGTTATTGGTTTTCTTTAGGGAAACGTTTACCTATAGTATTATTGGATGATTTGACAAATCAAACCTTTGGTAGTCTTTGATTCACTAACGGGATTGGGGACACATTATTTTGTGTCGAAAAAATAGAGGCTTACTTACCTACTTTATATTTTACTAGCTGTCCGTCGTGTTACCCGCGGTCCCTCGGGAAAACTTCACTTTCCCGGGATGAAATATAGCCTATGTTCATCAGGGATAATGCAGGATTCTAATGGTGAAATAATTTTTCAAATTGTTCCCGGAGCCTAATCAATTCAAACAAACATACAAACCAACAAATCTTTTCTCTTAATAATATTAGTGTAGATTCGTCAAAAGTAGCAGAAAAAAGTCAATGAGTAGGTATCGAAAAAAAGTTACCTACTTATGCGGTTTTTTACGACCTCCTATTTTGTGTACGTACATAGCTACCTGCTATGTAGTATCATATATCAGAACACTAATAATTAGGTATATCATACTATACTATGTCATACCAACGTAATCTAAAGTTAATCCTATCCAAATGGCAACTTTGAAAGCAGCTGAAATAATTTCACGGCGTTGCAATATTTTATTGCATTACTTGTTCGCTGCAGGAAACAAGCAGATGCTTCGACTTTAGGAATTAATTTAAATACATTAAAATCAAAACTTCATAATGAGTTTGACATGACGGAAGTTTAAAGTAGTTTAATCCAATGTTTATTCTGTGCCGACTGGCGGTGTGCAGTGCAATGCGTCTGTATTTCGTTGATCAGAATAATGTTCTTTGCCTACTTCTGTGTCAATTGCAATACTACGCTTATCGAATTCATATTTCCCATAGTTCGCGCGTGTTTAAAATATTTCAAGTCTTTAGTTGAAACGTAGGTATTAAAAATGCATACATATTTTTTTTATTCCCAAAGAAGTTTATAGCTCCGTAAAAAAGTTTAATAAAAGTCACCCTGTTCTAGTTTTTTAAGTTCCACTTTTATGTCCTAAGTAGTTAACTTTCCCAAGACATTTAATATTTTTGCATTCTGTATAATTCGCAGCAGTCTATTTCAATAATGGGGGTGTATTAGTACCGATTTTAGGTCAGCAATTAATATGAAACGAGTCGGATGGCGGTAAAGCGGGCCCGAGGCGGAAAACTATTAATTTCGCAGTAAAGCTCGCCATTACAGACGACTCGCCAATTATTCCAGGCACCCTTGGGTAATTAAATTCTATGATGTTCGCCAATCTAAGACAGGCGCCGTTTACGATACTCAAATTACTGTTTCATTGCCCGTAAAAGATACAGGAACAACTTATTAGCGGGAACGCGCATTTGAGAGTGCGATTTTTTATGAAGGAATTTAAATTATGAGACGAACGGTCTCCGAGTCAGATACTTGAGCATTACGTAATTTAATTCCATCGTCTGCGCGGAAGGACTGCGGGCTTTAGTAGCAGCGACACAGCTTTGGTTCCATCTCAATTAGTAGGTAGGTAGTAAATGTATCACCTAGTAAACTACTTTTTTTATTCATTGTCTGTTTTGTACTTAGTATTAGTGCATATTTTGGGATTTGTACTTAGTGCATATTTTGGGATGAATAACAAAACGTCAACTTGATCTAAAATAATTTATTTTTCTGACCCTTTTATAAAATAATAACTTACAAATATTCCCAATGAATTGTTTTTACAATAAACACAATTTATAGCATTTTTCCTACATTTTATTTACAGTATTACTATGTAGGTAACAATTAACTTTTTCATGTTTTAGGAAGGAGCTTATCAAGAGATGAGATTGCTTTATTCTAACTAAAATTTAGCTTAGCTTGTACAGGTACCACAATGAAATTGTGAGATGAGACAAAATATTCTGCTTACAAGGAAATGTAATGAACAACATTGGGCATCGCCTGTTTAAACAAAAAGATTAAATAATAATACTAAACTAAACATAATAACTTAATTTCTCTTATTATCTAAAAGTTTCAAGAATACTTTAACATTATAGTATAACTACTCTCTGCACATTATTATAATACTGGCGACTTTAAGTTCAGCGGAACATTTATTGCTCAATTCACAAATGTTATCCTACAAATTTTACTTTACATTATACTCTTCAAAACTCTGTACACAAAAATATAATTTAGTTAGATAAACTCTACTGTAAGCATGCTTCAAGGCACTATTCTAGCAAGATCAAACTAAACCGAAACAACGTAACGAACTTCTATTAAATTCGGTTTTAAAATCCGAAGTCGGTCCTAAAATTACGTTATATGGCAACGAATCAATAACATTAACTTTAGAACAAAATCTCTAAGTAGAACTGTGGTCTAACACGCAACGATACAAAATTACAGTCAGTCGCCGTCAACAAAACTTATCTAGGTAAATAAATGCTAGTTACAAATTACAACATACGAGCCCATATCATACTCCGGTAAACAAGCTTACGATAACTACGCTTACCTCTATATTGGCTTTTATTCTGCGCTTTACATTCTGATCATAAATATCTATATTTTTGTATCAATTGAGATAAAATTATATTACAGAGCTACATCAAAGCGTAGCCAGAGTGTAGAGCACACGCTACACTGCGGAATCGGTGTGGGTACATATACATTATTTATTAGGTAGCATTACACCAAATTAGTTCCATAATTACAAATAATATATTTCAGCAATACCTACACGGTTATAAGGTAACAATTTTGTAGATGGAGAGAAATTCTTGTCTTTTGCGTATTTTAGTAACGAATATAGATGATAAGCAAATAAACTCTTTATTATAAATTATCCATCATTGTAGAATTTTGTGCTATCATACTTTTCGTGAACTATGGTCATTGATTTCTACTTGATGGTCTACTTGTGTTTTTTATACAATAAAAATATTGTGCAATTTTAATCTGAATTAATTATTTAGTACAACCACTCTTAAATACAAAATAATACTTTTTATATAACTGATCTTATTACAAATACAATTGTTTACAATAATGACCCAACGAGAACTGATATCACAGCATTTTGTATTGGTGGGACCACACCCTTATAATTTTGATTTAACATTATCTCGAATACACATTACAATTAAATGCCAAGGCGAATTAATTACTAATGTTTAACTGAAGCGCTACTTAGTTCCAACCACGGCACTACCATATACTCAGTCGCTTTATATAAGTTAATCGATAACACAAACTACCCAATACGTGAGCAAGAACATAAATGTTTGCAGGAACAAAGAAAGTTGTCGGTGAAGTTGAACTGAATTCAGTCATCCATCAAGTAGAACTCCGGAACGGACAACAAATCTATTTTAACAGATCATCCCCTAGTTGCTCCCCTTTCGGTTTCATTTCCCCTAACCATTGATTCTCGATTATTCACTTATGCAGGCATTCATTTGCGTAATAAGGCTGATTTGTTTCTACTCTAGCTCGATGTTCGTGATGTCTGATATAACATTCAATTCAAGAACGCAAATATTTCTAATTAGATAAGTCTAGATGAAATTTACGAAGGTCATATCGAGTAACATAACAAAATGCGATGTCGTTAGTTTAGAAATACTTAAGAATCAAACTTTGAAAAAAATTATAAAGCTAAAATGTTCAACTTATTAGATGTTTATTTTTAGGATGTTCTCAAAATTATGAAACAATTATATCCGTTTGGGCCACTTCCATGGAACATAATACAAGTTATCGAAAACAGAAAAGTATAGGACGAGTGAAATAAGGCAAAATAATGCTTAGTAAGGGGCCGGCATATCGGGTAGTTTATGTTAGCGCGGCTCTGTGTGTAATCGTTCATTAATCACTGGCGAGCTGTGCCCTATCACCGCAGCGACGCTACGATCTCGTTCGCCATACTATTTTGCTGGCTCGATGCGTTCAGACTTTTAGAACATTGCTGAAATTAAACGAATATAATTTACACAGTTGAAGTTATTTGATTTTTGAGTAGAGTTATGACTTAATGAGTTGACTTATTTGAAAAAAATAATAGATTTTGTTGGCTATAAAATGTTAAAGTCAAAATGATAGCATGATTTACTCATTGTAAGTTATAATGGAGAAATGGATTTATGAAGTTAAAACTATGGGGTTTATCAATATTATACTAGCGGTAAACACAGTTTTACAAGTCTTTGATAGTAATTGGTAAGCTTTCAAAAATACAAAGGATAGTGAAAATCCTCACCCTGTTATTAAACTCAGTTACCGAATTTAAAACATCCTGTAGTTAGAGCGTCTGTTATTATTTTAACGACTGTAATTTACAACTTTTAATACTTGTTAATCATATTGTTATCGAAGTTATTATATTGAAAAGAAAAAGTGTAATTGTTTTAAGCTTCGTTTTTTTTATTTATCGATTATAATAATAGTAGATAGATACTTCAGGTCTACTTTGTGCCTTTGTGCAAACTGAACACCAAAATAAAAAATAAGTTTGGCACTTTGAGTCAATATGTTATTATGATGGTTATGGTCAATGTAATATCTAGTTTCACCTGTCTTAGAAGAGGAATATTTTTAGTTTTTGTTTCATAATAAGGTCATTATGAGTTTGATAGCATACCATTTGGCGTGTCTCCCACGCCTTCATTGCGCTCTTGTACTTCTCGAACTCGTGGCACCAGTCCGAGTACACTTGCCTGTACTCTTGCGATTTGCTCGGCTGAGTGCATCTAAACAAACACCGAGAATAAACTAGTAAAAAACTCGAGACATTATGTATAGGCGCAAAAAAGACAAAAGATTTTATTGATGTTAATTTGGACGAGAGTTTTTTTATACAGTAGATTCATCGGACTGTGAAGAACGTACTTGAAAAGTAACTCAGTAATTTATTCGACTCATTATGTTTTGACTAAAAACAGAGCAATTAGGTTAAAGTTGCAGAAAAGAACACAAGTTTGTTTGATGACCGAGTTAATATCGTTAAATTATTCACAAATAAAACTATAATGGGAATCTATAGAGCTGTCTTACCTGTGAATATCAATGTCTAAGTTGTACGAAGCTACAAGCGAGGGTCCAAAATAGCATTCGTATCGACCTCGATCTGATTCCGTCACTGACAGCAGAACCAAACCTCTTTCGGAGGTCTGCAATACTCTATCCCAACTGAAAAACAAGCATTTATCACCTATTTGCCAAAATATGGAGAGAGCCTTTGGAGTTTAAAAGGAAAATAATCTTTCAATTTCAACAGATTCAATTTAATACTTGGTTGAATGCCAAAACAAACATTGAAATATATAGTGCTTACTTGAAATTAATTTTGTATCTCCCCTTTTCTCTGGAATGGTGGTACCACACGACCAGTTGGTCTTTTAGTGCCTCTGGCGTTATGCCGAAAGCTGCAAGATGGACGCTTTGACCGTAGCCTGCTCTGACTGTTTTCAGTGGGGCACTAGTCTCACAGATTGACGGAGTCGAGTTGGTAGCATCATGAAGTAGACCAGGAATGTATGGCCTGCAGCCTCCTACTTCTTTATCCCATCCACAGTAGGGGTCCAAGACGCAGCGCACGCAACTATCATACCTATTAGAACATAATTCTAGCGTAAGAAGAGCATCTGAATTGTATTCAGTTAAGGCATCATAAATTTTATGCAAAATCACTTTGCATAAAATTCATCAATCATCAAAAATTCAGGCAATCACGAACATTTAGTTCGTGATTGC
This sequence comes from Epirrhoe alternata, assembly GCA_963565295.1. Classification (NCBI taxonomy): domain Eukaryota; kingdom Metazoa; phylum Arthropoda; class Insecta; order Lepidoptera; family Geometridae; genus Epirrhoe; species Epirrhoe alternata. The sequence goes on along the minus strand of OY751381.1, from coordinate 9,176,310 downwards.
CTCAAGCCATTTGCAATGAGTTCATTTCCTTTAAGATCTGTGAAGGTATCAACTATCAAGTTATTGAAAGATGTCTTAAAGGCAGGCAATTTACAAAGCTATTTTTCAGGGAACAATTTACTAGGGCTTATGATGTTAACAAGACCCTTGTCCTTATAAATAAGGGTAGTTGCCTAATCCATTATTTAGGGTAAGCTGGAGCTCGCCTTTGCAAACAAAATATTGTTTAAGTCGCGTCGAAAATCTGTAGGGAAATTGGTATAAATAAGATGTTTCGGTTTTAACGTTTGACGCAAAATGTACGGCCTTATTTTGTACGTAGATTATTTTTTTTAGCCGTTTAGAAACGAGAAACAAAACATAAGAAGAAACAAAACATAAGCTAAAGCCTCGCCTAACTTTTTGATAGATAAATGATTACATTTTAAAACTAAAAGAAAAACCAACTTCAATGTTCGACACACACGGCGTGACTCAGGGAATCAATAAGCCATCCATAAAAATCTAAATAAGAAAAAGAAATCAAATCGACAGATAATGCTTAGGCTCCATCGGCGTCTAAGGGCATTTATTACCAAACATTTTATGTCAAATTTCGCGGCACGTGAGTTCCTGGCATTAGTAAAGCGTCAATTTGACATAATGCATAAATAGTCTTAGACTTATCTGTTCATTCGATTTACAATGGCTAGGAGGGAAAGTTTTTAGAGTTTTACGGGAAAACTATCAAACCCTCAGGAACAAAATTAGAGCATACCCTTTCAAACAAAAAAATAATTTTGAAAATCGGTACACGATTGGCGGTAGAGTAATCGCGTAACAAGATACAAAAAAAATAAAAAAAAAAGATACAGGCGAATTGAGAACCTCCTCCTTTTTTTGAAGTCGGTTAAATAGTATGATAATTCCAACGCATTTCTAAAGTGGGTTTGGTTGGGTTTCTATTTAGTTGTTTGCACATGTGGTGAGCAAATGCGGCCTTATCGGGCTAGTCACGGATGCGGCAGTTTGTCAATTATGTCATAAGCCGATTACTAGGGTATGGTATCAACGTTTCAATATTAATACAGGGATTGTGGTTTAAATGACATACCATACCTGTATTTAATCTCAAGTACGGTTAGAGATAAGTGCCAAAGAGGTGGGTATTGAGATCCGGTTTATTGTGGTTGAATAATGCTTAGTTTGTGAAACAGATATAAACCGCAGTAGCTGGGCTTCTTTTAGGTATAATAAAGTGTGTAATTTTATACATATAGAGAAAAACACTTGTACGTGTGTCAAACCTACCCCTGCGCCCTTAAACTCCGTTGCCAAAGAAAGCTAAATGTATCCGGTATCCAAAATACTATAGAGTGAGGTCAAAAGCTGACCTACGTAATTAAAAAAAAAAAGCATCTTATTTATTTCAGAGATTTCTTTTCAACGCAGTAAACAACATATTTTTTTATAAGTAGTAAAAAAGCTTAAGTTTGAATGAGTCAGATAATCTCAGGATCGTGGTGGACGGCAGAAGTTTAGGGATTCCTATACTCAGCAGTGGGTCAGGCAGTAATAAGTCTGGCTGTGAATGTGAAGTTTTTACCTATGTCCACAGAGGCGTAGTGGTAACTGGCGCAGCCGGTGGTCGGTCGCGAGATAGAGCGAGGCGAGACGACGTGAGAGAGCGAGCGCGCGAACTGCCTCCGAGGCCGCGGCTTGCCATACATCCGCTACGCGTGAACTTCCACCCGCCCATTGAACTATCTTGTATACCTCACCATTACCTGATAAACAAATGAGAATATAAGTTTTTAAAAAAATATGTTTAATTGCTTTATCACGAAGGCGGGTTGTTCTTCATTGTGTGTAGATGCACGTTGTTTCTGAGTGCGTAAGCTCGGTAGTGCTCCATAGACGAATGATAGCTCTGTACCGCTTACTATACAGAAACAAATCTACACACACAATTAAGACGAACCCACCTTTGTGAGATAAAACAACTGGTACCTATCATAGGACAAAATGTTTGTATGATCTTCAAGTACCTATTTGTTTTGGGTAAGTGTTTTTTTATGTGAACAAAACATTCAATCAGTAGTGAGATTACCATAACAGCTCTGCTTACTTTGGGACTAGGATGATGTTGAGTGAAACAGCAAGAAAAGAAAATCTCGAATTGACCAATTACAAAGCTAGAGCTTTGTAATTGGTCAATTCGTGTACACGTGATTACATGATGTCAAAATCCAACGACCAAACTAATGTGGCTTGTTTTAGCTAAATGATCGATGGAGAAACCATTACAATAAGGAAAATTGGTAGATTTTCCTAGCCTTCCATAGTAAAACAAATCGATTGTAAAACATAATACTTACTTGTACCAGCGTAGAATATGGTATATGTAATGTCGTCACCCAGCATATCGACAAACTGCTTGTCCACGACGAGGGTAGTCAGGACGAGATCTCTTTTGTAAAATGCAGGCGCATCTCCTTCATAGCGGACTGCCGAGTCCATTAGTGGATGAGACCTGCTCAAAGAAAATTACGTTCTAGTGGTGATTCCTATCTCGGTACAAAAACAGAAAAAAAAGTTCCAAAAACTTTTATAACACAAGTTGCTCACATTGTTGGGTAAAACTATCCAGTTTTGGGGCAGCATTTGTTTGAAACAATATGGAATAATTTTATTTATCTTCAAGGTTAAGGTTAAAATAAACGATTTGACCGTTCTACAAAACTTAATTTCCTTTTAATACTACCATCACAGAAGTAAATAGTAGTATTTCGTTTATTTCAAGTTAGACTAAAGTTAGTAATTTACATTTCAAGTTCTATGTTCCCATTTGATAGCTCAGTCATTACTTTGATGAGTAAATTGGAAGGGATAATTCAATACCCGATAATTAAGCCCTACGCAATGAATGATTGAATGAACAAAACCGATACTATAGAGAAAAGGTAAAACCTTGAAAGGCTTACGATGGTTAATACATTTTACCCAAACATTCTCAATAAAGGATAACACATAATAAGCGTGTCTATCACTACTCAACAGTAATTCCATTTGACGGGACTTATGTTAACCAGATCGGACAGTAATTAGAGCCCAGTGACCTGATTCACATTTGAATGGGCCAAACTGATAACTACGCGAAGAAATGTAGGTATATAAAAAGAGTTACGAATAGGTACACGTACAGTGCCACACACTTATCTGAACCGGTGGCCAAAAGAGGAACTAACGAATTTAATATGAAAATTTATTTTTCTGTCATCAACAAATGCGATAACAGCGCCTCTCTCACCGGTTCAAATAAGTTTGTGGCACTATACATTCATTCATTCATCGTGTCAATGAATGAATGTGGCACTATAATTGTTTACATTCACACTGAAACCACAGTTATTTTTCACTCTCAAGATGTGACAGTGACATTTCATCTTGCATTGGGAATCTCAACAAGGCTACGGACCGCACATTAGTTCGCGACGCGTGTGTTCTGTTCACTAATTGGGTCACATTCGCTCCCCCTAATTGATGACGCGGTGAGAAACGCGTTTCCATTGAAAGCCTTCCGCCAATCTATTACAGACCTTGAATATTTCACAGGCTGTACACGAAATTGCTTCTCTATTTCGGTGCGAGTTTACGTCTAATTTTAATTTGAAGCTTTTGTGGATTTCGATCTAGGTAATCGAATTAGTTGAAAAGAGAAGTGAAATATAAAGGCAAATTAACTTCAAAGAGCACGAACAACTTTGCTAGTAAAACTTACCTTGTACCTAAACTGTTTTGAACTAAAGTCAAATGCGGGACGAAGAACATTAAGCTTAAAAGATTCCGTACTATTTAAAAACCGGCCAAATGAGAGTCGGACTCGCGCAGGAAGGGTTCCGTACAATTATACATAAAAATAGCAAAAAAATCACGATTGTTTCTTTAGGAGAAAATATTTAAATATTTAGTTTTAAATATTTTATTAGATTTTTAGTATTTGGTCGCCCAAAAAAGAGAGTAGGCCTCCTCCATGCAAATCCAGTCCGTCCTCCCAGCCAACTCTATTGTGTAAGTGCCAACTTACCTGATGAAATTGAGTACATTATCAGGCAGCGCCTCCGTGTTGTTGACGCACGTCCCGGGCCGCGGCGTCGGCACTCGAGCCCTCAGCACAGGCAACCACGCCGAACTCGATGACGCCTGCAAATTATCAACCCTATCACACCGCAACAAGAGCTAAAACCGCTCGGCAAAGACAAAATCTTTTTGTTTGATTTGAAATTATTCTAAATTGGTAAATTACAAAATTGAAGATGTAATTGAGCGACGTTCAATATTAGACAAACAGCTGTTGTCGACATAAATATCAAGTATTTCCATAAAATAAATTAATTTTAGCCCTCCAATATTTCAAAATGAAATTGAATTATTTTTAATAGCCTACGTCGTGTACACCATCAGTGTGATTAGATAGTAAGTGAAAGAATTTGTAAGATTGATTACTTTAGTATCTATACTTATTTTTTTAAATTTCTTACTTGTTCTTTGAACCGTCCAGCGAATGCTTCTTGAATATCTTCCATAGTGAACGTGCAAATCGCGGAACCAACGAGACCGTCACTTGCGCCAGTTGTAAAAGCCGCATAGAATTTGCTTGTGTCTCCCGGCATTTGGTAAACGCTTTCTGTACAAGACAATAAGGTTCTTAAAAGGCTGTAAATGTTCAATAAAAAATATTTGTTGCATGTATCAATTTTAATCAAAATATTTTAAAACATTTAAACAAAATTTTTCCTGTTGAGTAAAAAAATTAGAGTCACTTTTTAGCAACATAAAAATAAAATTCCCAAGAGAACTTACGAATTTCGTCGAAATAGAAAGGAAACTCTCCAGGTATGCTGCAATTGAGGCGAGCTTTCAAATACGTGGCCCAGTTCTGGCTCAGTATGTGCTTGCCCCCAGTATCGTGCTTGCAAACCCGCGCCACTCGCGAGTACACCGCTTTGCCACAGTTCATGAATTCCACCGCCGTCTCGCGAAAAAAGAACAAGACATATTCGCCGACGTCAAATGAACCGACGAAGTTTGTTTCTGGAACAAAATAACGCTGCTGTAGTAGCCTAGATATCAGTTTCTTGAACCGTATTGCTGTTGAATGTAACTATTTAGGAAACTCAGTTAAACCACGTATACATTTCAGGTCAAATTGTGCCGGAGTTAAATTTTGCTAATAATTCGTGGAATTGTTACATATAAATCGTGACACAAAAAGGAAAATGCGGCTTAAAACCGAGTCGAAAAAGCGGAGCCGTCCAACAATTTACTGCAAATTAATGTATGTACTGCACTGAGATCTCTGCTTGATTTTATTTTATGAGCCTCCGATAGAGCCCATGGCTTTTATCGTACTCGTAAAAGAAAGTATAGAGTAAGGGACAAAGACCCAATATCCCTATTAATATAATGAACGTCCTTTATCCTGTTATTTACCCGATAAGGCTCGAGTTTTGCATGGATACTGTTTGAGAGCATTACAAAATATCTAATGCTTTCGAATAGGGACAGGCAACTTGCCAGCAAAGTTTAAGCTAAAGATCTCTTATTTAATTAGTACAAGACTTTCCAACATAATTTCTTACGCAAGAATAAAAGTGGTACACGGAACTTTGTGAGATATTTAAATATCATTAGTTATTATTAAAGGTCATTACTTACTGTCCAACCATTTTGAATCATATTTCAGCGTCCTTTTGAAATTATATTTCTTCTGTCCAGTGGAGAAGTCAAAGAGATCGTTTCTAAAGATAACTGGGTCTGCTTTAGTAAACTCGGCATTGGTTCCAGCGTACAGCGCTTCTAGACCTCCAGGGTTGCCATCTGTGACCCAGACCGCTGTACTGTTATCCGCAGGATCGTAAGGACATTTGGCCACCCCTAACCCAACCCCAGGAACGTACTCATGTCGAGGCAGATGCGTCAAGTTCAACTGAAATCATAAATGTTATTGAAAAACTTCAGGAGCAAAGATAAAGAAATCAGTTTTATCTGACTTCAAAGCGTAAGAATCAATGACCATAAGTTAAAGTCGAGGGCCTTCCCTTTGTATGATAATGTAAGGGTATCTCCTGAATATGAGAGCGAGCTGCGCTTGTAAATGAGGCTCCCGAACAAACTTTATTATGTGCCGTACGAGAGATGAATTAAACCTTCCAAATTAAGTTTTGGAATTGAAATTTTATAATCTACCTGAATACGTATAATTATTTTATCACATACAAGTTAATTTGCAAAATAAACGAAAAATAACACACTTATTGGATCTCATTATTATACGCCCAGCTTAAACGATTTACCGAATTTTCTGGATATGCTCAGTTATTGCCAATACGATAATTATAACTGGTGGATAAGCAGGTCAATAATCCAAATTAAAGTAACAAAACTGGGACTTCAAATAATTGTTGTTTGCCCTTTTACTCGTATTATACAACCGATAACGTTATTATAAATAGCTGAATCTAAATGAAAAGTAGTAATGAGGACCTGTTAGACACGATCTCTAGATAGCTAAACTGATCTATGTAGAGAATACTCACGTAAACGACCCAGTCTTTAGGGCTATGTGCGTTGGTCCCGCACACATAGAGCCTCTTGCCGTCCCCTAGCGGTTGGATCACGCGAATGTGGTTCTTACACTCGAAGGGCTCCGACTTGCCTTTACTCACGCACCTGGCCACATTACTTGCTTCCAGTAACAAATTGTCCCTCTACAAAGATAAAACCTACATTCAATTACAACACAAAAAATAAAACAACCCTTCAATGTGCATCAAAAATTCATCCAACTTTACCTCCACATTTCCTTGAGTGCTTCATGGTTTTACTTTTCAAAGGATTGTGGCACTTACGTGTGAAAATGTAGAAAAACCCGTGTGGAAGCAAGGTGCATTAAAATCCAGTGTAGTGCCGGAAAAGTGGGCGTCTTTTAAACTCAGTAACCGTAAGCAAGCGTTTCATTTTACTTTACAAAAGTCTGTGAAGTTCATCTTGGGGTGAGTTTAAAGCATGCTTCCGTTGGACAATTAATCACTTTATGTTTTTAAAAGACTGTATACCATTAAAATAATTACCTTACAATGTGATTGACTTATATCTGACATATTTAGCTTGAAAACTCGATCCCTGGAACAAACATACGGTGTCAGCTCATAAACATTTTTTACACACTTTGTATAGTTCTCATAGGTTTGTTTTTACTTTAACAATCCTTTACATAACAAGGAAAACGTCGTATATTTGTTAAAGGAAGATGAAAACTTAATAGATATTTAAATTCCTGATTTCCCTGGAGTTGATGTCTTTGCCAAGTTGTCTTTTTCAGGATATTTTAAATGTGATTTTAGAGCCATGTTTGTCGAGTGGAACAATGCGTTTATTTTTGATCCGAAGGTCTTCGGTTCGAATTCTAGCCCTCATTGGGTGACCACCAGTTAGACTATAATATTTGCAATCTAAGGGTAAGAGGAAATAAATAAATAATACTGGACTTTTTACTCAGCATCATCTAGCCCCAAAATAAGCAAAGCTTGTACTATGGGAACCAGATAACTGATATACTACTTATATACTTTTTGTTTGTAAATGCATATATTATACATGGTAACACCCAGATCCAAGATAAATATTTGCAGATCATACAAACATTTACCCCGCAGCGGGGATCGAACCCGCAACCCAAGGCAAGCAAGGGCTTTCATTGACTGCGCCACAGAGGTCGTCACACACACAAATGCCTCTAAATATCCCCTTAGATATCTTCATTAAATATTTAAATCTAGAAAAGTAAGAAAGTACATCTGAGAATGTCGTTCGTGGCATGGAAAAAGCCTGAACAGTTTATTTTTCCTTTTTAAACTGGCTTCTACAAAATAAATGTTTAAACAACTTACATAGCACCAACATAAAGCGTATTCCTTTCTTCATTCATGTACAAAGTGCGGTAAAAGAGAGTGCCGCATGAAAATTCTCGTATGTGATCTGAAAAAAAAAAGAAAAACAGTTGTTACCGCCTTTTCTGTAAACGTTATGAAAACAAATGACATAAATTATGCGTTCTTTTTTCAAATAAAAAAAGCTTTTTTTTTCACCAAAAAGGTTTTTCTGTTCTATTTTTAATTGGAACTCTTTAATGTGATTTTGGTCGATAAGAAAAGACGTTTTTACGCCAATGGATAGTGCGTTTATTAGAAATTGTATCTAAGTACCTTTTTTTAACGAACGTTATAAGTAGTTTTGTAGTCTATTTTGAGTTTTATTTAGGATTCAAGTTCAAAAAATTAACCGCCTTATTAATTAGAAAACCCTAATTCTAGCTAAATCCGAGACTGCTCTCAGAACTGTTACTTCTTGGAGTAACATGATGAGTTTAAGGTTATTAATAAATCGGTAGTTATCTCGAATCAGTAATACATTTCTAGCATCGGGACTAGCGCGTGCGTTATGGCAACCCATAAAATTTAAAATAAAAACGAGTGAATGAACGAATATTATTATCATTCAAAATATTGTCTGTCTCTGTCACTAATTATATGAATGACAGAGATAGACAATAATTCAAAGAGGTTAGAGGTTTTATTCTTCTCAAAATTTTTGGTCAAGTGAATATTGACCAAAAAGTTTTTAGTCATAAAAAAAGTATTTACTGTGTTTAGTCATTTTTAACAGTTTTTTTGTTTCTTGCTAATGCTAAACGATTTTTTACCTCAAAATCTATTCTTACTTGGATTTTAAATTCAGTTTCTTCGAGATCATAAAATGAAATTGTACGAATATTGTAAATTTTCACTCGCCCCATTTATCGTAATTGGTATCCATCCAACCTCATTAAATTTTTCCTCAAACCATCAACATATCCATCCTATTTGCACAACCTTTTTTTGGATATGACATGAATATTATGAAGTAAAATGTCAACATTCATGATAGAGTATGCTTACTCCATCTCTATACTAGGTTGCACCTAGGCGTAACTCTTGCTCCGAGAGCAGCGTCGGATTAGCTTATTTCCTCCTTGGTCTTTCTTTATTAATACAGATTTGACCTACTACTGCCTTATGTTTTGGATTAGCTCTAATTCCAACCAAGTTCGTGTTTATTAATAACAGGGTAAATGTTTTAGGAAATTAAACCTTTTTCTATATTAAAACTTTTTTACCTACTACCGTAACGGAAAACCTCGCGAGGAAACCAGTAATAGGTTTGCAACTTTTCTAGAATTTTATTAATTGTAAAAAGGCGAATGCAAATGGCAAATAAATATTTAGCCATATCTACTTAGTACTCTTAGACCTCTTTAGAGGATCGTATCGTTCAAAGATCTAGGAAAACGTCTATGAGAATAGAGTCGTGATTGTTGTTTCTTCGTTTCATATATTTCAAGAATCGATGGCCTCAGTTTGCAATTCGGGCTGGGTAATTGCAACTGCGGATGCCATAGGCAGTCATTACCTATTGGCAGGAGGGCCGGCGCGCACGCAAGTTCTCGTGCTGCCGTGCGACCCCCGGCCGATTCCCCGTAGCATTTAAACAGTCGCTACTTATTTAATTAAAGTTTGCTTTTACTAGAATTGTTATACAATTTTGTATTCATACTGATAAGTGCCCTATTTTGGTAATTGGTTTTGTAATTTTTAGGGGTTTTGAACTTTACCAGTATTTTGTTGACAAAATTGCGGTTGTTATTTGAACAAATAAAAGCTCGAAAGTCTGATTAAAGTTACATCGGGTTTAGTCGAAATTTAAAAATGAATTTCACGCTCTAATCTACCTTTTTGTGTATAAAAAACGGTCAAGTAATCTGACACTCGCACACAGAGGGTTCCGTGTCGTAAGTTAATTCAAATTTAACTACAACATAACTTTGTGCTTGAAAATTAAAGCTATTTCATACATTCCTACTGCAAATGTAAGTTTATAACCGGATTTTAACTAAAAACTAACAACTTTAGGTTTTTCTCTTCTACTCATACAATGTTATTCTAGCATGATTCTAAAAAACCGAATACACGATTTGATGCGAGGATCAAAATATGCTCTTGATTGTGTTTGATTTTTTGCCTGAAATAAGATTGTACAAGTCTTCCATAATACCTAAAATATGTGTATCTTTATTTTCTAAAGCAAAGAGTGAAAAAATAATGTTTTAAGCATACAATCTAGCATGTAAACATTACAAGGATTGGGGTGACTTTAGTTTAGGAAACCTTAAGTCACCTTCATTTCAGAAGTAAATAGATGGATTGAAACGTTGCCATATCTACTTATATAGGTACTCATAGGCTCAGGCCTAGGTATATTTGTGTAGGCTCTGATTTGTAATCTCAATATTTGGTTAATGTGCAAAATGTGTCACGGGACACAATGAATAATGCAGGTGGTCGCGTGTCAATCCTATAAATCGGATGCACACAGTTCGTTAGATAGGCAAACAATGAGTTCATTAGCGATGTAATCGCTGCGCCGCCACTGCTTTGGGAATACACGTAAATAAACCTATTCAATGCGTAATTGTTTTCGTTGGATTTAGGTTGGGTTGGTTCTGTAATCCACAAAATTTCACTTGCTAAGCTGTCTTTGTTTTTATCACGCCGAAGAAGTGAACCAATTTTTGGTCATGTTACTAGCTAACCCTAGATTATTCCTGACATTGATTTCATAAGTATTCGATTTGATGATTTTATTAGTTAGATACGAGTACCTGAAGTCGATACAAAAACTACCCAAAAGTTCAATTACTAAATCTGAAAGTTTGTGTGTAGAGACGTTTAGTACGTTTCGAGCTTTCGCTCTTATAATATTTACTTTACCTCATTCTTTAATACAGAGGATTCATCTCAATGAAAAAAGATGCAAGTATCTATGCTCCTATCTATTGAAAACAATTTTCTTAGATAAACAACAATTGGTTCTAATCTAGCTGTACTAGCAATTTCATTCCAGTTCTTTTCTTTATAGCAATGGGTTTGTAAATCGATCGCTAAGTTTATCTAGATAATCCTGCAAAGCTGTACTAGAAGCTAATTTGTGGAGCTAAACAAGTAAAAACTTCCACTTGCTAGGAGTAAGCCTGGATAACTATGGTTAGATGTTACAAACGTGTGGATGTGGCAGCAAAGGAAACTCTAAGGAAATAAAAATTGCGACTAGTTTGGTTTGGTAGAGATCCGCTTGTGGATAGAAACTTACGGGTTAAGACATGAAAATATAACTTTTGTGTAAAAAAAAGTATGTGTTTTTTTCAATTGGTCAGATCTACAAAGTGCCTATTCCATGGATCCATTGATTGCGTTCTGTTCTGTCGCAAGGTAATTAAATGTGTATAAACTGCGCCCTGCCTTGCAAACATGAAAATCTGTTCAGCCGTTAAGGAATTAAAACATAAGAATAAGAACAAAAAAAATGCTGGACTTTTCACACAGCATCATCTAGCCCCAAAGTAAGCAGAGCCTGTGTTATGGGTACTAAGACGATGACTGATATGCTACTTAATACTTTTTGTTTGTAAATACATACATAATACATAGAAATACACAAATATTTGTCGGTCATACAAACATTGGTCCCGACGCGAGAATCCAACCCGCAACCTTTTGCGTCGCAGGCGGGTAATAAATAGTATGATAAAGATGACACCACTTCCATCTGTTTTCTAATCAGTGTAGAGCCATTGCTAATGTAGAGATGAGCCAACCCTAATGTGACTAAACCAATTAACGGATGTGGGTCAATGCAATTCCAATTAGTTAAAACAAATTGAGTTGTAAATTAATTTAGCCGCTATTGTTAAATGTACGATAATTTTCAATTGAGAATGGTTTGTATGTTGAATGTGTTAGATCAGGATGGCTCTATTCATTAGAAGAAGTTATAAGATCCCAGGAAAATCCTAATTTAACTACCTAGGGATCTATTTCCTTTATAAAGATAATATTAAATCCTAATAGGGTAGCTAATAGTGGATAATAAAGAAAAGAATCACAGATTAAAAGAATTATACTTTTATACAATACACCATTGTTTTATAGATACACAACCTGGTTTTCGAACACAATTTATGTACAAATAAAATGTAAGATACATTTATAATATTTTAAGGGTAGGTAATATCACACAACTACTATGAATAATTAAACATGAGCAAATACTTAGCTTAGTTGGCAGCTGAATGGTAAGAGAACGATGCTCAAACGCTCGATCGTTTTTATAGGCTGCGAAGCCGTCTCCCTCTACCAAGCTACCATCGTCACAGAGATACACCGGATACTCAGACCATATTTCATTGCCTTATAAGGCAATGGACGTTTGTAACAAATACACACCTCATAAACAATTACATTTTAAGAACAAATTATATGATATCAACGATTACTAATTCTAAAATTAATATTCCATACATTTAATCTTATGAATATTGGTTTATATTTTACAATAAGGAATTATCAAAGCTTAGACTAATATTATAGTATCTATTGATTTATTACCTAATCCAAAAATAACAATCAAATAGGTATTCTAAATTCAGAAAGCTATTTTAGACATACATTTCACCTATAGCATTTACATTTTTATAATATTTCCCATATAAATCTGTTACGGCCAATCTTGACCTATACTTCGTCTCGAAGTAGCTTTTTATAGTTTAGTACACAATCATTTTTCTTGCCACTATTTTACAAAATTTCAATTTGGGTCATCATTCGAGTACATTTTTACTCACAGCTATTATAATATTATATATATAGTTATAAATAAATAAATAATTTATTTATTTGTTTCCAAACAGCAGAATACAAAGTAAACAATACACATTATATATCTTAAGGTATGAATAAACGAGGCTTACTTACGTATAATTTACGCTAACTTTGGTCGCCACACTAGGATACCCTGTGTCGTGGTGACCAACATTGGATTTATATTACAGTTACCGCAGCTACACTGTTCGATAGTGATAGGTACTTTTTATTACATGGGTGTGATGTGCATTTTCAAATTTTACCTCTATACAAGGACAAAAGCGTTAGGGTATGTATCGTTGTTAAGTGTATTTTAGTGGTAGGTATCAAATGATTTGTGTATGTGTAAGTGTGTATACATATTTTATGTGTGTGTATATATATAAGGAGTATATAAAATGTGTGTGTGGTGTATGTTTGTGTGTGTGAATTTATTATATGTATTCAATGTAATACGAGGTATTTAATAGGAAAGTACTTACTTTATGTTTTACATTGGTACACAAAATAGATAGGTAATTAATACTAGTCAGTTATACACATCGATCTCACTTCATGAGATAGATGCATTTTAATTAGGTATATACGATTTACAAGTGTCTGATTATCCCGTTTTTATACCCTTTTATCCCTTTACTTTATTTGTTTACTGGCCAATTACTCTGTATTGTACTGCGTACCTCCACCCGCTGCTGATGGAGCGCCAAGTACCCGGAATTGGAGGCTAGAACAGCGGGGCAACTACTATTCCTGCTGAACACCATCATCCGCTGTACAATGAGCTGATTCAGCCGAGCCTCGAAGCCCACAGCGTAGCCAACTACCGAACGTGCTTCTCACTTCCATCCGCTGTCGATTTGCTGATTAGCACCCAGCAAGAGGCCACACAGCGATAAATAAATATAAATAATATGACATGTAATATTCTTTTCACCATAAAATGGCCCGGATTTTTACCCGATGAGATTTTTCAGCACAAAAGTAATCGTTCACAAACAGTAGTCATTGTACATACATACCTATTATATACCTCGAATTTAAGTAGTAATAAGAAATAATAAATAAATATTGCTGGACCATCACCTAGCCCCAAAGTCAGCAGAGCTTGTGCTATGGGTACTGACTGATATACTTCTTATATACTTTTTGTTTGTCAATACATACATGTTATACATGGAAACACCCAGACCAGATACAAAATAACTGTAGATCATATTAATATTCATAATTAAAATTCTGAACATAAACTCTTTCTTAAATAATAATTTTACATGTAGGTACCTAGTACCTAGTATTAATCACATGGCGTTTTTAACAGCAATGTTTTCTTCCACCCATTCTCCTGCCCAAAACCATAATTTCTCTTTTGCTACAATTATATTTCTTCAATTATTTAAGCCTTTTAGAGCATAGCGGTCATCGAGGTGAGTTGAAATAATCGCATAAGGTCACTTGAATTTCGGTGCTAATTTTTCATTACGCCTAATATGATCTTGCTTGACTAACGTATAAGTACTAAATTACCTACAATATAAATTCTTGATCAAAACGTAAGTATATCCTATACCTGGTTATAAGCTACCTTTGACACGAACCTCATTTAGACGGGCTTGTACAACAGCTATTTATTAGTTTCCACAACAACTAATAAACGCCACGAATATAAACACAATAATGAACTTAGTGTTCGGACAAACATAACACATAGGCTTCGAAACACTACCTAAGTACTACCTGAAGATCTAACGGAGAAAACCCAGTAGATTTTGGACATTAGTATTGATAAGACTGTGGTACCTACCTTAAATTGTTCGTTTGGCCAATCTGACGAATCATTACAGATAAGTAGTACCTACATAACATATTAATTTATATTGCTACGTAATGTTCAACCTGTTCATTGCTTAATGAAAAGGGGCCAGTACAGTCTAAATGTATGTTATGAAATGGTACCTATTACAGCTGTTTTATTTATTGGGTGTACCTACATAATGGAATAATTTGGATATACTCAACCTATATACTCTTGGAATAAACATCCTTCCTACGTTCAGCACTGGGGTTTGTTTTGTAATGTAACTACTTAATCATTTTTCATAAATATTGGTTAGAATGTAAATCAACTGTTTCTACAGTGAGACGTGGTTCAGCATTTTTCAACCGTGAATGTTATCTCTCGGTGTCATTGGACACATTTATGATATTTACTTCTGAGAATAAACTTAGAAATCTATGTAGTTGAGGACTCAATCAGATCTCTGCTTGCAAATGCTAATTTCTACTCACTAATGAATTTGCCCTTTTATTTAGATTCAAACTGGAAGTCTTGCAAGTCTTAAAAGTCTACTGTCTGACGCATTGTAACAAAATGTTCTATAATAAGTTCAAAAATTTACCGCTAGATGGCGTGATTAAAAATGGTCAAATGCTAGATCGCGCTGACGAAAACGCGCGGCGACTAGAGTAGTCAAACTATTATTAACTGTACTCTGTAAATCTCAATTGAACTTGATATTATAAGTTTCAGGTCCTCTATGGATACGATCTTGCTGGTCACCCAACCTACCTCTCAACAGGCTATTTGTACGTAGTACATCTACCAGCGGGCTTATCTTGACAAATCTCCCTTAGACATTATAGACATTGTTGATTTAACCACATTGCAATCAGTATCCCTAACAACGAAAATAACAAGCTCAATACATAAATCTTGAAATCGAACTGGTACCTTCACTTTAGCAAATACCTGCAAACTACATTCATCTATGGTACCATATACGAGAAAAATGCGAAGTAATGTTACAACCACAACGTTTTGCTAGACTCCATAGTTATGCTACTATCCGTACCAATAAGTTGATCTACCGCTTTGCTCCAATGGACGTTTTTTATTAGATTTTACGTATGACGTGAAGAAGCTTATTAAATACGGAAGTGGTTTTGACACTGCTGTTATAACATGCCATTTTTTACATTTAGATCAGAAACGCCACATACCTACTATTTTGACTTTGAATTGCAACTCTTCAAAAGCTATAAATATTATGTTACTAAATTACCAAATCTTATTCTTAGCATGTTTAAAATATGAATTTGCAGAAACGGAAGTGTACAAAAGCTGACAACTCGGTGCGTAAATTTTGCCACGAACGACCCTCTGTAGGATCACATTGTCTAGAACTATGATTTTCAGAAGCTTACCCGCCCTTGCGGCGGCTGCGGTGTTGCTCCAACCAATTTCTGTCGAGAAAGCCTCGATGCTGTTGCACCATGCCGCGGTGCCCAGGAGACTCGTGGTCAGGTCGAATGTCGGCAGGACAACGTCATCTTTTCGGTGGCTGCCGAAAACGGCATGTTTGATGGCTCGAAGAAGTTGTTGTAAGACAGGGGGCGTCGTCCATCTAGAAAAAGTAAAATTTTAGTAAGGCACATAATGTAGGTAGTTCATATCCCTTCTTCTGATGTTAGATCAGGATGGCTCTATTCATTAGAAGAAGTTATAAGATCCCAGGAAAATCCTAATTTAACTACCTAGGGATCTATTTCCTTTATAAAGATAATATTAAATCCTAATAGGGTAGCTAATAGTGGATAATAAAGAAAAGAATCACAGATTAAAAGAATTATACTTTTATACAATACACCATTGTTTTATAGATACACAACCTGGTTTTCGAACACAATTTATGTACAAATAAAATGTAAGATACATTTATAATATTTTAAGGGTAGGTAATATCACACAACTACTATGAATAATTAAACATGAGCAAATACTTAGCTTAGTTGGCAGCTGAATGGTAAGAGAACGATGCTCAAACGCTCGATCGTTTTTATAGGCTGCGAAGCCGTCTCCCTCTACCAAGCTACCATCGTCACAGAGATACACCGGATACTCAGACCATATTTCATTGCCTTATAAGGCAATGGACGTTTGTAACAAATACACACCTCATAAACAATTACATTTTAAGAACAAATTATATGATATCAACGATTACTAATTCTAAAATTAATATTCCATACATTTAATCTTATGAATATTGGTTTATATTTTACAATAAGGAATTATCAAAGCTTAGACTAATATTATAGTATCTATTGATTTATTACCTAATCCAAAAATAACAATCAAATAGGTATTCTAAATTCAGAAAGCTATTTTAGACATACATTTCACCTATAGCATTTACATTTTTATAATATTTCCCATATAAATCTGTTAAATGCAACTAAATATTAGATTTGTTCTTGTTGTAAAGTACCAAGATATTTCCTCTAATTTTTGTTACAATACCTTTTGAGCTTGTTAGGTAAACAATTATGTCGGTATACATTTGTAGCGACCTCTATCCGATATCGCCACATCCGTATCAGTATCACTAGATGAGATCACAGATCCCATACAAATGTCGCTATATGTATAGAAATCCTTTCTCAAGCACAACTAACCTATATAGAACTATCCAACTTCAACTGTTGGCCGTAAGGCCAGCCAGGTAAGTGGGCCAGATGGGGAGCTCTACCTCTTTGGATTAAATTGGGTGAATTCCACCAACCAAAAATTCAAATGACTGTTTTCATAATTAGTAATAATGAAATGTAATTAGATCATTTAATCAGATATCGATTGAACTTGACGCGTTGAGCGCGAAATGTTTATAAAAATGCACATAAAAATTAATACACTCAAATAAAAAACAACCTTTCACAGTAGGACTTTTCTCAGATCAAGTCACTTTAAAGATGCCAAAGGGGGTTATTAGGTGCTCAAGATTCTAAAAACCCCCGCATTGGTGCTATTTTTCGTATAGATATCCCTAAGAGTAAAGTAAACATAAAAAAATATTTTACATAATCTTTACCAAAGGAGGTTTCAGAGACAAGTCCAATCACAAAGTCACATGCCCACATTTTGCACTTACAAATTGAGTTGTAAATTCATTAACAACCAAGCGATACTGGGGTTGAATGTGAATCTATAAGCGTTGACGGTGACGACCGCATTATGCAGATAGCATCGGCCTGTTAAATACCGCAACAAGTACTGTTTGCACGGAAACGAATAACATGCTCGTCGGCTGTTCCAACTCAGTTTTTTGTTTAGCTCTCACCCAAATAATCTATGAGTTGTATTTGCTAATGTGTGCTATTGCTTTTTGGGTGCACAGTACTTTTATGGGTTTATGAATGTCACTCAAGAGCATTAGACATGGTTTGATTCTTTAGTCGTAAGCAATGGTTTCACGAGTAGGTGATAAAAGAATAAAAATGAAAGAAAAAATAAAAGAATAATAATAATAATTAATGTTAGAAGAGGTAAATCTCATCATTCGCTAACCGCACTAAACATACAACTTAGCCAATTAATTCAGTTAATAATAATTTAAACTAAAATAATGTAACTTAAAGCAATAATCATTAAAATGTATATCCAAAGTGTACTTGGCTTACGTTAACTCTACCCTGTTTAAACAAAAGATTGTATAAGTACTGAAGTTTTATTTGCATACAAATAATTCCTTATTTATAAAGCTGAAAAGCAAGCTTGCCAATGGACGGCGAGAACATTACAAAAGAAGAACACAGGAATACCAACGGAGTGTTGGCCCACAAGTGTGCAGTACCAACTGCTATGTATTCCATGACTCGACCGACACAGCTGTTGTAAAGCAGTTACTTGAGTTTTATTTCAACGAAAATGTTGGCCACTGTTGGCTGAAACCGCATTCCTGACGTTCGTTATTCTTTTCTACAAAAGTACATCTTAATCGCTTCCCACATGCAGATGCTGGGATAAAATACGCCACAAATAAAACTGATACTAAAACGCGTTCCATGAAAAAATTATAGCTCCATAGGAACCATTATGTTTTTTATACCAAATAATAAAACGCGGAATTTTCTTTAGAATCGTTTTCTAAGGGTGGATTTAGTCAAGAAATGCAGAAACATAGAACCTTACTTATGTACCAAATAAAACCGTCACATAACTTCTGGTAAGCTATGTCACAAACAAAATATTTACCAGCATCGCGGCGCAAATAAAGACTGTACCTACTAAGCTAACTAAGAGAAAATGAGTATAAGTTCTTACCTATTTTGTGAACGTTTTGCTTAACTTTGAACACGTGGGCTATAACTGTGTACCAATAAAGACACTGTACTGTAACCATTTGTAGCTTGCACAACTTTCTAACTTGAACTTACAAAAAGTTGTACTAAGTTTTTCTTGCTAGTGTTTTATCTTTGTCACATGGAACAAACTGCGAAACTGAATGAATGTTTAGTTTATGTGATGAAATTATTTAATAAAACAATTATGAAAGATACTGATTGCAAATGCATTAAACGGTGTCACAGCCAGTTCAGTCTTCCTATTTCAAAAAAGAGCTTTTAACTTTAATACTACGAGTAGTATGCTAAACTGTTCCTGACCTCCTGAATTCCTGACGGACTTTTGTTTCTGAAAATGATTGGGTTTTTTGAATCTTCATACAGAGAATGTCAGTTAGTAATTATATCGTTTTACATATAACCTTTTTTATATAATTTTAACCGTTCTCACTTCCATTGCAGAATAAAAATAATACTTACAATTTTTAAAATAGCAATGCAATGTTTTATCCAGTCGAGAGTGGTCACAGAGATATCTCCAGACTCCGTAAATCTGTCCACCTCTAGGTGCAAGATATTCGTATCCCCAACAAACTAGATTTCTTTTGTTTATTTTCTGTGCCACCACAACATTGATTTACTGCTTTAAAACATCCACACATCAATACGTGTTTTTGTTGGGTCGGCGCGGTTACTCGGATAATTGAAAAAGCTTTTAAACAGTCTAATGAACAAATTATGGACAAAGAAAAGGTGCTAATAATACGAACGAAAGTGCTATTTGGGTACAATAAAATACTGTGGTGTCAAGTGTGTGTGAAGAAAATACCCTCCTGAATCATCTGTAACAGATGCAAAAGGCTAGTAATAATAACGATAAGTATCTAGTAGTAAGCTCTTCGTCTATGGATGAAATCGAACAAGGTGACAATGCCTCGCCCAATTTGATTACACTGTGACTGTGCCACCCTAAATACATTACGTTTTATAACAATATTACGAGGGAGTGCTTTTCAACGGCTCTCAGTTGATGCCACGTTTATTATGATGCGGATAAATTTTAAAGTCGTCTCCATTGTTTCACATTTTTTATGTAGGACAATAGTAGAAAATAGTACTTTATCTTCCTTCTAGTATAAGTATTTTTAAAACTTGGAAATGCTTCTCTTCTTTGTGTAATTATGTGTAATTATCTATGTTACATTGAGGCATGGTGGGTAGGTGCTCGGATGAGACACGACACGTGCGCGTTGCTGTGATACAGTGATACAGGGGTACCCATAGTTTCTGATATCCACTACACAAGGGAATCCTAGTATGGGACCAGGACAAATGTGGGTATATGACTTGGGTTTTATTGATTTTATAGTCGGTATTCAATTGTGTTATTTATTCTATAGTAACTAGTAAGTATTGTTTTCAATAAAAGACTGAACTATACCTATCATGTATTACAACAGGACATGAAATGTAAAAGTACTTTGGGCTAGGGGCTAATCCAATTTATAAGAACCCTAAGCCACAAGCACGATAACTAGCGTCATCAAATGTATTAAGGATGTCTGAGCTTTTCAACTAATAGAATTTTTAATCAAGTTGGTTGTGGCGTCGCGCCGCGGCGCCGCCTGGCGTGATACGCTCAAGTAATGCAATTCGACGACGCTTTCACAAAGGCAAATTGTAATCCCCCATTTTCATTATAATTTATATCCGTAACGTGGCATTCACACAATGTGTCGTATTTTTCCCTTCGAGAATTTTCATTTAGAACTAAATTTTTCGAAAGAAACAGAAGTGTTTCACTAACAAATGTCCAAGCGAATTGCTACAAAGCCGTGATTTACATAGTGAGCGTCATCTCCGTTGCGGAGGGCGAGCGAGCGACTCGCATCACGGGGCTGGCGTGGGCAGAGCGGGCACGGACGCGATCCAAGCTCGCGTTCAGGATAGTGCAGCCCCTTATATCGGCCGATTGCGGCACAATCGTTAGGAAGGCCAAAGTGTCGAGACAATTAAGTTGAAGCGGCGATTGTGAGCTGTGCCAAAGCGGATGTAGGTCAGCGGAGCAAAGTGGACCTGTCCCGCTGAGGTGACGAAAGATTCACCCGCTCCGTTATGACCTCCGCAATCCTGCCGACTTGGCAACCTGTAAAAACCAACTATCCATATTTCTTGTTTGCAATATTCACAAGCAGACTGCAAAGGTGTTGTGTAGCGGTACCATTCCATTGAATATTAAATTCATAAAAGTTCATACAATAGCTGCTACATCGTTGATATCTGAACACGTAGGAAGTTCATTGCAATGTATATAACCTCTTTATAAGGTTGTAGGTACATTATTTTGAACATAAAATCTTATCGGTTAGCTTCTCAAAAATGCATTTTCGGAAGACGTCGTATATCTATACAAGTGGGGAAGATAACAACGGTTTTACTGCATGACCTCCGATGCTCGGTTAGAAGATCAAGGATATTTTACTTACATCAAAAATTGTACATTTTTCAAATTAATAGAAATGGAAAAATATAGGTTTGCAAGCAGAAATTTTGCAAAACATGAAGCTAGTTACAAAAATATTAAATTCCTTTCCAGGAAAATTTCAGGTGCGTACAAAACCAATTCAAACTTTTTACACCAAAACTACTTACGTTATTAGGTAGGTACCTAATCTCTCTCAATATTATGCTCTAAATATGTAGTTGTAACCTAAACCATAATACCTTGAGATAAGGTGGTTTTCACGAAGCAACAATGAGGTTTCGTTACAATGCCTTTGGATAGTGTAAAATATGAGTGCGGTCGCCGTGAAATGAGCTTCACATCTCGGCTTGCACTCTTCAAAGTAATTTTGCAGAATATTTTGTTGCAACATCATATTTAAATAATGGAGCTGGTTCAAGGATACAAAATAGTAAGTGCATCAAATTAAATTGACTCTGAAGTTCTTATAAATATTTTTTGCAACTCTTTCTCGAGATTTAACTGATAGGTTTATTGGTAGATTAAAGTTCCTACAGTTGCAACAAACCTAAACGTTTTTAGGGTTCTGTACCTCAAAAGGAAAAAATGGAACCCTTATAGGATCACTTTGTTGTCCGTCTGTCTGTCTTTCTGTTTCTGGTAGCTATAGCTACCAGTAGCTAAGTAGGTACTTAAAACTTCAATACTTAAAACTTAAACTTCGATAATTTTGGTCTATATTTTATTTTTTACTAATATAGTTAGATGACAATAATTAAAAAATATCCCTGTGCCATTATATTTTAATTAACGTCAGAAAACAAAAGTTTATTCACGCAATTTTTCGTAGTCATGATAACTTCTAGACACTGCATTATTTTCAAAATTAAATGTTTTGGAATGTAGCAGAACATGTGCAAATATACTTCTGCATCTAGTCAAGACAAGACGCCCACCAGAGCGTACCCTGAGCTTACAAGCCACCAAGTCTGTGTAAATAAATAATTCGTCGCTCGCTCTACCTACTGCAAAGCTGTGGGACCATTACGCAAAGACAACAGACATTACAGTTGTTTCCTGTTTCACGCAAACTGAACCTGACACCTTTCAGGCGAAGGGAGATTCCTTTCAATACAAACAAATTCAGTTGAAATTTTGAATGCTAATTTTATAACTTTGTACTTGAAAATTCGATTAACTTTTTGTATATAAATGATTAGCTGAAAAAGTTCTGTCGCTCAACGTAAATTGTATTATACTAAGTATTTTTAAACGTATTTTCATGAGGGACAAATAATTTTGCTTGTCCTGTTTTGTTTGTAAATTACTATCGAAGCTCTACAAGCCCCGGGGGGACGATTCGTTTTACAGGCCGCTTTGTCTTTAAAAGACGATGCCTACTGACTAATTCTCTTGAGAGTTTGAAATTTATTTTACCGTATTCACACGATTTCACTACAAAATAACATTCGATGGAAGTGTCACCTGGGTGCTTCGGGGCAGTAATTTCATAGTCTGTAATTTGGACGTAATTATTGAACGGGATGGGATTAGGGAGATACTAATTAGAGATTTCGTACGCGGTTTTGTGCAACACAAATGAGTGCCGCGAGAGGCAAGCTACACGCAGGACTACACAAATGACGGCAATAAGCACGCATGATGTAGGAGGGCCCGCGAAATGGCGAAATTCCATCCGCCTTGGATGCGCCACTGAATACAAATTTCACATGTAGGTACTCCAATTATAGGAAAACGATTTGGTACGAATATTCTTGGCAGACTTGCAAATTTCGTCTCGAATCAGCGAAATATATTTATTTTGTTGGGAGTTGGAATGGTCCCGCGATGAGTTCGTGACTTTCCTTTTCTGGAAGGTAACTGCCCCCTGAGGGCAAGATCTGCGGAAGTATTGAGATATCTGTTGCGTTTCGCCTGTTCCATTTGTCATCATTTTAAGAAATTGATTTCCTACTTCCGACGGAATCTTCCC
Organism: Epirrhoe alternata; assembly: GCA_963565295.1. Classification (NCBI taxonomy): domain Eukaryota; kingdom Metazoa; phylum Arthropoda; class Insecta; order Lepidoptera; family Geometridae; genus Epirrhoe; species Epirrhoe alternata. Next base: position 9,152,960 of record OY751381.1, on the reverse strand, counting down.
TGCTGGTGTACCGACTATAAAATAACTTACAGATGCTCACATATTTCATTTCAGTGGATTAAATACATAAAATAAGATCAACAGGTGCCGCAACATAATCGTATTTTAGAATATGACCCAAAACAACCCTAAATTCACAAAACTTACCTGACTAGAAAGTAATTCTCCTAATATTTACTGCCAAAATTTTGTAACGGTAGTAACATGTTTGAGACGAAGTGCGAAACCGACGCAAACACAAAAGCCCGTTTTCATTTGAATTAAAACGTCAAAACTTTTTAATTCAACGTAAAATTAATTACGGTGAAACGAGTATACAATTTTGGATACTCGGTCCTTTTCCTAAATGCACAAAAAGTCAGCAAAGTGAATTCAACATGGAAAATTCTCTAGAAAATAATGAGCTATTGTTTTGGTCTCAATGCCTGACAATGCCACAGGTTTGACCATTGCTTTGTATGAGAATGCATACAACCACAACCGGGTGTTGTGGTAGCAGAATCATATTGAGCCGTCGACAGCCAGTTGAAAGGGCAATAAGCAGTAAAATGACTCTGTCTCGTCTCACATCACATGGCACTTACCCTCGCGTGCCAAGGTTTTAATTAGTCCGTGTAGGGCATGTATCAATTTAAAAGAAATCACAAGATACGAGTACACGATTAATAATGAAACTGATTAAATTGAACAGAATTCTTGAAATTGACAAATTAAAATGTGTCTACCCGGTTACAATGAAATGTGGAAAATTCTACAAAATAAGGGACAATTAAAATACTCAACTACTTATTTACTACTACTTTTTTGTAGAAAATGTTCCTCAATTATTCTAAGAAGTCGTGTATAGCCTGATCCTTATGAACCTCATAACATCAACCACGTTGCGTCGGAGGCTTTTGTTTTCACTGGCCCATTTAGCTAATAAAATGTAGGTTTTAAAGATTAGAGCAAAGTAGGGAAATCCCGAGGTTCATCCGAGCGTACATCGCGGACCCCGGACACGTACGACACCCGACACTTGGCACACTTCACATTCCCTCCGCGCTTTCGCCATAATATAAGTTTTAAGTTTTAATTACGCCTCCACCAGCTGACTTATTCCCCAAGTAACGGCGTATTTTTTAAACCCCTAATGACACGGAAAAGACAGCGGCGGTATTGTTATGGAAATCAGTTTTTTTATCTTCCGTCTTCGAATATTATAATCGCCTTAATCCCGCTTGTTGAAGTAACATCTCTTTGATTGCGAACATTTTCCCCCTCCAAATTATCATAATGCCTTTCTTCTATTTTTAAACTGAAAGATAGACCAGTTTTAAAGTCAAACAGATTCACAGCGGCCAGAGTAAGAACAAACTGACAAATAAATAAAACGAGTCGGGGTCCGACTCCGACAATTCTTGCAGCGATAAAACGTGAAAGGAGCGGTATTTAAATTGAATACGCCGTAAATAAATGTTAAATGAGATAAAGGACTGAGAGATACTACAATCTAAACAGGAATAAGGAGTTTCTAATGTAACTGTAATGAAAACGGCGAGGAAGACCGCGAGCTTAGACGCTGATTGCTAACGAGAAGATTACTTATGTCAGTAGAGATCAAAATCTATATAATTTTTTAATTATTTCAATGAGTATAATAATGAACCTAAATCTTGTAGTGTGCCAATAAGTAGTCTTACTAGAACTATCCTATTACTGCCCGGTTTCTATGAACTGCATAATGTTTATAGAAACTAGGAAGTTTATTTTAGTAGCTTTGTGCACACATTTCCTACGCTTAGGTATAGAATTAATAGTTAAAACTAGCTTTCGATCAACCGGATGAAATGATCCACATCCAAACGTCGAAATGATTCAATAAACAAATCGTTTCCTATTTGTTGTGTAAAGAGAGATAGCCGCAAAATGCATTAACGATGGCAGCCGTCGGGCCGACAAGAAAGCTCGTTTATTATTCATTGTAATCCGATACATTATCTCCTTCGAATCCGAAACACGACCGACTCCATTTCTGAGACGAAACGAAAGAAGAGATAAAACCTACTTGTTTTTATAAATATAAAAAAATGGTTGTATCTAACCTATATTAACTAGAAACTATAAAAAAATAAGCTTTAGGAAACAATCATAACTAGATTTACAAATTCGTAATGTAAATAATACCCAAGTTACCAAACCTAATTTATTCTAAGAAGAAAATGGCATGAAACATTCAGTTTCATTCAGAAATCCAAGAAATAATGTTGGTTAGACTATTAAACTCTTCAGTTTAACTATTCGTATATCAGCCTCATTTTATCGAGCATTTTATTTTTATCTTTCAATTCAGCTGTCAGTTCTAATTTACAGCGGGTAATTTGATGTAGATAATAACAGTAAACCATCAATCAACCATCTAGTTATGGTAGACACGTGGCCGTAATATGGGTATTTTGGTTGTAGGTGCTTTAAGCCGCTTCCCATTGCATAGAAGAAAGGTTTTAAGTCGACCGTAAGAGACTCAGTTCAAAGGTCACGAGTTCAGATCAGTATCGGATGTGCACGTATTTACTGTGTATTGTGTGTCGCTGAGGATGGAAAAGTATGTCAAGCTCTACATCGCAATTATTAGGGGATTTTGTCTTTTGTAAGCATTCACTTTGTGTAATCCTCAACTAACTACATAGTTGAATTGAGATATGGTGGTCATAAAGTGCCTAACCCCTTGTGATTTATGAGGATGCCTTTTGATTGTTTAGCCAATTTTTAAGTTATCAGCCTAAATGGTGCGCTATGTTTTTCCATAAACCCACTTTTACTAATTGCGTTTGCTATAACTTCAGCAGCTATAACCGAATATAGATATAACGGTTCAATTCTTATACACTAGTTTTGTTATAAAACCACTTTTACTAATTTGTGATTTATATAACTGTACTATATTCTCTAATCGTAAAATACATAATTGTTTTTATTATAACGACCATTAGCAATACATTTAATGTGTTATAAAGTTTATCACATCTAATTGCAATATTACTAATAGTATTTTGCTATAATAATATTCAATAAGTAAACTGTACCTATCTATACCATGAATAGCGCCTTAGACCAATAACAACCAGGTGAAATTTTATGAGCGATTGCTTCAAACCTTTATTTAGAATAGTATTAAGGACTACCTTTAGATCTAAACAAAATAATTCTATTAATTTTGCATGCATACCTACGTTTGTTTTATTTTTTCTACCTATAACGATAAGGTTATAATAGGGACAAGTCGGTTCTGGCACTCGCCGGCCGCTACCGCGGCACGCTTCGCTCGGCTCGTGCATGGTTTGGTCACTATTGAAACCATGCTCGTCGCTACGCTCCTCGCAACCTATTCTACAGGTCTGTTATCCTGTTATGGCAACACTAAATTTATAGAAAGTTCCTATTTAGAGCAATTTTATGTCATATTTTAGTTATATTTATAATAATTATATAAACTGCACAATATAGCAATATTAAAGTATATTATATGATACAGTTATAACAAAAAAACTTTATAGAATATGGACCTATAGTAAATAAGTGTTCGAACTAATACAACAATTATAGCCAATAATATTTAGAACAACTGCACTTAGATCAAATATACGTTATGTCTATACTTATGTATAGCAAACACTATTAGTACAAGTGGGTTTATAAAAAAAGTATGAACACCAGCCTAAATATTAAGGACGGCAAAAGAAAATAGGTTGAGGTTGGGCGAAAGGTGAGTAACGCTTTTGTGCATTCATATAATTCGACACATTACAAGTTTTTAATCTTTTTCTCATTTCAAACTAATAATACAACAGCTACCTATTAATTTAAAGCCACTTTAGATAAGTAGGGAAATATACAGGCTGAGTTATTTTTTCAGTCTTACTTAGGGAAAATCTGAATCCGTTATGATAAAGTTTTGTTTTAAATCGAGACACTACTGTCTCGAACCTTACATGACTTTTCGATAACTCTCACGGCCAACCTCTAAGTGGCCCTGAAAAAACACTACAGGCTGTTTTTTTTTGCTAAGGGTGAAATAGAGATCAAGAACAAACTAACGAGCACGAAATCCTTTTATCTGAACTGGTTATTGTCCATCAGCAGTATTCCTCAGTGGATACTAGCGGATATTTAGACAAGGAAACTCCAGTAGAATCGCTCGGCAAAGTTTGACAAGCCGGCAATCCGCCAGACAGTTGTTTATACTAGTTATGACTATTTCGGTGCAATATTTATTACTAGCTGCTGTAGTGATGTAAAAGTGCCAATTAAACACTGATATTTTGTACTTCCTGTCTATTAGCAATTAAGTAGAAAGAAAAGGGTATAAGTAGAAAGATAAGGGTAGGAATATTTCACCAAAAGCGAAACTTGAAAATAATTTAGATAGCACGTTCGTTGATCCCAAAATCTGAACACCAACCACATCACCAAAGGGGCTACAATAAGATACAAAATAGTTTTGATCGACTTCCATAATTTTCAGATAGTTCCACAGTATTTAGCCGAGTTGTTCATAACATAAATTTCGTTAAAAGCTACAAGTATCAGTGGTTCCAAAGGCTTATTTAAAAACGGAAACGCAAGGCGAAACTATGTACAAAGTCCGTGTTTTGCTATTCGTGCTGGTATTATTCAGACAACAAAACACAAACAACGGTCCAAAACGCAGCGAGAGTTTAGAAGGCTTTCAGTAGAGCTGACCGTTTACCAAAGTTTAAGTACGAAGTATCACAGTATTCGAACTCGCTTTATACTTAATCCTGACAAATAAATAAAATCGTATACCGTAAAGCCTGAGCGTAAAGACCAAGGTCTGCTAAAGCTTTTCAGGATGCCGTTTCGTCATTGTATGGCAAAAAGCGTGTTCGCGCACGCATTCATTCACTGACACTTGCACTGTGGTACGGCAGTGACTCGTAGTTTTCAGAAATGGTTTGTAAAAAGTGAAATATTTGAAAAATAAAATGTATGGGAATTTTAATGACGCTATGTCTAGACTTCAAATCACGTGATACGCCACAACGCGTATAAGCATAAAACTAAGATTGCTAAAAATAGTAAAGTATGTTACATCTCTTGGTTGACATGGCAAAAAAATTATAAAACCAGGTAGGTACCAACTGTTAGAGGTCTAAAAATAAAATGGATGATGAGTAAAGCACTTAGACTACAAGGTTTTTGGATCAGCCAGGAAAAACCAAGGTGTAACTCGAATATTTGATCTTCTAAGTGAAACCGAGGCACTGTGGATTTAATGCAGAGTAATAAACGAATCTCTTGCATATCAATGAAGGCTCCAGACCCCAATAGATTCGGCCTGAGGGTATTTTCAACCTTGAGACAGAAAATAACTCTTAGCAGTAGAGTTGGTAGAGAAAAAACGGGAAAATCCTTAAAATTTACACGCATGGTAGTATTTTTTCAGGTCTTTAAATATCTTAGTAATGTTCTTCGAAATTTAAGTGTTAATGTATGTTCATAGATACTGTTTCTACGTGACCTTTACTATTTTCGGATCCGTATACTCTTGGTGCGGCGTGAAACTGGGCTTTTATTGGCGTAATTAAATCAGGATCGGTCAGAATGAGAGCTTTCTCTCCAATCAAAGGCGATTCGACGCCATTTAAAATGGTGATTGCGTTGGTAAATAACTACAGCTTTATAGGACTTAAGCTGGCTATGTTTGTCATAAGTAAGTTTTGTATAAAAATAACGTAAAGAAACGAATAATCCATTGATGCACGGTAGGGATCGGAATTCACGACTTAGGTACTGTTTAAAATAAAAGAGTAAATTCCAGTAAGACGACTTGACCGAGACACTTGTTTGGCATATGAAAGCTAAATAAAAAAAAAATATCTTCTTTAGTTTTACGAGCTACGTACAGTAAATTCCCAAAGTATGAAAAGGATAGTCGAAGCAGCGAAACACTTATCTACCACCAAAACAAAAAAAATAGGTTTGAAATCATTATTTTTTATATGGAACTGTATGGAAATTCCCAAAGGCACGAGTGTGGCTTCTGATTGACAGTTGAATGTTTTTATTCATATGAAATAAACATAAGTCCTGAGTAGGTACTATTATTATTCCTGAGACACCTGAGTTTATTCTGTTCTGAAGCTAAAAGGAAATCCACGAGAAAGTTTTCATTATGTATGACTATAAACCTCTTTTAGCACATTGTATGTAGATCGCAGAGGCTCGTTCACAGTGAATCCTTTCAATAAAACAGCATGTCTGAAATATTTTACGCCTTACTTTTAAATCATCGCGTAATCATAAATTTTCATGGCTGTTACACAGTTTTCTCTGCACAAAATCAACCATTTAGATCTAAGGTAAGGATATTTTTAAGTTCATATATAGAAATTAAATAATTTGTCAGTAACCCTGCGTCTTACGTGGGGGACTTGACGCGAACGCGATTGCGGAGCGAAGCGATGCGATTCGAAGCGGCGCGGCGATGCTGTCCTACGTGCGTGCGAATCGTCCTACATTGTTTACGTCAAATCTTACAGTGTCAGAATTCGCAAAAATTCTTATCCCGTTCAATTCAATACGCGCCGTACCGCTGTGCACCATTCACGTAGGACACTTTAATAGTAAATCGACTGTTTGTTGTTTCCGCGCCGAAACGCGCCGCCACCCGTTCGCGTCCAGATCGCCCACCTAAGACGCAGGGTAACTTTTAATATGAAAGAACGTAAGATTTTATGGAAAAAAGTTTCAGTACGTACCTATGAAAAGTGCTCTATGAACTTATGAATTTTCACAAAGTGACTACCATCTCCATCTTCTGAATTAGAAACGTCTGCCTTTTCTAAATCTGAATGTGACCTAGTTCATCGTGCATGATAAATAAACTTGCATTCACGTTAAAAGTTTTACCAACTCCACTCTACAAACGCAATGCAATTTAACTTAGAAACATTTTTTGTAGGAAACGTCCAAACCTTCCTTTCCCAGTAAACCGTAAACCATGGATGTTCAATTTATGGAGGCGATGCTGTAACCCATTCCGGTCGGCAGATTTACTGGACCGGCTCCTTACGAATACGACTGTGGATACATTTATGTTAAAAACAGATTGCCAGAGCCTGTTTTTTCGAAAAAATATTCAGATAACTATTCTCAAGCATTTGTAAATGAATATGACATGCACTAAAAGTTAGATCTATTACCGAGAACAGTTTTAGATTATGATATATCTAGTAAAGTGGCAGGAAAAAAAGTAGGTGGGTACCGTAAGTAAATGCCAAGCACAGTCCAATACATGCTTTTAATAATCTCCAAGTCTTTTAATAATAATAATAATAATTCATTTATTTCAAGTATTAAAACTCATTAAAATTACAATGTCAGTTCGCTTAAAGTCACATTAAATTATAGATTAACTTATAGAGTTACAAATGCAATCTACAGCAGTGATTGACATATGCGTTGTCAAGCCTCTCTGCAAGCGTGGCCAGCAAGCTTTTGATTCCCTGTGTCGTGGGTATCAGAAAAGTACCAAGACATTTAGACCTGGAACAAATAATCTGCGCATCATGCAAGTATGCTGCGAAAATCGAACCTAGCGCATATTGCATCTCGTCTCATTCGTGCAATCACCCGCTACTCCAAAGAATATGTTCGTTTCCTTTTTTGACTTCGAAAATCAGATATTTTTTTCAATATGAACACGACCTTACGACTATCCGTGGTCACATACCTAATAAACAACTCACGAGTCTCACTTATATGTAACAATGTAGGACCTGATTTTAGATACTGGGATGACGAAAGCATTGTAGGATTTGTAGGCTGTATATAACCTGTGGTTCGATTGGAGTCTGCTTACAATGTAACTTGTAATTTATATGCGCATAGTCGATTTCCAACTGACATTCGCAGCCACTTATCGACGAAAAATAATCTGTTAGTTTTGTATTTCTTTGTGTTGAGGTCAGTACCTACTACTGCTTTTGATAACAACCATCAGCTTATTTTGGATATTAAATTATAAGCATGAACACAAGTTAAGGCCTCTCAAAAAATGTTACTTCCTCTTTAAGCAATTGCTCAGCAGTTATACAAAAAAACTATAAACTTTAATATTATTTACGGGCCAACAAAAATATTAAGTGCCTTTTTTTAGATCAGAGCCAAAAATTTACGTATTCAAAGTATCTGTATTAACATAAATACTTTGAAATACAACCAAGATATAATATTAATGAGCCTATAATAAGTAGAAACTGTAATCACAGTGATGGCAGAGAACGTAAATTCACCGCCCACAGTTTGAACCAAACTAATAGCTCAATAATGTTAACAGAAATTTCAACCAAGGTTTAGTTACCTCAGATTATAGCGTGGGTTTGTCGTATTATTTTATAATTCTGTAGGTTGCACTAAAAATGGTTGACAGATTTTAGATATCACAATAAAATAAGCTAAGTACTATTTAACATGCCCCAATAAACAATAAAACAAGCGATCTTAATTAGCGTAGGGCAATGATAATTGACGTAGGTTTAAGTAGAGCTTTGAAGATGTCGAAGCGACATAATATAGATTAAATGTTGAAGGATTTTTCGTTTCAAATATCTGGGTAACTAAAAAAACTCAATTATAGCAAAATTCAATAATATCTACGTCGTTCTATGTGTGCGATGATGATCGATCATATTGTCAAGTTACTAATGACTGGACGCGTTGGTAAAGTAGCGCTGCTTTTTGCAATGTAGGTAGATTCTCATGAAGGTCAATCATTCGTGAAAAACTACACAACTTTTCTGCAATTCGGTTAGTAAGTCGTCTGCCAATAGACCGGAGAGTGAAGATGCTCACCGCAGAGTAGAGACGGCGGTTACCGTTCTGAAACTACCTACGGTCGAAAGCAATTTCCCACCTCATTGTTCTAAAATTGCGTCGCACTCAATTCTACGAGTATCTATCGATGGAAGCATTCATGAAATGACAATAGACGCCGAAAAATGAAATTGACAATTTAGAAACAATTCTGGGATTCTATGTTGACTTTCCGATTGGTACAAATTGGAATAGAAAATAAACAGAAATCTATATTTATTTCACAATGCAATCAAACACATTCATCAAGCGAGTAATAACTAAAATGTTTGCAATAATGCATCATTAAGCGCAATACACACTGAGCCCGCCGGGCCGCCGACAAAGCCCGGCGACACAACCCGGCGGCCTGTATGAAAAGAATCATGTCGGCAACATGCGACGGCGCGTGTTACCCGCCGACATGTTGGCGGCTTGGGTTGCCTGCGCTCAGTTTCCCGGCGGCATAAATTATATGACACAACCACACAACTCATCTCAAGCCGCCGACATGCCGCCGACCAAATTTTCCGACTTGTAATAAGTGAAGCCGCCAACATATGTCGCCGACAAAATGTTGCCGACATAGGTATGTCGGCGGCCCGGCGGGCTCAGTGTGTATTGCGCAAGGTCCGGGAAATATAATCAAAACAGTTGACGTCTTACATTATGCTTAGGCAAATCGTTAGAACATAGATTGACATAATGAGATATCGATGATGTGCATGTGCACCTTTATCAATGTCACTTAGTCGACGCATATTCAAACTAGGTAGATATCGACATACGGTATGTTATTTTGCTAGGATTACCGGCATCAAATTCATTCAAATGGCGACCCAATAAGCGACTTTAGGACGCAGGTCCTCAGCTTTTTACTTAAAAAACCATTGATTTACTTCTAAAATGCCGCCAATAATATTCATGTCTTCGTATTTGAATAATAAAATACTCGTAACAGGCGTTTCCAAATTAAAAGGAATTAGTGTTCATTCTCCCACGAAACCGCAAAAACCTTAGTATAAATATCTGGGGTATAAGTAATATCTAAAACTGACTGTAAAATATACGAATACAGTTTTTCTGTGCAAAATGTATGAAAAACCTTATGCATTCGCGAATGACATCTTACACACGGGTAAGCACATTCATGCAAATGTCTCTCCGTACTGGGGAACGATTTGAGACAAATGATCGCACTGCTGGGACCTATCCAACTAGAGCCTTCATTATTCATCCAATATTTCGAATCCACCAGATCAGCTCCGAACAGACCATCTACATTGGCTAATACAGCTATACTTAGGTATAGCTTTAACAAGCTTAAACCGTTTGCACGGGTTTGGGCACCCTCCTAAATTAATTTTGTGCTGTGATCAACGAACCATGAACTTCTCGATAATCATTCCGATCTCGGGCCGTATCCATGTTGCCGAATAACGGGCTATTAATCATCAGATAGGTAAGAGGCAGAGGCATAAACGTCTACATTGTAACACCGTTTCTGCTCGACAAAACTTCCAATAAACTTAATTGCAATTAATAAAAAAATAAGAAAAGATAGGTCACGTTTCTTATAAAACGCTACTGAGTACTTTGTACGAATGCAATACCAATTCCCAGAAATATACTCAGCACAGCGTAATTTATTAAAAAGTGAATTAGGATTACATCAGGATTCACAGACCCGCTTCATTCCGGCTTCAGCAAAACACGTTTCGTGAAATAGGGTTCCGCAGATAAAGTGCGAGGAGCTCATAAATTCGTCGAAACCGCCTCGTACGTCTGTCAAAGCCTCACTCCTAAATTTCCGCTGTGCTCAACGGTCACTGGAAACATTTCTCACTATTCAGGACAGTTTTGAAAACCAGCTCTACAAAAGAACATTCTTTTGTACTTTGTGCTTCGAAATTAGTCTAGCGAATGTAGAGCCAAAACAAACCACTATTTCATACTAATTTAAGATCATAAATCAAACCACAACCTAGGTTACGTAGCTTCACATATTGCGTAATGTTTTCATGAACAGCGGAAATGGCTTCACAGCCGAGAAATGCACGAGCGTATTGCAAAAGGAAGTACAGTTTAAACTGGCTTATGATTAACGATTCAGCTTATTCATTTGTCTTTGTTTGTTTATCAAAAACAATCAAAAATGAGCTGGTTTCGTCGGCGGTCGGCGACGGACGGTAGCGAACGCAGTGATTAACGAGGCTGCCCTACCGAGTTGAGAATGAACCCTATTAAGCTATGGCCTAACCGACATGAACAGGAGTCGAACGATAAGACACAACCACGTCTAATTCTAAAGGTTAAAATGATAAAATTTTGTATTCGAAGAAAATGTATGTTGTTCAATGGTCCTTTGCATTGAACATTGTCGCGAATTTTAGGGGGACCGAAACCAAACTAACAATGTTTTTCGATTGTAAGAATCCGAGCTAAACTCTGCGTCCTAATTGAAACAGGCACCACAATGCTGTTACAGAGCATTCAAAACGCGACTGTGTGGTCGTTACTTCGTAGAAAGTTCTCGTCCAATCCGGGAAGTAAACTCTCTAATTGCTCATTTTAAGAGAGGGCTTTTAGAACGGTAATTTACACCATAATACTCGGATAAAGCTAGGTTTAAATTTACCGTAAGGCACATAGGATAACTATAGTATTATAGTTTATTATATTTATTAGCAAGCTTTTGTTATTTTAATGAACCTGTCATTTTGTAAAAACATAGTTTATATGCTAATCTACATAACCTAACCAACTAATATTGATCTCAGTAGGTAAATGTTGCTTAACGTTAAAGTTAGACAGATCGTGAAATGGCATCGTTGAACGATAAGCCAAGGCATATCATGAAATGCCTAATTCAATCTGTCTACGACACAAACACCTTCTTAGGTTGTTTCATCTAGGCACTAGGTAATATTTAGGTATCTGCTAAAAAGGCTTTGGAAAAAACGCACACACGAATAAAGGTAATATCTACTCTAGTTATTTGTTCAATAGTCAGCTTTGTTTAGCAACAGGGTCTATAAAGATGGTTGGCTTGGATTAGAAGAGCGCTCAAGGCGATATTTTACCGACTTGAACATGCCCAACTTAATAACAATCATGCTTCGAGATTTATCTCTCTTCGTACTAAAACAATAAATACGGCTCTTACTGTTTGTTTGTAAATTTATCTTTCATTATTGTATTACCAGCTTTGTCTGAGTCATCCTACTTCAGGTCATTGACCCAGAGTAGGCTACATTCGATGGCTCTATTTCTACGAATCTAATCTAAATTTATTGTTGCTGTAGCGAGTAAAAATAAGAACTTCAGGAACGTCATCTAAGCGGAATGACAGTCTGTTATGATGAGGAATAATTCATTTGCACTCTGTATCCAACTGCAGTAAGGACCTTCTTTGAATCGTCAAATGCCATAGAACTCAATGTAAACTAGAACGAGCACCGCAAGTAACATTTTTACATAATTTTTAGATAGATTTGAGATTCTCGCCTATTACTGCAATTATCAAGTTATCTAACAAGTATTCTAAAATACAAAGTTATAAAATATAAAGCGACCTCTATCCAATATCGCCACATAAACTAGCTATACCACCTAGCTAAAATAGTACTTACTTCAGTATCAGTATCACAAGATGGCGCTGAGATCAAAGATAAGCAAATTCCCATACAAATGACAAAATTTGTACTGAATCCTAGATCGCGATTACGAAATATTCAGGCACAACTAACCTAATATAGAACTATTCAACTTCAACCGTTGGCCGTAAGGCCAGCCAGATAAGTGGGCCAGATGGGCCGATCTGGTAAGAGGAGCTCTACCACTTTGGATTACATTGGGGGAATTCCAACCACCCCCAAAAAGTTTCATTTTAAAATCGAATATTCCGGAGAACAGAACCTTCATGACCTTGAGACACGACGACGTGTGACTACGCCATGCAGCCATCACTGTGTGTGATGGCTATGATTGATAGCAATGATTTATCGACACTCTTGGACGTTTGGTTAGGCAAGGCTCATGGAGACAGGGATTTTTTATACTCCGTCAGGGCTTTCAGAGTGCTACAGAAACCAATGTTTCGATAAAAACTGGAATTCATTTAATTACTATAAAATATTACGTGCAATTGGATCATAATGCATCTCAGCAATAAATCAGAATTATCTTCGTTATAAATTCAAAGATTATTTAAATGTATGAATACCTTTATTAAATATCATATGCATAGGTAACTAAATACAAAAGAATCAGTTGAGCCAGTTACCGTAAAAAAAACTATAGATAGCTCAAGTGATCCCATCACATCACTGCCATTCCAGTCGGAAGCGTGCCCAATTGTATTGCTGAATAGTTTTATAGTTTTACGCGTGGAGTCGCGAGCAATAGCTAGTTAAGTATGAGTACGCACAAATAGAGCCCGGATACAATGCCTTTATTGCACAAGATAAATCTTTGTTACAATCGGATTTGTTTAATATGAATATCGAATGAATGACTCGACGGAACGAGAGCTTTTCAATCAATTTATGGTTGCAGGCAAACTTATGCGTCGAATGCTTTCAACCAGTGTTGATGATAAACGAAATAGGTCATTTTGCAAGGTTGCTGATGGGAACCTTAAATCTCTTTCTATTCAATTCAAAACGTTTACTTATTGCTTCATGTTAGTGAGATATTGAAAAATAATAAACCTATCGAAATGTAATGTCACAGAGAGTAACATCATTACAGTGCCACAAACTTATCTGAACCGGTGAGAGAGGCGATTGTTATTGCATTTGGTGTTGGCAGAAAAATAAACTTTACAGTAAGATTCGTTAGTTTATCTTTTGGTTAGGTTCAGATAAGTTTGTGGCACTGTAGATGTAATTTATTTTTCATTAATTATCGCATGTGCAATGTTCCTCAAGCTATCTTTTTAATGAATAACACTTCGCAAAATAAAACATGAAAATCCATACGAGTAATAGAGATTTTCTTTCTGTTTTACATAGATAACAATTTCAAATTTTACTGTTTACTAAAGCTTAGTTCATGTTCCTCATTGACCTTAAGTTCAGCAGTTTTGTAGAGGCAAATGTTAGCTTAGCTAGGAATTAATATGCTAATTAGTAGTTAAACGAGGTCTGATCGAAGTAGAACCCAATGTTTCTGTTTTCTACGCTCTCATAATGTGAAAGACTTCGGTTTTATGAATCAAAGCAATAGGTACTTAAAATCTTTGATCAAAAGCCATTCGCTACGTTGTAGATAATTTAATATCAAAAACCATAGTACCTATTCTTTTTACAATCGGTGGGTAGGTTAGGTTTAAAGGTAGTACCTTTAAACGTGTCCCCCATCTTCCCGATCATGTCAATCGCTGTAAAAACAGCGTTTCAATAAAGGAAAATGTTATTTTGCAATGCACAGGTCGAGTGGCGATGCACTGTTGGCTTCTTACCAAAACGTATCAAAGCCAGATTTATGCGGCCGGCGACGAAGGCACGATGCTATCGCCGACCGCACTCTATCGGTATTTTGTGCCAATGGATTTCACAATAAACCAACATTGTGGTAAACAAACATATAACACATGTAGTGTTGTGGCTTTTTTGCAAAACGTGGCACTTTATAATCTTGTCCAGTAATATTTTTCTTGATAAGTAGGTGACACAGACAAGATGACACCACTATTACCAAGGTTTCTTGGTTTCTTGGTAGTAGCCGGCGGCACCCTGTGGCATTTATAATGCATTATTTTGATTAATTAAAAATTGTAGTACAAAACTGTATTCCATTCTAAATTATAAGATTAATCTTTTATTTCGTTAATAACTTGGTTAATGAAAGTATATTTATATACCTAATCTATTCATTAGTATGCTTTATGATATTTTCCTCGTTTTCTTGGTAGAAACGGAATCCCTCTGGCAAAAAGAGTCAGGGTCAGAATTCTTTGTGGAAGGTCCTTTCATTAGATGAACCATGAATTTTTGAACAACTTTTGTGGAGGTCATGTGATATCAGAGAAGTTTTACAGCTGTGTGCATACCGCTAGAGTAAAGCTCAAGGAAAAAGAGTGTCAATATTATTTTAAATTCTAAAAATTAAATGTTGGTTGAATTGGCTTATAAACTTGACTGCTTTTAATAACGTAATATACAACATAATTATAACAGCCGTTATCTGGTTTTATTGCCTCAATAATTATGCCAGCACGATCCACAGAACTTTAATAATATATTTTTGGTCTACAATAAAGATATCCATCAACCAAGTCAAATACCTACGCCTACAGAACCGCTACGATTTTTAATTAAGTTTAATTGTGTATGATAAAAGACAATCAATTTAAACTTTGGCATAAACGATAAATGAGCCGACTTCACGCTCCGTCGTCGAGAAAATAGATGCACAATTTTTGGTGGTTCCCGGAGGCGTTAAATTATGCGTTTATCATTTAGGGATGTTTACAGAGGGCGTCCCGCGGGATAAAATTGAAACGACTGGAACGGTGCCAGAGCTACACGCAATATTCCACTATTGTATAAACTAGAGGCTCCACGCTTTAATACAGTGACTGTAGCTGACACAACAACCAAATCTTATTTGAAATGGTACCTAATATTTGTATTTTGTACGTTTACCTCAATGTAGGTAAGCTTATGACATAAATTTGCTCTGAAATCTAACCTAACTCTACGACTAAGCATAAACACGAATGTACCTATTGGGCTATTACTTACCTATGTTTGGTGTTGGTGTGAAATAAAGAAAATACTGGTTATAGGTAATTTGAAATACCTAAGACTTACTTAGTGCAAACGATAACTATAATGCCATCCGAGTTGTTGTATTTCGTCATTAAGACCTGCAAGGTCTGCAAGGGCAGACTACAGACTTACTATCGGCCGATAGTTGAGACGGGCTATACTTCTCCATAATCATTACGAGCCGAAGTATATTCCGTCTCAACTACCGGCCGATAGAAAATCTGTAGTCTGCGAGGGGTCTTAATCTCAAAAAAATAGAAGTACCTACACTTATCGAAAATATAACTGCGAAGAGATAATAAATAATAATTGTCTTCAGAAACACGCTTAAATTATTCAAACTTATTAAATGGATATCGAACTATCAATGCCTTGAAGTAATTTTCTAAGTTATAATTACTTTGTGTAGTTACAAGAACGTTGCCTTTCAGGCTAACTCGTGACACATTTGATGAGTTTAACCCAGACAATTGATGGCAATTATCAAAGTTATTTCTGCTGAGTTCCAAGCAATTTAGTTTAAATAGCCATGTATCGTTGTGTTGCTGTAAACTTGTGTTACAGCATCCTGCATATTTCCTGAAATCGTACCCTTCTCATTCCTATGTTGCAGTCATAAGTCTAGGTACCGTCACCAACTGGTAACCCCTTGCTGTACAAACTGCCTTACTAAGGGGGTTAACAATTGGTGACGCTGACTGTACCTATACAAAATCTAATAAGTAATATAATAATCTACCTATGAAGTCTATGAAGCATTTCCATCGGGCACCGATGAGAATCAATTTTACTGTGTGTGAAAATCGTTGTGATCAACTTAGCTATGAAAGTGATTATCTAAAATCGGTTAAGAATCAAACCAATTATATCTAGTTACGATATCAGTACGATAGAACTAAATCGTAACCAAACACTGATTAGGCATTGTTATTAAAAATTCAAGTGGTTACCCAAGCATGGATTAAGCATTAGCGAGTAGCTTTATAGTATTTTACTGGAAAGCTACCGCTAATCTTTGACCAAAACTACAATTAAAGTGTCTGAAAAATGAAGTAAATGAACTCAGTACAAAGCGGGAGCCGCGCTTCGGCTTCGTTCAGCTGCACGAAAGCGCTCGGCTTGGTTCACTTATTTGACTTTATTTGTGGCGCTTGTTCCTCGCGCCCGTTGGAGTCCGTCCAACAGTTTTACACAATCATTCCACTCAACTAAGCGTTGCCATAAACACAACCCGGCGGGTATGAATTGCACAAAAAATTGGAAATAATTGCCAATTTATTGTTTCTGTTGCCGTCGTGTATGAATTTAATTCAACTAAAACGTTCAAAGTACGCAAGCTGCGCAAAATTTCCCGTAAATTGAGTAGGTAAACGTTTTTCAGATTGTGATGCGCGCGGAATTTCATTTCGTCTCGAACATTCTCGTATCACGCTGAAATTTTACTAATAAAAAAACTCATTTATTTTGCGGTTATAAAATTCTTGAATTAGGCCTTGACATAAATTAATTGAAAGTATGGGTGTGTTTCTAAACGTGAATTTTATGGCAGAAAATAGGTAGGTACTTATCTAATTTACTAATAACAGGCAAAAGCCCTATTAGTTGTGGAAGGTACCTACCTACGAGTATACTGGTTTGAAAATAAAGGTAGGCTAGGCACTAAGACATTTAGCATACGGTGAGTGCTCACACGTGAAAAATTGCCGTGCGAACTGCGATGCTAAATCGTATCTTATCTTACCGTGTAAATGCACCTTTAATTAGTAAAACCTTGACATAAAGTTATGTCATGCATAAACAAAAAAATTATATGGTTATTCTTATTATTAGTATTTATGTAGTAGGTATATCAGTTATCTGGTTCCCATAGTACAAGCTTTGCTTAGTTTGGGGCTAGATGATGCTGTGTGAAAATGTCCAGTATTAATTATTATTTATTTATTTATTCATAGGTTATGCATGACATAATTTTATGTCCAGTTTATTAGTAAGTGCCAAAATATTCTTGGTTTATCCGTGTAACTGTTTTATAGGGAGCTCTGAGTTTGTACCTTAAACCAAAATCTACGAGCACTGCTGAAGGAGATAACAATGAACGCATCACAATGTATGAGCATTAAATTCATGTAAAATTACCTACATAACTCCTAACCCCAGTTATTTCACCATTGCCTGCCACGGATAACGTATTGGAAAGTTGAATATTGGACAGATTTTTATATTATCAATTATATTAAATTGGCAGATTTTGGAGGAGACCTTTGCCCAGCTGTGGGACACAATAGGTTGACTAAAAAAAGATGAAAAATGACAATAACTTAATAAAAAGCTTTTTTATTATTTTGATAAGGATAAGCTCGATTTTGATTTTCACTATTATAAATGCCTACATACCTACGCCATTCCTGTGTGAGAACACAGAATATGTAGTATACAATACATGTAGATTGACATGTCTGGCTGAGTAGTGGCCCTTGTACCGGTAGAGTGTCATGTGATCGCTTATCGGAGACAGCGGGCCCAATATTTGAATACCAGAGTCAATAGCCGCTGTTGAACAAGGTAATTGTGGAGGTAAATACATTAGAACCGGTATTCTGTCGGTGATAGAACACCAGTTTATATTTCAAACGTATTTCAATACCTTGAATAAGTTATAAATAAAAAGATGATTTTTTTCACTTCTGTATAGATAAACTAACTTTGAAAGTAGGTAATGTGAATACACCCTTAATCTTTCGTTTGTTCGAGCGAGATATATTGTAACAGTTGGCACACACAAATCTAAAAATAAGAACACCCTGTAGGTACCACAGAATACAGATAGCCTGTACATCCATTCTCGCAATAATAGCGGCATTATGTTAAAACAGCTGATCCGCTCCCAGTTTTATGCTTGTTCGTGGTTACTCCTAGAAATGTTTCCAAACTTTGCATTTAAAATTTACTACAGCATAGTTTAAAGCTGCGTTTAAATACAAGTTTCAAGCAGTTTCCGGCACTTATACTGAACAACAGCTTAGTACAGTATGCTTTTTTCACACGCTGGCCACCCAGAGGCACTAACCCTCGATAATGTAGCCTTTGACATAACTTAGGCTCGTTACCGGCAATAAAATTATAGGTGAGACACCTGTGCGAAGCCATCGCGTTGCACTCATTATAAGAAATTGCATACCTATGTATAAGATACCTAACACTTTAACGACTTTCATGTTAGGGCAACTAGCAAATTGTAGAGTTTATACCTACCTCATCATCATCGCCTGACTTCACCCACTGCTGGGTATAGGCCTCCCTAAGTTTGTGCCATCCACCACGATACTGCGCTAATCGGACCCAGTGACGGCCCGTGACGTGTACAATATCGTCTTTCTTTCTTTATTTCTTTCTTACCCAGATGGGTACCTACTTATGAAAAAATCTATTACCTACCAACAAAAATATTTCAAGAATCCTCGCGTATTGTTTAACATCTCAGGGGAAAACAAATACCTAAGCGCCTAAAACTATGATTTTCGAGTTGAAACCATCTCGTCGCTTTAAGGGTAGGTAAGTACCTATCTAACCTTGGTTAACAATTTTGTAATTTTTGACATAAGTTAATACACACCTAGTTCGACATAGGGCATAATAACTGTAACTAAGTAATATTAGGTATACCTAAACTGTGTACAAAGTATAATATTGTATCCATCTCGAACGCTGTATGAAGTGGGCTCTTGCTTCGTTACCGTTATCCGAAGTCCGGAGGTACTTCAGCAATATCGAATCGTGTCGGGATTTCCTTGTGCTGTGTTAAACGAGCTTTATTGAGCATGTAGCATCGCAAGCAAGCCGGGCCTTGTGTAAATCGAACCGGCGGCAGTGCTGTCTCAGGCTGACTGACATGGCTCTAACTACACTAACCGAGGCAGATTGAACGTCGTTCCTGAAACATTGATACTCTTGATTCTATTTGGCTCTCGGCTTTGGTTTAGATATTCACAGATTTAGAATAGTACATAGTCTAACAGCTTTAGGTACCATAAAACGTGATATTAAGTTATTTTTCGGAATAAATTAAGAATAATCATACATTTTGACAGTTTACATTCAGAAATAACTTTATACCAGGTTTATTATAAAGCGCCTAGTACTTTATTTGCCATTTTTATCAAAGTATTTTGCCAGTAGATATATTGACAATTTATTTTGCCAATTGCGAAGATAAAATCACGCCTCTTTTCCGTCAGTTAGCAGAAACCATGGATTTCCTTTTGCTACGATCCTTACCTACAGTATTTTATTTTGACAATTAATTTACCAGTTTTTTTACTATCACTTGCGTATAATTAATGCGATGATCTTTATGCGAGTATTAAACAGTGGCATTGATAAGTATCAAGATAAGATAAATAACCTGCGAGTGTGACTTACAAAGAAACTATTACTAAAGCAGCTCTCTAATTTCCGATTAATATGGTGAACAAGGTTTAAAATTACTAGCATTACCTTACACCTCTTGAGTATCGCATGCACGTGATACTGAAGATTCCAATTACTTAAGACGTGCCTATTGTGTCCATGTGAGTACGGAGCTAACCTTTGCCTTCTTATAGCTGACTGACGTCAAGCAATAAGGCTCACGATGATATTGCATGGAACAAAGGAATTTTATTTACAGACTGACGTGATCAAAAGATATGAAAAAATTGCAGATTAAATAAAAAAACATGCTCGGTTGCACACCTCTTTCAATATGTTTTACGATGAAAGCTTAAAGCTCATTCAGTCATATTGATATTAAACATGCATATGTGTAAGTTTAGGTTTATATTTATCTGTACGGTGGAAGGGATTGCGACTTTTTCTACATAGTAAGTTGTTCAGGAAGTTATTTTATTATTAAGTTGTATTTTTAATTTACGTGTGTAGAGGTCTACCAAAGGTAAAGACGAAGTTTTGCTCTAGAATTAGAGGACCAAAAATGTATACAAAATGCTAAAAAAATATCGCCATCTACCACGTACTTATAAGTAAGTAAGTAGGTAGTATACTTACTTAATATTTTTGTACACTTTACACCCACGGTAAAGTAGACACCTCAGTAAATAGGTTTATTAAATGGTGATAACATCAACAGACGGCGATGTCGGCGCGATTGGGTGACCTCGACGACCACACGCCGACGGGAACACATTGGACTAGAGACGAGAGATTGATTTAAAAAGATATACGTTCCTGTGATACGTCATCAAACCTTTTAAACAATATAGGTTATGAATACTTTCATCGCTAAAACACCTGGAAAGCCAGTCAGCATCTAAATACAGATTATTTGCAACGATTCTTAATCAGCTAGGTCAGTTTCTGTATATGTTGAAATAACACCTTTGTAAAAAACTCACGAGTCAAAAAATAATATCAAAAATATCTATAATGATAACTTTAAAATACATGGTAAGTAAATAGACAGATCTTATGAGTCACCGTAGAACTTCATCACTTCAAAGAAATAAAACCACTGAACTATATCTAGATTGAATAAAACGATCTTTTCATCACAAATATACAACTGAAATAGACGTGACCACATCCCTATTGTGTACAAGCCAAGCGAACACTGCAAACCTTTTTATAAACTATCCCACGGAGCACATAAGTGTACTTTCTAATTAAACTTTAATGTGTCTAAAGTGTCTGCATTGTTGTTAGATTTTATTTATAGTTTACTAGCTAATCCATGGTACCTATAAAGCTAGGTTTGAATAGAGTAAGTATACGGTCTTTCATTTTAAACTACACAAACTGGACAGGGCTTCATTTTTGAGTTGTAAATAGATGTTTGACCGTATCAATTTAATTCTTAAACCGTTTAACTTCAAAATTTATCTCTTATTGATTTTTTAGCACATGTTGCATAATGATTTTCAAGGGGAACAGACATTCCACCAATCGCAGCCATGCTACATCCGAGCGCAAACACGCATGCACGCTCAAATGGACTAAGTTATACAGGAAACAACAATCAATTGAAAGGATAGTCATTATCGATTTTCTCGGGATTTTCATAACAAAACAAAAAAATCATTACATAAATATTTTGTAATTTATTTGTTGAACCCAATTCCTGGATAAATGAAAGACACTATATATCAATTTTTTTAGTAAAAAATTATTAAAGCTAGTGGAGCCAATATAATATGCTGCCATGTCTGCCTTTGAGAAACTTATCTATCACTTAAGTATGTACCTAACGCCATTTACACTATAAAATTCTGCCATAATATTCTTGCCTCTTGCCACAGAATATTAGCTCTTGATCCTTTGAGTTTAAGAAAGCATGAGACAAGATTATGCCAGAATGGTTTTCTGTAAATGGCGTTTAAGGATCGTATGGAATGATCTTATAAACCTTTGAAATAAGAAAATACCAGTGATCAGTAGTCCCGCAGCACCAAGCAATCGGCAATCCAACTCTGACACGGAATGTCCGACACAAGTGCCTAGGAACGTCGCACCATGTAGGAATGCTATGACCTTATTACGTTATACATATTAATAATAGAATAACCAGACCAGAAATATGAACAAGCAGACTATTATGATGTGTTTTAGCCTGGGGACTTACAAAGCGATTGTCCGTTAGCGTATTAGTTACTAGCTGCGCTCCCGCGGTGAAACCCGCGGTCCCTCGGGATTTTTTCGGGATAAAAAGTAGCCTATGTACTTCCCTGGGATACAACCTTTATCCATGCTAATTTTCAGTCTAATCTGTTCAGTGGTTTAGGCGTGAAAAGGTAACCAACAGACAGGCAGAGTTAATTTCACATTTATAATATGAGTATGAATTCGATTTGAACAAGCTTCAAGACATAAGAGATTGTTGTTACTAGATTAAGATATAAGAATACCTATAATAAATAATGATAGACATTTCACACAGCGTCGTCTAGCCCCAAACTATGATTATACAGGTAGAGTTTAGAATACAGTCAGTCTTATACTAGCCAATATAATCAGTTGTTGCTGAAGTTGCTATGTTTTTTACATGGGTTCCTTAAGCATAGGAGGTATGTACAAATACATTAATCACAGTCAAACACACTACCTTCGACGGCTTCAACCCAACTCTACCTCGCTCCCCTTTCCCTTTAGACTTGAGCGGCACACACAAACCCAAGATGCAATAGCCAGAAAGCTTACCTATAAGGCATTGGCTTTGAATAAAGTTTGCGTATGTAGACTCCCACCCGTCTTCGTCAGTTGAATTTTTCTGTCCATCCAAATTTGGAGAAAGTAGCTTTCAAAGCATATTTTATTTGTTTCTGTTTAGTGTTTACAATAAAGATAAATTACCTATACTTATGCTATGTTCTATCCATCCATGGCTGCAGTGGGCCAATCTGGAAGATGCACATATAATTCGGAAACTGGAAAAAAGGGAGGGAGGCCTTTGCCCTGCAGTGGGACAATATAGGCTAAAATAAATAAATAAAAAAAAAATATGCTATGTTGAAAACTTGATCCCCAGTCGTTGAGAATGACATTACTTGTAGTACTTTCCTATAAGGCTGTAACCCAGCACGAGACGTGAACATGATAATAAAGTGATCAGTATTATGTTTCTATTCCACTAGCTCGTTCATAACTTAATTTAGCCGAGGGAGAGTCGATTACCTGCGCCGGCGCAGATGGAACCGGTTGCCATGATCCCCGCCCACCGCGGGCACCCAACGTGCAATGTTTTTTGCTCGACTCCATTTATAGAAGGCCTTTTGTTGTCAGAGCGAAGATTGGACTTCGATAAATTAAGCTCTATACAAAAGTTCAAAGTAACTGAATGGTCATGTCAGTTGGTAATAATTGATCATATTTAGAAGGTCTAAAGAAATTGCCGAAATTACTTAGCCAGCATTTTGCATTATCCGGTTTCATTTACAAGTATCACTTTTTTCTTGCTTGTCCGAATTATTGAGTGTGAGTAAGATAGAATCAATGATATGTTTTACAAACGCACAAACTAAACAATTTCTATAGTAAACAGTTAACAATGATTACCTACCTCATTTCAATAAAATACCTAAAGCAAAACATTGCGGTAGACTGTAATTTGCGCTAACCGCTAACCGCAATAACCAGTTTGACAATTTGGGAGAAACAAAGTTTAAAGACCATGTGTGACATTTCACTCACTTTTTCATCATGATATTATCTATTCATAAAGTCTCATTGTTTCAACTATTCTAATTATATTACTATAAAAAGATAGCCCCTTTAGTTTCTATATTAACTGCACTAAAGTTTAGAATTAGATGAGTCATAATGACAGTAATAGCTACCATTAATTCTTCATTTTAATAAAACAAGAGTGAAGCATAGCGCCTTAAAGCTTGTGACCACATAGAAAAGTGCTTTTATTATCCTAGCTATTGTTTTCAAGAAGAGAGTTAATAGGCACCTTCTGGGTAGGCTCGCTCCATCGTAGACCTCATTCTTGCTTATGTTAGTTTCGAGGTCAAGAGCCGACCCATTAATCATAAAAAAAAAAAAAAAAAAAGCCATCTAAAATGGTAAGTATCTGTATTAATAGGTTTAAAATTAAAAAAAAAATCGTTTTTGGACACAATTGTAGTCTTCTTAGTTTGAAGAATACAACATTAATAAACACGACACTTATGCGCATCCATAATTTGAAAAACATAGTGCATTTATTACTTACAAGAACTATCTATAGAAAAATTAATCCACGTCTCATTGAGCATTATTACTCGAGCTTAAAGCTCCTTTAGTCTTACCCTTCAGTGACCGTAATAGTAAAACTTCAAAACTTGCCTTCCCACGATGTGACTTTGAAAAGGGGTTGGGTATATTACAATCCTGAAATTCTGAAAGCTCTTTCTAGACCATAATGATTAACATTGTACTAAATCAAGTGGCTACTATGCTTAGTTTACTTAATTATTATATTGTAACTAACATGAAGCAATAAACAAAATTGAATTGAATTGAATTGAATTATATAAGACACTCCAGTTTAAAAGATTACAAAAATTCTTCAAAAAAAAAGATTTGAATGATTATTTTAGTCCCTAGCAATAGTCATTAGTTTAAAATAAAAGTTTGCGATACAGGCATTTCCGCTCTTAATTTGTCGAAATAACATCAGCACGATCAATGTGATAGTCAGCGCTTTGTTTATAAGAATGCTGATTGTATTCATAAGAAACGGGTCTCAATTTATCTCATAAGACAAACATTACTTTGATGATGCAATGAGGACGAAGCAACTAATTACTTACTTTGTCTATCAAAATCATTTAAAAATAAATGTGTTTTCTATTTAATTCTACGCTAAAGTAACAATAAATATAGAGAAGAGAATAAGTAGATAACTTAAAACACTTCTGTCGTGATAGATCTACTAATCTATAAATATTAGGTATGTAGAGTGGCTACAACTTTTATAGCTGTTCCTTTTAAGCTATTCAGAAACAGGCGTCTGTAGAGTCCATTAGAGTTATCAAAACTTGTTCCAATTACTTACAAAACTAGAAGAGTAAACATTTACACTAACTACGACGAATCTAATCTAAATATACGTTTACGTACCTGACCATGACTAATGATTCGGGTAAATGAACTGTTACCGTTGTATTCGTAGGGAGAGTCATGATTCAGTGTCACAGATATCCATGGTTAATGGTTTTGTAGAGTCAATAGTGAATTATGTTTAGTTAAAAAAATAGCTCACCTCTGTGATGCCTGACGCGGTGATGCGACACGGGCAGGCAGCACGGCGGCTCCTGGAAGGCTGTCCAGGAGTCCGCCGCCGCTGCCGCCAGCAAGGCCCACACCAGCCCCGCGGCCCACCCACCAGCGCCCATTCTGTCAACTAGACCACACCACACATCCAACCACTCACAGTACCCGGCAGCATCGCCGCATAAATCCAGCTATATTGTCAACAAACTACAAAAACTTGAACAATGTTTACATCGCATCCAGCTTATGTTTCCAGTCGAACGGACAGGACGATTAATCACCGCGGTCGTGCCGCGAGCCAGTTATCTCATATCGAGTTATAATCTGTTGGAGGTTTACCGGCTTCGATTTATAAGTTGGCAAAGTACGCGATCGTCGCGGCGAGAGTGCGGGACGTGACGTGCGCCGCCGGCATCGCAGCGATGAGGACTGACTGGTGAGCGAAGCGAGGCCGAGGGCGGCGAACGGCTCTGGAGCGCGCCGGCTCCGGCCGCGGCTGGAACCGGCACGCGCGCTGCTCTCCGCGGGGCACGTTCCCGATGCCGCCGATTTTCCCTCGCTAGACAAAGACAGCTGAAATGGCATCCACTGCGAAAGCTCCAAACGCTTCAAACGTACGAAAAACCTCAACCGCTCAGGAAAAGTTGTAAGTTAAAAAGTTTAGATAATTTCGCCGCTTGAATTCGTGCGGGGCTGCGCATTGACCCTCGCATTACGAACATATTGTAACGAGGGGGATGCTCTCGCTATATTTTACCTAATTTATGTTTTTTTAGGATACGCACGAAAAACTTTTATGTTCGTAGGCACGCGAAAGGAAGTCTACGTTTATTAATAAGCAGTCCAGCGTATGAGTCACGACAGATGTGGTTAGAGAAATGCAAGCAAGCCAATACGACGCTATAAACTGTAAAATATATGAAGGAAGCTCTATGGTTAGATTATTGTGCAATATCATATTTTAGTTCCTACGTCATGAGGGTATGAGAAGAACAGATGATTAATGCTTCGTGCTTTATTAAGCTGTTAGACTTTGCAGCTTGCGAGCTATGCAGCTTCATCGAGCCTTGAGAATATCCTAAGCGTTTATGTAACCATATGCCTATAGCAGAGTGCGCGAAATAATGGACGAACACTACGAGGACCTTATAAGTTTTCAAACAACCTAATAAATAACTGTTTGTTAGGGTAAACTTGCTGACCGTGATTAAGGGCAGCAGGGTAGGCTTTATCAATTACTCAGGCTCTCTGAGGAGTGCTCCAGTACCCTCGCCAAGCCCAGTGCGCGCTCCTTACCTTCATACATTACCTACTAATCTTTGATAACTTCATGAGGCCTTGGAACTTAATCAAATAAACGCGGAATCTTTGGAATAGTTACATCGCAGTTTCATCATTCCGTATTCTCTAGACATTTGGTACTACGCCAATCAAACTTGTAGCTTATATCTGTGCTTCTTAGTAAGTAAATCTTTACCAATATGATGATAAATCATCATGTTACGTATCCACGCCAGCGAAAGTCTCAGTGAAGTGTCAAACCTAATGTCAATGTCTAATCAGTGTCAAAATTGTACAACTCACTCTTGTCGATTCTACAACTAAAATTACGCATCATCATTGTTCTCAATTTGACCCTTTATTTAATTATACGCAAATCTATTCAAGAAACCAAGTATTTCTATTCGCAAGAGATCCCATCACTCCAGACCAGCGGGCCAGACGTTACATTTTGGTCCTTCGAGCCGGATCCAGCTTCGAACTTCAACGACCGTTACGAGAAACCGTTGGAGCTTCTTCGGAAGTCTTGGAGCGACCAGGGATTCATTTGGAGGCATCAGCTGGCAGCAATACTCCACAATAGAAGTCCATCTACACAGGACGAACGCGCAAATTGTGGTACGGCCTGCCATTCCACCCTACCCATCCTTTTCAAGTGCTTGTGCTAATTCCGTGGTAAACCAATTTCAGCGATTGAGACGCGGCGAGTACTTCTCCAGATTGCTAGCGACTACGAGCATCGTGCCAGAGCAAGCACAAGCTCCACTACCAATCGTGAGTACTCCACCTTTCACTGACTACCAATGATGAGCACTGAAGCTAGGGCTAGGTCTAAATCTCCTTACAAAATAACTGTTACTGATGATGAGAACACAAACCAGACAATCAGAGATCTCGTCAAAAAACGAGCGATTGTCAAAGGTCGGCTAACTAGGTTAACTAATTATATTGATTCCCTTGATAAAGATACTCTCTCAGCTCAAACGCGAGCAGATCTTAAACTGAGACTGCAAGGAGCAGCCAGACTTTTTACTGAGTTCAACGATCTTCAAACAAAATTAGAAGAGTGTGTGCTAGAAGTTGATCTAGAACATCAATTAGAGCAAAGAGATTTGTTTGAGGATTGTTACTACAGTACACTGGCTCGAGTAGAATGTATGTTAAGTATTGATGAGGTTCCTACGACATGTTCAAAAAGGTGTACTAGCAATTCAGTTAAGCTTCCTACTATATCCGTACCTACCTTTGACGGTTCAAGTGAGCGGTGGTTGGAATTCAGGGATACTTTTCTGTCGTTAGTTCACAACTCAGATCATATCACTAGTATTCAAAAATATCACTATCTAAAGTCGTCACTAAAAGACAGCGCAGCACTTGTGATTGACTCAGTAGAATTTAGTGCAGATAACTACTCAGTAGCATGGGAACTTCTCCTTAATCGATATAACAATAGCCGACTTTTAATCCAGAATCATGTCCGTGCACTATTCAGCATTCAAGCGCTGACAAAAGAATCACCAGACTTGCTACGCAATTTAATTGATACGGTTTTGAGAAACTTACGTGCTCTAAAGCTCTTAGGTGAACCTGTCGATAGTTGGGACACGCTAATTATATTTATAATTGTTTCAAAACTTGATAAAACAACAGAACGCGCCTGGGAACAATTTAAATGTAATAATCCGAAACAGTCTGATGGTTCTGAGTCACGTTTGAAGATTGAAACAATGCTTTCATTTCTAAAGGATAGGGCTGACATGGCAGAAGCATTGCAGGGACCTCAATCAAACAGTAAACAAACCACAGTTACACACATTGGCAAAAGGGTCTCTCACTGCAATGTTTCTACCAGTAAGCCACAGCTGACTAAAAGATCGTGTTTGCTATGCAACGGTACCCACTCACTTTACGCGTGTCAAACATTCTTAGATTACAACTTAGAATCACGAATTAAATACGTAAAAAACAATAAGCTATGTGAGAATTGTTTACGCGCTGGTCACACTGTTACGCAATGTAAGTTTGGTCCGTGCCGAAAATGTGATAAAAAACACAATTCACTTATTCATTCGGATAGCATACAAGTAGATTCTCATAGCAGCGCGCAGGTCGGACTGACGTCGGGCGAAAATAACAAACCGGCTTTGGCTATGCAAGCGTCCCTCGCACCCCGCGATGATCCTGCGTATACGCACACCAATGCATTGAACGCGCAATACCCATGTATGCAACCGGTTCTGTTATCGACAGCGTTAGTACAAGTTAAAGATAATAACAATGTCTATCATTTAGCTCGCGCACTGTTAGACTCAGGAAGTGAAAGATGCATCATGACGCAATCACTATGCGATAAATTAAAATGTCAAAAAATACAGTCCACTCAGGAAATTAGAGGAATAGGTAATTCTATAACACAGTCATCGCAAATCTGTGATATTGAAATTAAATCTCGCACGAATAATTCATTTTCCATGCGAATGCAATGTTTTGTGTTGCCACACATAACATCTACAATGCCGGTCATACCTGAACAATACGCACAGTTTAGGATGCCTGCACACATACAACTAGCGGACCCGTACTTCAATGAATCTCAAGCTATCGACATTCTGATAGGCGCTGATAAGTTTTGGGATTTGTTAAGTGATGGTAAAATGCGATTACCCAATGGGCCGTTCGTGCAAAATACTCAATTAGGTTGGATTATTTCGGGTCCCGTACATATTAATGCGCGCAGTACTGGCCAAATCCAATGTAATTTCACTCAAGCAATTGACAATCAATTGCGCAAGTTTTGGGAGCTTGAGGAATTACCCAAGTCATTTGATACGCACACAGAGGAGGAGAAGGCATGCGAGAATCACTTCCTCACTACAACAACACGCAGTAGTGAAGGAAGATTCATTGTCAACATTCCTTTCAAATCCTCGCCAAATGAGTTGGGCGAAACGTTTCCTCAAGCCCAGAACCGATTTCTCGCTTTAGAAAAGCGGCTAAATCGCATGCCGGACTACAAAAAATTGTATAGTGAATTTATACACGAATACGAAAATTTGGGTCATATGACGCGCATTGATACGTGCGGAACCCCAAATTATTTCATGCCGCATCACGGTGTTTTCCGCGAGCACAGCACGACCACTAAACTGCGTGTAGTGTTTAACGCCAGTGCAGCATCCAGTTCTGGTAAATCGCTGAACGATCTCCAACTAGTCGGCGCTCCTATCCAGGGTGACCTACTAGGGATCTTATTTCGCATGAGACAACATAAATACATTGCATGTGCCGATATCGAAAAAATGTACAGGCAGGTTTTAGTATCGGATTCTCA
Organism: Epirrhoe alternata; assembly: GCA_963565295.1. Taxonomy (NCBI): domain Eukaryota; kingdom Metazoa; phylum Arthropoda; class Insecta; order Lepidoptera; family Geometridae; genus Epirrhoe; species Epirrhoe alternata. Next base: position 9,122,969 of record OY751381.1, on the reverse strand, counting down.
AAGAAACCTACAACTGATTCTCTGGCGCGACGACCCTACTGAACCGTTAAGTATTTTCAGACTAAATACCGTCGTATACGGTACGGCGGCCGCGCCATTTCTAGCTGTGCGGTGCTTAAAGGAGCTGGGAGTCCAGTGTTCGAATCCAGATGTCAAACGAATCATCGCGGAAGACTTTTTTGTTGACGACATGATCACAGGCTCAAATGATAAAACGCAATTATTAAAATCATGTGAAAACACTTTCGAAGTTTTAAAATCAGGTTGCCTTCCGCTAAGAAAATGGATTTTCAACTTTGAATGTGATCAATCGTCAATGAAAATGTTGTCTGGGGACAAGATGCTTAACCTGGACGAAAATAGCCAATGCAAAACGTTAGGTATTTATTGGAATTACGCTACCGATGAATTTACCTACAAATCGCAATTTAAATCCGATTTAAAAATCACAAAACGAACGATATTGTCACACGTATCTCAAATATTCGATCCTTTCGGTTTATTAAGTCCGTGTATAACTATCGCAAAGGTTATGTTACAGAAGCTATGGCTTATAAAAATCGATTGGGATAGTGAGCTACCTAGCGACGTCACCGCAGCGTGGAACCGGTTTGTTATGAGCTTATCTGCGCTCGAGAGCATTCGTGTGCCGCGGCACGTCATAGGCACTGAGCCTGCACTGATCGAACTGCACTTGTTTTGTGATGCCTCGCAGACAGCGTACGGCGCGTGCGCCTATGTTCGAACGGTTGCGAGTGATAACGTTGTGACGGTAAGGTTATTTGCGTCTAAAGGTAAAACTGCGCCCCTAAAACCTACAAGTATACCTAGGCTCGAGTTGTGCGGAGCGTTAGTAGCTGCTCGATTGTATACACGTATACGTGAATCGCTTCATTGTAGCTTCGACAGCGTAACGTTCTGGACAGACTCGACCATAGTTTTAGGTTGGTTACGCATGGCACCCAATCTTCTCAAAACTTTTGTGCAAAACAGGACGGCTGAGATCCACGAGCTAACAAAGGAAATGCCATGGCGTCATGTCAAGGGAAAGGACAATCCAGCCGACTTGGTATCACGCGGAGTACCTTTACATGACCTCGCTTCCTCCGACTTATGGTGGAATGGCCCGCCTTTCCTTCGCGAGTTCACGGGTAATTCTACTGAATTAATTTCGGACATGAACTTAAAATTATCGCACGAGTTACCCGAAATTAAATCCAGCGCCGGCGCCGTTCTGGCATTGCACGCACAACAAAAGGATAGCTCATTTCCGTTCTCAAGATTTTCTCGGTTCGACCGTATGAGACGCGCATTCGCATATGTTCGACGCTTTATACATAACACGCGAAATAAAATCAGTCGTCGATCTGGCGAGCTCACGGTAGAAGAGTTGAGGGATTCCGAGTTAGGATTAGCTAAGCTAGCCCAGATAGAATCATTCGCTACTGAATTTGATTCAATTTCAAAAGGTAACACTTTAAAAAATAATGCTAGTTTATCGAAATTAAATTTATTTATTGACGATAATATTATTCGCGTTGGTGGTAGAATCGAAAATTCTCCCCATTTCAATTATGATAAGAAGCATCCAGTCCTTCTCAGCTCACATCATCCGTTCACAGCTCTGTTATTCAGACATGAACATCAGCGTCTGTTCCACGCAGCCCCTCAGGCACTTCTCTATGACATCCGCCAGCAATGGTGGCCAATAGGAGGTAGAAACCTTGCGCGCAAAACTGTGCATGCTTGCATGACATGCAAACGATTAAAGGGTAAAACCATCGCTCCTTTAATGGGTAACTTACCTCCGCAGAGATTAGATCCTACGTATCCATTTTTATACTGCGGGGTAGACTATGCTGGACCAATGCTCATGTTGAATCGCAAAGGAAGGGGAGCTAAGACTATGAAGGTTTACGTAGCTTTATTTATTTGCTTTTTAACACGCGCTATACACCTTGAACTTGTGACGGACCTCTCAGCTGAAGCATACATACTAGCTCTTAAGCGTTTTATTTCGCGCAGGGGAAAACCCAACGAAATCTTCTCCGACAATGGTAGAAATTTCGTAGGCGCTAAGAGCGAATTTTCTAAATATTTAAAGAATTGTTCTGCAGACATAACTGAATTTGCAACTAGTCAGTCAATCAAGTTTAACTTTATACCTGCTTACAGTCCTCACTTTGGTGGTTTGTGGGAGGCTGGAGTAAAGTCGAGCAAGTACCACTTACTTCGTACTGTCGGTAACGCACACCTCACGTTTGAGGAATTTACCACAGTATTGGCACAAGTAGAAGCCATACTTAACTCCCGTCCCCTATCTCCTCTCTCGTCCAATCCAGATGACCTGCTCCCACTCAGTCCTGCACACTTCCTGGTCGGCCGACCGCTAACAGCGCCAGTCTACCAAGACATGCGGAACGACGACACCGGAAGCTGCACTCTCAACCGCTACCGACGAGTCGAGCAGCTGCGACACCATTTCTGGGCGAGATAGGTGAAGGAATACATCTCCGAACTCCAAACTCGATGCAAATGGAAGGAACACACGGGCGATACTTTAAAGGCTAACACAATGGTTGTCATTAAGGACGACAACCTTCCTCCATTAAAATGGCACCTTGGACGAGTAATCAAGACTGTTCCAGGCAAGGATAACATCTCCCGAGTAGCTGACATCCAGACGTCATCGGGCATCGTCAGGAGAGCTTTCGCAAAGATATGTCCCCTATTCAATGAAGAAGACGCATGATAAACTCTATCATTGGAACCTGGAGATTCCAAGGCCGGGAGCATGTTACGTATCCACGCCAGCGAAAGTCTCAGTGAAGTGTCAAACCTAATGTCAATGTCTAATCAGTGTCAAAATTGTACAACTCACTCTTGTCGATTCTACAACTAAAATTACGCATCATCATTGTTCTCAATTTGACCCTTTATTTAATTATACGCAAATCTATTCAAGAAACCAAGTATTTCTATTCGCAAGAGATCCCATCACTCCAGACCAGCGGGCCAGACGTTACACATCATCAGAGTAAATCTAGGTTTCATCTACCTTGATTCAGAAATCTTATTAAACTTAGGTACGTCACCTATATTCTAGGTCATGTAATCTAACAAGATTTCTGGATAAATTGTACGGAAGTGAAAAAGTAGAGTCGCAAGAAAACAAGTAAATGTAAAGAGAACAAAGTACTAAAGTTGCAAAGTATATTTGGAATTCAGTGGGTATCACATTCATAAGACGCAAGGAGATACCTTAAACGTCGCGGCCCCATTTTCATCAGTTCTTCAAGTTTTTCAATAAAAACTTTCGAAGGCGTCCGATTTACATACGGTATGGATTCATTTATTTTGAAAAAAGATTTTTAGAGTAAAGTGAAGAAGGTTTTCTGTATCCATTAGAGGAGAAAAGGTCGTAGCACTTCACCGACGGATCTCAGCGCCTCCGCGGACCCATCTCCACTTCAATTACAATATTTTGGATCGTTTTATGAAATCTGGAGTTGTTTAAAATTGGTTTTCAAGACAATGGCAGGTGTGCTTTTTCAATATTTGACGTTACTTAAAACTCCCCAAGTTTTTTACACTTATCTATTACTGAAGGTTGGAGTTGGCTTCCAATATAACCTTGCTTCTTTATTACTTGCAAAGTTATTGGGTCTATTTATTGTTCAATTTAAATCTCAGATATTAAACAGTAAAAGATAATGTATGATATAATAAAAGGAGGAAGATCACCATACTTTTCACTTCATCTAATGAGAGCTAAACCTAGATCAGTATGAAAACTAGGTTGGCTAGATTACTTCTCTACTTTGTTGCGATGAGGAAGGAAAACACAATTTCTCTATAAACTTAAATAGCACGCACACATCGTAAAGCATGCGGTCTAAACTAGGTATGAACAGGGTATAAACTGGGTATAAAGTTGCCATGGTAGCTTATTACATTCAATTTGTTTCAGTAGTTGGTTGAACGCCGACATAATGTGTAATAACGATGAAACAATGGAACAATGATCATTGGCCCGCTCGTTGCCAGCATTTCGACGAAAGTTTATTTAACTCGATACAAGCTCAATAGGTACTCACGTGGACTCAATACACTGTTGACACAATTTCAACAAATATGTTTACATCCGGTTACATAAGCAATGCACTGATATGGAATCAATTATTAACAGTAAACCACCAGTAAGATAATAAATTCACCAACTAAACATTATTCTCTATTCTGTTCAGTCTCTATAAAACTCTTAACCAAGTAGTGATCGCAAAAAAATTGTAAGACAGGGAATTCAAAAAAATAGTCGGCAGTCATGAGTACATGGTCACCTAAAGGATTACTGAAATGCGTTAGGCACCAACCGTTAATCAGTATAACGTGTGAGCATAACTTCAAAAAGAGAGCAAAAAAAAACCCACCTATTCACATATGTTGTAACCTACAACACATGCGAATAGGTGGGTTTTTTTTGCTAAAAATTATTGGTAATAATCTAACACAAGCGCAATTTAATTGTTTAGAAAAAATTCGCAAAAAGTCGCAGTCTCATTAAGGGTAGGTACTCCAGTCCAGTAGCTCATTACTGCGCCAAACGATTGCATTCAGTCGCTTGGGCTAAACAATCGGCAACGATCCGTCATTCGTCGGCCTATTGTGTCTCCCAATTATATCTTATTAAATTTTCCGCATACCAATTAAAAACGTAAACCTTCTTTCTAAACAGTTAATCCAGTCACTGTATTGTTTCGCTCATTCATAAGGATTAGCTTACGAATAACATACAGAGCTATAATGAGATTGTATGCTAGGAGTATAAAAATATTCTGAAGGCTAGGAATATGAATTTCAAAGAGTTGGCCGAGATGCATACGAACAAAAGGTTTTTAGCCTAACACGGCGATGCGTCGGTGCTAGCTTAACAATATTTACATGACTAATGGACCTCAATTTTACATAAAAGTGCAAAAGCGAGTGAACTTAGGCATCACCACAGTGTAGTTCAGATATTTCCGTTACATTTTGTTGCTAAGTAGTATATTTTTTGACTTTATTGACCTACTGTCTGTAGAAAGCTTTTATAGGTAGCTAGATGTCAAACAAAATATCAGAGAATGGGTACACTAGTCTCAATTGAGGTCTCAATCTTCAATTCAATAGTGACAAATGCACGCAAAGAGAAGTGACATAGGCTTTGGTGAACACCCGTTGCTAAATTTGGGGGGCCCATTAGAGAAGGGGATTCCCACTTAGGCAGTGCGGCTCTTGTAGATGAAACACTGCACACAAAGGCTCTGTGGCCCCGGTGAAGTGGTCCAATTTGCATGTTTTATGCAGCGGCGAGTGATGCCGCCGCGGACACTACGCGTGAAGCATACCCGTAACCGCTTTGAAATTTTTATACGCCATTCCCACAAATCGGACATCGTTGCATGTTGTGAGGAATTGTGTCGAGTGTCGTCTATAATTTTTTATGACATCGATTCGCTATCATCTAGAAAACAAGATAAAATAAAACTACAAGCTCACATCGGACACAATTATGTTCGTATTTCGTTTCTCACTAACTGAAATGCCATTTGTTCGGACCGATTAGCGTAGAGTAGTTTCAAATAGGGGGAGGTATAAGGGCGTTATTATGCGTATAGGTAAGAAGGTACTAGATACACTGCCTATAATAATGGAGGTCTGTAAAGTTTCAAAGAGTTTATATTACCTAATGCTATATAACGCATGAAACCAGTCAAGATAAAAAGAAAATGCTACCTACATTATGCTGCATCATGTTGCTTGTTCCCAATATGATTTTATCCCCGCCTGTTATTTGTGTCAGTAATCGACAGCCGCGCGGTCGAAACAGCCAACTTTTACAGTGAAGCCATCGCATGAATGCAGCACTAGCTAAATTGCATTGTTCGTTTTATTGCCGTGGATGGCGATGGCGTAGCTCTCGCCAGAATTATTTACTATGTAACAGCACATGCACTTTATTCCATCCACTGATTCCACTATTGAAATTCTCTTGTTAATTCACACAATGAAAATGTGAGGATTATCAGCGGTTGCTGTTCATTGAATGCCGATCTTCTAATTTATCAAGGATCTGTCAGCTATTTATTTCAAAAATGAATGATTTCTGTCTGACCGATCAAATAGTATTTTTAAGAACAAAACTTCTGAGAGAAATAAAACAAATTCGGAGTTCGAAAGGAAAGACCGAATGTAACAATTCCATAGTAGGAACAGTTAGATAATTCAACTACTAGTTGAACTGGATGAAATTAACGATCGGAACTACCTACATTCAAAAGGATTGCTGCTGAAATTTCATCTGTTCTATATTCAATCATAGTCCACAATATCTAGGCACCTATGTAGGTCATCCATCACAGGCTGCAGATAAAGACGGTGCGTGTTCCTTTCATTAATGAACTATGAAGATAAGTGACCGCAGAATTCCGTTAATAATTGAGCCACGCAAGGGTTTATTTGCCGGGATGTGTAATGAGATTGCTGAAACTATTTTACGACGGTTCTACATCCATAATAATTCATAGCTCTACGTGTCTATACGTATCCATCACGTGGTATGAATTAAATATTTGACATGTTACCTATTCTACTTGGAATAACCTATCAAGTCGGTATCCGACTAAGCTATTCGAAAATAGGAGATATTTCCTACCGAGGAGTATTTTTGCTAAACTATAAATTGCAAGCTGGCGAATAGGATTTTTTTTAAAGAAATTCAATGTGAAATTGTTTACTGTAGGCCTGTAGGTATAAGTACTACTTCATAAGGTCACACCGCCAGTGGCATGTTCATCTGAGCGCTTCGGAGGGCACGTTAAATTGTCGGTCCCGGCTATTTAAGTCATTAAGCCATGACGGAGGCCTGAAGGCGGCCTAAAAACTCCGTCACCAGAGTTGGCCACTGGCTCATACGAACTTACTTACTTTTATCACATAACAAAAACCATCCCACATGAACGTGGCTTTTAAGTGAGAAAACATTCCTTGTGATTAGCTTACACGGCTTTTCGTTTTATCGACAAGATTGCTGGCCGTTGACTAAATTGGAATTTCTTTTGTGTCGTATTTAGGGACAATGGTGCACCGATTGCAGCGCTGTTTTAGGTATTTTATTTTCGCTGTACCAGCTTTTCATTGTCGACGAAATCATTGTGTCAATACAATACGAGCCACGTATTTTTTGCTGGTTTGTTGGATGCAGGGATTATTATATTTGGAACATAATATATCTATATATTACCTACCTACTTAAGGGCTGGTTTCACCAAAAGTCAATCTAACAGCTGGTTATTTAATCGCGGTTAGGGAATTTTCCTTCAAACTTCATTGTTATTTCTGTTGCTATGGTTACGACGCGAACTTTTCAATGATTTTGGACGTTGTTGCAACATATTTTTAATTTTCTACGTTGTCAGCTATCAGCGAGCTAACCGGCCGCCGACCAGCGATTAGATTTAGCGGCTTGTTAATGAAGATTTCCTTTGGAAAGAACATAAAACATCGTAACGGTCTGTTAAAATCTTAATCCGTTGTTATTTGTCTTACTAAATTTGAACTAACGCTCTGTTAGCCAAAGTTTGGTGAAACCAGCCCTAAACCTATCGCATCGATTCGGCTTGGCTTTCCAATCAACAAATTCTTATTTTTTAATCCATCGTAGTCTTGCAATATCAGGCAGTGGCCAAAAATTCTATTTCGATCTATCTAAGCACATTCTAGGCACTAGCTTCCGTGTTTTTCCACCTAAACATGGCATGAACATGGAAGATCGGAAACAGTTGGCAAATGTGACAAGCAATAAAATGTAGAGCTCCCTTGTTCCTTTGTTTTTTCTAACTATAATAAATAAATAAATATAAATAAATAATTACGTTTATTCAAATCAAGCATAGTAACTCGTGTTCCTGTTCCTCTCAATATCCTGAAATCTACTCTCCGAGCTAGTGTTCAGGTATGTTTGCAAAAAGAAAAGGCGAAGTTCAAAAGCTCGTCAATTTATAGCCAGCTGCGCTCGGTTTTTCGCCGCAGCCTTGCATAGATGCAATTTCCTCAATGTCAATTTGACACACTACACCAGTCATACCAATATTGGGATTACGTTTTAACAATTTTTCTGTGGGAAGGTGGAAAGCAGAACCACATTTTTTTGTGAAATAAAATCATTGGAGAACAGGAGTATCAAAAATATATATTTTTTTTATCACTTCAGATTCTTAACTTTTCAATCAATTTGCAACTTCTTGAAAGATCCATCTAAGCTTGGGAAGAAAGTGCTCATGGTTTTTGGTCCCCCCGGTCTCTTGGATTCATCGACGGTCTTTTTTGAATCGTCTTCGAAAAACTTCTCGCTTGCAGTAATTTTGGACCAGATTTCATCTGAAAATTATTATGTCACCTAAAACTTTTAAGTCTGTTTGTTTTGTATTATATTGACGCTGATAAAACGATGGATTAGTCCCTGGTTATCTATTAAAATGATTAAGTATTACTGTGTTAAAGCGACATGATGTAAAATCCTAAAAACACACAAACACCTAAATAGGTAGGTAAATAGCAAAATATTAATAGTAACCTTGTATTTTATTCACCAACCCATTTGGGAAACCATCTTCACCAAGACCCAGTTTGGTTAAAAGAGCGCTTACTTGCAGATTTTATTGTACAGCAAACTTACCTTTCAATATTGTGCTTTCTGAATTTTCCCCGCCAGCGTCCTTTGGTAGAGCAGCTATAGGCATGTATTCATTGAGAGTATTAGACCCCGTTGGGTGTGAATGAACTATCTGTAACATGCTCTCCTTCATGAAAGGCCTGAACATGGACATCAGTTTGTCCATAAAGCTCGGTGCGTTGATGAAATGAAACTCCCTGAGGCGGACGAACATGGCTTCCTGAAAGATTATATTATAGTACCTACCTAAGTATTTTTTTAAAATTACATACAATATTTAAATAAAAAATGCGAAAATCTCATTACCAGATCATATTAATCAAAGTAAGAGCTTGTTCACATTGAATACGGAATCGTGTTTTTTCACGATTCATGTCGATCCTTTTGTTTGACATAATCATAAAACATTCACTATGTTTTTTGACGAATCGTCAAGGACGTATCCCGTGTGAATGCACCTCTTTACACGGAAACAGATGAACATGCATTCATACACTCAACCCTAAATAAAACTGCTATACAAACAATCGTGATCACAAAACTTTTGGCTTTCAATAAATACAAACCTGTAAGAAGTAAAAAAACTGTTGCGCCACAGTCAGATCAACCCGCGACACATGACTAAGCGACACTTTGTCCATATTCAGTAAAACCGCTATTCCAGGAACTGTGCCTTCTTCGTGCAGGCATAAGTCGATTATCATTACAAATGCTCTGAAACAATTCCAACAAAATATTTCCGAAACAGTAGGAATACTGCGATAATCAGACACAAACAAAATATCCATATCCATACTAATATTATAAATGTGAAAGTAACTCTGTCTGTCTATCTGTCTGTCTGTTTGTTACCTTTTCACGTCCAAACCACTGAACAGATTAGGCTGAAAATTGGCGTGGATAAAGGTTGTATCCCAGGGAAGGGCATAGGCTACTTTTTATCCCGAAAAAATCCCGAGGGACCGCGGGTCACACCGCGGGAGCGCAGCTAGTATATAATATACACAAGAAAACAAAATATATATAATAGGCAGGCACAAGCAACGTTTATGCAGGAATATACGGAAAATAGATTATGGCTCAAATTTTGTTAACAAACTCAAAAAAGAAATCTTGCACCACGATATTGGTCACAATATGTCTGTCACTTACAATAGGAAGACTGGAGAATACTTAGATCACCGATAATATAACTGTTGAATGCTATTAATAAATCAGCTTTCTTTAATCTCAAGAACTCGGTCAGTTGGCCACAAACTCATATGAACTTAATTTTACTTCATCTTTACTGCTCTTCATATACTGTGCATAAAACAACAAAAACAATCCACACAAAACTTGACCTTACTTGACCACATCGCTGTACACAAATTCACTTGGATTCGGGTCCAATAATTGGCAGTAAATGGGTCGACAACCTTTATTAGTGAGTGTGGTTAGCGGAGTAACTAGCCTGAAATAAAACCAAAGCGAAAATAAATGACTGGATATAATTAAGCATAATGAGCTGTTAAATAATTAATCCCAGAATAATTATTTAACGTGGGCTGAAAATAAATGAATGGTGCTAATGATGAACAATCATAAAAAGAGGGGTTGCTAACTAGAAAGAATATGTACCTAAAATATAGCACCTATCTATTGTGTTTTAATTATCACTTTTGTTTCGTGTGTTCTACTAGACATTAACCCCTTATTTATAAACGTGGTGTAAAGTTACGACAGGTAAACACAAAAAAAATTATGGTTAATCTGAAGTTACACCTGTCGTAACTTTACACCACGTTAATAAGGCCGTAAAATAATAACATATGGGAATAACTCACATAATAAAAATATCGTTAAATTGTCTTATGTACTACCGCGAGTCTCAAACAGATGAAAAGTAATTTGATATAATTTAAAATAAAACAATCTCTTACCAGCAATTGAGGGCTCGCTTCAAAGATTCATTGATCTCTCTATTCTGATAAAATGTAAACATTGTTCTAAGAGTGTAGTTCAAATCGAGCCCTCTTTTCGTTTGCTCCATATCAAATCCACAACTGTGATATGCCAAAATCAAATCCATGTCTGAAAAAGAATAAAAATGCTTTACAAACCGAAAAGTAGAGGTAGGCCTAAAGTTTGTTATGTGGGTAACTATTTTGTCGAAGCCAATATAAATAAATAAGAATAATATTAGCAAAACAATGATGATATGGGTGTTTCTATGTATAGTATGGTATTTAGGAACAAAAGGTATATTAAGTATATCAGTTATCTGATTCCCATAGTACAAGCTTTGCTTAGGTGCATTTAGGTACACGGTGCGATACGATTTAGCATCGCACGTCAATTTTCCCGTGTGAACGCTCATCGTATGCGATTTTACTAAGACAAATGCATACGATGAGCGTTCACACGGGAAAATTGACGTGCGATGCTAAATCGTATCGCACCGTGTAAATGCAAGTTTGGGGCTAGATGATGCTGTGTGAAAATGTCCAGCTTTATTATGTCATCATCTTCTACTTTTAACTACAATTGTTGCCTGAAATAAAATGATTTTATTTATTTATTTATGCATGCCTAAATTTTATTTTTATTTAATTTATTGAACAAGTAATTAAAGTTTGAGAGATTACAAACTCCTTCAAAACTTTGATCGAAGTTCAAAACAAATAAGCAAATTTTGCTTACCTGTAATATGCTCATGCGGTAAATGTTCTTGCATTGTAACCCACTCCCTAAGCTTTTGTATATTTTCTGGTTTCACATTCTTATTCTTCTCATACTCTTCCTTCACCGTGCAAGGAGTTACTTCAGCCATAACACTAGAAACTGTTTATTTTAAACCAATATTCCTAAAGATTCAAACTACCGGGAGCGCAGTCGTATGACAAGTGATTCGACCCAAGCTATAGCTATATATCTAGATATAACAGTCTTTCATTGTGATCATAAATCGTCTGGGTATTAACAAGGTCACCCGATAGTGATACAACTGTGCATTATATTTCTTGTAGATTTTGTTTGAACAAGTTTTTTGCTAAGGTAGAAACTTAAGACCAAGGTGTTTTGATAGTAAATTATGTAGAGATAGGTAACTTTATTCAACTACACAAACATGCACAAACTCACATAAAGTATTAGGTGCTAAAAACCCAAAGCCAACATATGCAGCAAGCTATAAAACTGCGTAAAAATGTAATGAATACTTATGATGTAGGTTTAGCCACTAACCTATCAAGATGTTACTCCTAATAATACTGAAACAATGTAGCAAGTACCAGGTATAGTGCAAACTCTGATAAACGAGTGCAACGACCTCTTCGCCATATCGTAAACCAGGGCCATACATAATGTCGTTGCTCCAAATCCTAGGACTCGCAAGTTTGATTGGACTGCGCTCGGCGGCTACTGTATCGTAAACGCTATTGCAGGCTTACGATAGTCCTCAACTTTAACCTAAGGCTACCGTAACCATCAGTTGTGTTTAGGCTGTTTGAGATACAACTTGGGCATTAACACTTTTACTACAACGCGTCTCTGCTCTATGTTCGACTACTGCTCTTTTTAACACGTTTTTTATTTTAAAACCTGAAAGCAAATTATACCTACCTACTAAAACAGTATTAAATATTTGTGAAAATATCTTGTTTTCGCCCTTGCTCGAGTTTCCGGGCCAGTGCCACCGTGTGAACTCATCAAGCCGTGCGCCGGCTCATCGGCTGAGCAACGCTCACGGTCCGTCACACACTTTCAAAGTGTACCGTTCAACTCTCATAAACATTATCAGGTTATTTTATTCATAAGGACAGTCTGGAACCCGCGGCTGCACCTGCTTTATTTATATTACAAAGTTTTGAGAAGCAGGTCGTGTTATCGAAGTGGTGAGCCTGAATATTGCAGCATCGCGTTAGGATAAGCGTCTAGCGTACGATTTAACACCTACGTGAAATACTTGAACACCTTTTTGTCTGTTTGCGCGGCCTCTTTGCAAAATTTATTTTGTTTTTTAAATTAATCCACCGTTAGGTATTTCAGCAAAATAAAGTGCCCATATTTTTCTTTAGCTTAGCAGGTAATATAATACTAGCTAGCAAGTAATAAGCTTATCCCTACTAACTATCTCCTTATTTCTTATTTCTACGTTTTTGTACAATAAAAGTCCGATGGAAGCAAATTGGAATTTTCCATTACCATTCTACGCATACAAAAGTGATATCATTTGTATTAGTTGCGGACGAATCCCTATGGGCCTGTGCTAGATTTTAGTTACCAACATATTTTTCTCAAAATTCGGTAGTTCAGCGATATTTAGGTAAGTTGAGCTCAGACAGATTAATCTCGTAGTACATTCTCTTAGCATATTTGTCTTTCAAGGATATTTTCTATTATAGTATATCGTACATCATATTCTTCGGTGACTACCAATGTGACTACAGGATGTCGCAAGATTGTAGGAACCTCATCAGAGATTCCTTCGCAGATTCTTCTTGCCTACACGAAATAATATACCTAAGTATTTGTTTTGGATAAAACTTTTTTTATTAAATCTAAGTATTTAATCTATTCAAGTGATTCAACAACTTACGTCAAATGTGTCTACGTCAATTTGACAGATCAATTCAATTTATTTATTTTGATACAACAATATTTTGTAATTTTATATTATTTTACAGTTTTTGAAGGTTTTTTATTACTTTTATTTTGTAAAAAACGATCTTAATGAGATCATAAAACTGAAGCGATAGCTACGAGTTTTATTGGTGAAAATGTCTGATCAAGATGAAGATAGTTTTGAAGGAATTTACGATGAAGGACATTGGGAATGGGACGATTTAATTGAATCCCTGGTTTTTAAAAGGTAATAATTTGTTTCTTTTATACATATTAATCACCTGCATGGTGGTCATAACCAAAGAGAGGCCATACGCAGCCGTGGGCAATGTCAGGTTGTGGATGGTGATGATGATGATGGTCATAAAAACGTGCCCAAGTTCAATAGATTTATTTTATTACCTACGAGTACCTAGCGGATGAACGGAATTGGATCTTGGATTAATAATTTCATTTATGTAGGTAAGCACTTATATTTTTTTTTTAAACAATTTATGTTGGTACATTCGATATGATGGCCACGAGGCTTTGTTCTTTAAAATCTCATTAGCTTGAAAAATAAAACATTTCTTTTAGTGATTTGCCTGTATTAGAAGAAGATTTTTCTCCGCCCACTCCTACGCTCATTGGATCTTTTGAGTTCAAAGAAGATTTAGATTTGATGGAACAAGTAAGAAATTTCAGAATATGACTGATGTTTGTTTTGTTACTAACTTTTTTCCTTTGAATAATTTTTCAGCAAAGATTTAGAAAGCGATTTCAAAGAAAATCTATGGAAAATGACGTTATACATCTACAGGTACCTTACCTACTAGGCAAATTTTTCAATGTTAGACTTTATCCACACTGTATCATTCGTGGGGGTGGTAAAACAAGTTGTTTTTTTGCAGGATATAAAGGATGTTGTGTTATTCACAGCTCCGAAAGCCATATTATCTCCAGCCCTGGTTAATATTCTGCATCTACCAATAACAGAGCGGTTTATTCGAGCACTGTTACTGTACTCTCAGTATTTTATTCAGGTAAGGCAGTTCTCGCTTGTTTAAATATTGAAATACTTCCAGTCCATTGAAGAGCGCAACCGACAAAAAATCGAATCTAATAAATATGGTTCAATACGTTCACACATTTGCTCTACATGTTTATAGCTCTATTTTATACAAAAAATGCTAGCTAAGCCCTTTATTGCTAACTATATAGTACTGACCAGTAGTAGGTAATTAAGGAACCAAGTAGGCTATAAAGTTCATCAACGGTTTGGATTATTTCCTAGAAGATCAAAATAGCTCTCGTCTCAACTGATTCGAATTCCCAACTAATCAAGTTAGTTGAAAATCATATCCCAACACTAGCCTAGCTCATGACTTATGCCTATTATTCAGGTACTTATCTCTTCTTTCATCTTTATATTCCTATTAGATTTCCCATAATTCTTACTGAACATTATTTGGTAGATATCTGATGAAATGAGCCGGCGTATTTTAGAGTTGCATGTCAAAATACGTACTCCCAAAAGCGATGAAACTGAACTCGAGTTTCGCGAAAATTTAGAAGACTTACGGCTTCTTGTGGCAAAAGAATATTCTTGTATTATCATGGGTGAGTTATTTCATGAAAATTAGAGAAGTTAGGAAAAATGTTTCGACTAACTAGTACTGTACTTACTTATATAATTATATTTGTTTTAGGGAGTGCAGAAATCGCGAAATATCATCACATGGGCCTGTCAAAGAAAATGCGCTCCTTAACTAAACGAGATTCAATATTATTTGAATCGATATTAAGGATAAGCATTCAAATTGTCTGGCTTGCGCTTGGGCGACAATCGTATAACCAAATAGGTACTTAGTTATTTTTACATGCAATAGAAGGTACCTAGTAACTAGGTAACAAAAGACAAATACATTTTGTAGGTACCAAAAATCGCGGTGTCAAAGCAAAAAACTGTTTTTTAATGCATTTGGGATGAGCAACTATGCTAGTTGACCCAGTTATTTTCACATCCAATATTTCGCTAGTTATTCAGCTTTATTTCTCAGCTGCATTGTTCATTCATTTGCAGAACTTGAAATACACAGACTGTTCAAATCAGAGATGTACAATATCATCGAGCATAGGATAAACACGAAATACGAGAGCGTGCTGAGTGAAAGGGAGCTGTTCGTGTTATTCGGTCACTGCGTGCATCGCAACAGGATGATCAACACACACTCTCCTTTGAACAATGAAATGCAATGCGGCAGAGACGTGGACTATCGTCTGATGGGACTCGGAGCGGTTCAATATCCAAAGTACTAATATAGTTACTGTTAATGTTGGGACATAATTGACCCATTTCTAGACAAAGACTTCTCCCTTTCTTGGGAGAATGGGAGATCTGTCTAATTGGTATTGGAAGTATTGTAATTGTATTATTTGGATGTCCACCAAACAACGACAGATTGAAGTAGACAACAAAGTCATTAATACCGGCTTGGAGTAAATTTTTGTTAAAATTTATTGTTTTTTTCCCGGATTTTTTCTTGTTTGGCTCAAAATGGTCTTAAAAAATTGCTTCGTCTAGATATCAAGGTACCTAAATTGAAAGTTACAGATCGTAATAGCCGCTCACGCTAGAATCACGCTTCTCTCGTAGTAAAATTACAAGACGTCAACAGATTATCTCCTCGCCTTCGATACTTGGAGAGAGTTTTGACAATGCCAGAAGCAAATTTTGAGGAGCTTAAGATGTCTTTGGGAATCCTTGGCCTGCCTCGAGCTCGGTTTGACACCATGTTGAAGGAAATAAAGATGCCAGCCAGCACAGCTTCGTCGGCATCTAGTTTTCGACAGTCAGTGGGAAAGTAAGTTTCTATAGGAATCTAAATTTGATAAAGTCAAATTTAGGTTCTTTGGAATTTAATTTGCATCGAGTTCATGAAAAACTCAATGAAAAACTTGGGATTATGTAAGCCTCCAGCCCCTGATCCATCCTATGCTACCATTGCATAAATATGTCACAGTCATAGGCAATCTCAGTCTTGCCACAGACATTGGCAACTATGTAGGTAATCCAATACTGGACGTAGCTGCGTCAAAATTACTTGCCTACTATGTAGGTAATATGAAAAAATGCGACGTGACTGGTGCATGAAAAAATGCACTACTGAAGATCATGTTCCTAGCGAATTAGGTATATGAGTAAACTACGACGTATTTTTCATTTTCAATACATCATAATTTTTTAGACTAGCTACTGCTTCAAGAGCATCTCGGGTCAGCACATCAATGAAAAAGAGCGCTATATCGCAAAAACTCTATGGAGATATTTGCATTCCTGATAAATATGATGATGAGTAAGAGACTCTACATTTTAAGTTTTATTTCTCAAGCCGGACACTTAACAAAACTCAATACAAACTCTGTGTCACGCACTTCCCGTACAAAAAAGCCTGCTTGAGACGCAGAAGGTTGCGGGTTCGATCCCCGCCGCGGGATAAATGTTTGTATGATCTGCAAATATTTATCTCGGGTCCGGGTGTTTCTAAATATGTATGTATTTACAAACAAAAAGTATATAAGTAGTGTATCAGTTATCTGGTTCCCATAGTGCAAGCTATGCTTAGTTTGGGGCTAGATGATGCTGTGTGAAATTAATTGTCCAGAATTATTTATTATTTATTTAAAATCCATGCAATCGAGAACTCGAAGGGCAGAGAGTCTTGATTGGTCTTGAGGTCTTGATGGAAATCAATACTATCAATCATTTATTAATAAATTAATAATGAGCAAAGAGATTATTCGAGGTTTATATGTTTGTTTATAATTACAAAAAATATTTCACCATAATAATTAGCCCGGGCTGAGTCAAGGCGGGTCGCTAGCATTGTTAATAAAATCGTTATCCCTCAGAAAGCGCATCCCAGACCAATTTCCGACAGAGATGCTCCCAAAGAAACATTGCAATGACCAACAACGACGTAAATGGATGTCTTACGCATCACTCATCATGAGCAAAATGAACAGACGAAGGAAAAATGCTGGTATTTGACATTTGAAGCGCAATAAATAAGTTCGGATCTACTTAAATGCATTTTATTACCTACAAATTGCAATAAATTGCACAAAAATCTATGTAAGATTTTAAGCTACTCTGGTATTATGTAGTCTGGTTTATTTTATTTTTACTTCATAATCAACTCTTAAAGCAGTTAAAATTCTCTAAGTAATCAACCGCATATATAGTAAAAATTGCAAATGTTCACTAGGATATGTACAAAAGTATGATCACTAATTTATAACTTTTATAAAACATTTATGTAAGTACCTATACCTAAGTATAAATAACTTTATTTAACACCTACGTACTGGGGCTACTTGTAAAAGCTGTCGAACTTCTAAGGCGGTACGGGATTGAGCGAATTTATTATTTATAGTGACATTTACTGAACATCAAAAGTCTTCAATCGGTTATTATCCTGTCAGCGTTTCTAGAAATGTGCATCTTTTATAAGTAGAAATGTACATGACCGATCGCTCCAACGCTTGTTCTATTGCAATGATTCCGAAATATGTTTTATTACGTTTACAATAAGGTCTATAAACGAGTGGCAGTCGCATCTTGGGTTGTATGAGTGCTCTACAATTTATTGACAATCATTTGAATCAACTGTAATGTTAACATCAATGATTGAGGTCGTGCCAGAACTATCATACATTATCAACACGATCCATAGACCAGGTTCACATGAATAAAACAGGCTAAGTGTCTAAACACACAATGCCGAACTTACGCGGCAGAAATTTGGCATGATTACAGCTAGGCCAGCAATGCTATTTGAATTACTGACGACATATCACACATTATGTCGAAATTATTTAATAAAAAAAAATCAGCTGCCGAATTTCTGCCGCGTAAGTTCGGCACTCGCTTAAAAGAACTGCTTGATTCGACTCGCATTTATGGCACACAGGTTTACATTTTCTAAATAAAAGGTTTGGTATAGAAATAAGTTTTATATTTGTAGGTAACTAAGATGCTATACTATCACAAAAAAATAGCATTATCTGAAAACCACCAGTTGTATCAAAATAAAATTAAAGCACTCAGCGGAGACACGAACATAAATATCACCTTTACAATAAACGAGTTTCAGAGATATTAAAATCATAAAAAATAATAGTCACTTCCTTGCATTTCAGCTATTTGCAATAAAAAAACAAAAATAAACCTTGCATTTCTTTCAATCATTCGCAATAAAAAAACAAAAAATATATAAAAGACAAAATACCTGTGCAACTGACGCACAAAAGGACCGCACCGCACCCAACCTACGGTGGGGCACCGCGGAGTCGCACCGATGCTCGATAAACTGGAGTTCTAGATATAGTAAGTTCTAGCGGCTGGCTTGTTGAGGATGCAATAGTTTCTGAAGCCTAGTCTGCCAGCGACGCCGCTGGACCTCACTAACGGTTTTGACGTCTTCAGGCTCATCCGGGAACGAAGGCGGGAAGAATATCCTGAAAATATGTCTTCGTTGGAAAAATAATATAGGACACTTACCAGGATTTTGAATAGGTACCTAGGTATACCTAAGTCGCGTCACGTAAAAAGAACGCTGGAAAAAAGTGGTGGGGTATGTTTGCGCATGGGTACACTCGCGCACGAAAGTACTCAACCTACTGTTTTATTTTTGAACTAGCCTTTCGCTTGCGGCTTCGTATATTGGTTACTAGCTGACCCGCGCGACTTCGTCTGCGCATTACTAGGAACAAAGTACAGGAGTTTTGAGTAAATCGAAATAACCAATGAGCGGCAATTTTTTTGAAGAAACATAACTCAAAATATTTTTTTTATAGCAAGAACTGTATGGTTTTGACTTTAATCTGATTAACTATTATTGCGTTATGTTTCTCTCAAGGATCCCATTGTAGATAGAGGGAGGGAAAATCTAACCCAGAAAATCTAACACAAACTATCTACATTCCAAATTTCATCACAATCGGTTAAGTCGTCATGAAGATACGTGAAGACAAACATTGCACATAGAGACTTTCGAACCTTACGACTTTGAAACTGCCTCACACCACCCCTAAGGGATGTTTTGAAAAAATTAAAAACATGAGTTTCATTATTTACTTTTAAGTTTATTTCTACCGAGTTTGGAGTAAATCGGACCAAGGAATATTTTTTTTCCATACAAACTTTAACACCCTTAAGGGTTGATTTTTGAAAATTTTACACGCCTATATCTTATTCCAGTATGTAAACAATCTACATTCCAAATTTCATCACAATCGGTTAAGTCGTCATGGAGATACGTGAAGACAAACATTCGCACACACAGACTTTAGCATTTATAATATTAGTAAGATAGTAAGATTGGTAGGTACATTCAAATATATTAGATAGAGTTATCATTAAATATAATTAAAAACATATTTAATTCCGTATATAATGTTTAATCGTAATAAAAAACATTATCTTTCGAACGTTATTCCGAACCTTCGTATTCCGAATCTTTTGAACCTTTTACAATTTTATTCGTCTCACTGTAGACTCGGAACGTTTTATTGCTTTTGTTGTCCGTTTCATACATTCTTTTACAATATCAAATGCATTATTATCAACCTCTCTTTTCATAGAGCAATATACCTACCTACGTCATAAATATATTTCTAATTGTCTTATGTAAAACCATTACAAAACTTTTGTGCGCGATGGTATTTTGAGAGTAAAAGTAACGTGGCCCGGAAGGCAAATGCCAACTGACGAACCAATAGCGCGCTGGCAAGCGTTTGGCGCGCGACCATCTCGCCCCGCGCCTCATCCCGTACCGTCAAATGGACTCATAAAGCGTCCATGGTACAGCTTGACAGCCAGCGTTCTTTTTACGTGACGCGAACTATACCTACTGCAATACTAATGTTTGTGAGAATATTTGATTATGAACCGATTTGGATAAACAGGAATATGTTAAGGCGAAGTGAGCTCTGGCTTACGCCGCGCTCGCCACCCTCCTAGCACCCTAAGCCGTCTGATGGTGTGTTGGGCGGCCCGCGCACAATTACATTGAACGTAATTTATAAATGTATTTTTTGCTAGAAAATAATACTCCTTGGCAATAAAATAAATAAGTAATCCTCTCACCGTATTTATTAGGGAACACGTTGACGAAATTTCATTAAAAAAAAATTAAACAACCAGCAAATGAAACTGCTGTATAATGAAGATTTAAAGGTAACTTTGTGATTTTTTTCTATCGAGTCAAATTAAGTCAATCGTGTTTCGACTCCCATAACTAATAAACTAATATCCTAAACTATACATTGTCATCAAAAATGGTCTTATGCCTTAAAAATGACTTGACGTACAGTCAAAACGTGGGTTTTGCGACATACAACACCTTAATTCAGTCAGGGGGATTATTATAAACTTATTTTCTAGCAGTTTTTGAACAGCATTGCAAATTGCCAAAAAACATGAGTAAATAAGTTTAAATAAAATAATATTTGTGATCGAAGACACAACTTTGTCAAATTGATGAATAGTTACAAAACCGAAAGCGATCCATACGAGAAAAGGAAGTTTATTTACAACTTACTCTTTAGTTTCCTTCCTCGGTATCACGACATCAGGGTACAATTTCTGAGCGGCCAATTGACTTTTCCTCATCGATCCACTGCTCTTCGAACTATAGCCACTTGCAGACGACCTTTAAACAAGCATTATACCTAATAGGAGTTTGTAACAACCACGTCCCATGACATTTGTTTATTAACAGAAAGTAGTCAGTCATTCTAAATTAGTTATGAATAGCTAACTAACTTACCTAACCGAAATGTTCTGCCATAGAAAGTTCTCTCTATATGAACGTAATATAACAAACGAAAAAAAATTAAGGATAGTAAAAAAATATATTAATTTTAGACATCTTGTTTAATAGTAAAATTTACTGCTTAAGACTTACACAACACAATCAATATCTAAATAGAAATAGTGTTCGTTTTATTTTTCAAAACGTCCGGGTTCGATTCCCTAAGTATAAGTTTTTTTAAATGTATGAATGCAGTTTTCCTTGTTACTTAAATGACATGGTTCCTAAGAACAGATCTTCGTTTGTCTTATAGTTTCGGACTTTCCCATACTGACCGATGTAAATGTTACACTCAGTATTGTCTCTCAAGGGGTTGGTAGTTTTGTTATCTGTGCGTTCCCGAGCTTGCGCACACAGAAACAATGTGCATGTGCATCTACACACAATTAAGACCACTTCAAAATGAAGACCATTCGTGATAGAACAACTGTGCTGAATTCAATCGGATCGTCAACGCATTGGGTTACAATATACGAGACATTTTGTATCGTGTAATAGCAACTTCACTTACATAGAAGCTTTAGATTTGCCCTCAACAGCAGCAGTGGGCAGTGGACGCAGCATGGTGTCGAAAGCAGAGCGCGGCATTCCAATCACTCCCAATATTATGCCGCTTTCTCGTAACTTTTCCTCCGGCCCGGCTAAGGCTAACAACATGTACTGAAGTCGAGTGGATATTCTTTAAAAAAGAAGGAGAATCACGTCCTTATATACCTACCAAGAGGCGGTAGAGCTTCTCTCAGATATTTAGGGATTCAAGACCCTATGAATATCTAAGGAGGCAGTCAAGGCAAGTTCAAAAACTAAGTATGTACCTGTGATTTGGTGTAAGCCTAAATGAAGGTTAGTTTGGACAATACGGTTCTCTAGCTACATCTCTACCATATGGGCTAGAGCTGGGTAATATTCTAAATCATGGCAAAAAAGCAGCAAAAAGGCCATGCCACCTCTATACTACGTTACACAGGGTAGCGTAAAATACCTAAGCATCACTTTGTAATGTTTTATGATTTCAACTTACTGATGGCACTTGACCACTCCCAAGCCCATCATACGATAGTCGATTTCCCTATGACAAAACACTTCGTTCATCAGAGGTGAGCGTGTGTTCAACTTCTTGTCGTGTTTTACGCAATGTCCTAAAAGCACTGCACGTTCTTCTCGTGCCATTTTGTTTATGTAGTTCGTTTTCAGCGTATGTTCGACTGCATTGAATATCTCCGATTTGAAGATACGATTCGCTTCTAGCTCTAGAGAATATAAAAACACGAAACTTCAGTCAGGAAAGCCACTAGCCAATACACCTGGTGAAGTCAAAGAAAACAACAGTCATTTACTAAGTTGAGACAACACAAACGTAACTTATACTTTCTCAAACAGATTTTACCTGGAAGGAAACATTTTCAAACTCAAGATAGTCACATTGTAGCGCAAGATAAAAGTCACAAAGTAAGTTAAATCAGATACCTATTTGATTAAACGATTTCCTTCCTAAGGCCAGCCACACAATTTGAACGCACATACGCAATAGCGTTTCGAATAATCTTGCATCTTTATCTGAAAGGGATCTGCGTTTTTTTGCCGGGCCCATGTGGTGGAATTTTCTTGTATCTCCGCCACCTAATCATGAAATATTTTGTATTATTTGCCCAAATAAAATTCTCGAATAAAACGGCTCTATCATGAAACACGCTCACTCGTTTGCTATTCAACAATCCTATACCAACAAAGTACAAATTAATGGAAGAAAAAAAGGTGCTACCAATCAGCATCGTGCAATATTCCTTAGCGACGAGCAGGCGTAAGTCCGCGAGATTGTCTCGGTACTCGTTCTCGAGTATCTCGCAATCCGGAGTCCGCACCTTCGTCTCTAGCTCTAATATGCGATTGGCCATTTCGTCTGCAATCTAAACAATTTGATTTTCCAATACTGGCAAAAGTAGGTGAATGATACCGTTAACAATGGAATTGCGTCTTTTTATACTGGTTCCGAAGATATCGTAGAGTTGGTATAATATAAAGAAAGTGTTCGAACACAATTTTAAAACAGTATTCACGCGATGCGAATATTACCTCAACTACTGAAGCAGGCGATTTAAAATCACTAAAATATTTTGAAATAAGAAAGATAAATTGAAAAATTGAGACATGGTCTTGGATACATATGCAAATTACACATGAAAATGGTTTAAAGGTTTAAAGGAGAGCAAAGAGCATTCATGAACTACCTCAAATAATGTAATGACTGTAACATTACCTGTAAATAATACTCGCAGCAAAGTATAAGAGCTCTAATAAATCGTTCGGTTGTCGGAAGGTGTAGCATATTTATAAGCATGGGACTCAATATATTCACTGGAGCTGTGTATATTGCTACATCTTTCACGTCCTGAAAATTGAAATATTACGGGACAATAACTTATTTGTAGATCTACCCTCCTTTATGTTTGCCCTTTAACTTTTGGGTAAACGACGTTTACGACTTGTTTTTCAACTTTGACAATACATGATCCTAAAATTACTTTTATACCCATTCATTCGAAAGGCACCCCATAGAATATTTAGATAAAAAAAATGGATCACCGAAAATAAAGCTAGGCACATTTTTCACTGAATTTACGGTATTAGTCGCGGAAGAGCCGTAATTGAATCCCGTAGACACTTAGAGACCATTATAAGTGATCATAGGGATCTTGAATAAATTCCTATTAATGTTGATGTCCCAGATACCTACTACTCCTCCTACTAACGTGTCAGGGTATTATTGCAAGTGAATTGAACGATTGCCAAGAATACGAACAATTGGATAAGGTACCTATATACAGAAAATGTTTCAAAATAAAACCTGCAAACTAATAACTTCTGCCTGGCCCGGTTTCAATTTTCTTTGATAGCGCCGCCGAAAGCGAATCTGCAAAGTCAAATGGTTTGAAGGGAGCATAGAAGCTATCAGGCTCATTGTTTATTGATTAGAAAATTTATCTGTAACAAATCTTTCTTGCATCTTTTGCGTGCCCAGTCAAACTAATTGTTACAATTGAAAATGTAACGCTAATTTTAATAAAAAACAAAGTTAGTACCTATCCTACCGCTAATGTTATTATTATTACCATGTTATCTTTCTATTTCTTCCGAAATATAACCCTTAAGTTACCTGCTCTATCAAATCGACATCATCTCTAAACTCGACTGTGCCAGTTGGCGCTTTGGTCATTATCTGGACAGCTTCCACAGGTTTGGGCGGCAAATCACTAGAAAGAAAGCATTATCAACACTTATTAAAGGTTTCTTTTTCATTTTCAACACTTATTAAATTGACCTCTGTAGTGCAGTGGACGAAGGCCCGCCTGCGATGCAGGAGGTTGCGGGTTTGATCCCCGCGGCGGGACCATTAAATAATGGTATAATCTACAAATATTTGTCTCGGGTCTGGGTGTTACCTAAGTAGTATATCAGTTATCTAGTACCCATAACACAAGCTCTGTTTACCTTGGAGTGCCGTGTGAAAAATTCCAGCATTATAAATTATTTATTTAAGTACTAGCTGTCCGTCGCGGTGTTACCCCCGTTCCCTCGGGAAAACTTCACTTTCCCGGGATAAAATATAGCCTATGTTCATCAGGGATAATGTAGGATTCTAATGGTGAAAGAATTTTTCAAATCGTTCCAGTAGTTTTGGAGCCTATTCAATTCAAACAAACAAAGAAATCTCTCCTCTTTATAATGTTAGTATAGATAACTTTACCTGGGACAAGGACCTTGGGATACATCCTGAAAATGCATTTAACGCCAGTTTTCCTTAACCAATCTAGCTGAAATTACCAAAGCAAAAGGTTTTGCCCTGTGGCTTCGCAATATTATGGTAACAAAAAGCTCATCTGATGAATCAGAAGCCAACAGCAGAACTAATGGGTAACAAAACACCCATTTCATGAATGAGATTACCTATTAAAAGCTCATCATCACTAGACAATATAGGTACTTACTCGTATAACGCATTATCGATCATCTTTGAGGTAGGGAATTTAATATTATGAATAGATATTAAAAATCCTCAAGATTCCAGAAGTGAGAGTAGTTGAATGCACGTCCACCTCACCTTACAAAAATCAAGCCGTCTGCAACATTATCCCACGCCCAGTGTCCATCCTCGTAGAGACCTCCGAAGCCTCCTTCCTCTTCATCATCAGCCATGATTAACTTACTTTAAATTATCTCTAAAATAAATAAATATATCGAAGTATTTGAGAAGTAACACTAATGTCAGTAAGACAACACAACATTGTCGTTTGACGTTAATGGATGTCAAAAAGATTTGACGTAGGTCGAATACCTAAAAAGTTTTGTTTCATGGCACTTTACAGGCTTGGTAAAGATGGCACAGAATGAATGAATGAACACTTTATTGTACACCAAGAAATTAATATAAACAAAACATTTAAAACAATAACAAGTTCTTACTACAATGGGCGGCCTTATCGCTGAAAGCTATTTCTTCCAGGCAACCTTTTGCATTACCAATTGCGTATTTTTCTGTATTGATTTGCGTTTACGTAATCATTGTTTGAATTAAGAGCAACGCCATAATATAGTGTTCACATAATTCATAACTACCAGGTAGAATACTAAATAATGGTTACTATAGATCGAAAAACTAAAAATCCATTATTTGCTACTGCTCTATATGTCTATCTATAGTTACTATACGCCAATGTTGACAGATAATACAGGCACCTCTATGCACCTATCTGTAATTGCTCATAGGACACACGCAAAGCATTAAAGCAAACATTGAGATGCACACACACTATGTTGTCAGATATGTAGTACCCAACCCACCTACTTCTATCTTCTTACCCTTTAACTACTACATGCTTTGTGTGGGATGCATCGACATATTTCAATGCTAGTCATGTAGCAACAACGATGAATATTACTATTGGTAACTTACACACTTACCGATGATTTACCACATTTTTATACAAGAGCATAACGCGGACAGTCATACATATAACTTGCAAATCGGAATTTCTCGGCGTATTTGTAAGTTTGGTGGAATTTACGATGTCACTGGCAAGTTTACTCTCGACGCCACTGAATATAAAGTTATGTTAATACCAGTGCATCCAACTTTATACCTTAAAACTTATAAAATGCCCCAAGTTATTTCCAATCCGAGGAAGGAAGCTATTGTGAATACCGAATATGCTAAAAGGCTTTAGCACTTTACTACTTACCCATCCAGTAAATAAAAACTTTCTATTCTACTAGGTACTATTCATATTGTTTATTCAACACACACAATACTATTTTTTCCAAAAGCCCGCCCCGATTAATGGATAAAAGCTTACTACACACTTGGCAACAGTTAACGCATGGGTCTAACCTCTTGATCTAAATTATTTTTGTGGCAATTCTACGGTTGCAAACAATCACTAGGTAAAAAGATTATGTATGGAGATAGCCTTGTCTTCTAGTCATCATCATCATCAGCCTATAGCAGTCCACTGCTGGACATAGGCCTCCCCTAATAAGCGCTATTGCGCCCTGTCTTCAGCTCGACGCATCCAGCTTCTGCCAGCAGCTGTCTGTTCTGTCTTCTAGTGATAGATATTAATTAAGCTACGATGATCGCTTTGCAACAGGCAAACCGTAACTATGCACGTTTACCTCCTTAGTGGTATACATTTAGATATGAGTTCTTAAAATTTACACGATCACATATTCTATCCAATAACGTACGTAACCTATCAGTCAAAGTGTAACTTAAACCAAGCTTTGACGAAACATAAATTGTGCAAGTGTGTCGCCACGTTAATTCGTTAGGCTCGGTCACAGGCGATCGCACACATAAAGTAACTTTGATCGTGTGCGCTCTGCCATATGATCGAATGAGGGCTTACTTAGTTTATCACCCTAAGAGGGGGTGGGTTTTTTATAAAGCAATAGGCCCCTTGTATGATCGTTTCGTAATTAGGGTAAGATCTGAATAAATTTGTTCAGTGCGGCGGAGCCTAAACTGACTTCGACTTCAAAGGGCTGAGATTTTTAGCAAAATATGTCTTTGTATGGTGTATGTAAGCTCTTAAAATTGCTTGTGGTTGATACTAGATATTTTTGCCACTTATACCTAGAAAGCTTTTTGTCGAAGAGTAGTTTGTACGAAAGATAACCGCAAACAAAAAACCTACTTTAGTAAACCATCAAATTAAAATATACCTAAACATTAATGAATGGGTCAGATACAGTGATTCAAAATGAAATAGAAATGGGCAGCGATAAAAACAATGTCCATTTCCTAAAACAAACGGGTTAATATCAATAATATAAAACTAGTGTGGTTCCGAAATATTTTGCACCGCAGGCAATCGTAGCCATTCTACCACCAGTACCAGTTTCAATATGGACATAGAAAGCATTAACGCATCACTGACCATATTTCTAACTCAACGAGCAATTTTACAAATTCCAATGGGTTCCATGTTTGTTTAGGTATTTAACTGTTTGAATAAGGGAACTATGCAGGAAAGTCGCCGGGCAGCGGTAATCAGGGAGAATCTATACCTACTACAAACGAAAGCATACAAGGTCAATGCCAATTATTTGGTTCTTTTCTTATATGATGACTGTGCGTGAGCTCAAATAGGTAAACATGGAGAAGTGTAGGTACAGGGTACAAGCACAGACAGTAAACTACAGTATGCCTTTCCCGTCCGGTTTTGCGAGAGCACGTACCACAGTTTACGTCTATAGAACACCGGTTTATGACTGCGGAGTAGATTGAACACCGCCCCGAGCGAAGGATTACATCTAGCTACGTGATCCTTCACAGCTATATCTATACTATCCCTATCAAGAAACGCAAGCTTTTGATTTCATTCAGTGCAATTGCAATCGACTCTTTATTAAATTTCACTTGCTTTTAACCTAGATATTCTTCCATCTCCAAGTTACAATTCTGCTCCTTTGTAATCCAGTTACTGAATGGCGCAATCTGTTTAGTGGGAACTTGGAACTAAAAAGGAATACTTACTTTAGTTGAAGTAGCCAAGGTTTTCAGTAACTGATCCGGTAAAGCCGTAGATAGTGGCGTAGCGGTTAACCATAATATTATGTCCGTGCCAAAAGTGAGTGGGTTCTACTGCCACTCGGAGTTTAGGTATATAGCTCGTGCCGTTGTGTTTATGAAAATGAGCTCTCTAACCCGGTTAAGTTATTCTAAAATACCCGAAGATTACTCGAATCTACAACGAGGATTTAATATCAGCTGTCAAATAAGAACCACTCTCCCAAATTCCGGTAAGATGGCAATAATTCCTTCTGTTCTTGCCTGGAATATCGGAATATTTTTCTCGTTCACACATGAATCGGTAGGTAAAGTTATTCGTAATAGGTTCAATCGCTCGACTCATTGGATTGGAAGTTTGAAAATAAAAGTGAAATGGAGCGGAAGGAGATGTTCATTCAGATTGGTGATTCAACATTTTATTGCCTATCTACCGAAATTGTTATCTATGCATTGTACGCTGCAAGACTAAAATGTTATTTATCAAGCCCGGTCCCTGGGAGTTTTATAATACAGCAACATTTAAGTTATCACGATTTGCATCAGGAGAATACTGATGTCGTAAAGTTGATGTATTTATTTAGAACAATGTCACTTACTACAAATTGATGAATGATGAGGGATGGATTTATAGACCTTTCAAATAAAACTATACAGAAAAACCTGAACCTCGGAACAGATTTACCTGAACTAGAGTATTGAAATACTATGTCGTAAAGCCATGATAGAGGCCTTCAG
Organism: Epirrhoe alternata; assembly: GCA_963565295.1. Lineage (NCBI taxonomy): Eukaryota > Metazoa > Arthropoda > Insecta > Lepidoptera > Geometridae > Epirrhoe > Epirrhoe alternata. The sequence continues at coordinate 9,093,991 of OY751381.1, read as the reverse complement.
GCGGCCGAAAGAGCTCTTTAATTCCCACAAGCTCACTTATCAATCGTTGAAAATATTTGCGTAGAAGTATCATATAAATAACTCTAGGAAGGAACTGCTACACAAAATCGATTCTGGTGGCGTTTCACTCTTTAATGAATATTCATAGCTATATCGAAGCAAGGCACTTTATTCACTGTAAACACGTGTACGTGTCTTTGTTACTACGCTTTGTATTATCGTACCAACCAATAACGAACTCGATACGCTACAGATTTATCGCAAACTCATTCAAATTGGCATTATTTCTAAAGCTTTCTAAGATACTCATGTAAGAGAAAAAGTGTTCGATATAAAATAGATGAGTAGGTACCTACTACACTGCTATCTGCATCGAGCACTTTAGTTTTTCTCAAAGAGAATAGAACGCTACGTTTTAGTTTTTCTTTTAAAATTGTATCGACTTATTAACCATGCTTTATTTTAATTAATTTTTATCTTGCTTGACACCTTTATGCATGTTGGGAAGATCATTACATCGATGTTCTTAATTATGTTTATTTCGTGGTCCAAACAAATAAATAATGCTGGACTTTTCACACAGCATCATCTAGCCCCAAAGTAAGCAGAGCTTGTGTTATAGGTACTACATGACTGATATACTACTTATATACTTGTTTGTACATACATACATATTATATACACTGAAAAAAATGTTTAGTTCTAGGTAACCAACTTTTTGTCTACCAGTTACACAAAATGAGTGACAGCAAAACCAATGTAACATATAACTAAACCCAGTTGGGTAACGGGAGTTATGTAGCCTTTAACTAAACTATTTTTTGTTTTGTATTGCTTATTCTCCTTAGCTGAGGGTTCTCAAACAGTGGGTCTAATATTTGTCTCGGGTCTGGGTGTTTCTATATATAGAAACACCCAGACCCGAGACAAATATTTGTAGATCATACAAATGTTGGTCCCGCCGCGGGGATCGAACCCGCAACGTTTTGCGTCGCAGACGGGCCTTCGCCCACTGCACTACAGAGGTCGTTAAAAAAATCCAAATGTAAGTAAGAGAAAGAAATCAAAAGAATTGTTCCGTATCGAAGGTAACAATATTATTCACCGCACCGTTCTTTCCTGACAATATTTATAGGATTTGGGCAATCTCAGGGGGACTTTGATGAGGGTGCATCCACCTGCTTAATTCATTGCTTGCTGTGTATTTGTGGATGCCATTTTGTTTGGTAGAAATCAACTGTTGGTTAGTCCGAAAATAAAGTTACTTCTATATATCTAGTATGATTTTCTAAGGAATAAAAAACAATTACCTACTTAAAGGTGCTTAAAGTAAAAAACGTAACGTAATGAAATAGATCCACGAATCTTAAAAGCATATCCTTTTCTTTGTACCTTTTTATCCAGTCTGAATTTGAGTAATAAGAATTTTGTACTTACTTTTCCATAGAATAAATAAATAAATCCGAATAATAAATAATTCAATCAGCACTATAAAGCAGTCGCAAGTTATAAATATAAAATATGTAAAAAGCTACTTAGTAATCACTACATAGTATAAACAAAGTCGCTTTCTCTGTCCCTATATCCCTATGTCCCTATGTATGCTTAAATCTTTAAAACTACGCAACGGATTTTGATGCGGTTTTTCCATAGATAGAGTGATTCAAGAGGAAGGTTTATATGTATAATACATGCATAATATAGTAGAGGAACACTGATAATTTTAGAGGTATCTAATGTGATATCGTGAATTACTAATACATTTTTTGCGCTTACATTGCAAACGCTGGCTAAACCCTAATATTTAGCATCAGCATTACACCCGTGCGAAGCCGGGGCGGGTTGCTGAGATATATAAATGAAAGGAAACGTCCATTTGTACATAATAATTTATTAGCCTACAAATTTTGTTCTACTTGTTTGTCTAAAATGGAATGTTCGTAACGTCCATAAAAACGCAAATAATAAACAGATGACTAGAATGTAGAACATTTTACCCTATTACTAATAAACGTTGCATAAAGTTATGTCATGCATAACCTATGAATAACCATAAAAATTAGTGTATGCATGACATAACTTTATGCAACGTTTATTAGTAAGGGCTTTAGATTATTGAAAGATAATATAAATAGCAGGCCGAGCGTAATCGTAAAGTTTTTTAACATTAATATTTTCCTTAATTTTATATCAAAAATAAACTTACTAAGTAAATGCCATTTGATTTAAAAGCACAATACACTCAGAGCGTAAAACAGATATTATAAAAACTGTAGCTACTTAAAAAATCCACTTAATAAGTCACAGCCACACTAACTAGTTTTCTTAAGATAATTCAATAAACTCGGCGTAACAAAAGTTGGCACCCAACTAAGATTAAACGTCAAGAAGTAATGGTAGTACCTCACCCAGAAGTATAAAACTCCTAACGCACAATATACTGACGTCATCATCAGCGGCAAAAACGGAAGAGTTTTATTTAACCCCCATGCAACATGAACCACGTTTTCATACATACACAAGAATATCAGACCATACAGGTACAGAGACTCTAAGTAGTTCAACATTGGTAATCGTAAAAACGGTCGTTTTACGATTTTAGTTCTTATTTCGTACAGAGGTGGTATGTAGGCGAAAGCTATGCTTACATGTGTGAGTAGCATAAACAGTTTGATGCCGAGGAGACTTTTGGGGTAGAGTAGAGGGAATAATGAAAAGTGACCTACTGTGGATAGGATGAGGAACATCTTTGCATCTAGATCGCCCAACACCGACATGAAACTGAAACAAAAATATTCTTTGGAAAAGTTGTTTCAAGCGAGAACACGTAAACATGGTATACAATAGTGTTATTCCAAGAATAACTAATGATACGTTTCTTTATTTATAGTCAAAGTCAAAAATCATTTATTCAGTAGGACGCGTGTGATCACTTTGAATAATCTTAAAACTAGGTGATTTTACTCCTGTTCCTTCGCGACCAATCCCGTGAAAAGATCGTACGATTATTTATTACGTCGATTTATTTATTTATTATTATTAGTCGTTCTTGATAGATAGTCGATCTGAACGGTCCGTTAGTGGATGGGTGACCGCCAGTGGCATTTTCATCTGAGCGCTTCCGTGCTTCGGAGGGCACGTTAAATTATCGGTCCCGACTATTGAAGTCGTTAAGCCATGACGAAGGCCTTAAGGTGACCTAAAAACTCCGTCACCAAAGTTGGCCACTGACTCATACGAACTTACTGTAATTAAGTCTACCTAGTACCTACTCAATTTTTTTACTGCGGTTTAGGCACCGTCTCAAATACGAATTATGAAATCATATGCTCACCTCAACGGAATCAATATCATAAGTATCGCTTTTTCGTGGACGTGCCAACTGAACAGGAACGAGCAAGTTGCGCAAACGATAATACATCTGTAATAAAAGAAATATTAATTTGTTAACAAAAAAAAACATTCAAGTATACTCGTAATTGGACACTCCTAGTAACAACATCAGAATAATCAATAATCATGATCAATTTTATTTATCTTTTTTACAGGCTATTTATTATTTTACTTGCAATGTATTTTTGTTCGAGTCTGCAAGCATAATTTGAGGGCTAAATTTTGTCATCCCAAAGATATTTTGGTCAAAGTCAAAGTCAATAAGCATTTATTCAGTAGGAACGCTGGGATCACTTTTTGTAAGCGGGACAGCGAGTGTGATTTGTTCGGTGTGTGAGAAGTACAGAGCGATAGATACGCAATGTCAATTACTGCACCAAAACACTTTTTATCTAATTACAAGTTATTTAATCAACCAATCGAAAAATTAAAAGACTCAACTAAAGAAATACTTGTTTTCTTGACGAAACAAAAACCCACCAAAAAAAGTGTGCTATTCCTGAGATAAATAGCAAAATGTGTGCAAAACATGTATTTTTCAAAAAAAATATTATCTTGAAAATCGTGTTTTTAAAACACGTAATCCAAGATAAATATTCGAAGTATCATTTCCCTAAATATGAAGGTTGTACCTTCATATTTAGGGAAATGATATTTAGGGAACTTGCTTTTACAGATTCTGAGATAAATAGCTACAAAATTGCTTATATCGCTCCCGCACACCCGGTGATTTGACTCCTGTTCCTCTTCTGTGGTGATGAGCTGTTCAATCGAACTCAGTGAATAACAGTAAAATATCCGTGATTTGGCTCATTTACCAGCTCACGGTAACGATTAAAAGCTTGTACTTATTTATTAATACGCGGTATTAGTCGCAAAGGAACAGGAGTAGAATCACCTCGCTTTAAGATGATTCAAAGTGATCCCAGCAGTCCTACTGAGTAACTTTTTGACTTTTGATTAAATAATAAAATAATACCTTATGAAACTCATAGGTCTGTATCGTCTATCAGCGCATAGATTCCACATTTTGATCAGAGCCGGCACCATAACCAGCATAGTGATGCCGAAAGTGATACCAGGAGTTATAGATGACAGAACAGTGTGGTCAAACTCTTGAACTAAGCCACCAGTCATCGCCGCTTCCGTCTTGTTCACAACCACACCAAATCTTGGTACTGAAATCAGAAAACTTTTCATTTTCATGTTTTAGGTCGGGAATTGAATTAAAAGTACCATTTTCAATGACACCTAAAAGACGAAGACAACGATGTACAGCTGCCTCGTTCACTCGTTTAATTTGTTGCATCGTTCTATCTCGCCTACTCTATCAAACATGCGCAATCGTTTAGTGCACCTAACTTCAGAGAGCTAAAGATTGGTTGTGCGTATTGTAGGTGCCTATCATTTTGTGCTTTCAATAAAATGCTGGTTCTGGTGTTGTTATAAATTATATTTGAAGGAAAGTATCAGATAGAACAAGCTTTTTTTTGGGACTAGATGGCACTATAAATACAGGCCAATGGAATAGACAGTTTATACATAAATGATCAGATTACTAGATCTACCATGAATTTGATTGAAAAAAGTACTCACATGTATGTTGTAGTGCTTTGTCAGCAAAGTTGTAGACAGCCCAAAAGTTAGGTGCCCAATATGCATGACACAACCCCCTCTTGAATGGGAATAGTCTTAACAGCAACTGCAAATATCAAATGATTAGAATGCTACAAGGCGCATACGAAAGAAGTTTGGTAGAATTTAAGCAGAACTTGCATTTAACAATAACATGTAGATACTTACGCCACTAGCAAAGGACTGCTCTTACGCGGACTCTACATTTACAAACTATTCTTAACTAAAAGTTCTTTTAGCTAAACAGAACTTTTCGATTAGTTGAATTTTTTTTTATGATGAATGTGTCGGCTCTTGAAACCTCGAAACTAACATAGGCAAGAATGAGGTCTACGATGAAGCGAGCCTACCCAGAAGGTGGCTATTAATTCTCTTCTTGAAAACAACAAGGTCATAGCTCAGCAGAAATACAGACGTTGGAAGCTGATTCCAAATTTTTGCAGTGCGCATAATAAAAGAACTTTGAAAGCATTAATAACTTAATTACATAAAGTATGTACCTACTTATTAGTTGAATTTATCTAATTTTTATCCATTACTAGTCACCACCCTAGACATTGCATTTTTTTTAACTAAACTACAAAGGGGAAAGGTTTGTTTGTTTGTTTAAATTGAATAGGCTTCCAAACTACTGGACCGATATGAAAAATTATTTCACCATTAGAATCCTACATTATTTCTGTTGAAGATAGGCTTTATTTTATCCCGGGAAAGTGAAGTTTTCCCGAAGGACCGCGGGTAACACCACGACGGACAGCTAGTAATAAAATAAAATTAATACTAACCTGCGGTAAATGATCAATAAATGGTCCAAAAGAAGCCGCTAGCACGCTGATCACAACAAATGCAAGTTTGATCAGGTTCAGGATCTCAAAGGAATACCACGGAGTATGCTCTCCATCCACAGATGATATTGTGAAGCAGTATGCCCTGAACAAGTACACAACGTACACTGGCGCTATGTACAGAAATATGTGCTTTAGGTTTAGTAGTACTGCAAACCAGAATGCTGCTTGTATGTGATTTGACTGAAACAAGAAATATGAGTTAAGTATGTATAAGAAGATTATTGGTGTCTTCATCATTATTTACATGCTGTGCCGTACCCTCTTAGCGTGCGATAACGGGAAGGGAATGATGATGATGATCATTATTTAATTTTTATAAGTAAGCAGACCATAATTTTTTAAGAAAACAGCAACAGAAGCTGTCGTGAAATTAAGCACTTACTACTGCATTTTATGATAGTTTTAAAACATAGGCATGCATGTTCACTCAATGATGCGCGTGATTGGTGGATCGCGCGTGTGTAGCTAGAACACAAAACGGTAACACCGCTGTGCCTGTGTGCATAGTAGGTACATAAACTATATTAGAGAACTCTAGTGTCAAGATAAACAACCTAATTTAAGACACTACTAACCAGAAAAAATGTGATCTTTTCAACAATAAACGCTATCTATGTGCCATACTTGCACATTCTTCAATCCAAGAAATCTAACTGGTGCACTTTAAGTTATGTAAGTTGTTAAGCCATGACGGAGGCCTTAAGGCGACCTAAAAACTCCGTCACCAGAGTTGGCCACTGACTCATACAAACTTCAATTTCAATTTTAAAGCCCTTATTTATACCGAGGGTTTTTTACATAGACATAGACAGACATAGACATAGACAGACATTTATTCACTACTTTGGCACACAATACAATCACTAGAATAAAAAAAAAACCAAAATAAAAAAGAAGAATAATAAAAAATGAAAAGTTGAAGAATTGTGATTGTGTGTCACAGCAGCAAAAAGGCGTCGACTCAGCATTCTGCCGTCCCACTGAGAAGTGGTAAGGCGCTGGTATTCTGCCTGGTCCCGCAATGTCCTTGCTGTCATCCAAACTTCTTTTCCGCTGTCTACCTCTCTTTCTTTTGGTGTACAAACTTAACTATAATTTTGAATAAATACTTCCAGTTTCTTTCTGTAATCATGATGTAACTTTTTGTGTTCACTTACTTTAATTATTTTGGATATTGAATACATCAGTATGCCATACATGAATCCATTGTATTGGAAGTGAATGTGATCCACCATGAGCAGTCCTGGGTTTGCTGCTAATAGGAGAAATGCAATAGGCTCGCCTCTACTGAGAAGTTTTGTACAACTGAAACGAAAGGAGATAAAATATAAATAAAAGACTGTAGTTATTATTCGGACTGTAGTTATTATTAGGGAGCATTATCACCAGTGACAACAGATGTACTCCCGATATAAAAGCTAGAATAGCTATGGCAAAACAGGCATTCCATAACAAAAGAAATATACTTACTTCGAAAATAGCAAAACGAGTAAAGAAAAAGTTCATTAAAACATATGTGTGGAGCATAGCTCTCTATGGATGCGAAACTTGGACTCTGACACAGCGGGATAGAGAGAAGTTGGAGGCTTTTGAAATGTGGTGCTGGAGAAGGATGGAGAGGATTAGTTGGACAGAGTAGGTTACCAACGAGGAAGTGCTGAGAAGAATTGAGGAGAAAAGGGTTTTGATGACCACCATTCAAAATCGAAGAGGAAAAATGATTGGACATCTTATACGACATGACAGCTTTATTAAAAACATCATAGAAGGAAAAGAAAGAAAGAAAAGAAAGAAAGAAAAAATATTTATTTGCAACAGCAATAAGTACCAAAAACCAGAAAAAACACAATAACTAAAGATGACATAGAAACAAAAATAAAATAAAAAGAAAAATATGTTAAGAGTGTCTCGCAATCGTTTAAGTGTGTTGTGCTGCTGCAAATTGGTTTCCGACTCAGCATTATGTTGTGTTGGACAGTCGAAACCATACAACGCAACGCTGGTCTTCCGTCGGAACCAGCAGAGAGAGTCACGCACGGGTTAAAATAGAGTGTACAATAATTAATAAAAAAACACTGTAAATAAAATGTAAGAGTAGGGTATACCATAATAATATATAAACTCTGTAAAAATAAAATATACCTAGTTATAACTATAAAGAATTAATATGAGTACCTCCAAAGTTACTTTGACAAGCACACAAAAATAGAGAGGTAGAGCGTAGCAGAGAATCAGCAGGTAGAACCAAAAACTGTAGCCAAATAAGAATGCCACAAAATAAATCGTTATATTATTATCCTATTAGAGCGGGACTATGTAAAAATGAATAGGTAGGATACTTATGCAGGGAAAACAGAGTGCGTAAAACACAGACAAAAGTAAAAAATAAATTATATACCTATTATAAAATAGAGATCTCACATCTGAGATCTTCATGCTCTTTTTGACAGTCAATAAGAAACATTTTTAGTTTAAATTTAAAAGAATAAACGCTTTGTAGGTTTCTTATTGGCGGAGGGATATTGTTCCAGCATTTAGTTGCTGCGTACCTAAAACTGCCCCTGAAAGCTGCCGAGTGGTGACGATGGGTAGCTAACTGCTTAGAGCACTTACGAAGTGACCTTTTACTGGTGATCCAAGTGAGTTTCTCAAAGAGGTATGCGGGAGTTTTATGTTTGACCACACCGAAAAGTAGACTCGCAAGATGAAGTTTTCGCCGCGCTTTCATCTTTAAAATTGATTTATGGTTTAAGAAAGGAGTTACATGAGTTCTAGGTGGAATTTTGAAGCAAAAACGAGCGCAAGCATTTTGTACCCTCTGTATCAAACGCTTCGTTCGACTAAGCAACCGCGGGCCAGTCACTGTATCCACATAATTAAGTTTCGATAGCACTAGGGACTCAACTAGTTGGATACGTAGTTCTTCACTAAGGTATGGTCTGATGTTATAGAGAACTTTAAGTTTATAAAAACATGATCATACAGAGTCAGTAATATGTTTCTCAAACTTTAAGCCAACGTCCATAACGAGTCCTAAGTTCCGTGCAATGTAAACTCGTTCTATAGGCTCACCCAATAGCCTGATGTCCATTAAAGACGGAAGACTATCAAGTTTATGCTTAGTACCAATAGCCATATACTTGGTTTTCGAAGGGTTTAAAACCAAACTATTGTGACGCGACCACTCGGCAATTCGAGTTAGATCCTCGTTAAGGCCTTGGATTGCCGAACACACATCATCCGGTCTGAAAGAGACATATAACTGCACATCGTCAGCGTATATATGGAATCTGCAATTTTTTAAGCAACTCGTGATATCTGCCGTATAAATGGAGAATAAAATAGGCCCCAAAATAGACCCTTGGGGTACACCTCTCTCGACTAGAGTTTCAGCTGAGGATGACGTAGTACCATTAGGATTAGTAAGCTCGACGTGTTGACGTCGACCACTCAGATAGCTATTGAACCAACCAGTAGCATCCGCACTAAATCCATAGTAGCTAAGTTTAGACAGCAATAGACAGGTATTTAAAGCGTCAAAAGCCCGAGAAAAATCTAATAACACAAGCAAAGTAATAAGGCCCTGGTCTTGCGCAGCTAGGATGTTGTCGGTGACATCTAATAGAGCAGTAGACGTACTACGGCCCTTCCTAAAACCTGATTGAAATTCCGGTAGCAAGCAATTCTTCTCTATAAATTCAGTAAGTTGGCTACAGACAGTTTTTTCAAGTATTTTGGACATACATGAGAGAATGCTAATTGGCCGTAGATCTTTCATCGTAGTAGGATCAGGAATCTTAGGTAGAGGGCGGACAGTAGCTGTCTTCCAAGCATCAGGAAAGGTGGATGTTGTGATGGAAGTATTGATGATCGAAGTGATCACTTCAAGTGTTACTGGTAAGGTCATTATCAACATCTTAAGGTTAATATTATCGGGACCTAGAGCATTCGATTTAAGTGAGGTGATGGTTTTAATTAAATGCTCGCAACTGACTGGAAGAATATTAAAAACTGCGTCACTAAATTTATGAAATTCAAAGAAAGACAGAAGTGAAATATCGTTGTAAAGATTACCAGGTAAATTTAAAAAGTGATTATTTATAGCATTAGGATCATTTAAATGAGACGGAAGTTCAGTCGACTTTGAAGGCAAAATTGTTGATTTTAAACTTTTCCATAACTGTTTAGGTTCCTTAATTTTATTATTAACATTATGCTTAAAGTAGGCAACCTTTTCAAAATAGAGAGCTTTAATAACCTCTGACTTGAAGTCCTTATTTTTAGTCTCAGACTTCGTTCTACGATATGCAAGAAGTGCATCGTCTCGTAATTTCATCATCTCCTTAATGGTAAAGGTGATCCATGGAAATGAACGATCCTTTACAACCGAGGTTCGAACAGGTGCATGGAGGTCGAATAACGTCAATACACTGCGATTGAACCACTCTACCATTTCATTGACATCCGAAAGAGAGGCAATCGAATCCCAAGGTACCGAAATTAGATCCTTGTTAAACAGATCCACCAAGATATCGTTTAATGGCCTGTAAGTTAGGTAGTTGGGAGGGATTTTATCACGTTTGAATTTAAATTCGCAAACTATTAGGTGATGTCCTGTTGAACGTCCGACAGGGTCATCCACAATCTTTTTAGCCGGTATGTTCGTGCAAACTACATCAATTTGAGACTCAGACGTATTTGTGAAGTGAGTTGGCATAGTGACTAATTGAGAGAGTCCTAGACATTCCAAGAATGTATCAAATTTTTTCATTTTACAACTATCATTGATATTAAAATCACCAAGTAAAATTATACTATCAAAGTTGGGTGACGCGTTAATCGAATCTGTAAGAGCGTCAAAGAATAGGTCAACGTTAACACGATGAGGTCTATAAGCAGTCCCTACGAGAAGCCTCTTACCCTTGATGGACAGTGTAAGCCACATCTGCTCTACCGAGGCATACAGAGGGTCAGAAGGGTGAGTCCATGTTCGTGCTGCTACCCCATTCTTTATATAAAAACCAACTCCACCACCTCGCTTTGCGATAAACGAAGGTCGAGGAGTATGACGCAACTTATAATTCGGTATGATAGGAGCACGAAGATCCTCGTCCGATGTCATCCATGTTTCATTCAATGCTACAAGATCCATAGAGTACCTACAGAAAGATGCAACTATATTATCATGATTCGTACCAAGTGAACCAGGATTGTACAAACCTATTTTGAATGTATTATCGAAAACTACATTTTAAAAATGAACCTTCAGTTGCCATAGAATTCGGCTCTAGCAGAAAAACACATTCCATTCTATAGGATAAAGCGAGTTTTCCGAGAAAATAAATACAAAACGTGCACAATAAGTATTTAAAATAAAGTGAGAATCGCATAAAAAAATAAATACAAAATAATAATGATAGCAAAACAGTTAGATAAGAACACTTGAACTCTGCGAGACACCCATGACAGACAAAAATACAATGATACTGAAAGTTATAGGATATACCTCCTGCATTATAATGATTAGCCTTTATTAAACTAGGAATCAAACTTATCCGGACCCAAAAACCCGCATAATGTCGTCTTCCGAACGAATCGGAAACACATCCTTGCCGTCAGCTTGTCTTACGTAGACACGGCCTCTCTTGGTCCAGGAGTACCTCCATTGGAGTCTTCGACATTCCTCACGGGCTTTGTGAAATAAAAGCCTGTTGGCACGAGTCAGCCGCTCATTGACAAAGATGCGGGCCCTCGGTTGCGCTGTAGCCCCAGCGGTGGCGCTCGGGTCTCGACCCGCATCAGCAGTAGTGAGCGTGCGACGCACACGTGCGTTCTGCAGCAGCTGGTCGCGTAAGTGACGGCGGGCCAGTCGAACCACAACACGACGAGCACGCGGCGCCTCACCACCGGCACCTGCGCCCTGCGCCACACCTACTCGCTCGGCAAAGACAATGTCACGCTCTTCCAACGGCACTCCTAGCCTTGCGGCTAGCACGGTGACCGTGTGAACCACGTTCTCCCCTTTTTCTTCCGGGAGTTGCCCAATTTCAAGGTCAGATAAGAGCGACTCCTGATCCCTGTCATTCAACTCCTGTTGCAGATGAACTATCTTGCACTTAAGAGAAGCCACTTCTGCTGGATGATCCTCACGACGCTGCTCTACCGCTTCCAGGCGACTCTCAACAGAGTCAACTCGTTTAGAAAGCCCATTAAAAGTAGCGCGAAGCTCAGCCAACTCGCGGCGGAACTCGCGGATTTCAGTCATCCATCCTTCGAGCTCGTTATGCATGTCCTGCAAGTTGGATGAGGAGTCCACACTCTGCGATGACTTGGCTCGCCCTGACAACAGTGCATCACTAGTGACTTGTCTCACCGGGGTATTGTCACCTTTACGCGTACGGGTTGTACAATCAGGGCACACCCATCCCTTACCGACAGGTGAAGACTCTTGAATTGAGACACAGGCTTTGTGAAATAGAGCGTGGCAGATGCTACAACTAGCGGCACCTGTAGGTGAAATATATTTACGGCAGGCACTGCAGGATTTCGACGGCATGATCGATGTAGAACCCGAAGGTGTAGTGTATGGATTTAAAGATAGATGGCGCTAGGTAAAGTTTCAACAATCCTCCGGTACAGCGCTGATTGACACTGCGGTGCAGTTCTACTACTCGACGATAGATGGCACCACTAATACGAGCTTGCAAGTCGGTTCTCGATTACAGACACAGCTTATTGACGAGATGGGAGCAGTTGAACTACCCTCCCAGGGCAATTTGAGTGTTGATCTCAGAAGATATAATTACCCAATTAAAGACGTCTTTACAGCCTCCGTGCTCACGCTCACTCTCGTACCCGCGTATCACGTATTAGGGAACTAATGGAACGTAATAGTCAGAGTTTCTAGACTTGTATGTCACAGTAAAAAACAAAAATAGTCAGAGACAGTGTTGTCAGATTCGTGTCCGTGACTCAACTCCAAAAAAGTGGAAGGAAGACGAGGAAGAGGCAGGCCTAGAATCAGTTTCATGAGTCAGATAAAGGAGAAGATCGCTGTCATGTCGTATAAAGAAGTAAAGGAATCCGCATTGGAAAGGGAGAGGTGGAGGAAGTTGCATCATCGCACCGACAAGAGCTGAGCTCTAAAGTTTAATGATGAGAATAGAATAGAATAGAATATATCTTTATTGAAAAATACCTAATAACAAAAAATATACAAAATGAAATAAAGAGAAACAGAAAATATAAAACTTAGGTATAACAATGGGCGGCCTTATCGCTGAAAGCGATTTCTTCCAGGCAACCTTTGGATGGACAGGAAAGATTAAAAGATGTCGACGGCTAGCTTAGGGAAAAAATAAATAAATAAAAACTTAATTACAACTAATACAGTCTACCTACAGTATACAATACTATATATATATATATATATGTACAAAAATATATATGAATAATAAATATATATATAATAATATAATATACACTACACTATGAAATCTATTTAAAAATTAATAATGATAATAACCTACGTACAAAAAGTTTTAAAAACAAATAATCCATACTAATATTATAAATGTGAAAGTAACTCTGTCTGTCTGTCTGTCTGTCTGTCTGTCTGTCTGTCTGTTTGTTACCTTTTCACGCCCAAACCGCTGAACCGATTAAGCTGAAATTTGGCATGGATAAAGAGTATACCCCAGGGATGGACATAGGCTACTTTTTTTTGTCAATTACCATAAGGGGGCGGGAAAATAAGGGTTGGAAGTTTGTATGGGGAAAAAAGTTAAGCAACCCTGGGCGCGGTCATAATAAGGATGGGTGACCGCCCGAAGCCACTTTTTGCACTCTAAATTTTTTCGTTTTTTTTTGTATTTTGCATAATAAATTATTTTTAAATTAATGATAAACATGTAACATGTGTGTTCCCACCCATCAATATATCCGAACTCCGAAGTTATGAGGTTTTGATATTAAAATATTTTTCCTTGGCTATAGTTACAACGCCATCTATCGGTCTAGAGGTCAAAACTACTTTACACTTTTTTCCTAGGTGGCGTTTTTACTATGGCGGAGATCGAGTATAATTTTCTTTGATTTTGAGTTTTGAAAAGTTAATGGAGATTTTTGCTAAGAGTTTTCGATATTTTTATATTGCTGACGAAGTCGCGGGTAGGTATTGCCGCTCGCTTCGGCAAATCTGACACCAGTTGCCGCTATCGTGTTGTTCTTAACATTGCAAGATCTGGGTAAGATTTTCCCTACCTCTATCTATTAAGGGATTCTTGAGAGAAACATAACGCAATATTAGTTAATAATTTTATTTCGAAATTTTAAACCACACAGTTCTTGCTATAAAAAAATACGTTTCGAGTCAATTTCTTCAAAAACTCTCTCTCTCTTCAAAAACTCGCTGCGCTCGCTTCAGCGATTCTGTACCAATTACCGTATTCGTTTTGTTCTTAGCATTGCAAGATCTGGGTAAGATTTTTCCTATCTTTATCTATTAAATGATTCTTGAGAGAAACATATATAAAAAAAATATTATATCATGCGACGGAGTTTTATATTTTGTACTCTCGATTCACTCAAAACTCCTCCACTTTGTTCCTAATAATGCGCAGACGAAGTTGCGCGGGTCAGCTAGTAATATATAAAATAGTTTTATGTTGATGATAAATGTGATAAATGATGATGAGTTATTATTATTTTAAATCAAAAGAGCAAGGGTCAGAAATCAATATACTGCATAGCGTTTCATAACTACTTCAGCGGAATGCATCCATGATGAAATTGATCCAAAACCGACATTTCCTGTATTGCGATAGGTTGTGGTCGGTTGAACAGGTGACCAAGGGCCTTACTATGAGCTCTTATAGCGATCTTGTTTAGGTCTTAAACTGAACTGCATCACTATTTCGTACCACGACATATAATAAAAGTTTCTAGATTTGCTGTAAAAACTGAATCGTTTTGCAATATAATACTTAATACAAATAAAAAAACAGGTCACAGTACGATAACTTAGAGATTCAGATTAGGAACATAAACTGGATAGCTCCCAAACTGAATTGTTTATTAAAAGGTCATGGTACGACTCCAGTACTGTTGCTGATACGTTCCGCTGAAGCATCAATTGCTATGCTAGGCAAGTTAATAGACATAGGAGCACAAGTTCTTAAACAGTTCAGATCAAAGTACTACACTAAATTATAATGCAGTTACAGTAGTATAGCAGAACTCACCTTCTCACACCTAGGATATAAATAATATCCAAAACTATGACTGAGAGCCTTTGGAACAGAACTGTTTCATAGGAAGCATAGTTGAGATTGTTGAGCTCCAGCATTTTCGGGTCAAACAAACGTGCTATGTACGATAGCCCGCATTCCAGCCAGGCGAAGAATGGGGGATAATCTAGGGTCCATTCTGATGTGGAATCATAGTACCACTCCTCAACCGTAAGGTTGTGTGTAATAGCCAGCCAGTTTCTGTGTACCTCGAAATCTGTTGAATAACTGATCAAAAGCTTAGTAATCAATAAATTAAATTATAACAAATAAATAGGTTTTTATTGCAAAATACTCTCAGGAAACTTACTACACCGGTATGAACATCAGTTTTATGGCTGTAATCACCCATATTATATGATAAATCATGACTAATCTGTTTATGAATTTGTTGTACTGCCTTTTATGGTAATTTATCTATTGAGCCAAGACATCCATCCACTAATAATATTATTTTTTGCCGCTAGAATAGAACACGAATTCAATAGAACCACGTCGTCAATCAAATCAACAAAAACAAACTAAAAATAAAATTCATTCAGTCACAGAGTGACAATTCTGTGAACGAGAGTAACCGCAGTATCCGTCTGTGAGAGTAACATTTAAAGATAACCCACAGAGTATAAGATAACCATTCGTCCGCGAGTTAACCCACAGACTAAGTATAGCAGTTAACCGAGTTAACCCTTTTTTTTTTTTTTTTTTTTTTTTTTTTTTTTTTTGTCGCTGGGTAAAATGCGTTACGCATCCCCTCCGCCGGGGGGCGAGAGGGGTATGTGGGACTCCCGGGGACTCCCGGTATACCCACTAAACATCCCAGCGCCTTTCCGGCGTCGCCTGGAATGGAGGGGGCCCGGGCAACCGGCAGAGCCTCTACATCCAGACCCCCTCCGGCGATCCCCGCCCTTACGGCGGGCCCCGCGTCGTAGTGAGCAGTGCAAGGCGGACGAAGGTGCCCCCGCACCTAGCGTCCGCTACTCACCACCTGAGCTCTCAGCTCCCTTCGTCCACTGCGCACTCTAATTAAAGAGTGCGCGTGGAGAAGCCTCCAAACGGCCGCAGAGGACAGGGAGAGCGGCAACGTAACACCGACACTCCTCTTCCACTGCGGCCCCACCGCCAACGCATCAACGGTGCGCCACCGTTTGGTCGCGGAAGATAGGGCGAACGGCAACGACACACCGACACGCCTCTTCTCCCGCGACCCCTCCTGACTGCGGGGGACAGAAATCACTCCGTCCTCCGCACCCGCCTCAGACGCATCCCGAGCGGGCCCAACCGCAAGCCCACTCGGAGCGTCCCCGCCTGGGATCCCTGTTGGCTTCACCGTGGGCCTCCAAACCACGGTTACTGAGCCCCCCCATCGCGACAAGATCGGAATCCACCGGGGGGGTAACCGAGTTAACCCTTTTTTTTTTTTTTTTTTTTTTTTTTTTTTTGTCGCTGGGTAAAATGCGTTACGCATCCCCTCCGCCGGGGGGCGAGAGGGGTATGTGGGACTCCCGGGGACTCCCGGTATACCCACTAAACATCCCAGCGCCTTTCCGGCGTCGCCTGGAATGGAGGGGGCCCGGGCAACCGGCAGAGCCTCTACATCCAGACCCCCTCCGGCGATCCCCGCCCTTACGGCGGGCCCCGCGTCGTAGTGAGCAGTGCAAGGCGGACGAAGGTGCCCCCGCACCTAGCGTCCGCTACTCACCACCTGAGCTCTCAGCTCCCTTCGTCCACTGCGCACTCTAATTAAAGAGTGCGCGTGGAGAAGCCTCCAAACGGCCGCAGAGGACAGGGAGAGCGGCAACGTAACACCGACACTCCTCTTCCACTGCGGCCCCACCGCCAACGCATCAACGGTGCGCCACCGTTTGGTCGCGGAAGATAGGGCGAACGGCAACGACACACCGACACGCCTCTTCTCCCGCGACCCCTCCTGACTGCGGGGGACAGAAATCACTCCGTCCTCCGCACCCGCCTCAGACGCATCCCGAGCGGGCCCAACCGCAAGCCCACTCGGAGCGTCCCCGCCTGGGATCCCTGTTGGCTTCACCGTGGGCCTCCAAACCACGGTTACTGAGCCCCCCCATCGCGACAAGATCGGAATCCACCGGGGGGGAACCGAGTTAACCCAAGTTAACCTAACCAACCCCCCCGTGGATTCCGATCTTGTCGCGATGGGGGGGCTCATTAACCGTGGTTTGAACGCCCACGGTGAACCTAACAGGAATCCCAGGCGGGGACGCTCCGAGTGGGCTTGCGGTTGGGCCCGCTCTGGATGGGTCTGAGGCGGGTGCGGAGGACGGAGTTATTTCTGTCCCCCGCAGTCAGGAGGAGTCGCGGAAGAAGAGGCGTGTCGGTGTTTCGTTGCCGTTCGCCCTATCTTCCGCGACCAAACGGTGGCGCACCGTTGATGCGTTGGCAGTGGAAGAGGAGTGTCGGTGCTACGTTGCCGCTCTCCCTGTCCTCTGCGGCCGTTTGGAGGCTTCTCCACGCGCACTCTTTAATTAGAGCGCGCAGTGGACGAAGGGAGCTGAGAGCTCTGGTGGTGAGTAGCGGACGCTAGGTGCGGGGGCACCTTCGTCCGCCTTGCACTGCTCACTACGACGCGGGGTCCGCCGTAAGGGCGGGGATCGCCGGAGGGAGACTGAATGTAGAGGCTCTGCCGGTTGCCCAGGCCCCCTCCATTCCAGGCGACACGCCGGAAAGGCGCTGGGATGTTTAGTGGGTATACCGGGAGTCCCCGGGGAGTCCCACATAACGTAACGATGTGTAACGCATTTTACCCAGCGACAAAAAAAAAAAAAAAAGTTAACCTAACCAATCTTACTACATCCACAGAAAAAAAAATTAATCTTAATCCTGAGCTCGGACGAATTACTAAGATCCTGAGTCCACAGCCCTCAATCACAGGTCACAATCCTCTCAAAATAAGACTCAACGGACTCAACGCATCGAGATAAATGAGTACATTATAACTCAATGACTCAACGAGACTCAAACAAGTGCCACAAACTTAACTGCTGACCGGCGCTGTTATCGCATTTGGTGTTTGTTGGCAGAAAAATAAATTTTAAAGTAAAATTCGCATAAAAATTCGTTAAATATTCCTCTTGTGGCCACCGGTTCACTTATGTTTGTATTATTTAATTGAGAAACCGCTATTGTGCCAATTTCATGCAGTATGGAAAGCGGCACTACCTTTTCCTGACGATTCAAAAATACACTAGGCACCTCATTGTTCAAATTTTCACTTCTCTCGGCAATCCCGGGAGTGCCATGGTTTTTTTTTGTATTGTCCGATCCACTAGGTAGGTATTATACCTGATAGAACAATTAAAGCTTTTATTCCATACTTACTTACTTATATTAATATTATAAATGTGAAAGTAACTCTGTCTGTCTGTCTGTCTGTTTGTTACCTTTTCACGCCCAAACCGCTGAACCGATTAAGCTGAAATTTGGCATGGATAAAAAATATACCCCAGGTATGGACATAGGCTACTTTTTTTGTCAATTACCTTAGGGGGGCGTGAAAATAAGGGTTGGAAGTTTGTATGGGGAAAAAAGTTAAGCAACCCTGGGCGCGGTCATAAAAAGGATGGGTGATCGCCGGAGCCACTTTTTGCACTCTTGTTTTTTTTTTTTTTTTTTTTGTATTTTGCATAATAAATTATTTTAAAATTAATGATAAACATGTAACATGTGTATTCCCACCCATCAATATACACTCATGATCACAGAATTAGGGTCAGTCAAAGACACGCATAAATCTAGAAAACTAAGAATGCTAGCTTAATAAAATAAATTGTGTTTAATAGACAATTTTAATACCCCTTAAATGAAAGTAATAAAATGTATGTGTCACTACATTTTATTTACTAAAAGTTACATAAAGAAAAAAAAACTGCTCAGCTCGACTTAAAACAAAAACAGGAAACATGTAATTTTTTAACAACATTGCTTAATTTATTGAATTTTCATATTTTATATTGCCTCCTCGTGCTTCCATTATTGCGTTTACGTGGTTTGGCACCCTGTACACCAAGTTCCTTATACGGTTTTGGGGGATATTCTCCCATTCCTCTGTGAGAGCAATTTTGAGTTCACGAAGCGTGATTAGGGGAGGGTTTCGTTATTTAACGCATCTCCCTAGCTCGTCCCAAGCATGCTCGATCGGATTGATATCCGGGCTGCGTGCTGCCCACTCCATACGAGTAATGTTCATCTCTTGAAGGTAGTCACTCACAATCCAACTGGTATGAGATCGGGCATTGTCATGCATAAAACTAGCATTCTCACCCAAATTGAACATAAATGGCCCAGCGTGTTCATTAAGGTTTTCTTCCACATATCTTACGTTAGTTAAAGAGCCGTTTTCTATGAAAACCAGCTCTGTGCGACTCTCAGATGAAATTCGGGCCCACACAAGTACATACCCACAACCGTAGGCTACTTTTTCTTCGATGCATGCTTGCTTGAACCTTCACTTTGGTGTCCTATACGCTCTGTGTCTTCCATCGTGCTTGTAGAGTATGAATTTTGATTCGTTGGAGAACATAACTTTTGACCAATCTTAAATAGTCCAATTGAAGTGGTTTTGGGCAAATCTTAGTCTTGAAGAATGATACTACTACGTTCCAGTTTAGGGCCATTTGCAGGTCTAAGGGGTTTCAAATTAGCTTCAGCAAGTTGTCGTCTTACTGTCCATGCGCTTGGGTTGGTCCTCCAAAGTGTCAAAATTGATTTGTAAGTTCAGTTCCTGTGAGAAAGCGATTACGAAGCATCGTGTCCACCAAGTATCGATCTTCTCGTGCTGCGATACACCTGGTTCTGCCTGTTCCTGGTCTTTGAGGTTAGAGCCAGTCTCCTCGTAACGTCGGAGAACTCTTTTTACTGTTGACAGCGACACACCGACAGCCCTAGCTGTATCGCGCTAACTCCGGCCGGTTTCCAGCATTGTGAGAATTCTGGTGCATTTTTCAGATGTAAACGACATTATTACAGCTTGAATAATAAATATTGAACACTATCAATATGGTTTATATACCCACTTAAATGAGAGATTAGAAACACAAGCAAAATCAAATGCAGTAATTTTGTAATTCCATCTTTGAAAGTTTCCATTTTTTTAATTTGATTTTTTTATGACTTAACTTTACAATAACTAGGAAGTTTTAATAACTTAATTTAAGGAATATTTAATTGTCTATTTAACACGATTTATTTTATTAAGCTAGCATTCTTAGTTTTCTAGATTTATGCGTGTCTTTGACTGACCCTAATTCTGTGATCATGACTGTATCCGAACTCCGAAGTTATGATTTTTTAATATTAAAATATTTTTTCCTTGGCTATAGTTAGAACGCCATCTATATCACCGAAGTCAAAACTACTTTATACTTTTTCTCCTAGGTGGCGTTTCTACTATAGCGGTGATCGAGATACGATCGAGTATAATTTTCTTTGATTTTGAGTTTTGAAAAGTTAATGGAGATTTTTGCTTAGAGATTTAGATATTTTTATATTGCTGACGAAGTCGCGGGTAGGTAATATTAGTTAATCGTTTTATTTCGAAATTCAAAACCATACAATACTTGCTATTCAAAAAAAATACGTTTCGAGTCAATTTCTTCAAAAAAATTGCCGCCCGCTTCAGCGATTCTATACCAATTTACCGTATTCGTTTTATTCTTAGCATTGCAAGATCTGGGTAAGATTTTGCCTACCTCTATCTAATATGGGATTCTTGAGAGAAACATAAATATAAAAAAATATTATTATTAGGTAAGTATATCAAACGACGGAGTTTTATATTTTGTATATACCTACTCTCGATTCACTCAAAACTCCTCTACTTTGTTCAATAATGCGCAGACGAAGTTGCGCGGGTCAGCTAGTAATGCTTTTAAATTAGTGATGTAAATGTTTTAGGATCACCTAAAACTCCTAAATTTTAGTTTTTATCCTAGTTAAGAGCTATTACCTGAACTTGGCCTTGAACACACGTACCTACCTACATAAGCATAAAATAAAGGCGATTAGCTATTGTCAATAATTATTATTAAATGGAGAATAAATTCACAATATTGACTGTACTTAATAAATAAATATTTTATTCGTTTAATCCAAAAAGTTCGATAAATATATCACTGCAGTTATGTTTACTCATGAACTTTGAAAATTCACTCATGTTAGCATGTTTTGTACTTGTTGAAGATTGAAAATGAAGCTCTTCAAAATTATTAAATCTTCTGAAGCTACATTTTTCATCAGATTCAAATGATTCAGTTTTTCGAATCATGATTTTTTTCCAAGTCATTGATTTAATATCTTGCCACCATTCTTTGCAAGAACTTTCATCACCCTCTATACATATAACTCCAGGTTTTCCTGGCAAGCAGAATCCTGTTAATTGTAATTCTTTGGATCTTTTTGTTATTTCTTCTCGTTTTTTCTTATTGTAAATATGATGCGAGTAAATCCAAAGACGAGTAGACCGCTCTGTTTGACTCGAGTCTTTACTATTTCTTGATTCATTAATTACTTTTTCATGAATGTTGCTTTTAACAATGGTGTTAATGTTGTCTTGTAGCCAATTAATTACAGTATAAATGCAAACATCTCCAATTTGATTTGTCTTAATATTGGACGCTAGTGCTGCATTGAGAAAAGATTCTTGTTGCCGATTGAGCTGGTTACAGCGAATGTAAATATCAGGTTCCTCATTTGGATATGTAACAGGTAAATTCACACATATTTCCAGTTTACAATTATCAATTATTAAATTAATAACAAATTCCAAATTATTTGGAACATATTCAGAGTCACCGTTAACAAATTTCTTGATTTCTTCCAATATATTTTTATCTGATACAATGATTTCACCATCATTTGGATACATTGATTGCAGCAATTCTAATTCACTTAACTGTTGCGACAAGCAATCGACAAAATTTTTGACGAGTGGGACTACCGAATCTGGTTGTTCTAGCATCATAGTTTTTTAGGAAAGACCAATACCTCAGCTCAGACAAATGATCTAAGACTAAACTATATTTTATTCACAGATGTACAGACTGACTGTTGCACTTCCACGCGACAGTCGACCGACACTGTAAACAAATTATTTCTGACATTAATCAAATGAATGAACGGCTGCTTTTCGTTCATCTTAAATTGAGGCGAGGCAGCAGGATTGAGGCGCTGCTATACTTACTCCGTGGAGGCGCTCCTTGCATTTCTCTGGGCCCTCATTCCCACTTCATTAATTCCTCTTTCTATTCCTCAGACCGTACTTCTTGCAAATTTCGCTTTCTTTTAACTGTATTCTGTTTCTGACTGTCTGTGCAGTGCTGTCTGTAGTTGGTTCGTGGACTTTGTTGTACTGGTTGTCAAGTTCGTTGATTTGAGGAAAAAGGTCTTCTTGCGCCATTTTTGAAGAAGATAAAGTGGTTCCTATTTTATTCGTTTTCTAATTTCTATTGACCAAATTGACAGGACTGACTGACTGACATACTGCTGACATGACATGATATGAATTTTTAAATTTGACATTGGCAGCATTATTTAATAAAAGAAGAAGAAGAGGAATGTTTTGTTTGATGATTCGTTTTTCTATGGGCATTGCTATAAACTTATTTTTTTAGTAAAACAGCCTCTATTAAGTACAACAACTAATCTAAGTTACCTGGATTGATTGGAGAGACTTGACTATTCCCCCTTCGATATTCCCCAGTAAACAATGTATCATTGTGGGATGCGGCAAGTAGGAGAGCGGCATGTTCCTTACCAAGTGGATCTGATGGTGTGGAGTAACCGGCTAGACTTGCTTGCGCTGAGCAATTTCAAAGGTTTGAAATACCTCCTGTTAACATTTCTGACGATCTTTTTTTATGTTGGACTATCTCTACGTACATATCCATCAATATTTCAGGTGAAGTGCAAATTCACAGACTTCATTGGCAGAAAGTATGGAATCTACCATCGCCAGAAGAAAATGTCACTGTCCGAGCGATGGCATGGAGACCTGATGGGAAGGTTTGTTGTATAGGTTCAGTCATGTTTACTTGTGCTGAAAGCATGAGGGTAATAAATATAATTTCCCTTCACTCTTTGTTCCAGGCTTTGGCGGTGGGATATAGTTCTGGTTCAGTGTACATAGTGGATATTGAAGATAAGGAAGTTCTGGATAAATACAATTTGGAACAAAATACTTTAGATGATTATACTGTGAAACATTTAGGAGTCAGGTGTATTACCTGGGCAGTCAGAAATAGCCCATTAGAAAATGCCACTGAATATAACTTATATGTAAGAATACTTTTTTTATCCATTTATTGCATGAAATTCAGACATTGCAATTATAATATTCATAGGATGATTCTTATTATAAAGAATAAGTTTAAAAAAAACCCTCCAGGAGTGCCGGCAGAAGTGTAAACTTGACAAATAACCCAGTGTCGGTGAGCAGTCACATGACTCGCACATGACCTTTTTGAAGAATCCAAGAATTTTCTCTCATCTTAAAACTGCCATAGGCGCCCAAAGAAGTATTCACTTCAAAAACCCTTTGAAATTATTGTTAGTCAATAATAACAATGTGATTTCAGGATGATGCTTCAATATTCCTTCAAAAGCTACCTAACATTGGAGGATACAAAAACCAGGGCAGTGGTGATGGGGTCAAAGATTTTAAAGAAATTCAGGAACCAAATCAACTAAACATGCTATTAGTGGGATATGGAACCGGCTATATTTACATGAACATTTTTGGAAGATACCCATACGGCACTATACATTTAGCCCAAGTTGCCAAAGATGATTTTGGAGAGTACAATGTCTTGGATATCAATTTGTCTGACGATTTCAGTGTGATGCAAGTTCTGTACATTGATAGATATTCCAATAATGTTTTGTTGTCACTTATTAACACTAGTGTTTTGTCTGCATTTGCCGAGGAAATGTTCATAGTGGCAAATAAACATGTGCAGATTGTTCAAATGCTGTCTTACTTAGATCAGACCATGACATCTATCACTGAAGCATGGGAACATATTTTATTAGAGATGGATACCAAAATGGCGTATTATGCTACATCTGTTCCTAAAGGTGGAGTTTCTGCTGATATGTTGGAGCTTCTTATGCTAGGTAACTTTCTTTTATAATCTAGCTAAGGTTGTTTTTAAGCCACCAAACCAGGGTCTTCATCCATCTGGGTTATTAAACTTTACAGAGCATCTAGACAGTTTATTTTCCAGGTTTTAATTGTTTTACAAGAAACCTTTGAAATGTCAAGACCAGGCTTCTTGTCCTGTTTTAGAGATTGTAACCCTACACCTAACACTTTTAGTAGGGTTTAATATGAACTTGTATTTACAGGCACACCGTCAGATGAATTGCAGGTATATTTGCTACAGAAGCTTACAGCTAATGATCTGAAGAAGTTTGGCAATTCTGTTGAGCTCAGCTATTCTACCATACAGAAGTTAGTTTTGAAACAACTGAACATTGTTGGACAAAGTCTCACATACTATTTGGCAGAACTTAGAGGGCTTACAAGAATACCTGATAGATATAAGGTAGTGATTTCATTATATTTATTTTGTTATTTTTCAGTAAAATTATCTCCTATGGCTTGTTTTTCCTCAATAATTGCTACTTGTGGCCATAAGTAGACGATGGAAAAACAATCACATAATGTTTCCTTATTATTTCAGATTCTTGGCATTACTGAAAGTAGTGTCACAGATGCAATAAAAGCCTGTTGTGCTTTCTTGAATAAAAGTTTGGAGCTGCAGCAAGTCATAGATGTATCTATGCGCAACTACAAAGCATTCTTCAGGTGGCTTTTTGTAGTCATTGTCCGCTTATTAGATGAGCAAACACCAAGCGAAATTGTGAAGATAACACAACAAGAGCTAAGTCATATAGCAGAGTTCCTTTACAATTTTGATACTGTTCAAGAAGATGATAGTATTCAAGACAAACCAGTCAAG
Source organism: Epirrhoe alternata (assembly GCA_963565295.1). Classification (NCBI taxonomy): domain Eukaryota; kingdom Metazoa; phylum Arthropoda; class Insecta; order Lepidoptera; family Geometridae; genus Epirrhoe; species Epirrhoe alternata. The sequence continues at coordinate 9,068,839 of OY751381.1, read as the reverse complement.
TTCAATTTAGAAAGATTAGGGCAGTACTTGCAAGACCAAGATCTATCTTTACTACCTGATGATGAAGATCATCCTTGGCATAAATTCCTCAAAGAAAACTCTTGTCTATTAAAAGACAATGAAACAATATTCTCAATGACTGAATTCAGAAAATACTCCCTTGTTCAACAACAAAAGTACCTCAAAAATGCAGTTGATAAAGTATTTGATGTGACACAAAAGGACATAGGAAAATATTTCACTGTTTTGCACAATATAAGATGTTATGAAGACCAATTGAGTGGCCAAATAGTAGAGAATCTTAGGATATCACAAACATTTGATGCGAATGATAGAAGGTTTATGATGGCATTCATGGACGCAGAACATGGAACGGAGGGAATCTACTTCATGTCTGTAGATTTAAAAGAAAATTCATGTTTTGCTGCTGCTATGAAATATCACATTTCTTCAAGTTTGATCCAGGACGGTAATAAAGAATCTGAAAATGATCAGATAAAAGTATTAGATCTACAATTTTATTCATCAGAATACTTATCAGTCCTTGCCAAACACCCACATGATGAAGACAACACAATATTCATACAGGTGCCTCTGAAAATTCTCATTGAGAATGCGAATGACTTTAATATAAAGTCAAAATCATATCTTTTCTGTGATAAATTAGCGAGTATGGATATCTCTTCACTGCTTGAACCTGGTGTTTACAAAGTGCTGGATAAAATGGATGGGTACCGGATAGCAGTTTCAGGAGGTCGTAAAGTAGCAATTGTATTGGCAAAAAGCGCGCGAAAAGTACGAGTTTTTGAGATGGAAATTGATGGGGATGAAGATGAAGAAGAAACTCTGGATACTACACCTTTGTCTCTTGTTACAACTGACCTGGACACATCAGATAAACAAAATGCTACCACAGAAGATGTAACTTTTGACTGAGAAACAAGACTATCTATTGCTACATCATGAAAATAACAAAAATGTGCTTTACTAACATGAGGTGATAATTCAATAAATCAATGAAACATTGACTTTTCACTTTTATTTAAAGACATTTTGATAAAAAATTTATAACATTTACTAATATAGTTTAAAGTTGTACCTACATTCTATATTTATTTACATTGAGTTAACTCTAAATTAAATACAATAATTTATATAAGACTCCTGTTCCTATCCGGAGTCTTGATCTGAATATTTTCAAACACAGAGTTGAAATCTGTGTCCAAGCCCTGATTGTCTATTCCATATAACAGTTCGGAGGAGACATTCCTACTTGGGCCGGCCACTGGTTGAGTTGGTTGTTGCTGACTGATACTGGTTGTAGTTGGATTGTAGACATCTCCTTCAACATCATCCTCCTCAGTATCATCCACTGAAAAACAACCATGATTATAAAACATAATTAAAGCACATAGGAATCACTCCTGTAAAAACATAGTGTATATCGTACACAATAATGTTTAGATTCATCCATAGAATTTTCATCTGGGTAAGAGAGGACTCAAGGTACATTCACCTTGTGGTCATTTACTATACTAAATTAGTGTAATTTGTGCGTGCCATTGAGCTGACATGTGTCAGTGCACTGTGAAAGTTTAAAAATACTGAGTTCACTAAACTCTTAGAAGGGTTAAAAAGTTCAAATAATTGTTTAGATGTAAACAATCTCTCAACACTTAAACCGTACCTTGTTACAATATCTCAGATATTTACCTGGAATCATCACTCTCCCATCATATCTCCTCCATTCTTTTCTCAGGCGGAAGTACAGCACAGCACAGCCAACAATCACAATGATTGAGACAACAATAGCCACAAGCTTCACAGCGTCAATAGCAGAGAAGGCAGACCCTTTGACTAACATTTCCACTTCTCCAACAAGAAGGCTTGTACCATCAAGCTTTTTTGAAATACATTTGTAGTAACCAGATTCTTGTGGTGATACATTCTGAAAAAAAGTACTTCTAAGTTCCGTCTCTATTTGTCGAGGGGATATAAGGAATCTTTAAGAGGATATGAGATACCTTAAACTTGAGAAATGGAGAGATACTCACATCAATGTGCAGCTTTCCCGATAATACTTCGTATTTGTATTTCCTTTCATCATAGTCATTTCCTGGGCCTATCACTTGGTTCTTATCAAAGAGCCAGAACATAAAATTATGGTCAAAATCATTGCTGTCACAATTCAAAACTGCTGTGGCACCAGCTGGCACTTCTTTGACTGTTAAGCTCTTTAACTGGGCAGCATTATCCATATTAGGAAATTAATAAATTCTCAATGAGGAATAGTTATATCACCAAAGTTTCAACGCAAATACTGTATAATTGACAAATGCAAACCAATCTGTTGTTAATGAATGCGTGCCAAGTTTAAAATTATCACAGGTCACATGTTCACGACGCGCTGAAGTTTATTATAGTTCACAACACCTACAAGCCTATAGCATACTTTAGTATCTGCTACTCCCACTTGAGTTTTTTATAAGGTGCATGAAAACCTCTATGCAGAGGACAGGTAGAAGCATCCATATCGGTGTCATCACTACGTATATTGGTAGATTCACTCGAGTATATTCCAATTTGATGCAGATGATGATTTGGGCTGCCATTTTCAGCCCAATAGCAGCGATGTACCATACATTTTTGTTAATAGTGCCTCTGAATCTTTCTATACCATTTCTGCAGTGGGAAATCATATGGAATAGCACATAAATTAACAAAATGCTATCATAAACCCACATGGGTATGAAAACAATGAACCAGTTCCAATGTGTTCTTGATTCCAATCTAAGGCATAGCAGGATTAGAAACACCAAAAATATGAACCATGTGAACAAAGCTCTATGCAAGATAGCCATGCCGTAAGTTAGTAGCAAATAGGATTCCTATTCGGATTTTGCTAAAAATAGAGAAGTTTTGGTTAGCGTTAGCATAAATAAACTGGATGATGATGTGATGAAAAGAGACGGGCAGTGTTGCCGCTATGACAGTCTTGTTTGTGGCTACAAAGCCTACAAAAGTGGCCAGTTTTGTACAAAAAATTGCTTTCGCAATGTGGCTAGAAGTGGCTGAATATCATAATATTCTATGCCTACTTTGATATTTGATTACTATTGTTATTAAACAGGGATATGGATAAGTGGGTTTAATTAAAACAGTATCAAATACATTTCAGAAAACCTCGGAATTTAACAGCGGCGAAGAGCGGACCGCGTTAGTGTTACTACTTATTAGAAGGCAATAACCACAGATTTCTTTAAAATTACCTACTAGGGAAGACCTCCAATAGTAATTATCTAAAAAATACCAAAAGTAGCTAGAAGTAGCTAGATTATTTTTGGTGGCTAAAATTGAATATTTTTTGGCTAAAACCGTTAAAAATCCGCTAGATCTAGCCACAAAGTGGCTAAAACGGCAACACTGGAGACGGGACGGATCTTGATTCGATTGACAGAGATGGCATTTACATAGAGTATAAATCCATAGAACCAACCACAGAACAAACAATACAACAGCTGTTGGCAGTCTCATTTTGTCTGAGCATGCACCCTAATCAATTAATTTGCTGTCTACTATTATGTTATTGTCAATGTCAGATAATCATGATCCATAACTGTCAAACTGACGCGGTGTGTGTGTGTGTGTGTGTGTGCGAGTCGGTCGGTGACTTGGTGCTACCTAATCTGTGACTTGGTGTATTGAATCGTGATTTTTCATTGAATTCCATGTTGATTCCATGAAATAGTCGATAGTAAGCTTGACCAAAGCAGAGGCCATAATTTAGATTTATATTTTAAGAACCCAAATAACCAACCCGAAATGGCTTCGCCTTTAGAACAGTTTGTAAACAATGTCCGAACAATGTCTGCATCAGGTAGCTAATTTGGATGATTATGATAACTAATCTAAAAACGTACAATAGAAATTATCCTCCTGATTTCCTCCACTAACCGCAATCGATATCTACAGGTAACATTCGTGAGCTATGTGACACAATCAACAAATCGGAAGAAGTCTTGCAAAGGAACAGTGCTCATCTGAACACTGTTTTAGAGACTCTAGATGTTCAGCAGCATTCTCTTGGAGTATTGGCTGTACTCGTCGCTAAGTTCCCATTGCCACCTGTAAGTTTATTTTCTTAGGGATAGCTAACTTATGTTTTTGTAAGCAAGCTTTTATAGCTGAGATTTATAATATTTCAGGGCACAGGCGATGCTGATAAATCCACAATGATCCAACAGATACAAGACTTTATAAACAACTGCAATGGTGAACAAGTGAGGCTTCTACCCGACTTGTGTAAGTAGATAGTGTTACAAACTGTGCTCATCCTCTTAAGGAATAATCCCGAAAATAATGAGAAAATTTCTCATCACTAGAAATGTTTTGACCGTCTCATCATGTTTAAATGTATGTATGTTATATTTCTTCTGTGTACCATAAAGTGTTTATCTATCGATCTATAAAAATCTATAATAATTTATCGGAAGATGGAATACTGTGATTACCCAGAGATGCTCAAAGACCAAGAAGTAGACCACCCGCCCGATAGATACATGACATTGTCAATGTGGCTGGGAAAGTGTGGGAAAGAACTGCGCACGACCGAACAGAGTGGCATTATAAAGAGGAGGCCTATACCCAGCGATGGATGCAACCGGGCTAATTATATAGATAATTGTTAAACCTACGCATTTTAGATTTAAACTTTTAAAAATTAAATTGAATAGGTATATGTATAATGTCCCACAAGTCATCATAATTATATGATATATTATAGAAATGAAAGGTTGAGAGGACACTCACTAAAGCTGCATTGTGGGCCAAGTACCAGCAACCCAAGAGAGCACATATTGCCCGATCGCGTCGTGCACAACTGGAACCGGTTACCAGAGTCAGTGATAAGTGCCCCCTCAGTGAACTCTTTCAAGAATAGACTGGACAAATATTTAAAGCGCACTAACAAGGACTAAGATATACACGCATCAGCTCTGAGAGCTGCCTGTGTATTATAAATAATAATAATAATATTCTTTCTCTCCTCTCTTTGAGCATCAATATATTTCACAGATGCAGAGCTGTGTCATCTCCTAACCAGTCAACTAGTGGAATTAAAACAGCCAATCAGAGGCATTGAAATTCTGAAGAAGGCCATTAGAAAGATACAGCTGTTTGACTCGCAGCTTACATCTATCCACGCAGACTTGTGCCAACTATGTCTACTGTCTAAGTGCATGAAGCCGGCTATCGAATTTTTGGATACAGATGTCACTGGTATTGGTTTAGAGGTAAGTAGTTTAACAACATGTTACTTTTATTTGGACATGTCTCTTACTACCCTCTTGACATCTTCAAAGGATCTGGAGGACATTAAAAGATCTCTGATATCTACCGCACCTTGGGAATTAAGTCATCATGTGTTTTTGTTTGTTTTGATTTTATTGTTTAAATTGAGGTTGACAGATAGTAAAATACTTTGTCTCTTGTTTTAGCTTGGTGGCAACAATGATTCAAAGCACTTCCTTCTCTACTATTACTACGGAGGCATGATATATACAGCCATGAAGAACTACGACAGAGCCCTATATTTTTTCGAAGTAGTGGTAACGGTGCCTGCCATGGTGGTTTCACACATAATGTTGGAGGCCTACAAGAAATATATTCTAGTGTCATTTATTTTGCATGGAAAGGTGAGTTTATTTGGTTCTGAATTAAATTCATTCACAACTAAATAAAAAAAATGTGAGTGAAGCTTTTCTTAGTATTTATTAGGTTCAAGCATTTGTGTACACATTGTTGTACATAGCTGCTCATTATTTGTTATAACTTTAATCTTTCAAATATTCCATCCAAATTTTCATGACCACAACTGGTAGTATAATAGGGAATGAACTTGATATGACGTGATAGAAGCATATTCATCTTACGGTGAGACTGGCTAATATTACATACTATGCATGCTTCAGTTATGTCTAGCTCAGTTCCATTTCAGGATTGATGCTAAGCCTTTGATGATAATAAGCCATTTGGGTATATTTTTAATGAGTATTTTTCTTTGAAGATTCTACCCATGCCGAAATACACATCTCAAGTGGTCTGCCGGTTTCTGAAGCCGCTATCAGTCGCATACCATGAGCTTGGTACCACTCAACACGCGGCCATCAAGCATCGTGAGACGTTTATCCGGGATAAGAATATGGGACTAGTCAATCAGGTAGTATTCTATAGTACTTAAACAGGATGTGGCAAAATTTTACTTTTTCTTTTGTAGTTAGAAAATTTTGTTCGTAGGAAACTATAGGTTTATTTTGAAAAAAGATAACTACATATTTGAAAAAATTTACAGAAAATGACATACAAAAGAAAAGATGGTAAAATTTTGCCACACCTGTATAGTTTAATGTCTCACTGCAGGGCTCTATAAGTTCGAGTCCGTCAAATACGGGCCTCGCTGAATATTTTAGAAACTATAACAAACTATTCAATTCCAGGTTCTTAGCTCAATGTACAAGAAGAACATTCAAAGGCTGACAAAGACTTTTTTGACGTTATCCCTTACCGACGTCGCGTCGCGAGTGAACCTTACCGGACCCGCTCAGGCAGAAGCTTACATCCTCAGTATGGTATGTTCTGGTCTTTTATTGACGTGACAACGTCTTATAATTCGATAGAGCCGGCTGCACGCACGAAAAAATGCGGCGTTACCTCGCTCTGAGGCGTTCCATGTAAGGCTTGAAGTGCAAGCGAGAGCGCGGAACGAGCGACAAAGAAGCACAAACGTTCAACTATCGTCAGTAAACTGACTTTACAGACAACCAATTTTTTTAGTCTCTGTTCTCCGCTCTCTAAAGTAGCTGCGCAGAACCCATTTTTGATGACGATGACAGCGTTGTGCAACAAATTTAGCGAAATTTGTTGCATCATCCTATCTCGCCTACTCTACCAAACCTGCGCAATCGTTTAGTGCACACTTCAGAGAGCTAAAGATTGATTGTGCTTACTGTAGTGTAGTTTTGCGATCACTAATAAGTAAGCACTTCTTCTTACGAGGTCTTAAACTAAGTTTCGTAAATAATAATCTAGCTACAAAGTCGACAAGTTGATGACCGGCGGCCTAAAAGCTTTATCACCAGAGAAAAGAACTTACTCCTGATTATGCCGCTATTAGAACCACTATTGTTGATCGAAGAGAACCACACTAACTCAGTCCTGTTATCCACAGATAGAGGAAGGAGAAATCTACGCAATGATCAACCAGAAGGATGGAATGGTGGTTTTCCTCGACAGTCCGGAAAAGTATGCCTCGCCTGAGACTCTGTGCGTTTTGGAACAGCAAATGGCGGCTTGCACCAAACTCCACCAATATATTCAAGAAATGGACGAACAGATACAAGTGAACCCACAGGTTTGTTCAATTGAGTGTGAAAAAGTGTGATTATACAATATTGTAAGTGGTATCGACGAAAAACGCGAAGTTCGTCGGTCGGGTAGAAACTTGGCGAATAGCTACGCCAACAGAGTTATCTACAATAATATTATAAAGAGGAAAGATTTGTTTGTTTGAATACAAATACAATTGAATAGGCTCCGAAACTACTGGACCGATTTGAAAAATTCTTTCACCATTAGAATCCTACATTATCTCTGATGAACATAGGCTATATTTTATCCAGGGAAAGTAAAGTTTCCCGAGGGACCGCGGGTAACATCGCAAAGGACAGCTAGTCATTTATATTTTCCTTTTGATACATACATCCTCTTGGATGGCACACCGTAAAGTCCCAATTTGGTTTTTCTTTTGCAGTAAATAAACTTTTATGTTTTTTCCAGTATGTGAAGAAATCAGTTGGCACCCATGAGGAAGATATTCCAGCTACAAGCCAGAACTCAAAAGCGTCTTACACCATGTAACTATTCACTTTATTCTGGGTGTAACAGAACTCTCGAAAACTTGAACTGGAGCTTGAAATCCTGCTTCCTGATCAATCACACCAAATGAAGTGAAAAATAAATTGGTCATTTTCATAAAACTTTGTCAAAATAGTTTTTTTTTAAATCCCAATTTAGAGATAAAAGCAGCAAAAGTTATTTTATCAGGGTCTTAAGATTTCTTAGAAATAATCATAGTATCAGTGTTTTAGTTTTCGGGAGTGGTCCTATTACATCCTACACTTATTATTTTCGATAAAGACTGGAATTGATTCAATTCAATATTTTTTGTTGCTTCAATTTTGTAACGAAGAAATCTTAGAAATATTTATCCAGGAAAAAACAAAGCCTGATGAAGATATAGTGCTAGATTTTCCTAGTTACCAAAATCTTATACAGACGTAGTAGTAACGTCTTTTAAGATGGTTGTAAAATAAATGTATCACATCCCAACATTAAACTTTATTTACCCATCAGCAACAAAGAAATTATTAACAAGCTAACTATTAGGTAACCTATACAGCCTCATGCACAGATTCTGTGAAAATAGTCATGCTCTCGATAGGAGTTTGAGGTGTGATACCATGCCCTAAATTCGCTATGTATCTTGTCTTCCCGAATTTCTGCACCATATCTATAGTAAGTTTCTTTAGCTCCTCCTGTAGAAAAAAAATATATTATAATTCGACTAAAACTAAAAAACATACGAAAAAAAAACAAATACCTAAACCAAAATGTCGTAAAAATAAGAAGAAAAACTCTTAGTTATAAGTCTGATTTGTTTGATTTCATTAGAAAACTGCAAGTCATGCTTACCGGTGTTTTATACAAGTCTTGTGGATCCAGATTGCCTTGCAAAGTGACATTCTCACCAACTATTTTCCTTGCTTCAATGGGGTCTACTGTCCAGTCCAGCCCGATTGTTTCATATCCCAACTGTGCTTGAACATCTAGAGAATGACCCCCTCCTTTAGCGAAAACTGTCTGTAACACAAAATAAATATTTTTTCTCATCTGATTGGATTTCATACAAAATTTCACTTCTTGTGTTGATTTATTTACTTACCTAGAACAAAAATAGGGAGACCCGTAAAAGGTTAACTATTTATTATTTATTTTATTTTAAGTAAGTTTGTATGAGTCGGTGGCCAACTTTGGTGACGGAGTTTTTGGGCCGCCTTAAGGCCTCCGTCACGGCTTAAATAGCGACTTAAATGGCCAGGACCGACAATATTTCGCTAAAGGTTACAGATGAGCAAAAACTTATTGATGACATATAATATTACTTACATCATCAACAAGTCAAAGATGATGAATCTAATTACTACCTGAATATCTAAACTTTGAACTTTCACAAGCTGTTTACAAACCTTACCATGGGAACTTGTTCTAATGATTTCTCTGCTAGTTTAGCCTTGACTCCACTTCTGATATCCCGGAGATAAGGTATACAAATCTCAAGGAATTGTTCCCTTGTCAGATGATCGGCACTTGACTCAAATACTTGCAGCAATTGAGCACCACTTTGAACCTGGAAAATTTGTAACCATTTGATAAAACCAACTTGCATACATTTTTTATTAGCCCATGAAGTTGTTCATTCATACACCTATTGAAATGTTTGAATTGAAAACAATGGCATGGAAAACAACATATGGGTGGGCAATCCAATGTATCAAATCAAATAATAATCTGCTAAAAAAAATTAAATTATTTTAAAAACGTTGAATAGTTACATAATAAAGATTATATTATTTTTTGGCATCTTTGATCGTTGTAAAAGTATCAGCCACTCTAGACATTTAACTGCTGGATGAGAATGAAGATTGATTTACCTGCATGACTAGATAGTCAATGATGACACCAGTAAGCAACTTCAATAGTTTATGGACATCTTTTGGATGCCTCTCGAGCCAATCTTTGGTTTTGGACATAGTCTTGCTTCCACCACCTTCAATCATGTAGCCCATTAGTGTAAACTGAAAAAAAAAACAGTAGTACTCCAGGAGTGCCGGCAGAAATGAAAACATGAACGGTTCTAAACTTGACAAATCACCCGGTGTCGGTTAGCAGTCGCGTGACTCGCACATGACCTTTTCGAGACAAATCCAAGAATTTTTCTCATCTCAAAACTGCCAGACGCGCCTAAAGAAGTTTTTACTTCAAAAAAGTTATATTTTAACATCCATGCCTGTCTTCTATGCACTTCTAGGCAAAGGCTTCTTTTACTTGTCTGATTATCTCAGAATAATATGTAGCAACATAATTAGTGTTTGGTAAATAAACAATAGGATATTTTTGTTCCCATAGAATGGATAATACTATTAAAGTTAACATACATGATTTGGGCCCAGGTATGATAATAATTGAACTTATGTACTTACAGGTGCACCAGTGAATCCTATTAGAGGGACCTTGCCTTCAATCTTATGCCGAGTCAGAGTAATGGCGTCTCCAACATAAGACAACCTTGAAATGGCTCCATCAACTTGAAGTTGGTCTATTTCTGATGGATCTTGCATCGGGTTCGGAAACACTGGTCCCTACAAAGCATTAGTGTTGAGTAACATTTTATAATAAGGTTTTTATATTTGTTTGTGAATTAAATGTTAGATTATGGCATCGTAAGTTTTACTTATTTATCTCATCTATTTGTACTAAGTAACAAACAAAACAAATGGATATTTACCACTCCTGGATGCATTTCTACAGTCATTCCTAATGCCTGTGGTATGACCAGAATATCACTGAATATGATAGATGCATCTAAATGCTCAAATCTCCTCAATGGTTGTAGCGTGACTTCACATGATAGTTCCGGGGTTCGACAAACAGTAAAGAAATCGTGTTTCGCTCTCACTTCTTGAAATTCTGGCAAGTATCTGCCGGCCTGGCGCATCACCCATACTGGAACTTTATCCACCTCTTTTCCAAGTGCAGCGCGAATCAGTCTGTCATTTTTCAATGCTGGAAAATCCTGCAAGTTCATAAATAAATTAATTTTTGTGTGAAGCAAAAATTATTTGCACTCAGGTGCAATCAAAACCTACCATATCGATGGTCCTGCGAGCACTAAGATGCTTTACTTTTTTGGAAAATGGATGTTAGTTTGTTGTATGGCCAAAAAATTATACGATAGAAACGAAACAATAAAATATTTTCATTACACTCAGAAACCGGCATCAGCAGCGTAACTTCCACAGACGTACTAGGGATACCTTCGACGAATCGAAGGAGACACAACTAGGTGTAATTCTGCCAATGTCAAGTTTTAAATATTGATATAAAGTCATGCCAGTCAGTCAAGTCCTGTCGATGGTTTGAACAAAACATGGCGGCTTGTTTTCTTCAAAACTTTAACGGAAATTTTTCGTCAAATGAGAAATCTTCAATACTCCCCCATTCCATTTGCCAGATCTCTTGTTTCAAATCCAAGACTTCATTAGTAAAATGCCTAATAAAGTAAAACACAAGAAAAAGAAAATAAAATAGCAGAGCAGTGCTTCTTTCTAAAATGGCGAAAAACAACTCGGGTCTTCTTCTTCTTTTTTATTTAGTGGCAAATGTGGCAATCTACACAACTAGGTGTAATTCTGCCAATGTCAAGATAATTGTTGTGGTTTTCTTTAAACGCCTCTGTTGAGTCCGCGTTTAGTAAGGGCTCCGAGGATTTTCCTCTCTACCCTGGCTTCAACTCGCAGCGGTAGCAACCTCTGGGTCATTTGGTGAAAGAAGTAGTGTCCAGTGAGCTGAGCCGTCAATTACTTCGTTCCAAGGTTTCTTTCTTTCCTGTTCTTGTCTCTTCTCTCTTTTCTTTTGGTTTTCTTTCTTTTCTCGGTTTTTTTTTTTATTTTTTTTTTATTTTTTATTTTTTTTTTAGTAATGGTTGGGGTTAGTCGTTAGTAGGTTCACATCATACATACATACACAAATTACCGGATACATACACTTACATATACATTCAAGTATACCCAAATATAATATACCCTACAAAATATTTACATATATATGATAAAACCTTTTTGAAGGTATGACTAGGAATGTGAGTGGGTGGCGGCCGACTCTGAATCGACATTTGTCGAAGAATCGTCCGACAGGATTAAATCTCTGGGTAATGGACGTCCGTCAGGAGGGCGAGTGTGCAATGGAGCAAGTCCGTGTAAGTGGGTATGGTGACCGTTGTCTGCGCGATCATACATGCGCCTGGACAACGTTTTCACGAATTTCTCCACTGACTGAACACGTACATCTCTCGCTATCACGTCGTTCCTGACGTATCTGTCAGCTCCAACACAAACTCGGAGTGAGATGTTCTGCTGCGCCTCAATACGTTTTTTGTTTGTATTGGAGCACAGAGCATACCACGAAGGGGCGGCATAAGTCAATCGTGAGCGTATGTAGGTTTTATACACTCCCACCTTGGTTTTTATTGGCAATCTCGATGCTAGGACCGGACGCAGCATAGCGCGCGCTGCCCGGGCCTGACGTATTACATGTTCTACTTGTGGATTCATTCTCAGCGATCGGTCAATGTGAATGCCTAAATACCGAACCGAGGTTTGCCATTGTATGGGTTGTCCTCTTAGGGTTAGAGGCTCTATTTGAGCACGTTGTCGACCCACTTGCAATCCAGCCGTCTTGCCAACATTGACGGACATTCGCCATTTGTCCATCCAGTCGGGCAAGCGATTTAGTAGGCGTTGCATTCTTCTTCTTGCTCTGTGGGTTTTGGAGGAAGATACAAAGAAGGCGCTATCGTCAGCAAATAAAGCCAACATTGCATCTGGGTCTCTGCCTCTGTGACTTTCGGGAGTTGGTATGTCGTCTGTGTATAACGCATAAAGGGATGGGGAGAGGCAGCTGCCCTGAGGGACTCCGGCTGTTATTGGCCTTAGGCTCGACTTTGCCTGTTCCACTGAGACAAAGAACGAGCGATTATGGAGGAATGATGCTATTAAACGTATCAAGGCCGGTGGAGTATCCGTATTGATGAGCTTGTATAGTAGGCCTTCGTGCCAAACACGGTCGAAGGCCTTTTCTATATCGAGGAATACTCCAATTGTACGTCTTTTGGAGTTGAGCTCGTGTGCAAGGTGGTGAAGAACACGCGTTAGTTGGAGCGTTGTTGAATGTTGGCTTCGAAAGCCAAACTGTTCTACTCGAGGCGTAATAAATGGGAGAAGTCTTCTTTCGAAGAGTTTTGCTATTTGAGGGAGTAGGGTTATTGGCCTATAATTTTCAGAGTGCCGTCGATCCTTGCCAGGCTTGGGAAGGGCTATTATCTTCCCCAATTTCCACGACTCTGGAAAGTGGCCTGTGCGGAGGATACCATTAAAAAGTCGTGTTAAGACTACTAGCCCCCGCCAAGGGAGGAGTTTAAGGGCGGCGTTTGGTAGCTCATCATACCCAGGCGCTTTCCTTTTAGGTAGTCGAGCGACGCACTTTTGTACCTCCGACGGTGAGATATAGCTATTTCCTTCTAAGGGATCTATCTTGCAATCTAGGAATGTACGTACTTGTTGCATTACATGTACGTGGTGGTCAGTTATGATCGGGGAGACAGGTGTAGGTACTTGGTGCAGAGTAAATTGAGTTTCAAGATGCTCTGCTAGTATCTCAGCTCTATCTGTAGCCGCGTAACAACGTTTGCCTGATTTATCAATTAAAGGGCAAACGGGGGCTGGTGCGGAGGATAGTTGTCGGTTTAATTGGTGGAGGTTTGTGTCATTTTCTGACGCATTGTCTATGACTCTGTCCCATGCTGTGCCTCTCCATACATCAATTGCAAGCGACACTTCTTCCGCAATGGCATTGAGGCGGCGCTTGACCCTAGGATCGCGACTTCGTGCCCAGTGGAGACGTAGTTTTCGTTTTTTTCGTAAGGATTCACGAAGTTGTGACGGAAGTTCATTCCGTCGATGAGTGGAGTTATTATTGGGTGTTGAGTAGGAGGTTGCTGATTCTTTCGCTTCTTTGAGTCGCGACTGAACATACACTGAAGCAGTTTCCACTTGGTCTGGTGTTGACAGCTCTCCGATTTGGAGATTTTCAACTGACTTTTGGTACGCTGACCAGTCCACCTTTACGTTAATACGAGGTGCAACCAATTCCACTTTAATCCCAAGTGTTATTAGTATTGGTAGGTGTTCTCCATCTAGATCGTTTAATACCTCAACATTAAGTCTGATAACGGGTCAAGATATCGGGGTGGTGTTTTTTTTTTTGAAGTTTGTGACAGTGACACTTTACAAAACATGACATGATATATTTTGATGGAGATTGACAGTTTATTGTAATGTCTCCGTCAGTTTGACAGACAATGGCTTGGTCTCAAACTCAGAGTAACTAATCTCAGACATACAGGTATAGTGTCTCCGAACTTTGGATGGAAGTGGAAGTTCCTAGTCTATAGTTACTCCTCAAGTTACTCTACTCTGAGGAAGTTCTCAAAGAGTAACTACAGTATTGTATTGGTTCAAAAAAGCGCCACCTGAGTTTAGCAGCACAAACTGTCTTTTCCTCAAAAACTATTCTGAGCTTGAAATAAAGATTATCATTCTTAAACACAGGTGGCGTTCTAAGCATAAAAGTGTAGAGGGTGGACGATGCGATTTTTCGTACGATTTGATAAGCCCCGCCCATTGAACGTGCCGACTAGCGTCGCGCTAACAATGACAAATCGCATACGATGAGCGTTTACACGTGAAAAATTGCCGTGCTATACGATATCGTATGGGTTGAAATCGCATTGTGTAAATGCACCATTACTGTAGATATTACTTACTGTAAATTTTTTTTATCTGTGATAAAAAAAAAACTCTACTACCCCTTGACTAGTAATAGGGGGTAATCAAGGGGTAGTAGAGTAGGTAGAGTCTAAGCGCCACTTGTCAGTAGGTAAGATTATATACCTAGACCTCTGACCTAGACACTTTAATTACGTAACTCAAAAACTAAACACAACTACCTACTTACCTAGTAGGTAAGTAGGTAGTTGTGTTTAGTTTGTTGTGTACGCACCTGTCTTCCTATAAGTTATTGCTAAAAAACCTGCAGACCTATCATGTAAATTACCGATTTTTCAAAAATAGTTTGCAAGTTCCATCTACCTGCTCGCGCACTACCTCTATCAAAACTTAAAAAAATACAAATGAGAGGGGTTTACGATAACACCACGGTTTTTGTCAAGCGACAGGGCGACCTTTCACAATATGGCATTTTTTGTATCGAAACCTTTATCCAACTTTCCTAATAAACTTTATTCGCCTTACAAAAACTTGACGCTTGAAATTTAGCTGATAAAAAAACAACCCCCGAGAATTTCGTTATGCATGTAGAGTCTTACTTAACTATACTTACTTAATCAAAATAAAAAATGCCAAATGCCTTCAAAAGATTATTTTGATCTGTTTTCATTACCTACTACTTACAAAGTACCTACACCATACTTACCTAGGTAGCTTACCTAAGTATGGACCTAAGTACTTATTTAATTTTTATATGAGTGAAATTTTGAGCCTACCTCAGTATTTATTTACTTATGTAAGATACATTGCACTTAATTATTACTGATTATTAGCACTGATAAAATAAGACTTTAGGGCTAGAAAATCTCGGACTGATCGAAGTAGAAAATAGATGAATGAGAGGTATGTTGGTACATTTCTCCTGCTGTAATAAGTTGATAGATAAAATACCTACCTACCGTAATATTGATGAGCTGCCTGCCAAATCCCACATAACATGTTAGGGGCAGAAGTCGAAAAGTGTGGGAATTAAACTTTTTTCTTGGTAAAAAACAAAAGAAATAACAAAAGATTACACGCAATTATTTCGGAGATACCGTTATTCACAAAAAATGGTTAAAAAAGTTAATGGCTCGCGTATCTCTGCGATTTCTTTTGATTCCGTTTTTTTGCAATTAGTTATCAAGTTCGGTGAGCTCAGTGGGGTGGTGATGGGATTCTAGTTGGGATGACCCATCCAATAAACTTTTACAACTATACTTAGTTGATACGAAAGATATGAGATTGATTAGGTAGGTAGGTACTAGGTAGCTACACTACCTATGTTTTACAGTTAGCGGCAGATTTCACCGGTGTGCTTATGTTTCTTGGGTTCCAATTTTCACGTGGTGGGTATTTTTATCTGGTTTTTTCGCCTAATATCTAGTTCAACTACCTACCTATACAATTTATGTAGGTAAGTAGGTAAATAAAAAATACTTTTTTCTGATTATATTCATGGTAAATAACCATGACTGTTGTTAGACTCAGACTGGTATTATACCTACCTACTAGGTACCTAGGTACTTCGCTCTATTTCGCTATCTCCTATAATTTATGTGGCGTTTACTTTCCAGTAACTAGTAGGTAAGTTGCAAGCGACACAGCGGCAATAGCGAACAATTGCCACTAATGCAGGCTCAATTTATTTACGAGGCAGCCGCTAGGGGCGCGAAAGAACAGAGAAGGACAGTCATAGTGGAGTAGCCAGTTGTTTCTACAAACCTTCCAATCTTTGATAAATATGAAAGTTTGCAAGTTTTTGGATACTTATTTGTATGATTGTTTCACGCCTTAGCCAGTGGAGCAATCTATATGAAATTTGGATAGATGTGGATCGTGGAGATTTTTAAATTTCGTAGCAGCGCGTAGAAGTGCCGTAGGCCATTTCGTAGACCCATTTTTCATGGCTCTCTTCAATATTATGATCTAATAGTGATCTTTAACATTGGTTGCTTGTTTTCTTATAGGTAAGTACCTAGGTACGCATAATAGATGCATGTTTTATACGTGTATTTTTTATGTATTTGTGATGTTATAAAAATATGCTAGCGTTATTAGCGTAAAGGTCATCCGTATTAGTATTACGTACACTGCGCAAAGGGCTTCGGAAACAATACGTGATTATTTACAATCAGCGAGATCAACGCCCTCT
The DNA here is from genome assembly GCA_963565295.1 of Epirrhoe alternata. Lineage (NCBI taxonomy): Eukaryota > Metazoa > Arthropoda > Insecta > Lepidoptera > Geometridae > Epirrhoe > Epirrhoe alternata. Next base: position 9,051,967 of record OY751381.1, on the reverse strand, counting down.
GAAGGTTCGAATATTCATTACTGCAGCCACATTTACATACAAACCAGGCTGCTACAGGTTATGAAATCACTCATTGTGAATCGTAACATTGTTTACCTTGGCCTTGTAAGTCTAACTATTTCAGTGATGGGTCTACGCTATTTTTATGAATAAAAACTCGAAAACTGCCCACTTACAAATTAAAAAATCAGTTTTGCGTCGATAAATTAAAACGAAACAGTATCACGACTGTATCCAAAACCCTAAAAGCCTAAAATCTGAGTCAACATCTATACGATGTTGACTCAGATTTTAGGCTTTAAAGATCACTCCCCCTTCGAAGAGGTCCAATCGAGGAAATCAGAAGCACGTCCAAAAATATATTTAGAGAAGACGTCCCAACGAGGTAGCTAGAAGCACGCCGCGTCCTACATGTTTGGCAAGCCCATTTTGAACAAATTAGCATTCCACAATGCAGCACAAAATAAAATATAGGTAATTAGCATTCCGATTAGAAAAAACAAAGAATAGCTCATAAGTACTTTTAGATAAAGGTTAGTAAGCTGCCTGCTTTTAATGTATCTTCAGCTTTATAGGCGGAAGAAATACGTGCTACTCCAAGGTTTTCCTTGTGCTCGCAGGAGGAGGACATTGACTCAAGCAGTGTAAACAGTTCCTTATCTCAAACTTGGCTGCAACGGCTCGCAGCTTTTATCTAACAATATGATGGCGGAGTCTTTCAAAGTTCAAGATATCATGCACTTATGTTTTGAACGAAACATTATTGAAAACCAGCATAGAGTTCAGTGACATAACTACGAGTAGAGAGATTATTAGTTTGTGCCTTCTATGCGTTTTAAAAAAAATATCTGACTTCATATTTTGCACATAGGTTTGAGATACATTTTTATGATCATATTTATGTGTTGTTTGATTTATTGATTGCATAGAGCTCGTACGATGTAGGTACCTACAAATAAAATTACATATAATGTATGCATTTATAATAATATGCTAAGAAGAAGAAGAAGTAGGTACCTATATTGACGACCTCTGGTAGCGCAGTGGGCGAAGGCCCGCCTGCGACGCAAAGAGTTGCGAGTTCGATCCCCGCGGCGGGACCAATGTTTGTATGATCTACAAATATTTGTCTCGGGTCTGGGTGTTTATATGTATAGTATTTATGTATTTAAAAAAGTATGTAAGTAGTATATCAGTTATCTTAGTACCCATAACACAAGCTCTGCTTACTTTGGGGCTAGATGATGCTGTGTGAAAAAGTTCAGCATTATTTATATTAAAAACCTGCTTAGTTAAACACTCCTAGGTGAAACAGCGCTCTGAAACGTAATGGCTAAATATATGTAAAAATCTAAATACCTGAGGATTTTTTTTATTATTTTACTCATAAAGTGCGGTAAAACAAACAAGCCAGTTAAAAAAATACCTTAAAAGAAATGAATTCTATCTACGCATAGTAAATAGGTCAACAGTGCGAATCCCATAAAAACAGTTCGTTAATTCAACGGCGACTTCTATGCTAACGTATATTTTATGCGGAAGCATGGTCATCGGGTCAGTGCTGCCAACTATTAAAGAGCTACGTTGCTAAAATTTTCCCGAAGATTTCTCCCAAATGTGTTTAGCTATGGGGTCTGTTTTTATTTTTATGATACTCTTGTTTTTTATTTGTATTATTTGAAAGCAAGACTTGGTCGGCATTTGATGTTGTATTGTAGGAGGTAGTAAACCCCATATAATCCAATCGACCATCCGAATTTTATCAAAATTTCTTCAGCAGCTTCGGCTGAAAGAGTCCGACACAATGCATCCAAAAGTGCTCCTATAAGTCGAATTTAACCGCTAACTCCACCCTAAAATGTGTTAGATGGAAACACTGCTTCTGTTAAATATGATTACGATCTTGTGGCGGGCGGACGAGAATACGTAGCGAATAGCAGTAATTTAGAAAGCAGTTTTTGCCACGGACAGCTGCCTACAATCAGTGGCTATCAAAATGTGCACTGTATTTTGAGTTACTAATTGTCTACTCATGACGGTTCGTTTGAACGTATTATGGTAATGACCAGTTTTGACATGAGATTGTCGTAAATGGGAATTTCATAGCCTTCCTTTCCTTATGGAGATAATAGAGTCAGTAACCTACCCCAATGAACTTATGTTGCTCTAAAAAGTTTTGTATGAGTACGTGCTCGAGAGCACTCCATTACCGAGGTAACGGAGTTTTTAGGCCATAAAGCCTCCGAAGTCGGGACTGAAATTTAAACCTGCCTTTCGAAGCACGGAAGTGCACAGTTGTCAGTACCATTAGCAGCGGTCACTGTCCGTAAGTAACTGCGTAGGAGTCGCTAAACTGCGATGATATACGAACGACTAAGCATAATTTTTGTTCATTGCTAACCCTTGATGAACCCTACCAATACATCTTAGGTTACACGTAAAGAAAATAATCTTTAGAAACCTGCACGTGCATACGAAACAAGTGATTTATTTCAATGCAAGTAGAGAAGAACGCCTATCAAGTACGTTTAGCATCCTTTTAAACGTTCGCTCACGTTAATCTGGCTGAATTTTTAATTATAGCCATATTATTTAACCACCTTGCTGAAGCGAGTTATGCGTCTTGCTAATATTGTGAAATGTTTGAATATCAAATAAAATAATTTATTTGCAGAATACAATGTCAAGATCTTAAGCTAGTTGTGATGGGATTATGTATTCATATTCGTTTTTGATCTACTCGTATAAATTCAGTCAGGTTTATCAAATAGTATGGTTGTCATTATACATAATATTATACATTATAAAAATTATAAATTAGGTTCACATAGATAAACGTAGGTATAGTCACCTGCTTTAACTCAGAGTAGGTATATAGGTAGAGCATAAAAATAATCTAGTAGAAGCATATAATAAAAAAGTTACGCAACACCTCAATACCTTTTACATAATAATAACAGGCGCTTAAGTCAAATTAATGTATGATATTATCTGATCTCTGCTTCCAGTTTTCCACCAGTCACTACATTGTTATTTCATTCATCAAAGATCAAACAGTAGGTATCTAAAGTACGGCCCATTCAACTGACTACAGATTTTGAATGGGTTGGTCAATTTATCAAGACGGCGATCGACGCTATGTGCCTCAGTGATGGTTGAGATAATTGGGAGCTCAGTAAGTGTGGTCTAAATTAAACACATTGAAAATATCAACTTGTATTTGGTCTCATTATGTTCAAGTTTGTTAAGCTTTTTGTGTTTTGAAGTTTAAAACATGATTATCAATACTGAGGATATCGCAAGCAGTAATATGCACTACAAAAACCATCCTCATTTTACACTGTCTTCGTCAGTAAACTTTTTTTTTACCTAAATCGTAACCTTACTGGGTTTTTGCCACTCACTGCGATGCTCTCCGAAAGTTTTGGCTATCTCTACCTCAGATTACTTTAGTCATTACCTACTACGAGTATAATAATAGTGGGCAAATGAAGAGCAAACGAATATATTGATGGTAGAGCCCAATTCTACTAAACTTGAGTTGGATCGTAATCGAATCGGTTCGTTTGCAATCCAACTCAGTTTAGTAAAACTGACTCATAAACTTGGCTCAACAAAGTTATTGTTCATTATTTATTTTGATTTCCAAAACATTAGCGCTGCAGGGTCCAGAGGCGGAGTGGGTTCGCGTAGGCGGCGAAGGCATCATTTTTTTTCCTTTTTTGCTTAACCCTCGTCTATGTAAGGCATGTAACTTTTTGTTCCCTCCTCAGAGCTTGCAGGTAAATACTCGTTTTTCTTTTTATTCGCTACGTGAGGAGGCTTTTTTGTCCACTTTCGTCGCATCAAACTTTTAGATTTGATATTGAAAGTATTTAGTTAGATTGGAATGGACCTTTGAGACATTCAAATTGCTAATATTATCTACGTTTTTTTGAACATTGGTAAACCAAGCAAGACAATGTCTTGAGATTGAGAGAGAACAATATTTGATTTGATTTGCTTGCAGAATCGGCTCGGAATATTATACTTATCTGCCGGTGTTTTTATTCATACCTCGAACAAAACGGTTGCCATTTTCCAAAACCATAAGAAAAAACCGCTCTCATGCGATGCACGTGTTTTGCATCAAAGTATCAACTTGAATCTAATGGAATGAAAACAAGTCATCTCTATTAAGATTGAATATTTTTATTGCATCAAAATTCCTCAGACGTCTACCTACGATTCACAAACAAATCCCGACTTGAACAGCTCACGACCGTCTAAAAAACTACATAGTCAAATATCCTTTGCCTGCCGCGGTCCGCGTAAACGCACTGCGGCGCACACAGGGTGAATGTGGAGAGCTACTTTCTTTTATTCTTGCTAGGTACCTACTTTCTTATCTTCGATTAAGACGATAAGCAACTTGTTTTCCTAAACTGCATCAGGATCGTGATAGCCGAGGTTTGAGCCAGCGGTAGTCTCCCTGGATGAGTTAAATCTAAGTTGAGTTGTAATCTAATAAGAAAAAATTGTTTAGATTATTGTTGCTTAGGTTCATATACCTACTTAGTTATTTTGTTTTGTGTTTGATTTTCACTTTTATCATACCTAATTTTTACCATTGTAAAAAAGGGACTTTTTGAAAAAGCTCTACAATTCGATGCATTCGAAAAGTGTGAATTGTCAGCCGTGTGCGCCGTTGCTAGGAATTCGGGTTCGGGGTGAATACCCTCGTGCCGGTAAAAACTATTTTCAAGGTTAGTTCTATGGAGGGGAACGTCGCGGGCAGGGCGAATTCGGCGCGGGGCGAGGGGGGAGCCGCGGACGCGCCGAAATGCTGATAGGCCTCCGCCCCCCGGCCCTTCCCCTCGCTGCACCCTGATTGTTGCATTGTGGTACTTGACGGTGCTTGACTTTCGTATTGAGTTTCAGAATAATCCTGAAGGAGAATTGATGGTGTAAGTGTACGTAGAGAGGTAAATGGGTGTAGTTTGTTTTAAATGAGGGTTTTTAACGTTTAGGTATTTGAATTAAATATTCGGTAAATAGTTGGCTATCAGGCTTTATGCAGGCTTTGATTATAACTGATTAAAATATAGGTACTACTTCTTTATTAAGTAAGTAAGTATAGGGGTATAGGTAATGTTTTTTTAACCTTATGGCTGTGTTTTTTTAACCATTGTTTATTAATTTTGTTACCTAGGTACTCATAATTCCATGCGTGGGACACGCACATGCACAAAAAATCGTAGAGTAAAGATTTTTTAATTGGAAAAATTTCCAAAAACACCTAAGCAGGTTAACCTACAACTTTTTTCATAATCTTTTGTTGAATTAGGAAGTGCGAAATGCAAAGAAGAAGCTCGAAGCCACCAAGAAAGTGGCGACAACCTACAATACCAAAACTTGTGTTGAATGTCCGTTTAAATAAATAATAACTGAATTCAAGAATGGGGTAAACACTTACGTGCCTAATCGCTAGGAATGCAGGTTTTTGGGAGTATGTTCTGCTATTTCCAAAAATAGTTTCGCCTCGCGATTGTGGTTGGTATTTGGCCGTTTTTTGGAATATTCCGGCAATGGCTCCCCTTCGTGTAATTCGCTATTAGTCGTTTGCACTCGGCTTTTTACCTTAATGAGCTCCCCCTGTTGCCTTTGCGACACGCACACGCGAACCAATACGCATATTTGTGCACCCGCGGAAGAGAAATGTAAACTTTTTTGTTTCAACAAAAAATATTTGCCATAGACAGAAAATCATCCTAAGATATTGGCACACTCAAGGCTATTTAAATTAAATGAGCCACACACATCTGTGCCTCAAGATATTAAGATAGTAATTTGAAAATATAATAATGTTTTAGAACCTTTTTTGGTACTGAAAGTAAAAAAGACTCCTGAAAAAAATATTTTGAACGGCCTCCGTCATCTTATTAGTTTCAAGTAAGATTCTAACTGGGAATGTTTTTCCACAAAGTTTAAAGTAAAGTAAAGTAAAAGTTTATTTTGCTAAATTTGTGGTAGGTACAAGTTACAAGGTACAAGTTACATTCATGTTATAAGCAAAAAAGGTTACCACTCAGCATTGTGCAAGTGCAAGTTTACTAATATCATTAGAATTATATGAATACCTGTACCATAATTCATTTTGAAAAAAAAAACTCCAAGCACATAAACTGCATCTCGTAACATAATATTGAGATTTTTAAAGGGTTAGTGAGAGTTTTTGCTGTCATTTGGTAGAAAGAACAGGTTGCTAGGGTAACCATCTGTCGTCTCGTCTGTGAGAATTAAAATATGCTCATAATCACATTAATAACTAAGGCATTTACATTTACCTACTATTATGTAATAATAGGCTATTAGGTACTTATAGGTAAGCAATTAAATTATTTTTGACATAGGCATTTGCATATAGACATAATCATCTATTTACCAACTACCTAGGTATATAGGTGCAAGCCCATGGGTTTGTGTTTTTTTTTTTATAATTAGGTCGGCATTTGACCTCACTCTGCCTGATGTTAAGCAGTAGTGAGGTCTAAGATGAAGCTAAGATAATATAAACTATATAAGCTAAGATAATATAAACTAGTGGGTATGTAGCCACTGCACATGTTACACAGCACACATCTACAACTTACCTCAAAACTTCAAATAGTCATCAGCGAAATGTAATAGGAAAGTGCTCCGGCAAGTGAAAACGGCAATAAACTTGCATGTTTCGCCATAACTTTCCCTTTCTTATCAAATTTACGAAAAATTTTAAGGCTTTGCGGCATACATAACAATTAAGTGGCTAGCTTTAGGATAGTGCGTGCATTGGGTGCGTGGTGCGTGCGATAGCGATCTCAGCGGGCCCCTCGACATAGGTTCGACAATACTTTCTATGGCTGTAGCACAGAATATCCAACAGTTAGTAGGGTGACTTCCCTCTGCCCTGTCCCCCGCGAACCTCAAAACAACATTCTGAGTATTTCGTGAACCAGAGGGTTTTTTGCGCGAAGACCGAGGGTGGCGGAGCGCAATCGCCTACCACAAAAACACTAATAAAGGTCTTGCTTGTGTTGCGCCGGGACGGACTCGGCACGGAGAGGATCTTTGAGGTAATTCATAGACAGAAAAAGACTTTTCAAGCATACATTAAATCCTGTAACTAATGTTATGTTGAGATTATCTAAGGTTAACCACCATCCGTGTTGGAGGTGTCAGAGGTGTGATATCTGGGGTCATAGAAAAACTTTGCTTAACCGATGATTTCTAAACAAATAACCTACTAAGCCCTGAACTTTCATAATAGCATTGTCTTTAAGAAATAATTTTCATTCTTTTTACTCTTAAAAAATCGTCGAAGAAGATACATAAACACTGTTATTGTTTGAGATTAGTTGTTTTCCGATATTTCGGCACAGCTGCATGCGCCATGATCACGGGACAAACTGAAGTTTTTGCAGGTAGGTGGTTACCATTGGCAGACGAATACAACAAAGAAGATACAGTCATCGAGATCGAACAGTCGCTGTATCTATTTTTCCGGAAAATCTTCTATCAAAACCGATGATTGGATGATATACTTAAATAGTCTTATAGGTTCAAGATTTTTTGCAAAGTTTCACCTATCGCTCCCATCTCGGAGTGATATGAGTGGAACTAGAATAGCTCCACTGAGCGGGGTTCATTCGTGATCGGCTACACTACGCATTATAATACGCTTTAATTAACGTCAACGACGAATATTTTTCTGGCCAAGCCAAAATGTTATGATTTCGTTAGCGATTATAATTTTCTGATATATTTTGTCATAGTGCTTTACGAAAGCTCATTTGGAAACAACAGGAATTTACCGTATGGCATTTTGATTATGTTAACTTAAAAAATTCAATAGTCGTAATAGTTATTAATAATATTAATTCATCGGTCATATAGGTAGGTATATGTAGCAGAAAAATATAGGTAAATTATAAGTATTTCAGTCTAATTTGAATAGAAAACAGCTTGCAACCAGTAAATTTTTACTACTAAATATTTAATTCTGAAAATTTTACTACACAACACAAATATATATCTACCAAACACAATATATTTTCACAATACAGGGTTTAAAAAGACAACTACCGAAAACTGAGGGGTTGCAATCAGACCATGATTCTAAACATATTTAGCGGAAAAAAACGCGCATTTTTTTTTAACTTAACTTACATATTTCAATTTGAGTAGAAACAGCTTGCAACCAGTTAATTTTTTCTATGAAATATTAAAATTAGAACATTTTACGCCAAATATTTTTCAATTTGGTCGTACCTAATCTACAAATGTCATTTGTTTGCAATTCTAAATTTAAAACTAATTGATACCACATGGCCGAAAAGTCCCGTTTATTTTGTTATTGAGAAAGTTACCCATTACGATACTAATTTCATTTTACGATGTTTGTACACTTGCTGCGGTGCTAAATATTTTTTGTTTATAAAGGAGCTATCTGGTTATGCGTCTGTGAATATGAAATGTTTGTGTGGTGGGAATTGTGGTTTTTAAATAAAATTCGGTTCTATTTTCGGTTATGCTCTATCGTTTTCGACTTCGGGTAGGTCCGGTGAGTTAAACTTTATGATTTTCTGTTTGGATATTTTTAACTGACTTTTAGAATATCAAGGAGAAATCATTAGCTACCGTGTTAAAAAGTAGAAGGTACCTAAACAATAATGAAAAGTATAAGAATAGACTCTTCGTTGTAGAGTCAATACTTTTGTCATATACCTAAGTACAGGCACATATTCAGCTACCCGCGTCTGTATTTCCGCTGAGCTATGTCGTTTTCAAGAAGAGAGTTAATAGGCACCTTCTGGGTAGGCTCCATCGTAGACCTCATTCTTGCCTATGTTAGTTTGGAGGTCAAGAGCATTATAAAAAAAAATATTAGTTTCAACTTTAAATTTCCAAGGTGACTGATTAGAATAAGTCACAGACAACTCTATTCGTTTAGGTAATCTAACCAAGAGATTGATACAGGTACGATACTGAGATGAGTTGATGATTAAACAAAAGCTCTTTGCCCAGCAAAAAGTTAAAACTATAAAAGTTGATGATATTAAACTAGGTTAAGTAATCAAGTATCGTCCCAAAAAACAGAGCATACATTTTGACAGACTACCACCCTACTAATGATGGTTACCTAATGAAATAAGATTGTAAATGTTGATAAAGAAAAACTATGCAGCAAATAAAAGCATGTGTATGCATGGATTTCTTTCGTCACCTCTCCAACAAGCCGTGTCAAACATAATGATTTTGAATCCATAAATCACTCAATTACATTTCCAAAAAGCCACTAAGAACATGGAAAGTAGGAAAAAATATCGCAAATCCCTCCAAACCCCGAGCATCATTAATCACTAATTGACTTGCTACAGCTCAAAAGTTTAACAGTTGGTTTTCTCTGGCTAAGCGTCGGTCGGTCGGCTTTAACTCTATTTATTCTGTAACTGGTTTAAATTCATGCTAGGCGAAAAAAAAAAGTGACATTGACATCTATTGTCCATGTCACGTTGACAGTATAGGTGTTGCAAGCTGTCAAGAATCTGCAAATTAATGAGTTGTTTGGAAATCAGTCTCGAGTTGAAATTTATTGTATTCTTTTGTTTTTCGGATTGTTAGTACGCAATGGCGTAATAGATCGGTTCAAGAATGATCTGGCCTGGTCCAATGTGTGTTCAAGCTTGTCTCTGTCGGACTAGTGGGTGAAATTGCTCGCTACATCTTCCTTATGTTTGGGAGGGAGCCAATACCGGAGGAGCTGGGATCCCTAAATTCTCTACTGCAGACATCGAAGGACGTGGCTTTTCTTTTGGCTGTGAAACTCGGACTGAGTGTATACTTTTTACTCGTGAACTTATAAATCCTTACTGGAACCTCTTCAGCTGGTATGTATCTTAGTGATCTACCTGTGCGTAGCTTCGCCAGCTCTGTAACTAAAATTCTGGTTCTTTTGGTGGAAATAGGACCTCGTGGTCAAGTCGTCACGTCAGCCCGGTGTCCGGAGCCCCATGGCTGAGTAAACCTGCTCTCGTTTAACACCTGCAGAGGAGCCGCCGAGAGGATTCTTTCCCTGGGATCCGAAGCTACGTTCAAGGTACTTTTTATACCGGCGATAGGCAATGCCACGCGTCTCTCCCTAGGGTTTCCTATCTTGAGGAACACTTCTTTAACACTATTCTCTTGTCTCCCCCCCCAGAGCACTGGCAGCGGGGTCCAGCTGAAGGCTCCAATTTTCTCGTTTTGTGTCGTCCCTGGAACGGCCTGTGAGAGGTCGTTCCCTTGGCAGTGCAGCACCGAAGGAGGCCTGGCCCCTTCTTTTGAGCTCGGCTCCTGCGGAGCGCCTGCGGAGTATCCTGGTACCACAGTCGGACCTTGTCCGCTGTGTAATTTTCTATATTCTGTGTTGTGTCCAAATTAACTAACTTTTACCCTTCGGTCAACTCTGCGGTATCAGATCCTGCAAACTACAAATGCTGAACATCACCTGGACTCAGACTTTGCTTTAATTTAAACCTATTAATATTTATCTGGTTGCTAGGAAAGTTGATGTAGGCCTTCACGCCCTGTTAATACTTCTCGTTGCTATACCGACTTATGCTGGTCATATAAATTTAAGGCGCCCAACATTCTTCAACACTCTGTAATAATTTAACTTATCAATATTATAATTTTAAAATAGCTTCTCTGTATTAACCTAATTTATTAGTTTTATGACTTTTGTATAACAGTGAATGCTGAATAAAATACTGTTATTAACGCCAACCTTTTAGTTTCTACTTATACATCCCACCTCTAAATTTTAAAGCGTTACAGTGGCGCCCAACGTGGGGCCTAGGTCCTATTTCCACCAAAAGAACCAGAATTTTAGTTACAGAGCTGGCGAAGCTACGCACAGGTAGATCACTAAGATACATACCAGCTGAAGAGGTTCCAGTAAGGATTTATAAGTTCACGAGTAAAAAGTATACACTCAGTCCGAGTTTCACAGCCAAAAGAAAAGCCACGTCCTTCGATGTCTGCAGTAGAGAATTTAGGGATCCCAGCTCCTCCGGTATTGGCTCCCTCCCAAACATAAGGAAGATGTAGCGAGCAATTTCACCCACTAGTCCGACAGAGACAAGCTTGAACACACATTGGACCAGGCCAGATCATTCTTGAACCGATCTATTACGCCATTGCGTACTAACAATCCGAAAAACAAAAGAATACAATAAATTTCAACTCGAGACTGATTTCCAAACAACTCATTAATTTGCAGATTCTTGACAGCTTGCAACACCTATACTGTCAACGTGACATGGACAATAGATGTCAATGTCACTTTTTTTTTTTCGCCTAGCATGAATTTAAACCAGTTACAGTACAAAACAAAGTAGTAAATGCTGAACATCACCTGGACTCAGACTTTACTTTAATTTAAACCTTATTACTATTTATCCGGTTGCTAGGAAAGTTAATTGCAGGCCTTCACTTTAAAATTATAAGCGTTACAGTGGCGCTTCCAACTTGGTAAATAACTCCTAGCAACCACAGATACTTTTAGATAGGAATTCTTTTGTTTCTAAATTACAGCAGTAGGTGAAAAACATTATTGCTAGAACATAACTTACTAACCAACAAAACAACTGTGTAAAATATATTTGTTGTGTTTTATTTCCTTCCTTTGATTGTATTGGATCTGTGTAAGTTGTTTTTATTGTGTGTATACTATAAGATGTTATCATTGTATGGTGCCAACTTTACTGTGTAAACTGTCCAGCTATTTATTGTAATTCTTAGCAACCAAATAACTTAAAAATCTAAAAACTGAACTTAATATTTTAATGCCTGCATACTTACTTCTTTAGAAACTCATGCAAACATACAGCACTTTGTTTACTCTAGTTTTTACAATAGTGTTGTAATGGTGGAATTGTGCTTCAATAGATAGTGTTGTTCCGGTGTTACATTTTCTTGAATTCAGTTCTGGATAGGGTTTACTCTACTCTAATATTCTAGGAACTACTGCTGGGATGATCCTTAGCTTGATATATTCCCGGTTAGATTCTTTGCTTAATCATAGTAATTTCTAGGATACCTGGTCTTATCTAGAATTGTAACTTTGTTTAGTAGGAAATTCTAAAACTTCAATTTGGCTCGGTTGCTTTGAGTAAATAGTTATTTCTTCTTGGATGGTTGTTGTTTGTGTGGTATGTACATTGGTTTACTGGTAATATTGCTAAACTAATATCACTTTGCACTAAAAATCAAACACTAAATATCAACACATTGCAGTGATCAATAAGCTAATTTCAAACTTTTGTTATATTTACTACTAAATATTCTCACTAATACTACATAAATAAAACAAAATACTTAGATATACTCAAAAATAGACGTTTAATTTTAGCATTTATTAGATACACTAAATCACAATGGCAAGTGAAATTAATTCTTACATGCTAAAGAAAGATGAATTGGAATATGAAGTTCTTGTCAGAAGGGGGAAACCGGCATCTAAAGTAAAGGAACTCAGATCACAGGTGGCACGTCTCCTCAGAGACTCCAACCCAGATAAACTTCCACCAGATTTTGACTATGCCGGTGAACTTACAATTCTGAAGTCCAAAACTGATTCACTCTCTAATCAGTTAGCTACACCATCTGAATGTAGGACAAAAGCACAAATAGAAAGGCTACGTTCACTTGCTTACCATTTACAGAGCCGATCATCTAGATTAGTAGATATCACCGACGATGAGTTATTGGAGAAAATTAGAGTTGACTTGGTCACTGCTTTGTCTAAACTTGCAGCTAAATCAGCAGACACTGATGCTGATACTGATTCTGATTCTGCCGGTGAAGAATCAGAGGTGGAAACTTCAAAACACTGTTTACACAAAATTACATATATCCATCCGACATCAGTACATTCTCTAAACTTGAAATACAATGGCAAAACTTGTATCTTGTCTTTTCTAAATAGGTTGGATGAACTGGTCCATTCTCGCTCACTAAGCTATAGCAAGGTTTTCCGCTCTGCAGCGGAGCTGTTCACTGAGTCCGCTTTATTGTGGTACAGAGGCATCAGTAGTTCTGTTGATTCTTGGGAGGACCTCAAACAGGAATTGTTGGACGAATTCTTGCCATCAGATTTCGATTATAGGTTGATGGAGGAATTAAAGACGCGTACCCAGGGGGTAGGAGAGTCTTTTAGCACTTACTACTCGGTGATGCTCAACTTTTTCGCCAGACTTCGTGTACCCATAAGCGAGGAGGAGAAGCTGCGCATCCTTAGGCGAAATATTCGTCCTTGTTTTGCTGAGAGGTTAGCTATTGTTCCCATCGTGTCACTTTCTGACTTCAAGACGAAATGTAAGGAGATAGAGAGGCAGAACTTGAATTCACAATATTTCGTGGAGCCGCCGAAACCAAACCAACATACACTTGCCACTGATTTGGCTTACAAAGCTAGTAGTCAACTTGCCGTCGCGGAAGTGTCGATGGGTCCGAAACAAGCACACCCCTTCTACAAACAGGCACCTCAGTCCTCGGGGTCAAAGTCCTCCTTGTTCTGCCCCCGTTGTAGGATTACGGGGCACACTCTAACTAACTGCAAAGCAGAAAGGTTTCTGATTTGTTTTCGTTGTGGAAGGAAGGGCTATATCACTCCAAACTGCCCTGACTGCGCTAGGACAAGACCTAAAATGGCCAGTCCATGCCAATGTAAATGCTCGGGATCAGCTGACTCCGGTGACATTTCTCAATCAACTTCAAAAAACCTGTAGGTCAGGATCGGAGCAATTCTAAACATTTTGACAGTGACGATAGGAAAACTGTCAACTTATTCTTTGGCAATTCTTGCAACGTAGCTTCGGTCCGTGAGCAAAACTTTGATCGTCCTTACTTAGGCGTCAGTATATTAGGTCAAAAAATCGTAGGATTGTTAGACTCAGGCTCCAGCATCTCCATACTGGGGGGTGTTTCTGCCGATGCCTTTATAAATTTGGGTGCTAAACTTTTACCATGTCAGGGCACATGGGCTATTGTGTCCGTAAATGGAATTAGATCCAACATACGGGGGTTTCTCGAACTATCAGTACTATTTTGTGGCACAGAGCACAACGTCAGGTTTTACGTCATACCCGACGTGAAGGCTCCCGTCATTTTTGGATGGGATTTCTGGAAGATATTCAACTTGGTTCCAGAGGTTCTCAATACTTTACCATGGTCACAACGTGACACGGATTCGATGTCTGTGGCTGAACTCAGCCGCTTACATCCTATGGACTCTTTAACTTTAAGTCAGCGTCAGCAAGCTGACAATATGATTAAAAAATTCGAAAATATTGCATTTGAGAAGGTAGGGTTGGGAAAAACTGATATAATTGTTCACACTATTGATACGGGGGATGCAAAGCCGATTAAACAACGGTATTATCCGATGTCTCCAGCCAAATTGAGCGAGCTCCATCGGGAATTAGATAACATGTTGGAACTCGGGGTAGTAGAACCTAGTCGTAGTGCGTGGAATAATCCAACCCTAATGACTCCGAAGGCTTCAGGGGAACTGCGTTTCTGCTTGGATAGCCGGAAACTCAATGCGGTCTCAAAACATGATGCTTACCCTCTACCATATATCTCACAGATCTTAGATCGATTAAGAGATGCTAAATATCTGTCCTCTATTGACCTGAGCTCCGCGTTTTGGCAGATAGGCTTGGATAAGGCCTCCAGGGAAAAGACTGCTTTTACAGTCCCTGGAAGGGGCTTGTTTCACTTTACCAGGATGTGCTTCGGCTTAACTGGTGCTCCGGCCACCCAGCAAAGATTGATGGACTTGCTGTTTGGTCCAGACGGTTTTGATAATCATGTGTTCGTGTACCTAGACGATATAGTGATTTGTCATGACACTTTTGAAGGTCACTTATCTTTACTAGAAAAGGTTTATAGCCGTCTTGAACAAGCAGGACTTACAATCAAGGCTAGTAAGTGTCAGTTCTTTAGACGGGAACTAAAATATCTGGGTTACGTAGTGGACGAGAGAGGACTACATACTGATCCCTCAAAGGTACAGTCTATTGTCGACTTTCCGACTCCTACCTCTAGGAAGGAAGTCAAAATGTTCTTGGGAACTGTCTCTTACTATAGATTACGCATGGTCCGCGGAGGCAGAAGAGTCTTTCAAAAAACTAAAAGAAGCTTTAGTGTCTGCCCCTATACTAGCTTGCCCAGATTTTAACAAGCCTTTCTCACTGCACTGTGATGCTTCAGGTTACGGTATCGCAGGAATGCTCGCCCAGGAGGTCGATGGCAAAGAGCACCCCATCGCCTTTGCGAGCAAATCATTGACAAAGTGTGAGACAAACTACTCAGCCACGGAGCGTGAGGCCTTGGCGGTGGTGTTCGCTGTGGAACATTTCAGACCTTACTTGGAGGGCGGTCAGTGCTTCAAGATCATCACTGATCATGCCAGCCTGAAATGGTTCCTAAATCTCTCGAATCCAACCGGCAGACTTGCTCGCTGGGGATGTAGGTTGTCTCCCTATAACTTTGTCATTGAACATCGCGCTGGGAAGGAGAATGTGGTACCGGATGCCCTTTCTAGAGCTGTACCCTGCGTCGCCGCTATTTCCCAAGTAGATAACTTTACTCCTACAGGAGATGTATGGTACGATGAACTCTTTAACAAATGCTTAACTAAACCTCTATCATGTAGAAACTTCACAATCAAGAACAATAAGCTGTTTCGCTTCTGCAAGTCTAATAACGATCTCAACAAGGACTTTCAGTGGAAAGAAGTAGTGGATCAATCGAGACGAGAGGAGATTATAAATGAATTTCACTCCACACCTACTTCTGCCCACTTGGGCATCCAAAAAACTTTTAAAAATATATCCTTAGTCTATTACTGGCCAGCTTTATTTAAGGATATAGCTGCTTTTGTTCGTGGTTGCGAGGTTTGCCTATCTCATAAGATTCCAGCTCAAACTACTCAAGGGCTGATGGGTAGTCCTAAAAAATGTTATAGGCCATTCCAGACTATAAGCATAGACTTGGTTGGTCCCTTTCCGGTCTCTAGGAACCGATGTGTACACTTATTAGTAGCCATGTGCTGCTTCTCTAAATATGTCATGCTCTTTCCTCTGCGTCGCGCTACCGCGAGCAACATTGTGAAACACTTGGAGAATGATGTATTTATGAAGCATGGTATTCCTCAAACAGTGATATCTGACAATGGAACGCAGTTCACTGGAAATGAGTTACAAGCCTTATTTCATAAATATAGCATCCCTCAGGTACACTTAAGCCCGAGGTATTGTCCACAAGTAAACCCTGTAGAGAGACAAAACCGAACTATTGTTACGGCAATTTCTTCCCTCATTCAAGAGGACCACCGGGAGTGGGATTTACACCTTCCTCATATTGAGTTCGCCATCAACACATCAGTGAGTGACGCGACTGGTTTCTCACCTTTTCTGCTGGTTCACGGACGGGAAGCAGTAGTAAACGGATCGCTTTACGACATGGCTCCGGAAGACTTGTCAGATATCACGTTCCCACGTCGCGACGATTATGTACGTCGTCTTGGTACACTGACGGAAATTTTTCGTAAGGTTCGTGAGGAAATAGTTAAGGCGCATGCAAAAAACACTCACTACTACAATTTGCGTAGGAGGCATGTGGAACTCAAAGTTGGACAAACCGTGTGGAAGAGAACTTTTCCTCTTAGTGATAAGGGTAGGTTTTTCTCAGCAAAGCTAGCACCTAAATTCGTAAAGTGTAAGGTCATCTCTAAACGATCACCCTTGGTTTACGAACTCGAGGACGAGCATGGTAGAAACGCAGGGGTTTGGCATATTAAGGACCTTAAAACTTCTAATTAACCTAAGTAACTGACTGATCTACGTTGCAAGATTCAATTCGTTTAGTCCGCTGATGCTGGTTCATACTCTCCTTAGTTCATTTTGTCTGAGATGTTCTCACAAACTGACCTGCGAAGAGTTGAACTAGTAAAACATAGCGCGATGGCGCGTCTTAACTCGCTAGGAGCAGCAAGCTAGGTACTCCTACTTACTTAATCTTAAACTAAAACTTAACTCAAGCGCGTTCTAGGCTCGTTCTGAGATGGTAGCTATTCCTACCTAACTTAAACTAAAACTTAACTCAAGCGCGTTCTAGGCTCGCTATGACATGGTAGCTATTCCTACCTAACTCCTCTAAGACTAAAACTTAGTTTCTAACTAAGATCTAAAACAGTTCTGACTAGGACTGTCTGAGACTCTCAAGCTCTCAAGAAAGCCCTGGACCGTAGCCCAGGCTATGTAACACTTGTCCCGGGAGTTGGAATATACTTGGTTTGTTGGATTGCTGGTGTCATGCTTTTATTTCTTTTGTTGGTAGGCACAGGCCCGCTACCCAGTGGAGTGTCGTGTGGTTGATCTCCTGTAATCACCACCCCTCACTTCCGCCGGCCTGTTGCGTGGTTGGTTAGGTTAGAGTGTCGGTTAGATTTAGTCGCATGCTAGAATAATTAGATTAGCCAGTAGGTAGGTTAGGGCTTCTGTATAGGTAAATACTACCTATGGGATTTTTTCTTGTTTTGCAGTTTTATTTTTCAACAAGGAGATGTTCCCCAATTGCCATTTAGCGGGTCGTGACTATTGAAATAAGCCAACACTGGGTATTTTGGATACACTCACTTGGTTACTATTGACAGTCTTACCATGTCTAAACAGGTAGACTTCATGATGTATGTTAGTTTTCAATCACAGTATCTTCAGTTCCATAGGAGAAACTGTGTGTGCTTGTGGAGGTATGATTGTGTGATTTGCTAGGGGGGGTTTGTGAAAGGGAAGAATGAAAGAGATTGTTTGGAAGGAGAATGTATCAAACTGCTTAGGATCTTCAATCCTAGGGAACTAGTCCCCTAAGCCAGTAAATAACTACTACCTACTATTAGTTTATACATTAGGATAGGTAAATATAATATTAACTAGGTACGTTTGTACAGATACATAGTTACGTACGCTCCTAGCTACTTTTCTTACCTTTAAACTATCATGATAGGTAGCGGGACTAAACCGTCGCTTATTCATTGCTAATAAACCTACTTAGGTACTCATAGGGTTTACTTTGAATTTAAAATAAGATTTTCTTTGTTGGATAGATTAACATTTCTGGTGTTTTCTGGTGTTTTTTCTTCTGTTCTGGTATTCGGCTGGGGTCAGCCGATCGAATTTACTGCGTAAATTCTGCTGGGGTGGGGATGTACTGTAACTGGTTTAAATTCATGCTAGGCGAAAAAAAAAAAGTGACATTGACATCTATTGTCCATGTCACGTTGACAGTATAGGTGTTGCAAGCTGTCAAGAATCTGCAAATTAATGAGTTGTTTGGAAATCAGTCTCGAGTTGAAATTTATTGTATTCTTTTGTTTTTCGGATTGTTAGTACGCAATGGCGTAATAGATCGGTTCAAGAATGATCTGGCCTGGTCCAATGTGTGTTCAAGCTTGTCTCTGTCGGACTAGTGGGTGAAATTGCTCGCTACATCTTCCTTATGTTTGGGAGGGAGCCAATACCGGAGGAGCTGGGATCCCTAAATTCTCTACTGCAGACATCGAAGGACGTGGCTTTTCTTTTGGCTGTGAAACTCGGACTGAGTGTATACTTTTTACTCGTGAACTTATAAATCCTTACTGGAACCTCTTCAGCTGGTATGTATCTTAGTGATCTACCTGTGCGTAGCTTCGCCAGCTCTGTAACTAAAATTCTGGTTCTTTTGGTGGAAATAGGACCTCGTGGTCAAGTCGTCACGTCAGCCCGGTGTCCGGAGCCCCATGGCTGAGTAAACCTGCTCTCGTTTAACACCTGCAGAGGAGCCGCCGAGAGGATTCTTTCCCTGGGATCCGAAGCTACGTTCAAGGTACTTTTTATACCGGCGATAGGCAATGCCACGCGTCTCTCCCTAGGGTTTCCTATCTTGAGGAACACTTCTTTAACACTATTCTCTTGTCTCCCCCCCCCAGAGCACTGGCAGCGGGGTCCAGCTGAAGGCTCCAATTTTCTCGTTTTGTGTCGTCCCTGGAACGGCCTGTGAGAGGTCGTTCCCTTGGCAGTGCAGCACCGAAGGAGGCCTGGCCCCTTCTATTGAGCTCGGCTCCTGCGGAGCGCCTGCGGAGTATCCTGGTACCACAGTCGGACCTTGTCCGCTGTGTAATTTTCTATATTCTGTGTTGTGTCCAAATTAACTAACTTTTACCCTTCGGTCAACTCTGCGGTATCAGATCCTGCAAACTACAAATGCTGAACATCACCTGGACTCAGACTTTGCTTTAATTTAAACCTATTAATATTTATCTGGTTGCTAGGAAAGTTGATGTAGGCCTTCACGCCCTGTTAATACTTCTCGTTGCTATACCGACTTATGCTGGTCATATAAATTTAAGGCGCCCAACATTCTTCAACACTCTGTAATAATTTAACTTATCAATATTATAATTTTAAAATAGCTTCTCTGTATTAACCTAATTTATTAGTTTTATGACTTTTGTATAACAGTGAATGCTGAATAAAATACTGTTATTAACGCCAACCTTTTAGTTTCTACTTATACATCCCACCTCTAAATTTTAAAGCGTTACAATTCCCTTCCCAGCTTTGCACGAATACAACAATTCTCCTATTGCATTGGATGAACTGCTACGATGAATTCATATTACTTTTTATCTAATCAGCCTACATCTACCCACTGCTGAGTATAGGCCTCCTCATTTTTACGCCACTCTTTCCGATCCTGCGCAGTCGAATCCATTGCCTTCCTGCTTTTACTTTAGCTAGATTGAATTAAAACATCTGTATCTTTTGTAATTAGAATGAATGGATTGATCCAGCTGCTTCTATAAACTGTGTGTAAGCAAAGAACAGTTTTCAAGTTTAATCTTTCCGTGTCATTATCATTAGCATTTTCAGTTAAGTTTAGTTTTTTATGAAACGGTGGCCGTAATAATATTGTAATACAAAATGCGTCATAAGGCAGTGCTAAATCTGTTTTTTCACTTGTTAAATAGCGTCTCACGTCTTTCCCTTTTTGGTAGCATATTATGACCCTCACAGATAGGTAAGTAGTTATTTTGGATATATCTCATATACCTTCGAGTTATTTTACTTACACGATACCTACAACTCTTTGAAGCTAGTTCAATGAAATTGAACTGTAAGTTGAACCCTGTCCTTAATAGTTATGGTCACGGCAAAACAAACACTGGACTATAGATTATTTGAGATTGATTTAAAAGGTAATTTGCTTAAATACTTGTTTTGGCCGTTTCGAAGCACTACAGCTTTGGATTAAGATCACCGTGAACCAATGAATAAGCAGAATCTTAATACGAGCCTAGAGTCGTTGCTCTAAATATTCATAGAAATCAACAAAGAAGAGCTTTAATGTCTATATTTTTATGTTGAAATTAACACAAACACGATGATGTTGATGGCTGAATAGTGGCCGAGGTACCTCGAAGCGTTGATCATCCAAAGATATTGTTCATGTTGCGGACCGTCAATGGGTCCAGGCTAGCTGTAACTGGGAATGTGTTTATGCATAGGTAAATGGTTTTGCATTCATTGGCTGTACTCCGAATGTTGGATTGTCTTTGTCCCTGCGTTTCCACGGACAGTCGTGATGCACGCTAGTCGGCTCATATATAATTTAGCACATGTCAATGTCATTGCAAAGCGGCTATGATATTCCATGGCCTAGACAAATGATAGCGATAATAGGAGGTTATGGGAAATGTGGACAGAAAGTATATAAGTATTGTTCACAGAAAGGTACGAACTTTACTTTGATTTGACTGTTAAATTATACAGTACGAAAAGCGGTCTTTAGCTCTCTGAAGTAGCTGCGCAGAACCCATTTTTGATGAAGCCTAAAAAATGAAGACAGCGTTGTATTGCCTCGCTCACTCACTTAGTTTGTTGCATCGTTCTATCTCGCCTACTCTACCAAACCTGCGCAATCGTTTAGTGCACCTAACTTCAGAGAGCTAAAGAGTGGTTGTGCGTAGTTACCTTTTGGGTGTTAAGAAGCAATCTATACATGCACTCAACGGGACTGGGACATTGTACATACCTATACTCGTATATCTCGTAGTCTGCTACATAATTACCCCTTGACTCTTGAATGCTTAGGTATATGAAATCGAAATCATTACTTGTGGAACGTGTCAGAGCTTAAAAACTTTGAACTGTGAACACCCCCTAACTTTTAAAGTAGGTACACCATAATGAATCTTAAACGGACGCCGTAATGTTACTTTTACTCCGCAAATCGATTTAAACCAAATAACAGTCCATATTATCGAATTAGCATGCATTAGCGAGCTATTTTAATACGAGTATACTGTTTGCGTTGTATTTCTAGTTTCTCGAAAGCCGATTGTTCAGCAGAAGTTTAATAAAATATCGCAAAATGTCAAAGAACTTCTGAAAAATCTGAAAAATGCACTGAAAATAGTCTAAAATAAGATCAGTCCTTGAAGATAGATTAAAATCTCAATCAGACATTAGTAATTCTTTACAGTTTAAACTGAACTTGAGTAGGTAACCTTACCTACCTAATAATTTGTAGTCTGTCTTGTTCTTTGTAAAGTTCAAAGTACTTTTAACCCTACCGATTAATTTGTAAACCCTAATCAAACTTGAAGTGACTGTTTAACTTTATGAGCTTAGTGGTATTTTATACTGCGATAACATAGCCGTGGAACTTTGCTATTCGTGTTTTTCGGGTCTTTAACATTATTTCGCAACGTGAGTGACCTTTCGTGTGGTCGGTCGGATCGCGCGAATATATCGATTCGGCTTATCTTATCGGCGACTATCGGTGGCGTGTCGTGGCCAACATAGATGCTCTAACAGTTTGTATTGTGGAATACAGCCACTATAGTACCTAGCTTCTATAGCTTCCATAGATAAACTAGCAGTTACTATCGCTGATATACAGGCATCAAACGCGTTGCTGGAACGAAATGCGTTGTAATATGACATGTAATGTACTGGCTATTCTAAAGTATCTTTTATGCTGTTCATCAATCAACAGTATGAAAGATCTCTATCAGTTTCTATAGATGGTCTAATTGTTACTTTCTTATCTATGCGATTTTCAGTTGGCTGTTTCCCGAGTACGAGCCCATATACTCTACATTATAGCAAGTATTGTCGTAACTTGATCTAAGTGTAGTAAATGGTATACAACATAGTCACAGTGTACCTATAGTTATTAACATTCATACCCTTACACATGCATCCATACATTTTGCTAGTGTAAAGCCTATACCTAGGTATTACGTAGGTATAACGCATGCGCTAAGCGCGCCCTTGCATTGGACATTGCAGACTCCGCCTACTAGGAGCGCAGAAATTCGCACCGTTTGAATAAATCGATATTTTTCTTGCAAGATAATCTTATGTAGAAGGAGTAGAGACGGAAATTAGTTAAGTGAGTACTTTTAGTAAAATGATTTATCGTGAATTCTCATCAAAATATTGATAAAAAGTAAAGCATATGCCGAAACAAGTACCTAGTACACCGCTCTACATAACAAATTATTTTCTTTGCCTACTAAACTCTCCGTTCAATTATACTTGGTATCATAAAATGTAGTTTTACGCACAGTAGGTATGTCAAGCATGCGTGAATATTCACGAGCACGTGAAAGCAGTTATTTAAACTTGTTTAGGGCACAATCCACCTGCTATATAATCCGCGCTGTTTCGCAATTCACTGGTATCTATGTCATGGTAAAGCGAGACAGTTGTATGTGGCACGCGTGTGAGCGAGCGAGATAAGCCGCTAAGACCGGATTCTGCGAGGAGGGACAGAGGGGCTTACACTCCGTTATCTGTGCGAATATAGTTGCTCAATGTACAACGGGTCGAATAAGTTTGTAATTTGCTCAAGTAAATGCGCACATTTTATTCTGTAAAGTAGTCAACTAACCTTCGATTTTGACTCGAATTTTCGATCAAAATTATAGGCCTTCATTAGTTTGTGGTGGTCGAATAACAAACTTGCTTAAAAACCGGCTGAATCGATGCGATATCAATTATTAAATTGCGCGTTACACCCTGTGTACGCGGCGCGGGATATTTTATTAGAACATTCAGAACTAAAACTTTTGCGTTTATCCTTGTATTTAGGTTATAAAATATTAACAAGAAGTTTGCTTCTTCTTTGTATTGTCGTGTTGATGTATTTTCGAATAAATTTGGAATCTTTACTGGATGGCCGCAGTACAATTGCTCTATCAGCATTAAAATCTTCTATTGTGCATGTTTCAGTAGAACAAAAGCACTAAATAGTTGCCCCATGAAGTTTATTTTGAGAGAAAGGTCAAACAAAAGTCTGAATTGGGGGTTTTTAGTATTCAGTTGCCATTTTATCATGCGAATGGTCATACCGAGTGAATATCATTTTCGTCATAAGTCGTGCAGCTATTTTTGAGCTCATTATTATAAGAAAGCTAGTTTACATTTAATATCTGGGCGATGTAGATGAAGACGTGACCCCGTGTTATTGAAGCGTAACGCTTGCAACATCGGACAGATGTTGGATTCGCGTTTCAGCAAAGCGTCAACTGATGTCGCTTAGGGAAGTATAATTTTCACTCTTGTGAAAATTATGTTTGTGAAATATCGGCTGGGAGTTTTTATTGGCTACATCAGCTAATTTTCAAGGAGACTTCAGTGCCTAACGAATTCAGACGCCATCTTAATCTAATAGAATAGTCGTTTACTGATATTATATGAATATAGATACTATTGGGTTTGTATATTCAAGGTATTTGTGTAACACGAGTCATCGAGGTGTTTCTTCTTATGGGCATAAACCTTAGTTAAATAAATATTCGGGCTTTTATAATTACATGATGTCTCTTTCTTTACTAGACTTCACATCGAAGGCGGGAAAACTTCGACAATCTTCGGTTATTGATTAATATCATCATGTACATACAACCCGATTTAAGCTCTCTGGGCATAGACCTCCTTTTGTTTGTGCCATCCAACATCCTGTGCTAATCCCATCCATCAACGACCAAGGACTAGGTAAGTCATATAGGTTTTCCAAGAAAAGCTCTTTATCATCAGATAGACTCCTGAAAACGAGGAATTGTAACTACTCGAGCGAGCAAAGCGAGCTACTGTTGAAGTGGTAAGTTTGCCGATTTTTTAAATTATTATTGTCATAGAGTGGTATAACGCGGTCGCCTCCGCTTGTCCCATCACCATGGCCACCACCATCGAGTCAACGGCCTCGGCAGCGCTTGCGCAACGCGCGAATCTCAACGGCAAAACAAAGTCGCCTGCGTTTGTGCGCATACCACGCACACATACACAATGTTTATTTCCCTTTACACCAACACACTATCATCCAACCTCTGGTGGTATAGTAACTGTTTATTACCCTGTTAGTTAGTCTATCGATGTGTATGAATCTATGCCGTGCATATGCACGTGTATGTGTTTGTGTGTGTGAAGGGCCTTTTAAGCAGTCCAATGTTGATTAATTCAACGATAAATAGCTGTTTGCTTTACATTTTCCTCAATTATGACGAAGGATGTAGCGCGGGCGCACGTATGTTGATCTGTGACCTACTTAATAGAAACAACTTACAAATATGATTAAACTATATAAAAAAAATACTACTTCGAGTAATAATAGCTAGGCGCTGCTTTAAACTAAGCGAGATAATTATGAACATCATAGAAATACTCGTAGTACCTACCTCAGTATTGGTTTGGTTATGCCCCGGGTATTCTACACCCGAGTCAGTTAAAAAAGCAGAAGTTTGGTATGATTCAAGAACAGTTCAGGACTTAGCCTAACCTAATGGTACAATGCTAACTATGTAAATTACAATAGACTTTCATCCACTCAATTATCTTCCTATAACTTATAGAAAAACAGGAGCAGTAGAGACATCGCCCAAGCTCTTTCACAGTTGCACGGGCGCAAGTAACTAGAAATTTCTATAAAATATTAGCACATCGCGACATGTATCTTATCTACATTAGCTGCGGCTTTAAGCGGCTGGCATTGGCGCACTATCTACCCAATACCATTGACACACTGTCATCACATAAACAAATTGTAAATTGTTGTTGGCAGCTACGAAAATATAGGCCAAGGTAGCCAACATTTTTAATGTAAAAATACACAACAGATCAGCAGACATATCTTCTACCTTTATGACGCAGTAAATAATGAAAAATCACAAGCAAAAACTACTGAGAGCTACTAGTTAATTCAGTAGTGTTTGTAGTTCATTATTTTTATCGATCATCGTCAAACAGTTCATTTCAAGTTCACCGCTGCTCTTCTGAGGGCTTGTCCTTTTCTCTACACTCTCTGCTCAATGTGACTCAGGTAGGTACCTACTCTTATAAAATTAAAGCATTTTTTTCAAGGAAGTTCAACGTGTATTTTGCCACGAATCGATCAAATTCATACATCGGACGGAACTCTCACATTGGTCAATTTTATAGTGTTTAGTTACTGCGTAGGTGGTATGTACACTTTAGATTCAATCAGAATTTCCTCGCTTTTGGCTTTTTTGGAAAACTTCACCCTTTGAAGCTCATTTTGAAATGTTGGAGATAATTAAATGACATCTTTTATTACAATAAGATATGTTCAAGCTTCAAGCTGGTTATTTAGTTTTCATACTCGACTTCATCATACGTTGGAGCAACAATATTTAATAAGATTTGGTTATAATGTAGAGTGTAGGTACCTAATATTCCAATTAGCCAAGTCTCTAGTTACGCGTTTCAAAACGCTACGAAGCAGCTACGAGTATAATTTGCCGCGAACAATTTTATTTGTAGTGGGTGTCGACTAACTGCATGAATTTGGGTCACAGCTAAAATTTGCATGAGAATGTTTGCCACGATCAGTTTCGTGATTGGTTTGCTTAAAAATGTGCCGTTTACTATGATAAATTTTCAATCACTTAGGTCTGAGTAGGTACCTCTAAATTGAAACAACTTTGATGAATAACATAACAAAGATAAATTGAATTAATCATTGTTCTGGAAGTTATTTTGACTAAATAAATAAAATAATTAGGGAGGCTACCTTGCAGGTAGTTTCCGTATTGCCTTCGCCTTTCAAAGTTTGTTTGTGCATGCGAATCGGAAGTGTTCGGAAGAGGTCGGCCTGCGCCCGCGTCGACACGTGTAAGGCTTGCGTAACTCAAACCAACCTTGCGCTCGCGAATAATATGGAACGCCATCTATTAGGCTACAATAATGTGGATATTCCATCGGTTTTCGTGCGGATAATACATAGAAAAATGTATGGTAAGTCATCATGCCTTTGTCCCACTTTATGTGGGATTTTCACAAAATGTACTCCTCTCCCATTTCCCTCTCTCAGCCGTCATCTCAGCACTCACTCCCTTCTCACTCATGTCGTCTTTCACACAATCCATCTATCTGTGCTTTAGCCTACCTACTCGTATATCGTAGTAAGGTAAGTATTTCATTATAGGATCGTCTGAAATCTTTATGCTTTCTTTTAGTTACAATACAGACTTTATTTCTGGTCGTGTCGTTTATCACTGGTCTTGTTTCTTCTTTGGAACCAGGCAGTCTGGTGAAAGGATTTTCAAAGCACCTCAAAGAGGCGGTTTGCGTACTTGGGACATGTTTAATCAAATCAAATCAAATCAATTTATTATGTCAGACAACTTTTAAGTCCATTTCAGGTTAGTATTTAATATGCTTATATCTTATATTAGTATTACATAGCCAAATGCGTTTAGAATAGGCAACTAGTTTAAGCCTTGAGTGAGTCTTTCATTCACGCTCCAGTCTATCAGTGTCAAGTGACACTGCTAGACTAGAACCCGAATGAAAGATTTCATAATGGGCAGATCATATCTATCAGGTATGACCTGCAGAATACTGTTGGTGCTGCCCCGCAATCTGCTGAGCAGTGAGGCTGTTTTCTTGCGAATGATGGCATGAAAACCATCAACTCTTGCCTCCGCAAACATGGTAGATGCACTGCAGAAGCGTGGCAGCCCCAACAGCATCCTGAATCCATTATTGTACTGGACGCGTAGGGCGCTCATCGACTTTTGAGTGTAGCTAAACCACAGGCTGCTTGTATAAAACGATTGGCAGTAGGCTTTGAAGAGCGAGATTTTTACTTGCCTACTGCATCGAGCAAACCTGCGGGCCAGCATATTACTTCTCACTGCCAGCGCCCTACGCTCCCTATCTATGTCAGGTTGGTCATCAAGGTCGTCGGTAACATAATGCCCAAGGTACTTAAATTTATTTACTCTCTTAAGCGCAGTTCCATTGAGCGTAATTAAGGGAACTGTCTCAGGTACTTTACCGGCGGCCTTGAAAACCATGTACTCACTTTTATTACAATTATACACCAGCCCATACTTTTTAGCGTACTCCTCACACATACTCAGCAGCCTCCTGAGAGCACTGATCGACGGGCACAGCAGCACCATATCGTCTGCGTAGCTGATATTGTTTATGCGAACATTATCAACCGAGCAGCCGACGCGTTCGCTGCTGAGCCCCTCAATCAGCTCATTTACGTACAGGTTGAAAAGCTTTGGAGAACTTAACCCCCCTTGCCTCACACCACAGTTCAGCCTGTACGTGCCAGAGAGGCTGCCGGACCATCTAACATTGTTGGTCTGATTGGCGTACCAGTACTGCAAGAGACGCTGAACCTGTGTATGCACGCTTGTACCTGCCAGTTTTTTCCACAGCTCGTCATAGGACACCAGGTCAAAAGCTTTGGAAAGGTCGAGGAAGCATGCATACACTGGTGTTCGTCTTTGTGTGTAGTACTGTACGGTGTGCTTTAAACTCAGAATTGCTGATTCAGTGGATAGATGCTTTCTGAATCCAAATTGAGCATCATGGATGTTTAAATGCTTATCCAATTCAGAGTCCAGCACACTGTCCAACACTTTAGCCACCACTGTAGCTAGCGAAATGGGCCGGTAGTTACCTATATCTGATAAATCTCCAGTCTTATTTTTTACAATGGGTACTACTATCGTTTTCATTAGATCTTGAGGCAGGTGCGAGTGGCTAAGACATAGATTAAAAAACATCGAGAGGACACGAGGCAAATGTGGTCCAGCAAACTTTAAATGCTCAATACTGAGGCCATCGTATCCTGGTGACTTTCCTCTAGTCATTTTTCTAATTATTTGGGATACTTGCTTTGCTGAGACATAAAACAGCTCACCGCTTTGGACGGCCTCAGCATCGATCATTGGATGAGATTGGCCCAGGGCTGAGCTCACCTTAAAATGTTCTTTAAACAAGTTTGCGATTTGTTCACCGTCACTCACACCATTAATACTCACAGGCAACCCAGGCCGAATATTTAATTTGTTTGTGGCTTTCCAGAAGTCACTAAAATTGTTTGAAGCACGAAACTCCGCTAATATGTCCATTCGTATTTGTTCTTGATGGTTTTGACACCACCGTAGCTTACTCTTAAATACTTTTCGACTGTTATGCATTTCGTCATAAATAAAACCACACGTAGGCTTGTTGTGCCATACCCAATTTTTAAATTTCAGCCTGGCCTCCCCGTGCGCCTCACGCACATGAACATTCCAACCTATTACTTTTGATTTACGCGAAATAACATTATTTTTACATTCACTACTGTAAATAGCAGCGTCACTTAATATTTTAGTTATGTCAGAATATAATAAGTCTAATAAATTTCTATGTTCCGAATTACTACATAAATTATACCCACACTGTCTACATTCATTTGGAAATTCTATTAATTTTAATTTATTGTTACAATAATCACTATATTTATTTATTTGATCATTAGTTCTACTTCCCCACGTCACATCATTAGATTTTATTACATTTGAATTTTGACTAGGTTTACTTATGACTAGGTTAAGATTACATTTAATAATAAGTGGCAAATGGTCAGACCAATATGTGTCGTATTTCACGGCAATATTGTCGATTGTTCGCCAAGCCGACTGACTTACAACACAATGATCAATCCATGAAGTTGAACCGGTTACATCACAAATAAACGTAAAAGTGTTGGAATTTCTACCTAATAGATCTATATCCGCACAAGTGAAATTTTGGTCACTACACAAATTATTCAATTCCTTACCGAATAATTTAAAAGGGTTTGCATTGAAGTCTCCTAGGACGTAGATAGCTTCGACCGAGCTATTTTCCACAATGGCACATACCTCACTAAAACATTGCGTGAAGTCTGGTAGATTTTCTTTCGAGTCATTCGGCATATAGACACTAAACACAAGAATAGTTCTGTCACTCATTCGTATCTTTATGGCACTGATACGCGGATTACTACACTCAATCACAGACACATCATTAAAAACTCCCTTACGCCACAAAATCGCCACTCCGCCGTACGGTCGCCCCCGTAGGATACACTCCGACGTATCTACAGCTGATTTGCCACTGTACGCGAAATCCGGGTGGGTAGTGCCCAACAGCGTCACATCATGCGGCAGCAACCAGGTTTCCTGGATGGATGGATAATGCTCTTTAAGTTCTTGATAGTTTTCAGTTCTGAAGTGGACTTAAACTTTGTCGAGCTTTTCTTTGCTATTTAATTTAATAGGTACCAGAGTGGAAGGTCTGTATGATTTCATGTGTTTTGACGTGAAAATGAATGAATATTTCAGGATTATCATCGCGATGACGCAGTCAATCTTGTTTTCTGCGTGTTTTATAGCGATTTTAGATGCAAAATTTATTCAGAATCTCGTTGAGAATATTTGCATCGGCGGTCAATACATAAAGTCGTTTCCACACTATCATATCGCAGCGATAAGTGGCCTCATGGCGAATCAAAGGGCCTCGTCGACGGCAGCGGAAGGTCGTTAAGACCTTCTGTGGACTGTTGCCCACGACTTTAGCATTGACAACGGCCCTTATGCAAATCGTCTTGCACGTGCTTGGCTTAATCAGGTACTTGGTCTTAAAACACTTCAATTTGTTTTGTACTGCAACTTCACGAGCCTTCAACTCGGACGCTTCAGTCGTGACTATCAGCTGTTCAAATAAGTTTCCTTATGGTAACCTCGTTATTCAGTGCTTGAGGAAAATGACAGCATGTTGGACCACCTGATAGCGTGGATCACTACCCACACAACTTTTCCCAATGCACTTTAAACATAAGTAGTTAGTAATCCGTTTCTTTTTCCTATCGATGAATCTATGTATGCTCTAGGTGCACATACCCTTACTTTGGAATATTTTTTGCCACGTATTCAAATTTTCACGAAAATTAATATTTAGCAGCAGACAGTTGTTGTGGACGTCGCATGCAGATTTTATTCATGAAAACGAGAAAAATATCAACGTCACCATGACAGCTACTTTTTCAAGATAGTCGAAATCAGTGAGCTTACACCCGATGCAAATTGCGCAAAATTAGTGGTTTACTTATTAAGTTTTTTTTATTTTTTATTTTTCGTAGTCATTTCATTAGCAATCATCCAAAACTTGGTAGGTATTGGAACAGAACTGAACTAACAGTGACTAAAAAAATTTAGCAGGTAGATCGATTTACCTAGCAGTCGATACGAATACGAGTACGAATGACGAATGATAATAGATAATATCATTCGATTTTTATTCGAGCTGAGGACAGGGCGCGATGGCGCTCATTAGGGGAGGACTGCTATAGGCTGCTGATAATGATGAGAGCTTTAAAACCTTCTAAAGCTTTAATGATATTGGAGTCTCAAGTATCACCCTTTTCACTGTTAATGAGAATGGTGTA
Organism: Epirrhoe alternata; assembly: GCA_963565295.1. Taxonomy (NCBI): domain Eukaryota; kingdom Metazoa; phylum Arthropoda; class Insecta; order Lepidoptera; family Geometridae; genus Epirrhoe; species Epirrhoe alternata. The sequence continues at coordinate 9,021,118 of OY751381.1, read as the reverse complement.
GGTAATGAATCTATGCCAGAATTATGATGGGAGTCAAAGAGCGTAATATCATTATTTCACCTGAGGTTATATGAGTACCTTGGTGATAGCCAACTCAACAGGCATTACTGCGTTTCTTTGAGGACTCCTGACTTTAAAATCATCTTTACAGTACGAGCTTAGAATGAACCAGAAAAAAAATATTTATTTTTGGCATATAATGAGCGCAAATTAATAGAGTCAAGCTGGCATCAGCGGTTCAAGGCAAGCCCTGCGAAGGGCCGCGGCCGCGTCACGCGCCAACATTGACCCACTTCGAGCGGCGTGTGCGCAGTACACTCGCCGATTCAAGCTCTTCGCTACTCCACATGTCACGTATACACGCGAAATACTATCAATCAATATTTACTATACAACCTACTACATAACATAACATTAGGCGCATTAACTAATATTACTACTACGACTAGTATTAAGATAGGCGGTATCAGGGTAGTTTTATATTGAATGCAATTTGAAACCATTTTTGAAGTTATTTATACTAGGGAAGAGAGATAGTCATCATATTTATTTGCTATGGTATTAGCACACGATTGCATCGTTGAGATTGAAATACGTGTGAGGCTATCAGGTAGGACTTACCTACAGCTTTACAACTGAATATCAGGGGATAAATTTTAAAAATTTCATGTTTTTTTTACCAAATGTTAGAAATTTTAAAGTTATTAGCACTTTAGCATGCGAGTAGCCAGTTTTCAGCGGAGCTCGCTTACTAGCTCACCGCGGTTGTTTGTGCCGCACATCTCAAGGCAAGGTGCCCTCCGCCGCAAATAATTCTGCTATTGTGAAACCGTCTTATCAACAGTCGTCGGAACCTTGGCTAGATCTTACGAATTACGGTCAAGTTGACGATTTCACGATTAATACCTATTTCTTTGCGATAATAAAATTTCCGTCGTCGCCCAAACTGACAAAAATGATCTACCTACATATCTGAGTCAGGTAAGGTAAACTGATCTGTATTGTTGATAGAATTGTCTAGAAGAGTCAACTGCAGTTTAATTCATAATTTCAATCAATACTTTAATTGCAACCTTTATGTTTTCCACTATATTCTATGGTGAATATAGAAGATGTAAGCTTTGTAACCCACATTTATGTGCCTCTTATTTTCCTTAAATGTAATGAATTGGGCATTATCTACAAGGCAAACACCAATGCTAAACAGACTATAAATCATTAAAGCTTGAATGTGTATGACGTTTGTAAAAATATATCCCATTCGCAACTTGAAAAGCTTCGATCTCTTCGTCCATTAAACTCGCACGTATTCAAAGACCCTTGTTTGTTGATAAATTCAGTGTTTTTGAACTACAAAGTGATTCTGTGCTGTCAGACAGACATAACACATGTGTTATGCATGCGTCCAAGAGGGCATGTTCTATGCATTATCTCTGAAGGCATGCCGGCGATAAGTGCGTCGGCGAGGCGTCAATGCACTCGCCGCATGCCCCTAGGTCAGTTCCCTGTGACTCAGTCACTGCACCGTTACCCACATAGAACATCGTGATCATTGCATTTTTATCACAGAAAGTAAAATCTTCCTAAACCCAACTTCATCATTCATTGCCGCTTAAAACCCAATCTCAAAACGAACACGGGTTAGGACACAGCAATGAGCGGCTACAGAGAAATGTAATCGTTGGTCATTGCGTAAAATGAACATGGTGAAAGAATATACCAGCTTGTTACATCTTAACAATTGCATTGCCTGGTGCTCCAGTGACTTTTACAATTATGTGAGCTTTCTTTGACTTTCATTTTCAATCTATTGATATTGAAGATTATGAAGATTCTATTCAACCCTGAAAAGTCAAATTATGTTTTAGGCATCCGTTTTAGGATATGAAATTGAGACATTTGCGATACGTGTGAATACTGGGAGTAAACTGCAGTCCTTTGTTTAGCAAATAAGAATCGTGTCAGAATCTAACAAGAAACATAGATATTTTGAAAAACCTTCTGCACATAAATAATCATGGACATCTAAAAGTAATAATGTGGATGAAATTTGATAGCAATACAAAAGTGAACATGGCTATCATCTCCGAACATTTGCGTTCAAAATCGATGCACTCATTTGAATACGATAGCTGTTGATTATGTAATTGTAGCTTCATACATCTGCTGTTTGCTTCTCAACCCCCAATGGCCAACCCTTACGGCCAGCGGCCATTCGTTTTTTATCAGATAGCAAACAAACCTTAATGAGAAATATCGGTTACGGAAATGCACCTCTTCACATCGTTGGTCAAATATTTGGACCCTCTACTGTTTAAGCGACATTGAGGCTTTTTAGTAAATAAGTGACTAACGAGGTTTACTTCTTCCAAAGCCACAATTTAAATGTAAATTAAGAAATAAAATTTACAAAGTATTTATAAAAATGCAGTTCGTCAATCTCGTGGATAATAGGATAAACTATTAACACATAACTTAATTGCATCACAAAACATTTTTATTTGACTGCTATCATTATCAGAAATAGTAAAACAGATAAAATTCCCCATATTTTAACCGAATTAGGGGTTGTAGGTATAGATAATTTTATAGCCATGGGGTCGGAAGTCAAAAACGTACGGGCAGATGCATAAAACGCGAAGAATGGAATAAAATAGGCGTTATTATGATCTGCATTGCATGTGCAAGCGCATCGCAGCTTTAGTGCCTTGACCAATGGCGAGGGCCTGCGTTGATGAGGTATTACTTCCACGCCATGTGAATGGGGAACGTGTTTCTAAGACGGGAGGGTAAACAGAGTGATCAAGCAGATTATTTTGAGTAAGCTAATGTAAATATAAAAATATCACGACTTCAGAGCTCGGGTTGGGAAAAAGATTTAATAATAATATATAATAATAATAAATAATGCTGGACATTTCACACAGCATCATCTAGCCCCAAACTAAGCAAAGCTTGTACTATGGGAACCAGATAACTGATATACTACTTATATACTTTTTGTTTGTAAATACATACATATTATACATAGAAACACCCAGACCCGAGATAAATATTTGCAGATCATACAAACATTTATCCCGCCGCGGATCATTATTTATTATTTATGTTGAAAAAAACGTATTGAATCCAGTTGATACTATCTACACCCCTCGCAGACTGCAGACTTTCTATCGGCCGATAGTTGAGACGGGCTATCTCTTCTCTATATCTCTTCTCTATCTCTTCTCCATACTCATTACGAGCCGAAGTATGTTCCGTCTCAACTATCGGCCGATAGAAAGTATACGAGGAGGCTAACACATTATGTCTTCTCAGATAAATCCAAAGTCTTTTTCATAAATCCAAAATCTTTCAGGAAACTTCATTCAAAGTATACGGTGAAATTGTGCCTAGTAGGTAATTAGCACAATAATTTTATTTTATTAGGTTATTTTATAAGCGTAGTAGGGTAATGAAAGCTTTATGCAAATTAGGCTTTATGTAAAGTCCACAGAGTTTCCTTTTAATAATGATCACCGGTCTAAAATGGGTTGCTCGGCTACTTATTCCTTGCTATAAAGTTTGATGCTTCGCCCTTTAGGCCAGCGGAAACATTTTGTGTAGGGTTGCGATTTATTGCGGACCCAGTCGGTGTCCCTTTGCTTTTAATTGGCTACAAAACTCATCCCATTTACAAAAAAACAAAGAGATAACGTGACCTTTTTCACAAAAAATTATGCGCGCTGATTACATTTATTTATTGTAATATTCACTCTTCTTTATTGTAATATTTTGTAGAGAACTCCCTTGGTTCATGGTGCATACAACTGGTGGTGCCAATATATAAATATTGGTTCGTATTTGAAGCACGAAAATATGTCTAGAAGATGCGCTACAGGAATTAAATAATGCAAAAAAACTTCATAATGATATAAAAATGCTGATTCATATACCCTACGTCTGATATCAAAAGAATTTTACATAATCTACCCACACAAACGCACTCTACGTTTATTCAGTCCGAATCAAAAGGCAAAAAATATGAGGTTTGCATTTTATCCACAATAAATTTAATGATACGACAGCGTCTATAAATCGGAACAGGTAGAATTCGGAGCTAATGACCTTCCTGTTACGTAAGGGCTTAAGAACCGCGAGTTCGTAAGACTGAAATGTGTTGTATAGTTGAGAGGCTCGAGTTGAACCGAGTTGAAAGTTGAAGATCTGTTTTTGTGTATTAGATGAGGGGTTTGGCAGGGCGCGGGGGCGGTGGCAGCCAGGACTCGAAGCTGAAAGGGTTGTGTGGGAACCAAGGGCACCTGCGACTGCACATGGTGCTCAACCTCTGAGTTTTTTATACATTTGCGCGCAGAGATCTGTCTATTCAGTCTAATGCAGTTTTTTACGCGTCTCTTCAATTTGAATATAATTTTACCCGCATATACTTATGTGATGACAAATTGAAATGCTTCTAATCAGGGCCATATTGTTTTAAAAGTTGTTCACTGACTTCAAGAGAGCCTTGAAGAATTTCCGATGACGTCCTCAACGTGTCTTCTACTTTGAAAATAAAATTATATTCCTATTAAATGGGAATGAGAAAGGGGCGGCTGCAACTGTCGATTGCAACTGTTTGCCATGACATTATCGTGTCAGCGTATGTACTCTACTCATTATGAATGCTGTGTTTCGCGTTGTACAACTTGTGACCATTTTATGTAGGGCTGTGGCGTTGTTGGTTTCGGTAGGTACGGCGGTTCTTGTTAGTTGGCCGCCAAGGCTAAGCTGCATTATTGAGTTACGTCGGCCGCAACGATGGCAAACTACCTCCATTTCTCGCCGTATTTATTCATTTTGCAACACATCGCCTGTCGGCCTTTTCACCCTCCTTGTCGGCTCACGCGCTCTCGTCAATGAATTCTTGATGAGACGCCCTCGTTCGTTAAAGGCCGCCAAATTCACGAAACTTCTTGTTAGGGCGCTAACCAAAACATCAACACGCACCCTTCATTAACTAGAGTTAGGTAAACTTGGACGTGGTTATAATGTACAGATATATTTTCCAATGGGGTCAATATAAAATAGTAATACGCACTTTAATAGGAAGTAGGCAGTAAGTAACTTCGTTTTGGTAAACCCCTAATCACCATAATGCAAATGAACATAAACACACGACAAGGATAAACAGTAGGACTTAACTAAATCGTTTTAAAAAGCTAAATCGTGTTTTGTGCAAGTGTTAATCGGATAGTAGTAAGTTTTTTTTTGCGTAAGCGGATAACCCTTCAGCTACCTGCGCTGGCTTTGGGCTCTTTGTGCATTGTGCAACACAAGTGGGGTGAGTATACTGAACTTGTTTTGAGAGGACATAGTTACCTTTGGAATAGTACTGTGCTGGGCAATCGAGGTTCATCTCAACGTTGTCCTATGTCCTACGTACTAAAGTTTTTTTGTACTGACTAGTGTTTTTTGGAAAATGTTGTTCATGTGGTACATGATGTACAGTACGTAGATAATAATATAAATATCTCGATTAGCAAACTGTTTCTTTTTAAAATTATGTACGTAACTTTTCACCATCGGAGCTTCTCAATTTACTTAATCTAATTTATACTTAGTGTAAAAAAATATCAACTGATGTAGTTAGCGTTTAATACGTTATCATTAGTGTAGTAGGTACTTATCAACAACTCTCGTCAGTTTCAAAATCATGGTCACCCTATAACGTATGCATTCTGTTGTTATCTATCTACAATGAGAATAATGAGCAAAAAATGCAAAAGAAAACTTTTTTATATTAATTTAATATAGGTCAGGTGTAAATTCAACCCTTTCATGGCGTGGGAGTATTTTTTGCCCAAAATACATGTAGGTAGGTACGGGGTTTTGTGCAAGTATTTTTTGCGTGTTCGAAGTGTTTGCGATAATTTGTTCCCACAATTCAAAGATTGAGGAAGTGATGACAGCTATTGAGATTGTTCAATCGATGTTCCCGTTAGTAAGTGCAAAAAGTTGGGTTTCAGAATTCTGCCAGGTGATTGAGAGTTGAGATCTACAAAACGGATTGAGAAAATGTAGTTAATACTTTACCTCTATGTCGTAAAAGACATCTTAGCCGAAAAGGCAGAGCCTAGACTTTTGGTCACTCAAATTCCGGATGACAAAAAGTCGTAGCTCTCCTTTGTGATCAAAGAACTTTCCATTTCGGAAAATTTATATGCATATTGCATGAGCTCTAAGCGGTAAAGGAAAACATCGTGACGACCCTAGTAGATAACATTATAGGCGGCAATAGGCAACCTAGGTATAAAATCTAAATTTCTGCAAAATTTGGGCATGTACCGAAAATCTAGACATGCCTCTGACTAGCCGCTTAAGTACAGCCACACATAGACTAGAGTAGGATCATATCTACTCTTGGACCTTTGTCTCTTTTTAATATGCCTTAAAAGTCTACTCAAATAAGATAATTGTCACGAAGAACATGGCTATCGCTTTAGGCTTTTAGTAGGTCGCAATCAATAACATTATTACGGTAAAAGTACAAACAATGTTGTTTGTAACTGACAAGTTGCGTAAAGTACGCGACATGTGGCGCGGTTTACCCTTTAATGATTCATAATGACGCAATCATTTTAATGACACCGATACCTGGAGCATCCTTTTCGAACTTGCCATAGAAATGTAACATATTTAGATAGATCTGTCAACTTTTAAGAAATCTAGCAACTTATATAAAAAAAAAACAATATTATATATCGGAAGATAGTTAAACCATGAAGCAGTGTTTCAGGTGTCGTCAAAACTGTGAACTGTGACCACCGTTTTTATATGAGTTCACCTAACCTTTTGGTATTATTTTCATGTGGTGAGTATTTTTTGTGTGTAAACGACTGCAGGACCCTAATAAAAATGAATATTGTTGTGAAAGGAGCGTTATGAGTCTTATTTTCTCATTTTGTTAAAAGTAGCTGCATTTTGCGAGCTGGCTACACTGAACGCTCCGGGTAGTTAAGGGTTAAGTCACAACATATTTGCTGAGAGAATAATGAGCGTTCGCGGCGGGGTCCGGAAACGGAACATTCGCAGCGAAATGCTACTTCCGGTGCTGTCACAATAACTGTTACCTTGATCAGGCTTAATTCACTTAAAAAAAAACTTTATGATTACTAGCCAGAACTTTATGATTAATATTAGGCATCTTAATAGGTAGACCTTGACATGGTGGGCAAAAGCTCGGTAGAGGCGCAAGAGTTTGAATCTTGCGGTGGGACAACATTTTTGCATATTGTGCAGACATTTGTGTTGTGGCGTTCGTAATTTCTTATAATCCACGGCATTCAAAATCCAGGTGTGTGCCTTATATACTACGTACTTCATCGTATAATTTATCACCGCACCGATAATAGCACCGGAGCACACTTTCTGAAAATAAACATTTCAAAAATCTTACTTATAGTACCTAACCTAAGATTTAAAAGTATTTCCGTATTCGCAGAGCATAAAACTATCTACACATGCTTTACACTAGTAGTTTGCTGAGTTTTTACTGGAGTCATAGTTCAGAGGCTGGCGCGAGGCGTGAGAACGCAGGCGCAGGCTGAAACTCGCGGGGGAGTTTTTGTTCAGGAGGGTTCAACGACTCGCGCAAATGTGCTTGCACAGATTGCGTAGTGTTTTAAACTATTATCAGTTGTTAGGCTTCCTTAAAACCTACACGCAATGATTTTAGCTGTAGAACTGAGCCGTGTTGGCTGAATGGGGTTCTACCTCGACTTTAAATCTGAAGGTAGATTTTGCCTTTCGTTAAATTTATATGCGCTTTGACACGTGCTCTAAACGGTGAAGGAAAACATCGTGAGGAAACCAGTTAGGATTCTTATAGGCGGCGATGGGCTTGCAACCTGTCACGTATGGAATACTAACTTCTGCAAGATGTGGGCATGTACCTAATCAAATATGTATTTGGACATGCCTCTGACTACCCCCTTAGACATCTTCAAAAGGATAGATAGATAGATAAAAAATACTTTATTGCACACCACATAATAAAAATAAACAAAAATGGAAAACTAAACAAAAAACACGATGACATACAATCGGCGGTCTTATCGCTAAACAGCGATAAGACCACATAAAACACAAAAAACACACATCAAAACAAAAAACACACAATACATAAAAGATCTGAGAGGATGTCTACCGCGCCTTGGGGATTCAGTCGTGACTCAGTGTTTCTGTTATACTGAGCTGATTATGAAGGGCTCAGGGCGTTTCTACTTTTTACATTGGCACGGAATTCATTATAGTGATAGAGTTCTAAGATGTCAATATGCAATTCAATAATTCAGCACTGGCCTAAACTCAGTAACTCTTGCGATTCATTTTTGGGGCTGGTTAAAACTCCATTTTTATTGCATAATCCCGATTCATTAATTTTCTGGTTGCCTAATCCTTTTAGATCAATTCAAATAAATAGTATCCTGACGTTGTACACGTTTCCAGATTTAATGGGAGTTGTAACTTGCAGTGCAGGGGACTTTTTTCCAAAAAGTTCAACGACTTGCGCAAATGCACGTACTTACTACACTATCAGTATATAAAAATGTTTATCTTTAGATAAGTTCGTTTTACTGCATTTGTTATCGTGCTTGACGTTTTCCAGGATTATTTTAGTGCCAAAATATAGTGGTTCATGGTGCTAAAGTTTTAATTGGTTTTGACATCTGCAAACAAGATTTGAATGCACAACTTTGTTGTATTTCATAAAATTCTTATAAAGCCAAAAGTGTTCTCTGAATTTACTACAAAATAAGCCGATAAAACTAGAATCTCCGTTTCTAAATAAACTTATCACGTTACTAAGGTTAGAGCAGATTTGGATTTTTTGTCAGGACTTTTTGCACAACATTCTCTTTCACAAAAAAGGATTTCTTATAAAACTGTCGAAACCGAATTGTTTATTTTAGTGACAAAGTAAACTTGCGAAGCTCTACCTTTTTAGGGATTTGATTCGTGACTATGAATTTATTTGATTTAAAAACAGGTCCTTTTAAGAATGTGTTAAGAAAAAACTAGCAAAATGAGCCAGGTCATAAGTGAACTTCATCGTCATCCAATACACAATGCATTCAATAAATTTGAATAGTCTTAACTGCAGCAGTGTACATGATGCTTATTCATAGCTGCAAATGTTAATTGTTTCCCAAAATGATTTATTTTTTTTAAGTTTGACAACAGCTATATTACAGAGAGAAAGAAAAAGAAAGATTAATGTTCCGGATTGATTCGATGTCTTGCCGAGTACAGTTATTCGATCCGTCCCACGCTTTTGCACAATTTTAAAGCAAAAAATACGAATTTATAGGGACCCTCTACCTGCTCGTGTGGCTTGCAGAATTTTGATATCTTTTGTGAAACATTTTTTGCTTTAATTTGTGACAATTATACCGGTATATGACTTTTTACCTGTTGGATTTTTTGTTCCCGACTTCAGACTTCCCGGCCTGACATTTTGCACGACCCTTCGTTTGTTTTGGCGAAGATATCCTTGGATTTGGGGTTCGGTACTGTTAGTTCGTAAAAAAATGGAAAGGGCACCATAAGCTTGGATTCATAAATATAATTTTTCCTACACTCGTAATCACAATTCTAGAATTATCAAATCTAGTACGTACTTATTTCGAAAAAGTGAACTCAAAAGAGTTATCTAATTATTTTCTTATTGGAAATACAACATCAACAAAACGGCACGTTTTCCAACCTTTACATTTTAATCGATTATATACGATCTATTAAAAGGAAGATACCGAAGCGGCCCAGGTAGACTGATGATATTGCATTTTATCCAAATAGGTCGCGGCCTAAAAAAGCTCTCTCTATGCATGTGCCATTTAAAAAGGTGGAACAAAAAAGTTTGTAGGCAAAGAAAGGCTGCCAAGACCGCGGGAAGGGTTAATGGTAGGTAAATGCGAGAGAACGAGAACAAAAAACATAAAAAGCTTTGTTTTATTCGATATCAGCATCTGCACAGGACTTTGCTCGTGTAATAAACTTGAAAACTGCAGTTTTGCTAAGGCTAAGAGCACTGAATGAGATTAAATGCTCATAATTTATTGCATGGTGTGTTGGATTATCATTGCAATTAGTACCAAATGGATACATTCTTTAGAATTATTTATAAGTATAGGAACTTATAGCTATAGGCACTGAATGAGTCTTAATCGTATTGTCAAAGTAAAAAATCATGTATACAGTAGGATCGCTGGGATCTCTTTGAATCATCATAAAGCTAGGTTCTTCGCGACCAATACTGTGAAGAACCAGGGCAAGACTGTTGACAAGGTTGTTTAATTATCATTGAAATCGTTATCTAAAAGATAAATTATTTGTGATTAAAAGTAAGTATCACGAAATAATATCAAAAGCTCATCACACAATGAGACGCCAATTCACAACAACTCTATAATCTTGAGGGTACAAATTGGAGCCAATAATCAAAGTTTTTTACGTCGAAACAAAGCGAATAGAGGGGTATTTTTTACATCTCTTTCACAACATGTGCAATGTCTGACCTACTTACCTACACTTCCTCTGCAACTGCATAAAAGGGTTAATAGAATATCCGCGTATTTCATCAAATAGAATAACGGCGGGTTTTTGTTCATGTGAAAACTGGCGTTTCCTTTCAGACAGTGATTGTTCGAGGAAGATATTGCTCAAACCGTCAAGTTTCAAAACATTTTAATGATGATTTTTATTTGAGAAGATTAATTTTAGGAAACCTTTGTGAAAGCATAATATTTTCAATAACGAATTTGATTTTAAAAATGCCATGATATAGGTACTAGATACATATTAGAAACGTTTTAGTTTTAGTCGATCACTACAGTAGTCATGGTATAGCATAGTTAGTAAAATGTGTATTACAGATTTGCGTTAGGTTTTGTAGTTTCCACTGCTTTCTACAATTTAAATTTACTAGTTTTGCTTCGCAGCTTTGAGAATACTGTGCTTAAGGCGCAATGTCTATTTTTAAAAAGTCATTAAGTACGAAAAGAGGGGCGCGGGCGCCACTGCATTGCTCTCAAAAAATAATAGCCAAAGAGTTGACAAACTGACAGCTAATTGAAATACGCCCATGTGCGGTGTGTTTTTGCTCAACTAGGAGGGCTAATCTCGCAACCCCTTAAAGTTTTTTGCCATGTATCATGAAGGGGTTAAAGAGGAATTAGGGGTAGATATTTAAATCACAGAAACTTCTCAAGAAAATTTGATATTATTGGTAACTGCTGTAGAGAGTCAATTTGTACGGTTTAAAATATTTTTTAACTGCAGCACATAGCAATTCGTTAAGTAGATACTCGTATAAATATCTATTTCTCATTTCCATATTTGCCATTCAGCGTGGCAGTTAGTTAGGTACTTACATACTCAATACTGAAAGTTTTAATCTGTAGTGATCTTTACCATATCTATTTTTATATACTTAGTGCCTAAATATATTATCAGAATTACAAATGCAAATTACAAACCTTGAAAGTAAATTTTCTTTTATTTTTGCATTATAGTTTGGACATACCTCTAACTATCCCCCTTAGACATCTTCTAAAGATCTGGAATACATAAAAAAACCTGAGAAAATGTCTACTGCGCCTTGGGGATACAGTCGTGACCCTGTTTACTGTTTTACATTTTATCATTCGGTAAAATATGCGTGGACCTTACCTTTCTTCATATAATTGACGAACTTTAGCCATTGGCAACGATGAAAAAGTGCTCAACATCTTGTTACATTTTTAGAGGCACGTTTTTACAAAGCTTGGTTGTAATTAACTTCAGTGGCAAGCCATGCGTTATCCCGTCACCTCCTCCAGGGATCAGTGTAAAAGCAAACACGTGTTTAAAGCGTTTAAAACGAGATATTTTACACAGAAGGGTTGCAGTCTCCCGCACATCGCAACCCATTGCTAAACATAGGCTACCCCAGTCAAGAAACAATCGTTTCTCATTGGAAATAATCCCATTTAAACTTCTTAATAGAATGCAACCCTCTGCCATTGTTTTTGTACTTCCGGCTGTGGATTTGTGATTTTCAATGCTTATAGACGAACGCATTGAATGCTAGAAACTTTGCGTACGCGTCGAACTACCAAGGCTTCATAACACGGAAGAGGTATTGATCGACGTCACAGTTTGAGTCATGCCTGTTGACGCGATGCCAGCTAGTACCAGTGCCTAAAGTTTTTTTTATTATTTATTATCATATATCAACCAATGAGATTCTAGTTTTGTATGTGTGGAGTATATAGGATAAACGAGTATATAAATAAGAGCGAGTCCTCGTGCTAATTTATTCGCGATATCGCCGTGTTCGCGACCCGCGGAGCGCGTCGAGTCTCCGCGGCTCCTATTGGCTGGTGCGCGGGAGGGCGATCCTCCTTCCTCTCTCATGATATACGATTCGCGAATACGCACACACTTATAGCGAATCGCTTCGATTGTTCCTATGTAAAGCTTTGTCTTCGGCTTTCGGACTATGTATTTATTTCTGCTTGTAAATACCAGGCTCTCAGATCAGCTTGCAAATCTTCATATTATTTCGTATGCTAGACAGTTTCTTATCTTCAATCAATAATTCCCGCAACGAAACTAAAATATTGTAAAGAAAAAATCTCAAGTCCGGTTTTCCGATGCGATTCTTTTGTGTAACTTTTAATAGATGTTTTATGATTGATTCACACACTTTCTGAAACAGAACCAGTCCTCGCACAATTGCTTAACGGCTGCAAAGAAACGCGAGAGATCAGAGGTCATCGCGGTGCATCAAGCTGGTCAGTTGCATACGATTGCACTGGTGGCACAGCTATTGTTAGAATGTAGCACATTATGTTTCGAAATAAAATATTCACAAACTAGGTTACTTTCTGCTATCAAACTAAGTCTTGTACCTTTATACCAAACCTGTTTTATTTAACCTACTTGAAAAAATAATGGCTTTCGCAGTCAATTAGCGCTCTATTAATATTTCCTATTAATTACTATTTTTGAGACTCTTTCTCTCTGAAGAGATCAATTATTCTTATAGACTTAGGTACCTATTTTATTATATTTTAGTTAAACATAATTCGATGTTATATTCACAATGGCTGTGGTCATCATACGTGTGAGAAAAACATTAGAAACGGTCAGCGAAAACTGCCCGCCGAGCTAATCACTAGCTAAACAAAACGGCACAATAGAACTCCCCAGTGGTCAGACAATGCGCAAAACAAGGAACAAAGCGATTTCGCACAATACAAACCATATTAATTACCCTTGAGAATGTAGGAAGGAAAGGGTTAAATATGCCTTGAGTAAATAAAAATACCGTAAACTGACCAGTGTCCGGCGGCACGACGCGTTGGTAAATTAGATGTGACGTTTATTGTGTTTGAGTATTGTGTTTAACTTTTATGTTCTACAAACAAGTGAACAAAATGCATAAATGCTTCTAGAATAACCATTTTTATTATTAGGGATCTAAATTAAAACTTTGATGCTTAAATACTGAGCTACTCACATTCTGAAAAAATAATGTTTAAAAGGTAACATTATCTGTAAAACGACTCGTAAAGTAACGCGTACATTACAAATATCATAGGCGTGAGTTCATTGTTTCCAAAGTGCAAATTCCACGAGACATTATTTTTTTTTTAAATGTCCCAAAAATAATAATTTAATCTAAAAAACATTAATGATGATACTGACAAGATCTTCTCAATAAAAGTAACCAATTTTAAGACAGAACCATAATGCTTTTCATCTCAAAAAATCACCTATTCAAAAATCCAGTTAAACGTTCATTATCAAGGCTACGCGTCTATGAACTTGCTAATCTTTATATTGGCCAGGGACTAGTGGACTGGTCAATCCTGGGTCATAGGTGACAAACGGACAGACACACCTGGCTCTTAAGACTTCGCTTTGATCCCCACTTGTACAATTCCTTATTTTTTACAAGAACGGTTCTTTAAACGGTATATTTGAAACAATGTTTTGTGCAAGGCCACTTTTCTTAGTAGGTAAAGCCATTTGCAAAGTATGAATAACTCGTCAATACCTTTAGGTATGTGTTCTTTGTTCGCAGCGTGCAAATTCCACGATATGTTTAAAAGATAAAAGCCATTAGCATCCCTTTTGATCTTTAGCTAAAAAATGGTTCTGAGTTGCTAGACGATAAGGTTGTTTGTGTTTGAGAAATAAGAAGTAGGTACCATAAGGTATTCTATTGTTATTTATGAACAACAATGAGTTCTACAGGTGGGGTGACTAGGACTCGTGAATATTTTTTGCGAGACTTTCGCTAGCCGTTGGTCACCCCTAGCCTTGGCTGACCTCATGGGACTGGGAATTTGAACCTAATCCTTTCTCGCTCTGAAAATTACTTAATCATCGCATTTATAACTTTACATAAGGCTACTGATGATATGGGATCCTGGTGGCCGAACTCTGAAAAATCCAGATTTTACCCTCCAATATTCATGTTGGTATATCTAAAGCGTTGGCGGGACAAGTTCGACGGGTTGAGAATTGTAGTTTGCCAAAAACAATATCAGTGGAGAATTTTGAAACCTTTGCTTAGCTGTGGATGTTCCAACAGGTCAAAACTTTAAGCTTGAAACTAGTTTGTAGTAAAATAGTTTTCACGGCGTTCAGGCTACAAAATTTTCCACCTACAATTTTTTTTATTCTTAAAGTGAAAATTTAATGTCTGATTATTAATTACTTCATAAAATTGATTTTATACGAGTTTCTTTTAAGAATTTAAAGTTTATTCTTGGAATAACACTATACTACGTTCAAATGTAGGGGTTAAATATTTGCAGGTAGATTCGGACATTCGCTAGCCGTTGGTCACCCCTGACCGATGACCGCTGACCTCTTGGGACTGGGAACTTGAACTTAATCCTTTCGACATTGAACTTCGCAAAAATATGTTATAGCCTATAATGTTAGCTAGGTCATGGTGTGAATTATATATATATATAATAAACAAGAGTTTAAATCCTAATCTACCAGAATCTAGATCAGAAAATATAAATTATAATAAAAACGTAAAACAGTTACGCATGTAATCCCAAGGTGCGGTAGACATTCTTTCAGATCATTTTATGTATCATATTTAATGATTAATTATCTTATATAAGGAAAAAACTCACGAACAACCATTAAAGTGAATGAATTAAAAGAAAATGGTCTATCGTTCAGTAGTTTGCTCCTAAACAGACCTTTGAAAGGTAACATACTTGTTTACTCGTAAAAATACTAGCACATTTTTCATGTGCTGATAATTTATTATCACTAGATTACAGTTTATAGGTTTCGTAACATTCGCCAATCAGCAACGTTCGGAACATCTGACCTAGTTTGCGCACTGCGATAATTTGACCTCCACTTTGCAGATAGCGATAAAAGTGGTCAATCAGATATAGACAGTCTACATTCTGTGAAAAAAAACCTTCTAGTGGTTTACAGTACTGCAATACTGAAAAAAGGGGTTTCAAAGATTCACGATAAATTTTTCCCAAATGTATTGCTCAAAATCTGTCCAAAATGGTATTATTTAAATTTTTTATTTTTATGATGTGCAAAATAGCAAATTGAAAGTATCCAGTTTTTAAATAAAAACTATTAAAAATCCTATTTGTTAATATTACAATTTTGATCCCTTTTGATTTCATTCAATCCTGATGGTGGAATATTTTTATTTGCAACCCCTCTCAGTCCAGCCGTTGGTCACCCCTGACCGCTGACCACTGACCTCCTGGGATCTACAACTTGTATCGATGTGTCCGAATCTCTATTGAACTGACATTGAACTTTGCGAATAAAAAATGACAAGTGACAAAAACCCTTTAAACTAAGTACCTAATAATTCTTTATGTTCCTTTCAAGAAAACGAATGTTCTTTGAAACATTTCACTTCGTTTAAATTTTTTGACATTCTAAAATGGAAGAAGGAAAAAAAAATTGTAGTTGATAGCTAAATTTTTGATGAAGATCTCTTATAAAATGATTGAAATAAATTTTATTACAAAATGTCTTATATCACCCCAGAAATTATCTTGAAGCGCTATTCATATCATTTAAACAAGCCGCGAAAGGGTGAGACTATTCAGTTGCCATCTATGGTCCATCCGTTGACCACCTCTGACCTAACGAAGATTTTGTTGGCTATCCTTTGTAGATTCATCCATTATACGTATTTGGAAATTAGCATAATGTTGAATTGATAAATACCGTTATATAAACTATGCAATGTTTGTTTATTTCGCATATTTAGATGTTACCAATTACGTCAGATTTAATATTACTTCTATACCTACATGATAAAATTAAAAAAAATCTCACATTATAGGTAATCACTTACTTACCTAATCCTGAACAGAAACTTAAGCACTAGGATTCCTTGGCATGGAAATCCGTATCCATAGAAAAAAACATGAAAACTTGAATTTCAGCCAAGCCCATCGCCATCGCCACCAAAGTCTTCAAATAAGTGTAAATTGATATTCTTTGTGCAAGTTAACTTATTTTTATTTTTGTAATTGAACAACTGATTTATTCAAGGCAATGACCATCAAACGTATCCACTGATATTTGCGTTTTAATATTCGCTGTACAGAGTGCAAAAGTCAGCTAATTTCCATGCATTTGCATATTAATTTTGCGATTTCTTGATACAAATCCGGGCGGATATGCAAATAAGATGTTTTGCAACGCAAAACAATACGGTTCAATGGTCGGCCTGCCCCCTGTCTGCTATCATTGAACACATATTAAGGTTCCGTAGAAAACATGGAACCCTTGTAGCTTTGCCATATTATCCGTCTGGCTGTCTAGTCCAAGACCTAGTTCTATCTGAGCTAGACTTGAAAAGCTTGCTCTTGAAAATCTAAGTTAAACTGTGGTTAAACCATCTTGATAAGTACAATAAAAAATAAAAATCTTCTCTCGCGGAAGTGAATTATTAAAAAAATCTTGTACGATGTGTCTACGATGAAGTTGTTTTACTTGTGTATGAAACACGGTATCGGAACCATATTCCAACAGTGTGCGTGGGCTTGGTCAGTTTATTTATTTATAGCTGTTTTGTATTCCAAGCAGAATTAATTTAAATTCTAGCTAATGAAAAAACTATACCTACCCATTTAAGCTTTTTTGTAATTATTTTATTTTTTGGTTGGTAAAAATATTTTTAATTACGTATTAACTAAACGGAATTTATCGCGTACCATATTTTATTATTTCCCGACGTTTCGCCTGTGTTGCAACAGGCGATAAATCCCGTTTAGTTAATACGTAATTATGAATAGTGATCGCGAAAGTTTAAGAAAGACTAAAAATATTTTTGTAACAGAAACGAATCTACATTTAAAAAAAAAAATGCAAAATACAATAGAACCACTTAGGTTTAATGACCTATGATTCGCAAACAATCTAGGTCTCTGTAAGTTGGGAAAATTGATGCATTATTTTTATAGGAGAGCAAGAATTATTTCTATTAAAATTATCATCCCTCTAGTATCAGGTTCATCCAAATATAGAATTTAATTGAAGTAACGCAAGCCGTGATCAATTGATCCACCACGCCATGGAATAATATTTAGTTGCTACAGGATCTCCACATCAGCCAGTAAATTCCTACAACACTTCTGTACCCACGTGTCAGAGGCGATCGTACACAAGTTGCTCACAATAATATATCTCTCGAAATCTATTGAGAACATTCAAGAATCCTTCATGCTCACTATGTTAGTGTCCACACACGATGCAAGTAATGACAAATTAATAACTACACCAACGAACAATCATAGCCCACTAGGTATAGGTATTTTGAAAAGGATATTATGGCAAAACAGCGAAGAAACCAAACCCCCATACTTGACTGGTTTGCAAAGATGAAAATGCCTCAAGTCGGTAAATTGCTGAATCTATGTCTATTTAAGAAACTTTGATATCGTATTTTGGAAATAACCTATCGTTTTGAAATATCTTGTAAGTAATATTATAAACTAGCTGCGCTCCCGCGGTGTAACCCGCGGTCCCTCGGGATTTTTTCGGGATAAAAAGTAGCCTATGTCCTTCCCTGGGATACAACCTTTATCCATGCCAATTTTCAGCCTAATCTGTTCAGTAGTTTGGGCGTGAAAAGGTAACAAACAGACAGACAGACAGACAGACAGACAGATAGACAGACAGACAGACAGAGTTACTTTCACATTTATAATATTAGTATGGATCTGGAAAGTGTTACAATGATTTTGATGAACTTGGAATAAATGCATTAATACATTAATATAAGCTACGCAACTCGTGACTCTAACACGTGAAAGTCAAAGAAGAAATGTCCGTGAACGATGAAAGGAGACGACTGAAAAATACCATGTGTCGCAGGTCACGTAATGCCGGAACTTTATACTTTTATTTGGACGTTTTATTACTTGCGCTGTGCACTGAGGAAGTGATGAAAGCATATGAGCTGCTGTGCAAGGGATGGGAATTATCCTGGTACTGAAATAGATTGTTGAATGTAAGGAACCCAGTCACATCATAAATTTACGCAGAGTCATTCATTTATTAATACTGTCAGAGATACCTTAGCCAGTGTAGTTTTTTGTTTTTCTAAAGTTATTGTAGTATTTCAATTCAACGTACCTAAACTAAAACTTTTTACGAATCGCGACAGACAAAGAGACATACCGTTCTGAACTTGTGACTCGATCGATATTTTTCTATTTCAGGATTTCCTTTCGATTTTCTGACAGAAAGAGACTCCAAGCGTATGTTTTACTTTCTTCTTATATGCAGTATACTTATGTAGCGTGTGTGTTTCAATAAAGCCTTTATTGTTTTAATGATATTGCTAATTTTGGTTCAACGAGAGTGACATATTATGATGATATGACAAGATTTGTTCAGGACGAAGATATTCCTCCCAGTGAATAGGGACGTTTGCTTATTATAGAATAATTCCTGGTAAATACGGTGCGTAGTGTATTTATTCAATGTTAATAAGCCTGATAGCGCACATGTCACGCACTACCCTCACGTGGGAAGTAGAAATAGGAAGCACCAATCTTTTTATTGGGGTTGTAATTAAGGAAACCTACGCTGTAATTACAGGGGCTGCTAAATATAATTATTGAACTCTTTTTCTTTTACTTGTGTCCCATCCGGGTAGGGAAATGTGAGGGAGGAATATTTAGATTGATTGTACCAAATGTCGATTCGATTAATATCGTAAAAGCTGTCATAGATTTTGGATAAAGATTTTTTTTTAATATTAATGCTCTTGCTGATAATTTGTCAATCACTCTATTGGTTGAAGCAAGACAATGCCAGTGATACTAAAATTGCATGGTCCCATCTGGAGGAAATTTCTGAGTCAATCATGAATTGAGATCTCAAAGGACTGTAGCTCCAAATACTCCTAGTAAACAAATCCATCGATTTCATAACTCAAGACGAGTTAATTCAAAATTAATATTTTAGAAGACTTCAAGCAAATCAAACCCAATATAATTCCCAAAGATTATACCGAATGACCGTCCCTTATCGTTGTTTGGCAAACATGCCCTCTAATTAGCGATTTACTTGGAACATTTTGCATGATAACATTATCAATGCACTGTTTCAAACAAATCACAAAGAAATTGTTGTCGTAGGTCCAATAGGGTTATTCAAATACTTATACTCGTAATCGTGTTTATGTAACCCGAATTATTATTATTTTTGCGTGGGTTTTATTAAGCAAAGATACTTACATGGTGTTTGTGCTGCGTCAAAGAGGGTGTTTTTTGATGAACTAAATGTTGACTTCCTTTTATATCTAACTAAAGCCTTAACAAAATTACTTTCATTTATTATCGTTCTTTGTCTTGATTTTTCAAATTATAAAAATAACCTAACTTACCAAAAACTGATTTAATGTGCAAGCAATTTTTATCATGAGTTTTTTTATATTCTTTAGCATTATGATTTGCGTGTTATTGTATTACAGAACCTACATACATCTACGCATCTGCAGTGCTTCTTGATGCTGTATTTGTCTGTGGGCGGCGGCAATCACTTACCATCAGGTGTGCCACCTGCTCGTTGGTCCCCTCTTCCATAAAAAAAAATACATGCAATATAAGACTATAGAATAAAATTCAGTCCGCAACATAACGTTTCTTCTACGGCATTCTAGACATTCAATTGGGTAGCCTTTAGACATGGTGTTTATTACTCCCCACAATTTTAATGAACACCAGGAAGCTACTACGTCACTGCGCGGGCGCAGCCGAACGCGCCGCCTGTTGAGGCAGGCCTGTCCATCGCCCGCTCTTCATCTGTACCGATAGAAAAAGAAAGCTTATAGGTATTTAAAAAAAAACTTATCATTTATTATGCTTATACGTATATCTATTAGTTACATTTATTGCAATATGAGTGCGATTGCTACAAAGGTCTACGAATTTCGTAGCATCTGTTCTGTGACACACACGTACCTTAATGTTATCCTTTTATTAGTCATAAAAGGAAGAACAAAGAAAGGAGTTGATAAAAGTATTTTTTACTCCAAAACTACTCTCATAATAGATTAAGTTTTGTATTCTTTTTACTAACGGCCACTCTACATACTCGTCGAAGATAGACGAATGCCGACGGTGACGAACGTGTAGAGGGTCTATTCGCCTGAAATTGCCTTTCATAGGCTATACAAATAATAGTTCGGCAAATAGTTAGGCGAATGTGTAGTGTGGCCGGGTATTTATTTCGGTCTTGTAGTTTGGTAAATCTTAAACGTGTGTTCTCAATATTAAATCACTTAAAAAGTCTATGACAATCAACGTTTTTCATTCTCCACTCATGTAAAACTAAAACTAATTGATTTTCTGTATTTAATTTAATGTTTTCAGATTGTTTAAACATAAGTAGTTGTATTTCTCTGCTGACGGTACAACGTTACATAATTGTTATGTAGTACATAGAGTAACGGGAAACGCTGCGCTTGCGACTGCAGTCGACCGACTGAGCGTTTGATGCAATCCTTTTTGTGTTAAACTGATACGATGTTTACAGTTGGTTTATAAAATAGGCCAGGAGTTTTATGATATTTTAACTGCCTAAGACTTTAAAATTATATACTAAAATGGTTTATATTAATAGTATGGTATTTATTAGATATTTAGAGGTACTTACCTAACTAACCTAACAAGGTGATTTCATCGCGCCTTGCAAAATAACATGCATTTCGTATGTCATTTGTTTCCAAAAAAATTTTAACTCAATACAATTTGCTAGTTGCTTTTGTGGCACTTTTAAAAACATTATCCCGCTATTTAGATGGCAAAACAGCAAAACACTAGCCAAAACTTTGACTATTCTTCTAGCATAACACTCAAGTATTCGTTGACCCAATGTAAAAAGCAGTGTCAATTTTGTCCATAAAATAAACATTCCAGCGGTGACTAAATAGTAAAATCCGGTCGGAGGAGGATTGGTTAGCGAGTTTCGGCAGCGGGGGAGGGAAGGACCAACGCGGGGGGAGGGAAAAGTGCAATGTCCTCGCCAACATCGGGACGCCTCGATCTCGCCCGCCTACAATAACTTTGATGGAACTTCTCGAATGTTCTACGTCTTGGCTGTGTAATTTCGTTGTAGGATTCTCTAAAGATTATTTATTTTATAGAATACATAGAGCACTTTATGCAATTGTATTAAGCAATAAGAAGATTTTACTAGATAGCTGGTTGTAACAGGCAGCTTGTATTAAAGTAAGGTTTGTTACTTTATAGAGACAAGGTCTAGCAAAGAGCGTAGGTGAAGATAAGAGATAAAATTTTATATAGGTAGGTACCCATTGCTTCTTCTTTTGACGCGTCACTAGTTCTTTCGAACCAGTGTCAGTGGGGTGAAGGGGTTTAAGTGCGCTTCTTATATACTTTACTAAGTAGAAGACTAAATAAAAGTAGAGCTTGATTTAGTGTTGAATGGAGCAACAAAAAATGGTTGTGTAGATTAAATGTTGTCAAAATGTTATCAGTCAGGTGCAATCGCCTTATTCATGTGACATTTGGCTTTCCCCATCCTCGGTGTCGATGACCAACCAAAGGGAAGCTGAAGCCTTAAAAATGTCTAACCAATATGGGGTGAATCCTGTTACAAAAGTGGAAGTTGCATCAGTGTGAGTTTTCTGAATTTTTGTTTTACGAAATTGTTCAATTTTTTTTTATCTCGGTCGGCTCTTGACCTCCATACTTACGTAGGCAAGAATGTCAAAGTTAAGGTCAAAGTCAAAAAGCATTTATTCAGTAGGACCGCTGGGACCACTTTGAAACGTCTATAACTAGGTGATTTTACTCCTGTTCCTTCGCGAATGAGGTCTACGATGGAGCGAGCCTACCCAGAAGATGCCTATTAACTTAACTATTAACTTAAGTTAATAGGAAGCAGCTGGAAGCTGACACCAAAAATTTGGAATCAGCTTCCAGAGTTTGTATTAACAAACTCTGGAAGCTGATTCCAAGTTTTTGCAGTGCGCATAATAAAAGAACCTTGAAAGCTCTTAAGGAATATCAACCAAAATCGTACGAGCAATAACTACATGCCACGTTTGATAATGAAACAAGCAACAACGGGCTGTTAGGGTTTATAAGGATAATGATGGTGCCCATTTATATGTTCGTATGTAACCTATACCTATACTTAGGTACACAATCGGTTTGCTTTTACATTTATAAAGATTCTGAGAAGATAATATAAATAAATACTTGCTCTTAATGAAAGAATGTGAGGCTAAGCAAAAGTATGTCAGTTATTTTCATTAAAAATATAACGTGATATAAAATATTTAGGTTTTTTGTTCTTGAGTTCCGGTTCATGTATGTCATAGAAGGCTAGGTAGGTACCCCTTTATCGCAAAGTTCGTGGTCTAACGAGCTGCGCACATCGCAGTTTTATCTCAAGACTATAATGGACTATTCGCAATTAAGAATCGATTAGAAGTCGCCCGGTCACGTTCGCCAACAGTTGTTCTGATAAGAACTTCATCATACCTTTATTTTGTTTATCATGTTTGCAATGTCTATCTTGTTTACGAAACTGAAGGTTCCGAAATATAAATAGCTGCGTTCAATTTTATCTGCGTTACGAATTACATCTCTTCATTTCCTTCGACCTTACTAGAACTTCTTTACAAAATTGTGTCAACGGTTTAATATTCGTGACTATCGATGCATTTACCTAAACGTGCATAGGCGCGACGGTGTGGGGGGTGAGGGGAGGGGTGTGGGAGGCGACTGCGTCACTGTTCCACACTCTGTGGTACTGCAGAGACTTGACCTTGGGGCAGGATCGAGCCAGCTCGCGGTCCCTGACCTGACTATTTCGAGTGGCAAGTGCGTAGCGCTGCATGCAATGTGCATACCGAAATAACCGCTTGGTCTTTTCGGCTTTCGGCCGTCTCCACCCGCACGCAGGATGCACCTTACCAATGCGCGGCACGCCTAAGGGAAGTTCGGTTGACGCCAATTGAGGCGATTTGTAAACAGCCCTTTCACATAACTTCTTTACATGACCTGATCGAAGACATTCAAGGGCATGTAAACAAATGCTTGCTCATGTGTAGACAGCCATGAAATGGCGGAGATTTACCTTGAATAAAATTCAACTGGCCAGTAAGACCAGTAACGTGTGGTATTAGTTCCATTAAATGAAATGTATGCCGAGATAAATGTCAGCTTGAAAGTTTAATGTACGGTATTAGGGTAGAGGTGAGAGCTGCGTGATGGACGAGGGAAAGGCAGTGCAGCGATGCACTTTCTCGGCACACAATTATTATGCATCCATTATGCGCCGGCGACGGCTCAGATATTTTCTCCTGTCAAACCGCCCACGTCATAAACATTTTTGGGGAATGTTAAGCGCTGTTACTCGCAGTTGTTAGTACGCTTGAGGAGAGTACAAAATATGCCAAAATACTTATAATGTAGTGTAGGTAGTTGTTTATGATGATTTTAGCTAACTTTTATATTTGTATACTTAGTACTTATCTAATTATGTACCTTAAAATTCTATACGAAGGTCTCATTTATATTGTATCAAACTGGAAAAACTTTTGCAGTTACAAAACTATGTTTTGTTTAAGCACCTATTACATCCGCGTACATTTTAAACATCAGCAATATTTCCTAAGATATAAGTACCTAAATCCCCTTTCTTCCCCACCAACAATTTGAATAATCAGTAGAATATGATATGATAATCAGCCCTCATGCACACATACACAATAGCTAGCAGCGAGGGAAGTGTGCGTGTCAGCCGTGTGTGTCTAATCTATGCGCCCGCGCACCATTCAAGGTCACTGGCCAGTGATGCGGCCCAGCGACCGAATTCAACTAAGTCACCCTGCTGCGTTTTATTTAGGGGAGAATTCACAAGTAATTTCTTTGAAGAAATCACATATTGTTTTAGTAAAAGTTACCTACTAGTCTTAGAAATCAGCAATCAGTCTTTAAAAAAAATCATAGATATGATTAAATGATTATATGGATAGCATGTTTTTGCTTTTGAAGATACGAAACCATTCATTCTGGAGAAACCTATGTAGTGGACTTTTACGTGGAATAGAAAATGAATTAGAGATATTAGTGATAAATAATGATTGAAAAATAAACTAGTTCTACTTATTTGCGCCGATCTTTGCAAAGACACCAATACTAACTATAATGAACTCGGCTAGATAATTCAAATAAAGAATAGGATGAAGACGGAGAGCGAACGAGGGTGGACGCGACGGGTTCTGCCGAATGACTTCGACGTCCGGGAGCGGCCATCGACCTGCCCAATCTCCGCTGCATTAGCATGGCAAGCAATATTTGTGTCTAGCCAATCCCTTGTGTGGGTACGCGGCACCCGTACCATAGAAACTCTCAAAATATTCACATTAACTCGTTTTCATTCTCAGTTTGCACTCCCTATGCTTCTCAGGCACGTAAGTTGGCATGAGATAACGACTGGCACCTGATAAACGTAGATGTATGAAGAAGAAACTACGAAGATGCTCTGGCAATGTCTTATTGTGTAAATCAAAAAACATCCATCGAGTTATTTTCGAATTCTTTTTTAAATAAGTACCAATTGCGTGTGAGACGATCTACTTACTGGTAAGCAGCATAGGTAATAGTTCGAAAAATAATTAGCAGGATAGTTAATTCAGTATATTTTTCATGATTTTGATCGTGATGAATACCGTGGTAAGGTTAGTAAGACGCGTGTATGTGTGTGTAGCTGCGCCCGCGCCGTTAAGATGTGTTTGTGAATGCTGATAGATTAAATGCCTCCAAGAACTACACTCCCTTAGTAACACCACACTGTGCGTATACAGAAGACCTCGTATCATTAAAAAATTCTCAATGTTGTAATGATGATCTCGTATTATTTGATTACAATTTCGAACTAGTGAACGCAAAAACTCAAAATTCACTGCAGTTTTTTGCTAATTCAGTTGATATTTATGGAAAAATAATTTAAATAAATGATTCTATTAAATAATGTAGTACGAGTTATCTAGGTATAAACTCATATTTTGCGTACGCGTTGATGTCTTTTGTTCTCATATTAAAACAATTCCATAAGAAAATTGTTATTGTTCATTACATTAGACACATGCATTATACTACACGTGACAAACAGATGCATGTGTGTGTAACGCGGAATGCGGCGACGAACTCGCTGATATAATTTTGAGTTCGTAGCACACACTTGATAAAAAGATCAAGTTCAAAGGGGCACACAATGCGATATGCTTTTGGGAGAAGTTTTATGAAAGTTAATTAGACGCGTAGAAGGAATTTATCTAATTGATTTATGGGAAACAAAGTGCTACGCTTACACTTTGTGTGAAGTCAATTAATGAAAACAACCAGAAAAGATACGCAGGAAGTTTAAGATATAAAGAAAAAAATCTTATTTCCACAAAAATTGCACAAGTTTTACTTTCGATTAGAAAGAGACTACAAGGAATCAATAATTTGTTTACAACTATAATAATTAGATCCGGTAGCGCTAGCGCCGAGCATTCATTGAGGGCACTCAATTGTCGCTTTGAAAGAGCCATCGTAAAGAGATTTGCATTTATTTGCATACAGTGTCATTACACTCTTGAATGGCTCTCGATTTTGCAGGCGCATTGTTGCGCTTTACCGCTCAACCCTCGGCCTAACAAAAGGGTCTATTTCGTACCTGCGAAGTCATTTCGCTCATAAAACTGGGCATTGCGTAATTTTTCCATATTGTGTAAACCCTTTCCGTTTGTTTTTATTGTACCCCTTTATTTGGACATTAGAGGCGGCATCTTTGCGCAGTTCTGCAATGTAGGAGAGTTGTAAAATAATAAAAATTGCGTTATTCTATGCAGAAAGTACGCGTAAAGGGTTGTGGTATTCATCTTTTTATAGATGGTGACCGTAACGGTACTAAGCTTGCATTAAAGGTTTAAAAACCTTTCTCCTCAGGATTTGAATTGGAATGGAAGATATTATTGTTTCGAGATAAGTAAAATGTTTTCACGCAACTCTATTTATCACGAATGCTATGGTATGTGTGTATTGGTTTGAAACAATTTATGGTTGTTTAAAAGCCTCCGTAGCGTATGATTTGTTAATGCCTGAAGCTTTTAAAGTGAAGATACCTACATCAGTAAATAATGAAGCATTTCTTTTGAAGTTGATAGTTTATGTTACTAACATTGCACAAGAGAACAAGAATTAACTTTATTTGTCGCATTTTTTTTTTTCAATAAAGCTAATGTGTATGTGTGTGTTATGTGTATGGATTAGTTAATCATTTATCAGTAACAAAAAAGCTGAGACTGGTCCTATTCGGTACACCAAATCGCAGACTTTGCACCTACCTATATAACTGTTTTGTGTTTTCTTTTCTTATGCTTTAGGCTAGTTTGAGCAGTTTTTACTACTGCTAGTTTGAGTTAGTACCTATCTAGGTTTTTTTTCCACCATGTTTTTTTGTTAATGTGTGTCTGTCTGTATTTGTGCCAAATAAAGTTATTATCTATCTATCTATCTATACTAAATAATTTGAATTAAAATATATATAAAATCTAATATATTGTGTTACCATCACACTGTAGGTAGTTTTAGTACGTTTGTCTAGGTTCGTTTTGTTTTGTTCTAAAAACTATTTTCAATTTTGCAATTACATACGTAGAAAAACTTTGCGAACTCGCATAGGTGCCTATTCATACATGCTCTAATACAATACAACATTAACCTTCACAGGATACTTAGAAGATGAAGTATAATTTCGGTAAAAGAGTAGGTAAATGTATTGTTATCACTTTTCTGATAATGCGCTCACGCTCAATGAATACACAGAACTTTTTTACCACATTGTGTATTTTTTAAAGAAATTGCTCGCCCTCAAATCCTTTTCAAAGATTGCTAATTTCCGAACAAAAGACCTAACTGTTTCCTCAAAATAAAACTTTCTAAAAATATGAAAATAATACTGGCGCTTTACTACAAAGATGCCGACAATTTTATATCATGGTTAGCAAAGGCACCGCTTTTACGATCCTAGACCTTTCGCCAGCCACCCCTTTGCACAATGTTGCACACCCCTTATCAGCTAAATAGTGAGCGGGTTTTTAAACCTTTGCGCAAAACGTTACTCAACCAGATATACAGTTATTTCAAATACTAGACGAAATTAATGCAATAATAGAACTATTTTCTATTCGGCCATCATTACGTTATCGCTCTATGATACCTACGAAATATAATGTGTCAATAGTTTTACAGCACATTAGTGCCTAAAATCTTGAATGCCCTATCGTGCGTACATCGCAAATGATTTGGTAACCTTTACTAAAATGTCACGTAAACGATTTTCGTAAATGGAACACGCATGTAGGAAACCTACTGTTTCCATCCATCACCGTGCCAATCAGATATAAAGAAAATACGTAGATACACAAAACGATGTCCATTACTGGCGACCACAATTTGTAGAGAGGGCATAGAAAACATTTTACTGTTTGACATGGCCGAGGTAAATGACAAAAGTCAATCTACACATCAATCGCAAACATTGGAAATTTTGGAGGTAGCACGCGACTACTCAATAATGTATGGAGTATCGATGTGGGCCATCACCACCGACCACCTCCTCCACGGTGCGTATGGGGCACCTCATCCTTTTTGTGCCATACATACACTGAATTTTCTGAAATCTTATAATGGCAGGTATTCATTTTGTCACTCCAAAAGAATCGATCAATTTCTACTACCTAATTAATTTATAAAAAAAAACTAACTATGAATTTGCCAACTGGCTTTTCAAGACTATAATTAGAGCAGCTATATTTAATTTATAAAAAATGTAATGTTTAATATTAGACACTCCCACACTCATTGAGGCGCATTAAAAACCCTTTCACGACAAGAAGAAGAAGACCAATAACGATACCTACATTGCAATTTAGCAGACCATAAGACTTCGAAGGCAAAGCAAAGACGTATATTTCAGTGTTGATTCTAGTGACACGAGGCCTCGACATGGGGTGGCTTGGGGGTTGCCAAATGACACGTATCAATTATTCACACTAATACCTCACCACATTTGCGTGTGGAAGACAAATAGCCAGCCGAACTTCGACGCACCACGCCGAAACATCCATCTATAATTATCAGCTATCAATGTACGAAAAAGTACTCAATCATTTGTGGGTCGATTTAAATGTACCTTTGTTTTTTGGAAAGAATTGTACTTCTTTAAGTGATGAATAAGAGAACTTTTAATGTCCATCGGTCGCGCATGGTCTATTTAGAGATAAATGTTTAATAAATTCGTTTTACTTTGTGGTTAAAAATATTTAGCTATTAACTTTTTGTTCTGATTGAACTAGACGAAAGCAAAAATAGATTGTAGTTGGTTAGCTAACCAGGTATTCATGATCCTCTCTAACTCTTGAGAATGTGACTTGTCACATGTCATACTCTTGTTCTGTAAACTTACTTGCTCTTTAGATTAAATCATATTCAAGGAGATCTACAGATATAATCTCTTCCTTGCAGCCTTGAAACCACATATAACCTATCAATAGGTCCACGGTAGGGTATTGTAATTAACTGATAAACCTGAAAGTATTGGGCTGGGGTGGCCGGCGGCCCAGCACTCAATTATTCATGCTGCGTATTTTGGTCACGAGGACGCCAGGCTACCTATTCTATCGATAAGTAGTATCTACATGTGTATTAATTTGCCTGTCGTTGTCAAAGGGTTGATATCGATATTTTAAAATAGATAAGAAAAACAAACTCATGTATTATGTTCAAAGAATCCTGTAAAGGAAACTAGCTTACTAGGTATTAGCCGGTGTGGATAATTATACTCGTAATTGCAATTATTTAGCATAATAATTATAGTATGGATTCGAGTAATAAACGGTACCAGTTTGTGTACATTTTAAAGTGGATAACTAATTTATATTTATCTTACTTATGAATATCTACATATTAACGGTAAAACCTTGGCCCCAAATGCTGAGTAGCCTCGGCGGCAAATTGAACAATCTGTTTAGGTGTGTTAAAAATATCGCAATGGAATACGTGAATTGTATCATGTATTTTATACGAAAAACAGTCACGTGGATTGTGTTTGTCTCCTTTATAATGCCAAAACGTTGTTATTGCATAGACGAGTGTTTAGGTATAGCGATAGCAAAACATCCTTGATTTGCATGATAAAGTACCAGGGCCTCAGAATTTGTTATCTATAGTTATGTGGATGTGTGCGAATCATGTTAGGTACAATATCATATACCTATCTGTGTATCGCGAATCGGTACCGCCTCCTCGCGAACCGGCTGCCAAAATGACTCATCGTCATCAACCGACCAAACAACGCGCTCCGACAAGTAGGTATTATACTGTGTTTGTTTATCAGGTTACTTCCTATATAGATTGTTATTGAGTATTTCAACTTCTTAGCAGGTTATGTTGCCCTGGTACAAATTTGCTCACTCATTCGGTTGATTGAAAGGAATGGTGTTGTTTACCTGCGTTGCAAAATGTTTTTGAAAAATACTAATCACTGGCAAATATTTGGTCACAGGTTTTAATTTGTACCTAATTTGTAAATATTTTTATGAAATTTATCAAAACGTAGAGCTAAATGATCAACGTCTCGGTAATTACAGTTACGATCTAAAAATAAGCCTCCAAAACATAACGAGGTCATTGACCATTTTTTGCAAACAAACAACCTCCTTCAGTCTCATAAAGTCCTGGTACAATTGTGCGAAATTGAAGTAATTTCACGCCTCCCACAACAATAGAAGTAGTTTTTGCACGGGCACGCGCCTATTTTGCAAACAGTAGTCATTGTTGTCACTACGCTCTGACTGAACTACAAAAGTATTATGCGAGCTAGCATTTTTTTGTAGGTCGGGGATACCCTTCATTCATGACGGATTAGTTGCGAATCTCTAGACAAGTCTGACGAGTCTGCGAATATTTTAAGCACATTTTGCTGTTTGGCCGTTCACGTGTGCGGATTTAAAATACTAGCAACAAAATAAGACATGCTAATTCATTTGATTTTATTGGAGTTTGTGAACAATGTTTTATGTTGCACGTTTGTTTAGATATGCATGATTAGTCGCAGAACAATTGGAATACTAGTGAAGCAAAATTATTGTGCCAGTATCAATTCGGACAGTGTGTTATCTATCACACAACTGCCACGTTATCGGTCGTACGCACTCTATCTGTGTATGAGCATGCGTGCGCGATGCATTTCGCACGCATCGTGTCTTCATTTTACACGTTCCATACAGTTGCATATTAGCATTCAGTACTGAGTAAATTTCGCAAGCAAATAACCAATTTTAAAGAATACGTGAGATTTATTGAGAAATGAATGCGTTACGCACATGTGTGAAACTATGACAGACATAGTTGCACGTTTCTAGTATTGATAGATAAAGGTTTCTATTATTTTTGCGTTCTCTATTTCGTTTGCTGTATTATTAAGTTCTACTTGGTGACTAGAATACAAATACAGATATATTTATTTAACCAAAACGGACAAAAACTACACAAAATGTTACTGGTGATCTCCGTACTATAGGCCAAGATGTATCGCGGAAAATCGGTTAAACAAAACATGACTTACTGATTTTGATTTTGTAATTTTATCTGCATTGTAGTAGCTTAGTTTCTGTAAATAAATGCATAAGTACGTACCTATATTTTCATTTTCATTTGCCCGACTCCTTTCTTACCTTTAGTCAATTAAGAGTATACCGTACCAATCGTACTACGATGTAATGTAAATGTTTTTGTACAATAACGTTACAAGGCAAAGGCAACGTTGACACAAAATAGAAGTGAAAGTTCAGCTAGTAGTAGGTAAACTTGTTGATAAGACTATCTGTTCGGAGAAACTAATGCATAGTGATAGTTGTAGATAACGGAATGACAAATTGCAATGTGTTGCACACGCACAAAATTATAAATTTTTTTTTTGTAATAATCAGATAACCCATCTCTACCTACTTCATGTTTTTGCTACCACTTACCACTTTTTCCACTTACGACTTTTCTCAACCATCCTTTACCCATAATTCATCTGGATCTACAGGATACACATGGTCAATATGTGTGTGTAATTGAAGGCAATATCATTAAAAAATACTAGGTAGATTATGCAATTAATAGATTTTTATGTACGTATGTGTGATTTTATGTATTTAATTTGTATTATGACATAATTCGCTTTCTTTTTGGTTGTATCGGATTAGATGGATGTCTCTATAATAAATTGTAAAGATGTTATGACGTTTTATCTCCAATAAAAGGCACAAAAGAATCGAATGATCCGTACTTATTTGGCAACAAAATAGTCACGGTAATCTTTTCGGGATATAAAAATGGGAAAAGGGTTTAGATGTAAGCCTTTTGATGCGGGTCGAATTTGGTATGGACATGAGAAGGTATTCCACTGTTTTTTTTACTATTATTTGAATAATAAAACTGTCAACTATATTTATTGGTAAAGTGATATTTATATTTTTGTTTTCCATATTTTGATTAAAAGTTTCCAGCCGTGAACCGTTTGGGGTGTTCGGTACCCAATAAATGTCAGTCTTTAACACATTATGATTTCTGTTGGAACAAAAACATTTTTAACAAAAACGTCAAATTATGATTAGCAAGATTCATAGTTTGCACCACAATTGCTATAGAATCTAAATAGGAACAACAAATATTCACAATGCAATTTAATTCCACTTTGAGTAGCACAAAATAATAGTGTGGTATCATACAGAATTATTCATAGATAATTACACGACACGGTCTATCTATAAAACTAGTGTGTTTACTATTGCTGGCAAGTTCTCAATAAAACGGAGCAATTACAATAAAAATACAATTTTGACCACAAACCCCCGGCTCTATCGAGACTATGGAGGGTTGCGAATAATACAACCCTAAATATTCAACTCTAGTTTCATAACAACATATTGTGCTGGATCGTATTTTTTGAAGACAATCGCATTATAACACGTTTAAAGTATGTACCTAAAACAGCGTTTCTTAGTACTTATGTTAAAGATTTTCGTTTCTCTGAAAACCTAGTTCCCTTACACAGTTAGTTTAATTAAAAGAATATTTATTTTAATGTATTGAATTATTTAATGTGCTTCTATGTATAATATGTATGTATTTACAAACAAAAAGTATATAAGTAGTTTATCAGTCATGTAGTACCCATAACACAAGCTCTGCTAGCTTTGGGGCTAGATGATGCTGTGTGAAAAGTCCAGCATTATTTATTTATTATTTATATAAATTTTTCTACCGAGCATTTAAAACCTTGTTGTTGTTGTTACCGTAACATAAAATAGGTATACCTACGTCAAAAAGTATTTTCCATTATATAGGTGCCTTTTAATTCATCATAGTAGCGTAGTTTACTACGTATAATTTTGTATCAGTACATGCAGCATGAATTTTACGAGCATCCATTTCCATTACTGTGTGGCAGTAAAAACTTATCTAAAAATCTGTCGATTGCTGGTTATTATTTTGCATGGCAATATCCACAAGGCTGGGAACGGTGTCCGATGTCGACCAGTTTATTGCGAATGATACCTGTAATTAGGGCGGACTAGGCTCCTATCGCGGTGTCCATCAATTCGCACCAGGCGACATCGCGCCACCACCGATATTGTACACGCTCACCGGAAACAACGTATGGTCATAATACACTATTGATTCGCTAAAAACATTCACCCTTCACTAGAGTTTGCACGTGCTATAATTACACACCTGGCTTTGTTACCATCATTGTTTATGCACTAACTTAGATAACTTTAGAAGAGCTCCAACAAAGTTGCGAAAGACATTTTAAATGTTTAATATACATAAATAAGTTTCGTTCGGTTACGACATCAGTGTGGTTTTTCTCAACATTTAGCGACACAGAAATGTAGTCGTAAATCCAAGGCTAACTGTTAGCGATGGGTGTGACATGGACTCAATTGCAATAGACTAATGTATGTGCAACTTTTAAAACACAACATACTAAGGTACCTACTGGTATACAGGAGGTACCGAGTAATGTCGCAGACCCAGCAACAAAATATCACACGAATACGTTTTCTACTTTCCAATGCATTTTAAAGTATCGTGTCAGTGCAACGACCAGCATGCGATGGGACGATCTCTCGCGGCTAGCAGATCGAGTCCGCCCAAGGACGTCCACTTCGCCGCAGCTTTCACACAACCTTATGCCCTCACCTGAGACGCTATTTTCGATTGACTCGCCTAGATAATCCCGTGACCGAGTCAGTAAGAAAAATGATCCTGTATACAAAAAGTAAAAAACTCTTGCGGTTGTTTTATTTCGTTGAGCCGCAGCAAAGCCAACATGGCCGCGAGTTGGGAGCGAATTATCTCTGGATATACTTTATAAGATTTTTATCTCTGTCCCTGTTTGGTGCAGCTTTGAAACGTGTAATTTGAAGACAAAAGTAGAGCTCGTGTCTTTGATGTGTAGGAAATGTAATCAACTTTAACTTAAAAATACAATAAATAGGTACTTACTTACCTAGTTATTACATAGATCTGTTAGAATAGTTCATCATAAGCAACATTTTTGTTTCTGATGGTAAAAAAACTAGTGAAGGCAAATATTCGGAAATTCGTTACGCGCCACCCTGTCTACGAGGCAGGTGCTCGCTGATATTTTGACAACGATACTTAGCAGAACCGCCCATTTTTTTAATTTAATTTCTTTTTTACAAACGCTCTTGACCCATTTCCGAAATAGATGTTATCATTTCAAACCGACCTTTATAAACTTAAATAATAACTGACAAACGTTAGATCGCATTAAACTACAAAGACATATTTGCCGTTGTTCTTTTATTTTAGAACTTGAATGCAGTGAATTGGGATACCTACTTACAGTACTAACTTGAATGTTTTATTCGTCTTTTTGTTTGGTAGAGCAAATAAAACTAGGTGATTTTAGTTTTAAGACGTTTCAAAGTGATCCCAGCGGTCCTACTGAATAAATGCTTTTTGACTTTTACTTTGTTTTTATCTGTTAGGGAGCTTTATTTGCTCTACCAATATTATGATTTTCGAAGTTATCAAACAAATATATTTTGTATCTGCAAAACTAAAAGAAATAAGTTATCTCCAAACCTCACTAGTTATTTTAGGCAGGTACTAACATATATACATACATACATAAAGTCACGCCTCTTTCCCAAAGGGGTAGGCAGAGACCACGGATCTCCAGTCGCTACGATCCTGACACACAACTTTCGCCTCATTCACTCTCATTACATTCTTCATACATGCTCGTCGGTTTAGGGTACTTTTGACCTAACAGTTTACCTAGGTACTAACAGTTATATAAAAATAGCTTAAATCTTTGCGCAATCATATAATTATAATTTTAATACATAAAAATGCTAATGCTTGGGTCTATAGTCATAGACAATGGGAGGAAAGAGTGTATTGTTTCACGTAGGTCCCGGGGAGTTTCGCTACAATGAGTCGCATCCGGGATCGCCGGGCGTGGACTCCACGACTCTACTTGTCTATGGTACCCACCCATGGAATACATTAGATTGCCGTGTGGGTTTTGAGGGCATGCTAATTTTAAAGACAGGAATGGTATAATGCATTTGGATTTTTATAATAACAAATTGTTTGAAATTCAACTTTATACTGCAGTGTGGTCCAGCATTGTTTATTTGTTTATTCGTTTCAGCATACTTAATTGAATTTATAATATGAATTTATCAAAATCTATATTTAAGTAGATGATTTCGTATAACATAATGCAATCGTACTACACTTCGGTGCAAAATAATTGTATGGTCCCTCTGTAGTCTGGATAAACAAAAGATTATGTTGCCATAAAAAGCAATCGAAATTCGCCACTATTACGTTTATCTGTTGTTAATAAGAGATAAGGGTGAGGACCCCAGATAATATAAAATAATAAATTTGGGCGCGTGGCTACCCGACAGGATGCTGGTGACAAATGATGAAGCTGTGAAATTACAATTATCTCTTTATGCCAACCCTTTGCTCATTATGCAATGTTAATACATTAATTGTCATTAAGTACGGTCCTTGTTGGGTTATTCATATTCTCGTTATTTTGCATAATACACAAGCATTATCACAAAGTCTTAAAAAGAAGGGATAACATTACAGTCTTTCCATTCTCCATGTTGATGGTCATCATAAATGTTGACAGTTTTTGAGACACAACGTACAAGAGGTAATCAGATTCTATAATTTATTTTGTTTACTTTTAATTGCTGCTAAAAATCTGCTAAATGCATTGCTTCTCGTAGTATTCACGCTTAATTTGAAAGAAAAATCAGAGCCTGAAATCTCTTGTAATTTGCTCAATGATTTGATTGTCAGTAGAAGTAGAGTTAGTAAAATAAAACAACCTAATATGCGCATTACGAAAGGGATCTGAAAGAATAAACACTTTTCAATCTTTGCGTCACAATTACTTATATTGCAGTGTAGAACATTGTGTTCGATTATTGGGGCAAGTAAACCGATAAAACTTTGGCTTTCATACATCCCTTACGGTTCATCAGCCGCGTCAATTTCAGCTCAACAAGCTGCCATGCGGGATCGCGTTATTGCTTTTTTATTAGTTTTTTTATCCGCAGTTTTTGCTGCGCCGTGGGATAGGTCGGGATGTACGATTCTGTTTATTTATGCTGGTATTAGCATAATGCACTTTTGTGCATCACTTTGCTTTGTTAACCAATTGTCGATGCATTTATTTCACTAAGAACCGCGACTTCCGACACGCGTGCGTTTTTGTGACTGTCTGTGTAAAATATTAATTGAATTTTCAATGAACAAAATATTTTTGATCAAATGGTTGATCCAGTCTGAAGATTATAACAACGAAAAAAGTTGTAAGTAACAAAATAAATGTATTTTAGCAATGTTTACCGAAAGGTTTGGTTACTTTCAATCCGACGATGTTGAGTCTGAATGTCAAAATGTTGGGTTTAGGAATCCGGACTCACCTAAACTGCGAACAAAAAGAAAACAAGTGAATTTATATTTTGAGTAAAATGCAAAAATACGTCCTAGGTAAGCATATCTTTCGTGTGTTTTAAGACCCCTCGCAGACTACAGACTTTCTATCGGCCGATAGTTGAGACGGGCTATACTTCTCCATACTAATTACGAGTCGAAGTATATTCCGTCTCAACTATCGGCAGATAGAAAGTCTGCAGTCTGCGAGGAGGCTAAATGAGAAAGATATAAAAAAATCATTTTATTTTTAAATAAAATGATTTTTTTATTCCTAGATCACTTAGGACCTCAAACACATAGCAAATAAGTAATTGACGAGGTTATTGGCCCGTGTTTCTAATGACTGAGACCGCCGTTTCCGCGAATCGCTAAACTAATTTTATCGTATCAAAGGTCATAACTGTTAAAGCGGTGACAATGGAACATTTGCATTTAACTTCCGGTGTAAATAGCCAAATTATCGGGATTTTAACCGTTGTATGGTTGACCGCTGATAGTATTAACCAACATGTTACTATCGATTTTACTAATAACATCGACAATAAGAAGAAAACCAACAAAATATCTACTACGTGTCCAGACTTTTGTGGTAAGTATTTAAATATTTAACGTTATGGTCATGTTAATGGTAAAATGGCTAACTCAATTCTGCATACTTTGTAATTATCTTCCGATCAAAACGTAAATCTGACGGATGGACATAATTATAGATTTAACCAAAGCCACAACGCAGAAATAAAGTTATGGATGTAAGCAGTAATAAAAGTCTATGGTGCATAATTCCCGTGGACATGAGGTATTGTAATTATTATTTATTTGTTTGTAGTGCCTTTATTATTCTCTACAGCCTTGAGAATTATTATCACATGAAATCAATCATTTCCATTTCAAAATACGACCAGTATTTGATATTAATTATTATGCTATACTATTGGTTGTAGGTACTGCGTTTTATTTCGGAAGCAAACATGTTTCCATAATTGATATTTTTTAATATGATTAAAAAGCGTCAATAGCTATAAGATTGGCTCAAATTCTCAGCAGTCGAGAGCCATAAAGCTCCACAAGAGCGTTATCGATATGCAAATGACTGCTTGTAGAGCAAAGGACACTTGATTCAAGTGTTAGAACCGATTTGCAGCTATTGTTTACAAATGCTTTACAAATACCATTCGCTAGGAGCATATCGTGTGAAAATTATTGTATGCATAGCTATAACTATTCAATAAGCTGGTAAAATTTAATTTAACTGAAGAAAATGTTACTTTTGATGTAAAGAATCCCGGCCTGTAAAATCCATTGATGGTCAAGTATTGGATTTTTCGTTTCAGAAAGATTAACCAAATTTTTCATCTCTTCGTCATTCGAACCTTCAATGATTTTTGAATATGGTGAAAATTTGAATAGGTCTATTTGAGTTTTCACCATCTTCAAAAATTTGGTCAGTCAGTTAGGCCTACTCGCTCTACGTAACGCTCATTAGATGACTCAACAAGTCGTTGTTTTATTCATTTAATCTATTAATTCTATATCTTTTTCCTGTTAGAAAATATTTTTGTATTCATCCATAATTCAAGTGATCTTACATACATTACGACATTGAGTAGAGTTAACATGGCTTGCAACCTGTCACTGCAATTCTAACTTCTGCTAAATATTGGCATTTGTTTGCCAAAAAATAAGTATTTATTTGGGTACGCCTCTCACTCTGGAGAAACAATCATCCTATTTTTCGTTAACATATTATTCTTAGAGAATCTTCAGAACTGCATGCTGCATCTATTGATCTATCAAGTTGTACAGTCTATCCTCAAACTCTATCATCTAATCGATTAAATGGAATTCCGCGTGTCCCGTATCATTTGTGTTATGATCATGAAGAGTGACGTTCAATTTGGTGCAGTCTATTTATTTAGGATTGTATCTTCATAGTTCAAAGTCTCTGGCAGAATATGTATTATGATGACATACAATATTTTTGTATGAATAAAACGCTTAGCTTTAATTATAATGTTTATTACAAACTGTGTTACAACGAACAATTAAATACAACTTTTGAAGCTTTCTTAGTACAGCACATTCCCCTAATATTTGGCGGAAGGAATCCTCCTACAAAAAATATTGCACACACATCTTGTTCTATTTTTGAGTGCATTTCGCGCTATTTTGGCGTTCCCTCGGCAAGCAATGAGTCAATGACCTCGTTTAACGCGTTGTTCACGCACTTTTGGGAATTTTAGGGCGATTCTAGTCGCGAGCGAAATTGTAACGTTTCACGTAAATGAATAAAATTATTGTTAGGGCTTAGTTGCCTCAGTAGGTGCTGCAACTTGATGTTTTATTGTTTGATTTTGTATAATAGGTCTTTAGTAATTTAAGGTCAGGTATGATTTAAGGCTGTATGTGTAAAAAAATAAATAAATATGTATTATATTTATTTTTCCTTATTTATTAAAATAACGTTAATACATGCTTCTACAGTAGGTTTACTTGTTTACTAAATGTATGGATTCAATAAATTAATAATAAACCAATAGGTACCTACGTAAAAATTTGCCACTGAATCTGAAAATCAAAATTAATTTCTGCATACGAACTATAAATAAAATCTTTTGAATTAACCTCAAAGTGTAGGTAACGAATTAACATAATAACTTGGAATTATCGTATAAACAAAACTAAAACCACGAAAATGACGATAACATTTTGAAGGCAATAACGTGAAGTTCAACGTTGGTACACAAAGGCCCTGCGAGGCGCGGCTGCATTTTTTATAAGCCGAATTAAACTCTATGTTGTTGTTTGGTAGCGTTCGCGACCCACACGCACGTATCGTTCGTAGCATGCGCCCGCGCACTCACGCACACAAAGAAGAGCGCCCTCCTCAGCGCGCTGCAATTCGTCGGCGCGCCGCCGTCTCCGTCCCTCCCCGCGCCCTCCGCCCGCACGCAATTGCACTGCACTCGGGCCGGGCTGCGCTGCGTGCGTAAAAAGCGCACGCGAGAGGCGCGGGGCGCGTCGGCCGTCCTCAGGCAAGCCGGGCCGCGACCCGCCAGTCACAGCCAGACGCTCTCGAGAGCACGCCGCCCCCGCACGCAGGCCTCCAGACCTGCACTCGCGAAACAACCCTTGTGCTAACTTTTACAAGTGCCAGTGCGAACTTATCTCATGAATTTCCCGAACATTTTCATCAAGAACGCTGACGTGTCTTTGGATTAATTTTGCAGAGGTAAGTTTTACAAATCTTATTTACTGTCGTAGACTCTCGTAGAGGTGCTACGGATTCGTAGCACTGGTCTTAGCTGATTATTATTAACGAGGGTAAGTATATAGTTATACTAGGTTTATTTATAGTTCGATTTTAAGTTTTTTTATTTACCCAATAAGGATCAAATTCTGCGACAACATTCACGGACAACAAACATGACGAGCGAGAATAAGCGTAACCGCTTTCATCGGTCCCCCAAGTTCGATTATACCTGCCGAATAAAAGGTAAAAAAGTCATTTTGGCAGTATGGAAGGGCTTTCGGTAATATGTAAATGTGGTAGGGCGGTGCAGTCGGCACGCAGCGACAGTCCACAGTCAGTGGCCGGCGAGCTCGAGGCGCGAGTCGAGCTCTGAACGCACAACCGCTGTTCTTGTGTGCGCTCATTTATCGAGTGTGTGACGCGAATATTCACATTATGTATCCCGGTACAACGTTTGGTGAAAATTTACCAGGTAGAGACGTTATAAATAGTATAATCTTTATTATACGTGTTGTGTAGTGAATTCACTTATCTTGATATAAATGTTTTTTCACTGCGATGCATATGTAATTATGTTCCAAAATGTTATTAACCGATAGCAAATTGACCGCTAGATGTAAAAAAAATAAAAGTTTGTAAAAATCGCCGAGATTAAGCAATTAACTAGTGGGACTATTCGCTCTGATTCGCGCCTAAAGTAGCGGATTGCTTCGGACTTGTTTTAATATTTTAGAGAAATTAAATAAGCAGTGAAGTTAAAACATGCAGTGAATAACCGTAATGTATTTTGTTCACAGAAGCCCAACTGAGAAAAATGGGGAGCAGTGAAGGTCAGCAGACTTTCTGCCTCAAGTGGAACCACCACAAAACAAATCTGGTGGAAATCCTGGAGGCTTTGATCAAAGTAGAGACATACGTCGATTGCACCCTAGTGGTCGATGACCAGGTCACATTCAAGGCGCACCGGGTGGTGCTGGCGGCCAACTCGCCGTACTTCCAGTCGATCCTGGCCGATGTGCCTATGGATCACTGCAGCATCCTCTTCCCCGGCGTGAAAGACTTCGAGATGCGCGCGCTGCTCGAGTATATGTACACGGGCGAGGTAAATGTGACGCAGGCGCATATCCCGCGCATCATGAAGGTAGCGGAGCAGCTGGAGGTGAAGGGGCTGTTTGATATGACGGAGCTGCGACGGCGGCCTGGCAGCGCTGAGCGCGCACCTGGCACGTCACCGCCGCGCGTCGTTCCCGCCGCACCTTCCAGTGCCTCTCCCCCCGCGCCCGCACCCCCCTCGCGCTGGCCGCCGCCACCCGCCGTGCCCGCACTCTCAGCCGCCTACGACTCTGCTGACATGAACCCGCTCAAGCGTAAGAAACTCTCCAGCATGCTCGCCACCCGTGACACTCCGATCCTCCGCAATGTTCTGGCCCAGACCTCCCCCGTTGACTCCTCCCAGCCGATGTCCCTTGTTTGCCACCCCGTCAACCAGACCGCGCCCCCTCGACTGCATTCCAATGGCTCCGATCATGAGATGGATCGCCCAATGAGCCCCCAGCGTCCCTTCGACTATCGCCCCCGCAGAATGTCCTCCCGAGCATCATCCCCTCACTTCAATAGGTCCGATCGTTCTGAAGACGCTCACTCCCCTTACACGGAACGCTCTTTCGACGATGAAAGTCAAAGAACATTCCATCCGTCTCCTCCCCCGACTAATTTCCAACCGGATGTGCGAGCTGGCTTAGCGCCGTACGTTCCCCCGCAACAGAAACCCGAATGGAAGCGCTACAAACAGTACACAAGATCCGATATATTATCGGCAATCGAATGCGTGAGAAACGGAATGAGCG
The DNA here is from genome assembly GCA_963565295.1 of Epirrhoe alternata. Lineage (NCBI taxonomy): Eukaryota > Metazoa > Arthropoda > Insecta > Lepidoptera > Geometridae > Epirrhoe > Epirrhoe alternata. Next base: position 8,979,389 of record OY751381.1, on the reverse strand, counting down.
CTCTTCAAGCATCACGTAAATACGGCGTTCCCTCACGTACCCTCTATGACAAAGTTAAGAAACTGGGCATCACAACGAGTCGCCCGATGAGTCGTGGCGTCAAACGGGAGAGCAACGGGGCAGCGTTTCCGTACGGATTGAGCGGCACCGGTGGAGTCGATGATGGAAATCAGGCAAGCACGCCTCTGATAGACCCGTCCTTCCTGCAACAAGCGCTGGAAGGCGCGACGAGAGACGGTGGGCGCGAGGCACTGCACGCGATGGCGCTGGCGGCTGCCGCGCACGCCGCGCTAGCGCCGCGCTCGCCGCCGCTGCACCACCGCACGCCGCCGCAGTCACCGCGCTCGCCACTGCACGACGAGGACCATGTCGAGGATCTCTCCGTTCCTCGACGCCGCGACATAGATCCACCTGCCGGAGTCATTGTCCCCCCGCGTAACTTCGCTCTCGATTGCGGCAGCGAAAGAGATTGAATAGGATGTCATCGTAAACGAACATTCGATAAAGACTGACTTAGGCGTACAAAGTTAGAAGTAAGACTCAATTCGGTAGGCTACTGGAAGGACGCGCAAGCCTCTCTGACCGGGCGCTCCGGCCGGGCGATTGCAATGGGCCCCGCGGCCACTCTTATGCTACCCCTCTTCTTTTCTATTTATTTCCAAGCGTCATGAAACCTCGGAACGAAATCAAATTTCCGTTTCGAGGCGGACGGTGTCTATTGTGATTTTATTTTTTGTTTATTTTCTTCTTGGTTATTTTATGTTATAACATTTACGTCTTTGTTAAATGAATAGCGCTATAGGTTAGCTTTAACTAGATTGTAAAGTTGTGTTAGGACCGGAGAGTTGGGCCGAAGAGCCGCAGGCTGGGCCGGCTCCATAGCCGCCGTGCCTCGGGAAGGTACGCCTAGCAAGTTTTGATAAATTGTGCAATTTGTTGTCCGCGACTGTGATGTTTATAGACTGAAACGCCACAACTACCTCACGCTCGCTACTACAACTCACTCTAGTCGCGTCGCACGAAGCCATACGGAGATCTCAGGAACAGGGTGTTGCAGAGTTAGTTCTCGGCCCAGCGCTGCCTTTCAGCTCTCGGGGCGAGACCTAACGAGTGCGACGTACTTTGCTCTTGTCACAGTAGATCGCGACGTATATTCCTTGTGTTACGGGTTCGATTTATTTATTGTTTGTCGATTGCCATAAACTGTTCATTGTTTGTTGATAGGTACCTATTTGTGTTCACTAATTTGAGAGTATCTAATGTTTTGCACAAGCACGGTGATTTTTATATACCTAGTAAGGGATTTGCATAATCACTTTAGTTAAGAATGCTCAAGGTTTTTCAATTTACTGTCGTAGGTACTTACTTGATTAGGTACTTACCTACAAGCTAATACGTAAAGCTCTAGTTTTTACTGGCCCTTAATAATTATGAAATCACTATACTTAGATTAATAAGGCTAAGTTATAAGACAGTAGGTTGTATGTGTCTAAGAATAAAAGTAGGTAGGTATATTTGTATAAAAAACCGATTTCACGTGTTTGGTTATCTGGATGATATTATTTTAATGGATATCCTATTATATTTTAGTCTAATAGAATCGTCAATAAATTGTACATAGGTAATACTGAATCGAGAAGTCGTGAAGTCGGTTTAGATGTAAATAAAATATTGCAATCTATTTGTAAGTTTGTAGTTGTGTTCCTCCACCTAACTTATGTTTCCCAAATCATAAATAATCTGTAAAATGCCATACTCTACCTAACCGATTGTTAACAATTTTCAGACATTACTTACTTTATTTAATCCATCTGTTATTCTTCATTACGATAAGTTAAATATTAATCTTTTATTTGATAATTCATTGGAAGACTGATTTGTTACTTTAGTCTAGTTTGATCATGCCATAGAAAGGACCTTAGTTTTATTTTAAATGTAACGAGAACTTCGTGAATGTATTATGAAACGATAGAGACTATGAGTAAGAGTGTGTAGCAGCTACACGTTTGTGTCACTGTGCCTTTATTTGTTGTATTGAAGAATTGTTAGGACATTCCAGTAGTTGCAAAAGCACGGGTTTGTTGACGTGGTTTTGAAGACACTTTATTGTGAATAATGTTAGTTAGCCCTCCTCACATAGGTAAGTACGTTACTGGTTTGAAATTCAACTCTATACGAGCGAAATCGGAAAATTATGATTTTGAATTCGCTCGTGCAGACTACCCATAGTTTTGTTGATAAAATGTTATTTATTACTACACAATCGTGCCTATAAACCTATTATGTATATTTTAAATGATGTTATGCACTAGAGTTCTTTTAGTTGTGAGTTTAAAATATCGTATGTACCTACTCTAACTTAAATAAAGTAGTTTCTAGATAGGTATTGTATGTATTTATCTTTATGTACAAGTAAGCTATAAGATCGAGTTTGTTCTCGTATCTATCATATTATTATAAGAACTCTATATTTACAAATAATTTAATGTTATAAAATATAAAATAAACGTTTAATATCGATGGAAATGTTGTTTTTATAAACCAAGGTAGGTAGGTAGGTAAGTTCAAAATAGCCATCACAATTTAGAACTTCTGTAGATTTTCAAACCTTCTCCTGACCATTGCCAAATCGGTTGACCTGTATCAAAATATCGATGATGCACACCTGAAGCAAAAAATCCAGTTGGAATCCCACTTGCTTAATATTACCACAGATAAAAATAAAAGTAGGTAGGTACCTACCCTACCTACAATTATATTACATAATAAGGTAGGTACTTCATTTCAATTATGTTTGTATGTAGGTAGGTTACAAGACTAGGTAGGTAGGTAAGTATTTAGAATTCTGTACCTTGCTAGGTAGATACCTAAACAGGGTGTAAAAAGACTGCTACTGTTTTCAGTAGCAGTCTTTTTTCATTTTTCTGAAGGGTCTCAAAATTACAGGTAGTTAATACCCTGTAATTTAAGTTACCCCCCTTAGGTTGAAATTTCCCTTGAATTCCCCTTGATCTAAAACCTATTTCCAAAGTACTTTTAATTTAAGTTGAAAACTTAGAAAACTTTTAAGATAATAATTTTAACTTTTAAGGCACTAGTGCCGCCATCTTTTGAGAAATTTCAACAAGCTGGAAACACTTAAGTTTGCTTGTCAAACTTCTAGATGGCAGTACGTTAGGAATACATATTATTTTTTTAGATCAATATTTTTTTGCATATTATTGCAATGTCAAAAGTCTAGTTTTTATTTACAAAGATAAATTATTTTTTATATTATGTTACATTGTTAAAGTTATTAGGTATTCAATTTGATGAATTTCTGTGACGTAGAATCGTACGACTTTATCGTCAACCCTGATTGGTTAAAAATTCGTCATCAGATCATACAAAATATTATGTCAGACAGACTTGTCAAAAAACGTAAACAAGCCGTCCTGTCCAAATGTTTTTACAAAATGAAAGTGATTTTTATTTAATTTCTGGCTTGTGGATTAAGTAATAACAAGAGCAATGGAACAAGGCGAACCATTTCTAAACTCAGACGTGTTTAACGTCCACGACATCGCTGAAATTGAAGGTAATTCTAAATCAATTCATTTACTATGTGCGACTCACTTTTAACATACAATTAATTTATGATTTATTTTAGACTTCCTGAGTGGCTGCGATGGAGATTTTATGAAGAAACTAGAGGATGAATTGGCGTTTACCGAAAATGATCCTGAGTTATTGAGCGTGGATGTAAAAGCGGAGATTGCATCATCTCCTCAAGTGTCGCCAAGTTTCAGTACGACTGGGAATCCTGTGATTTCTCAGTACACACACAAGACTAAAGCATCACCTGTAGCGGCCCAACAGGTGAATACTTCTCCTGTCCAAGCTGCTTACAGTCAGACTGAAGGGTATAACTTACAGCCTCGGAATGCTCCTCTCCCTGATGTTACACAGATCGGTCCAAGCACTATTCCAAAACAGACTCCCATGATAGTACAGCAAGTTGTGCAAAGCCCACTTTATGTAAACCTCAATACAGGGAACATTCAGCAATTACAAGATGGTAGATCTCTGGTCCAAGTAGAAGGCTTAAAACAAGCAAGTCCTGTCAACAAACCCAAACAAAACCCACCGCTGTTGATCCAGAAGAATGGAAACACTCCATTTATTATACAAACTTCTGATGCAAACTTTTCACCAGTGATATTACAGTCAACAAATATTATCAATCCTGAAACTCAGACATTGATGTACACAAGAGCACCCATTCAAGGTAAGTAATATTTTTGCGTTATTTTATGCCCTATGAAGTAAAAAGAACCCTCTACATTATAAGGACCTATGGCTTGTTGGGGTCCTTTTTACAGCACAAATAGATGTTAAGCCTATTGGCATCCACAGCCTAGCGATAGGCTAGATATTAGTATATTGTTTGTAGGTATTTTGTTTTCATTTACTATTCCTATCCATGTTTCTAAATCCTCAAACTTTCAGGTGCAACACAAGTCATCACAAATGCGAAACCCGGTACTGAAAACAGACCTATGACATTCTTGACTAGCAATACTCCGACATTTGTTGCGACAGGAATCCCACTGGTTCTCGATGGAGACAAAATCTCAATTAATGCAGTTCCCAAAGTGAAGGAAGTCAAGCGAAGTGCTCACAATGCTATTGAAAGACGCTATCGGACCAGCATCAATGATAGGATAGTGGAGCTGAAGAATATGTTAGTTGGGGAAGATGCTAAGGTGATTTTATGTTCTCGATTAAAAATTACCTTGTAATTACACATGGCAGAGACTTAAAGGTTAAGCCTTTAACTTAAAGTTGACTATACATGTATAGCTGTAATATTCCTATAATACATGTTTTCACATAATGTGGGAAAAAGGCAGGGAGATGATGATTCCTTTAATACATGTTTGGGGGAAAGTAGTTTAATGTTGTTAGCTTTCTTTTAACAAGCTAAATTCATGAAATATTGTTATTTACAGCTGAACAAATCTGCTATTTTAAGAAAAACCATAGACTACATAAAGTACCTGCAGAACCAGAATGCTAGGTTGAAACAGGAGAACATGGCTCTAAAGCTAACTTGCCAGAAGTCTGGTGTGAAAGAGCCTGTGTTTGAAGGAGGTTACACACCACCTCATAGTGATATATCGTCACCGTCGCCGTACCACTCACCTCATTCTATGGACAGCGATTCTCCATCTTCACCTGAGTATAAGGTATGGTTCTATTATCTTCCCCACTTTCAGATTCAGTACTGGGTGTACATAACTTTATCAGAGATACACAAAATAGTCCCGAAGGAACAGGAGTAAAATCACCTACCTTTAAGACAATTCAAAGTGATCCCAGCAGTCTTACTGAATAAATAAGAAAATTTTTAATCTTATGGCTATGGGCATCAAGTACATTTTAAAATGGGTTGTTAGGAATACAAGAACGATTTCGTCCAAGTAGAAATAGTACCAAGTACGAACTATTTATTACAGCTTATTCAGAAACTTTGTAGTGCATTTACACGCTGCCAATCCTTCGCGAACCTAGCGTGCAAGCGAGAAAACATGATAAGCGCTGTCACTAATGTGCAAGCGAGAGAACATGTTAAGCACTCGGAGTTTGGCAGCAGAGTTTGGCGATCGTGTAAATGCTTTAGAATGAATATTAGTTTTCCTAAAAATTTAGTATTTTTTAGGCTGAAGACAAATACTCCAAGATTGTGATGGGAATGGGCGATCACTCCCGCCTGGCGCTGTGCGCTTTCATGGTCGGTCTGATTGCGTTCAATCCGTTCAGCTCCTTCTTCGGAAATATCATGTCAGAAACCTATGCGACGGACTTCACAACTCGATTTGATAAACGGACAATTCTCTCTGATGGCGGTTTTGGTAAGAATTATGTGGCTTTGAGACCATAGATTCCACTACTATCCTGATAGCCATCTGTCGCGTCATTAAATCTCATTACATTATTCATACAAGCTCATAGGTGGTATGCAAAATAACATAACTTATTCATTACTTAGTATAGATTGACTTAAAGTGTCAGTAAAACACGCTAAAATTAACTCTATTTCTTAAAGACTAAGGTTCATTTTATTTTAATTTCAGGTTATAGTGGTTACTCATGGGCGGCATGGCTTTTCAATACATTCTTCCTCTACATGGTGAACTTTTTAGTGCTGGGCGGATGTCTCGTCAAGCTATTAGTCTATGGAGACTCTGTACCCAAGTCGCAATCGAAGGAGGCTGGACTATTCTATAAACACAAACGACAAGCGGATCAATATCTTCAAAAGGTAGTGGAATTATTGTAAAGACTTAGGTTCAATGCATATTGAATTGGCAGAGACGCGACGCGAGGAGATGTAACAAGACATTATAAACCTTATGAACAATGTGACAAGATATAGAAACGCTTAATAGCTCGCGGCCGTTTGTATGAGTCAGCTTATTAGTCCAACATTGAAATATGTTTTATTTTTAGTTTTTGAAACGGTAATCTTATTTTTACAGGGTGACCTAACAAACGCGAAACTAGAATTGCACCGTTCGCTCGGAGTTTGCGGTAAAAGCGTTCAAGCAGGCGGCCAAGGACACGCGAAGTTCTCTGCGCTAGTGAGTGCGGTTCTCAGGCAGGTCCTGCAGAGGCTGCCCTTTGGAGGGTTCCTGTCTAGGCGAGCTGGTGATCTGTGGAGAGACAGGTGAGAAGATAGGGATTTCTCAGTTTCAGTTATAGTTTGTGCAATTTATGATTCTCGGTGGAAAATGAAATTATGTATTCAAGCAGTTTCTGGCGATAAGTATTATTATTACGCTAGCTGTGGCCACGACTACGATCGCGGGGGCGGTAGCTCATTAGTTTTAACGGTTTCCCCGCGTTATTCCCAATCCCGTTCGAATTGCGGCATAAAAAGTAGTCTATATGTTGCCCGACAAACTCCTCTATCTTTCAGTCCTATTAAAATCGGTTCTGCCATTCTGCAAATTAATAAACCATAAGTCGCTATATCTATACAGCTATATTGCTAAATTTAATAGATTAAGTATACGAAAATCTTGCTTTAATTCCAGTCCCGCTCGCCGAGCGACACAGCATTGGGCGGCCGAAGTCGCGAGCGCATCCCACAGACTCGCTCAGCTAGAAATCCTCTCAGATCACAGCGGACGAAGCGAGCGAGTTTTGCTCGCGTTGCAAGCTGTCAACCTGGCCGAAGTCGCGGGCAATAGGCAACTGTTGGCCGATACTTATGTTACAGCGGCGCTGGTCTTCAAAGATTATATGCCGAAGATTGGGAATTGGTTGTGTGGGTAAGGAATTAATGCAAAAAGTTTTATGAGTTTTTTTTTTAAGAATTGGATAGTGTTCAATCCGTTAGTCATGGGTTTGAATATCTGCCGTGCATCGATGGATACGGATAATTTATTAATACACTCGGGACGGTGAAGAAAAACATTGTAAGAAAACCAGCTAGATAGGTAGCGATAGTCTTGCAACTTGTCACGTTTAGAATGCCTTCCTACTTCTGTAAAATGTGGCCATGTGCCATGTGATGTGTACAGGGTGTAAAAATACGTGATTTGGACGTGCCTCTGAGTATCTTCAAAGGATCATGAGTAGTCTCAATCTGAGAGAATGTCTATACCTAGAGACTTAAAAGAGAAACAAGCCAACTTTCGCCCTCTGTTTTCGGCCACTTACGAAAGGCCTCCCACTGGCTAGGCAAATTAAATGAAACTTTTACTGATTCTCTCCTTGCTTTTTCTGTTTCATTACACAGTAAATAATATATTTCAGGTACTATCTCCGGAAAAGCCGAACGATATTAACAGATTCATGTGCCGTCTCCCCTATCCGACTTCGTTGGGTTGGCACAGAGCTTGGTCAAAAGTTCCTTCGCACCAGACGTTGGAGTTACGAACAAACTCATCCAGCTTCAGCCTTGTTCTGCCGACTTTCCGACCCTGTTGACCCCCTGGGATATGCTATGAGGGTAAGCGATTTTAAACTTGAAAGTTTACATGATAAGGTTCTTAGCGGTTTAGCTGGATGATGTAATGATTATACTCAAATGTTTAAGCAATAAAGATCTTTGCGACTTAGCACCCGAACCAATCAATGAAAACAACGAAAAATACGTATCCATCTTATGCCAAATAGCTTTTATAGACTACTCACATTTTGCGAGTAAGCTATTGTGACCTCTATTTTGGATTCAGTAAATATCACTTTAATACGCTCTAATAGAATGAAAATAAACTCGCAACTTCATCTCAACAATTAGCTACGAACAAAACCCTTCTTTGGCTTGATATCTTGCCAATTCCATGGCATGGCCATAGTCGACTTCTCTGTTTTAATGTGAGCCCTTAAACCAATGCGATCGATCTATCCGTAATCTACTAGTTTTTCGATGCATCTGTGTTTTTTATTCGAATTTTCCAGCAAATATTGGGCTATAGATGTTTTATTTGTTTAAATTTCAGGCTTACCACATGGAACTGCTCCAGAAAAGTCTACAGATGTTACTGATAGCTGATGAGCGTAGTAACACGCGTGATGTACTGGATCTCATCAAATTGATCACTGACGACGTTTCAACAGATGCACCTCACCATACGGGTAGTTCTTGAGAATAGGGTTTTGTTATTTAAGAACTGGTTAGTTTGTATGGATTTATTTAGAAGCACAGGAGTGCCGGCAGAAGTGGAAACTTGAACGGTTCTAAACTTGACAAATAACCCGGTTTCGGTGAGCAGTCACGTGACTCTCACGTGACCTTTGTCGAGGAGAATCCAATAATTTTTCTCATCTCAAAACTGCCAAATGCGCCTAAGGAAGTTTTCACTCCAGAAATGTTACAATCACAACATTATGAAGGTAGGCATAGAAATTTGCCTGAACTAAAGCAATGCTTAAATGAAAATATTTCCCATCTCTACTTTTGTATTATTATAGACAGTCATGGAGTTAGAATCCCACTCGATGTAGTCAGTACTTCAAGTCGTGTTAAATTTTTGAATAGCCTTCAAATCCGTTAAGAGCTCCCATAAGTAATTGAGTTCGAAGAATTTATTGGCAAACTCTGGTGACGAAATTTTTAGACAGTCTACACCTAAAACCGTCTGCTTCCATTTGAGCCATATTAGGTAATTACCTACATGGAAACGAATAGTCCTCTCAATAAGAAAACTTCTGCCCAATTCGTACTTTTCCAATACCGTTTCAGTAAAACCAAAATACTAACAATACTTCCCATATTTTGCAGGTTGTTGGGACCCAGTAATGGAATGGTGGGCGAATATAGTTGGCGTGGCTGCCACTTGGCTACTAGCTGACTCCGCTAAAGCAATGGAGATTGGTGATCGACTCAACATGTTGCCGGAGACCTTGGCCACTTGCGAAGATCCTTTGCCAGGGTGAGTATTAGAGGAGATTAATACCTTCTGTTTTTAGTTTCGATGTTGAGAAAAAACATGGATCTGTTAGTGATTTAAAAATTAGTATGAGTAACTTCGAAATAAATATATTTTATCAACTGAGAGTAATGCTAGTTACGTTTATGTTTGTGAGTAATGTAGTTCATTACGCGCAGAAAAATAATTAACAGATTTGAGTAAGATAAAAATAAGAAGGACCTCTTATCTCGTAAACGTATTACCAAAAAAGATGTTTCAGCAACTTTCAATTCACACGTAGAAACCGATGAAACAAACCGCTAATACTTCCAAATAGAAAATAAAAACGATTCGAAGAGTTTTTTTACCATGATATAAAGTCTCCTCAGAAGATTGTACAGCAACGAACAGCAACACCAACTTTCAATTCACTATCAGAAATGAGACTACATTCAAATCGTATTTACAATAACGCCACATCGAACACGTGTGAAAACTTAGAAACTAATCGCGATCTGTTTATAAAACAAATGCATAGCTTATAGTTGTGATATTGAAAACTATTGTCTTTGTGAATGTAAACAGTGATGAGTGATACGTATTGTCTATTATTTAGGGCACTGCATATGGCGTACAAAAGCCGACGCGGTCTGCTCAGCTTGGCACAGTGTCGAGATGAACGTTCTATCGAGAGGACCTCGGAGACTATCCTTAAGGTGAGTACTAGAATTTTTTACTTACAATTCATTTTTAATCATCATCGGCCTATACGTCTTCACTACATAGTATAAAACAAAGTCGCTTTCTCTGTCCCTATATCCCTATGTCCCTATGTATGCTTAAATCTTCAAAACTACGCAACGGATTTTGATGCGGTTTTTTTTAATAGATAGAGTGATTCAAGAGGAAGGTTTATATGTATAATACATGCATAATATAGTAGAGGAACACTGATAATTTTAGAGGTATCTAATGTGATGTCCTGAATTACTAATACATTTTTTGCGCTTGCATTGCAAACGCTGGCTAAACTCTATTATTTAGCATCAGCATTACACCCGTGCGAAGCCGGGCGGGTCGCTAGTTTATAGATAATTTAGACAGTGTCTGGTTATGGTACACACTTCTTTTGATGGCTGACAAACCAATTCGGGGGCGGACAGTCTTAATTTATCAACTAATTTAACACTTCACTTTCCCGGGATAAAATATAGCCTATGTACATCAGTGATAATCATTATCTGTACGATTGTCTATTTTTTGGTGAATAAACTATTTTCAAATAATGTGGGATTCTATTGGTGAAAGAATTTTTCAAATTGGTCCAGTAGTTTCGGAGCCTATTCAATTCAAACAAACTATTCTAGTTTTTTTGGTAACATTCATCAAGCCAAACGCTTCTTAAATTACAATTACAACCCGGTTAGATATACGTTTGTGAAGATTAGTTTCGTCTTTTCGTATCACTAGTTTTATCTAACTGATAACGTGTTGAATTGAAAGGATTCTATGTGCGCCTCAAACAGGCTCCTTTCGTGCAAATTATGGATCGTTTGAGTTAAGGTGTCTAGGCATTTGTGAAGTCATTTGTGCTATGACAATACAATGAAGTTATATTTGCGAATTAGTGAAGATAAATGAAGATTTGACATGCGTAGTGGCTCTTTTTCATACAGAATTTTCCAGCATCACAACGAATATCTTAAAGCCTGGATCAATCGGTCTTTTATTTATTTATTTAAATTCACAAAACAGATTACAATCAGATTATGAACAAAGTACTTAAAGAAAATAAAATTAACAATCTAGATTCGTAATCAACAAGTGAACATGACAAGAATAGTGTTGCATGCTACTAATAAAAATACCCTTAAACTAATACGTAAACTAAATAATTAAACATTAGAATTTGAGTTAGAATATAACAGGGCCTTTTGAACACGCTGCTTATTGATATTGTTATCAAATATATCCAAATACGAAGAAGACACCGCTAGGTCATTATAGAGACAGCACGGTTGTAGTGTGTAGTTTAATAATCTTTGTCTGGGTATGAGTGTAGCGTGTTGCACTGATACTTGGTTTTGTTATTGTATTACTGTTTTGTTTTCCGAATAAAATAAAATATTATGTTCTTCAGGTTTGTGATATTGCCGGCGCCAAGCTAGCAGACTCGTTGGCATACTATTGCTGCCGTAAACCGACCCAGCTGATGATGGTAAGTCATATTTTACTTGTCTTTATTTTGCTTTTGTAATGCATGATGAATTTTTATTTGCAGCTTCATTAAACACGCAAAACGAACATGATGGTGACTATTTGAGTTGGGCTTGCTAAGCGTAAAAATGCTCAACTGAAATTGTAAATATTTTTTTCTGAAGTAATGTCAGAGACACTTGCTATAATAGTGAGTAGCATACGAGAAAAATCATATCTGTATTACGACTGTATGTATCCACAAGGCAAGATAGAATTCTCTCTCTTAGACCAAGTCACTAAGAATCCGTTGAAGAGATCTAAATCCCTGTTTTGCACATGCGCATATTTTGGGTGGAAGGTCGCATTCCTTAAATGGCAGATTGACTTATTAAGTCAATATGAATCTGCATCTACGTTTACGCTATCGAGTTGGTTAAAAACTCGCACTACATTTACATATTACTTGTTTATGCGCATCTCCGACCCTTTGACAAGATCACCGAAAGATAGAAGAATACGCAGCATGGAATGATTGGTTCGAAAGTGCATTGTAGTTGCATTGCACTTGTGTATGATTTTGTGCAATATGACTACAAGGCAATTCTCGCGCCAATCGCAATCATCGCATGGATACGAACAGAATGGCTTATGTTTTGTGCATGCTTATTGTATGTATTTTAGTTACTAAGTTTTGGTAAGTTATATATAAGTTATCAATATAGATTCGCTTAAATCGCTGTGTAGCGATATAGCTGCCATTTAGATTATACATAAAATAATGGCATAAAAGAATGGCCTTTAAACATTGTTCTAACTGCTGTTTTTATTATTATTTTTGCTGTATTTTATGTTCCTTGTAGTTTAGATGTGGTAAAAGCTTTATTTCCCAAAATATGTATTGGCGGTCACTCCTATTCGCGCAAATACGTAAACCTGTATTACCTATGACAAAAATAAATTCGCGCGAAAATTCGTAGGTTTGTGCGCATATGAATGACCAATAACAAACCACCATAGCTGACATTTAAATGACAAATCACATTTCAGCTGATGCAAGTCCTCTGCTGTGATTGGCTGTTGGAAGTTCGCGCAGGCGTATGGGAGGCAGCTTCGGGAGCTCATACGGCGCCACATGCGCAGTTGCGCGCTTTCCAACGAGATTTGCATTCTCTGCGGAGATTATCGCAGGAACTACCGGTAAGTATATATTTTTTTATTGTTTTAGTCTACAACTAGCTGCGTATTAATACTATGGGCATACATCACTTCTTGGGATAAAGAAGAAAAAGCACGTCCAGGGTATTAAGCAGTAGGTAATTAGGTATCTCATATTATCTGCAGCCGCGTTGCAAATACCTGACACAGTAGTATTATTCAGAAATAGCTGCAGCCCGCAATAACCCCCGGTCCTTTGGTAACATCTTCCGATTTTTCCCGTGGTTTAAAAAAAAACTCCCTTAAAAACTCTCCCACGTTCCGACTCTGAAGACAACAAAGATAATCAGCCCAATCGGTCGAGTAGTTCTCAAGTTTTTATTAACTTCTTAGAAACACATTATAGTAATTCATATTATAGCTTAAATCCTGTTTTGGCTATACAGTGGGTGACGTCACGAGTGTTTCTCCAATCAGCCGTGTGCCGCATGATGGCGGGCGCGGCGCCGCGTCGCACGCAACAATTGTTGGACGGCAGTCTGCGGCCGCGGTCTAACCGCTCCTCGCTTATTTGCGGGAAAGGTATTTATTATTCATTTCAATTACTCAGTATTATACATTTTACACAGTTATGGATTACAGTGTTCTCGGTGATTGTAATGCCATTCGAGGTAAATCAGTCAAAAGAAAGCAATTTAGTCAGTGTTCGCACGAAGCAAGGGGACTTACGTAATCTCCAAAAGTACTGAACTAATTTTAAAAAGGCAGTCAAACTACGGATATAGCCTGTATTCAGAATTCACACTAACGTATAGGTTGTCTCAAGCCGAATGTATAAAGACTCATATTCCATGGAGAACTGTCAAAAATAGATGATAGCTAAGAATCAAGTTGTAGAATTACTCGTCTTATAATTACGGCGTTTTAGCGACCGCGAAACATACAGCTGTCTCTTTTCAACTTAGCTATTGGAGGCTCTAAGCTACAATTAAACAAACATAGTTCCTCTTGGTTTAGTTAACAGAAGAAAAAGATATAATTTCTTTTATTATTCAGAGAGGGCTCTAGAAGGTGGTGGCGGCGAAGGCGAAAGGGCCGTGGCACTTTACATGGCTTGCAAACATCTCCCCGCCGCGGTACTGGCCGCGCCGGGCGAACGAGCCGGAATGCTCGCTCAAGCAGCGGCCACGCTTCAGAAGATCGGACATCGCAGCAGACTACCCCATTGTTATCACCTTATGAAAACATTCGGCTCTCTACCATCAGCGCCTTGAATTAAACGAATAAGTCTAAGATTAAAATAAGGATTAATAAGTATTTTCAATAAAATTGGTTATTAAGTTATTGGTTTTTAATATTTTATTATTATACTTAATTTCGATTATTCATATTTTTGTCTACACTAATATTAATAAAGAGGAATGATTTGTTTGTTTGTATGTTTGAATTCAATAGGCTCCGAAACTACTGGACCGATTTTAAAAATTCTTTCACGATTAAAATCCTACATACTTGATGAACATAGGCTATATTTTATCCCGGGTAAGTGTTAACTTTTTTAGTCTGAAATCACAAGTTACCGCGGGCAACTAAAATCGTAGTCTGAGGGGGCAACCCTCAGAGTAACTACTCTGTGAACTAGGGCCACCCGCTCAGCGGCCGCGTTCGATCATCTAAGCACCCGCTATACCACAGCCTCGGACGAAATAATGATCGAAGACCACAGCGCTATACTTACTCTGTGGGGCCACTCTGAGAGGGCAACCCTTTATTCCATGCACAGATAAAAAACCATTACTAGATTAAAATCACAGTGGAAACACCTGGAACCAATTACATTAAGCCCTTTAAATTTTAAAGCCCTAGCTAGAATCATAATGTGATTGGTTTCAGGCTTCGATCATTCGTCCGACGTTTCAGGCGTTCCACATTCCATGTCAGACTAAATTGAATAAAAACAAATGTTTTTTTAGTCTAGTTCGATGCATTTTGATTGATCCCACAGATTATGAGATATCTGACAGTGACAACCAATGACACTGAAAATTAAGACAATTGACAGTAGCCACGCACGACTGTCTGTTCTGTCTGTCGTACTGTTTGTTTGTTTGTATCTTTGAATCGATCGATTTTTAAAATGTGATTATGAGTTTACTAGTTTTTCCGTATTAGATTGTGGCTAAAATAGATTTGATTTTTTACTACGAAGCATACCTATCACCTGCTAAACAATTGAATACTTCAAATCATTATAAAACAAGTTAAAATCACAAAAATACTTTCTAGTTTTTACGACGAAGAAAATTCAATATTGTGTTTGAAAAGATGGTATGTTATTCATTATTATTGTACGAAATAATTCCATTTCGTACCGATTAATGTGTGTAATAAAAAGTAATGTGTCAAATATTGTTTTTTTATGTTTAAAATAACATTGAATTGTAGGCTGCTACTACAGTTACCACTCAAAAGAAATCAAGTACGGTGCCTGGAGGCGTACGCAAAAAATCAGGGCCAAAATTTGAACTATCCGAAGAACAAAGACGAGACATAAAAGAAGCCTTTGATTTGTTTGATACAGAAAGCACTGGGAAAATAGATACCAAGGAATTAAAGGTTGCTATCCGAGCCCTAGGTTTTGAACCAAAGAAGGAGGAAATCAAAAAGATGGTGGCAGAAATTGACAGAGGAGATGGAAAAGTCTCCTTTGAGGACTTCCTCGATCTAATGACAGTTAAAATGGCAGAGAAGGATACAAAAGAGGAGATAATGAAGGCTTTTAAGCTTTTTGATGATGATGAAACAGGTACTTACTTAAGTTTCAAAGACTGCTTAGAAATTACTTACACTTGCTGGTGCACTCACTTGATGGTACCTGTCTTGTTGTTACTCATACCCACAACACATGGATCACTTATTATTATTTTTTTTAATATATAAAACAGTTTAATCATAGCAATACTTACCTATTGTGATCCATCCCACTCATATAATAAAGCTGAAAGTTTTTGAGTTTGTTTGTGTTTCAATCACGCCTAAACCGATTTGGATGAAACTTGGAATAGGCATAGATAGTGACTTGGAATAGCATAAGTATAAGCTATTTAAAATATTGGTACCACGCGGGCGAAGCCGCGCACAGAAGCTAGTTTATTCATAATTCTCAAAATTTTCCAGGGAAGATTTCATTTAAAAACTTGAAAAGAGTTGCCAAAGAGCTTGGTGAGAACTTAACAGATGAAGAACTGCACGAGATGATAGATGAAGCTGATAGAGATGGAGATGGGGAAATAAACCAAGAAGAGTTCTTGCGAATAATGAAGAAGACCAGTCTTTACTAATAATGGTGGTAATATTATGCTGGCCTAAATAACTTATCACAGAATATCAATATGTAAATAAGCTTTTTTGGCCTTGACTATCATGAAAAATGTTCTGTAGTGAATCTCTTTACTGTAAATGTATGTATACATGAGAAAGGATCTTTATCTACATATACTTGAGTAAAAAGTAAAATATACAATACCTTTATCAAAGTAAAATGTTCACATCTTGTGAGAAATGTTAGGATTAAAATGTGTCAAGTATTAAAATGTATAAATGTAGAGTTAAACAATTACAATGAAGCCAATTATGCACCTGAAAATCTAAAATGATTCAACTCTAATAAAGAAGATAGCGAAGTTTCCAGTTTTCTATTAGTATTAAGTGTAACAGTGAACGTAAATAAAACAAAAAAGTATATCCAATAATTATATTTGTCAAAAAAACATTGATCCTTGACAGCCAAAATGTGCATTTAATTAATTTCCAAACGGAACATTTCTGTTTTATTTGAATTAACTGATATTGTACATTCACAAGAATAGGCTGCTAAGGGCTGAGGTATAATCGTTTAAAATAGAAATACAGCACTAAGGAATAATTGTTTTAAAAAAGTACTGGAGATAAATGTTTATCAACTGGTTCACGAAAGTCCAAATAAAAGTCATTGTTATATTTGCATGTATGAACCAAAGATCTTCAAACAAAATAATCTACTGTCACTTTAGAAATAGTATAGTTTCACTTACAAGATTCTAAAATAAAATAGAAGTATTGCTTACTGATAAATCTGTGATACCTTGCACCTCACTGCTTTAACCTTTCTACTTATTCTAAGCTTATGTTATTATTTTTATAAATGCATGTATAATGTGAGACATCCTTGCAAATTATTTCTGTGATAACACTGGTCCCTGACAGTTATGAGCAAATCACCTGTAAGGTATTGTTTTGAAAGTAAAGATTCAAAAGTAAGCATTGAAGCCAAAAATGTATGCTCCATTATAAGAAAGATCTTGGAATATGGAGAAAATAAATATTACTTATGTAAAATGTGTATGTCCTTTGTCTGTGTTGTGTTGATGTATGGTAATTAAGTATTCAGTGTTAACTGTTGGACTGTTTTTGCCGTGCTCTCTATTACTGTTTATGTACTTATGATTTTTTTACCCAACTGTCAAAAGAAGGGCTTAGTTAAGTATATTTTAAGTTTTAAGATGATTAGTTTCATAAGCTTAAGCACAATAAATGTTTGGATTTTTGTTTGTTCTTGTGAATATTTTGAAGTAATAAACTGCACTTACTTTAATTTATTGTTTTGTTAATTTACTTTATTCTCAATACTCGGAGAAACTGTTGTCTTGACATTTAAATATAAATTTTCACTCTAGTTTCCTGTAGGTAGAGGAAGTAGGTAGGTACTGTATCCTGTGGAGGTAGGTAGAGTAGAGTGCCACAAACTTATCTGAACTCACTTCAGCCAGTTTGGTAGCTAACTGATTTGTAACCAGCTACGTAAAAGAACTGGTGGCTAAAAGAGGTCTAAGGAATTTTACTCTATTTATTGTTCTGACAACACATCAGTTAAGATAAGTTTGTGGCACTCTACTAGATTCTGACACATCTTTTTAGCAAGGTCAGTAGTAAATGTCCTATCTTTTGCCTCATTCACTCTCAATACCTATTTTAAATAATTCTTCATACTAGCTCACTGGTTTTAATGGAGGTATGATAGCAGTTCTAAATAAATGATAAGAAGGTTAAAAAGCCATATTTATAAAGGATCATTTAATGATTTCTGAGGTTAATATTATAAGGAAACTTATTTCTAAACCTGTAAAAGATAAGATCTAATAACAAAAGAGACAGATTGAATCATTGGACTTTAGCCCTTTCAACAACATTGCCTTCAGGTTGTCCAAAGTATGCTTTATGGCACATGTTGACAAATAACCCTGTTTCAACAACTCCGGGTATCATCTTCAAAGTGGTGTTAACCTTATCCCAATCTAAATCTTGATTCTTGAACATCCAGTCTAGAATAAAATTGCCATTGTCTGTGACAACAGGCCCAGCCTTAGCTACAGCACTACGCAACTTAATTTCTCCTCCAAATAATGCTATAATCTTATTTTTGATAGGAACATAAGCCATGGGGATAACTTCAACTGGTATTCCCTTTTTATATGAGTCCCCTAACTTCTTGGAGTCTTTGGTGTAATCCGCAATAACAATAAGTTTCTTTGAACAGGATGCAACTATTTTTTCTTGGAGTAAGCATCCACCACCACCTTTTATAAGAGTCATGCTAGCATCTACTTCATCAGCGCCGTCAATTGTGACATCTATTTCAGGATTGGTGTCAAGTTCTCCTAATGCAAGGTTGAACTTCACTATCAGTTGCTTGGCTTGAAAAGAAGTTGGAATGCATGTCACCTTCAAGTTCTCAGTCTCAACTCTTTCAGCAAGTCTTTGAACAGCATATACTACTGTAGATCCACTTCCAACACCGAAAATACAATCGTTCGTTACAAACTCATCCACCGCCCGGTATGCTGCTACTTGTTTAGCTTGTTCTAAAGACATGGTCGAAATTTTCTTGCAAGTAGCGCTACAAAACTGTCTTACAAATAGCGTTGCACTTGCAGCTACCTTCAGGAACATGCACCAGGTATAAAAATAGAAAACTCACAAAATAAAGCGTGCAATGTGTGTCCACGCAATTAATGTAAGTTGATGGAAAACTTCTGCCTCCTCGTCGAAATGTTAGAATAAAATTAGTTAATATTCGCACTGAATGAGTTGTTATCAGTTGTTTATAGTAGCTTGATTGTGTAATTTCGATTATTTTCTGTTTGAGTTCACCGACTCTGATGAAACAGTAAACACGTGCGTGTTTGATGATTTGTTTTGTTTAGTTTAGATTTTTGTTTGACAGATGATTTTGTCTAGAAGCTTGACAATGACATAATGTAGTGGGCCACTCGATTTGTCAGATTTGTCCTAGCATGAAGTTTTATGTAGCGCACGAATTTAACTCACTCGAATAATATGTATATAATAAGACTGTTTTGCACTCCAACAAAACAGTTATTATGTATGTGGAAAAATACATGGCATCCTAATTATTGAAGAAGCGGTTTGAGAAATTCTTCTGTTTTAATGCAATTTCAATACTTACAGTTTGTTTCTTGAATAAAAACTCTTGTATCTTACACTCAGGCCAGCAGAGCGCAGTAGCGCCATCTATCTTCGATTCATAGCAGTCTTCTAACACACCAGCAAGCACCTTGCATGGATGCCATGTATTTTTCCACATACATAATAACTGTTTTGTTGGAGTGCAAAACAGTCTTATTATATATGTTTCCAAAATACATGGCATCCTAATTATTGAAGACCTGTTTGTTATCTGCTGGTGAAAGAGCTCAAATGCTATGTGAAATAAACCATCATATTACTTAGGTATCTGAAATGTATTAGTAAGAATAAAACATGTATAATATGGTGTAGGTAGTTAGATCTTGCATAAAATCTACACTTCTTGGAATCAAAAACAAATAGTAGGTAGGTATTATTATTATTTTAAATATTCTTGTCTTGTTGCTACCAGTTCCTTTCAATCAGAGTGGTGAAAGAACCTAATTAATATCTTGGAAACACAGCTTCTCTGATAATCTTTAATAAAAAGTGTCAAAAAATAATGTATAACTTCTAACTTTATTTTTATAGTTAGAATAAACAAGTAGCTATAAGAAAGAAAGTATTTTATACTGTTCTAAGTAAAAACTTTCTATTCAATTTTTGAAAGCTTTGATATACTTGAGAAATCTGATACTGTTCTAACAGCTAATTCTCACTTTTAGACTCTCTTAAGAGTATATTTTTACTGGTCAACCAACAGTAATCCTCTAGGAACGTCTTGTTGTTTCTTCAATTTCCTCATAGAATTCATTCCTCATCAGAGTTGTTAGGTCTCCTTGAAATTGAGATACTCTTAAAAGCATCTGTGCTGATCTTTTACTCCCCCGAGGAGCTTCTACTTAAGGTTCTCCGAGAACTCCTTTAATTCAACCAGCTATCACATCATACATATTGCAAATGGCTTGCTTAGGATTACTTATGTGAAAAAGTTATACACCGGTTGGTTGTAACTTTTGATTCTGAAAGATTACTCTGTAAAGCTTTCATTATTATGGGTGCTTCCCAAGACATTATTATTATTTAATGACAGAGTATTTTATATGTATAGATTGGTTTACCATACAATCTAATTAGTATGATGTTTCAGCCAGCCAGCCATCCAGGCTGTCTTTAATTAACACCCATATTGTTTTAAGGCTGAATCCCAGCCACAACCATATACAAGCTTACACCATTACTATTAAAGTTATTCATGGTTTAACTGCTTTCAGAACTGTTCAAAAGAGTGAGGTCATGGACCTCGCATCGTCAAAAATAGTATTTAATTTTTCTTTTCGGTACATTAAAAAATGTTTATGAAAAATGTTGGCTTGTACAGTACCCATTCTTGACTAGTACTTATATTATCTGGGCTAGTACTTTTCTAAATAAAGTACATAATAATATAAGCCGTTGCACAAAAATAAAAACTAAGAAATGTATTCAGTTATTCTGGTGCGCAGATATTATGTACTTTCGTATTTATTTATTGAGGATAAAACATGATGGTTATGTACTTAGAGGCCTGGTATGATAATATGCAAGTCTATTCTACTAGGTTCCTCATTACTCTGAAGAGTTCTCCCATCTAGTTTGTTAGGATCATTCATACAATAAAATCCAAAATTTAGATTGACCTGCCTCTGTGGTCAATCTGTATTATATCAGCTTAAAGTATGTTTTGCCAAAACAAATATGGGCTGCTTGACTGCCACACCACCCAACCTTCACTAATAGAAAATTCCATCTTTTCCACTTGGTGAGGGAAGTTTTGTAACATCTAATTAGACTCTGATGCAGACTATTTTAGGGCCCGTACCCTCAGTTCTGCTAACCACAAAATTTGTAATATAACATACTCTACATGCTTATTACAGTATTGAGCTGGCAGCGCAGCACTAGAAGAATTGGTTTGGGTGGCGGGAATTGGTGAACAGGTTCGAAGTTCGAATTGCCACTCTCGACTGAAGGTGTCATAAAAATCAGAGGACCCATCTCTGGAGTACTTCAGTTAACGGTCCAAGACCTCAGTTTCCTTTTATGCCAAGTCGATTTTTAGCCCCAGCCCCAATTTCTGAATACGGCCTCCGAAGCCGGGGGCAACAAGTGCTATTCCAGCACTGATTTAATGAAAAAACGGTCGGCTATACCGTTTCACCTTTCCGGAAGGTACGCCGCTAAGAGCATGACACGATTAGCCTGTTTGTAAGCTTTGCTGTCAGCTGCAAAAGCAAGTGATAGTGCATAGATTTCTAGTCTTGCTGTCCGACTGGACCAACATATTGTATGCGATAGTGCATAGTTTTCTAGTCTTGTTGTCCGACTGGACCAACATATTGTAAGCGATAGTGCATAGTTTTCTAGTCTTGTTGTCCGACTGGACCAACATATTGTATGCTATACACATTGGATACATAGTGGTAATTTTATTAATGAAAACCCCTTGGGTTAACTTATGGTACTGAATTATTCAATTGTACAACCTGTCATGTCATCTATAACATTATGGCACTGTAAACAGGATACAGCTCCTTTTACATAGTGTGAGCGTTGTGCTTTATATTTTGTCTGCCAAAACATTGTGTACTAACCACTTGCCCTCTAGCTACCTCTAGTTGAGGTGAGCGCCCCAGCTCGCATCCGCTGCGTCTGTTCAAAAGAGAATTGCTTCTCTTGTAGGCAGGGTTATCATATCAGTATAGCTCCTGACTAACCAGAATTTGAACATACATTTTTGTTCTTACTCTGTATAGAATAACATTATTCTAAGGATCTCTGTTTTATTTTATTACAGTATTGTATATAGGTAGGTGTCCAGAGTAGTCAAGTTGATAAACTTGAAGAGCCCGACCAAGCTCGGTATAGAACAGTGGCAATTAGAGCAGGGTCTGTATAAAGATTTTGCTAGAATTATGTTCTATTTCTACTATCTTCTTTTGAAGTAGGTGAAACCATAGTCATGCCATAGTCTTGGTGTTCCACTAAAGCTAAATATCTTAGCTGTTGAAAGGATGTTATAGAGTCTTTGTAATTTACATAATTATCGACCCAGACTTTGTAGCCTCTAGGTTTCCGAAACCTGACTATGCTTGCCTTTGTCTTGACTTATCTGCACTAAGTCATTGAAATAGACCAATATCCATAGATTGTCTCTATCCAATTGGATAAATAAAAATAAGTTAAATTAATAGACCAAAGGCTGAAGAAAAAAGGCTGTTGTAATAAACTAGCCGCAATAGATTGTGATCTTGCTATGGAAAAAGTAGATCTGTTGGAGATCATATAGTCATTCTTTGCAGGATTTCTGAAATATCCATGTGAGAAATGCATGGTTGTTATCACACACTGCATACTGGGCATACACATACGACCCCCCCCCCCCCCCCTTTCTTGATTATCTATTCTATATTATAGGAGAGAGGGTGTGTGAAAAAAAATAAAAATAAACTAAAAGATCCTGTTTGCACTAAGCTCTTACAGTGCATTTTCATTAGTGCTTTAAAACTCCCTGAAGGACTCCCTCATTATAAAGGTTACTATGTATTGCATCATCATTGTTTTAGATACTTACACCTTGTACTCTTCACAAAAAACTTGTGTCTGATCTGAGCAGGCAGACATTGTTTTCATTAAAAAACATTGGTTTCCTTTAAACCAATCTTGTATATTTAAAAAATAAAAACACCTGTATGTGAATTATTAGAATAACATTTCTCTAGAAAGAATAATTCTATTCTAACCATTTCTATAGAACTCATATCTAAGTTTATCCATGAAGTCAGATTTACTCTTTAGTTAACTAACAAAAACCGTCAAATTACTTAACCTTTATTTTATGTTGAAATACCTAGTATAATGATTGATACTGCTTCCTGTCTCGCCAATACTTGTCACAGACCTCTTGAAGACTTGAAGATTCTAAGAATTTAGTGCAAGTCTTGCTATTATTCCACATCTGTTAAACCTGCTAGCCAAATACAATAACAGCTGAGGTGTTCCTTAGCACTGTCAAGATGGCATAGTTCATCATCTAACCATTGTGTATACATGTGAATTTTGTATGCTGTTGGCATTGCCTAGTAAATCATTTACTATTTAGACAAAAGACAGGATGTGTCTTTCCTGCTCAAGCTAGTTTAGCTACTCCACCGACAACTCAGAGTTACCTGTGAGCTACTCCACTATGTCTGTGGTAATGTAAAGAGAATAAACTTCTCACTGAAGTCAGTACATAAAGTACTGACGGAAACGGAATAGATAGGTTATTTTCATGCCATGAAATGAAATCCTATGTACTCATACACTCAAAAATAAAGTCGGTAGGTACTCAGGTAGGTAGGTAGGTACTTTGTAAATTTTCTTATTGAAACTATTTCAGGTTCCAATAGGATTTGTCTAATATATAATTCAAAAACCAGTAAATTATCTGACTAGAAATAATTCGATTTGTGCGACTCGCAGTGCTAGCTAAGTATTATTTAAGTACTTACGTGGGCGCCGCTGACGCCTGCGCGGGGCGGCAGGGGACTTGATTGGCGGACCTGGCGGTGTAACAGACATCCATTCCCTCATCCCCCGAGGATGAAAAGAAAGTCACACAAACGAAGTATCTGCTTGATGTGTTACATGGGTAGGTACTTGAGAAAACGCCATCGCTGGTGGTCAAACCAGTAGGCCAGTGGTACAAAGCCAGTAAGCCATTATTATTCGACCGATCAACGGTCTTGTTGAGGAGAACCCACGCCGATCTAAATTTGGCAATTCTGTGTCGAAAATCGTGCAAATTTTATGCACGTTCAACTGCGAAACACTTTTTCTTGGATCAAATACACTTATTACACTGAAAACTACAGTAAATACTCTATTTTATGTAAAAAATGCAAATACGCGTCAACTTTCGAAGAAAATCTCAAATGCTATGAATCGAAGATAGATGGCGCTACTGCGCTCTGCTGGCCTGAGTGTAAGATACAAGAGTTTTTATTCAAGAAACAAACTGTAAGTATTGAAATTGCATTAAAACAGAAGAATTTCTCAAACCGCTTCTTCAATAATTAGGATGCCATGTATTTTGGAAACATATATAATACCTACTATGGCGCTTGTCTCAAGTCGTTGTGGATTCGGAGTTATTTGACTACGAATGTTATTTTTACTGTACCTACCTACAACAGAACTCCTCAGTAAATAGGTCAATAGAGTTAAAAGTCGCAATATCGGTCAAGTTTTATCTCGGATTGAATAATATGATGACAGCGAGCTGACCTGATGATGGAGCCAAGAGCTGTTCAACAGAACTCCTCAGTAAATAGGCCAATTGAGTTGAAAGTCGGCATATCGGTCAAGTTTTATCTCCAATTGAATAATATGATGACAGCCAGCTGACCTGATGATGGAACCAAGAGCTGTTCAACAGAACTCCTCTGAAAATAGGCCTAGCGCTTTAGTTTTGTTCTGGATACATCGAAACGTCGCGAGTCTCTCGTCTGAATCTCCGGTTCGTAGTTTTGTTAGGTAGATTCCTAAGGCAGTTCTAGGTCGTTTGCATCTCTCGCTCAGTGATGGAGTTTGTTCCAACATGGCATCAAATTGATCGCTATTGCGTCCGGTCCAGAAGCGTATATCATCATTGCTCAAAGCACCTTCCACCTTCCACTTCTTTGAGCCTAGGTCCATGTTGCAAGCTCATCCTCATCATGTCGCATACCTACGTCACTAAACTGAATTGTATTGAATTTATGAGTTACATTGCATAATTGGGGCGAGATGCCCCAGCTATTGGTCTCCAGGTGTGGTCCGCATACTCTAGCGTCATCGGGAATGTATGTACGTACAATTTATGTTCACAGAAAATGTGAATCTTAATGGTTGTAGGTATACGATAGCGGGTTTGATTAGTGCAGTTATTAAAAATACAATGCCTTGGTGTATTTGGCGCTCTCGTTTATTCGGGGACGTGAAGATCTGGTTTTGTTGAACTGGTGGTTCCTCTCGGTCTACCTCTGGGATAGGTACTCGTATGCTCGTTTCTACCCTCTGCCAACACCTATGGCATAAACTTCGCGTGTTGTTTAATTCTACCTGTATAAAGGATTAAAATGTGGTATTCAGTAAGTTAAGGCCTTTTTCTGTAAGATTTATTAAAATCATCTGCTGGTAAACATAGAAAAAGAATCAACAGATAACTCTTGCCGGTACTATCAGTCAGTAACGTCTATAATGTCCGTTGCTTAGTAAAGGTTTTGTACAAAAACCCTTTACAATGAAATTTTTTTTAAATAGGTAGGTACGAGGCTCAGCTGAGCATCATGTCAATCAATTATGAGGAAGGAACGGGAATAAGCAGCTATCTTTTAATATATTGTACTAACATCCAAAACTGCATGTTCTTCTATGTAAGCTGTAAAGTCTGGACGCATTCTTGGCAAATCATCTGTCAATACAATATGTTGCTAATATCTTACATTGTAGAGGCCCCGTCGGCACATGACACAGTTGCGGTGGTCTTCCATTATTTATTAAAATAGAAATAGTTCAATATTCCACTATTCAAGCCTAGGCCAACAATCTTGTCAGGTAAAATGTCACGTCAACTGTCAAATAGCCTATTTCCTGAGGAGTTCTGTTGAACAGCTCTTGGCTCCATCATCAGGTCAGCTGGCTGTCATCATATTATTCAATTGGAGATAAAACTTGACCGATATGCCGACTTTCAACTCAATTGGCCTATTTACTGAGGAGTTCTGTTGAACAGCTCTTGGCTCCATCATCAGATTAGCTAGATGTATCATATTATTCAATTGGAGATAATACTTGACCGATATGCCGACTTTCAACTCAATTGGCCTATTTACTGAGGATTTCTATTGAACAGCTCTTGGTTCCATCATCAGGTCAGCTCGCTGTCATCGTATAATTAAATTGGTGATAAAACTTAACCGATATTCCGACTTTCAACTCAATTGGCCTATTTACTGAGGAGTTCTATTGAACAGCTCTTGACTCCATCATCAGGTCAACTCGCTGTGATCATTTTATAACATTACATTTTATTTTGCATTGTTATTATGTGTTTGTTTGTGTGATTGTTCGTTAGAGCTCTTTAAAATATCATTTTTAGTTTGCAAAATCAGTCATGTTCATTCCAGGATATCTCGAAACACACAACGAATTGGGAAAAGTTGCCATAATAAGTATTTTTCCTCTTGAAAAGACCTATTCACTCATTGCTATTGAAGCGGGTACCAAAATGGTCATCATCCTAACAAATTAGAAAATTACAAACTAAAAAACAAACTAACTTGTACTAACAGAAAATGTTATTTTTCTGCCAACCAGAGAAATGGGATACTACCTATAGTATACAACATCATTGCTGCCAACACCAATGCGATAACAGCGCCTCTCTCACCGGTCCAGTGGTCCCAAAAAGGTACCATGCTAAATCTATGAGTGGTCCAGTTTGAGTTTGTGGTACAATGCATGGATTTAGCATGGTACCTTTTTGGTACAATGTACCTACTCTTTGGTGGTGCTCTACCTCTCTACACCTCTATAACTTTGTCAATTTTCTGAGTCTGTCTGACAGTTTTTTAAAAGCTTTGACAAAATTATTCAAAATTCAATAATAAATTAAATTGAGATTAGATTTTAATGAGTGGGTGGAGGAATGCTATATTATTATTGATAATAATTAACAAGCTAGGGCCTACTGGGTGCAACTGTCTGGTAGATACTAGTTTCGAAAGACAGCCAATCTGTGAGCTAAAATAAACGCTTACAAGTATGGAAACAATAGTATACAAGAAAACACCAAATGAAATCGATGAAATGTACACAGCACTTGCTTCTATTGCAAATGAAATTCAAAGGTAAGTAGGTACCTTTATTACCTACCTATATACCTACCTACCTATATTTTAAGATCTAATTAACATGAAGCAATAAACGAATTTGAATTGAATTTAATTGAATACTTACTTATTACTTAGTTTCGTTTTTGATATTACCTTTCCTTACTTTAAGTCATTACCTAATAAAATTTACCATATTTAGTTTTACCACCTAATTACCCTACCTATCAACTTTGATATAGGTAATAGGTTAGGGTACTGAGAACTAGGTATGTAAGTAGGCAGGTATACTTACCTAAGTATTTTTTCAGGTTCCAGGTTGATGATACAGTCATGTCTTCAAAAACTTTCAATGAGAATAAAATTAAAATTAATAATAAATATAAGAATAAACTCAAGAACAAACGGCTACTTATATCTACACTGAGAAAGGACCTGAAATTAGCTTGTTGTGAGTACGTAGATTAATAGCTTTAGACTAAGTAGGTTCTTTTAGGTTCCTTCCTGCCTACCACGTACCTACCTTATTTAAATGGATTTACATGAATAATAATAATAATAATGTTGGACTTTTCACACAGCATCATCTAGCCCCAAAGTAAGCAAAGCTTGTGTTGAGATGACTGATATCCATCCATCCATACTAATCCATCCATACTAATATCCATACTAATATTATAAATGTGAAAGTAACTCTGTCTGTCTGTTTGTTACCTTTTCACGCCCAAACCGCTGAACCGATTAAGCTGAAATTTGGCATGGATAAAGAGTATACCTACCCCAGGGATGGACATAGGCTACTTTTTTTTGTCAATTACCATAGGGTGGCGTGAAAATAAGGGTTGGAAGTTTGTATGGGGAAAAAAGTTAAGCAACCCTGGGCGCGGTCATAAAAAGGATGGGTGACTGCCGGAGCCACTTTTTGCACTCTAGATTTTTTTATTTTTTTTTGTATTTTGCATAATAAATTATTTTAAAATTAATGATAAACATGTAACATGTGTATTCCTACTCATCAATATATCCGAACTCCGAAGTTATGATTTTTTGATATTAAAATATTTTTCCTTGGCTATAGTTAGAACGCCATCTATATCACTGAAGTCAAAACTACTTTATACTTTTTCTCCTAGGTGGCGTTTCTACTATAGCGGAGATCGAGATACAATCGAGTATAATTTTCTTTGATTTTGAGTTTTGAAAAGTTAATGGAGATTTTTGCTTAGAGATTTTGATATTTTTATATTGCTGACGAAGTCGCGGGTAGGTAATATTAGTAAATCGTTTTATTTCGAAATTCAAAACCATACAATACCTTACCAAACAATATTTTGTTCTTAGAATTGCAATTCAATTCAATTCAATTTGTTTATTGCTTCATGTTAGTTAGGTACAATGTCTTACATATAGGTAGGCGTTTCATAACATGAACCCCGCTGGGGCACTGCAACATTTGGTAGGTTACTTATAAACTAACTTATGTAGGTAAACTAACTTATGTAGGTATATATTGGCTCAGCCCTTAAAGATATTTAATTTAAATATTTTTGGTTCAAGTACTATTAAATATATATTTAGAATCCGAGTTTACTTTTTATTAAATCTTTTATTGTCATCTAGATAATCTTGAATATTGTAATAACTTTTTTCTATGAGGTAAGATTTTAATTTTTTGTTAAATATTGTATTTTCTTCTAAGTTTTGTAGTTCTGAGGGTAAATTATTATAAATTTGGATTGACATGTTATATGTTCCTGATTTAACTATTTCTAATTTTGTGTAAGGTAGGGCTATTTTATTTTTGTTTCTCAAGTTGTGTGGCAAGATCTGGGTAAGATTTTCCCTACCTCTTATCTATTATGGGATTCGTGAGAGAAACATAAATATGAAAAAAATATGATTATTATATCAAGCGACGGAGTTTTATATTTTGTATATACCTACTCTCGATTCACTCAAAACTCCTCTACTTTGTTCCTACTAATGCGCAGACGAAGTTGCGCGGGTCAGCTAGTACTACTTACAAACATTTTTTATTTTTTTTGTAAATACATACAAATATATAGAAACACCCAGACCCGAGACAAATATTTGTAGATCATACAAACTTTTGTCCCGCCACGGGGATCGAACCCGCAACCTCTTGCGTCGCAGGCGGGCGTTAGCCCACAACGCTACACAGAGGTCTAGCGTTGTGGGCTAACGCCCGCCTGCGACGCAGATTTCTCTCTCTAATCAGCTCACATCCACTCATTGCTGAGTATTTAAGCCTTCTCATCTGGTATCTGGTAGGGCCTAGCCTAGATACTCAGAATTCACACTCTATCAGATAGCGTAGAGCGTGAACGAATTCTGAGTAGATCCAGGTTTCATATGTAACTTGGTACAGTCACGGACAATAAGATGTATACACTCCATAATCTTTCAACCTATATACAGGTCAACATGTCCAACAATGTTCTGATATTTTTTTTAATTTCGCCACTAGTTCAATGTGAAATCAATTTCCGCTTTTTGTTTTAAAACTACAACTACCAGTTTTTGTGTGACATTAATTTTAAAAGCATGGAGTGTATACATCTTATTGCACGTGACTGTACACCTGGAACTTTTTCAGGGGTTGCTAGAAATTTCGAAACAGCAAAGAAAAAAGAAATTACTGCAATTGCAAGCCAATTAGCATACGCAAGAGGTGAGTGTGTGGATTTATTGGAACGATACAACAACAATATTAATATCATCAGTGATTTACACAAGCAGAATGTAAGTCTCCATGAGAGATTGGAGAACTTAGCTAACTTCATAAGCCTAGGTTTTGAAGAACTTAAAAAGATGAAGAGTGAAAAGGCTGATGAAAATACAACGTTGGCCCAGCTGAAGAAAATTATAGAGAGTTGCGGTCAGTTCTATGCAGATTATTGCAACGAAATTGAAATAAATTCACAAATAAAACAAAGGAATCGGTTTTTGAAGAATAAAATCATTATTTTGGAGAACAATATTGAAGCTATCAAAGAACAATTGAAAGCTGTTGAGTATCGATGTTTAAGACTTAAAACTGCTAACAAATTGCACGAACACATTAGGGCCAGGAGCTTTGGAGGTAAATGTTTGACTTATAGTTGTTCTGAGGTAAAGGCCAAAGAAGATTACGAAAGCTCCTCTGATGAGAAACGTTATCAGGAATCTGGTGACTCCGTGCAAGACCGGAAGGGATTTGATCTGACAACTCATTTGGATATCGTAAAAAAATTACTGTTGGACCAAGATACCTTGCTAAACGACTTAAATACTATTACAAAAGATATGTCAGTTGTTTGATAAAGCTGAATGCTGCGTTTACAATTTTGTTTTATTTTTTGGATCATCAGACATCTCCGAAATCTCATGTTCTGAGTAGGTAGGTATTACTATTCTGTTTCATTCAATAACCTTCCAAAAACGAACATCTTTTATGTCTAGATCTTTCTGTTTTGCAAATGTACCTACTTAGTAGTCCGATAGTACGTAGGTATAATTGGGTATAATGAACAACAATTGAATTATTTGAGACATCTAAATTTTGCACAAGTTTGACGTTTTAACTATAAAACGAAGTGAAAGTTTCACTATCGTTTCGGCTGATGAAAATTTCAGCGGTCGTCTTTTATGGAGCAGCGTCTCATCATGGCTGATAGGAATGAGAATTGTTTTCTGGACTTGCAGCCCGCGGCTACGGATAGTCTGTCCAATATTCTCCGACGTTCATATTTTCTATCTTTTCATTGCAATCTGGATGTTTTGGCGTAAAAAAGATTGGATGGTTTAATTTAGCCCAGTATGAATATTGGATTTTTTAGCTAGTGAAACCTAACTATTTTTGTAGTCTTAGTAAGCGTGCAAACTTACAGACGAATTAGATACCTATTTATTTTTAGCCTAATCTAATTATCACAAAAAGTGAAGGTAAATGTGTCTTCAAATAAGTAATCTCAGAATAGCAACGCGCCTACCGCGTAGAACGGCGTAGGCATTGCCTACGCACTCTACGCAGGGCCCTACGACTGTTTTCTGCCTTGGGGAATCGTATCAAAACGTTTAGTAGGTACAGGTGAATAGTTATTTATGATGTAAGTCACGGTAACAACTAAGATAGTCGATAATGATTCTGGCATAACTATAACGGGACGAGATCGCGTAAAAGTGTTTAAATTCGCACTCATCTCCTACTTTGTGTCTATCGGGTTACACCGATGGCGGTCACTCCAAAAAAGTGAATTAATAGTGAGTTAATTAAAATGGGTGACAAACTAGAGATTCCCCAGCTGTCTCTGACAAATTGCTTTATTATTGTAGTTGAGTGTATCGTGGAGCTAGCCAATTTTCCGGGGAACGCCCCGCACTGGATGTGGCGGTGAGCGCCGTTTGGCCGCATTTACTAAGAATACAGTCTCATACTGCTTGAAAGCAGTACTGGTTGGTAAGTACAGTATTTTATTGTAGGTACATAGTCATATGAGAGAAATTGCCCTGCCTAAAATGGATAGCAACAGCGTTACCTACCGAGTCAAACTAGCGCTACCAGCAGACCAATTACATGAAAGCATCCATAAAGGTGTACCTACTTCACTTTTTTTGCAACTTTTGGAGAATGTAGAATAGCATTTCAAACACAAGTAGGCTGAAATTTTATTTTGAAATAAGTACCTACATAATAGCTTAAAACATTAAAATCAAAGTAATTGGATTTAAAACATCCTCTAATACAAACGGTTTACTCTTGGCTGGCAGTCTGTTTACTACATAAATGTGACCTTTCGTTTGTTCGCGAGACAACCGCTTCGTGTGGTAACAATTTCACGCTCGATTTGTGCTCCCTTACTAAAAATAGCACCCTGAAGCCGGAAAAAATAGTTTTAAAAGATACGCTTCTGCTTCACTAGGCACTGCAATTTGCTCCTCAGATAGTGCTCAGGATGCTGAGATGGATTTTACTTTGGCTAGCAAATTCTCTCAAATATAGATGGCATTGAAATGTTTAGATGCCCGAGTGCTTAGAGACTGAATGTGCTGAAATTGTTAAACTTCTTAAATTGTACGTGCAATCAGAAAAAAAAGCATTACCTAAGGCTAAGAAATAGTGAAAGTATTTTTGGAAATTTCCAGTAAATTATTTCCAAATTATGAAAATAAAAACAAAACAACGTTTGACCCTGATTTCGACATTATTCTGAGAAGAAAGTTGTTTTCAAACTTGAGTTTAACCTGTAGGTGGGTGGGTTATCCGTTACTTTGTCATGGTTCCTCCGTCTAGCTGTAACAATCCCCGGTGCCCTCCTATTCCTTCGCAATTTATTTCACTATAGGCTGGCCGCGCGGGATCGGTAGGTTGATGAATGAAAATGATTCACCAATATTCTAAAGGATCCCGATCTTCTTACTTAGCCGTTATCCGCACGGTCGGTTTATTTCAATTTCCTTCATAAAAGACGCTATTCTCGGATTTGAAGTAGATTTATCATGCTCGGATAAAGCGGGCACTTTTTTGTGCTTTTCTTATGCCTGGATCTGACCCGAGATCTGTCCACTTAATGTGAATAATGGTGTACGATGGAAAACGAATGCGAACTCGAACACAAAAGACAACAATGCGAAGCGATTTCAAAACTTGATACAGGATTTTGGCGAGATAATGCTTATTGTGTTGATTCTTAGTACTTCGGTCGGCGCACCGAGATATGTGAGCGACTCCCAAAACGTTTTCAATAAGCATTACCTATTCTATTTTCGCTGGGCTTTGTCAGACTGATTAATATTATTTATTTACTTACCGAATTTAACAAACATTAAAATAACGCAAATACTAAATAATGTGCTTTGATAATGAGGATGTAGGTATGCCATATTTTTATGTACGCTAAAATTAAATATTACTCTAAATTTGATAATATACATTATTACGAGTTCAATTATTAATTATAAGCTCAGAGTAAATTGAAATATTGGGTAACTGATTATCAGTGATTGGGCAATCATTTAAAAAAAAAAACGACAACACAGTCACATTGAAATACAAGTGCGAATACCAAATTATAGGTAATAATAATAGCGGAACAAAAAAAACATCTTTCTATGACAAGCCGTAGCAGTCGTAGAACTTTCATAGCTGCTTCTACAATTTCTCGTAGGACTATTCTATGAGGCTTATTTCGTGAGTCAAATCTGAGTGGAAGTGCAATAGTTATTTGATGCACGTAGCTATATCGAAATCGAGATCAAGTTGATGTCTAAGGTATGCGAGACGGATAATCGATTCCTCGGAAAGCTCCGTGATCGTGAGAGATGCACTAGAGGCGAGAGCACCTTGCCTATATCCCTCTCAAACATTACTGATACGGGCTGCTACCATCAATAATTCAGAGGATTCGCCTAACTGATACTGGAATTTCTGTATCAAAAATTGTCCAAATATTTGACCGTACGGTGCAGGATGAGTATACATAGCTACTTAATGATATATTTAGGTGTTAAAGATTATCGAACTTACTAAGAAACGGTTTTAATTAGGTAAGTTATAAAGTCAAAATAAGTATTGTTATTCCCAGGTGTCATAATTTTCTACTATGTTTACCTATTTAAGTAAATCCGTAGCTCTTGAACCTCAAGTGAAGTGAAACTTTGAAGCTCATGTTTGATTACACTCTATACATCCGATCAACACTAGCTTACCGAACATATAGTTGTTCCTCTCTTAAATTCTTATGTCCACATACTTACTGGCTTGGGGCTCGCTGCACAATGAACCGACCAAAGGCCACGTAAATAGTTAAATCTACTACTCTAATACAATTTGTAGTAAACCATGATCCCGACGCTAAGGTCGCATTATCGGATTGGAAAAAACTGTTAGAAAACATTGTTACAGAAACTAAAACAGCTCTTACCATACCAGATATAGAGCTGAATGTTCTTTGTGAGTGTGAACATGAATACGAGGGTGAGTTTTACAATGTTCTCGTGACGGTGAGACCTTTTTGTTGGACCTTTTGTGCAGGGAATGCGCGATGCCCCGAGGACCCGCGGCAGATTTCCATTACTCGGGAGAGTTGCCAAAGAGATCTTGGCTATTATATAAAACATAATCATTGAGTTTTGGACACCTCTATCTTGATTATTCAAAAAGTGCATTACTTTTATTTTAAACATGGGATTTGAGCCAACTTCTTAACTCATAAAAAAGTTAGAAATAGGTGTTAGGAAGATACAGTTATCATAAAATTAGCTCTCTATATTATATTAGATTAATTTGTTAAATGCTACCATGAAACAGAAAATTTACTCAAACTAAGTTAATTTTGAACTTGTTACGTATTTTAGTTGGCAAAAGTAACCGTACACCATCCCAAATATTTCCACAGACAAAGCCATAGTTCTGATTATCATAAGCACCTAAGAACTTGGCAAGGATACAATAGCACAACAAAAATGAATTCAAGATAAGCCAAACACGGCGTCATATCATGATAAAATGTAGGTAAGTATTCTCAAAAGCTGACATCAATACGAGTTAATTGCGATGCAAAAGTGAGATTCTCTGAGCAATCCGTAGTTCTGGCTAGTTCAGAGCTGATGCAATATCGGCAAGTCACGTTTGGACAGTATTTTGGCTTCAAGTCTGCACACCGTCTGTTCCCTATAGCGCAATGAGATGCAATGAGATTCCCAAACAAGCACAGCATTTTCAGAATGGAATTGCCTGAAAAATCATCCCCACTTATTTTAGCTGATGATATAGCTATGAAATATAAATCATTTCTCACAAAACTTGATATTGATGCAACTGATAAACTTATGACTTTAAACAAATTATTAAAAACTTCATACTTCATAGAACTTCGGAAAAACAGTAGGGTTTTCAATAAGTACAAAATTATTTAGGTCATAAAAATATAGTTGTCCGCATATTCGAACAACCTAAAACTTGAATAAAAAAGTAATTTGGTCATACATAAAATGTAGCAACATACTTGGGTACAAAAGTCAGGAGGAACATCTGTTAAGCAACTCCTTAAAGTTTGGGGAAAGAACAAAGTGGCAGTGTCCTTAGGGCACGGGTGGGACGCGTATGTGCGAAACTTTCAATATGAAGATACAGATACGTTAAAACTTTTTTTGGTTAAGCACTGCTATCAGCCGTGCGAGCTCTTGAGCTCGTTTTCTTGAAGCAAATTACTTCGTGAACTTGTTATGCAACGCTTCAATTTAAAGCGATTAATTTGGTAGTTCTATCCGAAAATCACAATTTGGTAACACTGAAAATCATCGGGAAACAGTAGTTAATGAATTAGGTAAAAAAATACCGGTTCCCGCGTTTGAAGCAAACTCATAAGAAGCTACACAAGATGATAATGTAAATTGCAGAAGGTAATCGTAATTACAAAAGTTATTATGTCTGGTGCTTGGATAAATTACCCATTTGTTGGAAATATTTCCCAGGTAGAATAGCGATCAAAAGTCGCCTGACAGCAACACTGTGTATAGCTACGATGCTTTAATTAGTAATGCAAAAGTTTTTTACAGGTGAATTTTTGAGACGGGGCAGTAGGTAAAGGTAGTAAAGACTACACAAAATTTATGTCTTACATGCGTAAAAATAGGTACCTACTCAATTAGAATTTAGTATTCTGAAAAGAACGTTTTCCTGCAGGTATTAATGTATTTCAATATGAACCAAACAAAACAGGAACATGACTCTATTCTCAAGGAATGAGAAATTCTTAAAGATAAAATACGGAATACGAAGTTCTTTGAAAATGTCAGAGTAGTCACAGGCACGTCAAGATACATATTTTGGCACGATAGTTACTATGACTATGAATACTTATTGCTGTTAAGGTATTTACGAGCATCAGAGTTGGTCAGCTTGATATGGTAGTGTCTGTATCTAGGTACCTACTATTATTTATTCCGTGCCGTAATGTCAGGTGATTTGGGCGACGTTCCCGACAATGCAGGAAAAACGCTTCACATAATTACAATCATTTTACTTGCCATTTCATCAACATGAACGCTGATCGGCAATATTCTTTGTGTTCCTCTTAATGATCTATTCATCATCAACAATTGCCGGCTTCTGTTGGACGTGTTTGATTTTATTGCCTATCCCTTATAGTGAAAAATTTAATATGAGCTATTTTGAGTTGCGATTGGAGAAAAGATGCTTTTGTCTAAACGCAAATGCCATCTTACTCTATTCCATCGGAGAGATTGAATTGTAATCTTGGTAAGTAGATTAGACCTTTGATTATGTATCAGTGCGTATAAACGAATATTTAATAGTTTGCTCTTGAAGTTCATTAAAAAATGAAAGCCAATTAATTTAATTACTTAGACTGGCGACTCCCCGCAGGGATGAGGTTTAGGCAGTCACGTGTGGAACGAGGGTGGCTAAATTTTCTGCTCCGTCGCGTCGCTAGATGAAAATTTTCCCTAAAACTAATAAAAGACACCTTCATTAGAAATGTTGCCTACCCAACATTTAATTTTGTGCATAAATTAATTTTGAAAATATACTATTACTCGTAGTTTGAATAACTTGGTAACTGTGTAACGCGAATCAATTATTTGGTAACCTATGTCATGCGTTTCTATGCAAACTGTTGGAATGTTGCACACTTTTTCTATAATCAATGCATGGCTAGGTGGGTTAAATACAAACATCTAGAAACCCCTATAAACATTCACTAGTACCTAGGATTGGAACGATTGTACAAATTGATGCAATAACGAATTGTCCTCCCCGTCTCACTGCGTGGAACTTTATGTTGCATTTTGAACAAGAGAGCCTTAATTCTAACACAATCGATTCATCAAGTCATTAAAAGAATTTGAGTACGTCACGAACTGATGTGCAGAGTCCTATCCTATCACGTATGCAAGCCGTGTCCGCGCCGGCTTCCACTGCAAACGCTGTAAACACGTATATTTGCGCACGTTTCAAAATCCCGCACATTCGGACACGCAAAACATTTCACCTGCCATAGTTTATTACCTATTCAGCGAACTCGCACAAATAAAATTGTATAATGCATAAGCGAATGGCGAGTTTGATTTACGAGCGTGCGCGGCTGCCGGCCGAGTCACGCGCTGAATAACTAACATACCTAGGGGCTATTCAAATGCTCTTATCCCCCGCGTGTTTTAGTTTTGTTTTCGGATTGTCCTTTTTGTAGTTCTGATTTTTAGATAAATCGCGCAATCTCTTGGACTTTTAAATCTATTTATACTTATCTACATGTTGAAATCCAACCAGCAGCTTTGTGAAACCCCTGCTTAATAGAGAATCAACTGTAAAAACTTTTAAACTTTACAAACTGAATAAGATTGCGTGGGCAGGCACTATGTTCACTCTATCTTTGCAATGATTATCTAGTAAAACTAAGTTAATTATAAATCGTTTTACAATGTTTCTCACAAATGCGCGGCAACTATAAATTTTACTTCGAACATTTTGTAGGTATCGAAAATTACGCGATCGCGTTTATGTGCTTTGCAAAAACATCTGGCCTGCTGATTGCTCACGTTTTATGTGCACTTAGAAAACTCCAAACGGGGAAAACGCTCCAGGTACCTAAATAATGCAATCACAAAGCTCCGCATTTATTGCTAAAACGTATTTATGTTCAAATTGCGAGGGTTCATAAAGCCCAGCGTTGGAGTAGGTACAGTTAAATACACAAAGATGTAGAGATTCGTGCCAGAAACCTGATGGGCCTACGGGACCTCTGCTGCCTGCCTAGATCCATCTCATTCACTCAAACACTTTCCATCTCATTCTCAACACTTTCATATATAAAATGTCTCTTCTCCAAAGTATCTTATTTTGGTAACGGTACCTTAAATCTGTTAATAAGTTACGGTGTGTTATTCAGGTATTCAAGTCGACATGCATGGATTAGAAACGGCAACAGATTGTGATCTTCATAGATATAGCCACCTTGGTTCACTCCATTAGCTGATTAGTTTATTCTAATTACATTAGCGATCCACTCGTAATTCGTGAAGTTAACATTCGTGCCAAAACTTCTATTGATTTGATTTTTGTAGCGCAGAAGAGTTTTTGAAATTGAAACATTCAAAACAGGAAACATTCAGAACCTACCTTTTGTGTCTCGTATAAAAAAATGTAGACCTTTCCATCTTTAGGTACCTACTGGTTAATTTGTACTGAGATAAAATACTTCGTCGTCATCATCATCATCATCAGTCTATAGCAGTCCACTGCTGGACATAGGCCTCACCTAATGAGCGCCATTGCACCCTGTCCTCAGCTCGAAGCATCCAACAAAGAATTATATGCCTTGTAAAATGATTCTAAAAGATTGTTATGACATAAGTAGATTATGCTTGATCGTAAAACATTTTTTTCCTCAACCTATGTTGTCCCATTGCTGATAAAAATCTCCCCCAATTCCTTCAAACCATCACTCTCTGTAAAAAAAATATTTAATAGATTATTTGGTACTATCTCATATTTTCTACACAATTAGAAGGTATTCTATCGAACGTTACTTCAGAAACTTTATAACAGCGCCGAGAGTTTTGTTATCCACGAGCAATAGATATTATGCTGAAAGCAAACTCATGTACGATCCTTTTGGGGGTCTGAGCGACCGCATCGTAAGGGTCAGCCAAAAGGTTTGACCATAACAACACGCTCCAAGTGGAACAATGGATGCGTGACATACCTTTTATACTTCAATGAAATTTAGGCGCTTCGCCATTGGTCAATCCTGCACATGCAAACAGACATTCTTGAGTAATTGCTTATTTTAAAATTGCTTGAACTTGCAGTCGACTCTTTTTATAATAAGCCCATACAAAATTATCATTTAACTCGCTGTCAGGTGAAGGTGTGCTGCCTCTCTATTAACATAATCTTCAAATTATCATAAGTAAATTATAAGTAACTTCGATCAAGAATAGTTTACACACCCTTTTATCATTTATGAGTACTTATTTGATATAAGGGCGACGTAAACTTAATTCACCTAAGTGATAAAAGTTGCAATACTATTTTCTTACTATTCTCTAACTCCTTTAGTTTGTCGAACTTTGTCCACTAGGATTAAATAATAATAAGTCATCATTTGCCTGCCCTATGCAGGGTGCTGCTTATGCAGGGTCGGCACAACATGTTCTCTTCTTCCACTCTCCCCTATCACTCGTCATCTTCGTATTCACTCCCTTTTTACCCATATCTTCTTTCACACAATCCATCCATCTTTTCTTTGGTCTACCTCTACTCACATATCCATCCACATTCATTTCCATCACCCTTTTAGTTACGTGACTTTCATCCCTCCGCATTACATGCCCATACAACGCTAACCTATTGCTCCTCAATTTTTCAGTCACCGGCGCTACTTTCAGACTTCCCCTAATATATTCATTCCTCACCTTATCCATTCGCGTCACTCCGCACATCCATCTCAACATTCGCATCTCTGTCGCATGCACTCTTCTTTCATCCGTCGCTTTCGTAGCCCAGCACTCAGATCCATACAGCACGACAGGTCTAATGACCGTCTTGTAGATTTTCCCCTTAAGTTTAAGGGGATTCAATAATGATAAGTGCAAGAAGAAATAAAGTCTAACAACATTAAAGGCCTTCTAGTAAATTAAGATCAAACAATCTGGTTTGATAGATAAAATTCATTTAAAAGATACGAAGCTAAAATTCGGTCGCAATCTCATAGATTCGAGACAAACCAGCTTAATTGTGAATATTGTGATCCACGAAATCGCCAGCTCAGCGTCCCCAGCAAATTACCCATTGGTTTTTTAGTTATAGCCAATCTGAAGTTATTGTTGTTGTAGCTGTTAAACTTTATTGGCGATTTATTTTTCTTTGACATCACAGATTTCGTAATGTTTGGCTTTTTATGAGCTTGTGAACAGTTTGTGTAATCGCTCTTTGATAGCGGCCATTTATTTCGGGTCCACGCCAAAGCACCGATAAACTGTAATGATGCTCTAAGAAAAATATATAAAATCGAGAATGAATTCTTCAATACGAAATATCGAGACTGGTGTAGCTGGCAACTTCATCTCAGAGAATAATATCATTGATGACCTTCTGAAGAATAAAGAAACATCGAAAATAATCGATGAATAAAATAATAGGATCTGGCTGTATTTCCTAGGGCATGGTAGACATACTCCGATCTTTTTAGTTGTAGATTGATGTTTTTTATTTGAGCTTAATTCCAGATTTTTTATTTAGGTAGTTATTTCTGTAGACAAGTGAATTAACATTATGAAATAATATTATACTTAGTCGAAGGTGATAGGTGAATAATGATTTATAGTAAGTACCTAACTGTCGTTGTTTTATAAAATAGATCGCTAATTAAAGTCTTCTAATTGTGTTCAATTAGTAAACTTTCATTAGCAA
This sequence comes from Epirrhoe alternata, assembly GCA_963565295.1. Classification (NCBI taxonomy): domain Eukaryota; kingdom Metazoa; phylum Arthropoda; class Insecta; order Lepidoptera; family Geometridae; genus Epirrhoe; species Epirrhoe alternata. The sequence goes on along the minus strand of OY751381.1, from coordinate 8,938,836 downwards.
TCAACTTGAAACCTCATGATGAACGTGAACAAAGAAGAAACCATTTTTCTTTGTTATTTCAAATGAAACGGCGACCCTGCAGTTATGAAAACTAATGATAGTTGTCCCCGCTTTTGCCAAAACAGCAATTTCGAGACTTGCCGTAGAATATACCTGTGTCTGTGTAGTAAATAAAATTACATAATTGATATAAAACGTTGACAGTTATTGCGTAAATTATGTACAATTTGAGTTTGTCTTAGAAGTCGTCTCTGTTCACGACAGAGAGAGACTAAATCTAAGACAGAGAAATAATAGCCAAAAAATTGCCGACTGGACAGAGACTTAATTTCTTCAATAACTCCGGCTGAGTAGTATATTCATCTGTAAATGTAAACAGGCACTTTGTCTAACAATATTTGTAAAACCGCAAAGGTTGTAACTTTACAAAATATCGTACTTACAAAACTAAACAATATCTCAACTTCATACCTTGTCTCTCGCTGAAAAAGAATAAACAAAAAATAGTAAGTATTTACAGTTGGCGAGAGCAGATGCTTGCTCGGTGCCAGAAAAAAGCATTGTGTTAACGATACTCCGAGGAAGATACAAATACTCTAAGAAATATTTATGGGGGTTTTTCGGAATGGAATCCCTGGAGACGTTGGGACGCTGGCGCCGGCCTCGAGAAATGGAGGAAAACACGTTCCGAATCCCTCGCCACGTATAACTCTTAATACAGGGATTATAGAATGGCTTCTTAAGTCCTGGGTGCTAAAAGAAAGATAACAAGCAATTAGGATGCGGTAATAAAAATAAATAAATACTTATTTTGCACGCAAAATGGCTTTTTTGTATCGTTAAGGGTGCGCATTTTTTGTCGTGGGTGTCGACTTTGGATTAGCTGGATTTCATTAGAACTTTTTCGTGCGAATGTCATGCCTTTTCGTGATATCTAAAGAAAACAGAAAAATCTGTTTGCAAATTGTTTATATCTTTCTATAACTAGGTTATCGCTAATCAGTAAGAATACATGGTTTATAAATCCCTCTTGTCACTCTCACCCTCTTGTATCTGTGCAGATAGTCGACAATCTCTGTTAAATACAGAACAAGTATGTTTCTATGTGTTAAGTTAAAATATTGTGTGGGATAAGACGCCTTTCTTCTCTCGCGTTCACCTGGGCCTCGTAAATATAACGGACGACCGTAAAACGCATTAGTAAAGTCTGGCTTTGAATAATGCTGGCCTCATGGTCTTACAGGTAAATAGCTAAAAGAAACGGGGTTCTGTGATATATTAACTACTGTTTTCGTGAAGGAATATCATTTATTCAACGAAAATACTTGTCCTGTTCTTGTTATTTTTAGCTTAGGTATTACCTTTTATGGTCAGTTTAGATTTAGATATAATAACTAACCAAGTTCTAAAAAAAATTTGAAAATGTTACAGTTTTAAAATCTCTAGGACAATCTTACTTGAGTCTTGAAAATAAAACTAATTTTTACACTTAAAAAAATTACTACTGAATAAAGAAATAAAAAAATATATATTTATGTTTATTGAGTAAAAGCATCTCATGGTTCTGATTATTGTCATTTTGAAAGCAAAGCCTAAAAGCACACGAGTAAATGCTAATTAAGTAATGGATCTCAGGGGGCGCATCGCGAAAGGTTCAGCGTAATTAATTAATGACCGTTCAGCCCTCCCGATAACTTTAACGTGATGAATTTTAAAACCAATGTTGGGTTAGTTGAGGAACATTCAAAGATTCGTTGAGGCATGAATAAATCGACTACGAGTAAATGAAATTATTTACGAATTAAAAAAAAACTTGTGCTATTTGAACACATTTTTTAAGTTTTAAGACTACACGGTACGTAAACAATACTTTTTATTTACTTCACTGGGTTGTAATGCCATCCATCATCATCATCATCCGCGTATAGCACTGCTGGACATAGGTCTCCCCTAATGAGCGCCGTTGCGCCGTTGCGTCCTGTCCTCAGCTCGACGCATCCAGCTTCTGCCAGCAGCCTTTCGCAGATCGTCACTCCACCTGGCCGGAGGGCGTCCTACACTACGTTGGGTTGTAATGCCATCCAAAGCAGATAATTTTATAACAAATAATTTACAAATTTTAATCACTCTTGGAGCTGTGACAAACTTTCATATGACCTACACTGATTATCCAATTCTTATGTTGACGCAAACAGAAAGTGTTATAAACGTTAAATTCATTCTTTTATTAGCAACAGTAAAATATTGAAATACGAAAATATTTGAAATAAAAAATGAAGGGAAATATTTGAAGAAGTTAGATTGAGGAAGTGACGACATTGTTATTATCGCCAATCCAGCTCGAGTATTGAAACAATCTTTGGCATCCTCGTTCCGATCGGTTGCTCAGCAGTAAAAATCTCTGTTATGATTTAGACCGATGACTTTCATCCTCGGATATTATTCTCACAATTTTACGACGGAATTGAAATGGAAAAATGTTTCACAGCTACTTACAAACAATCGTGAACTGATTTTAATTGTATAAATGTCGCTTTTGTGCTTCATTCACAAAGTCACAACAAAGAAAAGGCTCTTTGCCGAGAAAATATTTTTAAGACAAAACAATTGGCCTCAGTTTAAACAGTGCTCGGCTCCGACTCAAGAGGGCGGAAGCGAAAATTTCAGCTTTTTACCGTGGTTTTTTTGTCGTACTTATTCCTAAAACAAAGCTTAATGACCCGCACGGCACGCATTTGTTCGTGAACAATTCGAATAGACCATTTTTCATGTGGAACAATTGAAGGCGGTGCTCCAGCACAATTGGCAGAGTATTTTGTCAAGCGGTTGTCGTACAGCGAGACTCGAGCGCGCAACATAATAAGTGCACTCAATACGCCCATTCACATTCACGTAAGAACTGCAAAAACTCCCGCAAGTTGTTTGCAATGTGGATTAGCAATGGGCTTTCCCCGCTCCAGAGCAATAAATACTCATTTATATTGCGTTGTGTTTATGTTATTAATCACCTGACGAACTGTGGTGCTTGCTCCGATAGGCTATAAAATCTCGCCTCTTATGATTTTCATAGCGGCTGGAGGCAGTGCGGTGGAATTTTTCGTTTTATTTTATGATGGCGCGCACTGTCGCGGAGAAATATTGGCTCAGCGGAATAGCTCGTAAAGAAAGCCGTTTTCTTTCCACGGGGTTACGCACCGCAACTACAACACCACCTTCTGCCTACATTTTATTATTAGGCCTCACCCAAATTTTATGACCGCAACATATAATTGCCGAAATCTTTATGCTTCGCTTACAAGACAAGACACTCTTTAAAGCTTCAAGTTGTTGTTTTTGTTGACACTAAGGTATTTTTAGGTGAATAAATACTTTTAAATAGCAGGATACGCTTCCCATCCTAACCTTCGGTTAAATACGGGTAAACTTCCAGTTACCGCTTAGATATGATTGGCCCATCGCAATATATCTTCCTAATCTTTCATGATCCCGCCGATTGTAGCACGCAAACCCCTAAATTTTTGTTACTTGCCCGCCAGGCTAGGGTCCGTCCACTTAACTTGAATAATGATGTGCGAGCGTTCGAAGGCGAACCTGCGGAATACGGGATCCACAAGTCCACAACGAGGAATCTTCTAGATTGACGATCTAACTACCCAAATAACTTTTAAACTATCGCGGCTCAGTTGCATAGTCTGTGGACTCAGTTTACTGAAATGTAGCTGTTAATTTCATTGCAAATAGAATATAGTACGGTCAGCGACTTTAAGTTCTAAAAATCTTCTATAACTTCTGAAGAATGAAAAGAAATGAAAGAAAAATAAGAAATTAATACAAAGATGCATTGCTTAGTATGAAAGTGTTTAAGCATGAGCAATGAGCATACAAACGCATCAATTTATCTACTTATGACATGTAGGTAATGAGCGAAACTCAAACAAATATTAGATCATCGTCTTTGCACGCCAAAATGTTTGCGCTGACTTGAAAGATGGCTCTCATGCGATAATGTTAATTAACGTTCTATTATATTAATAGCAGGAAGGTCGGAGCTTATCATCATTATGTAATAGCCAAAAATATTGTGGCAATTTTATGATAAACTTAAATTATTGTACCCAGAGGTTTGAACAACCTAGTACGAGTATCATTTGGGATAGGTACCTACCTAGTCACAAAGATGATGTCAAAGATCATCAAAATTATCATATTAAAGAATAAGTAAATATTTTCGAACAGGTGCTTAGATAATGGAGTAGGTCTATGCCTATCAGTGGCTGGATCAGGCTGGATACAGACTAAACATGATGCGACAAAAAGGCAGAAGCGTTTGTTCAAAAGCACAACCAAAGTAGATTAAAAAAAATAGGAAAAATCATTACTAAACGTAAACCAAAATATGTTTTAGCGATAAACGCTATTTAGTAAAATCAAAAAGAAATACCGTAAAATTGATATTTTATAAAAAGTTTATGAACTGTTTAAACTTCGTGAAAATGCCCGTTAAAAGTGGAGAACACGTTTTATCGGAGACCGCGGGGGCGATGATAATGATAGCCCATAAAGAAGTGGTGCGCCGATAGATTCCACAACTTACCAACTTTTCGGGAACACCGCCATTAAGGCTCTGATGCTACCCACCGGCCCCTAACTTCACATTACACCCATTACCCGAGTTATCTAAGATACTTTTTAAATTGAATAAAAAAGTCGTTTTCGACACAATGTCTTCTTTGCATTTCAATTCTTTTATAGACTGAGAAGTCGTGAAATTTGTAAAGAGATCCCAGAGTAAGCGAATACCCAACAATGATAGTTACAAAATGTAGCGATTCTCATTTTATCCATTGAAATTTCCGTTTCCCGACGCAAAGAAGAACATCCGCCCGCTTTGATTCTGAACGTACTCGTATTAGCATTGGATTTGAATAGAACAAACAAAGGGATTGCTCAAGACAGTGTGCTTTCGTAGGCGATTGTAAATTCAGCGTATCGTAAAAATACAAATGTTATTGAGAAAATCTAAATTGTATTTTTGTGTGACCCGGTAGTTGTAGAAAATAAATACGATGTTTCTTCTTTAGCAGCGTCTACTTACCAAAAGGTATTTGCAACTTTTTTTTGAGTATTTTTACATATTTGCAGATAGGTTTGCGTTTCAATTAAGTACAAGTATCCTCATTGTCTGAACCTATTTCTATGAAATTTGATACTTGTAGGAAATATAAATTGTGGGTAAGCAAAGTAAAAGTAAATTAAAACTTTTTTGGGAAAAGACAGCGCAGCCATGATCTGAAACTAATAATGTATGAAACACATCAAGGTACTAAAGTATTGCGTACCTTTTAGAAAAGTACACACAACAAATCTTACAAAACTGCAAATTAAGTTACATAAAACCTTTGTGTTTGCGAGATAATACTATTGGAGTCAATTCACAGGTCACAGGTTGAGACTCTATGGGGAGCTTAGCAAAAGTGTCACGTCTTCTGGAAACGGGCATTCGGTCACACGCCTCTCACCTTTCCGACCTCAAGGGACTAGCCAGGGTCGTTGTCAGTGTTTGCTGTGCGAGCGTACTGAAATACTCGAAATGGGCACTGACTTGATAAACACTAATAGGTACCTATTGATACGGCCGATAAACGTACTAATTTCTGCATGTGACTACACAAAACTCCCTGCCTCATCTTAGCATTACAACCACAGCTACAAATATCACACTTTTTTTAACCTATGTTTTCCCACTGCACATAAGTCTTTTCAGAGGAAGAGTTGTCACACTTCCCATGATTCAGTTCATTATAATATGCTGTGAAACCCGGACGCTAACATCTTAGTACATTCCTGCTTGTGAGCTTGCGCGATCCAGCGCAAACTATCAACCACTTAACATTTTTGTGTTGAACTTCCCAAATGAACACTTTACATTTCGTATTAATCACATGAACACAAGACAATGTGCGTAAATGAGACATTGAAGTCACGTACCCCATTCAGCGGGGCATAAAGCTCTTTAATGGATGTAGAACTGTCCAACTCTACCCATTCACTCCACAAAACTGGGTATGTGTAGCTTCTGAACTGTTTCAATGAATTGTTATGGGGATACGAATTGCGGAATACGCGGAATATTCTTCGTATCAGGTTTCTTTTATAGTTTATTTTTTATGGTTGGGTTTGTTTTGTGTAGGTTTCTTCTTCGACAACTCCATAAATGAGAAATTGTAAAGTACTTGCGATATCTTGCGTATAAGATATCCGATGGTTGATTAAATCTGTATGAAGGATTTTTTTGTTTGAAGAGTCTACTCCTGAGGTGGTTTCATATAAATTTTTAATTCTGAGAAGTCGGTTTCCAATTGAGTTTTTAACACGTAATTATTTTATTTATGACTAGCGGCCAGCCCCGGCTACGCACGGGTTGGTTTAGTATTGAAAAAAAAAAAAAAACACACTCTTGGCATGCATGTATTATACATATAAACCTTCCTCTTGAATCACTCTATCTATATTTAAAAAAACCGCATCAAAATCCGTTGCGTAGTTTTAAAGATTTAAGCATACATAGGGACAGAGAAAGCGACTTTGTTTTATACTATGTAGTGATGTAGCTTAATTGGTGAACTATTTTACGAGTATATCCACATACTTTGCCTATATAATGCAGCGATGCTTCAACGGTTACTTGCAGTGGTATTTACGGTTATAGAAGCTATTCATCAAATAATGTTCTCAGAGATTGGCCGCATAGTCCAGGAGATGGAAGCTACTATTTGACCGCAGCGCGTCACTCGGGGCATCAAATTTACATCGTGCGCATACTTGTGGTGCCCGAGAATATCCAACTTGCCTATCTACAACTTGGTATGTCTATATAGCATAGAGAAACTACTGGAAGTGATTAAATAATATTCAGATTGAAATGCAAATTATTGTAAAGGGCTTTAGAGTCAGTAAATATGATTTACTGACTGTAAAGCCCTTTAAGGTGGGTGCACATTAGAACATTTTGGCGAACAAACATAGTGACAATTGTACCTAGCATATGAAATGATTTAACTAAAACAGTTGAAATATTCTGTTACAATTTTTTTTTTGGAAGATGAAATCAAAATCAAAATCATCAAAATCAAAAATCATTTATTCAGTAGGACCACAGGGATCACTTAGAATAGTCTTAAAACTAATTTTACTCCTGTTCTTTCGCGACCAATACCGTGAAGAATCAGGGCAACAAACACGGTCTGGGGCCTATCATTTTTTTAGGTGATCCATGGATCCATTGAGTTGGAGCAAGTCCCAAGCTTTTTTGTCATCCAAATAATCTGATATCTTATAATAGGCTTTTTTACAGAGATGACGTTTAATTGTATTTTTAAATTTAGTGATTGATAAATTTTGCAATTCGCTTGGGACTTTGTTATAGAAGCTTACACATTGCCCTTTAAATGATTTCATAATTTTATCTAATCTAGTAGTGGGAACAGCGAGTTTATCCTTATTTCTAGTGTTTACATCATGATTATCGCTTTTTTTCTTAAATGATTCAACATTTTTACGAACATACATCAGATTTTCATATATGTACTGACAGGGTACTGTCAGTATGAATATATCTTTAAATTTATTTCTAAGCGAATCTCTGGGACCCATATTGTAAATTGCTCGAACAGCCCTCTTCTGCAACACAAACACGGTGTTAATGTCTGCAGCAGTCCCCCACAATAAAATGCCGTAAGACATAATGCTGTGAAAGTAGCTGAAATAGACTAATCTGGCAGTATCTACGTCCGTGTAATGACGTATCTTTTTAACTGCGTATGCTGCAGAAGCAAGTCTCTTCGACAATCCATCTATGTGTGGGCCCCATTGTAGCTTACTATCTAAGGTTATGCCTAAAAATGTAGTGGTGTCCACAAGATCTATCTGTTCATTTTTTATTATTAAATTGGTTTTTATTGGTTTTACATTTGGTAGTATGAAGCGAATACATTTAGTTTTCTTCTCGTTTAATAATAAATTATTAACATTGAACCAATTTACAACCTTAGAGATTGCATTGTTCACTTCGTCAAAGTTAACCTGTTTACGTTTCAACTTAAATATAAGTGAAGTGTCATCTGCAAACAGGACAATCTCGTGGTTGTCTTTTACAAGTTTTGGTAGGTCATTAATGTAAATTAAAAAAAGGAATGGACCTAATATTGATCCTTGTGGTACACCCATTGTCACCACTGACCCCGGAGAACGCTTCCCATTTACGTCAACTCTTTGTATTCTGTCACTTAAGTAGGAAGTGAAAAGGTTGAGAGCAACACCCCTAACACCATAGTGGTAGAGTTTCCTAATTAATGTTTCATGATGTACACAATCAAATGCTTTAGATAAATCACAAAAAATACCAAGCGCATCATGAGAGTCTTCCCAAGAATTAAAAATATGAGATATTAGATCAACACCGGCATCAGTTGTTGATCGTCCCCTTGTAAATCCAAATTGTTTGCTGTCAAGTAAGTTGTTAATATTAAAATGTCTTTGTAATTGAATAAGTATATGTTTCTCAAAGATTTTACTAAAAGTTGGTAAAACTGATATTGGTCGAAAATTGCTAGGGTCAGAGTGAGTACCAGATTTAAAAAGAGGCGATATTTTACTATATTTCATCAGATCAGGAAACACACCACTATCAATACATTTGTTAAATATGAGAGCTAGTTCAGGTGCAATGATGTTAATCAATGGTTTTACGACGCTTACGGAAATTCCCCAGAGGTCTGTGGTTTTTTTTACATTAATGAGATTGAAAGCTTTGATGATGTCTTTATAATCCGCATAATCGAAGGAGAATTTGATGTTACATTCAGGTATGTTATCTTTTAGAAATGACTCTGCGATTATGTGGGAAGAGTTCAAACATTTTGTAGTAGAGACTGGAATGTCAGTAAAAAAAGTTTCTAATGCCTTGGCTACGGCATCGTCTTGGTTTACGATGGAATCACCAATTTTAAGTTTGTAGGTATTATTATGAACCTTAACATTTCCAGTCTCACTATTAATAATATTCCAAGTAGCTTTTATTTTATTTTGACTATTTTTAATTTTATTGCCTATATGCAGTGATTTAGCTGTGCGACACACATTTTTGAAAACTTTTGAATATCTTCTAACTCTTTCCTTAAACTCTTCACTAAAATTATATTGTTTTTCGCTATAAAGTTCATACAATTTTTGTCTGCTTTTATGGATCCCCGCTGTTGCCCACTCACAAAAGTTTGAACCTTCGGTAACCATAATCGATTTAGATGTATATATTGAGTTAAATTGGTAGGTAAATTCATTAAAAAATTTATTGTACAAGTAATTTGGGTTATCATTGTCATAAAATAGGTTTTCTAGTCTGGTTGCTAATTTTGATTTAAACTTTTCCAATCGATTATTGGTCATTGGTACATAAGTAATTTTTCTCTTTACATTTTGCTTTATTTGATTTTGAATTTTAATTAATTGACCAAGATGGTCGGATTTAAACTTACTTACTAAACTTTTATCAATTATTTTAACATTTGTAAAAATATTATCTATACATGTGGCAGAAGTAGCTGTAATTCTTGTAGGTTCCATAAATGAAGGTTCAAGGTTAAATGACTTAAATAAACTAGTTAATCTGGTATTATAAGAGTTATTTTCTAACAGGTTTACATTAAAATCGCCACATACTAGGATTTGTTTCTTACATTTGGTTATTTTAAACAGAATTTCTTCCATAACTTTTTCAAAAGTATTAAATGTAGCGGATGGTGGGCTATAGGCGCTTATAACAATTAATTGCTCCAACTCTACGCACGCGATTTCAATGTGTCTTTCTACAGAGTGGTGGACAATATCTTTGCGTTCTTTAAATTTAAAACTCTTGTTTAATAATATTAGTGAGCCACCTCGAATAAAATGAACTCTGCAGAAAGCACTACCAACCTGGTGATCACTGAAATTAAACATAAGCTCATGACTTTTCAGCCAATGTTCTGTAATACATACAATGTCAATATTATTTGAGGTCAGGTACAAGTCCAGTTCTAATTCTTTACCGCGTAAACCTTCAAAATTTTGATGCACCAAGTTAGTAAGATTTACATTTGATTTTTTATTTTGACTCTCTATTTTATTATTATTATTTGACTTTATTGCAATGCTAGAGGTTCTCTCTATTGTCTTAAGATTTAATTTAAATGGCTTGGATAAACTTCCAAAGCCATGTTAGGCATGTCAGTTTTCTGCTCAATAGAAGCAGATTGAATAGCCAAGTTTTTGGCTGTTATACTAAAATAATAAGATAGCGAAACAGCTACCTGTCGTTGGTCAAAATGGGATAGGTAATAGCTACCTTTGGTCAAATAATAATTTTTACTAACAATATTGTTAGAGTCAATTACATGTATTAAATTATTATTGCATGATATTGTATGCAAAGTCATATTTAACCTATATCTAAGTTCGTTTTCTGCTTGTGGCAAGCTGTTGCTGTAGGGGAATGTAAACATTACAATTTTATTTACATTTAATGTACACAGTGTCTCAAAATATTTTATTAATTCAACTTTATTTACATTTCCCCTATTCCCAACCCAAATTACTATGTTGGAGCTATTATTGAATTTATTTTTAGTTATTAAACGCATGATATCATGTAGATTTGACCCGGGCAAGCAATTATTTAAAACCGAGTGTCCCATTCTTATATTTAAGAGCTGGCCCATATTTTTTCCTATTTCATCGCTGTACATGATAGTTTGTTGTGTATTTTTGCACAACTTAGGTGAACTGACACTCAGCTAAAATGAGACTATAATGCGTAAATTATACTACCGTAAGTTACTTTATCAACTAACTACCTGCAAAGTTAGATTTAACTACTAAAAATAAACTACAATAATGATACCTACCTAATGAAGACTAACTTAGATAAATTTAGGTATTATTATGTTGCGCCCTGGAAGAGACTAGCCACCCACAACACAGGGAATCCTAGTGTGGGGGCTAGAACACTCGAAGCTTAATTAAACTTTTTAAACTTTCGTGATTTGGTGACATAATTATTATTTTTTAACCGGGTAAGCTTATTTACTACTTTTAAAATACCTACCTACCTAATGCACACTGTAAAAAGTACATAATTATTAATTACCTAATTAGAAATGTATGAACTTAGATTATGTAACCACTTCCATAATGTACAGTTCTGCAATGTGGTCTACGTATTTTACATATTATTTCAGCAATTAACATGAAATTATATAGATCTTTGGTACCATTATTATTGTGATGTTAACATTTATGGCGATAAATCTGTAATTTCTGTCGAAGATTTTCTAAATCAAAGGATCATCTTTTTTAAATGGGATTTTTTATATTAAGAGTTGAGATGATCATATCTTAATACCCCTACTATTGCTTTAATAGAATTAGAAAAAAATTGTAAGTAAAATCTCCAGATTTCAATAAGTAACTCAAATCCAGATAAAATATTTGTCTAGCGCGCACGTTCTCACGGCTTAGCGAAGGCTACTGCCGACTGGCTTTAAATAAATAATAATGAATATTTTCACAGATAAGAAGTGAAACTCGTAGAGGAGAATAAAACTACCAAGATATATAAAACAGTATTTCACTGCATATTTAACACGCGAGATATTTATAAATAATATAAATAAATAATGCTGGACATTTCACACAGATATATGACAATATACGCTAAAATAATAATAATAATAATTTCACACAGCATCATCTAGCCCTAAACTAAGCAAAGCTTGTCCTATGGGAACCACAGAACTACTACTTAAAAACTTTTTGTTTGTAAATACATACATATTATACATACCCAGTCCCGAGACAAATATTATGGAAAAATATTATTTGCAGATCATACAAACATTTATCCCGCGGCGGGGATCGGACCCGCAACCTTCTGCGTCCCAAGCGGGCTTTCACCCACTGTACCACAGAGGTCGTCAATTTTTATGGTTTATTTATTTTTGCATAAGTTAAAGTAGACAATCCGTTGTCAAGAAAATACTGATGGTACGTCAGTAAGCCCGTGAATCAATGACACAGATCGTCAACAGATCATCCGCTGTCTAAAATATCTACTAAGACCGAGGTCAAGGTGTTAACAGTTTGATCCGTAAATTGATCACAACCGCGAGCCGCAAGTTCGTCGGCATCTTCAATACTGAAGGTCGTGTCTAGTGTGAAATATTGAGCATTCGATACAAGCTAATACCACCCATTAATTTAGTTTCATATCTATCAGCTGGTGTTACGAGTATTCACTGTTTAATGTTAATGGAGCTGGTAATTTGCATAAACACATTTCGTACAATTTTGACACCCCCACTATGCTTGACATTTGAAATCTCTGACATGAATATTGCCCGGAATGCCAAATGAATTAACATCACATCTTGACGTGTAACGACTCTCTTGTTCCTTCGGATTAAATATGAATAAGTTTACCTCGTTTTGAAACGTGGCTTTTTCATTGGAATTATAAATGTTATGTCAGCCTGTATATTTTGGAAGAAAATATATTCAAGTCTAGTAAGATGTTTTTTCTTTTCTGACACTCCATATTTTATTTATAGCAGTTATACATACTAAATAGGGCAACTACTTTTCATGTGAGACCAATTTATGTAACCTACACCTTATAGAATATACCTACGATTACTCTTAGTTTTTATAATACCTAATAATTTATGTTAAAGAATAAATAAAAACTACTCTAAGTATAATAATTAATTTATTTTATTTTATATTACATCCTTAGTTGGCTCAACAGATCCTAGTGTATAAGAGTTAATTTAATATGTAATGTTCAAGATTGATTTAGTTTAAATAATCCATTCAGCAACTTTCTAGGAACAACAAATTAAAGCATCCCAAGCAATATTCCGCGTTCGACTTCATTAGAAAAGTTTGTTACCTTCAAAGCCCCAGTATTAATAAAGTTTTGTTCCGAACGGACCGTGGAAAAGAAACGTGTTAATTATCTGAGTCCGGCTGGCCATCTGTCACGTGGGCCAGCGTCTCGACTGGGAATCAAGATACTGTAATTGGATATGGCCTTCGCAACTATGAATACCTTGAGAATTTGCAGACCTCTGAAGTTGTAATGAGGAAATTAATCGAGCGGATTGTGTTTACATTACGAAACCTATGTAGGCAGTGATAAAATTATTATGTTTTGTTTTATATAAACGCTGCGGTGACCATTAGATACTTGACAAGTCGCCCCATAGCATAATACCTAATCCATGATAATAATATAATATTCTAAACTTCTTTTATGCTTATGTGCGTAGGCTACGTCTATTCAAAATTATCTTGGTACATTTAAACCCGCAATAACTCATTCCAATCTAACATTAAAAAGTTAAATAGTAGTTAATGGTATATCACGTCTAGCAGCAACGTTAGGATGGCTATTCTATATTTCTCCAAAACTAATATTAATTGTTTGAAATATCCAAACCGGTACAGGCGATAAATTCCTCCCCGAATGACTTCACAAGCCAAAAATGAAGCAATTCGTTTTGCAGACACACGGAGATGAAAAACATTATTTAGCAGCAGTTTATTAAGTCAACGGGGTGACACCTTGCGACGGTAAACAATGTCCCTATTTATTTCTATAAAGTCGTTAAGTACCGTACCTACTTCATTATTATTAATAAAGAGGCGTAATACTTCTCACCTTCTCACTGTTCTTCTAAGTTACAAACAGGAACATAATTTACAGAAACGAATTCACTTCTAACTAGCAGTAACCTGGATAAGTTCAGCTAATCTATCGCCTGCAACGATCTTAAGATGGCTCTATTATTTAGTAAAGTAATAAAAATATATACCTACCTGGTAGATGAGCCAACAGATATTTATGGACATGCTCTTTGTAATTGTTAGGTATTCTATTTTCCAATACAGTGATGGAGCTGGTCTATAAACTTAGCCATTTTATCCGTTTTCTGTGGAGCGTGGTGAACTATATTCTCAAATCCAAATAGCGAAACCCTGAAATTAAACAAGATCATGACAGGTACAGTCTAGGTAGCCTCTATGGGAGATACAAAACATATTATCTAGCCAAGTTCTAAAAAATAAATATCGCATCTAAAACGCCTATGCTATGGGAGAAAATCCGCCCCGTCTTGTAGAAATATTTCGGGGGCACAAAACTTAATTAGCGTGTTTTCTTTGATTACCAGCCATCAGGCGCCGGCTGCTACCAACTGCTCCGCTCAGGTGACTCGAGACTTTGAAAATTCACATAGAAAACAAGTTGCAACAAAATAACTAAAAAAGTTCATTGAAAACATTTCTGTTTCAATTAAATCTTGGTTAGCTTTTGAAGTGATGGTGGGCTATTAAAAAGACGTAAATCATATTTTGTAGTGAGTATTTAGTTAATTTGCTATCGGTTCCTCATATGTAGGTAGGTAGTTGTTCAAGTTATGTTTTTCAAAACCCTAATAACTTGAACACTCTTCGCGATTTAACGCAGGAACAGGCCAAGTTCTCAGGTGAGAGTCCAGCTCAGGAAAAATAATACTTAGAGGAAAACTTTTTTATCTTCGTAGATATTTTGGAATAAATTAAACTCAGTGGAATTGATGACTTCTGATATACACTTATTACAAGCCTAGGCAGTAGGTGACAACCGGTAAACCAAGTAAAATGCGCCCCTAAGGTGACTCGTTATGCTCAACTAAATTACAACATTTGCCGTCCGATGTAAGAATACTAATAACACCAGTACAGAACTCAGGTAAATAGCTACTTTCAGAGTGGAGGCAATTACAGAAAATGTGTAGGTAGGTACCTCCACAAAGTCCATTTTAACTTAAAAAGGGTTAGTGTTCTGTTTGCTCCGAGATAATATCGTTGTTTGCTTCGTTTGTAATTTCTATTAGAAGCAATCTTTTTATGCCAACAATTCATATTTTTAGAACGTATGACTGGAAATGAAAAACAAACGAGACTATGTATGACTATCATAGTAAACTTGTAAAAAATATTATATGAAAATAATAATGTTTGTATTAAAAGAGAGAGTGGGAGAATTATTGGGTCTAAATTGTTTGAATTTTTATTTTGCGTTCTAGATCGTCGAATGTAAAAATTAATTTGAAATACAACAAAAGTATTTTAAAACTGAAACTACAATTATCTTCACATAATATAGATGCTGGAGCTGCCCCGGGCAGGTAGGTGTTTGCTCTCAAATCAGTCGTTTAAACAGAACTGTTTCTTTTTTTCTCTGTTTAAATTCAATCCTCGCAGCCCCTGGAATACGTTTATTAACATTTACTTTGTTCATTGTACGAGATTGGAGAAATATGACGTTTTAGAATTTATTTTTTCTGTCTGACCAGTGTGTTTAGAATAAATTATTTAAAAACGATATTTTTTGTACTGTATAATGAATGTACTTGAACCCTTTGAATACTTTGAGACTACTGGTATATTCAAACTAAAAACTAACTGTACTCTCACAACGTACTTAATTAAATCTAGAATAATATTTTTATCATATTTTCTGTAAGGTAAGTCGTTTAAACATAACAGTTTCCTACTACAATCAGACAAAAGTTTTGAGATAATAGTAAAAGCATTCGGTACTTTCACTCATTTAAAACTTTTCTTTGAAATGCATACGATCAAAAATGAAACTGAACTTTTTTCTGGCGTGCATGTGATTGCGCCGCGCCGTGGGTAATGTCAAAGCTCGCCCTTACAAACGAATTTAAAACAACCATGTAGCCTTTACATGTCCACGAGAAAAGGCTTTGGCATAAAACGCTTTAAGTACAATGTTTATTTTTGTCAGCACATTCTCTGAATCCATGATTCAACAAAGCGCTGAAAAATCTATACTTAACTATTAAATAATGAATATAATTTGACATTAGGCACAAAATGTTAGTCACTTAAATTGTTATAGCACCCAATTAGAGCGTTTTCTAGTACAAATAGTCTACTATATCGTAGAATGCAAGAGAAATGTCTATCAATCGCAAAACTAATTTCGTCTTGATAATCATGATAAAGCAACAAAATAGCAATTTGCTCGACCATAAAAATAATTGAGTTCAAACTGCGTTCAGGCAATAAAAAGCGTGAAAGCAGGCCCAATAACCTTTAGCAGGGGAAACGTGGGAAAGCAGGCAGCTGGCTAGTCAGGAATAGAGAAGAGGCTATTAGGCTCACACCACGTGAGCCAATGTAACGACCGCCGCCATTTCGGATGCTCCATTACCGGGATTTAAAGAGAAATGATCGGTTTTATTCTTCGGAGAATTAAATTACAATTCGTAAATGTACGTCTACGGCAATTAGCGAGTACAAGACTCTTTCATACCTTTCTGGAATGTTCCCTCATTATCATTTGAATTTATAGGAGTAGTTCTTTGCTCCTTGAGCGAATTCTAAAGAATAGACGCGACTCCTACTAGAAAATGAAGACTAGTGTTAAGGGCATCTTTACAACACACTAGGGAGACGACTAACCGTGAGTTATGACGGCATTTTCTCCACCCTTATGAGGAAATACGACAGTTTCTGCACTGAGACGGAGAGAGGGTCGACTCTATGATTGCCTAAAGTTAAGCTAGGTACAGTGGTACATAAACTTGTCATTCCAGACCTTCCAGACCGAGCCCTAATAGAGTACGTTGGGTTTTATTGGGAGTTATGTGTGTAAATAGAACCGGACGAACATAAACGAGTTATGTATTAAAGGTTCCTTGGAAGGAATATTGTAAAGCTTTGCGAATTGTGACCACACTTTTGGATCATAGAACATTAGTGACATTAAGAATTTAATAATAATATGGATATAACAATATACTCAATAATAAAACTCCCTAAATGATACTCACTTGGTTTAGGCCTGTGAGATTCATTAGTACCGAAATTTTCAATTTCGAGAAAAAAATTATAATAATGCTGGACATAATAATGAAGGATAAAATATTTATGTAAGCTGAAGTCAAAAACTTGCTTCACTTATGGGTATTCTTATGGCAAATGTTTCTTACGGCTGAATCTACTATGAAATTATATCAATATCCTACAAAAATAATTATGAGAACTATTCTTAATATTGATAAAAAGTCAAACATTGCATGGACTTTATTGTACAACTAAACTAAAGCCGGAAACTTGTTTCAAATAAAACGTTGCCATGGTTCAAGATAACAGGATACACCCTCAGACGAATCAATTACGGTGTCGGTTGCAATATTGGTATTGAGAAGGGCATTGTAGGCTGGCCCGTGATCTAATATTCATCGTCGACAGACGTGCCGTCTACATGGGACGCACTCATGTATAAAGCTGGTTACTGACTTTGTAGCACATTGAAAAATCTATGAACTTCAGCTACAACCCTGTTGTTTTTATAGGCACCTTCTGGGTAGTCTCGCTCCATCTTAGACCTCATTCTTGCCTGTGTAAGTTTCAAGGTCAAGAGCCGACCCATTCATCATAAAAAAATGGACTAGGCACTGCGCATGTTGTTTTGCAAGTGAATTCACGACCAAACCACCATTTATGATAGCTTTGAGTAGGTATCTATCTATACTAGTTCCTACATATATCACAATTTTAATGTTGGAAAATTTTGTTGACGAATACAGAATACATGACTATTCCACGACAATATCTTAAAAGAAAAAAAATACATTTCATACATACCTACATACCTTCGAACATTATATTGCAATAACTATACATTATGTCGTTTTCATTCAAAATATTAGTGTTCGTTTTTCCTATAAAAAAACTAAAATATTCTTCTATTGTAAAGTTAAAATACAACGCAACCTTCATCTCCTCATAAAGATTATAATAGAATAGCTCAGGCAATCAACGTTCTACCTAAATGCGGCCAAAGCATAATACGTAATTAGATACAGCAAATGCTTCCAGGGTCTGCCTGGCATGCATTATGCACGAATCTAAATTGAATGTGCAGTTAGTTGCGTGGATTAAAGCTCGTCATATATGCCGCATGACCGCCGCGAATTTTACTCATCAGCGGTTTTACTACACGTCACAGACGTTAAAGGGGGTTTAAAAGCATAGCCAAAGGCACTATGACTATAGACATACATATTTATTAATATACTTATACAGGTTTGCTTTAAAAACAAAGCGATTTTCGAGATGAAAGTGTTTTAAAAGTGACACTGAATTCATCAAAGTTTCCAAAGGTGTCATTAAAACCAGTGTGCACGGGAAGAAAGCCGAATAAGCTGGACTTAACGAAGGCATAAAAATACAATAACATGCAAATTCTCTTCCCATGCCTAAGCTGAAACTTTGTCAAAGAAGGGACTAATGAATCAGCCGATTGATTAGCTGCTCCACATTGCAGCATAGAATTTCATTAAAATCGTTTCATCTTTATAACTTTAAAGTCTAAGTTTACGAGGCTTGAACAAAATAATATGACAAAGGTTAGTGAATAACATGGAATTTATACATTTTTTGATTCTATACAATAAGTAAACCGGGCGATCTAATTAGTGTCCTCGTTTTTACGCCACTTCAACCTATAACCTTTAGTTAATGAATGAATATAAATTGATCTTTTGTTTTTTTCATAGCAAACAGCCTTTATTAATCTTGTATTTTTATATTACAGCTATCCATTAGGTCGTAATATACAAAAGTTACAAGGTGTAGTTCGCCAATAGTGGGAGGAGACGGAAGATTATTGTTCTCGTCCACAGGCCGAGATTACCTCGGACCACGTTTAACCGTGAATTATGATAGCCTTAGTGCCTAAGGCCGCACGGCGAAGAGGGATTGTGCAGCATTTTGCTTTAGGAATTGTCAGTGGACCAATAACTAGCTAGATGAATAGTGGAAGCCAGAATAACTAGCTAGATGAATAGGGGAATAATTTTGTACATATCGAACTTGTAAAGGTTACTATTTGCAGGTAGATTATAACATTATGCGGCTATGTTAGAAATATTTAGTAAGGTAATTGGACAGATTAGTCTTTCCTGTGGACAAGGCCGATTAAGCTGAGAGGATGATATGGGTGCTAGGCAAGCCTATTCCATCTCAAACAATGTCCCAGGCGTGCCGTTGAGTGTAGGCAAAGGTTGCCTCCTAACGCTGTATAAATCTAATCTAAAAAAAATGGATACAAAGTAACCTACCTGACTATATGTTTTTAAGATTATAAAACCATCTCTTTTGAACCGCTAATACAACAAATAAGCAAATGGCGGATTACCATTATCGCAAAACCGTACATTACCTTTTTCACACTAATGTTTTTTTTATCAGCTAACTATATAAAATACCCTTGAAAATTGTTTAGCGCATTTTCTCAGGCTTAGTTATAATCGAGGTGCGACCTTAGATTTCCTTCAGTTCAATCTTGTTGGCGTCTATGAGAAAATACTGGTGGTACGACGCCACGAGGGTGCAAGATTGCGGATATTTAGCAGGACACGCCTGTTATATGGACTGCCTACATAAAGAGAATTGAGAAACAGAAGCAATATCATTCAGTCATTTATCGAGATTATGAATTGTTACAAATCCATGTTTGTGTTCGTAGTTAGGTAGTTAGGTACGAGTTCTATACGTTTTCGACTCGTATGAAAATGCAGTGCAAAGCTATTGAACATTTCGTTCAGAAAATGCGTTATAAGTATTAAAATACTAGATAATTTATTAAACAAAATACCAATAGCAAATGTTTGTTCAAGTTTTGCCTTTGTAAAAAGTTAAAAAGTATACCTTCCCAAATCCTGAAGCATTTTCATTTATATTTTTAAGTGAAAAGCTGAATATCAATATAGGTTATAAAAATCATTAAAATGTATTCGACTTAATTGCATAAAATGGTAATCATCTTAAGCTTAGTCGTTATTTATTTAGTTCTAGAGCAACATTTTCTTTGATTTCAAAGAACAAGTTGGTCTTTCAATCCGACGTGATACAAGTTTTGAAGTAGTTTGATAAATTCCACTCTGTTGCTTCACTCAGCTTGATTGAATATCTACAGGGTAGCAAATGTCAATGAAGGCAAGAGATAAAGGTACTCCATAGACTCCATACCAGTTGAAAACGCGAATAGTGTTCGTGAAAATAGGTCTTCGTATTCTGTGTAATAAGTCTGTTATAATTCTGTTTTCTTATATTTTTATTTGATAACAAAAGAGCTCTTAGCGCATAAATCTATGAATTGGGTGTTCAACAGTCCGATAAATGAAAGTCAGGCTAAGACAACAATTAATATTAAAACGTTTAGTGTTTGAATTGACTCATAAAATCTAAAATACAGACGTTTTATTCTCAGCAGCCGCAAGAAATGCATCGATACAAGCATCGTCTGCAATAATAATGAAAGCAAACCAACATGCTCTGAATTTATTTTCCAATTCAAAGTTCATTCAGAATTAAGTTGCCTTGAGAGCTGCCCTGCAGCCAAATGGGATTGCTTTAACTCCGCACCTCACAGACTTAAGAACTTTGCGAATCTTAGTTTATCTACTTCATTAAAATTGCTATTAGCTCGGCAACAGGCCAATTTACGGATGAACTGGACTTTGAGTTACAAAGCTTACAGCAAAATACTGTAAGTGAACTTGCACTTTAGACAATGATTTTCGCTAGAGTTTGGTAAACTTACTAGAAGTAGGTAGGTCAGTACCTAAATTCCACATAGAATAGTTAGAACTAATTCTCGTTTTTGCGTTTTCATGACATAATTATTTCGAAATGATCTAGCAAATAAATATCAAAACGATTTATTTATTCCTATGTAATAAAGTGTAAGAAGTTTAGATCGGATTCACTTTTAGTTTAAGTAAGAGACAACTCTAGTTGATATTGTAGCCCTTTTAATAATTAGACCATTATTATTTTCATGCTTTTACTCTCATAAGTATAGACCATATATTTAGTATGGTACCTCCATCTAAATATATATGGTAAGTATAGACAATAGTGACGTTTGAAAGCTGCACACCTCGTTAGCGGAGTTTAGTGCTAGCCTGGGGCGATGTTCGTTTCATTATGCCGGCGGGCGTTGTAATATTTTGAGTGCGATACCCGGTGACATGGTGCATATTTAAAAA
Organism: Epirrhoe alternata; assembly: GCA_963565295.1. Classification (NCBI taxonomy): domain Eukaryota; kingdom Metazoa; phylum Arthropoda; class Insecta; order Lepidoptera; family Geometridae; genus Epirrhoe; species Epirrhoe alternata. The sequence continues at coordinate 8,917,672 of OY751381.1, read as the reverse complement.
CGGCTCGGCTTTTCAGCGAATTGTTTGACTACTAAGCTTAAATATTTTGAATGTTATGCCTATTCAAAGATTCTAATTCTAAGACGTTTTTGCGTAGGTCCACTGTTTTGTCAAACCAATTTTATTTTACTGCAAATTGTCATCATCACGTAAACTAGCAGATATTCAAAACACAGTTTTCAAACAAAAAATCAAACCGTCTGAAAAGGAAAGATAAACTTTCACCCTCATCGCATCGAAAGTGAAGTAATCATCGAGAAAAAATCGTCCGGGATGTATCCCAACCATCTGCTTTTGACAGTCGGGCCACATAGCGACCTGAACGATTTACATTTACGTGACACTTTTACGAAAATCGCCATTGACTCCGACTGATAGACTGAGACATCGAGGGCGATATTGTTTTCCGAACGTAACCCACCATTCCACGGCCTTTGAAGGGTGAGCTGTTTTTTATTGCCACTGAAAATTCTATGAGAGCTATTCAATAGCGCTCTTTATTCTCCCGCCCGTTCATATTTTCGCATCCACGTTACGTAAAATAAATTTTGTTACGTTAGACAACAAACATTATTGATTAAATTACGCGAAAACATGTTGCTCTAGACGCCGCCGGTGAGATTAAATTATTTAACATAAAACGTTCCTAAGACTTTGATACTAAGAGATTTACACCTTTGAGAGCAGCGTGCTCGTGTCATTGGAAACAACGTTGGATTTAGCTAGTTGTTATCTTTGATGTATTTGATTATAATCTGCTTCAGTTCAGTTATTCCAACGCCAAGAGCAGCTTTTGATAAGCTACGTATTTTTTAATTAAACTGAAAACTGTGAAAAGATAATGTTTCTTCTATACTTTTGGGTTGGGTAAATTAGACTGAACTAATAGTCATGTTTGAAAAAAAAACAAAAGAATTTAATGCATGTTCTATTCGTATTTTTGTTTTTGCTTTGCGATTAATTGTTTAGTTCAGCTGCATTTGCTTATAAATCGTAAATAGTAGAGAAATTCCGCCAATTAGGCAAGCTGCACTGTATCGAAGGAAACTTTTCGAGAGCCAGTCCCGCACAATTGAGAGCTTATTGAGTTTTGATTAACAAAACTTTTGGCTTTCATAAAACAAGTTTATTCGTTCTGCTAAAACTTTATAACGTAATGTAATCTACGTCAAGTTTTTAATAAAATATGTACCAATACACATGTATTGTTTCGTTTTTAATTCTAATTTCAATCTTGTAAATACATACTAATGTAATATTATAAATGTGAGTATGTTCTATGTTTAAATTTAAGTCTCTGAAATGTCTAGTTCACTATCTTTTCTTTTATTTTGAAAGGCATAACATTTAGAAAATAATCGCATAAAGCCATACGACCGTAGCTCAGTCTAGCTCAGACAAGCTGTCTCGTATTGCCTTCAGCCCGTTAGGAGCTTTAGAGGAGCTAAATATAGAATGAAAATATTTCTACTTCCTTGCAATACATTATTCAGACATAATTCGTGTAACGAATTCAATCGTTTTTGTGACCTAGATTAGCTAGTATTGCTATGTTATCAGATGTTTGATGTCAATATATCAATGTGTTTGCCTAGCGGATGATTGTTCGGCTAAGATGTATTAAAAACTATAATATGATGTAATGAAACGTAGGGAAACAAAAATATGGTATTACGCGATAAATCCCGTTTAACTTATATATCAGATCGCGAAAAGTGAAAAGTGATCGCGAAAGTTTAAGAAATACTATTGAGAGGCGAATGTATAGAGGAGCCATTATAAGCAAGTTCGAATCTTGCGAAGTGATCTGCAAATTTTTTTATTTAGGATTTGTTCTGGATAGACTTGTAGATTTTAATACACGCAACACAGGGAAGGTCTGCGTATGTGACCGTAATGTTCCGACAGACCTATTAAAGATTTGGCAATCTTTAGCCAAAGTTTAAAATCCCGTCCAAGTGCAATGAGATGCATTTTAAAATCCCAAAGGTCCTGAAGTGAGGTTAACACTAGTTACACTACACATAGTTAACCTCCCCCGAGAATAAAAAAATATAGAACCATAAAATACAAAAGGGATATATTGAAGCGCTTTTCCTCTTCACAATCTGTTCCATACAACAGCGGAAACATCCGTTTGTTCATTTATAGTCCATGTCCTGTATTCTGACTACTGACTGACTGATGTTGGTATAGGTCGTTTAATTGAGCCATTTGTGTTCTGGACCGATTCTGTGGAATTCTATATTATTTTATATAATTTTCCGTTGGGATTAAAAATAAAAAAAGCGCTAAGTTAGTTAAACTATTTTCTGGTACCTTACTTTAAAAAAGGTACTACTATAATTGCACAAAATTCGAATGATTCTTGTAAAATACATAGAGAGAGAAATACTTAGTTCCTCTAGATTGAATTAAAGTGACTTGTAATTGGTTAAATGATTTTGGTATATTCAAAAACATGAGCTTGAGTTTTTTTTTATAAAAAAATCGAACTTAGCTTTTTTGATCACTCCCTAGACGTGTCTGTTATTTTCCCGTAAATGATGTAACTGTAACCTTAGGCTCTCCTTACCTCTAAGGAAACGTAGAAATAAATGTTAAGTTGAAAACCCAGATGTAATTATTTAAAAATAAATAAATATTCCTGAGCATATAACAATAGTAATGTAGCTACATGGTTTTGCGGTGAAATTCCCCAAGGCGCCACATAATTCTAGAGCTTAGCCCGAGCTGGGTAACACACGGCCAGCTAGGTTATATACCAGAGATTAATGACATCAACTTTCATTATAAATGTGAAATGAAAAAAGAGAATACGACTGGAGATCATAAATCAGAGAAGTATGAACTCGACTTTTAAATTTACGAGTCTTAAATATTTTTCGTATTTTCTAGCAATGAAATACTCGATAAAAATTTGGTTTAACTAGTTCGTAAAATGGAATCCCACTTTGCCTGGTAACAATATTTAAAAAATCCAAGTTTGATTCAAATCGGATGCGACACAAACATCCAAGCAACTTTTAGATTTTGGTCAACACTAAACTTTTTACTTTTGCTGTTGACCAAAATTTATCGGAAACTTTTAAATTATTCTCATGTCAACATGATACATTCATGATTCTGATTTATTATTGTGTAAGTATTTTACATGACGGTGGGCAACTGATAAATATTTTTTTTCAAATTGTACACATATTCAAAAACGATCTTGAACGGATGAAAGAATGCTGAAAATCAATATTTATTCAGGTTTATTTCGTGTTCGTATTCAAATATATGCCTTAGCTTGGTTGTAGCAGCTCAGGGTAGAGTATATACGCCAACTACTGGAAGTGTACACAAAGACGTCCAGACTTTACGCTTGCTGTCGGAAACTTCTCGTTCATTTAGTCTGCCAATAGTTTTCCGCCTGATTTTGGATTGCTGCAAATTTAACGCAGAGTCAAAACAAGCTTTGATCGCAAAGGCATTAAATTTAGCTGTCCGAAATATTCGATGAGTTTGAATGTAGACGGTTGACCTGGTATGCTACACTAATAATTATATTGGAATTTCCATTGATATATTTTAGGGATACAACTTTCAATGGCAACAAACATTCAGATGAGGGCCTACCGAATGTAACGAAATGACATCATTTCGTTACATTCGGTACGAACAACATTGAAAATATAGAGAGTAGGTATGTTTTTCTTGACACGGGCATGTCATTAATACGAGATAGCTAATAAATATTTAGAAGCTGGGTTGTAAGAATACTAGGTAGGTAGGTATACTATACGTGTTTTGCACAGGTGACCACATTGTTTGATGAATAACTGACTATGTTATTCTTATGCAAATAGATACCAAGAATACTCGTTTTAGGGTAATCAACTAACACAATGTTATGAAATAGTTTAATGTTCAACACGAACATGGCAAAAAAAGTTCCACTTTGAACGTGCCATTTACAGTTAACAATGTACCTATACCTACACTATCTGTGGGAAAACATCATGGAGTCAGGTTATAACTTTCATGGAAAACGTTATCCTCACAATCTCAATGAACAATTTATAGGTTTTTATAGGTCCAACTTCCTTTATCAATCAGGTTTCCTTCAAATCCATATTAGCTGACAATCAATGATTCTCGTACCTAAAATATTCAAAAACGGAAGAATACATGTACTTCCGTTGACAAACCAAATAAGGGTTTAAGATATGAAAAGAGAAATTCATTGAACGTTTCGTTCAAGTTATCCTTTTAGAGCTGACGTCTCTGGTTCACACGAGGCAGGTGTCGCGCTCGCCACAATAAATAGCTATTTACCGGGACTGCGGCCGCGGTGACGCCTCGCCGGAAGGTGTTCTCAATTTGTCGTCCCGAATGAGATTGTCGCCGCTTTCTGTATTAGGTAAGTGGCTTTTACATTTCACTTTACGAACCCATTAGTAATGAAAGGTGTAGGTATGTGAAAAGTTCTAATTCATTTTCAAATGGTTTTCGTTGACAGTGCATTTTGAATGTGGTGTACGCTAAGAACATTTTATATTCATAACTTAGGCATTGTGTTCATTTACTTTTGAAATGATAAACAAGTATTACAAATAAAAAAATAAAAATACCCGAGTGGTAGAAAGTCAACTTTTGAAGTTTTGTAATGCGTAAGTACCTAAACTATGATGAAGCGATTTGCATACATTCATTGCCAATTTGTTATTCAAAACTAAGTTTAAATATATGACTTATATTTATTTTTGTAATCTCCTTTTAATTCCCTTAATTTTGATACCCCACTCGTTATGATTGGCCAATTTTTTTTTCTGAACGTGATACTATTTCGCGCATAAGATCTACAATTTTGTTTTCAAAAAACTATCCTATGATACTTTCGTTATTAAAACGAATCTAACGATACCCTTTATGTCGAAATCTATCCTGTCGTTTAGGAGATACGAGGTAACAAAGAACTAACTTCCTTTGACAGTCAGGTCAAAATTTTTTTTATGTAATTTTATGTACATAATGTAATAGCTTAGTTTCTGTAAATAAATGTAATAATTAAAAAAAAAAAAAAGTTAAAAGTAACAAGACAAAAATGTACCATCAACAAAACAACTAGAAAATTAAAGAGTTACAGAAAAACCTCTAACAAGTTTACGGAACTCTCTCCATGCGAGTTGAACTTGCACTTCGCCGTTTTATTGAATGATTTGCAAATATTCTTTATAACGAATCTGGTTGGTTTTGTTGTGCGAATCCTATCACCACCTCTGAACATCTAACTGTGGATCTGCAAATATTTATCGTCTGGGTATAGTCCAATACGTACCATTTTATAGACGAGTATATGTAGTAGATCCGGTATGTGATTGCTATACACAAGCTATGTTGGCTTTAGGACGAGGTGATGCTGTGTGAAAAATCTTACATTTTTATTATAATTTAACCCAAATTATTCTAACAAAATTCAAAATCTTAACCGTAGTAAACACAAACATCTGACATTAAGATCACAAATATGAGCATCATATCCATTTTAATACAAGTTCTAGGTCAAACTAATTTAGTTAATGGTTGATGCAGTAAATTTGACCTCCAGACGTGACATTATCAATGTCTATGCCTAAATTGATGTTATTCACATCAGTGAACTTAAATCAAACATGAAAGATTTTAGAGATTTAGACGCGGGGTTTCATACATACATATTAGAGAAACATAGATAAACACCAAGCTTAGAGAATTACGCCTTTTTTGAGGGATGGTCAAAGACCACAGATTTCTACTTGCTACGATCTTGCCTCACATTTTGGTCCTCTTACATTCTTCATACAAGCGGATTGTGGTACTTGACCTAATTCTCTAAAATGTCTTTTTTCTGAATGTAAAAACTAGCTCATTGGAACTTCTGTCATTTTTCATCATGTGTCATGTTATTTTAATTGTTTTATCAACATTTATGTCAGTTTCATTTGATATGTCCCGCTTGAGGTCACCACAGCTCGTCTTGCGTTGGGTCATTTCAAGCTGTAGTAGGTACTGCTTCAATATCATTGACTGTGTTTATTGATTCACTTTTAGGTTTAAAAAACTACTTATAAAAGTTCGTTCACGTCTTGTAGGTCAGTACCTACAAAATATAAAAATTTATTTTTATCTTATTTTGTACTGATTTACTTTTGATTTGCCTGAGCTACGGGCAAGGATGGATGAATTTGTCCTGGGCCACAGGCCTCGATGAGGCTGGAGCTGGATTACAAGTGGCATAAAGAAAAGAATTATAGCAGTGTGTGTTAGGTTGTAGGTATGTGATAATGTTTTTTGCTACGAGAGCCGTAAATTAATGTATAATTTGTTTGCTACAATTTAATACGCTCCAAACAAATAAAAAATGACGTATTACACTGGATGACTGCATCTTCTCAGAAACCGGTCGCAAAAACAAGTAGGTATAAAATTTTCTGAGTCAGTTTTACAAGACGTCGATACTGGTTCAAGACGGTACGACGTGTTTTTAATTTAAGATAAATATTATTTTTCATCAAAGAAATCAAAAGTTTATTTTGTAAAAATGGCCAGGATAACACTAGCGTTTCTTTGTGCCTTTTCCATTTTTGTGATAGCATACACAAAACCTACAGACAATTTGAGAGGTATGTTTTAAACTTTGTATAATAAGCTGTACAGTTGGGTAGAAGTGGTTATTTAGTGCTATAATAATAAGAATAAATGCATTCTTATTTTCATTCTTATGCTATGGGTTATAGATTTTTATCAGAATCTGGCATGTGGTAAGAATTATTACTAACGGTTTCTTTCATAAAAATTGGAGGAGATAATACGAGTCGTCTGTCCTAAATACCAACCTACCTACTTAAAACAGTACAAAATAATAGATTTAACCGTATCGACTCTAACTTTTTATGAAAACACCATAAGTATTTTATCGACACTAATATGCCTGCCTGATACGCAAGGGTTGCGAGTTCGATCCCCGCGGCGGGACCAATGTTTGTATGATCTACAAATATTTGTGTCGGGTCATGTAGTTTCCATAACACAAGCTTTGCTTACTTTGACTGTGTGAAAAGTCCAGCAATATTTTTCATTTATTTCTTGATTTTGTATGTATCTCAAAAAAAAAGCAAACCCGCGGGCTTTTGTTGGTAGTTTTTTATACCTTCCTAATATATAATATTCCGGTATTTTTTTATAAATTACCTGTAAAGTTTCGCTTGTTGTTCTAAGCCTAAGGTTGTTTTACAATTTCAAGAGCAAAAAATATACTCCGGTCGTTACCTTCTATAACGTGAATATAATATGAATGAATTACAATAATTGATATGGAATTATATGACTAGTTTCTATTCTAAATTCAATTCTGTGATATGTCTATTGAAAGACTGTTTCTCTTCGTTACCTCAGAGAATCCAGAACAAATTAGAGAAAGACGCCATGCATCGGGCCAATGGAACAACCAAGAACCTCATAAAACTGACGACAGCTCTTCTTCCAATGATAAAAATCCTTTGAAAGATGTGCTTCTTATTGAAGAAATCGATCAACCTGATGTTGAAACACATCGTGATAATAGGCCGCCGTGCTGTAAACATATTTAAATAACAGCTGTATATGCGATGGCTACATGTACCTATTTGCTTATTGTATTTATGCGTATAAATATAATATTTTCGGGGAATATAATTAAATGTTTTATCAAACGTTGTGGTTTAATTTTATATTCCAATGAAACCTTAAATTTTTTTGTGTTTCATCCAGAAATATACAATAATATACGTTTGTTTCCCGATAATCGGAAAAAAACTTTATTTTTGGTAGAAAATATCAGTTTTTGCTATCTATGTACAAATTTTTTTTTTGCATGTTTACAAAATACGAATGTGCATGGGGCATTAGTTATATTATTATGGTAGAGGTAGAAATTTTTAATATGGATTGATGATGATTTTGTGAAAGTTGACATCAGTTTATGAAAAGATAATGACTGATAGACAAAAGTGGATGACTATAAGTAGGTATAATTATTATGTATGACTATATTATTGTAGATAGATAAGAAGTGGTTTAAGGGCAGATGGGTGTTAAAAAATTGCAGGAAGACTTACTTTTGTTTACTTTTATAGAAAAACGATTTCTACGGGAATTCGGGGAACTAGATATATTTAAGGAAATTGATGAATCGAGGCACCAGCTGGATTCTAGAGATGACTTTTACGGTCGGTCTGATAGATTTCCATCAACTTACCCCGAACCCACCAATGGCAGAAAATCTCGTGCGAAAAGAGCTCCACCTAACAACAGAGGACCTCCTGACAATAGAGGCCCCCCTGGAAATAGGGGCCCCCCAGGTAATAGGGGACCGCCTGACAACAGAGGCCCACCGGCTAACAGAGGCCCACCGGCTAACAGGGGACCACCTGGTAATAGAGGACCTTCTGGAAACAAGGGCCCACCTACCAATGAAGAGCCACCAACCAATGAACCTAATAATATAGAACCATTAAAACCAGCAGTAGAAACTGTGAACAATCAGCCCTCATCTACTCAAGCTACTGTAGCAAGTGACTTGAATGACCGTTTCGGGCAAAATCCTTCCTCGATTCCTCCCGATATGATGTTTCAAGCCGTTGCTGTAACACCTGAAGAGTGAAAATTAACTTATAAACCTATTAGAGGTAAATAATTTATTTACGGATCAAGTGAAGTGACTGTATTCGATTCATCAAAATTTTAGATTTAAGTAGTTTAATTAATAAGAGCGAATGAAAGAAAGGAAAGAAAGAAAATACATTTATTCAACACGAACGAAACTTCACAAAGATAAACAAGATAAAACAGAGTAATACATTTAGGTAAAGTACCTAGATACTGAAACTAAGTGCGTGTTTTTTAAGTTTGTTAATACGTAGAGTGTATTCTCTAAGATCACTGGCCAATTAAAATAATGTGTTAAACTGAGATTAATCTAATTTTGTAATCTATATCTAGTATTTGTAATATATTTTTTAGCCAAGATTACTAATATTTTTTCTATTTTAGTAACAATAATTTCCAAACATATAAACTTAAGCGGCTCGCCATTCGAGTCTCGTCTGCGGTTGTTTACATTTTGACAGAAACTCGTATATTCAAGCGATTCTCGAATGCGAGTATGACAGTCGAGAAGCGAGGCTCGAAGTATTTGTTTATGGTTAAAGATATTTATTACTCATAAAGAACGTCGTTCACTTACAATGAGCTTAAAAACTATAACTAACAATTAGTTCTATAAATATATTTTATATTCCAGAGGTTGATTAAAAGATATTGTCGCAAATATATTTTTTGAGTTTACTCTTGAAAACCGGGATTGACTCGCAGGTTTTTAGTTCATTTGGCAGATTGTTGAACAGTTGTGCACCCTCAAACACGATGCTTCTTTTGCCATAGTCGGTTCTAGGTTTTTTAAGTTTTAATTGTTTACACTAGGCGACCATATCAAGAAGAAATCGCCACTCGCATGCGATAATCTCTCCTTGTGTAACAGCCGCTTAACTCTCGTAGGTTTTTGGAGACAAATTAGGTAAAATCAATGAATAATAATAACATTTTACTTCAAAACATTTAATTACATTTTACGAAACATCTTTTTCTTGTATTGGTCAAAGTTAGAAAGTTGGCATGCACCTTCCGTCTGCGGTGCGTTTGAATCCAGTCGAACAGGAACCGGCGAAATTTTCCCGACCATCCTTGGATATGGTGGAGTTGCTCTTTTCGTTAGGGTTTACTGTGGTTGTGGATGGCGGAGTACTAGTTTCCACTTTAACATCCTTTTTCTCTGTGTTTACTTTTGGAACATCTTCAGGGCGAACGTCGAAATTTCTCTCATCCTCTTCATCGTCTTTAAAAACGACGCGGTCTTCATTATTGATGTGCAATGCATTTTTTAAATCACTCCTTGCTTTTTGCACAGCATTGCTCAAGCCTCCAAGCATTTTGTTGATATCTCCATTGACAGATACACAGGATAATGTAAGAACACAAAGCAAGAATAAACACAGCAACTTCATAATGGACGTCGTTACCAGATCTATTCGGTTATCTGAATGCTAAGAGGAATATGTCCAAGCTCAGTAATTTTATGATGCGGTTATAGTGATAACATCTTGACCTTTCAGCTTATCTTCAAAATGATTCTGATGTTTTCTTGAAGTAGGTAGGCTAAATAATGTTTATACTAAAACAAGTTTGAAGTATTAATATTATTTAATTAATTTATCGTAATACAAGCTTATTAAAAAAAAGCATTCTTTAATTAAAAATACTTAATAAAATGACATAATTTTACAAAATAGAGCGCGTGTTAATGTTTTTGATCGAGATTGTTGCCTTTGATTATCACTTTGAAAATTTTCAAAGAATGTTGAATATCCTAACAAAATCTTAAAGATTATTTTTCCGACCCAAATATCGACCAATAGAATTGCACCATTCGACGTCACGTGGTACAACCTACATGGTATTATACTGATAATTTTTTGAAAATTTTCTCTGGTCGTTGCTATATATAAAAAACAAAACATGATCCAGTCAAATTAACCACACGTCAAACTGACAGGTTGAATTCAATTGTGAAAATTGGAGATTTTGCATGAAAATGAAATTAACTGTACATTTCGTCTCATGGTGCAATTCTATTGGCCGACATTTGGGACGGAAAAATAATCCCCCGAATACCACACGAGCTTCAAAATTATCTGGCATTTCCCTCAAGGTTCCGTCCCTGCAAACAAATAAAATCGTCAAGTTTTTCAGGAAAAATCACTGTGATTTTTTAACCTGAAAAACTTGACTCCTTCATTTGTTTGCAACGAACCTATCGGGAAATACCCGATAATTTTGAAGCTCTTGTGGTATTATAAGTGAATGTATTTGGGGAAGGTGATCGCCGACTTATCCGCGCCGAACTGTCAATTCAATAGAGAAAATGTTGAGACGTCAGAAGCGAGCCGCATTTTCTGACGTCATCAGTATTTTTCTATAGATAAATGACTGCGGCGCGTACAGCGCCGACATATGTGCGATCAGCTGAAGTCGTCATTCAGAGGGGCTAGCCAACTTGAAATAGATTCGTTTTTATTCTATTGCTATTGTCATCTGTTCTATTGCATTATCTGTCGATTCTATTTCTATTCTATTGATATTTGTGATGTTGGATGTTTCGTTTCGTTTACTTATAAAAACTTTATGATGACACTTCTGTGTGTTTTATTTAGAAACACGTTACACCTATCTATTCAACGTTTTTATCTTCTTTTCCTTCGCCTACTTCTGACACCACCTGAAACAAAAGAATACTATTATTTAAAAATGATAAATTATTCTGAAAATGTCATTCATACTTATTATCTCGAATCATGGAGGAAAATATAGGCATCCTTTTGACGCATAAGTCGTGGGTTCGAATCTGGTCGTGCGCCAATGGATTTTTCACCAAAGAGGGAAAATCTTTTCTTCGCAACCAACAGTTTGACATGACACAAATAGTGACATGACAACAAGAAGAAGAACTTAAAAATAAAACTAGTCAAGGGCGACTCGGATTTGCGGACCGAGAGGGTTCAATTATGTCGGTGAGTACAATTTTATTGATTGAGTTGGCAAATTTTTGCACATGTTCTAAAGACGTGAATAAAGGTGCATTTACACGATGCGGTTTTTCGTACAATTCGCTAAGCCCCAGCCATTGAACGTGCCGACAAGCATCGCACACAACACAAATCGCCTACGATGAGCGTTTACACTTGAAAATTTTCCGTGCGTTACGATATCGTATAGGTTGAAATCGCATCGTGTAAATGCACCTTAACTTCGATAATCTTCTCCTTCAAGTAAGAAGACTTTGATGACTCAATAAATTGTTTCATATTATTATTTCAACTTGATAAATGCTCAGCAAGTGATCATAAAAGGGTTTTGTAATCATTTTGCGTACAGAACCCAAAAAACTGTTTATACTACATTACAGTTTTGTAAACACACAATTAAGTTGATTTATATTTATAAAAACAACGGTTCCCGAGAAATATCGATTAAGTTTGAGGACATATACATTATAATCGTGTTTCGTTATTTATATACAATTTTATCGAGCCATTGCTGATGAAATAGCGAATTGACCAATTTACAACACAGTCATTAGAGCTTAGCTGTGAAGTTAGGCGTTTGACTGTGGTTTGACATCCGCATACAATAGCCAGCGAATGTCAGCCTAATCATTATAAACCTGATCGCACACTTGTCCGCGCCGTGCGCGCCGCAGTCATATTTCTATACAAAAATGCTGATGGCGTCAGAAAATGCAGGTCGCTTCTGATGGCAGCATTTTCTCTATTGGATTGACAGTTTGGTGCGTTCGGCTCGTTTGGACAGTGCGACCACCCTAAATTAGCTTTTTACAACATATTACTGATGATTAGTATGATTGTCGTTTTAGTGATTACATTCGTGGGATTTAATACTTCGAAGTAGGTATAATTATCTAACTTTTTGTTCAGTGTGTTTCAAACTAAGTATTAAACCCATTAAGACATTCGTTATAAGTAATAGTGTTTTTTTACAAAAACGTTTTTCCTATATATTATCTTTAATAAAATTATTGATCATAATCAAGTAAGTATTACCTCTAAAATCTCATTCTACAGGTTCCTAATGCATCTCGTCTCTCGCCTAGGGGGCACTCTAGTTCCGGTACTCTAATCACTTGTCCAGTCTTTGTTCTCTGTGTAGTAGTCGAGGTGGTGGTGGTGGCCATATCCAGTTTTTCGTGATAGTTGAACACAACACCGCATTCTCCACGTGGAGCGCACAACACAACTGTCAATAAGAATAACACAATTTTCGCGTCCATTTTACTGTATCGCTTATTGCGTACTACACGCCTCGTCCTGAATCTATTGAGGCTTATATCACCATGGTTCTCGGCACACTCCATTGATATCCTTTTGCGCCCCAATTTTACATATTTCGGTGTTTGGTGGGACGTCTATCATTTTTGGTTTAGGGTCGGCTTCTTCCGTAGTCGTTTCGCTCGTATTGCTTTCAAGTTGATCTGTTTGTACTGATTTTTTGATATCGTCGAAAGGATTGCCGAATATATCGAGAATATCTTGCGCGGAGAAGGGCGCGGCGTCAACACGGAAAAGCAAATTGACTATTAAAGTGAACACGACTATACGCGTGGACGCAGACGTCATTTTAAACCAATACAACAGTTATCAAGTCGTCCACCCGCCTTTATCAAACAGTAATAACCGGACATGCGCCAGTGTACATGTTTATGAACAGTCAACCATCTGATTATGATATTTTACTTAGAAAAGGTGCACCATAATGATTGTACCTAATAATGATAACATGCCTATGTAAGGTATGCCGTTATTTTACACGTAAATTGATTCACGCGAAATCCAACTGCTTTATCTGTAGATTACCTATAGAAGGATATAAGAAAGATATAAAAATATTTTGTACTTGACTCACCTTTCTTAATTCTTCATCGAGTATAGATTTATCACAGTCCGGATGCATTTCACAGTACAAATTAAGCCACAGAATCATGTATTTAATTTTATCCAGGCGCTGCACCAGGCCGTAGGGTACGACATCAATTGCTTCCTTCTTTGATTTTACAATTAGATAATTCTTGTTATCTTCTGTGTCGTAAACGTCAATTTTACCATTACCTGGTGCGATTACTTTGTATTGCACAACGTTTAAGTTTCCGTTTTTAATATGCCTAATGATTATAGGCATTTCATTGGGTTTGTCCACTTTTTCTATTTTATAAAAACTTTTTGAGTCGTCGTCTGTATTTAAAACTAACTCGTGGCTTAAAACTACTAATGTATAGATAATTGCTAAGAATTTAAACATTTTGAGTTTAAAATTCCTTTTACAAGAGTAGCGTTGCTTTGAGTAGAGACGCGAATCAATTATTCTTGATGGTGAACAAAATAGAGCGCGCGGTAGATTAATGAATACAAATTGAAGTTATTGTGCCAATTGACTATCTGTAGCTGCGTTTATTGGTGGGATTCGGTCTATGCATCATGTTAAATATATATATATGTCTGTTAAAAATAAAAACTTACCACGTGTTAACCCAATTAGTACTGCTGGGGTTCCATACAGCAAAAACTCGAAAACTACAAAACATTATCTTCTGTATCCTTGATTCGCAGTAGACATTCTATCCAACCAAGCCTTTCAAAATAGTTTGAAGTTCTCGTTAGAAAGACGTGCAAACAGACACCGGCGCCTTTGATAGTTAGATCCCGTTAATATCTATTACTCGTAAGTATAGAACTTTAAAAATATACATACCAGAGCAACTTTTTTCAGAACCTATAAATATGAAAATTTACTTTCATAATTATTATTTTTCTAATCTCTGTTGTCCCACTGCTGGGCAAAGGTCTCCGCTATTATTTTAATGTCATTTCTAGATAAAATAAACAAGATATTAAGTTACTATTATTTCATAGCTTTATTTCTGCAGGGGTTTGGCTACTATAGAAAAACAAGGTTTGTACTTTTTAATATCTATATGAATATTAATAATAATAATATTATATTATCTTTATTTCAGGCAACTTAAGAATAGTGCAGATGTTAAAGACGTATTCTTATAGGCCCATAGAAACATATACCTTAAACCAAGAAATTATTAATTATTGACTTACAAATTTAAATATCCATGCTTTTTAGTCTAATGTAACAACTTTAAACAGACTAATTATTGTGAATGAGTTCGAAATGTATAAAGTTTCTTGGAATTATGAATAAGAGCCCTCATAGTTCATCATCGTGAAATGCTCGTTAGCGAAGCCCGCAATACAAATTCGCTTCAGCGATTTCATTCGTTTCGTTGCTTTAACGGGAGTCTATTTTATGCATAGGCTGACCAATGTTATAATTCATTGTTTAAAACATTCTATGCGTAATAGAGATCTATGAAACAGAGACTGAAACGGATTTAGCAAACTGTTTTTGATATTTGACCACCTCTATTAGGGTCGGTTCATATCTAACGGAATATCGGTCGCGTATTATCGGTCGCGGAACGCCAGAACTGACAAATGTATAGAAAAACACTCGACCGTTCACACTCGACGCGACGAACGTATCATCGGTTGCGTGTGAACGGTCGAGTGTTTTTCTATACATTTGTCAGTTCTGGCGTTCCGCGACCGATAATACGCGACCGATATTCCGTTAGATATGAACCGACCCGTGACTAGCTGCGCTTTCCGGTGTTGGGTAGGTATACTTTTCTTTTTAACAAGTGTATAAGTTACCTTAAGAAATAAAAAGTCTAATAAAAATTTTCCGACGGGAATTGAACTCACGACGATCAGACGATCCTCCGAAAGCCGGAGCACTCGGACCACGGAACCCTGACGTCAGACTCGAAATTCTTAATAAGCTCAAATTTATCGCGTGCCATCTACACGTTTTGCTGGTGAACTCATGCTCACTGTCCGAAGTTATGCTTAGTCGAATCCCGTCGGAATCGAAAATTTTCGAATCGAACACTATAAAAAATTACAAAAAATTTTAAGCTACCTTTACAGAGAATTTCGTCCAAATCGTGTTATGTAGTTTTGGCGTAACAAACATTCAAGTAAGAATAGTGTTTTTCGTTTTTCCTGCAGGTCTGAATTCTTTCTACTATTGAAATTACAATACTATTGAATTTACGAGTGTGAACTGCAGGTCTGAATTCTTTGAAATTACAATACTATTGAATTTATGAGTGTGAACTACATAAATACCATATTGTTTACTAGTAGGTAGCAGATAGCCTATATTTTTTTGTTTATGTTTATCAACTATAAATTGTTTTTACTTGCAGTAATGTTGAATGACACACTGCACAGTCGAGAACTCTGATCAAAATAGCCTTTGTCGCGATATTATAACGGCATCGAATGAAAAATGCTTGACACGGCACGTGAAGCATTTTGTGATTGAAATGCCTGGCTTTGATCCACATATTACAAGTAATTAAGCATTGTTGCACGCCTTTGGAAGATTGATACGAAACTAACAGAATTTACAGCCTCACATATCTGAATACTAGTAATATTAATTTATAATAACGTCAAATTATGAAACGATATAGAAAATGTGATTTGAGCCATATCCATGAAAGAAAAATTTACTGAAGTATTTATTCTAATAAGTTTAACACGTTCACTGCGCCATCATTTTCAAAAAACTTTCAGCTGGTGCTTTGGAGACCTAAAAGATCTCTAAACTAACCTACCCTTTGGTGCGTTTGAGACCTAATCAGTCTCCTAAAAATACAGTTTTGAAAATAATTTATATCTTCCAAAAAACCAATGACATAATATTTTGAAGTTTTTGTGGGTCAAGAGAGGCTATTGCTCTACATTTTGCTAGGTTCGCACGCAGTTATGACATTAGAATAAACTACAAATACCAAAAAAAAATTAGGTATCGATTGTATCTCTTACCGCAACCGAAGATAGTTCAATATGTGTAGTAAAGTAGTGATGGGAATAAAATAATATCTCGTCGATTGAAAAAGTTTTATTAAAAGTGTTTTTCATTAAAACATGGTAAGCACATTGATAGTTTGCATTGCGCGCTAATGGTAATAATTCTTTTGGCTTTTTTAGAAGCATCAGTGCTGTTGAATGTACGTCGTAATTTTTCGTAACTGGACGATGCAGCAGTATAATCCGGCGTTGAGTTTTCGTTTTTAGAAATCTCACCAAACGAAATAGACTTTTTACACTTTTTTCCTTTAGAATTACTCATTGTTTATTAACAATAATCAACACACTTTAAAATACAATTACGTAGTGATATTTTCGAACGTGCGCACGTCGATGCTAGGACAACACTAAATCGAGTCACGCGGCGCCCGCGCCGCCCACCCTCCCTCTCTTGCGTCTACGAGGCGTACGATTTCACGAGTACCGACAGGTCTCCTGACGCAAGGAATTGAAATAGTTATACTACTGTGCGTTAGGGACCTAATCCATCTCTATAATTTTTTTTTATGTCCTTGAATTCACCTTTAAATAGGAAGCAAATATGTATATTTGTCTTACTCATACTTAAAGAACTTTACACGTTAGAGCCTCCCGCAAGGAGTGAAACAACACGATTATAGTCAACGCACAATACAAAAGTCCTGCAAGAGATCTGATAGATCTCGTAATGCAACGAACGTGTTAAAGGTACCTAGTTATACAAAATTTTGAAGAACAAAATACTGTATAAAAAGTAGCCCCTTCATCATCATCATGTCAGCCACATGACATGACGTCCACTGTTGAACATAGGCCTCCCCCATCGATTTCCACAGCGATCGATCTCGCGCAGCCGGCCCCTTATTTGATTCCTATTTAAAATAGTCTTTAGTATGCGAGACATTTCAAACGTATTAGTTCAAATTTTAAAGTTGTGTAAATTAAACAGGAACTTAAGAAGTGTCTGGTAGTGTCGTGTACCCTAGATTATTTGCATAGTTACAATAGTTTTTATAATTTATATACAGGGTGTCCCAGGAATGACTGTCAAGTGGAAGTCCGGTGATGCAGCACCCCAAGGGCTACCCGAATCATTCCCATGTATGTTCAGCGATTTTTTTGTAGTTTAGAAGTTATTCATGTTTTTGTGACATTTTATTTATTTAGCAGTTGCAAGACAATTTTGGTCATTTTGAGGTGAATAATTGAAATATGCTCATAATTTTTATTTGTTAAAAGTTGAGTCTCTCCAATCCAATGACTATTTACTGTAAAACCTACTCGACTGCGCCATAAAATAAAATGATGTTGCGAAAAATTAAAAACTGAAAACAATACCAATACTTTCTGAGGAAAAGTCATGAAACTTTTTTAATCCAAATGTATTTTTAAAACATTGTTATTTCAACAGCTATTTACCCTGTGAATTTCGTCAAGATATATTTAACGCATCCTACTTACATTTTAATATAAAGTGTGCAAGTCCTGAAACCAAAAAAAAGGTATTTAAAATGTCGCATTTCTTTACAGAAAATAGCGGTATTATTATTAATTCTGTCCAGAATAAAAACCTGAAGTCATTCCTGGGGCAACCTGTATAAATATCCAAATTACGAAAAGGAGTGATAAAAAACCGTAGTACTATAATTAAGCCAAGGGTTTTCTCACGATGTGTAGAAAAGGTTAACTTAGGTAATGGAATTACATTTTTAAATATTTTTTTCGTTTAAATAATTATGTATCATACAATGTCACTGGGACTTAATTTACATTCAAACATATAAAGTCATAATTTTGAACAAAAGTAAAATGTATCTTCCTCATGAATAATTGAATTGTGTAATGTGTAAGCTGTATTTGCTTGGAAAGTGAAGTCAATGCATTCAGTGCTAATTGGATAAAGTGTCTCGTATTTTTATCTTTTTAATTCTTCCTTTGGAGAGAATACTAGCACCTTACAGGATTAAGCTATACTTAAATCTAGACAACAATAAAGATCCTTTTGTTATAAAGTAAATAAACAAGTTGTACATTTGAAATGTTTTAGTTTTTATTGTTTTAAATATATTACTAAAAAATGCTACGATTGTGGTGTTACTGATATTGTGAGTTCATTGCTGATTCGGGCAGATGAATCCTTTGATATGCACGTATTTCTTGTCCTGAAAGGTTATTTTATAGATTAATAATCGGTCACACATTTACTTTCATGCTGTGTATTTTAGGAAAAATATTATAACTTTAACACCATTTACACGATACTATTCTGCCATACCATTCTTGCCTCTTGCCACAGAGTATAGCTCTTGCTCCGGTGAGTTTGAGAAAGCAAGAGGCAATAATGGTATGCCAGAATGATATAGTGTAAATGACGATTAATAATTCATTACGAATAACTAAAGGTGCATTTACACGATGCGATTTTTACGTTAGCGATCTGGACGAGAACGCGAAGCGGCGCGGTGCAGCGCAGAAACAACAAACAGTTGACTATTGAAGTGTCCTACGTGAGCGGCGCGGCGCGTATTGACACTTCAATAGTAAATCGACTGTTTTTTGTTTCCGCGCCGCACCGCGCCGCTTCGCGATTGCCCACGTGAGACGCAGGATAAGCCCGCCCCTTGCACGTGCCAACGAGAGTCGCGCTAACTATGACAAATCGCATACGATCAGCGTTTACACCTACACGTAAAAAAATGCCGTGCGATACGATATTGTATGGGTTTAGATCGCATCGTGTAAATGCACTTTAAAGGTTATGGACCCTTCCAACGGTCTAAACCACCACCGGTAACTAAGATATGGATGTCGAGTGGTCTATTCTTGTTATTTTGGTTTAAAAAAAAAATGTAGTGTAAGCTTGTAGGAGGAAGTTCAACGTTTATTTCATGGTTCTAGATAGCACAATGTCGTTTTATAACATAAATTATCAATCTGATCACGTTTTTTCGGAATTTAGAACAATCAAAGTTATCGGCGCGTTCGGCTCGGCTGGACTATGCGACCACCCTAATATCAACATATTGGTCATAACCACAATGTAAATAAGTATAATGTTAGTGACGCCAAACAGCTGATCCTACGGTGATTATTAATTATTGTTTCAAAAATAGTGCCACAAGTACAAAAACTTTCACATCTCTACGTCCCGCAGTTCCAAAGCTGAGAGCATAAACCGTTTTTTCGCCAAAGAAGCTACAGTGAGCAAATGGTATCACCGTTAACACTAGGCATGGCAGAGGTTAAGGTTGACTCTCGAATTTTGATAAACAGCATATCAAATCAAGAGCTGGCGCATAAAAGCGCATGAAGCAAGGCATAATACGTACCCAATGCAATTCTCCAACCATTTCTACTGAAATTCAAAATGTCGTAGTAGAGTTGCATAAAATTTTTTAAATACACTGGACGTAACGCTGATTGGTCTGCAGTTTCATAATAGCCTTGGATCTCCTCTGAGCAATGGTATCCGATCTGCATTAGTGGTAATGAAGTTTTTTATCAAGGAGTATTTTGGGGGATAGAATTTTTGCACATAATAAGTACTTGACCTTCCTATTTTGGTACCGGTGGCACTAATTTTGCATTTATTATACTCGTAATGTGATTGATTTTACTTCATAATACAAGTTAATTAACTTTGATTGGACTAAATCATTATGATCCGTTTGCCGGAGCTTAGTGTACGTAATTTTTTTTCTTATAGCTTTAAGTTTCTAATTTTTTTTGCTGTGAATTACACTCATACTTAGGCTGAGCGCACACCTTAGTCACCACAATTTTAAGACAGACTATTGCTGTACATAAAATTAAAGACGCACACACTTGAAATAAAATGTATCTTATAATAAATTGTCTTCTAGACGTTTTAGGTGTGCGCCATGTAGGCAAATCAGTTTCGTTTTAGTTTTAACTTATCTATGTGAAGCGTCTGTCTTAAAACTGTCATGACTAAGGTGTGTGCTCAGCCTAAGTAGGAGTGTATTTGAAGCTTGTCATGGTGTACGCTCAGCCTAAGCCGTCACCGTAGTCTCAATTCTCAGGCCATTTAACGCAAATTTCATTGGCTTTACTTCGACATAATTATGATTTCGATCGTATAGGGTTTTTTGGCACATTGTGTAGGGATGTTTGATACTTACGTTAATATCACAGGGACTGGGACTCTTTTTGTGGTGATGCTTATGGTGTTCCTCTGATGATGATGAGGAGGAGGAGGAGGAGGAAGAAGAAGAAGACGATGAAGATGATGATGAGGATGACGAAGAGGAGGATGACGATGAGCCATGTTTCTTGTGTCGACGGTCATCCTGAAAAAAACATTCATAAATTATTACACAATTTTAGGAACTATCATTTTCCGTGGGTAACTTATGCGCAAGTACTTTTTATTATCATCATCATCATCATCAGCCTATAGAGTGCCTCAACTAATGAGCGCCATTGCGCCCTGTCCTGTCCTGTCCTGTGTTGCTCCTGTCCTGTTTTATTAATAGGTACTTAAAAATAGCCTTCGTAACACTTGATAATTAAAGTAAAAAATGTTACCATGCTTGATAATAATTTTCAGTCACTATGACCAGTAGAAGATGATAGCTCATTTATGATTTTGTGACAAAAATATTTTATGGTTCAAAAGTTAGCTGATTCTGTGATCCATTTTCCTCTAATGGTCGTATTAATGGTCAGAGATTATTTTATTACCATTTAGCTAGGTTAAATCGCTTGAAATTTATTTTGAAACTCAATGTAATACTTAAAAACAGCTATTTAAAATCCCGTAATGTTCCTAAAGTAGAATAAATATGAAATGTAACAAAAGTTTCATCATTATTGCTCATTAGGAGCAATCGACACTCGCTCCACAGAATGTTCACGAGTCTTCAAACAAATTGGAGAGCATAGCTATGAGTGGCTTAGAGTACTAAACAAAAGCTGCAAACTTTGTATTTTAAAAAGATCATAAAAAGTTTTGCCAGTTTTCCAAAATAGTTTAGTTTAACTAGTTTAATATTATTCTAATAATACCTGTAAGTGCCTACTTGTAGTATTATAATTGTACTTACGCAATCATCTTCTTCTGATGATGATGACGATGAAGAGGACGATGAAGATGAAGACGACGAAGAGGAAGAGGCACATTTCCTTTTAGGTTTCTGAAATTTTAAGAATTCATTTATCACTGTTAATAACAACCTATTTTTGATCAAGGTGGTTAGGTATTTTGGCAATCTTGCTATCCTACTAATATTATAAATGCGAAAGTCTGTGTGTGCGAATGTTTGTCTTCACGTATCTCCGTGACGACTTAACCGATTGTGATGAAATTTGAAATGTAGATTGCTTACATACTGGAATAACATATAGGCGTATAACATTTTCGAAAATCAACCCTTAAGGGTGTTATACAGGGTGTTAAAGTTTGTATGGAAAGAAATTATAGGTTCGAAAGTCTGTATGCAAATAATGCGCAACCGAAGTCGCGCGGGTCAGCTAGTGTTATAATATTTTCGTTTCGGGAATAGTCTATCGGCTATTTAAAATGTTGGTATCATGCGAGTAGAGCTGTGGGGAAAGCTAGTATTTATGGATTAAATCGAGATTAAGATAATTCGATCTTTTAAGTTGAGAGAGTCATTCGTTACGAACACAAGTGTGTATATTATTTGACACAATAAAAAATTTGGTTGGGGCCTTACTAGCACAGGAGAGGGATGAATGGAAAGAGTGAGGGGAAGCCTTTACGCAGCAGTGAGACATTGAGGGCTCATAATAATAATAGGCAAAACAAACTGTCTAAGTTATTGAGATAATATCTCGATTCTCTATATTATTATTTATCTAATAATATAAACAGTGATAATAGTATAATTTATTTGCATCATTGTTCATAGTTAACATCAAAACAAAGCGATTAGATTATTTGATTGCTAATAGTCAGACCTTAACCTGTGATCTGCTCTAAATCTACTATCAGAAGGTAGTTTAGGGCCCTAGTAATATGGTCAACTGTTTATATAATCGCGTTGTATCGGTGACTAAATAAGGAAAGATTCACTACCGAGTTGTATGAGCCTTGTTCGAATCGAGAGAGCTCTCAGATCAGATGCCCAAATTAAAGTTTTTGAGAGCACTTTAAACTGGATGTGTTTGGACTATTGGATATCGCGATCTGGACCAAACGCAATCTAGACCAAATGCGATGTAGTCATATCGAGATGTGGTGCTATAGCGAACTGGTCTATTTGACTAGTCAAATTGCGATGTGGTCCAAACGCTCCTAGCCCTTAAACTGCAAAATTTCATTTAGATCATGTGATATTCTATACACACGCAAAAAAAACTGGCCTATTGGATTTTTTATAACTCAAGAATGTGTGCACAATGATATTTCTTGGTAGGTGCTTAAAAACAACTTCTTGTTTCTAATTATGCAAAATCTTGGCTTTTGGACATTAAAGATCTAAGAGAATGTCTACCGCGCCTTGGGGATACAGTGACCGTGTTTACGTTTTTTTTTATTATTACGACGAACCTCGGACTATCAAATAGTCCAGCTTAAATTCAAAACACTATACTAGTATGTAATTTGTTTTGACAAATTACATACTCATACACAAACACCGGTCTACGTGTGAAAGAAAAAGCTTACAAATAATAGTAAATGATATAAAATAAATATACCAATTATATTACCTGTTAAAATGATACCTACCTCTCTGCTTTCTTCTTCAAGAACACAATTGAAGCGACGAGATCCGCTGAAAAAATAACATGATTGTATTATTATGGTACAATACTTTACACAAGGTATTTTGCAATTTGGGTTGCCTTTTTTATGTTTTACTTAGTAAGTAAGTGGTTAATCATTTCTTTCTGTACGTTAATTTTTTCGACACAATAATTACAATAATTACGTTTTAAAACTAAAAGAAAAACCGACTTCAATGTTCGACTCTACACGCGGCGTGACTGAGAATCAATAAGCCATCCATAAAAAAAATATATCAAATCGACAGATAATGCTTAGGCTCCACCGGCGTCTAAGGGCATTAATTAGCAAAACTGCATACATTTTGTCAAGTTTCGCGGTACGTGAGTTTCTGGCATTAGTTACCTAATCGTCAGTTTGACATAATGCATAAAGAGTTGGACTTTATCTGTCGATTCGATTTACAATGGCTAGGAGGGAAGGCTTTAGAGTTTTACGGGAAAACTATCAAACCCTCAGGAATAAAATTTATATGGGACCAACTTTGGACCCTTTCAAACAAAAAATAATTTTGAAAATCGGTCCACAATTGGCGGAGTAATCGCGTAACAAGATACAAAAAAAAACAACATACAGGTGAATTGAGAACCTCCTCCTTTTTTTGAAGTCGGTTAAAAAACACAGACTGTTAGTTATGTTTCAAATAAAACTTACTCTGTTCTATTCTTATTTGTCTAAGTCTATCACTTAAATAAATACCTGGGACATTTGGTGGATCTTCCTTCTGTGACTGCCAACACAGCCATAACGCACAGTACTAATAGGAGTAGCTTATTCATTTTGATAAATCTGAAACAAAAAAAAACAACATACAGGCGAATTGAGAACCTCCTCCTTTTTTTGAAGTCGGTTAAAAATACACTTGAATTGTTTTTGAAGTATGACAGTTTTGAGATGAGAGATTTGACTTGAGTTTTGTCACGTGCGAGTCACGTGACTGCTCACCGACACCGGGTTATTTGTCAAGTTTAGAACCGTTCAAGTTTTCACTTCTGCCGGCACTCCTGGAGTGCCACTGGTTTCTTTCCTTACTTTTAGGCTTAGTTTTGTGGGCTTTGAATAATAATTCTGTAAATGTTGTCTCGTAACATAAAAAAGTGAACACTTGGATTGAATTAAATGTGACAGCTATTTTAAGAAGTTCCTAAATTATCTTTTTTTAGGTAACTCTTGTAGTGAGCATATGCCAAAAATGCGTTTTTAATTTCTGTCACACTACACATTCTATTTTTATCTGGTTTTTCTTTTGTTTTTGTTTGTTTTAATTGTATTAATGGTGTGCAATAAAGAATTTTCATGAGTACAAATCCATAACACAAGCTCTGTTTACATTGGGACTAGATGTTACTGTGTGAAAGTCCAGCATTATTATTATAATTATAATTTTAGTGGAAATTAATTATTACATAGAATTAAAGCAGGGCAAAGTGCTCCTCATTATAGTCAAAATATCGTTATCGCTTATTGTTATTAAGCTGATTAAAGACACAGGTTCTAAGTCTTTATCTAGGAGTACATTATTTGGGGATATGTAAACACTTCGTTATGTAAACACTGATAACTTTAATTACATAAGTTTAAACAACAATGCTGCGACGTACATTTAAGAAGATTAATCAAGAAATATCTTGTGAATGTATTGTTCTTGTATTGTATTCATTTTCTTTTTATTATACACCTGATCCTTCTTTCACTAAGTTCCTCTTTCATCTAAAGGTTGCCTGGAAGAGATCGCCTGGCCGCCCATTGTACACTGTTATCTAATTGTTATATTTAAGCTATTATTCTATTTAATTGTTTAAGATGTACAATAAAGAATTCTCATTCATTCATTCATGTTCTAGCATGAGCTAAACGTGTGTTTTTGAACTTTTATCAGACCACAAAAATCTTATCACTTATTGATGATGTATTCAACATACATATCAGGGGATATAGGGGGTTATTGGTTATTTCTTTATGTATGCTTATTAATACGAAATCCATTGTAGAGTGAAAAAAACTCGCAGTGGCAATCTGTCTAGTAGTTAGATGAAACACATGGATGACATGTGACTTGAATGTATAAGGGTTAAGCAAAATTAAATCTAGTCCCAATTAAGTATTTAAGACTAGACCAAGACGTAACAGACCTAAAAATCAGCAAGATGATTTAACTCGTCATAAAAAATATAATTATTGAAAGTCGTCATTTTTAAGATTAAGATAAGGTGCAGTTAAAAGTGATGAAAATCATTGAGCTATTACTTCGTATTTGAGTAAATAATAAGATTAAAATAGATTTTTGTAAATAGGTTTTACTTATTTTGTATTACCTAATCATCTACTATGTAAAGAAAGTTGTGAAAAAATCGTATAAAAAGACAACAAAATGAATTTTTTTTCGATGTTAATATGGGAGATTTTGTAAAAAAAAAAACAGGGTCACGACTGTATCCCCAAGGCGCGGTAGACATTCTCTCAGATCTTTATATTCCAGATCCTTTGAAGATGTCTAAGGGGGTAGTCAGAGATTTTGTAATATAATACAATTATTATTTTTCTAGAATACACGCGCAGTTCTATTTTTTTTTCAGTGCATTACACTGAATATTTATTTTATTGACATCGTAGTAGAAAAATATCTTTTTTTCAAAGAGAAAACATAAAAAAACCGTGCGGATTTTATACGTACAGTAAGCTTTCATACTTATCCAGACTTTGCAAGTACTTACTACTTAACAAAAAAAGGATTGTATGTATACCAACTGCATGCGGACCGAATCTGCACCCCACATAAATCAGTAACACAGGTACAACCTAGCACGGCTGCTAAAGATTTTTTACAATTTTGCTGTTTGCTTTAATGATGAACTTTCCTACCTATATAAGTGCAAATGTTGATTATGTTTTTGATTAAATAAATAAATAAAAAAAAAACAGAGTAAAAAAGAAAATACGCAAAAAAAACTTTCCGAATACTGACCTATCTCCGACCAATTATTTGCACAGACTGATCTGTATTTGGAGCAAGCGGTTTAATAAATCGGAGTTTTGTTTAATATATTAATCAAAGGTCACTCTGATACCACTCTCGACCACTGCGTAAACAAATCCAATAATTAAATACTGAGATCAAAAGGGTCTGTGATCGTTGAACTGTTTATAAAAGGACCTTCAGTAACTTTTACTACGAGTTTTAAGCAAATGAATTGTTTCCTGGTGGAATGGATACGTCATTATCCTGGCGCATAGGGGAAAGGTGTACAAGTTGATCCCACGGGGTATGTTGATCCCAGGCCGTTTCGGTGAAACTATGAACGCTATCTATTTATTTTCTTTAGTAGATTGTAGCCCCCAACCCCCCTTTGCATCAGTCAAATCGTAATGGCGGTGTGAGTGACGAGTGCGCGTGAAAAGGAAAAAATAAAAATTGTGTGCCTCTGATCTAAGGTAAGGTTGACTTTGAGACTATGGTACTTTTGTTGTATACAATCAATTGGAAACATTGTTGTGTTTGTAGCTTTGTATAATGCTCAATTACGGTTTTCGCATGGCACCACAATGGTAGAAGCGTTATAGGTTAAGTTATAAAACAAAGACTAAAAAGTTGTGTTTGGGGTGAGATGATCCATCGGTGGGTGCACTAGTTGATCCGGCGGATCAACTAGTACCTTATAGGGTAAAAACGTAGTTTGTCTAATACCTAGATTGAGAGTTCTGATTTTTGGTTTTAATTTTTATGCGTAAGTAGATAGGCATACCTATATTTTCTATTGCAATGCTCATAAATAGGCTAAAGTATGGATGAAATACCATTGTCGAGGTTAATATTTTTTTGTACTTACTAAAGTACCTACAAGGTTTTATTTCATATCACTTGATTTTATAAGTGTATGTTGGTATGTTAAAAGCTTTTAATTAACTAGCAATGTTTGTATGTTTGTCCGGGTCAAATCTTGCAAGCTGGTGACCGATTGAACTGAATTTTGGTACACTTATGAGTCCTTGGTGACAATGCAATAATATGGTAACAGCGAGCTGATCTGATGATGGAGCCATGAGCTGTTCAAATTTAAGGACAGTTGCAGCAGATGTAGAAAATGATAATGGCATGGTCAGAACTTTTTTTTATTTAACTTTCACAAAGTTATCGAGGATTCTAGTCAACCAAAACCGAACAAAATTTTATGAAAACTGTACAAATAAGTACTATAGACAACAATCGCGTACAGACTCTCATTCGAACTATGTTCTCGTATCATCTCCAGTCAGTAAAACCGCAGTAGCTATCATAAATCCATCTCTGACTCGGCTCGTCTCCTTTGAGGTTATAATATTTTTTTTCTCTTTTGAGTTTTAACTACAGGAATATGATCAGTAACAGACACCGTTCAAATCATTTACTTCAAAGTAACTATAGGCCTCATGTAGTTCTTCTTCTTCCTGCCCTTATTCCACTAAGTGGGGTCGGCTATTATGGCTTTAGCTACGAAAGAAACTACCTAGCTTCTTCAACCGATCCAATCTGACGGTAACAGACGAGTACCGAGAGAACTTCCTGATTACTTGGCGTCCTTGCCCGGGATTGGACTGGCTAAGGCGAGGCATTTTGTCACAGCTTTCTTCCATTTCCATCTATCACTCGTCATAATTATCAGAACTCACTCCTTTCACTAACATATCCGCATTCACACAGTTCATCCATCTTTTCTTAGGCCTACCCCTACCAGTATATCCATCCACCTTCATACTCATCACTCGTCGTGTTAGATGACTTTCATCCCTCCTCATGACATGCCCATACTACGCCAACCTTCCAATTCTCAATTTGTCAGTCACTGGCGCTACTTTCAAACTTCCCCTGATATACTCATTCCTTATCTTGTCCATTCTAGTTACTCCACACATCCATCTCAGCATTCTCATCTCTGTCGCATGCACTCTTCTTTCATCCGTCACTTTGGTTGCCCAACACTCTGATCCATACAATACGACAGGTTTAATGATCGATTTGTATATTTTCCCCTTGAGTTTAAGGGGCATCTTCTGATCACATATAACACCAGAGACCTGTCGCCATTTCATCCATCCCACATTCATCCTATTTTTGAGGCCTCATGTAGTTGGAACACTTAAAAATCCTACATTTTAGTTTGCCTACAATTGCCGCGATACATTTTTGATGAAAACGAAAATAATCATCATCATTTTAATGATGATGATGATGCCCTTATCCCACTTTAATGAAAATAAAAATATAGGAAATAAAAATCTTTTTGAATTTTTTTTATGCAGTTCATGATTTTGATGAGGAAAGTTAGCTAGATAAATTTGCTAACTACGTAAGCTTAAACTTTTGAATTAACTTGAACACTCTTCAAATGCGGAGCATTCTCCCTTAAGGGGATCATCTTGTACACCTTTCCCCTAGACATTCTCTGAGATCTTGGGGGTTGATCGATTGGAGATGTGTAGGTAAAAGAAGTAGCCTGAGACACGCCCAGATACAAACAAACAAACTAACAGCCTTCTTATTTTTTAACACACAAAATTCTAACTTTTACTCAAAAGACAGATCATACACAGCCAATTTTTGTCATACAATCATTAAAATGATGATGATGCCCTTATCCCACTTTAATGAAAACGAAAATATAGGAAATAAAAATCTTTTTGAATTTTTTTTATGCAGTTCATGATTTTATCAAAATCGAGCACGTAAGTCCTAACATGACTTTTCGATAGCTCTCATGGTTTCAGAGTTAACCTCAGTGGCCCTGAAAAAAAAACTCACCTGTATATTGAGTTTTTTAATTGTTTAACTTTTTTATTAATCTCATAACTAATTATGTGACTAATTAATGTCTAAGAAAACTGTGATTTTGAAAGAGCCTGATGTTAAAGACCAAAGTTTAATCAAAAGGTAAAATATAGTGTGCTTTACCCTAGTAAACTTTGAAACTTATCCTTTAATTTTTGTTAATTTTGATTATGTGATCTCATAGCCTTGTTAAAGCTATTTTTATACTTAAATGATTAAATTAAGACCTTGTAAGCACCTTCAGAGTTTATTTTCAATAAAATTATAACAAAACCTATAATTTTCCTTGAAAAGGGGGCGAGATGATCCCCGGATCATCTTGTCCATACCCCAGGGATCATCTTGGACACCGGGGTGTACAAGATGATCCTTTGGTAGGGTTTTAGAAAAAGTGAAATCTAGGTATCAAAACAAATCAAATTAAATATTTTGAGTATGAGGAAAGTTAGCTAGATAAATTTGCTAACTACGTAAGCTTAAACTTTTGAATTAACTTGAACACTCTTCAAATGCGGAGCATTCTCCCTTAAGGGGATCATCTTGTACACCTTTCCCCTAATATCTTGGTACACTATCAATATTTGAGATTTTTTTAAAAACCTTGAAACTGTGACAACGTATTTTGTATAAAAAATACGGATACGATTTCAACTGTGCTCATTGTAACAATTTTTTTTATTAAAAATGATAATTCTATAAGGTATAAGATGCGAATGAACGAGTGAGCGGCATTTCTTTAAGTAGGCACAGCAAGTTTCACTTATCATGCTTATCATTTGTGTGAAATGTCCAGCATTATTTATTTATTTTATTATTATTTATTTGCATTTACTATTCTTAGTTTCGATATACATGAAGTTAACGAGCTTATACCTACCAGAAGGGATTTTATATGTATTTAAAAATCATAATACCTACATGATACCTACGCTGCTCATTCTTACATTTATAAAAATGGTTAATATCAAAATGACACAAAAAATACGCAAAAAGCATTATTTATTTTATGACTGTCACCAACTCTTTTATAGATGAAATTTGTTCGGTCGAGTTGACTCTCAGATTATCGTATTAATTTACCGCCACAAGATTACGATAAACGACTCGCCCGCCGAGAAAACAGGCTCCTTACGTAGATGGAAAGGATTTAATATCCTTAAGTAGTGATAAAACTGGCCTTCGTCACTCTACGAGTAAAATACACTACAGAGTTATCAAAATTTTGGTTTTGGCGCCTGGTCATATAAAATAGCTAAGTTTAAACTTTAGCTAAAAATCTATTAACTAAAAATATATTAAACACAAACGAGCAAAAGAGCATGAGCAGGATGGTCGTGGATTCATATCCCACAAGGGTTCTAATATTGGGATGTTTTAAAAAAAAATTGAAATATTTTTTTTTTAATTTGATATTCGGTATTTACATGGATGCGTTTTATCAACTGTATTCAACAATCAATAAAAAAACAACAAAATTCAACTATGAACGTATTTAATTTTTGTATACTGCGCCAAGATGATACGGTAGATGTGAGCTTTTTTTTAAGTGCAGCTTTTCCTTGAGTGAAACATCTGTAAGTAGCAATTATTATTTATTCGTTGACATTGCCGTCGAATAAAAGACTTGCAAAGTAATCCACAGAAGGCGCACAGACGTCTTGCAAATCAGCTTGAGTCATCGCTTCCCTTTCAAATAAATAGGGTCCGAAAAGATGTAAGAAAGCGTGTTTTTGCTTATCTCTCGATCGTATCGGTTACGTAGGTAGCTCAACGAATAACATTTCTTAGATTTACCTAAATTCAACGAATTTATGTAATGATTCGATAATACTGATAACGATAATCCTGACGTCAAGAATACATGCTGTGCCGACCCCACTTAGCGTGGGATAAGGGATAATGAATAATCCAGACGTCAGAAATTATTTTTTACTTACTGGATATGAAACGAATCAACGCTACGACTGATCTCCAAGGCTTACTGCTTATCATGACTAGTATGGCCATCCTATTTCTTTGATAGAATATAGAATTAAATTACATTTAAGGTTAGGCAAAAGTATTTTTATACACCCGCAATTTTGCCGGGATAAAACTTAAAATTAGATAAACTCTAATTATGTAATTTTACTCAAGCGTAGTGATAGAGTCAATCCAATTCAATTCAATCAATTTATTCATAAAAAAACCTTTTTTTTTTTTTTTTTTTTTTTTTTTTTTAACCTATATTTTCCCACTGCTGGGCAAAGGTCTCCCCCATATCCTTCCAACCATCCCTGTCCCGGCCCATTTCCCACCAGCCATTCTCAAAGGCATCGAGATCGTCACGCCAACGTTTCTTCGGCCTGCCCCGGCTGCGTCGCCCATCTGCAGGCACCCATTGTGTGACGACCCCTGCCCATCTGTCTTCGTTCATACGACTGACGTGTCCCGCCCAACTCCATTTCAACTTTGCTGTCTTGTCTCCGACATCTGCGATCCCGGTCTTTGCGCGTAAGGTTGTGTTGCGGACTCTATCGATCCTCTTCACCCCCAGAACGCTTCGCTCCATGGCTCGTTGGCATACCTTGAGCTTGGACTTCTGAGACTCGGTTAATGACCACGTTTGTGCACCATAGGTGAGGATGGGCAGAATACACATGTCTATAAGTTTCCGCTTCAGAGACAGAGGAAGGTTTCCCTTCATTAGCGACTTCATGGACCAGAAGCTCCTCCAGGCGTTTTCGATGCGGCGTTCGACTTCTTTATCTTGCCGGTTCTGGAAGGAGACTATCTGGCCCAGATAGGTGTACTCTTTGACGTAGTGTAATTCGTGCCCATCTACCTTGATCTTGTGTTGGGTGCTGTTGGTCATTATTTGTGTCTTTAACCGATTCATCATTAGTCCAACCTCTAGGCTTGCACTACTAAGATCCTGAAGCATGGTTTCGAGTTCTGATGCAGTAGGGGCGAAGAGAACGATATCGTCGGCGAAGCGTAAGTTCGTAAGCTTTTTATCTCCTATATATATTCCTTTGGTAGACCAGGACCGATTCAAGGTCTTAAAAATCTCTTCTAAAGTGCTTGTAAAGAGTTTAGGAGAGAGCGGGTCGCCCTGTTTAACGCCTTTATCAATTGCAAAATGGGATCCTGAGCTTGTGAGTTTGATATTAGCTGTGCTGTTACTGTAAATAATTTTGATAAGGTCTATATATGTTTTACTTATGTTTTGATTTTCAAGAGCAGTGAAAATAGCCGAATGCTTAATACTATCAAAAGCCTTCGTGTAGTCCACGAAGGCTAAATATAAGGGTTTGTTAAATTCCTGATATTTTTCAACAATTTGGTTTAGTGTATGCAAGTGGTCTGTGGTCGAGAATCCCGGGCGAAATCCTGCTTGTTCAGGAGGTTGATGATCATCTAACTTCACTTTTTAAACTCACACGATTTAAACTCATTTTTGTTTTAATAACGGGACGAGATCGCGTATAGGTTTTCGATAATATTCGAACTATTATCTTACCTCGACGTTTCGACCGGGTTGCACCGATCGTGGTCACGAGGGAACTGGAGCAGCGGGCATCGTCTTCATTCGTTTGTGAAAGAACTTGAAAAGTACCCTCACTTAGTTGTTTAAACAGTCATTAGGTCTGCGACACACCACACTCACAATATCCGATACTATGTTCGGCGATATATCCGGAGTTATGATACGATGCTTACAAATGTTTATTACTGGGTTCCACGTAGACGAGAGCTTATAACCGCCTTCCCGGTTGAAATTGTTATACTTTCTAATTTCTACCGCTTCACGTACAATCCTAGGGTAGTAACGTCGTTCAGTAGAAAGTGTTTTCGGGGAATGCAACTCAATCCAGTGGTTTGGTCCTGATAACAATAAATGTTCAGCAATCGCTGATTTCTCCACCTGGTTGTTTTTGACAGCAGCGATATGTTCCTTGACTCTTTCAGCTATGGTACGCTTCGTCTGTCCTATGTATGAACTACCGCAACTACAATCAATTTTATAAACGCCAGGTGTCTGGTAAGGGATAATGTCTTTCGGCGATCCAAGTTGTTGTGACATTTTTGATAGAGGAGTAAATATGGTGTCTATCGAGTATGATCTTAAAATGGTCCCAATCTTGTCTGTTACCCCTCTAATATATGGCAAAAATGCTGGTTGCCTAGCAACATTTGGTTGTTTTCCCTTATTTCTTCGCCTAGGATGACTTTCCCTTCTTACGCTATAGCCATTGTTCTTAAGAACCTTCTGGACGTGCAACAATTCTTCGTCTAAAAACTCTGAGTCACATAATGCGTGAGCTCTGTTCATTAGCGATGTCTGCACTGAACGAAGGTGTCGAGGATGATGATGAGACTTAGCGTTGAGGTATTTATCTGTGTGTGTCGGTTTCCTAAACACAGTGTGTTTCAAGGAGCCATCTGTTCTCACCATGACTTTGACATCCAAAAAAGGCAATGACCTATCCTTTTCTAACTCGTGCGTAAATTTTAGATTAGGATGTAACGAATTAAGGTGTGATAGGAACTGCTCAATTTCAAGTTTGCTACCCTTCATGACACAAAACACGTCATCAACATACCTCTTCCAAATCCCCACTTTATATAATTGGAAATTAATTAGAGTTCACGTCCAGAAGGTTCTTAAGAACAATGGCTATAGCGTAAGAAGGGAAAGTCATCCTAGGCGAAGAAATAAGGGAAAACAACCAAATGTTGCTAGGCAACCAGCATTTTTGCCATATATTAGAGGGGTAACAGACAAGATTGGGACCATTTTAAGATCATACTCGATAGACACCATATTTACTCCTCTATCAAAAATGTCACAACAACTTGGATCGCCGAAAGACATTATCCCTTACCAGACACCTGGCGTTTATAAAATTGATTGTAGTTGCGGTAGTTCATACATAGGACAGACGAAGCGTACCATAGCTGAAAGAGTCAAGGAACATATCGCTGCTGTCAAAAACAACCAGGTGGAGAAATCAGCGATTGCTGAACATTTATTGTTATCAGGACCAAACCACTGGATTGAGTTGCATTCCCCGAAAACACTTTCTACTGAACGACGTTACTACCCTAGGATTGTACGTGAAGCGGTAGAAATTAGAAAGTATAACAATTTCAACCGGGAAGGCGGTTATAAGCTCTCGTCTACGTGGAACCCAGTAATAAACATTTGTAAGCATCGTATCATAACTCCGGATATATCGCCGAACATAGTATCGGATATTGTGAGTGTGGTGTGTCGCAGACCTAATGACTGTTTAACAACTAAGTGAGGGTACTTTTCAAGTTCTTTCACAAACGAATGAAGACGATGCCCGCTGCTCCAGTTCCCTCGTGACCACGATCGGTGCAACCCGGTCGAAACGTCGAGGTAAGATAATAGTTCGAATATTATCGAAAACCTATACGCGATCTCGTCCCGTTATTAAAACAAAAATGGGATCATCTAACTGTCTACTGATTCTATTTTGTATTACGATTATGAATGTTTTATAAATATGAGATATTAAACTAATGGGCCGGTAATTATTGATATTGCTTTTTTCTCCTTTTTTATGTAAAAGGATTATATTTGAATGGCACATATTGGTTGGGAATGTACCCGTTTGTAAAATAGAGTTGAATAAATTTGTTAAATGTGGTACGAGTGCAGTTGAGCCTATTTTTAGCGCTTCTGTTGTTACTTCATCCTCACCAGGGCTTTTATCAAATTTCATTGTTCTGAGTGCGTCTTGTACTTCTTTTCCTGTTATAAATGGAATGTCATCATCAAAGGAGTATGTTTCATTATTAGGAGTTTTTGTGCTATCAGAATAAAGTTGTTTATAGAAATTTGTGCAAATATCAATAATTTTTGTTCTATTATTGTGTTTGATCCCTTGTTCATCTTGTAAACAGTTGATCCAAGCCTTTTCTCTGTGTATCCCCTGTTTTGCAGTTCGCAAAGATCTGTTGTTCTCAAGAGCTATTTGAACCATATGACAGTTTAGGTTCCTTATATCTTTTCTAATGCTGCGTTTGACTTGCCTATCTATTAATCTATACTCGAGCGAGCCAACTTCTAATCGCTCTCTTTTAGCTAGGAGTAGGTGTGTTTCTCTTGAAAGTTTGCTGTTTTTGTCTTTAGGTTTTCTAATCTTTTTATTACTTATTTCTATTGCCTTGATTATTGTATTATATTGCGCGTCTGTATCAGCATCATTGACTTCATTAATTTTTAAAATACTGAAAGAGTTTGATAATTCTAAGTTGTATTGTTCTGCATTGTTAAATAAAATGTGCTTGGATAATTTCTGAATTTGACTGCAGAATGTTTTGGCACGATGAATCTTGAAATTAAATCTTACTCTAGCACGAATTGGTCTATGGTCAGAACTGAATTTGATTTTATTAATTGTATTGATGTCCTTGATTAGATCTTTGTCGGAACATAAAACAAAATCAATTTCATTCTTCACGGATCCGCTAGGTGACATCCAAGTCCATCTCCTATGTAATTTTTTTTGAGAAAAAGCTATTGGCTATGCGCATGTTTTGTCCAAAGGCAAATTGCAGGAGACGAGTCCCACGCTCATTTCTATCCCCGAGACCATATTTTCCTAGGATATTTTCACTATCACCGGCCTGCCTCACGCCGATTTTTGCATTAAAGTCTCCGAGGATAATGTTCCAGGTTCCACGGTTCTCATCACATGCACGATTGAGCAAGTCATAGAAGTCTTCTATGTCTTCATCACTCGATGCTGATGTGTATGCATATGCTTGAATAAATGTAATGGTTTGTTTGGGTGTTACCTGGAATTTTAAGATGGCTATGCGCTCCGAGTATCCTTTGAATTCTAATATGTTGTTTTTCCACTTTTTTGAAACCAAGAACCCCACACCGTAAAGTCCTTGTGTTTCTCCATAGTGGAAAAATATAGCATCCTCCCTTTCTACACTTTGTTCTCCTAACCTCCTGACTTCTGACAATCCTACTATGTCCCATTTTAGGTCTTTAAGGGCGTTTTCTAATTCGACGAGGCGTTCGTCTTTCATCAATGTTTTAACATTATATGTTAGAACGTTAAGCGTATCGGAATCCATATTAACATTTGCTTTGGTCGTTTGACGGAGGGATCTCACCCGGAGATTCTTTGCACCCCTAACTCCAGGACTGGTTTGGCTCCCGTCAACGCCAGCGCAGCCGCTGGGGTCGCCGGGCACTTGGGGCCGTTGTTGGTTTATTCTTACCATGGGGGGTTTAGACCATAACCCACCACGCTGGTCTAATGCGGGTTGGTGGGTGGGGCGCCAGAGCCTTGTCTGTTGGTCGGCAGGGTGTACCACGGGCCGGTAAGGTTGGCTTGGGTTTTTAAAGATGATGTTCAAAACCCCTTACACCCCACACATAAAAAAACCTAATAAATAAAATTACAATTATTATAAATAAAATTTACATCGAAACCCGCACTAGGCCTGGCCTGTATCGCGGCTGTTCGAGTGTAGAGTCATGGTAAGCAGACTGGAATGTGGCCTACTTCTAAATGTTTTTTCGAATTGAATGCCTTAAGATTTGAGAATGTCTACTATGTCCTGGGGACAGTCGAGATTCTGTTATATTTTGTGTAATAGATATCATACTGAAGAGCAATGTATGATTACAAGTTCTTCGATAACAAATTATCAGAACACGTCAAAGAAAAAACGACATAATAACAAATCTCCAGGATAAACAAGAACGTATCAGAAGATGATATCATACTCTACGTGAAGGAAAGGTGCGTGGGCCGGATTAAGGGGTCACTCGAGATGTCTCTCCGGCAGCTGGAGTCCAGTAGGACTACTAACTTCAAGTCGTACGCACTCCAGATCCCGGCGAAACATAAGGATGTGTTCCTGGATCCAGATTTCTGGCCAACGGGCATCGTGTACCGTCGCTTTAGGGAGGCAGCGCGAAAGCAAAGTCCCTCTATTGTAGGTTTAGTTAATAAGTAGGTAATTATTATATTATTTATGTGTACATTATACATAGTTGTATATCTAAGATATTTATTTATAGCAATAGTCAAAAAATTTTATTATATTTGTTAATACCGTGTATTTTTATTAAAATCTTTTTACTCGGGCTACCGCGATACAGGCTTGGCCTAGTGCGGGGTCCGTTGTAAATTATTTATGTATGAAATAAATAAATTGAATTGAAATTGAATTGAATTGAATTGAATCTCCTGAAATTAATTCAGGAGATATTTTTTTATTTATTGACGACCTCTGTGGCGCAGTGGGTGAAAGCCCGCTTGGGACGCAGAAGGTTGCGGGTTCGATCCCCGCCGCGGGATAAATGTTTGTATGATCTGCAAATATTTATTTCGGGTCTGGGTGTTTCTATGTATAATATGTATGTATTTACAAACAAAAAGTATATAAGTAGTTTATCAGTTGTCTGGTTCCCATAATACAAGCTATGCTTAGTTTGGGGCTAGATGATGCTGTGTGAAATGTCCAGCATTATTTATTTATTTATTAATGATTTAATATCATTAACTAAATTAAATTTATTTTGTTGAATAGATAAGGTACACGTGGTCACGTTAGAGCTCGTGGTCTAGTGGAAGCGGCCCATCTTCCTACCGTCAGCGTCGTGGGTTCAAATCTGTAGTGCACCACATGGTTAGCAATGTCCACTACGAACGAAGTTTATCGAATCGAACTTTTTCAATAATATAAAGAAAATATATTTCAGATCACCAAATAAAATTGGCTCATTACGCTGCACATTGAATTAAACTTGGACGAGTACAACGTTGCAAGTAAAATTATGAACCGGTTTAAAACTTCCCGATGAAGTGGAGTTCGAAAATAGCATTATAAATTCAGCAGTTTACAATCACAGCGCTACTTGGCGAACGCAAAAAACCTTCGCTGAAAACTCGTTCTAACTTTTCCTATTTTTCTGCGTTAATTTCACCTGAACCCATTACACTTTGCAACAATCTTAGTGAGAACGTTTCTATTAGGTTGTTTGAAATTGCATTTGGAACGAGTTTGAGTTACTTTGACGGATTTCTGATATGCTTGTTATTTTTATACCAAAGTTATGAAATTTTTGACACCGTGTCGTCTAAGTTTAGTTCAAGAAGCCAATTTCAAATTTCAGATACGAAAAAGTTCCATTTAACTACGTAATTATAATTGAAAGGGGCTCTAAAAGCTGATTTCTTAGTCTAGCTAAAGTAAAAGTGAAACGTAAATAGCATAAAAAGTTTCAAAGTTGTGCAATGAAATGTTAAGGATGAATAAGTTAATTGCCCCCCGGGGCGTATCGGGGCCTCCTGCCCTCCTGTGCCACAGAGGAATGCATTTAAATTGGATTTTAAGAGTAGAAATCACCGGCGCGCCCGCCTTACCCAGCCTTGTTAGAGCCAATCCCGAAGTTTACGTAAACGAATAAACCTCCACTGTGGAGCCGAATTTATCGGTATCAATCCAAACTACGTAAGTACTATGTTGGTAATGAGTTCTGTTCTGTCGTTTAGTTTGCAAACTTTTTAAGAAAGTAAAGCTCCTACTGTAACATTAAAGTATCTTAAATATTAGATATAGCTTATAATATCAGTTATACTTAAAACTGGTAGGCTTGGAAATTGAAGTTAGAGTTGGAGGAGAGGTATATTTTGTATGAAGGATCAAAAATTACTACGCCTATTTCTGAACCAAATGTTTGTACAATTTCATATTATACTCGTAGTACCTGCGTATTTTAACCTAGTCGCATGCTTAAACTTTGAAGTTGGAACTTTAAAAAGGCCTGTTCACCCTGATTCCCATACCTGTACTTGAAGTTGTGGATTTATTCTTTAGTAAGAGTTTTTACGCAGTATTGATTACCTATTCAACTAGTCACCAGCAGTCACCGCGAAATGCAAGTGTATGAAGTATCATTTGAGCGGTCTTCTTCTTCTTTCGTGTCAATAGTACCTACATCGATATTTAGATATGGGTTGAGTCAAACCCCGCCAGCGTCCGTGGCGTCAATGAGGTCCTTCCTTGTGCAGGTGGCGGGCACAAAGGGCAAACGACCCCGCAGTCACAATGGGTCTGGGAGGGATCGCTATAGCCCCCACCTGCACATACTCTCCCTGCATCGACCGACTTGAGCGGTTATAATTTTGGTCAACGTTGACCGTATTGCTGCTATTCGTTCTGCTACTTATGGTATGTTATACTACAAGAGTATGGCTGGCGTCAAACATACCATATCAGTATATAATACCGTTGGAAAAATAAACGAGATCCAGGTTAAAAGAAACGCTTTTAACCCTGAGTGTCAAGGGTTGATTTATACGGAAAATAAAAAGGTACTCGTAGCTACCATTTGGTGAAACTGCACTTCGTTACGTAGCAATTACCGTCCTTAAAAATCATTGCGATCAACGGAAATTGCCATTTTTACTTACTTCAATTTACAGTTTAAACGTGATCCAGCGGGATTAATGAATGAATTCCCGTTCTACGTAATTAACATAGACATTGCATTACTGGAATGGCTCCAGTGCTACTAATCTCAGCTAGGCAAAGAATGGTTGTCTCATTTATATCACACCCTCGAATACTTAGCAGTAGTAAATCCACTACTAGTAAACATACTTTGGACAGGCTCACCAGCCTCTCTCATCACTAGATCTCTACGGTGACATAGAGTAAAATCACATTTACGATTTTGATGTTTATCATGTAAAGCGGGGTTCACAGCGCCGAGTTTAAGTGTTTTCTAACGAATTTGCATTGTTTTCCACCAATGGCAAGCACCTATTCGGTTAATAACATGTTAAAAACACGAAAAAATGGCGCTGTGGACCCGGCATAACAGAAAAGATGCATAACAATGATATAAAAAACGGTATGCTACACGCGAAAAATAAAGACTCGTGGGATGTTTTTTCAGTACGCGTCAAGCAGGGTGACGTTATAGTCAGTGACCGTCACATGTTTGACGACCGGATGTCCGAGCATATTATCTACAAAATATATATTACGAGTATTCGTTAGAGATAGGGTAAGTCATGGTATTGGTAAACAGGCAGAGCGATGTAGGTACTTAATTCAGAAGGATTACACGCTTTTTCCTTTATGCAGTTTCAGCGTTTGCGTAACAAACATACCTACTCTGCGAGTATTGATTACTCACTTGAATAGGGCAATGCCGGATGGGTCTAGGCATCAGTGATCGGCATCAGGTCAGACAATGATTGCGGTTCGATTGACGGCAGATTGCCTGCGATGCATGTAGCAATGGATTGATCATCTTGAGGCTTCGTTGTCCTTTTAGTACGTTTAGTTAATTAACTATCACATGAGAACGTGTATTCATTTTGAGTGGAAAATACTGAAAGCATCTCTATCGATAGAAAATTGCATGAATCAAATAATGTAATCTCAGTTTGCACAAAAAAGTAGTCAAAGTAGTTTTGTGGAGGAGCTGTGGTAGACTCTCCCACAAAAGAAGGGAGCTCCTAAATTATTAATAATTATCACATCAAGATTATCTTTTGAGTTTAAAATCTTTTATAAAATCAAGGTTTAAAATAAAACCATTTTATTATGTTTAGTTTAAAAGATTTGATAATAAAGTAGTACATGGTGAATGAATGAATGAATGAAAATACTTTATTGTACAATGCACACCTTATAACTACAAAAAACAGTGGAAAAGAGAACCATAATACAATGCACAATGGGCGGCCTTATGGTGATAGCAGTACAAAATTTTAGATTGTCAAAATTATGCAACACATCATTGAAAACATTTTCATGCAAGTGTTTAAGTGACCATTACTCGCACTAAACTGTTCATAAATAAAACTGAGACCGCAACTTTCCACTTAACTTCTCTAAAGTGTTGGCTTCCTGTTTTAAAAAGTAAAAAGTTTCCTGCTTTTTTCCAAGAACGCAAGGCGCTTGAGTTGCAAGTTCAAAACAGCTTTTAACACCCTCACAAAGTTCTTTTATTTTTAACAAGCTATTGTTATGTAAATTATTTGAAAGTTTGCTTATCAACCAC
Organism: Epirrhoe alternata; assembly: GCA_963565295.1. NCBI lineage: Eukaryota > Metazoa > Arthropoda > Insecta > Lepidoptera > Geometridae > Epirrhoe > Epirrhoe alternata. Next base: position 8,876,477 of record OY751381.1, on the reverse strand, counting down.
GTGTTTTTTAATTATTCATAACGGTGGCATGTTAAAATTGATATGTCTGCCATATTTTAGTGTTTCATTTCAACTCATTGTATTACATAATATTATAATAACCGCTGTCCGTCGTCACCAGAGTGAGACTGACTCATACGTGACAGAGTGTCACTGACTCATACGAACTTACTTACCGCTGTTGTTACAGCGGTAAGTAAGTTACAGTACCCTTATTAAACGATATGTCACTTGTGTTTGATTCATCATCTTTATTTTATATTTCTTAATTTTTTACTGAAAAATAAATAACTTTTCGAAAGTTTACGTAAAAACAGTTCTATGAACTTTTGTATTACATGAATGCTTTTGAAGATTTTTAAATTAAAAAGTATAATAATTTTGCTCGCATTTTGAAGTATCACTGGCTCTCCTGGGTATATTAAAATCAATATCACTATTTTATTATTATAACGTGATAAAAAAACTAGTGCTTAAGGTTATCGGAGCGAAGAGGGCACGGCGGCAATCGTAATAAAATTTCATAGAAACTTCGAAGGCGACGATTTCCTTTGCCGACTGCCAATTGAGCTTGAACACGTTTATAATGCATTTTACTTCATTTATTTCAAAGAAAGTTGTGGAAAGCAAATCTACGTTTTTAATTGCAAAAATCTTATCACGGCGGAGGAATTTATTTCCGTCACACTAATTTATTCTCGATTGGAACAACTTCTTACTTTCTCTATGTTTTTTGTGCAAGACGGCGATTCTCTAAATACAGGCGCACACGTATTTATTTACTTGACTTTTTCAATTTCTTTCATTTCATCTATAATTTATTTATATGCAAAAGAAGTCAAAAGGCAGAAAGAATTTATTCAGTAGGACCGTTGGGATCACTTTAAATCGTCTCAAAGCTAGGTGATTTTACTCCTGTTCCCTCGCGACATAGACCGTGAAAAACCAGAGCAACAAACATGGTTTGGGGCCTAGTTTTCTTTTAAAGTGATCCATTTTTAATCTAAACTTAATATCGACTTTCAAAGGCTTTATTTTATAACCTTTTAGGTTGGGTATTGCATTGATTTATCTTTAAATCTTAATAGGCAAAATAATAATCAAAAGCCAGTTTTTCAGCGCAGTGGGAGAAGGTTGCGTGCTCGATCCCCGCCGCGGTACAAAATGTTTGTATGATCTACATATATTTGTCTCGAGTCTGGGTGTTTCTATGTATAATATGTATGTATTTACAAACAAAAAGTATAAAGTTGTATAACAGTCATGTAGTACCCATAACACAATCTCTGCTCACTTTGGGGCTAGATGATGCTGTGTGAAAAGCCTAGCATTAATTTAATGCTTCTATTGAAAGCTTATTGAAAAATATATTGAACATACTGTGTCTGTAATAGATATCTACTCGAAGCCAATTCAAAACAGCCCTTATACTGCCATAGTCCAATTGATGGGTCATCTTGTCGGATAGATGTGGTGCGGGCTTTATGCCGATTGTCTCCAGCATAATGCTCTTTGCAGGTAGGCACAAAGAGAATCCACATGTCAGAGCCTGCGTCATGTGCGCCCAACATATTCATGGTCGGCTATGCTTATTGTCTGCGTATTGACATTCTCGATAATGAAGTGAGCGTCCAATTATAATTCAGAACCCATTGCTACGGTTTCATATCACGTGATCTTCTAAGACCATTATTATTCAGACCTTTATTAATGATTTATTGATACAGGAAGTCAACCTCTGCCTACACTCAACGAAGCGCTGTAAAACATGAAACATTTTCAAAAACGGATTAAATTATTTGTTGCCCAACAGCTCCCAGCATGGTGGAGCTGACTAAAGTGCAAGGTTACTCACAGTGTTTTTTTTTACACCGTTTTCAGCTCATGTTAATGCACATTTTTTTTTGCGAAATACGCACATCGCACTAGTCAATAGGTCACTAGTTAATTATTATAGGCTAACAAGCCTATAATATTGAAAGATGTTATGGCTGTACCTGTAACCAACTTCTATCATCAAACTAGAAGTATGAGAACGTTATTTTCATACATATTCTGACGATGATGTTTTAATTACTTTATTTTAATAAATTTAAAATGCATTTGCCTATACCAGCTTACGAGTATAATACCTACTGATACAGGTAAGCTTCTAACAGATGAGAGAACAAATCCGTCGTTAATTACCTATCCGCGCGTAATCTTTTAATTAGCTAAGTGTAAACTTACGCGCGTCGTTGGTAGCGAGCCCTTGTATTCAGTCAGATGTAGAATTTGCGTAAATAAAGATCTACGAAGATGCTTGCTCAGTCCCGGCTTAAATTGTTTGAATTAGTAATTGGTACATATTACCAAAATTTTAATACGTATACCATCATTTACCCTATGAGAATTTGCATCATTTTTCGTTTGTCTAAAAAACGTGTGTGTTTGCAACATTGGATCAAAGGACAAGAAAAATCGATAGATTTTGAAGAGTTGAAAGCAAATTGGTCTGCGGTCAGGGGGTGAGGTTTTTGTTGGGTTTTAATTTAAATTTATTTGTTGTGCGAGTGAGATTTGTTTAAAAAGGCTTTATTTTTGAGAAATTTTGATGATCGGGCATTACTGAGTCATTATTCTTCGAGGCACTATCTCTTACAACTTCGTAATTGTAGACAAGGATGAGGATAAGATCAGTCAGTTTAATGAGTCAAAAAATTACTTAAATAAAATATTGTGACTAGTTTCACAGTTGCGGTCTCAGTGTAACCCTCAAGGGTCGACTGAACGAATATAAATGAATCTTATATTTATGATACTTTTTCGTTGCCTTCTTCTTGGTAGCATTTTATTGCTCGTGAAAGGGTACGAATTGTTTTGCTGACAGATTTACGGCAAGAAATTCGGCGTTTGTTTTATCTGTTAGTGCGCTTTTTGAGTGCCTACTGTGATTGTTTGAATACCAATTTAATATCGCCAAGCAATTTGTTATGATTTATTGTGAAACATCTTGCAGTAAAACAGATTAGGATAAGCGTTGAAAAACTGAAAGGGCAGCCTCAAATGCTGTAGGAATCCATAAAGATAAAAGTTATCTCGATTAGGAACATTTTGTAGGAGTGTGAAATATTGTTATTGCGCTGTTTTGTTATAAGAATAGAACTTTGCTAGATTCTCAAGTCAAAATCAAAAATAAAAGTTGTGTGTCAGGATCGTAGCGACTGGAGATCCGTGGTCTCTGCCTACCCCTTTGGGAAAGAGGCGTGACTTAATGTATGTAAATTAAATAAAGCAATAATTGAATACCTAAGACTTTAGGAGGAAGGGAGGTCTTATTAGTTTTCTATTACCAAATAATTTTTAATATATTTCTTTATATTAATGATAAATAATAAATCTATCGGGTTCACTTTAAATCGTGCGGCGTGCGTACATTTTTTTATAGGTTGAGTTTGTAAATTAGAAAAAAAAAATACTCGAATGCTTTTAAACTCGAATTATTTATCAGTCTCAGGTGTAAGCAGCACTAAATAAGGATACTCATTGCACCTAACTCTTTTATTTAAAATTAGAATAAAATCAAAACATAAGTGAACAATGTGAGCTATTAATTTATACCGAGGCTGTGCCGAAGTGCGCTGAGAGCCTCGAGGCTGCTAACTCGATAACAAGACAACAGCTTTCCTAATTGCAATTTATTGCAGGTACTACAAACAAGTCTGTCTCACTCAACGCTCACGTATTTTAAATTAATTTGCACACTCCGCCGTGACTACGCTGCAGCTACTGCCTTGCGTTTGTTTCAAATCTTACAATTAATAAAACAAAAAGTGTTTGGTGAACTCTTCGAACTTTTCAGACGGCACAACACGGTAGACATTATGACGTCCTCTGGTTAGGAGTTTTATTTCCACCGCAGGAAATTTTTGTATGATCTGCAAATATTTGTAATGACGTCATAAGTATTCGTTCATTCCGAGTCACTCAAGATCTTTTAAAGATGTCTAAGGCTCTTGTATTTTATACCTTACATAAATTGTTGATGAAGTTCTAGAAACATTTCTCGATTTAGGGGAGCTTTATATTAATAAGAGCTATTCATATGTATCAGGATCACACAATACACCTTCAAAAATCACAACAATATGAAATGAAACCCTATCGTTGCACTAGATTGTAGCTCTGTTTACAACTACTGTTTATTCTAAAAGTGTAGAGTAAGTGCTGTAAAACAAGCTGTAGGAAAAGTTCCGTTTCTGTTACGAAGCTTGTTTAATTATTAGTTTACAAAATAGAAAGTTATCTCCGCCAATTTATTTTAGATCCGATTCAAGCAAAGTTGAGTCGTTCTTTGTGCTGATTGCTCATAGCGAAGGATATCCGAACTGTTGTTTATAAATTGTGAGAAAGCAATTAATTTAAAGTCCACAATAGAAAACTTTTCCCTTGAACAGTACTTGTACACGGGCAATCTGCAGGGCAACTATAATCTGCGAAAGTTGAAACAACTTTCGTAAACAATTTCTAAAAATAATCCCCATCATTTTTGCTAACTACTTCAGTGTAGTTTTCAAACTGAAAAGTCGTTGAAGGCTTATGAGAGCTTTGATGGAGCCTTTCAAGTCTCCTTACCAAACTATTACGAAATTAAGTCACTAGCGAGGTTATACCGGGATCAGATTTCATTCGCAGCTAATCCAGACTTGTTTCAAACATCCTTTCGAGACTTGTAGCGTAATTAAACTTTACGCTTTAAATAACTTTACTTTGGAATACTGAAGCTTTGTGTTGGCTAATAAACAAAATGTTGCTTAATTTTAATCGCTCGTATGTTTGCTCTCAAGTGAACAATAGAGATCTCCTCCGTTGTTATGCATTGTGTTCCGTTTAGCCGTTTGCTTTCTTCAACTGGTTTATTCAATGACTTCCTTTATTGGCTGTTTATTGGAAATTAAAGGTCTTGTTTTTGTTCACTTTGTTCTTTGATCGTTTTAAGTTTTGCAGGTAATTAAGTTTATATTAATTTATAATACCATTGGTAAGTCGACGTGATAAACAAACTCCTCTCAATCAACTTTTCATCTTAGCATAGATCTGAGGATCTATGATCAAATTGATGTTATCTGAATTTTGGACATAGTTTGGAACGGGTAAACTACATGCCTTTATTTCGAAATAATACGAGTAGAATGACTTTCTAAGAACGCACGGAATAATAAGAAACCTTATTTATGACATCAACATCACTTTCTTGAATTTCCCACTACGTTTTTTTATCAACCTATGTCGGGCCATTGCTGGGTAAAGGTCTCCCCTAACTCTTTCAACGGTCTCTATCCGCCACTACGTTCCACAAATCTGTCTCGAAGGCCTCGATGACATCACGCCAATGTTTCCGAGGGTGACTTCTACGCTGCCGTCCTTCTAGCATTCACGGCGTGACATGTTGGCCCATTTTTCTGCCGGTCCATCCTGCTCACGTGACCCGCCCAGTCACACTTGAGCTTGGCGGTTTTCGAACCCACATCCGCAATGCCTATCAGTGAACGTAACATGGTGTTTTCCAGTCAATCTACGCGTTTAAGCCCGAGAATGCTACGCTCCATTGCTTTTTGACATGTATAATTTTTTTCCCTGTTCATACACTTGCCTGTTTTGTGTCTATAATAAATATAAGTCTTATTCTCCGAACTATTGACATGAAAACCTGCCGCATCAAAACTCGACTATCACGTCCGATTCATAGGTGTCTCATTTACATGCAAATTCGCGAAATATGCTTACGTGACAAGCGCTGCATTCAAGTTGCTCGCGGCTTGAATAGGGGCCTAATTTGCGTACACTAATCAAATTCCTATTAATAATGTTGCTGAAATTAGCGTCTCTTAGTGGTGTGTCAATACAGATCAGTCGTGTACAGCAAACATAGAGTAATGTATGCTCTGTGTCATTATAGAGTAATGATGGTGTTCGTCGGCGTCTGACCAGGACTCTTGACGACAACTTATTTTACCCGACTGTCAAAGGAAGGGTTATGTTTTCAGTTGAGCTGTCTATAGATCGCTCTTTTATTAACATTTAGCTCATATAACTGATTCTCGTGTATTTTTTGTAGATAATTATTTATGTGAATGTAAAAATTTATTAAAATGTTACCGAGTGATTATTTCAAGATTAATATAGAAAATTTGTATGAAAATTCTTGAAAATAACATATTATGTAAATAAAAATAGTGGCACTTCGGGAGTGCCGGCAAAAGTGAAAACTTGAATTACAGATACAGATACTCATATACAGAGGTGTCGGTAACGGTAACAGTGTCACGAGTTCAATGGTTTTATTCATCTCAAAAAATGCCCAACGCGTTTCACTTCAACATTGTAATTAATCACGTACTCAAGGATGAAGTCAAACGAAGTTATAGGTTTTATTTAAAACGGTACCTTAAATAAAGCTTCTAGGAAATTAGCTCGGTAAACATCAGTTAGCTAAAAAAACATTGCAAAGCTTTCAAAACATCCAAGTGACTAGTGTAAATACGACTTCGACTAGGCAATTGTATAGCAAACGGGCTATCGTATTTGGAACAAAGCTAACGAACCGGTGAATCATGTAAACAGCTACCAAGACGATCTTCTTGTTTACCTAAAGAGCCTTTGCTTCATTAGGATCCAATTTACTGTCAACAAATTAATCCCCATTCAACATTGTATCGCGCTTTCTACGATGAACAATTAGTTGCGTACCTGTCTGTATGATTGTTGATAATTATGCATCTAACTTGAACACTTATAGGTACGTTTACATAATCTGTCTACATCTACAATGTAGGTACTTATACAAAACATATCGTTGCTTTTCGTTTCGTTTTGAATAAGTTTTTTTACTTAAAACACGGTGTTCGTACTGTTCTTATTAATATGAAATGTGATCGTGCAGTTTTTCAAGTGCCCAGGGTCCGTATTCGCGTTCTTTTTTTCGTTCGTTTGAAGAATATTCGGATGCTTCCCACCACGATTTCTGACATCAAGGGTCAATTTTTCGGTTTGGAATATTTGGTCCTTTTTTTTTTTTTTTTTTTTTTTTTTATACCGTCAGAAAATCCATTATGCTATGATATTATGATACCCTGCCGCCGTGGGGACAGCGGAAGGGTTATGTCGGACTCTCACCGACTAAAAACTGACGTATGGCCGGCCTCCATGCATGTCAAGGGGCTCCGGGCTCTCCTACGGAACTCACCGGTGCCCCTCTCGCATTGCCTAAAGCACTGTCCCGGGAATGACACCCACAGTCACGCCCAGCAATTTGGTCCTAGGTTAGGACCGTGTTTTAGCCTCCTCGCAGACTGCAGACTTTCTATCGGCCGATAGTTGAGATGGAACATACTTCGGCTCGTAATGAGTATGGAGAAGTATGTCCCAACTATCGGCCGATAGAAAGTCTGTAGTCTGCAAGGGGTCTTAACGTTTGAAAAATTTGCGCTTGAAGTCAGAAATCGTGGTGGGAAGCATCCGAATATTCATTAAACGAACGAAAAAAGGAACGCGAATACGGCGCATGACAATGGCGCATGGGGCTTTTTATTAGATAAATATTTGTATTCCTTGATAACCTCATTTCCCTAGGCACCGCGACATTTGACTGCAAGGTAAATAATGAAGTAATTAACTAGCAACGGTCCGAGCGTATTTGAACTAAAACTAACTTTTGAACTCAGTTTCTATACAAGCGTGTTTCGCTTTAAGTACACAGTTGTGTAAATGTAAACGATGACTTCAGCGAATTCTTGTTTACTTGCTTTATTTTGCTTTGGATGTTATAACAAGCACACGATAACTTTGCAACCGTTTCTTAGTTAATTGCTACTTTTAGTTATAATAATAGTTTTGAATTGAGTTGTTGCAAGCTCCAAGTAATTTTTAATGACGTCTGTGGGCGAGCGCTCGGTTTGAGATGAGGAGGTACGGTTTGATTCTTATCATCATCATCATCTCAGCCCGGTATCACCCACTGTTGGGTATAGGCCTCCTTTCGCTTTTGCAAGACTTTTCGGTCCTTTGCGTCAGGTTTTGCCCTTATTATGTATATATACTTCTATACTATATAATATAAATATTATAAAGAAGACATATAATAATACATATAACAGACATATAATAATAATATTATAAAGAAGACAGATTTGTTTGTTTGTTTGTATGTTTGTTTGTTTGAAATGAATAGGCTCCGAAACTACTGGACCGATTTGAAAAATTATTTCACCAATAAAATCCCACATTATCCCCGATGAACATAGGCTATATTTTATCCCGGGGAAGTGAAATTTTCCCGAGGGATCGCGGGTAACACCGCGGCGGACAGCTAGTTATGTATATTTTGATTCTTATAGCGGGACTAATATTATAATGATCTGCAAATATTTATTTCGTGTCTTGGTGATGTGGTTGTTTTATACTCGTTGTGTTTACTCTCGACACAGAATGTTATGGATTTTTTGGGATTAGACTACTCACAGAGATACAGACTTGTATAGGCTCAGTTAGTATTTACTTCGTGTAATCTCGTGATTTGATCAAACTAATTAATAACTTCTGCGATCATTTCTCCTAGGAATAGTCATTTAAACTAATAACTACAGTAGCTTAATAGCTTATAACTAGGAATCAGGTTAATAGCTTTCTGATGGAATGCTATACACTTATAAGTATTTGAGTCTCCAATGAGTTCGTCTATTCTACCTTGACAAGTCCTAAATTTATACAAAGTCCTTGGCATAGTTACAACTTTACGGTCATTCAACTTGAATAGTGTATGAAGTGAAAAAAATTACTATCTTTTATCCAGCTTTGGGCGAAGTCTATAGTTTGTCGAGAATTGAGAGAATTGGGAATGTGGCTGGAACTTGTCATATCAATAGCACAAAGTATATCATGTATTTCTATACTAATATTATAAAGAGGAATGATTTGTTTGTTTGAATTGAATAGGCTCCAAAACTACTGGACCGATTTAAAAATTCTTTCACTATTAGAATCATATATTATCCCTCATGAACATAGGCTACATTTTATCCCGAGAAAGTGAAGTTTTCCCGAAGGAACGCGGTTAACGCCGCGATGGACTAGTATCATATAAAAATGCACAAAAATTACAATATCAAACATGTTAGGCGTGTTCCCCTGAATAGACAGTTAGGATAAACAGCGCCCAAAGGTCCGGAAGTAGCCGTAATTCAATTTTCCCGCGATAGTTGCAGGAAACACCAAAGCCCCAAGTCATTGCCTAACGGAGCTTACAAATGTCGGTTTTAAAATCATGTCCCCGTTAAAACTTTACTCATGAATAATTTACGAATTTTCTTCTGAGATATGGTCTTGCCGGGGAAGATAAGAATTAAATTACGCGAAATTAAAATTTTATTATAACATCTGAGTAAAAATATAAAGAGAGTAATTTGCATAATTATCACGGATACTGTTTCAACCGGTATCTGCTGAATTTCAGGGATTTGAGGCCGCGGAGGAGTAACGAAACACGAACTGGGTTTATAAGAAAATACTATGATAAGCATAGAAACATCTACTAAGCAGCGGTTTCATGTTTCCATTACAGCTTAGTAAATTTTTTATTCCAAAAAAAACATTTGGTTCTTATTAAAAAATGTAAAGGCGAAACATCAAAACAGATCAGTGGCTTATTATAGAATGTGGCACGATCTTTTATGAGGACCTAGCAGATAATAATTTGAGTCCAAACCTTTGGAAGTGGCATTTGAAGAGCTGAGACCGCCTTCCCGTAATTTTCTGAAGTGCACCCTCTAAATTGAGTGAGTGCTCTTATATTCAGAATTTATAATATTAGGGTACATTCTGCTTTAAATTGTATATAATCTACAAGTGCTAACTTTCTAAATAGTCATCGTATTTCTTGTATTGTATATTTATTTCATTCTTACGTCAAAAATATGTTAATATCAGAACCCTGTGGCCGCGCACGTAGAGACCTGGATGCGAACCTAATGTTTAGTGACTCGTAGGTGACGCATGATATGCCTATTTTTATTTAAGAATAAGAATATATTTATTTGACACACACAACACGGTTACAGGCAATAAAGACAACACACATACAGGCATAGATAACAAAGAACGAGACGGGGAACAAAAATTAATTACTATATAAAAAACAATAAAAAAAGAAGAGATAAAAATAAATTATAACGAACAATGTACCTATGCTGTGGTGCCAAATAGGTCCAGTCTCAGCTTTATAGCTGCTCCCAAGGGAGACAGCGCTGATTTGCTGATTTGTGCCGGTCTAGTTGCTGTGATATTCAACAGTTACTTATTTTTAATAAATGACTGATAATATTTCTAATTAGTCATGTAAAATCAACTTGTATCTCTGTCAAATGTATTTAACAATGTTTTAGCATAAGTACCTAATAAGAGTAAGTTGGTTTTTCATTGTCATTGTACGCATGTGCAAAAAATATGTTGGTTAAAAAAAACAAAATAATTGCCTCGTGGTACGATATTAAATTCTATGGCAACGCAAAGCACCTTGCTATCTCATTGAAACAAGGATACTAATGAGAGACTAAGGCAGGAATGTTAATTAGCTGCAAAAACACTCATCTTGAAGGAATATGCAAAACTCACCACCAAGTCTGCGGTTCGTTAGTATTTATTGTACCTTTCTTCGGCTTTTGAGAATTTTATTGCAAGTTTAACATTCTAATAGATTCAGCACAAGCTTGTAGTTTGTGTTGTAGAAGTGGGAACTATCTTACATGGAAAGAATATTTACAGTTTTAATCAATGATTAATTTTTTTCAACAAGCATCGTATCTCATGGTTGAGTGACTGTTACTGTAACTATACTCTGACTGTACTTTAGCTTCAATACTTTTCAGAGATTTCGATGGTGAGTAGGTACCTGGGTTTCTTAGAACATTGTCAACAACATACAAACATTCAGGTCAAGATCTCACATAAAAAATATTGATAAGGCATAGAAGTTTCATATGAGTAGCAAAACACTGAAAAACAATTGAAGTTGTTGAATTCTCATAAAGTCATAAGTCAGGGGCTCACGCTGCTCTGCCAAAATTGCTAATGACCGCGAACGGCGTGTGGTCCGCACTGCATCGAGCCAAAAACCAATTTGCAGCACACTAATAATATTGTTGTATTGTTCGGTTGGCGGGAGAGTTTGATAATGTACTCGCATTATTGGCGAATTGAATAATTTGATACCATATATTAAGGTGACATTGGTGGCTTCGTTCTAGGTAAATCGGTTCTACGTTCCCCAGATTTGGCTCAAACTCACCAAATAATATTCGACTTTTCGACGTTGCCTAAACAATGAGGTAACAACAACGTTCACATAAAAACTTTTGCGGTTAAAATTTTCAATAAGTACTTATTAATTAAATCGTTTTTCGTAGCCCATTTGAACAAAAACTTCCCCCAGTCCCGACCATAGCGATAGAAATACACCTGGACTCTTGAACGCATATAAAAGTTTTCCAATTTACGGGGGCTGATTGGAAAATTTTCGCAATTTTGGGTGTTAATCGAACCTTGACTTTTCCAGCCTTTTGAATCGAATTAAAGTATCAACACTGTTTTGCGATGTTGCAAAGTCAGAGCACAGTCAGAGGTTGTTTTTACAAAAATTCCTGTGGTTCTTAAAAAAATGCTACATGTTCTATCAGCCATGATCTTTGAAATATTTGGAATCATATCAACCTTATTGAACAAAATTTTAGGCGTTGTACTACAAAACATACCTACTGTACCTACAGTTTCACTTGTAGAGTTATATTAAAATTTGAAAATTTCTAATTGTATGTACATGAACCTAAATCGTTGACTGTATTTCGATGAAGATTACACACAAATTAGATGTCAAAGGATTATTTAGCTCAATTATGTGGCAACACCAATTATGATGGCATGATTACTGGCAAATTACTGTAACCGAGTACTGAATGGGGTTCATTGTAAACTAGGTAACTAATGAAAGGAGCATACAAATGACAAAGTGTATTCAGACCACGTAATTGGATCATGTGGGATTAGCAATCTCAGATCAACATCTAACAAAACACGGTAAAAGGGGAAAGCTGATTGCAAACAAACAGCCGAGAATCTTTTGAACTATGAAGCATATGAAATCCGTGATTGCTTTGTTATTTATTTCTTAAATAATTTGAATATATTGTATTTGTAAAAGATTTGCCCCTAAATATGGCTTAGGTAGAATGTTCTGCTAAGTATAAGTCGCATAACATTTTGTTGATTTTTATATTCATTAGAAATAGAAATAGAAAATAGAAAATATTTATTTCTGTAACAGATTTACAATATAAAATACTAAGGTTGAGACCTTCTTTTAAGTAAAAATACTTGTGTTAGAAGGTCCCGCTCTTCCATAGCCATACATTAAGGTTACAGATTGGTAAATGCTTAAGTACTATTAAAACTACTGGCTTTTAAAACTAAGTTTACAAAAATATATACCTACTTATTTTCTTAATATTTATAAATTTAGATATTATTATACTAAACGAAGACATATAAAAAGTTTAAGTTAACTAGAGGATATAGTGCCTGTGCGCGTGTGTGTGTGCATGTGTGTGTGCGTTTGTGTGTGTGTGCATGTGTGTGTGAGTATTTGTGTGTGTGAGTGTGTGTGTATGTGTGTGTGTAGGTAAAAGTGTTGTAATAGGTAGGTACCACTGGTGTTAGGTTATAACATGTAGTAGGGCTTCCGTGTCCTCGTAGCTTTTTGTCCGCAGCCAATTAGTCATGACTTTTTTACTTTCATAATACGGCATGGGGTAATTATAGAGTCATTTATTTTAACAAAAAAATCCCTATCCATGCTAAACTCATCAATGACCCAAACCCTAACAAGATAAATATTAAACTGCTACGGTAGGTTTTAGAATAAAACAATAAATTATTCAAAGAAACTGAAGGACAATTACATTTTTTTAGTTAAAAAGTTGCCGTTTGAATATTTCTACAAGTTATGGGTCCAAAGAGGAAGATAATAAAATTCGGTACCTATAATTTAATTTTTATTGCAGCCTGTACGTGAAGGGGGCTTCATTTGAATAGTAATTTCATTTTACTTTCATCCTAATGATTTATGGTTGTCTCTGAGACATTTTTTGAGGTACATTTGCTTTACTTCCATAGAAACAGGATCAAGAAAATCAAAGAAACTATTTTACTAAAACTTATTTTAAAATCTAAATAAAAACACAAGCCCTTACTTATAAACTTGACATAAAGTTATGTAGTGCATAACCTATGAATAATCATATACATTTTTTTTTGTATAATGCTTGACATAACTTTATGTCAAGTTTATTAGTAAGCGCCCAGTTAAATTATTTATCAGGGCGATGGTAATAATTCCAAGTATTTTCCTTTCAAGAAAATACAAATAAAAACAATTACTTGCTGTGATTTTCAAACTTGTACAACGTTAAAACAACTTCTAAGTGAAAATTCAACAAACACACCACACTTCGTAATTCGTAGACTGCGTACAAACCGGTATTAGATTAAGTGAGGCGTTACTAAAATAAAATTAACGAGGGGCTTCCCCGGAAGGCGACAGGAAGGACGCGCCGTCACTGTCGGAAAAGTTATCTATATCTACTGCGAAATCTTTATAAACTTGAGCGGGAAATTTGTTTGCTAAACGAATATGTCTAAACTGAACGAAGTGTTTTCAAAAATTTTGCAACTAAGTTATGGTGTTGGACTTCATTGTTGTTTGTGACTAAAAGTTGCAGTTTAAAGTTTGAATACACTATATGTGTACCTATACTATTATTATAAAGAGGAAAGATTTGTTTGTTTGTTTGAAATGAATAGGCTCCGAAACTACTGGACCGATTTGAAAAATTCTTTCACCAATAGAATCCTACATTATCCCCGATGAACATAGGCTATACTTTATCCCGGGGAAGTGAAGTTTTCCCGAGGGATCGCGTGTAACACCGCGGTGGACAGCTCGTAATATATACTTAGTAACATTTTACCGCGCTTTGGAAATTAATAAATCGTAAGGAAAACCTTATCTCGTTTCGTACGTAGTATTTCATTCAACATTATAATTCTGCAGACATAACAAATCACAGATACATAAAATATCAGCACGTATCGATTTATAATAAAGACATTTATTACTCCAATACTCACTAGCGTGGCACATACACAACTCTGCCGTTTTTACAGATGATTGTCGAAATTAATCGTTCCGCTGGTGGCAGCCATGATGAATGACACAAGGAACGAATTCAAGTAACGTACAAATTGCGAGCATAAATTACGCTTTAATAATTTCGCGTACGGCCTGCTCTCTCAATCACTCGCCAGGTGTCGCCAGCATAAATCCTCTGGTAAAAATTAAGAACTTGCTTTTATTACTATTCGTTAATTTATTCAACCTGATGCCTATAGTTATACCGGGTATTGGTCATCAACCTAGACATGGTATCTATATCTTTGCATTTCATCCATCTTATTTTGCTAGTTTAAGCTTATTCTTCTTGGGAGTTTTCAGTTTTTATGGACACAAGTGGTGGGCTCACGTGCATTCAATCGTTGGTCTTAAGCCATGACGATGGTCTTCAGGCATCTTTGAAACTCAGTCACTGTACAAACCTATGCGAGCTCGCTTGCTCATTAACTTTGATACTAAATCCAGGTTTTCTGTACAACTCAATCAAGTTGATTGTACAAGGAGTATTGTTCGATCAATACGATCCAATTAGTAATCAGACTACATGTTATTGGTCGTGATTAGATTTAGACGTATTGAGAGCTCCTTTCAGTAGAACCCAAAACATTATAATTACCTAAAACGACACGTAACGTAATCACTACGGTATCGGTACGGTAGATATTATTTTAGTAATTAGTTTAAGTAATTTTTTATGTCTAATTGATTATTCAGCACGTCCATACGCACGTCTTCTTTTCAATGATGTTCCTCTCCATCAAAAGGTTGTCTGGAAGAGATCGCTTCTTAGCGATAAGGCCGCCCATTGTACATTTTTATTTGGTTTTTCTTTTGTTTTTGTTTGTTTTAATTGTATTAATGATGTGCAATAAAAAGATTTTCTATTCATTCATCCAAATAGATGTTTGGCATATGCCCACATTCTCCAGAAGCTATACCTAATTACCGTTACTTTCAAAATGTTCACGACATTAAAATAGATAAAATAAAGAAATTTTAATTTAGTGGAAGAAGCAACGAACCGTTTCCTTTTTTATAGCTGGCCAATTGAAACGTTTCCAGCTCTCTGAATTATTCATCTTTCGTTTGAACAAAGACGAAGTGGGCCGCGCGGCGATTCTTTGATCTTTTGTAATTGGAATCGATGCTCATATTAAAAAGAGGAATACCCGATGAAATGCACCGAAGCCATTTCCTTCGAGGCGATTAAGGCGGTAGTGATTTGTCGCCGGCTGGGACCCTCTGTCCTGCTTTCATTTTCCCTTGAGATTTTCAGAGACAATAATATTCTGTGTAATTTTAGCTACTTTTCTTGAAAAATTTGCAATATTCTTGTATTACTTCTGAGTTACATCCAGAAGCTGCAAGATAAAACTTTTATTGAAAGTATTTCAGATTATTATTATCATGATCACCATAGCTATACAATGTTATTTGTAAAACACCGGCAACCTCTCAGGACTGTATTACTATCATCATAAACATCAACTTTTGTTCTATGACTTTAAAAAATTCATAATTATTTTATTGCATCAGATTTTCATACAAAAATAAAAATGTTTAAACGCTCTAAATGTTACAAAGTCTATGCCAAACAAGAGAAAGCGATAGTACAATAGCGAGGGGAGCGGGGTTAGGGCGGCGAGGGCCAGAATGTGTAAAATAGGACAAAGAAATCTTGTTTGCAGGTTTATTTTTGGTAAATGTATTTTGTTTTGTAAAAAGTCATAGAACAAAAGTTGTTGTTTATGATGATAGTAATACGGTCCTGAGAGGTTACCGGTGTGTTACAAATAACCCTGTATTGTATTATTCCACAATGATATAGTAATAAAGACCTCTTTCACTATGCAACATTTCACCATACCCTGTAAAGCCTTTCACGTTGATATATTATAAAAAACAATAATTATCTATAAATGATTTTATCTTTATTCATCATCAATATCGTATCCGTGCCCCTATCCCACTTCTTTGCAAGGTCGGCACACTTGTTTACCTCTTCCACTCTGCTCTATCAACCTTTATCTGACCCGAACTTGACTACATAACACCAAAAGGGTTAACATTCAATCTATCTTCTCTTTGGTATGCTCCTCTTCATCTATTTCAAACCTAACCTCTCATTATTGATGTTGGTCTTCATTCACAATTATATTATGAAATAATATTATATTACATTTTCCCAAACCAGGTGGACATTGTGCACAATGTGTGGCTAAAATTGTTTGATTATAAGCTTGTTCTAGTACCGCGACTACTTTAAGCGTTAGTAGGTGTTTACAATCTCCGCTACATTATTAGGGTTGTTTCAGTAAAAATGTTACTCATATTAAATTGTAGGACTAGTAAAAGATAACGTTTACTTGACAATTTATAAGAGATTTTGGAAGGAAATATAGCAAACAATTAGTTTCTGTTTGTAAAACTGTGGAAACGAACTATATCTATACTAATATTATAAAGAGGAAATATTTGTTTGTTTGTTTGTTTGAAATGAATAGGCTTCGAAACTGCTGGACCGATTTGAAAAATTCTTTCACAAATAGAATTTCACCCAATCTCCGATGAACATAGGCTATATTTTATCCCGGGGAAGTGAAGTTTTCCCGAGGGATCGTGGGTCGCGGCGGACAGCTAGTTGATCATAAATAATAAGTAATCGTATACGTAATTAATATAATATGATTGCTATAAAGAACAAGAGTGTTAGTGAGCTCGTTAATTCTTCATTAACTAGGTATCCTCACTCCGGCTTTAGGAGGATCGTCTGATCGTTGCGGGTTCGAATCCCGTCGGAATCGAAAATTTTGACATGACTTTTCATTTCTCAATGTGTGGTTTAATACTTTAAAATTAAAAAAAATAATAGGTATCCTATAAATAACAAAAAATTTATCTAGCAGTGGAACACAATTATGTTAATAAAAAAACAACTAAAGTAATACATTGAATAACAAAAACAGTTTACCATAACTGTTTCTTCAAGAGTACTTTGTTTATCTGTGGTCAGAATATTGAATATACCAGGCTACGGAATTACTTGGCAAACTCTATCAATAAAGTCGGAAACTTGCGCAATAACATCACCGACCTATTACATATTAGACAGAAGTGATTCTCGTTCGATTTCTGTAATACTTTCTACTTTGAACGTTTTCTAGACGAACCACACTAAATGAAATATTATGATTACGTCAGTTTTATATCATTAGTTTAAAATAAGTAATAAAAACAGGACCGTGGTGACCGTTGGGAGACCGTTGAAGTGTACTGCATAATCTTATAAATAAAACAACACTAATCAAAGCGTAGTGCGTAGTAACACTTAACGTAAGCGTAGTGCCTAAGGCTCAATGCACATTGAATTGGCAACCACGAGACGTAAAAAGACATCAAAACCTTATGAAAATTGCAACAAGGTATAGAAACGCTTGATAGAATGTACGACGCGTGAACGCGCGAGACTGCTCGAGCCGGCGCGACACCTCGTTCATTCTATACCTTGTTGCATTGATCATAAGGTTTATATTGTCTTGTTACGTCTCGTCGCGTCGCGTCGCTGCCAATTCAATGTGCATTGAGCCTTCCATAATGAATTCAAATAAATTCAAACAATATAAACTGCTTTTAATGTTCAAAGAAAATTTATGACAAAATAGGTCAGAATGCTGTGTATATTTTGCGTTAACTTAGTCAAGCCTAAAAAGTCCAAGTTAATAGGTAAACAGCATAAATTCACCTCATCCCAACTTCATGAGGATAGTCAGTGGAAGTTTAAAATTTAATCTGAGTACGAGTAAGAAACTACTGTAAAAGTTAAACGCCCGAAACTTTTGAACAGAACCACACAACTTATTCGTTTACACAACTATGAATCAGGAGATTAACCATCGTGCAACTAAGATGGATTAGTCGAAAAATGAGAAAAACAGTACATAAATTATGTGTCAATGCCCCCTTCCACACTAGCGGTTGAATCGCGCCCCGTGGTTCAAATTTTGTAGCGGTTAGATGCGTACAATGACCAGCCAGCGGTTGCATACTAAAACTGGAAAAGCGACCCGCCACGTGGTTTGAATTATTACTGTCTGCCCCCACCAAATGCTCCAACTCAGTGGCAGTCGGTAACACTTATTGCTATCCACCCCCGCTGGGGGGTGGTTAGCCCTTAATAATTCCCGTCTGCCACCGTGGCTCTAGATGCAGTGGCAGACGGTAATTATTATAGACGAATGGTGGCAAATAGGAATAGTAACGATAATCAACCACTAGTGCATAAGAGCGCAAATTCGCCTTATTTATTTTTATTCGTTTTAAAACCATCCTTTTGTTATTCCTTGACAGTTAAAGATCTCTGAAATAATCCATTGCAACTCAGAAACTTTTTTTCTATAAGGTTTCTATAATTTGATATCTGAAAGTTATCATAGAAATTGTCCGATATGATTTTCGATTCGTTCCACGTATCTAACATACGGAATAACAAGTGAAAAACGTTATTCACAAGGGGTAAGTCGAGTTAGAGAATCGCACAATGGAACGACATCGGTGTAAATGCTTCCTAGGAGTATTTAGAGACAGGACACAATTTTCCGTTTCTATCAACTCGGATTTTCACCAATACAATTCTAATTTCATCTGGAAACATGCAGTGTAGTCAGATAACGCCATGTAATTGTATTATAATAATAAGCTAAGCCTCTTAAGGTGACGCATTGATAAACAATTATTTGAAACCAGGCGCCACGCCCCCATGAGCTTCCCGCAAGCAGCTCATACCCCCTGCTCATTTTAGGCGGTTTGCATCCGGCCGCTACCGCGCTGTGCGCCGCGCGCCGGCCGCCCGGCTGAGTCGAACTCGCTCGCTTTTCGGTGTTGACATAAGACTACATGGAGTCGCCTTACATTTATTTATTTTTGGAAATAATTTCCTTTTTAACCGACTTCAAATAAAGGAGGAGGTTCTATGTTCGGGTGTATGTATGTTTTTTTTTTTTTGGATGATACGCATGGTGGCTAGACGAAAAAAGTGTTAGATTTTGCGTCACGACACCATGTTTAGGTCAAATGGTGTCGGTCACAGTGCAAAGTGCACAGTCGCAAAAGAGTCCATAGATTATTATAATGTTAGTACGCAGTACGCAAGAGCATTTCTAGGATTTCTAGAATTAGTAAAAAAAATTAAAATACAAATCAAGTAGGTACATCGGGACCCCATTGTTTCGCCGAAAAACTTTCTTCATAATTTTACATCCCATAACATGTTTTCATAATATCAAAACCAATAATATTAGGATATCATAATCCCACTCATAATAATAAAGCTGAAAGTTTGTGAGTTTGTTAAGTTGTTTGCGTTTCAATCACGCCTAAACCAGTGAACCGATTTGGATGAAACTTGGAATAGGTGTAGATAATGACTTTAGAATAGCTTATAGGCTATTCAAAATGTTGGTGTACGTGGGCGAAGCCACGCGCAGAAGCTAGTGTTTAGTAAATATATCATATTTTTTAGCATAATGATTTTAATTCATAATTTTGTAATACATAATCAATCTTTAGCCTAATTTTAGAGGATATAAATAAACATAAAATGTCATAATGATAACAATTAATAATAATAGAAAATCCGAATAAAAGGCTGGCACAAAAAAATCGGAGCGTCGTGGAACACTCGGTTGGAACGAAGTTTAATCTTGACCTTTGACCTTGACTTTGACGTGGACTGCTATAGGGGGTCCTGTCGATTGACATAATGTTTATAGTCCTAATATAAATACACATAACATACTAGTCCTAAAATACTGTAGTCATAATGTTAAATTCCCATAGTCTTAAACTGACATACATAATGTTGTCCTAATATATTAAAGACATAGCATAAAATTGACATAATAGTCTCAACTTCCAATATATGTCGTCATAATAGTTATTATTACTATTATTAAGTTACATAAACTATTTTGTCCTATTTTGTACCAATTTGTTTGTTGCTTTTGATCGTCCTTATGTTTATTTATCCTAATAAATACTATTTAAGATCTACAAAACTGATATGATGGCCGCCGAAGCGCCAGAAAAGTTCACTAGAGTCACCTATTCACCCAAATCGAATTCAGTGGTTAGGTTAGGTTTGAGTAGTGATCAGAATAAGTTTAGTGGATTCACTCATTCACCCTAATCGAAGTTATGTTAGTTAATTTTATGAACCTTACAAAGTTGATATAGTTAGGAATCTATTTGGGTATATTCGTTCATAATAAAATTATGTATAGTTTTATATAATATATTTTTATTTAATACTATAATTATAATACTCGATAATATTTTTATTATTTGTTTATTTAATTCATGCATATTTGTTATAAAAAAAGTATGTTCACATGAGTCAGTGGCCAACTCTGGCGACGGAGTTTTTAGGCCGCCTTAAGGCCCCCGTCATGGTTGAACGACTTAAATAGCCGAGACCGACAAATTAACATGCCCTCCGAAGCACGGAAGCGCTCAGATGAAAATGCCACTGGCGGTCACCCATCCACTTACAGACCGTTTCGAATGTTGCTTAACTTCGACGATCTATCAAGAACGACTAAGCAAGCACGACCACGAGCGCTTCTGTATATTCTGTGTCTTTTATAATCGTTATAAAAAAATACCTTGAACCGAAACCAGTATTTTCTATTCATAAAAACGTTTTGGAATTCACAACCTTCTGTCTCAGGCATCTTTAGTGTGGTATTTTTTTAAGGATTAAATGCCATTATGATTTCAATTGTTATTATAATTTCTGTAAATTTTTTTTATAGTGCTGATCCACACTTGGTATTCCACAGAATCCCTTGTTGCCGGTGTCCAAATTTTCGATAAGCTCATATCAAAACAAGGGATTCTGTGGCCAAGTGGTAAGGCACTCCAGCTTTAGGAGGATCGTCTGATCGATGCGGGTTCGAATTCCGTCGGAATCCAAAATTTTGATAAGACTTTTCATTTCATATTTGTTATTATGTTTGATTATTAGGAGTACATATTGTTAGGGCTTATAGCTTTAGGAGTACATATTGTTAAGGCTTATAACTTTAGGATAACCGTATGTTAGGAGATGTGGTTTTATGACAATTTAATGTTATGTTTACCTAATACTATGACTATTGTTAATTAGGTGTAGTATTGTTATGTCGAGTAATCATTAGGACCATTTAATATTAGTACCAAATACAGTATGGGAATTTAAAATAGGATAAGAAAAAAAAAAAAAAAGATACGTTATATCAATCATTAGGGAGCCCTGCCCGCGGTCAGTAAGTTTGACTCCCAGGATACTACGCTGCATAGCCCGCTGGCATACCCCGAGGCTGAACTTTTGGCTATTGGTGAGTGACCAAGTTTGTGAACCGTATGTAAGGATAGGAAGAATGCACATGCAAAAATTGAAGAACATGAAAAACACATCACGTATTACAAAAATGAAATACAAGGATTATACGGCGTAGGTTTTTTAGTTAAGAAGTATCTGAAAAACAATATCATTGAATTCAAAGGAGTTTCAGATCGAATAGCCGTCCTAAACATCATACTGCCTGGTTACAAACACCCAACTTCAATAGTTCAGGTATACGCTCCTACCGAAGTAACAAAAAAATAAATTAAAGACAACTTTAACGAACAACTAAATAACACGATGGAGACTCTAAATAACACCGTTATTGTGATGGGTGATTTTAACAGCCAAATTGGCGAAAGAAAAAAGAATGAAAACAAAATACTGGGATCCTACACGACCGGTAAAAGGTTGATAAACTACGCGCTAGAGAATAACTTACATATTACATATGAATAGTGTTTATAAAAGAAAACTGAAAAGAAAATGGACGTGGCAATGTCCCAACGGCAAAGTTAGAAATGAAATAGACTTCATAATCACAAACAAACCAAAGCTTTTCTTAAACGTGGAAGTGCTTAACAACTTTAAATAAAACACTGACCACAGATTACCATTCGTGGCCATTTACAAATGATGGAGCCGAAGATTATAAGAAAACAAGTACAAAATACAAAGCTACCAATTACTCAACCTTTACCGACACACGTCTTAGAAACTTTAAAGACCAGGTTAGCGCCAATAAAGGCACTTATAACGGTCCAAGAAAAATACGATAACTTAGAGAAAGAACTAAAAGAAACTAATAAAACACTAGAAAGAGACAAAACACCAAAAGACAGAATTGGAACAAAAGCAAGAGATTTGATTCAACAAAGAGCCTTTCTATTCCAAACCAGAAAAAACAAAAAAACAAGAGATAACTAAGCTAAGTAAAGAAATAAACTTAGAAATAAGAAAGCACAGACAGAAACTAAGAACATAAACAATACAATTCCACATAGAAAAATCAGGCGGAATCAAAAATGCATGGAAAGAACTTCAAGGAAATACAAATTGGATTATTAATGTAACACATCATAAAAGTAAAAAACATAAATCGAAAAGAAATGACATATTAGAGACAGCCACCGATTTCTATCGTGAACTTTACAAGGATGAACAAAATGTCTTTATGCCTACTTAAATAAGACTCAATAAAAATATTTTGATTTTAATTTTTCTTTTTTTTTCTTTAGGTAATAATATTAGGACAACATAAATGTATGTCAGTTTAAGACTACGGGAATTTAACATTATGACTACAGTATTTTAGAACTAGTATGTTATGTGTAGTTATATTAGGACTATTAATATTATGTCAATCAACAGGACCCCGTTTTGTATTTTAAAATCACGATTTTAAATGTAAGGGGAAAAAATATACGAAATATCTAGTATGAGTTTTAAATGTTATGACAAATATATTTATGTTTTTTAGTCATTATGGGTATCAATATTAATAAACAATATTCGAGATTCCAAATTATTCGGCCAAAGGATGATTATGGTACTTATACATTTTTATACCAAGCAAAATTATATGAAGAATATTTTTGAAGATATAATAGAGACCCCGAAAGGTCTTGTAACAAAACTCGAACGATTTTTATGAAATTTTTTGTGTATACTGTATACCTACATAATATTCAGCGGGTCTGAGAATCGTACACATAATATAAGCTATTGTAATTTTTTATGCATACGTGTGTGTAAAATGCGTTCGTGTTCTACCTCGTCCCTCACAAAAATCGGCAGAATTTGTAAAAGAAATTTCGTCAAAACCGCGTCCAAGTCTAGTTAGTCTGAGGTGCTCACTGTCACTGTGCCCGTCACAATGACACCTAAAGTTGGCAAGTCTCATATCCCTGTAGTTTTACTAGAACCCGGAAAAATATTTAACGTTTACTTTTATGTTTTCTTGATCATTTCCTTACATTTTCAATATACAGAGTTCTCATCTTCATGTAGAAACCATCAACTTTTTTTCCCCATTTTTAATAATAAGTATTTGAGATTTTACTTAGAAAATACGACTATCGATGTTTACTAGAGCGCGGGAGCTCGATTGACACAGGTCCGACGTTGACAATGGTCAGACGCGGACTGAAGGGGGCGGCCTGCATACAAAAAGACGCGAGAGCTAGCTAATTAGTAAAAGTCGTAAGCGCCAAAACAGTAATTCTCGTTTAAAATAAAAACTATTGGTATTTATGTAAAATCAAGTTTGCACTTTGAAAAGGGTGTATAGACTTATCTGTAAATAAAATTTAGAAGCTTAGATCGGTTCCGTTCACCTGTAAAATTAAAATCTATGTTTTTATGGAGCAGTTTTTGGGATTTTTTTTCTGCTGTAATATTTAACAAATCTTGAAAAACCAGCTATCAGTTCGAAGTAAAAAACATGAAATATTCAAAACTTAAAATATCAATTCCGAAGGTTTTTCAATTGCTGAAAAATATTCCAATCCTTGACGCCAATATCCTCAATGCGTCGTCTTAATGGCGTAGCTGGCTAGTAGGTACAGTCAGCGACAGAAGTTTATGATGAATTGGAGATTTTAAAGCTTCATTTTCAATAATTTTATAGGAAAATTGCCCATTTTTTTTACCAATAGTAATGGTGCAAGGTCATCATCATCTCCCTGCCCTTTTCCCACATTATATGGGGTCGGCACAACATGTGTTCTTCTTCCATCCTCCTCTATCAGCTGTCATCTCAACACTCACTCCTAGTAATGGTGCAAGGTAAAGCATCCTATATAAGGTGAAGTTGTATCTAAAACCCAACAAACTTTGAAAATAATCAAGATTCATAAACATCATGTTCATGAACTTTGCTGACCTATGAATTTTGATTTTGTAAATCAAGCATTATCATTTTTAGATTGGTTAGTCGGTCAAAAGCGTTCGTCCTAAAACTTCAACGTTCCAGAATGCTTCTGAAGCAAAGTTAGATCCACGTTGGATCGGATGCCTCTATCCGGGGCGGGTAAAGGATTAGCGAACGAGACGATACGTGTTCCACGTCGTCACCCCTGACTTTATACGGATAAACTCGGATACTTTTCAACTATTCGTATCACAATATTGATGGTATTTGACAACATTTGTTTGCATTGAATTGTAAACATTTACTTTCTATTATTTAGCTTTCATAACTAAAATAAAATTCAAAGTGTCTAAAATTATGAAAGGCTTTTTAGTATGTACAATAATGCAATATTTGATATTTTCCAGTGTCTAATTGTAAATGTATTAAAGCTCGTAGAACTGACGGCTATTGGGGCAGAAAAGTTCTCGAGTGGAGGCCACGCACCGGAAATCGCAGCAGAGGACGGCTCCCCACTAGATGGAAAAAAGATCTGATAAAGGTTGCTGGGAGCCGTTAGGTGCAGGCAGCACACGATCGATCGCTCTGGAAATCGATCGTCTATCGATCTCTTTAAGGGGAGGCCTATGTTCAGCAGTGGACTCTATAGGGCTGAAATGATGATGATAAAATGTACTTACTACTAAAGGTTGACTAGGCAATATATGGAACAGAAAATTCAGAAATTGGCACTCCGGGCTCTCATTATGATTACCTAATTCATTATGACTCCCTAAGTTTTACCACGAAGTAAAATCTTTTGTAAAATCTTAACAGATCAAATCTCAACCTTATTGATTTGTTATTAATAAACCTGATAATGATGGAAAATGAACTAAGGAAATAATTACGAATCATCGGAATGAAAACGCTTGGGTAGGGATAAAGTAATGGGGTTGTGCCCCGGAGGGATAACAAATTCACTGCTGTAATTTTATTTGACAAGTTCTGATAAATTATGTTTACTTTTTTATTTTCAGATTATCATTGACGAATCAACCGAAATCGTATTTTAGTGGACCAATCAGAAAATAACTATGTTCGATTCAGTTAAACAGCTTGCATCTAGAGCTGTACATTTGGCATTCAATTACCTACGTACTGGTATTGTACTATTGCACACTTACATACCTACTACACACATTCAAACTACGTCAGACATCCTCAACGTTAGATCAGCATCAGCTATCTATCTCATGCGGGCGACACAAAGACTGTTTGCGCCTACTTAGGAAATGCAATCATTGATGAATCTGTAGCCTGGAACTGAAATTATGCACCTTTCCTAACTCTTGCACGTAAAAGGTTTTTAAATTTAATGTAAAAAGAATATAATTCTGGCTTGAGCCAGTCTAAAGTTAAAGTTAGAAAGCCAGTAGATTTTTTACAAAAAATATTTTTAATAACGTTGTCGTGCGTTGATGAAAATAGTCATGGACTTGAAAAAGGTTTTTAGGTAAATATGAATATGAACACGTTTGGAGTCGTATTTTTCAAGGTTTTACTTTTTTAATCATCTAATAACGCGAAACTATAAAGCCATCGATTTTACAGTTCGTTACTTGCGAATGGCAGAGCGCTTACGGCATCGAACACAAGATTTCATTACGCGTAGTGGCTAGTATCGTCTTTATAGTGTCATAAACGGGGAAGTAACATTAAAGAGAGGCATAAAAACCACGACCTGTGGCATTGCATTGCAGTAACCTCTATCCTTGGTGTCTTTCACGTTTCTATAATTAGTTTCAAGCGTGTTTCTCGACGTTTACAACTACCATAATGCATTGCAAGTTTTTTCGTAGCTCCAAGTACCACTCATTGCCATACACAGCAATGATTTTCCAGTCCCTCAATTATACGTACTTTATCAATAATTTTCCAGTCTCTTTATCTGCTAGATCTTTAACAGATTATAATACCCAAGTCACGTTAGCCAAGTGAGGTAGTAACATGACTTTCGATCTTAATAAAGTACCTATAGTCGAATCCCGGCCGTGCATTGATGGATTTTTGTTTCGGAGAAACTGTTTTTAATGTACATTGTCGTGTTTAATTTTTCCGTAAGTATCATAACGTGCTGAAAAATTTATGTACGCGTATAAACATTGGTAGTGCCAAACAAATACATATTTACAAGCTTTACTCAGTGAAGGCACACCACACAAAGCGGGCAACAGATGCTCGCATTAAAATTAACATGCCTGTTAATTGATGTAAACAACGCAGGCTAGTAATGGAAGTAAGGTATCACTCCATTTAATTGGCCATACATGCTGAGGTTACATAGTTAATTGCTACTAATGTCGTTGGCTATTGAAACTATCGCAAAATGGGTTGTCATTGTTTTAGTTTTCAGTGGATGCCAGTTTTTTTAAAAGTGATGATGTCAATGACGTCAATTCATAATATAATGTATTCATAATGTTATTTGATTACTTACTAACAATTAGGCTTAGCATTTTACTAATATAATATGGTGGACTTGTGAAACTGAAATAAATGATTGAATTGAATTGAAGGAACCTTTGCTTTTCTTTTTCCGTCTTATATTTTTAAAGTATGTATAAAATAAGTTTATAAATATTAAAAAAGAAGGAATACTTTTCAAATGAATAAAAATAAAATTATGTACTGAAATACTAAATTACATTTAAATAGTAAAATAGGTAATTCATAAGACAGGCAGCTAGAAACTCCACTGAGTTCACTTGCTAAATCCAATCGTGCATCAGCATTGACATTTCATCTGCAGCCGACACGGCTGGCAATCTCCAAACAGTAGTAATCTAAGTTTCTCGGATTGTGGAGCAACTTAGACCGAACTATACTGTAAGCGGATCCATTTAACTAATGCACTGTCCGTCTATTCTATTGGTCTTGGCGCAAACGAGGCACTTTGTTCTTGAGTAACGTATTAGCTGCATACTTGCTTGCCTGGCGGTGCTCAGGCTTTCAAATGTTTACAATCGCTATTTGGCTGGAACTGTGCAAGTTTGTTGGACTTGCATCTTTAATATGAGACGCTTCAGAGTAGAGTATAGAGTTGAAGTGCTTAGTCTCGTGTTTTTTGATGATCTCTCGATTATATTTTAGTTTTTTCACTGAATTGTAAAAAGCTTAAAGTTTCACCTATTAACACCACGAAAATTTTGAAGATACTTGATGATGTCCTAAGATTCAAATAGCTGGTAGGTGTTTTACAATTTTAAAGAAATAAACCGTAGTTAAAAAAAAAGGTTAACCTTCGACATAAGAGAATGCACATTGCACAGTTTGCACATCTCAAATGTCAATCACAAAAATCACTCGATCATTACAATTATTTCGCTGGTGTCTGAAGACGTCCTTATAAAAAAATCATAGTATTCCGCTGGAACAAAGAGGTAGCCTCAACTACTCACCTGTTAAAAATTAAAAACTACATTACGTTGCTTCGGTTCGTTTCATACTAAAGTTGCTCGGCAATATTTCAGGTCAATTCGCCCTAAAAGCACAAGCAGCGGCACTAAGGGTGAGGGTCGTAGAGATAGTGGCACTAAATGCAATATTCAGAACGACTGTAGGACGAGGCGCCTGGGACGCGACACACGTATGTGTTGCTGATTGCTCCGAGAACGTTGCCCCCATGAATCTACATGTAATTCAGAAAAGCTTCTCATTTCACTTTCATTTGTTTGCAAAACAATGACTATAAAACTAAATTAAAATATATTTCCTTTTAGTAAAAACAAGTTTAACGCTGTACTCTAATTATTTTAAAAGCCACTTAACTACGCAACGTCAAAAACAGCCCATGTTTCACAAAGGCCGCGTTCAAACAAAACCATGAAATACGCTGTTTCAAA
Source organism: Epirrhoe alternata (assembly GCA_963565295.1). Taxonomy (NCBI): domain Eukaryota; kingdom Metazoa; phylum Arthropoda; class Insecta; order Lepidoptera; family Geometridae; genus Epirrhoe; species Epirrhoe alternata. The sequence goes on along the minus strand of OY751381.1, from coordinate 8,848,083 downwards.
AATGAAAAAAAAAAGTCATTTTATTTTCACTGTAGAGGTTATTGGCAAAGGTCGTGCGTTGTCAACCGTACATATTTGTTCACACAAACCAACGCATGCATGAAATCGTATTTTACGGCTCGTATACTTCCGTTTAGAGCGTCTTTTGAATGGGCCGTGTCTGAGCTCACTTGAATGTCTTAACCTGTTCCTTGCTTTGTGCTAGTCAAGTTCATAATCCTTCTCGTCTTTGTGTTTTAAAACATGCGTTACACGTAGTGTGTATAAAACGGTTTTATTCAGTTACTAAATATTATTACCTATTCAATATTACCTATTATATCACGCTAATTCCATAAGTCTATGATTAGCCAGTGTTGATCAAATTAAACATCAGTTTTTTGCTATGAAATACGTTTTTGGTGGTTTACCTAGTGTCAGTTCCGCGAAATTTCAGATTTTATCAATATCACAGTTTCATTAGATTCACTCAATTACAGCGACGCACGGATATTACAAGCTCGTAAGCAATTTATTGAAACACCGCATAATATAAATTTCATTCTGAATAAGTTATTATTATAAAATCCATATTGTGTAGTGGTTTCAGTTAATTTACGGCGGTTATATGGCTGGTATGGAAATCCGAGCGGGGCGGGCCGCAGACTCATAGATATAGTGAACAGCGCTTGGGCGTCGTCGAGTTGCACGCTGCTAGCCTATTTTAAATTTACCTTGCACAGTATGTGACGTTAATAAAGTGCCGGTTATGATTTTAATATTAAGAGTACCTAGTCTCGTTTTTCAATAAAGCTTGCGAGAAAATCTTGCGGAACAACATAATAGTAAAATAGATTAATTTTAAATACGATGTAGTGTTATATTTATGCCGTGTTGGTCGAATGGGGTTGTGCTATGACTTCAAATCCGGGTTCGAATCCCGGCCGTGCATCAATGGATTTTTCGTTTCGTAAAATTTATATGCGCTTTAACACGAGCTCTTAACGGTGAAGGAAAACATCGTGAGGAAACCCGCAGCTTAGTCAGCTTGTACTTTTTATCACAGTAATGATACTCGTAGCGTAGTATACATTTGGGAATCAAATATGTTTGAATTAATACTAATTACATACTATCTTGATCAATGAAAATCTACAAAAAATAACTCAACTCCACCATGTTTATTTTAAGAAAGTCCACCATTGTTGTTATCCTACTTGGCTTCTACGCTGGTCACTTTTATTTTAGAACTGAAAACTTCCTTAGGCTCGTTGGGCATTTTTAAGACTGGAGAAAAATACCTATCAAACTTAGCGACGTGACCATCTTACTATACCTAATTTAATTTCGTCAAACATTGAATGCTTACAAACTTCGATCATATTACAATGGTGGAGGGGTTTGAGTGACCACGTCTGGTGAGACAGCCGAAGTTCGATTCCCAGTGTGACAGTATTGCACTTAATTTTTTTGTACTTTTTTTAAGCTTAGAAGTTTTCACTTCTGTCGGCATTCCTGGAATGCCACTGTTTTTTTTTTCAATGACAAAAGTACCTACTCCTCAACGATTACCCGTACAATAACAGCGATATGTTTACAAATTGTCCCGTGTTCGGCTCCGAGATTTAAATATTTCACGTGTAGTAGCCTCCGCTACGCTTCAACTCACTCGCACATAGTTTAGCTCCATAAGAAAGAAAGAGATAACATATTCCATGCTACCCCGGTAACCGCGCCTGCGGGTAACCTCATTCGTTTTCGTGCGCGCACGACTACCGCACGTAGTTAAAAATATATTAGGTGTTATTTACGTAAATATTCATCATCATGCCGAAAAGAAAGTATAGTGATGATCGAGAAGAAAAGTGGCGTTAAAACATAAGGAAATATAAAGATGTTGACTAGGAGACGACATCGGTATGAATTTTGTAATGAAGGTTTGTACTGAATTTTAAAATATTATACCCGCTTTAGCGGAGTTTTGTTTTTCTCTGATCTAATACGTGATATTAGACCGTAGAATTTTAAATGCTTCGAGTCAATACGAGATATTGACCAATAGCAAATTAGAAAATGAGTTAATACGAGATATTAACCAATAGCAAATTGGAAAATGAGTTAATACGAGATATTAACCTTCCCTGTTTTGCTTTTTATGGAGATGAACAGGAGTTTCGTTATGATTCACCTACTCCTCTATCTTAGCCCATCTTCCCATCATTGCCGACGGTCACTAGCAGTCTATCAGTCGTGACAACACCTTGCATTCCACTGCGGCTGGGCACAAGCCGAGACACAAATACCTACCTACGTATGATGTGCGTCCCGCAGACCCAGAAGTAGTCGGAAGAGTGGGGTCCAAGTATATCATAGGACTTAGCGAAAAGATGGGAACCAATTTTAATGGATGGACTAAAATAAAAAAAAAAAAAAAAAACCTCCCGATCGCGATGCGAGAATCTTGTTAGAGCAAGAGCATCTAGCACGCGCGCTAACTGTACTGGGTAGATATTACCTATTAATAGGTACCTACTTACAAGATCTTTAGAAATGCTGGCAATACTCGGAAGCCTTTCCGATGCTTAAAAAGTTTTTGCAAGTTCTCATTCTCACTATTTTGAGACCGAAACTAGAAGATCTCTTGTATCGCCTATGGTTGATAAAACTTTCATCAAACCATTCGGATCGGAAAAGAAACCTATTTGGTGAAAAATTAAGCGATTTTATGAAATCCTCACGTGGCATTCAGAAGACAGGAAAACTATTACAGTCGACAGTTTCTTCTGCAAGTAATTTAAACTCCAAGCCCGGCCTGCCCCGTGGCCTACCGCCGTGGTACACGGCGCCAGAGTCGCGCCGGCGGCGCCGCCCGCCGTATCGCCGCCGCCAGACTGCATACCTGTACCTACCACCTGTAACAGCAGCCGTCCGCCAACGGTCGTGTCACTAACAGTTGGGGACGTCGAAGCAGAAGCAGTAACTTCCAAGGTACATGCAGGTCGCATAATTTTTTTTTTGTAGAAGCTTGGAATCATTATTACTAATGATAACTTCATACTGGATATAAAATCCCTATTAGGGATCCCTTTTAAATCTGTATTTTACCAAGATGACAGCTTTGTTTCTTTGACGATAGTTATGAAGATTGCTTTGAAAATCTTAATACTTACCTACAGCAAACATCAATTAAAGTTCTTACTGATCTTGGACTTGTAATAAGCTACAAAAAGAGCACCTGATCTTGTTCTGTAAAAGAATCTTGACTAAATCTTGTAATTTTTTGGGATTTATCCTAAACTCTGCAAATATGACTACAATTACCAGAGAAAAGAAAAGTGATATTTTTTACGAAACACTGAAATGCTGAAAACGGTAAACCTATTGTTTTGTTGTAGGTTTGTAGCTTCACCCGTTTTTTTTGGGAACTCTTACTGCCTGCCCCGCTGTTGCATATGACTGGGTTAACAAAAAATCTTTCGAGCGTTCTAGATATTTGGCTATATTAGGTAATGATGATAATGATCATACCGACTTATATACGCGCTTATTTAACGATACTTATAATGTATCGTTGTTGGTTAACTGCATGCAGAGAATCATAATATCCGATCATAATACTATATATTTTTTTCTCATTATTTAATTAATTTTACGGCTTTAAACCTGACAGGTTTTTTAATTAGCTTGTGCTAAGGCCCCAGACCTAAAAAGACGACCTCAGTGGCGCGGTGGGCGAAAGCCCGCCTGCGACGCATAAGGTTGCGGGTTCGATCCCCGCGGCGGGACCAATGTTTGTATGATCCGCAAGTATTTGTCTCGAGTCTGGTTGTTTATTTTTTTTTCAATGTTTTATTATGTATGTGATTACGGACAAGAAGTGAATAAGTAGTATATCAGTTATGTAGTAAGTACATACCTAACCTACCCCTTACACAGGCTCTGCTTGCTTTGGGGCTAGTGGATGATGCTGTGTGAAAAATCCAGCATTATTTATAATTTATTGGTGCGCCCTAAAAAAAAAAAAAAGGTATTTCTTGGTGTAATAAGGAACGTTATTACCATATAATTTATGTCATATACTTTTACGTATCGACATTTTTACGACGGTTATTGCATAATAAACGGAGTGGCTGAAGTGCAATACTCTCACACAATAATACAATAGGTAAGTATTATTTGCTTTGCTCGAAATATGTTTTGTAGCGCGAAATACGCAGTATTTATTTATTCGCTTATTATTATAAGTTTTTATAAGATCTTCTGAGAATATTGATAGGTACTCAATATATCTCAATACTATCTACGAATATATAGATACTGAGTGGGAATTAAATTCTAATGCATTTAGACATATTGTTACATAATTTGAAAACCAGATATAACCTAGATATCTTAGCTTACAGGTTGAACGCGAAGTGTCGGAAAAATATCTCTTGTAAAAGAGATCTCGTTGCTTACAACGTTAACAGTGAAATTGGACATGTTCTTTTAGGTATACCTATCGCCCGTTTTCGCTAATACTTAAGATGTTACAAAAATCATTACTGATCAGGCTATAGGCATAGTTGTGGTCACAAACTGGCCGCCGCAGTAAATCTCTTGTATACGTACCTATAATTTCAGGGAAATCCACCTCTTCACCGACGCCTTTCCCTGGTGGCGATTGTATTATCCGGCAAGCCTTCACCAAACAGCACGTCCCTCAGTCAGCAATGACTGCGATTCTTGCGTCTTTGTCCAGTAGTATACTCAATATACTTCTAGCTTTAAACTATGGGATTACTGTTGTACTACTTAAACATATTGATCCATACAATATCAGCGTACCTACCTATATAATGTAGGTACTAGACTTCCTAGGTGATTGTTTACGGAAAGGATCATCATATTATGGCACACAGCTGTTTTTTCTGTTATTTTCCCAGTCCATCCAAAGGTATGTCTGGAAGAGATCGCTTTTAGCGATAAGGCTGTCCATTTTACCTACTTAGGTACTTGTTTTTGTGTGTTTCCTATTATGTGTTTCTTTTGGGTACAGTAAAGTGTTTTTTCTATTCTATTCTATAATGGGACGTTAAATACCTACTCATTGTTCAGCTTTATCTCTTATTTCTATAAATAAGGTGGGCCAAGTTGAACGAGTCAAAAGGTTTCTTAGAAGGGTGCCTTTATGATAAAACCTAGCTTCCCTTAATATGTCAGTACTTGGAACCCAAATTTTGTGCTTGATTTTCTTGCAAACCTGCATCAAGATCCTAGATCTCAAATCCTTGAGCTTAAAACAGCTCATATAAAAAAAAAAACTTGTCGTTTTGTTAGCATTGTCTACTGGTGCTAAATATTGCCTCGATTCCAGCGCGCTAACGAGTAAATAGCTAAAATTCTTAAATCATTGATAAGAATCTCAAACATTAAAATCTATAGTGTGAGAATTGTACCTAATTACTCAAACAGATGTAATTAAAACGTCGGGTATAGATCGACCTCAACCGGCGGTAAACCTAACTGGGACCTACACTAGTTTCGTAATAGCTATGACTTCAACTTATACATCAATTCATGATGACAGGCGTATGTTGTCCATCAAAAAGCCTCCCCCAATGATCTTTTAAACATTAGGGCGATGGATTAAATAAATGTTAACGTGAATCAGCATCAAAAATACGGTGTCTAGTGCGCATAGCACTCGTCACTCTACCACTTTTGCCGCCCAACGAGCAGGCGTCAGTGTTAACGTTATTAAGAAACCCGCTGGCTAGTCGGACCAGTCAGCAACCTTTGCGAATTTCTATAACAAATCCTTGAATAATGATGATTTAAACTTGGTTACCTCACTGTTTGATCATACGAAGATATTTTTTGAGATTAATGATTTATTTTTATAATTGTCATGGAATATTTAGTTATTGTTTACTTAGTAAAAAAAAAGGAATTATGTCTATTTGGATAAAATTCTATTTTTATTTATTTACTCTCCAACATTTAATTTCTCTGAACATCCTACACGTGAAATATTTAAATCTCGGAGCCGAACACGGGACAATTATATGATCAAACGAACTTACCAAGTGACGTTCGATCTTGATTGTCCCGTGTTCGGCGAAGAGATTTAAGGTCCCTCCCATACCCGTGGAAACCCAAAAGTCAATGTTGGAGCTCTTATGTGTGCTTATCTCTAAACTAAATGAGGTTACCCGCAGGCGCGGTTACCGGGGTAGCATGGAATATGTTATCTCTTTCTTTCTTATGGAGCTAAACTATGTGCGAGTGAGTTGAAGCGTAGCGGAGGCTACTACACGTGAAATATTTAAATCTCTTCGCCGAACACGGGACAATCAAGATCGAACGTCACTTGGTAAGTTCGTTTGATCATATAATAATATGGTAAAATCAAGAAGCGTTGCAATCCGACCACTCGGTTGAATTACTAACAACAATAAGCCACATAATATTTCGGATTGAAATGTGGTTACAACTCGCGCGGACACAAAGGGTCCGCTGGGACTATCGTTTATTGTTCGTCGCATTTTAATGAACTCTACTGTGGCTGATGAATACCGATGGAGGGTCTCGGAGCTGGAAACAGTTTTCTTACAGTGGTTGTTAAAAAAACTGTTTTTAGTAACGGCTATATTCGTCAGCGAATAAACTTTTTCTCTTATGATCAACTGTTTTTAAAATTGTAACGAAAAAGTTTAACTGTTTTTCTATAACTTTAAAGGAAAATATTAACCTAATAAATTCCGTCACCGACTTCGCTTCTTGCAATAAAACGTTGGCACAATATTGAAGCAAAAGTTTGAATAATAGGTACTTAGATTATTTCAAGGAATAATTATCATAATCAGACTATTGCAAAACTGTTGACGAATAGGTACATCGTTTTTTTAACCTGTTGAGGAACTTGCGGTTGATGATTTATTCTGATGATCGTAAAAATATTTTCTTTTCAAGTTTATCACAAGTACCTATGTATTAATACAAACCATAAAAAAATATTCATCTACTCGTACATTTAGGTATTTGCATCTCCGTCTGTACTATGTAAGACCGCCGATTGTATGTCATTATGTTTTTTTTTTTTAGTTTTCAATTTTAGTTTTTTTTATTATGTGGTGTGCAATAAAGTATTTTCTATCTATCTATCTAGTATTATTCACAAACCTTAACTGAAACGATGCATACAACCTACTGTAACACACTGAGCAAGAACAAATATGTAGTTAGCTACTACAAAGTCTTTAGTGGAGAGGAATTAATCACCAGCTCCTGAGACTAATCCGAAGTAAGTCTATGTCATAAACATGTTTGCGAATATTTTATATATTTATAGCTTCTCAATACCCGCTTAACCACCACAGCGAGTGTGTATACGGAGGTCATTAGCAAATACAGAGCCGTGTTTGTTATGTTTCAATATTTGACGATTCCACAACGTATGCCAACAAACCTTACCTCTGGCTTCGTGGAATTATATCAAATGAAAATATAAATTATACAGGCTGTAGGTACTGCTCCTGAAATTCAAACACGTGCTTCAGAGCTTCAGGGTCAAATCTGAAAAAATTGTAGCTTAACCTATACTTAAAACTAGATAACATATTTCCATAAAACAATCTTATCTCTTCTTAGCTATATAATTTTAAAACTATTCACTTGTCTTTCTACTGACCCTCTACTACAAAGAACCCATGCCATGGGTGTCGCCGCTTATTGCACTGCACTTTTTAAAGATAATTTGACGTGTATGTATATCACTTATTGCTATGGCTTATAATGCAAAAAGTGTTTTCTATCTCTCTATCCATTATGTTAAAACATAAAATTAAAATATTCAGCAAGCATTTACTATTTCAGACATCGTAAATCAAGTGACGCGCCAACAAAAATTATAGCCCGTAAGCAAAATATAATGCCAGCTCTAAGACGAATAACGGTACGTACAATGAAAAATAATTAAAAGTAATAAATCTCACGGCAGGTAACAAAAAGGTGAAGAGCTTAATAAACGTCGCATGTCTGCGGCGAGCGTGGGAACCGACGCACGCTGCAGCCTTATTCCCGCTGCCGATGGTATTCTAATCAGTTTTATTGCACCTGAATGCGATAATAACGTGAATCTTCACAATGAATTCATTTAATTAGGAGTGAGATTCATTTTGTTTCTTATTTTCTACTATCCCATCTCTATTCTCAAGCTGAAATGTAAATGACGTAAGTATCGGATTATGTAAAAAATCAATGAGCTTTTATAAAAGAATGTGAATAAATAATTTGACAGGACCGACTGACATGATTGCATATAAACATTAATCCTACTTGACATTGGCAGAATTGTACTGATATTACAGGCAATTGCCATTTGATAAAAGAAGAAGAAGAAGAAAGAGTTAAATACAAAATGCAGACACATTGAATGATACAGGCATTTGAAGTTGATTCAACAAGATTGTGATCGTTTAGAATAAAACGAAATGAAAAGGAAGGCATTAGACAAAAGAGCTCTTTTCCCAGCAAAGGGTAACTGAGGTGAGTGTTATTTTTTGAAACAGAATAACCTTTCGAATATAAAACCCCTTGCGAAGATTAGGTTATTATATTAAAATGAACAACTGAAACCGTAGCCTTAATCACATTTTAATTGCTCATAATTTTTATAATCGTTCTGAAAATGAAACCACTCGATATTTTCTTTGTAAAGGTTAGAGCGGTATCTCAAGTTATTTCAATGGAATAAGTAAATAAATAAGGAATGAATTTTGAATAAAACAATGCAATATTTCATTTCAAGAAAGGAATATAAATACTAACCAGTTTCCAAGTAACTATTGTTGTGGAAAGACACTGCATGTTACACAGAAATAAAATCTTTTTCTGCTTTGTGGTGGCAACACAATGCTATTTCTCAGCGTAACCATACACAAATAAGTCGCTGTTCATGTAACTAACGTGCTTGTAACGTTCGCTTGCTTGTTATAATGGGGTTAGGTGCTATATTTACGAGCAACACCGGATAAACTTATGTGGCGTTGTACTAATTTTGCTGAGACGAACACAGCATGGGGCTTTCCCACGCTCTCTGCATCCACTATGAATAAAGATTTAATTTTCTTCTAACTTTTCTTTCAATTTAGAATAGTAGTATACATAGTTATAAACAATGGATAAAGGATTAGCTTTATTAAAAGCTACAGCTACCAGCTACGCAGGCACGTAGCGATTTCGTAGCACTGCTACAAAGTTTTAAGAATCGTCAATAGTGCTACACAAAATGTACCTACATGTTATTTTATATACATGGACTTGAATAATACTTATTATTATTCCAATAAATTGTTATTTTACTGAGGCTAAATTGAACTTAGGGAAATTGAGGACGGATTGGCCTTTCACCAAAAGCCTATTATAAGAAATTATCTTTTAAATCTTTTCTTTATTGAGCATTTAATTACTCTTGATCGTGCATTATTGTAATCAAATAAATAAAAAGAAAACAAAAACACGTGTCAAATGTTAGGAGAACAACAGTCGGCTGCGACAGTAAGTGTGTAACTGAGAGGGGTTGAATAATTTACGAGTGGACTAACTTTAGCCACGACGGGCTCTGTTCGCTACAAATGCGAGAGGTACATATATCAAGCCGATCCGAAGGTTAGAAACTTCAATAAAACTTCAGCGAAACTTATTCAAACGCGTCGGCCGGTGAAAACTGTTTTTAACTTTGCCCCGCAAGGGATCGCCATACAAATAAGGAGTTAGCTTGGAGGCGGATTTCTTTTCCCGATATAATTTTTGGAAGTAAAGACAACATTCTTGGCAGTTTTCCATTTAGTAAATTCTCTGTTTTTCATAGGCAAATGGGCAGATAGCCAACGATGGTAGGTTCGCCAGACTCTGTACCTGCACTGATTTTATGATTACATTTTACTTTTTTCTCGTTACTTTTTACAAACGAAGAGGATCACAAGTAAGCAAGGCACTTTCTTTCGAGATTTGTTGATTCTGTTCTATTTTTTTTATTATCGGAAAATATTCTAGCTAAATGTACGTAGCTCATATGACGAGGTATAATTTATTATAATACAAGACATAATATCGACTGATTTTACTTTCGGTACGACCCAACACTTGACAATTTATTTGTTCAAAATATTCGCAAAGTTTCTCAATACATTGTCAAAGAGCAAAATAGAAGTTCAGAGTTCGCAACGATAATGTTTGAATAACTTTTCCGAGCTCTGTCCAACTTTTGGGTTGGTTTTTTAAGCTCTTGTGATGTAGCATCATTTTGTGATTTGTGACTATTCTATTGATACAATATTTATTTGTAAAACTTTCAGGTTAACAAAAATTTAGCAAGAAATTAAAAAAAAATAAGTGATGATAAAATCAAAGAGCTTTTAGTGTTTAGTTGTTTCAGTTTAAGCGTAGGTACTGAGTATAATGCGTTTACCAAATGGATGGGTGACTCATGCTTCGAAAGGTACATACGTATTTTTTTCAGTCTGTGTTGTTACTTAAAACCTCCTTTTTTAAACCTGCTTGAACATGTTTCTGGCTAACCCAGATTTTGTTAACATCCCCGCGGTCGCGCAAGTTTACCACCGAACAACATACATATTTGCATAAAACTCGAATTACCTTCAACTAGTGTGTGCCACTGTTGCAACCGAACTTTTAACTAGAGTCGCTTCGATATTGCTTTGCACATTCGAATACTAGACTTTCAAAATATTAATTTGAAACAAGTTATTGCATAAATTTTTGTTTACTTTTTCTGAATTTATTCGCAAAGCGAGTACAAAACATCTGTGACGATTCCGCCACGTGCTAGCATAAAGCGCAGCACACACTTGCGAGTCACGACGTCAAATCTTGTCACTCTTTGAATATAGAGTAAACACTCGACTTTCGAGTACATTGGAGCCGGCACTCGTCTCGGGGTACACACTCAAGGCGCGCCTCTCACCCGGTGTTTAGCAGACTGTGTAAACAATCCACGTCTGCTGATTTATGTTTTGCGTGGATTGGATTTATGAAAAATATTTTCTTTTGGTATCGGGAGCCGATAATATTGACGAAGATATGTCAGAGTACTCCTGTAAAATAGATTTAGAGGCTTTGTCATTTTGATTACCTAACTGTTTCCGTATCTTTAATAATGGATGATGATGTAGGTAGAGAGTTATACCAGGGTGCAAACAGCACAGGACTGATTGACTTTTGAGCAGGCTTATGGTCAGCGGTTTGAGCTGCCGATGACGATAAATTGCATTAAATAAATAAATAAATAAATAAATAATGCTGGACTATACACACAGCATCATCTAGCCCCAAAGTAAGCAGAGCTTGTGTTATGGGTACTAAGATGACTGATATATTACTTATATACTTTTTTGTTTGTAAATACATACATATTATACATAGAAACACCCAGACCCGAGACAAATATTTGTAGATCATACAAACATTGGTCCCGCCGCGGGGATCGAACCCGCAACCTTTTGCGTCGCAGGCGGGCCTTCGCCCACTGCGCTACAGAGGTCGGCATTAATCTGCCATATCAAAGTTTTTACCAAGTTTATACCTTACTTATATCAAAACCTAAGCAAGTCTACGTTTGTGCTTTTAGCAATTCTCTAAATAACACAGCACGCACGTATTTCGGTTTTAGCTTCGTATTCCCAAAGTGAAGTTAAACGGGAAGACGTCGCGAAAAAGAAATAAACAGCTTTGTGCTAACGCTCAACTTGATTTTCCACGCTTTTCAAATACTCCAGGGATCACGTACTCGCCAGAGAAGTTATAGATACTACGACTGGATATGCAGAAAACTTTGTGTTCGGTGTGTACACAGCTTATATAGTATTGATTTTGCATGCTTCTTATAAAATAGAAAAAACATTGTTTATCTTCATATTTTTTAAGAAATCAGTGATTATTTTAATGGTTTTTTTTGTAATCATCATACATGATACTTAATTTCTTAATTATATTTTCTTCCACACTATTTTTAACGATGATTCAGATGTTATTTTAGTTTAATGTTGTTGGAGTTTGAATCAATGTTAGGTTTTATTTTTAATGAACTCGATTGTTTAAATCCATTAGCGTGGCCGTTGAAAAGTTTTCCAATAACTTCGAGAACTGGCTTTGGCGCGGTGAAACTGATAATTTAAGATTTTGCACCTACACAACTTGGCACGTGATTGTTTTAACAAAGAGCATGCTATTCTTTGAATTTTGTTTTCTTTTACAAAAAGTAATATTCTAAAGTGTGCAAGATAGCATTTTGTTTTTAACTGTACTAATTTAGTACGATTTATAATCCAAATTCAATAAGTTTATATCAGTGGTCAAAAACTACAATGTAAAATTGACGTTCACAGTACTTTCACAAGATGGTATCGTAAAAAAACTAGTACTGTCACTTGTTATTTCGATACGTCTAAAAAAAGAAAGGGTTTTCATTGGCCCCAAAGAGAAATAAAAATAAATAAATCGAATCATGAAGAAATATATCCCGGCTCTTTGATTATGGCTAATATTTTTTAGCTTTTAAAATTGTCTATGAAAAACGCCGGATATAGATTTTATTTAATTTCCCATTCCGCGAACGTTATTGCCAGTTCCTAATCTAAAGGTAAAAGACATTGTGATGGAACTCGATTAAATTAAGTTAGTACAGCGAAAAGGAGAGCAATTCCGATTCTCATAGAATTCAAATGAGCTTTTTATTCAAACACGCCTGAAGAAAACACTAAAACAGACGGTTTTGCTGCGTGCGGCATTAGATGAACATGAAGGTGGCTTTCTCATCTCTTTAGAGTTCCTTATTGCAAGGTATCACTTTGTAGCATATGAAAAAAAAAACGAAAACAACGTTGAGCTTTTTGTTAAAAATTAAGTTAAATCAAATATTTCTTCTTATGAAACAAAAAATAATATTTTTCAGACAGTTCACTAATTCCATTCGCCTTTTTCTCCGGCGATTATTTAAATAGATTTTTAAATTGGTTGCTTTTTATGTAACTTATTTTTAAATTGTATTGACAAAAGTTTAACTTGTTCAGATTCTTGGATGTTTTTGTCAAGTTTATTAAAATTTCTATATCATATGAAAAAAAATCATTGAAAAGGCAACCTGTTTTGAGGACTGAATTCATAGCAATATGGTGTCTAAGCTGTCGTTCACACCAAGTTACAAAACATGTACTCGTATTCTACTTGTGTTTACATTCTTCGTCTCGTGCACCGATCATTTTAAATTCCGAATGACATAAAAGGAAACACAAATGACTAGAAGTTTGAATTCTTTATTCAAATTCGTTACTTTTCTAACAGATGTTCCACAAAGCCAGGCGATATAATGATATGGGAAGTTACACATACGTTCATGAAAATAAGCCAATTACTATTGCAGAAGGCTTTTTATATGTTATAGTAAGTTGTATTAAGCAAACGCTTTTAGGACTACAAACATGTATAATATATTTTTAATATACCCTTACATAAATTGATATAGGTTGATAGTTACATTTACATTGATATGGTAATCATAACATCTAATGTTCTATTAAACTTAGTCACATAATATTTTGATATTACATTAGGTACACATTTTGGGAAGTCTACGTCTACTTTTTCATTATTTTTATTACAGAGAAAATATATTTCTTATCAAGATTAACAACGAAATCAAATATTACAGTTACGTTTTACGAACTACTTCTAAAAGCTGATTTACGGCGTGGTTCAAACATCTATCCGAAAATATCTATGTATGTTTTGAGGCCATTTTATATTATACTCTATGTTAGGTACATATATACTTTCCAATTTTATCTTATCTTACTTCCATAATAACTTCTAAGAGATAGGTACAGTTACGCTTTAGATTAAAGATAGGTACGAATATACAAGAGTTCCTAACTTAATATTAAATATCTCCATTTATCATAAGTTAGTTACTCTGATTATGTACAAGAAGTATTTACAGACATTTGACTAGAAAATTATCCTACACAGCAATTATGACTAAAAACAAAAAAATGCCTACCGTCCTCGTCGTGGAAGTTAATATTGTGTCCAAGTTTTGGCTGCAATAAAAGAAAAGTTCACATTGAGATATTTCAAAACGTAAACAGGGTCACGACTGTATCCCCAAGGCGCGGTAGACATTTTCTCAGATCTTTATATTCCAGATCCTTTGAAGATGTCTAAGAGGGTAGTCAGAGGCATGTACAATTACATATTTGATACGTATGCCCACATCTTGCAGAAGTTAGTATTCCATTCGGGATATTTCAAAGTCAGAAATAAAAAAAAATCTTAGTGAAAACCTTTAATAATTTACCTTTGTAATGCATCTCTCGTTGCATGCTGGGGCAAGTTTTCCCAGGATACTGAAAAATGTAAAAGAATTAAAACAAAAAATTACAAACTAAAAAAACAAGTCAGGTATAAAATCTATTTAAATATCTCGCCAATGCACAGTTTACATTTTAGCGAATTTTAATAACACTCAAACTCAAGATACAAATAAAAGGCAGTAACAAAACAGTATATGTATCTATAACAGAGATTACAATTTCAGTCTCTATATTTTAGCGATAGGGTTGGAATTACCTTGCTGAGATCGAAGTCGATGTTGGTTCTCACCGCGCGGTGGTGAAGCGGCTGTGGCGGTCTGAAGTTGTTCCCGAGGGGAGCCTTTGGATGCCGCGCGTCGCCCTGCATCAGCCGTCGCAGCCCGTGCAGCTGTCACATACAACTGACACTCAACTGATCTGTCTTGAATGCGCATTATAGAGAAATTGGTTCTCGAATTTGGCTATAAATGCTGGGATAAGGGAACTAGTAAACATACAAACGATGCTACGTTTATAAATAACAAAATTATGAATACGAATCTTGCGTACGACTCTAGCGTACTATGCTAAATGAAAACATGTAGACCGTAATATCTTTAAACTCTTGCTTTTAATATAATAGGACCTATAAACATTTCGCAATATCAGATATTTGAATATTTGTATGTGAATTCAGCAAATAAAACTAATTTGAAAGTGCAATCCTACGCGACTAAATAACGAAACGCAATACCCAATTGCATTATACTCCCGATTCAAAAACCAATATAGATAATGTCGCTTGTGTTGCGGCAAAGCCATTCGTGTGTTAGGTACTAATTTTGCAAACATATGCGGTATCGCCCCCATAAGAGCATGTTTCGCTTTCATTATAACGTAGTAAGCAGCTATGGGGTGAAGAGCGATTTCAAGTAAATTGAAATTTCTTCCTTCTACGTGTTCGTGTTGGTACAGGGCTAGTACACGTGTAGGGCTTAGTGCGGTTGTGTGGGTACGGCCGTGCCGCGCTGGCCGGATTAACGGGCCTGGCGCACGCCACCACTATCTCATTCTCATCGATGTTTACGCTGTATTAAACAATTTGATTCTGATTATAGACGCTGCTTTCACAGTGATTTTTCTATTTAACAAGTACCGTAAAGACTGCGGTTTATCGCTCCGCGCAAAAACGCTGAGGACATTTTAAATTCATTTTTATATACCGGTGGGAGCTCCGCAATCTCGTAACAAGGCTGACAGTCCCGTATCAGCCATACGTGCCCTATTTGCATACAACTTAAAACGTGAAGTCGCATAGTAAATTGAGCTTCAAGCGTCGACCACATGCCATTGCGACCGTCTCGCGAGATTTCAAGCAGTTCCACTACCACTTAATTTTCTCACCAACACAAACGGAAAACATAAACAATGATTTATAATAACAGCCACACAACGCGGCACTTTCAGTTTACTTTTAACACGTACATAATTCACGGCGGAGTCTTTGTCTAAAGGCGAGGGACGTGAGTTGTTTATTGTAGCGTGAGCACAAATGAAAATGTTATTACGCTGGCCTGAACCGCGGCCGAACGTGGACATAGCCACCGCTGGATGTGAAAACAGCTCCGCTTCCTGTTACTCCGATCTTTAGAATATGCAAATTTTTAAAGCGTTCAAAAATTGAAACAGAAAATACAAATTATGAATAGAAGTGCAATCTCTTTTACTATAGTTAGAACCAAACCATACTATTATGGATTTTCAAGAACTACCTACTTGTAATTTAACTTTAAAATTAAATCACTAAGCTATGCAAGTTGACCTTTCCCCGAGTGCTTCCGTCCCCATTTCACGGTAACAAATAAAACTACGCACGAAAACGTTTCGCTGCGACAATTTTCTCTAATTTCCTTAATTTATGAGCGTGAAGAGAAAAACAGCGAAAGAGATTTCCCGTGACAAGTAATAATGGGGTTCCATTATTTTTATGTCTGCCGAACTCGAGGAAAAGCGACTAGTTTTAGTATGAAACAGGTTACCGATACTTGTTTATCTGCTTTATAATTTTTAGGACAACTTCATGAATAACATCACTCAACTTGAAAACGCTACGTTTAATGGGCCCTCTACATATTCGCCGATGATAGACGAATGCCGACGGTCACAAGGGTCTCATCGCCTGTATTCGCCTGTCATCTTCTATCCAAATAACATTTTGGTAAATAGTTCGGCAAATGTGTAGAATGGCCGTCAGATTAAAAAAAAATAGTCAGCAGAAAAAGCAAAAAATAGCACGTATATTTTTGAAAGCAAATACTAAGTGCTGGTAAACTGCTTTCGTCGGAAGTGTACCGAGGGCAAGCAAGCGTGTAATGCAAATAGGGTGAACTTCAACGGTTGCAGGCTTTGCTCATATTGATTGTTACAACTTACAAGCAAGTTTCTGTTCAATTTACATAATACTTTGTTCTCAGTTGCATTTGTAAACTTTCTGATTTAGTAATAAGAATCAAGTTTATTGGCTTTAGATAAACTCCATTACTTGATACAGCAATAACATTTACATACCAAGTATTTTGTGGCATTTTACTTAGATAGTGTGTTCAGCGATATCTCCGTCAATTGTGTTAACAAAATTTAAATAAAATGTTTTAAAGTAAAACTTAAGATCGTTAAGATGGAGAAGTTCCATAATTTTTTAAAGAAGAATTTGAAGAAAAAAATGGTTTCATATTTTTCCCAAAAAATTTCGATTGTTAATCTACGTAGTACCCCAGATAAAATATACTATACTCGGTAGTACGTACCATTAGTCGTTTTCTTTTTAGTTTTAAAAACGTAGTTATTGTGTTTACTTTGTTGTAATAATATGTTAACATTTTGAAAAAAAAAAAAAGCTTATGGTAAATCTTTCTATTGCGTAGGTTGTGGAGTAATTTCCGATAATGGATAATTTTGAGAACGTAGATATAAATGAAATTTCAAATCAAAGTAATTAAGATGAAGCTAGATACCGCTTAGAAATGTCTACCAATACGTTTCCTGGCTTATTGTATAATATATTTCTACATATTAGAAACCAACCTGTTGCTTTGTGATGTAGATGGGTTTGTTGACGATGATCCAAGTGACGGTCTCGTAACACGCGGGCGCCGTAGTTGACCCATCGTACGTCATGTAATAGTCAGTGTCCGGCAAGAGCCCTCTTACAGAGAGCTTATTCACCGGCATTTCTGCTCCTGTAAGACGTTCAGTGGTTAGTAAGCGCATACAAAGGTCAAAATCTAACCAAACTCTACTGAAGAGTTTTTTTGGAATGATGAAAAATACTGGTTCACGCTTTGATTTGATATTTTAAAATTATCATAATGCTAAGAATTGTAGTAATCATTCAAGTTACATAATTTATCTTTATATAATTTACATAGTATTACAAAAACTAAGATTTACCTAGAAAGCACAAAAAAAACTGAATGAGTGTGTTTTCAGTATTCTATTTTACTTATGTGATATAGAATACTTTTCAGTATTCTATATACATTGGTTATACAACGAACTTTACTTTTTTTCTTTGTTTTTCTTTACCGTTTGAGCGAGTTGTAAATGTGCACATTAAATTAGCAATAAATCACAAAGATTCATTGCTGCACGCCCGCTACTAGATTTGAACTCACGACCTTTGTGCCTTGGGTCAAGAATGGGGCTGGTTTCCATGTAATATCAGACCATTGCAGTAATCATAAATCAGCATGCTAATATTAGTCGTCAAGAAAAACAAACAGGAATATATCGCTTCCATTGGATTTGTACAGAGGTTTGGAAGTTACGACATTAATCCACTTACCTCCATACTTTATATTTTCTAACTCCTCCGTCAATACTCTTAGCTCCGGATTTGAAAGGTCACCAAGCTGTAACAAAGTTCAAAGGCTACATTTTGACAATTACCTGAAAAACATGTAGGAATACGTTCTCGCAAAAAAATTACACAACCCGCACCGATTTTATTTATTTCCACGAAGTTTTCCATTTTCAAAGTGCCTGATAGAAAAATACTTCATCAAACTGTGTGTTAAAGCGGCATAGGCGTTATATCAGAGAGACTAACTGCATACAAGTCGAGAATAACTGGTCTAAGTCTACATTAAGCCAGTGTCACGAAATTTGTATTTCTCACACGTTTGTAGCGAAAACAAAGTCTAGTTAGACGCTCGTCCTAATTATTGTCTACACATATTATAGCACACCTCAGCAAAGTCGCCTCGGCACACGAAATATGAACGTAGGTAAACAATTCCCCTTTGGGACGTGGGATGTGCCAACACAGACTTTCATTATGGTGGACCATAAAATCGGAAAACATGGCCCGAAGATGATGGGATAAAGATCACGATCAAGCGGAACCAATAGCATTTGTAGTTCCCGATACGCATGACGGAGGGAATCCTAGTGTGGGTTCAGGACTATGTATGTGACGTTAGTAAAAAATATTGATATGATGATGTCATTGAACGGAGCTTCGCGGTATGAATAATATCCGACGAAAATAATTTGTTGTTTAGTCAGAACAAATAAGAATCAGTTTGCGCTAACCATACAAAATTTTCTATAACACCTATTTTTAACCGACTTCAAAAAAAGGAGGAGGTTCTATGTTCGGGTGTATGTATGTTTTTTTTTTTTTTTTTTTTTTTTTTTTTTGAATGTATGTTCATCGTTATCTCCGTCAGTTGTAAACCGATTTCCAAAATTTTTTTTTTGTTTGAAAGGGTATGCTACCATAGTGGTCCCATAAAAATTTTACTCCTGAGGGATTGATAGTTTTCCCGTAATACTCAAAAAATCACCGATCTTTTCGAAAAATGTGGACCGATTTGCAAAATTTTTTTTTTGCTTGAAAGGGTATCCATTTCTAGGTGGTCCTCATATTTTTTTTTCCTGAGGGATTGATAGTTTTCCTGTTAAACTCAAAAAACCTCATTCTCACTACAAAATCTGAGTCAAACATTGAATAGTTTGACATGTTTAAATACGCTCGAGGTGATCCCATATAATTTTATTCCTGAGGGATTCTCACTCTAACTTCTTTGATCTTGACTATTCCAATATCTAACCTAACCTACTATATTATTTACACTAAAAATTGAAAAATAAAAATTTTTGAAAAAAAAATTGAACCGACTTCACATAACACAAATAGACACTAAGAACCTTCTATGTACCTACACTAAAAAGAGAAAAATAAGAATATACACATGCAATTATTACTTACAGTATTCAAATAATAAATTATTATGTTAAATTATATTTTGAAGTCGGTGCCAACTACCTATGCATTTACATCAGAAACAGTAAAAAGTATTTTTTTTATTATAATCTGCATATTAACAAAAATAAATCAGGTCTTGTGTTCATTTGTTTTATGTTTCGTTTATCACCTTATAAGTTCTGTAGAGTCGTTTTTGCACGACAGCAAGCAAGTTTATTACGCGATGACATGCACTGCTAAGCGGTTTGCACCCTTTCCGAGAACACGTTAATGAACACACGCTGACAACACCAAACATTTTAATTTACTGAAACTCGCTTATCATGTGAAAAACTTGTTGAAATAATGTATGAGGTTTGAGTCTCACGTAAGCACGTGACTGGCCATTAATAGAAAATGTGGAGGAGGATTAAAATACACACTATTTTTATACATAAGTATTTATATTATGTGTCGTAGCCGTAGCAGGATTGTTTGAGACCCGATAGGTGTGAGTTAAACGTTTGCATGAACTGCTTATCCGCTGCTGATGTCATGGAAAACATTATTATGGGGTTAGAATTAGTATTGTGAGTGTTGGTTGTTATAAAACTGAAGTTCGGTTAGTTTCAAACAATTTAAAACTTAAGTTGAAATAAAATATATAAAAAAGACATATTCTAAACCATAAAATCTAAACACGTAAAACCATAAAATACACTCGTTGTTATTTATCGTTTTGCATGACAAATTGTCAAATCGTTCTACACCTGTGTTTCAATACCTCAAAAAAACTATTGTAAAATATTTTATTTTATTTAATCTAGTCTTTCATTTCACTGTAACACAGATAACAGAAATGAAAAGCTTCCTTAGAAAATATTACCTGCAGCAGTAGTGATATGGAAACTATTCCTTGAGCTTTGTGTAGTGCTTCGGAGAAGTTTGAGTAGAGCTGCGAGTTGAAGCCAAATATCTGAATCTGAAACAAAGTGTACCGCTGTTCATTATCAACACAGACTTCTTGAACTTAGCAACCTTAAAATCAAAGTTTTGTATAGAAAATGCAAGATGTAATATAAAATTGTAATACTTTTTCAACTTAGGGATTATTTTAAGTTCTTCTAAAAATTCAACAATTATGAAGAAAACTCAGTAAACGCCAATTATCACACGGTAAAAACCTTTCAATAACAATTCAAAGATTCCTAGGTTTCAATACCTTGTAGATTTTAAATTGATGGTACGTAGCTTGGGCTTTTTTATTCCCTGCATGTTTTAATTCAACATTTGATACTAAATATTTTGTTTATATTTATGCCTAATATTAAATAAAACCATCAAACCGAATAAATCTGCGATTTCGGATTACGTTTGCGTCTCGCAAATAAACATGGAAAACGCTCGAAGTCCTTCACGGTTTCAACGGCATTAGGTGTTTTGGGATTTCCACTCCCTGCGACAACCGAAGCGTGCGAAAACATATGTTACCTCCTTTTGACTCTTTCAAATCTGTGTGAATATAAGATTAGGCGTTTTTGGAATATAGCGGGTTTTGTACTGTTAACTGTTTTTAGTTTTACTTGATTTTAAAGATAGCTGCTCATGTCCACACTTCATGATCCTGAATGGACCTGAAAATATACATTCTGTAGGTAATCAAAAGTTTTTTAGATTTTACAGTGTTCTACTTTTGTATAGACCATCCACGGCACAAAGTGTTATCATCAGCGAAGCCGCTGTCATTGAACGATGTAGTCCAATGTTGATACGACCCCAGATAATATATACGACTAAGTGTCGTGACTAAGTGTGACGGTAAGTGCCGGTTCGTTATAAATTGTATTGCTATCACAAAGCGCGCACCGCGTCAAACTAACCCTTACTAACCTTAATTCGATTTATTAATATCAACTTAAACACGTTGCATTCAAATTCTATTTAAACTGCAACAATAGACTATTGTGACTTTTATATGGCTTGATAGTATTAATCTCTGATAATTATCTGAACATGCCCCCAGGCAATTGTGAAATGCGAATACAGGTGAAGCTAGAATAGAACACAAGAGCGGAATTGCCATCAACGGTGCATTAACTCTTCAGTTGATATAATTGGTTCTTGTTGTAAACCGCTGGACTGGCATTTGTAATAATGATGTACGTTCTGTTACATACAAACTTGTGATGTATGTTTATCTCGCTTTAATCATAAAGTGAGAGCAGTTTCGCACTACGTTCGATCCGAGTCCAATCCGTATCCGTGAAAATAAGAATCTAATAAGAAGAAATCGGATGATCTAAGTGCGTAAACTACAATAGAAATAGTTCTACGGCTACTCTGGTCGATATTTTCATCAGAGGACTGGCATGATAGCAGACTAGGAAATACGAACGCTTTGTTTGTTTGAATGTTCAAACTAGTACCTATAGTGACTTACCTCAGCCGGAAAAGAGTATCCATTGATAGCGTGCTCCGAACCGAATTGATCGTGCAGCCCGTAGTGTATATGGATCTCGTGGAACTGGTACTTGTAGGACAAGGGACCGCCAGTGATGTTTATGTGATGTCGCGTCTCATTTTCCACGGTAAAAATCACAGAATGACCGGTATTCGTGATGAGGCCATTTATCTAAAAAGTAATAGACATTACAAACAGGTTTATGAGGCGAAAGTGTATGGGACGGCAGGAATGAAAAGGCCTAGGTGAGCATACTTGGACAAATTGGTGGCATTTTAGAGAAGCGCAAGGTCTGAAGTACTTACTGGTCTGTGTAAACAAATTAATTAGAGTCAAAGAATACCTATAGGCTAAATTTAGAATGTTATTTTAGTGTACAGTATCAAAACTTAATATATTTCAGGTAAAATACCGCCTGATGCTAAGAAGTTAACCTTACTGAATTTCCGTAAGGTCAACTTACCCTGTGTTTATCTATGTGTAAAAAGCGTAGGTTGGGGTCGAATAGTAGTTTGTCGGGCTCCAAGTTGACCGGCGACTGGCGGCGGCCTTTGTTGCATAGCGACCATTCCGGGTTTATTAACCCCCAGAAGGCCGGACCTGTAGAAAAAAACAAAAATTAAGATTTAGGAACCTAAAAAAATAAGATCATGACTCAAGATCAAGATCATCTTCAAGACTTGATGTAGACAAAAACTTAGCGTTAACGTTAGCTAGAAGACACAGGTAAGACGCGTTCAAATATTTGTTCAGCTTGATCATATTTTCTGAATTTTCTGAATCTATTTTTTTGTTGAAAAATGAATAAACTCCATGTTTGATGGTTTGGGTGATGAATGATAATCTTCTGAAGTTGAGAAAGCATTGCATTTTTTACTCTTTAGCTATAAGCAAAACTTGCGGACGAAGTTACTTGCTAACGGAAGTTAATGTATTTTTTAGTTTAACGACGGTTTGGCAACTTTCCCACTCTATGGTTTAGTCGATGCAAGCAAGCGGAAAAAGGACTTTACCCAAAGATATCTGAATAGTTTTCAGGGCCTCCATCACCGAAGTTAGAACCGTCAACAACGTTGAAGCACATAGTTTTCAATGGCACGCCAAAGATCGTCACTTTGGCGAATTATTAAAACAACTGAACAAACTACACAACGTTTTAATACTTTTTTTACTACATTAGCTAAAAATATAACGTAAAAATTATGACCATTTTAATTTAAAAATCTACCTTAGGAATATGTATTATTTTTTATGTTTTCAGATAATATATGAAATTCATTCAAAAATGAATTTTATGTAGCCATGAATCTGGTAAGAGTGGTTCCTGGTTTATTATGGCAATACCTGTGCATGTACACAGAGTCGTATCATGTACCCATTATTGGAAATGGCTAGTTTAATTGTTCAATTAATGCGATACCCATAACGATACCGTAATTGGCTTTTGTATTGTTTATTATTCAATTAGCTCCGTTAAATACATGGCTTATTGCGTACTCAAAAGATCGAATACTTTATGGTTTCCTATTTAATAATTAAATGGTTATACTACATATTATATTATAGAAACTAAATCCTTTTATATTAATAGTAGAATCAGCTGAGCTATCTAAGGATTGGTGCTAACGATCTATTACTTAAAAAAATATGATAAGGGCTTTCAACCTGCCTCTAATGAAATATTAATATCTGCATAAGAGAGCAGGTGCCAGTATTTGAAAGTGCTCCTAGACGTACTTAAAAGAACTTGAATATCTTGATCTGAGATACATTCTACCTCGCTTTGAAAATGCAGTTGTTATCCTGTTTGTTCAATTTAGTTCTTCATTTAAATTGTATTTTTGGAAAACTATAGCCAATTTTTTGAAGCGACAATGACAACATCGATCAACATCCAAATACTTTTTATTAAAATTACTTTTGAGAGATTGAACCAGTTTTTCAAAAAGTTTTACTAGGAACCATGCTCCGGAACTTTCATATCATCAAATAGTACGTATAGCTAGATGAGTTGGATTGCAATTGGCTGAAATAGGCCGGGCAATAACTGTTATGTTGCATTCAATATGGACGAGGCTATGATTAGCTGCGTCATATCAAAATTACCTTTGTATTATTACTATACGCACATAAACTCCGAACGCAAATTATCTGGCTTATATACAAACAGGCAGATGATATTCATTTTATTATCCAGAGCAATTATATACGTACGAATTATTTTTTGGAATTTTATTCATAATAATTTTGAGTTTTTAAGATGGTAATTTATCTCGCAACTATTATAATGCAGTTAAGTTTTATGCTGGTTGTAGTTACTACTCTTAACATTCAATTGTGTATTATTTTGTGCCATGTGTCACAAACTCGGGTGCCGACCCACAACACCCACACTTTAAAGAAATCTGCATTACACAACCATGCACCAGCGCCGTGTGAATCAAACTCGCACCTAGCACTACGCCAATGTCGTACTCAAGTATTTATGTTACTTAGGAAATTTAAAGCTCACAAAATGGAATTGGTACTGCGAAAGAAATATTTCACATTAGAAGATGGTCGTTAAATCCAGGAAGATACGAGTATGAATATATCGGCTGCGATAACACACCTCACAATTTTGCCAGTAACAGTAATATGAATGCAAGATAAATCGCCCGTATAAATTTCATGTCACGTAACCGGCAAAAATGTTATCGGCACGAGAAATTGATACCGCCCGCAATACCTCGATGCGATTGAGGTAGGTCAATGGACTGAGATTCTTTTATATTTTGATTCTTTTTCAAAGGAATAGAATTTTATTTTTAAAACTCTCTTTGCCACGTTACATCACACACATACACATATGCGGCACTCAAACTTAAACAATTTAATTGGGATTAACATTATCTACCAGAGCAGGGTGTTGTAAGGTGTCGGTTTCTGCAACAAAGCTTTTCTAAGCTACTAAAGGAATTATCTATTTTAAATTGTTACTTGTTGTTTCTATACATTAATTTGATTTTTATTCTTAAGAAAACTTTAATGTGATGCTCAACCAAAATGACAGATAGCCGCACTTTTAAAGCTTTGATAGTATATCTATCAACTATTGAGGATACAGTGATTCTGTGATCCAGAGCTGGTTGAACGTTTATTTGTATAAGTTGGTTATGCGTTCGAATGTGTTCAAGTCACGGTTCGTTGTCAATTATGCTTGAAATCAGCGTTCCAAATTAGTGCCAGTATAATTATCGTGCTCACCTGATATGCCGTCGTAGGTCCACCATTCCTCCCAGCTGACACCGCCCACGGCTGCAATCAAACGGGGGAATTAACTGCACTGTTCATAGTGGTGCACTGTGGTGCATACCGTGCACTATTGTAACACTCAAATTAGTTCAATGTGGAAATGGGTTGGGGTTATGAGTATAGTGCAAGTTTATAGACTTGCCCCTTTATGAAGGCTTGGCTTAAATTAGAAAGTTACTTGGCTTAGTTCTATATAATCATAATCGTGTGTTGTCTTTTCATTAAAATATGGGATATTTTTGAATAAACTAGGCCCTAAACCGCACCAAAAGCCCTGATTCTTCATGGCTTGTGAAAGAACATGAGTATACTCACACAGTAGAGACGTTTTTATGCTCAATAATCAAAGTGATTTTATTCAATTATACCTAAATCGTTTTGCGTTATCCATACTATACTATACTATAATATTATAAATGTGAAAGTAACTCTGTCTTTCTGTCTGTCTGTTTGTTACCTTTTCACGCCCAAACCACTGAACAGATTAGGCTGAAAATTGGCATGGATAAAGGTTGTATCCCAGGGACGGACATAGGCTACTTTTTATCCCGAAAAAATCCCGAGGGACCGCGGGTTACACCGCGGGAGCGCAGCTGGTTTTATATAAAACTTTCAAGAATTTTGAAATTTACAGATTTGGATTCGTTTGATGAAAAAATATTTTTTAAAACACAACTTGGTGAAAACTCCAAACCAGTTTTCTGGTAAAAGTTAAACGTTATTTAGTAGCTCTACTTGTACTTGTAGTAGGTACGAGAAAACTAAACTAACAACACACCAACTTTCAGTTTACTGAAAAATTCTGAATTTAAATTCTGTTAAATTCATTTGAGCTTCATATGCTTTTAAAATATTGAATAAAAGTAGATTCTCACAACGATTATATTTAGAAGACCGACTCAAGAATTGCAATTAGCAAAAAATCCGCTACCAACCCAAACAATCTACAAAGGTCGCAACTACCATGAAGGAAGAAGTCTATTTTAGTCATTGTGTTATTAACTCCAAACAAAAACGATTCTATTTTTGGTTTTGTGTGATCGTTGGAAGCTTCATAATTTAATTAACCTTCAGACTTAAGCTAAGAACGTGACATTGTTTCAAAATATTCGTGGCAATTGTCCGAGCGCGAGCGTGTGAGCGGTAAGCGATCAACTATTTTATCAAGAGATGAACAAAATATATAGATTCCGTGTCAATAAAAGAGACACCAATATTTTAGGGTCCAATGCTGGCCGTTCACACCGCTGGCGGTAAAAGTTATATAGTGGCGACCAATTATTCGCTCGGCGTAACGGCGTAATCACTCAGCGATACTCGCGCGGAGTTCTAAACTCACGCCGAGGGATGAAAAAGTCATAGCCCAGCGATAGAAGTATACTCGCTTCAACGCTCATCGCTCAACGCCCGACGCTTACTCAACGCTCAGCGCTCGCGGTCGGACAACTGCCTAAAATAAGATAAGAATTTGAAATGCCAATAAAAAATCACGGTATTGTGTTTGTTTAATTCTATCTTTACAGTTTTGTTCCCCTCCGGAATGATTAGCCAATGAAGCAGAAAAACATTATTCTTTTGAAACGGACGTTTTTCTACTACCGAAAAATGTTCTGACACCCTGTTATCTGACTATTGATAGCTTCACTTGTTGTCATTTGGTGTGTTCGCCGCTTGCCCCCTTCTGATTTTGTCTACTATTTCTAGCCATCCATAGGAATTGTTGCATTGTTTACCGTCACCTCAATTTCTACTTCAAAACTAAGTGAAAATTAAGAATTTAAAAGGGATTTTAAATGATGCAAAACAATATAATTGTTTAAAATGAATTAAAATATTTTAAATACCAACTTTGCAAAAATTTCAACTTCATAAACACCGGCTTACTGGAGAGGATTTGAAGATTAAAATTTTAATTTGAGCCGCCTGAATTTCTCTTAATTAAGATTATGAGATTGTGATACTCATAATAATTTTAAAGCAATTAATCCGAAAATACTTCGTGATTAGGCGGGCGGTAATTACTCGCATATCTTCGATAATAGCAGGATGCTTATCATTCTGAAAATGCTTACATAATTGTTTTAAAATATTCGTAATATTTTCGTTTTGCAAAAAAATATCTTAGTAGCAGCATTTATTGTTCAGTTAGAAAACAATTTTTGGAATATTATCTTTTTGATTTAGAAGAGAAGTAAACACGATGTATAATTATGTAGAACATTAAGTATTTAATAGCTAGTTCTTTCTAGGTAGGTAGGTACTATTTGTTATATTTCTAACTACGTTATTGAAAAACAGTGGCTACAATTCATGCCTTATCATTAACGAGTTCAAATTCCAACAACGAATGTTATGAAAAATCCTGTCCACGTATAGGAAACGTGCACTCGAAATACACACCAATCTCGAAACTTACTCGATACACGCCTGATTTATGTTTTTAATTTAAATTTTTGCATTCGCCGGGCGAAGTTCGCCACGGACGCGCCGCCTGCATCGCAAATATATGTTACAGCCAGTCGAGAGATCGTTTCCAGCTTCGATTCGATTCGGTGCAGTCGGAGCGAACTGTCGACTTTTAATCTCTTAATGCTACTCACTCAACAAACTTCAGCTTCATGCACGTTTATTTAAAATTGCAAACATAAAATTTAAATCGTCATATGAATGAAAACGCTTAAAAGCTTCCTGATATGCAGCGATGATGTTCCAAAGTTTCTGCACCCTAAGTTGTAACAGAGTAAGCCGGTTAATAACAATAATTATTGGTTTATAACTTCGCAAGAGGGATAACATTAAGTGAGCGCGCAAGCCTGCATGGACACTAAGTACAGCTCAGTGCGGCTTAAAGCAACTTTACCGTCGAAAACAACACCTGAGGCAAGTGCGCGTACTATGTAACACCGAACTGTCTTGTGGAACCACATATCGACTGTAGATATGTATAAATATAATGGTTTTTGTTTTAGTGTTCTTCTCTGAAGGTGTTCAGCAAATATCGAAAACACATCCAAAACAAAACAAAAGTAAGATTGAAATCTTATGCACTGTTGCATTTTGCAGACGCGATTGCTACATGGAAAATGTTCTCGCTCGGGAGATGCCAGTCAGCGTCTACTTAGTTTATCTCAAGGCAGACTGGAGACTGAAGTCTCAAACTACCACTGCATGTGAGCCAAATAAGTCCTATTTTGTCAATATAATTTTTGTTGAAAAGATTTGACTGTAGAATGTAAAATGTAATTTTAAACTGAGTACCTACATAAATTGATTAACATTTTTTATTAAAATATGAGTTTAACACTACATACACATCTCTACATTTTTACATTTAACTATTATTTTATTTAAAAATATCAATATTAAAATTTAGTTTTGTTTACAGTGTTGTATGTACTCAGTAGGACCGCTGGGATCACTTTGAAAGGGTTTGATGATATTAAAGGTGCCTAAATAAGTGTTGAAGTCACAATCACCAACGTGAGCAGTTTACGTCGAGGAAGTTCACAAAGAGTCTCACAGTGCATTGGAAATGAATCAGTTTCCTCTAGCAGGCAAATGATATATCTCCGACGATTCGTTGCAAACGAAACCTACAGTCACGGCATTACCGTACAAATTGTTACAGGAAGAGTTACTGTAGACGTACATTGTGCCCGCCACCTTGCATTTTCAATGACGCAAGTTCGTAGCGCTGAATTAAACATTTAAATTTCACTTTTCACCACTCCATAATGCTATGCCCTGTTATGGCAGATTCAACCACTTTGAAACTCACATCGCGATTTTTGATGAACTCAGCCGTAACAGACAGAACGAATGGAAATGTCATCGATGTATGAAATAAATAAATAAAATCACGTGGAAAATAGGCAATTTCACGGTGCATTGGGTGTTCTTTGCGTGGCATGTGCAAGGCTGCGATCCGGCGCGGCATAACAAAAGCTTCAGTGGTGTGAAAAATTTTAATCGTAGCTTCTGGAAAAAGGCCGTGATAGTTCCATTTTTGAGATTGCTAGAAATCTGCAGGTATTTTCCATTTGAACTAGGCAACATAACATTGTATTTGCGAGTCACGATAACAGACAGTAGCAAAGTCATTATTATGTTTACGTCTGAAAAAACCTGTTCAAAACTACCCTATTCATACAATTCTACGAAGTTTCCCCTACAATTATGCACAGGTAATAAGAGAACCCCAGTGTAGGGTGCTTCACAATCCCTTAGCCAATTCGGGTTCGCATTATGGGATCACTGAATATTCACTCAGGCATACTTCTCATGTTCGAGGAAAATAATGGACTCCGATCATGGACAATAAGCTCTAGAATGAGAACGCTGTAAGTTGGTGGAATTCGTAGTGAAAGAAGTGCCTGAATTTCTCAGAAAAATATTATGTTGAGTGTTGTTGGAAGTTCGAATACTCGACATGTTATTGATATCATTTTTATAATAATCGGGTGAGTACGGACCGGGTGAAAACAAAACTGGGGTTGAACTGGAGTATGAACCGGACCCGTTATAACCAGCTTGAAGAGTAATTAAATTATCTTCAAGAATAACTAGTTACCAACTTTAGACTTTTCAAATAGGATTTCTGAATACCAATATTACCTAAGTAGGTACCTCAAATTAACAAAATAAAAAAAAATAAGTTTATTTACAGAAACTAAGCTACTACATTATGTACATAAAATTACAAAATACAATAGAATCAGTCAAGCTATCTAAGGATCGTCGTAAAAACGATCTATAGATAGCTCAACTGATCCAGGTCACTGCCAGTCGGAAGCGTGCCCAAAACACTGGCGGCATTGCCACGCTGAATGACAATAAAAAAAATAGTTTTTTTTTAATTTGTAAAATGTTTCCACACTTAGGTATTTTACGAAGAAATGAAAAGCCTTATCAAAATTTAGATTCGAACCCCCGACGATCAGATGGTCCTCCTAAAGCGATAAATATGAGCTTAACAAAGATTTTGAATGTGACGTCAGTGGGTTACGTGGCCGAGCAGTTGAAAGCACTCCGGCTTAAGGAGGATCGTCTGATCGTCGCGGGTGCGAATCCCGTCGGAATCGATTTTTTTTATAATACTTTTTATTTCTCAAATTAAAAAAAAATATGAATAGTGACGATTTACATTTTTAGGTGTTAAATTATTAGGAAGCATCAAAACTCTGAAGCAATTTCGATAACCATCTTATCCAATCCACTACCTCCATCATAGTCAGGGTGATACAGATAGACTAGGAAATAATATGTCTTTCTGCTTATGAAACTGTATTCGAGTCCGTTTCGTATTCAGGGCGTATTGCTGAAACGAGAACTCCTACCTATGCAAATTTACTATTGCATTTGAACGTCTGAAGATATATTTACCTGGTATCATAGTAATTTGATTTGACTATTGAATTTCAAGCACGTTGCTTATTTCAGAGACACTGTTAAGCATAAGCAAATAAATGAAAATATATATTTTCAATGGTACCAAGCTCAACACAACAGATACGATATTACATTACATTTACTGTTTCCATTTTCTAGCGGTTTACACAAAATGTTCTTTGTAATGTGTTGAACGACACTTACCTAAAATGAAAACATCAGCCTTGAGTAGCTGTGTTACATTTTTATGTATAACTATGTAGTTTATTTAAATTATTTAATCTTGAACCTTCATTTATGGAACCTATAATATGAATTACAGATACTTCAGTCACATTTATAGAATTGAACAAAATATTTCGTCAGTTCTAAAATATTATTTTTATTTATTGAAAAGACCAACAGCTACAAAGAACTACAATAGAATTAATTAGTATGGTAAAAAACAGCCAATTATAGGTCTCTCTTGCTAGTACAAAGTAAATAATAATCCTACAGATTATCAAACTATTATTATGATTGATAACAAATATTATAGGTACTTACTAGTTGTGTGATAGAAAATAAGTATTAAGTACCTACGTAAATAAATTCAAGAATTTTTATAACAATACGCCCTGACTATGAAACGATTTTTAGTAGGTATCTACAATTTTATAAACTGAAAGAAATATTTAAATTAAAATATTTGCATGCAGCACATACCACGCTGCGGTATAAGATCTTGTACTACAAAAATTAAGAAACGACTCAGGGAAGGAAATGAGAGACTTAAGTTAGCTAACAGTTAAATGTTTTATACTCAGAGCATCTAGAGTTGCTGTGGTACTTATAAACGTGGTATAAAAGTGGTAGCCCAAAAATATCTCTAGAGTACACAAAATACAAGTACTCATAAACTTGAAATACTTTATATCTAGGTTGCATTCTTTTCCTAGAAGGTAAAAAAGGATTATACGCATTTTTTTTCACATAATATTATTTAGCATACCACCATTTTAAAAAGCGTAAAGCTTTTTTTTCATAAATTTTTATGGCATAACTAAGAATGCAAAATGTTAAATAAGCATTGTTGAAAAACGCATAATACTTTTTATTTATAAAAAAAATATTGGCGTGGCTAGGACACTATTGTACCCATGCTCATCGCTACGCTCGTCGCAACTTATCCTAAATTATTATGCCAAAGGGTATTCTGCTTTATTATAATTATATAGGTTAAAAAATTATATGCCTTGTTAAATTATCCTAAAAGATTGTTAGGACATAAGTAGATTATACTTGATACTTTGTTAAGCTAAAAGATCAATATGCAAAAATTAACTATGCCAAACTTGTCATACGAAATGATGTTATGACATTTCAATTTATACGTAAAGAATGTCACCCGGTAAGAAACCTAAACAGATTTCAAACTTGTTAAATCAGTAAAGTGTTAAAAAAGTAATAACTGCATTACAAGACAACTCAATTTTATAATTTGAATTTCATCGTAAAGACAATATACAGTAAAACAAAGTTAAATTAAAGTCGTATGCGGATTTGGCTGCGGCGGGTCGAGCTTAAGGCCTTGCCACCTGCGCTCGGACCAAGCACTGAAAACACAATTTGTGGCGCCTTCTGTACCTCTTGTTTACTTTTATGCAATTTGTTTTATACATCTGTCTGCGGTATTTTGTTTGCTTTTGCATATCATTCGTGTATCACGACACAATCTTCCACTGTACGGTTTATACAAGACATAGCTACTTTGTATTCATTGATATGAGTACACAATTTTTTGTATAAGTTGCAAGCAAGTTCATTTTGTGATAAAAAATATTCGAGATTTTTTTTTACTTATAGGAAAGAGAAAAAACAACATGAAACTCAGCCTATATCTTATTTCTAATCAAAAGATCACTAATAAACATAACATAAAAGCAAGACCAAGAGCTGAACTTGATTGAGCTGAAGTATCAAATTCCCTATTTTTACTCACACAATAAACAAGAAGCGCAGGTGAAAATATTTTTCCTCAAAGGGGACGCGTCGACGCGAGAAATTCCTTGTCAACTTTCTCCGTCTTAAAAGGTGGGTAAATAAAGGAGTGTGAAACAATGGAGGAGAGCAAACAAGGTCATAAAGCACGTCACTAGGACGAGCCTATATATAATCAGCTTAGTGATAAATTGGCAAACAGCACGCGAGCGACACAGCTGCTTCCGGAGTTCCGGCTGTCTGTGATCGCCGCTCGCTCGCCCCGTCTGGTTATTGCTCTATTGTCGTTTTGTTCCAAATAATTGTACAACAGTTTGTACAAGTGTCAATGATTATTGTAGTTATTATCTTTCTGTTGTAGGTTTTAGGTCAGCTACAACCACGAATTGGAGTAGTAGAAGCTTAGGTTGTACGAGATGCGCTTATTGCCGAATCCAACATACTTTTCAAATCGAAAGTATGAATTTAGTTGAAAAATGAAAATGGAAAATATTTATTTGAGCAAACACAGTTTACAAAACAAACAATTTTAGGCACAAGGTGATTTATTGATAAATTCTATTTCAGCGGTCTTCACACTAGGCCTGTATCGTGAAGACCAGTTGATAGGTATTGTATGTTTCATTGTTATCTAGGTGTTATATTTAAGCCATTATTTTATTTCATTGTTTATGGTGTACAATAAAGAATTCTCATTCATTAATTCATTTCGTTATTATGTAAAATACCTTGTTTTTCGCAAAAAAGAAAGTCAAAGCTATTGTTGCAATATACAAAACAAGCACTAAAGGCAAGTGCTTGTGCGCGTAACCTAACCGCAGGCAGGAGTGGAGCGGCTATGCTAAAACACTAATTACATCCGTGGATGTTGCTCGTTTTGGACTTTAAGTTGTATCATTTTATTTTTGTACTAGGTAATTTTGTTAATGATAGTAAAAACACGTTAAAAACAAG
The DNA here is from genome assembly GCA_963565295.1 of Epirrhoe alternata. Classification (NCBI taxonomy): domain Eukaryota; kingdom Metazoa; phylum Arthropoda; class Insecta; order Lepidoptera; family Geometridae; genus Epirrhoe; species Epirrhoe alternata. The sequence goes on along the minus strand of OY751381.1, from coordinate 8,814,428 downwards.
GAATAAATTATTACCACGCGCGGACAATAAAAAAAGCAAAGGTAAATGTAATTAAGATTTTATGGCGCAAAAATAACACGTCCATGAACCTCACGTTCACTGAATAAGTTATAGATAATTGTGGATTAGGTACGTCTGTGTACGAGTAGCAGCTGTTATGACATAAAGACTAGAGAATATATCTCCCTCTGAACCCTTGAATACCTCTAAGAAATACCATAATTGTTTGCATGGGTGTTGTGGGATTATATGACGAATTAATTAATATTAATCTGGTAAGTAATTAATATTTGACTTATTTATTTTAATCTATGTTACTACTTAAAGTTTTTAAAGTTTTTATTTTATTTTTATTTTACTGTCAGTGGCAAAGTTCACAAATCGTGAGGTTATAATTTATGTCGCGTAGGTATGTTACAGCGATGAGCGTGCTCTATTCATTATTTCATGATGTTTGTCTTCAGGAAATCATAAATAGCATCAAGTGACTATTTTTTGCACGTGGAGGTATCAAATATCAGATAAATAAATTTTTAATTCTGTTCTATTTTTGAATAAATAAACAAAAAATCAACAATTCTCAGAACAGTTTTAATGAGAAAACAATCCTTATTTTCTTATTAAAGCTTTATTTCTTATTTATGTTTATTTTCTTAGTAATCCTTAATTATCCTCGGAATCAAAATATCTATGCCAAATAAATATAGCCTATGTTCATCGGGGATAATGTAGGATTCTATTGGTGAAATAATTTTTCAAATCGATCCAGTAGTTTCGGAGCCTATTCATTTCAAACAAACAAACAAATCTTTCCTCTTTATAATATTAGTATTGCTTTGCGTATTCTCGTCTACATACACAATGAACGTTGTCCAAATACCTAAGCTCAGTCGATACTTATCAAGTTGTCTGTATTTCTGTCGAGGCATGTTGGCTGAGATCAGGATCTATTCTTGATTCCCTAACTGTAACTTTATTGCAAGGAGTGTCACTAAAATAAACACACCTTTAGAGCACTCAACGGAATCAACAAGCTCTATTTTATGGGATTTATTATGTGATTCATAAAGACGAGACTGGACTTATGAACAGATAGCATTTAATCTCAGTTTAATACAGTCTAATCAGGTAGAATGTAATGAAAAGCACTTTCCGAACAATAATTTTTACATTTAATTTTCAATGCTTGATGAATAAAGTATATGTAGTCGTACCTTTTTATCTTAACTGTATTAACGGACAAGTATTTTTTTTATTTAATTTGATAAAAAAATCCTAAGTGTTGTAAAGTTTTTAATCTAATCTAAACAGCCCGTAGGATTTTTAAATTGAGCAAAAATTTTTTCACCTTACTAGCTCAAAAAGGGCGCTTTTGCCGCGTAAAAACAGTGAGCAAAAGTCTACTTTGCTCACACTATGAGGAAATAGTACATTGTACCACAAGAGAGCAAAATTAGTTTTTGCTGCGAGTGCAGAGTTTGAATCCCGAACAAACGAGGGATTCTATATTTCTATATTCTAAGTTAGAATCCTGAGTGTAGTGAGGGATTCAAACTCTGCACTCGCAGCAAAAACTAATTTTGCTCTCTTGTGGTACAATGTACTATTTCCTCATAGTGTGAGCAAAGTAGACTTTTGCTCACTGTTTTTACGCGGCAAAAGCGCCCTTTTTGAGCTAGTAAGGTGAAAAGTGATTTAAATTTATAATGCTGCAAGCAACCAATGAGAATCGAATATTACAGGCCGCAGCGTGCGCCCGGCGAGGCGGCGGCCAGGGGGGTCTGGTGGCAGGACTGTAGCCTGCCACTTGAGAGGCAAAAAAAATAGCGGGAATTGGTTTTCCTTACATCTTGTATTTTAGAAATGAAAAGTCTTATGTATCAAAATTTTCGATTCCGACGGGATTCGAACCCGCGATGATTAGACGATCCTCCTAAAGCCGGAGTGCCTTCGACCGCTCGGCCACAGAACCACATGCGTCGTTTTAGCTATTCTTGATAAGCTCATATATATCGGTTAATATCATCGCGGGTTCGAATCCCGTCGGAATCGAAAATTTTGATAAGACTTTTCATTTCTAAATGAAATACCAAGTGTGGATATGCACTATTAAATTACAAAAAATCTTGTATTTTTTCGCTAGTAAGGTGAAAAGTTGTATGTATCACACGAGAGCAAAATAATTTGTTGCTTATGCTTTTGAATCTCTCACTACACTCAGGATTCTAACATAGAATCACTCGCTACGCTCGTGATTCAAATATAGAATCCTTCGTTTGTTCGAGATTCAAACTCAGCACTCGCAACAAAAACGAATTTTGCTCTCTTGTGGAACAATGTACTATTCTCCATTTCCATGATCCAAAACTTAGGTTTGTCGGCTTGTTCAAATTCTTACCTGTGAAGGAATAAAGTATTTGCAGCAATGCCGATGTTATTGCCACTCCAAGCAAGCTGTGCATTGTCTATGCACTGGCTGTCGCACTCGTCATTGGAATCACGGCATCATAGCACATGTTCTGCTAAGCCATAGATAATTGCTAACAGATTTGACGAAGGCGTTGTTTTTTATTCTTCTTCATCTTTTACATCTGAAACAAATGAAAGTGCCACTTAGTAGGTATATTATGTTCTTTGCGCGCGCTTTTTTGAACTTAATTGTAGAGCCTACTTGTTGTTTTGTAATACGCCATGCACACGCCATTTTTCTAAAGATTTAAAAATATTAAATTAAAATACAAACAGCATTGAAAACTTCAGTTTAACCCCTCTACATGTAACGTGTAAAAATCACAATGAGTGAACATAATCTTCAAAATTTCAGCAGAATTGTATTAATTACTTAAAATATTTAAATAGTAAACAATCAGAGACCCCAACCTTACTTTTACTGAATAATACTGAGAATTTGGTCGGAAAAAAGATATCGATGAAACAGCATCATGCTAAAAACTATCTAGATGACTCCATAAGTTCAAAAAAAGACATAAAAACGGAGTATTACAAACACACACGACAAAAAGGAAAAAACAGTTGTATAACGATAGGGCGTTTCAAATCGTAAGCGCTTACAAGCCACTTGTAGTTAGCTGTTTGTTGGTAATGGAAATTTGATATGTCGCTGTTAGGTGAACGCCGACGGGTTTGTTTGCCTCATCGTATAAATAAGCGTGAAGTTGTGCTGTATCACGCGAACCGGTCGTTAACCCTGCTTCGCGGTGTACTAATGGAGAGGTGAGGGTGTCATTGAGACCACAACAAAACCTCCACGGCTCGCCCCCAATATCAAGAAACAGCTATAATTAACAGATAAGTTATAAGTATTTCAAGTGCTGTTGTGCGATACCGAGTTTGGAGGCCAAAGTTTTACTTTCGTTGTTTTCTATGCACTAACCGTCTCACCAATAAAAACTAGTTATTCCGAAGTTCTATCAAATTTACACATCGCATAGCTGTACCTTGCGTTAATTCAGAATAAGTCAGAAAAAAATTCTGACCAATAAACAAGGTGGAACTCTGAGGTAACTGTCCTTCTGTTACGTGAAGATGCACAGATCGGCAACATCGCATCCAACGAGAAACCTCAAAATAAGTATCATTTTGTCTATGAAAGCTGACTGAATTGGTCATTTTGTTTGTCATTCTTGTTTTTTTTCTCATAATGGCTTCGCACTTTTTGTGCATTCGCCAATATTTCACATGTAATTTTTTTATTACAAAATCATTTTTGATTTCCGCGCTCGTTTTTATTATCAAATTACGATTTTTATTTTATAAAACCTTCTCGCCATGCTACCTCTTCTATTGGAATGTAAGATTTGTTCCAGATAAAGTTATTTTTTTCTCCTGTAAATTTATCTGGAAGAACTTAAACAAAAACTCCTTGGTATGTACGAGTAAAATATATACGAACTCTTTGGTGGTACCTATGAAAATATTTTTACAGTACCTACTAATATGTATTCTGTGGTTACACTAAATTTAAACAAGGGTGCTAGCTGGTGGAACTTCGGAATAGCGTTTGTATGAAAGAAATGTCAAAGTTATGCAAGGTGCAACTTTCTAAATGGTTTATTGGTTGCCATTTTGCTTATTCTTAAGTTGAACTAAAGAAAAACTTTACATAGTGTTTATTGGTGACACTGTATTTCTTTCAGCTAGTTGTAATTGTATTATAATTGAATTATTCGGATTATGATTCTGGTTGTAACGGCCACTCTTCACATTCGCCGAACTATTTGCAGAACTATTCGCTGAACTGTTATTTGGATAGAAGATGAAAGGCGAATACAGGCGATGAGGCCCTCTACACGTTCGTCACCGTCGGCATTCGTCTATCTTCGCCCAATATACGACCTCTGTGGCGCTGTGGGTGAAAGCCCGCTTGAGACGCAGAAGGTTGCGGGTTCGATCTCCGCCGCGGGATAAATGTTTGTATGATCTGCAAATATTTATCTCGGGTCTGGGTGTTTCTATGTATAATATGTATGTATTTACAAACAAAAAGTATATAAGTAGTAAATCAGTTATCTGGTTTCCATAGTCATGCTATGCTTAGTTTGGGGCTTGATAATGCTGCGTGAAATTGTCCAGCATTATTTATTTATTAATATGTAGTGGGCCCATTAGATGTCGTGTTTACGAAATTATATAAAAGTTTAAGTTTTTCTCTATTCATTAAAATAAAAGTAATTAACCGCGATACGGTTCAGTAACTAATGTCATACTAATGAATGAAAAGAAATAAAAATGTCACGTATCCCGAACTGTTGCCTATCTAATTAAGAAGAGTGCTTAATTAGGAATAAACATAAATAAGACACCGTGACCGTGCTGTGGCACAATGATGACATTAAAGAGCGCCGATTTTTTAATTTCTCACAAAAAGGCCGTGAATGAAACGAGTGAATGGCAGCAGACTGGAATGTCAGAATAAATATTTTTTTGAAAAGGTTCGCTTTTCAAAGCCACGTCGTCGTCGTATTGAATGCGTTTTAATGAAAAAACATGCGCCGAATCGCTACAGTCAAGGGAATTAAAAACCCGCCGTGCTCACGAATCCGAATGCATCGGTTGGAATTTTCATTTGTCCAAATATTATTTCCACGAAGTATTTGGGCTGCACTATTTGTGCAATTTAAAGCCACCATTCGATATATTTTTTTACTTGATAAACGACGGGATTAGCTCTGACTGGTGGGATTTTTGTTAATAGGATTTGGTGGGTTAAACGTCGTTAAATTTAATAGTTAAAACTGACTTTAATCAACGTTGTAGGTATGTTGTTGAATTATTGCAATGTTTTTAAAAAAAAAATTAAATTTTGTAATCAAGTTTATTTTGGCCCTTACCCAACTGTGGGACACTGATGGCTAAAATAAATCAAGTTTATTATTATTCTCGGTTATTCTGAAGGTAGTTTACTTTCAATTTCCAAATGTCTTGAGATGGACAAAACCAGCAGCTGCATCATAAAGGAAGCTATAAATCATGAAATGTGTTGCAGTTGTGATATGCTGGAAGTGGACGATTTATGAGAACATAATTCTATTATATTCTAGATTCCAAGCAAAGTACCTTTATGAAGCTTTCAATTTTCAATTTGAAGATTAGATAGATAAACAGTAATATAAAAAGTAAGATAGATATAAACCACAATTAGAAGGTTTTTATTATGTCGGATAAACAAAAAATATAAGAAATAAGTATAACCTTATTAATTAAATAAAACGGAATAAACTTTTAAACCAAAGAAGTAAGCATATAGAGTTGTAAAGTATACCCTCTCTCTATCCTAGATGATGATTCTTCCTATTTATCCAAACTTTGTCGGTATATAAATCAATGAAAATAAGATATTGGAAACCTAAATTGAAATTGAAGACTATGTATAAGATACACAATTTACAATTTACCTTTCTTTAAAAACAATACAAATAAAACAATACAGATAAAACGGAATGAGCATTTTAAGGTGTATATTATTCAACGAAAATAAGCTTATTTGGAGATATAAAGGTGAAAGAACTAGAATAGAATACAGTTCTGAATATTACAGCCACTACACGGGTAAGCTTTTAAATTTATTATGCAGTTCACACTACGACTTTCACAAATTCGCTTTGTTGTCCTCATAATATGAAATTAAATTCGTGAGTCGGTAGTAAACTAATGTATTAAAGTATTTTATGCTACAAAAATTTTATAAATTCAAACTTTAACCTACGGTCTTTAAATTTAATGTTTTAACATAACAACAATTCATTTACTTTAAATAGAATTTTCATATGTTCTTGTAGAAAACAAATCACGTGCTTATACTTGTTTAAGTAATAATAAAATTATAATAAAGTTCATGCAATGCATTTTAAAATAAATGAGGTTCGTATTATGATTTTTTTCCGCGAAGTATCGAATATAATTTTAATATATACGTACTTGAAAAGTAGAGTGCTCTTTTAGTTTTCTCTCTTACATCTACTTGTATGTAGAATGTGGATATCACTTTCGATTTGTTTTTTTTTTACTAAAACTGACTAAAAAACGTTTTCATAAATAACTGATTATCATTTTCTTAAAAACAATACAAATTTTATTGCTCTACTCCAGCGATATGTTACAGTTCATGAATACGAAAGTTATCGGAAAGTTCCCGCCATTTCGCGTAGAGTCCAACTTTTGGACTCGTCTTCACGCAAGCATGTGCGCGACGTGACTGAAGGCTTGTTTCGATACAGCCTATACGTTCCCACTTGCCTACCTTACAACTTTTCCACCCAATTCCCGTTTCCATACAGTGAGAACTCACAATAACGTACAAGGGAATAGCAACTCTACTTAGTAAAAGGCAAAGGTCTGGTTTTCAAACTTTGGAACGAAGCGTTATGTCGCATTTGGACTACAGTCGTAACTAAGCGCTTCTGGGTCATATCAAAAGAGCACAAGTACCAAAAGCATGTCGTTACATTTTCATTTCTCTATCCACAGACATAAAATTGAGTATTGAAGATGTTTTCAGGCGTGAAAACCGTGCGACATGCTGGAAAGCGCGTGAATTTTTCCTTGTGAGATAGAGATAGATACTGTTTTTCACGATAAAGGGAACAGCCTACGCGATAGGAATGGAGGGGATGATCTTAAAAACGTTCTAAGAATCTGTGCTAAGGCCCAAAATAGAGCCCTATATTTACTATAGCATGTTATTTTTGTTAGGAGTCAAGTATTGGAGCGTTTATAATATTTCAACATGGACTAAATGGTGCAATAAATGCATAAACTGGCTGCAGCATGAGAGCTCATTCATAAAACATAAGAACAGGAAGCAGCCTCTCAAAGGACCTAACTCCAAGTAAATGTTGTTTATTTTGTTAAGGAAGAAAGCCTGTACACAACGGGAACGCCACATGTCAGAGCATGAATAAAAGAAGAGCTATGTTTCAGACTTTCAAAAGTTTTGCTGGTATTTTTCAAAGCTACACCTACATATTTCATGCCGGAACTTCGTAGTTAGTTGTGTCTTGAGCCAATAGCTTCTAGCATCCTATATCTTGATGAATAATACTAGTAGTTTATTTTATTTTGATTAACTGTTAAAGTTATCGTAACAGAATTTTAAGTTTATAAAAAATATATTATGTATAACGGGAAAAAAAAGATAAAAGATCTGACCCGAGATAAATGTTTGTATGATCTGCAAATATTTATTTCGTAATATATAATATGTATGTATTTACAAACAAAAAGTATTTATGTAGTACTTATATCAGTTATCTGATTCCCATAGTACAAGCTATGCTTACTTTGGACTCGATGATGCTGTGTATAATGTCCAACATTTATTTTGTACCAGAAGATATTGCCTACCAATATCTCTTATCAATTAACAAGTTCAGAACAAAGCAGCAGGCGATCAAATGAATGCAAAGGTCAAATGCATAATTTTACATCAAAATTATTGCTTCATCACTTTATTAGCCTGATCAAACTCCGGACCAGCTAAATCTCACTCCATCGCGACAGGCGCCGCGTTCCTCCGTGAATACTTTACGTTGTCGACTGGCGTTCATAAAAAAGACAATTTCCCTTATTGCCGCAATCTGTTACACATGTTCCTGATGTTCCACACGGGGTTATGTCTGCAGCCCTCATAAACGACAAAGTAAACCATAATTTATTGCACAAATTTAGGGTCAAACACAAGAGTCATAAATTGCTTTAGTATATTATTTGGGCTGGGTGGACAGCGGCTACTAACGACAACATGTTAGCACATTTGTTAATACTATTAATGGGTGGTTTTATTTAGTCGTGGTCGTTTAACTTGTTTAAAATATGCGTAAAGTGTCATATTGCAATGCTTTATCCATTGTCTTAAACATAGGATTAGACGTAAACTTATATTATTTATACCAGAGATCCTGTTTCAAACAAAAAATATAGATCATTCAGACGTTGAGATTATCATATTCGTAGTTGCCACTGGTTTTCATTTTCTACCGTCGTCGCTGAATTTTGACAATTTCCCAACAGAAAACGTTGGCGAGTTTTTACTTTGAAACACGTTCCAATAAATCTTTTTAAACGAAATTGTTCAGGCAATATTTTTAAGTACATGTTGGTAAGTACAATTTCTTATCCCCTCGGCCGTTTATCTTCCGTACCTGAGAGGTGTCCAGCGCGAACTGAATCCAGAAGTTAATTTCACGGGGTATTTCTCCCAGTGCAAGAAAGCTCCTTAAAGCACTCTAGTGTAAAATAAAATTAATTCATTCTCTGAAACACTGCAGGTATTAAGAAACGACGGTAAAAAGAAAGCGAGCATTAAATTGTACCTCTATTTTTGTGTGTTTTTTAGCGAATATACCTACAAATAGTTCTTTGTCAAACCTTACGAGTAATAATAACATTCAAATCTGGAACCAACAGCAAAATTAACATATCTTCTTATTTCCGTTCATTAAATAAATGACTCTCTAATTTCCTCGAGTCAATCAAAATATAACATTGTATCACAAAACGTCATCTCTAGGGAGACGTTTAATTAAACTTCATGAAATCTAAACAAAAGTGTCATATCTCATGTCGAGCGGCGATTTCAACCTTTCATGGACCAAACTGTGGCGATCCGCCAATGCCCATTTTATTCGCTTCGTCATGCTTCGTCGCCAAAGCTCGAAGGGGTCTACATTTTTTGGTGACAATGTTAGATACATTCATGTTGTGTAGGTAAAAGTAACAAAGTGAAAACAAATCAACGATGTGATACAGTCTGGAACGTTTTTATTTTGTATAGCACGTGATTGAATTTTGCGGTCCGTTCTATCGGACAGCAGACCGCACTACCTACGATATTTTATTTGTAGTTTTTACCATCAATGCCTTGTCTTTGCGTTTGTGTATCCACTGAAATGTTATTTATGAAGACTTAGTTTTCGAATCATTATCTTTATAAAAATTGTCAAAAACTTGTATAAGTTATCTTTCACAAATTATTTCATAAAGGCAATTGCCAAAATACTTGAAAATGTTAAACGGCAGTGTTCCAGGCACTTGAAAAATGATACTTCGGCTGTATACAAAGAATAACAAAAGGCTCGTTCACAAAGAAGAATCATCATTCAGAAGTATAAGTAAGAGTGCAGTCGATAGGTGTCAAAACACTCTAAGCTTCCATTCAATGCTGTTTGGCTATAAATAATTCAATATTGGCCTGAGTGATGTTTTCACTTCGCCCATTCAAGTACGGTTGGCAAAATAGTTTAGAGATGAAATCAATTTTGATCTTCTGACTTGGATTTACTGTTTTTTATGTATTACAAATTGAAATTGTATAACTGTATGACCAAGGCATTGTAGAAATTCTCCTAAAATCTTTTTTTAGCGAGTAACAAAGGTGTACCCTTTATTACTCGCTAAAATATTAATTTAAGTTAGGTTTTAAGAAAAGTGAAGATGGTCAAGCAACATTATGTTCTTGCTCGAGTCCTATCTGCAGGTTTAAAATGTATTTAAGTAACTAAAATTATATTATCAAAGTTTCCTTTACGCATAGCTCCTATTTTTTTATGGTTTACAATTTTTAACAAAGCTCAAGTACCATTGAAGAAATTCTTTAAATTATCTTGGCGTAACATAAAAAATAGAGGTAGTCGTTTATCTTGCGTGCCATTTGGAGTGGGGTCGAAGTGATTATCATGAGGGCTGAACTTTGCTTCTTGTGAACCTTTGAGAAGCACTCTTCATCCGAGGGCAACTCAGCAAGATTTTGGGTATATCATTAAAATAAGTAACACTCCGCTATTTTGGTAAATTAACTGAACACTTGACATCATTTGAGTGCTGAGTTTGATATTTTTTCGCTCTGAGTTACCTGTTTTTTTTATTTAGCTTAATCATGTTTTTCTGTATTATAACTTTAATTTCATCATCATCATCATGATCAGCCTATAGGAGTCTAATGCTGGACATAGGCCTCCCCTAATGAGCGCCATTGCGCCCTGTCCTCAGCTCGACGCATCCAGCTTCTGCCAGCAGGCTTTCGCAGATCGTCACTCCACCTGGCCGGAGGGTGTCCTACACTACGTTTGCCAAGTCGCGGTCTCCACTCAAGAACTCGTTTACCCCAGTTATCAGTTCTTCAGCAGATATGACCAGCCCACTGCCACTTTAGCTTGCTAATTCTCTGAGCTATGTCGACAACTTTGGTTCTATGTCGTAACTTTACGTTACCAATACACAATGATGTAAAACATGGTCACGACTGTATCCCCAATGAGCAGTAGGCATTCTCTCAGATCTTTTATGTATTCCAGATCCTTCGAAGATGCCTATCAATACACAATGATGAATGCCTAATAATTATGAAATCCTTGTATTTAGTAGATAATTTTTCACTTTAATGATTGTAGTAAGTACCAACTTAAGTAAAAATAATAAACTTACCTCTATTGAACAATTTTTAATAGTAAAGTTAAATGAATATGTAGTAGTCATTTTGTAAATATAACTTTCCGGTACATTTTAGTTACCTACAATAGAATAAAAATTCGTGCTTATTTACCTAAGTAAACATTTCGGTAGAGAAAACTGAAGCATTTGAGATACTCCCTCGGAAGGACCGGTGTCATATCGTTGACGTTTCCGTTGCACTCAGCATTCAGACTTGTTTATTCTCAAAATATTATTCAAAAGTTTAAGTCAGGTAGAAACTGATGATATTATTTTAGAGAACAATTTTCTTATGTACGTACCTACATTGTAAAAACGTTACTCTTTTTGAATATCTTACAATACTTGTGCCACCCAGTGCCACCAAATTTACGAATGAAAAGTTATCCCTGTTCATGACGTCTATCTAAATTGAAATGTAACATGACTGGAAGAGATCGCTTCTTAGCGATAAGGCCGCCCATTGTACATTTTAAGATGGATTTTCTTTTGTGTTTTTTTTTTAATTTTATTAATGGTGTGCAATACAGAATTTTCATTCATTCATGACAATTTTATAAAATAACATCATAAAACCAAAATGCATGCATGTTGTGAAAGCAAAACAGCAAAACTCTCAGTGCGAAAAAATAAACCTTGCATGCAGGGGCCTAAAATAAACAACTTAAAAATATTCTTTCAAATCATGAGACACGTTTCAAAGTGCCATTCATCTTACGAAAAGAATGCATGTGTACAGCCTGTTACTAACTCTGATGGTTTTTTGATGGTTTTATGATGTCTTATACTAGACAACACATGGACATTAAGCACCCAACATGTAAATCCACTGGCTTGTGTAATCTGTTTTATCAAGGTAAACAGCTACATACAGGCATAAAACAATATTTTGTCAAATCGTTTTAGATAGTGGCCCACTCTAGTGATACAGTTTCAAGACCACCTGAGACTCATGAGAGACATTTTCATATTACATTTTTTTTTATTTCCTTCTCGAAATATATTATGTCCTTCAAAACACAGAGAGCGCTCACTTGGCTTACTTATTGCCACTAACGGAAACTCATCCATTTTGTGATGCGCAGATCGTCTCTTAACTTCAACAACCATTTTACACCTTCGTGCTTGCTTAGTCGTTCTCGATAGATCGTCGAAGTTATGCAACGTTCGAAACGGCCTGTAAGTGGATGGGTGACCGCCAGTGGCATTTTCATCTGAGCGCTTCCGTGCTTCGGAGGGCACGCTAAATTGTCAGTCCCGGCTATTTAAGTCGTTAAGCCATGACGGAGGCCTTAAGGCGGCCTAAAAACTCCGTCACTAGAGTTGACCACTGACTCATACGAACTTACTTTTTTTATTTCACACCTATGAAATATGCAGGTATGTATGATTATGATATTTCTCTTTGTTTTCTTAGAAGGCAATCAAAAGTCTCGTTAGTTCTAATAAGCTTTCCAGCTTAATTTTATTTTACATTACACTGATTTCTGATTAATTTATTTTTAAAAATGTTTAAAATACACAAATTCAAATGTTTTACATAAAATTAGGAGTACCCGTAGTACAATACCTCGGGCAGTGTGGACAGTAAGAAGTATTAGTGAGATTTATAATTGTTATCTAACAGTGAACTGGGCGAGGCAGACTTATTGCCAAGTCGCGTGCTAGCACTTAATATATTACGAGGCCTTAGCCAAAACGTCTCTGTTTGCCACCAGAGCTGTGTTTACTAATAAAAGTTTTAGTTTCTTCGCTGTACGCACTATTTGTGTCACTGACCTACACCCTTACCACCTGCGAAATAATGGAGGCATTCAAAAAGAAATTTCACTACCTATATTTTACTTACTTACTATATTTTAAAAGGTTATGTTTTATGGGTCTATTCAGATGCTATTTCACGTCAATGTTAATTTAAAATTGTATTCATAGGATTTTTTTTAAATTAAATTTCTGTAACTGAAAGCAATCATCATCATAATCTCAGCCCTCTAGTGGTCACTGCTGAACATTAGGCCTCCTCCATGGATTTCCACAGCGATCGATCTTGTGCAGCCTGCACCCAACTGCTCCCAGCAACCTTTACAAGATCGTCTTTCCACCTAGTGGGGGGCCGTCCTCTACTGCGATTTCCAGTGCGTGGCCTCCACTCGAGAACTTTTCTGCCCCAACTGCAGCAATGCAGATAAAGCATTGCAAACAAACCTTGGATAACATTTAGCTTGTCGTGCCCATAAAATCAATGGTCGTCAGAACAGCTTTACATCGTCGTAGACTTTTCAGTATAATATGTCACTCACTAATGTGCGACTGAATATTCATGGGCTCATCTTCAGGATGTAGCAAATTCTTGTGACAAGAATACGGATTAAAAAGTAATGGATATGGCATTTAGCTGGTTTATTAACTCACCCTCTGGAAAAATAACCTTTATTCATTCAATGCGTGACAAAAATTTAAACAAATCCTAAATTCAAAATGCATTGAGTCGCAAATCACTACGATAATCGACTTATAGTGATACAAATAGAACAGAATGAGTTTTAGTTATTAGACGCATAATAAAAAAGCTTATGATCAAAAGTTCTGCGGAACTCCGCATAATTGTACAGCCTGTATGAAGTAAAATTATCTCATACGAATGTTTCATGCTTCATGTCCTGAAATGACGTGATTATTTATTCAGGCGACAGAAATTTACTCGCTACGTCAAAGTGATACATGCAAGTCGACCCTTGTCAAATTTAACGGGCAGGTGCAATATTACCGACATTTTATTGTACCCTGCTATTTTTCATGGAATGCTTTATGAGGCTAGTATGATTTCATATTGCAACAAAAGTTGAATAAACTAAGGTAATTTTTTCCCTTTTTTGTCGTAAAACTTACGCAACAAGAACTTTTACAAAAGTTTTAAAAAATGATTATTTTTGAACAGAAAATGCGGCTCGCTTCTGATGTCAGCAGCATTTTCTCTATTGAATTGACAGTTCGGCGCGTACGGCTCGGCTGGACTGTGCGACCACCCTAATAGTGATATTTTATTTATTTCTACTTGCAACTTTACTAAAGTGCCTAATGTGGTCAGTTAGGATTTAAGGTTGTGAAACATGAGGTTGTAATAGGTCTATTAAATAAAACTTTTTAAACACAAAATAAGTTGTGCATCATACATAACATAACTTATGAAACTGTTTTATATAACTATTACAAAATTCTTCCCAGGTATCCAATTAAAAAGATATCGTACAGATCTTTAACTGGGACGTTAATTTCAAAGTTATTTTCTTCGAATTCCAGTGGAGCTGTAACTTTGTACGTGATTCCTAAGTTTAGTTGCTTTTTTCACAGTAAATATTGCATAAACAGTAAATGGACTGATAGTATTTTTGTTCATAAAAATTTAGTAACCACCAAGGTATTTGAGATAATAACAAAAATCTATTATAATTCTAGTTGAGACTTGTCACTTTTTTCCAAAATTATTTGGAAATCTTTTTGCAGTATATCAAGACAACAGATATTGCACATTTTAAACTTTCGCGACTCGAAGACATTTTAAATTTTATTACGGGACTTAATCGCGTCTTCTCGTGACCACGGTAGCTGTAACGCTACTGAAACGTCGAGGTAAATAAACAAATGTTATACCTACGCGATTAAGTCCCGTAATAAAATTTAAAACAGATATTGCAAATAAAAAACGTTTCTACACACTTTCTATGTTCGTTCGAAATAGTCGCATCTACTACTGAAACATAAATATTTACTGTGCTCCTTTTTTTAAATCCGGTTGAAAAGTTAATTAAGGCGGTAGACGGGTCAGTCCCGGGGAGGTTTACTTTATTGCATCGGCTGTTATCCACACACCGCGGCCTCGGATGCCAAACGCTATAAAATCGTAAAATTGGAAATGAATGGAAGTGATATAAATGAATTAATTAATCATTTTAAACTTTCTTGGACAAGTATAGACAAAAAACAACCACCCACGTATTGTAGACAAAATGTTTTTTTCTTGATTTTTTTTGTTTTTTTTATTAATGTATTTTTTATCAGAACAGAGAATTTCGTTAAAAAATAAAATGATCAAGCTAGGTGCGCGTAGTACCTAGTAACCATGTTTTTTTATTTTTCTAAGTCAGAACTAACTTATTCGCATGAGTTTTAGTTACCAAAAATAAATAATTCAAATATTCTGATAATTCACGTACCTACTTTGCTAACGGAACCAGGACCTTCATCGAAAAAGTATCTACTGGGGTTTCGTAAAAACTGAATCCGCCAAAACGGTCGTCACAGAAGCCCTATATTATATTCTCCTATATTAGACCCTTTATTATAGATATTAGGGCTTTTTGTTTGTTTGTTTGAAATGAATAGGCTCCGAAACTGCTGGACTGATTTGAAAAATTCTTTCACCAATAGAATGCTACATTATCCCCGATGAACATAGGCTATATTTTATCCCGGGGAAATGAAGTTTTCCCGAAAGATTGCGGGTAACACCGCGGTGGACAGCTAGTTGATTATAAAGAGAAATATGGTTAACAAAATACAAATAGAAGAGCAACTAGCTATTTTGTGTATTATTTCGTCTTGAGATAAGTTTACTCACTGATTCCTTAGTTGATTTCAATCACCAACGCTATTTTCTATGCATACACTAACTTAATTAACCCAGGTCAGCAGTTTATGCTCGTGATGCTACGACTTATTCTTCTTAGAAAACCCAAAGCTTAAGTAAATCCACAATCCGATGCAGTTTCTCCAGCCGACTCCTAAATCAAATCTGTGCAACAGTAGGGTATTACTATCGTTGTAATTTATGTGTTACCTATCGGCAAACACCTTTGGAAATTATATTTGGTTGCTGCACTGCGGTCCAGGAAACGCGCACAACAAAGATGCATGAATCGTTTATCTTTAAAGTAAGACTGTGATTTTAGATAGGGATTTGTAAATGAGGTAACGAAGAATATTATTTGTTGGAAATAAAAACTATTATAGCAGACATACCTGCTACACTTAAAACATGTTTAAAAGCATTACTATCTGCTTCGTGCGTGCACATCTATATAAATAAAAATGAATTGCTGTTAGTTAGTCTGCTTACAACTCGAGAACGGTTGAACCGATTTGGTTAATGTTGGTGTTGAAATATTCATGAAAGTCCAGGGAAGGTTTAAACGTTGAGAAACATAAACAATAATTAACAAAAAAAAACGATAATTTAGTGTTCCTGGCTATGAAATGAGGTCCGATCACTTTGTTCTGTTCCTAGCTGTGATGTGAAGTCCAATCTCTATAGCCAAACAACGTTTTATGGGTCAGCTAGTATGAAATAAAAAATTGATACTTTCTGCAAAACAATGACAGGGATGAATTATAAATAACTATTATTTCAGTTGGTAGACGTTCCAATGTAAATAAATCGAATTTTGTTAAATAACTCTTAAAACCAACGATCTCCTTTAAACAATTTCTTTTCATAACAATAAAGACAACAACCGTGTAAATAAAACGTTTTTCAGCTTTGGTGTGCGGCAAAACAAAAGGAAATGGTGTCATTAGCTTTTCTCGTATTTCTTTAGCTGGTAGACATTTACGAGAAACTTGTAACAGTAGCAGCAGTTTAACTATAGTTTTGGGGTTAGGGCGGTTGAAATGAAAACGGGAATGCTTAAATCAGGCAGGTGTGGGTGACAAAGAAACTTAAGGTCACATAACTATGCTCGGTGGCACACTAAAGTAATGCAACTTAATGCGCGGCTACAAAGTTTTTGTACCTATGTATGAGACGACATTGCTTTAAAACTGAACCTGAATAAAGTATTTTAATATTTGAATCTTAAATATATTCTATACAAGCTTAGATTCAGCCCAATAGACGCTGTTCCATCCTAAGTTCAAATTCATACAAATAAAAAAAGAGTGACGTTCTATTCAATAAATCATGCTAATAAGAGAAAATTAATAAAACTCCAATAGCCTTACCATGAAAAGTGACATAAAGTTACCAAGGCTTTTACCGTATCTAATTTAATACAATTCTGCAGGTTGCAAACATACACGTACAGACATGGCTTGAAGATATGGATTGCTTCTAATAAATTCTAATAATTCTTCTAATCCACTGAATTGTTTTTTAAAGAGTAGCCAATAACAACTAGTTATTCCGAAGTTCTATCAAATTTCCACATCGCATAGCTGTACCTTGCGTAAATTCAGAATAAGTCAGAAAAAAATTCTGACCAATAAACAAGGCGGAACTCTGAGGTAACTGTCCTTCTGTTACGTGAAGATGCACAGATCGGCAACATCGCATCCAACGAGAAACCTCAAAATAAGTATCATTTTGTCTATGAAAGCTGACTGAATTGGTCATTTTGTTTGTCATTCTTGTTTTTTTTTCTCATAATGGCTTCGCACTTTTTGTGCATTCGCCAATATTTCACATGTAATTTTTTTATTACAAAATCATTTTTGATTTCCGCGCTCGTTTTTATTATCAAATTACGATTTTTATTTTATAAAACCTTCTCGCCATGCTACCTCTTCTATTGGAATGTAAGATTTGTTCCAGATAAAGTTATTTTTTTCTCCTGTAAATTTATCTGGAAGAACTTAAACAAAAACTCCTTGGTATGTACGAGTAAAATATATACGAACTCTTTGGTGGTACCTATGAAAATATTTTTACAGTACCTACTAATATGTATTCTGTGGTTACACTAAATTTAAACAAGGGTGCTAGCTGGTGGACCTTCGGAATAGCGTTTGTATGAAAGAAATGTCAAAGTTATGCAAGGTGGAACTTTCTAAATGGTTTATTGGTTGCCATTTTGCTTATTCTTAAGTTGAACTAAAGAAAAACTTTACATAGTGTTTATTGGTGACACTGTAGAAGTTTAAGAAGCCAAAACCAGATGTTAAAAGTTTATTCGGGCTTAACTTGTTCTATACATTCTAAATTGCATTCAGCCTTCATATATTTCTTGCTACAGTGCCCATGTTTTCACTAATAGGTAGGAACCTTAGCAAATGACTAGAAAAAAAACTTAATGGTGCTAGCCATAAATTTCGTAGTCAACGCGAATGTTCCAATTAAAAACGTTCTGGTTAAAATGCTTCTTATGTGAATTCAGAAACTATTTAATCACCATTTACCTACTCACTTTGTAGTTTAAGTATTTATGCTGCATTGGATAACTCGTGACCACGATCGGTGCAATCCGATCGAAAAGTCGAGATAAGGTAATAGTTCGAATATTATTTAACCCCTTTACGTGATTTCGTCCTTAATGGGACAACAATAAGTTTAAATAAAATAAATAAATGATGCTAGACATTTCACACAGCATCATCTAGCCCCAAACTAAGCAAAACTTGTATTATGGGAACCAGATAACTGATATACTATATACATATACTTTTTGTTTGTAAATACATACATATTATACATAGAAACACCCAGACCCGAGATAAATATTTGCAGATTATACAAACATTTATCCCGCAGCGGGGATCGAACCCGCAACCTTCTGCGTCCCAAGCGGGCTTTCACCCACTGCGCCACAGAGTTCGAGAAATGGTTTATTTCCAGAGGTCCACGAACGAATCGTTCATACTTTGATTCCCAACGGGTCCACGACTAAATAAATCGTGTAAGTTTTTTTTAAACTTAGACGATTTATTTAGTCGTGGACGTGAGCTGAAATTTTTAAAAATAACTCAGTAACGTGTGATTAGCCAAGACTTTTTTAGTATATTCGTTTTAGAAGTCATTAAGGACTACTTAGTACTTTTTAGGACTAAGTAACAAGTAGTTGTTTATAATTAGTTATTCGTATTTTAGAAAAAAAAAATGTAGGTTCTATTTTCAAAACACAGCAACTATGTTCTTACAATTTTCCATTTCAAAAAAGTGAAACTCAGCGTGATTCCATTTCGCTAACTTCATTGTTTTACGACGCAAAAAGCACTTTGTAAAGCTTTGTAAAGTAACTTTTATACATGACACTTTTTATTGAAAGTTACGCCACAAACGAGAACAAACGTACCGCCAACATTACTGTAAGATGGTAGTTTTAAAAGTGGTTAGTGTAGAGGAATTGTAGTATTTCGTTTAAGATCGGTCCCCGAAGGTCGACAAGTGCCGACGTCTGCGCTTTGTTGTGCAAAGGAGACAATGCCAGCAACATTCCCTTCAGATAACAAAATATAACGGTGCACTAGACAAATGCCGTTAGATAATGTACACCACACAAGCAACCATTTCTTTCGTAAAACCTTCTGTCAATAGAAACAAACAAAATAGTTTTAATAACTACAAAAAAAAACTGAACTGCGTGTTTGAACAGAAAGTGTCAACCAGTGTCAACAATTGGAAATCCCCAGAGAAATTGGATACTATTTACAGAGTATAAAACATCATTGGCAATCCCTAAGCGGGTCGTTATTGCATTTAGCTGACGCAGATAGGTATTCAAGATTCATATTCCTTATGTAGTCTACTGTCCGTTTCTGATTCGTGAAAATGTTTTTATTTGAGTGTAGGATTTTAGTTTAGTTTGAGGTTCATAGGTATTTTAGCTTAGATCCTATTGTGCTCTGAAAGGAGGCAAACATCCCTATTAGATAAATATAAAACAGTTTAGTATATCTTTCCCGCTGTGCCGGCCAGAAAGGCGCACAAAAGCGTCCACACAACTACAGACAACACAATGGCAATTTTGTACGAATGTAAAGCCTAAAGGAATTCAGCGCGGACCCAGAACCGGTGCGGGCGTACGTCTTCCTGAGTTCCGGAGCACAGATAAACCGCTTCCCCTTCCTGCCCCTTTGCCTAACATCGTGTAACGGACACACTACAAAAGACGTAGCCAGCATAAACACACGCCTAATGCGCCACTTTCCACCTAGTGTTATTGTAAACAGCCGGCGATAAGCGAAATCGTTATTTATGATGTTCGGAATAGTGACATATTATTTGCTCGTTTTCCTGTTTTGATTTTCATTAAAATTTTAGTAATATAAATCTATGTATGAAAGTTTTATTACCAACTTATTCTTACATACAGGATTCTTTACAATATAAAATCTGTTGAAAACTTTCCAATTCGACTTTGGTTTACAGATTTGTTTGACATCCGGCAAACGGATGTACAAAAAAAACGTTTGGCCCGTCCAGCATCCGCGTCCACGCGCGCGTACGTAATTTAATCTTGTATCACTTTGACGAAGCCCGTGTAACATTGATCCCTGCATGGCCTGCCAATCAATCGAATTCAAACAAAAACTACACAACTACCAAAACAGATTACAGAGTTCAATAATACCTACAGAGTAATCTATGTTAGCAGCTTTAGTTGAAGAGTTTCCGTCTCTGCAAACCGAGCTTAATTACACCACCCTCTTCCCTCTTCATTATTAGACCAATGAGTTAAAGCGTCGAACTCGAAGCAATAACTAAAACTAAACACGTTTGTAACAAGTTGTTTGTTGTGTTATCAGCGTCGTGCCAAACGTTCCCACTCGCACACTCGCCGCAAACTTACGCTCGCTCCTAATGAAAACTTTGTCTGAGGTGAAGCTCGCAGCCCAATTTTATACAAATACAATATTACATTCTCGAATGGAAATGTGTAGTCTGCGATAGCAAACGAATACTGTGAGTCAATAAATACGAAATTTCGATAAATAAATTAGTTAGTGGAGTCGTGTAAATGTGTGCGAATGTGGAAAGTAAATCAGTTGAAACAAATGTAGAGCATCAGTCACCGGGGCGGTGGCCCCGCCGGCCGTCGTTAGTGGTCGAGGCCTATGCCATAAATCTTAGCAGCACCTTGAGAATATTGTGATCGTTTTTATATCGAATCCGAAAATTAAGTTAATTTATTCGAAATATACTATTTTATTACTCCGGGGCAGGCCTAAAAAGCGATGGCGCGATGACCTGGACGCCTTTGAAAAGGATTGGCAAAAAATCGCAGAAGATCGCGAGGTGTGGAAGGTGACGGGGGAGGCCTTTGCCCAGCAGTGGGACAGTTTAGGCTAAAAAAAAAAACCTATTTTATTGCTTTAATAGATTCAATCCTGACAAAAAAAATAGAAAGCATTAAAAGGCTTAGCTTTCATAATACATAAACATTTCTGAAATTTACTTTCATTTGATAAAATATGGAACGTTACTTGATTAATTAATTTTTTTGTTAACCTATACAATCCCACTGCTGGGCAAAAGTCTCCCCCATATCCCTCCAACCATCCCTCTCCTTCGAAATCTCCCAACACTCACCCTCGAATTCATTTGGCCACTGACTCATACGAACTTACTTACTTACTATTACGAAAAGAAAATAACCATTTTCAGTTTTAAGTACCTTTTTATGTAACATCAATAATGTACTTATGGAATTACAATAGTTGACGCGTATTATAGAGTCAGGCTGTGATGATGGTGATGACATATCACCCAGTAGGTAATAAATACACGTCAATTATTTGTCCTTAAACTAGTAGCAGATTTTACGATGGAAACATTCACTGTTTACAATTTTACCCCTGTTCACATCGCATAAAAAGAAGTAAAATCTTTTGCAAACCCACGCAGAATAGACAAATGAAATGATACCTGGAAATTACGGTGCAATACATCCCTTGCTACATTTTATAGGGGAATACCGTGCATATTAATCATAGAATGGGAATGGAGCGAGGGCGGGCGCATTCACCAGTCAACCGAGCTCCCGCAAACAAGTGCACCGGACTTTTAATCTCACCTGAGCACGGAGCCGACCCTTGCGGTTTCCTCCGTGATCACATGTTACTGCGAATGTGGATATTTGCAATGATTCTCTGTTATTTGTTTCGTACATTATCGTATTTGAATTTGAATAAGGCTCCATAGTGCCGTGAACACCACTTGATTGCTCAAGTTTTCAACTCATTAACTTTTTAAACTTTTTAAACTTTCGTGATTTGGTGACATAATTATTATTTTTATTTGTTTAAAAATACCGGTTTAAAAATAATAATTATGTCATTAACTTTTTGTTTTAAGTTGTAAAAGGCATCATGGGAGCATAAAAAACAGCCATCATTAAGGTACAAATGATATTTTAATTCCTTCTGTTTTTTTATCTTCCTACAACCTAACTTATCTGTGTATGAGAGTACTATCACTTTTCTAAATCGATTATTTTTTGACAGGGCAGATGGACTGACAGATGAAATTACAAACGTCGTCATCAGTTTGGTTGAGAATTTCATGCATCATCGTTTTGGAGCTATTATGCTCGAGCACATAAACTTTTTAGGATAGATAGGATTCTAAAAATGACTTCAGTTGTATTACAAAAATAGGCAAAATTGCAAGTTACCTGAACATACACCTACGGAATGTCGTTTCTCTTTTTACAAGATATTATAAAAATTTACTTAAAGTTTAGTTAATGAAAATACAATCCCTGAAGTATTGGTATTATTTAACGAATAACAAAAATATCTAAACGAATATCGTAGCCTCGTAGCTTTGGCACAATAATTCAAGCCTAGTTTAAATCCAGCTTTGCTTTGTGCAGAAATATTGAATTCGTAGAAATGTTAATTTGGTTATATTTAAAGCACATTTCGCATTGGAACGAGTATTGCAGGCGCGAGCGGCAGTAAACTGTGACAATGGGACGTACGGCACTCACTAATCATACTTTGCTTTCTGTTTTATTTCGTATTTCCATTACCGTATTTCAAAAGGTATTGACGTATGAGGCACTTTTACGAGTTTTACACTGTGCTCACTGAACCGTAAATTTAATGCTACTTTGTTCAGTGCCGGTTGACTTTTTTAGATCATAAATGGAGAAATACTCATGTCATTCACTATTTTTAGTTAATGTAATTTGGTAAAAAATAAATTCTGTTTGTTTCACAGCAACCACTTTTTTCACACAAACTAATTCTTCAGTTTTACTATAAATAAAAAAAAACAATAGTACTACCCTGTCGCTTAATGTCGCGCACTGACGTATTATGGGCACTCTACATATTCGGCGAAGATAGACGAATGCCGACGGTGACGAACGTGTAGAGGGTCTATTCGCCTGGCAACTTCTATCCAAATAATAGTTCGACAAATGTGTAGAGTGGCCGTTAGCTGCTTGCTTGAATGTCTCCTTTCGTTATCGTCATAAAGAAGCTTATCAGTAAGAATTTTCGCCAAATCTCAATAAATCTCCAGAAGTTCATAAAACTTTGTTCAAATTTCGTTGATCTTCTGTGAACTACAGAGTAATTTGCAGTGGAGTAACAGTAGCCCATAACAACATTATAATTATGCTGGCACAGTTGAAATTCTTGGAAATGTTACTTTAATCACTTCATACGACCCTATAAATTGTTCATATTGGTTTATTACGGTCGTGAACAACAGAGAAATGTTTTGATTTAGTAGACAAACTTGCACTTAGTATAGACTAATAGTGATGATGTTTTCATCGTGTCTAATAACTTTACATTATAAGTACCAGATCAGTATAGTCAAGTCTTACGTTCTCAGTTTTATAAATCAAAGCCATACCTGAACTTGGAAAAATATTAAAAGATCTATTAAGAATGCCTATCGTTCCTTAGGATTTTATTCCCAAAACACGATATGCATTCTAATAATTTTTTCTTTTATAAAATATAATAATTTATAATCAGCAGAGGGATATCAAGATAGGCACAGTGCAACGCAGAAATGGGTATGTGTTAGTTAAATCGTGTGTAAGATCTCTGAAAGTGAGCATTTCTCACTAAGCACACCTGTCGACGCGCCTCACCCATGCGCAAAAAAGGAATTACCCCACTTCCTTTCTTTCGAAGCTCGCACTTGCACTCCTTACGTTTTTAAGAAGCAAGTTGTACGAAATGCCTTTTATTAGAAAAATTCAGCAAAACAGTCTCATTCCCAAGTAGAGCTTATCGCAAAACTTCTTCAGAATACTTATGCGTGTTTCACTATTTCCTTTGATGGTTTGATTTTTTGTTTAGTAAGTATAGTCGTAGGTATTTGAAAAATAAAAATGTAATTGGAAGTAAATGATTATTTCTAGATTTACCAAACTAATCTTGACTCATCAGTCATCATGACCCAACTCCAAGAGATTCATCTACATTTGATGATAAAAGAACCTGTTGATACATTCTATGTTCTAATCCATATTCACGCAAGCAAATCGCTCCCCACATTGGCACAAATCCTTACAAATGCCGGAATTATGCAGGCACATCAGTATACAAACACCGAATGGAAATTAATTTGTCGTATTAGCTGCTCCGGTGGATCGGATAGTTTGCCAAAAGGCAACCAGTGTAAACAGGGTATACCTAATGTAATAAATAATGTATAGAGGCCAAACATGAAAGTTATCCATGGCATACCGAGAGGGATCAGGGATAAATTTTCATGATCCTGCGGTTTGTGATACGTGCCTGTTAATATTAGTTTATCAACCCTCTTACCGCATTGTGTACAAGATTTACAAATACCTGTTCGAGATCATTATTCAAGCCGGAATACATAACTTGCGGTGCCTGTCTGCTTTCGATGTACTCTACTAAATTGTTTGCTTGAGCGAGTTCTAACATGAGTTTCACTGAATTTATCTATTGCTTAGAAATGTTGACTGTTCTGTTGAAAATGCCATTGGTGCAACCAAGCCAAATAGATACAATTCAAAGCACTATTTTATGTTCAATTCATATTCTTTTTTTTATCGGTTACTTGCCAGTATTCTTGATCGAAGTTGCCATGCCATCAATAACCCTTGTATTTTTGTTTCAGAATTAGATTTGACATCAAGCGGCTTAAAAATGACAAACATGATTCAAATGCCAAATACCTTGCTTCCCTGTCGAAGATACAACTCAATTATCTTCCCAATCTTTGTGCCAAGATGCACCAACTCAATACAAAAATCTAAAGCGAATTCTCCAATATTGCTTTCTACAATGCAGGGTATGTAAATCCGTGCAAGGTATAAGCAGTAATAATCATTGAGGCGAGCACACGTGTCTCTCGGCGAACGTTCAACGTTCATATGGCAAGCCGCAAGTGAGCGCACTCCCGGCATATTGTGTACCGGCGAAACAATATCGAAACATGAATACATTCGAGGGAAGTGAAACAAAAACGTATATTCAGCATTATTAAAAATATGTGCTGTTTTTATTGAACATAGAGGAACACCGAAGCCCGTTGTATCTACTAGATGATTGTATAGCGTTCGAAGACAAAATACGGAAAAATGGGATCAGGACTTCAAACGTACGGTTCCATTCTCTCAGGCATTCAAGCTCCTTTTAATATATCTAAAAGGATAGACAGAGGCACGTCCACAGTGAAATCACGTTTTGGCAGCCAGTTATGAGCCATGACGTGCCAATTGACAGATAAAGTGATATAAAACAAAAAATATTTGAGCTGAGTGTGCTCGACAAATAAATAAAAATGTGGTAGTACCATTTGGTATGTACCAAATTTTTCAGTGCGTTATGGGAACTACTCTCATAAGCTCGTAGTGATAAACCTGCTCCTATTTGAGTTTAAAAATTCAATGAAAAGTTTCACAAAATGTTTCAAGTCAACCCTTTTTACTACAATTTTGATACGCCTGAGACTCCCAAAAAGCATTGTCAAGATCATGTTTTCCTAGTCTATAATTAAAAAGTTGGCGGACTGCCTATCATATTTCAGGACGCAGACAGCGTCCCGAACAATATGCTCGCCAACAAACGGGAGGCAGTAGCGCGTGGCGGGACGTCTGCGGTGCCTTTCGTAAGGCTTCTACACACTGGACTACAATCTCACATTAATATCCGTTCCTGAAAGTTTATTTATCCAAAATAATAATTATTATTTATCTTACGTAAAGATAGGTGGCATAAAACAGATTTGAAAAGAGACCTGTGGGTAAGAAAGGAGTGAATGTTGAGATGACGGCTGATAGAGCAGAGTGGAAGAGAAAAACCTGTTGAGCTGACCTCTCATAAAACTGGAATAGGGCGATGATGATAATGATGATGATTGGGATTTTACCTAACGTCTAGAACGGTTCCGAAATGAAAGGTTAATTTGTATTAACAAAAGTAAGTACTTACAAGTTACAAACTTTAAAGGTTAGATTTTGTGCATTTGTACTCGTATATTACATTCATACTTTGAGAGTAGTGGCAAAATATATCGCACCTTATGTTAAGGCCGTTGTCACGTTCGCTGGGTGGGCCTCGGCAATTTGTTCACCCTTAACGAATTTGCCACAGTAATGTTTTTCATGAAATTAATTTTATTTTGCGTCATTGTGACTACCATGTAAATGAGAAGTGGCGAGCGCTAAGCGAAACGTTTAGCTTTGACCGGCGAACTTTTGCACCGTAAAATAAATTGTGTACAAAGTGAATTCAAAGTTCACTCCGTCAAGTCGGCTGTTGTTTTTTATTACAATTTACTTCAGGTAGTATTGCTGTGGCAAACATGAACTAAATAAAATATTAGAAAATTTAACGTAAGCCGATGAATAAAGTTCGCATTGCTTTGTGAAAAGTGAAGAGCTTAGATATCTAAGCTTGGACTTGAGCCCGTGATACGCAATATAGCTCTTACATTGTCGACGGATGTTTCCGCTTGATGCATTTTTGATGTTTTTCTGATGTGGGTCTATCGGCCTTTACTATCTAAATGTGATGAATATTCAACGTTTGTTTAGTGAAGATACGATTTGCGTAAAATGGAATTGAAGGAAAATTTAAAAGCCCCGTTAAAATTGTAAAAAAAGTGTAAAGAAATTAAAAACCGTAGGATGAACAGAATAGAAGAAAACTCTGTATCAATCCTTTCTTACAAGAAAAACTAAATCTAAATATGATACATCAAATCAGTTATTTTTTGCATGAAGAGTTAAAAATAAAGGTGAATAAATCAACTTATAAATAATTTTCATGAACCGCTGAATACTAAGTAGGTATGCAATAAAAGTGTGGCAAATGGCGTTGTTGTTTCTTTTTTTTATTCAAAATTCAATTGTTAGTTTCATAATCAGTTTTGGAGTAATAATAATTATAAGCATGTCCATACTATTCCAAAAACTCCTCAATATTGGGGACAACAGTATCCCAAGCGGCTATCAAATAAAGGACCTTCTGTGCATAGATAAAGAATGAGCGACTCTCATTGACTAAATTGAATTTTGTTCCGATAACTTCGGCACCAAATAAATATTAATATGCCGTCAAGAGATGAAGATAGCGCTAGAATTTTTATGAACATTTTGTTTTATTTTTGTCTTGCGAAGAGTATCTTTTAAGTGCTTGCAGACACGTTGATAGAGGCACGTATAACAACACAATGAATAAACAGGTAAAGTTTTGCTTTTTAAGAGTAGAGTATGATAACTTTTGTATTTTACCTATTACTCTGATAAATCTAATTGAGCAGATAAAATCATAGGAACAGTTTTAATGACGGAATTGTAGCAGCAAACGACCTCTGATCTCTGTAGCAGCTCATAAATACTGTATACTGAATGGTTTCAAAACACAGGCATGTGAGACAGGGCGTTCACTTTTGAACAAACAAGAAAATCTTTAAAACCATTATTATAACTACAAAGACATCCAAACATAGCATTAATAGCTCCGAATTTAGTATATTTTTAAATCAATGTGATCCAAATTTTGGAGCGGTTTAATATTTTAGCGGGCAGCCATTGCTGTGGACAAACTGAAGCACAACATGGCGAATCAAGAGCAAAGTCAACCGCGCCGCTCACTATTTGCTCGTGATTTTGAAAGGTTAAACTCGCCATCGGTCTATGCTTACTAGAGTAATGCCCTGTGGCTTTGTTTGTCGAATAATTTAATTTAATGAATAGATTCAATTTGATTTCATTGATTTTTTAAATTATTTGAATTTTATTTCATTGACTTGAATAATGGCCACATCGGACATCGAATAAGTAGGTACTGTAATAAGTACACATCGGACATTGAATATTATTTAATGAAAACTGAGCCTTATGTCTTTATGGATAAGATCCCAGTTTGGTAGAAAGATTTACGAGTATAGCAATCGTCTTAAAATGGACGTCGACATCCGAAGGGTTTTCAAAAATTATAAAAAAACTGAAAATGAATAGATTTTAAACATTTGCGCGTCATTCGTCTGGTTTATTTCGACGACTGATTGGTATACGAAAACCAAAATTACTATTACAATAAATAAAAACTGAAAAAATTTAATACATGTTAGCAATAACAGTGGGTAGAATATTTTTACTAAACATTCACCACTTGTTACTGCTTGATATTTACATAAATATACTAGAAGGTTGAGGTATCCAAGGATCGTTAAAAACGATAGAGCGCAACCCAAGTCGAAAGCGTGCTCAAAACACAGATTGTCTATTTGTACCTAAAAACTAAATTAGTCGTGTAAGATTTATTTAGCAAACGTTTTGTTTGTTCTGCATTGGGTGTAATCAGAGATGCTGCAAACAAATGGGGGTAGTTAGCCGCTCGCCGCAGCGGGCAGTATCTACGATTTATGTGCGGGCGGGGTGCGTAGGTGTTGCTTCTTACCTTTACCGTTGTTCTGCGCTGTGGTTAACAATTGGGTTTATTATTTTACATTTATATTTATTTATTTAATAGGTCTACCAAAGATTTATAAATAAATAATGCTGGACATTTCACACAACATCATCTAGCCCCGAACTAAGCAAAGCTTGTACTAATAGATTATAATATCATTAGATTTAGATTATTTTTTAGGACGAAACTTGTAAAGGTTATATTTTTACAGAGTTATTATCGTCACACTTAGGGATTACTAAAGATGCTTTTTAAAATCTTATGTTAATAAAAATGTTAAAACTAAAAATTGTTCGAGTGATTTAATGGCTAACTTTATAAATTATAACAATTTCAGGTTAAAAACAAGTTCTTGTAGGTAATAGGTATCAAGTCTATCGTTGTTAATATGTATATGGCCATTTCCATCGCAAAGTAAGCAGTAAATTCAAAATGTTTAATGCAAACTAGAATCTAGAACTTTAATATTATGATAATATGCTTATTGCCTAGTTGCTCAAGCAAAACAGAACATTGGAGTTACTAGAATTGTAGCTAGTAGAGCCGTTATGTAAATCAGTTATAAAATTATTCATATCAGACAAAAGTTATCTGACAGCGACCGCAAGAGCGATACAAATAATTTAGTTATTTCGCCACACGAACGTGTGCTGCTGAATCGATAGCGTATTCGATTACATGCGGCAATCGCGGTGTGTCCATCCGTTGACCAAATATCCGATACGTTACGGTTGCAGATCGACCGACACTGAAATTGAAAAAAATCCTAGCGTTTATTTACGAACCGCCCGCTTTCTGCTCCGTATGCATTGTACACACCTACATGGTAAACATTACACAAATTAAAACTTTCAAGTCGCCAGCTAATTAATTCCGACGACGTGAACTCAATTACTCGCGCAGTAACCACGGTCTATTCTCACAGGATGACGACTCACTCTGCGTGTATTTTTAATTTGTGCAAGAGCCAGTGTTTCGAGGTTTATGGAAATTTCAACTAGAGCGTGCTCAGCCAGGTATTCACATTATGGACCAGTATTGCTGAAGCATGATTAGCAAATAATCAACGCCCTTTCATTGCTGGCAAATGGCGGGCATTTACTCGCATTCCGATCGGGTCGGCATTCGACATGAGCCGTAGAGCCTTCAGCAAATACAATACCGATTGCAATGGGACTTGAATGAGACCGATCGTACCGCGAACGGGAAGATGAGAGACGAGCAAATAATATCTTGTTTTATTTCCGATTACAATATTACGATTGAGATGAGATAGTCCAATGTCATTATAACACTGTTTAATTTACCTTTTTCGTTGAAGATTACTAAGTAGTTCACTTGAATAAAGCTACATTCAATATAAATAATCCCAGCTAAACCCTTCACATGTAAGCACGAAGATGATATACACTTTCCTTACAATCACCTGAAGAAATTCCCACATATTCTTAAAACGGCTTTATCCGAGGGTTCGGGAGATATGTGTTTTTAAAATCCTTTCCGTAATAAATTATTCGGAACGT
The DNA here is from genome assembly GCA_963565295.1 of Epirrhoe alternata. Classification (NCBI taxonomy): domain Eukaryota; kingdom Metazoa; phylum Arthropoda; class Insecta; order Lepidoptera; family Geometridae; genus Epirrhoe; species Epirrhoe alternata. The sequence goes on along the minus strand of OY751381.1, from coordinate 8,784,327 downwards.
ACGAGTATGTAGCGGTTAAACCTCCAGGAATACTTTCTTTTATTGTTTGTTGTTACTCCAGGTCGATTTATCTGTTTTTAGATAAAGCTTTTGTTTCTGGAAATGAATTATTTGCGTTGCAACTCTCTTAAGTTATTTTATAAAATTACAGCTCCTTATCGAGATTAAGAAATTTTCACAAGTTGACAAGAATGAAGTGTAATATTTCTCAGAGCACTTCACATCACGTCGCCCGATACTATATCAAACACTCTTAGAAAAAGATCGTCTTCATTTCCGCACATCGATCATACGAGTGACAGGGAAAGGGTCTTTTAATTCTGATAGATCGCGCACGTATTCATTACACGACCTTGCATTTTGTTTCACATGAAATTATTCAGTGATTTTGTGTGCTGATTTAAGCCGACCATTTATATAGAGGTCAATATTTTAGACAGTCATGCCAGATATTCCAAAAATGTTTCCTTTATGAATAGTATTTTACATGGGTGACTTTTATATTTTATTTTCAGTTTTGTTATCTACTGTAAAAAAAAATCAGTATCCATTGAAAACTGTCTGTAACTTTGCATCAAAATACTAAACCTAATTCAAAAAAATCAAGTCTATGCGCCTAATAAAGCAAATCGTAAAACATGATTAACCAATACAAAATCTTCTCAGATAAAAAAACAAGCGCTGTTCTGCGTCTCAAGATTAAAAGAAGGCATTTGACAGGAATTTTCCGGAATATGGAGCGACCGGTCTGTTTCAATTTCACGGGGCGTTTGTTGGGCGACAAAGATGCCCAGAGGTGTCATTTCACAAAGAGCTACCCGAACTTATGAGATAAGATGAGATGTTTATTTTTTATGGCTGGGGGCAAAGTTTTTCTTTGTTAAGCCTCTTATGTTATGTAAGTTTAAGTTACATAAGCTGCTCTTTGATACCACTTAAAGTTTTTTTATATCATCGTGCACTCTTCTCTAAATTGACGCTATCGTCTCTTCCATGTCTTTAACAAAAATCATCCAGTAATTTCCATGATATATTGTAATAACTCTTAAAAGCTTCCATAATAGATGTCCATTGAGCTTAGAAGTGTCAAATCGCTTCACAGTATCTTATTAGCGGTGAAGTTTATAGGACACATCGAAGAGCGGCTGACCGCAAGTGGGGCCAAGTCGGAAACATTAAGGTTCCATCAGCGGCCATATTTTCCGGCGGGCGCTGAATTTTCACAGAGGCCGGGGTCCGGCCGGCACCGACACGCCTTTGCACTCAGACACTACCATCGGATGAAGTGAAATTCTGTAAGCTACGTTACGCCAATATTTCCACGCTTTTACAGTTTTAAGACGTCGACTCGCTTGAACTTTTGTTACCTGCAACTTCTATGTTGAACATTTTGCGCAGAGATTTATAGAGAGAAAACAAAATAAGTAAATACACCTTAAAGGTTTTCATGCTCGTGAATTGATAAAGTTATTATAACTCTTACGTAAACTATAAGTAAGGCATTTGTCATGAAAAGTAATGCAACCTAAACTTGCTGTGTAGATATTTGTGAAGTATCAGTAGTCACATTTAGCTTATCAGTGCAAACATCAAATATACTGAACAAATGAGCACCGGTACCTGAGATAGCGCCGGCGCGGCGAGCGAAATCATTTCCGTTGCGTCAATCAACCGTCCACCGGCCGCCGTACGTACGTCCACTAATGAGTTCGCGGACCCCCTCCAATCGCATCTATCTCTATAAACAACTATCTTTACCTACCTTTGTCAGCATTTTTGCTTCCATTCTACATTTTCATTCGATGGGAAATGCTTATGCAGAAAGCGTCAGTATTATTTTTACCTGTAGATGCTCTGTGCCGCTTTGGAACGAGGCCTGTTTGGAAGTTGTTCGCGCATTTTATGTTTATACTTTTAATCGATTCTATTACTTTTTATGTAATATTCAACTAAAAGTAATTTAAATATTTTAGAAAACCTTGAGTAAGCTGAAAATGGGCCATTCACACCACAACAGTCATCAGGGGCAACAAGCAACCCATTGATGAGATTTTCCCACTTTTATATTTATTTACAACCATCAAAGCGTATTGTTTCGCAAAGCCCAAAAGAATTCGCGGAAACAATTTCCTAGGAATGGCACCGCGGGGTGAAATAACCCGAAACAACATGTGAGGAAACCCGTAAAACGATTTTGTGAAAATTAACTCAATCAGGAGCAGTCTCCTTACACGGTGATACGGGATCCGGCTTTGAAGGAAACCATTTTGTTTTGGGGGTAATAGTTTCATGTTTGGCATTTTGACAATGGAGTTTAAAATGAAATCCAAAGTCAAGGTGTGTGTTTTTATTTGTAAGTGCTTGGTGGTTTTAGTTACCTTAGTTAGTTTATAAATAAAACCAGTACTACGCGTATAATGACAACATAAAGTATATTTTACAAGTATTTCAAATATATTTGTGCTCCTAACTGAAGGCATTAACTTTTATAAATGAGTTTTCTAAACATTGTAGGTACTGGTTTTGGGTATTTCAAACAAGTTAAAACAAAATTAAGTCGAAAACTCTAGTTAACACCGAAATGGGATCCTCGAAGACCACAGTGAGCATCAACATTTAATAAAAACGGATTAACTCGTTTAAACTTCGATTGAACTTTTCGAAACTTGGAGCTGCCGAGTGGTAACCCTTGATCAAGCTGCACACTAAAGCAGCAAGTCACAGTCACGAATTTTAAATTGTGTAACTATTGTGTTTATACCTAGTTTGAGTTTTTAAAACAATGCACTGGCCGAGCGAACGTAGCGGGTGGGATGGAACTACATTTAACTTAGTCTTTTAAATAATTGAGTTTGTGCATTTTTGACATCAATGTTTTCATTTACAGCGTTCAAACACGGAGTTAGTGATTCGATATAATTATTTCATAAACGTTGCTTCTTACTAAAATAATACTTCGTTTAAGTTCTATAACTCTATTATGTTCTTAGTAAAGCCAAGGATATGCCACATTGAAATGGTAAAATCAGAAAATTCTGATTAATCCTTACTTATTAAATTGAGAATAGCGATACCATAAGATTTGTTATTCTGATATTTTGCTATAATTTTCCTCTTTAGTGTGCGTCCTGTACGAAGTAAAATTCGCTCCCTCTTAGATTGTTATTTTGATTACTGTTTATTCATTATCTCTTACGAATGTTCGTTAATTATGGACTGGTTTACTGATTTGGATCGAGTTATTTCGTACGTAATGTACTACATAGATCTTAGTACGATTTTACATAATAAAAATTTTACTATGCATATAACAAACATTTACTAAAAATGTAACTAAGTTCGTATGAGTCAGTGGCTAACTCTGGTGACGGAGTTTTTAGGCTGCCTTAAGGCCTCCGTCATGGCTTAACGACTTTAATAGCCGGGACCGATTTAATTTGACGTGCCCTCCGAAGCATGGAAGCGCTCAGATGAAAATGTCCCTGGCGGTCACCCATCCACGTCCAGACCGTTTCGAACGTTGCTTAACTTCGACGATCTATCAAAAACGACTAAACAGAGTTAAAATAATTTCGACTCAAGGTAAGTATTTATTCCGGGTTTTCCAAAGTTACTCCTCAGACCTTATTTATACGAGCCACTCTCATTTGACTTCGTTTCCTTTATCTCACTACATTAGTATAACATACGCACGCGGTCTGAGAAACGTATTTCCTACTAACAAATAGAGGTCGACCGTTAGTTTGATTGTAGGTTATTTGTTGCCTTTACAATGAACATTAGTACAGCGTTTCTACTGCTACTGCCTATTCTTGGTGTTTTGGTTAGCCACTGAATACAGACAACGTGGATTGCTTTGTAGAATACACGTTTACTACAACACAATTTATTCACAACACACAAAATAAATATAAATATTGAAAAAGAAAGCATCTAGCATTGACTGACTGATTCCGCCATTGTATACTAAAAGTTCTTGTCAGAATGACCAAGAAAACAGACACAGACTCTTGACATATGCGCATCCAAATTTAAAGAAATTGTGTTTATGAGTGAGGTCTATAGATGCCAATGGGCTCCTATAAGCCAAAGTAATGATGAGCGCTTTCAAAGTTCTTTTATTATGCGCACTGCAAAAATGTGGAATCAGCTTCCCGCGTCTGTATTTCCGCTGAGCTACGACCCTGATGTTTTTAAGAAGAGGGTTAATAGGCACCTTCTGGGTAGGCTCGCTTAATCGTAGACTTTATTCTTGCCTATGTAAAAAATGAGTTATGAAAGAAGTCGTTGAAGTACTTTGCAATGTTTTACTTCAAACTGCAATAGTCGGGGTTAATAGGCACCTTCTGGGTAGGCTCGCTTCATCGTAGACTTTATTCTTGCCTATGTAAAAAATGAGTTATGAAAGAAGTCGTTGAAGTACTTTGCAATGTTTTACTTCAAACTGCAATAGTCGTACCTATGTTGACACGTAACATTACTGTCGCCCTCAAATCAGGAAGGCAACTCATTAAAAGTTGTAAATGTGGAGCAAAACTGTAGAAACCACTACAATAGTAATTTAACTCGGCTATTGTGTTGTCATTTGATGAGGGCGAGGACAAGCCCTCTCTAATTTCTAACATTAATGAATTAATAGACACATTTAGACTGGAATGCACGGCACAAAGCTCGGCTCGTGAAAAGGGTTCGATGGTTATCATTAATTTCAGCTTATGTGAGGAGAATTGGTGCAAAACACCACTTATAATAAGACAACAGTTTAGATTTTCTGAGATACAGCCGTTTTATAGCTATCAATTAACACATCTGAATAAAATGACCCGCCTACAAAAATATAACTCTTTTTAGAGACGACCTGACAACACGAGAGGCATACATACACCCCTATTTTTTAGTTACCAAAAAAATGTTTAAACATGGGCTCGGTGTCTGTTACTGATCACATGTCTGTAGTTAAAACTCAAAACAAGAGAAAAAAAAGGAGACGAGACGAGTCAAACATGGATTTATGATAGCTACTGCGGTTTTACTGACTGGGGATGATACGACAGCATAGTTCGAATGAGAGTCTGTACGCGATTATTGTCTATACTACTTATTTGTACAGTTTTCATAAAATTTTGTTCTGTTTTGGTTGAATAAAATCCTCAATAACTTTGTGATAGTTAAATAAAAAAAAAAGTTTTGACCATGCCATTAACATTTTCTGCATCTGCTTTCCTTAAATTTTTTTTGGTAGTCATAAAATAGCGGTGTAGTTGTATTTCCCTGTGTCAAAAATAAGCTTAAAATATTCAATTGAGGAGAAGCTTGTAAACTCGTAAGCCACCTATTCTATCTCCATAAAACTCGAACCCTAAGTAGAGCTTATCAATCAAAGTCCCTTGTTCGTAATACACAATATTGAAAAACAAAATGGATCACTACAGCATCCCCGTGGAGCGATAAATATTCTCTCAAATCTTATCCCACCTTTGCAGATGTCGAAAAAGTTAGTCAGAGGCATGTCCAATTACATATTGGATCCATGATTACATTTTGCACGCGATATTTAATACAGCTATAACAAGGTAAAATCGATAAAAGCGCAACAGTTATCGCTTTATCCCATACAAGCATAACGATACAATTTCCTACGACAGCCCATCTCGAACATCGCGTTCCTAATACGAAGGGGAGACTGATTTCAAAGGGTTAATATCCGATACTGGATCCAATGCAGGCTATATCATTTGAGCAACGTAATTCTGAAGTATTTTGTATAATATCAGAACTTTTATTACAAGTTCTTCAGGTTATAGACACTTTATTTTACATAACATATTGTTACATGAGATCAAAAGCAAAGCAATCTACTACGTGAAAGCAATAAACGATTTAATTGATGAACTGACCCTTTTTTTTAAATTAAATAGGTCAGCATTTGACCTCACTCTGCCTGATGTTAAGTTACAGTTTTACACTAGTTCGAGGGCCAGGATAAGTCCTCACTGAGAGCAGTGAGGACTGCAAAGCTAAGGCTTTGCAGTCAGTTTAAGGGTCCCAGTATGTTTATTGTTCAAAATTAGTTTTAATTTAAGTTGTAGCTTAGTTTAGTATAAAGGTTGTCTGGAAGAAATCGCGATCTAGCGATAAGACCGCCAATTGCAACCAATGGTTCAATGTAATAACCTCTTTTATAAGTTAAACATTACTTAGATCTTTGTTACATTTTTTTTATGCTGGACATTTCACACAGCATCATCTAGCCCCAAACTAAGCAGAGCTTGTACTATGGGAACCAGATAACTGTTAAACTTCATAAATACTTTTTTGTTTGTAAATACATACATATTATAAATAGAAACACCCAGACCCGACATAAATATTTGCAAATCATACAAACATTTATCCCGCGGCGGGAATCAACCCCGCAACCTTCTACACAGGCGGGCTTTCACCCACTGCGCCACAGAAGATCTACGTCCAAAGAGGCTTTATATACATTATAAAACAAGCATGATTCTGAAGTACATAGTTAAATTTATTTTCTAATAAAAATATAAAACAATAATAATTGCACAAATCTTTATAGATAAACTTGGGTAGATAGAGACGAGCACGTTTTTATATCCGTCTGATTATTCGAAAGCACGTAGGAAGGATTTGCTACTGATATGAATCCCAAGTATTCAAATATTTCTTTAAAAATAATCTAAACTACTTAAGCTTATTTCTTTTTATTGCACTTTATAAACATTATACTTGACTAGAGTTGACCATATATAATTACGTTTTAAAACTAAAAGAAAAACCGACTTCAATGTTCGACTCTACACACGGCGTGACTCAGGGAATCAATTAGCCATCCATAAAAATCTAAATAAAAATAAGTTTTTTTTTAAATATCAACAAGTACAAGCTTTTAATGGATTACCGTGACCTGATTGAACTCACCGATGTAAGTACAAAATTTCATTTCAATCATCCTATTTTCTGAGGAGTTCCGTTCGCCATCATTGGATCAGCTCGCAGTCATCATATTTCAAATTAGTAGATGAACCTTGACCGATGTAGTGAGTTTCAACTCAATCAACCTATTAACTGAGGAGTTCCATTCTCCATCATCAGGTCAGCTCGCTGTCACTATATTTTTAAATTTTAGATGATACTTGATCTACAAACCAAGTTTCAACTCTATCGGCCTATTAACTGAGGAGTTCCGTTCTCCATCATCCGATCAGCTCGCTGTCACTATATTTTAAAATTTAGATGATACTTGATCTACAAACCGAGTTTCAACTAAATCGGTCGATTGTCTGAGGAGTTCCCTCCATCATCAGATCAGCTCGTTGTCACCATTTTTGAAAATTTTAGATGATACTTAATCTACGAACCGAGTTTCAACTCAATCAGCCTATTTTCTGAGGAGTTCCCTGGAACAGCTCTTGACTCCATCATCAGATCAGCTTGAAAGAAAGAATGCTAAACAGATAATGCTTAGGCTCCACCGGCGTCTAAAGGCATTAATTACCAAAACTGCATACATTTCATGTCAAGTCTGGCGACACGTGAGTTCCTGGCATTAGTAAATTGTCAATTTGACATATTGCTTAAAGAGTCTTAGACATATCTGTCGATTCGATTTACAATGGCTAGGAGGGAAGGTTTTTAGAGTTTTACGGGCAAACTATCAAACCCTCAGGAATAAAATTTATATGGGACCACCTCTGGAGTATACCCTTTCAAACAAAAAAATAATTTTGAAAATCGGTCCACAATTGGCGGAGTAATCGCGTAACAAGATACAAAAAAATAAAAAAAAAAAAAATAAAAAAAAAAAACATACAGGCGAATTGAGAACCTCCTCCTTTTTTTGAAGTCGGTTAAAAATGCGTGTAAATTTTTTAAGCTTTTTAAGATAAAAAATTAGCGGTATGATGTCATGGTGTGAAACTGATATGAAGTTAAATTGAATGCAGTATAAAAAACATTCCATGTCCAATACACGATCAAAAAAAGTTAATGAAGTTCTGATAGCAAACACAACATAACTATGAAATACTTATCAAAATAATATTCATAGCACTCGTATGCGAGCATACAAACTGTGAAATATATTTTCCAATTCGTATGGGTTAGACCCCTCGCAGACTGCAGACTTTCTATCAGCCGATAGTTGAGACGGAACAAGAAATTGAGTGGCCGGTACAGTAAAAAAATCAGGATCACGACTGATCTCCAAGTCACGGTAGACATGTCATTCTCTCAGATATTTTATGTGGGTATTCCAGGGACGTCAAATTGATTTTGACTATAGCTTATTTGGAATTTCATCGAGCTGGACACACCAATCTTTACCTAAGAATGTATATCAGTCACATTCACACGATCTTGCGAACTCTGTAAGTTAACAATATTTTTTTTGTACTTTATGCAAAACATTCGTACACTTAGCAAAGGTTTGAGCAGATGTAAGTGCCGTTGTAAGTGCACTGCAGTATTTAGGCGTAGTTACTTATCTTTGAGGTCGGTTGGAAATCCCGAGATGATGTCAAAAGCAGCCTTGTCTCAGGTGCGTGAGACTGCGGTCGGAGACTCAAGACTGTGGCGTCTGTGGCTTGTTCGGACGTAACAATGCCCGTTGAGATGTTCTCGTAATCCTAGGACAGCCTCAGAACATCATGGCTAAGCTTATACTTACGTAACTGGTTGTTTACAGTCACATTCTATATTTGATATATTTTGGTTGCTGAGTACTTATTTGACATACAAATTACTATAGATATTGATCGTAAATAGAAGGTATAAAAACATTTTTAAACTTTGCATCAAAATCTGTTCTATTTTTGAAATGCGTAAATAGTATAAAATACTACATTGCGTTTGGGTTTGTGTTTGGCAATGATCAATTTGTTTTATGAACCGTAATAATAATATTTACCTACCATACAGCTTGCAATATAAAACTAACGGAAGAATGAAGCCATCAGCGTAAAATCGGAATGTTTCAAAAATAATACACCATTTTGTATTGTTTATGCCTAGGTATGTTTCGTAGCTATTAAAACCGTAAGCAGAATGCTACCTGCGCGCGGCATTACGGCATGAGAGTTCCGGATGTGTGCAATATAAATAAAATGTCGACGAAAAAGCTTTCACGACCGTTTGTTTCTGCCGGGAACTATAGATGCACTTGTACACGCTTATATATACCTACAAGTTTAGTGCATGTGGAAGTGATCACCAGACTTCTTTCACAACTAAGATCTTAATAAAATCTAATAGAACATAACAGCGTAGCAAACATCTTTCGCTAAGAGAAGAATAACCATTTAACTTACCAAACGGTCTAAACGGTCTTTACGTGGATGGATGACCGCTAGTAGCATTTTCATCTGAGCGCTTCCGTGCTTCGGAGGGCACATTAAACTTTCGGTCCCGGCTATTTAAGTTGTTAAGCCTTGACAGAGGCTTTAAGGTGGCCTAAAAACTCCGTCACCAGAGTTGGCCACTGACTCATACGAACTTAGTCGGTTTATGCCCGGTTTCTATATTCAACGGACATTCGTAGGTAAGAGCTACGACTCGTTTTCACATACAAATTTTGACAGCTAACTTACCGCCGGTTTCTAGCTGTCAAACTTTTGTATGTGGAAACGAGTCGTAGCTCTTACCTACGACTGTCCGTTGAATGTAGAAACCGGGGGTTACTGACGATAGTTGAACGTGACAAAGTTTGTGCTTCTTTGTCGCTCGTTCCGAGCTCTCGCTTGCACTTCAAGCCTTACATGGAACGCCTCAGAGCGAGGTAACGCCGCATTTTTTCGTGCGTGCAGCCGGCTCTATCGAATTATAAGACGTTGTCACGTCAAAACAGAAGGAGTTATAACTAAAACCAGAACTTACAAACGTGCTACGACAGAGTTTTGTTTCCTATTACGTAATTATATCATGTGGAGAGAACATTCGTAGCACCGTAGCTTCGTCTAATAGTTTCTAAGCTACGATGCTACGAAATTCTGAACTTGTTTGTGTATCTTAGTTATCGTGTGTGATGAACTTGTAAACTCTTGAAAAGCACTTGATACAGCAGTTCAGTAAACACGGGTCACTGGATTCGGGGCAAGTATGTCAGGATTCTCGATGTCAAACAACTTTTATATAATTGGGCGCGCTCCACGAAACGCTGTAATCCGGCTCGCATTCATTAGCGCTGTCACTGCAACTTATAATCCCCTGGTACTCTGTGTGACACTTTATCAGAGAGTACGTTATAATAATACGCATAGAATGGGCACTGCTCAAACTACGTCACCATCGAGAATGTACCATCGAGTTCTCGATTGCTTTTTTACGAATACGTGTTAAGAGCTGGAACAATTATGACTGTATTGTGTTATGCGAGTTCTCACATACTCATCGTTAGACATCGGTGTTTTTATGGAATTTTGGCAAGTGGGGTACTTTACAGCCTACAGCTACAAGTCGCCGTTTCGCATGTTCAGATAAAAAAATATATGTCAAGCCCATTTATATTATAAATCACAAATTTACCAGTGAACCAGTTGAAATAAAACTTGAAATAGTTAAATAGGCTAGTTGGAAAGTCAACAACTTCATATTGATATTACTTTAATAGAATAGTTAAAAACGATTAACATAAATCGATTCGGCTAAAAACACACACAGCATTACTTGTAAAGAAAACATTCCATTGAAAATTTACATCTTTACATAATTCAAACTCTACTTTGCTTACAAGTCGTGATTAAACTAATATAACGTTATGACGTCACAGCTTAAGCGAGCGTAAGCAAGGAAGACTAGATTAGGCTAAGTAAAGAGATGTTTGTCTCTGCATCTCGGAACAAAATTAATCTGGGTCTTTCCAAGAGGTTTGTTTTTCTTAACGAAGCGTCGAGACACTGTAATGCACTTATGATTTATTAGCTTAGTATGTTAGGCGCTCGGTGCAGTAATATTATATTTTCAACACAATTTGATGAAAGTGTGTGTTAGCTGAAGAGGTACGAACTTTCATTCGCAAATAATCACACTATTAACAGATCTATTCAATAAAAGTTAATATCGTGAGGGAACCAATTTGAATTCTGATAGGCACCGACAGGCTTGTAACCAGTCACGCATGGAAAGATTCTGCGAAATGTGGACATGTGCTAAATCTACATACTCGAAACTAATATTTGAAAGTCGCAATTATTCTTGCATCATCCGAACACTTGCCCTCATGGCTTCGGCGTCTTCAATTTATTTACGTTCTCTTGTATAAACAGCACCGCATAGCATGAATCTTGCATTTTGAGTTTTATTTCACATCAGAATGAAAACAATAAACACAGCAATAAAGAATGGTACTTCAATTTTCTCTTCCCGTATAAACGTTCAGTTATTCGTAACAAAAACATGACACGGTATGAAGAGAATAAAACGCAAATATCAACCAAGTGTCAGTTCTAAAGGTTTGGGCGCCCAGAGTGCAATGTGCTTGTTATACTGCCAGATTCTGTATTCTATTTGTGGTTCGGCTTACTGTGGATAGATATTTGATATCACTTTATGTACTGTAACTTCCAGTTTTAACTAATAGCGATTCATGCTGTGAGTCCCTTCCTTTTGAAGTTTCCCGCTCGCGGTTTCAAATTTCCTTTCATTAAGTTAGACTATATTTTATTAAATTATACCACTGGCTGTTGCCAGTGGTATAATTTAATAAAATATAGTATCATGTATGGATATATTCTGGTATCATTCTGTGAGTCGTGATCTGATTGGCTATTGATCTTGTGTCATTCGGTAGGCCGCTCTGATTGGTTGATAGCCCCGTTTACGGCCGTCAATGAATCGACATTGACGGATGGTTAGTAATGTCATGCTAAAAAAAAAACCAATACGAGACATTGACAGATTTACATTGACAGAAGTAAAGTGGTATTATAGTTAGTTGCCATCTTGAAGAAGAAGACATATTTTTGACGGATGTTTTGTCATCGGCGTATGAGTTGGCAATTTGGCAAATCAGATTCTAACTTTTTCCGTTTATTTCAATATATAATTACGCCCAATCTGTTACGATCAATTGTTCTGCTACATTCGTCGGCGAATTGTACGTCGTTTGATTACCACACGTGGATCTTGAACAACCTCTCTGGTAAGAAAAATTGCAACCTATGTTCGTGACGCGGAAATCCTTTGTTTTACGCCATGCGAGCTATTTACTTCCAAGATGCCTAGATCCTGAGGGCATCCCATCTTTTCTTCTTCTGCTCGCATGTGCTGTCCGGCCATCGCAAATGCTTACCCAGGCTTTGGTTTCTTTCTTTACAGACGAGAGGTCCTTTGTACAGCTGACTTCCCGGCTGGTATCTATACGTGACAGTGTTCAGCGACTTCCCCAGCTCGGGCATCGCTCTGTGTGCTTATCTTTTGAAACCGAAGCGCTTCTCCTGCCGCCGCATTCTGTGCCTAGCTCCCTCGCTCATCAGGAAAGGATTGGTGTTTTTGTGAAGTATAGCGTACTGTGAGTTTTATGTGTGTGAAGGCATATAACAGTGGGTGCTCGCGAAAATTTCGCTACTAACCAAATTGACAGGGTCCGACGGACCAATATCGTGCCGTTCTAACGTGTCCACCGTCCCGGAGTATTTCCAGTGTTTAATACAAGTTTTCATCTGTATTACTACCTCACTAGAATCAAGGCGATCACCAACCCTTATCATTATTCATCATAAATTGTATCCATTCCATACCATTATCACCCTAGGTTAGGTAAGTTACTTACTAGTACTGATTTACTTTCTATATGTACTTGTTTATCCAAATAAAAATAGGCTTCTGTTATTGTTAAACCTTATTTTATTCCCTTCCTTACCCCTAGGATTATCCTAAATTACAGTACCTACTAAAAATATAGAAGAAATTACAAAAGCCATCAGTTTGTTGTCTTTTCACAAATCAAATTTTTTTCAGGGTAATGATCATTTCTCTGTGGTTGTAGCAATGAAAATTTAATATATCTTTATTACCTACATTTTCCTAAAAAATGTGTTTGTTTACCAAAACCTTGATATATTTTTAAACGATATCCCTAAAAATCACGTGTGAACACTGATGTGAAAACCTCATCCCATTTTGTATGTATTTAGTTTTCACATCCCATTAATATTGATACCTAAAGTATAAAGCGCATTTCAGACTACGCTATAATATAATAGCATATGTATAGTTCATAGCACAACAATATCGCGCACCATACATTATTATAGACACGTATGGTGCGCGATATTGTTTTGCTATGAATTATATGCTATTATATTATAGCGTAGTCTGAAATGCGCTTTACTGAGTATATGAAACTTTCGTTTGTATGGAACTCCGAGTGTGTGAAGCTGTCTTAAGGGCCTGACACGCTAGAATATAAGATTAAATTCAAGCCCCGAGGTGCGAATCCGACGGCATCGTCCACACTCTTTACAGATGAAAAATGGGGTATTATCTCGATTTTAGCTGTCGGATTTATGGTATAAATGCTTGGTCTCAACTTTTTCAGCCATCTCGTTGCTCTAGATAGCATTATTCGCGTCGTTTTAGGTGTTATACTTTTATCTGGCAGCTGTGTCCCACGGTATTTCCTAGATATGAAAATAATCATCGAAATTGTTTAACCAGTATTTATAGTTTGTTAAAAGATAAGTCAGTACTACCTTATCAAAATAGTTTCTTTACTTCAGTGGTCGGTAATATTTTTTTAAAGAAAAACTATAAATATATTTGGATTTTTTTTAAATTAATAACTAAACTAAGTATTTTGGATTAGTTTTCAGTCTATTTATTGGTGGAAAACACTATTGCATGCAAATGTCTTGTGAATACAGCCGATACCCTTTCTTTCGTTTGTTAGTTTAAAGAAATTCATGGTTCAATTTTAAAAATCAACTACAGCTATGATATTTACCAAAATATTTATAGAGATTTATTATAATATCCGCCGCCTCAGCAATTAAGCGGTGATATTAAAACTTAATTAAAATTTGTTTATCACGGCTCCGAGGCGATTAAAACTTTAAACGAAGCACCGAACGTAGCGCCTTACGAAACGAGTTTATTTACGCAAATAGTGTTTCTGTTAACACTCGAGCCGAGTCGATCAAACTTCCAACTCTTGCTTCACCTGAATTCATTATTATTCATAAGATCTACAGAATCTTGTTGGCACTACGATATGATATCCATGATGGATGATACAGCAATAATAATATAAAGTATGGTTATGGTTTTAGAACTTTATTTTTTTCTCATTAAGAATTACAATAATTGAATTCGCTTGCTGATAAACAAAAAATTTATAAATATAATTTATTTACTTAGCGTAGGGACATTACCTAATTAAACTAGTTGCATAGTGTTTTCTTTCCTAAATCAATTATGTTTTCGATTTCAGCATCATTTCGATTCTATTTCCTTTACTTTGTCACGCCGCGAGAAATGTTAAGCTGTTACACAAGGCGAGTTTCATGCAAGCGAGCGGCGATTTCTTCTAGGCAATAATATGGTCACCTAGTGTAAACAAATGTTTCGAGGCTCGCCTCTCGAATACGATTCTTCTTATGTTAGCCTTCTACTAAAAGTAGTCTTTTTATAAGTTTCTGTCAAAATGTAAACAACCGCAGGCGAGACTCGAATGGCGAGTTTTGCCGAGGGATAATCGCATACGATATTTCGCCGCTCGCGTGCGAGAAACTCTCCTTGTGTAACATCCGCTTAACATAAAAACAACAAAAACGTATTTGTGCTAACATAATTTTCTTTTTTTGATAGTGATTTTTTTGAATGACTGGAGTTTTTATTACATACTGAAGAAATGAATCAAATCTCACTTATTAATTGAGCTGTAAGTCAAAATCATTACATTTTTACAAAAAGGTTACTATTTTTTGTTTTATAAAACCATTGTCTCCTGGGGGCATTCTAAAGAGCTGTAAGTACTTATTTGGACTTCACTTGTTTGTCCAAGTTATCTCTGAATTTATGTGAGGGCTGCACGAAGCTCGCCGCGGGACGAACTAGTGAAAATTAATGAGGACATCAACATCAGTTCAATTCAGAGCCTCGTATTTTATCTAGTTGAAAAAAAGTGGTTAAGAGGGTAAAGTAAATGCATGTGATAATTCTTCGAAAAAGTGGTAAGTATCCAAAATATTTAGTAAGGCATGGCATGGCATATTTTCTACGGTTTGATCTCTCAAGTTCGTAAGACGATGGTAATGGCAAGTATTGAGTATTAATAGTATTTGCGGCAAGCGGTTTGTATATTTAAATAGTGACCGCCATGTTTTGTGACCTAACTCAACATTAAACATTAAACTGTGAGTTATTCCAAACCGCCTGAAGGGCAGGGTGTCTTGTTTACAAACCGCCATTGTTTTACTTTAATGAACATTTCGTGGGCCTAGTTATTTGTTTGTTCAGTATATCGATCTCACATAACAACAGTATATTCATCAACTTTTTGTTGTTATAGGATTTTTTACAATTCATTGAACATTGTTTATGCAACCTTTTAAAACTTCGCTTGTTATTAGCCTGATAATGTTGGTAATTAATTTTTTTTTTTTCAATGTAGAATATTTTTTATTTTTAATATTCATTATCAAACAACAACATTAGTAGCTTCAATTAAAGTTAATGAAAATTACTTTTATTATTTTATCTCATCAACAGGAGACTAACGACGTCCCTATCCGTGTCCACAAACCTTCATTCATCAAATCGCCAAAGAAAAGGTGTCGCTAGTAATTGACCAATAAAAGACAATCATTTCGCTAATTGGGCTCTAAAAAAGATTAAATGGACGACCTCAGCCTTTATCAGCTTCACTTACTTACTTAATGATAATACGTATAATAAGTAAGTTCATACTTTTATAAGTTTTCGGTAAGTACCTGGTCTACTGTATCACTGAAAAACTAAACAAATATCTTGTTTTCAACCAAAACAAATTTAATAGCGAACAAAATATCTAGTAGCATAAATAACTGGGTACACCCTAAAAACAAAAATACATTAGTGTTTCAGAGAAAAATGAAAGCACGTAGGTACAGCAAAAACAAAGGCAGTCTTCAGGCCACTGGGTAGCGTCGTAAAAACACTATGAAATGTTTACGATTGCAGCCGAGTCAGCTGGTTAATTCTTTTGAATTTTTCATATGGACGTTGGCTCTGGCATATCCAGCGGATGAGCGAAGCGGAAATTCCTTTACTATAAGTAGTAGGTTTGCTTTGATTTATATATTTTTTACAGAGATAATTTTATCAGTAGATCTAAGATCCCAGCACCTTTACTAGATCGTCTTTCCATTTATTGGAGAGCCATCCTCTGCTGCGATTACCGGTGCGTGGTTTCCACCCAAGAACTTTCTGCCTCAACAGTCGTCACGAACTACGTTGCAAAAGCCCTTGATAAAATATGGTCCTGTATCTTCGCGTCGATATCTTTGAACTCATAATATATTATCGGCTGCTCGTCCGCTAGATGAGCATTTCATCCAGACTATGTAATGCCCAGTTGAAGCAGATTAAACCATATACATTTTCGTAAGTATTAGAAGGTACTAAAAGTAAAACTTTTTTGTTCTCTTAAGATCTCATGAATGTTTTTCTCCTTAGTTTTTACATCGTCTGGGATTTCAGAAATGGTTTTAATAATACTAGAGACATGAAAAGTAAGTGATATAAGCAATTACGAATTACTTAGCTTAACGTAGGTACTAAGGTTTGATAAATAACCCTGATTTAATGTATTTTCTTTTATTTCAAAGAGAGTTAGTGTGTACGAATACCTTTTCATCTTTATTATAGTCAAGGTTTGTTGTCGAGAGATAAATTCTAACAACATTATACTGTCCGTAATCTAGCTATCCAAACCAAGTGTTTCTGACGCGATCGTAGGTTATACAAGATGAGCGATGATGTCGTGACTCATCTGCTTGCAAATTAACTGCTCTGATGAATGCGCCGCGACACGTCACCGCTTTTCCGAGACCTCCAAATACTCCAGTTCTTACCCTTGAAGCGAACGTTTATACAAACAACGTGGGAGGAGAGGTAGCTCAGGATATATTGGTGGTTGGTAGGTAGGTCCGTAGGCGCGGTGAGGGCGCTGTGTTGATGTATCGGTTTCATAACGTCCACGGTTAATTAGTGTCAAATTACAACGTCAATGTTTTTCCAGCTTTCCAACAAAAACATATCGTTTCTCATTATGTTATTCATTCGGTTTTATTTCATTTGGTAAACTATATCAGACGCACATTATTACAATTTTATAACGGAGAGATTGGAGAGGAAAAGATGTTTCCGGCTAGCCTCAGTGTGGGTCCTATCTACTCCGACACAAAAGAATTTTTACCTAAATTATAACTATAAATAAAACAAATTTCAACAATAACAAGACAGAATTTTATTTATCAAATTTCCTACACCTATTGCCCGTTCCTATTTGAACATTATAACACAGATAAGATGATGTACTAAATTTTGAATATCTTTAATGACGGGCCAAATATGTCACAAAACAGTTTCTTGAATAAAGTTTGGAAATGAGATACTTCACATGTAATACTAAGATTTTAACACTAATTACACCTTTATTTTTCTTATCACAATTAAAATTAATACTGATCTATGGGAAAACCCTGGTTCCGAGATGAAATCTCGAATCGGACACGGATAGGCGTCTAATGTAAATCTGACTACCCTAGCCGTATCGTTGGGAGACAACTTCTCACAACCAAGCCTCTTCCCTATATATCCAATTCTAAAATTTTATATTTGTTACACTATACATAAACTTTGCTTAAATTACAAAAAGCATAGGGACTGACCAAATTACACTCACAGCTTAGTGACCAATTTACCTTTACACAAATAAATATTTTGTACTACAATTTCCAGAGATAACAATGAATTTTGAGGTTAGGCACACATGAAACCCACACGGTGTGATTTTATGAATCAGTGGCCGTGCGTTACACAAAAAAACCCAAAATAAACACCCCGGGGCTGTAATCCTATATCATCAGTATGACAGCACCCGTACAAAGCTAACGCACACACCACTATTCAACCCCACCGAGTAGCGACCAAATATCACAAATTATTTATCTTAAAACGTGCCTAACTCTCCTACAACTTTATCCTTTCCTAGCAGGATAACCATAGGGATATTACACCCTAGCCTATGATAGATGTGAATTTACGTGGCACTCACTAAGGCGAGAAACAAGATTCACAGCGATATGAACCCTACCTGAAAATTAATCTAACGAACACTAATCACTATAACAAGAACTTTAACCTATCGGCACACTCTAACCTATCAGCACACTCTAACCTATCAGCACACTCTAACCTATCAGCACACTCTAACAACGGTACAGGATTCCCCTGCACTCTGGACCGACGCTCCAGGATGATATCGAAATAAGAAAATATAAAGATCCGACCTTGTTTCCTCGTGGCGAACTGGCTTCGTGACCGCTGCCTGCACAGCCACGTACGCACGTCACCCGCCGTCTGCAACGCAGGACACTGGACGTTCCACTGCTTGGCTCTCGATCCTGAAAAATGCATAGACACGTGTTTATTTTTGTCCGTGCGGGGCGTGCATCCTGGGGTTTGCACACCCTTCTGATAGTCTGACATCCCCCAGCTTTTAACCCCATGCCATCTGTTATAGACCGCCACAATCTCATACCTTCTCAACGGGATCTCCTTGGACAAACGGCAGGGACACGTGGTTCTTGGTTTCCAATAAATTCTCAGACGTTACGTTGGCAGGCAGTATTTCAGGATCACGGCCAGCCCACGGGATATTATTCTGGAAAAAATCACTATTACAACCCAAATTGCCGCAAAACCTGTGTAGCCCTGGACCGATTTTGGCATAGCCTTTACTTACCAAGGGGTCTCGGATCTGTTTTGGAGCAGAGTGACGGCAGACACGCGCGGTCGAAAAATTTCAGGGAATGAGCCTCCCCACCGGCTCACCGAGCCTTTTATCTGTTCGGAGAACACACAGCGTGGAATCTTCCAGAAGCCTCAAGCTCACGCAAAATTACAGGAAACTGGCTTCTATGATCCTTCGAATATTGCTCAAAACGTGGAGCCCCCAGTTCTCAACACGATCTTGTACTACCATCCGTTTTTATCAAAACAACCACAGACAAAATACCAGCTCAGCCGAGCAAGCTTACCATAGATAACGACCTTAGATTTTTAGTCGATTAATTAAAACTTTTGCGATCTTTATTTATTCTTATTATATTAAATAAGCGGGATTTATTTCTTAATTTATTTTCATGTTTTGATAATTATTAACCGACTTGTATCGATTTTTATTCGTTCTATTTGCTTACGGGTTGATTTTCTGTCTGTGGTTGGTTTGACGTTTTCGCCGAACGCGCGAAATTTGAAAGTATGTAGGCGGAGCTGCAACCTAATAAATTCTAGGAAATATTCCTACTGCTCAAAAAATGAAATGCTACAATACCCCCCCCACCGTTAAAAGTTTCACTACAACAAGTGAAACTGCGCTGCCCTCAGCGCTGTCCTCCTGACTCCAAATGACAAACAACCACTCAAATGAAAAAACAACACAACAAACAAACTATTACTAAACCCATAACAACGTTTATGGAAAACATTAATGAAAACTTACATGTAAACGCAAGCAAAATCTGAAAAAATATGTTATTTTTACAAATAACAGCATCCATAGAACATAGCTGGTACTCGTCTGAGAACAAATACCTCCTCAAAACTCAAAACAAACTCGCACATCCTGGAGACATAGATCTGCCCCGGCGGTGAAATTCTCTGCTGTTACTCGAGTCGTCACTCGAGATGCAGGATCCTGTGGACCTTATATGTTCCACTAAAAAAAATTTCACATCAAAAAAAATATAAACCACAAAAAAAAACAACCTCGTATCTGCAATAGTACGAAACCTGTAAAAATTGGATGTGCCGAGCTGTCACTTTCAGCGGAAAATCGGCTTGTGTACATGGTTCAACGATGATGTTCTGAGATCGTAGTCATTCTTTCCTGCACCTTTCACATCCTCTTCCATACTTACCTCATTCAGGCATCCATCAATCTTTCATATGCGCTTTTATCACCTAATATATCCTTCTTGCATACTACCTGAAACATACTACGCGACACCCTACGTGACACCGTGGGTACGCGTACACCCACGCCCTAACGTACCTAAACCTTATCTTGGTTGGTACGCCGTAAACCTTACACGCTCATCCCCTGAAAGAACTAATGCTGAAACAAAGATGTTAGTCATTCGTTGAGCCTTTTAAACTCGACCGATTTATCCTAAACAAAGCAACAAAACCATAAAAACACACAATATTCCTATGGATGTCCCCAAAAAAAAATACAACGAGACCTTAAATATTTCTCCTAAAACTATTTTGTGTTTGAGGAGCGAAACACAAAATCATCTAAAAAAAAAAATTTTTTATACACACACTCCACTTAGTCGACCTTTAGGTCCTTGACATGCCATGAACCTAACATTTTACCATTTATGTCCTCAAGTTCGACTACCAAAGGTGAAAGTACTGTTTTTACTTTACATTTCTCGTACTTGGGACATAGTTTCGCCATCTTATACTTTGCCGCGTCACTGAGCGGAAAAGTCCTCTTCCAGACGATGTCCCCAACCTTCACCTTTGCCTCCCTTCTTCTGAGGTTGTAGGACTTGGTGTTTGCCTGGTGTGCCTTGAGTATGTGCTGCCGTACGGTTGCAAAAACATCTGCCAGGAGACCTAGTTCTCCTGCAAACTCTTCTCTTGGCATTCCCGGTTGATACTCTTCGTCCGTTGTTTTGTAATGCGAACCATCTACCACAGGTTCCCGTCCATGGACAAGGAAAAAAGGTGAGAATTTGGTAGTTTCATTAATGGCACTGTTGATGGCAAACTGGATCTTGTGGATGTTTAGATCCCAGGAACGGTGGTCGTCCTTGACGTATGACGCGACCGCAGTCATGACCGTTTTATTGTAGCGCTCTACCAAATTTACCTGTGGAGTGTAGCGTGGTGTATAGTGCGTCTTCGGAACTTGGTATTTTCTGAGTAACGTACGGAATTCGGTCCCCGTGAATTGCGTTCCATTATCCGCAATCACGGTTTCCGGGACTCCGTGTATCAGGAAAACACCGTTTTCCAGTGCATTCGACACCAGCGCGCTGGTCGCTCTACGGAGAGGAAACAACAAGGTGTATTTCGAGAAACAACAAGTGACTACGAAAATATACACAAAACCTGACCTAGATTTCGGCAATGGACCTACTAAATCGACCGATATCACTTGAAAAGGCCGATGGCAGACCTTTGGTTTTCCCATAAGGCCTGGGACTGCGCGATTGCTAGACTTGTACGCCGCACATGTATCGCACCCTTCGATGTATGTCTTGATGTCTTTGAACATTCCCGGCCAATAATATCGCAGACACACTCTCCTATGTGTCTTAAATACGCCCAAGTGTGCTGCCGTTGGTGGTTCATGGTTTTCTGCTATGACTGTCTTTCTTCTATCGAGGGGAAGTACCTCCTTCCACTCGAACTCGTCCATTAAAGAGTACTTCGCCTTTGAAAATCTGTAGAGCTTGTTGCCTTCTATGCGGAACGCTGGGTAGTGGCTTGGGTTGCTTTGTACTTGGCTCCATAACCCGTCGTACCATGGATCCGGCACTCTTCCCGCTGTGTCTCCTATGGTATTCACCTTGAGCAACCTCGAGAGAGCGTCTGGAACCACGTTCTCTGAACCCTTTCTGTGTTCTATGATGAAATCGAACTGTGACAGTCTGCAACCCCAGCGGACCAATCTACCGGTTGGATTTTCTAGGCGCATGAACCATTTCAATGATGCATGATCTGTAATTACTGTAAAACGCCTGGAACCTAAATAAGCCTGAAACTTCTCTACTGCAAAAATGACCGCTAAAGCCTCTCTCTCAGTGGCGCTATAATTTCGCTCTGCTTTTGAGAGTGATCGGCTCACGTACGCTATGGGGTGTTCTGCGTCGTCGAATCTCTGTGTAAGCATGCCACCTATCCCATAAGATGAGGCGTCACAATGTACGAAGAATGGCCTGTTGAAATCTGGGCACGCCAATACTGGAGCCGTCACTAAAGCTTCCTTTAGTTTCGAAAATGCGCTCTCTGCTTCTTGGTTCCATTTAAATGGTGGCGCCTTCTTTGACGTTGAAGTTAGGGCATTTAACGGCGCTGCTATCGATGCAAAATCCCTGATGAACCTACGATACCATGATGCAGTTCCTAAAAACATCTTTACCTCCTTTGCAGAATTTGGAATGGGAAAATCCAAAATTGCACGAACCTTTTCTGGGTCCGTCCTCAAACCGTGCTCGTCCACTATGTACCCCAAATACTGCAAGGAGTTCCTAAAAAACTGGCACTTCTCGAAGTTGACTGTTAGGTTCGCGAACTTTAATTTTTCTTGAACCCTGTTCAGCAACAACAAGTGTGACTCCAAATCCGAACTGACTATCACGATATCGTCTACGTAAACATAAACTAGACCCTCCAAAATGTCGCTCGCGAAACCATTGTCAAACAATAGGTCCATGAGGCGCTGCTGCCTTGCACTCGCGCCACAGAGGCCAAAAGGCATCACTTCAAATTTAAAAAGGCCTCTGCCTGGGACCGTAAAACTAGTCTTCTCCTTTGAGGATTCCTCCAAAGGAATCTGCCAAAATGATGACGCTAAATCAATGGACGACAAAAACCTAGCCTCTTTTAAGCTATCCAAGATCTGTGGAATATAGGGCATCGCATAAGCATCTCCTTTGGAGACCGCGTTCAACTTTCTGCAATCCAGACAAAACCGCCAGTCGCCATTTGCCTTCGGGACCAAAAGAGCTGGATTGTTCCACGGGCTTTCGCTCGGAGAGACAACCCCTAGCTGCAACATCTTGTCTAGCTCTTTATGTAAAGCTGCCCTCTTCTCTGGTGACAGCGGGTACTGTTTTGTTTTGATTGGTTGTGCGTCTCCCGTGTCTATAACATGCTTAGTTAAATGTGTTCTCCCTAGGCCCTTTTTCTCTGAGGAAATGTCGTGAAATTTGCTCACAATCGCGTCCGCCTTCTCTCGTTCCGACCACGACAACGACTGGTAAGTGTGAATGGAACGAATGGGACCTTCTGACAGACTAGCCACGCAACAATTGGGTCTGCCCTCGACTGCTCCGTTCCTATTTATGACCTCGGGTGCCAGGTTGAACGCTCTCCAAAAATCAATTCCAAAAATGACATCTGAATTTATGTCAGGGATCACGAAAAATTTTACTATCCGAGTGATATTCTCGAATGTCAGAGGTAGCGACATGTAGCCTATAGCCCTGATGCGTTCCCCGTTTCCCACAAAAACATCCTTGTCGGCATCATGAAGTGTATAACCTAAATCTGTTAAAATCCTCAAAGCCCTACTACCCAAAATTGACAAACTAGCTCCTGAATCTAATAGACCATAAAAAGCTAAGTCTACCAATGTAACTTTCAAATATGGACGTAAATCTTTATTACATGGTGAAAACAGAACCGAAACAGTTGATTTACGGTTTTCGACCCCTCTACTCCCACTACCAAAGGTCCTACCGCCCCGGTTCTTCCTATCTAGTTTTTTTGATTGGAATTAGAAGTTGGTTGAGGCCTCGCCTCACCCTTTCCCTTGCATTTCGGGCAACTTCTAATCGTGTACCCTATTTCTCCACAGTTAAAACATTTGACCTGTTGACTTGTACCAGCCCCTCTACAGTCTCTCGACCAGTGCCCTAAGCCTCTGCATCTAAAACAGCGAGATTGTGTTTGAGGAGCTCTCCCAGATGACTGTTGGATAGATACCTCTGCTACATGCGATCGCGGCCTAGTACCTTTGTACGCGAGCGTTGGGTTCAATGTTCTAGATGATGCCTTGGAAGGCTCTACGAAAAAATCTGATCTCTGTTTTGCCGCTTCCAATTTCCTGCATTTATCCTTCAACGATGCGACTGATGAAATGTCTACCAAGGCTAACTGCTCTGCAAACGATGGCCTAATATTGTGCAGAAGGATCTCCAACAAATCCTGTTCGGGCAATGGATTTTTCAGCCTCGCAACCAAACAGTTCATGATTGAAAAATAAATGTGAACCGGTTCATCTGCTCCCTGTGTCCTTGCCCTGATTTCTCCTAATAATCTATAATCATAATCTATTGGATTGAACTCTTCCAATAGCAAGGATGCCAATTCACTCCATGACTGAACTTGGTCCTTTATTCCTCTAAACCACAGCAAGCCCTGTTCACTGAAAAGTTCGGATGCCGACGTAAACAACTTGTCCTCCTTCGTTCCGTTTGCTGCGCTCAACTCCTGGACTCTTTCCAAAAACGACCTAACGTCACCTATACCATCGAATTTGATACCCCATTTTGCAATGGGAACCTTTGGGCCTGTACATTCCACTACGACCTTTTGCTGACCGGATGTGCTCTGAGTTTGTTCAGAACTAGGTTCTGTGACAACGGTGTCTACATCTTCTTGACCTGAGCCTCTCCCGTTTATTTTGTCGATAAAAGATTGGACAGTCATCAGCTCCTTCTCTCGTAGTGTACGTAGGTCAACACTCTCTCCTTCCGGAACTCTCCTAAGTCTGTAAAATAAATGACCAGCTAAAGCGCGAGCGCGCAAGAAACTACCATTGTCTCTGGATTCCTCAAATTCTGACCACTTAACGATGAGTTCGTGCACCTTCTTTTGCACTGCAAGAAACTGTTCCTGTGATTGAGGTGGAGCGTCTGCTATCTCATCCGCCGGAACCTCTACCAAGAGTTTCTTGAGCTGTTTCCTAAGTTTATCGACCGTTGATTCCGGAACGTCGCTCCTAATGGAGACTTCGTACTGTAGCTCTTCCTTTGATAAACTATGAACGTGCATCGCTGGAGCAATCATGATGAGTGCTTAACTAAAACCCAGTGGTAACAACAAAAAAAATTTTTTTTGATTTCCGAATCTAAAACAAAAGTTGTCAAAAAAAATTTTCAAAAAAAAATCAAGCTGTCAGCAAATTGTACACACAAGGAACACCATGCAAAAATAATTGTTTACAGTACTTAAAAAAAAAATTTCCTGAAAAAAAAATTTTTTCAAAAAAAAAAAAATGCTTCACCAAAAAAAATTATTTTGAGTCAACAGTCCAACTGCAAAACCTAAAGAAAATAATAACAACTACAAAATACCTGTGGAGAAAATCAAAATTTCAAAACCCGAAGGATACCTAAACTTCCAACCGTGTGTGTATGTTTGTGTGCGTGTAAAGTACAGTTGATAAAACTAAATTGTTGTTAAAATAAAAGCATTGGTCACTAATCAAAAACCTGTGTACTGAGTTCACCTATAAAAAAAACTGTCTTAAAATGTTGTTTAAGCAAAGTACTACCCCTAGTGCTGGTTATGCCAGCCCTACCTCAAAACACAAGTGAAATTGTTGTACAGTAACATAAAATATTTGATAGGCAAAAAAAAAATCTTTTTCCAAAAAAAAAATTTTCCCAAAAAAAAATTTTCCAAAAACAATTTTTTAGAAAAAATTATTTCAAAAATAAAAATTTCAAAATAATTTTCTTTTCAACAATTGTACAGTTTAACACACAATTTAAAAAATAATACCAGTTAAAATAATATGTAAAATCACACCTCTAAAAAAAATACATACACACAACCAAAAAAAAATTTAAAATAAATAACCTTAAAATTAACTTAAGACTAGCTGCACCGTTGTTAGAGTGGTAATGAATAAACTACGATCCTACTAATGTTGGTCACTAAGAAAAAAAAATAAAAAAAATTTTTGGTCAGTCTTATGAACAAAAAAAATATCACGAAATTCTAAATTAAAAGTTGGGCGCCATTTTATAACGGAGAGATTGGAGAGGAAAAGATGTTTCCGGCTAGCCTCAGTGTGGGTCCTATCTACTCCGACACAAAAGAATTTTTACCTAAATTATAACTATAAATAAAACAAATTTCAACAATAACAAGACAGAATTTTATTTATCAAATTTCCTACACCTATTGCCCGTTCCTATTTGAACATTATAACACAGATAAGATGATGTACTAAATTTTGAATATCTTTAATGACGGGCCAAATATGTCACAAAACAGTTTCTTGAATAAAGTTTGGAAATGAGATACTTCACATGTAATACTAAGATTTTAACACTAATTACACCTTTATTTTTCTTATCACAATTAAAATTAATACTGATCTATGGGAAAACCCTGGTTCCGAGATGAAATCTCGAATCGGACACGGATAGGCGTCTAATGTAAATCTGACTACCCTAGCCGTATCGTTGGGAGACAACTTCTCACAACCAAGCCTCTTCCCTATATATCCAATTCTAAAATTTTATATTTGTTACACTATACATAAACTTTGCTTAAATTACAAAAAGCATAGGGACTGACCAAATTACACTCACAGCTTAGTGACCAATTTACCTTTACACAAATAAATATTTTGTACTACAATTTCCAGAGATAACAATGAATTTTGAGGTTAGGCACACATGAAACCCACACGGTGTGATTTTATGAATCAGTGGCCGTGCGTTACACAAAAAAACCCAAAATAAACACCCCGGGGCTGTAATCCTATATCATCAGTATGACAGCACCCGTACAAAGCTAACGCACACACCACTATTCAACCCCACCGAGTAGCGACCAAATATCACAAATTATTTATCTTAAAACGTGCCTAACTCTCCTACAACTTTATCCTTTCCTAGCAGGATAACCATAGGGATATTACACCCTAGCCTATGATAGATGTGAATTTACGTGGCACTCACTAAGGCGAGAAACAAGATTCACAGCGATATGAACCCTACCTGAAAATTAATCTAACGAACACTAATCACTATAACAAGAACTTTAACCTATCGGCACACTCTAACCTATCAGCACACTCTAACCTATCAGCACACTCTAACCTATCAGCACACTCTAACAACGGTACAGGATTCCCCTGCACTCTGGACCGACGCTCCAGGATGATATCGAAATAAGAAAATATAAAGATCCGACCTTGTTTCCTCGTGGCGAACTGGCTTCGTGACCGCTGCCTGCACAGCCACGTACGCACGTCACCCGCCGTCTGCAACGCAGGACACTGGACGTTCCACTGCTTGGCTCTCGATCCTGAAAAATGCATAGACACGTGTTTATTTTTGTCCGTGCGGGGCGTGCATCCTGGGGTTTGCACACCCTTCTGATAGTCTGACATCCCCCAGCTTTTAACCCCATGCCATCTGTTATAGACCGCCACAATCTCATACCTTCTCAACGGGATCTCCTTGGACAAACGGCAGGGACACGTGGTTCTTGGTTTCCAATAAATTCTCAGACGTTACGTTGGCAGGCAGTATTTCAGGATCACGGCCAGCCCACGGGATATTATTCTGGAAAAAATCACTATTACAACCCAAATTGCCGCAAAACCTGTGTAGCCCTGGACCGATTTTGGCATAGCCTTTACTTACCAAGGGGTCTCGGATCTGTTTTGGAGCAGAGTGACGGCAGACACGCGCGGTCGAAAAATTTCAGGGAATGAGCCTCCCCACCGGCTCACCGAGCCTTTTATCTGTTCGGAGAACACACAGCGTGGAATCTTCCAGAAGCCTCAAGCTCACGCAAAATTACAGGAAACTGGCTTCTATGATCCTTCGAATATTGCTCAAAACGTGGAGCCCCCAGTTCTCAACACGATCTTGTACTACCATCCGTTTTTATCAAAACAACCACAGACAAAATACCAGCTCAGCCGAGCAAGCTTACCATAGATAACGACCTTAGATTTTTAGTCGATTAATTAAAACTTTTGCGATCTTTATTTATTCTTATTATATTAAATAAGCGGGATTTATTTCTTAATTTATTTTCATGTTTTGATAATTATTAACCGACTTGTATCGATTTTTATTCGTTCTATTTGCTTACGGGTTGATTTTCTGTCTGTGGTTGGTTTGACGTTTTCGCCGAACGCGCGAAATTTGAAAGTATGTAGGCGGAGCTGCAACCTAATAAATTCTAGGAAATATTCCTACTGCTCAAAAAATGAAATGCTACACAATGCTTATTGTAAACATGATTTGTATACAATATGTTAACAAAAAAACTCACAAGCAGGTTCTTTTCAACAGTTGCTATTACTTAAATGAGTTTCCCTCGACTTTACAGGTCCATAATAGCGTTTGCCGTAAAGAGTTTCGAACGCGACCTTCCGTAATTCAAGTCAGGATTTAAACCTTTGAAGAAAGTAACTTTTGGTAGGACAACAAAGAGGTTCACCATTCCCTCTAGAGTAATTTATACGTGACCACGGAGAGGCGAGGGTCCTCAGGGAGGGCCTTGCGTGTCCGTCCCTCTCACCTGACAGGTATACAACGAATTGACTCTGACATTTTTAACTTTTTAGTTGTTTGTTTTTCTTGCGTTTAGATATCAAGTTTTATCAGATTGTTGATGTTTCCTATTTGAAAATATTTTGTGTGATTATAGTATTCAATGAACTTCAAACCTAGTAAAAGTTGCTGTCGAATGTAATATATTTTAATGTGATGACGATAATAATGTATCAGGCAATAAAGGTCAGTTATAAGGAAAAATACTTTCTGTCGATAAAACCACGGGGGAAATAAATAAAGTATCGAGTATAAAATGAATGTCACATCTAATGACAAGCTCCCCAAATGGTATCAGCTGATGCAATTCAGGCTTAGGTAGATATATTATTAATAATTATTAATTTTAAGTAAAAAAGGGCCATAATATTCACATAAAAACGTAGTCAATATATTCATCATCATCATCATTCCCAGCCTGACTTCACCCACTGCTGGGTATAGGCCTCCCTAAGTTTGTGCCATCCACCACGATCCTACGCTAATCGGACCCATTGACGGCCCGCGACGTGTACAATATCATCTACCCATCTGGCCGCTGGACGTCCTACATTCCTGTACCCAGATCTGGGCCACCATTCAGTCAATACTCTACTTCACCTGTCATCACCGCGCCTCGCTATGTAGGTATACAATTTATTTAATAAAATACAAATATTCAGAATATACCTCTGTTTTTTTTACACACGCTATTTCCCATAGCTATCGATTTTCAAAGTAGACTAGACTCTTTCAAATTAGCAGTTTATGCAAAATATCTAATAACAAAAACTAAATTGTATGCACAACACGAACGGATTCCTAATAAATTGTAGGCATGGTGCAAAAAAACCGCAGCGTCCAGCACGTAAATTACACCTGTATATTTTTCACGTGGAATTTATTCAGGTTTGTTTACGCGACGGGAGCCTCCATCAATCTTGTCTCCATCAGTGTACAAAACTGGCACACTAACTGATACACTAGTAACAAATTGTTCCTATTTGCTCGCTGTCCGACGGACATGGATGCCTGCCACACATCAGGCAGATTCTTAATTTCATGGCCCGCTTGTTTACTCCATCAGTAGAAGAAACGAGGCATTTGCATTTTTTTCGGCTAAAAAGTTTCCCTGAAGTGGTCGCGGAGATGAGAGGAAAGTTTTGTTCTTGTTGCTAAAATAAATTGAAATTGGTTGAAGTAGGAGAATCTGGGTTATCTGGATTGTTTTTTGTAGCGAATAAGAATAACTAGCCTCTAAAACCGATAAAAAACCAATCAAGTGTAAGTTAATCTTGCACGCGAGTTCCATACCACCATTTAATGTACCTAGCTTAGTAAGAAAACGCATAATACAATAAAATTATACTTAATAATAATATGTATAATAAAAACTTTATTTAGAAACTTACACTTATTTTAACTACACTTACAATGATTTTCTCTAAACTAACTATTCTATTATAGCCTATTTTTATATAAATGTTAACTAATTTTGTTTTCTTATTTCTATGTGTCGGTGTAAGAATCGCGTTCTGCGGTAAAAGCCTCCTACAATTGCTTCCACTTTTCCCTGTCTCTAGCTGTTCTGCTCCATGTCTTTCCAGCAAGTTTTGCTAGATCATCGCTCCATCTTTTGTATGGTCTTTCTGGTCTTGCGCTTTTTGTTGTTACCTTCGTTTTATTATTATAACGACGGATATACAGACGGACAGTTGAAAGCTGAGTACTTAATAGAGTTGCCACGAACGTACAGACAGCTGAAGGCTTAGTAATAGAGTTCTGTTGAAACCCTTTCAATACTGAACCCCAAAACGCATGTACCAAAGAATATAGGTATGCAAGATTATTCATAGAATCGAAAGCCTCATTCGATACAGACATTATGATAATCGCAGGCTGGATAAAATCACAATAGAAAGGTGAATTCCCAAAGACTATAACACGCCGGGAAAAATGCTAACGTAAAGCAGGAGCAATAAAGACTCGCAACAATTTATTTATATGATGCTTCGGGGAGAAGTTACCCACAGAGCCGGGAAAGAACGAGGTGAAATCAAGTTGATGCGTAGCGGAGAAAATGGGATATGTCTAGTAGCGTAATCAACGATCCCCTCTAATAACAAATTGAACCGATTGAGGTTAGAGCTTAGTTTATTAGCAGCAATATATCGGCTAATTTGGAAGATGTCGGATAAGTATCACTAGATACACGAATAAGCTAGTGGATTGCTATTATGGCTTATAGTTGAGGGGAAAAACGGTAAAACATGTTGTGTCGACCCTCCATAAGTTGATATACGGATTGGATTTTAGACGACCTCTGTGGCGCGTGGGTGAAAGTCCGCTTGGTACGCAGAAGGTTGCGGGTTCGATCCCCGCGGCGGGATAAATGTTTGTATGATCTGCAAATATTTATCTTGGGTCTGGGTGTTTCTATGTATAATATGTATGTATTTACAAACAAAAAGTATATAAGTAGTTTATCAGTTATCTGGTTCCCATAGTACGAGTACAAGCTTTGCTTAGTTTGGGGCTAGATGATGCTGTGTGAAATGTCCAGCATTATTTATTTATTTACGGATGATGAACTAAGTTGGGTTGTATAGACTTATTATTTTTTTAATTTCTTTAATTTCTCAAAAGTACCTCTTTGTTAGAGGTACCTACTTTTAAAGTATTTGTTTTGAAATATGTATACTAGTATAGATCGGACCAACGAAATCGAGGTCATCCGAGAGAACGTTGGGTCGACGACACAAAGAAGGTCGTAGAGAATGTTTGGACGCGAGAGGCGCAAGATAGAGGAGGCGGGCATGAAAGAAGGGAGGCCTATACCCAGCAGTGGGTGATACCAGGCTGAGATAATGATGATGATGATGATAATATTCTTATAATTAATGATAGTCCCTCTCAACAAACATTACTACGTTAGTTAACCTACTTCTTTAAAGTTCTAAATGTCCTAGATATTCATAATGAAAGGAAGAATTTCGTTCTCGATTTCATTTACATAGTAAAGGTTTGATAATATTATTTCAGAAATACTTGATCTGCAATCAAGCCCCAGGGGGATTGCCGGCAATATCTGTAGAACGATTTGCCTTCAAATTCTCTTTAAACCGTTGATCTCGAGCTCGGTGCAGGTCGATTAAACGATGTCTTGAATACCTAATAGGAATGGAGTGTACTCCGGTGCTCTTCATCTAATAGACATGTGGTAATCGATAGAACTGAGAATATAGAAACAATTTTAAATGTGTAATAAATATAAATACATTTTAGATTTTGTATAACGAAGGATTAGGTGCAATATTATTTTAGTACGCTAAGCTACAGTAAATTACAATCATCATGTTATCATAGTCAAACATTGTGATCTAACACTAGGGTTCCCCGTAATCGTGCGTAGGTGGTGAGAAACTACGAGAATCCTGTACGACAACACAAGAAATATTTGCATGATTCGTTGATATTTGTTTAAAAAAAAACAATTATCTGCAGAACATTTAACCAACAATTTATTGCAGTTTTTTAAGTGGGCAGACGTCAACTTAAATAAAATTCTGTATTTAGTTTTCTTTTCGCATTGTAAATACTCGTAATATTACACAAAACTTCATTAGATGGAGTTAGGTATAGGTAGTTAGTTTTTCATCCTACATTGCTCGGCTTTGTTGATGGCAACTTGTCTAGGAAGGTTAAATTCACTCGCCAGCGCATAAATTAGCAGTGCTCGCACACAACCACCGCAGCTCCGCAAAAACTCCAATCGTAGAGGAAAGTTTGGCGATTAAGCCGTGAGGCGTGGCGTGGCCAGGTCTGCTCGTGACAGTTAGTGCCGCCACTTGTTATAATCCGTTAAACTTTCGACCCTCGTCAAGGTACAGGAATTAATGGAAATGCCTTCTTTTTCAGATTTATGACGTTCTCTTTTTAAATTTCAGTCCTCTCCCAACACTCACGGTAAAAGCCTACGCTGTCTGCCTAGGTTTTCTTTGAATTGGTAGCCGTCATATGGTGGTCAAACTAACTATCATGGCATGCTAGATTCTTGGGTCACCTCAGCCCACACCTCTCTGCACTCAGCCTACTGCTTCAGAGATCTGAGATAGCTGTCATCCGTGCTTTGCCGATACATTACTCACAGACTACAGACTTTCTATCGGCCGATAGTTGAGACGGGCTATACTTCTCCATACTAATTATGAGCCGAAGTATATTCCGTCTCAACTATTGGCCGATAGAAAATCTGCAGTCTGCGAGGAGGCTTATAATATTTTGGTGGTGTATTCCCTATTCAAACGATGTCACACTTGATCGTTTGCCCTTTGTGCCCTGCCACCTACACAAGGAAGGACCTTATAGACGCCACGGACGCTGGAGTGATGGTGGCGGGGTTTTACTCTAATTATAAGTATTTAACTAGCGTACCATTGACACGCAAGAAGAAGAAAATGGTGTATCCCTTTATTTACATAAAGTTTGGCAATAACTTCATTGATGTTTTACCCAAAGTGAAATCGAGTTATGAAAACAAAGTTTACCAAAATAATAATAAAATGACATGCATAATATCACAGCAAATGTTTCTCGAGCAACAAAAGCATTACGTAATTACGTGAGCGCATACAGAGCACATCTTAATAGAATTAATTTGCATTCTCTCCTATGTGCAACCCTCTAAGTGGCTTGCATAAAATTTTCTTTAAAGTCAGTAAGTAGTGCTCGGAGATTGTGTTATTTTGATTTTATCTTTTTCCTTGCTTTATACTTTACTTGGTGCACTTTGCTTTAACTTTGAAATAAGTTGAATTTAACTGGAAAATTATGAATCTGAATATATGTACGAATTTTTACCGTTCCTAATACATTTGTGAGCCTAGTTGGGGTTTTACGCTCTATAAAACAGCTGATCAGCAGCTATGAATGTTTATGTGACTGATATAATTCATCGTGTGATTCATAGCGTTCATGGGCGGTTAGCTTATAGGGTAACCATGAAACCTGATTTTAAAAGAATAAGTAGGTACATTATTTTTATAATATGAGTTGTGTGATTTTTTACTGGATTTTGTTTACACTTAGCAAATAGGTTACGACTGTATCCCCAGGATTTCACTTTGATCTTTTGTTTGTTTTCAGATCTTAAATATTGTTTTGACTACAATTCGCCTACGTCGTGATTAATTTAAGTATTTAATACTAAAGTTTGTCTCTATGTAGGTCATCATCATCTCCCTGCCCTTTTCCCACATTATGTGGGGTCGGCACAACATGTGTTCTTCTTCCATTCTCCTCTATCAGCCGTCATCTCAACACTCACTCCTTTCTTAATCATGTCATCCTTCACACAATGCATCCATCTTTTCTTTGGCCTACCTCTACTCGTAAATCCATCAACATTCATACCAAGTACTCTTCTAGTTACATGACATTTGTCTCTATGTAGGTACTTATGCAATTTACCATTATACAGTCATTGCATTGCTTATTAGCCGGATCATTTTTGTAGCGTAGTGCGCGTTTTTTTAAATAGGTAACTCGTTCCCACACCACCACCACTAAGCCCTCACCGCGACTTTATTTTACATCTTTATAAATTATGGAGACAGTATCAGAGATCGCTCCAATGGACAAACTCCATCAGACTTTAATATCCCTGATCCACCGAAATCCATGTCGGTGCTGACAATACGCTGATGCGATGCGTATCTGTGAATGCAGTTCGGACTGACTGTTTAATCCGGCAACGTCCAATGAACATCATCAAACTGCCAGCGATGTTTTATGTGACTTGTATTGGAAAGGACTCGTGATTCATGGTAGTCTTGGAATGAGTCAGCTGTTTTGTCTCACTAGAACCAGTATAGTTTATTGTTGTTTCCAAAATCTTTTTTAGTTTCCAAAATTAGTTTTTAGTTTTTAAAATGATGAGTAGAGGTCCAGATAATATAATGCTAGGTAGAGGCGTAGAGGTAAAAGTAGCAACCCAACGTCCCAACCCAAGTCATAAGTACCTAATAATAATCAGTCCTGGCCTCTCTAGGATTCTTTGTGTAGTGTGTACGCTTTGTAGGTCTAGGTACCTATCAGAAACTACAGGATATGGGTATCCTCGAGAATCGATTACTCACTTCATAGCACTATGCTGACCATAATATATTGAACCTTACTTACCTCATTTATTGTCAAAAACACAAGTATGGTAATATACCCGCAAGTACCTTCTTATAAATCTCTCTTCGTCTTAAACTATCGAAAAAATTAAGATTTTTTTATTTGAAAACTGTTTTATTTATATATTTTGAATAGCGACCTCTACCAAAAGTAGTTGAAACCCATTGATACTATGGTTTCATAAAGAGAAAAGATGTTTGTTAGTTCCCATATATTCACATAGGTGGAGTTTATTGTTTGGTAACAGCGCCATCTATGAAATAAGATCGAAACTGAATCTAAAGCTCACGAGACACAAAAAGCTCTCTTTCCTGGCGAGCTTGGTTTCGAAAAATAGCGCTAGATGGCTGATGAGAGTTAACAATTAATTTAATTATTATACAAATAATGTAATTAAGTAAGTACCTATACTGACTTACTAAAAAAGTTAAGTTGGGATTATTAATTTTAAGGGTCAATATTTTGACACACCAATAATAAAATAATACTTATTTACAAAAATAATTGCTAAGATTGTGTTTTTTTTTTACTAACGTGTATTTTTTATGTTTTTAGATTATGTATGAACATTTACTAAAATTTTCTCATTATGAAAAAGAAAATAATGAAACAATGATAAGGTATGGCGATTACTATAGGTATTTGCGAGCATGGCGGTACCTTAGGTAGGTACTTATAAAAACCGCGTACGAAGTCGCGGTTAACAGCCAGTATCCTTCCATTTCAGAATTATACGCACATCGTCACATCACTCTTCATTATCGGAGCTATCTCGTAAGTAGGTATCGTATGTTAGAGTCATCCGTCGCCCCCGGCACACGCGATTTCATATGCAAACTGTTCTCCTGATAAATTACCCTATTATTTTAAGATTTTGAGCAAATGATAGGGATTTCTGTTTTTATAGAAGATCTTTGCTGTTAGTAACCGACCTGAATCAAAGTAGCTCCTAGTATATTTCAGTTGAGTAGCGCTGTTCATCGATGGTCTTCCTGTTGATTGTCTACGAGTAGGTAGGTATTTTGTTATATCTTAGGTGACTATTGATTGGTTGGTAATATTAAGAATGTTATTTTACTAACATTGTTTTAAACAGACGATAGTTTTATTGATGAAATCACTCAATGGAATTTTATCCATCTAGAATCTGTCTCTATCATACCTCAACCTCATTCCTAGACATCCTGCATGTCTTTGGCGAACGAAGCCGCAAAGGTAGTTTTATAAACAAGAACAACTAAAACTAATTAAAGTAAAAAAATCAGGCGCCCAAAACCCTTCAAGCAAAGCGAGCACTCGCCTGAAACTAGGGCCAATCTACACTAATGTTTTGATACGCTCCAATTATGTACATCTGCCTTATAAAGGCTTACGTTATCGCGCATCTTTCGGAGAGAGGCATGACGAACCCTCCCTGGGTGCCGGCAAACCGTTAAAATGAGTAATGACGAAGCTAGTTCAGGGGTTACCAACCTGGATAACGAGACGGTTTTAAGTCTGAATTTTCAGACTAAAGTACAAATTATCTACCTACCAATGAATAAAAAAAACGACTGAACTTTTAGTCTTAAGATTACCAGAAAAATGCTCCCAAATCATTTTTATCTTTAGATAATAATTTATTTATTTATTTAGAGCCATCAACACAATATACATCTTGTCATGCAAAAATGGTACACTATTCCTTACACACTAGTTAAATGTTATTACAATTATAGGCGACAGACAGCAAGGTATTTTTACATCGAGCGAGTAGTTAGATATTTTTTTTTTTTTTTTTTATTTAAGGGTTTTGTCGCTTAGCGACCACATCACCCTTATACAACAGAAAATTAAAATTAATAAAAATATTTCATTAAAATTTCAACTATATTATTATGTACAAATTTTAAAAATGGAAACTAAGTACATAAATACAATTCATAATAATTTATAATGAGTAATGAATATTTTAATTACTGATTGGTATTTAATTTTACCCATACCTAACGCATGGGCATTGTTACATTTTTAAACAGCACTAAACAAACTGAATTGGAATTTATAAATACAAAAATAAGTATACCTAGTATAGGTATGTTTAAACTGTACTGAAATAAAAACAATTATACCTAAGTACAACAATTACACTTAGGTTAGCAATATTTTAATAATTTTAACATATCAGTTTTTATTAAGTAAGAATGTGTAAGTAAACAAAATTAAAATCAATAAGAATCAAATAAAAAGTGAAACCAAAGACCAACAGTTGGCGACCCGTGATTACTCAGCCGAAATACACTTAATAAAATCCTTGTACAAATATGAAAAAAAGTCGTGATTATCATTTAATTTCATAGTTAGGAAACGCTTATTGATTCGGATAGGACGCGTGCGCTGCGAGAGGCACCTGCTTCCGTTGATAGGGTTAAATCAATATTTGGACTAATGTATTCAAAATTCAAATCTTTTGTATTATTTAACCCTAGTTAATTGGGAAAATTATCATATTATCAGTACACTGGTTTATTTGTAAACACTAGCAAGTACTTACCTAATTAGTTCATTGAAATCAGATGAATAGGCTATCTCGAGAAAACATAGGAAAGATTGGTTATTAGCAGCAATAGCTTTTCAGTATTTCATGACTCCAAATAAATGAAAAATCACAATTTACCTATGTAGTATAAACCAGCAAGTGAAAAAAATCAGGAACCTTAAATAACAAAATAATCCTGATATCGTTTATCTACTTTATTCCTATGCAACGAATAAAAATTACAGTTCAAAATTTCGAGACAAAAAATCAATAAAGGGAATTTTTATCTTAGATTGATTGACTCAACCTGACCCTTTACATGCGACCGGGTTTTTGTACACTTTTATAAAAAACGAAATGTATCAGTGTTTATTTGTGACAATTTGCTTTGTCGGTTTCTGCCGATTTACATTTGAAAGAAGTTTTTTTGGAGCGAAGCAACCTGTAACGACACGGTGAATGATACAGGTAGGGTTGAAGGATGTATCGGATCGTGCCCTGCTCGTGAGGTTTTGATACTTGAGGAAGTTATCATGAATAGAAGTTATGTGTTACGTGAGAACAAAATTCATTTCGTTTTCATAAAAATGAAAAATCGATTCCATCAGTTAAGGGCGCGTACTACCTCAAAACTGCTTCGACTCTGGATCATATCTATAAAAGTATTGAACCAATATTATTGAAAAAAATATATATTATAGTTGAGGATATAAACTGAGTCCCCGTTGTAGTGAAAACACGATTACTAAATATTTTCTCGATAGAAAATAATCACAAACTTCCCTCTGAATTTTACTTAAAAACAAAAGTACTCAATAAATACTTTAGCTAGACTAGTAAAACTTTGTATCTAAACTCAGCTTAGTACACTACGTGGTCCCGTTATTCCGAATTTTGATCTTTTTTTGTTTTTGTACTTTTAATTAGCTAAAAAGTGTTTTAGCTCCGTAAATAACGCTGCGCATCCATAGCTCTGTACTCCTCACACGCCGAACAAATCACACTCGCTGTCCCGCTCACAAAATGTTGGCGTATTATAGGCCCTTAATCAATTATGGTACTTAATAACGTTTTTTTTAATTGGTAAGAAGGTAATCGATCGTATCCAAAGATGACCTTACCTATTTGGGTGATATTGAACGTAAGTACTGATATCACCTACTGACGGTTGCTTATAGGCAAACACGCCATCTTGTAGATTATTTTTTATGGAAGAGGGGGCAAACGAGCAAGTGGCACACCTGATGGTATGTGATTGCCACCGCCCACAGACAACTGCAGCATCAAGAAGCACTGCAGATGCGTTGCCGGCCTTTGAGGTAGGAATAGGCTCTTTTCTTGAAGGCGCCTATGTGGTATCACGTCGGTCTGGAAACACCTCTGGCGACAGCTAATTACGTCATAACCATAAAAAATGAACGAAACTAAAGTATTTTATTGTGATTATGCCTACGTGCTTCTGACTGTATGTTTTAGCATAGTGAAGCAAATATCAAAGTACCAAAACTATTCGGCAGAAAGCACGGATACGTTGGCGCGCCTGGGAAGATTCGAGCGAGTGGGTCGAATGAAGACGAAATAATCGATCAATCTGAGCTCGTCACTGCAGGACCGCACACTGCAGCCTGTCGCGAGGTCACGTCACCGTCCTAAGACTATCTTAATCCTCAATACTGTTAAGAGATATTTATTTTATGCTTACTGCTTAAATTGTATTTATCCTGCTTAAATCTTTCTGAAATTACAATTATAATAATAATAAATAATGCTGGACATTTCACACAGCATCATCTAACCCCAAACTAAGCAAAGCTTGTACTATGGGAACCAGATAACTGATATACTTTTTGTTTTGTAAATACATACATAATATACATAGTAACACCCAGACCCGAGATAACTATTTGCAGATCATACAAACATTTATCCCGCCGCGGGGATCGAACCCGCAACCTTCTGCGTCCCAAGCGGGCTTTCACCCACTGCGCCACAGAGGTCGTCATTATAAGGTATAATAAAATTGTATTTACGTATTTATTTATATATTTATTCATAAAAACATAATTTAAACATAATATTTGTATATGGCGCTTATTAGGGGAGGCCTATGTCCAGCAGTGGACTGCTATATGATGATGATTTTTATATGTTTTATTGAGACTTTCCTTGAGACTATTCTTGAAAATCATATTTTAATTCTGTGTTCAAAAACAAGCACATAAATCAGAACCCGTTGATTGCTGCGTATTGTAGTCCGGTAGTGCTGAGGGCTTTCGTTCGAACTTGCAGTAGCTGTAAGCCGATTGCAAGTTTATGCATAACCACTGTATTTTATACCCTATTGTCCTATTGATTTATCTCTATCAAGTCAATTACACTACTTGTGCGTATTTGTAAAGGATTGTAGTGCAAGAATATTAATATCTTCTTTACTCTAAATTTTACGAGCCTAAGCACAATAAACATGCAAGGTTTTTATTTTTTACTCTTCACGAGTCTACCGTGTTGCTTTTCGTATAAAGAAATATTACATAGCTGTAAAAACTTCGGGTGAACTATAGTAGGTAACTAATAAAGTTAAGCTAGTAAATGGATAACTGAATGATTTCATGTATAAAAATCAAGAGGCAAAATTACTTCTAGATTATTTAGACCTAGGAATAAATATTATAAAAATGTACCAAGTCTACAGAGATAACGTGTGACGTCATTATTCTTTTGCATTGCAGATCGCGGGCATATCCTATTCTAACACTACTACGCATAGAAATGACACTTCTTGTCACTCACGAATAGAGACGCCCTGCCCCTCAAGTTTTCTATTGCGTTCTACGAACGAAGAGTACGTTGCACACAGATGCGCGTGTACAAAAATGATGCTGTGTAGTGTCTGTAATATACCACAGTGGTATAGAGTGTTGTGTCCGGGGTATGGCGAAAGCATAGATTGGCGCAGCGCCTCGTAAATCCTCAGATAGCGCCCACACCAAGCACCCAGCAGCTACTGTGAACGTCAGATAGCTAACGTCCTCGCTATTGAACTAACTCGTAAAACTATGATTACACTATCATCTTCAACATGAGACGTTAGGGTCTAATTGATTGGTTAGCAAATTTCTTTTTGCTGATGAACATTAATCGTTTTTATGGTAGTGCAATTTCAAATTCAGAATGCTAATCTGATTTAAATAAGGAATTTCAGAGTGATTTTTGCTCTTACCAATTATCATCATTTCGGTTTACATAAAGGTAAGGTTACATAAAGGCAAGCCACCAAATTTAATAATTATTTATAGCATAGCTGCAGCCTTTAATTTTTTTCCTTGACTTTACATTGTATATCTTTGCCTTAAAAGTAATTATATCAGCAGATGTCATCTGCCGAGGCTCAAACCAGTGTTAACAAAAACTACATTTTAAAATAATCATATTGACAACGTATGTTGATATCTCAAAAAAATCGAAAGTCTTGCGGTCGTCCATGAATAAAAGTAAAATTAAATTCATGTTGCATCAGATTCACCTCAGCAATTACATACAGATACTTGCTTATTAGAAATGAAGCACACCTGTTACACGCATCATTCTGATTTTTTGTGGTTGCTCCTTTCATACATTTACATATCCAACTCTGAGCTAACGAGCGTTATTACTTCAACCACAGAGTTTGAATGGAACCGCTTGATTGACAAAGGCAGAGTATAATGGATGCTTATGTTAAGTAGGTACTCTTGCAAAACATTTTCACGTCTCGTCAGCAATTGTTAACATCTAATTTGTTCGAAATCACCTAATGCATACAATTTTGGGAGGAAGTAGCGATTTAACAAATTAGCACACCGCCTTTATTCGGATCTGGTTAGCGGATACTTAAATTTTTTAACGCGCAAACTCATACAAAAGAACAAATTCGAAGGTAAAATTAGTTTATTCACTTTGCATTGTCCAAAATCAAATAGAAAACAATATAAATCAATAATAAAAAATAATGCTGGACTTTTCACACAGCGTCATCTAGCCCCAAAGTAAGCAGAGCTTGTATTATGGGTTGGTACTACATGGCTGTTATACTACTTATATACTTTTTGTTCGTAAATATATAGAAAGAAAGAAAATATTATACATAGAAAACAACCAGACCCGAGACAAATATCTGTAGATCATACAAACATTTATCCCGTGGCGGGGATTGAACCCGCAACCTTTTGCAATGTTTTTATGAAATTAATTATATCCGTTTGACAATAAAAACTCCTTACTAGACGTAACCTATAAGATGTATTACAGTGTGTTATTATTAGCTATGATCTACTAAAGATAGGAGCGGTAAGCGATGAAATCCTATAGAATTCCTTCGTCATCCTTTATTAAGGTAATG
This sequence comes from Epirrhoe alternata, assembly GCA_963565295.1. Taxonomy (NCBI): domain Eukaryota; kingdom Metazoa; phylum Arthropoda; class Insecta; order Lepidoptera; family Geometridae; genus Epirrhoe; species Epirrhoe alternata. Next base: position 8,742,725 of record OY751381.1, on the reverse strand, counting down.
AAACGGATTTATAACCAAGCGATTTTATGTCAAAGTGCAGTTCATTGGCACTCAACAGCGCCTCGGAGACAATGTAATTTTATGCTCAAATGAGTCCCAGCTCAAGTGGAACTTGCTCGGAAAATTTTGAATGGCAATTTTGGTGTGCCTCTGTGTCGCGAGCCTTTGTTTTGACTTGAATTGCAGTTATGCTTTATATAACAACAGAAGCGTAACCACTTTCCAATCATGCTCATTTCAATGATAAAAGACGCTTGTATCTTAAAATTTTTAGTTTTAAATTGCGAATTCTAAACTTTCAATATTGTTCTCAGGCGCCAGTGACGCTTCTCTTTTGTATTCATAGCAGCAAAAAAGCACATCATAGACGTAGTATATTATTCCTTGCCAATTCAGATAGTCTTCAAAATTTTAGCCGATCCCAACAATATAAAGTGAGTTCAGAAGGCACGACCATAAAGAGCGCTTACAGCAGACTTAAGCGGCCGACCATCCATTTTGGCGTAAAATGTCAAAGTTAAAAAGCATTTATTTAGTAGGACCACTGGAATCACTTTGAATTGATTTTAGTCCTGTTCTTTCGCGGCCAATACCGTGAAGAATCAAGGCAACAAACTCTGTTGGGGCCTAGCTTTCTTTTAGGTGATCCATCTTAAATCTAAACTTAGGCTAACTTAGGTGGTACATACCTACCTATTGCTTAAAAGAAAAAAAAGCTTAGCAAGATAGCAAAGGCATTGAGCACATGTTTCTGAGTCAGAGTCATTTTTAACCGACTTCAAAAAAGGAGGAGGTTCTATGTTCGGCTGTATGTATGTTTTTTTTTTTTTTTTTTTTTTTTTTTTATGTATGTTCATCGATATCTCCGTCAGTTGTGAACCGATTTCCAAAATTATTTTTTTGTTTGAAAGGGTATGCTACCATAGTGGTCCCATAAAAATTTTACTCCTGAGGGATTGATAGTTTTCCCGTAAAACTCAAAAAATCACCGAACTTTCCGAAAAATGTGGACCGATTTCCAAAATTTTTTTTGTGCTTGAAAGGGTATCCATCTCTAGGTGGTCCTCATACTTTTTTTTCCTGAGGGATTGATAGTTTTCCTGTAAAACTCAAAAAACCTCATTCTCACTACACAATCTGAGTCAAACATTGAATAGTTTGACATGTTTATACTCTCGAGGTGGTCCCATATAAATTTTATTCCTGAGGGATTGATAGTTTTCCCGTAAAACTCAAAAAACCTCATTCTCACTCTAACTTCTTTAATCTTGACTATTCCAATATCTAACCTAACCTACTATATTATTTACACTTGCACTTTATTTACACAAAAAATTGAAAAATAAAATTTTTTGAAAAAAAAATGGAACCGACTTCTCATAACACAAACAGACACTAAGAACCTTCTATGTACCTACACTAAAAAGAGAAAAATAAGAATATACACATGCAATAATTATCATTTACAGTATTCAATTAATAAATTATTATGTTATATTATATTTGAAGTCGGTGCCAACTACGAGTATTCTACTCTAACAACTCGATACAAGTTTGCATCCAAATTCTATTGTACTCGTAATTTCTTCTTAGATGTAAATGCATAGGTAGTTGGCACCGACTTCAAATATAATATAACATAATAATTTATTAATTGAATACTGTAAATGATAATTATTGCATGTGTATATTCTTATTTTTCTCTTTTTAGTGTAGGTACATAGAAGGTTCTTAGTGTCTGTTTGTGTTATGAGAAGTCGGTTCCATTTTTTTTTCAAAAATTTTTATTGATGATGAGTTCGCTCAGTCGACTAAGCAAACTATACCATGAACATTTCATACCTTTACAACGAGCTCTTCTAACACCTAGTTACAAGTCTTTATCTTTTTGTCTCTATTTTTTGGTAGATAACGCAGGTTTCCACTGTATTCTTTCAAGTTTTCAAAGCGCTTTTGTAATTCCTATTCTGAAGACACCGGCAGTACAAAAGCAAAGTGTTCCCAAAAAGTGTATGGATACAAGTCACATACAAAACACAATAAAGTGTTTATGCTCTCTATAAACTGCGGCCAAGATCTCATATTTTATATGGAGCCGCTGAACCCAATTACATTTGAATGGTTCGCCATGATCAGAACTTTTTTGGGTTCCTATAAAATTCAAAGATTTATAAAATACGCTGTAACGATATTTTTTTTAAATAGTTGCTACCTGTTTTAGTATAATTCAAAAAGTAATGTAGGTGTTTTTTATTAGTAGGTACCTATAGTAGTGTAACATATCATGAAGATTTTTTGCTGTCTAATAAAAACTGAATACACAGAATTAATGGTATGGAATTCTTTGCCTGGATGCTTCAAGCATAACTATTACTTAAATCTTAAGGGTGGCGCTGTTCTATTGACTTATTCATTTTAACTTTTTCATACCTTCAGTTCTTGAGCCAAACAGTATTGTAACATTTGTAACCTTTCAGAGTCACCTGTATTATCTTTTTAATTAATAGAATGCAGCTGCACTTGTCGTTCAGTCAAAAATAAATGATGAATAAATAATAAATAATGATGATACGTAGAGCCTCAACATGACTATCAAATAAGGATCACGCCAACATCCCAAAGGCTGGTAATTTTTTTACATGACATTCAATCTGGTTCTCTTTGGCCGTTTTCCCAAAATACTTATAAAAGAAAGGTGGGGCGTAAATTACTTCATTTGTGGAGGTAATGAATTGCTTTATAAAGGGATGGATTGGATAATTAGAAAGACATCATTAGGACATGTAAGGACTAATGCCTGAGTCGAGTTGCGAGAATTTAACTGAACTGTGCGCTTGTCAATCAATAAACCCCGGTCGAACGGAACAATTTGTGATGTACGTTAGGATAGCATGGATAAGACAGATTACTAAAAGTATTGGACATTTACTGGCTGCTGGTAAAATTCTGTTGTTTCCATATTCTATTTTATGTTATAATTTTGTTGTGCAAAAAAGCTTCAACCAAACTAAGCAATGCTTGTATTTAAGGGAACCAGATAACTGATAAACTACTTACATTCTTCTTGTTTGTAAATACATACATATTATACATAGAAACGCCCGGACCCGAGATAAATATTTGCAGATCATACAAAAATTTTTCCCGCGGCGGGGATCGAACCCGCAATCTTCTGCGTCCTAAGCAGGATTTCACCCACTGCGCCACAGAGGTCGTCATAAATAAATCGTTTTGATAGTGAACTTTTTTGTTATTTATAATGTTACATTTACAAATTCGCATAGTAATATCACCATCTTGGATGAGTTCCCACAATACGAGAGAGCCAATAAATCCACAAAATGATAACGTCCGATAAACGTTACCATGGGCCAGTGATAAAAGTGACCAAGTTAATAATTTATTGATCATACAGCAGAAACTTCGTAAAAATAAACATGAATGGCTGCCTTATTGGGGCTTGATTTAATACGCCCAATAAAACAGTAACTAACCTTATATAAATTACTAAACAAATAAATAACATCAGTGGTCATCAAACTTTATCTCGGGAGATTGAGTTGATATTCATCGATGTTTTATTTCACGTTCGTTATGGTGACTGGAGACTGCTACCAACTCCAAAAACTGCCTTAATGAGGTAAATAAATCTTGATAATTGCTTAATTATAATTCAATAATGATCGTAGGGGCTTAACTTCTCAGCAATTTTACGAATGAAAGAAATAGGCTTATGTTGATAATATAATTTACTTAATAGATTTGTCAATTATGCCTGTTTGAACTAGTACCTACTATAAGCCCATGTTATTATGAATTTGAGTTTAATCAAGTTGAAAAAGTTTATTTTTCATAATTACAACTTCTGACGTGTTATTCAATCGAACCAACTACTACTTTAATGTTTGTAGGTATTTGTCGATAATGAGGACGGGTTCCTGAACATGAAGAAATTGATTGCCTAAAGCCAACAGTAATCAATCGAATCATAAAAACTCTACGAGGCAAAGTAGTAATACTCATAAACATTATATGCCTATTTTAATGGACGATCCATACATTAGTGCTCAAGACATTTTCGTTGTTATAGCTTGTATCGTATAAAATTTATCTATCCATCTCTACCTATTAGTAAGTGTAACAGTGGTTCAGGGATGACTGTTTAACTACAAAAAAATTTAAATTGAATACGAAATCACTAATGTTTATTTCGAGTTTTTAGACAATCCTTTTTTGCAGGTGAAAATCGTTTTTGTAGCGCCAAAATTAAGAAGTACAGACAACAAAAATAGATGATGCACCTACCAAATTTTTTCGAAAATAAAAATAAATTCTATCAATAAATACGTTTATTTGCAGCACTGACAAATGCTCGCATGGTGGAAGAAATCATCTTGAAGATAGATTACGAAGAGGCCAAGTATTAAGACAGTGAAAAGTGATAACTGATTTTGGCTATTGTAAGAAGACAGTACAGTGAGCAAACCCTAGTCTTTTCTATTTTATAAAAGCCATATAGTTTGTTATAAGCCATATAGGCACGGAACGCAGTGTCTAATCACGGGGCGGTCATTAAATTGAAGTAATAACTCTTCAACATAGTAGCGGCTGCATAAAGACCCATAATTCTTTGTTAAGGTCCTTTGAAGCCGGTCACGGAGATTGATGAAGCAACTCCTTAGGTGGCCTGGTTAATAAGCTCTCAGTTATTTTGAAAGTTATAATCGATGACTCCTGATCAATAAAATCTGCTCGTGATTCTACGAGTATACGGCTAATGTTTATTTCATTATTGTGTTTCGAATTGCATTCTACGCAAGGATTGAACGTGAAATGATTTGTATAATCTCCAGTCGTTTTTAATATCGGTAACTGAAATTTGAAATTGAAAAGAGTTATTTCTTAAAAAGACGTCTACCGAAGCCCCAAGAGGTAGGTACAACATCCCAACACACAACCAAATCCAAAAGGATTTTCCAAAAAAACCATTAGGTATATATATATCCGGAGAAAACAGTGTTTAAAGAGTGCTGTTTGCGTATGTTTTGGGCGCGTTGTTTTACGTAGATTGCTGGATTTTGAGTTTTAACTGTTTCTTTCTTTTACAAAATGAAATGATTAGGTAGGTATGATCTTATTATGCTGTAATAATAATAAATACATACATAAAGTCACGCCTCTTTCCCGAAGGGGTAGGCATAATAATAAATAACTGAAAATAATATAAAATGACGAAGTTAAGTAAAAAAATTCGCGTTTTTTTTTTTGCTAAATATGTTTAGAATCATGGTCCGATTGCAACCCCTCAGTTTTCGGTAGTTGTCTTTTTACACCCTGTGTAGAGTATTTCTTTTCAGTGAAACAAGATTAAAATTATTGTTATTTTAAGTAAACAATCTACAAAATTCAGGTTTTATATATAACGTTTGTTTGCATTAAAAAAGGAATCGCTATTATTATAAAGATATAAATAAAATCACAAATGGACGGTACAGATTCAGTTGTCGTGATGGCAGCACCAATAAATTACCGAACGTAACCTTTCGTGACGAACCGACGGCTCACCACTTAGGATTTATCTTGTTTAGTATAACCACTCTATTTTTACCTACTACTTTTGTGGTGTGGCTATCATATATAATTTTAAATAAATACTACAAGCAGTTTACAGTTGAATGACGTGGGAATGGTGAGGTTATGAGTTTTAGACCTGCAGCATAATTTTGGATAGTGCTTCATATATGGTAACTAACACTATTATCAAGTAAGTACACTTTTATAAAAATATTATTAAAAAATAGTAACAAATTCAATCAAGATATGATAGTGGCTTGACTTTTGATTGTATACCACAAAGTCAAACATAATATTTAGCTAATCATTCGCATTGAAAAATTTACCCAGAAAAGCCGCTCACATTATTTTAGCTCTAACGAGTATGGATTTAGGATAACTTTGACATCAAATAATAATTGATCAAAGATCAGATAATACCATAGCAGATAGGTAGAAGACAGTGCGACCTCAAATCTGTCATGTCAATGAGGATTCCTGAAGATGTCGCAACGTCCGTTGTTTAACTTAATATATACATTGTCAGTCCGCTATTGTTTAAAAACACCTGCGACAACAAGGTGCCTTCCATCATTGCTGGAGGAAAAATCGCTGCTATTACCGCCAACATCTCACCTTGCTAATTGTTTCCGATACACCACACAAAAATAATTACTATTAATACGGGTAAAATCTGCTTCAAAACGATGGTAATAAATTGCTTCCGTTAATACCATTTTGTAATCTGCGATCGATTCTACACTTTACATCAAATAAAAACCATCTTTGTCCTTTCCGTCGGGAAGTCAACACATAGTAATCAAATAAATCTCTCAAAAAACCATCATTGGTATACAGAATTCGTCCTTGGCTTAATGGAAAGAGACTATTTCTTTCTGTTTCTTTTCTTTTACATAACACTAGCGTGAGATGATTATGTGTATTCTAAAAGTATCATTACATTTCTAGAGGCCTATGGAATAGAATAGCCACAACAACAATAAGTTCATGCAATCAAAAATCGTAGACGTGAGAAAGGAGCGGTACGTAACGTTAATTATGAACGATAATTTGACATGCCCTGACAGCTAATAATATGTTGAAATTGATTTGTGTTCAAATTTGAATTGATTTTGACAGAGTCAATAAGCCACCGCGTGCTTGTGAGAATAAATCATTACGATACTATGATATACTTCGATAGATTTTAGTAAATCAAGTCAGTAGAATCAGTTTTTGGCTCAAGTTTTTCTGTTAAGTTTTTTTAGATAAGTATTTTATTTTTGGAATCGAGTTTTTTTATGATGAATTTACAGAACTGCTGAGGTTTGCGAGAGTTTTTCTTGTCATCTGGCATTTTATTATGAAATTAAAAACCAATGGCTTAAGCTGGGTACTGACTAGCGTTACGAGGTGTAATGTAACGTGTTACAGAGCGAGAGTTTCTGCAGTACGGGGAAACAAGGCCCTCCCCAAGGGGAGCGATTTTAGACGGATTTTAGCCCACGACGTAATGAAACATGCTCGCTGCGAATGTTACATTACACCTCGTAACGTTGGTCAGTACCCGACTTTAGCCCGCAAAAGTTAAAAATATCGATTTCACAAACATTGGTCAATGTTTTCAAAAGTGTTAACATAACTAATACAAGTACCTACAAATTTAACTAGAAAAGTACTTAGCTAACGATTAATACCAGTCTTTTATTAAAGTTGGTTAAAAACGAATCACCTCACGCGCATTCGTTGCATGGACAAAGGCCAAAAGATAACGAGACAGGAACCTATTTAAAATTCCTATAATCGAATATGCCTTTTGTAGTAGTGTTTAACACGATTATTATGTTTTAAGAGGCTTATGACTTGCACTTCGCGTCTGACGATCCCGCCGGAGGTGTCGAGCTGTCGAAGGTTTCAGAGATGATTGATAAATGACAGGCTCGGCAAAAACAGACTGGCTACCTAATTAAATACACCCTGTAGATGATGGGAGCGTATTATGAGCCGTTTAGTCTAGCAGTGACCGTCGGCTTTGATTGTCAAACATATTTTTACCCGACTGCCAAGAAGGGTTAAGTATAGATTACAATTTGTATATACTTGGTATATACAAATTGCAATCTATACTTAACCCTTCTTCTTTCAAAAATATTTTAGTCAAGGTATGTACGAGTATATACCTAGACTAAAATATTTTGTGTGCCTTTGATTTCTATTTTGTACTTGTAATCTGTAATACTAACTTTTAAGCTAAAAAGCCTATCTCTCATGTTAAATGGTAGTTGGTACTGTAAAATAATGTACTGCATTTTAATGTCCATGAATCTCAATGAATGATTTAAAAACTTTATAGTAAAAAGCTATTAGGGCCTTATCATTTTCACGAAGAGGTTTTAGTCAAATTTTGTTTTTAATTCAATATCAACGTGTCAATTTGGCAGAATTTGTCAGTAAATTTTTTGTCGTGTTTGTATTGTGTCATGTTTTCATTTCGTTTCTGAAATTGTATGAAAAGTGGTAAACCATTTTTACAATGGTTTACTATCACACTTCAGGAAATGTAAAAATGCTGAGAAATATAATACTTGATTACAGTGCCACCAGTGAGGTCTCACCCTACGAGTACATGAGAACTTACATTGAGAAATGTCCAGACACCACAGAAGACGCCAAGATATCCTGGATAGCCGAGACCTTCCTTGGCATACAGAAACACCAAACGTTCTTGAAGGCTATAGCTTCTCAAATGTCTGAAGAATTATCAATAGAAGATCAAGACTACTTCATGATTATATTTCATGCGTTGATTTATCACATCGACCCAAAAGATATGCAGTACCTCTACAAATGCATCTTCAACCTTAGTAAGCCATTGCTAAATATCTTCACAAACTTTCTGAGCAACAACGAAGTACTGAATGTTATATCACAAGTTGCTCAAACTACTTATGATACACAATATATCACAGATAAAATAGTCGCTCCACTTTTCACATGGCAGCCATATATAAGTGAAATGGCACACAGCTATGCTGAGTACACAAAAAGAATTGAAAGCAGGAAAGTGAAACCACCTACTGTACCAGTACACCCAAACGTCCTAAATCGAAGAGGAAAAGAGACTACCTCTTCAGTTCCTCAAGTAGCATTGCCTGCAACTCCGCCTAATTCATTGCGTGTAAAAAGTAATAGAAGGATGCTTACAAAAAGTACAATTGATCAAAAACTGAAACACAGTCATGAAAAAAATAAGCAGAGAGCCGCGAATATGCTCAATGACGTCAAAACAAAGGATTTTCATTTTGCACAAGATAAATCTGAAAGGTATTATGCGACGCTAGGCAATATCAGAGACGAAATGGAAAATGAATTTGCAAGATCTCAGCCTAAACAGAGACAGAAGTTTGTAATGAAACATCCTCAACAACCAATCAAAGAAACGGCTGCAACATTAAAGAGGATGAACAAAAGAATACAATTGGCTGAAGAAGAAGAAGTGTTATGGCTGCAAAACTTAATGTCTTGTTGCAAGAGCTCTGGAAAAGCTGAAGAGTTGGAAGAATACGACAGACAAGAAAGGGAAAGAGAACGACTATATGATATCGAAAGAAAACATTTAGTTGGTCAAATATCTCATGAAGAAGCACTTATAGCCAAGAAAAAACTTCAAGAAGATAATAAGAAAAAATATGAAGAATTTGTCAAAGAACGAGAAACCTGGAACGAAGAAATTGAAAAGTGGAAAAAAATAGAAATCGAGAAGAATCGTAAACAAGTTGAAAAGCTTTCTATGATTGAGCTGAACTTGCTTCAAGCGAAAAACGGCATGGCTGCTAGAAAAAAAGAAACTGTCGAAAAACTTAGAAAGGAATCTGAAGCAATGTTAGCAAAAGCCTTGAAAGAAAAACAAGAAGAATTAGAAAGAAGGATAAATATGATAAAAGAAATAAAAATATTAGCGCTAATAGCAAAGAAAGCTAAACTTCCTAAAATCATAGATTTTACGGAATCTTCTGGTTTTGGTTTGCTATGTGAAATGTCTATGGCTGAGTTGCAAGAACGTCTAAGTGCTATGAAAATAGGTCTCAATGAAGAATTGGAAAGAAAAAAGAAAGTGATAAAAACTGAGAATATGGCTGCAAAACAGGAACTAGAAAATACTAAAACATCCATTAAAAATTATATGAACGAGCGAGCAGTTTTACGCAAGCAAAATAAAAAACCAGGTGTATCTCTAGATGGTTCTACATCAAAAGAAATCGATAATTTGAAAAAGATTTTGGAAGAAAAACGAAAGCTCCGAATTAAACTGACGAGTTGAGCTATTTCTTCGACAGCTTGAATGTGACATAGTATTACTCGTACATTTAGTTTCACGTTGTTTATTTTTAATTTATTGAATTTGTTAGCAAATAAATATGTTTACTCAAACTAATGATGCACTGAATATCTAGTCTAGTCCTTCTCTTTTAAACCAGGAAACGTGTTTATGAAATTTAATTACTTAAATGGGTATTTAATTCTATATTAATACTCCCTAGGTATTTATTAAATTTATCAAGTAATGATGACTTCATTTTAATTTACATTATCTGCCTGCAGGCCTGAACTTAATTCGTATTAGCAATAAGCTTTGAGATGGAGATGTCTCGGCAATAAATGAGATATAGAGTTAGGAACATTTAGACTTTCGCATAATGTAATGATATAGAAAAACGTCACAAAATTATACTTAACTATACCTAAGCCATAGAATAATATAATCAAGTACTTAAGCTATCAAAATGTAATAAATGTAGGTTAGGGGCTTTCAGCAGCATCTTCTATTAACACTCGGTCTTGACTACGGGTTTAAGATTAAAAGGCACTCTTCAAAATTGAACTCCTAGTTACTACGAAAAGGATTAAAAACTAGTGATGTATCCAATTACGAACATTTTCAAAAAATATTCAGTGAAATATTGTCAGGTAAGCATTTTTAACTTATTATCTAAATTCGATAGATATAAAATATTGTTTCGTGACTGTTTTTTGCTTTTTTGGACTCAGAACTAAGCCATTGCTTGATAAAATACTAAAAACTAAAAATTTATTTTTAGCTGTAGTATTTTATCAAATATACACCTACTTTGCAGTTACTTTTGGAACGAGAATTTGGTTTGAGCAGACAGTTCAGATTTTTTGTAGAATATGGGCTAAATACAAATGTTCGTCAAACCAGCTGAATATGCCTGCTAAATACAAAGGCCCATCTTTTTATAAAGACTTCCATAGTATTTTATGGATTTAGAAAAGATTTATAATCTTGTAGGTATCCAAATTATTAAGATTTATATTGAACATGCCTAAAACACATCCCCAAACGGCAAGGCGCCGGCTTAATCTAATCCATAATTTCTAGATGCTCAATGGTTACTTTTATGTTTCAAAATAAACAGCAAAAGCTCTAAAACAGGATAATAAAAGGAACCACTCAACTCTACAGAATCACTTAAAAGTTGTTGGAGGCAGTATAAGACTAATGGTGTCTCCAGGCGCTGCTGATCCGTGCGCATGCGTGAATTGGTGCTGAACTTAATTATTAGTGCCCGGCAAAGAGAAATATTAGTTACAGGAATTTATAGAGTCCATACTGATTGCGTTAACTGTTACTACGAGGGCATTGATCTTCAACTCCGAATGAGATCGTAAAATTATTTTACGTAATATCACATAACCGCTAATAAAATACCAATACGAGCACAGACGATTGTGCTTTATGATAATCCGATAGAGATCGGTTTCGACACAATGCTTCATATCACGTGACAACGTATAAGCCAGGCTCTATGACTCGGATTAAGGCCATAAATAAGGCGAGTTTGCCCGTTCATTTGTATCGGCGTATAATTTAAATTCTTTAACGCCAATGTTCAAGATTACGCGGTGAGATAGTGCGCGAGCGCGGGTGTCGCAGTGGACGGCGACATCCACCAAATAAATTTATATTTCCGACCGACACGGTGACTCCTCTCTTTGTAGATAATTCGGCCGGTAACGTTGAATGGCTCTATTAACAGCTTCCCTTTTTGGGATAAATGTCGACTTTAGGCCTTCTCGCACTGTGCCATATCTATAGATTGTTCGACTCCATTTTATTTTTTATGGATTTTTAAAACTTGTATTACTTACGCATTATTGCGCATAGATCAATTTAAGCATAACATCTAGACTGCTCTTAAAAGTAGAACAAAAAAATTCTTAGCACTCCAGTACGGTAGGTATTTTGTAAAAAGGCTCTCGTACACATGATGCTATAATTTCTAAAGCTTTTTATATTATCTACAAACATTGCATGTTCAATTTCTCTACCCAAATTGAAACCGCAGCGACTCATGTTTAAACGTGTCGTGTGTAAGATCCATTCAAGAGCTCACTATAAATACGGCACCTCGTTTCAAGATTGACCTGATAACAGTAAAACGTCAATAATCACCTAATTGGGAGAGAACACTCTGCCCACGACACCCAAATCCTTTCCAACTGAGTGAGAAACAAATAAATATTGTAGTGCGCAACGAGATTATTTCGTCGATAACTTAATGTGCTTACATTTCTGTATCTGCTCATGATTTTATGGGAAACCGTGACGCTTCTACCTACGGTTTTTGTGTTTTATTTTTTATGCTGATTAGTAGAGTAAATTAATTTGTGGGTGACGTTTTTATTGAATGGCTTTTTGTTGGATTTATTTTCTGATCAATATAAAATTTGTTTAGAAATTTCACGTATGTGGCGTGATTATAATTGTTGGTGGTATAATTTGTTGACAAAATGATTGTTGTTTAGAAATAACATATCATACATCGGTTGTCAGCCGGTTGTATCTACGATGGTGATGGTTTTAATAAAACTAGCTTTGACGACATTAAACAAAAGCCGTCGTTCCTTACAATCCTATCATAAACACTTGCTACATGTAGGTACATTTATGATAATGATCATATTTATTTATTTATTTCGGGAAAACAAACAACTACATTATAAATATATACTTACATTAACTTAGCTTACGTTTACAGAAAAATGCAAAGAATAATAATAATGCAGTCAACGACATTTTCCACATTTTGTTGTAAGACAGATTTAGTTAATGCTGCTAGAGAGTAGAATATAATAAAGAAGACCAAGATCCTATTGTTTATGTTATACTTGTTATACATAAGTATTATACACAGGTGAACTAAAAGTGATATCTTAATTTACACTTAATCATAATAATGGTATATCAAAACCACTTTGAAGTATTTTTAGGTGCATAATTATGTAATCCATTTCTGCTACAGGATTCCTTTCCTACATTGATCAGCAAACCCCTCTTGGTGAGTGGGCACAATAAATAATGAATGTTATGATTGCTCACTCAATTTGCATATGAATAATACGTGGATTTTATGTCCCGATGGTGTCATGAGCCTCCATGTTTTAAAAGAAACGTGTGAAAAAATTAACCTTAACTTTTTTATTTGCTGCTAATACATAAAATTATATTACTTTCCGAGTTGCTGTTGATACAGAAAGACTAGGGCCGGAATATTGGTACATCGATGTCTAAACATTTAAAATATCTGCTCGTAGAACACTAGGCTGTTGCCCGCGAGTTTGTCCACGTGTTGTCTGGATAAAATGATTGTCCTATTCAACTATCCTTCTTGCATATAGGTGCGTTGTCTCTTGTAATTTAGGGTTTTTTTACGGGAGCACCTTAGTCTAGGATACAAATAGTAAAAGTCCAATGATTCTTGAGCTTCCCTCCACACACACACACACACACACATAAATTGCTGCCTTTTTATAATATTCTACTACTAGTACAAATTACTTTTTTAAGATTTCTTACGAGTAAAAAGTTATGATCATGTTTTTAGTAACCGTACAAAAAGACCAATCTACCGATAAACTATTTCAAAATCATATCAGCTGCGGTATTGTTCGCTTTACGAGTAGGTATTACGAACTAGTAGGCTCCCTAAAAACCTACTTTTTGTCATCTTTTACACAAACGTTAAATACTTAATACTGTAATTCAATAAAAGTTTTTATAGAAATATGTGAGTAAATAAGTTCATATTTTATCCATATTTCTAATAAAAGATTTCAACGCGCTACTGCAGTCGCGCAAAATGAGCATAAAATGCGAACGATACCGCTCACTGAAAGTTATTGTCGTAAATAAAATTGCTTATCTTTTACTGCTAAATAAGTAGTCAGCCAGGACCAAAATCAATATTTTAATACTTGCTACTACGAGTATTTCCGTTCTACAGAACATAGTTTATTTATTCTAATTTCCGCCCTCAGCTTCTTTATTTAGTTTACCTACTGATTTACACAGTTCTCGTTACATCCGGGTAAAAGTTACATAATTACACTAACGGTATTACCTGAGGTCCCTTGAGAATACTTCACTGTTTCGAAATAAAAAGTCTTATCAAAATCCGTTCAGCCACTTCAGCGACATACATCGACAAAACTACTCATTAATCATACTATAGGTATAGTGAGATACGAATAGGTACGCCCTCACAATACCTACTCTTATTCAACCATAAAAAAAAACTTACCACTTGGTGGAGTCGGTACAGCAGGTTTCCTCCTTCCGTCTGCTGCATCAGCCGTCATCACATATTTCGAGACCGTTATGGGTAAGATAGAATTACATGTCCTTCACTCAGTTCATCAATCTTTTCGTTGGTCTGCCTCTTTCACTACATTCTTCAATTCAAACGCTCTTCTCATCGCAATTTATTTTTACAGCTGATATTTAATTTTTATAACCAAATGGTGTTTGGAAAAGTAATTTTAGATCTACAACATGTTTATTTCATCTTTAATACGCATGTCGTGATGAGTTTACCATTCCTATTGGGTAAATTACCATTCAAGGGTTACAATAGCGTTTTGTAGCATTATGTTCATAATTCGAATTAACCTTAGTATTAATAAACATGTCAGTATGAAAGCTGAATTAATCCCATTCTGATACATTATGTCACTTTGCTTATACCGAGTATAGTTTGTGGCTGTTGTAATAGCACATTATCGATAGCATGTTTTAAAATGGTAGAACCCCAATAAAGCCTATATAATATAATGTAGAAGTCATCATTTTTATATAGAAGAAAACCTAGTTATTGTTATGAACTCAGATACAAAATTTGTAAGGACTTTCAAATACCTTTACGGCTTCTCAACTTAAAAAACTAAATCAACAAAACAATATGCCAAAAATAATTACTTACACACTTTCCCATGCTGATAGGTGAACTTCAAAGTACGTACTGATAATTGCATCCTGGTTCGTACATGCTACATCAAAAGCTCTTCTTTCATTCTACATCTGCTGTGCGGAAAGTTCAGCATTATTTATTATCTTTTTACAATAACCTTAAATATGTCATCATAAGATCCGAAGACTGTACCCTGTCCAACTCGGGCGCATCAAACGAGGTACAATTTATTGTTATTGCTGCGGCGCGCGTACATGCATCCACACTCGGCACTATCTACACTACAACTTTATCTGCCGCTCACTACGAATAAACGAAATTACTTTATTTCGTGTGTAGGGCTGGCTTTATGGGAATCCGGCTAAACAGAACACAACATTGCCCTTTCTTCTAATGAACATAACTACTTACTTGTAGATTCACCATAAAGTTGATGCATTTTATAATTGGATGAATTGTGTTTGCACAATTTTACTTCTTAAATTGGATTGCTCTATTGATGATAGAGCAATTAGGCAGAGTTTATTTGATGTGTTTTAAACAAAAAGCCGGATAGAAATAATTATACACGTAAAATCATATAAAAAACCGGCTATGGACGGTCAGATGCGACCTTACGTGTGGGTGATTTTACGAGCGCGATATAAATATTAAGTTTTGATTGCTGTGACACCAAATTATCTACTACTTTATTTTTGAGTTGTGCTTTGGGTTTTTTTAATAAAATATTTAAGCAAGCAACTGGTGTAAGTAGGTATCAAGATAGGTGTGAGCTACCTACATAATTAATATTGTGTATTCCCTACCTACCCTTGAATATACAGGGTGTCCACGGAATTCCACATAAAAAACGTTTTTTTTTATATATGTTAGATTAGTGCATATTATTTGGGCTTTATCTGTATTTGTGTGTTTCCAGATATTATGATAAAGAAAACATATTTTCTTCCGGCTATAGGCCCCAAGAGGGATTAAGTATCGACATCCACAATCTAGATTGACCTACGTACGACACTCAAAAGATTGTAAGACGTTATTTGGTTAGATTATCGTAGGTTAGCGGAGGTTGGCATAAATGGAGAAGCCCATACCCAGCTGTAGGATGAGATTGATAATATTGACCTACCATTGATTGCGTTAATATACCTACACATCATTGACCTACACAACACAGTTAAAAACATTTTTGTAATAATTTACTTGGGATCGGATTTTCCTTATACCAAATTATAGTCTATAAAACACCAGGGTTTACAATCTTTTTGTGCTTCCGATGGCTTTCTCAAAATGATTGTTGATATCCGGGAAGAACTCTCAATGCTTTGTGTCGATGGAAACGAGCAAAAAATATTGTAAACCAAAACT
This sequence comes from Epirrhoe alternata, assembly GCA_963565295.1. Lineage (NCBI taxonomy): Eukaryota > Metazoa > Arthropoda > Insecta > Lepidoptera > Geometridae > Epirrhoe > Epirrhoe alternata. The sequence continues at coordinate 8,726,538 of OY751381.1, read as the reverse complement.
GCGTGTCTTTAAACACCATTTATAACAAGAGAGAGTATTAAATCACTGGTTTCATGAAAATGGGTCATGTGCTCATTATTAGAGCACAGGTTGATTTTTTAATTAGGTAGGATGATTGGAACGAACAATTTGACTAAGATAATATTTTTTTTATGGAAGAGGGAGCAAACGAGCAATTGGCACACCTGATGGTAATTGATTGCCACCGCCCACAGACAACTGCAGCATCAAGAGGCACTGCAGATGCGTTGCCGGCCTTTGAGGTAGGAATAGGCTCTTTTCTTGAAATCCCCTAACCCCCGGTTTCTATATTCAACGGATAGTCGTAGGTAAGAGCTAAGACTCGTTTCCACATACAAAAGTTTAACAGCTAGAAACCGGCGGTAAGTTAGCTGTCAAAATTTGTATGTGAATACGAGTACCTACGAATGTCCGTTGAGTATAGAAACCGGACATTAGTCGTATCGGTAATAAGAATATAAAAAAATTATAATGTCATCATAGAGTTTTTCTTAGTGATTGTATGATGATTCAATAAACCCTTATACAATGTAGTAAAGGCATTGTCTTGATTTGATTGACAAAAAATTATAAGTAAGGCCCCTTTATCGATGTAATCCTTTGCTCCTATAATCCTTTGCTATCTAGTTCAAAGTAATACGACGATGAAGAGTTCTCCGCGTCGTATTTTTTGTATGTTTTGGTATCTAAGGTCTATAGTTGGGTATTGAAGTAATAATATCATTCGCGTGTTATGTCTAAACATCTATTGCTGATGAGATTTGATATTATACTCTTTATTTTCTGTACGTTAGTTTTTTACAACAAAAAATGGATCAAATTGATCAATGATTATGATAATATCTATGGGTTTAATTAATGAAACAAAAGCTTTTAATAATCAATATTTTAATACTTATTTTTCATTTTCTATGACAGGTCATACAATTTCTAAATTATAGCAATAAATAGCTCACAAAGCTTTTTAAATTGTAACAATATATATTTACAAACATAACCATTACATATTAGGTATTATTTACAAATTATTACTAAAGTTTTGATTTAATCCTTAATTTTTCCCAAAATCTCATAAGTTTATCTTACCAATTATTTCCAATGAAAAAAGTTATAATATCGAATAAAACATAACAAACATTTTTGTAATGTTTATTACTTCCAATTGAATTTAAGGGCTAATTACAATAATTATTTCAATCAAATATTTCTGTACAGTAATTTTAACTAGACACTTAATTAATAATTACAATTGAAAAGTATAGGAACTTTAGTTTCCTGATATCTTGATGTATGAATGAACATTAATAATACTTTGGTTAGTCATGAGTTAATGATCCCCACACTTTATTAAATATATTAACAAAATGTTCGGTATTTAAATAAACAATCAAAGATTCATAAATTCACAATAGGTCAATTTGTCTTAAGGTCAATGACTGAACACAAACATAATTTTCAATGATTCAACGAGCAGATTTATTTGTGCTAAATCAATTTCACTAATCATTCAACATTCTTATACTAATTAACAAGTCAAATATCTACATATTTACATTATACTAACAAGCTAACCGGAGTATTAGCGCTCCAGGTAGTTTATTTACATATTCGGAACATAGACATTCGATAAGAATGATCATCGTAATACTTTATGTAGGTAAATAAATAAGATGGGGTGCGCGGTATCAGCGGTCGTGCTTAGTGAGCTGCAGCGGCAGGTCGTTGGAGCGCCTGGCGGGGGAGGGGGCGGGCGCGGGGGCAGGCGAGGGGGGGCCGCGGTCGCTGTCGACATCACTCTCGTCGTGGACATTGATCTCCTCGTCGGAGTCCGAATGCGAGTGGTACCCACGCGCCAGCTGGATGGATTGCGCAGCGAGCAGCGCAGCAGCGGCCGAGTGCGGTACCAGCGCTTTAAATGCGCTGCTCTCTAAGCCAGGATGAGGTTTGAAAGCGCTCTGCTGCGACAACGCCTTCAGCGCTCCAGCATCCAGCTGCGCGTGGTGCGATAGCGCTTTCAGCGCGTGCGGGTCGTGGTGCGCGAGTGCCTTGAACGCGCTATTCTCGCCGCCCATCTGCGGCGTTCGGTAGGGGGCGCGCGCGGGGGACAAAGAACGCGAACGGGAGCGGGAGGGGGAGCGCGGGAGGCGGTGCGCGGGGGAGCCGCCACCGCGCTTCAGGAGGTTCATGCGCTGGTGGCGTCTCCACTTGGCTCGTCTGTTGGAAAACCAAACCTGTCAGTAACGGTAATACCGTGATTAGTATTCGGTGTTAACAAAATATTCATGTATGTAAATTGATGTAACTAATAAGGTGGCTCTGGGAGATCATTATCTTTCTATTTATAGAGACGTGTCATTGGAGATGTTCAAAATATTCAATTAAATTGAAAATTCATGAATGTGATCTTTACCTGAACTCTTGCTTCCGATAATGACGTTTTAGATGCAAGTCGTTCTCGGGTAGAAACGCAGGGGTAATGAGATTTTTCAAATTCCTTCTCTAGCTCTTCGAGCTGGTCCGGACTGAAAGTGGTGCGGTTTCTTCTAAACTTTGGTTGTTCGCCGTCCAATGAGCCAGAGTCATCACCGTCCACATCTGTGTCAAAAAGAACGAATTATTTCAAGAAATCAAGATCAACCAGCAACCAACAATTCACGGCTTAATTATCAGGTGCTTACCGATGAGTCCCCTTCCAGAGGACAAGAACCCTTGCTGCATGGCATCGGGGTGAGGCATGCCGGGTGGAGGGCCCGACACGCCGGGCGGCAGGCTGAGGCCTCCGGGAGGCCAGACGCCGCCGCCGGCCCACGGGAAAGCCCCGTATGGCGGAGGAGCCGCATACAGCCCATAGCCTGCTGCCCGCGCGAACTCCGCAGCGGCTCGCTCGGCCGCGCGGTTACGAAGAATGCGGTTGATAGACGATACACTCGGCGCTGTTGCGTTGGTGCAAACTCCTGATAAAAAAGACATAAAAGTTATATGAGACACAAATGAAAATAGAACAGGAGTAAGTAATGTAGATCTTTGCTTTAAGCCAATTTAAAGGAGCTTAAATAGCATGGACCTACTTCGAATATTGCAAAGAAAGATTACCGCAAATAGAACATCCTCATCAAAAACACGTTTAGATCATACACGAGTACGCTTAGTTACTGACAATGTGCATAAGAGTGCATCGTGGTGCGTTAAAACCGATGCGTCATTGATCGCGTCCAGCGCTCGCCATTACTTGAATGCGTGCAGCGAGCTCGCGTGCCGAGGCAGCCTTGAGAGCCATCCCATGTAATTTTCAGGAAACACTCCGAGTGCCATAATTTAATCATAGCCTGTCCGGGCATAATTGTCGTAGGTTTCGACGTAGCTACTGAGCAACCGTGCACCTCATAGGGTTGCCAAGCTTGGTATTGTCATGTCACATTTTGGTTTTTTATTTAACTCATTTGACTAAATTTTATATTTTTATCTAACCAAGCACATTCAATAAGTGTTTGGTCTAGTTGTCTATAGATAAAAATTACAAAAAAAACATTTAGATTTAGTTTTTTTCGTCATGTTTTGATCTAACTGAGCGTTGAACACAGCCCTATCTTCAAGTATAATTATTGTAACTTTGAACGTAGCTACTGAGCAACCGCTCCACGATTTTACTAGTGTTATTTTAAATGGCACGATTGCTCTTTTTAACAATCTCGCAATTTACTGGCCTCGAGTTATGAGGTACACCACGCCATGGTACTTATGTATTCAGATTATTTTGTCATACTATTTAGAGCTGTATTTTGATTTTTTAGTCCAATAGGATTTATTTAATACGCTGGGATCACTCAGAATAGTCTTACCTCGTTGATAACCCATAATTTATTATATTTATCATGAAGACCTTGTTAATTATGTTATTTACTAAATTATCTAGTCATTTTCTATACTCAAAGGTAATTGCTGAAAATGGACTACCTAGTTCAAAGTAAACACAAAGCTGGTGAATTTATAATAGTTTTATTTCGTCGTCATAGACGTTAGACCAAACTAACAACCTCAGTCAATTACACCAGGAACGATTGTATTTAATTGCTTAATGGTCTCTTCATAAACAAAGTAGAAGAGATATTTAGCTAAACTAGTGTTTATAGCAAATTACAAGATGTCTACAAATAAAGCGCCTTCGATTGTTTGTCCTATTGAAACGCTTTACCCGGAACAGTAATTATAATAATGGCCGTGAATATAACGATTGGTGCTTAAGACCATCGCGATTTGTAAAGATAGATTGAACGGTGTCACCGTTGATAATGATGCCGCATTGTGCCGGACGCAGCGCGCGCCGCGCCGACGTGAACACCACAACCTATCAAATAAAACACAAAACGACCCTGTTATAATTTACTCAAAACACAATACCTTTTACAGTATAATGGTAATGATCAGTTACGCGCCTCCGCTCATTGTTAGCACGTCGAAAACATAAAAAGATGCCCTCTACAGCTCTACACAATTTGTTTGGCCCGTAATCAGTGCGCTAAGATACCCCGAGCAACGCCTTCTACCGGACCGGCCGTCAAGTTTGATGTGCATGAGAATAACTCAATGGTGACTAGTCATCGCTTGCCGATGAGATCTCTAATTATATTGGGAGTGCGAGCGTTTTTTGGAAACAAAACAAACTGTTGAAAATTTGTTAAAGTTTTGTTGGAGCTCAGCGACGCTTGCCGGTTTAATTTCAATTCAAATTCAATAGGAAAAAACTATGGTTATCTTTTATCTGCAATGTTTTATTTTCCTCTTTGAGATTATAATTATGTATCACATTTACTTTTTTTACTACAAAGGTTAATTAAGCTTATTATTTTCTGTAGGAATAATGTCAATGTCATGATCTTCATCAATATGAAGCAGATCAGTGATGTCTCTCATTCACCGAGTAATTACTAGCTGCCTATCAATTGCATTTTAATTTAGTATCGAGCAAACAATGAGCATCGATCAGTGGGTATGGTTTATTTGTTTAAAGAGAGATCATTATCCGTCAACAGGTTGCAGGTGGGAACGCGATATCTATAATTGTTCTTTTAATGATTTGGGATGGTCGGTACATGCCTAGTCACGGCCATGCAATTTGTCTAAACTCGTTTAATCATGATTAGTCACAATAGGAACCACTTCTATTAAAAGGTTAGGTTGGTGTCTTTAATAGAACATTCTTAATCTTCACTTTTTAGTCTCGCTCGATTAGAGTGTGTACAAATTATATTTAATTGACTTTTGTGATTACATATATAGTGTATTTTTTCTCAAAAAACTTATTAAAAAAAATAACAGTGCTTATGCTTAATCCACGGAAAGTTAATTGAATTGTAAGACGCATTAATGAATGCCACTGAACCACCAAAAAAAAACACGAAATTCTCTGAATTTTAATACCATGTTAGCATTCCGTTGAATCTTCTCAGTTTTCCAGTTTGGGATCCTAATAAAAAGCAAATTGGTATAAAAATGTAAATGCTGGAAGTGTCGCTTGCCTGCCTAAAAGTGTGCGCGGAGATAAGACGCTCCGGCGCCGTCTCGTTTTCTTTAATCGGGTTAATTTATCGATAATTGTCGGGAAACCTTTTTGTTTGTCTGTTTGTATGCCGGGAAGTAACAGTAATTGTCACGCCTTTGAAGATTTACGCCCGTTTCTAAATTGAGACATTAACAGTCGAATCTCGTGCCTAATGGTTCGGAATGAATTTGTTTGTTAAACTAATACCGGTTTTCCGATGGTTTTAGTGGGCTTTGGTCAACGTGAACTTGATTTAAGCTAATTAGTCAACGAAAATTTAAAGCGTGAGATAGTAATGGGGACCTAATGTGTTCATGTGTATTTATTGAAATAAAAGTTACTATTATATACCTATTTGATATTCGATAGACGCGTGTAATGGCGTGCCAACAAATGGGTCAAAAAACAACAAACCCACGATATTAAATAATAATCACTACTACAAATAATGCATAAGATTGTTCGTCTATAGCGATTGATATATTTTATACTTGCGTACTTAAAACTGATTTAATAAAACTTATTAGGAAAATACTGCGATAAAGTACCAAATTAAAGTAGTGCTGACAAAAATAAAACAATATTATTTCCATGTGGATGTTTATTTTATTAAAAACTACAAAATTATATTTTTGGATAGAGAACGTTTTGTATGACAACTCAAGCTTAACTCATATAATCACAATGATGTCCTAAAATGTCCTAATAAAATGAATATGGAAAGAAACGCGTAGGCGTAGTCAACCCGTTAAAGCCGGAACTTGGATGCGAAATGTTCCAAAATTCTAACAACAACTTGAACCAGTTAACGAGTGAGTGGCGTCACGTCGACTAAATGAATTATTGTTGGCTTTATGCTGGGCATAAAACGATGAGATCGGATGCAATCAGGGGGCACCCGCGGTGAAGACCGAGTAAAAAGGTGTCCGAGCCATCGGGGGGTCGGTGGCAACCGTAACACCATAGAGCCACAGTCTATAACTCAGTAGATCATGTTCATATAAAAAGCGTTCTACGACAGTATACTTCTATCAACAGCTAGTAAATTTTGCTTTAGAAATAGATTATTAGTATCTCCACGCATAGTAATCATCGATTTTTTAGATCATTTTTTTCTTATTCTTCTTGTGTGTGAAACCAGTGCGGTGAAAGGATTCAAAGTGCTGTTGTAGGTTTAAATTTTCTTTTAGAAGGCGGTTGCTAAAATTCTACCTAAAACCTAGAATGTTGAATATAGTACCCAGCCATTGAATCTGATTTTGAAACCATGTGGAGTATAACTCAAGGATTCGACATGATGCTGAAGCTTAAAGTACTGTAACACAGTACACTGTGGTAACGCTAAACGCCCACAACTCCACCACTTTCAATTAGCTATGAAAGCTTCTTGCACAAAAGAAATGTCAGTACGTAATAAACCACTAAGAAAATCGATCTAGTAGCAATACTGTTGCTTGGTATTACGTGTAAAATATGAATGTAGGTAATTGTATCCTTTTCTGTGATTTTCATTCTTATATTCATTATATAAATAACAGTTCAAAGTTAGTTTTCCTTTGGCTACTATAAAATTGATCGCCCTCATTGCGAATAATACCTATACGAGTTGACTGATTTATTTTTAGTTTATTTATTTGATGCATATTGATTTTTGATTAGTAGGTACTATTTACAAAGGATAAAAGAGGTTTCCTCATTATGTATAAAATTTCTTGTATAAAATCAGCAAAACTATTATAAAGTCTATTTCTTCCCGTTATTTTTTCCAAGCCTTCAACGCTACTAACAAATTAGCAACAACAATGAACCGCCGCCTCGGCGATAAAAAGTGACGAATGTTTTTATTGGAACCAGCCACACAGCCGATTAAATGTCAAAAAACGGGCCCGAAATCATGACCGTGTCCTATCGAGGCAACATTGTGGTGATGCACTGCTGGGAACAAAATTAATGCTGTAACAAATCAATAAATGTATCGGTTTATTGGAAGCTGTTTAGATCGATTTGATTTATTTCGAGCGTACAATGTCGGCAAACGAGGAACCTTGTTAGTAAATGACAAAAAGTATTTTACGTAGAAATAGTTTCAACTGGATTTGGAGCTGTGAAGCAGTAAAATCCTATAAACATACTCGTAATATTGGATACACCACAAGTACAACGGCAAAACTAAAATTAAAATAAAAAGTTCTTAATTGGAATTCGTGCCATAAAACATTAACAGCAAAATAATAAATCACAAGGGTCTTTTTATGCAGCTTTCAAAACATTTTAAAGTATAACAAGTTGGCAGTAAAGTCACTCGTCATCATCGGTTTCGCTAATTAATCGGCGCCAGTCAATAATTTGAACCGAATACTTTGTGTAAGAATGCAATTAATCAAAACGTGGTCAGTAGCTGAGCCGACCGTAACGCCTCGTAAACCGATATCGATTTGGTAGATAAGTTGCGCAACCCATTGTAAGAAGTTGCTTAGTCATCGCTAACAAAGGTGGTAGTGGGCACCTTATTAAAATTTAGCCGGTTGCGATGAGCCGCTGTTTTCATAACCGCTCTTCGGAACCGACGACAAACGGGCCGCTGAAGTGGATGCAGCGCTTTTGACACATTTGATATTATAAACGACTTTTATAAATATTAGTTTTTACTAAATTGGGCCTTTCGGAACTTGTGAGTTGGAACTATTGTTATTGATGAGGGTGTTAAAATTGAAAGTGATATTTTTAACGTCAAAAGTAGTTCCAAATAAGTTAAGTAGGTACTGTTCTTACATTTAGAAAATCACACTAGGAGGTAGCGTTCTGAGCAGAAATTCAATTATAGAATAGGAATAAAAATAATTACGTTTTAAAACTAAAAGGAAAACCGACTTCAATGTTCGACTCTACACACGGCGTGACTCAGGGAATCAATAAGCCATCCATAAAAATCGAAATAAGAAAAAGAAATCAAATCGGCAGATAATGCTTAGGCTCCACCGGCGTCTAAGGGCATTAATTACCACAACTGCATACATTTTATGTCAAGTTTCGCGGCACGTGAGTTCCTGGCATTAGTAAAGCGTCAATTTGACATAATGCATAAAGAGTCTTAGACTTATCTGTCGATTCGATTTACAATGGCTAGGAGGGAAGGTTTTTAGAATTTTACGGGAGAACTAGCAAACCCTCAGGAATAAAATTTATATGGGACCACCACTGGAGTATACCCGTTCAAACAAAAAAATCATTTTGAAAATCGGTCCACAATTGGCGGAGTAATCGCGTAACATGATACAAAAAAAAAAAAAAAAAAAAAAACATACAGACGAATTGAGAACCTCCTCCTTTTTTTGAAGTCGGTTAACTAATAGAATTGAACACAAATGCTATCGCAATGAACCGTAGACGAAATATTGTAATCAATTTAGGCATAATAGATTTATGAAAGAGTGCGCGATGCGGCGCACGCGTTGATGACAATAGGTTATTTCGGGAGATTTTATAAATAATCAGAAAAGAAACTGTTTATATGAATTTATATGTTAAAACTCAACATTTCATTCAGGATAATAAATTAAATAGTAGGTACTTTTTCACTTTTCATTTCTATTTATATATATTTTTTTTTATACTTAATGGGTCGGCTCTTGACCTCAAAACTAACATAAGCAAGAATGAGGTCTACGATGGAGCGAGCCTACCCAGAAGGTGCCTATTAACTCTCTTCTTGAAAACAACAGGGTCATAGCTCAGCGGAAATACAGACGCGGGATATTATTGATATTTATGTAAAAATCATATCAGATCAAGATCCAGATCAGATCTTGATTTCGTAAAAAACACGCATACATACATATACGGGTATTTTATGTTTTAGTCTGTAGGTAATGCGACGACTCATTCACAAAATTATTATTTTCGATGAGCTTGACTCATTTGAGTAGAAAATTCAACGACTGGCATTGGCCAAGTGCACTTCTTTAACTTTAGGTTATTCTCGGGACCTAGAGTTTGATGTCTACACAACTGGTAAGATCGTTTTAATTATTTTTTTAATATAAGATTGTAGTGTTACACTGCTTGGCAAATGCTGTAGCCAAAGCTTTTTGTCTTATGATAGAAGAAGAGCTTTGGGCCTCACTAAGAAAGGCACAATTTATTGCTCAAATCTCATGTCATTTACGAAACCTCAAGTCACATCTAGTAACCCAATACTCTTGGTATTTATTAAAGTTGCTCGCGAGATAGAGGCTCCTTCATCAGCAGGCGGTCCGTTCCGGTCAACACACTTTGATACACCGAAACCGTCGTCAAATCTAATGGAATCAATCATAACTACATCGAGAATTCAAAGAACTAAATCGAACAAAGACTTTCAATTGCTATGAATGAACACGAGTTCCAACGAAGTTTTGATCAAGGTGATCTCTATAATAATGAACGAAATTACTATTTTAACCATGAGTGATAGATCTTCGACTTATTATTCATAAGTACATGCATTCTTGTTAAAAAAGTTATAAGAACGTGAGTGCTACTTGATTTTTAACCGCAAGCCATAACTGTACATTTTGAACTTTGGAAATTAAAATGAGAGGGAATTTATTTAAATGCTCCAGAATTACTACAAATATGTGAGCATTTACGCAGTCCAACCGGCGTCGTGGGATTGCGTGCAATTTTTGCGAACAACGACGAAGCATGAGCGAACACTGCGCACAAGTAATTATTTTAAATACATTTCAACAAATGACGATAATGTCAGCTGACCGCTAAGATAAAAACAAGAACGCAGGCTTTTATGAATCTAAAAAAAAATACACGTTTTACCACAGTTCAGTTTTTGTTTCGAAAGTTCAGTCGATACAAATGAATATGACCGTATGCACATAAATAAAATTTTATATTGAGTATGTGCTTGTTTGATTCAATAAATTTATATTTGATATTAATAACTAAATTGATATTTCGAACAATTTAATTCATTTATCTTTTGGACATTATCCGCACATCCTATATAAATTTCCCTTGTTGGTAAAGCTTTGGAATATTATAAATATTTTATTCCACGACAGTATAATGTACCTAATACGAATGAATATTTTTCCGTACATCTCATGTGCGGTATCGGACTGAACTAACTGTGAGGCGGACTTCCAGTATTGATATTAAAATCTTTCTAATAAAATCCACCTTATGAAGACGTTTCCTGGATAAAGAGATCAGTAGTTATAGCGCCTCCTGGGGATTTAATGATCGTGAACCAATTTAACAACCCAGTTTAGCACAGTGTTTCTCATCAAGAATGTTATCGTCTTCTAATCCGGTCCACTGTGATATCGTAAACCAGAAGTGGTCTTGTAAGCTAAACCTGTTTCACAGGCGATCGCACGCACCCTGCGCAGTGCAGCCCGCAAACAAACGCAAAGGCAACGGCATCGGCAATGTCCTTTAAAATAACACTTCGCCGGCGTCCAATTAGCGAGGGGATTCTGTACTTTATGTCGAGAACTTTACAAATGAAGACAGATTGTGCTCGGTAAGTGTATTTAAGTCGTTTTTGAACTGCGATGGTAGCGTTTAACGTCACGCATGAGCACGAGAGGTGTCGCTGGCGCAATTATCGCAATTGGCTCGTTGGCCTCTGAGTTAAAGACGCCCATTGCATTCTAGAATAAATGCGCGCAAAACTAAATATTTATAATTATATTTCTTCACTTATCTGCCTTATCCATTCTACAACTGGTATATTGTCTTGGGATCAATGTTTTCGACATTTGCCTTTTATACAAAACGTCAAACTGAAAACCCACGCAAGTAACGATTTTGTCTAGAAACTAAAGCATACCCTAGCTAGTTAATTATTTCAAACAAATAGTACAAATAAACTAGTCAAAAACAGCCATTGGTATAGTTTTATCTTTCAAGTAGGCTATCGATTCTTATAACACTTACAAATACCAAACTTATAGGGAGGGGCAACCCCAATAAAACTTGCGGTCTTTAAAAAATAGACAAGAAACAGTAGCTGACACATAGTTTTGGTGGTTGCACATGGACACCTAAATCCAATACATATTCTCAAATTACAGTATCCGTTGCTTATAAGCCGACAGCTATTACGGGCCTATTAGACGATATTCGGGGTTGCACTTCAAGGGCTTTACCTATTGACCTCCCAAAAGTATTTGACACGGTAATCTAAAGTTCATTACTCAAACCTCCTAATCCTACTTATTATTGGATTTGAATGTACGACAAGTAGGTACGTATAATGCCTTTGTTGTTTTCCTTTTACCTATCACTATTTCTTAAGCTTTTGAATTCTAAATAACCAAAAGCAACAACAACTCAGAAGTATAATTCTCGTATAAAGTGCATTAGATATTAGTTTTTTTACTGTTGGTATTAAATGTTTTAAGTAAACAATTTTTCGTCGATATCATGATAATTTATCGATTAAAAAATACAAAGTAGAAGCTGCTCTGTAATAAAACTTTTAGGAGTCCAAGTAACATAAGCAGTTATATTTTACTTTTTAAACATAATATTGTACCTCACATTACATGTGACTGCTGTATGACTGCGTAGTTAGATAAATGGATAATTTGTCATCAATTATTTTAATAGCTCAACTCTTCTATAATTCGATGATCGAGCAGGAGCGAGTTGGTATCGTGTGCGCACACGCAACCCCAGCCACAGTACACAGAAGAACGGTGCTACATATTTATAATCTTAGCACACGCATGTTCAAATCAATCTCATTATTGTTAACTAGCTGCGCTCCCGCGGTGTAACCCGCGTTCCCTCGGGATAAAAAGTAGCCTATGTCCTTCCCTGGGATACAACCTTTATCCATGCCAATTTTCAGACTAATCTGTTCAGTGGTTTGGGCGTGAAAAGGTAACAAACAGACAGACAGACAGACAGACAGACAGACTGACAGAGTTACTTTCACATTTATAATATTAGTATGGAAGTATGGATCATGCCAACACATACATTTTTTTTGTGTTATACGATAATTCACCTCAATTAAACAAAAACCATATTAAACATTCGCACTTTTCAATTTATAGTTAGCTTAATTTTTATTTTCATTCTCATTTGTGTCATCGGTGTTATCATCTAATCTATACTAATATTATAAAGAGGAAAGATTTCTTTGTTTGTATGTTTGTTTGTTTGAAATGAATAGGCTCCGTAACTACTGGACCGATTTGAAAAATTCTTTCACCAATAGAATCCCACATTATCCCCGATGAACATAGGCTATATTTTATTCCGGGGAACTGAAGTTTTCCCGAGGGATCGCGGGTAACACCGCGGCGGACAGCTAGTAATATTATAAAGAGGAAAGATTTGTTTGTTATTTTGAATCTTTTGGCATCACCAAAAGGCCAAGTCAAAGACTATTGCGATACTAGTCTGATATACTAAGGCCTGGCTATGTAACGTGAGTCGCACACCGGTATTACGCGCTGCGCTCACCAGCGTTTTATAATAATACGCCTACGTAACATTATTATATTGCGTCTAGTCTCATTTTTTATTACCTTAGTGGTCAACTTTTCCGTTGACTTATCTAAACTATTTTATTGATATAGGCGTAGCATTATTTTATGATTTAACGGAAACAGGATAAAATTATCTTTGTCTCGAAAATTACCACTTTGAGATTGCTAGAAAATCTAACGACTTATGAAGGCTTATCTCGCTCAAAAGTTCCTATTGTTGGCTATACACCGTTATAAGCATTTCGGAAAGCAATTGATATAGCAGCATCACAGTTTAGCGCACTTATCATCATTCGCACAACACGTGACCATCACGTTAGCACGACGGATGACTATTCGCTTCAGTTATTCTAGTCGTGACCGCTGCGGGCTTTCACGGCATTTGTTATTGTTGTTACTTTATTTCGGAAAATACATACAATTTGTATTTGCTTACCTTCGGATATGAGCCGTTCTCGAATCTCCCACGCGAATATTGTTGGATTTTCTCTCTTGTACTGCTCAATTTTAGACACGACTGCTGGCGTGGCGACTTTCGGCTTGCTTCCGCCGATTAGACCGGGCGGCCGAAGCGTACCTATGAAATTGAACATTTTGTTACAACACGCGATATTGTACTACGATCTATTTCTACGATGGCTCAAATAACAGTATCAAGAGTTCACATAAATTACTCGTATAATCATTGTGATTTTCATTTGATACAGTCCACATCGGTCAATCAAAGTTGTATCAATAGACAAAAACCAGATTGAGCGAACTGTCACCTGCAAGCCGGCGAAGGAAACAAAAGAAACCATAAAATCAAATTATAGGTTCAAATAAAATGCCCGCAATAGCGACACGATACCGATTGATGCAATTTCATTGAGTGCTAAACGTGAGTAAACGCAACTCGCCTGTCGTGAATCAATTCCTTCGATTACAATCTTAAATCTTTTCACCTTCTAGGTCTTATTTCAAAAGAAATAGAAGTCAAAATATGATTTAAAGCGGCACAATTGGAATTGTGTTTTTGTACATAAAAGGAAGGTGGACGTGCATTTGTACAAAAAAAATTGATAATCGCGCACGGCGGTAAGAATAACAATGAAAGTTTCAAATTAGTATTTATAATTATAGAATCATTGACGTCCGCTAAATGAAACCCGTGTGCGAGACATGAATTTATAATTCATATTGTGCCCTTTTTGTTTTTATGGTCATTAATCGCAGAAAAGAGGAAGGGAGTCTTTCGGCGCTGCTGCGCTGCACGTCACAATCCGACTCCCATTGAATTGCCGTTTGATTGCTCTAATTATGTGTACTTAAATTTGAATCATTCGCATTATCAACTGTCTTCGAAAACAACCTGATTTTGAAGTTCCAAGTTACCCAACATGGTATAACGCAAGAAATATTTCAAATAAAAATATCGATGAAAATTATACAGAACTTTCAGTTATGGAATATGAACAAAGCCAAGTCCTAGGTAAAAAGTTATGAATCCCATAGAGGCTAAGTTAGATAATGGATGAATGCGTGCTCCAAGACAATTACGTAAAAACGCAGCAGCGGTGTCCGCGGCATTCCTGCGGGCGGCGGACGATCGCCCTGCGTTTTTACCAGCGCAGCGCCCGCTCTCCTCCATACCGATAACACGCTGAATTATTCATCACATTATTTATATTCACATTTTTGTCAACGCCATTCACAATAAATTCATAAGACTCTTTATGTCTTGATAAAACTAAAGCTCACCGCCAAATATGGTGCTATGCAAAAAGTAACACCACATTATACAAGAAACTCTACCAGCCATAAGAGGCATAAAAGATGTTAAGAAATTCAATCTAATCATAAACTTTAAAATTTGCCCAGTATTACCATAACGGGAAATATGCCGAATAGTAATTAATGTGGCGTGGAATAAAATTGGTTCATAAGGCCGAGGTAAAATTGTAGGTACGCCATGCAATTACTGCCTATTTCAGAACTCATTTTCAACTGAAGGTTTTATTTAACTTGTGTTGTATAAGTATTAGCCCATTTTCATGTTGCTTGCACTTTTTTATTGAATACTTATTTAAAAAAAAATCTTTTTCATATGAATTTATTGATCTATAGAATATCCTTTAACTCTGAAAAAACGAATAACTTGCGGTGTGAAAAATGTTCCAGTTTCAGTGATGATTTGTAATGGTCATGATATTTTTTTTGCAGTACATAAAATGTTGTTGAACTTAACATTTCCTGCGTTTTAATTTCAATTATATAAAGTGCCCACTATTTCAGAAATATAAAACAAAATTAAATAGTGGCACTCCGGGAGTGACTACTTATGTGAAAACTTGAACAACGTCGCGGTAACGGTTCTACACTTAAAAAAAAATACAAAAAAATAAAGTGCAAAAAGTTACTGTCCTACTGGGACTTGAACTCGCGGTTGTCTCACTCAGAAGTAGAGCTCTAAATACACTCACAGCTATCCATGCTGATACAATGTTTGACGAAATGAAGAACAACTTTGTCGAACTTTGCCAAAGAGAACTGTCAGAGATGGTGTCAGTAACGAGTTCGATGGTTTTTTCCCATATCAAAAATGCCCAACGCGCCTAAAGAAGTTTTCACTTCAAAAATCGTACAAATCTGGACCGCATACTATACATATAGTTATATCCCATATTTGTATCCACAATCAAAGCCTTTCACTGCAATTTAGCTGCAACTATTGAAAATCCATGTTGGCCGACCGAACGCCAATAACCGAGGCTGTGAGTGATAGCTAAATTGCAGTAGGCCGGCATACTGATCATTTCGCGATAATTAAATCGACTAGAAACGTAATCGCATGACCGGAGCCAATTACAGACGTTGCCTAGGCAGAGGCGGACCGTGTGAGGTACCACTGAAATTGTTGGCAAATTAATGTTATTTGCGTGAAACGTAAGCGCGTGCTCCTGGCGTAGTCTAGTCGTGTATGAACGAGATGCGTGTAGCAATTGGGAAAAAACTACTTACATTGTTGCTTGAAAGTGTTAGGCTTAGGATAGTTTTCTAAATTATAGTTAATGATTGTAATTGAATCGCGAAAAGTGTGAGATGTTAAGCGGCTGTTTAGTGCTGAGATGTCAACTTCAACAACTCATCCGATTTTCTCACGCTTTATTTGCACTGCAATTGGCTAAATGGCATTGACGGATCTGTCATTCATTAATATTACTTCAAGCTGGTTTTCAGAACAAAGACAGGCTATCAATCATACCAATACGACGAGGAAGTAAGAGTTGGCCAGAGCGCACCAAACAGCGGGTTAATAAATTTTCGAAAGCGTTTAAGGTAGCTTCAAGTCATTACACGTACAAAGATCTTTTCAAACTCCACAAAACTTGAGCCCAGTTAATTAAATTTGTATTAAGCGTATTTAAAAGTGGCTCTTTATGAGGCGTTTATCGAGTTGCAATAGTTGCGGAGTCATGCCCTTAATAGATCAGAATCTTTAGTGAAGTGGGCTGGATGGGCTGGTTTATTGAACATAATGCAATGCCTGTTAACGATGCCCTGATACGGTGATTGATCGACTTTTTTCAGTAAAACTTAAATTAGTTCGCGCTTGCCTCTTCAGAAGCCCTTTGGTAACAAATTCTAGAACAATGTCGTATTATCCTGTTATATCACCATTGAATAAACGAACACAAGATAAATTACTAAGTACTAATTAAAATACTAAATTAAATTACTACACATTTCTGGTATTATTTGTGTTTGTGTCGAGGGCAACTGGTTTAATCAGTCATTTAACTAAACGCCTAGCCATTTCATTAAGCGGTACTGTTCAAATAACAGCCTGAATCCCATTTTTGTTTTAATAACGGGACGAGATCCCTCGTGACCACGATCGGTGCAACCCGGTCGAAACGTCGAGGTAAGATAATAGTTCGAATATTATCGAAAACCTATACGCGATCTCGTCCCGTTATTAAAACAAAAATGAGTTTAAATCGTGTGAGTTTAAAAAGTGAACAGCCTGAATGATATTCAGCTGGCTGGATGCTTGGGCTATTCTATTAATAGAGCGTTTTAAATAGTTTTAATAATCGGCGGGCGCTGTCGTGGCACGCTCGCTACGCTCGCTCACCTCGCGCGTAATTTTTCACTATCCTAACATAACCTAACCTTTTTTGATCTAAGATATTATCCTATACAACAAAATCAGTTGTTTAGGTTATGTTAGGCTAGTGAAAAACTACGCGCAAGGCGAGAGTGCCGCGGCACCGGCCGCCGATACGCCAAA
Source organism: Epirrhoe alternata (assembly GCA_963565295.1). Lineage (NCBI taxonomy): Eukaryota > Metazoa > Arthropoda > Insecta > Lepidoptera > Geometridae > Epirrhoe > Epirrhoe alternata. Next base: position 8,709,203 of record OY751381.1, on the reverse strand, counting down.
AATTTAATAATGTTATCTTTATTACCTAAGAATTACTAGGCTAGGCAAGTAGTTAAACGCAATAGCTCTAAACCATTTGCCTAATATAATTCAGGTGGCTAGTTGAACAAATGACTAGGTAGTTAATTGAACGACTGATTAAACCAGTTGGCTGCGACATTATATACAACGTTTTACCTACTGTGCTGTGGGCTATGTATTGTTGAGATTTGTTGAGGGTTGTGAGATAAAAGTCTTCCTATTTACAGTGTTATTTAAGTAAAAATTATACAACCATCATCATCATCATCTCAGCCATCTAGCGTCCACTGCTGAACTTAGACCTCCCCCATCGATTTCCAGTGATCGGTCTTATGCAGCCTGTACCCAACGGCTCCCATCAACCTTTACAAGAGCGTCTTTCCATCAATTATACAATGCAATAACAAAAACAAGGTAATATTCTATACCTAGTTTAAATTTTAAAGTAAATAAGAAAGGCTTTTTTTGTATTTTTAGGTACCAGAATATGCTTAGGTTCCTGAGACAGAGATGAAAATTTTTCATGGAATCCCAAACTTTTATAAACTGGAACTGAATTATTTTAGTGAGTGTACTTCCACAGAACTGATATGTGTACTCATACATCTAACAGTTGCTTCATTCTTATTTAATTTACTAGTTACACCCATACACAAGATCTCAGTACCGTATTTCAGCACAATAAAGGCTCTATTGTGATGCAAATGTTGCTTGCCGTAGTTTTTGTAAGCAACAATACAGTGGCAATGTAACGTACTTTTCTGGCTACAACTTATTTGTAAATAATGCACCCAATGGAGTTAGGAAAAATTATAAATATAAAAAAGCTCAGTCTAAAATATTAAAACATATTTAATTATATCAATTTTGGATATAATGGTCGGCTCATGGAAGCTTGCTTAATTCGTTGGTAATACTGTAGAGTATTTATGAGTAAAAACAAATTGCCTGCCCAATTATACACGTAAACGACGTGACTTAAAAATAAGCGAGATGTCATAAGTGGAATACATTTTAAAAAGCTGTAGGTGTGAGATTAGATGACCTTCCGAGAACATACAAGTTGATAAGCACTGCTTATAAATTAAACGAGGAAGATTAGAACCACGGACGTGGTACCTTCGCGATACAAAATATATTAACGGTGACTAGAGACGGGATACTTTTCAATGAATACTTATATTTTAATCTTATTGCTTTGATATTATATTCATTCTTCCCTACTATTTTAATCAATAATTATTTTATTCAATAATGTGTCTTTTATGCACCTGACCTGATCTTCTTTTCACTGATGTTCCTCTCGTTCCAAAGGTTGCCTGGAAGAGATCGCTTATTAGCGATAAGGCCGCTTATTGTACATTTTTACCTGGTATTTCTTTCGTTTTTTGTATTTATTAATGGTGTGCAATAAAGAATTTTCATGTATTCATTCATTCATTTTAAAGATAAGAGATACTCATCAATAGTCCAAAAAAAAACACATTAAAATCATCAAAGTAAATTCGATGTTACAAAAACTATTAAATCGTACTAGAAGAATTGGAGCATAAAAAGAAAAAGTCTGTGAAGCAAGAATGTCAACCCGGATAATTCAATTTTGATTATAGGAGCAAAGCCTAAATACGGCTTCATTACCGGCAGCGGTCCGTTGACAATCTTGAATAGGTATCATTAGCTACCACTTAATATACCGACAACGAAATATAAAATTGTTGGTCTAATACGAAATTACTCAGTCCATGATTTTGGTTAATTTGTTTACTCTATCTGTGCCGCATCAAAACGATCAAATTATACAGAATAACCATCGCAAGTTCTTTTCTATCTTCACATTTAAACTGTTTGAGTACTAAAATCTTAAGAGGTCAAAAGCTGCGTAATTTATTCGTCACTCAGCTCAAATTGCACTCAACCGACAATTTAATACTCAAACTCGACCATGGAACGTTATTTATGCGTGCCCATTTCCATGCCGTCAGGTTAGAAATTGTTTAGGCTAGGTAATAAGTTTTAAGCTAAGGCTACATAGTGTATGTTAAATACGTAAGTGGTCAGACATGACAGCCCTGGGCGGCTGACGGCAGGGCTTCCGTGGGAACCTGACATGTGACGTTATGAAACCACTCTGAGCAAAAATTGATTGTACAACTATAAACTATTGAAATATTTATACGGTGAGTATGAAGCTATTTTGAAATATGTTACAATGTACATATTATGTCTTGTTAACTATAAATAAGCATACATTGATATAAATTTGTGTCATGAATTTGTAGTACCATTTTTAGATTTCATTTTATTATGTAAATTATTTCTTAATTTGAGTCTTATGGAAATGGCGCAAGTAAAAAAATAGCATGTTCGCAAAACCAAAGGCGTAAAGTCATAATTTTGCCCACTCTTATGGAAAGAAACGCCAAAGTTCATACTGCGTAAAATAATACAGGGTATTAAGTATTCGCATGAGTGCATTTGAAATCGTCCGTTCACGAGTCCTGAGCATAAACAAAGTGTCTCACGAGTCCTAATTGTAGCCCTTACAAAATTCGAACCTAACAAATAAAGTGAATACCTACAACCAAGTGTTTGCAGAGTCATAGTCGATTCACGCTTCGCTTGAAACTTAACCGATTATTAGTGCACAATAATTGACTCCAGTTTTATTGTTTGTTTTCTTTAATTACAAAGAGGCCGCCAATTCCCAGAGTTACTGCGACAGGTTTGTCTTTTCGACATTTTATAGCGTGTTCGATGTCCGTCGGCGCTCGGAGCGATCGTTTATTTGTATCGACGCATTCGATTGGAGATGCAGCCGGGATAATTGTAAGGGAAGCAGTTGAATAATCCGTTGTGGTTATGAAGTATATCTGATGCAGAGATAGTTCTCACATCACCAATCAGCGGCAGGGAGCGGGCGCTCGCGGCTCTGCGCGGGCGCATTCGTCCGCACCCCGGTGGCTTATAATTAACACGCAGCAAGTTTTATGAATCGATTAGGATCTAAGCTTTCGTCAATAGCAGCTTTCGTCGGCAGCCTCCGTCTGATGCCTATCGTTGATTAATAGCGATTGAGATTTTTGCTCTGCCCGTGTTATTAGACGTGCGTTAAACACAGTCCGCGGCCGCGTCGCTTTCGACAAATTGCCCAGTTGTCAATTGATGCCTCGATATCATTCTGGATGGTTAATAACAGGGTTCTGAACACATCAGAACTTACAAGTGTAATTTTTCACGAAACGTTATCATGCATGTAGAGTTACTGACGCGACGCTATTTATTCGTAGTATAAATACATCATTTATTTATTTATTTCTTTATTTATCAGTTAGCCAATTGACATTATGGTCTAAGACCATAATGTCAATTGGCTATATAACTAGGTAAATATAACTACTTATTCGCCTCAAACTGAGATTTCACGATCCTCAGCGTCATGCAGTACCAAGCTAGATGCTACTTATGCATCCTGTGTGTTTAATTTACTCTAAAAACCGATGCAGTTCGAGATATAAATATCAATTTACCCGTTATACGGCTACTTGTAGTATCCGACAGAACCTTATACATTGATCATTCTGTATGGAAGGAAATGTAATTATCGCAAATAACTGGCCTCTGGGCAAAAAAGGCTTATATAAATACAACACAAGAGGACGGATATTTGAATAAAATATAATGATAACCACCAGTAATTACAGTACCTATGAGTGCCCAATAGGCATAACTTCCTTTACCAATTTTAAATTTTAGTCTAAGATTGAACCTTATTACGGTGCTTATAAGGCATACATAATTTATCTAATTTCGAATACTATTTTAGTTAATCGGTTGTAATTCCAAAACCACAGTTAATTATATCTTATGCGGCACAATGGAACCTTTTACCTTTCAAGTTTATTAATTAATTTCTATATCTATGGAACTATAGCACAGTTTTTCACTCGCTGCACGCACACTGGGTCATAAAACATACTTGCATATAAATTATAGTCATATGCACGTCAATATTTTGCAGAAGTTATTATTTCATACGAGATAGTTTACAAACCTATCACCGCCTATAAGAAATCTAACTGGGTTTCCTCATGATGTTTTACTTCACCGTTTGGATCTCGTTTTCAGAACGAAAGATCCATTGATGCACAACCAAAGATTCCAACCCCTTTGGATTGAATGTCGAGGCACTACCCTTTTCGGTAAACAAGACTCTCCGTTCTATCACACTTGGTCAACCCTATTCTAATACATCACTCGTTGGAACATTATATTAGAAAAGATAGATAAAAAAATCCCAACGAGTCACAGTAATACACAATTTAGTGTGACTGTTTGGGACTTCATCATCTAAAAACATTACTTACAAAGAGTTTGTAAGTATTGCTTACCAAGCAATTTGGTTACAGCACCTTGCTGTGACAGCACATGGTGAGCGATGTCGTAGTGCCGGAGTCCGAAACGAGACAGCTCCAACAGCCTCTGCTGGGAGAGCAGAGACGACAGGGGGTGGGATGTTGCACCGGGGTAGAGAGAGGTACCCGACCCGCCTCCCGCGCCGCCCGATGATGATGGAGACACGGGTACTGGAAAAAAAAATTGCTTTATTTTTTTTGTGTTGACTTGAACGATGTTTGCATTAGCATCTAGAGCCAGTTTAGCAAACCGTGGCACAGGACCTATATCGGCCACTCCCTGCTCCCCTTTACCGGCAGTGGGATATGATAAGTAAAGACAAAAAAACGAATTCAAAAGTATTTCTAATGTGTATAAGTGCCAAACAATAAAATACATATATATGTCATATTTTCATGTCAAATTTTTGGTTAATAATCTGCGTTAATATTCGCAAATTAAACGTTCAAATTGTGGTTGAAAACTGAAGAAATATGTATACATATTTTTTAAGTTTTCAACCACCTTTTGTACGATTCCGTCACAAAGTCTTATCAAGTTCTTGCCAACAAATGAAACAGTATTCAATGCCATCAAGTTACATTATTCTTTGAGTGTGCCGTAATGACACCGCCTACGGGCAGCCATGCCGTGAATCCCTGTCACCTCAGGCGAAGATTAGCCCTCGGTGAGTAGGCCAGCTCGCTCAGTGGTTAGCATGCGCTCATTAGTCAGAGAAGCCCTAACTTCTAAAGCTTTATACCTTTTCCGGCTAACTTTGAAAAAGTCGGATACGAGTAAAAGCAGTATTAATTCTGCTATGTTTCGGCCATTCTCGAAATATTTTTGCATGTCTGTCTAGCTTTTTTGAGGCAGAACTAAGGAACATGCTAATTCAATTTATTTTTATACGTAGAGCTATAAGCTCGCTTTAAAAAAAAGCTTATAGTTTTGAACAGAATTCTGTCTGTTGACCCAATAAAAGTTTTGAAAACACTTTGATCGGCTAAAAATAAATATTTCTGCATCCCTAGTCGGTTACGGAGGACACTGTTTAGCGTGAAAGCATTATAGATTGAACATTATTACAAGGCTTGAACAGCAAACCACTGAGTGTGTGTGAATTTTACTGAATTTTTCAACGTATGCAATCATACAGAACTAATGATAGAGAGTTTCTAGAATTTATAGGTTGCATAAAATAAAAGGTTTTGTCAAACCTCCGTATGTGAAGCTTATGATTATTCTAACTCCGTAATAACAAAAGCGTTGAACTGTTTTGGCCTAGTGGACTTTCGCTCGAGTTTTCATCGGAATACTTCAAATACCGGCCGTGCGGTTAAAAACTGTTCAAAAATTCAAATACTTAAACGGGTAACGGATAATTTACCCCCTAATTGTTCTATTTTAAACTACAGTAGGTTATTACATTTCCCCTCTACCTATTCCTCTAGTTGCTGTTGAAGTAGCAGTTGAACTGCTGTCACAGATCTAACTTGTACCACACTTGTACACCAAAATCGCATTTTTATTGAATGCATAAAATACAAACTGAATATGACTTTCTAAAAGTACACAGATATATAATTTTACATCAGATAGATTGGCGTAAAAAATAAAATTTTACTGCTACAAACTGGATCCGTCCACTTCATAAAAACAAAATTAAAACGTTCTTTGGTATTAAAGTTTCGATATCTCAACACTTTACATGCCTACCATTTTTATCCACGCAATTTGTCGTAAACATCGACCAGATATGCAAAAGGCCGATCGTAACAATGCTTTCTTATGAACACATCGTAACACATTCAATTATAAATTAAGCTATTAACTTAATATACCATAATTTGTTTATCAGGTTAAGCATCGAAATTAATGCAAGTGGCATAACTTGTCCATAACTTTACACTTTTTATTAGCGAGTCAATAAGGCGATTTCGTCAACGAAAGTGTTATTGAGCTTCCAACTTTTCATGCAAGGTAAAAATAGCTTTATTCTCGGTAGAGATAAGAACTAGTTTCGAACGTCCGGGTCGGATCCACCGAGCACTCAGGACTGGACTTCAACGTATAATTTCTCGTGTAATCGCTTTAATAATGGGAGAAAAAAAAGTGATATTATCTGCCCACGGTCAATAAATTAACACCGTTTAGAGCAAAAATGTAGATTCTTAGTGTCGCTACTATTATAAATAAATTGGAGTCAGACGAGTAGAGGTTTTTAAGGAGAGCGTTCATGTTTGAGAGTACATGTGTGTGTTTTTATTAGGGTTCGTGAGCTGAGCAGTGAGGCCTTATTAAAATATTTCGAGTGGAAACTGGAAGGACCACTTAGTGGTGCGCGGGAGTTTCACGCCTGAGCTGATACAACATTAAGTCGACAAGATAGCTTATTTGTGCTGAGCTGAGGATTAGTGGCAATAAATCACTGATTAGAATGTATTGACTGGCGTTGACTCCGGCGCATGGTCGGCCGCTTATTTACGACCCGTCACTTTTTTAAGCTTTTATGGCTTCATTTTATCTATTTGTTAATGGTTAACGATCTTAACTAGATAGTTTGTTTTATTTAATTAGCCTCATCACTAATGCAAATTGTAATGTTGATTATCTTGCTTTGATGAACGCGTCTAAACTTTCAATTATTTATGGAAATGTTGATACATGCAGTTGTGACATGCCTGTCGAGCCAAGTTCATTGCCGGATCATTATAAACCACAAAAACCTGTTGCTAGTAAAATTACAAGATAAGATAACTATCGAATTGGCTCACTATGCAAATGGAAGTTAATATTTTTGCATTACTCTAATTGTGTACACAAAGATAAGTGAGTTCACTTATCTTTGTTTCAAGTTGTCTCTCACCTGCATTGGAGTTTATAGCACGGAATTAAACTTAAATGTTAGAAAATCGTACGCAAGTTAATACAATTTTATGCAAAAAATATTGTTCTACTCACCAGGTTTGCATCTATTATTGTCATCACGCGGCGGAAAATTGCCACCTTTCGTGTAAAATTCAATGCAAGATCGAAAGTGTACTCGCTTGCCCCTTCATGATTGCTACGACTTACATGAACAAAAGCGTTTTGAATACATGTACTTTATGCATTTATTAATGTTAATACCCCACAGTGTTTGTTCGTTCCATTGAATGGTTTTACCATCTTAAAACAGAGTGTAACCACAAAACGTAGGTAGTTAGTAAAATCATCTATAAAGTGCCAACATCAATTGTCGAAATTATGAGCGGAGTCACGACCAAACCCAATTTTAATATTTGAATATTGCTTATCGTGCTCAATGCATTTATTTTTATTACAGCCAGGAAACTTAATAAAGTAATACTTATTCGTGAATCCTGCTGAGAATTTTATCACGAGCAATTATTGTCAAAGAAATCGAAATACCGGGATCGCTGGGCAAACTTTTTGCGGATTCGACTTCTTATTATACCTACTTCGTTGCATATTCAGTGCGACGATTCGCGAAGATTTAATAGTCGGTTTGCCCGGCGGCACCACAACGGAAATGAGCATTTAATGTATGAAACAACGCTTGCCTACCGCAAAGTTCGTCTTATTGAATACTAGTGTACACAAGTGTACATTTAGCATATCTATTTTAACCATCTTATTTTTGACCATCGATTTCAATGCCCTATTTTTTGTTCACAATTTTTTGTTCCTGTTCCTCTGATGCACCTAAAACTCCATCTTGGATGTTGAGAATCCTTTTTTGAGAATTTTTCCTACCGATTCGAATCTCTGCAGTATTAAAATCAGTGTATGAAGCACTAAATTTTAATGTAAATGTAACAAAAAACAAAAACTTTGATCATAAATATTAAACTAATTTCAAAGTATTAATTTTTTTATTTCCATCGAATTGCTTGGTAGCCCTTAGGTAATGAGAATAAATATCTTGGAGAAACCTCGTGATGGCCTGTCAAGCCCAGCATATTGCAAGCAAGCCCATAACCGGAACTCTGAGAAGGTTGTAGATGAACCAGTCAGGTACCAGACTGCTTTATATACACAAAAAGATGTTTGTATATACAGGGTGTAAAAAGCCAACTATCGAAAACTAAGGTGTCAGACCAGACAGAGAAAAAATTCTTGTCATATTATGATATTTTCGGTTATTTACTACTAGTACAACATAAAAAAAACCACACCTACCTAATAATTTCATTAATAAAAGAAAAAAATATTTAAAACTCAAAATCCAGCAATCCACGTAAAACAACGCGCCCAGAACATACGCAAACAGAGACGCTGTTTTCTCCGGACCGGATATAATGTTTTTTTCGGACAATCCTTTTGGATTTGTTTGTGTTCGGAATCCTATACCTACCCCTTCCGGCTTCGGTAGACGTACCGAACTATCGAAAACTGAGGGGTTGCAATCAGATCATGATTCTAAACATATTTAGCGGAAAAAAAAGGCAAAAAAAAAAAAATACTTAGCATAATCAATTAATGTTATTTTCCGTTATTTACTACTAGTACAACATAATAAGACCATACCTCTATCTAATAATAATTATCATTTATAAGAGAAAAAAAGTTAGAACTCAAAATTCAGCAACCTACGTAAAAGAACGCGCCCAGATCATACGCAAATAGTAATCTTCAAACGCTGTTTTCTCCGGATATAATGTATTTTTCGGAAAATCCTTTTGGATTTGGTTTTGTGTTGGGATGCTGTACCTACCTCTTTCGGCTTCGGTAGACGTCTTTTTACACCCTGTACCTATGTATGTGTCTACACTAATATTATAAAGAGGAAAGATTTTTTGGTTTGTTTGAATTGATAAGGCTCCGAAACTACTGGACCGCTGAAACTTTGAATAAATATGATGTGGTATACTAAATAAATAAATACTTTTTCACACCCGGTCGTAGAAAACCATACATTTTTTCGTCTCACATTCTTAACAGAAAGTAAACCATTACTCCCTCCTAAAAAACAAAATGGCCGGCGGGAGGTAAAGTTGTATGGGATTTCATTTCTCCCTCTGAGCCTCATGTGAACAGATAAGTAATGAGATTTGAATTTCGAACTTCAACATTTCTATTAAAATTTTTACTATTGAGTCCACAACCAATAGACCATAAACGAAAAAAAAAAAAAATTAGGCAACGAATTTTTTTTCTTCCGAATTGATTTTTGATGTTTCTATGAAAATGTTTACCATAGAGACCTGCACCAAGTAGAATTTATTCAAATATAAGAAAAAAGTGTGGTTAATGCCTCGCAAACTATTGAGCGATCTAATGTTGTTGCATATTAATGCAAAAATATTTTTTGAGAATAAACGGATGACCTCAATAAAATATTTTTTGAGAATGACGACTTCGACTCATTTGATAGTGGGTGGTGGAAGCTATCAAAGAAGAGAGATGGTTGGAAAGAATTGGGGGAGAACTTTGCCCAGGAGTGGGACAGTGTAAAAAAAAACGAATAGATTATTATTATTCTACCTATAAAATCTGTTCATTAGACTTGCTTGCTATTTTCTGGGTGTAAGTATTCACTATTTTTCTCGCAGTACCTATGTGTGAAAAGCAGAGTATTCACCTCGGGGTTAAAGCTGTCTTAGTCTTGGGCGCTCTTGAATCACTCGCTGTCTCAGGATTCTAGTCATTAACTATAAACGCCCTCGCTATCGCTCGGGAGTTAACTAAAGAATCCTTCGATGCGCTTGGGATTCAATATGGCGCCCGTGACATAATACACTGCTTTATCTACTTGGTGAATAATCTACTATTATTAAACTTATTGTCAACTTAAACAAAAGGTTATGTAATAAATTTCATTCGCCTGTAATCACCTATCACCTGTTGTTGTGCTTTATTAAATGAATATAAAGTGGTAAGTTAGTGACTTTTGATTTTATTGTTGTACTATTTATTAGAAAATTCTGGTTAACAATTAAAACTTTTATTAACATTGGGGTCAGGATATTATGTATTTATGGGATTATTGGTTGTGTGAGGTAGCCGACTCAGGTATTCAATAAAACCTAATACCGATCTCTAGAGGCGGCATCTTTGCCCAATGCGTCACCCAACAGTATGAACAAGTGTACCAAGTGGCACAATAATGCAGCGTATAATGTACACTGTACAGTCAGCAGCAATCATTGATTATCAGTTTGATTTTTTTGCAACGTCATTCGTTTTCAATTTCTAAGAAAAACAAAACTTTTCCTGGCTCAATATAATAGACTGAGACCTGAGTTTCAAATATTTCTAAAATTTTTGAAATGATGTTACGGATTTCAAAAATGCTCAGATTTATGAAACATCAAATGTTAATCGACTTTTGAAGCTGACTGTACTAGTAGAATTTACGGCTCATTAGCTCATTGTATACTAATTAAAGACATGGTCGCAGCTTACAAAGCCACCTGATTATTATGCGTGATCACCATTTAAATGTTAATTAGATTTATTTGCGCACCTGATCAAACTGAAACGATGTTAACGTTGACATGAAAATATCATTATCCGAGTATGTCTGAAATGTTGCCATCACAGAAATACAAGAATTTATTGAATTTGCACACGTCCATGCTTTAATTGAATGAATAATGCCTTGGCAGTAATATCGCAGATTCAATTGGGGTAACTGACAAAACATGTAAAATGAGTTGAATATACAGTTTTTCTTAGTATTTCCTGCTCTTTCAAATGGCATATAAAAAAACTAGTTAAAAAATTACGATTTTGGCTACACATAGCTGTGAACTTTTCAGGATTCCTTCAAAATGATAGTGTAACTGATTGTGTGATCCATTTCCCTATGTGAAATTGGTGTAATTGTATACCTAAATTTTTAAGTTAGTTTGTCATGGTAAACCAGCATAAGTAGAGAGCAACTCTACTTATCTCTGAATCTAACGTAACATCAAGTTAAAAAAAAATAGTTTCACTGAATAAGGCTACTAAGGACAAACATTATAATTTGCCGGAAAATTTTGATAATTCTAAGCTTTTCTGTCAAAGCAGACGGTCACAACATAGGAAAAAAGAAATGTTCAATTAAGTGTAAAAAATGCCTCTACTGAAAAGTCGTGCTTTGTCAGTTACCCCAATGGAACGGACAACCGACGATATTCTATTCGAATGATTAATTATACAATTATGAAATATTATTGTATTAAAAAGTGTGATAAGTTGTAGTTATATTATGCCAGCTGCTAGACAAGATTTTCTTGAAACAATTTTTTTTACCATGCACCTACACTGCACAGTTCTAATCTGATTATTCCTCTACGTCCAAAGGTTGCCTGAAAGATATATAGAAGGCTGATTGTTGTACATTGTTTTAGGTTTTAAGATTTCTTATGTATTCTCACCTCTTTAAACTTTCGTGATTTGGTGACATAATTATTATTTTTAAACCGGGTATTTATCACGTACCTAATGTTATTATTTCTTTTTTCCGACGTTTAAAAGAAATAATAACATTAGGTACGTGATAAATACCCGGTTTAAAAATAATAATTATTCTCACCTCTATTAATGGAACCCTCTGTAAATGAGACAGATATTTATTTATACCTGTATATCTAAGACACTGGGTAAGTGGAATACCTCTATAAATGAAACGACATTGCAGGTCCCTTGATGTCTCACTTAACCAGGTTTCACTGTATATAACGGAAAATAACATAAAATGACAAACCTAAGTAAAAAAAACGCCTTTTTTCGCTAAATATGTTTAGAATCATGGTCTGATTGCAACCCCTCAGTTTTCGGTAGTTGTCCTTTTACACCCTGTATATATCTTCTTGAACCAGATTCCCTCTACGAAAAAAAATTTAATTTTAAAAGAACTATTTATTTGATTTTCTAAATAAATAAACTAGTCTACATCTAACCAATAAAAGAATATCTATTGTTTTCATTGCATGAAATTACTAGTTTATTTATTTAGAAAATCAAATAAATAGGATTTTCTAAATAAATAAACTAGTCTACATCTAACCAATAAAAGAATATCTATTGATTTCATTGCATGAAATTAAATTACCACCACCTAGGTCATACCACATAATAATGGTTGTGTCGTATACGTAGAGTGAACCAAAAACTTTTATACTGCCGTGCCATCAACAATTTACATAGCCTAAATGTACTCCGTTAATAGGTAACCGTAATAGGTTAGCACGAGACCGTAAGAAGTGGCACAAAGAAAGAGAGGCCTATACCCAGCAGTGGGCAAAGTCAGGCTATGGATGATGATACTGGTGAAATGTACTCCAGGCCATAAGCCATAATTACACAATCTACACATACTCGTAGGAATTAAATTGATTGACTGTGGAAATATGAACTTTATCAAATTAGCAATGTCACAAACGTGGAATCAATAAACAAAACAGGCGCCGTATTCGCGTTCCTTTTTCGTTCGTTTGATGAATATTCGGATGCTTTTCACGATTTCTGATTTCAAGGGACAATTTTTCAAACGTTAAAACACGGTCCTAAGCTAGGACCAAATATTCGGAACTGAAAAATTGGCCCTTGAAATCAGAAATCGTGGTGGGAAGCATCCGAATATTCATCAAACGAACGAAAAAAGGAACGCGAATACGGCTACAGGGAGAACCGACAGAAGTGAAAACTTGAACGAAGTTTCGGTAGCGGTTCTAAAATAAAAATAAGAAACAGAACAAAAAAATTAAGTGCAAAAAGTTACTGTCCTACTAGGATTTGAACTCGCGGATTGTCTCACTCAGAAGCAGAGCTTTATAATTTTTTTTTTTTTGTAATTTTTTATAGTGCTAATCCACACTTTATTTCCTTAGCACACTAGCAGAGCTTTATTGCCTTGACTAATCTGACGATACAATGTGTTGCGTAATTAAGGTAAAACGTAAAAAGGGTCACGGCTGTATCCCCAAGGCGCGGTAGACATTCTCTCAGATCGTTTAAGTATTCCAGTACCTTTTAAGATGCCTAATGGGGGAAGTTAGTCCAAATACATATTTGATATATTGTAATTAAGGGTAAATAAATAAATACATTTCACACAGCATCATCTAGCCCCAAAGTAAGCAGAGCTTGTGTTATGGGTATTACATGACTGATATTCTATTTATATACTTTTTGTTTGTAAATACATACATATTATACATAGAAAAACCCAGACCCGAGATAAATATTTGCAGATCATAGAAACATTTATCCCGTGGCGGGGATCGAACCCGCAACCTTCTCCGTCCCAAGCGGGCTTTCACCCACTGCGCCACAGAGGTCGTCAAAAGGTATAATGAGAGATGGTGTCGTGCATAGTCACGTGACTCGCGACTCGAGTTTGATGGTTTTTTCCCATCTCAAAAATGCCCAACGTGCCTAAAGAAGTTTTCACTTCAATAAAAACCTTTGGTTTGCAACCACGAAGCATCTGGCAGCCAGTCACATAGGAACGTTTGTCCAATTATTTGATATCGTCAATCAAAACGTTTCAAATGCTCACTACGAGTATAGGTAAGACCACAGTCATGTATAAAGCAGGTTATCTTTATGCTTACAGTAGGGTACTTCATTCTGCATAAATTAATTATTAGTAATGTGAGTTTTTTTCCTATGGACCAAGGCGGCTACCGAGTGGTGGCCAAGAGATATGCGGCGGCCTCGAGGCAGACCACCTGCCCGATGGTCAAGACGATATTGTGGGGGCGGTAGGAGAGCAGTAGATCCAGCTGGAACAAAACCGCCAGGAGTGGCGTGAAAGAGAAGAGGCCTAATACCCAACAGTAGGTGTTACCGGCTGGATAGATAATGTGAGTTTTAGTGTAAAAAGTTATTACTTAAAAACTACTTACAAAATTCGTATTTTTAATGCTAACTTAATAATATATATATTTTTTCTTATTTTGATAGTATTTATTTAATAAAAGAGATAATGATATTTGTTTTGTATGCCGCAGACAAGTTTATTAAATTAGATTAATCTGATCCGCTTGTAATAGTGCTTGAAATTCACTATATGACTCTACCAATGCGTAAAATTCAATCTTTAAATGTAGTTTTAAGTTAGACAGGAAGCAATTTAATCCCATAATGAGACCTCAGACTTATTTAAGACATTATATAAATGGATAAACTACTTAGATCATAAAGACGGGATGCGCCTTACCTTGTATTTCCCCTCTGCTAAAATTCAAAATCATGTGCGTCAATCAGCGGCTGATCAAGAGTTCTGACCGCCTTAGGCTAATAATCAGGACGCGCCCCCACCATGTGTGTTACGGTCGGCAACAGTAGTATATTACTTACTTTTGTCTTTGTTTGTAAAAAAGTTAACATGATTCGTAGTCATACTACTTATTGTAAGTTTGCAGATCGATCTGCAAACGAAACTGACGTTGTCTTTTAATCTGCGCGTCCAAAATGACCAAAATCATGACACATGACTGCAGGCTGGTGTTCATACTTTTTCTATAAACGGTTTATAGAAAAAGTATCACTCGTTCGACCACCGACCGATTCGAGTGACTAGATAGTTGTACCTATTACGCGCTCTTTTAGCAAATTAAATTTCAAAATTTATTGTTAAAATCAGACACTCCCAAGCTTTTTCGGTTTACAGCGCATTTAGTTTTAGTGTTTTTTCTCGGTTTAGTTGAAATGTGTAAAAAATGGGTATATGTAAAAAAAAATGAAATCATTACATTCATCTCGAAATATGACAATTCATATTTTTCTTTGCAGTCTCGAACTTATATAAAAAATTGTAGCCAAGATTGTATGTATCGACAATTAACTAGTTCGGAAACGCACCACATAGTCGATGCAAAATATGTCACGGGCGCCATATTGAATCCCAAGCGCATCGAAGGATTCTTTAGTTATCTCCCGAGCGACAGCGAGGGTGTTTATAGTTATCTCCCGAGTGCAACGAGGGAGTTAATGACTAGAATCCTGAGACAGCGAGGGATTCAAGAGCGCCCAAGACTAAGACAGCTTAAAACCCCGAGGTGAATACTCTGCTTTTCACACATAGGTACTGCGAGAGAAATAGTGAATACTTACACCCAGAAAATAGCAAGCAAGTCAGGTTTTATAGGTAGAATAATAATAATCAATTCGTTTTTTTTATTCAACCTATACTGTCCCACTGCTGGGCAAAGGTCTCCCCCAATTCTTTCCAACCATCTCTCTCCTTCGATAGCTCCCACCACCCGCTATCGAAGGAGTCGAGGTCGTCCGTTTATTCTCAAAAAATATTTTATTGAGGTCGTCCTTTCGTTCTCAAAAAATATATTAGCATTAATATGCAACAACATTAGATCATCTATAGTTTGGAGGCATTAGCCACACTTTTTCCTTAAGTTTGAATAAATTCTACTTGGTGCAGGTCTCTATGGTAAACATTTTCATAGAAACATCAAAAATAAATTCGGAAGAAAAAGATAAGTTGCCATTTTTTCTTTTTTTTTCGTATAAGTTCTATTGGGTGTGGACTCAATAGTAACAATTTTAATAGAAATGTTGAAGTTCGAAATTCAAATCTCATTACTTATCTGTTCACATGAGGTTCAGAGGGAGAAATGAAATCCCATACAACTTTACCTCCCGCCGGCCATTTTGTTTTTGAGGAGGGAGAAATGGTTTACTTTCTGTTAAGAATGTGAGACGAAAAAATGTATGGTTTTCTTGGACCGGGTGTGAAAACTAGATTTATAGTGCTTGCGAAGATACGATTTCATCGCGCCCCCCCGATCCTCGCGCCCTAGGCTGCAGCCTAATTAGCCTAAGGGTTAAACAGGCCCTGGCGTCAATATACTCGTATTACGTCTTATACGAAATTTGCAAAAGTGTGCGTAAAAAAGAGGGTGTATTGTCATTTTTTATGCATGAGTGTATGTAAAATGCTTTCATGTGAGGAATTCTGTCAATAACTTGTCCAGGTGCCGTACCATAACCTATAATTCAGTTTGGGTGCTATCCAGTTGGTTCCTAATTTGAATCGAAAAGTTTTCGTACTATGACAACGTGACGTTTTAAGCAGAAAATTGTTTTAGGTACTTGTATTACTTAAGTATTATATTGAAAAACGATTCAGTATTTACGACAAGTCTAAGAAGAAGAAGAAGAATATTACTTTATTGTACACCAAAAAGAAAGAAACACAATAGTAACAAAAACAGTTCTTAATTAATGTGCAACAATGGGCGACCTTATCGCTGAAAGCGATTTCTTCCAGGTAACCTTTGGATGGATAGGATAGAAAATTACATGGAAAGGACGGTGGCATACAAACATGCTCAATTCTAGTTCAAGTCTAGTTTTTATTATTAGTAACATTTATTATCATACGTCATTGTACAGTCACGGACAATGAGATGTATACACTCCATACTTTTAAAATTAATATCGCACTAAAACTAATAGATGAAGGTTAAAAACAAAAAGCGGAAATTGATTTCACATTGAACTAGTGGCGAAATCAATAAAAATACCAAAACATTGTTGGACATGTTGACCTGTACATGGGTTGAAACATTATGGAGTGTATACATCTTATTGAACGTGACTGTACGTTATTAGCAAAGCAGTTCAGTTTAGGACTTAAATCGGATCGCTATAAGAGCTCATAGTAGGGGCCCAGTTATAGTTTGTCTGAAATAAACTAACTTCATAGCAGAGAGAGATGCACTACCGGAGCCAGCCGAGCCAACCGGTTAAAATGTCGGCAGCAATCTGCTTTCTACGCGAATGTAACCAGTCGCAGTAGGTAGCTATGTTTATAAGCAACTGGGTGAATATTGAGCAACCTTCACCGGAAACGCTACCGTCAATCTATCGGCCGATCTACCGATTAATTAGTTCGATCGCCGATACAATGCAAACTATGTCGTGTATGGGTGGATTTTGCTCACTCATCGCGGCAGCTGCCGTTTGATGACAAATGAAGTCAATGGAATTCCTTCCAAAAAGTGTATGGCATATGATATCTTCTCTCCTAATTGGATAGGTCCTAGGTTGTTTAAAACTACTCAACTTGAGAATAGACGAGTTATGAGAATCTAATAACAATTACGTGGCACAATATTATTTTCATCTGCTTGCAAGGATGATGTTAAGAATGACAGTCAAAAACTGTTTAGGTACTTTGTAAAAAAACAATTTGTAATATCTAAGGTCGACTACTGGATGGTGGACTATAACATCTTTAAAATTAGGTATTATTGTTTCTTCTACTCTGATATTATAAGGAGGAAAGGTTTTTTTGGTTAGTTTGAATTGAATAGGCTCCAAAACTACGGGACCGATTTGGAAAATTATTTCACCATTAGAATCCTATATTATCCCTGATAAACATAGGCAATGTTTTATTCCGAGAAAGTGATGTTTTGCGCGACGGACAAGTAGTATTTTATAAATGCATCAATATTTCTAGTAGATATTCACTATAATACGAGCACATAGATGAAATGGTGTATATAAAAATTGTATTTACAACATTAATTTATGTAAGTATTATACCCACAATAAACTATTTTTATCAAATACGTAAATTTTAAAAATATTTTAATAATCGACATGCATTAAACTAGTACAACTAACCTACAAACAAGTTATATACTAAATATTGAACAATCAATCACATAATTTGTATTTCGTGAAAAGAACGTATCTACTTGCAACGTTTTATGAACTAAATTTACCTATATTTATGTACTTTAAAACGTTTTTTATGTAAACATCCGAATCAACGCCATTTTATTGCCAGTTTTAATTTCATATTTATACCGCAATAAATACAATAATATAATTTTGTTTTACACAAATCTCAGAAAACACTTGTTTTGTTGACATAACTGTTAGTATGAAATGTATAACACAAATTTTGGTCGACTTGTTGAATACAAAATATGTATTTTGCAAATCAAAGTTTTTGAATTGCATTTGACACGGAGTAGCTGCAATAGCTTAAACTAAAATATAATTATAGAAATAACTTTTTTCGTTATAAATCTATCTTCCTCCTAGAAGAATTAGGAATAGTATGACCATTTAAATTATAAACTCAGGTATTTTTTTATTCAAATAGATCAAAAATCTACATAGGTCTACCAATTTGACGACCTCTATAGCGCTTTGGGCAAAGGCCCGCCTGCGACGCAGAAGGTTGCCAGTTCGATCCCCGTCGCGGGAGGAATGTTTATATGATCTACAGTAATTTGTTTCGGGTCTGGGTGCTTTCTATATAGAAGATGTATTTATTTACAAACAAAAAGTATATTAAGTATTATATCAATCCTACCTTCTGGACTGGACATATCTGACTCATTTCATCAAGAAAACTTTAGACATTCTGTCTTTCTAGACCAAAAGCAACCAAATGAAATAAGACCGCATTTTATGAGTGCAGTTTTATGCAAGCAGTTCATACTCGTTTCGATTTTTAACCGCTATCGGGTAAAGTGCTCTCAATGTTAGTAAAATTACGAATTAAAAACTACTGAAATCTAAAGTAAAACTAGGTTTAGTTATTATCAGCATTTTTTACTATAATATAGTGGTATTAACACTAATATTAATTAAATCCTTTTGATTCTACGTTAAAATTTAATGAATTATAACGATTATAAGCAATTAGAAAATGTTTAATCTGTATACTTTTTATTTTCTTCCCAATAATTTTTCTTGTTAAGTTGTAAACACAATTCCAACTTTATGGTGCTGTTGTTAAGTTACATTACTAATTATTCTTATTAGAAATATAGGCATAAAATTATTAGTAGGTACTTTATTAGGAATATTAAGTCATACAACCAACATTTTAGACATACTTTTTAGAAAATATTGATTATACTATTTGAGCGTTGAAGTCTTTTTTATTGGTTTTTCTTATTAGATTTTTGTGCAAATATAACTGAATATTATACAATTTGGGCTTACCATTTGGGGATATATTGAGGGGCTGTGTGATGGGTGCGGGCGCTGGCGCCGGCTCCATCTTCCAGGGGGCGCAGCACGAGGCGGGAGAGAACTCAGGCGTGGGGCCGCTGCCCGCCGATATCAACATTGTCGAGCCACCTTCGGTGATGATAACAGTCCACTAAGTCCACGGTATAAAGTTTATGTGACAGGTATGCAGCACCTATGTGACGGACAGCACTCGCCCCGCACGCGCTCGCTCGAAGCTCAGCCAGAACACTGAAGAGCGCGCTTGCCGAACCGGCGCGCCCACTCGCGCGCCTACTCCCATTTGCACGCCTTAGAAAAAATTTCTACTGCCAAACAATAACAAAAAACTAGCTCCACCGTATCAAGCCTTCAGACCTCTCTCTCTAACAACCTTAATTCGATTTCCAAACGTGTTAAAATTACGGCAACGTTCGATTCAGTGCGACCTTCTATCCCGTTCTCGATTTTGTTTAAAACCAGCTATGGCTCTACAATTTTATTGCTGCTTATCCCATATAACAATAAAGTCCATATTGATTAAACAGCAACATTTTACTTAGGACCTCTTGGTCTGAGCCTTGAATGGAACTACTCCTACTCGCACTCGTTTGGTTCGGCTTAAGCATGAACCGTTCGAAAGGGACAGGTGCATTACCGACAGCGGTGGTAGAATTACGGTAGTGAACACAGGTGATCTTTTATCATTTCTTCGAAGCGACGGTGTCAATTATATAGCTCTCTCTTTCAAACTAATGTAAGTTGTTATATTGAGATAAAGATAGCAATATTATAGATTAATTTTTTAATTAAAACTTGATTATGTTTGACCATGCTTAGCAGTTTGTACCCATTAGAACTTACAATATGTATTGCCTTCCTTCCTAATCACATAGAAGGATGGGTGGGTGGGTATATTATGCATTGTAAGCTTTGTAGTAAGTCTAGGATTCCATTAACTAGTCTCGTAGTGGAATTATTGATCAGCTTTATGATATTGTTGTGCCGAGAATGTGAATGGATCATTTTTTTATTTAACAGCTTGTTATTTTTTCCTTTGATGGATTTTTTTTATTTCTAAATAAAGTATAATCAACAATATTCGACTGTATAATCATCATCATAAATTTAGCCATATGGCGCCCACTGCTGAACATAGGCCTCCCCCATCGATTTCCACAGCGATCGATCTTATCCAGCCTGCACCAAACGGCTCCCAGCAACCTTCACCAGATATACTGTATATTACCTATAGTCAAATTCCATAATTTAATTATTAAATTGCTGCCATGTCAACATAAAACTAGACTAAGATGAGGATCCGGGATACAGTTGTGAACATGCTTACGTTTAAAAACATTAATTTATTTTCGTTATTTTAAAAAATAACGTTTAAATGTTCTCTCACTAAAAATAAGTACAACTTTAAAAAAAAGCATAATAACGAAAATCTTAAATCTTATTACGAGTAAATTAAATATGTGACAAGTTATAAAACTGACCTGCTCAATCAAACCTTTAACAAAATTAATTAATTTTTTTATTAAAAAAATAACAAATAAAAAATTGCACCCTTGTGCACGAGATGAGCCATAAAGGAAACCCCTTAAAGGGGTAGGTTTCTAAAGTTTTTCTGCAATACATTATTTTAATTTTATTACAAATCTGTGTATTGATCACAAGTATTTTCAGATTAATGAGTAGTGAGTAAAGGATATTAATCAAAAGAAAACATGTGGATAATTCGGAGTAAAGGCAGTTAGAACTGAGAGACAAATCCATCTTACATAAATAATTATATCGAATTACATGTAGGTTTATTTTTTGAACTTCTAAAATATAAATGAGTCTAGTTCTTGAGACTAGATTCAAGCACAGATATGTATAATTGATTGAAGCACAAGCTGCATTTGACAATCTGCACAACAGCTCTATGAAAAGTAAAGTAAAATAAAGTAAAAGTTTATTTTGCTAAATTAACTAATTGTTGTTGTTTGTTTGTTTATTTTGTTAATTTATGACGTCTTTATTTGAAAATAAAATAAAAATTAAACATATACATACTCCGGGAGTTCCGACAGAAGTGAAAACTTGAACAAATAAGTAGCTACGTACAATAATTTCTACGTTTGTATTCATAATGTTGTGTATGTGTGTGTTCTTGAATTGTCAGAATATCGAAAAATATCGAAAGTTAATGACAGCACGTCGCGTCGCAACGAGATTTCTTCAAAAGTATCACGTGTACCAAAAAGGTTCAATGCTAAATCCATGATTACTGAACTACTACTTCATTCTACAATTCAAAAACTATTGAATATCATAATGTTATGCATTTTTATTCACCCGCTTAATAAAAACGTAAAAATATTGCCGTAAAAGTTTACCGAGTATAGAACTAGATTGCACTGCTGGTAGATTCAGGAAAAAATCTGGTAACGGTCATGTGACTTGCGCATGGCGAATCTAAAATTTTTATTCACCCAAAACTGCTCTGCGAGGATTTGGGATAAGAAGTATTTAAAGCTTGAATAAGAATCCCCATACTTACCCATGCTTTGAAATCCTGTATTTATTCGCAATATAAAGTGCGTTTTCCAGTATGATGTTGTACGCCGGTTCTCAGTAGTTTATTTTTGTTTGATGATATCTTCGTTTGTTACATTGAGGTTCGTGGGACTGGCTGCTTATATCTGAGTGGACAACGCAATACTCCAAATTTATACCTGAGAATATATTTGAGCAGCTATTTAAAGCCCGATAGTCTTTCCATGCATATATCTATTTTTCAACTATAATAATATAATAATAATAATAGCCTTTATTCAGACAAGTGTACCTACATTACATAATATTTCACTGTTAATTTTTTTTCACTGTTAAATTTTTCAACTATTATATATTTATTCCTAAGATTTCTCATTTGCTTATCTATACTAATATTATAAAGAGGAAATATTTGTTTGTTTGTATGTTTGTTTGTTTGATTTGAAGAGGCTCCGAAACTACAGGACCAATTTGAAAAATTGAATCCTACATTATCCCTGATGAACATAGGTTATATTTTATCCCGGGAAATTGAAGCGGGGATTGAATTGACGCCGCGACGGACAGCTAGTTATTGATATTTTTAAAATTAAAAACAGAAATATGTTGGTTAAAATTGCAGGATAATCATGGACATTAGATAGAAGATAGAAAATACTAATTGCACACCACATAAAAAAAAAACAAAAATATAAAAACTAAACAAATAACATAACTATGATATACAATCGGCGGTCTTATCACTAAAAAGCGATCTCTACCAGACATTTTATTCTTATTTAAGTTTACTCTCTTGTTTTAAAAAGCCCAAAGTAGTAGGTACTACTTTAGTATTCGTTATAATAAAGCAGATTGGGTCAACTCTATAAATTATATTATTTCTGGTTCCCATAATGTTCAAAATTAGCCTCTATCAAACCGACCATTACCGCTATCATTCGAGAGATAGCATTATGTCAGCGTTTACACATAGCCAAGGGCCATTTCTTTTTTTCTCGGGTCGTGTTGCAGGCTCTTCAGACAGAGGCCGCGGCGAGGATTTAGGGGCGAGATAGGACGTGGGTGTCACCTAATGAATATATTTATTTATGCGCCTCCGCGCCGCCGCTTGCGTTTTATCGCACCGACGGACATGGCCTGCGAGACAACCCTGTTCACTTACCTTCTTCACTGTACCGATTAACCACTCGAATGGCCAGTTTCGAAACCTGGATGAAGTCATTAAAATATAGCCGCAAATAAAAGTTAGTTCTTTTTCAAAACCTTTGTGCGTCGTTTTTTTCAATAAAGCTACTTATGGCTTTACCTGCCAAATGCTTCAAGACGCACAATTTCTGTATTAAATTTTCCTCTACTGAATTGTCATACTAAAAGTTCTTACGTACCTGTAGGTAACTTATAACTTTCAGAATCACTTGCAAATCTGCAAAATGATATGGCATCAATTATTGCTATTAATGTAGCTACTGGAGATTTATGTCTTACGAATAAAACGATAAGTATTTAAAAAAACAAAAATATTTTAAAATATGAAAATGGCCTTAATTTTGTTTCAACTTGATGAGGCAGGGTTCCTATCCATTTCAAAGCAAAAGTCTTGACAGATAGATGGACAGCCAAGTGAGCATTGTGATCAAAAAGGGAATTTACAAGTGTTAATTTTTTTTTTCTTTTACGTACCTACGGTTCCAAATGTTCATGAGTACTAACATTGAATTATTTATTATATTAGCATAGTATGGACAATACAATAAACACAATGGCCGTCGAGTCACCCACAGCACAAGGAATCTGGATTCAACACATAGCGTGCTCAACCGCTCACCTAAATAACCTCCATCATAAAAAGATCCTTCATTCTCAGTCCCCACATGTAATTCTCACCGTCGAAGTCACCCATAGAGGTCTTCATAAACTGGTGGGTATTGTGGGCGAAGTATTTCAGATGCGCAGCATTTGTCGTGGTCGCGGTGACAATGCGGCGGTGGCACAGTTGTGGCATATTTCCATCATAATGTTCACAAAATGTTTGTGTTATCTATTTCGGACCACCCAGACTGTAGGTGACACATGATCTGGCGTTACCTGAAGAACAATAGCTGTGCTATTCACATTCAGATCGTATTGCTCCCTTTTTCGACTCAATTGAGTCAGGGTTCATTGGATTTCGTTAGTTTTTTTTTGAGAAGTCAATATTTTATTTAATTAATCCTAGTTCTGTTTCATTTTTTTATCTGTTTTAGCAGGTGGTATTCCAGGTTAATTTAGAATGAAAAATTTGCATTTACTTAATGCCATTATGACTACAAACATTCAGATCCAAAGTAAAATGATAAGAATGTGAACTACAAAAGAAAAAGAACTGAGTTTGTATTTTCCCGAGCATGGCATATTCTGTATGGTAAGTGGTATCAAAAGTTCATTAGCAGCAGTATTTTGTCGCGGTCGCGCGGACAATCGCGACCGCCCAATGAATGCGCTTCGAGTAGGGGCGGGGCCTAAAGCCCCACCCAGATGCAGACGCAACCTCTTCTGCTTAGTTTTTACGCAAAAATAATTATTTATGGATTTCCCGACGCTTGTATTTTTACGATAATACTAGTAAATAACTTACTATTTTGGGTAGATGTTTGACAACATTTTTGCTTAGGTTTGATAGATACCTAATAAGAAAAATATTCAACAGTATTTTTTTACTCAATTGCATTGTTCAAGTATAACTGAACTTTAATTTCCATGATTAATATATTTTTCGGCTCACTTATCCCGAAATTGTTTACACCATGCCATCCTAGCATACCATACTTGCCTCTTGCTTTCTCAAACTCAACGCAGTACTAATATTCTGTGGCAAAAGGCAAAAATGGCAAAAATAATGGCATCGTGTAAACGGCGTCTAATTTATGTTCATCAAATTGAATGATTTTAGTCAACAATGTTTTTAACAGTGGTCTTTCTTGCATTGGGTAAATGAATCCTTTTATAATAAATGTCTTATTAAACTTGCTTAATATTGGTCTTGCTAAACAGCAAGAGCTCCTACGTTTATCGGCCTTAGAGTTTTCCTATTGTGTATCCTGTATAATCTTCTCCTCTAACCAAGGAGACAAAATATCCGCAGATCCATTACCATCCATCCCTGGTGAGCCGCATGCGCCGCAGCTCCAACAGCCTTCTGGCCGCCGTGGCGCAGGACATCAGCTCCAGCATCATCGGCCACTGGATGATGATGCTGAAACCGGTATCATCGCTAGAAGCTCAATGATCTGTCGAGGCCGGCCATGTCTAATTTTATTTATTTTATTCTATTTTGATTGTTATTTATCGAAACAAATGTATATTCAAATGTGTTTTGATTAATTATGGATCAACTGGGTCTGAAATAAATTATGTTTATTTTATATATTTATTTATTACATAGTTTAAGCGCTAATCTTGTACTGTAGTACAATGACAACTCGATTTCAATAAGAATGATCTATTTGCTTTCATAAAAGAAAAATTTGCGGTTCCAAACTCGAATACGTACGCTATATCCTACGAACATTTGTTTATGATTTTGGATATGATTATCCGTACTGTTGGTCCTGTACTATTTATTTCTCATCGAACCAAAAGAAACATGGAATGAAGATTACTAATCATATGATGTTTCATCATGCATTATACTTTTTAAAATGAAAATAATCGTCTCGAGGGAACCCCCAGCTTATCACTCGTATCGGACACATGGTAGATAAACTCGAATAAGCGGTATGACAGAAATGTTTTAGGTTTACGTGCCTACCTTCCTACCACAATCTACCATACAATATCTGTTCCAAATCTTTATTGCGTCAAATTAATATTCGGTCATAACTTGGCTATGCCTTCCAATTAACAGTTTCTGTAAAAAGTTTCGTAGATAAGTCTACAAGTGGCCTTAGGTTTAACATAATACACATTTTTTCAGTACAACAAGTTTATAAAACGTAATTAACTACATGAAATACCATTAAAATTTACAACCCTCATTTGAAAATAGCCAAATAAAACGCTAAAGTTTATAAAACACGCTACGCGGAGCGCCGCCCGCCCACAACATATGGCGACTGCAGAAGGGGCGCGAGGCGCACTTGCCTACTGCCTACCCCGTGTTTTAACTCGCCTAATTGTTTCCCATTTACATACATTAACTGAAAAAATCGAACAACTGACGCTCGACTCGACCCACTATGTAAATATAAATAGCGACTTATGTAGCTCACGACAAACCCCTCCGAGTGGCTACCGCGCATCAACCGATTTCGAAATTACGGAAATCAATTGTCTAGCAACTAGTAATTATACAGCAGTCTGCTACTCTATGGGAATGTCCGATTAAAGCGTTTTCCATTATTAAAGCAGTTGTCGATAGTCGAGACTGTCACGTTATGGGGAGCACGTGATTCTGAACGAATGACGGGAAGGCTATCATTAAAACTTCTATCGACAATTTTGATTCAATCGCTAATTACCTTTCAAACTGTTAAGTAATTAAATGACGTGAGAACCGAATTCTGACAATGGATCGGGTTAACGAGCTGAATTATTAAAGATGATATCTGAAGGTTTCATGCTTGTCTTTGTACTTTTACAATTCACGATAATTACCCCTTTAAAACATATTAACCTCTTATTTTGAATCGTGGTACCGTTTGAATATAGTGTAGAGCTGTACAATAGCTCAACTTATCTGTACTGCGATCAAACAAAGACTACTTAGAACAGTTCTTAATCGTCATTTCACATACGGTTTCCCGCGTAGCTATAGTAGTCCAAGCTGAAAGTACATAAACAACACAACATGCCAAGTGAAGGGTGGCCAGTGAGTACCGTTAGCAAAATTGTATTTTGACTCCTAAACACTTACAAAATACTACCATTCATAAATCTGTTTTGTTAAAAACAACTGAGAGATCATAACTGACTCGAAATTGCATACAAACTATTTCTTATAAACCTAGAATGTATACCTACAACTCATAAAAAAACGAGTTTATAATAAGTTATCCCGAAAAATGCGATTATTTTTCAGTATGATAAAAAACTCACAAAACGAAGGCGCAGTACACGCAGGTACTCTACTTCTAAGTGTTTATCCTACCACTGCTCTTTCTATCTTTCAAAAGCTCAAAACAAACATTTTCCAAAAGTTTTCCTATCGCTACCACATTTCGCAAATAAAGGAGGCGATTTTGCTCGCTTCGCGGTCTGCACTGGGCACAATGGGTTTCGGAACGGCGATATGCATAGATATGAGCTAAACGGTGCAGGCCATGCAAATAGCATGCTTCACACACATCTCGAGCTTTCCAATTGCTTATTGTGCTGCTTGGAAAATGCTGATTTCGATCAGCTAAATACCTATTGCTTTAGGAATTAATGGTATTTTCTTTTAATCCGTTTCACTTATTTATTCTTGATATTGCTAATGCTTTGCAAGTTTATCTGACAGTCGCTGTGAAAAAAAAGCGTTAGTTTATGATCTTATCTTATCTTATAAAACCTAGGTACCAACGTACTCAAAATGGATAAGAGTATTGTAATATTTTCTTTTATGGCAAGTAAACGATTAATGATAAATGATTCTTTCATTCATTCCTGGTAGTGTACCTACTAGAGTACAAGACTTTTCTTTGAGCTTAAAGTCGCGCTGCAAAATTACTACATCTGTAAAACTTTAAAAGCCTCCTACAAAAATTATAATTAATGTAAACTATGTTGGTATGGAATATTTGATAATAACAAAACTATTTGAAGGTAGTGGATACCTTGAGCTCACACTGACTGTGTTCCAAATAGTTTATCTATGTATGTATTTTGTAATAAATATAACTATAAGAGTACCTTACCATTAGGTATTGATTATTATAAGCAAACATTATTTTGTAACTGGTTATTAGTAATTAAAATACAACAGGTAAGTATAAAAAAACAGAAATTTACAAACAGCGCATAATATTTTTGCAATTTGTTTTATATACAAGGTGGGAAAAATCAATGGGCCCTGGAGGGAAACCTCTTTAAGTCTTTAAAATACATTATTTTACTTAAAGGAAACATTCCTTTATTTCTAAAAACAAACAAAACTGCATTGAAAGATTTTCTAAAAGTCACTTGCTTTACTGAGAAAAGAACTAGCTAAAAATTAAATAAATAAACACCTTCAATTTTATTCCAATAATCAATACAGTCAATGTTAAAGATTTAATTTCTCTGAGAAGCATGAGATCTCACACTCGTCTATCGTACAGAAATCCATGTTAATCTATCGTCTAGGAAGACAATTTGTGATGTTGAATTATTATTACATTTTTGGAATGCATTTATAGTACTTAGATTCTTCACTAAGGGGTTAAAGCAGTGTATTATGTCACGCTCGCCATATTGAATCCCAAGCGCATCGAAGGATTCTTCAGCGAGGGTATTAATGACTAGAATCCTGGGACAGCGAGAGATTCCAGGGCGCCCAAGACTAAGACAGCTTGGTGGGCAGCAACCCCGAGGTGAATACTCTACTTTTCACACATACTGCGAGAAAAATAGTGAATTCACCCAGAAAATAATATGCAAGTCTAATGAACAGGTTTTAAAAGTACAATAATAATTATTTATTCGTAAATTCTCAAAAAATATTTTGGTATAATATGCAACAACAATAAATCGCTTAATAGTTTGTAGGCATTAGCCACACTTTTTTCTTACACATAAATAAATTCTACTTGGTGCAGGTCTCTATGGTAAACATTAATTTTTCAATCAATTTGGAAAAGAAAGATTAGTTGTCACATTTTTTCTTTTTTTTTCGTATAAGTTCTATTTGGTGTGGACTCAATGGTAAAAAAAATCATAGAAATGTTGAAGTTCGAAATTCAAACCTCACTACTTATCTCTTCACAGGGAGTAATGAAATGTCTACTTTATTCCCGCCTGCCATTTTGTATGTTTTTTTTTGGGAAGAAATGAATCACTTTGACATGAGTTTGTATGACGAAAAAAGAAAGCTTTTCAAGCGGGTGGTGTGAAAAAATCTTTACATATTCCCAAGTATGCGATTAACACTATAAAAATATAATCTTTAAGCTTTAGCAAGATTTTTATTTTATTTGTTTAAGATATGAACATGTACTAAATTCTCGTATGTATTGGATGTACCTCTGCCGACTCGTTTAAATCTGAGTTGAAGGTGTTGGAGAAGTAAAATGTCAATTAGTGGAGATACAGTCAAGATCCGGTTTCCTTTCCTATTCTACAGTCTACTAAACACTACGATTTGTCATTTTTAAACAATAAAATATTCAACCGCTTTGAATTATTTTTCAATACCAATAATGTTCTAGCTCCTGCTCCTATGTTGAGTATTTACTACAAATAGTTATACTGTGAAATCCATTTAATAATTGTGGGGCGTATGTTTACAATCTATTGCAGGAGACTGTACTAACTCCAGCCATTTATACAGAGCAGATATAGTGATCTCTCAATACGATAAGGAAAAGCAGTTACGTAGGTAAATCCCTTTCTTGAATAATTCACGAACCATCATAGTACAGTTTATTTTTTAATTAGCGTAGCTTTTCATAGGCCGGTTCAATCAAGATAGGAGTTGTTCGTGTGAATGGCCTGGCCTACGGACTACGTCTTGCCTCACGCATCAAGGCTGACGTCCACTGGGAGTGTAACATATTTGATTAGTTTAGCGATACGTCAATAGTACCTATAGCAGGCTAGACAGGTTGTTGCATTTCATTATTTAGCAAAATAAATCCACTTAGTGAGTGCAGTGTGGGAAAAAAGCAAAGACACATTAAATAGGAACTGTTTTTCGTCATTGGCCTTAAAAGTTTGAAGGCTGCTAAATCTGGAACTATCTCTTAAATGTTTTTGTAGAAAAAATCTAATGTTTTATAGAATGATAGTGTAGATGAGGACTGAGGTAAAAAAACATTCCATGGATCCGTCCGTAACAGTTTTGGCTGTAAATGATTGAACTTTGACTCGGCTGCCGAACATCTCGTAGTGGTAAACTCGCTTTAAGCCTGCCTTACCGATTATATGCAAATGAGATGTCATAACACGTGAATAATTACGGCCAGCCACGAGTCGCCCACGGACGAGCCGCACAAATTGGATTTACGTGAAAAGCGAGTTTGCCCGCGACATGACGTTGATGTATGTATTTTCAGGCAAATGGGGTGCATAAGAAATTATTAGAGTTCCAACATAATAAAGTTTATGTGTATATAACTTAGAATGAGAACTTTCTTAACTACTCTAGATGATCACTCTAATCCCTCAAACCTTACGTGTGTAGAGATCCAGTGATTGTTATTTGTGTCAGCATTTGTGATTCAGTGATTGTAATTTGTTTAACAAACAGGGTCACGACTGTATCCCCAAGGCGCGGTAGACATTCTCTCAGATCTTTATATTCCAGATCCTTTGAAGATGTCTAAGGGGGTAGTCAGAGGCATGTACAAATACATATTTGATACATGCCCACATCTTGCAGAAGTTAGTATTCCATACGTGACAGGTTGCAAGCCCATCGCCGCCTGTAAGAATACTAACTGGTTTCCTCACGATGTTTTCCTTCACCGTTCAGAGCTCGTGTTAAAGCGCATATAAATTTTACGAAACGCAAAATCCATTGATGCACGGCCGGGATTATGTCTATTAAATACTTGTAATTACACAATCAAAATTTTGTGCAAGAAGAAGTTATTATATTCTAGAACTGTAACAGAATTGACAATTTATATTATAGGATATCTCAGAAATGGCCAAACACAGTATTCCAATATGACAATATTTCTTTATTTCATAAATACAAACATAATCATCAATTTACAATCTTATCCAGCAACCCAATCTATCTACCCGTGTCTAGCTCTGCCTTCTCCTTTGCCGCCCTTTTTTATTTTATATTTTTGCCTACTCGTCAATTACGCATTCCACCTTCGTCAGAGTGACCGAGTGCAAACTTTTTCATAAATTCTGCTGATTTAATTAGACATTATTTTATAAAAGTAAATCAAACCTTACAATATTATGAAACGACTGCACACCAGTCAATTCTCGTTATAAGCTTACTTTGAGGTAGTGGTCACTAAACCTTCTCTGCATATTGTCGGTGGTAAAAGCAGGGGCAGTCCCCACCTATTTTCCTTCATTTTCATATTATTAATATCTCATTAGCATACCGTCGCAGCACTTTTCACGAAAAGCCCCGCTCTGGAAATTGCGACCAACGTCGGGGGGCAGCGTGACCAAGCATGCTGCGTTAAGGGGTGCTCGAGTTGTTATGCTAATATACAACATTCCTACCCAAAACTGACCGTAATAATTATCTATACCAGTCGAAACTCGGCCTTAACACCTTAAAGTTAAAGACTAATCTTGTGTGACCAAGTCTGTCAGTTAGTGCGATGTAGTTTGAGGTTGAGGTAAAGGTTTGCGTGTCCGCCGCTGTGGTCGCGATAGCGGGAAAATGGACGGTTGACTACGTTTATGGGTTGCCGCTCGCTGGTCCTCCGCTTTAGAACACACTTACATAGCAACGGGACGTGCTCGAGACGGATACAAACCCTCAATATTCATACAGAAATTACAATAAGTAGCTATACAAACAATATATTGATGACGATATGAGAGAACAAGTTTATCTGCTATGATTTTTATACTCAAACTGGTTTTGCCCTTCCGCGGAAGGGCAAAACTAGGAATTGCTCACTGTGTAATACGAAAATATATGTAAAGCATTCACCAGTTATTCCGTTTCGGTGTGAAGTAAAAATTATAGAAGGCATATACTTACACGTGCTCGTAAATACCCAGGACTACACGTTCAGACGGCGTGATAAAGCGCCTTAATAAGGTTTATTTCTTTACATAGCGGCGGGTTCGTGCCGTTTGCAGTGAATTAAATGTTTTAAGCAATTTCAGTCCAGACAATGTCCCTCTTTTGTTCAGCTAAATGGCTGAAGTATGTACCGAAGGACTTTGTCAACTACTAGAAGGTTGTTAATAATTTATTGATCTAAAAGTCTGAAGCACGCAAGTGAAGCCAAAATCGAAAACTAGTTTTAAATAGGAAAACAACCATGATTATATGAGACAACTGTGAATTTGACTTTTTAATTAGGTGCATATTTGAAAAAAATATTTCCTTCGATTTAAGTACATACATATGTATGTATAAGCGTGAGAAAAATGCAACTAATAAATAGCAAAAAAAACCAAAATTGAACCAAGTATCCAGGGATTCAAACCATAAATAACTCAGAAAAAATCATTGACAAGTAAATACTTTACCATAAACAATTCACATTTCAATACAGGAATTCAGAAAATCACAAAAAATACGGAAGTCGCTGTGGTTTGTGGTTTATTTGAAAAGGAGTAAAAGAATAATGAGTATGTAAGAGCGTGGTATGAACGATACAAAAGATACTGCACTGGCAAGGTCAGCTGTTCAGATAAAGGCGTTTGTTTGTACTGGTACACTTGATGCCAGCTCCCGACACATTGATTTCTATAGCCTTTTGTTTTGCATAATTATATTTTTATGGGAAAAAACTTGCAACAAAAACATATTTATACCAATCACAGAGTTGTTTATAGGACTTGTATTTTTTACACTCTTACAAAGTATCAAAAATACGTGTTAAAAGTTGCATTAATTGCCGGGACTCGTATGCATAGTATGTGCATTGTACAGATTGAAATTAAAGCAACACTGGAGAGAAACGTAGACAATGTTATTTTCGCCATTGTTCACGATACAACAAAATGTAATTTACAAAACCGCTAAACTACGGTTCTTACCGTGAATTTTTACGACACGAAAGAGACTTGAGAGAATTGTGGTTGCATCGTTTGATCTGTAATTAGGGTGTTAATAGCGTATAATAGCTTGTAACGGTCTCAATCCATGGCATTGTGTTTTTGTATGCTACAAGCGCCTCAGTAATTGAAACGCCGAAAAGCGGAAAAAAATCAATGAGAGTGCGTGTGTCTCTTTCTTGTGGTGTATTAGGGTATAATTTGATGAAAGAACTATTTGGCGGGCAATTAGTAACCTTATTATTATTTTTATAACACAATGTTTTATGAAGAAGATTCTGAGTCTGCCTTTAAATCATGCTTCCGAATTCAACGTTGATCACATTCAATAAACATTTCGATAACATTGTAAGTGGACCTCCAATGCGTTTGATTCAATAAGCCGTCGATTATTCAATACTGCAGGGGTGTTCAATTCGTGGGCTTTTTGCGGAATGCAGGACATTTGAGGCAGGTGCGGCCGCGGCCCGCTCGCTGCGACGACGCTAATGAACACAATGAAGACGTATTCCTACGACTATATCCGGCGTTGATCGATTGATTTACTCGCTGCCACCGCGCTCGAGCTTTTTGTATTCGAATGTCGCCCGTCGTTTGCATATCGGAGTCGCGGGGAACGAATTTTAAACAAGACGTACGATGGGAGCCGTGATGTGCTAGATATCGCTCTTAAGCTTTGCCTTCATAATAACATATACCGTAATATGACGGTAAAAACTAAACAGTTTTACGCGTTCTTAGCAACAAATATTCCCAAGGTGTTTCAAAATACTAACTGAATATAAAGTAACATTCACATAATTAGTGGGTACAATATCAACCATTTTGATATAATTTTGCTGAAGACATAAGTTTTCCCTTAGACCTCACGGTGCAACTGAAACTGCACTGCTACGTGGTAAACAATATTACAATTCACGAGTATCACAAATCTTCAAAGGGGTCAGACATTACGCACACAAAAACTAACTCAACTGATAGGGCGGTAGGCAAGAGATTCCATAGAATACAATAGCGGTCGCTGTTTGTTGGAAAAGCAAGGCTTTAGCGAGGGGATATGACGATTTGCATATGAAGGAGCTTTGGGGTTATTAATTTACTTTTTGCTGCGACAGGAATCTCCGATAAAGTATGAAGCGGCTATGCGGCTTACCGACAGCAAACATTTCAATGCCATAAGAATTATGTAAAACAATGATAGTTTATCGTGAATGGTTTAGAGAAAAAAATGCAATTTACAAAACAAATCTAGCATTAAACTTTCTTCTGATACCTTTAGAATTTGATTCCAATCATAACACCTAAGTTTTGGTACTTTCATGTCGTAGGACTTGGCAGTCACTAATTTTACTTAGACACTACCACACTCAACTTCATGATAAATGAAATGTTTACTTTTTGAAACAAAATGACTTGTAAAAGATACTACATGGTACCATTTTGATAAAATTTTAAAGATTCCCAATAGATAAACATAATACTACAGTGATATTGTATGCCTGAGCATAAATTCGTACTATGGTACGTAAGAATCAGTAGTCCATAACATTGTCACGGAAATTGCCATTCACAGGCTATAGTTACCTCACATGTAGTGTATAGTTTACAACGAAGTGCACTTCGAACAATTGACTGCACATATCTTGATGAAACACGAACATTGTTCACTCATACACGTTGGTTGTATCTAATACTGCGTGTCTAATAATTTATGCATGCTCTAACCAATTATGCGAGATATGAGTCTATAGTCTTTAAAGGTATCAGGATATTTTCATTATCATGTTTGTGTTTATGATTCAAAAAGTAAAACATTGTTGTGTCTCTTCCTCGCTATTAATCTGGCTATGATTCTGCAGATACTCTCTCGAACTTTTACCTATTACTTCGTATTAGAAGTTCGAATCATTAAAATTTTGAACATATTTGAAATATTTAGAAACATGTTGAAATAAAATAAGTAAGATTTGCTTATTATTGCTTTAATTTTTTTAAATAAATGTTATACTAAATTAAATTAGCCCTTTTATAGCATTATAATAAGTTGGTAATTATGCAAAACAATGTAAAACTGATATGTTAATGTGTGTCGGGACGATTTAGCACCCCTCTATATCGGAACATTTTGTAACTGCTTCGCGGAGGGTGACTCTATCTTTATCGTCATCTTCTACAAATATAGCCGCGGCTTTTCATCGATAAAAACTGTCATGTTTTAAGACCGTTTAAAAGTTATAAATACGTTGTTACTAACAAGATAATACTACAATTGCTTTCATAAAAAAATACCCCTGTATGAATTTATGGGTAAGAAAGGAGTGAGTGTTGAGATGACGGCTGGACGGAGTGGAAGAGGAAAACCTGTTGTGCCGACCCCACATAAAAGTGGGATAAGGGCAGGGAAATTAATGAATACAGAAACTCCTGAATGAATGACACAGTATTGATGAAGTGATCCTCCATACCGGGTATGTTATACAGAAACGAATAAAAATCCCATAGAATATTATTGTGATTTTCACACACCAAGAGCAGACGGAGTAACCCTGCACTTTGATATGTGTTCAACCCTTTCCAGCTCAACATTTGAATATATTAGACCAAGTTACTATGGTATAATCTGTGTTCTAACTCACTTTTGACAAGCTGCTAATCATATTCAAACACCTTGCGATACCACATCAGTTAGAATTTTAAAGTATTGGTTCCAGGGCGCATTATTATTTTGAAGGGTTAAACGACTAAAAAGAATCTGACTGACCAAAACGATATCTATGGACAGGTGATTTTGGTTTAAGTGCAGAGTATGATGGCATTTTAATTTCTAAGCATAACAAACAAAGGTGAACCGTTGAATGAAACTTGTATTTTGTCAACGAAGCATTTATGAAATTTCATTAATTAATATCCGATACCACTTATAAATAGACGATAAAAAATAAGAATGAAAGTTTTTATAAAGTATGAAATTGAGCTTCATTGTACATGATTTATATTATAAACATCAAATTATAGTCAATTTCATCTAGCAATAAAAATGTACACAGTACAATGCCGCGGAAGTCGTCAATAATTTTATTTCGTTTCAATTATAAACTTTTTCAACTTCTTATGGAGATGGGCGGAGTGTTTACACCGGTACAATTAAAAGTACATCAACCGAATCCCACAACCACCGTGACGATCACTCCTCATATCTAATATTTTATTCACATATGTTCCGCTCAAATATTTTAACTAACCATCCAGTGTAACAAGACACTCTCTATACCGTCAGGTTTTAAAATGTATACAATTAACGAGAGGAATAGTAAAGTCGATGGTTCAACGTATGTTGGATGTCTTCGACGGAAGTGGAAATTAAAATTGTATATAACGTATTTCGACGAGCCAAAGAAAGGCATTGATGAGCCAGATAAGCAGGAACGCGCAACTGTCGGTAGCCATTGTTTTAACATGTGAAAATATTAACGAAGATAACCATTTTAACCGTTTTTAATTTGATTTTAATTGGTAGGTGTATTAAGAAATTTTTGATTATCTCTGTCTAGTTTATCTCCTGCATAACTAAGTTTTTGTATGTTTTGTATCCAGAAATTCTTAGCTTGCTTTGGCAAAACCATAATTCGGTCATAATACCTATAATTGGAAAAGTGGCTTTGAACTTTTTTACAAGAGGTATTTATGTAATAACTAAAATACATTGAGGTTATTATACATTAAGTGCATATAAGTGCCTGACATAAAGAAGGAACAATGCGAGGTGTGAGCTTAAAAGCTAGCCGACCAATAAGGACGGCAATAAACTGCTAATTGCGAGGGGAGCGATCCTCGCCCTGACTGAGCATTAGGGGCCGCGGCCGCGGAGACATGCCCACTGAGCTTCTGCGATAAACAAGTACATGCTTGTTACATAATAAAAAGTTCACTTGTTATGTAAGCGAGTGGTCGGCGCAAAAGGCGAGGCGAGCTCCAAGACTGGACACAACTTACCAAAAGAACAAAAACATTAATTCGTCGACACTTCATCTTTCCGAGATATGCGGCTGCAGTTAGATAAAATATATAACTAGTTTAATTTTCATTATCTAGGTACATGCAAAGTTTGTTCTTGTGTGCTTCAGCCATCGAGGAGCTAGAGGTTTGAAATTCATTCATAGCACTCAAATACACCCCTATTTTAAATTACCAGAAAAAAATTACACGTAATCTCGGTGTCTGTTACTGTGATCAGTAA
The DNA here is from genome assembly GCA_963565295.1 of Epirrhoe alternata. Lineage (NCBI taxonomy): Eukaryota > Metazoa > Arthropoda > Insecta > Lepidoptera > Geometridae > Epirrhoe > Epirrhoe alternata. Next base: position 8,672,203 of record OY751381.1, on the reverse strand, counting down.
CAGTAACACATTGATGTAGTTAAAATATAACTTAAAACAAAATATAACCTAGAAAGTAGTCAATACGAGTCAGACATGTATTTATTATAGCTATTATACTGGTTACTGACTGGGGATGGAACAAGAGCATAGTTTGAATGAGAGTGCGTAAGCAATTGTTATCTGTAGTATTATTTGTACAGTTTTCATAAAATTGTGTTAGGTTTTGGTTGACAACAATCCTCGATATCTAAAACCTGACCATGCCATTATAATTTTTTGCATCGGCTGCAACTGTCTTAAATTTTTTTTTCTGGTAGTTACAAATTAGCGGTGTTGGTAATTGTACCTACCTACCATCATAGTGAATAGGTCTCTTCAGCTGTGAATAGCTGTTTATGTTTATTTGTTGGCTGTTTTCTATAACTGATGGTGTTATCAAATCTTTCCATCTCAAACATCATCTGAACGACTACAGCGTTCTGTTGTACTCAGTCCAGTTATAAAAAAATTTTGTTGCAGGTAGGTAGGTATAGATAAAACATCTAAGTAAAAATACGAAGTTCTAAGTTTTTTAATATCTCTAAAAACAACAAAATAGGGTTTCGTAACGTAAGTACGAGTATCTATTCGGTCGGCAGAAGACAAAGGCAGTTTTTAAACGTATGCTAATTGTTTACCGTGGCTTATGTGCACCTCGACACAAGTTATTATGTCGCAACTACATATAATGAGGACGACCATAGACTTACTTTTTTGTAAAGAGACGGTATTTTCTGCAGTAAAAGTCTTTACCCTCTAGAAAAAAATTCAGTAAAAAATTATACTCGCAATGAATGTCTCTCTAAGTAATTTCGAAAAATCTACTTGGTGTGCTAATGGTACTCAAGGTTCTTTCAATGGAAACGGCATAAATATAAGTAGAGCATTTTTTCAGTTATTGGAGCTTAGATTAATATTTTGGGAGATCTCATGGCTTGCTCGAGCAACGTTGTGGATGTGGCCTCCTACTGGTTTAAATGGCTCTGAATAGCATGATACATCGACTTGAAAGAAGAAGAATAAGCTTAGATTAATCAACCATTATCTTATTCAGCAATACCTAGAATCATCAATGTGCCTATCTGTGTTTATTCTAAGGCCATCACGCGACACGGAAGCCCGCTACTGTGTGCCTCCATTGTAAGTCTTCAGCTCTTCAATCGGTTACCACACTTGTTCGTCGCGCCCCGCTCAAAGAGCCGCCGCGTCTTTGTCACCTGTCTACACTCGGCACTACAATACGCCGACAAATGTGCTCGATAGACTACAAAAATATACCGCTAAAGAAGTGACCTAAATACACGTGGGTATTATCAAAGTTCTTCTAATATTCGACGTACCTACATATCAGTTATATTCTGTGCTCTTTGCTTAGAATTAATAAAACAACAAAATTATGTTACAAAAAGTGCCTTCAGAATCGAAAATTTTGATAAGACTTTTCATTTCTCAATATTTTCAGAAGTTCTTTCGTTCACTCTTACTTAGCGCTCTTACAAACTAGCGGATGAACCCCGGGGCGGGTAGCCGCGTGGCGGGCTGCTTTTCCAGTTTTAGTATGCAACCGCTTGTCATTGTACGCACCTAACCGCCACTAACCGCCAAAAAATTGTACTAAACTTTGAAACGCGGGGCGCGGTTCAACCGCTAGTGCGTGAGCGAGCTGAAACTTCTCAATTAATAATCCTTTTATTTTTGAAACATTACATTCAATCTAACATGTTAAATCAAATTTTTTTGTAAAAATAAATACTTCTCAAAACAGTTTGAAATTCCAGTAAGTATCGTGACTATAACAGATACGTCACATAAATCATAACATCATGTTAATCCCAAATCACTCCATTGAATCCTCGTCAGATGCGGTCACGGGGGACCCTTGATGCATTCAAAAAAATAATTTACGATCTCGAAAAAATGTGTAAACAATACGCAGCAATGTGTCAAAATACTTTACACAATGCGATCATGGCTAAAAGGAAGGTCGGAGTGCTCACAATAATGTAAAGAAACCACTTAAGGGATTTAACAAAAGATGTCGCCGAGCTATGAACTTCTGAAGCAGTTAATAGAGACTCGGAACAATGGACCCTAGGGTTGAAGTGACCCTCATTTTAAACGGTATCCACGTGAAAGGGTTCGTTAATCAAATTATTACCCCGTATTCTGTAATCTTGTCATCGTTAAATGACGAAGGCACTTCTAATTATTAATGTTTTTACTATTCAATAGAAAGAATTAAAGTTAAAATCTTATCTAAACTACACAACGTGTGTCACTGTACTGAACCTGAATGTACTGTTATTTTTTAATATTCTTTGTCTAAATCAGAATAATATAAAATACAAGAAGTGAGATTTTTATGTTTGTCCATTTAAACTCACGAACTCTTAATAGCCACAAAAGAGAAACAGTTTGTGTACCTTACTTGAACTCTACTCCTAACAAATGCTCAATATTAACTAATATTATTTACATTTCGTCCCACTTGCATCAAATCTTGATAACCAATAGTTAAACTTTGATTTCTTGTAAATGAGTAATATAAGTGTAAATTCTAATACTAGTGCAAGTGGATCTTGGTGTTCCTATCAATCAACATAATGCCGACCTGAGTCCATCAATGATAAACTGATAAAGAAATGGTGCTAATGTAAATAAATGGTCAGCAATATTTTAATGTCTGTGATCAGATAACTTTGTATGGAGATGACTTTTGTTTCTTGTATGAATGTAAGCAGATCATAATTTATTTATTTACCAACATTTTGAATAGCCTATAAGCTATTCCAGCTTTATAATATGAGTGGGATTTATTTATATGATATCGACGTAACTTGAATTAAGAAGTTGTCAAATATTTTCTACCTATTTTTGTGTTGTTGTATTTCATTTTTCCGTACATACCCAAATGGTGAAAGCGGAACCCTATACTAAGCCTCCGCTATCCGTCTGTCTGTCCGATCAAAGCAAAATTGCAACTGGTCACTGTAGTCTTAGGTCGCATCGCTCGCTAGATCGAAAAAATAGCTTTTTATAAATAAAAGCACAATTTAGGTATCACTGTTTCGAAAGTCTGGATTTGATTTGTTTTAGAGTTAGAAAGGAGAACCGTTTCCATACCAGCGAGCCCAGTATTACGTAGTGGACAGTACAAGCGCGCGCGCAACAAGTGAGCCTAACAAGCGGCCGACACAAAACATCTCACTGACGCTGAGCCTAACTTATTGCAGCCAATGACTAATCGCTCATCATACATTTCACACTTCGATGGAATGCCCATAACTTAGCGCCCAACAACGACTGAGCAAATGATGAAATAAGAAGCAATTTATCACGAAAAACGTGAATTGGGCCATTCAATGGTGTATTCAGCCCCACTTGCAATAGGACTCAATACAATAAATGAACCTAATGTAAAGAACTTGACTAGTTCGAGGTTATACTACAAGTTCAGATGAATTATGGACATAGGGGAAGGTTGCCATCATTGGACCAGCGCTTTCATTGGACCACCGATGTATTTCCAAAACTATGATAGCTAGCGACAGCAAAACCAATGGAAACGAGTCTTTAGCGACTCAGATGCACCCCACTTTAGTCTCAGTGACGTTGCAAGACGTGGCGATTAGTGACGTATGTGAGTCTGTTTTCGGAAGGCAAAATCTTAAATTTTGACTCTGAACAAGATGGTGTATCTAACATTGTATTCATGTTTAACTGCATGTGTTGCTATAAAATATTAGACAATTTTATTGTGATTCTATGTGCGTTTTTAAATTTTGTCTATTCGTGTCAGTTTAGATTTAACATGGTTTCTTCTCCATGAGTACCTAGTTCCTATCAATGGACCACTTGAGAGTTCCACTATTGGACCGGTCCAATCATAGCAACTTATAATTATTGTCTTTTATAAAAATGGAAATAATGGGAATAGTTTCCGAGTATTTCACTTAATTATGCATTAAACTGTTATTTTTCATCAATATTTAAATATTATACTTTGAAAAATTCAGAATGTCGATGACAAAAAGGAAGCCTTTGACATGGACCAAAACAAGTTAAAATCTTGTTCTAAAAAAACAAAGCATATGTTTCAATGAGGTAAGCAGAACAAAATAGAGGCCTAAAAGAAACACATCAAAATACATTACATGGAGCGAAAAAAAAAGCCATAAACATGCTAAAATTCTGAAAAAGTCCCCCGGCAGGCTTATAAAATAACTTTCTGTGTAATGATCATCATTCCGATAATCGTTAGACAACTGGCATTTGAGATAAAAAGCAAAATGATGTGAATATACTCATGACAGTTCTGTAAAAATGGAATAATATTGACAGTTACGATAAGTAGCCATGATTGGACCTCTCGAACATTTTCTCGAAGTCCATTGATAGCAACCTGGTGGTCCAATGAAGGTGCCCATGGTCCAATGAAGGCAACAGTCCAAAATTTAGATTTCTTCGTATAAATCAAAAACTACAAGTCTGAACTGTTTGTGTTTTTGGTTATTATAAATCTTACTAATTTAAAATGATGCATTGGTTTTATTTTATCACGAATACTTTTTTAGTTATAAGGTCGTAAAGTTAGGGGGTCCATTGATGGCAACCTTCCCCTATGGTATTTATTTTATGTCTTGACGATAATCCTCTCTTATCACTTCAATTGTTCGCTATATAACTGATACTCGTAAATTTCCCAAATTAAATACATTGCTATGGGTGATACAAAAAGAAGAACTAAATAAAATGGATACCAAAGAAAATAAGAGAGGCATTTGCTCAGTAGCTAATTAGAGAGAGATAAATTACCTACATCAGTTCCTGCATCTTCGATTCATGAACAAGTTTCACCCGAGGATTGGAAAGTAAGGCGTAAACCCTAATCATCTAATATCTTGTAATAAACGAAAGTACAATAATGACCAGTGAAATAACATTGTCTCTGCCGTTATTAATAAAATTCGTTTCGCATACAGATTCTGACTTATCATTTGAGAAAGCACTGACAGTTATTATTTATCTTTAAAGATCGGCAATTGTTTTGATAAATCATCGACTTGCCAACTATGAGCTCTACGAGTAGTACCTACCTAAGTAAAGCAAAAGAACCCAATAAACATAAGTATCATATTTATAACCAAGGTGTTTCATTTTTTTTTATCTTGAGTACGTTTTGCACACATCTGTACACGGATTTGAAATTAGACAATAAATGTTTTGTTCAAATTAGTAGATAATGGGCCCAGTCGACTAAAGATAAGTAATAAATTAAATGCATTAGGTCAACTGGCTCCGTAGGGCCATTTTTTTCCGGGGCCAGTCGACTAAAAAGCCCTAGAATTTAACTACGCACACACTCTCGATTTCAGCTATGTAAAAAACATTACCTTCTCTTATGCCATGTAAGAGTCCTCCGGATTGACAAGAAACTCCATTAGCAGATAATTTTACCTGAACTCGTTGATACTTTTACCAAAGCTATTCCAGGCTTATTAATAAGGTCTCTCTAGCGGCAATGAAGTTTCTAACGACACGAGTAAGAAATTAAGCTTGACAGTAAATAGAGGTGTAATTCAACGATGTTCGTGCTCACGAATCGAGTATCGACAGGATAATGGGTGCCGGCCCTCGATCGGCTCCCAGGGACTCGCTGTTGCCTGAGCTTTATACACTATCGGCAAATCTGTAAAACACTGTGTAATTGAGTGTATCAATGATTATACTTACAAACTTTTTAGACAAGCAGAATTTGGTGCTTGAAATATTTGTAGGTATACATCATGCAACATGCACGGTTCGGTTCCCGATAGTTCTAAATTATTTATCAAGTTCTTGCAGTGCAGTTCTAATTTCTTTCATCGCAACTGTTTTCATTACTCTGTACAATACCTGCGACTGGAGATCCGTGGTCTCTGCCTACCCCTTTGAGACAGAGGCGTGACTTTATGTATGTATGTGTATGTATACAATACCTAAACAAATACAGTTGCCATGGATGTTGTGCATTTTACATCCCATTTTCAAGTTAACCGTTAAACCGCAGAAACCTCGCATAAATATAAAGGTTATAAGACAATAAAGCATTACCAAGGTTTTCCTGTCGATGGTATCAGCCAACCCTAGCGGCCGATGAAGGCTCACTCATCGAGTTCAAAAGCCAAGTGCAGCTATCTGTTACCGCGTCGTAATCTCGGGGTTACACAACCAAATGCTACAATTTCTAGGCCGCATGGACGTAGAAAGAAGGTTGTTATCAACTACGCTATTGCCGAATTCATAACTTATATTATTGATGATACAGACAGTTGGAAGGATATTTTCTGAGTGTGTATCTTCGGGGGTAAAGAGAGTATTAGCTTCTGAGTAAAAAAATAATACTGTATGTAAGTACTAAGCCCTCTTACGCTTTAGCGGTTAAAATTTTAGTACAATTTTGTCGTGGTTAGGGGCGGTTAGGTGCGTACAATGACAAGCGTTTGCATACTAAAACTGGATAATTACGTTTTTTAAAAACTAAAAAGAAACCAGACTTTAATGTTTGACTTATAGGGTGCGGTGTTTCTGAGGAAGAGGTTTTTTGAGTTTTACGGGAAAACTATCAATCCCTCAGGAATAAAAAGTATATATAAAATATATGGGACCACCTCGAGAGTATACTTTTTCAAGTACTAAAAATTTGGAAATCGGTCTACAATTGACGGCAATATCGATGAACATACATAAAAAAAACATACATACAGAGGAACATAGAACCTCCTCCTTTTTTTTGAAATCGGTTAAAAAGTGGCACGCCACGCGGCTAGCCGCCCGCTGTTCAACCGCTAGCAAGTGCATTATTTATCCCGACGAGGATCTTCATCTGGTTCAATTTTTCCCTTCTATGTTACTCTAATGCTGTAATTAAATTTTAATCTTGATCAACTTGATCACTTAAAGATTACCTAGTCACTAGGTTGTCACATGTTGATCACAATCTAGATCGACTAGGTCCTATAGTCTATAGATTGTGGTCTAGTTGTTACCAGCAAGCTTTGTAACTGCAGCCATTCCTAACGTTCTTGTTTAAAACGCCGCCGATATTTTATACGAGACCCTGTAAAGAAGACATCCAGTCGTTGATTTATTTTATCACCCACTTTGTTGATGGAATTTTGTTTGGAGAATATGAAGTAATTGAGAGAATAACATTTTGGATATACTATTACGATATCGAATTTTAAAACGAGACGATTTAATGTTTCGAATATTTGTAAGTGTTCACAGATTCTGTGTCTAAAGCTTCTCTAGAAGCAAATCCAACCACCCTAAGTATTTTCAACCAGGTATTAAAAATATCAGTAAATCCCCAAACAACCAAAAGGTGGTAGATAAAGAATTGAATGGTTATAATACTTACCTATCTCTAAGCCTAGCTCCTATTTTTTGTATTTGTAATAGTGTTTTGTGATCTTCTACTTTTTTCTCTGTTCGTCTGAATTTTGTATTTTCCAAATAAATATCTGTCTATCTATCTATCCTAGGTGAAGACTAGAAGCTAAAAAATTACTTTTTAGTAACTGTTGCACGAACCTGTTATGATCATCTCGATGCATTCTAGGCTATCTGGTGGGAAGAAGCTGGCGATCTGACAATCGCTAATAATCTTGGAAAATAATTGGAAAACCTTTGCATAACAGTAGGACAGTACAGGTTGATAAAAAAATGTAGTTACACATCAATCAAGTAGAAAAAAAGGATATTATTGTTTTAATTTAATGAATTTTTAGAAAGATAAGCGCTGTACTCGTATTTGTTTGTTTATTTTTTTTTATCAATTTATAGCTAATCTTGTTTTTGCACATGACGGCTCCGACTGATGTTTTCGGCCACCGCGTGCAGAACGGATGTGTACGTCTGTGCGCGGAGTCGCGGCGATAAATCCCGGACTCGCCGCCGGCGCAGGTTTCGGGACCCATCAATCATTCTGCAGGAGACGTCCAGACGTCGCTTCGTGGTAGAGTAACGCAAATGTAGAGGTTGAAGCCACCCGAGAATCAATATCCAAAAGAGTGGAATATAATCTAATCCACCATGGTAATGGATTACAGTGGAAGAAAAAGTAGAAACAAATCCCTTAGTGGATTTGTTTAGTGGATCAGAGTGGAATAGAGCTATCCAAACATACAACATCCTCTCAAACTTTAGTTTTTTAAGAATAGTATGTTTTGATCTGTTTCGATCCATTTGACAGTTGATAAACGTTTAAATAAATGCTTGTTTTATAAGAATATGCCACGTGTCATTAGCACAATTGTAAATGTAAGTTGGTGCAACTTTAAAGGACATTTAAGCTTATGTTTGTTATTTTTCTTTATAATATATTTTTAAGTTTAAAATATATTTTTTCAAAGATAGCGAAATGCCTTAGCCTTAGCTTTCTAAAATAAATACATAATAAATAAAATTTGTTTATTTTAGACTACAAAATGACCCATAGCTTGTTAGTAGGTACGACGACGAAAATGACGAATGAATTTAAAGAAATCCTAAAGTCTCTGATCCACAAGTACTCTATCATGAACTAACAACTTCTTAATAAGAGGTAACCTGCCGGCCTGCCAGTTAGTATCAGTCTGTATTTGATGCATGGTAACTAGAGGCGATCGTATTACATGCTCGCACTCCAAAGTAATTCACTTAATTTCACTTACTTCGTCAAATTGGCGTAATACGCCCTATTACGCCTTATGAGCATCATTCAATTTAGTCAGTGATAAATGGATGAGACTATAAAGGTACCTATCAGAGGACTCGGACTAGCGTGATTTGAATATCACGGAGTCTATATCGAGTTAAAATAAATTCAAATCATTCTTGCTTATTATTCTACCGGCTCAACATTTTAAATTGGGCTTGTCTACTGACAAAATATTTTTTAAACATTTGCTCAAACACAACTGATCAAATAACAGGTATCAACCGCCAAAAATGTAACAATCGATATCCTTCCGATAAATCACACGCCTTAAATCCTCGCCCATGCATTACTGCGATAATCTAAGGCTCCGCAAGTGCAGTTATTACTAAAATTTATTACATTCACTGCCATTATCTCCAAAACTGTGATATTTGAACCCTTTTGTTCGTAACTGCCGCCAGCCAAATAATAAACAGGTGAAACCGCGGCGCCCGAGCGAGCCGGATCAGCTCTACCTTTCTTTCACAGTTTTTATTCAGTTTTTTGTGAACGCTCATAGACAAATGGTGTCCAGATAAAGGTCGAACTAACACCAGCAGTAATTAGTGACGATTAATAATCGGTTATCTTGATCGGGCTCGGCTAGCGTAATAATTGTTGAATATGGCGCGTAAAATAATAAATTTTGATAATTACTTTGCTAACGCTTGTAAATAACATATTTCTTTTGATGTGTTATTTATTGATTTCCAAATAAATTAGGTCTTGTCATAATCAATCATTTTATTCACTGAGGTAACAATTTGATGCAACGTGTCAATTTATAAACGATAACATTGCCCCTCTGTTCGGATGTTGGAAGATCGGAATCGTCGATACATTTACTGGTATGTTGAAAATCAATTTATCCGAATGAAGGCATGCTTGATGTCATAAGTGAGCTTTATCTAGATCGGGATAAGTCAGAAGTTGGCGGGCGATTCGCGCAGCGGTCATGCGGGGTTGTGGCTACTTCTCCGAAATGTATCGCTGTGCGCGCTGGCGCGTCCGAATCACGCTTGGATTGATCGAGGAATATACAAATTATACAATTTACTTACATAAACCACGTTGAATGATAGAGTGAGAAATAGTGTGATAAGGGAACAGTGTGGAGTGAAAGAAGATGTAGTGTTGAGGATCGAGAAAGGTATGTTAAGATTGTTTGGGCATGTAGAGAGGATGGATGACAATCGTTTGACAAAGCAAGTGTATGAGGCGAGTGTGCATGGGACAGCTGGAAGGGGAAGACCTAGGCGAACCTTCTTGGATCAAATTGGCGACATTTTGGAGAAGGGCCAGGTCAAAAGCACCCTAAACCGACGAGCATGTATGAAGAATGTAATGAGAGTGAATGAGGCGAAAGTTGTGTGTCAGGATCGTAGCGACTGGAGATCCGTGGTCTCTGCCTACCCCTTTGGGAAAGAGGCGTGACTTTATGTATGTATGTATGTAACCACAGATCTGTTATCTAAGATACTCATTCTAAAATATGGAGTCGTACGTCTGCATGCTAGCGAAACTCTTGTGCCTGGAAATTGAATAATTTTAAAATAAAAACTAGTCCGATACAGTTTGCTAGTACCTACGTACAGAAAATGAATAAGTAAAACATCGACATCCTGCGACGGACGTAAGCGGTCCCTCCTCAAGAGTGACGGGCGGTGGCGACCCCTCGCGGCGCTCAATTGATGCATCGCTTGCTCAAACTGATTCAGATTCACTATAATTTTATTAAATGCTATTGAACAGTTTCTGAACATCAGCATGATAAAAGATCTGAGAAAATTGAATTCGTGCTCAAGAGCTTACCGACCTTTTATTCTTATAAATTTTATAATACTTATCCTTATACTTACCTGTCTATGTTCGATTTGTGTCTCGATGACTGAGAAAATTAAAACTTACAAAGGTATGCGGACATATTATGGCAGGTATATTAATATAGGTAGGTACCTAAGTTCACGAAAATATTAATTTAAGCCCTCTAAAGTTGAGCAACGGCTTGTGACTATAATAAGACAGCGCTTGTATGATTCTAGTCAACTAAACATAATTTTGTATCCAACAATCTTTTCAGATACTTTAGGACTTATTCGGGAAACAGACGCAAATTGATGTGTTTCGGGTAGATTAGGCTTGATTATACCTAATCCAGCAGGTTAATAATATCTCATTATAGATTAAAAGGCGACAACTTTACTACTAGCATAAATCGGTAGATTGATTTAAAATCATTTTGTTCGTGAACTCTATTTGATGAGACCCTAAACTTGATCTACTTGACATATTTATTGGCCTACTAAAATGTTTACGAATCCAATTTTGAGTGCTGGTTCGGGTGTTATCAAACCCTCGAAAGATGTTTAATTGAGATATTTTATGCATCATTTTCCAGATAATTAAGCAAGCAAGCCATGTGTGCCAAACCTCTGAATGGCCGAGCATAATTTGGTAAAAGTTTTTAAAGCAGTCACATGCCACGCGACACCGCTTAAATGTATGCGGTTTTATTGTGGTCTCCGAAACTTCGCTAACAAAATACCCTTTTTAATGTCAACTTTGCAAATCTATTAAGTCTTTGTTCCACCGGTGCCACCGTCACCTGCTACGTTTCCCCTTTACATGACGTTTTTCACATGGTTTGTAGTAAAAAAAAAAAGAAAAATGACACCTAATAATTACATATTCTGATTTTCTGTTTTACATTTTTTATGTCCTTATGTTTTACCGCTACTTCTAAAAATAGGTATTTTATAGATCGACATTACGGTAGGTAGTGGGATACCTGACGGTTTGGTTAGCGAGGACCATTTAGGTCCACTTCGTGGATGTTCGCGGTTGTATTCGACACGCGATCCGCGCTTCACAGAACCTCAGGTAAACAGGCGCCGTCGAAGCAAATTCTTCACTTAACGTTGGACGATTAAACAAAAGAATACGGAATAAATGAGTCACATCGTAAGAATGACCATGTCGAGCCTCAGAATCAGTCTTTGGTTCCGTATCACATTTTTAACTCACGACGAATTAAATAATTGTTACGTACGATTACACACACGTATTTAGTTCGAAGGAATTTGGATGCTTTAAGACAGAGCCTGAGTTTTTTCTGTGGTTGAAAGCCGCGGTAGGTAAGCCAGCGAACCATCGGTAGCTGACTCCGGTCGAGATTTCATGCGCAAGTTAGTTCAAACAAATCGTACGGTGTCCGTGTGCATCACGTCAAAGTTTTTACGTCACTGATCACAGTCGGACAAAAGAAACGTCACAAATACAAGAAGAAACAAGATAGTATAAGATCATTGGAAACAAGTTAAACTTTTATTATTAAATGAACTTCACCTGGGTGAATTTCTATTTATTATTTAATTGCATTAAAAAAATATCAAAAATAAATGTAAAAAATGATTAGACGAGGCAATTACCACCCATTATCATTTTAAAAATGATGTTTATAATATTGCATTTATAAAATGTTCAACTTTAAAACAATACGCCGTTACAAAATATCTTATGATTTATGATTCCACCATCAGAATAGGTGTCTGGCTTCCGACGATTAAAACAATTTCTTTTGGGTTTTGCTCTTGTCTTTTTATATGACCAACACAGTATTATGTTTCCATAAAATCACCGAAGCGACTATTATTTGGTGTGCGAGCTTTGTTTTATGTGGGGTTAAGGTTTCATTGGAAATTAAGTCGTAATCATTCACATCTAAGTCTTAGATTTAAAAAATAACTATAAACGTAAGCTGTTTTAATACTTCAGTTAGAGATGCCCAGTAGCCTAGGTAACTCGATCAGGTGGATATCTCTCTGCCCTCGCTCAAGTATTCGGTAAAATAAAAGTATGGGCTTTTAATACTTCGTTTTGTGTGCTTTGTGTGATTTTTAACATAAAAGTTCGGTCAACCTTTATCAGAAATACCTACAATTTCTAAACTTTGGACACTGGAGCCGTTTGAACTTCTAAGCCTGCGAGGGCTTTAAGTTTTTAGGTACCTAAGTAAAGTCAATTCAGTATAATGAAAGTCCTTAATCGTGTCCCTTTTAATTTGACATATTTTCTTCCATTGATATTTATTTACGACATGCTTTAATCAGTATAAAAATTAACCTGTTATAAGTTTACCATCTACCTGAATTTGTTTACCTTTCTTGTGATGAACTTCACCGCCGAATTCCCAATTCTCGCTGAAGCGTGTATCATACTTGTCAACCATAATTATTACTGATGTGTTAAAAACAAAAAGTAGAGCATCTGGCAATTTGTTAACGGTTTACCGGAAAAAAGGGCGAACCATTTCGAAAAAAGGGCGAAACATATTCCGTTGAATTCAGAAGCAGCATCGCTTGACTGAACCTGGTCGCGTTGTATCAATATGTAGGTATTATTAACTTAATTCATATTTACCGTAATTGTTATATACCTTCTTCACAATTGAATACCTACTTACGTATGCTTCACAAAAAGTATTGAAAAATGTATTTTATAATCATTCGTATTTTTTATAGGAAGCCGTGGTTTTATCGAGGCTTGTTTAATAAAAAACTAATCATTTAGATAATAATGCTCTGATCGCGAGCTAAAAAAATAGATCAAGTTCGAATAGTCCGGGCACCCACCTACGGAGTTCCCACTGCACGTCACTCACGTAACCAAATATCTTGAGGATGATGTTGTAGGATGTTTTATCTAAGCGTTTATTTTAATTTGATCTGTCAGAAAAGCGATAAAAAACAAATGAGATGGCTCCGCTTAGCTACTGCATCACGGGCGCCTCGATGTGGTCGTTGGAGAACCTCGCCGGCCTTCGAATTATTAACATCCAGTACCTATTTCATGGATAGCCAGGAATTACGTGATGACAAAAAATGATCAAAAGGGAGATTTCAGACCAAGCCCAAAAAAATATCTTTTATATTACCTACTACGAGTATATAAAAGACAGACTATATACATTTTACTAAATACCATACCCTCAGTTGTTCCCTTGACCAATGTATCCAAGTCGATCGGCGATTGTGTCTAGTTCTGCGACCGCGAATTTCCAAACCGCAAGCCAAAGGTTCGCTTTAAGCCTAACACCACTACTGTTCGACATTCGATACACTATGAAAACCTAACTAAGGCCTATGCTCCTGTGGTCGTTGGTTTTCCTTCCATTACTTAATTTAGTATGGACTAGGTATTATAGATGGATATTATAGAGTCACTGAGTAGGTACTAGGTAGGTACTTCGCTTTAAATATTTTCTTGTATCTTTGTTTGTATTTTGTAATGTCCATGTGGTGTACGATAAAGTATTTTCTATCTATCTAGGTACAAACTTTGTGATCGCCACGGTAAGTAAGTAAGTTCGTATGAGTCAGTGGCCAACTCTGGTGACGGAGTTTTTAGGCCGCCTTAAGGCCTCCGTCATGGCTTAACGACTTAAATAGCCGGGACCGACAATTTAACGTGCCCTCCGAAGCACGGAAGCGCTCAGATGAAAATGCCACTGGCGGTCACCCATCCACTTACAGACCGTTTCGAACGTTGCTCAACTTCGACGATCTATCAAGAACGACTGAGCAAGCACGACCACGGTAAAGTACTTAGTAAAGTAATTTACTGATGATGAATATTTGAACCTATAATTGTAGTATTCAATGATAGAATGGGAGTGTGTATGTAGAAGAAGCTGGAAGCTGATGCTATTAGGCTCAAGGCAAACATACTTGAACCAAATTGGTCACATGTTAGAGAAGCTTCTAAGGTAACCTACTCTAACACAGCGTGCTTTTATCCCACTTCCCACTCATAAAATAAAGCTGAAAGTTTGTTTAGATATTTGTATGTTTGTGTTTCAACCATGCCTAAACCAGTGACTTGGAATAGGTGTAGATAGTGACCTACAATAGCAATAGGCTATTCAAAATGTTGACGCCATGCGGGCGAAGCCGCATGCAGAAGCTAGTGATGAATAACAATTTTGTCTTCTGAAGAATCATAAAAGTAGTGAAATAGCAACTAACAATACCTAAAGTTTAATTAGCTGTAATTAGGTCATCTGAATTATTGCTTCTAGTTACCATGCCTCTATCTGTTCAAGCAGCTCGCCTCTAGCTAACATTAACAAACGTGGTAGCGTACATATAATTTATGAAATCGTCAAAAATTATATTCCGGTAGTCAGCCGCAGGTTTATCATATTTTTTGTGAGTTACACCCCGAAACGCGGACCAAAAAAAGACATCAGCACGCGACACGCGATCCGTGGCGTCTCGAATGTTATAGATTACTTAACAGCTATAAGATCCACCATCTTAACCAACAAAAAACACAGCATCGATAATCAAATCTCTACCGAGTTCGGTAGATATTAAATGGCTATAAATTATACTAATAGCTGTAAACTATTAAATTATGAGCGTGCGTTTCGAAGATACCTAATATTAGTCTTTGTCCAGTTTGTAATCGGTTTTTTGTCGGTACTTTTATGTACAGGTAGCATAAACGCTAAATTATAGGGTACGACGCTGCTTGCTGACCGCTAAAGATGACTCAAATTGGCAGGTATTTTAACGGTAGGTACTCCATCGGACCATATCGACTGACATCAAATTCATAGGTTTATTTTAAAAATAAACGCGGCGATTGACCCACAGATATTAATGAGTTTATGTAGGTAAGTACCTATTTACGCTCTACTTTAGGTTCAGTGAGTCTGGCTCATTTGAGTAGTATTGGTTCTCATTCGTTGAAAGATCTGTTACAAAATGTTAACAATACCATAGTACAATGGCATAATTAAAAGCAATTTTATTATCTATCGTAATCAATACCTAAGTTAATAAGTGTGTTAATAAGAACAAGAGCTACAATTTGCAGGTAACAAATCTGCACCCCACACCAGATAGATAATTTATTTTGTTTATTCTTTTCATTCTTCTTTTTCGTATTTTTTTATATTAAGTAGGTACATACATTCTTTGCCACTGATCATTATTTTTATAAAGCTAATAAATACTGCTACGATCAAGTTACGACACTTGTACATGCTAACCCAGCGCACTCTATCTGAGAATAATAAAAATAAAATAAAAGACGAACCATGAGTGCTACACCTTCCTTGTCAAAAGTACAACTGCTGCTCTCTAGCGGTTGATTTCAGAACTTTTAATCACTCCATATCTAAAAATGTAGCGTCGCGTTAGTCATGGAGTGTGTAGTGTAAAGCATACACAAAGCTCCGTAACGAATGAAATAAGTTCAGATAAATTCTACTAGATGTCTTCTGAGCTTAGGTTGTTACCTACAATTCTGTAACAATTCCAGCTCTACTGAACTCTACAGAATATAACTTACTTACCAGAGTTTTCTTTATGCATTTTGAAAATACCTACCTCGTTCTAACCACCATATTTATCTTCAATCTTAAAGATACTACATTTTTGTTGTAACAATGATTATCGATGTTGATTAGCTTTGTCGCAAAATTAATCAAGCAAGCTCTTTCGAGCTAAATCCACATCATCATAATTTGCTTGCCCTTACCCGATTTCGAGCGAAATCCACAATGTTCTCAAATATTCTGCTGCGGTTCCCAGTTGCTACAACTTTCATACGGAAGGGTCATGCTCGGGTTGTAATTTTTAATTCATCGCTCAGATGTTTCTAATAGCTTTTCTGACCTTTTGCCCCTTTCTGTGAAACAATACAGTAGCTATCTAACTTTTAGATCCCTAGGCGTAATAATATTTAGTATTTTACAATCACGTGCGCTGAATTTAAAGTATTAAGCCAACTTCGTATGTTAGGAACACACGACATGCTGGGCGCAGGCAGAAAAAGAACAAAAAAACCTTCTTAGAAGTTTTGTAAACGCCGATAATCCTAGCTGTCGTCATCATCATCATCATCTCCCTGCCCTTTTCCCACATTATGTGGGGTCGGCACAACATGTGTTCTTCTTCCATTCTCCTCTATCAGCCGTCATCTCACTCAACACTCACTCCTTTCTTACTGATGTCATCCTTCACACAATCCATCCATCTTTTCTTTGGCCTATCTCTACTCGTAAATCCATCATCATTCATACCAAGTACTCTAGCCTACCTAGCTGTCGTCTGAACTAAAATTATTTTCCAAAAGGTGGAGTCAGCAAAAAATAATAGGAATTGGATTATGGAAATAAAATGATTAATCTATGTAAGGAGGTACCTGCTATTCAGAAGCCTACGAAATATTTTCCTAAATTACTTGAAGTTAAGAGTCAATAAAGTTCATAAGCCTGCTTTGTATTTTAAACACATTTATTAATTAAAGTTATGAATAAAAAATCTACTGATTATACCAAATGCCTAATGATGAGTCGAATGGCGCAGAATTGTAAGGCGAGCCACACTAGGTACTCCCGACCTGGCTATCACGACTACTCTGCCAAGAGTGAAACGAGAAGAATGATGTAGGTATTTGCCTATAGAAAATATTTTATAGGCAAATACCTACTACATGAACTTCGAGCAATAAATTACAATAGTCGCCACAAAAAATAAATATAATTAAGGTCGATCGTGTAACCCCAGACAAGGTCTGGGACACGACCCAAAAAGCCTATCTGCTCGTTATTTATTGCACCTGCCAACTGATCCAAAACATACTTTCGCCGGGGATTTTCTGGAGGCAGATCTCGAAGTAGGTATTATTCAAATCAAGGATTTTCGTACCGTACCTACAAGACTTGGCTACTGATAACTAAAATATTACCTATAAACTTTCCTACTTTTTAACCACTAAATCCTGAAGAGGGTAAAACGAGTACGAGACCCTTAAAATAAGTGGCTAGTTAATTAAAAAACACCTCATAGTATCACAATTTAATGGACAATAATAAGATAGGTAAAAATACATCATAGTATAAGGATAAATACATTTTGTGGGTATTTTAGGTCCTAAGTTACTGAGAATTTGTTGCACAATTACAAAATGTCAACATAGTTTACAGATATAAGCACAGACGGGGACGATGCGTTACTGCGCTAGCATAGGAAAGACATGTACAATTACATAACAAGCAATTTTTCTCATTAGCACGTTTATAAGCTTAAATACTAAGGACAAGAAGACTTTAACGCGTAGGTAGGTAGCATAAAGTGTGTTCAGAATTTGTAAGGTATTTTAATTTTGATATGAAAAGGAAAATACGACGGATAGGATGCTCGCTCGCATTATCTACTCTACCATACCCATCGTTTTTGGTATTTTTTTGTATGTGTGCTCTCTTTTTTCTGGCAATAAATGTAGGTATTTGTATTGTACCATAACTGTTAGTGTATGCCATACTGTTTTTAGTGATTAGAAACAAGCCTCAACTAATTTTTTAGAGAAAAATATGCGTAAAATGCCTTTGTAAAAACAATAAATATTATATTCGTAAAATGTTTAATGCAAAATTCATTTTTGGTCCATTATTTCGGGTTGAAGGTAAAAACCTTAACTCTTAATCCCTCTTAAGTAAATTTATAATTCAGATACTTACCTACAAGTTTGTAAAAGCAGATAAGTAAGGAAGAAAGTTTATTACAACTTATTTCATTTTCTTAAAGAATACAGCTGAAGTTGCAATTAAAGTTTAATATTATTCTATCTAAATAAACTACGAGTAGACGAGACTGTTGTTTCCCAGGGTAGTCTACCTAGACCAACAGTGGAGAATTATCAATCTTCGCCAAAATTGTAATCAACGCCCGCCCACACATGGTGCAGTCATTAGAGCTATAAACCCTTAATATTTTCTTGTAGGTATGTCAGCAAAAATATGTCAGCAAAAAAAAAGCCACGCTGCACGAGCTAGTTCTAATTAAAGTTTTATAAAACACTAGATTACGTTAAAAGAGAAATATTGGAATATCGGATTGAAATTAGCTCTATCATTTTTTAATCTTGGTAAGAGTTTTCTCGCGGTTATCCGAAGAAGCGTTGGGAGACGATCTTGACGTCTTCGAGAGAAGGTGGTGGAAGAGATCTCACTCCTTCGAGATTGAAGAAGTGATATATGGGGGAGACCTTTGCCCGTTGACGAAATAGATTAAGTAATAAAAAATTAGAGGTTCCATGCTCCAGAGGCAGTAAGACCGCTGTCTATGGCCATCCATCTACCACATGGCTGTATCTTTTGAACTTTTAACTGTCAAGATGGAATAAGCTTGCCCGGAACTCATCCCATAGCTTAATCGACCTTATACCTACGCAGAAAAGATATCGTCAATACGAGCCCTGTAAAAGAAACGTGTTTTGTTCCGACGTAAACCTTTGTGTGCGTGTCCAACTCTTGGTCGGTTTATTTAGAATTACTTTTTCCCGTTTTCTATATGCCAATAAAAAAAGATAAAACAAAATACTTACAACGTTTTACCCTGTGAACGTGAAAAAGTTTCCTAAAAGGTTAGGTGACCGTTCCGAGGGACGTGTGTGTAGTTTAAAATTATACCGACCGATCAATGGCTAGTGTGACACTTTGTTGAAGGGTGAATGACCCATTTTCTTCAAGTTTCTACACCCAGCTACGCTTTTATACTCATTACCTACCTACTAAATTTAACTATCTATAATGGCATGCGATATTTAGATAGAAAAAGTGTAGTTGGAATGCTTTATAATTGATTAAAGAGATATGTATGTGAAAGAGATTAAATTACGACTAGAAAATGTGCTAGTTATTCTTAAACTTTTGATAAATTCTATACACACGTCTTATAAAAAATAAGTAATTAAGTTACTTATGTTGAAATAGTATCGCGTTTGACTACGTAGGTGGTAAATATTTTATTAAAAGCAGATGGAGCTAATAATAGAAGAACTACAAAAATATATGACTTTTAAAAATATGAATTACTTAGGTGTCTATTAAATATTTTGTTTATGTACCATTGTTCCCCATTTGATAATTTATTCATTTAGTAAGTGTAGTAAGATGCAGCATTTTTTTGGTCACTTTAGTTGGCACCAATCAATAAAATTAATCTCAGTGCCACACTACTACAAAACTAAACAGGTAAAGATCAAATAAGTACTTCTAAAATTAAAAGCATGTTTTACTAAAATTCGTGAGATACATTACCGTTTTAGTCGTTGTCGTAGTGTATGAGAATTATCAAATTACAAACAATTTAAAACTACATGTAATTTTTTATTTTGATCAAATATTCAATTAAGATATCAAATTACGAGCCTAATAATTACAAATATAGAGTAAGAATAATAATATAATTTTGACACCTAGAAATTTCTATTAGCAGACTAAGGAAATCCTAAGTAATCGTTGAAGAATATCCCACACACAATATTAAGCTTCAAGTGATTAAAATAAGGCTATCAGCGTAAGTTTTAAATGCCAATCTCGGCAGTATAGTCTAAATGTCGCTTTCCAAAAGGCCGGGCCGTCGCGGCGGCTCCTCATAATCTATTAATTGGATGTCATCCGCATTTTCCGTCGTGACAGCTTCCCCCATTAGATGAGCCCGTCCATTAGTGTCAGTTATATCTTGCAGCCGGATGATTTCGATGTGGACCCCGGTCTCGTCGCGGTCGACCGCCGTCCGGCTGGGGCGGCGGTCCAGCTCCTGTCAGGTGGCTTGGATCTCGAGCAGCTCGTTACTATCCTCCTGCAGACTCTTCTCAGCGAGACGGAAGCTCTCGAGGAACTCGTTCAGGTCCACGAGGCCATCTTTGTTGATGTCCATGAGACGGCAGATGTCCACGAGTTGCTCTTGAGTCATCGGATTCGGCATGTACTTGCCTATTAACTGGCACGCCTCCGAGAACTCCTCCAGAGTTATGAATCCTGTAAATTGCCGTGAATAAAAGTTTCCATCTCTAGAACGATTTATTAAATGAATCCTTGATTTATACCTGAGTTATCCTTGTCGAGTATCTTGAAAATCGCCTCGAGACTTCTTTTGTTTTTATACAAAGTTTCGACGACCGTTTGAGTGTCGGATTTACGGCCAGCTTTCTGAATGGAAAATTGGAATATTAGGAGAATACATCAGAGGAGTTTTAAAGAGTTTTAAACGACTTAGGTGCTCATTACCGGCAGATTATTTCAAAGTTTTAAGATTATTCAAGACAGTTACTGAAATTTATAGGCACCTACTCTTTAAAAAACGTAATATTTTTCATGAAAATGAAAGTACCTAATTCACAAACGAATTGTTTGAATAACTTACATTGGTGACGGACAACTCGAAAGTATCCATGTACCGAACGCGGCGCGTGTCTGGATCGGTACGAACGAGTTTGTCTTTGAGCATCCTCCAGGGAAGACCTAAATGTGTGGTTTCTTCCATAGCTTGGCACCAGTCGCCGACCGTAATATAGCCTGCGAGGAAACAATAGCATTTATACCGTGACGTAACATTTGTGAATCAGCTTTAAACTCCCAAGTGAATATTGTATTTCTATGATGATAACACCATTACGATTACCAACACCATGACAGCATTTTGTGATGTCATAAACTGCATATATTTCGAAAAATATTTATTTGTGATTCAAATTCAATAAAGTTGATTATTACTTGAAGCAATCTGATGATTTGAATTGATAACTTGATTGGTTCAAAGGAACGTTTTTACATCCAGTACCTACTCCAGTATGTCGCAATTCAATAATGAAAGCCTTTGGAAGTCGCAAAAAAACTTGATATAAAAGCTCAACAAAGTTAGCGTCGGCGACGACGCCCGAATCCTTCACTAAAGTAATTCACGTAAATCTCCGTTTCGCTACGACCGACCGTGACATTGCACGATTGTTTCGTGGATTACTGAATTACTCTCGAGGGAAATTCAGCCTTCTGGGTCAAATAAAGGTAATCGAAACTTACACCATTCCCATAGTTCAAAAGCTATTTTATAAAATTCATAGATTTTAGTAAGTAGTTTGAATTCTTACCAAGTGATAGGAAACATGTTGTGCTTGTTTTGCATCAGATATTTACATATATTGATATTATATGATAAGATAATATTATTCTATTTAACCTTTGTGTATGTAAACAGATTTTTTTTTCTTGTACGTGCGTGTCTTTTGTAATTCTCAAAATTTGCGTTAGTAATTCAATTTGGAATATAATTGATACATCTACCCAACATTTCAATCAACCTAATAGTTCCAACAAGCCTAGGTAAGTAATTCTCTTTAGTTAATTACGAGAACAAGGACACAATGTCAACCCTTTTCACACCTTCCCAACCCACGAATGCGTAGAACATAAATAGGTGGTACTTGTAGCTATTCAAGTTTTACTATACCGTACCCTATTTATGTTGTCTGAGTTTGACATAGTTCAGTTAGCACAAATAAATGCGCGTCAATGCCAATATCAAACTCGACAAAGTCTGTCAATAGTTATTATGTTTGGTACGTAAAATAAACTTCAAAGCTAACTTAAAAACATTTGCTGTACGAGTACATTATGTGAAGCCAAACAAGTGTATTTTTTACTTTTTACATATTGTGTTGTAATTTTTGCTGCATTTGGCTCGGCGTCAGTGGGTAACAACAAGCTATCCATGATGATGATGATGATCGAATGCACTCAAAGAAAGCGACGAAGCTACGTAGCGCTACGCGGAGCTACGCAAAGTTAACTGACAATTGAACGCATCCAATCTAGGTCACCGGCTAACTAGTCTAGTATAAAAATACTTCGCTAAGGTAAAAATGAGGAGGCTTAGCACTAAACAAAAAAACAAAAATAAATAAATATAAAATATGAGTTTTTGTATTGAAGGTAAATCATGCCTCCAACTGGTAAACTGTTATTTGCGTCAGTGCTGGTAGGTAGTTAATTAAATCTGTACGTAACAAAAACCCTGTCCAATCCGTGAAGGTGTGATTAGGTTAGAGTGATAGACTTTGGTTAAATGAGGAGACTCGCACTTGGCCTTTCCCGTTAACCTCAATGCAAGCAAGACCGAAAACGTGGAGGGGTTGCTAATTGCAAGATTTGAAATGACAAAGGGGGTTTTTTCCGAAAAGATAGGGTTTAAATTTAAACAAGGTATATTAATAAGAATGAAATAGCATAATGTAAATAAGGCAATATAAAAAAAAATGTTGAAGGGACACTCAATCCCCCTATCCCACTAATAAAAAAAGCTGAAAGTTTGTGAGTTTGTTTAGATGTTTGTGTTTCAATCACGCCTAAAAAAGTGATCTATTAGTTATTGTAGCTGTTGGTTTTCCTATAAATAAATAAACCATTAAACCGATTTAGATGAAACTTGGAATAGCAATAGGTTATTCAAAATGTTGGTACGACGCAGGCGAAGCCACGCCCAGTAGCTAGTAGTAACTACATGAACATACCACTTTGATCCAGATCCATGCTTCGAAAGTTTGCTTCAAGATGTCTTCTTGCTACCATAATTTGATTGTGAAGCTCCCTCATAGCAGATGACTCGACCAACCCGACCCTCTGGCGGAAGGTCAGCCTCCTTGTTCGTGACACAGCCGCTGTATATTGCACGAACTGCCTTTCTAGCGAATTGCCACAAAGCTTCAAGTAAGCACCCTTATTAGACCCCAATTCATAGTAGTTGGACGCCGAGAAGATAGTAATTACCTGTCGTAAAGAAAATGCGGATCATTAGACGGAGTCGGAGTCTTATTAAGATATCCCTGATCCGTCATATTAAATAATACAATGATTCGTTTGGTTGATTGCTTGATTAATGTATCAACGACAAAATACATGTTCCGATGAACAAAACCTCAATATCTGGTTCAAGATAAACTGCAATAGATATTTTACTCATTTCAATAAAGAAGATTGGACTTACTGGAAAACTTCAATAACAAGATAGACGATAATCGGAATTGACATTTCCAATTTTATGAGTTTCTAGAAAGCTAGCATTGAAGGATAATCAGCATTTTCATGAGCGCTCATAATCTCAGCGCGCTTCAAATGGCTGCACTAAAATGCACGGGAGATACTAGCCTGAACCGTCCTGATCACATTAATATCCCTTTCTGTCGTATCTATTTTTCGCTGCAGAGTTATTGTGCTTTGTTTTTTCTTCGAAGTTACTCTTTATGGCACTCGCTCACGTTCGTAGATGCAATTTCATTTCACATCAAAATAAGTTAGTTTCGAACATTAAACTCGGTACTTTCATGAATGCATAATGGGGTAACATTACACACACACTGAAGGCCAATGTGTGTATTGATACTACTACCACAGATGAGATAATAGGTATTACTTTACTAGCTAATACTAGATCCAGATTGAAATTGCAGAGAAGAGAAAGCTTTATTGTTTGCGAGACCGTTTGATTAAAGTTCTGTTTCAAATCTTTCATGAAAATAAACCTACCAAGCTTCAATGTCAATATTAGAAAAGGTACGAGTAATAAATAATTACATGCTATTGTGTCCTGTTTTTGACTTACGTTTCCATTATGCAAAATTTCGTATCCCCCAGGCTTGCACTCGTGGCTTCGTATAATGAAACTGAGCTTGTTCTTCTGCAGGAAAGTAGCGGTGACGTCAGGCCCGAAGTATGTGCCCGCGCCGCGCAAGGCATTCGCGACGCAGCCTCCCGTGCATTGCGGGTCCGACCACAAAATGTCAAATACCTGTAGAGCAAAAGCGGCATTTTGTTTATTAATTGTTACTATATTCATTTCAAAGAAAAATATATTTGTATAATGGTTTGTGATTCATCCTCATCGCTTTTCATTGTGTCCATCCTTTACCAGGTTGATTTTTATTCTTTACTAGCTGTCCGCCGCCGTGTTATCCGCGATCCCTCGGAAAAACTTCTCTTCCCCAGGATAAAATATCGCCTATGTTCATCGGGGATAATGTGGGATTCTATTGGTGAAAGAATTTTTCGAATCGGTCTATAATTTCGGAGCATATTCATATTAAAATAAACAAACATACAAACAGACAAACAAACAAATCTTTCCTATTTCAAAGCTCCATCGTCCAAGTTGTATCTGAAATCTCGCTTCGCTCGCTCAATCAATTGTGTACAGTTTGTTCTCTTAAATTATAGCAACAAAAGTGACATACCTACATTTACGTCAACAACCTGTGAACTCTCGTTGTGATAGCTTTTACTTAATTAACCTGACCCCGATAATTCGGTTAAAGCCATCACATCGTAGCGTAGCTTATTGTCTTGTGGAATATTGGACAATGATTGAGTGATGCTTTTATTTAGGCTATTTAGTTTTAGGTAGAATATTCGTAACTTACGTCGATAAAAGATAAAATATTGCTCCTAGGAGAGATTTTATACCTATCTTCTTTTTAAATCACTGACAGATAACGCAATCGAAAATAATAGATATTCCACAAAAATTTATTATACAATGTAGATGATCATTAAGAAAATAATTGAGGAAATTCAATTCTTAAGTTGATGGAAAATCAGTGTTTGTAGGAAAATTCGTTCTTATCTGAAGTTCATTGACAAGGATTTAAATCTTTGTTGCGACAGATAAAAAGGACATAAAAACAAGATTAAGTCAGATGATTTGATTATTGAGATGTTGCCGATGGGAATTCCCATTGGACTTATGCTTAGTAAGTTCTTACATAGGTTTTCCCAGAGGAAGATACTTTATGTGTAGGAACACCTTTTTATATTTTTTCGACAGTACACATTTGAATATTGGTAACCTATTCATTCACACACATCCTCTCGAAGTTATATCTAGAGAAACCTAACATTTCCAATCCCTCTTAACGATTGGGACTTGTGTGGTGATAAATCGACGCTGATTTTTCTTTGTGCCAAATTGTCGTTCCAACAATTTGGAATTGGATACGTGACTGCAGAGTTTTCTGTAGCAAATACCTTTTTGAAGTGGTATTGATATCGATTTGACTATATTTTGTGTACCACAGTTGGCTGGGACACATTTTGAAACTCTTTACAACCATACAGTTGTAATTGTTCATAATAGGTATGGTCGTAAAACTGTCCTCAATATAATTAAAAAAAAAAACTTCATCATTATATTATTTAGCGAATAACACACATATAAGACACCAATACTTTTATAAAGCCGAGCCGAGAGTAATAAAAAGCATTATTTCCGAAACACATTACTGTGTAGGTTTTCGTGTAGCCTCGCAGCTTATTGCTTTACGAACCTAAATCAAACCCGTAGGTAGGTAAAATAAATGACACTACTAACCTACATATGTTTTTATGTTTTCACTGCTCATGGCAAAGTTGTTACTATTTAGTCACCAATCTAAGCAGACCTAAGATGAGCTTAAGGAAAACATCGTGAAAACATCGGATTCTGGATGAAGTCTGTTTCTTACGGCACTGGCTATTGATCGTAAAGAGCAAAGGCAAAAAGTTAATACCAGTAACTTGATCCTTCCCGCAGAGCATAAACATTTACAGATATTGCTGACCTACATTTAATCTTGAGCAAATACGTTTCGCTAGACATTGCGGAAATTGATGAATAGTCTAATGGGTTAATTTAATTTGTATAATCCCTTTCGGACACTCTTATTAATCGAGGGTAGGTATCTACACGTCTGTGTATGCCAGTCTACTAAGTTGTTTAACTGTTTTAATTGTAAGGGCGAACTTCCCCCATCCCGCATTAAGGAAAATTTCGCAGGTTTGTATACCGAGTAAACAAGCTTTTGAAAGACAAACATCTAGCTTTTTTATTGAATTATTACAATAAAAACTTAGGGATTGTTTTGGACTTTAATTTGATTGAGTTGATGGTTTAATAATATACTTATAATATGTTTTTATTTTTACCTACTACATAATTTTATGAAGTAGCATTCACGCTACGCACGTTTATAAAGGTACTCAAGTTATTACCCACGTTGGGCCTCTCTTCCGACAAAATTAATTGCTTTGAGCGCACTAATCCTTGTTTAAAATCAATTAAAACAGTTAATTGTATTATCTGAAGCCTGGTTCAACTGAGCAAATAGGTACTTAATTTTGAAATATATAGACTGTAAGTACACTGGGAGATAGCGAACGTATTAAAAACTTGCATAATCCAGTTTACGTTGCATTGGACGCTAGACTCTACAGTTGTGCTTATTCATTAAAACTTACTAGTTTTTGTCACTGCAAGTTAATATAATAAAGACGTTCACTCATAATTTCGTTACGACAAATATTTTATTATCTACTTAATTAAATTGGTACTACTTTCTTCAAATAATATGAACGTTTATCATTAGAATTATATTTGAATTCATTATAAAATGGACGAAGAAATGATGGTTAACCAACGAATAACAATTAAGCAATCATTCATTATGAGCATCATAATCCTTTAAAATTGTACAATCCGAGTATCGTTTTGTAAGCGCCCGAGGGTGTCATTTCTCAAATACAAAAAGAAAATTACATTTTTTTATCAGGGATTACTTGTAGCTCTACCAAAGCGGGCCCTTCAAATAAATTATTATTTTAACAAACCGTTAGCCGATAATAGCGATTGGTTTCGCTTAAAGCTCATCGGGTGGCCTTTGTCTCGTTTATTAGGTGTATCAATGACGTTATCTTATTTCTTTTCGGTACCAAGCAATTTCAGTTTCCTCTCCTCGGCGTAATACAATTTTGTTGAGGCGACCACCGCAGAGTGCTCTGCGCGTCTCGTAGGTAGCTACTCGTATAATATACGTTTCTAAAAGCGACCGCTCTATGAACTCCCACCCACGACAGTAAATTATTATTTTTGCAATTTTACTAGACAATTCGTTTATTGCCAGACACAAGTGAGTCAGCTCATAGGTGTGTCGGGGAAAACACATTGGACCTAGCTGTATTTTAGGTGATCAAAATTTTTGAAATAAAGTTAAGTTAGACATAGGTACTTAGGTACTATGATTTTTTTGTCATCACAACAATCGCAGATTCATACATGGAAAAATTATAAAGTTTCAATGAAAAAATCAAGAAAACAACAATATATTTCAGGGGTTGTCCTAGAGCTGACCGTCCCTTGTAGTATTAATGATATTTTGTTCCACGAAACACTGTCTAGTGCCAACTAGTTGGCTGCCAGTAACAGATCGATGACCTTTACATTAACTCTTGAATGATTCATTCTAACCCTCATACGAACCGTACGTTGAACATACTTCGTAGAACTAGCACGCACACCAATGCTTTTTACTGCTGGAATCATTAGCGCTTAAGCCAATAATAAAATTAAAATTTAATGAAAAATCCCACAAAATCGGCATCGAAAGCTGAATTATGGTAGGGTGTAAAACGCAATCAATAAGGGGAATCGGCTGAATTTTCCATTAGTAAACGCTATAAAGGATTAAAATAATATCTAATTATAAATAACTTAAAAATCAATTAAGTACATCAATAAAATCAAAAATGTTTTATTCTACTTGTGACTGATTATACTGATGGTAGGCAAAACGGAACCTTCTCCATAAAGCATTGGTCAACCACTATTCTCTATGATTGAATGAACTAACCTGCTTCCATTCCACTTTGTCAATCGACTCTGCTCCCGCAGCGGAATCCATCACCGGCGGTCGAAGCAGGGAGACGTACTACAAACAAAACATTCATTAATTAATTCCGCTGGCACAAATTACAGTCTGTCCGTCAACGGAACTCCTAAAGCCATAAACATAACCATCACGCTATGTGTTGAGCTTTCAAAAGCATAATTTACAAACTGGCCAAGTGTGTGTCGTATTAAGATCGACTAAATATAAACATATTTTACTGACTTCAATCAAGAATTAAATCCTTACACTAAAGTTATGAACTTCGATAGATTTTGGGGTTGAACATTTTTACACTCTCAATTCTCTAAATGCATTATAAAAAGCTATCTTACCTAGGAACATCTTCAATTTTAGTAGATACACATTTCGCTTATATAAAACCGCAGTAATAAGATTTGTAGCACAATTCTGGGATGCCTTTATCGAATAAACAGAGTTTCTCGTGTGTGTGATATATAAGACATTTCCACCGCACATTCCCCTGTGTAGATATGCGTAGGACGACGCATGTTGAATAAATATCGTTACCTTATCTCTGTCAAGGCTGCGAATCATGTCCAAGTCCGTTGTATCAGAGATGCCTCCGTGGACCACGAACACTCTGTTATTGATGATAGTTCCCAACGGAAGCCAGCGGTACACACCTTCTATGAGTTTTAGCAGACGTTCCGCATTGTGCTGCAAAAATGTTAGGTTAAGGAATGATTGATGTTATTATAGCTTAGAGCCGGGGTAGCCCGGAAGCTTAGCTTGATTTAAAGGTCATGAGTTAATATCCGTTTTCGGCTTTTAATCCCAATTACACGTCGTTGACAAGCACGTACCGAACCTTCCCATCCTCCCCATGGGTAGGTACTTCAATTTGAAATACCATTAAACGGGAATATTATTGAATTTTGCGAATATTTATAGAATATTTCAAACGCTAAGGTCTAATAGTTTGTGCTAATCAAATTTTTTGTAATGCCTGCTTCGTACCAAAAAAATACAAATTAGTATCATTTCTATGTTAGTATCATTTAGACCCCGAGCAGACCACAGACTTTCTATCGGTCGATAGTTGAGACGGGCTGTACTTCTCCATGCTCATTACGAGCCGAAGTATATTATCTTATGGTTTGTTAAACGAGTCTACTCGTAGTAGATACTGATTTTGCACTCATTGTTCCTTGCGACATTTGCATTACAATCAAACCAAATATTCGCTAAAACTTTTGTTATCACGCGGTTCCAACTCCATCTCCATAATAATCTAATATAACTTTATGCTTACATTGGGCTTAGCAATTAAACAGAACGACATAATATATTATGTAAATATTACACCAACCCTATCCTAGAATTTCAAACTCGCTCCCTGAATTTACATTACAACTATGTGAAAGGACCTTAATTTTTTTTCAATATTATTCACATTTTTATAAAAAGACAAGTCAAAAAACGAAACTCACATACAAGAGGTAAAGATACATAGGTACTTGGTCGTATGTTATGAATAAGGAAACAGCACAAATTGTCTAAAATTATAATGACATGCGAGATAGAGCCCGACTTTGAGAGAACACAATATAATTTAAGCGGCAAAGGAACCTTTGCCTCAATTTTTATTCAAATATTGTTCCAAGTTTATAGTTAAATTACCCGAAAGCGTAATAATTTTGACTAACGTGAACATGTTAAAAAAGTTCTGAATAAGTACTACAGTTTTTCTACAAGATGATTTGTTACAAGGAGGGGGACCTCAGCTTGCATATTTTGACTTCTCACCATAACCTTATTAAGTTAAAATTGCCGAGCTTTACGTAAGATGCCAGCGAAATTGGTTTGTAAAATAAAAGAGATGACTGAGTGTTTTTTGAGAATTTCAGAAGGGAGAGGTCGAGATGAAAACTCGTGGTTACTTACACAAGTTGCAATATTGTTAACTACTCACCCGATACTTTTGTTGAACTTCCTTTATGAAACCGTACCTAGAATAAAATATTCGTGTTTTAATATTGCTAAAAATGTCTATTCTCAAATCTTTTCATGTCTAGTCTGTAGGTATGTTAATCTTTTTTAAATCTGGTACTAACCTCGAATTCATAATGAGATCTTCGTGGTTCCCGCGATTTAAATACACGCCTCCAGGGAATGCCACCATGCAAGCCAGCAGCAGTAAGAATACTTCCAACCCTTTCTTGCCTCGATCGACAAAGTCGCCATTGAATATGTATGGATTTTCTGGGGAAGGCAGCCCATTCTGCAAGATTGAGGCAAATTTCTGGAATTATTTATTTATTACCTACTAATGAATAAATTGAGACAGATATAAGCATAATGTGAAAAACAACATAATATTTATTTATTTTATTAGTTTTAGGAAAATTTACTGCTAGGTAAACACAATACTAGTTAGTTATACTCGTACAACAATACGTAAAGTATACTCGTACATATTTAAATAAAAGACCAATCATAAATTTTCACAAATAGCTAACAAACCTATTTGTGAAAAAACAAAAAAAAACAAAATAGGTAATGAAATGTACAGTGTTGTAGTACCAATAGAACAGATCGAAGTTTCAACGGTCATAAAAATAACTAACAATAGTAATAAGTGTAAGTTTCATGCTGTGTTTGTTTAGCAATCATCTTTTACCTTCAATACAACAACCCTATAACTAACCTTTAAAAAGAACGTGTCCTTCTATGTTTGAGAGGCTTAAGCCAACGTGAGTAATAACGCATAAGTCACTATTGCGAGTCTGTTTGTGCTTAACCGCGGTAACCGCCACTGCCTGAGATCAATCAAAGGGCATTTCGTGAAACCTTACATATGCAGCAGCCGTGGTGGCGCCTGAAGGCCGCTTACGCAATATGCTGCCAACTAATCGATAGCCAGCCGCGTTACATAATCATTATCCTTACACAACGCTATCCCTATTCTACGAGTCACAGCCAAACCACTGATGGACTCTAATCGCGACAAACAGCCCATTACCATTGATGAGGGTATAACAAAACGTATATCCAATAAATAAAATGTAAGCAATATAAAAATACGAGTAATTGCTTGACATACATATACTCGGTAAAACAGTGTGAGAACTGACTCACAAACATCCGCAGTTGCAACAAATACCATAAACTTTACCCAAAAACACCTGACTCTACATTTTCACCCCGTAACGAAAAATAATGGTTTTGATCGTATACGGAAATAGTGAGGAAAAACAATATGTACGAATTAACGAGGTCGTCCGGCGTAACAGGCGGTCTATCAATCAAGTGGACAAGCGACACGGTGACGGCAGTTTGTTGGGACTCGGCCGTGTTGGTACCAATTAGATGACGCGTGCGCCGCTCCCTACTGTTTACGTGCCGCGACCGGCGGCCGACCAACGGCGCGGCGGGCGGTGGGTTTCTCGTCTGACGTCAAAACCGTCTCTAATGAGGTAACCATTCCAGGGAACTTTATTTTCAGGAAAGTAAACAAGTGTTGTAAATCAAGCAACTTCAGCAGGTGCTAAAATTAAAGTTTCGTATAGTAAGATTTGTTGAAACGATGTATTTATTTATTTAAATACTTTATTGCACAAAATTTCAAAATAAATTGCACACTTGGCAAGCATAATGCCGAAGGCATTTTTCAAGATGACATGTTTTCAACGTGTGTCTCAACCACATTGTAGTGATATGGATACAATCGATAATATGGTAATGTAATGATACTGTTGTTGCAGGTTATCCTAAAAAAATAAGGCGGAAGTCGAGGTTTTCTTCAAGTCCCACCTGAAGAAACCTGACAGTTACGCAATAACTTGCCCCCGCAGTCGGCACAATAAGCCTTGGCTAGAAAGCTCACCGATAACCTAGTTACAAAATGTGCCTCTTGTGAATAGGCGCAAAACACATCTAAAATCTAACTACGGAGTTTCGTAGCTTTATCTACTGCTACGACAAACAAAAGATATGAAAGTTCATTTGTGAATTCATTCGATTCTTACCTTATGGAAAATAACCAGTAGGTCGTCTAGTTTTCCATGCAGGTCTCCACATACAGTTATTTGGCTTGAAATGGAGGTTGTAGCAACATTGATGTTTGGCAATCTCTTCAACATCTGAGTGGCATCTTTGAGAATTTGAGCCACGTGTTTTGGATGTAAACGGTGCTGTATAAAAAACAGATTTAATCTTATTGCTAAAGTTTATTTGTTGTTTATTCAAAACAGAACAGGTATAAAAACAATATTATATTCCACCGTAGTATAACCAACCTTTTTTTTCCTAAATGCCTCAATGAGTAAGTCAATATCCTTCCTTTGCAGTGGGAAGTCCAAGTCAGGGCCGCGTGTGGGCTTCGCGGGTGCAGTCTCGTCAACACCCCCGCCCTCGTCCGACTCCTCAGAGAATACTTGCTCCACTACAAAATATTACAAAGAATTACTCATCGGAAATGTGTTGCGCATTCACTGCATTATTTCTTGGAATTGACTACTTTGTGGCTCTCTAAAAGCTTACAAAGCACTGAACTTTGCACAATCCAATTTGGCTAGTTCATTGACATACAAAGCACGTAGTCTTGTAAACAAGAGGTTATGAACCACATTAGTTAATGAGTTTCTTTGAAATGAGAGTAATACCTAAGCAAATTACGCTATAAAAGTTAGGTGAAAGTATTTTTCTCATGGTATCTCAATTTTTTTTTTGTTTATCAAGAACCTGATATTCAAACCACGAATTTACGATGCCGTACGGCACCACTAGCCCATAATGGGTTTAGTTATTTTTTGAAAGTTTAAATGTCACAAAGAAGTCTGAATACAGTGTTTTGTATTTTGGTTTTAGAGCACAATCGAACTAGCTACTGCGCGCGCCTTCGCCCGCGTGGTACCAACATTTTGAATAGTTTATATGCTATTCCAGGTTACTATCTACGCCTATTCCAAGTTTCATCCAAATCAGTTTACTGGTTTAGGCGTAATTGAAACACAAAATTCTAAACAAACTCACAAACTTTCAGCTTTATTATATTACATACATACATACATAAAGTCACGCCTCTTTCCCAAAGGGGTAGGCAGAGACCACGGATCTCCAGTCGCTACGATCCTGACACACAACTTTCGCCTCATTCACTCTCATTACATTCTTCATACATGCTCGTCGGTTTAGGGTACTTTTGACCTGGCCCTTCTCCAAAATGTCGCCAATTTGATCCAAGAAGGTTCGCCTAGGTCTTCCCCTTCCAGCTGTCCCATGCACACTCGCCTCATACACTTGCTTTGTCAAACGACTGTCATCCATCCTCTCTACATGCCCAAACCATCTTAACATACCTTTCTCGATCCTCAACACTACATCTTCTTTCACTCCACACTGTTCCCTTATCACACTATTTCTCACTCTATCATTCAACTTTACCCCACACATACTACGCAACGCTCTCATTTCAACAGCATTCACTCTACTCTGATGTTTTTTCTGCCACACCCAACTTTCACTTCCATACATCAATGTCGGTACCAACACTCCTCTATGAACTGCCAGTCGTGCCTTGTCGGACACTTTCCGGCTGCTCATAAAATCATGGAGAGCCCCATTCACTCGGTTTCCAGCATTCACTCTCCTTTCGATATCCTCATCGTACTTCCCATCTCTTGTAAACAATGTCCCCAGATACACAAACTCTTTCACTTGTTCCACTCTTTCATCGTCAATCAGAATATTGCATGCTGTCATGCATTCATCTTTTTCAAAAACCATAATTTTCGTCTTGCTCACATTTACTTTCATTCCCTTTCGCTTAAAAGCTTCATGCATAACTGTTACCATCTCCTGCAACTCATTCTCCGACGACGCAAGTATAACCTGGTCATCGGCATAGAGAAGACATTTGACGAGTAACTCATTCATTCTTAAACCATTTGCACCATCTTTCAAATCTTTCAAGCAACTGTCCATGAATAGATTAAACAGCCATGGTGACGCTACACATCCCTGCCTAACGCCCTTTTGGATGTTAAACCATTCAGTGTATGACCCATGTATCCTCACGCAAGCACTAGAATCCTCATAGAGAGATTTCAGAGCTCGAACGAGGTTGCTGTTCACTCCAAATATCGACAGTACCGACCAAAGCTCATTCCTCATCACTTTATCATAGGCCTTTTCCAAATCCACGAATGCGCAAAAGACTTTTTGACCTTTGGCCAAAAACTTTTCGGCTATGCTATGCTTTATTATATTAGTAGGATTAAATCTTAAAAATTGGTCAATAATCATATTAGAGCGATAACTTCTGCACAAATATCAAACCGAATCGTGGATTTCATCCGAGTCGTTTGGATCCACGAATAGCCGAGACCTAGTTTTATTTGCATTAGCCGCGGCAAAGGTCACTGCAGTTAGTTGAATTATGTGGCGAGTGACATGTGAAAAGATACCGCAGCGCTGTATTGCGTGCATGAAACCCTTTCAGTTAATGGAAAATACTTTATGCTAGACAGGTACCTTGCAATGGATGTTTATACGTAGCTACAAGCTGGATAATGTGGGAAAGTACAACTGTGTAGATTATCGCGAGCTCGAAGCTTCCAAATGCGATGTCAGTAACTGTGAGTTTTATTAAGGGAAAAGCAATTAGTGCCAGATGTTTAGGATACCCATAACATTCAACCCACCCTTTGGCAAGTAGGTAATCAAGATATGGTACACAAGTACCTATCTAGTAACTATGCAAAATAGTCTACTCATTTCACCCAATTTGCTGGAATAGGAATATCCTCATTGATTTATGTGGTAAATCCATTGCATTGGATGAAAAGTATGAAAGTATTTATTGAAGAAAATTTTAGACATTTTATTCCTGGAGGAATCATTATTAAGAAGTTCAGATAAGAAACTAGACACCAAACTCTTGAAGAATAACTTGGACTCTTTAAAGTTTTCTTCAGCACAGTAAAACTAAAACGTAATCATATCCAATTTTTTTAAGGAACTTAATGCTAGAGTCTACTTATGATATCTTCTCTTCACACTTAAAAATTAAACACGTTCTCGAATTTACATTATGCACGCCCAGATCACACGTACTCAAACGTGCTTTCAGATGGAGATTAATTCTTTCTTAATTCATGATCTCGTGACTTTTATATATGAGTTAGTTGGTAGGTATAATGTCAAGGACTCACGAACGGAAGCTGTCCTCGAGGTCCTTTCAGACGAGGGCCGCCCACTCGTATCTCTCATGTGGCTCAGCAAGGCGTTGAAAAAGTTGTATAGCTGTAACAAAAACGCTACTTTATTCATGCACTTTTTTTAATGCTTCTTACTGCTTGAATCAGGGGGATACCTGGGTATGCGCAATAAGTACAAAACCAGGTACTTACTTACTAAAAAAAGAACGAAAAAATAATATCTTACGCCCGAGACTGTGTTGGAGCCATTTCACTTATAAATTCACAATAGCTGCAGTAAACCTGCAGCGTGAATAAATAAACGCCGGTCGATTTAGCGGATATCTAACTAGACACCTTATGAACACTTAGATAAAGTTTATTTCACATATGTAAATCGCAGATTTTATAACACATTGTGATAATGCGTGATGTTTTCATGTGCGAAGTAATTGTGCACGCACATGGATAGGCAATCAGTGTCAGGAGGACAGCGCGTGAGGCAAACGACGATGCACCAATTAATGATCATGGGTGCTTACCCACTACACACCACGTCTCGACCGGTGGACCTTGCTCGACTTGCTAGACTATTAACCTCTTAGAAATAATTTTATTAATGTGTAATAGATACCATTATAATAAATTAACCATGACATAGTGTCGGATTACTGTTATCACACGTACTTACTTATTTGAAAGTCACAGTACAGTATTATCGTCTAGCTTAGGTTCGAGCTAAACTGGTATGGTGATCTTAGACCAACGGATATACTTATTTCAATCCAGATCTCTTTTGCGACCGAGACGTGTCAATGGTTTGAATGTTCAGTGTTTATTCAAACGATAGTTTCTACTCGTATCTCGTTTCTACGCCACAGAAACTCATATACTTACTTACAAAAATTATTTTCTGTACTTAAACATCGCCTTTTTATACCTTCCCATAAATCAAGTTCATTTAAAGGTCGTCTGTTAGAAATAGCTCACAGAGATAAGTGCACTCATTATAATTTCCTTCTTCAGAATGTTATGCAGGTATGTTTGTTGTTCGTGTAATGTCTATGTGGTGTGCAATAAAGTGTTTTCTATCTAGGCATAATGTTAATAGCGTGGCTAGTGAACAAAATTGTACTACATGAAGACGATAACCAGTCAGCGTTGAAAAGCAAATCTTAAACGGCAGATTATACAGAATACTGCGATCTTACTGGAGCTTTGAATAATGGACACAAATATTTGGACATCTGCCACAAGCGAGGGATACCGATGTTAATTTAATTGAACCATGTCGTAATCGTGTGTTAAAAACTCATAGTAATTAAATCTCAACACATTTTAACACAATTTTTGGACACGGATTGACGAGGGGATAATACCAGAAGACGTAGGTACGTATTCCCTAATATACTGAAATTTAAAATTATCCCTGTGAACTGACAGAATAAACGCAATCTCTTGTATTATCCTTCATGAGAACAGAATAAAAACAATTCCATTAAATATTTTTAATTGGTAAGATCGTGGGAGATCAAACAGTGCAAATAATTCTCCATTCTGATCCAGTATAATCCGTCAGATGCCAGCGAGCGCTTCAATTTTCTAGATAATCCAGTGTATATAGGTAAAATAAACGTAACAGCTCGGTTCGTCTGCGTGTCTTTGTTCAATGAAATTGAATGATCGCATTGACATGTTCAGCGAACACTGATTCAAAGGAACCGACATCCTTTCACATCGGTTTGAGTGTTGCACCTCAAGATGATATTATGATGACATAATGGCTAAGACAAATCGCTTTTAGTATGAAGATGAATGATCTTTCAATTGCAGTAATTAATCATGACCAAAATGGAGCGTAGCATATCTCCGTGATGACTTAACCAATTGTGATGAAATATGGAATGTAGATGCTTTAAGTACTGGAATAGAATATAGGCTTATTTAATTTTCGAAAATCAACCCCGAAGGATGAATTTTTAAGTAAATAATGAAACACGTATTTTTTATATTTTCAAAACTTTACCTAAGGGTGACCTTTACCAAAGCAGTTCTAAAGTGTGTAAGTTGTTTGTATATTTTGTTGAACATTTTTCATTCTGGTTCGATTTAGGTACTCAAACTCGATATAAAAAAACTTCATAATACCGAACTAATGAAGTATGTTTTTTTTAAACTACCTCTAGTGGTGGTTCAAGGCAGTTCCAAAGTTTGTATGGGAAGATTTTGCATTCTGGTTCGATTCACTCGAAACTTGGGAGGCGGTTCCAAAGATTGCATGATGGCGCGCGCGAATCTGCTAGTTAATAAATAAATTATTTAAAAAATGTATTGGCCACAAAGTACCTAATCTTCTTTACCTATACCTACACTATTTTTTCGTCCACCCAAAGATTCCCATACTTTTTAGCGTTAAGGCCGATTGTAGATATATTTAATTTCGTTTAATGAATTGTTTCATAGTAATTTTTGCCAAATCAGCCAACAATTGTATTCAATAAGTACTTTTAAAAACAAACCACGTTTTTTACCTTTACTTGGTCGTGCTCTCCCGCGTATTCGATGTTCTGGAATATGGTCCAGGTGTAGCGCCTTCGCACTTCCATACGAGCTAGATATCGCCGGTACCATTGCTGAATCAAGATAGCTGCTTTCATTGCTGCAAAAGAGTAACATCAGATAATTTACGGATAATGAAAGAAGCATTGTATTCGTCACGGGCAACCTATCACACTTAAGATTTTATCGTATCTGAGACGCAGCTCAATTCTAGAGTCCTTCGTTTTCAATATAATATTACCCAGGCCGTAGGAAACTGTTTTGATCCCTTGATAAGTATAGTAGAGTTTACAAGGCAATAATATATGACTCTACCATGAAAACATAAATACACCCCAAAGATCATTGTACACCCCTACAACATATTTTTGACAGTGAAAAATAACTCATTATCGATAACAAGTTTGCTTTCGTCTATTTACACGATTTCTTTACTTATCTTTTATTTCAAATATAACATGACAAAGTGACCCGTGATGAGCAATAATCATAGAACACTATACAATTATAATTCTTCACTCTCTAGGAAGGCTTGCGTGATGAGCTGTGCCATTCCCTATTATTTGTAGGCATTTAGCTAGCAACAGTGACATTTTCAACCTCTTATTTCCTACACTAGTGCTTCCACAGCCTAGTGCTTCTACTAACCAAACATAAATCATTTAATATATAATATTATAGTAATCGATAAATCTGCCAATAAATAGTAATGACTTTTTTGTTACAATATCTACTACACCTAATAGGTATCATTGCCTACAGCGCACCATATCTCATAGTGGAATGTCACAAGTTATTTTTATGAAAAGTTTATATCCAGAATGAAAACAACAAACCTGATAGTGGGGAGTCTGGAAAACTGGCACCAATTATAGTAAAAGTTTTATCTCCGTGTGAGACAAGTTTGTTTTAGTTCAATTTAGGGCAGACAGAAAACGAAAGTTGCATAACAAAATAATGGGATATGTTCGCATAGAACTATTGAGCGACCTAACGTGTGAAAAATGTTTTAATTAAAAAGTTTTCAGCGCTTTTACATATTGGCCTGTTTATAAATTTCACTTATACCAAAATCTTTGCCTTAACAAGACTTTCATATCGATTGCTAAACTAAAGAACCACCGGTATAGAAACCCCTAGAATAACCGGGTTGAGTAGTTTACTTAAGAAACATTAAAATAATCATGTGTACTCATATATGTCAACATAGTAATAAAAAAGTGTTTGATATGAAAATCATTTATAAGCAAGTTTAGTCTACACAAATTATTTAGTGCTCTGAGGCGTTAATAACCTCTCTGAAACCTTAAATTCTAAGCTGTTACACCTGTTACTAATAAGTGACCGGATTAATAGTGATCCAATTTGCGTAAAACCTTATCTTACACAAGTACGTAAACACTAGAAATGAGCGTAGCACTTACTACGTTCGGCCTTGGTCATGCTGACGTCGTCTCTCTTCCAGAACTTTAACAGTGGAGCGAAGGACTTCACAGTACATTTTCCGCTAAGGAGTCTTTTGCTGAAAGTTTTTGGGACATCCTGTTCTATTTCCGAACTCCGACATGATGAAGAGTCGTCAGCTTGCGAGCGTGCTCGTCTCCCCCCACGGAAACTGACACACCCACAGCCTTCGGAAAGGGAAAACATTGTAGGACTCTTGTCCTTTCTATACTTCTTCTTATCTTTTCGTTTCCGCGCACATCTTGGCGCTTGCTGTCGGGACTTTGGAATGGTGACAATAAACTATATTTCCTAGTTACTAAAAACCATGTCCGACTCGTAGCAGTATCTGCGAACAATAGAAATGGCGTAATTAAAAAATTAAGCTCTCTTTATTGCATTATACCAGTCGCCCGGACTTGGATTGCCTATTAACCTACATCGAGGTTAATAAAAAGCAATAAATTTGTAATTAATTCTGAATTAATGACAAACATCGTATCTTTAGAAAAAACTAATCAAATAATGGTCACTTTATGATGGCTACGCTGGCCATAAAAATCCCAAATGCAGGCCAATCACAAAAAGGCTCCTGCTCATTTTATCTAAAACCGCCAGTTTGAATGTCGGTCATGAGACCGATTTTCTTTATTTCCCCGGAGATTTATAGAATGTGTTCCATTCCTTCCTTGGGGTGGTATTGAAAGATTACATGATGGGTAGTGTGTAGTATCATGGCGTAGTGTCACTCAGAGGACAGCGGGTAGTGTCATCTCATATAGAGAATGCATACCAGGATCATAAAATGTTTCATTACATAAGTAAGTTACAAAATCATTTCTATTTTCATGAGCGTTTGATATTTAGGTGTATACAAATACTAATATTATATTATGAATCATCATAAATAGTGTACAACTTGAGTTGTCCATACTGTCAAATTATTTACGAGGGGTCAAAATGAAATCCCATATTTGAATACAATCCTCTTCCAATACTCCTAGTTCAGAGTAGTTAAATCTAATGAAGATCTATCACACATTCGCCAAACTATTCGGTTAAACAATGATCAACG
Organism: Epirrhoe alternata; assembly: GCA_963565295.1. Taxonomy (NCBI): domain Eukaryota; kingdom Metazoa; phylum Arthropoda; class Insecta; order Lepidoptera; family Geometridae; genus Epirrhoe; species Epirrhoe alternata. The sequence goes on along the minus strand of OY751381.1, from coordinate 8,631,681 downwards.
AATACAGGCGAATAGACCCTCTACACGTTTGTGAGCGCGGGTATTCGTTGAAGTTCGGCGAATGTGTACCGATACCAATAAACCTCTCCGCCTTTACAAGACGAACACGGGTTCGTCGTAGGGGGTCGATTCTACGGAGACACTAGAATTGACCCCCTAGGACCATAGGAACTCGAGTAATCACTAAAACTTATCCCCCCATTATGCCTAAAGGTTTACATAGGCATAGATATGTTAAAAAATTCAAAGCACCTGAAATTCAATTTTTTGCGCTGTTCTCACAGAACCACTACTTGAACTTTTTAACACAATATCATAATGGGGCTATAGAAACGTCAGGGACAGCCATCCACAAGGAAACGAAGTGTAAATATCGTAAACGACTGCGCTTTTACGGGACTATTTTCAGAAATGTCTAAATGTAAACACATAAAAGTGCGCTCGTTAAAAGCACTTGGATGAAATAACGGAGTGCCAATTACTCAAACCGTAACTTCTGAATATCTGTCAAAACATTCACAATACTGAGAATAGATGATTTATATTATAACATGATAACAGGCTACGCTTAAGTATACCTACCTTGCAGTTTGATCCTGAACAAAAATAGGGTTCCATTTTCCGTTCGAGTACGAAACCCTAAAAACCACCAACTTTCGTTCAACTCATAAAGAAGTTAAGGAATTGTTTTGTATAACACTTTTATGTAGAAAGTTTTTTTTCTTCACAGTTACTAATATTCGTTCCATATACGATTTATTGAACATCGTTACAGAATTGTGCCATTCTGGAGCCTTACCCTAATTGTGCCGTAAAATGAAAGTGCCTATCGTAAAACGAGGGAGATATGCTTAACCAGAATAGCACACGTGTAATTTGTGAACTGGAACAGTCAACTCAACAATAATCTGTTTATAGAGATTTAGGATAAGGTAGTTAAGAGTAGATTCTAATCTGTATATGCAGCTCAACTTATTGCGAAAGATTACCCTGTACTATGTTGACTCCTTTAGGTCTGAATGTTTAAAGTCAAAAAGCATTTATTCAGTGGGACCGCTGGAATAACTTTGTTTATCGTTTTCGTCGTTGTTCGTTCATTGTTGTTTGTTTTTCCCAACGATAAAATAATCCATGGGCATAAATGAATATCTACCATGGAGTTGCTTAATAGACTATTATTACATCCCCTGCATTTCCCTTGAGTACTTTTTCCTTGCAATAAGCGATAAGTGCTGACCTCCAAAGTTTTTCATTTGATACTTCTCCTATTTCATCCCATAAATAAGTCTCATGTTTGGTTCCCGATAATAAAGTCAAATCTGTAGGTGTATAAAATCTTTGAAGCTTTTATGAAATAAGGTTTGCCCTTTATCCAAACCGCGATAATAAATAACAAAGGTTTACATTTGATAAATCCTGGTCAAACCAAAATGGCGCAATTTGTCATACGGTAAGCCCATAAGATTAGTTATATGTATGGGTAATGAATGTGGCCTATGTTTCTCATACTGATAAATACTATAGGTAAGTTATCAACGGGAATACCTGAGTATTCAGTCTGGTTAAGATTTATTTCAACAATACAACATCCATTATTCCGTAAGAAATAAGATAAAGAAAATGAATACCTATAAGTATTGTACCTATTTAAGTATTGTACCTATTATAAGTACCTATTTAACATCTTAGCTACCCAGATCAAGTCTTAGTTATACTCGTAGTTATTGTACCGGTTAACCCACTCTACATTATTTGCATGGCTAAATTGGTATGTATGTACTCGTGAGTTTGGCTATTTGCATGGCGATGAGGAACGGAGCCCATGTTAATTCGTGTCGGAGAGGTGACAGGTGTATCCGCAATCAATCTTCAGAGTGCCATTCTGTTTGAACTTCAAACAAAACCACATCACACTCGTATTTTATTTGCAAAAGTTTTTCAGTTTCTCTGACGCTGAAATGGCTGAATGGATTTAGATGATTCTATAGCTTAATAGCTGAATTACTATGGTACTTTAGATCCTGTAAAAGTGAAGTATTCCCTAAGGGAGCGCGGATGGCGAAGGAGATGGTTGTAGATGGTAACAATTTAGTTTTTATTTATTTGTGAATGATTAATGTCCAATGAAATATGGCTCCAAAATAATAAAAAACGCATAATAAAATTATACTTCGAATTCACTGCTAGCAATTGTTAAAGACTTTTTGAGTGTGAGATGGACTCTTGCCTCTGTGTAAACAAAAACTGATAATAGGCTAATTGTTGATAAAAGAAAACCACTTTTAGGAACTTACAAAACGAGACCTTGAGACATTCGACATCTGTGGCGCAGTGAGTGAAAGCCCGCTTGTGATGCAGAAGGTTGCTGGTTCGATCCCCACCGCGGAATAAATGTTTGTATGAACTGCAAATATTTGTCTCGGGTCTGGGTGTTTCTATATATGTATATAATATGTACGTATTTACAAACAAATAGTATATCAATTTATCATTACAATTAGGTCGAAAACAATGACATAATTTTGTTAACTCAATTTCCAGCAAAAAATTCAACGAACCCAACTTTATCCTAGCAAACAAAGGAAATGAGTACAGAAAATTCATCAAATTAGCTTAGGTCACTGCTCGTTACAGGCCAGTCAAACAATAGGGATATCATATCAGCTTAATATATTATCGAAGCTTAATTATAATTGGATATCACCAACATAAAGAGAACCTATAAGAGCAGGATAACCCCTTTTATTAGTTTCATAAAGGTTTCATAATAACTGAACTGATAGGTCAAGCCATAACAATTATTAGGAGTGAACTCAGAGTTGCACTTTATCTGGGTAAGTACCTACCTACCTTTTTGTGATTAAAGGTCAGTTAGACAAGCTGATATAATGATTTTAATTGTGACAAGTTCCCTACTGTCCATTACGTTTTAGCACATGTCATTAGCATACCTAGTCTGTTTGGTCTGCATTACAAATAGAAAAGCTGTTTGGTCATCGCTCTATATTCATCCGTGACTTACTATATTTTTATGATCTTTGGACTGGGTAGAGTCTGTGAGTGCAGGCATAAAATTATTAACTGCTCATTTAATAGCTAAAGTCTGAGATATAATAAAATTATATCAGTACGTATCGCGATTGAAACATCAATCAAAAATAGGTGTATGTACTATTATAGATACCTAGTTTATGTTGAAAACACAAGCCAAATTCCACCAACAGTCTAGGGAGAGTTCAGAAAATAATGGATTTACGAATGTAACGAAACATTTAGATATTGGTAACCTGTAGGTACTTTGATTTGTTGCGCCATACAAATACCAAAACCCACGCATGGCTGAAATCTTTTGTTAACAATTCCACGAATTCATCAATCAGTAACTATCACGATGTTCGTATGAATCTTTCATTTTTAATGTAGGTAACAATAACAACATCGAAGTAAGTATATTTCTGTCAAATAAATCCATTTTTACCAAATTCAAAATAGGACTATTAATGTTTACGGTCTCAAGTTATTAGATGGTTTGAAGTGATGGTAGTCTTATCCTACTTATTATTACCTAATTATTATCATAACACTGCTCCCACAAACAAAATAAATATAAGATAGGTGTAATTTTTTGTCACGCCCTACACTACGCTATAAAAAGTTGTAATTATGGTAGTAATATACTTAAAAGCTTCTATCGATTTAGCTTGAGCTTGTTTCCCGCATTTCTCTGCAGAATACCTATAAAGCACATCTCATAAAGGTCAACGAAGTCAACAATCCAGCAGTTATTTTTTAATTAGCATATTCATCATCCAGATAGGATAAAGGAATGATATAAACCACGGCTGGAAACTTCACAAAAGATTTGCATTTCTAAATGAATTTCATTCTTGGGAGCCCAGACTATAATTGTACAAAATCGCGAACACAATAGCCTAGCGAACTTGCTAGTAAAAAGAGAAAGAACTAAAGAAAAAGCTTAGAACTACAAAGATTTTTAGCTATACATATGCCTAGGCTACTAGCTATTAAAAAAGTTACCTTAAGCCCTCTCGCAGACTGCAGACTTTCTATCGGCCGATAGTTGAGACGGAATATACTTCGGCTCGTAATGAGTATGGCCGTGTGAGAAGTATAGCCCGTCTCAACTATCGGCCGATAGAAAGTCTGCAGTCTGTGAGAGGGCTTCAGGTAGCTATTATGCCAATTTTTAGTTTTGATTTATGTTGTTATTTATTTATTAACTACTTAGGTAAGAAAGCTTTTTAAAAATCAATAAAAGGTTGCAGTCTCACTATCTACTCATAAAGTTCTCAGATCTAAAATTGAAAAAGTAACATGAAAATGAAGAAGCCTAATGATACCCGACCCATGATGTTATTTAAATATAATTGTACCCAACGAGAACTGATTTGATCGATTCTATACAAAGCAGATGCGCCCCCGCGATGTTACTCGCGTTGAAAAATACGTGTATCCCGAGTAGGTCGTACAGTATGTTCATTCATAAATTAATTCAAATCCGTTCGCCGTCAACGTGAAGAAGTATAAAACAGTCAATTCAATTCCACTTCTAGATAATTTCTCTGTGCTTCATATTGGTAACAATTAACATACAATTATGTGTTATAGGTTAACCGTTTATTATGGGCTTCACTCTAGGACCGTGGCGGTTCCATTGACAGGTTTTCAATTTCCGCCCAATGATTCAACGATGCCTAACGATGAATATATACAAAAGCTGCAAGATGTGTGTGCTTTTTATTTTTATTTGATCGGTATGCATTATTGTACCAAGGTAGGTACGTTTTTATTTAGGTACTTATGTACTTAACTGTTTTTCAGGGTCATAAAACCAAAACTTTGTCTACCATAAAGATATTTATTTATTGTAGACAAATTCATTATGTTTATTTATATTATACATATACCTATATATTATTTCTTTGGACACAAATACGAACTAAATTACTTCTAACCTACTTAAGGTGCATCGGGGTAGGATCGTATGAAATTTAAGCTCGTAGGTATATTATTGCGATAAAGTAGGTACATTACGTTCATCGATCCAAAAACTATCACAAGGCGATTTGAACTTAAAATTACGTTTTCTATGGTTCATGCTTTCCACATCACGTTACCTGTCTGGAAGTTAATAACTGAACCACTCGTGCTGTCGACTCGTATTTGATAAGATCGCTGCCATACCTTATTGTTATGCTATTTGGAACTCGGCAAAATATTGTCACATTCACGGGATCGTTTATTTCGGGTGTCAGAGCGACGAGAGCGTTGACTCAGTGAGATTACGATTTAAATATAGGCGGGGGCGAGTTGCCAAATCATTGGGGAAATGGTCGAGCAGCAGCACCGGCGGTACAGCAAGAATTCAAGCGAATTGTGATTGTTTGGGAATCAACAAACTTTTCCTTTTCTTTCTGGAACTTTAATATAAACATATATAGGTAGGTAACGAATTATCTCAATCTGCTTACAAATTGATCACTAATTAGGTATTAGGTACAACCACTAGGTAGATGTTTTGGAGTTCATCTCGGTATCATGACGTGGATGTTTGAAGTGTGTATGTAAGTATCTGTATTCTGTGGTAATAGTAAATTGTATGTTGTGTTAGGTTAGTAAATGGGTAAGAAATGAATGCCAATTTTCTACCAACGGTTTTTGGATTCCAGTCAGGCGGTAGGCACCTACTCCCCATTGGTACCTACATTATTTCATGGTTTTTAACGGGATTAAAACCATTTTTGAATAAAAACAATTATTCAGTGCAAGCTGCAGCCTATCAAAAAATACGTAGTTCACACGTGAGCTTTTTAAAAGCTTCTTGGAAGTTCGCTACCGATACCGCTTAAACGCTTCGCGATGAATCTAGTTGAGGTAGGTGGGTACTTTACCTACCTACTTTTAATTAACATTAAGCATGTAATTAATGATAATAATAATTTATTTATTTGTTTCCAAACAGCAAATACAAAGTAAAAAATACATAATATGTATATACACATGGGCGGATCCAGGATTTTTTTCTGGGGGGGCACAAGAAACAAAAACTGACAAAAATTTCACAATTTATTAATTTTTCGTAGTTAGTAGGTACACAAAAATATCGTTTGGGGGGGGGGCACGTGCGTAAGATTTGGGTTCGATTTTCACCACCTCTATCTACTATGGACATTTTGTTAGAAACAACGCAATAGTGGTTAATCATTTGTTTTCCAATTTTAAAACAATAAAGTAGGTACTTGCTATTAAAAAAACCGTTTCGAGTCAATTTCTCTAAAAAAAATACTCCAAAGTAACTGTGGGCCTTAAGTTGTTGGAACACTTAAAAATCCTAAATTTTAGTTTCCACAAGTTCGGAGACATTGCGATGGTTCAATAAAGCCTACTACTAACTCTACCTATACGTGAAAAACGTTGGCATGCCAAACGTGTTTTGGACTTGCCTCTATCGGCAACTTCGGAGGATCTAAACGTGCCTAAGCTTATTTAATCCATATCATTAGATGTTTAATCGCTGGTTAATTAGAATGTTAACTAGCTTTTCTCATAAAGTCAAAATAATGAATGCAAATTCGATTTGTCCTTATTTAGGTTAGGTAAATGCCGTAACGACATTCATTATTGTAAAACGTTCGAGAGACCAATTATAGACAGGTAGGTAGGTACTCTCCAGCCTACACCTAACATACTAGGTGTGTAGGTATTGTATGTGATTTTGGTTTGCATTTATAAGTTTTTCCCTAGTAGGTACCTAAATCCCGATCCCATACGAATTCTGGAATAAAAAGTAGCCTTTATAGTAATCTACATGGTATGGCAAAATTTTACTACATTCAGGGCAGCTACCTTTTCTTTTGTAGTTAAAAGGTTTTGTTCTAAGAAAACTATAATATATTTTGAAAATAAAAACAACTGCATTTTTGGATTTTAAAAAAAAGTACAGTCAGCCTATAAAATGACATTTCTAAAAAAAACAAGTAGGCAGGTCCCAATCGATGCTATTTCCCATTAGGAACACATTTCCCAAAGTAACTTAGCAAATCAAATCGAAAGTTTTTGAAAAAAATAAGTTTTCCATACATTTTGTATCTAATGTGAAGGGAAACCATTACCATGGTATTAAAAGCAGTGGCAGGTACTTAACATCATTCTGCCAGACAAAAATAAGTTAATAATAATAAAGTGTACCTACCTATCCAATTTGAAAAAAGAACATAGGTAGTAGGTATTTCCCTGCAAGAGTTTGAATATCATGCACAAAAAATGTAGTTGTTTTTTTCTAAATAAACCTATAGTTTTCTAAGACCAAAACCTTCTAACTACAAAAGAAAAGGTTGCTGCCCTGAATGTTGTAAAATTTTGTCACACCTGTATAAACTCTCTTTTCACCTTACTAGCTCAAAAAGGGCGCTTTTGCCGCGTAAAAACAGTGAGCAAAACTCTACTTGGCTCACACTATGAGGAAAAGTGATTTGAATTTAGAATGCTGCAAGCAACCAATGAGAATCGAATATTACAGGCCGCAGCGTGCACCCTGGCCAAGCGGCGGCGGCCGAGGTGGTCTGATGGCAGGTCTTTAGCCTGCCACTTGAGGGGCAAAAAAATAATAATGGCGGGAATCGGTTTTCCTTACATCTTGTATTTTTTCGCTAGTAAGGTGAAAAGTTGTATGTATCACACGAGAGCAAAATATTTTGTTGCTTGTGCTTTTGAATCCCTCACTACACTCAGGATTCTAACTTAGAATCACTCGCTACGCTCGTGATTCAAATATAGAATCCCTCGTTTGTTCGGGATTCAAACTCTGCACTCGCAGCAAAAACTAATTTTGCTCTCTTGTGGTACAATGTACTATTGTCTAGCTAGCTGTGGGCTACAATATTACCTATCATGTATATTTTACCTACTAAGTACTTAATGGTAATTTCTTACTATTAAGTTCAAATCATGCTGTATATTGTAGCTGTTTGTTGTCCCTAGTACATTAAATAAAATATTGCTTTAAATTAATAAAATTAATTAATTAAAAAAAAAACATCGTAAGAGTGTGCGCGTATTTTCTACCGCATTCTAAATAACAAAAGTAAGTAAATGTCTATGTCTAAAAAACTCTCAACGTGTGTAGACACTAGGGATGTCAGTTGTACCTAACTAAGTAAGAATCCCTCGTATCTACATACAAGTCTCTACTTAGTTAGAACGAGGAACTCAATGCAGAAACTAATTTAGGTCAGAAAACTTAACATGCATACCTAGGTTTTTTTTCTCAAAAAAGATTGCGGTAGGTTGAGGCTACTTTCAGTGCCTATTTGTATTACACTACCCAAACTTATAAATAGGAAGCTATAACATTGTTAACACTTTTACCATATAAGACTTTTTTTAGAATAAATATTTTCATTTCATTTCAACTTATCAGTTAAAACGAATGGTCTGTACTGTAGCCCGCTTTACCTACTGCATAATAAAATCGCTGTCAGAAGCATGGACCTCTCACACCGTTGCGCTTAAGAAAACGGTTAACAGCTGTACCTACCTACTTCTAACGGCTTTAGATTAGAGTTTTTCATTCTGTACGTAGTAAGGTACCTATACCTTACCTACACCCTAAATTATGTTTCTTTCATCCACCGCACCTTGGGGGTACAATCTTGATACCACTTCGTTCCTTCTATATCCTTAAACCTACCTAATTATTTGTTTTGTTTCAATCAAGTTTGAGGTAGGTAGGTAGATATTTTCCCCAATAGGTAGGTACCAATCTACGCTTATCTTTGAACAAAGCAAAAAGCAGGATTATCCTTAGCAAATCAGAAAAAAGTAGTTAAATAGGTATGTCAATTATAGGTAGGTAGGTAGATTACTTACATATTTTCACCACTTTTTTCAACCCGTGGGTAAACAAACAAATAAAAGATAAAATAAAATTAAACGGTTGGAATTATCAAAGTGACAAATATTTGAAAGTTGTGCAAGAAAACACGAAGTTGCGGGAGAAAATCTACGCGCGGCCGCGTCTGAAAATGCACTGAAATGAAAACGACCAACAGCGGGCGGCGGAGAGTCTATACTGGCGCATGGCGTAGCGGCTCTACGACTGCTCACTGTTCCGTTCCGTCTCATCTAGTCGGTCCGTCGTCGTCCGCTCTGTCGTCCTGCCTTATCTTCTAGTCTAGTGAACTTGACTTCAATTTATGCGAGCCCGACCGAGCTATAGAGTAAATCTAGGGTTTGATATACTTAGGTAGTTTAAATACCTAACAACCACTACATAGGTACTATTTAACTACATAGGTAGATACCTATTGAACTACCAATCGGTACCTAATAACACTGTTAGGAAACTTTCCCCTTATTGTTTTACTTTACCTAAGTAATACCTAGGTAGGTACTTATATTTATTTTTTTACATGTACATAAAACGTGCTCTTCCTTTTTAGTGATTGTTATATTGTTTTTTCTGTGTATTGATGTGTATGTGTGCATATGCAGTAAATAAACGAATGTCTACAGCGACGCGACGTAACCCACTTCCTACATCGAAGTAGATATCCATGATGGTGGTTGGCCCTTTGATTTATAGTAAAAATTAAAAAAAATGATGGCGGCAGAGAAAACCGGCCGTCTTTTCTTGTACCTACCCTAGAAAACCTACTTGATTCCATTCCAATGGATCTTGCGATCGGTGGTAGGTCTGTTTAATGGCACATTTTTTTTTACTTCAATGTCTTCAGGTTTTACCTTAGTTATACCCCGTTATACCTAATTGGATAAAGTGCTCGCTCTTTGGGTTTTACAAGCATGAGTACTACCTACTCGTACAAAATAAATCATCTTCGAAAACTTTCTAAATCTTTATTTTAAATTTCGAACTGACAATCAGAGATTTAAGTTTATGCAGCCAGCCAGCATCTAACTTACCAGAGAGAACTAAAAACGCGGTGCCGCACTATGTAAGAAAAAGGCTTTGAGTATGAAAAAGGGGGATAAAGGTCATCCCGTTCTTCTTCTTCATAATCATAATCCCAGAATAACGATAGTGCAGCACTACTTTAATAATATCGTGGTACCTATGTAGTATGTACCTACAATTAATTCAAAAATTCAAATTCAAAAAGGTTTATTGCTTCATGTTAGTAGGTAGATCTTAAAATAAATCTTAAATCATTAGGTATACTGTCCATCCAAAGGTTACCTGGAAGAGATTTTCGCTTTTAGCGATAAGGTCGCCCATTGTACTTCATTTTTGCATGTAGGTTGTATATGTGTAGTATGTATATTGTACATGTAGGTAAGTATGTATGTTGACGTCCTCTGTAGCGCAGTGGGCGAAGGCCTGCCTGCAACGCAAAAGGTTGCGGGTTCGATCCCCGCGGCGGGACCAATGTTTGTATGATCTACAAATATTTGTCTCGGGTCTGGGTGTTTCTATGTATAATATGTATGTATTTACAAACAAAAAAGTATACCTATGAGTAGTTTATCAGTCATCTTAGTACCCATAACACAAGCTCTGCTTACTTTGGGGCTAGATGATGCTGTGTGAATAGTCCAGCATTATTTATATTTATTTATTACTTATATGTATTAGTGTAGGATTTTTTTTATGGATGGTGTACCTACAATAAAGTTCTACTACCTATTCTATTTTATTAAATTGTATGTAGGTACCATGTAGGTAGCATTCGAAGGGTAGACCGTAGTATTGTCATTCATCATGTTTTGGAATTCAATTTATGTAGGTCTTTGATTTGTAGGTATTAGGTACTTATATATTGTTAATCTGTGATTGTCTTCTGTTTTGTGAGCCATAATCAAATAAATAAATTCATCAGACGTCTAAAGGTGCGTTTAAACGACCGACCGACGCGGGGTAGCACGAGCCTACGCGAGCCGAGCCGTCGAGCCACATCTCCACGGACGCGTCCGTGGAGATGCTGCTCGGCTTAATACGGACGCAAGCCTGCTCGTTTAAACGACACGGGGTAGCACGAGCCTACGCGAGCCGAGCCGAGCCGTCTTCGTGGAGATGCGGCTTGTTCGTCGCGCGCTCTGTACCATCCTGTTTAGATGGCGCGTATTAACACGCCTAGATGGCGCGCGCGCCTTTGATCCGTGTCAAAAAAACCGACAAGTGATGGATCGTGCAAACTTTGCCGAGCCGCGCCGCGCCGAGCCTAGTTGTTTAAACGGCGCGTGGCGCGCCGAATCACGAGCCGAGCCAGGCTCGGGTCGCGTGTTGGCGCGCCGTTTATTCGCACCTTATGGTTTGGATCTCGTGTGGATATTGACTGTCTGGTGGACTTTTTTGTTATCCCATCTTTGATATGTCAGTGTCATGAGTCAGCTGTCAAGTCAAAATAACATCAATTATAGTTGCGTTGCTTTGCATCGTTTGCTCTTTGTAGATTTTTCGTATTTTTTGCGTAATTCAGTTTTTCACTCATAAATTTCAGTGACGACAGCAGAAAAAAACTATTCTGTGAAAACTTTTGTATTTTAGATCACGCTTTCGATAATGTTTCACTAATTTGATCGAAGGAAATCCAGGATTACCAAACTGAGAGCACTGGACCTGCATTCCCTGAGAAACGGCAAAATAAGTCGTAAACCACGGCGTCGAAAAAAGCTGAAGAAACCCCCCATCTGGAAACAGATTCCCGGTTTAAGGTTGGTAAAAAAATTACTAGTTCGCTAGTACTTAAATTGAACGGAACTGCTACAGTTACGGCTACTTTTTTTGTATCAGCTGTGGTAAAAGTTGCAATCCATGAAATTTATACCTACATTTGTTCTTTCTAGATGCCAACAGCAAGTTTTGGGTCGATATCACAATTGACAGGTTCCAATGATTGTGGTATCAAAGACGTGTGGAATCACAACCTTCATGAAGAATTTCAAGTCATACGAAAGGTTTGCAAGAATATTTTTTTGTAGCCTAATTATTCTATTATTAGTGATACTCTTTGCTCATACTTTATGCATTGTAGGTTGTTCAAAAGTACCACTGGGTGGCAATGGACACAGAATTTCCAGGTGTAGTAGCTCGGCCAATTGGGGAGTTTCGGTCTACTGCTGATTACCAATATCAGCTATTAAGGTATGTTATCTGTTAATATTAAGTACTAGCTTCTGCGCGCGGTACCCATAATGTTGAATTGCCTATATGCTATTCCAGGTCATTATCTATTCCAAGTTTCATCCAAATCAGTTCACTGGTTTAGGCATGATTGAAACACAAATATCTCAACATAAAAACCTTTAAACAAACTTTAAGCTTTATAATATGAGTGAAATGAGGGAAACGCCGCGCATCGTATAGACAGGCATTGTTGTTTAACAAAATACGTAAAAGTAGTGACAGCTATAAGGGCAATAAAATGAAAAAAGCTTTATTGCAACACAATGTTACAAAAAGTAGGTACACAATACATACACTTCTCAGTCAATCATTATTTGGACCAGATTGATGTTTTTTTTGGGTATTCCTAATAATAATTTGTGTGTGTTAGGATAATAGGAGGTAGAAATCTGTGGTCTCTGCCTACTCTGGAATTTCTGGAAAGATGTGGTTTTGAATTTTTCAGATTAATGAAAGATGTAATCCTGATTTTCAGATGTAATGTGGATCTCTTACGGATAATACAACTTGGTCTTACATTTATGGATGAAAATGGCAAAACACCACCTGGTTACACTACGTGGCAATTCAACTTCAAGTTCAATTTACAGTAAGATTAAAATCATTTATTTTCCAGAACAAGAGTAAAAAAAACTAATAATATCCAGAAGAAGTGTGCACAATCTTTTCAACCAGCAACAATGACCAGCATGCTGACATTGGATATTGATTTTTTAATTTAGACTTGGAGTTCAATGACACAAATAAATATAAATAATGCTGGACTTTTCACACAGGATCATCTAGCCTCAAAGTAAGCAGAGCTTGTGTTATGGGTACTACATGACTGATATACTTCTTAAATACTTTTTGTTTGTAAATACATACATATTATACTAGAAAATTATTAGCAGATCATACAAACATTTATCCCGCGGCGGGAATCAAACCCGCAACCTTCTGCATCATAAGCAGGCTTTCACCCACTGCGCCACAGAGGTTGTAGACGATTGATTGATTGATCATAGTCGCACCCAAAAAGATAAGAATAATATTGTCCACGAACCTATAAATACAAAATTATTTATTTCAAACACAACTTCCAAGCCAAAGAAATTAATTAAATAAAATAATTTTTGTGATAGTACCTTGTCCTCTCCTATCCTATCCAAATAAATGGCTTATATTTATTCTATGCTATTAATGTTACATGCATATTATTTTTAGGGAAGATATGTATGCACAAGATTCCATTGATTTGCTACAGAACTCCGGCCTACAATTCAGGAAACATGAAGAAGATGGCATCGAGCCTCTGGAGTTTGCAGAACTGCTTATGTCATCAGGTAATTCTAACTGAAAACAAGGAACAGAAAGACATATAATCGTTTTTCTTCTCTCTTTTCCTACACTGATACATAAACATTGAATTTAGTATAAAATCACTTGAAATTTTCAAACTCACAAAACTTTGTGATGAAGTATAGACATGCTTAAATATGTACGCAAATTTTAATTTTTGTTTTTATTCAACTAAAAAATTTTGCTAAAATAATTTACATTTTATTTGCAGGTCTTGTGCTCATGGATAATATTAAGTGGCTAAGTTTCCACTCAGGTTATGACTTTGGTTATCTACTGAAACTACTCACTGATCAAAACCTGCCCCAAGATGAGAATGATTTCTTTGAAAGTCTACGGTTATATTTCCCAACAGTTTATGATGTTAAAGTAAGTACCTGTATAAGAATTTTGTGTGTAATTTAATTAGTAATACTTATACTTCTTCACTACAGATGGAATAGGCTTACCCAGCACCTAAACCCACAGGAAAGTATTCCTTCCTATTCCATCTCAAACAATGTCCCAGGCACTACAGCATCCCGTTTAGTGTAGGCATAGGTTGCCTCCTGACGCTTTATAAATCTTCTAACATAGATGTAAAGGCCTGAGTTCACTACAGGCTCAAAAATATTATGTAATTATGCATAATGTTACGTGCTGGGGTTCGTCGATTCTGAAGATAAACACTAGGTATAACTTTCGAAACTTTATTACACGCTAATTTACTCAAAACACACTTAAAAGTAATCAACAGTCACACTGAATATCACTGGTCACTTTTCACTTTGTTTTATCACAAGTTAACACTCTCGTAATTCACAAAGAACTGAATCGTGACGCGCAAACCGACCGTTTATATACCCAAACAGGACGTCTAGAAAGATCGCCGAAAGAACTCTACAAATAAACAGGAAGTTTCTATAAATAAACAACAACACGTGCAAGCGACCTTGAACCTTATACACTTGTAATAAGGTCGCTTGTCAGTAGCGCCAAACAAATATGAACCTTAAGTCCAGGTATTACGGTCCTATCATTAATTCTGCATGTCTAAGCGAGAATGTTCGTGGAATCTATCCTGCGCGCGAGTCTTCTAGAACGTTCGAGTGCTTGTACGTTACAATAATATAAGATTTGTAAGGATGTTTGTCCTTTTAAGTTATTTTTTTATCCTGGCCATCCATGGTTATGGTTTAATTATGGTTACCTGGTAGAGATCGCTTTCAGCGAAAAGGCCACCCATTGTTTATTAGGTTAGGTACTTAACAATGTTTTGTTAGGTACTTTTGTAAGTTTTATGCTATTCCATTCAAAGTACTTTAAGTACTAATTTGCATACCTCTCCTGCATAACTCTTTATGGTCTAGTCTTCAACCAGTACAATTATGTACTAGCTTAAGTAAAAATTTAGTTTCTCTTTAAGTGAACCATGTTCTTTGAGAAATAAACACCTTTAACCACATGTTCTTGTGGGTGTATCTGTACCAAATAAATGTATTCTTTAATATTGCAGTATCTAATGAAGCTATGTAAGAACCTGAAGGGCGGTCTGCAGGAGGTGGCGGACCAACTGGAGTTGCGACGCGTCGGCCCGCAGCACCAGGCCGGCTCTGATTCTCTTCTTACTGGCATGGCCTTCTTCAAGATCAAAGAGGTAACATGGAAAAAAAACCTGCGAGTACACGAACTGATTAAATGGCTGAATAAACTTTCTTGAATCATAGCTGAGGAGACTTGAAGATTGTCTTAAAACACTCAATGATTTTATTGAGGAAATATGTTCAGTCATCTGTCTGGATACTCGAAATTGTCACCTTGTGGCGACAAAGAGTCCAAGAGTGGACCAAGTGTTTGGCACATTATGGAATGATATTAATTTGTTTAAAAATCTCATTACAATAGTTCCTGAATTATTTGTCAGCCGAACCATCGGTGACGCATCATGCAGATAAGCCGCCAAATTAGGGCTCAAAATCCTTTTACAGACATAATGAAACGATGCGAATGAAGCCATAGGTAACGCTATAACGGGTACCTAATAGAGCGGCGTTAATCTTGGTAACAAGACATTCGAGAATAATCCACGATTAAATAACGCGAGCCAGCCAGTTTCTGCAAACATCACGTAGTATGCGTAGTGTGATGTGTTTCAAAATCTCAAGATCATCTGTAAACACAGCGTATTTCTACTCTGATTCATACAACAAGGGCGCGAAGCTTTTAGACCCCATTGATCATAGGAAACGCGGAGTTTTTTTACCCTAACGAAGACGAGATACGATGCTAGTTAATTAGGATTCCGTAAATGTTAGTTTTGTTTGTACAGATATTCTTCGACGACAACATCGAGAGCTCGAGCGGACACCTATACGGACTGGGCGCCCCATTCCCTGTCAACTCTAACAACTTCCAAGAAAGCGGGGAAAACGGAAACTCATCTTGATTAATGGAGTCTGCGTGTATTAGCCTCACGCCGAAACCACACATGTTCCACCCAAAGGAATAAGTGTCACCGATCGTGACGTGTGCGTGCCGTGCTTTACACGTTTTCAATGGACTTGAAATTAAATTAAACCATAGACGTATTTACAATGCTGAATAATTATTACTGTAATAGTGTCGCCTTATTTATAAATCATGATGCATTTTTTATTCTATGTACATAATTCTTAGAATTGTCTTTTTACAACTCGTGTGGCTTTATATAATATGAACAAACTAGATCATATAAATTTTCATACTCCCCTTTACAAAATGTAAGTACAAATTTGTCAGTGCCTCGATAGTTGTCGGCGAAGTAGAAATTAAGATATCTACGCTGATTTTATTTGGAAATCTAAAATCATCGTGGTTGCTTACAGTAGTCTTTTAGACTAGGGCAGATAGTTTATAGAAATATTATGCACTATAATAGCTCTAACCGACGGCGATTTAAAAAATAGGTAATCTGCATGTGCAACTAGACATAAGGTATAATTATAAGATTTTATTAATTTAAATAAAATGAATATTATTAATTGAAAATATCTTACATTTCTGATCCATCATTACTATTATAGAAAATAAAAAATAATTGTAAGTTTTTTTTTCTACAACTTCATACCTACTAAAATAAGTAAGCTTTTATGAGTCAGTGGCCAACTCTGGTGACGGAGTATTTAGGCCGCTTTATGGCCGTCATACTAAATATAAAAGCTTGTGACTCCCTTGTCTGTGGCTTGTGAGTAATGTTTGTATTTCAACGACGATGGACCAATGGACAGAATTTAATTAGACTTGAAATTAATGTAGTTTGTGGACTATTACTAGTGGTAAATTGGTAATGCTGCCCCGGCGAGCTAAGTTGCAGGCGGAAGGTGATTTTCTGAAATGTTTATATTTTGACTTGAGAGTAAGTATCTCTTGACGAAAATTTTGGCGATCCAGATGACGATATTGCCAACGGCGCGGCGAAGTGATATCGTCTAGTCATGATAGGTAGTTAACTTTACTCCGGCAACAGCCCAAGCCGAGGCTCGTACCTATTAGAGGTGCCCTTGTATAAGTTGTAACTTCTCTCTAGGCGCCTCGGCACCT
The DNA here is from genome assembly GCA_963565295.1 of Epirrhoe alternata. NCBI lineage: Eukaryota > Metazoa > Arthropoda > Insecta > Lepidoptera > Geometridae > Epirrhoe > Epirrhoe alternata. Next base: position 8,614,619 of record OY751381.1, on the reverse strand, counting down.
TCAGTGCCCGCCATAGTCCGGTAACACTAAAACAGCCTCCCAAGACATTAGTAGGTATTAGGCCGTCCGAAACCTTAAAAAAGACACTATTACTGAACCAGGGTGGCTAAAAGAGGAACTAACGAATTTTACTGTAAAATATTTATTTCTACCAACACCAAATGCTTCTGCGTAGAAGCGGTGAGGCTTTGGAACGGTCTCCCTGACGATGTCAGGTTGACTGATTCAAAGGAATGCTTTAGAAGACGGACTCGGAAACTATTATTAGACTCTATGTAGATATATTTTATTCCATTATATTACAAGTATTATTATTATATATACTACTATTGTTATTATATATATATATATACTCTTATATATAAGTATTATTATATATTTTATATTTTTAAATGGGTACCTTTGGTTATTGTTAATGTGTCACTATATTTATTTTCTGTTATATTGTTAAAAATTTTGTTGTTATGTTAAGTTTAGGTTTAAATTGTTACTTTATTTTTGTTAGCACGCCATTTATACCTTTTCAACAACACGTTGGTTAGCAGGTAGAAAATGCCTTCGGCATTATGCTCGCCAATTGTGCAAATTTTTATGTAAATTTTGTGCAATAAAGTATTTAAATAAATAAATAAATAAATGCGATAGCAACACCAACACCGCCCGCGAACCTCTCACCGGTGCAGATAAGTTTGTGGCACTAATTAATAGTGATTACAAATTTTTATAAGGGCGATTTGAACGATCAATTTTTATAATGCTTATTCGAGCTCCACATTTCATTCATTCATTCAATTCAGTATTTGTTTTGTTGTTGCATTTGATTTCTATCTAATCTGTGATTTTTTTGTGCATCGATCGATTGATTGCTATTTGGCTGCATTTCTTTCTGTTTTGGACAAAATAATTACGCAATGGAATTTGTTTGTCTAAGTTATTAGTGAATACATTTTCTATCCAAATTGTAATAATTGAAAAGGTTCTGGTTGTATTATAACAGTAACCGGGAAAACTTTCATTGCGACGTTCATCCCAAGCTCCTGAAAGAAACCTGAAAAACTACGCACCTCAAAGGTACTAAGCTCATTGATAAAATATTAGTGAAATGCTACCTGAATTACTGGTGAAAAACTATGATATTGTGAATACTAGGTACTCCGTATCATGCGATTTTTATTGTAAGTAGTAATTTTACATCCCTTTGTCAGATGCCAGCAGCAAGTTTTGGTGCCCTTTTGGCGTCAGCAGCTAAAGAAGAATGTGCCATAAAAAATGTCTGGAATCACAATCTTCATGAAGAGTTTCGTGTCATCAGACAGGTAAGATTTAATTGTTAGAAACAAAACCCTAGCTAATAGATCCCTCTCAGTATATGAATAGATGATCAATTAAATTTCAGACTTATAATTTCAAACATAAATAACATCTACTCTTAGTGTGTGAAAAAATTATTTACAGGTGGTGAAAAAGTTCCATTGGGTTGCAATGGACACAGAATTTCCTGGTGTGGTGGCCAGACCAATTGGAGAGTTCCGATCTACAGCAGACTACCAGTATCAACTGCTACGGTATTTTTATTTAATGAGATCTAACTAAACAAATCATACATCTGAAACATTATGATTGTACAATCATAGAGTTTGATACTTACCATGCAAGCTCTAAATAAACTTAAACGACTGAGGAAACCAGTTGCATACTGTTCTAATAAGTGGTGATGGTTTGCTACTCATCATGTTGGCCACTTGCAACAGGGCTTAAGGATGAGGTTTTTAGAGTTTTACGGGAAAACTATCAAACTCGGGAACATATCAAATAATAAAATAATTATGGAAATTGCATCAGTCCAAATCTGACGGAAATATAGGTGAACAGCCAAACATAGAACCTCCTTTTTTGAACTATGTTAATAAATTAATTATGACTAAAGATACTGGTTAGGTATTTTACAATTTATTTGATCCATCATCATGCAATATTATGTGCCTAAGAGTGATAGCTTATATGACTTGTTTTGGTAGATGCAATGTCGATCTTTTGCGGATCATTCAACTGGGCCTCACCTTCATGGATGAAAACGGCAAGACACCTCCGGGATGCACCACCTGGCAGTTCAATTTTAAATTCAACTTGCAGTAAGTAATATGCCATTGCGAAATTGCTTATGCCTTATTCTTCTGCGAATTTTAAATATTATTCTAAGAAGATTTTGAAAAATACTTGTAAGAACTAAAAAAAAATGTTAAAAAGATAATTCTCAAGACTTTGACTTGAACAGGGAGGATATGTATGCTCAAGATTCCATCGACCTGCTGCAGAACTCAGGTCTGCAGTTCAGAGAACATGAGGAGCATGGCATCGAGCCCCTGGAGTTTGCAGAGCTTTTGATGTCTTCAGGTATGTTAAATTAGTACTCCGATTACTAAAACTGCTACTTGTTTATTTATAGTTTAAACACATCTAAGTACTATTTCTGTGAAGTGAGTTTATCATAGAAACAACCAGTAAATTAAATATTATCTTAATCTTCAGTAATCATGAACTCAAAGGAACATACTGCTGGCCAATTGCTCAGCCATTACTTTAATATTCATGATGAAAAAATCCACCAATGGCATTACATACTTCATTTTCCTAGCCGCGCAGCCTTGGTATTTGATAGTTAAGATGCCCTTGGGAAACATTAGATACCTACTCTAATTACGACGACCTCTGTGGTGCAGTGGGCGAAAGCCCGCTTGTGACGCAGAAGGTTGTGGGGTCGATCCCTGCTGCGGGATAAATGTTTGTATGATCTGCAAATATTTATCTCGTGTCTGGGTGTTTCTATATATAATATGTATGTATTTACAAACAAAAGTAGTATATCAGTTATCTGGTTCCCATAGCTAAGCTTTGCTTAGTTTGGGGCTAGATGATGCTGTGTGAAATGTCCAGCATTATTTATTTATTTAATTCTACAAACGTTTTCCAGGCATAGTTTTGATGGACAACATCAACTGGCTGAGCTTTCATTCCGGCTATGACTTCGGCTACTTGCTGAAGCTCCTGACGGATAAGAACTTGCCGCTGGAAGAGAATGATTTCTTTGAATGTCTTCGTCTTTACTTCCCGACGGTATATGATGTCAAAGTAAGTTCAATAAAATTTCTATTATAGAGCGAATTACGTATTGAAAACCAGGCCCTGTTTTTACGAACTTCAATAATGGAAAAGATTCATAATTCAGCTGCTATTTTCTGTTTTAGTTACCGAATTTCTACTAGTCTGTATCAAATGATAACTATGTAGCTAGTAACTTTGAGATGATCTCTAATTTTATTTCATGAGATACGTCATATATCTCTGTAAAACTTGTAAAATTACGCAAGCATTGACGTTTACGCCCTGCTTTAACTTTCTGGGGAGGCACCTACAATACAATACCACCCTACTTTTTTCTGATTACAGTATCTGATGAAGCTCTGTAAGAACCTGAAAGGCGGGCTTCAGGAGGTGGCGGACCAACTAGAATTGCGACGCGTCGGCCCGCAGCACCAGGCCGGCTCCGACTCGCATCTCACTGGCATGGCCTTCTTCAAGATTAAGGAGGTTTGTTTTTTGGCTTTTGTAAAATTTCATTTATGTATGCTTGGACAATCTAGAACTAGGCTATATTGTCTAAGTATGTATGGAATAGACTTATCTAAATTCAATTTCAAATTAAGAAGGGCTAATGAGGCTAATATTGTATAATCTAAGTAAGTCAAAACCCGTGTACTAGCTGCTTACGGGATAGTGGCGTAATTTTATGAGCCCTTGTCCGACATTAGTATTTTTCGATCACAATCATTTGTTACTCCTATCATCTAGCAAACTTTTTATGATGTATTTTTTCCTTCACTCAGATCTTCTTTGACGGAAACATCGAAAGCACAAGTGGACACCTGTACGGTCTGGGAGCACCATTCCCAACTGGCGCTAACATCTCCCAGGAAAACATTGAGAATGGGAACTCCTCCTGATCCCCGGAGCCCGTTTGCATCACCAGGCAGACGCCGCGGCCGCAAGTGTTTCACCTCACAGAATGAGCGTCGCGTAGGGCCATTCGCCTCTTAACCGCCGCTTACGCATTTCAAAGACTATGTGGAATGTTGGACATTCGTTTGTTGTAAACTGTGATAATATAAATGTGTAGAACGCATGGTATGAACGCATTTTTAAGTTAATTTCCTTGTAAAGTTATTTTGCATAAGAGTGCAATGTGCAAAAGGATATATTTGCGGATTTGTAAAGAATGGAGTTTTTTGGTACTGGTTTGAATCTCGTGTATGCCTTTTAAGTGCTTAAAAATGTAATCAACAAGCTATTTGTATCAAACATGTAATTTCTTAAATTCTAGTTGTAATAATCATTATAGTATTTCAATAAACAAGAAGTCCACCCAGTTCAGCGTACCATACAACGCAAACCGAAACAGTTCCAAAACAGACTTATATTTTGTCAGACGTGTCTCTAGACAATATTTCCGTGCCTGTTAATTAAAGTCATCACAATCATGGTAGATATCTATTGCTTTGAAGGCGGACTTCTCAATTTTGATATTGATATAGTTAAGTATTGTAGAACTTTTGATACAATTCTAGTGAAACAACTTTAAAGTTGTAATATCTATCACTTTATATTTACCTAGGTGTAGATACGATTACACCTTTAGAACTTGTGGTGTCAAATGAAAAACAGGCATTATCGCATGCTAATCCTCTACGCACCCATAGGGGGTGTCATTATAATAGTGTAGAATGCATCAAAAATTACTCTTAACTAAATGTTATGTACATGCGCGACAATGATGATGAAAATTGGCGCAACTGTTGTGTATATTTTTGTGATCTCTATTACTCATGATTGCTGAACACCAATCATGAGTAATAGAGATCACATACATGCTGATGTATGTTAGTATAATAACTTACTTGCAAGTTTGTTTTGAGAAATATAAAGGATTATAATTAATTACTCACGATGGGCAACTATTTAGAACTTAAGTTTTATCTCTACCAAATCCTGACTGTACCTAGTTAGTCTAGTATTACGAATTTAGGTATTTAATAAATTTACGATGTAGCGAAATACTAACTCGTTTTATTTATGTCTCTATTGAAACTTAGGAGATGAATAAGGGTTTTAACTAATGTAGAAAAGTAAATAAAATTACTTAAATCATTTTATTTCGATTGTATATTAATGAGAGAATAGCAATCTTGATTCAATTATGGTTCATGAACCTTGCGTTGCATGAGACCTAAGAGGTAGTTTTCACTTCTTTTTCTTCTTTTGTTTGGAAGCGGTGTCGGCGGTGGAGTCTGCTCTGCGCTTGCCTGCATTACCGCTCTTGTTGGCATTACCTCCAGGGGTGTTCTGGTTGGGGTTACCACTTTTCTTCTTCTTTTCAGCGCGTTCCTTCTCTTCTAATTCTTGGTTTTCACGCTCGATTAGTGTGATGAGGGTATTACATCTGCAAAATTTAATTATTATATTGTACTTACAGTTTGACCCAGTAGGTAGACGGTACTTGGTCATGATAAAGTATGTCTACAAAATGATCAAAAATCGTCATAAATGACTATTCTAGAGATATAAAGTAGTTTAATGACTCCTACCTCCGTTGCAGCTCGACAGCTGTCCGCGACTTGAGGAACCAGTCGAATCGGAACTGCGGCGCCGCGTGCACACCAGCCCTCAGCTCCTCGTACACATTCTCTTTGTCGAAGCCCAGCTTGTGTAACATACACACTAGGAATCTATAAAATCAATAAATAGTTTTTATTCAAGTTGACATATCAATAGTTGGTATAGGTAATATTACCTCAGATTAAATATGTATTACCTACTCAATCTTTCGCAATCACAATTCATATTCTTCTAAAAGGTGAATATAATGTCATTAACGTCCCATACAAAAAAAACAGCAAGGGCTTATGTTATAAAGCAAATAAATCAGAAGAATGCAGCTCTATTTTTTAACAAAGAAACAAAGTTCTCCTCACCTGTCTTCTTCTTCCGTGTAATTCTTCCCTTTATTTGTACCATACGCAATCCTGAGCTGATGGAAGGGTGCCCTATAGCGAGACATTTTGGCGTCCAGCGCTTTCTTGATCGAGGCTCTTCTCTGAATCTTGGCTTCTCCTCTCTCAATCTGTCCCATGATTCTGTCGATATCTTGTAATTCATGGCACCTTTCCCAAAATACTGCAGAGTATTCCATGACCTACAAATATTATAATTTCATAGTTACTTTCAATTCAAAAGTATGTTTGTGTAGATGAAAGAAATAATATTTTAAAGAGAGATTATTACCTCTTCAGGAGTTTTTCCCTCAACATCCTTCGCGATATTTTCAATATCATCTCTCCCGTACTTCTCATTCGCCTTGATAAACTGATTGAAATCACGTTTCGTCCAATTTGTAAAACCTAAAATAAAAACAGAGTTAAATCTCTTACTATAAGTATAAATCGCGTCACGTAAAAAGAACGCTGGCTGTCATGCTGCGCCATGGACGTTTTATGGGTCCATTTGACGGTACGGGGTGAGGCGCGGGGCGGGATGGTCGCGCGCCACACGCTTGCCAGCGCGCTATTGGTTCGTCAGTTGGCATTTGCCTTTCGCGCTGAGCCCACGTTACTTTTTCTCTCAAAATACCATCGCGCACAAAAGTTTTTAATTACGAAATCGTTTAACATAAAAAAAATAGAAAAATATTTATGGCGTATATTGCTGTATGAAAAGAGGGGTTGATAATAATGCATTTGATATTGTAAAACAAAGTATGAAACGGACAACAAAGGCAACAAAACATTCCGTGTCTACAGTAATACGAATAAAATTGTAAAAGGTTCAAAAGATTTGGAATACCACTACGACTTAGTGGAAGGAGTTTCAACATTAACATTATCTTTAATGATTTTAATACGATTAAACATTCTTTACGGAATTAAATATGTTTTTAATTCTATTTAATGATTACTCTATCAAATATATTTGAATGTATTTACCTACCACTAACCAATACACGAATCCGCAAGCGAAAGGCTAGTTCAAAAATAAAACATTAGGTTGAGTACTTTCGTGCGCGAGTGTACCCATGCGCAAACATACCCCCTCCACTTTTTTCCAGCGTTCTTTTTAGGTGACGCGAGCTACACAGTGGCCTTTCGTGTGCAAGTCTGATTCCCACTTGGCCGGTTTTTTACGATGGAAGAGGAGAGGGAAATACGGTAATGACTACATCAATGTCTATTAAGACGATCATGTTAGTTACGTTACCCTGGGTAAGCAGAGATTCTTTCTCCGTGACTTCCTCTTCTGAGAGAGCTTCCGCCTCGTCGATCTTACGCTGTTCTTCTCGCTGTATCTTAGTCGCGTCAGGACCCAGCTCTGGATTACGCGGAACTTTATATCTGCAAACAAAAATGTATCACTCCTGTATTCAAAAAACGTTAGTTTGGTTGGTTAGTCTGCGCAGGTTCTTGGCGGTGTTTCGAGGTTCTAAATCCATTTAGAAGAGACAAATCTATTATGATTAAAGATAGTGTGATATTATAATGGTTGTGCTCACCCTAGGGTTTTACGGTAGTGATAGATCTCTTGGTCCAGCAACTCGAAAAGACGCGGCGGGAAGAATTGGAAGTCTTGCACGATGGGCTGCTTCGGAGGGCGCGGTGCCTGTAAACAAAATGCATGCGAATAAAATGGGCTTCACAGAGATAATAAAATAAATGGTAAAGCAGAAACTACTAATAAGCATTTACACTAATATTAATAAATAGATATATTGTAGAAATATATATATGTATTGTTAGATAAATGTAGATGTATGTAATGTATGTATATTTATTTACATAATATAACGTATGAAGATGGTTTCAACTAGTATAAAGAGCTAATCAAAATATGCGACGACAGATAGAGGCAGACAACCACCATAGTTGAAAAGTCGAGCTCCGACGTTAGCTCTTTACACTGTATTTACCTGTACCTTAGGCGCCTTCGGTTCGGACACGCGCAGTGCCTCGCGGAAATACGCGTCCACGGCGTAGTTGGCCTTACGCTCTCGTTTCGGCGGCTCGATCCAGTTGCCGATGGGAATTTTCTGCTTCTCTCTGTAATCCTCCCCTAGATACCAACATTACAATCAAATAATCACCACACAAATGTATCAACTAATATGTTATTTCTACCGGTTTAGTAGACAACAAATGAAGACACCAACATATTCAAAGTAGACAAGGTGGGGAAAATGATAAAAGCAAATGTAAACCTTCAAACTGATAGACAGAGTCTGTGGTAGCGCCGGGGGTGTCCATAGAAAACGCTCGTAAGGAAGATTCGCCAAGGCTTTCCAATTTCTGTTTCATTTCTTCAGTCTAGAACAAATTGCAAGTTGAAAAAGGCATTGCAAATGAAATATGTGTTAACTTGCTTTAGTTGTAAAATACCTTGTTTTCTCCCTTAGCCAAAATAGAATCAATATCCTCATCGGTGATATCTGAATCTTTTGAAGAGAACACGTGATTTGCTCCATGTCTGATCATATTCAGCATCTCGTCCTTATTGAGTTGACTCTTGGCGTCGATCAGGCGACCCGATTGTATGACCAACTTGTCGAGTCGGAGTTTCACTTCTGCACGTTCAACAATTTTCTCTTCAACTGTGTTTTCTGTGATCATTCTGAACACGCGCACCTGTAATGATTACGACAAAAATCATCAAACTTTTAAACATAGATATACATAAAGTCACACCTCTTTTCCAAAGGGGTAGGCAGAGACCACGGATCTCCAGTCGCTACGATCCTGACACACAACATTCGCCTCATTCACTCTCATAAACATAGATATAGAAAATATAATATAGCTTTCATTTGCTACGCTAAAATTATTATGAAATCATTCATAAGCAGAACTACCCACAGACCCAAAGATGTAGATCAACCACTATTTCATATTATTTTCATCATCTAGCTCTAGTAGTACATAATGTATAAGAAAGCATACTTGTTTCATCTGACCAATACGATGCGCTCTGTCCATAGCCTGTAAATCCATCTGGGGATTCCAATCGGAGTCGTATATGATGACGACGTCGGCAGTCGTCAAGTTGATACCCAGACCACCAGCACGCGTTGACAACATGAATACAAATTTCTCGCTGCCCTCTGCATTGTACTCTTCTATCTGACGGTTCCTATCTTCGTGGGGTGTTTGACCGTCAAGGCGGCAATACTGTAAAAGTAATTGGAAGTTTCAATTAGTTTTGGCACACAAGGTTTAAAAAAGTCATTAGATTATGAGTATATATACAATTTTATAATAGCAACTTATCTAAATATTGCTTTAGAATGTTGGTAGGTACTTACTTTATACTGCCGCCAGAGGCAGTAGTCCTCCAATATATCCAGCATCCGCGTCATCTGCGAGAATATGAGCACCCTACTGCCTTGCTCCTGCAGTTTGGGCAGGAGTTTGTCCAGAATGACCAGTTTCCCACAGTTGAAGACAAGATGTTCATCAGTGGTGTATGGTGGACCAGGCTCAGCGCCATCGAACAGGTATGGGTGGTTGCAACACTTGCGTAGCTGCATCAGAATGTTTTGGAGTCGCATCTTTTCAACCTTCCCCGCACCATTCACTAAAAGATTTACATTTAATGTAAAATTCTGTAATATCATATTACATCTGTGTCCATCCTACTAATATTATAAATTATATCAGCCTAGGTGAAGTCATGGCATATAGGCTACTTTTAACATAAGCTAACAATAATTTAGTTGGCAAAGAAACTGCTTTGGACAGAAAAAGTTCTCGTATCGGAGGCCAAGACTCACTTTGGGTCACTGCGCCAAAAGTAAAATAAAGGATCCTTCCATCCTCATCCATCAGTTTATTGATAGGCGAATTTTTTTGAAAAAAAGTTTACTCAAACAGCTCCAACTTACCAACATCAATATCTTTCATTAAGACTTTAGTGTACCATTCTCTCTGCATTTTACTCAGGCCAACATATACTTTGACTTCCTTTTTAGGTTTCAATTTCTTCTCTACTTCAGATTTGAGTCTTCTAAGTAAGAATGGTCTGAGGACTGCGTGGAGCCGAGATACCAGCTGGTTATCTCCTAGGGCTGCATTTGTGTTGAACCAAGAATCAAAGTCCTAAAAATGAATTTGTCCTATATATTTTTTTACAAATTAGGGTGAGGAGTGCTTTAAACACACCTTTGACATTAAGTGATCAATGTAGAATCAAATTAAACAGCTTTCTGAAGCAGAAAATATTATTAAAACTTACATCAGAGCTGTTAAACACATCAGGCAGCAAAAAGTTGAGCAGTGCCCAGAGCTCATGAAGATTATTCTGCAGTGGTGTGCCGGTAAGCAACAGCCTGTTTGTACTCTTGAACTCACGCAACAATTCAGAGAGCTTCGACTTCTCATTCTTGATGCGATGAGCCTCATCTATCACCATGTATCGCCAGTTAAACTTCTTGAATACTGACTTCTCTCTTATTATCATTTCATAAGAGGTTATGCAGACATCCCAGTTGCCTGGCATTAGGGTTTCTCTGATAAATGCATTCTGTGGAGTTTCAAAAGCTGTTAGAAATCCTAATAATATAATAAATCTGAAAGTTTGTATGTTTGGATGTTTGTATGTTTGTGTAACAATCACGCCCAAACCAGTGAACCGATTTGGATGAAACTTGGAATAGGCGTAGATAATGACCTGGAATAGCCTATAGGCTATTCAATGTTGATACCACGCGGGCGAAGCCGCGCGCAGAAGCTAGTATATTAATGAAGCATTTATTTGCAACTTCAGTCACACATGAAAACAGGATTTTTAATTTTTACAAAATCTAACTTTAATAATAAACTAGCTGCGCTCCCGCGGTGTAACCCTCAGTCCCTCGGTTTTTTTGGGATAAAAAGTAGCCTAAGTCCTTTCCTGGGATACAACTTTTATCCATGCCTTTTCAGCCTAATCTGTGCAGTGGTTTAGGCATGAAAAGGTAACAAACAGACAGACAGATAGACAGAGTTACTTTCCCGTTTATAATATTAAGTATGGATCTTACCCTAGTTTCTTGATCTCCAATGAGACACACAGCTCGTATTGAAGGACACCATTTCTTGAACTCATTCATCCAATTTGTCAAAGTTGATTTTGGAACAATGACAATATGTGGCCCAGGAACATTTCTGTAATTGATAAATATTCAGAGAAATATAAAAGTGAATGTAAATGTGTTCTTTTTTACACATTTTAAACTTTCGCGACTCGAAGACATTTTAAATTTTATAACGGGACTAGAAGACGACACGAGAAGACAACGAGTCTTCTCGTGACCACGGTAGCTGTAACGCTACTGAAACGTCGAGGTAAATAAACAAATGTTATACCTACGCGATTAAGTCCCGTTATAAAATTTAAAATGTGTTCTTTGTTTTGTACTGTGGTGGATTACTGAATTACACTTACTTGAAATTTTTCATATAACCAAGGAGTGATATGGTTTGGAGGGTTTTTCCCAAACCCATCTCATCAGCAAGAATACCATTGATACCATTTTCATACAAAGATATCATCCAATTGAGCCCTCGGACCTGATAGTCTCTCATTTCACCATTTTTGATGTAATATGGAGATGCTTCAAAGCGAAACAAACTCTTTGTTTTCAAGTTTGTCTCTGAAAGAAGCTCTTCATCTTCCTCTTGTTCAGTTTTACGGTGCCGATGGCTGAAACAAACAAGTTTCATCAGTTTGTTGTTTGTAATACAACAGCCAAAAATTCTCATTGAAATTGTAAACAATGCTAGACAATATTCCAAGAACTCACTCTCCCGCACTTCCTGAATCGCAGTCTTTGTTTTTCTTCGGTCTTCCAGCTTTTGCTTTTGGAGGGCTACTTCCAGTTTTAGAAGTGTTTGTCATGAAATGGGAAAATATTTCAGTTTGTTTCAACAAAAAGTCGAATCTCTTGGAACGATCAGTTTCAATTTTGCTCTCAAAGTCGCCCTCTTTCCCTCTTGACGAGGTTGTGTCACTAGCACTCGATGATGCATTCTGTAACGAAGTTAAAAATCATTCTCTAATCAAGGAACAACACGAACTAAGTTTTCAGAAAAATAATAGTCAAGCCAAGCCATTCTCACGGAATTCTCGCCAACATCGCCAACGTCCATGGGTTCTTCAGCTTCGGCCATTGTAACTTAATGGAATAGTATATCAAAATAGCACAGATCTGTGTATGTAATACTGTTAAAGTTAAACCATTTCACGTTTTATGCATAAATAAACAATCAATCAACAAAATCTCAAACAATTCACTTTTACGGAATACAGCCGCCAGCCGGGCGCGCGCAAGCAACATGAAATGAAGTGAAGTGAGTGAGTCAGTCACAGATTGAGATAAATAGAATGAATGGATTCCACAGTTCCACAGCCATTAGGGCACGTATACACGACCAATAACTCTGTATAGTACTGATCTCTACTAATACACGCTGGATATGATTTTGAGACACTAATGGGGCCATTGAAAATCGCCATTTTGGCGCTGAAAGCAGCAATGATGAGTGAGCGTACTTTAAACTTGCGTGTAATAGCACAGAATACAGGTAATAGTAGAGATCAGTGATAATATAATTATCTAAACGGTCACTGGAAATAGTGGCTTACCACTATTGGCAACAGCGCTTCCGTGCTTCGGAGGCCACGTTAAATTGTTAAGCTTTTACGCTTCGCTAAGTGACCAGAGTTAGCCACTAGCTCATACAAACATACCTATCTACTTCTTTCTTTGTTTGGTATAGGTAGTACCTATACCAAACAAACCTTCAACTTATTTAGGTAGGTAGCAAGTAAAGATGGTATAATTATCAATTAAACGTCACATTTAATTTGTTAGGTAATTTATTTTTTAGCTTCAGCTATCAATTTATTCAGATACTCCAACTTTTCTTCCATTGTACTTAGACCTGAATATATATTCCACAGCACCTGTAAAATATATAGGTATATATATAGGTAGGTCTACCCCGGCTTCTAGTTGGTACTTTCCTTCCTTTGGGTTGGGTACCACTTGGTAGTACAACAAAATACACACCTAATTTATCAATCATTAGTAGTTATTATAAAATTACCTACCATATTTGTGTGGTATCCTAAATGCTGCAATTCTCTGAGTTTAACTTGAAATTGTCCAGTTGGATCGTTTGTTCCATAAAGAGTACCATTCCTTCCAACAACTACTAAGATTATCCATTTATTATCATCTGGAGGTCTTCGCACAAGTCCAAAACTACTAAACTTTTCCATTGAGACAGGCAATGGTGTTCCATCTGAACTATTGCATAAAATGAGATCTAAAACAAATAATATTTTTATTGTATGTTTTATCAATTACCATGATGTAACATCAACCTGAACAGTCCATACCTCCTCTTTGATGGTGGCTCAGAATATGTTCTCCTAGTAAATAGTCACAGCCGCCTCTGGATTTTTGTAAAATTTCCATTACCTCTAAAATCATTTTCTCAGTCATGTTATATTGTTTTACAAAATCTTTGCTTGGCATAAAGTCAGTATATTTTTTTGCTAGTGTTTTAGTTTCTGATGGACTAAGTTGATTTATTTTTTGATCCTTAAAAAATATTTCAGCGGTATTATTTAGGACTAGAATTTCTTTGCCATACAAAAATGTGTTGCCATACGCCGCTTTTAAGAAATCCTTATCTAGAACTTTATTGATAAGATCAACTGGGTATTTTTCAAGGAGCCCCAGATATGATACACAGCATGCAAATATTCTGGGATGTTTCTGAATCTCCAAGTGTCTGTCAGGCTTTCTCAACTCTTCTATAACTTTGTTGATGAAGACTTCTTGTGATTGTGCTAAATAATTCAGTGACCCATAGGTGAGGACCAATCTTTCTAAATCCTTGAGCCTTGCCTCAGATATCTTTTCATGACAGACTTTTGCAATAGAATCTAAACAATCTTTGTGTAGTAGCAGTTTTGAAGTACCAAGTAAAGCAAGGTGAACATTGCACATGACAGACAATCTTGGAACTTCATCTTTTAGAACATCAAGCAGTTGATACAACAAAGTAACGCAATCATCAAATGGCTGTCTCATTGAGTATCTTATAATTTTCAATAATGCAGCTAAAGAAACCTCATGAATATTCTTTGGGTCGTCCATAATCCTCTTAATTATTTTCTTTACTATTTCAATGCTTCTAATTGGTGTCTTGCTTTTGAAAAAGCCCATCGACATTATGGCAAGTTCATCCAAGGAAAACTGAGTAAAGTATTGGCTCAAAAGGATCTGCAAGTTGTGAATGTCATAGGGTGGTTGTCTCTGAATTCCAATAAAAAACATTGTTTGAACAATTTGCTCCGGTGTCAACCCCTTTGATCTGGATGCTAATTTGTTAAGACCTTTTCTACAAAAGTCACTTGCTTTAGAAGCATTTATCATGTAAAACAATGAAATGAATGAAAGTATTTCCTGAGAAGACCAGCTTTGTACTCTTTGAAGACATGCATCATCTAAAGCAGCCCAGACTTCTATATGATTCCTTGTTCTTATTGATTCTGTTTCTGGCCATGTATTTAGGGCATTAAATAGAGAAATTAATTCATTGTCGGTTGCTTTACTGATATTGTCAGTGAGATCATCAATGAACTTATCAAACATGGTATTAGATATGCAAATATTGTTTTCAGAGCAGCATGTACTTAGCTTGATAAAGGCTTCAAAAATTTCACTTGGTTGCTTTTTATACCAGTTCTCTTGTAGAAGCTCGCGCATACTATCTTTATCCATAAAAGTTGATTCTGTGGCAGTTTCTATGTCTATGGCGTAGCCCCTATTTCTCATAATATCGTAGGCATATTTGTTTTCGCGCTCCATGTACATTTTATGACGTAGACTGGTGCCCATGCTAAAGCATCGGGCCGGTTTCTGTAGTATTTTGACTGGGCCATTGATAGTAACAGGAATGCGATGTTTGAAATTTATTAGGCCTCGCACTACATTAATTCGAAATGTCATTTCAAAATCTGATTTATAGCAAGACTCAGATTATATAAATAGCCTTTGAAAATATTAGTCAAACAGAACAGAATAAATGAAATGCTACGAATAAAATATATTTGAGTTGAGCAGGTTATGTTTACTTGTTATTTCACACACATGAATGAATGAAATCCAACGAGCGAATGAAATGAAAATGATTGACATAGACAGACGCACAGAACATGACAGAAGTACATTTGGCATGCGATAGGGATGGGGAAAATGGGACGGTGCGAAAAATAAAAGCATGCTAAAAACAATGAATGTCCCTCTGGTTGGACTGGTTTGGTTTTTTTTTTAATGCTGGACATTTCACACAGCATCATCTAGCCCCAAACTAAGCAAAGCTATGGGAACCAGATAACTGATACTACTTATATACTTTTTGTTTGTAAATACATACATATTATACATAGATACACCCAAACCCGAGACAAATATTTGGACCCATCCTATTTATCTCTCTCGCTCGATCTCTCTCATTTGTTTGGAGGTTTGAAGAACTCCATTAATGAGTACCTAAGCACCTGCTCTACCAGCACTGCATAGGTGTACATACCTACTCAGCCAGCAATCTGATCTGGTCTGGCTTTTCTTTCTTTTGGATCTTTTTAGCAGAGCACGTTACTTGTATCTAGGTATCGCATTGAACCCAGTGTTCGGATTGGTCCCAGCATCCGAAATATTGTGGTTTGAGGTACAGTAGTTTAATATTTTCTGTACGCCCAAGGCCAGGTACTGGACTGGGACGGCTTTGATCTTCATGTTCTCTTTTAGAACCCAAGTATAAATATTTGTCATTCCAAACGAAGTTTTGAGGTTCCCACTAGAATGACATCAGAAAAGATAGGTACTGATTAGGTACCTACTACTTGGACACTACTCGAAGCGTGTAAGTAAACACGCAGTCTGAGCCCTGAGCGCACTCGGACTGGTACGGTACCTTAAGAAGGTACCTACGACTCATGACTACGAGCTCGGTTCGTTCGTGTGAACTCGGTCAAAGTGAACTCGCAGTGACACAGTGAGTGTGAGCGAATCTGCATGAAAAGTCTAGTAGTAGTAAGTACTTACCTACCCATTTAAATGTGTGAGTAAAATATAATTGGTGGATGAGTAACAATAGTTTATGAATGTAAAATGAATTAGAAACCTACATATACCTTTTGATTTATGATATTCCAAGCTAAGCCTATTTTCTGGTCATATTCCGTTTTTAACCTTCGAATTTTTGTACTCCTGTGATGTAATTTTGATACTTGATTACACCATATCGCCCATATTGTCTGCACGAAAATTTATATTAATAAGTAAGTATTTCTATTAAAATGTCCCATCAAACAAGATTCATTGTTAAGTAGGGTACCTAACTTAGTAGGTAGATACTAGGTAGGTATCACTTTAGGTAGGTCAGTACCTACCACCAGCCTATTCGAAGCTCTTTCGAGTAAATTAGGTAGGTAAGTACCTAATAAAATTATAGGTAAGTAAATATTAAACCAGGTAGGTATAACTTGTGAGTGACCTACTTAGATAGGTAGGTACCTACTTACGAGATATATTTAATTCTACATAAGTATGTTGTTCGTTGAAGGCACTGATTACTTACCTTCCTTCTATAAGATTCCTCTAATTCAAAATATCTTTTTGACTCATCGCCGAAACATATCTTCAGTGTTTGCCTCTGGCTCTTTTTAAAGACAGCCACTTTCAATGAATTTACGAGGTGTAAAGACGGAAGTTTTGTTAGCTTTTGGTCGCTTTTTTGCAAATTGAATCTCTCTGTTATATGCAATGCGACAGGCGTTAGGGCTGTAAAGATTAATACTATTACCACACTTATAAGATTTATTAGATTTGATTTACCTTATTGACGATACCTACTCTGATAGCTACCTATAGTATACATCGCCCAAATACTAAAAATATTATAGGTACGTATGAGTTATATCAAAGACAAGGATATTTACCCAAATATACGAAACGCAATAAATGCTTGCCATTCCTGGTTGTTTCTCTAAACGAGCCTTCAATGACTGATTCGACGCTAGGCACATCAGCACCAGTATATCCAGGGTCCAGCCTCATACTTTAAGCAGTTTCATGCCTAAATTAGCAATTCTATCTCATAGTCGAGCCGGTTGTAAAAATACTGAGAAAAAATACTAAAAATAGAAAATAAAATGACACTTCTTCTTCTTTTATTAAATCGCAACTAACTGTAACATCAGTACAATTCTGCCAATGTCAAGTTTATTCGTAAAGTAGAGTGCCACAAACTTATCTGCACTGGTGAGAGTGGCGCTGTTATCGCATTTGGTGTATGATCATTGGTCCTAGCATTTGGTGTTGGCAGTAAAATTCGTAAGTTGTTCCTCTTTTGGCCACCGGTCCAGATAAGTTTGTGGCACTGTACCAGAGAAATGTGCTTTTCATTTCTCTGTAAAGTGTAAAGTACCTAAGTTTAGTACAGAAATGGCATTTGAAAAAGAAAGGTCATGTCAGGTACCAATTGTGGTACAATATGATTTCGCCACGAGCAAGACACGAATTTTATTATTATTATTATTATTTATAATACAGGCAGCTCTCAGAGCTGATGCGTGTATATCTTAGTCCTTGTGAAATTTTACCATTGAAATCTACTGTAACTAGCCAATTCACTGATTGAAATCGATAAATTACAAAAGGTTCCTAATAGGAGATAAATGTCTACGGCACGATGCTACACTGCTACGCCTTTGCTACGAATTTTCCTAGGTATCATCCAAACGCAGAAAAGACATCAACGCGCTACGTCACAAGGAACATTATGGTCAGTGGGTTACATTTTATAATAATTAGGTACTTATAACAGGTATCTTAATTCAACACGAGTGGGGAGAAGCCTTTGCCCACACGTGGGACATTGAAGGCTAATAAAATAATAAACATAAAAGTACTTATGTAATTCAATATTTATATTCTTTATGAAATGAATGGTTTTTACCTATTCGTAATTGTATCATAATAATATGAGTGCCTAAAGCAGCCTGGTTCTGCTTCTGCATTAGCTAGCTTCCATCCGCGTCTTCGTTGCGGGCGATTATAATTTGCCAGGTTACTTACTTTTCTTTTTTTTTTTGCAAAATAGTAAATGGATATTGTCATCGTGGACAATCTTAGAGCAGTTGATAATCTTCTACTACATAAAAATAAGTCGGGTTTTCCTTCCTGACGCTATAACTCCAGAACGCACGAACCAATTTCCACGGTTTTGCATTCGTTGGAAAGGTCTTGGGCTCCGTGAGATTTATAGCAAAGAAAATTCAGGAAAAATCTGGTGGCATCTGGTGGCGAAACGGAGTTCGCTGGGTTTGCTAGTTTATTATGAAAATGAAACAAATATGACCATTTAATAACATAGATTTATTTTATTATGACTTAGTTATTTTTTAAATAGGCATAAAATCAAATAAATCATTATTTAAGATATTGTATAAATTCTGCTCAAGAGGTGTAAATTGACGCTTACATTTAATTAATTTAAATTATTGATATAGTAAATATACAAATTATTCGAATCTTATTTTAGGTGGCACTAGTCTATACAAATCTATTTCAACAAAATTACAAATTACTGGATTCGAAGATATATTAACTAACTTTGGTTTTAAATTTACGATAACTAACCAAATGTTTACTGTTTTTTCTAGAATGTGATGTATCATGTGTTCCGATTTCCTACCGGGAGGTGTCGGCCTGGAAAATAAAAATAGCATTATTAGGTTCTGTTTCGAAACAAATAATCGTGTTCATACATTGTTAGAAGTTCGAAACAAAAACGACCCTAATTTCTTAGTTAAAAACCCATTCGTGCAGAATAGTAACGTGTTTTGTATTTCCTTCACCAATCACCAATTAAATATGTAGGTACTGTGGGTACGTTCTTGTGTCAGCATGCAGATTCATTGTGTGTAATGTTAATATAATAGGACATATTTCATACGTAGTCTTGGCTTGATCTAGGCACCATTATTGCATCAAAAGGGGAGTTTAGTTGGCGGTAATTTTATTCAGCGTCTTGGAAACTTTGGGTATGTTAACGGAAGGCGGTAAAGGTAGCAGGTTGTTGCCATATCTGGCGTGGAAATTCTGATCCATGGACGAATCACTGTCCCCGTTAAATGTAACTAATACTTTACTAGAGGTTTTTTGATTAACTACTCTGCGATCCTGCAAAAAGATGATTTACAAAATACTATTTAAATACAATTACATAAATATACATATGATATAACACCAATCATTATAAATTAACTCAAAACAGTCTAATTCAAGAAACAAATGGGATTTGAAAGTGGAAACTCACCAATGCATCAGTCTTCTTTCGTAAATTGGATCTAGATAATGTAAGCACCAGTTCAGATTGTAGTCTATTAGATATCGAGGTTTCTTCGTTGTTATCAAGTTGAGGACCATCTGGTTTGTCCCCGTTGAGGAATTCTAGCTTGGTTGGTTCTCGTCTGCTAGCTCCATTGCACGCGTATTCACCGATGGTCACCGAGACTGGCCGGGTGTGCTTCTTCATTGTAGCAGTACCGTTTGGCGCTCTCACGAAATAATTCGAAGGTGGCTTCACCGGTGCACTCGCAGGATTCTTTAATTTGTACGATTCCAAAGAATCTAACTCTGCTTTGTCTTCCTTCACTTTCCTGACCAGTGTCGAATCTAATTTATTATTATAATCAGGTGTTGGTGTTCTTGTGAGGACACCATTTTTACGAAGATTCGGTGCTTTCAAATCGACTTGTGCTGAATTGTTGATTTGGTTAGATAACTCCACACCTTTGCAATTACCGTTTTGATGACCGTTTTGAAGACCATTGGTGTTTGGCATCTGAAAAAATGTAAACATCCATTTAGTAAAATATTTCAATGGGTAAACATTGCAAGTGTTATCAACTATAGGTACTTTAGCTAAGTCCATAACAAAGAATGTATAACAATTTTGTATGCTTGATTAGCTCATCCGCGTAACGTAACGTAGCATTATTTATAGGCGTGTCTAATGCATCAATACTTCAAGGATTTGCACATTATTATTCTGAAAAAAAAAAACTTACTGGTGGCGGAGGTGGAGGGTTGTCTGTTGCTTCTCGCTTTAGCTGCTGGTCATTTTTCGCTACGCCATTTGGAATGTTCTTTAGGGTGCCATTCATTACGCCATTTGACACACACTTTACTACACCATTCGGCATATTTTTTGTTATGCCATTCGGAACATTATTTTCTACGCCATTTGGTGAATTCTTTATGATAGCATTTGACGCAGTCTCCACTCGTCTCAGCGGCAGGGTTTGTTGTCGATCCTAAGGTCAAAATAAAACATTTGGTCATAATTAATACATAAACAAACCAGCAATTCTATTATAAACGTAGCTATCTATTTTATTAGGTACTAGGATCGTTTATGAAACGTTTTAGTTATTCTCAATGAACCTTGACTTCACCAGCTCAGGCTCACATAGATAATATACATATACCTACACACACGTATACACTCAACAGCCTGCGTCAGTTATTAATTTACCTATTTTCTTACGTTAGTTACTTATGTTGGATGGAAATTACCAGCAGGTTTTTCTGTTTTTTGTATATTTTTTCAAGTTAAATTTAATATAATAATAGGTTTAAAATGCCTAACTAATATAATATTATCATGCATTTGAACTAAGCAAAACAATATTGGAGAAACAGGCATTCTTTGGATCATTTAATTCCCTTAAATTATAACTAAAAAAAAACAACTTTATAGTTGCTACCTCTGCTTAGTTTGGGGCTAAATGATGCTGCGTGAAATGTCCATTATTATTTATTAATTTATTTTATACCTACTAGTAAAACATATAAATGTTTTACTAGTAGGTAAAAAATGTTAATATAAAAGGATATCTAAGTTTAGTTTTTTAATAGTTATCAACCTCAATTCTCAAAATAAGCTTAGCTTATAAGTTTCAGCGACTTTTTTAGCTGAGTGTACCTTTTAATAACCAGAGAATTTGCATATCGCTATCTAATCGCTTGCGAAAATACTGAGTTGCTAAAATATTATAACGACACGATTTCAAGTTTAACCTTCATTAATTTTATAAATTGACCCTGCAAATTACTCCTTTTACTTACCTAATTATACTTAAATTAAAGATCCGTGACCGGTACAGTCAACATTATGAGACAACTGTATTCAATAAACGGTGAAGGAAAACATCGTGAGGAAACTGGTTTTCTGATAGGCGACTTATCTTGCTATCACGTTTAAATACTAACTTCTGCAAAATGTAATCAAGTGATAACTAGGTATCCATATATTCTACCTACATTCGAACGTGTCTCTGGCCCCCTTATGGTGGCCATACACGCTACGAGAAATCGTTACGATCAGACTGTACAGTTCGAACGGTACCGATAAATCGCTACATGTATGTGATAAAACTGTTCAGTTTCGCACGATTTTTTGAGACTGTACAGTCGAACTGAACACTACAAAAATTTCAATTGATTTATCGGAATCGGACGAACTGTGCCGACTGATCGAAACGTGTATGCGCTCGTTCCGTTTTTGTGTTCAGTTTAAAAAATAAAAGTTTTACTTTTATTTATTTTTTAAACGCATTTTCTTTAATTCTGCCAACAAATTCACATGAGAATGAACACTTCTTTTCACTAGCCATTCTTTACACCAGATGCTACGATTTTTCCGATTCACTTTTTTTTCCTTCAGGGCGAATATTAATCCAATAATTGCTAAACAGTCGTCCGTCGAAGCCATCACTGACACGTGTGCCTCGGCGCCGCTTATTGTACCGTCTGATCGCAACGATTTCTCGTAGCGTGTATAGCTTGTATGCCAGCTACGATAAACTGCACCGTTCGAACTGTACAGTCTGATCGTAACGATTTCTCGTAGCGTGTATGGCCACCATTAAATATCAAAGAAACGGAACGTAACGATTTGAGAGAATGTCTACCGCCTTGGGGATACAGTTGTGATACTGTTTCGTTGTTTTTATGTGTACCAAGTTCATCTACCTACTCGTATAGATTTTACTAATGACATTGCTTTTCAAAAAGGTGTAGTGTGTATTAGGTAGATACATGATAATGCAGGTGAGTGTACCTACCTGGGGAAGTTTACTTATAACATGTCTGTTTTCCTTTACTTAGTTATTTTATTTGCAAACAAGCTATTCAAGTCAAGGAAAACTACACATCGTCTTGAGCTCATATGTGCTTACGCATATAAGGACAAAGTACCTACGAAATTTATTCAAGTGCATTCGGCTACAAAATATCTGATAATTTATTTTTATTTTTAGGTTACGTATATCAAAATATTTACCCACAGAAAATGATTAAAAATTGTACCTTACACCTGTGAGCCTAGGTTGCACCTAATATACTAAGGTTCTTGAGACTTTTTATCTCGTCTCTACTTTGCATTTATTCAATTATGGGTAGGTACTATGAGTACCAGGTAGATATGGCATAACATTTAGGTACACATCGTCCAACGGATCTAGGCATTCGTGAAGTTAGCCGTTTTTCTGCGCAGTGAATGCTTTTTCACACAAAAATGTGTTTTGCGCAGAGGCGAAGTGTACCTACCTATGGAGTTCCGAGCAACATTATGATAAGAATCATTTTATGTTTTTCATACAGTAGCCTGATTAAATCACACGAACTCTCATTGGATCTCGTGATAAGAATTCATTTGTATCGGATTGAAAACGAACTACACTTAGGTTTGTGAGAGGTAACTTGTTAAAGTTCTATTGAGACCATATCAGGATATTTTAATTAGTGGGCTACGAAAGTGACGGATGAAAGAAGAGTGCATGCGACAGAGATGCGAATGTTGAGATGGATGTGCGGAGTGACGCGAATGGATAAGGTGAGGAATGAATATATTAGGGGAAGTCTGAAAGTAGCGCCGGTGACTGAAAAATTGAGGAGCAATAGGTTAGCGTGGTATGGGCATGTAATGCGGAGGGATGAAAGTCACGTAACTAAAAGGGTGATGGAAATGAATGTGGATGGATATGTGAGTAGAGGTAGACCAAAGAAAAGATGGATGGATTGTGTGAAAGAAGATATGGGTAAGAAGGGAGTGAATACGAAGATGACGAGTGATAGGGGAGAGTGGAAGAAGAGAACATGTTGTGCCGACCCTGCATAAGCGGGATAAGGGCAGGCAAATGATGATGATCAGGATATTTTAATTATCAGTGGAGTAATAAAAACATTAGATCGTTGTGATGATAATATTTTTTTGGGCTTTAGTAGAAAATAAAGAAGCCAGACTTTCTAGTTTATTATAGTGTACCACAAATTCTTATCTGTTTAGTTCTCCCAATTTTCGAACACCAAATATCTAGTACCTAATATCGTCCTGTCAACGTTATCGATAGCAAACATCAGATAAAACGTAGGCATCGAAATAAAGAGTGATGACGAATTGATGCATGAGTGGTACGTTTTGTCTGTGTCATGTGCCTAATTATGTTTTGTTTTTTTTTGGCAAATCTCAGTAGGTACGTAATTCCCAGCTCGAAGTCTGCCAAATAAAAAATGCAATCTGTTTATGGTGGCTATCAAAGATCAACGTGAATCATTGTACGGTATAAACAACAACTAAGTACCTACAAAAGAAGGTAGGATTACATGGTAACTAAAATAATATTTTAGTTACCATGATTTTCGCAACATATTGTTGTGAAAATAGCTATGAATAGTCACAGAACTATGAGAATAGAGACAATAAACAAACGCTTCTACAGTTCTACTCACTTCATAGCACTGGATAATCACTAATGGTTTGCTATTACTGTTTTTCATATTGTGGAAACTATCGGAAAACGATAAAAAAATATAAAAGTTATAATTTCACTTTAATAATCTACTGTGCACACATAGCATCTGAAAACTAAGAAAAGGCGAGTCAAGGTCACCGGTGTTTTTCGAGACATGAAAAATTGCAAGAACTGCGAGAATTTGGCACGATACTGCGGCAAGCGGTCGGAGCAGTGCAACGCGACCGAGCGACTGAGCGAGCGATACGGCCTGCAGACTACGGCCATCAACTATTGCTACTCATCGTCGTTATCAGTGCACAGCAGAGTCGAGCGAAATCACGATCTACTAACCGAATACGAGCGCTGTGGAAAACAGCCATGGAAAACGTAGTGACGTGCAAGTTTTTTACTAAAATAACAGTACCCCCCTCCAATAAATGAAAGTAAAATTGCATAGAGTGACAACTTTTAAAAATATAAAATCTTCATAACACCACGTGAACTGATTCCAGCGTAAACAAAGGCCATTGTTATTTTAATCATGATTTTCTAGTTATTTATTTCACATTTTTTAACGGTTATTACAAACATGCTAAAGATCCTTTGCATTGAGCTAACTAGCTAATGACTAGCTAATGCGCGCGGCTTCGCCCGCGTGGTATCAACATTTTGAATAACCTATATGCTATTCCAGGTCATTATCTACGCCTATTCCAAGTTTCATCCAAATCGGTTCACTGGTTTAGGCGTGATTGTTACACAAACATCTAAACATCCAAACATACTCACAAACTTTCAGATTTATTATATTATTAGGATTAGGATTATTAGGATTGTAGGTGGGAAATATTTCTTCCTATCGGTAATTTACTGTAAGTAAATATGTAGGTACCTTGAATGTTGATTAGCCATTTAAATACGGGCATAGTTTCTCAGCAATATTTTTTTATTTACCTAGTTACGAGCTTAATTATTAGAACTTGACACGTATTATAAATTGCAGCATTTAGTGGCAATTTCTGTTGACAAATCTTGAACCGGAATGCTCCACCGTTAAAATTAATTCAAGGATTGCCTACTTAACAGTGGTCATATCAAAATATTTGTTGTACTATTGCAAGTGAGATATTGAGATATTATCTATGAATATTCAATAACGTGTGATCTAAAAGATATTCTAAATGCATAATTGAGTGGTCCACCTACTTCACAATAAGTAGTAACGCTCCAGTAATCTGTTTCGGGTTTACGTAAGCATGTAGAAACGATTCGTGTCGACGATCATATACGTTTCGAAAGATAATTGTCTCGTATCGAAACGTTACATCACTAATTGATTATTATACACATTTATTCATATTTTCGTGAATAAAACCTGGGACGAGCTCAGACGAGCTCTACTAGAAAACTGTCTAAAATAGGATATACTTGACCACAATGATCGTTCTAGCGCTTAACTGAGGCGCAACTCATACCCAGTTGATACATTCTCGTGGAAGACACAATGTTGACTTTAGATAATTCATTACCCCGCGTCTTACCTGTGTAAGTAAATTAAGTAATTTCTAAGTGTGTAGTGTAAGCCTTTATTCCGGTGATTTAAAATCATTGGAGCATTGAAAGGCTTTTTTTATTTATATATTTATTTATTTACTTTTTAGCCCACATTGTCACCCTTTTTTAACCGACTTCAAAAAAAGGAGGAGGTTCTCAATTCGCCTGTATGTTTTTTTTTATGTATCTTGTTACGCGATTTCTCCGCCAATTGTGGACCGATTTTGAAAATTATTTTTTTGTTTGAAAGGGTATGCTCCAGAGGTAGTCCCATATAAATTTTACTCCTGAAGGTTTGACAGTTTTTCTGTAAAACTCTAAAAACCTTCCCTCCTAGCCATTGTAAAACGAATCGACAGATAAGTCTAAGACTCTCTATGCATTATGTCAAACTGACGTTATAGACACGCCGCGTGTAGAGTCGAACATTGAAGTCGGTTTTTCTATTAGTTTTAAAACGTAATTATTTTATTTAGAACTTTTATTTTTATTTCTGCTTTTTGGTGTAGAAACAGTCCATGGGGTCAAACAGGGGCATGGCTCCTTTTCAGAGAGTTGATTGACGAGACCAATAACTAAAGGGCTGGTGCTTACCTCGGACAGAAGATAAGTATAGCCATCCAACGAGGAAATGCCGCTAGCCTTTTGGGTACTGCGGTCGGTGTTTTAAACTCTGTTTTTTTTCTTTAGTTTAATTAAATTAGGTACCTTTAATTAGGTACTTATGTATTTTTATGGATATTTAAATGATTAAAGTTATTTTAAGACTTTAAATATTTATTACATAGAAATAAAATTAAAGTAATCATGCACGATTAATTGAAGTACCTACTCGTATATAGGTTATACGACTATACGAAAGTAGGCTTATTTTGAGCAGAGAAAGAAAATAATGCACAGTATCCTGTACCAAACGATTGCTAAGAAAACAAAAAGTAGGTACTTGTGACAACTCAATATTTTTAAGACATTAAAACTTAACAAATGATAAGCGGATTTGTTGAGTAGGTTGCAGTTTCCGGTATAATTCCAATATTCAGTATAAAGTTGGCACTTACTTATCAGTAAGTACTCAAATTAAAAGCAGTATATTGCGTAAAAGAACAATAAAATAACGATAACAGAGCCCTTCTAAGAAATTGCGTAAACAAATATGACATGATTTGAATATGAAGTGTTTTCAAAGGAGTGCTCTAGAATATTTGTTTGTTGAATGTTGATCTACATTGTAGATCAAGAAAAAGCTCTTAGCAAAGAGACCTTGTCATAGTAACAACAAAGCAAACCTCTTGGTAGTTGCATCGTTAAATCAGAAGTATAAAAAAACTAACATATTATATTTTGCCTTCGCCAAACAGGTGTTTTCACAATTATCGAGAGCAGTAGGCCGATTCTTGTATTTTAAATCAAAACATTTCGATTTCGATTACGTGCACGCAGGCAGAAGTTCACGATCAACGATCGACATAGACGTTTGAAGAATATGTAATACGAAACAGGTAGGTAAGTACCAACCAAAGTTTTGCTTAAAGAATTGCAATTTGAGCCTAGTTCTCGAAAGTCTATTTCATTTTATCGTCGTTGGTTTATGAAAGTTGCTAGAATACCTATCAATTCTACTCTTTCAGAAGGTATAATCATTAGACAACTACGAGCCCCAATGCAAAATAGTTCGTCTAGTGTGAAATTTTCTGTGTGAGATTTTTTCTAACTTCATTATTTTGTATATCTATATAAAATATTAAGCTGTTCTACTATCACATGTCGCGTTACTTATGCCATTTTTTAATTATGAACCAATAATCTATTTTAGCTTTTTAAATTTATACATATCCTGTTTTAAATTCGAAGAAGTTATAAGCAAAATAGTTCGTCTAATTGTTAATCGATGCAAAAGAATTCGTCTATCGGTGAGTTAAATAAGATTATTCCTTCTTTGTACAATTATGTTGCATAATTTAAATTTGTAAAAGTAATTCTGTGTCATTCGTCAAGTGAGACAGTATAAATCTGAAAATTTCAGCTTTTTTCATTAGTTTTTAAATATAACAATGGGTCGTGGCAAACCCGTGTGTGAAAAGCTTCGAAAGTGAATAGTTTGTGGGGTCGAAGCTGGCAAATCAAGTTACCAAATATCTAAAGACTTGATACTTCCCAGGTCTACAGTTCAATCTATCATTCAGCACTATAAAAAGAATAGAACGACTTCTTGTTTGAAGAAAACTGGTCGACCACGCATCACAAGTGCAGGAGAAAACAGAATTCTGAAGAAAATTATCAAAAATAATCGTCGTGCTTGAGCTGGAGAACTCACGGTGCAATGGAAGGATTCACAAAGACGTCTAAGTTGATACTTGCCAAAGAGTCTTAAAAATAATGGGTTACGGATTTTACACCGCTAAGGAGAAACCACTGTTGACTGCTGTACAAAAGAAAAAGAGGTTGAAGTTTGCTCGTGATCATTTAAATTGGACTTCCGATCAGTGGCGTAGTATCATTTGCAGTGATGAGTCCAAATTTGAAGTGACAGTCGTCGATGAAAGGAAAAAAGGGATTCGGAACAAAAATGAGGCATTTCATACTGATTGTCTCAAACGCAAAGTGAAGTTTCCGGCGTCTCATAAGATATGGGGCTACATGTCTGCACAAGGTGTTGGTGGTATGCAGTTTGTGGATGGTTGTATCAATGCTGCAAGGTATCAAAACCTTTAGGAAGAGAATTGACTGCCCTCTACAACGTCACTTTAGCATCAAGATTCCTTCGTTTATCAACAGGATGGTGCTTCCTGCCATACTGCAAGGACAACAAAGACGTGGCTACTGGCGAAAAGCATCCCTACAATCGAATGGCCATCTAACAGCCCGGACTTGTCGCCGATCAAAACCCTATGGTGGAAAATGAAAAAAGTTCGGCGTAAAAATCCATCAAGATCGAAGAGCGACTTAAAGGCTAAACTCTTGGCTATCTTGGAGTCAATTACGCCTGAGGAGTGTGCAGCGTTGGATGCAACCATGCCTCTTCGCATTAAAGCTGTCATTGAGAGCAAAGGCGACACAACTAAGTAGTAGACGAACTATTTTGCGTGAGTGACAAGGGTAGACGAATACTTTTGCGTTATGTTTTTTAGAATATTTTTTAATTTTTTTTACGTTATGTAAAGTCAAAAAGAATTTCAGTTATGTTAAAATAAACTTTAAAATGTTCCTCAAATTGTGGTTTACTTTTTACTAAACGTTCTTAATTATTTTACCAATATTTACTTTCTATATTTTACGCTTTGCACTGCTTTCCATACTAGACGAAGTATTTTGCATCGGGGCTCGTAATTAAAAATGCTTATAGAAATCTTTTTTTGTGTAAAGTGGGTAGGTATATGTATGTATTTATTCCTTACTATTGTGTTATTTAATTATTAGTTTTTTGAAAAATCACAGAAAGAAGATACAGAATGTAGCACAAGCCAGCTTAGCTTAGCTTAATAGGTACAGAAACGTTAAAGGTAAGTACTAAACAACGTTTCAGCAACATAACTGTATAGGTACATAAGCCACTGTTACGTTCTTGAATAAACTTGATTTGATAACTAATATAATACGCTCTTAATAATAAGACTTACCACACTCTCTTCTTCGTTGTTTTCAGTCTGCTTGTTCTCATTCTCTTGACTGAGAAACATTTTTCGGTGGACCTTCTTGAATTCATCCATTAGTGCATCATGGACTTGCTTCTTCTTGTCTGTCTCTACTGGTTTAAGAACTGGCTTCTTTATCGTATTTGTTGGTATGCTATTTTCCGGACATGAGTTTTTCTTTTTCTGTTGACAACCACATACTGTATTAAAAATATGGTTACTATTGCCTCATCATTTTGATATGATGCTTAGCTTATTGTAATGTTTGAAAATGATTATAAAAAAAACAAAAAATAGTCTTTTATTGACATTCTGAATCTTTCTTCTGAAATATTCCGTAAGTACTTACAAGCAGTCTCTTCTGAAACTCTTCAGCAATGGCACTAGACAATGTGGCGGAGCTGGCAACACTGGAAGTGTCTGATCCGATGTCCTTCACCGGCGGCGGCGCGTTGCATCCCGACTTGCCACAAGCGGCGGCGGTGCTTGTATGATGCACCTCTACCACTATCGTCTTCTTATCGTTGCTCCTATTAGAGATGAGAAAATATACCTACTATACTAGGTATACAGGAATTAGGTTCATCAAAAGCGCTTAGCTGTGCTTCTGAAACGATGTGACCTTTGTATGGGTAAGGCACTCGAGAAGATTTTCAGTTTCACCAACAGTTTCTACCTGATTAATAGAAGAGTTACTATCATCGTCTAAAAACATAAAGTATGCGCTTTTCTTCCTCAAATATTGTATCAGATATTTTGAAGACACGTAATTGTAAATAAAAACAACTCACCTATTTGTAGTAAAGGTATTGCTCCTGGGTGTTTGGTTATCATAGCTGCACTGTATGGTTGCTCCGTCCTCCGTCAGATTGATGATAGTCCTATTCGATGGGCTCGTGATAAACTCGCGTTGGTTTTGCGAGCTGTTTTTATTTTGCGTGTTATTTTTTGTGTTTGTTTTATTTCTGCAATTGGTTTTGTTTTCGTAGGTGTGCGGGTTGTTGGGTATACTGGGGCAATCGTAGTCTGGCTCGATGTCGGAAGGCACGTCGAAGTTGTGGATGTCGCTGTTCTTCCAATCGAAGTCTAAGCTATCCCATGTTCTTCGTTTCAGTTTACACATTGTCAATCTGTAACAAATAAAATTAACTGATTTAGATTTTCAATTTAAAAGGCAATAGATATCTTTTATACGGGCAAAGAAAAAGGTTTCTTATCTAGAATCTTGATTGTGGTCATTTTGATTACTTCTAAAAATATGTAACTTGATATTCCTGATTACAGTAAATTCTTGCCCTTTACAATACCTACCTATAGTGCGTTGATTAATGTTTTATCAATACCTAAATAATTTTCGTAGGTACTTAATAATCGGTCAACAGACTGGATTTATGCTATCAAAAATCAAAGATTTTTTTAAGAATGACGAAGCCTCTTTTTGCGTAAATGTGATTAAAGAGATCAAGATGATGAGAGAGATTAAGATGATTCGGTACAGCAGAGTGTAAACTGTTCTTACATTTAACAAGAGGTTAGACACGTATGGGACATTGTTGAGACAGGCGTTCTCAGCATCTAACTCATCCTATCAACTCCTCTGATCAGAAGCCTACAAGTTTCAAAGCTGGAGTACAAACCTATCAGCGCGATCAGCTGCTTCCTCCGCGACGCTTGCAAGACGCCTCCGCAGGGCAGCGGGCGGTGCGAGGGGCGCGAGGGGTGCGGCAGCCGCGGGGCTCCGCTCTCCCGCAGCTGATGACGCGGAACTATTGTACCCTGAACTTTCCGGAGACACCAGCTCGGTACCCGCGCCTTCTCGTACTACCAACTCGAGGCGACCCGTCGCTTTCATTGCCGTTATCGCCTAGAACAATCACATTATTAGGTATTAATAGTATTTAGTAACACTAGGTATTCCTAAACCCGCTAAACTTGTTTCAGATTTAGGAGTAGTTTGAAAAACTGTTTTAACTGATTGACAGATCATGCACTGCCTAAACCAGGAAACCAGCACGATTGTGTTTCCACAAAATCAAAGAGCATTGATAACCAAATATGTGTTTAGAAAGTGTTTGCCTTGATGCCTTAGTTTTTTCTTGAGTAGAATATAATAAAATACCTCGTTGAATGTAATATTGGTAAAGTCCAGTCCGTTGCATGAGAGGATCTGGTCTCCAGGCCTCAGGCCAGCTTCTCGCGCGATGCCACCCTCTCTGACAAACTGCACGAATATACCAGGCTTCCATTCCGGGCCTTTGCAGATTCTGAAATTGAAATAACGAAGCTTAGGTAATGGAAGATATTAGGTAGACTTAACTATAAATGGGCTACCGTTTTTCTATGAACATTAAAAACCTAGGTACCAATCTATTTAGCCCGTCTTAAAGTAAACTATTTCCAGTTCACAGGAATCATTACAATACTGCCATTGAACGATCTACGAACTAACACA
Organism: Epirrhoe alternata; assembly: GCA_963565295.1. Taxonomy (NCBI): domain Eukaryota; kingdom Metazoa; phylum Arthropoda; class Insecta; order Lepidoptera; family Geometridae; genus Epirrhoe; species Epirrhoe alternata. The sequence continues at coordinate 8,583,026 of OY751381.1, read as the reverse complement.
AAGCCCGACTCTACTACAAAACAATCGCTCATATTTTTTGTGTTATGGAACTAGAATACACAGCGTAATTAGTTGCGCTACAGCTATTCAAAAGGGACCAGTGGCGTTTGTGATGTATTGTGTGTTAGCTAGTAGCATGTTACATTCAATACCAAGAGTTGTATTGGTTTCAGATTTCAAACGAGTCCCGTGTCAAGGTCGTGACCGCAGAACAAAGGATAGAAGTACCGGTACTTTGGTAGAACAAGTTCCTTAACACTACTAAATATCTATATCTAAGAACTCACCCGCAGCCAAGCTTAGCACTCGGTGGCACCAGGATCGAGAGACGAAGGTCGGTCATTCTGTCTGTCTCGTGGCAAAGCGTCGGTGACGACGACACATCCGAGCACAGAGACGCTCGCTCCGAAACGAACTGCCATGACATTGGCTCGTGCACTTTTCTACGATGAGGGAAATTGCATTGTTAGTTCATAGTTCAACCTCCCAGATTCCATTAAGATTATTGATCCATAAAGATACTTACTCTTTAACAGGAAGCATGCCGACATCTGAAACAAAATATTTCTATTAGTTGAATGTAGCGAGTAAGACTTTGCTTCTACACATTTAAGCACAAAATTCCTTCACAACGGTATTTCCTGCCACTAGGAATACCTAACAGTTACTGGTACTGCCCAAGTATGCTGTAAATTAATGCAGTTATTTAACTAGCCCTTGCTCTAACTGAACTAGTTAGTGAGACATTTCAATAGGTGGCGAAAATTCAACCTTCAATGCAATTGCAGTGGAGCTGGTCCAAATCTTGGTAACATTTGTCACAATTCCTTGCGCAACGTGATAATGATAAATATTGGACCACATAGCTCGCTTTCACAATGAACAAACAAACGCCACCATTCCATTGGACCATCATCATGTCGTAAGAACTTCTGGATGTTTTGATTAATTAGCACACCATTCATAGCTATTAGTGATGGCTCAAGAGAAGCCTTCACAGAGTGAGTTTTGACGTGCGATCATTTATTTCTATATTATTATCATTTGAATTGATGTGTCATTAATTTTGTTGATTATTATTACTCACTAATGTAATAGGTAGGTACGTTTCTAAAAGAGTGTTTTAATACAGTGAAATATCTTTACTTAAATGAATAATATCTTTACCATATAATTGTAAGCAGTAAACTTACGTCTAACTTTGATCTTGAGCCTGGACTGCGACGCCAGGTAGTGAACCAGCTCTGAATGCACAGCATCGTCTACTCGGTACCCATTTACGCTCACCAACTGGTCACCGATCTGCAATCAAAGTTATCGCATTACAATACTTAGAAGGATTTCGGAAGTATCTAAATGTGAATGGCAGTGAAACCGGAGAGGATGTTCAGGTATTAAGTTATCTAACGAGTGATAATTAAACCTATACCAAGTTTCTTTTTGTGAATGGGTCATTAATCAAACACCTGTGGACTTATGGATGCGTTTTATGATGTTAAATTTTAGAAATACGGAAACGGAAGTGGTCCATTATTCAAAGATAGACTATAAATTATTAACCCATGGTGCATTTTGTAACTATCATAAAGTTTTAATTTAATTGGAATCAACGAAATAGAATATCTGCTAGACGTTGTTATATAATATTCATCTCCACTTTATGAATGTAGGACATTAATAAATTGATATTATTTATTAACTAAATAGGTACCTACCTCCCTACCTAAGGTGTAAGAAACATATTTTTATAGCCGAATTTGCATGTTTATTTATTAACTTGAATAAATTATGCAAATAAAATAAACAAAAAGGGGGACAAACAATGGACTACTTTTGCTTGATCAGCAATAATAATCAATTTGAGATTTCACTACAAAACCATAAAAACTTTATGCCAATCTTATTGCCTTTCTTGCCCTGTGAGTTTCACAGTTTAGGTAGGTAAGTACTTTTTTGATAAGTACTTTACATTACAGTCGAATAGATATTGAATTAAATATGTTTTATAAACTAGTACCATATCTAAGGCTAAGTTATAGACATAGCATAACGCGTAATTTGAGACTAGGCAAAACAGATCGGATGGGATCGTCAACATCTCGTCTACGTGATAAAATACATATAGGTAGTTAGCAGCAATATCAGAATCTTGAAATAAGATAGTACCTTGCACACCAACTCCAACATCTACTGGCTGGAATGTTTACCTATGTATTTGCATCCAGGCATTGAATGACTCAGTCTTATCTAATATTTTGAGAGCATTATATATTCTTCCACTTCGGAGAAACCAGTGGACGTCATGGCGTGGGGTTCCTGGTGGCTAAGAAGTGGAAGGATAACATCATCGAGTTTAAGGGCTACTCGGAACGTATTGCTGTGCTCAGGCTTCGAATAACACCACAAACCACACTGACGCTAGTGCAAGTATATGCACCAACATCCGCATATAACGATGAAGAAGTTGAACTATTTTACGATCTTCTGAATAGGGCCTGTGAAGAAAACCGAGGAACCTGGAACATGGTTCTTGGCGATTTTAATGCCAAACTTGGTACCAGGCAGGCAGCTGACGAATGCACAGTCATTGGTCAATTTGGCTTAGGAAACCGTAATGAACGAGGTACCAGATTGATACAATTCGCATTTGGACAGAGCATGACAGTTGCCAACAGCTTCTTTAGTAAAAAACCACTCAGAAGGTGGACTTGGGCTATGCCTAATGGTGTCACTCGAAATGAAATAGATTTTATTCTCAGTTCTGACCAACAAATAGTAAAAGACGTAAGTGTCATTAATAAAATAAAATTTAGCTCAGACCACAGGCCAGTGCAAAATCAGATTTAATTTTAAAATTCACCGGTTTAAACATTACGGCAATAAATTACCTCGCCATTCAAAATTAACTCTGCTTAAGAATTCTGAATGCTACAACTTGGAGCTTAAAAACCAATTTTCAAATTTAAAAATAAACGAAATAGTTGATGTCGAAGAACAATATAAAACAATAGTCAAATCTATAGAGCACAGCACTAAAAAGTTAAAAGGCATAAAAACAGACAAAGCTAAACTCTCAGAAGTAACAAAAAAATTAATATCAGATAGGGAAAAACTTGAAATTTTCACACCAGAATATAGAAGCTTAGATAAACACGTAAAGCGCAGTATTAGAAAGGACATAAGAACATTCAACTCACATTTAATTCAAATAGCTATAGAAAAACATACTTCATTGCGATCAGCCAAACAAGGATTCACCAAAGGAAAACACTGGATTAACAGCCTCCAAGATGTAAATGGCATCAAACATAACAGCCGCGATAGAGTCCTAGGCACCTGCACAGATTATTATAAGACCTTATATTCTGATGCATCCAGAAGCAATGAAGAAGTAAATTACAGTCGCTCCGATACTATACCGTTCTTCACTGGAAAAGAGGTCCACGATGCTTTGAAAACCATGAAGTACGATAGGAGTCCCGGCGAAGACGGCATAACTACGGAAGCATTAAAAGTAGGCGCACCATCACTACTTCCACATCTCACCAATTTATTCAACTCCATATTAGACTCAGGGCAGATTCCAAAACAAATGTGCCACTCCAACATAGTGCTTCTCCACAAAAAAGGAGATAAGACCAACGTCGGCAACTATAGACCTATCAGCCTGGTGTCACATTTGTATAAAATCCTCATCAAAACTGTGCAAAACCGCATTGCTAAAACCCTAGACTCACACCAACCTCCGGAACAAGCTGGCTTCCGCCCCTGCTTCTCCACATCAGATCATTTACACACGCTCAATCAAATCATTGAAAAATATTCAGAGTTTCGAAAGCCGTTGTATATAGCTTTCGTAGACTATACTAAGGCTTTCGATAGCGTCAAGCACTTTGCAATATTTAAAGCTCTCGAAAACCAACACATAGATCAGACGTACATAGACCTTCTCAAAATTATATATACCAACAGCACAGCAAACATCAAATTAAATATCACAGGACCAACATTTACTATTGAAAAAGGAGTTAAGCAGGGAGACCCCTTGTCACCCTTACTGTTCACAGCAGCCCTCCAAGAGGTATTTAAAACGTTGACTGTTGCATGGGGTAATAAGGGCATTGACGTCGAAGGTAAGCGCCTAACTAACCTGCGCTTTGCAGACGATATTGTCCTCTTTGCCACAACAGCTCACGACCTACAGGGTATGCTTCAAGAACTAAGCACGGCAAGTCTTGAGGTTGGACTTTTAATGAACCGATCAAAGACTCAGTTAATGACCAATAGCACGAAACGTAGGGTCGAGGTAGATGGACAGGTAATACAATATGTCGATGAGTACATTTACTTGGGCCAGTTAGCGAGCTTCGAAAACAGGCAGGACAAAGAAATCGGTCGCCGAATCGAGAACGCCTGGAAGAGTTACTGGTCCATGAAGGCGCACATGAAGGGAGACCTTCCTCTGAACCTCAAGCGCAAACTCGTCGACATGTGTATCCTGCCCGTCCTAACCTACGGTGCTCAGACGTGGTCGTTGACTGAACTACAAAAGTCCAAGCTCAAGATTTTGATTTGCCAAAGAGCAATGGAACGCAGTATCCTCGGATTCAAACGCACCGACCGAGTGCGAAACAGTATACTGCGTTCAGTCACAGGCATTGCAGACGTCGGCAGGAAAGCAGCACGACTCAAGTGGGACTGGGCGGGTCACGTCAGCCGAATGAACCCTGATAAGTGGGCGAAAGCCATAACATCTTGGCAGCCCGACGGGACACGGGGTCGCGGCCGGCCGAGGAAGCGTTGGCGGGACGATCTCGACTCCTTCGAGAGAGAATGGTGGGAGATCTCGAAAGAGAGAGATGGTTGGAGGGATTTGGGGGAGACCTTTGCCCAGCAGTGGGACGAAATAGGTTGATTAAAAAAAAAAAAAAAAAAAAAAAAAAGAAAAGGTGTAACTTATGAGTACAGCTCAAAGCGAGTCTTGTAGCTAATTGTGTTGTAGGTCGTGATAGGCCGTTCGTTTCGGTGTCCGGTGCAGGCCGGTATCGGCAGGTCGCCGCGGCCCACATATCTGGCAACTTTCGATCACACTTTCGTTACAACTAACAACTCGTCTTTTTTGCCAATGACTTTACCAGACAACAAGTCGCCGAGCCCTCTGAATTCACTTTCTTTACGAAGCTGTGATTGACGTGTCTCAACTTCTGCGGTCTTGTATTTGTGGTTGTTGGAATTATTTAATCTTAAAGCATAAGTACTTTAATTAAACCACTCGATCACTTCGTTAACATGATTATGCAACTATCTAGACTAGACTCTCATTAACAACCCACGTGTGGGTAAGTAGGTGTATAATTTTGCAAAATTATTGATTTATCGGCTTATTATTAGGCCGCTTACATTCGTTTCGTCAAATTTCAATTGCTTGTCGAACATAAGAGTGTTGCAAGTCTGTTGAAGATGTACTTGAGATATAAATAACTCAACCTGCCTCTTTTCTTAGGTAATATATTGTAGCTCCATAGAAAAGCGTCTAAATATTTTTTGCCTGAAACGGAACAGCATCGTGTTTCAGACAACTTATCAATTATACGTATTTGTTGGTATATTTTTTGCAAGGTTATTCTTTTATGAGTTATGACTTTATGAGTCATGTAACACTGCAATATCAGTTGATTGGATATGGATTTTCATACGGTTATCGACTGAAACCATTCATTAAAAACACCTGTACCTACCAATACTTTGCAGGATAATATTTACACAGTATCAAGAATGAAGCACCTATGTACCTATAACGGTGCGGTGTAGGTATATTAGTCTCGCTGCAGCTCTTATTTATGTCTGCTATCTGATAAAATATTCGAGTACCTACCTAATTAATTTTACAGTGTATCTAACCTACATTCGCTATGTTTATTCTACTTAATTCTATGATACCTACTTAATTTTGCTATAATTCTATATGTAAACGTTATTATACATTTGAACAAAAACAGTGTAGTACATATATTCTGTATGGACTAAAACAAAGCACGAAATTGACTAAATAAATTATAATTTCTGTAATTGTTTTATAGTGCTGATCCACACTTGGTATTTCAATTGGCTTGGTTTGGTGGCCGAGCGGTTAGGCACTCCGGCTTTAGGAGGATCGTCTGATCGATGCGGGTTCGAATCCCGTCGAAATCCAAAATTTTGATAAGACTTTTCATTTCATAAATAAATTATATTCTAAAAAAACGTCTTTCATACATTTTATTTTAACTTTAAAAAATACTTGGTGGATTTGTTTAATAGGGATGGCCTAAATTCTGACCAACGCGCCAACCAATGTATAATTATAATAACATAAGTAGGTAGCTTAACTCATGGTTAGCATAGACAAGCGAACCTCGGGCAACGTTCACATACCAGTTATTGCACACGAGATTATAAGGTATTTATGTAATCTGCCGAGATAAGAGAACAATCATGTAAAACGCACGCAACCATGCCGCGGTGTTCGAAGGACCGTATTAACTATTTTCTATTTTAGCGAACGTTACACAAGGCTTTTTTAAAGAGATGCGCACGCGACTGCGCAGTAGAAAGTATCCGCGAGTTGAGTGACTCACTCGCCGGACATGCTCCGCCTCGTAGAAACACCAAGTATTTCAAAATTGTCGTATAATTGCATCGTTTACCACCTTCCTGCAGTTAGCATGCTAAGGCAAATGAATATAGGGTGCCTAACTGCCTATGTCTGTAGGAGCAATTCTGATCTCAGTAATTTTTTAAATTTCACTTCCGTCGCAGCTTTTCTAAGTGGGTAGCTTAATTACTGTAAAGTAGAGACTATTGCGGTTTCCTACATCAATAAGTATCTATTTCTGCTTAGCGATTACATTATTATAAAATTTCTATTGCGCTTTTATATGGCGTAGGCAGGTATAGAAAATTGTTATCAAAATCTCAAATTAAATAAAAATGTTCCTTAATTCTACTTGCACGACCATAACGAATACTTTGTGTGTGTAGTTCCAACGACTTAGTTCTTATCTACATAGCGTCATGGTGGACAAGGAACTTGTTAGGATTTTAGAAGCACGTTTAGCACGCTCACGTTTTTCCATGGAAATAATGACAAGGTACCTATAGGCAATAAAGGTACCTAGAGACGTGCAGTATAATAGTTGATTTTAATCATTGACTAGCTAAGCGGTTGGACGATTAAGTTTAACAAAACTGCTTCTTCCCAGAATTATTTGCGATTTCTCAAAACATCACATTGTGCTACGTTGAATAGGAGCGGATGTATACTCGTGAATTTTTCGTAATATCTTTGTTAAGGAAGTAATCGTGTGAATTTAAGATAGCTATTATAAAGCTCAATCAGCCGCAGTCGGCAGCTTCTTATTTTTTTTAAGTACCTAACAAAATAAAGGTAATTTAAGTTTTAGTAAATAATCAAGTAAATTGAAGGCAGTTAGTTATCTCATAGGTAGGCACTGTTTCTTCTACTTGCCTTCGCAGTGGATTTTGTCTAAACACCTATGTGTGTACTGGTTATATGTAAATACTTATATATAAGTCATGTACTCTAAACCCCTGCTTCGAGACTCATCGATGGATAAAGGCTTTATTTACTAGATCAATTTATACTTGAGTTAATAACCAATAAGATACAAGATAATTAATCAAATCTGGCAACTTCAAACGAGTAGAACAACTTTTCATAATATTTTTTGTCGTCCTAGATGGGTTGTTTATGATTGTAATAATTATTTCAACCTGTCGAGATTCCGCCGTCTGGTTACGTGAGCGCTCCAAAAGAATAGAATGGTCTTGCATCAGTCATTCAACCTCGGCCACACATAATTGTACAGAAGCCGTATGTACGGAGCAACCAGTCAGTTAATTACTACCAGAATTATTCGCACGCGCCCAGCTGTGGGATACCGCGGAGATCGTGGGAACTTCGCGCAACAAATGACAAACCATGATAAAAAGTGTCAAGTCAACAATAAAGATTACCTTCCTTTGGTCATGTAAGAACGACGCAAACGCCCAAACTAAACAATGAGATAATGCGCATTGCTCAACCGACGTACAAAAACGATGTCTACACAATACATTTTGTGAGTGTTTTTCAAAGATCAGGAATTTTGTTGGATGCCTATTAGTTAAAACAAACTTTTTGTAAACTTTATGAACATTACCTACTCGGAACAACTCGTAGCATCTTGCGCAGCTTTGAATATCATCTAAAGATCTAGGGCCGTTACTAATGAACGTGGTGTAAAGTTACGCCGGGTCTAAACTCCAAAAATTATAAGGTTACTCCTAAGTTACACCCGGTTTACACCACGTTTCTTAATAACGGCCTATAAGTTTTGTAATTGATTTGCAACGCCGAGTCGCTTGTCAAGTTTTTACCTTTAAACCCTGTAGATGAGCTTCCGAGTTAAACTCTACTTTTGATATGAAGAATCCAGCTCCATACTCCTTGCCTCCTCGCAGAGAGAAGCCGAAGGCGGGGGCTGCCCTCCTGGGCCGCAGTAGGCGGACCACCCGCACTCTGCGGTCCTCGGGCGCCGCGCTCAGGGCCCTACCCGACCCTGACGTCGTCGACGCCGTCGATGTCGCGTACATTGTTGACCTAGAATAAAAGAAAACTATTTAAAACCATCTAAATAACGAGAAAATGATCAAAGACGAGATCTAGGAAATGCAAACCTACTGAGCCCATAACACTGTGTAGGTTGAGCGGGATGTCTTTTGATCTGAAGGTAGTAGTTTTGACATCTCAGCCATACATCAATAAGTTTACAATAGTGCTATAATACAGAAAAGAAAACATCAATGGTGAGACATCAATTGGTATACTTATTGTCGTAATATGAAGGGTTGGGCTTGCAATCCGCCAAATTTTATAATGTTTATGTTCAAATGTGCATTTGGACTAATTTCTCATAAGCCTATATTATAACTACTTCATCTAAATGCCTAAAACACATAAATTTACTATTCTACGATTTATTTTCCTATTGGTTCTACCGTGTTAATTAAAGTAAAAATAAATGTTATGAGGATTGTTTATGATTATTGGAGAGTACTTGGTATGAATGTTGATGGATTTACGAGTAGGCCAAAGAAAAGATGGATGGATTGTGTGAAGGATGACATGAGTAAGAAAGGAGTGAGTGTTGAGATGACGGGAGGAGAATGGAGTAAGAACACATGTTGTGCCGACCCCACATAATGTGGGAAAAGGGCAGGAAGTGATGATGATGTTATGAGGTTTTTTTTTTTAAACTTTCGTGATTTGGTGACATAATTATTATTTTTTATTATTATTATTTTTAAAAGAAATAATAAAAATAGGTACGTGATAAATACCCGGTTTAAAAATAATAATGATGTTATGAGGATTGTTACAAATTTTAAAGTAGTGAGTAAGGCTTTATCTCACTCTTTATCTGAACTGTGCTTTGAATTTAGTCATGCATAGTGCTGAGGAACTTTACATTAGACCTTAGTTCTGGTGATCATGTCCAAGCGGAGAAATGGAACGAATCAGTTGTTTGGCGAGACACTGACCGAAACGAATGGATCGAGCACACCGAAATACTTGCTGTGGAGCACGCCACACTATGCCTGGTATAGCTTAGCGAAAGCCTGCGCAGAAGTTTACAGCTTCGTTTCTCACCGCGGGACAAATACATATTTGCATTATTTATAAATGTTTTTTCTCGGATTCGGGTGTTTCGCGCGTATCTTGTATGTATGTAATGCGTTTTTGTTTGTTGCCTCGTATCTTCCAAACGACTGGATGGTTTAACCCAAGTGTCATTAGATAGGTTTTTGAAAAAAAAACAAAATGGATCGTATGCGCAAAATTGAAATACGTTAATAAAATAAACTTAACCAATCATATCGAGTGGGGTATAAAAATGAAGGAGATTACAAAAATAAGTCGTATGTTTAATTAAACTTAGTTTTGAATAACAAAGCAATGAATGCATGCAAATGGTTTTATTCATAGTATACCTACCTACCCTACCTACGCATTGCAAAGCTGACTTTCTTGCAGTCGGTATTTTTTGATTTTTTGATTGTACTTTGCGTAAGTATAATACCTATGCATGTATTTACAAAACAAGTAATAATTATGTTTTATTTATACATGCTGTTGTATATTATTTAGATAAATAAGCATTGTCTTCAGAGATATGATGTATCTGTATTGAATATCTTCCGTGTTGCTTTATTTGTCACACATGATAAGCTATAAGAACTACCTATAGTGGGATAAAACAAGCATAATAAAAATACCTTAGTTGATTTCTTCCAAGGGTATAAAAATCACCACGAATGAGTTCATTTCGGGTTTATTTACATGAGTATGAGTAGATACTTACAGGTAAGCTGGTATGCTTTAAACGTTTCATGTGGCTTCGCTTGTTACTTGCAATGGGCTCGTAATAAAAGCTGGTTTTAAATTGGTTCATATTCCTCCTACTAGCCCCCTTAGATACTTTTAGTAAATGTCTACGATACTTACTAAGCCTATTTACAAAATTTTACTTCAATTATTTATTTTTATACTAAATGAGATCTGGATAACAAACCCAGGCTATCTATGGCACATTTAAAATATTCGTAGCTCGTAGCCACAGGCGCGCGTTTATGTCTTTTGTATGAAGAATTTTACCCAATCATTATTAGTTCTGCCAAGGTGTTGCCATGTCTGCATTACCTACTAATTTCATATCTAGATTTTTTATTACCTACATTTATAGCTATCCGAAGAAAAAAATAGTTTTATACGTCGATCGAGGGTAACGACTATTCATTTTGTCCAAATTCGTTTATTCATAGTTTAACATTCATCATAGTAAATCACAGTTTTTGTAATTATTTTAGTATTTGTTGGCCTTCTCTACTAAAAGTATTTAAAACTTCGTGCTAGTTACACAGGGCGATGTTGGTTCGGCACCAATAATGATTCGCACTTCCCTTGACATTATAGGATATTTTTATAGTCTTGAATAGCAAAGGTTATAGAATGTTTTGTTCTATTTACTCCTAAACGAGCAATGTTTTCTACATTAGCGTGGCTTAAATGAATTGCCTTCCTATTTACTTTTGATCAGTAGATAACAACAAACTATATTAACAGGTTCGATCCCCGCCGCGGGACAAATGTTTGTATGATCTACAGATATTTGTCTCGCGTCTGGGTGTTTTCTATGTATAATATGTGTATATAAGTAGTATATTAATCTTATAGTACCCATAACACAAGCTCTGCTTATTTTGGGGCTAGATGATGCTGTGTGTCCAGCATTATTTATTTATATTTACAGTATTTACTTACTTGGTTTGTCGTCGTTATCTAAGAAGTAGAAAAACTGCAATATAATACTACAGCATCTTATCAACAAAGTGCTGAGAAAAATACAACAGTTTTGTAAACTTCAATAAAAACCAACAAAACCTACTTTTAAAACGAAATAAAGCGTTGCACTGAGAGCCACTCACGGCTTCTTATATCGTTCCTTTAGTAAGTAGTAGTTTTCCATTAGTATTTATATGAATTAGGTACTATAGTTATATTAATTACCTACAGTAGAGATTTGTACAAAAAATGCCTAATACTTTTACGGCCTTATTAATAAACGTGGTGTAAAGTTATGACTTGGTGTAACTTAAGAATAACCATAAAATTTTTGAGTTTAAACCAATTATAATTTTACACCGGGTTTATTAATAAGGCCGTTGGAAAACGACTTTGAATTTGCTCCTTTATTCCTTACCAATTCAATTTGAATGTTTTCCTGCCGAGATCTTATCTGAGCCAAATACTAAGCTTTGTTTATTGCGAAACTACTATCTTGGCCAATATTCTGGTTCTAGTACCTAGCCCTATTTTAAACGAGCTAATAAAGATGTTGGGAATGAAATCTGTAGTCATTGTCCTCATTATTTGTAGGAGATGCAAAGGATGCAAGTCGAGGTGAAGAGCGAGATGGGAATCTTGCGTCACTTTGATATAGCTTTTAATGTAAAAAGCACCATAATAGCTTAGTAGAAAGACTAATATGTCCCAAACATTAAAGTCTATTGCACGCTTATTTTACCTGAGCTTGTGTACCTAACAATAAAGCTCGAGGCATTCTAAAGGGCTCAATTACCTAATAAAAATAATTTACTAGATTCTAGGAAAAGGAGGGTGAGGGGTATGAGAGATGTAAATCAATTAGCATACTGTTGTTTCAAATACATAAAGAACAATGACATTGAAGTGAAACTTCTGTATGTTAGTAGTACAGGTGCCTACTATTGCGACTGTGGCGAGGGCTAGAGTGCAGCCTCCTCGGGGCGGTGCAACGACCTCGTCTGCAATGCGCCGGCGCAGCCTCCCACAACTAGCTTCGTTTCGATGCAAACGGATTACCAACACTAACCTATCTCTACATAACAGCAATAAGTGGAATAGGTGTGGAACTAAGCGGGAGATTTTGTTCCCATACTCTTCCATTGGTTCACAATCTATTAATTAAATAACTGCTGTACTTTAGACATTAAACATTTGAAAATAAATCACAACTAAGTAGTAGTAGTAAGTAATTTCTAATGTAAAATATCTTCTGAAGAATTTTATATTCTAAGGAGAAAATATTTGTTATTCCATAAAATATGAAAGTACCGGTTTAAAATAACGTAAACAGCTGCATTATCCAGTAGTAATGTTGATACCACGTGAGCAAAGCCGCGGGCGGGCAGCTTATGGGTACGTAATAAAATTGTTTACTTACTACTAAAGAGGAAGGTAGGTAATATAACTGGCTCTATGATAGCGTATTTGGTGGCAAAGATTCTCTCCATAAGTTATGGATAGCATCCCAGTTTTCTTAATTCACTATTCACTGGCTTTGCCGCTGCATTAGCCCTCATTGGCACAGACAAGTGCTCTACGAGATCAGCCTTAATTGCCTTGCGCCATTACCCACTAGCTAGGAAATTGATTTGCTAATACGGCTGATATGTAAGTGATTTGGCCACCTAGTTTCATTAAAATATCTTTGTAGAAACTGTCATTACCCTCAATGGAATATCAACGATGGTGGTGCCTTTTCAATAGAACCTCTGTTAAATAAAACACGCTTCATTTCTTATTCATTACTTATTATCGAAGGTACCTACTCAAGTTTTTAATTGCGAAATATGAAAGTAAAATACCTACTCGTTGTACGCACATTGACAATCTAATGAATGATACTAGAATGAAGGAAGTGAAAGTTTATTACTATTGCATATAGTATCAAAAACTTATAACTGCCATAAATCCATAATACACAAAGTTTCGAGGGATGCACGTGCACAATGCTGTCTACAGTTTGCTAAACTGTGGTTTAGTTTGTCGTTAATTAATTTGTCTATTATTAAAATTTCTCACGAGTACATTTAAATGTTTGTGCTCTCCAAATAGTAAGAAAATCAGCCAGAGACTGCAGAGAATACTGGTGCGATATCAGACTAGACTAGGTAATGTCGGTGGCGCAGGCGCAGGTGGCGCGAGGTCGCTCGACCGTGAATCCTCGCGCCGCTCGGCAACTGTTCCCCGTTTTTTTTTCTCGACAAGATAAAGAGCAATGCCCTCAACAAAATCGCAAACTAATGCCACATAAAGCCAAAATAAAAATGACTCAATACAAAGGTTGTCGAAAACTTGATTCTCTTTCCACGAACGCAATGTTGATCGACTTTGCAGATAAAACGCAACCTCTTACGATGTAACAGTTACCAAAAGATTGTTAGCTATTATAACGTCTTCAACCTGAATTTACTATTCAGTGAAATCATTACTACTTTATTTCAGGTCGCTTCAAAGCCAAATCGATATTGCTAGGATACGCTACAAAAACTTTTAGGGAGACGGTGCACGCCGAAGGGGATTCGTATTTCCGGCTAAACAGGGGAAGCCCGATAACAACACGCACTATCGGGGATTAAGTTACCCTGCCTGTGAGTTAACTCAAGGTAATTTTTGTTTAAAACATCATAACTATGTTTGTGAATGTGCCACTTAGCAGTTGAAAAGGAGCAGCGCAGTTAGAACACAGTGCTAGGAATGCCGTAAAACAGCGCTGGAAACCGGCTGAGGCGACTCTTCGCCAATTAAACGCCCCGACCTCTAGGCCGCATGCTTGGCCGATTATTCCGTTCGATACTCCTAGATAAGCGACGCTGATAGGCGTATGCAAACGGATGCAGTAGGTAAAATAACTCTCTCGATATCGATATGATCTCATAGAAGTTAATTTCTGTTTTACGAAAATATATTGCAATCCTTAAAGTTGTTTAAATAATAATAAATAAATAGGACATTTCACACAGCATCATCTAGCCCCGAACTATAAGCAAAGCTTGTAGGGAACCAGAAAACTGATAAACTACTTATATGTATACTTAAATGTATAAAGAGTTTATAGTAAGTACCTAAATAGTGAGTTGAGATGAACAATGTAGATTCGTTTGTAATGGGATAGCAATCCGAGCAGACCGCATAGCGCGGTGAGTTGCGCAATCGGATGCATCTTGCTTTACCCATAGCCTATTGCACTAGCACCTGCACTGCAATTTGCTACATTTACCGTAATCATTTTCACATGTACCAATAGTTCATTAAATACACCTACTGAACTAAGAGTTAGGCATTGTTTTGTATTTTCTTAGTTACTTCAGTTGTTTTAGATTATGAAGTGCACATTGTATTTATTCTTCGATATAAATAAAAAATTGTTTATGTAAGTACCAACTTTGTTGCCTGGCCTTTGTTATTCTAACATATCTACATAGGGACCTAACAGAAACATACATACATACATACATACATAAAGTCACGCCTCTTTCCCAAAGGGGTAGGCAGAGACCACGGATCTCCAGTCGCTACGATCCTGACACACTACTTTCGCCTCATTCACTCTCATTACATTCTTCATACATGCTCGTCGGTTTAGGGTACTTTACCTAACAGAAAATTTATTTATTTTTGCGTATATAAAAATACTGATTCAAAAAAAAGACTGAACATGTGTGTATAGAGCATTGGTCAGAGTGCGTTACATTTTGTAAAGACGCAATGCATATTATTTTTCATAATCGCGCTTATTTCAAGTCTACTATTAGGTGTGGTGTGTGTAAGCTATGCTAACCTGATCAAAGTAACTCACTATAAACCTATGGCCCAGCCAGCCCATAATGTTGTGCGTACTGAATATCATTATCGCCTGTTGTTGGTAAATAACGAGATTTGCACTCACATCGGACTCGCCATTTCATTTGTATGATAACTAAAATCACACGATACCTTAAAATAATGTGTTATTATTTCATAGCGGAGAGAACGTAGAGCGAGTTCTTCTCGCTTCTCTATCTATTATCTTTTTTTATTAATTTGAATGTTATAATAATGTGTACTTGAGTAAATAAATAAATTGCGCAGTATTAAATAGTCTACCTTCGTCTAAGACGCTGCTTAACACCTGAGGACTTAAGGTATGTACTTACTATAAGAATAACCGTAGCGAACCTACTATGAATGCAACCCTTGCGAATGATTATTTTACGGCATTGAGATAAATGAATAGAGACGCTATTTCAAATAAAATTAGCGCGCGGACTGATAACAGCGGGGCATGCGCGGGGCAAGCGGGGGGGGTGTTATGTTGTCATAGATAACAATCAATGCGCGCAGATGCGACATAATTTTATTATTCTGCCTACTTAATATTGTTCGTGTGTGTAGGTAGGTACTTACTCAGAGAATAAATAAGAGTATTGAAACTGTAACAATATTTAAATTTCGTTTAAATAATATAAGTTTAGTTTATTTATTAATATTTTATAGCCCATAATTATTTAAAGTTTTACAGTAAGCACAACCAATCTTTAGCTCTCTGAAGTTACTAAACGATTGCGCAGATGTGCGCATGTAGTACATTGCGTGTGTAGAGTAAGCGAGATAGGTCGATGCAACTAAGCGAGTGAGCGAGGCAGCTATACAACGCTATCTTCGTCTTTTAGGCGTCATCAAAAATGGGTTCTGCGCAGCTACTCCAAAGAGCTAAAGATGCGTTGTGACTACTGTACATCGATAGTGTCTAGTCTGTGCATAAATGTTTTACTCTTTGACATTCACGTAAACATGGCCGCCACCACCGCCGCGCGGTGACGCGTTGCAATTGAAAACATATAATTAAAATAAACGTAATTATTTTAAATTTTATAACGGGACTTAATCGCGTAGGTATAACATTTGTTTATTTACCTCGACGTTTCAGTAGCGTTACAGCTACCGTGGTCACCTACAAAAAAAAAAATGTAAAATAATGTATGTAATGTAAATGTAGGTAAATGTTATACCTACGCGATTAAGTCCCGTTATAAAATTTAAAATGTCTTCGAGTCGCGAAAGTTTAAAAACGTAATTATGTTGAACTGACTGGTGAAAAGGCACTCCTTGACTTTTACTTATGTTTCTGGAGTTGTTTGTGCAATATCTCAATGCACACGAAGGTATATTCTAAGGAACAAAACTTCACACACATCATCAGACATGTCACGCTGCAGCAAGCGCTTGGCACAGACTAAGTGAGTCGGAGTGCGTAAACTCTAACAAGGTGTTACAAACAATCGAGTAGAGGTGTCCTCTCTTGTACGTTAGTACATTATAACTCAATGTTTTACGGCAGAGTTTTGTGATCTACTCTACTATATAAAAAAAACTTTTGAAAAAAAAATTGAACCGACTTCACATAACACAAATAGACACCTTCTATGTACCTACACTAAAAAGAGAAAAATAAGAATATACACATGCAATTATTACTTACAGTATTCAAATAATAAATTATTATGTTATATTATATTTGAAATCGGTGCCAACTACCTATGCATTTACATCTAAGAAGAAATTACGAGTACAATAGAACTTGGGTGCAAAATTGTATCGAGTAGTTAGAGTAGAATAGTTGGCACCGACTTCAAATATAATATAACATAATAATTTATTATTTGAATACTGTAAGTAATAATTGCATGTGTATATTCTTATTTTTCTCTTTTTAGTGTAGGTACATAGAAGGTTCTTAGTGTCTATTTGTGTTATGTGAAGTCGGTTCAATTTTTTTTTCAAAAGTTTTTATTTTTCAATTTTTAGTGTAAATAATAAGTTAGGTTAAATATTGGAATAGTCAAGATTAAAGAAGTTAGAGTGAGAATCCCTCAGGAATAAAATTATATGGGATCACCTCGAGCGTATTTAAACATGTCAAACTATTCAATGTTTGACTCAGATTTTGTAGTGAGAATGAGGTTTTTTGAGATTTACAGGAAAACTATCAATCCCTCAGGAAAAAAAAAATTATGGGACCACTATGGTAGCATACCCTTTCAAACAAAAAAAAATTTTGGAAATCTGTTTACAACTGACGGAGATATCGATGAACATACATCCAAAAAAAAAAAAAAAAAAACATACGTACACCCGAACATAGAACCTCCTCCTTTTTTTGAAGTCGGTTAATAAGTCGGGTTTTCCTTCCTGACGCTATAACTCCAGAACGCACGAACCGATTTCCACGGTTTTGCATTCGTTGGAAAGGTCTCGGGCTCCGTGAGGTTTATAGCAAAGAAAATTCAGGAAAAATCTGGTGGCGAAACAGAGTTCGCTGGGTTTGCTAGTTACTTATAATTTTTTGTATGTTTTTCACTTCATATCTACAGGTTAAAGAAACTTTCTCGAGGTAAATATGCCTTGCGCCAAAACTCTAACACAATAGTAGGTTCCTCAACTAGGTTCCATGAGCTGGCAAGATGGAGAATCATCATGGTCAATACAATCCTAGACAACGTTTTGCAAATAACAAAACAAACAAAAAGCGCTCTCACATTACAAAAATAAACAATTAGTAGGTACTTATACAATTGCAGCTAATTTTCAAATGCATCATCTAGCAATTATAGAAACTAGACAGGAAAGTTACAGTGGTCGATACGATGGTAAACAAAGAAGAAAGCTGGAAATGGAAGATAGAAATGGACGAAAGAAATCGTTGGAAAAAAGTTGGAAGCCCCATGAATGGGTGGAAAGTGAGCCGCCTGACGAGACGACGCCGGAGCTTCGGTTTCTGTTCGCACGCTCCAACCGCCTGCTAGATCATTTAATTTTCTAAATTGATATTTTTAATTACCTACGCGTGATGCCATACCAATCAATATTTGATCGCATGTATATTGCGCTGGCTGGTGGTAGATTAGTTTTATGTTTCCGTTGGCCAATAATAATGTGAATAATGTTTATTAACTTTCTTGGATTCGTTTGGATGTTTACGTCGTGGAATAAATGAAAATAGTTAGTCTCGATTCTAGAAAGTTTGTAATCTATTCAATCAATTGACATTGGTCAAATCTTATGAACCACAAATAAAGTGAAGGAAAAGGGATACTTGTGGCTAGTGGATCTTTAACTGAAGTTATTACCTATACTTAGGGCTTTTAATTGAATTCATGGTAGTAACGATGAGAGCTCTGTAGTTAGGTAAGTACCTAATAAAACTCTTGTAGGTAATATGAAACGTTGATGTAGTGGTGAGAATCAAACCGATTCTTGTTCGCTGGAAACAATCGACGCGGAGATAGTAGATATTGTTGCTGATGTTGCTGATTCCACTTTGTCTTAAATTGAAGATTTCACCATATCTAATATGTAGGTAAGTTATTACATTTTCCATAAAAAAAATACTTAGCTACTTTGACAAATTGTTTAGGTACGTAATACAAAAAAATTGCTTACCTTAAGTTCCTACTTACTTACCTACATATTCAATGTTTTTGCATCGAATAACACACAAATTAGAAAACTAGAACAACAATAAGTGAAACCATAGTTTTATGGCATCCAAGGTTATTTTTGCAAAAGGTTGCTTGATTATACAAACTGGATCGACAGTATCAAGAAGCCTACTAATCCAGTAATCTATAGCTTGATGATAGGATAATGTTGAGATAGGTACTTAGGTATTGTCATTTTTATCTAGAAAAATTTATATCTCATCTCAACTTGTCAAAGTAGTTAGGGTACAAGATAGAAGCGAAGTATTATTACTGAGTACTTAAGTACTTTATAAAATTAATCAAACTTACCAAAATCAACAAAGAAGAAAGTAATTAATTCACTGTATCTTGGCAGAACTAAAACAAAACATCGTCCGTTGATTAACGTCTCATTTCACTGGAATGCACAAAACTAGCGAATTTCATTTCACTTGTACCTTCACAGTTGATAGTTCCTACACAGCAATATAAACGAGAGCGGGTAATTTACAGTTCTGTAATGAATTCACGGTTGGTTTGACAGTGTTGGTCACTATGTCGGGGGCTGTTTGGGAAATAACTTGGTGTAACTGTGCAGCTGGCTACTGGCATGAGCCGTGCGCGCTGGCGTGCGCTCGCGACAGAGAGCCGACGCGAATGCTGGTAAAAATAAAAGCGGTGGAAGAAAGTTCGACGTCATGCGTCACCGCGATAAAAGCCTTCGCGTGGCGGACTACCTGTTTAATTCAAAGTTGAATAACTACTAATGCTGGAATTACAACAAAGTCTAACTGTTTGGCCTCAATAAACAATTGAATCCAGCGATGTTAATACTCAATTAGATTAAGTAGGTATACTTAAACCCTTCACTGATAGCTAGGTTAGGGCAAGATTAATCGTAAAATTAAACTATAAATAACCACATTTGAACATATTTTATTAATAGCACAACAACACTAAAACTAAACCTTTCATTTTGCGATTATCACATCTTTCTTTACCGATTCTTTGGCCGTCTGTATTTTCAATCCCGAGTCTTTAAATAATATTATCAAAGATATGATGCCTTCCGTCCCTCCTAATATATCACCCAAAAAATACAGCCTTTCTAAACAACTAGAACATTTCACACATCATCGACTCCGATAAAGCTAATTTATTTACAATAAACATCTATGTAACATCGATTTCATCAATAATTCTCTAAAATACATCAATTTAACAACAATATCTATGTACCATTAGGCAAATTTAATTGTCTTTTACGAACAATACGTATCTATGTTCCTTTATGTGTTTGGTGTGTACCTAGTGCCGAATGAAAACACGAGATCCATTGTCCTGTGATGGCTGTGTAGGGTTCACGTCTCGGGACACGCACGTGACCGCGGCACCCACGACCTTTGCCGCACTCACCCAATTCAACCAAGATAGTATTCCTACCTGATAGATCATCGAAAGCTACTTGCGTAGTCACTAATTGAATGGGTGAATCGGTTTTGAAAATATCAAACTTTTCACTTGCCTTAATAACCGACTTGTAGATTTTATGAACCTCTTTTTCTTCTGTGGGTGGCCATACCTAGTGCTGTGTCCCACTAACTACCTGATTCACACTAGAAACACTAACTTTAGTATTATTAATACAGTTCAAAATGTTTAATTAAAACGTCTCCTTAATTATCGTCAAAGAACAACACTTACAGGTCTCTATCAAAATAATCTATGGGAAGGACTATCATTTTAAAATATAATCATACAAATTGGTAAGTTCATGTACAAAATCATCAACTAGAGGATAATACTGATGGTTATCAAAATAAGTTTATCTAAAAAAATATAACAAACTTAACTTCGATATCATAATTTTTAACTTCTATTAACACTACAATTTTATGTAAAATATCTAAACCACAAGTCTAGTTTTCTAATAACTTCATACTACTTACTTACTTACGGCAACTAACTACTATCTACTAATGATTTGAAGAATTTAATTTCATACTCCATTTGTGCATGTATTCTAAATAGATTGTTGTTTCAAAAGTATGAGGCATGAAGGTGGGTACGATGGAATTGCTAGAAATAATGCTTGTTTGCGGCAAAGTTCAATTCTCTGTTTTGCAAGAATTGTATAATACATACAGTGTGAAACAATGCTCTCACTTTGTTCTCTGAAATCACAAGTGACAGTGCAAACGAAACAATACATTTAATGTGAACAGCTCCATACAGTAATAGGTAGGTAGAGCTTATAAGTACTAAGAATTATATTTCCTAAATAACTTTTTGATACTTCTAAAGGCACCTACTTCTAGAGTAAAAGTAATTATTGTATTCGCAAACGAACAGCCCGCTTTCAAATGTTAGATAAAAGCAAATAAATATAGGGTGTCCTAGAATATGTTATTCTAAATAGTTAGTTTATTTGAAAAAAAAAATTCGCCATTACAGAAAATTTACAATTAAATCTGAAGTATCAATATCGAATCGTTTGGTAATATTTACACACATATTCTGGGACCTCCAAAAAATATTGTATTGATTCTATTTTTTTTAAGTGGAATTTAATACTTTGAGCGGAGTGAAAAGTCATTAGTTTGTGCTTACAGACGGATTAAATCGTGCGTGTAGGAAAAGTACATTGGACGTAACTATGTCATTACTTACTACAACATTGTACATTAGTAGTAGGTACACAAATTACGCTATTCTTAAAGGTATCTTCTCTAAAACATAAACAGTCCCGGATAATTATAGGGTAGGTATGCTAGGTATTACAAATCTTAAAACCCAAACTTATATGTCCCAATTCAATTACATACCATACAATATAATAAAGACCTGTTTTAGTCTAGCGGCAACTATTCAGAAATAATAAATAACTTAAACTGCACGTTTAAGTAACGATTTCAAAAACCGCAATATTATAGATTTTTTTAAATAATTTTGTTAAATCCGTTGTGCACGTATCTAAAGATATTATCTTATAGAATAAGCGTCGAATTGAAACTTTTCAACTTTAAAATATAAAGTCACCTTTAAGGTATGTTATACGTACATCTATAAATTGATTCTATATTATCTGATGCTACCCTGCGTCCTTAGTATTTTTCTCTCGACACTCAATTTGTACATTTGAGTTTTGTGTACAAAACTAAATTAATATCAGATATTTCAAGGACATTTTGATATAATAAAACGACATTGAAATTGACAACGAGATGATGAAACAAGTCATCTCTAATCTAAATTACATCGAAAATTTAACATAATAAGGAAATATTGTCTATGAAAAATATAGGTAAACATATTTTAGCACCGCTATCCTATCTACAAACACATTGACACATATATTGCCATTTTTCACGTAGCCAGCTTTACAATCTTGAAGACCCTTTACATTTTTTAAAGCCATTACAACAAACAATTACATTTCCGCTTTAATAGGTAGGTACTTATTTGTAATTTTCCCAAACAGTTTTTTCTTATATAAAAATATATATTAAGCGTGATAAATAATAATAAAATAAACATTTTAAAACGGGGTTTTTTTAATCAAGTTTATAAACCGGCAAGTTTACCTTTGTGTAACTTTTGCATCCGTACCTACATATTGTGGGACACCCTGTATTCGTACGTCGTCACTCGACTGGGAGTAAAACCAATGTTAAGATATTACATAGTAGGAAGAAGGTATGTGTTATTCAGTTCACGTTCAATTCCATTATATGTTTGAATAAATCTATAAAATACAAAGGTTTATTTGTTAATAACTATGAATCTATTTCAGGCGTCCTTACCTAACATTTTAGATCGAAACTGTTTCAATTTATCTCCAATGAGTACAAGGTATCAATAAATCGATCTTTTTCTTTACATTATTTCGCTTTATTTCGATTCATTACTCGTAATCTATTGTCAAACTTGTTTAATCTACCTAGAAACTAAGTTTTAAGCGAATATTATCAAGAAAGTGTTGAATGAAAGTCACTTAATTCTTCTACTGTTCTAAACAAGTAGTTACTTATTAGTTTATTAAGTATTATAATGCGCTAAGAAATCCAAGCTGAAATTCCTAACCACTGAATACTCATCCCCTTGTCATCCCCAAGTATCTAAATACTGCTAACACTTGCCTGAGGTGAATTTAAATAAAAATGCGGTATTCGTGGCCACATACATACATTTTCTATGTGCCATTACCAATTATTTATACCTACGTAGTACGTACGTAACACACAACACAGCTTAAACACTATCACTGGATTGAGCTTGGGCTGAATACGTAAGTTTGTATAGTGTTGTTATTGTAAAACAATTTATTCAATCCGCAAATACTAATGTGAAGCTTTTGAAATTTTATTATCTTTTGTAGGATCACTAGGTTTCGACTCAACCTTTTTGTTCGATTCAGGTGCTTTAGTTTTAGTGGAAGATTCGCTTGATGTTGAAGATGAGGGCGGAACTGATGATGAAATATTTTTGTAACCTGTAGTGTTACTTATGCTTACTTGTGCTACTTTACTTACCGCTGGCTTAGTTATAGGTGCGCTGACGCCAGGAGTGCTGGTATTTACCTGCGGCGTCTTTGTGAATGCAAGCGGTGGCGGTTTTACCGAAGCATTTTTAGGAGTAACGTTTGGTTGTTTCATTGCACTTGATGGAGTAGAAATTTGAGGTGATTTTATAGAGGCAGCTGAAGTTTTTGTAGAAGATTTGGCGGAAGTTACTGAGGTAGACTTTGTGTTCACAGTTACAGTAGCTGTTTTTAAACTTGTAGATTGAGCTTTTAGTGCGGTTGTCGGTATGGTGGCAGAAGCAACGGTAGAAATTGCAGGATTATTAACTGTTTTTGGATTACTAGTTGATGTAATATTTATATTTTTGTTTGAAGTTTTGGATGAACCAGAACTCACATTTGAAGGGCTAGCACTTTGTACAGGTTTAACTGTTGGTGCTGTAATTTTGTTGGCAGTCGGGGTGGCAGTATTGTTTAAAGATATTTTAGACGTAGGTTTTACAATTTCATTGGCACTTGGTTTTGGGGACTTATCTATTTCTTTACTTAACTTACTATCAATAACTTTTGACTGTGTCGGAATTTTCGTAGATGACGACAAAGAAGTCTTGGCACTTGGGTCACCCGTACTTTCCGGAATTTTAGAAGTTGATGATTCAATTGAAGTATCTTTTTGATGTAAAGGTTTGGACGTGGTTGTATTTGGTTTGATGGCAAGGTCTTTGGAAACAGGCGACTGTATATTTTTGTTTTGTATGGACTGTGAGCTTATGATTTCCGTATTTTTTACTTTTGTGTCTTGATCTAAGCTGGCTTTACTCTTTTCAGATTTGTTCGCATCGTTTTTGTAAGATTGAACAGTTTGTGGCAGTTTCGATAACAGTTCCGCAGCTATGATTGGTTCTGAAGGTGGCTTTGTAGCTGTCACTGAAGCTATCGGTTTTGTGTTTTCTGAAACGGTTGATTTCAACTTTGATTCATTCATTAGAATACGAGGTTCATCAATAAGCTTTTTAGTTTCTTTACCGTCTTTTGCTGCATCTGGTTTGTTTTTGGTATCAATGGTGGAAGTGGATTTAAATGTTTCCGTTGGTGAACTTATTTTTATGGGATTCGATGGGGATGTTAAAGGTTTACTAGTAATAACAGTATTACTGATATCAACTTTACTTTGTGTAACTGGTGTTATATTGTTTGACTTTGAAATATTAGCACAGTCCGCTTCGGTTATTTTGTAAATTTGTGTAAGACCCTGTGTTGGGCTGATTACTTTGGCTGCTAAAGAGGTTGTTGGATTTGAATTATTATCGGTCAAAATAATATCTTTATTCTGTTGTAAATTGGAACTTGCAACCTGAACTATATTTTCTTTAGCTTTTTCATTTAAATGTGGTTGCGCAATGACTGTGTTCATAACAGATGTGCCATTGCTTATTTTCTTCTCGTTAGTTATTATGTTACCACTCTTGGAAATGCTAACCTCGACAGTTGATGAAATAGGTGCAGGGGTCATTTGAAATGGTTCCATATGTTTAGTTTTTCCATCCGTATGAATTTTTGCAGTTGTAAATATTAAAGGGCTTGGATTATAACCACTTTGCTTGCTTGCATCTATTTCAACAAGTACTTGGCTTTTTGTTGTGCTATTGGCCTTAGAGTTATCGTGACTGTGAAATACATTTGTATTCATATGGTTATGAAGAGGCGCAATTGTGTTTGCGATTGATTTAGACGTCGTCGTTTGATCTTTTTCGGATATAAGACTTTCTGTTGTACCGAAGCCAGATGTGGATGCAGATTGAGCTTTTTTGTCATTAAAAAGTTTACTTATTTCTTTGACAGTATCAGCCTTTGCTTTTGCAAAATATTTGGCACTTTGATTTGTTTTATCAGTAGTTTTTTGCAGTAGAGGTTCGACAACCGCGTCATCCGATTCCTCTGATAGATTTGGCGCCGTTCTTTTGCCTATCTTCTTCGACTTAAATTCTAATAATAAACCTGGTTTTGGTTTCTTAATTTCGTTTTCAACTCCACTCGTAGCAGAAGTTGCGTCTCCTCCGTCTTGAGACGTCTGAAAAGATAATTGAAACTTCAAAACAATAAAAATAACAAACATATCTAGCAAGTACCTACCTACGCGTATCTTTAAACTCGAAAAAATCTTTGTAAGGGTAATTAAAAAAAAATCAGTTGGCCAGAATGTATTCTGGCCAACTGATTTTTTTGCCTCACCAAAGATCAACGATTTGCACACATTTAGATAAAGATACTTAAACGACGACTTAAAAAAGAATCAGAATTTCCTAAATGTACCTACCTACATATTATTTTATCAGTATGTAGATAAAGTTATCATTTTTTATTAGTTTGACCAGGAATATTTGAACCTACATGCGATGTAAAGTACATTTGATTCTAGTAAACAGATGGATCACGATCGTTGAACGGATCCCGTACGGGTACCTCTAGACAGTAGCGTACCTTACGCTCTCTGCACACACACACACAGTGTCACGTACCTTCCGCATGGCTATGAGCGGATGCGCGTGCGGGGGTCATGCGCCCCGCTCGCGCAGCACGGGCCGGCCGTGCAGCAGCAGCACGGGCGGCGACAGCTCCGGCTCCGGGCGCAGCTCCAGCACGCTGGTCACGCCCGGCGCGTGCTGGCCCCACTCCTCCGTGGGACGGGCCAGCACGCGTGCTTTCTGCACATACAGGGTATTTTGCGAAACTTAGTTTTAGATGCGATGCGTTCCACGGTAATTCGGTGGGCACGTTTAATTGTCGGTGCCGGCTATTAAGTCGGTAAGACATGACGGAAGCCTTAAGGTGGCCTAAAAACTCCGTCACCAGAGTTGGCAACTACTCATACGAACGTACTTATTGCTTAGTTAGGCTCCATTTTGCAGCAACCTTTAAGTTTTTCTCATGTCTGTTGTGTTATGTACTTATTGTTGCAAATAAAACATAAGTATTCTATTCTACTAAGAGGTTCCTCGGAAATACCTCACTTTTCCGGAATGAATAGAATAGCCTGTGTGATATTCCAAACTATAATCTATCTAATTTTCATCCGAATTCATACATTATTTTTGCTTGAAAGAGTAACAAACATCCATTCACATAAAAAAGTAAGAATTTCTATACGGATTTCCTCAAGGATTTATACTTGGACCCATTTTGTTATTGTTCGGACAATTATTATAATATTATCATTTATGAAAGTAGTATCGAAAAACAAAATAAGAAATGTGAACTTTATCTAACAAACCTCCATGATAGTGAGTTCATCGGGACCGCTGCAGATTTGGTCGACGGCCATCAGCACGACGACGACTACAGGCAGCACTCCCAGCGTCCACCCCACTGCGTCCGCCCACATCGGGTAAACATAGTGCCCGTATGACGCCGGCTTGTACTCGATCCAATTGAACACCAGGATAAACTGTAGGTACAGAATACATTAAATCACCCTCTTTTACATAGAAGTTGGCAGAGACCACGGATTTCCATTTGCTACGATCCTGACACACGTATTTTGCATTAATTCAAATCAAATCTCATTCAAAATTCAAAACTTAAGCAATCAAAATAGTGAAATAATAAAAAAAAACTTTATGTAGGTACTTAATTAAAATTCTGATACCTATTGTTACTAAAACCAATACAAAAGATTTCAAAGCGCGCGAGATTTCAAACCCGCTTAAAACATAATGGGGCAATACAAATATAGGTAGGTATTACTCTAAATTTATCTGATGAAGCATCGACACGACAACGAAGAAGAAGAAGGTATCTAATTAATAAATAATTAACAAAAACCAAAAACAATCTTACCACCAAAGCGGAAGGTGTGATCACACGCCACATAGCGCTCCAAAAGAAGACCCACAGTTTGGACTGTTTCCCGATCATGCTTTGAATGTCTCGGCAGAATTTCTCAGCGCCGTAGATCCAAGCAATGAGGATGCATTCTCCGATAGCTATGATCAATACGGACCAATTCGCAGCGTACTTATCCATCAGTTGCAGCCAGTACATTCCACTCTAGAAGTTAAAATCGGAACCAACGATATGAATTACAAGCGATCTAGTTTACGTAATCATTTAATCCTTACATAAAAATATTTAAAAACATCTGTAATTTAGATTTATTTTTTCACCAAAGAATTACAGCGTCAGCCTAAAAAGCTTTCACTGTTTATCAGATCAAACATGATAAGCATGATGATGACACATAATTTTCTTAGCTAGAAGCATATTAATTTTACAGAATACATATTCATAGAAAATCCAAAAACAAATACCTATTTAATATTCATACAAACACCTATGACGCAATATTGTGGCCCTTCTATTTCACATATATCAACGTGTATATTGGTTTATTTTGCTAATTTATTATATCATGCAATGCCTTAAAATCAGGTAAGTAGTAATTATTCTGTATACAAAGGTGTTTTTTAATTAATTGTAACTAGGTACTACCTACTAATACTAAATACGTGTAATATTTGCTAACTGCACTACTTACGTTAGTGGTGAAGATAAGTCCACCCAAATAACCAAACACAGCAACGGTTAAAACAACCCAGACTTTCTTTTGGCGGAAATTAGGGAATCTATCCAGAATA
The DNA here is from genome assembly GCA_963565295.1 of Epirrhoe alternata. Classification (NCBI taxonomy): domain Eukaryota; kingdom Metazoa; phylum Arthropoda; class Insecta; order Lepidoptera; family Geometridae; genus Epirrhoe; species Epirrhoe alternata. The sequence continues at coordinate 8,555,006 of OY751381.1, read as the reverse complement.
GCCGTGGTCACCGTTTCCATAAGAGCAAACTGAAATTCATCACACATTAAGTAAATTATGTTTGGTCAGATTAAATCGTTTTAGGTAGGTACTATTTGTACTACCTGTGAGTCAAGTCCGAGTGTCAACAGCATAACGAAGAAGAGAATAGACCAGAGAGGTGACACCGGTAATCTGGTCACCACCTCAGGGTATACGATGAAGGCCAGTCCTGCCCCCTGGTCGACCACTCGGTCCACGCTGACGTCTAGTTCATGAGCCAGAAATCCGATCACCGAGAAAATTACTAGACCAGCAAAGAAGGATGTCCCTATGTTCGATGCGGCAACGATCAATGAATCCCTGCAAATAACATGTGTCAAGATAATAAACTTACGATGTAGTACACACAATATAAAGCAAATTCACAAAGAAACTTACAAATAACAATTGTTGGTGAATTTATTGTACGAAGACAGCGTTATCAAGCCTCCCCAAGCCGGACTCAAAGCGAAAAATATTTGTACGGCAGCATCCCCCCAAACCTGCGAAACAATAGCTTTAGACAACAACTCACAGATTTTATCTACAAAGGCAACAAGATAGTGGAAATTACCTGAGCATTCAGAAGCTGACTGAAATCTGGCGTCAGGTAGAAAATGATACCGGTAGACGCTCCAGGTAGAGTCACCCCTCGGAAAAATAGTATCACAAGCACCACGTATGGAAACAGTGCTGTGAAGTAGACCACCTACACAAAAGGAAAACAAATATTTAAATTAAGGAAATTCACATCGATATTTAAATACTTACTTATAAAATTCGTTTCGCTTACTTTTCCCGATGACTGAACCCCCTTGCATAAACAAAGGAACACGATCATCCAAGCAGCCAACAAACAGATGGCCATTCCGAGTCGAATCTGCCCCGTCTCTTCGATCCCAGAAGAAAGTCCCAGAACTTGGTTACTGCAATTTGAAATTCAAAGTCGAGCTAACATTCATTTACATGTAAATATCATTAAGTAAGTATACAAAATTATGCACGAGTAATTTGTTGGGATAATACATTATTTATAAGGTAAAGGTGGGAAAGTGAAAACTTACGTAAAGTATTCCTCAGCAGGGGGACGTCTTAGGACGGTTTCCGCGAGAGCCGTAAGGTTGTGGGACACAGTGTAGCTCTGGTTGAAGCACTGCCGCAGGTAATAGGTTCCATTGATAGCTTCACAGGCGTCTGCCTCCTCATAAGAGTAACAATCTAAAACCACATGCGTAGAAAGTTAGTACCTACTTAAGTATTTTATTTATTTTCACTTAGACTCTTATTTTATTAACTTACTTTTTGTACTCCAATCCGCATCGCAGTTCTGCCAAGGCAGTTGATAGAAGATACTCATGAAGGATACGGTCATGTAGTAAATAGTCCAGGCGATGATGAGATTGTAATAAAGCATCACAATGCAGGAGACTATGACCATGCCATATCCCAGGCCTCTGAAGAGGGGACAGAACTTGTTGTAGACTGCGACGGGGCCCAGCGCCGCGTATTGTCCAAACGACAGTTCCATGAACATGAGCGGTAATCCCGCTATTATGAGCATCACCGTGAATGGAATAAGAAACGCCCCTGAAAGATATGACGGCTTAGTCAGGATTTTGTGCGTAGGTACCTATACTTACATATATTTACAATGTTCCTGTAAGTGGGTATGTTATAAACGTAGTAGGTTAATACATACTACGTATTAGCGATTAGGTACCTTATCCTAATCGCTGCAAAAACATGTCGGTAATGATAATGTAAAGTGAATAACTGAACTAGGTACTTATTTTACCTATATGTATAGGTAAAGTACAAAAACAAACATGAAGAAGATTACCTACGGTGAACTCGTTACGAAATATATAAAAGCACGGACACACATCATTTACTAACTTTTCGAGAACACCTTTAGCTAAGAACTTTGCGGAGCTTAGCTAAAAGAAAAGTTCGTATAAGAACTTTAATGGCTGATCCCTCTAAATGGACTGTCACATTTGCAGTAAAATGATAGACGAGTCAGAACTTACTTTTCTTGGAAGATCGAGATTCTATACAGACATCAATATATTAGGTCCCACATAAGAAATTGGCGTTTTATATGGAAAAAAAGTAAATTTTCTTTTTATGAAATTAAACTTTTATTCAATCGAAGTATGTAGGTACCATTATTATCTATGCTCTTTCGCTATTTATAGGTAGTGCATTGATTTGTCTGCTGTTAAAATAGTGGGAGCGAGGACCAATCAAATTTGTAAAGGCAGATGTGACTGCCTCATCGGAATTGATTATTTTTCCTTGTTAGAAATTGCCTAAATAAATTCCGGGAAAAGTGGCAATCTGTTGGTGCAAGGTCCGGTCAGCATGGTGGAAGTCGGAGACATTCCAATCTCAACTCCTCTAAATTAGCGACCGTCTGTTGTACAGTGTGTGGTCTAGCGTTGTTCTAAAGCAGCAGTGGGCTAGAACAATTGACCATTTTCTAGATCTTCGGAAACTATAGCGGATGACACTAGCTGTTGATCAACAGACATTTACCAGTACCCTTTCTGAGCCAACTTTTGCTTTGGGCTGGATTTGACCGAGCTTCCGGGGTTCAATCATTGTGGTTTGCATTTCTTATTGTCGTACAGGATCCATATTTCATTACAAGTAATGATACGATTCAAAATCCACTCGTCATTGTGACGGTTCAGCAATGTAACGCAGCACACGACGCGTGTTACACATTATTCGAGCTTTTTCACTTTACCAGTGTGTTATGAATCAGAATGGTTTTATCACTCACGCCGAAGCCTGCCGCTAACTCTGACGTGGTTTGAGATGGTTTCGATTACACAATCACTTTTAAATCGTCATTGTCAACTAGGGTCTTCGGGCCATGGGGTTTGTTCTATAGGTCAAATTTCCAGAACGAAAACTTTGAAACCAAAAACTTAAACTTACCGTGGTTTCTTTAACAGTAGCTTCCCCATACACATCATTAAACCTTCCGGCTGTTCCTGCAGCGCTGGTGCCACAGTGGAACTCGTATTCGCAAATAACGCGATATTTCAAGTTTTCCATATTGTGAAATAAACCATATCATAGAAAAACAAAATGAAATTAGTGATTCATTAGTTTTACACAAATACACAAGCCTAAATATGAAACTAATTTTAATTTGAAATTCCCAGATATTTAAAATCAAAGTGGCCAATTCGACAAAACGCCAGTTTCATAGGTAAGGACTTAATAAAAACAAATCTACCTATGATATTTCTCAGGGCCATTAAGAAATTGCATAAGCTATTTTATAACCCCAATCAAAATCAATCTAAATATTTTCGGATTTTGGAAAAGCGGAAGTTGTGATTTATACCTAAATGGCATTATGCAACTTTTCTTTTATGCCATGAGAACTTCCGATATCTTCAGTTTGAACGATATAAGTAGGTAAGTAGGTAGGTACCTAAATAAAAAACAGTAGTACACCAGGAGTGTCGGTGAAAACTTGAACGCATAGAGAAAGATACTATTTAATATGTATAAGTTTCTTGAAAATAAATACTTTTGAATTGAATTGAATTGAATTGAATATCTACTTAAACGATTCTGAACTTGACAAATAACCCGGTGTTGGTGAGCAGTCAGGTGACTCGCACGTGACCTCCAAGAATGTTTTCTCATCTCAAAACTGCCAAACACGCCTGAAGAAGTTTTCACTTCAAAAATAACTTTATCCATTTCAATTGCTAAAATGTAGGTACGAATACGAGTAGAGTTAGGTATAGTTGGTGTTATCATCTGGCGTTTGTAGCTGCGATCATATTATGACCGAAGGTTTGTGGAGTGTTCTAGTAAGCAAGTCATTTTATTTTGATGTTCCTAGGCAGGAAGAGTTACCTTTAGTACCTAGGTACATTAACCTGATCAAAAAAATAGGATTTCCTTTATTTATTTCACAAATAACAACATAATAAATGTAGCTTGCGGGATTTGAACCCGGTACCTACTTCCGTAGAGGCCGGAAGTAGCGCTACTGGGTCAGCCGTTGAACCTATCGATCCATGCAGAGTAACAGTATGACCTAGGCGTATAATTGAAAAATATAAAGTTCATTGAAAGACTGTTTGAAATGTTTTAAGCTCTTCTGGTGACAATCTCAACCAAAGTTTTCAAAGTAAACATGAAGTGAAGAAAAACATCGTGAGGAAACCGGCATGTCATAGAAAGTAAAAAGTTTTTAACGCACTTAAAATCCTTTCATCAAAATGTTTCGAAAGAACCGTGTCACTACACGGTAAGAAGAAGAACACGGAAAAACTCAAGGTGGACCGCTAGTTTTTGTATAGGGTACAGAACACATGTTATAATGCTAGTATGGGTGTGTTACCTCCTCCATTATTGTAGCAGAGGTAAGGGAACCGCCACACGTTGCCGAGTCCCACGCTGTACCCCAGCAACGAGAGTAAGAAGTCGAACCGTCCCGTCCAGTTGCCACGCTCTGGCTCCTCCGCAGCCGTTTCCTTCTCCGTCTCATCTTCACACTAAACAATTCAACGATATATTCATTCAAGTGACTATCTACTTAATGTTGAGGATTCGATTCGGAGTCAAAGGGATTTCTGCGATATCGATGGTTTCAAAACCAGGATCAGGAAAATGGTCTACTTTAATACTTTAAAATGCCAGGTACCGTAGAGTCAGTTCTATAAACATTTAAGCATAGAGATGCTTAGTTTGTGTTTGCGCTCTATCGCTATAAAAGGAGCAAACTCGAACTGAGCTGCGAACGACGAATCCAAAATCTCAGAATTGAGTTTGTATAGTTTGATTCAAATTCAAATTCGTTTATTTGTTTCATGTTGTTACAATGGTCTTAATTTAATAAAAGATTCAAACATGAGCCCGGGTGTAGTGCTCCACCCGGGCTCATGTTTGAATCTTTTATTACTTTTACTACAAATATAACATTTTACCTATAGGTGGTACAATTATTTGCCACTTTTGTGGTTTGCACCAAAATGCGCGACTAATATCTAAAGGTGACTAAAGAAAGACTTCTACATTCTAAGAATTAAAAATATTTTACGTACCAGTAGGTACGTAAAATAGACCTACGTTCAGTGCTTTGAGCTATTCTACTGGGTATTCCAGTTTTATTTATTTAGTGTTTTAGTTAATTTAGTTTTTTTTCCAGTGTCTGCGTGGGTGATATTTATGATTGGTAGGTACCCAATTCAACCCAATACATCTACTATGTAGGTACCTACATAGACAGAGCAAGCAGTAGGTAAGTTTCAGAATGCAAGACACTATAGAGAGCAATGAAAACAGCTGAAGATCACATGGCCATGCCTCAATCGATAACCGAGTGATGTAGGTAACGTAACGGACGTGCGACCTATTTCCCCGACAAGACGATTTCCGGTAAAAAAACTCATTTCTTTATCTAATCTGATGAACAAATGATATCACATTATTAGGTGATTAAATAGACCTCTGAAATACTCACTTCAGAAAATTGGACGTCCATTGTGGGAATACCCGCCGCCACCGCGGATATTTGAGTTTTATCCTTATTATCCATGATAAATGTGCCAAAAATAAGCTACATCACCATAATCTTCGAAGTTAGCATTTCATTCGTGAAGCGCGAGGTCAGCACAGCCTCCGAGCGGGCACCTCCGCACATCTCACGACACACTTCATCACTATCCCGAAGAACATGCGAATAGACAGACCAAGCTTGGAAACATTACCAAACCCGTAAACTAGCGGTGTAACGAAAAGTATTAAAAAGAAATAAATTATGCTTCAGACGATATATAAGTGTACATTAAATCGAAAAATACAAAACGCAGGAACGCGCAGATGTCAAGTTTCGCATCGACCGAACTCTGAATGAACATCTAGGTCAATATCAAGCCTCCGCCTCCGCCCCCACCGCACCCCCGCGCGCACCCTTTACGCCCTCGGGAAATTTTCTTCTCGAGCCCATTATGACAATAAGAAAATCCTTTCAACCCATAAAACAATACCATACCCTACCAAGGTTATGTGTTACGTGGACGTTTTATCTCATAGTTTCGCTAAAACGTTTGTTTTTCTCTCACATTATGACGAGTTAGAATGATTGCCTAGCTAGAAAATCCTCAAAGCCTGAACATTCAGTTACGTAATAGTCCGTTGGGACCTCTCTTTTCGATAAACCTTCATAACTTTTACCGATCGAGTCCATATTGAACAGTCAGCCACGAAAGTCGATTAACAGTTTGATTAATACATAATATCGAATATTGATAAAACGTCATTTGTTTTCGATTTCTAATAAAAAAAATTACTTTTCCTGGGAAATTATTATGGAATGAGACTAAATCTTCAAATGTTTTCAAAAATGTTGGCCATGATGTTACTTACGCATTGCGGAAATATTCAGTTTTGTGTAACATGAAATGTTAATCGACTTTCGTTGTTGACTGTACGATCAATGATCTCGTATCATAATTATGGTTTGAACACTTTTTCCCTAAGAATCATCATTTCTGAGATATACCTAGCGATTTAAATGGCGTTCTTCTGAGTTAATTGAGGACGTAGCTTTAGGAAATGAAGACAAGAATTGCGTTATCAAAAAACATGATTTATTACATTATACCTCTACCCAGTAACAAAAACATAACAAAGTTACGGTTTCTATAGATTTCAAACCTTTAGATCAATATAAAACCAAAACGTGGTCCCAAATATGCAGTTAAGTAAATCTTGATTTTTAACATATAAAATACATACTTACAAAAAGTACTTACATTCAAAGGATTCACACTTATATTCCTACCAGACGGAAAGTCCAAAATTTTTTTCTCAAACAGGAATGCATAATTTCACTTACATAAATATAGGAAGACTTCAATTTCAACAAAAATGAAAATAAAGAGTAACTAACCGACATTTCATTTTGCATTTTGTGCCCTTGTTTCTGTAATTTCTTATTGCCATCACTTTTTGGCGAGTAGGGTTTTGATGAGAGACTCGAGTTTTCTGGTGTCAGCAGCGAACTTTCTGATGCCTTCCGAGAGTTTGTCAGTCGCCATTTGGTCCTCGTTTAGATGCCAGCGGAACTGCGGCTCGGATAGAGATATCTTCTCGATCTCGGCCTGGGCAGCCAGTTTCGGGTCAAGCACCTGTAAATTTAAAGGAGTAAAACTTACTTTTATTAGTTTGAAGTTTGAACACACATAGAGCTGAAAAAATCTGTAGATCAAAGATCATCAAGATCAGCAAGAGTGACAACAGTTACACTGATGAATTCTGTGAACCCAAGTCACAAAATGCACTCCTAAGATAGCAGTATGTACTAACCCTCTTCAAAGGCACATCGCTGTCTGCCAACTCCTGCAGCAGCTTTGGGCTGATAGTAAGAAGGTCGCTGCCGGCCAATTCCCGGATCTCGCCAGTGTTGCGGAACGAAGCGCCCATCACCTGCGTCTTGTATCCAAACTTCTTGTAGTAGTTGTACACGCGGGTTACAGACAGAACGCCGGGATCTTCTTTAGCTTCGTAGGTCTTCTTGGTGTGCTCGACGTACCTGCAAATAGAAAATGAATATTTTAAAAATAAACAGATTCAGGACTAACAAATAGACATTTTCTTAGATTTCTTTAAGATCGTTTGCAAAAAAGTATTTATCTAAAAAAATATTGAACAAATTTTTACGACCTCTGTGGCGCAGTGAGTGCGCAGAAGGTTGCGGGTTCGATCCCCGCGGCGGGATAAATTTTTGTATGATCTGAAAATATTTACACAAACAAAAAGTATATAAGTAGTATATTAGTTATCTGGTTCCCATAGTACAAGCTTTGCTTAGTTTGGGGCTGGATGATGCTGTGTGAAATGTCCAGCATTATTTATTTTATATTTCATTTATTTATTTAGAGTGAAATCTTAGTTTCAAAGTTATTTGAGCTGACTCCACAAAGACAGTCAAACAGCTTTTATTTATGTCTGTACATAGTACAATGTTAATGAAAACCTTAATTTAAATTTTAAGTTTAGTTAAAATGAATTGACTGTTTATATCAAGGGCTGTGGATTTTGTTTAATATACATCTATATATTTTTTTTCTTTGTGTTGAACTGCAATCAGTCTCGCGACTATATGCGGATGAAATAAAATAAAATGAAATTAATTTCCTTATTCTCGTATTTCTACTATAAAATTAAAGTCCTTACCAATCCAAAATCCTTCCCACGAAAGGTGAAATAAGTGTGACATTGGCCTCAGCACAGGCAATGGCTTGATACATGGAGAAGAGCAAGGTCAGATTGCAGTGTATACCATGTTTCTTTTCAAGTTCTCTGGAAACAAGTAAATAAAAAACTTAGGCCTTCATATCTTAACTTTAGGATTAATGTATACAGTTTAGGTAGGTAATAGTTTAGGAGGTAGTCCCTGGGACTTCGCTGAAAAAACCCGCCAAATGCGAGATGGACTCGCGCACATAGGGTTCCATACCATTATCTATAAAAACGGAAAAAAACACGTTTGTTGTATGGGAGCCCCCTTTAATATTTATTTTATTGTTTTTTAGTATTTGTTGTTTTAGTGGCAACAGAAATACATCATTTGTGAAAATTTCAACTGTCTAACTATCATGGTTCATTAAATACAGCCTGGTGATGGACAGACAGATGGACGGACGGACAGCGGAGACTTAGTAATAGGGTCCCTTTTTACCCTTTGGGCACGGAACCCTAAAACATAATGAGTAAAAATCCTATATTATCTTGTCATCACCATATCAATAGGAAACTTGATCTATTTAGTGATTATGATAATTAGTAATTTATGCATACTCATCATGATTTTCTAAACTTCAGCAATTAAAATCATCATGAATATCCATAACTTTAAATGTTGCTTTCACCTTTCACATTTTTCTACCACTATGACATGCCACTTTTGAGTTATTCTTTAAACTTGAATTTGATATACTTGAAATCCCCTAAGTGCATAAATAATACAGTTAAAAAAATATAATTTTTGTGTTCTTCATAAAGCTATAGGTAAAAAGCATAAGATTCATTTTCTCATTCATCTGGTGCCATCTCATTGGATTGACATTATGTTACAAGGTAAAAGAACTTTGTTCATTTAACCATGAGGAAATAAGCTGAAATAATTGCAAGAAACATAGTATCCTCATCAGTCCATGTTAAAGGACAGATGGATAATAATTATGTGAATTTCCTTATTAATTACTATTTTGATTTCCTTACTTAGCAGCTTGGATTCCTTCCCAAGTGGAGGCTAACTTGATCAAAATACGCTCCTTCTTGATTCCAAACTCAGCAAACATGCTGATAAGTTTGATAGCCTTCGATATGCTTGCATCCTTGTCAAATGATAACCTGTAAAATGTATAGAAAAATAGGTAAATAAAATAAATAAAATAAAATAGTAGTACATAAATTTAAGTTTCAATGATATTGATAAGAGTTTTTGACTTTACCTATTAGTCAGAAATACAAACCTTGCATCAACTTCAACTGAGACCCTCCCTGGAATGATTTTGAGAATCTCACAACCAAACAGTACACTAAGCATATCCAGGGTTTCAGCAAGCTGCTCCTCAATTGTACTGAAAATGGATAAACAAGATAGTCTATATAAAGTAAAACATGGGTAGAAGAAAATAAATTCAAATAAAGCCTCATAATGAGTGTAATTTTAATAGTATTTTTTTTTATAGAAACATATTATTTATTGTACATCACATTAAACCTTACCCTCCATTGTCCTTCCCATATTTGATAGCCTTGTCTAGAATGTGCTGATATTGTTCCATGGCTGCCGCAAGCAGGATCAGACTAGGATTGGTGGTAGCATCAGTGGGCTTGTATTCCTTCATTGCTATACAAACGAAAAATGCTATAAAAATAGTGTCCTGGCTTGGGAATCTGAACATTGCCTTGTAGTTTAAGTAGATATTATTTTTAAGATTTTGAATTATTTCATTTTTTGTTTAAATTTTAGTTTATAACACTAGTATTTTCATTTTAAAACAGTTTTAAATGTGCCTACTTACTTCATTATTTCTTGCATAGTAACTGACCTCACTACTAAGGTCACAACCACTGAGCTTTGCTCCCTTTACTGTATGATAACATGGCTATCATAGAAAAGAAACATCATGTTGACTATATGTATAGTTGGGAAATACAATAAGTTTAGCAAAAACCCAAAGGAGTAAGTAATAAGTACCTACATTATTGAATTCCTCTCCATTTGCACATGCTATTCCGCTCCATTTGCACATGCTATTTGTCAGAGATGCTAGAGATCAACTTAAAATAAACCTTGAATTAACAATATAAGACTTTAATTATGTCTAAGCTAAAGCCATGGTACCTTCAAAATCCCCTGTGTCGGCCACCACAGTGGAATATTGTTTTAGCTGTTCCAATGCACTCATTTTGGACCTTTTCACTTGCGGTTCACCACTCATACTGACTGATTACGTTGCCTGTAACAAGTAGTTAAATCACTGCACAGTATCAAGTAGAGCATGAACATTCAAATAACTGCAAATTATCACAACGTCATGAGCCGGCTGAAGGTGACCTTCTCCAAACCAAACCTCTCACGACATACCAAGATAACCTCAATAACAAGTCACATGCAAAATTTACAAAAAAATGTGTGACATTTTTACATAGTCATCTATATTTTCGCTTTTATTTTTGCTTTCCACACTAGAGTAGGTTTACGCTTATTTTAGTTTACATGTAGGTACCTAAAAGAAAATAAGTAAATAATGGAAAACCCCGCTTTTCTTCAATCAAAACAACTTGAAAAGAGATGGATGACCAAAACCTAGTTAAAGTTACTCTGTGCCAAAACCGCCGAAACCGCAAGAAGTAAACAAAAAACAACGAAACGTCATAATTGTCAACGTCAAAATGGTTCTATCCACAGAGTGACTCAGTTTTGTTCAAAGATGACTCTGTGAGTCTTCGATCGTTTATTTCGTCCGAGCTGTGAGTACACCGCAGTCCGCACTATAATAATGTCCGAGTTAATAATCTATAGCTCAGATCTTTAGTTACTCTCAGAGACCACACCGTCAATGATTTTGTGGTAGGTGTGTTAGGGTTTTGGTTTTAGCACTAATTAATAAAATTTACAAAAGATCTTCTCTACAAAGTTTGAAATTCAAACTTTGAATTTTTGAAAGACATCGTGCTCTTTATATGTCATAGACAATTTATTTAGCAAATGTTGCAATTTAAAGTTAATTAGTTACCCTTGCTGGTTACCTACTTACCCTAGAAGAACTTCTCTTGAGAGAACAAGCTAGAAGTTTACATCCGTGAAACTTCTAGTGTTGAATGGTTACATTCATGGGTGCGAAAATGCGTCTTGCATAATTTAACGCACCCATGAATGTAACGTGTACAGATTGTTTGAAAGAAGCAGCAGCGATGGGCTTGCAACTCGTGTCACGTAATGCTAAGCCCGTTCGCACGAGCGTCATTTTATCGGACGTAAAAATTACGTCCAAATAGAACAAATGTAATTTCATGTACCGCGAGGACGTCATTTTTACGCAACGTAATTTTATCGCGCAGTGCTCTATTCTCAGCGTTGAGCGTTGGGTGGTGAAAATAATAGAGCATACGAATCTTCGCGTTGCTGTTAGCACAGACGTAAAAATTACGTCGGCACAGCGTTCAGTGTGCCGCGTGCTCCCTCGGCGTCCAGACGTGTTGCTTGTGTTGCGTGCATCTTAAGAACGTCTCGCGTCGATACTTACGATGTTGTGGGTCGTAGATTCTGAAATGCTCATCATAGAAATGGAGTCTCGTCCATTCCTATATGCTAAATCAATGCCCTAGTACCTATCTAGCTACCTGCTTACATAAAATTTCGAAGAATGATGCCTGGATAGACATAACAAAAATCTCTCAGACGACTGGGATTATTTCTGGCCTGGGATTATTTAATTAAAGATTATAATAAATTAATTTGAAAAAAAATGGGATACTGCCTCAAGTCTTCGTACAGTATCACAAATTTGACACGAAAGAAGAAGAAGAAGTATCTCAAATTGCCCTGTCACTATCTCTGTTCATTCAAAGGATGAACCCATGCCTTTTGTTTCCTTTTTTTCCTTCTAATGACACAAACCGCTCTGCTAGTAATTTAGCTCAATTTATTTTTCAACGTCTTACTCAGGCGAGAGACGAAACAAAAGTGATAAAACGCGCTCTTATGAACACTCAAATCGCCAACGTAAAAATTCCACCAACGCCGGGTTTTACCGTGACGTAATTTTTACGTCCAAGCGAACGGGCTCTAACTTCTGCAAAATGTTGGCATGAGGTGTTTTGGTTGATTTGTGGCCATGCCTCTGACTACCCTCATAGATATCAAAGAATTCCTTTGAAGTATATGTTCCTTGGGCTTCAGTCGTGATCGTCTAATTCTTTCTAGGTATAAACAACTGAAGCCATTTAAAGGATAGCAAGATTCAATGGGCCCTCCTGAGAGGGAAACCTCGCATTTAAAGATTTTTGAAGTGAAAACTTCTTAATTATTTAATTTGGCTATGTAATACTAATTATAAGATACAAGCATATTAAATACTAACCCGAAATGGACTTAAAAGTTGTCTGACATAATAAATTGATTTGATTTGATTTGAATTTGATTTAGGCTCGTTTGGCAGTTTTAAGATGAGAAAAAAATCTTGGATTCACCTCGAAAAGGTCACGTGTGAGTCACGTGACTACCCACAGACGCCGGGTTATTTTATTTGTTTAAAACCGTTCAAGTTTTCACTTCTGCCGGGAGTGCCAGTGCCACTGTTTATTTTTTAATTCACTGGCCTCACGGGAATCGAACAGGCTAAAAATAAAAAAATAAAGACTTGCTCTTTTTGTATGTTTCCTATATGTAAAATAATCTATCTTAAGGATTCAAAGCAGTAGTTTCCTTCCAAGGCCCATTGTTTTTTTTTCACTCCAATCCAAGGTTAATGCCCATAAAACCGGAATAGCAGAAAAATATTGCATTACTCTAGGTAGCGAGCTCAAAGCTGGCAACTCTCTTATTATCTTCTAGAAAATTCGGGTACAAGCGGGGAGCACTGCGGCAAGGCAAGGAATTAGCGTTTGATTGAGCGAGAGCGATCATCATTGCGAAAAGGTTTGATTAGTGATTGTCAGTTTCAAACAACGTGTTTCTATTTCGTGAGATTCCAGGAAGTGATTCTATCTCAGTATAATTTTCCAGTTGTTTTAGAAAAGTTATTTGTTCACAATGGCTGCTATGTCTGTCATTGGTATTGATTTCGGCAATGAATCATGTTATGTTGCCGTCGCTAAAGCAGGTGGCATCGAGACGATAGCCAACGACTACAGTCTCCGTGGTACTCCGTAAGTTACATTCAGCTATACCTACCTTTACTCATAAACCTCCTACAGTTCCATTGGAACTCTACAATGCTCTTTTAGCTACCACATCCAGTCATTCCGATTGACCTTATCTATTTGCTTGTCATGTTCGGCGCCGTATTTGGGGCGTAGGAATAGTAGTAATTTATCTGATTTTTTTTATTTACTAGGCAGTTAGCATTGTAGACTCCATTCCAATTGAAACCTCAAAATTTGTTCCTATTTTTAAGGTATCTATGCTTATGAAATGGTGCTTGTTTCCCCATTTAACTATGAGTAAGGTTCCAAATACCTAATCTAAAATGTAAATCAAAGTCAGAAGTACCACTTTCACCATCGGTCATTGTCAACAGACTATATTTTGTAGCTGTTATTGATCAAACTTACTTTCCGAGTAACCCTACTTTCTAAGTTACTGAAATAATTTTAAATGATGGTATGAATAAGTTAGTGACCAGCTCAGCAATCAGAAAACCTGCTAACAACAGTTTTTGTAAAGTTGACTCCTACAGATCATTTGTTATTTTCAGATCATGCGTTGCATTCTCACAAAAGAACAGAATCCTTGGAGTTGCTGCCAAGAACCAAATGGTTACAAACATGAAAAACACCGTGTTTGGGTTCAAGAGACTGTTAGGTAGAAAATTTTCAGACCCATATGTTCAGAAAGAGCTGAAACATGTCCCCTTCAGAGTGGAAGCCCGGCCAAATGATAGGATTGGCATCAGAGTCAAATACCTTGGTGAAGATAATGTCTACAGTCCTGAACAGGTAAATATGTATAGGGTTGATTGCCTACTTGTTGTCTCATTTTTAATTAATAGAAAGATTATAATATTTTTTTTAATTGTAATTTTATGTATTAAGTTTTATGAATAAATTGAAATCGAATTGAATTATTCTTTTGCAATAATGGTATTGGAACACTTTCACCCCATATATTTGCAGAGGGAGATCTCGCCTCTACCAAGGCTGACCCGTTTGGTCCCCTTGCCTTGGTGGTCTTTTACAGGTTAGTTTAATATGATTTGAATTTTGTTTCAGTTGACAGCCATGCTGTTCACAAAATTAAAGGAAAGTGCTGTGAATGCGTTGCAGACTCCCATTAATGATTGTGTCATATCTGTTCCTAGCTATTTCACAAATGCTGAACGAATGGCTCTGCTAGATGCTGCTTCTATTGCTGGTAAGAGGATCTACCATATACATTATATATAAAAAAAAGTATGTAGGCAGGTCTTTGCCCTGCAGTCGTAGTACACTAGAAACTCTTAATTGTATTCTTCTTCTTCTTTTCGAGTCAACAGCTTACAAAAATCAAATTTTCTAAAAAATAAATAAAAAAATAAAAAAGACTTCCACACTGATACACTTTAATTGTATTAAATTATGGTAACTGTCCAGTCTATTGAACAGTTCTTTATCTCTTAGTTCGTTATTTTAACTTATCAGTGGTTGAATTTGTGGTTATGAGTTGTTAATATTGTATTTTACTCAACTTTCAGGACTGAATGTATTGCGCCTTATGAATGAAACCACCGCAACTGCTCTAGCATATGGCATTTACAAGCAGGACCTACCAGCCCCTGAAGATAAACCCAGGAATGTTGTGTTTGTTGACTTTGGACACAGTTCACTGCAGGTAAATAAAATGTAGTAGATAAATTACTTCTGTACAGCAATAAAACAAATTTAACTAATCTTAATCTAGTACTATTTATCCTACTTTTCCTAGGCAAAAAACTTCTAGTGTTAATGGTAAAAATGTCTTCATTTCTAGTTGTCAGCTAGTGCATTCAACAAAGGCAAGTTGCGTGTGCTAGCAACAGCCTCTGACTCTCAATGTGGTGGAAGAGATATTGATTTGGCACTGGCTGGATACTTCACCCAGGACTTTGTATCAAGGCTGAAGTTAGACGCTTCTAAAAATCAGAGGTATTTTTTTTTTATTTGTGGACGTAACATTTTACTATTTTAATTTTTTTAACGCATCTGCAGTGCCTCTTGATGCTGCAGTTGTCTGTGGGCGGTGGCAATCACTTACCATCAGGTGTGCCACTTGCTTGTTGGCCTCCTCTCCCATAAAAAAAACTATAAATATACGTGAAGGAAAATAGGGGTCAATTTTTATAAATAAGATTTTTAAAATAACAATTATTGCAGAGCATTCCTCCGTCTGATGCAAGAGGTTGAGAAAGTTAAGAAGCAGATGTCGGCCAACAGCACGCGTCTGCCGCTAAACATCGAATGCTTCATGGAAGAGCGTGATGTGTCTAGTGATCTGCAACGCTCAGAGATGGAGCAGATCTGTCAGGAAACCTTCTCTCGATTTGAAAAAACCTTGAAGGCTTTACTCCATAATGCTAGTAAGTCTTACATAGTTTTCATTTAATTTTAACAGTTGACACAGAGAACATCTATTAATGTAATCAGCAAGATTATCCGAGTGGTGCAGACCTAGTCTCCTTGTGACGCCGAAGGTTAGGGGTTCGATCCCCGCCGCGGGATAAATGTTTGTATGATCTGCAAATATTTATCTCGGGTAAATAATAAATAAATAAATAACGCCCAGCATTATTTATTTATTTATTATTTACTAGCCGCGCTTCAGCGGTGTAACCCGCGATCCCTCGAGATTTTTTCGGGATAAAAAGTAGCCTATGTCCTTCCCTGGGATACAAGCTTTATCCATGACAATTTTCAGCCTAATCTGTTTAGTGGTTTGGTTGTGAAAAGGTAACAAACAGACAGACAGACAGAGTTACTTTCACATTTGTAATATGGATTAGTATTGACATATGAATAAATCATAATTAATTATAATTATTATAAGTATATGCATCTTACCATAAAACGTGACATAAAGTTATTCCACCGAATAAATCAAGAATAACCATACATTTTGACAGTTTACACTCAGGAATAACTTTATGTCACGTTTTATGGTAAGACGCTATGAGTTTATTTTACAATAAATAATTTCTCATTGTGTTTTAGAACTGAGACCAGAGGACATCCACTCTGTTGAGATTGTTGGCGGGTCCACTAGGATTCCTTTGGTGAAAACATTGATTGAACAAGTATTCGGCAAAACTCCATCTACAACATTGAACCAGGTGAGTCTTAACATCATTCATAGTACTAGAATGTACTTACTTATTAATTTATCCTGATAGAAACTCTCAATGTCTTCCAATATTGTTTTCTGAACAGTATTGTGTCAAGGTCAATCAATCAATAATTGATAATAGTATTATTTGTATGTAGGTACTATTTATTCACCAATTAAGTTCATTAGTCAATTCAATTTCAATTTGTACCCTATGAGCGCTAAATAACATGAGTATGGGGCACTATGCTAAACGGGCTGATATGTTTGGTTTACCTAAATCCTTTCAGCCAGGTTTCTGGAACATTAGCTTTAGCGGGAGAGCAAAAAATAAATTTTCGATGAGACAATATTAAATTTTGCGGGCTCGCTAAATTGTGCAACAATTTCGTCTTTCTTTGACAATCCCCTTCACTAAATAACACTAATTATGTAATGTTTAACAGGACGAGGCTGTTTCCCGCGGCTGTGCGCTTCAGTGCGCAATGCTGAGTCCCGCGGTGCGCGTGCGCGAGTTCAGCGTCGTCGACGTACAGCCTTACGCGGTGCACCTCGCCTGGGACGCCGCTAGAGACGAAGACGGCGAGATGGAGGTACAAACACCATTATCAGTTAGCACTGGTATTTAATTCTTCCGATCTCTAGGTTAAAATTTTCTTCATTAACATTTTCTTGTCGAAAATCAGTGACGTGACGTTCTGCACATTCACAAAATGGATGCTAGTAACCTTTCTCGTCGAAAATCAGTGACGTGTTGCACATTCACGAAATGGATTCTAGTAACTTTCAGGCTGCTTATTTTTTGTTTTAAATTACAGGTGTTCCCATCTTTCCATGCAGCGCCATTCTCGAAGATGCTTACATTTTACAGAAAAGAACCCTTTTCAGTCAGAGCATACTATTCAGATGAGGTTCCCTATCCTGACAGATTAATTGGTAAGTGAATTATTATTAGTAGTATCAAACTTAGTTTAAATGCTTCTAATCAGCGGAAAGACCGCCTTTGTGCTAATTTCATCAGCAATTGTTCACAACACAAGCATTCTCAGCCATTTTACTAATTACTGGTCATCGCTTTAGGTCAATGGAATATCAAAGATGTTCATCCGACGCCGGAAGGCGAGTCGCAGAAGGTTAAATTGAAAGTTCGAGTGAACCTAAACGGCATTATAACTGTAGCCTCTGCGTCGCTCGTAGAAAAGAAACAAGATAGTTCCCAAAACGAGAATGTTGAGATGGAGAACTCTAGTGAGAACCAGGGGTCTCAGGAGCCCATGGAATCGAACGGTGCCTCGCAAGACCAACAGAATGGGCCCGAAAACCAAGAGGTGAGAGACGACGATATGACGGGGGAGCCGCAACAGAGACAATCGTGGTCACAGAGATTTTTAGGCCAGTGGTTCACCGGGGTACGTGTCCCTAGCGCGTGTGTCCAGTGATCTAGTGATGTTTGTTGCCGAACAACACCAATCAAGACACACTTGCACACTCAGAACACTTGATTCAATTGTAGAGGCAACAAACATCACATCTTTGCATCTTCCCCATCCTCTCAAAGAGGCCCCATTTGCACAGCTTCACAAAGGGCTAGTATTGACGCCATTGAAGATTTTCTCTTGTGTTTTGTGCCTGTCTCTGTGTCCACGCATGTTATCACACTTGGAATTAAGTACTTTACGCTATTTTATTTATTTTTGTATTATAGGTATATTTTAGTACCAATTAGATTGTAAACTAAATATTGTTTTGTGTTAGGAATGTAGGTGCAAATGGGACATTGTATAGCTTGGAAAGTTCTTCCATTACAATATCAATTTCAATTGTGACTTTGCAAGCTATGCAATGGTGGGGACATGCTTCTTTCAAAAGTTATGAACTGTTTCCTTTTATTTTAGGAAAATGGTGATGACAAAAAGGACAAGTCAAAGGACAAAAAGAAGGTGGTTGTGAAAACTATTGAATTGCCCATTGACGCCCAGACTCATGGTTTTGGTGCCACTGAACTCCACTCGTACGTGGAACATGAGGTATACTCCTATTTCAATTGACCATTGCAGTAACCATTACTATTTGATCATAGACTAATTTGTTTATTCTATTTTAGGGTAAAATGCAAGCTCAGGACAGACAAGAGAAGGAACGCGCGGATGCCCGCAATGCCTTAGAGGAGTATGTTTATGAACTTCGCGGCAAATTGTCGGAAGGTGAAACTCTACATGACTTTGTGGCGGAGGATCAACGCTCACGTCTGGTGAACCAACTTGACGCGCTTGAGCAATGGCTCTATGATGAAGGCGAAGATCAAAACAGACAGGTAATATTATATATATATAGCTTATTTATTCTTTAACATAATTAATTTTATTAAACCCAGTAGCGACCCGACCCAGCGTGAAGGCGACGCGGCAGACGGAGATGGTGGGATGAGCTTGATACATTCGCGAGCGACTTGGGGACGCCTTTGCCCAGCAGTCAGTGCCAGCAATGGCAAATAATATTGAAACGGTTCTTAACCCCATACCAATTTTACAAAAAGATTAGTTTTTTTGTAACCACTAAACTAGGAAAATGCGGTACAAATTTTAATATTTCATTATGAAGCTGCATTTTGTCGCTAAGCAAAGGCAATCTAGTCATAAAATATTAGATGACCATGAGGATTCAATTTCAAACCTGTTTAGCTGAGTGTAAAATCATTGTTTTCCTATCTACCTATCTAATCAGCACCGCACAACCTCTGCTGATTATTCTTAATAAAATAGGCAAATCAATCAAATCATCCATTACTTATACTCTTAAATGTATGTGTGTTTATACCAGGTATACAGTGACAAGCTAACAGAGTTGAGGACTGAAGGCGAGCCCATCAAACAGCGGCGCCTCGAGTTCGAACTGCGTCCCGGTGCTCTGGACGACTACGCGCGAGCGATCCAACTTACCAACAAAGCACTGGATTTGTACAAGTATGTTATACCATGGACGATTTTATTAGTCCATGGTTATACCTAATCTACACTTATATGTATATATTATAAAGAGGAAAGATTTGTTTGTTTGAATTGAATAGGCTCCAAAACTACTGGACGGATATTCAAAATTGATGAATGAATGAATGACATGAATGAAAAACTTTTTATTGTACACAATCAAAACATACACATATGAACCAATAGAACCCAACGAGACAATGTACAATGGGCAGTCTTATCGCTTAGAAGCGATTTCTTCCAGACATTGACATTGATGAACATAAGCTATATTTTATCCCGGGAACGTGAAGTTTTCCTAAGGAACCGCGAGTAACACCGCGACGGACAGCTAGTAGATGCATATTTGTTTGTTTTTATGAGGTAATCACCCTCCACTTTTGATACGATATTAATTAAAATTATTTCATTACTAAAACCAACATTAACTTTTTCTGCTAAGCTGCGGTTTAATAGCTTGTTCGTCAAGTACCTTTTGAAAGTTTTATTCAGTAGGATATTCTTTAAGACTATTCTACTGACTTAGCGATTTTACTCCTATACCGTGAAGAACCAGGGCAACAAACACGGTTTGGGACCTAGCTTTCATTTAGGTGATCAATCTTAAAACTAAAAAGTCAAGCTTCAGTGGGACGATATTAATTAAAATTATTTCATTACTAAAACCAACATTAACTTTTTCTGCTAAGCTGCGGTTTAATAGCTTGTTCGTCAAGTACCTTTTGTAAGTTTTATTCAGTAGGATATTCTTTAAGACTATTCTACTGACTTAGCGATTTTACTCCTATACCGTGAAGAACCAGGGCAACAAACACGGTTTGGGACCTAGCTTTCATTTAGGTGATCAATCTTAAAACTAAAAAGTCAAGCTTCAGTGGGCAATGTCAAACAGCGAGGCTCGTCAATGTTCGCCGAGCTAGTGGCCAAAACTAAGAAAGTTTTATGTCCTTAGGTCTGGCGACGCGAAATACGAGCACCTCGCGGAGGCGGACATGCAGAAGGTAGCGGACGCAGCAAAGAACGCGATGAGCTGGCTCGAGGGCGCGCGTCAGGCGCTCGCGCACACGCCGCGCCATCAGCCGCCGCCGCACACCACGCACCAGATCCGCCAGGAACGTCAGGTAACGCCATTCCAGTCTACCTACTGTTTAACCTACCAGCTGAGCCGTGTTATCTATCCATCGCCAGATTATGGAAAAATTTTAGTTGCAGACATCGACGTTGCTGATCGCTCCTTGGTTGTTAGGGGAACTAGCTCCAATATGATAAAGTAGCCACTGTCAAAGTCACTGGAACTTTAGTATATCTTTTTGTAACAGACGTTCGAGAGCACGGTGCATTCCATCCTGAACAAGCCCAAGTCTAAAGAGAAGACGCCGCCGCCCGCCAACCCTACGGCTGGAGACGGCCAGCCCGCAAACCCCGCGCCCGACGCGCAGAACGCCGAACCTATGGACGTCGAGTGAAACTGCCGCGTCACGCACCTTCTGCCTCTCCGTAACACTGAATAATAACCACGCCTTATTCACTTATTCATTGGCTAGCGTTTGTGCAATCAAATTAACGGTATTGATATTGCAAACGCAGCCATATTCAGGTTTAATAGCATTTTTATACATTTAAAAACACCATCTTATTCTTGGTTATTATTTAGTCATACGATAAAACTGTGCAGTCGTATTCTAGGGTACCTTTAGGAACACTTGATTAAATTATAGTGATATTTATTTTTATTCAAGTGATGGATTATGTAGCCAATTTATTTTGTTGCGCTCCATTACTGAAGCAATATTGAAGTACCAATATTTCTGTGTCCTCGCAAACACGCATTTTAAATGAAAAATAATCTGAATAGTATTATTAATAGATTTTGATAACATTTTGCATTTTATGTTACTTCAGTAACTTACATAATTTAATGTGATTATAATATAAAGTATGAAAATAACCTTATGCTAAAAAAATACACTAACGAGACCGCGCATTAGCATCCAGTTTAAAATAAGAGTATGTAGGTAATATTGTTCTGTTACATCTACTCCTAAGTGTGTAGCTCTCAACTATTGATGATCACAAAATATGTAATGCACCGTAACTCTGGTAAATAATGAAATGGTTTGTCATTAAGGTTGCGTTTAAATTTGATGTCTTAGAATACAGGCTGTAGTTAGGTAGATAATACTATGAATGTTATGGACCATGATTCATTTTATTTCTACCTCTGGTGTTGTATAATTTATTTAAAATTCTCAAAAAACCAAAACATGAATAACTATGTTCAAATTAAATGATCACCAACCAAGAACATCACTTTATATTCCTGTGGAAGGTCCAGGAAAAAACCTAAGTTTCTTTGTGATAAGATATTTTTTAACTTAAGCCTTACATCTAGTTTGTTTTTGTTGCTTAACTATAAAGACAAAGGCAGAATTAAATGTACTTTAAAAGTTCAAAACCACCTAATTTTGCAGTGGCGCGTGATGTATTATTGTGTTTTAGTAATTATTAAAAAAGGCTAGAATGCTCTTTCTCAAGGACTTATTCAAATTTTCTATTTCAATAGCATTTCTTTGGCATATTTTAGTGCACAGTGGTTATTCATTTTAAAATTAGCAACATTGGACTAAACATTTCATTGTAATGCAACCGTAATGGGTATTTGGCCTATGATGATGTACATTTTGCTAAAAGGATGGTGAGACCATTGTATGTTAATTTGTGCATTTTTGATGTTAAAGCTTAGTAAATGAATTACTAAACCATAACCCTTCTTTCATTATTAAAATACCCTAATTTTATTGTTTAGTATCAGTCAAACTTAAAGCATTTCGTTGAATTGATGGTTGAATGATCTAGCTAAAGAGACTTTTCGAATCAAATCTTTTAAAGGGCCTGCTTCAATTAAAAGATAATTGCAATTTCCTCCACGAAATCGAATCGAAGGCATTTTTTTGTAATTAAAGTCTTTTTCACGCCGGAACGTATGCAAGACACATTGAACTTGTTTCGTTTCACGTTGTGTGGCTCAACAATTTTGAAACAAAAAAGTCTAGAAAAAAAATTAAACGGTAAAACATACAAAAAAAAAATGTTTTTGTCTATTTCCTGTCTCGATTAAACTTTAGGACATTACTAATAAACTGATTTTGACATTATCTCGAAGTGTCTTGCATACGTTCCGGCGTGAAAAAGACTATAATGGGGTGCTATGCTCTGAGGTTGATCTTACTCTGAATTTGAAGTAAAGAGGTACTACTTACTATCTGAGAGTAACTCGGGTAAATTGGTTTTCATTTTATTCAAAAATCCGTCAACTAATAGTACCACAGAACAATTTTACTCCTGTCGAACAGTACTGAGTAAAATGGAACGTAACATAATAGAGAGTACGAAAATGAAATCGAAACCATCGTTTTATGGCTCGGACGAACGATCGAAGTTTTATGGTAAAAGAAATAATCGTTGGTTTAGTAATTTTGTCTATGAATGAACCTTAGATCATTTATAAGAAGGCACAAAACGAATATAGAATTTTTATTTATTATTATATTTTGTTATTAGTCCGAGAGGCAGGATGGACGACATTTTAAAATCCCCTTCAGTTCCACAGTGTCTGAAGACCCGTCTTTATAACCAATGTGTTCTGCCCACAATGACTTATGGCGCCGAGACATGGACGCTCACGAAGGAGACTGTGCACAGGATGCGAGTAGCACAGAGAGTCATGGAGCGCGCCATGCTCGGCATCACGCTTTTAGACCATATCCCCAATACCGAAATTCGCAAGCAGACTAAAGTTAGCGATGTTACCAAGCGAATATTGGGGCTCAAGTGGAGCTGGGCAGGACACTTGGCCAGACGCGGTGATGACTGGTGGAGCAGAGTAATTACCGAGTCCCCGGGAGGGCTACAGAAGAGTGGGTCGTCCGGCAGCTAGATGGGTTGACGACATTATAAAAACAGCAGGTCGTACATGGGTGAGACAAGCCCAGGATAGGAAAGGTTGGCACAAGCGAAGAGAGGCCTATGCCGAGCAGTGGGATGAAAAAGGCTGCGGAAGATGATGATGATGATGAGTCCGAGAGGCACAGATGTCCGAGGAATGAACCTTATAATCGATTAAGATGAATCGTAGTGAAATAAAAATCGATTATTATCGATGTTGATAAACTGTAGGACTGTAGCGGAGACTGTAACTGTAGGACTGTAAACTGTAGGACATTACTATTTGCCTAGTTTTGTTCAGTTTTGTTTGACATCCATCATCAGTCATCTACTGAATAGATATACTAAAGTAGCTAGAAAACCTACAAAACGCGGTCCGAAAGGGACAAAAAATAAAAACCTTGTGTCACTATCTAAAGGGCGACCATAATTTATGAACGAAGTAGGATATTTTACAGAAATAATTAATCTTTGGTACAGTCAGCTACCTAGTTAAGCGATGACAAGTACGATTCTAAATTTACTGTACTTATTTATTTTTAATCTAAGGTAGGTAAGACTAAAAAAACTGTTAGGATTTCCTTTAAAAATAAGGTGCAGAGCCATTGGCAATACCTAAGTGTCTTGCAATTGAACATATTTGAAATGTAGGTATTTATGTAGGAACTTAAGTACTTATGCTAAACT
This sequence comes from Epirrhoe alternata, assembly GCA_963565295.1. Taxonomy (NCBI): domain Eukaryota; kingdom Metazoa; phylum Arthropoda; class Insecta; order Lepidoptera; family Geometridae; genus Epirrhoe; species Epirrhoe alternata. The sequence continues at coordinate 8,530,817 of OY751381.1, read as the reverse complement.
AGAAAGAAAGAAACTACCTGTCCGCCGCGGTGTTACCCGCGATCCCTCGGGAAAACTTCATTTTTCCTGGATAAAATATAAACTATGTTCATCAGGGATAATGCAGGATTCTAATGGTGAAAGAATTTTTCAAATCGGTGCAGTAGTTTCGGAGCCTATTCAATTCAAACAAACAAACAAATCTTTCCTCTTTATAATATTAGTATAGATAAAAGGTAGGTAGTTGAAAGATAAACTATACAATATTCATAAAAATAATATAATTCAACACATCTTATCCACAATACAAAAATCTAACACTTTTTTTCCCTTGGCACGACGTCTAGCTCCCATTCGATATCGTCAGAAAAGAAACTTCGTTTCAAACACAGACAGGCATCAGACACGCAAATTCTTAGTTCTGAAAATGATTATCCTGAAATTTGGAAAATTAATGGATAGAGTGCGTTTCATAGAGATACGTCTACAAAGACGTATCTCTAGGTTTTTCAAGGTTTTATTGGAATTTCTTGAGGAAATTATGCCTAAAACATTCTACTGCCAACATGACGGCATAGGAACTATTTGATGAAACGCACTCTACACTACTGATAACTAATGAATTTTTCTTACCTGTGAAATGTTATTCCACATCCAGGATACGCATCTTTTTTGTAGTTATCGACAAGGCAAGTCGGCCCCATTTTCGTTTGAAAAATAGCATATCAAACACAAAAAATCACAAATTTCAAAACCAACGACAGCCACAATGACATGTGACACCATGTCCACCATGTAGTTTGTAATGAGTTACCAGCTTACTGACATCAAATTTCTTCCATTTTTTACATTTTATTTTCATAATGAGGATACATTTTTGTAAAATTTAGAAATTACAGTTTTCTTATCTTTAACTTTTTCCATTTGATTTAGTTGCCAAAATAAATCCAATATTGTGACTTTTTAGTAAATTGTCGAAAATTTTGTGTTCCTGTGGTTCCTACCACGCCAACTCTAAATCATGCTGGCAACACAGAGTAAAAGAGACACCGCGTCTTTAAAGTGAGTCCTTCTCAAGACCGTTTTTATTCTTTAATTAGAAAAGGACCGTATGCAGTCGTGATAAGGTTCAAAGTCCTTTTTGCCTTACTTGTTTTTTTTATCGAAGTGAGCAATCATGTTACATAAAGTATATAACATCATTGATCATACCACAGATGTACTAATAAGGATACTCAACATAACAACTTATCATACGTTCCGCCCGCCCGTGAGAAACAGTTTACTTACTGTTGATCCTTTATCAAAACATTAATTAGACAAACTTGTACCTACCCTAGGCCCTAGTCTCTCATTGTAGTCGGAGTATAGTTTTCTTTGGTCTCGTCAGAGTCGTCAGTCACCTTCCACCAAGGATCTGTTGCATACTACAAGTATCAAGAAATAATTTTCACTGCAATGTCTTATAATTGCCTGTCTCGAGATATATTTGTTCCCATTAAAATTGAAGAAAATGATTTATATTCTGGTATCAAAAAAGTGCTAGAAGTTATTAGACCTTCATGGCCACCAGAAAATATTAAGTTTAAAGTATGTTTTTATTCATCGTTTTCAGATCTAGCAAAGTTATTTTGATAAATTATAATCTTGCTCTTTAATAAACTGTGCCTTTATTATGACTTTATTTCAGTTGTTCACCGATGGTATAACAAATAAATTAGTTGCATGTCAGCTTAATGCTACAAGCGACAAGGCTGACAATGAGATTGTACTGGTTAGAATTTATGGAAATAAAACTGATTTGCTCATTGACAGAACTGCTGAAATCAGGTAAATATATCACCATTATTGCTTCAAATTTAGTCACTATCAACCATAATTCAAAACTAACATTTCAAGACAACCTTGTGGTTCTCAATATATTTTACACACATATTAATAGGCTGTTAATACTGGGGGCACATAATAGACATTCAAATAATCAGATCATCGCCCCTATAAAAACTGAATACATTTACATACTAATCTAACTTTTTGTTTAAGGAATATCAAAACATTAAATGCTGTGGGACTGGCACCAAAAGTGTATGGCATCTTCGAAAATGGGCTAGCATATCAGTATTACCCTGGAGTGACTCTAAATGTTGACTCAGTATTAGATGACAAAGTTTGGCCCCTGGTAGCTCAAAACATGGCTAAAATGCACAAAGTTGATTTTGGTGAAGAAGTGAGTAATGATTACTGTGTTATATAATATACTAGCTAATGCGCGCGGCTTCGCCCGCGTGGTACCAACATTTTGAATAGCCTATATGCTATTCCAGGTCTTTATCTACGCCTATTCCAAGTTTCATCCAAATCGGTTCACTGGTTTAGGTGTGATTGTTACACAAACATACAAACATCCAAATATCCAAACATCTAAACAAACTCACAAACTTTCAGCTTTATTATATAAGTGGGATGCATAAAGAAGCTATCACTTCACAAGATTTATCTTGTAACTTTGTAAAATTTATCTTAAAATGTTCTTTATCTACTAAAAACAAGATTATTGTCCTTTATCTTATCACTGGAGGTCATATATGCACTATCACAATATTACATGTACTGTAGTAATATTTAATTGAAGTGGTTTCCTATTGACCATTTTTTTTTCTAGGTAATTAAATAAAAAATAATTTTTACATGGTTGAAATTAATGATTACATATGATTATGTGAGTAATTATGTTAATTGCTGACAAACCTATTGCCAAAATCAAAATTTTATCAGCTTAATTTAGTAATTGTCTAAAACAAAATTACTATAAGTATATGCTTATAAAAACCACTTTGCAGATACCAAAAGAACCATTTATTTGGGATAAAATAGAACAGTTCTTATGCTTGCTGCCTGAACCCTTCGACACTGAAAGCAAACAAATCAGGTCTGCTGTTTTATTTTTTATTTTTTTGTGGGCTTACATACATAGTGCATACTTAGTTTAACATATAAATCTACCAGTTTTCAATATTGGGCATATTATTGTTCAGTAATTCTACTCTACTACCCTAAGGGTCAGCTCACACCGAGATGCGAAGCTACACAGGAAATAATAAATATGATAAATATGAAGGAAATATTAAATGAAAGAAAAAAAATTGAGCTGCCCCTAAGGATTACGATAGACATAACTTTGTTGACATCTTTTGTTTCCTCAATTATTTTAGACCTATCTTGATATTTATTTTTAATTTTTGATGTGTGTTTGTTTATTATTTAACAAAATACTTTTGTACATCTCTGTTGTAGATATGTGAATAGCTTTGGGTCGATAACAAAACTAAGGATAGAGTTTGAACGCCTAAAATCGCATCTAACAAAAACAATGAGCCCGATCGTATTTGCTCACAATGATTTGCTTCTAGGAAACGTAATCTACAACAAAGATGAAGGGACAATCTCTTTCATTGACTATGAATATGCCACTTATAACTACCAAGCTTTTGATATAGCAAATCATTTCAATGAATTTGTTGGTGAGTATCTACTGTGCCCAGCTGATTATATTTTAAGCTGGTATTGGTAACTAGAATTGGTTTGGTATGTACCGTAACTAAGAGGCAATCTTCTCATCCTTATGTCTCTTAATTATACATGGCCTTCGTTACCTATGGTAATTATGAGTCTCTGTCATAGACCATGAATATATGCTTACCTAATTGTGCACGAGGCTAATATTTTAAAATCTATGACAAGTATTATTAGAATACAATTACCAAGGTTAGGTAGATACATACATAATGTTTCAAATGAAAGACATCTAATCCGAAATGTTACGCTTTTCTAACTTAAAGAGCGTTACATTTCGAATTAGGGTACTTTTATCAGTTTGATCTCTATTTTTTTCACCATTAAATGGCTCAGGATCAGAATGATTGGTGGCACAACACAATTTGCTGATTTACTGCATGTCAAATCATTCAGAATTCAAAATAGTAGGTAGTTGTACCTACTACTAGTCTAAACAGACAGTTTTTATGACTCTTCTCGTCATGAGGCGAAGAGTCGTAAAAACTGGCTGTTTAGTCTGTGCGTAAAAACCACGGCAAAACTTGATTCTTTTTAAATGGAGCGATAGAGTGGAGGGCCTCGTCATAAATCAAATAATATTCAACTGCGTAATGCTGTGACCCTAAGGAAATGCCAATTGCCAACCTATTGAATTGAATGTTATAATGCGCTTATCCCAACAACAGGATGTTATTCTGTGGTTATACTCGTAGTTTAATGTATTTTACTGCAAATAAGACTAGTCTAATAATTAAGTACACAAATACGCTAGATTCCTAGTCAATTAGATATACCTAACTATTATCTGCACTTTTTCAAATCATTTATGCATAAATGCAACCTACAGATTGTTCAGGCCAAGTGCCTGTCAGTTTTTCTAATCCATCAGTGTTCAGTGTTTTGTTTGACAGATGCTTTTAGAACTGTCTAATTTTGAAATGTCAATGTCATCATCGTTCTATTCAATTTTTGCCACCAACCCGTATACATCTATGTTAAACTTTTTTTCTAATTAAACTTGTAAAAATCAAGTTTTGAGTATCATTTTCATACTCCTACATGTAGCTAAATACATGTTTTGGTGGCCCATGAGGGGAACTACGCAAAATACAAGAAGAAATACACAAATGTTACGAAGACAATGAAGATGCCATTTTAACACGGACGAAGTTAGATGCCGATATCTGGCTTTGTGGAGAATACTAACTATAAATCTTGAACAATAAAGGACTGGAAACGAGCAGGGATTCCGCTAAAGTATCTCATCGTGCCCCAGCAACCTCCAAGATAAGTGTACTTCCTATCCACGTGTACTATCCATCCATCACCACATCTTTATACCTACCTACTACATCACAATCCTTTCAATCCATTTCAAACTATCCAAAATACTACTACTTGTGCAAATAACTGTGTATAACCATATAATTGGTCTATTATATTCCATTCTTAAATCGATAATTCTAGTATTGCATCAGATTACTCATTTCTTACTACCCACAATAAAAAAAATCTAAAAATCGTGCATACAGTTATTTCCAAGTTAGTCTAAATCTAAGCAATTGTTTCATATTTAATTAGTAGTCCTAAAGTACCTAGCTATATTCTATTCCTAAATTACTGCTACTAGGTATTTTTCCTGGATTATTTCTCATTTATTCAGTCATTCTAACCTCAAACCACGTTCTTCAAGCGCAACCCGTAAGTTGCCCATATTTTAGATTTCTGCCGACTAATTCCAGGATACACCACACACGCACCCTAATACAATACAAACAGGGAAGGATTCTAGAACATACGATACATTGGACATTGAATATCTGAGCGTGTGCAACCGGTTTCCTGTGGCAGGTATCACCGAAAGGAGGAGCGTGAGCTATTTCATTTATCTATTACAACTTGTACTTATTACTTTAATTGCCATTGTTGTCTTATCAGTTCATCAAATCACTGATTCATTATGCCTATTGAAGATAAACGATTGAAAGAATTGCTACTAAAGCGGTCTTCTATTAAAGGCCAAATTACAAAGTTTAAAAATTATTTAGCATCACTTTCAGACTCCGATGAATTAGATAATATAAAATTAACCGAATTAAACCTTAAGCTTGCAAAATTTGAGGCATTGTCGGTACGATTTGATGAACTTCAGAGTGAAATAGAGGTTTTGAATTCTGAGCGTATCGATGATGAAATTGATGAACGAGATAACATTGAGTGTGATATTATTTTACACATCGCGACTGCTAAAAACATATCTGAAACATTCTCTCGAAAATTAGAGTCCGAACAGAGGCGTAACTCTACTCATGATACCTCATGTTGTCTGGACCATCATCATCATCGTCAAGAAACGGGTTTGAAACTTCCTCAAATTCAAATAGAAAAATTTGACGGCGCATATTTCCGTTGGTTAGAGTTTCGGGATACATTTGAAAGCTTGATACACAAAAATGAACGAATTTCTCCAATCAATAAATTCCACTATCTCATATCATACCTAGAAGGTGATGCAGCTAGGGTCATTTCTAATCTTGAAGTGTCTATTGCAAACTATACAGAAGCGTGGAGTTTATTGTGCAATCGATATAATAACAAGCGAATATTAATAATTCATCATTTGAATTCCTTGTTCGGCGTCAAACAGCCTCCAAGGGAATCGGAAAGGTCGTTACGATTCCTCGTAGATCATGTTGCAAAGAATTTGCGAGCTTTGGCTAGTTTAGGTCAACCCACAGATACATGGGACACTCTTATCATACACATGATGTCCTCTAAACTAGACAGCAGCACCTTGTTAAAATGGGAGGAATATCGCAATAACATTGAATCAGATGTGCCCACTCTTGAGCAATTTTATAAATTCATGATAGATAGAGCAGATGTACTTGAGTCTGTAAGTCGTAACAAAACTGACAACAATGCACTAAAGCCACCAACGGCTTATCAACGTTCTACACCCACTAGTTATCAAAAACAGGGTAATGCTATTACTAAATCATTTGCGATTTCTAATAATCAAACAAACAAAACAAACCACTTCTCATGTGTTGTATGCAGCGGTGGGCATAGGATATATGATTGTCCCACGTTTAAGTCGAAGGGAATTGATGACAGAATGATGGATGTCAAGAAATTCAAATTATGTGAGAACTGTCTTAGGCAGGGTCATTCCACCAATGAGTGTCGCATGGGACCCTGTCGAGAATGCAAGGTGAGACACAATACCCTGCTCCATCGTCCATCCTCGGTTCCCAATCATCTTGCCACTGTACAAGAACACGATGAAATATATGTCAATTTTTCAAATCCAAAAACTAACCATGTACTATTATCCACTGCCATGATCAACGTTTTGAATCCATTTACTCAGCAAAAGATAAAGGTTCGGGCACTATTAGATTGTGGCAGTCAATCAACATTCATGACTGAGTCCCTAATGACCAGGCTATCTCTGAATTCAAATCCAATTGACAGTCTAAAGGTCATTGGAATTGGCAATACTGCATCTAGCAATGTAATCGAAACTAGCAATGTCGATATTGCCTCTACAACTAGCAATTTTAAAGTCAATGTATCGTGTCTGATATTAAAGGAACTAACGGGTCTGTTACCAAGGACTCCCATTGATATCAGTACAATTCAATTACCTAAAGATATTCAGTTAGCTGATCCTCTATTTAATCAGCCTGCTCCCATAGACATCTTGATAGGAGCCGATATATTTTGGGATATTTTAGGTAATGACCAACGTACCATCGAACCTCAAAAAATAAATCTCAGGAGCTCAAAGTTAGGCTGGATAGTATCCGGACCAATAGGTTCAGTGCGTTCACAAAAAACTACACACTGTAATCATGTTCTAACTTACACTACACAAGATGACAATGTAGAACAAATGCTCACAAAATTCTGGGACATTGAGGAAATTCCAAACAAATCAATCAAAAGCGCAAACGATAAATATTGTGAAAATCACTTTACTACACACACTACTAGGGATATTTCCGGTAGGTTTTGTGTTAAACTCCCATTCAAAGATTCTCCAGAATTATTGGGAAACAATTACAATGTAGCAAAAAGGCGATTCATTAATATCGAAAAAAGATTTAAAAGAAATCCAAATTTAAAAATCGAATATTCAAAATTCATAAAAGAATACGCCGAATTAGGTCATTTATCGCCAATTAACTTTAATCACAATGATTATTTACAGCCATTCTATTACCTGTGCCATCATGCAGTAATTAAACAAGAAAGTGAATCCACGAAGTTGCGAGTGGTATTTGACGGCTCAGCTCCAACCAGCTCAGGGTACTCCCTAAACGACATACTAAGGGTAGGTCCTGCAATTCAGGATTCTCTTTTCTCCGTTCTGATACGAGGCAGGCAGTATAAGTATCTTCTCACTGCGGATATTGAAAAAATGTACCGTTGTGTCCTTGTCAGCGAAGAAGATCGAAAGCTACAGCTTATTCTGTGGAGAGAGGACGAATCTCTTCCTCTTGAAACATTTCAACTGAATACTGTCACTTATGGCACAGCAAGTGCCAGTTATTTAAGTACTCGCTGCCTGTGGCAACTGGGCGAAGAGGTGCATGATGAGTTCATAAAAACCATTATTCAAAATGATTTCTATGTAGATGACCTAATTACAGGCTCTGATGACCCCAATGAACTAAAATATATTCAGGAATCAGTATCTAAAGCATTAAGGCTTGGTTCTTTCAATTTGCGAAAATATAAGAGTAACTTGCCATCAATTTTTAATGATATTGATATGAATAAACAAGATAAGCTAACAATAAGTGAATCGTCAAGTACGTTGGGGCTAGGATGGGTTCCCTCCAGCGATAACTTATATTTTCCTGTCAAAGGTTTTAAATTTGATCCAAATGCAATAATAACTAAAAGATTTATTATGTCCAATTCTTTTAAGATATTCGACCCTCTTGGTCTTCTTAGCCCTGTCGTTATCCAACCCAAAATCTTACTACAGAAACTATGGCAACAAAAATTAGGTTGGGACGAGCCAGTTCCTAAAGAAGTCAAGAATGAATGGGATAAGTTTTCAATTAACTTAGAATATCTTCCAAATTTATCTATTCCCAGACTAGTCATATGCGAATCACCTGTTACCGTAGAATTGCATACATTCAGCGATGCCTCTCAGTCCGCGTACGGAGCCTGTGTGTATGTAAGATCCATTGATATGAATGACGTTGTCCAAGTCAAACTACTTTGCGCTAAATCTAAAGTAGCCCCCGTAAAACCTACAACTATACCGCGCTTAGAATTGTGTGCCTCCTTACTAGCTGCTAAACTAACCAAATCTGTTTTAGAGTCGCTGAGAAAACGGCCAGGAAGAGTATGCTATTGGTGTGACTCTAGCATAGTATTAAGCTGGATCAATAGTGATCATGCAAAGTTGAAAACGTTTGTAGCAAATCGTGCTAGCGAAATAACAGATCTAACCAGTCCATCTGATTGGCGTTATGTGCCTACAGACTCAAATCCAGCTGATTTAATTTCCAGGGGCGCAAGCGCTAAAGATCTCATGTCAATAAATATGTGGTGGTCGGGGCCTAGCTTTCTATACAAAAAGGAATCCGAGTGGCCAAAACTAAAAACACAGGATCCTAATACAACGCTTATTGAATTAAAATCTCATTCTGCAATTGTTGATGAACCTATTATCAACTTCGATAAGTATTCCTCATTTATAAAGTTACAAAGAACATTCGCATACTTACTTAGATTTATTTATAATTTAAAGCATCCAACTGATAAGCTTGTAGGTATATTGTCCGTTCACGAGTTAAATGAGTCATTCAATTCATTATGCATTATCTCTCAACGTGACTCATTCCCCATAGAATATGACCTACTTATTAAAGGTAAACAATTGTCTAGCAAAAGTAAAATACTTTCATTATCTCCATTCTTAGATAATAAACTTATTCGCGTTGGTGGACGTTTAGCTAAGTCCGCACATTCTTATGAAACAAAACATCCTATACTATTACATTCTTCAAATAGATTAACAAAACTATACTTTGAAATGCAGCATAAAGTTCATTTACACGCAGGCCCGCAATTATTATTATCAACAATTAGGCAAAATGTGTGGCCAATTAATGGACGTTGTCTTGCTCGTCGCACAGTAAACAACTGTGTAAGATGTCGGCGCCTTAGGGGCCAAACTTTACACCCTAAAATGGGCGATTTACCGGCTCAAAGGGTAAATCCTGACTTCCCATTTATATCAGTCGGCATTGATTTTGCTGGTCCATTCTATATAATCAATAGGAAGGGCCGCGGCGCACGACTAGTTAAATGTTACTTGTGTCTTTTTGTGTGTCTAAGGTACAAATGTATTCATCTTGAAGCCGTCAGTGACCTAAGTAAGGAAGCGTTCATAATGTCTCTCAGACGTTTTATTTCAAGACGAGGTAAACCAACGGAAATATGCTGCGATAATGGTCGAAATTTTGTAGCAGCCTCGAAAGATATAGGAGCATTTATTATGGGTAACAATAAGCCTCTATTTGATTTTGCTAGCCAACAAGGCATTAAATTCAATTTCATCCCTGCCTACGCTCCTCACTTCGGCGGTATATGGGAAGCCGGAGTGAAATCGGCTAAATATCATTTGAAACGTGTCATTGGCAATGGCCATTTAACTTTCGAAGAGCTCAGCACATTGTTCGCACAGGTGGAAGCTATTTTGAATAGCCGACCCCTATATCCACTGTCATCCTCTCCTAATGATCTCCTCTCCCTCACACCAGGACACTTTATCATTGGGAGGCCGCTGACCGCTCTTCCTCCAACTGACCTGCCCCAATGCAAAGACAGCAACCTTCGTCGGCACGAAAGGCTCGAAAAAATGCGCCTTCATTTTTGGCAAAGATGGTCAAGAGAGTATCTACTGGAGCTTCAACAAAGGACAAAATGGCGTACCAATTTTACCAAACTCCACGTCGGTGACTTGGTACTACTAGCAGAAGACAACGCCCCCCCACTACTCTGGAGACTTGGACGTATACTTCGCCTTTACCCAGGACCGGACGGGATAGCTCGCGTTGCTGACATCCATACTACGAGAGGCTGCGTGAGGCGCGCCCTGGTTCGCCTTTGTCCACTTCCTACGCCAGATGACCTCAAGGGTTGAAAGCCACAGCTTTCAACGGCGGGGAAGATGTTCAGGCCAAGTGCCTGTCAGTTTTTCTAATCCATCAGTGTTCAGTGTTTTGTTTGACAGATGCTTTTAGAACTGTCTAATTTTGAAATGTCAATGTCATCATCGTTCTATTCAATTTTTGCCACCAACCCGTATACATCTATGTTAAACTTTTTTTCTAATTAAACTTGTAAAAATCAAGTTTTGAGTATCATTTTCATACTCCTACATGTAGCTAAATACATGTTTTGGTGGCCCATGTTCAGGCCAAGTGCCTGTCAGTTTTTCTAATCCATCAGTGTTCAGTGTTTTGTTTGACAGATGCTTTCAGAACTGTCTAATTTTGAAATGTCAATGTCATCATCGTTCTATTCAATTTTTGCCACCAACCCGTATACATCTATGTTAAACTTTTTTTCTAATTAAACTTGTAAAAATCAAGTTTTGAGTATCATTTTCATACTCCTACATGTAGCTAAATACACAGATTATTGTATAAGTTTATTAAGTTGTGATCATAGAACTTTGTGTCATTGTGTTTCAGGTATATCAATCGATGATATCGACTACTGTAAATATCCAACGAAAAACTTTCAAGTACCTTGGATAAGAACTTACCTCAAAGAGTACAAAGGCATAGAGCCATCGGAGCAAGATATCGAACGTGTTTACAATGAGGTCCAACTTCTCTCGCTATCTTCTCATTTTCTTTGGGGAATTTGGTCCTTAGTTCAACTTGAACATTCTAATATCGACTTTGATTTTGGAAGGTAAGTTATTGGCACTTGTTTATGTACTTATTGTACCTACCTAACGAAGTACGTACCTGACGATTTTTTTTCCTTTACAGGTATGCGGAAATAAGATTAAGCAGATATTACGAATTGAAAGACAAGATACTACAGGAATTTAGTCACTCAACTTAATTTACGTCGCGCAAATTTACTTTGCATAAGTACATTATCTGTAGGTACATTCTAAGTAGAGTAGTAATAAGATTCAGATATTATGTAATATACTTATTTCAATTTGTTATCAATATTTTTGGACCAGTACCTTTTGGAAACGATACCTTTTTTTGCCTGCCGCCGTGGGGACAGCGGAAGGGTTATGTCGGACTCTCACCGACTAAAAACTGACGTATGGCCGGCCTCCATGCATGTCAAGGGGCTCCGGGCTCTCCTACGGAACTCACCGGTGCCCCACCTAGCTACCTAAGATACGCATGCAAATTAAAAAAAAGGTCGTTGCACAAGAGGTATTATTCCCTAAACCATTGATATTAAAAAGATTTTAATGTTTTGTTCTATTTTAATATAACATTATTTATTGTTACTACTTATCCTGTTTTATTTTCTCCTAGTCTTACCTATTAAAATACTAGGTAATTAAATTAAGCAAAGTCTAGGTAACATCTGAGCTAATTTAGGAAGGAAAATTAAATGAAACAATTGATGTCCTTTCATATTTTATTTTCTTGATAAAACACTTAACTTAACAATGTAGGTCGTAGATAAATTCATTAAATCTTTATCAGTACTTACATAGGATGCTATACATACCTACAGTAAGTTTTTTACCTCGTCAAATTAAACAAAAATAAAAAATAATGGTTTGGTAAGTATTCATCTACCCGATACTTCTAATGGTAGGTAGGTAGGTACATACAGTTTCACGTTGTACGTATGCTGATGAATACTGAACTGAAGTTCATCCTTACGAAAACCAATATTAGTAAGTATAATTTTACTTTTTTAAAGGCCCGAAATGGAAAACTACCATTTAAAAAAAAGAGCACAACAGTATGAAATAAAATATTGATTTTGATATGAATATAAAATAGGTAAGTACAGTGTACAACATAATAATACCATATTGCTATCAATTTTCATCAACAAGGTTTGATAGCAACCTTGTTGATGAAAATTATAAAAAAGAGTAGGTAGGAATTTTTCAGGTTTAAGTTCATATGAGTGCTTACTACAACACCATGAACTGTCTCGTAGCGATTGAGGAAGTTGCTGCCGTCCCCTGCCTACCTTGAGTAGCCTATTGGGTTGGGCCATTGTGAAGGAAGATAGAAGACCCGTTATAGATGTACCTACGTAAGCCGTCTTTTTTAATAGATTGGTACCTAGATGATATCAAATTTAATACCTACATAGCTACCGCGAGGTGGAACGTGGGCATCAGCACACCATCATCTCCCTGCCATTTTCCCACATTATGTGGGGTCGGCACAACATATGTTCCTCTTCCATTCTCCTCTATCAGCCGTCATCTCATTCATCATTTTTAATTTATTTATTAGTTTATGAAGTAGGTCAGTTGTGTAGTTAAAGGTAGATTTAAAATACCTACACGTCGACCCTTATCAGCTAAGTACCTATATATACCTATAGCATTGGAATCACAGACCACTCTTTTGATTAAACAGCATTCTCGAAAGAAGTCAAAAAGGTAATTTGTGTGTAAAGTATGCGGCATTTAATTAAGTACGGTACGTATCATCATTATCAAAGGTGACAAAGCTGACATTTACAGCATGTCTGACGAATTTTAATGCTCTGACTAGTAGTGACCGCGTTACTAGAATGAACTACCGCGGCTTATTAGAGGCGCGGTTAGCAGATGATACTAGTTACTATAAATAAATAAATAATGCTGGACATTTCACACAGCATCATCTAGCCCCAAACTAAGCAAAGCTTATACCTACTACGGGAACCAGATAACTGATATACCTACTACTTATATACTTTTTGTTTGTAAATACAAACTTAGGTACTATACATAGTAACACCCTGACCCGAGATAAATATTTGCAGATCATACAAACATTTATCCCGCCGCAGGGATCGAACCCGCAACCTTCTGCGTCCCAAGCGGGCTTTCACCCACTGCACCACAGAGGTCGTCTATACCAGTGCTTATTGCTTCCCCGTGCGACCACTAGGCGGTTATTGCGGCCGAAATATAGAAACAACTCAACTTAGGAGAATCTATGCCGTAAATAAATCTATTACCTTGGAAATGTTAATTCATGGCTAGTAGCGCGGAAGTAGGTACTCAACTCTATTTTTAACAATACAACACTTTCACTTCACCTTTCTCACATACATACCAACCAACTTACGTGAATGAAATTAATTGTAGGAAAAACATAAGGAATGTGTACTACAGCAGAGTAGGTTTAGGTAGTCTTTCTTTCTTTCTATCTTAGGATGGTACACAATGGTGTGCACAATGGATATGACTTATAGGATCTATTTTACTGAGTAGATGAAATTGGAAATTTAAAAATACTGATAAGTAATCACAATGCAGTAGTATGTAGGCAGTTAGGCACAAGGACAAACTCTGGAAGGAATGTATTTTTTGAAAAAAATTTAGAAATTACAGGTAATATAACATGGAAAAGTACTTGCTGTGCTTAGGAGGGCACATTAAATTGTCAGTCCCGGCTATTTAAGTTGTTAAGCCATGACGGAGGACGTAAGGCGGCCAAAAAACTCCCATCACCAGAGAACCACTGACTCATACGAACTTACTTACTTTTACCCAAAAATACATTATGGGTTTCCTACCTGTTTATTTTTAGTTTTCTTAATCCAGTTTCAACCATCACTGAGCACCCATAATAGATGTCACACCTTTTACCTACTTCTTTTTGTTCTTGATATAAAGATGTTCAAGTAGTTTGTTTTTCAAAACAAATTACTACAATAGGTAGTTGTGGTGTAGATCCTAGCTGATGGTTAGACTGGTGACACCTATAAAAACTTACCTGTGTAGTACCTACACTACAATTCTGAAAGAAACAAGTATTTTTAGACCTAGTATTATTTAAGCAATATCTAAAACAGAACATTAACTTATAATGTCATCAAATAATTTGTGACTAAAATATTTCAATTAAATTATATCATGCAACATATTATATTGCTACAAAGGTATTGTTGAATTCATTGTTTAATAAGTCTTAGTCAATCCCTTGAATTAAATTAAGCAAAATATTAGTTATTTTTACATAAAAAAACAGAGTAGGTATACAATTCAATGGGAATAATCACAAGCCTTTCCAGGGTTCATCAATAAAACATAATGCAGTTCAAGATACTTCTATGACATTCTGCTTCAAAGTCATGTAACAATTCATCAATATCATTATCCAAGTCATCACTCTGTGCCATCTTAGTAATCATGTCACTGATCAGAAATGCACCAATTGTAGCTTCTTCATGGTTATCCTGAATGTCTATGTTGATAACATGTACGGGCTGGTTATAAATAGATCTCCGTGAGCCAAACCATTCAATCACTTGGTCATACACTCTCTCTTCACATGTAACTATAACATCAAAACGTTCATTGCATTTTTGGAACTTTTCAGGGAATTGTTTTATTCTTCTATTTCTGTCTAACATGTGCAGAATGCCATTCTGTGTGTAATATGCTTTATCTTTCTCTAGTAAGTCGTTGTAAATATCGTCATAGGGTACCCCGAATTCGTAGCAGTTGGGACGATCAGCAGAGGCTCCAGGTAATTTAACTTTCTCTCCAGTTCCAAACGATTTGACTTTGAATCCCTTTTTTACTAGGAAGGCATGAGCTTCCATGCTGCGATTCATGTTCGAAGAACAGACTACAGATACGTAGAGGTCCATTTTGGTTTGAGTTCTTCTGGAAGCTGTACCGTATTGATGAAAAATTGCTCAGTACATCAACATTTGTAGGCAGTAATAGTCAAAACTGTTTTCTCAAAATTATCGTTCTATACAATCGTCACACGCAGTACTTCGTCTATAGCCACAAAGTACTTTGTTACATATGGGTTAATACAATAGCTCAACAAAACTTCATAGCATTTACCAGTGTATTTTTCAAAAATATTGAAAATGAAAAAGCCAAAGCCAGTCGCCAACAAATCACGTTTTTCGATTGTCGTCTTGTCATGCATGTCATAGGAACTGACTGACATTGACACATTAAACAAACTAGCTTTAGCCACGGAGTAAATGTATTATCTTGTCAAGTGTGGCACTCCTTGCATGTGTTAGCGTTACTGCACGGCTAAATTTAAAAGGTACTATAGATGTCTTGTTTTAGCCCGTTGACTCTGTATTTAAAAGTAAAGTAAAGTAAAGTAAAAGTTTATTTTGCTAAATTTGTGGTAGGTACAAGTTACAAGGTACAAGTTACATTCATGTTATTAGCAAAAAAGGTTACCACTCAGCATCGTGCAAGTGCAGAGAAGGATACCTCCCCTATTTCTATCTCTATCGCGCAGTGTCATCCCTACTTGATCGGATTTCAATGTTTTGGATGTTCAATATCCTCAACTAACTCTTGTAAGGTGCGTTGATTTGAAATTCATGTATTATTTACTATTTCCAATTAGTACAGGCAAATAAGCTACACTAAATTAAGCTAGAGTACAGTTGTGATGGTTTGTGCAGTGATTTCAAACAAAGGAACAGCAAAAAAGGATAATATTCGTGAAATCTTTTGTGTTCATTGGTTTGCTACTTTATTCATTAAAATGTGGACTAAACACATCGTCATCATAATATTTTCAATCGCTAATCATGCTGCTACGCCTGGAGTATGATATTTTTGCGTTTTACATAGTTTTTATTTGATTTCGTATTGAATAGGTTATGTTCAAATAGTGTTGTACCTAAGGTATCGATATTTTTGTACAATAGGGTTTTGTACAACAAAATTTGTGTTAAAAAGTACGTTGTTCGTGAGGCGGGCACCTTTTATTACGATGACTGTTGATAGATTGGTGTATTTAGTCAGTAATTTATCAATTAAAAGTAGCAAAACACAAAAATACAATTAAAACAGCACACATAAAGATTTGTGAAATGAACCACACTTAACACTTTCAGCTCGCGGTCGGAAGATCTATCTGGAGCCAAAACGCTTCGATAGCGCATTCTAATCTTACCTGTGGCGCCATCATTGTCCAGCTAATCTCCAGAACGGCTGAATGTTTTAGTGGGACTTTCACTGGAAGTTATAGGAGATTGTTGTTCAACACAGGTATAGACTGTATCCCGGCAATTATATACTTTTAGTAAATGTAAATAGATAAATTGCTAGTAGATCGTTTTATTTTAAAAATAGCTCCCTCCTCAATAAAATCCTACTATAAAATATGTACCTATAAAAGCTAATGTTTGTGAGGACGGATAAATCGATGTTTGTTACTTTATCAAGCTAAATTTGTGGAGTGGAGTAATGGCTAGAAGACTAGTGGTTATTAAGTTATAATAATGAAATTCCAAGCTACAAACCACGTAGGTACATCTTATCCAAGTTTCATCCAAATTGGTGCACTGGTTAAGGTGTGATTGAAACAAACATTAACATCTCAACATTATAATAATATGTACATAATGTAGATACCTACATTATAAACTTGCAGTCCATTTAAAAATAACTTACGTGGCCAAGGTAAATAGGTACTGAATATTGCCTGAACAATTCATAGGACTTCTATCTACTTACCTACTATATTTTCTATTTGAATTTAACAAAACATTGTTACTCCATTGAAATTTATAATAAATTTTATATGATAAAATATGCAGCAGTTATTACCAAGCCCGCTAATCATAGTAATTATCGTCATCAAACTATCGATATGACCCCACACTAGCTTTTCGCTCCAAACTGCTCCAAACTCATGTACAGTGTACGAGCATGTGTGTGTAAAATTGAACGTTCCCACAAATCTGTGATTGTTATTCTCCTTCTAGTGCACAAAACCCTACATTTGCCAAATAAAGACAGCTAATGCCCGGTTTCTATATTTTACGGACATTCGTAGGTAAGAGCTACGACTCGTTTCCACATACAAAGTTTGACAGCTAACTTACCCCCGGTTTCTAGCTGTCAAACTTTTGTATGTGGAAACGAGTCGTAGCTCTTACCTACGACTGTCCGTTGAATATAGAAACCGGGGGTAAGTGGTGAGTTTTTTACCGGCACCCTTGGCGTGAACATACTCTGTGGCGTGAACCTGAAGGGAGACTAGTTAGGGTTACTCTGTGAGGGAGACTTACTCTGTGAGGGAGACTGATGATGGTGTCCACAATTTGGGGCATTTCCTAAATAATAAGGTAAAATTAAAATTTATGGGGCACCATGTTAAAGTCCTAAAGAATTTTTAAAAACTTAGGCTGTGTCCCCAGTAGGCAGTTATTCAGTTATTTATTTACTATAAATTATCATTCCAGACAGTTTTCTAGTCTAATGCGATAATTAGCGGCCGAGTACTGAGATATTCGGCGCGCGTAACGCTGCAAACTGCGTACCAGTTAGCACAAAACTAGCAAACTGTGGACACTCCATTTCAAATATATGGAAGGGCGTACTAAATCGATACGCCCGCAAACTCAGTCGGCCACTAACAGTTTGCCTACTGGGGACACAGCCTTACGAAAAGTGATTGCATTGCATGGTGTAGATCCGCGGACTCTGCTGAGGTAGGTAAGTCCAGTACACACAACCGATCTGTACTCTCTGATATAGCTGCGCAGAACCCAATTTTGATGACGCCTAAAAGACAGCGACAGCGTTGTATAGCTGCCTCGCTTACTCGCTAAGTTTGTTGCATTGTCCTGTCTCGCCTGCTCTACCCACAGAGTAGGTATAACTAGAGGAAATGTATTAGCTTGTCAAGTGTGGCACTCCGTGCAAGTGTGAGCCTTATTGCACGGCTAAATTTGAAAGGTCCTTATGTCTTGTAAGACCTTATGTCTTGTTCTAGCGCGTTGGCTCTGTATTGCTATCTCTATAGTGCAGTGTCATCCCTACTTGATAGGATACTCCATGTTGTGGATAGTTTTCGCGATTTCATGTATTATTTACTATTTTCAATGAAAACAGGCAAATAAGCTACACTAGATTAAGCCAGAACACGTTTGTCATGGTTTGTGCAGTGATTTCAAACAAAGGAACAGCAAAAAAGGATAATATTCGTGAAATCATTTGCATTCATTGGTGAGTTCAGTGTTTTGCTACTTTTTTCTTTAAAATGTGGACTAAATAATCGTCATCATAATATTTTCAATCGCTGATCATGCTGCTACGCCTGCAGTATGATAATTTTGCGTTTTAGATAGTTTTTATTTGATTTCATATTGAATAGGTTATGTCCAACTAGTGTTGTACCTAAGGTATCGATATTTTTTGTACAATAGGTTTTTGTACAACAAAATTTGTGTTAAAAAGTTCGTTGTTCGTGAGGCGGGCTTCTTTTATTATTATAACTGTTGATAGGTTGATGTATTTAGTCAGTAATTCATCAATTAAAAGTAGCAAAACACAAAAAATACAGTTGAAATAGCACACTTAAAGATTTGTGAAATGACCACACTTAACTATTTCAGCTCGCCTGTGGCGCCAGCATTGTCCGAATATTCTCCGGAACGGCTGAATATTTTAATGGGACTTTCACTGGAAGATAGAGGAGGTTGTCGTTCAACACAGGTATAGACTGTATCCCGGAAAAAAATACTTATAATAAATGTAAATAGATAAATGCAAGTAGATCGTTTTATTTTAAAATAGCACCCTCTTTAATAAAATCCTACTACCTAATAATTTACATATTATTATTATGTAGATACCTACTTATAAACTTGCATTCCATTTGATAATAACTTACGTGGCCAAGGTAACTACTGAATATTGCCTAAACCATTCATAGGACTTCTATCTACTTACCTACTCTATTTTCTATTTGAATTTAACAAAACATTGTTACCCCATTGAAATTTATAATTATGCTTCACGTCTGCTCTGAATAGATTATAAGAGTATTATGTATATAAACTACTTGTAGTCTCGCGATTAGTGAGCCAAATCAACACTGAAGTTAGGAAAATGCTTTGCTATGGATGTCATTGTCATCCTTTTAAAAAATTTTAGGGTATCTGTGTATCTGTAGGCCAATGTCATTCGTTTTTTAGTGCTCAACTCAACACTTTACTTTCTTGTGTTTCTTTCTTCGCAGTGTGCTGGAATGCGTGAAAACATTCCAAAATAATCTTAGTGTAAATGTTTTGCAGTGCAAAATATGTGAATGTGAAAAAAGTGTCGATAATTTCTTGAAGTGTGCTGGACGTATCCAACGTCACCTCAACCCGGCTGGACCGACTCTGAAGCCTATTAATGCATTAGGCATATGAAATTATAAAACATGATGTTAATCAGATAATAAGGTTCACTATCGAGTGATTGAATAGCCTCTGTGTCTTGAAGCACCCTACTTCAAAATGTTCGTATTTAAGACTACATTTTATTGAGAGACTGGAAGCCGGAAGGTGGGTTTAATACGAGTATTTATGAGTATCATGTATCGACATGTATCGATGAGGTTTCTACAAAGACGTGTTGACGTATGGAAAATCGTGTCCAGGTATTTACCTACATACATTTATGCATGTCTTGATGCAATAAAACAGGTTTGCGTTCCTACCATTGGGGTTTGTAACCATACCTTTCATACCAACATTCTATTTAGAATACTATGTGAATATTCCGCGTAGGTATTTACCTACAATTTTTAATTGCAATCTGAGCTGCCACTGGGGCTGTCTCGAAGCACCGAAGTTACGGTTGGCGTCTTTTTCGTTGGGAACTATGACCTAACCTTTTCAAGTTAACATTATTAGGTACTTCTTGTACCTTATTAAGTAGGTGCATAAGAGGCAAATTTGCTAGCCGACTAAACCTACATACCTACCTACGACCGTTACATCGTTACAGAAGAGCCAATGAATTAGGCGAGTTTTGTACTTTCAAAATACCTACCTTCGAAATTTAACCTTTGTAGGTACCTATTATGTCTGATAACAGTATACCCTGCTGTAGGAGACTGCTGTAATGAAATAAATTGAACCGTCAACTATACTTGGAGGAATTGATCAAAATGGCAAATTCGGCCAATAAATGGCTGATTATGACAAGGCCGGTCGGCGCAATAGCCGCGGCGCTGTCTCACCGCGCCGCGCCGCCACCACGCCGCCGCCGCGCCAAGGAACGCGAAGCAACCCGACGCCCTACGCGCCCCGCGCGAAGGACGAAGCGCGCGCACGTACTTCCGCCACTATTCTCGTCGAGCCCACAGGACGTCTTCCTCGCTACTAGCACCTCCAGATGAGTACAGATATTTGCCTCCATATTTTGATCAATGTCAGTATTATGATTTATGTAGTATGTACTGCATCGAACCTATAGTTTGTGCCCGGCTCTGGTGACGGTGTTTTTTGGGCCGCCTTTGTAGCCTCCGTCATGGTTTGACGGTTTGGAGGGCCGGGACTGACGTTTTGACGGGCTCCCCGAAGCGCGAAAGCGCTCAGCTGACAATCTCATTTCATAAATGAAAGTGCCAATGGCGGTCACCCATCCAAATGCTGACGGGCCGGAACGTTGCTTAATTTCGATTAACTCATTGATCGCCACTCTAGAAAGTAACGTCCCCCCCCCCCATGCCGCCGCCATACATTGGTATTACTGCCGCCATACATGCGAGTCAAAAACTTCATCCCGCCGTTCGGCGGGCCGGCACTAAACGAGTTAAGCAAGCTACACGAGCGCTTCTTATTACGGGAGACAGTATATTCTTTTTTGAATAAGAAATATGTAAAATTACCTACATTTCTTTATAACCGGTGTATTAACACTACACCCGATAATCAGTCTTATTCAGATACAGATAAAGTTTGTTTACGACATTATGGAGAAACGTGCTTCTTCCTTAAACCCTTATAATTTTTAATTATAAGTGATTGATAATTTTAAGTTGTATACAACTTAAATAAGTATGTACATGCCTTGACTGCGACATCCGATCATCAATTCATCATGCGTCGTTTTCTCGTAATTTATTGAAACTATCATCTCATCTTGTTTACATACCTACCTAGGTCACAGAATACAGCCTAGGTTGAGGTTATTATACATAGGTGGAAAAAATATTTAAATGTTTATAATAAGATATACGAATCTTTCCATTTTAGTAAAATGGTGTAAACGAGGGTACCTACCCTCAAAAGTCATGATGTTCGAGAGAGCTCGTAATTATAATAATTAACCGATATAGCAATTTACCTGATTCATATTATAATGCCTTTATTATGAGTTTATGGATAATTTTAACAAACAGCATCATTAAAATTTTGCTGACGCTCAACTATGGGGTGTAATCACGGGTGTAATCATGTGTATGGGTAGCGGTCAGTGCATAATCTTAAGGTTCTTTAAAACTTTCAGGCATTCGCATCTATTGACAGCTCCTTGGAATTTTTTTCTACACGAATAGAATGATTGGTATCAAATATATTTATTATACCTAGGTACTTATGCAGGTGGTAGAAGTACTAGGTGTTATTCAATACCTTACCCAAGTACCTATTACGAAACGACCCTTTTGTGGCTTTTCTATTATAGGTATTTAAGTTTAATATCCATTCGTGTAATATTTTTTTTCAACATACTTATTTAAATTATATTTCAATCAGCTAGGATCCAATTTACCAGTCGCGTAAATATGATGTGGACACCTATTAATTCATTTATATGATGACTTCCAGAGGCGTTTGCCATAGATCCATTCAGGGTCATAGATTGTCATAGATCTATCTATTTTTTCTATTATCTCCCTATTTTTTGCCACTAAGTATTTTGAATGATAAATCATTTAGGAAATATAATCGCAGATGAAGCTCGAGGAATCTCGGTTGCTTTGCCGGGGCGGCGCGCCCTATGGCCAACAAAACTATCAAGATTAAGCATCCCAATTCTCTTTGAATAATATTTTATTGACACCACTATCAGCCAGTTTAATGAAACAATATGTTATTATTTACATATTAAAGTGGTGAGGTTATTTTGTGAAAGTCTTATTATTATCATTTTTTTGAATGGGTACTTACCTACTTAAATGAAAGTCATTTAATTGTGTCCTACAATTAAGGTGCATTCACACGGGATACGCCCTTGACGATTCGTCAAAAGTCATCGTGAATGTTTTATGATTATGACAAAAAAAATAGATCGACACGAATCGTAAAAAAAAAAAAAACACGATTCCGTATTCAATGTGAACAAGCTCTAAGATACTTTTTAAGGACTTATTTTAATAGCTTAGGTAACCAACTAAGTACCTCAAATTCGAGTCAATCTCGCATCCTTATAACCTTAGAGTTCTGTCTTAGGGCAAATATTAAATATTTAGGTATTTACCTAATGACTTATATTTTTCATAAAAAATTAAAGTGTTTCGTCAAAAATGCAACATTGGAAATTACGATTTTGTATAAGTACTCACTCTCTAAGATACCTTGATATTATATTAAAATCCTGTCTTGGAGCTTTAGCCTTTGTGGTAGGTATTCTATCTAAAATTAAATTTCCTAAGAAAGTCTTGACAGAACGACGAACCTAAATGCTACTACTACGAGTACTGTACTCGCAAGGGTTATTAGTCCAAACAATACGTTCAGGCTTATTTATTTTTAAATAAGATCCGAAATATATAAATATCCGTAATATGTTAAAAAAAAAAAAAAAAAAAAAAAAAAAACAATCTATAGGACTTCAATTCAATTTATTACGATTAAATATTGTAAATAATTCACCGCGAGCCCCGCACGGGGGCTTGGCCTGTATCGTGGCAGTTCAGTTAAAATAAATAACTTTACCTAGTAAAGTAAAGTTATAAGTACATTTTTAGTTATAAGTACATATTTTTATAGCGTTTTTACCATTATTTATTTATTTTTATATTTATTTTTTTCCGACATTTCGGCTGTGTTATTACATACAACAGCCGTGGTCGCGCGCGTCACGAGTTGCACGCGCTCTCACTCGGCATCACTGTTGGTCGATAGGTACCTAAATCCGTGGGTACCATCCACCAATAGACATTTACTGAAAGCTGGATCGATTGCATCTCCACCTTTGCTCGCCCGTATCATAGACCTTTATCTATTATTCATAGTTTAATAGCTAATAATGTTAATGTATTTACTTACTAATAATCCTACATACTTACATAAGTAGGTATATATAGGTATCCAAAGTTGATTCATAATCAATTTACCAAGTTTATTAAATACTCTGCGTATCTACAACACGTTTTCCTCCTATAATAGTATCATTGAAAACTATTATAAGTAGTATCTATTAATAATTTTTATTAACTGAAAATTGTTATAAAGGTTTGAATTATTGGTAATAATTTATAATTGTGGTCAATCTTGACAATAGAAACTCATTAAATTAAATACACATATTAGATGACGAAGTAAGTTAAGGTATATCCTTATTCCAAGCCTGGTAGGTAGGTATCTACATAACTTATAAATGGTCGAAATATAAACATTGTTATTTCGCAAGACTGGCATGGGTTGAATTCCTCATTGATGTTATTCCCGTAAAAACTCTCAAGGTCTACAAGTAGTTTATATACATAATACTCTTATAATCTATTCAGAGCAGACGTGAAGCATAATTAATGATTAAACGAACTTACCTGTGAGTGAAGTTCTATCATAATTATGCGAACGTCTGGTCTGAATAGATTAGTATCCCGCCCACCCATCGTGGTTGCAACACTCCCAATATAGGTAACATTACGGTAATACTATACTACATCAATGAGGTCCAGGATCTGTTTGCGTATTTTACTACTAACTAAATGACATTGGCCTACAGATACACAGATACCCTAAAATTTTTTAAAAGGATGACAATGACATCCATAGCAAAGCATTTTCCTAACTTCAGTGTTGATTTGGCTCACTAATCGCGAGACTACAAGTAGTTTATATACATAATACTCTTATAATCTATTCAGACCAGACGTTCGCATAATTATGATAGAACTTCACTCACAGGTAAGTTCGTTTAATCATTAATACATTTTATATAATAAAATATGCAACAGTTATTACCAAGCCCGCTTATCATAGTAATTATCGTCATCAAACTATCGATATGGCCCCACACTAGCTTTTCGCTCCAAACTGCTCCAAACTCATGTACAGTGTACGTGCATGTGTGTGTAAAATTGAACGTTCCCACAAATCTGTGATTGTTCTTCTCCTTCTAGTGCACAAAACCCTACATTTGCCAAATAAAGACAGCTAAGTGGTGAGTTTTATACCGGCACCCTTGGCTTTAGCAAGCAAGCCTACATAAACAGTGGTAAAATTACAGTGGTAAAATTGAACCACAGAGTAAGTGTATCCATTGAACGTTATTATTGTAATTAATGTGTACAATAGAGTTTTTCATTCATTCAATGTATTGTACTGAATTTTATTTGTTCCCTACTCAAGAGTTAAAGCTAGAAACTTTAAAGCGCAAATTGCGCAAACTATCGGACGTAAGTCGCGGACGACGGGACGGACGTGCCCTTGAGCTTTCGGAGTCCGAAAGCTCCGTCCGAAATTAGGACGTCCGACCAACGATCTGGGTGCGCTGGATGTTTTTGTACTGTGCATAACTTGCCATACTTTTGTTTTTAGCATGTGGAAAACAATAAAACAATGTAGAATGTTAGAAAACACTAAAACACGGCGCTGTGAACCCGGCTTTGTAGCAAAATTAGCAAAGCAATTAAAAAGTCAGACAAAAATAATAACGATACCTGCCATAAAAAAATAAACTATAAAATGGAGAAATTAATTTTCTTGCCATGCAGTTCGCACCATAAATGTCAACTATTGTCAATGTCATTGTCAGCTATAGGTGAATTTTTGAGGTTAGATTATTATTTAATATTTGTTGTGTGTTGGTTGTGTGCACAGACGAGTGATTGTGAGTAATGGCTTGTGGAAAAAACTGATTTGATTTGTCCTAAATCTGCTCTGCTACAAATTCATATACAAATATTAAAGCAATTGTTCGACTTTATAAAATGAATTCTTTATTCCGGGTAGTTGCTAATGTTCTAAAACAGCAACAGCACGGTTTTCATACATGTTCTGCGAACTTGGCCTGGGCAAAACGAAATATTCCGAAGAATTTCTTAGAATTAAACAAGAAAGTCTTTCCGCCCCAAGAAATCGGCGAAGAGCCTCGACCTGCTGTAAGTCATAACATTGAAACCTTGATTTCAGATGCATCTCAGTATTTGTAATCAATTCTTAGTTTTGGTGCCTAGTTATCTACCATGTCTACTGGGTCAAATCAAACTGCATTTTACATAGACCACCAACACTTACAGCATAAATATATAATCTTATTACACTACTTATTAAGGCAACTTATTATGCCCTACCAATTAAACCATACTTGTGCTTGTCACAATTCAGTTCAGGCTTATTTGATTAAATTTACCTTATATTAATATCACAATTTCTTTGCAGTATGTTTGCCATCAAAAAACCAATTTCAAATACAGTCCTGAAAAGCTTTGGTATATTGCCTCATTTGTGAGAGGTATGACTGTAGATGAGGCTGTCAAACAGTTGAGTTTTGTAAACAAAAAAGGAGCCGGATTTGTAAAAGAAGCAATCTTAGAAGCAAAGGAAATGGCAGTTAAAGATCACAATGTTGAATTCCAGAGTAATTTGTGGGTTGGTAAGTTCAGCCTTTGTAACTCAGCTATAATAAAGATGTCTTGATGACTGCCTCCAGTAACCTGCTTATTATTCAAGACTTCTCAATAATAATTATAATCTGTTCATCATGTTGCCTATGTTGCCTATACAACCATTCTCACAAAATACATTTAACATATTCCCTGTCATTCCCAACATCATCAGACTTGGATCTGTTTGGTGACTCCATATTTACTTTTAAGAGAAAATTGAACAAACATTTTATGATTGGTCACCAAAACCAACTCCAAGTTGACAATTAAGTACTTGCCTAGTCTTATTTTTAGTTTAACTTTAGAATTGTTTTTGTTTTGTTTTTAATTGAGTTTATTTTTTGTTTTGATTTTAATTAACCTTTAACTTATATTAGCTTTTTAGCTGTTGTCAGTTCCTAATACTTAGGGTCGATTCACATCTGACGGAAGATCCGTCGCGGATTATCGGTCGCGGAACGCCAGAACTGACAAATGTATAGAAAAACACTCGACCGTTCACACTCGATGGATGATACGTTAGTCCGTCGAGTGTGAACGGTCGAGTGTTTTTCTATACATTTGTCAGTTCTGGCGTTCCGCGACCGATAATCCGCGACGGATCTTCCGTCAGATGTGAATCGACCCTTATTGTAAATGTTGTGCATGCCTGTAATGGGTGTACATTCTATAGTGACTGATTTAAAATGTTCCTACAAAATGTGTATTATGTATGCTGTTGGTGTTGCCAAATAAATAAATAAATCATCCTTTGGAGGCCACCTCAGTGCACTCTGCACATACATGAGTTGTAGGCTCTTTGTTAAATAAAGAAGTAAGATTGAGTTTGATCATTGTTATGTTACAGCTGAATCTTTTGCTGGCAAAGGCATGTGCATGAAAGGTATGCGAAGACATGCAAGAGGCAGAATGGGGAAAGTACGATACCAGTACTGTCATTACTTTGTAAAACTAGAAGAAGGTAAACCACCTAAAGATTACTATAAACGCAACTTACCTGGACCTGAACAACAGTTAGACCAGTGGCTTGAACAAATGAGGAAACGAAAAATTATAAATTCTTATTGAGCATTGTGTAGTTTTGTATTAGATTAGAATAAATATTTGTTATTTAAATGCTACTTTTATTTATATTTTTGATGTGCTCATTTGGAAATATTTCTGACAACTTTTCAGAGCTAATGGACTAGTTCAGTAGAGCACATCTTGCAAACCGCCCATCTATTCAATTCATTCTTAACAGAAGAACACGTTCAGATAAATATGCATGCGATTTTATTGTTCGAGCCTAGCTAGTTAGGCTAGTTGGGTTACTAAGTATCAACCAAGGGATGCTTAAAACCCTCAGTGCTGGTTTAGTTTCACATGACACTTGTCTTGTCTTTAGTTCCTATAAAGTCAAATGTTAGCAATCAATAGCTTAAACATCATAATAATCCTACCATATGTTGTTCCATGTTAGCAGAGTATTACAGTATTATTTATTTTCTCTGTGCTATTACTATCAGAAGGGTTGGGTGCTTTAATAATCTTGGGAATCCTTTGAAACTAAGAGGAAAACAGAAGAACAAACATTTCTATAAATATTTAATAAAATATCTAATTTTATTATTATGTGATTGATATTTACAATTTCAATTTAGATGTACTTTCAATTAGGTTTGCATTGGTGAAGATGTAGGTAGGTAGGGTACCTTACAAGAAACTACAGTTCTTCCAATGGATCTAGGCATTCGTGAAGTTAGCTGTCTGTCTGCGCAGAATACAATTTTGTATGAAAAAGCAGTCACTGCGTAGACAAATGGATAACTTCACGAATGCCTAGATCCGTTGGGCAAACTGTACATATAAACCAAATAAAATAAGGTGTTAAAAATGTTAAAATGTATCTTTAGTTAGTAGTGAACTTAAAAAAATTGCAGATTTCCATCTACTAAGGTATCTTTGTATCAATTTATTTTCTAATTTTATTTTAGTCCAAAATTACAATCAAATCAATCCACCTATTAAGAAATTGATGCCGCGCCTGTCGAGTATCTGCCACGAATCCGTTAATGTGCCTGCTCAAGATAAACAGACAGACAGACTGACAACAAAGTGATCATATAGGATCACTTTGTTGTCCGTCTGTCTGTCTGTTCCGTTTTTTCCTTTTGAGGTACGGAACCCTAAAACCATAAAATAATTGTAATAGCGGCGAATGTAACATCTTTTTGCAATCAAAAATTACGTGAAAATTTTATGTCTTGATAATCTTATCAGCTTATCCATCTTTTATAATATGTTTTGTTGTAGGAAATATAGTTTGATTTATTTACAATCAGTGTAGCAATTCTTTAAACATTAGTGTTTTATTTAAGTCCTTACTGATAATCTCTCAAAAAAATATATATGTCGTTAAACTATTCCTTACTAGCTGATTATTATTATTTTGAATTTAAGTTCTGTTTTGAGTCCTAACCAAACCAAACTCGCTTTTCTGTGCCAATTAATCGAGTATATGTCGTCGGCATGGCAGATCGTGCTTGTTTAATCAGCCATTCAATTAAACGCCTAGCCATTTCATTAAACGGCGCCGTTCAACCAACGGCCTGAATGATATTCAGCCAATGTAATGAACTGGTTGGTTGGATGCGTCATTTCCGGCCGAGGCAGCGGCGGCCGCTGCCGCGGCACACTCGCTACGCTCGCTGTGTATGTAATTTTTCCCTATCCTAACCAACTGACGTTGATCTAAGATGTTGTCGTGTTACATCAAAATCAGTCAGTTATGTTACTCGTATGTTTAGGCTAGTTAAAACTATGCGCAAGGCGAGCGAGCGTAGCGAGATTCCCGCGGAGTGCTAGAAATTGAATAATGTTATCTTCATAGCTCCAAGCCATTCGCCTATTAAAATTCAGGCCGCTAGTTGAACGGCACCGCCGTTTAATTTAATGGTTGATTAAACCAGTTGGCTGCGACAGGTATATCATGCTATGTCTAGGTATGTTCAGCGACGCTATTTCACGATCTGCCCATCTCACACCCGCCTTAACGTTCGTTTGACGATTTGGCCAGCGATACTTGGGCATATCATGATATGCCTAGGCAGATCGTGAAATAGAACAAATTTATAGCGGAATACTACATTTCCGGCGTTTCGGCGGCCGCTGCCGCGCGCAATATTTCCTACTTCCAGCCTGAAAATTACTTCGAGCATCTACAACTTAAAGCTAACTTCTTAAACTTATATCTTACTAGATAATATTATGCATGGCATTGAGAACTTTAAACAAAGTAACTTATGTTTTAATAATAATAAAATACTTTTGAGTGTTTCGATAAATCGATTAAATAAATTCTATAAAAGCTGCAATTAGGAAGCTCTGCGATATTTCAGTATAATTGCATCTTCTTGATACTAAAAGCTATTAACTAAGAAAATATTAAGTACAGTAACTTGATCGTAATTTCCGCTAATGATTACCGTCAAGCTAATTAAAATAGTGTGTATGACTATCTACAATAAATTAAACACCTAAAGAACTTCGTGGCTCTGGTTTTTTTGGAACATAACCATATAAAAATATAGAGCCTATTACTAACAATGTTCCCATTGCAAACTGTACAGTTAATACAAAGTCGAAAATGTACATCGACACTACGCATGATATCACTATCGCGACAGATGTTGCGAAACCTTTCAGTATGTTATCTGCGTACTTTACTACAACGGCCACGATCAGTCCGCCAGCCGCTTGGAGTATTACTAAGTACCACACAAAACCATCAAATCCTTTAAGTAAATTGTTGCTAGTTCCTTCCTTCACGAGATATGTGCCTGTGCCGAATGGCAGAGACAATAAACTCAGCTGCACATTCCTCATCCACACCTGAAAAAAATATACTTAGAGTAGGATGGCAAACTAAGAAAAGATATTAGTAGAATGTGAACCTGATAGCCAATAGAATATTTGTTTATACCTTATAAAATGTTTTAGTTTGTATGGGAATTACAAAAAAAGGGGATGAACAGATCTGTGAGGCTGATCAAGTACATAATACAGAAATGAAATACTTACTGATATGTCAGATTCCTTCAATACTTTTTCAAAGTATATTCCAGCAAAGCCAGAAATAAAGCAAGCAGCTAATGCTGCACTGAACCCAATCAATTTTGATTGTTCTGGCAAGTGGGAACTCTTCACGGAGCTTGTTTTTTCTGTTGATGATAGCTGCACCAGTGCTACACCGGACGCCAGCAGTGCTAGGGCACACCACTGCCATTTCTTAAGATGCCTCTTTAGGACAACAACAGCAAAAAATGCTGTGGTAAGAATTTTCAATTGATATGTAACCTGTAATGAAAATAATTTGTAAGTAATATTAATTTCTGGCATTAGTAATGAAAGTAAATTTAGTACATTATTTTTGAGAAGTAAAAAAAATACCTGATAAGTAGCTGCATCCAAGTTGGATGCCGAAACATATAGTAAATTGTTTTGGAGGATATATAGAAATGATGGCACACAAACTCGTAATGTATCCCTCACATTTAATATTACTATATTGTACATTGATCTGGCTCCTTTCTCTACTCCTCCTGATTCTTGCATTACTAGTCCAATACATATTATAAGTTTGAAAAATTCTGCCATCAATACAGCTGAAACAGAACATTTTGAAAATTATTCTCAAATTGTTGACCACCAGTTAAAAGATTGATACAATTTGCTTATTGTAATTTTTTTTTATTTTTATTTTTTTTTCCAAGTTTTATTTGCGATCAGTTTTCCAACTATGAGCAAATTGTTTGCGGGTGTAATGTCAGGCAGAGTTCACACCTGGTTTTCCTCTCCAGTAGGCACTCTTCATTGGTTTAGTCACACATTCAGCTGCATGACATCTTTTCTTTTAAGTCGTCTCTTGTAGGTAGGGTTTGTGAGTTGCTGTGCTAGTTGGTTAGGATGGCATTTTAGTTTTTCCTGATAGGTTTGAGCAGTGGTTCTGATCTCTTCACCTACTGTGTTGACTTTAAGTATGTCATGCAGTTCCGTATTCTTTATGAACCAGGGTGCATTGGAGATATTTTTTAGGAGGCTATTTTGGAAGCGCTGAATGATGTTGACATTAGAGGTGCAAGCTGAACCCCATAGTTGGATGCCATAAGTCCATGTCGGCTTCAGTACAGTTTTGTAGATAAGTAGCTTATTGTCTACTGACAGCTTTGCGTTTCTCCCAAGTAGCCAGTAGAGTCCTCTGTATTTTAGACTGAGTTGGTCCCTTTTAGATTGGAGGTGTTTCTTCCACGTTAGGCGGCGATCTAGGTGCATACCTAGGTATCTAACAGAATCACTGTGTGGAAGTGGGTCGCTTCCCAGATTGACGGGTGGACAGTCACCTCTTTTTAGTGAAAAGGTTACATGGACTGACTTTGTGGCACTCGCTCTAATCCTCCATGTTTTCAACCAAACATCCACCTTATTAAGGCTCTTCTGCAGTAGGTTTGATGCCTCAATCGCGTTACTGCTATTAGCAAGAATTGCTGTGTCATCAGCATAGGTGGCTATGGTGACATTCTGTGTTATGGGTAGATCCGCTGTAAAAATGGTATAGAGGACAGGTCCTAGGACTGAGCCCTGTGGAACACCTGCAGTTATATTGTAGAAGCCAGATGTCTCCTCCCCATCTTTGATTTGGAATATACGGTCTTGAAGGTAGGATTTGAGTAGTGTGTAAAAAGTGTGTGGCAGAAATGACTTTATCTTGTACATGAGGCCTTCAAGCCAGACCTTGTCAAACGCTTGCTGGATGTCAAGGAAGGCAGAAGAGCAGTATTCCCTGTTTTCCAGAGCACTTCGAATAGTATGATAGACTCTGTGGACTTGTTCTGTTGTTCCATGTTTTTGACGAAACCCAAATTGATGTTCAGGGATAACCTTTCTATCTGTCAAGATTGGAGAAATTCTTTTCAGTAGTATTCTTTCAAATAATTTAGATAGCACCGGCAAAAGGCTTATTGGTCGGTATGAGCTGGCTTCATTGGCTGGTTTGCCCTCTTTGTACACCATTATTATCTGAGATACTTTCCATAGAGATGGGTAGTGTTGCACTCGGAGTATCCCATTTAACAGTGTAGTTAAGTATACAATGCTTTTCTTTGGGAGTTGTTGTAAAACTTCTTTGGTGATTAGGTCAAAACCTGGTGCCTTTTTATTATCCAAGCCTTTTATCTCAAGTTCTATTTCCTTCGGAGTTACTGGCTTAATTGGTAGGTCCAGTTGAAGGTCGTG
Organism: Epirrhoe alternata; assembly: GCA_963565295.1. NCBI lineage: Eukaryota > Metazoa > Arthropoda > Insecta > Lepidoptera > Geometridae > Epirrhoe > Epirrhoe alternata. The sequence continues at coordinate 8,498,205 of OY751381.1, read as the reverse complement.
GCTTAACGTACCCACAATGTCTGCGGGCGGAGTACTGGGATCAGCTTCGTTTGGCGTAAACACTGTCTTCAGATGGTCTGCAAATGCTTCAGCTCTCTCCTGGCTTGATCTGGCCCACTGACCATTGGGGAGTTTTATTGGTGCATTTACTTTTTGCGGTTTATTGGCATTATTTTTCATCGCTTTCCATAGTGAGTAGTTTGATACCTTGGTGGCAGTTAGTGATTCTAGGATGTTCTGTGTGTTTACTTCATCAGCGTTGTGTATCAGACTTTTAAGTTCCAATGCGGCTTTATTTAGAGCTGTTTTGTCAGTGGGACATCTACTGGTGTGCCAAACACGACGCAGTCTCCTTTTTTCTAGTATCTTATTTCTTATTTCCCAAGGCACATTTTTTTGCCTCACTTCTTGTTCAGTTTTCTGAGGGGTACTTTTCCAACAAGCTCTCTGTATTGTGTTAGTTAGTTGCATAGTAGCATTATCAACATCTTCAGGAGTTGTAAGGGCTATTTTTAGTTTAAGCTCTTCCATTATGTCACGGAATGAGTCCCAATCTGTATGCCTATTGTAGAGAGTTGCCTTTTTTTCATTAAGGAAGACCCTGGTACTCATTTTAAGTATTACAGGGACATGGTTAGACGATCCATACAAGTTTGTTTCCGTGCTGAATGAGTATTTAGCAAGTCCTTTTGTTATGTAGAAATCTATGATGTCTGGTAGTTTGTATGACTCAGTCGGCCAGTGGGTGGGTTCAGTTGGCGAGAGGTGGGTAAGGTTGTTGTCATCCATGCTACCTTTTAGCACTCTACCTCTAGTTGTAATGAGCCTGGAGCCCCAGTGGGTGTGTTTGGCATTCCAGTCACCGCCAGATATGAATCGCCTCTGTAGCGTTTCAAAGTAATCATCCAAGAATCCTTGAGAGAATTTATGTTTAGGAGGGCAGTATATAGCGGAGATATTGAAGCTGCCATTTTTATCTTCTACTGTTACTGTAGCTGCTTGAATTTCATCTGTTTGGAATTTACAGAGATAGTGGTGCTTGATTGAAGTTTTAATAATTACTGCCGCACCTCCATGACCTGTGCCATCAGGGTGATTAGTGTTGTAGATATTAAAGATTCGTATTTTTATGAGGTGTTTATCAGTAAGGTGGGTCTCTGATATTAGTAAGATATCCAACTTGTGTGTGTTTATCAGCGTTTCCAGTTCTTTTACGTTGGGCGCTAGGCCATTGATGTTCCAGGTTGCTAGCTTTAGTGTTCTTACTTGAGAGACTTTTCTACTAGAGTCACTATAAGACTCATTAGGGAACTTATTTGTTGAAGCAGAAAATCTATTTTTTCAGATTGTTTTATGAGTAGATCTTGTAAGATCTGAGATGGCTCCACCTCTCTAGGAGGCAGTGATTGTGGTCTGTTAGGTTGTTTGGCTGCTTCAGCATAAGAAGCTTTAGTGTTAGCACCTTCAAAGTTTCTTATAGAAGGAGTTTTGGGGTCCAGGGGTTGTCCTAATAATGGTTGGTGCTGCTGGAATGTTGTAGCTCTGTCATGTTTTCCATGCTGCCGTTCAGTGGTCTGTCGGAGCTCTGGTTCTTTTAACAGGTGTTGCTGTTGGTGCTGTGGCTTCTTATGTTGTCGTTGCTGCTGCTCTTGTGGTGGCTGCTGCTCTTGTGATGGCTGTTTGTAGGGTTGTTTAGTAACTGCTACTTGGTCTTCCTTTGGGTTCTCATTGGGTGTACCGGTTTGGTCCAAGAACCTCCTTTGCTTTGGCTTTTTTCTATTCAGGATTTCCTTATAGACCCCGCATCCTTTATAGTTTGCTGGATGGCTACCAGAGCAGAGTGCGCATGTTGCTGGGGTGTTCCGATCAGTTTTTGGGCACTCAGACGTTTTGTGAGACTCTGCACACTTAACGCAGCGGTATGGTCTTAGGCAGTTATTTTTAGTATGTCCATATTGTTGAAATCTGATGCACTGTACAATATTAGTGCGCTTTTTTGGATCTTCGATGGTAACGGCTGTATTATAGATTATTTGTAAATCTTTTATTTTTCTATTGTTAGGTCCAGGTTCTAAATTTACAAAGAATGAAGATGAAGGCCTTTTTTCTGGGCCTATCTTGGCGTTAATTATTTGGCCTCTTACCTTATTGCCGGTTTTCTCAATATAAATAAATTGCAATTTATTTAAAGTAATTTTTTGGCACAGAGAATCAGCATTGCCATTCAGGGTGGCAATGCGCCAGTATTTTGGGCACACTTCCGACTGGCATTGACCTGGATGAGTTGAGCTATCTATAGATCGTTTTTACGACGATCCTTAGATAACTTGACTGATTCTATTGTATTTTGTAATTTTATGTACATATTGTAGTAGCTTAGTTTCTGTAATAAACTCTTTTTATAAGAGGATGAATATACCTATACCTACATACTAACCTGCAGCTGGAGAAAACATTTCCATATCTCTAGTTCTGGCATAGCGCATACTGAGTCCCAGCGCTGCATTTTGTACAGTCAAAACCACCAAACTTACATATTTTATGTAACCTGTCAGAACAAAACAAGATTTTGATTATGAATTAATCCATAATTTTTCATCTAGTATAAGAATAAGAATATGTTTATAAAGCACTAGCTGTCCATTGCGGTGTTATCTGCATTTCTTCAGGAAAACTTCACTTTCCAGGATAAAATATAGCCTAGTTCATCAGGGATAATGCAGGATTCTAATGGTGAAAGAAATTTTTCAAATCGGTCCAGTAGTTTCGGAGCCTATTCAATTCAAACAAACAAATCTTTCCTCTTTATAATATTAGTGTAGATAGTGTTAGATGATTTGCAAGAGATAATTTTCATACTAACCATTGACAGATGAAGGTTATTTATTGCACTGTTTTGCAATAACAATAATTCATAACAATAGTTTACAATAGAGTAAACATGTTTATGTGTTGAGCTACTTGTTTGCAGTGCATATATACAGGTCATTGCCCTCTAGAACTTACGGTAACCCGAGCGTCGGTTTGGTGCATGAGTTTTCTTGGAGTCACCCTCCATGTTCTCGGAATTCAACTGAGTAGCAGCAGTAACAGAATCTTCATGTGCTTCAGGTTCTGGTTTTGTTATGTTGACTGGCTCGCCGCTAATGCCAGACTCGTCAACTTCGGTCTTCATAGGAAATAAAACTACCTGATTAATATGATAAGATAATCAATCAGTATGATAAAATGAAATACGTAATCCTAATAATTAAACACATCGCAGATTCGTGAGTTTCCTGACTGATTCAACCTACCTTCTGAACACTCACTAATTTACGTGTTGTACAAGTGGTACAAGTAAATTTTTAGACGGTAAACGTGTTAAGTAGCGATCTACTAAATACTACGTTAATTTATACGTACACAGCAAATTTATGAACATATTTCTTCAAATAAATATTACTAAAGGGAAGGGAAAGGAATTCAGATTGAGCCAGGCTGATTTGTTGTGTTGACGTCGGCAAAAACAACCTGGCAAAAAATAACGCAACGAACGCAACCCTGCTGAATGAAATTAAGTAAAGTTGACAATGACAATTCATTTAATACTGTCGTCCGTAGATCTTTTGTCTGAGACTTGATCCTTTTGCCCTTATTGTTATTAACCCATACCTTTATCCCCGTAATAAATAATATTTTATGTAAATTTATAAATATTAATAACGTAGAACTGTAAATAACTGTAATAATACTTAATCTAACTATTTAACTTGGATGAATCAATTCTTATCACCGGCCATCTGCTAATACTTATTCCCCCTCAAAGTTTATTACACTTTATTCTTTACAGCTGGAAGGGGAAGACCTAGGCGAACCTTCTTGGATCAAATTGGCGACATTTTGGAGAAGGGCCAGGTCAAAAGTACCCTAAACCGACGAGCATGTATGAAGAATGTAATGAGAGTGAATGAGGCGAAAGTTGTGTGTCAGGATCGTAGCGACTGGAGATCCGTGGTCTCTGCCTACCCCTTTGGGAAAGAGGCGTGACTTTATGTATGTATGTATGTATGTACTTTATTCTGTCTAATAACACGTGGCTGGTTTACACTTGTTAAGTGCTTTAGTGTCAAGTAAACTTTTAACTTAAGAATTTAGTTAATTGTGTGTGTAAACCAGCAATTAAGTGCTTTAGTTATCAAGTTGACAACTAAACCGGTTAAGTGGTTTGACAGCAACTGTAATATAAATAATTCTATTTTCTGTTTAGTAGCCCCCCTCTCCACACTCCGCGACCCCACCTCTCAAGGTTTGACACTTAATGTATGAAGTCTATAGTATTTATTTCAGTTTGTAGTACAACTTTTTGTTCATACCCTCCGTATTAACAAAAAGTTTACAAAAGTGTTTCAAAAACAAGTAGAAGAAGAGTATTTTTGGCTCGTTTCTATTAAAAGTAGACAATACTCAAAAGTAGTGATTAGATTCTCCTTGATTGTCAAGTAAACTTTTTAACTAAATGATTCAGTTATTTCTAGCAGCCATTTCGCCATTTTCTTCAAACTTTTATGACCTCTATCTTTCGTCACGCAGTCAAAATTTATGAAAATGACAGGTCTCGCCTGCAAGTGGGGGGGTGCGGAGTGCGAAGAGCGGGGCTACTAAACAGAAAAATAGGATTATTTCTATTTCGCTTGCAGCTAATCCACTAAACCGATTTAGTTGACAACTTCTTTGAATTGGTGGTTTACACACACAATTAACTGAATTATTAAGTTAAAAATTTAGTTAACTGTTAATCACTTATCAGGTATAAACAACCCAAAGTGGTCGTAGAAAAGATGCTTTTATCTAATGTCAAATGTCATTTTACTCTATTCTACCGTAGAGATGGATGGTGATCAACTGAACTCCTCTTTTAGCAGAACGATGCAGTTGAAACTCGGATTTTCGATCAAGTTTCATCTATGATTTTAAAACATGCTGACAGCGAGCTGTTCTGATGATGGAGCCAGTAGCTAGTTCAACGTAACTTCTCAGGAAATAACAATAAAATATCGGTGTTAGGACTTATTTTAACCTCATTTTATATTTTACCTATGTTTCTACAATAAATGACATTTTATTTTATTCTATTCTTCTAACCAGTTCATGATAATAGGTGCTTACATTAAAATCTTGTATCGAAATATATTTAATTACTAAAAACTTATTATTATGTTGAATTCAACCTTATTGAGCACGTCTTCGCTTGTCATTGCGAAACGAACTTGCGAGTTTCACTTAATCACTAAACTGGTTTAGTGAAAACGCACGGCTGCTAGAATTAAATAAATTTTTAAGTTAAAAGTTTACTTGACACTAAAGCACTTAACAAGTGTAAACCAGCTCCATAATTTGAATAAATAATACACAGAGTGCTAAAATGCCTGACATGACACATTGAACTTGTTTCGTTTCACGTTGTGTAGCTCACAACAATTTTATAGCAAAACAAATCAAGTACCAAAATGAAACGATAAAACATACAAAAAAAAATAATGTTTTTGTCTATTTCCTGTATAATTATTTCATAAATTATCGTAAACGAGCCAAAAAACGTAAATAAATAAACAATAAACATTTTCTTCAAAAATCCGTCAAATAACAGTACTGAGTAAAATGGAACGTAACCTGTTAGAGAGTGCGAAAATGTTAAGTGTGAGTGATTATAATCGATTGAGATGAATTGGTCGTAGTCTCGATTAAACTGTAGGACATTACTATTTGATGGACTTCATCTCGAAGTGTCACGCATACGTTCCGGCGTGAAAAAGACTATAGCATGAAACCGACACTGGCAGAATTGTGACAACAAGTCGCAGTAGCCATAGAGAAGAAGTTGAGTTTAAAAAACTACATTTAAACTCGGCAAAAGGATTTTATCTCAATTCAATGCACAGACGTACTAGGGATACTGCGTATCAGACGGAAAACTCAGGAACAAATCTACTCGCCGTAATTTAATCTGTGGGCCACATCTCATAGATTTTGACAAATGAAACCACAGAGTATTGAAGAAAGCATCGTGCTACCACCGTAGATAATAAATGATTTCTTTCCTGATTCATTTCAATCACTCATTCTATTTCTATTCTTTCCTATTTTTTCCTATTCATGAGCCGAAGGCCCAATGTACTTAGGTAAATATGAGGTGTTGTGAAAGGCAAGAAATAATTTAACATATTGATCATTTATTTTTTTTTTAATTTTTTAACTTAGTTTTACATTTATTATAAGCTTTTGCCTGCATGGCAGGTAATGTCTTGTTGGCTAATCTGACAACATCCGTACCTTTTAAAATTCGGTTTATTATATTGCACCAGTTAAATACTGCTAAACGTAACGTGAATCCCAGAAATAGATCTTTTACAAGATTTTTGTGTAATTCGCAATGGAGAAAGTCAAGCGAATATTTAGCTTCTATATTATTTTTGATGCTTTTAATTATTTCTTTACTATGTGGTTGCTTTTCTAAATATTCGCTGGCTTCCTCAGTAATAATACCAAAGAAACTCACGGCATTTTCTGAAGGGTAGGTTAATTTTTTTTCTTTTACGGATTTGTATTCTTTAAAAGATATCCAATTACGGATGGAGCCTGTTTCAAAATTCAAATTTGTAGCGGTTAACTCATCCTCACACTGCCGACATTTAATTTTTCCTAATATTTTTCTTATAACCCACCCTGCAGTATATGCACGTGAGTGTACATGTAGTCTTTCTTGCCTACTTGTAATAGATGTAGGAAATATTTCTGGTCCTACTTCAGAGGATTCAGGGACATTATCATTATTTTCAATTTCATTTTCCTTGGTGGTGCCAAACAAAGCCTGCAATTTTAACAATTGGACCCCTGAATCCTCTTCACAATTATAATTTTTTGAGTGAAACTGTATAAATCTAGTGATTAGCAGTGATTTAAGTGTGCTTATAAAGGTGTGGCAATCTGGGTCATTATTTCTGAAATTATACGACCGCACTTGACCGAAAAAGTTTTCAATTGGGTCCGAGTTAAAATATCGCGGACGCATAATTTTAATTTCTTTTTTTTCCAACTGTTGCCACACCCTTTCGTAACTTTTTAATGTTACAATCCAATTTTTCAAAGAAGGTACAGATGTTTCTTTTCCTTTTTCATCAACATATCTTATTTCTGAAAGTTTTTTTATAGCATCTCGCCAAAACGTGTGGTGCATTGAGTTTTTTGTAACTGCATGTCTTAGCGGTTTGCCTTTTGATTTTTTTGAGTATAAACTCGCTCCATTCACTGAGTCGAACAAATCGTCAAAAAATGATACCACTTCTGCGGTATTTTTTAATGTAGGGCTCACTGGACTGCCATCTGCATATTGCGCTGCAACAAAAAAAAAATGAAGATATTAATATGCGAAAACGAAGCTTCGCTCTACATGATGATGATCATGGCTATTATGAGGGTCGGATAGTAGTTTCCTGATTTACTATGAAACTAGGTACTTAAAGGAAATTTAAGCTTACGTACTAAATTGGTTCTTATCTATACTAATATTATAAAGAGGAAAGATTTGTTTGTATGTTTGAAATGAATAGGCTCCGAAACTACTGGACCGATTTGAAAAATTCTTTCACCAATAGAATCCTACATTATCCCCAATGAACATAGGCTATATTTTATTCCGGGAAAGTGAAATTTTCCCGAGGGATCGCGGGTAACACCGCGGCGGACAGCTAGTCCATCCATACTAATATTATAAATGTGAAAGTAACTCTGTCTGTCTATCTGTCTGTTTGTTACCTTTTCACGCCAAAAGCACTGAACAGATTGGGCTGAAAATTGGCATGGATAAAGGTTGTATCCCAGGGAAGGACATAGGCTACTTTTTATCCCGGAAAAATCCCGAGGGACCGCGGGTTACACCGCGGGAGCGCAGCTAGTATTATATAAAATGCTTACCAAACTGAGCGGTGTAAGACAAAGTAGCTGCAACCGTTTTACTAAAAACTCTAGTACAGTTTTTTACCTGAAACATAAATATAGTTGAATAAGCTTACCGCTGAAAATAAAAGCAAGAAATTTTTAAATATAATTACAATCAAAATTCAAAAGAGAGAAATTACTAACCTTCATCTTTTTAATTTTTTCTGGAATGACATGTTCATCATTTAACTTGTGCAGTAGTCGCATCTGTGCATGGGTGCAATCTGTTTTGTATACTTCAACAATATCAGACCATTTTGATATCTTGCCTTGGTATATTATGTTTTTTGTAAGAAAGTTGTTTCGGAGCCCTTTAATTAGGTGTGGTGGATCATAAATCACACTCAAGACATGTCCGTTGATTTCAATAACTTCATCTGCAATATGACTTGATATAAGATTCACATTATATTGAACAATAAATCCTACTAATATTATAAACTAGTTACTAGTTTTCCATTCTTTTTGTAGGTTATTTAAGTCGCGGGTACCAGCTATAGTATGTATATCATGGTTCAAAATTAAGAAAAATTTTTTAGCTCAAACACTTACCAATAATTTTATCAGCACGTATCTGTTCTCTTTTTGTATCCTCCAGGAGACTTTTAATCATGCTCTGGAATGCTGTCCCTTGATCACAGACTATTGCCAGAGGTTGTAGACCAGCATTTATTATGGCTGTTACCATATTCATACCTTCTACAATTAGGAGTAAGACTTTTCTTCTTATTAATTATTTTTTTCCTCATCAGTCGTTTAGGAGTATGATGTGCAGGTACTTCTGCAAATGTATTAATAGATTCAATAATTTATAATTTAAGGTTCAACACAGAAAAACATTCTATGAAAACTTTAATGATAAAGTTTATTCCAACTTTTAAAAACACTTCATGTTAACTTTAATGCAAAATACATACTGTGTACTATATTTTTTCTTACCGTTAGAAGCTGGGTTTTCAACAGCTTCATGCACAAATTTTACAGGTAAAGAAGTGGAGGTGATACCCAGTACATCTGAAATTGAAATACTGGTAAAATATTTATTTCTGGACTTTTCACACAGCATCATCTAGCCCCAAAGTAAGCAGAGCTTGTGTTATGGGTACTACATGACTGAAACTACTTATATACATTTTGTTTGTAAATACATACATAATTATAAATAGAAAACAGACCCGAGACAAATATATGTAGATCATACAAACATTTGTCCCACAGCGGGGTCATACTCGAAAAAATGGTAAGATTTTATCCATGCTATTACATTTATTACCTTTAGAAGCTGGGTTTTCAACAGCTTCATGCACAAATTGCACAGGTACAGAACTGGAAGTCATACCCGTTACATCTGAAATGGAAATATTGGTAAAATAAATATTTAAAATGGTAAGATTTTAGTAAGTAAGTTCGTATAATAGATTTTAGTTATATTATCTAATCATGCTAATTATTATATTCAACCAATCATTATGAAACTTTGCATAAACATTTAAGGGGTATCGAAATGGAGAAACTTCCCGGAAGCCATAATCCTGCTGTTTCTAACAGATGTTTAACACTATTTATTATTGCTTACTCTTCTAAATCAATGCCTAGGCAGTAATGAGTCTAGTTTTTTTTTACCAACCAGAAGTAGAGGTAGTCTTCATCCAATGGATCTAGGCATTTGTGAAGTTAGCCGTTTGTCTGCCCAGAACACAATTTTGTATGAAAAAGCGCTCACTGCGCAGACAAACGGCTAACTTCACGAATGCCTAGATCCGTTGGGCGAAGTGTACGTCTACCTATCCTGGTTTCTATTGAATATTTTTTAGATATTTAAATTAAATGCTCACCATTATCAGTCCGCAAACGTTTTTCTTTCGGCATGGTTTTACAATAGGAATGTTCAATATGAATTCTCTTTCGAGAATAGTCATGATCTGAGATCTTCATCGTATACCCTGTAAATAACATTAGTAACATTATTAGTCTTTCGAGATGTAAGTATTTTAAAATAATGGGCCGGGGTGTACAAAAGGGTAAGCAGCTGTACTCACCAGTGTCCTTAGAAGATGCTTCAGGAGTTCCACTTGCTATCTCGTTGTCCGTGAACAACGTCGGATAGGCATCATAGCGAAGACGGCATTTCAAGCGAGATGCTGTACGAAACCGCTTCTCAAAATGTTTCGAACACACGTAATGCCTTCGAAGCCGGTCGAAGCTAAGGCTTCGTAAACTATCACTATTGATAAACTCCAACCACTTCTTGAGTCCTATCTCAGTTTTGGGAAACTTATAAAGAGTGACGTTCTTTCGCCTACTATCACAATTTACAACACAGCACCTTGTGTACATCTTTGAGTATTATGAGAGGATATGTTGCGGAAATTAATCAACACAAAACTTCACTCGATCACAATACAAACAAAATGGCTGACGGAAGCGGTTAGCGGACATATGCGTTTGCGCGGCACCACGGCTCCGGAAACGGAAAGTTTACTAAAAGACATTCGTTCCGTTCACAGAAGTTCACAGACGAGGTTGTTTCATCTGTGGTTCCGTTCAAATTCATTCCGATTCTATTAGAGGTCCCATAGACAAAATTCCCAATTTGTTTGTATGGAGTCAACCTGCCGTGATTCAATGCATTACCCAACAATGTTTGTCTTTTAATCGGCTAATGAAAATAATCCCTTTTACATTTAACGAAATAAATCGAAGCGTTTAAAAGATTTATTTCGTAACTAGCTGCGCCCCGCGGTTTCACCCGCGTAAGTCCCGTTCCCGCGGGAATATCGGGATAAAAAGTAGCCTATGTGTTAATCCAGGGTATCACCTATCTACATACCAAATTTCAACCAAATCGGTCCAGCCGTTTTTGCGTGAAAGAGTAACAAACATCCATACATCCATACATCCATACTTACAAACTTATAGGATATGTAAAAGGGGGATCAAGTCTCGCCAGGTTCCATAACTGAATCGTGATAGTTACACAGTCGAAATTTTCACAGATGATGTATTTCTGTTGCTGCTATGTTCATCTTTTAACATCTTTGACTATCTAGTTGTTTTAAATAGAGGTGTGGGGAAAGGGAAGCGAGGTCTTTGCCCGACAGGCCTCGCCGCATATGACGATGCGATGCAAGAAAAAAAAATAGCCATGTAGATTTTCCCCTCAAGAGGGCTCAAAAATTAGGAATAATAAAAACAATATACTTAAGTACATTTTTGAATAAATTAAATTATAATCATTTTCCTATTACAATGGGATAAATTCTACTTCAATCAGTGATTTTTCTTAAGAATCATTTTCAAAATCAGCAGGGTTCTTGCGCGAGAGTCTGTGGTGTTCCCTTTCCACTCCCTCGTAAACAAGGTAACCAATGATGAAAGCTGAAACAATAATTCCTAAATTAAAATACATTTTTTTTACATTTAAGGATCACAAGTCATTTCACCATGAAGTGTAAACATATCAAAATTACAAATTTTCATTCTAAAGTATTTAATTAAATTATAAAAATGGTTGTTATAAAAAAAAAATATGTATACTATCAGTTAACTATTAAAAAAATCATCAACACTAGAATGTTCTTAAGTTTTCTTAATTTTTTATTTCGACTGGTATTTTATTAAATATTTGCCTACATATTGCATAACAGTTTTTTTTATATAGTTGTTCTGGGCACTCTTGAAAGTACAATTCTATCAGGATTTCTGACACATCTACGATATAGATCACATGCTTTTTTGAACAAATGCGGTTGTTCTTTAACAAACTTAGCAGCCTCTAAAATATACAAGCTGGGCAATGTCAACAATTTTAGATTCCGAAATTAGTGACGCTACTTCTATTAAGCAGCAACAAAGTAGCTTTGGATGTTTGAATTGCTGACTTCTGTAGCAAAAGGCAATGAATCAAATCAAAATGTGCCTGGAATGTATCTACTGGAGTAAAGTCCACACTTTGGGTTAGGTAGAGACTACTTTTCTACTTGATACACCTTCCTTGATACTTTTGTATTGTAATTTTCTTTTTACAAGCTATTATGATGATCTAATTGATTTATGTTCCATGTTGTATTTGTAAATTTTTATATGTACATAATATATATTACAAAAGTGCTTTCACTGTCTAAACTAACACTATGTATAACCTCCCTGGGTTTTATACAAAATGTGACATCTCAAATCTACCAGAAGCAGTGAGACATAAATCAAAGTTTGAGGATTCATAAACTTTTGTGTTGTAACTTACTGTTGGGTAGAGATTTCAACTTGTTTTTGTTCCCTCTTTTTGCAAGGGGAGGTAAGACGCAATGATTTCGAATAGGTAGGTATTATGTAGGTACCTACAGTAAACATGTAATATTTTTCAAAGATAACGTTACTTTTAAAAATGAGTCTCAGATGTAATACAGTACTTACGAGGAGCTACACGGAACACACTTTCACGAAATCTGCGGAAGATGTTGGGGAGTCCATTGGAAATTGCTCCAGCGAAGGCTCTTTGCTCGTGGGGCGAGAGCTTATATGTGATAAGCCCACGGATTTTAGCTAATTCTCCAAAATGTTTTCCCATTTCGATCGATTGTCTCAAAGGCTAGGGCGCTGAGAAATATTATGTAATGAATGTGATGTGTGATTCTGGAGATCTTGCGCTCGCTGCTCGGCTCGCTCACTTGCACTTCAATCAATCAATTTTGACTCAAACAAACGTCAAACCTCAAAGACAGTGACAGGAGAGTGACAGTGGTACGAAATAGATAATATTGTGGGAATGTGACAGCCTCAGAGTCTTTGTGCTCCTTCAGAACTACCTACTTGATGGGCTACTATTTCCCAATTCGTCGAGACGCTTTTAAGCCGAAACCCTGTTAAAAACTGGTGGAAAATCTGAAAATGTGACTAAGAGGTGACAGCGAGTGAGTGGGCGAGTTTACATCTCGAGCAATCTCGCGATTCTCGTAACGTGATCTAAAAAAAAAGTAACGTAATAAAAAAAATATCCTTTCTGTCACTGTCATAGCCGGTAAATCGAAAGGAAGTGTGCGATTTATTTAAAGCCGATTTGTTAGTGTTTTGTTCTAATTTGTCCGAGTTTGTATTTAAGGCATGTCTGATAACGAAGTGCTAAATTAAAAAATATCCTTTTTCTTCTCTGCTATCCATCGTAGACGCGTGGTTGCCGTACGTACGTGCGTAGTCCTCATCCCCGGAATATTCCTGTCAGTAGGATTTAACCGTCCTGAAAATTAATTTCCAACTGCATAGAATGGAGGAGGTAGATTCTATAATTCTACACTTCCTGCGCCAATTGAATGTGTAAGTTATGTTTGTAAACAAGTATGGTCCTTCACTATTCATCTGTTATTATTGGTCTTCTATGTCAGTAATAGTCTCACATGTTTAGCGATTCTAAATATCTAAAGTATTTATCAGAGGCACAAAGATAATTATCAGTCACATTCTAGAATTACAGTTATGGTAGGTCAAGTGCAAGCCAGTAAAATATATAATTGGTGCAAGCCCATTGCTGACATTAATGGAGTACTAACTTATTAATTACCTTTTATGTTTTCCTTTGTTGCTTCACAGAATACAGATAAGATTGCTTACCATGTTGTATACCTTTAAATAGTTTTTTTTATGTTCCAGAAACATTGATGATAACATTAAGAGCATCTGTGATTTGACGGTTGAAACAATTATAGAATCGGCTTCCACTTGTCTCAGAGCTATAGATTCAAGCTTGAAAGTTCCTGCTAAGTTGCCATCAGGCATTTCACATAGAATAGAAGTTGCAGCTCTCATAGCATCTTTTTGCAAGGTATTAAGACACTTTTTATGAAGGTAGGTAGGTACTTACCTAATTATACACCGGACAAAACTTAACAATGTTTTTCACCTTTTGTAGGACTTGGGATACAAAAATGATGTGGGCTACCAAACATTCTTATACTACAATGAAAGTGAATTGCGTCAAGTTTTCATGTTTTTGATTGAAACTCTACCAACTGAAGGTAAAAAGACAGCTTCTGTTGCAACAACAGTCAAACATAAGTCTTTACTGATGCAAAATATAAGCAACAAAATAGATGAAGAATTGAAATCTATCTGGATTCCACCCTGTTGTGCACACAATACTCAGAAAATTGGAGATTATGAAACCACAGATTTTTCTGAACATAAGCTTTTAGATGAAAAGCAGTTGATTGAAAGACTTCTCAAATTAAAGGAAACTCAAGAGGAGAAAGCTGTTACAGGAAATAGTAGTAGCTTAGAAGAAAATGAAACTGAATATAAAACAGATAAAAGTCTCAAGGAGCTCAAAGAAATGGCTATTGTTTTGAGACAAAAACTGGATACACTTGAAAGTGAGAAAAATATGATGCAAGTAGAATATTCTCAAGTAAGTACTTTTAATGAATATAATAAACTATATATAGCTGGGTATAAATAATACACAATTTTAGAGTTCTTGCAAAAACCTTAGAGTTAAGTAATAATTTTTATAAATTGTTTCAGGCACAGAAGTCATGTGAAAAAGTTGAAGCTGATTTGAAAAATATTGAACAAATATTAGAAAGTATTGGAATTTCAGGTGTTGAGTCAGAAGCACTAAAGGATAATTCACTTCTTGATAAAGTCCAAAAAAATATAAACATGCTTCACAGAAAAAGTGAGGAATTAACTTCTAAGAATTTGACCCTTAAAGTGGAGATAGATAACATTAAAAACTCGGTTAATTCTTCAGAGGTATGTACCCTATTTAGCTAACATAGCACTAATCTTGATACCATACTAGATTCCCATATTTTTTTCTGTGATAATAGTAAGTATGCTTATAACGAGATCCTTAATACCACAACATCCCGACTGTTAACAAATATCTATGGATTAAAATGGTCCTGATGTATGAGCAGATTTTAACACTTGTCCCACTAAAACAAATTGGATTCTATGTCTTTGTCACCATGCTACTGAGATCAAAGTAAATTCCAATAACACATTGGTCTAGAGTAGAGACTCATTGATTTGTAATTTTCTTATAGTCAGAGAGAGCAAAGTGTAGAAAAGCTTTGACTACTTTAAAAGAAAATGCAAAGTCATTGAAAGATGAATTTGATAAGAAAGAGATAATAAGAAATCAGATGAAGGATAATTATGAAAATTTGAGAAGAGGAAACAAAAGGTATGTTAAGAACCAATACCAACAACAATCAAAATACATGGTAGATATTTGCTCCACCAAAAAATTCCACATCTAAGTATAGTTTCATAACCCATAAGTTTCAAAACTTAAGATAACCTATGTTCAGCACTGTGTGAGATTGACAATATGAGAGTAATGTGTTTTTTTTATTGAATAATTCGGAATTCTTTACAGTTTCTTATGCAAAGAATATTGAATCTTTGATACTTTTTGGTTACCTATGAAACTGCACACAAGCTATGATGAATTTAAGTGAAAATGTAGAGTCTAACATAATAATGAGAACAATGCGAATTTCAGATCTGTTTACACAAAAAGAATTTTGGAAATAATAAGTAATGTTGATAAACAAAACATGGAAATAAAAAAGATATTGGAAGACACAAGAGAGATTCAAAAAGAAATCAATACTCTGGAAGGTCAGCTGGACAGATGTTTCTCTATTGCTGATGAGACATTATTCAGGGTATGTTTTTACATTTTCTGAGCAGACAGACAACTTGTTCACAAGTGCTATCGAGTATGTCAAATTGCTAACTTAAAATTCATATTTCTTTTCAGGATGCCAAAAAAGATGATCAAGCTAAAAAAGCATACAAGCTGCTTGCTCTATTGCACTCTGAATGTAATACAATTGTTGCTCTTGTCAATGACATGGGTGTCATTTCAAGGGAAGTTGTTGATTTGGAAGAGAATATAAAAACTGAAACAGCTAAGAGGACTGAAGACACTCTCCGAAAAATACAACATGATTTGGCTAGAATGCAACAAGAGTGTTAGATTTAAGTATTACTTTATTAGGCATACTTTGCCATACATTTTAAATGCAGAATATACTACTGACTGATAAATCTGTTTTATTTACGTTTAGGTAAAATCTCTGGAGGTATGTAATTTTCGTCACTTATTTTAGTGGTGTTCTTGATTTTGGTGGTTTCAACCATTTGCTCTTTTTCTTCAATTTGGAGGTCAATTTTTTCCTCGTTCTCAAAGAACCACAGTTTCTGTTCTTCATCCTTCATTTGGTTTTGTTTCTCTTGAATTAATTGCATTCTCCTTGCTCTGTCTAGACGTTTGGTTTGTTCCTCCAGTCTTTCTTCTCGGATTGTGACCCATGATTTAAACAACTAAAACAAAACATGACATATATACAAATTGTCTTCATTTAAACAGAAGATTTATGACATAGAAGACAGATTTTAATACTTAGTACTTAAAAATAGGTAAAAGGTTGCCCATGTCTTGCTATATTGAGGTAAATTAATTAGGAATGAATTCATATATATGCATCTTTACATTAACTTATAAGTTAACTAACAGTATTCAGTCACAACTGTTTTAAATCTATGTGTTAATTACCATACCTGTTTCTGCATTTGAATATCTTCAACTTGTACTTGGTTGATGGCATTTTCTATCTTCATTTTAAGGGACTCTTCCAAGTTTAATGGAGCTGGATTCTTTTCTGCTTTGCTTAATATATCCAAGCAGTTTTGTAATACTTCAGCATTATCTAAATTAACTCTCTTTTCCTTCTCTAACATTTGTATGACTTCTGGGTAAATTTTTGTTTGCGTAGCTTTACAAGATTCTAAAAGATTTTCATACTTTTTATAATACATCCATCCAAGGATTTCTAAGTTATTGTTCAGATTGTCATTATGTTGTTCTGATACCCAAGCCAGTGTTTTACCAGCTAAAAGAACAGAGTCTTTAATATCAAAATGATCATCAAAGTATGGATTACGCAGGAATTTTATTCTGATTTTAATTTCTTCCACTTTTTTTTTCTTGGGTTCTTCAGGACGGACAGGAGCTGGTTCTGGGGGAGTATAGTTTGTGATATACTTGAAACAAGCATATTGACACAAGCTGCAAGTAAGTTCGTTGGTGAATTCTTCCTGAAGCATTACTAATGCTGACACATGTGCAGCTAACTCATACTTTTCCAATTTCAATAATTCATTCAAAAGTATGTTTGCAGTGTAGTTATCGAGGAAAACTCCAAAATTTAAAGGGTCCTTCAACAATTCTACTAGTTCCTCTATGTATCCAAGTTTAATGAAGTTTCTTATAGTGGCATGGTGTGTGGATTCTAGCATACTACCAGTTTCGGCTGATAGTCTTAGTTTATGTAATAAATCTTTCAGTTCATCTAAATGATCAGTTTCTTTCACAGCATGTGCAAAGATATCTACATCAATAGCACTGATAGACCCTTTTGATGAGTAATTTATATCCAATTGATTATAGAAATCATTGAGGTTGATTTTATTTATTATCGGTGATGAATTTATAGTCTCCCATGAATCAGAACACTTATAATCATTTGTGAGGAAGTTTCTATTACATGTAAGAGCTGGAGTTATATATTTTTTCTGGTAAACTCTGCGAAAATGCCGTAACATTTTTATGTTATTGGTCAATCTCAATCAAATATTTTTATCTAATTCTGAACTTTGGCAAGAGTAAACACAACAAAACAGTATAATTTCTATCAACAACACAAATGAATGAAACACTAATTTTAGGTTATAAGTTTTAAGGACTCTTTGTGAGGAAATAAACCCTTCCTAATCTGTGAATAAACCTACTCCGTTACGTCAAAATAGGGCCGGCCGATGTTAATTTACAGTTTTTGATGGCTAAAGCATTTTGAATTAAGTATCTTCTTTCGTTTTCTAGAGATTTTAAAACAGCGAAATACAATATTTTTTTGTTTCTTGCTAAAACAAAAATGTATGACATTTAAAATGTAATCAGCGTAGTACTAGTAGTTTTGCAGCATTTTGAAAATGTTTACTTACATTGAGACGGATCGACAACCAAATACATGCACATTTTTTTTTACATGAATGTTACAAGCATTGATAGTTTTCAAGCAAATAAATTCGTAGAAGCCTAATAGCCGGACATTTAGCATGTAAATGAAATGCTGAATAGCATCGGTCTAACGAGACAAAACCAGAGCGAGACAAAGACAAATAAATAACCTGCCGGAGCTGTGGTCTGAGCAAACGCAAGTTTTTTATTTTCAGCGGCATCTAATTTATAATTTTTGTCAATTACTGATTTGATTTGCTATTTAATCTGCAAGATATCTTAATATTTCGTGTGAGTACTCAATCGTATAAATATTTTCAAGGCAACGCTCTTGTATTTTTTCATTCGCTTCTGTGTGATGTTCTTGAATACCTGTAGAAATGCGACTTTCTTTTCCATTGTTGTGGCATAACTTTATTAGTCGATACCAATCTTTGATTATTTCGATCCTAATTATTTATCAAAAACCAACGATAGTTTTGAAAATCATACAAATGTTTTTACTTTCAGGTCAAAAATGGCGAACCAATGGGGTCAAAAAGCTGAAGAATTGGAAATTTCGAATAAAGTTGCTGGACTTGGACTGAATAAAAAGATTCATAATCAGACAACAGATTCTGATGAACCAGATCCAGTCAATCCAGCAGATACTTCTCTCTTGATGAAAATCATAAGACAAGGCTTAGTTGAATCTAAATTAGACATAGAAATCCAAAGGAAGGATCCTAACTCTCCTTTATATTCCGTAAAGACATTTGAAGCTCTCCATTTAAAGCCTAATTTGTTAAAGGGTGTATATGCTATGGGTTTCAATGCTCCATCAAAAATTCAAGAGACTGCTTTACCAACATTGCTAGCTGACCCTCCGCAAAATATGATTGCTCAGTCTCAATCAGGAACTGGAAAAACAGCTGCTTTTGTGCTGGCCATGTTAAGTAGAGTTGACACTTCCAAAAACTATCCACAAGTACTGTGTCTGAGCCCTACATATGAACTAGCAATTCAGACAGGAGAAGTTGCTGCTAAAATGGCTAAATTCTGCCCTGAGATTAAACTGAAGTATGCTGTGCGCGGTGAAGAAGTACCTAGAGGTACCAAGATAAGCGACCACATCATTATTGGAACTCCAGGAAAGATGCTTGATTGGGGAGTGAAGTTTGGCATGTTTGATTTGAGCAAAATCAGAGTGTTTGTACTCGATGAGGCTGATGTTATGATTGACCGTCAGGGGCACCAGGACCAGTGTATACGGATACACAAGTGCCTTCCCTCCACCTGCCAGATGATGTTCTTCTCAGCAACATATGGTACAGCTGTTATGGAATTTGCAGAGATAATAGTACCTAACCCAATCATCATAAGATTGCTGAGGGAAGAGGAGTCATTGGACAACATCAAACAATACTATGTGAAATGTAAGAATGCTGAAGACAAGTATAGAGCAATTTGCAACATTTATGGTGTGATTACGATTGGTCAAGCAATTATATTTTGCCACACAAGGAAAACCGCAGGGTGGTTGTCAGAAAAGATGTCAAAAGATGGACATTCTGTTGCTGTCCTCTCAGGAGAACTAACAGTTGAGCAAAGAATTGCTGTTCTTGATCGTTTCAGAGCTGGACTGGAAAAGGTATTGATTACTACTAATGTCCTGTCTCGAGGCATTGATGTAGAGCAGGTGACACTGGTTGTTAACTTTGACATGCCTATGGACATGGACAGAAAAGCAGATTGTGAAACATATTTGCACAGAATTGGAAGGACAGGAAGGTTTGGCAAGGCAGGTATTGCCATCAATTTGGTGGATTCCTCTCTTGCAATGGAAATTTGCCGAGAAGTTGAAGCTCATTTTGGAAAGAAGATAATGTTGCTGGACATTGAAGATGCTGAAGAGATTGAGAAGATTGGTGCTTAAAAGTACTTTTTCTTTGCCCTGTAAAGTCAAAGATATTATGCTAGCTGTTGTGATTTTCTCTATAAGATAATAAATGATACATTCTCTTTTTCTTACTAATAACCTTTAATTCATCAATAAGTTACTACAGGTATTAATTAAATACTTAGATAAAAATACTAATTACTGGCGAGCTGGTTGTCCCCCAGCTTCAGGGTTAGTAGCTCCAGATATCATCACAAAGATGGCCACAGGTACAATGTACATCCACTGCAAATAAAATATTCTAATTGTAATACTTAAACATTTAAGGAAACTAAAATAATAAATTATATGTATAGTTTGTTCATGCATGACATAACAGGATAAACACTCATTATTTTTTATCTGAATGTGTACTTACATATTTGGATAAAAATGATCTGTTATCTTTCACATCTCCTTTTTCTCTTGCTTCTCTTTCCCTTTCAAGTTTTTGTATGTATGATGCAGTGTCAGGACTAAAAGAGAGAAAAAAACACATTTAACATACACCAAATCACATTTTGCAGATAAAATAATCATTAATTAATTAATTGTGCTCCACATATACTTAAATTGAAATGATCTTCAATTCTTACGCTATAGAAAATGAAATTACTCTTGTGATACAAGGTTTGCCAATAACATAATTTTTAACTCAATGCATTGCAGTTGTATTATAATAAATTTTTCATACACACCGCCAAGTAATGGAACTAATTGCTGGGCTCTGTATTTTCCAAAAACTACAATATAGGGGTCTTCAAATCAAGAGTTAATAGGTTCCTTCTAGGTAAGCATGCTCCATTTTAGACCTCACTACTGCTTATCATCAGGCAGAGCGAGGTCAAATGCTGTCCTATTTTATAAAAAAAAAATACAATTCTCACTTACACAGGTGCTTGTTCAACATAACGGAGGTAGAAATTAGAATTAATCTTATATCCAGCTTTCTGGCTTAAAGGCTGAGTAGCATTAGTCACTTGGAAGTTTACAGCAATTACTTCTCCAGTGGGTAGAATCCATGCATTGATTATATCAGAGAGTCCGCTGTCCAGAAAAGATTTGGCTTTCACGGAAGACAGGAACTCAGTTCCCTTGCTATTATCTGCAGATGTGACTATTGTTCTGATTGTATAGAATCCATCACTCTCTGCAAGTTTCTGTAATAAGGAGGAAGTGATATAGATATAATAGTTTTAATCCTTTGCACAACTCATGATAAAAAGTTTTAAAATTTTAGAAACATTTTGTTGTGTTTACTCGATAAATTCATCATTGAACCAAGTCAGAAAGCTGAAACTTGAAGAGATCTTAGATACCTCAAATAGGAACATAAAACTTACAGTCAGTTCTTCAATGTGTTTTTTGTTGAATTGTATTTGGTCTGTGATAGAAGTTCCAGCCCTAATACTTTTCAAGGAAACACTACCTCTCTTGCAGTACTTCTCATTGTTACAGTTCAAATTATGCTGGATTTCTAGATTCAGCCACCCATCATAGTCAATACAAGCCTAGAACAAAGCAAGTAAAAATTAAATTAGCAGTAGTTTGATTAGTGCAAAATGAGCTTTTTACACTTACCGCATAGTGAAGCGAAAGAAGAATACATGAGATTGAAATAATTGTGTTGTAATGGTTCATTTTCACCTATTGGAGAATCTGATGGGTAAGATATGGTAATGAAGTTCACAATCAATAATAATTCACAGCTACTAAATTCTAATTAAAGTTGTAGCATTTTTTTTCTGAAAATACTAGAGTTGAGTAGAAAATGAGAATCAAGAACTAAGAACACACTGCAGACGAGGAATACAGATTAGCCCTGTGGAATAGCAAGCAAGCAAGCAAATGGCCAAGTAGCGTGCAAATAGCACGCTGATGTATGTTTTTTTTTCCGAGCCTACACACCTTAGGTTTTGTCTAAGCTATACACCCTATCTATGTATACATCACATCTACACATCTGTGCTAAAGGAGCGTTGTCTGGTGTTGTCTAACAAAGAGAATATAAATACTGAGACCCTGCTACGAAAAACCCCCGCCACTTCTAGAAAAATTAGACCTAAGGAAGTTAGAAATCCCCTCATCAACTAAGAGCTGATGATCTTAAAACGGCTGATCGGTCACGGTTACCTTACCATATACTTTCAATATCATTGAAGTAACACGGTATTAAATTTCGAATCGATCGGAAGTTATAATAGTCAAACAGATCAGACCAAGTATACAACATCATTGGATCAGACAGATCCCCTCATCAACTAGAAAAGAGCTGATGATCTTCAAATGGCTGAACAGATTTTTATGAAACATGGCTAAGAACTCTCGGGATAAAAAATTATCAATACAAAAAAAAACTAACGGTGCCCATTATCCCTGATGAACATAGGCTATATTTTATCCCGGGAAAGAAATGTATTATATGAAATTTTCCCGATGAACCGCGGGTAACACCGCGTCGCGTCGGACACCTAGTATTTTCATATTAATCACATAATTTTACAGATTCCTGACGAGGGCTCAAGTAGTTACCTACCTACTTACCTAAGTTACTACCTATTTTTGGCATGGGTCGTTCGAAGTCTTGACCCAAAGCGTTTGTGGTCGTGCTTCGTGTAGGTAGGTAGTCGTTCTTGATAGATCGTCGAAGATAAAGCAACGTTCTAAACGGTCCGTAAGTGGATGGGTGACCGCCAGTGGCATTTTCATCTGAGCGCTTCCGTGTTTCGGAGGGCACGTTAAATTGTTGGACTCGGCTATTATGTCGTTAAGCCATGACGGAGGCCCTTAAGACCAGAGTCACCAGAGTTGGCCACTGACTCATACAAACTTACTTTTTTGTCTGGCTTGACCCAGGCAACCAGGCACCCAGGCATGGAATAATTCTATTGACGTGTTCTATGTACCTAGGTATTATCAATAGTTTACGTTTCAGTATGGAATAATATTTATGACCCAAGCAATCTATTTCAGATCATTATCTTTATTAGCTGCTAGTGGCATTTAGGTCTAGGTACTGAGTCTTGCAACTCTTGCAAGAGCTGCCAGTTAGAATCTTGGAGCAGCGGCGTAGAGTAGTCTCGAGTGAGTAGCATCATTTTCTTAACTACCTACCTACCTAACCTACATAGAAACTTTTTAAGTAGGTAATTACCTACTTATCTAATATTACCTTACTTATTATTTGTACCTTCGAGGCAATTGTTATTATTTGTTACAATACCTAAGTAGGTAGGTACTTACCTACATAACACACATTTATTACAGACACTTAATTTTTTCTTTACAAGTTGGTTGGTTAGGTACCCTTACCTTCATATTTTTATTTTCTAGGATAAAAAACCACGAGTATGGCAACGAAAAAATTTGCAGGACCTTCCCCTTACACCTTACCAGGCACTTATCCCAAGGACGACTATCTGCATACCGAGTAAGTACCTACCTGACTTATTCCTACCTACTTACGCACTTAAAAATCTACCACATATCTGACCAACTGCCAGAATAGCCCAAGAAAGATTCCGTGCTACCGGAATAAACGCTTATTTTGCGTGGGGTTATGACCATTTCAGACGCACGTTGGCTGGGGATTCCTGACGAGCTCCGCGGTCAGCCCTGTGCTATAGCGCCTCTATTCGTCTATTATTTTAGCATCGTGCCGTACTACCTACTCACTTCTATCTATAGTGCTGTATCTTTTCACAATACTTACTCTTGCTGGTTTATTTATAAATCGATAGGGTGATCTACGCGTCTTACTAATAAAAAACACTTACTTGCTACAGATATGTGAATAATGTCAACACTAACAAGAGGGCAAAGTCGCAGGCGAAGCCCATAGTCGGCGCTATATTTGGCCTCGGCCGCGCCGGCTCCATCCATCTGAGTAGCATCATCGGCAACCCTCGCGTCATCTTAAAGTACATCATCGATGATCGTTCTGAGCGTTTTGCTGACCTCAAGTCCTACTGGAAATTGGATGACAGCGTAACCTTCCTTATCTCCAAAGATTCCGACAAGGTCTATAAGGACAAAACGTGAGTACCTACTTCATATTTTTCCTATTACCTACCTTTGTCCTAAGTAGGTATATATATAATTGTGTGATGTTAGTATTATGTGAGTAGGAAAGTAATGAAACACTTGACTCTTGGTTCCCATTGAATCAATTGGCACAATTGTTCTATGAATAAAATGTTTACCTATTTTATACGTTGCCATAGTTGCATTCACAGAGTAAGTTGCATACCTACCTATAGGTAAACGATTTCTCTGAAACAATTTATACCTATAAAAAAATTCTATGCGCTTTAATACGAGCTCTGAACGGTGAAGGAAAATATCGTGAGGAAACCAGTTAGTAGGTATTCTTATAGGCGGCCATGGGCTTGCAACCTGTCACGTATGGAATACTAACTTCTGCAAGATATGTATCAAATATGTATTTGTACATGCAGATGACTACCCCCCTAGACATCTTCAAAGGATCTGGAATATAAAAGATCTGAAAGAATGTCTACCGCGCCTTGGGGATACAGTCGTGACCCTGAGTTTAAAAAAATCTAAATATGTATTGTTATTGCCATTATAAATCTTCGCAGTTACTGTTGATTCAATATTTAGTTGGCTGAACTTTCAGAGTTGACGTGGTGTTCATCGGATCCCCCACCTGGACTCACGAAGACATCGTCGTCAACTCGCTGAACAACAACAAGCATGTCTACTGCGAAAAGCCTATTGCCGAGAACATCGAAGACACCAAGAAGTGCTACGAAACTGCTAAAGCTAAAGTACGCACCTTAAACCAACATTGTACATCTGATTTATTCTTAAGACACCTTTGCCTATACCTACTGCACTTTACAAAAAGTAATAGGTAGGTTCACCTAGTCAAGCTGTAGGTACCTACCTAGCTTAAGAATACCTAATAAATTTTATCATCACTATGAAAATTGTGTGTAACATAACATACCTAGGTACACACAATTTGGTATGGATAGTTATGTTCGCTAGAAAATAATAATATTATAATAATTGTAATATTATTGTAGGGTCGCACACTCTTCGCCGCATTCAACCGTCGCTTTGACCCTGCGTACAGTGGCCTCTGGCACCGCGTAAGGAAAGGCGATGTAGGGCAAGTGCAGATCCTCAAGGTCACTGCCAGGGACTCGCCTCTGCCATCCATCCCTTATCTGAAGACGTCAGGTACCTAAAACGATATATGAAAGGTAGGCACTAATAATTGTGGATTGCATCTGAAACCTTAGGGATACAGTCGTGACCCTGTGTGTGTGAGTGTGCAACTGAAACCTATATATAGGTACCCAATGTTATTAGAAAACAGCCTTTACATCTATGAGTATACATTGAGTTATAATGTACAATGTGAGTATATAAGATAATTACCGCGGCAGGAGGCAACCTATGCATACCTACAGAAAGAATATAGATAACCTATGACTCCCCTTATTAAGTCTTTATGTTATCTTTAGGTTCATCTAGCTTTGCTGCTGATAACTTATAGCATTGATCTCGCTATTTACCTAACTTCTAGATACAAACAAATATATACGTGCCTCCGTGCCCCCCCCCCCCCCCTGGATCCGCCTATGCCAAGAGATTAACTGGCATCTATATACCTAGGAATAAGCAATTGATCTTGATGTTTAACAGTTTAAAATCTGTAATTATTATCCTCATTATAATATGCTACGGATTTAGTAGCTATTGGGCACTACATTATCGAGCATTGGTACAACAGAAGTTGTGAATTAGTTCTCACTTCAGTTTATGTTTAGAAGCGACACGGTTGAAACTATTCACACTCCAGATTTTCGGTTGTAATCAGGAAAGTTTGGAGTCAGTCATTACAGCGTGAAATGTAACAGGTGGTGTGTTCCACGACTGCTTGGTGCATGACTTGGACATGGCGTGCTGGGTGCTCGGCGAGCTGCCTTGTCGGGTCCAGGCTAGCGCTTCTGCTCTTATCCCGGAAATTAAGGTAGACTTTGTTTGCAGTCGAAATTAATGTTCTTCATTTTGAGTTTGTGTCTTGGCTCTTATTTATAAAAAGGGTTTGAATTGTAGGTACATAATTGGGAACATGTTCAGATAGCTACTAGTATAGGTAATTATGATTTTGAAAATCACAGGCCATCAATGACTTCGACACTATCGCGTTCCTCCTGACGTTTCCGTCGGGTGCCGTTGCCCTTGGAGATAACAGCCGCTACTCAGCCTACGGGTACGACCAGCGGCTAGAAGTCTTCGGAAACAAGGGTAATTTCTATTTAGCATAAGTACAAACATTTCACACAGGATTGTCTAGCTCCAACGGAAGCAGCTAGTGTTAAGGGAACCACAATTTCTTAACTTTTTTGTAAATAGAATGAATAGAATAGAAAAACACTTTATTGAAAAAAAAAAATAGGTAGGTTTGCACTATGATACATTTAGGTATAAAACCATCAAATAGACCCCAGAAAATATTTGTAGATCACACGAACATTTGTGCCGCAGCTGGAAACGAATCCGCAGCCCACTGCATCGGAGGCAGGTTTTCTCTTTTCGCCATAGAGCTTGTCAAGCTTGAATACTGAGTATTCAAACTAATTTGAGTGCAGGTATGATCAAGGTGGAGAACGAGAGGCCATGTCACTCCACTGAGGCGCTGCTGGGCCACTCCGGACTTCAGCAGTCCAACATCTACTACTCTTTCCCGTCGCGCTACAGGCTCGCTTACAAGAACGAGCTCGAACACTTCTTGGATGTCGTTCAGCGTAAGTGAAAGTCTTTCTCACACTCACACACACACACACACACAAACAACAGGATCACGACTGTATGGAGAATTAGGGGAATTCTCCAAGACACGGTACCTAGACATTTTCTCAGATCATTAGCGTTCAAGTTTTGAAGACAAAAAAGGCATGTCCAAATACATTTCTGGCAGACGCCCATGAAAAATTAATACGTATAAGCATTTATTCAATAAACGCCACTGGGTCAGAGCTAGGTGATGCTATTTTACAACATGAAGAATCTGTGTTCCGAGGTATAGTTTTGTTTTCGGTGATCCAAACTCCTGTAGGGAATCAATAGATCAAAGTGAGCATTTTCTAAACTAGACGTAGACGGTCCTTGTGTAGAGATGGGCACTCGGCTCGGGTAAAATAATATCTCTTGATAATGGGTGGGTGGATGGATGGATAGATGAATGAATAAATGAATTTTTAAACAAATATTAATGTATATTTTCTAGACGGAGCTCCCATGTTAGTGACCAGTTGGCAGACCCTCGCTATCTCGAAGCTGGCGACGGCTGCAGAGGAGAGCGCGCGTACTGGCAAGACTATCGACCTTGACTGGAGCAAAGATGACATACCTGCTGCCTACGCCTAAAAAATATGGCTACAATTTACAGCATCATTTTTTTTTACAGCATCAAAACTGCTTACAGACTATGCAGTCCGCAAAGCGTGCAGTGAATACATAGATAAAGTGATAAAACTCTAACATTTATTTTTGTATTGTCTTTGAATTATTTACACACGACCACACACGACCTAATTGTTCTGACAGTTATTAGGTATGTAGTTACTACCAGAAATGAACCTTGATTCCTTGGTAAAATAAACTTTTAAAAGTGAAATTGGTGAAACATCATTTGGATCATTCTAATATCAGTGGAGACAGTGGATATCCGATGATGTTTCTTATGGCCGCTTGACGAATATTTTGTTCCAAATAAAATGGTACTTAGGTATTGTTTGTTTTTTATCTCTTGTTTTAATTACTATTTGCTTAATTGACTGGTATGAGATATATTTCATCATGTTGCT
Source organism: Epirrhoe alternata (assembly GCA_963565295.1). Classification (NCBI taxonomy): domain Eukaryota; kingdom Metazoa; phylum Arthropoda; class Insecta; order Lepidoptera; family Geometridae; genus Epirrhoe; species Epirrhoe alternata. Next base: position 8,470,442 of record OY751381.1, on the reverse strand, counting down.
GAGTATAAATTACAAGTTTGACTATTTTTTCAGGCATTAGTGGGTACATTTACTAAAACCTGCATTAGGGATTCAAGTAGGTCCTCTAAGAAAATCAAATATTAGGTAGGTACCTTGAACAATGTAGAGTAAGCAATAAGAGCTTTGTTCTTAAGAATTTGGGTCCAGATAAAAGAGTTTTGCCTCATGTCGGGAAAAATTAAACAAAGATACTTGCTTTTACCTCTGACGTGGAAGATTCCGCTCCGATACGTTCGCTTTGAACGCAACATAATCTCGGGAGGGGTAATCGGGTTTAGTGATATTAGGAAACTTACCTATTCTGTTTTTTGCAGCAATATAAAAATAAAAATCACGATCAGATCCTTGATGCCTTTGAAACATGTGGTAAAAATTTAAAGAGCGCATTATATGCTCATTTCGTGTAAAATATATGCCTGTTTATAATAACCACCCTATCTCTAGTAGAGTCAAGTTTACATTTAGACAAAAGGTTCTTTTCTACAATCGCGACTCAATGCAATTCAAATCCCATTTTAGTAGTTATTTTCTTAACAGTGAATGTAGTTTTCATCTATACCTCTATAATAGATAATTTACCTATGTGTACAGCGTCCAGGAGGCAAGCCTACACTCAACGGGACGCTGCAGGTAGTGCCTGAGCTGGGACATTGTTTCCTTTGAGATGGAATAAGTTGAATTGGGTGTACGGGCTACGTACCTACATGTAGTAGGTTTAAAATACAATGGTAAAGGTGGTTAGAACATGGAAAGACATAGCAAAAATTTTACAGGTAAAATTATGGTTTGTTACCCAGTGGCGGCGTAAGGGGGGGGGGGGCGGAGGGGCGGCCCGCCCCGGGTACCAGCCTCCAGGGGGTGCCAAGAAGGCCGCTGGCCTCGGGCACCCCCAGAGCAGGCAAAGTGATCCCAGCGGTCCTACTGAATAAATGCTTTTTAACTTTGACTTTGAAAGGAAATGGTAGTAAGCCGCCGCCGAATGTAAAGAGGCGCCCCTCTTTACATTCCGCGGCCTTAGGCACCCCCAGAGCAGGCAAAGGAAATGGTAGTTAACTGGGCGCCCCTATCATGGCCCTATCAACTATCATGGTAATCAACGTTATTAACACTAAAATCATGTTAAATATCCCGTTTAAAGTGTTAATAATGTAGACTTATAGAGTTGTATACTGTCGATTTCTTCTAAAAAAATTAGGCTCGCTTCGCTCGCCCATGAAATACCATGTACGCTCGCATTACCAAAACTACGAACACTTGCCGAGTTCGCGGCATTGCAAGATCTGTGATTGACTTAGGTACGGTGGGTAATTGGTATTCAAAACCGAAGTAAGTAAGTACCTTAAACGTCAAGAACTAGATGTACCTAGGTATGTATCGTGTTGTTTTTTACAAAAAAAATCGGCTCGCTTCGCTCGCCTATTAAGATGCTCACTATTGCTTACTTCGCTAGAAGTAGGTAAGTACCTAATACTATCGTCAAGAAATAGATGTATTGTATTGATATTTTCCAAAAAAAAATCGGCTCGCTTCGCTCGCCCATTAAGAAGCTCACTTCGCTAGAAGTAGGTAAGTACCTACTACTATCGTGAAGAACTAATGTATCGTGTTGAGTTTAAAAAAAATACGATTAATACGATTAGGGGGTGCCGTACGATTTGTAAATCTAAGTTTCCAGGAAAAATGAGGTTTTTTGTTTGGGGGGGGGGGGGGGGGGGTGCTCAATTGAAAACCGCCCCGGGTACTAACCCACCTTACGCCGCCACTGTTGTTACCTAGGAGCCTATCTAAAATTTAGTCTTTTGGACCTAGGGATTCATTAGGTTTTGTATTGGTGAGTTCGGACGCCCAATCAAGAACAAATTAGGAGTGGTTAGAGCGCACGTAGAATTATTTATCTGAAGGCAGTCTTGGCTCGAGACCGATGCCGATACTTCTTCGTGCTGTTTAAAATTTAAGTTATTTAGTGCTATTTTAGCGGTCAGCACTCGGTCTGGAAAGAAAGATATTGACCCGAAATTAAACAAATATTTCGTCCGACGACGTTTTTCAACGGGCTACAGTCCTGCTGCGGTGTAATAGTCTTCAAAACACGAGTAAATCCACGTAACCTTTAGACATAATTTGTTTTTTTCGCATCTTTCTATTCCTTTGCATGGCCTACTAGCTACTGGTCTACCTAATTGGTATCAACAACTCCTATAAACTCTTTCGTGATAAGAACTCCCCTGCATTAGTTTGTCACGCACTTTTGCCACTAAATCCTGTACAACGTCCGGCTGAATTAATATACTGTGTTGTTTGAAAGGAAAACTATTTAGGGATCCGTAATAAACATCCCTTACCAATAGATTTGCTATGTCCAGTCCGTCCGTCTGTCTAGTAAGTATTAGAAATCTGTAATTTGGCAGAATGTTAGTAGTAGGTATATACCTAGGTACGTAGATTTTAATATTTTTTTTTGATTAGGTAACCCCTTCTACAATCAGCATTTATGATGTGAAATTACAGAACACTAGACTATAAAATTTTTAGCTATATGCAAAATCTTGTTCATTAGTGCGTAAATTATATTGACATGCATAATGATGGTAATATGTTTTTAAAACGATTAAGGTTTCGATCATGAATAAACAAGTCGGCGGTACAGGGCAGCGGCTTGATAAATATTGTGTGTGGAACCGTAAAATTAACAACGCATCGATACTCATGTGATCAGCGTAGACATATCGAGAGTTGAAGAATAATTATTATTAAATGTAAGTAAGTATAATAAGTATGCTCTGTATACCTAGCTCTCAAATATTTTGATTTTGGCTTTAAGATTCCAAAAAAAAAACGATTTGTTTTATACTTACATACAGATTGATGTAGTGTGTAGGTATTCCTTTTCAGTTGGCATAAAAATTAAGTACGACTGTACCTAAGAAGTTCATGAACAATAAAATTGGAGACATTTAAAGTTTCATTTTCATCATGCTATGTGGGAAAATTTAATGTTTTTATATATGTATAAACCAAAAGTCTTTGACCGTACACATGCAGTGATAATCCAAAATGTCTGTTAGTTACAGATTTCGTAGCCGTAGCCCATAGCGCCGTAGCAGCTACGAATATGTCGTAGAGCCTTTACGTGTCGACACGAGCCGATCGTCCAGTAGCCCCAATATCTGCTATCTAGCGTCCGGTAATTGAACATGTCCTACGTAATTAAAATTTCTCATAGGCTATGATGGACATGTCGTCGGGTCAAGTTGAGATAACAACTAAATTACATACAGTATAATTGAATCAAGGTAGCTCAGTATGTGATCAATAGTTATAAAAACCTTTCTAAGAAAACACATTCAGTCACAGATTCGTTGTTCGTTAGGATATGTGGTACGATTCAGCGGTCTGCTTCGATGAAGAAACGACGCGATTGCGAGTATTGTGCGCCGACAATATGACGTTTGATGAGGATTTCTTACGTGCGAGAAACCTCAAGGTACGCTCTTCGAATGTATAAATACTTAGAATTCACGTCATAAACATTAAAGTCTCCCTCAATATGCTTCTGAACGCTAAAATTCAATTTCGCATCGAAAAAAGGTGATTACCTAAACAAAGGGCTCCTAAAAAACTAATTTGAGGAAGCATCAAAAGAGGTAAACTTCATTAACCGCATGATTTGACAAGAAAACGTGATCAGACAGTATTCATCAAAAAACAATTAACTTCAGAACAGACCCCCTGACCTCATCAAGGAATTTACAATACAATTTAGATTTACAAGTGCGCTATTTTCGGTACATTTACGTGTTTAAATTGAAAATAATTTCAGGCACGCCGACTTAATTGCTATATGATAACGTGGTAGTACTCGTAGTTATGAAGATAACGAAAAAATAAAAGGTGTCCTTATAAGCTTGTTAAGCTTGGTGGTGCTATTAGTGCCTCGTTGGCTCTATCCACGTCTTCCGATGCGAACATTATTATTATCTTAGGTACCTAATTATACATTTATTTACAGAAACTAAACTACCACAATATGTACATAAAATTACAAAATACAATAGAATCAGTCAAGCTATCTAAGGATCGTCGTAAAAACGATCTATAGATAGCTCAACTGATCCAGGTCACTGCCAGTCGGAAGCGTGCCCAAAACACTGGCGGCATTGCCACGCTGAATGGCAATGCTGATTCTTTGAGCCAAAAAGTCGCCAGCTCTTGAATTACGCGACGCTTCGACCAGACGCCCTGAAAGATTTTTGAAGACGCGATGGGCCCCGGAACCCCACGGACCCAGGGTCTCGACCCCAAATGGTTCAAATATATAAACCCGATCAAGATTTATATATTTGCGCATTTTGAGATCCTCAGCCGCCGCGCCAGGCCTAACGGATGTCCCCGGTAGATGTGAAAGCGCAAGGGTATCTACGCAAGTAGCGTCCCATACCAAAGGCCTTCCCCTCTCCCAAGGGACAAGAGTCATACCGTCGGGGCGCTTGCCATCGTCACGCATCAGACCACTCGGTTCTAGAACGGCCGGTACATCGGCGCTGACAAGCGCTCGGCGGATGATGTCATTAAGACTGGCGTGGCGGCAGAACCGACCTGCGGCCCTAGTGCACGATAATCCGTGGTGACCAAGCTGGTCGACCGTCCTACCACACTGACATTGGTGAGGGGCGCAACACCGCGCACCCAACCGTAGGCACACTGCAATACGGAAGCTAGCGGGATCCATTAAAGTGCCTAAATTTTGTGAAGGAAGTGCTTGCAGCCACAAACCTGACTCCCATTTTGAGACGGCTAGGAAACGGGCACGATCTGCGGAGCATGAACACGTATCTAAGACAATTCCGTGTCAACTCGCACAGAGGCCCGTCCCATTGCCGTTGAGACGAAAGGGAAAAGGGGGGGGGAGCGGCAAGAGGGCAAGCACTACGCCAAGTGAAAATAAATAGAAAAGGTTATTGTATAAACTTATTAAAAACCAACGTGAATATTGGAAAAATTCAATTGCTATGGTGGGTCAACATTTTTGGATAGGTGTTTCATTTGGAGCGCCCGGCTTACATTAAAAGGTTAATCGTTCGCATAAAACACGGTACAATAAAGAACGTTTCACCATTCACGAGGCATACCGAGTCAGACATCTCGCGTTATTATACTCGTAAAGTTCGCCCTTTCCTTGCATAATGACATGACGAATTGCGTTCGCGATATTTTTGCTTCTTTATACGATGGGGTCATTATGGGCCAGTTATGACGTTATAGGGGAGGAAATTGCGCTCTAAATATATCTCGAAATAAAAGGCCAAATTAAAAACAGTACAATGTTGCTGCGAACTTGAGTGTTACTGAAATGAAAACGCGCGTTACCACCAAACTTTTGTTTACGCTAAATACTAAGCACATGTTTTTTTTTAAGTTGGATGGAAATTTAAAACAAATTCAGTGGTGGAGATAATGGAGAGCGCGAGTTTCGAGTAATAGGGGACGTGTGTTTGGCAAGCTCTGCTGGGTGAAAAAGTACAAAAGTTGTTCGCACTGCCTCCACGTAAATTGAGTTGTGTACGGCATTAAATTCCAGTGATATATCAATTTGAACTTCTAACGTGGTCTTTTTTCGATTATGTTTTGTGAACGTGCCAATGTTATATAATGTAGCTTCATTGTTACTAAATAAAATTTGAAATCTGAAACTTGAGCTCAAGCCTTAGTTTTTAGTCTATTGTTTTTTTTGTAGAGGCATATTTTAAGATACTTAATTCAAATAACTTTAAAAAACATACAACATCAGTTGACCCATCTAAAGAGCATTGAAAATCTATAGATTAGATAGGTATCATCATTTTATACAGCAGCATCTGGCCCAAAGTGGGTAAGCATACCTTAATAATTCTCATAAGAGAGCTTGTGTGTAGGCTAGGTAGGTATGTACCAATCTCTTATCCATATCCATACTAATATTATAAATGTGAAAGTAACTCTGTCTGTCTGTCTGTCTATCTGTCTTTCTGTCTGTTACCTTTTCACGCCCAAATCACTGAACGAATTAGGCGAAAAATTGGTATGGATAAAGGTTGTATCCCAGGGAAGGACATAGGCTACTTTTTATAACGAAAAAATCCCGAGGGACCGCGGGTTACACCGCGGGAGCGCAGCTAGTTTCTAATAACAGAGATATGAAAATACTCAACTTTTGATTATCAATTACCGTTTTCGTTTTCTACGTATTAGGTATCATAGATACCTACTTAAAGCAAAATCAAATCATAACCTTGAAGGGTTAATTTTAAGTTTGTTAGTTAAACTTCAGTCTTTAAATTCTTCTTTCCCATTTGAAGTTTTACTTCCTTTCAATTCCGATTCATAATTCTCTTCAGAACTTAAATGCAAGTTAAAAGCTTAAAATAGTAGTGAGCACTTTCCTCCGATTTTTATTGTTGTGAAGTTGAGAATTCCTCAGAACTTTCGATTAAGTAATTTATGTGGCGTAGAGCTAAAACTGGACCAGTTTTTCTGTCTTAATTAGGTACTTAAATCTTTAGTTTACGATAACATTTTTGAGGATTCACTTCAGAAAGTTTGATCAAATGAAGGTACTACTCGTATTTATTTATTTCTCAAGCATTTTTTTTTACCATATACAAAGTTTGTAACTCATTCGCCGATGTACGTGGAAGTGTTAGCAGAATAGCCGATGAAACTTAACCATTGTTGCCATTCTCAGACAAAAATGAAGTGTTTCTTTAATAATTTCATAAAAATAAACGAGCAAATCTTCTCGTCGTCGGAGTGGGAGAGCAGTTCGTGCTTGGAATAAATTTCTTCAAAGGGATCGTTTTCAATTTCATGGCTCAATCTTCGGGATCTCAGTGAGAATATGTAAAGGGGCATTTGTCGGTGTCAACACAGTGTAATGAGCCCCTTTCGCATTAGCTACGTGCTTGCGGATTGCTTTATCTGCCTTATCATCCGCATACAATTACGGGGACATGTAACTACCTTAGGCACTGAAGAAATTTTGCTTGGAACAATGAAATTCAGTTTACCACATACTTATGAGAGGTTGGATACATAGGTATATTAATTGAAGTCATAATCGGTCCTAAATAAATTTTGAGCGTTCTAAATGCACATATTCTACCAAGTTAGATGAATTATACACTTACTTTAAACGGATATTAACTAAAACAAACTTATTACTCACAGATTCGAAAACACGGTCTACGAACTTCACTTCATTACACTCACGCACAAGCTCAACTAATTTATAGAGCTAGGTAAAATAACTCTTCCCTCAGTAAACTCGACAACTAAGGTAACTTAATAAAGTGAGCTAAATTTTGTCGCTGGTTACGACTTAACTCTATCACAAAGAACATTTTGAATTCTTAATTAACGCCAGCGGGTAAATGCAACGCGAATCGTTTCTTCGAATTCTCTGCAAGCGTGGTTTCTGAAATCTAGTGAACGTCAAATTACGATAAAATTCTGTAAATATCATAAGAGTTTCATTTCAAGGTGAGGAGAATTTGATTAAAGCAGATATTAAATCACGAATAACTTCTTTGTCATCTGGTAACGCCAACATTGATTTTCATATTTTTCGCTTATTTTCAATTCAAGGCAGTTTAAATTTCCCGCTCCCTTTTACCTGATTCCCATTCCTACATACAGCGCCACCATTCAAGAACGAAGAACGAGATGAAGCGAGCTGACATATCATACATATATGTTTCGGTCTGTTCATGCGGAGACCTGCTGTCGAGCGCACACGCAAGGCTCTCTGGTTTTTGAATCGCAACCGCACCGCATGGAAACATCTGCAATTTCCACACTTACTTCAATATATTTCCGCTCCGCCAAAACCCCCGTGGTTTTTGATTACCCCAGCTGGTAATAGAACTTTATTGAATCGAATGGTCGCGCGACCCGCGTGGTGATCGTGATATTTGTGCCGTGCAAGAAACGAGGATTGGATCATCTGCTGCCCGCTGGCCGCTCTGGTGAGTGCTGTGTGTTCCTTTCTTTACCAATTCCGCATTGATTCTTTGTACTGCCTTGATCACAACATCAAATACAAATAGTCTGCTCTTATCGAAGTTCATTTGTTGGCGCGATCATTTGTGGTCCTTCGAGCCGGATCCTTTGATCCACAGATAAATATAGGCTTTGATCCTTCCAACCCTAGGTCTAGGTTATAATATAGGTTAGGATCATAGCATAGGCTCTTTTTCGTCCATATTCATTTTGCTTTAATTCTGTTCGATCGTAAATTCTGCTCTGTTTACTCTGGTTCAGCATTCATTCAAGTTTGCTCGTTCCAAACTTCCAATCAAAATTAATTATTCACTCGTTTGTTTGACGAAGTTGACATTATTGACAGTTCTTGCTAAAATCAAGTCAAACAATCAGTCTTTCATTTTCATTCATTCCAGTTAAATTATCCGAACAAATTAAAGAGGTCATTCTTCACTTACTGTTTTTTGCAATTTAACTACCTACGTAAATCTGTCGTATTACTTTGGTTTGTTATTGTAGTATTTTTTGTTATTTCGTTGAATTCAATTGCTTTACAATGCCAAAACAAGCCAAGAAAACTGGTGATTCGTGTTCTGATTATGACGATGCCGAAGACACGCAGTTACTTACGTTGCAAGCTAAACGCGAAGCTATCTTCGAAATTGTTCAAAAGATATACGACCTTTCTTTGAACACCGATCTAAGGGAAAGTTTTCTTGACGAGTCCTCGCAAATAGATTCATTGCGCGATAAATACCAACAGGTTCTAGACGATTATAATAACCGCTTGTTAATGTGTAACTCGACCGCTAAACCTGACTATAAAGGTCTCATGGCTTTTGAGAGTTTGTATGGTAGGATAAAGCGAGTTCAGTCACAATGCTCACCGTCGCTGTCTAGTGATAGTATTCTATACAAGTCTAAGCCTAAACTCGCACCGATCGAGTTAGTGCAGTTTTCTGGTGACATTCGCTCTTGGCCACTTTTCTATGCCAGTTTTAAATCGACGGTTCACGATAATCCATCCCTAACTGATGCTGACAAGTTGTACTATCTGTTAGGCAAACTAACCGGCAAGGCACAGTCTGTCTGCGCTGGGATATCTCCGTGCCCAGAGAACTATAAACTATTGTTGCAAACGCTCATAGATAAGTATGATGATAAGCGTATGTTAGTATCTACGTACTTAAATCAAATGTTTGAATTCAAGCCTCTTCAATGCGCTTCGGCAATAAACTTTGATTTATTTACTGAGAAGTTTAGTAGTGCAGTCGCTGCTTTGAAAAACCTGAAAATGGATAACCTTACCGATTTAATTCTGATTCATATAGCCACACAGAAATTAGACTCAGAAACTGTCCGCGCATTCGAAATAAAATACTCCACAAAAATACCTACCTTTGATAACTTAGTAGAATTTATTTCAAATCGAGCAAAAGTTTTAGAACGTACTCAGCCGAGTCCTTCCTTGGCTAGTACCAAGCGTCCAGCCAACGCTAATAAGCGTTCAAATACCGCTCCGCCGCCGCCGAAGTACCAAACCTATTTGAGTACAACGGTTGATTCTGAACCCAAGTGCTTATGCGCTAACATTGTGCATCAGCATTTGTTTAAATGCGCTGAATTTAATAGAATGACTCCACAACAGCGTTATAAGTCTGTGAAGGATAACAATGCGTGTATTAACTGCCTCAGCTTAAAACATCGAGTTGCAAATTGCTCATCTAAATCTAATTGCCGCGTGTGCAAGTTAAATCACCACACATTGTTACACTTCAACAATGAGCCAAGCGCCGCCAGCGCCGGGTACCCCGCGCAAGCCGCTCCCGCTACTCAGGCGGTCGAGCTAGCCGCCGCGGCGGCCCCCGCCAGCGCGCCCGCGCTCACCGCCCCGAACCAAGGTGCATCTACGTCGCGCTCAGATGTTGCATTGTGTGCATCTGTTAATTCCCAGCCGTATCAGTGCTTTAGTAATGCACTTGCGCGTAACAATCAGTCCACGACTGTTTTGTTATCGACCGCTCAAGTCGTTGCTTACGATGGTAAAGGGAAACCGCATATCATCCGTGCGCTTCTAGATTCCGCTTCTCAAAGTGATTTCATCACTAAAGAGTGCTGCGAACGTTTAGGCATTCAGCCTCAGCACAAGGAACGCACCGTAGTAAAAGGGTTCGGTGGGGCTGAGAAAGTTGTAAATTCCAGCCCAATTGATATTAAATTACATTCGCGCTTCGACAACAACATTAACTTTAATATTGCTCCGCTTGTTGTTGACCAGGTCACTGACCTCTTACCGACCGCTGTGATAAACACCTGTGGCTTATCACATCTGAATGATTTACCGTTAGCCGATGAATCATTCGGAGTACCTAATAAGATTGACGCCTTAATAGGCGCTTCTCTTTTTCCGCATTTAATACTCCCCGACGAGGTCCGCCGCTGCGACACGTCGGCGCCCCACGCTTTGCGTACCGTGTTCGGCTATGTCATTATGGGCTCCGTGCCTACATTACCAACACATCAAACCGCCCAGGCCTTGACATGTTGCCTCGCTCAAGAGCCTGCCGCTATTGACTCATTAGTCAAGCGTTTTTGGGAGCTTGAAGAGCTTCCCTCCGCACCGCCCATTCAGCACCCCTCGGATGTTGAATGCGAATCCTTCTACAAGTCCACGACAACCCGCGATCCAGTTAGTGGTAGGTACACTGTAGCCTTACCATTTAACGAGGATGTTTTTTCCTTAGGGAATTCGTTTGAAAACGCCCGCAAGCGTTTCGTATGCTTAGAAAGAAAGCTAGAAGCTTCGCCTACACTCAGGTCAGCATACGACGACGTAATACAGGATTATCTGACAAAAGACTATATTTCCCCCGCATCGTACGATCCCCGCGACCCAACTCCCATCTACGTTATACCGCATCACGGGGTAGTGCGCGAAGACAAGACGTCGACTAAGCTGCGCGTAGTCCTAGACGCCAGCGCGCCTACGTCAGGTGGCCGAAAATCGCTAAATGATATTCTTCACTCAGGTCCGAACTTGCAAGGCGATTTATTCACTATATTGATGAATTTCCGCTTACACGCAATCGCACTTACCGCAGACTGTCGTCAACAGTTCTTACAGATTATCATGCGCGAAGCCGATCGTCGCTATCAATGTTTTCTCTATCGCTTCAAACCACAAGACCCACTCCAATTGTTTAAGACGACGCATTGAGGATATTGGCGTCAAGGATTGGAATATTTTTCAGCAATTGAAAAACCTTTGGAATTGATATTTTAAGTTTTGAATATTTCATGTTTTTTACTTAGAACTGATAGCTGGTTTTTCAAGATTTGTTAAATATTACAGCAGAAAAAAAATCCCAAAAACTGCTCCATAAAAACATAGATTTTAATTTTACAGGTGAACGGAACCGATCTAAGCTTCTAAATTTTATTTACAGATAAGTCTATACACCCTTTTCAAAGTGCAAACTTGATTTTACATAAATACCAATAGTTTTTATTTTAAACGAGAATTACTGTTTTGGCGCTTACGACTTTTACTAATTAGCTAGCTCTCGCGTCTTTTTGTATGCAGGCCGCCCCCTTCAGTCCGCGTCTGACCATTGTCAACGTCGGACCTGTGTCAATCGAGCTCCCGCGCTCTAGTAAACATCGATAGTCGTATTTTCTAAGTAAAATCTCAAATACTTATTATTAAAAATGGGGAAAAAAAGTTGATGGTTTCTACATGAAGATGAGAACTCTGTATATTGAAAATGTAAGGAAATGATCAAGAAAACATAAAAGTAAACGTTAAATATTTTTCCGGGTTCTAGTAAAACTACAGGATATTGTGACGGGCACAGTGACAGTGAGCACCTCAGACTAACTAGACTTGGACGCGGTTTTGACGAAATTTCTTTTACAAATTCTGCCGATTTTTGTGAGGGACGAGGTAGAACACGAACGCATTTTACACACACGTATGCATAAAAAATTACAATAGCTTATATTATGTGTACGATTCTCAGACCCGCTGAATATTATGAAGGTATACAGTATACACAAAAAATTTCATAAAAATCGTTCGAGTTTTGTTACAAGACCTTTCGGGGTCTCTATTATATCTTCGAAAATATTCTTCATATAATTTTGCTTGGTATAAAAATGTATAAGTACCATAATCATCCTTTGGCCGAATAATTTGGAATCTCGAATATTGTTTATTAATATTGATACCCATAATGACTAAAAAACATAAATATATTTGTCATAACATTTAAAACTCATACTAGATATTTCGTATATTTTTTCCCCTTACATTTAAAATCGTGATTTTAAAATACAAAACGGGGTCCTGTTGATTGACATAATGTTAATAGTCCTAATATAACTACACATAACATACTAGTTCTAAAATACTGTAGTCATAATGTTAAATTCCCGTAGTCTTAAACTGACATACATTTATGTTGTCCTAATATTATTACCTAAAGAAAAAAAAAGAAAAATTTAAATCAAAATATTTTTATTGAGTCTTATTTAAGTAGGCATAAAGACATTTTGTTCATCCTTGTAAAGTTCACGATAGAAATCGGTGGCTGTCTCTAATATGTCATTTCTTTTCGATTTGTTTTTTACTTTTATGATGTGTTACATTAATAATCCAATTTGTATTTCCTTGAAGTTCTTTCCATGCATTTTTGATTCCGCCTGATTTTTCTATGTGGAATTGTATTGTTTATGTTCTTAGTTTCTGTCTGTGCTTTCTTATTTCTAAGTTTATTTCTTTACTTAGCTTAGTTATCTCTTGTTTTTTTGTTTTTTCTGGTTTGGAATAGAAAAGCTCTTTGTTGAATCAAATCTCTTGCTTTTGTTCCAATTCTGTCTTTTGGTGTTTTGTCTCTTTCTAGTGTTTTATTAGTTTCTTTTAGTTCTTTCTCTAAGTTATCGTATTTTTCTTGGACCGTTATAAGTGCCTTTATTGGCGCTAACCTGGTCTTTAAAGTTTCTAAGACGTGTGTCGGTAAAAGTTAAGTAATTGGTAGCTTTGTATTTTGTACTTGTTTTCTTATAATCTTCGGCTCCATCATTTGTAAATGGCCACGAAGTAATCTGTGGTCAGTGTTTTATTTAAAGTTGTTAAGCACTTCCACGTTTAAGAAAAGCTTTGGTTTGTTTGTGATTATGAAGTCTATTTCATTTCTAACTTTGCCGTTGGGAGATTGCCACGTCCATTTTCTTTTCAGTTTTCTTTTATAAACACTATTCATATGTAATATGTAAGTTATTCTCTAGCGCGTAGTTTATCAACCTTTTACCGGTCGTGTAGGATCCCAGTATTTTGTCTTCATTCTTTTTTCTTTCGCCAATTTGGCTGTTAAAATCACCCATCACAATAACGGTGTTGTTTAGAGTCTCCATCGTGTTATTTAGTTGTTCGTTAAAGTTGTCTTTAATTTCTTTTTTTGTTACTTCGGTAGGAGCGTATACCTGAACTATTGAAGTTGGGTGTTTGTAACCAGGCAGTATGATGTTTATGACGGCTATTCGATCTGAAACTCCTTTGAATTCAATGATATTGTTTATCAGATACTTCTTAACTAAAAAACCTACGCCGTATAATCCTTGTATTTCATTTTTGTAATACGTGATGTGTTTTTCATGTTCTTCAATTTTTGCATGTGCATTCTTCCTATCCTTACATACGGTTCACAAACTTGGTCACTCACCAATAGCCAAAAGTTCAGCCTCGGGGTATGCCAGCGGGCTATGCAGCGTAGTATCCTGGGAGTCAAACTTACTGACCGCGGGCAGGGCTCCCTAATGATTGATATAACGTATATTTTTTTTTTTTCTTATCCTATTTTAAATTCCCATACTGTATTTGGTACTAATATTAAATGGTCCTAATGATTACTCGACATAACAATACTACACCTAATTAACAATAGTCATAGTATTAGGTAAACATAACATTAAATAGTCATAAAATCACATCTCCTAACATACGGTAATCCTAAAGTTATAAGCCTTAACAATATGTACTCCTAAAGCTATAAGCCCTAACAATATGTACTCCTAATAATCAAACATAATAACAATTATGAAATGAAAAGTCTTATCAAAATTTTGGATTCCGACGGGATTCGAACCCGCATCGATCAGACGATCCTCCTAAAGCTGGAGTGCCTTACCACTTGGCCACAGAATCCCTTGTTTTGATATGAGCTTATCGAAAATTTGGACACCGGCAACAAGGGATTCTGTGGCCGAGCGGTAAGGCACTCCGGCTTTAGGAGGATCGTCTGATCGATGCGGGTTTGAATCCCGTCGGAATCCAAAATTTTGATAAGACTTTTCATTTCATAATGAAATACCTACCAAGTGTGGATCAGCACTATAAAAAGAAATTATAATAACAATTGAAATCATAATGGCATTTAATCCTTAAAAAAATACCACACTAAAGATGCCTGAGACAGAAGGTTGTGAATTCCAAAATGTTTTTATGAATAGAAAATACTGGTTTCGGTTCAAGGTATATTTTTATAACGATTATAAAAGACACAGAATATACAGAAGCGCTCGTGGTCGTGCTTGCTTAGTCGTTCTTGATAGATCGTCGAAGTTAAGCAACGTTCGAAACGGTCTGTAAGTGGATGGGTGACCGCCAGTGGCATTTTCATCTGAGCGCTTCCGTGCTTCGGAGGGCATGTTAAATTATCGGTCTCGGCTATTTAAGTCGTTCAACCATGACGGGGGCCTTAAGGCGGCCTAAAAACTCCGTCGTCAGAGTTGGCCACTGACTCATGTGAACATACTTTTTTTATAACGATTATGCATGAATTAAATAAACAAATAATAAAAATATTATCGAGTATTATAATTATAGTATTAAATAAAAAATATATTATATAAAACTATACATAATTTTATTATGAACGAATATACCCAAATAGATTCCTAACTATATCAACTTTGTAAGGTTTATAAAATTAACTAACATAACTTCGATTAGGGTGAATGAGTGAATCCACTAAACTTATTCTGATCACTCAAACCTAACCTAACCACTGAATTCGATTTGGGTGAATAGGTGACTCTAGTGAACTTTTCTGGCGCTTCGGCGGCCATCATATCAGTTTTGTAGATCTTAAATAGTATTTATTAGGATAAATAAACATAAGGACGATCAAAAGCAACAAACAAATTGTTACAAAATAGGACAAAATAGTTTATGTAACTTAATAATAGTAATAATAACTATTATGACGACATATATTAGAAGTTGAGACTATTATGTCAATTTTATGGTATGTCTTTAATATATTAGGACAACATTATGTATGTCAGTTTAAGACTATGGGAATTTAACATTATGACTACAGTATTTTAGGACTAGTATGTTATGTGTATTTATATTAGGACTATAAACATTATGTCAATCGACAGGACCCCCTATAGCAGTCCACGTCAAAGTCAAGGTCAAAGGTCAAGATTAAACTTCGTTCCAACCGAGTGTTCCACGACGCTCCGATTTTTTTGTGCCAGCCTTTTATTCGGATTTTCTATTATTATTAATTGTTATCATTATGACATTTTATGTTTATTTATATCCTCTAAAATTAGGCTAAAGATTGATTATGTATTACAAAATTATGAATTAAAATCATTATGCTAAAAAATATGATATATTTACTAAACACTAGCTTCTGCGCGTGGCTTCGCCCACTTACACCAACATTTTGAATAGCCTATAAGCTATTCTAAAGTCATTATCTACACCTATTCCAAGTTTCATCCAAATCGGTTCACTGGTTTAGGCGTGATTGAAACGCAAACAACTTAACAAACTCACAAACTTTCAGCTTTATTATTATGAGTGGGGTTATGATATCCTAATATTATTGGTTTTGATATTATGAAAACATGTTATGGGATGTAAAATTATGAAGAAAGTTTTTCGGCGAAACAATGGGGTCCCGATGTACCTACTTGATTTGTATTTTAAATTTTTTTTACTAATTCTAGAAATCCTAGAAATGCTCTTGCGTACTGCGTACTAACATTATAACAATCTATGGACTGTTTTGCGACTGTGCACTTTGCACTGTGACCGACACCATTTGACCTAAACATGGTGTCGTGACGCAAAATCTAACACTTTTTTCGTCTAGCCACCATGCGTATCATCCAAAAAAAAAAAAAAACATACATACACCCGAACATAGAACCTCCTCCTTTTTTGAAGTCGGTTAAAAAGGAAATTATTTCCAAAAATAAATAAATGTAAGGCGACTCCATGTAGTCTTGTGTCAACACCGAAAAGCGAGCGAGTTCGACTCAGCCGGGCGGCCGGCGCGCGGCGCACAGCGCGGTAGCGGCCGGATGCAAACCGCCTAAAATGAGCAGGGGGTATGAGCTGCTTGCGGGAAGCTCATGGGGGCGTGGCGCCTGGTTTCAAATAATTGTTTATCAATGCGTCACCTTAAATTCAATCGCGTTTGTTTCGGCTTAAAGTCGAGTCCCTACCATGCACTGCGCACGGTGAGACAGCTGGTCGCAGATGATGGCGCGCGCTATCCTCTCGCCAGCGACTTCGCGTCTACATCGCTCTTCATGGACGATATCGCCTTCTCGGTTCCCAGTGAACAAGAAGCGATCTCTGCGTCGCAACAATTGATTGCTCTATTTAAAGGAGCGCAGTGGGATCTAGTAAAATGGAATAGTAATAGTAGTACTGTGTTAGACAATCTCCCCGCTTCGCACAAACTTCCCACGGAAGTTGAATTCGATAAAACCATGCAACATAAAATATTAGGCCTGCATTGGTGCATTAATGATGATGTCTTCTACTTCAAAATTATCGCTCCCGCTGATGTGAAGTGCACTAAGCGCTCCATCCTCTCTACAGTCGCCCGACTGTGGGATATCATGGGCTTTGTTGCCCCCGCAGTCGTGTATGCCAAACTACTAATCCAGCAGCTTTGGCATCTTAATCTTGATTGGGATGACACCCCGCCGCTACACATCGTAAAAATGTGGAAGCAGTACTGCGCTGAGCTACCGGCTCTCAATAGCATGCGCATCCCGCGTCATGTAGGCGTTTTTAACAACTGCACACTCACTCTCATGTCCTTCTCAGACGCAAGTGAGCACGCCTACGGCGCCGTAGTATATGCTCATGTGAGTACGGCCGCAGGTAACACCGTCCAGCTTGTCTGCGCCAAATCCAAGGTCGCTCCTACTAAGCCAATTTCTATAGCACGCCTTGAGCTGTGCGGCGCGCTCCTAATGGCAAAACTGTTGCGCACAGTTCTAAACAACTACTCGCGTCATCTCCCAATCAAGACATACGCTTTCACCGACTCTATGGTCGCTCTATACTGGATTAAAAGTTCGCCACATCGGTGGCAAACATTCGTAGCTAACCGCGTTGTTCAGATCACGGAAAACTTGCCTGCTGACAACTTCTATCACGTCGCGGGTACTGAAAACCCTGCGGACGTTCTTTCACGTGGCATTACGCCTCAAAAATTAACTACGCACCCTCTGTGGCTCCATGGGCCTCAGTGGGCTACATTGGATCCGTCTGAGTGGCCTCTTAAGCCTCTCGACAACCAATGCATTCCGGATATACCGGAACAAAAACTTCTCACACATGCTGTGTGCTCCGCTGTAAAGCATTGCGCTCTACATGAGCTAGCTACCCGCATCTCCTCATGGAGTAAACTTCTCCGCATAATCGTTTACATCTGTAAATTCGCTAAATTATTGCCCCGCCGCGATACTGTCGGAGTGTCCGGCGACGAATTGAATTTCGCAGAAAGTAAAATTCTCCGCGCCCTGCAAAGTCAACACTTTGCAGAGGATTATTCCAACATTAAGAATAATAAACCTTGCTCGTCTGTTCTCAACCGCTTAAGACCTTTCATCGATAATGGTCTGATCCTCGTAGGAGGTCGACTTGTTAACTCCGCGCTGGATTACGCTCAAAAGCATCCAGTTATCTTACCGCGTAATGATCACGTCGTGAACTTGATAATCGATTTCTATCACGTTAAGTACTTACACGCCGGACCAGAATTGTTGATGTCACTTCTCCGACAAAAATTCTGGATCTTGTCCGCACGTCGCATTGTGAGACAGCGCGTCCACATGTGCAATACGTGTTTTCGTTTAAAACCGCGTCCAACTTACCCGCTGATGAGCGATTTACCCGACTGTCGCACGCGTCAGGTCGTTAAAGCTTTCACGCACGTAGGCTGTGACTATGCTGGCCCTTTGCCATACGTTCCTGTGCGCCGTCGTGGTGTCCACAGCGAAAAGGCATATCTGTGCATCTTCACATGTCTTACGACTCGTGCCGTGCACATCGAAGTCGCCACCGACCTCAGTACCCCCAGTTTTCTCGCCGCGCTGAAGAGGTTCCTCGCCCGTCGAGGACCGATTCAGATCATGTACTCAGACAATGGCACATGTTTTAAAGGGGCTAACTCTTATCTCCGCGATTTATATAAGTTTCTCAATACTGAGTATCGCCCGAAGCTAGAGGAGGAGTACGCCGAGAGTCGAATTACTTGGAAATTCATTTGTCCCAACTCTCCACACTTTGGAGGCGCTTGGGAAAGTGTCGTGAAAGTGGTAAAGATGCATCTGTTCCGAGTCATCGGACAGCAACTATTATCATACGAAGAACTCAATACTGTCCTCGCTCAAATAGAGTGTCTTTTAAATTCGCGCCCGCTGACAGTGTTGAGTTCAGATCCCGCGGAGCCCACGGCTCTTACGCCTAGCCACTTTCTGCATACTGCGCCACTATTTTCACTACCCGCGCCTGAAGTCAAATCTGACCCTGTCAGTTTGCTTCATAGGCATTCTCTACTGGACAGATTAGTCCAGTCGTTTTGGAATCGTTGGAGGATGGAATATCTGCACGGTCTACAGGTTAGACAGAAGTGGAACACTCAATCTCTTCCTATCACACCGGGAACTATCGTAGTTGTGATTAATGATAACTCACCACCTCTATCCTGGCCATTAGCGATTGTAGAGAACGTCCACCCTTCTAAAGACGGCATCGTGCGCGTTTGTACAGTTAGAACCGCCAAGGGAACTTACCTTCGCCCGGTCGTTCGTTTGTGTCCTATTCCAAGTCAATAATTTAACCGCATTTTCGCTTTAATTTAAGTTAGTTATAGTAATACCGCATCGCTTTACTTTGCAACGTTAGTTATTAAAACATACCGCTTCTCCGTGGCTCTACGGAATTCTTTAGCTTACCCGCGCGCATTGAGCGCTCCTAGAGTCATAGTATTTTTTCTCTCTCATCTTAATATCGCTTCTTTTTTAATGGTGACCCATTAAGGGCGGGTGGAAATGGTAACGCCAACATTGATTTTCATATTTTTCGCTTATTTTCAATTCAAGGCAGTTTAAATTTCCCGCTCCCTTTTACCTGATTCCCATTCCTACATACAGCGCCACCATTCAAGAACGAAGAACGAGATGAAGCGAGCTGACATATCATACATATATGTTTCGGTCTGTTCATGCGGAGACCTGCTGTCGAGCGCACACGCAAGGCTCTCTGGTTTTTGAATCGCAACCGCACCGCATGGAAACATCTGCAATTTCCACACTTACTTCAATATATTTCCGCTCCGCCAAAACCCCCGTGGTTTTTGATTACCCCAGCTGGTAATAGAACTTTATTGAATCGAATGGTCGCGCGACCCGCGTGGTGATCGTGATATTTGTGCCGTGCAAGAAACGAGGATTGGATCATCTGCTGCCCGCTGGCCGCTCTGGTGAGTGCTGTGTGTTCCTTTCTTTACCAATTCCGCATTGATTCTTTGTACTGCCTTGATCACAACATCAAATACAAATAGTCTGCTCTTATCGAAGTTCATTTGTTGGCGCGATCATTCGGTTTCTGAAATCTAGTGAACGTCAAATTACGATAAAATTCTGTAAATATCATAAGAGTTTCATTTCAAGGTGAGGAGAATTTGATTAAAGCAGATATTAAATCACGAATAACTTCTTTGTCATCAATTATCCGCAAAGCCGGCGGTCATAGTATTGCCTGCCGTTTGCAATTTTTTTTCACCGCTTCTCAGGAAACTGAAAACTTGGCCTTTAGAGGCTGGCTCGCCTCACATAACGTGCTTTCATTAGTGGCTGTGGCTGCCTGTATGAAACTCAAAAGACTCCAACTGTACCTAGTACTCAGATATTAGAGTCCTTTATGCTAACTTTCAGAAAGAAAAGTTTGATAAAACTATTTTCTTAACCCTTACGCAGGTAGTTTACGCGGTTTACGCTCATATCCATAATCTTCCATCGGTTACTTTGATTTCGAGGTATCAAACTTGCGATGTCATGTCACTAATGTAGTTTTCCATTACAGTAATTAATAAATCGGTTTAATAAAAGTTTCTTTTAATAATCTACAACATCTCAATTCACAGACCTTCGAATGATATTAGTGAAGAAGTTTTATTACCTACGTATTCATTATTTGAATAACAAAACAATAATGGTCGAAGCCTTCACTCAATTAAATAAGGTGGTGAAATCATTACGTAGCTGATATGAAACAATAACAAGTTCAGGGAATAGGGTTGTCGCTCGAGACTGACCCTAGTTACGCGCGCACCGTGAGTGACGTCCCTCAGCTTTCTGCCCTCGCACTATCAAATGAAAATATCAAATCAAATGTTAGTCAGCTTTGTTTGTCCAATCCACATAGCAACCAAGATCAATACACATTTTTCGCGAAAGTACATTTTTGTATTACAGCAAGTTACGAAGTTCAGTGAACGTTTAGCCAACTATTGAACATTCTTATATTTGCTTAAATTCGCGACGAAGTACGCCAGCGAATCTCCTTTGCCTTTGACATTGAAGTTCCCGCTATTGTGAATTGTTTCAGTGGAACATTCCGCTATTGAAGCAGTAATAACGTTTGTTCAAGAAATTCAAACGTGGAACTATTGCGGTGCCGTATGAGAAGCCACGATGTGGGGTACTCGCGAACGTCGTCACCATAATATTAGGCCGCGCTTCCTTTGCCTGTTTTTCGATATTTGTATATCTATGCCTTATATTCAATCTCATTTTTTAACGATACAAGATTAAAGTTTAAGTTAAGTACTTCTGTGAGCATTTGCTAAATGTGTCTCATATTTGGATGTGTCTCTGATAGGTAATCCTCTTAGACATCTTCAAAGGATTTAGCATGTCTGTAGATCTAAGAATGTCTACTGTGCCATGAGATACACTTTGCGATCCCGGTTTGTTAATACAAATTGAACGACAAAATCTAAATTGTATTAACCATCCACCAAAAGCACACGTATCATAGAACATCTTTGTTGTAGATATTTTGAAGTGAGTCGTAATATTGTTGTGGTTCAGGATACGCTGGCGGAAGTAGCCGCACGTCCCGCCCTAATTCAAACGTTTATCTTCACCAGCGGCCAGATGGTGAGTAGTAGAACAAACTGTCACAATGAGTACAAAGATCCCTTGTTGATGAAGCTGTGTTCTGCAGGGGCGCGGAGAGAGGTGAGATTGCGACCCTTCTGATTACACAATGTTGGCTTTCATCCCTTGTGCAAGTCGCGCTCCGGAAATCTTTTGTGATTCGACTTCGGTTATTGTGGCGTGGCATACTAATATGAGGTAGGTGACGCTGCTGAAATATGTGAGGGAAAACACACAAACCGACTTACCTTTAGTCAACATTGTAGAGCAACTCCCTTGTACTTTATTCACAAGGGCTGCAAGTACCTATAATTTATTGTCCTGAAATGTAGGGGCCTTTTTTTTCCGTATGCTTCTAAGTGGGTTCGTTGTAAATGCATCGAGACTAATTCGGCAACGTGGCCAAGAACTAAATTACATTTGTGCCGCCCGTCGACTCCATGATGTAGTGGACCTTGCCAGTAGGTCCTTAGATACACTCCGTAAACTAAATGGATTACATAGATACCTATCTCACTTCATTACTTGCTATGAAATCTTCAAATGTTCGACCGTAAAAGCTTATACCAAAAGGTTAAGAATTCATTGTAAGTAATACTTTTTATTACAAAAGAGTTTCGACAAACCATAATTTTGTCATTTACTAGGATTACGACGGCGATATCATATCGCTAACTCCCTAAAATTCCCCAATAATATTAAAGAAGCGCGAGGAAACTGTAATCCGAGACAAACTTACATTTACTTGGGTAAAGGATTTAAGTCAGTATGTCAGAAGCTCTCCCGGAGTGTGTCTCTCCTCTGATAAGAATACGTAAGAGCATAAAAATAAAAGTTCACATCGAAGGAACAGGGAAAACGTCTCGGAATATTATTAGGGATTCCAGTTTCATTTGACTACAGACCCTCTGCGAATGGAGACAGAGATTTCCCGAGATGGCCCTATCAAAAATTTATGGAGTAGCTACATAAAAGGACAACACTTAAGAACAGTTTCAATAAGTGTTCGGCTCAACACGGCCGTGTCTAACGATATTACAGGGGCGCAGGGCGCACCCGCTGATTTTGTTTTTTCAGCTGCCTACTGGCTACAAAGCGGATCGCCACCTATACCATTGCATGTTGGATTTTAAGTATCTAGATTTTACAGCGCATTCTGAAAACTTTTTGCCTTCATTTTTCAGAATTTGATTAATGATTATCATGTCTTTAATGCTATAGGTTCAAATAAACACGCTGCTTATAACCACGACAATATTACCTACATAGGTTTGATGTTAAAGTACTTGGATGTCGATGCGGTGAGCCCGCCGAGCACGGACGCGAGCAACTCGTATAAATGTAAATGAACCGATTGTACGATTCTTGCCCTGATTAATTTAAAACATTTACCACTTCCCTTTTTGCTCTTTAACAATCCTCTAATGCTCGCAAACTAAACCCACAGAACACTTATCCAAGGCTATAACTATAAAATTACTAGAAAATCCCACCTTCACAACCCTACACTACGCAGTTTCGATATGAATTCTATATTTGATGTCGCATAAAATGTTTTCGTTTGACTTCTTTGTCACATCGTTCATGCGATTTGTGATAAATATTATAACGTTCGTAACAAAGAAATTCTATTTTGAGGCAAATGTTCAAATAGTTCGACGTTTGAATTTCCCTTGTGTAAATGTTATTACGTTTCGTAGTTGCAGGTGAAACACGGCGCAATAACAGGCGTGTCGGCAGTCGGCCCTCGACAAACTCGGATTGGCATTGAAAGGAATTGTTGCGTTCCTTGCGAGTTGCGAGTTGTCTTTGCAGCCCCACGCCGGGGCCGCGCCTTGTCGAATCATTTGAATAGGAATCAAACTGTCGTTGGAAGTAACACTTTGTGTATACTCAACACTCGAACAGATTGAAAACTTTGTAAGCATTCCAAATAACTTTTTCAGAAACAGCATTATGAGTTGCTGAAATTATACTGGTATGTAGATCCCACCCACTATACATATATATAATATACATATATAACTAGCTTCTGCGCGTTGATTCGTTCGCGTGGTACCAACATTTTGAATAGCCTATTCTACGCCTATTCTATATCCATACTAATATACTAATATATAATATTATAAATGTGAAAGTAACTCTGTCTGTCTGTCTGTCTGTTTGTTACCTTTTCACGCCCAAACCGCTGAACCGATTATGCTGAAATTTGGCATGGATAAAGAGTATACCCCAGGGATGGACATAGGCTACTTTTTTTTGCCAATTACCATAAGGGGGCGGGAAAATAAGGGTTGGAAGTTTGTATGGGGAAAAAAGTTAAGCAACCCTGGGCGCGGTCATAAAAAGGATGGGTGACCGCCGCCAGCCACTTTTTGCACTCTAGATTTTTTTACTTTTTTTTGTATTTTGCATAATAAATTATTTTAAAATTAATGATAAACATGTAACATGTGTATTCCCACCCATCAATATATCCGAACTCCGAATTTATGATTTTTTGATATTAAAATATTTTTTCCTTGGTCATAGTTAGAACGCCATCTATCGGTCTAGAGGTCAAAACTTCTTTACACTGTTTCTCCTAGGTGGCGTTTCTAGCGGAGATCGAAATACGAAGGAGTATAATTTTCTTTGATTTTGAGTTTTGAAAAGTTAATGGAGATGTTTGCTTAGAGTTTTCGATATTTTTATATTGCTGACGAAGTCGCGGGTAGGTAATATTAGTTAATCGTTTTATTACGAAATTCAACACCATACAATACTTGCTAAGTATTCAAAAAAAAATATGTTTCGAGTCAATTTCTTCAAAAAAATTGCCGCTCGCTTCAGGGATTCTATACCAATTACCGTATTCGTTTTGTTCTTAGCATTGCAACATCTGGGTAAGATTTTCCCTACCTCTATCTTGGGATTCTTGAGAGAAACATAAATATAAAAAAAATATTATTATTATATCAAGCGACGGAGTTTTATATTTTGTATATACCTACTCTCGATTCACTCAAAACTCCTCTACTTTGTTCCTAATAATGCGCAGACGAAGTTGCGCGGGTCAGCTAGTACCTATATAAGTTTCTTCCAAATCGGTTCACTGGTTTATTATATGAGTGCGATAAAGCTGAAAGTTTGTGAGTTTGTTTAGATGTTTGTGTTTCAAAATGTGGGTACCAAGCGGGCGAAGCCGTGCGCAGCAGCAGTAGCTAGTATTAAATAAACACAAAATATACAAGACGATTCGCACTTAGAATATTTAGTGGTTGTAACCCATTTGTTTATGATAATTTTCCAAAAGTCTAAAAGTTTACCTGTAATGAAAAATTATCGGTAATTTTTATTTTTCTTAAAATGAGATTGACATCGCGTTTATCAACGTCACAGTGTCACCTGTCTTGTTCTGGTGTAATTTGTAAAAAGTTTCTAAGTAAAATTGATAGACCCTTGACGAACAAAATAACAATTAGGCTCTAGCAATTTTTATTCATGGCATTAAACAAAATGGATGAAATGAAAATGCTTCATCCGAAAGCATTCGTATGTAGGTAGGTATATTCGTTTGTAAACTCGTAGATATAAAGTAATTTTAACTAAATTTCGGGGAAGTCGCCAGATTACATCGTTTCGCCCTAAAGTAAGTAAGTTCGTATGAGTCAGTGGCCAACTCTGGTGACGGAGTTTTTAGGCCGCCTTAAGGCCTCCGTCATGGCTTAACGACTTCAATAGCCGGGACCGACAATTTAACGTGCCCTCCGAAGCACGGAAGCGCTCAGATGAAAATGCCACTGGCGGTCACCCATCCACGTACAGACCGTTTCGAACGATGCTTAACTTCAACGATCTATCAAGAACGACTAAGCAAGCACGACGTTTCGCCTTGATTATGACTAAACGAGGGCAGAAAAATGTGTTGAAAACTAAATTAAACTAATATTTTTTGCATCCTCAGTAAAAATGTTTCGCATATTTCTTGGTTAGTGATTATTTCAAACTAGCTGACCCGCGCAACTTCGTCTGCGCATTATTAGGAACAAAGTAGAGGAGTTTTGAGTGAATCGAGAGTAGGTATATACAAAATATAAAACTCCGTCGCTTGATATAATAATAATATTTTTTTTATATTTATGTTTCTCTCAAGAATCCCTTAATAGATAGAGGTAGGGAAAATCTTACCCAGATGTTGCAATGCTAAGAACAAAACGAATACGGTAATTGGTATAGAATCGCTGAAGCGAGCGGCAATTTTTTTGAAGAAATTGACTCGAAACATAATTTTTTTTGAATAGCAAGTACCTACTGTATGGTGTTGAATTTCGAAATAAAACGATTAACTAATATTACCTACCCGCGACTTCGTCAGCAATATAAAAATATCGAAAACTCTAAGCAAAAATCTCCATTAACTTTTCAAAACTCAAGAAGATCGAAGAAAATTATACTCGATCGTATTTCGAAAAACGTTTTTAGAAGCGCCACCTAGGAGAAAAAGTGTAATGTAGTTTTGACCTCTAGACCGATAGATGGCGTTCTAACTATAGCCAAGGAAAAAATATTTTAATATCAAAAAATCATAACTTCGGAGTTGGGATATATTGATGGGTGGGAATACACATGTTACATGTTTATCATTAATTTTAAAAGAATTTATTATGCAAAATACAAAAAAAAGTAAAAAAATCTAGAGTGCAAAAAGTGGCTTCGGCGGTCACCCATCCTTTTTATGACCGCGCCCATGGTTGCTTAACTTTTTTCCCCATACAAACTTCCAACCCTTATTTTCCCGCCCCCTTATGGTAATTGACAAAAAAAAAGTAGCCTATGTCCATCCCTGGGGTATACTCTTTATCCATGCCAAATTTCAGCTTAATCGGTTCAGCGGTTTGGGCGTGAAAAGGTAACAAACAGACAGACAGACAGACAGACAGACAGAGTTACTTTCACATTTATAATATTATATAGTATATAGTATATATAGTATTTTGGTGAAATTTCTTTCTACTCGAGTAAAACTCGGTATACTCTAAGCACCCGCCCCGAGACCCTCAGGGAAAAGGTTGCTCAGACTCCCTCTCGCTACTCTCATTTGTTCCCCCCCGATTGATGAATACTGTATCCCCAAGAACTTTACTGATGATTGTGACTGTGTGTATGGCTGCCTGCTTCTGAATGATGTGAATGTTAATGTGTGAATCTAATTTTGTGCAATATCTATGTAAACTTTTAGCTATAACTCCTGTGGCGCCGACTACAATAGGTATGACTTCAGTAGGTGTTTTCCAAAGCCGCGTAACTTCTGTTTTTAGTGCATGATATTTGCTTAACTTTTCAATTTCTTTAGCTCCTATATTGTAGTCGGACGGTACTGTTATATCTATTAAATATGTTTTATTTTCCAATTTGTTTATGTATATGATGTCTGGTCTATTGTGTACTATTGTAACGTCAGTTTGTACTGGTATTTCCCACATGAGTTTTGCTGTGTCATTTTCTTTAACCTGTGGTTGTGTTAAGTTCTCCTTCCACCATAAACTAGCCACCTCAAAACCATGTTTCCTCGCTAACGTCCAGTAGACGTATTGCACGATGTTGTTATGCCTCCTAATGTAGTAGGTGCCAGCCAGCTTTTCACAACCCGAGATAATGTGTTGCGCGGTCTCGTCTTTGGTTAAGCATAGACGACATCTACCATCTACTGCTCTCTTTAAAATATCTCTTTCATGCTGCCTAGTGACAACTGCCTGATCCTGGATAGCAAACACTGAGGACTCCAGTCCTGGTGTAACTGGTTGCGCTTTGATCCATTTAAATGAGTATATTTTATCTATATTATCTTTATCTAAGACTTTTTTATAAAATTGGCCGTGAAGCGGCTTAGCTTTCCAGTTATTTATTTTAGTTTTTAATACTGCGTTTTTTAATTCTTTGTCCGTATAGTTCTCCTCATTATCTAGTCCTATTTCCGCTAAGTTAGCATGTGATTCTTTGAAAATTGAGTATTTAGTTTTATTTTTATCATGTTTAACTATCGTTTTTATTAAATCGTCTTGTTCTGAATTTAAGTATGTTTTGTATTTTATTATTTGAGTTTTGTAAAGCATCTCTATATTTGTAAGTCCTCTACCCCCCTCTTCAACTGGTAGGTATAATCTTTCTACTTCAGCTTTCTGCTGATGCGCTTTGTTCATTGCTAATATTTTCCTAGTTTTGATATCTAATTTCTTTAAATCGTTTATTTTATAATTTATTATTCCAAATGTGTAAAGAAGAACTGGTACGGCGTAGATATTAATTGCTTTAAGTAGGTTTCGTGAATTTAAATGAGATTTAACTAGACATTTGACTCTGCGGAAGTATTCTTTTTGTGTTTGTTGCCTAGCTTCAGTGTGATTAATTTTCCCTGATTCGTGAACGCCTAAATACTTATATTGCTCATCTGCTCTTAAATGTTCAAACTCGTCCCCACTCAGCAGGACATGACCTCTTCCTTCATGCTCTTGCCTTCTCCCTTTGGCTAAGTGTAAAACGTTGCATTTATTTAACCCAAATTTCATCCCGATGTCTTCCGTAAATATTTCTGTACTGTCAATTAAAACTTTAAGATTGTTTGGTGTGTTTGCATATAATTTTAGGTCATCCATGTATAACAAATGATTAATATGGCTATTGTCCTTTAATTTGTACCCCTTTAGCCAATATTTATTTAATATCTGAGAGAGTGGATTTAATCCTAGGCAAAACAGAAGAGGTGATAGCGAGTCACCTTGGAAAATTCCCCGGCGAATGTAAATGGGCTCGGTAGTAACAGATGCGTTCGCGCCATAGGCTGTCATGATAACATTCCAGGTAGGCATGACTATCTCTAAGAAGCCTTTGATAACAGGTGGACATTTATAAATATCTAAGACTTTGAGTAGCCACTCGTGCGATATACTATCAAAGGCTTTCTGATAGTCAACCCACCCCATACTTAAGTTTTTGTTGCACTGATGTGCATCTTCCAGTATAGCTTTGTTTATCATGAGATGGTCTTTGCAGCCCCGGGCGCGCCGCCTACATCCTCGCTGTTCCGGTGCTAAGATGTCATTTTTGTCTAGGTGCACATAGAGTTCGTTAGCAATAACTGATGTAAGCAGTTTGTACATCGTAGGTAAGCAAGCTATAGGGCGCCAGTTTTTAGGATCCTCGGTGTTTTCATTTTTAGGTATCAGGACTACATTGCCTGTGGTAAACCATGATTCTACGGGTTCGATTCCTTTTATTATTCTATCAAATAACTTTGCTATGTATTTATGTGTGCTTGTTAGGTATTTTATGTAGTAGTTTTGAATTTTATCTAATCCAGGCGCTTTCCAGTTATGTATCTTTTTAATAGCTATCCTTAAGTTATCTATGTTTATTTCCCTAAATATGTGTATTTGGTTTATTTCTTCAACCGACTCTTCTACTTCCTCTATCCATCTTGCTTCTGTGTTGTACGGAACCGGCTCTGACAAAATGGATCCCCAGAACGTTTGGATTTCACCTTGAGATGGAATTTGTGTAGGAGCTTGCTGAACACCGTTCAAGCTACGGTAAAACTTGTGTTGATTTACTTCAAACTGTTTGTTATGTGTTTTCCTATCATTCATATCACTGTATCTCTTGACTCTACCTGCTAGTGCTTTTACTTTTTGTGTGTGTAATTCTATCCTATAATCTAAATCTTGTTCATTTCTAATGTTATATTTGTTAAATAAGGTTCCTCTGATTCTATTCATCGTTCTACTATTATTGCCTCTTTTTATTTCAATTAGGCGTGCAAGCTCTTTTCTAAAATCTTCAATTTTGTTTTTCAATCTAATTTTCCACGGTGGATCTCGTTTGGGTTTTCGGGTAGTAGTGTTCGTGTAGGGTTTTTGCTTGTTATATATTATAAGAGTTTTGGCAGATGCATAGATGACATCATTTATTTCGCGCAGAGACGTGTTTGTTATTAGTAAGTTAGGTAAGAAATCGTTTATTTTATTTAAGTTACATATGAATTGTTTGTTAAAGTTTGGTTTCGGTAAAATTTCTCTACTGTCCATTGACATCTCTTTAGTTTCGGCAAGTGTCTCTAAAAGTTGTAGAATTAATGGGTCTTGGTTTTCATTTACTTCGATGTCAGGGTTATTAATTGGTTGTTCTATTAAAGGTATGCTAGTCTCTGGTGTTGTATGTGTGGGTGTATGAGATTGCTGTGTGAGTGTGTCTGGTGTGTTTGGTCTAGAGTGTTGCACGATGTTTTCATTAGGTGAGTGTGTGTTCCTAGGCGGTGTATTTATCGTGTCTACTGTGACCACAGCATTTTCATGTGATGTTTGTGTTAACGACTGCTCTGCTCTATCTTTAATTTGGTCTAGTACTTGGGTGGATAACACTTTGCGGGATATGATGCTTCTAGCCTGGTTTGACAAAGTGTTCCCTGTGAATTTTTGTATTTTAGGATTTTGAGGGTTTCGGTCTTTAAAAAGTTTCTCGAAACGTTTGATATAGCCGGCCCCTTCAGCTCTGGCTTTGAAGAAGCAGAACATAAGTTCGTGAAGTTCTGCTTCTGACCACTTTCTCCTGGCATCATCACTAATCGCAATAGAACTTCCAGTGGTCACTTCTGGTGCACCGGCAGAGCTCGTGGGAGATACTTCCCTGCTCCGCAAAGTATCACCAGGCATAGGTTGGGTGGTCTCGCTTTGTTCGGGTTCCCCGACGGAGGGCCGACCCCTAAGCCCCCCGCCACCGATGGTTCGTATGCTGGAGCGTCCAGCATCGGCTCCAGACGCGCCCCGGCGATCGCCCCCGGGAAGCGACCATATACGTGAATACCAATTACTCATCTCCATAAAGGGTGGTGCCATTTCCTTATTAGCCTGTAAGTTTTAAAATTACAGGTGTCCCCCTCCCACGTGTGACTGATGTTCGTCTCGGACGTTAAGGTTGGGCTTTGGGAGGGTATATATAGTATAGTATATAGTATAATAGTATATAGTATAGTATTATAGTATGGATAGGTAAGTAAAGTAACTTACGTGTGTGAAGAAAAACATTGCGAGGAAACCAATTTCCATTCTATAAAAATTCTTACACACTTCACAGAATACAGCCTACGTCTGCAAAATGTGGGCATGTAATCGATATGATTTGGCCATGCCTCTACTATCCCTTTTAGATCCTTAGAAGATTTTTAGATATCTTCTAAGGATCTTGCAGGCCAAGATCTCAGAGATTGTCTACCGAAAGTCATGAGAAACTGTACCTATGGTGATATGTTTTCTTTCATTTTTATATCTTTGGTGGGAAACTTCTATCGTGGTTTCAGTAGTAGGTATCTTTGTGTGATTCGCCACATGCACTAAGTAGAGTCTGATGTTTATGGTTGTATGATATCATAAAATTATTTACCCAAAACAATATCCATCGGTAGCAGGTAGGTATCTATTACGCAAACACTGGCTGCAGACAGGTACAGCAGCCAGGTGCCTTTTACTGCCGTATTTGTCATTCGACTACCTCCACCAAAATGTTCCAATTTATCACAAACATTGATATTTTATCCACTATTCATTACGTTTGCTTAAATGATGCATCTGTTGTTATGTTTAACTGCCATGATTCATCATTGAAATTAGGTGATGTTTTGTTTGAAACGAAACTGTTCCATTGCAACTTTTACACAATATTGATTTATTGTACCTATCAGCAAATGCTTTATATATCGATTGCTTTTTGGAAAATTATCAATTCATAATGATGTTCTGTCTTCCTGTTCTAGATGTACCTCAAATGTACCTATAATTCTAGCGAGACGGTAACACAATCCGGCACCAAAGTACCTACCATAATAAATCTATACTAAGGCACTCAATGATGTAAAAAATATAGATACCTAACCTTCGTTACAAGCGCGTGGAAATTGAAACATCGAATCCTAATAGCACAGTTTTTTTTTACTTCAGTTTGCGTCAAATGTTCTTGTCAGTGACAGTCACCATGGAGCTTGGAACTATAGTATAATAGTAGTAGTAGTATAGATAGTTTATTTCATATCGGCACTATTAAAAAATTCAATTTTAAAAACAGACTACTATTCTAAAGCAGACTACCATTGCATTA
Organism: Epirrhoe alternata; assembly: GCA_963565295.1. Taxonomy (NCBI): domain Eukaryota; kingdom Metazoa; phylum Arthropoda; class Insecta; order Lepidoptera; family Geometridae; genus Epirrhoe; species Epirrhoe alternata. The sequence goes on along the minus strand of OY751381.1, from coordinate 8,438,798 downwards.
TATTGTTGTATTACTTAGTTCAGTATCCATCCAATGAAAGAATTACGTAGAAATAGTAACGGTCGTTTTGTTCGCGAAAGTTTTTATACTGTGTGCCGCGGGGGCATAACGAGCACCTGCGGCCTCATCTACATAATGTGGACAAGTCATTGAACTCGCTGGACAGTTTGGGGGAAGAGCCGCGACAGCCTTTGCTGCCTTGGCCGCTATCGCTTAACCACTATCGCTGAAACCATCCTGCTTAATATAGGTCGCTTTGCTTTGTTGTATTTCGTCAATAATCATTGCAAGTAATCCTATCATTACAAGTATCATTGCAAGTATTGCCTATGTATCTAAGCCAAAACCTTAGCCTCATTGCTATTTTTCGTAACGTAGTAACGTTACTACATGTCGTATAAAGAAGTAAAAGAATCCGCATTGGAAAGGGATAGGTGGAGGGAGTTGCATCATTGCACCGACAAGAGCTGAGCTTTTTTTGATGATGTTGAGTAACGTTACTAAATTTTTTAGGAAAGTAGGTAATAAGAGGTTATTTTGGAGTGGTCGCAGTGTAATGTGAGTTAAACTGATCGGTATAATTCCAACAGAACGTAATTACTAGCTAAAATTTTATATTATTTCGTGATCCCGAATGCAGCCAGGTTTCAAATAGATTTACGTATGTAACGAGATGGATAAATATGCAATTATACTTTGTAAACAATTTGTTATCCGCCTCATTATTTTATGATCCAGTTAGTATGATTATCATATTTTGGAATATGTATTGTACCAATAATTGATTTCAAAACTACTTTGAAGTACCTAATCACAGGTGGATTTTACACTGTTTACAATAAATTCTTAATCGACCAGTTTTTGAAGATTATTTACCAAATTTCTAGTGTTCTATAAAAATGACTGAATGTAAATATTTACAACGAAGAAATCAACTTACTTAGGCCTTTTTACATCTATATTATATGATTTATACAGAGTCAGGAGGCAACCTTTGCCTAACTCAACAGGACGCGGTAGTGCCTCGGACATTCTTTGAGATGGAATAGGCTTGCCCAGCACCTAAACCATCCTCTCAGCTTAGTCAGCCTGGCCCATAGGAAAGACAACGTCAATACGAAGAAATCAATGTGTTCAAATATTTACCCACGATTGTCTTTTGTTTATAGAGTCGTTACTAAAAAATCCCTTGAAGATAAATGTAACACTTGGCGCGTTTATTTTTATGTTACACGAAATATAACTCAAAGGCATAAAATGTTTTTTGAAAGCAAATTGGATTTCGTCGACTTAGCTTTTGTATTGTGGTCGACAAATCAAAAAGTGAAACTTATACTTTAAAGATTTAATAAAATAGGTCTAAATTAGTTCAACATACATTTTAAGTATGTTCTTTGTATAACTTTGACTTAAATTGTCACTGGAAAATTGGAATAACTGTATCGCTTTTTACCAATGACCCAAAGCTTTTTACGAGTAGAATAAGCTAAGTGCACAAAAGTTGCAATGCTTGTCCCTCGTTAGCCTAGAAAAAAAACATTGCGGCGAAACGTCGTCGTGGTTTCAATTAGGTAGCTAGTGTAGGTAGTTCTAATTACCAGCTCCGTACTGTGTGGCGAGTCTGTTGTGATTCCTGCGCGACTGAGAAGAATGCTAAGCTAAATAAACAGTATGGGAATTAGATTTAATGTTTTTTCTTAGTTGAAATGTATGGCGAGGGAGAATTTTAAGACACATTTTAAGCCAGCACCGATCTGGTTCGCAAAGGTATTTGTATTTATTTAAAACATTACATCTATTATTACAGGTATGACCTGATGCAATAGAGTAGTCAAAGTATGATTAAATTTTAAAATTTATTGATTAGCTCATGATAAAAAATAAGTCCAGTTTAACATAATTCAACAAGCATTTATTAGGCAATTACTTATTTTAATTCTAGTTAGTTAAATAGTGCAAAGTGCAAAAACGTTTTGGTTTTTTATTGATAAAACAGCTCTGATTATTGCATTCAAAACTTTGAATTAGTCATCAGAACATTTTTCTACTTAAACCTATGAAATACTTTTAAAATCACATTTGTTTTTCTATTTGGCACTATAATCTATTTAATTTTTGAAGGCCCGGCATCTTGATGTACCACACATTCTGATTTCTCACCTTATGGCCGTTGATGGTGATCCAGTGGATATTTGGCCTTTTCAATTAACTAGTATCACGATCATCGGCACAGTTCAACGTCAACGTCGGAAGCTACGCACGGCGCCTCGGGAGCCGCCAGGAACAGTTTCCCTGACGCACATACACAGAGCTGGTAAACCTTTTTACTTCTTAGATTTTTTTGTATGTTTTGCGGTTGTGGCGTTGTTGGTGCTTCTTTAAGATTGCTAATTATAAAATTTGATGCGTCAATTTTTATCTGAAAAAGATAAAAAGTTAAAATAATATTAAAATATAAAGTTGCTACGAGGTTATTTGTAGACTTTTGAGCTACGCAGCGCTTTATTTTATTTGATCACAAACTAAAGTTCTATGATTGTACGCTTCTGAGTTTTATAAGATAGTGTCTAGAGCTCAGATTTAACAGTACTCAAAGACATCCTTTATTTCTATCTGTAGAGACGCTTCAATCTTAAATATCTTTCGTATCGGGTATGTTAATTTTGCATAAACTTTCGTTTTAGGTGTGGAATAAATGACCAAATAAGGAAACCTTTTACTTTGGTAAGTAGTCATGTTACAGTGATGTTTTACAATCAGTACTTACAGCTCCAACAGTAGAGTCAAGATGGATATTCCCATGTGCAGTGACATCGATATTGCCTGCCCTACTTTCCAAAAAAATCGACTTCGGTGCTCTCAAGTCCAGCTTTCTTGTCAAAGACTCCAAACTGAAAATACAAAATTCATCAAGCTTATTATTTTTTTTATTTTAATATTTTTTTTTTACCATTGTTACGGACGGGTTTGTTGTCAATAAAATGATTTGTACGAGTTGTACTGTACAGGTCGCGTCACTTAAAAAGAACGCTGGCTGCGCTGGCGCTGGGAAGCTGCGCATTACGCGATTTATGGGGGTCTATTTGAAGATAGTTACTCTAATGCCGCGTACACACTCTCCAGGAGGCGACACGAGGGAACGCGATTACGAGAGTGAGGACGGTGCGCTCGTGTCTCCTCGTCTTCCCTCGCCTCGCCTTGCGGTCGCTCCGCTTTGTGTCGGTTTTTCAGACGCAAGTCAAAGGACGCGAGGACGTAAGGCGAGGGAACCAAACACATTCTCGAGCTCGCTCATTTTGTAACTGCATAATTTTTTTCTATTCGCCTAGCCAGTAGTCTAAAATAGGGTAAAATCGGTATTTATTAAGTTGATAATAGACGCAAGACATTGGTAGGCACACAAAGTAGCTAACGCAGTCACTTCCATCTTGCAGATACCTACGTAGCCGACCTCCTGGAGAGTGTGTACGCGGCATAAGATTTGAAGGTACGAGGTGCAGCGGGGGGCGGGAGGGTCACACGCCATTTGTCTTGCTTACCAGCGTGCTATTGGTTCGTCAGTTGAGCTGCTCTCCGCTCTGTGTCGATGTTACGTTCGATCTCAAAATATCATCGCGCACAAAAGTTTCTAATTACGAAATGATTTTACATCCCGGTAAAAATAAAAGAATAACAAACAATATATCAAAACCAAGAAACATTTAATAATCGTCTAAGGGATCATGATTTAGACTGAAAATATAATTTATTTATTTATTTATTTATTTATGGACATCCAACGGAAAAATCACAAAAGTATTATCAATTTCTTAACTAAGCTACTTAAATCTAGTGTTTTCCCAGTTATAGGACGCCACAGCATGCACTATAATATGGACTCAACTAAACTAAAATAGGCATTTCTAACATTATACGTTAATGAGTTGACGAAAGCTCAAGTGACGACAGCGACGACGATGAAATGGCCACCTCTAGCACCAACACCGCACCCACGTTTGGTTTTCACGTCACCCAAGACGACTTAATGGAAGGAGTTTCAACAAAACTTTCGAAATTATAATATAAGTAGGATTCTAAAACTTACGAGAGATTCGAAGCAGGTGGTGCACGGATCATGGGTGCTTGCACAGCGCTTTTTACTGTGATTCCCCCGACTCCATCCACAGCAAAGGCCTCAGCGAACACTCGAACCTCGTCTCGTGAAGCACGGAAAACGTTGCCACCTCGGGCGTCGCGGACGTCCAACACTCTACCACTGAAGTGTATGTTGTCTCGTCCTAGGAACATAATAATTTTATACAAGGAAAAAATCGTGAGGAAACCAGTTAATATTCTTTGAGGCAATGGTGTTACAGCCATGAACTTCTGCAGACGTCTGACTACGGACCCCCTAAGGAGATAACTATTCTTGCAATACTAACACTAGCTCAACACGTCTTAAATTTCAACCCAATAAAATACTACAGCGATGTTGGATAATACATCAAATATTTAGTGACGGCAAATCGATCTTGTGACCCCGTTTTAACTAAGTTCTAAGTAAACTTCAAGTCTAGCCTAATGTATATCCTCGATTGAGTTTTTAGAGTTGAAACTCTCCACTTACTCATTACGAACTTGGATTGTTCCAAGCGGTTGGGCTCTGACACGAGCACTGAGAAATTACGGTGAGAATGCAGTGTCATAGGCTGTCCGACTTGTGATGATATTGTGGACGCCACGAGGCTGTTCAGCACCCACGCTTGCCCGTCTAGCTGGATGCCACCATTTACTATCCGCAAGGGCCCTATACCATTCTGAAATTTTAGATTAAGAATTATTACCACCAAATTATTACCCGCAATAAACTAGAGAATATATAACGGACTTACCATATTAAGGCGAAGTGCGCTTATGATCCATAACGTTAAGGCGATGTTTAAGAAAACTAACAGCATCAAGAACAGTATTATGCCATAGAGGGCATTTCTCCGCCAACCTCTTTGAAAGAAAGGTAAACATGTTTTGTTAGCGCGCGGCTCGGTGCGAACAGCCGCGGGCGGCGGGTCGCCGGTTGGCGTGCACCCCCAGCCTCGGATAACGCTCACGCTGCTGCCCTCTAAGCTCATCTCCGCGCTCTCTCCCTTACTTTATCGAACTATCCTGCAACAATGGATTACCAGTATTACGACCGATCTCAATTAGAATCTAATGGGTCGCTTGTAAGTCACGGCATTATCCAAACATTGCATTCAATACATACATTGATCCGAAATCAAAATAGCGGCGCGAATGTTAATCTGGTATTTGCATGCTAAAATATACGTGAGCGAAATGTAGTTCGGAAGATACGAGTACATATTGTAAACGTTTTATCGTGCAGCTTAAACTACAAAGCGGAACTTATGTAAAACCGATAGCTCAGGTTTAGGACGGGTGCAGGTGGACTGCCCACAAGCCTAAAATAAACACCTGACTGAGTGTTTTGTTACTTCCGCGGTGCTACTTGATGTTATGTAGTGGACCGCTATTTTAGGGACAATATCGACCAAAACTGGTAATAGAATCGCTTGTGTAGATGACGTTATGCCAGACTGAAGGCATAGTGAGTTGGGTAGAGGTAAACAAGGCAAATGGTAACAATAAAATAAACCTACCCAGCACAAGTACCTATGTTATGTTTTATTGGTCGCGTTTTTAAAGTAGCATACGCACATTCACATGATTTTTCAATGAGAAGTGAATGTAAACACTAAAAACGAGACAAAACTCGTGATACAGTGCATTGGAGTGCACTAATGAACGGAGTGAAGCACGCATACTAATGAATACCTACTTATAGTGCAAAAAACATACCTACGGCATAAGCTGCATTGAAAATCTTGAAATGCTGCTACTACTCTCTGCTATACTACTCTAAAATGCCTAGGAAATACCTAACTAACTATAAAATTATATCAATGTATGTAAATAGAATTAAGTTATTCAAATTTTAGTTAGCAATATAATTTCAAATATTGCTCACTTTTAGTTCTTTTATAGACAAACGATACAATACATATTCGTAGAACCTACTGTTACAAGTGTGATTATACAACATACAAAAGACTTTGTGGTAGCTTTTCCGTTCTACACAATAGGCCTCTTTAAGACAGGATGAATGCCTATGACCTAGCTAGATATTTATACATGTAGAGTATGTTGTGCAGATAGTCTACTTGGAGGTGAACTTGGTGCTCTTATACTCGTAGCGTTCTTAGGAAAACTTGTTAAAATATTGTTCTTGACGAGTGTTCAAAATTTAACTACTTTTATGAGTGCATTACGATTTATATAATCAAATAGTGATTCTTGGTTTGTCTACTATTAAGTGAATTAAAGTTGTCTACTTGTGTGCATACAAATAACAAGTTCCAACTGCTAGGAGTGCTTTAAAGACTAAAATATTTACGGCGTTGTTTGCGTAATCACAATAAACAAATTCGCGAATTGTGAAATGACTCTATCATCGCCATGATGAGGTAACAATAATTTACTACCACAAATTCCAACGTTGACTCGCTGCAAAGTTGACACGGGGATGGATAACGAACTTTTAAACTTTTATTTGATTTTGTCTAGTCGGTTTTAATAAAACGATGCGGGCGGCTGCATCGGGTGTGTTTTGTAACTGAGACTAGGTAAATTCATAGGTGGTGGAAGCAACACTCGAGATATCTAGCGCGAAGCGAGGTGAGCCGGCGTGCTCCAGAATATAATATCAGGCAGTGGAGTGGCCTGCGCGACGCCACGCTGTTCGCCGTCCGCCCGCGCTGTGCCCATGCCCTCATAATAAACGATATAGTGCGAAAATAGAACCGGAACGAGTACGTATCGCCGCTCTCCGCGTAAATAAAATACCGACGTTTGCAGCTTCTATCTCTAGCCGCGTTTCTGTTTTATAAATGTTTTGAAATATCTATCGATCTGATGCCGATAATTCTATTATTAAAATAACCCTGGATGACACCGTAAGTTTACGATTGCAATTTATGGATACACATTTAAGGAAATCTTGAAAAGTTTTTCACCTGTTCAATAGAAAATTGTTGTGTTGAATAAGTAGGTATTCACAGAGATGAGAGGTCGCGAGTGGGAGCACGTGTGCACAGGAGCAGGCGGCTCCGGCGGGCCGGCGGCACTGGCGGCAGACTGCGCTCGCGACGCCGCTGCCGAACCCGGCGTGCTTCAAACGGTGCATTTTTAATCGCGCGGCTGTCTCGCGCGGGACATAACTCGGGAAAGCTCTGGTTCAGCTGTGTTCGCCTCTATTACAAATTCTAGTTAACGTTAACGTGTCATTAGCTGACACGTTCATATAAAGTTGTTAATATTTTAAGTGAACGCGACCCCGTCCACAGTTATGCGACTCAATTATTATTACGTGTCTGTTCTGGCACAGTCCGCTTTGTTATGCTATTTGCTTCAGTATTTTGTGATATGAAGGAATTTCCATACGTCATGAATATTTTTAGATTTGTACTTTAGCACTACGTTGTTTGAGCTTTTTATGTGTATGATGGAAGTATCGTTGTTTTTACGATTTCCCATGAAATTGAAATGTTTTGTCGTTTGTTTGTTGTGTTCCGTTCCTAAAAAGGGAAATAGCTATATACACAAAGATGTTCAGGATCTACATAAAAGTTTACGTGTCCATAACAAAGTAGCGAGCAGATAATAATACAGAATATTACATGTTACTTTCGGGCCTTGTTGAAAGGGCGATGAAATCATATTGGATGTCACCGAATGTTTTCATGGAAGTTTTATTGAGCTGATAAATGTGAGCCCTCGGGGACTACTACGCCGGCAATTTTGAGATAAGTAAAAGAGAAAAGGCCACAACTGAAATTGTTAGCTTTGTACTATCCATAAAATATATGTTGATAATAATCAGCTGTTGACTCTGCTCTTCATTTCATAACAATAAGTACATTTCAAAGTTATTAATTGTGATATACCTACCTATCAAAGCTAGGTGCCTACTATTTAATTCAAAATAGGATTTTATATGTTTTTGCACGAGTCTCAAGTATCAAATCTGTTTTGTTACTACAGCGCAGGGACAGATAGAGCCTCTCCGATCCTGTTTTAGGAAACAATCTCTCGTGATCCCGCCGTGATGCTGCATAATGTCACCCTCTCGCCCCAGACATCGCTATTAAGAATTTAAATAAAAAACTTCTGGATACCGATGAGTTTTATAAGTACTGTTTTTTTTTCAAAAAGTTATGGATAAGGTTTTGTAGTTGACGACTCAGATAGGATGAGAAATCATGACTTTACATAAAATAAGGTCTCATTTCACTTCAGCATAATTAGGTTACATTTCTGTCTGAAATACAGGTCAGCTTGTCTAGACATTCTAACTAAGTTTTATAAAGTGGATGTGGTTTCATTGTGTGGGTTAATATCCTATTTAAAGTTACTCTAAAATATAAAATCTATTCGGTTTTACGTTGATACTTATTTTTATATGATTGGAAGCAGATCGTTATACATACGCTCGCAGCTTCGCTCATTATTCTGAGGTTATATACATATCACAAAATATTACTAGGTATACATACATTCAAAGACTCGTAAGTTTGTATGAGGTGACGTTGTTTTTATCCTGAGGTGCTGAAACTGCTCACTGCTGGATTGTCCCAGGCCCTACTGTGTCATCTACTGTAAAGCGGCTACCTTGTCTACGAGAAAGATTGCCTTCTGATGCTGTTTAAATGTAAAGGCCTAAATTTATAACAATGGTACCTACGAGTAGGATTAAAACATCGTTAGTGGTGTGTACACATTGGGATGTAGCACAAAGGGTACCAAGACATACCGCGTTGTGCAGATGTGGATTCGAAATCGACCAAATTGCGAGCAAAGAGTAAAACAATGTTTGCAGCCGCAATGATAGGTTGCGAACAAACCGCGGATGCGGCCGCGCGGTGCTCCCGACTCGGCTGCGTCCGAAGCCAAAGTTCTCCATCATACCTGCGTCACTTGAAAATTGAAAAACTTTCGCAATGCCTTTCTTATGGAAATAGTTCGCGTTTACATTTGAGTGAGTTGTCATTGTAAGGATTCAGCGGTGCTGTTTTATTGAAATAATAATATAGTCTAGGTAGCTTTAAATTGATCCACCGTAGGTACAAGTTATTCTCAAATAAGATTGTATGCACGATTTCAATTGCTTTGTTCTTGTTTGACATAGGGCTTCAAAAATGTGTCTTCCCATTTATGAGCGGGTTCTTTGATACAAAACAAAAATTCAGCAGCAACTATCGTTCATGCAACCCTTATAATCTTTATTGCTCATGTCCTACGGCGGAGCGTAGATGTTTTAAAGATAGTAAAATGCAAACATTCACGATAGGTCGTGTAAATCCGCATGAAATATTGATACAGTTTCGTGTAAACGTGTAACAAATGCGGTAATTTAAGCCACCTGCCGGCGGCCGCCACTCGCGCCGCGCCGCTCGCTATGCACCACTTTTGAACTCACCTTATGCTGCGAATTAATGTTGTTGCTATTTTTGATGCATCGATATTTCCCATATTTTTAGGGTTGAATTTAATAAGCCAAATACTGCCTTAAAAACTGACTAAACGTGACCTTAAATCACACTAATTAAAAACATAGGTTCAAAGTAGAGTCGCCTCTTCGGTCAAGGTTGCGTTATCATTGGCTGGATTAGCAAATCTTTGTTACTTAAATAATTATAATAATTATATCAAAGGAATTGTGCATCGATAGTGTGGCGACATGGTCTATATAAATATAAATGCTATCTTTTAACAGTGCCGCGCTTATTTCTAACGGTCAATTGAAAGATACTCTTATTTACCTTATTTCTGATACCCTCCTCCGATAAATTTATTTGCCCTCTTCCGTATTTACAAGAACATTTACACCGTTGTTTCTCGATTCAAGTGTTGATTTAGGACCGTTATTATTACGCAAGCGTTCGTTACCTGCTGTCTAGCACGTCTTTATTCTCCCCTGTATATTTATGGGGTCTTTACTGCAGCCGCTGGATTCTTACAATTGTGTTGGACTGTAAGTTTTTGCAAGATGTATTCAAACTTCAATTTAAATATGAAATATGACAGTATTTAAACATTTCATCCATTTTAGTTTAGTGCATTTGGTGTTTTATAGTGAGAAATGAAAAGTATTATCAGAATTTTCGATTCTGACGGGATTCGAACCCGCAACGATCAGACGATCCTCCTAAAGCCGGAGTGCCTTACCGCTCGGCCACGGAATCTTAATCGTCGCAATAGACATTTTTGATAAACTCATATTTGTCGGTTAAGCACCGGTAAGCGCCATCTACACGTGTCACTCAGTGAACTCATTTTATATTTTCTCTGTTTTATACTCGTAGTGGTCTTAATCTTAGCGGCGTCTCTAGATATCAACTCGTTTTCAATGCCTACTTTTAGATATTATTTTATTTGGATTTCGCAGAGGGCTTGACGTTCTTGAATCCAACTCTATCTCATTAGAATCAGGTGAAATATTTCTTATCTTAAATGTGAATTCGTATTAGTACAAAAGCCTAAGTAAAATTACAATTAGAGTCGTGTACTCGTTTATAGCTAGTAGATAATTATTAAGTGTTACTCGTGACTCGTGGCTGGGGATCGAGACAGATGGAAACAACTGGAGGAGACCTTTGCCTAGCAGTGGGAAAGTATAGGTTAGTAAAAAAAAACTCGTGACTTGATATTGAATTATATAATTTTATTTAAATTCTTATTAATACTTCGGTTTGACATTTTGGACAATTGTGATTTCTACCTATATTATGACCATGCTTTTGGCCAAATAAATTTCATTGCATTTCATTTCATTACCCCTAGTCGGACTAATGGTAGTCAAATGTTACAAATAAAAAAGCTGTATCTAGAGCGTTGACTCGAAAAACCAGTTGACTATAAATACAAATTGGACTAAAAGGGTTATCATATCAGAATCGTATAAATGCCTTCGAAAGAGTCCACCAGTAATGGCGCAATCATCTAATGAACGCTTCCGGGCAGATAAGCTTCGATTAAATGGTCTCTTTATTGCTAAAGGAAAGGCGAGCCCTCTTTATGGGAACATAGAGATACCTATTTAGGAGATAAACCACTCCAATATCAAATAATATTATTGTTTTCAGTCTAGTAAAGTAATGCAGAAAGCAAAAAGAGTGCTATTTGTTGCAGAATAGGAGATTTATTTATAATCCTCTTGTTACTGTTTCTCTCCAATTAATGTAGCAAATTACGGGGCAACAAATGACTTCCGTTGTGGGGAGACGACCGAAGCATTTAGATTCAAGATAAGCGTTATACTGCGTTAGATATAGGTGTGATATTAGGCGTGTAGGTTACACTATACAATTTATCGCCTGCATATCCTTTCAACGGGTAGATAATGACCGCAGTAAAACGTTTAAGCACGAAATAACTGCTGCTGGAAGCCGTTATTACAATATTATGAATGGGTTTCCACGGAGTTCCCGCTGCGGCTTTCGTATAGCTCCTTGGGTATCGCGAGTTCTAATCTAGCAAATTACAATCGAATTGTTTTATTGAAATGGCGTGGCAGTTACGAAAATCCTTTTATTAAAATCTGATAATTATGCCCCAAGCTTTTGATGTCTTTTTGGATATTATTCAATTCATTTATTTATTTCAGACAACATTAGATTATTATTTAATTGGAAGGGGGTTTGTGTAGTAACTATTACCTATTCTGTCAACTATTAAAGTTTTTACTTTTGTAAGTGCGATCTTTTTCAAATAAGCATTTCAATATTTTCTAAATATTTATTATTATTATTATTAGGAGCCTGTAGTGTCCCACTGCAGGGCAAAGGCCTAAATATTTAGTTAGTATTTTTATATAGCTTGGTTACCTATACCCTATACTATTAACTCAAAATGACTTCCCTTGTGAATAAGAGAGACAGTATGAAATTGTTTTCCTAACAAAGATATTACTCGGGGATTGGATGGGCAAACAAAAAGCGATTTAACACCAATTTAGGAGTGTGAGTGTGGGCTGGGCGACTCACTTTGTATAAAGTGGTTAAAATGTACCCAGACATCTTGTTTAAACTAGCATTATATCAAAGATGTTTTATAGTTTCTTTATATTGATTTCGTGATGTTGGCTTTACCTTACGCAACTGATGTAGGTGTAGGCAAAAGCAACAGATTTTATATTACTTAAATCCTTATGTGCTTTTTTGTCTAAGCTCGTTCACTCTTATACAAAATAAAAATACATTTATTGTCAGAAAAAGAGCACACATATAGAAATTAATAAAAACAGACATAAAAATATTCGGCAATTGGGCTGGACTCAGCGCTAGTCTACGCACATGGTACGTAGTGCTGGTTTTCAATCCAGCTTATCACAACGTCATACATGCTCGCCTGTTTAGGGTAATTCCTATATCAAGAACATCTTCAGTTTTCAAACTTGTTTGATAGGAAAAAAGCTTCTTAAACATTATTTCAGGATTGTATGAGTTATTGTATGTGCACTACTTCCCATGCTTTCAGGGTTCGATAGAAGCGCCTTCGCTCCGGGCGCGAGTAATTAGCAGCGCCTTCCTTCCGCTCGCTCCACTGGCAACCGAACCCTTGTGCCCTTGTTTTTCGGAAAGTTCATAAAAACACTGCATTTCTTCATACTTGTTTATGTAGTTATGTTTCATAATTCTTTAGTTAATTAATGTTTCTCATCTGAAATGTCGACTCTTGTAAAATATGTATATGTATGTGTTTTGGATCAGAGAAATTTTCAAATAATGTTGATTAAAGATCATGGATAATGTCCACAATACTATGTGGACACCAGTAAAAAAAAATGCATTTTGAATAGAAAAAAAAAACAAATAAGTAAATAGAAAGAGCACAGCAAGAAAGGACAAAATGTTTCATTTTAAAAGACATTTCGTGTTCATATTCAAATTGTCATCGTTCCCTAAACTCCTCATAATCCGTCCAATTCTAAACCAGCGGGCGTCGCGTCGCAGTAATCAAGGCGGCTTCACTTGGATTTCAGTCCATAAACTTGATGAGAGTTTATTTACATCTATGTTTTTTGAATGCATCTGGGCGATATGGTAATAAGTTTGCATTATCGCGGAGACAGAGCATCATTGTCGCTGAATAAATATTTAAATAAGCTGCTTGAATAACTAGCGTCGTACCTTTATCAGCATAACTAGACATTTTGGCGAGTTTCATCACGCATACAAAAAAATACGACTTTATACACCAAATACATACATAGTGTGGTATGCGGCTGACAACAAGCAAGGTGCAGGTTAATAAAATATTAGCAGGAACATGAGGGTAAAGTGTTCCCATGCCCGAAATGTAATGAAAAAGCATCATAGTTATACTTACAGCAAATACTGATGTCAGAAATACAACATACATTCATAGCTACTGTGAGATAAATGCTAAGTGTACTACTGTGAGATAAATGCTAAGGGTTCATGTTATGAAACGCCTACCTATATTTAAGACATTGTAACTAACATGAAGCAATAAACAAATTGAATTGAATTGAATTGAATTAAGAGAAATAATAAACACAAAGCGGTAGCGAATATGATTAATTTAGCTTAGAAAAGCTTTCCTTGAAGGGCGCTGGTCTTTATGAACTGCGCGTGCACTACATTAAATGCTATGAATGTCCACATAGTGTATGAATGTGTTTCGTATTTAAAAAACTCATTACAGGCGGCAACCGGCGCACGGACGAGTGGCGTCTTTGAAGGCCCAGCCGCAGCCGCGGTATTATTCCAGATTATTCCCGCTTCTATACAAATGAAATCTCGCTTAAACCCACTGCAATTTTGGAACGAGAAAATAAGACTCAAAAGTTTTTTAATGCATTCGCACTTCACAAGAACTCATTTAGGCTTTTGAGTGAGTGGTGATCATTTATCAAAATTGTTATTAAATAACTCATGTTATTATACTCGTAGTTTAGCATTAGAAACACTATACGCTTTGAGATGTTGTAAATAGGTGTACCTACTGGAAAACGAATTTTCTCTGCACGTAATTTTATCTGGTCAATAGAAAGCGGAATCTAAGTGAAGCGAGAAGCTCCGAATAACCATTACATATTTAGTTAGTATGTCCCCGGGGACTGCGCTTGCGGTTCTTGCCATTAGCGCGATTGAGCACTAGTCGGCGGCGGGGGCGCTCACCTGGACCTAAACCGATCACAACCAGGTACTAAGCATCTCTAATTTTAACACGTTATTTATCCTCGTAAATAACTGTAAGTAGGATTGTGTAGATCCAATACATTACTCTCAAGGAGGTTAAGGTAAAATATCGACGCCTTGTTGGTTGCGGCTCCGACTCGTATAGATGCAGATGAGCTAACTATTTGTCTTGCCCGATAGCTCGGGTTGATTAAACCGTGAAACATTTAGCGGAGTTAACCTGCTAGGCTCTGCGGGCCTCAGTGTTTCCGGCGATGCTAAGCGATTATTTCCAACCTTTATTTTAAAGTTTCATTGGTACCTAGAGTAGTGCGTGAGTGGTGTTTTTAAATACCTAATCGCGGAAGCACAGGCGCGATGAGGGCTCATGTAGTGATTAGGACAGATAAATTACGGACATTATTTGTAATGAATGTTTAGGTGGTCGTAATCGCATCGCGTAAAGTGTCGGCGCCATTACTTCACAGCTGCTGTTGGCGAGATATTGCCTCAAGCACCATTTACCGCTGTGGCGTGGATTTATCCCGCTACACACTAAGGGACACTTTTACATTTATTTCGACTGAAAGTATCGGTCAGGTTCAATGCTGATAAGATTGAAAAGATAACCTATTTGAAATTAAATTCTACAAAGGTTATTTTAGGTTTTATTTGTCTAATGCCTACATCATTTAATGCATTTATTACTACCTCATTATAAGTACCTCATTATCAAACATACGCGTATAATCGGCTGAAAAGCAGCCACCATTATGTTTGTGAGTGTACCATGAACGCAAAGGAAAGGCAAGAGCTAAGCAGTAATACGCAGTCAACATTCGGTAGGTGTGCCTATGAAGGAGTCACAATTTCCTGCACTTAATAACACAGGAAGCAATTTTGACGAGTCATCAAACGACGGACTCCGATTGACATCGAACGTTAGCTGGATGTCTATCATTAGTCACCTTCCGGGACTATGTTAATGGCTTTTATTCAGTTTGGGTGCAGACAAGATATTTGCAAACGCAATTAGCATAATTAAGTTCCATGTTTTGTTATTTGCTTTTCAAAATATCCCAATGTGTGAAGTTACTACTGTACCTATCTAGTATCTAGTAGGCAACTATGTTACCGAAATTAAGAAACTTCAGTAAACATACATTAAAATAAACTTTCATAATAAAAGCTAACCAACTTAGACTAGACTCATTCTGAATAGTATTTTACAAAATAATTTATAAGATTTTCTCGAGATAAACGTGTTTCAGGACAATGATATCAAGTGCCCTTCATGAAAATAGCTTGTTGCCAAGGATCGTTAATGTAACAGACGTGAGACGTCTAGTTTTAAGCTCAATTACAGAAACTTTGAAGAATTCTCCAACTTATTCCTTTGGTAAAAGTAGTCGCAAAAGTGTACAAATCGTCGGTTGATTCCGGCTGAGAGATGGCGGTGTTCGTCATCAAAGTTTGGGAATTGTGGCCATCTGCCGCGCGCCGCGACGCTCTCAGATTACCATGGAGAGCTTCGTTTAATCGTTTTATTAATACGCCGACAAATCGTTTAAATGCCGCTTGCTTCCATTCGTTAGAATTATTTTATGCTAATTCTATTTTTGGTACCTACCTAAATAATTCGTTGCTTTTTGCTTTGTGTCTCCTTAAATTCACGTATTTTATTAGCATGTATATGTTGCGTTTAACAGCGAATCTCATACTCATAAGAGCTTCGCTGCAGAAAAGTAAATTAAAATAAAAAAAATTGAAAAAAAAATGGAACCGACCTCTCATAACACAAACAGACACTAAGAACCTTCTATGTACCTACACTAAAAAGAGAAAAATAAGAATATACACATGCAATAATTTTCATTTACAGTATTCAATTAATAAATTATTATGTTATATTATATTTGAAGTCGGTGCCAACTACCTATGCATTTACATCTAAGAAGAAATTACGAGTACAATAGAATTTGGGTGCAAACTTGTATCGAGTTGTTAGAGTAGAATACTCGTAGTTGGCACCGACTTCAAATATAATATAACATAATAATTTATTAATTGAATACTGTAAATGATAATTATATTGCATGTGTATATTCTTATTTTTCTCTTTTTAGTGTAGGTACATAGAAGGTTCTTAGTGTCTGTTTGTGTTATGAGAAGTCGGTTCCATTTTTTTTCAAAAATTTTTATTTTTCAATTTTTTGTGTAAATAAAGTGCAAGTGTAAATAATATAGTAGGTTAGGTTAGATATTGGAATAGTCAAGATTGAAGAAGTTAGAGTGAGAATGAGGTTTTTTGAGTTTTACGGGAAAACTATCAATCCCTCAGGAATAAAATTTATATGGGACCACCTCGAGAGTATAAACATGTCAAACTATTCAATGTTTGACTCAGATTGTGTAGTGAGAATGAGGTTTTTTGAGTGTTACAGGAAAACTATCAATCCCTCAGGAAAAAAAAGTATGAGGACCACCTAGAGATGGATACCATTTCAAGCACAAAAAAAAATTTTGGAAATCGGTCCACATTTTTCGGAAAGTTCGGTGATTTTTTGAGTTTTACGGGAAAACTATCAATCCCTCAGGAGTAAAATTTTTATGGGACCACTATGGTAGCATACCCTTTCAAACAAAAAAATAATTTTGGAAATCGGTTCACAACTGACGGAGATATCGATGAACATACATAAAAAAAAAAAAAAAACATACATACAGCCGAACATAGAACCTCCTCCTTTTTTGAAGTCGGTTAAATACATATTATATAGTTTTTTTTTCCGTTTTTCATATTTTTTATTGTTTTCCAGTGGAATGAGTAGTCATTTGGATTATGCAATTAAGGCACACCGTATGTAACCACCCTTAGCAGTTTTACGCATATTCATTAATTACTGGCATGTGATCCATTTTTGATGCTGACGAGTTTTAATTAACATTCATATTGGTACTGATCCCAATTGGTTACGATGCCTACTCATTTTACTGAGACATCGGAATCATTATTAGATGTTGTATGTACTAATTTGTCAATTAAATGTATAACTGATGACCCAGTAGGTCGGTCAACTGGCCATCATTTGATTATCTGTGAATTTAAAATTAAACGGGAAAAGCTACCACCCACTATACTAACGTACAGACCTCTGAATAGCATTTTAAGTGACCTTTTTGATAATGATCTCCAGTCAATTCCATGGAACTCTATACCATCCTTCAACGATGTCAACACGATGGTTGAGTGGTTTAACTCTAGCATTCTTGCCCTGTTTGATTTACATGCCCCTGTTAAGACTACAGTAATAAAGGATCATGGCTACCCGTGGATCACATTTACTATTAAAAAAATGATAAAACTTAGAGATGATGCACTCCTCAATTATCGTAAATCTAAGTCCGAATCGAAAAAAACATATTATAAAGATTTAAAGTCAGTAGTAAATAAGGCACTATTTTCTGAAAAGGTCGCATATTTTAACCAAAATATCAACAGCAATATCAAGAGTCCGAAATTACTGTGGAAAAATCTAAAGTCGTCTATTTTGATTTCTAATTCGAACAGTGAACTTCCTTCCAATTTCTCTGACCCGAACATTATTAACAACCACTTTCTTAACTTACCTGGAACTCTCCATAGCAGTATATCACAACTAACGTTTTATGAATTTAATAATTTCAGTGAAGCAGTTTTTAATTTGTGCCCAGTTGGCTGCGAAAATGTCATAGATAGATAGATAGATAGATAGATAGATAGATAGTGTTTATTATTGAAAAAGATTACACTTGTTCTGGTTAGTAGTGTCTTAAATCCTATGTTAGGTTTATCCTGACACTAGAGTTCTCATGAAATGTTTAAGTTCAATAAAATCAAATGCGGAAGGCACAGACAGAATAAACTTA
The DNA here is from genome assembly GCA_963565295.1 of Epirrhoe alternata. Classification (NCBI taxonomy): domain Eukaryota; kingdom Metazoa; phylum Arthropoda; class Insecta; order Lepidoptera; family Geometridae; genus Epirrhoe; species Epirrhoe alternata. The sequence continues at coordinate 8,420,652 of OY751381.1, read as the reverse complement.
AAAATGTTGTTTATGACTCTACCTACTACACTAGAGGCTATAACTTTTATTATAAATGCTTCTATAACTAACTCAACTTTCCCTGATGCTTGGAAGTCCGCAACTGTCCTTCCTCTGCCTAAGAAACCTGACCCCGAAGCAATGAAGGACCTTCGACCGATTAGTATCTTACCGTGCCTGTCCAAAGTACTGGAAAAGATAGTGGATATACAACTGACAGACTTCCTTGAGAAAAATAATATTCTACCCGAAGTACAATCAGGTTTCAGGAGGGGGCGTGGCACCCAAACAGCTCTGTTAGATGTAACTGATAACATCCTCGCTGCACAGGACAAGGGCTTGATTACAATCTTGGTGCTCTTAGATTTTTCAAGGGCTTTTGATGCTTTGAATTGTACCCTGTTGATTTCTAAACTTAGATACTATGGATTTGGTAATTCGGCGATCAAATGGTTTGATAGTTACCTCAGTGGTCGATGCCAACATGTCAAGCTGGACAAACCGGATGGCTCTACCGTTTTATCAGACGTAGTCCCCATAGAGCGGGGTGTGCCACAGGGTTCAATTTTAGGCCCCAAGTTATTTATCATCTACTCAGCAGACATCGTGAATTGCATCAAACATTGTAGGTTTCATATGTATGCAGATGATGTCCAACTTTATATTTCGTTTAGGCCAGAAGATGCTGTCTCTGCAATTGGTAAACTTAATGAAGACCTTGATAGAATTTCTCAATGGTCGCATGATAATAGTTTAGTCCTCAATCCCGAGAAGAGCAAATATATGGTCCTTGGCACTAAACATAAATTGCATAGATTTCAGTCACCATTGTCTATATCTCTGTTGGGTAAAACTGTAGAGCGTGTTTACGAGGCACGAAACCTTGGACTAACAATGGACGCTAATCTTAGGTTTGAAAAGCACATAGTTTCATCCGTTAGATCTTGTTTTGTATAAACTCAAAGTTCTATATAATATTCGGCCGTATTTGAGTGAAGAATTGCGAATTCAATTGGTGGAATCCCTCGTGCTTTCCAAGCTTAACTATGTTGATATAGTGACTGGTCCTCGCTTACTTCGTCGTACTCAACGCCTCATACAAAGAGTTCAAAATGCTTGCGCCCGTTTTTGTTTTAAAATTCCGCCCAGAGAACACGTAACTCCTTTCTTAAACCGTAACTCTATTTTAAAAATGAGGGCTAGACAAAAACTTCACCTGGCGTGTCTACTTTTTGGAGTTGTTAAGCACGGAGCTCCGGCTTGTCTCTTTGAGAAATTAACAGTTTTTTCTAAGAGATCTGTCCAGAAGTGCTCCAAACTGCTCTCCACACCGCGGCATCACTCAGCTGCATTTAGAGGTAGTTTCAGGTACGCAGCTTCAAAATGTTGGAACAACATACCCCCACCCATAAGAGAACTCCAGGGCATACAAAGCTTCCGAGTTAGACTTAAAAAGTACCTTATTGAGCACCAAAAAGCAGTAGCGTACCTCATAAATGAGGTATCTATATTATAGTTCGTATAAAAATATTATAAATTCGTATCGTTTTGTGTTTTGTTTCGTGTTCATGATCCTCTCTATGTAAAGTTTATTTTCATTTCATTTATTTGAGTATTTATTATTATTATTTTTTATTTTTTTTCTCTACTTTACTTAGCGCTATAATTATTATATTGCAAATGGATATTATTATAATTTTAAATGCCTATTTATATATATATTGTACGAGCCATTTATAACAGTTTTTATGTGATTGATTATTACTTTTTTTTGTTTATATTGCCTGTGCGTATTTGTACGTGGCTTAGCCGAGATAAAGTACTTTTTGTGTTTCACCTTTGTTTGCATTATTTTACATGCTATGGTTAATTGTTACTTAATTTTTTTGTTTACTAATGTAGGTCTGAGATTTATTTTTTTAATACTTTATTACTGTTGTTTTCTCTCTTGGACATAGGTATTGTTATATCGAACAGTGTGGGTCTGACGGAAGACCAGCGTTGTGTTTTTATAAACACAACATAGTGCTGAGTCAGACTCAATTGTAACATAAACTTTGTGCTTCCTTATGTACCTTCAATCCTGTTTTTACTGTCTGCTTGTTTGTGTTGCAAATAAATCATTTCATTTCATTTCATTTCATTTCATTTCATTTCATTTCATTTCATTTCATTTCATTTCATTTCATTTCATTTCATTTCATTTCATTTCATTTCATTTCATTTCATTTCATTTCATTTCATTTCATTTCATATTTTATACACGCGAATAAATTAAACAATAATTAAATGTTGCACCTAGTCGGAATAAAATTGTGGCCATTAAAGTAGGTTATTATTTTGGCTGTGATGAGCAATCCTTTACAATGGAAATAACCTATTTAAAATTACCTACTTACTATTTCTTTTCTAATCGTATGTAGGCAAATATTAAATTATCGAGGGGGACAAATGTTAGTATGATCTGCAAATATTGATCTTGGATCTGGGTGTTTCTATGTATAATATGTACAAACAAAAAGATATAAGTAATTTAACAGTTATGTGGTTCCCATAGTACAAGTTTTGCTTAATTTGGGGCTAGATAATGTTGTGTGACATGTCCAGCATTATTTATTATTATTATTTATGATGTCTCCAACTGATAGTAAGCCGTTCTACCCCAGTCTCTATTTCTTCATTACGGAAGTAATACTTACTGCATTTTTATTTTAGTTGGGTAGCCATCACGGTGATGGCATCACTAACAACAGCACCAGATAACGACATGAAATCATATGTATGAAATAATTAACGTAGATAGTGGAAAGACTAAAGTTTCGGTTAAAATTTAATACTAATAACTGTCTCTAGTGGCCATTGTATTCGTCCTAATGAGGAGAGATATGAGCATCGCTAATTGCATTCCTCAAGTTAGGGGTTTATGGGGATAATATATTAGCAAACAAGCCTTAAATATTCCAGACAAGTCCAGGCTTCAGCCAGGTAGCCGGTGCAGCTCCTAGTTATTAGGGACCGTAAATAATAAGTATTAAGAGCCTTGCCTTGTTTTATTTACAGACACTACGTGCGACCTAACTTGGTGGCGCTTAAATCGGCTGAAAATTAATGGATTGGTTTGTTTAGTTCAAATGGTATTGACATGAGACATTTTTTAAAATTGCCTCAGCAAAAATTTTCCAACTGAGAGTCTTTATGTTCGCCAACGTTCATAATGGATTTTCTGTATCGACAAAAATGTATAATGCCTAATGACACAAGCTTAAAATGGTGACGGAAAACACCGTGAGGAGATGAGTTTCTCTGATAGGATGGAATACTATTGGACGTGGAATACTAATTAAAAATACTCATTTATATATGTATAAAAATTACTTCCTTACTTATGTGCCAATTGTACCTATATACTTACTTAGGGCGGCTCACTACTTTGGCTAAGTTCCTCAGTTTCTAAAAATCTTCTCTGATATTCAACACGGCGCCGGTGGTCCGCTGCGCTCGATTATAAAACACTGCGTTCAAAAACGTGGGTGTTGTCGACGCGATGTGTGAAATTGACACCCAAGTCCAGCGCCATTGGCTCTGATTGGATTAGGTTCGAAGCGCTGTCGGTGCACTGATGCCGGCTCAAACGTAAAATTTTACGTGACCACTTTCGAAACGTCGACTTTCGTGACGCGATTGCATACTTGAATATCGTCCTCGGAGCTTTGATCGCGCACTACGCGCCACCGAATTATGTAAATCCGCCAAAGCCCGCAATAGAGATACTCACCTACTAACGTCTCGACCACATAAAACGGCAACAGTCAAATTCAATTTTCTATATTGTCTTCCAAATCATTTCATAAAGAGAATTCATGATATCAAATTTTCTCAGGACGTAAGTAAGTATAGTTTTATGCAAGACTCAAGACCCCTCACCTAAGTTCGAATATATTTATTCTCCAGCATACAAACAATAGTGTTCTCTAACTAAACAATATGCACATACTGCACCCAATGGAGTAGTGTGACCGTGATCTTTTTGCTCCAATGGCTCTCATCAAAATCATTACTCACAGTCTCTGATAAGGCAATGTGTTTAAATTATTGTTGCTCTATCCCAGCTTTTAGATAACTAAAATAATCTGTAAAAAAATTATGTAGTAGGTACTTTTCTATGGCATTATACTCAAAACGCAATGCAGCGTTTTGAGTATAATGCCATAGAAAAGTAGCGAGTAACCATCCGATGCAAAATATTTTTACAGCGGTGCGCTCATGTACCTAATCTATACTTCTCGAAGTAAAATTTATGCGCCATTTACCTCACCGTTCTGTTGTACGCTTGAATTACGTACCAACTTTGACTGTATTTAACATATTTTTCCTAACATAATGACATCTAAAACGAAGACTTATAGGCGATTAAAGTTGCTATTTATAGAGAAAAGTTGGCTGACCGAGATTCAGGAAAATCAATAAAAAGCACCACTAATGTGTGAATTTTTATCAGTAATGAATTTTTAAGTTTTTATGATATTCTAGTGACAAAGTAAGTATTAATGATAATGACAATTTCTTAACATTAAATTAAAAGGCCACTAGGAAGCTGCTTTTGGTCGGCTAAAACATGTTTATATATCTAATTTTTAACCGACTTCAAAAAAAGGAGGAGGTTCTATGTTCGGATGTATGTATGGTTTTTTTTTTTTTTTTTTTTCTTTTGGATGTATGTTCATCGATATCTCCGTCAGTTGTGAACCGATTTCCAAAATTATTTTTTTGTTTGAAAGGGTATGCTACCATAGTGGTCCCATAAAAATTTTACTCCTGAGGGATTGATAGTTTTCCTGTAAAACTCAAAAAAACCTCATTCTCACTACACAATCTGAGTTTGACATGTTTAGACTCTCGAGGTGGTCCCATATAAATTTTATTCCTGAGGGATTGAAAGTTTTCCCGTAAAACTCAAAAAACCTCATTCTCACTCTAACTTTTTTAATCTTGACTATTCCAATATCTAACCTAACCTACTAAGTAAGTAAGTAATTACTTACTTACCTAACCTACTATATTATTTACACTTACACTTTACACTAAAAATGGAAAAATAAAAATTTTTGAAAAAAAAATTCAACCGACTTCACATAACACATACAGACACTAAGAACCTTCTATGTACTCTACACTAAAAAGAGAAAAATAAGAATATACACATGCAATTATTATTTACAGTATTCAATTAATAAATTATTATGTTACATTATATTTGAAGTCGGTGCCAACTATTCTATTCTAACTATACTCGATACAATTTTGCACCGAAGTTCTATTGTACTCGTAATTTCTTCTTAGATAGTTGTAAATGCATAGTTGGCACCGACTTCAGAATATAATGTAACATAATAATTTATTAATTGAATACTGTAAATAATAATTGTATGTGTATATTCTTATTTTTCTCTTTTTAGTGTAGAGTACATAGAAGGTTCTTAGTGTCTGTATGTGTATGTGAAGTCGGTTCAATTTTTTTTTCAAAAATTTTTATGTACAATGTTTCTGTTTCGCAGAAGTAGTTGTCGATTTTCGAAACTTATAAGTATTTCAAATTGTGTGGATATTCCAATATGAAACCTGAAATACCTTGCTGAATAGAATGTAACTGCAGCAAAGAATGTAAGGAACAGGAGCGGGTTCCCGCACATATTAACAACTATAAAGCACCAAGTTGTCGGCAAGTTTTCTTTGCTCTTTGAAGCGGGCCATCTAAATCTCATAAGAATGCTTCTTGAAGGTAATATCCACATCTCATTACACGTTACTTTGAAGAATTATGACTTGGCAAAGTCCTTTATTGGAAATACCTTCACGAGCCTGAAATATTGCTATGTCGTGAAAAGCTAAAATTTCTAATTAGAAATTCTTTAGTAAAACTTTATTAAGTTTTTAGTTACTGCAACGAACCTAATGAAAATGCCACGTTGTCAGCTGATGCGCGCGAGAACAACCCGCCTGTCTAAATTAAATAAATTTTTACTTGAAAACTCAAATGAGCATACTGTTAATAAGCTTTGAGGAAACAAAATTCTTCCGTGGAAATGGGGTTCCATGCCAGTAATTTTTAATATTGGCGATGTAGTATTTTGTAAGCTAGTTCTTAATTTGTGCAATGAGCAAAGGCTAAATGCCTGCTAACAAAGTTTAGGGAATTCATTAAAATGAGTCTTTGTAGTGAGTTCAAGTGCCCGCTACCCTATGTCTACGAATCATAATGTAGTGAACTTATTGGCAATTTTGTTTGACCTGTGAGTCAATGTTTGGATTATTGTTACATTTTCATGAGTTATGGATTGGTAGAGTCCCTTGATATTTAACGTTTGCTTACTTCGTTATTTTTTTTTTGAAAAGACTTGATGACATAGAAGTTAGATTACAATAAGCTGATCGCACATTACGTCCGCGTCGTACGCGCCGCAGTCATTTTTCTATAGGAAAAATACTGATGAAGTCAGAAAATGCGGCTGATGTCTCAGCTCTCTATTGAATTGACAGTTCAGTGCGTTCGGCGCGGATGGGTCGTGCGACCACCTAAAGACTAACTTACCTTATAATTGATAAATACGATTACAATGCTTACTCATATCATCTATATATATAAAAGAAAGTCGTGTTAGTTACACCACTTATAACTCAAGAACCGCTGACCAGATTAAGCTGAAATTTGGCATGGATAAAGATTATACCCCAGGGACGGACATAGGCTACTTTTTTTTTTAAATAATCATAAGGGGGCTTGAAAATAAGGGTTGCAAGTTTGTATGGGAAAAAAAGTTAAGCAACCCTGGGCGCCGCCATAAAGATGATGGGTGACCGCCCGGGGCCACTTTTTGCACGCCAGATTTTTTTTATTTTTTTTTATTTTGCACGATAAATGATTTTAAAATTAATGATAAACATGTAACATGTACCATTCCCATTCATCAAAACATCCGAACTTTTTAAACTTTCGTGATTTGGAGATATAATTCTTATTTTAAACAGGGTAAGTATAAGTACCTATAAATCACGAAGGTACCTATTGTTATTCTTTCTTTTTTCCGACGTTTAGGACGCTGTAAAACGTCGGAAAAAAGGGTAGGATAAAGTTACGTGATAAATACCCGGTTAAAAATAAGAATTAATACATGTATCCGAAGTTATGATTTTCCTTGACTTTGGTTAGAACGCCATCTATATCGCCGAGTTTTCGATTCTTTTTGTTGGTTTTCAAGTAATTACCTAATGTTATTTTATTTTGCTACCTTGCGCGGGTTTCAGGAACCAGCTAGAAACTAAAATATATTTTTTTTGGCGTTTATTTTACCTGGTAATTTAGAAGTTTCAGTTGTAACGCAAGTAGATGGCGCTGCTAATTTTGACCGATTTCTAGATCGCGCTATCGTTGCGTTTTTTGCAAAGTTTACCTTAGCTCAAAATTTCTTAGCTCATTTCGTTTGAATAATTATTTCAAAGTTCGCTTTTTCTTTTGGTTGGTGTTTGGATTTTTGGATATTATTTACGTTGATTGAAGTCTGTCTGTCTGTTGAACATTATAAAAGATACTAGCTGACCCGCGCAACTTCGTCTGCGCAATATTAGGAACAAAGTACAGGAGTTTTGAGTGAATCGAGAGTATAATCATATTTTTTTTATATTTATGTTTCTCTCAAAAATCCAATAATAGATAGAGGTAGGTAGGGAAAATCTTATTAAGATTTTAAGATAAGATTTTCCCTACCTCTATCTATTATGGGATTCTTGAGAGAAACATAAATATAAAAAAAATATTATTATCATAACAAGCGACGGAGTTTTATATTTTGTATATACCTACTCTCGATTCACTCAAAACTCCTCTACTTTGTTCCTAATAATGCGCAGACGAAGTTGCGCGGGTCAGCTAGTTTATTATACTTATAGGTATTTTTTCTCAGTAAGTGAATTATTGTAATTTTAGATGAGAAAATAAAGTTCTTAAACCTAAACTTATGTCCACTTCAAGCAAGTATTTGCGCTAGGTTCCGGGTTTTATATGTTAGAACGTTTTTTGTTTCTTAAACTTCAGTCGTTCTGTCATACCTAGGTCTAGAAAATCCTTTCCGAATCTATACATATTTTGGGCTACATGAATTTGTCCAAAACTAGTAGTTTGGAATGGCCGACAAAGTAGAAACGACGCGTCGCAAACAATTACATTACACCATGCCCCATGCATAGCTTGGCACGGGACCAACGTTGACTAGCACTCGTTGAACACGCCCGACTATTTCAGATGTTATTGTATGTAAACGGTGGTATTGAATGCCTAAGAAACTGCCAAATCGGAACGAACGTTATTCGTGCAGTACCAAAGACTACTATTTGAACTGAGTACCTACTTTTTATATTTTTTGTCTGTTTCATCAAAACTGGTAAACCAATTTGTAGCTTAAATGGTAGTCGCAATGGTAATGCACTTTTTTCAGTAAGCTAAAATAATACCATGCCTTTTTACTTTTCTTTCCATCGTTTCAAAGAAGATTGTATCTAAAATAAAGAGATCCTGAGACACCGAGGAAATAATTTAGTTCTTTGTATCGGCAATATCGAGCAGACTGCAACTGCCCTCGGGCTCGGTGATATTAATCGACGCAAAGCTGATTATACTCTTGTTGCCAAGCTGCTTTTGAGTTCAAGTTTCATTTCAAGATACGATGCCTGTTGGGACTTTAGCAAAACGAATGGAGTATTGGTTGAACAATGTTGTATTGTACCTTAAAATTTTGTGAAAAGACAGTTTTAAGTGCTGCCTGGGTTATAAAGTTAATACGCGTTGAGTTAAGGTTTTTAAAAGAATTGAAGTTATTTTATCTAGTCTAAAAGTAAAGATAATAAAAATAATTCCTACTTCAGCGAGTGATAGGAACGTTGATTGGCTAGTACACTCTAAGTTTCATCTAAAAGTTAATTAGAAATTACGTGACTATAATATTATAACTATGGCTAAACCAGACCCTAATTTAAGCCTTTTCAGAGATTATTATGTGGTTAATTTGTATAGCTCGTTAACTTCTCGGCCAGTAATAACTATTATATGATTATCATCACAAAGTAAGCAATGAGGGTCGACCCCAATTAATTAGATAGCTGGTAATGTTATCAGTGTGTGGTGAGTATAGCCATCTGCCCGAAATCACACTAACCAGTTACCTATACCTAGGTATACGATTAAGTATGTAGGTAGCTAAGTTAAGTAAGGTTGATTTTAAGTAAGGTCGTGGGTTTATTTAAACCCACGTTTCATCGATATTTATCTAATTCATTTACCAATTTTGTTGGAAGCTTGATCTCATGTATAGGAGTGTCGCGATGTGGGCGCACGGGAGCGACTGGTCTGCAGGGCCCACATAAGAGCCGGCTTAAGGATCAGGACTCGACCACTGTGGGGCCATACCACTGTAGTGCTGCCTTTAGATAAATTTAAATTCTGTAGGACACTGGTTGGTCTTTATAAGATAGAATTTGTTTTAAATAAAAACCATAAATAGCATGATTTAACAAATTAGTAAAGCCTTTTATGGACTAAGCGTTCGCTCGTGCGAGACGTCGGCGTCGCGTAGCCTGGAACGCGTAGTCCGTATGCAGTTTAAGAATGGGCAAATAGGTAATAAAAAAGGTATAAGGTAAAATTCAAAAAAGTGCTCGACCGGCCTTCAAAAAGTCTTCATACCCGGTACGGTGGTCTTCATGTACTTACTTGGAGTTGTTTCACCCTCTACGAATTTTATATGATGTAACAAAAAGTGCGTTATTAAAACTTATTTACCTACATTCAAGTTTGGGATGGCATTACAGTCACCGTGATAGAATGATTTAATCAGCCACCTCGTGATAAAGTTCAAAAAAAATTGTTGATATCTTTATTTTGATCCTACATTTCGCTGATTTGATGGCCCCACCATGTTATCGTTGGAGCGTGTGGTGGCTGTTGTACGCGAGCGCGATTTGCAAGATCCTCTTTATCACTGCCCAACACGCCCATACTATTCCACTGTTTTAACCTCTTATTACCTTGCAATTCGATTTCATGAGTTTCTACCTTAGATCATAAAGACGAGATGCGCCTTACCTTGTAATTTCCGCTCTGTCAAAATGTACACGATTCCAAATCATGTGCGTCTTATGTTATAACATCATATACGAAGCGCTCGTGGTCGTGCTTGCTTAGTCGTTCTTGATAGATCGTCGAAGTTAAGCAACGTTCGAAACGGTCAGTAAGTGGATGGGTGACCGCCAATGGCATTTTCATCTGAGCGCTTCCGTGCTTCGGAGGGCACGTCAAATTGTCGGTCCCGGCTATTTAAGTCGTTAAGTCACCAGAGTTGACCACTGACTCATACGAACTTACGTCAAATATAAAATTTGCAAGAGTGTGCGTAAAAATGAGGGTGTAAAATGCGTTCGTGTGCTATCTCGTCCACAGCAAAAACGGGCATAAAATGTTGAAAGAGGAATTCTGTCAATTACTCGTCCATTCTAGTTTGAGGTTTCTACTGAAAATATTGAATTCGGCTGAATAAGTAGGTTTGTTTTTGAGGCAAAAACATCATCACGACTGTATTCTAAGGGTGTCAAAATTCAATAGAGAAAATGCTGCTGACGTCAGAAGCGAGCCGCATTTTCTGACGTCATCAGCATTTTTGTATAGAAAAATGATGTTTTAAAACTAAAAGAAAAACCGACTTCAATGAACTTCGACTCTACACGCGGCGTGACTCAGGGAATCAATAAGCCATCCAAAAACATCGAAATAAGAGAAAGAAATCAAATCGACAGATAATGCTTAGGCTCCACCGGCGTCGAAAGGCATTAATTACCAAAACTGTATACATTTTTGATGTCAAGTTTCGCTGCGCGTGAGTTCCTGGCATTAGTAAATCGTCAGTTTGACATAATCTTATCTGTCGATTCGATTCACAATGGCTAGGAGGGAAGGTTTTTAGAGTTTTACGGGAAAACTATCAAACCCTCAGGAATAAAATTTATATGGGACCACCTCGGCAGTATACCCTTTAAACGAAAAAATAATTTTGAAAATCGGTCCACAATTGGCGGAGTAATCGCGTAACAAGATAAAAAAAAAACAAAAAAAGAACATACAGCCGAATTGAGAACCTCCTCCTTTTTTTGAAGTCGGTTAAAAATGACTGTGGCGCGTACGGCGCGGGCAGTGTGCGATCAGGTTAAAGACGCGGTATACATTCTCATAGATGTTTTTCGTGCCGATACTATAACTACCCTTGTAGTGTCCTGTCTTGAATTCTGAGATATGTATGTGTAACAAATGTTTTGTAGTTAAGCTAAGCTCGTCGCATTTTCTGATATCCAAATAAAACGTCAAAACCTATCTGCCTGTTTGTGGATTCCAGTACTATTCTCTCGGATTTTCTTCGCATTTTATTAAAACTTCAAATGGTGTTTGAATATTAGGTAAGTTACGACAGATTGGAATGGTAAATCTACCCCAGTTAGATAAAAAATAGTATTAATTTAGATTAACTAAATGCGTTTGGCCACAGAAAGAATAAAAATATAAGAAATACAAGCTGTGGATTATCCAAAACAATATAGAACTGCAACGTATGAAACGCGATTGCGACATAAATGCCAATTGTCGAATTGTGATCCGTGTGTCGGCATTTATTGCATAGCACGTCTGTAATTTGCATACGTTTGAATACTAAGTACCGGCGTCATGGTTTGGAGCCACTTTAATTGAATAGTTCGATTTACGCTCATTAGTCTTTTGGGTTTTATTGTTGAATTGAACTTTGTTTCATTGAAATATACGTAAACCAATTATTATAATTTATTTCCCGTAAACTACGCGCTAGCTGCGTAATTACCCGAAAAAGATCTGTATGAACGGATTAGTTTACATTGCGTGCCTACAATAATTCAGTGTTCTTTTTTATACCAACATCAGAGTCTTAAGTTGGCTGAGCTGCAGAAAGGTTAACTTAATCTCAAAGATACGTAGAGGGGGTAATAAGTTATTTATAAGAAGTCGACTGCAAGCGCGGATCTCGTAGCTCTTCTACGTACGTGCTACAAGAAATGCTACGAAATGTGGTTTAAGGCTTACGTAGGGCTGAGATTCGGAGACGAATTTTAAACATAAACACTACAACAGAAACATTGAGAGAGAACATCCGATTTAAGGATCTGTTTTTGGATCCTTTATAATGTGGAACGTGTTTCACAAAGCGTATTAAATTAGGTATTTCAAATGATACACGGTACAATCCACAATTTATATTTAATTTCCAAATGCAGTTATTTTATGAAGGTAATGGAAACTAACTAAGTAATTCGTGATTCGTAGCAGCAATATAATAAGATTCGATCTTGTAACATAGTCATCTTTCTTTAAAGCGTGTTATGACGAGAAGGGGAGGTTAAATTGAAACTGGCGTCATTACTTAGTATGCATTGGGCGCGACGACGTGTTGCCGGCGTAGGATCGAACCTTGGATCACGTTTTTCCAATTGTTTTCTGACGACGTGTATCATTCTTTTGAATCAGATACCATTACTTATTCTTATAGTACCTACTATAAGACTCTTAAAAAGGGCTTGGAGAAATACAATTATATAATAAAAAAAAGACACTTTACAATTTAACAAGGAATAGGATAAAATAGTTTTACTGGTACTTCTATAATTTTTGTCCAACTACCCAATTGAAAAAAATGTGTTACACAATTTTGTGAAAATGAAAATAAAGAGTCCGCCCAGTGCGGATGACATGGATTAATTTTATGATAGTTTTAGACCCCTCGCAGACTGCAGACTTTCTATCGGCCGATAGTTGAGACGAAACATACTTCGGCTCGTAATTAGTATGGAGAAGTAAGCCGATTCTATAAAATTATAGAAGTACCAGTAAAACTATTTTATCCTATTCCTTGTTAAATTGTAAAGAGTCTTTTTTTTTATTATATAATTGTATTTCTCCAAGCCCTTTTTAAGAGTCTGCAGTCTGCGACGGTTCTTAGTATTTGTAATAATACAAAAAAAAACTGTTTAAAAATATATTATAATGTATTAAACCTTGAGAAATGTTTAGTTTCAATTTTTCAAGTTTTTCTCTCAGCAACGCTCTTCCTGCTGCACATAAACGATCTGCTGAATCCCGGTATCTTTGGGTATGCAGACGACAGCACGGTAGTCGAAAGCTACACGTCTACTTCGGGAGCCAGCGGGCCTGAGATAATGTCACTCAGAGAGGCCATGGTCGAACGATTGAACTTGTCACTGAAAGCTGTCTCCGATTGGGGTGACGCCAACCTGGTCAAGTTCAATGCCAGCAAAACGCAGGCGTGTTTATTCTCTGCAAAAAGGAGACCTTTCCAGCTGGCTCCTTCTTTTCGAGATGTGTCCGTACCGATAACAGACCGCCTCGAGCTTCTTGGTGTCTCTCTATCATCGTCGCTAAATTTTGGCTCGTATATCGAGTCAAAAGCTCAGATAGCCTCAAAAAAGCTAGGTATCCTTTCAAAGGTGAGGCGTTATTTTACTCCTATGCAGCTGCTCACTTTGTATAAAGCGCAGGTTAGAGCCTGTATGGAGTACTGCCAAGCACCATCTCCAGGCATTAGAATTGATTGAGAGGCGAGCCAAGAGGCTAATAGGTGATGACACTCTGGTTGAGTCTCGGCTTCAAAGCCTTGAGCATCGCCGTAGAGTCGCGTGTTTGTCGGTCTTTTATCGACTTCATTTCGGAGAGTGTGCACAAGAACTCCACAATTTAGTTCCACCATCCCCATTCTTTTATCGGGCCAACAGGTTCCCGGAAAGACGCCACTTGTACATGGTCGACATTCCCAGAGTTCGTACAAAGCGTTTTGAGTCCACATTTTTCATACGCACCGCCAAATCGTGGAACTCATTGCCGGGCTCTGTATTTCCCGAAAAGTACAATTTAGGGGTCTTCAAATCAAGAGTAAATAGGTTCCTTCTAGGTAAGCATGCTCCATGTTAGACCTCACTACTGCTTAACATCAGGCAGAGTGAGGTCAAATGCTGACCTATTTAATTAAAAAAAAAAAAAAAAAAAATTTAAATGATTATGAAATTCCCATTTTCAGGGAGTGTAGTGTAGAGTGTAGGTTCATTACACCCAGTATGAATCTGCTTGAATAATGTTGGGTCATTTTAGAATAAACGCCATTCAAGATGACCATATTACTGTTGTCGAGTTTAATTTAAGCAGCGGCGGGGCTGTTTTATTCTTAAAGTGGCATGAATTATCTATATCATTTGTGTTATGAGCACGCGACTCAATTTCACGAACGCGATCTCCAAATAGCGTCTTTAGTATTCATGGGGCTGTTGGAGATGGGGCATGACATTTGCAATTTTTGTTTCATTAAGAATTCAGATGTAAGGGATTGTGGGAATGAATTGTCGCCGCGTAACCTTGTGAGTGGGATGGCGCATCACCTATCAATCTCGGCGTAAACGAGGGTCTTGAGATTTGGGAATAAACTACCAGGAAGTCTGCTATACGGGTATGCACTTAAGCATTCGTAAACAAGATTTTTTTGCAAGACTCAAAAATAAATAATAAATATAATATAAATAATGCTGGACTTTTCACACAGCATCATCTAGCCCCAAAGTAACAGAGCTTGTGTTATGGGTACTAAGATGACTGATATACTACTTATATACTTTTTGTTTACATACATATTATACATAGAAACACCCATACCCGAGACAAATATTTGTAGATCATACAAACATTGGTCCCGCCGCGGGGATCGAACCCGCAACCTTTTGCGTCGCAGGCGGGCCCTCGCCCACTGCGCTATAGAGGTCGTCTGAAATGCCTGGAAGATATCACTTTTAGTGATAAGGTCGCACCTTATTGTTAAACTGATTATTTTAAACAAATTCAATACTTACCTACCTTTTAAAGGTTTTTATTCACTCAAAAGTAATTTAATTTATGTAACTCTGCTTTTCTAGACAATTCAGCATAAAAAAAAGAATAAATGCTGGACATTTCACACAGCGTCATCTAGCCCTAAACTAAACAAAGCTTGTACTATAATATGGGAACCAGTTAACTACTTATATAATTTTTGTTTGTAAATACATACATATTATTATTCATAGAAACACCCAGAACCGAGATAAATATTTGCAGATCATACAAACATTTATAACGCGGCGGGGATCTTACCTGCATCCTTCTGCGTCACAAGCGGGCTTTCACCAACTGCGCCACAGAGGTCGTCAATAAAAGCCAACATGAACATACAAAACATACGAGTAGTAATCATTCCGATGATTTATAATGTTTCCAAATACTCGAACGAATTTTAATGCTGGTCGTCTATTAACCGCCGCGAAAGGTCATTATTTATGGAGTTTAAAATACAGTTCTCACAGCCTATCCATCAAGTCCGATGTCAATATTGTCCAATGTATCGAGCACCAGTGTAAAAGTTTGGTTATCAATCATTTTAACTAAATTGTAATATAGTTTTCTTTCGAAGTGTAGGCTTATTCAATTTGTTCGTGTAGGACATACAGTGCTACATTCACTACAACCTAGCCATTTGTATAGCCTGCGCTTCCAAGTGGAGTTTAATCCTGAGTTTAGCTTTGTCAAACTTTGTGTTGCTGCTTGTTTTAGTTATAATGGCTCTCTTTGGCGGCCTGGGAATTATTGCTAATGCTGTGCCACTTCAAATCCTCGGGCTTACTGTATTATTTTGTCAGTATGCACTCAAGACCTGACATTTAAGCAAAATGACTCTAAACATGTATTTGTAGTTAAGGTAATAACTCTTTTGTAAAGCAATCATTGTATTGCAAAATGTTTACGAATGATGTCTCAAAGAATTTCCTTGGAATCTGGATGCTGCAGTATTATATTTGACTAGCTGTCCGTCGCGGTCTTACCCGCGGTCCCTCGGGAAAAATTTACTTTCCCGGGATAAAATATAGCCTTTATTCATCAGGGATAATGTGGGATTCTAATGGTCCAGTAGTTTTGGAGCCTATTCAATTCAAACAAACAAACAAACAAACCTCTTTATAATATTAATGTAGATCTACATAAAAAAAAAGCCATTTTGGCCGAATGGGGTTGTGCCTCGACTTTCAATCCGAAGGTCGTTGGTTCAAATCCCGGCCTGCATTAATGTATTTTTCGTTTCGTAAAATGTATATGCACTTTTACACAAGCTCGAAAACAAAATGAGGTAACCCGCAGCTTATAGTCAGCTCCACATGTATTGACGTTGTCTTTCCTGTGAGTGTTTTAGGTGAATTTGCTATTCCATCTCAAACAATATCTCAGGCACTACAGTGTTCCATTAATAATATATAAATAGGTTGGCTACCGAAGCTGTATAAATCATCTATTATTAATCATGACGTTGCTTTCTAAACGTTGTAACCTTAGCCGGATATACACAAAAGGATAAATAGTAGGTGATGTTCGGAGTCCCGGACAAGTGTTGACGCTGCCCGCGGCGATGGCAGCCGGCCTTGCCCGACAAGGACTTTACTTTTGATGTACTCCTACTTATGAGGCTATAGTTCAGACTATTGGAATGATCACAATAAACTAAACTTAATCTGTTGATTAATTAATATATCCAACTGTTCTCGTACTTTACTATTTGAATTTGATTCATTAATTCATCTACCCATTATTTCATCGAAATTCATCGATTTCTGAAACCACTTTCTGCTTGATCGGGAAATATCTTGTATAGCTTTGAATTGAGAAACGTTTGAGCTAAATAAAAATGATTTATCAGTCGGCATTAAAGCTCGAGTCGTAGTTCCATAATGTATGGATGTCGCAAGGCCACAACACGGACACATATGGCCGCCCGGCCTCAGTGAATTGCTGACGTTTCTATTTAGCGCGCCCCAGCGGAAAAATATGTTTTTCTCCGAGTGAAATATCAGTCTTTTTATTTGAAATATTACCCCTATTATTGATCTGATATGAAACGACTGATTTTGTTGTAGACCATCAGATTGAAAACGTCTTGAAAATGAAAGTACCTATCTGTAATATCCTAGTTTTAATGAATTATATTTTTACTGACAACGGAAGATGCTCCTAAATGTATCAGTGAAGACGCTCGCTTCGGAACATAGAAAAGCAACTTACTACGAGCACAATACGGCAGTGTTGATGGATTTTATGCAATTTTCAGTATCTATCACATCCAGCGCTCGAACCCACTGGGATTAGGTTCGATCTTTTCGCAATACTTACAGGGTAAATATCTTCAGCAGGCCAGAACGATCGTGCGCCACGTTTTTAGATTTTGTAATAATAGTTTGGTTACGATATCTTCTAAACAGAAAAAGAGATCTCGAGACACCTAATACCTGAGATTTTTTTATAAGATTTTTAAAAGGCGCACTTTTGTTCAAATACCATGATTAGTAGTTTTATTCTTCGTATTCTACGTGGTCGTATATTTTGTGGTTGTTTTCCACAGAAAAAATAAGCTTTATATTTGAAAAATGGTATTTCTAGGTGTTTCTGTAGGTTTATCAGAAGACACCATTGTCCAAGTTTAATCTAAATCACTTTGGTTGATCTGAACGTAATGTTACAAACTTCAAATTATTTGTATCAGTAGGAATTTAACTTAGTACGAGTATTTCCGAATGGGCAAGCAACATTAATTATGTCGCACTGCAACAAAACTGTAATACCTAAAACTCTGTGGCGAATAAACAGCTCATTCGTGGGCGAGAAATGAGACTAGATATGAGATTTTTAATAATTTTGAATAGAAAAGCTGCAGATTCTACTGCTTCTTAACTTAATACACTTAGTTTGCTATGTATGAAAAGAAAATTAAGTTTTTGTACTTACTTTTTGTGTTGAAATAATCTATTACATTAATATTTATTATGGGTAGGTAGATTTTGTTTGTGAGTTAATCAATCGTGGAACTAATGATTTGATTCAGCAAATTTATTCCTTATAGATGATTCACTATTTTATGAAGCAAAATTAAGTATTCGCTATTAAGTAACCTAAAGTCCCATGGTCGAATGAATAAAAATACAGTGATTAAACAGCATTACCCGTAGCAAGACAAGTGTCTGTGTTTTGAAGTGACTATATTTCGGAAACGTGCGCTGAATAAATTTTTGTTCATAGAAACCATTTTCAATTTCACGGCTCAATCTTTGTGTGCTCGGGGTGAATATGTAAAAGGGCATTCGTTGATGTCAACAAAGTGTAATGGTTTCGTGCTGGTTCTCGCTTGATCTATGAGTTAGAATCGGGACCGATTTCAAATTGAAAATAATACCGAGCCTAGCCGAGATTGTTCCATCGAGTTTTAAACCGCTCCACCTGCACGTGTGTACTCTATTTTGATTGGATTCGTGTTTTCTTTGCAATTGTAGCTGTACTTTGCGACGCATCTCTCTTCTCTATATTTTTTGTGTATCATGTATGTCACTGATGTGACGATATCTTGTAATAAAATTTTAATGAAAACTAGATGACAAGAATAGAAGTGACATAAAATATTCAGTTTTAGCCAAAGAGAGCAATGATCCGTGAGCTGGCCCATGTTCAGCTCAACCTCAACAGATCGTCATAGTAAAGTTGTTAGTCTGGCGTGTCAGATACACTTCCGATTGACAGCACTTAGATCAAATGAGTGACTTGTATCATTTCCGATGAATCAGATGGCTCAACTGATTCTAGTGCAATAAGTAGTAGAATCGAGTAGTACCTACCTCTGATCATGTAAACCAACATAAGATTTTGATGCAATGGAACAAATAATTGTTTATATTAATGTACTTAGAAAGCATTTTGCTTCGTGTGGTTCTGACCTAGCATTCAATTTTCCACTTGAGCGTTTCACTTTGTTCAGGCCCTGCTTTGTAGAGTATTTCCATCGATCAATGTCGAGTATAGATCTAGCACCGACGTTTTAATTGAATTACAATTATTTGTAGATCTTTCTTACCTAGTTAGCAAACTATCGATATGCTTTATTTTCTAGGAGATGTCGTCAATTTCTAAACTATAATATTAAAAAAAACCGTTATTTTAACGAAAGTTATCCTTTTTCGTAGTGTAGACCTTGAACATATTTAGCATTGTATAGGTATAGGTAGCAGATACTTAGATCATTTAGACGGGATGACCTAAGGCTCAAAAAGAAATTACAAGGTAAGCCTTGTAATTTCCCCCCTGCCAAAATGTACATGATTCCGAATCATGTGCGTCTTATATCTATTACGTACGTTTGCAAGAGTGTGCGTGAAGATGAGGGTGTATTGTCAGTTTTTATGCATGAGTGTGTGTAAAATGCGTTCGTGTGATACCTCGTCCACCGCAAAATTCGGCAGAAAATCTTGTAAGAGGAATAGCAGGTCCTTACTTTTTTAGTCTGAGAGTGGATACATAGTTCTTGTTATCTGTAGTTCTTTAAAAAAACTTTTAACCCAGATATTTAACAAATTTTTGTGTCATTCAAATGAAAAATCGTTGCAGAAGTGTAAAGAAAAATGGAAAAAGAATTTGTTCAGGGTATAGGCAGGGAGTGCGACTTTTGACAAATTATTTAAGAACGTGTGTAAGGGGGACGTGGCTGTTATACGCGTGATGGATAGCGCCGATACTGAAGACCGACAATCGCTACATTTTAGCATTATAATCAGTGTTATACTCGTAGGTCCGTGTAGGGTGTTCTTACAGGCTTATTGTAATGTCAGTCTTGTGTTATAATAATAAATAAAAATATGAAAAACGATCGTAATATATTTTTACAAAAAACATAGGTGCGTTAAAAAAGTTTAATGTAGCGCATAAAATCATTGTTGATTTCAACAATTTTTCCTAAAAATCAACAATACTTTTTCTATTTGCAGAGTAAACGGTAACCTAATGACGTCGTACACGGTTATTCCATGTTATATGGGGGATATCCATCATCTTTCTATCGGACCCCGCTGTGACAGCCGTGTAAAGGTTGTTATGGATATTAGGCGGAATTAACAACAGTTTGTGATACTTTTGACGCGGAATAATGCGGGAAATCACTCAATGCTGACAAGGACAAAGCATTTAATATAGATCGTTGATGTATTAGTCTATTGTTCAGCATACCTATGTATGCCGATAAATCATAGAACAAGCTTATGTTATGTCGCTCTAGTGCTTATACCTGATTATGATAATACGTAAAGTAGGTACCTACTTTACATACTTTAAAAAGTTTCATTAATTTTGTTAGTATCTCTCTACCTTAGGTTGAGCACATATTATTTTAAAAGTTCATTTTCGTTCACATAACCTTTGTATTTTTGTTTACAGAATTACACGTGGGCATTTGTGGAACTACAGGTAAGGGTGGGAGTCGAACGGAGAAACTTGCCCTTCCCGGGGGAAATCAGCACAACAATTACATCTCGAAAGCTACTTCCAATAACACCCGGCGAACCTTTAAAAACCACCTCGATACGTGCCTTCCATTACTCACGCAACAAACGCTCACTATTATAAAATGAATGGCGACTACTTATCTCGGTACGATAGATATTACGTATTTACGAGGCTGCTCAGCTCTGTAAGTCGGTTTGTGATAATACTATGAATATTCAACGACTTCGGTTGTCCCCGAGGACGGAACCCTTTCGAGCATAAGAGAGGAAACGTGGATGGTGAGTTTCAAAACAATATGATATTATCATAGCGTTTAAGCGGTACTAATAAGATTTACCTCAATATTAATTCGCATCGTAGCGTCCATTATTTGAAGGTATTATCTAAATACAGAAGGAATATCTGCTTTGTTTACACACAGTGTGCCAGAAATGAGCAAACGCTGCGAGGAGGCGGGTTGCTGTTGCGACTATTTATTATATCTATCAAAAAGTCTTTTGTAAGGCACCTGTGTTCGGTTTCATGACAACAAAAGAATAACCCCAACATTATAGAACAATCATGTCCTCCAACCTTTTCCTTTATAAAAAGAACGAAATGATTAATTATTTTTTCGACCTATTCAAAACACCGTCTTATTCCTAAAGACTTCCGCTATTTTCCGACTCGATGACGGCAAGACGGTGATTTTCGACAATAAATTAATATTAAATTACGGATTAGGAAGCAAAATATTTTCGGGCGAGTTTCAGTTTTTATAAGAAAAATATTTTCATATTTAGAAATATGTTTGTTATTCCTTCGTGAAGTGTAGTATCATTAAAAAATTTCAAATGACTTAAAATATTATGTATTACCTTATTTTCGGGTAGGTAGGCATTATAGATAGTCTTGAGGTATCAAGATAATCAAGATAAAAAATCAGTTATCATAATATTAGGTAAGTTTTTTTATAAAATTTTAGTCTATTATGGATGATCCATGGCTAATGGTAAAATCGTATTAACTAATATTTTAGTGAAATCCTTTGTCTAATGCTCAGACAATGTTTTATATTTGGTAGACTCAGATCATTAGTAGTTATAGTTTGATGTTAAGGCAGGTATTGTTTTGTGTTCTTAGTTCAGCGCGGAGGAATGAACTAACGTGTGAATTCAATCTCGGCGAGCTCACGCGCTCAGCCCGGCCCGCCTGGCGCTTTGAACAGGGCCACTAAAAGCGAATCGCCGTAAACAAGAATTAACGCCAAACCTGCATCGACCACTGCACTCTCCTTTATGGTGACATGATAAAAGCGTCCCGTTTTGAGAGCTAACGCTCGTTATACCGCTTTTTAATAACACTTAACACAAAGAAAATATTCATGCTTTGTTCTACAGTTTACAAAAATAAAAATACCAATTTTTTTTAAGAACCTTTAAGAAGCAAAATGTGAGCATAATGCATCATAATTATTTGTTGTGTATCGGTCGATTGGACGATAATTTTAGTAATATTAGTTGGGTAAACATAGTAATAAATTTTGCGAAAATTTGTAAATGACTTGTTCCCACATCTCAAAATCTATCTATGTTTGCCGCTATGAAAGCCAGATATGGTGAATAAAATCTCAGATGTCCTACTCATACTATATCGAGCCGGCCCATCGATGCTCGTAAAGAGGAATTAGCTGGGTGTTCGCCATGCACCCTTTATGGTTTAGCGATAACAATACCAGTGGTTTGTTTTCTGTGAAACCTGAGTACCTAAGTTTGAATGATCTGCTAGTCTCTGTATTTGCTTGTGTTCTTTTTCATAAATTGTGCACACAGTATTCACAGCTGGAAAGCAGCAGGAAAGTTTAGAAGTACTTAGCTACAAAGTACCGCTAATACTATAGCGCAGTTATTAAGCACGATCGTGAACTATGATTTATGAGACGTAAATATGAATATAGTGGTGGTAGTCAGGTAAGATATAATAGTCGCTAATGCAAGCTATATAGTCTCTAGTATTTGGACGTGCAAATACACCTACGTGTGGCCGTATTTTACTGTTGATGAATCGTCGGGGAGTTCATTTTTTCTAACAAGACAAACGCTCGGGGCTTCTTGTCGGTTTTGGAATGTTAAATACCTTCCTTGTTGTGGCTTTTTACTTTGTATAAATATAACGAAATGTGTGAGTAATATAACTGTTTTTTTTTAGTTTAAATTATACGTAAGTAGAAAAATAGCTTGAATATCTAGATGTTACATCTGCTCAGGTGTTTAAACAATCTCTCCGTCTAACACCGTAATAAAGCTCAAAAGTAAGTACTCATACTCACACTGAAAACTTTGGAAGTGATAGAGTACTGAGGTTTTCTTTGTAAAAAATATTTGCTGTCGTGCTAAGACAGTTTTAGACAAAGAAAAAAAGATCCCTTTGTCGTAAACCAAATTTTCAAAGTGACCCACGTGAAATGCAAACTGTGTATGGCGTCAAAGGCTTTATCCACACTCGTCGCGTAACGTCATCACGGGCACGTTGGATACCAGTTTGAGTATTTCATACCTTGTGTAGAGACAGAACAACTATGTCAGCCTATTATTAAAGTCCTTGAGGTATTGTTGATATACATTTTTTCACTACTTCAAGCACATTAAGAGACAAAGTAAAGGCAGACATTATGTTGCTCGTTATTCAATCGAAGCCATTTATAGCTCAAAGTTGAAGCACCGCGAATCGCATCCGTTCTGAGTGAAAGCTTAAAGTTTCAGTGAGGCAGTTACACTCCCCTTCCGGGCGATCAACGTAAATTATTCCCCCAGAAGAAATCTCCAAGGGCTGAATGACGGATAAGGGACGAGCCATTTTATTGCCGACACCGGCCCGCGTTTGTAGCCGCTTTAAAAATCGACCCCCAAATGTTAATTGGGGGATAATATTATTCAATACCCGACCACTGATTTAATAAAACATCCTAAAAACGTCAATCTTGTCAATGAACCTATTAAGAACCATTTCCTTATCACATCCGTCCGATTAATATTTAATAACCGGTATCTAAACTGTTTAAATATCCTCTGTTCTTAATGTTTTATGGCAGTAATTTTCCGCGGCTGAAAGGCGTAACTGATAATTAAAACCCAGTAACTGCAGCTGTTCCTGACGTTATTTTAGACTTTTAATATTGCTATTATTAGCTTTCATAAAAGAGATATCAGAATTCTAATACAACATACAAATATTGAGTTCCAGAGTAAATGTTTTGCTTTGAGCTTTCAAGTAGGAATGTATGCAAATTATGAGTAAGTAAGGAAGACACAAATGGATTGTAGCTGTTTCGTAGCGCATTCGTAGCACATTCGTAGCATGGCGCCTCGCGAGTCAGCACCCACCGGCTGCTACTTCCTGCGCCTCGCCTCGCCGCCTCCTCGTTCTTACAGCGTGCTCACGCTACTCGTGACAAATTATAAGCAAATAAATAAGAGAAAGTAAAAGGTGAGAACGACCGTACAGATTTAATCTTTGAGAGATACAGTAATCCGCTTACTAAAGGGATTTCAAAACTCGTTTCCCTGACATAATCGACACGAATTTTTCACGTATATTTCTTTCAGTCGCAAATCCAATTTAATTAAGGCGAGGAACTCGCGGTTAAAATCCTATTTAAGCCGTTTTTATTACCGCCCGTCGGGCAAAGACGGTTCGCCACCGCGCTCCAAGAATTTGAGCGCTCACGAGGATTTTCCTGGCTTTTATCTTAGCAGTCCTCAGTAGAAATGGTAAACGATATCAATGCAAATTATTTCTTCACTGTTCAAGCATTGTCAAATTAAAAAACCTGGTAACTCTCTCCTAGATGTTTGTTTAAGTGGCATCAAACACTAATCTCATCTGTGTGTGTTATACTCGTAGTAAGTGTGTTTGATATAGACCTAAAATACGTTTTTCATAATAGTAATAACAATTACATATTTCCGATTATCCTATAATTAATAACTATTTGTAGTTACTAATGTTTTTTTACTTATTGTTAAAAAAAAAACAAATGTACCTACATATAAATAAATAAATTAAACATCAAAATTGAACCATTTCCATCGAACACAAATGCAATTTCATTGTAACAAACGTTCGCTCACCTCAGCGCGACTCCAGGGATCGTATCGCTCGGATGTTTACCCTCAATTCGAAAAGATCTGGCTAATCCTGCCCTTTCGGGACTTGCTCCTATAATATGTTATCCTTTCCTTCCCTTAGCTACTTGCTACTAATAAATAATTTTGTTAATTACACTATTTAATGCTTAAACATTGAGAATACTTAAAATACTTTCACCACACTGACTACCTCGAAATAATTAGTGAAACGAAGAAGGAGAAAAACAATCTGATCAATTGTTGAAATGTAATTACTTATTATGAATTTTAATGGGCCCTCTACATATTCGACGATGATAGACGAATGCGACGTGCGTGACGGGCGGTGACGAACGTGTAGAGGGTCTATTCGCCTGTCATCTTCTATCCAAATAATAGTTCGGCGAATAGTTCGGCGAATGTGTAGAGTGGCCTTAACAGCTATTCTTTGACATGATGACTTTGCTATTGAATCAAATGATATTCGAGCAAGAGATATTGGTAGGTTAGTTGATTTGTTTGCTGAATAATATTTTCTTCTTAATTTTTTTTATCATAACGCAGCAAATGTAAAAGTAAACACAGCAAATGTACCTACGTATTATTTATTCTTGCAGTAAATAACATACCTACTTTTGTTCAAATGACGCCGTGGTTGATACATGCTCGAAAGAACAGCAATATTGCAGTTCTATAAACATAATGAAGCTCTCATGTTCTCAAAGAAAAATACGATTCAATTATCTGTGCATACTAAAGCGTTAGCACAGTAAACGGAGCAATCGTAAGATTTTGAACAGAGGCCAACGTAGCGCGGTAATGATCCGAGAGTGCATGCATAATTTACCCACAAACAGCTTGTTTTGTAATGTTATTAGTCAGTAATCTCGCCGGAAAAGCAAACAACATTAATTTGGCGCCGGTTAAATATTGAAACAATTTACTATCAGTGCGAGAAGCTTTATTTAAAGCTATTATTTAAATTAGTTCATATTGTGGTTGTTCAGAGTAAAGGCAGTCAGATAGAAATTCAGAACATACTGATTTCTCACTCAATTAATTATTGCATGTATAAAAAAGGTTTAAGTAGTATTATCATTATCAATCAGTCACGTGGTTCCAGTTCAAGCTGCTTTTGGAATCAAATAATGCTGTCTTGTATTTTTTTTTCATAATTTTCATGTTCTTAATTCGTTATCCAGCTACAAGAGTACTCGTTTAAAGACAAATTAGCATAACTATGACGCCACCAAGTAAATTGAATACAAAAACAACACTACTTTAATTTCTTCTCCATGGATTTCATTACCAATGAAGATGTCTATAATCGATACCGTCACACCCCACGACACGATAGTACACGAGGAACGATATAAGTAGACAAATTATAATCCGCTTTTATAGTGATATTCTCTGCACTATTTCTCATCACTGCAACTACAAAAGCCGGTGAAACACTTGAATATATTTTAAACAGCCCCACAGAACGTCTGCTCTAATCCTGTAGAAGCGATGAGCGAGAAATAACTCCAGCAGGCAGTCTGACTTTGCAATGATAATTTAATCACGATGTAAGTGAGCAGGCGACTCTTATTATGGCTTGAAATGGCAGTAAAATGTTTGATTGTATAACGTAAAGACTATTTTATAACGCTCATAATCCAAGTGAATTGACAAAAATTTATGGCCAAGGTAAAATTATTTAAATGCAATTAGAAATACTAAATGGCCATACATTTATAACTTCAGCCCGTGGCTTCACTTACTGGGCGCCAACACTCAAAACTCCCAAGCTTTTTTAAGTTTTATCTACATCGGATTTTAGTAGAATTGTATAATACTAAATTGAATACTACATGCCAACAAACAAACTTAATATATTAATGGAATGCTTCATTTATTTCATCATCATCATCATCATCATTTCAGCCTGGTATCACCCACTGCTGGGTATAGGCCTCCCTTCTTTTATGCCAGTCTCCTCTATCTTGCGCCTCTCGCGTCCAAACATTTCCTACGACCTTTACTACGAGTATGTCGTCGACCTAACGTGCTCTCGGACGACCTAGATTCCGGTGGTCCGATCTTGGCCACCATTCGGTCAAAGATTTACTCCACTGGCCATCACCACGTCTAGCTAGGTGTCCTGCCCAACTCCACTTGAGATTTATCGCTCTTTCATTTATTTAGCTATTATAATAATACGATTGAAGACTGAAGAAAGAAAGAAACAAAGGCTTTGCCCTGCCAGGCGGGCCCGGGGGGGGGGGTGGTCACAGGGGACATCACCATCCACTTACGGACCGTTTAGAACGTTGCTTAACTTAACTTCGAAGATCTATCAAGAAGATCTGTCAACATAAGACTAGCTCATAGCAAGAAAACAAAAACAGGATCAAGACTCCCGGATTCGAAGACCATGAGGTTCGGAGTTAAGTCAAGTCTCTTACAAAGCGCATGTTAAATGAGTAACATTTCATCAGTTCCTGAATTAAAAATAACTGGTATTAGTTACCAATCCATTTACCATAATCATAGATTCCCTAACAAACGATTTGCTACCTAGTTGGCATCATGGCGGCATCCACAAATTTGACGCTCCAGTTAGTATTGTGTATTTGAGAACGGTACTATAAAGGGAATGATTAACCTTAGCCAACCAGTAATCACGAGTGCCTAAACATATGCAGTGCGCGTTCATTCCTACTGCTCGATACGCTAGTTCAATGTGTGTTTTTTCATACTACGAGTACTTTAGTAAAAAGCTGAAGTTAAAGACGACTGATGTAACGTTGTGTTGTGTTATTTAGTATTAAACATAACTTAGAGCATTATTTTTTACTACAGAAAATGTATACAGCGACAAAGGAAAACTTGTGCCTACACCAGGCGCGGTCCGAGGAGGGGGGGGGGGGGGTCACGGGGGACATGACCCCCCCCAAAACCGTACACATCCAATAGTAAAATCTTGTGTATTGTGCAATAAAGTCTAATATTAGTGTAGTGACCCCCCCCCCCCCCCCAAAATTTCAGTAGGAACCCCCCCAAAATTTCAGGCTGCGACCGCGCCTGGCCTACACTCACACGTGAAGTAGGGCTTGAGACAATATTGAGATGAAGTAGGCTTGTCCAGCAACCAAAGGACATTTCATCTTATAGCATACAGGTTAAAAAGTATAGCAAAATATACACAATAATAGCGTAAAAATATAAAAACTGCCACATGAAACGCTCTGCACTGTACCTGTGGAAGTGTCAACAGCGTACAGAGTGGCATAGAGACGAGGATTGCATTCGGCGGCACGCATCGCAACTGTCGCCCGTTTACACGAGCTGAGCACACAAGCTCTGCTGCTGCTCAACCATCACTGGCGAGCTTGCGTGTATAAGTATACTAGTCAAACTAGTTTTTTTAACCTTTAAACTAAGATCGAAAATCTGTAAGCACTTACCTCACAAGAAATATCGCGTCGATTGTCTATTAAAATATGGTCTCGTCAAACGAAGACAAAAATAAATTATGAGATGATTAAAAAGAGAAGGTAATTAGTATTATACGAAAATCATTCCAGTCCTAAATCTTGGCAGGTAATTTTGTTTCATAATCAGGTAAGCATATCGCGCTAATACCTCATAAGACTGGTGTAATTTACTCTGAGAGGGTGCGGAGAGTGCATTAGCTTCAAGACAATTGAATTAAAACAACGATATCCAGCGAGTTGGCATTGTACCAATTAACTATCTACGGAACTATTGAGTTACCACGATGCAATTTACGTTATCTGAAAATGACTTAATTGGTAACTATAATATACAGCATAGGCCAGCGGCGCCGGCCGAAGTGTTCTACTGACCGGTTGAACTTTTCGTCTAAATATCGAGGTCAGTGGTCAATGTTTGAATTTCTACACCACTGTTAATTGCAGAATTCAAGTTAAATATATTTACTAGGTAATAGAATTAAAACGACTCCACAAACGAGTCCGATATTTATCTAATGCTGATACATATTGAATAAGGCTGTTTGGAACTAACGAGCCTAGAAAGCGTGTTAACGAAAGCTCGTCTCGTTGCCAGCGTGTCGCGTGCAAGTGATAAATAGAAGAGTGGCATCACTTTTTCCTAACAAGACAAGGTGTCGCGAGCCTGCCTGCAAACATATTCAAGTAAGATTGTTAATACTGTGTCGACGCGCGACTATATCACGTTTTAGCGGGATAGATCTATGCAGCTTTTTGTACAAAACGTGATGGTTTGGTTGGGGTATTGGTGGAATGTTTTCGTCCGATTTCGGGAATGGAGATTTTTCAACGCGGTTCAGTAGGCGCCGTGTCGTACAACTGCACCGATGACAATAAATATCGGACGCGGCGAGCCGTGAAATCGAATAGGCTCCGTCTGTGAGCGCTTTACAATCAGCAGCCGCTGTCGTACGCCTGTACCCGCACCCACGCTCCCTATAACTTACTGACGTTCCCATGCATAAAAACCTATTTTAAATCTATAACTTCAAGGAACTATGCCTTACTATTCCAATTTTCCTCTACATTTATCGCTATTGGCTTCGAAACAGCTAAGAACGTTTGAAGGTTAATAAATAAGGCTACTAAAATATTCACCACAGGTAAGAACGTCTAATTCTCGATCTGAAATGTATTTTAAACATTGGCACGAAGCGTATCGTAGTAATTTGCGGTTGTGACGCGGCCCCCGCCTGCTCTGCCTGTCCCCTGACGCGTGTTCGATTGGAGTGCGAGTAATTCCGGAAAGGAAATTGAAATCTTAAAGCAATGCCCCATGGACTTATGTTTCTACAGTGCCTGTACAAAATGAAAAACAAACACAATCTCTTTGTATAGCAGAAACAGCGAGGTAAATGGACCCAGACACGTTTCGTCGAAAACGTTATGATAGAAGCGCTAAGCTGAGTTTTCTCAAATAGCTGCATTGATATAAAATATTTCAGGGGCTTTTAATTTCAAAACTTTCAACTCGTTAACCATAAGTACATATAAGTTTAGTGTCTTCGCTACATTATTGAACGTAACAGTCTCCGTTTCAAATGAAACTCTAAGGTTTATATATGCTTCGAACCTCCAATTACGTCAATCGAACTTAACGTTACGTTTCGGTTAATTCGTTTTTGTGTAGAATTTAATCCATCTCTTTGCTTATGCTTGCTGCAGCTCCTACTTCATTTTAGGACAGTTTCGAATTTTGGAACGATCATAATCGTTGTCCTCATTCAGCTGCATCAAAAGTTGAGAGTTGAAGTTTGTGGAGTAATGACGTGAGGTTTTAGCGCAGAGTTGTATCTTTTGTGGGTGTATGCAAGATGTGGGCATGTATCAAATATGTATTTGTACATGCCTCTGACTACCCCCTTAGACATCTTCAAAGGATCTGGAATATAAAGATCTGAGAGAATGTCTACCGCGCCTTGGGGATACAGTCGTGACCCTGTTTTATGAAATGTATGAATATTATCATTTGCTTTGCTACATAAATGATGCTGGACTTTTCACACAACATCATCTAGCCCCTAGGTAAGCAGAGCTTGTGTTAAGGGTATTAAATGACTGATATACTACTTATATACTTTTTCGTGCATTGAGCCTAACTGTAATAGCAGTATTCTGCCAATGTCAAGGAGCTCTCATTAACTTTTTCTATGATACAAGGATTTCCATCTTGCCCTTTTGCAACAGGCCTCTTGGCCTTCACCCTCTGTTTTGTGAATCGCCATTTCTTACTCACTAGTATATCTATTGTGTATATGTGGCGCGGGCTCAGGAGTTTAATTTTCCTGTTCCGCGCGGGACTGGCGCCGGCCCGCTCATTATCGCGACAATACCTCGCGCCTCATCATTTGCGAACGCACTGCCACGCCCTGGGACACCCCGTCATATCGAAAGCGAAACAATACTTCCAACCCATTGTACTGCTAAATGAGGAGTGTAGGGAGTAATCATTTCTAGCCAGTTTCAGTAGAATTTGCAGTTCAGTTTATGTACTTAATTAAAATAGTGTTTGCTGTAATTTATTTATTACATATGTTTTGTTAATACTACTTTAAACTTACTACTTTAAAATATTAGTATTTAAAAAATTCCATACTTTGAAGTTATTGTCGTATACAAAATTAAACTACTTGCGCTTGTGTAATGTATATTTTTGTGAAATTTAAAATATTAGTTTTACCTTGACATGTATTTGTACATGCCTCTGACTACCCCCTTAGACATTTTCAAAAGGATCTGGAATATAAAAAGATCTGAGAGAATGTCTACCGCGCCTTGGGGATACAGTCGTGACCCTGTTTTTACCTTGACATGTTCGAATTGCATACGCATAGCATCTACGTACCTATTCATTGAGAACACGATAAAATAAACTAATTTAGACAGGGATGATGATATATGTGTGTTCTTACATTTCAATTTCCTTCTGTTAAACCATAAAGCCCTTATTGCACGTTACTTCCTCGGGACCTTCGGTAATAATACTGAAATCCATTATGTAGAGTCGTGCACAATAATAGCTAGTTTCTGGGTAGGACATTAGTCTCATGAATGAATCATCGCGATCGTCCCGGACCGGCGTGGTCGTATTCGATTAGCGCGAATAATTCCGAAAGGGAAATTGAAAAGCTAAAGCGATGCCCTCAGGACTTGCTCTTTCTGTTATTTGCGGCTAGATACCGCAGTTGTTGCGAATGGAATACACAACTAGATCCAACTTTGTCTATGCGGAGTAGGTAACCTTTTCAAATTGTTTTATTCGTTCTATGACTCTGTTCTTGAATGTTCTTTTTTCTTAATTCTCGGTCACGAATGTATCCCCAAGGCGCGGTAGACATTCTCTCAGATTTTATAGGTATTCCAGATCCTTTGTAGATGTCTAAGGGTACCCCCCTTAGTCAGAGGCTTGTCCAAGTATATTTGATACATGCCCACATCTTGTAGAAGTTAGGATTCCATACGTGACAGGTCGCAAGCCCATCGCCGCCTCTAAGAATGCTAACTGGTTTCCTCACGATGTTTTCCTTCCCCGTTTAGAGCAAGTGTCAAAACGCATATAAATTTTACGAAACGCAAAATCCATTGATGCATGGCCGGGATTCGAACCCACAACCTTCGGATTGAAGTCGAGGTACATTCGGCCAACCCGGCTCTTATTAATATTAAATTGTAGTTCTTATATTAATTAATCTTTCTTTTATAATAATATGAGTATCTGTTTTTCGCTTAGGTTTTTCGTTTCATTAAACATTAATTTAATTTTTTTAAATTTATTTAGATTTTGGATTTATTTTTGTCCCATAGTTATACATTTTATTCCTAAGGGATTGGTAAGTTCTTCCGTCCTTCCGGAAAACATAATTGAGGATGAGGGATTATTGATGATAATTTAATTCGATAATATTTGGTTATTACAAAATCCAGAACTTACCTACCAGTGTGCATATCCGTATCTTTAAGCATATACCAAAATCCAAGCAAACGATCAACTAATATCATCAACATTCTCGTCCTCTAATTAAACCAAAACAAAGTCGTATCGAAATATTGTGGGACTAATTAGAGGTATTGTTCGGCACATTATTGGGATTGTCTTCGAATTCAGTTGTAAACAGTAAGTAGTCGTCGTCGGTCCGTTCGGTAATCCGGCCTTAATTAGCAGTTGGTTCGGCGCTGGGCGTGGTGTGCGACATACGGTAACATCAAATGAAAAACATAAAAAGCGATAAGATCCTTTAAATTATATTGGGAAAATAAAATTATCCAAGAGATTGATTGACGAGACCAATGACCAAAGAGCTGGTACTTACCTCGGGCAGAGGATAAGTATAGCCATCCAACGAGGTAATGCCGCCAGACTTTAGGGCACATTACCTGCGGTCAGTGACTTGAACACAGTTTTTTTTATCTTTCGTTTAATCCTATAAATATTATAAAGGCGAAAGTTTGTAAGTATGGATGTATGGATGTATGGATGTTTGTTACTCTTTCACGCAAAAACGGCTGGACCGATTTGGTTGAAATTTGGTATGTAGATAGGTGATACCCTGGATTAACACATAGGCTACTTTTTATCCCGATATTCCCGCGGGAACGGGACTTACGCGGGTGAAACCGCGGGGCGCAGCTAGTTAAATTATAAAAACTCTAAAAACCTTCCCTCCTAGCCATTGTAAATCGAATCGACAGATAAGTCTAAGACTCTCTATGCATTATGTCAAACTGACGTTATAGACACGCCGCGTGTAGAGTCGAACATTGAAGTCGGTTTTTAACCGACTTCAAAAAAAGGAGGAGGTTCTCAATTCGCCTGTATGTTTTTTTTTTTTTTTTTTTTGTATCTTGTTACGCGATTACTCCGCCAATTGTGGACCGATTTTCAAAATTATTATTTTGTTTGAAAGGGTATACTCCAGAGGTGGTCCCATATAAATTTTATTCCTGAGGGTTTGATAGTTTGCCCGTAAAACTCTAAAAACCTTCCCTCCTAGCCATTGTAAATCGAATCGACAGATATGTCTAAGACTCTATATGCAATATGTCAAATTGACAATTTACTAATGCCAGGAACTCACGTGTCGCGAGACTTGACATAAAATGTATGCAGTTTTGGTAATTAATGCCTTTAGACGCCGGTGGAGCCTAAGCATTATCTGTTTAGCATTCTTTCTTTCAAGCTGATCTGATGATGGAGTCAAGAGCTGTTCCAGGGAACTCCTCAGAAAATAGGCTGATTGAGTTGAAACTCGGTTCGTAGATTAAGTATCATCTAAAATTTTCAAAAATGGTGACAACGAGCTGATCCGATGATGGAGAACGGAACTCCTCAGAAAATAGGATGATTGAAATGAAATTTTGTACTTACATCGGTGAGTTCAATCAGGTCACGGTAATCCATTAAAAGCTTGTACTTGTTGATATTAAAAAAAACTTATTCTTATTTAGATTTTTATGGATGACTTATTGATTCCCTGAGTCACGCCGTGTGTAGTGTCGAACATTGAAGTCGGTTTTTCTTTTAGTTTTAAAACGTAATTATTCTTTTAGTTTTAAAACGTAATTATTATGATTATTGTTTCGTGTAAATATTAATAAATTGGAAAATGTTTTTTTATTAAAAAAGTTTGTATTGACAATTGTTATACTTAAGGTTGAGGCCAAACATTCTAAGTGACTCATCATAAAATAACATAACTCATAAAAATATTATGCTCCTCACTTAAAACCTTTCCCGTCACCTATGTCCCGTCCCGTCATCCTATGGCCATTGACCAGTTAATATGCCAATGCATAGATTTTCGATTACAACCTCAGAGCTCAGTTACTTGGAATTTAATGGGAGAACAAAATATTTTTCTGTGTGTTTGACGAACATTTAGTCCGTTGTCTTTTCCGTCCGTTTATAATGCGACCTGGAACGTGCACTGCATACAGTCCACTTCGCACGCCGTCGGTGGCCAGGGCGGTGTGTAGTGCGAATGTGGAATCACCGGCCAACCTGTTTGTTTGCCTTTATTTGGAAGTTTGGAACTCAGCTTTATGCCTAATGAAAGGCTATAATAATATCTAAACAGTCACAAAAGAAAAATAGGAGTTCGAGTTCTAAAAAAACCCGTCAATAAAACTTTAATATGAGTTTGACAATAAAATAAAAAGTTTATTCTCGAATGCACAATCTAGAGTGTTTTTATGACATGTGATATTTTTATGATAGAGCCTATCATGCTCTGAATTTGTTCCAAATATCAGAGTTCTCTTTGAGTCACACTTATAACTCTTTCACCACACTGGTTCAAAAGAACTAGTGACACGACAAGAAGAAGAAGAGGAAAAATATCAGAAGGTAATAAGAAAACTTGAGAACGTTTATCATCGATGTACAAATCCCTTTATGCTTTGTTCAAGTCTTACTACAAGGTCTACTTTAGTTTAAGTGAACATTTTAATTTTCTCAGAACAGTTGTGATAAAATAATTAAGTAGGAGTGAGTCTGAGAGCATATTACCTGAGTATCTTACCCGCACTCCACTAATTCCACTGTAATTGGTGGTCAGAAGACTATTGGACTTGAAACGGCAAAGCCAATGCAATTACCCGAGATAAGGGATTTTCTCTGTAATAACGAGGCTTTTATGTATAAGAAAAAGGATTATATAAAAGGTTATTAATGGAAACATTGAAAATAAATACCTTAATACATGTAAGCAAATATCTGCTGTGATGAAAACCGAGAAGTTTTAAAGTTAGGTAAAATCTTACCAAAAAAACATGAAAAATGATTGAAATTCTACACCAAAGTATTTGTGACAACTTTTCAAAGAGATGATATTGGAAACCAAAGTTAGAACAACATTTTCCGACACAATATAATCCAAAGTAAAGTCATCTTCGACATGAAAGAAACACATCGAAATTCTTAGGGAAAAATATTACTTTGCAATCGGGAAATTCTTCGCTGAAACAACTCGCGGGGAGGTAACGTTCATTTCGACAAAAGACGAGCAATATTCTGTGCACAAAGGAAAGTGCCCGATATATTCAATGCAGTGACACAAGAAATGGCGACACAAAGCGGTAACAAAGCTCATATTGAAAGTTACATCATCCTGGCAAAATGTTCGTAGTGTTCTGGGAAGCATTTACATCAATAAAAACTATTTTCTACTAAACTATTTTATACTCAAGTTCGTACTTTGAGACGAAGGTAACTAATAATATTATTCGAAGGAAATATTCATTTCTAGGGAGACATTTACATAGTGCTTTGTCTATATCATTCCTTAATCCTTTCAATTAATAATTTTTATATTAATTAGGCGAAAAGATTTGAGCCTACATTTTTTGTAAGCATTGCCAAATTGTGGAACTCATTGCCGGGCTCTGTATTTCTCGAAAAGTACAATATAAGGGTCTTCAAATCAAGCGTAAATAGGTATCTTCTAGGAAAGCATGCTTCAATTGCTGAACATCAGACAGAGTGAGGTCAAATGAGGTCTATCTAAATAAAAAAAAGTAAACGTGATCAAATCCTTTATTGTATTTTTGCAAAATATCGTAATAATGTGACACAGAAAATAGATTTTGGTTGTTTTTCGAAACAAATATTTTGTGCTTGAACCTTTCCCTTGTTCCAATCAATTAACGATCAGCGAGTTGACACATTTCAGTGAATTAACATGCTAACGAAATAACACGTGATGCGAATAATTGGAGAGCATTGCAATACCATACTCGTATAAAGTTTTTCTATATCACGAAGACGGGTTGGTGTTTATTGTGTGTGGATGCAGTGCACTTGCACGTTGTTTCTGTGTATTGCTTACGCACACAGAAACAAATCTACACATAGTTAAGACTAACATAATGCTGAGTCGGAAACCAATTTGCAGCAGCACACTTGGACGATTGCGAGACATATCTTTTTTTTATTTTATGTTTTTGTTTCTTAGAATAGAATAGAAGAAGTATATTAGTTAGTACTTAGTTTATGAGTGCTTTTCTAATTTTTTTTGGTACTTTTTGCTGTTGCAAATAAATATTTTTTCTTTCTTTCTTTTCATACAAACTTTTATAAAAATAAATGTTTATCCCCCAAACTAAGTAAAGCTTGTACTAGCTTTGCTTGGTTTGGGGCCAGATGATGCTGTGTGAAATGTCCAGCATTATTTATTATTATTATTTTATACTTTTCTAACGGCATTAGGTGCGTGTGTTTTATTTGTTTTATTTATTTACTAGCTGTCTGCCGCGGTGTTACTCGCGTTCCTTTGGGAAAACTTCACTTCCCGGGATAAAATACAGCCTATGTTTATCGGGGATAATGTGGGATTCTATTGGTGAAAGAATTTTTCAAATCGCTCCAGTAGTTTCGGAGCCTATTCATTTCAAACAAACAAACATACAAACAAACAAATCTTTCCTCTTTATAATATAAGTGTAGATTTATTATATTATATTTTTGTTTTATGATTGGCTTTCTGGATATAGGTATTTCTATTGCCAACACACAACGATGTCTCAGGAAAGTCACACGATGTGCACAACAGAATGTCTAACAATTTTTTGAAAAAAATATTTTCAATAGTATAAAGCATTTTTTAAGTGACCGTGAGCTGATTTAGATAAGTCCAAATACTATTATTCCACTGAATATTTCCATTCCAATAGCTCCTGGCTCCATCATCAGAACAGCTCATTGTCACCATATTTTACTTGACTAATGTTGCGAACAAGTGGCGAGTTCTCGTATCGGAGGCCAAGACTCACTTTGGGTCACTGCGCCAAAGGAGTAAGTAAGTAACGTTGCCTGAAATAAATGTTTTTTTTTATATTTTCAAATTATACACAAAACTTCACAGATGTACAGAGTTTCAATTCAATCGGTCAATTTTCTGAGGAGTTACGTTGAACATCCACTGATTCCATCATCAGAACAGCTTGTTGTCACCATGTTTTAAATTATAGATGATACTTGATCGACAAACC
This sequence comes from Epirrhoe alternata, assembly GCA_963565295.1. NCBI lineage: Eukaryota > Metazoa > Arthropoda > Insecta > Lepidoptera > Geometridae > Epirrhoe > Epirrhoe alternata. The sequence goes on along the minus strand of OY751381.1, from coordinate 8,383,576 downwards.
GAGTTTCAACTCAATTGGACTATTTTCTGAGGAGTTCCGTGGAATAGCTCATGACTCCATCATCAGATCAGCTCGTTGGCACCATATTATTGCATTGTCACCGAGGACTCATAAGTGTACCAAAATTCAGCTCAATCGAAATCCGGGAAGGGGCTCAAATTCAGCTCGCAAGATTTGACACGGACAAACATACGAGTACATACAAACATACAACATTGCAAGTTAATAAAAAGCTTTTCAAAACTGGTCATGAGAGAATAATGATTTGAGCAATAATGACGTGATAAACTTTTTTTTTAACGTCTGACAATGCAAAGTTTTTTCACGGGTTTATGTATACTAACATAATCAACGTAACCACGTTGTATATTGTAAACATTTTGAGACAATCAACTACTTCCGTACTTTTTAGTACCGAAGTAGTTTTTAGTAAGGATAATCACAAAATCTGTAATAAATTCAAACTCACCTTCTGTTCAACATTCGTCTTTGACCTAGATTGCCAAGGAATGAGAAAGTAGTTTGTTGCCGAAAGCTGCCTCGCATCATAATGTAGCAGATAAAGAGTTTTTTTAGTTTTTTTTGCATCATAATTTTTATATTTACAATATACATCGTTCTCAACGAATTAGATTTATTAAGACTTTATGTTTACTTTATTACATTTTACCTATCTAACATCTTATATTACCAGTTTGTTTTATATGAGAGAATAAATGCTAAACTTGACGTAAGGACGACATGGTCCCTACGTCGAACTCAGCATTTTTTTGAAACTAACATGATTACTGTGATTATTGACGGGCGGGATTATGATTGAAGTTTTTTAATAAAAGGTGACCGAGAGGTACCACCTCAACCACCTCAATTGCTACAAAACTTAGGTGACAGGAATTTTTACATAAGTTTTATAACAATAGTGTTCCAGAACATTTTTCAATAGAAATTGAGTTAAGATCTTGGAATCTCAGTTGGAGGAAAAAGTGATCTAGGAAAGAGTTGATTAATATCTTTCTACCTTTTTTTAAATTGTTCAGAAACCAAATTGTAGTCCTTTTTCTAAGGTGTTATATTTAGAATATCTATAAGCCTACATAAAATTTTGTGGTCAGTCACGAAAACTTTTTAAAAGTTTTGAAAATTTCATTGAAGTGATTTACGCATGCGCGAGATTTTACGCGCCACCCCTCGAAGCCTTACGACCGCCTCCTGTGCTGACCGCACCTGCAAATTGGACCTTCGTCTCCTAAAAATAAGAGTCGTAACTTAACTTTTCATCATGTCATGATAATTTTTAAATTCCTATCATCTTTGGTTCCAAAGCCGTCATTATTTTCGCTGTGGAAGAATTAGAATTTCGTGACAAAAACTCCCAAATTTTCACACCATTATCCTGTGGATTTTTTCTATAGATGGCAGGGTACAATGAATCTTTTGCTAATAGCTTTAGAGTGAAAGTTTGTGTGACTATTGTAGGTCTCATAGGATTTTAACGTAGAGCAAAACGTTCAGCATTCAGTCGGCCGCGAGCCTTGAGGGTGAGTGCACGAGCTCCTGTCTCGTGGTTTTCTCGCGTTCGTAACTTACTTCGTCATACTAAACTTGAACGCTGATTGAAGCGAGTGAGTTTAAGGCTATGAAGTAAAATAAATTTGGCATCATTTGATAAACGCTTATGTGAGAAACAGTTATCCCGCAGCTTTGAATCTGAAACTCATTTCACCATGTGCATAAAATAAACTAAGTATGTACTTAACTAAGTTAGTGAACTGTTAAATTCGTCCGTGCTCTGTTATTCCAATAAATGATCACATTTTCTTTTTATCTTATTTTGCTGCTTAAAAAAATATGACCATGGTCTATGTTACTTAACATCAATTTTATTGCAACTACATCGTTGAAATTAAATATTGACCTAGAAAAACTCACAAAGTGCCGTTGGCGCAGTCGTTAACGGTGTATAAATTTAGCTGTAACTGTTTCTTGTAAATAAATAAGAGTGGATGTAAATCGTAGTTAGCACCGGGCCGTCGGAAGCGGAGCCAGCATCTATTGTTTCCAACTAAAATACATTTTGGATAAAATAAGCAACATTTTTAATACTTTTACGTAGTTCTGGTTTTTACTATAGGCATTTACATAGGTACTTACCTACTCTTCAACAAAAAAAATTAATATTAGGTAAATGAGATAGAATAGTGTTTAACGGTAGACAACTTGAATCTTAGTAATTAAACTAACCGTGTGAAATGTTGTATGAGCTAGTGGCCAACTCTGGTGACGGATCTTTTAGGCCGCCTGAAGGCCGTCAACTAACCGTATTATGGATAACAATTGTTATTTAAATTATTTGAACAGTGTGAGTGACACTGCTGGCAGTTATAATTCCGGATCTTAGGGAATACAAAAAGTTATTATTTCAAGGTATTTCAAATGTAGCTGTATTTAAGTAAATTTAAATATAATTTTAACTATTAAAGCCGAGTTTAAGTTGGTAACATCGGTAGCGTCCGATCTCGCCAGGAGTCGGCATATTTGCCGCTTTGCCGACATTCCCCAGTTAATTAAAGCCCATTTGTACACTGTCTTGCGAAATATAATTTATGAAATGAGAAAATGTTTCAGCGTTTACTAAATATTCGCATTTTGGAAGTCGGTATTTGGCGTCTGATTTACTGATTACTTTTTATAATTTAAGTAATTTGTTTATTTGTAGGCATCTACTATGGTTATGGATTCCTATTAGGTGGGTAAAGTAATTTAAGTAATAATTAGATTTTTGGTAAGTACTAAAATAATATTTTTTATCATATTAAAAATATACCAAATTATCGGAAAACATACAATTATGGTATAAAAATACATTTTATACAGCCAGAAATGGAAAAATAAGTTATTTGATTTTAGGCGCTTAATATTTTTTTTACTTTGAATTTTTGGTTATTTAAATTTCTAAAAGCCTCTTAGAAAACTGTATCTTCCTATAATTATGTGATAAACCTGTTAAAAAGTTTTTTATTTTTTAATCTTAACAACGGTAGGCTGTAGATCTTTACGTAACGCTCGGGTATTGACAAACCCAGCGGCCTCCACCTCCTTGTCAATTCCAAATAAGCCCGCCTCGATCTGAAGCTCCGCCTACAAGAAAGTAAATAAGCCTACGTTATGTAAACATTATTTATGAAAGTAGGTATACACTTTTTTGTTACATAATCTACCTACAACATCAAATCATATCTTGCATCAACAATGTAGAGTTGGCAGGAAAACTTGTTTCTCAAAAGCGTTGACCCATATTGGGTTTTTAGATAGATATTTATTTGAATTTGTGTACCGGTAGCGTTGTACTTATATCTGTTTTAATACTCAGATGTGTGTCGTGTTGAAATATAATAAAAACACCGTCTTAAAATTCCACTACAGAATACGGTACATTCCGAATGAAATGGACACATCGAGCTCGAACAAACAACGAAACAAATACAAACTGAGGGTTTATTACTGAAATACAGTTCTTTAGGAACAGGACAATGTTAACAAACAAAATCAACAGAGCGGGTGAAACTTTCACAGCTAAGAAGTCGAAACTGTGTATACAATGTCGGGAAGAGCAGTGAGCTCTAACAAGCCGGCCATCCGAAGTTGTTAAACGGGGCGGGCAGTGGAGAATAACTCTACGAGAGCGGTCACCGCCAGAGTAGAACAGACAGTTTGGAAGTGTTCGCGGGCGAGGCTCGCCAGCGTCTCGCTGCACTCGCAGATTTGTGTTCGCACGGAGCGCACAAACAAAGGCATGCACCGCTAATGATGGAGACGCACTCACTCGGACGGAGGCAGCCACCCGCCGCGAGGAATCACATTGTCTACACCGACCACAAAGGAAGAAAGTAAGTATTATTTATTCTTTGGTTATTTTTTTGTGGATCTAGGTATATTCCTTACCGTTTTATCAGATTTACAGCTTACCTTATTCCATTGTTAGACCTTTTTTCATATGTGTTAACTTTCTATGTTCTTTGCCATTTAGATTGACGCACGTTTGATTATATTTTTCCTACCTTTACTTATAGTATAAAGGTTAGAGGGATATTTAAAAATAAAACGAAAATTAATAGTATCATTTTGATTGCGGTGAAATAATATCCGACGGCAAGGAATGCTAGACCTTTAAACCAAACAAATGACTCCTATTATTTCTCTCAATTTAGTCTAACAAGCAACTTAGAGTCAAAGGTTCGACGGAGCGGAGAACTCAATGGCCGTGAATTTTGTAATCTTCATTAATTACATCTGAAAGTTAACTTGCGTTCTTCCTACTTGTTCCAGTTATATTAGAGTTCTTCAACGCGTAGTCTATATTTATGACGTGATTAAATGTACTCGTAATATAATCGTTGCAAGGTTAGAACATCCAAGGTTCAAAGAGTGTCCTGGTTTTTGGTTCTGTAGAACTATATTCACCGGTACTTTTTGTAGAACTGAACACAAATCCACTATTACATTACACAGCCGTTTATATGCCTTTGTCATTGGTCATTCCAAAATGAAAAGTTAATCCAGTTCAAAGTTCGTTTTTTATCATAAAAGTGATACAGTGATACAATTTATGATATTAAAATAAGTTTTCCGTTCAAAAACTCTTTGATGCATAAATTCGTCCTTTTTACATCACGGAAATGAATCATGATACGCGTCCAAGAAACTGAAAGAAATCTTCATATAAATTAAGCGTATAAAGTTTGTAACCACTGTGAGAAAAAGCGACCGGCGGCGGGTAAACTTCACTGGAAACATTTAAATTCACTACTGGAGCCTTTATAACGGTCTGTTGTTACTTCACTTGCACCAATTCGTTATTATGAGGCCGTTTCCCGAGATTTTAATTTAGGTACTTTATAACTTTGTCGAGCAGTGAGTGCTTCGTGATTGTTTGAAATGCCTAAAGAAGCTGTGTGTTTGTATTAACTTACTGAATAAGTAGCCATTTTTTTAAATAGTCAGTTAAAACAGTTTTCTATCAGTGGGAACTTTCATCATTGGCCATCAGCACACAATATATGCTTTGCATGTATTTTTAAACAGTAACCCATAAATGTACCTAGCTGTAAGCTGCTGTGTGTTTGAGGAGAACCTCGAACTCTTAAAATAAAAAGGCATAAAAAAATCTAAACACGATTGACTTTGAACATACTTCAATAAACCAAAACTCTTGAGCGGATATAAATATACGAGCTATTAGGTATATCATTAACTAGATGCCCGTCGCGGTGTTACCCGCGTTCCCTCGGGAAAACTTCACTTTCCCGGGATAAAATATAGCCTATGTTTATCAGGGATTCATCATGCAGGATTCTAATGGTGAAATAATTTTTCAAATCGGTCCAGTAGTTTTGAAGCCTATTCGTTTCAAACATACAAATCAAACAAATCGTTCCTCTTTATAATATAGAAGTATAGATATACCTGAATGCATCAAAAAACTATTAAAAGACGCAAAGTGAGAGTTGAAGCGCGGGCCAGCAGGCTGACAAGGAGCGCTAAGAGCCTGCTCAATGTGTGTCGGCAGGACAGTCGCGTACTTATGTTACTTGCGCAGTTTCCGTTAGTCACATTTTCGCAACAAGGTATTCACATTTCGAGGACTGGAAAGTTGGCGTTATCGCGTTTAAAATAGAACGACAAACACATCTAACTTTGTGATGCAAAATGGACACTACTGGGCCCGAATAAAACAGTTTCAGTCTGCTTTTTATTTTCAGTTCAGAGTTGAAACTACTAAAAGGTGATTACCTGTTTTTGTTAGTAGATTCCAGTTTATTTTCATAAATGAGGGGTATGATATTTAATTATTCGGTACTCCGCAGAGTTTTTATAATCTTAATTTCATATAAATTAATTTTATTAATTTGGTAAGAATTTAAGTTTGTGTTCGAAGGGGATCAGAAAAAAAATATCTATTTCGAAAAAACAACCTTAATCAAGCTAAATTGACTATATTTGTGACAGTATAACATTTAATTTATCCTTGTCTAGCCTAAAACTGAACTGAGCATTCCATTCTCGGGGTACTTAGCAATATGTGTTTGCGTCGAGATCGTTCTAAATTTCGAACAAGTAGACTTATTTATTAGAGACAGATTGCGATTTCATTTTAACATATTCAGAGAGGGTCGCGACACGTACCGAACCGTGCCCGTACTTCGTACTTTGTACGAACATTATAAGTAGCAACGAGTAGGTAAGTGTACAAATTGATTTATTGAAGTTGAGCGTGTTCTCAAGTTGCGCTTGAGTATTTGCACTCCTTAGCTTTACACAGATAAAGTGGAAATAAAAAAGAAACTTCACTAACAGAAATCCTCTTGTCGCGAGATTTACGAGCCGACGCACCTCCATCGCAAATAACACATGCAAATTTTATGTTTCGACGAATAAACCATTGTATCTACAATAAGTTTTTCCCCTTCGTTCTTGCCTGTTTCACTGAATGGTTTTAGGTTTAAACAAAATCAGGTTAACGATCAAAAAGTTCTAACATTAGTGATCAATTTTCAACTAATACGTATTGATAGCAAGTTTTGTTAAAACCAACAATTTGCTTTATGAAATCTGAATGTAGGCATCCGAGTAATTTCCGTGATAATTATATGAAGACACGCGAAGGTACCGTTGCTGCTGGTTGAATTCACACAATGAAAAACTTTCCTCGAAGGTTAATGATGATAGTGACAAGTTTTCGTCTGATTCTATATACCTCTAATGGAATAAACTATAAGTATAAATTATTGCTTTGTATTTATAGAAGTTGGAAACAGTAATAGCGGGCATACAAATAAACGTCATAGCAGGAGAGTAAATTAAAACTTTTTAAATCCGTCCCGTTGCTCCATCAAGTAGATAGTGGATTTCAATGTTGTTCTGGCATGATGTTTATTCATTGAATTAACATGCCGCAAATGCAAGCACAATTTAAGCGCTATTTTCCGGGCATTTCTGTTTGTCAATTTAAATATTTGGAATCACGAAATCATTTTGGTAGCAGTTTATTTAATTATCTCGCAAAACTAACAAAATATTGCAATTTGCAGTTTACCCTAGTTGAATTTCTTATTTGTGTCTCTACGGAGATATTAACATTAGTAAAAACTTATATTAATGGCATATCGTTTATATCGATTTTCCCCATATAGGGCGCTTTCACAAACTCCCCCTGTTTACGAACATAACATTTTAGAGGTTTGGAGGAGCGATATTCCTAATTTTGTGTTAGTAGTGCGTTTTTTTCAGCGAGCTTTGTATGGTGTGATAAAATGACGCGGAGAATTTGAATCGCGTGTCACGTGCTCGCACTGGTTGGGATTGTTTGCGCGGCACGGCCGTGTGAGCATTCTTTGCGACATTATTGTCGTCTTTCCTTTTCTTGGTTCCTGCTTAAGCTTACAACTCTATACTTGTGGTATTTTATGCGCATCATCATCATCATCATCATCAGCCTATAATAGTCCACTGCTGGACATAGGCCTCCCCTAATGAGCGCCATTGCGCCCTGTCCTCGGCTCGACGCATCCAGCTTCTGCCAGCAGCCTTTCGCATAGTATACTCATACATGACTATTATATCATTTCATTTTTGTAGATAAATTTTCGTTATCATTTTCGTACTTTTAAATTGCTTAACCGAATTGGCCCTCAAAGCAATGTTTTGCAGCTAAAATTAAACTCGTGTAACAATTCACTGATGCTTTTCTATTAAATACACATAAGTGATTTATGTGATGATATGAAAAAGTTGAAGTAAATAAATATCATAAAATCACCAACTATGGAAAAGATGGATGGATTGTGTGAAAGAAGATATGGGTAAGAAGGGAGTGAATACGAAGATGACGAGTGATAGGGGAGAGTGGAAGAAGAGAACATGTTGTGCCGACCCTGCATAAGCGGGATAAGGGCAGGCAAATGATGATGAAAATCACCAATTATGCACACAAAATAACATATGATTTCTATTGACTATATTTTCTTACGGTTATTTAGTCAATGTAGAATCATTTGTCCAACACGTCATCACTGTAAAATTACCAAATAACTGGTGAAATGAGTAATTCACCAAGTCGAGTTCAGACGTTTTACTTACACTTGATGTTAGTTCCGGACAAAGTTATTCGACTTCGCTCGCTCATACACTCTGTAACGACAACTTGCTCAGTTTTCTTCGTTTGGATAAGGAGCTTCGAATAATGCTTTTTGTGAAAAAGTAGAGTTTTTAGTTAAGTTATTAGAGTTAGGTTTACATAAGTAGTTAAGTTTTAAGTTTCTTCTGATAGTGTTTATAATCATTTTCTGTTGTATCAGGGTGATGTGGTCGCTAAGCGACAAAACCTTTAAATAAATAAAAAAAAAAAAAAAAAAAACCGTGTCAAATTTAATGAACAACTAGTAGTTTTCCGCTGAGTCGTGTTACCAATATGTGTGAAAAAAATCTTAAAATCGGATGACAACTTCAAGTGCAAAAAACTTTAGCTGTTGAGGTACATAATAGCATACTCATAATAGACTTTATTGAAAGGTAAGAAGGTGAGGAGGCAAAGATAAAGAGAATTTACTTTATATTCATTGACAAACTTCATAAAATGCTCTATTCCCATAAGGCGCTATTCACGTGCTCAAGGGTACTCTGATATAGTGTTTTGTATAATAGCTTTTATTGAAGTATAACTGATAGTGCATTAATTTGTTAGTAATTATAACTTTATAAGACATTCTAGATATTATATCACAACAAAGTATAGATTGTCGATCAAGCATAAACATGGTTCATCATTACATTCTATTTGGACAGTAGCTATTTTACAGGGCACTTACTAGTTTCACCGACATTTCACCAAGTACCACGGAATAATAATATACCAGTATATCGTATTGCAAGATACTGTCGAGTCGTCGGGCGGTAGCCAACGGTTTATTACCATCGGATGCACCACAACTAAGCGATGGTATCAAAACCTCAATACGATCTACAGTTGCTATCAAAAGTAGCTCTAGTTTCATTACTGTATCGTATCAGTGCATTAGATTGCGTTTGAATCAACTATATGGCCTACAATTAAGATGGATCACCTAAACGAAAGTTACCTATAACATACCGTCTTTGTTGCCGGTTCTTCACTGTATTGGTCGCAAAGTAACAGGAGTAAAAGTAAGAGCGGCTTTATTAAATCAATGATTTTGGATTTTGACTAAATTAAGACTAAGATTCTAAACATAGCCTAAATTATAAAGATAGATAAAGGAATTTAATACTTATATGAATATAGTACTTGCAAGAAATATTTAGGCTCCTGAGTTGCTATTGACTTCTGGCAAGATGTCTAGGGACTATGGAGTGTGAACGCAGGCTATGAGTAACGTGAGTGTAAATAATTCAGTCGATAGAAGGCCTGCTCACAGGGGCTTTGGATGGAATACCAACATCTGATCTGTGATTGTGCACGATAAATCTATTTCTCTCGACGCGTCCGCCTGTTGTTAGCCGTGTAAATATTTCGTTATGAATGTGTTTCTGGGTAAACATGAACGCTTTGTTATTTTGTTTGGCGTTAAATGAACCTAAATCAAAACAAATAAATTTTATAGTGAAATAAGTAAAACTGGCTGTAAACGGTATGCGTAGTTAGTTGACATTTTTAAAAAGATTCCAATCTACATAGTTTTATTATTATTTTATGTTTGTTCAAATTTTAAGGCCAGTATTTGACTATATTTTAACTATAATAAATGAATGGATGTGTTTAAAAAAATTAGGTACAGTATTTGTAGTATTATTTTATAACTCTTTTTAAGAATTAAGTTAGTATAGATTTTTATCTGATACTCGAAGTTAACTGACCCTGTATGTAGCTGAAGACTTGATTTTTCTTAAAGATTGAATCAACACTTTCATCGTTTGGGTCGCCTGGGTTAACTGATATCGCTTAGCGTCCAGTGGGACACATTAGTGGACACTTTATCCCGCAACTTTCGAACGGACATATTTTGTCCGTATTTTTGAAATATAAAACATCACGATTTAGTGACGATGGAACTGGTATTACCTATGTAATAGGCGGCGATGATTGCATGCAACCTTATGGAGCGATTGAGCATGTGGCAATATTTGAACAGAACATGCCTCCGACTATACCCTTGGACATCTTCATAGACATATAATATTTGAGTGAATGTGTATCGCGATAAGGGGATATCTAGTTGTGATTCTGTTTTGGATCTGCTAAATTATCAAAAACAGTTTATCTATATAGGAATTACGATACACTCTTCAAACTTATAATAACTTTTGGCGTCGAGGGTAAAAAAAGTAAGTTGTATTTCTTCAACTAACTATTGCGCATATTGCAATCATTAAACCGATTTAAAAAATTCAACATTTATTTTGTTTTGTATCTTTTTGTAATTGTTACTTGTTCATTACAGCTATACATTCGCGGTTTCAAAATAGAGCATTGCTGATGATGCAAGTGCCACCCTAATTGTCCACTTGTTAATTTATTATTTACCTACTCATGTATTTGTTGATAATTATTCGTCATTCATCGCTGCGGATGGCATCGCCTAATTTAATCATCATTTAATGTGCTTTAATAGTGATTTTGTTTAATATCGATAGCTTTCTCAAGAAACAACTCTGTATTTAACAAGCCTCAATTTTGTTTGTCTGGCTCCCCACTGGAGCTTGACTTTTTAGTTTTAAGATCGATCACCTAAAACAGTGCTAGGCCCCAAACCGTGTTTGTTGCCCTGATTCTTTACGGTATTGGTCGCGCAAGAACAGGAGTAAAATTAGTTTTAAGACCCAGTGATCCCAGCGGTCCTACTGAATAAATGCTTTTTGACTTTGACTTTGTATATAATGAATGAATGGTAACGTGGTAACGTGTGAAATGAAAGGTACTTTACTACTTTTCTAAATAAAGAATGTTTGCAGAAAAAAAAGGATGATCTATACCGTATTTGAGAGTGGAGTAGAGTTTTTATTTGCTATAGCTCTTCTAAACAACTTTGATTAGCTTTTCTGAAAATTCTTGTTTTGAAGGAACTTAAGTTAAATGTTATGTTATGTTAAATGGGTGGCACGCACAAAGCGAAAGGTCAACAGACTTTTTTTTGGATAATTTAAATAAAATCCATTGAAACAATCTGCCGAAATTGAAAGATGCGTGGTGCAGGAGACAAGCCCTCCCTTGGCGTTGTTTTACGGTCGTCGTGTGCCAACAAACTTCGGCAACTGCTTTATGATCCTAATTTATAAGTGAGCGGCGTCGGGAGTATTTACGACTCTTTCTGGCACTCCCGCGTCCCACGAGTGCGTTCAGCGTGATTCAGCCCGCTTAACATGCATACGTATTACGAGTTATGTCGATTTGTATAGGAAATATAGCCTTTATCGGTACCTAGCGAGTTCATTTTTAACATAATGTTTATCGTAAATCACATTAACACTGCATACTTTTTACACTTTGTTTAACATTGCTTGTTTCATTCAATAAATTAAACTCAAGCTCATAATTTTGATCACATTCGTACTTCATTTATTGAGTAGATAACTTATATTTTTAAAGTTTTTTTTGGATTTCTTGTGATTTATTTGTCGTTTGTTGTGTGTGTAGAAAATAAAGCTTCAGTCACGCATGCTCTGGAGGGAAACCCTTGCAATCTCTGGAAGCTAGAGCATAATTTGGGGGCATAAATTAATTTTCAATTTCGCTTTGACGTTTTGCTGAGCCGACCGACATGTCTCTCAGAGAAGGCATTAGCCTCATACATGACGTCCTGCACGCAGTCAGTTATATTTCACCTATGACGTTTTAATATGAACACGTAACCGAGACTGTGATAAAGTGTTGATCTTTTTGCGATACTGATACTGAGACCTCGGTTTATTGAAGCTGCATTCCTGTAGGAACTTGGTGATATTGTGATTTTTGTTAGTATTCAAAGGTAGACTTGAACGTCATTATGTAAAATATCAGACATATTACTTACTGTTGAAAAAAACCTTCTCCTTTGGTTGAAGTCTGTTACAAATTTTATTTTATTTATTTATAAATAAATGTGGATACTTTTTGTGTACCCTAGCTCTATCAAAATAAATTAGTGAAGAGAAGTAAGATGAAAATTATAAATGTCGAATTTATATGCAAAGACGTTTATTTTGGAGCGGTACTGCAATGCAAGTGGACTGCGAGAGAACTAAATATTAATCGGCAACAGAACGCTGCCAGATCGCCAAATAAATATTCATAGTGATACGGTTATGCGATGGCATTCGTTTGTGTGAATTCCGACGAAGCTTTTAAAAGCAAGGTTTTATTATATTTATTAGCTACTCCTCAGTATTGTTACGACGTTAATTCAAATGTAGGATTTTATATTAGTAATCTACGGATCAACAAAAGGAGGTTTGTTGCGTGTGATTTGATTAGAGGTGCGATCGAAAAATAAGTGAAGTATTGGCCCTATCAAGTTGCACGCACATACATCTTCATCATCCACAGCCCAATTTAACTCGCTGCTAGGCTATGCATCTCTTTATTTGTGCGTACATACATAAGTACACACATACGCTGTCATGTCGTATAAAGAAGTAAAGGAATCCGCATTGGAAAGGGAGAGGTGGAGGAAGTTGCATCATTGCACCGACAAGAGCTGAGCTCTTAAGTTTAATGAATGATGACATAAGTACATGAAACTCACTTTCTGTAGGTGTAAATGTTCACAGATTTTACTTGCTACTAGATTGCACGCCGAAAGATGAAAGATTCTCGATGCCATCGTATACCTTCACATGACACAGCATGTGCTTTAGAATTCACCTAAGCAATTTACAGTTATTTCATTGGTAACGACCGTTTATTGATAGTGGGTACATGGAATAAGGAATTCCGAATAGCGCAAGTGCAGTGCAAGTACTAATGCGGCCGAACACAGCATGCAACATGCAAAAGCCATTGAGGAACAGCCATGAATGGATGTCCTGCGAACGCCGCCGGAGCTGCATTGTGCGAACATGAATGTAACGTTACTTGCCCTCACTTTACTACCTATTGGGCTAATACATTTAAATTGAATGTAATTATTATTATTCCAATGTTAGGTATGTATTGCCATTTCGATTTGATGGAACAAATCCAATTCAATTTTGTAGCAAATGAATGCGACAATACAGTGCATACAAATTTGAACTAAACTGACCCAGTTTATAATACGTATCAACTTTTAAGCATTGCTCTAATTATTTACACAATGAAAACACGGGAAAATGAAAAGCTAAACTTGTAAATTTCAAAATGTATGGAAAAGTTGCACATTTTGCATATTCATTCTGCATTCTCACGTATAGGTGAAACTTTTGGTTGCAACAAAACTTGAACAAACGGATCGCCTTTCAGCGCCACAAATCAACATTTGAGTTCGATCTCGGATCGCGAGTTGTAGCTACAAACGGCTACAAACACATTATAGCGCATTCGGCTCGGGGTGCATTGGCTCAAATATCCGTCGCTCGGCGATGGCTCACCGACACGAAGGAGGAAGGAGATTTCAATGCACTTGATTTATGGCCCACATAATGGAGCTCTACCCTGCATTTTGCTGCATGCAACTAACCGTTCGACCCTCTGGCCTAAACATCCTTTGTGTGTATGGAAATGTTGCGCTGTTATTTGAGAATATTATGGAATCGAACTTTTCGTACATTAAAGTTCGTTAAGCAATAAGAAACCGCAGTAGAAATACCTAAATGGCTTACGTTTGGATGTATCGATTAATTAGTCGTTTGTACTTATTCGGTTACTACTATTTCTATATCGGAGCAAATATTTAAGAGCAAAGATCCTGTAAATGCAAAATATTAGTTACCGAGCGCATTCCTTCCCCACCAGCCTTAGCGATACGTCATTGGCAAATTGAAAACTTAATTTATTGCTCTCCCATCGTCTCGGCTTATGCAGCTTACTTTAGGCGACAACCGAGGTACTGGGGATTTTCTTATTTGAAACGAATCCCTACTTACAAAGTGAACTAAGTTACTCAATATAATGCTCCAACATTTTAAGCAGAACTTAAAATAATAGTTTCAATATAGCCGTAATAGTCTCACAGTAGCCAGAACCAATTTGCATGTAATGCCTTCGTATTTCAAAAGTAATATCGACTCGATTAAACTGTACGTGTACAAGCCACACTAATATGTATGTGCCTCCAATGAAAACAAATCAGGGCAAATAGAAACTTTTTTTGTACATCGAATAATTAGTACGCAAACGAACGCTTTTATCGAAGCTTAATGATTTTTATAGAATCTGTACCTAAAGCCGTATTTGTGCGAACCTGGTATCATCCGCGTGCGGCATTCGCGGCGCAAAGTGCTGCGTTATTCAACTTAATAGCCATTAGTTTGGTTCGTTAGCGGAATATTGCTAACGAATGTGTAGCGCAGTCCGCGGCGTGTGGCGGCTAAACGGACATACCACTAGGAAGTCGTAACATACTGAGACTCCGAGAACACACAAGTCAAGAAGAGCAAATTTTATACTCCTACTAATAAAAGATAACGCAAACGTGATGCAGTTCTTGCGATACCCAGAAAATGAATCTGAGCAAGACGTAGTGTTGAAAAAAGTTGTCAACATTCTCTCATTATCTAGAAAGAGGGGTGTTTTGGTCATGAATACTAATTATATTATATCATGAATACGAAATATTGATTTTAGGATTTAATTTAATATTAGATTATTTGAAAATGTTGATCGTGAATTTTCCATTCGTCCCAACCTTTCACGTATGTGCTAAACTATGACGTACGCAGCACTCTGCAATGCTGACCGCACGTCCCTATGCGCCTAAAGCCCACACAGACCCGATCCGTATAAAATAACTAGCAGCTTCACATTCGCACAAAACAACACTTAATTTGTCATGCAATGCAAACAACGTTACACCGAGCTATAATAGTGGCTAGAAGATTCATGAACCCGGGCGGTAGAAAATTATGATAACGTTCCTCGACGGTTTTGGTTAGTTTATGTTACTGGGAGTTAATGATCGTGCACTGCGTCACTGTTTTGTAACTGTGATATTATTGTTTGTTACTTTCCAAATAGTTTTGTTATAAAATTTTATTTTCCAATGCAATTTGAACTAGTTTAAAAATTGGGACGGCATCCGTGTTTATGTGAAAACATTGCTTTTATGTATTTAGGTTCCTATTATACTAAAAAAGTAAGTACCTGTTTGTTGTGCTAGAATAGTTTAACACGAGTAAAACACACCGTCGAACCCGTCGATATTATTGCATTCAATTATCAATATTCGAACTTAAAAATGCAATACTTTGTAAGCTGCCTCTCTCACAAAGACGTTTTCCTCGAAGAAAAGGTTTGTCTCATTAAAGAAAATCTGGGAACAGAGGAAGCTCAGAAGTCAAGCTGCCGTGATGGAGATGATTAATATGGCTCATTTGCGGTGCGGCTACGGAGGTCGGCTACGAGGCTCCGAGCTACGGAGCTACGAGCTACGCGGTGCTACGTGCCCGTCTCTCCTACATCGTTTACGCTTCCGTTGAGAGAATTTATTAGATTCCACCCCATTTCTACCTTTTATCTCTATTATGTATTTAATGCAACAATATAAAGCACCCAGTATATCGCAACGTGAACTAATCGTAACCGGAATACGTCATTTATCATAATTAAGTTTATGTGTGGTTATAACATAATATTGATAATAGAACAATCGTATATACTCATCGATATTAACTGATGGCGTTGTTAGTTTTACAAAACCCAGTCTCAAAACACATTTGATAGTATAATTTAATGCTTCTATAATTTCAGCAGCAAAATAGCAACAGTAGGGAATTTTCGATTCGATTATATCGATTAAAGTGGATGTGAAGGAGTACGCTGGCGGTGGAATGTAAGAGGTATTATTCGTGTAATTGGTTTCTAATACCACGTAAACCCCCCAAACGTGTTGGGAGAGTGGACCCGGAGATAAAGAGCGCGAACACTCGCACAGGTTTCTCTACATTTTTTATTTTTAAATCGAAGGCTATAAGGTTTTAAGTGGTTTTGAAGCGAACATGTTTATTGCTGATGCTTAGATAAAAATCAGTAACTACATGTTAACATAAATGTGCTATGGTTTGAGAGGATGACGAAATTTTAATGCCGTTTCCTTTAAATTGTGGTAACTTCAATTTGCTGAGTTCTTCTAGCAAAAACACTCGCTCGTATTATTTTGATGCAGAAACACCGAATGTGTGAAACTCAAGTACGAGTATGTCCTTTATTTGTATTTAAAGTTCTGCTACCAAAAAAAGTTAAACAGATTGTTGTCTGTTTGCCCGCAGAAATGTCTTCGCAACTACTATTACTCAAATCCTTGCTTTCTATTTCTAGCATAGACCGAAATTTAGAATTATGATATTATATGGTTTCCTTACCATTGTTGGCATTTTAATCATAGCATCCTGGGATAGGAACTTTGAAACGAATTTAATATTTTTTAGTCCATCGTGTTCCATTGATGAGAAAAGTCCTCATCGATCTTTTAATTTATCACATTCTTATGAAATTTTTTTAGGCCTACGCTTTATTACGAGTAAAGGGGTTCATTTATACGTATAGTAACTAATTTCCTAAGCATTATTTAATTTAAATTTTGTCACGAAGTTTATCTAAGACGAAGAACAAAAAGATAATTTATCATCACTAAATAAAGGTAACTCTGAGTTGAGACACAAGTGACGTGCGTGTTTTTCAGGCACCGTGAAGTTTTTATAGATGGCACCCTGTACCCTACATCCTGCGGCTAGGACGGCTGTAGGAATTTTTCAGTGTGCAATGCCCTGTCGCGCCCGAATCCTCGGAAATTTATGACCCTGGTCGGCTGACGGTGGCCAGTTTTACGAATACTGGTACATGCTTTTGTATATGTCTCGAGCACCGAGATATGCTCTCAAATGTTGCTAGTAAATTCAGATGACATTTAATTTACGGTTGAACTTGATGTATGGAAAGCGTGTTTCGTTGGAGATATCGGTTGAAATTAGTTTCGATTGAAACTAGAAAATGGTAAATATAAATGGCCTAATGATAAATAGTAAGGATTTTGTTAAAAATAGAAAAAAAAAACCTATGTCTATAACAATTTAGTCGCCTTTCTTTGCACGTATTCCGTAAGTTAATGAGACAAAGTATTTAGCCAAAAGCTTGCTGGTTGTATAGTAGGTAGAGTTCAGTGATCCATGAAGAGTTGTTTGGCTTCATAACGTTTTAAATGTGCACGTTTTGGGAGTGTTTTTGAACGATATTAATTTACCTTTTCAATATATGCAATCACGCGTGTCATTGAAAAATAATTGCAAGGTACATTCATGGGTTCTGTGTCGAGGCCAAACAATAAAATATTTACGATTGGAAAATTAACTTCATGTTTTGCACGAAACATGGTCGCGCTTTTATTATAATTTTGGAACTATAAAATGCTTGTTTTCATAAAACAATAAAATGAATTCGTGAATGTAAAACAGCATTTATGCTTCACCGAAGTATGTACAAAAAGAGGCATTTTAATGGCAACAATACGCACGGGACCGCGACCCGTGCCTACCTATGTTACAATGCAAATTGAAATTTTAAAATCGAAAAATGCTACCAAAATGCAAAAACACATTCTGTAATTATTGCAAATTAATTCAGAATGTCGATGAAAGTGTAACACAGAACATGAACGCGTTGCATGAAATATAATGGGCTATACGACACGTGTGTTTTACAACTTGTTATTAATCATGCAAATAATGATTAAACTTATAACTCTCCACTCCATTTTATATAAAACTTTTATACCGATCATATCCAAATTATGTACATATAGCAAAAATGCAAAAGTAAATTCGATTCCATTCAAGATGGACTTCCACGTTGATCTTTGTCATATAGAAGAGATAACAACAAGTAATATTCTGGTCGTCCCTTGACAGATACAACGCGTAAAGGTAACCAACTACATTTGAGATCATCCTTTATTTTTGTCATGGGGCCCATAGCAAACAGTGGAATTGCCATATGGAGTGTTTTCGATTATTTTATGTTCAGGAGTACCTTAACGTTAGGACAATTTCTCGTACTGGGTGATGAAAACTAAGGCCTTTTTGTTTAGACTATAATATCTTCCTTGTTTAAGATCGGATTGGTTATTTATTTTGCGAGACACTTATCATTGATAGGAATTTACTGTAAATACAAACAACTGAAGTACACAAAAACAAAAGAAAAAAATCGTTAACTGTCATTTCATTTCAAATAAGTTCATCGCTGCCTGCTGTTTTGGTTGCACTAGTTTATTTAATATCATTGGTTACAATATATCTAGTTTATATATCTAGTTTAATATCATTGGTTTTTTCTGGAGAGATTTTACTATACCTACATCTGCTTGTTAAGAAGAAACGGATGTTTAACAAAACATTTGTTCCAGAATTCCGTATGCTGACAAAATCACACCGGAGCCGATACTTCACAACAATGGCCGCGATACAAAGGCAGACTCCATCCGGAACAGTTATAACAGTCAATTCAAAGTCGGAATCTACGGCTGGCGGAAGAAATGCCTTTACATCCTCGTCATGGCATTGATGTTTATGATGATCATCAACCTGGCGCTGACACTCTGGGTATTGAAAGTCCTGGATTTCAATTCTGTAAGTTCAATCAGAAAAGTTATTTGTTTCGATGTCGCTACATTATTTCTTTCCGATTGTTTTGTCTTTGTTTTGCTTTTCAACCAACTGAGTTTATAATGATCATGGTGATCGTAATGTTCAATTTCGTGCCTTTTCTCGTTGTTTTGTTATAAAATATTTATTGGTTGTAGATTAAAGATTTTAGAAATGTATCCCAATTATTGCACCGATACGGGATGAACCTGCGACCTTCGATCTGTGGTTTTCATTTTAAAGATCTTAATGATTAAGCGTAAAATAATCACTATTCAAAAATGGTTTTATATTGTTCTAGGACGGTATGGGTCAGCTCCGCATAGTACCAGGAGGGCTACAGTTACTAGGGCAAGCTTTAGTGCTGGATTCCCTATTCGCATCTAGTATAAAATCCCGCCGCGGCCAGCCCATAACCATTGAGTCCAGCAGGAACTTCTCTGTATCGACCAGGGATGAACATGGATTTTTGCAGAGCAGATTATTTTTAGGTAAATTTTAAAATTCTCAAACAATTTTATGAATCTTTTTTTACTTAGGTACTAAGTAAGTTCGTATGAGTCAGTGGCCAATGCTGGTGACGGAGTTTTTGCCTTAAGGCCTCCGTCATGGCTTAACGACTTAAATAGCCGGGACCGACAATTTAACGTGCCCTCCGAAGCACGGAAGCGCTCAGATGAAAATGCCACTGGCGGTCACCCATCCACTTACAGACAGTTTCGAACGTTGCTTAACTTCAACGATCTATCAAGAACGACTAAGCAAGCACGACCACGAGCGCTTCATATTAGGAAATGGAAAGGAAGAGGAATTTCCACAGTTTTTATCCATATATTTATTTACCCAATCAACAATTTGCTGGTTGTTGTGAGACCATATAGTACAAAGTACTCATGACACAGGGAACGCTAAGACTCTGTGCCTGAGGGAAGGCGTTTATTTAGCTCATTGTAATAGAAATATGTTCTTTATGAAATCAATCCTTGAATCATATTGATGCAGGTCATGACCGCTTAGAAGTGAATGCTGCGAAGCTGGAAATACGAGATTCAAGAGGAGTCCTACTGCTGGGTGCAGCGGACGGGGCAGTGACTGTCGGCGCCGAGTCACTGACTATAGCCAGCCCGGCTGGAGTGACCCTACAAACATCAGCGCAAACGCCGCTTGTCAAAGCACCGCCTTCCAAGCAACTAATGTGAGTGTTTCTTCCGTGACACCCCATTAAAATTCCTTACTAATGCGGTACTTTACTTATTCTTATATTACGTGATACCATAAATATTTAATTTTGTTGCAGGTTGGAATCACCGACTCGATCGTTGCAAATGTATGCGGGACAGAATATAGCCCTCGAGTCTCGAGCTGGCGACATCAGTGCTAGCTGCCTCACCACTTTCCGACTTAAGTCCATTGCTGGAGCGGTAAGATACTTAAATCACAGACTCAATAATAGTAAACGTACTACCTTATGTCTACTCGAATATAGGTATGATCTTTGGCAACTTCTTAAACTAATATATAAAATTCTCGTGTAGTGTGCAACCAAACTCCTCCGAAACGGCTCGACCGATTCTTATGAGTGTATATACAGTAGGTATGAGAATAGGATGTATACTATTTTTCATCCCTCTAAGCGATATGGGTGGTCCTCCCCAAAATTTTTATTTTTATGTTTTTGGACAATTTTTTTAAGATTTGGCACAAAAAATACATCCAACCCTAAATTTTCACCCTTCTACCACCAACCCCTATTTTTTATATTAGGTAATATTTTTTTTCAAGATTCGGCATTAAAAAATACATCCATCCCCCTTCTACCACCAACCCTTATTTTTTAATAGCGATATTAGTACTTATATGGCAAAATAACGTTTGCCGCGGGTCAGCTAGTATTCTTGTAGAAATCTAATGTATTTTCAACTCTGATCAATTAGTTAGCCAAACTGTTCAAATACTTACTAACTCCTTTATCGCACCAACCCAAAGTGAGTGTTGACCTCCGATGCCAGAACTAGCCACTTTCTTCAGTCGAATGCAATACCTAATTCAAATACTAATTATGGTTTATCTTAACAGGATTGCTTAATCGAATTATCCAGTGTCATCATCATAAATCGACATTTTGTTACAGATCCGCCTAGACGCCCCCAGTATATTCATGCCAAAGCTAAAGTCAGCGCTACCACTACCACCCGCGTCACCGCACGCGCACGATCCTCACCATCAAAACATCTACCAGCTGTGCGCGTGCGCAAACGGGAAACTTTTCCTCGCGCCTCCGCACGGAATCTGCGCAGCAAGGGAAGAAAGTCTAATTTGCCGATGATAATTAATAATCAATAAGTAAGACAATAGTCATGTTTGAGTTTTGTAAAAATAATAGCTTCAATAATACCAGAAAACTGGATGCTTTTGAAATAATTTATATTTTTGTGCTGGTTGAAACGGAATGCTGTTATTAGATGAATCGAATTAGTGCTCGTGTTTCACTATTGTTGTTGTCTTTGAAATGTTTAAAGGTCTAGATGGATTGATGTCAATTAGTAAAATATGTTTTTAATATCTGTAATAAATGCATTATCTGAGTTAAGTTAGGCTAAGGCTAAATATTATGCATTATTTCAGGAAGTTCTTTTACAGGGTGTATTATAAAATATCTTTAAATACTAACATTCAATTAAATTATTCAAGTAAAATCGAAATTTTGCTGAGGTACTAACAAAGCCTTTTTTAAAAATCTGATGAGAAGTTTAAGAGATTATCTCCTACATACAAACTTAATTTCTGTATAATAATCTAACTTTAAGAAATGAGAAGGAGGATACACCCTGTTTGAGAAGTAGGTACCTATCTTTTGGGCTCTAAAGGGTAATTTCATTCATGTAATCGAAAACATTGTGTCATAGGGAACAGTATTTTTACGGAATAAATCCAAATAGCTATGTTAATAGATAACTCTAATGTTCATAGTAGGTATCTTGTATTTATGAATGTACAGCTATCCTCTTGTTGCGCAAAGTATGTAATGTTTGTCTTAAATGTTTGTTGATATTGTTGTAAATATAACTTAATATGTGTTTGTATAAAATAACTGAACACTGGAACTTAACTGCATTATTTTCTTCCTCAAATATCAACTCCAAAAAAGCTACTTTTATAAACCTATTCGAACTTTTACACGATCTATGACATACCAGCTTTATTATTGTTATCGTCTAAGACACATAATGTAATAATTTATTTTATTCGCATGTGATCCCGGGATCACAATACAAAACTAATCGGGATCAGCGTCGAATCTGATCCCGGTATCATGACACCCGTGACCCGTGAAAGACCCGTTTGTACCAGTTAAACGGAAACATTCCCCAATAGGCTCTGGAGCAGCGGTTTAGGCTTAAGCTGTGTCGGTCCGCTGCATGCGTAGCACACAGATACTCTGTACCGGCTCTTTGTGAGCTCTATTTATCTAGTCCGTTTGTTCTTTGTGCATTGTGTGTGCTCTATAATTGCTACGTTAGCCACCAAACTATTATCTTCAGTAGCATTATAATTGCTGGTAAAATAAACACTGCCTTACCTACTAAATCAGTGAACTAGATAGGTACCTATAATATTAAAAATATAATTAAGAAATTTGTTGTTAGTACAAAATAAAATCTAGAGTTTTGTAACTAGGTTAATCAGACTTCTATTATAACGGAGTGTAAGCACAATAATTTATCAAATTAAAATATATCTTAAGTTATTTATTATAAGTAACGTAGAAAGTTACAGTAACAACACTGCAGTCGATACAGAGCTACCCAAAGCACAATGAGTCTGTGTGAACAGTCACTGGTAAACTTTAATTAAAGATTCATGATAAATTGTCTCAGGAAGCTGCACCCAGCGCCGCGTCTTGCACGTGAATACCCGTTTGTGAACGCTTAAATAACACAATAAATTCATAAGCTTGCTCCTTTTGTTCAGCCTCACAGCCCTTCAGTGCTTTTAGCACTAATTGTCTGAAAAGCCACAGAAATGTACACACAATGACTTGCATTTTCATCACCTGAAATCTATTACAAACACGCTAAAAGATCATAAAACGCTTGCAAGAAATATCAAACCATTTTTATTTATTTCTGTCTCGACAATCTCAGCATTGGGTTGCAAATAGAAAATAATATGAGCCCCCTGGTTCTCTCTACATCTAATTGAATTACAGAGTTCTTTGTTGCGGTATAGCCGTGCGGGAACTCTTAAAGCCATTTCAAAGACACCTCCTCAAGCCGGTCTCGAGCGAGAGGAAATAAAGTTATGATTTATGTAGTGAAATATGTTGCAGGCAATGGGCCAACGCCTGTAAGCACCGACTGCCGACGCGCTACGCCTCCTGCCTGTGACAGTATAAATTTGTTTTGAAACAAAACAATCACTTACAAAATGCTTACATGATATCAATTTTCAAACACTATAAAAGAAACAGAGGAGTTAATCTGTGTGGAGGCTTTTGTTGATATTTATTATACTCAGTATAACGTTGGTTTTGAAAAGCTAATCCATGACAATTTTGTGTTGAAAATCTTTGGACATGATCATACCTAATTAACTTTGACAAGATTACGCCAATTTAATTATGAATTTATGTATTATAATACGACATTTCTACCTTTGTGGTATTAGATAATCTAAAGATAACAGAAACAGATCAATGATATTTTATAGATTGCAAATACAAGAACCGGTAATCTTTGGGAGCTGTGTATGCGTTATCAGCATGCATGACACACAGCGCTTGTTCCTTAGCCGATTTGATGGAGGTCGACAGAGTGGACTGTCTCGATTAGGGCCCACTCAGACAGGATTTGATTAGGACACTTTGATGCGGCTAGGATTAGTGGGCACTGAGAATTGTGAGTATGTTTTGCTCATAGAATTTGAGCGTAGCGAAAAAAAAACGTCTCATGATTTTATTGAGACAATCGAAACACATACACTAAAAATAATGTTGAAGCATCTAGAAATTCTTGAGATAGAGAAACAATTGTCAACAATTGTGTTAGTTTTGTAAAAGCCCAAGTTAATACGCAAATATCAATTTTCCAAAACGAAAACTTTCACGAAAAACGAACGATGCATGGCCAAAAGTGCGCTATAAACCAATAATACCGAAGTAGCAAAAGAGAATCACTATAAATCTTGGTATTCTATTTTATACTGTGTAGGAACATCCATTGAACGAAGATTAAGTTTTATCTGTTTCAGTAAAAAAAATTAATAATGTCAAATCCTAAAAACCTATGTCAAAACCTATCAATTTTCGAATGTAAAAATCTAAATATTCGAGTATAACTTGGTCAGTACGAATATCAAAAGTTTCTAATTCCGTGTATCATGAATTGATATTTTTATGAATGGACATTATTATGAATGGACGATTACGATTGCACATTATTATAAATGGCCATTATTATTATTGGACATTTTTATGAACGAACATTATTACACCGTTTGTCATTTTTCATAATTGGACATTAGTCGTGCAAAAGATTGTTTTTTCTTTATAGAAGAAACGAGTTAATACGTACCTACGTTACGTTCATACTGGAACAATTTTAACTCAGTTTCCAGCTAGGTACTTCTTTGAGTAGGTATGTAATGTCTGACACGTGCATCATAAATTCAAATATCCTAAATCCAAGTGGGCATCTATCAAAACAATTGGCAATACTGCGATCGGAGCATCACGTCTTCAGCATTAGATAAGATAGAGCTGTATTGGGTCGAATGGAAAGGGCTGGGTGCAAGTCACGTGTTCTTTTATGATTCAATTTGGCGCGGCGCCGCGGACCCTCTGACCTCTGTCAAGCTGTATCCAGGCTGTACAGTAAGTAAAATGTCATCACATCAAACATTTTCAGCAATAAATTATTGTAATTACTTGTACCTATTTCTTAAAGCTTGAAAATATGGAACAGGATTTTAGCTATACAGGGTTACATTTAGATTGTTCAGTATGGGAAAGTCTGAAACTATAAGACATACGAAGATCCGGTGGGTTCGATTCCCGAGCTGAAAACAATTTTGTTAATGTGTGAATGCAGTTTTCCTTGTTACTAAAATCGATTACATTTTTCCTAAGAACAGGTCTTCGTATGTCTTATGGTTCAGACTTTCCCATACTGACCGATCTAAATATTACACTCTGTATATCACACTCTGTCAAGTGCGATAGACACTCTTTTAATTCTTCACAGGTATAATTATAAAGTAAATAAGATCAAGCATTGTGGAAGAATAAAAATTGTGTAATTTGCAATACTTATCAAATAAAAAAATCTTGCCTTTCGCCAAAAAAATAATTGGTGTTATCTATATTATATCTATCTATCTATCTATTCAGCCCGGTTGCACCCACTGCTGAGTATAGGCCTCCTCTCTATATCGCCACTCTTCTCGGTCCTGTGCAGTCCTTTCCCACGCTTTCCCAGCTACATTAGCGATGTCATCCGACCATCGGGCGGGTGGTCTGCCTCGTGGTCTTTGTGCATCTCTGGGCCACCATTTCGTAATTGCTGTAGTCCATCTTCCATCTTTCCGTCTAGCCAGGTGTCCTGCCCATCTCCACTTGAGACTTGCGATGCGCATACCTACGTCTACGACCTTGGTTCGACGTCGTATTTCTACGTTGGGTACTCTTATCTTGTGCATAGATTCCTTTGTAAGCGGCCATGTCTCGGATCCATATGTTAATATGGGCAGAACACACTGGTTATACGCCTTGGTCTTCAGGCTTTGTGGTATACTAGACTTGAAGATGTCCTCCAGCTTTCCGAATGCAGCCCACCCTAGCTGGACTCGTCTTGTGATCTCCTTAGCCTGAGAGGATCGGCCGAAAGATAAACAATGTCCAAGGTATACGTACTCGTCCACCTCCTCGATACGGTAATTTACACAAATATACATTATATAATTATGTAAATAATAATAATAACTACCAATGGAGTGTATAATCAAACAACTTTAAAAATCTTACCAATGCCACGACAAGTCAATTTGATGACAATAATAATTTTACAAATTAATAAGTAACTCTACTATCATTATTCCGTGTACGACCATTACCTGGTATCTGTAATAATTAAATGTATCCAAGCTGAGAGGAATGCAAGCATTGTCTAATCTAATGTAGGTAATGCCGATAGCCGGCAAGCAATGGGCGCCGCCGCGCTCGGATTCCAAGCAAGCATTCGGCCCGAGCCACGGAGATGTCTGATGTATTTATGTACCTATCGGATGGTGCTACATTGCTGCATCTAGTTCTGTAAACACAATTTTGTTGCTGTTATACCTAATGCTTTGATCCGTAAAGGACCAAAAATATCGCCTAATTTACTTGCCCAAATAAGAATATTTGAATCAAGATTAGCTTCTTGACTCTGTGAATCTCTTTACTTTTCATTTGTACTAGAATATAAATTATACTATGTCCCCATATACTTTAGATATAATTTATTGTAATAATTTTTTGTATAATTTTTTGACGACCTCTGTAGCGCAGTGGGCGAAGGCCCGCCTGCGACGCAAAAGGTTGCGGGTTCGATCCCCGCGGCGGGACCAATGTTTGTATGATCTACAAGTATTTGTCTCGGGTCTGGGTGTTTCTATGTATAATATGTATGTATTTACAAAAAAAATAGTAGGTATACAAGTAGTATATCAGTCATCTTAGTACCCATAACACAAGCTCTGCTTACTTTGGGGCTAGATGATGCTGTGTGAAAAAGTCCAGCATTATTTATTTATTTATTGTTTTTAAGATGTTCAGGGAAGCAGTCCGAAGCAAGTTCAAAAAAAAAAAATACAAAGTAGGTACTTTGATTCTCTTAAATAATATCAAATATCAGAAAAAAGACGTAGTAAAAATAAAGATTCATTGAAAATGGTAACACAGCTTGCACAATTAGCTCCCAATTAATATTCGGAAGTGCCATTCATAATTAATTTGCTAACAAGAGACTCACTTAATCTGACGTTTAAAGGCGGTAAGCCGTCGACCGACGGCCGCCTCTCCCCTTCGATGACACGTGAGGTGTTAAAACATGACCACATTATTGTTATTATAATAATGACCAGGAAGTTTATAATTATTTGACTAGGAAGTTTATAACGGCTTATTCATAATCAACTGTAAACTTAGCAAAGATTTGCACTGTTTCCATTTTGTCATTTTAAAACGGATTATATATGACAATTTGCTATCTTTCCATTATGAGTAACACGGTAAGAGTTTATAAAGGTAGGTATCTTATACATATAACGTCTGTGATGTTTTATATAAAATACTGCTTTATTCATATAAATGTAGATTCTCGTCCGCTCTATGCAAAATATCAAGAGTAGTTAAGAGTAATCCGTCTGCGCGGGCGATAGTACGTACCTGAGTATTAAACTCCCAACTTCCACACCTCGCCGACAATCCACTACAATGACACGTTTTATTATATGACACCTTTGAGCCGATATTAACTACGTGCCAACTCAAAGAATTCATTATTAAAATACCTGTGAGAGTACAGCTGTCTTAGTTAATGTGCCTTAAGATTTAAGACTCAATACGTGCTTGAGGGAAATTGAAAATACGGACCAAAATATTCATTTTTATAGTCTTTTACCTCCCTTATGGCAAATTTAGTTAAATTTATAACAATTATATTAATTTACATTGTAACATATTTAATTATGATATTCTATAGTAAGCAAATACTCTACAATATGGAATTGCGTAAATTAAAGATTTTGAAAGGTATAGGTAGGTACTACTTTATTTAGTAGGTAACATTATTTTATTACGTATTTTTTTATAACAGGCTCCATTTTATCTTAGTGGTTTTTTGATGCTGTAGTTAAATGTTTTTTGATGCTTAGTCCAAGTTCATATTTTGTAAAATTTCATTCGATAAATAAATAAAAAATAATAATAATAAAAGATCACAATATGTACATATGCTATGCAAATAAATTAAATAGGTGCCGAACCACATTTGATGCAACTTACGTCGCATAATTTGAAAAGTGATTGGGGTAAACGACTCTTTTGTATCTTTATCACTATAGAGTTACACAAGTCATTTTTATAAACCCAACTGAACCAATCTTTTGAAACATTTGATTGACAGCCGTGTGATAAAGATTCAAAAGACTCGTTTTAGGGAAGTAGTCTGCAATCACTATTCAAATTACGCCACGTAAGATATGCCACCGCCACGACACTAGATCTCACGATTTCATTTACTTATGTCTAAGTTCTACAATTTGTATTTCAACAAACGTTTTAGGTTTATGAATGTCATGTAATATAAGTAAATTAGTTTATTTCCTCTTGGCGACAATTTAGCTCACGCTCTTGTCACAAATTGTCGGCGAGGGTAAATGCAGACTATTAGGGAAATACAGCAATTCAAACAGCCCTTACCCTACATTATGGCACAATCTTACACCAGCGAAATTATAAGCAACACCTTCTTATGCCGTGCTCTGAAGCAATAACACAAGCAATAAGTGAACGGACCCTGAGTTTTTACAATTTTATACAATTCTACACAAACTACTCTTGTTTATAGTTTTCGTATTCCAGAAAAATAAATTGCGTACATACTTTTTGAAAGCAAAGTATCCAACCCTATTGTGACATAGAAATGGGTAAGTAAGTAGAAAAACAACAATTTACAAAAGTATTTATATGAGGTGGATTGTTCTCGAGACATGGTACAATGACCTCAGCATTAAGAAACCGACGAATTTACAATTCTGTGTGAGAGTTCAGAGCGGCGTAGGACAAATACTAAAAGTCTTTCCTACGACTTGCTGTGCTGAATTCCAAACGTGATCGCTTAAAAAGAAACAATATCTATCAACGGTATTCGTACTAGGAGGTATGCCACTCAATTAATCCTGGTTAGTTAAATTTCCGAGGAGCGGATGCTACGAATAGTTTAATTAAATGATTGCCAAAATAAAATTTGTGTTATGCATAAAATATTTATATGGACTGGTAGAGTTATATAAAGATTTGGGTTCCTATTTGAGCGGATACCAAATTGGCTTGCTTCAAGTCAATCCGCGCTGTTTGGTTGGACATGCGGTGCAAAGCGAGGTCTGCCAGCTCAAAGCACTCTATATTTTTGGTATACTCGTAGTATTCAGATTATTGATATGGATGTACGAGTATACTCACAAAAACAGAAGGTACATAATATTTCATCTTCTATAAGAAGATTTGTCGATTTGACAGCGCTCTCAGCCATTGAATTAAAATGGGGGCTATATGCCGGAGAAAATTTGAAAACTATAGAATTCTGAGCGGCGTACGAACTGACTTCTTGATTATTTTGTTTTAAAAATCTAGCTAGATCATTACATGCACCTACGAAGTTGGTACCGTTATCCGAGAAGAGATAAGCAGGGCGCCCCCTGCGTGCGATAAATCGATTAAGAGCACAAAATGCATCATGAAAAATACGTGACCAGCAGTAATTTGATTACAAGACTCTTAACAATTTTTATTCCAACAACACTGTTGCATAAATATAATAAATGTAGATCTTTCGCAAAACTATTTCGTGTTGACGAAATTTCTTTATCTTTTAGTACCACACTGTCTCATACTTGCAGTGCCAAGACTGCTTACTGTAAGTATGAAATATTGGATTCTTCAGACTTGCTCTGACTGAATGCGGAACGCGACATGCGCTATAAACGGGTTTTATAAATACTTTTGTTTATTTATATTTTTTGGAAGAAGGGAGGCCTTTGCCCTGCAGTGGGACATCATGGGCTCATAATAATAATAATTCATATTTTTATTGATTTTACCGCTTTCAAATACCTACATGGTTACCTTTACGAGATACATATACGTTAAAATGAGTTAAATAATTAATTTTAACATTATTCAACAATAACCCATCATGCGGCGATGGGCTTGCAACATGTCACGTTTGAAATACTAACTTCTGCAAGATGTGGGCATGTATCAAATATGTATTTGTACATGTCTCTGACTACCCTTAGACATCTACAAAGGATTTGGAATATAAAAGATCTGAGAGAATGTCTACCGCGCCTTGGGCATACAGTCGTGACCCTGTTTACGTTTTTTTTACGTAACCCATCATAAATTGACTTTTATTTAACGGTGACTGATAATATGAGTTGGATGAAATCCTGATGTCAACTACTCAATGTTCTTATGAAAAAACACTAGCAGACACTGCAGTGTACCTTATAACATAGAACAACCACAGAACTGAAATACAAATATACGAGTATAATAGAAAGAACAACAAATATGTGTATTACAAAGCGAGCGTTGTGTGAGTATCGGGGCATCCCTGTCAGTCGCCAGTTGAGAACTTTCCCTCTTCACGCGGAATCGACGCAATGAATTATGCATGAGAATTAAGTTTGACGGCAGATAAGCGGCCGAAAGATTTATTTGCCGATATGATGTGTAGAAAACAATCCAACTTGTTTCCCACTTTCTGAATTATGGCTGTTGTTTTATTGTGGGCACGTCAAAGATTCAAAGTTTTGATGACATCTTTGGTTTTTTCGTGGGGTCAATAAACTGAATCTATTCACATGAAACGTTACAGTAATTTTAGTACTTGTGCATTAGGCATATTTTATTTATTACGATAAAGCTTGACACAAACACAAATCGGCATTGTGGGCTGTGCAGCCTTTTATCAGAGTTACGCACGCTCTTATAGGACCTTCCCGGAAATTTAACTTCGTTAAGAATGAAATATGTCCCGTCGTTATTCCACGGCTTGTTGCGCGAATACTTACATTTCGAGCTCCACCTCTAGTTTTCTCATCAGACCCAACGGAAATAATTTCAACCGAGACTGAATTATGACAAAACTCCGACGGACATTGCCGCATCCGTAATGAGAATGAAGTCGAGATATGTCCGTAATTTATTATCACATGCTCGGACCTGACGCGGGGAGGATATCGACTGTTTTTGTGACAACAAGCATTTAATCATCTTATGGCAATAAGGTCGGTACTTAGGACCGTTATTAAAATACTTACAATGTAAACGGAGTGATAAAATGAGCCGGCACAAAGTGGAATAGGAGGTAGGTGGGTGGTACAAGGAAGTATTTAATTAAATCTAGCGGCGGGGTCTTTAGGGCGCTTTACATCACCGCCGCTAATCACAGGTAGGCCGTCGACACGTTCGCCTATTTAAATACCAGACGGCTATTTTGTAAGTGCCAGTAAACTCAACAGCAGATTTTACTACTTCTTGAATAATGAAAATGTTTCCGAATGTTGTTTTTACTAGTCCAAATTATATCTTGTACGGGTCCGGTATGTTTACACTAGACAGAACTGTATGTTTCTCCAAAGAAAGGAAAATCTTTCACAATTATTGTGTAAGTAATATAAAACCTCAACATTACACCCAATAAAAACCGAACCTCATAATGTAGTGAACTCTGACAGTTTAATGTCAACAACTTTTATTGACTTTTATATTTACACGCGAAACCTTTGATCGCGTAACTATGTCTTTGATTATTAATTTTTTTATGAGTTTCTAACATCAACAAAGTCAAGAAATGGAAAGTAACGTTGTCCACACTTTGGATCGTGGAGAACGAGTTTCAAGCACATACGCTGAAATATATTTCAATGATGATCATTGTGATTATATTGAACCTTTTGCTTTAGAGGCCAGTCCAGCTAGAGCAAACACACCGTCAAGGAAGCTAAGCAAAAAGTCTAAACTCAGAAATGACGATTCTTCAGAAGATTTGTGGACATCACCCAGTGATCTTCTTATTGGAATAATAGAACTACAACCGCCGTTTACTTCTAAAATCACCAGAGGTAAAACTCACGAAGGAATTCTTGCTATTGGTAATGAAGTTCTAGAAAAGGAGTATGCCAAATTTATGAGACTTGTAACTACTCTTCTTCATGAAAATGATTCTGCGTGGAGCCATATTTTGGAACACGAAAAGGCATCTGTAAGGAAAAAGGTCAAGGACATTTATGGTAAGATTTTCATAGACAAGAGTAAGATCATGAAACATGAAATATCGGAATTTTATGAAACCACTCTTCAAGAACTAGAAATTGATTTAAAGGTCAAAGTTGATGACATTTTGATAACAGCTCATGGTAACATTATTAGTGATTTGAATACAGAAATAAAATCAAAACTAGAAAATGAAAGAGTAGTGCTAGAAGAAATATTACAGAAAAGGTATGAGTCTGAGGTTGCTAAATTAAAGCATTATTATAAACTTCTCTTTCAAAATGAAATTTACAGATACAAAAAACTCGTCAATAAGGCTATACATGAACGGAATGATGCAATACAAGCTTTTTGTAGACAAGTTGAAGCCGAAAATATCACAAGTACGATGTATATTTTATGTTTAGAACGAAAAAAATGTAAGATTAAACAATTTATTCTGGAAAATTATCAGAGTCTGGAAATATCGGATAAATATCGAAAAATTAAAGAACGCCAAGACGTAATTAGGGCATTTCAAGAAAGAGACGTGCATATCACAGATTTAAATAAAGCATGGGAAGAAAAGATTCAAAAAGTATTACAAATATTTCTCAAGTTTATTAGTTTTAGTCTAAAATTAATGCCTGAACAAACTACATTTTTACTAGATTTAGAAAAAATGGTAGTTTTGCAACTAAATGAAATACAAAAAACACCAAAGAAGGCTCCTTCAATTATTGTTGATGCAGAAAAGTTTAAGAACATTTTTAAATTTGAAAAACTTGAGAAGGAAGAAAGTGTGTGCACCAATGAACCATTTGTTTTAGTTGGTGATTTGTCGGACCCTATTCCACCTCATTACGGAAGTAGGGAAACATTGCCTCCAGATGTAGACTTGCCGCTAATAAGACTGGAGAGACAATACTTATACGCAAAATGTCATGGATACGAAGAAATCAAAACTGTTCTTGAAGCCCAGCGTTGTAAATGCGCAGATATGCAGGAAAATGAACCATCCGAAGATTCCACTTCAAGTAGTAGTAAAGCAAAGGACTTTGAGAATGTTAATGAATTAAACGATAAAGAATCATCAAATGAAATTTTGCTTTTGGATGACATTAAGCGTCTACACGAATGTCCCGTAAGAGGCTGCAAAGATTGGGCTAAACGATTATCTTTCCCATATTTAGAATCTTATTTAGATTTTACTGAAGATAACTACAAACGGGTGAAAGCTGTGTTAGGAAAATCCCCCAAAAAGGAGCCAACACCAGAACTTTTGGATCCGAAGCGAATAGTTTTTACAGAATTGCCATTTTCTGCTACTAAAGAACCATATCATACGGTTGCTACACAATATTCTAGCCAAGAAGATATATATGAGCCTAATATAGAATGTCCTTGCCTTGATGACGTGATTTCTGTAAAACACTACGAATCCATCAACAGAATCAAAGAATCTCCGGATCGAGCGATGAATGAAATTTTAGCTAAACGAAAAGTCTCACTCAGGCGTCTTTTACAGCAAAATCCTAATTTACTGAAGATGTTTACTGATGAAAGTTTTGATTTTATTATGTAATTTTTATAAATAATTACAATAAATTATTTTCTTGAATTCTGACTAAATATAACTTTATTTCATTTAGGTACTAATGTGATAAATGGCCAACGTACTAATATTTTAAAGCATAGGTTTCTGTTTCATAAAATACAAATGATGGATTTACTAAAGGACGTGATGGAAAAGCATCAATCGTCATCATATAAACAACACCACTAGCAAGGAGTAATGCCTGGAGCGAGCGTATATTGGGCGTTAAGGTAAATTTACACGGCGCTAACAACTTAACTTATTAAGTCGTCACCAGAGTCGTCGCGGGCATGTAATTGAGAGACGGGAATTATAACATTCCAGACGTAACTACAACACCTTTGACGTTCTATAATGAAATAAGGACTAATTGTTTTGAATGTATGATATAATAACCTTATTAACAGCCGTGAATAAATTGAATAAGGTAATAATCGGTAAAAGTATATATTTATTCTTTTTATGTGGCACTAGAATCTAAATAAATAATTAAATAGTTTAGAATATAATTTAAATAGTTTGTTAATAAGCAATAAAATCTGGACTGAAAATATAAACTTAGCATAATTTTGAGATAATTTTGCAAGTTATTAGCGCGTAAACAAGCTGACGCCGGCGACTTCGTCCACATGAACTAATACTCATTAGTTACTCCTTCACGTAGACGAAGTCGCCGGCACCAGCTTTTAGCTAAATATTAGTACGCTAAATATGTATAAATCTTTGATAAAATGCTTAAAAAAATAATTTTATTTGTTTACCGATCTCTAGTTTGGTATTATTATTTAGACAAATCAACGTGGAATATAATCATATTAAAGTTGTCGTTACGAAGTGACTACTTCACAACTCCAATGAAGATAAGCGGCGGCAAGCTGTGAAAGGCATTCATTTGTTCTTAGATAAAGTTATTGTCGCCGTTATGAATTAACAAACACAATAACCACCAATCATCGAACATCAAGACAAAACAAAAGGACAAACATAGACTGAAATATGTGTTCAAGCGAAACAATTCATCAAAGGGTAGGTATTTCAAAGAGTTAATTTCACAATAAGATCTTCTAAGATTTAACAATAATACTCCGTAACCGTATGTCGAACAATGTTAGTTCGTGGGCGTGTTTATCATACGTATTGATCAAACACAAACAGTCATTCATATTAGGAAAAGTTTTCGTACTGAAAATAGTGAAAGTAGAGATTTTAGAGAATCCTTCAGTAGTGTTTTTTTCTAGTTAAGTATCAACTTAAGTAACTTCAGTATACTTGATCTTTGCACCACAGCTTGACTCCTGTATAATCACAGACGGGAATGTAGCAATGATAGTGTAGTCCTGGCAACGAAAACAACAGTACATAGATCTATGAATAAACGCGTGCCTCTAAATAGTACAAAGAGGCCAGTCAACTTGTGAATGCGGCTTTAGGTCCGGCTAGACAAACGCTAATATAAAGATTTATTTATGGTGTTGGTCTTGTGTAGTGAAACATCTTCATGGAGGGATATACGTGTTTATTCAATGGTGTCCGAATGTGAAGTCTCTTAAATTGATTCTGATATACTAACTTAACTATTGTTAAGCTATGGCATGTTAAGCTATGGCTAGAATGTGCTGAGCTTGCGCGCTCACACTACAGCTATTTAGTTGTAGTGTGAAGATCTATTTAGATCTAAATCATCATACATCATAAATGGCTATGTTCACTGATACTGATTTTGAAACTTCTACTAAATATAATACCTACCCTGGTGTAAAGTTGCGTGATTTTATGCATGGCTAAAACATAGCCTACGAGTTTTATTGATTTAAATTGCCATGTCAAAAATTAGGAACTCCGTGAAAGTTAGCTTCCCTCTTCACTTGCTCGTTCATCGCAGTGAGTAACCCTCCTTGGCACGTAACTCGCGTCATCAAATAGATTTCTATAAATCTACGCGGCTTCACTATCGTAAAACTTAAATTGAAATGGAAAACAATGATTTTAATCCCCATAGAAGTTATAGGAAACCTCGTAAGTTGACTAAAGTCAGACCATCACCATTCGAATCAGCGGAAGCTTTGCATCGAAATAGAAAATATTGGGACGGAGTTTTTCACGACATCGACACTTCAGTCTGCGATAAAGTGAGTACTCTTATTATTATTCAATTTAGGATTTCTTAAAGAGCTTTATTAATGCCTTTTTGCTTCAGTTGGAGGAGAGCAAAAAGTTATCCGAAGTTCTGCCAAATGAATTGTATGAAAAAGTTTGCGAAACTTTGGATATACCAAAAATAAACCAAGACGATGAAGAAAAGCCAGAAATTCGAAGTAAGTAAATAATTAGAAAAAAGTTCCTATAAATTCAATAGCCAATGATATTTTACTACCATTGCACTAAGCTAAAAGCAAAAAATAAATGATTAAAAAAAATATAAATAATTTTAAATAACTAACTTAACCTGATATAGAACTTTGGTATTTCAGGCAGTGTTCCACGCCGATCGATAAAAGAGCCAATGATTTCATTCAGGAAGTCTCTATACATCGACAGAGAATTAGACTCTGATACCGACGTTGAACTCTGTCCCAGGTACAGCTTCATATCCCATGTCAAACATATAAACATTGTGTTGTGAGTTAATATTTAAAAATACCTATTCATTTAATTCATTCATTGATATAACTGTCAGACCTATAATGAAACTATCTGAAATAGACCTACAGGCTTATTATTCAGTAAAATTGAATAAATTCCAGCGACGAAGATGAGCAGTACAACGTCCATAAAGAGCTCCTAAGTAAGCCAGTAAGAGAACAAGTCACGTGGCCTACTCGCTACCTGCAGCCAGAGAGGGAAGATGAGAAGAGCCTTGTGAAGAAGGCTGATGATTTAACTGATCGCGTATGATATTTCCATTGGTTATTTTTTTTTGATGTTTGGCATAAAATGCATGACACTAAAAACGCTGAATGCAAAGCAGTCCCTAGCATGAATATTTTCAAAATTTATAGTTGCTTAAAGGACATCATTAGTGCCGGCCAGAGAGAAAAAAGATTATATCCTATTAAATTAAAACACTTTAACATTTTTACTATGACACTTAACCCGTGAAACCAAATAGTTGTTAGTAACAACTATTTGGTAGTAAGTTAACTTACTTAATTTAAATTACAAGAAAATACTGATACTATTTAATAAATGTGGATCATCACTTATAATTAAACAATAATATTATTATTTCCGTAAACAGGTTCACCACTCACCTATTAAATAACTCATACATTAAATAATAGTAATAAGTTTTTGATTAAGTCGTAGTAAAACCATTTACAGGACAAAAAAATATATAAAAAAATGTAGTAGGTAAGTAATATAAAATTATTAAGAGTTAGTAACTCGTAATTAAATATCTCATGCATAGTCAAATCTTGTAATCATTTTTTTTTATTTCACGTTGACTATCTACTTAATTATGCGCTCGTAGTCGAGCTTGCTTAGTCTTTCTTGATAGATAGTCGAAGTTAAGCAACGTTCGAAATGGTCTGTAAGTGGGTGGGTGACCGCCATGTGCAGCTATCTCTACATTTTCAAACATAAAAAGAATTTTTCAAATCGGTCTACCAATGACGAAAATATCGATGAACATAGGTAAGTAGGTACACAAAAAAATCATACATATAGATACCTACTAAACTGTTTTGTCTTGCTCGATGCTCTACTCAAAGCCATACAAGCAAAAATTTTGATGACAACCCTACGAACTCCGAAAATAATTAAAAAAAAACGTATTCATGAACCTAGGTCTTTGACCCTACATTGGTACCCTACATTGGATATAAATAAAACGATTGCAGAAATTCATCAAAGCGCCGCACAATAGGGTAATTGCGCAAGTTGTTGTACATTTCCTAGGTATGGAAATAAAATGAAAACATGTTGTAGAAAAGTTCCGATGCATAAAAATTGTTTTATTGCTTTACCCTTATCATATATTAAGAATAAAAATAGTAATAAGTACCTACTTTATTCATAGCCAATGGGATAAAGCAGAGTATAATAATATCGCACCTTTATTTCCAAACCGTCACAATGCAAAAAAACAGTTTTTTGGGTATTGACGTTTGAAATTTTTTAATTTTCTAATCCTTATTTAATGAATATAAACACCTGAGATCGGTATTCTCCAATGATGTGCACATTACTCAATGTTCATCCAAACGCTTTGTTGTGACTACATATTTCTTGTAGTGATTTAAAAAAATGATCCAAATCGATGATTCTTCGTCCATTCATTGGTAAAATACTCTCTGTTTCGGGATCACAATAGCTTATTTCGTACCTGAAATAACCAGATTCATAATTAATACTTATGTTACTTATGAAACGATCACTTCATGATTGTAACACGCGGTAGGGTTATTAAGTAAAGATTCACATAAATATGGTGAAATAAGGTGTAAACACGCCATATTCTTCAAACTACCCAATAATTAAAATTTGCAATTACCAATTATTGTCGTCAGAGTCATTCTGCAAATCACCATGAAATGTTTCGGGATGTCTGAAAAACAATTAGAAATAAAATATCGAGTCAGTGCAATAAATAAACTCCCTATGGGGGTAGAAATTCTAAAATTCCTTTCTTAGTGCACAGCTACATCATAAGATAAGTTCCCGCCAAATTTTATATTTTTTAGATTTATGGTTTAGGCTGTGCAAATAAGTTTCAGTCAGTCACAAAAGTTTTATAATTATTTAATTTATGATAAACAGGGTGTAAAAAAACGTCTACCGAAGCCGAAAATCAAAACTTTGATTTAAGATTCAATGAAAATACGAGTTTTTAAAGAAAATAAACCATTATCAAGAAGAAAGGGCACAGCATCCCAACACACAACCAAATCCAAAAAGATTTGCCGAAAAAATCATTATAGCCGGAGAAAACAGCGTTTGAAGATAACTGTTTGCGTATGTTCTGGGCGCGTTGTTTTACGTAGATTGCTAGATTTTAAGTTTTAACTGTTTTTTTCTTTTTTAAATGAAATTATTAGGTAGGTTATGGTCTTATTATGTTGTACTAGTAGTAAATAACCGAAAATAACATAAAATGACTACAGCGTTTGAAGAGTACTCAAACGCTGTTTTCTCCGGATAATATACTCTTAGTAAAAATAATTAAGATAAAAGAATACACTCACAATTCGGTTTGTAACGTCGTAAAATCAGGGTTGTTTTCATTGTAATCCGTTGGTATTGGCATTCTGTAAACAAGTAGTTTAGTGTGTACAATTAAAAAATCAAAAAACCCGACTAGCCTAAGAGCCAGCGACCGGCAGACCTTCGTCATTTTATAAAGGCTGAGAGTTTGTCTGTGTGTAGTCCCAGTATGGTTATGTACGATCCCTAAATATGAAGTTTGGGTCCGGGTGGCTTTGGGAGTGCCCAAAATAGCACCCAAGGCTGAATTTGATATAATATGATACACTTAGGGAGCTTTAAAAAGAGGTTTCTCAAGCGGGCAGACACCTGCGATGGTTCCTTCATCATGTCGGTCAGCCTCAAAGTATGGAAAATTACGAGTCAACTTTCGTCATTTTACCAAGGCTGAATTTTATATAATTATGTTACATGGAGCTATAAAAAGAGGTTTCCCAAGCGGGCAGACACCTGCGGTGGTTCCTTCATCATGTCGGTCAGCCTCAAAGTTTTATACTTGTTGCATACATGTTTTATACTTGTTGCATACATGTTTGATATTTGTTGCCTACATGTTTGATACTTGTTGCATACAAGTTTGATACTTGTTGCATACTTATTTGATACATGTTGCATACTTGTTTGATACATTTTGCTTACATGTTGCATACATGTTTTATACTTGTTGCATACTTGTTGCCTACATGTTTGATACTTGTTTGATACTTGTTGCCTACATGTTTGATACTTGTTGCCTACATGTTTGATACATGTTGCCTACATGTTTTATACTTGGTGCATACATGTTTTATACTTGTAGCATACATGTTTTATACTTGTTGCATACATGTTTGATACTTGTTGTATACTTGTTGCATACATGTTTTATACTCGTTGCATACATGTTTTATACTTGTTGCATACATGTTTGATACTTGTTGCATACATGTTTTATACTTGTTTTATACATGTTGCATACTTGTTTGATATATGTTGCATACATGTTTGATACTTGTAGCATACATGTTTTATACTTGTTGCATACATGTTTTATACTTGTTGCATACATGTTTTATACTTGTTGCCTACATGTTTGATACTTTTTGCATACATGTTTCATACTTGTTGCATACAATGTTTTATACTTGTTGCATACATGTTTGATACTTGTTGCATACTTGTTTTATACTTGTTGCATACATGTTTGATACATGTTGCATACTTGTTTGATACATGTTGCATACTTGTTTGATACTTGTTTTATACTTGTTGCATACATGTTTTATACTTGTTGCATACATGTTTGATACTTGTTGTATACTTGTTGCATACATGTTTTATACTTGTTGCATACATGTTTTATACTTGTTGCATACTTGTTTTATACTAGTTGCATACATGTTTTATACTTGTTGCATACATGTTTGATACTTGTTGTATACTTGTTGAATACATGTTTTATACTCGTTGCATACATGTTTTATACTTGTTGCATACATGTTTTATACTTGTTGCATACATGTTTATACTTGTTGCATACTTGTTTGATACATGTTTCATACTTGTTTGATACTTGTTGCATACATGTTTTATACTTGTTGCATACATGTTTTATACTTGTTGCATACTTGTTTTATACTTGTTGCATACATGTTTGATACATGTTGCATACATGTTTGATACATGTTGCATACATGTTTTATACTTGTTGCATACTGTAATACATGTTGCATACATGTTTTATACTTGTTGCATACATGTTTTATACTTGTTGCATACATGTTTATACTTGTTGCATACTTGTTTGATACATGTTGCATACTTGTTTGATACTTGTTGCATACATGTTTTATACTTGTTGCATACATGTTTTATACTTGTTGCATACTTGTTTTATACTTGTTGCATACATGTTTGATACATGTTGCATACATGTTTGATACATGTTGCATACATGTTTTATACTTGTTGCATACATGTTTTATACTTGTTGCATACATGTTTTATACTTGTTGCATACATGTTTTATACTTGTTGCATACTTGTTTGATACATGTTGCATACATGTTTTATACTTGTTGCATACATGTTGCATACATGTTTTATACATGTTGCATACATGTTTTATACTTGTTGCATACATGTTGCATACATGTTTTATACTTGTTGCATACATGTTTTATACGGCAGACTTTGAGGCTGACCGACATGATGAAGGAACCACCGCAGGGGGTTGCCTGCTTGGCAAACATCTTTTTATAGCTCCTCAAGTAACATACACAAAGTTCAGGTTTTATACTACTACGAAAGCATACTTACAATTACTTTTGTTTAAGGGTGACTTTCAGGGGGTTGGAACTGTACCAGGGATCTGACAAAGGACGACGTGATTTCTAATACTGTTTCAAGCCAAATATATCAAAATGAGCTTTATACCTTAAAGATTTCCTTATTAAAATCACCCGAGCTCGATCCTACGGTAATAATGCTGTGTGAAATGTCCAGCATTATTTATTATTTATTTATTTATTAAACTTTGAGGCTGGCCGACATGATGAAGGAACCACCGCAGGTGTCTGCCCGCTTGGGAAACCTCTTTTTATAGCTCCCTAAGTAACATATATAAAATTCAGCCTTGGTAAAATGACGAATCTTGGGTGCTATTTTGGGCACCTTTGATGCCTCATATCTCCCAAAGCCACCCGGACCTAAACTTCATATTTGGGGATCGTACATAACCATACTGGGACTACACACAGACAAACTCTCAGCCTTTATAAAATGACGTCGCTGGCTCTCACCCTAGACGGCAAATGATATGATACTTATATTTTGAAATGGTATTTTCACTAGCTTTCATTTAATACCCAAATTGCTATAAAAAAAAACTATTTATATCAGGCAACACATAACAAATTATACATTGATAAAATGGCATTGGCCCATATTTATAGATACCTTACAGACTAACATACATAAAAATTATAAATAGTCGAGTTATCGACGCTCCGATGACTATGGTAAGAACCCCCCTTTTTTTCATTAGGGGGTGCCATTTTCAAAATTAAATACCCTATATCACTACCACAATTTCGACGAATTCAACGACACCTTATTTATGTCAAAAACAATCCAGTCGTATAAGCTGTAGGGCGTGCCAAATAAATGATCATACATACAAATACATATACGCGAAAATCATATATACCCTATTATATACCGTCTATGCCATGGGACCATCTGTATACAACAGACTACC
Source organism: Epirrhoe alternata (assembly GCA_963565295.1). Lineage (NCBI taxonomy): Eukaryota > Metazoa > Arthropoda > Insecta > Lepidoptera > Geometridae > Epirrhoe > Epirrhoe alternata. The sequence continues at coordinate 8,341,735 of OY751381.1, read as the reverse complement.
AAGCAATACACGTGATGCACCTACCACCGGAGCGTTCAAATCGCGTCTAAAAAAGTGGTTACTTAATAATGTTTTTTATAATATAGATGAATTCTATAATTTACCATGCACCTAACAATTAGGTGTTGATATGACCTGTAACTAGGGAGTTACCAATAAATTATTTGTATTTGTATTTGTATTTTGTATATGATTTTCGACCTTCTGACGCAGTCAAGTAAAAAATAGGTAATTATTTCTCGTTCATTCATACCAATAAAATAAAATGTACCTAAGTGGTAAGTTATTGGGACGACAACCCTAATAAATATATATTTTGTAAAATAATTTTCCATGAACAAAACTCACAATTCAACATATTTGTAACGTCAATGAAAGCGAAATGAGAGAATAAAAATATTGAACGTCATAATTGACCGAGCGAGCGAAGCGTCTCAGTTTCGAGATTGGCCAAAAATGCTTTTGTCCTTCTGTCCGTCCGTCCGTCCGTCCGTCCGTCTGTCAGTAATCGCCTACAGGTCGCATTTTTCAACCGATTTTGACGAAAATTGGCACATAGGTTCCTTGATTTATTAAAAAACGATACTCGATTGCGATTTTTGATTGGGGTGAAAATAGGGGGGAAAAGGGGGGAAGTTTGCTGTAGCGTTATTTATCGACAGATTTGAATTAAATTCAAAAGGCATATTAAGGACTTAATTCTACACAAGTTGTTATGAAAAAAAAATCCAAAAGGGGGAGGTGAAAGGGGGGAAAGCAGCTGGATGTTTGCTTAAGCGTTATAAAGGACGTTTTTTTCGTAAAATGTATACCTACCTATACCAATCAGACTACGTAATCCTCTCCGCCTTTACGAGACGAACCCGTTGACACCAGATTCGACCCCCAAGAGGGCCAAAGAGACGCGAATAACGTTCTCTGTTGTCACGTTTCTCTGTGACGCCTTAAACGATTGTGATAAAATTTGGAATGTAGATTGATTAAACACTGGAATAACTAAGCGTATAACATTTTTGAAAATCAACCTCTAACGGTTACTACCACTGGGTGTAAAAGTTTCTAAAGAAAAAAATATTCCTTGGTCCGATCCAATCCAAACTCGGTATAAATAAACTTTATAGTAAATTAATAAAGCACGTATTTTTTTTTTCAAAACAACCCCTTGGTGTAATGCAAGGCAGTTTCTAGGTCATAAGATTCGAAAAACCGTATGGGTGAAATAAGGAATTATATAGAGAACGCAATATATATGTTAATATTTTTTTTCAAAATTCAAAACAATACAGTACTTGCTATTAAAAAAATACGTTTCGTGTCAATTTCTTCAAAAAATTGACCCCGTTGAGAGCTCGCTTGAGCCCGTTGAGATGCTCGCTTCGCTCGCATGATTCGAAGCTCGCTGCGCTCGCTTTGCCAAATCTTACACCAGTTAACGCTATCGTTTTGTTCTTATCATTGCAAGATCTGAGTAAGATTTTCTCTACCTCTATCTTTTATAAAATTCTTGAAAGAAACAACGCAATATGAGTTTTTTTTTTCCAAATTCAAAACAATACAGTACTCTTGCTATTAAACAAAATACATTTCGTGTCAATTTCTTCTTATGAAAAAAAACCAAAAGGGGGAGGTAGAGGGGGGGAAAGCGGCTGGATATTTGTTTTAGCGTTGCAAAGGTCGTTTTTTCGTAAAAATGTATAACTACCACCTGTAGACACCAGACCTCCTAGGACCAAAGGAACGCGAGTACCTAATCAGTAATAGTAGATTATTCACCAAGGGGATAAAGCAGTGTATTATGTCACGGGCGCCATATTGAATCCCAATCGCATCGAAGGATTCTTTAGTTAACTCCCGAGCGACAGCGAGGGTGTTTATAGTTAATTCTCGAGTGCAACGAGGGAGTTAATGACTAGAATCCTGAGACAGCGAGCGATTCAAGAGCGCCTAAGACTAAGACAGCTTTAACCCCGAGGTGAATACTCTGCTTTTCACACATAGGTACTGCGAGAAAAATAGTGAATACTTACACCCAGAAAAGCAAGTCAGGTTTTATAGGTAGAATAATAATAATCAATTCGGTTTTTTTTTATTCAACCTATACTGTCCCACTGCTGGGCAAAGGTCTCCCCCAATTCTTTCCAACCATCTCTCTCCTTTGATAGCTCCGACCACACGCTATCGAAGGAGTCGAGGTCCTCCGTTTATTCTCAAAAAATATTTTATTGAGGTCGTCTTTTCGTCCTCAAAAAATTATTTAGCACTAGCTGCGCTCCCGCGGTGTAACCCGCGGTCCCTCGGGATTTTTTGGGGATAAAAAGTAGCCTATGTCCTTCCCTGGGATACAACCTTTATCCATGACAATTTTCAGCCTAATCTGAGACAGACAGACAGACAGACAGACAGACAGACAGACAGATAGACAGACAGACAGACAGAGTTACTTTCACATTTATAATATTAGTATGGATTAATATGCAACAACATTAGATCGCTCTATAGTTTGGAGGCATTAGCCACACTTTTTCCTTAAATTTGAATAAATTCTACTTGGTGCAGGTCTCTATGGTAAACATTTTCATAGAAACATCAAAAATAAATTCGAAAGAAAAAGATTAGTTGCCACATTTTTTCTTTTTTTTTCGTATAAGTTCTATTGGGTGTGGACTCAATAGTAAAAATTTTAATAGAAATGTTGAAGTTCAAAATTCAAATCTCTTTACTTATCTGTTCACATGAGGTTCAGAGGGAGAAATGAAATCCCATACAACTTTACCTCCCGCCGGCCATTTTGTTTTTTAGGAGGGAGAAATGGTTTACTTTCTGTTATGAATGTGAGACGAAAAAATTTATAAACCATAAATTTTTTCGTTCGAGGACCGGGTGTGAAAAACTTATTCCTCTCTTTTGCTTAAAAGTGTACATAGGCATAGGGTAAGCCTATTGGAAAATACAAAGCACCTAAATTTCAATTTTGTTCGCGAGGTCTACTGTTCTCTCAGAACCACTAGTAGTACATTGTACCACAAGAGAGCAAAATTCGTTTTTGTTGCGAGTGCTGAGTTTGAATCTCGAACAAACGAAGGATTCTATATTTGAATCACGAGCGTAGCGAGTGATTCTATGTTAGAATCCTGAGTGTAGTGAGAGATTCAAAAGCATAAGCAACAAAAATTTTTTGCTCTCGTGTGATACATACAACTTTTCACTTAACTAGCGAAAAAATACAAGATTTTTTGTAATTTAATAGGGCTAATTCACACTTGGTATTTTATTTAGAAATGAAAAGTCTTATCAAAATTTTCGATTCCGACGGGATTCGAACCCGCGATGATATTAACCGATAAATATGAGCTTATCAAGAATTGCGGCGAGTAATTTCTGATTTAGTTTTTCTCAGCAAGGTGTCGCAGAGTAAAATTGATTCTCCAACACTTTTAGAGAATATTAAATTAAAAATCCCGGATAGATCTATTAGGAACCCCATTAAATTAGCAGTTTACCGTTTAGTAGTACGAATTATAGACAAAATTTATTCTTCAGTAGAGCAGCGATAACATACAATAAACTGGTCGACCTCCCCGAGTTTGATCTTTTTAATTCCAAAATCTTTAAAATTAAAAACATATTTAATAATCGCTGGTTTGATAAGTTTAGTTAGGTAGTTTGTTTCTTTCTTTTTTATGTTATCGTTATAGGTTTTTTTATGTTATATGTTCGCATCTCATCTCGTCACTTTTTTTTTTATTATTTAAAATAAGTAGGTATGTCATTCCTACTTATGTTTCCTATTTGATTTTGGTTTTCATTTTGTTTCAAATTTTTTGTTAAATAATTAGTGCTATTATTCAAGCAAGCTGTCACTTAGGTTCAATATGTGAGAACATGATAATGGTCAATAGTTATAGTTTTAGTTACGTACATAATTTCTAACGACTGTTTGTTTTCCTAAGAAATAAAAATAAATAAATAAATTGCTAAATCTCCGGCTTTAGGAGGATCGTCTAATCATCGCGGGTTCGAATCCCGTCGGAATCGAAAATTTTGATAAGACTTTTCATTTCTAAAATACAAGATGTAAGGAAAACCAATTCCCGCTATTTTTTTTTGCCCCTCAAGTGGCAGGCTACAGTCCTGCCACCAGACCCTCTCGGCCGCCCCGCCGCCTGGCCGGGCGCACGCTGCGGCCTGTAATATTCGATTCTCATTGGTTGCTTGCAGCATTCTAAATTCAAATCACTTTTCCTCATAGTGTGAGCAAAGTAGAGTTTTGCTCACTGTTTTTACGCGGCAAAAGCGCCCTTTTTGAGCTAGTAAGGTGAAATAGTACATTGTACCACAAGAGAGCAAAATTCGTTTTTGTTGCGAGTGCAGAGTTTGAATCCCGAACAAACGAGGGATTCTATATTTGAATCACGAGCGTAGCGAGTGATTCTAAGTTAAAATCCTGAGTGTAGTGAGGGATTCAAAAGCACAAGCAACAATAGTACATTGTACCACAAGAGAGCAAAATTCGTTTTTGTTGCGAGTGCTGAGTTTGAATCTCAAACAAACGAAGGATTCTATGTTAGAATCCTGAGTGTAGTGAGAGATTCAAAAGCATAAGCAACAAATTATTTTGCTCTCGTGTGATACATACAACTTTTCACCTTACTAGCGAAAAAATACAAGATTTTTTGTAATTTAATAGTGCTAATCCACACTTGGTATTTCATTTAGAAATGAAAAGTCTTATCAAAATTTTCGATTCCGACGGGATTCGAACCCACGATGATATTAACCGATAAACATGACCTTCTCAAGAATTGCTAAATCGACGTATGTGGTTCTGTGACCGAGTGGTCGAAGGCACTCCGGCTTTAGGAGGATCGTCTAATCATCGCGGGTTCGAATCCCGTCGGTATCGAAAATTTTGATAAGACTTTTCATTTCTGAAATACAAGATGTAAGGAAAACCAATTCCCGCTATTTTTATGCCCCTCAAGTGGCAGGCTAAAGACCTGCTATCAGACCCCCCTGGCCGCCGCCTCGCCGGGCGCACGCTGCGGCCTGTAATATTCGATTCTCATTGGTTGCTTGCAGCATTCTAAATTCAAATCACTTTTCCTCATAGTGTGAGCAAAGTAGAGTTTTGCTCACTGTTTTTACGCGGCAAAAGCGCCCTTTTTGAGCTAGTAAGGTGAAAATAAATAAATCACATCACACAGCACATCATCATCTAGCCCCAAACTATGCAAAGCTTGTACTATGGGAACCAGATAACTGATATACTACTTATATACTTTTTGTTTGTAAATACATACATATTATACATAGTAACACCCAGACCCGAGATAAATATTTGCAGATCAGTGATACAAACATTTATCCCGCCGCGGGGATCGAACCCGCAACCTTCTGCGTCCCAAGCGGGCTTTCACCCACTGCGCCACACAGTCGTCAATAAGGTATATTGCACGATTGTATTATGATCCTGCATACAGTGCCACAAACTTATCTGGACCGGTGGCCAAAAGAGGAACCAAAAAAATTTAATTTTACTGTAAAATTTATTTTCTGCCACCACCAAATGCGCCTCCCTCACCGGTTCAGATAAGTTTGTGGCACTGTAACTATTACATATGGCTATGTATATGGCTATTGGCGCTATAACTGTCAAATTAGAATAAAGTTCATAAACATATAGGCAATCTAAAAAGTTCCTGTCAAGATTAGCAAGTCATCATCTAGTCCATTGATCTAGTCATAATGTATTCTCTAACTTTTTTATGAAACCGTGGGTAGGTGTACCTTTAGGTAAATCAAGCGTAAGACAAAAAGCGCTTGTGCGAGCTAAATTGCTCCTTGGCTTTGAGTCGCTCGGCCAGTCAGATTTCTGTAGATACTTACTTATTTATTATAGTGAAAGGTAAGTCGATAGGTATAGGTACTCACAGGCACGAGTCTTCATCAGATACATTTTTATTGCAGTCAGCATCGATCGAGTAATCGAGTAATATTTTTCTATTTCTGAAAAAGAAAATGTATTGTAGATAGGTGGGATACAGTAGGATACAATAATGTTTAGGTACGTAACAAGGTCTAGGTACCTAGGTAGGTACATTACTTACCTACCCATTACCCTACCTACTAACGTACAAAGGTAGGTACCTAGTTTGTCAAATTGAACATCTCGGGGAACAATGAATTTATGAACAATGGATGTTATTTTATTATATAATTATAACTAAGTCCTTACCTAGTTTACCTACTGCCTCAGAATACTAGGTAGTAGGGTATCTATTATAGTAGGTATATAAGCAGTTACTTTAATGTTTCATTCATCTGTTTAGCCATTTTTCTATAATTTTTTCTCTTCTTTATTCTGTTCCGAAAATTTCCCATTTCACCACACTTATTTAATTTTAATTTCTTAGGTCTGCGTATCTAGGTAGGTATCCGTGACAGCAAGCGACTCAGGTTTTTCGTTTGAATGCCGGAGCGAGAGTGAATTTGTATGGCTGACGCGGGTCGCTTGTTGGGACAGCGCAATATTTCGGATATTAGTTTAGAACAACGAAAAATTAAAACTAATTAAAAATTCAATACGACCACTCAATGCGGTGTACTAAATTGAGTTTATACACAAAGTTTTACTAGTCTAGCTAAAGTATTTATTGAGTACTTTTGTTTTTAAGTAAAATTCAGAGGGACGTTTGTGATTATTTTCTATCGAGAAAATATTTAGTAATCGTGTTTTCACAATGGAGCAACAGTTTATATCCTCAACTATAATATATATTTTTTTCAATAATATTGGTTCAATACTTTTATAGATATGATCCATCGTCGAAGCAGTTTTGAGGTAGTATGCGCTCTTAAGCCATGACGGAGGCCTTAAGGCGGCCTAACTCCGTCACCAGAGTTGGCCTCTGACATACAAACTTGCGAACATGCTTGCTTATGCTTATTCTAATTTCAAAATGATCTTACCTATGTTTACAGATTGCAAATGAGTTTTGTATGTACATGAAAGAGTTGGGAGGCGATCAACAGTCCCAGCTATTTACACCAAAAGCAATCAAAGATCTTTTTCAAGTAAGACTAATGATTACCTATGTACTACTACATTATAAGTAACAATTTTAACTAACCTTAGGAATTTATTTATTTATTTTAACCATGTAAATGACAGTACAAGTTTGATTAGTAGTGTTTATAAATATTACGACCTAATTTGTATTTACCTTTTTTTTTTATTTTTATTGCGGATAGAAAATCTGCTTCCAATTACGTCGAGGGAACGTAATTGGGGTGTGTGGGGTTGTCGAGCACTCGACGACCCACTAAAAACTACCCGATGGCCGGCCTCTATGCATAACGAAGGGCTCCGGTATCTCCTACGGAACGCACGCGGTGCCCTTCTCGCATTTTGCCTTGAGCACAATCCCGGTAATGGCACCCACAGCCACGCCCGGCACCCACACACGCGGCTATTAAACCACGTGCGTGGAGCTCACGACGACACCTGCCTAACAGTGTCGCCGCCCTCCCGGGATCTGCATGATGAGCAGCAAGAGCCCTCACTCCGACCGCCCGCAGACCCGAAAAGTCCCCTGTTGGGCAGGGGATACCACTCGCCCCCTCGCGGGGCAGGCGGTGCGTTCCCGCCTTCCATCCCGAGTGGGTTCGGCCTCACTCCGAACCCACTCCGCGGCCTCCTCATCCAGACCATACAAGTGACTGGTGCCAAGGCAAGTCAGTCAGTGTATATCCGACCGAGTCGCCAAGGCACCCACATCCCTTGATGCCGGGCAAGAGTAGTGAAGGCGGCGATATTGCGTACCACGCACTCTCCAGAGGAGGTATCACCGCCTTTCACCTCTTGGGTGTTCCGCCGCCTACGAGCCTAACAGCTCGTCCTAGCCTCATCCACTGCGCCCTCTGCGAGTCAGAGGGACGCGCGGAGAAGCTACTCCTCAAAACGGCCGCAGAGGACAGGGAGATCGGCAACGAAATACCGACACTCCTCTTCCACTGCGGCCCCGCCACCAACGCATCAAACGGTGCGCCCCCGTTTGGTCGCGGAAGATAGGGCGAGCGGCAACGACACACCGACGCGCCTCTTCTCCCGCGACCCCACCCTCCTCGGACGCATCCAGGACGTCCCCGCCTGGGATTCCTTTTAGCTTCACCGTGGCTCTCCCCCACGGTTACTAAGCCCCCCCATCGCGACAAGATTGGAATCCTTCGGGGGGGAATTTGTATTTACCTAACATTTTTCTCATGTAAGTGACTGTGTCTTTTTTGTTTAACATTAACAATTTTTTAAACATTGAAATTGGTTTATACTCGTATTATGACTAAGATAAGGTGCTTGTTAACGAATCATATAAAGACAAAAACTAAGGAGGTTTATAATAAGTACCTAAACAACTTTTAAAATATTTTTCAGATTGAATTTGATACTCACGTTGCCCGCAGTTTGAGAGTAGTCACAAAAGAATTGCCTTCGATTGAAGAAAAAGTAGCAAACGTAACTGGGAATCCTGAGGTATCCATACTATCCATACTAATATCCATACTATCCATATACCATATATATATATACTTATATACTAATATTATAAATGTGAAAGTAACTCTGTCTGTCTGTCTATCTGTCTGTCTGTTTGTTACCTTTTCACGCCCAAACCACAGAACAGATTAGGCTGAAAATTGGTATGGATAAAGCTTGTATCCCAGGAAAGGACATAGGCTACTTTTTATCCCGAAAAAATCCCGAGGGACCGCGGGTTAAACCGCGGGAGCGCAGCTAGTATGTAATAAAAGGGCCCTAACTCACCGAGACGCTATGGCGGCGTCGCCGGTTATTTAGCCATGGCTACCTCTCATACATTTCAATATGATTTTTTTGGACACGTAGCCGGCGCGTGGCGCCTCGGTGAGTTAGGGGTCATTTTGTGCTCTGTCACATTATAGGTAGAATTTGATTTGTCTATGAGCCCAGTATTTCCCAGTGCTTGAAACCTATACTCGTATATTGATATACATAAATATTGATTCCAAATAAAATAAGCATTTCTCATCTCATTACTCAGAAATGCTTCTCTGTCACTAAGTAAATTTAATTGGCTTGACGGTAAATTTAATTGGATTGGGCTAGACGGAATGAATACAAAGGCAATAAAATGTATAAAAAATCTAATAATAAATAACCTAACACAGTGTTTTAACAAACTATTACAAGATGGAATATTTCCGGACACTTTAAAAATGGCAAAAGTAACACCTATTTACAAATCCGGTACCAAATTAGATCCGGGAAACTATAGACCTATTTCCGTTTTACCCGTTTTGTCTAAAATCTTAGAAAGACTTCTATATAAGCGACTAGAAAACCATTTAACCTCTATCAATTTTATATATAAAAACCAATACGGATTTAGACCAAAAAGCAACACATTATCAGCAACTATAGACCTGGTAACTAAGATCAAATCAAACATTGACAGTAGAAGAATAGCGTTAGGCGTTTTCATCGATCTAAAAAAAGCCTTCGATACCGTGAGTCATAAATTGCTAATACAGAAACTCGAAGCAATAGGTATCACAGACTGTGCTCTTAATATGTTCCAGTCATATTTGACAAACAGATCTCAGGTAGTTAAAATTAATAACATTCAGAGTAAACCAGCACCAATAACATGTGGAGTACCACAAGGATCGATTTTGGGGCCACTACTTTTCTTAATCTATATAAATAACATTCACGAAATAGGACTGCATGCCCAAATATCTCTATACGCCGACGACACGTGTCTATTTTACTTTGGTTCATCAATTAATGACATCATACCTCAAGCCCAGTCAGATCTGAACAAATTGTTTTCTTGGTTCCAGCACAATCTTCTAACAATTAACACATCAAAGACTTGCTACATTACCTTTAGAGCAAAAAATAAAAAAATCGTACCTCATGACCAGCTAAAAATTAATAATGTACCTATACAAGAAAAATCGAGTGAAAAATATCTTGGGTTAAGAATAGACAGATATCTGGGGTGGAATATTCACATTGACCATATTAAGAACAAACTGTCGTCACTCACTGGGTCACTTCGCAGCATTGCTCGATGTATTCCACGTCAGGTACGCTATACCATCTACAATTCCCTAGTAAAACCTCAGCTAATGTATCTAATTGAAATCTGGGGTAGTGCCGTTAAAACAAGACTAGCAGAACTGCAAATCTTACAAAACAAAATTATTAAACGATTATTCCAATATCCTTATTTAACACCTACCGTACAAATATACAAAGAAACAAAATTATTTAATATAAAACAGCTTTACATTTACAACACTTGCATTCTTGTTCACAAAATCCTAAAAAGCGCACTCCATACCAACCTATCCTTTGTCAGACGGCGCGAAATGTCCAAGCGAACCACTCGCAGAGCCAGTTTTCTGGTTCTACCCAAGACGCGCACAAATTACGGAAAACAAATGTTTACTTACGCAGGCGCTCAACTTTATAATACAATACCCTCTAATATAAAAAATGTAAGCCCATTCAATGCATTTAAAAAAAAACTACAGCAATATATTTTCGATAACTATTTCTAAATGCACTGAATGGGTACATAACTAAATGATTAACATACCTACTTATACTTGCTTTTCTTATACTTATTTGCTTTTCCTATGTTTTGTAGTCAATGATATTTTAATATAACATCATTGTTTGTAGTAGAATTAAGTACACACCTACCTAACCTTAAGAATACGACCTACTTTATATTTACCTAACATTTTTCTCATATAAGCATCGAGTTATAATGTACTACGTACTAGAGACGCCATCTCAAACAAAATTAGCGCGCGGACTGATGGCAGCGGGGCATGCGCGGGGCAAGCGGGGAGGTGTTATGTTGTCATAGATAACAATCAATACGCGCAGATGCGACATAATTTTATTATTCTGCCTACTTAATATTGATCGTGTGTGTGTAGGTAGGTAGGTACTTACTCAGAGAATAAATAAGAGTATTGAAACTGTAACAATATTTAAATTTCCTTTATATAATTTAAGTTTAGTTAGTTTATTAATATTTTATGGCCCATAATTATTTAAAACTAATAATTATTAACGTGATTAAATATTAATATTTTATTGCCCTTATTTATTTTCTTTTATTTATTGAAAAGACCAACAGCTACAAAGAATTACAAATTAGTACTTATGGTAAAAAACAGCCAAAATACTTATTTAAAATTGTACGTCGATAGTGTCTGATCTGTGCATGAACATTTCTATACTCTTTGACATTCACGTAAACATGGCTGCCGCCGCAGTCACGGTGACGCGTTGCAATTGAAAAAATATAATTAAAATACGCGTAATTATGTTGAACTTACTGGTGAAAAGTCACTCCTTGCCTTTTACTTGTATTTCTCGAGTTGTTTTTGCAGTATCGCAATACACACGAAGGCATATTTCATAGAAAAAAACTTCACACACATCATGACACATGTCTCGCTGCAGCAAGCGCTCGGCACAGACTAAGTGAGTCGGAGTGCGAACACTCTGACTAAGTGTAACAAACAGTCGAGTAGAGGTGACCTCTCTAGTACTACATTATAACTCAATGCATATAAGTGACTTTGTGTCTTTTTGAGAATAAATTTCTATACAATAAAAATTGCCTTCGATTATAATAGTAGCAAAGGTTCATGCATTTCGATTTTGGTTATCAGAAATCCCTCTATGAAGCACTAGAAAGAGAAGTGACCAAAGATATAAAAGCCGAGGAGAAGCCTGACTGGACTCGGGGCTTCAGTAGCTGTCTACAGCGGCAGGACCAGTGGCGAGCTCCCCGCAACCAGACCAGGAAACTCTGGAGGTCTGCGCGACATGTGCCGAAGGACTTGGTCACTTTGAAGACCGTCTGGGAAGGAATAACAAACCTCAGGTATAATATTACCACTCAGTCCATTTTACTATCTGTCTACATGGCTAACTTAATTCATTGGCATCAATTTAGTATCAATATATGAATATCAAGCCCGCCTATAATTTTTTAAAATTGTTTTTTCATAGTTAACATCAGAACCCTGTGGCCACTCACATAGGGTCCTGACGTCGAACATTTGACATAATACGAACTTCGACATTCTCATAAAAGTCAATCAAGGCAAAAGAATTCCATATTTCTTAGGACGGTTTTAGCGATGAATAATGTAAAATGTTTGCAGTGGACCCTGCATTATTACAATAACCTCATAGCAAATTATTTGTAAACATAGCTCTTTATATTTTTCAGGAGTGTTAAAGAGTATTGTCGTTGGATGATTGATCACCCGGAACATAAAAAACCACCTTATTTAAATAGCCTTGGCATGTTCGACCCTGCAGTGTTAGATGCCAGGCTTTCTTTTGAGGCAAGTCATCAATCGGTTCCCTTGGTCACGGCTAACGAAGAGCCGGCTCCTATTGATCATATTCGACGAAGACTATCTCAACTTGCGGATTCCAGTTAAATGTAACTAAAGTACTTAGTCATCGATTTTGAATGAAAAAATCATTGAAAAAAATAAAATTCTTGTTTAAATAACTCTAATCTTGGCCTTTTACACTTACAGTTTAATTATGCATTAAGAACTAGTGAATAATACCGTACCGTATACGTCATCGCTTCGAATCACGCGATGGACTTTGCTCCTACTCTGATAGTGTTGGTACAGAGGCACAGTTTTGTTTCACGGATTATTATGAATATTATTATCTATCGTGCCATTGTGTTATCTGTTATATTTATACCTCGAAAGGCATCTTATTCAAGATAATTGAATTATACCTGTACAAAGTAAGTACTTTCATAGAAATTCATTTTATTTTTGCATTTTAGATAATTACTAACATAGTTCTGTGTGAATATCGATTAGGTACCATATTAATGTGAATGTATATGATTTGCTGTTGTTACTCTTTCTTCTTAGCTCTGTACTATAAAATTTAGGTCATGACCATGTTCCTATTTTTGTTTAACAGGTTTCAGCACGTGTAGCAAGTCCAAGCCAACCTCAACTAGACTAGACACTAGACTACTAGGTACTTGCCATCTTTTTCTAACAAACAGGAAAGACAAAGATAGCGACATTTTTAACCAATTTCAGATGAATGAGGGCAAATACGAATGCTAGCGAAATTCGCTGCATGAATAAGTAACAGCAGCCGCGTAGATTTAAAACTGGTTAGCAGCGAGATAGTAAGATAAAGGTTATTTACACATCCACCGTGCGATAAAGACAATAAAAAAGATACTATTAAACACAGAACTCTGTATAGATCTGTCAAATTAAAAAAAATCGAAGGAAAAATGGATGATAAAAAACGTGTCAGTGAATCAAACAAGAACTTTGAAACTGTGTTGTATACAGAGTTAGGTGCGTTTGGGAAATATCAAGCGATCAACATCGCCTTACTAGCTATCCCCGCAATTTTCTGTGCATGCATGGCCGGAGACTATATATTCACAGCCGCAAGTCTACCACATCGCTGTCTCGTACCGGAGTGTGACACGGAGCCACCTCAATTTGCACCAGACTGGATTTTAATAGCAATACCTGCTTCTTCTTCGGGATTCGATAACTGTCGCCGTTATGCCTACCAAACTGAAATCCCCGAGACAACACCGAACAACACGTGCTCAGCTGTCATATTTGACTCAAGCAAAACGATACCATGTGACCAATATGTCTATGAAAGAACGAATACAGTGGTGTACGATTTTGGCCTCGAATGCCAAGAATGGCTAAGGGCTCTGCCTGGAACGTTAAACAGTCTAGGTGGGATGGTGGCACTAGTACTGGCAGGATTTGTATCAGATCGGTTTGGAAGACGTACTTCTGTAGTATTTTTTTCTTTCAACATCGCGATAGTTGGATTAGTTCGAGCATTCTCCGTGAACTATGCGATGTACGTAACGCTACAATTTTTGCACACTGCTATCGGTGGGGGTGCCTTCAGTGCCGCTTACATACTGGCGGCAGAAATAGTCGGACCTCAATACCGAGTTCGTACTAGCGCTACGATGTCAACAATGTTCGCCCTCGGCCAAGTTGTACTGGGTGCGTTGGCATACGCCATCGTCGAATGGCGTAATCTCACTTTGGTGCTTTATATACCAGTATTTTTGCTTTTATCATATTACTGGCTTCTAACTGAGAGTCCTCGTTGGTTACTTAGTAAAAATAAACAAAAAGAAGCAAAAACCTCACTTCAATACGCTGCTCGGCTCAACGGCAAACGAATTTCAGATGAATGTATGGAATTTTTACTCACTGCTATTGCCGACAAATCCAATGACAGTAAGGAAACTAACCAGGAAAATCTTTTTTTACGCGTTTTACGCTCGCCTGTAATGCTGCGCAGATGTTACACTACGCCGATTTTGTGGATTACAACAGTGTTTATTTATTATGGACTATCAATAAATTCTGTTAATTTGACTGGTAACATGCACATTAATTATATAGCAACAGCAGCGATTGAAATTCCTGGTTACTGGACTGCCGTTATTATTTTGGACAGGATAGGTCGTCGAATCACTTTGTTTCTGGGATTCATGGGGTGTGCAGTATGCTGCGCAGCGTTTGCATTTACACCTAACAGTTTATATGGTCTGTCTCTGTTTCTCTACTTGACGGGAAAATTTTGTATCGGCGCTGTTATGACCTCGGTGTATCTTTATACGGCGGAGCTGTATCCGACAAGATACCGCCATTCATTCTTCGCCTTATCTTCGATGTTAGGTCGGATAGGATCCGTGGTCGCTCCTCTCACACCACCACTAATGGTGCATTGGTCGGGAATCCCTTCTATGATGTTCGCCTCGATGGCCTTTATTTCTTCATTTTTAGTGCTTACTCAGCCAGAAACTAAAGGTCTGAAAGTTCCTGACACATTTGAAGACGCCGAGAGGCTAGGAAAAAATAGAAGAACTTCGAGTATACCTACGTAATGATTGAATTAGGATCAAAGTTTTTAAGAGAATTAGCATTCTGCTTTAGAAATTTGACAAAAAATTGTATTACCTAGTACTTAACAATTAGTACAATTATTTTTTTAACGAAGTAATAACTAGAAATATATTTTTAATAAATTATAAGTACTTATATTTTTTGGAAAAACTCGAGGGGAGACCTATGCCCAGCAATGGGACAGTACAGGCTAACAACAACAACATATTACTATATTTTTTTGTATATTTGAATGGATATCAAGTGATAAATTCATATGAATGTGATTAAGTTAGTAGGTGCTTACCAACCCAAATGTTGTTCGAGGATTCGCCACTCTTCCTGAAAAATTGATTAAGAAGGTACCTACTTATTCATCTAATACATAATAGGTCAAAAGTTTATAAATATATAAGTATATATATTTAGTTAAAGTAAGTAAGTACCTAGAAGTAAAAAAATTAGAATAATAAAATTAGAAATCTAAACTTTGTTTTCATTGCAATACCTAAATTTGATTATATGAACGTGCCTTAAATTTTAGTAATTAGTGAGAAGCTAAAACTAAACTGAAATTTACATTTTTGCATGTAATCGCAATAAAGTTGTAAGTCGCGCCATCTATATTTTGTACACTGCACTTCTAATGCTTCTATCAAGGAAAACCTTTTCAATGAGTACGTTCGCGTTTTGGATGGTATGTGCTAAGGCACAAAGGTGTATAAAGCAGTTTGTCAATAATTTACTAGATGGCGCAGGTATTCGTATTTCTTTTCATCGTAGTTATTATGGGTATTTTTTTTCCCTACGTACACTGTATTAAAATGAAATTAAAATAGAACTAAAAGATCCTTAGCCCTTAAAAAACCCTGAAACTAGCAAGATTTTTTCCAAATAAATAAAGTAGGTATTGGATAGGGGAAGAATAGGTAGACGTAATTATAGGGGATCATCTCTTAGAACTTTTAATAAGTTTTAAAGGAAATCATTTTATTTGCACCAAAAAATTAAAAGTGCTGGCCAGAAAGAAAAACTATTACTCGTATAGTAATATGTTAAAACACGTTACTATTTACCGTGACCCCTAACCCGCAAAATCAAAGGATTGTTACTAATTTAGATTACAAAAAAAAATACTGAAACTTGAAAAATCTAAACTTTTAGCAGCCGAGCTTAAATCAATTGGCTGTTATTGTTATTACGGCAATAATATACTCGTAGTAGGGTACATGATTGTTGAATAAATGTGGAGAATTACACAATGAATATTGAACCTACGTAGGTTTAAAACTTCTTTCTATATACAGTCAAAATTGTTTGCGAATAGACCAATGAATTAGACCCATGGATTTAGCATGGTACCTTTTTAGAATAGACCTTAGAATAGACGTTTTTCAGTGTCAGTGATGAGCTTAAAAGTCTTTGGCAAGCTAACAGTATTTTTTTAGTCTTTGTCCTTGTTAAAAGAAGATGCCTTGCGGTAAAAAACCGCTGATCAAAAGTTGGGATAAGCCCCGAAACATACGAGTGATCACACCATCGCGGTACGAGCAAAACGAAGCTTCCGTGAAAGCTCACTGGAAAAAAGTTACACGGGATTTGGAACTCTCTTACAAAGATGATCAGGTATAAAATGCTACTACCTACCTATAAGATTCCTTTTAGGAAATACTGACGAGATCCTGTTTTTTTATAACTGCCTTGATCTAGTCAAAACGGCCCCGCCTTATAGTTCATAGGTTCGAATCCGGTTGTTTTGTTCAAAAATAAACTTATGTGCTTTATGCCCCATACTTTCAAACGGCAAAGAAAAACATTGTAAGGAATGCAGTTATTGTTATGTCCATTAGCCCCAACACATTCTCTGTGGATGATCTCATTGATCAATATCAATAATCCCTTATCTGAAGAGATTAATATCTTTTTGGATTGTGTTGAAGAACACGTTGTTCTAAGTCCAAAGTAGCAGTGGGTTCCAAATCTTACTCTGGTGACGTCAATTTTAGGCCGCTTGAAGGCCTCTGGCATAGCTTAATGACTAATTTACAGAACCGAAAACGGTACCTGAGAAACGAGAGCTCTCTGTTCTTTTGCCAATAGCGGTCAAGTAAGCATTTTGTAACAGCGCAGATGCGTAACATTACGTTAGCGTTGACCACTGTGACGATAATAGTTCCGTGAAGCTGTTACAAGCTTCACTAAACTAAAGAGTAGTTTTTGATAAAGGTATCTGTAACAGTTCTGGGAATCGCAATGCGAAACAGTGCGCGGTCTCGTGGGTCCAGTCATTTTCTCACGGATTGCGAAGATATTCACGCTGCCCCTGGAAGCCACGCAGTATGAGCCGCATTCGGAAACCTCCTCCCTGATGCCTTCAGAACTATTTTACCAGACAAAAGCCGCAGCTGAGGTATCTATAATTAACTTTGTAGTCTAAGAAAGAAAATTGTAGAAATACAATCGTCTGGAAGGGCTGGTATGTAGAGTGGAGTCAAATTGGCGAAAATATAATAGAACATATTTTCTTCACCGCGTACATCTTGGAGTAGGTCCGAAACGTACAAGCTCTACCTCTTTTAACATATTTTTACGCCTCTGTCCCACATCATGTAGGGTCAGCACAAAATGTATTCTTTTTCCATTTTCCTCTATCAGCATCTCAGCATGCACTTCTTTCAAAATTAGTATTAATTCATATTATACATTTCAGCCTCATGCTCGTGAGACGGACTCGATAAGCGACTTCGAAGTTTCCATCGAAGAAGAAGAAGCGGAAGAGGAACAATCCGACCAATGGAGTGTTTCTTCAGTCGCACAGAGCTTAGAACAGAAAAAATCTTCGCGGTTCAAATCAATAGGCAGAATGAAGTCAATGAGCTCTAAATCCATAGCCAGACCATTATCGAAATCTTTCTCTAAATTCATGTCGAAGTCAATGATGAAATCCTATTCTGGCAGAATCAAAAGTATCAAATCTGAAATATCTTCTCCTGATGAATCAACGCATACGGAAGATGACATGGAAGTACATGTGAGCAGTAAAGTGAAAAAGTAGGTTGTTTTAGGTGTGCTATCTGATATTGTTTCTTGATAAGAAACTAAAATTTAGTATAACTTCATAAGCAGTTCATAAACACTACTAGCTAATGCGCGCGGCTTCGCCCGCGTGGTACCAACATTTTGAATAGCCTATATGCTATTCCAGGTCATTATCTACGCCTATTCCAAGTTTCATCCAAATCGGTTCACTGGTTTAGGTGTGATTGTTAGACAAACATACAAACATCTAAACATCCAAACATACTCACAAACTTTCAGATTTATTATATTATAAACAAACATATAAACATTAGAAACATAAACATATAAACACTATATATTTTATATCACAGTGAAAAATAATAATTTTTTTTAGATAATGTCTACCGTTATACCTACAGCTGAATAATCCATTACCTATAATTATTTTTATTTTTATAGTAAGTATTAAATTAATATAGTAAGCCACATGTCATGCTTAATAGAACGAAAGTAATCTGGTATTATTGTTAATGTAGACGTCCGACGCCTTATCGGTTTGCAAAGAATCCTCATTTCGAAATGTTGTACTGCAATGAATCAGAAACGGACATGATAAAATGGAACTCCAAGTATAAACAAAAGACTTTTGAAGTATCAGCATCAGATGAATTCAGCAAAAAAGCAGAGATCATGACAAAGATGGTAATATTAGTTATTGGTTACTTTTCAATATTCTCACAAGAACAGAGATCATTTTCAGAGATAAACTAAAGCTCAGAAACATGGTGAAATAGTGCAGATTTCAATCTGTTCAATCAAAATTAAAAAAAATGAATCCGTTCGTTTTACAATAGTGGTTTTTTAACTGCACCTTCATTAGGAATTGTTTATTATTGATATGCTATTTTCTATTTACGTTATTATTTCAGATTTCCAAAGAGTTCTATGAGTGGTGGGTAGGGTTAGGAAACGTGGAATTTAAGAGTGAAATCAAAAGACCAGAAGATATTGAAGACCTGTTCCAGGTAAAATTGATATTCGAAGAGTCCTTGTTCAATTTTGTTTACACAGCAATTACCAAGTCTTATATTTTCAGGTCTGGTTCGATGAGCACGCGTCACGTGGTTTAGTGCTACACCCGAAGATTCTTCCTTGTGTTCTTAAAAATGTCGCTGACTTTGTTAACGTACCTAAGGTAATGGCATAATTTAATGCTCAATCAAAGTCACCTATAGAACAAGACAAGTAAAAGTGTTTCTAACTTGTGCTTTTTGAATTTCAGACGGCTTGTCCGAATGTTCTCAAGAGGCAGATCGCATACGACATTCACGCGGAGACGAGTCCGGCGCACGTCATGGCATTCGGTACTTGCTTGCCGCATAGGATGAAACACATTCCACCTCAAAACAACACTGAAAAGCTGTGGCATTGCGTCAAGATACCAGAGGACCTTCGCTCGATGGCATGTGTATGGGAGGAAGTGCAACATCTTACGTGAGTTTTACTACTAACAGTTTTTATTTTTCAGTTTTATTTGAGCGAACTACGATTTAACCATAATATTATTTTGTACATCTGTCTAGCCGGTAGGGTTTGTTGGAAGAAAACCCTTTGTAGGGTTAAACTCGCTTGGGGATGTACATGTCCTTTCTTTAAGCTATGTGTTTTTTAATAAGTACAAGATACCATCAGCGACAGCTTACTCGCAACCTCACATTGAGTAGGTATTTTCAAAATATATTAAAAGTGGAATTGAATATGATAATTTTTGATTCGTTAATAGGATGCACTTAATCAAGGTACTTGGTAATCTCAAAAATAGAAACAGGGTTACTAGTTTACCTACATCAAAAGCTATTATTATCACTGATAACCTATCTATTAGTAACATCTAATAGGTAGGTAATGTTCTACCAGTTTATTGACCGTTGAATGTTGTAAATATAATGCGTGGGTACTTTCCCGTATTCTTGGAAGTGGGGAATGATATCTGTATGGGTAGCAAGCTCAGTGAGCAAATAAGATCGTATTTGATTTAGTTAATAATAGAACTTAGCTTAACTTCTGAGAACTGAAAATGTTAAATCAATCAAGTTCATATCATCAATCATCAAATCAAGTTAATAAGGTTGCAAGCCCACCGACCTTGATTCCTCACGATGTTTTCCTTTGACCGTCTAGAGTTTATAGATAGATAGATAGGTATAGTTCGCGTCACGTAAAAATAACGCTGGCTGTCAAGCTGCGCCATGGACGATTTATGGGTCCATTTGACGGTACGGGGTGAGGCGCGGGGCGGGATTGTCGCGTGCCACACGCTTGCCTGCGCGCTATTGGTTCGTCAGTTGGCATTTGCCTTCCGCGTCGAGTCAAAAGTAACGTGGTTACTTTTGATCTCAAAATACCATCGCGCACAAAAGTTTTTTATTACGAAATCATTTTACATAAAAAAATTAGAAAAATATTTATGACGTAGGTATATTGCTCTATGAAAAAAGAGGTTGATAATAATGCTTTTGATATTGTAAAACAATGTATGAAACGGACAACAAAGGCAACAAAACGTTCCGAGTCTACAGTGACATGAATAAATTGTAAAAGGTTCAAAAGATTCGGAATACCACTACGACTTAGTGGAAGGAGTTTCAACATTATCTTTTATGTTTTTTAATACGATTAAACATTATTCACGGAATCAAATATGTTTTAATTCTATTTAATGATAACTCTATCTAATATATTTGAATGTACCTACCAATAACCAATATACGAAGCCGCAAGCGAAAACTAGTTCAAAACTAAAACAGTAGGTAGAGTACTTTCGTGCGCGAGTGTACCTATGCGCAAACATACCCCCTCCACTTTTTTCCAGCGTTCTTTTTACGTGACGCGAGTTATAAACACTTTATTAATTACCACACAAGAATGCTTATTCTAATACGTAAGATGATGAGATGTTATTTTATTATTTTCAGTTCTACCAAAGCTTTCCACCAATGGCTGCGACAGCGTCCACACTTGCCAATGCCACAATGCTTCAAGGCCATCGACGCTGCGGGAGAGAAGAAAGCACTATTTGTTGTTCCCTCAGACTATGTTGTGAAGGACAAGAGTAGCTCTTCTTCAGCCCAGGACTTGGCGCTGCCTGTATCACAGTTCTCACTCGAACTAAAAGAAGTGCTGAGCAAACTTATGAATCAGTAGTTTGATGTCTCGATGCGCCTTTGAGCGGCTGCATATATATTGCCATTTAGGTATTTTGTGTGACTTATTATTAATAACTTTAGGAAAAAAAGAGCTTGGCGTGAAAGGCAAACAGAGCGATACTGTTTTGTTGACTATCACATGTCATACAATAAACAGTAAAATCAGTAATTTTTAATTAGAGGTATCTAATTATTGCGCGTAATTACGCCATGTGCTCTAATGTTACATCATGTTTTTTTCGTAGTTTACTTTACTTTTTTTTTATATAAATTTTATCATGGATATTGTTCAGTATTTTAAAAAGGTACCTACTTAATAAATTTCATGTTGATGTTATTGGTAGTTTTTTTTACTATTATGGAGTGCTATTATTTAAAAAATAAACAGGGTTACGACTGTATCTCCATGGCGCGGTAAACATTCTCTCAGATCTTTTATGTACTGTGGTATTAGTTTACCAATTACAATTTTCCTTGACTGTCCCCCACTCCACTTTTCATTGGCTACGTCGAAATCATAGTAATTAGGTATGTATCATAGATAATTACCTACTTACGACTATGTTTGATTAGCCATTTATCACAGCTCACTGTGTTCTTGCAATTTTTATCAATTAACGGCGCTTTTTGATCGCATGATTAATAAGATTACTTACTCATATAAAATTGCTGCGTTAATGAATGACTGATAAATTAACGCAAAACTATTTATCAATCTGACTGATCTAGGTACTGTCTTAATAAATAAAACTTAAAATGTGGTATGTTTTAAATAGGGAATTCCAGAACATATTGTTGTCTGCACGCTCTCAATGTTTTATTGCTTCCATCCATTTTATGCATAAAAGATTAAAATCATAAAAATAAAATTCAGCGACCTTTATATTGTATTACTGGATTTTAGGATAAGGAGCTATGTAGGAACCCATAGGCAAAGATAGGAAGGACGGTATTTTTTATACATTTTATTGGTCAACTGATAAACGGCATACCTACTTCCTCGATCAAAATCAAAATAACCGTTATCAGACTAAAGCGAGAAACAAAGAAACTAGAAACAGGTTTTAATCGAAAACACAACGATAATTATGCTCTTATACTGTAGATAGGTAGTCATGTAGGTAGATAATTACGTTACGAATTGATAAATTGATAGCGACGACATTTTTTATTAATACATATTTTGCAATCTAAATCGCGCACTCCATAAAAACACATCTATGAAGAGCAAGAATTTAAATAATTTAATCAAATAACGTAAATATCGGGAGTTTTTAATGCATATAACGTAAATCACAAAATTAAAATGGCTGACCAAGCTGAAGCGAAGCGACAATTGGATGAACTAAATAATAGAAAAAATATTGGTCATAAAAAATACCATTCTGAGTCGTCTCTGCAGCAGTTTGAAGATGAAGAAGAAGTGTCTGCCGAGGACAGTGAAAATAGAGATCCTGGGGTATGTTTTTAGTAGTAAGTAATTATTATTATTAATGAATTAAATCTGGGGGCCTTATTCCAGTAATATTACGTATAACGGGACAAAATCGCCTAAACGTTATTTGGATAATATTCGCATTATTATCTCACCTCGACATTTTAATGGCGTTGCACCGATCAGATCATCGGTTGAACTCAACCAAAACGGTGAAAATGCGTAAGTGAGATGATAGTATGGGTTTTTCATTTTGGAGACCGTGAAGAAAAACATTTTGAAGACTTATAAGCGATGAGCGGTACAACCTGTTTATCAGCTACTAGCTGTCCGTCGCGGTGTTACCCACGGTCCCTCGGGAAAACTTCAATTTCCCGGGATAAAATATAGCCTATGTTCATCAGGGATAATGTAGGATTCTAATGATGAAAAAAATTTTCAAATCGGTTCAGTAGTTTTGGAGCCTATTCAATTCAAACAAACAAACAAATCTTTCGTCTTTATAATATTATTATTATTATATTATTAGTATAGATTATTATTTTACCGTATTAATTTTCATTCTTTGCAGGTTCAAAATGCATCGTTCAGTGACTTATCCACGGTGGAAGATATCAGAGAACGAAAACGAGCTGTGTCTCAGCCCGGGCCAAACGCAGGCGCCCTACGCACCGCCACCGCGGCTCGTGCGGCTCGGCGGAAACCCCAGAGAAATGTCATGTATGCGCCTGAACTAGAAGTAAGGATTAGGTAGACATAAACTATACATTTTTAAAGTTAGCCGCACACTAAGGAATCTTTAAGATTCTGAAATGCATGCCAAAAGTGGAACTCATACGTGATTTGAACCCTCGGTGATTGTGGCGACGCTGAGCTAATAAAAGAGGGCAAAAATTTTGTTGGAGTAAGTACTTTCACAGATTTTCGCCGTTCGTAAGACCTGAGGCCGTATTCGCGTTCCTTTTTTCGTTCAAGGGCCAATTTTTAAAAGTTAAAACATGGTCCTAACCTAGGACCAAATATTCCAAACCAAAAATTGGCCTTGAAGTAGAAGATCGTGGCGGGAAGCATCCGAATATTCATCAAACGAACGAAAAATGGAACGCGAATACGAAACCCTAACACTTCCTAACACTTTGTGTGTAAACTATGTAAACTAAATTTGTAAGCATGTAACTATGGACTCAGTTGTCTGAAATAATGAATTATTTATTTAATTAAACCAAAAACGATATAAGTAGGTTCATGTCATGCTCAGTATACTTATGAAACACGTGATTTGCTTTATGCATACCTAAACCTGAAAAACTCATTCATTCATTATCATTTTATCAAATTAAATGAATTAGTTTATGCTTAAGCAAAATTAAATTATTAAGACATCCCTGTAAGAATCCTGATTTATAAAAAATAGGTAAGTGCAGGAAAATCTTATCAATAGTTTTATTGACAAAATTATTTTACCTACGCGTGAGTAATAAATATATTTAAGCTAACAAATTATGCTCAATAAACTCTATCATTCCTAAATTTAGAATCCACTGTCCTAGAGATAAAAATTTACTTTGGAAATACATGAATAATTAGCGTTTGGTCCACATATTGAATTAATGTAAAACGAAAATGTAGATTAAAGATTTAATTATTATTATTATAAATATTATTTATTAAAATTTTGTGTAAAACTGCTTTCACTGCGAAAAAGTTGTAAGATCTCTACTTAAACAGGGCGGATTTCTGTACCTTAACCGGTACAGAAAAACAGAGGAAGACGCTCTTATCTAACTTTCCTAACTTTTTGAGATATTTTGAACTGCATTCACAGATTTTGGAAAAAATGTACAGTCATCGACAAAAATGCTAAAAGTCAAAAAAAAAATCCGTCCCAATCGATTCAGTTTCATTTAGGGATCAAAAGACTCTATGGTGGGATCATTTAAGGTTTGAGTACCTACTAGAAAAGTCGGAAATCGACAAAAACTTTTCTCATACATTCTTAATCGACAAAATATGCCGAGTATTTTCGTATTGTGAATAATGCCCTCCATGGCCCATTTCGAAAATCCACCCTGTATAGATAAGCTCTTAGCTGAGGTCCGATTTGAGCTAAGAAAGCTCGTAATCAAGTCAAAAAAAAAAACCCAGACCCCGCTATAACGATTTGGCTCTGGACTTAAGTAGCATAAGTCCTGATAAGATCAATTTATTATATTATCTCTACTTTATTCGATTATAACAAAATTAAATAGTGATCAATCATTGTTTTCCCAGTTAATTCCATTCACATAGGTATCCATGACGTGTACAATCTCTTGAACTGATAGGTGCCAATACAGGGATGATTGTTGTTTTGCTATTCAATTTCAAACTGAATTCATTTTATGCCACATCTAAAGTTTGAACAGAATTTACAATTTCATGCAATTGAGAAGATGAAGCATTAGATGTTAATGAATACATTTATTTACAGAAACTAAGCTACTGCAATAAGTGCATAAAATTACAAAATACAATAGAATCAGTCAAGCTATCTAAGGATCGTCATAAAAACGAACTCAACCGATCCAGGTCACTGCCAGTCAGAAGTGTAACCAAAATACCTACTTGCGGCATTATTATTAGCTATATTTGAGTACATCTTCAGATACATCTAAACTTTTATTGCATTAATTTAAATTTTCTTTCATTCTTATCCCCATCTTAATTATTTGATCATGCTGCGAGCCTGTCACGATGGGCCTTCGTCTACTGCTCCACAGAAAAAATGTTAATAAATATTTGTCTAAATTACTACATAACATCTATAAGAGCAGCGACCTCTGTAGCGCAGTGGACGAAGGCCCGCCTGCGATGCAGAAGGTTGCTGATTCGATCCCCGCGCAGGAACAATGTTTGTATGATCTTCAAATATTTGTTTCGGGTCTGTGTGTTTTCTATGTATAATATATGTATGTTTTTATAAACAAAAAATTATATAAGTACTACTTGTATCAGTCATCTAGTACCCATAACACAAGTTCTGCTTACTTTGGGGCTAGATAATGATGCTGTGTGAAAAGTCCAGCATTATTTATTATTTTCTTTATTTAACGCGATAAACAATCAGTATTTTTGCGATTAGGTAATTATGATAATAAGTTAATTGCAACACATGTTCTTTCCGGTCAGCACAATCAAGTATTTTTTTAGAAAGTAAATAAAAAACGGGTAAATGTTGGCGCATCCATACTACTTTTTCCTGTGATATTTATTTTGTATTGAGCCCTGTTAAAACATATTCATAAAGCTACAAAAATAATCATTAATTTAAAAGATAAAATTATAAAAGGTTTGTGTTGTAAAAAGCGAATACAGAAGTCTATAATCGAGCGAGCGGTGAGCGCGGGCCGTGTTTGTGAGGCGGGTCACTCTCGCGCAGCGAACTGTAAACCTTTTGAGCTCAGCCGGCCGCGAGCCTCCCTCTGCCTCCCCTGCCTGTAAATACTGCCGAGTGCGGACATATCGTGCCGCCCCGACGCCGACGCCTCGCCTAATGAAAATCCAATCTTTATTTTTTAGTCCCACTCACGCGACAAATACCTACTCAGATGCAATATTCAATAACTCTGCAATGAAAATTTTAGCACATGCAGCACTCTCACTTACCTACAATAAGCGCTTATCGTTTTACGAAATGAAAAACCATTCATTAAGTGGTAGGATTCGGTCTCTATGTCAAGTTACTTAAAAATCTTTATGTACTAATATTAAATTTAGAGAATATTTTGAAATATACCTAAAACTACATTATAAGGCGTGTGCCGAACCACATTATTGTACCAATACAATAGTAGTAGTGTCTAGTGTCAGAGACACGTAACATACCTAAGTATGTTACGTGTCTCTGACAGACAACTCTCTTTAGACATCTCCAAATAATTTTGAATACTTAAAGATGAGTAATGTGTACCTACCGCGCTTTGAAGACAAAAAGTATGGTGCATATAACTAAAATAAAAGTAAAATGAAAATCGGTGCTCCAATGGACATGGTTGTCGTTTTTCGGAAAATCCTTTATTGTCAATCGGGACGGCAGCGCTGGCGAGTGGCGGACCAAATATCTAGCATCGCAGCACCACAGTAATGGGATTATTGTGAAATACAGGATGGTGTCGATCGAGAGAAACATGCGACTAATGAAGTTATTAATCCGATTTTATACGGCTTTCGGTGTTTGCTGTGCAGTTTTTTAGTCCACTCGATGGAGATATATGAGTTTTCCGGGCAATGTGGCTTATGCGTTGGCATGAATTTTGAAACCCATTGTAAAGTTTTGTTTATATTGTTCGCAGGATTTCAATAACGATAGGCAGCCTAACGTG
Organism: Epirrhoe alternata; assembly: GCA_963565295.1. Taxonomy (NCBI): domain Eukaryota; kingdom Metazoa; phylum Arthropoda; class Insecta; order Lepidoptera; family Geometridae; genus Epirrhoe; species Epirrhoe alternata. The sequence goes on along the minus strand of OY751381.1, from coordinate 8,314,712 downwards.
GTGCCGTACAGAGTCAACGAATCAATAGCAGCTTCTCCTTCCTTTGGAATTGGTATATTTTGTTTTTGTACCTACCTTGTTTTAATTTTTTTTACCTACATTAACAACAACATGCTTTGATAATTATTTTGTTTTCAGGTGATAGAAATAGCCCTATTTCATACATCGGTCAAAACAGCATATACAGAAATGGGGATACCAAATCATTGAGTGAGCATTTTTATAATTACTACCATAGTGATAACGGAAGTTCTCACTCGTGGTTTTAAAAAACCTTGTAAACATAAATGAGCACTAAATATCCACCGATTCTTTCTTAATTACTCTAATTTTCCAAGTAAGGTCATTGAGTTAAACATTCAAACATTTTACTTGTAATAATATATTGTATAGTGCATAATAGACTTATGTTTTGTTTAAAATCAGTGTCCTATTTGAAACGGCTTAACGTCAACTAGTATTTGTCTGATTGATGGTATTCAAATGTTCTCAACTGTTGGTTACTCAGCAGTCTAGCTAGTCAGTTTTTCATGGTAAACTGTACAGTGTCTAAAATAAAACTGAAAAATATTTTGATTTTTTGAATAAACGTAAAGCTGTAAAATCTTAAGCAAATATTGATAGTGTTTCATATACTATTGTGTAGTGATAAGCTTGAAAAGCTTTTGTATCCTCGGCAGGTTTGTTTAAATTTTTACAATTTAATCAGGTAGTTACCGGTTATACATCTCTGCAAATGACTTGCGGGGAAATGGCACTCCTCGTAAAAGGTCTGTCACGACGATGGATGCACAGTCTCTTCGGTCCATAGAAACACAGGCCCCACCTCCAACTAGTCCTGAAGATAATACTAGACTTACCAGGTATTTGAACAAGAAATTAATTTAAAAAATATACAATTTGCTTCACCGAAAAAGTCAATTAAAAAATGTATTTTCTTCTATGTTCTTCCCTGTTAGGTTGTAATGGGATTTCTTTTTTTTTTCAGGGAATATTTATCTGGAGTAATGAGTGCAATATATGCAGTGTTATTAGTAACACTTGGTATTATATTCTACTTGGGTGATTCTTTCGTTGACTTTCAAATATCTCTGGTAAATATGATAAAAACTTTTGAAAAACTTTTTTAAGTGGGCTGCTACTTTATTTACTGTTTTGTGTTTTAGATCTATTCCATGTGTCTATGCAGCGTGGGTTTCCTCTACGTCATCTATTTAATGTTTGATATAAATCGATACAAATCTATTGCACTGAAGAATCAACGAATTAAACAGTTGCATGAGGAGAAAATATCTGAATATTTTAGAAAGCAAGAAGTAAGTATACTTTTAGTTTGATTATGTTGATATCTATTAATGTGATTATTATACATATTCACTTGTTGAAAGGAAGAATTTGGTCTTAGTGGAACCAATACTCCTATGGACCGCGGGACTGAAGTGTTCACCAGACCAGAGAACATTCCACCGCCTGTTCTTATTCCTCTGAAGCACCAGTATTGCTTCAGCACTGGGAGACATTCCGGAAGTTTTTACTTAAAAATAGGCGCAGCTGGTAAGCTATAGTTTTTAAATAACCTAAAAGTATGTAACAAAAATCATGTTCGTCAAGGTGTACGTAGTTATAGGATCTATGAAATTTTTAATGTACCTAATTGGGATTGGTTTATTCCCCTTTCAGATTAGGTTGAGTTTTATTTACATACTGTTTAGTCTGCCTATTTGAAATCGGTTTTATTGCTTTTACGCTACTGCTAGTGGTCTACTTTTTAACGTTTTTTTTTCTTCAGGTTTTGCGATTGGCCACTTAGTTCACTCGGTACTCTTGATTGCGGTGCAATTGTCCTATTTATTCGATGTGGATGTAAGCAATGACGAATGTCTAATCCCTCTTCAAATCGCCCTGGACTTTCTGTTTTCTGGATACTGCTTTTTACAGCTGTACTTTATCTTCAAATACTCAAATGTGATTATTTTAAGAGGACAGGTAATGTATAATAAATATAGTTTTATCTATTTATATCATAAAAAATTACAATCAAAACATTTGAAATTAGTTAAAAAAAAAACGAAAGTTGTATTTGTTCAACCTTCGTGTTTTTTTGAACTAATTTCATGGTTTGCCGTCGTCAGTTCCTAAAAGAAGTCTACATTATTTGTTAAAAACTATCACAAAAAGTTATATATCACAAAAAGATATATTTTTCCGAAACAATATCTATTAAATCCTTAGGCGAACCGTTTAAAAGCCGAGGAACCACGTAACTTGCTGTCGTCTCGCCGTTAACATTATTAGCGCGCGACGTCAACAACCGGTTTTGAGTTAAAAGTGTGTTTACATTATTATTATTTGAAACTCTACATAGTATAAGACACACACATATATAGGCGTAGACCATTTTTGTGGGATAAAAGTTCAAATAAATTGAGTTCGAGTGTAAATAACATGATTCGGGTTAGAGAATCCAGAGATGTAGTGAATAGTTCGAAATTGTTTCGAATGGAAACATTATCTATTATTTGTTTTATTTACAGGCTGTGGCCCGTTTTGCATTTATGCATTTGATAGGAAGCAGCCTTTGTTTCTGGGTATCAGCTATCGTTCGTGAAACAACACTACATTTGAGAATATACGCTAATTCTAGGTATGGAACAGAGAACTACAGCGCTATAGGTTCTGACATATCAAAAAATGATGCTGAAGCAGGTATGTTGAGTTATAATAATTAATTTAGTACTATTAAAAATATACCTCCAATACTTAATATTAGATATTCTCTGCTTTGGGTACAGGAAAAATTCTGTTTCAGTTTTTATTACTTTATTCAAAATACTAAGTATATTCATGAAATGATGCATGATAAGTCAACACGGTGACTTTAAATCTAAAATTTTATTCACCAAGAAGGACAAGCACGTGTCTTGAATTCCCTCAAATAAATGTGATTTTTTTGAATAGTGTAAGTATTAGTTATATTTAACCTATAATGTTTTTATTTCAGCTCGAAACGTGAACAGATTTCTTGACATCAGCAACTTGTATAACGAAAACTGCACGGGCGCGGGGGCTATCGAGTCTATCGTTGAAAACTTCTCTCCTTACCTGTTTCCATTTAGCGTGGAGTTTAACATTTTAATCGGTAAATATAACATACTTAATGCATCATCTATTGAGTAGTTAAAACTATTCAACACAAACAAAAAAATTATGTTGTAACTACTTTTGGTGGTGATTGAACCCATTTTCCCATTTTCAGTCGCAATTTACTACATAATTTGGAGTAATATTGGAAATTGTGAAAATGATGACGCTAACTCTGAAACAGTTTCCACATCGGACGATCAGTTTATTTGCAAGTAAGTTACATCAAATAAATTTTTACAATACATTATTGGACACCTTTTTCACTTTTTTACGAATCCACTTCAAGCACTAGACGTTTTGTTATTGTTACAATCTAATTTAGCAACGAGCGTACTAATGTAACATTTATAGTGAAAAAGTTCGAGCGCGGTAGACGCGCATTGAATTTAATTACACATTAAAGCAGAAATAAAGGGGTAGCGATGTATGACATTTTATAACAGTACATAAAACATTTCAGGATTCCTACCGCTAACGAAGACAATGACTTCACCAGCAATATAGTGATCCACGCCGACTGCCATGCTTCCAACCGCGGCCTGTTCGCTGGAATCATCCTGCTTGTCAGCGTCATCGGAATGCTCATCATTGGCTTCGTTTTCAGCAGCGTCGGCGGGTAATTTCACAATTTATAATTGACTATCCATATTTCATTTCATCTTGGATCTGATAAGGCACATTGTATCCTAATGTTTGCGACGAAACACGGCTGAAGTTGCGATTGATGACCTCAAGGACCAGTTTGTCGACGTACTTGGTCCTAGATTCAGATTGAGTACACTTCGAGTAAACGCCCTGAATCAGTAAAGCTATCCAGAATTCAAACTAAAATGGTTCAACTGATTCTTGTTTCTTTTGATTCCTTGTATAAGGGGGTGTAGGCTCTACCTACAACAAATCTTTATTCTCATTATAATTATTTTTGTATGGTTTCCAGGGACTTCCTTGAGCTGGGCTACCTGTTGAATGACTGCCTAAAACTCAGCCTGCATTCTGTGATGCTCATAGCTGCAGTGTTCACGTTCAACCAGCTTCGAAAACTGGACATAAACGCGCATTCTATGTCAATGCTCGATGACGTTCTCCTCTTCATATGTCTGCCAGCCTTTTTCCTGGAGACAGTGCTGTCCATGATCGCCACCGTGAATATAGTCAATATTATCAAAAGCATAGATGTTATTGTTATGGTAAGAAATGGTATTTTTAGTGAAGTTTTATCATGCATATCATGAATGAAGTATACTGTTTTTAGCGTAATATTAGTCATTATAGTGTGTGTATATTATGTTATTATTTGTCGCCATTACTTGTTGCAACCTACTAAAGTTGAGCAAACATAGAGATCAAAAAATTCTGACATTGACAACATTGCAAAATTGATTGAGAAATAGCCATCGCATAATGCCATTTCAGTTTTCCTTGTGTCCTATCTAGCTATTATATGTTATCAGCTCTCATTGATCCATGTAGGTATCTACATAGGTACACAATTTAGTAGTACTAGGTTTTTATAATGAAATTGGCATTGGATTACAATGAGACCGAAACGTGATCATTTGATATTGCAGGTGGTACAAGTGGTGATTCAGACGCCACTCATAATGGATGGGTTACGGCGGTGCTCGAACAATAAAAAACTACGGCGCTCGAAGCCTGGCCGGGAGCTGCTAATGTTCCTCCTCATCGCCAACGTGAGCACGTGGCTGTTCAACACGTTCTCGTACAAGTCCCCCGAGAGCCTCGACGAGCGCTACGAGTTCTACGGCAAGGTGATGTGGACCGTGCTCGGCCACATCAGCTTGCCGCTCATCATGTTCTACCGGTTCCACTCCAGCGTCTGCTTCGCCGACATCTGGGACTCCGCTTACAAGCCCGGAGAAGACCATTGATATTTTATGATTAGTATTTGCTTTAAGTATTTTTCTCTAAATGAGAGTTTAGGGTTACACTCCTAGCGTCTTACCATAAAACGTGACATAAAGTTATTCCACCGAATAAATCAAGAATAACCATACATTTTGACAGTTTACACTCCGGAATAACTTTATGTCACGTTTTATGGTAAGACGCATAGACTTGAAAAAGAATGATGTAGGTTTAAAGTTTTTGCTGAAATATAAAAATGCAGTAGTGAGATAGGTAATTAATTACCTAATCACATTAGGTTATAAAGTAATTTATAATTACTTTATTAGCATAATTTTGCTTGTACTTCTTGTCTATAATGTAGCCTAGCTTTGTCGCATTGTAAAGGTAAGAGTAAGATGTGTGTTTTATAATATTGAATACAAATTATAAATTTATAAATAATTAGATGAAGTAATAAATATTTAAACACGATGTTTTAAATTGTTTAACTATTCTTTTTTTTTTAAACACCTGTGAACTATATAGTAGGGCTACCTTGAGCACGCACTTCGTTGATTTGATGACTAAAACTTCTTCGTAATCACACTGATATGGTGAGTAGGTAATCTTTATTTGCTATACGTATAGCGTTAACATTTTCCATCGATAAATGAGTACACTCACCATCATAAAAATCTAAGAACTACCTTCCATTGATGTTTTTATGGTTCCATATCAAAAGAGTGCCATGGTCCTGTAGAACCGTAGAAGCAGTTCGTTTGTCCATTTGGTCATTCCTTCTATGAAAGCGCTGTATTTTAGAAACCTACAGCCCTGAAGACACCGTAGACACCAACATTTGAGTGTGTATACTGGAGCAGTATTTATGATATGTGTAACCAAATATATCCAAATACCTAAGTATAAAAAAATCTATTACACTGAATTTTTTTGAGAGGCAGACTGAAAAGTCTATGTATCAAAATCTTGAATCGCTGTAATGACTTTTAATTTAAATTCTTCTATGTTAAAGTGAGACAAACGTACCTAGTAACTTTTTAAGTGACTGTCCGTTTTTACTGATTATAGTATACGGCTATTGATAAGCACAAGGAAAAGTAATGCCCAAAATGTTTTATCATTTGCCGAGTTCGTATACACTGGATTGTACCTATCTTATTATTATTGTTGTACAGTGTATAACAATCATCACCTCGTGTAACAGAATTTGTATACAGGAAAAATTTTCTATTATATTTAGTTCAGGTAAGTTTTATTTTCGCCTCCCTTTAATATATTATTTACAGGATATATTATTAAAGAAAATAAACACAATCACTACTCGGTGGCCCCAGACAATCATAAATAGGATCTTTTAGAATACTTGTTGGTATTAGGAGGGTGGTCAAAGTCACGTCCAATATAAATATTTAACGTTCCTTCATTTTAGAGAGGCATTCCATACAGGTTGCAATCCTGTCACCGCGTATTCGAATACAAACGGATTTCCTCACGATGTTTTCCTCTTTCTTTTAGAGCCTAAGTAATTTTCCGGATCGTAAATGTATTATTATGTATGTATTATCGATCCCCACCGCGGGATAAATGTTTGTATGATCTGCAAATATTTATCTCGGGTCTGGGTATTTCTATGTATAATATGTATGTATTTACAAACAAAAAGTATATCAGTTATCTGGTTCCCAAGCAAGCTACACGCTTTAGTTTGGGGCTAGATGATGCTGAGTGAAATGTTCAGCATTATTATTATTACTACCAACGTTTTTCGAATTGATCGAGACACTACTACTACTATTGCCAGAGCTTTGTTCGAAGGGGGGGGGGGGAAGGTGACACCTCGAACAAGGCTCTGGCAGTACTAATAAAGAATAACAACATTTTGGTTGCAGATATTTCCCACAAATAAAAGTCAAGCTAAGCAGCTATTATGAATAGTGAAGAATCAGGCACCACGCCTGTTATGGGTACGTGTCGTGTGTTAGAAGGCAGTTTAGTTTTAATTGTGTGTATAGGTTTGTTTATGTGTGCGTAAGCGATACTGAGCACTCATATTCTATGGAGCGCTCACGAGCTTACGCACACAGAAACAACGTGCATGCATGTGCATCTACATATTGTAGAAAGCTACTTATAATTAAGTTATTACTTTACTTACTTTTATTAGAACATAATGCACTTACTTACCTGTGTACTTTACAGATGCGAGGAATAGCTCAGCTTTTCTTCATGATGACATTGACAGAAATGTTGATATTATATCGTCTTGTAAGTTTTATACTCTTATTTTGCAAGCTTCTACATATTTTATTTGTTATTTATTTATTTATTTATTTTTATTTTATTATTACGGTTGGAATCTTACAACTAAACTTGTCCCCATAACCGATTGTGTTGAAATTGATACATCTATCTAATGTATTCTCAAATACAATAAATTAAAATTATAATTTAAACACAGCCAACTGGTAGAGTCAGAAACTGTTCCATAGATAGTGAATAACAGTAAAATTCGCATTTACCAATGTAATTAAAATCTTACTGTTATGATGACTGTTCTAGCTTTTAATGCAATATTATTAATATCTAAATTTCTTACAGGTGAATTACAAATTCCTCTCAGTGATTTGACAGATAATGAATCTCAACTTACAAGAACCAATATGGCACTTAATCAATCCGTGGAGTCTTTGGATATGCTTGGACCAGCACCTACAAGTCCCGAAGAGAACTCAAGACTGACCAGGTATCTTTAAAAAGTTATTTTAACTGTTGCTTACTTGAAAGTTGATAAAGCTGCGTTGTGGATTAACAAGAAGCTATGCTTGTCATACTTATTTTAAATCTTTATAACAATGCTCTAAGCGAATAAAGATGTACTTTGTACTTATCTTTTTACTCTGTAAAAAACTGGTTTACACAACTCTAGTTTTATTTAACCGACTTTAAAAAAAGGAGAAGGTTCTATATATATTTCCGTCAATTGTAGACCGATTTCCAATTTTTCTTTTGTTTGAAAGAGTATACTCTCGGGGTGGTCCCATATAAATTTGACTCCTGGTTTGATAGTTTTCCCGTAAAACTCTAAAAACCTTCCCTCCTAGACAAATAGAAATCGAACCGACAAATAAGGCTAAGACTTCACCTGCGTCTAATGGCATTATTTGTCAAAATATCATACATTTCATGTGAAGTTTTTCGGCACGTGACTTCCTAGCATTACTTATGTCAAATTGACGATTTAATAGTGCCAGGAACTCACGTGCCGCGATAATTCACATAAAATGTATGCAGTTTTGGTAACGCCGGTGGAGTCTACGTTATCTGTAAATTCGATTTCTATTCTATTTCAATTTGTATGGTGGAGTCAAACATTGAAGTCAGTTTTCTTTTTACTTTTTAAACTCATTTTTGTGTTAATAACGGGACGAGATCGCGTAAAGGTTTTGGATAATATTCTAACTATTATCTTTCTTCGACGTTTCGATCGGATTGCACCGATCGTGGTCACGAGGGAACGTCGAGGTAAGATAATAGTTCGAATATTATTCAAAACCTTTACGCAATCTCGTCCCATTATTAAAACAAAAATGTGTTTTCTTTTTAGTTTTTAAAAAACGTAATTATATCTGTTTCAGACAGTACCTCTCAATAGTCTTAGGCATAATATACGCTGTATTGCTAGTTTCTATTGGAGTTATATTGAATATTAAAAACATGAACACGTCATTGGTAATTATCATAATATCCTACTAATATTATAACTAAATCAGAAAGTTTGCAGAATATTTGTGTCACAATCTAGGAACCAGTGAACTATTTCGGTTGAAACTTGGAATAAATCTATGTGGTCTTGAATCGCGATACAGGCTATTTATGTTATATTATATATATAACACTTGTTGGTGCCACGCGAGCAAAAGCTAGTAATTCATAATTCATTCATCTATTGTTTTATTTTCTATGCATTTACTTTCAGATTTATTCCATCTGTCTTTGTGGAATCGGATTTGTATATCTATTGTTTTTGATGATCGATATCAGTCGGTACAAATTTAATGAGTTGAAAATCAAAACGAATGATGAGTCACACGAGGTAAAAGTTCTTACTTTAAAATATTTCAAACTGAAAATCTGATCTTAAGTTCTAATGTAAATTTTTAATGTAGTGTGTCATCAAAAACGTAATATTTATGATCATTTGCATGTTAAAGGAAGGAAATAGTTTGACCAGACAACAAACGCCCATTGGTTTGTCAGAAGCATCAACTCCTCAGCCTGCTTTTATCGCCCGGAAACCCCACTATTGTTTTACCCGAGGCAGGCATTCTGAAACATTTTACTTAAAACTTGGCGCTGTAGGTAAGGACTGTACCGTACGGAAGCGCTCGTGGTCGTGCTTGCTTAGTCGTTCTTGATATATCGTCGAAGTTAAGCAACGTTCGAAACGGTCTGTAAGTGGATGGGTGACCGCCAGTGGCATTTTCGTCTGAGCGCTTCCGTGCTTCGGAGGGCACGTTAAATTGTCAGTCCCGGCTATTTAAGTCGTTAAGCCATGATGGAGGCCTTAAGGCGGCCTAAATACTCTGTCACCAAAGTTGGCCACTGACTCATACGAACACGTACGTACGTACGCACCGTACTTAAAAGATGGGTTTAAAAATATTTGTGCTATGATAAAGGGCGTAAGCAATCGTGTCACTATCAACTAACCTAGTCATACATTCGGACCTTCAGAGATCTAGATCTTGCGTTGATATCAAGGAGATATTGATACGATAAGATTTGATGATATCATTTTATAATTTTTCAGGATTTGCCATGGGTCACTTGGTCCACTCGATTCTTCAGGTGGCAATACAGGTTGGATTTATCATGGATTCAGAAATTGACAATAACGAATGCATATCATATATTTCTATTGTCCTGGACCTTATGCTACCTTGTTACTGCCTCTTGCAACTTTATTTTGTCTTCAAGTATTCAAATGTTATAATAATGAAATACGAGGTAATAATTAGGCTTCTGTTTTTTAGTTATTATTTACTTACTATCTTATTATATTTTAAATTTATATTTTAAATTTTAAGGCATTCTTTACATTTCAGTGCCTGGCTTACTTTGCATTTATGCATATGATAGGAAGCAGCCTCTGCTTTTGGATTCAAACGATCTCTCGCGAAACAATCTTGATTTTAACAATCTATGCCCACACCATGTATGGACGTAATGAAGACGGCTCCAGCCAATACGACGATGAAGAAATTAGTAAGTTAACTATAATAAATAATAAATTCATATATTTAAATTTATTTACTATAGCATTGTAATAAACAATTTAAATGATTTAAAAATAGCTGTTTGAGTAAAATTATCCCGCACTCGAATGGATAGGACTGCATTGAAATTGGCGCCGTATTGCAATCTCTACTTGCACATGAATGATTGTTTTTTACTTTAGAGAAAAAGCTGGGAGCATTTATTGATATTGAAAGCCTCTATCGTGAAAACTGCAGGGGTTCGGCAGCAGTAAGTTCCATAGCTGCGAATGTCTCTCCTTACCTCTACCCGTTTACCGTCGAATTCAACATATTGATTGGTAAGCTTTTAGATTATTATTTACGCTGTGTATTTACGATATCAATATAATATCCTGAACTTCACCTTATGTTTTAAAATTTCGATTTAATTTCAGTTGCTTTCTACTACACAATTTGGAGTAATATTGGGAATTGTAAAAACAATAACTTCGAAACAGAAGCGAATTCTACTAACGGTCAATTACATTGCACGTATGTACCATTTTTGTAGTACCATAGACATTTTTGGGGCAGACCCCGGAGAAGATTGCGGGACGATCTCAACAGACATCTAGATAGCTCAAGATTGAGAGGTGTGGAGAAAGGAAATAGGCTTTTGCTCTGCCTGCTTACCAGGAGTGCTCCATCTCTAAGGTAGAATAGAGTTGTGTTTGAGATAAGGAAAAAGCAACTCAGCTTACTTTTTTCTACTGTAGAGATAGCGTTATCATGGTAAGCAGGCTGCAGTGGGACGAATAAATAAATTAATTGACGTTTGCAATAAATAATAACACTAATATCTTTTAATAAATAAAATGTGCTTTAAATTCAAGGCTTTCTAATTCAAACGAAGACGACGACAAGCACAGCAACATCGTCATCCATGCTGACTGCAGCAGGTCGCTCCGAGGGCTCTTCGCTGGTATCATACTGACGGTCCTCGTCGTCGGTGTGCTCATTATTGGTTTCGTGCTAGGCAACGCTGGAGGGTAAGTTAATACTCGTAACTACTACCGCCCGTTTGTGATGCAGTAGGTTTCCCACCCGGATATTATATTTGTGAGATCTGCAACAAATTATGTATTTTATGTGTGAAAAAGAAAAGTAGTTTAACAGTCCTATGGTCCCTTAAGATAAGCTCTGCATTATACTGCTTAATGCTGAGTGAATGTCTAGTACTATTAATTAGTACTAGACATTCACCATGCGTCTCGGATGGTGGTCTTTCTGGTGAACTTGTTTGAGGGTTTGTTCAGCGCTGCCTTGACTTGATCCGTCCATCTCTTTAGTTTGGCTAGACGTCACAACCGAACTAAAGAGACTTTTTTAGAACCAATAGTCCGGGACCGAACAAACAACCAAACTACTGAGACTAGAGGAATAAAACTACATACGAACAAAATTTCAATTACAAAAGAAAAAAAACACTTTCTATCCTATTTCAAAATTAACCTTTCTTTACAGAAAATTCCAAAAAGTAGGGTACTTGATAAAAGACCTTCTCAAGCTTGGAATCCATTCATCGATGCTAATAACCGCAGCTATTGCATTCGCCAAACTCAGGAAGCTAGACATCAACAAGCATCCTATATCTCTCCTCGATGATGTGTTGCTGTTTATCTGCCTACCAGCTTTCTTTCTGGAGTCAGTGTTGTCTATGATCGCCACTGTGAACATAGTCAATGTCTTAAAGAGCTTAGATGTTGTTGTTATGGTAAGTTAAGTTGAAAGCAAGATTTACTTAACTTTTATAGGGCCTCATTTGTCAGCAAGCCTGAATGTATCCAAAGCACATATTGTTATAGTATTTATTTTACGTAACAAAAAATGCAGATACACGGCTGGAATACAAACCAATGATCTCCTAATTATAGATATCAATATACAAAGTTTGGCTCCGCAACGTTTCGTTTGATCCGTCTCCAAACTGTACTTATTTGATACATAAATAATTAACCCAAGGAAAGTATTAATAAAGACCACGCATGTCACCGCAGGTTCTACAGGTGGTGATCCAGACGCCGCTGATTATGGTTGGATTGAGACGCTGTTCTAACAGCAAGAAGCTGCGTCGTTCGAAGCCTGGCCGGGAGTTGCTGATGTTTCTCCTCATCGCCAACGTGAGCATGTGGCTGTTCAACACGTTCTCGTACAAGTCCCCCGAGAGCCTCGACGAGCGCTACGAGTTCTACGGCAAGGTGATGTGGACCGTGCTCGGCCACATCAGCCTGCCGCTCATCATGTTCTACCGGTTCCACTCCAGCGTCTGCTTCGCCGACATCTGGGACTCTGCTTACAAACCCGGAGAAGACCATTAAACGCAAATGTTGGTTTCTTTCAGTTAGTTTTAAATGTAAGGATATTATAGAGGGCTAAAATAGTTAGTTAAATACGGAAAGTTATATTTGTAGTACCCGAATCGATTTAGCTATAAAAAGTACCATTTATTCACAGTATTTTCTTCATTTAGCTGAATAAGCATGATATATTTATGCGTGTTATGTCCTTAAGGCCCACAATGAGACAAACAACAATAGCTGCGTAGCATTTCATTTAATAAATTATGGTAATAGCCAAAGATTGAGCAGTTGGCGCATAAACACAAAGCACGTATCAATACATCGTCTTAGCTGACCGACTCACAGAACACTAATTATGTTCCAGCGTAATTCAACTATCGAATATTAGGTTAAGTTCTCGGTCCACCGAGGCACTTAGCATGCTCGCTTACATATAAACTAGTTATAGAGTAGATGCTTCCGCTAGCCTACTATCGTGTTTACATAATCGATATATCGAGTTACCTGCAATTGAAGCAGCGACGTTGCACTTCTGATATTGCATGCTTGAAACTCTTCAATCATGTAACTGTTATCTTTTATCTTTCTACACCTTCACACGGTGTTTCTATTCTATGTGGGGTGGGGTAATCTCCATAACTACTGTCTTTCAGTTAAAGTCACGGGTGGCAGCTAGTAATTTAAAATTAATGAATTATGACTAGCTATATGTTTCAAAAACTAATTTAAAATGATAAAGATTCAGAAAAAGTCAACGGTTTTTAGACGTAGAATAAATAAGCAGTCATAACATAACTATTATACATTTCTTTGCATTTGGATAAAAAGGCTTGCATGGGCAATTCTACACGAACGAATGTCTATTGAAATTCAGAAAATAATTTCAAAATTCTTAACGGTAAACACTTTCAGGAATGAAAAGGTGAGAAGTAGTCAATTTAGATCACGTTTGCTCTTTACCCTGTTGCCCAATTACCATTCGTTCACATTCAGGCAGTGAACCAAAATGGTAGTATTAAAATGATACAAAAATTCAGTGACTCTATTCGGCTCTACACGGACTTCCAGTTTGTTGGGAAAGCGTTGTGAGTCCTTTAAGCTTGGCATAAGGTTCATTTCTGTTTGCGTATTGATGCGAGTTGTAATCTATCCGTATTCAAAATGTGCGGGGAAAATATTAGCCGAGAGTAAACCAGTAGGGCAGCGCGCGACGCACGGATATGCGCTCGGCTGCCCAATGCCACTGTTGTCTAATTGTTTCCGATCTCCTCTGAATAACCACCGCGTTGTATTGATAAAATTTGAACACGTGAATGACGGCTTATAAAAGCATTCGATGCTCCATTGATCTTTTGAATTTAGAACGATTTCTTATAAGCCCTTTTTAGATTTTTAAAAGTAATGTTCTTGTTAGCCTAATTAGGATTAGAAGGTTACGTTTGCATCTTAACGTATGGTTATGTATTCAGTGCTGTATAAAAAATTTCGTTCAGTAATAGGTGACGACCTCTGTGGCGCAGTGGGTGAAAGGCCGCTTTTGACGCAGAAGGTTGCGGGTTCGATCCCAACCGCGGGATAAATGTTAGTAGGATCTGCAAATATTTAGCTCGGGTTTGGGTTTTCTATGTATAATATGTATGTATTTACAAATGAAAAGTGTTTAAGTAGTATATCAGTTATCTGGTTCCCATAGTACAAGCTTTGCTTAGTTTGGGGCTAGATGATGCTGTGTGAAATGTCCAGCATTATTAATTATTTTTATGTACCTAATGTGAAATAAAATCACATTAACCTTATAAAATCAGAATACAAGTATTGAAACAATGCCAATATAGGCTTTAAACATGACGAAAATATTTTAAAATTAAGCTCAGGTGGCCATACTCCATTAGCATGTCACTGTAAAATTAATTCCCCTTTGTTTTTCACTACACTTTTAAGCGTGTAAAAGCCTTTATTGCACACAGTAATTGGTGCACGGTATACGGGCCTTGTAATAAACTCTACAGTAAACAATTGATTTAAATTTTAGAGCCTTCGGAATCGAAGTTCAATTTCAGTGTTTTAATAGCAGAGTGATTTTGAACAAAGTATGTATATAAGTTTACATGTATATAGTTTACAGAAAGAAATCATTAAACCTAGAAAGAAATGGTTAAATACAGAAATAATTGATCTCATGAAAGAAAGAAGACTAATACGGAGTAAAACTGATGTAGATAGTATTAGAGAATATAGAAAAAATACCAATAAAATAACACTTAAATGCAAGGAATGCAAAGAAAAAGATGTAGAGAAAGACTGTGAAACTATAGATTATTATATGAACATAGGTAAAATAGATGTAGCATACAACATTATTAGAAATATAAGCAAGATACCAAAAACAAAATCGACGGCAATATTTGATGAACAGAACAATTTAGTGATAGTAAATAATAAATAAATAAATAATAAATAATGCTGGACTATTCACACAGCATCATCTAGCCCCAAAGTAAGCAGAGCTTGTGTTATGGGTACTAAGATGACTGATATATTACTTATATACTTTTTTGTTTGTAAATACATACATATTATACATAGAAACACCCAGACCCGAGACAAATATTTGTAGATCATACAAACATTGGTCCCGCCGCGGGGATCGAACCCGCAACCTTTTGCATCGCAGGCGGGCCTTCGCCCACTGCGCTACAGAGGTCGTCAGTGATAGATAATGGGGAAGTAGTAAATAGATGGAAAAGATATATAGAAGATTTATATAAGGGTAATGGACTAACAGAAAACGACATTGAAAATGAAAGAGATGTAGAAGAAAACTTAGGTCCAGAAATATTAAGAAACGAATTTGACGTTGCTCTAGCATCCATAAAGAATGTTAAAGCAGCAGGAGATGACGGAATCTTCATTGAAATGATTGAATCATTTCAAATAAATGGAATGCTCTTCCCGTGTCCATCAGATTTGCTAAATCGCTTCCTATTTTTAAAAACTTAGTACATAGTTATTACTTGTCATTGTAGATATTATTATGTATATGTATTTATTAGGATTTATAGTTATTAGTAGGTATTTTATATGTATTTATGTTATATATGTAAGTATATTATTATTATGATTGTTTAACTTATTCCTTTAAGTATCTTTTATGTATGCCACCGTCCTCATTTGTTAATCTTATCCTGTCCATCCAAAGGTTACCTGGAAGAGATCGCTTTTAGCGATAAGGTCGCCCATTGTACCATATTTTTACATGTTTGTTTTTAATTTATGTTATTTTTCTGGTGTACAATAAAGCTATATTCTATTCTATTCTATTCTAATCATTTCAATGAAGATTCCGTCCTCTCCTATTCAGATAATGACCTTCTGCTGAATGAAGTTTTTGAAATTATCAAATACAACAAATTAGGACAAATACCAGAAGACTTCAAAATTACTAAAACCGTTACTCTACCGAAAAAAGCAAACACCTTTAAATGCGAAGAACATAGAACGCTTAGCTTGATTTCTCAAGCTTCAAAAATTCTACTTAAAATTATACAAAACAGAATGAGAACAAAAATAGAAGAAAATTTAAGTGAAGACCAATACGGGTTTAGAAGAAATAAGGGAACCAGAGAAGCAATTTTGGCCTTAAGACTTATAATAGATAGACGAATGGACCTAAGTTTAAATACTCACATAGCTTTCATCGTCTTAGAAAAGGCATTCGATAAAGTAGACTGGAATAAAATGATGACAGCCTTAAAAAACATCGGAATCGATTATAGAAATAGAAAAATAATATATGAGCTGTATAAAAATCAAGAAACCATAATAGAAGTTGGTAACGAAAGAGTTAAAGCTAAGATCAGACAAGGAGTAAGACAGGGGTGCTCACTTTCACCATTGATATTTAACATGTTCATAGAAGCAGCTATAAGGAAAATATCGGAAACTTCAAATATCGGTGTTAAGTTCAAGAGCACAAGAGCTGAGCTCTTAAGTTTAATGATGATGATGTATATAACAATTGGAAAAGTTTCACCATCAATAAATGCAAGTGGTTGCAATCGCAATCCCAACGTCGACTATTAGAATATGAACTTATTTTTATAAGTCCCAGAGGCTAGATAAGAATTACTTTAAGAATAAGCTTTTATGTATGTGTATCTCACTATAAGTAAACCATTGTGTTTTACGAGAATAAAGTTCTTTAAACCTAAGCCTTTCTTCACGACGTTTTTCTTCGCTATATAGAGCACGTAAGTACCTGTCAATACGCATAATAATTACGAAACGATAAATTACGCTATTGATTGATACACGACCGGATCCAAACCCACGACCTTCGGATCGAAAGTCGATGCACTAACCAGCCAACACGGTTATTAATCTAATCTCATATTGGTACATATTTTACAAAATTAAATAGTTGCATAAATAACAAACTTTAGTTACAGTAGTGATTTTTGAGTTCATATATTAGAGCACAATAGAACATTTGTAGGCCGTGGTCACGCTCGATGTGCTGCGCTCGCGCATACCGGAAGGGTGCGACTCGACGCGACATCGCACCGGAAGTGTCCCTACAGCCCGTGACCTGCGCCCGCGCACACGCTCTTTGTTGCCTGGTTGCAGCACACGCGACTTATCTTATATCCATTTAAACAAATAGAAAGGTGTATAACATAATAAAATCGGTCAAAAACAAAATATACCAAATGCTAGGTTTTAATGTAAATTGCTCCATATTTTTTAAAAAAATCTCGCCGGCTTTATAGGATAAATCAGACTGCGTTCCACCACAGCTAACTACATTACCATAAACCCTTTCCACTCGGAATCGTACAGTGTATTAAGGCCACTTTACGTCGCTTTGAGGACCACTAAAAGTGTCGGTGTTATTAAACAACAGTGTGCTCTTCACTTGACGTAACAGATCTTGAAGAGGCAATCATGAACTTCTGAAGTACCAACATGAAGGTAAGTTCCGACATCCTTAGTTTTCCGATATGTTTATGTTATTTCTATCTCAAGACCACTCTCCAGACATGATTGAATAGTGTTTCGTTGATATTTCGTAATAGATTCGATTTTTCTCTCTATTTTCTCGCTAAAAGCTTTTCTGACCGTATGACATTGCTTTTTAGAATAGATTGAATCAAAGGTTTACGGAGCTGGTGAATATCAGTCAACGCATAGTGGGATTCCGTATTCACTCTGTGCAAGTTGAATTATCTAGCTCTACATTGTTGCGCAAAAATACATCCATTCAATAACGCTATAGAATGTTACTTATATTCATGTCTACACCCTTTCATGATCACGATATTCTTTTGAAGCCTTTATTATACCTGAATTCACACCTAAGGAGACGATAAACACATAATTATTATGATCACCGTGCTATGAATAATTATCGGTACACACGGTGGAAGTAATATTTTAAAGGTACTGCCGGGTTCCAAGACATCCCTTGCCCTATAAGGGCAGGCTCGTCCCTTCAACAGTACATATTTTGAACGTACAAGTGTGTAGACTGACGATCGACCTACACACACGTGTTCAAGGCTGACTTATTTGGGGTGTAAAATTGAATTACTTTCGGGAACAGTAGTTTAGAAACGGTTTCAGTTTGGTCCCGAAAATTGTAAAAACAATGCTCAATAAAAATCAAAGATAACGTTGAACTAAACGAAATAGGATAAAAATAGTAAAAGTATGAAAATAATTGATAACAATCTGTAAACAATTTTAAATCCGTTCTGTAAAAGTTGTTCAATTTGACTATTCGAAGGATAGTCTGCTCTGATCAAAGACGCGATGCCGCTCGTCCGGAAAATTGGCCGGGCCCAATGAATATTATTAAGGCCCATGTTACTTCGCGCCAGAAGAAAACATTGCACAACTTTATTTACACACACTCAGGACGGGTTGCCAACTAGTTTAGAACATTTACATATTATCCAGACAACTTCAACAATAATGCATGATAGAAAATGTTGATTGGGATAACACATTTTTCACGGAAACATTTAAGTGGATTATGCTATACACTAAAATGTTTTTACTATCGCATGAGCTTTTAAAGTTAATGGAGGAAGGGAGGATGGAAACTCAATCAAATATCAATTTAATGCTAATTTTAATATGACAAAAAATATTATTTAAAAAATGGATGCTTGACCAGAGAAACTTAAATGATAAAATATGGTTTGTAAAGTGGAATACACAAGAGATAATGCAATTAAATGACATTTAATGAACAGGTTAATAAAACACCTAAGTGTTTTTATAGATATAATATAAGGGTCAAATATTCTACCTAACTGTAATTAGTAAACAAAAAAATTAAAGCTTAGCTTAGAGTGGAGGCTCACCCTAATCCTAGCACACCGTACAGTGTAGCACACGTCACGGTTGAACGGCCATATTTAAAGATATGTGACGATCCAGTGGTTGCCCAGTGAACCGGCAGAGGATGTGAGTTATTAAGTGGTACACTTTCAGGTGGTCTGTCGAGTGAGAGAATCGGCCGCGCCGCGCTCGTGCCCACCACTGGGGCTGTCACAAAATATGGGACCTCTTAATTAGCTAATCATAATTCACTGGTAATAAATATCAGGTTTGAATTTTATTAAATTTTCGAATTTAAAAATGATTACTCAAATGCACTTGATTATGGAAATAAAATAAAGATAATTAAAATTAAATAAATTAAAAATCATATGTTGCAAATATAAAATGAAAAGATTTAAGTATATATTGACTTATTTATTATTTATAGGTACCATTTTTTTATATTGAATTCAAGTATACTTTACAAAGTTTACAAGTAACAATTAACTAAACTACAGCGTCGTATATTTTTTAAATATAATTATTGCTACACGCTAAGATATTAGTTGGCATTCGTGTGACAATCCTAGCTGTTCATCCAATCGTGACGGCCTCTGATGATATTCAACCACACCAAATGTTTAGGTATTACACTGATTCCAACTGTTTCTGTTTGGATTTACCTGTCAGATGGAACGCGGGAACTCGCCGCCTGTGCCTATAACTCGGTGGATTAATGCAGCGATAAATGTACCTATGCAAGCGTTATAATTGGATGATTTGAATCGCAACAAGCATTGCCCTATATCACTGCAATCATGGCGATACAGAGTTATATCTCTATTTTTGTTAACCAATGTTACTGCAATGTTATTTCTAGGTGGTTGCTTGATACTGGGTAATTTTAAAAGAGTTTATAGATTTTCTAGTAGAGTACCAAGCGAAGGAGAAGTTCGAAGTCATGTCGTAAAGGGTCAAGAAGGGTGCGATTGAGAGCATAGTGAATAGAATAATACACAACTGATGATGCACTGGTGTGCAGTACATCATGGTGCGGATTTAGGACGAACACTTTAAGAAGAAGAATACTATGTTAAATACTTTACAATGGAAAACTTAATATGTTAATATTCAGCAATAACATGCTTTAATAAACAAGGCAGTGAGAGCATCCTAGTCATCTCCGTGCAATATTCATGTCATATAATTATTCCTGTAAGCGTAAAGTGCTCATTACCAGTGCCGGTAGTGGCTAATCACTTTATTTTCCCGGTGCACGTTACGGAAAATCGACTTTGTCGTGGAAATTAATTAGCCTCAGTAGCAGGCTCAAAGCTAACATGGTGGACGTACACTGGAGATGCACCCGGAACTCAGCTCCATTGGCCTCTGTAAATCAATATCCGGTGGCCGTGCCTGTCGCAGGCTTTGCCTCAATTTAAATAAAACTACATTAACTACTTTCCAACTTGGACGCATCCGGTGGGATGGGTACTGCCACTTCCAACGAGGCAATTTAGCTATGGAAAAATAATAACAGTTATTTATTGAGTAGTTTAGTTTTTAAGTTGTCTAACTACAACTATAAAACTGATAACTCTTGACCAGAGTGGTCGAGAGTTACCAGTTTTATAGTTGAAAATTCCATGGATCTTACAAGTTTTATCTTATCATCAAATTGCATTATAAACACCAATAACATCATACCAGGTGTTAACCTGGTATACCAGCAAACTATTTTTCAAAAAGCAAACATTATCAAAAAACAGAGCACTTTGGCTGCTTTTATTTTGTTGCCAAACAAAAATATCACATTCACTTTCATATTCACTTGAAGAAAAAGTCAGCTCAGTAACAAAATTACAAATAAAATAAAATATTTATTTGGTGCACAACAAAAAATTATGAAGAAAACATTCCAATGTGATCAACTAAACATGTTTCATTAAAAGTTTGTTATTGAACCTGAGTATTACTTCAGAGTTGGAAGCATGTTCTAAGAAACTTGCAATGTTCCATTCATACTAACCAACTGCCTGCACTAAGTTCTTACCTTCAGACAGATTTTGTTTTATTTGTTCCTATATTTAATTATTTAACTAAACATATTACTACATTACAATGCCTCTCAGATTTCTAAAGTGTAGTTAAATTCGGTATAACGCCGATTATAATGGTAAAGCATTAAAATGTGACCTCATCTGAATGATGTTGAAAAAATATAAGTACCAAAAAAGCAACCATGCATAGCTAAACCACGTTGTCATGCGGCTTTTTGTGGTTAGTCAGCGCCATGACATTTGGCACATTTTGCTGAAATCAGAGAAATGGGATACTACTTACGTTACTTATAGTATAAAACATCATTGGCTGAATTTCATTTTTCATCGTGGTTGCAGGCTAAAAACAAAAGAAGTGTTTAACCAAATAAGACACCTTTGGCAACACAGTTTAATGTGTGTGGTGGACCCTTAACTTTAATCGACACGGGCGATAAAAACTCGTAGACGTGGAGCACACGGCCGATGCCAGCGTAATGAAGATTTGAAGATAATCGAAAGAACGCCCGCTCGGCAGACGATTTATCTAAAGCGTGCGACCGACGAGTAATAATACCTGTAAGGACATGTGCACACTTTAAACATAGTCTTAAACTTATACGTTTGATAACTGCTGGAAGAAGGCACTAAATGAGAGCGTGACATTTTAATAAAATCTGACTGGAATTACTCACGTCACTTCAAGTACCACATCTCTCTCCAATAATGAGATTATCTGTGACTCTCTCATACCCAAATGTTTCTTCGATTAAATACGACTATATTTTTTACTCAGATATTACCTTTACGATATATCCATGAAAGTTTTTTAAATCAGTAATGATTTAATTCCTCTAATAAACGCTTTCTCTGTAAAAGTTGCTAACCTCTCGTTAACTACTTTAGTTTTTATACTCGTACTCCCTTGGCATTTGTTGAATCAATTTTCTATAGAATTACGAATCTGCCCAATCCAGAATCTGTCCTATACCTACCGAACAAAAGATAATTTTATACACCTGTAGGTAGACGAAACAATTATAAGCATAGCAACAACATCCTAAGTGTAAAATAGAGTTATTAGAGTTTGCTCATGCCAGTATGCCTGAGTGCTTATTCAGGCTCCGGGCGCATTCAGCCGTTGCTAGTTACGCCCTCTGCTTGCTCTGAAAACTAGCACTGCACAAGCATCACGATTACATACACACTAGCATTCACCCGCAGATTTACTCGCGTGGTATGTACCAACACGTTGCAAATGCAAGATATACATACTATTCCAAGTTTCTTCCAAATCTGTCCAATTGGACAAATAATGCCTGATTGAAACAGAAACCAACATAGTCACAAACTATCAGGTTTATAATAGTTATATAGGATTAGTTAGGCAAATCTTCTAAATTATTACAGATAATTTATTTATCTAGTGACCAGACGATTTCGGTAGCGTGATAGGCAAGTAGTCGGCTGAAACGTCTCACGATGCACGATGAGAGAAAGTGCCTTTTTTTAAAGTCTGGGTATTGTGGTCCCTACCATGATACTCGTAGTTTTTTATACTCATGTCGAGCATCAAAAATCTTTGTTGGGTTTCATAATTAATTGGAAACCTATCATAATCCCTCGGAAATAAAAACATGGATAAACTCTCTGTTTACCCTATCAAACATATATTTTCAAAATCGGTCATCAGAGAAATCGACGAACATTCACACACAACATTCACTTCTTTTTTTGAAGTTGGTTAAAAAACGTAGGTATAACTATAAACGAAAAGTGTATCTGCTGAAAGCTGCGTCAGTAAACATGACAAAATAGGCCCATAACTGTGCCGATAATAAATATGGAATAGGGTTTCCAATCAAGTCAACTTCGCGCGCCTGCCCGGAACTAGTACAGACCTCGTTGTGTTTAGACATGAACAAATAAAAATAGCGGATATGAACTGGTTTTTCTGTTACAAACATCCTGTTCGAGATTCATAACTTGCAATGTTTGATAAACGGCAGTTTGCATTCGTGTTTTGGTCGCGAGGCACGCACCACTGATTCAATGATGATCCAGCGTTCGTATCTGCATGTAGATATTTGCAGGACAAATCACTTTAATTCAGAAACTGGATGCTTCAACCAACGTTATTGATGAACAGCAGATACATAAGTACTATGAGTTTTTTTAACCAATATTTAAGTTTCTTGTGCTTCGAAACGAATGTATAAGGTTGCTGAAGTTATTAAAATATCCCACATGTGAAAGATAAGCTAAATGCATTTTAACTTGTACTGTTAAAAAGGTCCGAACACTTTTTAACCTATCATGATTTTTATTTAATAACGGAAAACTTAAACATACTCGTAAAAGGTACACTATGAACAGTTTTAACAGCCTAGTTATTTATTTAGAAAATAACTATTAAAAAGTATAAAAGATAATGGCTAAATTGTAGCAAATGCGTAGGCCTCGTAGACTTCGTAGCACTACTACGCTGCGGTGACGTAGAGCCTGCCGGTCCCGCTCGCCTGCATTATAAAGTAACACCTTCAAGACAAATTTTAAATTGCCGTCTACCAATACAAAGCGAGAGCTATCTTGGCCAAGTGGGTATAGTTAGCATAGTGCCTTGAACAAGAAGGTCGTGGGTTTTATTCGCAAACGAGTTACAATGAACTTCATGAATTTCTCATTAAAATTATCTAAACATACCATTTCAAAAGTACATAATTTTGTCAAAAATATTTAAAACCGACTTCAAAGAAGGAGAAGGTTCTAAATGCAAGTAGGTATTTATTAAATGTTATGTATTTAAGAAACATGGTTTTAGATTTTTGTAAAAAAAAATTTGTTTACCACACAGAATTCCATATAATCCCTACCTATGTTTACTTGTATCATAGGTAGGCTTATTTAGAGTAAGAGAGAGGTATAAATAAAGTACTTCAATCACTATTAAGCTATTAATCCATGACAGCGGGGCACCAGAGTTGGCCACTGAATCATATGAACTGACTTTATCAATAAGTGACACCACTACACAAAACAAACCCGAGGGCAAAATCTACATAAAGTATAGACAAAACTTTATGTCTGTCGCACGGACGGGCCGTACTTCTAATGGAAACAATGCCGCCTGCTCCCAGATAAGGGAAACTACATCAAGATACGTAACAGCCCACTTAAGAACTTTGTGACAAGCATAGTTGCATCTACTATATAGATAAACATTCGTATTTGCAAAGACAACATAGCAACGATAGTTACTGTGTAATTTTAGATCTTTGCCCAGCAGTAGAACACAAATG
The DNA here is from genome assembly GCA_963565295.1 of Epirrhoe alternata. Lineage (NCBI taxonomy): Eukaryota > Metazoa > Arthropoda > Insecta > Lepidoptera > Geometridae > Epirrhoe > Epirrhoe alternata. The sequence continues at coordinate 8,290,437 of OY751381.1, read as the reverse complement.
AGTAGCAATAATAATGTAATGTTACATAGTGAAACTTGCGCGATCGTTCAAATCCGACTTTACCATTCAACTATACAATCCGGTTTTGGCTTTGCTTGCACACAACTAAAACTTTAATTTATCCAATGGTTGAAGCTAAACAATAAAACCTCAAATTGTTTATATTCATAATATGTATAAGTAGGTTGCAAGCTTTGCCAAAATAGCCAACAAATAATGTTCATAACAAATCATAACATAAATTGTCTGAGACCCAAACTCGCTAGAGTCAATATTTATTTGCACAAATACGTATTTTAATCCGTATTTACATAATTCAGGCGGCTACGGAATCATTCTGTAGTTCCGTAATACACAAAATGAACGTATCCCAAGATCCCACTTACAAATTGGACCGCGTTGGCGTCCTATTCTGGAAATTGCCAAAACTAACTTAAATACTTAATCAGTAGGTTCGTATCACAGGTTGTCACTCGATTATTGACCTTAATTCCAACTAGTTTAAAGTTTATTTTTTTGATCGTCGTTTTTTGATTCAACACACAAAAGTTTTCTTTTTTTCTTGTCGATGTTTTTAGCTTAATTAATTAGTAGAATTAGGTGGTCGATTGGGTTACCACTACATTTTATCGGTGAACTGTTGACATCCTTGAGATCTTTTGTGCTGGTCTTAGGACACAAGTGACACAAAAAAGCGCTACAATGATGGAACTGGAAAATTTGGAATGTATCGAATGTGATGCATTTGCATTGTTTTAAGCCGTCTTCCCTAAGCCCCTTTCACGCTCACAATGAAAATGAATCTGAGCTTAGATGTTAAATGAAACTGAGGTAACTTAATGATGTTTGAAATGTCCAGCATTATTTATATGCTGTACTAGACCAAGTATTGTGGTATGCTAAATAACGATGCATGCAAGGTCCCAAAACATTAGGTACTTTCAGATTTTTTATCGTTATTTTTAATTTCGTTCAAAAAATATTACCATCTTTACAATAAATGCAGTTATCGCAGATACTTCCACGATTGCAGTTCGTGCAGAATAAGCGCTTACAGTCCATTGGGACCGTGGCGGGCCGAATGGAGCGCGCATACTAATTCGTGGTCGTCGAGGAACATTCAAATAGCAACCCAGCCCGGCTTACGGGGATATGTGAGACGGCCCCAAGATTTAGTTTACAACTTAGATTACAAGCTCTGGCCGTGTGGTCAAGAATTAAACAAGTAATCTAATGGCCCACACGTTACGTGCCCGTTAAGAAACGAGCTAATTTAAATTCAATTTTACTAAGTCCTTTGAAACTAGATTTTGAAATCAAATTAGTTTCAATAATAGTTAGATTAGGTAGTTTTAGGTAGATGGCTATTAACAGACAAGTTTTTTGTAACAAATATTATTTAAATAATTTTAGTACCTACCGTCTAATAGGAACACATATCTAAGTGATTGTTGTTATAGAATTAGTGGTAATGTTTAGTAACCACAAAGTGTAATCGCAAAATAATTAAAGATCTAGAAACATCTTTTTATCTTGACGATCTCTGTGGCGCAGTGGGTGAAAGTCCGCTTGGGACGCAGAAGGTTGCGGGTTCGATCCCCGCCGCGGGATAAATGTTTATATGATCTGAAAATATTTATCTCGGGTCTGGGTGTTTCTATGTATAATATGTATGTATTTACAAACGAAAAGTATTTAAGTAGTATATCAGTTATCTGTTCCCATAGTACAAGCTTTGCTTAGTTTGGGGCTAGATGATACTGTGTGAAATGTCCAGCATTATTTATTATTATTATATTCTCTCAGTTTAGGAAAAGGTTACCTGTTGAACGAATCACGCAAATGGCATACTAGTCCTGGAAGTGCTCCTTACCTTTTTGTATGCATTTACGTTTCAGATTAAAAGATCTAATCACCACCCTGGATTCGGGGGCTCTCGGGCGATTCCGGCTGGCTCCGATGGAAAAGCTCGGACATGATTGGCTGTTGCATGAAGGGGTGGGCGCTGACGCGCTCGAGGGAAGTTTTCGCGCTGGAAGATCAGTTGAGATCGCAGGGTTGAGCTAGAAGGCCGCGGGCCCGCAGGCTCCCCAGTTCCCGGCGCGCGCTGCTGCCTCGAGGGTAAGTATTATTCAATTAAAAAGCAATTTCTTCTGAGAAGTCGGAAACCGACCAATACACACCATCAAGTGGAAATATAATTTATTTAAATCCGCACTTCTAAACAGAGATACAAATAAAAATACTTTTATCATCTCTATAAAAATACTGCCTAATCTACGTAATTGAATATCTTGAGTTAAGTGTATTGGAATGTGCTTGTTATTATTATGTTGATATAATCTATTCCATACTTTTGGAATTTATTTATTTGTGAAGAAAATTATGGGTTACGTTCTAGAAAGTGAAGAAATGTTCAATCATTCCGATCATTGCGTTGAGCTTTATTTAAAACTGAGGATAATCTTATAGCAAATTGAGTATGTTTATTGACATGAAACCGGCACTGATACGAGTAACTTCAAAAGAGAGATGTAATCGATAATATTAATCTGCAAGAGAGAGGGATTCGCTGAGTTTACCTTTTCTGTTCTTATTAAATCTTATGATTATGTACTAACGCATGAAAATAACTTTTATTGAGCATGAAATTAGTAAATCTTAGGATTTTTTGTTTTTTTTATTGATTGGCCAAAAATGATTTTGTCCGTCAGTCCATCGGTCTGTCTGTTCTCGCCTACAGGTAGCATTTTTCAACCGATTTGGACGAAAATTGGCATAGGTTCCATAATTTATTTAAAAAAAAATTGTCGATCGCGATTTTTGTTTGTGGGAAAATAGGGAAGGAAAGGGGGGAAGTTTGCTGTAGCGCAAATTATCGACGAATGAGAAAAAACTTCATTCTACTCAAGATGTAGTTAAAAAAATACAAAAAGAGAAAGTGGAGGGGGAAAGGGGGGTAGTTTGTTGTAGCGTAATTTTTCAACGGATTTCAATCTTTGAGAGGCACACATAGGACTTCATTCTAAACAAGATGTTGTAAAAAAATCCAAAAAGGGAAAGTGGAGGGGAGAAAGGGGGGAAGTTTGTTGCAGCGTAATTTATCGACAGATTTCAATCTTTGAGAGGCACACTAAGGACTTCATTCAATATCCAAAAAGGGGAAGTGGAGGGGGGAGGGAAAGGGAAGCGTACAGCGTACAAACAGGATCACAACTGTTTTCCCGAGGCGCGGTAGACATTCTCTTAGATTTTTTTATGTATTCTAGATCCTTTGAAGATATCTCAGAGAGTTAAGACTCGTTAATTTTTGAAAGCGAGGTCTACTGTTCTCACAGAACTACTAATAATATAAATGAGACAAAATACCAACTAACAGTATTGTGGATTGTTAATTGAGATGAAAGGGTATTGTGATCCGCTTAGTTGGAAAAGCCGAAACCGAAGACGCATTTCACTTTGGCAATAAGTTTCAGTGATTATATTTACCTTGCCGCTAATTTAATACTTTCGTAACACGATGCTTATTAATTAGCTTTCGTAAAGTTTCAGGAAAATTATGAAACACGATTTACTTTATACTCGTAATGACATGTAACTAATCAATCAAACTAGCCCGCTGAGATTGCTCATCATCATCATCATCATCGGCCTATATCAGTCCACTGCTGGACATAGGCCTCCCCTAATGAGAGATTGCTTAGCAAAGGCTTTATTCTCAGCTGTTCCATTTTCTTGGTAATCAGTTTCTGAAGGCTAGGAAAATGCACTTAAAAACTGTTTTACCCCACTTTCAAAGGAAGGGTTATTTTTTTTCGCGCGTATCTTGTATGTATGTATGTATGCAATGCGTTTAATTTATTTGTACCCGTTTTGGAAGATACGATCTTCCAAACGACTGGATGGAATTAGACAATAAAGGTATCGTTCGATTCGTCTTAATAACTCAAGTGTCATAAGATGGATTTTTTGAAAAAATAAACAAAATGGATCTTATGCGTGAAATAGAAACTAAGTTCAAAAATATGATTTATATATATTTTTGTAATCTCCTTGTAATTTCCTTGATTTTGATACCCCAGTCGATATGATTGGCTAATTTTTTTTCTGAACGTCTTACAATTTTGCGCATAAGATCCGCCATTTTGGTTTTTTTTTTCAAAAACTTACCTTAAGACACTCTGGTTATTAAGACGAATCTATCGATACCCTATAAGTCGAAATCTGTCCAGTCGTTTAGGAGATACGAGGGAACAAAGAAATTTAACGACACCCTGTTGCAACACAGGCGAAACGTCGGGAAACAATAAAATAAGTTACGCGATAAATCCCGTTTAATTAATACGTAATTATGAATAGTGATCGCGAAAGTTTAAGAAAGACTAAGTTAACGACATACAAGATAAGGACGAAAAACATAACCCTTCCTTTCTGTGTATCTGTGTATCTGTGCCAATAAAGTTGTATCTATCTATCTATCCTTTGGCAGTACGGGTAAAAAGGATTCTTAGAAGGGCTGGTCAGAAGTACCCTGGTCCTGCGAGCTTTTATGAACAACGTAATAGAGCCTATCACTAAATTAGGTACTTATGTTTAAATATTCGTTTTGGATTTTTTTAAACCGAATTTGAATGGGCTCTAAACTATGAGGGGAAGCTTTATTTATAAGCAGTCTAGTTTAGAAAAACGGTGATGAGATTGCAACCTATCACGTATAGAAAACTCATTTCTAGTAAATAATTTCTAGTTTGTATATTTCTAGCAACGCAGTTTCAGCGTTATTGTAATTTTCTATTAGCGAAACAATTTCCAGAATCGGATCAGTATTTCCTGCAGTAGATACTCCAAAATTCCAAACAAATTATTAAGTACTTAATTCCTTATATCGGCGGTAACTGTGTTAGTCGGATTCATTTTTATCTAGATAAATTCATTTAAATTAAATACAATAAAACTAAAAACTGACTCGTCAAATCAAAACCTACTTACTTAAATACTACTTGTTAGTTTTCCACGCTAAAACAGTAAGTGGTTGAACAAACATACAAGCACATTGTGGTATACCGCTTTACCACTGCTCTCAATACAATGACTTAATACAGATTAATGAAGAATCCGTGTTTTCAAAACTGAACATAATGTTCCCGGTACTTGAGCTCAATATCGGTTTACATCGTTCGTTAGTGGGAAAATGTTTGTGACAAAGGGAAATTCCAGCTTTTCGCTCATCAGTCCAGTCATCTAGTAATGAAACAGTAGCCGTAGCCACTCTAAGGCTGCCCACACACTCGTTCGTGTTTTTATTTTCACTCGCTGAACACTTGGGTAGTGCTTTACTGCACTTTACTGACCATAAAATGCATTCGAAACTACTGGATGATATTTGTGTTTTATATCCTTTGTGCGTATCCACCTTATTTTATGATTTTCTTTATTGCCCATTACATAAATAATCTTACCTAAATAGGAAACTAGAGCCGCTAGTGCTACTTATGTTCTCACGTGTCTAATTACATTTACGTCTAATTCTGTCCTGTAACATCCTTTCTCTAAAGTTGACTTTTAGCTCTGGGTGTACCTATTTCATATTTGTATTTTGATTGGTTTCGCACAATTTTCTGTTTACTTTTTAATGAGATTTGAGGACTTCGTCGTGTGTTTTTGAAACCAATCAAACTTTTACCTGCTATCTAGAATTGATGACATTATAAAGTCACCTACTTGCTCGTAAACAACAAAATGAATAATCAAAAGTAAAATTTAATTTAAAATTACTCCAAAGTCTGCCAAAATGTATTTATTTGCATTATTTCCATAATGATCTGATAAAAATTACCTAGTTAGCGATGTATCTTATCTAGAAGGTCCATTGAATCGAGGTGTAGCTTTTATTCCCATTCAAAACCTCTCCATTCCTGAACATTAAAAGCACCTATTGAAATACGAAATAGAGGTAGCCTGCATTGACATGCAGAATTCAACAATGAAGCCGCCGAACAATCATTACCTACCTAGCGCGATGCTCGGCCTAGATTGATCGAATTCTCCCGCCTCTTTCACAGAATGAGTATTGTGAAGCACGTATTGCAAGAGCCACAGACGGGACATGTTGGCGTGAATAGGCCCACCGTCTCCAAGCGGTGTCATGCATGCAGTCATATGCTCTGACGGGCTCTGATTCGATTACCATGCGTCATCCCAACCACGCGTTGACAATGCATCACAATGTAATCGCAATTGAACTTTGCCAGTACTACTCTTTAACGATAACCACTTTGGCATAGTCTGATAAAACCGAGACAAGTCGTAAAAGATCTAATTAGAAAGCAGGAATCAGGAGTCGGCTCGGTTAACATTTGTAAAGTCCGTAGACGAAATAACGATTATGAGCCTTCACGGGCGGGCGGGCGGATTACCTCGTGGCTTAACTTCGTAAGTCTGCCGGTTACTTCTAGGATCGCTTAAAAAGACGACCTGAGAGAAACATTCATAGGCTTTTTAAGATTTTCCTGTGTAAACTGGAGCTAAAGTGGTTCCGGCGCGTTCGTGTAAGCTCTGTACCGTGCCATGTTCATTCCACGTACGCTGCGAGCTTAATCCTCCCAATAAGCGTAACCGTGCGTGCTGTTATTTGAATTGCTTTAACAAAAATACTGTTATAGTTTGTTTTATCTTTGCAATAATCGTTTATGTGACTGTATTATATGCACGGTGAGATTTTCCGTGCAAATAAAATGAGCTGCACTGATTGGTCTCTAAAGGACATCCAAATAAATAAGGTACTTATGTGTGTACTTTATTACCTACCAATTTCATAATCATTAAGCCTCTATGAGGGGGTAGTCAGAAGCATGTACAAATACATATTTGATACATGTCCACATCTTGCAGAAGTTAGTATTCCACACGTGACAGGTTGCAAGCCCATCGCCGCATGTTTACGTTTTTACGTTTTTAAGTCTCTATAGAACAACAAAAAGATTTTCTTTTTAATGTAAACATTCAATTTGCGGCTGCTAAGGATATGCAATTCCGCCTTGAACTTTAATATTGAATTTATTCATCCATTGCTTTAAATTCGTCGTCTTGGTCGGCAGCGGTAATCATTATCCGGAAACGGCACTAACGAGCCGGCCACCGTCTTGGTTTTGCTTTAGCTGCAAAGGTACAACGTTACTCCTGAGGTAGATCCTAAAGGAGCACAGAATAAATTGTAATTCAAGCGCAAATTTTACTCTGTCTTAGAAAACAAGCTCTTGTATGAAATACTAAAAAACGATACACAACAAATTAGATCTTTAAGTTTTGTGGTATGTATATTTATATTTATAATATTTACTAGGTACATCATTCACAAATTTTCGCATGATTATATTTGTAGGATTCGTAAGCTCAGCCACTTCAACTTCTACCACGTTTTTGTTATTTATTAAAAAAAAACGCGTTTTATTTGAACAAACAGCTGTTAGACGCTAGAGCAGACCTTATGATAACATTAAATTCTTCGCAATGGATAACCCACCTACTTAAAGAAACCAATCTTTTACTTTGACTTTCTCAAAGAAAAGTAGAGCTTTGTCAATTGATATTCTTAGAATATTAGTTTAAGAGAAATGAAAGATGGTTCTACTGAAAAATAAAAATGAGCAGCCGCCTACAAAGCCACATTATTGCTACTAAATTTATGGCTTCAGAACCTTTTAGCTGTGAGATAGGTCCTAAAGAAAATATCCGTTGCGGTACCGTAGTACCTACCGCCGAGTGCAGTTTCATTTTCTTCGAAGAAAGGCGCTTTATTGTCTGCGAAACCAAATAACCTCAGCTATATCTGAGTTTATACCGAGCTTATTGAACTATCAGAACTTGAATATCTGTTGACGTTATTGTATGATTACATTTAAATATTCATTGATGTTATCAAATTGTATAATAAGTATCATAATTTATTATTTTTCAAACAACATACCTACTGGTCTGAGCTATAATAATGAAGGTTCTTAAAAAAAACTACAAGTAAGATAAAACAGAGCTTTAAAAAATATACTTTTTGTTTCTGATTGTATTATGTATATACAGTGCCTGATTGCTTTCAAATCGACTAGGTAGATAATATTACTTATACTTAGGTATCTAGCAAAACAATACAGGTCTTCTTTGTAAACTAGTCGTGCACATTTTATCAGGAAAGTGCCCTTCTACATGCATTGTGCGGAAGAAAGGGCAATGAGGCGTGCTAGGCCCAACTACCGGAAATAACGTCAAAGCTTTCATTGTTTCCGAGGGATTGTACGTGCGCAGAGCACGGCAACTCCCTCTTGCACCAGATATGAAACTAATTAACCGTTAAGTAATTTAACTCTGTAGCAAAGGAATGGAAAATACAGGCTCGTAACTACCACGCAAATAATTATACACTATCTCCAAGGATCCTTTGAAGTTATAAGTGAAAAGAAATATCCCACACATTTACGGCTGAAAATATCTTCTTGAAAGAAAGTTAATAATGCTCTCGATTAGTCACATGCAACATGTTGATATGTTGCATGTGTGTGCATGTTATATGTTACCCGCCTGCGGCGGGACCAATGTTTGTATGATCCACAAATATTTGTCTCGGGTCTGGGTGTTTCTATGTATAATATTTATGTATTTACAAAACAAAAAGTATATAAGTAGTATATCAGTCGTGTAGTACCCATAACACAAGCTCTGCTTACTTTGGGGCTAGATGATGCTGTGTGAAAAGTCCAGGATTATTTATTTATAGGCGAATGATATAGGCGAGGCTTGGCTTGGCTATAACCTTTTTGCGTCGGTTGGGTTGAAATTGACAGACCAAGATTAGGAACAAATCAATAACAAGTCCTAAAATTACATTTTATATACATAGAAATAAAAAATCTTTTCAATTAAAATGTTAAAGAAAGTGTATTTTAATATTTAAGCCCCAACTGGTTTTATGAGGGTATGTCACTCTACAATATTTACCCAATTAATCTTAAAGTTCCGAACTCCTTGCGAGACCCTTCGACAACACAATACAAATTATGTAGAGAGATAGCATCCCACTCAAGAAAATAACCTATACTAATATTATTAAGGGGTTAAGTTTGTATTTAGGACACTTAAAACTACTTACCTACTTAGCCGATTTCAGAAATTATTTAACGGCGAAAGCTAAAATATTCCAGTGTGACATAATCAAGGACGAATTATTAGACATAAAATATGCGTGAGCGAAGCCACCGATGCGGAGCAATATTTTATATGATCTTATACCGAATATGATTTAGTTTGTGTAAACATAAGATATTTTAAGGTAACCTTGATCTTGAATTGGATCATAGGTAAGTAATCGCTATTTTTAATCACGAAACCAACAAAAGCAAAATTAATCAAGCTTAGTTCCTGGGCTGTATAAGTTTACCTCTTCTATAATGAAGTAGTGTTGATATTCGAAGATTTGATAATTGTTTATCTACTATAATTCGCGTTCCGATGATGAATTAGTGGAATTCAGTAGTTTGACATGATTTCGTTGTTATAAGCCACATATTAGCTGCGAGCCTACATCGGCTCACTTACTGAACAAACTAATCTGAAAATTACACGCTCGCCTTCCACCTTGCCTGCGGCGTTGTGTGCCGACCAACAAACTCCTCTCACGTCTACAATTACACCTCTTTACATAGTTACACTTATTTTAAATTACAATATCATTTATTTAGTATGACTTCGAATAAGTAATCTTTTATAGCGAAAGTAATAATAATATCTGATAATAAATAATATAAAATGAAAGAAAAGAGACACGATAAGAAGAAAATAATAAATAAAGTAAATTGTAGGTATATGAAAGGGTAAAACACATAGTGTGGGACAAGGGCAAGAAGATGATGATGAAGAAGAAAGGGTATCACTGCATTGATATCAATTTCATAACTTATCGAAAGCTAGATGACGATATACGCATTATTTTGTAACTTTAAACAGTTTGTCAGTGTAAGACTTTTTTAGGATGGGATAGGGAGCAGTAATTCTTCATATACGCACATTTTCCCGTGAAAAATTGTTAATTTTGTTTCACTTTAACAACACAACCCCTAACTCAACATTAATTTAAAATATTTTTGTAATAAAACGTATTAAATGTTACCACAAAGTGGTAGATCTTCCTCTGTAGGGTTAAGACATTAATTTGAAGCAAGCAATAAAGTAGAGATAATATCTTCTCCGTGGCTCGGCGACAGAGTCGTCGTCCGGCCGACGCGCCGCTTAAACATCCTATAAATTCCTTATAAAAACTTACTTCTGTTTCAGACACGCCAAAATAAAATAAACCTTGCGTGAAACACTTAAACCACATTGGGCACTGCTTATTGCGACGAAGAAATGTGCACTTTCGGATGACGATAAACGAGGAAATAATTTACTTTGATATGATTTAACCTTTTCGTAGCTGCTTTCGCAAAAATGGTACTTACACCGCGGGGATAAGATTCGAAATTGAGGGAACGTATCTCGTCAAATATAATTTTTGGCAATTGATTTAGCCTAGGAGATTAACGCCGCGGCTTTAGCCGGTCTTCACCTCGCCGCGTCGTAAAATGTAAGCGAGCCTTATTCAATTAAATTCGGTGACGTTATAACAATCTCAGACGGCTTATTTATGAGAAATACAGCTTGGTGACAGGCCGGTCCATTGTGCTTTTAGATTAAACCAACTAACTGGGGGCAAAGATCAAAATGTATGAGTAAAAAATATCTTTATTTATGACTATACGCTCACTAGCTGAGATCAGTGTATGAGCGTACATAGTCAAAAATATACATAGAAGTTACATAAAACACGTCATATGATATGAAGAGTGTCATTAATCTTTTTATCTAGAGCTTTTTTAAAGATTTTTAAATGTGAGGTAAAACTAATGTCGTTTCGAATAAAAGGCTTCGAAAAGCTTAAAATAACAACGCACCATTAGCTAAGATGTGTTTAACCCGAAAGAACGGAGTGTTGGTTTAGACGTAGCCCACTAAAATCCTTCACTGGCAAACGCTTGCAGGGTGATAAAATGTGTTTCAAGATTTTTCGCAGTACTTTTTGATTCTTTATATTACCGGTTGATTTATTCATAGCAATATCCATTTATGAAAATAGATCCAGCAGAACTAGTAATGTTGGTCGTGTGCAGCCATAAATATCGAAAATTGCTACGTGGAGACAACGTTCGGCGAACAATTGTTGTAATTTGCGGACAGACGCGCACACGACTATTTCTAATCGGTTGCGATTGTCCACGGCTTGCGTGAACCAATCTGCTCGCTTTTCTATAAAAGTTGCACACCAATGATACTCTCTAGGCTGTAGGACCCAGACGATACGAATTTCTCTCGCAGCCTCGTAATAGCCCATCGCTGAGCTTATTATCCCGCACCATCTATTGAGAACGGCTTTGCAGGGAAATCCCGAATAGGTTGTAACAGACATTAAGTTAATAATATCAACCTGTAGCTTATTTTATACTTTAAGTCCTACAATGTTGGTACTATGTTGCAATTATTATTCAATGCATATACCTACTTATGGCAGAAGTTTCGATTGATATGCTACTTTTACTTTACTTTACTTTTTTACATTTTCATCACGTTGTTCTACTGAATGCGAAGTATTTTTGTTAATAACCAACTTTTAATTTACACAATCAAGGAAAGTTTCCAACATATTTTGCAATTAAATGAGTTTCATCCGGCAAAGTTCTAAACAACGTTATAACCAATAAATAGAAACCTTATCACTTTTGAAGTTCAGGAATGTTTTATTTTTTAAATTTGAAAGATTTCTTCATAAAATTAAAGAAGTTTTTATTAAGAAATATTTTATATTGCTTAATGGATGCTTAATGTGCCGTGTTGGCCGAATGGGGTTGTACCTCGACTTTCAATCCGAAGGTCGTGGGATCGAATCCCGGCCGTGCATCAATGGATTTTGCGTTTCGTAAAATTTATATGCGCTTTAACACGAGCTCTGAACGGTGAAGGAAAACATCGTGAGGAAACCAGTTAGTATTCTTATAGGCGGCGATGGGCTTGCAACCTGTCACGTATGGAATACTAACTTCTGCAAGATGTGGGCATGTATCAAATATGTATTTGTACATGCCTCTGACTACCCCCTTAGACATCTTCAAAGGATCTGGAATATAAAGATCTGAGAGAATGTCTACCGCGCCTTGGGGATACAGTCGTGACCCTGTGTGTGGATGCTTAATGTTTTAATAGCTACCTAATAACGTTCTCACTATATGAAATATAAGGTTTTTTTACAATAGCAAGTGAGTCGTTTTGAGTTGAACATACAATATGATCTAACACATTTCATATTAAAAAAAACAGTAACAATTTATATCTTTGTCTTTTCCATTCACTTCGCACTGATCACCCTTATCACACTGTTCTCACTGCAGTGCAATGATTAAAGTTAAATATAAGTCTGAATCGTTCAAAGGCAAAGGTATGAAGTCTGTCGTTAGTGGTGACCATACGGAGCGGATACAATTACAGGTGGCGTCGTGAAGGCGGAAAATGTGGAATTATAAGCTCTCAGACGTAACTGAGAACCTCTCTCATTATTGCGCGCGGACTGCACGCCTTTATTGCGAAGATGCAGCTAAGCTTTGTACAGTCAGCGGCAAAAGTCATTCATTGATTCATTGTCAAATTCATTGAGTCAGTGGTCAACTCTGGTGACGAAATTTTAAGGCCGCATGAAGGTCTTGGCTTATCGACTTAACAGCCGGACCCACAATTTAACGAGCCCTCCGAAGCACGGAAGCGCTCATGATAATGCCACTGGCAGTCACCCATCCACTTACGGACAGTTTAGAACGTGGCTTAACTGTGACGATTTATGCAAGATTCAAAAACAAGGAATGTTCATGAACTTTGGTCGCTAACCGTACTTCGACTAGCAATCAAGGTAAAAACGTTTGCTCTGTATTCTAGTGTCTGTCTAACGCAGAGGTATGTAGGTATATTTATTGGTATAAACCTTTATAACTTTACTGGATGATTTACAATACAGTGGCATGAGACAATCTGTGCTTACACTCAATGCGCTGTAGTGTGACATCGTTAAGATGGAATAGGCTTGCACCTAAAACAGACGATTGTTGTCACAGTCTATTTATTAATAAAAAGATATTTGTTTATGCAATTTATTTATTTAAAAAAGTACTGTGAAGTGTAAACGCGTGTTGGGTACACGCGTTTTCACTTCACATTCCAAAACAAAAACAAAGTATCTTAACCCTAGTGTTCCCATAATTACAGGGAATCACAACATTAGTAAAACAACAACTTAAAATAAGTAGGCTTGATGCCTAGTGAGCTAGGAGCATGAATAATTTTAGGTACTACGAGTAGGTACGTGACTTTGAGCTCTATAATTATGTCGTTTTCAAAGTTTCTTGGATGGAAATTAATGCTCTAAAATAGAATGAACTGAAATTCAATGAGGTAAAAGGAGTATTCAGGTAACTATTAAATCCCATTAGTATTTTACTTGTATTAAGGTAGGGTTGTTGATTAACGCCCAGTGTTCAATGACGCCCAGGTATAAAAAAATACATAAGACATTGTGTGATTCAGTTGAGTGACAGTGGGACTCAATTAGGATAGTACGCAAGCAAAGATGAAGATTGGATTGAAAATATGAAGTAAGCTTGAACACCAAGCAACCCCGTGGCAATTTATAAATCTATCATTATCAATAGAGTATTTAATGTTCCAACCATAATGCTAATAAAGAAAGGGTGAGCCGGGGTGGCAAGCACCTCTCACCCTACCGGTGTCGCATTTATGTCGACTTTTCTGCGATACCTAAAATATGGCGTGTCATTTTTCCCGCTCTTGTTACTTGTTTGTTCGATAGGATTTGTTCTAAAGCTGATCTCGAAAATTTATGTAATTTGAATAGCTTTTAGTTACTAATTATTCCAACTAAATTGAAACCTTCCTTTTTCTAAAAGAAATACCTACGTGCTGAATTGATTTCATAACAAACTTTTTACCTGTACGTACATCGGCTTAATACTTTCATTAAAAAAGTTCAAGTATAGATATTAGTGTTTAGCTCTGAGAGGAAAAGGAATACCTTACCTATGTAGGTAGGTCCTACTACGTATAACTCCCACAATAAGCAGCAGAGAAAACTTTATATCGCAATCTACCTATTTCTATTTGTTCTCGCAACTGTACTGTTTGCCTATTTAAATATGTGTCAGAGATTTCTCCCCTAAAAAGGGTGATAAAAGCCCAGAATGTCAACACTCTGTATAAAAGTAATCTCAACTTTATTTTTCCTCGCCACTGTTTCAGAAAACTGAATAAGCATTTACGTAGCACTTAGCAATGAAATATTCTGTTGATGTATGTATACCTAGGTTTGGGGCTTAACTCCATAGTCTAAATTAATTTCGTAATTTATTAAAGATAGCTTTTTACTTTTGTATAACATAAGAGTATAGGAGATCTTCAAGGAGAGATATCATAATCATCTCAGCCATCTAGCGTCCACTGCTGAACATAGGCCTCCCCCATCGATTTCCACAGCGATCGATCTTGCGCAGCCTGCACCCAACGGCTCCCAGCAACCTATACCAGATCGTCTTTCCATCTAGTGGAGAGCCATCCTTTACTGCGATTTCCTGTGCGTGGCCTCCACTCGAAGATATGAAGGAGAGATATGTTTGCAGGGATATAGGAAAAGCTTTTGCCTAGCTGTGGGACATACAGGAGGAGGCACCCTGGTGCATGCTCTTCGCCGATGATATCGTCCTTGTGGGGGAAGATGCTTCTGAGGTTCAGAGCAGGCTGGGAAAATGGCGGGAGAGACTGGAAAAAGTGGGCTTAAAAATAAGCAGAACCAAAACTGAACACCTGTTTTGTAATTTCGGAGGTTCTTCCAGCTTCTCTCCCATCGCCTTAGATGGTGTATCCCTTCCAGTCTGCTCCGATTTTCGATACCTCGGATCATTGATCCAAGATGATGGAGGAATAGACCGAGACGTCAAAAATAGAATGAATGCGGGATGGATGAAATGGCGACAGGTCTCGGGAACAACTTGTGACCCTTGTATGCCCCTTAAACTTAAGGGGAAAATCTACAAGACGGTCATTAGACCTGTCGTGCTGTATGGATCTGAGTGCTGGGCTACGAAAGTGACGGATGAAAGAAGAGTGCATGCGACAGAGATGCGAATGTTGAGATGGATGTGCGGAGTGACGCGAATGGATAAGGTGAGGAATGAATATATTAGGGGAAGTCTGAAAGTATCGCCGGTGACTGAAAAATTGAGGAGCAATAGGTTAGCGTGGTATGGGCATGTAATGCGGAGGGATGAAAGTCACGTAACTAAAAGGGTGATGGAAATGAATGTGGATGGATATGTGAGTAGAGGTAGACCAAAGAAAAGATGGATGGATTGTGTGAAAGAAGATATGGGTAAGAAGGGAGTGAATACGAAGATGACGAGTGATAGGGGAGAGTGGAAGAAGAGAACATGTTGTGCCGACCCTGCATAAGCGGGATAAGGGCAGGCAAATGATGATTTTGCCTAGCTGTGGGATGAAATAGGTTAAAAAAAACATGATTCATTTAAGTTAGCGTATTGGTGTTGTACTAGTTTCAATAAATAAATTGAAATTATGTTAGATAAACTGAATCAAACTTGAAGTAAAGTTTGATTCAGTTTATCTAACGCATTGATAGAGGAATTATGTTCTATCAAGAATGGAACTCAGATACGAGTATTATATTTGCTATCCTAAAACTAAATTATACCCTCATTATTTCTTGTAACAAACCTGTCGATGTTCACATTGTGATTGACATAATTAGGTAGGTATTTGCCGCAATGAGGCCACACGTCTGAGCTCCATTTCCCTGTTATGCATTACATAAAAACAACGATTTTTTTAATTTTTTTTGATGACAATGAATAGTTTAGGATATTAGTTATGGGAGTTGAAACACGATTGACTTAATTTGACTCGATAGAAAAAAATGACAAAGTTACCTATAAATCTTCATCATAAAGCAGTTTTATTTGCTGGTTATTTAAATTCTTTTAATGAAATTTTGTCTACGTGTTCCCTAATAAATACAGTAGAGGATTACGGATTTATTTTATTGCCAAAGAGTATTATTTTCGATCAAAAATACATTTATAAATAACGTTCAGTGTAATTGGGCACGGGCCGGCCAGCACACCATCAGACGGCCTAGGGGGCTAGGAGGGTGGCGAGCGCGGCGTAAAGCTTTGGTCTGGTGATCATGTCGCACAACGCTGCGGTATGCGGTATGCGTTGCCGGACACTCAATCATATGAAAAACGTCGAAAATGGTCTCTTGTTCCGTCGCAGTTTGCGTCAGCGGCGAGGGGCAAGCGCGGTGAAGTGGGGAGGTGTACTACCACACAACGCGGCGTCATTCTCGGTTCAACGCTGCGGTGTGCGGTGTGCGTCACGGTCACGGGTCAATATGGAATTTTTCGAAGACAATTTAATAGCTGCGGCAAAATCAACTGACCACCTCTCAGAGACGCTAAATGCTGCGTCGTGACGCTGCGTTGCGACGCATACCGCAGCGTTGTGCGTCATGATCACCAGACCAAAGCTTAAAGAGCTCACTTCGCCTTAATAGTAATATCAAATGTATGTTTTCGTGAGATTCAAGCATGGCGATACCTACTTGAGTAGGTACAGCCTCGGTATTTTTAATCAATAGGTACTCTATAATCATTATACATATGTACTACTTACATAAAAAGTTTGTTTAATGGAAAGTAATCTTTGAAACCACTAAACATTTTCACAAAAGGAGCTTCTTCACGGTATTGGGCGCGAAAGAACAGAAGTAAAATTAGTTCTAAGACTATTCCAGGTGAATCCGGTGGTACTACTGAATAAATGCTTTTTGACTTTGACTTTGACTTTTAAGGTGCACCTAATATCCTTTCACCACACTGCACTGATTAGAAAGAACTATTGACACGACAAGAATAAGACCAAACATTTTTGATTATTCCATCATTTAAAGGCTATATACCTATTTGTCCAAGTAAAGGTAAAGTAAGAGCGGCCCGCGTGCTATTATATAAAACCACCTCCCACTGCCAAATCCAATGAATATCAACATCGTCTTACTTATAAATTGCCCTGTAATTCATTTTGTCTGATTAATCACTAAATGGAAATGGTTAAAAACTCGGCAAATATCCAATTTAAGTTTAATTTCGTAACCATCAATTCGGTTTAGCTCCCCGGAGCGGCCGGCGTAGGATTGAGTCGTGGCTCTCCGCGAAATTGCACCGCACTTTTTAACTCCTTTGTACTCAACTCAGAAACACAGAGATGATGCTTGCATCTGATGTTGCGGTGTCGGTACAAAATACAATTTTATAAAGTTATCAGTAAAAAAAAATGACTTTCAGGTTCAGAAAAGTAGAATATATCTATAAAATTAACAAGTTTTCCTGAATTTAGTTACCAACATAACAATTATTTACAATTCACTAAAAGCTCTGAATTCGTTGTCATGGTAAATACGACTCTACAACGATAGTTTTATGCTTGAAATGTTTTAATATTATCTGAATGTCTAAAATACCTAAATCGAAATGCTTTCCCGCGCCAAATTCGGTTACTTATCTAATAACGAATACAATTTTCTCTCAAGATAGTATTTACATAGCCAACGCTCTTGGCTTTGCTTAAGCGAGATGGTAGGAGCTCGATACAAAATATTATTTTCTGTTTACATGAAGCAATTGAAGATTTTGTTTAGATCTCTACCTTTATAGAAAGTTAGAACTATCCTTGCTCCTTATAGAAACAAGACTTATCGTCGTCATAATAACGAAAATGGAAGTGTTTATCAATGCTTAGTTATTTGGACGAATTGCCTCACTAAACAGTACTAACGTGAAAATGTAAATTCGTAGTTCTAAATATTCTTAGTTCGTTATTGGAAACTATTTTTAAATGAACAACCCACATAAGAATTTTCATAAAAACTTTATTCCGGAAATCATATTCTCATTTCTGAAAGTATAAGATCATTACTGACAGCAACAAGAACAAATCAAAGAAGACAAATATTTGTGTAAAATTAATGTTTTTAAATATAACTTAGGTAGTACCTTAGATGATCAAACGCGGCCGCTCCGCTAGAAAAGATAGAATGTTTTCAAGTAGTAAGGTTTTTTTATCGTACTTTCCTTCTTACTCATAAGTTCATAGCAATAAGTTAAAGAGAGTCAAGTATATTACTATCAAGGCAGTTTTGTCCTTTCCGTACACACTAATTTGTTCCATAGAGAATTATAGATTTTAATAGAGATGTGAACATAAGTGTCATCGAAAATATTGTTTGTCGATAAAATTTTCTAAAATTACTGGTTCGGAAGAACTAGTGACACGACAAGAAGAATTAAGTTAGGGTCTTAAAAGTTGATTATAGCTATTACCCAGATACCTATTATTTAAAATACAGGGTGGTCCACTCAGTGACGTCAATAGGAAAAATAATAAGTTTCTCACATCCATCCAATCCAGGGCTATCCAGAAATACCCCATGTACCTATGTTCTACGATTTTTTTTAGTTTTCGAGTTATACGCATTTAAAGCTTTATAATGAGAATGTCCGATTGGAACGAATTAGTTATCAAAAAAAAGGGAGAATTTTCAAATTTATTTTCTTGTTAAAAAATTAACTTGAATTGTACTTTCATACATACAAAACTCAGCTGTCTAGCATTAGTGCAAGTTAAAAAAGTTTAGATCCAAAGTTACGATATTGTGTTTAAGATAGTCAACGTTTAATTTTCAACATAAAATTAGGAATCCAAAAATTTGAGTATTTTTTAAAACTTCCAGGGACTGTAAGCTTCCGTAATACCATGAAAAAAGTGCTACTTAGGGGGCTATTTTTTGTTGAAATCAATGAGGACAAAGTCAAAAAGTATTTATTTTGTAACAATATTTTTAAAGTAGGTACCAATCCTAATCTACTGATTGTTCCATAATATTTACCGATGGGTATGGAGTAGGTATGTTGTGTTCAGGAATATCATTAACTGCCGATTAGTAGGTACTACGGGACCTGTGGTGGACCAGGGGCAGGGACTGGCTATTACTTACCTGTATGTATGTGCCTATATTTCAGTCGTTTAATTGAATTTTCTTTAAAGTATAACTCAGTTTACCTACCTACTATTAGGTTCAAGCCACATTGAATTGGCAAGCGACGCGTCAATTATTTTATTGCAAGCCATTATAAACCTTATGAACAATGGTACAAGATATAGAAACGCTTGTAGAATGAACCACTTGGGCCAGCGCGGCCCGCTAGATGGCTTCGCCAGATCTCGTTGATTCTACAAGCGATTCTATATCTTGTTCCATTGGTCATAAGGTTTATAATGGCTTGCTATAAAACTAATTGACGCGTCGCTTCCCAATTCAATGTGCATTGAGCCTTACATAATGCTATTAACTTAGGTTTAGAATCATTTAAAGCTAGATGAATTTAAGCGCCTTATTCCTGGAGCAATCCAAGAAGGACCATCAAGAAACTTGCAGTTTGATTCCTTCCATTCCAACCATTAGTTTAAATTATAATTTTTGCATTTCCTTCTTACAAAGCGCTTCTTGCGGTTTGGAGCTCCATTCGTCTATATTATTATTACGGTTTCCTGAAACAGTTTTAGATTTACGTTAGCGTTAACCAAACATGAATGATTCTAATAATAAAATTCTACCTACTAGGTAGGTAGGTATAACTTTTTCATCAATCACTAAACAAACAAACGTTTATTCATTCATTCATTCATTCAAACATACATACAAATCTAATCCGAAAGGGGGCGCTGGGAACCGGGACACAGAAAATCTAGTCCGGCTCTTAGCGCACATCATTATTGTTTACGCAAGCATAAATAGGTACAATCACATACCTAAGTTATACTATTATTATTATAACTAAATTTAATTGTTTGTTACTTTACTTTAAGCTTGTATAATACTTGTCTCTAAATAAACATTATCTTATCTTATCTTAAAACGTACTAGAATGTTTGCAGCCTTCTAGCCATTTAATTAAGTATTTATTATTTGTACTAAATTCCATAAATCTGGAAAATTTTTTTAAATAAGTTCAGCCTCATCAACCACCAACATAAAACTATCGATGTCGATAGAATCGAGTACAACACTATGATAACAAATATGATTTGTTTATTTTGCCTATAGCATTCGATTAATCCTTATTAAACAAGATTCCATGATAGTATTTTGTATGAAATTATCCCCCGAATGCATTAAAATTAAGACTTTGATACTACAATACCAAAAAACACTTACCGTTGGTAGCGTAAGATTTCATCATTATTTTGGCGTCTTGATGAATGAAACCTACAGCATGGCACTGCACAAGACATAGTTTAGATCATTAATTTTACTTGTTTCCAATTTTTTCTCAAAAACTTTTAGTAATTATAACAAAATTTTATTTTATTTCCCTTCATCAAAATGACGTTTCCATGTAAACAATCCATGGATACGGAAGAATGTCACTCAACAAGAAGGTAAACTTTCAGTGTCTCTGACCTCTTTAATTTGGTTTCTTTTGGTTTCTCTAGGTAACCAGAAACCCTGTACGAAAAGGACAAAACTGCCTGGGTAGTAATATACTTGACTCTCTTTAACATAATGCTATAAACATAAGAGTAATAAGCAAAGCACGATAAAAATCACTTGCTACGTCAACAAATTTTTAACTTCCACCCTTGGTACCTACGCAGCGTGTCGCATGAGTACACTCCACCAACTTGCAGGTGCAATTGACATTTAAATATGAATACCTATGTCGCAGTTTCTGGTGCCTGTGAATCCGCTAATAACATGTGATTTTTCCGCGCATATGCGTTCCGCAGCAGCTCTGAACCGAAGCGTGAGCAACATCTACCTACTAGCTTCCGACTTTGCAATTAAGGCTCCGATGAACACAATATCTGCTTCACCTCGCCGCCTTCACACCTACTCGTTACGAGTTGCGTTTATTGTTAGCTCCTTCGATTTATTCGTTTCCTTTATGAAGTACCTAGGCAAAGTCAAGTAAATAGTTTTACTAAAAACTTAAAGATTTGACAGGCATTTATTTGGTAGTCATTTGAGTCTTCGGTAAAGCGTTTTCTCGCTAATTGACGTCTCCCCTCGAACTGCAAAAGTTTTGATTCGTAACCCTTGGGAAGAGGATAGGTAGAACCAATTTTTTAAGGACATACTTTTTACCACAAAATGTTTATAAAAGTACCTATAGTTTGATTACCATGAATACATCATGTAGAATAATAAAGATTCAGTTCCATAAAAGCCTCCCTTCATTTACATTGAGGTGACAATCGCAAAATAAGCGTCTACCCACCAGACGACATTCAATAAAGCGATTCCGGCCAAAGGAAGCAAGAAGATAACCTACTTACTGATCCGGCGTATTCTATTTGCCTGTAATAATCGCGATGACAATCTCATATTACATAAAAGATTTGCCCCCTTTCGATCGAAATGCGATTTGCTTCCCTTCAGAATTATTGCCGAGTCGTTTCGAATTTTTTCGCTATTGAAAATGGAGCTACTACTTTACGAGATTTTTGAATGTATTTCAATGAATAGAGTATTTCGGCACCTTGGAGCATGCATTAGTATCGAAGAGACGGAAAACTGGGTGGATGCATTCTGTTTTACCAGGATGGTACTAAAGAAAAATTCCATATGAAAACAAAGCTCATATAGCTCTTTCAAATGCACCATGTGTCAAGCCTGTGGATACCTATTTGTTTTTAAATTTGTTCAGTTTTAAACATTTTTATATGCTAGACAAGAATCCGCTATTTTAATTAAAAACCAATTTTTTTTTAAAGACAAAACATAATTATGTGTATTTGCAAGCTAACTCTCTTTTGTTTCATAAAGTTTCATTGAAAAATATCTGAAGTCTATCTTAGCAGAATAAAATATAAATAGGCTTAGCAAATCGAAAACAATCGGTTCACAGAGTCGAGTCTGTTTGTGAAACACAACACCCTCAATTAACCGGTAAAAGAAGCTACTCTTAAATCTGTTGTTCTTTACTTAACGCAAAGAGCTATTAAGCAAATTATTTATTCGAAGAAATTTATTTGTTACGATTGGTCTTCAAATGTAGATTAAACAAAGTTATCTTCTATTGTCTTTCTGCTACCTTAAAAAAATTATTGTTTAAGATAGAGACCACTACATCTATCTTAAAATTAACTCATCTTTGCAGATTTGGTGAATTGCTCAAACAACCCTTCGCAAAATTGTGCTAATGTGAGTACACATCCAATATGTACTCGTGTAACACTATTCAAACAAAAGTGGGCCGATGGGTCTCGGTCTATTATATCAGTGTCGCATGTGTAAACGTTGTATTCGAGTTGACAATTCGCGATAACGTAAAGTGTGCGAATTCGGCAGGCGGCGCTTTACAGCATTAGCCGAGAATAAGTTTGTTCATTACGAGAGGGAACAAAGAGGTAGGCTCGGCGACAGTGGAGGAAACGTGCGCCGACGCCACGACAATGGGCTGCCTTATCGCGCCGGAACGCGTCGGTTGCCTCGCCTCGTGCCGTCGCGTACCTCGCGCCTCGCCTCGCCTCGCCTCCCAGCCCGCTCCCGCTCTCGCTACATCCACTTGACGTATGAGCACTGAATAAATGGGAAAACTTTTAGCTCCCGTTATGGGAGAACGAACAATTGGTCATCTGTTGCTGTAAGGAAATGCTTAAACATGCGTTAATCTTGCCAGACAGACGATAGGGGAGTATTGTTTGGTTAATTGTTTCTTATGCTACTTTTTGCTGGCATGTTTTTAGTAAGATGTTATGATACTTTGAGTTTGGAAGAGGATTGATATTTTTACAGCACCGATGAAGCTTTCCATAAATCAGAAGAATAAGAAGAATCCACTCATGATTCGGGTTTCGTGGCAATGTTATCCGTGATGACCTGGTTCGTTGTCGACGAAACCTGCAAAATGAGCGGTCGGTTTCTACAAACTGCAAGCAGCACAAGAACTAAGAAGATTAATTAAAATCTAACAATTGTATGTAGTACAATTCAGTTTACTTTTAGAAATTGCATTTCCCATGTATCTACAGTCCAGCTACAAAAGTTGAATAACAATTTCAGTTTGCTAAAGTTCTGTCATCCCTAATTAAATAAAAAAATTGGAATTTTCGTTTCAAATCTTAGGTACATTAAGTTAAGATTTCTGAATAGACTCAAAAAGTCAATTGATATGTTCAGCGACGTTTGTTGCTGACTGTACCTACAATGAGCTGCAGTCTTATATTTGTGAATTCCTGACTATAGCTGTAGTGTTGTTATATTAACGCAATTTGATGTACAAGCATAATTATTATGTAATAGTAACTACTCCCTACACCCTTGAATCTTTTGTATCCCTATACTCAAAGTAAAATACTTAAAATAATGTATTTATATTTATTGAAATCAAGAGTCTTCGTTGACTGAAGTCAAGAATACACTCATGATTCAGGTTTCGGGACAATGAAACCGTGTCAATATCAGGTTCGTTGTCGACGAAACTTGCAAAATGAGCTGTTCGTCCACAACAATCATCATCAAACAACATGAAGACTCAAGAAACTGTATTTTTATTAATAAATGTAATATATTGTAATGTGTATATTTTGTAATATATGTAATGTGTATGTTTTGTTTCACTTCTTATATGTGAGTACCTAATACTTGATTCATTTTTCCATTTTCTCTTTAGTAATCCAGATATAAAATATCGCTGTGCTTTAAATTGGGTTTCTAGTTGAATACTCCATATCTAACTCGATATTCCCTTTGGCATTGGATCAGTAACTGTCAACAGTAAAGATAGTCATAGGTAAGTCCACGGAACAGTTGCACATAATATAGGGTCTTTCATTTTAAACTAACTTAATTTTTTTTTATGATGAATGGGTCGGCTCTTGACCTCGAAACTTACATAGGCAATAATGAGGTCTACGATGGAGCGAGCCTACCCAGAAGATGCCTATTAACTCTCTTCTTAAAAACAACAGGGTCGTAGCTCAGCGGAAACACAGACGCTGGAAGCTGATTCCAAATTCAGGAATTGGGTTCCAAAATATTTATGTAATTATTTTTTTTCTTGTTTTGTTATGAAAATCCCAAGAAATTCGATAAAGACTATCCTTTCAATAGATTTTTACTTCTTATAACTTAGTCCGTTCGAGCGCGTGACGTAATGTAGCTACGCTGCGATTGGTGGGACTGAAAAATCATTAGATAGATAGATAATTCTTTATTGCATTACCACACAGCGAACAAGATATACAAGAAAAACACAACATTACGCAACATGTCCTAAAAAATCAATAAAAGATCAATTTTGGAGTGAAATCTTAAATGGGCTTAGGAATTAAATTGTTCAAACGTTCAAACGTCTGTTTGTAGCACAAATAAGTTTTTTTGAGAAAAAAAATCAACAAGTACAAGCTTTTAATAGGTTACGGTGAGCTGATTGAACTCACCGATGTAAGTACAAAATTTCATTTCAATGAACCTATTATCTGAGGAGTTCCGTTCTCCATCATCAGATCAGCTCGCTGTCAACATATTTCAAAATTTTATATGATACTTGATCTACAAACCGAGTTGCAACTCAATCGGCCTATTAATTGAGGAGTTCCGTTCTCCATCATCAGATCAACTCACTGTCTCTATATTTTAAAATTTTAGATGATACTTGATCTACAAACCGAGTTTCAACTCAATCGGTCGATTATCTGAGGAGTTCCCTATATCATCAGATCAGCTCGCTGTCACCATATTTGAAAATTTTTGATGATACTTAATCTACGAACCGAGTTTCAACTCAATCGGCCTATTTTCTGAGGAGTTCCCTGGAACAGCTCATGACTCCATCATCAGAACAGCTCGCTGTTACCATATTATTGCATTGTCACCGAGGAATCATAAGTGTACCAAAATTGAGCTCAATCGGACACCGGAAAGCGGGTCAAATTCAGCTTGCAAGATTTGACCCGGACAAACATACAAACATTGCAGGTTAATTAAAAGCTTTAAAATAGAAGCTGGTTTTAGATACTAACATCGTGAATACCTATTCACAGTTAGAAAAAGCTTTATTATTTTATTCAGTTTTGTCAAATGATTCTTGTTTTATTCTATCAACCTTTTTCTTCTTCTTCTCGTCGTGTTGCTTACTCACTTAGTTCTTTCGAACCAGTGTGGTGAAAAACTTATAAGTACGCCTCAATGAGGCTCCTTTCTTAAATATGACACAATGTTGTATTATAATCTCTCATTCTTATCACCATGCATCCATTCTCAATTAAAATAGGTTTTATTAGGAAATGTATAATGAAATCACGAGCAGCGTGATTATATTTACTTGATTGAAGTCATGATTAATTACTATGGACACAGAATACAGATAGCTATGGACTATTTCTGTTATCGCTAGGCAACCCATTGGAATAAGTACCTACTATGATTCATGACATGAATTAATAAATCTTCTAGACGACCTCTGTGGCGCAGTGGGCGAAGGCCCGCTTGCGACGCAAAAGGTTGCGGATTCGATCCCCGCGGCGGGACCAATGTTTGTATGATCTACAAATATTTGTCTCGGGTCTGGGTGTTTCTATGTATAATATGTATATATTTACAAACAAAAAGTATATAAGTAGTACATCAGTCATCTTAGTACCCATAACACAAGCTCTGCTTACTTTGGGGCTAGATGATGCTGTGTGAAAAGTCCAGCATTATTTATTTATTTATTTATAATTAAAAGAGATTTTGCAGACTAACTCTAATGGCGGGACTACACTCTTAAAAGTAGATACGTAATCATAATAATATTACATTATATTTGAAACCCAAAATTTTTTTAAATAAGTAGTACCCATTCTTAATTTTTTATTTGCACTGTCACACTATTTTTTATCGCACTTCTAAGAATTTGCAATCACAACTGATCCAACACGAAAGAGGACTAACTACCCACTACCACAACACAGTGGCACAGGTTTTCCTAGGATGGGAGTTAGTGCACGAATTATAATTTGTTATTGCACTTAAACCGCTATTTCGTAACTACCAAAAAAAATTTAAGGGCACTTGCAGCAGAGTCAGAAAATGATAATGGCAAGGTCAGATTTCTTTTTATACGAGATCACAAAGTTATCGAGGATTGTCAACAAAAATCTAACAAAATTTTATAAAAACTGTAAAAATAAGAACTACAGACAACAATCGTGTACGCACTCTCATTTTAGCTCATTTCCCTAAAAACGGCAGTAGCTATCATGAATCCATGTCTGACTTGTCTTGTCCCCTTTTAAGGTTATAATTTGTTTCTCTCTTTTTTCAGTTTTAACTACATAAATGTGATTAGTAACAGACACCGAAACCATGTTTAAATGCATTCTCCCGTTTCCATGATAATTATGTCCAGATATGTACTACGCTAACCTATAACTATTCAATTTAGTATCTATCACTGGTGATACTTTCAGATTTCTTCTATTCTTCTCATCTTCTGTATACTCATCTCTCTCATTTCTACTGCAATGTATCAGACATCGTAGATCAGCTGAATCATATTCTTATTCAGTACCTACCACTATTAGAATCAGAATTAAAAGTGTATCTCTAACATTATCAATTATTATGTATTATACGTTTTTACATTTCGTATGTATTTCCATAACGAACAAAATTGCGACTTTATTAATAAAATAAAAAAAACGAACCCATTGTTTAGCATTTTTGGAGTGTTCCCCGTAACATTAAAAGTTTTCTACTAAAAATTACTGTCTTTTTTTAATTTTGATTATACACAATACTGATTATATTACAGTTTATCAGATCTGAGTGAGAAAAATACCCTGGCCTGTTTATTGGCTTAACTAGGAAAACTACCACAAATAACCGATGTTTTTTTACCCTGGTATCCCTTTTGTTAACCATTTTGGCCTCGAATTAAAAATCAGACATAGTGGTCTTCAAAATTTTAACGAATGATAGAAATTTATTTAAACGCGTATAAATTGTAAAATTTTGTACCTACTAGATCGCAAATAATATTTTAGAAGAATATATGTCACATTCAGGCATTTTTCAGAAAAAAATAATTATAATTTTTACCTAGAGCTTGGTCCGTGGCTTAGGCACAGTTATTAAAAGCTTTTAATTAACTTGCAATGTTTGTATGTTTGAATGTTTGTATGTTTGTCCGGGTCACTTCCCGGTGTTCGATTGAGCTGAATGTTGGTACACTTGTATAAAAACACTTAAACACTTTTCAATAACAACTTTATTATTTGATCACGATATTACACTTTTTGATTTAAATAACCATCTTGCTTCGTAGCTCAACGACGACTGCCTCTTCTCAACAATCTTCCAAAGTGCCGACGTCATTTGAGCTACCAAACAACTTAATAAATATTTGTAGTAGGTAGGTAATATAATACAATTAGATTAAATACTAAAATAAGATCTAGAATTATCTACTCAAAACCTATTATTGTATTTGCATAAAAATAATAATTAATGTTTTAATAACTCATATTAACATCCGCTTTAAATATTCATTTCAAATCGTTAAGCAACTGTTTTAGCTATAAATTGTATTAAATGATAATCAAGGTAAAATTA
This sequence comes from Epirrhoe alternata, assembly GCA_963565295.1. Taxonomy (NCBI): domain Eukaryota; kingdom Metazoa; phylum Arthropoda; class Insecta; order Lepidoptera; family Geometridae; genus Epirrhoe; species Epirrhoe alternata. Next base: position 8,262,629 of record OY751381.1, on the reverse strand, counting down.
GCATTTAAAATAATAAAATGTGTTTCTCCAGGATAACAATTAAATTCCACTTACCTAAATTTTATTGGCAAAAAGATAGGTACTAACTAGTATTTCATTATAATTATCTGAATTCATTCACATTCACTTCCGCCTTTGGTAAATCTCGTACAATCGACAACTGTTTTTACAAATAAATCATATGAAATGTGAAGTTAAAGTAGATTAGGCATTTAAAATCATAGCATTATTTTTGAACAAGCTAACAATTCGCCCATCCTGATAACAGTTCGCGTCCTCGCGAATTAAATAAGATTACATAGTTATTAAATAAACAAGTGTCTCTAACATACAATGCTTTTACAATCAATGTATCCTTCTTTTATTTTAGAATAAATAATTAACAGTTTGTGCACATTGCTCTTCAATAGTTAAGTTTTTAATTCAATCAATCTTAATTCATTTAAAAAACATAGTACATAAAACCACAATTATTGTAAATTGTTAACTTTCACGACAATACTTACTAATAGCTTAATACATATAACTGTATTAAATCATCATTTATTTTGTAATAAATAGCTTAAAAAAACTTAAAACAATGCAATAACAATTATAAGTAGTCACTGATAAACAAATAAATAATGCTGGACACTTCACACAGTCTCATCTAGCCCCAAACTAAGCGAAGCCCGTACTACGGGAACCAGATAACTGATATAGGTACTCATTAGGTATATAATTATTTTGTTTGTAAATACATACATAGATATATACCCAAAAGAAATTAAAAATTCAACTACCCCGGAAAACATTAAAGGTAAACTCAAGAAATACTTTTTAAATAATCTTCATAGTGCATAAAATGGAGCATGCTTTATGTGGGCAATAACTTATTTTTTTAAGTTTGCGGATAAGTAATGTGAGGGTACTTGTAAACACTGTGTGTTATAAATATGAGTCTGTGTTGAATGAAAACAAAAAAAAACTATAGCTAGATAGCTCATAGTTTTTTGTTCATGTTTTTAACAGGATTAGGCTTAGATAGTAGTACTTATGTGTGTGTAAGTGAACAGACTGCAATTCAACGTATTACTTTGTAGTTTTCTTGATGTTTAAACGAGAACCTAGTGTTTAGACAAACTAAATTAAGGTTTATAAACACTACTAATCAAACTTGTACTGTCATTTACATGGTTAAAATAAATAAGTAAAATAAAATAATTAACATATTGTAAATAGAAACACCCAGACCCGAGATAAATATTTGCAGATTATACAAGCATTTATCCCGCGGCGGGGATCGAACCCGCAACCTTCTACGTCACAGGCGGGCTTTCACTCACTGCGACACCCGCAGAGGTCGTCAAAGTCACTAAACCAAAACTATCATTACGTGCGAACTGCACGCACTAACGGGGCGTCCCGCAGGCGCCCACGGAACTGTCATGTAGGTATGAGCCGAAGCCCATAATACTACGATGAAACGCCAACCGCAAAATCCTTGCAGCGAGCCGGGTCCAACACCTCACGCACTCCACGACGTCCCCTAGGCTCACGCTGAAAGTAACCCTAGACTCGCAGAGCCGAGCCACTGGAACCTCAGCACGCAGCAAACCACGCGACTCGATCATTAGTGCGGCGGTCCCTCATTGATTGCGAGACGAGGGCTTCTTCTTCTTCAAGTTTGCTCATAGCAGTTCGCTCATAGCGGTTCGCTCATAGCAGTTTGCTCATAGTGGTTCGCTCATAGCGGTTCGCTCATAGCAGTTCGCTCATAGCGGTTTACTCATAGTGGTTCGCTCATAGCGGTTCGCTCATAGCAGTTTGCTCATAGTGGTTCGCTCATAGCGGTTCGCTCATAGCAGTTCGCTCATAGCGGTTTACTCATAGTGGTTCGCTCATAGCGGTTCGCTCATAGCAGTTCGCTCATAGCGGTTTGCTCATAGTGGTTCGCTCATAGCAGTTCGCTCATAGCGGTTCTTCATTTTGTGCACATTGCACTTCAATAGTTACCTAAGTTCACAAGGAAAAACCTGGAAGATGCTTAGATAAATAGCTTGTACGGGCCAACCCATACATTCATCAGCACACATTATGCATTGTGCATATCAAGTATTTTATATTACAATAAATTCAGTTTCAAACTAACTTTCGTCTAATCAAATCAGCAATTATAAAGTCATGTATGGTGATCATCATCAGACCCCTACATTATGGCCCTTCGGACTTGCGATAATGGGATCATTTAATGAGTCTTTATTTTGACAAAGTGTTGCAACAAGCCCGTGGTCAGCACAGGGCCACCAGGCTCATTCAAGTAAGATCATTAATCAAGTAAGATATTTTTTTATAAACGGGTGATCTTAGCAATTGGTCAACATGTCCATGTTCGAAGAACTTTTAAGCAATCACAAGCGACCTCTAGAGGCTATATAAATAATCAGGATCGTAAGACAGTAGATTATATCAAAAGACGTATAAATACGTTAGACAGTTATTGGAAGGAATATAATACAAATCATGAGCAACTTTTGCAATTTCCTGAGAGCAATGACTATTTCGTAAGCAAGCAATTATCAGCAACCTAAAGATTTTTATTTCTCTGAGGGTGCGTGAGAAGATTTCGACTACTCCAGCATCACCAATCATAAGACCGGGAACTCCTTCAGGAAGTAAACTAGCAGATCATCCTTCAACAAGCAAATCAGCAGATTTCCCTGAGATATTTATAAAACCCCAGGGGTCATCAGTAAAACAGATGATGTAATCAAGAAACAAATGACAACTTTCAAGCATTTGCAATTATGGTATCCAGCATCAACGTGGATATCACGAAAAAGTGGGGATTTGAATATAATCCCAAAAATTTAGAATTCAGATATTCACTTATTGATAAATTTCCATGGGAACTAGTTTCATATTAAATTGGACAGTAGCAATGAGCAGCAGGAGAACTTTTTCTAGGAGCACGAAAAAAAACGTATAACAACATGAAAAGGTTCTCAATAGTAAACTTTGGTCTGTAACTTAGAGAAGTGATTACTCCGAAGCTGAAAATACCCACCGTTTACTGGAATTAACATCAATGGGTCAGCTTCAAAGACCTCTTCATAGAAGTAATTCACAACAACAGCTTCATAACAAAAAAAATCCAAGGTTAAAGGTGAGGTAGAACGCCTAATTCAGAACATCTAGCATTAGTTCTGACAACTACAGCATTGGTTGGGACATCCTACAGCAGACAACAAAAACGACAACAAAGACGACAATTTCATCAACATCCTGATGAACTTACCAGTGATTCAACAAGCACCCGTCACTTACATCAAACGCATCATGATACCACACAGGAAACCTTGAATGCTATCAGAAATTTAGGAGTTGATGTTATGTCATGGAACCCTCTAGTCGTGCATATCTTGTGTCAGAAATTAGACAGTGATACGTACAGTGAATACATGAAATCTGTCAAGCAACCTCTTGAAATACCAGTCATATCAGAGTTTCTTTCTCTCTCACAAAACCAAATCACGAGCATGGAGTCTAGCAGCAGAAAAGCAAGAATAATAGCAATCAAAGTCAACAGGTACAAAAAAAACATAAATGTATGAAAATAATTTGATCATAAACAATCATATTTGTACTTGCGTGTATGGTTTCCACAAATACAAGTTCTTTGAAGTTAATGGTATTCGTAATGGTTATAAAGTTAAAAGTCAATATTCGCAAATAAATGAATTGTAATACAAAAACACTTAAAACGATAAGACTAATGGTAACTTTAAATGGTAAATGGTTAAAATGGTAGTGAGCGCTCTCGGTTGTATGTCAATTCGCGATCTGACGAATCTAGATGAAACCGGGAAAAGGCGCTTGATTGCATACGCTGCCAAAATTCACATTTGCGTGCTTGCGTTGCTGCGTGTTCGATACTACTTCGAACACATGTCATGTCATATCAAAGTAACAAAGACGAAGATATTTCGTAATCGACCTCTTACTAAAACATTTCACTCAACAGAATATGTTTGCAGAGGTGAAAACGGAATATTTTATTGCAAATTTCTTAAAAATGTTGCCGACTAGCAAGAAACAATGTATGCAGAAAAGTGATATAAATAATATGCAAAAAAAATGTCTTTTTGATCACAATGTACGCTTCTCTACAAAAATTTTGGTTGGTAAGAGTGTCATAATACGGTACTTCACGATATGTACATTGTACAAGCAAAAAAATAGGCAAATACATCAAAATGAAACTAGCGTACACTCAAGTCAGTGTATTAGTCGAGACCCCGAGATTTCTATTGTCAACCGCTATGATCAAGGTTGAGAGAGTTGACAGAACTTATCAAACAATGCAAGCTCGAGTTGATCAGGGATCGCAGACTTCTCTGATGATTGAAAATACTGCATTAGGTCCCGGTCTACCATGCCAGAGATGTTAAGGTGTAATCAGCGGTATAAGAGTAAAAGGTAACACTTGCAAAAGTCACTACGGTCGTACGTCAAAATTACACCAACTACCAATAATTATTACTTTAGCATTTATACGTATAAGTACTTACGAACATCGTGAAAAATCTTACAAAGCATTTACCTAGCAGAACGTTTTCCAAACCATCATAGGATTATTAAAAAAAACATCCAACTAGCAGATCTATCAGCCGTCCTATCGATATATTGTTAGGAGTAGACTTATACCTACTCAAATATCACATGCCGATCAAAACAGACAACATTGACGGCACAACAGACCCGCCTAGAATCGATATTACGCGGGAACACCAAAACTGTGCAATGCAATATTGTACAAGTCGACACTAAAGAAATGCAAAAGTTTTGGGAGATAGATATCTGATGAATGCAATGGTTCTTCTGTTATAAGTTATGACTCTTATTTTCAAGAAATAACAAAACTGGTTAAAGATGGAAAGTCAATCCAAGTCGAACTAATCAAGAGACGATCAAGTCGGTCTACCTTTATCAAAAAATGTGTACTTTATTTCTGCTGAACTTTGGCAGTAAAATACAGCCCAATTTGTTCAGTTGGAGAGCTAACTATCAAAAATACAAACATTTAGGAAATAGGTCACACGCAATTATCGGAACAGCTAACTAAACAGACACTGGTATGTTTTCCTACCTCATCACTGTGTGCTGCGCGAAACATCAAGCGGGAAAACTTTCAGTGATCTCACGCGAAAGGACAAACTTACAGCAGGACTTTCAATCATTAATATTGAAATGGAGACAGTTTATAATCTCTTACTGTAAAAACAAGACAGCACGGCAAGCGGCTGCAGGACCAGGCAGCGCGTCACGCGGCTGCAGCACCAGGCAGCGCGGCACGCGGCTGCAGGACCAGGCAGCGCGTCACGCGGCTGCAGCACCAGGCAGCGCGGCACGCGGCTGCAGCACCAGGCAGCGCGGCACGCGGCTGCAGCACCAGGCAGCGCGGCACGCGGCTGCAGCACCAGGCAGCGCGGCACGCGGCTGCAGCACCAGGCAGCGCGGCACGCGGCTGCAGCACCAGGCAGCGCGGCACGCGGCTGCAGCACCAGGCAGCGCGTCACGCGGCTGCAGCACCAGGCAGCGCGTCACGCGGCTGCAGCACCAGGCAGCGCGGCACGCGGCTGCAGCACCAGGCAGCGCGGCACGCGGCTGCAGCACCAGGCAGCGCGGCACGCGGCTGCAGCACCAGGCAGCGCGTCACGCGGCTGCAGCACCAGGCAGCGCGTCACGCGGCTGCAGCACCAGGCAGCGCGGCACGCGGCTGCAGCACCAGGCAGCGCGGCACGCGGCTGCAGCACCAGGCAGCGCGGCACGCGGCTGCAGCACCAGGCAGCGCGGCACGCGGCTGCAGCACCAGGCAGCGCGGCACGCGGCTGCAGCACCAGGCAGCGCGGCACGCGGCTGCAGCACCAGGCAGCGCGGCACGCGGCTGCAGCACCAGGCAGCGCGGCACGCGGCTGCAGCACCAGGCAGCGCGGCACGCGGCTGCAGCACCAGGCACCACGCGCCCTTTCACGGACCGTTCAGTAAGCATCTCCGCTCAATTTCGAGTGTCCAATAATCTGAAATTAATTTTAACCACGAGTACTTATTCCACACAAGCGTGCATAAGCACATTGTAAAAAAAACTCAATAATTAGATCTCAATAAAATTATAATAATAAAAGGATAAGCAACGAAGCAATATTCTTCGCGGTGACTACTTGGATAAGACCTTTATGCGGTAGTCTTATCTTTCTCATCAGAATTAGTTTTGGCATAAAATATAATTTAACTTAGGTAGGAAAAAGTAAAAGTAAATAGGTTAGCATGTAAGTAGGTAACCTACTACATAGCAGTTTAGATTTTGCTTAGGCATGTCAACTAATATCAAAATTATTAAACCAATTATACATCGGTCCGATTCAATAACAAGGTGTTTCTAACCTATAGATGTCTACCAAACAATAAGTAGCCTAAAGTACCCCATAAAAGGCGAAAACTGATAAAAATGCTGTTGCGTCCTTTAGGTGCAACAATAGGATCCTTCAATTAAGTTCTTTATACTATGTTTTTACTCGATGCTGAATAATTAGTTGGTTATCTATTATTTTAACTGTCCACTAACTCACAACTATGAATGAACAAAACCATTAGGTACTAAAATTGAAAATATAAATCAATAAAGTACAGTAGTTAATCACATTGCATAACTTTACAAAAAGCAACGGTGGACTTTGTAAAAAATACCTGAAGATTCAAATCCATAAAATGTTCTAAATAATAATTAAATGGTACTTAACTTTCGATAGCCAGGGCGTGCATCTTTGTCACTTCTGAACTATAAAAACACTTAAACACTTTTCAATAACAACTTTATTATTTGATCACGATATTACACTTTTTGATTTAAATAACCATCTTGCTTCGTAGCTCAACGACGACTGCCTCTTCTCAACAATCTTCCAAAGTGCCGACGTCATTTGAGCTACCAAACAACTTAATAAATATTTGTAGTAGGTAGGTAATATAATACAATTAGATTAAATACTAAAATAAGATCTAGAATTATCTACTCAAAACCTATTATTGTATTTGCATAAAAATAATAATTAATGTTTTAATAACTCATATTAACATCCGCTTTAAATATTCATTTCAAATCGTTAAGCAACTGTTTTAGCTATAAATTGTATTAAATGATAATCAAGGTAAAATTAGCATTTAAAATAATAAAATGTGTTTCTCCAGGATAACAATTAAATTCCACTTACCTAAATTTTATTGGCAAAAAGATAGGTACTAACTAGTATTTCATTATAATTATCTGAATTCATTCACATTCACTTCCGCCTTTGGTAAATCTCGTACAATCGACAACTGTTTTTACAAATAAATCATATGAAATGTGAAGTTAAAGTAGATTAGGCATTTAAAATCATAGCATTATTTTTGAACAAGCTAACACTTGTGAGTCCTCGGTGACAATGCAATAATATGGTTACAGCGAGCTGATCTGATGATGGAGAACGGAACTCCTCAGATAGTTGATTGAGTTGAAACTCACTACTTACATCGGTCAAGTTTCATCTACTTTTTTGAAATATGATGACTGCGACCTGATCCGATGATGGAGATCGGAACTCCGCAGAAAATATGTTGATTGAAATAAAATTTTGTACTTACATCGGTGAGTTCAATCAGCTCACGGTAACCTATTAAAAGCTTTACTTTTGTACTTCTTGAGCTGTACTTTTTGAATTTTTTTTCAAAAAAACTTATTTTTTCTGGATAAAGATATTATAATTCCAAAATGACAGTCACTAAAATAGCGGCCTCTCGCATTTAATAATTTACGGAAAAGTTGCGAAATGATATTTATTTTAGTTGCATAAACGCGTAGATAGAGTCAATCACACAAACATCTTTGCAGTCATAGGTAAGTATATTATATTATTATAGGTAAGTCATAGGTTTCTCACAGATTCAAAATTAGTTATTTTTAATCTAAAGCTCGTTTCCTTGAACTTCGAAATATGCATAAAATGGTAACAATAATTGATAAGTAAGTACCTACCTACCAGAAACCTTTTTGAAACGCTGTTTTATTATGAAACAAATATTGAAATACAAAATATTTTATTTAGTAGAAGTAGCTTAAGGTGAAGTGTGAACAAAAATTTTTTTTTATCAACCTATTATTGATTAAAAAACTTGACAGATTTAACTTGACTCTATAAAAATCGCAAAGCTATCTAGCTCCAAATCATTTTTAGAGATATACTTCTACGGATAAAGTAGTTTCATTTTCTGGTTATTTAATATTATTTAATGAAATTTGTCTACGTGTTTCCTAATAAATACGGTAGAGGATTACGTATTTATTTTATTGCAAATGAGTATTATTTTTCAGCAAAAAATACATTTATAAATAATGTTCAGTGAAATTGTGCGCGGGCCGGCCAGCTTGCAACTCGCGTCTCACCTTAAACTAAAATACAATGAAATAAATAAAATGATTGATTCTGAGAAAAAAATGTAATACTAGCTGTCTTACAGAAACAGCAACACAAACAGAAGCTTAAAAATTGCAAGGTATAGTAATACTGCAATTATACTTTTTCTATAGTAGAAATTAAAGACAAATTAGAAATACTATATTTTTATGTTTCACAACAAAACAGAGTTTGTAACAGACTAATCTACACTTCTACACTAATATTATAATGAGGAAAAATTTTGTTTGTTTGTTTGAATTGAATAGGCTCCGAAACTACTGTACCGATTTGAAAAATTATTTCACCATTAGAATCCTGCATTATCCCTGATGCACATAGGCCATATTTTATCCCGGAAAAGTGAAGTTTTCCCGAAGGAACGCGGGCAACACCGCGACGTACAGCTCGTTCATAATATTATGATTGTCAACTCTAGCAACGCGGACAGCCTATTAAAATAAGCCCATATGGCGTGAGGTTTTAATTCACTTTATTTGGTTTGAATATGCAAGTGCTTTTTAATTTGACAGGTGAACGAACACGCTTTCTCCCATCTATTGTGTTGTAAAAGTATCGGAATTGAATGGCCGCTGTCCATTTGGAGCTTGCACGAGCCGACAATGCCCGGCCGGTCATTCGTTTCTCGCGCTCTGAATATCTGAAATTATTTTTTCACAATTCCATTACACTTTCCGTTGTTTGAAACGTTCACTTCACTGGTGAATGAAATCTCATTACTGGCGACACTGCACATATTTATTTTAACTGGTCGTTATCGTTTTAATTAACTTTATAATATGAGAGTGTAACGACTCTGCTATTTTCTGGCATCTCTCAAATATTGGGAAAGAGTAAGCACAAGCTCTTCTATTTCTTGACTGAGATCATTGTAGGCATCGACTAGTTAACTAGCTCAATTAAGTAGGTTAGAACCCTTTCAAACTACAATACTGAAGCAATTACATAACAAAAGCGGAATAATTATTTCCTCTCACAAAACGTCTTTTTTTTTCACTGATTAAATTCTAGTTCCTTAAAAATTTTCACATGGATAAAGTCACGGACATTCTGGTAGATTTTGAACTTTAGAAAACAAATAGACATACATTGTATAAACAAGTTAAAGAAACGACATCCCGCAAATTGAATGAGTTCCGTTGCCTTTAAGGAAAATGTTTGAGTAGCCATCATTCAATTAGCTACTTACTCTAATTGATCTGCGATTAGGTAAGATGAGCCAATGGACATCTATTGTCAAATGGCAATAGCCGAAGCTTGTAGCTGTGTAATCATACCTCCACATCAATGCAGATCACTATGAATGGCCATCATTAGCATCTGTCCAACTGACTATCATTTACGTCCAGGTTGATAGTCATAGCCACAAAGGCATCATTACCTACTATTGGTTTGGTTTCTGAAGCTAAATCTGTTGAAACTTATCTTAGTGTCAGACTGATTACATTACTATGTTATTATTTATGATTTTTATCCTGCATTGGGACAATTCCACTTCCACAAACCATACCCGTAAGACTACAGGGCGCAGCTTCATTTTTTATGAGTCTTGTTCGTCATCCACCGAATCCCACCCTTTCAATTCACGACCTACACATTTCAGAATAATATTACTCAAGAATCCGCTGCGCCTCACCAAAAACCCTTATAATTTTTTTACTAATCTGGGTTAAAAAACAGAATTGCAGGTGAGGCCGATCTTAAGCTCAAAATTAATTTTTATCCGGTTACGGTTCATTTTCATTACAAAAGTATTCAGGAAGCTATCACCTCTTTAGTTAGTCCTTTCAATAGAGAATAGCTAAAAGTCAAACATCGCCCAATTCGCAAGTGCACGAACGAGCGGGCCAGGCTGAATATGGGCTGAATGCACAACGTTCGTGTCATCCAATTTCGCGCGCTAAATTGTTCATAACGGAAGTTCATATCCGGACGTCGGGTCGCCTGCGCTTCGGGCGAGATTAGGCGGTAATTACCATTTCCGATGGAACAGGACGCCGCGCGGCGCAGCCTCCTGCAGAAACGATCGACGCGACGCCGTAGGAAGGAAGAATTCTACTACAATCATGACGCTTCCGACAAATCGTAAAAGCTGATAACAGGTGAACATCTTTTTTTTTTACCCGACTGACAAAGTTAGGGTTATGTTTTTCGCGCGTATCTTGTATGGAATGCGTTAAATTTCGTACCCTCGTATCTCCCAAACGACTGGATGGATTAGACAATTAGGGTATCGTTAGTATCATAGAATAGTTTTTTTGCAAAATAAAACAAAATGGCTTGTCTTAAGCGCAAATTACTAACACGTTAAGTAAAAAAAACCGATCATATCGAGTGGGGTATCAAAATCAAGGAAATTAAAAGGAGATTACAAATATATATACAAGTCATATGTTTAAACTTTGTTTTGAATAAAAAATGGCAATGAATGCATGCAAATGTTTTTATTTATTCATAAAGGTACATAGTTTAGGTAGGTACCCTACCTAGGCGTTGCAAAATCTCAAAAGTTGTCATTCTTGCAGTTGGGTTTTTTTTTTAATTGTAATACATGTTAGTTTTCCTGTTACGCATAAAGTTAATTTGTTTTGAGAACAGAAACAAATGAAACATGAGTGAGAACAAACGTGAGGCATAAAATATGGCAACCATGATTTTATCATACACATTTCCGATGCTTCTGTTTTAGCTTTTTTTTTACTTTGATCACTGACTGTGAGGATAAAGGTGTAGGTAAAGTGTTAAGCAAACATATGCCAAAAAATCGAACTTTTTCTTTCACGGCAACCTAAAGACAGTTTGATGGATGTAAGAACCACTCCGTTATCGTGCTAATACGAGTACTCTGCTTTTATCCAGTTTTTATGAGTAGGTAGGTACATGGAAAATTATTTGGGAATTATATTGTTTAATGTAGGTAATAAAAAGAAAAACAAAATGAATTCTCACCAAAAAGCTATATTTCTTCATAATAATACCGAGTATTTTTCGTTGTCAAGTTAAAAGAGGACTTTCCTAACTGAATTTTCTGGGAGACTAAACGCTCGGCGCTCGACACTCACTTGACCGTCTTCTTTTTATTTTGTTTGAAACTCAGTGATTGGAAAAGCTACGGAACATTGTTTATAGCCGGTACATTATTCAGAATGAAACCTATTGTAAAATGAAGTTGATATTACAATGAAGAGAAACCCAAAGCAATAAGATGAAAGACATTTGTGTATGGGTTGCTTCTTGTATAGCACAAATTGAATGTACTACGCCATAACCGAGTCAGTAAAACTGATTATGGTGTAAGAATTGAGTGGATGGATGAAGCAGAAAGGTTGAGTTGTGCGCTCACGCCTTGCCCCGCGCCCCGACACACCGTCGTCGATATGATTGAATAAGCGAGCTCGGTGCTTCCCTAATGAAACATATTGAACGTGTATCACTTAGACGGTGCGCTCCTGCACTCACTTTTTGGGAAATATCAACAACGTAGGTGAACCCTATAAATAACATTAGCGAGCTCTCGTTTAAAGATACTTTAAATTGAATTAGCTACGACAATTTTAAACATCAAAGAAGTGAAAAATATACTTCGTTATACGAAGCATAATTTCACGCAGTAGGTATGTCTCTTTGTCACTGAGGTAATATTTCTGGAAAGCAGTGTCACGGATACAGCTATGCCCTCAAAAGGGTATCCTAATTAATTCATTAAGATGGTTATGATGGCGACGTTTACGGCATTTAATATACATTACTTTGAGGCTATTACTAAACTTGGAAATAAAATATCTGTTTAAATAAACAGCGCTTATTTTTGTCATTTTCTGTGATAATGTTTTGCTATCTCGCAGACAGGTTAAAATAGTACCTACGAGTTATATAATTTAATAAATAAATAAAAAAATATTGTCGAAATTCAACGCCATTTTCCATTACAGAAGCGACGTGACGGCACAACTGCGATGGACGGCAAAGCTCTTTTGAACACGCAACATAGTGCATTCTATTGAACTACTGTTCTGAAAAACACCTTTGCAATATCGCCCTGTACCTATCCAGCAACCCTGTCATTTAAAACCTACGCGTTTCACTTCTCTAAAAATCGTTCAAAGGATCGGTCACTAAAGAGCTTGACAATTTTTTTTAAATGAAACCATTTTTCCAACAACGTTCTTGTTTCTTTCTGTTGGAAGAATAAAAGAAAGCCCTACAATAGTTCTGGGTTATAAAATGCATAAATCTAAATACATATTAGTGTCCCATAGTACATATAATATCTCACTATTTAATACGTTTGTTGCTTTTGTTACGTATAAAATCGTGCGATACAAATTCATCGATCAATTAGCATGTAACGACTGTCACTACAAGCTGTAACTACCAAAATTCAGTTTCTAACAAAATCGATATCGGAAGCACATACAAAATGAATATTTAAGTGGATTATTACAATAAATCGTTATAAAATAATAGCAAAAGAAAAAACACGTTAAAGGTAAGTGTTATATTTTTTATCATCACCAAGGACACTCTTGACACGTAGTTAGACATAATTCCATAAATAAACAAACATCAACAAACTTTCAGATCTACGTAGGTACGTATAGTGTATTTAGTAGGATTTTTAGGAATATTTTACGAATGTCTTCAGTGTCGAATAAACGAAGATCTTGGTATCATACGAGTAATATTGTTTTTTTTCTTCAATATTACCTCCTTGTATTTTACCTACATTTTATTCGTGAAAACTGAAATCGAGGTCACAGCTTACGTTATTCCTAGAATTTGTTTTCTTGATTTCAAAAAGTTTAATTTTTACTATGGCCCAGTACCTACATTTTGACGATTGTCACTGTTAAAAATTAGCAGCGTTATCAGTCCCGTTGTCACTAACCTAATTAAAAGTAGCTAAAAAAAGTACCCAATTAGTATAACCACGGCTCATAGCCATCCATTTATAATAATGTACTTATTGTTTTTAAATGCATACTCAACTAAAGCTTGCATACCTATTTGTGAAACTTATGCATGAGAATTATTCTTGTCATTCATTGTAGGTATTTATTGTTAACCTACCAATTAAATTATTATTCTTGAAAGTTTTGTTTTGCTTAATACGCTTAATAAACGGTCCTATCAGTCATAGTACAATCTAGGATTAAATTTACACTGGTAATGTACTAAATAGTTCATAAGATATTTATGCCAATAAAGAACTTTTGAAATTGAAAAAAAATTGAGTACATTTTTACAAAGGAAGGTAATAATGCCTCTATGTCATCCCACTGCTGGGAAAAGGTATCCCCTAAAATCTCTTGAACTATATTTATTTTTCCACACTTACCATAATGAATAAGGTTATTAATTTAAGTTATTTATTCCGATGCTGGTAATTTTTTTTTGTACATATGGGGAGGACACCTACTTTACCAAAGCTACCGGTTGAACTACTCGTAAAACACAGTAATTCCAAAATTGTCTTTATTTTATTATGCCAAATATTATTGTCGTATACATACAGACAATATATATGTATGTTTATAGTAAGTAACAACAAAAATATAAAGTGGCGCAAATTGAGACAAATCACGATCGATGGTGCTAACGAGAGCCTCGTAGATAGTTGCTTATACAAGTGATGTCAAATATTACATTTATAAACAAAACGACTGCTAAACAGAGTACTACTGCGTAGCAGACTAGTTTATTGTAAATACCGTAGGAAATTAAATAGTTTATTTTATATTATCGATTGTGATGTGACAAGGTTGAAATAGAAAATGTAAGACCTATGTACAGAGAGGCCTACACATTGGCCTTTTATTTTCTAGGTACGAACTAAATTAAATTACTATCGCAGATACAATATTCAACCACTAGATACATACATCACCAATATCGTACACGTCATTGTCATGTGCATGAACGCTCGCTCACCGCAAAGCTGATTTTTCAATCGTTAAATATCGTAAAAGGGGTTTGTTTCAGTAAATCACAGCTAGTTTAGAGTGCACTGACATCGAGCATCAGGTGCGATACACTCACGCAAATATTTTATGAAAATACAGGGACCTCGCCGCTAGAGCTGTTCTAAACATCGATAACGCCTATATTCAATTCGCCATTTTGATTCTAATCACTGAGAATATTTTTGGAGGTGACAAAACAAAACACCAATGAAAATTATTGATTAACAATAAAATTGCATTTTGTTACACATTAGATAACTTCAAATTTTTATATTTTTATAATTGTCATATTTAAGTAAGTAGGTATGTATATATTTAAGTATGTAGTTTTATAATTAAATTGAAATTGAAATCGCAAAATTGCAAATTATGTTGAATCCGAATAACTGGGGTTTTTGTACCGTGCTTCGTTGAGAGATTCGTAATCCGGTCATTTAAATTAAATGAATAGGTACCTACTTCTTCCAAGACTATTGCAAAACCATGTTTTTAAACATTACATATTTTTTATTGTTTTGCCTTTACTAATGAAAATATCAGTTTCAATAATTAGAAAAATAATTGTTTAAGATCTTCATATCGATAAGAGAGAAGACATGTCCCATGCCTAGCGAGTAGGTCCGCGGAGTCGCGCGCGGCCGCATCCTACAGCCAAACGGTAAACACTTTGCTGTAATCTCGAGATGAGAAAACTTTCAGTTCTCTTAATTCAGAAACTTATTCAACAACCTAACAACCTTAGAGAGGACCGCGCGGCGGACACAAGACAAACAAACTCAACTTAATCTAACACTTTGTAGACGTTTTAATAGTTGAATCACTTTTAGGTTTAGTGGTAACGTGATATAAGGAATATTGATAGGTCTTGCTCAAAAAGTGTATGTTCTAGGTAAGTAGGTAGATCCCTGTATACGGCCACAAACTGAAATAGATATACCTAAATTATGCTGAATATTAAAAAAAATATTCAGTCTAGCCATGAAAAATGAAAAAAAAAATGAAATAATATTTATTTAAAAAAGCGATACAATACAGTTGCATATTTATCAGCGGCCTCCACACTAGGCAAAGCCTGTATCGAAAAAGAAGAAAAAGAAGTTAATTCCTAATTTTTTTGATGCGATGAATACATTGGGCCAACATGAACACATGACAATTATAAAGCAAGAAGAAACATGTATATGTTTGCGTTGTGTTTTAAATCAAACAAAAATGTATCTAAACTAAACCGACATAATGTTCAAGGACAGACTGAACTATGCACGAGGCTTTAGCCGACACGAGCACTGGATTATAAGGATTAGAGTACAACTATACGTAACTCTAGCCTTTGTAGGCACAATCTTGATATCTTATTAGCGCATCTTAGCATTTACTCCATTTTAGCCAACATGTACTTATAAATACGTCTTGTAAACAAAGTTTTGATTTTGTGATCGAATTGAATTTTTTAATTCAATGTGCTTCGATCATTCGAGATCTTTGGTTGATTATGATACTACGAGTATTAGCACAAATAATATCCATGAGCTATAATCGTAGATTTTAGATTTTACTACGATGCTTATTTTGTCAACTATGCAAAATTTTGTATAATGAATGAGGTTACTTGTTTTTTTTTTGTAATTAAATGTCACCAAAAAAAAACAAATTAATGTGCATTTTTATCGCGTTAAACAAGTGATCATGTAAAGACTCCTCTAATCAGTTGCTTTGTTCAAGATGAGTCCGACTAACCGGCCACTGTGCGATGCGAGTGAATCGCGTCCGGCCGTCACCGTCACGGATATGGACACTGTGCACGAAGAAAATGACAACGATAGGTAAGTGAGCGAATCACTTCTAAAGATCAGGTTCATTTGAAGGTGAAATACCCACTCATTTTTAATCCTGCATTGTACTGTATAGTACATGTTAAAAAATTGGATCTTGCAAGAGCACAAATGTTAGTAAAATTATTCTAATATTTTGAATTGAAAGAGGTTGGATAAGTAAGTTCTTTTCACATTCTTCACCTTGCTTTCTATTTTTTATGAGCAAATTGTTTTAACTTTCGTGTACCATCGGGATTCGTTTAATTTTATCCATATAAAAAACAAACTAGAACACAAGTCTATAAAAAACTGATGAGCGTTGTCTGCACTATTGTAAAATATTCATTGTGTAAAAACAGGGAAATGAGTACGTCAGCCACCGCGACCACTCCTCATAAACAAAGAGCTGGCACTATTTAATTAAAGTTTCTTTTAAACTCTATTGCTGGGTCTCTTGACTCGGTTTTATCTCTTATCGTGTACAGATTTTTATGTACCCACATTTCTCTAGACAAACCTACTAGTTATGAATGTGTTTGGTTTAGTAATTAATCTACTTGATACGAGTAAAAGATAAGTAAGGTTTTGCAAATGTTGTAAAGACTAGACAGTCATCTATCCATGCATTGTTTTTAAGGTAATTCCAGAATTCAAGTAACATTAGGATAGAGAGTTTACCAAAAACAAACAAGTCCCTCAGGCATAATATGATTTACCTAGACGGTTATGTAAAGAGTACACGTATCGTCTTCACTCTTAGAAGAGTTCGATATTTGGATCCACAGCCGATATTCAAAGCAGGTCTGGTGGGATACAACGAAGCTTTAGGAAGACATTTCCGGCGAGCGGATGCACATTTTGGAGATTTTTCCCTCGAACCTTACAGTCGAAATAGTTCAATACAACTGCAGTTCAGTTCAGACGATTCTTTAAATATTTACAATACAGGGTGTTCAATTAATACATTTTCATAAAGTTTTTCAGCTAAGCTTTACAGAGATTATAATAATTATATTCCTAGCTCTAAGATGTGATGATATGATTCCTAGCTCACAGACCGATTAGACGCACATAACATAATTTTTTTGATGTACATATGTTTCAGTAGATATGTACATATATTTACACTATTTGGACTTGAGTAGGAGTAAGTTCTTGAAAGGCTTATTGAATACATCTTTGGTTTATTTTATTTATATAAAAGCGTTTGATTCTCTTTTATTTGTTACGTAAATCGATTTTTCTAGGAATTCTTATTTAAACACACTGTGCACAGGAACTATAAAACGCATACACAAAGAGGGGTTTAGGCGTCGCAAAGAGCTTGGAAAATATTTATGACGTTTGATAGACCGCTTTGTGTCGCGCAATACACCTCACCCGTCTGCCACGCAAAACTAAATTCCTTTACATACAAATAGGTATTTACTACTGGCTGAAATTCCGTATAGCCTATCCTGGATGGTTAAAGGCAGAGCGTCAAATTAATAACGGCATTTGTTTTTTTTTTCTAACAAGTGAATTGTGAAGTATTTGCGTTTTTAAATGACTTTAAAAGGCGGAAGTTCTCTGTTCGGCCGTATGTGTTCACGGAGTTATCTTCGGCAATTGTGAATCGATAGTAATAAAATTATATTTTGCTTAAGCAAATGTAACTTCCATTAGTTTTACTTAATAGTAAGTTTTGCCATAACTTTCTATGAAGGTACTACTACTAAATATAGTACATCCACGATGGGCAAACTGTTGATACTACTTAATATGTATCATCTTTGTAAAACACAGTTGAACAATCTTCTTATTTTTAAAAACAATTCCAGGTTGCTAGCCTTTTGGGCACTTTTCCTGTCGGTGATCTGCTTTTTATCGTGATTTTAATTCAAAGTTAAGAGTAACACGGTTTTCAGCGATGAGTCATCATATTCGGACGTGGGTCGCCTTCGGGAGAGGACGAGGGCCATGCTGGGCACGCCGGCAGAGCCGCTGATGCATGTACACTCACAGCCGAATAGTCGCAGGATGTCTTCCGATATCGAAACCAAGTTGGCTGCTAATTTGAACACTAGGTAAATTACATTTTTGTAGTCTCGTCACGTATTTTGTAATATTCAAAAGTAAGATTGAAGTATCTTATACATATTAGTAGATATTCCGGTGATTAAATAAGTAGTTTAATTAGGTAATGTACCTACGCTAAGTAATATTATATCTATAAGTTTTTTGTTTCTCAGCAAGTGAATTAGTGTAATTCTTAATGAGAAAATAAAGTTCTTAAACCATAAAAGGTTATCTCGACATGTGTAAAATTACAAACAACAAGGATTGGTACGTGTAGATGTAAAGCGCCATTTACACATTACCATTGTGGTATACGTAAAGTATATTGCATCTTGCCACAGAATACTTTTGCTCCGTTGAGTTTGAGAAAACATGAGGCGAGAATGGTATGCCAGAATGGTATCGTGTAAATGGCGTCTATCTAACATCAAACTGGTCCTACTTAATAATTCTTTTTTGACTCTAACTCCAGACGGCCATCAGCAATAATAGCAGCTTTCCGTCGACCATCGCAGGCGCTAGCATTATGCGCGGCCACACAGCGCCGGTTCCTCTCAGAGTTGTCGCCACACTCCCGAACCTCTATGGCTTCCACCGCTCACGAAACACCGCTGACCGCCGCAGAAATCATGGGACAGTAAGTAAAAGGCAAAATGTTAGCCTGCTTACCATGATCAGATTTTTAAAACTAATGTTCAATTACGAGCCTTAAACTCTTTTTATCCACATTCAGTCTCGTATACATACATATTATCTACTATATGATAATATTATACCAACCAAATAATACCGAACTATATGATAGATACAACTCACAAAAGGAGAACGCACATTTGTCAACATACGTACCGCACGCGACGTATTCAGCAATATTCTCAACCCGGCTGCAGGTGAAATGTGAGAGCCTTCATATGATATCATACGACGAATTATAGAAGTGCGTGCAATGGACAAATGTGCCGTCGCCTTAATTTGGTTGGTTGATACCAAAACGGGGTCAGTCGTCCGTCCGCAACATATGCAACGGACATGACATCTTCACCGCAGCGTTGACACGGCCACAGGGACCGCAAACTAACAATCTCGATTAGCTACTCCAAATACAAACAAAACCTTATTCAAGAACAACATTTTCATTAAAAAAAAAACAAAAAAGTTTCATTGATTTTATGAATGGATCCTATGGCTCTTATAGAATAGAAATACTATAATACACATTATTGAAACAGAAGTATCTTGCTTGAAATAAAATATACATATATCATATTGACTTGGACTTTATGATAAAGTTCATAATTTGTTTTCAGTGAAGCACTAAGTAAAGCGTTGTCGGCGCTCTACGCAAAACTACTTGTTGTACTGGGATTGGCTTTTCCAGTAACTGAAGTCATTGCAAACGGAGTCCCTGACGCATACTACCAGGTAACCCAATTGCAGTAACTTCACCTTGCCTTGGAAAATTCCCATAATACCAAGAATATGAAATTCTATATCTTTGTTCAAGTAATGCTAGGTAAATAAACCTCTTTTATTTCAGGGATTCTACCTATACCTGTACCTGGTATCTGTATTATTTGTGATATTTCAATACGTTAACATTATGAGACGAAAAGCTGTCAACATAATAATTCACAACTATGGTAAGAACCTACAACAAGAAGACAAATCTATTTTGCGTTATCAAAACAAACTTAAGCAGCCAACCGCATTTGCTTAACAAAATGAAACATTAAAATCACATCTTATTTGCATAATTACAGCAATGAAAGAATAATACCTTCTTTAGTTGGCATTCCACTAACGTCGTCTGCGATTCGTACAAATGTACCGGAAAATGTTTCTCTATATGTTCCGTAATGACCAATGATAATGGCACTAATTAAAGCAAAAATAATTAATTTACATTACAGAAGATAGTGAAAAAGATGAGAAAGAAAAAGATAAAAATGGGAAAACGACGCCTGCAGAGAAATTAAAACAGAAGGAGAGCATATCGCGCTACGGGAGTTTTTATTTAAGACTCGGTGCTATCGGTAAAGTTTCATTGATACCGCAACGACTTTATGCTTCCTACGGTATTCAGATTCTAGTTGCAACTAATGCTACTATCACTGTTTCAGCCTTCGGCATCGGATCGATGGTGTATAGTGGATTGGAATTCGGAGAATACTTCGAAATGACAGATCGATGCCGCTCCGTACTCTCGGTTATAACGCCCGGTCTACGAATGACTCTCACACTAGCGCAGATGCAATTTATTTTCCTTACAAACAAGGATATCGAATCTGGAAGCTATAAAATGATACAGAGATTCGGATTTATGCATATGGTGGCTACGAATTTATGCGAATGGTTGTACGTTCTGGTCGAAGAGACAAAGCATGAAATCCATCATTTGGAGCATTCGATATTATCATCAGCGAACGGAACGCACAACGAAACTGATGTGCTTCCGTGTCGAAGGGCTAACATAATGGGTGCACTTTTACAAAATGCCTCGCCGTTCTTATTTCCGTGTACCATCGAATATTCTCTAATTTGCGCTGTTATTTTGTACGAGATGTGGAAAGAGGTGAGTGCTTTCTTTGTGCATGATGAAAGTATTTCAATGACATATTTTTAATTTTCATATTACTCTCATTGTGACACAAAGGCAGTGCGAATAATTCTGCAAAAGTTTAATGTCGTTTGTGTTATTTTATACACAGGTGAAATGCACACCAGAGGACTTTGAGAAAAAGTACAACATGTCTTCTCCTAAAAACAAATCGCGCAATAACTCAGTAACACCTGAAAAAATCCTTCAGCAGTTTGGTAAAAACCCCTTTTTGCTGTTTTAATATGTTTTTTTAACATCTTTGTTTTATTGGAGGTTTCTTTTCCAGCTGGGATGCTCGGTGTGACTTCTCCCAACGACAGCAGGCAGGCATTACATCATTTTTCAGTGGACTGCTCGCATGCACATCGTGGCCTATTTGCAGGGATTCTTGTTATAGTTCTAACTATAATATCCCTCATTATGTTCTTCGTGCTGGCCAATAATCCAGACACGGTTATTGTAAGATAACATCTAATTCTAAGTAAATAGAATAACTTTAAGATAAAAAGTTAGTAAGTTCGTATGAAGCAATGGCCAACTCTGGCGACGGAGTTTTAAGGCCGCCTTAAGGCCACTGTCATGGCTTAACGACGTGTCCTAGATAGAAACATTATTTATACCTACCAAAGATTTACAAAATAGTAAAAATTGTGTACCTACATAATTTTTTCGGTTCAATTAAATAAATATTTTTTTGATTTGCAATACTTTGGTTTTTTTTTATTTCAGGATGCTATATTCGAAGTGAACATTTGTGAGTTGGTCTTGTACACACTGACCTTGGTATCGTGTGCAGCGGCTATAATGCGAATGCGGGCATTGCCATACAAAAGGAAATCCAGAGGTAATTATCAAACAAAAAATTGGTTGGTCTGTTCTTTGGAATGCTTAGTTCTGCAAAATGTACCTAAGTATACCTAAGACGTACCTTAAGGTTACCTTACATCAATGTTTCTGAATGCTAAAAGACCTAAGAAAACTACTAAATAAGAAAATGACGTGATCCTATTTCTTTTTGAAAATTCTTGTGGTTTCACTCAATCATTTTGTGCAGCTGTACTCGGTCTCGATACATCATTACTGGTTCTGGCGCAGTCTGGCATGTTTGTTTACTGCATGTTCAGTCTGATTGGCTGCCATCACACTTTCGCTAGCAGCCAGAGCTCCGGCCTCACGGGGTTCTTCTCAGAGCTTCTGTCTCTCAATCAGGTAAAACATGAAAGATTATGTAGGCAAACAGAATAAACATATTTATTGATAGGTACTTGTAAAAAACACGTTTTTCTTAAGACCCCTCGCAGACTGCAGACTTTTTATCGGCCGATAGTTGAGACGGAACATACTTCGGCTCGTAATAGGTATGGAGAAATAAGCCGAAGTATGTTCCGTCTCAAATACCGGCCGATATAAAGTCTGCAGTCTGTGAGGGGTCTTATACTTACTACATACAAATATTAGTAAATATATTACTCGTATTACATTCTCATGAAAATTATTCAGTGGTCCTCCGGTCCTACGGTACTCTTCTTTCGAACCAAATTTCAATTCACTCAGTTACAAGCAACTTATTACCTACTTGCTTAAAATAAAAATACTCAAGTGGACCTAAAACTTATTTCTGTTTTCAGACAATATTACAATCTCTGTTCATAATCGACGCGTGGTGGCGACGTAGCATCACGGCGGAACAGCGCAGGGTGAAGCCGGGGCGACAGCTAGTTACCTTTCTGCTGGTTGCTAACATGGCCATGTGGGCCATAAACACACTCGAGAAGGTATATTAATTGGTCTGATGTATTTGTCAGTATTTTTCCTTTTGCTATTTTGTTTCTGTTATAGTTTTTTCGATGTCACTCGCCCTATTACTGCATATATATCAATTCCACTTGTAGTTCGCGTCTGTTGTATGGAAAAATCAAACATCTTTCAATTAGGATAAAGGATTCCATTTTAGATTGCCTAAGTCCCGTTACGCACCAGCGGTTGAACAGCGCTCCGCGGTTCAAATTTTAGTACAATTTTGTGGCGGTTAGTGGCGGGTGCGTACAATGAGAAGCGGTTGCATACTTAAAATGGAAAAGTGGCCCGCCACGCGGCTATAATAGACGCCCCGCGGTTCAACCGCTCGTGCGTGCGAATCTGAAAGAAAAGTATGCATACGAACGAATCAGCATAACAAGATTTTAAGCGAACGGTCCCGCGAAAAAATGGACCTGATTCAAATTACCTAGAAATTGAAACAATTCTGGGAATAGTTTCAATTACTTACTTATTCCTTGAAATTAATGATGCTAAAGAAACAGCAATCTTGGCTGTGTAATTACTTATAATACTTTTTCAGTAACATTAACAAATGCTAAAAGGACTTTATTGTTAATCACTATTATTCTATTAGAACTTAATTGAAAGCCTAGCCACTTTTAATGCTGTGAACTGTATGCTAGTAGATACCAGGCACCTGCCAATTTATACCACATCAAGAGCATCAGTGCATTAAATTAATTAAGCTGTGAATCTACAAGCCAGAATTGTAGTCAGGCACAGGTCATGCGAAATTAAAGCTATACCGCGCGCAAGAAAACTGTAGTGTGTCTAATATGTACATATTAAATGATACATCTACAAAACAAAATTATTAAAATACTTTTCGATTATCCCTACTTATCTCCCTCTACTAAAATCTACACAGAAACCAAAATTATGAATTTAAAACAAATCTATACCTATAGCACATGCATCCTTATCCGCAAAATACTAACTAAAGCTATCCATACTAACATAACTCTAACAAAAAACATACAAATAACTAAACGAAGAACTCGTCAAGCTAGCTTTGTCGCTTTACCTAAAATCCGAACAAATTAAAGTAAAGAAATGAAAACTTTTGAAGGCGCACAGCTATACAATAAACTACCGTCCGAAATAAAATATGTAAAATCATTTAAAAAAAACTAACTAATCATATTCTGCAAGATCGAACACTTCTTAGCAAATGAAATGTGTTAGGTGGGTTACATCACCCTTCACCTTAGACCCCAAATATCGTCAGGCGCTCTAAAACTCCACGTCATGTTCTGGACAAGATGGCGTCTCTCTATCATTTTGCCTTTCAACGAAACACTTTTGTATTACAAGAAATAAAGTACAATCATATTTTTGGGCCTCATTTCTGTCATCCAAAGACATAACAACGACCTTTATGTACCTACTGTAAACTTTTTCACAAGTAAGTGACAATGTATTGTCTTTTTGTGAATAAATGATATAACCTTATACCTACGAGTACCTAAGAGAATCATAAGTAAAATAGCCCAAAGTAGTATTGATTCCCCGCAATTATTGGGAAATATCAAATTAAAAATACTTAATAGATCAGTGAGGCATACAAACTTAGGAGTGCCGTTCAGCTCAACAAATTATAGACAAAACACTTTTCTTAGTCGAGCAGGAATTACTTATAATAGTTATAGTTACAACCCGGGCGCAATAACTTGACACCTGACTCAAATGACGTTTGTCTACAGTACTGAGTGCAAAAAAGAAACGTAAACGTATGCATACATGTAGCGCCCCCAGTGCTCGTTTTTTATTTTTCTGGTCAGGCTTTATTATATTTTAACTAAAATAACAGTTTCCATTATAATTTGAATTCCAATGGAATTCCGCCGAATGGCGAGGTTTGAAATAAAAACCCTAACCTAACTAAAAACCAAAGTATTACTGATTTATAATTTAATTACCTACTGAGATAAAACATTTGTATACTAGTAACGAATGCAGTATTTATTGCTTAGTTACGAATTGGAGCAGTAATAAACTATTTAGAGTCTATTTTGGGATTAATTTCCAATATTGTTAATCAAATGTAATTTTTTATTCAAGTTCATACTAGTATCTACCTATACAATAAGTAGGTAAAACAATAAATTTCTTACGGAAATAAAACAAAAAAGAATGTTATATTAATTTATTATTTTATGATTACGTGCAACGGTAACAGTGATGCTAACGCTACTGAAGGACGAGAGCGGGGCCTCGCGCGGGGTAGCGGGAGGGGAGTCGAGTTTCGAGCCAGGTGTCTAGTTGTTGCGCCCGGGTTGTAGTAGTAGAAAGCATAGTCTGTATTCCAAGTAAATAACTGTTATTGTAGTGATACAATCAAATTCAATCATAATAATATTTTTACCTTCGCAGGAAAGTCTGTGGGAAGTCTTAATAAAAAGATACCTGTAGGTAGTGATTGAACATCGATACTAATGAAATGATGGAAAGCTGCTTATGCGTAAAAGCTTCATTCTGACAGTTCATTCTCAGCGACCCTTATTACGTCTCTGCTCTGCAAATTGATTTCGCATTTTCCTACTAATTAATGTATCCCATTACCATTACAAAGTATTTTAAGTGAATGGTTACTTTACTGGCTTTCCTTTTAGTCAATAATTCGGCAACATTTTGCAGGAACCAAATTGGTTAGGTTATTTATCACCCTTGAAATAGTTTTTGTGGAAGGAATATTTTGTTTAACACTTATACAGGGTTATTTGTGAAACACTGGTAACCTCTCAGGACTGTATTACATAAACAAATTTTTGTTCTATAACTTTTAAAAAATCATCATTATTTTTATTCATCAGATTTTCATTCAAAAATAAAAATATGAAAATAAAACGCTCTAAATGTTGCGAAGTCTATGCTAAGCAAAAGAATGCGATAGTACAATAGCGAGGGGAGCGGGGTTAGGGTAGGTAACACACACACACACACACACACACACACACACACACACACACACACACACACACACACACACACACAAGTGACAAAATGTTAGTTGGGACAACGAAATCTTGAAGGTTTGTTTTTGGTTAATGTTGTTTTGCAAAAAGTCATAGAACAAAAGTTGTTGCTTATGATAATAGTAATACAGTCCAACAACCTCTCAAGGTTACCGAGGTTTTACAAATAACCCTGTATAACGGGATATTAACCATGATTGTTTTTTTATGTTTCTTGATATTTCGGTGCAGTTGCATACGCCATGATCACGGAATAACAGTTTTTTTAGTTTGATTTGCTTAGTTTGGTGCTAGATGATGCTGTGTGAAATGTCCAGCATTATTATTATTATTATATAGTTTTATGAACAATTGGATTCGGAGATCAAAATTCTTTTACGAACTTTGTTATCTTTGTTAATTTTACGACACTACCACAATGTAAAAATTTGCAGAGACCTGCAATACAGGCTTTCACAAACCTATCGCAGGCAACAGTCTCACACAATCTATGTTAATAAGTAGCATAGGCTTTGCATGAATGTACGTAGTTGGATAAACAACCTAATATCTTGAGAAAATAAACGATTTTGAATTGAATTGAATCCCCACAAACTTTACCAATTAATATTACAACTCACATACCTACTTTACCACTAGTTTTTGCTTATAAGCATTGGAAATTGTCTATACACATTTTAAACTTTCGCGACTCGAAGACATTTTAAATTTTATAACGGGACTTAATCGCGTAGGTATAACATTTGTTTATTTACCTCGACGTTTCAGTAGCGTTACAGCTACCGTGGTCACGAGAAGACTGCCCGCCGGTACTCGTTCGCCTCTACGACCGATGAGAAACTACCCTCATTCGGTCAACACAAAATAACATTAGGGTCGCGACACACTACACTGACAACATCCAAGTTAGTACTAGACGTTCTTACACGACCCGAACACTTTTTTATCACTGGATCCCACGTTGATGACAGTTTGTAGCCGCATTCCCGGTTGAAATTTTTGTGTTTCTTTATTTCAACTGCTTCACGCACAATTCTAGTATAATAATGGCGATCATTGGAAAGGACTAAAGGTTGATGTAACTCGATCCAGTGGTTTGATCCTGATTCTAGCAAGTGCTCCGCTATCGCTGATTTATACACCTGGCGATTTTTGACAGCTGCGATATGTTCTTTGACACGCTCAGCAATAGTCCGCTTGGTCTGTCCAATATAAGAACTGCCGCAACTGCAATCGACCTTGTATACACCAGGTGTTTGATAGGGTATAGTATCCTTGACTGTTCCTACTTGTGAAGCTATCTTGAGTAGTGGAGTGAAGACGGTCTTAATTGCGTACTTCTTCAGCAAAGAACCAACCTTGTCTGTCACCCCTCTAATATACGGCAAGTATGCTCGTTGTCTCGGAACGTCATCTTTCAGTACCCTATTCAAACGTCTAGCACTCATGTTCCTCACCCCGTAGTTATTCTTCACTAGCACTCCTTTTACATGTGTAAGTTCTTCCTGTAGAAAGTCTGGGTCACACAATGCATAGGCTCTATCGATTAATGAAGAAACCACTGACTCTAACTGCTTCGGGTGATGGTGTGACATGGCATTTAGGTATTTGTCAGTGTGAGTAGGTTTCCTATAAACAGTGTGTGTTAGGGAACCATCCGATTTCGCCATTACTTTTATATCCAGAAACGGTAGTGTACGATCACTTTGCAACTCATAAGTAAACTTGATCTTTTCATGTACTGAGTTTAGATGTTGTAGAAACTGTTCAACTTCTGGTTTGTTACCTTTCATAATGCAAAACACATCGTCTACATAGCGCTTCCATAACTTAAGACCAGATGGAAACTGTATGAGCGTCTCGATGTGTTCCATCCAGATATTGGCCATAACTGGTGCTACAGGACTCCCCATAGCAACTCCATCTATCTGCAGGTAGTGTTGCCCTCTATATAAAAAATAACTTCCTTCCAAACAGTTTCGTAACAAAGTAATGTATCCCTCTGGTATGCTGTTTTCATAAATTTTCCGTCTAATTAGGTCTACACATTCTTTTAAAGGAACATTAGTGAAGAGTGACTCAACGTCAAAACTCACCATTATGTCATCTGGTTCCAGTTTAATGTCCCTAATTATATCAATGAAATGGCGAGAATCTTTCACGAATGAAGACGTCTTACCCACCCATGGTTGCAGCACTTTTGAAACGTGTCCCGCGAGGCTGTACGTCGGAGCGTTTATCTGGCTCACGATTGGTCGCATTGGAACGTTGGTTTTGTGAATTTTAGGCAACCCATAAAATTTTGGTGATTGTGCAATTTTAGGTTTATATAGGTAAGCAAAATCATCTTCCTCCATAATGTCCTGATTGTCCCTAATCACTGCACGTATACGTCGCGTCACTCTGGCGGTTGGGTCATACGACACTGGTTTGTATACTTTTGTGTCACTCAAAAAATCACGTACCTTCTTATCATAGTCCTCCGAGTCCATCACAACAGTAGCATTCCCCTTATCGGCCCTAAGAACACATACATCTTTGTTTTTGCGTAAGTCCTTAAGAGTATATATAATAAATAATTAAGATGATATAATATGATTAAGTCCCGTTATAAAATTTAAAATGGAAATTGTCTATTAAGTCGGTTTTACCAGGGTCAATGTTTAAATGACATGTTATTTCAGAACCGTGCAGAGTTCAGACCAGCTCACCTAGCGTTCTACGGCCCCTGGGCGTGGACTATCATCACGCACGTCTCCATGCCTCTGGCCATCTTCTACCGCTTCCACTCCACCATATGCCTCTTTGAAATCTGGAAAAACAGCTTTAAGAATAAACCTATTTATTTGAATGTATAGTCGAGACATATACGCAGAAGTATTTAGGAAGTGTTAACTAAACGTTTACTAAGTACTGGTATAATAATAAGTCTTTATTTGATTTATGGTAGTTTTGTAAGCTTAGGAAGTACTCGTATTATAGTCATCCTACGATCGAATATTATTATGAAAAAAATATATTGATAAAATAAGAAATAAAATATGTTTACATGTTTTTGTTTTGTATTCAACAATATCTTCAATAAGTACATACTTACCTGCCTACGCATCGCATAAGAATCTTGCAAGATCTATAAGAAAATATAAAAACAACAACCTACAATATGAATTCGACGACCTTTGTTGCACAGTGGGCGAAGGAGTATTAACTCCTGTCGATTATTCCTCATCTAAGTCGTGACAAGCTAATTAGCATTGGCACATCCCTGCTGCAAACAAAGTATGCTAATTATTTGCATTTTAACACGAGCACTAATTTAAATAATTATAGTAATGGAATACCTATATGCTAATTTTAATGATAGTTTCTTGAGTTCAATGCGATATCTAGTTTGTCTGAGCTGCCTGAAAATCTCATACACACTAATATGTATTAAGTATAAACAGGTTATTTGCGAGTCTCTGAAACTACTTGTACCACTCTACTTCCGATTTCAAAATTTTAAATTAATTCACCAATATTCCCAAGTAGCTGCGCTCCCGCGGTGTAACCCGCGGTACCTCGGGATTGTTAAATTTTTTGGGATAAAAAGTAGCCTATGTCCTTCCCTGGAATACAACCTTTATCCATGCCAATTTTCAGCCTAATCTGTTCAGAGGTTCGGGCGTGAAAAGATAACAAACAGACAGATACAGTTACTTTCACATTTATAATATTAGTTTATAGTACACATTTTATTTTTTGTAGTTTATAGTATGTGGATGGACTTTGAAGATGAATAAATAAAAAGGCTTTTCGTGATGAACATTTTACAAGCTTCTTATTAACTCAATGTTTGTAAGGATGTTTGTCCAGGTTTAATCATGCAAGTTGAATTTTTTGACCCACTTCCCGGTGTCTCTACACTTTTAAGTCTGCGGTAATAATGCAACAATATGTTGACAGTTTGACCTGGAGTCAGGAGCTGTTCAACGGAACTCCTCATAAAATAGACCGATATAGTGGAAACTCAGTTCAGTTGCACCTAAAATTTCAAAATATGATGATGGCGTATTATAAAGTCTTGTACTTATTGAAAATTTAAAAATTAACTTATTACAAACTAAAGTGGACGCTAAATCTAGTTTTAGGTACCTACCATCTGACTGAAGCTGCGATAGTTGTAGGTAAGTATATCTGCGGTAAGCTACTGCGTATAAGTGGAACAATAGTATTTTATCTTCCAGTCATGTTTACATGCAAGGATTACTTATCTTAGTGACGCTAGCCTTGATGATCCCATGCACTAGTGCCCTGTTTCACAACTCACTGAACGACACGCAGCAAATGTTGTACAAAAAAGTAAATAACTACAACTGAAAACTGACTTTTCATAATTTAAAGGACTATAAGCTTTCGTCTAAAATCAAATCGAGGGATATACCAACCGCTGTGTATCCCTCAATTTGATTTTATATAACCCATAAATCATTACTTTTCTTGCATTTCGTGAAATAGGGCCCTGACGTAACGTCTGAGACATCGACTGATAAAACTCCTATCAAAGAAATTAGACCCACTTTATGCCGAATCCGTTTAGTTCAAGTGTGTGTTGAAAATAGAAATAGAAACGTAAAAGTCTTATAAAAATAGATGGAAGATATCATACAAGAAGAGGAAGAATGGTAGGTATGTAGCTGTAAGCTTTTGATTTATTTGTAAAGGTAGGTGTGAATATTTTTACTTTACTAATCCCTCACGCTTAAACAGCTGAAAGAATTTTAATGAAATTATTTGTTAATTGAATTGAATTTTAACACACGAGTAACTTCTTCGATATTTGTGATCGAGAGATAACTTTAAACAGCGTTTGGTTCAGGTGGTTTATAATAATTTATTTATTTTAATTAAATCAGTTTATACCTAATCATTACTTTTATATTCAAAATTAGGGTGTCCACGCCGAAGGAAAGACCTACCAGTTACGGGCACGGCTCACATCACTACCACCCCTTCAGACAAACAAGCACATCAATGGAACATATAATAAGACAACGAAGTCGGTTCGTACCTTATGAAGAAATACAGTCTATTTTGTATGATCTTGGTCCAGACAAATGCAAGCTCTGCTTTAGATTTTACATTGTACCCGACCGAATATTGGAGAGAACCGATCGGATACTTTAACCGGCTTTGGATACTTTACTTAGTTCAACTGGTAAGACTACTTAGTTATTACTAGGAATTACAGGCCTTTATCGTGTGATATGCCGGTTCCTAAAAATCTGGATCTGACAGTGAGATGTCTTAACATCTCACTGTCAGATCCAAATTTTTAAACAAAAACCAAAAGAACCATATAGACGTGTTTCGCACTCGCACTTGTCCTAATTAATTTTAATATGAAAACCCAAGATGAAAATGAACCATTAAAAGTCCTAGTATTAAATAAAACCCTGAAAAATTCATTACCGCTCAGCGAGATAAACATGACGGCAAATTCAAACTCAATTTTCTGGTTCATAATCTACTGAGAGAAAAAAGCTTACAGGAACGGAACGTTTAAGTCGGACGACTTCTAATTAATTCTTACGTTCTACACACCTTACCTATATTAATAATTTAAATGTAGGTATAATCGTCTCAGAAACTGTGCATAAATAAGCATTAATCAATATACATTGGTCATTCGATTCCAATTTTTTCGAGACCAATTATTAGTGTTTCGCGTTCAACTACAACCAAAATATTTTAGTGACTCATGTTATTGGCATATGTCAAAAGAATAATCACCGCTTATTATAGATAAACTCCAATTCACATGTGGCCTTGCCAACGCAAGCTATTTATACCATACTTAATATGCCAGAAGTCAGGCAAAGTCAGGTTGAAGCTAGATATTTTACCACGAGGCCGGGCTGCAGTTTATGAGCTTGTTAGGATGTCGTCTGAAAGTGACACCCCTAGAACTAATTACCTGCGAGGACACCCGATGCATATTTACGGGTATATTTTGCTTCATTTTTAGCTAGAGCCAAGTCAAGCTGCAGTTTAAATTAAAAATAAAATCCGTTTAACTCAAAGGTCTATTAAACGACTTCGGACTCAACCTTGGAGTCCTATTTGAACGGCCGTTAACGAACAACCGTCCACAAGCGAACGTATTTTCACATTTATATGGTTCTGAATTTTCCTAAAGTCTACTTACTCATATGTTTACCTACTGTCATAAAAAATAATATGGGGATCACGAGACGGGTGTGAAATAAATGAAATCATCCCAATAGTAGCTATTACGAGTATACAAGTGACGCAAAGGAAAATATGATCTCATGAAAATCATCAGAGGTAATGAAAAAGGAAACCTGCTACATATTTTACCAGAATAATTGTAAAAGTGAGAGGAATTTGTCGTTGAGAAAATTAATCTATACGCCCTATTAGACCAAGACATTATTACATGCATAATGTCTTATGCTAACAAGTCTAACATGTTTGTGCCTTCTACTGCGTATATCTGTAGGCATTAGTCATTCAGTAACTGTTTACAGTTTATGATTTGCCTCAAGAGGCTATACTTGTCTCCAATTATTTAAATTTTGTGAACAGTTTATTGTCATAACACAACAAAAGGACATGTTTAGTGTTGAAAGATTTTTAAAGTTAAAGAAGCTTGTTTTACCCAATGATGAAGAATAAAGATTCTAGTAAAATTGTTCAAAATGGGCGAGAATGGAGGAAAGAGTCGAAGTCTGAGCCGCTGTTGGCGGTGCCTGAAGATGAAAGGTGAGTCCAACTAAGCGCTTCATTAAAACCAACTATTAGTCGATGCGGTGCTCAAACAAACAAAATAGCGCGGCTAAATCGACACCAGGGCCCGTTTGCATGAAGTAGGTACACTTAAATTTTAAGTTTGTTTCACAATCAGGTAACCTAAGAAGTACCTGTATGCATGTGTATTTTCATTACTTAAAATTTATTCATATTAATTAAAATTAGAGGCTTCCTTTGGCTCAAACGGTTACCAAGGCCATTGCCATCACTTTTATAAAAAAACACTTTTTATTTTAATTGTTCACAAATTAATAATGGAGTACACAAATTAGTTTTTTTATTCAAATTCTATGAAAAAATATGAACATCTATTACCTCGTATATTGATTTTATGCAACCGGTCCCAGCTAGCCTGAAAATAATCAGGGGCACGAAGTTTGCGGTCTTCTTCCTTATTTCGGGAATTTCGATGGCAGTGTTTATTTTAGAATTCTAATGAGTACGACTTTTAAGTTTTTTTATTGTGAAAATACTTTATTCCATTATAAAAACTACTCCAGAAGTTGACGAATACAGAATTGGTTAAAAACAGATAGTTAGACCCAGTTAAGAATCCTAACTACGAGTATTATCAAAAGTGGCTAGATACAGCAAATTACTTTGAAAAACACTGACCTATAGTCACTTTCTGCACTATATATATATATATGGTCTTCTTCTGTTGAAAAAAAGATTGAATGTTTCAGAGAGCACCCACCACATTACCTGCCGCGATTGAGCGTGGTAGCGCCAGCCAGCAACAGCTCCAGTACTGAGCAAATTGCTGTAGCAAAGAAGCCTCTGTCACACGGCGAGTAAGATGAATTTTTCAGAATCGTATTGTTATCTAGAAAAAAAAATGCTTTTCTAATCTACTCCCCTGCATACTATGGGTATCGTTTAACCGATCCGCGCCGTACGCGCCACAGTAATTTTTCTATGCAAAAAATGCTGATGACGTCAGAAAATGCGGCTCGCTTCTGTATTGACAGTTCGGCGCGTTCGGCTCGGTTGGACTGTGCGACCACCCTTAATCCAAGACGACAGCTAGTTATTAACTACTCCTGTTATTTTGTAATTAATTGATAAGTTTCAACTTTTAACTGTAATCGAATTTATGCTGAAAACTGTCAGAACTGTCATTTAAAATCGGAACTGTGTGTATACGATACACACGATATTTCTAACTCTACATTATTAATCTAAATTGAAAACACGCAATATTATATATAGATTGTAATAGAAATTAGATTTCAAATTTTAGTTTATCTAGCCAAATTAGACTCGATAATTCAATTTTGTTACAGTGAATCAATGACTGTGGTTTTGTCAGCGTTTTACGCGAAATTATTAATCGTTTTGGGATTAGCGTTGCCCGTGACCAGCACCATACAGAATGAGCTCTACACCAATATCATGACTGACGTAAGTGGAATAAAACGTAAATTCAAATAATAAAACTATGTAGAAATATGCTGACACTGCATCTGATACAGCATACCGATTTATCACATTCGCACTCTACCTCTAAATGACATAATTATATAATATTTCATTACTTATATTTCAGATGTTTACTTTATATTTGTACACTTTTGGGATGGCATTCCTGGCTTACACATTTTACCACCTGCGGTTAGCAAAAAGAGACCACAACGGTAAGTAAACAACTAATTAAATGTGTTTTTTTTTAGGGGTGATATTAATTTGATTAAAAATTTTTCAGAAAACTTTAGACGTACTCGATATGGCAGTTTTTACCTACACATGGGAGTAGCTGGTTTTGGAGTGGGCTCTATAATCTACTCATTTCTGCAATTCGGAGGGTACTTTGACCTAACTGGTGACTGCCAGCTAGCTATCGTAGCTATCAAACCAGCTTTTCGGATAGTCTTCATGGTTGCACAAACTATTTTTATATTTTCCTACACTGATGTAAGTTAACCAGTTCCATCGAAGTACTAATAATATAATAAAGCTGAAAGTTTGTGAGTGTGTAGCTGAATGTTTGTGTTTCAATCACGCCTAAACTAGTGAACCGATTTGGAATAGGCGTAGAGGCCAGTCACACAATACGAAAATGACGTATTTTGTCATGATACGTCATATTCGTACTGTGTGATTGGTTGGAATGGGAAATGGGAATGGATTTCAAGTTAGACAATAAGGCCTCTACACCCTTATTGTCTAACTTGAAATCCATTCCCAGTTGTCATCCCAATAGAGCTCAACCAATCACACAATACGAAAATGACAATTGAAATCCAGGCTAGTATTCAAATGTCAAATTAGAGCCGATGTCCATTGACAGTTGAGTTACACAATAGGCCTGCTGGAATAGCATTAGGCTATTCAAAATGTTGGTACCACGCGAGCGAAGCCGCGCGCAGTAGCTAGTACTTATTAATAACAATATCGGTAATTTCTCTGCGCGCAGTACAGAATATAGAATTGATATTGTGGAATTTTACGTTCCTTATAAATGATCGCCTACGAGCTACGATGGGTCTACGTACGCTACGCGAGTGCTACGCCGTAGATCTAGTTCTGGCAAGTGGAAATTTATTTGATAAACAAGTTGTTTTTCACCGTTTTCATTGATTAATGCAGTTTTTTTTGTGAATGTAACGAATACATCACGAAGTCATGTGGGTAAATTGTTAAAATAAACATGTAGCAACCAACAAGTGCTAACGACCAAACATATTTAGTGGATACATTCCGATTGTAACCGGGTTATTGTAGGTACACTACACAATATTACACATGGATTATCACAAATGTCAGATTTCCAATTTAATATGGGCTAGACCAAGACGTCTTAAAACCACAGAAATGTAGGTATAGGTTCCTCTCATTAGACTAGTGATCTAGTGACATTCGAATAATTATTATGGATTTATAGTTTTGAAGTCTCCAAGCTTTCATGACCTTAGACCCCAACACTAAAATGCAAGAGTACTTATAGGTCCCTAATCTGGTTATATTTTTAGATACTGGACCCAATGCGAGGCGTAGTCCTCGATAGATTCGGTCTGATGCATCTCATAGCTACGAATGTGTGCGAGTGGCTCAACGTAGTGGTGCAAGAAACCAGAGACGATATCCTCAATGTAGCGTACAACCAGCCGACACTGCTACGGTACGCCAACATCAGCGGCCAATTTAAAACCAGCATCGTTGACAAACTAGACAACATCACATTCAAAGTATCAAAGCAGCACCTGAAACTGAACATAAGCAACGATATATTTCTCAACGTGACATTGAACAGCTTGAACATGTCCTATGCGAATGACATTTGGACGTGTAATGTATCGGACATGATATCTCCCTTGATAAAGAGCGTTAACCCCTACCTGAGGCCGTGTGGGGTGGAGTACAGCCTGCTGTGTACCATTATCATTGCCGTCATCTGGAATGATATCTGTACTGTTCCTGGATCGGTAGGTGACTAGGTGTCCATTTTATTAACAAATAACAGAAATACTTTAATTTTAGCTTTAGAATTACCTACATATCTACTCTAGAGTTCTAGGCACTACCATGCGCAATATCATTCAAGAGGAGATATCAGATATGGCCCAGTTCATACTCACAGACAGATAAACTGTGGAACCTCAGTAATAGGGTCATGTTGGTATCCTTTGTGTATGAAACTACAGAAAGGAGATTCTATATTACCTACTTATTTACAGAAACCAGTTCAAAAACCTGCAAACAGCGTACAATCCCGTCAGTGCTGCGCGCGCGCAAAGTCCAACAACCATTTCTCAGTGGACTGCGGAAGCACACACCGCGGCCTCTTCGTCGGCGTGGCGATGCTGGCCGGCACTATCGTCAGCCTCATGCTTTTCAATGGACTCTTCCAGAACAAGAAGCATGTGGAACTTGCTTTGTTTCAAGTAAGTAACCTAGGTAGGTACCTAATTTTTTCTTACTTTCTCGGAAAGTGAGGTTTCTTTATTGTAGAACTGATTCTTTTTTTTTATCACTCGTTTGAGGAGTGAATTGCCCTGCAGGAGCTACTTATCTTTATACTTAGGTGTCAGCAAATCAGACATTAGAGATACAAGCAGAAAGAAGAGTTTTTTACCTACCTAGTAAATCGATATTTTACCATGGCTTGTCTTTCAGATGAACATCTGGGAAACGATCTTGTTCATCATGATGACATTAGGTTCGGGAGCATGCATCCAGCGCATGCGCACCCTGCCACTGCGCAGGGCTGTCACAACTCTACCGTTAGAGCACTCATTGTTGCTGGTCACGCAGTGTGGCGTGTACCTCTACTATATGTTCCAAATTATCGGCGCTGCGTTTCTGATCCAGCGGCATCCAGACGGCACGCAAGCTACTAGGCAAGTTCCTGCCGATGAATACCCGTCAAAACATTTTATAAGTAGACCTACCTAGGTAAATTAGGTAGCAACATACGTTTATTTTTGTAAACCTGTAGGCACTTAGCTCAAGTGAGCGGATAGATAATGTTATTGTAGGACGTTACCTACCTACCCATTAGGGCATTGAACCTAACCTACCTAATTAACGAATACCTATGTAGGTAGGTACCTACAAACCTAAAACATCTACGAGTATTGCCGGAAACTCCATTTCAAATCGTATATTTTTTTAACTGCTAACTTTTACCTAAACTCCTTACAGGATAATTTCTCCTCTCTGCGCACTGGTGCAGAGCTCATGTCAGACCCTGCTGGTGTTTGATGCGTGGACGCGACGCTGCGCCGGGAACGGACGCCAGCGGCCTGGCAGGCAGCTTGTTACCTTTCTCTTAGTTGGAAATTTCGCGCTTTGGCTCCTCAATAGAGTGAAGAATTCCAGAGCAGAGTTCCATCCACTGCAGGTTGGTTTGAACTTTAATTA
The DNA here is from genome assembly GCA_963565295.1 of Epirrhoe alternata. Classification (NCBI taxonomy): domain Eukaryota; kingdom Metazoa; phylum Arthropoda; class Insecta; order Lepidoptera; family Geometridae; genus Epirrhoe; species Epirrhoe alternata. The sequence goes on along the minus strand of OY751381.1, from coordinate 8,225,231 downwards.
CCTATCTACCTACTCAGCATTATTTTTGAGTAGGTAGGTACCCAAGTCAAAGTCAAAGTGTTTATTTGCATTCATGTTGTGTTTGTACATATCGTTGATCTTATAATTTACTGTCCATGCGGTTATAACATGAGTCCCGGAAGGACATCGCCAAAAATAAAAAGCAGAAGCTAGGATCCTAGGTATACCTAGATAGACAGATAGATAGGGAATGATAGCTTGGCCTAAAATGAATTAATATTTCAGATGGAATTCTATGGTGTTTGGGCGTGGACTCTTATAACACACATCTCCGTGCCGCTTCTTGTCTGCTACAGGTTCCAGGCTACAGTGTGCTTTTACGAAATTTGGAAGAACTCTTACAAAAGAAACAAGAATGTTAACGATGCAGACTTGAATGAATTTGAATTAAAAACCCATCACTTGGCATAACTTAAAGGTAGGTAGGTAGGTACCTACTTTATGCGTTTTCATTTAGGTACCTACTTACCTAAACCACCATAAACCTCGAGTTTAAGCTCTGATAACTATAGATCATATCTACAAAGCACAAAAACTCGTTTGTTTTAAGTACCTACCCACAATGCAGGCCTCCCCTTCCCTCCCTCAATGACTTACCTAGGTTCCAACCTATTCTTGGTCCGGTACCACAATGATAGCAGGCCAATGATAATTTAACAGACCAATGCTTTTTGTGCAAATCTAGTTTGTAGATAGGCTGTAAAAGGGCTGTAAGGCATGCATATTATCGCAACTCAGGGACCTAGGTTATACGACCCGGATAGTCGCCACCCCTTCAGATTATTTTTTCTGTGCCCAGGCTGACCACTTTGCTTATGCTGCTAGCTATCGCGTCCAACTGTCCAGGCCAGTTCTAAAGTTTCCAGAGAAGATTCCGATTTTATTAAATCCACTTGTAATTTCTATCAGGCTGTTTAGGTGCTCTTTGGGCTCATCTTTGGGCACGGACTGAAATATTTTTTTTTTTGAAAAAAAATTCAACAAGTACAAGCTTTTAATGGATTACCGTGTTCTGATTGAACTCACCGATGTAAGTACAAAATTTCATTTCAATCAACCTATTTTCTGAGGAGTTCCGTTCTCCATCATCGGATCAGCTCGCAGTCATCTTATTCAATTTTGAATTCACTTCTTGGTTTCACTTCACTTCTTGGTTTATGGCTTCTGCGACTTGTTGTCACAATTCTGCCAAATTTTGAATTCATGCTATGCTGAATGGAATGACATTGACATAATAAAAAATGACAACAATTTGACTTGACGTGACTGACAATAGGTGTCAATGACTGTCATTCATCAAACAAATTCGAGGATTGTAAATTCTAATTATTTTCAACCCAACCAAACATTTTTCATTATTTTCTAAAAAATAAGGTATTTCTAAAAAAATGGCCTCTGTAATGGATGTTGATGAAGAGGAGGTAGAAATGGCTTCTTCTAGCAGCGGAAAGGGTGATAAAAAGAGATTTGAAGTAAAAAAGGTACGATGGCCATTGTAAATGCCTACTCATGGCTCCTGATGTTTTCGTAGTATTTTATTTGTCGCTAGTAATGCTAATCAATCATTTTCTATGTTATTTCCAGTGGAATGCAGTGGCCTTGTGGGCTTGGGGTAAGAAAAAAAATCTACATTTTCTCATTTCAGAAAATCTGAACCAAATGTAACAAAGGAAAGGAAGTAACCTGCGCATTTTTGTTACAGACATAGTTGTGGACAACTGTGCCATTTGCAGAAATCATATAATGGATCTCTGTATTGAATGCCAGGCTAACCAAGCATCAGCCACTAGCGAGGAGTGCACAGTAGCATGGGGAGTTTGTAATGTAAGTTATTCCTGTGAATTTAAATTTAAATGAATTGTTGAAGTTCTAGTTTATATGTATTCATTTACACCATAACTAGACATAAAAATCAATTTTAATGATTCTCTATTGATTTCAGCATGCCTTCCACTTCCACTGCATCTCACGTTGGTTGAAAACTAGACAAGTCTGCCCACTTGATAATAGAGAATGGGAGTTCCAGAAGTAAGTAAAAGTTTGTCATTTAAAATGAGAACAAGATCTTCAACTGTAGTTATATTATTTAGTTGCCAAGAGATTTGTGGCTGCTGGATACTAATCTACAATATCAATCCTGTTTATATTTTCAATTTGAAAGTTTGCTAAAATAATTTTAGTCATGTTATCAAGCTCACTGCTTGTGATGCAAATAAGCACCTCTGGCAACTTCTGCACGTTCACACAGTGCTGTGGCTCAGAATTGACTTGAAATTGGTATAGATTGTAGCTATGAATAAAATATATATTACCACCATGGCAATACAACATACTACCAGATCAGATTGAAGGCAGAAGGTAGTAAAAAATTGTAAAGTGTATGATGATTGATGGCAATTCAATAAAATCTGTAATTTTTTCAGGTATGGACACTAAACCGGCTTCATACCTAGCTATCAGGACAGGTGGCATTTCATACACCTCTAAAGTTCTCAAGAGTAATTTTGACCAATGAGATGCCACTGTTCAATTTGGCTAAGGCAAGCAGCAGACTGCCCTTTAGCCTCAAGACCCTGGAATAATGGGCTTATAATGTTTGCATTATGTTCTCAGTATCTCAATAAACTTACTCACAGTACTAAATTCTTCATTATTACTTTCATTAATTATGTTATTGTCATTCTATACAAATTTGTAAGTACTATTAGATTCGTTATCCCAAAAAAAAATAGTAAAATGTTCAACCAAAATAATTTTCTATTATTGATGGAGATAGTTATCTTTAGACTACAGAGCAAGCTACTTACAATAATACATAAAAGTACAACTTTTTTTGCTGAGGGTACAATAACCTTGAAATTGGGATTTGTAATCTGGAGGTAGGTGTCCAAGTCTGTCTTCTAAACTTGGAAACTCAGTTTATTTTTTCTTAATCTACCTATAAAAGCTGTAATAATGAAAGAGGGTTGTGAATAGGTAAATTATAGAAACCAGTTTTATATGAATGAAACCTTAGGCAATTTATTTATATTTTCTTCAATGGAAAAATCTGGTATTTAGATGATATTGCCAACAATTAATCGTGTATTATGGTATTTTAAATACATTACAACTATTTGACATGAAAATATCACAAATGCAGAAGGCAGTAGCTACACCAGTGCTGTAAACATTTCCATCAGCTTCTATTTTTAGCCAATTACAATAGATGCTTTGGCAGACAAGCTTCGTCTCTGTCATAAATTAGCATTAGGTTTTGCATCCCTAAAGCTCATTTCAATAAATTACAGTCAGTATAAAGGATTGAGGTATACATAGGTAGGGAAAACACTATGATCACTCAGATTAAACTGGCAAAAATGAGTTTAGTTTAAACTGAGATCAATTTTTAATGTTGTAAGTACATATAGATTATATTATTCTATGCTCGAGTAATATTCCAAAATGAAAACGCAACTTTATGCTATGTTAAAGATTAATCTTATGTGATTGACACTAGGAACCTTAGGTACCTACCTACTGCACATTGTAATGGGATCGTGGCATTTTCATCTGATCACATTAAATTGTAGGTCCTGGCAATTTAAGTTGTTAAGGCCATGACAGAGGTCTAAAAACTCAGTCACCAGAGTTGGCCACTGACTCATACGAACTTACTAAACTACTAATAGGATCGTAAGATTGATGTGGTTGCAATTTTATCTACGCAGTACGCTATTACAGTTCACATGATCTAGTGTTGAAAGTGGACAATACCTCAGTACATTGATAACGAAGCTAGAATACCAAAGCTAACACGATTTCCTGTAGCGCGTGCCCCTTAACAGTCAGTACAAATTTAAAATATGGTTATCATTATCACGTAATCTCTCAGTTACACTTACATTTTTCTTTTATATTTCGATGGTGCACAATTATCTAGTTATACCTGTAGTTATACACTGAACATTTTCACCCATATAATCATTGCCTATTAAACTGTTTACTCATATGAACACAAGCAAGTTGAGATTTTAAGGAGGCTTCTACTTCCATAAAAAAAGTACTTGAAAGACCTATGTACTAAGTATTTAAAATTTTACTATACTGACAATTCACAACTCTTGAAAATGTGGGTTATACATACGTAATATTTTGGAAGATATTTCTGTGTTTTGAGGTATAGAATCGCCTCCACAGTCTGTAGTTCTAAATAAGTTTAAAACAATCATTTTGAAACATGCACGACCAGCATACAAGCGATGACCTCTTATTTTACATAATTACATTCAATTGCCCAAGTTTGATTTTATCCTATTGTTTGTTTCTAACAATAACATTTAATTTACAACTAGATACTCAAAAGAAAATATTTTTCTAGTCATCACTCACTATTATTACAATACAGTCCCATGCCATTAAAAGACAAAAATACCAACTATTGTAGGAAAATAATTACAGTATGTATGTACATAAATACCAAGCTATTACATGGTAATAATTTCTCATAAATGCTGTCAGAGCAGTTAAAAGAATTTACTTGGAAAATAGTGATACACTAAAAAATAAAATTATAAAATTAATAATTTAAACTGGACTTGTAATCAATTTCATTTTCATAAATAAGTTGCATCAATCAAGTGCATAAAATATAAACAAATTATTAAGCCTTAGACTATACCGACTTATAGGATATAAATTACGAAATAAAATGCACACTGCAATTGCATGCCTGACGAACTTATTTGATGAATGCGAAACAAAACATCAATTGGTGATGATGATGAGGAGAACATTGACATTTTTGATTTTATACATATTTCTGGAATTATCAAATAAAATATAGATGCATTACACATCAAGGTCAGAACTTCACATAATGACAATAAATATACTACCTAATTAAATTAATTTCTAATCAGTGACAATTATACTAATAATTGAATTATAACGGTGGAAAAATTAAAGTAAGGTAGTTGCGGCTGTCAGTCTGCTGATATAGCAGGAGGTAAATCGATGGTGCGACTTTCATTGCCGAAAATTAATCTTAAGCGTTTCATAGGAGGCAGTGGACGGACAGGGCTATGCTTACGATGGCGCTCCTTAGAGCGGCGGCGCTTCTTAAACCGGCGCGCCGTCTCGGGGTCAACGCCCTCGAGGCGCAGCACCTCATACTCGGGCGCCTCGGCCACGCCGCCGCACTCCAGAACCTCCTCCACCACGGGGCTACGCTTCACCCGCAGCGTCAGCTTCAGCCCTCTCCGCGGCGGCGTACATGGACATTCTTTACTCTTATTCGAACTGTCCACCAACCATGGGGGCCCAGAGTCACTCTCCTTTTTTACTTCTTCCACTCGGTTTATGACATCATTTTTATGACTTTTGTTCACTTTACTATCCTTAGATTCACTCGGATTCACATTCTCTCTATAATCAGATATTTCACTTTTCAAACATGCATCTTCTCTGGCATACTTGGCTACGGTTTGTTCTGGAACATTGATACCACTTTCGCTGGTATCTGCATTTCCTACTGAGTGTCTGCTCTCTTCAATTTTGATTGGAGATTCTTCAGTTTGTTCTAAATGCGTCTCAGTTGAAGAAACAACATTATTTTCTAAAATGTTAAGATCTTCTCTGCTAACTTGAGTAGGCTCATTTTGGATGCCAACCTTACTAGCTTCCAACGCGGTAGGTACATGGGCTTCATCCTTGGGAGTGTTCAAGCTTTGATCAGACTTAGCCTCGGAAGCAATCTTAGAGCCACTTCTAGATTTGGAACATGTGGGCTGGGTGCATGTGTCGAGTAAGCGTTTGTGACTTCTTAGAACTATGCCGGAGTGTGAGTCGCGACTGCTGCGTGAGCTGGTGGTGCTGCAGCAGCGAGCGGGCGGCGCGCGCCGCTTCGAGCCTAGCCCGCCCGCCCCGCCCGCCGCCCCGCGCCCGCTGTCAGTCCGCCGCCGCAACCGCTCCCCTCTGCTACAAACTGAAGACTCCCTACTACCTGAAGCATCATTACTTGCGGTCCCATCCATCCCATCCGCGATACACCCCTGGGCTATCAATAATTCTGCATCATATTTTGTCAAACCTTTCTGCTTCATTTCCTTAATGCTGAGAGGAGATACTATGTTTGAATTTTGTCTATTTGAAAAACGAGCCTTTTCTGTGTTTTTACTGTTGACAGTTTTCTGGGTTTGTTTAGCTTTAGTCCTATTAATTCTATTATCAGTTTCTCTAAATGTGTATCTTGTGGCTTGTTCTCTATCATCACCATTTTTTACTGAAAATGCACCTTTACCCCGTCGTTCACATGTTTCACATTCACAGTAACAGTTACCATTACCAAAAAAATCTTCACCATAAAAGCATGTTATTTCTTCTCCAACTTCAATGTCTCTCAGTACTCGGACAAAAGCTTTGCCACGGTCTGTTGCTTCAAAAGTGCAAGTAGGTCTACAGTCATGGTTGATGTATGCTGCAGGTCCTAGCCAAAGTTGCGCACAGTTTTTTCGACAGCTATACATTACAGAGAAATCATTTTTACCAGGATGGAGCAGTTGCTTTTCTTCTTCTTCTGTCATCTCAGCAATACAGCCAACAAGAAAATCTATTCTCTCATGTTTAAAAAATTTTTTTGTTGTGGATATCTTAGCCCCAACCTGACCTTCTAATGAGTATCTATAGCAAGGTTCTATAACAAATCCAGCCTTGTTATCGAAGACCCGTAAATAACGGTATATCTGTAAACAATAACATTATATTTTATTGGTAATACTGCAAGCGGAAAACAGCTGATCAACAATAATAGATGCAAACAAAAGCAAAAAACTTACATGTTCTCTAAGTTTGCTTTGTTGATGTTTGTTTTTGCTAAAATGTCTGGGCATCCAATCACCGCTGGCAAGTTTATTGTAAGCTTTATTGTAATCCTGAGTTACAATAAATTGCTTTATAACATTTTTTAGTTCTTCCTTGTTTGTTTTCAGTGGTCTGTAGCGAATATTCATTTTGTGTGTTGTAATGCCAAGATAGGGATCCACTATAAGTGCTGTCGCCAAATCATCATACTCTGACAGCTCCCGAGGAGTCATGCCCATTGGTTGCATTTTGTGGAGCACTTGCCTCCCGGGATAGGCAGCTGATCCAACAACCATCCTGAATACCTGAACAAAGAAAGCAATGAAACTTGACAAAAATAATACACATTTGCTATTCTTCGCAATAGCTCTGGCCGTTTATTTTTCAAAGGATCACATAATGTAAAAGCTTATAATTCTGTAAAGCTTGACAAAGATCAGACTAGGTATATTTCTAAATAAAAAAGGACAAACATGGCGGACGAATGAATCCTAAAAACGACACGTCAAAACTTTGACTCCTATTTACAGTATTTGGGGATCGAAAATTGAGGTTTTTAGAATTTTAAAACACGGTAGAAATAATTATCAATAGTAAAACACTTACTTAGGTCATTGAAAATCCTTAAAACTCATGATTATTTTGATAACAACTTCACTATCGCTAAAAGCACTTCCAAGACGCTATGTAACGGCTAGGTTATTTGCATTTATTAGCATATCAAAATCATAAATAAAATTTAATTTAATTAATCCATCTCATTTCTCCACGAATGAGATTTGAGTAAAACTATGAGAAAATTAATTATTCAAAGAAAGCTGAAAAACAACCATGTTTTCGTGCACTTCATTCATTTCATGACATAAGTGTTCACGAAGATTGTTTCATTCATAAAATAACTCGTACAAAATCTATCCTTGGACATACAAAGAGAGACAGACAAATTAAATTAAATGGATGTAGTTATAGATTGTATTTTTCGTACTTTCTTAAGAGTAATGAAGATTATTTTTCTTCTAATTATCACAATCACAACACTACCTTCGCAAATAAACATACTTAGTCTAGAACACAGAGTAACTATAGCTAGTCTAGCTAGAACATCATTGGATTGGCTGAGAGCGCTCCACTCCACAGAAAAATATTTTAATTACTCGAGCGAGCGCTCAGGCTCAGATGATCGAAGGCTCAGACAGAGTCACCAGTAGTATTAACTTCAACTTCTTCTATACGGCTACTGCGACTTGTTTGTCACAATTCTGCCAATATTATTGTTCTTTGCACCAGTGTTGTTCACAGAGTTGACTTGATAGCAAAGACTTGACAGTCTACTGATTGTTATTAGTTTACTTACAACAACCATCTTACAACTTTCGATTTCGAGTACATTATTTACATTTGGCTGAGAGCACGCTGAACGTAGTGCATAATTTACGAGTTTACAAGTAAAAAAAATCGTGTAAAATCAGTTAAAACGAAACTCGAATATTATTCAGTGGTGCAATTCGGTAATAAATGTAGAAATCAATCTTTTTACTGGCCTCGTACGTAATTCTTGCCATGCTATGTGTCGGCCACGAAAATAATGATAACAAAAGTAGTCTAATTTCTTGTTTTACTTACGATTTACTAACACAAAGTTTATATAAATTTTTAGGTTAGAAAAAAAGCTTTTTCACTTCAATCATGGCACACGGCTCTGGCTCCGGAAATCTTAGGAATGGTGTTATCGATTTCACTGCAGGATCATTAGGCAAGTACCTAAAAATACACTACATATCTATATTATTATTTAGCAGTATTTATCTATGAAAGTTCAGTTAATCAGTTATTTATTTATATAAATTATCATTACAGACATTCTGAAAGATTACAGTTAACTTTGGAATCACCAGTCTATTGTTAGTATTATAGTAATATTGTTTTTAGTTATATTCCTATTATTTTATTCACAATGTTTATATGCAATAAATTTATCTTTCTAAAGAAAAAATAAAAAATTCAAAAACTTTATGTAAATAAATGTTTCATAAATAAGTGATAATTTATTCATCAGGAGGAATAGCAGTTGTATATGTCGGCCAGCCGTTGGATACAGTTAAAGTAAAGATGCAGACTTTTCCACACCTGTACAAAGGAATGTATGACTGCCTTAAACAGACTTTAAAAAACGATGGTGTGCTGAGAGGGCTGTATGCGGGAACAACCCCAGCTATCATGGCTAATGTCGCAGAGAATTCAGTCCTGTTTGCTGCCTATGGGTATTGCCAAAAGTTTGTGTGTCGTCTCACCGGAACCGAAGTAAGTTTGTACAAAGTTCTAAAAATATCTTTAAATAGTTTATTTACTGTTTTTGCATATTTCATGCCTGTTTGTAGCTAATTATGTGGAGGATGTGAGAGGAAAAATTATGGAACAGGATTACCTCGGTAGATATCTATTAGCGTATTACATGTACCTACACTTGTCTTATCAGTTTTATATTTTATATTATAAACATAGTATTGTGTGCATTGTGTAATCAATAACAACATGCCATCATTACCGTTATGAAATATCTTATCTACCCTCTAATGGCCTTATGACCTCCACATTATTTTACTGTTTTTTATTTTACTTGATATTTTTTTATTTTTTTTTAGAGTGTGGATCAGCTGTCTACCATGGGTAATGCATCAGCTGGTTTCCTTGCTGCATTCTTCTCATCATTCACACTTTGTCCCACAGAGCTGATTAAATGTCAACTACAGGCAATGAGGGAAATCAGTGTCCAAGGAGCCCAAACAGCTGTACGAAAATTACGGTATTTTCTACTCGTAACTAGTTGTTTTAAATAGATAAATTCAACATTTTCATAATAATCTTATAACTTGATGTGAATAAGATGCCAGAACTGCAGGTTAGGTATGACAAGCACTTAATTTGATTTGTGAACTAAACTAGGTCGCCATTTTTGAATAAGTAATAATTCATCTAAAGTTCTTAATAGATGTCTTTTGTTAGTGGATTCAGTTATGAATCTGTTTACTAATAAAGGCGAATTCACGTTACACCATGTTGCAAACGGTCAGGGGCACATCTGGAGCACGGTCAACCATCTGTGGTATACTTTTTGTATGAAGTGATTCATTTTTGACCGTGGCCCGGCCGAGATGCGGTCAAAAATCTATAGTATACTTTTGTATGAAGTGATTCATACTTAACAGTGAGGCCGTGTCCCAACCGGGCTTAACTCTTAATAAATCGAAACTCAATCACATTTGAACTATCTCGTTCTCTCTGAGCTTCAAGGCTCAGATAAGATTTCTGCTATTGCTATTTGTTACACACTGTCATACTCAAATAGGTTTGTATCTTATCAATTGCTAAATGATAGCTAATTGCGATGTTTAATTATAATACTCAGAGAAACGCTTAATGACTTTATTTCCGTAACTAATGTTTTTCGCCTGCGTAATACATACAGCCTCTAATGGATTAGACTTTGAAATTAATATTTAGAGCTGTAGTCTGTTCTACCAGCACAGATTTCTAAACTTCCACCTATGTATAATGGCTTGTAGCTAATAGCTTTCCTTGAAAATCTGAAAGTAATAACTTATTTACTTCTGTTGTTGACTGTAATTATGTTATGTTTGGTTTTAGGTCAAAATAACGCCACTACAATTGACACAGCAAATATTCCGTCAGTATGGCATACAGGGCTTGTTCAGAGGTCTGGTGCCCACAATTATGAGGGAGATGCCTGGATATTTCTTCTTCTTTGGTGGATATGAAGGTAGGTCCAACATATGAATGAGTCGCAGCCAACTGGTTTAATGAGTCGTTCAATTAAACGCCTAGCCATTTGATTAAACGGCGCCGTTCAACTAGCCGCCTGAATGATATTAGGCAAATGACTTGGAGCTATTACGTTTCTAACTACTTCCCTAGCCAAGTCATTTCTTAGGTAACAAAGCTAATATTATTCAATTTCTGGCGCATCTCAGCCCTGATAAATCAATTTGTTAAAATTAAAGCCTCGTATCCACTGTACATTTTACGCGCAACATTGTCAGCTAGTGCGCAACATGTTGTTCCTCTGGCGACATGATACCGAAGACTGGTCATCAAGCGTCATGCGATGCGTCTTAGCGTGAGCAACAATGTTGTTCAACATGTCGCGCGTCAAATTTTGCTTAAATATAAATTTAACTGCTACACCAAGATGTAGGTGCTAGGTACACAACACAACGCTATCCATGGTAGGTGGTTATAATTTTGATCTTACTTTGTTTCCCTCTGTAATTTTTCAATGTTTATGAAATAAATTATCTCTTATCTTTAACTATTTTCAGGTACCCGAGAGCTTCTCACAAAGCCGGGACAGTCGAAGGACGAGATTGGATTAGTAAGAACTATGATTGCTGGAGCGGTTGGCGGGCTCGTGCTGTGGACTGTGATATTCCCAACTGATGTCATCAAATCAAGGGTACAAATATCAAACAAGAGCCAGAAGTTTATGGAAGTTGGCTATGAAATTGTTAAGAAAGAAGGTTAGTAGGAAATCTACCTTTTAGACGATTTGTATTTCTCATAGCAATAATGGAGGATGTATGGACTGATGGTAATGAATGAGGAATTGTTTCAATGGATTGTCCTTGGTTCAAGGCTGTTGGATATGGAAATTTAACAGGAACATTAAGTATAATTATATGACATGCCCTAACTACCCTTGTAGATAGGCAGAGGATCTCAAGTAATTGATACCTTCTGGTCTGAATGCCAACCTAGCAAAACCCAAAGACAAATATACATGCATAAAATTGAATGAAACAATGTTTTACTGGTTTTGGTAGTGCTCTGTGTTCTTATCTAGTTATTTTCATTTATTTTCAGGAGTGCTGGCTTTATACAACGGACTCAAACCCACATTAGTGAGAACTATTCCGGCCACAGCGGCACTCTTCGTTGTGTATGAATATTCCAAGAAGTTCATGCATCAATCATTTGGCGACTAGTTTTGTTACAATACTTTCAAATAGTCCAATATTTTTGATAAATGTTTTTCCAAGCAGAGCTTTAAATATTGTTAAACTTTAAACATTGTTGTTGACATAATTGTTGCATTTACATAATATGAAAAGTACATACTAATACATACACAGATAAAGGAAATTATCTCTGTGGGATACTAGGTATGTAGGAAGGTAGAGTTCATAGTTACCAATGATTATTTTACTGTTTATAAGCTAATTTTAAGAATTTAAATTATGCTTTAGTTATTTACTAGTAATAAACAAGAATATAGTACAATTATATAATATTATGTTATTGTTACCTAAAGACATGCATTTTTTTCAAGACTGAAAGCCCTTAAAGTTTGGCATGGCCAATGCACAGCAGAACTAGCAAATAGTATTTTTCTAAGAACTGAAAAAATATGATGGACTGATCCATCGATTTTGATGCTGTCGCTGATTTTTTATGATTAGGGCATTTAGGAATTCTATGTCGTTCAAATACTCGTAGTATGATTACTGTTCTATGAGGTGAAAGTGGATCACAGTAAGGTCAATGATCTACTGTATTATCCTGTGGGGAAATAGCTCTGAGTCAAATAAGTTATTTGTCTTACAAAAAAGATGTATCAGAATCTTAGTCAATATTTCAGAAAGAGAGAGCTGTAAAATCCATTTTAGTAAATTAAAAATCCTAACCCTAACTTCAATATATATCTATGAAATCTGTAAATTTGTAAGAACACATAAAACTTTCTATACATTATCTAAAGAGCAATACACCAAACCGCACAACTTGAGAAACAAAAATAAAATAGCCCTACCTTACACAAAATTAGAAATAGTTAAATCAGGAACATATAACATGTCAATCCAAATTTATAATAATTTACCCTCAGAACTACAAAACTTAGAAGAAAATACAATATTTAACAAAAAATTAAAATCTTACCTCATAGAAAAAAGTTATTACAATATCCAAGATTATCTAGATGACAATAAAAGATTTAATAAAAAGTAAACTCGGATTCTAAATATATATTTAATAGTACTTGAACCAAAAATATTTAAATTAAATATCTTTAAGGGCTGAGCCAATATATACCTACATAAGTTAGTTTATAAGTAACCTACCAAATGTTGCAGTGCCCCAGCGGGGTTCATGTTATGAAACGCCTACCTATATTTAAGACATTGTAACTAACATGAAGCAATAAACAAAAATTGAAAAATTGAAAAGACATTAAAGTAAGGTCTGCAATGACCTTTAAGGTCTGTCATTCAACCATAGAGAGTATACTATAAAGCAACATTAAATACTCTTTGATTACAACCACACGTTGTTCTGTTTACATTTTTAGTGATATTTAGAAAAATCTATTGGATATTTGTTTTATATTTTTGAAAGCGAGAATCATGTCGTCTGATGATTATCAAGTTCAGAATATCTATAGATACAATAGAAAGTCATACAAGAAGAATAGCAGGCGTAGTTCTCAGCAAAATGATTTTATTCCCCAGGAGGAAATGAATATTGAAAATGCAGACATTTCACCAAGAAACGATGTTCTTAGAACGGATTTGCCAGGGTGTAGTTGCGATATGGACCCTGAGGGAGACGTAGCCAATATTTTACACAAAAAGTGTCCCGTGATCACTCTAGCGCATCAGCAACTTCAGCGGCTTCTAGATGAAACTGATAAAATTATATGTGAAAACATCCGGTGTCGTAGGTAGGTTAAACCACTGCACTGGTAGGTACGTATAGGTAGGTAAGAAAATGCCTAATAGGTTTTTCCGCGGTGATGTCCAAAGATCGCGTGTTTTGGGACACAACCGTAGGTATATATTTTTATACCTACCAAATGTATGTAGGTAGGTACTTATTATTGGATGTACCATTATTACCTATGGTACGGTTGGGTGTGTAAGTACCTACACACTACCACTCATTGGGTTAGGGTGGTTTGGACCTACATTCATAAACATCTTCAAAGGCTCTTTGGTAGATAGGTAGTTGTACGTAAAGTAGGAGGCCACCGCGTAGCCAAGAGATACGCGGTGGCCTCGAAGCAGACCACCAGCCCGATTGGTCAGACGACATTGTGGCGGCGGCGCGGTGGGGAGAGCAGTGGATCCGGCTGTCACAAGAACGTCAGGAGTGGCGTGGAAGAGAAGAGGTATGCCTCTTCTCTTCGCCGGTAACACACACTGCTGATATATGTATCAGCAGTGTGTGTTACCGGCTGGATAGATAGATAGGTACGGTCAGCTACACCAAATGGTAACCTCAGAACATCAGAATAAACTGCCTTACTAAGAGGGCACAGACCAGAAGAAATAAATAAGAGGGTTACCAATTGGTGACGCTGACCTGACTGTAGGTACTTAAAGATAAATAAGTTACAGTCAGAATTGAATATTAGGTAGGTGGAACAATATTTTTTCCTATTTGCGAAATTATAACCAACACAGAAAACGGTCTAAGACCTGTCGCAATGTATGGATCGGAGTGTTGGGCATTGAAGAAGACGGATGAAAGAAAAGTGCATGCTACTGATAAGGATGTGTGGGGTAACACGGTATGCTAAGGAATAAGGTACGTATAAATAGAGGAAGTCAGAAAGTGGCGCCTATTTTCGAAAAGGTAGGTAGGCTGGCTTGGTATGGACATGTACCTAGTACCTACTACCTAATCAGGAGGGATGAAATCCATGTTACCAAGAGTTATGAAGATGAGTCTGGCTGGGCGTATGCAAGTGTAAAGGAGGCCCGAAGAAGTGGTTGGATTGTGTGAGAATGGATATGATTTCATGGGTTTGACCTTTAATTAATTCAAAACGTTTGTTTCTTCATGTTAGCATAGTTACAAGATCTTAGAATCGAAGGGGTTTCATAATATGAACCCCGCTCGCGACGATATGAATGTGAAAGTAGTGGATGCGCAGTTGACGAGCGAATGAAGGAAGAATACATGTTACCAACCCCACTTAGCGTGGGATAAGTAAGGGCAGCAGGAGAATCCCCCCCCGTGGATTCCGATCTTGTCGCGATGGGGGGCTCCTTAGCCGTGGTTTGAACGCCCATGGTGAAGCCAACAGGAATCCCAGGCGGGGACGCTCTGAGTGGGCTTGCGGTTGGGCCCGCTCTGGATGCGTCTGAGGCGGGTGCGGAGGACGGAGTATTTTCTGTCCCCCGCAGTCAGGAGGGGTCGCGGGAGAAGAGGCGTGTCGGTGTTTCGTTGCCGTTCGCCCTATCTTCCGCGACCAAACGGTGGCGCACCGTTGATGCGTTGGCGGTGGGGCCGCAGTGGAAGAGGAGTGTCGGTGTTGCGTTGCCGCTCTCCCTGTCCTCTGCGGCCGTTTGGAGGCTTCTCCACGCGCACTCTTTAATTACAGCGCGCAATGGACGAAGGGAGCTGAGAGCTCTGGTGCTGAGTAGCGGACGCTAGGTGCGGGGGCACCTTCGTCCGCCTTGCACTGCTCACTACGACGCGGGGCCCGCCGTAAGGGCGGGGATCGCCGGAGGGGGTCTGGATGTAGAGGCTCTGCCAGTTTCCCGGACCCCCTCCATTCCAGGCGACGCCGGAAAGGCGCTGGGAAGTTTAGTGTCCCACATACCCCTCTCGCCCCCCGGCGGAGGGGATGCGTAACGCATTTTACCCAGCGACAAAAAAAAAAAAAAAAGGGCAGCAGGAGAATCAAATGATGATAACTAACAGAGAACTTGTTGGTGTCGCACCATAACACAGAACCTTTGTTTTTCAGATCCATTTACGACTTCCTATACATATGCAGAGAAGTCCTAAAGACCCAAAATAAATGTCTATGCGCCTTATTCGTGCTGCTAACTTCAGCGTTTTTTCTTGGAATATTCTTAGGTGCTGCATCTTGTGGAACCTATCTTGGAAGGTTCAGTAGCCCTATTATGTCATGTTTGGACAATCTTTTTATCTCAGAATCAACCTATGCTGACTTACAAGAGTATCATGGAATTGTGTAAATGAATCATTTGTAGACTATATTATGTACCTAGATCTAGATATTACCTATCTATATTTTATGACTTAAGAATTATTATACCTAATGAGAAAATAATAGTACCTTTAGTTATTTTAAATCACAAAATCAGTTTTAAAAACATTTAGAATATTCACAAAATCCTAACATATTTTCACTTTCAACATCCCAAACCTGTGAAAACCAAAGTGTACCTATCTAGAGACAAAAATATAATATCCCTGATTGTTAAAGAAAACAATTAGTACCTATTCAAATAGCAATTTAATGGAAAGTGTAATAATTTTGAGAAACTACATCAGAAATACAAACATTGATTTGTTGACAATTAGGTAGGTAAGATCTTATTAGTACTTACAGATAAATAGCTGTATACTGTAATACCTATGTTACTTAAATTAACGAGGCAAAAATAATTTAACGGTCAAAATAAAAATCACTGACAATGCCTTTTAACAGTCATCTGGCCCGTAATTTCTATTCTAGGCTATACCACAGATGTAACATGGAGAGAATAAAACTACTTTTCCTCACACCACTCATTCTCCTTGCGGACTTGATCTTCTTCAGCTGCTGTGAAATCATTCTTGATGTTAAAAGTTTTTCGAATCTCCTCTGGTGTCTTTCCTTTGATCATGTTTGCAACAGTCTTACATGTGACATCCAATAGTCCTTTGATATCCAAATAGTTGGCAGCTAAAATCAGTTCAAAAAGTGTCCCTTGATCTACTTTGAGGAAATCTGCATCCCAAGATGAAATGTCATCTGTTCTCTTCTCTTTGTTTTCGTCATCTTCAGGTAGTGGAGGATCATCTTTGTGATACGTAGCCCACTGGATCACTTTCTTGAGAATAGCAGAATTAACATTAGGCAGTGGAACCACTTCCTCCTCGTCATCCTCCATTCCCAAGTCTTCCAGCATGGTCTTGATTGTAACGGAACATTTTGCTATTTCGACGTCTACCACAAAAACTTCGTTATCAGAAGACTGCAACTTGATGTTGGGCATCTGCAAGTAAAAGATTTATCGGTTTGAGGCCTCAAGATGATACAAAAATATCAGGCGCCATTTTAGATATACAAAAATAGTGTGTTGATTGTGCTTCTAACGTTACCTTGTCCGTCTAGTTAGTTTTAATTAAACCTGGAGCGCCAAACAATGAAGGTATCAGTATTGATTCTTTATAAATAGACTGCCAAGCCAAAACATCGAGTTACTTCAAACAAGATTTTGATCGTGCACAAATTCTCGAAATACGAAATCATGCAGACAAGGCAGACAGACAGAACTGAAGGCAAGCAGCTAAATCAATGAATGAATGAACGAAAAGTTGCCTGACATGACAGATGACACAATGACATATAAATGGCACCATAGCATGAATTTAAACTGATTTAAACGATTTTAACGAGTACGATTCAAATGTACCAAAAAGTCATTTATTTAATAAAAAAAGGTACCATGCTAAATCTATGATTCAAACTAGAACAATGAAATATTTCACGGTTCATTTGATAGAGCCCTCTGACAGACAGACAGCGAAAGCTTAGTAATAGGGTTCCGTCCGTTTTCAACCCTTCCGGTACGGAACTTTAAAAAAGTTGTGCTGTAGGTATGCTAGTGCGCTGCACACCCATGTGGGTAGCTTTAATACTATTAATACAACACAAAGCAGCCAGGGTCCCTAAGCCCCCGTAGGACACTGCTCAGTCAGCAGTACTAACTTGGGTGCGAGGATGAATTATTATTTATCTGTACTTTCATCAACGGCTTACTGAAGTTATTTTAAATGAAAAATACTTTTGCTGAACAAATTATTTATTTGATTATTAAGTATTTAAGTAATACCTCTATTCTTACTACCACTACTTTAACAATCTTAAACTTACATCAAGTAAATATAGGTTCACTAAAAACACACAAATGCAATCTTATTTAGACTAGAGTTTATCAGCTCGCTGATTTTAGTTACACATAGGTAAGTAGTTACTTTTCCTAACCTGCTGAGATAGGTCTGGTCTTAGGCCTTTGAGATCCTCAATCATTCATAATGATGAAATAACAAGCATTGTAATATCTGTTTCAACACACTAATTCTACCAATTTTAATCTTGACAGAATTATTACATACTTATTATGAAACTTTTAGAAAAGTATTTAATAGTAATTACAGTTGGATAGATGAGAAGTCTATACTTATTTTACAATATTTGGCTAAGTACTTGTATAGGTACCTACTTGGGAAGGGTGTAAAAAGAATACAAAATATATACTTCCAAGAATATAAAGTATACAGATTTTGTTGTTTAGAAAAGTAGATTTAAATAGAAGGTAGGTATGGTAAAATATTGGCCAAGAGTTTTTAAAACTAATTTTCATTAATCATTTGATAAAGGTTCATTTTCCATTACATCCATTACATCTATACACAAATACACTTATTACATTATGCAGCCTATACGCCTTATAAATCATTTTGTAAATAGACATTTATTACAATCCTACAAAAATAACACTGTAAAATGCACTAGTTTAATGCCATTAACATTTTAAATATCTATATTTTTACTGTAGTAGTACTACAGTAAAAATAATGGTATACATGTTTATATTAAATATTTTAAGCACCAAAGCACAACAAAAATATAGCTAACATTGTCATGCATAATGTTTTGAGACAAAACAATAATAATCTAGTTGCTGTAAATAAATGTAAAATCTAACTTTTATGTAATATCATCACATTTATTGGAAAACATGCTGTTTTTATTCAGCTAGCAAAATTATCACACCTGTAGTTGATTAAACATAAGTACTTAGTATTAAGATCTAAAAATAAACAACTAACATAACACTTTGATTGAATATTTGTTGTTATCATTCGAAGCATGCCTGAAGTTACTTTGAGTTTACATTTAGTTTGTATTTTCGAGTCTTTCTTTCACACGGAAATATATTTTCAAGCTTGGGCGCAATAATGTGCACAACATAATGGCAAGAACGAGAACAAAACCAGAATATCGCAAAAAATCACCAAACACCCACCAGTTGGAAAACAGACCAAGTAGAATAGTAATTACACCCAAAATGAAGGTAACAAGTCCAACTGTAGCATGTAACAATTTAGTGTAGATGGGAGCAAGGTAATATTTCAACTGGAGACTATAAAGAGCACCCAAACCTCCTAGCATTGTAACAAGCATAAAGATTAAAGAAGCAAGACCAAACTTTGCATGTAAACTCACAAAATGAGCCTTATCATTGATAATTTTGTTACTCAGTATAATTAAGAATCCTGTGATGATTACTATACCTCCAAGTACTTGCAGCACCCAATGACGAGCACTTCTCAAACGCATTGGCATCCATTCAGTAGCATAGTCTCCAGGAGAAAGAGCATTTACTGCAGATGTCATTATTATTAGCCACTGAAACAAAAAAAGATGCCTCATTAGTCTACCGTAAGATCGAAGACCGTAAGTATAGAAAATTTATGGCTTGAATAAAATACGTACCCCCAAAGTCATAAGACTTGGATGAAACGAAAATAGAGTGACTCCATCCTTGAAGCAACAGTATAGAATAATTCCAATAAATATGATGGAACTTATATTACTAAACAAATTCATGTAACTGGGCTTTGTTGTATTCGTATTCGGAGCAACAAGTCGCGACGTCTCGGAACCTCTTTCTGATGAAGCCATTTCTCTAGCTTCTGCCGTCTCACTATCCATACACACAAAATGAAAACAAATGCCAAGAAAGTGGGTGGGTGGTGTGGATTGGATGGAAATATTGAATTCGGATTTGGCTTGCTAGCGCTAGCTCTCGCTGCTCTCTATGCTCTGCTCTAGCTCCTCAGTCGCTCGCTCGCTTGCTTCGACGCTAACTGCAACGAAAATTTTACTCTGACGAGAAGTTGACGAGCTCGAGTTTTCGACTCGTAGTAATTTTAATCTCTGCTTTGACGCCGCTTCGACGAAAATCGGTTCACAAAACTTGTCTGAGACGAAAACGAGTACTGATCAATCAATAACTTTCTTTCTATATTATTTTTCTTCCTCTTCTTTTACTATGGCAACCTTTTTCACGGCGGAACCACAGAGTAAGCGTATGCATGACATGACACTTCGGGATGTGTCAAAATCAGTCAAATAGTAATGTACTAAAGTTTAATCGAGATTATCAAAATCGATTTTTGTTTCACTACTATCAATTCATCTCATTCGAGGGTTCATTCCACGGAGTAAGTATAGCTAGAGGAAATGTATTAGCTTGTCAAGTGTGGCACTCCTTGCATGTGTTAGCGTTACTGCACGGCTAAATTTAAAAGGTACTATAGATGTCTCGTTTTAGCGCGTTGACTCTGTATTTCTATCTCTATCGTGCAGTGTCATCCCTACTTGATCGGATTTCAATGTTTTGGATGTTCAATATCCTCAACTAACTCTTGCAAGGTGCGTTGATTTGAAATTCATGTATTAATAGCTGACCCGCGCAACTTCGTCTGCGCATTATTAGGAACAAAGTGGAGGAGTTTTGAGTGAATCGAGAGTACAAAATATAAAACTCCGTCGCATGATATAATATTTTTATTTTATAGGTATATGTTTCTCTCAAGAATTATTTAGAATAGAATAGAATACATTTTTTAATAGATAAAGGTAGGAAAAATCTTACCCAGATCTTGCAATGCTAAGAACAAAACGAATACGGTAATTGGTACAGAATCGCTGAAGCGAGCGCAGCGTATTTTTTTATAGCAAGAACTGTGTGGTTTTAAATTTCGAAATAAAATTATTAACTAATATTGCGTTATGTTTCTCTCAAGAATCCCTTATTAGATAGAGGTAGGGAAAATCTTACCCAGATCTTGCAATGTTAAGAACAACACGATAGCGGCAACTTGGACAATTTTTTTCGCAATTTCACTTCCCTGCTTGATAAACTAACGTATAAAAAACGAAAAATTATCGTCTGCGGAGACTTTAATATTGATGTGTTGAAAAATTCAAAGGAATCGCGAACTTTCATATCAATATTGACATCATATAACCTAAAACTAGCATTAAAAGAGGTTACGAGGCCTTCATCTGGGAAGTGTATAGATAATTTTATGTTCAATGTTAGGGGCTGTAAGTGTAAAATATTTGAATTTGCTCTATCAGGGGGCTTAGCATGAGCTTATAA
This sequence comes from Epirrhoe alternata, assembly GCA_963565295.1. Taxonomy (NCBI): domain Eukaryota; kingdom Metazoa; phylum Arthropoda; class Insecta; order Lepidoptera; family Geometridae; genus Epirrhoe; species Epirrhoe alternata. The sequence goes on along the minus strand of OY751381.1, from coordinate 8,204,160 downwards.
AAAACCTGTCAGGTTTCAGGCCGTTGATTGGCAATTGAACTGTATTGCACTGGCTATTGTCCATGCTCGGCATTCGCGCTACTTTGGCAAAATTTTAGTCAGATCTAGCCAAATCCAATCTATCTCCGTTCCTTCTTCGTTCATTAACGCCAAAAATATTTTCCGGAAACTTAGCGGGTTTTTTTCATGGTGTGATTTGTGAAATATCTTGAAAATATGTATTTTTATTTAACACAATTAGGTATATAATATAGCAACTAAAGACACGAATAATCTCACAATTACCGTTAAATAGTATTTACTTAAAAAGTTTTTTGAAATTCAACTTTATGTTATGAACGGTACTGAATTTCCGGACGAAAATTTCAGAATGAGAATGCTTGAAACATCGAAACAAAAGTATCGATACTCATGAGTAGTATCGCAGCAAAGGTAATCGATCCGGTATCGTACTTGCATCAATGTATACTCAGGTATAGAGTACTTTTTTTTTAATAGAAAACGGTAATAATATTTGGTGTCATTTTAAACGGTAGGTTATGAACTATAAATAATAATTTAATTACTCCCAGTATTTACGATTTGTTTCTCCTAGATTTATTATTTATTCATGTATTTTCATGTTTTCTTACTATATAGCCTGAGCAAAGCAATTAACTTTTAGCCCAACTGAAAAGTATCGATTCTTACTCAGTATCGTATTTTAAAAGAAAAAAGAAAATTTTTTCGCAGAAACGATCCAAGCCACTTAAATCATTGTTACAAATTAAAATCATTCAAAACATGAAAGCCGAAGTGATCTATAATGTTTGGATCGTTTTGTCCCGTGGTTTTGGCAAATTCCAAGTATGAAAATTATTTAACCAAAATGATCCAACTACCTACCTACATACTATTTCTTTGAGTGTTTTATTTTTTCCACAAGTTTTTTTACTAGCTTGATACCCGTAACTTTATACGCATTATATTACAAAAGTCATTGTTTTAATAATAGCTAAATCTAGTTTCTCGCAAACTGTTAGAAGCATTAAAAAGTTAAAAAAATTGAATTGGGAAGCGACGCGTCAACTAGTTTTATAGCAAGCCATTATAAACCTTATGAACAATGCTACAAGATATAGAAACGCTTGTAGAATTAACGAGATCTGGCGAAGCCTTCTAGCGGGCTGCGCTGGCTCGAGCGGTTCATTCTACAAGCGTTTCTTTATCTTGTACCATTGTACATAAGGTTTATAATGGCTTGTTAAAAAACTAATTAACGCGCGCTTGCTAATTCAATGTGGCTTGAGCCTTACCTACATATCTATTGGGTTTTTCCATTGAGATTTCTGTTATTGACCCTTTCAAGATATCTAAGGTGTTAATGACATACAATATTCAAATACATATTTGGCTCATGCCCACGTTTTGAGCCCTCCATACCGTGACAGGATGCAAGCCCATTTTCATCTATTGAATACTTAGGCACTAAGTACTTAGTTTAACTAGTTATGTAGGTACCTACTTCCCGATGTTTTCCTTCAGCGTTTAGGACTCGTGATGCATGGCCGGGATACGGATCAATAACCTCCGAATTCATAGTCGAGGATTAGGTATATCCCACTGGCCAACACGGCTCTATTATAAATTAAAATACAATGAAAGGAACTTCTTTTCTTCAGTGGCTTCGGCTTCGCTATGATTTAAACAGTGAGTCAGTCAGGTTAAGACCCCTCGCAGACTGCAGACTTTCTAACGGCCGATAGTTGAGAGGGAATATACCTACTTCTCCATACTCATTACGAGCCGAATATTCCGTCTCAACTATCGGCCGATAGAAAGTCTGCAGTCTGCGAGGGGGCTAAGGCTTTTAGATATAAACATAGAAAGACGTGTTCGACACTGCGATCCGCCCCGGTCAGAAGCTAAAAACTCAACGAAGTCAAAGTCAAAAAGCATTTATTCAGTAGGACCGCTGAGATCACTTTGAATCGTCCTAGAGCTAGGTGATTTACTCCTGTTCCTTCGCGACCTAAATCGTGAATGAATCTGATTTAAGAGAGCTACGCAATCACGCAATCAGAAGCGCTCGTGGTCGTGCTTCCTTAGTCGTTCTTGATAGATCGTTGAAGTTAAGCAACTTTCGAAACGGTCTGTTTGTCGATGGGTGTCCGCCAGTGGAATTTTCATCTGAGCGCTTCCGTGAAGTTCCGTGCTTCGGAGGGCACATTAAATTGTCGGTCCCTGCTATTTAAGTCGTTTAAGCCATGATTATTATTACGTGACGCATATTTTTATTACGTGATTTGTAATTTAATTAAAACACATCAAAATAATACAAAAATCAATTTTAATGTAGGTTTATAATGGGACAAAGATAATGTGGTGTCACCTGTACCTACCAATACAGAATGCTCATGTTTTGTAACCTATTTTACGCGGGAACGGCTTTATGGATTTAAATAAAATTCAGCATAGATAGAGATCGATAACTGGAGAAGTTACTTCGCCTCTTATTATTTAAGCATCATACGAGAGAAGTCATGTAAACTTGCTTAACTAAAACTTTAAAGAGTTTGGAACATTTCTGCATAATTAATTTTAGAACCTTCTCATACAAAATGTTTTTTTGCAAAAACGATCCAGCGGGCTATTTTCGCTGATATCTAAGAATGTAATATCGAATTGTTAAAGAAGAATATACTCTTGGAAGCCCATACTGATATTCTTTAGACTGTCATATTAATTTTTTATCTTAATAATAGAAGAATAACGAAAAAAACACGCGTAAACCTATATAGCTCAATATCTCAGTTTGACATGTCCGTGGATTGGAACATTTATGCTTAACTGTGATCAATTCATCTCATTCGAGGGTTCATTCCACGGAGTAAGTATAGCTAGAGGAAATGCACAGATTAGGTAGAGATAAATAGGAAATGTATTAGCTTGTCAAGTGTGGCACTCCTTGCATGTGTTAGCGTTACTGCACGGCTAAATTTAAAAGGTACTATAGATGTCTTGTTTTAGCGCGTTGACTCTGTATTTCTATCTCTATCGTGCAGTGTCATCCCTACTTGATCGGATTTCAATGTTTTGGATGTTCAATATCCTCAACTAACTCTTGCAAGGTGCGTTGATTTGAAATTCATGTATTACTAGCTGACCCGCGCAACTTCGTCTGCGCATTATTAGGAACAAAGTGGAGGAGTTTTGAGTGAATCGAGAGTACAAAATATAAAACTCCGTCGCATGATATAATATTTTTATTTTATAGGTATATGTTTCTCTCAAGAATTATTTAGAATAGAATACAATAAATTTTTTAATAGATAAAGGTAGGAAAAATCTTACCCAGATCTTGCAATGCTAAGAACAAAACGAATACGGTAATTGGTACAGAATCGCTGAAGCGAGCGCAGCGTATTTTTTTATAGCAAGAACTGTGTGGTTTTAAATTTCGAAATAAAATTATTAACTAATATTGCGTTATGTTTCTCTCAAGAATCCCTTATTAGATAGAGGTAGGGAAAATCTTACCCAGATCTTGCAATGTTAAGAACAACACGATAGCGGCAACTGGTGTCAGATTTGCCGAAGCGAGCGGCAATACCTACCCGCGAATTTGTCAGCAATATAAAATATCGAAAACTCTAAGCAAAAATCTCCATTAACTTTCGGAACTCAAAATGATCGATCTCCGCTGTGCCTCCGCTATAGTAGAAACGCCACCTAGGTGAAAAAGTATAAAGTAGTTTGACCTCGGCGATGTAGATGGCGTTCTAACTATGGCCAAGGAAAAATATTTTAATATCAAAAAATCATAACTTCGGAGTTCGGATATATTGATGGGTGGGAACACACATGTTACATGTTTATCATTAATTTTAAAATAATTTATTATGCAAAATACAAAAAAAAACGAAACAATTTAGAGTGCAAAAAGTGGCTCCGGGGCGGTCACCCATCCTTATTATGACCGCGCCCAGGGTTGCTTAACTTTTTTCCCCATACAAACTTCTAACCCTTATTTTCCCGCCCCCTTATGGTAATTAACAAAAAAAAGAAGCCTATGTCCATCCCTGGGGTATACTCTTTATCCATGCCAAATTTCAGCTTAATCGGTTCAGCGGTTTGGGCGTGAAAAGGTAACAAACAGACAGACAGACAGACAGACAGAGTTACTTTCACATTTATAATATTAATAGTAAATATAGTATATAGTATTATAGTATGGATATGGATGGCTCGTTTATATTTTATGGCTCGTTTATGATAATTTATGAAATAATTAAACAGGAAATAGACAAAACATGTTTTTGTATGTCCTATCGTTTAATTATTTTTCTTGATTTTTTTGTTTCAAAATTGTTGTGAACTACACAACGTGAAACGAAACAAGTTCAATGTGTCATGCATACGTTCCGGCGTGAAAAAGACTTTTATGTGGTGAGATAAATACCGGCACCCTTAGGCCTCAGAAACAAGAGTCTAGCTTGAGTGTGTACCTCGGACGAACGTGTGTACCTTTGTAGTCTCGGACGAATTTGTAGTGTTGACACATGTTAATGCTTAAAATAAGCACGACGAAGACACCACGCCACGAACCATTAAAACTTGACATTGGCAGAAATAATTTTAAGGATAGTTCTCATGAGAAAAAGAACAGGCTATTTCTCTCTCTCTGTCATAAATGAAATAACAAGGACGGAGGAGGTTGAACAGGTTGAGACTTGTTGATATCTTGCCACTCACTGCGAATGCGAACGTTTTGTTTTGTTTGTTTTCTTTCGCCCAGCAATGCCAGTGCACCGCAGCTCCTTGGTCTGGTCTGGTCTGGTTGTTCAGTTCCGAACATTTTGAACGAAACAGTTGATTTGAGACTTTCAGCGAACCCTGAATTCGTTGTTCACCGAGGCTTGCCAAGTACAATACTTAATCCAGTCAAAGAAATTCTATGTAAAAGCTAGACTACCTATTGTGTGCGTGTTTCAACTAGTTAGGATTCATACAAAGTTATTTGTCAGTAAATAAATGAATGGTGTTTTGGTGAAAAAAGAACTGTGAGGAACTCACGAGGAAACCTTCAGGATCTAGAACATGATGAGGTGAGTTGAAAATTTGAAAAAAGTCTTGTTAAAATACATATACCTATACGAACTTTCTATGTGACTTGTTACTTACCCAACTAGACCTCTGGTAAAGTACTTATTATACAAAAATGTTATCAGTATCATTGTTGTGGTTTTTATATTGGTGTATCTATAACTACCTACTACATCCTTGCCACCATCTTTTTAGAGCAGAACTGTAGTAAACTGTACATTACAAGAATCTAGATGAATGGCAAAAGGCTTGGTGGTCTTTGATTCCTTTTTTTTACTAGGCCACTCATGTGGGATATTACTTGCATCAACTGGCTGTCAGTCTCACATAATGACTACGTCAAGGACGGCAGTTTAGATTTTAGATTTGTAGAAAAGCCAGGCCATTATCAATCCTCAACAGCTATAGCAAGGGAGTATACAGTGTATAGAGTTTTGGTATTTGATTGACATTCCATAGTTTGATGACAAATAACTATGTAATAATCTATGCCATGTTCTTTGCCACACAAGTTCTAAATAAAAAAAAATCAGCCGTTCCGTTCCGTACCATTTATCTATAACTAGCTATCCGTTGTGGTGTTCACAGGAAAACTTCACTTTCATGGGATAAAAAATAAACTGTGTTCATAAGGGATAATGCAAGATTCTAATAGTGTTAGAATTTTTGAAATCGGTCCAGTACTTATTTTTTTTTTTCATTTATTCATCTTACTAATATTATAAATGCGTCTTCTTTCTATTATGAAGTCTGTGTGTGCGAATGTTTGTTGCCACGTATCTCAGTGAGGACTAATCTGATTTTGATAAAATTTGGAATGTAGATGGCTTGAGTTCTAGAATAACATTTAGGCGTATCAAATTTTATAAAATCAGCCCCTAAAGGTGTTTTACAGGGTGTTAAACTTTGTATGGAAAAAAAAAAATTTGTCTGATTTACTCCAAACTCGATACCTACGAATAAACTTTAAATAATGAAACACGTTTTTTTTTTTTTTAAACAACCCCTAGGGGTGGTGCAAGGCAGTTTCAAAGTCGTAAGAAAGTCTGTATGTGCAAATTGTGCAAAGTTTGTTGTCACATAACTCCGTGATGACTTAGCCAATTGTAATTAAATTTGGAATGTAGATGGTCTAAGTTCTGGAATAACATGAAAGCGTATAACATTTTCTTAAAATTTGAAATTCTGTGTGGGCGAATTAAATTTGAAGCTCGCTGCGCTAGCATCGGCAAATCTTACTTCAGTTGCCGCTATCGTTTTGTTCCTAGCATTGCAAGATCTGGGTAAGGTTTTCCCTACCTCTATCTTTTATGGAATTCTTGAGAGAAACATAACGCAATATTCGTTTATAATTTTATTTTGAAATTCAAAACAATACAGTTCGTGCTATTCAAAAGAATTAATGATAAAATTGTTATTGTATCAAGCGAGGGATTTTAATAGTTCGTAGGTATATATTTTTTCGAGAACACTCAAAACTCCTGCACTTTGTTCCTAATAATGAGCAGACGAAGTCGCGCGGGTTAGCTAGTTGTACATAAAATTACTAAATACAATAGAATCAGTCAAGCTATCTAAGGATCGTGGTAAAAACGATTATTATTTATTCATTCAGTATTAGGGCTTCCATTCGAATATCCGAATTATTCGAATAATATCAAAATGGATCGAATTATTCGAATAATATGAAAATGGATCGAATTATTCGAATATTCGAAAATATTCTACAACGCATATCTCAACGCCAAATTAGAGAATATCTACCACGCCTTGGGGATACAGTCGTGACCCTGTTTACATTTAGGTACTCTGGATGAGGTATAATAAATTTTTTTTCTTGATCATTTCCATGCATGTGTGACTTGCATGACTGTGGTGTGTTGTTTGTAGGCAGAACAATAATAATAAAGTAAATAAATAATACTACGCACTTCCAACTCATTAGTGTAGGTAGTTACCTACCTACACTAATAAGTTAGTACATACTACTACCACACTACTACACATACACACCATGTACCTACTAGTTTACTTATCATTTTATAATTATTTATAATATTATTGCTTAGTTAGAGTAACACGATTGACTTAATTTAATACTAAAAAGAATAATATGCTGAATAAATCAAGAAGTAGAAGAGATACTACATGGTTGGACTTGCAAACAATAAATTATTACTTGTTCCAAGAAAATCGTAAATTTTTGACAAACATGCAATTATTGTAAATTACAACTTAAAGGTATTTTGAGTTTTGACCTTTAATAGCTAGTAAGTACCTTTTAACACCAATATGTTAAATGAACTCAGTTTTAGTTGGTATTACTATATATACCTATTTATATTCGGAGTAGGTATTTGATCCAATAGTGGGACTGTATATGGTGCTTAAAAAACGTAAATTAAATAAGTATTGAGGTTCTCGGAGGCACTATGCCTATTAAACAGAAACAGTGTTTCTAATTTCTATTCTTAAGTAGGTACCTAATTCATTCTCTTTAAGTAATTTTACACCCACTAAACTAAACCGTTTTACCTGAAAAAGTTTAATAGGCGTGTGCGGTCTAGAGATTACCAGAAAAATCGAGAACGGATAATAAATATGTGTATGCTATGTAGATAGGTTCAAATAGCAGCGACGACGACGATGTTATCTCGATCTCGCCTACACTCCATACAAAGTGACAAAATAATAATAAGGACCTAAGTGTGACGCAATATTGCGTCATACTTCACAGCTGATGCTAAGTTAAAAAATATTTGAATGCCTCTTAGTAACTCCATTTAGATTCCCTATCACAAAAAAAAATGCCTTTAGTTAAAGTCTAGAGGATTTTTGGGAGTATACTCGTAATAGGTCTACATAAAACACAACCCGGAATGAATGTGCCCGTTTAATAAAGCTTCAAAAGGCATGGTATTGATTGCATATTTGCATAGGAACTTGCCATAAAGCTAGAATTCCAACCGTATAACTGACTACTCCCCTGCTACAGCCAGGTTACCTATGGCGTTGATTCTATGGATAAGGGCCTGGCCCTGTATTCTGTGCTGTTATTGTCATCTTTCTACAAAAATAATAAATAATGGCTCACATATTTCGGATATCTATTTAACAAGAAATAGGCAAAACAGTAATGTTATTAGATAAGAATTATCATTTCTTCTAAACTTTATCATGTTTTGTGCAATGTTTATGAGTGAGTTGCACCGATCTCGTTAGTTTTATTTTACCTGCAACTATACGTTCTTTTATTTTTGATCGAACAGAGACCGTATCACTCTGCGAGTGGTACCCGCCACTAACCGGTACATGACTCACGCATTCATCTCGACTAGAACAACCACAGCGGGAGCATTCCCAAAAAATAAAAACAAAATGAATGGCTATTCTTGTAACTGCAGGTTTATTGATGTGATTTTCGATTTGACTGTAAAGTTGAAGTCTTATTTACTATTAAAATAAACGTTTACCTACGCAGAAATCACCTTACAGAGCCGGTTGATGTTTGTGTGTTAACCATTATTTATTAATATCTCAACTAGGCTCTCCATAGCGTCTGATGGGTTTAGTTAGATTTCATTTAGTCTTTGATGTAGACTCATCTCTTTTTCAGTACAGTCATTCTCTTTTTTTTTAGATCATTGAGACGTGATTGAAATGAAACATTATACCTACCTAGTCCTTTTTTGTGATTTAAATGTGGCCTTTCTAAGTTCTGAAGATCAGCGAGGGTAGTTGTAAAAGCTACATCCGCTTGTCTATACTAAATTACTAATATTATAAAGAGGAAAGATTTGTATGTTTGTTTGTTTGAAATGAATAGGCTCCGAAACTGGACCGATCTGAAAAATTCTTTCACCAATAGAATCCTACATTATCCCCGATGAACATAGGCTATTTTATCCCGGGGAAGTGAAGTTTTCCCGAGGGACCGCGGGTAACACCACGGCGGACAGCTAGTTAGCTAATAACTTCATAATACAGCCCGCAGTTTTCCCGCGACACACGATTTGGATGCAATGTTGCAATTTACACTTGAACCTTTGCCTGGGGTCTTACAGTCTGAAAACGCACGTTTAACCTTTTTGACTTTGCTTATAATCGGAAAACATTAATTTCTATCATGTTCTCTTTTCCACTAAGGTACTAATACAACTTTGTAGGGTCACCGACCGTAGGTGAGGGAAGTACTCTACCTAATAAATTTTTAAAAAGATGATCAGGTATTGCCTCCCACTCAGAATTTGTTTAAACGTCCAGTTATTATCCATCTGTTATTCAGCGATCATATTCAAGGTCGTTCGTAATGCTCGTAACTTGATCTAATGTTGACTCAACAACTGGCCGAGCCAACTGTCTTGATGTGAGTTATTTTATTTATGTAACGCGGTATGAACAAAAGAAATTTTGTTTACATAAGTCATCGGATTAGTTAGTTCTATTCTAAATAATATTTATTTATGTTTACCATCGACCTGACCCCTACAGCCGTGTTCCCTGCCATTTTCTGCAGGCGTGCACATTTGGTACTTTTTGGAGTAAAGAAAGTTAGTCAAGATATTACATATATTTTTTTAATTATGATGAATACGATATCGTTTTTCTAAAGAATAATTACAGGTTTTAGGTACTTATTTTTCTGCCAAATTGTCAATCACCTAGTTTCAAATAGTTTTAGAGAGATACAATTAATGTTATCTGACCTTCGAAAAGTAGATAAAAAAATACCTGTATAGAAGTATTTTTTAATTCGAGGTCTAGATGAAGTAGGTAGTTATGGGTTACTTCTTTATTATCCCTTTAGGTGGACGTAGACATCCAAGTATAAAACATCAATAGCTTACTGGAAATGATTGCGTCATCCCCAGTTTGAGGTTGAACCGATCCGCTATAGAGATTGTAGGCACAGGCATACTTATTTATAATAATTTAAAATAGGCCTGTGAATAAGCGTAGCTCGCCGACCGACGACGTTTAGAGGAGTCGACAACCTCTGATGTACAAACTCCTCACACATAGGTAGGTTAGGTACATATGTATATCCTATTGGTACATTTCATTAGCGCTGATAAACATATCTTGCTTTAGGTCTAGGTGTCTTTGGGCCAGTTTCACCACTTGCTGATAGTGTCTGATAGCCTATCAACAAGTTATCCGACAGATAGCGTTGAAATGTATGTTTCACAAGTTTATGATAATACCTACTATCAAGCAATTATTAAACTCTTTCATTCTTATTTCAATTTGTCAGGCCGGTGTTATAATATAACTGCTAGATAATATGACATGTATCAGCCACTTTAGCAAGTGGTGAGATTAGGCCTTTATCATCGTACGATTTCTGTACATAAATACATTTAAAGTAAATAAATAACTAGGTAGGTACTTAATTGCTTATCAGATGAGTCAGAGATCAGATGTTGCATTCACGTACCTATTCTCGTATATTCTATTCTACAGACAGATAACTAATAATAATGCAACCTAACTACGTAGGTATTTACTCTATTATCAGAAACAAAGTATCGCCAGAACTTACCGAGTAGGTATCTGTAGTCATCTGTTTGTGATTAGGTGAATTACTCACCTGCCTGTATTCTTTGTAAGCTTCGTTGGTAACTTTTCAAGGTCCCTTTGTCTTTTTAGGTTCTGATTCACAGCCTCTCATACACTCACACAATGTGACCTCATTATTGAAACATTGCAGTAAATAATGAAAAACTCAATGGGCGATTTCATAAACCTAAATTCACTTTTAGGTTTATGAAATCGCCGAACGAAACGAAAAGGTTTATGATGTTACCTACCAAGGTGGCACAGTTTATATTTTATTTAGGTACTTTATGCATTTGTATTGTGTTTAAGAACAGATTATTTGAGCAAGGTATGAATGAGTTTGATAAAGTTATTTCTGGGATTTATTTAACTGGAAAATATCACGAAATCTTGGAGAATTAAGTTTCCCTATACGTTGTGTTGAGTATCTTAGCACATAATTCGTTTTTGCTAGTAAACGCTTTGCCTAATCATTGGTGTACCACCATATCAATGATTAGGTGCCGATTCTTACTTTCAGAGAGCTGTAGTAGGTAATATAATTAATTCGGAATGTTCTAGCCATACACAAATAAATACCTTTATGATTTCACCTTAGAACGACCTTTATAATCCTACTGTAAACTTTTTCACAAGTAAGTGACAATGTATTGTCTTTTTGTGAATAAATGATATTAAACCTTAAACCTTTTTGTTTCAGGTTTATAGTATTGGTATCTGCGGTGATGTGCGCATCTGTTGCGCGTGCGCAACCTGTGTCGTGCAATGACGACGCTCAGTGTTACGCAGACTACTTCTGCGAGACCGCCGTCCACTTTTGCCAGAAATGCCTGCATTGCGAGGACTTGAAGCGAGAGGCTCCGCTTCTAGCCTCTTCCTGCATCAAATCTGTGGTGGAGTGTGGCTCGTGTTTGCAAGGGTAATACACTTTACATTGATAGCTCACGTGTTCTTAAAATGTTCCATTGATCATATAGGTAGAACTGTGTAAAGTCCTTTAATGTATTTTCTTTTGACTCTCTTTTCAATAAGGCAGCATGTACTGTAATAGCACACCTAAAATAATTTAGAACATAACAGTAAACAAACTTGGGGTTTTAATACTGTTAGATGATTGAGAAGTAGAAAATCTGGGAGTGGAGCAGAAAGATGTCCGACACAGTACGCCATTCGATCTAGGGATTTGAGAAATAAGCCGTTCGATGCGCTGTAGATAATAACTGTATCGAGCATTACACTCGCATTGAAACGACTACTTTATGAATGTTAAAATTTTTTGCAGATTAATGGTGGATCACAGGGGAGATGTGAGCGGGGAATGCGTGCCTCCAGACCCGTCTGCCGCTGAGAGCTCACTCCCGGTTTACATCTGGTCCATCATCGGCTTTGTCGTGCTCGGATTCTTCATTGCAATTATCATTGTCATCATCTATATGCTGCGGAGGAAGGACTTGTTTAGAATCTGTGAGTAAAGAGTAAACTTATTTGGAAATTGCAATGTAATTCGAACAAGTCATGATTTCGTCGAAGAAGATGGTTTTGTACCTATTTTTATGCAGCTTGGGAAACCCCGATATGTTTTAATGACATCACGTGAGCGACGCGTGTTGATTTGATAGTAGGTACTTATCTTGTCTGATTTCAACTCGCGTCATACACCAAAAATGTATTTGATGCAAGTGTGTATGGAACAGCTGAATGGGATGGGAAATTAGTGACATTTTTAGGAAGGGCCAGGTCTCTACCGGCGAGTTTTAGAGAGGAAGCGAAAGAATGTGCACAGACAAATCCAAAATCGTCCTAACAACATTTTTGCATATCTATACGGGTCAGTAGAGAGAATTTCCTCAGAGAGCACTTTGTCCGTTGATAAATAAGGCTATGAATTATCTTAGTGGTTTGTCCAAAGTTACACTGTCCACTCGGTCATCAGAGTTTGCCGCTAATTACCTTTTACCTTTTTTTGTTTACCTTTTTACTGGATAGGTGAAATCGGTCTACGAAATCTTTGTTCTATGTTTGATCTTTTATATCCACAGCAACTGCCACATGGCTCCGTTCATCCTGTACATCGACGAATATAAACGCGAGTGCGCCCGAGCCGCCTCCGCCTTACAACCCGTACTCGCCCGTACGCGCTGAATCTCCATTCACTATGCCTGATGTCGCCTACTCACCGCCCAGCGAGGAAGGTATATTGTTACGTTATATGCTTGTTTTTTTTTTTAATCAAAATCAATGACTTATGTGATTCTACTCCTTATCCTTCGCGACCAATACTGGTCTAAACTAGGACAAGGTTTGGGACTTGGCTTTTTGTTAGGTGATCCCATCTTACATCTAAATTCCATTGTTGGCCAAAGATGCACGAGTAGAGTAACAAAAATAATGCTGGATATTTCGCGACTCTGCAGCCATCGGGTACATGTTTGTTCAGGCAGTTACGACACCTTCAATGCCATCTGGCAGAAGAAGACAAGCTCACTGCTCAGCAGAATTCGTGGCAGCAGCAACATCATCCTAATCGCGATAGCGGAAAAATATGATTGCCATGCCAATGTTTAAACTAATTCAGAGGACGTAAAAACTTTTTTCTGTAATTTAAATACATACTTTTACAGTAATCACAACTGATCTTTAGCTCTGTGAAGTTAGGAGATAGAACGATGCAACAAACATAAGCGAGTGAGCGAGACAGCTACTAAAACGCTGTTATCGTTTTATATGGGTCATCAAAAATTGTTTCTGCGCAGCTACTTTGGAAAACCAAAGATCCGGTGTGCCTACTGTACTTACATTGGAAAACATAATATGATTATAATGTAGTAATGTTTCCAGAGCCATCCCAACCGTTCATAAAGCGCGTGGGCGGAGGCGGAGCGGCGCGCGAGGCGGCCGGCAGCCAGAACGCGAGAGTGTACGATCCTCCTGCGTACGTCCGCATTCACCCACACTCGTAAGTACACAAACACTTATATTTTTTTTGTTGATTATGTAAATTTTGCGATCTATTGCTGATCGCTCATTGGAGCTCAGCGGAACTAGCGCCACTGCGCGGGCCGATACTTAAAAACTCCCAACACACATAGGACGCCAGTGGCGTCCTATGTGTGTTGGGAGTTTTTAAGCGCCACACCAGACTACTTACCATTACCTTAGCTCTACGGTAAAATAGGTTACTTATAATATAAATCGTGAATGTAGAATAAAAATGTAGGCCTTTACTTACCCCTATAAACTTGACATAAAGTTATGTACTTAACGCATAAATATATTTTTTTACATGACATTACTTAACTGTCAACTTTATTAGTAAGGGCCCTAATTTTTTTTGGCGGTTGTAGCACAGAATACAGCAGATAGGTTGTAGACAAAATGATTTTTACCTAATCTCAAATGTGTCTTTGGTCATGGTGACAAGCATTTAGATTGTCATTTATGTACTTATGTGAAACTGTCTGGGTTCGATTCTCATTTAGAACAAACAATAAATCTCGAATGGGTACAATATTTGGGTTGGGATACATTTCTAACACTATAAATTATTTCAGACCAGTTTCTCCACTGAGTGAATCAGAAGATTCTAACAACTGGCCTTCTATCCACAACGAAGACACAACGCCTCACGATTGGACGCCGAATACCAGCACTAATGATAACAAGTAAGTTTGTCTTGTTTCAAGGAAAAGTATGGAAAATAGTACAATAAAGAACCAAGCCTGAATCGATTTGTAATGATTTTTTTTCTTTGTTCATGCAAAAGGTTCACTTGATGTAAATGTAAGTATTGGTATCACGTATTAAGGTAATTTGGTTTAATTGCGTTGAAAAAAAACTGTAGGCCCACTCCCACATGTATACATTACGTCCAATCGTGTAATAATAATGTTCACTCGTCACTAATCACTTTATTCCACTTGAAGTTGTCTCTCTCGTAATCCACAAGGAACTATCCGTAACGCACAAACCGCTCGTTTATATATATCGCAGGCCCTGTTGTCCGAGAACATTCGACAAGTTCCATAATAATCTTTCTATGTTCTATGACAACGACAAGCGACTTTTAACCTCGGGAAATTGAAGTTTTCCCGAGTGACCTCGGGTAACACCGCGAAGGACAGCTTTTTAGAGGACACATTTTTAGACCGCCCAAAGGCCTCCGTCATGGTTTAGCCGGAACCGACATTTAAATGTGCCCTCCGAAGCACAGCTCATTTGATAATGCTACTAGCGGTCACAAATCCACTTACTGGCTCAGAACGTTGCTTAACTTCGTCGATCTGTCAAGAACCACTAGGCAAGCTATAATATACCTAAATAGACCTCGAGTGATTTTACTTTTGTTTTCTTATTAAATGTTATTTTTTGTCTGGCAGTGGCAACATAACAATCAACGAAGTGACGGAAAACGCAGAGTCCACAGCGAGTGAAGCGATGTCGAGCGATCTGCCATCGTTGCTGGCAGCCGCCAGGGATACAACACTAGTGGCGCCCCCTGCCAAGAAACTAAGGACACAGGTATGTAACACTGTACACTAGAATTCAATGAAACGAATGGCGAAGATTAAGATTTCTGCAGAAATTTTCTGAGCCGGTTTTTACGTGATCAGTTAGGTGTGTGAGTATATTGTAAGTTATTTTTGCTCACACTAATAGTTATAACGATCACCCGGATCGAGCTAAATACAATAAAAATTTAGAATATTTTGCCTCATCATCTCAGCCATCCAGCGTCCACTGCTGAACATAGACCTCCCCCATACATAGGTCTTGATTTTTGCCCAGTGGATATATTTGCTATCATACAAATGATAACGCTTGTAAAGCTCTATCAAACTGTGCATTTTTTTTTAATTTTAGTCGTTTAATCAAACAGATGTTTACAAAAGAGATTGGGTAATCTCGGTTATCGTATACAAAATTTGTCTTTGTTTACCAGGATAACAATAATAACGGCAACCGCGGTGCCGCCAGCAGCGACGACGGCGGCGTCGGCCCCTCCACCACGCACGCAGAGGCGCCCTCTATCTACTTCAACATCGTTCAAATCAACAACACAAAGCTCTAGTCTAATCCAGTGACAACTCCCAGCTTCATTTGGTGCACAAGCTTTAGCTGTTTGTTTGTCGTACTCAGAGCCATTAATGGCTACATAAATCCTTTCTTAGTAAAGATTTTCCATGTAAAATCCTTACTAACGTATTTAAGGAGCCGTTAGCGTCTCTGAGTAAGGATATGGTGCGACAGTTAGAAAGGATACGGGGCCTAGTACGCTTCCACAAACTCAAAGCTCAAGGAATAATGAAGAATCAAAATATTATGCGATCGCCAAATGTCTTGCCTTGCATTTTTGTGAAGTAATTTTTCTCCAAGAAAATATAATGCCCAGTTTACAGTACGCAAATGTGTTAAGATTTGGACGGTCTAGTAGGTGAAGGAGGCAATTGATTTGTAATATAATGTCTTCCATTTGTGTTTAAAACGCATGTATGATAAACAACGGTTAATCCATAAAATTATTCGGAAAGAACTGTGATGGAGATTACTTCCGTCCTTGAAGAATAAAACAATCTTATGAGCTTGGTTGTAGATATGTAATTTAAAGTGATATTTGTCATAAATTTTGGAAATTAAAATGTTGTTACGAAGTGATATTTGCTCAACGGTAGGCATTTACTTAGAAATCCGTTAAGATGTTCCTATACAATACAAATCTAGTGAAACACTGCCAATGCACGCTCGCACTCACCATTTCCGCCGATTTCAGATTTCTTTAATTTTTATGAGAGTAATATTACAAGCGTTAGATGGCATTTTACTTGATTGTGATATCACGTTAAATGCGATACATACATTTACAGAACCATTTCAGTAAAAGCGATTTCCATTTTACAATAATTTCTAAAATAAAAATATAGAATATATTTACGCGTGTTTTGAGATTACGCTGAGATCTGGTATGTTAGTAATTCTCATTTCTGTTTTGTTATTTACAAATAAATAACGCTTATTATTAATTTATGCGATCTCGGCAACTACGTTTTAAGTACTTAATGAACGGATAGTTCAAATTATATTTTATTAGTTTAGTAATTGTGTAAGTTTGTGTATAATGTTGTACCCATACTGTTTTCTTTTTGTATATTTATGAACAGTATCGCAATTTTAGTTGTTTGATGCATGGTGCTTGTCAGAAACTTTTAGTTTTATGACTAAATGTTCAGTTTTATTTGTTATATTTGAAAGATTCTGTTTTATTATTAACAATTACAATAATATTAGAACACATTCTTCTAAGCGTACACGCTTCAACTTGTCTGTGTTACAGGTTGGACAGCAATATGCTATTATGATAAAACCAGTTAACCTGCGCAGGCGTGTTTCTGCCAGCTAGTGGAGGTTTAAAATATTTTGTATTAATCTATCACAATGCAATATTAAAAGATTTAAGTCTTTACTCAGTGACAATTAAATTTTCAGCATGAAATATACTTAATATTAAAATAGCCGTGAATTGAACTTGTACTTCGCTTTGAAATCGCTAACGTAGATGCTTACAAACGATTTCCTACTGTTCCATGACTGCCACTACCATGCAAAGTGAGTTAGGCTTAAATTCATGTACATTTTTAATCCTAACTCGCATTTTCCGCCTTTCTGTTTTTTAAGTTTTATTATTTCAATGATTTTGCATAATAATAATGTGTTTAGGAGTTTCTTATTTTATTTAAAAATAATATCAAGCTTCTTTTAGAGTAAGCATTTAGGTTGAAATACTCGAACCAGTGTTACCTCTAAATGATAGCATTTGATTGTAAGAATTTTGATTAAGATTTTATAAATTAAGACTTCATTGTGCAATGATGTATTACTACGATAAGATCGCTGTCTCTATTGTTCAGGTTGTTTTGTACGAATTGAATTGTTGCTCCTCGGTTTACAATTTCACTCGCACGCTCAATTATGGAGTGATTTTATCCATTAGGTCTGATATTTTTAATTGGATTTGTATGAAAAAAGTATCTATAATATTTTTCACGTAGGAACGTATCCCTGACTCATAGAACTTTTACGTTTCACGCTGTACAAGTATATTTTTTTTAAATAAATAAAATCTAGAGAAAATACTAAAAGATACAACTTCAAAAAAAAGTTTTTGTCTATTTCTCTTTTAATCATTTTATAAATGAACATAAAAGAGCCTTGTCACGGCACCGCTCATACGTGAAAACGATTATAGTAATAAAAAAAACGCTTTTCATATAGATAATTTTTCACGAATCATAGAATGTTTTTGTTTCGCATGTAAGTATTAAATTTTAGAATAAACAGATTTTTAGATTGATTACACTTATGATTCTGTTTAGTTATTGTAAAAAACCGCAACAATCGGATAGAACAGCTTATTATTCACCATGGGTATTTTATTCATAACAATGATAGTGTATTATTTCAATCTGTAACGTTCGAATCTCAACCGTAAATCAACATGGCTGGTGATTCTGATGTCACTAAAATACAAAGTTCTTATTTCGTTCACGCTAAAAACCAAAATTAGTAAAAATTACATGTGTTGTCTAAACCTACTCGAAGAGACGTCATTAATAAACTTTTAAAAATGTTCCTTTCAATATCGTACCGTTTTCATCTTTAGTGTTGAACGAACTAGGAATGTTCGAATTTTAGTTTATTAAGGCAGTGAACAAGAGAATCGCCTGCATTTCCTTTAAAGGGTGAGTTTTATCGAGCGCCCTCTGAGGGGAAAATCTAACACTGCTATAGTTATGGAAAAATGATGTTAGTTAGAAGCCACGAGCCCGATTTTGATAAAATTAAGGACTGCATTTTAAAAATGTCAATCGTTTCTTCGGAAACTAGAAAAACATTATATGAACTCGCAATAATGAGCTATGAATTTAAGTAGTAACTGATTGCTCCATTTGGATTATTAACTTATTATACCTTATTTTACACAGAAGCGTTACACGTTTGTTTCAAAGAAAACTGACAAATTAAATACTTCCATAGTGAAATAAAAAAATATCTATAGACAAAGCATTACTACTAGTAGCAATTGTTGAATTAAATCAAAGTATGGAAGGATCTACATAGAAGATCAGCTGATTTTTGGCTGTGATGCACTCATTAAAATCACACTAGTTTGAAAAACTTAATCACTTGGCAATTTAAATGTAGTATTTAGTAGAGTTCACCATATTGAGAATGATACTTGTAAGTACGATAGCTCCCATTTTGTGATGAAACAAAATTAATATTAATATTAAAATGGTGGCAATATCTAGGCGGTTTTTGATATTATATGGTTTTTCTTTAACAAAATTAAAATAACTAGCGGCCTTACTAATAAACTTGGCATAAAGTTATGACAGATATAAGAATAACTATTCCAAAGTACTAATTTTTAGTTTATACTTATACCTGTTATAACTTTGTACCTCTATTATTAGTAAGGCCGTCAATAAATTAGCATTTCATAAAACCGCTTCGATATTTTTCAAAGATTAACTAGTCGTTTCATCACAAAAAGAAACAGCTGGAATTAATTACAGGTGGACGAAATATTAATGTAGGTGAGCATAAAGGTTAATATTAGATAATTGGCGTGCATGAACTGATTTCTCAAAATTAATTCAAACAAGATTATTAGCACCAATAGGTAGATACCATACCTACTTCTTTTCGTCAACATTTGAATTGTTCTTAGTGGGTTTTCCGTTTCATGCACGTTAAAAAATGTGTGCCATCTCTGACGGGTTTGTTTCTACAAAGCATATCGTCAGGAAACTAGAGATTTTTGGTTTCTTGAGCTCTGGTGCAAGTTCAAGTTTTATAAAGTAGGTACCTAAATAGTAAATCAATTCTGTATAGTGTAGGAAGGAACATAATGATTTTCATTAATAAATAAATATGTTTTCCTATTATTTGTGTTTTTTTTTTATTATAGGTACAACTGATAAATTCTCCAGAACATTTCAGCTCAAATTTTAATTGCTATCATTTTATTCAAAAGAATACCTACTACATTGACTGTTCCTTTTCTAAGACAGTACAGGTTAGTTAGTTAGTACGTATGAGTGAGTGGCCAACTCTGGTGACGGAGTTTTTAGGCCGCCTTAAGGCCTCCGTCATGGCTCAGTCATGGCGACTTAAATAGCCGGGATCGACAATTATCGTGCCCTCAGCACGGAAGCGCTCAGATGAAAATGCCACTGGCGGTCACCCATCCACTTACAGACCGTTTAGAACGTTGCTTAACTTCGACGATCTATCAAGAACGACTAAGCAAGCACGACCACGAGCGCTTCTATTTCTTCACGAGTACAGGTAGAAACTACAGTACGTAGGTAGGTACAATGGGATAGGCGTGCACTAAGCCCAAATTACGCGACAAGTTGTAACTTGATCAGAAAAGTGAGATTGTTTACAAGTTTCGTCTTGCTCATTCGACTAGTCTGTCTCCAACCATTGTTTAGTAAACATTCTTTTCATTTCAAAATCTGTTGCTACCTGGTGCAGATGTGAGTGAGTTAAAAGCATGAGCAAGTTAGCTCTGGATAAAATGTCCAGGATAAGGAAAGCTTCAATGATGTAAGTGCTTTTAGATTTTTCTCCATTATTTCGTTCAACGTGTAAATACGGAAGTAGGTTACGCCTACGCGTGTCTAATAGTTATAGATACTACTACCCTACGCTACCTAGTAACCTACTTTTAAGATTCTAGTCCTTATTGATATAGGGTACTTATATAACTACCAATGTCGCTATGAGGCCGGGTAAGCGGGCTACAAAAATTGCATCTTGCTGGCAATTTCATTTGACCAATATTAGCTCATTATAGGTCTAGTCTAGGTATTTATAACTCTAGATAAATCATTTGCAATCTAGCCGGTTAGACATTGAATATTTGCAAAGAAATATCTTGGTAATATCGCCGGGCTACACAGCAATATTGTAGCAATTATTGCACTGTGTTGTGAGATTTAATCGGCAATTTGGCGGCTATACCATTGCAGCAAACAATTGCCAAAAACTTAGCCCGTTTACGAGCACCTTTACTAAGTCATGATGATTAAAAGGTGTCAAAGAAGTACTTACAAAATTTAATTCATTGTTTAACTAATGTAGTCCATTTTTTTCAGCTTGTCACTGGTATTTCTGACTAGTATTGTCAACATCCAGTCGCAGCCTGCACCGTGCAATGACGACATCCACTGTTCAACAGGTTTCTTTTGCCATACAGTGAGCCACATGTGCCATGAGTGCTTGAGCTGTGAACTTATGAAAAGACACCCAGCCCCTAGAGATATTGATTGCATAAAGTCTGAAAAACAATGTGGACCATGCTATCAAGGGTAGGTAACATGATAAATTATTTAGGTAGTAGCACAGTAGGGGAGAGTATGCTATTACCGCGCGGTTGATAATTTCGCGCCCCTTGGTTTCTCTAAAACTATCAACAATACGCGCCCGCAATGTTAGTAAAATCATAGCTCTACACCCCCCCACCCCGCTCGAGCACTGTCAGTTCCCACCGAGCAAGCAGAGAGGAAGGCTGCGCGCTTTTATTTTTCCCGCGCAATCAATCTATTTTTTCGGGAGATTTGAATAAGAGGTGAGTCAATGAATATTTCACATTCAGTTATATATTATACGCAATTTTAGGGGGGGAATTGTGTAGATCTTATGTGTAAAATAAGTTTTAATTAATCCTTTGAGTTTGTTTTAGTTTTTAAGGTTATAAAATAAAACTACCTTGTTTGATAATTTCGCGCGTAATTAACGAGTATGAAAATATCTATGGCAAATTTGTTTATTTACAGGAACGACTTTCTTGACACGGTAGGTCACTGTCGTAAAAGAGATGGCTGATCCTCCTACGAAAAAGAAAAAGACATAATAATAAATACATAAGTAAAGTACTTTCGTATATTTTATTTCTTTCCATCCTAAAAGATTTCTTTTCTTGTCTTAAACTTGTTAATAATTTTGGCTAGTACTAAACATTTGTGAAAGCTGAAGTCTGTATATATCAGGCTCCAGGCTTCTACTCTTTGAATGACTTATTGCGTAGTGATGATTTCATTGTCATTTGTGCAGGTGCATTTTTATCAGACCCAGCGCGAAATTACCAACCTGGGGCACGATATTTCCAGACCAGTTTGATAATACCGCGCTTTCCCAAATTTTAGTTTTTTGCTTGTATTATTTTTGTGTGTTTTTTTTTTATGAATTTGAAGTTTTGTAATTGTAACCAGATAAATTCTCCACTTATTAAACTATTTAGAATTTATTTTAACCTAACCTGAGCTGAGTTATAGAATAATTCCCTTAGGGGCACGGTATATGCCAACTCTCCCCTAGTAGTTACCAACCTACCTAAATACTTAAGTATGACATTTTCTTATTATCTTATTTTTTTTTGTATTTTTATTAATGGTGTGCAATAAAGAATTTTCATTCATTCATTCATTTATTGAAATTAAGGATTTATTCATAAAACATAAAAATATTTACACGAAACAATAAACATGAAAATACGTACGTAATTTAATTAAACTAAAGATAAAAAACAGTGTTCAAATCACCGACCGCAGGTAACGTGCCCAAAAGGCTGGCGGCATTACCTCGTTGGATGGCTATACTTATCCTTTGTCCGAGGTAAGCACCAGCCCTTTGGTCATTGGTCTCGTCAATCAACCTCTTGGATAATTCTCTGAAAAGGAGCCACGCCTCTGGACCCCATGGACCTAAAGTTTCCACTCCAAAAGGCAGAAATATATACCCATCACCGATAAATTCATTCATTCATTTCTTCATTTTACACGAGGTACCCATCAAAGTGTCCATGGACTTCATGAGTCTTTCTTTGTTTCAGATTGGTAAATGATGAAGTCCACTGGGGTGGTATGTGCATGTCGCCTGACCAAAAAAACGTGAAGTTGCTGACTTCGTACATTTACCTTTTAGTGACATGCATTGCTACTGGACTTTTACTGAGCATATTCATTATGCATGGCATTTATAATACCCACGTCATCAAAGTTAAGATCGGTAAGTATCAATTTTAAACGAATGCGCAGTCTTGTTTTAGTATCCAGAACTAGCTGTGCCCGCGACTGCTATAGGTTCTCATGTAGGTATTTATTGAATACCTAACTACACAGGACTATTTTGAACACCTATCTACCTACTCAAAATAGATCAACCACGGCTTGATTGAAAGTGAAGTTTAAAACCTAGGTAGGTAGTAGGTACAGGTATCCACATACCAGGTAGGTATTGTGGTTTGCTTGCACTGCGTGCAGCTGAAACCCAGGTTCGAATCCCGCCAGATGAAGTCTATAGGATGTAAAATCGATGTAGCTTTGTAAAAAACTTCCAACTCCCTATTTAATGTGCAAATTAACACTTTACCTACCTACATTAACTAGGTAACCTATCTTTTTTCAGCCATTCCCTCACACGAGATGACATCGAAGCTGCCGAATTCAGAAAAACACCTAACTGGGACTGCATGAACTTTTAACTTAAAAATTCACTACAAAATATTATTTTTTTAAGGAAAACGTTTGATGTGTTCAGTTTGAGCTTAAGCTTGAGCTTTGAGATTATTTACATGCGTGTTATTGATTAATATTAGCTACTTACCTCTTGGTAGTGATACAACTAGAGTGTGAGTGGGTAACTAACATAACCCACTATTATAGAATCTCTTAGGTCGATATTATGAAGATGAAACGTGTCGCTCGGGCGCATTATTGCGGAAAGCATACCTATCGTTCTCGCATATTACCTACATGAGCTTTGAAAGTAGTCGTTGCGTACCCTATACTAGATCATTATTTTCATGAAATAATTATTTTTATGGAATACTATTTCGTTTGGTTTTAATTCAATAGGTATTAGGTATTTGATAAGTTAAATTAAATAAAAAGTGATTTTTGACACATTTTGTGCTATGTGATTTTACCAATGACTAATATTTTGTACCTACATAGCTAGCACCTAAGTGCTTGTTTTAATTATATTATTTAGGTAGGCCTAGGCACCTCTCTTTAATATGTACCTAAGATTAAATGTCACGACATTTAATCTAATTATTTAAATTGAAAAATACGTGTAAGTTGTACATTTTCTCTGTTTGTTGATTGATTTCATTAAAAATAAAACGTAAACTTGAGATTGCAGTGCGTTTATTTTATTTCAACTTTTACACTACACCCAGTGCTTTCACACAATTATTAATAATAACTTATTAAATAAGTTTCCATATCACACAACATAATATGATAAGTCTGTACAGTTTGTACAACCGATCAGTAGCTCTTTGAAGTAGCTGCGCAGATCCATTTTTGATGACGCCTAAAAGACGAAGACAGCGTTGTATAGCTGCCTCGCTCACTCGCTTAGTTTTTTACATCGTCTCTCGCCTACTCTACCAAACCTGCGCAATCGTTTAGTGCACCTTCAGAGAGCTAAAGATTGGTTGTGCGTACTGAGGTGCGTAGGTACTAATACCTACCGTTACATTTTTGATACAATGGTTAGAGCCATAGTATGAGAATGACCGAATGAGAGTGAATGACGCGAAAGATGTAAAGATTGATGATGCGGCGTGATTTTATGCATGTTTAAATGAATTATGAATAGAGCTACGAGTAAAAGCCAAGGACGATTCGTCAGATTCGTCCAAGGTAAAAGCAAGTGTAAACTATACTTTATAAGTGGAGTTGTAGTTTAGTCTAGAGGTGCAACAAATAGTGCGACAGCGTTTAGTAGTGCTGCGTCACGAGTGAAGTCGCGGGATAACGTTGTGCGCACGATAAACAACAAGTCTTCGCGAGTCTCGTTGCTGTAGACTGGCACCTCTATAGTGCCTTCCACTGGGGCGTTGTCTTCGCTCTGTGGAAATAATAATAATAATAATACACCTAATTAACTCTCTAAAAACAATTGACTTGCCTGAGAACACCTATATAACTATGCAGAAAGCTGCTATCCTAAATACATGTCGGACTGTTCGAAAGTTTTTGCAAGAAGATAGTCATAATAATTTCCCAAATGATACCCACTTGGTCTAGGCCCGTGTGTATCATTAATACCGAAATAATTCATTTCGAGAAAAATTTAAACCCAGAAAATAATAATAATAATAATGCTGGACTTTTCACACAGCATCATCTAGCCCCAAAGTAAGCAGAGCTTGTGTTATGGGTACTATGATGACTGATATACTATACTTATATACTTTTTGTTTGTATACTATACGTGTATACATATTATACATAGAAACACCCAGACCCGAGACAAATATTTGTAGATCATACAAACATTGGTCCCGCCGCGGGGATCGAACCCGCAACCTCTTGCGTCGCAGGCGGGCCTTCGCCCACTGCGCTACAGAGGTCGTCAAATATATAAACGTTTTAATTGAACGAGTGAAGGCCCAATGTAGGCTTTGTGTTATGGGCATCTTATATCAATATCCTACTATACAAAGCTATAAATGAGATGTAAACAGCCCAAGATCCAAGCAAAATATTGTCAAGCTGTAGCGGATCCAAGATTTACTGATAATTTTTGTTCTGGGTTCTATGAACGTGAGGTTAGTATGAACTCTTATTTCCAGGCATTTAACGGCATCATAGGCTTACATAGCGCCCTAAAGGATCTGGATAACAAGAGTTTTCTGTATATTGAGTGTTGGCATTTAGTCACCTGCGTGGTATACTTCAGAGCAAGTTTAGGCGCGGGCGAGTGCGGCGGTGAGTGCGCAGGCGCAGCGCACAGAGATCCATCGCGCACTTCGCACCCACACACACGTAGACCACTCACTACTAGCACATCCATTGACTCTGTAACTAATACGGAAATATAACTTCATAAACTAGCTGTAAGTACCTAATCAAAAAAAAAATAGTACCTAGATATTCCTATGCGAAATTTTTCCGCATTGACGTCAGTTTCCTAATAAAAAAAAACTTCCTGCCTACAAAAAAAATGTGGCAGCTACTTATTTTTGTAGTTAGAAGAATACTGACCAGCAATATCCCAAGTTCCGATTAAAACAAGTCGGTCCGGTGTAACATTGAGTCGAGTGAGTGATTGCGCTCGCAACGCCCAAACCGCACGCGTTGGTTGAAGCAACGAACGGAGATCTATTTCTGTAAAAACAAACAGTCAATGTCAAAAAAGATTTATTTAAACCAGTTAAAAAAAATAGGTAAACAGGATTCCGACTATAACCCAAGGCGCGGTGGACATTCAAGACCTTTGTACACTCCAGACCCTATGAAGATGTCTAAGGGGGTACTTAGAGGCATGACCAAATAAGTAAATATTTCTTAATGCTCACATTTTGCAGAAGTTAAGTACGTATTACGTGACAAACGCAAAATCCATTGATGCACGGCCGGGATTCAAACATACCAGATTGATCGCTTAAAATCGTCTTAAAAACTAGTTGATTTTACTTCTGTTAATTATCCACCAATACCGTGAAGAACCAGGCACTGCACCGTCTCTAACTGGTTTTGTCTAGAATAAGTTGCTACTCAATCAGTATTTAGATGTAGTAACTAAAGGCATATTTTATTTCCCCCAAACTTCTAGGAACACTCCTAGGCCAATATTTCTTTATTATATTTTAGTGCATGTCGAAACTGAAAGATAGTCATACAAATTATACAATATGTAAATAGTTAGTTCTTACCAGTCGGCATGTACCCTGGTTGTGTATTCTCAAGGCGAGAAACAGCTGCGCGTGCGCGATGACTGAACTCTCTGATGTAAGCCTCCACTGAGCTCGGTCCAGACCAAAGTAGCTGCCATTCTTCAGGGACCTGCGATCAGGGAAACTTATTTGATCGCACGTATCAAAGTATAGGAAAAGACAGCGCCATCTATTGGTACTCGTTCAAAACTAAAAGCCAATACAAATCTGAGTTTTCACGTGATCAGGCATTAATTTCTTTCGGGGCATCAAATTAAATGATCAATAGTTACAAATGGCTTAGCAAACTAGGTACACACAAAGTGCTTCCAGTCAGATCGAATATACGTTATGATACATAACACAGTGTGGGTGCTTTATAAAACAATCTTGTTCTCTAACTCACCTCGTGTATAGTATGACCGTGTGAGTGAGCGAGAGAGCGCGCCAGCTGTCCCAGTCCCGCATGCAGTACCCTCGCTCCCCGCGCCGCCGCCTCCGCCTCCCCTCCCGTCACGCAGCCCCACCACCCCCCTCTTCCCTCTCCCTCCCACCCGGCCTTTAGAAGAGGACAGCCTGACATGCTCTTCTTCCAAAGGCCGAGGAGAGATTTCAATGAGGATGTTGAGTTGTTCTCGTGCATGATCACTGTGCTGTTTAGTTCTGAAAAGTTATTACGAATTGGGATTACCTAATGTGTATGTACAAATTATACAATAGGTGTAATGTTAACGTTTATGTAAATGTTAATAAATAGAACGGCCCCCTGATTACGAATCTCGCGACAGGTTAATCTCCAATTCACCGCTGTCAAACTTGTGTTAAACGGACGTAGCTCTGCGTAAAGGAAGCAATCCACACTCATTTCAAAATTGAGTTGGTTATAATTCAAACTCGACATGAGTGTGGATTGGTTCCTTTACGCTTAGCTACGTCCATTTATCACAAGTTTGACAGCGGTGACTGCGAAATTACGCCTGTCGCGAGATTCGTAATCAAGGGGCCGAAGAACTGAAAAACTAAAATTAGGCAATACTTATGTTGGGTCAATATTAATTTTGGATTTTAATGACTTAGGGTTTTGCAATGTCAAATTCAGATTTATGTATGATAGATGTAAATAAATTTTATGGTTTTTAGGTGCGCAAATATTTTGAAATTTTCACATAGGTATAAATTAAGAAACCATTCAATGTCATTTTAACTTCCTTCTCAGAATGACAACCAAAAAGGTGCGTATTATTTACCTCTAAGTACAGCAATAATGTTATTGGCAGCGTTCTTCTCCCAAGCGACGCGGCAATTGGCCGGTAGTCCCAGTAATTGTGGCGTATCGATATCTGGTAGGCCGGAAAACGCAGATGCATATGCCTGGTACAATAAACAATGTTATAAAAAGTTAGTTAATGTTAGTTTAATCACTTAAAATCTTCTTAAAAATTGAGAGAATTTATCTTCAGTTGTGATTTTTTCTAGTTGAACACACAACAACCAACTGTTGGTACTATCTAGCTAGGGCATAGTTTTGTTTTTATTGTTTGTATGGTGATCTAACAGTTTTACAACAGGATAACATTGACTCAAAAAATCAATCAACAACAGTAAAGTCTTCTGTTGTTGATTTTCTTTTTCTTCTTCTTCTTTCTTTTCTTGCTCTTTTCAAAGGATCTTGGATAAGTGATTTAATCTTAGAAAATGTCTACTATGCCTACGACACAGTCGTGATTGTTTGTATCCATACACACCTGTAGTGAGGCCGCAGTGGGCAGGGTGACAGGGAAGCCAGGGGCAGTACCAGTGGACAGATATCGCGCGTGTAGAACGCTCAGTAGACGCGCGTCTTGTTTGTCTTGAACCCTGGCGGAGTAGAGGGGTAGGCAGAGCGCAGGTCCGCCTGAACGGATTGCGCCTGCGCACGCGCATACCTCACCCCACTCCCAAGAGTACCAGCGACTCCAGCCTGGATTAAAACAGTTTGTAGAAATCACTATTATAATAGAATAGAATAACACTTTATTGTACACAAAAGAAACACATAATAGGAAATACACAAAGACAAGTAAGTAGATACTATGGGCGGCCTTATCGCTAAAAGCTTAATGATAAAATAATAATTCTTAAGAAGCTAAATCAATTCAGGGAAATAGACTTAAATATTGTTTAGTTAAGACTACCAGAGAATACAGTTAGTATACTAATCTTGCAGGATGAAAGCGTATTTCACTTGCACTAGCACATTTGTGGCGTAGCAGGTTCAACATTATAATCGCTAACTAGTTAGTAGATATTAGTTAGTGTACTAACCTTGAGGTATGTAAGCGCGTCTTTCTTGCACAAGCGCGTGGAATATCGCAAGGCAAGCGTGGAGTCGAACCATCTTTGGATCCGCTTCGTAGTTACCCCACGATGATAGAGTGCCCATTATATTGTTCTTTACGCCTTCTGGAGCCTGAAATCACATTATAATAGCATTATACTTCAAATTATTTATTGCTTTAATAATATTATATTTTATTCAAGAATAAACTCAAAAAGGAATAGCTTAAAAGATCATTAAAAAAGCAAGTTTACATATTAATTTTCTCGCAATTTTTTTTTTGCTTGTGCAGGCAGCACCTGTATTCATCATATCGACGTAGGTATTTACGAAAACTTTTCTTTGGATAACGTTAACTGATCTAAAGGGGTGGTATTGTTTACCGATATGTAGCTTCGGGACAGTTTCATCTCAAATAGAGCACTAGAAAGTTCATAGTTTTGTACTCACCTCAAGGATAACATTGACGCACGCGTTGGACACGAGCGGCGGTATATCCCGGTATTCAGATAAAATCCACATTCTAAATTCTTCATTGTAGTTTTCAGTCTGAAAGTTAAATTATCAGTTAACCGATATAACATCCAAAAGTTGATGACCAATCATAACTATTTCAAAACCTAATTGGCCATATTGAACGTTTGATTTGATGCTACTCGATGCGATACAGCTTCAGTAAAACCAATAATTTAATAGTACATTGTACCACAAGAGAGCAAAATTGGTTTTTGTTGCGAGTGCTGAGTTTGAATCTCGAACAAACGAAGGAACGAAGGAGTTAGTAAGGTGAAAATACATTTGTTTTGATCATGGTGATACATTTTATTTTCCAAAATTGTAGTAGTACTCACAGACTCAGCGACTCCTGCAATGAAAGCCTGCAACTCCCTAGTGAAGGGCGAAGCGGCTACAGTGAGGACGAGCCAACCGCCGCAACGGGCCGATTGTAATGCCGACTGCCATGCCGCCAGCCCTTGTTCTACATCCACCTGACAATTGTGATTTTAATTAACGGCTGATTATCAAACTGAAAGGGGGGACTACGGCTCAATGCACATTGAATCGGCAGCGACGAGACGTAACAAGACATTAATAAACCTTATGAACAATGTAACAAGATGTAGAAACGCTTGATAGAAACCACGCGCGACCGCGCGAGATTGCTCGAGCCGGCGCGACACCTCGTTCATTCTATAGGTAGTGTTATATTGTTCATAAGGTTTATATTGTCTTGTTATGACGCGTCCCTGCAAATTCAAAGTGCATTGAGCCTAACTGGGCAAAGGAGACTAGGTTCGATTTCACCATACTTTGTTAAAGGGACTAGCATAAATATTACCTAAGGGGAAGAGGGAACCCAGTAGGAAATTGTGGAACAAGTGAGAAAGATGGGGAAAGGTTAACCATATAAACAATATTAGAAGAAAACTGGAAGGAAATGAGATGCTCTATAAAATGGATACTAAGGATCGTTATAATACCTGTATTAGTGTGTGGTCATGCGCATGCGCAGCTAACACGTCAGCGGCGTGCGCAGCTAATAGTAAGATGGGACGGGACCGCGCACATCGCGCCGCGCTCTTAACCGGCGCGTTTGTGAATACGGCACCCGCTCCTGTCACAAATTATTTAAAGATTGGTTACTGTTTTCGTGATAATTATAGTGTATTGGCAGATTGAATTTGCTATTTAAAAAGTTTTGAGAGCACAAAAGTGATAGAAGAGAATTACCTAAAATAATATCGACGAACGCTACAATAGCTCTATACAAGCTATCCGGTCGAATAGCGGCCACAGTAACAACAGTTTCAAACGGACTCAGTCGCAACTTGCTCAGAACATTCAGATCACCGAACGACAAAAACTGTTTCCATAACTCAACGTTTTGGAAAGACAGTCGGGTAAATAAGTCTTCGTCTGTTGCTTTTAGTTTGGCTGTGGTTTTTAAACATTCTTCGGGTATCCAAGGATGGCTCTTTTTGATTTCACCCGTGTTATCATTGATTTCTGACGTTCCGATTAAGAGCTGCCATTGCTGAAATTAAAATAAAATAAATAAATAATGCTGGACATTTCACACAGCGTCATCTAGCCCCAAACTAAGCCAAGCTTGTACTATGGGAACCAGGTAACTGATATACTACTAACATACTTTTTGTAAAGGACCTGGAATATAAAGATCTGAGAGAATGTCTACCGCGCCTTGGGGATACAGTCGTGACCCTGTTTACCCTGTATACTTTTTGTTTGTAAATACATACATATTATACATACCTACATAGAAACACTGAGTAGTAATACTTCAGTGAATAATTGAATATGAATAAATCAGAAAATAAGGTCTAAGATAAATGATATACCTTTTCAGACATTAAATCTTCATATACTTGTCTCAGTAAATACAAAACGACTATGTATTTATCTTTTTTATGTAAAGCCAGCAACACTCTTTCGATTATTCTTCGCGTTATGTACTTCACTATCTCTTCGTGGTTAATATTTGTTGAATCCTAAAAAAATCAATAAGAACTTGAAATTTTTTTTTTGCGTCACTGTAATAGGTATTTGAATAAACTTGCTAATTCAATCTTAAAGAACCAGCTTGAAACAACTAAATATTGGACTTTTCTTTACCAATTTCCTAACAGCTTCAACAAAGCCTTCCAATACAGCATCAACAGGCAACACCACTAGAGGCCATCGAGCGCTTAATCCTTTCACTGCAAGCGCTAAAATCGCTGCACGTTTTGCGCTGGATTCATACTTAGCGCACGCTTCACTATTGACCCGTTCGATCTCGCGAGCCGCTTCAAGTGCTTTAGAAATGGTTGTGTTCGTTTCACGAGTTTTATTCAAAGACGCTAAGAGATTCGCGTCGTGGAGTATATCGCTGTTGCTTGATAGATCGCGCAAAAGGTTTTCTTGAAGTTCGTATTGTTGCTTCTGTAAGTTTGCCTTCTGTAGTTTGATCTCTTTAGACTTGCCGCTGATCTCGGGGTTTTGTTGTTGAAGCGCGTAGTGAATTAGTTGATCTGTAATAAGAGAAGAAGTATTTTGAAAAAGCTTTGATCCGTTTCTTATCTAAGTAGAAAGAAGGAAAGAAAGAAACAAAATCTAGAAACTTTATTAAAATGGCGTTGGCCTTTCCAGTGGGCCGAACTGTTCCGGCTAGCCATGACGGACGCCTGGATGCCTAAAAAATCCGTCCCCAGAGTTGGCCACTGACTCATACGAACTTACTTTAAAGTGGCGGCAAAGATAAAAGCACCCAAATCACTCGCCTCATGCCAATACTTTGTGCAATCATAATTTTATAAGCAGAATTTGACTGTCACAGTAAAATAAGGACAGCTATTAAAACTCACCTGTAAGTCCGTCGAGTCTTGGCGTGAAATGAGTGAGCGACATTCTCGAAATACAGTAAGAAGCAATACGTCGAGCAAACGTAGCGTCTCGACATTGTAGTATTAATCGCGGAGTAAATGCACTAGCATTGTTAGTTGATACGCCGCTCAGTAGCATAGACCAGCTGTCGTGTACTTCGTCTACGTCTGTTATTACAAGAATGCGGCCCAGTCTAGAAAAAATATTAAGTCTTGTAAATTGTTGTGTTTCAATGTTAGAAGTAAATAATCTTTCAAAATATTGAAGCTTCCACATTTCAAGGCATATTGAAAGGGACAATCAAAACTTTAATCATTAGAGTATTATAGTGTTTGACGCGTAATTGAAAGACTAAATACCAAACATATAAATAATGAAATCCAACATACATCAGTCTTATAGTGTTATTTACCAACACAGTCTAAAATGAGCGCAATATTTTTAGTAAAAACTATAAACAATTACCTCACAGCATATTGCACAGCGGTTAGCAACTTTTCGCTATGTTGAGATATGAAATCACAAGGTACGTCTGCTAGTGTGTTTTTGAGCCAAAGCAAACCTTCACCGTCGGGGTCTATCAATAGAGGCGTGAAGCCACATTTCGGAGTTTGTAATATCTATAAAAGAAAAAGAGTTGTAGGTACTTGTTCTATCATACAAACGAGGTTGTGTGTAAATGCATGTGCACGTTGTTTCTGTGTGCGTAAGCTCAAGAACACTCCATAGACGAATGAGTGCTCAGTATCGCTTACGCACACAGAAACAAAACACAAAATCAAGACCAACCCTCCTTCGTGATGAGCTAAAACAGTACCTACGCACAACCGATCTTTGCACGATGCAACAAACTAAGCGAGTGAGCGAGGCAGCTATACAACGTCTTCGTTTTTTCATCATCATCATCGTCTCCGCCATCTAGCGTCCACTGCTGAACATAGGCCTCCCCCATCGATTTTCACAGTCTTTCCATCTAGTGGGGGGCCATCCTCTGCTGCGATTTCCGGTGCGTGGCCGTCAGTTCTACGAGCTATGTGCCCCGCCCACTGCCACTTCGTCTTTTAGGCACCATCAAAAATGGGTAGTGCGCAGCTACTTCAGAGACCTAAAGATTGTTTGTGCGTACTGTACCTACATAGTTGCGGTTGCATAGAGGTAAAAGCTTGGCGCAGCAGGTGGGATAATGTATGTTATTTACCTGATCGATTAGGACTGCGTTCTTTACTGCAGACTGATCAGACGGCAAACCATCCGCATCCCATTTCAATTGTTTTTCTGTACTCGATAAAAAGTTTATGACTGAAAACGATTCTTCTTTAAATCCAATCATTTTTGACCAGGCTTTCATATGCTCTCTGAAATAATGTGAATGAAGTATTTAACAGGTTCCCTAAGTAAATTCTAGCGTAGGCGGTAGGTATAAATTAAGTAGGGAGATGGTTACCTGGCCTGTGGTTCAGTTAAATCAGGAAGATAAACAATATAAGCAGCAGCCAGTAATGACCTTTGATTTAGCTCCGATATTTCTTTCATGATGTTCTCCAGCTAAAAACATGACAAATAAAATGATGCCTGATATTATAAAAGGTAAAAGGAAATAATATCTTCACAGGAAAAGTTTATTATACATGATGATACATGGTCACACAAATGTAGCGCGTATCACAGAACACGGCGAGTTGAACTAACGCTATGATTCAACCAATAAAAATCGCACATTCTGTCACCTTAACCATTAGTTAGCCGTCCCTATCCAGCAGTTTTTGTTGGCATGTGGTCAGCTGACTATTGGTATTCAGACGAATTTAGTTTTTAAACAAAGCGCGACGTTTGCGCACAATATTTGTGGAACTACTATAGGTAGTATGAAAGTTCTTACATCGCATTCCCAAGCAGTGTATTCATGCGCCAGCTGGTCCAATAAGTTCTGCGCAGCTTTGAGTGTATCCGCGGCTACATTAAGTCGCATTTCTATAGCGGCCGCGTCACGCGTGTGTTGACCTAGCTGTTCTTTAAGCGCGCTGACTCGTTGGTCCACGCTCGCTAGGCCGCTGGATAACGCTGTCAATTGATCCTCTGCTTCTTGTAGGTTTCTATAACACATGATAAAATAAATAAGCAGAGAGTAAAAGAACTAAAAATGCCACAGCATAGGTGTGGTCAATCACCTGCCGGACTGTGATGTTGAATGAAAAGACCGAGCTGGAATTAACTATGCAACTATTGTTATTAAACCACAAGTATACTGAGAATAAATCAACTACTAACTTGTGCAATCTTGCTTGATGAGCCTGCAAAGGTTGCACACGTTGCAATGCGCATGCGTATTCGACATTAGCACGAACCCACGCGGCAAGCGGCGCGCACGCAGCACTCGCACGCTTCGCTGTTGTTGCTTCGAACGAAGCTCCACGCTTCTCTAATAGACGCTGAACGTTCTGTAACGCTGCGGGGCTGATTTGACTAGCGTCCAAGCATCTGAAAGTAAAACTCGTTTTTGAATAAATATCCTTCCGACTGCGCTAAATAATTAAACACGTTCTGATGCTACCAACCTGATATCTTCTTTAACCCCGCGTTTCGACAAAAAGTTCTTCATAGCACTCCAAGAAGTATCAGCGATGCCCATTAATCGTAACACTCCTTCCAAAACGTCGCGAACCACATCAGGCGGAGCCCTTAGCGATCTCACCTGCAAGCGATTATAATTCTTACTACATGCACATAAGGTAGGTATTTTTTGTTAAACATTCGTATGGTTGGAATTGATAGACACTTGTCTAATATAAGATTGCAAGGCGTCAACGCTTTGTCCCTATCTGTCATGATAAAAAATGAACTCCATCTCGCTCAGATTTCGGTTTAGATGCGGGCAAACATCGGTAAACCTAGTGTGCAAGCGAGAGAACAGGATAATAAATAAATAATACGCGTGGCACGCTTGCCAAACCCTGATACCAAACGTGATTATCATTTGTCTCGCTTGCACGCTAGATTGGCCGACGTTTGCCAATCGTTTAAACACGGCATAAGATTGCGAGGCGACAAAGCTTTGTCCCTTGTCTCCTCACTATAAAAAAATCCCTCCATCTCGCTCTGTTTTAAATTTAGTTGCTTACTTCGCTAAGGGATTCTGGTCGAAGATCTCCTACGGCAGAGCGTGCAGCCGCGATCACAGGCTCAACAGATGCCAATTCAGCTTCTATTTCTTTCTTTCTGTAAAAACAAAGAAAATAACACGTATTGTATGGTGAAAACAGACAACATAATAAAAATAATTACGTTTTTTTTTAACTTAAATCTTTGACTCAGAACGTCAAGCAAGGATGTGTTTTTTGAGTTTTACGGGTTTTAATCCCTCAGGAATATTTTTATATATGGGACCACCTCCAGAGTATTCTTTTTCAAAAAAAGATATTTGGAAAATCTGTTCAATTGACGGAGATATAAAAAACATGCAGCTGAAAATAGAACCTTCTTTTTTAAGTCGGTTAATTACTATGTTGCTTTATTGGAGAAACACTATCATCATCATCATATAGATTATACTTATAGATTTGAATTAATATCATGTAAGTAAAGATATTTTACAATTGGGCCCTCAAACAAAAAAACTTACTGTATTTGCAGCTTCTGATTCTCTGTCTCGATATTCATCTTGAGCGCATGCATTTCTTCCTTTTTATCTGTATTAGCACGTACAGTCGCCGAAATCTGATCTAACGCGCTATTCGCCTTCGCTTGCTTCTCAGAGAGTAAGCTTTCCTGCTGCGTTGCTTCTGCTTGTAAAGTTGCTACTTCGCTTCGGGCTCGGCGAAGCGCTTCCACACCAGACTGAGGATAGTTTTTTAGATATTAAGATGGATCCTCTAACTAAAAGAAAGCTAGGCCCCAAAACGTGTTTGTTGCAATGGTTCTCATCTTTATGACATTGAATAATTCATCAAATGAAGAAATTATAGTGTGGGATCAGGCGTGGCAGGGTTTTTTAATTCGACGGAATGCCGTCGTATTCGATATCAAATACTTACGAGTTTTAAAATAGGTAACCTCCTATGTAAAAGCTTTTTGGGTAACATCTTGTGTAATATATTAACACTAAGAAAGCCATTGAATCTTACCGATAGCATACTCTGCCGCTGAAAAAGCGTAGTTCTCTTCCGATTCACGATGTTATAATACGACTTGATAAAGTTGACGTAGCGGCACGGAGCCTTCATTGATTCCGAAGTGAGACTGTTGTGTATTTTTACGAAGCCGTCTGTTGGTATCGATTCTAATTGTTCCTTTGTCATTTCAATCACATTTTCTTTTAAGAATCTGAAATAAAGTTTAGTTTCAGCTTTTTGCGAAGAAAGTGATCGATAATTCAGTGACGTTAACTTACATTGAAATGTTATCGTTGTTTAAAAATGAAAAACAAAAACAGACACTCGACTTTACCTAAGGATACATCCACCCAGATTTTCAGACTTCGTAAGCAAAACCGTAAACAGGGTCACGACTGTATCCCCAACGCGCGGTAGATATTCTCTCAAATCTTTATAGTATTCCAGATCCTTTGAAGGTCTAAGGGGATAAGTCAGAGGCATGTCCAAATACATATTTGATACATGCCCAGCACATCTTGCAGAAGTACCCATTCCATATGTGACTCCGTAAGTATTCAATTTTAATGCACTAACTCTTATCATTCAAGCTTAATATGAAACAACGTGTGTGGTTTAAGTGCCAGCATAATCTAATACTACATAACGTGATTTGTGCTGAAACACAGTGCATACTATAATCCCATCTCAAACCTCTGTATAACAAGTGTAGGCATCTCTTTCAATGTGCTATCAGACCAACGATCGAGCCAAACGAAATGAGCATCGTTGTAAAGTAATGGGAACTTCTCCATTAGTTCAGAAAGATTGCTCTGTTGCTTGTCCAGACAAATCACTATTCCTAGGTTCTGTTTTATATCTGAAATGTCAATTTATTGTTTGTTTTTGCTTTTAAGTTGGACCTTTAAGTCTTGCCAAGAACAACGAATTATTAGATGCGTTTTGGTCTAAAAACAAGCTATTGATTTAGATTCAGGATCATTTTTTTCTAGATAGTTGCAAAATACGACGAAAAGCTGTGAAGTATGTATTCCCACATTTCAACTATAACATCGATTGCCTATTAGCTCAGTTGGCATAGCGTTACCACGGATCGGCAAGGTCGTGGTTTCAAACCTCGGATACCCATGCGAGGGGCGATTTTTGAAATCCCAATCTTTTCAAAGTTCGTCTCTCAATGAGATTAAACCATTAAATAATGACGATTGGACTGCCTATTAGTTTTTGAAAGATTATTTTAGTAAATTATTTAATGGTATGGGGGTTACGAGGGTGTATGATGTATAATTTGGATGATTGTCTTATACACTGTGATGTTTGTTAAAGTAAAAAAATAACTCACTCTCCATCATATGCTGAGATTGGACGGAAGGTAGCATAGTAGCTGGTATTGCGTGGGGAGATTGTGCACATCGCAAGGCCTCTATATAAGCCAATGTGTTGGTATTCACGGCTGATTCACCCACGAATATTAAAGAACGTGTGCCTTCGCTGGATGATGCTAGAGCCTAAAATAAATGAATAAAGACATCTTCATCAACTATGTAAGGGAACTATAAGAGAATAAATTAAGAAATATGATATATTTTTTTGTAGTTTCATAAACAAATAACCACAGTATTATCGTGGAGTTACTTTATTGTGCTACTAATATGCTATAATAAATGCCGGTACTTCTCAATTTATATGTTTCTATTCAGCCACTGCTGGGTAAAGTAAAGGCCTCTTTTCTATCACGCCACACCTGGCAGTTTTGTGCCAACTGGACCCCAGTGAATTCTAACATCTCAATCTGATAGTGAAACAAAATAAAACAATAAGATATTTACGTTTTTAAAGTTGGTGTTGAACTGGCTGAGATGGTAGACGAAATGCAGGGAAGCTGGTAAAGAAGCCGCCGTCAGTAGAGCGGCCGCGCGTCGACCCGATCCCGCGCTTCCGACGCACGCCAATATACCGCCATTACTCTACACATTATACAGTTTCTTTAATATCAGTTGATAGGTTAAATTGTACATTAAATCCATCCATCTAATACTATAATAACATAAACATATATCCCACATCCCACACATATAATAGCTGAAAATTTGTGAGTTTGTTTGGATGTTTATATAGATGTTTGGATATTTGTATGTTTGTGTATCAATCACGCCTGAACCAGTAAACCGATTTGGATGAAACTTGCTAAAGGCATAGATAGTGACCTGGAATAGCATATAGTCTATTCAAAATGTTGGTACCAGGCGGGCGAAGTTGCGCGCAGAAGCTAGTAAATAATAAAAATGTGAAAGTAACTGTCTGTCTATCTGTTTGTTTCCTTTTCACGCCCAAACCGCTGAACAGATTAGGCTGAAAATTGGCATGAATAAGGACATAGGCTACTTTTATCTCGAAAAAATCCCGGGGGACCGCAGGTAACACCGCGGAAGCGCAGCTAGTTGTACCATAAAATGTACAGTAAAACCGTTTGTTAATTGCCCAATCACAAAGCTCAAGCGTAGAAATTAAATCTGGAAATCATCGCTCAAGCTTCATGATTGATCAATTCAGGTGCGCGTGATCAGTTTTTATCATTGCAAACCAAAATATACTTGTTCACATTTACCCAAGGTAATGGGCACGTCTTTTTTCCGGGACACATTTATCTAGTGTATACGGAAGATATAATTCACTCACCGCTCTCGCTGTAGCTGGACAAAGAACAGCCAATTCTGAACACACTTCTGCACCAGTTTCACCAAACACATTGTGCTCATACTCAGCAACTGAAAGAGAAAGAGTCGGAATTATCAATTTTGTCCGAGATATTTCCAATATAAATCTATCGAATTATTTCAACACAATTATTTCATTTCAAGACAAGTAGTCAGATTTTTCTATTTTACTTCCCGGTGTCTAATTGAGCTGAACTTTGGTACACTGATGAGTCATCAATGACAATTCAATGATATGCTTTTTCCGTTTGTTTGGCTCATAGATGGAAGTGGAAGAGGAATACGTATTGAGCCGACCTAACATAAACTGAGACAAAGGAAGGAAGATGATGATGATTGACCTTATTTCGTAGGTGACAAAACTTACGACATTGATTGATAATTTTCTGCGTAGACTGATGCCAGGCGCCAAAATCCACCAACTCCATATAAACACCGTCGCCTTTCAGCTTGCACGTGAAATACAAGTCGTCATTATCTACTTTCAGATAATTTCGAGATATTTTATTGAATCTGGACTTTTCTTCGTCGGTTACAAGCCGGTCTCTGAATATCATGTTTGCTTCAGCAGCAATTGCCTGTAAAATAATCATATTGGTTAGTTATACCGTTATACGAATACCACTAATACTATGGTTAGCTATACTAATACTAGCTACCGCCTCGCTACTCGAAACTTACATAGAATGAATTTTGAATAACTTATACAGTTTATGCTAATACAGGTAACTATCTACACCTATTATATAATAGGTATTACACCTAAATCAATTCACTGGTTAGGGCGTGAAACACCAACATACAAACATACAGATTTATAATTATAATTAAAACATTAGTACATACGGCACATCGTGAGGTGTCTTACAAAAAGTGTTTTAAAAATAGACGACTTTATAGCCAGAACCGAAAACGGAGGATATTTAATGAAGTAAATAAATAGTTACCATAGTCAGTTCATCCTTATTGGTAGGTGAATACCATTTGACATTCTCACACCATCGTTTCAAATGTGATGAATTCCATTTGTATTGGGGGCGCGAATGGAAAATGTCTGTCACCTAAAAATCATCACATTTTTCACTAACGGTTAAATAACTACCAGCTAGAAGAATTTGTATAAGTAATATACTTACTTCTTTATACATGTCTAAAATAGTAGTAGCCAAAGCAGTTATATCTTTTGGTTGTATATTTTTGTCAGCGTTTTGCTGCAACCAGATTTTCACTAACTCTAGAACTTCGTCGTCATCTGGTTCGCTGAAAAATAAAATCGTTGCATAAAATATAAATTACAAACAAACAAAGTCAATTAATGCGTGATCGATAGGTTGGAGAATTTCAAAGTTTCGATAATTGTTCGACCCTGCCAACTCCATAATAGGACATCCTGTTACCTTAGCGAAGATAGTCTGTGAGGCTAAGCAATCAAGGTGATTTCACATGCATATATCGATGTATCTCAGTGGCTAGCTATCTGGCATGGTTGTACAACTTACTTGAGTGCACACTGGGCGAGCGCAGCGGACAGGCGCGGCGACAGGGCGCTGCTCGCTGCGCTCGCGACTACACAAAGCCGCGCCACACGGCACCATTGCGCGCTCGCACCGCCCTCTGTCTGACTTCCAAGTGACCAGAAACCACAGTGCTCTATCAACTGCAAAACATCAATATTGGTGGATATTACCAGAAACAACAGATAAATTGGGTCAGTTTCACCACTTCTAAGCTCTACATCACAGTTTTGATCTTGCACTGTAGTATTATTGATTACTGGTATATAACTAAACAGCGCTAAAATAAACCATTGCATACTTGGAGTAAAAAGGAGTGTATCGCACTGGATCCCCAAGCGTCCACGTGGGCTCGATGCAACCCTCGCACCAATAGTGTGACGCGGGCGTTATTGTTGGCACTGCTTTGCCCTCCCGAACGAACCACATTATTCTGTAGACAAATTGCTTTTTAGGAAATGGCTATAAGAATAGTATCCAAGCCACCACGTGGGCTCGATGAAACCCTCGCACCAATAGTGTGACTCGGGCGAAGTTCTTTAGTTGGGAATTCAAAAAATGTCTATTTTGCACAAGCTTTGCTAGATGTTAGAAAAATCCGGGTCCGCCGCGGTTGGTCGAAGTGGGGACTTCGGCTGTCCATGATGCGTCCCGGGAGGGCGGCGGCTCTCTGTGGCGAGTGCCGGCGCCGCCGTAAGCACCGCGAGGGTGCCGGGCGTGGCTGTGGGTGCCATTCCCGAGACAGTGCTTAGGCAAAATGCGATCCCGGAGCCCCTTGACATGCATGGAGGCCAGCCACGCGTCAGTTTTTAGTCGGTGAGAGTCCGACATAACCCTTCCGCTGTCCCCACGGGGCGGTAGGGTATCCATAACGGATTTTCTGACGTTATAAAAAAAAGATTTAAGAAAAAATGTGTTTATGTGAATAAACGGATAATCAAGAAAGAAAGTAAGTGTATGGTATTGTCTACTCTTGATATCTCCAAAATCTTCAGTATAAAAGACAAAATACTGTTATTACATATTTTTAAGATCAATTTTCATATTTGATTATTTAAACGTTAATTTTAATGGCGCAAAATTCCTTAATATTTATGAAATTACTTTAGTGCAATAATCATGATTCGCAAAATGACTGCAAATAACAGTTTCAGTGTAAATGTTAAACTTACTCTTTTAAGCTCTGAGATGATGTCCGATGGTTCTAGAATTGGCGTGCAGTCTATTGGAATTATAGTCGAGTTGCATTCTTTTACAATGTACTCCGCTAAAAGGCTAAAAAATATGCATAAACTATGTTAGTAAAAAGGTTTTTTAATTATAAGTAATTTAAAAAATCATGAATGAAGTATGTATGAAGAATGTAATGAGAGTGAATGAGGCGAAAGTTGTGTGTCAGGATCGTAGCGAGTGGAGATCCGTGGTCTCTGCCTACCCCTTTGGGAAAGAGGCGTGATGTATGTATGTAAAAAATAATTTAAAACACACTTACTTTTTAGCGCAAGCATCAGGTCCAACTATAAGCAGATGCGATCGGTCCGATGCCAAACAAGCCCTAAGGATAGGTTCACACGAGGCGAGTCGTGGCGACATGTATAACGACTCTGATACCCACTCGCCTGCAGATATTGGAGGTGGTGGCGCAGGGCCTAATATACTTGATAGCTGAAAAAAAAACAATAAAATATATCTCACAATGTGTTTTTGAATAGGCTCATGAAAAATAGAGTAGATGTTTGTCAACCAGAAAGTTTTGGAAAATGGCATTGAACTTGAAAAAAATTGTAAAGTTTACGTGCTTTGCCTTATACTACTTTTTTGACCTACACTTATAGTTTTAAATAGGGCTTGGTAGTAGCAAATGAAGGGGTATTAATTACAATGCATACCTATAAGTATTTTTATTTCAATGAATGAATAATTACAAAATAATACCTCTTCATGTAAACTCGCTACAGAATTCTCCTTCACTATGTTCGTAATACTCCGTTCGACTGCCTCATAAACTATTTCTTCAGGGGATATGCGTGTAGGATTGTGCAGTAAAGTCTGAGCTACGTATTCAAACTGCACCAATATTTGCTTCACCTACAACAAAAGTGAACACTGTTATTTCAAATACAGTTTAAATATATGTGTATTTTTAACTTATTGCCATTTCCTTATAACCTGAGAGTTACAATAATAATAAAAATAACTTCAATCATCATCATCATTCCCTTACCCTTATTCCAAATTAAGTGGGGTCAGCGAAATATAGTATATTAATGATCTTTACCATGATGGTTAATGATTAAAAAAAATTGTAGCACTCCAGGAGTGCCGGCAAAAGTGAAAACTTGAACGGTTCTAAACTTGACAAATAACCCGGTGTCGACAGCAGTTCTTCAACTGATTATGATGGGAAAAGTCGCCGGCAAGAGGCGTGTTGGTCGAAGGAAGAAGTCATGGTTGCGGAACATCAGAGAGTGGACGGGGATAGCGAGTGCTGCGGAACTGTTTCGACTCGCTAAGGACCGGGAACAATACGCCATATTGACTGCCAACCTTCGCTAGTCGGAGAGGCACTAAAAGAAGAAGATGAGCAGTCACGTGGCTCGCACGTGACCTTTCGAGGCGAATCCAAGAATTTTTTCAGATCTCAAAACTGCCAAACGCGCCTAAATAAGTTTTCTCTTCAACAATAATAAAAGCAATATAACCGATTGTTGCATAAAATTTGTGTATGTAATAATAGTTTGTATTATTACATACACAAATTTTATGCTGCATCATCCTACTGTAGAGCTACTGTCTTCCTAAATAATATAAATACTAAACGAATAAACCAGACGTAAGCATAAATGTGGAAGGTTGTTATCATGTCGCATAAAGAAGTAAATGAGACCGCATTGGTATGAGATATAGGGAGGAACTTAAATTTCATCATTGCACCGACAAGAACCAAGCTCTTTACTTGATAAAGGATAAGAAATCTATACTTACTAATGTCATATTATAAAGTTTTAGAAGCACGTCATTTTTATGCGCACTAAACCATTGTGCGCACTTCTTGATGACTTGGTATAAAAGCGGCACTGATGACTTGACGATATCGTTCTCAAACTCAGCTTTTTTCATCCAGCTACTCAGCAAATCCATGTCACAGCTGACATCCTCGCTAAAATATAATTAATCTTGTACAAACAAAAACTTTATTAAAATATACTAAATGAGATCGCTTTCAGCGATAAGGTCGCCCATTGCTACACAGTTTCATTTGTTTTTTGTGTTTTTTTCATGGTGTGCAATAAAGCAATATTCTATTCTATTCTATAATACAAACTGAGGAAATGTTTTTTAAATGAGAATTTTTTTTAAATAGGATGTTATCATAAACCTTTTGGAATCTTGAACGAGAGCTACAACTTAAGCTTCTTCTAGATCCATTATCAACAAAAATGAAAAATTATATTATGTAGGTAATATCAACTTAGCGTTCTTGAAAAAAAATATCCTAACAGACGGACCTATTCAAGTTTAGAATTTACTAGCTACTGCGCGCGGCTTTGCCCGCGTGGTACCAACATTTTGAATAGCTATACTTATGCTATTCCAGGCCACTATCTACGCCTATACCAAGTTTCATCCAAATCGGTTCACTGGTTTAGGCGTGATTGAAACACAAACACCAAGCTAGTTGATATTTTGATATCAATTTCACAATACTTACTGCCTACTTAGCAATGTAACGACAGTATATATGTAGATCATAACTATTTATAAATATTATATCAGGCAACTTAAGTGAAATAAATATCGCACTTATATCTAACAAGCAAGAAAAAACCCCAGCCACTTCTAGAAAAATTAGACATAAGGAAGTTAGTGAAATCCCCTCATCAACTAGCAAAGAGCTGATGATCTTCAAACGTCTGAGCAGATTTTCATGAAATATGGCTAAGAACACTCGGGATAAAATTATCTATGACACAAAATAAAACTAAACGAAAATCGGTTCATCCTTTTGGGAGCTACGGTACCTCAGACTGATACACAGATACACGTTAAACTTATAACA
This sequence comes from Epirrhoe alternata, assembly GCA_963565295.1. Lineage (NCBI taxonomy): Eukaryota > Metazoa > Arthropoda > Insecta > Lepidoptera > Geometridae > Epirrhoe > Epirrhoe alternata. The sequence continues at coordinate 8,159,682 of OY751381.1, read as the reverse complement.
CCCCTCTTTTTGCATCGGGGGTTAAAAATACAAAAATAGAATAGAACTTTATCTAAGGCAAACATGTGGTCGCCATACCAGCTTCATCTACAGCCCGATTTAATGGCCTCCCTTTGTGTGTTTGTGCTAATTTATTTCATCTACGACATGACCTTGGTTATTTCATCTGGAGGTTAACATGAATTCTTACATCCTGGCAGTGTTTGAACTCATTGCCAATTTAGACATAAAGAAATGAACTTGAAAAGGCGGTGCCTATCATAAAGCTTATGATAAGTTGCGATGAACCGTTTCTTTAATCTGTTATGTGGAAATGCCATGCAGTTTAAAAACTGCCAGGATAAAAGAGTTCATGTTAGCCACGGACAGCTTACCTCAAAAGAATAACCCCCATACGAGACACAGTGGCCGGCGAAGCGTGTTCCAAGCTATGCGTCTCGAATATAAAGTTCACGTTAGCCCCAAACTGTATTCGCCAGCCAGAAGGCAGAGTGAGCAGACGATTGTCATCTAACACTGAATTGAGTGCCTCTATCCATTCGGGGTCTATATCTCCGTCACACACCACCCATGACCACACATCTGTTTGTATAAAGTTAGAATAAATAAATAAAATAATGCTGGACTTTTCACACAGCATCATCTAGCCCCAAAGTAAGCAGAGCTTATGTTATGGGTACTTCATTACTGTATACTACTTTAATACTTTTTGTATGTAAATACATATATATTATACATAGAAAACACCCAGACTCGAGACAAATACTTGTAGATCATACAGGCGGGGATCGAACCCGCAACCTACTGCGTCTGTGAATGAGTGGACGATTTTGGTGACGGAGTTTTGTAAGCGTTTAAAATGGGTCCCTAATGATTCACATAACGTCTCTTATCCTATTTTTAATTCCCATACTGTATTTGGTACTAATATTAAATTGTCCTAATGATTACTCGACATAACAATACTACACCTAATTAACAATAGTCATAGTATTAGGTGAACATAACATTAAATAGTCATAAAATCACATCTCCTAACATACGGTAATCCTAAAGTTATAAGCCCTAACAATATTTACTCCTAAAGTTATGAGCCCTAAAAATATTACTCCTAATAATCAAAAATAATAACAATTGAAATCATAATAGTGATCATAATTTGTGTTTTTTTTTTAATTTATTTAACTAACTGATTTATATAACTGTACCATATTTTATAATCGTAAAATACATAATTATTTTGATTATACCGACCATGCAATACATTTAATATGTTATAAAGTTTATCACGTCTAATTGCAATATTCCTAATAATATTATGCCATAATCATATTAAATTGAGAGTATACTTAATGGAGAATCGCCACCAAAAGAACGTCGTTTACACGTACGAAAAAACGATTGTATAAATAAAATACTAGAGAACAAAGACCAATACAAACCAGGTGATTTTTTTTCTACCTATAACGATAAGGTTTAAGAGGAACAAGTCGGTTCTGGCACTCGCCGGCCGCTACCACGGCACGCTTCGCTCGGCTCGTGCATGGTTTGGTCACTATTGAAACCATGCTCGTCGCTACGCTCCTCGCAACCTATTCTATAGGTCTGTTAGCCTGTTATGGCAACACGATAAGTTTATAGAAAGTTCCTATTTAGAGCAATTAAAATTTTATGTAATATTTCAGTTATATTTATAATAATTATATAAACTGAAAAATGTATTAAATGATACAATTATAACAAAATAAATTTATAGAATATGGACCTATAGTAAATAAGTGTTCGAACTAATACAACAATTAAAGCAAATAATATTTAGAACAACTGCACTTCGATCAATTATACGTTATATCAATACTTATGTATGTAGCAAACACTATTAGTACAAGTAGGTTTATAGGAAAGTATGAACACCATAACTTCGATCAGGGTGCATGAGTGAATACACTCAACTTTATCTCTGTTAGTGATCACTACTCAAACATAACCTCACAAACTAAATTCCATCTGGGTGATTGAGTGAATCCACTAAACTTTTTCTGGTCACTGCTCAAACCTAACCTAACCAACTGAATTCGATTTGGGTGACTCAATTGAAGTGTTCTGGCGCTTCGGCGGCTGTCATATCAGTTTTGTAGGGATTAAATAGTATTTATTAGGATAAATAAACATTAGGACGATCAAAAATAGGACAAAATAGTTTATGCAAGTTAGCAATAGTAATAATAACTATTATGATAACATATATTAGGAGTTGAGACGAATATGTAAATATAATGGTATGTCTTTAATATATTAGGACAAAATATATGTATGTCAGTTTAATTTTATGGAAATTTAACAGTATGACTACAGTATTTTAGGACTAGTATGTTATGTGTATTTATATTAGGACAATTAACATTATGTCAATCGACAGGATCCCGTTTAAAATACTTCCGTCAAAGTTAAAAAGACTTTTATACCGTGGATTTTTTTGGCAAAAGCACATAAAAATCACACAGTTCTTTTTTTCTTTAACCTATGCTGTTCCACTGCTAGGCAAAGGTCAAAATTTTGATTTTTAGATTTGATAGAAAACTAGATAAGTGCACAAGATACCTATTAGTTCAAAAGTTTCAAAGAAAGATCTGTTACAACGACATAACCACGTATGAGCATTTGTATGAAAAGTATCGTCAAAAACGTGATGTCAAACAGGCTTAGGGCTATCTTCAGAAAGCAAAACACATTCAGTTGCAAGTCCATTGACGTCTATTAAATTATTAATGGGTTTCCACACGATGGCATTTACACTTTAGAGCTCGCGATGAAGCTGCGTTTACACTGAGGCGGAGCTGATTAGGAGCGGATATTTCGACTTTAATTGAACTATCCCGGGGTTCGAATCTAAAACCTTCGGAAGGTTGATATAACTCCAACAAAGACCAAATGCTGTGTTCGTTCCATTATAACATAATGGTTAAATGAATGAATACCTGAGGGAGTGAGAGAATGAAAGAGTAAGAGAAAGAGAGAAGTAGAGACATTACCTGGCGGTTGATTTGAGACCTCCAAAGCCGTAGCAGATATGACTCCGTCAGTCCACTGTCGAGTATCGTGATCTATGTTACCAAGCAGCCAATCGCGGCTCATCGCTTTCGGGCATATTATGTGCTCCACTATGTTCTTCCCTTGTGTGGTTAAAGCCTATGAAATACATAGTTTGATGTTTCTTAAATGTTGATAAAGCGTTCATTGCAATCAACGATAAAAAGTAATTATTTTAGAATAGTTGCAAGACAAACTAGAACTGGACGAGTTATGGACAGAATTCCTCTTTCAACATTTGCTAACTGGTTTTTGTGGGGGACGAGCTAGCACGCATTTTACACACACTTATGCATAAAAATTACAATACACCCTCATTTTTACGCACACTCTTGCAAACTTATATTGAATAATAATAATATAAGATTCGGAATCTTGTACATTTTGGCAGAGAGGAAATACAAGGTAAAACGCATTCCGTCTTTATGATCTTAGGTTGCAAGATAAGTTTTGAAAAGTGCACAATCAGTTTTAATGTGTATGTATGCTCATTGTATAATGTGCACAAGCATTAGTAATGCGTTTATGAGTCTTTGAAGCTCATTACAATGAGTATTCATTGTAATGAGCTTCAAAGACTCATAAAATTTGAGATAAACGGTGGGCACAATAATTTGAATTTTCAACGATCATAATTTATGTGAAAAGAATATTAAAATAACAAGAAGCCTCTGTGAAGTGCACTCAAATACTTTCTCTACACATTACTGCACAAAAGAGATACTATGAATGTCAAATGTTAATATTTCTATTCCTATTTCAAACACGTGTCACATTGTATTCATTATACCATTTTTTTTTGCTACAAATGTAGACTCGCTAGTACAGTTTACCCTTTACACGGCTCACAAAACAAACAATAAACTTACGTTCTTCAATAGCCGCCTAATGGTCGTCTTCCCCGAACCGGGCGGCCCTACAATCACGACGCCCATTCTCTGCTGTAGTTGTTCGTAAAACTCAACACATTTGCGAACCTGTGCAAAAAATATTCATTCATGTAACATGTTAAAACTTTTATCTTTGGTTAGAACCAAAAACGGTTGGAAAGTTTTTTAGCTAACTAAAACATTAACTTAGTAATGTAACAATTTGCGAACTTATGCAAAAAATATTAATTCACTAGCTTCTGCGCGCGGCTTCGCCCGCGTGGTAGGTACCAAAATTTTTAATAGCCTAATATGCTATTCGGTCACTATCTACGCCTGTACCAAGTTTCATCCAAATCGGTTCTCTGGTTTAGGCGTGATTGAAACACAAACATACAAACATCTAACTAAACATCCAAACAAACTCACAAACTTTCAGCCTTATTATATGAGTGGAATGTAAAACATGCTAGCAAATATGCTTGGTAACACTTTAAGAACACGTAAGCGAAAACTTTGTTTGAATTTTACAGTAGTTACTACCTAGTTCAGTGAACTGTAGAATAGTTAATATTCATTGATAATTTGATATAAGTACCTAATAGTTTAGTTACAATGAACTTGTTATGTATTGGAGAATGCCTGTTTGTAATGATGCCATCACAGTGACACTAAAAAACATTTGTGAATGAGTTCATGAGATTATCTTTATTTATAGTGTATGCTTGCAAGATTATGAAAATCGACAATATTTATAACAATCTATAGAAAAGTTTAGGTACCTGTAATTCATTTTGAGTTAGTTTCAAATTATCCGAAGACGCTTCTATAGCTTTAGTAATAGGATCAGAAGCAGATTCTTCCACTGGAGCTCCGGCAAATACCAGTGATAGAATATTTTGGAACCTGTAAAAATAAAACAAAATATTCACACGACAATTGAGTCATAGCATTTAATTTAGCATTAGAAACAGATGTTTCACAACACAAAGCACACTTAAATTTGGATCTATGTACGAGTTTTACACAGACACACACAAACGAGTTCTCAGATAGCTCATAAAGTTATTTTCACGAGCTTAAGTAGGTAGATAAATACCAGATACAGTCCTGTTGGCCGACAGTTTCTAAGCTTTTAAGGCCTAATAAACCTTTTAAGTACATCGTATAATACGAGTAGTCGGTACTCGACGTCAAATGATAATGATGAAACAGTTAGATATTACTAATATGGATAACAGCGTCTCTTGCTAACATGAAATGTCAGAAACGAAGCCTAGCCTAGTAACGAAATTATGACGAAAGTTCATTAACTTTTGTCGCTGACCGTCCATGGATTTATGATACAAAAGCGCTTGATTCACGAAACATAGGGACGCACTTTGAACAAGCATCGTTTATACCTACTCCCTGACAGAATGATTAAATAATTATATATATTGATGACTTCTTCTAATTGCAACCTGTCACGTATGGAATACTATAATAACTTCTGCTAAATGTAGACATGCCTCTGAACACCCCCTTAGACATCTTCAAAGGATCTTGAATAGACAAAAGATCTGAGAGAATGTCTACCGCGCCTTGGGGATACAGTAGTGACCAGTGTTTACTGTTCTTCTAATTGTCATGAAAGGGGTTCTTAGTAGTTGGTTCTTGAAGCAAGTTGACAGATACCTTTCAGCGTCGTGTTTCGTCAGTTTGGACATGTTGTTGAGAGCCAGCACTCGTCTAACTGCAGCGCGTTGCGATTCTAAAGGATTAGACGCGCAAGCTTGAAGCGCTGTGCCACAGCTGCCGACAGCCGCTTTCAGCGCTCGTAGTCCCCAGTCATAATGACGCTGGGCGCTTAGGAGTGAACTGAAATAGTAGAAAATACATAGTAGAATATATACATAGTAGAAAATACAATGTATTATGCAAGAGAAAGTCAACTCACAGTTCGTGAGTTGACTTGCTCTTGCAAATCATCAAGAACAATAAAACACATTTTCCTAGTAGATAGAGAATGGAAAACTATCAATTTTTATGATGTAACATTACTCTACCGAATGACCGAATGATTTTAATAATTATTTCACCAGTAGAAAGCTACATTAATTCTGACTGAGTGACTTAGGCTTTCATGGTGACCATTTTTATAACTAAAACCACGAGCTGTACAGCTATTGGAACCAGATAGAACAATTATTTACTTTTAACTTGTAAATACATACATTACTATACCTACATAGAAAACACCCAAACCGGCTATAGCATGGCGATGAGGCGAAGCACCCGCTCGAGCACTTCCGTGCCCCCAGATAAGTAACTGGTTACGAAGCTCCGGTTTCGTAAACGGCCGAAGGGGATATAATATAACTAAACCAAGATTTTCAAAATGTCTCTACATTTATTTATAACAAACCTAGCCATAGTGAACACGTTATGCAGATCCAAAGCCAGCGTCTCCGCGTTGAGTATACACCTCGCTGCGAGTAAATGCGACGCTAGATGGTCCCCCCTTGGTTGTAGCATGGCGATGGGGCGAAGCACCCGCTCGAGCGCCGCGGGCAGCCGCCGCCGGCCGCCGTAGCCTCGCCCCGCTGGGTTCATAGTGGCGGCTACTCCGCACCACTCTGATACTGGCACCTAGATGTTTTGAGGGATAAAAAAACTGAACGAAATCCCACATTTTGGAAGTTTTCGAAAGGTATGTTTACTAAATTCCCACTGTTTGTATTTCAGGAATAAAATAAATTGCAGTTTTTTTAGGTTATTTCAAAAATAAAGTTCCTGAAATTCCCCCTTAGAGAAATTTCTCAGGGAGGATTTCAGTAATAAGAAAAAATTGTGACAAGAAGAAAATCTCAGTAAACGGCTAGCTGCTACACTGTAAATTTTTCCTGCATGGAGCTTAAAATAAATAAGGACCTGTTTTCCATTCAAGACTGCCGTAGCAGTGGGTTTGCGTTGCAGCGCCTTCAGAAGCGAGGCTAATTGATGGGAGACCGCAGCCAGAGTGTCAGCGGTAAGGCGGTTGAATTCGTCGAAGCAACCCCAAGCGCCGCAAAGAGATAGCCCAGTCAGTAGTCTACCCATACATTCAGCGTCCATCGCCTATGGAAGTAAGTTGGTATGAGTAAGTGGCCAACTATGGTCACGGAGTTTATAAGGCGCCTTAAAGGCCTCCATCATGGCTTAACAATTTTAATTGCCGGGGCCGAGACCGATATAATTTAACACGCCCTTTGAAGCACGGAAGCGCTTGGTTGATAATGCCACTAGCGGTCACCCTCATCCATTTACTGACCGCTCAGAACGTTGCTTAACTTCGATTAATCAAGAACGACAGCAAATTATACTTAAACTTACGTAAGTAAAATATTTCTGTCATGAGAAAAGGTATTTTATAAAACATTGTAGGTAAAATTACAAAGGACATTGTATAAAATTATTTTTTACCTCATCACAGTTAAAAATAAGAACCAATCGGCCGACTAGACCGCCCAACGCTTTTACCGACTCCGTTTTTCCAGTACCAGCTGGGCCGAAAGGATTCCCAACAAGCCCCAGATGAAGTGACTAGAATCATAAACATTAAAGCTTTTTAAAATAGACATTTATATCACCCATCTGTTTCTTTAAGCTATAAGCATGAAAACCTTTTTGTTTTCTTAAGCCTCTTAAATAGAACTTGAACTTATTAAAAAACAAAATCTACAACGGTACTATCCTAACAAATTATGATTCATTATTCATACCTGAGTAAGAATAAGAAAGCATTCGTCAGCTAATTGTGTCCGCACGAACTGGCCTGTGTTTACGCCTAGGTACTCGTACGAGTATGAAATTTGAGCAAGCCCCATTTTAGCTATAACATCTTTAGTGCTTATCAAATAAAATCTGCAAATGAAATAGATTTTCAACTGGTAATTTCTGCTAAGTTCGAAGTTGAATGACTTAATAAAATGTGAAAAAATAACCTCAGCTGTTTCTGCCATAGCCAGTCGTTCGTGGAAGTAACATTTTTTTCAATGAGAATCCTTACGACGGAAACATAATGAGCGCACTGTAATATGAGAGCCTGTCTTTTGTTTCGTTCGCTTTCGTTCTCTACGTCCGCCGAAACGTAATACAAATTCTCCTTTTCAATAGTCGCCTTCAACTTGTGGAGATCCCTAGATAAAATGGCTCTTTCTGCTTGTTCCGTGAACCTTATGTTCTGAGCTAGGCATAAAATTTGTGTCGGTAGAGTAAATGGATCTTGCTCTTGTAAAGAGTTTGTTACGACACATTTCAACGTCATGTTTCTGAGTGACGATCGCATTTCTGTTTCAAGATTTTTGAGCCAGACCTGTAAATAAATATAATATTGGTTTAATCTAGAGCCGCTTCCAATAAGTGTCTAAATTTGACGGCTAATAATACCCAGCAGACGTGTCATCGCCCTGTAAACATCCTCCCCTCATAATTCAAGAATAGATACCATTGACATAACCAACTATTCGTATAACTTACCTCAACAGGACAGTCTATATCGACGGGGTGCTCAAGCTGAAACGTTTCGCCGTGGTGGCTGCACATCGCCGTAATGGACATTTCCCCAGGGCCCAGTCGGACCCCCGTCGTGCCCGGGAAAAGCTTTTTAAGGTGTGTCTGCATGACTACCTCGCGGCCGTCAGCACCCGCCCGCGCTTGGCCCAATAACTCTAAAAGATCATCGTTGCTTAAGAAGTAAAGCCTTGGGAAAATAGACCGTTTTTCCTGTAATGTAAAAATAAACACTGATACCTATAGCTATAGAAATAAGAAATATGAGACTTACCTAATTGTAAATATAAACAGTAATGCGAGGTTTTAATTACAGGAAACCTTATCACTTACCTATAACAGTTTTAGGGTCACCTAGTTTAGTTACCAAAATGGGGAAGAACCGTTCAAAGTGCAATAATATGAGATACTTTTTTTTACAGTTTCAGTATAAGTTACAATGTTGGTTGATAATATAAAAGTAGTTCAGATAAATTGAGGTGCCAATCATCCAACTTGATCGACCTGCCTGACAATCATCAACTTCGATTCATTTATTTTATTTTTATTTATCTATGGTGTGGATATCGATGTCCTCGATTTTAAAAGACCTATTTCTTTCTCAACTTACGTCAATATACTGATTAAGTGCCGATTGACAAGCGAGCAGCTGCTCCGAAATGGAATCTAGCATCGGCTGGAGTCTCGTCGATTGGAGCAACGCGGTCAGGCGCGAGTCAGACTCTAGAATACGAGTCACTTGTCTGAATCCCTGATCCACTTTTCTGAACTTCGCACCGAGATCGCCATCGTCGTTTGATAGGATAGGTTCCAGATATAACCACCTGTAAAGCGTTTTTGTACAATTTACAACTATAATGTATCTAACCGTATAGGTATGTGAAGAATTAGGAGCTGCTGTATTTAGGTCTTGAGTAGGTAGATATTCCTACAGAACTTATACTCAATAACTAAATCATAAAAACGTTCGAGTGATTTAGATTTTCTCTTTTTAATTAGTAGGAATTTACCTATTGTGAAATATTAGTTAGCAATCCCACTACCTAGTAGTGGGATTGCTAACTATATAATTTTTGTGATGAACTAATTAAGAAAGAAGTCTTGATCACCCAGTATAGCTGATAATCACCGTAACTAATTAAGGATCTTATCGTAAGTCTAGGTTGCGTATCGATAAGTTCAAATTGCGATAGTTTTATATGCATTTATACCAAGTCATTGCTCTCACTAAATATTTTTGCAGAGTGGAATACACTTTCTGGGGATACAGCCAGCCGTGTGCCTGCTTTAAATAGTGAGATCATCGGTATGACATTGCTGATGTGCTAAGTTTTTTACGTCTTGCTTGTGTAACTATATAATTACATACTAGCCAATTGCAGTTATTGTTATTTATTACCACTTATATGTGGAAGAGTCATGTTAATATTTTTTTAAATCTATTTGTATTGCCTTTGTATGCCTGCAAAACTGCAAATTAATAATTTGGTATATGGGATTAATAACTATCAAACCTATCTATCAAATTCCTACTTTTGTCATTATAAAATGATTCAAAGTTATAAGAGATTATGATAAACTATAAGGATATACAGGGTGTGGCAAAATTTTACAACATTCAAGGCAGCTTACCTTTTCTTTTGTAGTTAGTTTTTCAAAAACTTAAGATTTGATTTGATATGTTACTTTGGGAAAAGTGTTTTTAATGGGAAATAGCGTCGATTGAGACCTACTTGTTTTTTTTATTTTAAATGTCATTTTTTAGGATGACTACATTTTTTTTAAATCCAAAAATGCAGTTGTTTTTTTTCTTTAAAATAAACCTTCTAACTACAAAAGAAAAGGTAGCTGTCCTGAATGTTGTAAAATTTTGCCACACCCTCTAAAGGTAATAAAAAACGATCATTATTAAATTAGCAAATATTTATTAACATTTATGTAAGTATTGGTGCCCTAAGAATATGTAAGTAATAATATCTATATTTAAACGTAGAAATGCAATATTTATAAGTAATGTAGGAAAGAAATCAGCCTCTTATTCTAAAACAACTTACATAGGAATTATGCTTTGCCAATCAAGCTCATAACAATACAACACTGGCAAATTGTACGTGAATAATGTAAACAGTTATGTTACAGACTACAAAATGTTAAATATTGAATTAAAATATCTATAATCAAATTAATCAATATTTTATTGTAGAACAGTTTTACAAGTTTCCTAACCAATTAACTTATCTTTGGAAAATAAAAGTAAGATTTTAACAGAAACATATACAATAATATTACACTAAAATTAAAGCTACAATTCATTATTCATTTCCAGTTAATAAAACTGAAAATCGTCGGTTTAGTTTGCATGAACTGTATGCTGTTTGATTTGATTTTTACAGAAATCTTCATATAACTTGCTAGTTCAAGAGCGCCCCGAGGCCATTAACAACACACATATCAATTACATAAAGTACAAAATAGGCACAAACAACTTACTAATATTTAATTACTTATGTATGTTTACTTCAGGTCTAAAAGATACAGTATGTACGGTGTATTGAACCATTTTTAGGATAGGTAAGTACACAAAATATTCTTACAGGTTGTCGTTTTATAAGGTTCTAAACTTGCATCAAACTTTTCAGCTTTCGTTTACAACCCTCGCTGATTAAATATAATACAAACACAATGTAGTCTAACTACGTATTTTTTATAAATTGACTAAAAGTATTATGTATGGCACATTATTATTATCAAAACTTAAAGGGGGATGTTGTTTTAAATAATATCGTTTATAATATCGAAGACTCCTATGTTGTACAAGATCGGTAGTTGTCAGATCGCTTCGAAATTTCAGAAAGATAATAATTCATTTGTGTGTTTAAATCGCCTATTTCTTTTTCTAGTAAGTTCAATTGCTCATTGTGACCATTATAGAGTTCTTCCATGTTGGCTAGTACTTTTAGTTGCGTTTGAGTCTCGCTAGCAAGTTTTGTTGCCCGATTGAGTAATAACTGTGCGCGTTCTCTAGAGTTCGATGTTTGGCTGGCTCTTTCTGCTAGTGACATGTTAGTTTGTTTGAAATCTTGCCGAAGCTGGCGAGCCATTTGCTCAGCGCCTTCAGCACGGTTAACGACATCATTTGCTTCTTGTTTGACTTGATCAGCATCGCTTTCTATTCTGAGAATGTCTTTTTGCAAATCAGAGAGCCGCAGCCGTAACTTTTCGACTTCATCTTTAGTTTCATTAGCTTTTTTCTGCGCTTGTTCGGTCTCTGCTGCTATCGGTATTAGATCACCTTTCGCTGCTTCTATATCACTGTTGGCCTTTTCAATAGCATTTTCAGCAGCATCTTGAGCTGCTTGCGCTTCGTCTAGAGCTTCTAAGACTTTATTGGCCATTTCTAATGTCAAATTAGCTGATTTGTTGACGGCAGTTGCATTTTGTTTTAATGCTTTTGCTCTTTCTAGATCTGGCTTAGTTTCTATGATGATATTTTCAATGTTGGTAAGTTGAGACACAGATGAGTTAATACGTTGTGATAGCTCTGTGATTTCTTTAGGCTCTATTCTGATGGACAAATTAAGAATGTCATTGGCTAATGTTCTTACATCAGTTGGCGTGTTGGATGTGTTTGACAGGAATTCTTTTAATTCTACAGTCAGTTCCTGACTGTCATTAGTTATCCTTTCAGCTGATAATTTAAAGTCATGTGATTTGGTGTACAATTCGTTGGCGCGCGATCTAACTGCAACTGTATCTTGCTTAACTTGTGATATTGATCTAAATAGGTCTTCAGCTGTAAGCTCGTGCTCTTTAATTCTGTGTTCAGTTTTATTAGCGAAATCTAGTGATTGTTCAGCTTTGGTAACCGCTCCTTGATCACATGATATGCCACCACATTTACCACAGCCTGCACCACCGCAGATGTCACAACTATCACTTTCCTGGCCACACATTTTTTCATTTAATTTTGGAATGTGTCCTTCTAAGTCATCTAATTGCGTTTTTAAGTCATCTAATTTTTTATCGTTATCATTTTGGCTGTTGTTGAAGTTGGCATACTGCATTTCAATAAGACGATCAGTGTTTTTAATTTGTCTATCAGTATTTGTGATAATATTTTGTACGTTATCAGCATCTTCAGTAGCTTTAAGAGCTCTTTGTTTAGCTTCCCGAGTCAAGTTCAGGGCTCCTTCTAAATTAGCTTCTTGTAATTTGGTTGCGTTATTGCCTAATTCGAGTGTTTTTGCTTTTAAGTGGTCAATGCTAGATCTTAGGCCATCTAACGTGACATTACCAAGATTAATTTTCGAAGTAACAGCATTTAAGTTGTCATTGCTATCCTTCACTTTTTTATCGGCTTGATCAAGTAGATTTTGTAAATTGGTGACGTTAGATAATAAGTCACGAACAGTACTTTGCCCTGTTTTAGCACTTTGCAGTAAATTTTCTACATCAGAAAGCTTTTTAGTCATATCATCAAAGTCTCTAGTATAAGCTCCAGTAGCTCCGATTACTTTTATTTTGCTTGCATTTCCAATAGCGAATTCAGTTTGTATGCGCAAATCATTTATAATGGTATCCCAGCTATCAAAGCATTCTCCACAAGCATAGCACTGAGGGGCTTCTCCAAGATAACCTCTGGCACAGGTGTCACACCTATATCCTCCTATTCCTGGTTTACATATACACGAACCATTTTCACGCATACATTGTCTTGACACTGAGCCGTACAAATCACATTCACACTCATGACATTCAATATTTGGATTACCCCAATAGTTTTCTTGGCACTGGTCACACTGCCGACCACCGTGTCCAGACTTGCACTCACATTTTCCGATATATGGGTTACACTGAGGAGACAACGATCCGATAGGATCACACTCACACGGGTCGCATCCTTTTCCAAGGGCTATTCTCCAGTGATTTTCTGTGCACTGATCACAATTAACACCCATTACGTTGTTATAACATGGACATTGACCAGTAACACCGTCACAGATTCCTAGTGTAAAGTTGGTTCCCAATTTAGAACAATTACACTTATAGCAAGCTTTTTCTAAAGCGTCTCCATAGTATCCTTCTTCGCATAATTCACAAGAGTCTCCAGCAGTGTGATGAAGACACTGTAAGCATTTTCCAGTATAAGGATCACAATTTCCAGGTTTAGTTATATCAGTATTATCATTGCATTCACATTTTTCACACGTCCCTTTGACAGGATCTCCAAAGTAATTATCTGCACAAACATCACAAAGTAATCCTGCATATCCCTCTTTGCATTCGCATACAACATCTTTCGACTCTGGATCTAGCTCACAACGATCAGCATGACTACTTTTACTTAAGTCTCCTTTAACACCGGGGCAAGGACAGGACCTACATGGTATATCAACTCCCAATCGTGGATCTCCATAATACCCTTCAACGCATCTTTCACAGCGGTGGCCTTCGGTATAATCTTTACATTCTCTGCATGCACCTGATTTATCGTCACATTCGATAGCATGTCCGTTACAGTCACATTGTTGACAATTAGGAAAGTTGAAATATCCAGGTTGACATAAATCGCAAGCCCGGCCGTAAGTGTTTGCTCTACATTTACACTGTCCGCTTGCTGCATCGCAGAAATTGTCAAGAGATCCTATGCTGTTACAGTCACATCGCTTACAACCAAATTTACTAAAACCATATGTTCCAGGTGCGCATCTATCACATCTCGCTCCCACGATATTTTCCACACATTGACAGTATCCAGTATACGGATTACATTGATGACTTTTAGATCCGGATGGATCACACTGACATGACTGAGATCCATTTCTAATGTAAAATCCGATACTGGCATGGTGTTTTTTACAAATGTCAGGAACATTTTCTCGATTTAAATCATAATAATATGAATCTCCACAGTTATAACGCTGGAATTCTTCGAGCATAGAACTGTCATTTGCGAAAAACGGCAGATCCTTAAAAGATGGTATAAGAACGATGGAATCAATTAAAATCGACGCTCTTGAGTTTGTATTTAGACCATCCTGTCGCCCTAGGTAAATGCGAATTTCGGTTTCTTTATCTTTCTCCAAACAAACAGCAGGGCTAACTAACACACTTCGTTGATTTGATGGTAATCTTGCATAAACGGTATCGTCTTCTGGCCGAACATTAGCGCAGGGAGAATCAGTATCAATGGGATAAGGCCTCTTGACCAATACTGTTGCTTCTTCCCAGTTCTGGGTTGATTGAGGTTCATACCTAATTAAAACGTTATAGTTCATACTTTTCTTTAAATTATTAATAACAAAGACTAAAGTACTACTTTCAGGAACTTTCATGAAACCAGGACCTGTCCAAGTCTCTTTGCGGCCATCAGGGAAGTTTTCTCTTATAACTACATGACATAATTGACTTTGAATAGCATTATCATCAATCTGAGAATCACACTGACTGGACTCTCCTTCAATTACAATCGAATCAAGAGCTCCTACAAAGAAGTTTTGAATGGGTTGATCACAACGACGTCCAGTAACGTGCGGGCGACACTTGCACTGTCCAGTTATCACATCACAATCACGATCCAATGAGCCACCTACATCACAGTCACAAGCTAAGCATCCGTCATCACTGTCGGAGAGACCATAAAACTCAGGTAAGCACTGATCACAATTTCTTCCAGTAACATGGCGTTTGCAGAAACAATTTCCAGTACCCGGGTCACATCCTCTTTCATTGATCGTACCTAAATGGTCGCAAGTGCATGACTCACAACCTTCAGTATTTTGAGGGTCAAAATTCCAAAAGCCATCTCGGCATCTGTCACATCTGGGACCATCAACATTAGATTTACAAAGACAACGACCGGCTGTTTTGTTATTTCCTAGGTCAGTTTCATCATCGCAAAGAATTTCTTGATCAGTAGTTCCTTCTGGATCACAATCACATGGTCTACAGATTTCAGGACTCTGAATGTCTAAGCTTGGATCTTTAAAGAACTTAGGTTTGCATCGCTCACAGTTAACACCCATAGTGTTGTGTTGGCAGTTATCACAAACACCACCACTTATTTTTCCAGTTTTATTAAACACAGCAGGATCAAAATGGCAAGTCGTAGCATGATTATTACAAGTACATCTTTTGCAAGCATTGGATGTTTTTCCTACCGCAGGTTGCCATGGGAGATCGTTGTAGAAATCTTCACAGTATTCACAATTTAATCCTCTAGTGTTATGGGTGCACTCACAGCGTCCGTGTACCATGTCTATCTTTGATTCCACTCCTGGCATAGGTAAACAGCGAGATGCGTGACCATAACAGGAACAAGATCCTCTCACTGTCATTTCATAAATAGCATAGTAATACTTTTCTTGAATTTCAGCTCGATTGTCTAGTTTGTCATCACCTAGAGTGTGCAGTTTGGTGAAATTTATCCTGAGATTGGTCATTCGCAATAAATTTTGGACTTCCTCTGAATAAGGGTTGTTTATGATAGGGGTTATATTGGGTGGTAGCACTCTGAATATGACTTCACCTTCACTAGATGGTGCTACTTTTGAATAACGTGTTTCACAGATCACTTCCGTCAATGATCGCGGCGTTTCTTGAGGCGCAGGAACATCATCACAGTTGTGTGCAAAGTACCGGTATACGCGCCAAGTCTTTCCAAAGTCGAAAGATCTCTCAACCAACATCCCAGCCGGCCGAAACGTCTTGAACTGTATTATCAAATGAGTGAAATGGAATTCTGCCTCCATGTCCAACTGTATCGTAACATTCTCTTTCCCGTTTTCGGATTGCCACCAGGATTTTGTTCTTGTACCTGGATAATATTTGTAAATGACATTTTGAATTCTGTGATTAAGGTTCGGGTTATAAATCGTAGCGTTGGTAGAGTCGCACCAAAAACACTTCTTTGGTTCCAAATGGGACACAATGCAGTAGCGTTCGCGATCGTGTTGTCCGCATGTAGATGAGGCAAACAGTCTTGACTCTCGACCGATAAGGAGGTTTCCCGTCGCTGGATAACAAGAGCTGAGTTCACAGGCTCGAGCTGACAAACGAGGATCGTTGCGGATGCGATCGTATACGGCGCCGCCGCCGGCGATAAGCGCGGTAACGATAAACAAGACGCGCAGAGTCATGGCGCGGTCCGGGCTCTCCGCGCGCCACTCACTGCACTGTCGGTCGAGGCACGCCACTCTCGCGCTGCCCCGCCCTCCCCTCGCCCCTTTGCCCTATTCCAGCCAGGGCCGAACTTAAACACAGTTTACATTTCGTATTCGTTGTTTCAACATAAGCTTTTAAAAGCTATATTAAATGAATAAATAAATAAGCGAGCTTAGAGCAGTGTTAGCTGGGTGGGATAACGCCTCGACTTTTGATCTTTAGGATCAATGTCGGGGATTAATGTCTAACGAGCTTTCAGTGTTTCTGATTTAACGCTATAATATTGTCGTTCCACTTCGTAACACATTTACTAACTTTAAGGTAGGTTGTAGGTATATTTGTAATTGTAAGTTCTAACTTACCTTGTTACAATGCGATATGATAATTAAGGGTTAAGATATCAAACATAACATTAAATAGGTCTCATTATAAACTCTTAAGGCCCAGTCTCCTACTCGTAGTTTTTTCACATGGAAGATTACTACAAATTCAGTTTTACAAAAAATCACTTGTCAATAAAACAAATCCTAATCCTAATAATATAATAAATCTGAAAGTTTGTGAGTATGTTTGGATATTTGTATGTTTGTGTAATACTCACGCCTAAACCAGTGAACCGATTTGGATGTACCTTGGAATAGGCGTAGATAGTGACCTGGAATAGCATATAGGCTATTCAAAATGTTGGTACCTACCACGCGGGCGAAGCCGCGCGCAGAAGCTAGTGTACAATAAAATATTTTTTTCCAAGAATAAAAGCTTCGAATTTTACATTGCATTGGATAGTATACTAGAGCTGAACTAGAATAATTCGTACAAGTGACATTTTATGCGCGAAAGCTTAAGATGACAAAAGTTCCCGGTACAAGAAGTGGGCCACCACGGAATGCGGCCCTGTGCGAGGCGACGACCGTCCCGGCCCGCTCGCCTCTCGCTGTTCTCCGAAACGGGCACTAAGCAACAAAAATAACACCACATTTCGGGATGCGCTTTTTGTTTTGGTCATTATTATGGCATCAGACTCCTTCCTAGTGTAGGTCGTTATACGTATTTTAAACCGTTTTTTGCCTTTTTTTTTGTTTCTATAAATCAATAGGCTGCTGGATATCTTGTGAGGATTCTTAAGTCAGGGCAATTTGATTGAGTTTTGAATTTGGTTCTGATGTATCAAGAGGGTAAAATTTTTACTGATGGCCTAATGGACATAATGTGTCATTTATACACAGCAGTTTGGATAAGTTAGTGATGTGACCGCTTGCCAGCCTTCCGTCCTACACATCCGCCGCTACTGATAACTCTTGCGAACTAATGACCGACCACACACAAACGAAGGCACTCTCAAATTTAAAACTATTATTTTAGATAACAAATCAATCATCATCATCATCATCATCAGCCTATAGTAGTCAACAGCTGGACATAGGCATCCCCTAATGAGCGCCATTGGGCCCTGTCCTCGGCTCGACGCATCCAGCTTCTGCCAGCAGCCTTTCGCAGATCGTCACTCCACCTGGCCGGAGGACGTCCTACACTACGTTTGCCGAGTCGCGGTCTCCACTCAAGAACTAATTTACCCCAGCGGTTATCGGTTCTTCGGCAGATATGGCCAGCCCACTGCCACTTCAGCTTATAAATGATAAATAAATGATAAATAAAATTTATTTGCACGAACACATGTGTTAGAATAAGGTCTTAAAATTAGTCTATTTGTCCATTCTATGTCCTGCCAAAATTTGAGGCATGCAAATTTTGCTTGCAAATTCTCTGAGCTATGTCGACAGCTTTGGTTCTATGTCGGATAGTCTCATTGCGGATTCTATCCTTCAGAGAAACTCCGAGCATAGCTCGTTCCATAGCTCGCTGAGCGACTTTAAACTGGTGGACTAGCCGTACTGTGAGTGTCCACGTTTCGGCACCGTAGGTCATGACAGGTAGGACGCACTGATTGAAAACTTTCGTTTTCAGACATTGCGGTATGGGTGACGAGAAGCAATCAGTATAGGATGAAAATAAATATACATTATCATAACTCATAAAAACACCCCTTTTTGATTATGCCTTTTAGTAGTACCTACTGTTAAATCTTTTACGGTTTATAAGATGTTACAGACTGGCAGGACTGACAGACAGATCGACAAACAGCTTAAGTAGGTATTAGGGTTTGGTTGTTATCTACCTTACCTAGGTAAAAAACACATCGTACATTGTATAGGGACGTGGGGTACGTTATTTTCAGATATTTAATGAATGAGAGAGGGGCTTCCAGTTCCCAAAAAAATATGGCCTCTTATGAGTAGGAGACTGCTATGATAAACCTGTAACAATTTCAACAGTTTTGATAACCTCTTATCTAAGTCAAGTTAGACATTAACAATATTTGTACTCTAATAGATCACCCAGAAAAATTAGAAGAAATTAATATTCACTAAAGAATCCAGTCAAGTTCTAGTTGAACTCGCAGGAGGGTGTTTCGTAGTGATTATTATGGGTTTTCATAAAGAGATATTTTTTAAGAGATCTTTTTATTTTATAACAATTAAATAAAAGACTAAGTAACAGTAAATACTGTTACTTGGTTATTTAGTTTTAGTTATTTAAGGTAAAGAATTTTAATCCATTCATATAGAATTATTAAAAAATACCTAATATCAGCAATAGACAAAGAGAAATAAAGAAGAACAGAAAATATAAAACTTAGGTATAACAATAGGCGGCATATATTCGTTCAGTTGGACAAAAAAAAGCAAAGTGTACATATTAAACAATTTATTATTAAGTACTTAAATCTTTTTTACAGTTCCTCTTATTTAAACAAACTAAAATAAGTTAAATTAAAATGATAATCCTAAACGTAAACATACATATTAAACACAATAACAACAAAGACAAGTAAGTAAGAAAATCATAATAATATTTTAATGTTATTATCATACTCAGGTATAAGGATCTATCAAGGTGAAGTTTTTTTAAATAATACCAATAAATTCAGCCACCCAGCCCCTACCGCTGTTGTTGACACTAGTAACAAAAACAATTTTTACATAATTATCATTACTCGTGTAATCAGCCGGCCGCTCAGAACAATATGTAGATATAACATTGCCTTTACTATCAATAAGTTGCAAAAAATTCTGATCACAAATTATGCCCAAGTCAAATTCGCTAAACTTTAATTTGATGCGAGTACCAACTGGCGTCTCTAACTCCCACTCACAGGAGGATTGACGCCGGTAATTTTCTGGATACATTGGACTAGTCAATTTACCAAGTTCATTCGTTAACTTTCCACCGCAACCGCGACCCTTATCTGTTGTAACATAGTTAATATCATAAAATACACGATCATTATCATCGCGGTGACTATGTAATAGCATAAATCTGCCTGTAGAGAAAACAGGATACACCTCACCTATCTCTTTTTTTATTGATACTAATCTAGTTGAAGATGTATCTCTACCATCAAATATATCAAGGTAACATTTATCATTCCAATAATGTGGAGAAACACTTACAAAATATGCCGAAATCGTATGATTTTCCGGAGCTGTTATAAGCGTATAGCAGGAATCCGACCTCTTCTCATAGTCGTCGCTGTCCATATACGGTGATTGTATTTTGCCTTGAGTATCAGTGTAATTCCTACCACAGAATCCAGCAAACGCTACTTCAATTTCAAAGCCTTTGTACCGGTGAGAATCTGACTCTGACGATGTAATTAAAGTAATAGCTGTACTACCTGTAACATAGATGTCCGATGGTTTTTTACTCCCACAAATTTGAAGCCGGTGAGGTAACATCTCATCGTAATAGTAACCGCTATTCAGGAACATATCATCACTGTTACTCATTACATAATCTTTTCCAAGAGAAATATTTCGCGGCATTGGATGGTTAATGATTTCTAATTTATCCTTAGCACATATATTTGAATCACCTTGAACTGTAGCAGCTTGTAAGTCAAGGGTTATAAACGAAATACGAATCATATCATTAAAACGATCGCCTGGATTTAAGTAATACACGCAATGAATGTCTCGTGGGATAATACCTAATTCAAAATACGGTGATTTTATACGTTGTAATTTATCGGTTATTTTAAATCTGGACTTTCCACATAAAGATGATTGAACTGATAGTTTGACCTCGAATCCGGAACTTTCAATTTCACCATCAGTTGAAAGTCTGATACTCATTAGGTTATCCGACGAGAAAAGAATAGGCGGAGCTGTGTGTCCACAAAAAGTACCTATTGTTAAGCTATCTGGATTAACACCATCCTTTATTTCTACAAAATCGCAATCACATTTGCTATAACCCAGTTCTGTCTGATTGACGTTTCGACACGGTGCTATATGAAACTTGGTGAACTCTATTTTTACTACAGTATCGACGGGTGAAATGATTGTCCAGTAACAATCGAGGTAACTTTCATATTGAATACTATTTCCTAATAAAAATGACTTTAGAGTCTTTACATCGGAGGTAGTTAAATCTACTTGTCCACCACACCCTACGGACTCAGCGTAACTAAAAATAACTTCTACTTTAAAACCATTGTAATTAGCACTTTGATCTGTAACAAATTGTAATAATAATTTATTACCATGACTTCTAAGCACAGTAGTCGAATTATCATGACCACACATTAGAGCTAATCTTTTGTCGTTATCTATTAACAAACCATCAAACACAGCCACATAGTCGTTAGCGCACTCATAATTTTCTAAATCTATGTATAAGAATTTTAAAACTACAATTTTATTAGGAGGCGCTTCAATAAGCCAAGTGCAATTCATATTTGCGTCGTAAAATTCGTTTGGATGAGACGTCAACACCGTTTGATTTTTCACGTGCCCACCGCATTTAAAAATCATGTAGGATAGCTTAAATCCCTTTCTTTGAACGAACCTGTCTGTTTTAAATGATAAAGAAACTTTATTATAGCTAGTGATTGCTGCTGGCATTTTAGTTCCACAATTTATTGTTTGGTAAAAATCATAGTTCGATTCCGAAGTTATCGTTAGATTATCGAACGTGCATTCCGGGTGGGTGCCTTCTAACTCGAATTCTTGGAATTGTATAATAAGGCTCTCAAGGTTAGGCGCAACAATATCGTACAAACAATTTAACATAGAATCATATTCTTGGGGATAACCTGGACTATACAGAATCTGTTCCTTATCTGTTGCTGCGTAGCTTCCCCCACACACTGGCTTCCATGAAGCCCTGAATCCATCCATGTTTGTTGAGTTATCGGTGCGAAGAACAACTTTCATCTTGTTATAAGTTGAATTCAAAGACTGTGGTATTTGTCGCCCGCATAATCTTGCTATTTCATTGTAACTATCGTCTTTCCAATCGTAAATAATAACAGCATCTTTAGTGCAATTTGGCCGATCTTCAATAACGAAACGATCAATAAACTGTAAAGACACCCTATACCCTAAGCCAGCTGTTATAGTCCAAGTGCATTCTTGATTAAAATCGTAGTTTTTGGGATAATTAGGTGAAGTAAAAACATATTGATACTTTCCAAGTGCACCCCCACACTGTCCATTCGTCAATTTTACCATAAGTTTGATGTTTGTAATATTTGGTGTTTTTGAGTGGTATTCTACAGTCATAAATCTATAATTTGTAGTTAATGAGCCATCTAGTGTTTTACTTTTGCAGTATTCACCTATAACCGGAACTCTTCGGCTAACACCGTTGCTTATTTTAATAAACTCGTCATCACAATCTAATTGAAAAGCTCCTTCCATCTTTAATTCAACTCTGCTAAACGAATCGACAACTACAGTCCATGCACAATCTAAAGTGCTGTTATAATTTTCTGGTACATTTAGAATATTGATGGCTTCTTCACTAACATGGATTAGCCCACCACACGGTTGGGCATTCCATTTTAAATTAAAGTCTAAGCTACCATCAACATTTTTCAAGGCTTTTAATTGTAACATTGTAGATGGTATCAATAATGATGTTTCTATGTTATTGCAATAGTCATGACTGAATGGCATTCCTCGAAACACTGGAGATTTAATTGTCAGTTTTGGGTCAGCAAACCTGCATCTCGTAGCAGAAGAATTTAGTTTCAATGTCAATAAAAGCGTATTATACTTGTAACCATCATTTGAATTTAGACTATTTTCAATATTATAATTCCAGTCACAGCTATAAGATCGTTGCAAATAAGGAAATATAAGCTCTCCCTTTAACCCCGTTAATTCGCCACCACATAACGCTTGTTGGTCAGAGCTGAACTTTGCTTTAAGTTTATGCCTTGGAGACATCTTATTCAACCAAATAAATAGAGCTAATGCATTACCCGATGATTCAAATATACGAGCCGAGCTATTCATTCCTCCATTAATAAGCGATCCGAAGCCATTATCATTATAAACACCAAATGAAACTTTTTCCGGCTGTACATCTAATAGTTCAAGACGTATTCTTCGCGTTTTATCGGGTACTTCAATAGACCACTGGCAATAGCGTATTGTAGTTTCCAGTGGATAATTGGGTGTAAACAAATATCCTTCAGATGCTTTCAAAGTTCCTCCGCAAATAGGTCTGGAGGAATTGAAGGTAAATCGAAAGCCGCGCGTTCGAGCTACTTCATGCCATTCACTTGGCTTACCTATTTCAAATTTGAAAATTATTTCATTAGCTGATGTTTGAATGGGTTCCATATTTGGGTCAATACCATTACTGCAAAATGTTCTTAATATGGTGTAAGTATTATTGACATTATTTTTTTCTTGTATAGTGACTTTTGTTGCACATGGGGTTTCTGGCTCCGGCAAATCTATATCTATTGGTGTTATTTGGTAAACAAGCCTGGGCGAGCCTTTTAAAGTCCATATGCAGGTTGTATAAGACTGCATGAAGTTCATGTGAGGGTAACCAGGCGATGTTATTTCCCCATTTGTTGAAATAATAGTTCCACCACAAACATCGATTGATATGTTTGCCTTAAATCCATTTCTGGGCTCAGACAACTGTGTGGAGTACTTTATGTACAACATGTTACTAGTTGTTTTCTTCGTGGCTGGTTTTTCACCACAATAACGACCTAACATTGGAGATAAACTTGAAGCTCCATCTCTCAACTCAACAACTTCAGTTCCGCAATCGTCAATAAAATCCAAATCAAATCTTTCAATAAAATCAATCCTCAGAATTTCTCCCGGTGGACCGCTAAACTTCCATATACATTCTGAATATGGTATTGGGGGCAGTGGATAGTTTAGCGAGGTAATTATTTCCCAAGGGTGACCTGAGTCAAGTTTTGAAGTTAAGCCACAATCAACGTTGACTTCCTCATAAAACAATTTAAAAGTTTGAAACGCTCTAGAAAATCTAGGCGGTAGGTCACTTACATAATTAAGGAATACAGAATTACTCGAAGAAATTATATCAGATTTGTTTTCGTGTGAATAGCCGCAATATTTTCCACTCGCTAAAAACGGTGATTCTATTGAATCTCCATTATGCAGTGTGACAGCTGTAACACATTTACTTTCTGTGTTAGTTAAGTTAAAAGTAAGAAATTTCAATTTTATAACCCTTCCAGGTCGAACTTTAATAGTCCAGTTACATTTTATATTACTAGGCGCCCCGAAAGTATTTACATCATTCCAGGAAGGGCCGATTTCACCAGACAACTGTGTCAAATATCCGCCGCACTTTGATTTTATATAACCTCTGAAGCCTTTTTTTTTCACTGAATTATCCGTTTTAAACCTAATTTTCATGTATCTTAAAGTATCAATGTCTGTGTTAATCATTGGTTCCGTACGACATTGAGCTTCTTTAACTGGTTTCCATTCAATCAAATTATTAGAAGAATATACGCTAACAGAATCAGATACACATTGACCCATTTCTTCCAATTCAAAGTCTAAGAAACGTACACCTAGATGACGACCGACTATTGCTTCGTATACCCATTCACAATTCAGATCATTATCATACTCTTTCGGATAATTTGGAGACTGAATAGGAGCTCGATTTCCAGGTAAAACCATTGTGATGTTTTTAGAGCCACAATTGAGCTTATCTTTATTATTTGCGTCATACGGGGTTTTATCCAATTTTGACCATCTCAAATGAAACAATGCACCAGATTTAGATTCATCTAACGATAACTTGATATAAACAACATTAGAAGTTGTTTGAAGTATTTTTAATTTAGACGGTAATACTCCACAAAGCTCATCTAAAAGGGGGGCAGTATCATCATAACCGTCGAAAATTGATAATTTATTATAACAAATTTCAGAATATGAATGAATTTCCAGACGATCAATAGTAACAGAAATCACTTCCTTATCAGTAAGTACCCGCCATGTGTATTCTCCAGCACCTAGATATGGATGAGGATACAGCGGTGATGAAATTTCTCCCTGTTCCAAACCGATAAAATCATTTCCATGTAAAAATCCATAATGCAATAAGAAAATATCGTTCCCAGTCGATTTATCATTGCTGTGAAATTTAATATACAACTTGGTTGCTGCTGTAGTATTTATTGGGATATCGTTTCCACAATACACTCCAAGCAATTTTCCAGCTCCACTATTTTCCCGAATTTCTAAATAATCTTCATTACAACCATCTGAATACTCTAGTGAGAAGCGTTCAAATGTTATATAAACTCTGTTTCCTGGCGAAGTACTCAGAATCCATTCGCAATCAGCCCCGTTAGGGTAAGAATGTGGATAGTTCGGCGAAGCAATGGTACCTTCTTCGGATGTAAATGTTCCACCGCAAGCCGTATTGAGAGGTGAGTAATGAGCGGCAAAATGGCCTACGATGTTGTTGCTGTAAGATCCTAAGACAACAGTGAGGGCATTTCCGTGACTTACTACCATCGGTGGTGATTTTTGTCCACAGAACTCATTAATTTGAGGAGCTTGATCGTCATTACCGTCAAAAACTCGAAGATACGTAGATGAACAAGTTCTATTACTAGCTACTTGACTGTTAATATTATCCTTCGGCAAACTAAGATGAGTTAAAGTCAGAGATATTCGCTGATCAAGTTTAGCCGCTGTGATGGTCCAAGAACAGCTTTTATTAGTTTCAACAATATATTTATCAAAAGATATAATTCCATCAGACACTGCACTAATTTGTGCTCCACAGGTAGCACTGAAACTAATATTAAATCCTTTTGCGCTTCCGTAATTATCTGTTGTAAACTGTATCATGATGCTATTGTACTTTGTAATAATTTGAGAAACTTTAGATTCAGGACAAATTTGAGTGTAATTTGTTGATAGCCATGATTCATTATCATAAATTTTAATTGAATCACCGCAAGCGTCGTCGTTATCGGCATCAAAGTCATCGCTACTATATGAGTTCAGATCAAAATCAATAAAATTCAATTCTATTCGATGATTCTTTGGTACATTTATCATCCACATACAATCTAAATTGTTATCGTAGTTCTTTGGGTAGTTCTTTGAATAAATGAAGCCGGAAACTGCTTCTATTCTGCCACCACAAGTAGCCTTAGGCGAGCTAAACGACGATGTTAAAAAGGTTCCTTTCAGCGTTGAATGCTTCACGAATCGAATAAACATAAAGTTTGCTGTGGACTGCACATGCCCCGCGAAGTCGCGATTACAAATTTTCATTAACAGAGGAGATTTTATATTTTGTCCATTGTATATTTCTATATAGTCAGTTGTGCAATTTTGTGTGACTGACAAGTAAAAGCTAGTAATGAACAAATAAACACTTCTTCCTAAAGATGTCTCTACTAACCACTCGCATTCAATTTCCCCTGACGATGTCACGCTAGCGTTCACTGATACAGAACCAAACGATTTTTGAATATGTCCACCACAGCCCTCATTTACCCACTCAAGGCGAAAGCCTGTTTTAGAACTATAGTACCCTGTAGAAAATTTAATTTGCAGTGAATTTTTCTGTGTTGATATCATAGGAGGCAATTTATTTCCGCAGAGTTTAGTGGAATAAGCAGATTCTGATGGTTCTTTCCATTGTAAGAAATCAAGATCACATGCAACCTGTGACCATCTACGGAAATACGTATTTTTAAATATATCAAAATGACTAAATACTACTTTGATTTTATTTCCTACAGGAACGTTAATATTCCAAAGACAATTCAGGGATGTCGGATAACTATTCGGAAAGTCAGGACTTTCTATAACACCATATCTTCCGGTTAGATTATTGTTACACATTGTATAATAGTTTAAAAGAAATCCTTTACCAGCTATATAAAAATCTGATCTGAACTTTATAAATGCATAATTAGTAGATGTCTCAATATTGTTTAACCCAACGGACATATAACAGTGTTTTCCAAGACTAGCAGCAGTAGGGTCTTTACCATCAAAAATTTCTACATAATCGTCTTTACAATCTGTCGTACGCTCCAAATCCAAATCAGTAAAACCAATTTTTATCCTAGAACCAAGACTAGTAACTATTCTATAGCTGCACTCTGAGTTCTCATTATAACTTTCAGGGTAATTTGGGGAAGATATCGATCCGGTAGAACTGGTCAAAGTTCCTCCACATCCCATAATAGAACCATCCCACTCTATTTTGAACCCATTCCCAGTCAAGTAAAAATCTGAATGAAAATGAATGTTTAGAACATTTGAAAGAGATACTATAACTTTTGTATCGAATGCTCCACAGTATTGGCCAACTAATGGTGAAAATTGTGATAGTCCATTCCTAATTTCTAGGTAGTCTCCACTACGACATTTGCCGTGTATAGGACGTTCCAAATCAAAGTTAGAAATGTTAAGTCGGATTTGCTGACCAACTGGGACAGTGATAGTCCAGGTACAGTCACGATTAGTTTGATATCTATTAGGCCACCCCGGAGAATAAATTAAACCATGCGATTTATAATAAACTCCTCCACAGTGGGATTTTTCGTCTAAAAATGTGTATGATACAGAAAATCCAGCAAGCCGAATGCTGCTATCTGAATTGAATTGGATCTTAAGACGATTAGTGGAAGATGTTAATGCAGGCGGAGTTTTAGTTCCGCAAAACTTTCCGAAGTTATTGTCATTGTTATTGTCATCTTGTTCTATTATTTCTAGATAGTCACTTTCACATCCTGGCATATTTTCGACTTCAAATCTGTTCCAAGACAATTTGATATGCATACCTTCTGGTGCAATTATCATCCATGTACAAGACTGATCGTTTTCGTACTTGCTACTTTCACCAGATGGGTGACTTATGAGTCCTGGATTAGATCTGTAAATTCCACCACATTTAGTATCAATAGTAGTATAATTCGCATAAAAACCAGCACCAGATACACTCATGTCAGATTCAAATGTTATATACATATAGTTATGAGTAGACGTATGCACCGGAGGCAAATGCTCCATTCCCCCACAATATCTTCCTAAAAGTGTTGCGTTAGCGTCTGCACCATCCCTTATTTCCACATGATCAAACTGGCAATTATAATGACTATTGTCTTCAATGTCAAAGTCTTGAAATATTAATTGAATAGCTTTACCAGGTGTCGTGCTTATAATATACTTGCAACGTTTATTTTTTGGATATTCAAATGGGTAGCCAGGTGATTTAATGACACCACTGTCACCTACTAGAGAAATTTCACAAATAGCTTCATAAGACAACTTAAATCCTTCACTTGATAAAGTGTAATCAGATTTAAATATAAGGAATAGATAATTTTTAGAAGCCGTATAGAATTTAGGGAATGAATTACCACAAAATTTACCGACGAGAGCTGAATCTGATGATGGTCCGTCATATACTTTTAAGTAGTCAAATTTGCATTTAAAGGATGATTCAAGATGAAACGTTTTGAAATCTATTCTTACTCTTGAATCAGAGCTCGTTTTGATCTTATACTCGCAGAGCATATTGCCCAAGTAGCTTCCATTAAAAGAAGGTGAGTAAATTTCACCTTTATCAGCGGTAAAATATCCTCCACAACCAGGTACACCTTCAATAGGGGCAAATGCTATTTGAAATCCAGTACCTGCTCCAAACGCGTCTGAATGAAAATGAATCAATATCTCAGATCCAGAAGATTGTATAGGAGCTGGCTGGCTTGAGTTACAATACTTTGACAAAAGCGGGTCCGTGATTCGCATTCCGTCGTAAATAGCAAGATAATCAAAACTACAATTCGGGTGCGTTTCTATGTCTAGAGCGAAGAAATGTAATTGTACTCTTTTACCGAAATTTGTTGTTAAATGCCAATAACAATCACGATTCGGTGGGTATTTTCCGGGGCTCCCTGGTGAGCTAATGTGACCGTGTTTAGTTGCATCAATTTCACCGCCACAAATTGGTTCGGTGCTAGTCCAATGTAACGCAAACCCGTTTTTAGATACAGTAGCATCAGATCTGAACCAGAGATAGAGATAATTGTGACTTGATATTATATTGCCACCTAAAGGTAAACTATTTCCGCAAAATCTACCAATAAGAAGATTTACCGAAGATCGGCCATCGTGAATTTGTAAAAAGTCGTTTAAACATTCTGAATGTTCCTCTAAATTAAACTTGCTAAATGTAACATTAATAACTTTTTGCGGTACGGTATGAATAACCCATGCGCACTTAGCATTATGGCTATATGTTGTGTTTGATAAAGGATATACAATATTACCTTCTTCAGCATCTAGTACGCCTCCGCATGTTCTAGACAAAATCTGACAAAGATTACCCGAATAACGGGCTGTACACTCACACCTGAACCCTCTTTCAAAGTTATCATCGGGCCTGCACAATCCCCCGTTAAGACAGGGATTTGAAGCGCATAAGGCGATAGAAACATCACAATGAGAGCCACCATATCCTCTTCGGCAAATACAAGTGTATCCTGTGCGAAGTATGTGGCACTGTCCATGTATACCACACGGGTTATTGTCACAGCTTACAATCGAACTATTACTGTCTGATGAAACATAGCAACCACTCAATCCAATACCATTTCCATTCATTCCAACTGGACATATACACCGAGTCCTGAGTCCACGTCCACTGATTTGCAAATTTTCAATACACTGTGCAGAAGGATGACAACCACCGTTATTCATACTGCAAGTTCCTCTCCAGGAACATGTAATTCCATCACCTTGATAACCTGAAGGACAGGGCCCACAAATTCTCGATCCAATTGTATTCTGGCACGAAACCATAGGACTGCATCCACCATTGGCCATAGTTGTGCATTCGTCTATGTCTGAGCAGGAGAAACCATCACCTTCGTATCCTGGTGGACATACTCCACAGCGAAAAGAGCCAGGAAGATTTATACATTCCACTCTTGGATTTACTGAGCACGCTTGATGAGATTCACATTCATTAACATCAGTTGAACATTCAACACCTGTCCCATTCGTGGTCCAACCTTGATGACAAATACATGTTATACCCTCGCCAGTAGGAACTTGCAAGCATTTACCATGACCGCACATTTCAAAATCTCCTCCTGTACAATCTTTGGCCTTCCGAGTGCAATGAAGCCCGAACCAGCCAGATCTGCAAAGGCACTCATAAGTACCTGGTCTGTTGATACACGTCGCCATATTTTGGCACCCAAGATCAGTGCCAGCAAAGTTTCGGCATTCATTTACATCAACATCACAGTCTTTTCCTTCCCAATTTGATGGACAAAGGCAATGATACCCTTCCACTAAGTTCAAACAGGTACCGCCATGCTGACAAGGATTTGATTCACATTCGTCTCTTCCAATATTTTGTAATTGTACTTGAAGCTGAATAACTTTCCTATTAATATTATTAACTTTTCTCCAAAGCATGGATATATTGTAGTAATAAATATCAGGTAGAGGTGTAGTTTTGCTCTCTAAGTCATCCAATCGCTGGAGAATGCCAGTGCCTTTTATAAAATCTTCTAGGTTGCCATCTAACATACCTCCATTTTGATTGTTCTTGTTTCTGTGTTCAGATTGTATTTCTACAATGTTAGTTTCGCCGACATAAACACTAGATTTTGGTCCATTAGGTAGCAAATATATATTTTTGTCGAAGGCAGGCTCCAAAATGAGATCGCCATCAGAAGTTTTTATTTTCGGCCGATCCTGATACACTTCACCATCAAGAAGCCCGAACCATATAACTAGAAACGAACACTGTATCAATAATTTAGACATGATCGATCCATGTACGTATTGTCAGGTTGGGGTATGGTTTTAGACTGCATAATGAAAATTAAGTTAACGCTGACTAAAAGTTACGCCCCTTTGCTGATCAATTTACACTGGACATATGGTTTGGTGAAAAGATAAGATTAGTTTTTCCAAGCTCATCTCTTGGATTGCATGTAGAATATTCAATACAAATGTTATCATCTTCATTCGTGGAGATATGAATAAAATAATTTAGGTAGGTTAGTCTACATTCTCAATCGTACGACCTTATTTCAAACAAGCAAAAGTAGGATTATGATCATATTTTGCAATTTTTTTGTTTTTGATAGAGCGAGCGAAACGAGCAAAATCTCTTTGGGAACTTGGATGAGTTTGCTTTGCATATTTTCATTTGTGGATATAATATATAATGTTCTAGCACAACTTTCGAATCATTTATCTGCATGAAAATTGGTAGGGCAATAGATTATACTTACCATAATTTGCTGGGAAGCAAATGAACTTAATGAGTTAAGATATCAAAGGGGGTAAAAAGAGTTTTTTAATATCGAGTCATTTGAAAGGGCTTTGTTTGTACATTCTTTATATCTTTTATGTTTCAAAACTGAGCAGACCTATGTTATGGTTCCAAAATAGGCAGAACGACACGCTAAATACGGTGCATTTTGCTACGCTCTGTTCTGTGTAATTATCACAATATTCATAGAACATTATTGATGTATCGATATCGGTGACGAATCGCAGTTCCACCTCTAACAGCGTATACAATTACAGCGGCATAATCGAGTTTGTACCGAAGTTACCCTATCTCTGTGGGGCGGAAACCAGATAACATTATAATCACTGCAAATTGAACCTCGCACATTGAAAAACACCGAGGAGGCCCATTTTGGTATTTATCCGTGTATTCCATATACCTCGTATCCTCACTTGTAAGATAAATACAAAGCATAAACGCATGACCCATAAAGCGTGTGTCAACTCAATCGGACTTTTTTCTGAGGAGTCAAATATAAAATTCCAATTATGTGCACTTTCTACTCTCAATTAGTGAACTTAAACTCCTGTAATCCTTTCACACTGGGTGACGCGACAAGAAGACTTACCGGCGTTGGGCGTGATGTGTGGCACGTACAAGTTGCCTTGAAGTACGTAAGCGTGTTTCCCACGCGCCGCAAACTTCCTCGCCACCGCTTAGCGAAGATACCACCCATTGCTGCTCCTCTATCTGTTATAAAAAAAATGAGAATGGTAGACAAAATGAAATGAAATGAAAAAAGCTTTATTGCAACACAATGGAAAGGTAACTAAATAAAAGTAGTACCAAATTATACGAGTAGAGTGAATGATGTTGAAATGCGTTGATTAGGATTTTAGTATCTTTGAATGATAGAGTCAGAAATTGATCAAAAACGAACAGATTCACTATTGTAAAGGGCGAAGAAAAACATATATAAAATATCATTGATTGTGAGGGAACGGGTCGCGGCGATAGGCTTGCAACATGTCACGTATGGAGTTCGAAGATGTCTAAGGCTCAATGCACACTGAATTGGCAGCGACGAGACTAAAAAGACATTATAAACCTTATGAACAGTGATACAAGATTTAGAAACGCTTGATAGAATAAACGACGCGAGACACCTCGAGCAGGCGCGGCCAGGCTTCGCCAGCGCCACACATCGTTCATTCTATATCTTATTACATTGTTCATATGTTTATAATGTCTTGTTACGTCTTGTCGGTGCCAATTCAGTGTGCATTGAGCCTCAGGGGTAGTCCGATGCATATCTTGTTACGAATAAATATACCACTGTACCTTGTTCAGAATGTCCTTGAAATCCTTGACAATAGGCGTCTGTCGTTTAGCCTTATCGTTATAGTAGATGATATTGAGTCGAGCACCTGCAAACCAAATCTCTAGTTCGTTGAGTGCACTCCTTATTGCAGACTCACTGGACGCTGATGAGCAAATTTTCTGAAAACGCAAGATTAGAACTTTTTACCGACTTCATTCGTGAAAGAGAACTTGTACTGCGCCAATTTGATGTTCTATTATATTAGAAATATTAACCCCGAAATTGACCCGTAGTTTTTTTTTCCAGTAAACACTGTTAATAATATCCGCTGTCATGTCAAAATGTAGTGGAAAGCTCTATCTGATGCTATGACGTCGATCTTGCCCCTTCATTTCCACAAAACAAAAATGATGATTCAAAACATACAATAAAGCAAATTACAACCAATGTTTGTGTGATCTACAAATATTTGTCTCGTGTCTGGGTGTTTCTATGTATAATATGTATGTATTTACAAACAAAAAGTATATAAGTAGTATATCAGTCATCTTAGTACCCATAACACAAGCTCTGCTTACTTTGGGGCTAGATGATGCTGTGTGAAAAGTCCAGCATTATTTATTTATTTATTTATTTTATTTACAAGTGAAACGATGAAACTGTCTCAACGGTAAGCTCCACTATTTCATATGAAGATTTAGTTACTAATTTAAAACCAAAGCACATTTTCCATGGTAACATAAAACATACATAGAGAACACTTCTCCTTTTTTTGAAGTAAAAAACAAGACTAACAGAATGGAAAGGTAATATTCAAAGTTTACCTGTAAAGCTTTTAGATGCTTCTTGACATTGGTAGCTACGCCTAGCAAGTCTCTCACTATAAGCGTTTCTGGTTTCTTGTACTCCATTTCCAAAAGGCCCAACACTTCCCTCCAATGTCGTTCAGTGAAGTCGGTGCCTCGGACATATTTTAGGACAGTCGTCAAATCCTAAAAAAAGTTTAAACATAAAAATGTACTTTTGTAATTGTGTACCTATAACATCAATGCAATTGTGCATTGATGCCTTTAAGCTTTTTGATGCCTTTTAAGCGTCATCAAAAATGGGTTCTGCGCAGCTACTTCCAAGAGCTAAAGATTGGTTGTGTGTACTGTACGTATGATCAAAACTATGTCAGATTATTTTATATCATACATTTGTTTCTTTTTTTTGTTTTGTCATATTTCTTATTTAGAGTGGTTCACTGATGTGTGAAAAACTTTCGTTTTAGCAAAGTTTTAGAAACGTAATATGTAAGGAATATTTCCTTACAGAATATTTTTCTAGTTCTTGTTGGATATACAAAGTGATTGCAGTATACGGTTCCAAGCATCCCTTCCATTTTGTTGTAAATTCGTCTAATAAATGTAGCTTTTTCTGGAATATCAGCCAATCTTGATCAGCAATAGAATTCAGTTCTGTAACAAAGATGAAATTCCTGCACATAACCATAATAACACTGAGTGAAACAATAAAAAATCATAAGAAAATCTATTGGGCATTCATTGCTCGCTTTCGTCACTTTTGAGCAGTGGGTGATAATATTTTTTTACTAATAAAGAAACTTGAAGAATTAGTGTGAGATCACCAAAGATGGAACCAGAACAATTTTGGGAGAAGCTTTTGCACCATAGAACAAAAAAGGTTAACAAAAACAAATAAAAATCGGTTATTTTTATTTGAACAGTTAATTAAAGTAATGATTGTACATAAAAGTTGCCATAGTGATAATAATCATTGACCGGTACATTATAAACATGTACGAAACATTAATCACCTCTTTTATCTATACAATATACAATTTAGTTTTGGCTTATTTTTAGTATAATTGAAGTATTGTACTTCGTATTTTACAAAACTAAAAGAGTCCATGAATTAGTGTACAGTAATCAAGTATGTAAGTACCTTCATTGTAATCTCTGAATATGGTCCAAAGTTCAACATACTCCTTTATCAGTGTTTCGGCTTGCTGCCACGATTCCGTCAGTTCTATGTCCATGTTGAACTTTTCACATTCTTTTCTGTAATCAATTTGAGTCTCAAGATGATATAAGACTAATATAACATGTATTTAGTCTTTGTTAAATATTAAATTCATGCTATTGATATTGATTATGATAAGGATGAATGAAAGGCCGGGATTTGAACCCACGACCCGGTACCAAGTCGTGGCACTATCCCACTCAGTCAACCTGGCTCGAGACGGTATGATTTGAATTTTAATTTAAAAAGTTTTAAACGAATTTCTTATGATTTAAACTCGAATTTCGACTATCACAAACCTATTATAAACCATTATATGTCATACAGATTCAACTCAATATTATTTCCTGAAACACAAGTCTAATCTTTTAAATATAATACAGCAACTGGGTTTTAAAAGGTTCAAAGACACTGGTAATAGTAAAAGAGCAAATGATATC
This sequence comes from Epirrhoe alternata, assembly GCA_963565295.1. NCBI lineage: Eukaryota > Metazoa > Arthropoda > Insecta > Lepidoptera > Geometridae > Epirrhoe > Epirrhoe alternata. The sequence continues at coordinate 8,124,595 of OY751381.1, read as the reverse complement.
ATCCTTCAAACATAGGCCCATTAGGTCAAGTGATAAATAAGTTCATTCAAGCTAGTTTTATCTCGAGCTTAGATAAAGCGAGTACATACAAGAGTTCGTCCTTATCAGCGGCGAACTTGCTCCATTGTTCCGCTGTTTCGAACACAGAGCGACATCTGTCGGCCATCTCGGTGTATTTCACGCCGTGAGTTTCTTCATACCGCGACTTTGCTTGGCTCCATCGGGAAAGCCACGCTTCTACGCCTGTGTTTAAGTTTTCCCATTCTCCTTTCAAGCTTGATTTCACTATTTCAGCCTAAAAATGTGTTGCATTTATTGCGCTTTATTATTAAAGAAAAGAATTTTAAACTAATAAAAAATTGCTTGCTAATTCTAACAAAGTTATATAACATTAAACATGATAACAACTTTCGGCGTGTAAAAATGAATCGACGAAAGATAAGTTGGAACTACATTTAGTAACACAATCAGAATACATATTCTGATTGTGTTATTCCAACTACCGAAAAAAATCGTTCAAAATCACATTCTAGAGTTAACTTCCGAGCAGAAGCGAGGGTGTTTATAGTTAATTCCCGATTGAAACGAGGGAGTGTACAATGTGTAAATTATGAATTTCACAATTTGCCCGTCGCTATTCCTCTTATACGAGGTCGGCACAACATGACGAGTGAGATAAGAAACTCCATGAATTTGAAGTTTATACCTGATGTTGGAACATTTGCTGGTGACTGGACATGAGTTCGCGAACTTTTTGCCACTCCCTGATAGTTCCGTCTACAGAGGCATCGCCACCCCATGTCCGCAGCATATGACCCTTCTTCTTCAACGCTTCTATTGTTTGCTCCATCTAAATATGCAAGACCAAGACAAAAATTAGCTTTTACTTAAACCTAAACTAATATAAATATTGCAACCTACACACATCACACTAAGCAACAGACAACAAATTAGATAGCGCTATCGTTCCATTTTGCACTATGAAAGTCCAAGTCTTATTTTCATGTTGTACATTTTCACATCGTCCATTGGATAGCACATGTATAGGATACGATACACTACATTGAAATCTAACTTATTCAGGTCAACGACCAGAGATAAACGAATACAAGAGACCTAAAAACAAAAGCTATTTATGATAATTAAGACATTTTTGGCAGGGGTCAGCAGAGATCTCTTTTAATCTTTCAAAGCGAGTTGACGTAGCTGATTGACCTATTCTAAATGCTATGTGTTATGTTATCTACCAGTAAAATTGCATTTTCGTTTACGCTTTCTTAGACCCTATTATATATACTCTATTATGTTATCTGGGCTTATACCAGGAAATTAAAGGAATTAAATACTAGCCTAACATTATTGAAAGCCTCTTTCCGTGCTGCGGAGGGCACGTTAAATTGTCGGTCCCAGCTAATAAGTCGTTGAACCATGACGGAGGCCTTACGGCGGCCTAAAACTCCGTCACTAGAGTGGGCCACGAACTCATACGAGCTTACTAGGGATTATGTAGTGTTTGTTTAAAAAATCATTACCTCGGGCATTTTCTGCTGTAGCGCTTGCTGTTTCCCACTAATTTCAGCCAATTCCTTAGCATTCTTAGGCAAGGCTTTATTCTCCAACATAACTGTAGCGTTGGCGATGAAAGCTTCGAGTTCAATAGCGTCGTTGCGACAGCTGGTTTGCAGCGAAGATATAAGGCAAGCCCATAGACTGCGCGTTTGGGCTTCAAACTCGCGCCGTAGAGTCACCGTGCCAATTGATATCCAATGAATTTTTTCATCCTCACTGAAATTGAATTGCCTTGATTCATTGTAAACATTAATATTATCATACTCGTAGTGGATTAATAACCAAGGGGATAAAGCAGTGTTATATTTTACGGGTGTTATTATTAAGTCCCGAGCGCAGAGAAATCCCTCGTTTCGCTCGAAATCTAACTCTAGAATCATTCGATACTTCGATCATGATTCCGTGTATTATATGTATATTTTCCAAATAATTATGTATTTGGATGAGCCTCTGACAAGCTCCTTAGACATTTTCAAAGGATCTTGAATGGCTTGATCTGAGGGAATCGCTACTTTGACTTGGATAGTCTAGATCGTGTGGCGTAACAGAATTATCTTTCTAATGACATTTTGTTACTTACAAAGTCATCTTAGCAATAGCCTGTCCGTAAGCTTTGCAAGCCTTGAAGTTGATCTCCCAATCCTGTGGTTCTTTCAGATGTTCCAAACACAGAGCCTCTAGATCCGGCAAGCAAGCCAAAGCTGCGCGACGGGTCCATGCTTTGCAAGTACGTTCAAGAGACGCGAGTGCCGCTTCTAGTTGATTTACAGCTTTGTTGCCGAGCCAACTGTGTCTGTGGGTACAAAGATTACAATATTATAGCGTAATACCAAGCCTGATAGAAATACGACAAAACTCTATACAATCTTGATATATAGTAGTAGTGTGTTTAGAAGTTGCTTACTCAATACCGCGATGACAAAGACATTTTTGTACATGTGTAGTCCTAACATTATGCATGTTGTGTTTTCTTCTAGAATCTTCTGGGTAGGCTCGCTCCATCGTAGACCTCATTCTTGCCTATATGAGTTTCGAGGTCAAGAGCCGCCCCATTCATCATAAAAAAAAAGAACGCATACAATCGTGAATGTCGATACTATTCTATGTTTAAGTACATCGTTTAAGTTTCTGTCTAATTTCCAGTATCGATAAGCAAATAAAAGAAGTCAATCAAAAGCTTTTTTTTGTTTTTTTAGTTGATTTGTGTCCGTTATCTATTTAGAATATTTTAAGTGGCTTACAAACGTTTTGGCCTAGGCTGTTAGGTTGTAAGTAATTAATAAATAAATCGATTACTCGTATAGTTGAGAGCTTGATGCGCGGGGCGAGAAGTGTCAAATCGAATATTATAGCGATATTTTTAGCTCAAGATTCTTAAATTGAGTTTTTTCTTAAAGGAAGCCGCTCAGTGTAAAGCTGGGTACTCACCTAGCAGTGTATCACGTAACGTATCAGATACGGTATCAACCTGCAAGTGTGTACGGCTCGTCCACAGTCCTCGCGTATCTAGCTACGAGCTGCCGGATCCGCAGTGCTCGCAACGACGTCACGCCGCGTTCATATTCAGTTCGTTTGAAGCTCGCGCGTACGTACTCACTACACAAGCGGTCGTGACGCCGTCCACGAGCACACGGCGAGCCGCCTTTGTGTTCGCAGTGAAACCGCCACTCGGCGGGTCACTGCGAGCTTACAGCGCTCCACGCGCGAGCGGCTCGCAGCGGGCTCGTGCCGACGTACTCACTTGATACCGTATCTGATACGTTACGTGCTACACTGCTAAGTGAGTACCCGGCTTAATAGTCATACTTGTTAACAATATCCGTGAATATAGACTTGTCTGCCAGACTATTCTGTACGCCGACAAAGTGAGCGGGCAGAGACACGAGCCGCCGCAACTGGTGGTAATGCTGTACTCGCAACTCTTCCATTGGCGGCTGTATCCGAACCGAGTGACCGCTGAAATAAAGTTGTGTTATCAAATACTGTTGTGTACAATAGGAAAAACCACAGAGGAAAAACCTAAGAAAGAATTGTCATCAATGAAAACCAGTTAAGTCCAACCGAAATACACTTTGTACAATATTGACGAAACTGCAGCTTTGGCAATTGCTATAATAGCCTACTGAGATGCTTCGATATTCTCATTTATACGAGTAGAACACATTCTCATGCTTATAACGACCTCTGTAGGGCAGTGGGCGAACTTCATCTTGCGACGCAGTACGTTGCGGGTTCGATCCCCGCCCCGGGACCAATGTTTGTATGATCTACAAATATTTGTCTCGGGTCTGGGTGTTTTTTATGTATTAATATATGCATTTATAAACAAAAATTATATCAGTGATGTAGTACACTTTGGGGCTAGATGACGCTGTGTGAAAATGTCCAGCATTATTTATTTATTTATTCGTGTTTGTTGCTAAAAACTTTATAGCCTTTCGCCAAGAGCATCCGTAACATTTATTTTAAGCTACCCAAGTCTTCATGTACCCCTATTTGTTGGGTTCAGAATGTGCCAAACTAAACTTCATAGAGTTATTTCACTCACCGTAGAACTAGATCAACTTTAACGTGAGGAAAGTGTTTATGCAATGAGAGTAACGTCTTGATGTACTGGCACTCTAAAGCTTTATACAGCTGCCAATCCCAATGAGATCTCCACAGCTCTGTGCTTTTATGTCCGTTCGATTCCACCTAAAAAAACAGACAGAACTGACATCTTGAACGAGGTTTCAGTAACGGTTGTAAAATAAAATAAAAAGTACAAAAAAAATAATAAAAAAAATAAGGGCAAAAAGTTACTGTCCTACTGGGATTTGAACTCCCGGTTGTCTCAATCAGAACCAGAGCTCTCTACACTTTGACCATTCTCATGAAACAATGGTTATAGTTTACTCAGTTCATTTATTCGTCGTGTCAATGTGCTCATATATACATATGAAATTAGTTTGCTCCAAAATGAAGCCACCGCTATGGCAGCTCAGTTATTTATTCACTATTATCATTACAGATATTTTAAATCTAATGAGATAATCTAGATGAGATATAGTGAGATGGTGTCGGTATTCCGGTAACAGTCACGTGACTCGCGATTCGAATTTTAGGTTTTTTTCTCATCTCAATAGCGGGGCTGCCACAGGTGTTCTACCGTAAATGCTTTTATACAGGATGGGGTTATATTTTCCATATTGCGAGCAGCTAGCTACCATCTTTTGAGGTTAGAAGGTTTTGGGCTGAAACTATAGGTTTATTATCTGTCGCGTGCGGGTAACCCATAGTTTAAAGAAAACAATATAGTATGGTCTCACCTTTTCAATGATGTCTCTGATATCCTTTACCCCTTTCTTCCACTCGGAGTGTTTCGCTAGCAACTCTGTATCCATCAACTTTTCAACAATGTTTCTTATTGCCGCATGATTTCCCGTCAAGTATGAGTTCTGAAAATCATTGTAATGTTTCTTTGTTTTTCATTATTTTTTTAGTCTTGTGAAGTTATTTATTTCGAAACAAAAGCGAAACGAAAAAAAAAACAGAATCACGACTATTTCCCCAAGGCACGATAGCAAAACAAATCTCTATAATTTTATTTAACTTAGAATGGACGTTGATTACTATGTAGGCTTCTTTTTATGCTGTGCAACTTTAGAAAATCAAAAATGTTTTCATCTCATTGAAAAAAAAATTTGTTACCGACAGCATAAATCACATTTCTATCATCTTTGTTAGGTATTTTAGGTACCTGTGATTCCAATTTCAAAACAGCTTTCTTAAGTTTGTCAGTGTAATTCGCCAACTGCTCCGTGTCATTCCAATAGACCGCCTTTTGATTCTGAACGAGTGATGATAGCTCTAGCGCCGCTTGTAACATCATGGGCCGAGTTGATGGGATCATTCGCTCGCCTAAAGTATTGTGGAATGACGCAACCTGTACAAAATTATGATAAGTAAAAATTTACCACGAATCAAAGATGTTTGCTTGCCAACGCCGACCAAGCGTTTGTTAAAATAAAATACAGACTTGTCGGTTCGAGCTTGCCAAGTGTAAGCTTTTTGACAAACGTACCAAAGCTTAAGCGGCAACGTCAACACATTAAAGAAACATTTGAGAAACATGAGTCCACCGCACGCCTCGCCTCTGATTTGGCCGAAGCATAAATATTGATGACTAGCTTCTGCGCGCGGCTTTGCCCGCATGGTACCAACATTTTGAATAGCCAATATGATATATCTACGCCTATTCCAAGTTTCATCCAAATCGGTTTACTGGTTTAGACGAGATTGAAATACAAACATACAAACATCTAAACAAACTTTCGCTTTATTATACGAATGGGATAGTCTGGTGTCATCTATTGTGAAGCCCGAAGTTTAAATATCGCTGATGAAAGTCACCTGTTGCAAAGCTCGCGCTTGAGTTAGCGTAGAGGCTATACTATCAAGTGCAGCGGCAGCAGGCGGGGGTGGCAATCCTAGAGCCGCCAACGAACGCGCTTCTAACTCCGCCCACACTAGTCGCGGGTTGAATACAACTTCCATCAGCTTACTTTCAGCACTGAACTCTACTACGGGCTTGTTGGACGAAAGCTGGAGGAGACCGTTTTTGGCTTGAGCCTGAAATACAAAATAAGTCATGATTATTATCGTGAGGAAACCCGCAGCTTAGTCAAGTCCACACGTATTGACGTTGTCTTTCCCGTGGACAAGGCCGACTTAGCTGCGAGGATGCTGCGAGGATGGCTGAGGCAATTTTAATTTATCGGAAAACGATCTAATTCGAAGTAGGAACTTGAATCTTTACCTGCAAATCTCGTGACCACTCTTCATGTAGCGTAGTATACATCGTCTTGAGTTCTTTCAAGAGTTGAGTCGCAAGTTTCAGTAGTTGTGAACTACCGTCAAATTCTTTCAAATACTTTTCGGCGCATGTGTGTACCTCTTTCACCTGAAAGTCACTTTCTACGCTTAATATGCATTAGAATCATTTTGACTCTACATTAGGTACAAACGGGCAGAATCTAGTGATTCATACAGAGTGTTGCAATATGCCAATGCAAGGTACCTGTTGAATCATAGTTCAGACATACACATACGGTTTTGAATTTCCCCATTCTGACCCAATGAAAAAAACACATAGACAAAACAATACCTTAGCTTCCATCTGCTTAGCCCATTGTATCTGCAGCACAACGGGAGACATTTCCGGCGGTTGGTGCATTTGAACGTCGACATCGTCAGAGTCCATTTGGTTCTGGATGTTCTTCAGCAATGATAAAAGAGAAGACACGAAGATCTCTAGCTCGTTGTTCAAAGCGTTTTTCACCAGAGGGCGCTCGATTAGCGCACGGTACCGCATAAATTCGTATAACATCTGAAAGTATAAAAGAAAAACGAAAGTTTAAAGAAGACAAAATCAAAGGCGATTCAATCTAATCCCAGGAATAACTCTTAACACACTAATATACAGTACATTCTCCCATAAAAAGTCAAAACTCCCAAAAACTCACGTCAAATCTTGTAGAAGTAGTTATAAATAAAGCTGATTATTTAAAAACTATAAGATAAATCATTAACAAGAGTAGGCGACAAAAACTATAGAAAACATATATTAGAGATTAGAGATGTTAATACCACCATTTAATAATAGTAGATTGTTACACAAGGGACGTAAGTAAGCTATTACAGAACAAGATCCAATTTGGCGCCAGTGCGAGCGCAGCTCGCATAGGGCGCTAATGGATCGCGTGCACCCGAGATATTTAGTCACACGAGCGAGCGCAGCGAGCGAGGGTGAATATAGTTCGAGGGTGTAATAGCTACTTGCAACCGAGGTAAGCATTCTACTTTATATCATTCTTGCGAGGTAAATAAAACATTGGTAATGCAAAATGAAATTTTAATTAGAATAATTAGCAAATTTAGAGAAAAAATAGAAATTTCATCATCTGATGAAGTGCTTGACATTGTTGTAAATAACTTAAATCACTTTACGAACAAACTTCACAAACTTTCAGATCAAATGAAATGCCGCCATTTCCATTTTTTTTTCGTAAATAGTTTTCCATTTTTTTTTACGGCTCTGAGTTCCAAGGAGTTTTGCATAGTTTGAAATGTATGGAAATTAAATGCCGCCATGTTCAGTGTTTTTTTTTCAGTAAAAACTTTTCCTACCATTTTATAAGAAAAGAGATTGTTTACCAAGGAGTTTTGCATAGCTTGAACTGTAATGTGAACATTACAATTCAAGCATAGTGCGACGTAATGTTGCCTTGAATTGCAAACACCAATTTACAAGGAGACTTTCCACCATAGTAATCCCTAGTTACTGAGCAAGTATGATATAATAGTAGATTGTTACACAAGGGACGTAAGTAAGCTATTACAGAACAAGATCCAATTTGGCGCCAGTGCGAGCGCAGCTCGCATAGGGCGCTAATGGATCGCGTGCACCCGAGATATTTAGTCACACGAGCGAGCGCAGCGAGCGAGGGTGAATATAGTTCGAGGGTGTAATAGCTACTTGCAACCGAGTTAAGCATTCTACTTTATATCATTCTTGCGAGGTAAATAAAACATTGGTAATGCAAAATGATATTTTAATTAGAATAATTAGCAAATTTAGAGATTGTTCTGCTTCAAGCAAACAAAAATCAGGCTCTCCTCCTTTTTCTTCTTCTTCTTTTATTTAATGGCTTTCTACACAATTAAGTATAATTCTGCCAATGTCAAGTTTCATCATCTGATGAAGTGCTTGACATTGTTGTAAATAACTTAAATCACTTTACGAACAAACTTCACAAACTTTCAATTTTTTTTTCGTAAATAGTTTTCAATTTTTTTTTACGGCTCTGAGTTCCAAGGAGTTTTGCATAGTTTGAAATGTATGGAAATTAAATGCCGCCATGTTCAGTGTTTTTTTTTTCAGTAAAACCTTTTCTTACCATTTTATAAGAAAAGAGATTGTTTACCAAGGAGTTTTGCATAGCTTGAACTGTAATGTGAACATTACAATTCAAGCATAGTGCGACGTAATGTTGCCTTGAATTGCAAACACCAATTTACAAGGAGACTTTCCACCATAGTAATCCCTAGTTACTGAGCAAGTATGATATAATAGTAGATTGTTACACAAGGGACGTAAGTAAGCTATTACAGAACAAGATCCAATTTGGCGCCAGTGCGAGCGCAGCTCGCATAGGGCGCTAATGGATCGCGTGCACCCGAGATATTTAGTCACACGAGCGAGCGCAGCGAGCGAGGGTGAATATAGTTCGAGGGTGTAATAGCTACTTGCAACCGAGGTAAGCATTCTACTTTATATCATTCTTGCGAGGTAAATAAAACATTGGTAATGCAAAATGATATTTTAATTAGAATAATTAGCAAATTTAGAGATTGTTCTGCTTCAAGCAAACAAAAATCAGGCTCTCCTCCTTTTTCTTCTTCTTCTTTTATTTAATGGCTTTCTACACAATTAAGTATAATTCTGCCAATGTCAAGTTTCATCATCTGATGAAGTGCTTGACATTGTTGTAAATAACTTAAATCACTTTACGAACAAACTTCACAAACTTTCAATTTTTTTTTCGTAAATAGTTTTCAATTTTTTTTTACGGCTCTGAGTTCCAAGGAGTTTTGCATAGTTTGAAATGTATGGAAATTAAATGCCGCCATGTTCAGTGTTTTTTTTTTCAGTAAAACCTTTTCTTACCATTTTATAAGAAAAGAGATTGTTTACCAAGGAGTTTTGCATAGCTTGAACTGTAATGTGAACATTACAATTCAAGCATAGTGCGACGTAATGTTGCCTTGAATTGCAAACACCAATTTACAAGGAGACTTTCCACCATAGTAATCCCTAGTTACTGAGCAAGTATGATATAATAGTAGATTGTTACACAAGGGACGTAAGTAAGCTATTACAGAACAAGATCCAATTTGGCGCCAGTGCGAGCGCAGCTCGCATAGGGCGCTAATGGATCGCGTGCACCCGAGATATTTAGTCACACGAGCGAGCGCAGCGAGCGAGGGTGAATATAGTTCGAGGGTGTAATAGCTACTTGCAACCGAGTTAAGCATTCTACTTTATATCATTCTTGCGAGGTAAATAAAACATTGGTAATGCAAAATCACTTTACGAACAAACTTCACCAACTTTCAGATCAAATGAAATGCCAACATTTCCATTTTTTTTTCGTAAATAGTTTTCCATTTTTTTTTTACGGCTCTGAGTTCCAAGGAGTTTTGCATAGTTTGAAATGTATGAAAATTAAATGCCGCCATGTTCAGTGTTTTTTTTTTTCAGTAAAAACTTTTCTTACCATTTTATAAGAAAAGAGATTGTTTACCAAGGAGTTTTGCATAGCTTGAACTGTAATGTGAACATTACAATTCAAGCATAGTGCGACGTAATGTTGCCTTGAATTGCAAACACCAATTTACAAGGAGACTTTCCACCATAGTAATCCCTAGTTACTGAGCAAGTATGATATAAAATAACATTATTCAACAAAGACCCTATCACCTGTTTAGTTGATGTGTTGTGTAGTCTTGGTTTCAACTTCTCTGCTATTTTAGCTTCTGCCGGCCGTAGGCTTGCCGAAAACTTAGATACTGCTGTTTCCCATGAAGTATTAGGTCCATTGCACATCCAAATATTGATGCCTAAAATATAAATACATCAATTAAAAAGAGAAAGTTGCTTAATTCCACTTAAAAATCTGTAAAAATATTTTACTAGCTTCTGCGCGCGGCTTCGCCCGCGTTGTGCCAACATTTTGAATAGCCTATATTATGCTATTCCAGATCACTATCTACGCCTATACTAAGTTTCGTCGAAATCGGTTCACTGGTTTAGGCGTGATTGAAACACAAACATACAAACATCCAAATATCCAAACATCTAAAGAAACTCACAAACTTTCAGCTTTATTATATGAGTGGAATGGGATAGTTAGGAACTTTAAGAAATGGTTAGTACTTTAGTATAGCGTTATTAAGTATTATCTTACTTTCAAAAGGTGCAAATAATGTGTGTGTTTGTAATTCGGACTTCTCGCTGGTGCTCAGCAGCTTAATAAGCTGACTATGAGTTGACCTGATGTCTAGAATCTGAAACAAAAATCATTTCAAGTTATCTACTTACTTTTCAAACAGTAGGTATCTAATTGCTCTGACTTAAATGAAAATGAAACAATGAATTGTTTACCTCTTTAAGCCTGGTTTCAAACTTCTGACAGAATAACGGAATGTATGGCTTGCCGTTCCAAGGATGCAAGGCGTAATTCGGCCAGTAAGTTTCGGTCAGAGATTTGCAGGCACTGGTCCAAGTTTGGACCACTTTGAGGCTCTCAGACAAAAGAGTCAGTATCTCATACTCTTTGATATCATTGTCTAACTTCCAGAGAGGAACAGATGATAATGTTTTTTGTAAGAGAGAGCAGATAAAATGACCTGTTAAAAGAGTATTGCATTATACAATGTGTATATTCAAGATTTTTAAACTGTGTTTAAAATATACATAAAAGAATCATAACAATGAATGCAGGTTCATTTTTACAAAACTATCAAAAAGTGTGAAGTAGATTTCTTTTACTTGCATTGCATTCAATGAATTAAATTAACAGTAGGTACTTCAGGTACTCACCAACAATATCAAAAACATGAGTCATTCTGTGCTGTGAATATGGTACTGTAGTGAAACGCCACACATCATCAAGCAACCCTCCAATGTTTTCAGCAGACTCCCTCATCTCAGATATGCTACATGACTGCATTACTCTAAGAAACATAAAATTACAAAGATTTGATATTAAATTCAGTTCCTCACTCCTCTTAAAAACAATTTATGGGTTGCATGATTAAATGTATTACCTTAATTCTTCAGAGACATCTTGAAACAAATCACAGAAGGTTGAAACTGCTTCTTTCTCCTTTTTGTTGACATCCTTTTTAAGTCCAATTGTCTTCCAATAATCAACTTCATCTTGTATGTGGAATATAACTGAGAAGAGAGTATCACTTAAGTTGTCAATTATTAACAGCTCATTAATTTGCAAATTAACTATGCTTAGTTTGGGGCTAGATGATGCTGTGTGAAGTGTCCAGCATTATTTATTTATTTATTTATATAGGTTCTCCACTAAGAGCTGTCCACTCATCAGAATAGCTGGTTGTTTGTGGCACTTACTATTGACATCATTGGCCGCGCCTTTTCCATGAGTTAAGGTTTTGAGAAGAGCCTCTAAATCTGACAGGTATTTTTGGAGTTTTATAGAGTAGACATCATTTTCCTGAAATATGAACAAGAGTTTATCTCACTCATCATCATCATCCACAACCCGACTTCACCCACTGCTGGGTATAGGCCTCCCTAAGTTTGTGCCATCCACCACGATCCTGCGCTAATCGGACCCATTGACGGCCCGCGACATGTACAATATCGTCTACCCATCTAGCCGCCGGTCGTCCTACGTTTCTGTACCCAGATCTGGGCCACCATTCAGTCAATACTCTACTCCACCTGTCATCACCGCGCCTCGCTATGTGTCCCGCCCAGCTCCATTTTAGGTCCATTATCCTATTCCCGACATCCTGGACTTTTGTCTATTTTCGGATTTTAACATTTGGAACACGGTCTATCAGTTTGATGCCGAGCATGGCGCGCTCCATGGCCCTCACATCTCACTCATGAATTGATAAGTATTAGTAAACATAGATGTAACTTAGATACTCACGGCTGTAAGTAATGGAGAATAAACTTGCTTTAATGTATGATACAGCGATTCAGCTGCATTGTTTGACAGAGTGATAATATTGATATTCTTCAATGAAACTGCTCCATCTTCATCTATAATGGGTTGGGATGAATTTTTGTAGAATATCAAACATTTGTCTTTGTAGCTCTGAATCTGAAAATATGATTAAAATGTACCTAACTGATAGTTTATAAAATAATAGCAGTGCTTTTTGTAGGTACCTAGGTACAAAATCTTACCTTAGAGTTAAAGGCAAGTTTGTCTTCATCAATACAGCTTTGTATCAAGAGATTTTGTGAATTATTAATGAACTCTGATAGAATCTCTTCTGTATCATCAAATTTTAAACTAGGTTTATTGTAGAAATGCTCTGAAATAAGAAAACCCAAAGTTATAGAGGCACTGAAATATTTATATTAGCTAAAGGTACCTAGTTGGTACATACATATAAATGACTGCAAGGCTCTTCATGAACCATAGCAAAGCGCTTAGAAATGATGATCTAAAATGTATTTGACTTTTATACATTAAAAAACATACGTACCGGTTGTGTTCAATATAAAATTACGTGCTTGGTGCATATTATTGAACTAGGTAGTCACTGAAAATAACAGAACATTCTATTCACAATTCGTGCAACAAATCTCGGAGTTACATTGATTAAACAAACAGCAACGCCAAAGCAATGAGCAAAGCAAAGTAATTTTTCTCGGCTCGGCTGTTTGGATTTTCGCTCGGTTCGGTCGGTTTGTTTTGATAATTTTACAATTCTGACATTTCTTTCGTTGCCATGGTAACTGGCAGTGGCTGGTAATGGTAATGGCGCCGCGAATGCGCCGAGAGGAAGATTTCCTAGCAAAAATTTAATGGTTAACCATCATAGTGAGTAAAGATGTCAACGTCAATTTCAACTATTTGTTACTGTCAACTTCAAAGCTGCTATAATTTATAATTTTATTTCTAAATTACAAAATAAAATAAAATACTCATCTCTCGTTTCGGGAAAAATCAGAAACCCAGAAAATCTATAGAAAAATAATAAAAAATGAGTTTCCTCAATATGATACGCTTACGTACTGTAGCCGTAAGTATTTCTAAAACTAAGTGTGCTAAATTATCTCCATTCAGTTGCTATCACGTATTAACCAAAAAAATTAAAGGTAAAATATCATCAATCTGTGATGTGATGCAATGCCATAAACTAACCTGGATCTCGACTGCACGCCCTGGGGAAGGTAGAAATTCCGTCAGATCCAGCTACTTTTGATTGAGTTTCCTAGTTTTATTTGTTTACTCTAAAACGCCAAAGTCGTCCCACCAGTCCCCGCTTTACTTGTTCTTGATACAACTTCGCTTCGGCACTATATTAGAAGTTAGAGATCCATAATCACATTTATATGTACATACTTTATAATACCTACACTGTCCTGTGCTTATCTTGAATTTCGTTTTCAGCCCCTGAATACTTTGAGGAAGTTGAATGCCATGATGAGCACCACCACAGAATCAGTAGACACCACTTACATGGAAATACCACTCTACAATATTGAGAAACCACAGTCTTTAGAGAAGCGGAAGGCAAGGTACTTAGGCCTTTTATTTATACTAGATGATTTATCAGCGTCAGGAGGCAACCTATGCCTACGCTCAACAGGACGCTGTAGTGCCTGGGACATTGCTTGAGATGGAATAGGCTTGCCCAGCACCTAAACCATCCTCTCAGCTTAATTGGTCTTAACCACAGGAAAGACGACGTCAATACGTATGGAGCTGGTTAAGCTGCAGGTTTCCTCACAATGTTTTCCTTCATCGTTAAGAGCTTGTGTTAACCCTTAATCAAACAAAAGTCATATATGTACCACTTAGTTTGATAACAAAAAAAACTATTTTCTATTGTTTGGCAGGACTTGAATTTGAAAGTATTGTAATCTCTGATAATTTTGCTATCTAATATGCTGGCAACTTTATCTTTGTGACTTTTGCCTGTCAGTGAAAAATGATGTCAAATTTTTTTTTGCGCCAAATTTGACATTTAGTTCGTATTTTTGCGTGTCACTTTCAAACTTTTGGAATTTTTGTTCGGCGAAGAATTCGTTAAGTGCTCTTGGAGTTCAAATAGGTAAACTCTATTATATTTAAGAGGTCCTACATGCATAATAATGAGAATATTACCAAGGTTTGCATAGTTTTTGATCACTCAAAGTAGAGACTGTAAGTGGTATCTATTTTACCATTGTCCGTATAGGTAAAGTTCTTAATCGAATTGTATACATAAAAATGTGTGTAAGTATAGTGTGACTTTTGAAAGTAAATTGTTTGTTGCAGTAAATTACCATGTTTAAAAAACCTAAAAGAATCATTTTTCAAGGAAACAACATCTTCCAAACCACAGCAGGGCTCTAAATGGCATCTCAGACCCAAAGTTAACAAGTTTAATATAAAATTAGACTATGTGAGAACAAAAACTAAAATAACAATCATAAATAAATGGGAAATTGTGGAAAAAACCTTTTACGTAGGTAAAATCCTATTTATTTTCATATTCTCAGGCTAATTATTTTTACAACTGTAGTCACGGGAAACAACTAGTCTAAAGTTATGAACAGACCGTAACGGACAATGGTAATATACGTACCACCAACGAAAAAAATTTCAAGTCCTACATGGACAATGGTAATATACATACCACCAAAAAATCACCCCCTTCCACCCCCTTTTTTTGATTTTTTCCAAAAGAAATGGAATCAGAGACCCCTAATTACCCAGAAACCCCATCTTTTTTTAAAATATCATGGCCAGGGGCTCGCGTTTGTTTAAGGGTTAAAGTGCATATAAATTTTGATGAAAAATCTATTGATGCGCGGCCTGGATTCGAACCCACGACCTTCGGAATGAAAGTCGAGGCACGACCCCATTCGGCCAACACGGCTCTAAAAAGAAGCGGAAGGCAAGGTAATACTTTCATAAATAAGTCTCAATGAAGTCAAAGTCAAAAAAGCATTTATTTAGTTGTACCGCTGGGATCACTTACATAGTCTTAAAACAAGATGATTCTACTCCTGTTCCTTCGCAACCAATACCATGTAGAATCTGGGCAACAAATATGTTAAGGGGTCTAGCTTTATTTTAGGTGATAAAAATAATAAGCAAGGAGTCAGGAGAGTAGCATAGCAACCCTAGAATCCAAGTACTCCTGGGGAGATCCTTGTTCCTCACATCTGCCTGCCCTTGTTGAATGTCTGGATTGAACATTTATGAAAAATAGGTGCCTTGACTGGTAGAACTGAAAGGAGGGAGTTGTAAGACTATTGCCCAGAGGTAAAATTGTTACATAAGTAATCTTTCATTTCAATCTTTCTTAAATTTAATCCAGAAGAACTAGTGATAGTACAAGACAGAGAAGCATTCCATTTGCTACCTACTTAACGATAGCACCTAAGCATGTCTAATTACTTCAAACAGCAATAAGTACTTATTAAAAATGTGATGTGAACAAACTCTTAAGACAAACAAAACATAAATAGGTCTTCATTCATAACAAAAGCAATTATATTGTTGCAAAAATGTTAAGTGCTAACCAAGATGACATTATTATCTAGGTAGGTTTTTACTATCCACAAGCTTCCCCCCCCTTGCTTCACCTGTGTTGTCTAGATAAAAATTAACTCAATGTAGCTTGTAGTCAATTAACTCATTTTAGGTTTAAAGACATTTATTCTCATACAAACGATACAGTTCTTTTATAATGAGATACACAATATACTTATAATTAATTATAGTTATGATTTCTCACTTCTGGAACCGGAGCTTTTCTATGCCGCATCGCAGATAGGTAAGATTGATGTATTTTTAGAATTAGATCAGTTCCAGTTATTACCACTATTATAATCCAGAACAAATTATTAAACCCTTTGGTATATTTGTATTAATTTAGATATAATTATCCAACTTACATTAAATGTCAAAGTTTATGTTTCTATTTCAATCTCGCCTTCCTGTGAACCGATTGGGATGAAACTTGGAATTATACAATTTTGCTATCACAATAACTGCAGGCGGAAGCTAGTCTTGTAGTCAAATAAATCTTTGTGTATTTCGTATTTAAATAATGCTATTTCTTTATTCCAGGCTTCACTACCAGTCTCGGAAGAGAGGAATGCTGGAAAATGATCTGTTGCTCAGCACCTTTGCAAAGAAATACCTGGACTCATTCACAGAAGAGCAGACAATGATGTATGATCGTCTCATTAACTCACCCAGCAATGACTGGGACATTTTCTACTGGATTGTTCAGAAGAAGGACACACCTAAGGAGTTTGACAATGAAATTATGAATCTGCTTAAGAAACATGCAAAGAATGAGGACAGACGCTCACTCCGCCAGCCAGATCTATAACACTAACAAGTCAACTTAACACAAAAAACATGTTCACTATGTATACCCAAGGTGCGGTAAATAGTCTTTCAGATCTTTTGTGAACTTAAAATAGTTTAGCGAAAAAGTAGTACCTAATGCTTAGTACCTATTTGTTAGTTAAAATTGTTATTGTTTTATTTAAATTCAATTTTAGTTTACTTAATTTTGGATTAAATTGTTCGATTTTCAAATTGAATTTTTATATACTTAAATATAAATAAATACCATTATGAAAGTAATTTGGAGAATGTGACTTGAATTGAATTTCCAATAAACATTTATGAAATCTGTATAAAATTTGATATAAACACAGAATATATTAATTATTATTTTACAGAATATATACACTGAGGAAATGGCATGCTGACAATTACTATATTTTACTCCATTAATTTTCCTATAGTCCAAATTACTGCTTATTATTATAAAAAGATAAATATTATTGTTGTGTTAATAATTACTGCTGTGTAGTAGTTAAATGGTTTTTTTTTAATATTAATTGTGAGAATTAATTGTCCTTCCAAGCATTGTGTTTCAATGCTCTTGCCATTTGAAGTGTGACATTTAAAATCTTCAACCTGCCGATGTAGAATAATTCCTAATGTAAATCAGGCTTGTACGTAAATCAGCATTATTTGCCAGGGATATTTACATATTCATATAAATGTGTATGAACATTTACAGGTACTTTGTGACCCAGTACATTTCACTCGACCCCCGACCGCGGCGCGGTTTCATTACGTTAGTCTCGCATTGTGCGCAAATACCGACTACCTTCTATCAACATATTTTCAGTGCGCAATCTGTTTTGATCAAATTCAGTGCCTTTGGTGTAATATTAATTTCATTAATCGTGTTATTTATGTGAATGAAACGTCATAATCATTACCCGTATCCATAGGTCACACGCAATCTTATCTTTTGCTTATATGTTTGTGCTTTTGATCAGTGAAGCCAGTTTACTTGGAGCTTGATATGAGTATAGTATTATTATAGTGTTCGTAATTAACGAAAGTACTTTTGGTATATGTAAATATTTATCTCCGAAATTGGATACTCGAAGTGCACTCAGTGTTGAACTAATATCTAGTGAAAAGTGTTTTGTATAGAATCCACAAGTTTAAAATGCCTATCCGCCGCAGCAAGGTAAGATAATGAAAATTCAATTCTAGATTGAACCAGTTCTTAATTAAATTAGTCTTAACTTTATCTGTAATTCAATTATCCCTTTAGGTAAGCAAATTGTCCACTGCATAAATGACCAAAATTATAAATACGTTCCTGAATAACATTTTTACCGGAATAAATCATTTCTTTTAGGTAGGTAGTCACTCCTAAAAAAATACCTATTTCCATTGGTATAAAATTTGCATAAGAATCAGTTGAGCCATCTAAAGATCGTTGCATACGATCTACCTACTTACAATAACAACTGCCAGTCAGAAGCGCTCTACTTTTTAACCGATTTCAAAAAAAAAGTCTGACCCAATGTATGTTCGCAATTTCCCCAAACTAATGTTACCATTTGGATTTGGGTTATCGCGGGAAGCATTTAGTTTAAAAACATTGTTCTTAGACTTAACCAGAACTAGAGATTCAACATAGGAGTAGGTCAGTAAAAGATTCATTAATTGTTGAGGAGGGAAGTCAGTTAATTTTTCTTAAAAAAATATGATAGGTATGAAAAGTACGTTAGTAATTCTTAAAAACATTTACCTAGGTTCTTTTAGACAAGTGAATTTTAAATGCGAAAGACTGCTACATCTGCCAAACGAACTTTAAGTCTGCATTAATTCTGCCTACGCCAATAAATTTATATCTGACGGACTAATATCTCCTTAATAAGTAGGTACAGTCAAGAAAAAATAAGATTAAGATGTCGTATTATGTTATGATTAGGTTAGGTTAGTTAAACGATATTTGTGTTACGTACCTACCTACTACTAATCTCAAACAAAAAAATGTCTTTAAAAGGTGGGCAAAGATAAAAATGTCTTTAAAAGGTCAGGAACTTCCTTAATTTTAAATAATAAAAAAGGCAGGTTGTTTGTTACCTAATCTTCAAAAATGTCATGAAAATAATCTTTATTAATTTGGGAACGAACAGAACAATGTTAAGAACATTAAAGATTATAATGTATGTTTTTTTACTAAAAGTTATGAAAGATAAAATGTTTAAAAGACCTTAAAAGGCGTGTAACGTAACTCCAAAAGAGAGGAATCAGATCCGTATTTTAGAAAATTTTAATTAATCGTATGCAAGATGAAATGAGTAAGGAGTGATGACGGCTGATAGAGAAAAATGGAAGAACACAATGTTGTGCCGACCACACATAACGTGGGATAACAGGAAGATGACAAGACCGTATTTTCCAGGTGCTCGTTAAGTGGATATTCGAGAACCAGCACAAGCTGCAGACAGTGCGATGCTGCAGTTCTTCGCTCAGGTACAAGGAGGTGGAAGAAAGTGCGCACGTCGCTCCCGAGCCAATTCCGGAACCAACGCCATCTAAACCTCATATCACGCCGGAGATCTCTTTCAAGGTAAGATTGCAAATAGTATGGCTTGAGCCTTCATCTTCTAGTATTTGTCAAAGTTTAATCATAATGTTACGGAATGCGGAAATAATTAGGTTCGTTAATCATTTGACGACCTCTGTGGGGCAGTGGCTGAATGCCCGCTAGGGACGCAGAAAGTTGCGGGTTCGATCCCCGCCGCGGGATAAATCTTTGTATGATCTGCAAATATTTATCTCAGGTCTGGGTGTTTCTATGTATAATATGTATGTATTTACAAACAAAAAGTATATCAGTTATCTGGTTCCCATATTACAAGCTTTGCTTAGTTTGGGGCTTGATAATGCTTTGTAAAATTTCCTTTGTGCATTATTTATTATTATTATCAAATGTTAATCGACTTTCGTTGCTGACTGTACCTAATTCATGCTTAAGAGATCGACATCACGTTCTTACTAATATAATTTTAATAATACAATTTTATAAAATGGCAGGTACCTAATGGTCTTAGATCAATTTTATCTGAGGTATTGGTATCTACCTCGGAGGTATTTTATCTGAGGTATTGGTACCGTGGTAGGTACCAATACCTCACCTTAAACGTTTAATTGTTACCTACCGAGGTATAGTAGTACAATTAAACGTTTTGGAATTTTCGGATACGTATGCGAATGATTATACCCTTAACAAGTTAAAGGAACACCGCGTCTGTGGTATGGCATACGTAATTGAAAATTTCAGGACGTAGCAAATGGAAATTCCAGCCTCAAGCTGGCAAAATATAAGTGGTGTAACAATGCATGAATAATTACTTACGCGTTTTCAGATGCATAGATGCATTATTCCATAAACCTATGAAGTACAGGTTCTACTAAGAGTAAATAAACTGTACCTATTACCTGACCACGCGATGCAAAAGGATTGCTTTATTAAGCTAAGACAATTTTTATCTCTTCCTTGTTTATTCAAAGGATCTAGAACATTAAACCGAATGTCTATCGTACCTTGATAATACCTATGCCTAGGTAATAATATTATGTAGTCCCGTTGCTTTTTAGATTACGTACAAATGTTAACCGATGGTATTTAAGAGTCATTTTAAAGTGATGTAACGTTTTGATCATAGACATGTAGGTAGCAAGATTAAGTAATGTTTTGTTAACATACAAGTTTGTTTTTAAACAGTAGGTAACCTCATTAATGTCTGTTTTGAACCTTTATCTTGTTTGTGTCCGTTCATGTGTGCTGTTATTTATTTCTAACCTATCTGACAGTGGCTGATTGCATGATTTATGCAGAGCTAAACATGCCCACAAACACGTGAGGTCCCACTGCATTTTGCCGTTTTCCTTCTATTTTATTTAATAATCTGCTATCATCAGTCACCAAAATAAAATAATGTTCTCAATCACCATACTTACAATGTGAAGCGCTCGTGGTCGTGCTTGCTTAGTCGTTCTTGATAGAGCAACGTTCGAAACGGTCTGTAAGTGCTTCCGTGCTTCGGAGGGCATGTTAAATTGTCGGTCCCGGCTATTTAAGTCGTTAAGCCATGACGGAGGCCTCAAGGCGGCCTAAAAACTGGCCGTCACCAGAATTGGCCACTGACTCATACGAACTTACTCTTACTTACCATACTTACATAAAAAATAGGGACAAATACCTATTGCAAGTGCTCCAGTATTTTATTCTTTAAACACATGTTTACTGTCAACAGCATGAAGACTTACAAGTTCGGTTAGCGGCACCATACCAGTTGAATCCTAAACCAGAAGCCAAAGACCTCGGCTTCGGGAGATACTTCACCGACCACATGCTCAAAGTACAGTACCACAAAGCGCTGGGAGGATGGCAAAAACCAGAGATCATGCCTTTCGAGAACCTTAGCATACATCCTGCAGCAAAAGCTCTACATTACGCCATACAAGTAAGTAAATCTCTAGTGATAAGCATTGAACTCTTTTAAATAGAGCTGAATGATGATAAGTAGATTGATACCTAATTTCTACGATAAGGTAGGGTAACGAACGGTGTCTTCTTGAAAGCACGTGCTTAGCAACGACTATTTTAAGCCTCATAATCTCTTAGATACTCAGCCATGACCATATCTTATCATACTAAAGTCTTCTCTTGTCGTTTCACTAGTTCTCCAACCAGTGATTGTGATGAAGAATTTAAACTGCGCCTCAAAGAGTAGCTCCTTTCGTAGTGTAGGTTAATATAAATACTTAACATATTTTTTTCCAGCTTTTCGAAGGCATGAAAGCTTACCGAGGCGTGGATGACAAAATCCGCTTGTTTCGACCAGACTTGAATATGGAGAGGATGAATCTCGCCGCTCAGAGATCCGGCCTGCCCATGTTTGATGGGGAAGAACTAGTCAAGATAATCTCCAGGCTAGTCCAGATAGATCAAGAGTGGGTGCCGCATTCCGAAACCTCTACGCTGTACATACGACCTACGTTAATAGGCACAGAGGTAAGACATTCTGATGTTATTCAAAATAGCTTCTTTCACCATTTCAATGTAAATTGTTTACCACCTTAAGGTCTCTGTATGGCAAACAGTGTAAGAACCTTTATGCTGTAGTATGATAAATAACTTGGTAGGTACTCTAGGTACCAACTTTGAAACTCTTAGATCGTAATATAAGCCCTACAACCACGAAACAATGCATAGATATTAACCATTACAAATATTTTCTCTACACATACCTACTTCTAAGTGTACCTATGTCTACATCTACACTCGCTGTAGTGTGTCTCACATTTAATCTTTATTATATCTATTCTGTGAAACTTATTTTATCCTTTAACATCTCAATCCGTTTATGTTGCTTGATTTGTTATGGCTTAAAAATAACCTAGTTTCTAAGACGAAAGTGGTATGATTGCCTGTTTTGACTTCTTATCTGTTCTCTGACGCATCATTGATGTTCACAACAAGTCAGCAAACAAGACGAAGGAGCTTTGTAAATGCGTCATATGAGATGCTTTTCTTGAAGATTTATTATTGTTTATGTTTGAGATTTATTGGTAAGTCCTCAATCAAAAGTGATACAATAACCCCGATTCAACCTTAGTAGCTTAAACCTAAATAAGAGAACATATTGTGGGATAACCATTTCTTTGGATTTTGGATTATAAGGAAAATTTTAAATATTTGTTGTAGAGTTCAAATACAAAATAATATTTCTTTAGTAGGTACCTATTTCTTTGGGACAGATTGTTAGCCTTTGATAACTATTAATCACAAAATGAGCCTTTGTATTTAAATCTGGGCGTGCCTGATTTTGTAGCATTCACGTACAAATAAATATTTTAAAATTTAAGCAGGTTTTAAAAAACTAGTTAGGTAAATAAAATATATTTTGGTTATCTAGTTCTACAGTACCTACCTTAGACAAGTGTTACAATTAAAAACATTTTCACGTATTTAATTACAGTATACTTATAACGAATGACGCCATTTGTTTTGCACTTGTGCTCTAGCACTACTATTCAGTATTCCTTTTTATGCAAAAATTCCGACGTTTTAAACTACGAGTAGGGTAGGTACCATATGTTAAACAAACGGATTAAAACCTTGAAAATGTAATATTAACATATATAAATACCTAACTAAATGTTTTCAAAAAGTACCTACCTACGCTAATATTCTAATTTAGTTAAAACGTTTTGTTAAAACAGAAAAATATATAATATAAGTAAGTATGTATATCTACCTAAATAATAGCGTGGGTATTTTTTAAATCCGTAAACATACTAAACAAGAAATATGATGGCATTTCTTTATTTGGCTTAGCAGGAAGTTATCCTGTTGGTAAATTTAGTAGGTACCTAGTTTATATTATTTTTTGTTCCGCCATAAGGAAATTAAAGCATAATATCGATTGTTATCTGATGGTATTTAGGGTTAGTAGTAGCAGGTTTACCTACTTTATTCTGATAACTCTGCAAGTCTAAACAACCGTCTTCAAAATAATAAGTATGCAAATAGATGTACTGTATTTACACTTTAATTTATCATACCTAGATAAATTAAAGGTACAATTATTGTCAACATGGAATTAACGCTATCGTAGTTTCATGAAATCTGATAAACAGACCCCCAACAACTGATAAAGTTGTTTTCGTTTATAAACCACATTTTTGCCTTCAACGCATCACGATTTTTCAATATCTTTATAGTACATACCTAACTTGCTTAAATTCACGTGTTTATCAATGACCTCACAATGAATATAGTATCTTTGATATCTGTGCATTAATCACGGCAGATAAAGAAAAAAGATACAAACTACCACACAGATTTGCAACGAGCCTTTCTTTGATTCTCACTGGAACTTGACTATTCTATTTACATCTATTAGGATTACTAAACTTTGTGCTGGTTCTTCACGTTACGCGAACGAACAGGAATATAATCCCCTTCTCGTGATGAACTGGTACTGAATATACTATTCTTATTACCTAAGGCCAAAATGTTCGCCGTTTGCCTATCACTGGCTTTTAAAACCTATTCCTGTGGTACTGAGTAAGCTTATTGTCCGAGGCCAAAATGTTCTTACTAACTAAACTGTTATTTATCCCTAGCCAACGTTCGGCATCCTGGCACCGGAGTCAGCTCTACTCTTCGTGATCCTCAGCCCCGTGAGTGCCTACTACAAAGCCAGCAGCGACGGCGCCGTGTCTATATTCGCAGACCCTTCCGTAGTTCGAGCCTTCCCCGGCGGCGTGGGCAATAGGAAAGTTGGTTCCAATTATGGCCCTACGATAGGTAAGAAAATTTGCTATGAATTTCATCTGAAATTTACCCATTGCTGAGTATTGGACTCCTCGTTGGACTCATCGTGGCCATATCTGCCGAAGAACCGATAACCGTTGGGGTAAACGAGTTGAGTGGAGACCGCGACTCGGCAAACGTAGTGTAGGACGCCCTCCGGCCAGGTGGAGTGACGATCTGCTCTGGCTGCTGGCAGAAACTGGACGCGTCGAGCTGAGGACAGGGCGCAATGGCGCTCATTAGGGGAGGCCTATATCCAGCAGTGGACTGCTACAGGCTGATGATGAGTATTGGACTCCGCGTTATACCGCCACTTTCTCCAATCCAGACGCATCCTCTGTTTGTCAATAACTCGTACAACGACATAAACCATCTGCTGGTCTGCCAACTGATCTGCAACTTTCACATAGGTCCTTAGATGCATAAATAATAACACAAGGTGTATGGTGTGTTTATTTTAAGATTACCTTTGTAGATTGTAGATGAAAAGTGGCAAAATCCGATTGCAACCATGTTTATCTTTTTTTATAGAGGCCACGTCAAGGGCTGCGAAATTGGGCCACCATCAAGTCCTATGGCTGTTCGGACCCAATCACGAGCTCACTGAAGTCGGCGCCATGAA
This sequence comes from Epirrhoe alternata, assembly GCA_963565295.1. Taxonomy (NCBI): domain Eukaryota; kingdom Metazoa; phylum Arthropoda; class Insecta; order Lepidoptera; family Geometridae; genus Epirrhoe; species Epirrhoe alternata. The sequence goes on along the minus strand of OY751381.1, from coordinate 8,099,931 downwards.
CATATTCATGGTCTACATAAACGAGCACGGAGGTAATAAAAAAATATATTTTTCATGTCACCGTCGACATTGATAAACTGAGCAGCCAGTTTATAACTAGATATCCGTGTAAGTGACCTGCCCGATATTACTGTTATCTCGTATGACGATGTCGCTTTGAACTTTTGACCGGTAAATTCTTGTCTCTTCAACGTATCTGAAGCAACAATTAGGGTCACTAACATCACACCATTTTTCCATGGAAATGTTTAGGTACTTACTGTTCAAACTCTATGATAGAACTCAAGGATATTACCTACTTATTTGCATTAAATGATACTAAGAACTCAAATGCAGATAACACTTGACCATGAAACGTGCTCATTTTGATACTTTATCTTACTTGTTTTCAAATTAATTTAAAATAAGCTCTTTTCATTTTGCAATATCAGGTAAACATTTGCAAAAAACGTGTATAAAATTACTGTGGTGTAGCCATATTTACAATATGTTTTGGGATACATTTTGTAAATAAGAAACTAAAATAAAATAATCTTTTACAGACAAGCAGTTAAGCACGCCGCCATTGAATGGTCTGATATTGCCGGGCGTCACTCGTCGTTCCATCATCGAGCTGGTCAGCCAATGGGAAGACGTCGTCGTCAAAGAGGAAGTTATCACTATGGACCACGTGGTACAACTTAACAAGGAGGGACGAGTAAGTTTTCAAGCCAAATGAATGTAAAATAAATTTTCCTTTTAAACGCTGAATGGAATATTTTTGTCGTATTTTAAGACTCGTAATTTTCTTATTTTTGGAATGATCACTTTTACTTAGTATCTATATAACTCACATACTATTTTGCAATTTATTCAAGCATGCGTTTGCGGAAGATTATGCAATTGTTAATATCTTTGCTCTGTAAATAATAGTACGGAATAATTTCAGTTGCTGGAGATGTTCGGAGCGGGCACGGCGGTAGTCATAAGCCCCATAAGCCGGGTCGGCTTCCTGGACCAAGATATTCGAATCCCCACCATGAAGCAAGCGCAACCAGTCTTCCAACGAGTCAAAGACACGCTCCTAGCCATCCAATACGGGCACATAGAACACCCCTACGCCAAAGTCATAACGTAATGAATCCACAACGGGCCGGATACTAACATTGTGGATATCTCAGTGATGGACAATCATGTGAAAGTGTTTACTGTGCCCGAAATGTGCGAGTGATAAACTTTAATAAGATAAGTTAACGATAAACAAAGGCTAAGAAGTCTCCACGTGGACGACGAGTGCTGCGCACTTGATATCACTAAAATTACGCCTACTATTATAAGTTATCTTGCGGTATCGGCGCAAGTGCTCATTTTTACCGTTCGTATCTTCCTCATTAGTTAGATATTAGGGAAGTATTTTATGGACTACCGATGAAACAGATTTGATTATTTTATTAAGTTAGGGAAACGGGGGTTTGAATACCCAATAGTTCTGTGATTGTATGTTTATATAAATAATGTTAGATTGCGGTCTAATGACAATATAAACTCCTACGCACTTGCAGTGTTTATCATAAAGGCTTGCTTCTGTTTAGATAACGTTCAACTAAGATTCTGCGAATGTTTTTAGTTCCTTATCTATTACAAAATTAAAACAGAAAACGTAATATCAACGTCAAACAGTTAATACTGTTGAAATTTTCATACCGTTTTCATCATCGAATATATCGCCAGTTCCACGTATCCCTTCTAATCTATCCAACTGGTAGTAATTTCAATTGAACACCATCTCACTTGCTTTCAATCACATCAAGCTTGATCTACTATATCCTATTGTTGGATAAAGACTTATCAATATTAAACTTTTATCCTTGAAGCAAATCATTATGACAAACACTAAGGTGGACAAAAACTCCGGTCAGAAAGATTTTGAGAAATCGAAGTACGGAAATCTTATAAAACATACCTATGTCATGAGGCGTCAAGAGTGTTTAGTGATAATGATATTAGTTAAATTGTATAGCTAAAATCATTTGTTCTAGATTTTAGTTGTAATATAGTTAATCTTAGCTAATGGTAATTTTCAATTATGTTCTCGAACTAAGTTTAAGTTCTTCAATTCTCTTCTCACTTAGTGATGATAAGTTACCGACCAGAGTGGAAACCTACTCTATAATTTGGGTTCCGGCAAAAACGCAAAACCCGGTTCTTAAATTTAATTATTAAATTAATTATTTAATTTAATTAGCTACTGCAGGCGGCTTCGCCCGCTTGGTACCAACATTTTGAATAGCCTATAAGCTATTCCAAGTCATATACGCCTATTCCAAGTTTCATCAAATCGGTTCACTGGTTTAGGCGTGATTGAAACACAAACATACAAACATCTAAACAAACTTTAGCTTTATTATATGAGTGGGATAAGTTACCGACCAGAGTGGAAACTAACTCTATAGTTTGGATAAAAACCCACAACGCGGTTCGTAAATTTAAATAATCTTAAATTTTATATTACACTTAATCTACATTCGAAACCAGGAAATATCTTTATCCCTAAACACATAACAAACTAAACCAATGTCTTTCAACCGCGCTGTGTTTATTTTAAAACAAATGCTGCAATAGTTAATTATAATTGCGCAATATAAAATTTACAAAACATACCTAACAGCGTGTAAAAACAAAATGATAACGCACATTCGTTATTTTGATTGGCGAAAAAAATAGGTTTACATTGTAATGATAATAAAAAGGTTAGCGTTTAATATTTTTGAAGGTGTGTTTCTCGTAGAAAATAATTTGTTTTGAATTCATGAATAGCGATTCAGATTTTGATAAGGCGCTTGTAAATAAATATAGATATGTATGTATGTATGTGATGGAAATTTCTGGCATTGAACTGTGCATTTAAGAATGAAACTGGGCGTCGCTGATAAAATATTTTAAGAATAAAAATAGTGCACTTAGTTAAAATATTTATAGTAGCAAAACTACTAAAAATTCTACGTAATAGGACTGGTATGTACCAGTGTGGTTTTGTGTGAAATGTGAAAAAAGTTACGATTTTTACAACTTGTTAGGCAAAATACAGATTATTCTATTTCACAAAGTCCCATAGGCTTTAGTTTATATTCTTCAAATCTTAAGCGTGCATAAGCCTAAAGGATACGTAGTTAACTGTAAAATAAAAAATGCACAACAAAAGACTAACCTAGTCGACTTCGCGACATTGAATATCTGTAAGAAAATATCAGGTTCTGGGATTGCCACTCTTGTACTTACATATGTATAGACATATGTATAGACATTACATTGTATAGACAATTATTCCGGGGGAATATCATCAAATGTGTTGCTACACCATAATGTGTCCCGGGACGTTTGTCCCTTAGTGAGTATGTGGCTTTATTGGTGTTTGAGATATGATTCGAGCAAAATGTATGAATTTAAAATTAATTTAATATTATTTATGCAATTGATGTGATAGAATATGGATGATTGTTTGTCTAGTCTAAGATCTAATGAATTTTATTTATAAATACAGTTTTATACAATTCCAATTCACTTTTCTTTTAACTAAATCTTCCGTTATTTCATAAAAAAAAGTTTGCTGACATTAATGTAACAACATGTTCCAATGGTTTATTATCTCAGCAAATGTTTTTTTACCGCTATCGTCTCGCACACCGAAAAATCTCGAACAACTTGCTGATAACGAAATATAACAAAACTGATGCCCCTTACACACCCAGGCCGATAGGTATAGCTATTATATAAAATATCAGAACACAGCATAACGGTTATCATACTGACCGCACACTCGAATATAAATTTTAGCAAGTTCTTATAAACTAATTCGATAGATGGAGTTTTTAGGCCGTTACAGCTCATAATAACTGCTTTATAGGCGGGACCGTCAATTCAACAAGTTTAAAGTATAACATGAAAATCTAGGAGGTACGATGTATGATAGACAATCCCCCCGCAGTCGGACGGAAGGTATTGCCGCTGTATTGATTCGCAAATGACCGAATAGTGTAGTGTAGTGGTCTAGGAATGGAGTTGTATTTATGTAACAGTTCGTCAAATTGTTCGAATGATGCTACACACAAACCTGCGCCACAGAATACGGAATAATAGTAAGTAATGTATAGCATTATTGTGTGAGTTGTGCTTATCAGAGTTTGAATTTTTGTGAACGGTTTGATTTATTTATTCAACGCAAATATAAATTAGTAGTACCCCAGATAATATAATTCGTATTTTCGAGTTCTATATTCGAGTAGTGCAAACTCTATACAAAGGTCTAGAACTAATTAGAGAGAAAAGAGAAACAAAGAGATTGTCACAGTATAAAAGACTTTAATCTTTAAACGTGGCTTACAAAACACTAGTTATTAATAGTTGGGCCTATTCAGGTGGTAAAGGCAAATCATCGTCAAATTCTTCTTCAATATGTTTCTTCTTGTCCGCTCGACGAACGGAACGACTTGCCGGCTGCAAAGGCTCCTGACTCGAAGCATCACCGGAATAACTATAAAGGAAAATTTGGGGGATTTATTTTTACTGCGTAATGTAACATGCAAATTCATGGATTTAAATGAATGGAGCTCGATAAATATTCAGACGGTTGACCCTGTGGCGGCGCCGCGCTTAGTCTAGATTTTTTAGTGCGTGTCTGGTGCGCAGTAACTTTGTGTTAAAAGGTCTTTGACGCCGCGCTCCGGCTCGAAGACGCTTCTTCCGTCAGATAAAGTTGACACACTTCCCGGTTGGTTGAGGTGAATTTTGGCACAACTCTAGAGTCTTCGATGACAGTGAGCTGATCTGATGATGGAGTTAGGAACTGTTAAATAGAACTCCACAGTGAGCAAGAGTAAAATATCCGTGTTTGGGCTCATCAATTTAAAATAAAAATTTTAAAGCTTTTATAGAATTTTTTTAAAGTTATTTACAAGTTCAAAACACGATACCAAATTGCAATCACGTGATATGTTTCATCCACAACTGGTGCAGTTTTGGCCAGTATTGTATGTACTTAGCGTGACTGATAACAGGCTGTTTTTGTTAATTGTAGGTATTGCGTTTCGAATCACGTGTGTACAGTACAATGTGTGATATTTTGTTTACCTACGGTCACCGTAAAGAACTTAGCACTTTAATACAGACAAAAGATCGCCTGCAGGTTATCTCTTAAAATAAATAACCAAGTGCGAGTTGAGAGTTGCTATTTTCAGTATTTTTTCGAATACAATATGCTACCAACGCGTAAAGGGCGAAGTTTGCCGTTGCAATGCGCAATAGACAATTTGGTATGAAATCACCATTGCGCATGTCAAACGACTCACATACGAATGATTACCTAGATCCGTCGACCGTGTTTAACTCCATGCTCTAATGCTTAGGTCTACGTTTTCTTCCCCAGATTCATTCTTAATAGTTCTTATTTTAGAGATCCTTAGATAAACTTTGAGGAAAAGCCCCTAGTGAAGCTTTAACATATTAATCTAAGCCTTTATTTTACATAGGGTACCTATTACGAGTAGGAAAGTCCCAACTTTTCATATTAATGATTTAGGTACATTTGTAGTAACCTATTTCAATTATTTACATACGATCTTGACCCGATCTCAGCGGTTCACCTAATAATTGTTTATAACTAGTTACGGCCAGATCTAAAGTAAACTGCTTACGTGACAATTTTCCCCTGACCTCTGCACGTATGTATTTAAAAAGCACGATAATGATAGACGTCGGTTTAATAGCTATGATAAAGTACCTAATGGGCAACGCCCATTAAATTGCAGTTATTATGCAGAGCAAACAAATAACAGTTTTAATAACTAGAATAAGGCATCTGAAACCACAATATGTACCATAATTTTTTTGTGAAAACACTTTTAACGTTACGTAGGGAGTACATTTTTGGTCGAGCACAAGTTGTCCATTTGTGACGTCCAAAGAAAGAATGATGAGCAAACGCAAAATATCATTGGTCGAAATGCACCCCGTGAAAACAAAGCACAGTAGGTACAAACAGTCATTGTTTTTGCTAAGATTTGATTGCTCATGTACCTAACCTACTTACCTACAATAAAAGTTGAGTTTTTCAAAAGTTTTGTCTAGACGAATTGAATGAGCTAATTATATAGTTCGATTTTGAATTGATATCAGTTTAGGAACAATTCCTATTTCTAAAAAAATATTAGAAAATCAGTTAAAGTGTTTTTTAGTTTTTTCTAGTTTAAATGTTTTTTACTCAGTAGTGTAGCAAAAACCATGCCCATTCATGAACAAACAGTGCTTATAATAATCTTAAATTGACGTAATTGGTCTAATTTAAACAACGTTCCCTAACCCTAGTTAAATGATATGCGTAACAATACATTATTCCACTAAGAGTAATCTATCGTAAGAACTTAATCACGTTTTTCCTTATGGCCTTAAGTGACCTATGATAGGGCGTTATGCCTGATTAGTATAATTTGGTTTGAGTATTTGAATAACTAAGAGATTCTAACTGAAATATAACTTTAGGACCTTGACATTGAGCCTTGAAAACGTCATAGAAACTTATTTATTAATGTTTTTTATTTGACAAGCACAATCAACAAAAAACGGAACTTTAAAATAAAACAAATTAACAAAATAGGTACACAAGTAAATGAAAAAAGACAGAATGAAACAAATCAATGAAGAATAAAATGAGAGCACATGCCTTTAGAGAAACTTACAGGTAGATAAGGTACCTACGAAACGGAATCAATTAGTCTCGCTCTGCGCGGCCTAGGCCAGTCAAAAAGGTTCTGACTCAGCATAGATACTACTAAGTTGATGAGAGAGCATAGTAGCGCTGGTTTTCAGGCAGAACCTATGAAAAAGTGTAAAATTGTTCTCTACTTACTAATAATTGTAAAAAATACAGCCAGTGGTCAATAATTTTGTGTCACCAAAAGAACTACCTATCGTATGAATCCGGATTTATGCGACTCATAATCATCATCATCTCAGTCTGGTATCACCCCCTGCTGGGTATAGGCCGCCCTTCTTTTATGCCAGTCTCTATCTTGCGCCTCATGTGACTCACAACTGAAAAAAAATCTCCGACAGCTTCACTCTATGTGGTTACGGTTCCGAGACCCACAACGTTCTTAACTGGTCTTAATTGTGTATGGTTATGATTTATGTTTGTGTGCGTTAGCGATACTGAGCACTCATTCGTCCATGGAGCGTTCCCGAGCTTACGCACATAGACACAACGTGTGTGTATCTAGCACACACGAGCAACGCCTTCGTGAGCTATAAGAACTGTAATACTTACGAATAGGCACGGGTGAGTCCACTGTCAACGCGACCGTCGCTTGAATGCCGAGAGCCAGGCGGCGGAGCAGCACTGTCCAGTCTCGAACCACCTTATTATTGAACGCTTTTTTAAGACATTTTTAAATATAGTAAGGAAAGAAATGAATCACTACATAGTATAAAACAAAGTCGCTTTCTCTGTCCCTATGTATGCTTAAATTTTTAAAATTACGCAACGGATTTTGATGCGGTTTTTTTTAATAGATAGAGTGATTCAAGAGGAAGGTTTATATGCATAATATAGTAGACAAATTTAGTATCAGCATTGCACCCGTGCGAAGCCGGGGCGGGTCGCTAGTAACATATAAAACTTTGGTTAACTCTGGACAGCAACGCATTTTTTTTACAACTTTGAGGGTACTTTGAATTTCCTCGGAGGAGATTGGTGCAACTTGATCGAAACGTCGAGGTAAGGTAATAAATAGTTCGAATTCAATATTCAAAATTACACAACACAGGATCACGACTGTATCCCCAAGACGCAGTAGACATTCTCTCAGATTACTATTCCAGATCCTTTGAAGATATCTAAGGGGGTCAGATGCATGTCTAAATACATATTTGATATATCTACAGATTTTGCAGGAGTTAGTATTCCATACTTAGTTTTTTAACCGACTTACAAGAAAAGGAAGAGGTTCCATTCTATGTCCCGCCCGCTGTATGTATGTTGTTTTTTGTAACAATACCTGTTCACTTTTTATAGTTTACCCACCGTGATCATACTTCAGCAGAATGCATCCGCGACGAAACCGTTGAATTCGTCCAAAAGTAACGTTTCCTGCACTGCGATTGGTTGCGCGTGCGATCGGTTGAACAGCGGAACGGTTTGGTCGCGGATGCGCGATCCGCTGAAATATGGATCACTATGCAGGTGCGCTTTCCTTCCCTACCGGGTGGGTTAAACGCAAGCAAAATTGCCGAAAAAGTAATTAAAACATTGAATAATGTTGTAGTTACTTTTTCGGCAACTTTGAAGAATGGCATTACGTACCTCTTAACTGGTCGATGGGAGACTGACTTGTTCCCGACGATCCGCTCCCTGCAGAGGTAATGGACACTGGAAACAAAATAATTATTTTACCTCGAATAGGATAGCATAAGTTATAGCATTTGTTTTGTATTAAAAAAATATAATGAGTAAAATGTACGTCTGGATGGAATAAGCCGCTCAACCTTCGGTTGTTTATCTTTTCTCCCAACTATTCTATCATCAGCCAAGTGTATATTTCGCCTACATTTTTGGTCCTTCGAGCCGGAATCCAACGACCTATGGAATTGTGCTTCCTTACCTCGTTCTTGTTGCTTGAGTCTCGCCTGAGCGCGTTGCAATTCTCTGGTCCACGCACTCGTCTCCGACAGCCCTTGGTCACCGCATAACTTCACTATCAACTTCAAACCTGAAATCATATTAAAAATCTTACTAATACTCTCCTAGAAGCTGAAACGGATGAACGGATTTTAATATTTGTAGTGAATATAGCTGATACCCTGATTAATGGAGATGACGAGTGATAGAGGAAAGTGGAGAAAGAAAACATGTTACAAACATGTGATTTAAACATAGCCTACTTTTAATCTTGCTGCTTTGGTATTTAGCATTAACGTATGAAATGAGAAGGATAAAAATACGTTTGTGAGAGCATAATATATTCTGATACGGAAAATACATTGGTTCTAAAATAAATGCAATAAAAAAGTAAGTAAATAGTATTACATTGAACGTTATCTGGGAAGCGAGCGTTCATTTTCTTGTAGAGAGTGAGCGCTTCTTGGTAGCGGCCACTGGCGCGCAGACATCCGCCCATTAGAAGGCCCCATTGCGGCTAAACAATAAATTATTATTTATAGCTAAGCATAATATTCATTTGTTTTAAGTATAAGAGTGCAGTTTCGTAACTGAATAAAAATGTACTTTTACTCGCATACCTAAGTCTGATATCAGGTTTGATACGAAAGTTGGGGTTAGAGAAATTACTACACATACAGAAGATAGATATAATACTACTTTGTATGTGATTGAACCAAAGCGTCGACAGTCCATGAACTTAGTTGGCAGAGCGATGCTACGAATCGGCAAGGTCGTAGTTAGTTTCTAATCCCACATGAGTGGCATATTTTTAAATAATTTTAGCAATTATAATATTTCTTAATGTGTGGGTAAAAATAAAGACAAATGAGATGGTGTAAAAGTTCTTGGATAATATTCCCTTCATGACGTCGATAATAAGGATAGACGATAAGGACGATCTCGTTCCCCCTTCCCCTCTCGTTTAAAACATAAGCCTATTCAATAGATTAGACTAGATTTTAGCACATACATTGCTAGGCTGCAATCTAGCCGCCCGTCTGTAGTACTGTAGCGCAGAGTCAGGCGTGGTTTCATTAGCGAGCCACTCCAACGCCGACAGTTCACACGGCCACACCGCTTCCACCTACAACATAAAGCATATTGACTGAAACACCTTACTTTTTGAATCTAGATCAAATGTGATTCTGCTAAAAAGCTGTTGGTTGTTGTCTTCCATAGACATGGTCAAAAATGCAATCCACGTCCATGCCAAGTTTCAGCGTAATCTATTCAGACGCTACGGCGGCGTGAAGGTAAAACAGACAAACAGTTTGAACTATTCCGCTAGATGGCGCTGTGACAAATTCCATAATTTTCAGAGTGCAAATAGAGATTAAATCCTAGATCGCGGAAACGCTTGTATCAGTTTAAATCAAATATCCAGCCTTCTTGTCGAAATTAAAAATATTTTCTTTCTTTATGCCCAAATACCATAACTTACATACATAGTTAATAATATCCAAGATTCTGGTTTTACTCACGTCTTGATAGTGATGTTTTGCAGTTTGTGTATCGCCCATTTCACTATGTAATTGCGCAAGCGCACAAGTGACACTCGCATCCCAGTTACCGATCAGGCTGTACCTGGAAAACAATACAAACTATGTTATGTAGGCATCGTCGTGTGGCAAAATTGTATCGCATTGAGGGTAGCTAACTTTTTTAAAGTTAGAAGGTTCACACCGCCTGCTAGAAAAAGTAACTGTCATGTCCCTTTCTACTACTATTTCCAATCTACTGGTTTTTTCTTTTGTTTTTGTTTGTTTTAATTGTATTAATAGTGTGTCGTAAAGAATTTTCATTCATTCATTCATTCTACTGTTATCAGTTTGAGTGCCACCAACGTACCAATGGTCTGCAGCAGCAAGGTCGCTGCTAGCGGCGGCGCGGCGAGCTAGCCCCGCGGCCGCCAGCGAGCGAAGCGTGCCGCCCGCGCCCGCCGCGCCTCTCACGCGAGCCCAGCGAGCCTCCGCGCCAGTACCAGAGCTGCGCTCTAATGCTAGAGCTGAAAAAATAATAAGAATTATTTATGTAGCATGCACAAATGCAGATCAAAACAGCAAGACATCTAAAATAATCCATAGTATACACGATATATTATTTTTAATGGTGTTATTCAACACTAAAAGAAGTAATGATAAAAAAATTTAAATAGCACACTTCAAACTGTATGCGTTGAGCGCTTTCAAGGCCGCGGTCGACAACTGATCACATTCGCTTAAATTCGACTGAGAGCGTTTGGCCTACTTCAATAGGTATCAACAGTTTTTTATTTTCGAAATCGCTTACGTAGTGATACAGTGGAGCAACATAACACTCACCGAGATCATGCATAGCGACGAGATCAGCCGGGTCAAGATGCGTGGCAGCCCCAAGATTCGCAGCTGCATCCGCCCACGTGTGTACGTCAACCGTACCAGCCGCCGCCGCCAGCGACGCCGTCACTCGGGCAGCGCAAGAATACGGGTCGTCTTTAGACGCGGATTCTGCTAGCGAACGGGCCTCGGAATAGTTTCCCAGCTGGGAAAGATTTAGATGTATTTATTTTGGATTTGTTAGTGTAGGTGACAATGGCATTCCCTACGCGTGCGCGTCAGGCGTTGTTATGCCAAGAAAATTCGAAGTATTTTTTTTTAGTTACTTATGTAATTTAATTATACAAAAACTAGCTGCTTTGATGCATTTAACCTAGCTTGATACCTACACACTGCGTAGGCCACAGAAGCAGCATCAGAAACAGCAGTTTGACGCAAATTTTAGGTCCAACCAGCTTTTAAGACGATTCTAAGCGATCCCAGCGGTCCTACTGAATAAATGCTTTTTGACTTTGACACTTACTGCATAAGCCACAAAGGCAGCATCAGCGTGTGCTTCAGCCCTCAGCACTCTATCATGCGGATGCGCACGAGCCACTGCACGAAGACGTTGAGCTGCGCGCGAAGCTTGCGCGGGTTTCGCACGAAGCGAGGCTAGTGCCCCGCCTAGTTCTAGTCGTGCGCCCGCCGCGCTCCCGCTGTAGCCGCGTAGCGCCTCTACGCACCATGACATACCGCTACGGATCAAAAACACTATAGTAAGAATGCCTGGTTGACTAAATTGTACCTTAGATTGACAATTCAAAATAGGTTAAGTTATATTAGTAAATTAATTTATGGAAGGTAAATGGCAGAGTATACAGTCCGACAATTAACTACAACTTGGCACACCTGTGGGCCACCGGGCTCTGTGCTGCTTTGATAAACTAAGTTTGTTGTACCATTTAAGGCTGCGTTGTCGAAGATCTGCGACGAAGCCGTTCCGCTGAAGTATGAATTTCCAGACTGCATCTCTATAGGTACGTCCAATTTAGTTCCAGAAATCACCACCGCCAACTAATACTTGTGGCGTTGCATACTTCGCCCAACGGATCTAGGCGTTCGTGACGTTTTTTTCTTGCAAGGCTTTTTCATGCAAAAATGTGTTCTGCGCAGACAAACGGCTAACTTCACGAATGCCTAGATCCGTTGATGTGTTAATATGCGAATTCATCCGATAGCGAAAATTTTTTTCAACGATGCGTCAGAACCCGTTGGGCGAACGCCGGCCACCCACGATCCAGTCTACCGTCCAGCTTGCAGCGCTACAAACTTGATCAAGTCGGCAGAACGAAGTTCTTTTTCGCTTGTCATGCACACCCATACCAATACACCGTCAAGTTTACTGGACGCCGCATCCAGTCCGCTGCAGACTGGACGGTAAACTTGATCGTGGGTAGCCGGCTGAAGTTTAGGTACCCCGAGTCGTCGTCCCGGTGCGTGGGGCGAGCGAGCGCGGCGGCCGCCAGCGCGAGGCAGCGCTCGGCGTGCGCGGCGGCGCGCCGCGACCAGCGCGACAGACGGTCGCCGCGAACCACGTCGCGAACAACACACGAATACGCGTCGTTCTCCTAGAAAGATACTTTAAATCAATCAACATTTTACTTAAGGTGTGTGCAATACGCACAACCAATCTTTAGCTCTCTGAAGTAGCTGCGCAGAACCCATTTTTGATGGCGCCTAAAAGACGAAGACAGCATTGTATAGCTGCCTCGCTCACTCGCTTAGTTTGTTGCATCGTGCTATCTCGCTTACTTTACCAAACCTACGAAATCGTTTAGTGTACCTAACTTCAGATAGACAAAGACCGGTTGTGCGCGGGCGGATGTCCGCGTTATGTTTGTGTATACTGCCGCGCACAGCTGTAGCAGCTGCAAACTGTACCGCTAATTTATTTGCAGTCTAAATCTAGTATAGTCCTTCCACTTTCCCTTCTATGATGTTCCTAATTAAACTGTCATGTCGTAGCGGAAAGTGGAAGGAAGGAGGGGTAGAGTAAGACCTAGGATTATTTATATGAGCCAAGTGAAGGAGAAGGTTGCTGTCATTGGTATTAAAGAAGTCAAAGGGTGCCCTGGATAGAAATAAATAGAAAAAGATGCATCAGTTATGACAAGGGACGAATCCTTAAATCAGAAAAAGAAGAAATCTAGTTACACGGAAAATCTAAAGTATGATATATGAACCTTGGCATTGAAGTTATCCGTTTCGTTACGATATAGAAGCTTACAAAATTGAAAAATCAAATTGTTTAGCATCAGAATACCAACTTCACGACGCCTAGATCCATTAGCCGTATTGTACTATACCTATAAATGTACAAAAATTACTTACATCATCTATAGTGATGTCCTGATGGTAAGTAGGAGGTTCGACGTCCAGCATCGCATGGAATGCCGCCTTACCGCCTTCTGCGTCGTTGAGGGCAACGGAGCACAACACTAGGTGGAGACCTGTGAACATTCATCAAAATAATAAATTCACTGTGCTTAATTACTAGAATTTTCAAAATAAAATAATATACATAAGGCTGAAATGGAAGTAGGCTGACCACGTGAATCGGTTGAACGTGAACTTAGGTACCAGTGACTGGTGGGACGAAACTAGGCGATCGCAAGGAAGATATGCTTGCCCAGTGAGACAATAAAAAGGAATATAGAAAAATATGACACTCGTTTGACAAAGCAAGTGTATGAGGCGAGTGTTTATGGGACAGCTGGAAGGGGAAGGCCTAGGCGAACCTTCTTGGATCAAATTGGCGACATTTTGGAAAAGGGCCAGGTCAAAAGTACCCTAAACCGGCGAGCATGTATGAAAAATGTTATGAGAGTAAATGAGGCGAAGGTTGTGTGTCAGGATCGTAGCAAGTGCAGATCCATGGTCTCTGCCTATCGAGAAAAAGACGCGATTATATGTTATGCATGTATGTAGAAAAATATAAACCTGTTTGAAAGTCTCCTTGTTCATGCATTATGTGTTGGAAATTCGTAACCGCGTCTCGAAACTTGCCCATGCGCACTAGGAGTAGACCGATGTTGTGCATTACTTTCATCCTAAATAAAAAATAACAAACATTACAAAAAAACATGGAACCGCAACTACTAATGGAATAGCTATCTTTATTTAAGTACTAACCAAGATTTTTTTTACCGGATGAATTGTGACGAAAAGTACCGTCTACATACAAACGTTACATGTATTGTAGATGTATTGAACCTACCTTAAATCCTTTTCAGCGGTCGGCGTCTGATCTAAGGCCATTCTGTACAACTTCAATGCTTTTGGATGCTCACCCATTTTGAAGTAAATATTGCCCATGTTCACCTAAAACGACACTGACTTCAGCCCCACAATTTATCAGCATATAAAAAAATCAGTTCAAAATTCATATATATTCATACCTTTAGCCTATTCGCGTGAGGAAATAGTTTATTTCTAGTGAGCAATTGATACGTATTCAGGGCTTCGGTGTACATCTCATTGAGCGCGTATTGATCGGCCAAATTGCAAAGAACCTATGGAAGAAATATTAAAACTTATGTGATTTTACTCTCTGATAATTTAAACTCTAACTTGATTGTCATATGGTCGTAATTTGATGAAACTTACAGCAAATGTAAGATCTAAGTTATGCGTATCACCAAGATTTGCTTGTTCCTGCATGCGTATCAATTGGCGCTCCATCGCAGACGCCTCTTGCGCCTTGGTTAATGCCTGAAACGATATAAATGGAGTTATGTTGGGGTTTAAAACAGACTGTTATTGTTCCAATAACTAAATCTAAAACAAAATATATATTCTTGCATAATATAATCTCACCTGAGCCAAATCAATAGTCCTTTTTGTAGAAGTTTCGTCGTCAGGATCTGGTCGCGCACTCAGCATGCAGGAGTCTTCTACCAGCGTCATAATACGAGCCTCCATGTTTTTGACTTTGTCTTCTATACTGCGAAATAAATACATATTAATTCTGGGGTTATTTTTTTGATGCTGACTGTAAATGAAGTTTGGATTACCAAAAATTACACAATGTAATCATCGTGCTTCGCACTCTCTTCACTTTTCGTAATGCTACTACGTAATCTACGTAAGTATAGAAAAAGATTCTAAGTTATTAAAATGAAAATCGATGCGGTGAACTTGGCTTCTCAAGGCCAAAAGTTGTTTAGGTACACTGTAACAACCTAACAAAAATCTACAAGTTATTCAAGTTTGTGACCAATCAGTAGCAGTTGCAAACTAGATATTCAGAAGAAAGTATCCTGTTTAAACACGTATCTTCCTTGAACACCTCCCGTATCCATACTATAATATTATTTATGTGAAAGTAACTCTTGTCTGTTTACCTTTTAACACCCAAACCGCTGAAATTGAAATTGGCATGGATAAAGGTTGTATCCCAGGGAAGGACATAGGTAGGCAAATTTTCATTCCGAAAATCCCGTGAGACCGCACATACCTACCGCGGGAGCGCAGCTAGTAAACCATAAATCTACGTGGTAAAGAACCTGCAAGTTGAACAGGTCTATGACCAAACACTAGCAATTTAATTCCCAATCTAGTTTTTCAGAAATCATACGATTTATGTGCGACCTTAAGCACACCTTGAACAGGTAGCTTAGCACGCACTGCGATTAAACGCACCCGCAGTGCGTGTTCGAACGCGGTTTTGCGGTTTCAGCTAGACTGAAACCGCTTGCATTTAATCGCAATGCTTGCTAAGCTTAGGACCAATCAGAAGAAACTTTGTACACATACGTATCTTCCTTATTCTCCTCCCGCGAAGGTAAGTCCCGTGTGGTGGAGGTGTAGCCAGCCGCTCGCACCGCGGTGACGGGCCGAGCGGCCGCCGTGCCGGCACGGGATCCGCCACGGACGCTCACTGTGCCCAGGCGCATCATCTACACAAGTTTATAAGGAAACAATAAATTCTTGGGAGTAACTAATATAAATAATGTGGATTATTAATACTGATTTTTGAGTAGTTGACTTTGCATTGGAAATTTAAAAAGGGCGTCGCCTTGCTTCTCGTCCCGGTGTTAGAAGACCAAACTATTTTGAAATTCTACGACAGCACAAGCTATTTTTATTGTTACAGCAAAAGTTATTCACATTTCAAGTGCTCAATAAATAGCATTAACATAATTGATTTCGTTCTACATCCACTTACCCCGGTGCCCATTCTGCTCGGCACTTTTCTACCGATTCCCGCAGTTCTTATAGTCTCCTGAAAGGCTTCATCTTCTCTCAAATTCCTGGTATCCAAAGCTGGAGACACCTCATTAAATCCAGCATACAAGTCCTCATCATCGTCCAATACCATAGCTGTCCTCGGCTTAGCGTCAGTCCCTAGCCGTGACGCACTATAGTATCGCGAACTTATCATCTTTTAATTCAGAAAATAGCAAGAAAATATAATTCACAGCTGCGATATTCCCACAACTTTTGTTGTGACGCCGTAACCATGACGACAACGTCATTTAGGCACGTGGGAAACCAAAGAGGTTATGGTAACCAAGGAGACTGTAACTCCACAAAGGTCACAAGAGGTAAATTGCGTTCAAACTTTTCAATGATAACTCCTACGTATAGTGCCACAAACTTATCTGAACCAGTGAGAGAGGCGCTGTTATCACATTTGTTGTAAGTTTTTGGTACACGTAAAAACAAAAACGATTTTAAATGGAAATCTTCAGAACAGAAATTTGAACTAAATCACGTTCAGTTTCCATTACAGATACCATTTGATTTCTCTGTATTTAACTATTATGCTAAATACAAACTATCATTGGCTAATACTAATACGAAATAATACAAGAATTTTCACGACCAATATTTATTACATGATCACTATCCAATACAATCAAGTACCATCTTATCTTTCGTCACGCCTAAAAAACAAAATTGTATAACTAATTAGATCTAACAAAAACAATTGACTGCAAAAAAAAATATTAAATCACAATTAATAAAATACACATCTCAAAACAGTGCTAGTGGAAGACACTGAATGTATTGTTCGGTTCACACAGCGAAACGTAAATTACACCATAAGTCGCGCAGCAAGACGATTTTCGTACGTTGACTAGTATCTTGTTGTCTCTGTCGCTCTCGTAAAATTATCGCAGCGCACGAGCATTGTGCGAGCGTGACCGCTATATATTTCACATGTCAATGTGCGAAATTCTTCGTGCTGCACAACCAGAAATTACAACCGAACGAATCCATGCCTGAACTCCGCTTTGCTGAAGGAAGATTCACTAACATCAATGCGCAGCACTTACTTAATGAATAGTTTTATTTAAACGAGAGTAGATTTTCAGCGGAGTTCAATGTTTTCACTTAAAACTACGAAAATATATGTTAAAGAATCCTATCCTATTAACGAATGATTACATCGCCACCAATGCTTTTCTGACTCATGCGTGTTCCTTCTTTTCTTACACATTCAATATTAGATATAAAAATAAACGCTTTCCAAAGATTTCTTGTATCATCATCGGTATTAAACAATGATTTTTGTGTAAACCCACGTAATTGTTATGGTCTCTATTTTTTCTTATACTTCACATCGTTATAAAATTACAAACTACGTACTCTTCAAAATAAAATTTCAACAATGAGAAATTAATATTCGTGACCCTAATAGACTAGCAAGAAATGCAAATATTCATATTTTTGTACACTTTTTACCTATCATTAGATAACACCAGATAAAATTATACAGATATGACTTAGATTATAACAATCCGTACATTAGATGTTTATAACCTATGCGTATGCCATAAATGAACCGACTTGGCAAGATGTTTCCAACTATATTCTCATCTCTATCAACTGGTTTCCACCGCAGCGTACACAAAGATACTCTCAAACAAAAGACATTGAAATTAATTCATTCACTCTTCATAAAAATTTCAAAGCATTAAAATCGGAGTACATACCACATTTAACAATATATGAAAAGTCGGTCAACTCAATTGCTCAAAAGGTACTTTAAAAGATCTAGCTTCAATTAAGTATTTTTGTTAGTAAAGAAGCACTTGCCAGTACCTACATATTATATCAGTTTAATATTATTTATTTTGCTTTCAATATTTTACATGCATGATGAAAATCACTTGTATCTAGATTTATTCGAGGTTACTGATAAGTGATAACAGATTTTGGGAGAACAAATATTGTTTCGTAGTAAATAGAAGTAAGTAATTTGTTATTGTTACATAATAATAGCAGCCATTATTGTTGGAATTATAAAACGACTTAGGTACTAAACGTAGGCCATCTGATTAATCCGCAAATTGTTTTAGGATTTTCTACACGTATCTGTTCAACTTAAACGGACTTACATAATGAAGCCTCATACATAAATTCTACTCTGATGAATCTTTAAACTCTATGGCCGTCATTAATAAACGTGGTGTAAAGTTACGCCATCTAAACTCCAAAAATTGTATGGTTACACCTACGTTACACCCGGCGTAACTTTACACCACGTATATTAATAACGGCCTATACTTATACCAATTAACATTAAAATTATCTTATTCAAGTCCATGTAGTCAAATAGAACGGAAGCTATAAAGGGTCACTGTGAATCACATTTTGAGCACCAAAATATATGGCTTTAGCATCTAATTTAAACTCAAGCACTCTGTAACATGCATTCGATGAGATACATTTTTAATTTGACTTTGTATAGATCATTCAAGCTCCTGTCATTAACAATGGATTCAATAGAGGGTTCAGTTCATTCGATTTTATCCACAGATAATACTAGAGCTATAACAACATATTTGTACGATATATATAGTCTAAAGTTAACTTCCTCCACAGGACTCCCAAGTAAAAGTTGCCTCCTGAAGAACCCTTTGTTATCTCTCTCTAATCCACAATGTTAGACAAGGAGGCAAGTAATGATCGTAGTGTGTATAGTAAATGAATCTTACTATGCTAAATCTGCGTGGAGAAGCGCGGGCGAGGCAGGTCATACACGTCGCCGTGTACGGAGCGCGCCAGGGCTTTGATACTGGCTGCTATGTCTTGGGGCTCCTCGTAATCCTGGAAATATAAGATTGATTTTTGTTAAGAACTAAAACCGACTTCGCCACTGGCTAGTGTTGAAAGGCTCTGGCGCAGTTTATGTCGATAAAAACTTTACAAAATAAAAGAGTTTAATTAAAGTTGTCTACTGTAATTAAAAAGGGACTTCTACATCTTGTATGCAAAATGTGACATGAGACAAACGTGTTTGGACTTTGTTCTGAAAACTCCCAAGTTATCTAGAAAAAAACTTAAGACGACGCATTGAGGATATTGGCGTCAAGGATTGGAATATTTTTCAGCAATTGAAAACCTTCGGAATTGATATTTTAAGTTTTGAATATTTCATGTTTTTTACCTCAAACTGATAGCTGGTTTTTCAAGATTTGTTAAATATAACAGCAGAAAAAAATCCCAAAAACTGCTCCATAAAAACATAGATTTTAATTTTACAGGTGAACGGAACCGATCTAAGCTTCTAAATTTTATTTACAGATAAGTCTATACACCCTTTTCAAAGTGCAAGCTTGATTTTACATAATTACTAATAGTTTTTATTTTAAACGAGAATTACTGTTTTGGCGCTTACGACTTTTACTAATTAGCTACCTCTCGCGTCTTTTTGTATGCAAGGCGGCCCCCTTCAGTCCGCGTCTGACCATTGTCAACGTCGGACCTGTGTCAATCGAGCTCCCGCGCTCTAGTAAACATCGATAGTTGTATTTTCTAAGTAAAATCTCAAATACTTATTATAAAAAATGGGGAAAAAAAGTTGATCGTTTCAACATGAAGATGAGAACTCTGTATATTGAAAATGTAAGGAAATGATCAAGAAAACATAAAAGTAAACGTTAAATATTTTTCCGGGTTCTAGTAAAACTACAGGGATATGAGACTTGCTAACTTTAGGTGTCATTGTGACGGGCACAGTGACAGTGACCACCTCAGACTAACTAGTCTTGGACGCGGTTTTGACGAAATTTTTTTTTACAAATTCTTTTATTCTTTTACAAATTCTGCCGATTTTTGTGAGGGACGAGGTAGAACACGAACGCATTTTACACTTACGTATGCATAAAAAATTACAATAGCTTATATTATGTGTACGATTCTCAGACCCGCTGAATATTATGTAGGTATACAGTATACACAAAAAATTTCATAAAAATCGGTCGAGTTTTGTTACAAGACCTTTCGGGGTCTCTATTATATCTTCGAAAATATTCTTCATATAATTTTGCTTGGTATAAAAATGTATAAGTACCATAATCATCCTTTGGCCGAATAATTTGGAATCTCGAATATTGTTTATTAATATTGATACCCATAATGACTAAAAAACATAAAGTTATTTGTCATAACATTTAAAACTCACTTACATTAAAAATCATGATTTTAAAATACAAAACGGGGTCCTGTTGATTGACATAATGTTAATAGTCCTAAAATAACTACACATAACATACTAGTTCTAAAATACTATAGTCATAATGTTAAATTCCCATAGTCTTAAACTGGCATACATTTATGTTGTCCTAATATTATTAAAGACAAAAAACAAAAATTAAAATCAAAATATTTTTATTGAGTCTTATTTAAGTAGGCATAAAGACATTTTACATAATAGTCTTAACTTCTAATATAATATGTCGTCATAATATTTATTATTACTATTGTTGCAAAAACTATTTTTCACACCCGGTGCTCGAAAACCATACATTTTTTCGTCTCACAGTCTTAAAAGAAAGTAAATCATTTCTCCCTCCTAAAAAACAAAATGGCCGGCGGGAGGTAAAGTTGTATGGGATTTCATTTCCCCCTCTGAACCTCATGTGAACAGATAAGTAATGAGATTTGAATTTCAAACTTCATCATTTTCATTAAAATTTTTACTATTGAGTCCACACCAAATAGAACGTATATGAAAAAAAAGAAAAAATGTGGCAACTTATCTTTTTCTTCCGAATTGATTTTTGATGTTTCTATGAAAATGTTTACCATAGAGAACTGCACCAAGTAGAATTTATTCAAATATAAGGAAACAGTGTGACTAATGCCTCCAAACTATAGAGCGATCTAATGTTTTTGCATATTAATGCTAAAATATTTTTAGAGAACAAACGGACGACCTCAATAAAATATTTTTTGAGAATACCACTCCCACCACCTACCTCGACTCCTTCTATAGTGAGTAGTGGGAGCTATCGAAGGAGAGAGATGGTTGGAAAGAATTGGGGGAGACCTTTGCCCAGCAGTGGGACAGTATAGGTTGAATAAAAAAAAACGAATAGATTATTATTGCTCTACCTATAAAACCTGTTCATTAGACTTGCTTGCTATTTTCTGGGTGTAAGTATTCACTATTTTTCTCGCATGTGTGAAAAGCAGAGTATTCATCTCGGGGTTAAAGCTGTCTTGGTCTTGGGCGCTCTTGAATCCCTCGCTGTCTCAGGATTCTAGTCATTAACTCCCTTGTTGCACTCGGGAGTTAACTAAAGAATCCTTCGATGCGCTTGGGATTCAATATGGCGCCCGTGACATAATACACTGCTTTATCCCCTTGGTGAACAATTATTGTTATGGCTTATAACTTTAGGATTACCGTATGTTAGGAGATGTGTATTTATGACTATGTAATGTTAAGTTTACCTAATAACAGAACTATTGGTTATCGGTCGTGCTTGCTTAGTCGTTCTTGATAGATCGTCAAAGTTAAGCAACGTTCGAAACGGTCTGTAAGTGGATGGGTGACCGCCAGTGGCATTTTCATCTGAGCGCTTCCGTGCTTCGGAGGGCACGTTAAATTGTCGGTCCCGGCTATTTAAGTCGTTAAGCCATGACGGAGGCCTTAAGGCGGCCTCAAAACTCCGTCGCCAGAGTTGGTCACTCACTCATGTGAACTTACTTTTTTATAACGATTATGCATGAATTTAATAAACTAATAATAAAAATATTATCGAGTATTATAATAATAGTATTAAATAAATAATAAAAAATATATTATATAAAACTATACACAATTTTATTATGAACGAATATACCCAAATAGATTCCTAACTATATCAACTTTGTAAGGTTTATAAAATTAACTAACATAACTTCGATTAGGGTGAATGAGTGAATCCACTAAACTTATTCTGATCACTACTCAAACCTAACCTAACCACTGAATTCGATTTGGGTGAATAGGTGACTCTAGTGAACTTTTCTGGCGCTTCGGCGGCCAGCATATCAGTTTTGTAAATCTTAAATAGTATTTATTAATTATTAAATAAATAAACATAAGGACGATCAAAAACAACAAACAAATTGGTACAAAATAGGACAAAATAGTTTATATGTAACTTAATAATAGTAATAATAACTATTATGACGACATATATAAGAAGTTGAGACTATTGTGTCACTTTAATGGTATGTCTTTAATATATTAGGACAACATTATGTATGTCAGTTTAAGACTATGGGAATTTAACATTATGACTACGGTAGGTTAGGACTAGTATGTTATGTGTATTTATATTAGGACTATAAACATTATGTCAATCGACAGGACATCCTATAGCAGTTCACGTCAAAGTCAAGGTCAAAGGTCAAGATTAAACTTCGTTCCAACCGAGTGTTCCACGACGCTCCGATTTTTTTGTGCCAGCCTTTTATTCGGAACTGTTATTATTATTAATTGTTATCATTATGACATTTATGTTTATTTATATCCTCTAAAATTAGGCTAAAGATTGATTATGTATTACAACATTATGAATTAAAATCATTATGCTAAAAAATATGTTATATTTACTAAACACTAGCTTCTGCGCGTGGCTTCGCCCGCGTGGTACCTACATTTTGAATAGCCTTTAAGCTATTCTAAAGTCATTATTTACACCTATTCCAAGTTTCATCCAAATCGGTTCACTGGTTTAGGCGTGATTGAAACGCAAACATCTTAACAAACTCACAAACTTTCAGCTTTATTATTATGAGTGGGATTATGAGATCCTAATATTATTGGTTTTGATATTATGAGAAACATGTTATGGGATGTAAAATTATGAAGAAAGTTTTTCGGCGAAACAATGGGGTCCCGATGTACCTACTTGATTTGTATTTTAATTTTTTTTTTACTAAGCCTAGAAATCCTAGAAATGCTCTTGGGTACTGCGTACTAACAATATAACAATCTATGGACTGTTTTGCGACTTTGCACTGTGACCGACACCATTTGACCTAAACATGGTGTCGTGACACAAAATCTAACACTTTTTTTCGTCTAGCCACCATGCGTATCGTCCAAAAAGGAACTTATTTCCAAAAATAAATAAATGTAAGGCAACTCCATGTAGTCTTATGTCAACGCCGAAAAGCGAGCGAGTTCGACTCAGCCGGGCGGCCGGCGCGCAGCACAGCGCGGCTCGGCTGGATGCAAACCGCCTAAAATGAGCAGGGGGTATGAGCTGCTTGCGGGAAGCTCATGGGGGCGTGGCGCCTGGTTTCAAATAATTGTTTATCAATGCGTCACCTTAAATCCTTGTAGCTCTGATTATCACCTTACCAGTGGATTCAGTAGTTTGTGTATAATGCCGCGAGGACACTTACCAAACCCTGCTGCCATACTCATGTTCTCTCGCTCGTACAACAGTGACGGTACTCATAATTTATCTAGCTTGCACGCTAGGTTGGCCGAGGCTTGCCAAACCTGTAATCGCGCTATATACAGGGTGTAAAAAGACAACTACCGAAAACTGAGGGGTTGCAATCAGACCATGATTCTAAACATATTAAGCGAAAAAGAAACGCAATAAAATATTTTGACTTAGCTTAGTCATTTTATGTTATTTTCGGTTATTTACTACTATTACAACATAATAAGACCATACCTACCTAATAATTTCATTTATAAAAGAAAAAAACATTTAAAACTCAAAATCCAGCAATCTACGTAAAAAACGCGCCCAAAACATACGAAAACAGTACTCTTCAAACGCTGTTTTCTCCGGATATAATGAATATTTCGGAAAGTCCTTTTGGATTTGGTTGTGTGTTGGGATGCTGTACCTACCCCTTTCGGCTTCGGTAGACGTCTTTTTACACCCGGTATGTGATAAGTATACTCACATCTTCATCCAGTTCGCGCATATTCGAGCGATCGTTGGGGAAGCGAGCGATATTCATAGGCAGAGAGCGAGCGATGTCAGCGTTACCGCCGCCGCCGCGTGGTCTCGCTATCTGTATACCTTCATCATTGCTTACATCTGGAAATATAAGAGCTAGTTTAGGTGCAAATCACATAAGACACTACGTCTTTCCATTCAAATTTCATACAAAATACATGGAAATAAAGTCGCAATTCGGACGACGGTATAATTTGAGTCATGATATGCGGCTTGCGCCTTCTAGGAATGAAATAAGAAGACGACCTGTTAACTGTAACAAGATGACAGCTCGTACAGAAATAAATGTAAAGGAGTAAGTTCGTATGAGTCAGTGGCCTACTCTGGTGACGGAGCTTTTAGGCCGCTGAAGGCCTCCGTCATGGCTTAACTTAAATAGCCGATACCGACAATTTAACGTGCCCTCCGAAACATGGAAGCGCACATAAAATTGCCACTGGCGGTCACCCATCTACCGATCTATCAAGGACGACAACGACTCACGAGCGCTTCAGAAATAAGTGGATAAAACGGACGTACTAACTATTAGTGTACATTTTCTGAGGGAACTTGTGCATGTTATAGTTTTTGATGAAGGCATTATATCCTCGTTCTCGGAACAATCAACACGAAACAATGAGATACCTAACTAAATACGATACATTTCAATCGCACAGTTTCGATTACGTGTTATTGAATCACAATCTGATTCCAACCTTCATCTTTAGCACAGGGACCACCAGGCACATTCTGCATGAAATCACTACACATTCTACATCCCACTTCCCACTATCCCACTAAAATAATAACGCTAAAAGTTTGAGAGTTTGTTTCGTTAGATGTTTGTGTCTCAATCACGCCTAAACCAGTGAACCGATTTGGATGAAACTTAGAATAGGCGTAGGTAGTGACCTGGAATAGCATATAGGCTATTCAAAATGTTGGTACTACGCGGGCGAAGCCGCGCACATTAGCTAGTGAATTATAAATCTCGGTACTATAGTTATGATTATAAAAAACTCATGAAGAAGAGTTGGATGGATTGTGTGAAAGATGATATGAGTAAGAAAGGAGCGAGTGCTGTGATGACGGCTGATCGAGGGAAATGGAAGAGGAATACATGTTGTGCCGACCACAATTAGAGTGGGTCAAGGGCAGGAAGATGATGATGATGATTATAAAAACTTACCATCAGAATCGTAGTCATCCTGATCGGAATTCATGTTGTTCCTGGAGTCCATACCTTCGAGATCGAAGAGATCCTCTGCATCCAAAGAGTCGTCTTCCTGTGGTAGGTTTCTGTTGTTCTAAACAGAAAGAATAAAACCTGTCAGGTGCGGATGCACGCTGGGGGTTTGGATGCAAAAATAACTCATTAATTTCATTAAAAAAAACCATTTTTTAATAGAAAGATGTTGATAGATTGACTGCTCACGTCACAATACAGATTAATGCCTATCCATTTACAGCCATTTAATTTCATCATAGTAAAAATTCCTGTCTATTCCCACCTGTTCTGTTGAATAGTTCTGTAGAACATGTAAATGCATTTAATGAGATACCTAGGTACTCTTCTGTAAAATATAATTCAACATGTTTACTTATTGCTGTTTTATGTCTGATTAAGGGCTTGTACACAAAACTGCGATGCGACGTCGCATCGCAAAAATCTGCGAGCTCCCTCTACTAATCCCTCTAGTAATTTTCTCCGTTGCGAATTCGCATCGCGTCGCATCGCAGTTTTGTGTACAAGCCCTAATACTGTTGATGACTATGACATGCATAGACAAATCAACTAACAACTATCTACAATAGAAACTCAACACTTTTATAATATTGACCTTGGTAACTATTTAAAATTATTCACAAACTCATCTCGTGTTTTTGTATTTTTCCTCTTGCAAAAATCAATTTGATATTCTGTAGATGATGATTTATTTAACCTATCTTATCCTAGAGATTGACAAAGGTTTACGTCAAGTTCTCCAGTCCAGTTTTACCAGTTAAAAATTTACCTTAGAAAAATTGTGTGTGATTTTTTTGGCATCTTTGAGTGAGGACAGTCTTCTTCTAAGAGGAGGTAGCTGAGGCGAGGGTGGCCCGTTCCAGAGGCTATTGTCATTGTTGCTCTGAGCCTTACTTACAATACTGCAACATAATTAAATAAACAATTACAAACAAACATAACATAGAATGATTTGTTAGGTCTATAAAGCTGGTTTTCAAAGTTATTTTTTTGTTTAGTGCTTTAAGCATTTGATGTCTGGTGACTGATGTTGATGTTATTTTGAATATCATGGTTGAAAATGCTTTCAATGGTTTCCCATTCGCCTGATACACGTTTTATGCCTCTCACTTTCATTCATCATGTGGTTTGGAATACTATCACTCATATCCACAAATGTCACCAATTCAGTCCCTGATATATTCATCATTATCTTCTAATTAATCTGAACTAGATTGAATGTATAATAATGTAATTATTAGCGACTGGAGATCCGTGGTCTCTGCCTACCCCTTTGGGAAAGAGGCGTGACTTTATGTATGTATGTATGTAATGTAATTATTTATGCAAAATTAGTATTCATATTATGAATGATGTATGATGCAATGTGGCATGGCTCCTAATGGCATAGCTGTATCATCACAAATTAAATTCAGAATTTGTTATGATAAAACAAATGTGAATACAACAATGAAGAAAGAAGCTGACTATGCTGTAATGGACTATGCAAGTATGAAGACAATAAAATAAAAGTTGATGACTCTTTATGCTATAGATGAGTTAATGATTTTTAAGAATATTGGAGACTGCCCTAATGGACTAAGCACACATTCGAAATGGTCTGTAAGTGGATGGGTGGCCAGTAGAATTTTCATCTGAGCGCTTTCGTGCTTCGGAGGGCACGTTAAATTGTCGGTCCCGGCTATGTAAGTCGTTAAGCCATGACGGAGGCCTTAAGACGACCTAAAAACTCCGTCACCAGAGTTGGCCACTGACTCATACGGACTTACTTTATAGCACAATAGGCACAGACAGCTGAAAAATCTATAGCAATCTCTTTTCGCTGAAAGGAGGAAAAAAAATCTCTAAAAGTAACAGAGCCATACCTCACCGAGACACAATGGCGAATTCGCCATATTGCAATGTGT
Source organism: Epirrhoe alternata (assembly GCA_963565295.1). Taxonomy (NCBI): domain Eukaryota; kingdom Metazoa; phylum Arthropoda; class Insecta; order Lepidoptera; family Geometridae; genus Epirrhoe; species Epirrhoe alternata. The sequence goes on along the minus strand of OY751381.1, from coordinate 8,072,542 downwards.
GGCAGATAACTCACTTGGCGACGGTTTGGCGACGTCGAATTCACAAATTGTTTGGATACGTAGCTGGCGACGTCGCCAAAGCATCTCGGTGAGTAAGGGCTCATAAAGGGTGAATTAAAAACTCATTTACCAGACTTAATATTGAGGAAAATATTTACCTAGATAACATTTTATGATCTCTATGTGCTCTTTCCCGGTATCCTTCAAACTCTGCATATTTCTGATCTCTGAACTGCCTGACTGCTTCCTCCACTGCCTCCAACTGAGCCTGCAGCGTTTGATTCATATGCTTGCTAAGAGTACCAATGACCTGGTGAGCTGGTGGCCATTTCTTTTCACTGATAATCAAATTACTTGTGTCAACATTCTCTTTCATTTCTATGTCGCTGGACACATCTGGCACAAGCATATTGAAGACAGGAGAGTAGTTATTGGATTTTTTCAAATTGTTTATTTGATCATTTGTTGTCTGTAATTTAATATAGACATAAATAAGATTAATTAAGTATTTTGAGCACGCTTCCGACTGGCAGTGACCTATCTATAGATCGCTTTTACGACGATCCTTAGATAGCTTGACTGATTTTATTGTATTTTGTAATTTTATGTAGTAGGTATTTTATGTAGTAGCTTAGTTTCTGTAAATAAATGTTCAAAATAACTATTAAGTATGAACAAAAGTAATCCTTTTATATAGCATAGTTTCGACATACCTGTAGGCATTTACTCAAAAGGCAGAAGTTAGGACGGTTTTTATCCTGAAGTATAGCATGGGTGGTTTGTCCACAAGAGAGGCAGGAATTAATGATCCAGTTCCCAACGAAGCGCTGGCTAATCAGAGCAGGCTGCACCACTTGAATCTTCAAATCATTTGCGGCACATAGCAGTAGTTTCTAGAAGGACAATAAGGGGTTTAGTGTGCTTGATAAAAAGAAGCTATGTAAATATAATTTATTCAGACTGTTGAAAGATCTATTTCAAAGAAATGGTGGTACTTAAGTAGGTTCATTAGTAATTGCTGTATCGCCTCAAGTCAAGTGAGCTCCTTCTATTTCTCTTTAGATAAATGATTTAAAAATAGGTAGTTTTATTCCAAGTGCTAGGGTCCCTATTGTGTAACTCAACTGGCAATGGACATCGGCTTCATTTTGACATTTGAAACCTAGCCTGGACTTAATTTGTTATTTTCGTATTCTGTGATTGGTTGAGCTCTATTGGGATGACAACTGGGAATGGAATTTAAGTAAGACACTAAGGCGCCTACTAATAAACCTGGTATAAAGTTATTCCTGACTGTAAACTGTCAAAATGTATGGTTATTCTTGGTTTATTCTGAGAAATTACTTTTTGTCACATTTCATGATAATCAAAAACAGTGTTCATGTTTTGTTAATGAAAACTACAAATTATAGCTCTCATGTGACATGAAACAAAACAATAGCTATAAACAAATGACGGTAATAAAGTAACAAACAGTTTAAAATACAGAGAGAACACGGGTTGATACAATTTTAGCACGAATCCTAACATAAATAGTAGGTACTCGACAAGACGCTCGGCACATGTGAGTACGGATGGGAAGTACCTACTCACGTAAATGTACAAACTTACTGGCGTAATACATGAATATCTAACGTTAGGCACCTACCGTTTCTTTGGTCAATAAATCTATTACTACAAAAGTTTTAAAATAGGCCCTTCATCAAGGTCAAGACATGTTTACCGACGGTACCTCGCTGAAATAAATATCTCTTTGTTCCGTGGTAGATAGCTCCAATTTTCCAATGTCTACATTAGCTTCAACTTTATCACTCTCCAATTTCACGTTTAGGCATTTGCAAGCACAAAGAGCCATTTTTTTTCTTTGTTTCTTCTGATTTATCAAAATTAGAAAATTTCGTGAACTGACTGAACAACAATCTCGTTTAGCTTTGCTTTGCTTGCTTGCTTGTCTATCTATCTATGTAAGTATGTATAGTGAGTGAGCCGATCATTTGTAAGTGTGCGTGATGTACACACTTTTTACGTATGTGTGCTGCGTTCGCACAGCTGTTCTTATATACATAGGTACCAAACTAATATAGTTTTATTATTTTATATATAGCACACGTGCACAATCAAAACACCTTGCGTAACTGGTTTTGAATTGTGTTCACTTATCTCTTTTTCTCTAATGGATCAATACCTACCGATACCCTCCAAAGAAAGAGATGCACATTATTTTCATTCTAATGTATTTGATTAATTTTGTTTTTGATCGCTTTATTTCAAAAAGGTACCTAGCAAACTAGATAGCTATTTATGTAGCTATAGCATAAAGTTTGCTCGTACTTGACAAGCAAGCAAATATAACGAAAAAAGCTTTTGGTATTATAGTTTTTATTTGTTTCTTTTAGCATATATTTCATTTTATCATGCGTTGATTTGTTCTTGAAATCTGTGCTAGGTACTCTTCACAAGTCATTGTCAAAAATGTGCTGACTGACAGTGAGTGATTATTACTATCACTCACAGCCAAAATGACACTCACTCTTGCTTGCTTTGCTTGAACAACATAACCTGAAAAGCGAGGAGAATTTGATTGTGTGGGAAATAAATATACGTGGCTGGGCTGGATGCATGCATTACTATGTAATGTAATGTAGAAAGAATTAGAACTAATTAGAATTTTAAAGTAAATGCAAACAATTCAATTTTCTTTGCGCGCGTCAGAGTAAATAGTGTATGAATTCACAATGTCGAAAAGAAATCAACCCCGTTGGTCTCCACCGGTAAGAACCGAAAAAAGACCTGTGCTAAAGTTGTTCAACAGCTTATCAAGGCAGAAAGAAGAATTTGTTCCGGCTAATGGTAACAGAGTCAACTGGTACAGTTGTGGACCAACAGTATATGATGCCTCTCACATGGGTCATGCCAGGTAAACAATACCTACTAGTTTATACTCATTTCATTTTGATAATGTATCTATGTACTTTTTGAATTTATGTTTCTATTTGCAGATCCTACATTTCTTTTGACATATTGCGACGAGTGATGGCCAATTATTTTGGCTATGACATTCTTTATGTGATGAACATAACGGATATAGACGACAAGATTATCAAGAGAGCCAGACAGCAGTATTTATATGAGAAATATGTAAAAGAACAGAAAGGTTTGAGTGAGATCATAGATGATGCAACACAGGTTGTAAATTACTATGAAACTGTTGTCAAAGAGACGACTGACCCAGATAAAAAGAATGTAATGCAAAAAATGCTTGGCAGGTAAAATCCATGAAACAAACTTTTTGTCTACCTTGCTTTATAAATTTCACAATCTTTTGTGTTTATATGATTAACTAATAATTCTACCTAAGTTCACTTATTATTATAATAAGTTCACTTACAAAAATAAAAACGGTAATTGTGGAACTCATTGCCGGGCTCTGTATTTAAAGTACAATAAAGGGATCTTTAAATCAAGAGTAAATAGATTTCTTCTAGGAAAGCATGCTTCATCTTAGACCTCACTATTGCTTAACATCAGGCAGAGTGAGGTCAAATGCTAACCTATTTATTTCTAAAAAAATACTATAAATAAGTATGGATGTATCTAATCTACCTGACTGATGAATCTCTACAGTATTTTATATGAGAGGTAGATTCATGCTTAATTATGTTTTCAGTATGGCAGGTGCTGTTGAAACCCTAAAAACAGCAATTGAATTGAAAAATGATGAAACAATTATAAAGGCAAAATGCAATCTCCTCAGCACTGCTAAAAGCCCAATCTCTGACTGGCTAGACAGCAAGTATGGGGCCACAGTCACAGACCATTCAGTATTTACGGAACTCTCTAGATATTGGGAGAATGATTTCCATAAAGATATGAAAGCACTTAATGTAAGAATTCACAGTTTTTTTAATAAGTCTATTGACATACAGACTATTTACTCTGAATACTGAATAAATAAATAATGCTGGACATTTAGGTAAAATGACCTAGCAATACCACTGATGTTCATGGAGGAAAGATAAATTATAAGTCGACTATGAATCATAAACCAAAAAGTACCCTAAATATCATAAAAAATGTAATACAGATCATTATTATTATTTGTACATCTTTCCAGGTCTTACCACCAGATGTATTAACAAGAGTGAGTGAATATGTACCACAGATAATAACTTACATTCAGAATATTATCAATAATGGGCTAGCATATGAATCAAATGGCTCAGTTTATTTCAATGTAAGTGAGTTTGATAGCAGAGAAAAGCACCATTATGCTCGCTTGGTACCTGAAGCGTATGGTGACACAAAATCATTGCAAGAAGGAGAAGGTAATTAGATATTTGTATATTGTTCTGAATCATTGGTGAAATTCCTATTCAAATGGTTTGCCAACATTTATGTTGATCTAAGATGACTGTTATGTGTAGTTATAAAAACAATTTAATTTATTGGCACTTTAGGTTTCTCTTTCACGCCTCATTTAAAGCCCTGCCCAATTAGTGATTTAGATGTGGATTCGAACAAAAAAGTTATAATGCAAAAAAAACTCTCATCTCTCATCATTAGAGTATATTCATTATCTGTCATTGCAGGTGATCTATCTGATGATACAGCGGAGAAAAAATCCGCGAATGACTTCGCTCTTTGGAAGCGTAGCAAAGCCGGCGAGCCGTCGTGGGATTCTCCTTGGGGCGCGGGACGGCCTGGCTGGCATATTGAGTGCTCGGCAATGGCCTCCGATGTATGTGGTTCTAAGCTGGATATACATACTGGTGGGGTTGACCTTAAGTTCCCGCATCATGACAATGAGCTGGCTCAAAGTGAGGTGAGTTTGAGGCTTTTGGAATTCCTTTCTAGAAGAATGCAAAAGGGCACCAAATAGTTACTCCTTATTTGTTTTCTTTGGGTGACACATAATAGTAAGGCCCTCTTGATTCGAAAGAACACTCTGGACACGTAGTGACACAGTAAGAAGAAGAAGTGGCATATAAGTAATTTTTTATACAGAGTGGGATAATGAGTATGGCTGAACAATAATTACAATTGGTTCACACTACACTACTCAAAACGTCGTTAAATGTAATGATATTCGTCACAGTATTAGTTTAAACATACCTAACCTACTAATTGAAGCTTGTCAATCTCGATATGAGAAACAAAATATAGTAAATGTGAATGTTCCCATTTCTAGGACGATAATTACTTGGTTCTTTATATTTCTTGACTTCGTTTACTTATGATGCTTATGTAGCAAGCATCACTGTTTCATCATTATATTTTTAATTCACCTATTTTTATTAATCTGGGAGTGACAAAAAATCTTCGATCAACTATCCATACTTATACTTACTTAATATTATAAATGTGAAAGTAACTCTGTATGTCTGTCTGTCTGTTTGTTACTTTTTCACGCCCAAACCACTCAACAGATTAGGCTGGAAATTGGCATGGATAAAGGCTGTATCCCAGGGACGGACATAGGCTATTTTTTATCCAGGAATCTTATCCGAGGACCGAGGGACCGCGGGTTACACCGCGGGAGCGCAGCTAGTCAAAAAATAAAACAAAAAATAAACGGCCCTTGCTAAATGCTAAACTCATCATCATCGTCAGCCTATAGCAGTCCACTGCTGGACATAGGCCTCCCTCCTCTAATGAGCGCCATTGCGCCCTGTCCTCGGCTCGACGCATCCAGCTTCTGCCAGCAGCCTTTCGCAGATCATAACTCCATGCTAAACTGGACGTAGTTAAGCAGAAAGGACTCAATCCACAATAAGTCACTTTTGAGTTATGGCATTTTAAGGTTTAGACGATGATTCAACATTGTTATTGTATTCGGAAGATATTGATATTATTAAGAGTGATGACCAAAAACACTATTATTCTTATGTGCCTAATTAAATTACACGGACTGTAGTATTTTTTCAGTTATTGCGAAAAATATGGGGTTGAGTCGTTTCTGCTAAATTGGGTTTGACATTACCGAGAGTTTTTTTTTATTTTTCTAAAATGACTTGAGTGACAAAAAGAAGTAAAAGGTATGTAATAAAAGTATTAAAAGAGTTTTATTGAGGATACTGTTAATGTAAATGTATAATCCGTCTCACTGGTCTTCACGATACAGGCTTGCCTAGTGTGAAGACCGCTGAAATAGATTTAGTCAATAAATTTTAAGCTACAGCAACACCATACCTTCTGCATAACTGTCTGTTGTAAACTGTGTTTGCTGAAATACCTAAATATTTTTTCATTTTCATTTTTATTACTGCGCAAAATATCATTTATACTTATAAAAATAGTTCCTAGATGATATCATCAAAGTTTTCATCCTGATCCACCGCAAAATCTGGATGTGAGCCGATACCGTCTACGTCCTCCACAAAATTCATTCCATTCAAAGTATTATAAAAACCCTGGCAGTCTTTTGGAATCAGGTGCATCATTGACTTAATGGGTGACGAGAAGACTCGACGTAGTTTTCCAAATGCTGCCCAACCCAGCTGAATCCTTCTCTTGGCCTCCTTCTCAAAGTTGCTTCTACCTAACTGCAAAATCTGCCCGAGGTATGTGTACTGCGAGACAACTTCAAGAAGGTGACCATTAACAGCGACAGGTTTCGGATCAATCTGGTCATTGACCATGACTTTGGTCTTATCCAAATTCGTGCCAAAACCTATCGCTCGCGAGGCTGATGCTAGGCCGTCCAGCATCCGTTGTAGGTCTTCAAGTGACTCCGCCAGTAAGACTATGTCATCTGCGAATCGTAAGTGTGAGATGTGCTCGCGTGTTTATGTTTATGCGCATACCTTTCCAATCCAGAGTCTTAAACATATCCTCCAACGCGCTTGTGAACAGTTTCGGAGATATGACATCTCCCTGTCTCACTCCGCTGCGCAGTTGGATGGGCTTAGACTGCTGGTCTTGTACTCGGACACTCATGGTGGCGGCCTCGTATAGACATCTCAACACTTCGATATAACGATAGTCTACTTGGCATCGCTGCAAGGATTCCAGAACAGCCCAGGTTTCGACAAAGTGAGGGTGGCTCTGGAATCGTGGTTGTTACATTGGGGGCAAGGAGCATGTGCTGCGTATAGTCGGCCATAGAAGTCTTCAATCTCTGATATTATCTCCGGCTTTGACAGTACGGTTCGGCCATCATGTGTTGTTAACTTCGTCAGGTGGCTCCTGCCAAGCTGCTGAGTGAATACTTTGGACCCTCGGTTTCGCTCTATCGCCTCTTCAATGAGGCGTGTGTTGGAGCTCCGAAGGTCGCACCGTATCATCTTTGCAATTCGCTTGTACAGGTCTGACCTCTCTGACGAAGTGGCCTGGGTGGTTCCCGTCTTTTTGTCATCAGCCGAAGTGTCATCCGAATGTTTGGACTTTCTGCCTTTAGGCTGTATTTGGCAGATTTGATGCCCTAGTCCCTTAGCGTTCCAACCACGTTTTGTAGGGCCTCATCAACGTCATCAGTGGTTCCGCAGCGGCGAATCTATCACCAAGAAGCTACTCAAACCTCTCGGTGCCCGCCATGATCTGGAGTAGATTGGGTCGGAGCGTGGACTTCATCAGACGGTTTCTTTCAAGCTTAAGATTGAGGGAGCCTCGGACAAGTCTGTGATCAGATCCGATATTAAACCTTTTGATCAAGGAGACATCCCTGAATATGTGCCTTTTATCTGTCATGATGAAGTCAATCTCGTTTTTTGTCACAGCGTCGGGGCTTCGCCACGTCCATTTCCTGTGGGGCTTTTTCTTAAAGAACGAGTTCATCAAGAAGAGAATCCTTCTCTAGGAAATTGACGAGTATGTACCCCCTGTCATTTCTACTTCCATAACCATGTGGGCTCACTCTGGATTCGTCGCCAAGCCAACTCGGACTCCCACTTTGCCGTTAAAGTCCCCCTTAACAACGTTGAAGTGATTGTAAGGTAATTTTTTGTATTTTCGTTCTTTTTTCTGAGCTAATGAATGTTTCGTATAAGTTCTTTTACGACCTTATTTAGCACGTCCTGTCTGACTGGTGTTTAGTCCCGAGTTTGTTTCAATTTCCAAGTTTTGATTAACTGATTCTTGATTTTCAAATTCTGAATTAGAAACTAGATTATCTGGATAAGCAACTGTTTCTTCATCGCAGTATGCAGTTACTAAAACTTATGGATTTTCTACGCTTTGCGCAGGATGACTTTGTAAAAAAGATCTTGGGGTATCATCATCAGTATCGTCTTCGCTATCTGGTATTAATCTATTTTTCCAACCCAATAAACCATTAGAACCTTTCTGAGATTTATGCTCATAATCGGAGTCTTCCTCGCTATCCGGCACATAATCGGAGTCATCGTCACAACTGATATCGATCTCTTCCGCAGGCATGCTAAACTCAACAAATCCTTCAGTATTTTCTGAAGGAAATGTTCGGCTTAAGGTTTGGAAGAGTTTTAAAGTTTCAGGAGATTTAAGAGGTAATGGTGATGAACTTTTTAAAAATCTACCTACCTACCTCCAATGTTTTTTGTAGTGAAAGAGTTCTTGAGTCATAGTGCGTGTCTAATCGATTCGATAAAATCGAACCTATGTTCGTCTATTAAAATTAAATCTCATTCATTCAATTATTTTTTTCTGAATTTAATTCTGATAATAATGATAATTCTTTCTAACAGAAATGACTCACATAGTTTGGGTCATTGCAACTGAAAGCAAAATCGGCTAGTTTCTTTTAAAATGAATTTATCAGAAATATCACATGTAGATTGAGTTGTTTTAGCTAAATGCTAAATCGGTTTGTTTCTTAGTAAATCAGTTTACTAGAAATGACCCACATGGTTTGAGTCCTTTTAGCTAAAAGTAAAATCGTAGTTTTTTGTAAATTAATTTGTCAGAAATGACCTACACAGTTTGAGTCGTTTTAGCTAAATAAAAAATAGACTAGTTTTTATCAAAGTGAATTTAACTGAAATGATTCAGGTGTCATGAGACACTTCTGCTAAATTACTTACATACATACTTGATTGAAACTGGATTTTTTTAAAAATACCCATGTAGCCTGGACTATTACAGTGTTTTACAAGAAAATACCCGCCATACATGTGGCTTGGTTCTGGTATTTAAAAAAACCACCTTAGCCTTATGCGATTACGGATCATTTTTGCGAGGTGATAGAACCGACCTTTAGGACCTTATTGGTATAGTTAACTCATTTTTGACCAAAGTGTGGATTGAGTCCTTTCTGCTTAACTACGTCCAACTGTCAGTTGAATATCAGCCAAATGAAATAATTGGTCCATATGTAATTTCAGGCTCACTTTGACGAAAGCGGTTGGGTAAACTATTTCCTGCACACTGGCCATTTGACAATCGCAGGCTGTAAGATGTCAAAATCTCTGAAGAACTTCGTAACAATATCTGAAGCATTGCAACGTCATTCTGCGCGGCAACTGCGTTTGGGTTTCCTGCTTCACGGTTGGAAGGAGACCCTTGATTACTCTGAAAATACGATGGAGATGGCTATGCAGACTGAGAAACTATTCAATGTAAGTTGAGTTGAGTTTCTCAGGCCTTTGTATTCCCTAGCTAAATAATCTATACAGTATAAGGAGGCTATCCATACATTTAACGGGATGAAACTTTCGTTTTCTAGTTATTTAATCGATAGAATATGGAAGTTAACAGTCGTTCTGCGCGGTCCTAAATTGGATGGGTGTCTGCTAATGGCATAGTATTTCGATCCTCCTTCAAGCTAAAAGAACAGATTTGGATGAATTTGAAATGAACTTAGATTATTCCCTGGGTAAATTATTTTTTTGTGGGTAACACTGAGAATAAATTCTAGTTAATATCTTCTTGTTGTAGGAGTTTTTCCTGACAGTAAAGGATGCGTTACGCAGCGGATACCAGGAAGGTAGTGGCGGCGCGTGGAATCCTGAAGAACAGCAACTATCCGTCAAACTTACCGCGGCGAAGGAACAAGTGCACGCTGCGTTGTGCGGTAGGTTACTTTAAGTATAGGCTCAGATTGCATTTTTAAACAAGTAATAGCTGATATTTCTTAATTGTATCTTGGCTACATGGCTTACCGTTGATGCCTAGACTTGAGCATTTAGGGTCGGTTCATATCTAACGGAATATCGGTCGCGTATTATCGGTCGCGGAACGCCAGAACTGACAATAGTACATTGTACCACAAGAGAGCAAAATTCGTTTTTGTTGCGAGTGCAGAGTTTGAATCCCGAACAAACGAGGGATTCTATATTTGAATCACGAGCGTAGCGAGTGATTCTAAGTTAGAATCCTGAGTGTAGTGAGGGATTCAAAAGCACAAGCAACAAAATATTTTGCTCTCGTGTGATACATACAACTTTTCACCTTACTAGCGAAAAAATACAAGATGTAAGGAAAACCGATTCCCGCCATTATTATTTTTTTGCCCCTCAAGTGGCAGGCTAAAGACCTGCCATCAGAGCACCTCGGCCGCCGCCGCCTGGCCGGGCGCACGCTGCGGCCTGTAATATTCGAGTCTCATTGGTTGCTTGCAGCATTCTAAATTCAAATCACTTTTCCTCATAGTGTGAGCAAAGTAGAGTTTTGCTCACTGTTTTTACGCGGCAAAAGCGCCCTTTTTGAGCTAGTAAGGTGAAAATGTATAGAAAAACACTCGACCGTTCACACTCAACCGATGATACGTTAGTGCGTCGAGTGTGAACGGTCGAGTGTTTTTCTATACATTTGTCAGTTCTGGCGTTCCGCGACCGATAATACGCGACCGATATTCCGTTAGATATGAACCGACCCTTAGTCAATTTCCTGATGAAGTTTCAAACACATACACATTCAACAAGTAGACACTTAGGACATACATTTGTATGTAAATAATTATTCCGCACACATAGATCTGTGTTACACTTTTCTAAGTTTTAAACAAATCATATCTTTTAATTTCTTAGACAACATCGACACCCGTGCCGCGTTGGACGCCCTAAGGGAGCTAGTAGGCGCATGCCACGTTTACTTGCGGCAAGCTACTGTCCCGCGTAGCTCGCCGCTACTCGCCTCTGCGGCGCGTTACGTCACTGATATCCTTCACGTGTTCGGTGCGATTGAAGGCCCGCGCGGGGGTATTGGCTTCCCTGTTGGTGATGCGAACGCTTGCGTGAGTACTTTCTAGTGTTAAACAGATCAGGTATTACTTTTATTCACTTTCGGTATCGCCGCCGTAAGCGTGGGTTTGTATGGAAAAATAGCAGCGTCATATTTTGGTACTCGCTCATAATTGATGAAATGAAAACCAAGTACAAACCCGGGTTTACTGCGTCGATTCCGAAAATTAATACTAGGCACCCTAGTGACTACAAGTTTTTACTCACTCGATCGCGTTATCGTAAACTTAGATATGTATAGGATAAAAATTGCGCCATGTATTGATATTCGACTGTAACAAATGAAATCTAATACAAATCTGCGTTTACGATACCATGACCACTTAACGGATGCAATAAAACTCAAAATTTTCTAAATTCAAATGTCACTTTACTCTATTCTATCGTAGAGTCGTGGATGGATCCCGTAGCACAACTTTTCTTAACTCATGGCTAGATGGCGCTGAGTGAAATTTCCAATTGCTTATTTATTGTTTCAGATCGAAGAAGAAGTGATGCCGTACTTAGAAGCACTAAGCACGTTCCGCGGTAGAGTTCGTGACGCGGCTAGAACAGTAAAAGCCGGCGATGTATTGGCGTTGTGTGACGAACTGCGTGACACAGTACTGCCGGAGCTCGGAGTACGGCTGGAAGACAAACCTGGTATATTTGTATTACTTATCATCATCATCATCATTCCCTTGCCCTTATCCCACACTATGTGGGGTCGGCACAGCATGTAAACTTCCTCAATTCACTCCTATCACTCGTCAACTGTTCATCCACTCCTTTATCGTTCACATGACAGATTTGGTGACATAATATTCAATTATAACTTGAGCAATCTGATACGTTCATAGTAGTGCAAATCTCACTTTGTACTAAAATTAACAAAATTACTAAAATTATATCGACTGTATCTGGCTGGCGCGGTAGACACTCTCTCAGATCTTTATCTTTAAGTATATTTATGTCTAAGAGAGTAATCAGAGGCACACATACAAATACAAAGGAGGTCATTCATTTTGGGCCCAAAAGTCAAAAGTGCCGGCCAACGAAAATAAATGTGTCACCACTATAGGGAATCTGAGTATTTTTCAGTATGACACCAAGTCTCACCAAGTTAAGAGAAGCGCTCGTGGTCGTGCTTGCTTAGTCGTTCTTGATAGATTGTCGAAGTTAAGCATCGTTAGAAACGGTCTGTAAGTGGATGGGTGACCGCCAGTGGCATTTTCATCTGAGCGCTTCCGTGCTTCGGAGGGCACGTCAAATTGTCGGTCCCGGCTATTGAAGTCGTTAAGCCATGACGGCCTAAATACTCCGTCACCAGAGTTGGCCACTGACTCATACGAACTTACTTACTTTTACCAAGATAACTACTTTAAATGATTTTGTAATGAAATGAAAAGTCTTATCAAATTTTGGATTCCGACGGGATTCGAACCCGCATCGATCAGACGATCCTCCTAAAGCCGGAGTGCCTTACCGCTCGGCCACGAAATCCTACTTGCCGGTGTCCAAATTTTCGATAAGGCTCATATTTTTCGGTTGAGCACCGATTAGCGCCATCTACACGTTCACTAGTGAACTCATGCTCATTGTCTGAAATTACATTCAGAATCAAATGACTAAGAGATGTCGCTTTAGCTAAATCTATAATTTCTGTAATTGTTTTATAGTGCTGATCCACACTTGGTATTTCATTATGAAATGAAAAGTCTTATCAAAATTTTGGATTCCGACGGGATTCGAACCCGCATCGATCAGACGATCCTCCTAAAGCCGGAATTTGGACACCGGCAAGTAGGATTTCGTGGCCGAGCGGTAAGGCACTCCGGCTTTAGGAGGATCGTCTGATCGATGCGGGTTCGAATCCCGTCGGAATCCAAAATTTTGATAAGACTTTTCATTTCATAATGGATACCAAGTGTGAATCAGCACTATAAAACAATTACAGAAATTATGATTTTGTAAGTGAAAAAAATTAAATTGTATGAAAATCCGGATTTTTCAACTTATGAAATCTTTTGAAGTAGTGGACTTAGACTTAGTGCCATACTGAAAAATACTCGGATTGACATTTCCAATAGTGGTATGGCCTTTATTTTATATGCCGGCATTTTTTACTTTTGGGCTCAGCCCTGTATAGAGCCTGAATGGCCTCCTTTGACACATGCCCGCATTGAACAGATTAACATAATGTTATTATTATATGCTTCGTAGGGCACGTTAAATTGTCTGTCCCGGCTGTACAGTGGTTAAACCATGGCGGAGGCCTTAAAACATTCCGTCACCATAGCTGGCCACAAGCTTACTTACCTAATAATTTTGTTGCCAGATCGCACAGTCGTGAAGCTAGTGAGCAAAGAAGAGCTGGCGAAAGAGCGAGAGGAGAAGACGCGGTTGGAAGCGGAGAAACAGAGAAAGAAACAGGAGTTACTCGAAGCACAGAAAGCTAAGGAGGAACTGAAGAAAATACCGCCTTCTGAGCTGTTCAAGAAAGAAACGGACAAATACTCCAAATTCGATGACAAGGTAACTTTTTATCTTGGTTTCAAACAATTTTCTACAAGTTTTGAGAATTATAGTACAACTTTTAACATGGCTTTTATTTTAAAATCCTTATGCTTCTAATATGCCGGAAGTGTAATAATCATCTATAAATTTGTTTTAATTCACGATCTGCCTAGGCATATCATGATATGCCCAAGTATCGCTGGCCAAATTGACAAACGAACATTATGGCGGGTGTGAGATGGGCAGATTGTGAAATGACAGCGTTGGCATTCATTCTGCCGACGACATTACGTATAACAATTTTTTTTATTGTTGTCAGGGTCTACCCACACACGATCACGAAGGCAAGGAGCTCAGTAAAGGCTCGCTGAAGAAACTCCAGAAACTGCAACAGGCACAAGAAAAGAAATACAACGAGTACTTGGCGTCCATCAACACTTGCTGACGAATTGGTTACTTTTTTATTTATACTCTTTTCCTTATATTGAAACTTTATTATCTTCCACAAAGTGCATTTATACTTGAAATATTTAATTTAAATGCATTTCTACCAGGTGAGTGTTTTTCAGGGCCACTGAGGGTAAATCTAAAACCATGAGAGTTATCGAAAAGTCATGTTAGGAGCTACGTGCAAGTCTCAAAATTTTTTTTTTTTTTTCAATTCAGTTCTTAATTTTATCAAAATCGAGCGCGTAACTCCTAACATGACTTTTCGTTAACTCTCACGGTTTAATATTTTCCATCAGTGGCCCTGAAAAAAAACACACCCTGTATAGTGTGTAAATCTAATTGCTAAATTAACTTCATTTGGCTTGTTTCTTATTAGTCATTGTTGGCAGTAAGTTTAGGCTCAAATCTATAAATTGTTATTAAAACTTAAATGTAAGACGAACATGCATAATCAGCTTTCCATGCCTCGGTAATTATATGAAAAAGCTTGTCATCAATTTTATTGTTGGTCTTTGCCGTACTAGGTAGTAGAGATCATAATAATTTATTTATGTTGTGTAAATTTTAATAAATATTTTAACTATATTTATTCTTTAAATCTGCCTTACCCAAAGTATGTGCATGAAATAAGGCTACTATCTAATAATAAAAACAGGTAGTAGCTGCCTCATTGTAAAATGAAGACTAAAGATAGTTTCGGTTTTAGTTAATTCAATTATAGAGATAACACAACCCTCGAATATCATGTAGCTATAAATCTTGCAAGGTGTTATGTCAAAGTCAAAAAGCATTTATTCAGTAGGACCGCTGGGATCACTTAAAATAGTCTTAAAACTAATTTTACTCCTATTCTTGCGCGACCAATACCGTGAAGAATCAGGGCAACAAACACGGTTTGGGGCCTAGCATTATTTTAGGTGATTCATCTTAAAACTAAAAAGTCAAGCTCCAGTGGAGAGCCAGTCAAATATAATTGAGGCTCGTTAACTACCTATATCGTTTTATAAGTATTAGTAATCTGTTTTACAAAGCTTATCTCAGAGTGACGCTGTGTGAAATGTCCTACAATTTATTATGATTCGATCGCATTGCTGGTTTATTTCGTGTTGATTCAAGGCAAGTTAAAAAATGATCGATAAAAATAAAACCAAAACGATTTGTTAAAAAAGCCCACCGATTATCTAAATAAATCCGTAAACATTAAAAATGAATTACCTCGACACTAATGATGACAATGGGCGCCGCTCCTTCCTATAACGGTTCAATGAGATCTCTATAAAGGCGCTTGCCGCGTGCGACGAAAATACTCATAAAAAGCTAAACAGTAGTTTTAAAAAAGGTAAAAAGTGAGGTAAACAATCTGGGCGCGTTTTTTGTGAAACGTACAATTGTGTTTTGGTAGGGTGCCGACTGCCGAGCACGCGAGCAAACATCTGCGACTAGCGAGTACTATTTAAAGTGCTTATTAATGGAGACTACAGTCGCATAATGCACTCACTCTGTGTTTTTAAGGTCATTCATATTTATGTTATGATATAGGATCTTGAAAATTTGTAAATGCTAGAGTATTCCTATAAGATCTAAGGTACCTATATATTAAAATATACTTGGTTGATGAAAGTTTGGACCCGTGGTTTACAGATGAATGAATCTAACTTAGTAAAATAACTTTGTAACGGAAATTCCCAGCAGAAATGTTAAGAAATTACTTCTGCTCGTGAATATAATTTAAATAGTTTTGGAATTGATCACAATCGCTTTGATCGTGGTCAGGTTCAACAAAGGCTACGTTTACCGTGGGGCAAGGGGCGAAATCGCGAACGTCGATTTCATTGACTGACCGCCCGGAGAGATGTCAATCACAAACATTTGAATAAGAACATTGTTCCTTTTCCATATTCCGTTGAGATGTTGGCGATAACTGAATTTCGTTATAATGAAGTCAACCAATCGAAAGTTTCATTTTTAGTCAAAAAGTAAAGTTTTCTAAGCAAATTATTTCATGGTCGATCATGTGGACAAGAATCTAACGGTCGCCTGTTATACGGACTATTGAAATCAATGGGACCGGCATACCTACCGAATTACCGACATACAGGCACCAACATCTTATTTCAAAATCAATTTCATCTCAATTCAGAAACTTATCAAAATGAGGGCATGTAAATTGGATCTCAAAGTTTTGATAACGTCAATCAGTTTTTTGCTAAGATTTGGGTTTTTTTAAGAAAACGGTTAGCCATGAGATTTCCTGAGATTTATTTAGAAATATTTTATAATGAAAAGGGGACGATTCTAATTCATACCTATTATACTAACGTTAACGGAAATCATCTAGTTGCACCGATTAGTGAGATCCAGATGAATTGACTAATGTATTTCTAAGTCCTTTCCTGCAAAGACGACTATGCTGTAAGGCTGTAAGTAAGTGCTGGGCATACTTGCATCTCAACTATGTTTCACGCAACTTCTCAGTGTCCCAGTGTAGACCTAAGAAGGTCTGCCGCCGGTCTAGTGTGACCTAAAGGTAGGTACCAGACTAAAAATATAATATATTTTGATATTTATAAAGTCTTAATACGTTACATATTATGTAACGTATTTAAACTTTATAAATATCAACTGATGATGACTACAATCTCAGAAGTAGTTCGTTGTTTAGGTACCTACTATCTTTACTGATTTATTCATTCGTACCGTACTGCACATGTCTCCGAACTATCGTAATTTAAAGTTCAGGTACCTACTAAAATGAGCTTGGATATTTTACTACATAATAATGCATGTAAATATCCAAGCTCTTTCTCGACTTAAATTTTAATTGGCGACTTAAGATGATTTATAACGATAGCAATTAAAAGTTTTACCTCATGAATTATGATCGCTAGAGTACCCCTCTTGGTATATCGCAAGAGCGGGTGGGCCTGGGTAAAGACGGACAAGTTAGCGAGCTTGTCCCCAGTAGGGGTTGCAATTATGGCTTGTTTTTCATCGCGGCCCCTGAAGCACTCCCGTTGCTGAAAAAAGAAACCAATTTTGCACGCTCATTAATTATTTAAATCTCATTAAACAGCCGCAAGTTTCCCTCTCTGTTGTGTAATTCTGCGACGCCATTCTGCGTAGGTAGGTACCTAATTTAAGCCGTTGGACAAGGACGGGGTGTTTCTAGGTGCTTTTAAAAATGTTTGCTGAATTTTAAATGAACAGCTTATCTTCACATTTATATCTTACGGTTTTTTAAGATATCTATGACCTCAAAAGATTCACGATGATTTTCTTGGAAATACAAGCATGACCTGCTAAGGATAGCGTTTCCATCGCTCTAAAATGCACACTGTACATGAAGTTAAAAAAAAATCCCATGACGTGTGTATAAAAGCTCAGTCAATAGGCATTAAATCTCTTAAGATTTCGGCAAATGATAAATCGAGAAGATCCTCATAAAAGTCTATTTACAAGCATCAAAGCGATTTGGTTAAACAGGAAATTATACAACGTTGTTGTAGGAAGGTATTTACAGAGCATTTGAATATTTCGTTGACGGTAGCTTCCTATTGGATAATAAAGTCTCGCAGGACTGTCTTGTTTGGGAGAAAAAATGAAAATTAGGAAATTAAACTGTGCGATGGTACATGAAAGGTGCGGAAACGCCGCTTTCGGCGCTCGTTCGCCAGCTCGCGGCTGCCGCTGACACTCCGCTATCCGGCCCCCGCCTGCCTGATAAGTCATTTAGCGACCATCACTCTTGTTATATTATTTTAATAGTTCATTCATAAACCTATATAAATATTTTCTGTTTCTGGCTAGTTAGAAAGTAGCCGTTTATATTTGTGGTAGAAAAAGAACGAAGTAAACTGTAGTAGGTATAGGTACCTAAATATCTACGAGTAGTCTAATAGTTATGTTATGAATGCCAGTAGTGCGTGTGACTATAAGTTACTTACATAGGTATAGTTGTAGGTATATTAACTTAGATGTAGTTCACCAACCACTCATCTAACTCTTTAGAATTCAGAACGCATAATCCAAGAGATGAATATAATTTGGTATAATGGGATAAACTGTTGTTTATTTGAATATATTTTTGTTGATCGAGATAGTCTCAAAAGTGGGTGGCCCTCCCGCCGGGCGGGGGTAGAGATCAGTCGTCCGTGCTTTAATTGCTTTTCACTTAGCAACCGCTCATGAACAGAGAACTTTCGCGAAAATGAAGAAAAAATCATTACATCAACATTTTTCTGAGATTGCCCAGATTTAGGACGTTCAGAAAGACAGCGACCTTCTTATATAACGCTTTCCTCTTTCTTGTTTTTCCAGCGCGCCTCATTTCCGGAAGGGGCCGCGGGGAGGCGCGGGTGGCGAGGGGCCTAAGTAATTTCGCTTAAGAACTCTAAACGTAATTAGTGTAGGGCGTGCAAAGGGAAGGGCTTGAAAGTTGGAGAGGGTTGCCTCGCCGCCTTCGCGCGCCGCCTGAATATTTGATCGCGCGCGTCTCGCGATTATATTTGCCAGAGTTTTCCGTAAACACGGACACTCTTCCCGCCGAGCCCGTACTTATACTTTCCTTTCCTTCATTCCGCTTTCAAAGCTGTCGCGCGCTTTTAATTGGACACGGTGTTATTTGTAAGTAGACTTGTGATAGAATTAAAATCGCACGCTACGCCGCTTTCGAATACCTTTACCGATATCACAGAAAATGTTTTAATAAAAGTTGTTGACGAGTTATTTTTCCTTTCAAGAAAATCCTCTTTCTAAGGCTTCAAACAAATTTACAGCGTGCTCTTTGAGCTTACCTAAGTATTTGATAAATAAGAAGTTAATAACATTATTTATTTTAATAAGTTCTTTGAATTTATTTTTGGCACTCGCTTGAAAGATGTTTTGAGAAGGTTTTAAACGCACATTAAAATACGTGTCTGAAAACATTGCTAAAATAATATTTCTTAGAATGTGGCGTGTTAAGAGATTACAGGGCCGAGGGCGGTTGGTGTTACACCATATTTAGCTGACATGAGGTGATATTTTCTGCTTTAAATAGTAAATCATTATTATATTTCATAGTAGCTGTAAAACAAAATTTCTAATTATGAATGTAAATTTAAAAAAATACGTTTAAATTAGAAATAACTTTATCGCCGTGCGTAGTAGGACTAAAACAATATTAAAATTTAGTATAAACGAATTCATTTGATAGCCTGAAGCCTCGGCAGTAATTTACAAATTCAAAGGGCCTGAGAAACAAGAGGAAATTAGAATTTGTAATTAGAGCGTAGCAGCGCCACCGCCGCCGCAACTCCTACAACATTTGATTAGCAATTATGGTAATTTGACTTAGAGCAGGGTAAGATTTCTCCTAATTTGTTAGTTAAATTATTATCGCGTCGCTACGACATGAAATATTTCCTTCAATTAGAATTTAATTGGGGTATCGCCAGGATAGGTAGGTACCTCCGTAGTAATCTACATAAAACAAGCCGGCCTATGTAAAAGACTTCAACGCGAGCTTTGAGCTACGGTGCTACGAGCATTGTCTTTAAAAAAATCTACTTATTATTGTAATTAAATAACTTTCCAGTTCTCAGTTGTCGTTTCAGACATTTTATTAAGTACTTAAGTCATTAAAAGCAATCAGCTATACCTTTTAAGAAAACTTTTAGAAATCACAAACAGCGTTCAAGATAAATCGTTTAATTATCGCCGGACTTAATGTATCGTGAAACAATAAAAAGCGTCGCGACATTTGGTTTGTCGGGCGCGGAGACAAAGCCCGCGGGTGAACTACGCACTCCAAGCGATGTGCCGGAGCCGCCGCACACTGCCAACGAGCGAGCGGTGCAATTTAATTATCGAAGCCGGCACCCGCGCTTTACCCTTTTGTATCTTAACCCCCGGATGAAAAAATACTCACCCATAAAATAGAGGA
Source organism: Epirrhoe alternata (assembly GCA_963565295.1). Lineage (NCBI taxonomy): Eukaryota > Metazoa > Arthropoda > Insecta > Lepidoptera > Geometridae > Epirrhoe > Epirrhoe alternata. The sequence continues at coordinate 8,052,520 of OY751381.1, read as the reverse complement.
CGGGTACGAAAAAAGGAGCGTATGCAAATTCAGGATAAAATATAGCCCGTAAATGCCACCGTTTCTAAAAGAATATTAGAGACGTTTTTCAGTGGGTGGTTGGGGGTTGCTTTGTACTTTGTCTCCGCGCGCTAAGTACTGCAGGCTCGGGTGTCCGTGCGAAGGAATCTGCCTTAATTTGCGACTGTTGTTCGGTGATAAATCAACGCACGCTCCAGCCTAGGCCCCGCTCCGCTAGGGCATGCCGCATTTGCATATCCAACGCTCTCCAAATGCTGATAGGGTCATTTATTCGATATGGTGCACTCATAATAATTGGCGTAATGTGAATGAATGCAATACTTCAAGCTTTACAATTTACCATTATACTTACCTAATAAGAAAACTTACTATAAAACTTTCCTCTCTAATTAAAAAAGCCTAATTATTGTACAGGGATACCTTATAACAGTTCCTTTTTTACCTAAAGAGTCGTATGAATAATTGAGATCCAAAATGGGGTGAATATTCTTTATTAGCTGCATTAACATACCTTACAGTGTAGGTTTGTGTGATGGTCGATTTTTTAATTTCCTTCGTAGGTTGGTTGGGTTGGGGCACTCGTAATAAGGGGTCACCTGAAGAGGAATGAGTTAATAGACGTTTTAATTATTGACGGGCAGAGCCGGGCGGGCGCTCGACCTAGCTCGAACGAGTGGGTAGAAAGGGACAGCATCAAATATTTAGCGCGTAATGCCGACCGCTCTCTCGCTTGTAATTAAAGCGTTCTTTCCTTTTTTCAGCGGCCTGATACAATATTCAGCATGAGAAAGAAGCGCTCCGGTGGCGGGGTGGCGCCTCCATTGTATTCGCTAAGGAAGATAAATTAAAAAATATAATTACAAGGCGGCCGCCATAATTCTCGGCAGGCGGGAGTGGGTGGCGGGAGGGGGATAGTGGAGGAGCGGGCGCTCCCGGAGGAGGCTTCTTAAATATTTGGGGATAGCGCGTACCTACGCATTACGTAAATTAATGACACGGATTCGAGGAAGGATGGCGCCCCGCGCCCGCGCCCGCCGCCGCTGTTTGTTTTGTTTTAATGTGCGCTGTTAACGACCTTATTAGAGCGAATCATAATGCGAAGGCTGCGCGGCCCGCGACCGGCCCGGACCCCGCCCGGATTGATTGGACTAATGATTTTCTCTTATTCTCATAATTGCACAAATTGGAATTTACGAGTCTCTGATTTCTCGCAATTATGACTAAAGATATCATTTATTTCCGGATTTTCCTCAAATGGAATTTTATTTTCAAATTTATAATTTAGCGTAGCAAAATATGCTTATTGCTTAATTTAAACTTTCAGACAGTGTCCATACATTAAAACACTTTGCTTCAGTTAATGAAGTACGTATGAAACACTAGTACCTACCTAGTAGTGAAGAGGCGGATGAGCGCATGCCCACACAAGCTCAACAAGTGCCCACATGTGCCGCCGTCAGAATGTGTTTATCGCACAAATAACACATTCGGGAAAATCACGCCATCGCTTTTTATGTTACGGAAGTATAAACGGTCTGAAATAAGTCAGGTAACTTAATGATTTCTCATTTTAAACAAATATGCTGAACGTACACAACATAGTAATGTAAGAGGTCGTGCTCTTTTTTAATAAATGACTTTACAGTTGTTTTGGCTTTCTACAAGTACAAATTTTAATCGTCAAATCCCATCAGTAAATAAAAGTTGCGTCTCATTAGCCCATACTCGTAGGCGCCTACTAATAAACTTGGTATTATTATTATTATTATAGCCATTTATTCCCAATTGATAACTTATTTTTACTAAGAAATCACAATTCACAAAATATTAGCATGCATTAATATGATCATTATTATAATTAAATTAGTTAGTAAGTTAGCTCTATATTATTTTGTTATGTATTTATCTTTATTTATATGGTTAAATTATTATTATTGCTCTGAATTGGGCACCCATTTTTGGGAGAAGGCCTCCTCCATCCATTGCCACAAGTATCCTGGTATAAAGTTATCTAAATGTATGGTTATTCTTGTTTTATTCCGAAAAATAACATTATGACACGTTTAATGGTAAGGCTATTTATCTTTAAAGGACATTTCAAATATCCTATCAAACTAAAGCCTCAATTTTGTGCGCACAAAACTCAAATAAGTTATTTTGGATGTTTTTATACTTATATATAATTTTGATAACATTTTCTTTCTAACCGTTAAGTAAACCCTTAATTTTGATTGGTGAGGTTAGTTTCATAATGATATGTTTTCAAAGTCTTCTATGTTTCTTCAGAAACCCATCCTCCTCGACTGTCCTCAAGCCCATGACTTTTTTTGTTGAATACTCGCACATCGAGTAGAATATTAAAACGAAACAAACCCCAATCGAGACGACTCCTACCTAAATATCGGCAAACGCTGAGGTTCGAAGGACCCTCAAAAGAAAAACTTATTAATTTTCGTCATTATGAATTCCGCGAACGAAACTCGAACGTCTAATTTCAACCCTAACTTATCAAGACGCGAATAAAAAAGTTCACCCCCGCAGCACCCCACGCTCACCCCCTTGTTTAAAACGCCGGCGAAAAAAGAAGCACATAAAAATGCATGAGGCCTTCCTCGTTATAAGGAAAGGGTAGCATGCCTCCACCCCCACCCGGGAGGTAGCTGTAAAAATCGTCTCTAATTTAAATTTGGGAAGTTTCGCGTCGCGCGCGGCAACGTTGATGTCTTGATAAATGCGAGCGAATTCCACTAATTTCGCGTCTTCAGCTCCGAGAACTTTTAATTGGGAGAGCATAAATCGCGCTGGAGTAATGGAACTCGCATTAATTTCATCTCATGACAAAACGTGGCTTCCAGAAGCCGCATTTAGATAACAATCGCTCATTGTTTCCACCAACTCATTATCACTTTGCAGAGAAGTTGACTCTCATACTTGCGCTTTGAGTTTGGCACTAAACTTGCATTAAGTGAAAAGCGATCCCTTAGAAGTTTATTGTTTCATATAAAATCTACCAAATTCAAACAGCAAACTACGCATTGCAACGTCTAAATTCATTCGTCATACGTAATTATCACAATAAAGCACAAAATTGCTTATCAATATTCGAATTACTACGCATTCGTAGCAACCACCTCGAGTGCTACGCGCGCTACGCGCTACGTCGTAGCACGTAAGCATTTTAACCTGACGACAAGGGTTCGTTAAAAAATTATGAAAATTATGTATAAATTTTGTTTGGTTGTTTTAATAGGTAGGTACTTTATCGTTAAGCCATTGCTGGGATCATGTAGCTTCTCCTTTATCCCATTATTTTTTTTACTCTACGTCGGTCGAACCAACACATTGTAATCTTGTAATTACTATAAAACCGAATCAAATATTGGCATTTTTGCGGTTTAATAGTTTATTCAGTCTCTTTTAGTGTTTTTAAAGCTTGGAATCTGTGGACTGGCAACTTTTTTCAATAAGCTATGCTCATTTTATACATCCAAATCCATTTAGCAGTTGCACACAAGGCCGGTTCAAAAACATTTCGCATTTATAATTTAAATATGTATTTTTCTTTATTTATTTTTACTTTCCATTATAGTAGGTGGGTACCTATACCTACTCGTAGCAGGGAGAAATGTCCTCTCCTCTCCTAAGTATTTAAAAGTAAATCAGTTGGAGCACAATCAAAGGTAAAATGTAAACCGACACAGTACATTAATGAAACTAGGTACGAGAGACTAGTTTATTGTTAACTAGCTACCGCCCACGGTTTCCCTCGCATGTTGTCAACATTTTCAAAAGTCTAAATGAATCCAACTGGTCCTATATGTAACTGTTCCAAATAAATACTTTTGATTTGATTTGATATTTTTTTACCTAGAGCAGGTACCTACAGGTATAGTACAAAAGTTATTGCTTTTCACAAAAGTGAAACTGTTGATAAGCTTTTGTTGTTGCCTGTACTAACATTAGCATGTGGTTTGTGACGCGGCTTTTATCGCGGAGTCACACGGATGGGCACCCGAGCAGCGGAGCTATCGAGTATTACTTCTGTCTTTATTATTTACAAAAGAACAAAAGATCGCTCAAACTTCCCCATCTTCAACTTTCCACTTGAAGTAATTAACACAGAAACTTGCGTTTGTTTTAAGCGCTGCTAAGAATGCGGGTATCGCACTCTTCTTCCTCATTAAATCTAGACAAAGCCGAATTTCGATGGGTGTAAGTGTAATGTTATTCATTTGGGGAAGTCAAAGGTTGTGTTTGCAGGGAAAAAATATAAGTCGCCTGAGAGCGGACGGTGGCATTTTTTCCATTCGGCGCGTTCCATTAGCGTGCCTTTGTTTGGCGGGAGCGCGCAAATTAATTTAGCTCTCCCGCCATTTCCTCCCCCCGCGCCGCCTCACCCCGCCGCGCCCTTTTTTGTCTACGCCTTGCTCTACGTATCGCTTTCTTCTTTATGGCTCATTAGGCAGCATTGTCGCCATTGTTTTTTTCGCCTAACCCACGAAATCTAATTATTATGATCAGCGAATCTATCGATCGATCTCACTATTACGGGAATGTCGCTATTAGCAAAACCCTCGTGTTAGCAAAACTATACCCGAGAAATGGCGTGAGGAATCTGATGCTATATTTTGATAAATGGCTTCTACGAGTATAAGCGAATCAATACCACGTGTATAGCTTGTGTACACGAAAGAGTAGGTACCTACAACGTACCTTTATGTAAAACACACAAATAAATAAGTATCGAACTGAAACAAAATAACTTACTTAATAGGTTTTTCATTAAATATCCAAATCCATTTTACAATATACTAATATTATAAGGAGGAAAGATTTGTTTGTTTGATTGTTTGTTTGAAATGAATAGGCTCCGAAACTATAATACTAAACTTATTTGAAAAATGCTTTCACCAATAGAATCCTACATTATCCCCGATGAACATAGGCTATATTTTATTCCTGGGAAGTGAAGTTTTCCCGAGGGATCGCGGGTAACACCGCGGCGGACAGCTAGTACAATATAAATTGAGTACTTATCACCAATCGCAACCCCAGATAAATAGAGATCGATATCATTATTGGTAACATTTTTTATTAAAACTATGTAACTAATAAATAAAATAAAACTTACCAAGGTGAGTTGCGCTGGCGTCGGGTGAAACGCGCGTTCTCCGCAACAAAAAAGCGCCAACTGAGTGAGCCACGGCCGTGACCCACAGCACGCTAGCACCCACAGTTTTTCAACCCGAGGCACAGATACTGCAACAGTTAGTATACCCACACGCCACAGCATACACACCAGTTAGTACTGCAAGTCCACAGATGATTGAAGAGTGCAATTGCGTGCCCTCGGTCCCGCGGGCTCATAAAAGCAACCCTTGCGTATTCATAAAGCGATACGTCATAAGTAGAGCTGCTCATGCAAATCAGTTTGAGAATATTATTTTTAATTTCGTTTAAGTTTTGTGAAATTTTAAGAAAATATTGTTTAAAAAAGTATTGGAGGCTTGTTAATTTTACTAAAACAATGTTGTATGTAGGTATCATACCTGAAAGAGGTACCTATCGTGATTTTCGTAGAGGTACCTACTTAATTGAAGTCTTGAAGTTAATTAAGTAGTTGCAAAGATTTCTGAGTTAAGAAGAAAATAATTTATCAATCGTAGGTAGCTTCTTGGTAGAGTCTCGTCTTACGGCAAAGTGCCTCCTAGTTTCTTGTTTAATTAAATTCTTTATAATATTCTGCTGAAAGCGAGCAAAGAGAAGTTGTCGTCTAATTCAAAGACCGGCTCCGCTGCTGGATTGAATTTTTATAATTAATTACTTAGCAGATACATTTTAAATTCTTAATTAAGCAATCCGTACTTTCTCCCGCCTATAAATTAGATCGAGCCGTTTCCATAGAGACTACTCATCCTTTAAAGCGGCCCGAAGGGGGGCAATGGGGGGGACTTTACAAAAAATATAACTTAGGGTGAGTAAAAAACCGTGGGGTGACTCAACCGGCCGCTGCACCCCACGAAGAGAAATCTACGATCAATATTAACTCTTTTTCAACGGGGAAATGTTGAATTTTTAAGTCATTTAAGTGTTCAACGCAGAGCGAAAGGAAGAAATGCGTGCGGGATGTATTGGACACGCACACGCAGCGAGTGAATGGATTCTGACAATATTTGTTCAGATCGGGAACTATAAATCATGTGCAGGACTGTGTTACATTCGCGTTTGTCAAGGTCACCATGTGTGGGTGACGATTCAACCTGATTGATATTTTTTAAAGTGTTTTTTTGGCAAACCAAACTAACAGACGAGGTAATGCTTAGACCCGATTCTATTATTTAAGAAACTCCGAGTTAGTTTATTGCCTCATGTTGTTTAACTATATGCTACGTTATTACCTATATTTATGAATTATCGCATTTATAATATTAGTAAGATAACTTGAGGTTTTGGAAAGTTGTAACAATATTAGCGTCTTAATTTTTTTTTATAAGTAGATTAAACCAGCGACTGGATTCGATACACAAATCACCTGATATCAATTTGAATAGCGTTTCAAATTTTGTTTTATTTTCAATTATGAGTAAAGGTGACCTAACATCTTTTGATGAAAAAACATACATGCATGCATAAGTGCATTAAAAAAACGGCCCGGTGTGCCCTCCGCGCGTGATACAAAAACATTCATTAGAAAAAAGCTATTTATGACAGCGGCCATTATCGTCCAATAAATCAGCTGGCCGCTCTTCTGTTTTTCGATAATGATTCTATTATTATGGAAAAGCGTTATGTAACTGTAACATTTTTTCCTTGCGGCTGCAAAGTGTGGAAGCAACTTGTCGGTGTTTGTATAAACAACATACCATGTCATAAATCAGAAGACATCATACAAATCGTATTTAATAAACAACAAAACACAATCGGCATTAAAAGTGTGTTTTTTTCCTTGTGGGTCCCATTCTTTTCGTCGTTAAGTACTTAGTTTAATTCAATATTTTTATAACTTTTCTTTTGGCTTTTGACATATTAACCGAATTTAATGAATAACCGACACGTTACCGATAAATATCACCTATGAAAAAAACTAAAATTAGCTCTAAAATATTAAAATTTAAGATGAGAGTAGGTAAAACTGATGACTACGATTGTACAATCATTGTATACGAGCCAGTATCTTATTGACTAGGTATTTATTATTTTTCTTTTTCAGCAATAAATCCTATTGACTTTTCAATCATAAAAACATTATTAACACATACAATATGTTATTTGTGTGTACAAAAGCTCACTCCACAGTCGGCTACCGCTCGTAATTTTTTATGCGTGTCGGTCGACGGCGCCCACTGTACGGGTTACAAATTGTGGGGTGAAAGGGGTAGTTTTTTCTAATCGACTTTCCTAACAGTAATAAACGATATTTATCTTTCTTAATTATAGTTCCACTCGGCTATTTGGTAGCTCTGTGCGTGTTTTTGCTATAACGTTGTGTTATTATCGAATTATGTGCGTTTGTCGTTAGTTGTATTTGTCCTTATAACAGCCTCGAGCTTATTACAAAAATGAACTCCTTCGAAAGATAATTTAAGCTCGAAACTTTATTTCGTGAGGATGATTAACTTTCCTATGAATATTAAAATTATAGTTGAACTTGAATTGTAATTCAGGTTATAGATAACACTGTTTTAAAATTCTAAGTTGCTTTACTTCATGTCATAGTTGGGATTGAAAAAAGTTATCGTATTTAATCACGATCCTTTCCAAAAGTAGAGAGATACCACAGATACAACATCAACACACCAACACACAAAAACAACATCTATTTGCTACAACATCTTTCCCCTCATGCATTGGTAGGTACATTCTTCCACCAAGAACTCTAGTTTAGGATACCTTTGACCTGACTCTTCCTTAGTATCATCAATTTGGTCCAAGTACAATTTTACATGAATCGATTTATGTTTTGGTTTAGTACGCTCATTAATAAGAGCTCTAAACGGTGAAGAAAAACAGCTCCAGTATTGTATTGATGGCATATCTATGGGTAAAGACGATTAAACTGTGGGGTTGGTTGCTGTAGCCAACTCTTATCACTACAATTTCCCTGGCGCTACACGGTTTTGTTGAGGGTAAAGAAAACACTTTGTTCTTGTTATTTAATTCCTCAAAAACCTCTAGGAAATACATTTATTATAAGCATATTAGAAATGCGTACCAAGAACAAAAGCTTTTGTACATTTACATATGAATAAAATATGATTTATATCTGAGATTATAAAAACATAAAAATGCAGATTCTAAAATTTAAAATGAGGAACGAGGGCACTGATCCCACGGGGCGCATGCGTAATATCAACCCTTTTTACCCTTTCGCTACCCAGAGTGTTTTTTGTAAGCGTTTTTGTAAAGGGTTGTGTATGGGGTACCTGCCACGCGACTGACGGTAGGGTTGAGTTTTTTCACTATGGACTGTCACGCTTTTTATACAGTTTTTTCTTTATGGACCCTGCGTTGAGAACAATACAAAGTGCATTGACCCCAAAAGCGATCAGCTGACGAATAAAAGTGCACTTGTGATCATGCGCTATTGATTTTTACTGCATTTCAAGGTCGTGTTTTGACTGCATTTTGCATTGCTGTTGAGGCTTTTACCCGACTACGACAAAGTAAATTAAGTGACGATTACCACGAAAATGATTTTCACAAAATGAGTTGCAGGAGATGGTAACAGTTATGCATGAAGCTTTTAAGCGAAAGGGAATGAAAGTAAATGTGAGCAAGACGAAAGTGTTGGTTTTTGAAAAAGATGAATGTATGACAGTATGCAATATTCTGATAGGTGATGAAAGAGTGGAACAAGTGAAAGAGTTTGTGTATCTGGGGACATTGTTTACAAGAGATGGGAAGTACGATGAGGATATCGAAAGGAGAGTGAATGCTGGAAACCGAGTGAATGGGGCACTCCACGATTTTATGAGCAGCCGGAAAGTGTCCAACAAGGCACGACTGGCAGTTCATAGAGGAGTGTTGGTACCGACATTGATGTATGGAAGTGAAAGTTGGGTGTGGCAGAAAACACATCAGAGTAGAGTGAATGCTGTTGAAATGAGAGCGTTGCGTAGTATGTGTGGGGTAACGTTGAATGATAGAGTGAGAAATAGTGTGATAAGGGAACAGTGTGGAGTGAAAGAAGATGTAGTGTTAAGGATCGAGAAAGGTATGTTAAGATGGTTTGGGCATGTAGAGAGGATGGATGACAGTCGTTTGACAAAGCAAGTGTATGAGGCGAGTGTGCATGGGACAGCTGGAAGGGGAAGACCTAGGTGAACCTTCTTGGATCAAATTGGCGACATTTTGGAGAAGGGCCAGGTCAAAAGTACCCTAAACCGACGAGCATGTATGAAGAATGTAATGAGAGTGAATGAGGCAAAAGTTGTGTGTCAGGATCGTAGCGACTGGAGATCCGTGGTCTCTGCCTACCCTTTTGGGAAAGAGGCGTGACTTTATGTATGTATGTATGTATGATTTTCACACTAATCAATCGTAATTTGTAGCTTTAGCTACTGTCACTTTAATAGCCGTATGTCATAAACACATTATTCAGAGATGATGAAAAAAGTCATACGTTTTTTCATTACACGAATTACTAATTTTGTAGAGATACTTGTAGACTATACTAGTTTCAAATTACATAAAAACTTTATTTGCACCCTTTACAGTAAACTATCAAACCGAGTGAACAGTTATCATTACTGTTACTGCATTACGCCGGATGGTGTCAGTTTTCTCTAACACAGCCGTTCATTTTTTGGCAATCGGGGTAAAAAAACAATCTGCAATGGTTACCTACATTCTAGTAACCCACATTGATCAAGGTGTTAAGGGTTATCAAGTTCCAAGCCGTTATGTTGCGCACATTTCAACTAAAGCCTTTTGTCAAACTCTTTTTTGGCGTTCAAAAAACTATCCCCTTTTGAATTTTTAACCCGACGCGCATCCTTTTTTGCAACAACCAAACCGATTTCATGTATTCGGAACCACTTGTAATGGCGGCTAAGTTTTACATTTCTTGAAGCGCTCGTGATCGTGCTAGACGTTCTTGATAGATTCTAAACAATCCGGAAGTGAACGGGTGACCGCCAGTGGCATTTTCATCTGAGCGCTTCCGTGCTTCAGAGGACATGTTAAACTGTCAGTCCTAACTATTTAAGTCGTAAGGCGGCCTAAACACTCCCTCACCAGAGTTGGCCACTGACTCATACGAACTTACTATTCACTTATTTTGAAAAAGCTTCAAGTAACTGTTTTATTGTTAATTTAATCTTATGATCTTATGAATGACATGACATGTAGGTATTTAATTTTTTTCTTACGTTTTATATTGAGTTTTATTATTTAAGTAAAATCAAATAGATTCAGATATAAAAGAGCTATAATTTCGAGATATTTTTTTCAATGAACCCTTCTATTTTTAGTACACATTGTTGGAAGTTAAAAATACTTGTATACGTAGGTTGATTGCCTACATCAGAATAAATATCTACCAAAGTGGTTCTGATTCCAATTGGTTCTGAAGATAGCTAAGTACATATTATTTTGCTTTCAAACCTGCTTCGGAATCAGCCTAAAATTTACCTGGATACTTAACCAATATCTGATTAAAGTTAATAGTCTGCTGGCCTATTGTGTTACTTTTGGAATCCATCAAACTACTTGCGATTCTAAAATTAGTGGCAGCTGTTGGGTCCGCCCCCGCTGCCTACCTACACCTTACTTTTTACCGAGAAACGAAAAAACTTTAGCTTTTTCTTTGAGCCGAGAGTGAGTCGAGATCTTATTTCGCAAAGATAGAATTTCATCAATAGACAAGTTCTAAGAGTTCTTTTTAATTATATTCGAGGTATGACCAAAACAGGCCACGGATTGGGTAACGGCAGTCATATTTAAATATCTTATATTTTATTGGAAATAAACTTCAGAGCTTTACAAGGAAGGTATCGGTGGCTCATTAGGTACATATCACTTACATAAATAATATAAAAGAACCGTTTGATAGATCTTTGACTGATAAAAATAACACTAGTCCTATTGAAAACCGATTTATGCCATATTCGTCCCGGTGTTTCGACCCACGCGATTGAAAAGTCTTCTTTCGTCCCACACGATAATATTTGTCCATATTCGTCCCGCAAAACGCATAGAAATCAAAAACAGTGTTTGATGTTAGATAGGTTGTACCCCCAACACACATACCTAATACCTTTATTTTTGGAAAAAAGGGTTTAAGAAATACTTTTTTTCCGTGTCGGTGCCAGCGACACACGCACTTTCTTCCATCGACTGTTATCATAGCTTTCAATTCTTATTACAAAGGGATTAGACGCAAACAAATCGGCTACTGTGTGGTTACACAAATGGCTATTATGAGTAATGCAATGCTGGCAAACAAACCCTTTTGTCCATCTTCGGCATCACACAAACTATATTCAATTTCAGTGACAATCTGGCATTGTCATCTAGACTGCGACGGCATAGGTGATACTGTAGGATTAAAGGATTACACCTTCGTAGTAAACAACTTCGTGCGAATTTCTTTTCATTACACTTTTCTTGGATCACTTTGTCGGTTCTTATATTATTTTCTTTGCTTGGATGTATTTTTTTCTCTAAATTTAAGTCAGTGTCCAGCATATTATTATATCAGTGCCACCAACAGAATGCATCGAATTAAACAGTGTAATGATGAAGACTAAACATAATGTAAAATATGAAAATACCTACGTCTGTTTACTTTTCTAGCATGTTTTACTTATAAACACACTGCTATATGCGTAGTTAAGTACAACTTTTTGATCTCCACACTTCAGCTACCCCAGAAGCTTATTTTAATGCTCATATACCTACATGTGCAGTTACAGTGACTTGTATATTATACCAAAATGATAAAATGTATCGTAAGTGCATTCTCGTGGTATCCGCGGGGACAGCCATGTTTCTGAATCACGACAAGTTCTATGCAATTCCGCCGGGTTATTAATGATATTGTGCTTCATCCTTTTGTCCACAGAGGTAAATACATCAAAAATGTTATAGGAAGTTATAATTGCGATGAATAGAGTTTTTGAAAAAGGAACTTTTAGCGTAAAATCAATAATCAAATGTCCTCGTGACAATGGCCGGCGGTTACACGAATTCACTATCAAAATAAAATGATACAGCGTGACGCGACGCGCGGGTGGATTTTTTATAGCGCTACTTCAAGTCGAGTGGGTTTCGTCGAGGTCTCGTCGCACGGTCGGATTGTGACACTATTCGCACCTACGTAATGTTCTTCAATTAACCAGTACTTACGTATTTCCCTCAACATCGTAAATAATCGTAATGTAGATCCTCAGGTAGGCTGTTACCTAAGACCTACTTAAATCAAACCAAATATTTTTTTTTATGAAATCAACATAAGATCACTTTTGTTAATAGAGTAACTTAAAATAATTTAAAATAATAATTGGGTTTTATAAAGTCCATTATAAGTAAATCATCCTTATCAAACCACTTCTGTTTCATGAACTAAACATATTAATTCCTAGAGATAATCTGCTGGCCAAAGCTCAACTAAAGAGACTTGAAACTATACAGGTACCTTAAAATTACCTAGTACTTTTGCAATACTATATAATTCCATCGTGGTCAACAAAACAGGTAAAACACCTAGTGCAAAAACCAAAAGTGCAAAAAATTCTAGACTTTGTAAAGTCACTTCATACAATTTACACGAATCAATAAATCAGAACAATCTCAAGATATTCTAAAAAGGATAAACAGAGCGAGAAAATCTTGTGTCATGTTACATTGGTGAATGAAATTGCGAGTTGCACACGTGTGGCACTGTCGATTCACTCGATCACAATGCAACCATCGCATTCATTATTTACTTAACCCAGTTGCTTTGACTGGCGACTTTGAGAGTCGACAAGAATTTTATTGTACTTTTACTTAAAAAAAGTCTTTCTTATATGAATGAATCTTCCAATTGTTAGGTATACAAATATAAAATTTAAAGAAACAGAAGAATTTGAGAAAATCGTGGTAAGTAAAAGTAAATCTAAATTTCGGTCTCTATAATATCTGAAACTACCATTCCAGATTTGAAAAAACCAATTGATTATACAGGGTTATATGTAAAACACCGGTAACCTTTCAGGACTGTATTACTATCATCCTAGGGAACAACTTTTGTTCTATGACTTTTAAAAATTCATCATTATTTTTTTTCATCAGATTTTGATACAAAAAAAAAAATATTTAAATTGACCGCTCTAAATGTTACGAAGTCTATGCGAAACAAAAGAAAGCGATAGTACAAAGCAAAGGAAGTGGGGTTAGGGCGGCGGGGGCCAAAATGTGTCTATGTTTTAGGTAGAAAATCGAAATCTTGAATGTTTGTTTTTGGTAAATGTATTACCTGTTTTGTAAAAAGTCATAGAACAAAAGTTGCTGTTTATGATGATAGTTATACAGTCCTGAGAGGTTACCGGTGTTTTACAAATAACCCTGTTTGACTAGGCTCTAGCTTGCTAGATAGATGATAATATCTAAGTTTATGTAATATTTTAATAAGCAATCAGAATGGGCTTCTAACTCATAGGTAAAACTTACTCTGCCAGCTATTTTCTATTAAAAATGTACGTTTAAATGTGCAAGAGCGAATCCTTCATGACTCTTATTATTGGATTTTAAGGGGTACCCCCTTATAATGGGTGACTTTTCCAATGCACTTACCTAACGCCTCTAACGTCTTTTAGCTTTATAACTACAAACATTGTTATCGAATGGCATCTAAACACTTAAATGCATTACATTTTACATAGATAAACACTTTATTGTACACAAAAGAAACACATAACAGGACCACAAAATTACAAGTAGGTATATTGAGCGGCCATATCGCTAAAAGCGATCTCTTCCAGACAGCCTTTGGATGGACAGAAAAACGGCGGCTTACAAAAAGCTTACATAGAAAAAAGATTTAAATTATTATTTTTGAAATACATTACATATACCGGTGCAAACTATAGAATTAAATAAGTACTTATAACGTACCTACTGATGCCAAGGTCAGGGTAAATGATCACAGACTATAGGCCCACACCTGTCGCTTCGGCGGACGTAATCAATGGAGCTCCACTCGTTTCCGCCACATACAAAAACAAATGAATGCTAACATATAAGAAAAAAATGTAACAAAGCCGAAAGTGTTCCGAACAGCAGATTATGAGCACGTTCAGTTATTAATTTATACGTAGCATCGCAGTAAAAAACTCAACCCTCACTTAGATAAAAGAAAAAACGTAGCTCGCGTCGCGTAAAAGGGAAAGGGTGTCTCGGCCGACTCGCGTGCTGCGTTTTGTTTTTTAACCGTATTCTGCGGTTTGTTTTTTCGTGTGATGCGTTCCTGTTTTTTAACAACACAATACTGCCGTAGAATTGTTTTTTAAGTGCGTCATATTGAGACGAAGCAGAGAGCGGGCGCGAGGTGCCAGCGCTGGTGTTTTTGTGAACGAACTTATTTTTAAATCTCAACGCTTCGGGTAAATAATGGGATATACAGCAACTTCAGTTAGTTACGGTTTGGTAAAGGGGAAGATCTTTGTGTTTTTATGTATAATTTGTATTTTTATCTGAGCACGAGTAGAGTGGCTGGGACGAGCCATATGGTTTGTTAGACAGAATCGCTGATGCTTTTCACGGAATCGGGAGGCAGGTGTTGTACCTTCTGTTTTTGAAATAAAATGTCGCTTATTTCTTAAGGAATTATAAATAATGTACCTACTTGGTCATAAATTATTCTATTTACTTTGAATAAATAAACTTTAAGCAAATAAATGACATAAACGGAGTACAAATGCATTAATTAAAATTATTAAGGAGCGGCGTCGGAAAACAACGGTCATTAAAGACGACATCAATAATGTTGGGTATTTGTAAGTGCGCTATAAAAATGAGTCATGAAAATGCCATTAAATATTAAAAGTGGAGAAACAGAGAGCTTAACATGAAATAAAACATCGTTATAGGAGGCTAGGAGCCGAGAGTCGCCCCCGGCCGGGGCAGCTATCGGCGCGCCTCAGTTAATGCCTACTTATACCTTATTATATAGCGGAGTTTGCGTTGAGGAACAAAATTAATTGGTTAAAACTCCTCTCAGTATCCAGGGCGCCCCCCGTCTCCCTCTTAATTCCGTCCCCCGCCTCCCCCCGCCGCCTCGCCCCGCGCCCCGCGCCCACCAGCTCCTTTGAACGCAACCTACGTAGAGAAAAAACAGAAAGTATAAAGTTGACTGCCCAAGCGCTGTAACTTAATTAATGCAGCGTGTATTTATTTACTGAGGCCAAAAATATCGATAAGCTATAAAATTATACACCTACTTACAGTAAAGTATGTATTTTACACTGGTCGAAAAATTAGATTAAATTACTGAATGGGTATTGGTTAATATTTATGAAAAATAATAGGTAGGTACTTAATTTAAAATGTTGTGACGACCCCGCATGAGCGGGAAAAAGGCAGGCCAATGATGGTGAATACTTAATTTAAAATAGAGTTAAATGTCTAGTCATCAACAAAGGCAATCAAAATAAACTATTTTGTTCGATATTCGAACTTTACATATTTATTTTTAAGTATTGTAGTATTGTATTAGGCAGTGGATCGAATTATAAACAAAAAACAGTGGCACTCCAGGAGTGCCGATATAAGTGAAAATTTGAACAAGTTGTCGTTAACTAAACTAAAAAAAATGCAAAAAGTATAATATGTTGCCTCTGTGGGATACGATCCCGCCGCATGCCGCATCGTAAGTCGAGTTATGAACCAGAAGGCCACCATCGCTAATGGCGTTGTGGTTGAAATAGCAGATACTTACATATAGAGGTACGGTATCGGTAACGGTGTCGCGAGTTCTAAAGAAGTTTTCACTTCAAAAAAATCTTGACTGCCGCGACACATTTTGTATGAAAACTTAAATTTAGGATTCTTAATTGTTCCAAGAACATGAGGCCCATACTTTGTAATTTTGAAGTATTAGTTAGTTAACAGATAGAGGTTTTTAAAATGAAAAAAAAACAGTATGTATAAAAAAGTTCAGTATTCCGTTTTAATTTTTATCAAAATCGAGTACGCTTAAATGTTTTCCATGCAGCTGTACTTATATTTTAAACTTTCGCGACTTGAAGACATATTTAAATTTTATACGAATATCGAAACGTCGAGGTAACTAAAAAAGGTTAATAATTATTAATAGTTGTAACAAATTACTCCTCCGAGTTGCTTCGAGCGGATTTTTTACTGACACTTATTTACGAGTTTCTTCTGGTTTTTTTCTAAACTAAATACCGTTAAAATTAAAGCCTACCAGTTAGTTGCATGATGCATCGCCTTAAATTTTAAAAAGCGAAGCTCCATTGCTGTTTCAAGGGAACGAAAGGAAAAGCGAATAAAAAAAACAGTGGCACACCAGGAGTGCCGGCAGAAGTGAAAACTTGAACGGTTCTAAACTTGACAAATAACCCCGTGTCGGTGAGCAGTCACGTGACTCGCACGTGACCTTTTCGAGGCGAATCCAAGATTTTTTTTTTCATCTCAAAACTGCCAAACGCGCCTAAAGAAGTTGTCACTTCAAAAATAGACAGTATTTCCTTGTTTATTAATGTATTCCTGTGTGTGTTATAAAAGAAAGTACCTATATTACGTACGCGTATTTTATCTTAATCCATCGCAAAAATTTGTAAGTTAAAAGTTATAAAAATGTACAGATTTATAAAAACTTTTGGAGTTACAACGCTTGGCCTGTGCAGCCGTAACGAAGGGCGAAAGCAAAGGGTAGGTCGGCGGGAGGGGCGCGGGGCTCGTTGCCACTTCTCCAAATAAATTATAATTCGCTCTCCAGCCTCGAGCGAGACTACTGTTGCAAAGATACCTATTATGAACATATTAATCTTGATTAAATCTAGGACAGCATGATAGAGTGGCGCTATAGATAGAAGGTGTACCTATATCCTATGCAGGATGCAACTGGGCTGAATAGATAAGTGATATTTTAGCCTAAGGTGATTGTTGATCTTTTAGTATACCTACTACTAACAATTAGGTCTTACTAATTATTTTTTATTTTAAGCTTGTACTTTAGGAACCAGATAACTGATATGTTAATTATATACTTTTTGTTTATAATACATACCTATTATTATACATAGAAACACCCAGACCCGAGATAAATATTTGCCGATGATACAAACATTTATCCCGCGGCGGGATCAAACCCGCAACCTTCTGCGTCCAAAGCGGGCTTTCGCCCACTGCGCCACAGAGGTCGTCAGGGAATCCTAGTGTGTTGACCAATGTTGTCCAACCAGGAATATTTACAAAGTTTTGTACCTAACCTATGAATGGAATATCCTGCTAATGTAATGTTTGTTATGTACAGTCACGGACAATAAGATGTATGCACTCCATACTTTTAAAATTAATATCACACTAAAACTAATAGATGTAGGTTAAAAACAAAAAGCGGAAATAAATTTCACATTGAACTAGTGGCGAAATCAATAAAAATACCAGAACATTGTTGGACATGTTGACCTGTACATGGGTTAAAACATTATGGAGTGTATACATCTTATTGTCCGTGACTGTACCAATAGTTTTTTTTTTATTATCAAAAATGGTTGTCTGTAAAGTCGGTTTACTGACAATAGTTGAACGTGATAACGTTTGTTTTTTTTTTTTCTTTTTTTGACTTTGGCTTTGGCTTCGGCTTCGGCTTCGGCTTCGGCTTTGGCTTCGGCTTCGGCTTCGACTTTGACTTTGACTTTTGATCGGTTTACTGACGATAGTTGAACGTGACGACGTTTGTGCTTCTTTGTCGCTCGTTCCGCGCTCTCGCTTGCACTTCAAGCCTTACATGGAACGCCTCAGAGCGAGGTAACGACGCATGACGTCATGTTTTTTCGTGCGTGCAGCCGGCTCCATCGAATTATAAGACGTTAACACGTCAAAAATATTACTATTATTACCTATTAGCTACATAAACACTAAACCATACATAAAGCCGTGTTCGCCGAATGGGGTTGTACCTCGACTTTCAATCAGAAGGTTGTGGAACCGAATCCCGGCTGTGCATCAATGGATTTTGCGCTTCGTAAAATGCATATGCGCTTTAACACGAGCTCTGAACGATGAAGGAAAACATCGTGAGGAAACCAGTTAGTATTCTTATAGGCGGCGATGGGCTTGCCTGTCACGTATGGAATACTAACTTCTGCAAGATGTGGGCATGTATCAAATATGTATTTGTACATGCCTCTGACTACCTTAGACATCTTCAAAGGATCTGGAATATAAAAGATCTGAGAGAATATCTACCACGCCTTGGGGATACAGTCGTGACCCTGTTTACGTTTTTTTTATAAACACAAAAACCCATCCGAATAAGTGTTGGCCAGAGCCAAACTAATCGCTAGCAGAGGCACAGGGTGAACGATTAATTTAATAAATACCAACCGGATTCCGGTGCGTTTGTCTCGGGCTGAGCTATGCGGTGTCACACGCCTCTTGAATTACGATTCTATCTCGCAAACTATTAATAAATAAGCGTAGGTTTACTATACACACCTACCCTACCCATCCTACCTGTGTACACGAATTATAAATTCCTTCGCTATTGACGTCTGTGAATCTAGAAAACAATTTAAATATACAGGGTCTTTCATTTTAAAGTACACAATCTGACAGGGCTTCATTTTTGGTTTGTAAATAGACGTTTGACCGTATCAATTAATTCCTAAGCCGATATAAGTTATCACTTCAAAATTTATTTTTTTTTGATTTTTTAGGACATGATGCATAATGATTTTCAAGGAGAACAGACATTCCACCAATCGCAGCCCGGCTACATCCATGCACGCTTCATCAGTGCACACACATGCACGCTTGAATGGACTGAAGTTATACAGGAAGCAACAATTAATTGAAAGGATAGTCATTATCGATTTTCTCGGGATTTTCATAACAAAACAAAAAAAACATTAAATAAATATTTTTTTATTAATTTGTTGAACCCGATTCTTGAATTAAGTTAGTGACCCTATATTGTCATTTTTCAATATATTAAACATGTTTGAATCCCAATTGTATGGTATGGGCAAGTATACGAATTATGAATCAATGAATAAAAAGGCTTCATTGTATGAGTAAAATAAGTGAAAGTTATTATCAAAAACGAAAATAAATGTAAGTACCCATTAATTACCTAATGCGTCTAGGTCAAGTACAATATGCGTGTTAGTACATTGTCCTAGCGTAAAGTAACCAATCAATGAATAAAAGCACTAAGCACTAATAAATTATGCTTTGAAGCTAGTTTAACTATAAAACATTTATCAGTTAGTTATCTGAAACGCTTGCTACCACACTTCACTATTCGTTTGAAGAGTATTTCTTTCGTTAGCTCTTTATATCCAGGTCTTCAGGTCACTTTTCCAATTTTAGGCTTACTTAATTTTAGACGTAACAAGACATTATAAACCTTATGAACAATGTTACAAGATAGAAACGCTTGATAGAATGAACGACGCGAGACTGCTCGAGCCCGCGCTAGGCTTCGCCACAGTTCATTCTATAACTTGTTGCATTGTTCATAAGGTTTATAATGTCTTGTTACGTGTAGTCTCATCGCGTCGCTGCCAATTCAGTCTGCATTGAGCCTCAAGTTCACAATACTAGATAATGTTGTTAGCACCGTACTGCAGTGCCACAAACTTATCTGGACCGGTGGCCAAAAGAGGAACTAACAAATTTGAATGTTATTTTTGTGCCAGCACCAAATGCGATAACAGCGCCTCTCTCACCGATTTAGATAAGTTTGTGGCAGTGTACACTCCGAAGTTGACTAGGGTAAGCTACCTAAGTATCTTGATTCTCGATGTTCGTCTCAAGTTGTTACATCATATCAAATATGCTTTTAATGCGAATATCAAAATACTAACTTGTAACAATAATATTCTGCTTGCTTGATTTTCGGCGTGAGTTTTGGCCCTTTCTGTTTTCATATGAATATACCTGTGTGCGTGAGGGTGGTGCTTATATGTGTGCGTGCCACCCAAGCTAGGGGTTGTAGTTGTATTAGTGGGACAACTCATTACTTACCGCTGATCTTAGATAATTATAAGTCACTACTCTTCATGCTCTTATTTTTTGTTTTTTGGATCACCAAATGTGCCTCGCACTTAAAAAAATTATTGTATTTGTACAAATCCAGCGAAACTATAGATTTTGTTCCTACTACGACTTATCGATGTGGTTCTTTCTCGTGAGTTATCCGATTATTTAACAAAATAATCTTTTCAGATTTATTTAAAAGAGGAATTGATAATCTTGACCAAAGCTAAAAACATGCTCGCAGCGTTGAAACATTGTAAAAGCTTGGATGCACGAGAGCTTTGGAGGTAATTTTTCTTTCACGACAACTAAGAAATCCATTTTGCAGATAGATAGTATATTAGTACTAGCATAGTAACTCACTAAGTTGTTTTTATAAGTAGTTGCAATTATTTTACATAAAGAACTCTCTGAATTTTGCATAATAAGAAAATATTTGCATAGTTGTTATTACCACGGTTTTTGCAGGATGGATTTTGTAATGTTTATAACTACTTAGCCAAAGATAATAAATAGCATTGCATAGAGCGCTTCTTAAGATCTTTCAAATTTACAAATGAGTCAACTCAGCGCGTTTCTTTTTTAAACTAAGTCTAGAGATATAACTAGATCTCTACACTGAAGACCTCTGTGGCGCAGTGGGTGAAAGCCCGCTTGGGACACAGAAGGTTGCGGGTTCGATCCCCGCCGCGGGATTAATGTTTGTATGATCTGCAAATATTTATCTCGGGTCTGGGTGTTTCTATGTATAATATGTAAGTATTAACAAACAAAAAGTATATAAATAGTATATCAGTGATCTGATTCCCATAGTACACAAGCTTTGCTTAGTTTGGGGCTAGATGATGCTGTGTGAAATATCCAGCATTATTTATTTTATTTATTTATTTTTATTTTCTATAGGTTGATGGCTATCCATCTTTAAATTCGCTGCATGGACGCGGTGCAGCGTTTAGAACGATAACGATAAGATAATTTGTTGAATCCATTTGCTATCGCCATACATTATATTTACATTGTACCTATACGGACCTCACTGTAGACCTCACTCGTAAGAAAAAAGTGATATTAGGCAAATTAAAATAAAATATGACTTTATATAAATAACAAACATTTTATTAATATTTAGAATGGACATTTAAGAAATACATACATATCATATTCATAGTACCATAATCGTGTCACATTTAGTTAAGTATAACTTAATATATTATTTTGTACAATTACTTATAATATAGAATTTATGATTGACTGTTTGACAATATTACCTGTAATTTGGTTCTTTGATGAGGTAGATCTGTAGTAGGTAGGTAAAATTGTTACTTTTGAAAATAACGTGAAGCACTCGTTTTTATAATATAACTAGTTTAATGAATGCTATCACGTATTCAATAAAAGACTATATCAAAATGACACAAAATTAGATACTCTCATGTACTACACAATATGTGTAAACAAAACAATATAAATGTTAATAGGAACTCAAATTGATTGCAAGGTAGTTGACTTAAAATTGAGACCAAAAAAGTATCTACAATTGAAATATCCCCACTTTAACTTAAAACCAGTTTTGTTACTGATAAATTATTAGGTAATAAAATACCTGAGCTGCTTCTCCGTATAAAAATTAAACAAGTATGGTCTTAAATTGAGTCTCACAATAATAATTGCCAAGACTTGCATAGGATAAGTATATTAGCATTGGTCGGTTATTCTAATCCTGTCTGTCTGTTATCTCAAGAGAGATAAACAATAGAAAATATTCCAAGAACTTTGGCTCTTTACCCTGGCGCAGTATACTCGAATGAGGTAGATAATGGCACCGATTTCACCTAACTTTACACTAACTACCAATTAATACAACATTGCAACATGAAATTACGAATTCTAATCAAATTTTAATATTAGATTTGTACACATTTATTTTTGTACCAATAATTTCTTTGGGAAAATACGTCTTAAATTACCATACGTCTCAATACATACACATTACCCTACAATCCGAATAGTTAATGACTATGCAATATAAAATAATAATAATCAACAATTATTTCACTACATACAAACAATAATCATAAATCATGTGCGCAAAAACATTCCAACAACTATACAGTTGTTCATTTAGAACAAAATAAAAACATTACACCTAGTAGGAAACTAATACCCGTAGAACAAATTGCAGAAATGCTAATGTGCATTCGTTCACTTGAACAGCGTTCTTTTATTTATTATCTAGCTCGTGTACGTACGTACACATAAACATTTATATTCATCACTAGTCATTTAATTATTTACAAATTCACAATTATTTTGTCATAGGACTAATGTAAAGATAATCACAGTTCCTAACGTAAACTGAATGACGAGAGGAATAAGTCATATATTTAACACACAGAAAATATTCAAAATCGCTAATGTAGAAATTACCCTAGAGGGCAAACCACATCAAGAAATAGGTAATTACTATCTCACATTTACTTTTATATCTTACCTAAGTATAAATTTCTTCTCTTAGGTATTTCTTTATGTACATTTTGATACGAATGTAATACACCAATCAACTACATAATATAGACTAACAGATAAACAATAAATACTTAAAGATAGCATTATTTACAGAAGCAAGTAGCGCTCAGTCGGCTGAGCCATGGGCGACGCGCCCGCCTGGCTACTATACGAACCGATACCAGAAAAAGCTCCAATTGTTTTTATTAATAACGACACGGAATTATAAGTCTTGTAAAGTTTATTTATAAAAATATTTTTGTCAAAAACCGTTCATTGACATCCTTAGAAAAATAAGAGTGTCTAAGGGTGCCGATGATTATGAACCGGTTATTGTAAAAAACGAGTGATATCGGACATACAATGTGTGACCGTCTGTCCGTTTTCTGGTTGAACTAGAGTTAACTACTCGCGGACTAGCTTTTTGTGAGCAGCATAGGCGCTTACCTTGGCCTTCTTCCCCTAAACAATAGTCACAATGAACAGTTCGTTAAGTAGAAGGGAGGACATCGATTTAAAATCGAACTTCTAGCAAAACGAAACAGTTTTTTGAGTTCCTATAACAAAACAATGGTCAGTGCCAATAAATCAAAAAAATGTCTTTTGTGCAACGCTATTCTACAACATTTTGCAAGTTGTGAAACAAAGAAACAAAACCGTACAGTTTTTGCATCACCTCGCCTTCCGATTATGCAAATGGCACGACAATAAATTAAAAAACTGTAGCATGAACGGAAAATCTTTTTTACGATGCACAACGCAATGCAACATTGTTTAAAGTAATGGGCAGACTACCTAAAGAGTCTAACGTCCGATGTTTTACTGGGAAATAAAAAAAACTAGCATCGTTTCTAATGACGAATGCAAATCGAAATCGGAATTTACAAATCTATAGAGCGACGCTTATACAACAATCAGAGCTTCAGCTGGTAAGAGATCGAAGCCAAAGATCGGCAGCCGACAGAGGCGCGAGGTCTACGCGGGAGGAACTCGTATACCGGCTCGGCTCATGCTTGGGGCGCGGGCACTACGCGGCGTGCACGCGCAGGTCGGTGGGCGAG
The DNA here is from genome assembly GCA_963565295.1 of Epirrhoe alternata. NCBI lineage: Eukaryota > Metazoa > Arthropoda > Insecta > Lepidoptera > Geometridae > Epirrhoe > Epirrhoe alternata. The sequence goes on along the minus strand of OY751381.1, from coordinate 8,028,722 downwards.
TCCGGCGTGGCCGGCCGCCGCGGCAACGACAGGTCCTCCGGCTCCGTCTGCTCCGGCCAGTCCTCCCAGCGCCAGTCGGCGGGCGCAGGCGCGGGCGCGGGCACCGGCGGGCTCGCGGCGCCCGGCTCGGCGCAGCGGTGCAGCGCGGCCGCCTGCCGCCGGCGGAAGCGGGCGCCGCAACGGCACGCGAAGGGCGCGTCACCGTCGTGCACCAGCGCGTGCGCCTTCAGCTGGTTAGAGTCGGAGAAGCGCGCCGGGCAGCGCGCGCACGCATACGGCCGCTCGCCGGTGTGCACGCGCAGGTGCCGCCGCAGGTTCGCGACCTGCACGAAGTGCCGCGGACAGTGCGGGCAGCTGTACGGCTTCTCGCCGGTGTGTAGCCTCAGATGCGTCTTGAGGTGGTGGTCGCGCGTGAAACGCTTGTGGCACTCGCCGCACTCGAAAGGCTTCTCACCGGTGTGCGTGCGCTCGTGGTTCTGCAGCACGTGCTTGTAGCCGAAGGAGCGCGAGCAGACCTTGCAGGTGAAGAGCTTGTCGCGCGGCGGGTCGGCAGCGCCGGGTGAGGAGCCGGAGGAGGGTGGCGAGGGGGGCGCTGCGGCCGCCTCGTCCAGCTTGGGCGTGCGGCGACGCTTGCGCGCGCGCTCCGGCTCGGCCGGCAGCAGCGGCGCGCCCGGCGCCGGTGCCCACGCCGCCAGCAGCGCGCCTGAGTACAGCTCAGCTGGCAGTCCCGCCACCAGCGCCGCCGCGCGCTGCGCCAGCAGGCGCTCCGCCAGCATCGGGAGAGACTCTTGACGCATGCTCGAAAGCGGTCGTACTGACACACCTACGACAAGGTAAAGTGCACTGTTAAACATCGTTCAATTTACAGACTGATTGTGAATAATGAATCCTTCAGAAATTAGCCTCTTCGGATCACCCTAAAATGTAAGAACCTATCGCCGTGATCACTTCCGTTACGAGTTTGGTTGCGACCTAAACAAACAGCGCAGTCGAAACTATCGATAGCGTACTTATCAGCTCGCGGAGGCAAAAAATACAGCAAAAACTGAACCAGACGCTCCGAAGGAAACATTTGGTCGCAATCACACTCCGCCGCGTTGCAGGTCGCTTCCGCCCCGACCTGTTGCGCAAATTGTTCAACCCGAAAACCTGGTTCCTGTCTCTACCAGTATACCTAATGATCTTTTCAGTTGACATTTGTTTGCATGCTGGCAGCCGTTGTTAAAACGAAGCGGGACCAATTACAAGTGCAAGAGTTTAGCGTAAGCAAGGGCTCGCGGGAGGAAGAGTCGGGCCGGCGGGCGGCGGCCCGGGAGCGACCGGACCACTTACCTATATAATGGAATTAATTATTCCTCGAGCGGCAAACTCCACCCGCCCGCTCCGCCCAAATTATATTCAAATATTAATTTCGTTGAAGAAAAGCCTTTTTGAGAGCACTTAATTAAAATTAGACAAAATCATAATTGAAAGTTCTCCTCGAGGCGTGAAGAGGCGGCGCGAGGGAGCTCCTTACATTATCTACTTAGCCGCGGAATTAATTCCCGGCCAGGTTCGTCTCAGCCATCCCGTTTAATTGAAAGTGGGCACAAAATGTTTTGTCATCCGTAATTTTTTATAATTTAATAAAGTCTCATCACTGAACTCAACGTAGACTAAAAATGAGAAGTATTTCCGAGTCTGTTTGTTTATTGAGAATGTTACAGATGAAGTGTGGCGCAAGATAATTTGAAAGTTTGTGATTAGAGAGTAAGAGTGGAGAGCGGCGCGGCGTCGGCGACGTCACGTACCGCGAGCTTATCCCATAACTTTTTAATAACATTCCGTGGTGCTGCGAGGACGAACAGCGAACCGCACTCGTGATCTGATCAGAATTATAACACCGAGCTTAATGTAAAAGTTTATACAAGTATGTACTTTGTCATCTCAAATCTAATTACTTATTGTTACAGTTTTGAAAACTTGGATTTTTTACATTTTGATCATGAAAGCTCCGTCATACATAGAAGAGAAGAATAATTTTGGATACTTTTCCTAGCACACTAACAAGCCGTATTTTTGCAAATATACTCGTAATTGACAGGGTGATAAAAAAATCACATTGCAGATAGCTCTCGAAAAAGTTGGGGCATGGCGGCATAATGTATCATTTTTATTAGTCGGTCGGGCCCATTGCCGTCGGACAATGTTGGTGATAAATTTTTACAGCGAGGCACACCCTTCCGCGCGCTGTTTTTTATGCGCTAAAGAGTTGTAATTATCCCTTCTTTATACGCCATAAATATTTGTCAATAACCCATATTCAATACTTTTATGGAGTCGCCTGCGGCTGCCACTCCATAACTCATTATTGCGCAAGGGTTTCCGATATCGACACGTCGACGACATCTTTATTGAAGAGGTTTTACGGCTTTAGAAAAGTACTTTTTAACTAACCTTATCAATGCAATACTCACTTTTTAATAATTGCCGTTGGTTTTAGATACGCGAGAAAGGATTATTATGTACAGTCTGCAACGAAAGTCGATTAACAGTTTGATTTTTAAAACGTCATTTTTTCGATTTCTAGGAAAAAAATAAACTCTGCCTGAGCAAATAGTATGACCTGAGCCTTCATTTTCAAATATTTGTCAAAGCTTTAATCATAATGCAACGGAATGCGGAAATATTTAGATTCGTAAAACATCAACTGTTAATCGACTTTCGTTGCTGACTGTACTTAAATAAAAATAAGACTGACATAAAAGAAAATCTGATATTTCATCAGATACTTATATCTGATGAAATATCAGATTTTCTTGCATACATTTTTTTTACTAAATAAATACATATATTTATTTAGTAATAAATACATATATTTATTTAGTAAAAAAAATGTATGCACTCAAGATTTGCTGTGATTATGTTTGGTATGTTTTTTTATTAAATACTGTAATTCTTTTTTCTGGGGTGAAAAACGACCACAGAGAAGACCGCAAATGCGTTGGTACGATGACCTCAAAAGTTTGTGAACTTATTTATTAGAACTTGCTATTTAACTTCGATTTTTTTTTGTAAATTGAAAATAAAATAGATTTCTACTCTCAATTTACTAAAATGGTTTAAAAAATGACGAAACTAAAGGTATAAAATACATCTATTTTTTTTTCTAGCATGAATGGTTAATGGTGGTTAGGTTATACGTGTTATTATTACTTATTTTTTTTATATTTCTCTGTTATAAGTATTCCAAATTTTAGATAACTTTAATTATGTTTTCCCCCTTTTTTCACTAAGCTGCCTACACCGCGATACGATTTGGCCTAGTGCGGGGTCCGTTGTAAATGAAATTTATGTGTATGAAATAAATGAAATGAAATACCTACTACCTAGTAATTGGCTTTCTGTTTTTATAAATTCACTAAATTAAGTTATTCATAGCTGTTGGTTTTCCTTTAATAAATAAATAAATAATGCTTGTTTCAGTTTATAATTTTTCGAAGAATACCCTGGCTTAAATACTAGCCTATTTGGCTAGAGATGTCTTATTTGATAAGCTAAGTAAATTATTGCTAGCGTGTGTGACAGGGAAAAAATTGAAAGTAACATATTAATTATGATACTCATAAGATCAGATCATCATCATCCACAGCCTGACTTCACTTACTGCTGGATATAGGCCTCCCTAAGCTTATGCCATCACGATCTTGCGCTAATCGATCAAATTTCTAATCAATCAAATATATTTTACAAATGCTCTAACTAATATATTATCACATTTGGTTACAGATTTATTAAGCTAAAAGTAAAATTGTAGAATGGGTAATTCAGTCCCAATGGCCTGATTTCCGTCGTAATGGGATTACAGCAGTAGGTACCGGTAAGTAGGAGCACTCCACGCAGATTATAGTTTAAGGTTTCGGAGGTTTAGGGTTAAGCATGGCTTCTCGTGTCTTCACGTAACAATGAAACCTTGAATGACACAGCTGGTTAACCCTTGCAATCCTATTACTTTTATATTTTATTTTATGTTGTAGAAAATATGCCTTTTCATGAACGAAACGTAATTTAACTGTATTCTTCTGAAGAGATTATGGTTTTAGTTAACTCTTGCAATCGTTTTACTAAAAATAACAGTGTACTCCGGGATAGCCGATAGAAGTGAAAACTTGAACAATTACGTGTGTATTTTTTCAAAAGTTCAAAATAGACGGTGGTGTCGGTAACACTGTCAGTCTAAGTTTAATAGATTTTTCACATTTCAAAAATGCCTAACGCGCCTAAAGAAATTTTCACTTCAATATTACTATATCTACATAATTCTATCACCTATAACCCTATACTAAGCGAGTATAGATGGGTAAGTGTAGTCTAGAGACTCGAATGGAGCCCATTTGAGGCGGATAATGAAGGATTTTAATTACCTAATCCTTTCACCACCCGGGTTCGACAGAACAGGACAAGAAGAAGACCAAATCCCATCATTCTTATTTATATTGGCTTATGAACATAGAAATACAATAATTTGAATTATTATCTGAACTGGTAAGGATGAGCATACTATATTTTTTTAACTTAGTTAAAATATTAAGTATAACTTATCGCAGATAAACATTTCTTTAATAGATAATTAAGGCTATAAAAATAATTTCAAAGTAGGTAATTAAAGCTTCAGCTTTATCAATTAAATAAAATTTAACTCCAAGAACGATCCGAACTTTTTGGAATTAAGAAATAGTTGAATGATAAACCTTTGCTCACAATTCTTTTAATTTGAAGGATTGAGACATAAGCTAAACAAATAAACTCATTTAATGAATAAAAAAACTTATAGATCTTAAAAAGAACTCGGTTTTCATTAAACTAATCCAGATTTAGATGAAACCAGGTTTTTAATGAGTCACCGACGGACATTAAGCTGATTAAACTCGTTTTACCCGTTAATTACCCACATTATGGAATTATATTCCACAAAAGACTTAAAATGACAAATGTAACTTCATTCCATTCTCATTTTGCAATAATTATCTTCTTACAATCACAATTCCATAAATATGCACAGAATTTCAAGTTTTACATTATAACCTGTTATTATTTTACATCCTATTCAATAATTGAATGTAAAGAATTTGAAAACAGATAATCCTTTTTAAATGTCTTGAAACAATGGAGTTGTCTTATAATTTTCAGATTTAAATACTTATACGAGTCAAACTTACATACAAGAAACACTTGATTAACAAAAACTTAAACAAACTTCGTAGTAGTGTGCTACGCGAATCGGTAAATTCGTAGCTGTGCCGTAGCTCGTAGCACGCGGCTACGCTCGCGGCCGCCTACAACGGTTCACTGAATCTGCAAAAGCTCGCGTCGGATGCAAATACATGTGTGAGTATCGTGTGGCCAATCGCGGCGCGCGCCTCACGCATGTTCCGCCGGCAACTTTCAAAACTTTTACACACATGCACTCTTATACACGTAAACACAAAAAAAGTTACAAACCTCTCGAATTCGTCGACTGCAGCGACAGGGCCATCTCACGCCAGTTTCACAAATGCATTTATTTGCACCACTTTGAAATGTCTTTTATAAATCGTATTTAAAATAAAATAACTAAAACTTGATTGTTTATTACTGAGATTTGGTTAATTGAAGATGTGATGTTCGCGGAGTCGTGATAGAGAATGTGGAGATTGCGCTATACGAGCGCGTTCGATGCGACCTACCACAACACTGCCGCTGCCGGCGAGCGCTCACGCTCACTCGGCCGCGGACTGCCCCCCCTCCCCCCGCGCGGTAAACACGCCCCTCCCCCCGCCACCACTCCCCTTGCCTCCCCCCGGTGCACTCCACGTGCACGCAATGCATTCACTTTTTATGGCCGCTACTTTATGTTCCTTCCTGATGTTGTTTTTTAGCCCTCAGACGCGAGCGCCACATAAGCACTTTTTATATTTTATGAGCGACTCGTCCGGGGCGGGCGGTACTTTAACTAGATACAGCTAATTCGAGAACATGTCTACAATGATGTATGTTGTAGTAATTTAAAATAGGTATATTTTCTAAGAATATAAATTTTTTTTCAGTTGTTTAGTCAGCTTTATGCATTGTGTTGTTTCAACTAAATTAATACAAAATTTAATTGCAATTGATTTACATCATGCAATAATAGTAAGCATTCAAGGTAGATAAGTATTGTGTTGTTTATTTGTTCACTATGTATTTCTAACGTACACGCATTATAATGTACTAAAGAGTACCTAATAAAGCTTTTAAAATCACCTAGTTTCCCATAACAGTGATTAAAAATAGTATTCCGGCGTTTAATAAATTCTAGGCCAAATACTTACTACTTAGGTAATCTTCATTTTAGAAATAAAAAACAAAGCATCAAAAATTGGAGCAATATAATTCTGTTGTTTGGGATTTTTGAAGTCAAAACTTCTTGTTGGGCACTTTGGAGATGGGAAAAAAACAACCAACTCGCGACATGTTACCGACACCATCTGTAGTTCGACAAACCGAACATTGTATCAGCATGGTTGGCGTTGACAGTATGGAGCGCTACTTCTGAATGAGACAATATTAACCGCGAGTTCAAGTCCCAGTAGGAAAGTTACTTTTTGCACTATATTTAATTCTTACCATTGATTCGGAACTTTATAGAATTCTGTGTGTAATTTAATTCTTACCATTGATTCGGAACTTTATAGAATTCTGTGTGTAAAATCAAATCAAATTATTTTTTGTCTCACTACCGGCAGCGCGGGCTCCATAAAACCGTGAATCATCACCGTTCAAACCGTTCAATCTTCCATGCATTTACATACATCTCCATTCAAAGGTTGCCTGGAAGAGATCGCTTCTCAACGATAAGGCCGCCCATTGTGCATTGTATTATGGTTCTCTTTTCCACTGTATTTTGTAGTTATAAGGTGTGCATTGTGCAATAAAGTATTTTCATTCATTCATTTCATTCATCATTCATGTGTTCTAAAACGAAATACAAAACGGAACTTGTCTAATAACAGATATCATATGTAATCATTAAAGTAGTCAGAACTCTACCGATTCTATCTTTGGGCGAGTCGAAGCAATTATTAGCTCAAAGAAAACACGCATAAAAAGCATAAGTGTCGGGCCTCGAAGCAGCATGCCGCGTAAATTAAGCGTTTTATTGTGCTGGAGGCTACTCTATTTTTACCACATCACTATTTTTACCATTTCAGTGGGCACGCGCCACCCTAACATGCAATGCGCTTTTTTAAACAACTCTTAGGCTTATACTCGTATTAGAATACAATATATGGAAATATTGTATCTTTATTCTTATGTGATCTCTCAATTTTATTTTATTCCTACTTTTTAAATTCTTAGGCAAATGCTTCTAAGTAACTGAAGTACATTTTTCCAGTGTAATATTTTATAAACTGGTTTAAATTTTATGTTCACTCAAAAATCAAACATAATTTGTAGGTAACATTTTTGAGCTATTTCAAAATTGGAACGAGGATCAATAACAAGAATAGCCCGATAATAGTAAAAACATGTCTAATTTAGTAATACCTTATCTTTAAAGCAAACTCAAATCTCTATTCAAAAAACAAGGCGAAATATTTAAGTTTTTTAAGAGCTTTGCTTCCAACTTCCACCTGCTTCTGTCGCGTGCCAAAGAAGAGGATAGAGAATCATCTTTATTACAGCGGAGTAAGGTTTAAAGTGGGTTGATGGAATGGTAGTTTTTATCGTAAAATGTGAGTTTCCGTCTCGTTTTAGTGCAGTGCATCTCCATTCAACAGGATGTTTAGGTCTCTTATCTCGCACACGCCGCGCACCTTGCCGGGAGCATGTCTATAACTAGATACATAACATAAATTGTGATACATAGCGAAACAACAAGATTCTTGTCCCCGCACCACTCGCAGATAAATTAAGTTTGCCAACGAGCAGGTGCCGTTTATCTTATCTCGAATCAATGTCGCTGCGTTAATTAAAGCTAATATGTAGGTCTTTAAACAGCTGAGTTCTGGGCTGCAGATGGCAATCACAGATCTAAACTTAATTTATTAGGCGGTTTGCTGAATATAACAATATCGGCAAGCAAGGTTATAATTTTTTATGCAGTTGATTGAAATAATCTGAAATAAAAAGTATTCATAGTTATTCCTATGGCATTTGATTATGACGATAAATATTGTGTTTATTGTCCGTGAAAATATAAGTAAAAAGTGTGTAAGAAGAATGCAAAGCAAGAAAGACAATAACAACACGACAAAAATCAAACTTCAGACCAAGTGAAAATGAAGGTTGAGTTGAGTATTTCTTTGTTTCGAAGGCGCGTTCCGTTCTTGGCGTCCGTTCAAAAGAACTCTTTGAAGATGTGAAACCACAATTAAGCCTTGCCGATGCCGGGGAGAATTCAAGGACGCATCACTTTACACAAAAATAAAAAGAATTCGCCAACACTTTTACTTTCCTTTCATTCGCAGAGTTATTCGCAAAGCGGACGTATTATTTACAATTTGTTCAATGCCGCGGACAAAGTAAAACCCTTTCTAAATGTCTTTTATAGACCACTCTTTTTGCTGGTATTGTTTTGTAACTAAAGATATTTATTGAGACCAATCAATGTCGGAGTAAGGGTTGTGTTGTAGTTGTAAAAATGTTATTATCAACAAATAGGTATATTTGCAAAAAGGAGATAATTTAGAGGAACAAGAAAATGAACAATAATTTGAATTGTACGTTGTACGTACCTAGACCTACTCATATTTATGTATTTATAACACACATACACTGTGTTTTTGTGTTTGATTAAGACAAACGCTTTTTTTACGTATTAAATTCGACTGTTTTAAAAGGATGCGCAATTTTTTTTGGGTCAAATCTTATTTGTTTATCAGTTACCAGAAGTGCAGTCGCCTGAGTGATTTGCTCTACCTACAATATCCATAACTATAATACATAGCTGCCAAAGAACCTTCCTTTATTAATACCAGTTGATGCTTTATTCTAAGTGACGTCATAAACAAGCATTAAAAGTGAGAGTAAACAAAAGGGTCCGAAGATTCTGAACAAAGTGTTCCGACATGCGCAAGTGATTTGTCCTATTGCGTTTGTTGTTGAAACAATGCCAATGTAAAACCAGTTTTGCAAACTGGAGCAATATTCGATTTTATGACATAATGCCGAACCTTTTGTCTACTACGAGATAAACCTTGCGAAATGTTTTTGCAGCAGTAGTTAAATTGACAATAGACTTTGATGTCGGGCGGGTGTCGGTCGAGAAAAATCAGTGCCATAAAAAAGAAGACCATCTAAGAACAAAATATAGAGCGAGAATGTCGGCAAGTCGGTAGGTAGTTAAAAGAAGTAAAAAAGTCCCTAATGACTCTACATAATCAAGAATTAGAAATAAAACTTTAGAATTTAAACATCTTCATAATTTAAAATAGCCTATGGTGTACTGAACTACTCGATCACATTGTTATGTTGGCTTGAGATTGATTGTCCAACAAATACCTAAAGTTCAAGTAACAATGGTTAGTCAGGACGATCCCTTCCGTGTGAACGACAGATGTGCGCAAGCGCCGCCAAAATTTTCAAAAATCGTGAATATTTCATTCACATTATTGCGCGCTCGGCCGTTACGAATCAATCGCACACAATGAACCCGAATTTTATCCACTTTTTTTTGTATTTGTGTGTGATTTAAATGTAAATTTTCTACAAACTTGCACAAAATCTGGTTTTCTTTATTATAGTTACCAGAAGGGCGGTTGATCAAGAATCAATAGCAATAATCTTGTGATTGATTACAAACTTGTTTGCGTAGATTGACATATTAAATGTAGCATTGTCGTGTTGTAGATACAGGGAAAAGTACGAAATAACGACAAAACTGGTTAATTATCAACTTTTTGTGAAGTATCAGAATCATTTTAATTACTTCCTATAGAAATCGAAGCAAGGTCATACTTACATAGTAAATGTCAGTCCCCTATTTGTCGATAAATACACCAAAAAAATAAAAATCCGTTACAATATTCAATACCTTTTAAACTTACCTAATATCACATTCTTTTACTATCCACGTACAGCATTTTACTACATTTGTGCAGGTGAGAGATAGGGACAATCGAACAATAATAAAATATAAAATATCGCCTCCAAAGGATTCGCATTGAATATTTATCCCCGGCCGCGGAGCCTTGTCCGAGAGCCCTTTGTTATCGAAGCCGTTTAAACTTTTGATTCTGCAACTGGAAACAGTCAACTGGACCCTACGAATCGATCAAAATGTGGGATAAAACTAACTCGGTTTAGGAAAACATGTTCTATTGTTCAGAAGGTAGAGCATAAAGTAGTTTGCGGCGAACCGGGTGGTTGAGTCGCTCACGAGAGGGCAGGTGGCTATCCTATGCTTGCGTCACGGGCTCTCCCCTTCCGGGTGTGATGAATAATTCCCTTTTACTCCGGGAGAGAATAAAATTGTCCTTGCGAACTATCCCGGCGACTCGATACGCACCGCTGCTCGGCCTTTCCGCATAAATGTGAATTATATCCTACCTACACTATCCCACTTTCAGAACTCCTCTTTTTATTTCAACGGTAAAGCTGGATTTATGTTTTCCCACAAGCGTACCTACCTACGTAACTGACCACGTTTTCATGTCTGTCAGACAAATAATTTCAAATTTTGTGAAAACCTAGGTACTTAGTCCCACATTTTAATATGCTTAAAGGGAAAATATGTTTTCTCGGTGATTTGAGTAAGTTCTTATATGTGCCTATTGAATTTCTTAGACACATATGTAGCCTTACTTAGATATCTTTTGGTTTCACTCTAGCATAGAACACCGGCGGGTGGCCACAGGACATTAGGACGAAGCAGCGGACACGGCCGATCACTCCTTCTTTTCAATCCCATTCATAACGTCTTTCAAATGTCTCTCGTCTTTGTGTCCTCGTCTCGCACTCCTTCGGCCGCCTGTCACCTTTTGTAACGCGACTTTTCTTGTCCGCTGTCAAACGCCTTGCACAAATTCAAAAATAACATCGACTTACGCCAACTTTGAAGGTAATTTTTTTCTACAGTCCCTGTGCAAACGTTGATAAAGTTTAGCGCGTTGAAATCTTTGTTTAATGTAAACAAGGGACATCGTCGTGACCGTTGGCTTATCTTCCTTCGAGATGGTGAATGGCGTTGGTTTACTTTGCCTCATGCTTAAAATCCACTAGAGACAAATAAAGCCTATATCCGCCACGAATTCATAAACCCATGACGTTGACAGATACAAATAGCTACTTATATTTACTATAACTCAGTATTTATCTATAACTCACAATTTCTAAGTGACCAGAATTCTATAAGATGCATACTACTCATAGGTAATATCTTTAACGTTTTGTTATTACAAAAGCATCATAAATCACAATTTGTTGACATATTTTAATGTTTGTTAGCTTTCATTCTGATCAGTTAAAACGATAATATTTTTACAAAAAGCATTTAATAAAAAATCCGACGTCGCCGTGTTGTTCCTCGACATGCATAGTTAATCTATAATCAAAATACAATATTCTAACAACGCGTGGCGAGAAGAAACCACAAGACACAATGGGTGCTTCGCTTGACATCAATGTGCAATTTCTAAAAAATATAACATGCACTCGTGCCGGGACGCGTGCTTTGTGATGCAACGAAATGCATAATTTTTCGAGCACATGCCGTTTTTTTATTTAAAAAATTCAGATAAAAAGTGACCCAGAGAGCGATTATGTAACGGGAATCCGTTGGGTCGACCTATTGAATATTTTTTGACCCGTGGACAGAAAATAAAATGATGTCCAGGTGCGAGTTCGCATAAAAGATGCTTTTATGTAGCCCTTGTATTGTAAAACAGATTAGAAAACCTTCTGAACTGTTAAAAACTTAGGAAAGAACGCATTATATTGTTGTGTGTTCTTATTTACCTACTACTCGTATAATGAAATTTCACCAAGAGGAGCAAGGGTATAATCTCGGGTCTTTCAGGGTAGCGCTCAGACTTCAGCGGAATGCATTCGGTTCGGAATAGGTTAACCGAACGCAACCAATCAAAGTGCAAGAAACGTCAGTTTTGTATCAATTCCTACACTGTGATTGGTTGCGGCGGTTGACCAGCTGACCCTTCCGACCCGAATGGAGTCTGAATCACTAGGCTGGTCTTGTTACCCTTGCTCTAGATACATAGTAGGTAACTACATTTTAATTTACTAACCACCTCATTTGTAGCGTAGGTAAGTAACATTCTTAGAACTATGAGCAAGTGACATGTGTGACTTAAAGTAAACACGTAAGAATAAAAATCAGTGTAGGATTTTTGATGGGGAACGTAAGATCCATTTGCGCCCCGTGGAGATAAAGGCTTGTGCATAATGAGTACCTAGAAGAAAAGTTTACTTATTGCTGTCAGAAAACTAATCAAATTATTTCATTGTTATGTTTTGTATGTGAATTAATAATTATTGTTAAGTATATTTTTTTTTTCATATACAGTCTTTCATTTTAAACTACACAAACTGATAGGGCTTCATTTTTGGGTTGTAAATAGACGTTTGGCCGTATCGATTGAATTCCTAAGTTGACATAAGTTTTCACTTCTTCTCCGAGCGCACACACATCAACGCTCGACCGGACTAAGTTATACAGGAAGCAATAATGAATTGAAAGGATAGTCCTTATAGATTTTCTCGGGATTTTCATAACAATACAAAAAAAATCATGACATAAATATTATTTTTTGAACCCAGTTCCTGAATTAAGTTAGTTTAAAATAAAAGATCCTGTATATTTGAAGTACCTACTTATCTGCTATATGAAATACCTAACTTCTGAATAAAGTGTGCTCGTATATGCCAAAAATGTACTTATTTTTGACGTGCGTCAAACATCTTCAAAGGATCTCGAATACTCGAAGTCCTGAGAAAAGATCTACTACATTTTTGAATAGTATCTACTATTTGTTTATACTTATTAAAAGTCCAAATCAATCATAACGTGGGTAACTTTTCCATTGATGAACGTCGCCTTACGCTGGACACAGCAAATCCTTTCTGATATGTTGACGTGACGTGGCGGCCAGTCCCTTTGTAGCCCTCCGCTCGTCTCTGCTGGTGACAACCTTTGACGCAATCCTCGGCCTTTACGCCACCTCTCGTAACACCCTCCTCCGCGGCTTGACGTCGCATTTCATACACAAATCACGGCGAAATAAAAACGTTGCTATTTTCGATTTCGTAAATGTTACTCGTGTTCCTTTCTTATTATTGTTTTTTTCAGCGAAACTTTTATGACGTTTATTAAAATTATTGTTCATTTTTCAACAAATCAAGTAGTTGTTCGATATGAAATAAACTATGTCAATGACTTGAGGCATATAAGATATACCTAGATAGGAAACCCTTAAAAAAAGCCTATCCCTAAGTAAAGCGACTCGTTCAATGCTCGCCATTTCAATAAAAACTAAAAAAAACTTATCCGATTACCTAAATTGAAGGGCAGCTGCGGGACAGTTTGCGGACGGTAGGTTTTTTTATCGACTTATTTTGCAACAATCCATCACATACTGCATTCAACACGCACTATGCACTTCCGATTTGAAAAGTCCAATTTCATTTCAATTCGGACGTATCTAATTCAAAATTCATTAATCTTGCATCGGCTTCGTGAGAGAGATGATGCTGATAGATCCACTTGTGCATGGTCAGTTGTCGACAGGAAACTGATTATTTATGCGTTTTTTGCAGATAATGAATTGTCTGATTTTCATCACTCTCTCTGTTGATTGTCGACAGCACACCCATTTCTATACTATTACTACGATATATTATTTAAAGCTACATCTGTGATCTTTAAGGAACATTAAGGCGGCTCTGGAACTTGACTCTACCTAGTTGAGATTTCAAAGTACGAATATTCTTCTCCTAATATGGAAGTGGGTTTATAATCACAACAGATCAAAGCATGGGTTAGACATGACATTTTGATTTTTTGAGGTTTTTAATACCACTTCCTGTGCACGTCCAAAGTGACAAGAATTTCAAGTAATCTATACAAAACATTTGAAAAAGAGCATTTAATACAGATTTGCTATTGTGTGGGCGAATGTCAGTCAAAATCAAATTTATGTCAATTGAACAAAGTTTGGTGATAAATAAAAGAGCATCGTAGATAAAGGTAACAGAGCTATTGAAAACTGCGGCAGGTATGAAAGCTATTGATTGAATATTATTATTTATTACATAATAGCAATGTATAAACAAACATGCATGCACATCGAAATGTGACCAATACCAATATAAGTATTATAAGCAAAATAAATATTCATTTTAATATTAACAATTTCAAATGTACCTACCCCTACATGCAACATAAGGATTGCTCAATTAATACGAGATGGTAACTTTTTTCGTTAGGTCAACATAAAGCCAACAGATATTATATTACACTCGAAAGAAAATATCCCATTTCCGCATCTTCCTACAACAATGAGCGCCTTCAACTATTCAAATAAAGTACAACGTTGGTAAACCAAAATATTTTTTGCATCAAGTATTAATGGATAACCAAACCCATGAAAAATAAAAAATGAGCTTATTAAATGTTGGTTTCACGTAATAACACGTTGGTGGTTTTTTGATTGTTTCCAAGAGCCGCGCCGAGATATCCGGTTACGGCTGTTAAATATTTTGCCTCCGATGAAAGGGAAACTTACTAGTTTTTTCGGCGAAATTTAGTTTTTGCTCCTTGAACGCGGAAGTCGCGAACGTTTATGCAAAAAGCTGGATTTGGGAATCGATTTCGCTTTTATCCGCATACGGCGAGAGGCACACAACATACAATTAGATACAATTCCTTGCAAGAGCAACGAACTTCACCACCCATAATTGCGATTTCATTGTTAAAACTTCATAACGGCTACAAATGAATAACTAGGGGTTTTCTCAGACACTCGTAATTTAACGTATTAAGTCAAATATCTAAATTTTGCTGAATTCAAAGAATTTTCGCAAAGGAACATTTATCAAGCGCACAAAGAGAGTGAAACCTCTCTCAAAAGAAGCCTGCTCCGGACAGATTTAATTTGTTGCGAAGGCCTTTATAATTGGAACATAAAGATTGCGAGTAATTAATTTTCGCAGCGAGTCAGAAGCAAAGAGCGCATTGAGCGAGCGGTACCGGCGGAGCTAATTAATATTAATGACTGAGGAGGCAGCCCGTCGCCGCGGACTAGGATGCGCCTTTATCTGACACCTCGCCGGCAGGCAGCGGCCTGATATCTTCGTCAGTTTTATATGACAAGACTAGCATTGAAAGTAGGTACCTAAAAGCTTTTCTGTGGTGATATGAAAGCGCGATAGGTTTCATGCGATATGTGCGGATGAGATGAGAATGGATGAGGGACGGCGGGCGGCGGGCGGGGCGCCGTGACCGATGAGACGCCGCTAAAAGCCGGACGGAAGCTGCGGACACCCGACTCACGTTACACCAACCGTGGGATCTGACGCAAACATTTACAACCACTCCAGGGGTGACTCTAATGTTTTCAATAATTAGAAGCCACCTTACTAGACATGCCATGCCAATAGTTGGAGGAAAAGGAAAATGTAAAACCCAAAAGAGACAGAACGAATACCCACTAAATTTAAATTTACAGAATCATTTTATTTAGTTTTTTTACACGCTAGTTTATATGCATTCTTTTAAATAGGTATTTCGAATTTTCTAAATATTACTATTATTTGCCTATGATATTTATTATCTAAAAATAAGTGCCTAATATATAGGCTACTATGTAGTGTCAGCCCTGCTTCTATATTATTGCACAAAGATGAGAAGTATATCGCGAGTCCTTCCTGTCCATATGCGAGCCGTCTAAGAGATGGTACGTAACCACAAACAAAAACCACTATAGTTTTTGTTGTGCTGTTCTCAATATGTCTACAAATTCACACTGCACCATTTTTTTACAGGATTGATCTTGAAAATTTACAGGGAATACGTTACGGACTAGACATAATGTCTGTAGGCATTTCGAATTCCTTGTACAGAGATCTGACTGGGAAATACGAGCTAAATCTAGTATTTGTTATGAATAATGTCTATGTCAAAGGAAATTATAAAAGTTGCAGTATAGCAGTACCTAATGAGAAACTAGAAAATTATTTTATATAGAGTGCGACATTAGTGTGAGAAAACTTTATGTTTAGGTCCTATCAAAAAAGACTCAAAAACTGATCGACCTCAAAAACCATTGTAAAAACTTTCAAGAATTAGAACATATCATAGGTTAGGTATCGGTATCGGCGACTTCAATCGCAAAATGCGTAGCAAATGTAGGTAAGAAGGTTATAATCGAGCTCGAAGTGGGTTAAGCTGAAAGCGGCATATGTTTTATTGTAAAAAATCCTTTGAAAAGCGTAATCTGCACGTGTGCACTGCCTTTGCGCCACTCGAGCGCAAGCGAAATCGATGTTCACTTCGTCAGCACATTTGTATCTCTTTTTATGACCCACTTAAGTTTGTAGATAAATAAGTATATATTTGAAACAATTTGGAAAACCAAAAATTTTCTAATTTTATAGTCACTAAGATTTATTTATTTATTCACCACTTCTTAACTATTTTTACAGGCTTAACCTAATACAATAGTGTGGCCAAAATCAAACTCATCTTTAAAATTATCTTTAAGATATCTGATCTGCCCCCTATAATATCCATGTTACAAATCGCAATAGAGTAGAAATCAAATCGACAGATAACGTTGAGACTCCACCTGCGTCTTACGGCATTTAATTGCCAAAACTGCATACAATTTATAAACGTTATGGCGGCACGTGAGTTCCTGGCTCTATGTAAATCGTCAGTTTGACATTATACCAAGAACTCACGTGCCACGACACTTGACATAAAATGTAGGCAGTTTTTGCAATTAATGCCATTCGGCGCAGGTATAGTCTCAGCGTTATCTGTCGATTCGATTTCTATTCCATTTCTATATGTAACATGGCTAGGGGGCAGATCTTAAAATATAAAAGCATCCAAATAGAATGTAAATAAGCTAACTCCTGATTCCATCCTTATTTCTAGATGAGATAGTTGCAGTATTTTCTTTGGTGCACCATGCATAGTAACAATTTACATTGATTCAGTGACTCTTTACCTACGATTCTCTGCGGTATCGTGGTGCGGCGAAGCGGCTAGACCGTGCATTGCTGCAAGCCACTAGAGTGTGAAATCACCCGTTCAGCATTGTGCTTACACAAGTACACATGCCGACAAACAGCCTTCTCGTGTCGGCTACATGTAAACATGCTTCTCAATACGCTGATTATCCTCTTCAAACTGGATATCCTGCGTCTCAAGTGCCTATCTAATTTAACTACAATTATAGGTAATGCGGGTTTTCCTCTCTGTATTCTGTGGTTTTACCTTATTTTTTCCCTTTTCGAATGCCCTTTTATTCAAAAACTTTAGGCCGCTTTTAAGCGCTTATACCTACACTTTGGACTAGAGCAGAATAGTGTCGTTTAAAACCACGACTGTACTAAAACCTATAGGTATCTTTTGAGATTTTATTTTGTTTTTGTAAAATGTGAAATGGTGATTGCAAACGGTCGGAAGAGAATGGCCTTCACCTAGTAGACCTATTCAAAGCCTTACAACAAGAGCCATCGAATTAAAATGATTTAAAATGCATCACTAGTAGACGACATGAACAATAATATAAATATACCTATGTACCTACCTTGTATTTTACCTACCAACCCACACGTGTGTGGAACTACAATAGATTAGAAACCAGAGCAGTTCTGAAATTTGATACAAAGGACAATCGAAAGTGCAAGTGTTGCGTTAATACTTCATTTCCACTCTTCCTATTCTGACGATCCGCACTTTTTTCTACGCCAGTTTTGTTTGCCCGTCAAATTCTAATAAATGATCGAAACTGCGATACCATTTTTTGATCCGCATTCTATTGTAAGTCCAACAGAACACGCAGTCAAATTTATACCTTATCGTGTTTTTCTTACGTCACAATTTAGGTGTAGTTTCGATAAATGAAAAGTATTAATAAATCTTTACCTGAACATAAAAGCCAATGTAGATTTGCAAGAACTCTAACTATTGAATTAGTGAATACGCCAGTAATTAAATGAAGTGATTATGTGAACATACTATACATACAATTATTTAGTAAACTAATGATGTAGGTATTTTGAATATGGAAGTAAACATTTATATTACCTACTATATAATTGTATTCTTAGGATATCTTAAGCTACAACCTCTACAGGTAGAATAGTTTAATATTCTTAAAGCTTACGAGTGACTTACAAACAAACCAAATAATGTAATTCAATATACGTAGCGTCCGCGCCGCCATTATCACAAAAACACAGTAAACTGATCGATTCGTTCACAGAACACCCAAATGGGAGTAATTAAGAAGATTTTTTTGTGACTATCCCATTATACATTTGATTTATTTTGAAGACCCTTTCGAATAGAAGAATTTGCGAAATACTGCGTTCATTGCAGCAACTGACAGTGGCTCTCAACTTTTTCGTTGACTTTTTATTAAGATAAGATGTTGTCTTCCTTATCCCAAAAAATACTTTATAGAATTTTAAGAAGGCAACATTGTCTCGATCTAAAGTCGAAAAATATTAACCGAAGGATACTATACTTTTTTTAACAAAGTACTTTCATTATATAGCAACAAATTACTAATATAAAAAGAGAAAACAATAACTTGGGTACATTGGGTACCTACTTGTACTTTCATGTTAAAAGAAAATAAATAAAGTATAGCAATTTAGAGATAAACAATATCAGCGTGATGTAAAAGTCTACAAAAATTATCCCTACATTAAAAAGTTTGAGAAGCTCATGCGATCGGCTCGGTCCCGTCTTCCAGGCGATTCCGGGAACATAGTAAAAAGCGCAGGTATAGTCGAGAGTGAAAGGGTCGATGCAATTCGAGAACTAGCCCAGTTTCACTCGATCGCTCACTGACCTTCCCTGTTTTTGTGTCAATAAGGATCACATGGCTGTGTAGCGAATTTTAAGTAGAAACACGTGAGAATTCTGCCCTTTCATTTGAGAGATCACCCGATATTGCATTATTTGCATTTGGTAAATTCTATCTATTGTATGAAATCTTTCTTTTTCGAAATAAGTACGCGTTATCTTTCCGAAATCAAAATGCTTATACAAAGATGTCTAAACTGCATGATACAGTTTAACATTTTACAACTGTTTACAAGTCGAGAGTTCGTAAATACGATCTCTACATTCAACACAGGAATATAGGAATGTACTAACTAGGAACTACTAAAAAATCCACCACATATCATTGCTAAGTATTTTTTTTAGCACAACCCACTTCTAAGAATATAAGAAGAACCTGTTCAATCAAGAAATATGAAGACAACTATAAAAGTGTAAAGATATAACCAATGTGGTATTAAATGCCAGTTCACAATAGACACGTATCTACGTGCGTAATCGTTCGTCATGTTATGATCATTATCAAGACCTTCGGAGAAGGAGGCTTCGTTTTGTGCAAGCTTAACTCTACAATAATCTCACAAAGGATGTGGAATGTATTATTGATCTGAAAAACAATATCATTCCAGTGATAACCAACTAAGGAAATTCAACTACATAAAGAGAACCCTGGTCGACATGAAGAATCATCAAAATCAAACTTTCTACGAATCAAAAGCTTAGATATTAAATTCAAAGGTACAAAAACGATGTAACTCGCAGGAACTACTTTCCCACGCATGCACATGTTTTTATTCAAATACGTCCATTGGGATCGGACCCTTTGCGTAGGTAACATTTTAATGTTTCACGTAAAATGTTATTTGCGCAAACTTTTTTCATATGAGATGCGTGGTGAAACTTTCTCGACATCGTGGGAACGCAGGTGGGGAAGGGTTCAGTATCTTGCATACACTCGCATTGTACTCTCGTCCAATCGATCTGGTTGCATAAAAGTTAACTCACCTATTGTGGACACGTCAAGTGATGTTCGGCTAATAGATAATTTATGGAGCCTCCGCAGAATATGTCAGCCTCAGTTGCGAAAGAACGTTAAAATATTAGGGTTGTTTGGGTCCTGCGACATACCATACATCTCCGAGATCATATTTAAAGATTTGGCAAGATAATTTGCTTCGGCTTCTTTGTTGTAGGATAGCCAACCTGCCCGGTTTTTAACCTTTTTTTGTGTTGCTGCAAAAGTCATGTGTTTTTTCGCTCAAGACTTTTTATTTCAGTGTTATGTCATTCAAATTAAGGAGGAGTATGCCTACTGTTCACAAAATACCAGTACCTAGTTATATACCTACTAGGTTTACTTTTAAATTTAGACAAAAGAATACAAATGCTACTGCAGTAAAATGTCGTATGTAAAGGTTGTTTACCTACTCTAAATTGTAACAATGAACATTTTGAACAATTGCTCTTTAACAATGTCGAAACAATAGGTAAACTACGCAGTAACTGCAAAAATTATCTAAATATTTGCCGCTCCTGTGTGCTGTGCATTTTTGAGTAAGCAATTTCTAAAGTACGTTTAGCCTTTGAGTAATTAAAATGCCGACAAGAAATTATTTTGCAGAATAACGTTATGGTATGAGATTAACATTTCGTAGGGTAAATTGCGTTAATGTTGCAACTAAGCCGGTTGGATAGAGTTGTGCATGAAACGTCATTATGGCGCTGACAAGCTTTTGTACCGTAAATTAGACATACAAGGTGTCGAGTCGGTAATCCCTGTATAGTTGCGAAAGTCACGTTAGACCACTATCGCCAACTTTATGACTGGCGTGCGTCCTAAAGCAACATAAGTTACATTTAAATGTCACCAGATTAACGTTAACCCTCTAATTTTTCAACCGTTACAATTTACACTGAATTAAAACTCTAGGTTTAAAATAAACGTGGTAGGTACGTTAGTATAAATCCTGGTATAGTGATTTGTATTTAAAAACCAATTCTGACCAGCATGTAAAAAATAATCTACTTATTACACAGGATGTTTTGTGCATCAAGTCAAGACGAAATCCTAGTCCTTTAGGATTTCGTCTTGACTTGATGCAACAAGTTATTTCATTACCTACTCTGTAGGAAACTATCTTACAAAATTCTAGCGTAACTAGTACCTATGTACCACAGTACATGGACGTCTATACATTTTAGTATATAGCCAGTTTGACAGCATGATTTATTCACACTTAACCCCATCGAAATTTCCCCTTTCAAAATAACATTTAACCCTAACCCTTTCTTTCGCGGTACCGCCCTATGTAAAGAACGCCACAGATTTAACTTTACCCCTTTCGTCCAATCGCATCGCTCGATGCTCAAGTAAAAAATAATAAAAAAGCTAAAAGACGAGGCGCGGTCTGCGCGCGCGCTTCTCGGCAGGGATCTAATAATAACCCTTTCGGTAGAAGGATGTAGCCAATCAGGCGCGAGGCGGAGCCTGCTTAATTTATTTAGATTTTATCTTTAAACCTTTCAATCAAGTTTTTTTGTAATTTTATCGTTTTTTTCTCAAACCTGTTCTTTACGCCATACTAAATTATTATAACTCGTAAAGAATACCTGTAAAAACTTTACGATGATTTTTCTCAAGAATAATAAAGCACTAATGCACTACGTAGGTATTCTACTTTATATTACTTTAATCTGAAGCCTAGGTTGTCGCGGGTAACAGCAAGTTGAGAATAAGTCAGAGCTACCACACCCGCAACAGTTGTGGACATTGGGACATTTTAAATGAGTGCTTGTAATAACCAAATTCTATGATGCCTTTACGCTATATAACTGTGGTATTATCTGTGGCTGTGGTCAGACAAACTTCCCGCATGTTCAACAGCCACAAATGAATTAACTGCGGTCACCCTCTCTATCAATTGAAGACAACTGCTCTTGATGTTACTGTACAATCGCGTGCATAATTTACAACTGAACATGTAGGAATGTGGAATTATTATTTTCTTTTAGGACAATTGAGTTTTAAAGTTTTGTGTACCGGTAGAGCCCGTAGAGACAAATATGTTAATTGTAGGAAGAATTACTACGTTTAAAGTTAATATTGCTATTAGCTGAATGGGTACTAAATAAGGCCATGTTCAATTTCTATGTCGTTGGCAGATAGTTGAATTGTAAGTGAGGCAGATCGTGAGATCGTGGCGTCTTTGAACGATATGCCTAGGCATAATAATATTATCATAAAATGGCTAATTCAACGATCTGCCTACGACATCTACATTTCTTAATTGTTTATCTATACAAAGAAGCGTTTCTCAGTAATTAAAATTAATAATTATATTTACGTTACTTAAATATTAGAAGTTTCAGCAGATTGTAACACTTATGAGCTCAACTGTATCAACAAATTGTGGATGCATATTTACAAATTATCACTTATTATTATGAAGATAAATACGATAATAACTTACATGTTTTCTGTACAAGGCTGATTTATATCGTTACACCAAAAAACGATTAGCAAGTTAGAAAATTACCTAGGTTCTCATTTTATAGTAGGTATCTAGAATGTCTACAATCCAGAAAGTCTACAGTGGTAAGTATATGAAAGACCAACGTGCAGGTATTCAAGCAACCAATACGAAAAAGGTTATAAGTTATGCATTAATACGCCTCAACCAACTTTAATCTGTTTCAAACAAAATTAGAGTGATTGAGTCAAATTATTACCAAAGGCCGGTAACGTCAACTACATTGAATAAGTAATGTTTCGGTGACACGTCATGGTGCTCCCAAAACAACAATAATACATCGAATATGGGAAACATAAATTGTCCCCTATGAGCGGACGCGATACTTTTCGTACGAAAGTTTCTTTTTTGTAAAAGTAATCGAGGCATTAATGAGGAGCCTTTTAAAATGTCATAAAGTGGTGTACAAAAAGAGCGAATGTTTTGTACAGTGATAGGGGCGTATTCACACGGTCGCGACACGATGTGGGCGATTGTTTTATACCTAATTGGTTAAGTAGCTCGGGCTAATTGCGGCTGGACACGACATCGACAATCGACATACGACGGTCTTTCTTGTTTAAACTTCCCGTGATGTCTTCAACGGCTCTACTGAATCTTGTTCTATATAATTATAGTTTATTTAGCCTAGCACTATTATTGCAACTTGTTGTAAAAAAAATGAAACCTATGATGAAGTACCTAGATGTACGAGTACGATAACTTGTAACGAATTAATTTACATACAAAGAAATCAAAAGCTATGAAATAAAACAAACCATAAAAAAGTGCTGAAGTATTTTCGCTCTTAAGCCTCTCACAAACCTCATGTTTTTAATTTGTTTTTCCATTTCACTGTAGTAATTTGAAAGGGAAAATTTAACGAAAGTGGCAATATATCATCCGTAAACATAAACAAATTAAGCGTAAATGAATGATGGATGCGTCCACCAGTTCCGAGCGGTGCCGGACACGGCAGCTAGTTTATCACCGGTGTAATCCGAGGCGCATTAGTCAAATTAACACGGCATAAAGTTTGGCGTGCCCACTGATTAGTTGGCCACAATGGCGGGTCGCGGGTGCGACTCTGCCTAATTGACCTAAAAGTGCTAAACACGAATCGTTCGAAACAACGCTTTACAAGCCCTGAGGGCTGTCGCACTCTATTTTGTACATGGTTAGAGGCATTATGCCTTTAAAAATAGAGAAACAAAAAGGTATTACGTACGACACATTTTCAGTAAAATAACCACTTGCCCAATGGCCAGACGATATTCTGAGGGCGGTTGGTGAGCAGTGGATCCGGCACCGCCAGGAGTAGCATGATAGAGAAGTGGGTGATATCGGCTGAATAGAAAAATAGGAATGAAACTTTATATATCTACCATTGTTTTGATTGACTTTGATTTAGGTGGCTTCTTTTCTAAATGGAATCATACTTAGGTCAACTTGAAATAACTAACAAAACAAAAGAAGAAAGTACATAGGGAGAAAGCCCTGTCGAAGTGGACATGGTAATGAGTCGGATTGATAGGCCCGCGCCCACTAACCCTAATCAAACGAATGGCGACTGAGCTCTGATTAACGCGCCCGCCGCGCAATACATTTCCATGGCGATCCGCGACGGTGCGGGCGCGCCCGATTTATCACCTCCAGCCCATTCGGATACCTATCATTTCAATAACTTACACAAATCAACCATCCCACTATTGACGCGTTCACTGCCACTCTCTTTGCACTTATTTACATCTCGTAGCCAGATTTTGTAGCTAGCTACGAAATGGGAAATGTGCGAATTTTAATAATATAATTTTCTATATGTATGCACGTATATGCACCTATAAAACCCCCATCTCTCTTTACTATTAAGGTTTACTGGAAGATAACTTTTTAAGGGTTAAGCTTGCTTTTGGCATTTCTTCTCTCACCTTTTGTAATGTATGTAAGTAATTAGGCATACTATAGTTACGATATTCCAATGGTATCTTACAATACATATTAACAGCATTATATTTTAGCAGCTAAGGAGAGTCTAACATAGTACCTAGATTAGATTTGGTATCATTGTACCTAGTACATGAACAAGAATCCTTTCAGTATTGGAAACAAAGACCAATTCACAACATCAAGGCTGCAAAATCATTAGCAAGTTGTAACGAGCAAAGTAAACCAATTTAATACTATCAGCCGAGTTATGCGAGTCGATATTAATGGCGATGGGATGGCGACAAGACAGACACCAAGCTTATATTCTCGTAGCTTTGTTTGACGTAATTAAAATCCATCTCAATGGTACAACACAACCGGCCGACATGTAATTTTCCTTTTAAAGAGAACTTCCGTTTTAGCCCCTCCCTCTCCTAATGAAAGATTACTTTCCTCCGCCTAAAAAGGCTTTTAAGCAACGCCAGCGAAATGACCGAACTTTTATACTTTAATGACTTAGTGCAAAATTTGTCGATTCCCGAAGAAATTTTAAACTTAGATTAAGATTTCGATGTTTGAAGCGACGACGAGATGTTTTCGGGGAATTTTCCGAGGATCACTTTGAGTGAGAAGTATGAATTTTAAGCAATCTGCTCTAATTGCTTTTTAATTACTTTTTATGAATTAGAAATTTATGTTGATTACTAAAACATTATAACTCATGAATAGGTAACAAATGCCTACCTTAGCAGCTTTATATAATTGACTATCTACGAACATGCTATTTTTCTACCGTATCTGGGGACTTTAAAGTCGTGAGTCTGCTTAGATTTTTTATATAGATGTGCCATAAAAAATAAGAATCAAAATTTATACGGTCTTAGAACATATCAGAAACTTCTAATACTTTTGCAAGAATCCGTTAAAAACCGAGAACCAACTCATGCTCTATCAGTATTCAGAAGACAAATTCCTTGTATGGGCATCGGGTATCGGCGGCCATCGAGCGCACTTATTAATTGGTAGCTCCCTTCACGTGTGGATGCATGGAGGGCGCAAAAACGGGTCCTCCCGAGCGCTGTCAGCGAGGGAAAAAATCAGTGAGCGATCGTCCCCTCGCGGCCGAGTCCATCATATTGATTGAGGGAGGGACTGCCATTGGTCAGCATCCCCGCGCCCGTTCATTTATTATAGACACTGCGATCCCGATGCCGTCGATACACAAAAATACTTTTGTTACAATTCTTGCTAAATCATCACAATGCAACGTTCACATGAGGCGTGATTTAGAAAAGTTTCTGAGATCGTGATTTCAAGATTGTAATTTTGTAAGAGAAAAGATTTCAAAACACTTAATAAAAACGTTTTCGTTTAAGTAACAAACAAATAGGACATTCAGTGCAGATTGACAAGCCTTAAAAGCACTTTCATTAAATCGACATACTTACTTTACCTACTTAAGTAAAAGTTCAACAAATCTCAAAGTTGGATCCCAGCAGATTTACCATCTTGGAGATAAAGTATTCCACATTAGGATCTATCCGAGCCGTCATCGGTGACGATAACGAGACAACTAAGATTCGTAAAGTGTCCCAAACCGAATCTCTCGGCGGAAACGAACTGTGGTCGCGACTCTATTACATTTCGAGGAGAAAATAAAGGCGAGTTAGGGCGAAGGGAAAGTTTTATTCTCCTTAAAATATGTAGAGAAAGTGAAAAGTAAGAGCGGGGTGGCGGTGGGGGCAGCGGTCAGCGGGATGATGGATCACCGCGCGCTGCCAGGACCTCTCCTCTTCTCAATTACACACACATACAACTTATTTTGGGAAAATAGGAAGCAAACATTTTAGTGGGTATTTTATTTGCTTTGGTTTTGTGTTTTTTGTCAAAAGCGTGTTTTTCAGGTGACGTGTTCCAATGATATCAAACTGGTATTATTTTACATACTTACAAAAACTCACTAAATAAACTTGATCTCAACATTTACCTACCTGCTGTAATAAATGCAAAAATCTAGTTTTTTCAGAAAAAAAACTTCTTATCGTGTTACTAGTTCTTTCGAATCAGGGTGATATAGATGTACGGCGAGATGATTTAAAATGTGCCTCATTAAGGCTAATAATAAAAGATAAATCGTTGCTAGAAGACACATCTATTTCTCCATATCAATACATTCGAAGAAAAACATAACCCAAGAGATGTCGCTCCTCGCTTTGTGCATCGGCGAACACCTCAAAGCTCGTGTGTGGTGTGTCATGTGTGGGAGCCAGTGATGCGGCGGGAGGCGCCCCCGCCCCGCAGTTGCCTAGCAACCGTTTGTTTTCGCGCGCCAACCGACACGGGGCGGGTTAGAAGGGGTAGGCACCATGATTGATCAGCCTATCCCGCTACCGACAGAATGCCTACTATGCCTCGGAGATAACATGTTCTGTTCTTGCGAATAAGTTACGTGGATGGAGGATATCGAGAGAATATAATATAATTTATTTAAGTAAATAAAAAAGTAATAAGTACATACCTAACGATTACGCATCTAAATTCATAGGACGACAACATAACTATTACAGTTTCGAAACCATAAAAACAACCTTCCATAAATAATTAAACATGGCATTGGGCACAGTTATAAAAAAATTGCAAAGCCTTTGACCAATTTTGCATTATTTGCATAAATAATTGTGTCCGAAAATGCCACAACCGTAATATTGGGTACCCAGAACCGCCTGTGAGAGCAATATTTCAACGTATTTTTGCGTCAAAGCTACAATTTAAACCACAGGAGACATTGTTTACGAACAATACAGAACTTTGGAGCCCTAAAAATTGGTTCACTTTTTATAAAGTTTGCAATAGACAAAAGAATAAAACGGTGTTATTTAAAACAACAGATTTTGACATATTGACAACCAACACTTCCTAAAATTATCTGAACACTGAGTTCTGTGCTTTGGTGGGCATCTGCAAGTTTTTGTTCATAGTACCACAGCATCCAAACCGCTAATGAATATTCTGAAAATCGCGCAGAAATTCCTGCAGCGAAAATTGAGCACTCAACTTTTATTAAAACACTGCCTTTCTTTCTACACCGGCTTCACTCACGTGGTATTTAGGTCCATAGTCCACCAATGACACAGGGATAAAATTATTACAAATTACCTCTTTTGGCTGACACAAAATAAATAAATAAATAGGTAGTCAGTCAGAATTGTAAAGAATAACGTTTAGTAATAAAATACTTTATCTTCTTCAAAAAATATGCTTCTGGCCAGTAAAAATATCTGTAACAACACAAAAACAAACAAAGACTTTACAATGTAAAGCAAAAATTTGTGACAAAAAACAGGTTACTAATTTGCAAATTGGTCAGTGCGTGCCCGTTTGAGGAATCGCTGCAATAAAAAATGTTCTTGTTTTGTCCTACAATGAAGCAATATTCAAATTCAAAGAAGTAACTCTGCAATTTTCACGGTTTGCATAACTGTTTCATGATTTCTGTAGCCCCTTTATAAGGAGTAACTTTGACTACTTTTATAATAGAAAGAATATTAGGGTTCAGCGCCAAAAATACATGAAATTCAAGAAAATAGGAACATAATCCGTTAGTACTGCGGGGCCAAACCCGCGGGTAGCGACCACACATGAAATAGGAAGGTCTGATTAAATCAAACAATCAATGCTCAGTGGTTCTAAAAAATCGAGACGAGTTTATGAATGACTAGCTGTCCGCCGCGGTGTTACCCGCGATCCCTCGGGAAAACTTCACTTCCCCGGGATAAAATATAGCCTACCTATGTTCATCGGGGATAATGCGGGATTCTATTGGTGAAAGAATTTTTCAAATCGGTGCAGTAGTTTCGGAGCCTATTCATTTCAATTTCAAACAAACATACATACAAACAAACAAAGAAATCTTTCCTCTTTATAATATTATTAGTATATTAGTATAGATTTTTGTCCTACAGATTCTCAAGCCTATAAGAGTCACCACTCACAAGCTATTCGTTGTTATACCAACAGGATGTTTACTTCAAGTTAACTAACTGAAACTTGGAATGTCTCAGATAATTCAAGAATACAACAAACACGCAAAAATGATATCCAACAGTTGGTGGCAACATCTTAAAATCCTTGAGTTAGAATCAGCGTTGTTTTTTATACTTACCTACTTGCCTAAAGTAGTCAGTCTCTACCGATAATACTAGTATCTAAGTGTAAGTGCTACTCAAGAAAAGGGGACCCTTTTCCTTTTCAATATATTTCGGATCATCGTTGATGTTTAACCAACCAGCACGCGAATCACTTACTCATTTTCTGATATTAAGTGTAATAAATAGTAACGATGCTTATTTTACCTGGTAGCCAGTTACTGCCCTAAAAACAAATAACTATGGTAAGCCTTATAATTAGGTAAAAATTGAATTAAAATATTCACTAGTTAATAACGAAAAATCAAGCTATAATTACATAGCACTTATGTCGCGATTGACATCCTTTTTCAAGAACTTGGTAATAGATTTTAATTACACGGTTTCGTTTTAAGTATGCATAGTTAGATAGCAAGTATAGATATAGTCAAAACGCATTTAGGTAAGAAATACCTAATGTAAGTGATTTAAATATTTATCATTATCAAGCTGTGGAGGGACTGGAAGGAATCTAGAGTTTTGTTCAAAGATTATGGGATCGAAATCAAAAAAATATCAATAAATTATATCGTAGGCGCGCTAATCAGCTCTACACGAAATGATTCTACAGGACGCTGTTATTCAAAAACATATTTAAGGAATTCATTTTTAGGGTTCCATATTTAAAGGGGAAAATCCTTTAGTTAGGTACAAGAAAAATCAATCGCCAATTTTTCTGTTGGTTGAGCGAGACTCTTTTTTCAGGAATTATCTAGTGGCAAATAATACTAAAAACTTCAAGCTTAATCAATGTTATTAAACAATACGGTCATTACGATCAATTTTGATTGCAAGTAATTGCTTTGCAAGTAAATAACTTACCTATGAAAGATTTTTTTAACCTTGCAAAAGTTGCAAAGCTTCGATCCAACTTGACGGAACTCTCGCTCGGTGCGCTACCGACTTGCACTTAGACGGTTTATTTTTTAGGAGAGCTAAATTACAAACAAAGTCGCTGGAAAAGGTTAGTAATCTAAGTCTTGAAAAAATGTAATAAAGCAGATATTTCCATGCATATCTTAGTGAGGAATGCCAGAGGACGCCGGGAGGCCGCGGGGGGCGATGGACGCGTGCCGTCCCAAATTACTGCTATTATTTTATAATCCCTCCTCGTTACGTTTTGAATATTAATGACATTCCTCAGCGTTTTCTTCATACGATCCATTTTATAAAGGAAAATTCCATCACTGTCACACGCTTCTGATAAACTGGATATCATGTTATAAGTCACATTTGTTTGAGTGGATACTAAAGTAACTTAAAATATCCACATAGGTATATCATAGCTGTGTAGGTCTTGTGCTAGGCAAATATATATATTGTAAAAAAACCCGTTCACTTCATTTTCAAATTTTGGTTAGTTCTTTACTCACAAAAAAGGTGTGTAAGTAGGTCCTCAAAAAAGTTTTTAAATTATTAGTCTGATAAAACAAATTTTAACAATCTACGAATATTCACCAGCCTGTGAAATTATGCTAACAGAGTTATAAATGAGCCTCTACAATTAAAGCGCTTGAGCTAAGCTACAAAAGAACAGACTAATTAAAACATTCACCTACCGCGTTCGACGGAAACTTATAAAAAACGCTGACCCCTAACGGCTGCAATAAGGTGGACTTAACTTTTTATTGAAATGCATAAAAACGAACACGCGCCTTCGAAATCCGATTAAAAAAGGGGTAGACGTGTGTCTTCAGAAAAAACACCGAATAACCCTAATTCGACGGCATCCTGATAGAGCTATTTGTGTGCCGTTAAGGCTCAAAACGATCGATTGTTTTCATATCAATTAATTGGATCGACAGTAATCGATAACCTTTTCACGGCATATGTGTCTGTGCATCTGCTTTTTCAAAGATAACTTTGAATTAATTTTTGGTAGAGACCTAAGTAATTTCAGATCAAATTCTGATCATTCAAATGATTTGCATGGCTATAAGAACCATCCTCTCAGAGTAGGCGACCTTATCCACAGTTATACCTACACTATACAGGAAAAAGACAATATCATATCAGAGCTTAAGTTAATACGCAATTAACTTTTCCAAAGCGTAAAAGTAATTGTTGCACAGCTAGAATTAGAAAAAAGAACGAACCGAGAAATTATCCGACAAAATTATTTTAGGAATTAGCACCTAGATGCTCCTAAAAAGGGATCTAGGTAGATAAAAACATACATAAAAGTAATTGTTAACTATAAAAAAAGCTTGAGCGCACATAAAAGACAGTTGAAAAAACAACGCAATATGTTGTTTATCTAATTCAATAATCCATTCAACAGGTGTTGCTCTAAAAAACTAAACCGTGTCCACAGAAAATTGTTTTGGAGTCTCAACTGTCACTGCTATCAGATATTTTTTTTCGGATAAAAAAACAACACCATGTAGACGTTTTTAATAAGACTTTCTTAACATTTTTACCTATATTAAAGTGTCGTGGGCTCGGAAAAAGGGGTTAAATAAAGATGTACCTACAAAGGGAAAGTTACGACTGACGCCGTTTTTTAGGGTTCTGTATCCAAAGGGTACAGAAGCCTAAACTACTGGTTTAGGCGTGATTGAAACACAAACATCTAAACAAACTCGCAAACTTTCAGCTTTATTTTATGAGTGGTACGGAACCCTTCGTGCGCGAGTCCGACTCGCACTTGGCCAGTTTTTTTATAAACAACGGAAAAAAAATTATATTCATTGTATAGAAAGATCAGGCTACTGGATGCTCAAACACTCATTTGATGATCTCTGTAGCGCAGATACTTGCGACGTAGATGGTTGCGGGTTCGATCCCTGCCGCGGGACAAATGTTTGTATGATCTACAAAAGTATTTGTCTCGAGTTTGGGTGTTTCTATGTATACTATGTATGTATTTACAAACATATAAGTAGTATATCAGTCATATAGTACCTACCTATAACACAAGCTCTGCTTACTTTGGGGCTAGATGATGCTATGTGAAAAGTCCGGCATTATATATTTATTTATTTACATACATACATACATAAAGTCACGCCTCTTTCCCAAAGGGGTAGGCAGAGACCACGGATCTCCAGTCGCTACGATCCTGACACACAACTTTCGCCTCATTCACTCTCATTACATTCTTCATACATGCTCGTCGGTTTAGGGTACTTTTGACCTGACCTTTTATTTATTTAATTGCTATTTATATTAGTTTCTATAACTTTAAGTACAACTATTGTAAAAGTAAATGGTTTTATATAGTATACTACCTAATTGGAAAGCGACGAAATGAGTTTCTTTCATTTTCTAGTTCTGAGAAAAGATACAGACTGTAACGTGATTCCCAATTACGGTAATGAAAAGTATCTCTTATTTGTTAATACTCTGACCAAAACAATATTATACATAAAAGTAAGGTAGCCTTCACATGTTCTGTTGTAATACACGGTGCACAACACTCACTAGTCAATTACCGTCAGTGGTACAAGTGCACAAAAACCTACAATAGAAGGGTTGGGGAAGAGTTGTAAAGGCATAATATCCGTGTAAACATCGTGTAATTGTACAGCGCGGGCGCAGGTAAAAGGGTTCACCTTAACAAGCCTATTCTTTACTACTCGATTATTGACAATATTGCTCTTTTGATTAAAACGAATAGAGTTACTTTACATTGTTAATCGAATTGGTTCCCTAATGTTAATATAAACGATATAAAAGAATTAATTGCTTACTGTAATAGGTAAACGAAGTGCCTACACTAAATATTGTTTTGAAGTTTGTATTGGTTATCCTCAGATAAAGTACCTACTACGAGTATAAGTATATTAATCTATACTAATATTATAAAGAGGAAAGATTTGTTTGTTTCAATTGAATAGGCTCCGAAACTACTGGACCGATTTGAAAAATTCTTTCACCATTAGAATCCTACATTATCCCTGATGAACATAGGCTATATTTTATTCCGGGAAAGTGAACTTTTCCTGAGGGACCGCTGGTAACACCGCAATGGATAGTGACCTATATTTTAATTAACTTACTTACTTAATTTGTGAGCATAGAGCGTACTTAATACGCTCTATGCTCACAAATTTTCATATTTTTTTAAAGTTTATCTTAGACCCCCTCGCAGACTACAGACTTTCTATCGGCCGATAGTTGAGACGGAATATACTTCGGCTCGTGATGAGTATGAAGAAGTATAATCAACTATCGGCCGATAGAAAGTCTGTAGTCTGCGAAGGGTCTTATAAGTTCTC
Source organism: Epirrhoe alternata (assembly GCA_963565295.1). Lineage (NCBI taxonomy): Eukaryota > Metazoa > Arthropoda > Insecta > Lepidoptera > Geometridae > Epirrhoe > Epirrhoe alternata. Next base: position 7,995,847 of record OY751381.1, on the reverse strand, counting down.
TGTAATTTCTCTAGAGAAATAAATACCTTCAAATCTAAGTATAGACGATGTAACATGATTTGGTACCTACATACAATCGCAAACGCAATAAAAATATAAAAAAGCTTTTAAAAAAAGCACCAAAAGTTATTTTTTTAATCTAAATTATTTTGAAGGGGTGTTTTTGTTTCTTTGAAAGGCTGGTATGATCATGATCTGATTCCATAGTACCTATTCGTTTGCAGTTTTTTTGCCAGAGCCAGAGATACATAAAATTTTAAAGTATGATAAACTTACGATCTACCTGTATCAACATACCACTTGTTTTAATCTGAAGCAAAACGAATTAACTTAAAAGAAAATAGCTATTATTAGCGGTTTCAAGGGCCATTATCTTAATTCGTTGTGTCTGCAGTCCTTTCAAAAAGTTGGGACATAAATCGTGGAATGACACAATAAGTATAAAAGTATAAAAAACTACAATCGATACTACCCTTTTATTGCGGCCGATTGTAGACTGATAAAGGGATGAACAGCCGAGCTGTCCGCGAGACTAATTTATAAATGATTGAGATTTCATTTTTTCAGTTTTTTGGAAAGTGTTTTTACCCTACCCTAGATTGTAAAAAAAAAATCGAACTTTTTTCATTAGATAAAATGCGAGAGAACGTTTATAAATAAAACTTTTTAATAAAGAGTGCTAATCAACAAGAAAAGCTTTATCTTAGAAGGCAATCGCTTATGTAGTGGGTAATGTTCAGGTTCAGAACTATGTTGTAATAATGTCAAGGAGGTGGCGTTGAGACTGCTACACAGTTTATTAAACTTTTGCAGTTCTCATCGTTCTAATGTAATCAATGTTTCTATGTACTTTGTTCTGATTAAATAATTTTGAATTTGATTTTTTTGACCTAACTCGTAGTAAAAAAATATTAAATTTAAGGTGTCTCCGGTGTCGCCCAGAATCTTAGGATTTCTTATGATCTTAAAGAACAGTCTATCTGGATAAATTGACTGCCAGTGTAATTTAACAAACAAGGTTTCAGAGAGTTTAACACAACGGGTGGACGGCGTTGCAATCAGACCCTTTAATTATTTCTACGAGCAAAATACTTCTTATTATTTTATCCGATATAATAAAGGATCCTAATTCTCAATGTCGATTTCCGAAAAAGGATTTTTTTGGATAATAACGGCAATCGATCGACAACGCGAGGTAGTGATTACTAGTTTCAAAAGCACCCCTTTCTGACCCACTTTTTACCAGTTTTTAACAATTTTCGGTTCCCTCTTCAAAAAGTTCCCTTTCAAAAGCCGGGCGTGAACGAGTTGATGATATTACATTTTTTGCAAAGAAAGGGAATTTACGAACAATCTACTGTATTAACAACAAAAACAGTGATGTTGTGTGCATTGTTCGAGTTTTTTGAAGTTCGCGTGCGCTTGCGCGTCGGCGGGCGTCCGTGCGAACCCTTCCCTGCGAGCGGATTGAACGCGGAACCCTTCCCATCATGTTCGCAAGGGTCGCCGTATATGAGTCTCAGAGAGCGCAGCTTCACAAGGTCGCAACGTCTCTCCTGCCAGACCGACATCCGTCCTTTCGCTCCTGCGGGCGCGCGCTGCGATTCGCATGTGTGCCGTCCGGCAGCTGCATCAGTTTTTATATACGCTCTCATATTTTTTCACAATAGTAGCGCAACGCACCCTTGAAACAGTTTGCGTAATCGATGACAAAACTAAATATTCCGCCCGATGATTTCCGTATTTTTGGAGAACCCAAACCGGTTGATGTATTCGTGATTTAAACATTTAAAACGACAAGGAATAAGTTTATATTTTAAATTCAACTGCCCTTTTCATGTTTTAAATAAAGAAGCATTGTTTACAAATTCAGGTGGACATCATGGATGTTAAAGATGTCATATTTTTTTTAAGTTTCTCTTAGCCATTCACTAAGAACTATTTCTTGGAAGTCAGGCTCTACGATTAACATTGCATTAATTTACTTTTTATTTTCCCATTTGACAAATTTAATATTCTAGCACACAGTTACAAACCTTCTTGCATCAAATTGGCGACATTTTGGAGAAGGGCCAGGTCAAAAGTACCATAAACCGGCGAGCATGTATAAAGAATGTAATGAGAGTGAATGAGGCGAAAGTTGTGTGTCAAGATCGTAGCAAGTGGAAATCCGTGGTCTGTGCCTACCCCTTCAGTAAAGAGGCGTGATTTTATGTACCTATGTATGTACAGTTACAACTTCTAAGTAATAGTAGACACGTTCATTATGTTTTGTCAATGATCAAAGCACCAGCAAACTTTACATTCAAATAGTTAATTGCAATTGATAATTTATTTTTATTGCGAATGCAATCATATGCTTTTTTATTTACTTTTACCCCCAATGCAACGGTTTGACTATACAATGGCTAGTGGTGCTATTGATTATGCAAAGCAACGGTCGAGAATCGAGATGCAATGGTCCGCTTTTTGCGAAGGGACGCATGGGGTGGCCGTGTCCGACTAGGGGACAATATCGTATACAAGGTGTCCCATGTACGCTACCCTGAAAGGGGGTATTAGTAAAAATCATAAGCCTTTGTGAAAATTTTAACTGCGACTAAAAATATCTCCATAATGAAAAACCAGACTTGATATTGATTTCTTAACAGAACGTCAATATATATTTTGTAAAAAGCTTTTCTTTCTATCATTCATTCTAGCCAAATCCACAGAACAATATCCTATGCTTGATAATGTAGAGCTAACTAATCAACAAAAAAATTTCTCATAAATAAATAATGCTTATCTTTTCACACAGCATTATCTAGCCCCAAAGTAAGCAGAGCTTGTGTTATGGGCTGGGTACTGCATGACTGATATACTACTTATATACTTTCTGTTTGTGAATACATACATATTATACATAGAAAACACCCAGACCCGAGACAAATATTTGTAGATCATACAAACATTGGTCCCGCCGCGGGGATCGAACCCGCAACCTTTTACAAGGCAGGCGGGCCTTCGCCCACTGCGCTAAAGAGGTCGTTCCCTCATAAATATCATGCAGAAGTGGGTAGAGAGTAAACACATATTTTGGTACACCCTGTACGTCTATGCCAACGCAGCAATGCTTCCAGATTACATACACATTGTACAGTTACTTCGATACAAAGGTTCAGGATATGGTCCGGTTCATTTATTGTTAACCGAAATTTAAGAGATACCTACTAGAATTTTTAGTATGGGAACTTGATGATAAAATAAAGATAAGTATCCCGCTTCCTAAATTTGGATGGATATTTATATTAGGTTTCATTGCGATAGTTTGGGAGACTATCTGCATCATGATAAATCATCGTAATATAACAATTGAACGGATTTAAATAAAACTTGCAATATGACCAGGAAAAGCACATAATCTTATTTACGTAATCGGATGTCAAGCTAATAGAAAGGCGGCTATCTTGTATACTCGTTTATTGTGTGGAAAGTAAGATGGGTATAATAGTGGGTGTTGTTATGTTTAGCTATCGGTACTTATTACAAAAACCGATTGCTTAACATAATTATAACAACTAAACCTCCCTATCACCTAGCCCTTAAATGACGGCGTTGGGAAAAAGTAAGCATCACTAAAGGAGAATGGGCATCCCCGCCCAAATGAAAAAACTATCGCCCGCAGAGTGGGCGTATGATGGAATAAGTAGACCTTCAAAAACACTCCATTTCATTGTATGACAGCTAAAAAATCCATCCTACAGAAATCGAGATATTTGCAGTTAAATGTGGTGACTCTTACCATCATGTTTTTTGACTTACAGGCTTCCCGCAGATAAGCCACTATGGGCATTCGATAGAACTTTAAAAGCACTATATTTCATTGTATCACAGCTAAAAAATCCATCCTGCAGAAATCGAGTTATTTGCAGTTAAAGGTGGTGACCATCATGTTTTTTGACTTACAGGCTTCCCGCAGATAAGCCACTATGGGCATTCGATAGAACTTTAAAAGCACTACATTTGATTGTATGACAGCTAAAAAATCCATCCTGCAGAAATCGAGATATTTGCAGTTAAAGGTGGTGACTTTAACCATCATACGAGTATTTTTGACTTACAGGCTTCCCGCAGACAAGCAACTATGGGCATTCGATAGAACTTTAGAAGCACTACATTTCATTGTATGACAGCTAAAAAATCCATCCTGCAGAAATCGAGGTATTTGCAGTTAAAGGTGGTGACCATCATGTTTTTTGACTTACAGGCTTCCCGCAGATAAGCCACTATGGGCATTCGATAGAACTTTAGAAGAACTACATTTGATTGTATCACAGCTAAAAAATCCATCCTGCAGAAATCGAGTTATTTGCAGTTAAAGGTGGTGACCATCATGTTTTTTGACTTACAGGCTTCCCGCAGATAAGCCACTATGAGCATTCGATAGAACTTTAAAAGCACTACATTTGATTGTATGACAGCTAAAAAATCCATCCTACAGAAATCGAGTTATTTGCAGTTAAAGGTGGTGACCATCATGTTTTTTGACTTACAGGCTTCCCGCAGATAAGCCACTACGGGCATTCGATAGAACTTTAGAAGCACTACATTTCATTGTATGACAGCTAAAAAATCCATCCTGCAGAAATCGAGATATTTGCAGTTAAAGGTGGTGACCATCATGTTTTTTGACTTACAGGCTTCCCGCAGATAAGCCACTATGGGCATTCGATAGAACTTTAGAAGAACTACATTTGATTGTATCACAGCTAAAAAATCCATCCTGCAGAAATCGAGTTATTTGCAGTTAAAGGTGGTGACCATCATGTTTTTTGACTTACAGGCTTCCCGCAGATAAGCCACTATGAGCATTCGATAGAACTTTAAAAGCACTACATTTGATTGTATGACAGCTAAAAAATCCATCCTACAGAAATCGAGTTATTTGCAGTTAAAGGTGGTGACCATCATGTTTTTTGACTTACAGGCTTCCCGCAGATAAGCCACTATAGGCATTCGATAGAACTTTAGAAGCACTACATTTCATTGTATGACAGCTAAAAAATCCATCCTGCAGAAATCGAGATATTTGCAGTTAAAGGTGGTGACCATCATGTTTTTTGACTTACAGGCTTCCCGCAGATAAGCCACTATAGGCATTCGATAGAACTTTAAAAGCACTATATTTCATTGTATCACAGCTAAAAAATCCATCCTGCAGAAATCGAGTTATTTGCAGTTAAAGGTGGTGACCATCATGTTTTTTGACTTACAGGCTTCCCGCAGATAAGCCACTATGGGCATTCGATAGAACTTTAAAAGCACTATATTTCATTGTATCACAGCTAAAAAATCCATCCTGCAGAAATCGAGTTATTTGCAGTTAAAGGTGGTGACCATCATGTTTTTTGACTTACAGGCTTCCCGCAGATAAGCCACTATGGGCATTCGATAGAACTTTAAAAGCACTACATTTGATTGTATGACAGCTAAAAAATCCATCCTGCAGAAATCGAGATATTTGCAGTTAAAGGTGGTGACTTTAACCATCATACGAGTATTTTTGACTTACAGGCTTCCCGCAGACAAGCAACTATGGGCATTCGATAGAACTTTAGAAGCACTACATTTCATTGTATGACAGCTAAAAAATCCATCCTGCAGAAATCGAGGTATTTGCAGTTAAAGGTGGTGACCATCATGTTTTTTGACTTACAGGCTTCCCGCAGATAAGCCACTATGGGCATTCGATAGAACTTTAGAAGAACTACATTTGATTGTATCACAGCTAAAAAATCCATCCTGCAGAAATCGAGTTATTTGCAGTTAAAGGTGGTGACCATCATGTTTTTTGACTTACAGGCTTCCCGCAGATAAGCCACTATGAGCATTCGATAGAACTTTAAAAGCACTACATTTGATTGTATGACAGCTAAAAAATCCATCCTACAGAAATCGAGTTATTTGCAGTTAAAGGTGGTGACCATCATGTTTTTTGACTTACAGGCTTCCCGCAGATAAGCCACTACGGGCATTCGATAGAACTTTAGAAGCACTACATTTCATTGTATGACAGCTAAAAAATCCATCCTGCAGAAATCGAGATATTTGCAGTTAAAGGTGGTGACCATCATGTTTTTTGACTTACAGGCTTCCCGCAGATAAGCCACTATGGGCATTCGATAGAACTTTAGAAGAACTACATTTGATTGTATCACAGCTAAAAAATCCATCCTGCAGAAATCGAGTTATTTGCAGTTAAAGGTGGTGACCATCATGTTTTTTGACTTACAGGCTTCCCGCAGATAAGCCACTATGAGCATTCGATAGAACTTTAAAAGCACTACATTTGATTGTATGACAGCTAAAAAATCCATCCTACAGAAATCGAGTTATTTGCAGTTAAAGGTGGTGACCATCATGTTTTTTGACTTACAGGCTTCCCGCAGATAAGCCACTATAGGCATTCGATAGAACTTTAGAAGCACTACATTTCATTGTATGACAGCTAAAAAATCCATCCTGCAGAAATCGAGATATTTGCAGTTAAAGGTGGTGACCATCATGTTTTTTGACTTACAGGCTTCCCGCAGATAAGCCACTATAGGCATTCGATAGAACTTTAAAAGCACTATATTTCATTGTATCACAGCTAAAAAATCCATCCTGCAGAAATCGAGTTATTTGCAGTTAAAGGTGGTGACCATCATGTTTTTTGACTTACAGGCTTCCCGCAGATAAGCCACTATGGGCATTCGATAGAACTTTAAAAGCACTATATTTCATTGTATCACAGCTAAAAAATCCATCCTGCAGAAATCGAGTTATTTGCAGTTAAAGGTGGTGACCATCATGTTTTTTGACTTACAGGCTTCCCGCAGATAAGCCACTATGGGCATTCGATAGAACTTTAAAAGCACTACATTTGATTGTATGACAGCTAAAAAATCCATCCTGCAGAAATCGAGATATTTGCAGTTAAAGGTGGTGACTTTAACCATCATACGAGTATTTTTGACTTACAGGCTTCCCGCAGACAAGCAACTATGGGCATTCGATAGAACTTTAGAAGCACTACATTTCATTGTATGACAGCTAAAAAATCCATCCTGCAGAAATCGAGGTATTTGCAGTTAAAGGTGGTGACCATCATGTTTTTTGACTTACAGGCTTCCCGCAGATAAGCCACTATGGGCATTCGATAGAACTTTAGAAGAACTACATTTGATTGTATCACAGCTAAAAAATCCATCCTGCAGAAATCGAGTTATTTGCAGTTAAAGGTGGTGACCATCATGTTTTTTGACTTACAGGCTTCCCGCAGATAAGCCACTATGAGCATTCGATAGAACTTTAAAAGCACTACATTTGATTGTATGACAGCTAAAAAATCCATCCTACAGAAATCGAGTTATTTGCAGTTAAAGGTGGTGACCATCATGTTTTTTGACTTACAGGCTTCCCGCAGATAAGCCACTACGGGCATTCGATAGAACTTTAGAAGCACTACATTTCATTGTATGACAGCTAAAAAATCCATCCTGCAGAAATCGAGATATTTGCAGTTAAAGGTGGTGACCATCATGTTTTTTGACTTACAGGCTTCCCGCAGATAAGCCACTATGGGCATTCGATAGAACTTTAGAAGAACTACATTTGATTGTATCACAGCTAAAAAATCCATCCTGCAGAAATCGAGTTATTTGCAGTTAAAGGTGGTGACCATCATGTTTTTTGACTTACAGGCTTCCCGCAGATAAGCCACTATGAGCATTCGATAGAACTTTAAAAGCACTACATTTGATTGTATGACAGCTAAAAAATCCATCCTACAGAAATCGAGTTATTTGCAGTTAAAGGTGGTGACCATCATGTTTTTTGACTTACAGGCTTCCCGCAGATAAGCCACTATAGGCATTCGATAGAACTTTAGAAGCACTACATTTCATTGTATGACAGCTAAAAAATCCATCCTGCAGAAATCGAGATATTTGCAGTTAAAGGTGGTGACCATCATGTTTTTTGACTTACAGGCTTCCCGCAGATAAGCCACTATAGGCATTCGATAGAACTTTAAAAGCACTATATTTCATTGTATCACAGCTAAAAAATCCATCCTGCAGAAATCGAGTTATTTGCAGTTAAAGGTGGTGACCATCATGTTTTTTGACTTACAGGCTTCCCGCAGATAAGCCACTATGGGCATTCGATAGAACTTTAAAAGCACTATATTTCATTGTATCACAGCTAAAAAATCCATCCTGCAGAAATCGAGTTATTTGCAGTTAAAGGTGGTGACCATCATGTTTTTTGACTTACAGGCTTCCCGCAGATAAGCCACTATGGGCATTCGATAGAACTTTAAAAGCACTACATTTGATTGTATGACAGCTAAAAAATCCATCCTGCAGAAATCGAGATATTTGCAGTTAAAGGTGGTGACTTTAACCATCATACGAGTATTTTTGACTTACAGGCTTCCCGCAGACAAGCAACTATGGGCATTCGATAGAACTTTAGAAGCACTACATTTCATTGTATGACAGCTAAAAAATCCATCCTGCAGAAATCGAGGTATTTGCAGTTAAAGGTGGTGACCATCATGTTTTTTGACTTACAGGCTTCCCGCAGATAAGCCACTATGGGCATTCGATAGAACTTTAGAAGAACTACATTTGATTGTATCACAGCTAAAAAATCCATCCTGCAGAAATCGAGTTATTTGCAGTTAAAGGTGGTGACCATCATGTTTTTTGACTTACAGGCTTCCCGCAGATAAGCCACTATGAGCATTCGATAGAACTTTAAAAGCACTACATTTGATTGTATGACAGCTAAAAAATCCATCCTACAGAAATCGAGTTATTTGCAGTTAAAGGTGGTGACCATCATGTTTTTTGACTTACAGGCTTCCCGCAGATAAGCCACTACGGGCATTCGATAGAACTTTAGAAGCACTACATTTCATTGTATGACAGCTAAAAAATCCATCCTGCAGAAATCGAGATATTTGCAGTTAAAGGTGGTGACCATCATGTTTTTTGACTTACAGGCTTCCCGCAGATAAGCCACTATGGGCATTCGATAGAACTTTAGAAGAACTACATTTGATTGTATCACAGCTAAAAAATCCATCCTGCAGAAATCGAGTTATTTGCAGTTAAAGGTGGTGACCATCATGTTTTTTGACTTACAGGCTTCCCGCAGATAAGCCACTATGAGCATTCGATAGAACTTTAAAAGCACTACATTTGATTGTATGACAGCTAAAAAATCCATCCTACAGAAATCGAGTTATTTGCAGTTAAAGGTGGTGACCATCATGTTTTTTGACTTACAGGCTTCCCGCAGATAAGCCACTATAGGCATTCGATAGAACTTTAGAAGCACTACATTTCATTGTATGACAGCTAAAAAATCCATCCTGCAGAAATCGAGATATTTGCAGTTAAAGGTGGTGACCATCATGTTTTTTGACTTACAGGCTTCCCGCAGATAAGCCACTATAGGCATTCGATAGAACTTTAAAAGCACTATATTTCATTGTATCACAGCTAAAAAATCCATCCTGCAGAAATCGAGTTATTTGCAGTTAAAGGTGGTGACCATCATGTTTTTTGACTTACAGGCTTCCCGCAGATAAGCCACTATGGGCATTCGATAGAACTTTAAAAGCACTATATTTCATTGTATCACAGCTAAAAAATCCATCCTGCAGAAATCGAGTTATTTGCAGTTAAAGGTGGTGACCATCATGTTTTTTGACTTACAGGCTTCCCGCAGATAAGCCACTATGGGCATTCGATAGAACTTTAGAAGCACTACATTTCATTGTATGACAGCTAAAAAATCCATCCTGCAGAAATCGAGGTATTTGCAGTTAAAGGTGGTGACCATCATGTTTTTTGACTTACAGGCTTCCCGCAGATAAGCCACTATGGGCATTCGATAGAACTTTAGAAGAACTACATTTGATTGTATCACAGCTAAAAAATCCATCCTGCAGAAATCGAGTTATTTGCAGTTAAAGGTGGTGACCATCATGTTTTTTGACTTACAGGCTTCCCGCAGACAAGCCCCTATGGGCATTCGATAGAACTTTAGAAGCACTACATTTGATTGTATGACAGCTAAAAAATCCATCCTGCAGAAATCGAGATATCTTACAATCAAATGTAGTGCTTCTAAAGTTCTATCGAATGCCCATAGTAGCTTGTCTGCGGGAAGCCTGTAAGTCAAAAAATACTCGTATGGTGGTAAAAGTCACCACCTTTAACTGCAAATATCTCGACTTCTGCAGGATGGATTTTTTAGCTGTCATACAATGAAATGTAGTGCTTTTAAAATTCTATCAAATGCCCATAGTGGCTTGTCTGCGGGAAGCCTGTAAGTTAAAAAAGATGATGGTAAAAGTCATACAAATACATTTATTGCACGAAAAAGAAAGCACACATACAAAAAAATTAACAAAAGCAGACATAAAAATATTCGGCAATTAACTGCAAATATCTCAACTTCTGCAGGATGTATTTTTTAGCTGTCATACAATCAAATGTAGTGCTTTTAAAGTTCTATCGAATGCCCGTAGTGGCTTATCTGCGGGAAGCCTGTAAGTTAAAAAAGATGATGGTAAAAGTCACCACCTTTAACTGCAAATATCTCGACCTCTGCAGGATGGATTTTTTAGCTGTCATACAATGAAATGTAGTGCTTCTAAAGTTCTATCGAATGCCCATAGTGGCTTGTCTGCGGGAAGCCTGTAAGTCAATAAATATGATTGTAAAAGTCACCACCTTTAACTGCAAATATCTCGATTTCTGTAGGATGGATTTTTTAGCTGTCATACAATCAAATGAAGTGTTTTAGAAGGTCTACCCATTCCACTATACGTCCACTCTGCGGGCGATCGTTTTTTGACTTGGGCGGCGCTTCATACATGCCTGCCCGTTCTCCTTTCATACTACGTGGTACGCAATAGCTACGTCAAAAGACAATAGACGCTGGGGTAAGAGTGGGCAGCGGGCGACGAGCCGACGATAAATGAAAGATGTGTTCGGGCACCCAAGGAACTATCGATTGAAAAGACACAATTAAAGTTAGAGTTAGGCAAGTAACGCCGTTTGTTGTCTCACACGTGCGTGTGTGTTGGTTCCGTTAACCCCACAAAACTTTCATCTCTGGAGACCCTTTCTGTGAGTGTGTGCGTAGGGAGGGAAGGCCCTCCCCACAAAGGGAGTAAAAAGTAGTTGGTGACTTATTCACCTCTTTCGGTGTCGCCCTCCGCGGCTAGCCATATTCGTGTTTTTATACACAGTACCTACCTACTATATTTATTATATTATTTCTATATGTTTTTGGTAAGTTGATTGAATGTTTCTTCATCTGTGTAGTTTTTTGTAAGGATTATTACCGATTAAGAGATTGGATGTAGGTATTGTGAGTTTTTATTTAGGTACACGCATGAAAGTAATTTCCGGTAGGTAAATGTCCTGTATTTTTTGTATTTTGATATTAAAATTTCTAACTTAATAGGTACCTTCCTTATTTTTGTCATTTTAAGTAGGTACCTACTTGTTAGATTTTTTTTTAAATGCCAATTTTTTTTATACTGACTTACTAGGTTACTCACTTACCATTAATATAATTAATACCATTAACATTGTGATGATTATAACTGTTTTTTTTTTAATATTCTTGAGGCAATATGCAACATACCTAAGCCTTTATTTAAACAGTACCTCGGTATATTCAGCAAAGCAAATAGAAAAATATTTTGTTGAACTCACAAAGTATTATTTATTTCGTATTGCCTTAAGCACAATGACAAACACAAAATGATAGTAAGAAAAAGAAAAGGGTTCGAGTACAAGACGACGTGTGCCGAAGGCGAGGTGTACTACAGTATCTATCTGTCATGTTCCCTGCGACGTCTCACCGCATGGCACACACCACGCAATAAAAAAATCCCTTTCAAACATAAAATCCAGCTCGTGCTCATCCGACACGCAACAATTGGACTCAACTGCGGGGACACACTTTTTCGGTTAAAAAGTGAATTTTATTTTTAAAAAACTGTCTTCCCCTGTACTATCGTGATTTAAAAAAGCCATAATGCCCCAAAACGAGGAGCGCGCGCCGGCTGAAGATTTGACGCGCTCGCGCATGTGTTTATAATCGTCCCCTCGTAATTTACCATTTTTGTACAAAATTTAAAGCAGTACACCGGTTACTGGAATTTGACGTATGGCAAAAAATAGTCGCGAATTGTTAATTGTATGGACGGAAAAAAACTTGAAGTAGGTAGAGCGGTTCTTTTCACCGTCATCACGGGCGAGCGTCGGCTGGACGTTATGGCTCCTGTAGGGCTCAACGGTTTTTGTGTGACCCCTAATTTACAACACAAGAAGGGACATCTCTCCCTACTTGGACCTTGATATCTTGGCCGCCATGGAATCTAATGTAAATTTCGTACAAAAACGGGAATTTAAATAAGTGTAGTGCCCCAAAAACTAGTAGACCCTTCGCATAAAAGTGGTCGTTATTATACCGGCCCTGCCAGCGACAAAAACATTCCATGCGTCAACGACAGAACCCGCAAATATAAATTGTATTAGGTACATAGGTCCGTTGGCTTATTATCTACCTACTCCTACTTTCTAGCTAGACTATTGCAATTCTGGCATCTTGAAAGGCATTCTAGTTCTATCCCTTTTTGATAATTTGGATCTGATTTCTTCACACTGACCTTCCTTAATCATGATGAGCTATAAACACTTTTGATAAGTTCCTAAGTTTAATGTTTATTATCGTATCCCTCGCAATTTATTGAGTAAACATCATAGATTGGAGCACGCACAGGAAATTAACATGGCTCGAGTTTTCCTCGACCACCGCAGAGATATCGCCAATAAATAAGATTGCCAAAATGCAGAGCATCCGACCATCCGCAGACATTGCGGAAACAAAATAAAAAGTCATCTAACGTATAGCCGAGCCAACATCGCATAACGAGTGTGCTGCCCTGATTCTTCAGCATCATCAATAAATACATCGATATTATTTGAATTCGTACGAGAAGTATCTACCAACATCAATATGAAGATTATCTCTCCTTTTATGTCTCAGGCATCTAAGTTCAGTTACTATAGTTCTAATGCGCCTAAAAATACGAGACCGAGATAGAAAGATAATGTTACGAGGAGTAGACTAGTTACTAAGTTGAATTTCATGGCAACAAAAGCTACTATGTTTTTCATATCAGGTGTTGATATATCTTTTTGAGAGATTCTTGTTTTTACTTTTAATAGTCTAAATTTTTCTGGCATAAGCATACTTATTTTGAAAACGTTTGTAAGTAATATTGATTAGTAAGTAAAGACCGTGGGCCGTAGATAGATGGGATTGGCGCGAGATCGTGTTGGATGGCACAAGCAAAGGGAGGCCTATGCCTAACAGTGGGCTACATCGGGCTGTGGATGATGATGAGTACCAAGGCCAAAAAATATTTCCCGGGGTACTACCGGTAGTATCACCGGTAGAGCCACAAGTAAGTACCGTATCCGACATCTACGCTTGGTGCTCATTATTGCATTCTTTGTCAGCAATTTTTGCGCTAGCATTGTGTAGAAAGTTACCTATAGTTAACATGATGGGTATCAAGTAAGGTTAATTAATGTTGCTCTATAGTTTTGCGTGAAAGAGAAGAGGGTTATACCCAACAGTGGGTGTTACCGGCTGGATAGATAGATAGATAGATTTGCAGACAGTGCACAGTAATGAACAAGAACTTAATTGCTTTTAATAAGAAAATACGATTTGAATCGTTTCATATTAGTTTAGTGAACCGTAATCAACTAGTCGAGATGAATACGCATAACACGAGCTCTAAGAAGGATAGAAATCATCGAGAGGAAACAGTTTAACTCCTGATATGCGATGATGAGTTAGCAACCTAACACCTAAGTTAAACAAACCATCGCAAATTGGCAAATGTAGAAATCGTTTATACAAGCGTCTGACATCCTCAAAAGGGATATGAAATTGATTATGAATAATACAGTCGTGATCCTGATGTTTTTTTATGAATCTGCTAATATTTGAACGTAATTTCTGCGAGGCTTAGATTAGGGTGCGTATACAGGATGTAAGGGTAGACTAGACAGCGAGGGTGCGATTGTCCGGCGGTCGAGACGGGCGGTCGCCGCGTAGCGCTTGCTACGTCACTTTCTCGTAAGTCCGAAACGTCACGTGCATCTTGCACGGATTAAATTGCAATAGAGGCCAAAAGTTATAAAGGACTTCGTTGAGAATTCCATATTATTCCCTAAATGACGATATGGAAAGCACAAGATTCAAATACTTAAGCTAGACCACGTATTTGCGTCCTACGAAAAGTAGTCTATGCCGCCCGGGCAGACGCTACGGTGGAATATACCTAAATACAAACAAATAAGTAAACAAAATAATTAGGTACACAAATACATAGACTGCTAAAATGTAGGTACTCAATTTGGCTTTGCTTTAGTCAGCTACCAATAACAGCTACAAATATCTGCTGGTTGGTCCTACTCAGCGAAGGTGAAACGCGTCCTTTTCTACTTAAAGTATATATGTAGATGGAAAAATATAAGTTTTACATATTGTTTACTTACAATATTGTCTTTAATGGTCGGTTTCTTTAATTGGATGTAATACAACCTTTTTGTAGCCATGAGTTTGGAAATATATTATCAACATCAAAGGCCTGTTTGGTTTGAGTTTTTTATCAGAGCAATGCAAAAAGCGCCCTTTAGGTAAACTTGTTCGGTCACCACACTACGCTAAAGGCACATTTACATTAAGTACTCGTTACGCGGAATGTCCTGTGAATGCCCTTGCTTGCTGATATCCGAACGGAGGGGAATGATACTCTTGGGAGTACTTACTTGCCTCCTCATAACTACCATGGGTTCCATCATTTCATTCTTTATGCTTTTTGTCATCAAAATCATATAAGTACTACACATGTCTTAAAATCCAATGATGCTCAAAATTATTATGTGGAACAGGAAAATTAAATTCACTGATAAGTTTTCTCATTCACAATTTGCCCAAAACATTGTAGTACTTTCTTTGTAAAAATATTGAGCAACGTAGATCGGGCCAAATAGTAAAACTAGTGGATATAGTGTGCTATAGAGATCACATAGTAGAGTTGAGTACGAGGGTTGCTCGCCCTAACCCTTTCGCGGTGGGTTGAGGGTCGGAGGGCGGGCTGCGGAAGGGTTGCCGCCCGCGCCGGCGACTGGGCGGCGCACCCCCCACCCCCGCACCTCGCACTTTTACGACGAGCTTTTTTATCGTGCGTGCTGTCGTTTTTCCTTTTCTATTTTTTATGTTTATTTCCCCGAAACCATAAATTATGTTTGAAAGAAGGGAACACTCGGACGTACGAGCCGACAGGAACCGGGGTGACGTGTAAGTTCTCTGCTCTCCTTTCTGTTTTTTTATGGTCTCTCGTGCGTAATGTGCGTAGGGGTGAGTGCAGTGGTCGCCATGGCAACTGCATCGCATTATCCGCGGCGCGGGGCTGCCGTCTGATCATCGATACTGCGGTACATAATCGATATACTTATGTATATAATAGTAGCTTGTTTGTTGTTGTAACACGATCCGCAATCACAAACACGCTGCCCATATTCATTCGATCCGATGTTTACTGACAAACTGGCGAGATGGACGCCGCGCCACTGTTTGCCCTCACTAGCTGGACCTATCTGTGAAATTTTATACGATCAAATATCACTATCTGTGTTAATACACAAGCATCTGCAAAACATATCTCATTATTTGGTAAGCAAAATATAGGTAATGATTTGGATACCTAGGAATACCTATTTGGAGTTGCTTACTATTTTGTAACTTTATTTTCCTACTGTCGAGATCTTAATGTTTTTGCAATTCTAAATTCTTTTTTTCATTCATTAAACTAAAGCTCTACCAATTTGCTTGCAAAGTATCATCAGTGCGGAATTTGCACAGGAATACTTTTGTACCACTTATAATAACGGATGCTTTGCGGTAATTTAATTACTATCGATCAACCGCAAAGCCCGACGAGGCATATTGTATTCAGTTAATTGCTCACCCTTGCCCGCGACAAAAAACATGCCATATTGCGTCCAGCGGGCAGCAGGCAGCGGGCTAACCACCGCGAAACACAACTTTACTAATAAAAGCAGGAATAGTTATACGCTGCATTTAAAATTAACCTTAAAATAGAACCCTTTAGGGCGCCACACCGACAGACAAAGAGCCGAATGCCAAATTGCCGGCAGGTAGCGATGGCGAATATGTCGGAATGGAGTCCCAATAATTACGGCCTCGGTTAATAAATGGCTCTTTTCTAATTTTTGAAGGGCTGATCGCGCCATACGGACGTACCTGCCGCGAACCCTTCGCTTGCCACATAATGAGTTAAAACTCTCCATCATTCTTATTTGCACATTTTTTGTATCGCAGAGAACAACTGATAAATGATACACTTGATGGAATCTGACTTTTCTATTAAGGACCCTAATTATATAAATTGGGTTTAAATGTATTCAAACAAAACGTAAACTGGCATACACCTAAGACATTCGCTATGACTGTATGTGCTTAAAGTTCAAAAAAATCAAAGGATTTCTGATCTTTTGAGATAGGATATAATGATACATAGAACACTCTTTACAACTTGGGTTTTGTGTGTTGTTTATATAAAACAGTGAAGATGAAACGGTAAGAAGGGTACGACAACAAACCCCTTTTGCCCGAAGGCAATGAAGTGGATCACGATGACTTGTAATTCTGATGTTTTCGCTGTTAAAATCCCATTTCCGATCGTGACATTTATCGAAGCCACTGAAGCGAGCACGAGAGCATTCCCTATGCTGGGACAAAGCCAGTCGCCCAAACAATACCTTCTGAGACTATTTAAAAAGAGTCCCTGGGCGACACCTACGCACACAGCATCTAAGTGGAAAGGCAGCTCAAGTTGAGAGAGTTGCGCGATTTAGGGATGAAGAAAATCACTTTTTAAACTCACACGATTTAAACTCATTTTTGTACTAATGACGGGAGAGAGACGGACGAGATCGCGTAAAGGTTTCAGATAACATTCGAATATTACTTTTCAGATTTCAGATAACTTCGAATGTTATCTGAAACTCTGATCTCGTCCCGTCATTAATACAAAAATGAAGTAATTTATGTCTCAACGCAATTTTTGTAATAAGTTTGAAAACCCTATCATATATTTTTTGTAATTTTTCTATGCTAGCAAGTAGCATTCGATTCGACTTGTACCAACAAAGAACCTGCAGTTATCTGTAGTCTAATATTAGTCCACAAAAAAAGCAACTGCACCGTCTAACATAAAAGGTACCTACCGGTCACTGTAAGGCAAAGGCTTTCATCTATTTCTACTTATCATTTATCTAATCATCCCACATCCACTCACTGCTATGTATCCAGCCCTCCTTATTACAAGCCACCTTTTCCGATTCTTTGTGATTCAAACGAACCCTTTCCCGCAGCTTTTACAATATCATCGGCCAATGGTGATCCGTGAACCCGTGTACTATATTCTCTCACTGACTTTGCCCTTTTACTATTTCTCGTTTGGTTAAAAATAGCTGCTAAGCTAAGCTTCACCTTGGACCACGCGATTGCGGAAGCTCGCAGAACGCTTGGCCGATTACTTTCAACGTGTAGCTATTACGGCAATCCTTTACCAGCGCAGCCCTTTCACGAGCGCTAGACCAGAAACATTTATTAATATTGTTCAATATTTAGGCAGCGTACACAATGGGAGTATTGTCGCGAACACCAATTAGAGACTGGGCGCGGATTGTTCGGTTATAAATGTGTTTGGCAATCCTTTTTATATTAATCCGTCGATTCGAATCCGAGATTATGAATGTTTGTACCTACCCTGCTACCAATTTACGCTCTTTTCGACTTCCGAAAATAATTCCTTCTTACAGTAGGTCCTACACATAATTTACATCTGGCGTAATATGCCATTATTGAAATAACACAGACATACATACATATACATAATAATTATATGAAAAAAAAAACTAGCGAAGTGGAATACAAGTAAAAAATTATGTTTTACAACGTTCTCATTTATATTTGTGTCAAGATTTAATATTCTAGACAATTTGTTCCTTTAGCACACACAAAAGTGGTATTCACAATTGTTTACTTAGGGAGCTTCCAAAATAGGTGGCCGAATCAGGACACAAATGGTTCATTAATACATGTCAAGTAGAGACTGCGAGAGACGTTTGAACTAAGATCACATCATTAATATTGAGGAGCGCACGTAGGCGGCGCCGGTCGAGAAGGATAGATCCGAGGTACTTTCACCCTTTATGACTTTGATCTATTTGTCAAAGAGAATGGACCACGCACAAAGGGCCGACATCAATGCCCACCTATTAATGTTACGCGAGCATTACGTTAACGATGCCGATTTTATGCTTGTCTCTGCTATAAGCATTGCGTAGGTAATATTATAATACACCTAAATTATTATAACTCAATGCTCTACCTCTCTTGAACTGACGACAAGGAATTTAACCTGCATCTAACCTACAGGATTTAAATTTAATAATGTTTCATTTACCAAAAATCGTAGGTTCTACGCGATGCTACGAAATCGCTACGCCGCCGCGCCGTAGGTTTAAAAACATGTTAACTGTTTTATTTCGCTCAATAATATAACGTTTTAGTCTTGTCTCAAGGCTAACCTTAGTAGAAAACATTATCCTCACGGTAAGGATCAAAGTCGTGCGAAATAATGTTTATTTATTGCCTTCCTTGGGACGATAGACATTGAAAAGTTATAGCTCTACATCAATAATTTTTTCGCAACTGATAAAAAACGTCCTTTCATGGCATCTACCGGGTTACAGTAGGTAGTGGAATCACAAAGGACTGAGAGCCCGTTCGGTCAACCCATTAGTAGAGACGCCGCGGGGGCTCATGATCACTTTGCTCTCATGTTAATTTATGTGCTTTGTCGCTTTGTCCACTACACAATAGACACATTTTATAGCGTTCGGCTGCCGGGCACTGGACACCCAGATTAACATCTACGCATGGTTTTGGCTTTCTCTCGTTTTGTGCAAGAACACAATAGAATGTAGGTATAACCGGACAGGGCACCTGGCTCGCATTCATGGGCTCATGGCGTAATGGATAGATGATACTTATTGAAAAAAAAAAACATTTGTATAGAACATTGAAATGTAGGATAGGATCATACGATATTTCGCAAAGGATTACGAATCTAAATTTTTAATTTTATTTTCTTTAAACATTATTCTTAATCTGATTGTAATCTGTTTTGTGAATTTAAATAAATAAATAAATACTGTGCTTTGAAGAAAAAAAAAACAGATTAAATAGTAAAAATATTCAATTAAATCAACCATTTTATTGCAGAAGTTTAAACGGATTGGAAAACATAGACCTAGAAAATAAATACCCTAGCTTATTTAAAACTTAATACAAAGTTATTGTACACTTACATAAAATAATGCGTAAATCAAAATCTACTTAACTCCTCGTTTTCTATTTGTAGTTCGTCGTCCGCCGTAGGCTTCTTCGGCGATGGTGGAGTCTCCAGTTCCCCATGGACTCTCACGCGGTAAACACACGTGTACACTGGATGTCCCCAGTTGGTCAGCACCCGAACTCGCACTAGGTTATAGCCCTTAGTAGATGGATGGAGCACCTCAAAGTACTGAATGGGCTTTCCTTCTTTGTCATACTCGAAGCTGCCGAAGTCATATGGATATGGGTCCGAGCGGAACTCAAGGCCTTCGACTTGGAATAAACGGGGAGCGGACGATATTTCCCTGCAACAAAAGTGTAGTCCTAGGTAGTATAGGTACAGGATGGATTTTTGAGACGAAACATTGAGGGATAAATCAAATACACAAAAACCAACCTCGTCGGCGAAATATGCGCAGGAATATGCTCAATACTGATGCCAGTGATGCGAACAGTTCCAGCAAATCGTATCGTCGCCTCTCCCCTAGATCCCCTGAACGCCCAGCACTCGCCCGGCAGTGTCCCGGGCAGTATCATGGCTCGCGCGCCTTGGCACTCTCGGCAAAGGAAAGTGGACAGCAAGTGGAGGATCCAGCTGATAGAAGACTCGTAAACAACGTGGTCTATTGTATCTCCAGTGTCTACTATCTTGGCACCGTTCGTCTCTAATGCGTAGTCAGCCATCTGAAATGGGCATGACCTAAAATTCACAAAATCCGATTCCACTATCTTGCATATTTCGTCTTTATTGAATGACAAGGTTTTTTTTTAAACAGGCATATTATCCAAGTATCAAGTTGTTGTGACAAAAAATGTCACAACAACTTGGATCGCCGAAAGACATTATCCCTTACCAGACACCTGGCGTTTATAAAATTGATTGTAGTTGCGGTAGTTCATACATAGGACAGACGAAGCGTACCATAGCTGAAAGAGTCAAGGAACATATCGCTGCTGTCAAAAACAACCAGGTGGAGAAATCTGCGATTGCTGAACATTTATTGTTATCAGGACCAAACCACTGGATTGAGTTGCATTCCCCGAAAACACTTTCTACTGAACGGCGTTACTACCCTAGGATTGTACGTGAAGCGGTAGAAATTAGAAAGTATAACAATTTCAACCGGGAAGGCGGTTATAAGCTCTCGTCTACGTGGAACCCAGTAATAAACATTTGTAAGCATCGTATCATAACTCCGGATATATCGCCGAACATAGTATCGGATATTGTGAGTGTGGTGTGTCGCAGACCTAATGACTGTTTAAACAACTAAGTGAGGGTACTTTTCAAGTTCCTTCACAAACGAATGAAGACGATGCCCGCTGCTCCAGTTCCCTCGTGACCACGATCGGTGCAACCCGGTCGAAACGTCGAGGTAAGATAATAGTTCGAATATTATCGAAAACCTATACGCGATCTCGTCCCGTTATTAAAACAAAAATGAGGCATATTATCATCAGCCTAGGGAATTACAGAATTCCATTGTATGCAGGTGGTAGAGTCTACAAGAAATACGTTAACCTGTCGATCGTAGTCCCGTACGTCCATGCGACTGTTTTTCCGCAAGGAAGGCTCGATGGCGTCCTTGGCGCGACCGGCCGCCGCGGCAACGGCCGGCAGGACCGACGATATACGCTCCATCTCGCTCTGCAAACGCTCGTGCTTGCGGTTCACCTGTAGGGCCATTCACACTTTATTCGAATACATTAGATTCGAAAATTAACCCTTATTCGAATGGATGTTTTTTTTGCGATTCATAGCGTCGCCGCGCCGGGCCGGAAATAGGTAATATAGGTAAATTTGACAAAAGAGCCGATGTTCTGATGTACTACGCTACGTGTACGTATGGGGTAGAATACCTTATCAATGTAAGTTCTACAAGAGTGGATGCTTTCATTTAAATAGCTGTAATTCAAAAGCAAAATTCTAGGATATCTACTGACTTAAACAACAAACTTTTGCCTTACCTCAGATAAACCTCTCGACAACTGCATGACCACATACTTGACCTCTCCAAAGCCTGCGTCCACGTCCTGCGGCCCCCACACATACGCATAAACATGCAGACCTATGAGCAGCGTCAGAGCTACGCACACGAATGAACGGAACACTTGGCGAATGCAACCACCTTCCACATCTTCGTAAACATCCATGTATGAATCAGAATAATTAAATAGTCTCTAAAATTGGGATATAAAATTTTGTTGATACTTTGCTCTCGTTTTGATAGGAATCAGTCTTGACAACTTCAGTGTGAACATGAAGAAAATAGAAGAAAATCGACAAGATAATAAAGGAGAAAAAACTTCTTGAAGGATAGAATGAATAGAATCTAACTAACCTTGATCTCTATGTTTGATGCAGTGAATTGGTATAAAAATCTACCCTAGCACAAGGAATGGTTCAAGGAAGTTTTTATAGAAAATCTTATGGTGTTTTAGAATAAAACATATTATTAAATTACATATAATTTAATACGAAACAGCAGAACTAATTACATACAGACACTGCTTAAGCGGCATTTATTGTGACCAATTCGTATCTGATATTTTTAATTACTCTTTATACCAATCCTACAGAACCGAAAAGGGTTTTTATAATATACCAACCCATTTTTGTGTCGTATTGTTAGGTAGTTAAATCAATTACGCTTATAAAATCTGTCTGGAGTAGAACAAAGTTGAACTTTAAAGTATTTACCACGCTTTTTCACAGGGCTACATCGAGTGCAAAAACGAACGATATCATGATAATTACTGTTTTCGCCTGTAACGGTAAACGTTAGCTACTAAAATATAACTGATCATGTAAATTTTATGTAGAACTATCAAAACATGGATAGCAAGTGCGAGTTTTTCACCTATTCAATCGCGTTGACGTAAACTATATCAAAAACTAGCAGCGCCATCTATTGGTAATTTAAAAAAGAAAAATAATATAGAATCTAAAGCCCCTCTAGCGGTAACTACGCTGAACTAAAACGTACTTAAAAAGTGTGCGCAAGCGACACCTAAATGGCGTCGGGCGCTGGCGTCTTCTTATTCCATTCAAATGTCATACTAAA
Source organism: Epirrhoe alternata (assembly GCA_963565295.1). Classification (NCBI taxonomy): domain Eukaryota; kingdom Metazoa; phylum Arthropoda; class Insecta; order Lepidoptera; family Geometridae; genus Epirrhoe; species Epirrhoe alternata. The sequence goes on along the minus strand of OY751381.1, from coordinate 7,973,216 downwards.
CGCATGGAAATAAAGCACAAATTAGTACACACGGAAGTCGTTGCTCGGAATACCGTTGAACCGGCCTGCCGGCCTGCGCCTAGGGTTCTAGCGTAAACTCTAACATCAAGTAAGAAAACTCGCACTTGAAACCCTAGATCAGTGGTTGAAAAGAAATGTCGTGGTAAAAAAAGTAAGAGTGTCTATGGATACTGTATAATCTAAGCCTTCTGCTGCGCCGACGCGTATTCGATCTGTGCGGCGGTGACGGCTTGCATCGCATCGTGCGCTTGTTGCACATTAGCCCTCCAGGCGTGCAACACGCTGCGAAGTTGTAACCATTGAGCACGTCCGAAAGTACGATGCATAGTGCTGGATACACGAACTGTGCGCTGCGATTGGTCCATCAACGCGCGTACTAGACGAGTCTTGAGGACTGCGGACAAGAATGTAAGGATTAATGGAATGTTGTTTCCAAAATGTAGTTGCTTCAGGCAAATCAGATTTATAGAACAAGGAATCTTCATCTGGGTTATTTGAATAATGATTTTATATTTTACATTATAGTATAGCTTGTATGTATAGGGCTTTTCGAATTCATACTTCTTCTAAAAATTAAACAAACCTGCTATAATAAAATTTTTGTGAAATGTATACCTACTCCAAAATTATATTTTAAAAGATGAGTCTACAAACAGACTATAAAAAAATCATGCAAGATTTTTGCAAGGACTATTTATTTTCGTATAAGATAAAAGGTTTCCCCTATCTTATAACATAGCTGTCTTATACACTAGCTGTCCGCCGCGGTGTCATCCGCGATCTCTCGGGAAAACTTCACTTCCCTGGGATTAAATATAGCCAATGTTCATCGGGGATATTGTAGCATTCTATTGGTGACAGAATTTTTCAAATCGGTCCTGTAGTTTCGGAGCCTATTCATTTCAAACAAACAAATCTTTCCTCTTTATAATATTAGTATGGATAGTATAGATAAGAGATTCTCATATTGGATAGGATTTTCATAGGTCATTTAAAAAACTTACCTTCTATGATGAATGCCTCAACATCTTTGTCTTCTATTGAAAGTTCAGATATGATGTCATCAAAAGAAATCTCAGGGTTGGTCTCAGCCATTTGCATGAAAGTTAATATCCTCATTTTTTTGATGTTCTGCTCATGGTCCAAACCTATAACAACAAACATATTAATAAAGTGTCTCCAAAATCAACATTTCACACCATTTTTTGCTATATTGACTAATGGGCCAACGACAAAATGGATGCGTTTAATTTTAACATGTAATAAAAGCACAAAAAAGTTGACCTATACAAGAGTTACCCACAGTCTCATAGATTTCGAATGAAAAACGATTTCATCTAAAATCTAGCTAGACAAAAAATGATTTGATTTGAAATACAACTTGGCCACACAGCTTTGTAATAAAGTGATGAAAGTAATAGATAAAAGTACTATAGTATGACATACCTTGTGATTGAATAAATTCCTTATGGCTGTTGTAGAATGCCTGATAACTTGAGAGCTTCTCTGATACAAAAATGTTGAGTAAATCATGAATAAGTTCTCCCTCGAGGAATCTCACAGGTTTCAGCGAGAGGAGAGGATCAAGGAGGAATGTGTTGGGGTCTGCCAACGCAGTGGAGATGCATTTGATGGCATCCTCTCGTGCATGGGATGCATTCTCATCTGTGTATGTACCGAGGAGCTCAATCATCACTTTGGCTGCCAGTTCACTGGAACAAAAGTTTTTCTTAAAAGTTGATAAGTGCAATAAGATTTTCGGAAAGTATACTAGTATGACAAGAGTGAGACAGTATTTGTTAGAAACAGTAACATACCAATAAGAATAGTCTTATAAGCTAATTATAAAAGACTAGCTGTCCGTCGCGGTGTTACCCGCAGTCCCTCGGGAAAACTTCCTTTCCCGGGATAAAATATATCCTATGTTCATCAGGGATAATGAAGGATTCTAATAGTGAAAGAATTTTTCAAATCGGTCCAGTAGTTTCGAGCCTATTCAATTCAAACATACAAACAAACAAATCTTTCCTCTTTATAAATATTTTGTATAGAAATACGGACTACCAAGAAACTTTTGTACTGGTGTGGTTAAACTCTTATAAATAGAGCCTGAGTTGATCATCAATTTTGATTATGAAAATAAGGTTTATACTAATATTTAGAGCATAAAACATTTCCAGGACTTACGTGTTGGTATCCTTCAAAACCGAGTGTAGAAGTCTATACAGCTTCTGCATCTGCTCGTTTGAGGGTGGGCAGTCTGCAAATTCCTTTTTCAGCTGGTCAACACCCGTGAAAACCTCACGGACATACCCAACTCGGGCTGCCAGCTCAATCACATGGTAGTACACATGGTACCGCAGTTGGGATTGTGGCTCCAGATTGTTATATAGACGCCAGAGCCTAAAATAAATAAGTTTATATGCATAAACAGTATATTATTTTGTGTTAACAGTTTAAAATGGCGTGTTACTTACGATTGCAAGGCAACTAGCCCTAGTTTAGGTCCTGGCGCTTTAGTCAACCTCTGGCTGAATGCCAAAATAAGGTTCTCTCCTCTTTCAAGTGGGATCTGTAACAGTATTTTGGAACTTTAATATCTACTTTCTGCATCAAAAACATAACATAAATTCATACAATAACAGTAACTTACCGATACCATGATGGAGACAATACTGTTGAGGATCGCTTCAACATCAGGTTCGGTGTTGTCTTTGAAACAAGCATCACAAACACCAACAATCTTGTGCAGGTCATCTTCAACTCCTTTGGGAGATTTTTCATCAGATATCTCAGCACCGAGGCTTTTGAAGTATTTCCTTAGTTCTAGCGCCTGAAATGATGATCAACGTAAATAGAAATCTCGCATCTTGAGACATACGGAATCAAAAACACTGGCGTGGCGAGGTTATGTTGACGTACACCGAGCTAAATAAATGAATTACCTGATCTTCAAGCGATATATCCATAAAAACCGCTGGGCCTTGCATCTTGAACGCTTACAGATTAGTGTTCACAGTAAATTTAAGCGTGATTTTAGCGTTTATTCAACAAAATGAAGAAATTCCAAACATGCACAAAGATCTGCGTTGACAAATGTCAAAAAAGGATGGACATGTGAAGTGTAGCCAACTACAAACCACTTTTTACAAAAATATGTTACCATTTTTTTTATATTTCCTATTGATTTACTTTTATTTCCTTCCATAACTACTATTTTATTGCGCAAAATAGTTATACAATCGATATCACTCATTTTAATTTCCCTGTAGAACTTTAGCTTCATCATCATCATCATTAGCAGCTTAAATGATAGCCCACTGCTACCACTGATAAGCCTCCTTCCTCAGACGCCACTCCAATCGGCCCTGTGCTGATCTTATCCAATTCTTTCCCGGCCTCTGTCTAACATAAGCCTAAAAGAAAATAAAAATATGATTCCCATTTTGGGCACATTTTGGGCTTGGCAAAAACTCGGACGAATCGAAGGGCAAAAAGGCTCCACAAATAATAGTTAACGTCATTGTCACATTTGTCACTAACTAAAGTCTTAACTGTCAAAACAAAGAAACGTGCAGGCAATTTTTTAGAGGTATCAAAGAGAAAAATACTAATCTGAAAATTAAGTGATAAAAAAATTAGGCAGTGCGAGACATAAAATCAATAAACACAGAAAGAAGTAAATAAATTGATTAATATCATCATGCGGGGGTTTCAAAAAGTCAGTGATATCCGTACAACAATAAATGGAACCACGTTGAAGAATAATTTACCGTACATATCTTCCGGAATACCATCTCTTGATCATGTAGTTGGTACGTTTTTCTACTAACTAAACATTCTCATCTCTTCCGTTAGCTTACAGAACGAACACATCTGTATACTTGCAGCTTGAATTCACGCAAGTCGTGTCTTCATCAGCTTTATGTATTATATGTATGTATTTACAAAACAAAAAAGTATATAAGTAGTTTATCAGTGAACTGGACAAGTATAAGCCATACCATAGTACAAGCTTTGCTTAGTTTGGGGCTAGATGATGCTGTGTGAAATGTCCAGCATTATTTATCCTAATAATATAATAAATCTGAAAGTTTGTGAGTATGTTTGTATGTTGGTGTAACAATCACGCCTAAACCAGTGAACCGATTTGGATGAAACTTGGAATAGGCGCAGATTTTTTTTTTTTTTCTTCTGTGTTGATCTGCAATCAGTCTCGCGACTATAAGCGGATGTGTTGTAAGTTGTTGTAGTTTGTGGCTTGTGCTCCACTTTTGGAGCGCGACTCCTTAGGCATTTGCTAGCTTCTTTGGTCTAGCGTTTGGATGTCTTTTCTCTTTAGTCTTTTTTGGTAGCTCTGTTGGAGCAGCTGGGCTGCTAGCTTGTTGGGGTGATGTGCTAGGCGCGCTTTATATTTTGCAGCAGTCGATCTGATCTCCTCTTTAACCGTGCTCATTTGCAGGTGTTCGTGTACTTCCGTGTTCGTGATGAACCAAGGAGTGTTTGCCATGGTTTTGAGCATCATATTTTGGGCTCTCTGTATTGTAGCGATATTGGAGTTGCTGGTGCATCCCCAGAGTTGGATACCGTACATCCAGATTGGTTTCAGTATGACCTTATATATCAGCAGCTTGTTGTCTATGGATAACTTCGAATTCCTTCCCAGTATCCATGCTAGGTTTCTGAATTTCATATTCATTTGCGCTCTCTTGTTTTTTATGTGATGTTGCCAGGTTAGTCGTCTATCTAGGTGTAGGCCCAGGTATTTAACGGTGTCGTTGTGTGGAAGGTAGTTGTCGCCCATTTTCACGGGGGGGCAATTACCCTTCCTCAGGGTGAATGTGACTTGTACCGATTTTGTGGCACTCGCTTTTATTCTCCATTCACTCATCCAGTCTGTAATTTTGTTTAAGCCTTTCTGCAGTTCTTCAGAAGCTAGTTGTGGGTCGCTGTTTCTTGCCAGTATTGCCGTGTCATCGGCGAAAGTGGCAGTCGTGAGTTCTTCCATTTCTGGTAGGTCTGCGGTATAAAGAGAGTATAGGATCGGTCCAAGTACAGAGCCCTGGGGAACTCCAGCTTGTATGTCGTAGAATAGGCGCAGATAATGACCTGGAATAGCATAAAGGCTATTCAAAATGTTGGTAGCATGCAGGCGAAGCCGCGCGCAGAAGCTAGTTTATTTATATTGTTTTTTCAAAGAAATGTTTATGAATTACAGGTTGCGGCCTACCAGCTGGCAGCGTATTTGCTGTTGGTATGTTTATTAGTAATTGAAATATGTAGTAATTAAGTATTTTATAAAGCACTTGAAATTCTTATTTATTTTGTGTTTTGTATGTAGAGGAAGATTTGCTCGGCAACTACAGTAGAATCCTAGTGAAGTACTTTCTTGCTGAAGGTGTCACTTGCAAACATGCACTTTTTGTTGCATCTGCGGATGATAATCCACAAGACATAGTAAGTATCTACTTCAATACATTACACTATAAAGCTAGGTTAACATGAACTGTTATATCCTGGCTGATTTTGGAATGCATGTCAATTTCGTATAAACTGGTTCATTGAAGTAATGTCGCAACTTATCAAGTTCTCTCGCTTAAACACTAGTATAGTTACTAATGTGTAAGCTAGAGAGCATGATAATGTCGCCATTTCAGATTCTTTATGTCAAAATTGCCAGGCATTTCAAGAACTGCCTGGAAATAAGAGTCCAATGCAAAGCCACCAGAAAATTGTGATTCCAAGTCTTCTACAATATCTTTCCAATTACAGGTCAGTGAACTTCCTTTGCCCTGCACAGCAACTCCTGATGAAGAAGTGAAGGATATTTTACCACCTACTGCTGGTATAGATAAAATGAAAATAGCATGGAGGTATGAAGGGCTCAGCCAGGTGGAGTCATCTTTTGGCAGCAACTCAGTGTTTGGTCACCACTTTGACCTGAGCAGGCATATTGATGCAGAGACAATAAAGAACAGTGATATCACATACTGTGATTTGAATAAAGAACAGAAAATTTATGAAAGCACAGGTATGTTTTATCCTTAATGAAAAAACCTTCCATCTTATATTTATGTTCTTTATATCTGATGATATAAGCATTATAACTGAGGATACTAATACCATATTGCCTTTTAAATTTCAGTTTTCAAAAATGGTCTTTACCACAAATTGCTGACCAGCATCAAGACAGTACTATCCAAAGAAGAATACAGCATCAACAGCAAAAACAGTAATATACTTAGAATATGCATAAAATCTCTCGGCTCTCCGATATGGCTGGGAATGGACTGTGAAAATGACAGTTATGGACAGGATCTGATCAAGTTTATGTATTGCCTGAGGGTGTTAGTTAGAGATACCAATGCAGTGGCCTTTGTTACTATTCCAGCACATTTATTTGATGTAAGTGTATTTTCTTATTGAGTAAGATAAAACCCCTTTCATCTATCAGCACAGCAGTATCCCTATTAGACTTTTATTTAAACTATATCTCACTTTAGTGTACAACAACCAAAGCCACTTTGTGATGTTTTGATGCATGCACTAGTTTTACCTATAAAAACTCAAGCTAATTAGCATTTTTCGTTTCAGGATGAGGACCACATAATGAGAAGACTTCTCTACTCCATAGACAATGCTGTAAGAATTGAATCTTTTGCTGGTTCCAGTCGTGAAACAAATCCTGTGTACAAAGACTACCATGGTCTCTTCCATGTGACAAAGCTATCAGCTGTGTGCTCACTAGTACCTTATGTACCACCTAGTCTGGATATGGCTTTTAAACTCAAGAGGAAAAAGTTCTTGATTGAGAAGCTGCATTTACCTCCAGGTATAATTTATATATTTAGATATGCCTCATCCCTTAGACATTTTCAAAGGATGTGGAATACAGAAAAAGATCTGAGAGAGTGGCTACAGCGTCTCAAGGAAATACAGTTGTGAATTTTTTTTATTACCAAAAATCTATTGTAAACAGATGATTGAAAATTTAAAAAAAATGAAATGGCACATCTTATGTAACTTCTGCAGATAAATTGATTGTACCATGTTTAGTAAGGAATAGCTCAGCTTGCCAATTTAAAAAAATAAATAAATTGTTTTTTAAAAAATAAAAAAGTTTTTTTTTTTTTTCAGAACTTGAAGAAACTAGTGAAAGGGAACAAGATGATATAACTGCAATTCCAAAGGCACAAGTTAGTTGTGGAGGATTCAAGAAAAAAGATATAGATTTTTAAGTACTTATAGAAATACTGTTAAATCCCAATTTATGCTGAAAATATAAAATATTTGAATGCTACTTATATCTATATTTTAAACTATAAACTAACTTAAATTTTACTTTGAGATGTACCAAATCAAATGTGGTCAAATACAGATTGTAGGTCAGTAGAGTGACAGACTTGACACCATAGTTACTGCTAAATTGTGGAAGCAACTGATGCATTAATTTCAAACAACTACCTTAATTATTAGTCACCCCTCTGGTGAACAGGTGGTCATCAGAGCGTATCTCCCCAAAACCGGCGTGTCTATTCATCGTATGAATTTGTTTATTCACAAACGCGCAATAACGCCTAGCGTTACTACTAAGCCGGAATTTCATTCAGTGATTTACTGCAATATTGTGCTAGCATTGAAGAACCATGAAGTGCAAGAGCAATACCAGTTCCCGAATTCTTTTTGGAACCTTCAACGCAATATTTTTCGTAAGTAAACTAAAATTGTATGTTATGTAATCAGGATAAATACCTATAATAGATGGGATGTACTATAAGATCTCTTTTTATGAATGAAATTACACAAACATTGAAGTAATCATGGGAACTACATCTTTTTGTTTAAGTAAGAGTTGATCAATTTCGATCGATTCGCGCAGTGAAAATTTAAAGTCCTTACCTTCATTGCGTGGGCATGTAGGTGCATGCTTTCATGCCCACGCTCATATTCTTTGTCTTTGTTAACTCATCAGTAATGCTTTTGTGGTTATGTGCTATTCTGTCTTATACATTTTCAGGCTTGTGGATTCCTTGAAGTAGTTTGTGGTTTCCTGCTACTTTGTGATTCAAAGCGTGTTCTCCTTTCGCGACTGTTGGCGTCTCCTGAAAGTGGCTTAGAGCAGCCTCCGTTCTACTACTTAGCCTTAGCGTTGTTAGCGGCCGGGCTGGCTATTTGCGCTATTTCTGCTCTAGGATGCTGGGCCACTTATATGCCTGGATATGCCATTTTGACCATTGTAAGTACTTTTATCAAATGTGCGCGTTATTCTGCCAACTAACTTATTTGTCTTAGGTATAATTTTATGAAAGTAGAGTGGGGTTTGAACCTCTTTGTTTATCTTTATTTTTTGCCTAAAATGAAATTCTAATGACAGAGTTTCCGTAATGGCAGCAACTTTACAGCCGGGACCGGCAATTATCTAGCCCTCCAAAGCACGGAAGCACTCATAGTACCTACCTATCTACTATGTCAGAGTCAGTCAGAGATAAGTGCTCTTTGGAGAGCAACTTTCAAAAACGAAAGCCATTTCAATTTTATTTGACGACATCCGTTGGCAATGACCCGCCTGCGATGCAGACGGTTTCGGGTTCGATTCCCGCCGTGACACAGTTATTGAAATGATCTGCAGATATTTTTCTAGCGTCTGGATGTTTTCTATGTATCTTAAAAAGAAGTAGGTAGGTTATTATATTAGCTAGGGATGAAAATTTTATGTATTCCAGACAGACTACCTACCTATTTACCAAAGATACATACAAATCCATTAGTTTTTGCGTGAAAGAGTAACAAACATGCATCCTCAGCCTCATAAACTTTCGCATCTAATTTGGTACCATCAAATATTTACTTTTGATTATGCGTGTCATATTCCAGTATTTCCTGATAGTCCTCACGTTATTACTGGGCGAGTGCGCAGCAGGTGTGCTGGCCGCGGTATGGCCGAAGTGCGCGGGATTGCAAAGCGCACGCGGCGGCGCTGTAGCCGCGTTGCAGGCCTACTATGCAGTGCCGGACTTTGAGCAGTTCACTGCGAGTGTGGACCTGGCACAGACTGAGGTAAAGCTTGGGCCAAACATACGCGTCAAACGCGGGGAACACGGGCTCGATGAAGCGTAATGCCTTATCAATTTCTCCTTGCACATCACGCAACCTCTATTTTATCTTGTCTAGTTTCGCTAATTCGAATCTGCGTGTTTTACGACATGCCCGCTTACTTCAGGATGTATTGGAGTGCGGCAAAGCGCACATTATTTTTGCACAGGAGAAACATTGTAAACAACCGGATTCGAACCAACGTTATTAGGATCAGCTGGCTGCATCCACAGTGCACGCATAACATAGGTGTCAACACAGCACGTCCACATTTTATCATAACGAGTGTCTTGTAGCTATGCCAATTGGCAAGCATTTCAAATATGAAATATTGAATGTAAGTGAACCTATATCCTGAGAACTAAAGCAGTGCATTCTGAGCATCTAACGCCACAATTAATAAATTTATAACTTTATTTCAGTTAAAATGCTGCGGTATAACAGACGCGCGTAACTATGACATGTCGTTATGGCAGTTACGGCGCTTAGGCCCCCGCGGGCTATCCGTACCGCCAAGTTGCTGCGTGCAGTTAGAAGGGGCTTCGTATCTCAACCCGGCGCCTGTCAATTCCTCGCGCTGCCAAGAGATCACACCTAACCCTGAATTCAGATATGTACCGGTGAGGAGCTAGTTATTTTCTAATTTGGTTGCCAAGTAGCTACTTGGTTTTATTTCATTCCATTGAGCTAATCTTTATAGATGAGCTCAATGGAATGAAATGAAACTGGAAAGTGATAACACACCTTCCAAATCATCATCCTTGTGCACTTGTCTGACTTGTTGGGTTGGCACAATATGTATTCCTCTTCCACTTCTCTATCAGCCATCATCTTAGCACTCAATCTTGGTTCTCAGATTTCTTGGTTTAATAAATGCATGAAGAGTAATAACATAAATTGTTTTTCAGGGGTGTCTGGATAAACTGGAAGATTGGTACCAGCAGCAATACCTAGTCTTGATGCTAGGTCTCTTCATTACAGCGCTGTTCAAGCTCGCCATTCTTCTAAGTACAGTATTCTCCTGCATTCGTCTCAAGAAGCGCCGACAAGTCATACACTCCATCACGATGCGGACTATCGACAATAACAGGAACGAAAACATTTATGAAAACAAAATGATGCATGATGATCCTATCACAACAAAATATATCCAACCTAACTTCTACACGCCACGAGCGCGAAACCCCAGGATTTTCCCTAACAAGCCCAATGAGATGGTATGAGAATTAGCGGCGGAGATAAATGCTTTAGAGACGAAACTAGAGAAATTCTCTGATTTTTTGTATAAACAACAAGCTGATTCGATAATGTGGTGAATTACGCTGGAGTCATTTGTATTTACAAGACTGGAAAAAGTTGTATGATTTTTTTTTGTTCTATAATATTCCGCCATACTAGAGTGCAATGGTTGAGTGCCATAAGATTGTTCTAGAAATTACCGATGCTAACTGAATTTCTCTAAAGTAATTTTCTCCGTGGCACATTTAACTCATAATTTTAATAAGCACACGACTGATTTGATTAATTTTAAGATAGTGGATATAAAATAAAAGACAAAAATTTCAATATGCAATATTATTTTCAAAAGAACATTCAAAAATTGGTCCTAAATTTAAAACATTGTTAACAATGGCTCTGGAATGTTGCTATAATATTTCAACTGCGATTGTTTACAGAGAGCTGCATCTGTCGCTCAAACACAAACTATTCTGTATGCTTCCTCTAATCCACACAACAAATATTTTCCTCCAGAACATCATAAAGTTGTTTAACAACACTTGTATATTTACAGTACTCGATACAGGAAATGTTCTTGAATTTCAAATTAATGTCACACATTTACAAAATAGTAAAAAATTAAAACCAACAGCCTAATTCCAGAATCCTTCAAAACACCCACTAAATGATACCATGAGATCCTTAACAATAACAATAATCTATTTGTAATAATTGATACTATATTACCTATTGACCGTTGAGACCAACATCACAGTACAACTACTATTTATCTTAGGTACAGGAATGGACTTATATTACTCTTATACATTATATTAATTTACATTTGCACTATTATAAAATAAGATTTCTGATTGCTACAAGGCGGCATGCCAACTTTACTGAAACCATTAATGGAAGCATCAACTTAGCCAGTAATGCGAATGGAAGTCGAGAACAAAATCTAACACATTTTGTAATCAAATAGTAACTATGGGTCTTCTGCATACAAGTATTCTTCAGCACTGCGCCAAAACTGCAGCAATACTTTTTGTATGAAATATCATCTGCACTACAAGATAAATGACGATAATTGGCGATATCGATGGTAACCGCGCAATGCTGAAACTACTGGCATGTAGCAGTACCCTCAAATATTAAATCCTATTGCCCCAGTTTGTCAATAATAATGGTCTTTATCAAGAACGTCACTAAGATATTTATATCATAAAATTTTGCCTTTTTAATGTACGCATAGTAAGTAGGTCTCAGCCTACTTTAACTATTTTCAACAGAAGATGTATATATATTATTAAGGTGTTTGACTCTAAAAAATATGTTTTATTATAATTGTGGCCCTATTTTTTATTTGTATACATGACGTGTTAAATAATGTTATATTTAGGTATGTTGTAAACTATAGCGATTTTATATTTTTTCAGAAAAATCTACAGATTCCTTTTAAGATTTCCGGCAGAGACAAAAATATCAAAGTAAGGTTCATGAGTATGGCCACTATTCTCATAAATAAAATCAATAACAAGTAAATAAAATAGTGTCTTTTGTGCATTTCTTCTTATAACTATTAAAATTTGCAATAAATATACATTATTCTACTTTGCAGCTAAATTTAAAACCAACAATATCTTAGAAAATAGAATGCCAGTTTTCACATAATCCGATACTATGGTCGCATTCTTTCACTACCACTAAAAGGAAACATTCTAAAATTAAAATATTTACAAAAGACCTAACTTTCTTTTTTGCTACAAATGCTACGAAGTTGGAATACACAATAAATAGTCTACAAAACAATGTGGTCCAAAAGGTAAGATATATCGAAATGTTTGTTAGATTAACGCTTACTAACATGAAAATGCTGCAAGCCGCTTTTCTTTTCTGGCCATTTTAAATTCATAGAACTTTGGTCATTACTTTTATATGTATTGGTCACAATATCCATTGTTATGCTATGAAAACATACAATACAATGTTGATATTAGCTAGACTGATCCAAACGTGTCAAAATGTAATTGACTAAAAAGCGTCAAATACTTTCACCTCGACTGGCTAAGCTCGGATTCATCCGAGGGCTAAATACAGTAAAGAAGAACAATAAATACCTAGAGAATATCGTTCAAAAACGAGTTATCTAAGGAGTTAAGTAGTTCCTGAGCAGTGAGATTGCTGGCTTCCGTGGAAGGCAAGTTGTCTAGGAAGTCAAGGTTGAAGTCGGCAGTGTGACCCCCGAAGGAAGACGAGTGAAGAGAGGGGAAGGTGTGTTGCGGCGCGGGCGGGTTCTGGGCTTGCATAGGCCCGCCCTGACCCATCATGCCCTGCATAGAAGTATTCTGGGCATGCATGGGCGTACCCATGGTTCCCATTCCGCCTTGCATCGACATACTCTGCGATTGACTCATGTGAATGTTCGGCATCTGTAAACAACGGCATTTTTATTGTCTTTCACTGCTGATATACAATGCGTGTATTGAAAGAGAATGAATAATACCTGTCCTTGCACATTCATCATCTGATTCTGTTGCATAATGAGGTGTGACATTGACGACTGTTGTTGGTTTGAGGCCCTGAAATAAATACGATCGGTTAGAAATTGGTTTTGTTCATTATGACTAAGTATGAAGTATAGAGTTTCTTAACCCAAAAATAAATAAGTACCTTTGTTGCTGCTGCTGTTGCTGATGCTGCTGCATTAATTGCTGTTGCTGCTGCAACCGAGCTTGTTGCAACTGCATCTGCTGTTGCTGGGACATGCCACCGCCCATTCCACCCATACCGAAACCTGCAGCAAAATAACATCATCAACACATTGTCATCAAGAATATGTTAGTTTATCAATAAGTGAATAACATGAGATTGTTCGCAAAAGCGAGCGGTATAGTTCCGTTAAATTGTCGAAATTGTATACGTCTAGTAATCTTTGTTACAGATATTTACATAGAACATGCGAATTACGAAATATTTTTTACGGATTTTCATTAGGCCACTGACACTTCACCGAACTATGGCTAGCGCAGGCGATATACCGAGGAAAAGCGAAAGAAAGAAAGTGCAGTTAATAAAGTATCTTCGTAAGAGTTGGCCAACTCTGGTGGCGGAGTTTTTAGGTCTAAGTCAAGGTACAATAAGTGCCCTCCGAAGCAAGCGCTCAGTTGATATTATCACTTGTGACCGCAATACACGTTGCTTAGCGGAATATCAAGAAAGATAAAGTAAGCTACACTACGAGTTAATGCATACCTTGGTGATGATGCGGGAACTGCTGCCTTGTCTGCTGTTGCTGCTGCATCAACACGTGTCTCCACTCGGGTGCGTACTGTCGCGGGGGGTGTGCGAAAGGGCGCGGTGCAGGTCCAGGCGGACGTCTCGCTCCCACACCACTACCCACTCCCCCCACGAACCGCGCCTTGTATTCAGGTGGCGGCGGACGCATCTGTTGCTGTTGCGCTCGCAGCATTTGCTGCTGCTGTTGCTGCAGCATTTTGGCTTGCTGCTCCCGCGATATACCCGCTGCAGCGACGCCTGTGGATTATGTGTATCGTTTGAATTTAACGCGTGTTACTGTTGTAATTTAATACGGTTTTAGCTGTTACTTCATGTCAACGAAGAGCCGGCAACAGAATTTTAGCAGCCGTTTTAGTTACGAAGATATAAAAATAGGGTCACAATTTTTATAATTATCTTTATCAAATCAAGCACTATTTCAAAATTGATATAATTTAGTTTGAATAAATAATATTTACTTATTGCCCTTGAAACTCTAGCTGGGTAAAACGAAGCTAGATTGCTAAGATGGCCTTGAGATGCCAGACTAAATAGTTTTACTGTAAAGTTGTCATTTCACATCAACCTTCTACAGGTATACATAAGACCTTGGCTAGACAAGAGTAGGTAGGTAACAGTGTATAGAATACAAAATTAGAATTATTTTTCTGCGTAATAATCATTTTATTCTTCGCTTTTCAAAGTCACTCAGTCTCTAGTGCGTTTCATAGAAGAGGATTAGCGAAAAGTAAAGTCAATAGAACAATGTTTTTTTTTTTGTTAGGTCTTGTCGCTGCGTGCGACAAAATAACGTGTAAAAGTGTGACATTATACCTAGTGTTATCGCAGTCGGTGCGAACATTCAATCAACTAATTAATAATTTTGTTTTATTGATGCGTGGAGTACGTTTCTTTGGTGAAAACTAGCTCTTTCAAAAGGGGCCTAAATAGGATGAATAAACCGATCATGATCAAACACAGTCGACACCGGAAAATTATTTTCAAATACGCGATGGTCTTCGGCTCTTCATACACCTTATGATGTCACGCTAGCTTTCTTTTATAATATTGATATACTAGCAATCGATAAAGATTTTAATTTTATAGTGTTAACCGCACACTTGGGGACTAATACTAGCAAACGTTTACATACGTACCCACGGATTTATTCGCCTTTACATTTAGTAGACTCTACTAGATGTAAAGGTCTCAGTCTACTAAGATAAGATAAAGTTTATTGTGACAGAAACAGGTATAGCGGTACAAAGGTTTCACTGAAAAATAGGTAATTTGCAGGTTTCATTATACTTGATAGGTCTCTGTTGTACCCTGGTTAAACCTCTGTTTCCCACACTAGGACTAAAAAGCCTGTATACTAGGGTCACATTTACATAGATGCTTACAAGATTCGCCGTTATACTCCCTTACCTACATATTAATTTTGTAAAATCGTACTCACGCTAACATTGGTTTACAACACAAAGTAGACGATCTACTTGGTACACGCCCTTACGCCTTTTCAAAGGGCATGAAAGAGCTATCAAAAGCTAGAACTTGAGCAGTAGATAAGTATAATGCAAGGCTACGTGGTAATTACCCAGCGGCGCCTGTCCCGCGGAGGGCTGAGGCGCGGCGGGACGTGACCGCATCGCCTGGAAGTTGATGCTCTGCGACTGCGACACTGAGTACGTATCGCATCCATTGCCACCTGCAAAAATGTTCAGTAAAATGTTTTAAACAAAACCAAAAACGCACTCCAAACACAATCACTGGACAATGGATCTAGGCATTCGTGAGATTCAGTTTCGATGCGCAGTAGACGCTATTTCATACAAAATTATTTTCTGCGCATCGTAGTAGCTAACTTCACGAATACTTAGATCCATTGATCGTGTTGTACTAAACAGAGATTAATAAATCTTCTATTACTAACTCCAAGATCTCGAGTAAAAGCCATTAGACCAGTATACAATAAAGTGCATGAAGAATGTGCAATATTCCAATTAAAATTCCTGGTAGAGCAGTGTTTTACTCATTTCGCAACAATTTCATCTGAAATGGCCCTTGAAATAGAATTTTCATTGAAGGCATGCGTAATGGTTGGATGCAATAAACACGTCAATCTAATGTCGTCCAGGCAGGCGGTCGGGCGCGGGGCGGCCGAGGCGCATTCTCGCAGAGCGTCAACCTCACGCACCCTCCCTCATAGCGCACGCCGGCGCCGCGCCGCTACCGGCCACTACTGCTCACACCTCGCATCATGCACTGCACTACCCAATGCAACCGACTGAACATTCATTACTCTATGATTACTGCGCTAAGCACAAATTAACACGTTGTACCGCTGCTGTTATGAAAAGCCAGCCCGGCACGCGATGCTTTGTCATAAACCAATGTTAGGAAAGTTGAAAACCGGCAATCAAGTAATCACATATTTGGGATAGTAATAGTCAAATATCATAAATTCATACAATTAGTAGCGATCTCGGGTCGGAAATTGCGTCATCAATACGATGGCGGCGGCGCGCGTCATTTGCATGACTACAGACGGCGACTCGCTTCGACACGTATGAGAAAGCGATAACAGGAATAAATTCAAGTGTTAATACTCCAATCCACAATTCCCAGTTCCCAGCCTACGCCTTACATATTTTACCCACAGCTGAGAAAGTAAAGAATAGAAGAAGTTAACGGCAACGCAAGTGATTCCATTGCGCAAAACAAAGTCACGAAGATACGTAATGGTGATTGTGCAAAAGCGAAGAATAGAGCGCTTAGATAATCTCGAATAGGGCTGGTTTCCATGATGGTATTTCGCTACCGCAATAGGCAATTTCACGGTTAGCATTTGACAATTGCCAATACATTGCTATTGCTACGTTAATGTTGGCTAACTGTTGCTGCATATGGAAAGCTGTAAAGAATCAATAATATTGTTACCTTGATGGTGTTGAGGCGAGGGCGTGCCCTGGTGCTGGAAGTTGGCGTACATGCCCTGCTGGGCCGCCACCGACACGTGCCCTGCCCCCGCGCTGCTAACCTGCATGTGCTGCGCCGCTGACACCTGGCAACACAACCAACACGTTACGTATGAACCGGACTGTGCATTGTGCCTATGATTATGCCTAGGCTTATTATAATAAATTGCATGGACCTATTTGCAGCAATATTGCTTATTACTATAATAAAATAAGGGAATTAAAACAACTATTTGCATAGAATCATCTACCACTTCGATCAACTATACCAACTGTTGGTCAAAGTCTGCGTGTAACATTGATGTTGCAAAGAATGAAAGATTTGTGATTTCTTGACCAAATCATGTAAGAATAGACGTGTCGAAAAGATATGATTGCTACTAAAGAGAAAGTACTTTGGTGATCAAACCATTTTTGTACAGCACCGTGCAATAGTGCAGTAATTGAACCGAGATTTTGGAGAATTCAGATGTTACCGGTGAATATACGTTCAAAACACTAGTGATAAGAGCATGGTTACAATTTTAGGCCTCTAAGTTTATACATACCTATAAATTTTGCCTTCAAGATTAAAAAAAATGTACTGATGTCATTCTAACATTACAACAGTGTTGATAGTTAGATAAAACCACAATTGATGTAGATTGCTGATTACAATATCGATATTCATGATACAATCGAAGTTTATTACTTTAAACATTTTTAGAATCCATATTAGCTCGGCGTATACGGAAAGAAGTCACATAAAACAATACTAACTGGATATTTTTTTCAACATTCATTTACGTAATCACGTACGAATGTGTTTCAAACCTGTCTTTGCGGTCAATTAAAATATTTGCCTCTCTTGATAAACCTACTCTGTTGAGTTTTATTTAGCGTTAGATTGTACGTTTATTCCAATATCAATAATGGTTTGCAACTAATTTAATATGCTATGCTCTTCCGTCATATACCTTGGACTAATGATCCTCATTAAATCTAAAATCCAATTTAGTTTAGTCTACACGCCTCGAAACTAATTCAGGTAGGTACTACATGCCTACCAGTAACATAATCACGTTTTTCACTTAATATCGGTATGCCGCTGCTGGTTCACATTGTTCTGTGCACACATATACCTACAATGACATGGTCACAAACATAAGGTGGTGACAGCTGCCACTTGTCCAGAGAAGCGAGCACTGAGTACATCATCGCTCGACGCACCATAAACCTGTTTCGGGACACGGCGGCCGTCCGTATGATTTTTGTTACTCTACTCTGAATAAAATAGCGAGCTAAACCCGCTAAACTGTATGCCACACCATTGTTGGGCCAGACGATCTAACGGAATCTCTTATCCATCGGTGGATCGTTTCTTTTTTTTTTAACGACCCAAGGATTGTTATCATTGTAGCAGGTAGGCTACAACTCGTGCGACATGAGAATGGAAAAATGTAAAAATGTCCAATTTGAATAATTGTGTTATTTAGGTATGGAATTTTATTATTCGATTCGGTATAGGTAATGCTCACATTATGTGAGCCACACTGACGTAGTTTTCGAATTTGTATTTCAACACTTTTGATATATTTTGTAGACTCGCTACAGATTTTACGCTATCGTCGTAATTGGTAACACCCTTTGCCCTGTCCTCTGGAGTAGGGGAATCGACCGTGTCGACAGGCACCCTACCTACGCAACCCACGCGACGTTCGAACTAACTAGAAGTAGAAGTATTATTGAGTACATATAGATAGACTGCAATACCTACCTACACTGCCACAAAATGTTGACCTTTGAAAACATTTATTTTGGGATGATGAAAGAAACCGCCCACGCAAGGGATGAGGAGAAAGCTCTATCTACAAAATCTATATAAAGCAAATATGAGAACCGAAATAGATATAAATGCGTTATTACCAGTTAATAATGCAAAGTTTTCTCTAAAACGCGCAATCGTAGTTCGTTGTTAACGAAAAGATAAATAAAAGCAAGACTTTTGAACGTGAATTGACTTTGACGCAAGCTGGTTTAAAAAATGGGCATTGTCCTTTGAAACACAAACTGCCACAGTTAATAATTGGATGTACTATTCAAAAACGATTAGTACATAATTTATTGCAATCACACAGCAATGACTTGTCCATAAGTCTTTGTTGTACAACGTAATGTGATAATTATAGTTGTGAATCCAATGTTAACAGAGCGTAGGTAACATGCTTAAAACATAAGTGGTGTTACTGATTTAATTAGGGAGAGTTGAATCCTGGGGAGGACACGTGGCCTATCCCAGATACAGGAAGCAATCGGCGCCGTACTCTTTTTATTTCATTCATGAACGTACACAGCTAGTGTCATCGGCCGTGCTGTGACGCCTTTCTAACTAATTTCAACTCACTTTGATCATTACTTTGACAATCTACTACATTTTGTTTCATATTTGTAATTTCTTTCATTATCTTTATGAAACAAGTTTTTTGGCATACCATTTTATGTAATTGCAAACTTAGAATACGATGGGTTGGTAAATTGATTTAGATAATGGCTTGACAGTGTGTCCATAACATACCGTGTGTTTTGTAACGCATCGATTTTACGTGATTTGGATCCAAATCGAACTGGCATGAGCACATACGCTAACAACATGCATTTATTGATCGTTTTCTGAAACTATGTCTCAATGTATATGCGTTGTGGTCCTTGTTTGTTGTCTCAACATGTGGCTACCAATACATCTGCTTATTCGCAATACATAAACACGCACGTGTTTTTATAACTCAAGTAACATGTGTACCTAGTATATACTCAAACCAACGGTGATTTCCTAAGGATACTCTATATAGTTGCGCTAAATATACCATCAGCATCGGTCAGTAGACTCAAATTCAATAGTGAACGTACAGGCTTGTCCGATTTTGAGTTCTATAACTAAGAATGTAGAGCTTAATATTGACCAGAGCTGGATAAGCAAGCTCGATCAGAGGTCCCAAAGCTACCATGTTGAACGGCTTCATCTGAATGTCGATAAAGTCTCTCGTTACTTTAGATTCTTTGTCAACTGGTTACATCATCACCTTTCAGACTACAAGACGAAATGCAATCGCTATAATTCTAAACATTACTAAAATGTTATCGAACGTCATTAGTTTAACATACTCGAGTTTGAATAATTCTGATTTACCGTTAAAAAAAACTCTAGAGCCTCTGCTCCTGGACTGCATATTTTGAATCTCATCATCATTCACGTGGGGTAGTAAGAAACTCATAGATAAAAATTGGTGCAACAATCAAATCTACTACACATTACTTAATTTATACAATGCTATAGCAGACCGTCGATGCACTTCGATGTCACACTGAATTGGAAAGTTCGATATACTTACTAACATATCACAAGCACAGGCACAGCACATTGTGTATTTGTATTGTACCTACTACCTGCCAGAGTTGCGTGGAATAGATTTGTTGTGCAACCAACAGTTATCATTAATACATTAATGATCAATAACTTAATGAGAAAACAACTATCTAGACTTAGGTCAATAGGTACTTCTTTAGAAACATTTTCTCGTACACAAAACAAAACGGCGCTCAACGTAAAAGTGAATGTAAAAGGTTTGTTTATACAACTTCCTTTCTAATTGATAAACTTTAGTTTTTTGTAACATTTTCTTTCTGCGGAAACTTTTTCGTCCTTGATTCATAAGGCTTCTAGACTGCCAACGATAAAAATTAAACAAGATGTTGAAATCAGTAACCGATCGTGATAAGTTAAAGAGATATTTCCGTTATTGTGTTTCCTATTTATCAAAACCTGTTGATATTTTGTCCTATTACCAAAATAGTCTTAACTAACAAAAAAGTCGAAGTCTGTCCGGGTGTAGACTCCGAATTTTGTGGACTTTTCGTGTGTAAAAAGTTGTTTTGTGTTTATAATGCGCATATGTGAGCGTGTTTCTATTGCAGCAGTGTACCGTCGTCGCTAGCCTCGCGTCGAGGCGCGAGCTAAGTAGTAAGCAGACGTCACACACCGCGGGAAGTACTTGCAAGTACAAGCGGGTAGGGGCAGCGCGCGCACACTCGACCCGGTCGATAATACACCCAGACTCCATGTTTTTATGTCCTTTTACGTCACGGATTGCCCCATAAACTGCTTCTAATAAACGCTAATAGCGATTGTTAAATGCTTCTCGAATGTCAACCTAATTAAAATATTGTTTTGTTTGCAAAACTACGATGATGTAACGATTTTTTAAATTCTTACATAAAGACGGGC
The DNA here is from genome assembly GCA_963565295.1 of Epirrhoe alternata. Classification (NCBI taxonomy): domain Eukaryota; kingdom Metazoa; phylum Arthropoda; class Insecta; order Lepidoptera; family Geometridae; genus Epirrhoe; species Epirrhoe alternata. Next base: position 7,952,366 of record OY751381.1, on the reverse strand, counting down.
GCTGCGGCGCGCGCGGCATAAAATATTCAAGTCGGTAATATCTCGTAAATTGCGTAGGCAGGCGGTCTCGGGTTCAAATCCCGAATCAGACATAAAGTACCTATGAGTTTGGTAGGAGTAATTTTTTACTGTGGAATATGATTATTAAGACAACTTAATGTACCTACTTAAATAAAATCTTACCTACATGAAGACAGACATACGAACATGAATATTTTTGTTGAAAGATAATCTTACCTGAAGATTGTGATGCGGCTGGGTGAGATGCATCTGCTGGTGCTGCGACATGTGCAGATGGTCCATCGAGGCGGGCGGCGGCGCGCGCGGCCGGTAAGGCCCGTAGCCTCGGAAGCGCCACTCGCCCGCCGCTTGCTGATGCTGCTCCGCCATGTGCTTCAGCGTTTGCGCCGCGGGAGACATCTCCCCCCCTGCGCCATACCCCCTCACGCCCTCCCCCTCCGCCGGCTCCATCCCTGCGCTGCCGCCGTTCATCTTCCCCCCGTCTAAGTCAAAGTCGATCAGCTCCGGGTATTCGGAAATCTCCGTGATGAGATCCTCGAAGGTATCGTCGCCGTCGTCCTCTCCGATGAGCTCGGCGAGGCCGGGGAAGGCGGAATCGCGCTCGAGCGCGGCGGCGCACTCGTCCAATCCGTACTCGTCATCGGCAACCTCGGACTTGCACTCGGCTTTGCACTCGCGCTCGATGTCGAGCGGCGTGGGCGCTCGCGGCGGCGGCGCGGCCGGCGGTGGCGAGTTGGAGGTCTTCACGGCGTTGGCGAGCGCCTTCACCGTCACGTTGGTGGAGATCTGCTGCGGCTGCGAGTCGGCCGCGGAGGTCGTGAATTCCAGCTGCTGCACGATCTCCACCGAGAACTTGGTGAGCGCCTCTCCGCCCACGCCGCCGCTGGCGCCACTTCCGCAGTGCAGTTTTGCCGGGGGCTCGTAGTCCCCGCATCCGAATTTTTGTTGCTGTAACAAAGTGCGATTACAGTATTCTATGAAGCACATATTTCGTCTTAGTCAAAATCATTGGCTTACAGAATACCGTTGTTGGACAAAGGCCTCCCCAATATTATATCCAACATGAAAAATTTTAACCAAGCAAAATTTTACATTTTCTCAGTATCTTACTGTATGCAATTAAGATTTTCGCGGTATAAGGTATAAGTTAGTCGGAAACATTTTCATCTTTTGTTTCGACGTCTTGTTTTATTCTGTGGAAATAATAACACATTCCTGATATTCATTATGTAAATGGCTTATTCATGCGTTCAGTTAAGATATCACGTGACGATCGCGATAGGCTTTCATTCATTTGCGCTTACTTTCTAGATGAGATTAATACGAGCACACAACAACCGGCGCTGGCGTCTAATACAAGAATTATTAAATAAATTAGTAGCACAGGCTAAAAAAATCTGTACTCTTAATAGTTTCCATAACTTAACGTGGAGACGTTCAAAGTCGAGGCATTCCAGGACGGTAATAGTTATCATAATCAGGCAGTCCATTCATGTTGTTATTGTACCTACCTATTATTATATCGATATGAATCATGTTGAATACACAAAATGTATTCTAGGAAAGTCTTAAAATAAATGCCTACATTACCTTATCTTCAATTTTGCATATAAAAAGATAATAATAATCAAATAATCTAGAAGAAAAAACAAAATTACATTTTACGAATTCATTATTTGATGATAATTCATATAATTGATGTTGAGTTGAGTAAACTAGGTCACACATGATTTCAATAGAGAAGCATATACCTTTGCCTACATCATAATACGCAATTTAACCATGGTCACGGAATAATAGTTCTAAGCTGTAGCCTATCCGAGATAACATTTGACCGTCAGTCATCGTGATTACGCGTAATAATTATCCAGTCATTAGGGTGCAAGTGAGAACAAGATCATGCCGTTTATACTATAATAATGAGTTTCCAATCGCACCGTAGAGACTGCTAATAAGTATTCATTCAAGATTATTATCATAATAAAACGAAACATTCCATGATTCCTCATTGACTTCCTTCATACAGTCAATGTATCTGGTCTGTCTGACATACACTGTATTATTGAAGTTATTAAATAATTAACAATACAATAAGCTCCTGAATTAGCTGAATAAAAAATCCAGGCTATTATTTTTCCAAATGATAAAATGTGTCAGAAAACTGTGCAGAAGGCGTTCGGAGGTCGTCTCGGTGAGCGGCGCGAGACAATGCGAGGCGCTCGTTGTGAAACAAGCGCAGTTTACACAACCACCACCGGCACCGGTCCGCCCTACCATACCTCTACATGATCTAGCGCAGGTAAAAGTACTAGGAAGCTAGCAGAAGAACGGTCTATCTGAATCATATAACGGGTACTTACTACATTTTGTTAGGTGTTCAGCGCTGAATCGATAATCGCAATTCAAAACGGCCGCTAACTCTTTCCCTGGATTTCTACTTTCTATTCGAGGCTGCGACAACTTCTAGCCTTATTTATGATCTCTGATTAGACGTCTTTGAAGGCTTTGTTTTGTACGCTCGTTTATTTAAATTAAGTACGAGTATAATAGATGTTTTCGAATACGAAACAGAACTGCAGTAAACAAATTACTTCACGTGACGCATACTCGCAACTCCCATAAGACAGAAGGTCACTCAGCCCTTTCTAACCTCTGCAACAGTGTAAATGTTGCAATTTCCTGACGATTTATAGTAACGGACAATGCGCTAGCTGCTAGCAAGGTATTATTGTTAGCACTGTAACTAATTACAAGTCGCATGTCGCGTGCGGAGCTAAGAGCCGCGATGAGGCACGGGAAGCGAAGCCAGAGGGTCAAGTCAATTGACGTCGAACAACATCCGCCGAGTCGAGTCGCCATTACATCCAGCACGTGCTACACTTTCATAATTACTAATAGAAAATTGTGTTTCCATGAAAATGCAATACATTCATTTAAATTATTTACTAAACACTATGAAGCCGTATCTGGGCTATTAAATGGCGGCAGGAGACTTCTGAATATTTTTTTTATCGTGCGCATAATTGTAATGTCCTTCGGGCCAGATGCTATCATACTCCTAGAACTATTGAGGCCAAGTTGATATGTCAGTCAGTTAGTCACCCTACAGTTTCTAAACTCACATAGATATAGCTTGATACAAGCTCTGCAATGCGGGTTACATAATGTAGCTACGAGTAGCTATGTTCAAGGTAGAGCGAGATCTCATTTTGGTTCACCCTCTAGAGAAAGGAAAGTTATTCATGAATTTGGCGTTTTAAGTCTATGAGAGTGTTCCTGGGATAGTATCTTGATTCCTGACTTTGTTTGACCTGAGTTAATAGTTGTTTTCGTTTCACAAGCGAAGACATAAAACTGTTTTGTTAGGGAAAAGTACAAGAAGTATGAGAAGAGGTCTGAAGTAGACCGAAGCTAAGAACAAAAAAATTATTAGTTAGTAATTACTAGTTTCCGCCCGCGGCTTCACTCGTGTGTTCGCTTACAATCTACAGCTATTCCATGTTTCATGCAAATGTGTGACCACTGAGGGTTAAGACGTGATTGAAACACAAAAATTTATGTAATATATTTTAACACAAACTTTCAGATTTTTATTTTTCTCTGTTAAGCCCAGCTTATTCAATGACATAAAAGCGGAATTCAAGAACATCCATGTACATAATAGTTATGTAACTATCAAAATACCTTGCCACTATTATTCACTATATCTTACACGTGTAGGAACTAGCACGTGACGATTAGAAACAAACAAGGAAGGATTCTAACATTAGGCGAAGTACAACAATAGGCCACGTGATACTGATCCGCAATCAACACCCTGCAGTTACTGTCCTTGCGATTTGCACTCGACTAATGAGTGACATCGTGTGATTTTCCTGATAAATAAGACGTACTACGTATTTCTCAGAACGTATTATGTAGACTACAGCTTCTATGCTTCGACGATTTACAGTGTAGGTAGATAAAACTTCGTTAGAATCGGAAGCAGACTCTACCTCCGTTAGAGGTTGTTTGTGAGATCCAATAAGTACAATTATTGTGACTATATTAAAAAACTCGCTTACCAAACTTGGCAAAACCTAGCAAAACATTGTTACGTTTTTTTAAGAACTCACCACATGGACGACGCTGCTGTGAAGGTTGCCGCTGATCGCAGGCAGATCAGGCTTGCGTTCTGTCTTCTTCACCTGCCGCTTGGCCTTGCCTTCGAGGAACCTCTTCTGGAGAGCACTTGTCTCCAGATTCTGCTGTTCGCAGGAGCCGGTGAATGACTGGTCGAACCTTGGCACACACTCTGACTGCCTCCGTCGATAGGTTTCTATTCGGCGCCTGTAGGAATAGTTTACAAATGAATGGTGCTGACTTTATGATGTTTTATAGAGTCTACTATGTCTTTCTCAGATGTTTTAGCCCTGACCTTCACTAGGTTTTCTAGGTAAGCGAGTAGCATATAGTTTCTATAATACTTTGTAGTCATCTCTCTAAGGCTATATTGGCCTTGGAATATATTTTGCGTAGATGTTTTAAAATATCAATTACAGTTTCTTTCTACATAGTGTCGTCGGATGGATGGGAATAGCTACATATACGGTTTAATTATTAAAAAATTACTAAAAAACCGACTTCAATGTTTGACTTTAGGGCGCGGCGTGACTCAGAGCGTGAAACTATCAATCCCTCAGGAATAATTTTTTTATAGGATGTTGAATATTGGTTATGGAGATACAAAAAAACCGGCTAAGTGCGAGTCGGACTCGCCCACCGAGGGTTCCGTATATATATAGGCCTAAGTAGTTACTACCTACATACTTTATTAGGTAGGTATACATGAGAAGAGGTTGCCATGAGTGTCGAAATATACTTTTTTGTGGCATAAATCTTTTTTTTGCGTACATTTCAACTCGATACCTCCGATTCGCGTTCCCGAGATAAAGGGTCTTGACCACGTCTTGACAGACAGATAGACAGACGGACATACAGACGGACAACAAAGTGATCCTTTAGGGGTTCCGTTTTTTCCTTTTGAGGTACCTTAAAAAAATACAGTCGTATTTAAGAACATGCTCCTTTTTTTGAAGTTCGTTAAAAATCAGTGAAATCTCCGGCTCCGGCCGTAAAATCTTTCGGATACTCGTTACTGTTGTATAGATGTTATAAAATATTCCTAGTTGTTATGATTGCCAACACCATTTACGGTGCCAGCCATCAGATGATATCTTGACGAGCATAACACAATGAATCACCGTGATAGAATTATTTATTTGGAACACCTGGGTAGCGCTAGTGACATCAATAATCCAATTTACAACAGCTCTGCTTTTGTCTTCACATAATTCGTATGGAAGTTAATTTGTATGCGGCCGATATACATTCGTGATATGGTGGCAAGTAAACAATCATTTACAAAACAAGTTGAGGTACAGTGTAGGTAAAACGAACAATATTCTACCGATGCTCAGTCAGCCGCAACTCCCGGCCGCGGTCACCTTGAGTAAATGTTAATGCGAACTCTGTCTGTCTCATAAAAAAATCATTACGAGCTTTAAATTTTAGTCGCTAACGCTAACCAAGTAAATTTAATTCAGTGTCATGCTAGAACCAAATGAGTTACCAGGCACACGAAGTTTCTAATACCCATGATACAGGAAATTCTAGGGTGGGGTCAGGAATACCTACGTGTGGTGTTACGAGTACCTATTGAAAAATACGAATATGATACGAGAAAAAAATAAGCTATTCTATCAACTCTACATACAATGCTATGTCTAATACTGATACTCTCTGATACTAATACTCATTACTGTTAAAACCTAATTCGATTATGTACCTTACCTACTGAATTTGTAGGAGGAAAACGAATTAGGATTTTCAAGTGTTTGGGAATTACCAACAAGTCTTTGTAAAACTCATTGTTCATGATCAGTAAAATAACAATACAACCATTAATAAATAGGTACCTAGTTTATAAAATGACTAAATGTACCGCTTCTAGTATTTTCAGTAGGTAAAGCAAAGATTTGCTGAACAAGCTAATTTAACTACGAATACCTACATGTGGCTTTAATCAGGTAATATTGTGTTAGCGCAAGTAGAATACTATGTAGGTATGATCGGGCAAGTAACGCAGCTACATAGTTAGACCTATTATGTAATCATTTTGACGTGTATGCAAAGGAATTGCACACACGTTTGTAGTTTATGTAATTTGCAGTCGTATACAAATAATTGCATTGTTTAGCTCCAAATATAACTTAAATAGAAAACGACTTATATTTCCGCAGCTAAGCAACATAAAAACAATATAGGTATTCACAAATTGAGTAAGTAACAATTTTACGCCATGTTCTCCTATGATCTGAATGTTGCTATGATCTCCAACAGCTCTTCTCCATTTCAAAAAGTAGGTACATCGTTCGTGAAGCAATCGTAAAGAAATAAAAAGGGAAACAATAATCGAACAACACCGTGTTACATACAACGTCACAGATAAAGTAGCGGGCGATTTTCAAGTCTTATCAGCTAACTGCAAATTCCGTTTGTGCCGTGATAAAACGTGAAATCACTTAAAGAAACCACACATAAATATTACGTAGTAGTTACCTATCAACTCCAAGCTAGATCGGTAGAGCGGTACTCGCAGTTGTTCTGTTTCACGCCGGGAGAGTCTCTCGGTATGTGTATCATACCGCCCACCACTTACAAATGGATCTTGGCAACAACATTCCAAGGGTATTGAGCTGATTTCGATAATAATTAAGATACATTATTAAAACTGCACTAATGTGCTATTTTCTCTTAAAAGAGGAAGTGCGTTCTCAATTTTTCATAATGAGACTAAGCGGTACCAGATAAAGATTCTACTTTATTTTAAGTCGAAAGAATCAGGTTAGGTGATTTCCTGTATACCATGCTTAAATTGATTACGATGAAGTTATCCCACGAATGAAACTGGTTAAAAACTAAATTAATATTAATTGAATGGAAGACCCCAGCAACAGTGAAACATGAATCACTCTTTACATTTAACCAGTTTCAATGGCTTGCAAATATTAAAGTTTAATAGTATCTGACCGTATTTTGGAATTCACAATGTGGGGAGCATGGTATAATGATGGCGCATCACCGCGCAATATGCACTTGTAGGCCGTGTGTGTAAACTCGTAGGTGTTTTTGTTTAGTTCATTGACCAGCCGTCGGTTGTCGCGCTACGCAAACAACGCCTTCGATAAGTCCCGATTGTATCATTCTACGAGTATGTCACTGACACTGCTCTGAGGCGCTCGGGGAACGTATGTTTACATGACACATTTTTCATAAAGAATTTATTAAAACTGATAGCATGTTATTTCTTCCAGACTAAAGATTACTGTATAAATGACTAGCTACTCCGGTACCAACATTTTGAATAGTCTATCGATATGCTATTCCAGGTACTACGAATATTCTAAGTTTCAGCAAAATCGGTTCACTGGTTTAGACGTGATTGAAACACAAACAAAATCACATTATTATTTTAGTGGGATGTCCCATGTGATTTTTTTAGTTAGACGAGAGGTATTATCATCACCATCTTCTTGCATCTCATCAACTAAGATAGGGTAAGATAGCAACAGGTTCTAATTCGTAATGTCAACAACCTAACGTAGACCACACTTGATTTCAATTATACGCGACATTATATCCCCCAGATTGCACACCTGCATAACCCATTCACCGCACTTACACCACACTACAACATAAGTTTTATTTAGCTTTTAGCTTCTACCTATAATTATAAGCGTAGCAATTGGGGAAGAGACTAGCACTCAAAACACAGGGTGTGAGGGCTAGTAACCATCCTGCTTAAATTAAAAAATTGTCAAGTGTTTACTGTGAACCACATCCCATCTTAATAGTTCAGGGCAATTTATAAAGTCGTTTTGTACAAAATTAACGATACCAACATTGTAACAATTCAAAGTCCTCGTATGAAGTATTTTATTTAGAAGGTCGTCTCGCCGATCAGGGTGTATCCCTATCCCTACAAATGATCCCATTAACACGAGGGATCCTCCCTCGCTAGACTGCGCCAGCAATATTGATCGCAATAAAGCTAAGCCAGCCACAAGCTACGTTTCTCCTATAAGTACGAATACACGTACTTTATGCGACACGATGATCTTAGGTTGTTAGTAGCTTGTAATACCTAGAAAAGTGTAGTTCAGATACTTAAATGCTTGTAACTGCGTACATTTTAAGCCTAGGGAATCTTTAACTTGAGTACGAAGTAAACGAGATTTAGGCAGGCGATAAAATTGTATCAGATTTCCAGTTAGCTGCGGTGCAGTGTAAATAAAACACAGCGCGGCCTTATGCACCGCCATCCAACTGGCTATTCAGTACCGTTAGCCATACGGCGAGGCTCCGACATAATTTCACTCAGTGCAAATCGCGTTGCATCTAACTCCCCACACAAACTAATATCGATGCTACATAGTGCAACCACTAACACTCGGAGACTAGAGGGACTAGACTCGACCAAGCTCTGTACGAGACGGACGGAGCCGGTTTTAATTGATTTTTGCGTGCTACTTTTTTGCTTGTTTTCTAATTGTCTTCAGTCTATGAATATTATCTCCATGCTTATTCAACTTATTTCATGCATTTTGTTATTTCATTTACATTGAGTAGGTTGATTTGATACTCAGCAAGTCTTATTTAGCCCAAGTAGAGCAATCCAGTCATATCTTTATAGAAGAGTTAAACGTCGTCTTGCGTTGATTTCCTACTTGCAAGATATTGGGCAATCAAAACCATCGATCGTAAAGATCAAACGATATTTTTTTTAGTAGTATTGTATTTGTAGTGGACACCTGGAGGAGACTAGCACATGACCGTGAAGAATGGCATAAACAAGGAGAGGCCACCCAGCAATAGGTAAAGTAAGACGTGGTGCTGATGAGCATTTCGGTAAACCAATGGGAATTGTTTGATTCTTTTTTTATACTCCTACGAAATGAGCGAGTGGCCAACTCTAGTGACGTCCACGTTTTAAGGCCACCTGAAGTTACGCCAGTATTTTAGGCCCATTTTGGCATCGCGTTTAAGGTAACTCGATCAAAAGGGGACTTAACGTCATTACAATCAGGACCGACCATTTAACACGCTTTCCTTCCGAATCAGGGCGGAAGTACTCAGTTCTTTAACTAGAGACCACTCATCCATTTGTAACTAAGCAGAAAGCCGCTTAACTTCGACGATCTATCGAGAAAGACTAAGCTAGTTCTCAGCTCTACAATATTTCTACTGAAGCGTCAACTCAAGACACTAAAATCAGATAGGCCGGTCTCTCGTTTTGGACAGTTAAACCAGAGAAGTAAAAACAGAAGTGAACATTAAAATCTCTTTCAACTATGTGGGCTATAAATATACACATATATACGTGTCACATGCAGCGCCAAAGTTGCAAGACATACAAATGGTTTTAGCCATGCAAATTTAATTGAAGAGTCCAGCCAGATATCATTCCATAATGCATACTACATTGCGTACGCGGAAGCTATGTCACGTATAGAATGGACATACTTCGTCCCGCACCAATATTGGATACTCCCTGCCCCTCGAGTTCTCTTGCTTTCTTACGAACGATAAGAGCGTTACACACACAGATGCGCGTGTACAAAAATTACAGTGTTGTCTGTGTGAGCAGGTGATCATACCGCGATGTTTTGTATGCAGTGTTGTGGAGTAGCCGTGTCCCTTATTTTTATAACTATAGCTCTATTTGGCTGTACAAAGAGATGCCGTAGCGCCGGCGCCCATAAGCACCTAGGTTGTCTACAAATACCACTGAATACAGCTAATACTGTGTCTCCACGATGGACATTTTAAGAATTTACAACAAAGTAGCATTGGATGACGGATGTGCACAATGACATGATTGGACTTTTATTTATCTGGTCCTTTTTGCAGATGCATAGCTTTATTGATAGGTAAAGCATCATCTAGCCCCAAAGTAAGCAGAGCATGTATTATGGGTACTACATGACTGATGTACTACTTAAATACTTTTTGATTGTATAGATAAACAAGTACATATTGTACATAGAAATACATAAGTACACATATTATACCTACATAAAAAAGCACCCAAACCCGAGACAAATACTTGTAGATCATACAAACATTTGTCAAACCAGCAACCTTCTGCGTCACAAGCCGACCTTCGCCCACTGCGTTACAGAGGTACTTAATAAAGGATGTGTTGAATATTGTACTGTATAGTACAACCAATACTAAAATCAACTTGACATAGAACATGAGATATTGCCAAAAAACCATCCAAAAGAGAACTGAGATGGACTTTAAAGCAAAAGTAGGCTAAATGGGGTGATCTACAGTAGAATTATCATGGCTATGTTTAAAAAAAAAAGCAAATACAACTATATTGACTATGTTTTTGTGACAATTTCAGCTGGTAATTAAAACAACAATGACACAATTATATTATACATAGTTCTGAGAGAATGTCCACAACACTTTATGCATTCAAGATCTTTAAAAATGCATAAGGGGATTGTCTAAATATTTTAAGTAATTTTTGTAAATTTTAGTTTTTTAAGGGATTAACATTTTTATATGAAAACATTTTTATATTTTTGAAATTAGGTTTCAATAAATGTAGAATACATAAGTAGAATACACACAAAAACCTAATCTTTGTGATATCAAAGATGTAAATGCAGTCAAGTAAATCCAACCACTTTCTCTGTAGGATGTGCCCTACAGTGAAACTAAGTGAAAACTAATGTCTGCCACTACTTTTACTCAACATAATCATTGCATTTTACAGATAGTTTAAACAGTTTTAATAGAAATTTTTCATCTCGGATAAAATAGTTTTTTTAAACAGACATAATAGTAAGTCAGTTTAAAAAAAATCTATTCAATAAATATTACCCGAAACTATTGAGTGAAGTTTTTGTTCAGCAGTTAACTTATTCATATTTAAACTATGGTCCATCCAACACTACGTAGAAAAAAATAGTTTTCTAAAAGTAAAATAAATTTTGTAATAAGTGCATGTTAATTATTTTTCTAATGAAAATAGACAAACTTTACTGCTGTTCATATATCCTGTGCATTTATTAAAATTCTTATGGGAAATTCAGATTTATCAATTTTGCCACTACTTTTTAAAATTAATGTTTTATTGCTAACAAATATTGTACGTAAGTAAAAATATAAAATTGTGATAATTAAACTATGTTATAAACCTTATCCACAATCAATCTTACAGTGCAAGTAGAAGGGGATGTTCCACAAATAAAGTGTTTTGAGATGTTGAGAATGAAATATCAATAGCTCACCTTAACCTGTCCACCACAGCTTGTCTCTTGGGGGGCAGGATCATCTCTTCCATGGGCTGCAGCATGTTGGGCGGGTGTTGGGCGTGCTGCGCGGGCGAGGCGCCGGGCAGCAGGCCGCCCGCGCCGCCGCCGGGCGGGACCAGGTGCTCCACGGTGCCTGGCTTCACCTCCGCTCTTTCATCCTTGCCACTACCATCTCCAACAGTCACTCAAGTAATGCACCGCACATGAGATAACAACGTCAAAAAATAATTGCAACTCGTCCTATCTAGTCTCAAAACGAACATTTTGCCACTTTTTAATCCTGTAGACACACTATTATCTTGTTGGAATACCTCTAGAACTAAACAACACTTTACAAACGAATTTGATTTATTTTGCAGCAAGAATTCATAAAATGTTTTGATACAAATTCTATAGTAACGGCCAAAGATTAGCTTGAATATATCACAGGATCTGCTAAAAAAACTGTTATTGAAGAATAGATTCCGCAGTTAAATACGTAAATAATAAATAAAACCTAGATTGTCTTCAATTTCTTTTACAACTTTGTTTTTTACAATTTCCACAGCCGAACTTCGCTAGCCAAACACAGACACTGTCATGTCCGTCTGTCATCCGCTGCTTCTTGCTTGATTTTTTTGAAGGATTGTACATCATGACGCTTACAAAATGTTCCAGGCTTCCTACGTTTTTTAGCATGATCATAACCCTCTTCTGGCAAACAACAAAAACCGAATATATCCGGTAAATTTTATACTGGGCCATCCCTAGTGGAAGCGGAAATACCAACTTTTAAAAATAAATTGTCAATTCAAGTCTACTGTCAAAAAAATCAAGTGTCAACTCTAATCGCAAAAGTCAATGTAAAGAAATAAAAAACAATCGCAAGTGTTAGAAAAGCAGAGGACTAAAAAAGTTCTTCTTTCTTGGTGATCTATTTTGCTTCATTCAGTTCAGTCAGATAAATAAGTTAGTTTGGAAAAGAAGTACTAAAATATTTTCAATTCAGCTTCCTAAGAAAACCGGCATAATGTCCGCGCTGCGTGCGAAGCTTCGTCCTACAACGTATTACGCTAGGAGGTTATTTTTCCAGACCAACATCAGTACCAGATCTGTAGCAACTAGCAATGTTGCGGCGCTGAAGCAATTAGGTAAGGGAACAGTCGAATTAAAGGGAAATATATAATAACAGGCATACTGGTGTATTCTAGATAGCATATTCACTTGGGTGTCTTGGTGCTTGTTTGCAGAATTTTCCCATTCAAGACTGAACCTCCACCGCTCATTCAGTGCTACCGCGACAGAGGAGAAGCGGAAAGAAACATTAAAAGGCAACTCTGAGAAGAGAGAATTCCAGGCAGAAACTCGTATGTTACTGGATATTGTGGCAAGATCACTGTACTCTGATAAAGAAGTAAGAAATCTATACTACTAGCTTCTGCGGCGGCTTCGGCCGTGTGTTACCAACATTTTTAATAGCCTATATGCTATTCCAGGTTACTATCTATGCCTATACCACAATTCATCCAAATTGGTTCACTGGTTTAGGCGTGATTGAAACACAAACATACAAACATCTAAACAAACTTTCAGCTTTATGATATGAGTGGGATTATATCCTGCTATTTTACCTTTTTTTTAAGCTATAATAAATATTCATTTATTATAGCTTATATATATAAGTAGTATATACAAGTATATATATATTTATATACTCCCGTATCAGCCTTACTAGCCATCTCCGTAAGTGCCGGACCAACCAAACGGACGCTGCATAAATCATCTCATGTAGATGTAAAAGGCCATTGATGATGATGATGATTCATTTATTGTACATCTTTTTCAGGTATTCATTAGAGAGCTGATATCTAATGCTAGTGATGCCCTGGAGAAGTTCCGCTACCTCAGCGTCAGTGGGGCAGCTGATGCACCAAAGCTAGATGAAGTTGACAGGTCTCTTGAGATCAGACTTTCAACAGACAAACAGAACAGAACTATCACATTTCAGGTAAGTATTCTATTAGTTGACTTATATTCATGTGTATATTTTTTTTTCAGAGAAGCACATCATGCACATTTCATAGCTGGGCCACCCTAAGCTGTAATGCACAACTACATATGTAAAACTAAAATTTACATAGTTGTAGAGAGAGACCACACATTTCACTACAGTTTTTCTTATTTCAAAATAGGATACAGGCATTGGAATGACAAAAGAAGAACTTACTGAAAATCTAGGCACAATAGCTAGATCTGGCTCAAAGTCATTCATAGAAGAAATAAAGAAACAAGGGGCTGATCAGGCTGGCTCCATTATAGGACAGTTTGGAGTGGGATTCTACTCAGCATTCATGGTCGCTGAAAAAATTGAAGTTTACACTAGAAGCAGTAAATCTGACTCGCCAGGATACAAATGGATGTCTGATGGGTAATATTTAAATTCTCCTACTATTTTTTATGATTTGTTAAGAGAGTGTTGTGGGCGAAGGCCCTCCTAAGATGCAAAATAATTTTTTTTTTAGGCAATCAGGTATGATATGGTTATTACAAAAAATATGTAGGTACTAGGTTACAGTTGGTTTCGTAGTATGTATCATACATGTGTGTGAGTTAAAATAATAACTATTAATTTACAATAGTAACTATTTGTGATGGGATAGTTTCCACCTTAATAAATATTTGTCAGAAAAGTAGGTCATTCTGTCTGAGGTGCTCCAATTTAATGGTGCACAGAAGCATCCAAATAACTTGTTTATTCTCCATTAGGTCTGGTGTTTATGAAATCCAAGAAGCGGAAGGAGTACCTATTGGTACTAAAATAGTGATACATCTGAAAACAGATTGCAGAGAATTTGCTGATGATAACACTGTTCAGGGTAAAGTTATTTACTTATTTCTTGGATAATATTTTTCAACAAAGGATTTATAAAAGTGTAATTGTTTTTGCAGGAATTATTATGAAGTACAGCAATTTTGTCAGCAGTCCTATTTATTTGAATGATGAGCAAGTAAATTCTATCAAGGTAAATTTTTGTTTTAATACTAGCTACTGCGCGTGGCTTCGACCGCGTGGTACCAACATTTTGAATAGCCTATATTAGCATATGGTACCTAGAATAGCTTCTAGGTACTATCTACGCCTATTCCAAGTTTCATCCAAATCGGTTCACTGGTTTAGGTGTGATTATAACACAAACATCTAAACAAAATCACAAACTTTCAGCTTTCATAAATTAGTGGGATTAGCTGCCTCATGCTCAGATAAACATTGTACAATTCTCATATGAAATGTATTCTGAAATAAACAATTATTTATTTATAAAGTTCAAAGTTAAATACCTTTTCCGGCTGCATAATATAATTTTATAAACATTCTTACAGCCACTATGGTTGATGGAGCCCAAAGAAGTGACACAAGAGCAGCACATAGAGTTCTACAAATTCATCAGCAATTCTTACGACAAGCCAAGATTCACGCTTCACTACAAGACTGACGCTCCCCTATCCATCAGATCCATTCTGTACGTGCCTGAAGGCAAACCAGGACTCTTTGAGATGTCACGTGACTCTGATGTTGGCGTGGCTTTGTATTCCAGAAAAATCTTGATCAAAAGCAAGGCTGAAAACCTACTGCCGAAATGGCTGAGATTCGTCAAAGGTGAGTTTTAATTGACCGAGCGAGCGAAGCGAGCGAAGCGTCTCAGTTTCGAGATTGGCCAAAAAATTCTTTTGTCCTTCTGTCCGTCCTTCCGTCTGTCAGTAATCGCCTACAGGTCGCATTTTTCAACCGATTTTGACGAAAATTGGCACATAGGTTCCTTGATTTATTAAAAAACGATAGTCGATTGCGATTTTTGATTGGGGTGAAAATAGGGGGGTAAAGGGGGGAAGTTTGCTGTAGCGTTATTTATCGACAGATTTGAATTAAATTCAAAAGGCATATTAAGGACTTAATTCTACACAAGTTGTTATGAAAAAAAAATCGTTTTTTCGTATAATTTATACCTACCTATACCAATCAGACTACGTAATCCTCTCCGCCTTTACGAGACGAACCCGTTGACACCAGATTCGACCCCCTAGGGCCAAAGAGACGCGAATAACGTTCTCTGTTGTCACGTTTCTCTGTGACGCCTTAAACGATTGTGATAAAATTTGGAATGTAGATTGATTAAACACTGGAATAACTAAGCGTATAACATTTTCGAAAATCAACCCCTAACGGTTACTACCCCTGGGTGTAAAAGTTTCTAAAGAAAAAAATATTCCTTGGTCCGATCCAATCCAAACTCGGTATAAATAAACTTTATAGTAAATTAATAAAGCACGTATTTTTTTTTTCAAAACAACCCCTTGGTGTAGTGCAAGGCAGTTTCTAGGTCATAAGATTCGAAAAACCGTATGGGTGAAATAAGGAATTATATAGAGAACGCAATATATGTTAATTATTTTTTTTTCAAAATTCAAAACAATACAGTACTTGCTATTAAAAAAAATACGTTTCGTGTCAATTTCTTCAAAAAATTGCCGCTCGCTTTGCCAAATCTTACACCAGTTAACGCTATCGTTTTGTTCTTATCATTGCAAGATCTGGGTAAGATTTTCTCTACCTCTATCTTTTATAAAATTCTTGAGAGAAACAACGCAATATGAGTTTTTTTTCCAAATTCAAAACAATACAGTACTCTTGCTATTAAACAAAATACATTTTGTGTCAATTTCTTCTTATGAAAAAAAACCAAAAGGGGGAGGTAGAGGGGGGAAAGCGGCTGGATATTTGTTTTAGCGTTGCAAAGGTCGTTTTTTCGTAAAATTTATAACTACCACCTGTAGACACCAGACCTCCTAGGACCAAAGGAACGCGAGTACCTAATCACTAATAGTAGTTTATTCACCAAGGTGATAAAGCAGTGTATTATGTCACGGGTGCCATATTGAATCCCAAGCGCATCGAAGGATTCTTTAGTTAACTCTCGAGCGACAGCGAGGGTGTTTATAGTTAACTCCCGAGTGCAACGAGGGAGTTAATGACTAGAATCCTGAGACAGCGAGGGATTCAAGAGCGCCCAAGACTAAGACAGCTTTAACCCCGAGGTGAATACTCTGCTTTTCACACATAGGTACTGCGAGAAAAATAGTGAATACTTACACCCAGAAAATAGCAAGCAAGTCAGGTTTTATAGGTAGAATAATAATAATCAATTCGTTTTTTTTTATTCAACCTATACTGTCCCACTGCTGGGCAAAGGTCTCCCCCAATTCTTTCCAACCATCTCTCTTCTTTGATAGCTCCCACCACCCACTATCGAAGGAGTCGAGGTCGTCCGTTTATTCTCAAAAAATATTTTAGCATTAATATGCAACAACATTAGATCGCTCTATAGTTTGGAGGCATTAGCCACACTTTTTCCTTAAATTTGAATAAATTCTACTTGGTGCAGGTCTCTATGGTAAACATTTTCATAGAAACATCAAAAATAAATTCGAAAGAAAAAGATTAGTTGCCACATTTTTTCATGTTTTTCGTATAAGTTCTATTGGGTGTGGACTCAATAGTAAAAGTTTTAATAGAAATGTTGAAGTTCGAAATTCAAATCTTCACTCATCAATCATTATCTGTTCACATGAGGTTCAGAGGGAGAAATGAAATCCCATACAACTTTACCTCCCGCCGGCCTTTTTGTTTTTTAGGAGGGAGAAATGGTTTACTTTCTGTTAAGAATGTGAGACGAAAAAATGTATGGTTTTCGAGGACCGGGTGTGAAAAACTTATTCCTCTCTTTTGCTTAAAAGTGTACATAGGCATAGGATAAGCCTATTGGAAAATACAAAGCACCTAAATTTCAATTTTGTTCGCGAGGTCTACTGTTCTCTCAGAACCACTAGTTTACTATGGTATGGGTGCAAACCTTTGGACATCTTTTATGTAGCATAGCAAATGGATACGCGCAAGAGCGTGAAGCCTGTGGGACTTAAAAGAAAGCTAAAATAAATCAAAAAGCAATGAAGGAACTAATTAGATATTTTTTCCAGGTGTGGTTGATTCCGAAGACATTCCACTTAATCTAAGTAGAGAGTTATTGCAAAACAGTGCTTTGATTGCGTAAGTAACGAAATAACAAACATGCCATGCCAATAAAAGTAACTCGCTTAATAATTTCTTTTTCTTTTTCAGAAAGCTTAAATCAGTGTTAACAAATCGTTTCCTCAAGTTTATGGTGGAGATGGCTAGCAAAGATCCAGTTAGTTATGACGCCTTTTACAAAGATTATTCTCTGTTCATGAAAGAGGGAATAGTCACTAGTCAAAATCCTATGGAAAAGGTATGTTTGATTTATTAAATTGCTTGCAAAGTTTACTTGATATATTAGGGAACTTAGTTATGCAGTGTGCAGTTTTGTAAATAATTTTGCCTTTGATAATCATGTCCATAGTCTTATAAACATAATGTAGAAGTATTTTAATAATGCAGAAAGGATTCTATCTATTTATCAAGCCAACTATGAATTGTTTTAATTCCAATTTTTTGTTTTAGGAAGAAATAGCTAAGTTATTGCGATTCGAGTCGTCGAAAATGGAAAGCGGACAAAAGATATCACTCACTGAATATAGTGCACGCCAAAAGGATGATCAGAAAACCATATACTATTTAGCTGCACCAAGGTATGCATCACTTTTTACACACATCGTTTTTTACCCTGAGGTTAATATCTTGGTTTTCTTATATCTACTTTTTATTACAAAAATATCAAGTGAATTTGATTTACCTATTAGTACCTCTTTTACAGCCGTGAGCTTGCTCAAACTTCCCCGTACTACGAATCTCTAAAGAAGAAAGATGTAGAAGTTCTATTTTGTTACGAGATGTATGACGAACTAGTGCTGTTAGAGCTCAAGCAGTTCGGCGGCCGACCCCTGTCTTCTGTGGAGAACGACATGCAAACAAATGCAGCTGAAGCTGCAGAAAATATTATTGGTGTGTTGCATTGCATTTCATTCATTATTAAATTTTTAGCTGTTTGTTTAATCTTAATGATTGTAAACATGAAGAATGTTTGAGCTGGATGCTTTTGAGCTTCATTAGCCCATCATCCCTCACTAGGATGCCCTGTGTCGTGGATGTCAGAAACTATGAGAACCATGGTATCACAACACCCAGACCTGTAACAAATAGCTGAAGAATATCCAAACATTTATTCCGCTGCCAAAATTTAGCTCGTTCCTTATGTCAGCCGAGCACTCGCTCTCCATGCCAGATCATAAATAATATGATCATAAATGAATATGAAATTGGCTGTTACTTTCGTTCTTAATATGTTCTGTGTTCATAGGAAGCGACAGCCTTCAGAAATCAGAAACAGACGAGCTGATAACATTCCTAAAGTCCAACCTGGCTGGCAAAGTGTTTGAAGTGCGCACCACACAGAAGCTGGACTCCCACCCATGTGTGATAGTGGTACCGGAAATGGCAGCTGCGAGGCATTTCATCCGTACGCAAGCCGCGAGCCTCAGTGAGGAGAATAGATTCGCATTGCTGCGCCCACAGCTTGAACTGAACCCGAAGTAAGTTTAAAAGTATCATGATTCATTGCATATTAAGACATGCATTTTCCTGGATGATAAAAACGTAGGTGTATTGGTTTACAAGACACCCTTAACTGCAACCCCCTTAGTAGTAAATATTCTCAAGAGAATATTTTGGAAATGTCTATTGGAGAGTTTGGATGAATGAGGCACAGGATCAAAATGAATGGCGTTAATAGTGGTTGCCCACACCAACCTGTGGGACTATTAGCTGTAAAAAGTAAGCTTGTATGAGTCAGTGGCCTAGTAATGGAGTTTTTAGGCCGCTTTAAGGCCTCTGTCATGGCTTAACAACTTAAATAGCCGGCTGGGACCGCCAATTTAACATGCAATTAGCATGTATGATGATGATTCTGACAAAACTACTATTATTATCATTTCTTATTTTCAGGCATCCCATCATCAAGAAACTGCACAAACTCCTTTCAAGTGACAAGGACCTAGCAAACATGGTTGCACAACAGCTATTTTCGAATGCTATGGTGACTGCAGGTCTAATTATGGACCCTAGGAACCTTATAACGGGGATTAACGATCTCTTGGTTAAAGCTTTAGAAAAACATTGATTTTCCTTATTGTTATTTATTGTTTGTTAAAAATAAATTTATTTTAAAATTAAGTTTTTTTATTGATTACTTCAGGTGAAGTGCGCTCTGGCGATTAGAGATGATGCTGGTGAAATCCATTTGATATTAATCGATAACTTGATCTGAGATCAAGTAAAACGCAGTTTAGTTAAACTCAGTTGACAATGCAAACGGTGAAATCGGCCCTAAGTCAACTTTCGCTAATAAACTATTATCCTAATTGTCATCAAAAAAATCGGTGTGTTTATGCCTTAAAAATGACTTGACGTACAGTCAAAACGTGAGTTTTGCGACCTATACCACCTTACTATGCAGAAGATTGATAATTTTATTGATTGATATTGATAATGCTGGACATTTCACACAGCATCATCTAGCCCCAAACTAAGCAAAGCTTGTACATAGGTACAAGCCAGACAACTGATATTCTACTTATATACTTTTTGTTTGTAAATACATACATATTATACATAGAAACACCCAGACCCGAGATAAATATTTGCAGATCATACAAAAATTTATCCCGCGGCGGGGATCGAACCCACAACCTTCTGCGTCCCAAGCGGGCTTTCACCCACTGCGCCACAGAGGTCGTCCTTTGTTGAGAGATTGCCTGCATGCTTCTTCAAATTCTATTTCTATCTTAGATTATAAATAATCTGATAGTAAAATTTGGATAATTAAAAATAGTGGTGATTTCCTTTAAGTCATATTCCAATTCCTGTGGTTATTTCTCTTTGACCCGAGATTTATATTTTTTTAGAAGATGAATGCATGGTAGAATGAAATTTATTATGAGTGGTCAATCAATTTAAAAAAAATAACACCTCACTCCCGAAATAAACAAAGATTTTTTTTTTTTATTTACACCAAAACAAAAAGGGCTTTGTCGCTGAGCGACAACATCGCCCAATCAGTAACATCTTATGAACTAATTATAATTATGTACATTTTAAAACAACTAGTTAGTTAACAGAATGAACAAAAAGAAGAGAAAAAAAAAACTAAGAAATTGAGCCTCTTCAGACAATGGAGCCGCCAGAGCGCTATTTATGCGACCAATGTTTTAACTACTGGAATATAATGCTCCAAAAATTTTTTTCTATCATCAGCATTCCGAACACATTCCATCAACACATGCTGTATATCCTCGATAGAAGAGCAGACATCACAATTGGGTGATGCCACTCTCCCCATCAAGAAAGCAAACTTGTTGGATGGGATGTGTCCGGAACGCAGCCTGAGAGCAGCCACCAAAGTACTTCTATTAGCACTAAACTCGTCTATCCATGGCTTTGACCCGATTTGAGGCTGTATAGTGCGGTACCAAATACCCTTCTTTATGGATCTTTCATCGAAATATTCTTGCCACAACTCTATGCATTCGACCCTCAACCACCGGACGTATTCAGTGAATAACGGCCGGACTGGCATAAGCACACCATCGTCGATGGCCTGCCTAGCCAAAACATCCACTACCTCATTATCTACTAGTTGAATGTGTGATGGGATCCACTGTAGAACAATAGATCTGTGTTTTGATTGTAACTGTAAAATGCTTTTTAAAATCGTGTAGGCTATTGGCGTACCTCGCAAGTCTGAGGTACATCGAGTTAAGTGTTGTAAGGAACTTTTAGAATCACAAAGTATTACAAATTTATCGCAGCTAATGGAATTTATGTATGACAAAGCTTCTGCTATGGCAATTAACTCAAGGTGCATAATGGAAATATCTGAATCTATTTTAAATTTCATATAACTGTTAGAAAGTGGATCGAGGAATGCAGAGCCCCCATGCACTCCGATCTTTGAACCATCTGTATAAATTTTGTAACAATCGTGATAATTTTCATCAATAAACTCTTCACAAATAATTTTTAAATCATGGTCTGTAAAGAAACGTTTTGCACGATCTATTTTCGGAATGCTCTCTTTCACTATACCATCTAAATTAATATTGCTCATCCAGGTTTCTAAAGAGAACATCTCAAGTTGACTGCTGCTATGTATTGGAAACAAATTTATAGTTGAATAAATAGGTATGAGAACCGGTAGCTTCCTATACGACCAATACCTACTGTGAGAACTGAATTTAAGATCCTTCATGTATTTAACAGCCATAATATTACAAAAAGACTTAGATTTCAGACAAAATTTACCGGCTAAAAATCTTCTAAACAAAGATAAAATTAATGTACCAAAAAGGTACCATGCTAAATCCATGGAAATAAAGGTAGAAACATACTTCGCCGGAAATTAATAACTTGACACTTGAGGTTGCTTCATTCATTCAGGATTCAATAGATGAAAAATAATATATATTGTCTGTGGTAGTTTCGCGCGGGCGGTGGTGCGAAGCGGCATTTTCACAAGATTTGTATTCATTTGTAAAACGTAGAATAACATAATTGTAGCTAAAATACGACTTTATGTGAGCCAAACTGTTGAGAAACATAAATTACCTTGATGCTGCAAATAGTTTCAGTAAGTACTGTACGAAATATCGGAGTCCTAACAACAATGACGCTTCCCCATTATCCCTCCCCGTATTCCCCTAGTCCTGTGTGAACGGCTTTTTTTTTACACCTGCTCCTTTTTAGAATCATCATCCTGTGAGCAATCCTAGTAATTATCATCACTTATTCAGTGCATTAATTTTTGAATATGTTCGTAATACGGGTTATTTGTCTAAAATAAAAATATTCCTGCAGACATGAGCACAATGGATATCAGTAAGCCCGATTACGATGAAGACAATAAATCTCCCGATAAAAAACAAATAGAGGCTGAAGAGATGGAGGTAATGTTGAAAGTAGAGAGCGAGAATATTGAAGCATCTGCAGATGTTAAGATTGACGGGGATGGTCCCGTAAAAACGGCGCTGTCCGGAGATGTGACGGAGCAAGGTCGGGAAGTCAAGCCCAAGTTTATACCTATTGGCGCCATCAAAATGCCGGGATTCTTCACTAGAAACAATGATAAAGACAAGTCAAAGGTAAATTTGTATGATGATAGTCCAGTTATTGTAGTTAAAGTATCCAACTATAGCTGTGTATAAGTGCTGTTAGCTAAAGCATTTGTTTGCTAGAAAAACATGAGACAGACATTTGGTGTTGCAGGATGAAGATGGTATTGAAAAAGATCCTGAGCACCAAAAGACAGAGGACCATAAACCAAAAATTGGCCATCGCTTGCAGTTTCTACATTCATGCCCATTGACTAAGTTTTTACATCATCCCAAAAATGAACATGGTAAGTTTATGTATCAACATTATTTGAAAATTAGGAAAAATGACACAGACAGTACATCATAAATAAATTATGAAGTTTATAAATCAAGGATTCTTTCGATAAAACTTCTGAAGGGCATAATATGCATGTTTTGCTTGTAAAAACATGGACTTTTTATTTCTCAAAGTAACATTTGGCCAACTTTTCAGGAGAGAGTGATGGTAAGAAAGGGCTTTTCAACTTGAAATATCCAAAGCTTTTCCAAAAGCGCTCAGACAGCAGTGCTGAGGCTGCCCTTGCATCCATGGAGACTTTAGATGACAAGCTAGACACGCCAAATGATGGAATGGAGACTGTGAAATTAGATGGAGGGGTAATGACTGTCATTTGTACCTTGTTTTGTTGAGTCAATGTTTTCTTTAAAATGGTAAAAGGATTGAGAATAATTGTTATTTCTGGTCTTCATTTTCCCCTTCTTATTCTTAATTATTTGATAATATTACTATGCAATTATCATGCTGAATTTTTGTATTCATTTAATGTACATATTTTTTGAGATTATTTACATTTGTATAAAACATTCCAGGAGCCAGAAGAGGGAAAAGTAGCCACAAAACTTCCACTCAAAGAAAGAATTCGCCAAAAGAAATTCATCATAGGTGAGAAATCATATCATAGATATTCCTTATTTTCATTATTTTAGTATCACATTAGAATTCTTTGTCAATGAATATATATCTAAATGTAATCACAACTGAACGTTTAATGTATTCAAAATCTTTACAGATGATATAGTAGTATGTGGAGTGGTTCTCCTTGTGTTGTTGGTAGTCATCATCGGAATCATTATCGGGGCTTATGCTGGGCCCCCTGCGGAGAGGCCACTGCGACTTGGCCGTTTCATCACTACTCTTTCTGGTTGTGGACCAGTTGAAGGGTGAGATACAATTATGTATTTTTTTCATTTCTTCAAATAAATTTATGTTTTATGAAATTAAAATTACACATAAAAATTACTTAACTACAACTTTTGTTTCAGGATATATGATGAAGGCGTGTACAAATTCTTCAGCATTCCATATGCAGTTCCACCTGTAGAGGAAAAGCGTTTTACATATGCAAGACCCCTCAATAATATATCTCTTTGCTGGAACGGGACACTTCCGGCTAGCCAGCCAGGGCCGCTGTGCGTGCAATTTCTTGAAAATGGAACCATCACTGGAGAAGAAGACTGCTTGACTCTTGACATTGTCACTCCCCATGTAAGATACGACAGTCCTCTTCCAGTGGTCGTACTTATCGGCGCGAATTCTCTTAGCGGCGGCATTAGCCCTGCGCAACCTTCGGCTTTATACGCGCGTACTAAGGAAGTAGTCTTCGTTCGCCCCAACTTCAGATTAGGGCCTTTCGGCTTCCTTGCTCTCGATATGCTTTCGAACACGAAATACCCTCCAACATCGGGTAATTTCGCTCTCAGTGATCTGTTAGCCGCGCTGCAGTGGATAAAGTTGAATATCAAACACTTTGGCGGTGATCCTGAATCTGTGACACTGCTGGGGCACCGCGCCGGTGCGACCCTGACCGCCGCTCTGACAACTGTCAGCCAAGCGAATAAATTGTACTCCCGCGCATGGCTCTCTTCGCCCTCGGTCATATTCCCCGGAGAACCATTGGAAATGTCGCAAAAAAGTAACGAACAATTCAAGCAACTGAGCAAATGTAACGACGCGGATTGCCTGCGGAAAATGCCAATGACAGAAATTCTATCCGTAACTCCCGATATCTGGCTCGGCAACAATATCGGGACGCTACCTCTGTCTGAAGAATTCAAACGCTCATGGCTAGTGCTCGACGGTAATTTGCTCAGGATGCATGCGTATGAGAGCTGGGATGCCCAGAAGCAAGCCAAGATATCCGGCAAAGACAAGGTCTTCAAGCCGATGGTCTTCGGCACCACGCAACATTCTAGTCATTCCGATCTGCTGCAAAAGAAACATATCAACTGGACCGCGGAGATCGTGGAGAAGATGGTGAACAGCAGTGTGATCGGCGAGAAAAATTTGACTTCGACTATATTCAGTCACTTCAACAAGACTTACGAGGGGTTGGTGGAGTTGATTTCTTCCATTCGCACTCTGTGTCCGTTGGTGAGTTTGGCGCGGCTGCGGCTGTCGGTTCCAATGTACGTGGTTCTGGGTTCGGGCGCGGGCGGCGGCGCCGCGGGCTCGCGCATGGCCGGCGGCGCTGCTGACGTCGAAGCAATCCTCGGCACCTTCGACTCGGAGATGCCGGAGCAGCGCAGGTTCATGGCGGCTATGCAACAGCTGTTCTACTACTACGTGTGGCACGGGCAGCTCGCGGGCCCCGAAGCCGGCCTTATCGCCGTCGGCCAGGACCTGCTGCCGCAGCCTCCCTTACCCGTCTGCGACCTCCTCATCAGCGAGGACATAGTCCCGAGATACGCACATGTTGACTAACTTTGTATTTAGAATTTTTGATATTGTACTGTAACGAAAACGTAAAGCCCCATTGATGTGTATTATAGGTCGTGACGTATCAGTGTTGTATGTGCATGTGTCTAGTAGATAGATGAATAAGTCTAACCAGTTATTAGAATTATACAATGTGTATTGATTTGATCTGAATGTTAACTTTGTTTAGTTTTGGTATTAGAAAAGTACAAAATGAATAAATTAATGTACAAGCTTCTTAGTTTATGAATTAATTAATATGATTCATGCTCATTTAAAAAAAAAAATTGCATAAGACTGAAAAATGGTTTCATTATAAAACTGATCTCATGCAGTTGATTTCGGCAGCGTTTCATGCGTTTCTGTTGTAGTACATATTGTTTTTAAGTAGTCTAGAAATATTTTTAGTTACCTTTGTGTTTAGGAATTCCATATGATTGATACTCAGTACAGATACACATTAGAAGTAAGTTGAATGTAGTCATAGATCTAAGAATAGCATAGGCTTACTTATCAGTGCTTATTAGTCACAAATGTAACTGTTTGATCCACCTCACGCTTTATGTGTTTGAATAGCATTTATATTTTTATAACTAAGTACTTATAATATTGACATCCAGAAAT
The DNA here is from genome assembly GCA_963565295.1 of Epirrhoe alternata. Taxonomy (NCBI): domain Eukaryota; kingdom Metazoa; phylum Arthropoda; class Insecta; order Lepidoptera; family Geometridae; genus Epirrhoe; species Epirrhoe alternata. The sequence goes on along the minus strand of OY751381.1, from coordinate 7,926,497 downwards.
GATACTTGTGTGATTTTAAAGTCTGAGATAAATCCAAAGAACATCCCACAACATGGGCACTTTCGAGGCATTTTTGCTTTTTGATTAAGGTAGTTATTTATGAATTTTGTACTCTTAAACTTTTTAATCTTTAATATTGATCTTTTATAACAGCATAATACTCATCTTGCCAGAATGCTTTTGTTTTTAATTTATTATGCGTTATTCTATACAACTTTGTGATTTTGAAATTTGATCCAAATAAATTGGTGTAAGACTGAAGCGTTGTTTTCATTATTTCCATTTGCTACGATCTTGATCCACAGTCTCCATAATTTCATTACTTATTATTTATCAATAATAATGTACAGGTAGCACAACCCATCTTAAGCTCTCTCTGAAATTAGCTGCACTAAACGATTGGTAGAGTAGGCGAGACAGGACAGTTCTGTGGATAGGATGATGCAACAAACTAAGCGCTGTCTTCGTCTTTCAGGCTTCATCAAAAATGGGTTCTGCGCAGCTACTTAGAGAGCTAAAGATTGGTTGTGTGTGTACTGTACCTACTTGGAAACTTTTTCGGTCATTGTCACCAAACTCAGAAATCGTGTTTCGTTTACGATAATGTTGCACTAGGGTTAGAGGAAAATGAAATAAAGGATTGCTTCAAATTGTACGTTCTATCGTACTGCACCATTTATTTGATAACATTTTATCAAAAAATACACACATTTTTTTAAACATACAAAAGTTTAATGAGAATTTATTGATAAAGATTATTATTTTCAACGTACACAATAATAAAAACAACCATGAAAAACTTACTGCTGTAGTAGTAAAATACCAAAAATAATAATTTAAAACACTCAATAAATAAGGTCAGGAATATTCCAACTTTTAACATGTCAACAGAGATCCATTTTCAATTTGTACTGATTTAACAGGTCATTATTTTGCTTACAACTAAAATTAATGATTACGCTCTCTCAGTGGAGAAACGATTTGCAGTTGATTCTCTTTTCCAAGTTTATGCGATTTACGCATCGTAGAGGGTGATTTCGGAAGGTAAGGCGATTTAGCCTTGGTCTGCATTTGTTCCATTTCCTTCTTCATCTTGTCGATAATGGATGATTGCTTGGCAACAGACATCGTGAGTTCTTCATTCTCCTGTCGAAGGAGCGACAGTTCCACGACAATGGATTGCTGATCATGCACCTAAAATTTAAACATTTATAGAGACACTTCACGAGTAAGGTAACAATAAAAAACAAAGGCTTTGAGTCCTTTATAACAATGCAAAAATGTTATTCGCCGCGGCCTGGCTACGCCACTAAGGGCGTCTATTATGTTACCTAGCTAGGTAGATTCTTGATTGGGGTTTTATCTTTACCTCGTTATGATAGCGCTGGTTTTCGTTCTCGAGGCGCGTGATCTCGGCGGCAGCCTGCGCCAACAGCACACGCGATTGCTCGGCTGCCGCCGTCGCATGACCAGCGTGCTCAGTCGCTAGCTCGCAGAGCATGCGTTTCTTCTCCACCTGTGTAAAGGATTGTGTGTATTACACCTGTGTATTCAGATATATTTTAAGCGTTAATTTAACTTTACAGGATGGCTATTGAAGTTTTCACGCCCAACTTTACCAGTTTTAGTGTGCTCCAGCAGCATGTTTTAAAACTAAAATGAAACAGAATAGTGTTTTTGGTACTGACCTCCTCACGCAACAACTTTATCTGCGAGCTAGATTCTTTCTTCAACATCTCAACATCTTCTATAAGTTCATTCTTGATAGTACCGAGTTCGCGGTACGCCTCCTTTTCGACATTCTGTAAGCTTTCTATCAAGGATACATTATGCTCCATAATACGAGTGTGTTCTTTAGCTAAAGCTGCTTTTGACTTCAAGATGTTAACAAGAGCATCTTTGTATTCATTGCATTCCATAACAGTATTATTGATCTGATTCTTGTAAGATGTAAGCTCCTTCTCCAAAGTTTCCTTGGAGTTCTTTAGCTCTTGTACCTGGTCTTCTAAACTCTCCACTTCATTATCAGATTCTCTCAATCTCATAGTCAATACTTGAACAATATCTCTTGTTACAGAAAGAGACATTTCAAACTTATTTTTATCTTTGACTGCTTTTTCTAAATCAACTGTAAGTTTGTTGATTTCATTTTCGAAATCAATACGCTTTTGTTTAGATTCATCTTTCAGATCATTTATTTCTTTAACAAGGTTTGATTTATCAACGTTAAAAGATTGATTTTCGCTCTTCAAACCATTTATCTCTTTCTGCAGGATAATATTGTTTTCTTCAAACATACTAGCATTGTACTGTAATTCTTTAATTTCCTTTTCTAATGATTGTATTTTTCTTTGTTGGTGTGCGCATAAATCTTCGATATTGCGCGTGCGTTGCTCGAATTGAATCTCGCAAAGTCTTAGCTTTTCGTGAGTAGCCTCATTGATTTGTTCAAGTTTAGCTTTCATTTCCTGATCTTTGGTAATGAGTTGATGCTCCAATTCCTGGACCTCTTCATCCTTTTCCTTGAGCATTTGTTCTTTGATGTCTTCTAACAATGTGTTGTATTTTGCTTTGACAGTTTCTTGATCAGCTTTGGATTTGCTAATGATAGCTTGTTTGTCATCTTCTAGTTTTGTTTTAAGGCTTTCTAACTCAGCTCTGTATTCTCGGCGGATGCTTTCGTTTGCCTCTAAGGCTAAAGCATGGTGTCCTTTTACCATTTCGAGGCGTTGGCGTGTCTCTTCAAGGCAGCCTTCTGTACTCGTTAGTTTATCTTGGAGATCTTTGCAGAGGCTGTCACGGATTGTAATGACATCTTCAAGTGAAGACAGCTCTATCTGTTTCCCACTTACTTCTAATTCAAGCTGGTCACATTGTGTCTCCAGTTCAGCAATCTTCAGTTTCATATCTTCGATTATATTTTCATGATTGTCTGACTCTGTCTGACAATCCTGATCATTTATAGATATTTGAGCAACTTTCTCATCTAAATGTTTGATGCCTGACTCAATGATAGCTTGTTCATGTTTCTTAATTTCGGATTGTAGATCTTTTATGTTTGTTTTGAGCTCTTCAATTTGTTTATTGTATTCTTGGATAGTGTGATCTTTGTTCCTAAAAAAATAACATTTTGATAAAGTTCCATAAGAATTGTACGTAGTATAGTACCATTAATATGAGTTGCAAATATTACTGTGTGATACACAGCACCCAGCCTCAGCATGAGAGCAGCAGCCTTATTGTCTATCTTGAAATCCATTCCCAGTTGTCATCCCAATAGAGCTCAACCAATCACACAATACGAAAATTACAATTGAAGTTTATTTTCGGGGACTGTGAATGGATTTCAAGTTAGGCAATAAGGCTGAAGGTCTTATGGTAAAGGAAATATAAGGTAAGTTGTCTATTTACTTTCACTATCATCAGCCTCCCTCTATTTGTGCCATCCATGATCCTGAACAAGTCTAGTTTTTATCCATGCGCTGTATGAAGTGCACCCTAAAGTTTATACAATTTAAATAATGAATACTTTGTTGGTTGACGCACCTTATTTCTACTTCTTGTGCCTTGATAATTTCTTCCTGTTCTTTGGTGCCATGTTTTGGTTTTGTGCATGATGCTGGCTTCTTCAAGCTGCTTGGTGCTTTAATCAGCAAAGGAGCTTTGACTGGCTTAGGCTGTACAAAAAACAAGATTACATAAAATATTTTGTTGCTGAGTAAATGGTCATGGCTAGTAAATCTATACTAATAATCCCACTCATATAATAAAGCTGAAAGTTTGTGAGTTCGTTTAGATGTTCGGATGTTTAGATATTTGTATGTTTGTGTATCAATCACGCCTAAACCAGTGAACCGATTTGGATGAAACAGCCTGGAATTCAAAATGTTGGTACCATGCGGGCGAAGCGGCGCGCAGAAACTAGCAATATAATAAAGAGGAAAGGTTTGTATTTTAGTATGTATGCTTGTAACTAATTAACTCAAAAATCACTGGATTGGTTTGAAAAAATTTTTCACCATTCAAATTTAAAATAATGATTATAAATAATGCTGGACGTTTCACACAGCATCATCTAGCCCCAAACTAAGCAAAGCTTGTACTATGGGAACCAGATAACTGATATACTACTTATATAATTTTTGTTTGTAAATACATACATATTATACATAGAAACACCCAAACCCGAGATAAATATTTGCAGATCATACAAACATTTATCCTGCAGGGATCGAACCTGCAACCTTCTGTGTTGGAAGCGGGCTTTTACCCACTGCACCAAAGGTCGTCAACATATCCCTGAGTAACGCTAACTTTTGTCCCGGAAAAGCGAAGTTTTCCCATTGGGACCGCGGGTAACACTGTGACGGACAGCTATGTATTGAACTAAAGTAAAAATTACCGTAGCAAAAGATTTAACGCTACTACTGCATTGAGAATGAGTGTCAAGCGGGTTTTTGTTCGCAGCTGGTCTGAACTTGCCGACAACAGATCCAGGAGGTTTTGCATTTACTTTTTCGTCTTCTAACTTCTTCAGTGCTTTTTTTACCGGTTCTGAAAGAAAACATATAGTAAAATAAAATGGTAGGAAGCATGGATCGTAAGGTACATCACAGTGTATCGTTGTATTTTTGAGTAGGTAGTGTTTTTGATAAATAGTAACGTTCATAGCAAGGAATGAGAATATATTAGTATGAAACAACAACTTACCAACAGCTTCAAATCGCTTCGCTTTGGAAAACATTCTTTGGGATAGCTAGTTTAATTTAACTGAAAACGTAATAAACTACGAAAACACTATTTTTTTCCGATTTTCTTTCATAAAAAAATTAATTAAAAATAGTAAAAATAATGCAGGAACAAACAATGGTTCAACGACCGTCCGTTGGGTTGAGTTGGGTTGAGTTCACAAGTTGAGTTGAGAAAGCGCGCGTATTGAATGAATGTCTGGTAATGTAAATGAATGGGTGTACTAAATATTCAATGAAATTCTCATTCATTCGATCAAACCGTTAAAATACGTTCCGTTTCACCGCTTTTACAACCGTCAACGTTCCGTAGACGCTCAGACGTACTAGGGATACTGTAGACGAAAGATCATTGAATTTTATCTAAACCTAGTTACTCTGAGTCTAAACCAGTCTTCGATCAACATGTTCATGTTGATCGAAGTCCAGCCCCCCTTTTTTTAGGGGGCAGATTAAATTTTCGTTCTTTTCCATTTCACAAAATTCTTTTACTTTGAGGATCTTTTCACAGGCTTTTTGCTGCATTTTCATAGTACCTATTTCATGAAGATCGTAAAGAATAAATAAATAAATAATGCTGGACTTTTCACACAGCATCATCTAGCCCCAAAGTAAGCAGTTGTGTTATGGGTACTAAAGTCAAAGTCAAGTCAAAGTCAAAAAGCATATAATCAGTAGGACCGCTGGGATCACTTTGAAACGTCATAAAACTAGGTGATTTTACTCCTGTTCCTTCGCGACCAATACCGTGAAGAATCAGTCAGGGCAACAAACACGGTTTGGGGCCTAGCTTTCTTTTAGGTGATCCATCTTAAATCTAAACTTATGATAACTTAGGTGGTACCTACCAATTGCTTAAATTATATAATACAAGATAGCAAAGACATTGAGGCACAGACGTACTAGGGATAATTGAGGACACATCAGCCGTCGAGGGGCAGAGCGACATCAGGCCACGCGAATTTATCATTAAGGTGACGCATTGATAAACAATTATTTGAAACCAGGCGCCACGCCCCCATGAGCTTCCCGCAAGCAGCTCATACCCCCTGCTCATTTTACGTGGTTTGTATCCGCCCGAGCCGCGCTGTGCGCTGCGCGCCGGCCGCCCGGCTGAGTCGAACTCGCTCGCTTTTCGGTGTTGACATAAGACTACATGGAGTCGCCTTACATTTATTTATTTTTGGAAAAAAGTTCCTTTTTGGACGATACGCATGGTGGCTAGACGAAAGAAATGTTAGATTTTGCGTCACGACACCATGTTTAGGTCAAATGGTGTCGGTCACAGTGCAAAGTGCACAGTCGCAAAACAGTCCATAGATTGTTATATTGTTAGTACGCAGTACGCAAGAGCATTTCTAGGATTTCTAGGATTAGTAAAAAAATAATTAAAATACAAATCAAGTAGGTACATCGGGACCCCATTGTTTCGCCGAAAAACTTTCTTCATAATTTTACATCCCATAAAATGGTTCTCATAATATCAAAACCAATAATATTAGGATCTCATTATCCCACTCACAATAATAAAGCTGAAAGTTTGTGAGTTTGTTAAGATGTTTGGATGTTTGCATTTCAATCACGCACGCCTAAACCAGTGAACCGATTTAGATGAAACTTGGAATAGGTGTAGATAATGACTTTAGAATAGCTTAAAGGCTATTCAAAATGTTGGTACCACGCGGGCGAAGCCACGCGCAGAAGCTAGTGTTTAGTAAATATAACATATTTTTTAGCATAATGATTTTAATTCATAATGTTGTAATACATAATCAATCTTTAGCCTAATTTTAGAGGATATAAATAAACATAAATGTCATAATGATAACAATTAATAATAATAAAAATTCCGAATAAAAGGCTGGCACAAAAAAATCGGAGCGTCGTGGAACACTCGGTTGTAACGAAGTTTAATCTTGACCTTTGACCTTGACTTTGACGTGGACTGCTATAGGGGGTCCTGTCGATTGACATAATGTTTTTAGTCCTACATACACATAACATACTAGTCCTAAAATACTGTAGTCATAATGTTAAATTCCCATAGTCTTAAACTGACATACATAATGTTGTCCTAATATAATAATTTTTTTATTATATGTTTATTAAATTCATGCATAATCGTTATAAAAAAATACCTTGAACCGAAACCAGTATTTTCTATTCATAAAAACATTTTGGAATTCACAGCCTTCTGTGTCTCAGGCATCTTTAGTGTGGTATTTTTTTAGGATGAAATGCCATTATGATTTCAATTGTTATTATGTTTGATTATTAAGAGTACATATTGTTAGGGCTTATAGCTTTAGGAGTATATATTGTTAAGGCTTATAACTTTAGGATTACCGTATGTTAGGAGATTTGATTTTATGACTATTTTATGTTATGTTTACCTAATACTATGACTATTGTTAATTAGGTGTAGTATTGTTATGTCGAGTAATCATTAGGACCATTTAATATTAGTACCAAATACAGTATGGGAATTTAAAATAGGATAAGATACGGATCATTAGGGAGCCCTGCTATGGCTCCCTAATGATTGACATAACGTATCTTATCCTATTTTAAATTCTCATACTGTATTTGGTACTTATTTTAGATTGTCCTAATGATTACTCGACATAACAATACTAAACCTTATTAACAATAGTCTTATTATTAGGTAAACATAACATTACCGAGTCATAAAAACACATCTCCTAACATACGGTAATCCTATAGTTATAAGCCATAACAATAATAATAAATAATGCTGGACATTTCACACAGCATCATCTAGCCCCAAACTAAGCAAAGCTTGTACATAAGTGAACCAAATAACTGATATACAACTTATATACTTTTTGTTTGTAAATACATACATATTATACAACACCCAGACCCGAGATAAATATTAAATCCACTAAACTTCATCTCGCGCTTCGGCGGCACGCTCGCTACGCTCACTCGCCTCACACGTCAGTGGTCACTACTCAAACATAACCTAACCAACTATATTCGATCTGGGTGGATATAAGTGACTATAGTGAACCTTTTTGGCGCTTCGGCAGCCGTCTTCAGTTTTTATTAGGATAAATAAATATTAGGACGATCAAAAATAGGACAATAGTAGATTATTCACCAAGGGGATAAAGCAGTGTATTATGTCACGGGCGCCATATTGAATCCCAAGCGCATCGAAGGATTCTTTCAACGAGGGAGTTAATGACTAGAATCCTGAGACAGCGAGGGATTCAAGAGCGCCCAAGACTAAGACAGCTTTAACCCCGAGGTGAATACTCTGCTTTTCACACATGCGAGAAAAATAGTGAATACTTACACCCAGAAAATAGCAAGCAAGTCTAATGAACAGGTTTTATAGGTAGAATAATAATAATCTATTAGTTTTTTATTATTCAACCTATACTGTCCCACTGTCCCACAAGGAGAGGGACAGTTGGAGAGAGTTGGGGGAGACCTTTGCCCAACAGTGGGACAACATAGGTTAAAGAAAAAAAAACTACTGTCCCACTGCTGGGCAAAGGTCTCCCCCAATTCTTTCCAACCATCTCTCTCCTTCGATAGCTCCCACCACCCACTATAGAAGGAGTCGAGGTGGGTGGTGGGAGTGGTATTCTCAAAAAATATTTTATTGAGTTTGTTCTCAAAAAATATTTTAGCATTAATATGCAAAAACATAAGATCGCTCTATAGTTTGGAGGCATTAGCCACACTTTTTCCTTATATTTGAATAAATTCTACTTGGTGCAGTTCTATATGGCAAACATTTTCATAGAAACATCAAAAATCAATTCGGAAGAAAAAGATTAGTTGCCACATTTTTTCTTTTTTTTCGTATACGTTCTATTTGGTGTGGACTCAATACTAAAAATTTTAATGGAAATGTTGAAGTTTGAAATTCAAATCTCATTACTTATCTGTTCACATGAGGTTCAGAGGGGGAAATGATATCCCATACAACTTTACCTCCCGCCGGCCATTTTGTTTTTTAGGAGGGAGAAATGATTTACTTTCTTTTAAGACTGTGAGACGAAAAAATGTATGGTTTTCGAGCACTGGGTGTGAAAAATAGTTTTTGCAACTTAACAATAGTAATAATAAATATTATGACGACATATTATATTAGAAGTTAAGACTATTATGTAAAATGTCTTTATGCCTACTTAAATAAGACTCAATAAAAATATTTTGATTTTAATTTTTCTTTTTTTTTCTTTAATAATATTAGGAAAACATATATGTATGTCAGTTTAAGACTATGGGAATTTAACATTATGACTACAGTATTTTAGAACTAGTATGTTATGTGTATATTAGGACTATTAACATTATGTCAATCAACATGACCCTGTTTTGTATTTTAAAATCACGATTTTTAAGGGGAATAAATATACGAAATATCTAGTATGAGTTTTAAATGTTATGACAAATATCTTTATATTTTTGAGGCATTATGGGTATCAATATTAATAAACAATATTCGAGATTCCAAATTATTCGGCCAAAGGATGATTATGGTACTTATACATTTTTATACCAAGCAAAATTATAAGAAGAATATTTTAGAAGATATAATAGAGACCCCGAAAGGTCTTGTAACAAAACTCGACCGATTTTTATGAATTTTTTTGCGTATACTGTATACCTACATAATATTCAGCGGGTCTGAGAATCGTACACATAATATAAGCTATTGTAATTTTTTTATACATCGTGTGTGTAAAATGCGTTCGTGTTCTACCTCGTCCCTCACAAAAATCGGCAGAATTTGTAAAAGAAATTTCATCAAAACCGCGTCCAGGTCTAGTTAGTCTGAGGTGCTCACTGTCACTGTGCCCGTCACAATGACACCTAAAGTTGGCAAGTCTCATATCCCTGTAGTTTTACTAGAACCCGGAAAAATATTTAACGTTTACTTTATGTTTTCTTGATCATTTCCTTACATTTTCAATATACAGAGCTCTCATCTTCATGTAGAAACCATCAACTTTTTTTTTCCCATTTTTAATAATAAGTATTTAAGATTTTACTTAGAAGATACGACTATCGATGTTTACTAGAGCGCGGGAGCTCGATTGACACAGGTCCGACGTTGACAATGGTCAGACGCGGACTGAAGGGGGCCGCCTGGCATACAAAAAGACGCGAGAGCTAGCTAAATAGTAAAAGTCGTAAGCGCCAAAACAGTAATTCTCGTTTAAAATAAAAACTATTGGTAATTATGTAAAATCAAGTTTGCACTTTGAAAAGGGTGTATAGACTTATCTGTAAATAAAATTTAGAAGCTTAGATCGGTTCCGTTCACCTGTAAAATTAAAATCTAAATGTAAATGTAAATTTTAAATGTAAATTTTATTTCCAAAAGTACTTATAGTCACAGTCACACAGGTATGGCAATGGGCTCCGCACTGGGTCAGGCCTGTGTCGCGGAAACCCGAACAAGTTTCACAAAAACGTTTAACAAAGAGAACGTGATGCGAGGCAGATACAAATAATTCATGGACTTACATTAATGAAATACAAACGTTACTTAATTAAGTTGAAGTAAATCAAAACAATATTAAAAAGCACTAACAAAATGTAAACAATTTATCTTAATTATAGATCTACTAATTCAGGCAGTGAGGACGTTTTTTTTTTTTTTTTTTTTTTTTGTGTTTGTTGTGTGTGTGTGTGTGTGTGTGTGTGTTGTGTGTATGTGTGTGTGTGCGCGTGTGTGTGTGTGTGTGTGTGTGTGTGTGTGTGTGTGTGTGAGTATGACTTCAGAGTATTTATATGATTGCGACCAAAATTTCCTCTGTTTCGTTGTAGTCAAGAGTGATCAGCCATTTCCTGATCTTAACCTTAGCACAGAAAAGTGAGCAGGATTTTATGTCACACTTAACTAGTATCCTTTTATAAATAAAAGGGGAAGAGAAGTAACGAAAGCGTGTTGCAAAAGTTGTTTTAACTTTGGGGACTGCAATTCTTTGTCTACGTGCATTAGGGGAAGTGGCAGAGATGCCGTGGAACCTATGATACCATAATGCTACCTTTTGTATATAAAGCTGACGCACCGTAAGTGTTTCAGTTTCTTGGTGGAGAGCTTTAGTAGAGTACCAGATAGGCTTGCGAAACATGACCTTCAAAATAGCCCTTTGTGCTCTTTCGAGTTTTAATAAAGCTGTTTTAGACGCACCGCCCCAGATAGTTTGACAATAGCATATTACTGACTGACACAATGAAGTGTAAACCATCAGAAGGACATCTCTATCCGCTCCATCCCGAAGCAGCTTCATGACATGGATCAGCTTGCGGATACGACTCGAAAGCGTGTTAATATGGTGCTTAAAAGTCAAGTTTTCGTCCAGCACAATACCCAGGTACTTTATTGATTCAGCACGGTCTATAAGGCTACAGGAACAGCTGTTATTGTTGGAAGGATTTTGGAAGTCACATTTATGAATTTTAACAGTTAACGAAGTGGGTGGTGAGGAAGATTTGTTCAAATGGAAGCATATATATTTAGTCTTTTCAGCATTGAGTGTAAGTAAATTAGTGTCAAACCATTTAGATACTAGAGAAAGGCCATGCTCTGCTTTGGTAAAGGTTTCATTCCATGTACGACCCTTAAATGTAATGGCAGTGTCATCGGCATAGCAGACTATTTGAGCGTCACACACATTCGCTAAACTGCTAGCAATGTCGTTTATATAGATGGTAAAGAGCGTAGGACCTAAAATGCTACCCTGTGGTACGCCAAAAACTGTACTCTGATGATGAATCTATGTTTTTATGGAGCAGTTTTTGGGATTTTTTTTCTGCTGTAATATTTAACAAATCTTGAAAAACCAGCTATCAGTTGGAAGTAAAAAACATGAAATATTCAAAACTTAAAATATCAATTCCGAAGGTTTTTCAATTGCTGAAAAATATTACAATCCTTGACGCCAATATCCTCAATGCGTCGTCTTAATATAATCCATAAGTGAATAATAAGCTTTTTTTACAAGAGTATTTTTTATGTAAGTTTTAAATCTTCGAATAGGCAGTTTAGTCGCGTTTTCAGGAAGTTTATTACATTGAGTTATAACATTATAACTCAATGGTTTATTATAAAAAAGTATCGTATTTCCCTTAAAAGAACCTTTTACTTTTTCTAATCTAAATTTAGGCAAATAAAGTTAATTCTTATTTCTTGTGTTAATGCTATGCACATCACTTTTTTTCCTAGAGTTATTTATATTTTTATGAGTTTATAAAATGTTTTCATAAATGTACTGGGAAAAAACTGTTAGAATATTTATTTCTTTAAAACGTTGTCTCAGTGAGTCCCGTGGTTTCAATTTGTAAATCGCACGGACAGCTCGCTTTTGCAAAACAAATATATCTTGAATATCGGCTGCTTTACCCCAGAGAAATATACCGTATGACATCACACTATGGAAGTAACTATAATATACTATCTTAGCTGTCTCTTCGTCAGCCAATCTCCTAATCGTACGAACTGCATATGCGGCGGAGCTCAGTCTACCTGCAAGTCTTTCAATGTGAGCCCCCCACTGCAAATTGGAATCAACAGTTAGCCCCAAGAAAATAGCGGTATCGACCAGATTGAGTGCTTCCCCATTTAATTCAATTTTTGTTGCTTTGTGAACCACGTTAGGCAAAGTAAATTTAATACATTTAGTTTTCTTGGCATTAAGTAAGAGATTATTAGCCGTAAACCAGTTTAAAATTAGAGACAGAGACGCATTAACATCATCGTACTCTTCTTTATATCTATCAACTTTAAAAACCAAAGAGGTATCATCAGCAAACAGAACAATGTCACACATGTCTTTTACAAAAGAAGGGAGGTCATTTATATACACTAGAAACAAGAACGGGCCCAATATCGAGCCTTGTGGTACACCCATGTCAATAATTGACCCTGAAGACCTTTCGCCACCTACATCGACCTTAAGGACTCTATTGGAGAGATATGATTGGACAAGGTCTATAGCTTTATTTTGAACGCCTTAATACTTTAACTTAGAAATCAGAGTCTCGTGACATACACAATCGAATGCTTTGGACAGATCACAGAATACTCCGATCACGTCTTGTGAGTTTTCAAAGGCTTCATAGATGTGCTTTAGAAGCAAAGTACCCGCGTCAGTTGTTGAACGACCTTTGGTGAATCCAAATTGATAATTATGCAGTAGTCCATGGAGATTAAAATGAGCTAGGTAGCAATTGATTCAAAATAACTTTTTCAAATATTTTACTTAATGCAGGCAGAATCGAAATTGGTCTATAGTTAGCAGGGTCGCTTTCATTGCCAGATTTGAATAAAGGAATAAGTTTGCTAAACTTCATAAGGTCAGGAAAAACACCCTCGTCAACACATCTGTTAAAGACATAAGCTAGACATGGTGCAATATCAATGACAATAGTAGCTAGTATCTTCGTTGATATTCCCCATAAATCCTCAGTATTTTTGATATTCAAAGTCTTAAATGTTTTGACTATATGATCTGCGCTCACATAACTGAACTCAAACTCACTGTTAATCTGAGTAACACCAGTTTCTAAGATTGACTAAGATGACTGATAAACTACTTTTATACTTTTTGTTTGTAAATACATACATATTATACATAGAAATCTATCTTACCATAGAAACACCCAGACCCGAAACAAATATTTGTAGATCATACAAACATTGGTCCCGCCGCGGGGATCGAACCCGCAATCTTTTGCGTCGCAGGCGGGCTTTCACCCACCGCGCCACAGAGGTCGTCGTTCTTAGAGAAATCTTAGAAGAATCGTAGAGTAAAGAAAAGCAATGTAGTAGTCTCGCCCTAAAATGGTGGAGCTGTCAGTTTTAGTTCCTTTTTTTAGCGTATGACTTCAGGCAGGTTCAGTTGTGGCATGGCGCAGTTACTAAAATTATGTGCAAAATAGATGCACATTTTAAAATTTGGCCACCATTAATTTTATAAGTATTTTTAACATGACAATTCTCAGAAATCATAATAATAACGCCGGACATTTTCACACAGCATCATCTAGCCCCAAACTAAGCATAGGTTGTACTATGGGAACCAGGTAATTGATATACTACATACTTTTTGTAAGTAAATACATACATATTATACATAGAAATCTATCTTACCAACCTATACTATCTCTCGATAGCTGAGCTCTCTAGGTACAGTAATGGAAACTAGATATCAATCTTAGCAAAGAAGTTTATTGCAATAATATAATATTTACATGGATGGGGGAGGTGGAGGTACAGGTAATAGGGGTGGAGGGGGAGGCACTCCCATCATTGGTGCGCCAGGAGGGGGCGGAAGCCTCATTCCATGATGCTCCCACATCTTTGGGGGAGGTGGTGGCATCCTCACTACCTCCATCTTGAATGCAAACTGCAGGAAAAACTGCTTGGTATCCTTATTCCAATGAGTCCAAAACTTGGAATCATGCTTCTCAACCTCTCTGCTTGGTACTTTGAATGCAATTGTTTCATAGGGCTCAGCTGCAAATAGAAGGTACTGCCATCTGCGGTCTGGTGGCTCTATCTTTTGTTCATATGCAGACATGAATCTATGTCTTGGTTGGACACCTTCAGCAATTTCTAAAACAAAATAGGCAATTAAAAATTACTTTATAGTTAACTAGCGGGTCGCTAGTTATTGCCCTGGCTTCGCATGGGTGCAATGCTGATACTAAATTTCTCTACTATATTATGCATGTATTATACATATAAACCAACCGCATCAAAATCCCTTGCGTAGTTTTAAAGATTTAAGCATACATAGGGACAGAGAAAGCGACTTTGTTTTATACTATGTAGTGATAAATAGCAGACAGAAAATAATGGACATGTTTAGAGGAGGCCTTTGCCAGGAGATACGCCGAGTCTTATAAAAAGTTAATTAAAAAAAAAAAAAACGTAAACAGGGTCACGACTGTATCCCCAACGCGCGGTAGACATTCTCTCAGATCTTTAGAAGAAGAAAAATTCAACAAGAAAAAATGTATGGGGTTCAAGGATAATGGGCAGCAGTTGAAACTTCAGAAATCCAATACATAGTCCTTTTTGTTTTGTAAAATGAGACATACCTGGATAATCTACTTGGAAGAGTAAACTTTGTTGACCATTATCAGGATCCTTCTGCTTAGTGACTCGATAACCAGGACGTCCAATTTTCACAAACTTCTTAGGTTCAATTCTAGGCTTTTCAGGGGCCAACTGTTGCGGTGATTCCTTAGCTTCCTTAGCAGCTCGTCTGGCTAAGTTAGCCTGATGCTTCTTGCCCTGGGTATGGGCTAGATAGCTTCCCTCATTGTTATGCAGAGTCAAACATAATTTGCACTCGTAAGACCCTGAAAAGAGAAACGCATCAAAAAGGTTGATCTAGTGTTTACATAAATTTGAGGTTATGTTTGAGGATGTTGGTAATTTTACTAACCTAAATGGTTTTTCATAAAATACGGATCCTTATTTAGATCGATCGTTTCTAGAGCAAGCTGGCGCAATCTTTCACGCCGGTCTCTGTTGCTTTCAGACCATGACGCTACGCCACCACCTCCAGTCTTTCCACCAGGACGATTTTGGAAATCCATTGTTAGATATTACGTAGGTATTATTACTTCTTTAAACATTCAATTCGGATGAAGAAGCTTCATTTGCTAGGAAATTAATTACATTACAACAAAACACTTCGTCTTGAAAACTATCAAAGCAAAGCAAGCACACAGATCAAAGCAAAAAACAAAATTGTCAAAATTCCACTCAACCGACCGACTGAGTGATAGAATGAAATGAACGAATGAATTAATTAATTCATGATTGACAATCTCGGACGATCGAAGTTGACAATCCATTGATTGACTGAATGAAGAAAAGGAATATCGTAAAGAATAAAAACCGGCCAAGAGCGCGTCGAACTCGCGCATGAAGGGTTCCGTACCATTAATCTATAAAACGGCAAAAATATCACGTTTGTGGTATAGGAGCCCCCTTAATGTTTTATTTTAGTTTATGAGATGCAGCCTGGTGACCGACGGACAGACAGAAGCCTTAGTAAGTAGTATTAGGGTCCCGTTTTACCCTTTGGGTGGGGAGTACGCAACCCTAAAAACGACTAGGGTTGGCATAACATGGAAGTATTTTTATGAGCATTACCGGTTTTAGTCGGATTTCTTTTATTACAGAGTTCTTATATCTATACATGTATCACTAGTATTTAGACATGCCTCTGACCAGCCCTTCAGACATCTTCAAAGGATGTAAACAAAAGATCTGAAGGAAAGTCTACCATGCCTCGGGATTAATGTATCCCCGAGACATGGTAGACACTCGGACGAAATGATCTAAGGGTAGACATGCATGCATGACTGCATAATCCGCAGATCACAGAGCCGACCGGCCTCTGATTACAGAGGGAGAGACTCTTCACTTCATCGAAAGTTTACTGTTTTTTCGAGGAATACAAGAATTTGTTTATGAAGAAGAAGATAAAAAGAAACCTGCCTGCGTACTATGGCGACTGTCTGTCTACTTCCATTCTTTGTTTAGAGTGAGATGCTTTACGCATGCTAAAAAAGATATTTGGACTGAAATGCAAAACCACAAATGTCAAATTAAATGTCAATATGACATCCAAAGACTTTCATTCTCTTTTCGGTTGTCAAAAGTAGGCAGAAGGTACTGTCATGAAAATAAATCCAAATTTATTTCGGAAATCTTTGAATTGTGATACTTTTTGTTACAAAATACCAATTCGGTGACTATAAATCTTTCAAGTTTATGATTTATTTGTGCCCGTGGGTGAAAAGTGAAATTTATACGTGATAACCTTCCACCGCTAAAGTGAACCTGTTCCTTGTTTTAGGTGAACGACCAAGATGTTGATGCCTAAAGGTAACCGTGTGGCTATCTATGAGTACCTCTTCAAAGAGGGAGTCATGGTAGCCAAAAAGGACTATCACGCACCTAAGCACCCTGATCTGGAGAAGATTCCTAACCTCCAAGTGATCAAAGCTATGCAGTCTCTAAAATCCAGAGGTTACGTGAAGGAACAGTTCGCGTGGAGGCATTTCTACTGGTAAGACCTACACTACTATATCTTGTTTCTTCTAATTGTACACATCCATCATGTTTATATTTACAAGTTCTATTTGGAAGCAAGTGATCACTAGTGATGCACTATGCACCTTTTGCAGTCATTATTCGTTGGTTATCATCTGAAGATGTTCTTTCATTTGTTTACAAAAGGGTACATCAAGTCAAAGTGTGGTAGGTTGTAAGAAAACACTTAGTAATAGGCTTTAATGTCACTACTTGTAGACTTATCATATTTTTGCTTCACTGTATGAGAGAATTAAATATTATGATTTTCTACTTGGTACCTGCAAAATTAAAGCTTAATTCTGTCAGCGTGACTTAAAAGGTTTAAGTTCAACTGAATAAAAACGAGAGAAAGAACAAAACATCAAATACGAAACTAAATAACGGCTTAAGCTGTTATTTACTAAGATGGTTTTGCAACACTGACCCTGAATCTATAGTATTCTTGAGTTGTAATTAATTTAGCACAAATTTTGTTGGAAGTTAAGTTTACTCATTAGAATACATTTTACAGGTACCTGACCAATGAGGGTATTGAATACCTGCGCATCTTCCTGCACCTGCCCCCTGAAATCGTACCTGCCACCCTGAAGCGCTCCACCCGCCCTGAGACAGTACGCCGGGGTACTGTCGGCCGGCCTGAAGGTCCCGCTGTGCGTTCTGCAGAAGACAGATCAGCGTACCGTCGTGCACCCACGGGGGCTCCTGGTGGAGTTGACAAGAAGGCTGATGTTGGACCTGGATCTGCTGGTGTTGAATTTGTAAGTTTTTTCTAGGATATTTTTTTTACATTCTGTACTTCATTTCATTAATCTCTTAAATGTAAACCATGTTCATCCATTTTAGATTTTGCATTTCATTGATTGATAATTTGATACTCTTCAGTATCAAACACTGAGGCCCTTACTAATAAACTTGAGATAAAGTTATGTCATGACTTACCTATGAACACAGAATACAGAGAGGAATAGAAGGCTCACTTCATAATTAAATAAATAGCGACTCTTGTAGCGACGCAACAAAGTTTAATTCAGCTCGCATACCTGCTAAACGTCCTTGAGATAATTACCTAAACATACCTAAGTAGGAAGTACCTATAGGTATATACCACGTATGAACCCCACTAGCTGGTAGGCTTGTAGGTACATATACATACATACCCTACCCATTCAATCAAAAAGGAATCGAATTTAGTTAGAACAATACCAAAATCTACAGGCACTCCGGACCGGGTTTGATTTTAACATTCTAGGTAGGCTAGGTACTTACATAGCCCACATCGAAAATGACCGGAATAGCTAATGTAGGTACCTGTTCGAAGTAATATCGAACACGCAGCAAATGTGCAATTTGGCAGCGTCAGCAGTCGAGCTCACCTTTGCGCGGTTTCGTCTAGATACGTCAGATCGCGACTTACCATACCAACGAGAGCGCGGCTCACAACCATTTAAACCATTTAAAGTTACAATTAAGTCAATCGTTCTAAGTGTTTTCATATTATAATTCATTTAATATCGAATATCGACTTTAACTTTACAACCATACCATTAACTTCAAAGAACTTGTATTTGCGGAAACCATACACGCAGGTACAAGTCTCTACAGTACCTACGTATTTATAAAGTACGTAGGTATTTTAGGTAAGTAGATACATATACTAATGAGTTTACAACAAAATAGCTCAATAATTATCTTCCGTAATTTAAAAAAATGTTAGTAGGTAGATCCTTTAGTTTTCTGTTATTCACATGCACCCATAGCCATACCTACACAGAACAATACTTTCTATTCTACATACAGATACAAATTGTGTGGTTGTTGAGACATTGTTCTTGCCACAGAATAATACTTCATAGGCAGGCGACGATGTTGCGCGACGCGACTAGCTTGCATGCGACACGAGCGGCAACTGGCATAATTTGTTTATGCATGACATAATAACTTTGTCAAGTTTATTAGTAAGGGCCTGAGTTTCAATGATGCACCATAATTCATTCTGGTTGTTGACTTTGATGTTAGTGTTATTAAATAGATACTATTTTTTTTTCTTTTATTGTTACAGAGAGGAGGATTCGGACGTGGCAGGCCTGCACCCTAAGCTTAAGTTTAATAAAATTTGATAAGCCAAGATATCTTTCACTTATTGTTCTCATCTACATTCAACATCAGAATAGCTGGACAAAGCAGTAGTAGTATTCAAATTCGTTTATTTTCTCAACACATTAGGTTATTTATCCAACTACGTACATTAATGCAAAGACTATGCTACTTATTAACCTAGATTGTCTGAGACTGGTGCCTGCGATGGGTTTGACAAAACCTGTGTTGCAGTATGGTTCTTCCTACTGGCCAAAATAACATTATTATGATCTTCAAGCTATAATACAATCAAAACCTACTCCTTTTTTACCCATATCATCCTTCACACAGTCCTCCCATCTTTTCTTTGGTCTGCCTCTTCTGCTCTTCTGCTAAATTCCTCCACATTCAAACCTAACATTCTTCTCATTACATACCCTCCTGCCTCATAACAGGCCCATACCACGACAACCTATTACTCAACTTATCCGTCACTGGCGCAACTCTTCTATTAACCCTTAATCAAACAAAAGTCATATATGTACCACTTAGGTTGATAACAAAAAAAACTATTTTTTATTGTTTGGCAGGACTTGAATTTGAAAGTATTGAAATCTCTGATATTTTTGCTATCTATTAGGCTGCCAACTTTATCCTTGTCACTTTTGCCTGTCAGTGAAAAATGATGTCAAATTTTTTTTTGCGCCAAATTTGACATTTAGTTCGTATTTTTGCGTGTCACTTTCAAACTTTTGGAATTTTTGTTCGGCGAAGAATTTGTTAAGTGCTCTTGGAGTTCAAATAGGTAAACTCTATTATATTTAAGAGGTCCTACATGCATAATAATGAGAATATTATCAAGGTTTGCATAGTTTTTGATCACTCAAAGTAGAGACTGTAAGTGGTATCTATTTTACCATTGTCCATATAGGTAAAGTTCTTAATCGAATTGTATACATAAAAATGTGTGTAAGTATAGTGTGACTTTTGAAAGTAAATTGTTTGTTTTAGTAAATTACCATGTTTAAAAAACCTAAAAGAATCATTTTTCAAGGAAACAACATCTTCCAAACAACAGCAAGGCTCTAAATGGCATCTCAGACCCAAAGTTAACAAGTTTAATATAAAATTAGACTAGATGAGAACAAAAACTAAAATAACAATCATAAATAAATGGGAAATTGTGGAAAAAACCTTTTACGTAGGTAAAATCCTATTTATTTTCATATTCTCAGGCTAATTATTTTTTACGACTGTAGTCACGGGAAACCACTAGTCTAAAGTTATGAACAGACCGTAACAGACAATGGTAATATACGTACCACCAACGAAAAAAATGTCAAGTCCTACATGGACAATGGTAATATACATACCACCAAAAAATCACCCCCTTCCACCCCCTTTTTTTGATTTTTTCCAAAAGAAATGGAATCAGAGACCCCTAATTACCCAGAAACCACATCTTTTTTTAAAATATCATGGCCAGGGGCTCGCGTTTGTTTAAGGGTTAAACTCATTCCTGATTTTGTCCTTTCTTGTAAGTCCACACATCCATCTCAATATTCGCATTTCCGCAACATGCACTTTTACATCCGTCTCTTTGGTTGCCCAACACTCTGATCCATACAATACGACAGGTCATATGATCGTCTTGTAAATTTTCCCCTTATTTAAGGGGCATACGTGGATCGCACGTTGTTCCTGTGACCTGTCGCCATTTCATCCATCCCGCATTTATTCTGTTTTTCACGTCCCGGTCAATATTGCCATTGTTCTGGATTAATGAACCAAGGTACCGGAAGTCGGAGCAGACTGGCACGGGTAAGGCAATAGGGGAGAAACTGGATGGACCACCAAAGTCGCTTATGCTGATCTTCAGTCCAACACTCTCCAGTCTCTCTTGCCATTTTACCAGATGTTCACGTCTATATTTTTCGCAAAACTGCCGTAGTGCGAATATGGCGTCTGTTATCCCTCGTCCCGAATTGGTTCCGTGTTATTTCACTCTCATCTCATCTCTCTTAGTACTTCGCGCTAATACTTTCTCCCAAATCTTCATTGTCTGACATTAGCTTTATTCCTTGATAGTTGTTGCAGTTTTGTACATCTTGCGTCTTACCATAAAACGTGACATAAAGTTATTCCTGAGTGTAAACTGTCAAAATGTATGGTTATTCTTGATTTATTCGGTGGAATAACTTTATGTCACGTTTTATGGTAAGACGCCTTGTTTTTAACGATGGGCACCAGTGAATTGAATGCCATGTTTATATGAAAGAGTTGTCAGGGGCAAGTCCATCCGACACTTGCCACATTTTGCAAGTACATAATCTTTGTTACTGTTTCTTCGAAGCTTTTATTTAGATCTTAAGTCTATTTCATAAAATGACAAACCTGAATTAACTGAAATAATTTATTGAAAACAATCTACAATTTGAAGCTTTGTAAAACCATGATTACTGCCATCTAAATGGAAATTTTGATTATAATTAGCAAGGTTGAGTTCTTGGGTTTGGAGGTCTGGCAAACTCATCAACTGCATCATCATAGTACAAGTATGCACGGTATGGCTTCAGTTCCCATGGTACCTGATCTTCCATGTGAGTAGGAGTGACTCCAAGGTCCTCTAGTGTGGGGCATCCTGCTCTAAACACATCCGAAGTAGCTTCCTGTAAATAAGAAATCATAATCCTATAAATATTATAAAGGCGAAAGTTTGTAAGTATGGATGTATGGATGTATGGATGTTTGTTACTCTTTCACGCAAAAACGGCTGGACCGATTTGGTTGAAATTTGGTATGTAGATAGGTGATACCCTGGATTAACACATAGGCTACTTTTTATCCCGATATTCCCGCGGGAACGGGACTTACGCGGGTGAAACCGCGGGGCGCAGCTAGTACATTAATAAAGCTGAAAGTTTGCTGTTGGGGTGTAGTGGGTATTAGCGTCTAATTCTGCAAGCAAGCCGTAACAGAGTCATAGTTAAAACCGTTGATACCCATAAACTCTCACCAGTGGCTCCAAGCAGCTGTCCTGCATGCAGCGGCCACACCCCGGGAAACCACGTCGGCTCGTGGGCTAAACCTGGTCGAGAGGGGCTTGACTACTCAGGTACTCAAGTCTGGCGGTCGCTCCCCGCATAGTGCACAAAGTCTGCCTCGGCATTTTGCAATCCACCTACGGTGGCGAGGTAGCAAGGCAATGTAGATGGCCTGAAGGGCGGCGATAGGAGCTATTATCGTCGGCTAGACACAACAACAAGGAAGTCCCGAAGAGGGTTGACGTCAGGCAGGCGGCCGGTCGTAAAATACTTTGCCAAATCCTTTACAACATGAGTCTAAGTTTAAATGGAATGCGCGATAATGTTAGGGCGTACCCCCGAGGCGACGCGCAGGCGCAGCACCCGGCGACTGTGAGAAATGGACTAGGGTTGTTGCATCAGGGACGGGTGCAACGTAAGAGGCGAGTCCGTGATGTAAGACTGAGATTAGCAAGTTGGAATGTAGGTACGATGACTGGAAGAGGAAGAGAGTTAGCGGATGTTTTAGAAAGACGACGAATAAATGTGGCCTGTTTGCAAGAAACGAAGTGGAAGGGATCAAAAGCCAGAGAGATTGGAGTGGGTTATAAATTTTATTATTGTGGAAGTGATGGAAAGAGGAATGGTGTTGGGATCGTATTGGATAGTGAGTTGAAAAAGTGTGTGACGGATGTTAAGAGAGTGAATGATAGAATGATAGTTGTAAAATTAGTGTTGGAAGATGTAGTGCTTAATGTTGTAAGTGTTTATGGACCTCAGAGCGGAAGTGATGATTCTGTGAAAGATAAGTTTTGGGAGGATTTTGATAGAATGTTTATGGAAATACCTGATAATGAGGAAATTTATATTGGTGGAGATTTTAATGGGCATGTGGGATGTATGAATGGAGGGTATGAGAGAGTGCATGGAGGGTTGGGCTTTGGAACCAGGAACAAAGATGGAGAAGCCCTGTTACAAGCTGCGTCTGCATTTGACTTGGCTATTGCCAACACATTTTTCAAAAAATCAGACCAGCATCTTTTCACATACAAAAGCGGTAACCATTCTACGCAGATTGATTATTTTCTTCTAAAGAGAAACCATATTAACACAGTGAAAGACTGCAAAGTCATACCGGGTGAAAGCTTGGTCTCCCAACATCGATTACTGGTCTTAGAAGTAAAATTAAAAATCAAAAAAGTGACGAAACAGGCAAAGCCCCCTCCCAAAATCAAATGGCACCAATTGGAAAATAAGGAGTGTGCGGAAGAATTTCGGAAACGAGTTGTAGATAGAATGATAGAAATGACGGATTTAGAGGATATGTCAGTGAATGAATGTTGGAATGAAATGGCGACGTGTATTCGGGATGTGGCAAGGGATGTGTTCGGGGAATCGAAAGGCAAAGGAAAGATAGATAGGGACACGTGGTGGTGGAATGATGAAGTACAGAAGGTTTTGAAAGATAAAAAGTGTGCATTTAAAGAATGGAAGAACGTTGAAAGTGGTGATGATGAACTGAAAGAGATGAAAAGAAGTGTGTACATTGAGTGTAAAAGAAAGGCTAAGAAAGTAGTCGCTGTTGCAAGGGCAAAGGTGCAAGACAAGCTATACCACTCATTAGAAAGCCCCAACGGACAGAAAGACCTGTATAGAATAGCCAAAGAAAGAGAAAAGAATGCAAGGGATATTGTGCATGTAAAATGTATTAAAGACGAAGCGGGAAAGATTTTGACGAATGACGAGGACATACAAGAAAGATGGAAAAGGTATTTTGAAAAGCTGATGAATGAAGAAAATATGTGGAGTGGAGTGTTAGAAGATGTGCCAGTAAATACTGGTGTCGTGAAAGATATTTGTATGAATGAAGTTAAGAAAGCCGTGCAAGATATGAAGAATGGTAAAGCAGTTGGCCCTGATGGAATTCCAGTGGAAGTATGGAAGTTTTTGAAAGCGGATGGATGGAAGTGGCTGACCTTATTCTTTAATAAGTTGTTGCAAGAAGAGGCGATCCCGGACGAATGGTGCAACAGTTCTCTGGTGCCCATCTTAAAAAACAAGGGTGATGTACAGGACTGCAACAACTATCGAGGAATTAAGCTCATGTCGCATAGTATGAAAGTTTGGGAAAAAGTGATAGCGAGAAGAATGAGAGAAGAGAGTGAGGTATCACAGAACCAATTTGGATTTATGCCTGGAAGAGGAACAACAGACGCCATATTTGCCATCCGCCAACTGTGCGAGAAGTACCGGCGTGTGCACAGGAACTTGCACATGGTGTTTATAGACCTCGAGAAGGCATACGATAGGGTTCCCCGAAAGGTTCTGTGGTGGGCAATGAAAGAGAAAGGAGTGCCTGTGAAGTACCTGCAGCTTGTAAGGGCCATGTACAGTCGACCTTGTACCCGTGTTCGGTCCGAAGCTGGCGTCACTGGTGAGTTCAATGTGGCTGTAGGTTTGCACCAGGGGTCGGCTTTAAGCCCTTATTTGTTCCTCCTGATAATGGATGCTCTGACATCGGACATACAGGAGGAAGCACCCTGGTGCATGCTTTTTGCCGACGACATTGTTCTCATCGGAGAAGACGCAACCGAGGTCCAGAACAGATTGGGAAAATGGCAGGGCAAACTGGAGAGTGTCGGACTGAAGATAAGCAGGACAAAAACCGAGCACATGTTCTGCGACTTTGGTGGTCCATCCAGTTTTGCCCATATTGCCTTAGATGGTGTATACCTACCAGTCTGTTCCGATTTTCGGTATCTCGGTTCAGTTGTACAGAATGATGGTGAGATAGAGAAGGATGTAAGAAGTCGAATAAATGCGGGATGGATGAAATGGCGACAGGTCTCCGGAACAATTTGCGATCCACGTATGCCCCTTAAGCTTAAGGGGAAAATATACAAGACGATCGTAAGACCTGTCGTATTGTATGGGTCTGAGTGTTGGGCAACAAAAGGGACGGATGAACAAAAGGTGCGCGTGGCTGAGATGCGAATGCTGAGATGGATGTGTGGAGTGACGCGAATGGACAGAGTAAGGAATGAGTACATAAGAGGAAGTGTGAAAGTGGCGCCAGTGAATGAAAAGATGAGGAGCAACAGGCTAGCATGGTATGGGCATGTAATGAGAAGGGAAGAATGTCATGTAACTAGAAGAGTACTTGGTATGAATGTTGATGGATTTACGAGTAGAGGTAGGCCAAAGAAAAGATGGATGGATTGTGTGAAGGATGACATGAGTAAGAAAGGGGTGAGTGTTGAGATGACGGCTGATAGAGGAGAATGGAAGAAGAACACATGTTGTGCCGACCCCACATAATGTGGGAAAAGGGCAGGGAGATGATGATGAAAGCTGAAAGTTTGCGAGTTTGTTTAGATGTTTGGATATTTGTATCTTTGTGTTTCAATCACGCCTAAACTAGTGAACCGATTTGGATGAAACTTGGAATAGGCGTAGATAGTGACCAGCCCGGCTAGCATGACTGTCGTGCACGAGAAACGAGACATTTTGTCGATTTTGGCTTTTATAACATGCATACCACAACATAGTAGTTTGTTCTTGTAGACTTACCTACGCTATGGTAGGTTGTTAGAACATAATTCAAGCAAGATAGATACCGCAGCTATTTTTGTGATCAAACTCCACTCTGTGTCTTCACACGTTTGTCGTCAATTATCTCGTCCTCGCAAGGTAACGACGAGAAATTACTCGTGCCATGACAAACGAAGTGTAATAATGTCAGCGCTTTTGGAGTAGTAGAGGTAGTCAGAAGCATGTCCAAATACATATTTGATACATGCCCACATCTTGCAGAAGCTGGTATTCCATACGTGACAGGTTGCAAGCCCATCGCCGCCTATAGGAATACTAACTGGATTCCTCATGATGTTTTCCTTCACCGTTTAGACCACGTGTTAAAGCGCATATACATTTTACGAAACGCAATGATACACGGCCGGGATTCTTAATGTCTTCACAATCTACTAATTTCTCGTTTCTCGTGCACGAGATATCTCACGTCGCTTACGCTAGCCGGGCTGGAATAGCATAAAGGCTATTCAAAATGTTGGTACCACGCAGGCGAAGCCGCGCGCCGAAGCTAGTGTGAAAATATGTTCGGATGTTTGTTGGTTAGGTATACCTAGTTTAGTAGTTTATCATCAGCCTTTCTCATCCCATTGCTGGGTATAGGTCTCTCATCACTTTTGCCAATTGTTATATTAAACCGACTAAACTAGCTCATAGGCCGGGTTCCCACTATGCCGCACCGGTAGATCTGACGGAAACCGGACACCGGACAGAATTTTCATATTACACCGGATCCCAGAAGAAAATTGGACAGTCAAGTACTCACCTCAGTCGAATTTGGACCTGTGCGGGTATTCTACCGGCGCTGCGCAGTGACAAAACGCTCGGTTAAAATACCGGGCTCGGTAGTTTTGCTTTTAGTTTTACCGAGCCAGTAAATCTGCCGGTCCGGCATAGTGGGAACCCCGCCTTACTAGACTAGTATGAATGATTGAGGCGATTCTTACCCTCTCCAGCGATTCCCAGTGTAGGTTTCCGAAAGGATAAGCTGGTGAAAACATGTTGACCAGCATTACTTTCAAGGGTAGAATGGGGTCATACTTCATATCGTAACGTTTATATCCCCACTTCTCGTCTTTTCTCATTAGCGCGAAGAACCAGTCTATTAAATCGGAGAGTTGGTATCTGCTAGGCCTGAAAGTAACATTATTTCTTGCATCTTAGATGAGCAATGTCATAGGCCCTAGAATCTTGATAGCATAAAATCGTAGAAGGTACAAAATATTATTCTGTGGAATATAACTGAACGATAGAGTAGATATTTGTTTTGTAGCTTTCCACCACACTTGGGGACAAACCCCGGGATGGTTGAATCTGCGACAGCGGCGCGCTTATGATTAGATACTGGGTAATTGACATAAAAACGAGATTAAACAGTATTACAACTGTATCTCCAGTAACTCATATAAATATTATCAATGGGTCAGTCAGAGTCATGTCCAAAAAATATTTGGATGTGTCTTACATTTACTACAACTTTTTACTGTAGGTACACGAAATAATCAATGGTGTTCTTTTCTTACCCAACAGCCTGGTAGGTCATGCAACGCGTGTCAGGATCGCGAGCAGCGTTCACAATAGCCTGCGCGACGTCAGAAACGTACACAGGTTGCTTGACAGTCTCGAGGCCGTTCCTGTACAGGGGCATGAGTTGTCCATGCACACGCCATTGGGTTGCGAAAGATCTGAAATTTAAAAATATCCAATATATTACCAGCTTCCTTACTCAACCCACTACTTACTGAGTATTATTATTGTCAGGAGGAAATGCCGAGGGGTAGCTTTATTTTCACCCACTCAAATTGATAGACTTATTAGTATGTGTGTGCACTATGCACCAAAGAGAATTGTGCACTTTGTATTGTGGAGGAGATAAAATTTTATTTATTCTATTTTTGTTAAAGTCCTGTAATATTTTTAATTGCAATTAACCTTTTTTTAAATGGTTCAAAGACATTATAAAGAGACAACTCAGATAATAAATACACAATTGATTAATTAAGAACTGTTTTTGTTACTTTTGTGTTTCTTTCTTTTGGTGTACAATAAAGTAATATTCTATTCTATTCTAATCAGAGACAAAGACAACTCAGATAATAAATGTATTAAATCTCTCTATTTATTTGTGAAAAGTGGATTTTTTTCCACCTATTAGATAGATAGAAGATAGAAAATACTTTATTGTACACCACATGGACATTACAAAATACAAACAAAGATACAAGAAAACATTTAAAGCGAAGTACAATGGGCGGTCTTATCGCTGTGAGCGATTTCTTCCAGACAACCTTAGGATGAACTGGATTAAAGGAAGGCAAAATTATTATTACTTTATAGGGTTGATACTTTTCCACTTAAAACAACAATCATTCAGAAAATAGATTTTAATATTGAGGTAAGACCATGTAAAGTCAAGAGCCATCATTCATGTTGGGCAGTCATGCACATCTAACAGAAAGACTTACCGAATAAACCTATCCTCAGAGCCATAGATGTCCGAGGCTGTTATGATAGTAGCAGTGGGGAACTCTTCTTTGACAGCCAGCTCACCATAGTACTTGCTAATCTTCCACTTGGAAGGGTTTCTCAACACCAGAGGCCTTGGGTTTTCCTCTGCATTCAGATAGGACAGATGGATGAACCTGTCCACTCCCATCTCACGACAAATTCTGAAATATTTGGTTATGGAATAGGTATAGTTGTTTAATTGGTCCTAGATGGTGTTTAATATAATCAAAGCTCGTTTTACTGTAGGAATTTAAAGAATAACAGAGTCAAACACATTTTTTCAGTAGGACAACTGGTAAGTTTTAGTAGTAGTATCACCTAGTCCATGGCCTTTATATGTATATGTAACTAAATTCTGAAATACATGTTACTCACCGGGCAATCCGCCTAGGACCCTCAACATTAACATCATTGTATTTGAAGTTCTTAGTTTCATAGTCTCGACCCACCAAGTTGATGACGACATTGGAGTAACGGACTGCTCTTGCAATAGACTCATCATCACGAATATCGAAGGGGGTGAACAGGACTTGGCCCAAATCTCCGCAGACTTTTAATCTTTGGGCATCATAGAAGTCACTTCTGTATGGCAGGATCATCTAAAAAAGTTAGCAACAGATAAGAAATGTATTTAATCATGGAGGCACAAACATAGTAAATAATCTATACTAATATAATAATATTAAAAAGAGGAAAGATTTGTTTGTTTGAATTGAATAGGCTCTGAAACTACTGGACTGATTTGAAAAATTCTTTCACCATTAGAATCCTACATTATTCCTGATGAACATAGGCTATCTATATTTTATCCCGGGGAAGTGAAGTTTTCCCGAGGGACCGCGGGTAATACCCCGACGGACAGCTAGTGTTAAATAAATCTAATGTGTAATTATAAATAAATAAATAATCAGCAATACTGTAACTTCCATTCATGAAACTTGAAAAACTTAAATTTTATGAATCAGCTTAGAACTTATTCAATGTACTTGTTATGCTGCATTTAATAAAGTAAAGGAATAGTTATACGGCTTACCTGAGTCCCTATCTTGCCCAGTTTATTGCACACATATTTTCCTACAAAACCAGTGCATCCAAACACAGTCGCAACAATACCGTTGAAGCTGCTACGGCCACCTGTACCTCTCTTGTAAGCCGCCAGGTTAGGCCTGCCATCCGAACTATAATGAGCTGCTTTGATGTAAACAACGCTCATAGATCCATTGAGAGCTGCAACACGAAACAATATTTCCAGTACAACGTTGTAGTCACGAGTAGAACATAGTAATATTGTTATTTTTGAGGTATCAAACGAAGGATTGTGTGTGATATGCGGGCATTATGTAAGACTTCAATTTTAATGTTTACGTAGAGGAAAGAGTTAGCTTACGTATTATTTTTTGCGCAATATGGCCTGTCAAAGCTGCAGTAGCCATTTTCAGGCCTTTATTTCAGCACTTTTGTCGTAAATTTCAAAATTTTCATCGAAAAGCGATCGACAAAATCGCGAGACTGCGACTACTTGGATTGGATGATAATATTGACATTGACGGTAATTGACTGATGACGGATTCCGTTTTTTGACTTTGACTTACTTCACATCATTATGCGCAAGCTCAGAATAAAAAAAAATCGGCGCACTTAAGTCTTTTAGACGGCATGCGCTATGCGCATTACTTTTCTTTCCCATTTCCTCCCTGCCAAACTGTGTATTGTCATTTTTTACTATTATTATTATTTATTTATTTACACACACATAAAATATAACATTATAGTTATATATCACCAATCACCAAGATTATAACGTAATCTATTTACATCATAGCAGTAAGGTTTCAGAAAAACAGCATTCGTGTGCTATCTCGTCCCCCGCAAAAACCGGCAGAAAATGATAAAAGAGCAATTCTGTCATTAACTCGTCTAGTTCTAGTTTGTCTGAGTCAGCGATGCATACAAAAGTTATTTTACCTGTGGCCAAAGTTCTATCACTCACGAACAAATTGAGTTGTCAACTTGGCAACAAAACAAACCAGCCAGCTGATTGCGATTTGCGCCTTCGTGTTTTATTTCAGGAACCAAAAATTGTGTGAAAAGGTGTTTTTTTTTCTTAAAACCACTTCTAAAATTGATATTTCCTATAACAAAAACACTGCGGGAAGTCGTGAATAGCAATGGAAGAGAGCGATATTGAGCAACTCTGCAATGGGTCTAATGTTATTGAAATCACTAGAATTCTTCAGAATTTCTCCCTAAATGTAAGTTCTTGTCCCATAAATTATTTGCTAATGTCATCTAACTATTGATTATTTTACCATAATGAATGGTTACAGAATGAAAAAAGTACATTTGCATTTCCAAGTCTGATGGAGAACAACCAACGTGTTATTCTGTGGACAGCTCTGTTTCAACTCCTGCAGAGAAAGGAGTGTCAACCGGTTCATTCTATGTGCTTGGCAGCCATAAGAATCTTAAGGTAGTTATTAATTCTAACAATATTTCTATGTAATCAATCATCCTAATTAAATTAACAATTAAGTTCATGATAATGTGACTAATTAAAAACACTTTTTTTCAGTCGAGATAAAACAGATCTAGAAAATCTCCTTTGTGAAAGATGGATCAAGGTTCTTATTGAGAAAGCTGGGTTGTATAATTTCACTGAGATGGAGGAAGAATCCATTGTTTCTTTTGAGCTGGCTGACAAAGATATCACCGTTGAGGCATTGAAATGTCTCTGCAATATAACATTCAATAGTGAGGTATCTCGTACATTCTGTGCTGATACTGACATAGCTCAGAGCCTCATAGCCAGACTGAGAATCTACAAGGACATTCCATTCAAAGATGACATAATGCTATTTGACATGAAACTATTGTTTATCCTGACTGCTTTGAGGCATGATATAAGAGCGAAGATAAAAGAACTTCATGGCATGGATTACTTGACAAGTTGTCTGGATGAAATCATTTTAGAAGCATCTTCAGAGTCTGAGAATGCTTCATGTAGCCCTGGCATGGAATATTTTTTACAGGTATTGAAAATAAAATACTTTTCAATTTAATTTCAATTTATTATAAAACTTAATACATAAGTATTACAATTATTATTATTTACCACCAACTACGCACTAGGTTAAGCCTGTATCGCGGCTGTTCAAGTAACTTAACTAAGTACCTATATAAAGTAAATACCTTTAACACAAATAACGGGATTTTTACCATGATTTACTGTTTGTTGAGTTTCCCGATATTTTAGCGCAGTTGCATACGCCATGATCATGAAAGAACTGGTCATTGCGAGTGGGTAAGTATAAATAAACAAAAATTATTGGAACAGTTTGATCTCTCAGACCTACATTTCAATATCTCATCATTTAGTATGAAAAAAAATAATTTAAATTTTGTTTTCAGGACAAAAAACATGCTATAGCTTGTGATATCCTAAAAGCTCAGTTCAATCTTATTATGCAATCTGGACCAGAAGAGGCTGTAGGCGAGTATGAAGAAGCCATGTTTCTGAAGTTGATGCCCATTCTTACTGCATTGCTGTATTCTCATTCATCGAGTGAAGAAAGAATGTTTGATCTACACAACAATATTGCAAATCTATTGACAAGGTATGAAGCATAAACAAGTATATTGTAACCTTATACTAAATTCTATACATGTATGTTTTGTTCTCAGTGTTCCATCTACATTCTACTCTTTTCTTACACCATTGCTGAATGAGGGTGAATCGGCGAGATATACTTATGATGGTAGGAACATGGATGCATTACAATCCCTTGTCAATTTACTGCAACATAAGCTGAATATTACACAGGTAATTTCCCAGTTTTTAAAACTGTAGTTTTAGTAAACCTTATTCACTGCCCTTACACTTGCTTGTAATGTGATTAATTAGAGAGATTTTTAATATTACATTTTAATATGTCACATCTCGCTAGTTAGTAGAATTTGATACAGTTCAAGTTCCTGGCATAAGAATATTATAGCAATTTTTTTTATTTCTAATTTTTAAATGCTATGTTATGTCTATGTTTCAGAACACAACCAACCAGTACGAGAATCTGTCTCCAATCTTGACTGTGATGAACAAATGTGCCCACAATCGTTCCCAACGCAAATATCTGCGTCAAGTAGTCTTGCCACCGTTGCGTGATGTCTCTCTGCCGCCAGAGAAAGGAAACACTTTGAGGAACCAACTGTGCAGACTGTTGACCACCCCTGTCACATCTGTTAGGGATTTAGTGGCAGAGTTCCTGTTTATTCTTTGCAAGGAAAAAGGTGAGTCAAGTGGAAATTACTATGATCCCCATAACTAATGAAAAACTTTAAAGATTCTATAGAAAAAACGAACAAATGCTGTAGTGAGTAAATCTGTAATGTAAACTTCTTCTTGCTGTAGTGAGTAAATATGTAATGTAAATTTATAAATTTTTGCCATTTCGAATGTGTAAAGATTCTCTGGATTAATAAAAGTGTCCATAAATCTACCATAGGTATTCTTACATGGTAATTCCCCCCATTGTAAGTAAGGTCGTATGAGTTAGAGGCCAACTCAGGCGACGGAGTTTTTAGGCCACCTTAAAGCCTCCGTAATGGTTTTAAGAGTGAAACCTTAATGCTAATATTATTTATAGTGGGCCGTATGGTGAAATACACTGGTTTCGGCAACGCAGCGGGTCATCTCGCTCAAAAGGGCCTATTGGGAGGTGTTCGGAGCGCTCAATACTCCTCAAGCAGCGACGATTCAGATACAGAGGAATATTTGGAGGCGCAGCCGAATATTGACCCCGTTGTAGGGTGCACTAGACCCCCGCGAGTCAACCCCTTCGAGGGTATGACTGAGGAGCAGGTATGTGCAATGCAGTTTAAAAACCAAGAAATGAGGGTTCAATTTCAATTCGTTAATCCAAGTTATAAGCTAAGCCTCTAACAAATTCTAATCTGGTTAACCGCTTAAGCGTAAAGGAGCAACAAACTTCCATCCATCTAAACGTAATTTACTTCATATATTTGTACCAACAGAAGGAGTACGAAGCTATGAAGCTGGTGAACCTGTTCGACGCGATGGTGACACAGGGTGTTGTGAAACCGGCGCGCATCGGTCCCGACGGCCGGCCTCAGCCTGTAGATCACGTGCTTCAACTTCGGGATGATTTGCCAAACCGGCCGCAGTCATAGGTATGGAGTCTATCTCTTGTGATTGTGATATAGTAATTTGATGCAAAAACATTTTTGTGTCCGGACAGTTATAGCTATAGTATTTTTGTGTACATTTGTCTCGCTGATGTACGTAATATAGTGTGTCTCTTTACACTCATAATTTTTGCGTTCAGTAAACTTCACGTGTGCGAACGTGACAGATATTAAAATATTTGAGACCCGACGAATGATTGCCGGACTCTAGGTATGAAGTCCTATGTATTTCATCTTGTGATATAGCGGTCTAACTTGATGTTGATTCTGTGTAGGCAGTAATAATAATCATATCTAGCTACGAGATGACATCCAGTACATGACATGTTCCATTGGAGTCCTAGTTACTAGTTTAGAGTACTTTCGGTGATTCAACTGTGTAATATAACTTAATGCTTGTAATATGTACAAACAGTAGATATTCACTCATGCATTTTTCTCAAAACATGACATTCAAAGCTCTTTTGGCCAAATTAGAAAGAAATATTTAGTTGTAAGTTAAATTCGATTAGACTTGGTTGCCTTTGAAGGGTTAAAATTGAATTGTGATAATTGTCATTATTATTCGGCCATGAAAATATTTTGAAAACTATTAGTGTTGAAAAATAATAAGTATTCAATTTAGTATAGCAAGTTTTCAATGTCACCGGTAGAAACGCTAGGTATTGGATATTTTAAATCTTTTTATCTTAAACTATTATAGACTAGAGTTGTTCTTAAACCTACAAGTAGAATCAAAACGTACACATAATATCTACTGATATAATTATGTTTCTTTAAATTATTTTGGTATAAATTTTATTATGAAATAAAATTTTGATTCTGTTATTTAAGAAATGGCGCCAAAGTTATGTATAATAGAATATTCAATTTATGTATCCCACTACTTTTGCTTAATAGATATTGTTTTCAGCAGGTTTGAAAATTGAAATAGATGTTTAGAATAAAGTGTTTTTTAACCTGCTAGATCCCTTATCACGATCTAGCATATTTGTGAAATAAAAGTTTGAATGTAGCATTTAAGTAGTCTATACTTTTATTATATTTTTTATTTTATCAGTAAAAATACCTTATTGCATTTTATTTCGTTAAGATTTTTTATTTAAAAGATTACATTTTACGTAAGTATTTATTTATGATCAGATATAAATGTTGTGTAATGTATCAATTACTGAATAAATTTTAACAATTTACACATGTATTTATTGTTATGATCCTTAACGGTTAACCCTTTAACAATTTCGTTATTCTATCCTTAGTTCACAACGTTTTAGTAAAATTTTAGACACTCAAAATGTGTTTTAGTCTGTTTGGATGAATTTTAGACACTAGTATATTAATCAATGCCCTAAAAGGCTGAAGTTCCGCAGGTTCTGATACCTGCGCTGTAAGTCCGCGTTTACAGGCTGTATGTTGTTTGTGTTGGGCGGCCAGTCTGGCTCTGTTGGGCGGGCGGGAATGTTGTGCGCGGATTCTTTTAGTTCCGAGCCGAAATTCTGCCAAATGATTAAAAATACAACAGGTATGAGTAGGATAATAAATGCGTGTATTTTTACAACTTTATTACGTTTGGTTTAGTTCAAGTTTCATCATGATTCGTGTTGTAAGCCGGAAATTGAAGAAAACTATTGAGGGGGGACTTATCCTTTGTTTACTTTTCGGTGCTTGCGAAAAGCTCGGATATGATTGTTCTAGTGTTCAGATTTCTAAATACGGTCATTTTAGGATTAAGTTATAGAAGTTGATTTTAAATTATTCTTCAATGCAACTTATCTGTAGCTGTAACTATTTTTATCTATCTACTGTTGGTAGGTAGGTAGGTATGTGTACAAATAAAAGAAAAAGTAAAATAGCACTTTTACTTTGTTCAGTGTTTTACTAATTTATTTTCACTGAAGTTTTGTAAGCTTAAGAAATCCGGAAGTAGGTATTTATTTATCAAGAGCATCGACATTTTCACAAGTAGGTACAGAGACAGATTGGTAACCTACCTACCTATCTACCAATTGTGCTATTTACAGACTGGATAAACAAAGAGTTTCTATTAAAATAATTTGATTTCTCGTATTACATGGGTTTTTGCAACTGGGAATGCTGAGAACTTTCTTGACACAAAATGTTTCTACGTGTGTAAGCTCGAGGAACGCTCCATGGCCAAATGACCGCTCAGTATCGGACACAGACACAAATCTATGTGACAATTAAGACTACCAGTTTTCGTGAAATAGAACAAATCTGCTTTATCTACTGTAGACTGCTAGACTGCCGACGTCTAGTGATCTCTCTTTTCCTACAGGCGCAATGCTGGTAGTTCTAGCGGGTATATTGGCTGTAGGCTGGTGTAGTACAACATACTCTCCTCCCCCCACCTCTGGGCCTCAGTGTGAACGCGCCCCCCCGCACGCGCAGCCGGCTGACCGGCACTATCGCTTGGGAGTCGCTGGGGACCCTGACCTGTTCCTACCTGGGGAATTGTATACGGGTAAGAAACATGCTGAGTTGTATTCGATTGGATTTAAAAATCTTCTTAGAAAAGTGTTGTATCGTTTCTTCGTATCGAATGAGCATTTTCGCAATTTATAGCATCGGATCGTGAATTCTGACTTTATGGATTCAACAGATAGACACGGGTCGGATGAAAGTGAGACACGGGTCGGATGAAAATGTCTTCCGTCATGGATACTTTCGAAGATCTGCTAAATCACCATGCAGATTCATGAAGTCTATTTGGCTAGGTTTGTGTGGGATTCACATTTTAGTTTAGGTAACTTTAGACTTTTACCTTTCAGTTTCCCTTCAAGGCGTAAACAGCGGCCAAGGCTCCACGCCATTTTCAGGGTTTACCATTTGGGC
This sequence comes from Epirrhoe alternata, assembly GCA_963565295.1. NCBI lineage: Eukaryota > Metazoa > Arthropoda > Insecta > Lepidoptera > Geometridae > Epirrhoe > Epirrhoe alternata. The sequence continues at coordinate 7,890,393 of OY751381.1, read as the reverse complement.
CGAGGTAAGCCGAGACGCTTCGAAGACCACCAAAGTAGAAGACACCAAGTCCACTGCTACACCTGATTTGCCGCTCGGTACTTTTCAAGCATATGATGCGCAGACTAAGATACACGAGGTCTGTGCACCAGCCGCGGATAATGCTACTGGCCATCCTAAAACTGAAGTTCAGGTAATTACTTTTCCATAGTTAAAAATCTTTCAAAATTCCACTCATCATCCTTTATCTCGTCAGCCAGTCATGTAACTAGAAGAGTACTTGGTCTGAATGTTGATGGATTTACAAGTAGAGGTAGGCCAAAGAAAAGATGGATGGATTGTGTGAAGGATGACATGAGTAAGAAAGGAGTGAGTGTTGAGATGACGGCTGATAGAGGAGAATGGAAGAAGAACACATGTTGTGCCGACCCCACATAATGTGGGAAAAGGGCAGGGAGATGATGATGAGTAGCTAAGCTACCCAAACACACGTTATTTCACTGGGCTTTACCTATGCGTTTAGCATGTTTTGCGTAATTTCTGTAGATACTGCATAATTATATTATATCCACTATTCTGTCAGAGCTATTATCATTATAGGTATGAAAATTATTTTAGGAAATTGCTCAATGTGCTTTACCTACTTGAACGATTTTTCTCGATTCTTAGGTGATTTGGAGCGCTCCATCAATCACCGCAGGGGCTTGTGTGAGGCTTTGTGCCCGAGTCGGTCCAGCCAAGAACGAGCATTGGTCGATATTGGCACGAAAACTGTGCGCCGCACCAGCCGCGCCAGCTAGTATTGCAAGGCAACCGCATATTGTGGAGCCGTGCTGTGCTTGCGATGAAGCCAAATATGAGGTCAGAAAATAACAGCCTAAACACTTTTTACACTTGCACTATTTTGTCCCACGTTGGGCGCCACTTTCATGAAAGTGGCGCCCCTGCTTCTTAGTAACACTATGTTTAGGCCGAAAGTTGATGCATTTTTTGATGTTGTCGTCGCTTTATTATTGCGCTTGGTGCAAATTTAGCAGTTTGTGTTTCAAAATCAAACTCGTAATCTAGATTGTTCGAATTTTAAATAGGTGACATTCGAAGCTTTATGGTCTCGAAATACCCACCCACGAGAGTTCCCACCGGAAAGCGCTCGAGCCCATTTTGGAGAGATCATTGGCGCTTCCCACACCGCACAATACCGAGTCTGGCAAGAAGGGAGGGTTGCTAGCTCTGGAATGAGGAGATTGGCTGATGACGGTGCTACTACATCCCTTGAAAAGGAACTGAAAGCTGAGGTAACATTTTCACATTGATACAAAGTTGTTCTGAAATTACTGCCAATAATTAAATGTAACTAAGATAGCTAGCTACAGTGGTAGATGTTTCTAGCCTTTTTTTTTTACTTTTACTTACTTAAAGATCTAGGCATTCCTCTGAGATGCCTTCAGACGAACTAGTATTTCTCCAAAACTATTATTGCTGTCGTTTTCAGAGCGATCACATTCGCACGATCATAAAAGCCCGCGGAATATCATGGCAGCAAATCGCTGCAGCCGGTGTCGGAATTCCCAGCACCTTTGCCGTTTTCCGAGTTGATTCAAAGAACCACCTCGTATCCCTGGTGTCGAAGCTTGCGCCATCGCCTGACTGGATCGTAGGAGTGTCAGCTTTAGAGCTCTGCGCTACTAACTGTACTTGGACGACCTCATTTACTTTACCTCTGTATCCCTATGATGCTGGTACTGATAATGGACTAAGTTATATGGTGAGTCACTATCTTATCGATATTAACTCTAGGTTTCTGGTATTTATAAACGCTTCTAGATTTGCTAGTTTTGCTGGGGTAAACAGTTGAGCATTTTCGAGGTCTCCAACCAACTTAATCTGTTCGATGATTCATCCGAATCTATCGCACGCTATTGAGACAATTTTAAGAAGTGAAGTATTCCGCTTCCACGTTCCACGTGTCAACTAGTTCTGTGATTGAAACACAGCTGATGCAAAGATCCTTCCTTAAAAACCTTTCACTTTGCTAGTTATAAGATAGATTGAATATGGTTTTATCATTGTAGTCTCGTCGCATGCCAACTATCCCCGCATCTCCAGTGCGAGCGCTTCGGCCGGATTGGCCTAAGGATGTTCGCTCGCCGTTTTTCAGCACGATTGGAGAAATGCGCCCTTTTGCGCGTCTGCGGTTCTCTCGACTGAGACTTTACGAGAAGGGCTGTGAAGCTTCAGGTTAGTATGATGTAAACTAATGTAAAAATATAAATGTGCTCATACCAGACATAGCCCTTTCTTAAAACTGTTCACAAAAAGAAGTTGCAAACAATACAATACAGCCTTAAAACTGTATTCAATCTGAGATTCAATTGAAAACACAACTGTAAATACTGAGATACCTTTCAGAATGTTTTATCTTTCTTACGATCATTTGCTTACTTGTGTATTTTCAAAGTAGACCCCTGGTTTATCCATTACCAAAATACTCATAACTATGAGACACTGTTTGATTACCGAATTAGCTGTAGAAGCGGGACCAGAGCCGCCAGTCGCAGCTGTGGGTGCCGAAAGTTCATGTCAAAGCCACGCGTGGGGCGCTTGGAGTCCATGCAGCGTGACCTGTGGTGATGGACATCGGATCCGCCAGCGTCAGTATCTTATGCCTCACGCGGCTGAGGCCTGCCGCCTCGAGCTCACGCAGCGTCAGCTGTGCCGCGGACCCCGGCGAGACTGCAGGTGAGGGGGATGAATCTATAATGGTGGCGATAATCATTTTCTCTCGCTTGCACATTATTGCCGTCATTTTTGTGCAAGCGAGAGAACATAATTATCGCCGCCATTCGTTCGTAATACTTCCTGCAGGTGAGAGGAACGGGACAGGGAAAGTATCTCCTTTTTTATAAGTCCGAAAATCCATTATGGATACCCTACCGCCGTGGGGACAGCGGATTGCAAGCTGCCGAAGCCTGATGCCTACTGGTTAGATCGATTCAGGGATTGTGTAGCTAGCGATCTGAAACTTATAGCTGGAAGGCTGGACACGGACTGCGCTTTCATGAAGCACTGGACGCGCACACATAGTGCCATGCGCTCCGGTAGTTATAAGTAATATTAATTTATGATGTTTTTAATTGTCTCTATGGCTGTACTTGTGTATCATTATGTATGTACGAGTATTATGCTGAAATAAATAAATTGAATTGAATTGAATTGTGAAAGCCGTGATATCCCACAGCTCTCAGCTTCTGTAAAAAAGCAATTTCTATTTAATAACTAGCTGACCCGCGGCAAACGTTGTTTTGCCATAGTATAAGTATTAATATCGTTATTAAAAGATAAGGGTGGTAGAAGAGTGATTTTTTATATTTCTGAAACAAAACAGACCAAAGAGCATTTCAGAGCTAGGAAGGAACAGACCAAAGTGATCAAACCTCATTTCACAGCTAGAAACATTTTGTATTGAAAAACTAAATTGTCGTTTTTAGTATTTTCTCTTACTTATTATTTATGTTTTTCACCGTTTAAACCTTCCCTGGACTTTCATGAATATTTCAAGACCAAAATTATCCAAATCGGTTTAGCTGTTCGCTCGAGTTTTAAGCAGACTAACGAACAGCAATTCATTTTTATTTATATAGATTTCGAACCTGGTCTTCTCTTTTTGGAGGAGAGTGCTGTCTCTTTTACTCACTTACTTAACTTTTGCGGTGGTCAACGTTTCCAGTCCCGATATTGTATTTTTTCTACTTTCATATTTTTTGTTCCAAAATATTTAGAAAGCCATGATAAGCCACAGCTCGTTATCTTCTTTTAAAAATCAATGTCAATTGAAATGTCCGTCCACCCAGAGCGCCATCGGAGTATGAGCCGGAGCCGGCGCAGGATCACGGTCCGTGCGCTGTGTCCGCTTGGTCGGCATGGTCTCCGTGCGAAGGATGCGGCGTTCGTGCACGTACTAGGCACTACGTGCTGCCGCGGGCTCACAAACGTTGCCACGTGGGATACCGCGCGAGGACCGTGCTCGACCAGGCTATGCCGTGCGATGCTGGCTCGTGCGAAATGTAAGTTTTCAGTCAACACTAGATTTTGAAAAACCTGTGTCCCACTGCTGGGCAAAGATAAACAAATAATGCTGGACTTTTCACACAGCATCATGTAGCCCCAAAGTAAGAAAAGCTTGTGTTATAGGTACTACATGACTGATATACTACTTAAATACCTTTTGTTTGTAAATACATACATATTATACACTAGCGGTGTTACCCGCGATCCCTCGGGAAAACATCACTTCCCCGGGATTATGAACCAATGTTCATCGGGTATAATGTAGGATTCTATTGGTGAAAGAATTTTTTCTCAAAAAGAGAAAAATCGGTCCAGTAGTTTCGGAGCCTATTCATTTCAAACAAACAAATCTTTCCTCTTTATAATATTAGTATAGATATATATAGAAAACACCCAGACCCGAGACAAATATCTGTAGATCATACAAACATTTGTCCCGCGGCGGGGTTAGAACCCGCAACCTTTTGCGTCACAGACGGGCCTTCATCCACTGCGCAGGTCGTCAAGCCGACCCGAAGAACCAACACTTTCAACTGGTTCTTGTCTTAATACAGAACTTCCTAACCCTGCGAGCCTTGGTCAGACTCTATCAATGATTCTCAACACAAATTAATAACAGAATACAGTAATAACATGAGTTTTTTCCAAAAATTTGATAAGACTTTTAATTTCATAATGAAATACCAAGTGTGGATCAGCACTATAAAACAATTACAGAAATTATAGATTTAGCTAAAGCGACATCTCTTAGTCATTTGATTCTGAATGTAATTTCAGACAATGAGCATGAGTTCACTAGTGAACGTGTAGATGGCGCTAATCGGTGCTCAACCGAAAAATATGAGCTTATCGAAAATTTGGACACCGGCAACAAGGGATTCTGTGGCCGAACGGTAAGGCATTCCGGATTTAGGAGGATCGTCTGATCGATGCGGGTTCGAATCCCGTCGGAATCCAAAATTTTGATAAGACTTTTCATTTCATAATGAGTTTTTTTGTTGCAGAAAACCAGATGCATACGTGAATATGACAGACTTCGACTGGTTTTTTGTGGTATGTATAAAAACTCATTGGAATCAGAAGCTTTGATTTTTAACCCCCGATCGTACTCCCAAACCTTTAAACGGATGAACCGATTTTCGTTTAGTTTTTTTTGTGACAGATAATTTTATCCCGAGTGTTCTTAGCCATGTTTCATGAAAATCTGTTCAGCCGTTTGAAGATCATCAGCTCTTTTCTAGTTGATGAGGGGATCTGACTAACTTCCTTATGTCTAATTTTTCTAAAAGTGGCGGGGGTTTTTTTCGTAGAAGGGTCTACGGGCTTCGATTTCTAGAATTGTGATTATTTCTCCCCTCACTGTATAAACTGCATTATGTTGTATATTTTATTAGCAAGTATTTGGTATTGTAGGATCTCCCATCAAGTGCTGAGTGCAAGATAACATCATGGGGTCCTTGGTCGCCGTGTTCTGCGAAATGTGGGCGTGGCCGGCGACTTCGTACAAGATTCTATGTTATGAGCGATACGAGACTACAGGCGTATATGACGCGAACTCTACTCGCTACTTGGAACCGAAGATTCTCTGAGCTGCAGGGCATTGTAAGTCTTAGACCCCTCGCAGACTGCAGACTTTCTATCGGCCGATAGTTGAGACGGAACATAGGTACTTCGGCTTACTTCTCCATGCTCATTACTAGCCGAAGTATGTTCCGTCTCAACTATCGGCTGATAGAAAGTCTGTAGTCTGCTAGGAGGCTTACTGTGTTTCATAAAAAGTCTTGGATTCGGTTACAAAATCAAGACTTTATGTTGACTTTTAAAAGACAGACTCAGACTATAGCTATGACGTCTTCGTACAATCGGAGCATTGGAGTCTACCGCTGATGCTTCCCCATATTTGTATTACTTTTGTCATTTATCATTCATTTCGTAATATTTTGTAACCAAGCATATTGTACTCGTATCCAGTTTAATAAATACTTTTTAACTAACCTACAGACTACCTAAAATCTGTCCCTAGAAAACTGTGCCTCAGCCTACGTTGCTTTATGATAAAATCAAGATAGTCCGTTTATAAAGTAATCCCACTCTAATAATAAATCTGAAAGTTTGTGAGTTTGTTTAGATGTTTGGATTTTTAGATGTTTGAACCAGTGAACCGATTTTGATGAAACTTGGAATAGGCGTAGATATTGACCTGGAATAGCATATAGGCTACTGAAAATGTTGGTACCACACGGGCGAAGCCGCGCGCAGAAGCTAGTTATAACTAAGATCTTGGGTTCTCTAGTTTAAAATTTCTACTCAGGCCATCATATGCAAGCTTTCTATCCTACAACTGACCCAAAATATATGTATTTTCAGGATTATACTCTGGATAACATAACAGTGGATCCTGAGATAGAGAAAACCACATTGGAGCACATAGAGAACTGTCAGTTTACGATGACGGCGCAAGAGGCGATTTGCGATGGAGATGACGGTAGTTGCGAAGAACAAGAAGTTCCGGAAGGTGCCTAATACATCTATCTATTTATTTATTGATTTATCGAGTTTTTGTAGAAACAAAACATTCCTTTGTGTCATCTAATACCACCTTAACTCCGCCCAATATAAAAAACAATAACTTAATAAAAAACAGCACTGGCACTCTCGGAAGAGGTTTCAGTAACAGTTCTATACTAAAAAAAAGGTACAAAAATAAGCCGGTGTCATCACATCACGTACCTAACAGGTCAAGTGACTCGCGAGGCGAATCCGAAGTTTTTTATCCATCCCAAAACTGCTCAACGCGCCTAAAGAAATTTGCACTTAAAAAATTGTTACTGTTAACCACTTCAAATATATTTAGAGACACGACGAACGTATAGAGCATATCTTAATTAATGTTGAAAACTTGAAATAACAGTCACAATAATGAATCCTGTATGCTAGCTACATGATATTCGTCTGTTTATTCATTTTTTCCAAACGAAAAATCATCCATTCTTCATTACAGATGTGTGCCGACAGCCATTACAAATAGGCCATTGCAGAGGCTACAACGAGCGATGGTACTACGATCTAAACCTGAACATTTGCGAGCCATTCGGCTTTAGCGGTTGTGGCGGCAACGCGAACAACTTCCGTAGTGAGGAACAATGCAGACTGGCTTGTGCAGATAGAAATATTACTGCATTACCGGACACTACTACCGTACCCACTACTACAGAGGAGTCGGATATATCTCTACCCCCCTTACCACCACGTGAGTTTGTCTCTGTACAAAGGCTACTCTATGTCCCATTTAGCTTAAATCTTCTTGAGGAACAATGTAGACTGGCTTGTGCAGATAGGAACATTACAGCGTTACCGGACACTACTACCGTACCCACTACTACAGAGGAGTCGGATATATCTCTACCCCCTTACCACCACGTGAGTTTGTCTTTATCACCAATCTACTCAATTTCAAGTTTAGCTAAAATCTTCTTGAGGAACAATGCGCAGATAGGAACATTACAGCGTCACCGGACACTACTACCGCACTCACTACTACAGAGGAGTCGGATATATCTCTATCCCCCTTACCACCACGCGAGTTTGTCTCTGTACAAAGGCTACTCTGTGTCCCATTTAGCTTAAATCTTTTTGAGGAACAATGCAGACTGGCTTGTGCAGATAGGAACATTACAGCGTTGCCGGACACTACTACCGCATTTGTTCAGAAGAGCACGTGACCTATATCGTAGATGTGTCAGAAATCCTGATAGAATTGTGCTTTCAAGAGTGCCCAGAACGACTCTATATCAAAAAAACTGTTTTGCAATGTGCGGGCAAATATTTAATAAAATACCGGTCGAAATAAAAGAATTGCCCATAAAGCTATTTGTAAGAAAAATGAAAGTATGGCTTCTTGACAGAACATTCTACAGTGTTGACGATTTTTTTAATAGTTAACTGAAAGTATATTTTTTTTTACAAACATTTTTATATTTTATTAAATACTATCTAATGAAAATTTATAATTTAATGACACAATGACATTCAACTACATTGCCCTGACATTAAAAATGTGCATACCAGTTCTTGGTGAAATATGTGATCCTAAATTGTAAACCTTATCAACTTGTTAACCATATTTCTTGCAAATAAAAATTTCATTTCATTTCAATTTCATTTCATTACCGTACTCACTACTACAGAGGAGTCGGATATATCTCTACCCCCCTTACCACCACGCGAGTTTGTCTCTGTACTCTGTGTCCCATTTAGCTTAAATCTTTTTGAGGAACAATGCAGACTGGCTTGTGCAGATAGAAATATTACGGTGTTTTTTTCGTGATGTAGTGTACTTACGGACACGGGTATAACATTCTTTAAGTCGTTGTAGTTAAGTCAATTTTGTTTCCAAGGTTTATCTTACTAAATTCGATGTTGTTTGTTGCAGCACTTCCAAATAAGACTGCCCCTGTGACGACAAAGAGATTGAAACCCACTCCGCCGTTTCAAGACAACGAAGTTATGCTCAGTGACGACTCATCGCGTTATATTGAAGGTAATATTACTTATTTATTTTATGTATTGAAAGAAAAGTGTTTACATTTTAGAAGCTTTTAAGCCTCTAATAGATAAAGTACTAATATGTTTTGGTTTGTTTTAGATGTGGATTGCAAGACAAGTGTATGGCTCGGCTGGACTGACTGCATCGGCAACTGCGAGTACGCCGTCAAACTCAACTATCGACGGGTTGTGGTACGTATATGCATATAAGACGAATACATAGTTTTTTTTTTTTTTTTTAAATAATGCTGGACAATTTCACACAGCATCATCTAGCCCCAAACTAAGCATAGCTTGTACTATGGGAACCAGATAACTGATACACTACTTATATACTTTTTTGTTTGTAAATACATACATATTATACATAGAAACACCCAGACCCGAGATAAATATTTGCAGATCATACAAACATTTATCCCGCGGCGGGGATCGAACCCGCAACCTGCTGCGTCTCAAGCGGGCTTTCACCCACTGCGCCACAGAGGTCGTCGGATATAGATGACGTCCTAAAAATCTTCTTTCAAATATTTTGAAGCACAACTTTTATTTCTATACTTGAAATAATATTTTGTGCCCTACTACCTACTCAAGCAATGTTATGCTTAGAACTAACAAACTTGATGATCATATAGACCGTCATATAAACGTGGTGTAAAAGGTGTAACTTAAGAGTAACCATAAAATTTTTGGAGTTAGACCTGGCGTAACTTTAAACCACGTTTATTAATAACGGCCATAGGGATTCTTAGTACCTACTTTAAAAAAAAACTTGTTTTCATGTTCTAATAAATATTTTTACATACAAGTCGGACCTTTTATGAAAATAAAGGAGACGAGTGATAGGGGAGAGGAGAGGAGAACATGTTGTGCCGACCCCGCATGAGCGGGATAAGGGCAGGCAAATGATGATGAAAGGAATTATTATTGTGTTACGCAAAACGTAGGTCTTGAGAAGGTTTGTAAAATTAGGTAACTAGGCACTATTTATACATTGTTATCGAACTACTTAGGTTATCTTGTGTATCAATAAAGTTAAACGACCTCGGTGGCGTGATGGCCGATTGGAAATTGCGATATCAAATGTTTCATATTTTGTTGCCTGTTCCTACCTGTATTCCTTAGACGGCTCAACTGATTCTAGTATATTCTAGATTAGAACCTAAGATTTTTTTATTTTTAAAGTGTACCACACTTAGGTATTTTGATGTTTTTGATAAGACTTTTCATTTCTAAATTTAGCTAAGCTACAACAAAATCTAATGTAAACTTATTATCTAAGGTGCTCAATAAACAATTTAAGATTTACAAAATGTGATCACGACTTCATATCTTCGTCATTCCCTCAGATTTGTATAATATTTGATCGCACAGTCCATCCATATTTTCTTTGTTTTGCTTTTTAATAATTTGTCGTCTGCCCTATATGTTACATCCATCCACATTCTAACATCCTTCTGTCAGACGTTCGTAAATAGTAGATATACTTAAACCATATTGGCCGTGTCTCCGTGTCGGTTTTTACTTTTTCTGCGTCCCGCTTGGGACGCAAAAGGTGGCGGGTTCGATGCCCGCCGCGTGATAAATGTTTGTATGATCTGCAATTTTTTATTTACAGAAACTAAACTACTACAATATGTACATAAAATTACAAAATACAATAGAATCAGTCAAGCTATCTAAGGATCGTCGTAAAAACGATCTATAGATAGCTCAACTGATCTGCATATATTTATCTCGGGTCTGGGTGTTCCTATGTTATACATATGTATTTACAAACAAAAAGTATATAAGTAGTACCTATATCAGTTATATGGTTCCCATAGTACAAGCTTTGCTTAGTTTGGGGTGATGATGCTGTGTGAAATGTCCAGCATTATTTTATCTATTTATTTTCTCTGATCAAAGCAGTCCTGTTTTTCACAGATATTTTTTTCTTATTTAACTTTCCTTTTTATCAATTTAATATTGATTTCTATTATTTTGTCTCCAGCGTCAGCCATCTGGACAAGGAAAGCCGTGTAAGCGCCTGATCAAAAGCCGCGACTGCAAGCCTTCGTATTGCCGCCTGCATTTGATACCCCCAGCTACTACAACCGCATCACCAATCGACGAGTACAGCGAGAATTATATATTTGAAGATTAGATATGCAACTTTCATAAGTTAACTTTTTAAGGTTAGTAAATTTTTATTGACAAATCTTGAGAAACTGAATAATTTTCATGCCTATTGGATGATAGGCAGCATGGTGTATGACCACCGATGACCACCTTAAGGGTCAGTTTACTTTTTTTACCAAAGTGACGTGCAATTTTACAATAGCAATAAAATTTAGATCTTATCTACTTACTTCAAAAGGGTACAAAGTTCAGAGACAGCGCGATAGTGTGTATGTAATCGTCGCGTCGCGTGTCTGTCTGAGGCGACTTAGTGTACCAATATAACTTATTAAATTTGCTTAAGAGTTGTTTATCTATATAATAATGTTTGTCAAGCTATAATGGAATTGAGATTTTTGATTTATTGATACTGTTATATCTATAATAATAAGCAAGTAGGTACTTATCTACATTTTGTGAACTTAGGGGTAACATACAAACTTTCAGATTTATTACAAAAACTAATAACATTATAGAAGCTAGTATTGCCTCAGAGGGCGTAGGGGACATTGTGCTGTGTAAATAAATTGCAATACTTATTGATTAAGGTATCTGATAAACAGTTGATTATTTGAACATATGTTTATTTGTTTATTACACCCAACAAGCTACTTTGTACATAAACTCTTCTAACCCCGGTCTCACATACTTTAGCGAATACACACCTTGAAGTAAAGGACCACGTTCAAATGTTCTTACATTTTCTTTGATATGCAATGTTTTACGAGAAGGCACGAACATTTGCGCGAATATATGAAACCTGAGTTATAATACTGTTGAGAACATCACAGTTTTATGATCATCTTTCTCGATATGAACATGTCATTCTATAAAAGTCATAGGTACCTATAACTTTTATAGAATGACTTACCTACTGGATTAGGTAGTTATGATTACAACTTACGTTTATGTCTAAGCTTAAAGTATATTCAAAACCTATTATTTGATAAACAGCTTCCTTTGGCAAGCTGCAATGGCAGTAAAATAGTGAGCAATATTTGATGAGCCTCGTGGGTCTCCACATAACTTGATTCGTAATATCTCAAATGCTTCATGGATCGCTTTCAACGGAAAAAGGATCAATCAACCAATTTAGTTCACTGGTGCACTGCTAGGTATAAACCGTAGTTTATCTATTATTTATCTTTTGTCCATGTGTGTACCATAACCATTTGAGGCAAAAGCATCTTTTTTACTATCGCGATAAATCTCAAAATCGTATAAACTCAAATCTATTTTTTCATTATTCTACCTAGGTAGAGTGTGGTCATGTTAAACGGGCTGATTGTAATTGGCAGTCGTTTTTAAAACAAAATTATCGCCTCAGGTTGTATTAGGCCGTTTTAAGAAGATAAGCAATTTATAAACCTACTTACCTACATCTGTGCCAAGTGCAGTGAAGTGACAATGTAGTCACAACTGTGTTTTTATTTACTGCACTTTCACTCTTGTAGCTGTGTCATTTTGCCAGACTCTAGTTTGTTAGAAATTTCTCCGCTTCTTGTGGCTGCGAGTTTATTTGTGCCACTTACACCATATACTTTTATATTTTTATTTTCATTAAGTTCCGTAGTTACTAGGTAACCAACTCGTGAAATTGTATTTTAATGGCCGCACGCAAAATACAACATAAGCATATCGTCATAAAGCGTAGATAATTAGAACTAATTGATTTAATGGTTTGTGTTGTTATTTTAGACCGGCCTTCTGCTATAGGCCGGTCTAAAATTGAATTGGCTCATCAAAATAAAGTTTATCCATACAATACCGCGATTCTATTACACTCACGGACTCTCTACATATAAATTCGTATACACAATACCCTGTAAGACTTAAATGCGAGTAATGGTCGGTATCCTCGGAGCTTCGCAGCACTTCGGCGCGACACACTCCTTAGCACAGGGGCAGGAGCACGCCAAATTTGCAAAGTCCACCAAAGCTTTTTTATCCTCTTCTGTAGCTGTAATAAAAATATCATTCTTATTTTTAAAGTCTTATGGTTGTGTGTGCTCTGAACGGTGAAGGAAAACATCGTGAGGAAACCAGTTAGTATTCTTATAGGCGGCGATGGGCTTGCAACCTGTCACGTATGGAATACTAACTTCTGCAAGATGTGGGCATGTATCAAATATGTATTTGTACATGCCTCTGACTACCCCCTTAGACATCTTCAAAGGATCTGGAATATAAAGATCTGAGAGAATGTCTACCGCGCCTTGGGGATACAGTCGTGATCCTGTTTTTTTTTTTTTTTTTTTTATGGTTGTGCCGACCCCACATAAAATGCATAATGTGGGACACGGGCAGGAAGATGATGATGATATGTTTAAAGTCTTTCGGTGTTAAGGGCAGGGAAATGATGATGGTGTGTTTAATTACAAGTTAGCGTCCGAAAAAGCCTTGGATTTGTACTGTAATTAAGACATTTAGGTATGTGTACTCTAGCTTTTTATGAAACACGTAATTTCTCTCAAAACATGTTAGTCACAATGTATAAGGATCTTACCTAGTGCAGCTAGCAGGAATTCCGGTTGCAAAGTAACGAGGCCTATACCATGTCGTTTGAACACTTCGCAAACCAATGCTGCACTCTTTAAATAATCCTAAAAAAAATAGTTCATTTCAAAAAACTGTTTACAAAAATACTTTATGTAAATAAGATACCTATCTGAGAGCGGGTCTGAGCATATTTTAAAAGCAGAACTCAGAGCAAAAATAAGCCTACCTACAATTTCGTGTACCAAAAACAAAACAAAGCGGTTTCCTTACCGCATGCGAGTTGTAACAAACATGGGCAGTTGCGACGACCCTGTCCCTGTGAAGCTGCCAAACGTGCAGCTCATGGATGGCCATCACCCCCGGCACCTTGAGAGCTGCAGCTCGCAAGTCACATGCTCCCAAACCTTCGGGAACGGTCTGTAGAAGCACCAGGCCCGCGGAACGCACTGTTGAATGAAAGTAACGTGCTGATAAGTGGTTGCGCTAATAATGCTAGCTTACCATGACCTGTATTTTCTACGAACAGAGTGAAATTGACATTTGTGTTTAGGTCAAAATCAATGAAGTAAAAATAGAAGCGTAATTTCGGTCTACTCTACCTACCGTAGAGAAAATGGTCAAGCAGGCTGATTAAAATGAGTGCCTGACATAAGGAAGCGACGTGGTAGACCCAAAAGAGATGAAAATATTGAAAAAACTGAGGTAAGAGTGAGGAGTTGTTCCTTGGCTTGAAAACGAGAGTTGTCCAAAATTCTAAACATTAAATCGTGAAGTCCTCCCGTGCCATAAAGGTAAGTTTGTTCTATATGAGCTGAAGTAAATTATTGTGTAAGTCAGTAGGTTAGGTTTACATAACTTTCCAAATGTCAATAAACTATTGTCCAGAATCGAAGACCGTCTGCTATCAAAAGTCATAGAAACTCGGATCAACGGTCTCAGTTACAAAAGGTTTGCGTAACCGCATTGTGTTGCGGCATATTGGCTTAGCTTTATCGCTTGTTTTGTTATTTCCACTTCAGTAAACTACAAGTCAAAATCCGTTGCAATTTTAATCGTCATTTCGAACGTTTCTTCGCGACAATAATTTTAAATGAAAACAAGTATTTTGACATTATGTGAGTCATACATTTTTATGTTTATGGAGCATCGTTACATACATCGCGAAATCGTATTTCACGATGTATGTAACGATGCTCCATAAACAATCGTAGCCCGTATCTATTACTGCGAAGGCTGCCCCTTTAATTATAATATCTCTTTCTCACGTATCGTGTGCTAGACTCATTATCGTTATCTATACTTACTAAATGGGTAATTCAGCAAGCATAAAACAATGGCAGCAGTAGCTGATAGAGCTGGGTCCGCCAATCTCGCTGCTACCGGCTCCCACTCCACCGTCAGACCAGCCGCCATCACGAACAAACTACCTATTGAGATAGCCAACATATTGGGACTTTTAAAATGTTCAAATCAAGACACAAAGCTCTTATTGGGATGCGGTTATGGCAAAATCAAAAAAGTTGGAATCTAAAACGAATATTTCTTGACTTAACTTTCTCCTAGATTTGTTACATAGAATAAGATGTATATCATAATATGATATACTCAGACTATACATCAGACGCTCAGCATGGAAGCGGTTTGTAAGTAAGTTTCCATTGAAGCTGACCTATTGCCTATGCGTAACTAGACACTAGATAGATCTTTCATCAAACTTTTCTCAAGTTAATTATAGCATCGTGTTTATTATTTAAAGGTCTATAATATTATCATAACAAAGTGCAGTAGTATTTTTATTATTTGCATAGTTTTAATTATAGTTTTTACTGGGAAGTAGTACCTAGTTCAAAACCTATGTTCAAAACTTACTGGCGATATCTGTGGGTGCATGTGCTAAAACAGGCTCTGCGTTTCCCGTCTTAAGCACCACCTCTCCATCTTCTGTCATGCTCAGTCGCCGACTGTAGCTTAGCTCACGACCTGTAACAATCATTTAATAATTATTTCTTCCTAAGCTTACTATTCAAGTAAGGTAAACGATACAAACAATTGCTTATACGGTACAAACGATATGAAATATGTTATCGCCAAATTAAACGCCCCGTTTATCTTTTGTCGCTTTAAACAAGTAAAAAGTAAGTTCGTATGAGTCAGTGGCCAACTCTGGTGACGGAGTTTTTAGGCCGCCTTAAAGCCTCCGTCATGGCTTAACGACTTAAATAGCCGGGACCGACAATTTGACGTGCCCTCCGAAGCACGGAAGCGCTCAGATGAAAAACCACGAGCGCTTCAGGTACGTCTACTTATCCCAATAGGTGTTTGTTCTTATCCTAATGAGATACCATAATCTTGTTTACCGTTTTGTAGACCGGTCCAAGTTCGAGTATTGCCTGTTGCACCGTCAATACTCAAATTACGTTTCATCTTGTACAGACCTACTTGTACTTATAGGAAAATTTGCGCTAGCCTTTTTATTTTCGCAACTGTGCTATTGTTTTCTTTTAAATACTTTCATAACATAAAGTGTTTTAATTTACCATGATACTTGCTTTCTCAAAACTTGGATTCTTTTGTGATGGCAATGTTTTGGTTTCCACGATACCTATTTAATATTGAATGTTCATAGCTCGATTTACTGGATTATTTGATAAACAGCGATCTAATTGAACCATAACATAAACACGTTAACCTATGCGGGTATAATAGATTTTCTCAAAATATTTACAAACGGTGAGTGATATGATATCTATTCAATGCGCTCTACCAATACAAGTACTTGCAATAGGACACAAAGACCTTATGGTACATTTGCGATAACAAGAGGGGAAAGTTCATGACATTGTTAGACACGTCCTTAATTTTATAAGACATTCATCTAGGAAGGAAGTAAGTAGTTATGTAAATTCCCCTATATTTGAGACAATTTCAAAATGCGCTTTAGAACCTACGTAGAATGTGAACTCTATAAAAACAGTTTTCAAATAGTTGCAGCTCTTCAAGAAGATTGTCGGTTCCAACATTGTAATTTAATGGAATGACCGACAAAGCCCGCTAAACCATAGACGTTAACTACGAGTACGAGCAAGCGATTACGCTTACTGGCATTATGAAAATTGCTAGGAAGCTATGCGACACAACGCCTTATACGTACCTTATAATTGTTTTCTAGTTACCCTACTCGAAAGCGAATGAGCTATTACGTGAACACTTTCAACTCACCAGCAAGAAGCATGTAGTTAATAGCATGGACTAGCAGGCCTATGACAGCGCTGCCAATGATGATGCGTGGTAGCCGCGGCGGTTGGCCGTGTGAGGAATGCACGCCCAGTTGCAGTGCATTGACTACCAGGGCGAGGGTGAAAGATGCGAAGAGAACATGAACTGACAGTCGACCAAGCACCTCGATTCGCGCCCACCCGAATGTGTTCCGGAGTTTGCCTTCGCGTCCAGCGCCTTCGTCTGCTCTTTCATACTACGGGTTAGAAAATTCTCATCTTGATTTTGTCTCAAACTTTTTTAATATAATTTTACATCACAACGTTTAAAAAGAGCGAGACATTTTCACGTTGTTATTTGCTAGGATTCTCTGTATTTCCAACATTTAAAGCGTTTGAAACTTGAAAGTCTTGTAATACAAGCTTCAATAACCATCTCAGTTTATATCGGAAAGTGGTTTTACCTTATAAGCGATGAGTGTGGTGACTAATCCGACCAGTCGGCACAGCGAGTGGCAGGTGTCTACGAGGAGTGTTGGAGAGTGGGTCAGGTATGATGCGAAGAGACGACCGCTGAAGCCAGCTACTGCCAGGAGCAAAGCTAGGAGAGAACGCGGAGGAGGCAGCCATTGCAACCATTCCTTCATAGCCATGTTTCTGTAGACAATGACACAACGTTAAAAAAATAAATAGGACTCTCAAAAAATTCAAAAATATTCCCTTTAGGGATTTTTTTTACAAATTGAAGAAAGATTAAACTTTATACAACGTTGTGTTTTAAGTAATTACTAGTAGGTAAGATGTTTTTCTAAAGCGACCTACAATAAACACTTTAAACTAGGGCGATCTGTTTTTGTCTCGAGGAACCGGTGTCTACAAGCAAGTTTTTTTCTGTTTATTTAAACGTACTGATAGACAATTTAACACACTTCCAGTTAGAGCATAATGAAAGTTGTGATGGCATACATAGGATATTAGGACTAGCTGCGCCCCGCGGTGACGCCTGCTGTCGCTCGGGAATATCTTTACATTCGAGCTAAACAAACTGTGTTAATCCAGGGTATGAAATATCTCATTTTCAAGTAAAAATATAAGTTTGTACCTACATCAATTCACTTATCTTATGTAACAGACAGATCTCTAAATACGCGAGTAGGTATTAGACTCGCACTTGACCTGTTTTTGATAATGATTTGATAAGATTAGTGATAGGTATACTGAATTTTTCTGCTCGCTACGAAAAAGACAATGTAAACCCTCGTAGGTAACAGAGTTCTGATAATGCTAAGCCTTATTTACTTATCTGATCGATAAAAGCAATATCATAGTGTTAGAGCCAAGAGCGCGTGAGAAAAAAACTTAGTTTGAAGACATCGTAAATGCTACAAAGGGCACAGTTTAGTGCCGACTGACTAAAATATGTTTATTGATTCATAGTTACCAAATAAACGGAAAGATGTTCAAGTTCATGCCCTTGTCTAATTCGTTCAAGGATGTAAACCTTATTCTAATGAGCCATCTAAAAATGTTTCATGGACTTGTTATGACATGGTCATCATTAATTAGCTCTACATCATTTTAATATTTTATTTATTCATGATTAATACGGATTGATGCGCTTGTGGCGATTTAAATCGGACTGTGACATGAATCTGAAAAATAGAACAAACATTTTTATGTTTTTCTGTAGAGTTACTAATGCAGAAGCGAGAATGAAGAATTGGGTTAATGTCGTTGAGTTGTTGATGCGAAGGTGGAGATGAGCTGGACTCTCATGACAGAAAGTTGCTCATGATCGATCAGAATAGATGAAAAGAAGGTTTACCCAGTTAGGACATCACAGGTACTTATAATAAAAAAATAACAATATAATGATCTGAATTTTAAAGACTGTTTCTTTTTTGAATTCTGAACTTGAATGTTTTAGTTAAGCTCCGACCTCTATGTTGTCACACTTGCATGAACATTAATTTTAGGTCACGTTGACTCTAGATACGAAGTAGAGCATTGTAGTTAATCAAGAGAAAAAGTATTAAAAACGGATGACTAAAAAACGAATAATACAAATCTTTAAATGCCTAAAGAAATCTTTAAATGTCTAAATTTGAGAATTCCGATCAAACATTGATGATCCGTTGCGGACCGTGGAACTCGAGAGAAGCCGTGTGAATTATATAGAATTCAATTGACTGATGCCACCTTCACTACAATATACAAACCTGGTAGGTACCGTTACGTAGGTATCTATCTATACACATTAGAATCATGAATGAACTAACACTCCGAATATAGCAGTTCATTCAAATTGCCGGAGGCGACGTATTATGAAGTTGAGCGCGATCTTCGCTTCCTCCAAGTATTTTGTACCTGTGACGTCATTGAATGGAAATGCTTTATGAAAATGATTAATAGGTAGGTACTAATGAGAAAATTTTATCTATACTAATATTATCAAGAGGAAAGATTTGTTTGTCTGTTTGTTTGTTTGTTTGAATTGAATAGGCTCCGAAACTACTGGACCGATTTGGAAAAATTCTTTCACCATTAGAATCCTACATTATCCCTGATGAACATAGGCTATATTTTATCCCGGGAAAGTGAAGTTTTCCCGAGGGAACGCAAGTAACACCGCGACGGATAGCTAAGCCAAATAAGGTTTAAATAAATAAGTAAATAATATATTTATATTAGTAAAGTTATCATGAAGACAAGAAATTGCTACAAAATCTAATGCTACTGCTCCACCTGTGTCGTTACGTCGTAGATGTGGCCATCGTTATAATGTGTTATAGTACATTACGATATTAGTGCGTAAAGATGGTTATAACATGCGAGGCGGAATTTCAGCCCGAGCCGCAGGCGAGGGCGTAATTGAGCCGAGCATGTTATAACCAATACGCACGTATATCGTACGACGTTTTTTAACACATTTGCGAGGAAACAGAAAAAAAAAACATTTGAATTTGAATCTGTGAATGCACACTGGTTGCTTTCCCGCCATTTGAACAGACTGCCTACTGAGTGGCGCCGCGCGGCGATTAGTTCTCCTTTGAACAGCAACAGCGCGCTGCTCACTAGCTGGAGGCACGACTCCAGCTCGGCGGCAATCAGTTCCATATTTGAAATGGCAAATAATGCTGTTATGGAATTTGTATGGACTATAACATAACTATTTGCTTTGATAACACACGCGTTTGTTATGACCCGCTTTACATATTTAAAACCGGTGGAATTACATCAGCTTTACGAGCAAGGGTGTTAAAAAATTACTTACCTACCTTAATTAACGAGTACTTGGCCATTGACATTAACTCTGCAAAGATTCGTTTCCGGTCTGAGTATTGCAGTATCATGGAACTATTTTTATATGTATAACAAATTAATTAACACAATTAATCACACAAAACACATTGATACAAATGAATCAACATAAATTACTAAATTGGAACTTGGCGAATAATAAGAGCGAAATAGTTTTGATCTAGGCACTACGAGTATTTATATCAAGTAGGAAAGTACATCAATAAATAAATGTTGAAAAAGTAAACATATAACGCTTGTGTCTCACTGTCTCTATCTATCCACTGCTTTGACTTATTTTCGTTTATAGCCCAGCCGATGCGGCTAATAGCCTCTAGGTTTCACTATATTTTTTATGATAGCGAACGATATAATGTTTAAAAATAAAATAGGCTGAATATACTCACCAGAACTAAAATAACAATGCGGCTTTAATTTAACCGCACATGCGTTATTATCACACACTATTTGATAAACACACAGAGTTTTGGTTCAGGCACATAATATTGGGAGTGTTTATATTTTTATAGAACACGTTGCGAGCGAGGTTTGGCAAAGGTCGGCGATGGGCGCGGTATGGACGTGCGCCGGCGTCTTTCGCGACACTGGCGAGCTGCGTGCGAGCTCGCCGTCTTATCGACAACTCGAACCCGGTACTGATGATGCGGATGAGCGGACCAATATTTTGGTCACATTTGGTTGCCTAGACCGAAACAGCAAACAAAATTCCCTATATTGTTTGCTTTTGTTGATAATCCCTATGTTTTATTCATCATAGGTTTTTTTTTTTATAACTCCGAATAGGTGATTTAATGAGTATTAATGTGGCTATTAAGATAGGCCCGTACTAGGCCCGTACCGCTCATTAACATAAATCAACTTAAATCGACAAAGATTTTGCAGAGGAGAGTTTTGATATGAATGCAGCGGTAGTCACATGGGTATACCTAAGTATACAAAAAATTAAAAAAAAAAGTTAGGTACTTATTAAAGTTTGTATTATTTTTTTATGAGGTCATGGTCGCTTGTCGGTCGTTCGCTCTATTTCCGCAACAACTGCGGAGAAACCAAAACATCTATTTACGTACATGATCTATTTTTGCTTTTTAGCAATTAGACTTTAGCCACACATGTTTCAACAATTTTACTGCACAAAGTACCTTACCTACAATAAGCTGAAAATTATGTTTAATATCTGCCAGTTGGTTATCTACATAACAATGGCTTTTGCTGATTCGTTATGTCATACAAAGTAAATTAAACCATGTCTTTTACCAACCATTATAAAAATACAGTAGACAACAAAAATCTTTAAAACAAGATATAAGTACATAAATTTTTTGTTTTCAAGGTAAAGATGGGTTGATGATTTAGCGAGTGTCCTATACGCGTGCGTGAAGTCAAGCTGTTGATGATGATGAATATTCATTCAGAGTTGGTACCTATTGTTTTATCAGGGAGATTTCAGGTAAACTTATCATTATCACTGATATGAATTTAATAATGTTCTACTGTGTGTACACAATATCCAATAATGTTATGAGTTGTTTACAAGACAATTAACTAAAGCACCTCGTAACTAGGACAATGATAACATGAATGTAATTCATGTCTATATACCTAATCACTAAATTATTTTGAGTTTGTTTATCTTATCGAGTTGAAAGTTAGTTGCTACCTTCTAGTTTGGCCGTGAATCAAAAATATTGGAACAGTAAAACCTTCTGGCCCTGGCTCGGCGTGCTAAGCGGAGTGGCGAGCATGTCGCATAAAGTGCGAGTTCCATTCTCGGCGTAGATCAAGAGTATTAATTTTGTTCCTGACCTGGGTTTTTTTAATTGTAATGGGAAAAATTTAGACGTGCCTCTGAGGGGTAATCCTTGGATATTAACAAAGAAATGCTAGATCCCTTGGCACTT
Source organism: Epirrhoe alternata (assembly GCA_963565295.1). Classification (NCBI taxonomy): domain Eukaryota; kingdom Metazoa; phylum Arthropoda; class Insecta; order Lepidoptera; family Geometridae; genus Epirrhoe; species Epirrhoe alternata. Next base: position 7,868,708 of record OY751381.1, on the reverse strand, counting down.
GGAGACCAAAGGATTTTTAACTATTATAGGTGACAAAGCGCAAACCCTTCTAGTCTAGGCAAAGTTGAGGTAATGGTTAGCCTATGAAATGGTTCTTCTTTGAAGGGACTTATTTCTTTTCTTGGCATATGAAATCGTAATCCATCAAAAGTTTGTCAAATGATTTGACGTAGAGTAAATTCAGTCATTTGCGGACAAAATTAGCAAGTGGAATTTTTGTACAAAAACAAAAATAATCCAAAAAATATAGTTTCATGATGTTGAAGACATTACCTCCCACCACTCCTAATCTAGGTAAACCATGTATTGTAGTAGGTACCTACGTAGAGATAACATATCGTAAGATGAAACCATGTTGACGAGAGCATCCTATGACATCTGCAGTTTGATCAGAGTTCATAGCCTACCAAGTAAAATCATGATTTCCTTTGTCTGGGAGTTGGGTTGCATCCTTTTCCGCATCTTGGGAACAAGATAGCTCTTATTCAATAATAATTACTTACTTAGGTATCTAAATTTGGTAAGTAGGTGCCTATATTTAATTTATGATAAGTGTTATCAGGAAATAGGCCTTCATTTTGTGTTGGTATATAAAGAAAGATAAATGTATCCTTTGGGAAATGTTTGTTATATATATATATATATATTTTTTTTGTTCCGTTTGGATCTGCGATCAGTCCCCAGACTTTAAGCAGATGTGGTGTAGGTGGTTGTGTTTTGAGAGGAGGAGCTCCAGTGAGCTGTTCCTCTTTTGCTCTTTTGTTATAAATATAAATACCCTGTTGTTTTTTTAAATAATTTATTTACGCTCAGGTATAATAGTTTGGTACCGACATGATGTCAGCATAATGACCTGCCAACAGCTCCTTTGGAAGCGATCAGAACGCCAGACAAACTACAAAACTATTTTCATTGTAGCCTTAGTATTTGACAAAGGTCCTTTCTTGAACAGATAACGTTGGAGCCAAGAAAAAGGCCGGCCGGTGTGTAAACAAGCGATCGCTTTCAGTTAGCCCGGTCACTATGAGTTCGAGGCCTCGGGTATGTCTCTCTAATAATTTAAACAAGTTCTTTGAAAGTAAAACAACACTAAGGAGCCACGGTTGTCCGAGAACGTCATCGTACGAGTATCATCTGACACGTCTACTCTTACTTAAGTAATTCTTAATTGTATTGCTTAGGTATTCGTACGGTATTCGTATTCGTACGACTCAGAGTTTTGTAATGATCATTACCTATTGTGTTCGTTTTGTACCACACATTCTTTTATTTATGTAATTTACATAAGAACAGTCGCAAAAAGGTAGTATTTTTTTCGTAAGAAAGAATAACAATGAACTGTCAAAACGTTCGTATGAACCTAAATCATAAATCTTTTATTTATTTCTCGACGTGAATTGCGTGCTCCGAGGTTTTAGAGTTCACTCGACAACATTCGGAGAATTTTAATTCATAAAACGAAGATAACTCAAATTTTGAATGCTGCTTCCTTGTTTTCTAGAGTCCTGCTGCAAAGAAGCAAACAGAACGGAGATGCCAAAGTTTATCACCATCTGCAGTAAGTATTTATAAATGATTTTGTTAAGTAAGTAGGGTATTTAAGAACTTTACTTTTACTGATTTTTATTTCAACGTCTTTCAATGTTTATGTACTTATTTAATTTCAGCACTCATCTAAGAAATCTTTAGAGCGAGCACAGCTATCCCAACCAAACTCTTCAGGTCCAGAAGCTTTTACGATGAACTCAGTTCAGTCACGATCAGTTGATTGTAAGCATAAGATGTTTCTTGTAATAAGGTGCTTCGGCCTTGACTTCTATAGATGATTTTTCTACCGCTTCAGGAGGCAGCATAAACTAAACATTGGCATAAACAAGTTGGGCCTTGTCCCAACTTTGTTCAGTAGGTTTGCCCAGCTCCTTTGTCCTTCCAACATTCCCTTAATACAGATGTATAGAGACATTCCTAGAACTGCTATTACATTTATTTTATTAGGTACTTACCTACTTGATCAAATAAAAAAAAATAGAAATGTTGTAAGAATTTTTATCATCAAACCAAAATATAGAGGCCTTCAGGAGGTCTGAAATGTCTTCACCAAAGCCGGGCACTAGCTCATCCGGACTTTTTTTTAGTTGTAGATAAGGATCCTGTCGTTCCGCAATGTGTTATGGCAAAGATGATGAGGATATTGGCCACGAAAAAACGAGAGTTCATGAAGATGCGGAAGACCCTCATCTCACAACAGGTAATTTAGAGTAAGCTGAGCTGTGCTGACAAAGCACTATATCTTGGTAACATTTTGGAGGAATAATTTTTACTTATCAAAAAGGTTTGCTTGGATATTTGACATTTGTATAAATAAGTCTCTGGCTGTGAACGTGCGTTTACAATTCTGTGGTTCATAGAACGCGTTGCTGGAGAACTACGCGTCGTTGAAGGAGTTGGAGTCCCGAGCCGGCATCAAGGCGCGAGACGATGCAATCGGCGACATCCGCGTGGTCTCCGTCACCGGCTGGCCAGCGCACGATCTGCTGCTGCTCGTTCGAGAAGACTTGCAGATGCCGAACAATGCTGATATTAGCGGCCTCTTTGGTATACTTATTCTTTTTTTTATAGCAACAGACACATTGGCTGCCAGCTTACCATGACCACTCTCTCTACAATACCACAATACCTAAAGTAAAATTACATTTTCACCTTCCCTCACAACACTCAGGATTCTAACTTATAGACTCCTTCGCTTGTTCGGGATTCAAATTTCAAACTCAGCACTCGCAACAAAAAATAATTTTGCTCTCTTGTGGTACAATGTACTAATATGTCATCACAATTATCTGTAATGTTACTCTATTCTAACGTAGAGATCTTGTTAGCAGCGACTGGCGAGGAGCCCGCTTTAGGGCCAACTATTGTGAGCGACACCGTCAGCCACTGTTTTTCTTCAAGCGTCACGATAATGTAGAGATTTATTGCTTTAGCCCGGCCGCACTTTGTATGCATTTTTTACGATTATAATTCTGCTTGAAATTCAACACAAACAACTCGTGTTCGCATATAAGTGTGCGTAGTACTGAGAGAGTTTGGACTCGGGACCGTTCGTGCGTTTTCGTACGAGTAGAATTCGTACAAAAACGCATCCAAAGTGCGGCCAGCCTTCTTTTTGCTCAAGATGAATTGCACAGGTCCTCAGATTCTCCAGCAGTTGCACGGACAGTTGAACCCGATACCTGAAGATGTGCTCGGCATGGCCGCTGAGTTGATGGCACGCCGCATAGACATGCTCAACTTATTGCGCGGAAAGTACAGGACCGATCGTTCCTCTTACGTCACTGTTAGTTCTTGATTCCATACACTCAAAAAACGGGATACATACGTTAGATCAACATTAATTATGTCAAAGTTTACAATATCAACACCACAAGATCAACAGTTTATTAGATCAACACAGTCCACTACATCAACAAATTATGAGATCAATGTTATGGTCCTGAGTCACCCCGCTAAGTTTAAGCTAAAGTTTCTCCAAAAAAATCTAATAAGTCTTGAATTATTACATGTTTAAACTGTTGATATTGTAAACTTTGTATGATATATTGAATGTTGATCTAACGTATGTATCCCAAACGTATGGGGATACATTTAAAACAGACTAAATTTTTAACAGACTTCAAGAAAAAGGTTCCGTGTTCACTGATTGTGGAACGATTTTGAAAATATTTTTTGTTTCAAAGGTTCTTGGGGTGGTGAGGTTTGATTCATGAGAGATTGATACTTTTCCCGGAAAACATGAAAATCCCTCATCGTTATTATTTCTACGTAGTCCAACAGTTTGGTTTATTTTTAGTTTTTAAAACGTCATTAGGTACCTATTTGAAAAATAACTTGGAGAGATTATTTTTTCTTCAATTCAGAACATGGAATGGAAAACCAAAAACACTGAGTTTGATGCTGAGACAGAACAACTACACAGAATGGTAGCAGGTACCGCTGAGAATTTGAAAGCGAAATTGAACTTCTCTTTAGAGTTGGCAAAGTAAGTTTTCGCACCGAGCATCAAGAGGTCATCTTTTTATAGGGCTCCGTAGTGAACAAGGAACTTACAGTTTCGCAATAAAATTCTATTGTAAAATTAATTAGACGATGATTGTGTACCTATGACGAAACCCTGTAGGTACCTACTGTGCGTGGCTGGCACGCACTTTGTCAGTTTATTTAATCATTCAAGTTCTTTTTAGAGTTCCATGGTTAGACCGCGAAGCTTTGATTAAAAGAATTGAACGCTTGCAAAAGGAGATACTGGTTTTACAAAACAAAGTTGAGGAATGTGTTAAAAAAGATGGTACTGACAACAGCAAGACTACAGACAGCCCCGGCGATGCGGGCATGCCCAGCTATCAGGTAAGCTTTTAAAATGTTTTTAAAACGTTTCTTGATCAAAACAAACTATTAATGCTATTACGACGCAATCAGCATATCTAATGGCACGTAAATTGAGTTTAATCGTAAAATATCGTACGCGATTAGTGTATTATCGTTTTTACTTGCTAAAGTAGGTTATTATTTAATTAATTAAAGTTGCGGCATACTGAAGCCTTACTACAGCATGAAGATCACATTTCATTTGGATGTTTCATTGATAAATGTCACTTGAATTCATTAGACGGTGTGTGAGGAGCTGTCCAAAGAGAAGTCAGCACGAGAGGCGCTCAAGGAAGTAGTGTCGACAGCGGAGAGCATGTTGCGAGTGGCGCGCGCCCGCATAGCCACCCTGGAGAGGCAGCTCAAGGACACGAAGGCGGACCTCGACGCGGCCAGAAGGAAGCACAAAGACCTCGAGCAACTCGTAAACAGACTCGCACATGAACATTCGCATACGACAGTGAAGTTGTGACACTACATTAATGATCCGATAGCGGCGGATCAATATTAGCTCAGAATTCTCTTTTGAATGCATTTTCACTTGGACTAGGCACGTTTTACTGTCGAGATCAGACAATAAACTCACGGGATTGACCAATGACCATTGCTGAATGTGCTGTGTCAATTTTGTATCGCTCAAAAATTCAGACTTAAAAAACTAAGTAGAATTGATTACACAGTTGAATCATTATTAAATAAAATACTAAAAGATTACTAACTATCTAACCTACCTTCTGTCTAGGTTTCATTATATCACAAAAATGGTTTTATTCGCTTCATTAGGTCCATAAGGAAACCGTAAAATTTCATTTCACAGTATCGTCACCGAGAATCGAGTTATGACGCCCGTTCAAAGAAGCTGCTTGAGGTTTCGAAAACTGGTGAAATAACTATCGAAGGTCTGGCCCGCCAACGGGATGCTTTGGAGCTGAGGTTTTTATATTTTAGTATGGAATACTAGTGTTTTAGTTAGTGTGTTCATCTTATGAACAGATCATCCTTTGTACGTGCAGAGTACGAGAGTTGCGGGAACAAGCAGAAGCAGCGGAGAAATTGGCGGAAGCAAGAGAGATGGAGCAGAAGAGTCGCGTCGAGTCCCTCCAGGCGAAGGTAGCAGAACAGGTGCCATAATGCTATCTCAAGTATTGCACTAGCTGATACCCAGCGCCAAACTCTTCAGGATACCTGGTTGATTTAAACAGCTTTTATACTCACAAATATTTTACTTTTAATTAATTAATCCATCTCTTATCTTCCTATAACTTTTAAGGAGAAGCACAAAAAAACGACAGTTATGCGAGAGATAGAGCTAGAAACAAAGGTTAAGGAATTAGAAGAACAGCTAGCAGCCTTGAGGGAGCGCTCTGTTAGACTTGTAGATATGGAGAGGAGACGATGTTTAGAGTATGTTCCGTCTAAAGGTAGTTATGGTTTGATATTTGATAGTACTGATGCAATTTAGTAGGGATGCTCTAGTTAAAATTTAAATGCATTTTGTGTGACAGAATCTGAGCCATCGGATAGGGAAACGGAAATTTGGAAGGAGCTTCAAGTTACTAGAGTGGCATTATCAAGGGCAGAGGATGAACTGAGGCAAAGTAAAGCTGATAAAGACAGCTTTCTGGGCTCTCTTTCTCGAATCGCGGTAAAATACGTTTATTTTTGTCGCCTAATTTATTTTTAAATTGGTATATAACGTTGTGGATTTTGTAGCAAGGCGAAGATGCAGAAAGCTTCAAAGACAAAATGGCGACTGAGTTATTGAATAGGGAGCGAAAGATTGCAGAATTACAACATATATTGGAAGACCAGCGAGAGAACGAAAAGCTGATGTAAGTTTCTGCGATCGATTTTAAGATTATTAAATAAAGTCATTTTGAATGCCCCCATGCCTAGATGAGCGTCTCGAGCTGTTGATTGGTTATTTATGGTGTTGACGTTCTTCTCAAGCACCTGCTGTGTCATTTCTGTAGCGTTATTATCTAGTGTAAGTACTTTAAAAACAAAATTATAAATTATAGGGAGCAAAGTATGACACAGTATGAAAACCAGCTTGCCGCATTACGATTAGAAGTTAAACGACTGAGAAATTACGATTGTTACGCCAAAGAAATACCGTTTCAAGAGTTACAAACAGAGGTAAATTGTTGATGTATTATAGTGTTAGTGTAGTTATAGTGACGACGTAGGCCACTCTGTGAAGATGAGTAGCGTAGTACACCTCTGGTGGAAAGCTACACTCAAAAAAAAATATTGACGCGGTGACAAAAATCCCTTAACAAATGGGAGATTACTAGGGAACTTGAACACTCCGACTGAGCCTTTTTTGTCATCAATGACGAAGGAACTTAGAGACGGATTTTGTTGCCTCGTATGCGCAACTCTGTCACAAACATTGTAGATTAGCCTCTGCTAAATTGTCCCTACGTCTAAGTTGATAAGTGCATAATACCACACGTTCATGGCATATTAACAATTCGACAACGTTGCGTTGGCTTCGCGTTATAAGGCGATGTCTTTTTGACAATAAAACTTTGTTCAGATGATAACAAATCGACTATTTAACTATGCTATTTTGTTATAATGACAGAGTGCATTGCCAAGGAGACAATGTACCTCTGTCCCTACGTCTAGGGTTAACTGTCACTGTGACAGTGTACTGCTGTCACAGTTTCAATGTACTTCTGTGCCTATGTCTACTTTGCTGTGTCATTATGACAATGTACGGCTGTCCCTATGTCTACGGTAAATTGTCACTGTGGCAATGTACTTCTGTCCCTATGTCTACTGTGCTTTGTGATTATGACAATGTACTGCTGTCCCTATGTCTACGGTGAATTGTCACTGTGACAGTGTACAGCTGTCACTGTGACAATGTACTTCTGTCCCTATGTTTACTGTGCTATGTCATTATGACAATGTACGGCTGTCCCTATGCCTACGGTAAATTGTCACTGTGACAATGTACTTCAGTCCCTATGTCTACTGTGCTTTGTGATTATGACAATGTACTGCTGTCCCTATGTTTACGGTGAATTGTCACTGTGACAGTGTACAGCTGTCACTGTGGCAATGTACTTCAGTCCCTATGTCTACTGTGCTTTGTGATTATGACAATGTACTGCTGTCCCTATGTCTAAGGTGAATTGTCACTGTGACAGTGTACAGCTGTCACTGTGACAATGTACTTCTGACTCTATGTCTGTTGTGCATTGTCATTAAGACAATGTACTGCTGTCCCTACGTCTACAGTGAATTGTCACTGTGACAGTGTACTATTGTCCCTGCGTCTACCTATGTATTGTCACAGAGGCAATGTTCTGCTGTCCCTACGTCTAGGTGGTGTTGTCACAGTGACAGTGTATTGCTGTGCCCACGTGATTGGTGATATGTCTCTGCCACGAATTTTCCTCAACTATTTTATAGCGACAGTATAAGTGACGCCCTCCCCCTCCTCACATACCTGGGGGAGATGTAGGTATGTGAGGGGGAGGGCGTCACTTATATTGTTGCTATAAAATAGTTGAGGAAAATTCGTGGCAGAGAAGGTATTTTTTCTTAAGCGTTTCTTCAAATTATATTATAGCGACATATTCAGAAACCCCCCCCCCCCCCACACAATCAAAATCCTCTGAGGTGGGGTATTCGATGTAAGTAGCTGTCCAATTAACACAGAAAGCTGTTGAGCTCTGTGAGCTTTAAGGAGCCTCCTCTAGCCTCCAAAGCTTTATTGCTTTATTGGCCCATGATATATCATGGGCCAATAAAGCTATCCTACAAAAGGGGAGAAAGGAAGCTCACAGAGCTCAACAGCTTTCTGTGATAACTGGACAGTTACTTACATCGAATATCCCACCTCGGAGGATTTTGATTGTGTGGGAGGGGGGTTTCTGAATATGTCGCTTATAATTTGAAGAAACGCTTAAGAAAAAATACCTTTGAAACATATCACCTTAACGTTGCCACACTAGCCACTGTCACGATGACTCCAAGGAGTGTAGATAAAAAACTAAAAAAAGATTAAAATAAACACTTTTATTAATTAAAAAGCTGTTACCAGAGTAACATCCATACAAACAAACCAACTATTAGCTATGAGGTATACAGAGTGAGTTTTGTCAAGCGCCCTCTGAGGGGAAAATGTAAACGGCTATAGTTATGGATAAAATTAAAATTATAACTTATATTTTTGCTGAATAAATTAATAAATAATTTTTTCAAATGCAGTTCTTAATTTTATCAAAATCGAGCCTCATTTTTCCATAACTAAAGCCGTTTACATTTTCCCCTCGAGAGGGCGCTAGATAAAACTCACTCTGTTTATGATAACATAAAACATAATAGACACATAAGAGATACACCTTTGAACGTCTCCCGGTGAACAAACATGGCCAATGAACGCCTGTGACACTTCAATGCGTGCAGTCTTCCACTGTCTTCCTTTGACTTTTCTTGATACGGGGGGCACTTGTTTAACCAAATACGGAATGCACCTCAGCGCAGCAACGCTTCCTTGCTCCTCTCCTTCTGTTTAGAAAAAACCAAAGTATATATTTTAAGACGTGTTATGACCAGTCAAAAATAAAATACATTATCCTATCCTACTATTCTACTAATATAATAAAGCTGGAAGTTTGTGACTATGTTTGTATGTTTGTGTTTCAATCACGCCTAGGACAGAGAACCGATTTAGATGAAACTTGGAATAGACGTAGATAGTGACCTGGAATAGCATATGGCGAAGTCGCGCGCAGTAGCTAGTGTAATCTAAAATCAAACCTAAAGTTGCAAAGCGATAGCCTCCTCTACTGATATTATGAGATATAGAGGCTTTACATAATATCTACAACCATCTCATTATAAATAGGAAAAGTCCCGACTGACTGACTGACTAACAGCCTAAACCACTGGTCCTGGCGACTTGAAATTTAAGATTAAATAAATAGAACTTACCAGTTGCCAAGTCCAGTAGTTCGGAGACCGCTGACTCAGCTCTTTTATGTGACCCTTTATTCACCAGTAGCTCTAGTAGTCTTTTTTTTATCAATGGAAAATTTTCAATGAATGTTGCTGATCCCAGGGGATAACTTTTATCGAAATCGCTTTCCAACTAGAACAAAGGAAACATTCTTTACATTTTGGAGAACAATGATGGTAACACACAACTCTAAACGCATATGAAACAGAATGTAATTCTATGGACGACATTAAATTTAAAACATGTCATTGACTCTCTCTGTGGCGCAGTGGGCGAAGGCCCGCCTGCTACGCAAAAGGTTGCGGGTTCGATCCCCGCGGCGGGACCAATGTTTGTATGATCTACAAATATTTGTCTCGGGTCTGGATGTTTCTATGTATAATATGTATGTATTAACAAACAAAAAAGTATATAATTAATATGTCAGTCATCTAGTACCCATAACACAAGCTCTGCTTACTTTGGGGATCTAGCACCAAACTGTGTGAAAAAGTCCAGCATTATTATTATTATATTTGTGGGATTATACAATCATTTACGTAGATATTGAGTATTCACTTACCAGTTGGTGACCAGCCGGCAAACGCAAGACAGGAAACTGCTGGAAATAATCTTCAATGGACTTCTCTATTAAAAGGCTTTCCCTGACCTTAAAAGTTGATTGCCATTTTCTCAAAACGACATCGAAAGGCGATGAAGAACCTTCAAGCCATTCTATGTCGTTGCTTAATCGTTCCATCATCCAAAAGTTAAATACAAATACAATACAAGGTTTTACATTACACTAAAATATTATTTACCTACGCACGCACGACTAGAGCGAACGAAATGGCCGACCGAAATGAATGAGCAATTGAAAACAGTGTTGCCAACAGTTATACTACCTTCCCACTAAAGTCAACCTGTAAAACCACTGACAAAAATTTATACTAGACCCAAAATTGCTAAATTTTCCACAAAAAAATCTTCTTTGGTGCCGATTTGTTTTACAATGCTTACTAGCAATTTTTTTGAGATTAAATTAGGGAAAAAAATGATTAACCAATATTGCGTAAGAAGAAAAGAAGGGAGGCCTTTGCCTAGCAGTGGGATACAATGGGCTGAAATAATAATACTAATAAATATTGCGTTATGTTTATCTCAAGACGTTCATAGTAAATAGAGGAAGTGAAAATCAAACCCAGATCTTGCAATGCTAATAAAACGATAGCGGCATGTGGTGTAAGATTTACCGAAAGATGCGAGCGAAGCGAGCATCCCAATAGGCGAGCGAAGCGAGCCCACTGCTTCCCCTCTGTGACGCAGTGGGCGAAGGTCCGCTTGCGACGCAGGAGGTTGCGGGTTCGATCCCCGCCGTGGGACAAATGTTTGTATGATCTACAGGATATTTGTCCCTGGTCTGGGTGTTTCTATGTACTAATATGTACTAGCTCTCCGTCGTGGTTGGTGTTACCCGCGGTCCCTCGAAAACTTTACATTCCCGGGATATAATTTCATCAGGGATTATGTAGGATTCTATTGGTGAAAGAATTTTTCAAATCGGTCCCGTAGTTTCAGAGCCTATTCAATTCAAACAAACAAACAAACCGTTCCTCATTATAATATTAGTATAGATATATTTACAAAAAAAAGTCTATAAGTAATAGGTATATCAGGTATCTGGTTCCCATTGTACAAGCTTTGCTTAGTTTGGGGCTAGATGATGTTGTGTGTAATGTCCAGCATTATTTATTATTATTACCTATCATGTGTAGTAAATTCTGTGGTATCTATAATTTTGCTCGGATAGATCTAGAGTTGACCACTGTGGCAACACTGTGTGTAACAGACAGTTTTAAAATGACAAAGGCCTCAGACAAATAAACAAAGGCCTTTGTGATTTGTGATAATAGTAAACTTTATTCTAGCTTGTTGAATCTATTTATTTATTTATTTATTTATTTAGAGCCACCAACACAATATACATCTTGTCATGCAAAAATGGTACACTATTTCTTACAAACTAGTTAAATGTTATTATAATTATAGGCGACAGACAGCAAGGTATTAAATTTTACGTCGAGCGAGTACAGTTAAATTAAAAGTTAAAGTAATAAAAATATTTCATTAAAATTTCAACTATATTAATATTATGTACAAATTTTAAAAATGGAAACTAAGCAAATACAATCCGAACTTAAGAACTTAAAAAATAAAAAATTGCATGCAACAATAATGTCAAATTTGTTTAAAATTAATATTTACAATTAACATAACAAAATAAAATTAAGTAGTAGAAAGTTTGAAATAAAAATAACAATCAGCATAAAATCAGTCAAAAATTAATTATGGACTACCAAAGACGAGGACACGCTCTTTTTGAATTTGAGTACGCTACCGAAGAAAAAGTCTACACCATCCCTTTTTGACAAGCAATTACTCCGCCGAACCATCCGATTTAGAGGTGCGTTGCACCCCAAATTCGTCCTGTACGAGTTCTCGTGGAAGATATTAAATCTTGAAGCTCTGGGCAGCCTTGATGGAGCACTAAAACAAAGAGATGCCTGCAGCTCAGGGGCATCTAAATAGTTGTTAATGAGCTTAAACAGGAAGACACAGTCAAGAACCTGACGTCGGACAGCTAGTGCACTCATGCCAAAGAACTTGAGTCGATCTTCGTAGCTCAAAAGTGTTTTGCCTTTAAAACAAGAATAGGTCAGATGCCACAGAAAACGTTTTTGGACACTTTCAAGCTTTTTCTTATATACATCGTAGTACGGATTCCAAGCGGCGCTACAATATTCCAAACGACTTCTTACAAAGGAGTTAAAGAGCATGATTTTTACCTTAGGGGATTTAAATTCACGACTGTTCCGCAAGACGAATCCGAGACACTTAAAGGCCTTTGAGACAGTCGTATCAATGTGGAGGTTAAAACGGAGTTTACTGTCAAGTAATATGCCCAGGTCCTTTGTGCTATCAACTCTTGTCAAAATGTCTTTGTCAATTATGTAACTAGAAGCGAGATCAGTTTTTTTTGTTGAAAACCTTATGGAGAAACACTTAGAAGCGTTAAGATACATGCAGTTATTTTTACACCAGGAGTGTAAATGATCCAAGTCACATTGCAAAAGTTTAGAGTCATTAGAGTTGTTGACTTCTCTAAAAAATTTCAAATCATCGGCATATAAATAGTATCTAGAGTACTGAAAACATTTACCAATATCATTAATAAAAATATTAAAGAATAGCGGACCCAAGTGTGAGCCCTGAGGCACGCCCGATCTGCATTGAAAAGGCGAAGACGAATAACCATTAGCAACCACCTTAGCTCTTCTACCCTCCAGATACGATTCACACCAAGAAAGTAGCGAACCCGCGATACCGTATGCAGAAAGCTTACGGAGTAGGATCTTATGGTTTACGCGATCAAATGCCTTGCTAAAATCGGTATAAATTGCATCAACCGAAGAATTGCCATCCATTATTTCTGAGACATTGTCGACAAAAGAAACAAGATTTGTAGCTGTAGACTTTGATTGCGCAAAACCATGTTGTTGGGGGTCAATAAGTGATTTGAAATGCCACGACAGATGCCTATGGATAAGTTGCTCAAATACCTTTGCAAAAACTGGCAAGATAGATATTGGTCTATAATTCTTAATCTGTTCAACATCGTCATTTTTGTGTAAAGGAACAACCAATGCTTGTTTCCAAGTAGAGGGAAATATACCCGAGTTAAGAGATACATTATAAATCAAGCAAAGCGGGTGAGCCAAGGTAGAGGCACACTTAACCGCAAACACTGATGGGAGACCATCAGTTCCTGCACCTTTAAAAAGATCCAGTCTCTTTAAGACCTTGAGAACATGGTCATCTTTAAATTTAATGGCAGTTATGTAATTGCTAGTCTCCGTCTCAACACTGTGCGGACAAGAAGCAGGTACAGCCGGTGTATTTGTATTATAAACAGAGGAGAAGTTCTTAGCAAACAGTTCACAAATATCAGAACCATTGCAAGCTCTTTCCGAATCAAGGGACATCTGTGCCGGGAATCGACTTAGGTTTTTTTTCTTATTTTTTATAAAAGACCAAAACAATTCTTCTTGAATCTAGTCTTCTTCTTATCGTGTCACCAGTTCTTTCGAACCAGTGTGGTGAAAGGATTATACTTAAGTGCCTCAAAGAGGCTCCTTTTGAATCTAGTGAATTCTACTTAGGGTAATAGCGGGTATTCCCGGTCAGGCGATAATACCGGTCACCCCATTATTGCCCAAATTACAAAGTATATGCGCACACACCTATGAATAGTAGGTGCCGCAAGTAGCCCCCCCTCGAACACACCGACCCTCGCTCGGTTCCAAGCATGCATTAGGAAGAACCATACGTTTGTTTGTTTTGCAAAACTCTCTTGTAACTAAAAAAGATGTACAGCTTCCGGCATGTTGAGGTCGAGTGTGCTGCGGATCTGGTCTGACCAACGCATCGGGATTCTGCCTCTTGGCCGCTATCCCTCGACTTTACCCGTGACAATGAGCTTCTGGAGATTGTCTCCGGGTTTACGGGCTATATGGCCAAAGAACTCGAGAATCCTGCGAAGGCACACAGATGACAGGCGTGGCTTTTTGTCCAACTTGAGTTCCTTGAGCACCGATAGGTTGGTTCTGTGCGCAGTCCAAGGGAAAAGAAAGAAAGAAGAAGAAATAAAATATTTTTATTTACCTAGACACTTAAACACTACACACACAATTAAACCTAAAAATTATGCCTAACTTACGATTTACTTATAACTAGTTGTGCGCAGCAGAGTCCAGGTAAACATGGCCATAACTCAGCAATGTGCTGGATAGGTACACAGTAGTGTGCCTACCCAGCGCTGGTTTTCAGTTAGAGCCAGAGGAGTTTCGTCACGGCCAGTACCTACCTACTACTATAACTGACAATAATGAGTACTATTAATATGCATGGGATGCGCAACATTTTCCTCGAACACCACATCTCGAACGCATCTACACGTTAACGATCTCTTGCCTTCAGAGTCCACGTGATGCTTAGTTATTTAGTAATTAATGTCTATCTGTATTCTGTGTTAATGTTTAGTTATTGAGCTACCCTTGTGATCACATAACGTTCGCACTTTACAACAGGTTATCGACAATTTTAATGTTTACCTGAAAAGCATATAGATGGCTAATGTTTCAATAAAGATATATGTTATGTTTATGTTATTTTAATGGCGGTCATGCTGACCGGCATTATCCGCAAGCTAAATGTGTAAGTAATTAATGTAAGTATGTCATTTTTTATATGTTTTATTTTGTATTTCTTTTTTAACTCTTTGTGCTCCATAACTTCTCATAGACAATATCCAAATCCCTATTTGGAATTCCTATTCCTATTGGATTCCTAGAATGTGCGGATATCTCCCAGAGTCCTACAATCGATAATAATATACAATACAATGCCATTCCCTAATGTCAGGCATTATTTCTAAAGATCTTCCACCAGGAGCAAAATTGCATGTTTTGTGATAATTTGGTCGTAATAACGAGCTCTGGTACAAGTCTGGGCTTTGGGCTCACGTTGAATAAGTCCCCTAAAGGCTGTGTGTTACTTGTGCCATTGAAAAGCTTGACCGGTATTATCCGAAATGGTTGGCAATATTTATAAAAAAGTAGCTTTGACCGGTATTACCCACCTACTGACCGGTATTGCAAACCAATGAACCGATTTGGATGAAACTTGAAATAGGCGTAGATAGTGACCTGGAATAGCATAATAATTATACTCTTCCCTCCAATTCTCTTTCCATCTTCACCGTTTAAATAATTGTGTCGTTGCTACTTATAATTAATAGGGTAAGTCGGGTAGCTAAAATAGTTAGGTACAGCAGTTTTTGTTTCGATTTTTTAATGGTAGCTTCCTCTATCAATTCTATTATACAATCAGAAAATTAGTTCCTGGTTTTTAATCTTCGGCATTATTAATGAAATCAGTTTTTAAGTTTTATCGGCAACGGCATAGGTAACTACCTACCTATTCGGATTCGGTTCTAAAAGTGAATCGGATTCATATACCTACGGGGGCAATGGGGCTGATTGTGATCCTTCATCAAATAAATTAGACGCATGTCGATTCCTTGATTCGGTCAATAAAAAACCATCCTGTCAACCATCTGTCGACAGGTTGTCTGAAAAAAATATATTTTGTTGTTGCCTTGATTTAAATTTTAATGCCTATGGAACACAAGTCTTCCAAAGGATCAAGTTACCCCAGGTTCCCCCCCCCCCCTTAATTTAAGGTTGAACGCTTCCTACTTTGTTGTAGGTACCTACCTCCTACCTACCTACTAGTTATATACAAACATACTTTCGCATTAAGTAGGTAATTAATAGTACCTACCGAGTTCAAAATCGGTTGAAAAATGCGACCTGACAACCTTCTCGTGCGCCCAAAGCTGCTTGTCCCGGGGAGGAACCGGGAGGATCGGCAGTAGAGGACCGGTGTACCCGGCTAAGTCCGACAATGACCGGACAACGAAGTCATTGTCGGATAACTAATGGTCTTCTCCGCGCGTCCCTCTGACTCGCAGAGGGCGCAGTGGATGAAGCTAGAGCAAGCTGGTACCTGGGCTCGTAGGCGGCAGAACACCGAAGTGGTGGAAGGCGGTGTTACCTCCATGATTCGTACTGTAGAGTGCGTGGTACGCAATATCGCCGCCTTCGCTACTCTTGCCCGGCATCATGGGATGTGGGTGCCTCGGGCCTCGGCGACTCGGTCGGATAGGTAGGCACTGACTGACTTACCTTGGCACCAGTCACCTGTATGGTCTGTATGACAAGGTCGCTGAGTGGGCTCGGAATGAGGCCGAACCCGCTCGAGATAGAATACGGGAACGGGTTGTTGGCAACATCAGCCCCGCACCGCCTGCCCCGCGAGGGAGCGAGTGGTATCCTCTGCCCAACAGCGGACTTTTCGGGTCCTCGGAGTGAGGGCTCTGGCTGCTCATCATGCAGATCCCGGGAGGGCGGCGACGCTGTGTAGCAGGTGTGATCTCCGCGCTTATCATCACCCACCCACAGCCTGACTTCACCCACTGCTGGGTATTAGGCCTCCCTAAGCTTGTGCCATCCACCACGATCCTGCGCTAATCTGATCCATTGCCGGCCCGCGACGTGTACAATGTCGCTATATCCATACTAATATTATAAATGTGAAAGTAACTCTGTCTGTCTGTTTGTTACCTTTTCACGCCCAAACCGCTGAACCGATTAAGCTGAAAATGAAGAGTATACCCCAGGGATGGACATAGGCTACTTTTTTTTGTCAGTTACCTTATGGGGGCGGCAAAATAAGGGTTGGAAGTTTGTATGGGGAAAAAAGTTAAGCAACCCTGGGCGCGGTCATAAAAAGGATGGGTGACCGCCGGAGTTTTTGTCTTTTTTTGTATTTTGCATAATAAATTATTTAAAAATTAATGATAAAGATGTAACATGTGTGTTCCCACCCATCAATATCCGAACTCCGTAGTTATGATTTTTGATATTAAAATACTTTTTCCTTGGCTATAGTTAGAACGCCATCATTCTCCTAGGTGGCGTTTCTACTATAGCGGAGATCGAGATACGATCGAGTATAATTTTCTGTGATTTTGAGTTTTGAAAAGTTAATGGAGATATTATTATTTTAGACATTTTACATTTACAGGATTAAAAATTGTTCTTTTGTTAATGACCATTAAAATAATGGTTATTATCAAAACAATTAAATAATGATCTAATGTAAACGCAAAATAAACCTTTGATACCTACCTAACCTACCTACTTGTAACGCCTACGTAAAATGGAATAGCAAGCATCTGCGACGCACCATGCTATTGTATTTAAGTAGGTTTATATTGTGGCAGCTAATGTTTATTTTTACATGAATGGGAAAGAAAGGAATGTAATGTAGGTAAGTAGGTACATTAGAGCTAACGTGTGTGACGCCCTTTAAAGATTACTAAAAAACTTTACGTGACGTACGTGTAGTTTATGAGTTTATATTTTGACGTGTAAAAAAAGTTTTTATTCAAGAATTCTGTTAGGTAGGTAGGTAGGCACCTACCTACCTACCTAACAGAATTCTTGAACTTTTACGTGTAGGTACGTACGTACTTCGTTAAAACTTCTGCACTGGCGTTGAAGTACACAATACATTTACATTAACCCAGAGCATAAAGCTCATTATGTTGTAGTGACAACCTCCTAAGACATAGTCACTGAGTTAATTTTGTTTATGCGTCTGCGTAATAAAGCATACCTTTTCACTTCAGCGGATTCTGTACCTCTTAAGTCGTAGAGACAAAAGTCTTATGTCATAGTAAATTGTAAAAAATCGTTGTGTCATTACGTTAAAGTTACATGTTACAGTTTATTTTTGCCATTAACGGATTCTACAGCCGGATTTGTGGATTTGGCAACTTGCATTGACGTTTTGACAGCTTGCATTGACGTAGTGACATAGGCAAAATTTAATGTAACGCGGTGTTTATAGAAGCTTTGTCGCAGAGACAAAAAAGCTATCCACAAAAAAACCTCTGCTGCAGAGTCTTATTTTACCAAGACGCCAAGTTAAAAAGCTACGTCAGGAGCACAATAAATTAACGACAAAGGGATTTAGCAACTTAGACG
Organism: Epirrhoe alternata; assembly: GCA_963565295.1. Taxonomy (NCBI): domain Eukaryota; kingdom Metazoa; phylum Arthropoda; class Insecta; order Lepidoptera; family Geometridae; genus Epirrhoe; species Epirrhoe alternata. The sequence continues at coordinate 7,850,657 of OY751381.1, read as the reverse complement.
ACTCTTTTTTTTTTCAGTGTACCAGAGGTGTACTACTCGTCTTTCTGTTAGACGTCTTTTTCATCAAACTGCGGTCATTTAAAATATTAATCCCGCTTTGTACTAATCGGTTAGATACACATATTAGACATGGTATCATTCCAGTTTTTTATTCTATTTTACAAAAAAATTGCTGCCTCGTATCAATTACTCCGGCCGCGTCTTTAGCTTTTAGAGTTGCACATGAAAGTGGAGACACTGACACGAGAGCGCACGGCTCTGGTGACGGCTGCAGCGTCGAGAGCTTTAATGCTGGAGCGGCATGAGCGCGGTGCAGATTTGTTCGCGAGGATGACGCTCGCTCGAAGGGACCTGGCCGCTCTCCTCGACGGCAGGACTGAACCAGAACCTATGGACGAAGCGGCACATGCCGAGGTATGGAAAGGTTAATCTGCATGGCGATTCATTGGTCGGGTGCATCGATTAATGGGTTTTAGGCTTGTTTGAGGATAAAAGTTGTACAAAACTGTAATTGTCTCATTAGAAGGCTTTGAATTTGATGCGCCTAAACGAGTAAATGATCCAACTTGGACTATCCGATGCAAGACCTAGATTCAAACCAGCAACGTTCTTGATTTATGAAGACGAGGGTATTTTATATTTATGCATAACGATGTGTTTAATTTGTTTATGCAGGTGTCACGATCATTATCGTCGGTATGTGCAAGCGCAGCTGACACATGGACAGCGTTGCGTGCCGAAAGGGCCCGAGTGATTCGCCTAGAGAGTGCAGTACTCGCGCAAAGCGTCCAACTTGAGCGAGAGAGCAGAGTTCGCACACAGCTAGAGCGACGCCGGGCTCTACTTGACAGAGAACTCTTGAGGATACAGCATACGTCGACGGGAGCGTCCGAGCCCAATGTCATTATGTCGAAGAACCCAAGTTTGGTATTTAAATCATTATTTTTGCTATTGTTTGGAAGGGGTAAGTTTTAAAGTAGCGATAGTATAGACTGACAAATTGAGAAGTGGAAGGTTGGCGTGGTATGGGCAATATGGGCATGTCATGAGGAGGGATGAGAGTCATAATCCATGACGAGTGATGAGTATGAATGTATATACCGGTAGGCCTAAGAAAAGATTTTTTTTTTTTTTTTTTTAGATTGATGGACTGTGTGAATATGTTTGTGAAAGGAGCGAGTTCTGATATGACGAAAAATGAAAATGGAAATGGAAGAAAGAAACATGTTGTGCCGACCCAACTTAGGGCAAAAAGGGCAAAAATAAGGGCAGGAAAAGAGAAGATTTTTGCTATTATTATAGGTATTTTTTGCTTATTACCGAAATCGAGGATGTGTTGAGGCTGACAGGCCGTAAATGACAAATTCAAAAAGATAGTTTGGACGTTTAGGTTTCTTTAAGATCATAGCAGTATTAGCTAGCAGCATTAGCATAACAAACCCTACTTGTGTGAACGAAAAAAAATCTTTGTCTAATCGTCTTTTTTTCTATTTCAGATTCAAGACATATTTAGGTACAAGTAGTAAAAAGAGATATTGAAGTGTGAAATAGTTTGGTGATGGGAGTGTATATTAGTGTTTTTAACCGGTGGCTAAAGTCTAGAAATAAAAAACCTGTTACTTTCTACAAAATAATTTTATTTCACGTTACAATTTAGGATTTTGATGACGAACACAAGACAACAAAACATTTCACAATTTCCGATGACCGGCTAATTTGTACATCTTGCATTTTTTATCATCTCTAAATTGGTTCGAAGCCATGTATTGTAGATTTCTTGTGAGATAAGTTGGTGTTTGATGTTCTCCTGGTACCATACCCTTGATATTTGAGAGGATTGTATCTCTAGTCGCAGGTGGATTGTAGACATTAGGATCAGGAACATTCTTCCACTTTTGGGTATCTATTCTGGTTATGGCTCTCTTACGATCTAAATTTTCAATTTCATACTGCTTTTCGTTCGAAGGAAAATAAGGTTTTTGAAATTTACTCATTAAAGTTTTAGCCGGGTACTTCTCTGATTCTTGTTGGTAGAAAGCCTCATTATTAATTTCATCATGAAATTCAGTTTTTTCTCGCTTACGATCTCCCGCATATTTCTTTTTCGACATGACGTATTCTTGATCTTTAGTGCCGATTTGGGGTTCCATGGGTGAACCTAGTTCATCTTCTATTATTTTGATTAAATTGTCCAAGTTTTCAGTTGGAGCATCAATTATACGTGAAGTTTCCATATGATACGCTTCATACTCGGCAACTTTACTTTGCAGCATTTCTATCTTATCTTGATCTTTCTTTCTTTGTATGCTTGCTTTTCTTGTTTGCTCTTGTAAGGTTAAAATTATCTTCTCAAGATTCGACATTTGCTGTTTGCCCATATTTAATTCTCCGATGAGTGCGTCAATTTCAGCATTTTTTTCCCTGACCTGCTGATTGAACTGTAATAAATAGCCCATTAAAAAATTCAAACAAGGTTATGCCTGCACCTATATTTAGGTATGATAAATATCCGCAGGAGCGAGGAGTGGAAGTTGAACGGGGAGACCTTTGCCCAGCAGTGGGACATGATAGATTAGGAAAAAATAATCCGCTCTGATCATTGACATCCAAAAATAAAGACATACAGAGACACATAAAGAGAAAAAATAGAAGCGTAAGACAAGTAGGTACTCTTGGTACCTACTTGTCTTACGCTTGTCTCCTATAAGTAATTTAGAATTCTATGCCATTCGACCAAAATAACTTTTAGCCTCTTCGCAGACTGCAGACTTTCTATCGGCCGATAGTTGAGATACTTCGGCTCGTAATGAGTATAGCCCGTCTCAACTATCGGCCGATAGAAAGTCTCCTCGCAGACTGCGCGAGGGGTCTTAGAGATTTTCAATTAGGTTAAGTTTGCATTGATGTCAGCCGAAAGGCTACTTATACCTACTACTGGTATTATCAATATAATATTAAAATTACCTATTTCCTGTGGAAGTTACTATTTTGTGTTTACTTACGTTATTGTCTGTCTGTGACCTCAACTCCAAGTTGTTTCTCAAAATTTTTAAAATATTTGCTTGTTCTTCTTCCTTCTCGGATAAAATCTTTATAACTCCCTCCCTCTGCTCAATGCTGCTTTCTTGATCTGCAAGGCTGGCAGATAGCTGCTCTAGTTCTTCTTCTTTCTTCTGGAGTGCTTCAGCTAGTTCATTGTTTTGCCGAGTCGCATCCAGCAATTGTGCTCTGTGTTCGTTCACCTGGAAATAATTTTATAGTGAATGCAATTTTAATTGCTATGATAATATAGTCGCATCCAGCAGTTGAGTTCTTCGTAGATATTATGAACAATAATATGATGATACCTTTTCATGAAGCTCACTGAGATTTTCAAACTCGCCAAAGTCTTCTTGCAGTTGGGTGATATGTGTTTTGAGTGAAGTTAGTTGATCAACATACGCTTTCATTTTACTTTCACTGAAAAAATATGAAATTTAGTAAGTAAACCCAATATCAAGTGCATTTAAAAAAAAGTGAACTTTAAATTTAAAGAGATTCAGATTCTTACTTATCTTGAAGTTGTTGTTCGAGCAAAGCCTGTTTTTTCTCAAGTTCTGCAATGTATTCTTCCTTTGTAGATAAATCACATGTTAAGGTTTGATATAAATCTTTAGATTCTTTGTAGCTCCGCTAAAAAAATATTTTTTATTATTAACTAGTGCTCTGATATTATAATGACAAGTTTTTTTCAACAACTTACTTCAATTTCAGCAATAACTTCATTTTGCTTTTGTAATCCGTTTTTGTAATCCATTATTTCTAAATGTGCTGCGTACAGTTCCTGTTTAGTAGCTTCCGATTCTTTATGATTATTTTTCATTGTATCTGCGTATAAATAAATGATCAGTTTTCAAGTCGTAACAAAACATATTCAAAAATTGATCAGTACGTGCTAAAGTGTGTAATGGGACCTACATTTCTTCAAAGATTTTCAATTATGGTGACCCTCGCAAAATACTGGATAGAAAATAAAGTAAAATAATTTTCATTTTCTTTTTCCAACCTATTTCATTTTCTTTCTCATTCAATTGCTTGGATACGTCCTTGTGTCGTAGTTCAGCTTCGAGTAGCTGAGCGCAAAGAGTCTCTACTTTAGCTTCCAATACTATTTTGTCTTCGGCTTGTTGTGCAAAATTCTTTTCAGTATCAATAAGTTTCACAACGTTGAGGTTCATCTCGTGTTTTATATTTTTAAGCGAGTCGTTGTAATTGTCGGCTATCTCAGTAAGACGCTTTTCAAGGTCTTCTTTTCTGTAAATGAATATTAGTTAAATTTTAGTGACTGAAACTTACAAGCTTTTCAATAATCTATATGATTCACATACTCAGTTTGCAGTTTTTCTCGAGCATCTGCGATTTCCTCCAGATGCACAGTGTGCTCTTTGATTGATTCCGTTAGCGTCTCAAGCTCCTTATCAAAATCATTTTGCATTTTCTTATTCTGAAAATGTTTACAAACATGGAATGTGAGTTAACAAAATAAAAGAAATTCTACATGGAATTCCAATTATTGTGTGCGATTTCGCAGTTACGATTTCGCAGATAAGTATCTTAAGTATTATTCTATGTCTCGTGTCATGATTTATAATCGCTAAAAAACAAAAGTACCTGATCATGTAACTGTTGGATAGTTCGTTCTAGAGACCAGGTCTGTGAGCGCGCCTGCTCCAGCGCAGCTTCGAGCTGCGAGGCCCTGTCTTGATTAATCTTCAACTGGCCTTCAGCCCGAGACAGTCGGTCTCTTAGAAATATCCTCTTACATTTCTCCTCCTTCAATTCCTTTTGCAATTCCTGTTTAATTATTTTATTTTTTGTATGTGTTGAATGCCAATCTTTACAACTTAGTTTGACTGCGGAGCGCAGATAGTCAAAAATGCAAAAATCCTATGCAAAAATGCAGGTCAAAGCTGAACATTATGATAAGGTTTCTACCGATTCAAATCTACTATTAGGAAGCTGAATTTGAATCGGAACCTATCTGTGGTGAAATCCGATTTTATTTATATAATAAATAAATAATGCTGGACTTTTTCACACAGCATCATCTAGCCCCAAAGTATGTGTTAAAGGTACTACATGACTTATATACTTTTTGTTTGTAAATACATACATATTGTACATAGAAACACCCAGACCCGAGACAAATATTTGTAGATCATACAAACATTGGTCCCGCCGCGGGGATCGAACCCGCATCCTTTTGCGTCGCAGGCGGGCCTTCGCCCACTGCGTTACAGAGGTCGAAATATTTTTGAATCTAGGTATGTTATATTACCTCAACACGAGTTTTGTTCGTTTGCGATCTGAGATAGTCTGCATTGTGGATTTGTTTCCTAAGGTCAGCATTCTGAGAATTCAATTCAGACAACTCGTATGTCAGCCCCTCGCTTCTTAGCTGGAGGGCCATTGTCTCGTTCACGCTTTTTCTGATAACAATCATCACTTCATCAGTGATTATGTTTATACATACAGGTAGGTACAAACATACAGCAAAGCTAAGCTAAAAAAAAATTAGGTAGGTCTCTAAAATTACTCGCTAAAATTTTCACCAATCGTGCTAATAAGGTGCTACTTGCACCTTGAAAATGAGATTCAAAATGAGTTTGGCTATGTTACGCAAAGGTGATTTTGGGAAAATAAATGGTAGCTACCTTAAAAAGGCAACAATATCTTCAAGTTCCTTTACAAATTCTGCTTTGACTTGATCAAGAGAACATTTTAGCATTTCATTCTCTGCATTGAACTCATTAACTTTTTTCGAGAGTGTGTGGACGGAGATGCCCTTCAAACAAAAAAAAACGTTGGTTAAAATGGCTTTTAAATACATCACAATTTCTAATTTATTTTTGAGATTAAAAATTTATAAATGGATTGGATAAATGGATCTAAGATTGAGTGTAACTTCACCTTGCTCTCTGACTTTAAAGAGTCGAACCAGTCTATGATTTCCTTTCTCTTCAGCAAGGTTTGTTCGCAAGTGTCGACTAACTTCGATGGCATGTTGTATAATTTCTGCACATCAATCATCAACTCACTTTTACACGTAGCTTCTGAAACATCGAATACGGACGAATGACGAGTACAAGTTTTAAATGTGTTAATGCAGTTTTAATTTTTACTAAAATCGATGACATGGTTTCTAAGACCAAATCTTCGTATGTCTTATAGTTTCAGACTTTCCCAGACTGACCGTTCTAAATGTTACAGCCTGTATACTTATAAATAAAACGGGCACTTAACGCAGCTAAATTAACTGATCTTCAAAAACACTGAAACTTAACGCTACCTAGACTTTGCCTGTCTCCGAAGCTCGCAGATGCAGAGCACAGTTGCAGAAGCTGTTCTGGTGTCATCTTAGTTACGTTCATAATCCGCAGGTCTTCGGCGGGTGGGAGGTTCGTCTTCTCACCCAGAGCCGACATCTTCTGGTGAGTGTTTCGCATCACTGCATATAATTCCAATATCGCTTTCTGAAGACAAAAAAATACTGTAAGAATGCTTTTAAATCTTATATGATTGCTACACGTTTATATGCAACTTATGCCTACACTCAATGGGACAAGGTAGTGCCTGGAGACATTGTTTGAGATGGAATAGGCTGGCATCTAAACCATCCTTTCGCCTTATCCAAAGATCACGATGTTTTCTTGAGCCATCTTAGTAAAATGCCAATCTTCAAATTTAGAGGTGGTCTACACAACATCGACCTAGTGCTCTTTAAAGGTTCAAGTTAGGTATACGGTACCGGCACGACCCAAACAAGTCATTAATACTGAATCATGTGATGCGTTGTTTGCGGTTACAGCATAAATGTTGTATGACTAAAGCTCAACATATTGCTATCACATAATATGGCACAAACGATTTACCTGTCGATCCGTCAAATCATTTTTCATCTTCTCGAATTGAACCGTTTTTTCCTGCCAGCTTATTTTGAGTTTCATAGCTTTATCACTCCGAGATGTTATCGATTCTGGGAATGTTACAAATGAGGTAGAGCGGCAATGTAGGTAAACATTTAAAAATAGTAATGGTGTTTTTATCAAGTGAAACTTACCTTTATCGTAAGAATCGTTGAAGATTTGTGTCGCATCAGATATTTCACTTTGACGTAACTCCAAATCTTCGTGTTTCTTTATAGTTTCCTGTTTTCCAAATTAGTAACATTAGGATATCACGCAAAATATCGTTTACTTCGTGTGATACACATACAAAAATAAATAAGTACATTACCTGATCAGGTAGGCCGGCTGTATTTTTGATGGTGTGCAAATTCTTTGCGGGCGGTCTCTGTAAATTAAATTCAAGCTTAAAAACAAAACGATCAGAGAATGTTGGATGGTTCAAACAATTTATTCACCTGTGTGACGGGCACCATTATGAGGGTTCTGCCAGATTTGTTGGGCACTACTGTATTCTCGTTTATCGTCAATTTTGGTAAGGCAGATGGTCTCTAGAAAAAGAATGGGGTTAGTTATAGTTACTCAAAATCGCAGCTTTATATGACCATAAAGGGTCTGAAATAAACACTTTTTTTGTCTTTCTATGCACCTAGGTACATTTTTTATAACATTTTAGACTAAGTGTTCGGTACGGAATACTTGGTCCTAGGTTTGTGCAGAGTTCTGAAGATTGAATGGCTGAATTATTTTATCCATAATCTCCTTATCTTGATGAAGCTCTTTCCGGTGGGGTCTTTGGTATCTATAAGGTAACTTACTTTCGGAGTTGTTGAAACTCTGTCGGTGCGAGTGAACCTTGCGGGGTGTGAAGATCTTGGAGTAAACAGATCATCCTTTGCTCTATTTGCTGATTTTGGCCGTGGTTGCTAAAAGTAGATTTTTTTGTAGGTACAATAGGGTAGTAGCTATGTTTAGTTATAGTGCCCTGAATAAAAAAATATAAAATCATACCTCATCGTAACGAGAACGTGTGGAGTTTTTGACAGTAAAACGATTATGCTGCGCTGTTATTATTTCCAATTTTTGTTTCTGTTACAAAATAAAACTTATTTGAACCACATTTGGAAATAAAAAGATTTTTATTTGTTTTTTTTTTGTATAATTTTCTGACTGTTACAATTACAACCATCGTCAACGCAAAATAGATAAATCTAAAATGATGATTGTCCTTCCAGGACAGTCAGCGGTAGTAGTGGTAGTAGCAGTAGTTCATGAACAATCGGAGATTTTCTAGCTTCATTTTCATCATTATTAAAGGGAATATTGCCAATTTTTTTCACAAATCGTAATGGTGCAAGGTAAAGCATTCAATATAACGTAAAGTATCTAAAATCTAACGAACATTGAAGATAATGAAGATTCAAAAACATCAAATGTTCTGTCAGTGACTGTACCTGTTTGCAAATCAAGGTACCTATTTATGTTAAGTATAATAATTGATCAATTTCAGTAACATTACCGCAGGTTCTTTGGGTCTTGAGGTGTTGTTGAATGGTGGCCTACTGCGGCAGTCTGCTGTCTTTGTGGGATGCGACATTTGGGAGAGGCCCTAGCTGCTTCTATTACATCTATAACAAAAAATACACTAAAACTTAATAGACTAACAAAAAAGACGACAGTAACATGGAACTTTCTCTGATTACCTGCCTGAGAAAATGTCTAAAGTTATTTGGTAGGTAAGTATACCTACTGCTACCTAATCTTCTTTACGTACTGTGAAATAATTGCTGAGTATGATGGTTTATTTTCTAGTAAGCTCAATACGGCACAGCGATGGATATACTGAGAAATTCAACAGAGAACATTTCTTACTTATACTATGCATATGGAATGGACGCTTCGTCCCGCATCAACCGAGACTCTACCACCTGAGGATTGCTTTCTTACGAAAGAGCTTGATCGAAGCGAAAGAGACATCAAAATATTATGCATATTATTTTTATTGCATGGAGAGAGCGGAACAGTAGGATATTTACCTTGTATTCTAGGTTCACCAGGCACCAACATAGACATCACTGTATCTGCACAAGAAATAGCAGATTATTTATTTCTGCAAGCTATTAACAAAAATGGTTCTAAAACGAAAATTTTAGGTGATTCCTTCCATTCATCCCAAAAAGAATTTTGGTTTCGATTGACTGACACCGGCACTCGTGAAATTGAAGGAAGAAAGAAAGAAATGATTACAGAATTTTAGGCCACAGAAATGAGGTTGCGTTTTTACTAAGGTCTATTCTAAAAATATCATTGGGTCCTCATGATAGATTAGGTCTTTTAATAAAAACCTAGTGATATAAAATAGGATCACGACTTAATCTCCCCGAGCCATTATGGCCGCATGGTAGACAATATAGGCACAGATCAATTCGATCAAGATTCAGAGACATGTTCAGGATACATAATTGATACAAATGCCCTCATTTCATGAGTAGTAAATTGGCATTTCAGGAATATTTATAAAAACAGAAGATAGAGCTTCACTGAACATACAAGAGTAGGGTGGATAAAAGTAAAAATTACCATTATAATGAAAACTAATAAAATAAGAAGAAAAAAGTTTCATTTACTGAATTAATACTTCGTGGCATTTGATAATTTGAAATAAACTGTCAATTTTAAAATTTAGAAATTCAAATAGACGTGAAAGTATTTTATAACAACAGGAAACGCAATCAAAATTCAAAATATTTTTACACCAACTATTTTTATAAATTAGGATGGCCTCTTCAACTAAAATACCTAAGGATAAGCCATGTAAGTATTTAGTTATTGTTTCTGAACTCTTAACTTGAAAAAACATGCAATATTATGTCCGTAGTGCTAAGTTCTGTAGTAGGTACATAGTTCGTAGCACTGCGCGTAGAACGTGAGCGCGTTGAAGTCTTTTAAATGAAAAGTTTACAAATCACAAGTTCAGCAAAAAAAAATAAAGAAATATTTACTTAGCAAAATGTAGCGACTCATATGTGTATAAAGCTTAACCCATTGAACGCCGCCCTAGAAAGTAACGACCTCCCCCCCATGCCGCCATACATTGGTACATTGCCCGCCGATCGGCGGGTCCGACACTGAAAGAGTTAATAAATAACAAAAATAATGGAAAACTAGTATACCTTTATTCCTAACCGCTTTAAGATATATGGATGTTTGTTATGATTGTGATTTGTGTTGGGTAATTTTCTATCTATTGCGAACTCGTACTAAGGCGCTATAGGCAGTACGGTTACTGAGCCGTCAGGAACCCTTCATACAAACTACAAATAAGTCGTCAAATTAGGTACATACATCTTGGCAAATCAGTGACAGGAGTTCCAATACGTGATTTGTATTATTGCCTGATTGCTTTGAAAGAATTTCTCCACATTTTATTCGCACGTATAAGAGGCTAAAAGATATCTCATGTTGTCAGATTCTGGTTCTCCTCGCCTGATGCCGCGGCCCACGGCTGCGTCGGCCGCTCGCGCCGCACGCAACGCTACCAACAGAAATCTCACCCAGGCACCTTCGCAGCGGCAGTCGCCTACGAGGGCATCCTCTTCCCCTGCTCCTTCAAAGGTACCTATGGGAAAATAAAAAAAGATAATAATAAAGATTATTTATTTGCTCAAACACGTGTAAATTGGATGATTACATTTTAGGTAAGTTTTGTAAAAAACTTACTAAAAACTGCATTATTCTACATTAACTTTCGATAGACTACAGAGTTAGGTAAATAAAGATTGTTACGCGGATTATTGACAACACGTCGCACTTCGCTCGAGTGGTGATTTTTATCTAAACTTACCAAATTTTTATTGCGTTTTCTTATTTGTTTGTATTTTCTAGGCAAGAAACGTTACGCAGCGAAAGACTGAGTCCAAAACTGACATGAGGGTGAGAAATCATAATTTTTAAATAATAATATCAAATAGACGTTTAATGCAATTTATTAAATATTAATAATCATTTACTGTTTTACAGAATAATCCTGAAAATGAACAGGAAACCCCAGAAGTAAATGTAAGATTATCTTAATAAGTTTAATAAAACATTAGAATTCCGGACAATTAAATGATTGTAAGATTGAGCCGAGCCAAGGTAACTCTAATTATATTGTTTCTTTAGGATCAGTCACCACAAGCAGTTGATTCCTACATCATAATTGACAACGCCCCAGTCGCAGCTGCCAAGGATTCACCGGATCATGCAGATGCCGACGAAACTCATCTACAGGAGATCTGTGAAAATGAAATCTTTGGTAATAACTCGAATCTCCATTCCATTATAAAGTAGACCTAGCACAGGTAGCAAGAATGGCGCAGATTTCTTCTCGTACGTACGTACCTATTACTTTACTGCAATAATTTATTTGTGGAACCCAATTCCTGAATATAGTTAGTTTAAAATGAAAGACCCTATGATTAGATATGGATCTTCAGAGAAGTTTTCCTCAAAGTGTAGAATGTAGAGCATGTTCACTTGTTTATTTCTCCGAATTAAATCGAAATAAATTACAGAAATGAAAGAAGAGTATGTCGAGCAAGGTGGACAAGAAAATTCCGCGCTTGGAGTGGGTTGGTATTTTTTTATTTCTTTTTTATTTCCACCCGTACCAGAGTAACTTTTTTATCATAACTTTTTTAATTAAATTTCTATCATAGACACATTCCTATAGTGATATTGATTACCTATTTAATGTTTCATAGAACCTCGGAGCCATCCGCAGACGCCATCACCGAGCAGTCGTCCGCAGACACCGAAGAGTATACCTTCAAGTCGTCCGCAAACACCACGCAACCCCAGCCGGCCCACCACGCCAGCTCACCCGGCCCAGCACCACGGCACCCCAGTCAGCAGGCCCAACACTCCTCACTCCCCCACCAGGCCAACGACCCCGTCCTCAATTAAGCTCCCCTCGCCACTAATCTATACCAAAGATGACGATGTCAAACATGCTTTTGCTGTAAAGCAGAAACAGTTTCAGCGGATGAAGAAAGAACTTGATATGAAACAGGTTAATAAATAGTTAGGATTTATGATTTTAAATACTATCATAGAGATAAAAACCTGAGAAAATATCGATCGTGAGATACATATTTCGTGATTCTGTTTGTCATACCTACTTGTCTAGAGATTGTTGATTTTGGTTACCTACATAAAGTGATTGTTTTTGTTCCTCAGCAAGCGGTTCTGGAAGTATTCGACACACTGCAAAGCCTGCGCGAACGTATGTCTCGCGAGGGTGTCTCCGGGTGCGGGGAAGGTCATCTCCAGGAGCTAGTGGTGTTCAACGTAGCAGACTGGACCGCGGAGGAAATCTCGCAGCTTTGCCGTGATGCTGTCGCTTCCTGTGATACCGATGGAGCTATGGAACTTATAAACACCACTATACCAATTGGTAATATATTTTCGGCTTATAATTTGTACGTACGAGACCTTTGCCCAGGTATTTTTGTCTCTAGAATATTTGTACGCTTATCAGTATTTTACCTTACAGATGAGTGCGCCTTAGAGGAGCTCGATGCAAAAGTGTTGAGTGTTCCGCGTCGGTTTGCTGACCTATGTTTGCAGGCGTTTACATCGCGTCAAGAGCTCATCGATTGGATTAAGGGTCTTATAGAAAACAATGTAAGCAAATCATGTTTACTGATCAAATTAATTCTGAAAGTGCCTTTTTGCCGTAATATGTAATGTTATTACAACAATTGATAGATATTACGGCAAGCACTATTTATTTTTATAAGTGAACAATTAACCATACTTACATTTTTAACAGGTTATAAAAGAAGAACATGGTGATGGTGAATGTTTGGATCGCATCGCTCGCTACAACGCCCAAGGACTCGAGCTGTGCGAAGCTTTGAGAGAAGTCAAAAGTCGGGCTAATGATGCTGTGGACACAGTTACTCAACTTTCCAAGTATTGGACTATACATAAATTTTTGGTCATTAGAAGCACGTTTTATACGTTTAATTATAGGTATATATCTACTTACTTGATTTTTTTTACAGGCGTGCTTGTCGCGAACGTAGCGCGCTAATTGCTGTTGGTGAGTCGTTGGTGAGAGAAATAGCTCGACTCCGGCAGGACATCGAAGCGCGCACGTCAGTGCTTGGGGATATTCGCGTTGCTCGAACTGAAACTGAAACAGCCAAAGCTCTTGAGGTGAGTTTTTTTTATACTTACCTAGCTGGTTGGTACCTAAGTGACTAAAACCGAGTTATGTTTAAAACTTGAAGGTACGTTGTAATGTGTAGGAATCAAGACGCGAGTTGCAGCAAGAGAAGGCATCACGCACCACCAATAAAGAGAAGCTGGCGACCACGGAATCACATCTTCGTCAGGCGCGAGCACGTGTCACTAAGATGGACCGGCAGCTTAGAGAAGCGGAGGCAACTATTTCCAGTCTCACTAGCACTGTGAAGACTTTAGAAGACCAGGTACCTGTTCCAGCGAAGTAAAGATTTTTAATTTTTATAGGGACTTAGATTTTTTTTTAAGTAATTTATTTACAGAAACTAAGCTACTACAATATGTACATAAAATTACAAAATACAATAGAATCAGTCAAGTTATCTAAGGATCGTCGTAAAAACGATCTATAGATAGCTCAACTGATCCAGGTCACTGCCAGTCGGAAGCGTGCCCGAAACACTGGCGGCGTTGCCACGCTGAATGGCAATGCTGATTCTTTGGGCCAAAAATTCGCCAGCTCTTGAATCACGCGACGCTTCGACCAGACGCCCTGAAAGATTTTTGAAGACGCGATGGGCCCCGGAACCCCACGGACCCAGGGTCTCGACCCCAAATGGTTCAAATATATAAACCCGATCAAGATTTATATATTTGCGCCTTTTGAGATCCTCAGCTGAATCTGCCGCCGCGCCAGGCCTAACGGATGTCCCCGGTAGATGTGAAAGCGCAAGGGTATCTACGCAAGTAGCGTCCCATACCAAAGGCCTTCCCCTCTCCCAAGGGACAAGAGTCATACCGTCGGGGCGCTTGCCATCGTCACGCATCAGACCACTCGGTTCTAGAACGGCCGGTACATTGGCGCTGACAAGCGCTCGGCGGATGATGTCATTAAGACTGGCGTGGCGGCAGAACCGACCTGCGGCCCTAGTGCACGATAATCCGTGGTGTCCAAGCTGGTCGACCGTCCTACCACACTGACATTGGTGAGGGGCGCAACACCGCGCACCCAACCGTAGGCACACTGCAATACGGAAGCTAGCGGGATCCATTAAAGAGCCTAAATTTTGTGAAGGAAGTGCTTGCAGCCACAAACCTGACTCCCATTTTGAGACGGCTAGGAGACGGGCACGATCTGCGGAGCATGAACACGTATCTAACAGACAATTCCGTGTCAACTCGCAATTTTTTAAGTAGGTAGGCACGCACATAATTTTACATCTAATTTTCATTGAATATTTAGAAGGTCAAGCGGTTCAGACATGCGGTTCCCTTTTGGATTAACTACGGTATTTTGATTGAAGTGTAAATCTTTTTGTCAGAGTCGCCAAAGAGAAGTGCAGCTAGAAGCACGCGCAAGGAAGTTGAAGGAATCTTTAAAAACTGGAGAGGTGACCAGCGGACACTTGGCTCAGCAGCGAGATGCTCTTCAAGCTGAGTAAGAAACTACAAGGCTTATTCCCACTTCCTCCCGAGTACTCCCGACTAAATGTAAAAAATAATGAATTTTCTGCGACCAAATCATTAAAGACTGTCATACGCTAACGCTATCCACATAGACATTAGTTACGGTTGGTATAGGTAATAATTTTCTCTTCATGACAGACATCTGTTCTGGATCTTGGATCCTGATATCAGGATAGAGCATCATTCCTGAGGAATACTAATTCAAAAACATGTTTTCTAGGGTTGCTAAATTAAAAGAACAGATAGAAACATTGACAAGTGAACATAAATCTGCTATTGAAGAACTGACGAACCAATTAAAAGCAACAACGACCGCGTTTGAAGAACAAGAAAAAGTGAAAGAGAAGGAAAGGGAGATGAAAGAAAATGCAAGAACTGCCCTCGCACAAAGTCAACATATGGTCGAAGACTTGAAAGCTAAAGTTACAGAATATGAGAACAATAAACCAAATCCAGGTAGGTTAGGTTCCTTTAGATAAAAAAATAAACATTGTGTTGGTTATCACCAACTAGCTAGTAGTTGGTGATAACCAACACAATGTTTATTTTTTTTTTATTTGAAATCAGCGCTCTGATGTTATTTTTTCGCTTATAGATTTACCAACAGAAAGAGAAATGGATTTATGGGCAGAACTGCAAGCAACTAAAGATACTCTTCGTATAACTGAAGATGAAGTCACGGCCTGCAAGAGAGAGAAAGTCAGATTCCTAGAGACACTCACTAAAATAACGGTAATAATTATAATACCTACCTACTTATGAATAAGTTTGAACAAATCGCAATCAGAAGATAAGCAAACTCTTTTTCTTTTCAGTCTTTTATACCAGATAGATTTTTTTCGAATGTATTAAGGTAAATTATTAAAAATAAAAGATCCTGCTCTTTTAGCTACCATTTATTTAAGTACATTTTTCGCTAGGCTTTATATATTTTTTATAAATTATGTTTTTTTATGATTTCAGGAATCGGACAGCAAAGTAGGAATGCAACAAAAGTTAGCCGCAGAACTCATCAGTAAGGAAGAAATATTAGGGAAGATGCAGATGCAAATAAGAGATCTAACCAAAAATATAAAACTGAAGTGAGTTCTCATGTCTGTCACTATGCGTGTCTATGCTAAACCGTGATAATCAATTATTTTTCTATTTTCAGTGAACAAAAAGTGATACAATACGAGCAATACGTTCGGGACCTACAAGCACACAATCGCGCTGTAGCCAATTGCCAGGAATCTCCAAACGGCATCAGCTACCAGGACTTACAGCAGGAGGTAAATTGAAGATGTTGTTTTTATTTTTTCCCATTCATAATAAAATAGACTGTGGTAGAGATGCCTACACACATGGGTATATTACCTACTCACATTAGAATTTAGAATGTTTACGTGGTTACGTGTACCTACGATGTTCTTTCTCAAGTCTCAAAAGAGAGTCGGTAACCTAAAGTGTTCTTTGTCTGGTATCTGGTAGTTAGGCACATATTTGAATTGAGCTAACCTTTCAGATAATGGGCCTAAAAATGAATCTATTAGAGGCAGTGCACCGAAATGAAGAGTTGTCGGAGCGGCTGATGCAGAAGGAGCAGCAGATCGAGCAACAAGAAAAGACATCACGTGCCCAGGCAAGAGTCATAAAGGTCACTAGCTCGCTACGCCTGGGATGTATTATGATCCAGCTCACGATTCAGTCATGAAAAAACGCTCCAAGCGATGCCATTTGAAGTGCCATTTTGAGAGGGATTGAGAGGAATCTCTATGATTCGTTTTGCGTGTTTGATTTGGGGTCTTTTGGAGCGTGTTTTTGTGGTTCTCGGGCAAAATGGAATAGAGTTTTATTTTCTTTATTTTGATTTTTTTGAGTGACCCAGGTCCGAGAGGAGCTGATCAATATGCTGAAGAATAAGGAAACCGAACAGAGCCGAGAGTTGACCGCGTTGCAGCAAGATCTCGAGCATCGAATGAAAATTGTAGACGAAGTGAGGACGATTTTTTTTTTTGTATTATTTTGGTAAAAGTAACTTGCATTAAGATTAGGTAGTTTTTGAACTTTTAAAAATTAATAAACCTAGGATCATGATCGCCATCATCTTGAAGATTTTGAAGACAATCTAGTTATAGGTACCTATAAAGGCGTTAAATATTTATTCAGTAGGTCCCTAGTTACTTAACGCATTTTAAGCGAAGTACATTGTTCTAGGTAAACAAGCAAATAGCAGCCAAGGCGGAGGAGATTCAGGAGCTATTTTCAACTCTAGAAAACAAGCAGCAGCAGATCCACAGACTCGAGAAGATTGTACTGGCTTTGGAGGAGCAGCAGAGGAGGGCGCAGGCGCAGAGGACGCGGCACGAGGAGAAGATCGCCGCGCTAGAGCATGAGCTCGCAGCGGGCGGGAATCGGAAAGAACGGTGAGGATAGCTCGCTTGATCAAAGTTCTTAATGCGAGTTGTTTAACCACTTTTTAGAAATAGAAATAAGAAATAGAAAATGTTTATTTCGTTCACAAAGGTCTCATTTTACAAACCATGGTTGAAGTTTCCTTTTAAGTAAGAAATACTAATTGTATTAAGGGACTTCGCTCTTCCACAGGACTTTATGCATTTTAAAAGTTGGTTTTAACAAAAAACACTTTTGTAAAGTAAAAACGAAAGTTAAATCGAAATAATCTAAGTATTCATAAACTATACCTACCTAGGTGTTTGTGGAGTGCACTTATTTATAGCATCTATCTAGGTTTGTAAGGACTTAAGGTGCCTGGGCCTTGTCTAATGTCGAATGTATTATTGTTTCAGGAAATTCCTTTTCTTCTAAATGAATAACCACCAATCAAAAATTGTGGCGTCTCAGTTGAAGTCTGAAAATTATGGGGTTTTCCAGAAATGTAATGTAACTGTGGTGTTATACCTATCATTTAGTGTGATTATTAAAAGCCGACAGGTTACTTAAATTCTTTGACTTTTTATTTAGCTAAACAAAAGGTATAAGTACCAACATACATACCCACAAGGTAGGTACATACCTACTAGCTACGCCCAGCCAGCAGTGTGGGTAAGGTAGCTAATTATTATTAATTAATTTATTTCAGATTATAATTATTAATCCATAAAATACATTAACAAATTATTTCACACACACACTTAAAACTACACACAGAATAACCAGAAATATTAAAATTCAATAAATTAATGTCAAAGAAAAAAAATAATTAAAAAATGATTTGATATTGGATCAATGATTTTAATTATGCAACTACATAAATACACCTAGATACCTAAACCATGAGGCGACCTTACCCACAGTCCCTCGGGGACACATCTGCCAAGACAAGACAAAGAATCGACCCTTTTCTCTCGGAGCGTTTCGTCGTTTAATAGGAATTGGAATGGAGGGAAGAATGGTTTTTTTTCACCTTACTAGCTCAAAAAGGGCGCTTTTGCCGCGTAAAAACAGTGAGCAAAACTCTACTTTGCTCACACTATGAGGAAAAGTGATTTGAATTTAGAATGCTGCAAGCAACCAATGAGAATCGAATATTACAGGCCGCAGCGTGCGCCCTGGCCAAGTGGCGGCGGCCAGGGGGTCTGGTTGTTGGACTTTAGCCTGCCACTTGAGGGGCATAAAAATAGCGGGAATTATTGACGTCCTCTGTAGCGCAGTGGGCGAAGGCCCGCCTGCGACGCGATAGGTTGCGGGTTCGATCCCCGCGGCGGGACCAATGTTTGTACCTATGATCTACAAATATTTGTCTCTGGTCTGGGTGTTTCTATGTATAATATGTATGTATTTACAAACAAAAAGTATATAAGTACGTATATCAGTCATCTTAGTACCCATAAGTAAAGTAGGCTCTGCTTATTTTGGGGCTAGATGATGCTGAGTGAAAAAGTCCAGCATTATCCTATAATATCCATACGGATGTATGGATGTATGGATGTTTGTTACTCTTTCACGCAAAAACGGCTGGACCGATTTGGTTGAAATTTGGTATGTAGATAGGTGATACCCTGGATTAACACATAGGCTACTTTTTATCCCGATATTCCCGCGGGAACGGGACTTACGCGGGTGAAACCGCGGGGCGCAGCTAGTATTATTATATACGAGTACAATTGGTTTTCCTTTACATCTTGTATTTTTTCGCTAGTAAGGTGAAAAGTTGTATGTATCACACGAGAGCAATAGTACATTGTACCACAAGAGAGCAAAATTAGTTTTTGCTGCGAGTGCAGAGTTTGAATCCCGAACAAACGAGGGATTCTATATTTGAATCACGAGCGTAGCGAGTGATTCTAAGTTAGAATCCTGAGTGTAGTGAGGGATTCAAAAGCACAAGCAACAAAATATTTTGCTCTCGTGTGATACATACAACTTTTCACCTTACTAGCGAAAAAATACAAGATTTTTTGTAATTTAATAGTGCTAATCCACACTTGGTATTTCATTTAGAAATGAAAAGTCTTATCAAAATTTTCGATTCCGACGGGATTCGAACCCGCGATGATATTAACCGATAAATATGAGCTTATCAAGAATTGCTAAATCGACGCATGTGGTTCTGTGGCCGAGCGGTCGAAGGCACTCCGGCTTTAGGAGGATCGTCTAATCATCGCGGGTTCGATTCCCGTCGGAATCGAAAATTTTGATACATAAGACTTTTCATTTCTAAAATACAAGATGTAAGGAAAACCAATTCCCGCTATTTTTTTTACTCCTCAAGTAGCAGGCTACAGTCCTGCCACCAGGGTACCTAGTTCGCCGCCGCTTGGCCGGGCGCACGCTGCGGCCTGTAATATTCGATTCTCATTGGTTGCTTGCAGCATTCTAAATTCAAATCACTTTTCCTCATAGTGTGAGCAAAGTAGAGTTTTGCTCACTGTTTTTAAGCAGCAAAAGCGCCCTTTTTGAGCTAGTAAGGTGAAAAATAATTTGTTGCTTATGCTTTTGAATCTCTCACTACACTCAGGATTCTAACATAGAATCACTCGCTACGCTCGTGATTCAAATATAGAATCCTTCGTTTGTTCGAGATTCAAACTCAGCACTCGCAACAAAAACGAATTTTGCTCTCTTGTGGAACAATGTACTATTTTCCGCCTATTAGGTACTACTAGGGGAAAGGTGGATATTCTATTTTTAAAATATTAACTTTCTCTGCATCCCCTTTCATAAAGCCATTTTTTCGTGGTCCCATTGGGACCACCCGGGCGAACTGTTTCTCTTAGTCCCATTTTCCTAGCTTGGTGGAAAAAATTATGAATGGCACATCGGCGGCAGCCGCCGCGATGATACCTACATAGCTAAATCTAACAATAGTTACTTACTCATTTATGGATGGACGTGTCTCTCACTACCCCTTAGTAGATAGATATTAATAGGTAAGTTACCTATAGATTTGTGTTAGGAGAAGAGAACCATTTGCTGTTACCTATTGTGCGAATGTGTATGTGTCACTTCACTACTTCTTCATTAGCAATGTAGGTAATGGACGTGCCTCTGACTACTCCCTCTCAGCGACTCAGCGCCGCGCCGCCGACTACTTCTCGAGTTTTCAATATATGGCGACAATTTCGTACGAGAATTACTTCATAATTAGGCTGATTCCTTTCCTCGTGGTCATTTAGAGAGTGCCTGCCTAAGTTGAGTTCTCTGGGGCTTGAAAGTTTGAGTGAAAACGCACACTCTTGTAAATTTCGTATACTAACGTAGGTATAAACGGCCGGCGGATCTAGACCGGCGTTAAGTTCGTCGCAACGCTGCGCAGTAGTCACTTTTAGGGTCGAATAGGTGGTGAGACCTTAGATGATCAAACGCGGCCGCTCCGGGTGAGACGCGGGGTAACCTGCGCACAGCGCAACTTCAGACCGGTCTAGATCCGCCGGCCGTACTGTACTTACCCGTAGTTACCCGTAAGACGCACATAATTTGGAGTCGTGTACATTTTGGCAGAGGGGATATAACTTCTATTCCCTGAGGTATTCTCAGGGAATATAGGCGCATCCCGTTTTTCTGATTTAAGATAATGCTGCGGCTACGTCAACGGCAACGGCATCGTCAATGCCCATCAACGCGTTGATAATCGCGATAATCTTTTTGATGTACCGCCACTCGCCAGGAAACGGTATTGTCAACGGCCTTCAACGGCATTTTGATAGTGGTCCTTATAGTGTGGCCGCAGCGAATGGCAAATACGATCATGTGCCAAAAGACTAAAACCCAAACCACAGAATGTCAACTATGTGAATTGTCAAACGTGAAAGTCCTTCGTTCGATGACTGACCTGACATGACATGACAAGACAGACGCGACGCAGATTGTCTTAAAGTAAAAATATTTTTGTTTGATTAAATTGTGATTTTGTGATTCGCTAAACTTATTTCAAGAGGATAATACTTGTAAAACACTTGCGGGAAAATCTTCTAAAATGTCTGAAAGAAAAGTGTTGAATGTAAGTAAAACTTATGATTAAATTTATTTTGTAACCTAACCTATTCTCAGTATTTTGTGTGCTTAATGTTATTCATTTGCTTACTTACTGTATGCTTTCAGAAATACTATCCTCCGGACTTTGATCCGTCTAAGATTCCTCGCATGAAATTGGCTAAAAACCGCCAATACACTGTTCGACTTATGGCCCCGTTCAACATGCGATGTGCTACTTGTGGAGAGTACATTTACAAAGGTAAAAAGTTCAACGCTAGGAAAGAAGATGTTGAAAACGAAGATTATCTTGGTATAAGAATCTACAGGTTTTATATAAAAGTAAGTATTTGAAAAGTAAAAGCTATTAGAAAATTTTAAAACTCGTAAATTTTGGCACTTGATGAAGGACTGATGGCAAGTTTTTGATATAATAATAACCTAATAACCAAACCCATGCATGTGGGTTCTGTCAGCGAAAAGCTATCTGAGTACCATCCATCCATACTATTATTATAAATGTGAAAGTAACTCTGTCTGTCTGTCTGCTTGTTACCTTTTCATGCCCAAACAACTGAACAGATAAGACTGAAAATTGGCATGGATAAAGTTTCTATCCCAGGGAAGGATGTAGGCTACTTTTTATCCCGAAAAAATCCCGAGGGACTGCGGGTCACCCTGCGGGAGCCCAGCTAGTATTCCATAAATGAGTGATAAGTAAGTAATGCCAACATTACTTACTTATCATTCATTTATGGAAAACTGTAAGTTTCTTTATGTTGTTTACTTGTGGAGGTGTCTTTAAATATAAGCTTTCCTACTCGATTAGGTTTGAATTAAAGAGCCTTCCGGTGTGTGCTCCGTAATATCCGATTGGAACTTTTCGCAGAAGAGTACATTAATGTAGAGCACAATTGGAACTTTTCACAGAAGGTTACATTAATGTAGAGCATCTCCCTGCCCTTTTCCCACATTATGCGGGGTAGGCACAACCAGGCGCGGTCTGAGGGGGGTGGTCACAGTGGACATGACCCCCCCCCCCCCAAAATCGTACAAGTCCAATAGTAAAATCTTGTTTATTGTGCAATAAAGTCTATTATTAGTGTAGTGACCCCCCCCCCCCCCAAAATTTCACTAGGGACCCCCCCTCCCCAAAATGTCAGGCTGCGACCGCGCCTCGGCACAACATGTGTTCTTCTTCCATTCTCCTCTATCAGCTGTCATCTCAACACTCACTCCTTTCTTACTCATGTCATCCTTCACACAATCCATCCATCTTTTCTTTGGCCTACCTCTGCAGAGCATCTAATTACACTTATTTTATTTACAATGTTTATGAAATAAATGTATCTTATCTTATTGCCTAAGTTAGATGATCTACAACAACTATGTCAACATCTATGGATGTTACTGTGGGGGTGGAGTGTGTTTTTTTATTTAAGGGAATGGGTTTGATGGGATTCTTTAGTCAAGTCTTGCAGAAATGTTGGAAAGTAATGTCATGTTGTATGGAGCCTACTAAACTGTTGCACATTTCAAGCTACAATGTTACAATTGAAGTTGAGATATCTTAACATTTTGACTGTTTTGATCAGTAAACATTATGTAATTACAGTGCACACGATGTCTTCAAGAGATTTCTTTCAAGACAGACCCGAAGAACACAGACTATGAAATAGAAGCAGGTGCAACTCGGAATTTTATGGCCCTGAAACTTGCAGAAGAACAAGCAAAGAGGGAAGAGGAAGAACAGAAAGAAGAAGAGGCTAATAATCCTATGAAATTATTGGGTAAGTAGTGTTTCAGGATTTTCCAAAAATCCCTAAGAGGAAAGTGGAAAAGGGTGAAAGAATTTAAAAAATAAATCACCCAATGTTAGAGTTTCTAAACCCTTTCTATTAAAACCACACAAGTGAAGCTGCATTTAGCTGGTAACACCCACTGCTGGGTAAAGACCTATTGTCTATCACCCCTGGTGGTTTTTTGCCAGCCTAAATTTAAAAAATATATTTTAATTTCAGAATACAGAACCGAGCAGTCTAGGCAAGAAATAGAGGCTCTGGAAAGCCTAGAGGAACTTAAAGAGTTGAACCGCCGCCAACGCACCATTGATTATGAGTCCATGCTTAAGCAATACCAGCCTGAATCCACAGAGGAACGCAAAGCTAGGGAGGAGAAAGAAGATGATAATTTTATCAAGTAAGTCAGACAAACATGATTAATTGTATCCCTGAGGTGCGTTCAACCTTTTCTCAGATCTTATTTTAAGATTCTAAATCATTTGAAGATATTTAAGGGAGTCAGAGGTATTTTATCTAATGTAGCATTTTTAAAGCACAAGAAATGCATTTTATTCCCTCATTTCTCTGTTGTTTCAAGTGATATTAAATCACCCTTCCACAGTACAGCAAAAGCTGAACTCCACTAGATATCCATTTAATCTTAGTTAGGCTTACTCATTGATGATAATTAATGATTGTCATTAAAAATGTAATGCCTCATTTTCTCCTTTCAGATCAATAAAATTTGGCAACTCTTCAAAAAAGGTAGTTGAAGAGGAAATCATTGAAGACATTCCTGAGGAAGAAGAACCTCCAGCTAAAACTTCAAGAATAGAAGTGATACCTCCTAAGGTCAAGAAAGATGAGTCATGGAACAGAAGTATAGGTGTTCTGTCCAAGAAGAATGCATTGACAAACCTTGTGAAGAGCAAGAAAACAGATGTAACAAGTAAGCCTGCTCATAATAATGATAAAGCTGAAAAAGTTGAAATTGCAAAAACCACGCAAAGTAGTGTATCAAAGCAGTCTCAGAGTATTGGTGTTGTGCTAAAGAGCCAGAAAGACTCATCCACAAGTAGCACGAAGCCTTCAGGGCTAACGTTATTGGCTAGCTATTCAGGGAGTGACAGTGATTCACAGTGAGAGTTGAGTTAGGCCCATAAAAGTGCTTGAAGCCCCTTTTGCGCATTGATTTTTGTCTGCTCCCTATGGATATTGAGTAATGAATCAATGCTTAAATAGCCGCGAACTGACTGAGCTAGCAGTTGCTTGAGGCAAATCCTCAGTCGGTCAGGACGTGACACGCCCGCTGCAAACGAACGCTCTGCATTGCGGTAAACGTTGCGAGGCAAACGCCTGAGGCAGCTCGTTCATGTAGGGGCCACACCAACGGCAACGGTATCGTCAATGATCATCAACGCGTGCATCATCGCGATAAAGTGGGTAGTCACACCAACGTCAACGTCATTGCTTGATGTACCGCCTCTCGCCGGGAACCGGCATTGTCAATGGCCTTCAACGGCATTTGCTGTTAGTGGGGCCGCAGCATCAGTCAGTACGCGGCTATTCATGCACATATGGGTAGAAACATTGATCATGTTCAGTCTGACAGATTGGTTACAGTTGTAGCCTTTACTCTATCTATGGTAGATAGGTAATGAAATTTTATAACTATTTAGTAAGTGTAAAAGTGATTATATTATGTCATGTGCATATTTATTAATTACCAATTAAAATGCACGAATATTTTCTAAAATGCTGTCCTTTTTTAGTAGCCTCTTAGACTAGTCAACCAACTAATCAAATAAATAAATAATGATGGAGTTTTCACTCAGCATCGTCTAGCCCCAAAGTAAGCAGAGCTTGTGTTATGTTATGTTAAATATTCGTAAAATGTAGCCAGCACCTTGAAAACGATAAACCATTGACAACTGTTGCAGGTATCAAAACAGATGGCGTTAGTAGTAGCTTACATTTTCTTGTCGCCTGCACTAAGGGATCTTATGCTTAGCGTGAACATATTTATCTAACATATTTTGGTTTTATTTGTTTATGACTTCGCTCACGTGGACCCTTATTAACAAAGCCTATCAATAGCGTGTTGTGCCAGCCAAACTGTTGTCGAGGAGTTAATCCCTTGATATTTTCTTATTTTTACAAGGTATACTAATTTTAACGACCTTCACGAATTTGTTGGCTCCCCAACCGTGTTTGTTGGTGGAGTACTATTCTACTAAATCGGCTCTTTGACTTTGACCTTAAGATTACATTGAGTAGATTCGAACCCGCGACGATCAGAAGATTCTCCTAAAGCCGGAGTGCCTTCAACCGCTCGGCCACGGAACCCACTGACGTCACAATCGGTATCAGAAACGATTTTAGGACTTTTTCACCAAAAGAATTCTTGTATCCTCCAAAGAAACCAAAGTACTTACCTATTTTCGTTATAAACCGTGTAAAATATTTCTATAACGCCTACGCTTCTCTAATCGTCGACCATCAATACATTAAAGGGCTTTTTCCGATCAATTAATTCCAAGCGCAGGTACGATTGATGAAAAAACGTATACAGGATGGTGTTAAATAAAATATAGCGTCGTAAATGTACAAAGATAGGAATGTTCTATTGTATCGTTTTATTTCTTAAACTGGGACTCTTTTGGCGGTGATGCGGATTTCATGGTTAAAAATCAAGCAAAACAGTACGAAAAATTTAGTAAGGCCTAAGGACAAACGATAATCGTAGCAATTATAGTCGTTTCTCTGTCGATGATTAGTTCAGAGCGTATATGCCTAAGCTGAACTATCAAATCAATACATATAAATAAAATTTTGTATATCTGTTATTTCAAAATAAATGTGTTTTCTCAAGTGCGTATAGTTATTTTCACGATACTAAAACACAATCTGCCTTTTAAAATTTTTGTCTGTTTGTCTGTCCGGGCTAATCTCCGGAGCGGCTGAACCTATTTGAGTGGGACTTTCATTGGAAGATAGAGGAGTTGTAGTGGCTACCTTTTACCGAACATCCCGCGGGATCGGGATTAACGCGGAAAAAAACTAACCCACGCCTACGCGAACGAAATTGCGGGCACAGGATAAGTTTACCAGCTCAGCATTTATGCTAATACTACATGTTTTACTACTGAATATCATGCTGAATACTAATTATATTATGCTATTTTGAGTAATTTAAGGCTTTTGAAACGTGTTTTAAAGTATTAGTGAACTAACTTACAAATATCTACTAATGCATAATGAATACAAAGATTAGTGAAATATGAAATCCATTAATCATTTATTAGGGCGATGCTGTTAGTGATTTCAGAAGATTACACCCGTAGAGTACAATTAACCTTCCATACTGCATACTTAAAAATCACGTAATTTCGGCAATGTTCCGGTTATTAATCAGACTGACGATATTTTATCATTATTGCAAAAGTGTTGTTTTTACTCAGACGATTTTGGGCCTGTAATTAAACTACAATCCGTGATAAGCTAGGCACCCACACATCATTCGTTAATATTCGACTCCTAGTGCAATAATATGACTGAATTGTATTCGATTTAGATACAATACTGAATATTTATTACCAAAACACAGGTTAAAGTCAAAAGGAGGGTATTGTGATTTGGCTTAGTCTGATTTTTGCATCGGCCTGTATATGAATAGGATTGGAACGAAAGAAAGCGCCACGTAAACACGGCGTGTGAACGCACTTGACAACGAAATAAATGGGAGCCTACGGGCAACAAAGGGCGCGGATCGCTGGAATTTGGACGCTTTACGCCCGGCTAAGCCTATCAACCAATTTAATTCTGTGGGTAGAGCCTTAGGCCGCTATCCAACTTAGCGCTATGAAGTAGACTTTGTTTGTGAGGTTGTATGAGTTGAGTAGGCATCTTTCTCCGAGATTGCGTTTTTGCGTCGCGAAAGAACTGGTGTAGTTACCCAGCTCGTTAGTCGATTAATCCCTTGGCATGAACTATGGGGCAGATGAATATATTTAATAAAAAAAATATTAAATAAATAGCCCTCATTTAGGATTTTTGTTTGCGAAATACACAAATACATTGTACGTATGCACTAATTATAGGATAGGTTTTATCTAATTCGCTGCTATTTCTGCGATTCCTAAAATAACTTTCTTACAATACAGAGAATAAAATATAGAATACACAACAATAGAATACAAGTATAGTTTTTCTTACAGATAGAGTTTTCCTATGAACCTACAATTTGGATAGGATGACGTCTAATGGGTCAGCTAGCAATAACCTTGTTCGTGTATACCACTTCACGTTCGTGTCTTCTCACACCTGGTACTGGTGGATACCTGCCCTAAGCGCGGCTCTATCGTAATCGTAAGCCGATTGTCAGCCGATCCGCAGTTAGTTTTTGTTATGACGGCGCGTATTATTGACTTGTATTATTGTATTTTTTACTTTCGCACGCTTAGTGTCACCTGTACCGTTCGGTGTAACTGAGCTTTGTGAAGGTGTTTCAGGTGGCAGATTGTTGCCAACTGTAAAAAGAGCAATTATAAGATTTACTTTATTGCTGTTTTTATAATCAGTTGAAAAAACGTATTAGAGGATATAAAATATGCCGTATTCATGATACGAGTAGATAGGTATGTCTATGTAATAAAAATACAAGTTTCATCAGTAGTTCCTAAATGGTTCAACAAAGGAAACATTTTAATACCTAATGCTCCCTTTTAGAACTAAAGATTCACTAAGAAAAATGTTTTAAAGTTGTAGTGTAGGTGTTTCGAAAACTATTTGTTTTTAGCATTGTCACGCACTATTGTGACGATTTAAAAGCAAATTAAAATCACTTCAACATTGTACTTACCACAAGTTTCTTAGGTGTGTTTTAATTCTTAATCTTTTATAGTGATTAATCTACCAAATGTCCTACAATCTACCCTGTTATGATGCCTCCCAAACTAAGAAAGTTTTAGTGAAAAATGCATTCGGTGCGGCCCCAAATTTAGCAATATAAATAGATTGAAGGTGTCTTTATGTATTTAAACGAGACCTAAACACTGTTATTATGTGTTACATCAAAATAATAGTTTGCTAACAGGCACAGACCACGCCCATAGACCGTCAAATTAACAAATTAATAGTTTTCCACACTCTAGCTAGGCGGTACCTGCGGATTCCTGCAAATAGGGTCTGAACAAAAAGCATAGCTGGTGCGTTCAGATAAATACGGCTCGTATCCCGATTTTTTCATCGACATAAATATTGTTTTTTCATGGATGTAACGGCTCTGGGCCGCCACGTCGATTCACAGTTCTGGGAAGTAGAGTTGTCGCGGCGCCGCCGGTCTTGTCTTGCCGACTAATAAATAAAAGGCTGCTTGGGAAATATTATGTTACATGTTAGGGAGATTGGGGTTTGGGGCAGTGCGTGCGGCGGCGCCGGCTCGGTGCTTTTGCGCACTCGACCCCGTGCAATGGGGCGGATTTGCTAATCTGTCTGCGAGCCAATATCGACGATTCTTGGAACATACCCTCTTCTCTTCGCCTGATGACGAAACTACATTTGTCGGCACAATCCTTATTTCCGTATACTTGTTTTTTGATACTCAAATATAACTTTAACTAGGGTTTAGATGTAAAAAATAATAATGAGTATTGATATTTGCGGCTATCCGAAGTTAAAATGGTAGAATACTAGTTTTCATTGAGAATAGATTCTGTAAGGATACAATGCAAAAAATTAAAGGATCGATCGTTGATCGTTGAAAATTGTCACCACTTATTGGTCCATTGTGTTGGCCGCCGGATGCCACATAGTAATCCTCATGATTGATTAAAAAGCCGCAAGTTATTCATCCCACTATAAATAAAGTTGTTAATGGTTGGCAGCTCACTAGTAATTGGACCTTAAAATTCCTTCATTATAAACCCACACAACCGTCTTCTGTTGTTAAACTGCCACACATCAAACCTCACCACGATGATGCCTGTCTCTGTTAATAATACCCATTTCTGCCGCCTCAATCTCTACTTTTTTATATTTTTTAGATGCAATAAAGATATATATTAGTTTTAACAGCCGATTTCTCAAGTTACATTTTCATGATTCCAGTGCTTAGGTGTATAACTCCACTACCTTAGCCTCGCAAAAACAACTCCTAAGTATAATTGAAATCCGGTAAATTCCAGAATGTATATCAGGTATTCAATACTTATAGCTAGACTGGGTGGGTATGGGCACGTTAGCTTTTATTCGTAACGTCGGGTGATTTAAATTCTAATTGTACGCATGTGTGCGTGAATAGCGTTCGCATGAAAGGTTTACTCACCCACACAGCAACAAGCCGGCTCGGAAGATGTTCCATTCATAATTTTAACAACCTCTCATTATTCCTGCTGCCTGAGAACGGCATTGGAACCATAGAATGCCTGAGGGTCCGATAAAAAGCCTATATTATGATCTCAATGTATGTGCTTTTTCGACGTTTGGCATACATATACTAGTTCAATAAGATTTTTAACAAATTTATTGTTATAATCAAATAATCTTTCGACATATTTGTTTGTTTACAAAATATTTGAATCAATAAAGTTCTATTTCATCTAAGCATAATAATGAAGTTCCAGGACATGGAGTTGTTTCGTGTTTTTATGATAAAAGTGGTTGTGCCTTTGCAAATAATTCCTTTTAAAAAATATCGCTTGTAGCCTCGAGCTATACCTCATGTTTTCTTGCTTAAAGTTACATTCAACGGGAACCGCAGGATAATTACAATCAATACACCATCGTGTGTGGTCACGAAACTCATTCATGACCTAAGTACGATGAAATTCCATCCTCATTTAGCGATAAATGTACCCGTATTTTATTTGACCAGGTGCTTCATGGAAGTTTGAGCTTTCATTGATCCACCATTCAAATACCTAAGAGGGTGAAAGACAACGATAGCATTGATTTCATCACACCGAAAGCATACATTGTAATGGTCGTGGGCTAACCATGTAGTTCCATTATCTTGTGACGGATATCATTATGCTTACCATATGTGCATGACTACTCGAATCGAATATAATTCCAATGAATATTCAGTACGTGTCCACTATCATGTCCGTAGGACGTTTGAGATACTGCCCATTAAAATTATGACAGGCCATCTACATTCCTGAACAACAAAGCCGACCTACGATTAAAATAATACCTCCTTCGTAGAACGTATATCCATTTTACTCCACAAGGGTTCGTAACGTTTCCGCTGGGATCCTATGGTCTTATGATACCTTTTTTCCGAGCATTGAAAAAACTTGGCGTTCCATTAACAATAAGATCAAAACTAGCCGCGTACCACAATGGACCAGCGCCAGCCGACCGCTCGAGATACGCTTCCAGGAATCGCGTCCTTTTAAAAGTTCCAACTCATGTTGGGCGTGTGATAGTTGGCGAACTCGCATTCCTGCCGCTGGCGGGCAGGCCGGCACTGGCCAGGGCGCCATCTCCCACTTGCCGCCCTGATCTTACCAACATATTGTATAACACTTGATTACAATCTAGACTTTAAGTTTCAGCTGTTCGTAAATTTATATACGCTTTCCATAAAACCTCGTCATAGTTACTCATTCGATCCTCGTTATCAGTATGCACTGTATAGTTTTACTTTGAATGAAAGCTTCCGCAATATTATTGGCATGTGCGACTGCGAAGTAGAATATCCAGACTATTTCATACATATTATGTAAACATCATAGCACATAGAACTTAAATGTAAATAACTTGACGTAACTAAAATACACGAAACTACTTTTAATACCATAGTGTGTGGCGGCTATTAACTCAGAAATGTTTATATTTTACTAAATGATAGAATCTGCCCTTGCACTCAAACGATCAATTATCATTATGGCGCAATAATTGTGAAGGTCCTATAAGATCCTACAGATTCCTTCACGGTGCTTTGAAAAATATTGATGGCACTATTTCGATGCGATAAAAAGGCGCACACTTTTTATTTTTTAACTATTCGTTTAGATTCCTAAAATAGTCTAACATGATTGCATTATTGTGATTTTAAACAATTATACTCGTAGAACCTAATTTCTTTTCTTGTGGTTTTGATTAAAGTGAAATACTGACAATTAGATTTTTTTAACACTTTTTAATAGCCATAAATTGTACTTGCCCTTCTCTCAAAGAAAGAGCAATAATGGGTCCCCAAATCCCAATACTCGTCATACATTAAACGCTTCTCCTTGCCTTTTGCAACGCACCAATTTTGACGTTGTGCAAAAAATGTGAACAATAATACAAAAGTAATAAGGTGATTTGGGCCATCCATTAGTGAATGCCACCATGACGCTCCCACGCTCAATTATCCAGTGGCATGCAGGGTGGTTTCTTTACCCCGCCAACTTACATTTTTATCACAAAACCATTGAAAAACATATTTAGATAACAGCTATTAAACGTATCAGTTTTTTTAACAGCATCCAGCACATTTTATTTATTTGCTTACACATGACACATTTTCTAAGCTCTTACTAAGCAATAGACATAAGTTAGTGTTACTTAACGGATGTTAACTACAAGCGATCTTTACGTGAGACCCCCAGGAGAGATGCCTTTTACTTTTTATATAAAAAGTAAAAAGGATTCTAATGTTTATGGATTCCGTATGGGCAATGTAAATAAATTCGTTTTAAGTCGGGAGCTTTGAAAAAGAAATTAAATCAATTATAGAATTAGAAATAAAATGTGTTTTCTAACCGACCGAGTATAGTAAATTATGCAACTGATGCACGTATCTCCAGAATAGAGAGAGTAGAACTTGTAAAGTGTTCCACTAGTTATGTTATTTCGTTCATGAAATTCGAACAGGCTATGCAAACACGGCATAAAAATAACACAAACAGACACCTATATGTATAACACACCTCACACCGGTCGGGAATGTCGTTTCAACGTTTATCACGCCCCGTGAGCGTGCGTTCAGTTGCAGCATCATTCAGTTTCGGTGCACGGTCGCTGTATAAAACGCCATTTGAACATTTAGATAAAATTAACCAGACATTAGGGAGTATTTACCAGTGTAGGGTATAATACAGGTATAAGTTATTGTCATCCTTGACATAGATGTCTGTTACTTATATCATTGACATAAGCCCAACAGACCACGGCAGGTAATGGCATGTTGCACGCACATTGCACAAAGAGTGTTTATCGGGAATCACCGCGGCCTATGCCACGGGAGACTTGACGGACGTGAGCGCATGATAGCTCCATGGGAAACACAACGCTACTTCATGGGAACTAGGTGATGTGAACAATATTCGTTATAAATTTACTATGTGTACTCGTATGATGATACGACTTACGCATATCATTGTAGTAGTCTAACGCTTTTTACAAGGTGTTCAACCTGCCGTAATTCATTTTATTTATCATTGTCAATAAACCATGATTTTCCCACGATAGTGTTGCACAAATTATAGGTTTACGTTTACGGTTCTTTCAAAAAATACATCTAATGGTGAACTGCTGTTTTATCATCTAATGCTTGAACGTTATATATAGCTTTATGTTAATGGTGAGAGGGAACAGTCAGCTAGGTTAGTTTTTCTGTGATTGCCCAAACACATTAAAATTACATACGATCCGACTCCCCTAATAAACTCGTTTCACGTTACACTTGTGTAACGCAATAATCACGTCATTCCACAATCCATTTTCCTGATGAAGGGGTCCCCGGTGCTGTGATGAAGCAATTGTGGTGAATCTACGGCACGTGACCTCTATTTGCCGGCGTAAAAGTATCGCCAGTAACATTACATTTAGTTAAGTTTATTTACGGTCCAATTAAGATATCTCGCGCTTCATGCGGGTTCGCATGCGTGCGATGACGATTGCAAATTAGAAACAATGTGAGAATTAAGAACAGTCATAAAACTCATCCCGTCCGAACAATCGCACAAATAAGTATGCGTGACCTTTCAACAACAGGATGTCTCGACCCACCAAGAAATTCAAAGTTATGGCATATTTATTACACACTTAGGTCTATATTATATTGATAACGGCTGGGAATGCTTTGATAACATACGTATCCGGTCAGTAAAATCGTGATAAACACTTATTTAGAACTTAAAAAGAGTCCCTACGAATGATACAATCCCATTTTGCTAACACAAATATTAACACTTTGGCTTTGTCTTGTGGTTCTTAATTACGCTTAAAAAAAAGTTCCTACGTTATTTCAACTTCGATTCTAAAGAATACTAAAATATGCACTAATATACTAAACAATCGCCACTGTCTTTGTTAGGGAAATCCCGGGGTGTGTTGCCTTACCTCCCGGGAAGTATCGACAAATAGCAATACTCAATAATAGATAATAGAACGTTCACAATAGAGCAAGGATATCTGGCGCCAGTGACACGACAACAACATAACTGTCCGGTAACCGAGCAGACAAATTGTCAAAACCCTTCGTACCTGTCTTTTGTCAAAAGATCAGGTACTACTGAGCCCGCATTCATTGAACACTGTGCAAACGAAAAGTGAAAAGCACAGGAAGCGATACTATCACTCGAATCACAATGCATAATCCCAATATAACGCTATGCTCCACGTACTCTTTTCTTGAGGTTATGAAAGGCTTTTGTTTGCTGAATGTGGTCAGTTTTAAAGTAGAAAGATATATAGTTCAGCCAGTATCAGCAGATTAGAAGTGCTCGTGTTTGCTTAGTTGTTCTAGATAAATCCGCTAGTAGCATAAACAACTGCGCCTCCGTGCTTTCAGGTTAGAGGCCACGTTAAATTTTCGGTCCTGTTACCATAACCAGCCTATCTCTACGGTGAAATAGAGTAAAATGACGTTTAGACATTCTTTTCTACAACTGCGATAACTCTCAAATGCCATTTTACACTTCTTAACCGTAGAAATAGGATGGTTTTTCAGCTTTCAGGCAGGCAATACAATTTTGTCTAACTTATTAAATGTGAATGTCGAATGTTTTTGAGTGCTTCTTGTTAGACACAGGATGCTAAAAATATTAACTTTGTCCACAAGTCGTTTCGGTCCATTCTTAAATGTTTCAGAAGTATGGCACGCCTTAGGATTCCGCGAAATGTTTCGGCACAAAACCGGCATTCTCTGAAGTCCACACAAATTAGTGAATGAACGTGAAGCGCCTTTGCATAAGACAATGTATGCGGCATTCGGCATGTGGCCGGGGGGTAGCGGGCTAGCACATGTGTTTACGCACTCATTCATTTATGCTATTAATGGGTCCATTCAGCATTGTCTTGCACATGCACCGGAAACAACGGTCGGCCTCAGCTTCGGCTGTACACATATGCGACAAATGAGCAGAAACGATTGTTATTGTGCACAACATGCGGGCACCTTACTTACATAAAGGAAGCTCAGATTGGTCTCAAAAACTGGTGTAGAATTACCTAGTTCTTGATTGTATGGTCCGAGTGAAAAGGTAAAGGATGTTAAATTGACTCTTTAATTGCTCTGATGACTTGATTTCATGACCTTTCATGAACGCTTAGATAAATCATAAGATTTTGTTTGTTTGTAATTAAATCATAATACAGTATACGAATAAGTGCCTTATTTTAAGATGAACGATGTTTTCAGTTCCTGAAACTGAAATTCGTTTTTATAGAACTCGCACACTTGCACATAACTGCACAAAAGTAAATAAAAACATGTCTATGTCTACTAACATAAAACGGTTTACTCTCAGTCTATGTTAAGCAAACGTGTTTATGCGTATCACTAAAATGTTAACAAACCAATAAATATAAAATAAAAACTTCATCGCATTTTTGCAATTTTATACATGCTATAATAGCAACGACTGCTTTACAGGTCGGAATACCGCGGTTTTACCTTGAAAAGCAATAAAACGCGGTACAGGTAAAACTGCTACGACTCTCGTAGCAGTTTGGCGCTGCGTAGCACTTGTGCTACGGAGAAGAACGACCGTTGCGTGCGATTATCAATAATGTCTATTAAATTTCTCCTTTTCTTTTTACGATTAAAACAGTGCAAAGTGACTTGGTTTGAATTTTGTAAAACGGAGCATCAAAATAAAAGTTATTTTTTTATCATTTTTGATAAGTATCTGTTAATGTTGTGTATCAGAATAGATGAACAAAAACAAAAACGAACTCGTGTGAAATTCCACCCTCGGTATCGATGCTATTAGCCATAAATTGTTAAGTTAAGATCAGTTGCCCTCAGCAACGCCACCCATCGCGGCTTTCAGGCGGCTCTAGCGCGGAGCTGATAATTGACTCGTCGAACTAGTCCTCGTCCGGCCACCCCTTCCATAAATATTTCCCGATCAAATTATTATGCGTCCAAAAAAATGCCACGAGCCCAGTTCTGAGAACTGCCGGCCGAGGACGGTTCTACACAAAGCCGAAGAAAGAGACGTAAAGAGCTAAATGGTGCGCGTGCGAGCGAGATGCGTGCACGCTGGAATGAGGCCCGCGCGGACCGAGACGCACAACTGTGAGAATTACAAGGAATGGATTTATTTATTGATCTTACTGGTTCCGTTACTGTGCATCCACTCTTCTACAATTCTTCTCGCTATGTTAACTTCATGTTTGAATGCCCACTTTCTAATATGAAGCTCGTGTTAAACAGTTACATCTATATACCTATGAAAGGATCTTCACGTAAACCTTTTAACGGTATTTATTGTAACACTTGCTCGTTTGAAAGAAATATCATTGATAAACCACCTGTGCCTACCTAACACCTCATCAATACACTTTGCTGTTTACTACTTGTAAACTACAAACCGTTGAATAAGTGTATTTAAACTATACTTACTGAGAATCTTATTTCAAATCTTACTTCAGCTTTAAATCTTGTCTAGAGGTTCCTTTCAATCAGTAAATGCCCTATAGTTGAGTGTCACCGAGCCAAAAGACAAAGAAAACAATTTCTCTTTGCGTCGTGCTTCAAGTCTGGTGCTAATTACAAGTCGGTGACACATTTGTACCAACAGAAAGACACGATTCCTTATTTCATGTAAAAGTATAAGTTTCACTTTTTATGAAGTATCATCGCAGAGAGCGAACCCAGCTCGCTTCTCAGCTTCCTTGATATTACTGCATTGCATCATTTCACAAAACTGTGAGTTGTAAGTTGTAATTAGTACGGTCCATGTTTTGACTGCACCTTCGATATTTGTGTTAAATATTGAACCACAGCGTATAGGATACAACAACTGTTTGAACAAAGAAACAGTATTTTCTAAGTTTAAATTAGACCAAAACACAGCCATATAAAGATGCCATCAATTAAAGATTGGACTCTGTCATAGCACTGACTCACCCGATTCATTATAAACTGTGTGCCCTCATTTATTGGGTCAGTTTGTCAAATGCCATACATCATTTAACCGTCTCGGGTGCTTCCATCAATCGAGTCATAGTAACCTAATTAATAAGTTACACAACAATTTGGCTCTGTTTTTGAAAGGAAACCAAAAAGAATAACCAATCAATTTTTAAAGGCGTAAAGTGCGGCGTTGCCGGCGAATAAACATTCCTTAGGTAATGGCGGTTGTGTTACTGTGGAGAAGGCTTTTTAAAATATCTTGTTTATGCTCGCTTAATTTAGTACCTGGATCATTGCTAGATCTGTACTTCTATTAATTAGAAAGGATAAGACTGTACGTACGTGGTCAAGCAATAGATTCATACAGCTTTTAATCGATTTTTCAACTTTTTTATCGTAGTATCTAAAACATTATTGAAGTTGTTTTGTATTAGCTATGTTCACGGAATAAAAAGATAATGTTAAATACTACGTGTACAATAATCCCTTTTGAAGCCAATATTGTGACTCCATACAATGAAGGCTTTGTTTTTTTCAATGAAATTTAACCGTTGTTTATGTAGAGACAATGTATCTATTGCGTTAAAATTTTGGGAATGCCTTTTTTTACATTTTGGGTCGTGAGAATGGATCGCGAGCAGCCGACACACATCTCATTAGGTAAACAATATTGGTGTTTGTCGAACTCCATTAATAGATGCACACAACACCACTCAACTAATTATGTAAACAATACCTAATGCCTGCATCCATTTATGTTGACTTTTTTAAACTTTAACCCGTTTGTGTTTTTTCTACTGTTTTAAGTATGTACAACTATTATTTTATGGTAATTATTAAATAACTAAATCATGGTACGTTAGTCTCGTACAAAAACCACATAGATACATACTTAATACGAGTACCTATAAACATAATATATCTTGTGTTAAGTAGGATTAATTCTTCACTAACCCTCTTTAGCTAAGCTTTATTTATATGGCAGCTATTTGTATTGTTGACACAGAACAGAAGGCGATTAGCTATTGTAAAACAATACGTGTGGGAGATCGGTGACATTTCTCAACATCGATTTCGCCTATTCCCATGGTTTTGATTTACAAATTAAGTCTTGTGTACCAACATGATCTACTCTGATCTTCGTTTCAACGCTAATTGTTTTCGTAGCTTTAAAATAGAAAATTTACAGAATTATACAATGCTTACTTAGACATGGCATGATTAAAAAACATTGCACTACCTATTAAACTCCGTGATTTGATAAACACAATAACAGTTATGTCCCGGAAACGAGAGCAACCACAACTATTTGATGTTGTCAGTTCCCATGCAGGGATGATATCTAATCAGCAGGATTTACATTCTATGACGATTGCGCGCTCATTCCCTAGCCTTACAAACTAACTGACATTTAAACTGTGCCTGGGATGACTCCGCGTCTCACGCGCTTTCCAGCTAAACTAAATATTTAGTGAAATAGAAGAAAGGAAGCTCTTAAGATAAGGCGCTTCTCACGAAAGTGCCAGATCAATAATAATGCAATTCTTAGTTTCATAAGAGCTTATGGCTGAGAAAGAGGCGTTTTGTTACAATGAAAATTAATAAACGGAAGCATTCTTTGTCTGAGCTAATAATAACTTTGTTTGGCTACCATTTCAACTGAACCCTAATTTTTAGTTTTCAACCAAATTCTTGCTGTACAAGGCAATTAAAATAATCCTGATGTTTTACGACATTTGATGGGGATAGGTAAAGTTATTCAAATGATAAGAGGACAGAGAGATCCCGGGGGTGGTCGGCGGCGGCGCGGCGCTTTGTCGCAGCTATGCGTATTGTCAACACGAAGCCTCCACATCACACACACTACACACATCACACAGTTTTTTATGCGCACATGTGCTCTGGCACAAGACCGCCCAGACCACAACCCCCGACAAATATTTACCTTTAATTCTAAAACGCTTAGAACCTCGCAGCTCAACAAATCAATATAAAACAAGACAAGTCAATCTGGAATGGCCGCTTACTTCACCATAACCAGATTCATTATTTTCACCATAAGGAGTCCCAAGTTATTTATCTAAAGGATCGTTGAGCAATCGTAGCCACCCGTAGTATTATAAATTCTATTTATAGTAATCGTTGATAACATTCTTTGTGCGGGCGATCTGCATCATCCTAATGCCTTGCCTGTCAAACCCTTCCAAATAAATTAGTCGTTCCTAATGCTAAGCAGTGCTGGTACCAAAAATAAACGATGTAACGGCTTAACCATTAATTGACTGGACCTGCTGTGAGGCAAAAAATCTCTACCAGATAAAGCGGGTAGGTAGGTAAGTGTTTACGGTTTCTCACGAGCCTCGGCCAACCCTCAATGGCGCCTTGCTGATTGATAGTAACTTAGTCGGCCTTAGCACCTTCTAGCTCCCAATGAATATTCTGCTCTAGTTGCTTTCCTAGAAGGTTCAAAATGTAAGAATCTCCTGTATTTATGGTCTCGCTGAAGGAGGCTGGCCGTTGGTGAACAACTTTGAGACTTGTCTGGGCCAGCGTAAGTTGGAATATCGAATGTTATTAAAGAAAATAATGTCCATTCAAAGAATTCTGCACCCTCATAGCCTGTACCTGTCTGCGGCCTCCTTTGGAGGTCCAAAGGAGGCGACAAAAAACATTATGATAATGTGTAATATCAAAGTATTATTCAAAGATTCCATAATAGCTTTGTTATGATTATCTGGATACATTCTCGTGTAATTACCTGTGGTAAAAGATATTTCATATGTAAATTGTTGCACTTCATGCTTGTCAGTCCGTCCTTTACATGATACCGCTTGCTTTACCAACTCTTCTCTGTTTCTCTATTTCTGAGAATTTCCTAGCGATTGGATATTTCTGTGAAGATCTATTATGCAGATAGATGCGAAAAGAGTGGATTCACAGATGACGAATGATAGGAAGAAGTCTCGCTGTGTGATCTCATGAAAAAGGGTAATGATGAGATAGATTTTAAGTGGAAATAAAGAGAGAAAGATTGTTTCCAGCGAAATGCATCGAACAACGTAACGAGGCGTGATGAGGCGAGGCGAACGCAGTGCAGGCGGGCGGGTGTTCTGTAATCCCATAGGCGGTGTCGGCTTACGGCGCCTCATTCGCCGCCGCAATTATCATATTCCACCTAAACACATATTATATTGTGCTCGCAATTTTAAAAATAACTCTCGTCCGGCCCGACTTCAATAGGCCCTGATTTATAGCAAGCGAGGCGCCCGCGATGCCCTCGCGCCCACCGCCACCCAAAGATTGCAATGCCCCACCACATAGATCCACGTTCACGTTGCCCTTTCCCTGTGATTGACATACATCCGAAAGGCTGTAACAATCAACCACAAGAACATTGTTTCGCAGTCTGCCATTCAAGCATATAATTATCCCAATTTATCAATATCGATGATGACATCTTGAAGTAGTTAGGCTACATTTCAATTAAATAATTATTATGTTGTTTAGGTGGATGTCAGTATCGGAAGACAGCTTATTTCATTGTTTCTATATGCGTTACAAACTAGGTATGCTATGGAAACTTAAGTATAGCTGATTTATTCTAATCTGTGATACCATAAGACGAGTGAACAACTTATGAATCGAATGCATGAATGAGCTCGCGCCTGGCACGGCCACGTGGCGGCGTTCTCACGCCAGCAACTTTGGCTGCTTTTTATCACAGCTCCGTTTTTCGAGGCGAGATGTCGCGTGGGCTACATGTGCCGATCCGTCGACATCGATCGACCCCCTCGGCGCAGCACATGGCGCCAACTACGCTAATTACTTCATCGTGTACTGTAAATGAATCGACGAACATCGCAATCGAATCAAATCATCGCCACTCTATTGAGTCATTGAAAAAGCTTGAGTACGTCATCTTTAACAAAGAGAAGATCCGTTTCTAGCTTTGCCGAACTCGATCATTGACCGAAACGATTCCATTCAAAGACGATGTTGGTACTCGCGAGATGCTGAAACGTTTATCCTGGAAGACTTGATGGAAGTAAAAAATAGTTAACAATAGAAATACCTATTAAAGCCAAATTAGGCACGTTCATGCGTGCAAATTACTCGAGTCTACAAACGAGCACTTGAACGATTTTAATGGAATGATTTTCTTTCTGTTGTGCGATAGTACCTAGATATAACAAACGAGTGTCACGACTTGAGGCCCGGCGGCGGCGGAGTCGGTCAGGCCGGCCGAGAATCGAGGACCAAATAAAACGAACCAAAATAATCAACATTGTTCCAAAAATAAACATAAAATAAGTAAAAATTCCCTGTTCTCTGCCTTTATGCTGTACACAATGGTCGTAACATGAATGTTTAACCATTACTAAACTACGCTTTAACATGAACAACGGTAAAATATCAATTATGTTAAATCAAAACTTTTTACTATTAGACCCCGATAGAGTAGCAAACACATGAAACATAAAATAGTTTGCTTGGTGTAAGTATTACCAGCGGGTATTTATTTAGACAATACCTACATCGTGCTATAAGCATCTCTTCTCGACTTAGGTAAATAGGTACTTATTAACTAACAATATAATGTGGTGAGGCACCTCAAGCGGTTCTGTTCGCCATCTGCCATCTCCAACTTCTCGGTCATTGAACTCGTCTACAACAATGTTTTAGTATTATTATGGTAAAACGTATATGTAAAGCCTATCTAATCGCAAATTATTTCATACATGTGGCCATTGTCTGACTCATGCGTACATTTTTATCATAATTTAATTGGACGGAGTAGATTAAGAGTATTTTGGCTTTAGTAATATACTATAACTACTTTTATGTTACTGAGGCTTAAAAACTTACGTACTTACATAGGCCTCCCTAAATACAACATACTTACTAATAATTTCTTGAAAACTTTTGACCGATAGATTTGTTATTTTAGGCCTTTATCCGACTTTAATAATGTATTCCTCATTCTCCATCCAAATAGTATTTTTATTCTGAGAAATAGTTTAGTCCAGATAGAGCGGTAATTTCTTCATCCGCATTCCGGTACTTCCATCCTAAGTCATTAGAGACAATGATCTGGTGTCATTCAACAAACAAAGTAGGTACCTAATTGATGTCGTCGGCGTCGCTGGCAAGTGGCAAGCGTCGATCGTCTCCGAGAAACTTGCCTTAGTAGAGTCCAAGTCTGTTGCGGTGGCCATGTTTTCAGTTACTAATGAAACGTATGGGATGTATGTAATATACCTACCTAACATGTTACCAATCTAACCTGTAGGAACGAAGTTATCAAAGCTTTATAAATAAGCGCTCATGTTATCTTGGCCTTACTAAATTGTTGTGTGATATCAACGACCGATAATGCTGGATTTTTTTTTTCACACAGCATCATCTAGCCCCATAGTAAGCAGAGCTTGTGTTATGGGTACTAAGATGACTGATGATTTGTGTTCATTACCATATTATGGTAATGAACACAAATAATGAACATACAAAATAGATACATATACTTTTTGTAAGTTATACCTTCTTCCTTCCTTTTCTAAGTACGTTTGTTAGTTCTGTGGTTATACTAAGAAAAACCACCAAACTTGTAATTGAAATGATAGCTCGCTGCGCTCACTCATTCAAACTTCTGCGCTCAACAAAGTATAAAATAAAATATTTTGCTTATCAATATTATTAATTATGTATTATGCATAAAATCAAGGTACAAAGTAGGTAGGTACTTATAGTTACACTATTATTTTCCAAGTGGGTTGCATGAAGGTCACCCTATTGTCGGTCTGAAACCGTTGCTTCCTGCGGTCCTGCTCAATTAAAACTCATTGGTTGGGCGTGCGAACTGACCGGAGCTGGGAGTGTTGACATTCAATAGATATAGCTCTCTCGGCATCAATTTCATTGATTTGAATTTATGTAGGTAGGTACATATTTATTTATTAAGTTATCCAACACAGGTTTTCTCCCTTCAAGAGCAAAAACAAAGTGTCTTATGCAGCGATCTCCGATCTCTTTTGATCGAAGGTCTCAGGTATAGTTTTCTTGAAATAAATAGTATTAATATTATTATAACATAGTATCACAATTTTATAAAATTAATTCCATATTCAATCCTAAAATGAAACTTATTTTTACTGAAATACAAACGTTTGCATAAGCAACATTAATATCGCATTTACTTTTAGGTACCAACCTACTATGCCAACTTTCTACTCAATCGATTGGTGCGAACGGTTGAAATTCAGTTGCTAGATTAGATTAACCAACTAAAATGAGATACCAACCTACCTATTAGTTAACAAGTAAATAAAAAAAGCTTATTATTGAAATTCATGTAAATGTAGGTATAATTCAGCTCCAAATCATTAGGAAAAAAATACTGCTTAATTAATTTTTTATCAATTCAGTGTAGGTGTAGGTACATTACAGCATCGATAATTATTTACCTTAAATCATTGATTACAGATACAAAACCAAGTTATTTAAAAGTTCTTGGTTCTTTTGGCCTTCAGATAAAATAACAAATGTTTAGTAAACCGTGAATCATAGCGAAAATGTAGGAGATTTATACTATCGAGAGAAGTGAGGCCCGCGTTGTGCGCAGACAGTATTCTGTGCTCAAGGCCCGCGAGTCATTGCCACGCCCGCGCCCGCGCAACCGACTGCCAGCCCGTGACCGCCAATTGACTTCGTAAGGATCCTAGGACCCCCCACTCTACATGCAATTCCAATTTAAACTTAAAGCTTAGCAAGCAAGTTATTTTACTAATTTAATCAAAGTTCTTAAAGAATATTCCATAATTATGCTGGACCATTGAAAGTGTAGGTACTAGGTACCTTGCCCAGGCTTGCCATTGGCATTTTGCCCAGGTGTGGGATGGATGATACAGGCTGAGCGTAATAAAAAAAAAACTATCACTATTATCGATAGGCTGATGAACTCGTAATTAGGTACCTTTAGGCTTCACGTGAAAAGTCCGTATTGACGATTTCAGTGAGATGAGAGTTCAATTCTCTGCGAGACAAATATTTGTGGATCTGCAAACATTTGTTCCATGTTTGTGTATTTTGTATCATGGTAACTACTTTAATAGTGAATGAAAAGATGAGGAGCAACAGGCTAGCATGGTATGGGCATGTAATGAGAAGGGAAGAATGTCATGTAACTAGAAGAGTAATTGGTATGAATGTTGATGGATTTACGAGTAGAGGTAGGCCAAAGAAAAGATGGATGGATTGTGTGAAGGATGACATGAGTAAGAAAGGGGTGAGTGTTGAGATGACGGCTGATAGAGGAGAATGGAAGAAGAACACATGTTGTGCCGACCCCACATAATGTGGGAAAAAGGGCAGGGAGATGATGATGGTAACTACTTTAATACTTTTTGATACACACGACACAGGAAATCGTAGTGTGGTAGAAGGATAAGGTTGCTGTGTAAAATAAGCATTGTAAACCAACTTAGGTTCCTTTCAATTATTGCTGAATTTACGGGCTATAACA
Source organism: Epirrhoe alternata (assembly GCA_963565295.1). NCBI lineage: Eukaryota > Metazoa > Arthropoda > Insecta > Lepidoptera > Geometridae > Epirrhoe > Epirrhoe alternata. The sequence continues at coordinate 7,806,944 of OY751381.1, read as the reverse complement.
TCCTCTACTATAAATAAACATTTACAGACAAACTTCAAACCTTTTAATTGATCACTCAAACACTTATTGTTATCATTTTATTACTTTTGAATTGAGCTATAGCGTTTTCGTGACATCGCGTGGTCACTTGATGTTACGCATCACTCAATCCGTACCCATTACTAATTGGTTACGAAATTACAAGGTGTCAATGACTTAAGGTCTTCCGATAAAAAGCAGCTTCTTCTATTTTCCAAATGAATTCTGTTAAGCTCTTAAAAACGTTCCACATTGACTGCATAGGCGTCAACTTCTATATTTAAGTTCACAATTAAAAGCGCTTTCCGCCATCAAGCCTACTTGTAATTTACATCGCTAGAAATCATCTAAAAAACTTGAAAGGAACCCCGTGAACTCCTCGAAAAATTCCTCGCTACGCCCATGAACCGATGGCCGGCAGCGTGCCCCATAACCGCATTTACGTAGAACACACTTATTACCGGTACCATCGGTGCTTACTATTGATAGAAGCTTTGAGCTTGACTATTTCGATTTAGATGGATCACCTAAAAAAAGCTAGGTCCCAAACCGTGTTCGTTGTCCTGGTTCTTCAACGGTATTAATCAAGAAGGAACCTATGTGATCTCAGCTTTTTGACTTTGTCTAGGAACGGCAGCTTATCGATATGCTAGGCAGCTGTCGCGTGATTCACCTTATATTGGTGAAAACATTGGACCAACATATGCTGATCGATTTTAGCAAAGTACCTACACAAGTATCGAGAAAACTCCACTGGTAATGTCGTGGAAACCAACATAAGTACGCACAAACTTTCAGGTTTATAATATTAGAATATACGCACGCCAGGCCACCAGTTCATCAAACAAAAGAACAGCTCTCAATAAATAAAATATAAGTACAATAAGCCAAATTGTTGGTAGACTTTGTAGTCCCTGGCTTCTACGTAAATGCGGACTGTATGGTGGTTCTGAGAGGCCCGATAAGGACGAGACGTTCCCAAAATAGAGGCAAGTATTTTATTGTTCAACGAACTGATTCGGACTGGTTTTATGGGAGTGAGATGGGGCGCCTACCTACTAATCCGGAATTGAAATTTCTTTTTGTGTGAGCTTCAGATGCCGGCAGGAACGGTTTTCAGTTTGTAACATTAAGATAACATACCTATGGCTATAGTGGGCTCTTGGCACTCTCTTAAACTTTATGTTAAAAGTGAGATAGATTAATTTCCGTGTATCCGGATGTTTTCCTAATAGCTCTTAGTAGGTAATGTTCTATAAACCTTTCTACTACGACTTCAAGATGATGATCTACTACCACCGTAGAGGTTATAAAAGATGTCCTTGAAAGTGATGTGGTTGGATAAGTTGGCTAAAATGTTCTTGAAAGATATGCATAGCATAGATACAAAACAAGGTTTATTTCATAATGATATAATGTAGGTGAATAGCCCTTAGCACCTACATTCCATAATAAACTTACCCTAGTTTGCCAAGACTCCTGCTTACTCATTTTACTTAGTTTTAAGTTATCAGCGTCGTTTTAGTTTGCATCTGCCGAAACCATGGCTCCTGATAAGTACCGGCAGATAAACATAATTCTTCGAGTTCAGGGCCACTATGCGGGGGCATACCGGCATACTGAGAACGCTGGACAAGGAATAAACTGGATTTACTACGATAAATCGCAGCTTGCTTGTAATCGATGTGACTAAATACCAAAGTGATGTTGGAACAAGCCTTCTTCATAGAATATGTACTTACAATACCTTAGGTAACCCATTTGAAATATGAAACATTAAAAACATAACTTGGAAATTATTAACCGAGCTGCTTGCTGATAGCATGGCCACCCTGTAATTCCTAGATTATAACCTAGATAGTGACATATCTGCGAAGAATTAATGAACATGAAAATGTTTCGCATTATTGCAGGTACCTATGACATTAATATGTTTATTAATCTAATATGTTTATTAATCATGTCATAAGTTCATAGATTTTCATTATTATGTTTAAATTATACTTAAGTAGGTACAAAAGTTTTTTTTTTCAGATACCTAGGTTTTTCAGGGTCTAGGTTGTAAGGTAGGGCGAGTGAGGTAGCGTGATGTGATCTAATCAAATGAGTTTATTGTAAATCTATGATTACCTACTTATTGTAATTCTTTCTATAATTTGAAATATCCGTTGCATTTGTTTACATTTTTAAATAACTGCATACTTTGCTAACCTTGTAGTACCTACAAGGATTGATTCCGTTTGTTATATTGATTGATTAATGAACAATCTCATAGTTCTTATTAGCACAGCCATTATGGCAAGCTAGAGCTTTAGCCGTTTTTTGTAGACTCTACCTCCATATCAATCAATTAATTAAATAGTCATTCGTGTTATATTCCCACGATGACTGAGCTATTAATAAATACCACATAATAGCTCGCCCTCTGTCATCGGCCTTTGTTCGAAAAGAACGTAAACCTTACGTACTGGTCTGCTCAAACCGGTCTGACTCTACTCTAGGTACTTACCTACATCAAAGAAATATCCGCATCCGATCATAGAGAATCACCTCCAATCAGTGAAATCTTAATATATAATACGAGCTGCAGCCCATGGCTTCGCTTTCCTGGCATCATCGGCTTCTGTTCTCAATTGCCTATGGCTCAATTTTATTAAGGGAAATCCTAATTATTTTCTAAAATAAATATAGCCTTATAAAAGTTACTCTTTTCTTCATAACAGCTGTTATTCTGACATTAATAAAACTAGCGACAATGAGAGACCTAAAAGACAAAAGTTACATGCTTCGAGGATTTCGTTGTAAAACAAGAACCTCGAAGCGAGCGTTTATGGTAACCGGCCAGGCAGGGAACACCGTGGTAATTATTAATCGAACAATCATCGGAGACAAACATTTAGGGCCGTTCGCTTTTCCCACGGGGCGGGTGCCGCATGCCGCTGCCGGCCGGCGACCATTCCGGTTTTTGCCATCTTAAATGTTTGTTGTCAAATTAATCTAAAATTACTGAGTATGCGCCTCTCGACCAGTTAAGCAGCTATTCATTCATAGCGGTTGGAATGCTAGATCGCTCGTGGCTCGCCTCGACCGACCTTCGCCGCCGGCCGCCCGGCAAAAAGTGTGTGAGCCATCGCATGCCTTGTCTAAGTATGTGGATTGTGGATGTACCCAGACCAGTGCCTTGTCCAGTCGCTCCATGCCATACCTGCTTAGAGCTCCCCTAGTGTTCCACGTTCCAAGCAAGCCTCTGCTCTAAGGTCCAATGCGTGGACTTATTTTCCCAAGGCAATGGTTATTTATATTTAGTTATGTCTGACAAGATGGATAACTTTCATTGTTGTCTTGTGAGAAAACTAAGACCATCAAACTCAATGTATAAATTAAAATTGTCCATTCATTCATGTGTAAATATTAATATTTAGTAATTTGCAAAACAGTTCTCAATGTGGAATATAAGTCATTCATTACAAAACTTACTACTTTATTTAATTCTATTTTAGTACCTCTACCAATATCAATTCAATAACAAAGAAACCGAAAACTTGAGATTGAAATAATTTTAAAAGGTGATACTTGTAGGTAAAGTCACCGACTTACCTACTTTGCTTTATGGGCATTAACTAGGTACTCACAAAATATATTCCAAGAACGGAGGAGATTTAATGAGATAACTTGTTCAACCATAACTTGCAAGTAGGTAGTTTAATAAAGTAAGACGACTCAGATCACATCACGAAGCTTTGGTTGTCATTTATAAAATTACAGAACCGTGACATCATGCGGCAAGTAAGTATACCTACTAACTTGGCTAATCCATGTTTGGTTCGGTAAGCTTCGAACTAAAACCAATAGGTATAGATTCCTCATGCTCATCATTAGACAGGATTCTAGAAAACTTTTGTTTGACTGTCGTAAACCAACTTAGTACTCGTACAAACTTACCTTTTTCTTTTTATTAATCAAGTCTCATATTTTAGTATTCGAACTGGTCAATACTTCTAGGATCAAAGTGACCACTGAGCAGTCCTTATTCAACTACATTTATGTCGCGTTAATAAAATTGGTTTCTAGGAACTTCATATTTATTTAAAAGTCAGAGACAAATACTTCTTTTCTGAATGTAGGAGGTAATCCACTTGAGATTGAGATCACTGATCGTTGTTTTTTTAACAGATTCAAACCTATAGGTACCACTATGGTATTCCTGGGTGTTTTTTAACCCAGAAAATAATTAACCCGTCCGGTGGACATTGAATCATGTAGGTACCTACATATACAGGATTATTTGTATAACACCGGTAACCTCTCAGGACTGTATTACTATCATCATAAGAAACAACTTTTGTTCTATGACTCTTAAAATTCATCATTATTTTATTTTATCAAATTTTTATACAAAAATAAAAATATTTTAATTGAACGCTCTAAATTTTACGAAGTTTATGCGGAACAAAAGAAAGCGATATTACAAAGCGGGGTTAGGGCGGCGGGGGCCGAAATGTGTTCGATAGGATAATGTTTTAGATATGAAAATGAAATGTCTGATCGATGCGGGTTCGAATTCCGTCGGAATCCAAAATTTTGATAAGACTTTTCATTTCATTATGAAAATGAAATCTTGAATTTTTGTTTTTGGTAAATGTATTATGTTTTGTAAAAAGTCATAGAACAAAAGTTGTTGTTTATGATGATAGTAATACAGTCCTGAGAGGCTACCGGTGTTTTACAAATAACCCTGTTTATGTAACTGAAATATATTTAAGTAAGTTACCTTTAAGTAATACCTAGGTACGCTTAGATGAAACCTAGGTCATATTGTATCATCTATGTACTACGCCGTTGCTACGAGTACCTACCTACGTCTGGTTCTAACTGACAAAATTAATAGGTCAGTAACCTCAATAAGTATGCTATTGATAGAATCTTAATTAGAATTCAGGTGGATATATATACCTATCAATGATACGCGAAATTCTAATCGATTATTTGAACAATTTAAACATAGGTAGGTACTTAGGTAGTTGAACCGTTTCCTCAGATACCTAGGTACCTACCTCGTGCCTGTAATCAACACTCTTTGATTTCAGGCTGACGTCATTCGAGGTACCTATACCTACTTACCAAGCAAGGTTCCAAATAATTAGCCGTACCTATCAAACCCTACAACTCTTGCCTAGCAATTTTCAAAAGTCTATAGGAGGTCATCCTTTTGGGGCCCAAAAGTCCAAAGTGCCGGCCAACGAAAATAAAGGTGCCACCACATAAAGGGGAAGTCAATCGGAATATTTTTCAATATGACACCAAGTCTGTGTCTGTGAGTAATCTACTTCAAATGATTAATGTAGAGATAATTGACTGAAGTAAGTAAAAAAAATTGAATTGTATGCAAATCCAGGTTTTTGAATCTTTTTAAAAAAAAATTATTTCATCGGCCAGCACTTTTGACGTTTGGGCCCAACCTTGTATGGAGCCTGAATGGCCTTCTCTACTTTTATCAGCAGATTGGTCATCAGCCCCTTTAGATGTTAGGTATATCCAGAAATCAAAACCAGTCACATTACCTACAGCTTTCTTGATGTCTGATGTGATTTATTGTGGAAATGAAAGATCGACATCTATGCATGCTGAGGCACAGCTGAGGCCTCGTCCGTTGCTGAAACCCATCGGCACCTCCGCGGTGACGTCAGTCCGGACGCTCCGACCGCCACACCGCCGTTCGTCGATCAAGGACAGTAAACATTACCAGGTCAATGCACGCGGCTGTCTCTATTCGCGTTTTTTTCAATTCGGCCATGACTGCCCTACCAACGACCGAGGATCCAGAGAGGCCCAAAAATGGTAGATTAGATTGCCACAGGAAATAAGGAAAGATTCGTGACATCCGCTCGCGTGGAAATTTTTTATGCTTTATGATTTATCGCTTTAGTTCCAGTTTTGTCTCAGAAATGCCAGAAAAATTATGAATCTTAGTCTAAGATTAGGTAGGTACCTAGACTCATTGAGTTATAATGTGTACATTATAACTCAATGCCTAGACTATGGCAACAAAAATACCTCCAGATTCTTCGGTGTCTTCACTTCAGTCAAGCCAAAGCCGTTTATTATTTATGCAAGTTCACCTTGTAGGTGTAGGCGAAATGAACTAAACTAATGGAAATAAAAACTTGCTAAAATAAAGGATCCAGTAGGTATGCTAGTAGGTATTACTTTTTAGAAAAGATGGTTCGGCCGATGAACGGTCCCAGTTGCATTCCATTTCGCCGCGTCCCATTACGCAGTGTCGTGGTTCCGAGAAACACTGATGTGATGTCCTGCTCGCACTAAGCATTCCACATTATTGCCTTGTTTCGGAATTCTATTCATTGTTTGTGCGCAAGCTCATGGGTAGGTAGGTATGCTTGCACGTTGGAAAACTAAACACGTAGGTTCCCGGTCAAAGGTCTTAAAGAATAACTTCCTTTGGCATTTAGTTTGCATGCTGGTAGGTACAGACTGACTGTACAAGGTACCCGCTGTCTGCTACTGTAGGTAAGAGAGGTTAATATTTATTCCTGTAGCCTGTAGAAATTAACTATTCACTGATGGACACTACTAGGCTATTCGTATTAGTCTAGGTTATATCATCTTCATTGAGTTCTTCGATTAACAATTAGCTTATTGTTGGTTGTAGGTAGAGGCTGGTCTTGAAACCAAGTCAACATTAACATGCGATAGGTAATAAGTAGTTGGTAAGTAGGTACTTATACCAAATGAACCTACTCTTTTATAATTTTACCACTTTAAAAGAGATTAATCTTTCGATAATGGAATGCAACCATGTGAATCAACAAGAAGAGTCTCCCACGTAAGTTCATTCGTAAGACTAGTGAATGGTAAGGCTGATGCCAGCTTGTGTTGTGGGTGACTAACAACGCAGTTATAGGGTTATAGCTCACTTCCTGTGCACCCTGCCCTGTGCAGACCTCCGATTTGAATTAACAAAAAAGACTGCTAAGGAGTTGATCGACCCGCGACTCATATTGCTACAATTGACTGCCTTTATGATGCCATTGACATTTAGAAACAATGCAAACTTATCGATCACCGCCTGTGGCTAATCCGGTCAAACATGGGGATAGGTAGGTACCTACCTATATTTGGCTCGTGCATTCTTTACCTACTTACAGGCAGGACTAAAAAAAAAGTTAGGTACCTACCTAGATAACTTATTTACAAGAATAACTTTATTTAGAGGCCAAGATCTATCAGCTAGCTATCAATTTAGCTAAATCTATGCATGTAGGCTATGTAGATATTTACATCAACTCAGAGGCTATGTAGATAGATTCCTACCTACCAGGCGTAAGTCTAGACCATTGAGTTTTTATCATGATTCCAACAAAACGGTCGTTGATTTTCGGGTCGAAAACCTGCATTCATTTCATCGCAGCACGAAATGTTTTCAAACTGAATAGGTAAGGTAGGTAGGTACCAAAGATCAGTCAAATCCTTATAAAAGTTTTTATTAGGCCTACTACCTACTCTATTCTATTCTATTCTAAAAGCATAGCTTGTACAATGGGAACCAGATAACTGATATAGGTACTTTTTTGTTTGTAAATACATACATATCATACATAGAAACACCCAGACCCGAGATACATTTTTGCAGATCATAGGTACAAATATTATCTCGTCGCGGGGATCGAACCCGCAACCTTCTGCGTCTCAAGCCAAATTAGGCCGAAAGTTTTCGAAAAAGTTCGATGTTAGTTCTCGGCCATCTAATTTTATGATGAATTTATAAAAATTAATAATACAAAAAAATGGTCATAGTAAGTATGATAATAAATTATTTCGCAAGCAAATTTAGATGGGTAGGTAATTAATAGCTTTCAAAAGCAAACAATTTCAAAATTGCCTTCGTGTCAACGGCTCTTACTTAAGTTCGTGAGCAAGGCGCGCCACAATTTTTTTTTGAAGAATTTCGCATGTGAATTAACCTCTGTAGCCAGCCAGTGTAAAACTAAAAAAAAATATTATTTATTTTTTTATTATTATAGCTCGTGCATTTAACCCGATAAAATCTTTTGCACTACCTATAAACACATTTTTTTATCGGCCTATCAAGATATCATACGATGAAAATACTTTGGGTTTCTGTTAATCAAAATTTTACAATAGCGCACATACCTAATGTAGAACTCAAATAGCGCCTATACCCAAAACCAAAAGGCCAAGAGCCTGGGCTTTATAGGCTGGGGCGACTAACTGACGCACATACCCTACCTACCAACAGCTACGGAACGACACACTGCGTGAACCGGCGACGACATGGACTTGGCAGTGGCCACCACTAAAAAAGGTAGGTATTTTAAGATCTGGGCTTTTGGTTTAAACACCTACCTAGGTAGGTAGGTACTAAATAGGTACCTAATGAATAGAAATAAGTAGGTAGGTACAATTCTGTGTAACGACTGCAAAACTACCTACACATAGGTAGGTTAGGTACCAACCTATTTACATACCTAAGTAAGAGTAGGTAATTTAAAGTTTTAAAAATTGATAGCTGAAAATAGTTGATTAGATCGAAAATAAAAATACTAATAAAAATTCGTAATAAAGCTGGAGTGAGCAGTGTTGTGAAGTTGTGAGCGAGATGAAAAGTTTGAAAAGTGTGCGAGCGAGCAAGAGGACCGTAGGAACGTTTTTGAACGTCGAATGGGAGAAACCTGCGTGCGGCCTCACGGCCCGCCCTGCCCCTCGGCCCGCGCCCGCGCCGATCATATGTTCGTCGAGACAGCTCGCGCGCCGAACACTCATTGCGACTCGGGCACTCGCCATCGTCGCAGCTCCACCTGCGTCCCCGACGCTCGCTCTCGCACGATCAGCTGTCGCGCCGCGTGACGTCACGCCACCGCCTCCGATAGCCGCAGTGCGGTGCGCCATGGAGCTGCTGTGTGCGGAACGAGTGAGCCCCGGCAGCGGCGAGGGCGCGGCCGGACCCTGCGCCCGCAGCCCGGCCGCCGCGCGCCCCGACCCGGTGCTGCTGCGGCGCCGCGTGCTCGACAACCTGCTGCGCACCGAGGAGCGCTACGCGATCACCGCCAACTACTTCGGCACCGTGCAGACCGACATCACGCCGCACATGCGCCGCGTCGTCGCCGAGTGGATGCTAGAGGTGAGCGCCCCGGCCCGGCCCCGGCCGCGTGCCGCACCCACTCCGCCCCGGCGTTCGCCATCTTGTCTCGTATTTGGCCACGTGTAGGTATACCTGCTGCCGATGCCGGCGGCACCGGGGGCCCCGTATGCCTTGCCTCAGTCTGCCGTCTCGGCGCAGCCTCCTTCACCACCACTGCTCGGTTCAACCCCGGCTCCAACTGTCCTTCGTAAATCTTATCTGATCTGAGTCCAAATTTATTTTATAGTTACCTTTATATAACTTTTACACAAACAGATAGAACAACTAAAAGCTGCGACTAGGTATGCGACATTGTTTACATGATCAGCTGATTACGATTTCGTACTGTATAGGTAGGTAGGTATATTAGAATCTTATAAGATTTTTGCGGACCGTCTTGATTGTTCTACTTGAATTAAAACCTAGTTAAAGGTAGGTAGTTCAGAAGTAGGTAGATATAAAAAATATTGTAATGTGTGGTCCGGGTAGCGGGGGGCGGCGGCCCGGGCGCGCGGCGGTCGCCGACCGACGACGACGGCGACGCCATGCCACTCCGCTCGTTCTATTTGAATAATCAGCTGATTTTGACACGCACACAGCTGACGCTCTGTTGCGCACTTATCTTTTAGTGGATAGCAAAGTAAGTAAGTACCTAGGTACATAAAAATAAATATGACTGTGCATGTAGATGAACTCTGGATCTGGAACGTAGGTAGGTAATTTAGTTTAATTTTTAACCGTAGGTAGGTATTGACGTTCTTTCAGTAACTAACCTACCTACCTACCTATTAGATAGTGCCAACATTACAAGATGGAAGGGACTTTGCCGGCACATTTATTATTGAAAAACGAGTAGGTAGGATTTAGGCATGATAAAAACATTGTTGGCTGAGGTAGTGTGGTTAGAAATGCAGTCAGCTGTACCGGCCACGTGGAGACACGCCGGCCGGCAGCAGCGCCGTGACAACACTGACGTCATCGAGCGCCGGTCGGTGCGTCAGCGCAGCCGTGGCATGGCCTACGATGCAAGCCACAGCTAAAGATACCACTTCTAGTTTTTACCTATGGCATGTTCCCGAGTCCCTCAAGTACTGACATTCAGCAACCAGACCGAAACGATCCTCGATAGCCAGGGTCAATGACATGATCAACGTGGCTCGTAGACGGTAACCGTTGAGTGCTCCCAGCTCACATGTTAAATAGGGGGCAAGCTACATAACTTTTAATTAGGTAAATGTTATGATTTACCGCACGAAGTTCATTTTGTTAAGTAGTAGATACCTAATTGTTCGTTGACCTTCCCTCTTCCCATGTTGAGGAAGTTTCATAAGCTTTAATAGTAGTGACTGGAATAATGTGTAGGTACTTGTTACTTGTAACGTTATTAGCTAATTAGCATTTGAATATTTTGTAGAGGTACGGGTATCATGTTTTATGAACCTACCTTACCTATCAACCAAACAACCTTGCCTGTGCAATAAACCTAGTCGGATTTATAATAAATCGAAGACTAAAGATATCCCTGGTTTTAGCCGTTGCCTTCTATTGAAATGAGCAATACAATTTGAGTTTTGAGCTAAACAGGCCTTGTTATTTGTTCGCATAGTTTCGTGTAGGGTAAGCTCTATTAACCTGGTTCAATTTTATAAGTTTATCTATGAACCTATGGTAGGTAGTATTCGATAGAAGAAATGCATCGAGTTATAATGTAGGTACTAACGTAGTACATTATAACACAATGGAGAAATGTTAGCTTCTAAAATGTATTGTAATTGTAGCTTTTATCTTAACACAATTTCCCCTGTTTATGTGCCACAGGTATAATACTCGGAATTTAAATAATCTGTCGGAAGGTGCCATTCAGTTGCACACAGAAATTACAATACCATAACAACGACAACATACATTAATTCAATAGGAACACAATGTTATTGATATAGAAAGCTTGACGGTTCAGTTCCGACTAAAGTAATTTTCTCGTCACTGTCATTGTCATATTTCCCATAAATTGCAGGAAAAATAAGTATATTTACTGATAGGATGCATTTGCTACTGTTATAGACGTATGGAGGAGAAATTTGCGAGTACAGAGAAAACTTCCACATAATGGAATGCAACGATAAAGCCGACATACTTTGTATACCTACTTACTGCATCGTGTTACAGTACAGCGTGCGAAACTATGCGGGACACTGCCAACCACGCTCACATCACACTCTCTAGTTAATTTAACACTAGATCCAGATACACCGTTACACCTATTAAACCTATACACCTGTATTCGCTTTAAAATAATTTCTTTATCACACAGAGTTATTAAGCACATGTTTTTCAAAACCTAGCATTTTCAACTACACCAACCACACAAGCTATTGCATTATGTTACAAAAACATGGTAGCATATTAACTGCCACAGGAAACTGTGCTATAGCGTTGTTTATCGCATTAAGTGTGTATTTCCATTTTATATATAGGTTATCAACAATTCCGGATGATAAACTTAGCGCGGTTTGGGTGCGGTATATCGGTTCCCAAAAATCAAGTTAAAGTTCATAAAGTGAAGCGTTTTTGAAGAGTCCTTTTCTTTCAGGTTTGTGAAGAGCAAGGTTGCCAGGAGGAGGTGTTCCCACTGGCCATATCATACTTGGACCGGTTCCTCAGCATCTGTACCGTGGGGAAGAGCCAGGTGCAGCTGCTCGGCACCACGTGTCTGCTGCTGGCTTCCAAGATGAGGGAGCCAGGGGCGAGGGGACTCTCCGCCGAGGTGCTCATCTTCTACACCGCCAACAGCATCACACTCTCAGACCTCTGCGTGAGTATTGCCACTTAGAATTGCATGCAGAGCGGTTGAACATCTTACATCTTTCACAACATCATCAACTTTCTTCCCCGGTCTACTTATGCATCTTAGCGTACTTCAGTAGAAAACTATCCGTGGATGCTTACACAGAAATAGGAATGAAGTAATAACGTTTTAATTAGTTTTGTCCGGAGAAACAGCTGATATCATTAGTCATGCGGTATCGTGTTAGCTTTTTGTTGCTGGTTCGTAGCTGATTGCGCTCGCGCAGTTCACTTCGCTGATTTCTAACTCGGAGCATCCGTGAGAGATTGGAATTCCATTATGTATGACGGTACATTAATCAACTGATCGATGGAGTAATCCTCATCACGCACCCCATCGTATTTTTATGCCACACTCAATTTCCAAGAGACAAAAGATGCTTCGGTCATAAATCCAAAGCTTTTATCGTAACTAGAGATATTAAGTACCTACAACTTTTACAAATAATAAAGGAAGCAGAGTTGGTTGGTACCTAGTATTTAGAAGCTGGCGATTTATCCGTAAATCAGCTTAGAAAATAGAAATATGTAGGTGGTTTGATGTAATTTTAGAAATGGGGGAATATAATCTCACGAGCGTTGCGCCACGTCGCGCTATTCATCCAGCCCACCTCCAAACTGTCGACATCTTCATGTACCTTTCGGGTAATCATTAGAATCATTGTGATAGTTATTCGATTAGCCAAGAACTATATCTACATGTAATGTAAGATTGTGAAATTCTGACGTAGAGTAGAGACATAGCAACATAAAATCACTTTAGAACTACACAACACACGCGACATGTGACTACATTATACACCTCCATTTGCCAACAGAGTTGTTTGAACCAAATATGTGCCACACCTTTTAATTATAAGGGCGGTGACACATGGTGAATGTTCTAGGCGTTTGACCATAATGCAATAGAACTTGCAGTTGAAATATCCAGGTCATTTCACTGCAGTTTATTTTGTTTATCGCGAAGAATAGAACCGAGTTTGTTGAGTTGAATGTATTGAAGTGAGTGTATGTATAATGTGCTGGTAGTGTCGGTTGCATTTGGGCGCGGCGGCCACCCCGCGGGGCCCCGACTTGCCGCATGCCGTCCCGTAGATAATAAGTGCACGGCACATTTCGCGCGTCATAATAACACACAACTTGTTTTCGCAAAGCAACAAGTGCATTCCGCAGTTGTGCTGCTTCTGATCATTAGTAACGGTAATTTTTCGATAAACATAATCGTGATGATCAAGCCTTCGATTATTATACGTTCATGAGATCGTGGTTTTGTACAAGCTTCCGATGAACATGTGATTCAGTCTAACCTCAAAAAATATCAAAGTTTCCATTTGCTTAGATTAGTTAAGATCAGACTTATACTGGGAACACTGCGGTTTAAAAGCCCAGTTACCTACAACGCAGTATCGATATTCGTGACAAACACATTTTAATATGGCTTAGTTGAATGCGTTTTAGGTCGTACTAAGCGCGGCTTCGCTCGCGTGGAACCAACATTTTCTACAGCTATTTCATGTTTCATCCAAATCGGTTTACTGGTTTAGGCGTAATTGAAACACAAACAATACAAACATCTAACATACTCACAAACTTTCAGATTTATTATATTAATAGGATAGGATGGACTAGAAACATATTTAGATTATATTTAAAGTATGATGAAACATCGGGCTTCAGGCGCAGCGGACGTGGTTAGCCAGTGCGCCGTATTCTATAGACAAGCGCAGGCGCAATGCAGCGGACAGTGTCCCCTGAGACGGCGCGGTTTCTCGGAAGACCCGCCGAGCAAGCTCGCGTTTCAATCAGACCAATTACAGTCGCTTCGAGCGCTTATTTTTTTCTCACGCCCGCGGCTGCGCCCATCATCACTAACTCTTCAAGTAATGAGATCACTCACTTGCTTCGAAAGTGTTCACTATGTCACGATTAGGTTTTTATATTCCATACCCGGGGATTCTTTTTATATACAGTTCTATATCATAGTTCGTTAACATTCACATGTAAGTATCTATAATGTTTGCAAAACCTCTGTCATTCACTACTCATACTAGTCATACTCCACTAGCAATATCATATAACTGATACAGTAAACTAAGCAAAATCTATTTGACTGACTCAGCTAACCCCCGGTTTCTGTAATCAACGGACAGTCGTAGGTAAGAGCTTTTTCCACATACAAAATTTTAACAGCTTACTGTTGGCTGTCAAACTTTTCTATGTCGAAACGAGTCGTAGTTCTTAACTACGAATGTCCGTTGAATATAGAAACCGGGCATAAATGAACTTCGTGAAAAGTTAGACATGAAAAAACTTGAACATGGAAAAGGCTTGTGTACACTAGCGATTTGTATTATACCGAGCGACGCGTCGGCGTCGGTATAATACAACGACGACGACCTACCTTTATCCGCGTCTACTCTTTTTCTATACGGTCTAGGGTTTTACGAGTATAATACACGTAGGGAATTGGGTAATTGGCTGTAATATAATGTTTCAGACATGTCAGTGAACTGCAGTTAAATCTCAGCAAATTGTTTATTTCAAATGCACAATTTTTTATAAATGATTATCAAATACATTAAAAAAGGTGATCATTAAAAAGAAAGATAATGTTTAATTATAGTTAATTATATTCACAAAATTAATTACCAAGGTAGAGCTAGATATACTTTGTGGTTCCATTTACATGTAAGGTAATCGGCGTAGCACTTTCGTAGAACCTCTACGAAAAACCGTAGCGCGATCGTACTTAGTTGTTTCATTTTATTTACAGCAATTTTACGATAATGATAAAACAATTATCATTTATCTCGTATAAATACATGTAACAATCACCTTATCCTGTATTTATTATCATGATTATTTTCGTTTTCGAGCGATGAGAAAAAATGTCGTATTAACAACCGATGAACCTTTAAATTCGCAATTTCATAATGTTTACTCAGGAATGGTGCGGTTGTAATCAGGATGACCGATATCGTTTTGAATATTATTATAATGTGCGAGTTAAAAAATATTACATCGTAATTGTGCGCTTTTCTGATAAGCTTGCCGTAAATCTAGTAACAAACTGCATTGACTGGCAAACGTTATCTCTTCAAACGGACGTGCAAATTCAAAGCGATAAAACCACAGATAAAAACACCCTCATCGCATAATCACTATCACGTAGCTAGACAAAGAGCTAGTCATGCTGTAAAACACCACTCTTGTGTTTACCGGTACACTTAAATGTGCAGAAAATATATTATTAAGACATCAGTTTCTGCTTATGACTCTGAAAAATATGGGGATTTACAAGCGGTTGTAAAGTCTTAATGCTTAAGGTGGCTTATTTACGCCGGACGTTGCGTGCAGTCGCGCCAGGCAATTTGTGAGGAATGCGAGGTAATAGAGATGCGCCAGACGCGGAGAGAGGGCGCAGCGAGCTCGTGCTCCCATAGGCGCGACCAGGTTATGAGGGCAAATCGAATTTAATCTTGGAGTTTCTCGATTAGGTACATCAGATTTTGTCTTGTAATGCAACTTTAAACTTTTCCGAGTCTTTGGTTCCTTTGCTGTGAAAATATGATTAGTAAACATTTGAATACCTACTCAGTTTTATTCACTTCTTTGTGTTGTGAATTTTTCAGTAATAGCAAAGTATTCAAATTAATTTGTGTAACAGTAAAAACAGTTTTTCTGTTGTAAAGTCCGATCTCTCTTGCTCATGAGAAACATTCTCTGATTTCGGTTGAGGCCCGGCACTGCTTTCTTTATTGGTGAATCTCGAGGCCGGAGCGGGTCCGCGGCAAAAAGAGCACGCTCTGGCATTCGCGGCGGGTTTAATGCGGGGTTCCCGCGGTCGCCAGCCCGCTGCGGCCGCCGCTACCCAACCATAAAACCTGGCGCATTCTCACATCCACACCACCACCGTAAACGTTTATTATAATTGAAGCATAAGTTTACGACCGCGGTTCCAGTTTGTCAAAAGAGAAAATTCAATATTGCAGTTATAGCGTTCCCTGTTTAATGAGGAATATACTCGTATTTATTGGGAGAAAAAAATATCTGTTCTAGAACTATCAATGCTATCGAATCGTGAATCTAGAATCTAGTTCGTTGCGCGTGCGTTAGCTGCACTAGTGATATGGTGTTTCTTTTATCTTTCTCGGTCGACGCCGATAAACCGCAATGGCGGCGCCTAGAGCACTAACTAAGTGGCACACTATTAGAAATATGGGGGGCAGTCATTATAGCTTAACGTCATTTACACAGATACAGGTCTAGATATAAACACCACTACAGTTGATTACGAAGTCTCAAAAACCTAATCATAATTATTTTGCAAACAGCTGAACGGTAAACATTTATTTTATAAAAATAACTCAGTGCTTAACATAAGTAGAAAGCACGTAAGCCATAACAAAGGATTGAACATTGCTGAACAAGTAAAAGGAAATGAAAATTATTGTTTAGAATATGAGGAATGGGCAAATTAGCACGACCGGCGTTTGTTTGCTGATCTCACGACTGCGCTGTATCCGGTGCAAATGAAACCTCGACTTACGCCTGGAATGTGACACAACAAAACGAACCTTCGGGAATGCGCCACTTCAAAGAAACTATGGAAATCTATGCAAATCGTGTCTGTAAGCGTTATCGTCTTCACTTGAATCTCAACGGAAACTGACAACGAAAATGCAAGTCCTACTTTTTTCGTTAAATAATATTCCTAATTCCTACCAAATAGTTATTCAAAAAGGAAAAGAAATATTGAAACGCTTTTAGGGGATTTTTATTTATCAAACAAGATTTACAATCTGTTGATATCTACTCGCAGCACGATTAGGTGTGGGCTAGGCGCGTCGAAGTGCATAGGTATCTACCTATGACTATCTTAATGCAGCTTATACACCTGTGTAATTTGCCGACAATGTTAGGTATATAAGGTACCAAGGTAAGGTACGTAACTAGATAGCAAATGGTACCTATTATTTATACACCAACTGTAATCAGCTGGAAACATGGTATGATAATTAATTGAATTCTTCGAAATCATAACAAGAACATACCTACCTGCTTACTTACATATATTTATTTCCAATCAAATAATAAATAAAATTTTATTAAGCATTTTACTTATCATCGAACATTTGTTTTATTCCTTTGGGTGAAAATAACTGACGACTGCTCATAAAACGACACTAAAATGTATCCAGAACTATAATAAAATTCCAACTGGTCGTGTGGAAGTGATTGCCCTATGCGGGCGGCGCGCGGCGCTCCTCGCTCGGGAAAAAATGAAAATTTTGTGGTCAGCGAGAATCGAGACGGAACGCGGTCTGACAACCCAACCCAGCGTGCGGCCTCAACTGTCATCAGTACCACAGCGCAGCGTTAGCATTCGTAAAATACATGCAAAGTTTCCATTCATTACATTTCCATATCGTTGCAAAACTGCTTCTATCATCATTTTACAGGAATGCGCTGATCAGAATGACGCTAAAATAAAGCGTTACGTAAGAATTGCGATATCATGCATTCAGAACACGTAGGTACGTATCCACCTATAGCTCGACCAATCGTAATTTGCCAATAATGCGTCAGTCAGTTTAAACTTCTAAGTTTTGTCACCGAATAAATATGATTTGTTTTAATATTTGCTAATTATGTAAAATTTTAGAGCTTAAAATTAGACAGGCTCGTAGAGGGAGGCCTACACTGAGAGAAGATTAATAAAGAGGCAACATTTCATGTATGATGAAGTGCTAATTCCGTCACCGTCAAAGGTTTATAATCCACATACCTATTCACATATGGAAACTCAAGTTGTTTAGTCTCGGGAGTTTAGTGGCGACGCGACACCAAGCTCATTGTTTGATTCTAATAGCGGCGCAGTCACACCGTTGGCTGAAATTGGATAAAGCCTGGGAACCGAGTGTGGAATTCAGCGAGTGTGTCGACTGTTTGCATAGCTCGCTTTATTAGCTGTGACGTGCTGGGACTGCCCACCCCGCGCCCCACGACTCATTAAAGTTTCTCCAACTTAACAATCATCTCGCATTACAATTCAATACCACTAACAATTCGTAGAACCAGTTAAATGCAGAGATCGCCTGCAGCGGCATCTGCGGTAGATGTTTTATGAATTTATTGTTTACGAGCTTTTCAACCAGGCTCTGTATATACGTGGACAATAGTCTAATCATTTTGTGGTCGACCCGCATACCTATCATACATCGTGCAACGCTCTGCTTACCTTTTTCACATAACTCACATAGGTTTAACATCTATTGGGTTGGGTTTAATATCTAACAATTGGTAATATCATTCCTGTGCCTAATTACACAATATTGTAATGTTACACGTGTGCGTCGTGTTTACGCACACACATACATTTGTACTTAGCAGTGATGATACTTCATTCATAAGTAAGGTGCGTAGAAGCGATAGGGAATAAGTACAACACGCAGTTGACCGATAAAGAGCTTTCAGTGTGTCTTGTTATGAATTGCTATCGTAGGCACGAATAACTGCCTGACGACCTCGTCGATTGAGTTAAGTAAACATCGAACATTTATCTGTTAACGGACGTGCATCGCTTACATGTACCTACGAATTCATACATAAAAAAGTTAATTCTTTAACTGCCAACCCAATCGCAGAAATAGTCATGTAGTTATCATTAAACATGTGTGCGACTGTGAAACCTATCATTACGTTAATTATTATTTTTGCTATGTGGGTCAGAGATAGAGAAGTAGTTGCCACATAAGATAAAGACAATGTAAGATGCGGAATGACGAAGACCATTTATCTCCTTCAACATTCCTCTTCAGTTGCAGTTAATAAAATGTAAAATGATCCGCTATTTTCCCTGTAGACCCAAAAGTGACACATTTGGTAACAAACTGCATTTGTCAACAGAGCTGGGAGCTTTTGGTGCTGTCGAAGTTGAAGTGGGACATGGCTGGAGTGACGGCACATGACTTCCTGCCACTGCTGCTGTCGCGACTCCCGGTGCGCGGCCGCGTCAACCTAGACATGATCCAGAGGCATGCACAGACCTTCATCGCACTCGCTGTCAGAGGTAACTATCTTATACAAAAGCTAGATTATCTCTTTCAAAAGGTGTCTGTTTGGGAGTTCTGGTATTTTTAAGAAACTGATCACTGGTGGAAGTAAACTTAAAGCTTTCTACGCAGTGTCTAGAATGACGCAGCAGACTCTCAAAGTACGTTAAACGTTAATACATCACTTTGCAATTTAGATCCAGTCAGTTCTTACGAATAGATTATAAGGTCGAGACTTTGTTTGCAACGGCAGACGGTAATTAGCATCTAGATACCACGTCATGTCACGACAATGTGGCCTCTCTCGCACTAACCGCGTTGCTCCCGCCGAGTGTCACTGAACTTTTTAATACATTTTTTTGTAACAAATGCGTTATTTTATGGAAGACCAAACTTTACAGAACCAGTCGTAGACGATACCTACTTTCTGTCACGATTTCGACTTCAGGATAATCCGGTTCTTCGCTAATTGGTATTAAAGCTTTCTCACACAGAGTCGCGCAAAGTCAGTAAGACATCTCGACTAGTTTTTTGGAACATGCAGCACGACTGGCCCGGATTGCCTTACCCACGTCTGTAGGCTTTGTCAACTGTCTGATTCTGGCAAATTGAAATCAGCTGTTAAATTGCGTAAGCTTTGTTGTTAGCAACAAAAGCCGAAGCAAGGTATATTCGTAAGTTTGGGCTGGCGTTGGGGTACCTCGGCGGTTGAGCTGCCTTCTTAGCGAGACGTGAAGGTGTTGTTTACAGTGCGCGGGCTCCGCGGCAGTGAGGGTGGAGTGGAGAGGCGAGCGGCGGCGTGTGTGTCCCGGCGACGCCTCCCACGCCGCTCGCCCGAGCGCATTCCAGCACGCCTTGGGACTCCCCCTCCCCACAACACCCCTCTACCTTCATGGGATCATATGTTTTTGTGCAACGGTTTTTGTTGTTCGCCGCCGCTCCGTCGTGTCTTGTTATTTTTTGTTCATGAAGTTCACGCACTAGCTCTTTTATTTCATTCGCTCCTCGGATATCATTTCCAGTCACTAATGTCTCAATGTTTGAGCTCGGCTTGACCTCGACGTGTCGCCCGAATTCGCAGCGATGCGTAGCACTATGTCCTTCCATTTATTTTCAATGTCGCGGTTTATGTACAATAAACCGCGACGACGTCGTGAAGTGACTCAAGGTTACGTATACCTACATACCTTCCTTACTTTTAAGATGTTATAAATCGTCCATAGTACCTATGAGACTATTTCTATAAATAACAATACATTAAGAGTGGAGCGCCAGCCATGGCCAGACCGCCGCACCGTAGACGTTGCATTTCGCATCGAGCGAGCCCGCATTATGTATCATTATTTGAATGGCTGGTTCAATTTACTCTCTAGAATCATAACTTGTTGTGATATTAAATTTGTAATGGGTTATTTTATTTTGGTACTGGCGTCCAAGTACATCAGTGCTCTTCTTATGCATATACCTTCGAAAATGTAATGTCGTGTGACAGACATTACGTTTTCGTTTCGTTTTCATTACGCTTTTGGAAGAATAAGCTGTCGATTTATTTAAGCATACCTATGTGGAGTGGGTATGCTTAGTACCATACCTACGTGTCTGATCGAACTGTGACAGAGGCAGGTATCTTATCAGGCGGGAGTTTTGTGTGCGGCATCAAGCGCCAGGAAACGGCGAGCGGGTGCTACAAAATATATATTTGTTCCGGTCGGCTTTGATCACGATTCTATTTAAAGCTTATCGTGGTCGCTTACATCCTATTATAAGTAAAACACTATAGGTAGAAACACTAGTATGTTTACAAAGTACCAAGTACGCACATAACCAAAATTCATCGTTGCTTGGCGGTGTGGCCTCGCAAGATCGTTAACCTCGCGAATAGACCGCCCGCAACAGCCGCTGACTATTTATTGATGTTATATCCGTGCCTCACTCAAGGGCATGTGATGATTATGTCAACAATTCACCAGTACCTAACTTAAAAACGCCTATTAGTCTGCTTGAAACATGTAACATACCTAATCCAGATTTCGTAAAGTGATACGGCTTAGTCCTTTTGTCCTTTCATTAAAATTATAAACGACATTTCGTGGCTCTATGGTTTTTTCACCGTCCTACAACTTCCTTCCTGCCGTGTCTTCTTTTGAAGTGTGGTGAAAGGCTAACATTTACTATCGAGTTCCAAAGTTCCTCAACTTCCTCTGGTGTGGAAGCTCGCATTGGCTCGTAGCGACCGCGTCGGGACTAATAAGGATGGACACCGTATCCGCTCCGTGTGTGTCCTCTACACCAGTCATCGTCCTCCTTACTGACCACTTTCTATTGGGTTAGTTCTTTCGTTACCTCATGACAATGGTTACTAAGTAAATCACTACTTCGTTTTTAGGTTGACAAAAAGTGCTAGAATAGAACTAACCATGAAAGGATTCGATTTGATGTTTCTCCCATAAGTTTTCCTATCTTGTTGCCGTAATGATTACAGATCGTTTCAACTATAACTATATATACAAGTTTCGTAATACTACCTCGATATTTGGATATCTTGAAGTTATCACGGATTACCGTTGACTGTTAGTCGTTTGAAAATCCGGTTGAGTCCGGGCCGCCGGCACTGGCTGGATCGTAGACCATAGAGCTGCGAGGCGCGTTTCAGTCGGCTCGACTCAGACTGGGCCTCTGATTAACATCAGATTATGCAAATGCTGCGAGTGAGCGGCCGCTCTGCTTGTTCGTCTCTCTTTTTATTCGTTCTCTTCGTCCCCTTTATCTCGGGTATGCCGACATGCAAATTGAAAAAAAAAGTGAAAATAAATATTTTAAATGAGCTGGAAGAGCATTCGATATCTATACGATGGTCGAAATAAAGGAATCTTCTTAATGATGAATGGAGGACCCTTGAAGGCTTCACGCGCTTTGTCTGGCCGCGTCCTTGTTTTCTGGGTATTTGTGATGTTCGTTCTTTAAACTCGTTATTCCGTGGGAATGTAGGTATATTTCACAAATAAATAAATTAAAAAAAAATGGAACTTGGGTTATTATTGTAACATCTGAAAACAAGTCTATTTATGTGATTATTTTAAGTATAAAAACATTTCTGAACAGCATTCAAGTTTTGTTATCTAACTGTTATTATATTTATTTTTTAATAGGTACTATCTACATTGTTCATATGATACTAAGTTCGCAATTGACCAAAGTTGATAAAAATTTATAAGTATTTTAATTTCAACATCAGGTTCTTTCCGTTTAACCATTACAGCCATACCACTCGTATGGCTTCTGTAAATACGAGCCTGTCTGGCCGAAATTGGTGCGTTGCATTGTAAGTTGGTACGTATAGAATGGTTTTGCCAAAGCAAGCCCGTGAGAAACATTCAAGTGAGAGGGGCGCGCGGGCGCAGACTGGAATGCGGGCGCGAGGGCGGGTTGCCGGCTCCTTTGACGATAAACTCTCCGGGGAAGACTGACAACCTGCGGGAGAGAGAGGGAACATTTCTCCGGATATTTACTCCTCCATTTGCGTACTAACACTTTCACAACATAGAATCATATAGCTTTAGCTATTCAGGTTAGGCTCTGGCAATGCTAGCCTGATAACGTAATCTGAGCGTGTGTTCTGATAGTTTACGGTTCGGCCGTGGATGAAAAACAGGAAAATGGTTTCTAATTGTAATGTTGGGTGCTTATGTACTTTGGTTAGGTATGCAGCACGCCATTACTGACCCGGATTTGACTGATAGTGCCTTATTGTTTTGCCATACATTGAAGCAAATACTTCAAACATGGTACCTATACTAAACCCCATTCTTTAACATGTTACTTAAACTGGAATGGCGTACGCTGAGTTTAGTTTCTATTTTCCCGTGTTCATGGTTTTTGAACACTGCAGAGAAACCTTTTATAAGTAGATAGACCATAAAGCATGTTTTAAATAAGGTGACTAGAATTTGAATCCGTTGAGCATGCTTTACTGAATTGGTAAAGGTTAACCGGTTCCAGTGAAGTTCGTTCTGCACTTTTATAATGGAAGATGAGGCCTAACATTAAATGCCTAACATCGATCGGTACCTACGTAACGAACTTTCTCAAGTAATGCCTTCCTTTGTTCTAGATTACGAGTTCACGTTGTATTCTGCAAGCACGCTGGCGTCTTGCAGTATCGCGGCGGCACTCCGAGGCTTAGGCTACGATGGCCATTTGTCGCGCTTGCACGAGCTTACTCGCATTGATTTGGTAAGTTCATATTCCAGTTCAAACTTCACCTTGTTCTATTCAGTGAATGGTGTTAACAGTAAGTTTTCTCTTCAGGACTGCCTCCAAACATGCCTTGAGCAGATCGAGGAGATGGTGAAGTTGATGATAGCGGAGCGCGGCTACTCTGCCCCAAACGGGCAGCAGCGGGAAGCGTGGACGCCTCCCCCCCAGCAGGGCAAGGCGCACAGTAGCGCCGCCACCCCCACTGACGTCAGAGATGTGCACTTCTGAAGATTCTTCGCCGCTGGCCGACAGTGAAGGAGCTGCGACGGAAATCGCCGCATTCCATCGACAGTTCCAAATGACATTTCATTACGGTGCATCAGTACGAAAATACTATAAACTAATTTGAATGCGTTCGTAATCGAGGACTGATACCAAGACTGACAACCGCATGTCTCTTACCTAGACTTTACGTTTTCGCAAGTTGTGGATACTTTATAAAGCCCTGCGTGCTACTTGTAATTTGCCTCTAGTCTATACGATTGCTACCTTACCCTGTCGCATAGAGTTGATTAGATGACTCTTCCTGTTTTAGTTAACGGTATTTGAAATTACAATCTACCTCTTATTATTAAGAATAGTTACAGTTTCGATCAGCCTTTACATACCTACATGTTCATATATTATTATCAATACATAGATGTAACAGATACCTGTAAAATACATAAATGTTATGGGAGCAAAGCTAGCTTCATTTCTCTGGTTTGTAGTTGTCAGACTTGCTTGCTTTTAAAAAAATCTTAATGATTAGATAGTTAAGCGCCAACCAACCTCTTGTAAAAACCCGTTTGGTATTCAACTAAGTTAGAGAACAATAATGTTTCAGGAGATCTTGTATTATTGACTTATATTAATCTTACTTATAACGGGGGAAGGCAATAAAGTACGCTTTTAATTGTAGAACATATACCTACATGACTATAGAACAATAGTTACGGCCAATGCAGTGTCCTCAATTAATGTAGAATTTGCAATCAATTGTACCATTTGACAAAATATTGTTTTTGAACCAATTGAAAGCTATTCAGCGCTGATTGTGGACTCAAGGCATCGCTGCAAGTGTACTATCGAGCAGGCAAAGGGCTGAGGAGATACAAACCCGTATCTACATTACTATAAACTCTTAAATAGTTAATTAAAATAAATTAGTTTTGTTCCTCTTGATTTATGTACCAATAGTTTCGTTTAAGTATAAAGTTATGTGATAAGTTATTAAGTTTGATATTTCCTATCATAGTCACTTCCAGTCATAATATGTTAACGTAGAAGTACTATGGGATGAGAATTTGGGTTTAGATGAAGGTAAAAAATGTGATCATGTTTATGATGTATAAGTTAGTTTAGTTGATTAAATTCACTTCAAATCGTTCCTATTTCATTAGATCATCGGAAGTTAATACCAGCATTTTGTACGTAATAGGCAAATTCCACTAATATTGTACTTAATATTATCTTTAAACAGCTCTGGTGACAAGGCATTTGTTTATCAAATAATTATTGTGATATACTTTTCAATTAGAGTAAAAGTTAAAATAGAATTATACATATAACGTGAAGTACGGGTGGTGTAGACAGATTCAAATAAATAATAGTTATTATTATAGAAATTACGTTAGATATATAAATATAACTAAAGTATCCTGAATAAATAAGAAGTATATTATGTGCTCATTAGATGTTATCACTGAAGTCTTCCATAATATGAGGAAATCAGGAAATAATCGTTGAACCGTTATTTCCTTATGTGCATTGTTATTGATTATATTAATTAAGTATATTTACGTACCTACCGTTTGCAGTTGTCAAGCTAGTTAAACCCACAAGTTACAGTCTGTAGTGGCAATCACTGAACTATTGTATTGTAAATAAATTAAACATATTAATATGCTAAAAGCATGTGGTGCCATACGTAACACTACTAGATTACTCTAAAATACATAAAAGATTTACCTACTTTATATATAACCTGTATACAGCATTTATTTTTGAAACGTCAATATAGAGAATTTGTCATGAATAAACGTAAATATATATTTGAAGACAATGTATGGAGGTTGTGGAACAAAGCCCATGATTGTTAGGTACGTTATTTAAACAATGACAAATTATTATAACTTTTATTATAGTTTTGTATTTATGATGTGGGAAAATATACGCATTACAATTAGTCTTATATCGCTTGTTTGGCTTTTGGACTGGCTTTTTCGAAATACATAGTATAAGAAATTTAGATAAATGAATGGAATAGTTTAACTTTAAACAATATAAAGGATAATTTTCTTGTGATGAAGCGAGGTTTAGATATGTAGATATAAAATAGATTATATAAAGTTTTGGGCTTTGCATAGAGGTGATCTTTATAATTTAATTAAACTTTTTACTGTTCATTTTAGAAGCGAATTCTAAAGTTATAACAATTAATGCAAATGTGCGTTATTTTGACTTTATGTGATTTATAAATATAAGTTTTCTTTGGATTGTATGATCGTTACAGTGTTCAGGTGTAAATACGTTCATATTTAAAAAGATAAATAAAAATTCTAAAACTGATTTTCGTATTTTTTATTCATAACATTTATTATATTGCGGTCTTAGGTTGCAAAAATTAAAAAATAATTTTGCTGAATAGTTCAATCGGAAAACAATTTACAATTTCATGTACAAGGGTACTCTAACATATTTGTGGACCCTGCATAATTATATACAAATTAGTTACACATTAAAAACAATAATAATGGAATTGATTGCGAACTATATTAACATTTACATTTCGATACAACAATGAAAAGGCACGCCTCAGTACAAGTATGTAAGATGACAACGCGTTAGTGCTCGTTCACACTAGGCCGGACAGACAGTTTGACGGACGACAAGTGTATCGGGCGGAAATTAGTAAATGTTTTTCAATACGGTTCATAGACCCAATAAAACTATCGAAACTAAATCGAAATCGTAGCTAAATTTCTAGAAATTTAGCTACGATTTCGGCCGGATATTACGATATAATATTGATGTTGACATACTTTATTATATCGCCGAAATGGTAGCCAACAAGTAAAGGAAACAGCTGGTGTCAAAACTGTCGGTCTGACCTAATGTGAACCTAGTCTTGGCGCGCGTGTAGCATAATATTAATTGGGGAAACTTTGGTGCTACTGACTATAGGCTGATGAGAGAGTCAGCTGCAAGACGAATAAAACTGCTAAGTTACTTTCAAACATTACTCGTATACACCATAGTACGGTATAGGTATAATCACATACGTGGGTATATCTCAAACTCTCCATAAAGTTCTAACGAGTATAAGCTCTCAATTGAGGATGGATGGAAGGATTGGGATCCTGTGGAACGTCAATAATTTACCAGTATAAAAGAGAAAAAAACCTGGCGTTTTAGTTCTTACAGAACAGACAAAGTGATGTAGAAAGTATTATGTTGCGACACGGCCCGCCTAAATCAGTCAAGATCGCGCTTTATCTAAGTAAAAGAGATTATTTGATAGGAAATTGATTACAGTTTTGTAGTTTGAAAATTTCAACAGACTCGAACAATTCGAAGTATTTGGTTAGATTGGTATTTAAAATAGCGATAGGCTGTAGAAATTTCCAAAATGCATAATTGAGCGTGCGTTGACTTTTATACAGTTATACATTTTGACTTTTATACAGTTTCTGAAAGCACCAATGTTTCCTCAATTGTTATCCTAAACAACACTAGTAATCCAAATATTTTCCTAAAAAGAATCTTATTAGTATTTATGGAAGGGCTTATTAAGATATTATCATGGCAGTCTCTTATACACAGAACCTAAAAAAAGGTAACGAAAAGTTGAAATAACAAGACAGTGCAAGAAAGGAATGATGATTATACAAAAAATACTTCGTTCGTTCGTCATGGCCGTGATCGTCTTTCTTAATGAACTTGAACCCAATGTTTTAGTTAAAAGCACATAGTTTAATACTTGAAAACTCGCATTTAAAGGTTATACAAATCAGGTTCAACTTACAAGAACTTCCCTTGCCAACAAAAAAAAGTACAGGATAAAGAGAGAAAGAAAGAAAAAAACGTTGGCAAAGTGACAACATTCACGGGCAAGCTGTTGAAGGCAATTAATATTAAATGTTTCTCCAAACATTAACAAATTGTTTATGGTGGTGGCATTTTTATTTTAATAAATGCAATCGAATCACTATAAACAGACCTACTTTCAGTTTGTTGATTTTATTAACATTATAAAGGGATACGTCACACGACTGTGTCACAGCTATTATTCATCAATCCCATGCCAGCTGTGTGACGAAGGCTTTTTAAAAACCATTTTGTTTTAGGAATAATATTTTTTATATTACCTATTGCATCGCCTCACGATGAAGTGTCGCAAAAGGAAAGACAACTACGCCAAAGGCAGGGCACAATACTCTATTAACCGACACAGATGGCAGATTCACTCACATATGCACTACTTTCGGTGTACTTTTCCCTCGAAGCCAGTTTAGGAGGACGGTGGACGTACTCTGGGAATCCCGAGCTAGAATGGAAAATAAAATAATTTAATGAGTATACAAAATGTGATTTCTCGTCGTAGCAAATTGCTATGACTGTACCCTGTCTGAGTTCACAGCTAACAAGAAATCGCATTACCTGAGATAATATTTAGGTGGATTGGGCTCATGATCACTCAATCTTACTCTCAGCCTCGTCGATATCATCATATCACGAGAGTCACACGAGTCATACGTTTCATGGCATGATGTCACATGTATTTATTTGTATGAGGTTAACAAGTGACCACAGACAAGAACCGCTCCAAAAACTATGCAAATTCATGACGTAATTTAGGAATGGAGTAAGTCTGCTACATACAAAGACGGTGTTCCGGGTGGTGTGCATAAGTGTATGTATTTTATTACCGCTGGGATCACTTAGAATAGTCTTCCAACTATCTAGTTTAAAAGACGACCAATACCGTGAAGAACCAGGGGCCTAGCTTTTAACTTGTGTCTGTATGATACTTACAAAGCGTGTGGTGTGCTTGTGTAAGTTGCTCCACTGCCTCGGCGGGCAAGTTGGCGACGTCACGTTGCAACAATTGCATGTCCAACTGCCGCTGCTCGCTTTCGTGTCGAAGACGTACGTCGCGACTATGTCTCACTGTACGCAGTTCCGACAACCTATGACAGAATTTGTAAGAATATTAATAAGAATGAACACTCTTTGCATCGATTTATTGCCCCTCGAAAGAATATAGAAACATTTATCCCGCCACGAGAATCAGTTTTTGCATCTTAGTCGAGCATTCCCCAAGAAAAGTGAAAAGAATTAAAATTTTAATGTACTTTTAAAACGAATCTAATGAATATTTATCATCAAAATCAGCTTTACAATAAGATAGTGTTCGGCTTCCGATGTCCGATCCTATGCTAGACAAATATTACAAAAATATGACTCACTTGGCTCGTAACACAGGTTTGTCGCCGTCTGGATCGCTCATGCTGCTACTCCGAGAGCCAAGACGATGCGTGTCAACAAATTGCTGTTCCTTCTCTACGGTAAAGCTAGGCAGCTCCGAGACTGTTTCCAGACTAGAACTGAACGACTCCTCCAACCCAGCTGACTTATATTTAGACTTTAATTCCTCGCTGAATCGTAAACTGTCAGAAAGGCGCAGCTGTAGTGTATCTCTCTCTTCTAACAACTGTGTAAGCTCCATCGTCAGTTCTTCGCAGCGCACATCTCTTTGGTGCAACATGTACAAAGCCAAATCTAACTCAGGTTTTGGCACAACCTCCAATTGTTCTCTATTTAACTGTTCCTTGTCGTCATCGCTGGCAAGTTTGGTGTCTGCAGCGAATGATACATGCTTCTGTATTTTACTAGCTGAAGCCGTCAGCATCGCTTGTAAATTGTCGATTTCATCTTTCAGAGTCACTATTTCTAACTCTTGATTTTCCAGAGCAGCTTGTAAATCAGAATTTTTGTTAGTTTCTTCTTCTAAAGTCCTATTCAAATCAGTAATCTGCTTGTTAAGGCTAGTGCATTCGGTGATTTTAGCAGCCAGCTCTTCAGTTAGGGCTGTTTTTTCATTCTCGGATTCATTTTGCAATTTTTCGTGATAGGTACTATTGTCATGCATTTTTAACCAAAGAATAGCTAATTCAGACTCTTTTTCATAAGTTAAATCTTCAATTTTCTTTTCATATAGAATTAGTTGTTGTCTGACATTTTCGAATTCCTCATTCCTTTGTGCTAGAACTATAGAGTATTCGTTAGCTTTCTGGTATATTTCCCTATCTTTAATATGTATCTGGTTATTTAATTGTATGATGTTTTCCTCAGAACATTTTAATTGTTCTGTTAAATCCTCAATTTTCTGGTTTAATTCGTCGTTTCTTGCTTTAGAGGCAGCCAATTCAGCTTGGATATTCTTGAATGTCATTTCATAACTATCAGACTGTTCTTTATGTTTTGCATTTAAATCTTGAATAACTTTCTCATACTCTTCTTGCTGTTCAAGTATTTTGTTTTCATACGTTATCTTTTCGTCTTGCATTTCAGACCTCAACATGTCCAATTGATTCATCACTTCAGCGTATTTATCTTGAAGATCACGCAAATGTTCTTCTTTGTCTTGAATTTTAGTTTGCAAGGAGCTGACTTGCTCCATCATCACCATTTGGTTTGTCTCCTCTTGGCTGGATGATTGCATGTTATCCAACAACTGTTCGTATTTAGCTTCGGAAGCATTTAGTTGAGATCGGAGCTCCATTTCTATCTTTTGGAAATCGAGTTCTCTCTGACCTAGATGTTGCTTCCAGAGTTCAGCTATTTCGAACCCTCGCTGGTCAACAGCGCTGGATATAGACGAACGCAATTCTGTAACCGTGGATAGCAAGCTATCGTTTTCAGCATTTAAGTTTTGAATCTTAGCATTGAGTTCATCTATTTGTTGAGAGTAATCTTTGGGCTGCTCTGCCGTTACGTTTTGATTCGACGTCTCCAATGATGCTACTTTCTTGTTAGCTTCTTCAAGTTGATTTTTAAGAAGTGAACACTGTTCTTCCAACCTTTCATATTTATTTGTCAATTCCAATACGATGGCATCATGTTCGGTGGAATCGTTTCGTTGTTCCGAGACGATATTCTGAGATGTTGCTTCAAGTACGGCTACTTTTACATTAGCTTCATCTAAAACAGATTTTAGCTGTGCGCAATGTTCCTCCAGATTCTGGTACTTATTTGTCATTTCCAAAACAATTGCTTCGTGTTTGTCGGAAGCTTGTTGTTCTTCATACCACACTAATTTAGTTTTCAGACCTTCTAATTTTGACGAAAGTGCATCTATTTCAACATTACAATCTACTTCTAAACGCCGTAAATGTTTTATTTCTTCCTCTAATTTCAAACAATTTTCTTTTAGATGTATATTTTCAGATTGTAATTGATTTTGCACGCTTTCATTGTCAATCTTGAGTGTTTCATAGTTTTGTTCTACTTCGTTGTAACGAATTTCAGCGTCATGCAGCTTTTGGTTGAGTATTTCTATATTCTCGAGTAATGCAGATTTATTACTTTGTAACTCGGATACTTGGGTTTGTAATACTTCACAGTTTCCACACTGCGATTGCTTCTGAATTAGCTCCTTGTTTACCATTTCTATTTCGTTCTTCAATTCTTGCTGTTGAGCTAGTAGTTCTTTATTTTGAGAAGTCAATTGATCAATAACAAGTTGCAATTCATCATTTTCTTTTTCTATCTTTATCATTTCTTCTTTGTATTTATCACTTGAAACATCTTTAGTGGGGATGACAGGATTATGATGCGGTAATTCTTTGGCATCTGCTCCCCACTGCAGAGTAGATACTTTATCGTTGGCATCTTTGAACTTATATTTCCACAACTCGATCTCATTTTCTAACTTTTCTTTGATTTCAGTTAACCTATCATTCGCATTATTGAATATTTCGTTTTGTTTGCGAAGTGAATCTTTATCTCTTTTTTCTTTATTGATTTCAGTCGTTAATTCTTCTACTTTCTTTTCTAATTCATTAACATGAAGTCTTAATTCATCTTCGATAGCTGAATCTAAGAAAGTAGATTGTGACAATTGTTTGGACGTTTTTATTTCACTTGACAAAACTTCATTTGCTGATTTTAGTTCTTTTAATTTACGTAGAGCTTTCACCAGTTTGGTATTACTAGTTTCGAGATCAGCTTTCAACTTATTATTTTCAGTTGTCATTTTATGGATTTGTTCATTGAGATGTGATATTCCGGGAGTAACGTCTCCTATTTCTTCACATTCTTCTAGTCCCCAACCTTCATCGGAGTTGAATGGATCAGTTTCTTTTTCTATGTTTTCGTCTTCTGTGTTATAACAAACATAAGCTTTTTTGGGAGTGATTACAGGTTCTATAGGTTGATCAGCAGCAAGGTGGCTCACTGATTGTTTTTGCACAAGTTCATCAGTTTTCTTGCTATGTGGATTTGGATTTGATGGATTCAACATGTCATCAGTAACTATTTGTGAATCAAGACTTGACCAATCAAAGGTTTTCGGCTCTTCATTAACTGCTTCTATCGTAGATGATATAAGCATTCCCTCCGTTTTAGGTATATTCATTTCAAACGTTAATGATTTCTTATCTTTTAGTTCTTTTAGTTCTTTTTCTTTTTCAGACACGGCAGCATGTAAGTATTCATTACTCTGCTTCAAATCGTCTACGTCTTTCAGGGCATTTTCTAATTTAAGAGTTAGCTCGTTTATTGTATGGTTCAATTCTAATATTTTGCCTTCAAAGTTGGAATTAGTAGTGAGGTGATTTGATTGTAACTCTTGGATGCTTATAACCAAATCAGAAACTTCTTGATTTTTGGTATTGATGACGGCATTCAGTCTATTTATTTCATTTATGTATTGATCTGTGTAATCCGGAGCAACTGGAGTATCTTTATGAGATTTTTCCGCAAGAGCTTGGTTCATTTGGTGTAGTTCTTGTAGGTTAAATGTAAGGTGTTCGTTGTTGGTTTTATGCTCTTGCAGTTTTGCCTCCAGTTGAATAACACGTTCGTTCATTTTTTCGAACTTTTCTCCAAAAGCTTTCTTTTCTTTAAGTGCGTTTTCTATTTGAGTGTTAAACTCTGATTCAATTTCTTCTATTTCCTTTTTCTTTTGTGTGATCATTGAATTTTGCTCTTGTGTCACTCGTTTCAAATGAGCTTCAAGCTCATGAAGTTTTGACTGGTATTTAGCTAACTCTGATTCGGCAAAGTCAGCTTTACTAGCCTTTTCAGTTAAAGTATTACAATATTCTTGAATGTCTGATAAAGATTTGCGTAGTCTTTGATTTTCTTCATTAATTTGTTGAAGCTTGTGTTGTAGTTCTTTATTTTCTCCATCGATTTCATGTAGTTGTTTTTCAACAACTCTATCGTGATCCATTAAAACGGCAAGTCTACCAACCAGCTCGTCTTCTTGGTTGGTGTATTCAGAATAAGCTTTTTGCTTTTCTTGCAGTTGACTACCCAATTGGTCCGCCTTACGTTCAAGAGAGTGTCTACTGTCTTCCATGACGGAGATACTTTCTTCGAGGCGGCAAATTCGGTTTTTATATTTACTTATTTCAGTTTCCATGCTTTCAATATAAAGATCTCGTTCTTGGATCTTAGCATCATAGCCAAATTGAGTTTGAGCACCTTGTTGCTCGTGGTGTTCAAGCTTACTCAGTAATTCTGTAATGTAATTCTGTTTTTGACTAAGATCAGTCTCCAAGCTTGATATTTTCGTTACAAAGTTGGTGTTATTTTTCTGTTCTATTTCATGTTCAACAATCTTATTGTTAAGACTATCGATCTGTGTTTTTAAGTTTGTATTTTCTTCGCGAGCGAAGTGTAAATCTTTATGCAAATTGTTTGTAACCTCTTTTAATTTAGCTATTTCTTCAGAAGACACAAGTAAATTTTCTTCTAATGACTTTATTTGGTTTTGCAAAATGCTAACGTCATGAGTTTTTTGTTGGTCGATTGATATTTTTAAAGACTGGAGTCTATTTATTTCTTCTTCGGCGTGTTTTAATTTTTCTTGCAAAGCAGGTAAGGTCTCAGATAGGATGGAAAACTGCTCTTGGTGCTCGTTCTTAGCTTGTAGTTCTTTTTGAGTCTCTATCAATTGAAGTTCCAAATCTGCATACATCGCAGACTTCTTTTTGATGTTTACAGCAAATTTCTTTAGTTTCTCTAGTAGCTCTTTGTTTTTAGTTTCCATGGTAGTAAATTGTTCATTCAAGTGATTCTTTTCCGCTAACATTTCACGGTTCATTGCTTCGATAGAGACGAGTTGTTCATCTAAACTACTTTTTTTTGTTAGAAGAGTATCCAATTTTATTTTAGCTTCATTGAAGTTCTGAGTTAACTCATCTAGTTCTTTTTCTTTTTCTTCTAAAGTAGTTCGTAGTTTTTCATTTTCAATCGATTCTTTTCGTAGTTGAAGTTTCACTTCATGGATTTCTTCGTCTCGTTCTTTCGTTTCTAGCTTTACAGTGGATATTTCATCAGCATGTTTTTGTTGCTGAGCTTGCAGTTCTTTAAGAAGATTTTGTTTCTCTACGAATGTTTCTTGCAAACGTTTTAATTCTGTTTCAAGATTAATATTCTTATTTTCCAAAGATGTTTTCATAGACAACAGCTGCGCTTTTTCTTCTTCATATATTCGGGTCTTCTCTTCGTTTTCAGCCATCTTTTTCTGATACGCAACTATTTGCTTATTGAGTGATTTTATAAGATCTGCGTTTTGATCTTTGGCCTTTTCTTCTTCAAGTAATTCAATAGTCGACTTCAATTTTAGTGAAACGTCGTTCAACTTAGTTACTTGATTGATATATTCAGCTAGATCTTTGTCTTTCTGTTGAATTGTACTACCGTAGTTAAATATTTGTTTCTCATATTCTACTAAAAGCTTTTCCAATTCATTTATTCTATTATCGCGCGCATTTAAAGTGAGAGCATACTCTTGGTGTAGTTTTTGCAATTCTTGTTGCAGTATTTCAACTGTTTGCTTGTAGTCCAACAGTTGCTGTTCCGATAGTTTATTACTCTTCAAATGCTCGAGTTCTTCCCTCAATTGAAGGTTCTCGTCTGCAATACTTTTTAACTTATTTTCAATGCCAACGTTAGCCTTCAACGTTTCATTTTGTTTTTGCTGTTGTTCTTCTAACGACAGGATCTTCATTTGGCAGTCGCCTATTTCAGCTTCTCTTTCCTTGATAGTGTTTTTCAACTTCAATATTTCCTTGGTAAGTTGTTTGACAGATTTAGTTCTGTTCATTCCTTTATCGCTTGTTGTTTTATCATCCTGCTGCACTTCAACCGCTGCTGGTTCGTTAGCATCATCAGTTACTGGTTTCGCGACGTCAGCAGTTTCCTTAATGATTTCAATTCTTTCACGTTTTAACTCATCTATCTGACGAGTAATCTCTTGATTCAGTTCTTGAAGCTTAAATTTCTCAGTAGAACACTGCTCCACGCTCAAGCGCAATGAACTACATTGATCTGTTAGTTCATAAATTTTCTTGTGAAGGGACTCATTTTCCAAATTGATTATATTCATTTTCTCCATAACTTCTTCTCGTTCTTGAGTAAACAATTCGATTTTTTTGTTTAGTTCTTCCCTTTGTTCAATTAAGTTTTCAATGTTTTTATCACTGTGACTTGATACATTTTCTGAACCTTCTATTTTCTCACCGTGCATGCCTTGATTGTATTCTTCAAGCTCTAGCTTTTCTTGAGTAGTTAAAGATTCTACAATTTCAATAGATTCCGCGGAACTGACTTTTTCAGCACTTAGCTTTTCAAGTTTGTCTGTAAGATCTATATTTTCTTGAATGTAATTTTCTAGTTTTTGATTCAACTCATCTTTTTCTTTATTCATTTCTTTTATAGTACCACATAATTCTTCTTTGTCAAGTTTAAGGTTTTCTATGATGAGCTCCAGTTCATTCTTTGATGCAGTGAGTTCATCAATTTTTTCTTCTAATTCAACTGATTTTAACTCTGTAGTTACTTGTTCACTTTGCAAATGTGAAATGTCAGCCAGTTTATCTTCCATTTCAAGATTCTTCTGTTGCAATGTATGCAATTCTGAAAACAAATACTCGCAATTAAACTCCTTTCAACTGAAATCCATACTAATATTATAAATGTGAAAGTAACTCTGTCTGTGTGTCTGTCTGTCTGTTTGTTACCTTTTCACGCCCAAACCGCTGAACAGATTAAGCTGAAATTTGGCATAGATAAAGAGTATACCCCAGGGATGGACATAGGCTTTTTTTTGTCAATAACCATAAGGGGGTGTCAAAATAAGGGTTGCAAGTTTGTATGGGGAAAAAAGTTAAGCGACCCTGGGCGCGGTCATAAAGAGGATGGGTGACCGCTCGAGCCACTTTTTGCACTCTAAATTTTTTTTGTTTTTTTTTTTTATATTTTGCTTAATAAATGATTTTAAAATTAATTATAAACATGTAACATGTGTGTTCCCACCCATCAATATATCTGAACTCCGAAGTTATGCTTTTTTGATATTAAAATATTTTTTCCTTGGCTTTAGTTAGAACGTCATCTATATCACCGAGGGTAAACTGATTTATACTTTTCACCTTACTAGCTCAAAAAGGCCGCTTTTGCCGCGTAAAAACAGTGAGCAAAACTCTACTTTGCTCACACTATGAGGAAAAGTGATTTGAATTTAGAATGCTGCAAGCAACCAATGAGAATCGAATATTACAGGCCGCAGCGTGCGCCAGGCCAGGCGGCGGCGGACTAGGTACCCTGGTGGCAGGACTGTAGCCTGCTACTTGAAGGGCAAAAAAAATCACGGGAATTGGTTTTCCTTACATCTTGTATTTTAGAAATAAAAAGTCTTATGTATCAAAATTTTCGATTCCGACGGGATTCGAACCCGCGATGATTAGACGATCCTCCTAAAGCCGGAGTGCCTTCGACCGCTCGGCCACAGAACCACATGCGTCGATTTAGCAATTCTTGATAAGCTCATATTTATCGGTTAATATCATCGCGGGTTCGAATCCCGTCGGAATCGAAAATTTTGATAAGACTTTTCATTTCTAAATGAAATACCAAGTGTGGATTAGCACTATTAAATTACAAAAAATCTTGTATTTTTTCGCTAGTAAGGTGAAAAGTTGTATGTATCACACGAGAGCAAAATATTTTGTTGCTTATGCTTTTGAATCTCTCACTACACTCAGGATTCTAACATAGAATCACTCGCTACGCTCGTGATTCAAATATAGAATCCTTCGTTTGTTCGAGATTCAAACTCAGCACTCGCAACAAAAACGAATTTTGCTCTCTTGTGGAACAATGTACTATTGCTCCTAGGTGGCGTTTCTATTAAGATACGATCATTTTGAGTTTTGAAAAGTAAATGGAGATTTTTGCTTAGAGTTTCCGATCTTTTTGTTTGTTTTCAAATTTCAAGTACCTACTTATGTTTTTTTGCTCACGAATTTGCAGGTAGGTAATATTAGTTACCTAATCGTTTTATTTTGAAATTCAAAACCAAACAGTACTTGCTATTAAAAAAAAATACGTTTCGAGTCAATTTCTTCAAAAAAATTGCCGCTGGCTTCGACAAGTTTCACACCAGTTGCCACTATCGTTTTGAAGCGCTCTTGGTCGTGCTTGCTTAGTCGTTCTTGATAGATCGTCGAAGTTAAGCAACGTTCGAAACGGTCTGTAAGTGGATGGATGACCACCAGTGGCATTTTCATCTGAGCGCTTCCGTGCTTCGGAGGGCACGTTAAATGGTCGGTCCCGGCTATTTAAGTCATGACGGAAGCCTTAAGGCGGCCTAAAAACTCCGTCACCAGAGTTGGCCACTGACTCATACGAACTTAGGTACTTACTATCGTTTTGTTCTAAGCATTGCAAGATTACCTCTTGAAATTCTTGAGAGGAGAGGAACATAACGCAAAATTAGTTATTTATTCGATCGAAATTCAAAACAATTCATAAAGCTTAACGTTAAAATGATTATTGTATCAAGCGAAAGAGTTTAATAGTTTGTACATTTTTTCGATTCACTCAAGACTCCTGCATTTTGTTCCTAATAATGCGCAGACGAAGTCGCGCGGGTCAGCTAGTTAAAAATATATTTCGGTAAAATGTACTATGTAGGTATCAATAAATTACCTTGCACCAAATCGAACTTTTGAGTTTCCAGAGAACTAATTGCTTTAAGTCTCGTTTCTGCTAAGTTTTCCATTTCTACCAATTTCTTGTACACATCTGATTCTGTCACTAAAATAATGAATAAAAAATTATATTATAATACCACCCACAATCTATCTATAAACATACAAATTGGATTTCCATGAAACCAATATGAATAAAAGTATAACTTACGTCTCCCACTGTCATAATCAACCAAATGTAATTGCAGATTTCCCTTTTCTTCCTCAACTTCAGCAACTTTCTGGGAGAGTTGATGTAGCTCCTCATTCAACCTCACCATCTCAGCATTTGCATCAGACACTTTACTGAAATTATCAATAGTCTTTTGCATTTGTTTCAATTTCAGTTTATGAGTTGATTTAACTTTTATCATATTTTTGTTGGCTGCTTCAATATCGTTTGTCAATAAGACAATTTGATCTTGAGCATTTCTTAGTTCTTCTTCAAGCTGAGCAATATCTTTTGGCTGATCATCTGTTGATGTTGTGATCATATCTTGTTTAACTTCATCATGCAGTTTAGCTTCAAGAGGTTCAGTTACTTCAGTAATGGTACCAGCATCCACCATATCTGCACCAGATTCAATGCTAGTATTTTTGAGTTCAGTAATCAGTTCATCTTTCTGTGATATTACATATTCTTTGTCAAGAAGATCTTTGTTAAGTGATTGGACTAGCATCTCCAACCTCGATATTTCACCCTTTGCTGTCTTTTTGTCTGTTTCTTGAGGTAAGGATTCAGAGGATAAATGACTCCATGGAGACTTCATTTTAGATGCAGTGTTTCTAGCGCCTTTACGGGCAGGCAGGGGGCTTCCTTTTTTACTTGGTGAAGCAACTGCAGCAGCTTGTTTTGCTTCTGTTATAGTTGTCAGTTTAATTTCTAATTCCTTGTTGGTTTGTCTTATCTGGCAGTTCAATTGCTCAAGCAACTCTACTTTCTTTGTTAATTCTACCATGTCGGCAATTTCTCTAGAACCCTTCTCCTCATCATGATCATCTTTCTCCTTTTCGGAAGGTTTCTCTTTAACTATTAAAGACAAATTTTGGATCTTTTCTTCCAGTTGTGAAATCTCTTTGGTTTTTGATTGTAATTCTTCAAGTAGTTTTGAGTGCTCAATGCTGATTTCAAACCTAGATGTTTCTAATATTGTGTTTGCTTCTTCCAAACTTTTTATTTTTTCCTCTTTTGCTTCAATATCTTTTAGATATCTTTGTTTTTCTTCTTTCCATTCTGTTTCCATGGTTATAAAATTCTCTTGCATTTTCGTCATTTGCTGCCTTGTATCTTCAAGTAAAGCCATTGAGTCTTTTTCTGAAAGACAAGTAAAATTTGGATATTATTCCAAACATGTTAGGAAAATAAATATAATCCAAATTTTACTGTTCTTACCTTTTTTACTCATGCTATCAGAAATAAGGGTAGTAGCCTTATTCTTAGCTTCAATTATTTGGTCCTTTTCATTTATTTTCTCCTGCAGATCTAGAATGGTTGTTTCCATTGCCCTCATCTTGACTTGCATCACGCTTAGTGCATTTTCCTTGTTTATCAAAGTGTTCATTAACTGTTCTGGGTTTTTGTCTGTACTCTGAAATTAGAAAAGTTTATAGAATAGAATAGAATAGAATAGAATATTGCTTTATTGCACACCATGAGAAAAAAAACAACAAATAAAACAGTTTTCGCTTAAATATTAAGTGGAGCAATGGGCGACCTTATCGCTAAAAGCGATCTCTTCCAGGTAACCTTTGGATGGACAGGATAAAAATTGACTGATGAGGACGGGGGCATACATAAAAAGCAATGAATATTTTAAGATGAATGAGTAGGCTAAACTTAAATTTAATAAATGATATAAAAACTGTAATATATACTTAATAAACTTACATATACCTAAAAATGACAGAAATACATATATAGACAATACAATAAAATACATAAATGCCTAAACACAATACACATATAAACAAATATAACAATGGAATAATGATAATAATAATAGAACAACTACAATGATAAGTAATGACGACGAACAAGGTTTTTAAAAATAGTATGCGATTTTGCAAATCTGATTGAAACGGGAAGAGCATTCCATAGCTTGACAGCTTGTATAGAAAAAGACTTCCCATAAAAATCAGTGCAATGGGCAGGAGTTTTTAATTGACGACTGTCAGAGGATCGCAAGGAACGGGTATTGGAGAGATGGAGGAACTCAAAACGTTCTTTGAGATATAAAGGAGTGGAAGGAAGGAAAATGATATTATGTAGTAGTGAAAGGATGTGCAAATTTCTGCGAAGACGAATAGGAAGCCACTGAAGTTGGTTACGATAAACAGACACATGGTCATATTTACGCAAGCCGAAAATAAATCTAATAGAAAAATTCTGAAGACGCTCAAGCTTGCTAAGTTGATCTTCAGTTAAATCAAGATAACAAGCATCAGCGTAATCTAGAATTGGAAGCAAAAGAGATTGTGTTAGCGCAATTTTGGTAGCAGTTGGAAGGAAATTTCGCAATCGCCTAAGGGAGGCAGAAGCAGCAAAAGTCTTGCGGCTAACCGCGGCTAATTGTGGCCTCCAAGACAAATTCCTGTCTATAAGGACACCTAGGTCCTTATAGACCTTACATTACCTTGTTTCTTGTAATTCCCATTTTAATCCAAATGTGTCTAGTATTGAATACTATCATAAATTTATATCCAATGATAGGAAATTTATACCTTTCTTATGTCCGATTTTGAATCAGAAAAAGAATCTCTGCGGGGAGTTGTTGCGATTTTAGCCATAGGCCTTTTACCTATTTCTTTGTATTGTTTTATCCTTTCCATAAGTAACTCTTTCTGCTTAAGGGTATTGGCCAGACTTTCACTGATTCCAGGAACTGAAATGAAAAATGTATGTAACACATAATTTTTTCATATGTCTAATTAAGATACAATATGCCATCTGCCCCTTTACCATGGCGTTTGTTTAGGTACCAGAGAATAGAAAAAATGACAGTAATGACATTATAGTGTTATACATTAGTGTGTGTTGGTATACATTAAAGTGGAAAAAAGTTACTTTTCTACCCGTTTTATCCACACTCTAATGTCATTACTGTCATTTATT
The DNA here is from genome assembly GCA_963565295.1 of Epirrhoe alternata. Taxonomy (NCBI): domain Eukaryota; kingdom Metazoa; phylum Arthropoda; class Insecta; order Lepidoptera; family Geometridae; genus Epirrhoe; species Epirrhoe alternata. Next base: position 7,766,252 of record OY751381.1, on the reverse strand, counting down.
TCTATTCTCTGGTACCTAGACAAACGCCATGGTAAGGGGGCTGAAGTAGAGAATTTCTGTTGTTAAAACAGAGTGTCACTTAAGTTCAATGATCTATCAAGAACATCTAAACACGTTATACCACAGCTTCAACAGCTTCTTTCTTGCAAATATACTGTAATATAAAAAAATAAAAAAATTATAATAATAATAATATGTGTGAATGTTACTATAATATGGATAAATAAAGATGTAAATATACTAAAAAGTGTTTAACTGAACCAATTTAAATAGGTCGGTTGGTGTCACAAATTCTAAAAAAGCTAAGGAACAAAAACTCTCGGGCGCCAGACACCAGACCGATAATATATAAATAGATAGAAATAAAAATAAGAATACCTGGATAAAGCTCTGCGCCAGATGAACTTCTAATCTTAGGGCGGGGGAAATGATACAATCTGATGTTGTTATTGTACGAGTCTTTTAATGCATAGATAGTTCCATAGATTTTATGATATGTTCAGGGGGATGGCAATAATTATATCAATTTAATTAAACGGAAATTACATCTAAAAGAAAAACAGAACTGAAATTATATCTAAAAGTAAAACTGAACCAATTTAAAAGAAAAACTGAAGTTACATTTGAAAGAAAAACCGAAGCTGAAGCTGAAGCTATTGCAATCTTGTAAAATTTTAAAGGAAAGGTTATCCGTTTAAGACGGCCTAATTAAATTTATTTTTATTCAAATTTTATAATTCACCATAGGTCGAACAAATTCTGCTGCGTCGGAAGTGTCTCCATAATTTTAAATTCCATAAATTTTAACCCAAAATTAATTCCAAAGTAAAATAAACACCCGTTTGTCTGAAACAAACAAACTCCGTTCAGAATACAAAAGTGGAAACCAATTTATTTGCCCCTAACTGAAAGATGTTGAGATAACTTACCCGGGCCAGACTTTTAAAACAGCTCCAAACAGTATTGCATCCGACTCAAGCTTCTGTTAACGAAAAAACAAACTATTTGAATCCGCCATTTTCCACACAAACACGACATGTTTGCATGTCATCGAAAAATTCACTCACCAATAAATCATCGCTCCAAAATCTAAATAGTCTATCGCCTTTAGGCGATTATAGACCCAAAATCAGCAAACCATTGTTTAGATGAACACCAAATCGATCAAATAAATTGAGATTTAAAATACAAGAAAAGCATTCGATTAGAACGCCGGGAAGAAAGTGACTTCTCCTTCTTTTGCAGAAATTGAGGTTAAGAAAAACTGTCAAACAAATCAAACTTCAGATGCCTGGCTGTCAAAAATGCTACTGTCACTTGAACGTCAAGCAAGACAGATCGCTTCCACTCTGAGCACTGGTCAATTATGATGTTTCTGTAATAGTTGGAATAACAACGTTACATTACATACCATCCCAAAAAAAATAAAAGAAAGGACTACTTTCTTTTATGCCAAAAAGACTCATAAAAGATTCTACAAAACTCTACAAAAAAGACTATAAAAAAACTCTCTAAATGACTCTACAAAACTTTATCAAAAACTCTACAAATGACTCTACAAAACTTTGTCAAAAACTCTACAAAACTCTATCAAAAACTCTACAAAACTCTATCAAAAACTCTACAAAACTATACTAAAAACTCTACTAATGTGGACTTGCACGCTCTGAACAAGGAAGTGCTAGAGAGACAAGAACACAGAAGATTCCAAAAACACCAAATCTTATCAAATCTAAACTAGCTAGAAAGACAAAACTCTTAAACACATGCAACCAATAGAAAACTCTATCAAAGAATTTCAAACCTAAACTGACAATCACAACAAAACGTTTCAAAAGTGCGACTAGACAACTTTGTCGTCGACTCGGACAATCTTAATGTAAAGGTCACAAAAATTAAATTGCAACAAATGATCCCAAAAGAATCTTAAAGTGCGGTTAGACTTCCTAGTCACCGACTTAGAGTGATACAATTCATTTAATTTAAATTTAAACCAAAACATGCAAAATAAATAAAATTACATTCTGACCATAATATGAAGTGCGGTTGGACACCTACGTCACCGACTCGGTACAGAAAGTTACCAAATTACCAAACCAAAGTCAGTAAATTCTCACATGGGAAAAATGTGATTTCAAAATTTTTTGTCCGACACACGAAAGTGTGCAAACTCGAAAAAATTTGTGTATTGTGATCGGCTCAACTCTACCAATTTTCCGGGCACAATACAACAAAAGGTTGCGGTATTCAAACGGAAAAGAATGAACACGCCAAAAAACAACAAGAGTACTGTGATCGGCTCAACTCTACCAACATTCCGGTCACAGCAGCACTTGGGAAAAATTGATTGTGAATATTGTGATCGGCTCAACCCTACCAATTTTCCGGGCACAATAACACGCAAAATAGACAGAACCAGAGGGAAAAATCTGAGAACCGTGTCCAAAAATGTTATGGAATATTATTCCAAAAAATGTCTAATCAGGGTTATATCAAAATGTCAAGTCCGAGAAAACTAATCTAAAATTCAGACTATCACAAACAAACGACAAAAACTATCCTAACAAATATAAGTCAAACAGACTCATCTAAAATTAGTTTGAGAACAACCGAACAAAGTTCTCTAAAAATATACAAAATATACAGAATATACAAAATATACAATAAGATCTTTCGATGTTGACAATAATGAATGAAGCTAAAAGTTATTTAAACCAAAAATTACCTAAGTTATTTTTTGAAACTTAATTGCAAAGTTTGATATATTCATAAAAATTTCCTCTCATTCTCCCTCACACAAATGGCAATATCCAAACATACATCAATCTACATTCGTCATCTACAAATGCCAAATCAAACAAACACATCAAAACAAAGTTAAAAAGTTTAAAGGCCAAAAAGTTTAAATTTTAATATTTAATTATATCTTTAATGTGATAACGACCAGAGGTGTTTTTATTGAGGTCTTTCAAAAGGTAAACATTATTAGAAATTTTTTCAATAATTTCGCATTTAACAAACTTAGGCGCAAATTTTGCCGAAAAATATAAAGGAGCATTAGACTGAACAAAACTTCTCCTCCAAACTATATCACCTACACCAAAAGAAATGACTTTCCTCCCTATATTATAATACCGAGCGTTACGCTTATAAGCTTTTAATAAGTTAGCTTGAACTTTAACAAAAATATCACTAAGTGATTTAAGAGAAAATGCAAACGAATTTCTTTCACCAAAACCAAGTTGACTTAAATTATCCAACGAATTACTAAAACGGTGTAAAGAAGCATCAAAAATTAATTCTCTCCCAAACATGAGAAAATTAGGTGTGAAATCTGTAGCAAGATTTTCACTATTATTTAAAGCTAATTGAACATGGGGCAAAAATTTAGACCAAGTTCGTTGATCGTTCATGACAAAACATGAAATACAAGTTTCTACAGTTTTATTGTACCTCTCAACAGGATTATTTTGTGGAGTATACAATGTATTATAAAATATTTTGGTTATATTATAACTTTTCATGAAATCTACAAAATATTTGGCAGTAAATTGAGTACCATTATCACAAACTATAATTTTAGGACAACCAAATTTAAGAAATATCTCTTTTTCGAATAATCTACAAATAGTTAAAGTTGTTGCTTTTATCATAGGAAATATCCAACAATACTTAGTGAAAACGTCCACAACCGAAAGAATGTATTTATGACCAGAATAACTTTTAGGCAAAATTCCAATTATATCCACCGATAACATAACCATGGGCCGATCTACTTTTTTAGGATTAATCATTAAACCAAAAGGTGGAGATGTCGAGTGTTTGTAAGCTTTACAAATGTCACAAGACTTAATATAATTTTGAACATCATTAAACATTCCGTTCCAAACATAATGTTGTTTTAATTTTTTCAAAGTTTTGTGAATTCCAAGATGACCTGAATTAATATCATCATGGTTTGACCTAATTGTATCCAAAATATGTTCTTTAGGAATAACAATTTTCCAATTTAATCTACTATCAGGATTGAATTTATTCTTACAGAATTTGTATAAAGTTTTATCATCAACTCTGTAATTTTTATATCTACAAGGAAACTTTTGACAATTAACAAATATCTTCTTATACCAAGGATCATCAATATCATCATCCGGTGAAACGATTTGAATAGAAGAAACTAAGATTGTGGCAACCGAAATCCTTGACAAAGCATCAGGAACTAAATGTAAAGAACCCTTTTTATGAATTATATGAAAAGTAAACTGAGAAATTCTAGCAGCCCATCTAGCAAGGCGTCCACTAGGATTATTTAATTTCAAAAGCCATTTCAAACACGCATGATCTGTAATAACAGTAAATTCCATTCCCTCCACATAAGGTCTAAAATGTTCTATTGAATCTAAAATTGCTAACAATTCTCGTTCTGTGGTACTATAGTTTTGTTCACATTTATTAAGAGATCTAGAATAAAATGCGATAGGATGTTGTTCACTATTATCATCCTCTTGACTCAAAACACTACCAATTCCAACAGAACTAGCATCACAATGTAGAAAGAAAGGCTTACTAAAATCAGGGCAACTCAAAACAGGCGAAGAAATTAAAACTTCTTTAAGATTTTGAAAAGCAATTTCTGCATCATCGTTCCAAACAAGAGATTTCTTCGAGTTTTTACTACCAGCAGTTAACTTAGTAAGTGGCGAAGCAATATCAGCGAATTTATAAATGAATCTACGATAATAAGAACACAAGCCAAGAAAGCTTCTCAGTTGTTTAACCGTTTCAGGACGGGGAAAGTTCTCAATAGCCTCTAACTTAGATGGATCAGTGTGCAAGCCCTTACTGTCCACAATGTAACCAAGGTAACGAAGTCGATCCTTACAAAATTCACATTTCTTTAAATTAACAGTCAAACCAGCTTCTTTTAGTACTTTATAAATTTTGTGCAAGTAATCAATATGATCTCCAAAGTTGTTGTTGACTAAAATTAAATCATCAAGGTAACAAAATAGCACATTATCAAATTCAGGTCCAAAAAGTTTGTCTACTAGTCTCTGCAACTCTGCCGGGGCATTAGTTAATCCAAAAGGCATCCTAATAAATTGAAAAAGTCCTTTTCCCGGGACCACAAAAGCTGTTTTCTCACGAGAGGATTCCTCAAGCGCAATCTGTAGAAAAGCCTTAGACAGGTCAATAGTCGTGATAAAGCGCGCATCTCGAAGGTTGTCCAATATTCGAGAAGGATAAGGAAGAGGATATGAATCTCTAATTGTAATTGAATTCAAACGTCGCGAATCTAAACATAATCTAGTACTACCATCTTTCTTTTCTACTGCCAAAACAGGTGAACTCCAAGGAGATTTAGAAGGTTCTATAATATTTTCCTTAAGTAAAACTTCAACTTCATCAAAAAGCTCCTTCTGTTTAGCAGGACTCAAAGGCCAATATCTTTGCTTAAAAGGCTCACTAGTAACATTAATCTTATGTTGAACAAGATGAGTAAGACCTAACCCTTTCTTTTCATAAGAGATGTCTTCAAAAAGTGAAATGATTTTATCTAATTTTGATTTCTCTGAAGGAGTGAGATCTGTGGCACAAGTTACCGCAAAAGATCTAATATCATTATCTTTGACAAAAGTTACATTTTTCCAAAGTTCTTTAGCAAGTTCAAATTTAATCCAAAAGTCAAATCCTAATATAAATGGAAGATCAAAAGAAGGAATTATCATGAAAGTAATATTCTTCGTTAAGTCATCACAAGTTACTGGCAAATCAATGGATCCTATGACTTGAGAAGCAGAGCCATTAGCAGCGTAAGCACAATTAGAAATGTAGTTGGGTACCTTATCGATTTTAAAACCCCAATCCAAAAATTGTTTATGATAATTAGCACCAATGATACAACTGTTTGACCCACTATCTAATAAACCTGAAAATTTATTTTTTCCTACAAAAAATTCCAAAAATGGTCTAGAGTCATTATTTTTAACAAACAAAACCGGGGCCGCTTTATAGACACTAAAGAAAGTTTTTAAATATCCTAACCAATCCGAAAATTCTTTCCTACAAGTTGCGTCGTCAGGCTTATTAATGTGACTAACTTTTTTACACATCGAGATAACCTTAGTTTGCTCAGAAACCGGTACTCGATGGGACCTAATCAGTTTTTTGACTCAGTAGAGTTATTTTTTGCCAAATTGCACACATCACAGAATTTGGTGATGACGCCTAACTTCTTACACTTGAAACAAATCATACCCGGTATCGAAGGACAATGCTTATAAGTGTGTCCAGCTGATTTACACTTCAAACAAGTGATGTCGTCTGACGAAACGGCGTTAGACTGAATCTTATCAATTTTGAATGGTTTAGTAGGTTCTTTAAGAGATTTCCTACTAACAAAAATTTCCAATTCCTTTCCCAAGTTCATGAAAGAATCCAAGGAGTTAATTTGTTTACCCAACACATAAGGTGTGTAGATTGACAACATATTGTGCTTAACAATAGTGATCAAGACTGACTCACTCAAAGGAGCGGCGAGACGGCTAGCCATATCCATCAACTCCGTGATGAAATCCGGGAGAGATTCACTCAGCTTTTGCTTCCGAGTACGAAGATCATACTCCAAAAAGTAGTCAAACTCAAGCCTATCAAAACGTTTCAGTAAAGCAACCTTAAGCTCTTGCCAAGAAGCAATGCCAATACGCACGGCGCGAAACCATTTGGCGGCAGACCCAGCAAGCAGATCCGAGAAGGAACCAACCAACAAATTTTCATCAAAGTTCTTGAATAAGAAATACTCCTCCACCTGAAGAATGAATTCCCTAACACAAGTTTTCCCTTCAAAAACAATCTTGCTCTTCTTCAAATCAGGAAGCTTAGAATTAGCTGAAGGCAAATTCTTTCTAATCTGCTCGTTCATTGTGTTAAAAGAATGCAACAAGGTAGGCGCACAAGCTGAAGAAGTGTGAACGGCAGAAAATGGGTCACCAACATTCGTTAAATTAAGAACTGCACTATGGGTTTCCTCAGGTTCAACCGCAGAAGCGTCATCTTCCTTTTCAATAGGAGCAGGTGGAAATTGAACTCCCTTATCCATAATGAGAACCAACCAAAAACAACCGCAAACAAAAGTTCAAGACTTCGAAGCAAAACCCTCAAAAGTTTTCAAAAATTCCGAAACAATTCCCTAAAATAATTCCGAAGAAATTCCTAAAGTAATTCCCAAAAATTCCCAAAATAATTCCGAAGAAATTCCTAAAATAATTCCCAAAAATTCCCAAAATAATTCCGAAGAAATTCCTAAAATAATTCCCAAAAATTCCCAAAATAATTCCTAAAATAATTCCCATACAATTCCGCAAATAATTCTGAAAAAGGTTTAAGTTCAAAAGTTTCGATTCAAAATGTTATCAAAGTCAGGTGTTCGTTAAGGTTTCTAACCGAGATTGCAATAACCACTCACAAAAATATTCTTACCTGGTCAAAGTTTGAACCTTCAAAAAGAAGTGTGTGAAACATTCATTAAGTTCACTATCATTGAAAGTTAAATAATTTATAAGTTGAACTACTTTTAAATTTACACAAGTTAATTTTAAATTCATAAAAGTTAGTTTTAGTTTACAAAGTTAAAAGAACTAATTATGTTTATGTTAATTTTTAAACGACAAAATATTACAAGTAAATTCCAAATACAAAGTGTTCTAATAAAAAAGTTACTTGAAAACTTTTAGGTTACCCGTTCAACAATGAACCCATGTACAATAAGTTATTTTCAAGTTCACAAAAATCAAAGGTTAAACGATTAATGTATAAGATGTTTTCAAGGTTACACAAGTTTTACACATGTTGGCATGGAATAAACTGCTTCACAAAAGTTTTATCTAAACTAAATTATCACTACAACATATTAAATTGTTTTTCAAAATAAGTTTTCCACAAATATCCATAAATGAGTGCACAATACACTAAGACACTGTATTGTTATTCGTTTGTCAAGAAAATTAACCTCCTGTGATGAAAGTCACAAGGATTCAAAAAAGTTCCGGACCAAAGTTACAAAAGTTGTAAACAAAACTGTACTTAGGTCTAACAAATATAAGGTTGCAATAACTTACAGTTCCCCTGAATAACACATAGAATCCATTTCAAGTCCCTGAACGCTGGCGACAAATTGTAATATAAAAAAATAAAAAAATTATAATAATAATAATATGTGTGAATGTTACTATAATATGGATAAATAAAGATGTAAATATACTAAAAAGTGTTTAACTGAACCAATTTAAATAGGTCGGTTGGTGTCACAAATTCTAAAAAAGCTAAGGAACAAAAACTCTCGGGCGCCAGACACCAGACCGATAATATATAAATAGATAGAAATAAAAATAAGAATACCTGGATAAAGCTCTGCGCCAGATGAACTTCTAATCTTAGGGCGGGGGAAATGATACAATCTGATGTTGTTATTGTACGAGTCTTTTAATGCATAGATAGTTCCATAGATTTTATGATATGTTCAGGGGGATGGCAATAATTATATCAATTTAATTAAACGGAAATTACATCTAAAAGAAAAACAGAACTGAAATTATATCTAAAAGTAAAACTGAACCAATTTAAAAGAAAAACTGAAGTTACATTTGAAAGAAAAACCGAAGCTGAAGCTGAAGCTATTGCAATCTTGTAAAATTTTAAAGGAAAGGTTATCCGTTTAAGACGGCCTAATTAAATTTATTTTTATTCAAATTTTATAATTCACCATAGGTCGAACAAATTCTGCTGCGTCGGAAGTGTCTCCATAATTTTAAATTCCATAAATTTTAACCCAAAATTAATTCCAAAGTAAAATAAACACCCGTTTGTCTGAAACAAACAAACTCCGTTCAGAATACAAAAGTGGAAACCAATTTATTTGCCCCTAACTGAAAGATGTTGAGATAACTTACCCGGGCCAGACTTTTAAAACAGCTCCAAACAGTATTGCATCCGACTCAAGCTTCTGTTAACGAAAAAACAAACTATTTGAATCCGCCATTTTCCACACAAACACGACATGTTTGCATGTCATCGAAAAATTCACTCACCAATAAATCATCGCTCCAAAATCTAAATAGTCTATCGCCTTTAGGCGATTATAGACCCAAAATCAGCAAACCATTGTTTAGATGAACACCAAATCGATCAAATAAATTGAGATTTAAAATACAAGAAAAGCATTCGATTAGAACGCCGGGAAGAAAGTGACTTCTCCTTCTTTTGCAGAAATTGAGGTTAAGAAAAACTGTCAAACAAATCAAACTTCAGATGCCTGGCTGTCAAAAATGCTACTGTCACTTGAACGTCAAGCAAGACAGATCGCTTCCACTCTGAGCACTGGTCAATTATGATGTTTCTGTAATAGTTGGAATAACAACGTTACAATACCACAAGTGATTCCGCATGATCTTAATCAAAATATTGTATATTTCAACTTACTGTTAAGTGCCTCCTGAACGGACATGGTTGTTGAGGTATCTGTAGCGATAGAGTAGCCAGTTCGCTGGCTCATGGTGGATGCTACCTCAGAGGCAGTATCTCCAGCATCATCATCCTCTGCAACGATAGAAAGTCAATGTCTAAAATCATTTATTCAAAAGGACCGCTGGGATCACTTAAAATAGTCTTAAAACTAGGTGACTCTTGTTCCATCACAACAATAATAGAAATCAATAAAATATACTAAAATACAAAGGATTGTTTATGTGTTTGTGTAATTAATAATGGATTATCTATCTATCTAATCAGCCCACATCTACCCACTGCTGAGTACTCATTTTCTCTCCGTTGTTGCCTTAACTAAGCCTTTTTGGACGTTAATCTACAATTCCTTGATGTTTAATTGGCTCGATTTGACACTTGTTTGTAACAAATCTTGTCAAAAATCACTGATAATAAAATTTTGAGAAAAGCAAGCAATTACGTAGTAATAGTCATTTGTGTCAAATTCGGTTTATTACATACAAAGAGTAGGTACTTATAATACATAAATTAGAATTTCCCAGGATCGCAGGATTTTTTTATAAAAAAGTGCTTTCATAGCTAACATCTGAACTTTAGGTAAGTATGCATTCGATCTAGTCATAAGCTATGTTAGTTCTACATGCATTAAGCCACTAATATAATGACTTTTTAATATTGATCAGATCAGATGTTGTAATCATCAGAAAACATAGATAGCTTAGGTAGTAGGATAGGTATTTCGAAATTGAACAAACTGGTATTATTGTATAATTAATAATTATGCAGTCTCTATATTAATGCTTTACAAAACCTTGCTGTAAGTTAATACAGTTTATTATTAACTGCCTATTCTAATTTGTTGAGTTTTCCTCAAGTCACTCACCAAAAGGTTTCCCCAACAGCTCTGCTGTTGCTTTTCGGTGTTCTTTAATTCGTTTTGACACAAGTGCAGCATTTTCTAAGCACTTTTGGGCTCTCTCAAATTTGATTTGCCGCTCAGTAGATGAGGATACTCGACTTTGAGGTGTCTGAGAACAGAAATTATTCAATTTGCATAATGTGAAAATACGGACTTTTGTAAGGGTTGCGGAGTGCTCGTGCAATAGTAAATAAGTAAGGTGCCGCGACCTTGTCAAGTAGTCACGCAATCTACTTAAAAAGCGAGTAACGAACGACGACGTACCATAGAATACGTAGCTAAGTACGTAACAAGTTTGCGACATTGCGGGATAATTTAGCTTACCTTTGCAGTTTTCACACTTTGTGTAGCACTAGACACTTCGCTTGATGCTATATTGTCGTCGGTAAGGTCCAATTTGCCCGCTTCTGGGGCAATATTGATGTTTTTATTGTCCGTCATAGCTTGCTGAGCTTTGTCAACATATGGACAAGATAATAGAAACAAGGTAGGTATTGGCTGATACTTATTTCAAATTTTGTACATAGATGAAACACAAATGAAGGAGTAAATTACATAAAAAGCAATAGTTAATTAATTAGTTATTTTCACCACCACTCAACACCTTGCCAAATGCCATTTTATTATTTTTCAAACCACGTCAGCTGCAATTGTAATTCTGACATTGACACTGACGGATTGAACTAGTCAGAAGTTCCTGAATGACATAGACTGTGGTTAGAACAGGGTGGTACCTCAGAGTAACTGCCCCGAGGCCACTCCGCGGCGACTCGGACGTTTTGAGCCTCGGACCAAGAATCACACTGGACAGAGCCTGCGACGTTGCCGCTCTTGTATCTGTGTAACAAACCTAGTAGTCATGTATCTTTGTCTATCTCACGGAGCTTAGCTCCGAGTAAAAGAGATAGCTAGTGTACGTTTGGCAACGCAGCACTGTAGGTGTAAGTCGTGTCAGTTTATGACTACCTTGGTAGTCAAAACAGTGTGAGATCGTTGGAGAAAAATCAAGAAAAACTTAAAAATTACTGTGTTTAGGCTTAAATTAAATTGATAAATTGAAACTATGTCATGTTCAGCTGTGTATTGTTCATCAAGAACTACAAAAGGAGGAGTAAAAGACCCGGAATTGTCATTTCATGCGTAAGTTTTTGATAACATTTCCCCTCGATAAAAATGCTAAAATAATGAGTTCATGACTATAAAAACAGTAGTAATAGCATTGTAGCAATCTAGTTATTATGTTCATAAGTGATTTTGATTCAAAATAATGTAAAAACCACAAATTTAAAGCCTAAATAAATTTAGCTTCTGTGCTAGTGATGCGCGTAGAGTCAAATCTAGTTTTATCGATAGTATTCAACTTTCATGTTTGTTAAATTTAATTTTTAGGTTCCCAAAATGCCCAGAAATAAGAACCGAGTGGATCAAAGCTGTTAGACGTGATAACTGGGAGCCTGCAAAACATTCCAAGCTGTGTTCAAAACACTTTGATGAATCCTGTTTTATCCACGGCTTATCAATTAAAAAACTCAAGAGTACCAACCATTTTTGAAGGATATCCAGTATACTATCAACCGGTAAGTTTTTCAAATGTAAAAATAAACTACATTCAGGGAACTATAACAGGGAAACGCTCTTAGGAGACCTTCCCTAACTTTTTGAGATATTTTGAACTGCATTCACAGATATTGAAAAAAAAAATTATAGTCAGATCCCCTAAGAGCGTTTTCCTGTTGCTATAACGGTTAAGGTACCTGTCCTCCGTGGCCCATCTCAAAAATCCACCCTGTATTATCAGTTATCTAGTACTAATAACCAAGCTCTGCATAGCTTGGGGCTAGATGGTGCTGTATGGATTGTCCTGCATTATTTATTATTTATTTACTCTCTGTGTTAATACACTGCCCTACTGCGGGTCTATGTTAGATTATTCTTTAGTCAGGTTAATAGATTTTCAAAATAAATGTTGCAGGTAGCGAAGAAAAGAAAACCACCTCAGCGCAGAGATGAAATTCAATTGATTACTCCTAGAAATTTGTAATGAAGAATGCAGTCGCTGAAAGCAGCGTCAGAAATATGTATACAAAATTAATATTATTTAAAGGTCACTAAAGGTCAAGTCATTGTAAACTAACTGTTGTAATCTCTCATTGATGTACCTACAGTAAAGTAAAAGAAAATTTTCTGAAAATGTTGTTAATAAATAGCTTAGTTAGACAATAAATAGCTTAGTTAGATGGATAAATTGTTTTCCGGTGTTATAAGATTGTTTAATAATATAAAATATTATATTTATTGTACATATCAATTTTAATGAAAGTTTAATAAAGATTTAGACTTGATTAAGACCAATTAAAATGCTTTTTTTTTCATTTCGTCTTTATTCTATCGATAGGCTCGACAGCAAAGTCACATCTCTAGTCACGCACACTAATACAATTCTGCAACCGCACACTAGCAAAAAATGGACACGCGTAAAACGAAATCACTCTGTCCAGTATGATACTTGGTCTTAGTTTTGAGCACAGAGTTTTGAGCACAGGCAGCAGGCACGCACGGCCCGGGCACACGCAGTGCAACCACCCTGCGCTGAGGCCCTGCGTTGTCATAGGTGTAGGTATAGGAAGGCTTGGGTCGGTTCTTCATAACAAGGCGTTTAGTATCGATCGAGCTCTCTAAGATGATTTTCTTGTGAACAGTATTGCGCTACTCTCCTCTCTGTTGCGCCAACTCCTCCCATCCACAGACGTACTAGGGATACTGCGCTCCCATCCTACATTTGGCGGATGCTACACACTCGGTACGGATCGTGATATTTGGATCGTGATCCAGGATCACGATATGTATCGAGTGTGTAGTATCCGCGTATCGCGGATCGTGATACGGATCGCTGAATCTGATCCTGGATCACGATCCAAATATCACGATCCGTATCGAGTGTGTAGCATCCGTCTTTGAGATGTCACATGCATTATGATGTCGTCAGAGAAATGGAATACTACTTACAGATAGTATACAACATCATTGGATGTCGTTTAAGCACATCCTTTTGACAAAGAAAAGGACCCCCGCCCCGGTGCCGCGGTGTACGCTTGCCTTCCTGTTGTGCTACAATATCAGTCGCGGCGCGCGGTCAGCCGCGTCCGTAAGCCGCGTCCGATGTTGTATGTTTCTAGCTGTAGTGTAAACGTCATGAGATTCAGAATGTCAATTATCAATGTCAAATCCAAATTCTGAAGTTATTTTGGCATTTCGAGATAGAGCTGATGAAATTATTTTCAGTAGGAATAAATACGTGAACTAAATTAAATAAATTTAAGTTTTAACAGCATTGATATTTCAATGGCATCTACTCGCATTAAGGTATACCTGACCTGGCTTAATTTTTCACTTCATTTTACACCAATCTATGACTATGAGAAACACCCTTGTTACGTGCGACCTTACTGTGTACATTTTTCAGGTTACTGCGCGTCAATTGTCGAAAACATTCAAACATCGATCCAGGTTTGATATCGGCATTGCTTCTGAGCTTCCTGCAGCGTATAAAAAGTTCTGGCGTGAGTGGAAGGTTTTGAAGCCTGCTGCGGTTCATTATGTACCGCAAGAAGGAAAGTGGAGACGTGATGACCTGACGGGCGAGACTCTTCCCATACAGAACATACCACTCCCTCTTAAATTCCCTAAGGAAATAAATGAAGGGATATGGGGAGGAGAAGCTGTAATAAAAGGTATGTTTATTATAGGATTTGGCATCAAATAATTACTAGAAATGTATGGTACTTACGTATTCCAAACAATCTCAACAGGTTTCCAAAAGCGTGGGGAACGTAGTCGTCGAGTCCCCCACTACTGGGTGCCTGTATTAAAAAGGACTGTTGTGAAATCAGAAGTTCTAAACACACATCTGTCGGTTACCGTCACCGACAGAACTATAAGTCTTATCAATGATCACTATGGTTTTGACCACTACTTGCTCAAGACTCCGGCTTGTGATTTAGTGTCGATGCTGGCCTTGAAACTAAAGAAACAAATCCTCACCGAACTTGTAAATGGATGCCCCAGACATGTTAATGATGCTGTAAAGCAGGCAGAGATCTATGAAGAGTACAAGACCTATTTATCTTCAGTAAGTACCTTACTGTATTCAGTTTTATAACTAAAACTTACTGTTACCAAATCCTTGTCAGAACTTATAGATACGATTATAATAATATTTTTTTTATTAAAAAAAATAGTATGTGAAATGCTTTATGTAAGTACTAGCGACCCGCCCCGGCTTCGCATGGGTGCAATGCTGATACTAAATTTCTCTACTATATTATGCATGTATTATACATATACACCTTCCTCTTGAATCACTCTATCTATATATAAAAAACCGCATCAAAATCCGTTGCATAGTTTTAAAGATTTAAGCATACATAGGGACAGAGAAAGCGACTTTGTTTTATACTATGTAGTGATATTGTAGTATTGGCTAAATACATGCTTCTATAATTATCAGCTGAATCAATATAAAACTTCTCCATTATGTAGGCACACTTAGCTTCCACTCATGTGAGACCAGAATGTTACATATAGCCTGCATAGATATATAGAATAACTTGGAATAGATATAGACTGTTAATACAGTCCACATCTATTCCAAGTTTCAAACATCTGTCTACTGGTTAAGGTGCAATTGAAACATTATTTTATTTTTCTAGTACACACCTGAAGAAATTGAATGGTATGGTCTGACATGGTATGAGGCATTGAGCAAAGTAGCCAAACAGAAGGAAGCTGCTAATAGACCTGTACCATTGAAAAATGTGTACAGAAAGAACCTTGTAGAGAAATTGAAAGCAGCTGGAATAGAGGCAACAACTACTCCAGAAGACATTACGTAAGTTTCACTAAATATAATTCTGACACTAAGGACAAGTAATTCACTTTTTACTATTGTACAGGAAGTCAAAAGTTAAATTAATGTCCTAAAGTATGTTTTTTATAATCAACCTATCTCGTCCCACTATGGGAAAAGGTCTCCCTCAATCTATGGTCTTCCAATAGAGACCTATCCTCTGCCACGTTCCACCAATCTACCTCAAAGGCATCAATATCATATTGTCTTTCTGGCATCCATGCTTCGATCAAATATCCACCCAGTCCCACTTGAGTTTGACGGTTTTAATACCCACATCAGCAATGCCTGCCAGTGAACGAAGCATTGTGTTTGGCACTCAATCTATGCGCTTGAATTCGAGAATGCTACGCTCCATCACTCTTTGAATTTTTTTTGATTCTTTGAGTTTGGACTTCAGTGCAGTTTTAAATTAAATTGATGCCTTTTGGCTACTCTAATACAATATAATCATTTGTCTGCATAGTTCTGATGCACTTTGATTCTGGCAGCTTTTGCACTTTACTTCTGTTTTGGCTTTCGGTATGCAGATTTCCTCTTTTATGTAATAAAAATATATTTTTTGTATCATTTTGTTGCAGATCAACCACATCATGGCTGTCAAAAATGAATCCTTTTGGCAAAAAAGACGAAGCTTAAGTAGATGACTATATAAATTCAATTTATTGTTAAAATTGTTGTGTTTTAGATAATGTATTGAAGTAGATGAGTACCATGTAAGGATAATGTGTTTGGTTTACCTTTATCATCCAACATTAGGGACTACATGAGAAGATTATTTCTAGAAAATGCTGAAATAAAATATTTTTTAAATTAATAAAGGTTTATTCACAACTAATTCATCACAATTGTCAAAATAAATCAAAAAATACTATGTGATTAACATACAACTACTATATTTTTTTACACATTTTAATAGATAGTTAACAATTAACATACTGTAGTATAGTGTATCATCATTGATATTTATTTTGTTAAATAATTACTAAATGTCTGCATTCAAGATCGCAACTATTCTCACAGATTCTTTGAAGAAACCTTAAAGGGAGTTGTATGCAAACAAATTCTCTACGACACATATAACACAGTAGCATTTATGTGATAGTACATTCTATATTATCCGTAGTGCCATTACTGGCTAGCATAGCCGCAACAGCCCGGGCAAGGTAGGTCATAGTTCCGTAGCTGCCGCTAGGGGCGCTGTCGTACAAATGTTGGCACACGCCGGCCGCTCCGCCACAGAGTAGCGTATCGCTGGCGTACCGCTCGGCCTTCGCGCAACAAAGTGTGGCGTCGCCACTGATACGAATCTGAAATTAGAATTCTATGCTTAAAATTCTTTAGACTTATTTGGCACGAATGGGTGTCGGCAAGTCTAGAAGGCCGTCTTTATAAAGGTACTTATGAAAAGTCTAAAGTTTCAAGGTTCTAAACATTGCGATAACTTTTACATAAACAGATAATCAAGAAACCCTATTCTTACGACCAATAATTTTACATTGTATTTTCTCGGCAATACGTAAACTATTGGTAGGTAATTATTAATTAATAACCCTAATTCTAATGGATGTGTGGAGGGAATGGGGGGAGGTCTTTGCCCAGCAGTGGGACAAAAACTAAAATAATAATTCTAATGGAACGTTAGAATCGTCCTTATTTACCTAGTTATGAAAATCTCACCTGATCCTCCAAAAATATCTGATTCGCAGAATGCACAAGTTGTTCCACATGAATAGTTCCACCCAAGTTCGCCACAGCTTTGTATTCAACAACTAAAGTCAAAACCATCAGAGCTTCAACAACCAACTGTCTGTATTCCGGCTGGGGTATCGAGTTCAGAACTGTTTCGACGGCGAGCGCGAATTTCAACTCTCCAGACGTCATCTCTTGGGTCAAATTCGGTTGCAGGACTTTTCCTTGGATGACTAAGCCTTGGCACTGGAATAGGTATGCATAATTTATTTAAACGTCAAAATATAATGTGATTTAAAACTAAAATGAATATGTGACAAAGTTTGAGTCAACATCAGACAACTATTATGTTTTTACAAAAGTTTTTTTCTAGACAACATATTTTTAAAATCGACGTCTATAACCGTCAATCCTCAAAATTCTTTGACAAAACTTACTGTACAAGTAAACTAAGTAAACAGTTACATTATAAATAAAGATTTTCTAAGCACCACTAAAAATTGCACCCATGCTCTCCCAATAATGGGCAGCCGACGCATTTGTGGGAGTAACTTTTCGCTGTGTGTCACATTTGGGTGACCGTTGCGTTATAGCACAGATAAAATAATAAGTACTTGATTATGGTAAAAAAAGACAAGCAACATAGTACGTACCTTTTCTAATACGCCCCAAACGCGAGGATAGAAGTCCCGTGGCACACGATTCAGCGCTCCGTCGAGGCGACGCCTGCGCAGCCATTGGCCCTGCCGATCCGGCTCTGCGATTGGTGCGGAGACTGAAAACAAAACAAATTAATTTCATCGGATTCTAATAATTATGATTTTATAGCCTTTTGTCTCATTTCATAATCAAAATTTTAGACAAGCAATTTCAAGTAAAAAGTTAAAAATATTGGTATATGCTGAAAATCCAAAACATACTATCAGGACTAGTAACTACAAATTATAATTGTGCTTACTTTCATCAATGGTGCCGCCCTGCATAGATTGTCCTTCCAGAACAATCTGTGACTTCTTCCCATAGCGGTTCGATTTATTGCTCACTATGGAGAAGTTTCCGCGTCCTGCTGAAATTATCAAAAATTATATTAACTTGTAAATCAAAATCAAACTAAGTGATGATTGTGAGACGTAAAAACTCGTATGTATGACGTATCTTACTCCCTCTCTCCTTACCCAGATGCAGAATCTTTGAGAGAATCGAAACTTAGTCGGTATCTAAATAGATGAGTAATCTAGTGACAACGAATTATTTCTGAGTGTTAGCACAGATCAACTGGCAAAAGCATAAATAATGATTGACTTCGGCTAGGGTTTCACACAAAACATTTTATACAAACTGACACTAAAGGAGAAGGGACAATCAAAACGAAGGGACAACAAAACACCCGAAATCTTCAAAAATAAAGTTTCACATAAAAAAACAAAACATACAGTGCCACAAACTTATCTGAACCGGTGAGAGAGGCGCTGGCAGAAAAATAAATTCAACAGTAAAATTCGTTAGATCCTCTTTTGGCCACCGGTCCAGATAAGTTTGTGGCACTGTAGGTACTTTTAAATAGGACTCTAGAATTGACATACAAAAAATCTAGACAGTTCATAAGTGTAAGGGACGTTTACAAAAAAGGGATCACTCGAAATGCATAAAGCAACATAAAATATACGCGTCTTTGTCGACTCGCCTTTGTTTTTATTGTATTTGTCCTTTAGACCAAACTGGGAGACTGCTGTAAAGAATATTTAACTTTATACCGTTACCATGCGAATTTAAGTATAATAAATAAATAAATAATGCTGGACTTTTCACACAACATCATCTAGCCCCAAAGTAAGCAGAGCTTGTGTTATGGGTACTAAGATGACTGATATACTACTCATAAACTTTTTGTTTGTAAATACATACATATTATACATAGAAACACCCAGACCCGAGACAAATATTTGTAGATCATACAAACATTGGTCCCGCCGCGGGGATCGAACCCGCAACCTTTTGCGTCGCAGGCGGGCCTTCGCCCACTGCGCTACAGAGGTCGTCAAAGTATTACTTACTAGTTTCTGGAATATTATTCTGCATACGAAAACTAGCAAATAATTATACAATCACATTAAAATCCGGTTCATTATAGAAAAGTCGCAACTTATCATGTGCTCTCGCTTGCACACTAGTACAGTCATTAATGTGCAAGCGAGAGAGCATGATAAGCGCCGCTATTTCAGAATTGCCAGGCAGTTCAAAAACTGGCTGGAAATAAGAGTTAATGCTAAGGCACCTGGGGCCCTATTGTTTAACTCAACTGACAATGGACATCGGCTTCATTTTGACATTTGAAACCTAGTCTGGATTTCAATTTTCATTTTCGTATTGTGTGGTTCGTGGTTGAGCTCTATTAGGATAACTGGGAATGGATTTCAAGTTAAACAATAGGGCTGCTGGTTCCATAATAGGGATGTTGGCAGTTTTGAGAAAATGTTTTAAAGTTCTTACCACTGTTGATAGCAAACTCCTTTCCGCTCAGTATATGATAAAGGAGGTTCTTCATTTCGAAAGGAGAGAGGTTCAGAAGGTGTTCCGAGGCTTCTTCCCCGTCGCACGATAGAGTGCGTGATAGCTCTGTCGCCATTACCTACAATCGTTAGAAAAGATCCATTTGAAACATGGAATCGACCCGAATAAAATAACCAATTTTTCAATTTGGAATATTTGGTCCTAGGTTAGGACTGTGTTTTAACGTTTGAAAAATTGGCCCAAGTCGGAAATCGTGGTAGGAAGCATCCGAATATTCATCAAACGAACGAAAAAAAGGAACGCGAATATGGCCCCAGAGCTGCAAGCATCAAAGATAGATAAATGATGTGGAACTATCGGTGGATTTACGCTCAGTTTCCTCGCACATTGAAACTATAGGTACAACCACGTTAACGCTAAAAAAACTCGAGCGTTGTAATTTCTTCTTTGCCCGCCTGAAAAGTTGGCTGCTAATGCATTCAAACTTTCTTTTGGTCATCCTCATGTACTAGATTATTATTATGAAAATTGATGACAAAGAAATTGTTTTTTTTTATTAATTATCAAATACTTACAAGAAATAATACAACAAAAATACGTTTTATAATAGCATTGTAAACCACTTGAGATTTGTCTTAATGCTATTGAGTCATTTTATATAGGTATATTACACATTTTATTATGATCGTAGTTATGTATCTCCTCATTGTTACAACTCATAAGTAAAGAAGTATTTTTTAAACTAATTTTTTAACATTTGCTTGTGTCAAACTGTCCCGAAATCGAGTGGCAAATATAATTCGCGGAATCATAAAAGATGTTGTTCGTTCACCGTATGTATTGTTCGCCCGCTTCGTGCACAACAGGTTCTGGTTAAGGTGTGTGTTCCCTGACATAATGTGTAGGTATTACCTGAATAATAAGTCCGACTCGGAGACGTAACATCTCCAAGAACAGCTGAGGTTCGGTCCTGATGAACATTGCGAGATAAACCAGCAGCTCTTGTGTCAGCATTGCTGTACTCTCGTCATCGCCATACGCCTGAGAAAATCAACTATTTCAAGAACCACGAAACAGGATCTCTACATGGTAGACAATCTCAGATTTTTTTGGGCAGTCAAGATACTTAGATCATGTTAGAAGCACGTTCAAATACACAATTGGCACATGCCCAGTGCCCACATTTTAGAGAAGTTGGAGAAGGTTGCTTTGCAAGCCCATTGCCAGAATATTAACTCGTTTCCTCATAATGTTTTCTTTCACCGTTTAAAACACGTTTAAGCTCGTGAGTTTACACTAAATACAGTACGCACAACCGATCTTTAGCTCTATGAAGTAGCTGCGCAGAACCCATTTTTGATGACGCCTAAAAGACGTAGACAGCGTTGTATAGCTGCCTCGCTCACTCGCTTAGTTTGTTGCATCGTCTTATTTCGCCTACTCTACCAAACCTGCGCAATCGTTTAATGCACCTAACTTCAGAGAGCTAAAGATTGGTTGTGCCTACTGTACTCCACTCGGCCATCAAGCTCTTTATTCATATAATTTTAAAATGAACGAAAAACAATAAAAAATATTGATATCAAATACTAAGTATTTAATTTACATGTGAATAATAAAAATTGTTATGAAATACGATACAAAAAGTAATTGAAGCCAATGTGAATAGAATTTCTTTACCTTGGTACTTCCAGTTTCTTCTTTCTCTTTACGAAACGACTGCGTGTAATAAACATTAAAATTTTATCTTAATAAATTCGATTCGAAGATTGGTATATCTTTAAAAAAATATTAAAATTAAGCGTGAGGCTCAAGACCGATCTAGATGGAGTCACTGTGGACGCCCTTTGCCCCATCGGCATCGAGGGGACATAAGAAAACCTAAACGATTATTAAAGTCAAAGTCAAAAAGCATTTATTCAGTAGGCTACTAAACTAATTTTACTCCTGTTCTTGAGCAACCAATACCGTGAAGAATAGTTAAATAAAATGAGTTACAGTTACGGTACTTACCAAATGTATCAACTGCCTAAGCTCATTCTCTGGTAGTGGAGCGGTTATAGTATGCTCATTATTAGGCGGCATGCCCACTGTTATTTGCTTCTGTCTCACAAGTAGATCTGTCACAGCCTTAGCCAAGTCCTCGACGCGTTTCCCAAGCATTCCCGCTGTGTGACGCACTAGGCCCCAAAGCTTTTGTGTGCATGCTTTCTCGTATAAAACTTTTAGGAGGTCTTTCACGGTTACGTTTTTGCCGTTTTCTTGCAAACCTGTAATAAGATTAGGTAAATAGTGATTCTACTAACTAAATTGACGCGACGTTCCTATTTCGTTCAAGATAAAGACTAAAATAGAATGAGTGACAGTGGCAGTAATATGGGTAAGGGAATAATGCTGGTAATACTGTTGATCAGATAACTTAATTGAACTAAAATGCGACATTCTTATTTCGTTCACGATAAAGACTAAAATAGAATGAGTTTTACAGTGGTATTTTTAAAATCTTAATTCCGTTTTCGAGGGTAGAATCCACGGATTTATAGCGTTATCAAAATAATGTTAAAATAAGTTAATACAGAATCTCTTGTGTTTAGGATCTTTCAAGCTCGAAGAGTTTTTAATTTCCTTCACAAATAACTCACCAGAGCTGAACTCGAGTCCATGCGTATCGACCAAGTACTGCAGTATATCGCCTTGCTCGTCCAAACTCTCTGTCTCTCTCAGCATAGCGATCAGTTCGTCTGTCTCTTGTTCCGCGTATAACAGGTTCTGAGACTCTGATGTTGTTCGACTACGGATCACTTGCTGTATATTCTTGTTTACAATACCTAAAAAGAATGTGTTAGGTATATAATTTTGATGGCTCCATTCGATTCTTAAAAGTTTAGTGTAATAAAGACAGTAGTGCTATTTGGTTTGGTAGGACTCATTACACTTTTTAAACAATAACAATTATGAGCTTTCATGTCCGTGTCCCGGCTATAAAGTCGTTAAGCACGACGAAAGTCTTCAGGTGGCTAAAAAACTTCGTTACTAGAGTTGGTTCATATAACAGAGACAGGTAAAAATATAGTAAATTCTTACCTTCTTCCTTCGGCGGTGAAGGGGTTGTCTCTTTAGTGACCTGGATAGTTGGTGCTACAACACCCAAGTTAGTTGTTGAAGTGCCCCTGTTATAAAATATTCACATTTTTAAATACATCCTAAAAAGTAAACTAAAAATTACAAATGTAAGGAGTTTGATACCGCTCTTACTGATGGGATATGTATTTTAAATTCGTCGAAAGGGCCGTCGGTTTTAATATCAACAAACTTCCACCCGTGACTTCACGTGTACCAGCATTTAAAAGTCTAGATGCTTCATTTTACAAAAAAAAAACAATCTGTCTAATAGATAAGGATTGAAAACGAACATACAAACATTCAGATATTTTATATTAGAAACAGGCGAGGCGGTGACCGTTGGAGTAGGGCCTTAACCAAATGGTGGCCAAGAGATCTATCAAAAAGTTGGGCAGACGACAAAAGATCGTGGGTCGTAGATGGATGGTATTAGCACGGGATCGTATTGGATGGCACAAACAATGGGAGGTTTATGCCCAGCAGTGGGCTAGATGGGGTTGTGGAAGATGATGAAGATACCACTTATACTAACTTGCTAATAGCCCTCTTCCTCGCTTCTTCTGGCGAAGGACTGCGACCAGACGCCGAGGGGTCCACGTCGAGCCATGACGCTTTGCGCTCCAAAGATGGACCCACATATTCACCCTCCATGCCCAAAGTTTCCGCTAGAATAAACACCAAAGTAAAAAAGCTCTTATTTATTGACTTGATCACTTAAAATCGTCTTAAATGTAGGTGTTGCTACTCCTCCACATGCTCATTCGTCTGTGTACTCCTCCAGCTGTATCCTCCTCGTGGGATCGGACAATGGCGAACGGATTGAAATAAATAAAATTACTTATTTTCGGTTATGAGCCCGAATGTGGCCGATTGTGGTCTAATTTCCTCCAACTAACGCAGTTGGTTCTTTTCAGTGATCAACCGCAATATAAGTGCTAAGTTTTAGTGGGATGCATATCGAACAAAGTGAGGCTCGTCACCGCCTATTTTATATGATTGAGCTTACGGAACCTCATGCTAAATTCCAAAGACTCGAAATGCGACATTCATCATAGTAAGTTTTTACGCCGCCTTATAGCCTCCGAAGCTTCCGAAGCATGTTGATAATGCCATTAGCGGTAACCCACTGATCGCTCAGAACATTGCTTTCAACTGAGCCCTTCAGCTAAAAAGAACTAGACAAAACAAAGACTACTCACAATCGACATTGATGGACCTGGTTTTCTTGATAGCCCCACGCACCGACATGCGTCGTCGCAACGCGCGCGCATTCTTCACACCCGCCGGACGAGATAGAAAGCTGATCTTGTTGCTGAAAGACTTCAGAAGGTGCTCTTCCAAGTAGCTTTGCACTTGGGGATTCAACTCTGAAACATTTACGAACTATGTTGAAAACTGGTAATACAAAAAGTAGTATCGTGGTTGTTTCTTTAATTTTAATTTTCTCTCAGATTAAATCAAAAGGAACTCTTCCTTTGATGTCTACGTGGGTAGTTAGAGGCACGTCCAGATAATTTGCCTCATGCCCTCAGTTAGCAAAACACATGAAGAGATTAAGATTTACGTGATGGGTAGTAAACCTAATAACATCGCAAACAATATTCCAGGCACTACAGAGTCCAATTGAGTGAAGGCATAATCCCAACAATGTCCCAGGCACTAAATCGTCCCATTTAGTGTAGGCATAGGTTGCCTCCGGACGCCGTATCAATCATCTAGAAAAAATATACAGACCTACGTTTTCGAACACGTAAATGAAGAACACTTACTATCAGGATAACCCTCTTCCTGACTTCCTAAGAAACTCAGGTTTGTAATAGCTGAGGTGCTCAAAAATTCTCCCAGATTTCCCAGAGTCACTCTAGTTCCATTTATGTATCCAGATTTGAGTTTTTTCATAGTCGTGATCATAGCCATGGGGATCTTACCCTGATCTGAAATTATAAAGCTGTTTATTTTGTGAATTATTTTGTTTGAAATGTTATGAAGCGAATTCAAGCGGATAATAACGTTAATGATTTGTTAGTTATAAGCTGAGTATGAGTCTATGAGATCGTAGAGACAATTACGGAACGATTTCGTTCATACAAACAAAAGTTATGCGGAATGAAAATGAAAATGAAAAAAAAAAATGAAAAAAAATTTATTTCAGCAAACACAGTTTACAACAGACAGTTAGGCAGAAGGTATGGTGTTGCCGTAGCTTAAAATTTATTGACTTATTCTATTTCAGCGGTCTTCACACTAGGCAAGCCTGTATCGTGAAGACCAGTGAGACGGATTATACATTTACATTAACTGTATCCTCGGCCGGCAGTATCAGTTTTAACAAATTAGCAAGTTATAGTTAGTTCAGTTTTATACAAGAATAAAAAGAAAGTTTTATATAATATTTTGTAAAATTCACAGGTGGGATTAGGTAGGTACAACATTATTGCTAATTTACAGAAAAGACGGACGATTTACAGAAAACGGAAGATATAAGACTTATTTCCCGTACTATTCTAATATGATATGATTATAAGATGAATTAATACGCAATATACGTAGAATGTGTTTATTCACTTCACTTCTGGGTTTATGGTGTGTTTATTAAAAAAGTGATTAGTTTATTCATCCACACAGCTGTTGGTATAGAATTTTTTTCTGGTTCATAAATAAGGAATAGAGAAGAAATCAAAAGGTGGTTGGTAGATTAATCGGACGTTTAGGCGAAAGAGGAAGCTTCTAACAGTAAGAACATAAAATATAAAATCGCATTTACACAATCCAATCTGTAACTCATAGCAACCGAAAAACGTAGTCAAGAAAAAGTTAAATAAATAAATAATGCTGGACATTTCACACAGCATCATCTAGCCCCAAACTAAGCATAGCTTGTACTATGGGAACCAGATAACAGTTATTTGTAAGCAAGCGGTCTATCGTGCAAATGCATTTAATCCCAAGGTATTAGTAAGTTGCTATGTTATATGTCTTGCAGGCTGTTAGTCGAAGTATTGTAATGATGTTTACCTAACAAATACTGCGTAGCGAGCAAGGTGATCGTGGGCCGTCCTAACATCTGTTTCCAGCTCATGCCGAGAAATGCGACATTCGCCATAAAAGTGCTGGCGAGCAGCGCCGGGTCACGCGACATGTAGTACTCTTCGTAGTCGAAATTCTACGGTACACCACACCATGCCATGTTAATATCACAGGGTAGGGAGGGACACTTACAATATTCGCCAGATATAAAAACAATTGAGCAAATTAACGTAAAATTTTAAACGTGTTTTTTACAACGTGAACCGTTATAGGAAAGAACGAATAATCTAAATACATATTTTTTCTTAACCTCTCATGTCTCACTGCTGGGCAATAATTGTACTGGAATTAAATAAATCAAATATATGATAAGTATGTACTGCCAGTAGGTAAGTAAGTAACTTTTTTTTTGCCAGTAGGTGAATATAGTTTTCGGTTCTACCAACGGAGCAGGAAACAGTAGAAGTTACGTGCGCGAAGAAAAAATATCACGAAAAAAAAAATGCGTGCAGATATCTAGCGAATATTCTCATTACGAACTTTATTCCAGTCATGGGGGAATTCAATTAAAAAACCAACTTATAAACTTACAAATCAATGGTCTTCTCTACAATACTCAATTGTAACTATAAAAATATTATTTGTACTACCTAAGATGGTACAATGCCCTTATCGTAACACGCCAAATATCTTTCGTAATAAGCAACCTCAACGAAAAGTAAGCACTTACCTAAATCTATTGAATGTATGGAAGAGAGAAGTGTGCATTCAGTGCAAAATCTTTATTTTGGCAGTTGGTTTGGTTCCCAATTTCTGGTCACTTGATAATTTCTCAGATATTGGCGAGTGTCGTATTAATTAGGACTAGATATCCAAACTTATACTAAACACGTAAAAAACTAGTCCAAAGCGTTAATGGAAAACGCACAAGCTATAGTATAAACTAACTACATGTAAAACTGATATCATGTTAAATATTGTGGAAACAGCAAGCGCAAACCCATAAAAAACAATAATACCTAAGTGCATTTCACTCAAACTCAAAACAACAAGCGGTCGTCCAAGAAGATTTTGCCAAGAAGACTTCAAGAAATTAATTTCAGCTTTCAGCGTATCGACCATCAGTTCATAATCGGAAGCTATGTAGAAACGCTGCATATCAGAGAACTAAACGAAACAAACAAATTAGTACTTAAATAATACTCTCGTGACAAACCAACGCATTTCGCAATCCGCTTTTAGAAGCTATAAGATCGCCCTTTTTTAGTGAAAACTGCTTGTCTTTGGACCATTATGTTTGGTATATATCGTCTATATATCTATATCATCGTCTATATAGACGATGTCAATAAAACATTTGAGTGCGTGTTATTATACTTTTAGTTATGAGCTTTTAGATGCAGCACTACCTTGGCTACGAAACCAGCTTCATTGTGAACATGAATGCCGTAAACTGCTAATTCGTAGTTGTACTTAAAGTTCTTGCCAAAATAGATAGATAGATGATTTATAAAGCGTCAGGAGGCAACCTATGCCTGCACTAAACGGGAAGCTGTACTGCCTGGGATGTTGTTTAAGGTGGAATAGCCTTGCCCAGAACCCAAACCATCATCTCAGCTAAGTCAGCCTTGTCCAAAGGAAAAACAACGAAAACATCGTGAGCGAACCCGCTGTTTAATCAGCTCTACACATGTTGATAATATCTACGACCAGCGGTTTATGCTGTACGTTGTCTGTCAGTCAGTCATTCAGGACAAAAGATTTTATTAATATAGATATCCTTGGTATGTGTAATATTCAACTTTTGCATCAATGAAAAGCAAACGGATAGTTTAGAACGAAAAGCATTGGTTTGACGGCCTAGCTCGAATTGCGATTTAAAAAAGTGATTGTTAAACCATTTAACTAAATGAAATGAGTATGATGAGGAAAGTTGATTAACCTGGGGCGTGAAGGCGAATATGCGGTCATTTAATGAGTACAGTTTGCTTGTACTCAATATACCGACGTCGCGGGATTTTCTGCCAGACAGGCCCAGCTTTTTATTTCTACCTGAAATATTTGAAGAAACATTTTAAAAGCTCTTCTTTTTCACTGTATTTTTAAAAGTCTAGGTTACTAAATCTGTATCTACTAGAGTTAAATGAAATAGCAATACATTTTTAGTAAAACAGTCGATAATTTTCCCTCATCTGTTTGGAGTAATATTTATCTCGCTCACGGTTCTTTTAAGATGCTATTACACGCGTAGCGTTGTCGTTATCATCAAATCAATTTTTTTTTTAATCACTCGATAAGTTTAAGTGTATTGTTGTAAACCATGATCCAATGAGGATTAATCTATCATATACTGAATCAGTTCTTTCGATACATGGTGGTAACAAGATCTGTTACCACACTGGATCGAAAGAACTAGCTAAATAGAAGTCACTTACCTAAATAAGTATAAAGATGACTCAACACCCGAGCTGGTTGAACTTCAATAGGTGCAACATCGCTTATAGTCTGCACATGGAGATCATACTCTAGTAGTTTATCTCTAATCTCATTGTCTTCTGCCAATATCACGATTTGAACCACCACATCTGGCTTCTTTTCTGAGCACAGACGTCTGTTCAGTGGATCTAGTTCACCAACAGCTAGGAAGCCCTGGAAGTATAAAAGGCTTTAGCGTTCGTGCTTACACGTTAAATTGTCTGTCCCTACTATTAAGCTATTACAAAGACCTAAAAATGCCATCATACGAACTTGAAAATTTTGTTTTATGTGGGACACTTAAAATCTCATCTTGGGAGTAATTCCTAGTATTCTGTGACATTAAACAACATGATCCTCTGTTATGCAGTCATGCAATTTGATGCTACATTAATAAGTCCATATTATATTTACAGGCATAATTGATAAAGTTAACAAATTGTTGTTTTAAGTCAGTTCATAGCAAATGGTTCTTACCTCTTGCAGCAATTTTCCTAAAATATATAAAGATTGACCCCAAATAAATGGGCATCTACCTAGTGGGATACGCTCCTGGCTCCCAGGATCACTCTTCTCCAAATCTGCCTTGTCTGCTGGCACAGAATACAATTCTGGAACCAACTTGATCCCATCATCTTTTCTTATCATGACTTTCTCCAATTTCTGCATGTATTCATTCACATTTCCTTTATCCCCTTGGAAGCAGTAATCAAGGATAAGGTAGCAGAAGAAGAGAGGCCACTCACATTCAATGTTCTCAAACATTCTCAACTCCCATGGCTCATAGTAGAGCCTGTTGGGATCCTCCCTAGGTGTTTTGTGACCATCTCGAAGGAACCTCTTGCAGCCATATTTGCCCTGCATTTTTGTGACAATAGTATCCCTAGTCTTGGCTATTAGTTGAGGGTCATCCACAGCAAACGCTGGGTAGCTGATGATGGAGAGAAGTCCTGAGTCTAACTCCTTGCTATTTGATTCTCTAGGTAGCATTGATTGTAATACAGCTTGGCATTTCTGAGCCTCATCAGCCAACACATGAATTACACTAGATGGGCCACCGCGGGCACCAAAGAGATCCAACTCGTTCATTGCTTCCAGAGCTGCTTTAGCCATGCCAATGGAGCTGGCATTAAGCTCAGGTAACCCATGATTGGTTTTATCTCCCCTCTCCCAAATTCCATAATCAGGGGTGCAGTATGCTGATTCAATATAAAAAACTAAATTCTGGATGAAGGCAACTTCATCAAGTGAAAAAACAATTTGTAAACCTGATGCTGTCATCTGAGCTAGGATAAGCAGGTAGAGTGAGATAGCATCTATTTGCAAATGTCCCCATTCATTGTCTTTGACAACGGTGCGGCCAGTAGTAGAGGAGTACTTGGCATGGAGGGAGTCTAATGGATTTTGAGTACTCTTGAACTTTTCTACCTTTTCTTTCTGCTGCATCATAGCCATGAGTAGACCTGTAATGTCCAAATATTTATAAAATTCACTAATTTTACTGCATAATAAATATAGTCATCACTTAGCTTGTTCAATAACATACACAGGAAAGGCGCCTTCATTAAAATAATGGTTATGTAAACTATTTGTGGTTCAAGAACCCACTGACGCAACTGTAAAGACACATAAGTTGACTGTGTGAATCACAAACCTCTCATTAGCTTGACGCAGCTTTGCTCCAGTTCATAAGTTTTGGCACGGTCTTCATCTTGGTCCGCAATTTTTTTGAAGGCCATCGAAAGGCCCCATACTGCCAATATACAGTACAAGTTGTCTCTGATCCATGCATGGTCATTGTGAGGGCTGGCAGGAAAAAGACCTGTGACTGGTTGCTGATGATCTAAAATTAACTTGTGCACCACTCTCTGATAATAATCGAGACGGACCCCCGAATTACTTCGGGTTCTCATTTTGAATAAACTCTAGAGCTTTATTATTTGCACTTGGCCATTATTTCTTAGGATTTCTTGATTTTTCCAAAAATTTGGTACGGCACAAATTCCAAAACAACTATAATTTTGCGGTGCACGTACTTTTATGTTGCGGTGTGTGCGTGCGTCAGTCTCAGTCATTTGAAAGTCGTAAGTAGAGGTGGTCGTTAAATCAATGAACCGTTTTTATAAACGGCTATATGCTCGTCAACTAATTAACTGCTTCTCTTCAACGAAATAACCTGTTGAAAATATGAACCGAATATTTCCGTCAACGTCTTCGCACGCAACTCGCGCTGTTTTACTTCAACGAAATAACCGGTTGAAAATATGAACCGAATATTTCCGTCAACGTCTTCGCACGCAACTCGCAAGCGAGTAATGAAGCATAGTTCCGATCCTTTTGCACCTATCCCTCTCTTACTCGCACTTCCGCGCTAATAAAATTGAAGATTGAATGCCTCACGAAAACAGCACTTATTGCTTGCAAGCTAGAATCTATCTACGTTCAATTTGATAATCTGATTATTTGAAAACCCGTTGACCGATTTATTAGCTTTTTTTTAACCTGTGTACCATTGAGGAAAAACAGTCCTTTATTCAGTTTTTCTTCAACCTAATAATATTCCGCCAACGTCAACGTATCTCGCAATGCACCGAAAAATTGTTAAAAATAAAAAGCTAATAAAATTCCTTCAACGTCTTCGCACGCAACTAGGGCTACCAGATGACAGGAATTTTACCTGTTTGGCAGGGAAACAGGAAAAATTGGAAATTGTGAAGACTTTTATGAAAAGAGAAAAATAAAAGAAATTAGGTACCTATATTAAAATAAAATCAAATTATGAACTACTAATAATCACAGAACAAAATCTAATAATTTAATAATCTAATTATAATAAAATCACTTTTAATCAGGCTCACTCGCGAGTTTTTAAAAAAATATAAGTACCTACCTACTTTTTGCCGAAATGTCAGGAGATTTATTGCTGAGGCGGCAAGGATTTTGCCAGGAAAACTTATTTTTGGATCTGGTAACCCTACACGAAACTTGCAATTGCGGAAGCAGGAAGCATAGTTCCGATTCTTTTGCACCTATCCCTTTTTTACTCGCACATCCGTTCTTCCGCGCGTTCAAGGTGCCGCACGAAAACAGCACTTATTGCTTGCAAGTTAGAATCTACATTCAATTTGATTACAGGTGGATAATTAATGTTATTATTTTTGGCTGATAGCGTATTCGTACATTTGACCTGCATGAACTCGATGTGAATGTGACACACTCACTAGACTCGTCTCAAACAAATTCAATCACTGTGGTCAAGGTCAAAGCGCGGTGCGGGTGTTTAGTTGAGTGATTTACATCGTAAAAAAGTACCAAAAAAATAAGAAAAAAATTGTATATAAAAAACTTAAAATTTACTAAATTGATTACTCATGTACATAAAATGAAATGAACTTCTAAGTGCGCCTGGATGTCTACTATTTTATTAAGACCCAGCCAGTCCTAAGCCTGGAAAAAGTACGAAGGGAAGTCTTAGTTCAAAACAGCTTGCGAAGTTGCTATCGAAAACGTTGACATAATATTGAAGCTATTAATGCATAATACGAATATTTATTGAAAACCCGTTGACCGATTTAACCGATTTTTTAACCGGTTAACCATTGAAGAAAAACGGTTACGTTAAATTAATCTAAAAACCCTCAATGACACACCTCTAGTCGTAAGTGTCAAATTAGACAGTCATTGTCCTAGTGAAATGGTCAAAAAGTCAATGCCAAACGTCTCAATTTTCGCAATTCATTCATTCATTCACCGACCGATATTTTTTCATTTCATTATTTTTGTTTACGTGTAGGCCAAAGCAGAATTTTTTATTTTACTAGTTTTGCATGCTCTATCTATTTATTACTGAAATAATATTATTGGTTATCAGAACAATGATGTTGTATTTCGTGTTGTGTACTGTTTTAACATTTCCAATAGTGCACAGTGAAAAAAATGGGTTATTTCCTCCTCACGCTGCTAAGGAAATTAACTCTAATTTACCTCTGAAGAAAGCCTCTAGTGATAAAACTAGTTTAGTTGTACCAAGTGAAGGTGGAACTCTTATTGCAAATACCCCAGACATTTCATTGGCAAAAGATAAACAACAAGTAAGCCTTCTGACACTGGATGAAGAATCAAATAAACCTAAACTGAAATCTGTAGTACCTCGCAAAGGAGCACCAGTTGATTTTTCTATTCTGGTAAACACTACTAATTTGCACAACAGCACTGTAGAAGAAAAAATTAGTAATCCAAAACATGAATCAAGCCCTAACGCTTCCAA
The DNA here is from genome assembly GCA_963565295.1 of Epirrhoe alternata. Lineage (NCBI taxonomy): Eukaryota > Metazoa > Arthropoda > Insecta > Lepidoptera > Geometridae > Epirrhoe > Epirrhoe alternata. Next base: position 7,733,831 of record OY751381.1, on the reverse strand, counting down.
AACTCTCACTGATGTAGAAGAAAATAATTCTACTTCTGCTGTTTCTAAGCCAACAATTAGCACTAAAGCCCCCAAAAAGCCACTGGTTTTATCTTATGAAGCGCTTGTCAATGCTGACAAAAATATTCATGATGAAGTAAAGATACAGCCCACAAATCCATCTTCTAAAACATTACCAAACTTGGCCAAAACTCAGATACCGTCACCCAAAGAGGAAGATGTAATAAAAGTTTATCCATCAAGAGCTACAAGCCACCCAGGAATGATAATGCCTGTTGTGATAACAATACTTGTTGTACCAATGTTTGCCATAGTGGGTTACCTGGCATTGAAACGAGGCCAAGAGGCATGGAAAAATAGACACTACAAAAGAATGGACTTTTTGCTTGATGGGATGTATAATGACTAATTTTAGAATCAAATTCGTTAATTTTTGTTGTTTTTAAACTCTTTTGAATGCAGTGAATGCATATTGTTTTTTTGCATTCACTGTTTTATTGTTGTAAATTGTGATAATAACCATTGTTAGCAATAATGGTGCTTGATGTGCCTTTTAATAAGATATTACATTTTAAAAATGAGAATCAAGTCTTCCTAACTGTACTGATAGGATGATGCATTTAGCACACAATATTCCAATATTAGTTTGAGTTTGAAAAAGCGCATTGAAGATGTTTTTGTATGGTTAAATATAGTGCCATAAATTTATCTGGACCGGTGTGAATAGTAAAATATTTTTGCTGCAAGCAAACACTAAATGCGTTAATAGCACCTCTCACCGGTCCAGTTAGGTTTGTGGCACTGTAATTGACTTCAGGCGGAGGTGTGCAGGACTCAACTTGTATTTGATCAAATATTAATAATGTGATATTGTAATTATTATTATATTTTATAAAGGGCTTATTTTTGATAGTTGTATGTACGAGTTTTTGAGAATAAATGAACTGCAAACTTATACAATTTCGTAAATAAAATTAGTTAATAAAAAATAATAAGTAAATACTTGAAGTCTGAATTTTTATATCCCCTTGTAACTCGGTAGATAGAGTGCCACAAACTTATTTGAACTGTAAAGGGCGCTGTTATCGCATTTGGTGTTGGCCACAGATAAGATGTTGGCAGAAAAATTAGAATAAAATTCGTTAAAAAGTTCCTCTTTTAGCGACCGGTGCAGATAAGTTTGTGGCACTCTACTCTCTATTTAAGTGATAGAGCTGTGAGTTGATCCAATCCAGCTCTGTTCTTTTTATATTTTAGGTGCAAATCACGTGCAATTAAATACTGTATGTATTTCTACCGCTTCTCTCCTAAAAACCTATGTATAAGACCTTGTTCACACACATGTAAGCAAATTAATACTTTGACTTTGAAACTAACGGAAATCTTTCATCAAATGAGAAATCTACTTATTTTTTAGTTTTGTTTATTTTTGTACCACTTGTGCCTTTCTTTATATAAGATAAGTTTAAATTAAAGATCCTATTTAGGATAACGCCTTAGCTATTAGATTATCTGTAATGTTAGCTAAGTTTTTAATAAATAAATGACTAAATGAGCTCAGAGCTCAGACCTCAGCACTCTTCCCTAACCCTTTCTGTCAATGCCAGAATAGCGATCGTGTCATTTTCAATTTACCGTCACTTCATTTCAGGCTCACTCACCTTTCATTTTTCTCACTCTCCTCGCTCGGTTCGGTGTCGGACGGACGGGACGCACAGATTAGGAAGAGATAAATCAGATGGTCATCTCAGGAACATTTTGCTGAAGACTTGTGTCATAGCATGGCTAATAGTTACTTACTCCTGATTGGCTATCGGAAACAGAATAGGTAGAAGTTATTTGCTCCCTGATTGGCTATCAGAAAATGATGTATGACAAGTGTACGACGATTCTTTTCTTTTTTACGGCACTGAGCAGAATGATCATTCTACCAAACAAATGAATTTGGTGGTACCTACCTACTATTTTCGTTCATTTCAATATATAACTAGGGTAAGGAAGGTGTTGTGTCGATAGAAAACAACAAAAGTACAAAGATAATCATTTATTTCGTTTTTTCAATTTTTTTCTTATATTTAATAAGTGTTTTTTTTTTGCATTTCAGGAAGCACCCTGTTTTCTAATCTTACAATATCGGTACCTTTTAGAATTTTTGAAATTACATTACACCAGTTGTGTATTGTCATTTTTATAGTAATTCGAAGCAAGGCGTCAATAACAGCCTCGCGGTGGACTCGGCAGGATATTCGGTCGAAAGTATTGTTTTTCATAATTTCTTCAGTGATTTCTTTCGAAATATTTTGTTGGCTGGGATTTGTTTCTAAATATTTATTCGTTTCACCGAATATCGTGCCAAAATATCGCACAATGTGCTCTGCAGGGTAGGTCAATTTGTTTTCAGCTAATTCTTTGTATTCTCTATAACTTATCCATTTGTGGACTTCTGTGGTTTCATTTGTGGTCAGATCATTTTTACATGTAACACATTTATTATCAATTCGAGAAATAATTTTCCTAACCACCCACCCTGCAGTATAAGCACGCGCCTGTATATTGAGACGTTCACGCCTTGCTTCAATTGAAATTGGATGAGTCTCAATATGAGATTCAGTTTCACCATGGTCACTGCATCTATTATTTCCTGACAGCTTATGATCAAATAATTTTTTGATTTTTACAAGCTGAGTTGCTTGGTCACTTTCACAGTTAAATGTTCCATGGTGAAACTTTATGAATCCCGTAATTAAAAGTGCTTTAAAAGTATTTTTGAAATTGTGGCAATTGGGATTGATCGCTCTCGAGCTGTAGGACCGAACCTGTCCAAAATAATTTTCTATTGCATCGGAATTGATATAACGTGGTCTCATAATTTTTATATTTTTTTCTTTCAGAAATTGCCACATCTTCTGAAAACTTTTTAGAGTACTCATCCAATTTTTTAGACTTGGTACACTTGTTTTTCTGTAATTTTTATCTATAAATTTTATTTGATTTAGGTTTTTTATCGCTTCACACCAGAATTTGTGGTGTACACTGGTGTCTGTCACAGCCGACCGTAGTTTTTTCCCTCTAGATTTTTTGTTATATACTGCGTTACCGTTCACACTGTCCAATAGATCGTCGAAAAAGTTCACAACTTCAGCAGTATTTTTCAAAGTCGCGCTTACTTCTCTTCCATCGGAGTAGTGAGCTGTAAAAATAAATAAAATAATTACTGTTCTGTTCTACTCAAGCAAAAAAAAACAAGAGTTTTAAACTGAAATAAATAGTGCTAAACATGTTTTATCATCTAGCCCCAGAGTAGACACATAAATCCCACTCATATAATAAAGCTCAAAGTTTGTGAGTTTGTTTAGATGTTTGGATGTTTGTGTATCAATCACGCCTAAACCAGTGAATCGATTTGGATGAAACTTGGAATAGGCGTAGATAGTGACCTGGAATAGCATATAAGCTATTCAAAATGTTGGTACCACGCGGGCGAAGTCGCGCGCAGAAGCTACATAAATTAAATACCCAAGATAATAATATTTTCAGATCATTCAAACTTCTATCTTAGTTTATTAACATTTTAATATAAATAAATAATCCTGGACATTTCACACAGCATCATCTAGCCCCAAACTAAGCAAAGCTTGTACTATGGGAACCAGATAACTGATATACTACTTATATACTTTTTGTTTGTAAATACATACATACTATAGGTACATAGAAACACCCAGACCCGAGATAAATATTTGCAGATCATACAAACATTTATCCCGCGGCGGGGATCGAACCCGCAACCTTCTGCGTCCCAAGCAGGCTTTCACCCACTGCGCCACAGAGGTCGTATATTTCTCAAATATAAAAGGAGTTATAAAATATATATCACTAATTATAAAGACCACAATTTAGGTAATAGATAGAATAGAGAAGACTTAATCTAAGAGTAATTATTAAACAATACTTACAAAATGCTGAGGTGAAGTTTAAAGCCCCTGCTACTGTCTTGCTAAAAACTCGAACACAATTCTTAACCTGCAAAAACAACAGTAGGTATGCATTAATCACGTCATGTGAACGTACAAGCAGATTATAGTAAGTGTAGATTTAAAATGGCAAGTACCTTCATTTTTTTTATCTTTTCAGGTATAACATGCTCGTCGTTTAGTTTATGTAACAATCGAGTTTCTCCGTGTTTACAATCTGTCTGATAGACATCAACAATATCAGACCACTTTGCTTTTTTGTCGCTGAACATAATATCTTTTGTTAAAAAGTTATTACGCAACCCCTTAATTAAATGTGGTGGATCAAAGAACACATGTAGCAGGTTCCCATTTATGTTTATGGTGTCATCTGTAAAATTAGGAATAGTTAGAATTTTCTGATGTAATAATATATTAATGTATAATTATTATCATAAACATTTATTTATTCACAATGTATTTATTTCGAATGTGTTTATAAGTGGATCAATTATTATCATTTCAACTTTTTCAACTTCTAAACAACTACATTTTTTTTACCTGTATTTTTGTTTGCAAGTATTTGCTCTCTTCTAGTATCCTCTTTTAAACTTTTCAATGCAGACTGGAATGAAGCTCCCTGATCTGAGACTAAAGCTATTGGTATCAGCCCAGTATCGCCAACAGCAGTCACAATGTTTTTCAAAATTTCTTTGAGTTCACTTCCGGATGTAGAACCTTCACAAAAATAATATGCGATAGGCTGCTGCCATTTATGCACCACTCCCTTTATCATAAAAACTAACGCATGGTCAGCAAACTGTGGTTTCTTTTCGGATAACTCGGTAAATCCAGATATTTCATCTTTAAATGTGTAGGTCACTGCTGCTTCTAGAGACATTTCGTCGAAGATGACACTACAATATTTTTTTTCTTCTGACCATGTTTGAACCTGAAATCAGAATATTACATTATGTATGTTATAATTTCTGTATCATATGATTATTTATGTTTATTTTAGTTTCACTTAATAGGAACTTACCTCCTCTTTGATGCATTCAAAAATTTGGGGATTGAGGCCAGAATTTAAATCTAATTTGGCAACTGTTTTCTTTAATGTTGTCAGTGATGGCAGGATAAGCATCTTTTGCAAAAATCGGTAAGATTTTGGCCCCTGTTTCAAAATTGACAAGCTTATAAGCTTTTCATCTAGAGTGAACCTTCATGCTTTCTTGTTTGGTGCACATCTTGATTTGCATGTTGAAAATTTTCCTTGCGTATGGATTCATGCCTGCCACTTTTTCTTCAAAGCACTGTTCTTTAGAAAATCTTAATGCTTTATTACACCTGCGTTTGAATTGATTCATCAGTTTACTTGATTTTCTATATTCATTGTAGATTGTTCTACATTTCGGTGTCAGTGTTTGAACTGCGGTCACAACTTTACACTTTTTGTTGCTTAGTGTTTGTTCATCTGAAAAGAGCATAAATATTAATAACCTTTATTTGAATTAGCAGGCATAAAGACTATGTACTAGCAACACACACAACTCCACAAGCAACTCGTAGATAAGCTGAATGGTTGTGAATAAGACAGCCACTTGTTAACCACCATTTCTTTAATTATTTAATTGCAACAGGTGAAACATCAGGAAATAAAATAAGGTAATTGTACGCGATAAATTTCGTTTTAATAAAACATAATTATGAATAGTTATCGTAAAAGTTTAAGAAAGACTAATCTAATTTAGATATTTTTTTGAATAGGTACGAACCTGACAACTGAGCTTGACCTAAAGATGGCTCTTTTTGCACTTCTTGTGATGAAGTTGGCATTAAAATTTCATGAGGTGACAACGGCACCTCTTCAGGCATTAATGGTATTGGTATTTCATGAGGTGACAATGGCACCTCTTCAGGTGTTAATGGTGTTTCAGGTGACAATGGCATCTCTTGTGGTGATTCTTCTTGAGATGTAGAAGGGCTGATGACATGGTCTGAAATGGCGTAAGGTTACAATATAGTTACCATCTAAGCAAAGCTGTGGGCAGAATCTAGTTCATTAGAATTTGTGAAGTAGATTGACATCTTTTTGGTATGAAATCCAATAAAACCATTAACATTGTTATTATTGAATAATCATGTACCAACCTGCGATAATAAATCAAATTGTATTTGATGTATTCTAAAACTCACAAACCTAATAGTCTCACCTGTGTTGAAAAGCTCCTTTCCACAGTATGAGTGATCTATGTGCTCCCTTCTTGCATATGGATGTTCAGAATGGACTGGATTCACACTCTCTGCTGTAAGTAATATCAGGATTATGGATTTTTCATATTGTAAATATAACAACAGAGTGAAAGGGAGATATTAAAGTCTTACTTTCTAGCTCATAGAATGCAGTATTGACCGTTCGTCGGCACAAAATAGATTGAATGAAAGGCTATTTATTTTAAACTACAAACTTACCGTCAGTTGAGTTCAGCGGAATTGTATTGCCATCCAAGAACAATTTACGGTATGCATTGATCAGGAGACGTGATTTAGAAGCCACAAATCGGGCCTCAAAATGCCTGTGACACACTTGGAGTCCTGAAATCTCGTTCAAGCTCTTGTTTCTCAACGTATCACTGTATAAACAATCGAGCCACTGTTTGAGTCTTTGACTACACACTGGGAATTTATGTAACATAGCGTCCTTTCGCGAATTTGTGCAACCTGGCACAACACAGCACTTATATGTGGAACAGAAATAGGCGGAAATTAATCGACGCAAATGCAACAAATGCACAGTAAACAAATTCGTAATTTCGTTCGATAACGTAACGGCCAACACAGATTATCTATAGTAGACATAGAAACCATTCATTCAATACATCGAAATCGTTCATTATACCAAAATAGCGACTCATTCGTTGTCATACATCATTTTCTGATCAAGCACAGATTAAATACAAGTCCTCACTTGTAGTTCGCAGCATTTCGACCCGTGACGGGACGGAACATGGGAAGTTTGGGAAGAAAGAAGGGTTTCTTGTAAAATGTGTGATATTTTGGGAGATATTTCTGATTAATTCATGGTGTAGTTATTGGAAACAATAATCCATTCAAGTTGGAAGTTTATGTGGTACTGTGTTACAGTGTTGTGTTTAAATCTCTGCACTAACCTTGATCAATATACGACTATGAATTGGTAAGTAAATTCTCTCAAGATGTTTTAAGTTTCACACTTATTCTTTCCATACTTGGCTTCGATATTAAACGTAGTTAAGTATATCTATAATCATATCACGAAATAGTTTAAATAGGTACCTATCTATTTACATTCTCAAATAGTCATAATACAATTTTGGCTGACTTACAATGTATACCTACTTTTCTTTAAATTAGATACTTTATGCGTGTGTCATCTACTATCTGTATTATCACTTGGTGTCGAATCGCCCATATCTTTACATATATTCAATCTACCTTTGATCAATACCAAATTGTGAAATTCAATATTTTAAGTTTTGTAATATTTTGCCTTTCATCTCACTAATCTTTTGCAGTAATTGCTGCAAAAGATTAGTGAAATGGTGTCTTGGCAAATTAATTTGATTACTTATTCCAATCTTCTACCTTTTAGTCTGTAATAAGCACTCAACCATAATAACCATGTCTTTATGCAGAGTTTCAATGATTATAATGAAGTCGTTACCTACATGGGTTGGTAATGAATGCCAATTATCTTGCAAAAGATCACTGTCCTTGTGTATGCTGATAATTTGACCCCATTAGTAACTTACAATAATATAAAAGCCTCTTTGTAATCAATAGTAAAATATGAACAGATTCTTTTTATTAACAGTTTTTTTCAGTTTGTTGTTAATTGATCACATAAAATACACATAAAATGAGGCATCATTTTATGTGTATGTTGTGTCTTTCCCAGAAGGCAGGAATCCCAGATTTCTTTTTGAGGACTGTAACCTGAAACACATCTCTCTCATTACATTCTTTGTACAAGCTCATTTATTATTAGAATACTTTTGATTTTACTATGTTCAAATGATAATATGGGCCAAGTAAGTTTGTCTAGAGGTCTTTCACTTCCAGCTGTCCCACTCACACTTGCCTCATACACTTGTTTGGTCAAACTCAAGTCTCGGTTTAGATATAATTTCTATATCAGGAGTAAAATCACCTAGCTATATGACGATTCAAAGTGATCCCAGCGATCCTACTGAATAAATGCTTTTTGACTTTTGACTTTAACTATTGAATAACAATTATTGTGAGATCTTTGTTGTGATCAACAACATTTTAATTTCTGCACCCGCAAACAAAATCTTCTCCATTTGTCAAATCTAACAAAGTACCATTTGTGTGAAGATGCTTAGTTTCAGGTACTGAAAAATAAAAAAAATGAAATGGTTAACAAAATATTTCCTTAATTTACAGTTGCATCAACTTAAATTGCAATGTGTCCTACTCTATCAAACATAACAAAGATAGCTGTAAACTTAAACAGTTCAACCCAGTTTTATATAGAAGTCAGTAAAAAATATTGTATGTTTTATTGAGCAGCTGATTCAAATGAAATTGTTTTGCCTAACAGAGTCAACAAATCTACAGCGAGCATTGTGATGATGAAACAATTGAAGGTAGTACAATGAGCGCTCCAAGTGGTTGTGTCAACTGTAGTAATGGCTCCCAGCAGTTGGACAGCAAGCATGACACTAACTGCTCCGAGGAGGATGATGCACAAATACAGATGGCGCCTCACGTGCAGGCCTACCTCGCACAAAACAACTCTACCACAAACTGCTGCGGGCTTGCCATACCCATCGCCTTCGAACGCGCCGCAACCGGCACATGGTGGAATCCCAGATTTGATTCCGAAATACTTGAAGGCCAATACAGGAGTAGTTCCTTTAGACAAATAAGACTAAGATTTAGGTGAGTTCCTCTATATCACTGTGATGTAATCCTGCATGACTTCAATACTCTTGTATTATCGGCCCCGAAGACACCTTGTAATTGATGTTGTTATTTTTCTCCTTTTTCAGATTTGCACTTTTATACATTTTGATATTTTCTATATCGTGGTTTATCTACTTTGTGGTCCTTGGCTTGAATGGTGTGACAGTGAAATGGCCATTTTTGTGTTCTCTCTTTGCTGGAGTCCTATTGATAACATGTGTAATGCTATTTGTTACATTTACGGATATATATAAAGTGTATACTTTCAAGTTGTCGCTCGTGATGGCACTAGCTCTGTGCACGCTCAGTCTGTCGCTGGTAACGCTGACGACAGAGGCGAGCACGGACCTCGGTCCGGGCCGCGCCGCCGACATCAGCCAATCCGGACACTTCACTATGTGCGTCGAGATCCTTCTCATCATATACACGCTCACGCCTTTGCCTCTCTACGCCTGCGTCATCATCGGCATACTCTATTCGATAGTCTTTGAAGTGCTCAACATTGTCCTGCATCTGTCCGAACAAGAATGGCAATGCCCCGGAATGTTTGTACGCATATTACTGCAGCTTTGTGTGCACATAATCGGTGTACATATTTACTTGATGACATTCGTGAGAATGCGCGGAACTTTTATGAAAGTAGGTCAGAGTTTATTAGTCCGACGTCAGCTAGAAATGGAGAAGCAGCTAAAGGAGAAAATGATACATTCAGTGATGCCGCCGAAACTGGCGAGCTGGCTCATGGAGGAGCAGGTGCAGGAGTCGGAGCCCAGTCTGAAGCCTCACAACCCTTTCGGGCCACGGAGCTCCAACGCTGGAGCCTCCGATATTAAGTCCCTTTTCCGGCCCTTCAATATGAGCTGCATGGATAACGTTAGTATATTATTCGCCGATATCGTCGGCTTCACCAGAATGTCCAGTAAAAAAGGTGCTGAAGAATTAGTGAATATATTGAATGACTTATTTGAGAAATTTGACGAGCTTTGCCAGTTGCATGGATGCGAAAAAATTTCGACATTAGGAGATTGTTATTATTGCGTGTCCGGTTGCCCCGAGCCAAGACCGGACCACGCCACATGCTGCGTTGAAATGGGTTTAGGTGAGTGATTCACCAGCAACCAATGCATGCTAGCCACTTTACTATCTAGCGTAGGTATTTATTAAAGCTGATGTGCTATTATCGTTTTAGGTATGATTGATGCCATTCAGGAATTCGACAGAGAGCGCGGAGAGGGTATTAATATGAGAGTTGGGGTCCACACCGGAACCGTGCTGTGCGGGATAGTGGGGACGCGTAGGTTCAAGTTCGACGTGTGGAGTAACGATGTCTCCTTTGCTAATAAAATGGAATCCACTGGCAAGCCGGGCCGCGTCCACATATCTGAAGAAACCAGCACGTTTCTTGAAGGGTCCTACGTCTTAGAAGAAGCCGAAGAGGTGTTTGGTAAGTCTGCAATATATATTTCTGTGTTCATTTTGCTGAAACTCTTGTGATAAACGGTTTTTGTTATACAGGTCATAAAACGTACTTCATAGAAGGTCGCCAGCTGTACACCGCTTACGACCGCGAGTATTGCCTCACCCCTTCCAATCCTATAAACTTACGCCTCATTATATCTCCCGCAGCATCTCCCCAATCCGCCCTTTCCTTCAATCATTCCACTACCCCCGCCGCTTCGAAGGACAGTGGCTTGTTAGGCGACGAGAAGCCTTCTAAAAAACAGGAATCCAGTAATTTCTTGTCACCTGGCACATTTTACTTCCGAAACAAAGCCAGCTCCCTGCCCAGTATTCTGGACTCCGACACTGAGCTGGATGAGAAACGGGACAAGGGATTCCCGGAGCGCACGGATAGCTCATCGAAAAGTCCGACATCTGTGGGTAAGTTATATTTATCATTCAACAATCTGTTTTTTGACCTCGACTATCATGGAGCACGTGAATCGTAACAAAGTGATAATGCTAGGTGTTGTTGCGAAAAATCTTATCTTTTATGGATACTTGACACCGAAGATACCTACAATAGTTAGGTAAGTCCTACGTTATAAATCAGTTTAAAGCAGGTTTGATTTTATTGTTAGCTAAAGCTGTTATGAATAAGTGATTATCGGTAGCTGCACAAGTAGCAGATAAGATACGAGTTAACTATTCTTTATGAGGTGACATGACGCTCCGCCTCAAGTGTCATGACACCGCTTTCAATCATTTCTAGATAAAACGCTTACAAATGAGTTCGTGTTGTAGAGATTTAAACGAATTATGAGTGAAAATGAACTTCACCTGTGCGATAACAACAATGTAAGACTTAATCTTACACAAATTGTAATATTTTCTTTCGATATACAATGTAGTGAGTTTAAAAATAGTTGGAATACCAAGTAGCTCTGGACTTGGTAACAGAGAATACGTCAGAGTTTGGTAACGGGAACCATAGGCATGCTTATCGATTTTATTGTCGCTGACTGTACCTAATAATAGCAATAGAATGTTTGTTTATTTATCGTTTGAGTGCTGGAGAGATCGTGAGCAATGTTTTAACTCATGTTTGCTCTAGGTACTTACATCCATATCTCTCATCTCTTCCAGTATGTAATTGACTCTACCAGTTTTTATACCTAGCTTATTTTTTGTTATGGCATTTGAACGGAGTTTTTAGGCCGCCTGAAGGCCTCTCAGTTTTTATTGCCACTAGCGGTCACCCATCCATTTTGTAATCGCGCAGAATGTTTAGCTTCAACGATCCAATAAGAACGACTAAGCACTAGGAGAGCGCTGCAGCTCGAATCTAAGCAGTATCCTACCGTACTCTAGGTAACATGCGTTCTATGATATAAGAAATGTCATAGTAGGTATTTATCACCGGTACGTTACCATGAAAGTGCCAAAAAGTAGGTAATGAAAACAACACGACTTTGGTTTAGCACATTACATTCTTTTTATCACAAAATTAGCACCAGTCAATATTTGTGCAATGCCGAAGGTAAAAATAGTATAATCAAGTACTGAAATCTATTAGAGCGTGACCTGTCCAAATATAATTTAGGTATCTATTGTTATCGCAAATAATGATTCACAACAATAGCCACTGATCCATCATTATACAGTCCCGTTAGTATTAGGTAGGTACGTGATTTCCGAAATGATAGCGTCTATCTTGAACAGTTGAATTGCAAATAATCTATGTTCAATCTGTGAATTCCATGAATTTATCAGGGGATCCTGTCGATTGACATAATGTTAATTGTCCTAATATAAATACACATAACATACTAGTCCTAAAATACTGTAGTCATACTGTTAAATTTCCATAAAATTAAACTGACATACATATATTTTGTCCTAATATATTAAAGACATACCATTATATTTACATATTCGTCTCAACTCCTAATATATGTTATCATAATAGTTATTATTACTATTGCTAACTTGCATAAACTATTTTGTCCTATTTTTGATCGTCCTAATGTTTATTTATCCTAATAAATACTATTTAATCCCTACAAAACTGATATGACAGCCGCCGAAGCGCCAGAACACTTCACTTGAGTCACCCAAATCGAATTCAGTTGGTTAGGTTAGGTTTGAGCAGTGACCAGAAAAAGTTTAGTGGATTCACTCAATCACCCAGATGGAATTTAGTTTGTGAGGTTATGTTTGAGTAGTGATCACTAACAGAGATAAAGTTGAGTGTATTCACTCATGCACCCTGATCGAAGTTATGGTGTTCATACTTTCCTATAAACCTACTTGTACTAATAGTGTTTGCTACATACATAAGTATTGATATAACGTATAATTGATCGAAGTGCAGTTGTTCTAAATATTATTTGCTTTAATTGTTGTATTAGTTCGAACACTTATTTACTATAGGTCCATATTCTATACATTTATTTTGTTATAATTGTATCATTTAATACATTTTTCAGTTTATATAATTATTATAAATATAACTGAAATATTACATAAAATTTTAATTGCTCTAAATAGGAACTTTCTATAAGCTTATCGTGTTGCCATAACAGGCTAACAGACCTATAGAATAGGTTGCGAGGAGCGTAGCGACGAGCATGGTTTCAATAGTGACCAAACCATGCACGAGCCGAGCGAAGCGTGCCGCGGTAGCGGCCGGCGAGTGCCAGAACCGACTTGTTCCTCTTAAACCTTATCGTTATAGGTAGAAAAAAAATCACCTGGTTTGTATTGGTCTTTGTTCTCTAGTATTTTATTTATACAATCGTTTTTTCGTACGTGTAAACGACGTTCTTTTGGTGGCGATTCTCCATTAAGTATACTCTCAATTTAATATGATTACGGCATAATATTATTAGGAATATTGCAATTAGACGTGATAAACTTTATAACATATTAAATGTATTGTATGGTCGGTATAATCAAAATAATTATGTATTTTACGATTATAAAATATGGTACAGTTATATAAATCAGTTAGTTAAATAAATTAAAAAAAAACACAAATTATGATCACTATTATGATTTCAATTGTTATTATTTTTGATTATTAGGAGTAATATTGTTAGGGCTCATAACTTTAGGAGTAAATATTGTTAGGGCTTATAACTTTAGGATTACCGTATGTTAGGAGATGTGATTTTATGACTATTTAATGTTATGTTCACTTAATACTATGACTATTGTTAATTAGGTGTAGTATTGTTATGTCGAGTAATCATTAGGACAATTTAATATTAGTACCAAATACAGTATGGGAATTAAAAATAGGATAAGAGACGTTATGTGAATCATTAGGGACCCATTTATCAGTGTGCCATAAAATTTTGATGGCCAATGAAATCTTGACGACCGCGGTGGCATGGCGGGCGGGTGAATTCTCGGCTGAGGCGCAAGAGGTGCGAGTTCGATTCTCGTGGGGCGTGACAAATGTTTTTTTATTTATTTATATACATATTTTTGCATGCATTACACGAAAACATTTGTCATGGGACCATAGTAGGTACAAACAAATACAATCTTCTTTAATTAATGACACCATTTTACAAGTCCTTATTGCTAATGGTCCTCGTACGATGGTACTCGTAGTTTCTGATACTCGTTATAAGGGAATCCCAGTGTGGCATCAGAACTTTGTTTGTCATTGTAAGGTGTGTTACAATTACTCACACTCTTTCAGGGAGCTACGGCAAATACACAAACAAACTGAAGAATTGGAAAGTGCCAAGATTTCTACGGAAACATTCGGACACACCGCTACACGAGATGAAGAAACGCGAATTAAGCGATAAAACTTTGCATTTCATTGAGAGAGGCGAGACGAACCAGTTACATAACGGTTACCATCAAGTGCCCATTGTGATAGAATCTCAAGACAATAAGAGCTCGAAGCCACAGAGTAGTAGCAAGTTGAATATACCTATCAGCCGAGAAGTGGCGTCGTTTGAGAAAGAGATTATAGACATCCGATCCTATCTCAGCCAGTCAAGGAGTAATATGTCGCCTTTCGCGAGAAGTAGCAGCTATAGATCTCAATACGGACGACAGAACACCATTGACGTAAGTAAGCTTGATTACATAAGCATTTCTTTTAAACTTCTTGTCAAGGAATTCATACAGTCAGTTATTGACAAAACTGAATTACGACGTCAGATGTACGAATCCTACTAGCCTACTAATATAATAAATCTGAAAGTTTGTGAGTATGTTTTGATGTTTGTGTTTCAATCACGCCTAAACCAGTGAACCGATTTTGATGAAACTTGGAATAGATGTAGATAGTGACCTAGAATAGCGTATAGGCTATTCAAAATGTTGGTACTTACCACGCGAGAAAAGCCGCGCGCAGAAGCTAGTTTATATTGCGTAAATAGTCGTAGTAGAATTCTAATTTGTTTAAATTAAACGAAACCCTATTTTTAAGGTTTTTATTCGTTTATTTGCCCTGTGATTTCCGAGATCCGTTTTTGACGGAAACAAAATAAGATGATAGGTACCATGTGAATGTGAGTGAAGTCGCGGGAAGCAGCTAGTAGGTATTATGAATGATAAGGTTGACCATATAGGGCTATAGGTACAATTATTTATTTACAATTATTATCAATGCTTTGCGGAAAATTACTATAATTATTTATGTTCCTACGTTCATTAACAAGAATGATTACGCAAGCCTTTCGAAGACGTATTTGTTTATGTAAGTTATTAAATTACGCGGATGATGATTAATGTTCACTAAAAATAACTTGGTCACGTCAAGGAAAGTAGTTGAGTAATGACGTGCATTTTACGAAAATCAACCTTAAGACTAACTTAACATTACTTATTTTTATGTGAACTTTGACTCGCAAACCAAAAAACGCGGTGCGATCCAAAAAGGGCATGTAAGAGGGGAGGTATGAGAAACATAATTTTCCGAAATGTATTACCTAATGTATTGATAGTGAAGTAAGTATTAAGGATGACAACATTTAGGTCGGTCAGTATGGGAAAGTCTGAAACTAAAGAAAAAAAAAAAAAAAAACTAAAACATACAAGGATTTGTTCTTAGGAACCATGTCATCGATTTCAGTAACAAGGAAAACTGCATTCATTATAAAAGCATTGTTAAAGCAATGATATTAAAATACAATTTAATTTATTTTAATAGGTGTTCGAAATTACTACAATTTTTTTTCAATACATCATTCAACTCGTTTAGGTGCGTAAAAATAAACTAAAAGATTTTTTTATTTATTTACTTTAATTAACACGGTATATACACCCAATTACATTAATTAAAGAAGAAATTACATAAAAATAATAATGATTAAAAATATTACATGGTCAGAATGAATTATGAGTCAAAATAGTATTAAGTAAAAATAAAAACATACACAATTTACAATAATAATTATAAAATATTAAAACAATGCTTTTATTTATTTTAGACATCATGTTAAATAGTAACATTTACTGCTTAAGACCTACACAATGCTTAGTTTATAAGACTCGGATATTTTATAGCTTCATAATCAAATTCATAAAAATAAATAATAGAGTTTAAAAAGTTTAGTAGGTGTCACGGAATAATTAGTAAAATTGCAACTGCATACCTCGGTTTATCTTAGCTTTAGTAAAAAAAAAACTCATAATCCCACTAATATAATAAAGCTTAAAGTGTGACTTTGTTTAGATGTTTGGATATTTGGATGTTTGTGTTTCAATCACGCCTAAACCAGTGAACCGATTTGGATGAAACATGGAATAGACCTGGAATAGCATATAGGCCATTCAAAATGTTGGTACCACGCGGGTGAAGCCGCTCGCAGTAGCTAGTAGGTACTTAAATATTGTAACCATAACTTTAAAGTTATACGCAAAAGTCAGTATGTACACTTGACAGTATTTCTTAAAGGTCATCACGAAACCGAAACACCTGGTCAAAGAATTACAGACAACCTTCTGGTTTATAGTTTGCGTTTTAGTGGTATATCGATTTCCAATGAACAAGTTTATGTTCCCTCTAAACCTTATTTACCTGTGTTTGTATCCCGGCTATGTTCGGCATTAAACCACCATGTTGATGTCAAAAGAAATATAAAAGGGTCTCTCATTTTAAACTACACAAACTGACAAGGCCTCATTTTTGTGTTGTAAATAGACGTTTTATCGGGATTTTCATAACCAAACAAAAAATTTTTATTAAATATTTCTTAATTTATTTGTTTACCCTTACAATGAAAGACCGTCTAATTAAATAACAAGCAAATATAGAACAAAAAACAAGATAGAGAGGGGACTGGAAGAGTGAGATAAGTGGGGGAGTTTTACTTTGGTTTTACGGCTTTTGAAGTTTCAAGTTCAGTTTTAACTAGCTTATTATGTAATAGCTATAGCAAAAATCTTAAAAAAATTTGCCCGTGCTGTCTCTACAGGATAAAACACCAAAATCAAATTTCTTTGGTAGAATATTCCAATGATTACTTTATCGCAGTAGCCCTAGTTAACAACCAATGAATAATCAGCAATCGATCGCAAATTACATAATCAGGCGACAGGACTACTATTTTTGGTCGAATAAAGCCATTTTTTTGATAATTCTAGATGATTGTTCACTCTTACGCTGAGTTTGAAACGCTTTGTTCATAGTTCATATTAACAAAAAAAGCATTATCGAATCAGATATTATTCTATCTTATCTTATATCTATGTCTGTTAGCTGTAGTGCTTTGTACAATGTTTAGATAAATGAAATAGGCCCAGCAACTGTATTATCTTTACCTCAATTGGCTTTATCAGCAGAAAAGACAATACGTATTGCACTGACTAAGCTGCGGGTTTCCTCACGATATTTACTTTGCTCGTATTAATCCTATACATATTTTCCTTAACAAAACGTTCATTGACCGAGAGTTGTCTGTTATTTAGGTAAATCGTAAGTCGTGTATTGTACGCTAGTTGCTACATACTACTATAACATTCAGAGAGGATGTGCCTCAAATTGCTATCCTCATCAAAATTCGTTTTTAAGAATCTCTTGTTTAAAAATATCCCACCAAAATATTTCATGTAAAATAGATTGCCAAAAGACTCTACATTTTCACTGTAAAAAAATTATCAGATCTCTTCTCATAGAGCCAAACCCCAGCTGAGCAACGTTTTGTGCTGCGCGCGAAAAAAAACCAGCGTTTTCCTCCTTTTAATCCCCTTTAGGGGTAGAATTTCCAAAATTATATTCTTAGTACTCCCCTACATCATAAAAGGAATGTCCCTCCAAGTTTTTTGGCTCTAGGACTTACGGTTTAGGCTGTAAGTTATTTATTACTAGCTGTCCGTCGCGGTGTTATCCGCGGTCCCTCGGGAAAACTTCACTTTCCCGGGATAAAATATAGTCTATGTTCATCAGGGATAATGTAGGATTCTAATGGCGAAAGAAATGGTCCGTAGTTTCAGAGCCTATTCAATTCAACATACAAACAAACAAATTCTTCCTCTTTATAATATTAGTATAGATTATGTCTGTCAAGCCTTAAGGTGCATTTACACGATGCGATTTTTCGTACGATTTTCTAAGCCCCGCCCATTGAACGTGCAGACGAGCGTTGCGCTAACTATGACAAATCGCATACGATGAGCGTTTACACGTGAAAAATTGCCGTGCGATACGATATCGTATAGGTTGAAATTGCATCGTGTAAATGCACCTTTTACTAACAGAAGATATCACTCAGGAATAATGTAGCTTTCTACTGGTGAATTATTTTTAAATAGTTTCAGCAGTTCAAGAAATGACTTCCTCCAAACAAACCTCAAAACTCTTATTTCCTCTATTCCAGGTACCAGTAGGCCGTGCACGTAGTTCGACCCTTGCCACTCAAGGGGAGTTGGTTCGTCCCAAAGAACGCCGATTGAACTTGCCGATACCCTCTCAGACGCTTCGTCCACAAGACGACGTTGTCAGTTTGTGTCCTTCGGTCAATAGCCGTAAGGACTCCGGCATCAGGAGTACTAGTCGTCGGTCTAGTATTCAACAACAGGTAATTTAATTAAATAAAATAGAAAAATACAATATACAGTACGCACAACCCATCTTTAGCTCTCTGAAGTTAGGTGCACTAAACGATTGCGCAGGTTTGGTAGAGTAGGCGAGAACGATGCAGCAAACTAAGCGAGTGAGTGAGGCAGCTATACAACGCTATCTTCGTCTTTTAGGCACAATAGATTATTTTTCAGCCTAGCCATGATTATTTTGGAAGAAAAAGTAGTCTATCTTTTTTCTGGGGATGCAATTTATATCCATGTTAAATTTCATCAAAATCAGTTCAGCGGTGTAGACGTTAAAAGATAACACATACAGAGAGAGAACTGTTAGCTGCGATATTCCCGTTTTGCCGCGGACGAGCCACGTCCTGTCCGATCGAGGATTTGCCTCGCGAGGCTGCTCGCTCAGTCAGAACGCGGCTAATAGCGTATGACTGATCACTGACTAGGGAATCATACTCCCTCATCTTAGTGAACTTTTTTATAAAATATTCAAAGAAAATCACTCGCTGCCTATCATTTTGCATGTGGAGTGAACTCCAAAGTTCAAGAGTGGTATTAATGTTTTTTCAACCAAATGGAAATGGGCCATAAACATGCTTTTAATAACACTTTGTAAACACAAGATTCAACGTTATGTGCGGCGGCCATAAACAATACTGATCGTAATGATCAATCTGCGTTGCATTCGATTTTGAACTCTCTTTCTTGAATTTAAAGTCGTATTTTATAGATTCCAAGTCGGCCTTCTTTCAATTTTGGTAACCTTCATATAAAATTTGACCGAAGTGCTCTCTTTACAGATATTCGTGTTGAATCACCTCGCGACGTCCCAGAATGATATAATGGGACATCGGGTGTCCGGTTACTATACGTCGAGCCAGTCTTCTATCAACGAACTCAACTCTCGATCTCGTCTTCCCCCGCCATTGAACGACCAACAAGTACAGTCCTTACAAAAGCTACGTAAGCAATCAGATCTTCAGCTCATCCGATGTGTACAGGACAACGCTCGTTCAGGAATCAACTACTTCGTTCAACCGCCTTTGAATAGATTCACATTGTTCTTCAAGGCATCGGAAATGGAACAGCATTACCGTGATAAAGCTCACAGAAGCGATGATTGCGAAGATTTCCCTCCTACGCTTACAACATCGAGATTCAACACAGCGTTAGACATACTTGTATCAGCCATAATATTTCTTGCCGTCACAGCTTCGATATTC
Organism: Epirrhoe alternata; assembly: GCA_963565295.1. Classification (NCBI taxonomy): domain Eukaryota; kingdom Metazoa; phylum Arthropoda; class Insecta; order Lepidoptera; family Geometridae; genus Epirrhoe; species Epirrhoe alternata. The sequence continues at coordinate 7,714,192 of OY751381.1, read as the reverse complement.
ATATTGTACAACGATTGGTATTACTCTCTAGGTTGGTTCATCGTATTCAGCTTTGTAGAAATAATAGCGATGATGCTCTGCGTGTACAGACATTATCTTAAGTGGAAAACGAAACACGACCCGATAATGGTCGCAGCTCATTTGAGAAAATCTATCGGTGTATTCAGAAAACTGACCAATTGGCTACCGTGGCATTTTTCAGGCGGACTTTTGATTAGTTTACCAATCCTAGCGATATTGATAAACTTCTCGTGCGAGAATACGACTATGACTATTCTTAGAGGGGAGCAATCGTTCTACGTTTATCTCTTGTGTATAAGCATTGTGCATTTTTGCAACTTTACGCAAATGAACTGGCTCGTAAAAAATACTCTGGTGACGCTTTACGCTGGTTTGTTCCTATTTTTTGCCGTGCTCGGCTGTCGCGAAGCCAATACTCAACTTCTAGACTCAAATATTTTAAACTTAACTCCTTTAAATGTTGCTCAGAACGTCACAGATTTTATAAGTTTAGTGAATGATACCGTTTGGATGGATGACAACGGCACGCGGCCGAATGACTTTATGACGATGCACAACAAGATGCATCTCATCGAACTGTACTTAGATGTAGCGTTATTATTAATTCTGGTTTGGTTCTTGAACCGCGAGTTTGAAATAAGCTATCGGTTAAGTTTCTACAGCAACGTTGTTGCGAACCGTGATAAGCAGAAAGTGCAGAACATGAGGAACCAAGCCGATTGGTTGTTGCATAATATAATCCCGCGGCACGTGGCCGACCAGCTCAAGAATACCGCCAAATATTCGGAGAATCACAAAGATGCCGGCATTATATTCGCAAGCATCGTCAACTTTAATGAGATGTATGATGAGTCCTATTTGAAGGGAAAAGAATATCTGAGGGTTCTGAACGAGTTGATAGCGGACTTCGACGAGTTGCTAGAGAGGCCGCAGTTTCAACACGTTGAGAAGATTAAAACTATAGGCAGCACGTTTATGGCAGCTAGCGGTCTCAATTCCGATATGAGGCATGCATCGCGTGGCTCTTACGACCATCTCTACCAACTGATGGATTTCGCGTTAGAAATGCAGAAGGTCGTTGATAATTTCAATCAGGATCTGCTCGAGTTCGATTTTATATTAAGAATAGGTTTTAATTTCGGCGATGTTACAGCTGGAGTGATAGGTACATCGAAGCTGTATTATGATATATGGGGTGATGCGGTGAATATCGCATCTCGTATGGACTCGACCGGAGTGCCAAAGCGGATTCAAGTTGGCGAAGCTTGCATCCCCGTTCTCTCTGCTCGGTACGACTTTGAACCGCGCGGTAGCGTCTACGTAAAAGGCAAAGATAACATGAATGTTTATCTCGTCATTCGCAAGAAACCGTTAGACATATAAAATATTTTTAAAACGAAAAGTAGAATCTGTGATTTAATTATATTGGTGTATATGAAAATAAAGAACTATTTATTATATGTAGTGAAAGTGAGTAGGTAGATTTGAAGAAATACTCGAGTTTAAGCTGATAACTTATTATACATTAAGCTTTCTGTGTGTTGGGAAGCGCGCGCGCGTGTATGTATACACTAGCTGAATTTTGTTGTTAGAACATTATTACCTTTACCTATTAAATCTCCTTGCCTAATATTGAAGTATCTGTGACCAGTGTTCTAGTCTTCATATTTTTTTGGATATGGTCCAGTTTTTGATATTTTTGTTTTTATAACAATCGTAATGTATCTAGTACTATTGCAATTACCGGTAGCTAATTCTTTTGAATAAATATGAATATAGAAAAATTGGATCATCGCCACTTTTATACTTATTGCATAGTATACATTTTTCTATACAAAATTTATATTTGTAAATAACTGAGGTTGTAACTGACCTGTTTGATATAGTACGATTGAGTACGAGTAGTAAATAATTTTTATTTATTTAAGATGTTTGATCTATGGTACTAATACTTAGGTTTTATTTGAAAGTGTTTGTAGTGAGCTTGTTTATGTGATTATTCATCTTTGTTGTAGATTTCTACTTTTGATACCGTTGCTATTTGCGTAAATACTATTATCGAAGTGCAACTATAACTATTTATAAAGAAATTGAGTTCGTGACTCTTTGAATCTAAAAACCACAAACAACTGGATTAGTATGTGTGCAAATAATGCTGTAGAGTTTACTTTCTGATTTATAAGGCTGAACCATGCTAGATCTTTGGACCATGTAAGTGACAGACCATGAGGATAGTGCATGTAAGTTATTATCTGTGATGCGTTGGTAAGGAATGGATTTGGCTTTTGTTCGGTCTGTCTATCTTGATCTAGTCTTTAATTCTTTAACTTTAAGTATAACTCAATTACAAACAACGAAGAAGCATTGCGAAGACCAAAATAAGTCGACGTGACGTTACCTATTCATCATTGTTTGTGTGAAATAGTTGTAGTTCAGAAAATTGTAAATGTCTCTTAAACTGTTTTTTGTCTCGATCATAATATTAGTTAGGACCTTACACTCCTTGCTCATTTAATAGTACAATAATTTCACAAATCGTGAACACATAATTGCAATATTATTTATTAGTAGCTGCAATAATATTTATTCATATTTTCCTTCATGTCAAACTTTTAGTAGTAAAAATTGTTAGGCGAGAGTAGGTGTAGATTGAAATCGATTAACTTTAAAACGAACGGTTTGGTGGCATTAAATATAATGTGGTGAAAACTTATGATAAAAGCCTTAAATACTATACATTCCACTTTGTATTTAAATTAGATGCCTTTGAATGTCTATTTTCTATAAAGAATGGATAAAAAAAATTTGTGAAAGTGCAGAATTGTATGTAAACAGAATGTTGGACCAAAACTGGTATTTAAGTGAAATTAGCTCTCTTGTCCTTTTGAATTTCACTGTACTAGAAAATTTGAGACATGCAAATGTGATAAACAAATTATGTATACACGTCTTCTACGTTCTCATATACCTGTTTATATTATACATTTTATATGCGGTATGTAGGTATTTGTCCAATTATTCACAGTTCACTCCAGATTCGCCTTCAAGTCCAATGTAGCATATATGACTAGCAGCCTAGTATAAAAACCACGTATATTGTATCCAATTGAATGTAAATAGAGGTTTAAAATAGGTTAAATATCCATTACGTCTTTGAGTTTAGCACAGGAGGTGTTTGATTCAAGAAAGGCCAGGAAAAAATACTTTTTAATGTATTTACCGAGCTCGATTGATATCGCCTCATATCTATTGGCAGCTATCATTTGAAGATATTGCAGCTGAATTGTTATGGCTATTCGAATGGGCCTATTTTATCCTGCGTCTTCTAAAGTCTGACAAGCAGTGGGTGGGTACAAAGGGATACAATTTTGCAGTGTAAAAAAATATTAAAGGCAAATTAAACGTTAAAACGATGAAGGTTAGTATAAAATATGAAAATATTAATGTTTTTTTTAATGAGACGCAGTTCTTTACAAAATGACATCTATAACGTAATTATTTCGTGTATCTTGACGATTTTAGCTATTCTATATATTTTAATTAAGATACTAACAAGTTTAGTACCGTTTTTATATTTCTATCTTTCCTGACAAATCACGTTTTAGATATTTTATATGATCCAAATACAGTTTTTTCTGCTTTTTTGTAATACCAAGATTAAAACGAATTATATTTATTCTAATACATGAAAATAAAAATACGAATGGTCTATAAATTGTGTTTAATTTAACATCCTACAAATAAATAAAGTTTCAATTGTTTTAAATATATTTATAAACAAATAAGCAAGGACTACATACCTACTATACAAAGCAACAATATCTACTGACATATATAGAAACATTGATTTATGAAAGTAATTCCCCTACCTGTTTACGAGTACTAAGAGTTTATAAAAGTAAACTGAAGTACAAATTATATGTAAAAAAACACGATGATAGTGATTGACATTGAAATAAAACTTGAAGCACCATTGTTGGTGAACTACGGTTAACGGTTGCCCGCTCTATAAACTCTAGAATATTATCTGCAGCGTATTTTAATGTGAAAGTGTATTGATAGGGTTGTCGCTCCAAGCGAAGTCCGCACTAGAGAAGGCATAGATCATCCAATAGAAGAGGTTGAGGAGAGCGAACGAAGCTGGGAACATAACGCGAGCCGCGCGGTCGATATGTGATACGCTATTGATGTGGCCATGCCTGCCTGTGAAACAAATAACAATTATGATTACTCTCAGATCTTTTTTTATGCGCTTTTACTCTAAACGGTGAAGGAAAACATCGCGAGGAAACCAGTACCTAAGAGGCCGCGATGGGCTAGCAAACTGGGGTTGGTCTTGGACTGTCTACGAGTAGAACACAATTTGACTACATCACCTTATGGAATACTAACTTCTGCAAAATGTGGGCATGTTATAAAATTATGTATTTGAACATGCCATTGACTACCCCCTTATACATCTTCTGAGGACCTGGAAAACATAAAAAGATCTGAGATAATGTCTACCGCGTCTTGGGGATACAGTCGTGACCCTTTCAAATATTCCAGATCCTCTGAAAATGTCTGTGCAGTGAGAGGCTTGTTCAAATACGTATTTAATAAATGCCTACATTTTTCGTCTAAACTCAAATGTCATTTTGCTCTTATCCACGTCATCATTGTAAGCAGGCAGGTGGAAGAAACCTCATGAAACTCACCGGCATCGACTTGCCGCTTGCGTCGGTACCGGTCGTCCCCAGCTAGGCAGTAAAGCAGCTGCCTCCACTTGGGCACTCTTGTCTCCGTCTGCGTGGTGCGCTCCATCGTCAGCCGAACCACCACCGGCTCCGAAACTTGCTCCGAGTCGCTCTCACTCCGGTTTGGGAGGGAAAAATTCTGGAAAATAAGTAGTTTTTGATGCTATGTTGCGATGGTAAGTTTTTCTTATTAAGAAACTCTAATTAAATAGAAACATACGTAGTTATTAGCAGAGCGCGCAGAGCTGCGCCTGCGCACCGCGAGCTCGTGCGCGGCGTACGCGTCCCCGCCAACTTCCTCGATCAGCTCCTCCCACTCCGAATCGTCCACTATGATCTCCCCGGATCCCACCTGGAAGTTATACAATAAAATTCATTTTTATTAATACCACAAAAGTTATCGAAAGTTTTAATTAGAATAATATAGAGCTTCGTATTTTATGTTTTTTTTTTTTTGCTTTTTAGATATAAACTAGTCTTTGTACATAAGAACTACACAATATCGTAGAATTACACAGCACCTTAGATTTTAGTAACAACATGTGTTACACAATTTCGTAGATGTTTGTAACAACTTAGAACTACATATGAATCAGGATCGTAGAGTAGCATGTCATTGAAGATGTTTCTAGCAACGTAGAGCTACACAGTGTCGTAGATATTTGTAGCAACGTAGAGCTACACAGTTTCATAGATGTTTGTAGAAACGTAGAGCTTCACAGTGTCGTAGATGTTTGTAACAACGTAGAGCTACACAATTTCATAGATGTTTGTAGAAACGTAGAGCTTCACAGTGTCGTAGATGTTTGTAAAAACGTAGAGCTACACAGTTTCATAGATGTTTGTAGAAACGTAGAGCTTCACAGTGTCGTAGATGTTTGTAACAATGTAGAGCTACAAAATTTCATAGATGTTTGTAGCAACGTAGAGCTATTGTTTCGTAGATGTTTGTAGAAACGTAGAGCTTCAGTGTCGTAGCTGTTTGTAGTAACGTAGAGCTACGTGTAGAACTTTGAACTTAACTTTGTTTCTTATAAACAAATGTAAATTTTCAAAAACATGTTATAATTTAAGTTAATAATACCTTAGTAAAATAATGTACGCCGGCAAATTCAAGCAAAGTAGCGATACAGTAGAAGAAGCTCATCAGTAGGAACCAATCCAAGGCAGTTGCGTAGCGCACTTTAGGCAAATCAGTACGCGAATCTAGACTTATAGTGGATAGAGTGAGCACTGTTGTAATGCCTAGACCCACACGGTCTGATGTTGCCTGAAATAAATAAAGTTATATTATTAACAACTAGCTGCGTTCTGCGGTGTTATTTCAAACAAAAATAATTTACTTAATTAAAATCGGTGTATGCATTGGGAGCATAACTACGTCAAACCATAGCTCTTTTTGCGTCGGAAGTTAAATAAACAAGAGATCAATAGTACTTGGTACCTAATTGCTTACGTTGGGGCTAGATGATGCTGTGTGAAAAGTCCAGGATTATTTGACTAATGTTGCCTGAAATAAATTTTGATTTGATTTGATTATTTATTTATTAAATCCTCACCTCTCTGTGAATCCAAAAAGATACCCAAGAGAGGACGACGATCAGAATGCACGGTACATACACCTGGATAAGGAAATAACCAGTGTGGCGTTGCAGGTTGAATGATACTTGGAGCACTGAGAAGTCACCTGCAGAGAAATTTTATCATGAGAGCATTTGTAAGCAACGGTTGGCGAAACCTAACGCTCTTAGTGATGAGAAGCTGAAAAAATGCCTGGACCTGCTGCATTTTCTTAAATCTTTCTATAGGTAGGTGGTAGATACTTTACAGATGTAGTAAAATGCAATAGAATAGGTACCTACATGCGTCTTCTAGCTATGTTAAAAAGCTATATTTTTCTTTCCTTTTTACCTACATCTTATTATTCTAATCACAAGCAAACTCCGTATTAATGCATGAAGCAGCACCGTGCTACTCAGCTATGCAATAACAAGCTCAAGAAATGTAACATAAAATAGTAGGTAGGTACTATAATTGACGTATGTACAACAAGAAATGGTACAAAGTGCTGCAGATCCGACATCGATGACTACTCGTATTTAGGAACACAGTTGACATCTCCATTCCATTTGAGAAAATGTAAATTCTTCGAAGCGTAAAAGCCGATTCGTGTTCGAGCGGTTCGCCTGACATTACTTCGTTGCCTCGGAGAAAAAGAAAATCATATTTAGGTGCGTATAGCACATGCCTAAAAGCACTCGAGGTTTATATTGGGAGGCAATTTGAGATAAAAGTGCTAAACGTGTTTGCTAAATAAGTGGGTAAAATTTATCGTTGAGTGGTCTTCAATTTGATTTGTAGATAACGAGGTCGATGTTACGAGTATGAAGTTTGTCGTTCGTGTAGTAGGGAATATTGATGGTGATCGGATATCTTTGGGTATTTACCTACAAAAGCATTTTTTTATATTATACAGGGTGTAAAAAGACGTCTACCGAAGCCGAAAGGGGTAGGTATAGCATCCCAACACACAACCAAATCCAAAAGGATTTTCCGGAAAAATCACTATATCCGGAGAAAACAGCGTTTGAAGTGTACTGTTCGCGTATGTTTTGGGCGCGTTTTTTACGTAGATTGCTGGATTTTGAGTTTTAATAGTATTTTTCTTTTATAAATGAAATTATTAGGTAGGTATGGTCTTAATATGTCGTACTAGTAGTAAATAACCGAAAATAACATAACATGACGAAGGAAAGTCAAAATTTTTTTTTGTGTTTTTTTCGCTAATTATGTTCAGAGTCATGGTCTCATAGCAACCCCTCAGTTTTCGGTAGCAGTCTTTTTACACCCTGTATAATTTTATACTTATTCCAATAACGATCAACAAATTAAATCGACTCTAAGCACAATGTTTTCTTTTAATGTGACCATGATTAGATAAGTCTGTGGAGTTAATTGGCAACTGAAAAAGTTTAAAGTTAATTTATAACTATTGTAACAATAAATAAAAATACATTGCCTTTTTTTTTCAGATAATATTCAATTGATTCACCGAAAATAACTAATCAAATCAATTCTAATTCTATTTATCGGGGTAAATACAGCTTCATTTCCTAATCATGGGTCCATGGGATGGAACATTATTGAGTTCATATTTTTCTGTTTGCAGAGGCGATGTAATAAAAGAGGTTAGGTACTTTTGTTTGTCCCGAAACTTTCTTCCTTATGTATATATCTACCTAAGTTCTTTGTAGTTATTTAGACGTCATATAAAGTAGTAGTTACGAGTATGTCCCTTCCTAACACATTATGGGTTAATGATATTGACATGTCTTTCCTTTTTCTTTGAGGGTTATAATGTCTAAATTACGTTATAAATTAGCCTTCATTTGTCTATTAGTACATTTTTGGATATGGGTAGGTAGGTATAGGTAACTTATTTATATGTGGAACCTTTACTCAATATTATAATAATCTGAATCAACTATTATTTAAAGTGAGAAAATCCTTAGAAAAAGCTTAGGTTTCAGAAGTTATTGGTTAAATTAGGTTGGATTTTTTTACTTGAATAACCCTATTTGTTGATGCTACAGCATTTTCTATCTCAAATTAAACTAACGAATAACAAAACAGGCAATAATAAAAAACTTGTACTCATAAAATTGTTCACTCTGGGAATTTTCACCTTGGTACTTTAAAAGGCCAAATTCAGTAAAAAATAGTCCCATAAGTAGAAGTTTTTTCATGATATTACGAATGCTCACAGTTCCTGGAAGTTGTTAAAACACTCAGGGACTAAGACATAGGGTTTTTAGATTCCTAATCTGATGTTGAAAATTAAACATTGATTTTCTCAAACACAAACGCGTAACTTTGAATCCAAACTTTTTTAACTTGCACTAATGCTAAAAAGCTGTCCCGTTCGGACATTCTCTATAAAAAGCTTTGAATGATTATAACTTAAAAACTACAAAAAATCGCGGAACATACATGGGGTAAGTATTTCCGAATAGCCCTGGATGTGAGGAACTTTTTTTTTCTTTTGACGTCACTGAGTGGTCCACCCTGAATAAGTAAATTTTAAATACGTGTGGGTAAGTATTCGTAAAAACTTACCTTCTCTTCTAGTGAACGTAAAGTTCCTGTACGGAAAACTGATGAGATCGAACTGAGAGAGAGTCATTCCTGGTACGAAGTTCACACTCTCTGAATTCTGCCATTGGTATACCAATTGCTGGTTTGAATATGCATCTGCACAAATTAAAACAACAGTTTTTCTAAAATAAATAATAGTAAGTATAAATAAATAACACCCAATAATCATACCTATACTAGTCCTGACCCCACATAAAGTACCCTGAGTCTTGGTTATCAGAAACTATGAGAACGACGGTACCAATCCAGATTGTTAACTACTGCTAAAATTACTGCAAATTATTGTTCTGGCCAATACATATTAGGCAACTTTATAGTTCAAACATGGAAAAAAAATTAAAAAAGAGAAAAATTCAAAAATAGACAAAATTCTTTGGCGTTATATTAAAGATAAAAAAAATTGTCTCGCAAGACTGAACGAAAAGTCCAAGTCATTTAAAAACGAAATAAAGTCCTCGAGACTTGTAGCAATTGAGCAGTTCACAAAAGAAAGTGGGTAATAAGAGAACCCTTAAAAATGAAGCAAAAAGCAAAACATTTAAAATCGTTTCCCGAAAAAACACGATGCTAAAGAAAAAACAACAAATCAAGTATTGATTCTCACAGCTTCCCAAAATCAAAGGACATGATTGTCTGTCCATCGGAAAATTGCGCAGTTCCATCGGACATTTCGCCTTTATTGTCAATCTGAAATGAACACAAAAGATAATTCTGTACAAAAGTGGCACAAAAGATTATAATAGGCCTGCGTTTCAGAAAGAGAAACCAAAGAAATGATCGGTATTTATTAGTCCTCACGTAAACGTGATTGACATCAACTTTTGTAATAAAGTACAATGTTCATTTGGTAAAATCATTTTAGTAAAATATCTATGTCTGCTCAATGCATATTATGATTGTGTTCAACAAAGAGTTGATTCAATTAATTGAGTGAATAACATTAATCCGACTCTTATTTAATGCGATGAATAGAGCTGAATAAAATAGTTTCACTAGAAAAATGTTCATTAACAAACACGTTAGAGAGACTTGTTTGGATTGGACTTTGGACCAGTGAAAATGTACCGAAAGCAGTGAAGATAGATTGAATTCTAAAACGATCGGAAGTTCATCCTGCTTGTTGTATTCACAGGCAGAATCGAGCGATCAATCCGAACTAAACCGATTAACAGGCGTTTGAGCTTACCCTACTAGACCGTTGGGCATTGCTCTTTAAGGATTTATCAATAGTCCACAGAACACAAAATTTTCTAATTCAAACAATATTCATTAAAAAAAGGCTTGTAGCCTTTCTATTTATAATATCCATGGCAATTTGCGTGGAATGAATAAAGAAACGTAATCGGAGCGGCGGGTATTTTTCATTCTGCCAATTAAAAAGCTGGACGCTATGTTTGTTTAGCAGCTATGAAATTAATGAACCACTCCGCCCGACTCAGATTGAAAATTGCTTCTTTACAATTTATCTTAGCATTTTGATCTGCCACGTCATAGCTAAGTGCTTGTTACAAAAGTATTTTGAAGACAAAAAACTAGGTAAAATGTATCTTACCTCATTGAATACAAAATGTCTCCATGTTGACTAATCCTTAGCAATTTGTTGGGCACCGTAATAGTGTGAACGTACGAGTGTTTGCCGTTGTAAAAATAGGTGTCAGGCCGCCAAATCCTCTCGAGCATCTTAATAGAAAGGGAAAGAGAGCGGATGGGACCGAGGAATGACAGCCGGGTGTCCCGCCAATATTGTCTGAAGTAACAGTCCATCGAATAATCCTGCGGGAAATAAAATGGTTTTCTTATATTTTGGAGACTATAAATACCTATACATAACTTGTAAATTGTGTAACCTACCATGTCAAGCTCCGATACGGGCCCCATGCTTCTTATTAAGATATTTGTTTGAACAACTGTTGGGTAACCTAAAACAAAAGTAGGTAAATCAGGGAATATAATATCTCACGACAACCGGGTACTCGAACTTGATTAGGAATCGATAGCTCAGGCTCTTACCTTTGCCGTGAGTGGGCAATTGAGAGTTCTCGTAATTTTTAAGAAGATTCTCCAGCACTAATGTTATATTTTTTGAGACGGCGTCATTGATGCTTCGCTTGCTTTTCCACATGTAGGAATCGTCCTCGTAGCTCGAGTTTACGTAATTGGAAAATAACATTTCATCTGGGCCATCTCCCCAGTAGTCTTGGTCGGCGTCCTGTGACAGGTTTTTAGCGGACGCCGAAATAATCTTTGGAGTATGTGGATGTGTAGTGTCGTCCCGGCTTTCCAAGGATGTCAGCGTTATTGGAAACGTTCCATTTTTAGTTGTCAAGTAGATTGCTCCTCTTGCGTTAGCTACTGATCTGCTGTGTAAAGAAAATGAAATTTTATACCTACATACACATACTCCTCGAACTCAAAAAAAAACGTATTGGTCTGATATCCAAATGTTTATTTAAATGTGTTGTCGACAAAGACACCTCAAAGCGTCTCCCTAATTGCCGGGCTGCTTCAAGAGTTCCCGCTTCGCAGTCATTTATTCCGAAAAAGATACTTAAAGACAGTGGATACGAAGATCTTGGCAGAGAGCCATTATGTTATTTTTTTAGTTTACCTGCGATCCCTAGAATCGCTGAACCGTGGGTATTTCTTATTCATGCAACTTTTAACAACATCTTTTTGTAGAAAATATAGAGCTCTGGTATAAATTCTCTAATTGTTTTCAGTTCCGAATTATGCTTGGAATCCGAGAGCATTTCCTACTAATCTGACATAATCGGGGAGCCGTCGCCTTCACCGGCCGTAGCACTACTGAGGGATACTCTAGCTGGACTAAATTTAAATAAATCTCCATGGGAGATTAAGTGAAATGGAATAGTAAATATTCATCATAGCTATAAATTTAAGCATGAAATATGGTAACCGTTGACTGGATACGATGAAGTCGGCAATCTTCGATGCATGCGACGCTAATTGCAAGCAGACGTCTGATTGCGCCTTGTCGATATGACTGATTTGATTGCTGGCCTGCCTCCATTTCTAATCGAGGTTCGATTCACCCCTGCCCCAGTTGCTGATTGATAGTCTGATTTAAAATGCATTTCATATTTTCACTCAAATCCAACTTTAATATCACGTCTACGAATACAACGAAGTTATTCGTAAAGAAAAGTCGGGGATTCTGCCTTATAATCGGAACTTTTCTTCTAACGAGCGAGTTTGATTGATGGACGAAGTTGAAGAAGCGGTCAACAAAGTTCTTTTGTTACCTAAACCCGATAGGTAAGACAGAAATTACTTCAAATATTTTATTTTGCTGCAATTCTTTTACATTACTGTTACAAAGTCGAAGTCCGTAAAGAACAGTTTGAACTGCAGTCCATTTGAACCTATTAAGGTGCACAACCAGTGGGTACTAAAGTGAAATAAAGTTCTCCATTTAGAGGATACGTTGAGTGTGGATTTGGAATAGTTGCGGAGGACATTGTTCGTCGCGCTGCCTGCCCGTGGCAGTAATGAAAATTAGTTCTCAAGCGGGATGGCTCATTTGTCTGGATAACAGCTGCTCCGACGAGCGCATCATATTCGTGCTTTTCTAGGAAGATATCAAATGGGAAGATTTCATAGTAATTAATGGCGCATGTTTTCCTAATATTTTTTTACATTCATAACTTTAAAATAAATCAAACGATAGAATCAGTCAGTATAGGTTAATTAGGATAAAATATGAGAATGGTACTTAGCGGCAATTTGGGTGAGGTAATCTAGGTAGTCATGTTACTAAATCTAGTAACAAAGTTACAGGCTGCAAACGACGTTGTCTGCACAACTGCAGGCAACCGAGCATTATTGAATAAAACCCCTCAGATTCAGTCTCGGTCTTAACAATAATGTATCGAGTTAGAACTAAAGGAGCGAGTTACGGTCTTAGATGCCGAGTTGTAAGTTACGATGCCAGTGACGCCCCGTCTTGCCTTGGACTATGCGACCACGAAATATCTGCTCTATTCCACTCTGATCCTTTGATTAAAACCATTCTCGTATCTTTTGCTATTGCTCTGTAGCCTTTTCATCGATGATAGTCTTCTTTAATAAATCTGAAACTTTATGAAAAGTACTTTGTACGTTTGCATGAAACTACGAGTAAACAGTAGGTAGATGTAGACCATAGCCTGGCATACAATATTAAAGGCTATTAAATATGTTGTACCACGAGAGCAAAGCAAAGTCGACATAAAATAATATATTATTTTATGTCCAAACCCACCTATAGGTGGGTTTGCCAATTTAATGATGTAAGATAACGAACCTAATATGTGTTGTAAAGAGAACACACTATTACCAACTATTACCTATAAAAATTTAACCTACGTGTAAATACACGTAAGGAAAATTCCTTATCTAATAAACAGCTAACTTTTGTGTATCGTCGATATCGGGATTCTCGACGCGTAGAGCAATCGGCGGGCGCCGATGTGTTTACGACGATCATTACTTTGCTAAAGTCAGTAATGTGATGAAAGCCTCCACTAATTCGGCGCGAATCCCATTGTTCCGCAATTAACTTACGAGTATGATTTATTTTCGTACAATTCTGACCGCAACAGAGAAAAGTATTAATTTCATTAGTGCCTTTGTGATATTGTAGGACTTCCGCAGGAATAACGAAGTCGGATCAAGTGACCTTCAATAATTTTCCCTTTGTAAGATGGGAGGACAAAAGCCGATGATTTTGAGACCTCATTCGTGAAGGTGAGAGCACTCGACGGGAGGACCCTTCGCTTGTTACAAAATGTACCAAACTGTCAACTCAGGTCCCGATAGCACCCTTGATACTGCAATGTCTGCTACGCGTGGCCTTTCTTTAGACATAATTAAATATAAGCTTACTCTTCAAATAAGGTTAAATGAGACTTTATTGAAACCCTTTACAAAAAGCCCTGCGTAAAGGTCAAGGGAACGATCTTCTTAGCTCGATTTATGTGCCTATCACGCACGGATGGTCAAAATACTCAGAACTTATGTACTTACTAAGGAAATTAACAGCTACAATTTAAAGACAACATTTGATGGCGACTATGTGGATTGATATATTTTAAGTGTCGACGAAAGTTACTTAACCAGACTTAGAATTTATCGTTCTGACAATATCACGTAGTCAATTAAAATTCTCTTATAACTAAACCCTCTTTCATTAATTATCTATAAAGGGTTCATTTATTGCTTTATAATTTGACCTGTGACTTCGGCCAGCCCTCCTTCCTTTCACTAAAATATGCTGCGTGTCGTCTTGACACCCCAGTTACCGCGGCGTCTCTAATGGCTCTCAATTTTGAACATAGAAATGTGTCCTTTGACTCACAACTTTCTTCATTTAATTGATTGCAATTATCTCATTGCTCTGAAAGTCTTCGGTTTCATCCCATGAATCTATCGAGCTCACTGATCACAGGCACTTCAAAGTTTAAAGCCACGATAAAATCGTATAGAAACACTAGAATGTTGCTGACCAAGAATATTAGGTTTATAATCTGTACTCCTGGTTTGTCAGGAGAAAGCGTGCGAGGGTCTGAAAGGACGCAAAGATGGCCGACCAGCACAACGGCACTCGGTACTGGAGGTGCGACACTGTCCAACTGCTCCAGAATATATCCCAGTGCCATCACAAAGTGTCCTAAGTACGGCAAGTATAGTTCCAAGTCCAACATCTAAAGTTTATATTTCATACTGTGGTACTGTTTCGTAACGCTGTTTTCAGCTCTTGATATTCTCCGATGACCGATAAAAGGTTTGCTACGACAAAGAAACGGTTTATGCCGAAATCTCGTCGATAGTGTTTGATGTAAAGCAAGTCTGCGACGAAGGTGCAGACATCTGATATCAAGGCTAGAAAGTGCCCGAAAAGTATTAGGAAGTTACCCACAAAACACGTTGAATCTTCTGCGTATATTTTTCCAAAGAAGTATCCGAGAAGTACTAAGCAATTGCCAATTATTGATAAGTAGAAATCGATTGCGGACATGAAAAACTTCGCTAGCAGTAAATGACAGCCGATTTCCTCTGCGTTTTGACATTTTGAGAGGATTGGATTCGGAGTATAAATCTTCATTTTTACATTCATCCATATCTCAACTGGACTATCATGAATACGCTGTATAGTTTCAGCAAAGTTTATGCATCAAAGGTTGTTCTTCTAAAAGTACTTGTAGTTTATACTTCAGCCTCAGCTCAGCTAAACAACAGTGTGAAAGATAAATTACTTAAAATCATCTTCGGAATCGCCAAGTTTGAATCCATGGTACAGTTTATAATCATCTGGTATACCTTTTACTATTCCATAACTTCACAATACTTTCTTTTGTAACTTATTCAGCTGGAATTTATATTTTTTTGTGGTTATTTTTATTTATTTTGCAATGATTTTAGCATTGTGTCAAGTTTTGACTTTGATCGATGTTTATTGGTTTATAAATATTCATTTCAAACCCCTCAAATTACTCAAATGCAATCATTATTTTGGAAAGAGGTTTAGTTGTAGAATAGCAACCTAACTTAGTTTTGTGGTTTTATTTTTGTACTGAGTGTAAAAGGCATTAAAAGGTAAGATTGACTGACTACCTAATGCAACATGCTTATTTGTACATTCTATAATTCTTGCATTATCATTATTTAAATATCTGGTTCCGGGAAGACTGGTCCGCTCACCTAGTTATTTGTTTTTAGTGAAGAAAAGGGTAAATTCCGCAGCGAACGAAAGGTCTCAGTGATTTCGGTTACAAAATACAGTAGCTGGTTTTTCTTGAAACAAGTTTAAATTACCGGATATTTTGCCTGCATGCGTAAACTGTATTATAAAAATAAACGATTAGGTACCGAGACAGGGTAGCGAAGTGCCAAGTTTAAATTGAATTTCACGATCGAATCATGGACCCTACAAGATGTTGGGCACCAGGCGACCCCTGAGCTCTTCCGATTGTAATTAAAATTTGAATTTTAAAAAGGGTCTAGTCCCGTTATGTTTTTTTGAAAATGTCAATGAAATATAAAACCCTAATTTTGAATAGGTACAAGTATTTATAAAATTAAAAGTTTGATAGAGCTGTTGAATTGTTTTGCTAATGAATCTATGTGTTGCTTTTATTACGCTAGTAAACAATGAAACAGAAAAACGTTGAGTGATCCCCAGAAAGGGTAACGTCGAACGGATTTGGTAGGTATAGACGAATCTATTGACGCGAAAATTCCAACAAATACACGTTTTGTATGAGAATTTATTCTAAATCGGTGCGGAGTTATTCGAGAAGATATGTTAGTGAGTTTTATCGGGAGCGGTGAAGGGACGTGAGCTGGTTTATTTCAATAACTCTGAATAAGAAAATCTCTTTGGGTTAAAAAAAGTACCGTTTAGGTAGGTAACATTTATTCCATAAATACGTGTTAAAAATAAACTATAAGGAATAGAGCCACTAGAAGCGCACTTATAATCCTTTACCACATTGGTTCGAAAGAAATAAAGAAGAAGAAGAATTAACTAACAGGTAGTTATGCAAATATTTTTTATTTGAAGATCGTTCTTATTCTGGAAACGACGGCTTTGCTTTTAAGTCACGCTTGACAAAAGGGAACGCGATAACCTTTCCAAGACAATGGACATAGAATATAGAAAAATACGAGGATGAGCGAAGGAATGTTTTAGTCCAAAATGGATTTAATTTAAAGATGAAATAGACGCGTAAAGAAATATTTTATTATGTTGATACATAGTGCTTACGAACAACGCTGGTGAAGGTATCCAAAAGTAGCTACAATAGATTGTCTTGTGGTCACATAGATTAATACATTGGGCACATCTTGGAGAAATTAGCTTTCCATAATTATGTAGATATGTTACTACACACATTAGGTATGTAGATTAAAAGTGCTCGGACAGAGGAAACAAATGGATTTGGGTTCCGATTTCGTTGTTGGCTTCAGAGCTTCTGAAGCCGATTATGTTTTGGGTTGATGCTCACTATTTGATCACTCATGCATAATAGTTATGTATGTGTGAAGTATATTCGATCTCTGTTTATCACGCCATCGTCATTGTGTGGAAAAGGGTTGTTGGCCGCAGAATCTTTAGCAGTTAATAAGATTGATGGAACTTGGCGATGTCGCGCCATATTTTTGTGTCGAGTGGAAAATATCAAGCCATCGCTCACAGACGACAATTTGCAAGTCGTCCGCTGTCAACGCTGGTGGACTGATAACTTGACAATGAGTTTGAATGATGCCTTCTAAAATAATTTCAAAACGATTTGATGTGACCCTCGACCATAGAATTTTATACTATACATATATATGTAGATTCTGTGCTCTCAACAAAGCCTTTATTTTTCGTTATTGCAGGAAAATACATTCAATACCCACGGTAGAATGAGAGAGAACCTGATATAGATACTATACGGACTAAACGACTATACGACTATACGGACCATTTTGAAAACATTGGGTAGCAGATTGTAGGAAACTAGCTGTCCGTCGCGGTGTTACCAGCGGTCCCACTGCTTCATCGCTTTCCCGGGATAAAAAAACAGCCTATGTTCATCAGGGATAGGTAATGTAGGATTCTAATGGTGAAGGAATTTTTCTAATTGGTCGTAGTTTTGGAGCCTATTCGATTCAAACAAACAAACAAATCTTTCCTCTTCATAATATTACTATAACGACTCCCTCAGGAAAACTTCACTTTCCCGGGATAAAATATAGCCTATGTTCATCAGGGATAATGTAGTATTCTAATGGTGAAAGAATTTTTCAAATCGGTCCAGTATTTCCGGAGCCTATTCAATTCAAACAAACAAACACACAAATCTTTCCTCTTTATAATATTAGTATAGATTATTATTAGTGTAGATTATCAGGGACCAATTTCGGCAATCGTCAAAAATCTCAATTTTCAGTATCTATCCAAGAGCGTGTTAGAAGAGATCCTTGCAGAATCTCACAAAAATTGCGTAATTTTCTCCCCATTTCATGTCTTGTAAGTTTTGCATTTTAAAACGCATTGTTGGAGCTCTATCACAAAGTAACAGCTTCAAAGGCCGGGCGGATGATATGAAAAATGCATTTCTGTTTTATTCAGAGTGTGGCACAAGTTATTTCCTGTACACAAACGACTTGTGCCACTTCAAATTGCCTCACAATAATGGTTACTTTACATTTCAAGGTTTCTTCAATCATAACTTTTTAAAATTCCTCATCTATATAACCAACCTTCGATCAATTATATTATGATCGAAGTAACTAACGTACGTTTTAAGCCAGTTCAAAACATGAGTCAAAATGGAGTGAAAGTTTGAATACAATTTATAGGTACTATTTATTCTGTGCCACATATAAACGAACCTTTGCCGTGTTAGGTGAGGTGTTAAACTCCTCAGAACTGCACTGGTTCAAGTGTTTCACGCTTCACCTCATAGTTTCACGATCCGATTTATAAAACATAGCATTAGAGTGGAGTTTTTCAGTGGGGAAATAGGAAAATTAATTTGGATTTGAAGTCAATGCGGAATTCAGCAAGGAACGCATGGAATTTTAAATAACCCTTTTTAAATATCGCGTTCTGTTTAATTTGATGGAAGTAAACTGAAACAAAAGTGGTTGGTTTCCAATTGCATCGGAAGGCATGAAAATATTCGAAATACTTATACCTAAATCGTAAGTATCAGCTTTTTATTTAAAAAGATACACAAGATCGGTGCAAACGATCTATAGGTAGCTCAACCGATTCAAATCACTTCCCGTGTAACCAAGATGCTGCACTATATGACAGGTATATTCACAATTTTTTTATTTAGTTAATTTCTATTATTATCATAGTTTATTATTAGTCAAGAAACAACCCTCATCTTCAAGGTATTTCAACAAGGTGAAGAAGTTTGAACCTAAGCAAAGGCTAGTCTCATAATTTGCTAATCGCTAATGAGATGCGGTAAGGGCTGTTGACATTGACGGCTGCAGCTGGTCGATAGTTGGCAGCCTGTCAAGAGCAAGCGTGCCCTTGCGCAGACAACTTGATACTTAATGCCACGATGATAATTATTACGTATGCATTTTAAAATCATTTTTTAAAATGACGCCGGCCCTGAACAGGTTAGCAACGACAGTCGATTAACATTGATGTTACACAAATCTGAATATTTCCAAAATCCCTAACTAAATTTTTGTTTATGTTTACGTCGCCTTTAAAATTAACACAATTTTTTCATAAATTAACAGCATGGCGAGGTAGCGTCTTTGCACAGACATGTGTTTTAAATGTGTACGCAATTTGTTGAAAATAAATACATATTTGAAACTTTTTTATCCAATTATGAGACAATTATAGAATAAGAATAAGTTTTCTTGATCAATCTTTGAATGTATCCATCGATGCATGGGAAACGAAATAGCGAAAATGAGATTACGAGTCGAGACACCTGCTTGGCCAATGGTAATGTTAAAACCCATAAAGAAGGAAATCATTGGTTAGAAAGCAATTCCCAATTCGAATTAAATACGAGTCTCCAAGCTCAGTCACCGTTTTCTTTTCAAATGCAACTTTTTTATTTTCTTACATATGGTGTTGTGTGGTGGGGTAAGTATTTACCTATTTATTTACGATATTTTAATGCCCAAGGTTTCAAAACATTTGAATCTAAGTATACCTAAGTATTAAAATCATGTCTACTCTTTTTAGCAAAATAAAGGCGTTCTCGCACAGTAACAGTAATGTGAATAACGTCACGAGCTCATCACATCGCCGCGCAAACACTGAATGGCCACCCGTGAATCTCAATACACTCAAATGTACGGTCGAAACTCTTCAAAGGACCTTTCTATACCGTTCTTGGGTACGATAAGCACGTAGGGGATGCAATATTTCCAGTTAACACTCGTCGTGTGTGACGAGAGATACCGGCCGTTTCATTGAAGTAACCTAATCCACGAATGAACTAAACCTAAGCTCTTAATGTGAATTGTGAATCTTATTCCATGTCTCATTCAATTTTCTGAGGTCTGTTGGATAACTGTAGGCATTGTGTTTTTTTAGGCTGTCAATCCATCCGTTCGTCACATGAATCGTTACGTAGAGGTAGACATTTCCACAGAAATAATAAAAATAAAATAGGTAAGTAGGTACTTATGTAAAAATCACAAGAAAACGTCAGGAGTCACAAAGAAACGTGTTCTTTGGCATTTTTTTACACTAAACTATTCAAAATACTACTAGAATAGAATATACATTTATTTATACCTACTATGCTATATATTTCAATGAATCATATGAGGTATCTATGTTAGTATAACAAAGAACAAAATATGTGTAGGTGTAGTGTAGGTATAGGTATGTAAAATACGTGTTTTGTAGCTTGGTATGAACAGGGGTAGCCAAGCATGTCATGCCAAACGTAAAATTAGGGTTCATTTAGCCGCTCTCAATCGCAAATCCATCCTGCCTGAAGCATTATTAGTTTTTGAATTGGCACCTGCATCGGGTTTCCAACCCTCGAATTTCCTCTGCCACTTTGATTTGAGCTCTGCAAGCTAAGGCATTTTTATTTCAAAGCTATCATCGCTGCTATTAAGTTACAAAGCTGAAGATTCTAGATATATCTGCGCCTCTTTTATACGTCGTAGCTCTGAATACCTATATAATAAGTGAATACCGATAAAATTGTTAAAAATATCTGAAGCATTTTTACGCCCAATATTTTTTCCGCCCTATTTCGCATTGAACTTAAAAAGTTTTTGATTTCTGTAGCAAGTCCATTTCAGAAACTAACTTACAGGGTTACTAATTCTATTAAATACAAACATGGTGACGTTATCGTGTGATGTGTACTTTTCGATAATGTTATTTTGTAATCGATCAAATCTATGCGTATGTTGTGTAAGTATTGTGACCAAGCAGGATGTGGGCTTTAACCTGAACCCACTTGCCCGCATGCATCTTTTCAAGTAAGTAATTCTTATTCTTTATCTATTAATTGTTATAACAGAAACTATACTCGTACTATTTATTTACATAATTTTACGAATTACACTAGTTAGGTACTTCTCTCGTATTAAAACTATAATTAAAAACTTAAGGAGGCAATGCCACAATGAGTAGGTACCGACTTCCAATCTCACCCTATATTTTAAATGTTAAAATTGTAAAAATAGGTGCTTAGGAAAAGAAAGCTTTGTATAGGTACTGGCATATGTGGTTGATTCGTAAGACAGCATAACTTTACACACTACTATGTATTCCGTGTTGCTGCTACGACAATGAGCGATGGATGATATAAGCGAGTTTATTGGCGCCAAACGTCTGCCTTACGTGGGTAAATCATGTACCAGATTTAAGGTCATCTACATAAAAAATATTTGAAGAGTTTGGAGTTCAGTTTATAAAATAGAATGCACCATTTTTAATGGTTACGCGGAGGGCAAAACGTCTACCAGACCGGACGCATATATTATAAAGTTTCCTGAACACAACCTGTTCAAGACGGTAGAAGAAAGATCTGTGTCTTCACTATTGTAGATAAGCAGAACTGAAAGCAGGTTCTGGGTGCTGGTCAATGGAAACGCACTCTGACTATACCTATACTGTCTGACACAACAGGGCAAACCTACTCTATCCAAATATTGTCATAGATACAGCACACAGTGAACTTTGGACATAGTTTGCTCCTATGGCGAAGGTATACCTACATTGTTGAGAATAAATCTAGACTGAGACCATAATATTTTCATTATTTTTTTAGGTTGTGAGTCTTTAACACTTTTTGTACATATGCAAACTTCGATTGTAAGTAGTTTTGTTTTTATGAGAAATTGCTCAGGGTGACTGATGCTGAGGCAAGAAAGAGTAAATGTTGACTAAAAGCTATCTGTATTCTGTGCTAAAAGTAAAAAAAATCTCGTTGCAAATACTATTGTAGCTAACAGCGAGAGGGGTACTATCAAAATATCAGCGTCGTGAAATGTCGTTTTCGACTGACCCCGAATATTACAAACTACGCAGAGTTGAGATCATAGCAGGTACACTCTATACATCTGCTCCATTTATGATGCACTAGTCCAGCGCTTATGTAGAGCTATGTAACACTGGCAACAATAGTTATTCTTACAACATTGATAACGATGTGGTAAGAAGTTTATTTACAGAAACTAAGCTACTACAATATGTACATAAAATTACAAAATACAATTGAATCAGTCAAGTAAATAAATAAATAAATAAATAATGCTGGACAATTTCACACAGCATCATCTAGCCCCAAACTAAGCAAAGCTTGTACTATGGGAACCAGATAACTGATATACTACTTATATACTTTTTGTTCGTAAATACATACATATTATACATAGAAACACCCAGACCCGAGATAAATATTTGCAGATCATACAAACATTTATCCCGCGGCGGGGATCGAACCCGCAACCTTCTGCGTCTCAAGCGAGCTTTCACCCACTGCGCCACAGAGGTCGTCTAAGGATCGTCAAGTTATCTAAGGATCGTCGTAAAAACGATCTATAGATAGCTCAACTGATCCAGGTCACTGCCAGTCGGAAGCGTGCCCAAAATACTGGCGGCATTGCCACGCTGAATGGCAATGCTGATTCTCTGTGCCAAAAAATCGCCAGCGCTCGTATCACGCGACGCTTCGACCAGACGCCCTGAAAGATTTTTTAAGACGCGATGGGCCCCGGAACCCCATTACCACATGGTAATGATTCAGAATGTTTGTGAACGTCTTTTACATATCTGATAACAAAATGCATGCAAAATGCATTATTCATTTATTGTATAAAATGTTGAAAAAATAAGCTCATGCCTAAAATTACTTTATCTTATTTCCAGACGTTTTGCATAAGGTCTCGGTAAAACTAAGTAAGTTATAACTACAGTTAGCTCATGACCTAGCTGCCCTGGCTAAGCTGATGAGTACAGATAGATAGCTAGTAGTGTAGGTAGTGCCGGGTATTGAGGTTTCGGAATACGTTTGATCGGATGTGCAGCTCAAGATCGTGGACAGTAATGGAATATTCGCATATTGAGAAAACACTTACTGCCCTGACACCAGATATACATAAGTGATAGCGCACTCTTTTGTACTACGAGAATAATATGTACGTACTTGAAATATGTATATTAAATTATCATGTGCGTGTACTATGACCTCCCCCATACATCTCCAATGGATCTATAAAGATCTAAGAGAATGTCTATTGCGCCTAGGACAAATGATGATGATGTTTATTTTATCCGAGACTACTAGCTGCTAACGTACTTTTTGTTTTTCCAAAGAAAAAATGGAACCTATTTATGAAAAGTATAATAAGTAGTTACATCATCAGAAATGTTTAAGCTGGGTTAAGCGTTCTTTCTACCGAACATTCCTAATTAATTTACCACGGCTCTACATGATACATGCCACAATAAAGGGATGCGGATTAGTCCCTGAGGAAAATTAATTTACATGAAAAATATTTCCCCTTTATCCCAAAGGTAGAGGCTATTTGCTGAACTTGTATTATTTACCTTGAAACTTTTATGAGCAAAAAGCAAGAATCCGATAATTGCGGGAACGGCTGACTAATTAAACATGGTTTACTGGAAATCAACATCCAGGCTATTCTTCAGTTAACGACCTCTGTGGCGCAGTGGGTGAAAGCCCGCTTGGGACGCAGAAGGTTGCGGGTTCGATCCCCGCGGCGGGATAAATGTTTGTATGATCTGCAAATATTTATCTCGGGTCTGGGTGTTTCTATGTATAATATGTATGTATTTACAAACAAAAAGTATATAAGTAGTATATCAGTCATCTGGTTCCCATAGTACAAGCTTTGCTTAGTTTGGGGCTAGATGATGCTGTGTGAAATGTCCAGCATTATTTATTTATTTATTTTTATTTAAATAGCGATTTCAGAATGATAAATATGCAAACACGATAGAGCGGAACCGGCTGTTTCTACCGTTTGAACAATATTTGAATATTCTAGGGTGGTCGCACAGTCCAGCTAAGCCGAACGCGGTGAACTGACAATTCAATAGAGAAACTGCTGCCGACGTCAGAAGCGAGTCGTATTTTCTGACGTCATCAGCATTTTTCTTTTATTTGACGAATTCTCACCATACCTACTACAAAGGGGTTTGTTGTTATAACCATAGTCTAATAAACAAACTCAATAATATAATTACAAGCAAAAGTTCAGTTCTCATTCAAGAAACTGTGGCCGGTTTTTCTTAAAGTTCACTTACCTAATTATTCAAAATAACATGTTCTTTGTGCAAATATATCGAGTTTACGCGTATATTTATGAAATGATACCCAATAGCCAAGTAAATTGATTTCTAATACAATGCAAACATGTAGGTCTTGACAATAACTGGAAAATTGGCTGACGACCCCCACCTGATACAGTTTTATTGTACCCGGTTCAATTCAAACTCTATGGCATACAGAATCAATTGTTTGAATTTTTCCAATACGAAGAAATACAAAATAAGAAAACTTCGCGAGAATATCAGCAAGAGTTCTGTTTGTCTATAACGTATGACCATTTGGTGGTTCGACAAGTCATTCAAAATCAAGTAGGTATGAATCAAATTATCCTTTATTTTTAGACAGGTCATTTATTTTTAGATAAATCTCCTATCTCATTATCATTATTAGGTTCATTGATAATATAAAACAAAAGTATATTTGTTCTATAAATTATTAAGGGCTCGCTGGTCGGTTCGAAATATTTATAAACATTTTAAATTAATAAAACAATTTTATCAGTTATTTAAACACGGTCAAATATTTGCGTACTCATTTGCAAAATGTTAATTTCCTTTTAATGTTTACGGACAAGAATGATGTTTTGATTGTTCAAATAATAAACCGTTTATGAAAAATACTTTCATAGAGCTACAAGATATTCATTTTGTATTTTGGTTCATATTTGCTCTAAAATAACAGAATAATTCATAAGTTATTATGGTATTAGTTATCATCCTCATCCTGCCAATATCCTACTAAGTGGTGGTTAAGAATGGCTATAAAGGTGGTAATGGTGAAACGGCCTTTTGAAAGTAAAAATCATTGCAAACAACACAGTTTCAGTACTTAGGTACTAGTATTTTAATTTGCTGTATTTGACTTGCAACCTGTTAATTATGGTATGCCTACTTCTGCAAAATGTGGACATGTATCATAGTATGCATTTGGACTATGCGTCTGATTCTTAGACATCTTCAAAGGATAGGAATATGTACATTAAAAGATCTGAGAGAATTTCTACCGCGCCTTGGGGATAGTCAGAGGCACAGTCGTGATCATGTTTGTTTTTTTTATTCTTTTTACTTCACTTTTGAGTGCCAATTTTTGACGTGCTTCTTTCAAACCCCTTTGCAGGATATCATATCAAATGCCTGATTTGAAAGAATGTCAACCGCACCCTGCGGGAATGTTGAGCGTTAATGAGATACTTAGTTTAAACTCGTCTATTTCTGTGTAATCCTAATAGTTACTTAAGAAGCAATTAAAACTTTAATCGTCGTTTAAGTTAAACATATTATGTAAGTTTGTACAGACAGTTACAAAAGTTACTGAAGTTTAGAATCTAATAAAATAACTTGCCTTGAAAATATAAATCTTCATAGTTCTTTACAAATTCTTTTCATTACAATTTCTTTTCATACAAATTCTCTATACATTATGGGCCCTCTACATATTCGCCGATGATAGACGAATGCCGACGGTCACGAACGTGTAGAGGGCCTCATCGACTGTATTCGCCTGTCATCTTCTATCCAAGTAATAATTCGGCAAATAGTTCGGCGAATGTGTAGAGCGGTCCGTTATGTTGCAATAAATCTTTTTGTATTTAATTTAAAAATCTAAATCACAAAATTGCAACTCACTATATTTAACTTTATTATAGGTATTTGGTCAAACCGCTGACTATCCTTCAACATCTTCAAAGTTCTTGTTTACTGTCGTGATACTGTTTATTTTCAAGGTTGTATCTACCATATAGACATATTACAATTTTCAAGAAACGCTTTTCTAAGTATTGGAAGTCTTTTGTCCCAATAACTCATTCATTTTATCTACTCAGTGTATGACTTTTATTGACAAGCTCACTGATTCCGTTCTTGAAGTGGGTCAACAAAGGCACAATCTCTGCCTCTTATTTCCGTAGCTACGCCTACTCTGTTTTGTTACTTAAGAAGAAAAAAAAGGGCCAAGTGCTAAACGGACTCATTTAGTATTACCGAACAACCATAAGCACTGTACATTTTTTACCAGTATTTTTGTCTACTGCGCCTCCTGGATACAGTCCAGATCCAGTTTTTGTATAATTTTTAAATATGCCAGCGGCCTTGAATTATTTCTTCTTCTTCTTCCTGCCCTTGCCTGTATAATATCCAATATCCATCTACAGAATGTCCTAAGTCTGTCAAGCAGAAGTCCACTCTACGGGCCACCCGAACCGCCCCCATATCATATAGGTATGTAATTTTTGATAGTTATTAAAAAAAATGTTATTTTCGATAAGTATTGTGATTTCTGCATTTTTAGATCCCCTCGTGCTAATCTTTCCTGGGACACGTTGTAGGATACCTAGATATATTTTGTAAGTATTTCATATAAGAAGCAAGTGTTATGCTTTACTATTATCGACTATCTATAATTGGTCCTTGTTATTACAATTAATTCGTATAACTATTGATGTGTCGTTTGCAGACTGAAGAGCATCTTGACGAGGGTTTTCATTATTTTGAACAATAATTAAACACACAATGCACACAAGCCAAACACAGACAGAATTAGGAGGAGAAACCAGACTTTGTTGTTCGGGGAAAATAATTTTTACTAAGTGATTTGAAATAAGTGGAGTTTAATATTAACACGTGTACAAAATGTGACTTTTGTTCTTTTTAAACATTTCAAATTTATATTTTTTCTTTTATTTACATATTGTAGTAGCTTAGTTTCTGTAAATTTATGGATTACATGAAAACAAAACACTTAATTCAAACTGCTTTGTGTAAACACATAATTTTTTTTAATCTGCTTCAATCGACTTTTTCAATTGACTTTCTGCCCTAATAATAAACGGGCTTTCAAATAATCTAACAATTGTAAAAAAGTAGAGCCTTATCATGCGATAACGTAACCACCTGATGATAAGCGCAAAATACGAAACTTAATAAAACACTTTGATATCAAACAAAACATATAAAACTTATCACTTACCGAAGACAGACGCAGTACACAGTGAGTATAATTATTTTATAACACATGTTTATTTTATTTGCATTGTTTACAAGTTGTTTGTATGCGCGTAGAGCTGCGAACTTGCGCGTTCGAGGCTGGTTCGTTTGTACGGAGTTGGTGAGCTAAGGTAGCTTGGCGGTCGGAGCCACCGCGCCTGCGCCAAACTAAACCACCGTTTACCTCAACTTTGAACTGCGATTTTCGTATAGGCACTTGCGGTTTGATGCGCTAACTATTCTAGTGGAGTCAACGCGTTAGTTAATATTTTATGGGATCTAGCCCTGATGCTTTGTAGAAAATTGATAGCGGTTATAGAGCTTAGAATACTTAAATTAAAAGCTTAGGTGAACATTTTGCAGAATATCAGGCTAAGTATTTACCAAACACCTAAATATTTTAATTGCAATCAGTGAACTACGATTAACTTTTTTGAATGTTGCAATTAATTTAATAAAAAAGTTGAAATGGATGCCTTTTAAGAGGACTGGTGGGACGTAGCAGGGGGGTGGAAGCAATTGGGGGAGACCTTTGCCCAGCAGTGGGAAAGTATAGGTTATTTAAAAAAAAAGTTCAGCTGAGTAGAGTTTAAAGACCGCTTGAAGGACCAGGACCATGGTCTCCGTTTAGTTAAAATATAATAATTTATCCGTGAAATGGGTTTGTTCATAACAAAAATATATCATTGTAAACTTTCCAGAAGCAAAATTGCTACTTCTGGGAAACTGTCGATTTTAACGTTTATGTTGTAGAAATCGACGTTCTCATTTGTTTAGGACATCAAGGTTATGGAAATGTGTTTGAATCTCAGTTTTAACACGTACAAAAACAAATGTGTTTTTATGGAGGCATAAAAATACTTGAAAGTACTCTGACAAAACAGTCATATCACGTTTCATCGTCGAGGATAGAAAGAGTCTTTCGTATAAGTTCTTTTAATGCTTTCCAAAATAAGTATTTAAATGAAAATTAAATGGTTTAATGGCAACTTACTAAGTACTTACTCATATGATATTACTTGAATAGGTAGGTACTTACCTACATGAACTTATTACATAATCAGTTATTAAAAATTATAAACGTTGACGGATTGACGTCGTCTTTCCTGTTTAAGCTGAGAGGATAGCGTAGGTGCTAAACAAACTTTGTCCATCTCGAAAAACGTGGCAGGAACTATAGCGTCCCGTAAAGTGTAGGCAAAGGTAACCTGACAATGTAAAAATCATGAAGTAAAAATGAAACAGTCAATTTTTTTTTTACTCACAAAATGTCTTTGGAATTATGCAAAGTTCTGTCCCCTTCATCGGTACACCCGTGTACGCAGTGCACCGCAATGGGATCGGAATGAACAATGGCAGGCAAACGAGATCCCTAAGGCTCGTTTGATTGTTTCCCCAGCTTGCCTTCCTACCTTCTAATAAGATTTCTCAATCCACTGAGTGAAGCCGCTATTACGATAATCCCCTAGCTGGATTGAGTTCAAATAGGTTTTGAAACCGTTTATCGATAATAACATATTTTCAGGCTTAGTTATTTTAAAAATACAATAGTTTTTTACCTTTTTATACGATAAGATTTGAAGCAAAAAGTTTTAATAATATTTTGTAATTGGAGATCAGCAAGTTATAATGTAAGCACTTATCAAGTTCTCAAGATATCATTGAGAAAATTGCCAACATCTGCGGTATGCTTCCGGCCGGTAAATTTGCTGCTAACAAGAAATTACGTAGCAATCAAAGTGGCCTACGTGCTACGAAACCATGGAGCGCTACAAAGGGCTACGACACATTTATCATAGATGGACGTTATTATTTCACTAAAGAATCACCATGATTTAATTTGAAGGTCATCTGTATTCAATTTGAATTACTTGTGTTGAAAGTTATAGTTGGGTATGAACTGGGATATTTGTATTGATATTATATTGTTGATATTATATTTTTAAAATCGACAAAGGCAAAAATTGATTAAATGACCAGCTATACTACTGCCAACTTAAAATAAAGCTTAGAAGTTATCTCTGTTATTTCTTAAGAATTATAAAATCACTGGCAAAGTGTATTGGCATCGAATTTACGTACACTGAAAATATTTTCCTTTCATAACTCCTCCTCAAAAAGAAACGAAACCTTTGAAGCATTAAATTCCTTCAGTATAGCTAGAAATACCTTCAAACGGTGGTCACGTGACCTCGCGTCGAGGGTACGCTGGTGATTTGAAATAGAATCCTCACATTTCCAAGTGTAATGTGCGCTTGGAGAGTACCTACCACTGACTGTTGAGGAATTCAATATTTTATAGCGAAATTTGATTTTGGATTGCGGCTTTGTCAGCGAAGTCCATAAATAATTGAGATTCCTTTTCATTCAATGTTCCATTTTCTCTAATTAAGTTTCTTTCTTGTCTATGTACTTATTGTTGCACATTATATTCTATAAACACTTTACTCAAAAAAAGAACTTTTTGGCCGTTATAAATTACGCCGGATGTAACTTAGGAGAAACCATACAATTTTTGGAGTTTAGTAATGGCGTAACTTTACACCACGTTTATTAATAACGGCCTTTAAGTTTTAACTGTATCGTCATCATCTTTTTGCCCTTGTCCCACTTTATGTGGGGTTTTTTATTGAAATAAACATGAACATTGTGATTAAGGGTCGATCTTCCGTCAGATGTGAATCGACCCTTAACAATTGCCGGGTAAAAATATAAACTGTGCAAGTAGCCCTTGAGCTGTGAATTTAATTTTTGTTTTTTTTTGTGTATTTTTTTTTGTAGGGAGTGAAACCGCGGGCATGCCGCTAGTGTTACATGAACGTGGACAGTGATAGGGGCTATCATGTCTGCGGCACGTCTCAAATCGCTGTCATTACCCAATCTCGAGGCTCCACTACACCAAACATATTTCAATCCCTGCAAATGGAGGCTCCTTAAGATCCTTTCCTAGTTTATGACAGGCTTTGTTGTGTGGAGGGTTAGGTCAAAAAGTTTAGTAAAATGTGGCCACATTTTGAATAAATAAATAAATAAATAATGCTGAATGACATGAATGACGTGAAATTGTCGGTATAACCAACAATCTAGGAAGACTAATTTTTAATAAGGATGTTTTTGACCAATAGGTCAAAACGCAAAAAAACGTAGGCAAATAACGCTAGTATAAACAATAAATGCTTTGGTTTAATTTTTTTATGAAAAATATAGTTAAAAAAATATTCAAAAGCGAAACAATACAATTAAACATTTACCAGCGGCCACCACACTAGGCAAAGCCTGTATCGTGACTAGTAAAGATTTTACGATATTTCGGACTACTTAAAACGAAATTGATACGATTAGTCCTATCTTAATTTTTTTTAGCTAGTACCCTACTTCGACTTTCAGAAAAAGATCGTGGAATCGTATTCCGGCCGGCACAAGAAACTTATATCTAGACTTTAAACATGATAATTATGTGGAAAGTCTTGTATTTTCATGTTCATTATTTCCAAATCATTACCTCATTACTGAGTCACATATGTGCCAGTAATTTGCAAAGAAATTGTCATTGCTTGTTAATTACTACGACGTAGCACCTTCGTAGCGACCTCGTAGCACTCATTTTGATTGCAGTGGAAATGCCTGACATTTGAAAAATTGAAAATGCATTGACCCGCTTTCCAAAAAAATTTCGGTAGGTATATGTTTTCTGATCTTTGTAGGACAATATAATTTGAAGACATCTAAAGATAGGATAGTCGCAGGCACGTCCAAGTATAAACCAATGCTTTAGGCATTCCATATGTGACTGATTACAAGCCCATCGTCTATTACATTGGTTTCCTTACGATGCTTTTACCATTTAGAGCTAGTTTTAGTGATTTCATATAGTTAACAAGGCAGTGATGGAAGAGGCATAGAAACGTGCGAGGTTCGGGAAGCGACAAGCGGCGTGCGGTGAGCGGAACATGCGGAAAGCACTGCAAAAGGAGCTATATGGCACACGGGGGCACAGCGTACTAAATTCAGTACGTAATCTAGAAGCTCTCGTGATGTAGCTTGCATGGGCTCAATGCACATTGAATTGGCAGCGATGCGACGTAACAAGATATTATTATTTACGTAACAAGAACAATGCAACAAGATATATAATGAAAGAGGTGTGGTGAAGCCTCGCGCCGGCTCGAGCAGTTTCGCGCGGTCGTGAGCTATCAAGCGTTTCTATAACTTGTGACATTGTTCTTAATATCTTGTTACATCTCGTCGCGTCGCGTATGTGCATTGAGCCTTAGTCGTTCTTGATAGATCGTCGAAGTTGATCGATCTTCTGCGCGGTTCCAAAAAGGATGGGTGAACGCTTATAATAGAGCTTCTGTGCTTCGGGGGGCTTGTTAATTTATCAGCGCTTAGAAGGTTAGTCACAGATACTTACCTATGTCTATACGTAGGTATTTTGGCACTTTCCCAAATTTTGCGGAAGACATCCTTAAAAACCTCTTTAAAAGGAACTAGAACACATAAAATAAAAAGGTCTAACATAATTCTACCACTCCTTGGGGGTCTTTATCCCGTGATCATGATATCAGATTTAATTCGCCCCTGATAACATTTAGTTTTGTCCTGTGATAGCGGGGATACGTGTAAATATGATTTAGTCTCAGAGGTACATGATTCTATTGTATTTATTTTCCAGTGGGTCCATATATATAAAATATAACTATAATTTTTAATTTTCAAACATGAACTCCCAATAAGTTCATGAGTTTTAACGAATGTACAGCCAAAAAGTAATACAAGAGGGTATTTCTTTAGTTAGCGAGTCATAATTTAGTCAAGATCTTGATTCTTGTCTTTTTATTTAAAATATTGGTCTATGGAGTGGCGCTACTGTATCCTGTTATTCTGCCAGGTGGCTGCGGAAGTTATTTGCAGGCGACGACACGTCCGCAAGCAGATTGCAGCCCTGGCTGATGCGAGTGTGATGGGCCACGCCTTTATCATAAACTCACTGAAGTTCATTCCATAAAACACTCTACATTGACAGAAAGTCAAAACAATTCGCAACCCTAGTTTGAAAGAGCGTGCAATACGAATAGAAAAAGAAACTATACTACATTCTGCCTACTATCCTACTTATTGAACATCTGATAAAATTTGGAATAGCAAATAGGCTAAATAGAGCGTTGATACCACGCGAGCGAAGCTGCTGACGGAAGCTAGTATTTATATAAACTGAACTCGTTGAAATTATAAGTAGAGTTTATCATGGTTATGTGAATCAGATTCCATTTTAGTTCTACTTTTCTTTCTGGTTATGAGACTGTATATTTTGGTATTTATTTTGCTTGTACTAAAACTTCATAGGGTTGTTTTCTTGGTTACCAACACTCAGAAAATTTTACATTTTAAATATCGATTTGTCTACCGTTTTGGTTCGTGATAGCAACACGATCTCTCAAAAGGACTCCTTTAAAGTTAAGAATCACTTGACCTTCTTCTTTCTAGGTCACTATGGTTCATTTTTTGTTGAGTATTTGTTCGTTGTTCTGTATTAAGTTTCAGCTCGAGACCTCTAAGTTCATAGGAATAACTCCTAATAAAGTTCAACTCATCTACTAAGTTTCGACACAAACAATTTATCATTTTCATTTGTTTTGTTTGGCTATATAACAACTTTCTGAACATACCTGTCTGGTACGTTTTAGTTAGTACTTATGTCTAAAACTTCGTCAGGCAGCTTCAATCTAAATAAAAATATCACTCATAATATAAACTCAAATTGATTCGATTCTGAATTAATAGCTTACGGTGATTCCTATACGCCGGCATGTATACTTTTTTATCAACATTTTCATTTTCTGGAACCCATCACAAATGTTAGAGAAATGTAATCTTGAGCAGATTATCAAACACTAAAAACTACTACAAAAGTATATTTGCAAAGAGCGATTGTTTGACAGCAATAGGTTAGGACTGAAAGAACATTTACACGATGCGATTTTTGGCTCGTTTTGCTAAGCCAGAGACCGAGCGTCGCAAAGGCTTTTAGCGCCTGATGTTCACACGCAAAATTGCAGTGCGATAATCGTATCGTTTGAAATTCATCCGTGTAAACGCTGAGACTGTGAGGAGCGCGCGGGTAGCGCACGCGCGACGCCACTCTGCACGCCGACGGCGCCGCGATCTCACGCCATCGGTAGATCGCGGTACAAGTTTATCGTAAAGTCCTGTATAGATGTAGTTCGGTATGAAGGAGGTGTGGGTGTGAGGATGCGACGTCGTGCTCGCGCTCCCGCCGCGCGATGAGCGCGCGTCGCACGCTTCGTCTACTGGACGCGCGAGTGTTACTGCCGCTGGTCATCACACTTGCTCAAGCACAGTAAGTTTTCTTTTCAACTATTTCTTAAAGAAATCTCAAGTTTACTTTTTAATAATCCTTAAAGAAATCTAGTAGGTAGTTTCTCTTGCCTTTACTCAAGCACAGTTAATTTACTTTATTTCAATCATGCTTTATAGAAATTTCTTAAGTACAAGTTTCTGTAACTGTTCTTTTGAACAAATATAAGCACTTAAATAAATTCTCTTAACTGTCAACTCAACCAAAGTGAGTTTACTGTTCAACTATTCTTGAAGCATCTTTAAAATAGTTTGTCTTCGCTTTTGGTTTGCTCAAATATGTGGTTCCGTAACTTTCGCGAAACAACAAACTCATTGTTTTACTCGTACGTACAATATATCAGCCATTAATGTATTTTTGGCGTTTAGTGTATGAGAGTTTTGGCGGCTATAAGTGAATATATTTTGAAACAAAATATTCAACAATATGTAGGTACCTACTTACTTACTTAAAGATGATTTTGGATGGAGATGGAACAATGTCTTTTTTATTGACTCTACCAATATTTTCCTCAAAATTTATAGTACACAGGTTCAAAAATAGTTTATGTATTGAAGAGGTCCCTCAATTCACACGTTAGTCCTTCAATTTTTAATAATATTTTAGCATTCGAATGATGCATTGATTCAGATGACCATAGGCTAATATGTTAAACCGGGCGAAGACGGAACGATCCACTAGTATTCAATATATTGACCGACGACGACGTGTCAATAGCACTTGATGATTTTCATCACGAAACCGCACTGCGCCCGTAAAGTGGTTAAAGCTTCTAGAATTTAAACCAATCTAGTCGATTTAGCATTAATTGTATGATTTTTTAAACATAGAAATGTTGTAAATTACAATGAAGCATAAAAATCTCTAAATTAGGTTTTGTAAGATAGGCAAAGTTTGACGGTCTCTGCTTGCTTGTAAAGACAAGCAAGCAGAGACCGTCAAACTTTATGATAAGACAGTCCCAAAATCATGGTAAGTTATGGAACAATTAAATGGTAATACATTTATTTACAGAAACTACAATATTTTCATAAAATAACAAAATACAATAGAATCAGTCAAGCTATCTAAAGATCGTCGTAAAAACGATCTATAGATAGCTCAACTGATCCAGGTCACTGCCAGTCGGAAGTGTGCCCAAATACTGGCGGCATTGCCACTCTGAATTACAATGCTGATTTAATTAAATCGTAGCTTCGACTAGATTTCTACGAACATTATTAGGATCGGATGAGGAGTAGCCACTGCTGGTCCTAATCGTGATCGAATAGCATTCACTTCACTTCTTGGTTTATGGCTTCAGCGACTTGTCACAATTCTGCCAGTGTCAAGATATTTTCGTAAACTGTATATGGCGGGTCAAAATTTAATGCTATTGGCCGGTGTTGAGAGAATTGAGTTTTAAGAGAGTGAAGCCAGAGTGATTTTCCTAAAACAAAAGAGACAACACAACATGTAGGACAACACAGCATTCAAGAGTGTCCAAATCCGGCATTCTTGAAATCCTAACGTCATGACGACGTAAGGATTGCAATCAAAACGGACACTCGTATAATGCTAGTTTTGCGGTAGGCACGAACGCAAGGCAGCGGCTGACCGGCTTGAGAACGTAACGCACACCGTGTCGCGGATACTCGACGGATACGACATACGATTGCGACCCAATTTCGGAGGTAAGTCCTATTTCAGAAGGATTGATTTCATTGTTACCAATTTGTAGATAGTTAGAAAAAAGAAAATACATTTTGTCGGTGTTTTAATAAAGCACACATACTTAGCCCCCTCGCAGACTGCAGACTTTCTATCGGCCGATAGTTGAGACGGAAAATACTTCGGCTCGTAATGAGCATGGAGAAGCCCGGCATATTTCTATCGGCAGATAGAAAGTCTGCAGTCTGCGAGGTGGCTTACTCGTATTTAAAATCTGCATTTTCTATTGCATATATTTATAGTAGGCACGACATAGAAAATGAGACGCAAAGGCTCTATACCAATCATTATTCATTGGCACAATGTACTAAAAATAATTTGCATTAGAAACTTTAAAAAGCGGGAAGTAACATTCTAAGTAAAGTAAGTTCGTATGAGTCAGTGGCCAACTCTGGTGACGGAGTTTTTAGGCCGCCTTAAGGCCTCCGTCATGGCTTAACGACTTAAATAGCCGGGACTGACAATTTAACGTGCCCTCCGAAGCACGGAAGCGCTCAGATGAAAATGCCACTGGCGGTCACCCATCCACTTACAGACCGTTTCGAACGTTGCTTAACTTCGACGATCTATCAAGAACGACTAAGCAAGCACGACCACGAGCGCTTCTTCACGAAGTAACATTCTCGTAAAGACCTCATGTAAAATTACCACCTACTCGTAAAGAATAATAATACCTACTCATATCGTATCGCCAGTCATGTGATAGCTAAATATACAAATCACTTTGCAAAATGCAATAGTCCTGACAGATGTCTGTGTTGTGACTTGTAGTCGCTTTCTCGTATAATATTTACAAATGTAAATGCCTACAAAATATTGAACAAATTTTGCTTAGGCTGTGCTGATCTATGCTCTGCAATATGATGTAAACATCTCTTAGGCCATAAAGTTTTAATATTGTAGAATTCCCTCCGTAAATACCAACGTTTTGATTTGTCAGCAGTTGGTTTCCTAGCCCATATGCTATGATGCTTCGTTGCATAAATGTTATTGCTTTTCAGGAGATCCGCTGTATGTCGGGATGGATTTAACTATCGCAAGTTTCGATGCTATATCTGAAGTAAATATGGTAAGGTTATATCTTTGTTTACAGACATCTCAATCTTTCGTTCATAACGTGAAGAATTTGAGTTATCTGACATTGAGACAAGATTGATTGGTATGCGATTTAAATTCAAAATCAAAAATCATTTATTCAGTAGGGTCACTTGGAAGTAAAATGAGTAGAGTCACCTTGTAACTGGTAACTTTACTCGATGAACCAGAATATCTTGGTTTGAGGCTCAGATTTTTTTAGGTGATCTAGTAACTAAATAGACTATTGCTAAATGGTTTTTGACTGAAAGACTTGGCTCTAGATTTCATATAAATTCATTAAGCTTTTAATAGCTCGCTAAAGGGGAGCAAGGCCGCTGTCACTTGACACACTTCGGGTGTCACTGGGGGCGGCGTGCTGCGTCAGCCAATCGATGGAAGGCTTTACTTTCCGCCGCCACTGGCCGCTTGCCGTTACCGCCCACTCATCACAGCTTATGTATTATATACCTTATATACACACTAAATACATACCTTTTACATAAGCCAGGTCACTAAGGTAACTCACTTATCTTTAGCAAAGGCTTACCTACCATTATCCTCATTGTTGTCATACAGGTACGATACATTTTAAACGCGTAGTTTTCCACATCATCAAAAAGTAAACTGGTAAAGCCAAATAAAAAAAAATTGTACGAGTATTACGAGTACCTAAATAATGCAATTAGGTGTTATTTGTTTTAGGACTTTAGATACCAAACAAAGAAAACTTATTTCATTACGTAGTACCGCTGAAGTAGTTAATTGATTTATTTATGCAAGAGTTTTTCTTTGAAATGCAAATTTTGTTTCAGATATTCAAATAGCCTTGCCCATCGCGAACTATCAGGCCTTTTACGATTAAATGTAAGCCGAAAGTTAACAAGTGTGTTTTTTCAGGATTACACCATAACTCTCTACCTGAATCAGTATTGGAAAGACGAACGATTAGGGTTCGGATTGCCCGAAGACGTGCTGACACTGTCTGGGGACTTTGCTGATAAGATTTGGGTGCCCGACACATTTTTCGCTAACGATAAAAACAGGTAGGTACTCAGGTTTATTTTTAGTATCGTTTTTATTGTTTAGTTATTAATAATCTCCCAAAATTCCGATGAAACTGTTTTTGAAAAACTTATCGGCATTAAGCTCACATTTCAAATAAACCTTTGCGACTCGCAGGCTCTTATTTAAGTTATTCCTAGACTTTCACAAACATCTTATAATTAATAGAAGTACATTAACATAGGTTAAAGTACTTTAGACGGTTGGAGAGAGTTGGGGGAGACCTTTGCCCGGCAGTGGGACAACATAGGTTAAAGAAAAAATATACATAGGGCTGTAGGATCAGCCAGGTGGAGTGACGATCTGCGAAAGGCTGCTGGCAGAAGCTGGATGCGTCGAGCTGAGAACAGGGCACAATGGCGCTCATTAGGGGAGGCCTATGTCCAGCAGTGGACTGCTATAGGCTGATGATGATGATGATGTAGGATCCGCCTGTGACTACGGACGCATCCATTGCTGATGGACTTCTGTGTCAAATATCAATAAGAATATAGGTTGGAGAAAAAAGAAATCTTGAATCCTTCAATTGCTAATAGACTTGCTCACTCGGAACTTTATCTTCCAGTTTCCTCCACGATGTAACGGAACGCAACAAATTAGTCCGTCTCGGCGGCGACGGCAGCATCACCTACGGCATGCGGTTTACAGCCACCCTGGCCTGCATGATGGACCTTCACTACTACCCGTTGGACAGCCAGAACTGCACCGTCGAGATTGAAAGCTGTGTGACTCCTACACTTGTATAGATCATCAGGCTTAAGCTTTTATGCTGACTGATGATAGCAAAACTCCATTTGAGTGATGCAATGATCCCCTCATTTTTGGAGTGATGCGTGTCACGCTTGTGCTACATATTATTGGCTTGTCACAGTTCTGTCCAAGTTTTTCTTTTACAATCACGTTTTTGGAGCCATTTGGATGAAACTTGAAACAAGTGGTCGTATCCTGGAGTAGCGTTGGCTTTAGTGCTGATCAAGCCATTTATTGTCTGAACCTATTTTATGTATTAATCATTTTTTCCCATCTTAACTTATCTTCAAAAGCGTTCCTTTGTCGCAAGCTTTCTTTGCTTTAGCAATGCTTCTTAGATACTTTATAGGTTCAACTTTTGTATTTATCCGTCCGTACATGGATTATTTTGATAAGCGAGATATTGGAAAACATACGGACATACGCACCGCCAAGTTATAAAGACATCAAGTGCGTAGAGGAGAGTCGAGGGTAGACTCAGATTGGTATGCTAACGTATTATTTGTGTTGCAGATGGGTACACAGTATCCGATGTGGTGATGTATTGGAAGGAGACGCCTGTGCGAGGAGTCGAAGACGCTGAGTTGCCTCAGTTCACTATACTAGGGCATGGAACTAACGATAGAAAGGTAAAAATATCAATGTGGATAATGTTATTTCATCTGTCCTGTGATAATAGTAAAGTTACATTCATTTCTCTTATAAAACCTAATAGTTACATCAAAGTCCCCCACAATAAAATCCAGGTATCAGAAACCACAACACTCAGACCAAGAACAAATATTTGCTGAATATGCAAACATTTCTTACACCACAAGAATCGAATTTGCACTTCTAGTGTATCGGCCGAGCTTTCACCCGCCACGCCATGGAGGTCGTCACGGGGTATAGGTAATAAGCAAATCGCAATGACAAAATCTAGGAGCGTATTTAGTGATTTATACTTCTTACAAGCTTCATTGAGCTTGCAAGGGTTGTAGCGATATGTAAAGTTTACAAACTCAACCATTTTACACAAACTTGTCAACACTGCATAATCACAAACCACGTCTCAAGGTTCAAACTTTACCGACAAGGTAATAGTTTCGCAAGTTCATCGAATACTTGAACATTCCAGGAAAAGTTGGCGACGGGGGTGTATCAGCGTCTCTCTCTGAGTTTCAAGCTAAGAAGGAACATCGGGTACTTCGTGTTCCAGACATACTTGCCGAGTATACTCATTGTAATGCTTTCGTGGGTGTCCTTCTGGATCAATCATGAAGCTACGTCAGCGAGGGTCGCT
This sequence comes from Epirrhoe alternata, assembly GCA_963565295.1. NCBI lineage: Eukaryota > Metazoa > Arthropoda > Insecta > Lepidoptera > Geometridae > Epirrhoe > Epirrhoe alternata. The sequence goes on along the minus strand of OY751381.1, from coordinate 7,674,743 downwards.
CTAGGTTGGTTGACATATTTTAATAATAAGTACTTACATATTTTTTAGACTAGGTAAGTGTAATTTTTATCAAATATCTGAAAAATGTGTTGTTGTTTTCTTCAATATAAGTACTTACATCTATACTTTCCTAATGAACAAAACCAACAAAGCTTTTAACTACAAAAAAAGATGCCCTCAATGAGATGAAACATTGCCCCTCTTCATGATCGTTCCAAGATGACTTAGCAAATTTAGCAATGCAGAGACAAAATAACACACTCTTTAAGCCCAAAATCTGTCTTTCACAGGCATAACAACGGTGCTGACGATGACGACAATCAGCACAGGAGTGCGCAGCAGCCTGCCTCGCATCTCTTACGTAAAAGCCATCGACATCTACCTCGTGATGTGCTTCATATTTGTGTTCGCGGCATTGCTAGAATACGCTGCTGTGAACTATACATACTGGGGCGCCAGGGCTAGGAAGCGGGCTAAATTAAAGAACAGAGATCAGTTGTCGACTAGCACAAGTGTGGAGAAGGACTTAAAGTCTGGTGGTATGTAGCACAAGTTAATAGTACAACGCCTTGATGCATTAACGGTTCTCACTCCGTCTCGAACGAATGGTCGTACTCGTAAAATGAATAAATGTTTATAGACATGTATTGGACCGGCTTTGTCAATACGTATAATATACCATATACCAAGTAATACGTATTGACAAAGCCGGACGAAGTACAATTATTATCCGTGATAATAGGTTCGCGTTCTCCCGAAGAAATAATCGCGCTGCGCGAGTGCGCGGGTGGCACAGGCCGTGTGTCTCCCCTGCTGGGTCTGCGCTCGAAGCCGCTGCCGGCCACGACTGCGGCGCCACCGTCCTTGCGTTTACAGCGCGATCACACCACGCTGCGATACCGCACGCGCCCTCATTCCAGAACCTCGCGGAGTAAGTTAAAACTTATAATTTTTGTAACACAGTAACCAAAAATGGGTACAGGAAACAATCAAAGCACAAAGTAAAAGAAGAAAAATTTTCTTCGGGAGAATTACCATGATTTTACACAAAATCCCAGCTCACAGCATAGAGTTTCGTGTACTTGATATTCAAGCTTACGCTAATTTATGACAAGTTTCAAACCAATAATTCCTTTAGGCAAACAGTCCTTGTCTTCCCACTTCTGGGTATTAATAGGCTACTCTTGATTTTATAGAAAAAGCCCAGAAATGTACAACATAAATAATTGAGTGTTGTTTACAGATGGCTCTACCAGTAAGCCGAAGATGATACACGCATTGCGCCGCGGAGCCACCGTGATCAAGTCTTCAATGCCGAAGATCAGAGACGTGAACGTCATCGATACCTACAGTCGCGTCATATTCCCTGTCTGCTTCCTCATGTTCAACGCTGTCTACTGGACTTTCTATATATTTGATTAGATGTCCCTGGAAATCTTCTATATTGTCGTATGCAAGAGACAAAATATACTAAATATCACGCAAATAATCCAATCAGATAAGCACTTAAAAAGTTATGTAATAATTTTTTCACCTTACTAGCTCAAAAAGGGCGCTTTTGCCGCGTAAAAACAGTGAGCAAAACTCTACTTTGCTCACACTATAAGGAAAAGTGATTTGAATTTAGAATGCTCCAAGCAACCAATGAGACTCGAATATTACAGGCCGCAGCGTGCGCCCGGCGAGGCGGCGGCCAGGGGACTCTGGTGGCAGGACTGTAGCCTGCTACTTGAGGGGCATAAAAAATAGCGGGAATTGGTTTTCCTTACATCTTGTATTTTAGAAATGAAAAGTCTTATCAAAATTTTCGATTCCGACGGGATTCGAACCCGCGATGATTAGACGATCCTCCTAAAGCCGGAGTGCCTTCGACCGCTCGGCCACAGAACCACATGTGTCGATTTAGCAATTCTTGATAAGCTCATATTTATCGGTTAATATCATCGCGGGTTCGAATCCCGTCGGAATCGAAAATTTTGATAAGACTTTTCATTTCTAAATGAAATACCAAGTGTGGATTAGCCCTATTAAATTACAAAAAATCTTGTATTTTTTCGCTAGTAAGGTGAAAAGTTGTATGTATCACACGAGAGCAAAATATTTTGTTGCTTATGCTTTTGAATCTCTCACCACTCAGGATTCTAACATAGAATCACTCGTTTGTTCGAGATTCAAACTCAGCACTCGCAACAAAAACGAATTTTGCTCTCTTGTGGTACAATGTACTATTTCACCTGACTAGCTCATAAAGGAAAAACAGTGAGCAAAACTCTACTTTGCTCACACTATGTGGAAAAGTGATTTTAATTTACAATGCTGCAAGCAATGAAAATGAATAGCATTACAGGCTGCAGCGCCGCGCCCTGGCGCAGCCAAGGTTGCTCTGGTTTTTGAATTTTAGCCTGCCACTTGAGCTTGGGCAAAAAAAAATTGCGGGAATTGGTTTTCCTTACATCTTGTATCTTTTCGCTAATAAGGTGAAAAGTTGTACGTACCTATCACATGAGTAAAATAATTTGTTGCTTGTGCTTTTGAATCCCTCACTACACTCGGGATTCAAACTGAGCACTCGCAACAAAAACTAATTTAGCTCTGTTGGTACATACAACTTTTCACCTTACTAGCGAAAAGATACAATGTAAAGTTCTATGATATCCTACGATGAAAAACGAAAGAGTTTTGTCACTTTCGTACGACAATAATATAGCTGTTCTATCTCACGAATGCGGTCTTAATTGTGCATGCACATCATTTCTGTGTGCGTAAGCTCGGGAACGCTCCATGAACGAATGATTTCTCAGTTACGCTTACGCACATAGAAACAAATCTACACACACAATTAAAACAAACCCGCTTTCATGAGATGGAAAAGCTATACTACTTCTATTTCGTGAACTGTTGATTGAGTTTGACTTGATCTAAGGTTTAGATATAAGTAGGTATGTAATTTAATTTGGCCGATGTAGGTTTATCAAGTAAATGAACCAAGCGGGAGTCCCTGCAAGCTAACATAGTATGGATTAGAGGGTAATTATAAAGAAGGATCATCAATTTCCTGTAAATTGTAGGTATTTTTGGTCACTTATTATATTCTTCAAAATAATTATTTGGCCAGAGAGTAAATAAAAATCTCAAAGGTACTTCTCTGTGTTTAGTCAATAACTAAAAACACGAACCATAACCATGTATAATATTGAATTATGGTACACGTACCGAACAGCTTAAGTAAGTATAAGAATTTAATATTATTTTGTAAAAAAAACATGTGCCAAGATTTCTCAAAGTTTCCAGTAAGTAGATTTAATGTTAGTGTTTAGCAAAAACGCATGTTAATTTAATAAAACTGCCAATATTTAAGCCGATTATTGTAAAAATGCGCCAAGTTGTCAAATAAATTAAGTTGTTTTGTTTGAACTTTTTAACCGACTTCAAAAAAGGAGGAGGTTCTATGTTCGGCTGTATGTATGTTTTTTTATGTTATATTTATTAATTAGTTATATTGTTTAATTAGTTATTTTCATTTAATATTTATTTAATAGTATTTGTAATTACATAGATACGTACATAGATGAACGTTAATGTAATAATTTCCAAAAATTTACCAACCTATGTATTTTCAGTTTTACTAAATAAGAATGAAGTAGAAGTTCTATTGATGTTAATTCCTATTTAATAGTAAAGATTGCGACCTAGCTATCTAAATTATTTTTTAAGTGAAAATAAACTTTATTACAATATTAAATCAATATTTTATTACTCTCTATTTCCATAAATTGATGTTGTTGGAGTTTTGATCTAATCTGTGGAAAATGTACATATTAGGTTCAAGTACGATGCCTCGTGGAACTCCTGCGTTCTTCAATCATCTATACAAAAATTCTATGCTGAATTAATGATTTGAAGATTCGGTAAACAAACATGTTGTTTGTTACAGGTTATTGTTATGTTTTAAAACGGACTTGCCTACTAAAGCGTGTTTGTTCGGGGCATCACATAGTTTTTTCTATGATTAATACCTACATAGGTGAGTATTCAAAATTAAAAGTATTCAAATTCAAGACAAAAGGTAGTAGAGACCTGGAGCATTAGACGAATATCCCCAATAGATTTTAAGTTATGTGGAATTAATGACGTGCAACTTATCTGCTGACATCTTCCTTGAATGTAATAAAACCATTTCAACTGCCACCTCATGAAAAGTTTCTCAGATATCCCGCTGTTCCTGAAGGAGAACCTCTCTTCCCAAATTAACATTTAACATTCTCAAAGAAAATGTTTTACGTTCGTGAAACTAGAGGGCGTCAGCGGTTCTACCGAAACTTTTAAAGCATAAATGTACCACCATTCATCGGTTTATTTCCAGTTCTTGCCTTTCTAAATACTGTGTGATACGATAGATGACTCTACAATACAATTTTAACAAATCATGAAGCATTTTAATATCGTCGAAAAATATATTAACCCGTCGAGAACGTGAAAAGAAACTAAACATTTTCAAATTCAATAGTAAGCCGAAATTTTTTCACAGAAAAATCACTCCCATTAAACATTTTCAAATGTAATTATCGTAAACCTCGGGGATATATACAGTCGTGAAACTATTCAAGTACCTAGTCTTTTTCACATTCGTGATTCGAATACTTAATTATTATATGAAAATGATAATGGTAGTGTTTGGATGGGTGGGAGTTGGGAGTTTGAGTTGGAGATTCAGATGGACCTCTTTACTCTACTGCTACTCTACCTTTAGCCGAATATTTGTTTCGCATGTTTATCAGGACGCGTGCTTTGCCGACATTCATTTTTATCATTATAAAACCGTTCAATATTATTGCAATTAATAAATATTTGATTGGAAATGTATCAAAATAGCAACAGAGAAAGAAAAGTTGTGTTAAATGTTTATAATTCATCTGGTTTTGCAGCTGTTAAAATTATCAAAAAAGTATAACTATATATAACTGTATTTATTTTTGTCATAAAATAAGCGAAGAAAGTCACAGGTAGTCTCTAGTTTTTATACAAGGGCGAGTCCCATTCATCTGCGACTGGACTGTTGTAGACTGCGCGGACTCGCGGCGCGGGGACGGTTCCAGATCTAGTACCCATCTCGCTACCGTCTGGAGCACATCTACGCTCGGACCCGCAAAAAATAGCAATAAAAGTGCAGTGACTGTGATAGAAAATAGAACTAGATTTATTAGATTCAGTGGTTATAGACAGTTCTCGGAATGCCTTCACTTTTATTTTAAGGTGAGTGTTTTATTTGTTTTTAAAATCAGATAAAATCATTGCATTTTTTTGTAGGGTACTAATGATTATTTTGTAAGTATAATTGAAAAAAAATATATATAATAAACCCGTGGGCGATTGGTAAGGCGTAAAGGTGTTGATTTTCAGACCGCCAGGGGTAGCGCGGGGAGGGTCGCGCCCGCGCCCTGTTCTCAGCGTGGGCGAAATCCGCGCAACCTATATTGATCGCTTAATTTTCATACGTATTTGCTAAATATTGTCACTTAACCGGTCCTATCGATATTATTTTAAACTTATAAAACCTACGGTAATAGCAGTGTCTCACAGAAGTGGACTTCACCAGGTGAGACTAGCAATAACTTCTTCTCATACCAGCCGTGCAATGACTATTTATCTAAAACCGCCATTGTAGGAGTTTCTTGGTGTATTTTTAGAACTAGAGAAACGTTAGAAAATAACTTTTTATTAGCAATGATTGTTCTAATCCTGGAAAGCTGAAAATGCAAGCGATTATTTACTTTTAAATAAAAGTTGTTCTTCATCAAGTAGGACATCAACATGCAATAATGCAGCAGGCATGTAAGATCATAGTCTGAAAATAACTTTAATATCAGACTTATGATTCATAGTTGATAAAACCGAAATACATGGAAACAGTGTGGTAAATAAGATCGGTTGATAGATACTTTTCAATTATAGACTATAAAAACCCCTACTACAAGGGCTCGCTGGGCTTGAGCTTTCATTTATTCTGGCTTGGGCTTGGTAGGCCACGTAGATAACTGTGGAGCAAGTACGAACGCAATCAAAGTAGACCTGTGTTTCTTATGTGGCTTTTATGAGTGAAGGATAATTTTGACATGTATGTATTACAGTATTAAATAATATAATACTTTGATTAGTGTCCGACCGCAACAAGGATAATCCACAAAAACTGAGTTTCGGCATGGCCGAAGTTTCAGCTGGTTTTTGGCCAGAACTGGCCGAAACGAAAATTCAGTGGGATACTAACTTAGAATTAGGAATAGGAAATAGGAGTTTTCCTGCCTTAAACTCTTGTGGGATCAGCACATGTTTACTACCACTCTCCCCTTATCGGTATTTACTCCTTTCCTACCTCCTATCATCTTTCACACAATCCATTTATGTTTCATGCCTCCAATACCTACAACGTAAACCAGAGACGCTGTAGGTACTAGCTACGCCAGAACGCTAGCTCGTCACCAACGCTTTCAAACATCTTAGTTACATATTAATTTCTTACACATTCATTTTAGAAAACGATAATTAACAACGGATAAATTCATATCTTTCAATGTAAATTATATAAATCGACATTTATTATGAAACACAGGTTTCAAGGCATGTGCATATCGCAGCCATAACGAGTTCATAATCAAAACAAAAGCTCGGAGTTGTCGTGAAGCCTAAATATCTTCTAATATTGATTGCGCCTTCCAAGTTTACCCAATACAGATATTAAAATGAGATGTGATGTGATCCAGGATCAAGCGATCTAAATGCGTAGTGCGCGACCCTGTGAATCTTGAATGAAAATCTGTTCAACAAGTAGCTCGTAGCGCTGCGATCTGCGGCGCATGCGTGTGCTTTCGCGATTTCCAATATGTCCGCCCGTTCTCATTTTTGTATCAATACATTTGCTAAAACAGTTTGTATTTGAACAGCGGAGGCTAAAATTGAAACACTATTGAAATAAATTGTGAAAAAGGTGTGTTAAAGTTTAAAGCATTCGATTTCGAAGAGCTTTTGAGCTTTTTCGTGTCAGTTAGTGTGACTAAAATGGCTACCTGGAGGAGCAAGTAATTCATAAAACTTTGCAATACAAATTCATGATACACACCTGCTTACGTATCCAAACAAGAACAGACTTTGCGATTTTTTTCATGTTTATCGACGAGATTTCCCGGTACTCACACCTACAAAAATGAAGCGTTGGTCTGACAATTCATAATTTTTAGAATAACTTTACTTACATATAGCTTGGTTGAATACTACTTGGTTTGAATTTTTGTCTTTAAATGTTTCTCTTTTCTTTATTAGAAGTCTAATTCAATCTCATAAAAATTTTGTTCTCTTTTGCATTGTAACAGCCGAAGCAAAGATCCCTCATGTCTATATTACAAGTAGATAATACTTAGAGTGAGGAGTCCATGTCAAGACTTTACAAGTTAAGGTGACAAATCCTTCTTAAATGTACCTACTTAACCTTTTTAGTTTAAGTCACTTAAAACCTGATTGTATAGACTTTTTTTGGAAATAAAAATATTATTATAATATAATAACAGCCACAGAATTCTATGCTTAGCATACAGGGTGTAAAAAGACGTCTACCGAAGCCGAAAGGGGTAGGTACAGCATCCCAACACAAAACCAAAAGGATTTTCCGAAATATGCATTATATCCGGAGAAAACAGCGTTTGAAGAGTACTGTTTGCGTATGATTTGGGCGCGTTTTTTTACGTAGATTGCTGGATTTTGAGTTTTAAATGTTTTTTTTTTCTTTTATAAATTAAATTATTAGGTAGGTATGGTCTTATTATGTTGTAATAGTAGTAAATAACCGAAAATAACATGAAATGACAAAGCTAGGTCAAAATATTTTTTTGCGTTTTTTTTTCGCTTAATATGTTTAGAATCATGGTCTGATTGCAACCCCTCAGTTTTCGGTAGTTGTCTTTTTACACCCTGTATAACATCATTGCATATAGCTTCGTTTCGACATTTTATGATAAAAACTTTCTGAAACAGTAAACTAGAATAGAATAGAATACAACTTTATTGTACACCATAAAAATAACATAAATTAAAAACAAACATGTAAAAATATGGTACAATGGGCGACCTTATCGCTAAAAGCTTACATAAACTACCTACATACTAAAATTTAAACCATAATATAGGTTAGGTAATACTTACTTGTAATTTTATCGGTTTTCCTTTTCATTTATGTGGTATATCAGTTTATTCCATGCACACTAAAATTGAAAAAAATACGTTTCAAAAACTACAAAGTAAAGCGATTTCAATTTCGGACTCAGATTGAAAATTACAATCAATGATGTCAATCATATCATTTCCTTTTAGTTGTACCTAATTTGAAAATCGGTCCACAATTGGCAGAAATATCGGTGAACATGCATAAAAAAATTACCTACTCCTGCTCCTTCGCGACTTATACCGTGAAGAACCAGGATACCAAACACAGTTAGCGGTTCTTCGTGTCGTGAGTGTCACTAATTCTTTCAAACCAGTGTTGAAAGGATTTTAAGTGCGTCTCAAAGAGTTTCTTTTCTTTCCCTCGCTTGCAGGTTTAGACCAGTTTGTGCACTCTAGTGCCTAGTATTTGGCTGGAGGTCGTCAATTCTCTTAAAAACGCTTGTTTGCAGGTACCCTGTGCTGCTGAAAGCGCCATGGTGATGTGGAAGCGTGTAGGAAACAAACGCGCGACCTCCGCGCAAGTCACCTAGGGAGAGTTGTGAAAGTTGGCGCTTAGGCGCCGCGACGCCATGCCTGCACCGATTCTGGTGTATGCGACTTCTTTCGTCTTATTGTGGCTATGTGGTATGTATTTCTACTGTTACTGTAGCTTCCGGGCTTTGGAAGTCGTTAAAGTAATATTAAACTGCTAAGTGACTGTAGGGTAGAGCCAGATAACCACCTATCCTGAACTTTTTCAGGATAAGGTGTTGGTGTTTGGTGGGTTGGTTTTTGGTTTGGCCAAGATATGAGTTTCGGAACGTTTTTTTAGCAGGTAGTGCTTCGCTTCTTTTGACTTGTCTTGGCGGGGGCACTGCTGTGCCCCTACTGTTATTTATAGTCTTATTGATTCATACCTACTGGTTGCGTGGGCAGAGGGTCACAGATTGCAATTTAATGTATGATGCTTCCGAGAACAGATAACCCTGTTCTCGCTAACCACTCATAACGTAACAAGTTGTCATGAGCAAATTGATTGAATGATCCAGAACTAGATGACTAGGGTACCTAGTTACTCACCTACCTATTTATATAGAATTATATCTCTATATTTATATAAAATAGAAGCATTGCTTATTATAGGCAGGTACAAGTTGTTCTATCTCATGAAAGCAGTTGGACTTTAATTGTGTGTGTAGAATGTAGATGCACATGCACGTTGTTTCTGTGTGCGTAAGCTCGGGAACGCTCCGTGGACGAATGAGCGCTCAGTATCACTTACGCAGAAACAAATCTACACACACAATTAAATCCAACCCGCCTCCGTGAAATGTAACAACGATTGTGTCTATTCTATATGAAATATGTCTAGATCTATACAAATTTATTTTCAATAGTAAGTGCTGATGAGCACCCCTCACTGGGGGTCCCGCGGCCCACGAACGGCACAGCCGACCCCCCCGACCCCCGCTCACCGCTGGGTAGAGTCCCAGCTTACCAGCCACAAGGGGGTGCCATCGGTGTCGGACCCCTCCCGATGCAAGTTCCTGTCTTCTGGCCACATAGTCCCCATACACGAGTGGATTTATGGCACCGTGAGTACCAATTCTATTTTCTTATACTCCCTATTTTCAGTATTATTGGAAAACATTGTTTGATTCGGTTAAATTACATATCTACTTTTACAAATCCTAAATTACCATATACTTGAAAATCAGAAACTCTTTACGATGATACATATAATTTGTTATTGATGCGTAATTAAATTATATGCAAGATAACTTCGAATTGATCCACTTATTAGCAACTTTGACTTTTCTTTAGTGATTGCGATAGTTATTTTCCTATATGGTTTCAATACGAGAATTTTCACAATAGTCGCAAACGAAATATTAATAAGGTATTTGGTTGACAGACCACACTGCATTCAACAAGCATACTGAGCTGGCGCCTGAAGAACCGGATGACGATGCTGACGATGGCGGCTGTCTCCAACCATGCCTAGTCCACCAGTTTTCTTGTCAGGTACTGTTGTTATTACAGGTAATGTTGAAAGAAATGTTGCGTAATTTAGTATTGAGCATAATTTGAAACTGATTTTTGCCAAAATAATTGATTCAGAAGCACCAATTTTGGCCTTGTATTTTTGGGGTTGTTTTGGTACCGTTATTATATAAATCTTGCTTGTTCGTTTCTTTAATTGAAGAGACAGGGAGCCCTTTTAGTACGACGTCACGGGCTCCCAATAGTAGGTAACTGTTCTACGTGTTTCAGAAATTTATTGTAGGCAATTTGCAGATATCATGTACTTGCATACCGATGGAGAAGCGTTGCGACGACGTCGCAGACTGCGCGGAGGCTGAAGACGAAGCTGGATGCGCGCACGCATGTATAGAACAAAAGAACCGCACGTTATGTCATAGCACCAACGTATGCATAGCCAACGAGTGGATCTGTGACGGTGATAATGACTGTGGAGACTTTACTGATGAAACTCAATGCGGTAAGTCCTAAATTATATTCAAAATACGACGACAGTTTTTGAAAACATTTACACATTCGACTTCGTCAAATAAAGCATCAAAGTGTTTTTATTTTCAACTATTCTAACGCTCTATTTACCTAAAGTCATTTCTACTCGTAGGAGTAACGTTCGATCAGTTTAAAAGAGCAAAATTATATGTAGGTAGTTATTTATTTTTAATGTAAGCAATATTATAATAGAGCACCTTGACGCGATAACTCCACTTTCACCAAGCAAAAGCTTTCGCCTTTGTTAAATATCTACAAAGGAAACGCGCTACAAAGGCAGCATGTGGCCTTGAAAATAATTCAAAGACTTTATGGATACCTTGAACATTTATATCTAACACTATTTGCTTCAGGAAACATTGAAACAAGGTGAGAGCTTTGCAAAGTACCTACTTATTGTTCATTCTTATATTCTAAAATCTATTCTAGACTAGACAATATACCTATGCATACGGTGGTAATAGGTAATACGAATGTTTGTTTATTTTTGGACGATCATTTTCAGAATTGTGTTACGGGCCGATAGTTCATAATAAAAAATATTCACTGAGAAATATCTTAAGATCAATTTCCAAAAAATGGAAAAGTCTTGCATTTTCAAATGAATAGATTAACCAGTCGGATATTACGCTTCCATCCTTTCAATTTTAGAAACATGTATAGGTTGTGAGCCTTTCTAGCGCCATCGCCACCATCAGTCTAGTTTTTCCAACTCAAAGTCAAAGTCAAAAAGCATTTATTCAGTAGGACCGCTGGGATCACTTTGACACGTCTTAAAACTAAACTTTTAGCACAAGCAGGGTACTTGATAGAGAAAATTCTCAGGTGGTACGGCAAACTGCACATCAGATCAGTTCAAGTGCGGAAATGGACTCTGCATTCATCGAAACTGGGTCTGCGACGGCGATAACGACTGCCGAGACAACTCTGATGAGACTAACTGCACCAAGGGAAAGTGAGTAGAACTTTGACACTCCCAGGTTACGATGATGTATAACATATTTATCTCGCTTTTCTGTTATTCGGTTACCACGTTTTTTTTTTTAATGTTCTACGTATCGGTCGAAAATCAGTAATAAGTACAGAAAAAAAAATGAAATTCGATTTCTGATAACGATCCAAGGATGGTATAAAAATATAGATTTTGCGTACACCACCCACTTTTTATCATACATATTTTAGGGAATACCACTGCCAATGGACACGTGCTGGAAACAAAGTGTGTCTCTTTTGGTCTCTTCACTCGATAAACTTCTGTCGTCGTGAGGATTGAGTCGGCTAAAATCGGTCTAATCACTTAGAAATATATATTGGACTCTATATCCATCACCTTGTAGATGATAAAATTATGGTTTTATCCACGCTGAATTGTGGTATTATCGCAATGAAAAGAAGTTTTTATATTTATTATGCACATACTTATATTTTTTAATGGCGCAATCTATACAATCAAATTAACTTCCATTTCTTACTGCAATATCAAACAATATAAGAGAACCCATTGATGACCAACCCTCGTAAAAGCTTCTCTTGTGGAAGCACAATGATGTCATCTCACTCTATTTTGATAAATCTGTATTGTTTTCGTTCATTTTATGTCACTATGTAATCCATTACCTTCTACGCGTATTGCTCCGTAAATGCAGATTGAAATTTCATAGTGTAGTTGATTATATCTTCAAGACCTTAAATTGACTGATTTATCAACGCCGCGCCGAAATTGCAGAAGCTAATAAGCTGAAGTTTAGAAGGTAGCACTATTTCATCGCGTCTATGACTTGTCCTCGTCTTCTTCTACTAATACTTTTATATCTTGTGTTTATGATGAGAATAGATGAATGATACAGGTAAAGGCAGGGTTGTTCTGTCTTAACGCTCTGAGTGCCAACGACGCATATGATGCATATGGGCTTGGTTTGTGTTCAAGCAAATAAATTATCGTTATCTTTATAGGTGCAGTCGACTAATTAACGCGTTATTATTATGAAACTTCAGAATTTATGTCGTACAGGATTCAATAGTACGAAACAGAAAGAATCGGATATATTCTTATTTCAGAATACTTACTCGCTTTACCTAGGTAAGGTGCTATTTTTGCGAGCTGAGTCACGGCGTGATTTTATCAGTCGGTCCAAATAAAACGCATTATTTCTCCTGAAGCAATTTTTGATGCGACAACAGTTATTTCAAATATAAAAAAACCATTAGGGTAGGTAGGTCTTCTGGAAGTTTCTTTATGACACAGACTCTGGTGCGGGGTTCGTAACGGGCTGTAGATCAATACTCGGCCAAGGGGCTGGGGGGAGAGGGTTTCCATGGCAACGCGCCTACGCGCAGCCTGTGTTTTGGCCCCACGCCTCGCCCAATATTTCAAACTTATAGTAATTAACGCATTCAATAAAATTGATGCATAGATGACGACTATTTATGTGTGTATTGTATTTTATACGCAACGAATCTTTTTCAACAAAATCTAGCGTAGATTTTCGGGGTTTAATATATTTTAGCTAATTGCGTTACCTAATACACAACTGTAAAAGCTTTGTTCCTTTTATTCTCAGTTTGAATTCAGCAAACCCGAATGCGCTATAATATAGACTTCCTAAGAAAGAACTGCTATAAATATTCTTTTGCGTAATTGGCGTGGTATTGCATACCATTTCCCTAAGCTCCTAGAGGCTTACAGTACCTAGGTACTGGGATTGCAATAACGTTCTTTGAATGAGACCGCCTACCTTTGTGCGTAGGACGGTTTATTTTTAAACCTTGACGCAAAGGCTCATGTTTCCTAGCAGTCTACACTTGTATGGAATAGGTTTCAAGAGGCTTTAATGAATGAAGTTATTTTCGATCAAAAGAAAAATGCTCTTGGGTTTTCTATAAATTGTCAGTTGTTTTTATCTACATTTCTATGGTTTTTATAGCATAAAACAAATTAATTGAGATAGTGTATGTAGGAAGTTCTTCATAAATTTGCACAGCGACAGAGCCCTTCTTTCTATGTTTTGTTATATGTACCTACTTACCTAAATATTTTTAACTTTTATGACATTTTTTTATTTTTATTTTAGAGTGATGATGACGATCCATTCAGAGTTATTTCTATTTTGATGCAGATGTGGACTGGGTCAGTTTACGTGTACTATTGGAGATTGCATTTCTAAGCATTGGAAATGTGATAAGGAACCGGACTGCTCTGACAACTCAGATGAATCTGAATGCCGTGAGTTTTGTTTATTTAAATTAAAAATAACTTATTTTAAAACAATTTTATGATTGCCCTATTCGTAATTATAGCTGTGGATTTGCTGCGCTGTGGGGAACATGAGATTCAATGCGACAACAAGAAGTGCGTGAACAAGGAGTTCAGTTGCGATGGCGATAACGATTGTGGAGATTGGAGTGATGAAGATACTTGCCCAATGCTACCTGGGAGCTGTAGTGCTGGCGAGTTCAAGTAAGATTCTTCTGTATTTTATTTATAGTCTTTGGTTTAAGATATTCTGATTTATGAATTTTACTTGTTTTAAACCTTTGGATAAGATAGTAACATTTATACAGATGCAATGATGGAAAGTGCATTCCGGAACGATGGAGATGCGATACGGAACGTGACTGCGCTGATGGAGGAGATGAACTTAATTGCGAGCCCAATAAAATCCAAAATTGCACATCTGAAGAATTCGTATGCGCCGACCATCGCTGCATTCTGGTAAGAATTTATCCTTGCACATAACGTTAAGGACTTTTTAGTTCATAAAACTTCACAACACAACTGAAAATTATTCTAGAAAACTTGGATTTGTGATGGTGTTCGCGACTGCTCCAATGGGGAAGACGAGATGAATTGTGAGATTCATTGCGAAGAAGACCAGTACACCTGCAAGTCACTTGAACACCTTGCAAGCAACGCATTCAGAAACTGCGTCAGTAGGAAACACGTGTGCGATGGAATGAAGGACTGTCCTAGAGGCGATGATGAGGAAAAGTGTCCATTGCATAGAGCTTGTGCGGCTGAAGATAAATGCGAGAAGCAGTGCATCACCACCTGGGATGGGAAACCTGCTTGTGCGTGCCCATTGGGTTTTTTGCTGGCTGAAGACAAGTACAGGTAAAAAATACTTTAACAACATTAAAATGTAGTTACAGCTATTCTGATACTATTTTCTAGTTTTATCTGAAACCCTTAATTAATTTCTAATGATCTTGATTGCCCTCATTTGATTTTACAGTTGCCGAGACATAGATGAGTGCATGTATGAGCAAGATCCAGTGTGCTCTCAAACCTGCTCGAACACAGTTGGGAGCTTTCAATGCGGCTGTATGACTGGTTACGTTCTAAGACCTGACGGAAGATCTTGCAAGCCCACAGGCGAATCACCATCGCTGCTCTTTTCCAATCGAATTGGAATCAGACAGGTACTATAGCTGATAACAAAAGCTTATACTTACTTCAATCAATATTATCAGTAAGCGTCACCAATTTGCAAATACACTCATGCAGTGCTAAACCGAAGAATTATTTTTCAGGTCTGGCTAACCGGGGATAATTACGTGTCAGTCGTAAAGGGTCTTCATAATGCAGTCGCACTGGATTACCATTACGAAAAGAAGCTTGTCTTTTGGTCTGAAAACAACTTGAGAGTTATACGGGTTTCTCAAATAAACGACAATAACATTACTGGTTAGCTATTATTATAGCTATTTTTGAGGCACTAGTCAAACCATGATAACCTGCTATATTATTATGTTTTTATTGCAGATGTTATTCGATGGGGTTTAGAAACACCAGCTGGAGTGGCGGTGGACTGGATCCACGATCTTCTGTTTTGGACTGATTCGGGGACTAGAAGAGTGGAAGTGTCTACCCTTGATGGTTCTCAACGAGCAGTTCTTGCTGCTAATGACTTGGACAAACCGCGAGCGATAGCTGTGCATCCAGGCGATGCTTTGGTATTCTGGACTGACTGGGGTAAGTGCGTACCATGGGTTGGGTACCAGAATACCTACTATATTAAACTCAATCTTCATCCACACAAAGTTTATATTTAACTCACTACATGGGTGTCATTTTTGGGATGCTTTTGAAAAATCTAAGCATTAGGTTTGTCTACGAACTTCTACTTTTCCTGATGGTTTGAGCTAAGCTTATGTACCTGCTGACCTTACAGGACCAAACCCGAAAATAGAACGATCAGATATGGATGGCTCAAGACGGAAGAGCATCATTATAGATCAAATCTTCTGGCCTAACGGACTGACCATTGACTACACTGAATCTAAGATTTATTGGGCTGACGCTAAACACCACGTCATTGAAAGAGCTATGTTTGATGGATCAAATCGAAAAAAGGTAAATAGGGAAGATATTACGAGTATCAAGTAACTACTACGTTTACTTTTGAAATGATGATAATGTGGAACTTGAGAGCTACAAATTGCTCTACATTTCAGATAACCAACAAAGGTCTTCCCCATCCATTTGCGCTGACGTTGTTTGAAGATGCTATTTATTGGACTGACTGGCATACGAAAAGCATTTCAACAATTAACAAGAAAACTGGAATGGGCATTCAGACAGTTCATGCTGGACTTAATGTTCCTATGGATATTCACAGGTATGTTACAAGCTATAACGATTGGGCTTTCTACCAGCTAAGATATTATGTTATTTTAATAGCAACTATAATATACACAATACACAACATCAATAAAAGTTGATAATTTGCGGGAAGAGAAATTTATCAAATGGTGTTTTTGTTTCAGTTATCATCCCCTGCGACAACTTAGGAACTACAGGAACCGTTGCGGTACTAACAATGGAGGCTGCTCACATTTCTGTTTGCCGAACAGTCGCGAGCTTAGCTGCCGATGTCCTGTTGGATTTAACCTGAATCCAGATGGGTATGTGGTAGTTTTTTTTTAATCATTGAAAGGGTCATTTGAAGGTCAGCTTCCCGCGTCTGTATTTCCGCTGAGCTATGACCCTGTTGTTTTCAAGAAGAGAGTTAATAGGCACCTTCTGGGTAGGCTCGCTCCATCGTAGACCTCATTCTTGCTTATGTTAGTTTCGAGGTCAAGAGCCGACCCATTAATCATAAAAAAAAAAAAAAAAAAAAGGGTGGTTTGATTTTTTTTCTTTCAAATTATATTCAGGAATCACTTGCTGTTACGAATATAACATTTTTTTTATTTGCAGACGCAGCTGTGAAGAATCTCCAGAAAAACTACTTTTGTATGCGCGCAAAAGGGACCTGCGTTTAAAGCAATTGCAACCCAAAAAACAAACCGATTCTTTGGACATGGTATGTGTTTTATTCAATTGACAATTTCAACTATAAGTATGAAACATGTGATACATGTTTTGAGTATTTCCAGGTTATTCCCGTAGATACGATAAAACAAGCAGTTGCTCTGGACTGGGACGTGAACACAAACTCTATATTTTGGACGGATGTTGACAAGGACACCATCAATCGTGCTTACTTAAACGGTTCTGGACAAACAATTATAGCCAGCACGAATCTGGGTACGTATTAAATTAAAATATTATTTGAATGTCACACTAAGTTTGATGAGATGAGATAGCGGGATGAGCTGGACTCTCATTTGAGAAACTGACCTGTTACGAGAGTTAAGTAGCGAAAAGGGAAGAAGGGGATGAAGGCATTTTCCCAGCAATGCAACAACAAATAAAAATTTGGTTGTTTTTTTTTTCATGATGAATGGGTCGGCTCTTGACCTCGAAACTTACATAGGCAAGATTGAGGTCTGCGATGGAGCGAGGTATTTTCATATTTTTTAACCAGTTTATTGTTTTATAGCTTGGCCCGCTGGTTTAGCTTTCGATTGGTATACCAACAAACTGTACTGGACTGATGCTGGAACAAACAGGATTGAGGTGGCTAATGCTGATGGCTCAATGAGAACTTTGCTTGTTTGGGACAATGTCGACAAGCCTCGCGATATCGTTGTAGATCCAGCAGGTAAGATCTTTACGAAACTACAGTGGGTAGTAGTTAATTGAAGAAGCTTTGTAAATAACACCGAGATAAGGTAAATAATAATAAAATAAAGAAATGACGCTTGACATTTCACACTACATCATCTAGCCCTAAATAAGTAGAGCTTGCTTATGTTATTCCCACATGACTAATGACTACTTAAACTTTGTGTACTAGTTTAAGTAGAGACTAACAGAGTACATAAAATTGCAAATATTACAGGTGGGCATATGTATTGGTCTGACTGGGGAGCATCTCCTTGCATTGAACGTGCGGATATGGACGGAGCCAATCGGAAACGTCTGATTTCTAGTGATATGATATGGCCAAACGGATTAGCACTTGATTTCGTTCACAAACGCATATATTGGACGGATGGTGGAAACCGGACCATCGAATATGCCAATCTAGACGGCACTGGGCGAACGGTTCTGATTAGTAAGTTAAATCCTAAAATACCTACAAGCAGGAAATTCAAATAAATTTTAAGCACTAAGACATTCTCATTTTCTTATAGATGAACATCTACCGCATCCTTTTGGCTTGGAGATCTACAAAGATGAAGTGTTCTGGACTGACTGGGAAACACAGTTAATTCAGGCAGCAAACAAATACAACGGTAAAAAGCGACGAACCTTGGGTGCTGGGTTGCCCAACCTTATGGACGTGAGAGTTTTTCATAAAGAACGAACTGTCGGTAACAACAGGTAAAATAATTGTTTTTGAAACATATAAACTAAGTAAGTACTCGAAAATTTCCGGAAGAAAGTCTAATGAAATATTTTTATAGGTGCGCGAAAAACAACGGTGGATGTTCACATCTCTGTCTGTTGAAACCGTTTACTGCTGGCGGTCGATCTTGCGCATGTCCCGTTGGCATCAAAATAAACGTAAGTACGACTTTCATTCATTCCCGTAACATCCATTGGCATATTTTAGACATCTAGACTAGACTATGCCAAAGTTTATTTAACTTTACAGAAGGACGGAAGGACATGTGCGAACGGACCTAAAAACTACTTGATATTTGCCCATCGCTTGGATATCCGGATAGTGTCTTTGGATGTACCCTATCTCATGGATGTGGTATTGCCCCTGCCGTCACTGAAAAATGCCCTCGGCGTTGACGTGGACATTCGAACTGGTAAGAATTTCTATCTTTTATAAGAATACGTATTCTAATATGTGCTATATATTATACAAATAATTATATTTTAGGTCTCATTTACTGGACTGACACCGGAGAAAAGAAGATCCAAAGAGCCACACGCTCTGGCCAAGATATGACGACAGTTATAGGCAAGGGATTACACACTGTCGATGGAATTGTGATCGATTCTGCTGGGCGGAAGGTCAATAGAATATCATCATTGTAATTTACTATTGTGCATAGACTATTCTTAAAATTTTATATTTTCTTCAGATATACTGGACAGACGGAGGGCGCAACAGCATTGAAGTTTCTGAAATTGACGGCAAAAACAGAAAGGTTCTTGTTTGGACCGGGTTAGGTAAGGATATCGAGAATAACTAATTTAATTACGTGATAGGACTTTAGATAAGGCGCCTGTCTCACTTGTATCTATTTACAGATTCTCCACGAGCCATCGCTTTGCACTACGAACATGGGTACATGTTCTGGTCGGATTGGGGAACCTCAGCAAAAATTGAAAGGGCTGATATGGACGGCAAGAATAGGTAGACTAACAACATACGATCTTATAATAAAATATCATTGTCATGTCACGTGTTTTTGTGTGTACGCGAGATCGTAATTCATAAAGTTATGCCTCTTTTACGTTAAGGTGTAGACCACAGTTTTTCACGAACCTAACATACGTTTTTGCCTCATTCACTCTGACTACATCTCGACTTTAATATTTGGGGTTAATATTTGGAGTAAGTTTGACCTACAGAGGACAAGATGTTTACGTTAAGTATATATTATTTTTTCTTTTTCCAGACGTATTATAGTAGATAACAACATCAAGTGGCCGAACGGCCTTGCCATCGATAGAATAGAGGGCCGTCTATACTGGAACGATGCTAAAGTCCTTACAATTGAGAGTTCAGACTTCAACGGAGATGACCGCCATATTATTCGAAAAGAGGTGCCATATCCATATGGTATAGTCATAGTAGGACCTCACATTTACTGGACTGACTGGAAGACTCAGAGTCTAAACAGAGCTGATAAGATTACTGGAAACAATTCGGTCGTAATAAGGCAAAACTTGGAAGGACTCATGGATATAAGAGCTGTTCAAGTAAGTTACGTTCTTGGATTTTTGTAACATTAGAGTCTGTAGTACCTAGTAACATATTTTTTACTGATTTTCAGGGCGACCAAAGCTTAAAAAATGCATGTGGTACAAATAACGGTGGCTGCTCTCATCTCTGTTTGAGAAATCCTGAGGGCTTCTCATGTGCTTGTCCAACGGGATTGTCGTTCAAAAATGAATCTGAACCCTTCCCAAAAACCTGCAAAGATCATCCTGATAACTTCCTTATATTTGCGACAAGGAGCAGTATTGCATTCATATCGCTTGACACTCCGGAGCAATGGGACGTCACTCTACCTCTCACACAAAAGGAAGTTCAAAATACTATGGCTGTTGATTTCCACTGGGAACAAAAGTTGATATACTACACAGATCTTCATCTCAATGTCATAAGGTTTGAATATTAAATTTTCATCGTGAAATTTTATTCCGGAACTGTAAATGATTCTGATTTTTCTCTCCGGTTTTAGGTCAATCAACATGTCGAACATGAGTGACACTAAAGTTATAGTTCAAGGAAGACTGAACACTGCAAACGGATTGGGAGTCGATTGGATAGCTAACAATCTCTATTGGACTGACAACGACCACAAAGTATGAACACTTAAATTCTTTTTTTATTAGTGCTTGTAATGTAACAACAGTTGTATATTTTTTAACACCCTTGCTCGTAAAGCTGATGTAATTCCACCGGTTTAAGATATGTAAAGCGGGTCATAACAAACGCGTGTGTTATCAAAGCAAATAGTTATGTTATAGTCCATACAAATTCCATAACAGCATTATTTGCCATTTCAAATATGGAACTGATCGCCGCCGAGCTGGAGTCGTGCCTCCAGCTAGTGAGCAGCGCGCTGTTGCTATTCAAAGGAGAACTAATCGCCGCGCGGCGCCACTCAGTAGGCAGTCTGTCAAAATGGCGGGAAAGCAACAGTGTGCATTCACAGATTGAGTTTATTTAAATGTTTTTTTTTTCTGTTTCCTCGCAAATGTGTTAAAAAACGCCGTACGATATACGTGCGTATTGGTTATAACATGCTCGGCTCAATTACGCCCTCGCCTGCGGCTCGGGCTGAAATTCCGCCTCGCATGTTATAACCATCTTTACGCACTAATATCGTAATGTACTATTACAGGTTATCGAGGTCGCCCGATTAGATGGATCTTCGAGAAAAGTATTGCTAAAGAATCTGACTGAGCCTCGAGCTCTAGCAATTTTTCCTGCAAAAGGGTAACTAGAATTTTTATTAATAAAAACGGAACTTTTGGTCGGAACGGTCGGGAACCATTAACAATCTCATTTACATGTAAAATTTTTAGGTTTCTGTACTGGACCGATTGGGGTGAAATTCCTAACATACAACGAGCATACTTAGACGGATCCAAGAAGACTATTCTTGTGCAGCAAGACTTGGGCTTCCCCAATGGCCTTACTATTGACTACAAAGACCGGCGATTGTACTGGACTGATGCTCTAAAAGACAGGATTGATACATCAGATTTAAATGGACAACATCGAGTTCAGTTGATACCAGAAGCGAAAAATCCATTTGGCATGACACAGGTACTTAACTACTTACTAATCAATTAATTCAGCTGCTTACTAGAAAGAAACACAATGACAACTTACTTAATTATTTTTAGTACAAAAATCACATCTATTGGACCGACTGGTACAGAAAGTCAGTGATGCGAGCTGATAAGCGCACCGGGAAGAACATTACGGCGATTAGGACTGACATGGAGATGGGTATGGAAATAAAGACAGTATCCTCAGAGAAACAGCACGGCTGGAACCCTTGCAAGGAGAACAACGGGGGATGTTCACATCTCTGCCTTTTCATAGGACGCGACTATGTTTGCGCCTGTCCGGATATGCCAGATCCTGAACCTTGTTCAACAGGTAATTACAAATAAACTGCAATAAACTGATTACTCGTACTACTTATTGTTCGTAACTTACTCCTTTTTTGAACAATTAACTTTCAGAACCAAAAGAGTACATAGGCTACAAAATGCCGTCGCACTATCCTTCGTTTTACGAATACACTGATATTGAAGAAAACGCAGAAACCAACAGCGCACCTAATCCAACAGATGCACCCAGCAGCGGAAACCTTGGCATTATCCTGACGGTAGTGGGAATACTGACATTTCTCCTCCTAGCCATCGGAGTCATTCTCTGTGTCTACAGTAAGTAAAACATTTGGAACTTTATTACAATAGTTTAGAGCTTCAGCTTAAGTTTTGAATTGTTTTGCTGAACAGTGAGACAAATAAAGGCAACTGGACGTGCTGAGAGGAAGGAAGACTTCCGCGAAGCTGGCGGACACATATCATTCCACAACCCGAACTACAACGGCTCCACAGGCGTAGGCCCGCCAGAGCTGCCGAGGGTCAATCGTTTTCACAACATTTTCAAATACGACAAGAATCAGGTGAGTTTGGAGAAGTACAAGCAGATCATGGCTCATATACGCTTTACGAATATTATAATTGATAATGTTTATGATTGTAGGACCGAGTGACTAACGTCTACATTCCTGAGGGCACGAGTCTATTGCCTCCGGCACCTCCTCCACCCCACCGCACGCGACCTCACGACGACGACTTCGAACCCGTCACTCTACACTCCTTCACGTGAACACAAAAGACTAGACTGGATCAGGATAAACACGGGCAAATAAAGTTTCAACTGGATCACTCGCTTGTTGGATAGAACAAGTAGACGAACAAACGGTTTGCGTGATATGTACAGTGTGTGATCCAATAAGAAACAGTGTAATAATGAACTGGATTTCGGTAGTAGTAGCACACGTAAAGTAGTCAATGGCAATACGATAAGATGCAAAACAATATTAATTTGCATATCCCTCAATAAAATGTGGAATGTGTGACTTGAAATCGAGTGAATGCCTGAATTGTTTCGAGAACTCTAGAACACTATTTGTGCATAGTGGTAGAGAAGAAAGCCTAGGATAGTTTATGGATGTCTATGAAAAGACCAGCCCTAGCTATAGAAGAATGTAACAAATAGAACCGCTTATGGCAGGTTTAGGTGCAGAGAAGCTAGAACATGCAAGTGAGGCAAGATAAAGTACTCGTACTACCATCAAGGAGAAGATCGGCCCGTGTTGGGTATATTGGCTGTGGAAATGTCTGTATAAAACGATGGCGATTACGAATATTAATTTATTATACCAATTAATTACATCTGCTCTATTTCGTAAATTTTGGTTATCATTTTATCATTCATGTAATTTATTCATCATGTTCATTAATGTCATAAAGTTATCAATTCGGATTCATAAGTTAGTCAAATCTGGCGATAACATATAAAAACGCCAGTGGCATACATACATATAACAGTTTTATGAGATTTATGATGTTATGCCTACATTTATGAATAAAGTATTCGTATTTTCTAAATCTATGTATGTCTAATGTAGGTGCGTTGTCTAAACTGGTCAATTTAATTACATTGATTCCATCTAATATTTAATGTAAATATCTTTATTTAATTTTAAACTCATTCCGAATTATTCCGTCATGAATATGTTATAATAATATTATGAATAAGACATATTTATATTAATACCAAGTATTATTGTTATTCCATACATTTATTAGTAATAGTAAGTAATTGGTTAATTAAATAAAATGTGTATTTATACAATTATCTTACATGTACTTTTGAAGTACATGGTAATAATCAATTTTTTACTTTGATTAAGATGTAACTACGATACCATGCTATGTAAAACGCTCAATGATAGATATTTTTGTATGGCAATTGAAATGCATGAATGAGCAGGAAAAAATGAGGTTGGAGCTTTCTTAGCGTGCTACCGAAGTTAAAATATTTGTAAAGATCGTAATTCAAGTCTACCCAATATCATAAAACTTGAACACCGTAATTTATACCATCATTCATTAAAGTAACTTTTAAGTATAATATGGGACGGCGGGTATCTACCAAAATACCGTCTTATAAACGCGGGGTGCCGCTGTCTCATTCTAACATTTAAATAAATACCTGCGTGTGACAGAAATAAGAACATTTTGTGCGGTGCACCACGTTTGTTTACCTTGCCTGGCTTTCTTCCTAGGCTCAAGGGGGAAGGCGGAGGTGAAGAAAGTAGTTTTATGGGTTATTTTTTGTAGTTGTATAACTATTATAAGTATCTTCATTTCCATTATATATTAAAATTTATAAATAAGTACAGCGATTTCCATCTGGGAACATTAACATAAAGTGTAGGAATGTAATATGTATTTTACAAACTTAAAACACTGATTTTTTTCCTTTATTTGTGGAAAATAATGGTTATGAAGTTAAAATAGGAACTACATAACATTTTTCACCATACTCTAGGTAGATCTGTTTACTTAAAATTCACAGTAAACTACAATTATTGCAGTAAGCGGGTAGTTCAGATTTATAAACTTTTCCATAATGTATTATGCTGCGCCCAGTATAGACTCACCAGGATAGTTATGGTGACAATAAAATATCAGTGTATATAGGAAATAACGTACTAATAGTTATGACTGTTTTGTCAAAAATAATTAACGTTGTAAATAATTTATATTTTTAAGTTTAGGTAATTTTTTTCTTATGAATTTTGAACAAATTCAAGTGTGTAGCGAATTCACATATACATCGCATAACGCGTCCGTTTGAAATGTCACAGATAACTTGCTGTGTTTTACAAAAATGCCTAAATAATATGTCAGTTTAGCCTAACTTAACCACAAATACGCCTAATTTTGTCCAACGTATTTTGTAGCAAAGCTGTAGAAAGACTCAGCGCGGGGTAAAACACGAATATAACGATAAAACATTTTATGTGTCATTGAATATATTATAGGGAGTGGCAAAATATGACCGCATTGAGGGCAGCTACCTTTTCTTTTGTGTTTTGTAAGTTTTGTTGCGTAGAAAACGTTTTTTTTATTTTTTGAAAAAAACTTACGGTTTGATTTGCAATGTTACCCAGGCAAAAGTGTTCCTGGTAAGAAACAGCGTCGATTGAGACCAACTTGTTTTTTTTGAGACCTAATTTTTTTTAATCTAAAATTACTGTGGTTTATTGATTCAAAATTAACATACAATTTCCTATGAACAAAATCTTCTAAATACAAAAGAAAAAGGTGGATGTCCTCTCTTCTCTTCTTCAATGCGGTAAATTTTGTCAAACCCTTCAATAATAGACTTATTACCTTATCTATGATACGTGTAGGCTTAAATAACAGTATTTTTATATACTAATATTAGTTTTCTATTTATTATCTGAATGACGACATAAAACACTATTAGAAAATGTTTCTTTCAAAAAGATTAATGGCATTTTTATAAGGCCAGTCGTGGTTACAACCCCATTGGAGTAACTGGTGTCGGTGTCTGGTGTTCACTATTACTAAATTAACGTAAAATTTTAATTATGTTCTTATTTCGTTTAAGCTCAAGATCATGACTATTACACATACTGGTATTTTTAAATTACGGTATTACTAAAATAAGTCAACCTGTTTTTTCATGTTGTCTCGAACTGGATCCCTGATAAGAACATGTCGTCCACCGGGATCCCCTAAACCATATTAAAATGTACTTTTCAATATCATGCACTTTGTCTTTAGTGTAAACTAAATAAGAACATTTGAATTTAACTTTAAAAGTTACTAAACAACAGAATAACCTATCAAGATGTTATCATTGTTTGTGGTTTTGTGACGTCGCTAATCATGAAAACACGTCAGAAAACGTCGACAGGGTCTTTTAAACTAAGGTAGAGTTAGGACGAAATTCATTGGCAACTAATTGGAAAAATATATTAAGTCAACGCAACTAATTTGGAGGCAATTTTTTTTAACTTAGCTATTTTTTAACACGTCACACTCTGCACTTAAACTATTTTAATGTAAAATGATTTTAGTCATTGTTTACATATTTTACTTTTTGCGTATTACAGAACGATTTATATTTATGTTCGCTCATAAGCGCGTTACAGAATTTATTTTAAAATAATCTTTGCTATTATTAGGGAAAGCATCACAAAAATAAATGTAAATTGAATATAATGAAATATATTATTTTTGTATATTGCTTATTAGATCGGCGGCGTATAGAATGGTTCTATGAGATGTGAACACTAGATGCTATGTTATAACAATTCATCCAAGATCGTCCAATCATATTTTCATAGATAAATTAATAGAAAGGGCTTTTTTTCTTTAGAACTTTGGGATATTATATTGATATGTTTGTAAACATTATGTATAAATACATAACGGATAACTTCATTCAATATTTTTTTTGTATAATATCAATTACTTTTGTAGGTATGTATAACTTTTCCCAGTAGTGGGGTAATCAATTTTGTAATTTTGATGCCACTTAAGTAACCTATCAAATAGGGTACTATCTGTGGTACTGACTGTCTAATATGAAAGTCACAACTAAATCCCAGATTCAAAAATATAATATTAAATTGGTCCTTGTGGATCATGGTCCTTGCCACAAGACGGCGTCGGCGTACTAGGATTGAAAAAATGTTCAATGCACAAATGGTATGGCTCGCCAATTGTGCATTTTTTTGTAATTTTGTGCAATAAAGTATTTAAATAAATAAATAAAATGGTAAGATCAAGTTGGATATCTTAACAAAAAATACTTCAGTCGAAACAAACAATTCGCATTTCAACAGACTAATATTTTTGGTAAAGAGCTATCCACAAAATTTTCACCGGTTTAAGAGTTGATGTATTTTTTATTTTTGTGTTTGTTTTTATGTTGTACGATTGTGCCAATGCTATTTAAAGCCTATTTTGAAACAAATTAGCATTCCAGTTTTGTAACTTTCTAGCTCGGTATGAAATAATGGATTTGTTACTTAGCTGTAAGAAATAAGAAGATTTTATGTATGAGGATGCTGTGATAAAGAATGTTATGAAAGTGTGCGAGTGGGGTCACCAACGGTGTAGTTTTTGTCATACTTGAAGTATAGTTTATTGTACCTATAT
Source organism: Epirrhoe alternata (assembly GCA_963565295.1). NCBI lineage: Eukaryota > Metazoa > Arthropoda > Insecta > Lepidoptera > Geometridae > Epirrhoe > Epirrhoe alternata. The sequence goes on along the minus strand of OY751381.1, from coordinate 7,647,712 downwards.
TTTTTAACTAAATTTTGAGCTTTTCACAGTTTAGTTTCAAAACGGTTGCGTACAAGCCAATTATGTCTATGACACACATTGTGTATTAGTGTTACGCACATTTCCATTTTAGTTCTTTTAAGTTCTTTAGTTAGTTTTTTTATAACTGAATCATAAAATCTGCAATATGCATTCAGTGACAGTGCCAAATAAAAATGGTATTACTAAATTAATTTAAGAATAAAAAAAAATAGGTTAAATAACATAACAGCTTTTACATCTCTAATGCCTCCCTCATGGGAAGAGGTGTCAAAACTGTTGTCTGATTTATTATTGTACTGAAAATAAATGAATATAGAGATTACTCGATGAATTCGTGTTTCATTTTAGTAGGCTCCTCAAATATAAAAAAAACGTATTAAGTATTTTAATTATATTTATTAATTTATGTCACTTTTTTAAGACAGAGTTTATATACAATTAATTTACACTTAGGCAACAACATCATAACACTTTAACAGCTCTACACAGATTGTATAAAATATACGTTACTTTGGTAATGTTTTTTTAATAGTAGGTACATATAAAATAAAAAATGTAAGTATTATATTTTTAAGAGCGAATCCGAAATATATTAAATAATATAAATTTAGCACATGGTAAAACGGTAAAAAGACAACAATAAAAAAAGTGAAACAATAAAAAATCCTAAATTTACACCTATTTTTCCAGAAAATGTCGTAAGCAAGTATTGCATAACACGGAAACTATTTGTGATTATTTTTACAAAATAATATTTTTTACTAAAACTTTCGATAATATTACACAAAAGTAGCATAAGTATACGTAGTGCAAAATATGCATAGTCCATTCCACAGCCGAAGGCAAGAGTAATCTTACCACAATACCTACGTATACTAACGTCTAAATAAACTTACGAATATATTAACTGGGTAATAAACTTTGCCCTAGAATTAAGCAGAGGTGGGTGAATACAATTACATCTTAATAAAATTAAAGAATTGGGATATAAAACTAGAATTCGATAATGCTGAGCTTTGGCATGCAGGGAAGCTAAGAAGTAAGGGAAATGTCCACCAATAGCATCACTTCATTTTCCGAGACTCGCTCGAGCCAGCTCTGTAATTGGTGGATTTATAGAAACGAATCTTAATATAAATGATGTTTACTTTCTTTTACCAATCATTGATTATTTTATAACGTTTTTTTAAGAAACCATAAAATCTTTGGCACACACTCTGAAACTGTAAACTTATTTGTTTAATTTAAATAAAAATATATTAATTCACACAAAATGAGATCAGTGTTTATGTATAAATAAATATTTATATAAGTAGATATATCTTACCACAGACAATACAAAGTATTTGAGATAAATTTCATAAAACTTTAAGTACCTATCATGGACAACATTGAACACTTATTATTGTAAAGTTTCTCTAAATCAATATTTATATTATACTGTAGACATCTACATAATAATATAACATAAAATGTATTCCATGATACAAAATGTAATGTACGATAGTCAGAAAATGCTGATATGAAGTGTACAAGAGATTACAGTCCTAACTACAATAATACCTGTTTGCGTTTAGAATCAGATCGCAGGAATGTTTAATTAAGATCGTAGCTATACAAAAACAAGCCGTATTATTAAGACTGTAGGACGCAAAACGCGTTACTTAAACCGCCCGAAAAATACGAGCAAAAGTATCTCAGAGATATCTTATCACGAACGTTTTTCTCAAAAACAGCAATACTGGGGTCCTTCAAGATAGCACGACCACTAAGTATATAAATATAGGAATGTCTCATAGAGTTTAAAATACCATTGGTAAATAGAATCCCTTTAGGAATGAGTAGTTTTAGAACTATTGTCATGGTCTTATCTTACCTAATGCAATTTACTGGTACCGCTTGATTTCAGGAAATACTTCTAGCAGTAGTTGCTCGAACAGATCCTGGAAAGAAGAATACACTGATTTTAATATCATAGCCAGCAAAAACAATGAAAGAAAAAACGAAAGATTTAGCTATTAGCAACATCTCTTCGTCATTTGATTCTGATTCATGAGTTCACTGAGTGAAAAGTGTTGATGGCGCTTACCAGTGCTTAACCGATAAATAGAGCTTATCAAAAATTTCGATTGTGACGACTAAGGGTTCCGTGGCCGAGCGGTAAGGCACTCCAGCTTTAGAAGGATCGTCTAACAGATCGTTGCGGGTTCGAATCCCGTCGGAATCGAAAATTTTGATAAGTCTTTTCATTTCTCAGCTAAAAGCCAAAAGGCGAGTTAAACGTACCAAGTCAATACATTAAACTTTACCGGCTTTATTATATTTTTTTTAAGTCGTTTTAATCTCTATGGTTTTTAATCTCGCTTAAATCTCTATATTTTACTGCAGGTGTAAAAAAAATGGTCAGACTGGGTCATGACATGACTCATGTTAGGTGGGGAAAAAAACACATCAACTACTTTTTTTGTATCGATTGGTAATTTCAAAAGTCAAAAATAACACATTAATTTAGCAGAGAAATTGCCGTGTAATTAAAAAAGTTTGTAAGTAAATATTTTAGCAGATTGGCATGCCCGACAACCTTCGTTCGAAATCGTGCACATTTGTCGCGCTCTTCTCATCTATCACTTTATAAATGGTGACACTTTTAGCGTGGAAGACTGTCTACTGATACAACGCATACGAAAACACAGTAATTCAGCTTCATAGATACGTCTTCGATTTGAACCACGTACAGTTGAATGTGAAAAAAAACAAATCCAATGGTTTTTTATTTTGATACTACTCATCATTTGCTGGCTACATCTATTTGCCCTTTTATGTAGGGTCGATACAATAGATTTCTCTCTTCCACTCCGCTCAATCGTCGTTCTTTTGACTCTACTATTGTATAAGTATCAAGTTTTTGTTTTGTGTACCGACTTGTAAAATTCTATTATATGAGTATAAGATTAGATATTTTGCATTCTCAACATGATAAAGTGGGACTACCTGTGCAATAACTATTTGGTAGATTTTTATTAACATAAAAGAACAAGAACCCCTTTATGCAGATTTGCTTAATTGACAGGAAATATACCTACTGGGTGTCCAGAAAAACGGTGTTGCGCTACTGGATAAACTTTTGCTGTGTTGCTCAAGGAAGTAAATTTAGAATGATCGTGATATCCACTCGCATTGGATAGTGTGAAAACTTCGTGCGTAGGCGCCAAACGCTACAATGTAGTTCAGTACAAATCGCGAATCGCGCGGGTTTAAATACATTAGTAGAGAACAACTATTTATATTGACATTAAGTTGTTTAATGTGTTAATTGAACTTAGACATAAAAATAATAAATTACCTGAACAAACTTGTCTTATAATAATAAAACTAGTTTTAATAGAAAAAGTGAAAGTGATAAACTTTATATATTTCGATAGTTTTTTTTTACTTTTATGACCAACATCATTAAATGTACCCGTAGTCGTTAAAGGGTTAAAAAAATAGCTTAAAATGCCTATCCTATTCAGTGTTGTTGCCAAAGAACAAAATATAATAGCCAATTTCGCTTCATGTGAAGGAAACTTTACAGAAATTTCACAGCTCGTTCTTGCGAAGATCCCCCGAACCATTGACAAGATGACTTACTATCATGGACCGTATTTAATTCACTATATTCTTGAAGATAAACATTTGTATTTATGTATAACAGACAAAGTAAGTATACATGAACAAAACAATAAGGAATAAGATAAGATGTAAGTTTGTTTCATCATGTAATAGCATTACATTACTCCCTGTCATTTGAGGGAAATAATTAGTTATAATTAACACGGAGATGTCAAGCCCTTAGGATCGTAAAGCCATTATGGAGCGGCCTAAAACATTTCTCACAAGAGATAGTCACTATAGCACTACGCATACTTTCTGCAGATAGTGTAAATATTTGCATCACAATATACTGTTTATAATTCATCATTTCCCTGCCCTTATCCCACTTTCATGTGGGGTCGGCACAACAGGTTTTTCTCTTCCACTCCGCTCTATCAGCCGTCATCTCAACACTCACTCCTTTCTTACCCATATCATCCTTCACACACACACTGTTTATAATTATAATACTTAATTATTTTTCAGACATGCCAAAGATCCCGAGCATTCTTATTCCTAAACCAGATCCACAGGAGATTTGTCGAGGATGGAAAAGAGAACTACGTAAATGTTTTGGCTGATGAGATGTACAGATACAGCGAAGATTACAGCACTATTACAATCAGGAAAGGGGAGTTGGATCAGTTGAACAGCATTGGCGTTGAAAGCAGCGGTATGTCATTACTAAACACAGATTATCTCCTTATACCAGGGGCTCACCGAGACGTCTAATGCCTTATAGTTGTGTGTGTAGATACACATGCACGTTGTTTCTGTGTGCGTGAGTGTCGTTACGCTCTATGGACGAATGAGCGCACAGTATCGCTTACGCACACAGAAGCAAATCTACACACACAATGAAGACCCACACGCCTTCGTAAAATAAAACAACTATACGTGCATTTATGTCAAGTATTGCGATAATTAGCTGCATAAGACGCAGGTGAGTCTCTAGCATTAAAATAAATCAATCAATAAATAATTTAGAAAACGTGCTCGGTGTAAGAAAACATCGTGAGGAAACCAGTTAGTATTTTTATAGGCTTCTGCAAGATGTGGACATGTAGCAAATATGTATGGACATGCTTCTGACTACCCCCCTTAGACATCTTCAGAAGAGCTAGAATACATAAAAAGATCTGAGAGAATGTCTACCGCGCCTTGAGGATACAGTCGTGGCCCTGTTTATTTCGATCTGAATGCGATAATATACCGCACGTCCTCACTTGTGTATTATTAGGCCTTTACATCTATACTAGATGATTTATACAGCGCCAGGAGGCAACCTATGCCTACACTCAATAGGACGCTGCTGTAGTGCCCGGGACATTGTTTGAGATGGAATAGGCTGGCTCAGCACCTAAACAATCCTCTCAGCTTAATCGGCCTTGTCCTTGTGGCACTATAAGCGCATTCTGTGCCTAAATGCGCGTTTTTATTTTTAGACAAAAGGAATTCAGTTTATGATTTTTAAATTTGGAGTAAACTTAAATGACATGTTATGAAAAACATTTATTTCTTTTCAGAAACCATCCTCGGAGAGAAAGTTTTGTTTGTTAATAACGTTGAGAATTTATCATACGCCGTAAGTTGCATATTTATAATTCAGATAATTTTGAATGGGGACATTAATAATTTGATGTTTATTTTTCCAGACTGTGGCCTACGTGGGCAAGACTCCAGAAAAAGTTTCTGTACACGAAGAGAAGTCCAAGACTTATGTAGTAGTTGTTATAGGCGTGTTGGTGATATTTGCACTGGGAACTGTTTATATGGTTGGTCCGGTTTCTTGTATCGTAATTTTTGCCATAATAGCATACTTCTTTTTCAGTAATTTAAAAAGTCAGTCTGATTGATATTTGAGATGGAATAAATTGTGTAAGAGTCTTAGGTTGTTTAATTTATGAAGGTTGCAAAAAAATGCTACATCGAACAGTACCTTACGAAGAGGGACAGGTATTGATTGGTACGAGTGTCCATTCTACAGGGTGAGTTCTCTCTAGTTATGGAAAATGTTGTTGAAAATTCGTTTACTTTCCAAATAGTAGTTTACTTTTTAATTTTAATATATGCTATTCCAAACTCGGTACATTGGTTAAGGCGTGATTAAATAGAACACTCATGCATACTTACAAACCTTCCGGTTTATGTATATATTAGTAGGCTTCAATGATAGATGTACTTACATAAAACAGTTGTTTGTTATGCGTAGTATTCTGCAGCGTATGGAACAGTTTGTGTGCACCACGGGCCGCAGTTTGCGCACCGACGAGAGACGATAACGTATCGATTATACTCTCGCTCAGTTGTTGCAACGCTAGTGTCCGTGTGTGTTCTAAAAACAAGTTTTTCATTAACTACCCGCATACGCTGAATTATTGTGAAGGGTGTAAAAAGACGTATACCGATGCCGCAAGGGGTAGGTACAGCATCCCAACACACAACCAAATCCAAAAGGATTTCCGAAAAAAACATTATATCCGTAGAAAACAGCGTTTGAAGAGTACTGTTTACGTATGTACTGGGTGCGTTGTTTTACATAGATTGCTAGATTTTGAGTTTTAACAGTTTCTTTTACAAATGAAATTATTAAGTAGGTATGGTCTTATTATGTTGTAATTGTAATAAATAACATAAAATGACTGCGTTTTTTTTCTTCGCTAAATATGTTTAGAATCATGGTCTGATTCTAACCCCTCAGTTTTTGGAAGTTGTCTTTTTACACCCTGTATAATCAATATACAGGCAGTTTTTTACAGCTCAGTAGGGATAGCAAGAACTCTTTTTTCCTAATAGTTTTTGAACTTCATGACAATTTTGACATAAAGAAACTTATCTGAACCGGTGGCTAAAAAAGGAACTAACGAATTTTACTTTAAAATTTATTTTTCTGCAAACACGCAATGCGATAACAGCACCTCTCTCACCGGTTCTGATAAGTTTGTGCCACTCAGTCACTTGTGTGCAAGCGATAGGTCCATGATAGGTCTATCGCTTGCACACTAGTGACTGTAACCACTAACAGCTTTTTTAGATAATATCTTCAGACTTTTGAATTCATAAAGATCTGAAAGCATGAATAGAATAAGATGAAGTAAGATAAAGTATTACCTTTGTCCTGGAAGTTCCTATTTGACGTAGTTTCTGAAAGCACGCCGCCGGGCCACCAAGACTTAAGCACCACGCTTATGTAATAATGCAGCATGTTCTCAGAAAATAGCCATGACACTGTCTCTTTTATTTGCCTGCAAAATAAGCTCTTATTAATGAATAAACTCCGTATTAAAAGTCCTTACTTTGAAAATGTATTGGTAAGTTCGTACCTACTGGCGAACTATGGGGACCTTTTTAGGTCGCCGTTAGGCCTCCGTCATGGCTTATCGACAAAATATTTTAATCCTGGCAATACAAGCCTTCAGCTGATTCAAACTCTTGTCACAAGATCGTCACTGTGAGAAGAGAAGTCTCACTGTGCGCGCGGACGCACAGGGTCCCAAAAACCTACTCATTTTGGGACCCTCTGCGTCCACGCGCACTGAGACGTCATAGTAATGTTTGTGAATACCGATGTTAGACACGTAAGTATTTTATGAAACAACCAATTAAATGTTGAGGCTATTACCTGTTTATTGTTCGGCCATAAGTAATTTGTACAAAGGTGACTAGTGTTTTCCTAAGCCATCGGAACACACCGCGCATATCGAAAACTTCGCTTAGTAACGCATACAATGGTTCCGCTATGCTGTCTCTTTCTTCCGGGATAGTACCAGCACCTAAGATAGAGGGAGAAGAAAAATTTAGAACAATGGTTTGAGAAAATCAGCCTGCTACGCCAAATAGGTCGCCTTAAGGCCTTTAAAGAGGTTAAAATTAAAATGATTCTTACCTCGCATTGAATTGGTCATGTTTTTGCTTGCAGCATCTGCTCCATTGCCGTCCAAATATAATGATATTTCATCTTCATCCGCGGATAAATGTGTAAAAGCTTCTTTGTCACTTGAAGATCTACTAGTTACTTCACTACTTGTGCTAGAAAAAAATACATTATTAGACAACAATATCTATAATATCATGAATTTCTTACAATGCATCTTATGACCAGTTTTAAAAATGACCACATAGAGCAGTTTATAATTTAGCAAATATAGCATTCGTGTCATCTACAATATGTTATTGTATAACATTGTGGGGTCTTAAAAATTTTAATGGATTCTGTTATTTATTTTGTCATATATTCTATTGTTTTAAATTAGGTATTTACCTCTTAAATACTATTTTACTTACCTCTTAAATAAAGTAGAAAATGAGAATTTATTTTTCTTTGGTTCACCCTGTTTTAAATATTCCGAACTAGGATTTAGGAATGTGTATAAAGCTTCACTTTGATTTAACCGGTCGTCTTCTAAAACAAACTGAAAATAAATGAGAAATACTTTATTCAAAAACAGACTTTCTTGAATGATAGCTAAGATCACTTATGATCAAGCTACTAACTTTCTCAGAAAAATATCGTAGTACTTACTTCTAAATACTTTTGTATCAGGATCTTCGCCTTATCTAATGAGGATTTGTCATTCTTCCCGAATAGAAATTTAAATGAATTTGAAGGTAGTTCTATGTTTTTTAAATCCGAACAAAGTGGTCTTAGTTTTCGATGTAAATCCTGAAAAGGAAATAAACGATAATCAACAATACACTCTTAGTACTCTTGAACTCAAAAGGAAGTATTTAAACAATGTCTAACATTTATATTATTGTGAAGTTCAAACACGCTGTAGAAATGAAATTAAACGCAAAACGCATTGAGCGTACGTCTAACACAAAGTGCGAGTGAGCACGCGATATTTCTGTTCTGCTCATACTTTATACTGCAACTACATATAGATATGATGAATAAGATAAAATACCTGAAATTCATTCAAGTTCCGCAGCAAAACCCAACCGGTAGAGATCTGCTCAGGTCTATCCTCGTCTTCCGTTTCTTGTTCAGCCATATGCACTACTACTACAAACTGTGGTGGTTTTGATTCGTCCAGAATCTACAATAAGACAGTACTATTTGCAACAAAACAAATCTTACTATTCCTACTATTTGAAAGCTTGTGAGTGTGTTTCAATCACGCCTAAACCAGAAAACTGATTTGGATGAAACTCTTGTCTCGATTCCGCTCGTGGCGTTGTGGCTTCGCTCGCGTGGTACTCACAATTTGCTATTCCAGGACCATCTACATCTATTCCGAGTTTCATCGAAATCGGGGCGTGATTGAAATACAAACATACTCACAAACTTTCAGATTTATTACATTAGTAGGATAGTAGGATAAGAAAGTTAATAGTAAATTTACCTCAGCGCTATGGACCGTAGCACGCCACAATCCCAAATGCTCAGCCCACGTGTCTGTCCTCGCCAAATGCGCCTCCAATCTCATCTGTTCCCCCGCTAGCTTCTCCACTTCATTCGCTAGCATTGACAAGGCGGGCGATTCTGGTTTTAGCGAGGCACGTAAGGCTGCTAAAGCCTGGAATTATCAGTTTTATATTGATTATATTGACAGTTGTTCAAGTTTTAATTGCTGTGTAATAGATGCAAGAGGCCAATGATGTTTGTTAAAATTATAGACAGAATTTCATAGCTTACTCAACTGTTCAAGCCTGCGAAAGTTTATATAAAGAAAAATGGCGCAGCCGGATGGATGAAATATCAAGATTTCAATGCTAAGTCAGATTATACCTTTTTTGAGTTTGTGTTTTATTAAAAGCTCAATTAGATCAATAAGTGGTTACATCTATTGCATTATTAGAGAAGCCTTAAGAATGCAATATATTTTTTAATATGCATATGTAATAAATTTTGTTGGGTTACTTACCTGAATTTTATTATTATGTCGTTCCGATAATTGATCCAATTTCCGTCTAGCGTAAGTCGAATGTTCTGTGAGATGCACCGCTCCTCCTACACTCTCTGCTGAAGATACAGACTCGTTTGATAGCTGTCGATCTTCGATTGGCGAACGTTCTAAGTTCTTATCTGAAACAAATAAAAACAAATAATCGTATTGTCGCGTAGATTACCTTCATATTCCAAGCTAATACTAAGAAATTCAATGGATATAACCTATATTCATATTTATTTACCTTTATTAGCTTCTTCAGTGGCAAGTTCAGCAATCAACGCTTTATAGTGATCGCTCATAAGAAACGAATGATAGTATTTATCTTGTATTGTATCTAATACAGTTTCTTGCACTTCATAAAACACGTCTGGACCTTTGTCACCAAGTAGAAATGATTCCATTTTCTTCCTTGTTTCCTATAAGATTCAAAATATAGAGTTACTTACTATACAAAGTTTATTCGCATTTTTAAGGTTATAATACCTTTATTTATAGACAGTATTTCCAAAAAAATAAGAACTTACCTTATCTACTTTGATTTCAGCACTAGGAGATCGAATGTATGTATAAAATATTTCCGCACCCAACTGATGCCAACTGCTTCTAGGGCTATGCCTTAATTCTTCTACAGACATCCAAAACCCAACTAAGCCTTGAGAGCACATAGTTTCTAAGAACATTGATAGATATTTTCTGCCGATTACACTTTCCATAACTTCATGTAGAGGTAAAGTCTGAAACAAATAGAGATGAATAAATAAAAAACACTGTGATTTCATAAAAATATTTTATAATTTATCCTTCTGGCTACGCCAGTTATGATCACTTTGATAAAAGAAATGAGACAAAACATTTTTGAAGGATTTGAAAATAAGTATATAAAAAGCCTCACTTTATTATCTGATTCAACCATCGGAAACGCTCCATCCCAACCTAACGCGTTTAATGCCGTTTCACACTCTGCCTTAGCAATCGTCAACTGATGAATGTATCGTTTTAGCTTTTTCGCGTCTGCTATTTGTTGGCGACTGACATTGTGAGTGCTGCTGCTTTTTTCGACCACATCTAAGTCTACGCCTTTCGCTCTTTTTACGTTTTGTAGTGTTGTAGCTTGCATTATTTGAGTCACTATATCATAGCTGAAAAAAAAGATGGCTTAGTTGAGCAAATGCGCATTTGAAAGCTGATAATGACGAGCAGGGAGATGCTGATAATTTACCATTAAAATATTGTTTAAAAGTTGATTGATAAAATTGTTAGCAACACACTATTGTTTATTAATTTTAATCTGTCAGAGTGTGTCAAATAAGATAACAGACTAGGCAAAATATTATAATGGATAAAAAGTTTGATAATTGACCAATGCTCCAATTAGCACAGTTTTAACAGCGAAAGTGTTATCAATGTTCACATACCGTAACCTCTTCAGTGTGTCGACATTATTACAATTATTAATCAACCGAATGTAGTCTTCAAATGTCTTAGCATAGTCATGGGTCCTGACATGCATAGCATTTACTTCCTTTTGTGCTTCCAAATAAAGTACAATTTTCTGATTAATGTAATCAGGTTCAGTTATCATATTGATCGCTGGTTGTAGTACTAAAAATATGAAGAAACATTAGTTCTAATAGATATTTTCCTCAATGCCTTTTAATTTTAGCCACACAAAACATAATATGATTCCTTAGCATGTCAATAACTCTATGGTGCTGCAAGCAATTGCTAGGATGAGACTGAGTTGCTAGTTTAATTCTCGCATTGGTGCAAATGTTTGCATGATCTACAGATATTTATTCAGGGTCTAGCTGTTGTAGTAACTTCTGATACCCACATCACAGGAAATTATAGTGGGTCAGGACTATGTAATGCCTGTTTAGTGTAGGTAATTAATAAAAACATCAAACATTGAGGTATAATAATTTGAGTAAATTAGTACTTTACTTTTGCAAGCCAAAACTTCTCTCATAAGATGTGATGCAGGAAGCATGGAGTAACATCCGGGCATAAGGAACACCACAATCAGTTCACTGATTTGTCTCAAATAGTGCAATTCTGTGTCAGCAGCCATCAGGTGAGGGGACAGAGCAAATACTGGGGTCTGGTTTAGTTCCATTCTAAAAATTTAAGAACCAAATAAAATGACAGTTAGGAAATCAGTGTTTCTACATACATCTTTTTATACTTGATATAACTTTATTTATCCGCATAAATTAAGCATCAGTTATGGGACAAATACAAACTAAACAAACAGGAAAAAACATTAATACTCACGCACAATCCTTGGCAATCCTGATTCTCTCAAAATGTTGTGTTATTTTCATCACCATATCACTTGCTAACAGTTTTTCAGCATCAACTCTTTGAAGTCTTTCATATAGATTTTGGATAGCACTCCAAATATGCTCTTTTAATTTATCTACCACAGGCTCCGGTTTATGTGATAACTCCTTCAGCCAACGAGCAAGGAAGTCTCTCAATAGGTAATCAATAAGCAACTGCAGCTGACTGTCAACTGTCCTTCCAAATATAACTGGCAAATGAGTTTTCTTGGCCAGTTGAGGCCAATTACTTGCCTCTTCCTGAAAAAATAAATTTTGGTATTTGTAGATAAAAGTAAAAAAAAAACAGGGTCACGACTGTATCCCCAAGGCGCGGTAGACATTCTCACAGATCTTTTATGTATTCCAGATCCTTTGTAGGTGTCTAAGGGGGTAGTCAGAGGCATGTCCAAAAGATAAAAGTATTTATTGATATCACTATCACTATAAAAACAAAGTCGCTTCCCGCTGTCTGTCCTTATATATGCTTAGATCTTTAAAACTATAGTACAGATTTTAATGTGGTTTTTTTTAATAGATAGAGTGATTCAAGAGGAAGGTTTGTATGCACATGCATAATATTAGTTAAGAAACACTGATAATTTTAGAGGTTTCTATAATAATGTGATGTCGTAAATAAACGATAATTTTGCGCTAACATTGCAAACGCTAGCTGAACCCTAATATTTAGTATCGGCATTGCACCCGTGCGAAGACGGGGCGGGTCGCTAGTTATTTATAAAAAAAGCTATGAAACTGATGTATGAATTTTGACTTACCTTTAGAATTTCATCAAGTTGTCGCACTTCCTTCTCGACAGTATCCACTAAAAATGAGGAGGTAAGATGGGGAGATGATAGAGAAACATGACCCCATAGAGTAAGTGCAAACACTAGTATCAATATACAAAGTGTTAGAAGTGTTAGATGAACGACTCCCCATAAAAATGAGAAATTCCATAACAGGAAAAACAAAACAGGCACTGAACAAACGGCAAACCACTTCATTGTGTAGGCCTCATTGATCAAATAGGCCTACTTGGATAAACATAACTCATTAAATCGTAGACATTCTCTTGATTTTCAAGTAATTAATGTAGCTATTTATTACTTTAATTATAGCTTTCTCTTAGGAAAGTGCTTCTTTCTCCCGATTTTTAATTGTATTTTTCCGCGAAAATCGAAATGCATTACCAATACCTAGTTATTCTGTGCCAAATACCACCAATACAATACACACACAACGCACCCATACAAATATTACAAACATTGAATTTTATTTACATTTACATTGACATTTCTTTCGTGTTGTCTAGTTACTCTGAGGTGTTGTGTGTCTACTGTAAATACTCTAGGGATGGATAAGCAAGAAACATACTATCGGACGCGGCTTACGGACGCGATCTGGTGCAAATCAGTGTAAACTATCGGACGTAAGTCGCGGACGTGTCCTTGAGCTTTCAGGCCCGACAACGATCTGGCACGCTGCTAAGTTTCTAGCTTTAGTCTATAGTCGATCCGATCCCACACACATCCAATCCGCGGATCGGATCGTGACGTTACGATATGTAGGTACCAAAAAGGTACCATGCTAAATCCATGGTTACAATCCAATACGATCAGTGTGAATCTCAGACGAGCCCACATACACAACGTGTGAAATGCAACTCGCGCGAGGCCGCGAGTTGGTATGCACACTCGTCCCACGTGTCGAAGATTTTTTTATTTTCGAAGTGAAAACTTCTTTAAGCGCGTTGGGCATTTTTGAGATGAAAAAAAAAACAATTGAATTCGCGACACTGAACTGAAACCATAAAGCCGGGACCACAGCGCCGTGTTTTCGTATTTATAACATACTAGCTATCCGTCGCGATATTACCCTCGTTCCTTCGGGAAAACTTCACTTTCCCGGGATAAAATATAAGTAGCCTATGTTCATCAGGGATAATGCAGAATTCTCATGATGAAATAATTTTTCAAATCGCTCCAGTGGTTTCGGAGCCTATTCAATTCAAACAAACAAATCTTTCCTCTATAGAATATTAGTATAGATTATCCCAGATATTATTAACCGAAAAGACGGGTGCCATTGGTTGAAAACATTGCTAACTGGTTTTACGTTACAGTTCGGTATAGATCGACAAACTTCGCCAAAAGTCGGAATCGCAGCTACTCGCAAACAGCATCAGCGTTTTATTTGTTTTAACGCAACGCCGCGCCGGACGTGTCTAGCCAGATTGGCGTGTGAAAGGTGGAGGGGATGTCATAATATGCTATCCCTCGCGTCATCAGTGCTATATACCAAATATTTTTTCTTTTGATGCCACACACGTCGTGACAAGTGAGCACTGCACACCACCTCTGCCACGTTGCATCGCCAAATAGTCGCGTACGTGGGACCCACAGTGGGACCAGTCTGTTCGTAGCTTCTTCTTCTTTTGGACTGTTCGTTCAATAACCAATTTCGTAGGAGAAAGAGAGTTATAGTAGAAGTCTTAGTAACGTCTGAGGAGGCTGAGGAGGCTCCTCATGCTGCGGCCACATTAACGAGAAATGCCGTTGATTATCACGTTGAAGGATGTTGAACGTTGGTGTGACCACTATGAACGGGAGACGTCATTTACAATGCCGTTGAAGGCCGACAACGGCGACAACAATGCCGTTTTCTGGCGAGTGGCGGTACAAAGAGATTAACGCGATGATCAACGCATTGAAGCGGCCACACTACGCATGTCAGTGTGCTGTGCATCGTGAGCGCGACGCGACGGGAGCGGACATATTCGCGTTAAGCAAATCATTTTTTTGTCTGGGTGAGGGGCTCAGAGCGTGATGGGAGATATATTTACTCTGTGGATGGGAGTGAGGAGCATCCGTATTCTGTGGGAGCATCTTCCTGGTTTGTTTGTTTGACATTGTCATTGACATTACTCTTTGAATTGACGTATAGATTTCGCAAGTCGCAAACAAAATTGTTTTCAAATTTTTCAATGAAATTCGTGAAATTCAATGTTTTGAATTGCATGCACGGTCTAGAAAACAGTATCAATTATGTCTGAGATTGAAACCACTTATTTAGTTGTGGGTGGCGGTATTGCTGGCGTAACATGTGTCGAAACTTTAGCGATATTGCACCCCGAAGAACAGCTTATTCTAATAACTGCATCTTCTCTAGTCAAGAATGTTAGCAACATCAGTTTTTTCGCTAAAACTATTGTAAAGTTCGACGTGCATGAGACAGAAGCAAGCTCATTACAAAAAATACACCCAAATCTAAAGATTGTGTTTGCATCACTGCAGCAAATAGATGGCAGTAATCAAGTTGCAATTTGTGATGATAACCTACGAATTCATTTCAAAACTATTTGCATATGCACAGGTGGAATCCCAAGGTTGATTACAGATTCAAACAAAAGCAAAAGAATACTTGGTATAAGGGACACTGAATCTGTACGGGAATTTCAGACGAGGCTTGTGACAGGTCGTAAAATGGTTATAGTAGGCAATGGAGGTATTGCATCAGAAATAGTCCATGCTACTACTGGAATTCAAAAAATATGGGTCATTAGAGATGATTATATCTCAGCAACATTCATAGATCCAGGAGCAGCAGAGTTTTTTCAAAACACCTTTAAAAATAAAACAAATACTGCAAATGAAAAGAACACACTATTGAGAAGACACATATTTACTGATGAAGATAATATAGTTTCTTTGAATAAAGATCTAAAATCTGCAGCGCTTGGGCCAGATTGGTTCAGAAAACTAGAAGGAACTAAAAATGAGACTGGTGAACAGGAGTTGGAGATTATTTACAAAGGTGAAGTGAAATCTGTCTCTGAAACTACCGATGACTACCCGTTAGCTGTTGAACTGACCAATGGGAAAGTAATACACTGTGATTTTCTTATATCAGCTACAGGAGTAGAGCCTGCAGTTAACTTTAGATGGGATATAGAGCCTCAGCTAGGCCCAGATGGTGGGCTGGCGGTCAATGAGTTCCAAGAAACAAGTCTTAAAAATGTTTTTGCTGCTGGTGATGTGGCCTACGCTTCTTGGGACCATGCTTCTCACTGGTTCCAACTGAGATTGTGGACTCAAGCAAGGCAGATGGCTGCAATGGCTGCGAAGGCAATGCACGCAAGAATCACAAACCAAGAAGTATTGCAAGACTTTTGTTTTGAGCTTTTCACACATTGTACTACTCTTTTTGGATACAGGGTAATATTACTAGGAAAGTATAATGGTCAAGGACTCAACAATGATTATGAAGTTCTGCTTCGGACTACTCCCAATCTTGAGTATATCAAGTTTGTCCTCAAGGATGGAAGGCTACACGGTGCTATTTTAGTTGGTGAAACAGACCTGGAAGAGATGTGTGAAAATTTAATTTTGGACCAAATAGACTTAACTCCCTTTGGTGATGATATCCTCAATCCTGATATTGACATTGATGATTACTTTGACTAGTGTTAGGCTTGCAATCAGATTGATTTTATTTATTTGTATACATAAGTTAACTATTAAAGAGTACCTACTGCTAATTTAAAATTTATGTTTTTTGTGATTTGCGGTAGTGTGAATTTTTGATCCTGACATGAGAGGGCACAGTCAACCACCATGAATTGCTTCACTAGGTCTCCGTGTTGTAAAGAGAATGATTAGAACGCTTGTGTAAAGCAAATGTGAAGATACCTATTGAATTTCCCGGACTTTTTTTGCATGAAATCATGAAATGTGCATGAATGAAATATCGACTTATTTTTTTTTTTATGGCTCTATGGCTAATGATGGCTAGAAAATACGGTGTGACTGGCGCTCGGACGATCGAAGGACTGGCGCGTGATTTGTGAATGACTGACACACGGATATGACTGACAGAAATTGACTGATTGACATGACAGCTAGGCAGCAACTGACGCGACCTCGGACCAAGAATCACACTGGACAGAGCCTGCGACGTTGCCGCTCTTGTATCTGTGTAACAAACCTAGTAGTCATGTATCTTTGTCTATCTCACGGAGCTTAGCTCCGAGTAAAAGAGATAGCTAGTGTACGTTTGGCAACGCAGCACTGTAGGTGTAAGTCGTGTCAGTTTATGACTACCTTGGTAGTCAAAACAGTGTGAGATCGTTGGAGAAAAATCAAGAAAAACTTAAAAATTACTGTGTTTAGGCTTAAATTAAATTGATAAATTGAAACTATGTCATGTTCAGCTGTGTATTGTTCATCAAGAACTACAAAAGGAGGAGTAAAAGACCCGGAATTGTCATTTCATGCGTAAGTTTTTGATAACATTTCCCCTCGATAAAAATGCTAAAATAATGAGTTCATGACTATAAAAACAGTAGTAATAGCATTGTAGCAATCTAGTTATTATGTTCATAAGTGATTTTGATTCAAAATAATGTAAAAACCACCAATTTAAAGCCTAAATAAATTTAGCTTCTGTGCTAGTGATGCGCGTAGAGTCAAATCTAGTTTTATCGATAGTATTCAACTTTCATGTTTGTTAAATTTAACTTTTAACTTTCAGGTTCCCAAAATGCCCAGAAATAAGAACCGAGTGGATCAAAGCTGTTAGACGTGATAACTGGGAGCCTGCAAAACATTCCAAGCTTTGTTCAAAACACTTTGATGAATCCTGTTTTATCCACGGCTTATCAATTAAAAAACTCAAGAGTACCAACCATTTTTGAAGGATATCCAGTATACTATCAACCGGTAAGTTTTTCAAATGTAAAAATAAACTACATTCAGGGAACTATAACAGGGAAACGCTCTTAGGAGACCTTCCCTAACTTTTTGAGATATTTTGAACTGCATTCACAGATATTGAAAAAAAATTATAGTCAGATCCCCTAAGAGCGTTTTCCTGTTGCTATAACGGTTAAGGTACCTGTCTTCCGGGCCCATCTCAAAAATCCACCCTGTATTATCAGTTATCTAGTACTAATAACCAAGCTCTGCATAGCTTGGGGCTAGATGGTGCTGTATGGATTGTCCTGCATTATTTATTATTTATTTACTCTCTGTGTTAATACACTGCCCTACTGCGGGTCTATGATAGATTATTCTTTAGTCATGTTAATAGATTTTCAAAATGAATGTTGCAGGTAGCGAAGAAAAGAAAACCACCTCAGCGCAGAGATGAAATTCAATTGATTACTCCTAGAAATTAGTAATGAAGAATGCAGTCGCTGAAAGCAGCGTCAGAAATATGTATACAAAATTAATATTATTTAAAGGTCACTAAAGGTCAAGTCATTGTAAACTAACTGTTGTAATCTCTCATTGATGTACCTACAGTAAAGTAAAAGAAAATTTTCTGAAAATGTTGTTAATAAATAGCTTAGTTAGATGGATAAATTGTTTTCCGGTGTTATAAGATTGTTTAATAATATAAAATATTATATTTATCGTACATATAAATTTTAATGAAAGTTTAATAAAGATTTAGACTTGATTAAGACCAATTAAAATGCTTTTTTTTTCATTTCGTCTTTATTCTATCGATAGGCTCGACAGCAAAGTCACATCTCTAGTCACGCACACTAATACAATTCTGCAACCGCACACTAGCAAAAAATGGACACGCGTAAAACGAAATCACTCTGTCCAGTATGATACTTGGTCCTAGGACGCGACACTTAAGACGTCAAGTCAAATCAATCAAAGTCAAGTTAGTCAGAGAAATTGATTTGGACGGGTCAGCCGCGTCGTCAATGTGTTCGTGAAATTATTAATTTGTTTTACCAGAAAAGACTTAAAATTTTCTAGATAAAACGTTCATTCACTGCCAATCCTACAAAAATCTCCATTGGCGACTTGGAATTGTATCTGCATTTGTGTTGTGATTATAGATGTTTTGATCGTGCTACCTACTTCATCATTCCTATTTTCTTTGTTATTGTGAATCATTGCGATAGCTTCACAAAATGCCTATATTATTCAGCGTAGTATCCAGGGGCACGGTGGTTTTAGCTAAATATGCTACATGCGCGGGTAACTTCACTGAAGTGACCGAGCAAATTCTCTCCAAGATACCGCCCCACGATGACAAACTGACGTACTCTCATGGGAATTATCTGTTCCATTACATAGCGGAAAACAAATTGGTTTATTTTTGCATTACCGACGATGTGAGTAGCGTTCAATTACCTTGTTATCTTTTGGCAGATTATATTCCATCTGTTTACTTACATACAAATGTTCTAGAAATTCCAACGCTCGCGAGCCTTCCTCTTCCTAAATGAAATGAAAAGAAGATTCAAAACTGCGTTTGGAGATACAGCTCAAACAGCTATTCCTTATGCCATGAATGGAGAGTTTGCGAGAGTTCTTGCAACGGAAATGAAACATTACAGTGACTCTCGGGACCTTGAGACCATATCAAGAGTCCATGGAGAGCTTGATGAACTGAAGGATATAATGGTTAAAAATATAGGTAAGTAAGGTTTTAAAATACTTTCTAAGAAGTTTATGCAAGAAAGTATTTCTTTTGGCGAGAGTTCATAGGCTTGGCTTTGGAATCGATTAACAGGAGTTGAGGGTTAAATAGGTTTAAAACCGGTTGGGGTATGCTTCTTAATTACTTACAAGACACTAATAACTTCAGGCAATGCATGTTTTCGAAAAAATTATAAAAAATATTTCTAACCTGAAATCAGACTACAAGCGAAATTCAACGCTAGAATGGATAATTTGACAACTAAATCTGTCTTTTAAATTGTCTGTGGTATAGAATTTCGTGAAAGATTGATGCAAACGGAACGTAAAAAATATGTCAGTGCCATTGTAGGTACTCATTTTTGGCGCTCATTCCGCTTTTCTTTAAATTGATGGAAACGGAACGTAAAAAATATGTCAGTGTTATCGTACTATTTTGAAAGTTTGTAGTCAGTTGGTTTTGTCAGTTGGTTAGGTTAGGTTTGGATAGTGACCATCAATGCGCGAGGCGAGCGAGCAAAGCGAGCGTGCCGCGGTAGCGGCCGCCGAAGCGCCAGAAATCCCTTGCTCTATTATAGTTAAAGTAAATTAAAATGTTTGTTTTTTTTATGATGCATGGGTTATTCTAGCGTTGAATTTCGCTTGTAGTCTGATTTCAGGTTAGAAATATTTTTTATTATTTTTTCGAAAACATGCATTGCCTGAAGTTATTAGTGTCTTGTAAGTAATTAAGAAGCATACCCCAACCGGTTTTAAACCTATTTAACCCTCAACTCCTGTTAATCGATTCCAAAGTTATACCAGCCTTGTAGTTGCCAGCAACCTCTCACCTACAATGAATGATTAAGCATTGAGTTAACTTTTTTTTTGTGAAAGTGAAAGTGTGAGATTTCTACAAAAAAAACTAGGCAGGCTTTTAGTAATACTGGCAATTCAGTTCATTCATGTGTTTTGGGAGAGACCTTTTATCAGAGGAGTTTAAAACGATGATGGTGGACCACAATACAATTGAAACATAAAGTCAATTAGTCATTCTCTGTTACTGATTAAACAAGATTATCAGTAATGTAGCTGTACATACAAAATAAAAGTACCTACCTTTGTTTATCACTCAATACATTAATTAGTAGGTTAATACACTATTTATTGTTATACAGGAAAAGGTAAATATAAGAGAAAGAATGTTTGTAAATTTAAGATAACATAAAATTGATTGTCCTAGTATCTAGCTCTGTACGTCTGAGACTGTGAGTCATAACTCGGACTGATATAACTTTCAAGTTTGTATTAACTACTTGAAAATATGAATCTGAACCTAGATAGATAGATAGAAGATAGAAAATACTTTATTGTACACCACATGGACATTACAAAATACAAACAAAGATACAAGAAAACATTTGAAGCGAAGTACAATGGGCGGTCTTATCGC
The DNA here is from genome assembly GCA_963565295.1 of Epirrhoe alternata. Taxonomy (NCBI): domain Eukaryota; kingdom Metazoa; phylum Arthropoda; class Insecta; order Lepidoptera; family Geometridae; genus Epirrhoe; species Epirrhoe alternata. Next base: position 7,626,966 of record OY751381.1, on the reverse strand, counting down.
TGTGAGCGATTTCTTCCACAACAACCTTAGGATGAACTGGATTAAAGGAAGGCAAAAAGCTACATTGCAATTGAATCAGAGATTGCCAATAATAACAAAGTAAAGTTGTAAAATTATTCTTTATTGTACACAATAGAACACAGAGAAAAAGATGTTACAAAGTACATGTACAAAGATGAGCTTAACCCTAAAAGAATATTCTACCAGCAAACCTTAAGAGTATAAGAAAAAACCATGAACTAAAGTGGATGCGTAGTGTACATACCAGTAAAACATAAAGCTTAATAGATGTTATTTAAATACTTACTTAAAATAAAATTTCTAAACAATATAATAAGAACCGAATATAAATAAGAATAAAATATAAAGATTAGAAGTAGGAAGATTCAAAAGATTTGTCTGATAAAAAAAAAAAAACTATAGTAAGCCTTTAACCCATACAGGCTTCCTATAGCATTTTTTTAAATAGAATATAAATTCATATACTGACCGTTATTCATTGGCTTATAGTATAAATCAATTAACAACTGTCAGTTTTTGAATTGATCTTAATTGAAATTAAATTATCTTCTAAAAACCTAAAATGATAGGCTTGCTTTTTATTACATAAGAACTGCTAAATCCTTTGCCTTGAACAATACAGCTACAATAAATCTGCACTACAAGGTCTTCTAGAGTTTCTTAAAATAAATGTTTAACTTCCTAAGCTAATTTATGTTGCCTACAATTGAAAAGAATCCAGTTCGGAAACAGGTTATTATAATAGTGATATTTTTATGTTGGAAAAAAGAAATGACTTTATTTATGTAAATTGCCTGGCTGCGGCATTTTTCTTACCTATTCTAGTAAAGTTAGATAAGTGAAATAAACCTACATCGAGTTTTATGAAATTTTTAATTAAGATATTAACTTTTCAAGCTTATTTACCACTTCCAAGCAAGTAAGTGGCTTACTAAAGTATTTGCCTATTCCGTAGTCACTCATTAGTAAATAGTCAACGTTATTAAAATTACGTCTCTTTCACATACAGATAAATAAATCCATACTAATATTATAAATGTGAAAGTAACTCTGTCTGTCTGTCTGTCTGTTTGTTACCTTTTCACGCCCAAACCACTGAACCGATTAGGCTGAAAATTAGCATGGATAAAGGTTTTATCCCAGGGACGGACAAAGGCTACTTTTTATCCCGAAAAAATCCCGAGGGACCGCGGGTTACACCGCGGGAGCGCATCTAGTAAATAATAAAGAGATCTCTATATGGGAAGATAAGCAGTAAATCGCAGTGACCTTTCACAGTTAATAGATAGATTGAAATGGATAGACATGCAACCCATTATGATAATAACTGGATATTTAAATGATGAATTGATTACATATCTCTCGATTATACATATACCGACTTGAACATGGGTCACTATGGGTCATTGTGAATTATTCTATTTAACTTTATATAACCATTATTGCTAGTGCAACAAATAGTAAAGGGCCGACCCCACGAGCAAGAGCATCGCGGCTTTATCGTCGTGTGTAAACACTTTCTAAGAGTGTATGAAGTGTATGGAAATACGTAGCGCGATAATATCGCTGCAATTCTTTCGCTTGTGGAGACGACCCTTTATGCTGCAGTCTAGATTGCCCTTAGAATGTTCAGATATTCGGCGGGTATCCACATGAAGTTGCATTAACATTGAATTTTGATTTTACAGACAGTATGGCGATGAGGGGCGAGAAATTAGAGCTGCTTGTCAACAAAGCTGATAATCTAGCAACCAGTGTGAGTACCTACTGTTATCCTATATCACATAACAACTCTATGTATCTACCTACCTACTTGTTTTATTGCAAGTAGGTAATATTTTTGAAGCATATTTGTTTGTTGTAACTAGGACTGCTAACTTCTGGAAATGGACCATTTGCCAAAATGTATATGTAGAACTTGGGCGTGTCTTTGACTAACTTTTCATTTCCATGAGATCATACATTATGAGGGTCATGAAAGCCGCTTCAAACCTAATTGGGATACATTTAAAACATCTTGAAATTATAATAAGCCCACGGATTTCTTCTGGTCTGTGGGCAAGCCCAAATAGGGAGTTTGGATAAAACATGTAGTAGGTTATTGATACCCCGCAATACGAATTAAGTAAGTTCGCATGAGTGGTCAACTCTGGTGACGGAGTTTTAAGGCGTCCTAAGGCCTCCGTCATTTTCATTTCTCAATGAAATACCTAAGTGTGTATTAACACTAAGAATTACAATAATTATAGATTAAGCTAAAGCGACAACTCTTCGCCATTTGATTCTGAATGTACGTAACTTCGGACAATGAGCATGAGTTCACTGAGTGAAACGTGTAGATAGCGCTAACCGGTGCTTAACCAATAATGCCCCCGATTCTGTTGTTCACTGACTTAACTTAATTAAAACTAAAACTGGCACGTTCTTATTTGGTTCTCACTAAAGACGAAAATGGCATGTCGTTGAAAGTGACATAACTAAAAGTATAATTAAAATGGCGCCTCCGAGCTTCTTTAGCAGCTGTTTTACACGGCAAGCAAAATGGTCTTGACTAAATCTACCCACAAATACTTCATATTTACTAAAATTAAGAAATTTTAAGATTGCCACTGCAATAGTCATTCCATTTTGGACTTTATCGTTAACGAAATAAGAACGAAGCATTTTAGTTTAGTTAACTTTAGTCAGTGAACAACAGAATCGGGGCCATTATGAGCTTATCAAAAATTTTGAATCTGACGTCAGTGGGTGCCGTGGCCAAGCGGTTAAAGGCACTCAGCCTTTAGGAGGATCGTCTTATCGTCGCGGGTTCGAATCCCGTCGGAATCGAAAATTTTGATAAATTTTCATTTCTTAACTTAACGTGCTCTCCGAAGCACGGATGAAATCTTTTTCTCTGCTTTCAAGCAGAAGGATGCAAAAGAAGTGGTTTTATTCAAATATCTTGGCCGATAGCCATATTTGGTATTATGTTCACATCATTAACATAATGATAAAATACAAATACTATCTAGTTAAAAGGTAAATACCGTAATCATAAGTTGTTGCAATCGTTAGTCAGTGACGAGAGGCCTTGGGTAGCCTAATGATCTCCATCTAACTTTAGTTCATATTATCGATAATATTTTGCCCGCGGATTCGGTTCATTTCGGTTCTGAGGTAACCCAAGCAAAATGTAGGAAGCCGTAGCTACAACCTGTTACGGACAGTATCCATTAGTAGTATGATATTGGGAGTTCTAGACCACACCTGTACACGACTGATTGTCAACCTCCGCTCACTCTCGCTCCTTCGCTCTGCTACGTCGCTTCGTTCGCTTCGGCAGACAATCAGTCGTGTACAGGTGTGTTCTAGAACCCCCAATATCATTAGGTTGTTTATTAATATGATATATCACTTTTTTTTCATCATTTCAAGAAGATCTCTCTAACAATGAAGTTCGTTAAGCAACCGGTGTCATTACAGTTCGAAAATATTGTAGTTGATTCTAAAAAACAAAGTTTCCGACATGGAACGCTTTTACCAAATACAATACGTTGTATAATTTGCGGTCCATCAAATTGTGGAAAAACAAATTTGGTTATTGGTCTACTCTTACATGAAAATGGATTACAATTTCGAAATCTTTATGTGTACTCAAAAACTCTCTATCAACCGAAATATAAATATTTAGAGCAGGTATTACAAATGGTTCCTGGAGTGACTTTCTCAAAGTATCATGAAAATGAAGAAGTTCTTACTCCAGAAGCAGCAAAATGTAATTCTATTATAATATTTGACGATGTAGCTTGTGAGAGTCAAAATAATATGAGAAATTATTTTACGATGGGAAGACACAAGTTTATAGATTGTTTTTATTTAAATCAAACTTACAGCAAGATTCCAAAACAGTTAGTCAGAGATAATGCAAACTTAATCATAATTTTTAAACAAGATGATATAAACTTAAGACATATCTACGATGAACACGTCAACACAGACATGACATGGCAAGAATTTAGAGAAATGTGTTCAAATATATGGACAGAACCTTATAGCTATGTTGTGATAAATAAAGATTGCGAAAAAAACAAGGGATGTTACCGTAAAGAGTTTGATACGTTTGTCGTATTTCATTAATTGTTATTTTACTAAAATCGCCTTACTGTATGTAGGTACCTACCTATATACTTACCGAATGATCAGTTCATTCAAGTCATTTATTGTTGAAGTGTCAAGCTGAATACATCCAAAATACGAACGATTATTGTGATTGTGATTAGTTGAACCATGCCGTACATTCCTGTGCATCGCATATACTGTACTGAATACAAACGTCTCAGAAGCTTTGATACTTGGCCAAGAGGGTTAACTCAAAAGCCTAAGGAAATGGCTGAAGCCGGTTTTTTTTACACTGGATATGGTGATAGAGTAATTTGCTACTACTGTGATGGCAGGCTTAAAGATTGGGGTCCTGAAGATCAAGCATGGGTAGAACATGCACGTTGGTTTCAGTGTTGTCCCTATGTTGTAATAATGAAGGGAGAAGACTTTGTAAATAATGTGTTAAACAAAGTGTATGATAAAGCAGAGGAAAAATGTAATCAAACTGCAGATAATGATGTATCCATTACCAGAAACACACTACCAATTAACTGCAAAATTTGTTTGGCGGACGACGTTAACACCTGCTTTACACCTTGTGGTCACGCCGTGGCGTGTGCAAAGTGTGCGCTATCGATTGAAAAGAAATGTCCTATGTGCAGAAAAGTATTCGTAAATATAACTAGATTATACTTCTGAATTTGCACCCGCCGTGTGCCTACTATAAATAGTGGAGCTAGAGAATACATGCAATCATTTTTGTGATCACACTTATGAACACAGTGGTTGTAGCCTATTTATCATGGAAAAAAACTTAAAAAGACAAATTGTGAAGGCTGCAGAGGCTGTTAAAAAAAAAGTTCGAAAAATGCGAGACATTGAAACGGAAAACGTAGAAATGTTAGAAACTGTTTTTAAACCAATTACAACCCCTCTTAATAAATTAATAAAAAACCCAAAAGTACCATTAAAAAGTTTAGAAAAATTTGAAACTTCAAGTCCACTATATACAGACAAAACACTAAAAAGGGAATCAAATATTGGTTTTAATGTATTTAGCCCAAAAGACTCTGATGATAACTCAGAAGAAGATGAACCCAATGATAATTCAGATAATGGTGTGGACGATTCATTTAAAACAGTCGAATCAAATTCAAGTGACCAGCGAGACATGTCTTCGTGGTCGAAGTCGTCTGAAGCGATGACGGATGTACCATTTGGTGTGAGAAATGAACGCGGTAAACTTATGATGGGTTCTTCACGTGTTGTTTTGTTAAACGATTATATTGAAGTTGGAAAAAATAAGTTTAAATTTACCACTGGCATAAATGAATTACTGTTTAAAAAAGTGCCTGATTTATCTGCAATAACTCCCGAAGACTTAGGACATTATAAGCTTATGCTATTAGAAACCAACGTACATCGAAGAGATTACGACCCAAATAAACCAATCAGAAGTAACAGGGGACGAAAATACTTAAACGTCATTAGACCGTTATTCAAACTACGTAAAGTCTCTGCAAGCACTGACAGTAGTCAACCAGACGCATCACATCAAGGAGAAGGATTACCTTTGTTGAAGAAATGGAAGAAAAATGTCGACTACGTTTATTGGGATGACCCTAATGAACTCGTTGAGAGATTAAAATTACTCATTGCTTCTAAAGATGCTGGTAATACTGGATTAGATAATGAAATAATATCTATAGTAGAAGAGCTTCGTGAAAGTGGCATTATACCTTAATAAATATCATTTCTATCTTCAAATTGTTTCATTTCATCATCATCATTAACACACAACAGTTCACTAAAATGGACAAGTTTGGACATCATATAAATAAACGACTAAATTTACAAGATTTTTTTGAAAATTTTGATAAGATCTTAAAGCGCTCAGAAACTGGAGCGTACGATTTACAGAGTGCAAGATTGACCGGTGTTACAACTCCACTGCAAAGTTCCGACGCTGTCAACAAAGATTACGTAGATAGTCAAAAGAAAGAAATTGATATAATTTTAAACGCCATAAACACTGAGTTAGATAAACTCAATAAATGTAAGAAATGAGCAAGCTACAAATTGTTAACGAAATACATAAAACAGCTCGTAAAAACTTTTTACGCAGATCTGTGATTTTAAAGGGCATTGATGACTTATGGCAAGCAGATCTAATTGATTTCCAGACTTTAAAAAGTTATAACAGTGGGTATAGGTATATTTTAGTTGTATTAGATTGTTTTTCAAAATTTTCATGGGTTGTTCCCCTTAAGACAAAAGCTAAACTAGAAGTAGCACAAGCATTTCAAAACTTGTTAATCAGTAGTAATCGAAAACCCTTAAACTTACAAACTGACAAGGGCACTGAATTTTATAATGATGAATTTCAAAAGATTATGAAAAAATACAAAATAAATCATTACTCTACTTACACTGTCAAAAAAGCTTCTATAGTCGAAAGACTAATTAAAACACTCAAAGGCAAATTATATAAATGTTTTAGTTTAAACGGCAGCTATAGATGGGTTGGAGATACCATAAATGATGTGACTTTAACGTATAATAATACAATACATCGCACAACTAAATATAAGCCGAACGATGTATGTCTAGCTAATGAAAGTAAAGTTATGGCTAATATAATTAAAACACAGTTGGTTAATGTAAATACTAAATACAAATTACAACTTGGAGATCATGTTCGTATTAGTAAATATAAAGGTAGTTTTGAAAAGGGTTTCACTCCCAACTGGTCTACAGAATTATTTTTAATAAAAAAGGTACATAATTCTAAACCTGCCACGTATTCAATAGAAGACCTGCATCATCAACCGATATTAGGACGATTTTATGAACAAGAACTCCAAAGGACAAAATGTCCACATATATATCTCATCGAAAAAGTTATCAGAAAGAAAGGCAACAAACTTTTTGTGAAGTGGTTAGGTCTTCCTAGTACTGAAAATAGTTGGATTGAAAAACGCGCAATTTTATGATAATTTCTTTTATAATTATAAATTTTAAGCGAGATTATCTCATTAATAGCTTAGCTATGCGAGGTGAAGGACTAGTTAATAGCATCATAAACAAATTACCATTTGAATTACATTTACCCGGATACAATTACTGTGGACCTGGTACACGTCTAAGAGAACGATTATTGAGAGGAGATCAAGGTGTCAACGAGCTTGATAACGCTTGTATGAGACACGATATCGCTTATGATAATTCGAATAATTTAGAAGAACGACACAAAGCAGATTTGGATCTAATAAATATGGCAAAAAAGCGAATGAAATCCAAAAACGCTGGAAGAGGAGAAAAGTTAGCCTCATGGTTAGTAAGCAAAGTGATGAAAACCAAAGTTAAGCATGGTGCTGGTACGAGATCATTTAAGAAAATAGTTTCTTCTATACATAAAACATTGAAAAAGTTAAAACCAAAAAGTAATACCAAAGCTATTAGAGCAGCCTATTCAGTTGCGAAAAAATTAATCAAAAATAAAAAAGGAATCTGCTTGCCGCGTGTTATACCGCTGCCAAAAACCGGTGGAATTTTACCGCTCATACCAATATTCGCTGGACTGTCTGCTTTGGGCGCGCTGGCTGGAGGAGCAGCAGGTATTTCTAAGGCTGTAAATGATCATAAATCAGCTAAACAAAACTTGGAAGAAGCTCAACGACATAATAAAATGATGGAGTCTATTGCCTTAGGAAAGGGACTGTACATCAAACCATATAAAACTGGAAATGGTCTCTATATAAATAGTTCAAAAAACTAGTAAACAGGTTACCCAAACGAGCACTTACTGATATAGACATAATGAAATATGCTAGTGAACACATTCCTTTCTTTAGAGGCGTTTACATGAGAAATGAATTACCTACGACACCAAAAGATATTGAGTGTGCAATTGTAAATCTAGATAGTTCAGAAAATGATGGAACTCATTGGGTAGCCTACGTTAAACTGTACAATTATTGTGAGTATTTTGATAGTTTTGGTGATTTAAAACCACCTCGTGAGTTAATTGAGTATTTAACAAGTAATATAACTTATAATTATACTAGATATCAAAATTATAATACATCTAATTGTGGTCATTTGTGTTTAGAGTTTCTCACAAACTTTTGGAATAATTTACTGTAAGTGATTTTTTTTAATAAAATGTTGTGCCTATATATTTAAAAACATGTTTAATTACCTTCATTAGTAAAATGTCCTTCACGTTGTCTGTAACAGGCAATACGTCGGTGTTATCCACCACCTATTACCCAGCTTTGCAATTCGATTGTGAATATGAGTGTGCTCTGTTGTATTTGTCAACATTCAATTCAATCCCTAACATCGACAATAGAAACAATAAATTTTACTATGGGAATAACGAAGTAGTAGAAATACCGGAAGGTGCTTATGAATTGCAAGATATATGTGACTATTTAAAAACGAATGTAAAAAATGGAACTACCTTTAATTTATTTTGCAACAACAACACATTGAAAACGTTTATCTTCTGCTCCAAAGACATCCTTTTCGAAAAAGACGATTCTCTTGGGAAGTTACTAGGATTTGATAAACGATCCCTAAAAGCTAATATAATACACGAGTCACAGCTTCCAGTTAACATTTTATCAACGACTGTGGTGAGAGTCGAATGTGATATAGTGAGTGGTTCATATATTAACGGGAAATCAAGTCATATTATTTATGAATTTGCTCCCAACGTTCCACCAGGATATCGGATAATAGAAATACCTAGAAATATTATTTACTTTCCCGTGAATCAAAACAACATCAGCTGCATAAATATTAGATTATTGGACATCAATAATAACTTGATAAATTTACGAGGTGAAGAAGTTCAACTATATATGCATATAAGAAAAAGATGATAAATTTTAATAAAAATAGTAATGATTTCATAAAACACATCAGTACTCATCGGACAATCCGAAAAGGAACAGCTAAGAGAAAAAATATATTAAGCAAAGAAAATAAAAGATTCCTGAAATTAATCGGACTCCTAAAATGAACATTCTAGATGTAACAAGTTCTCCAACATATGATAACACAATAGATGGCATCGAATATCATTCATACAAACCTTACGTGACAAGTTTCAACAAGAACGATGAAATTCGCATACCTATCAACCAACAGGATTTGTACATTTTACCATCAGCAAGTACCCTTTATCTTGAAGGCACAGTTACCATTATAAAAAAAGATTTAAAACAAAAGGTTTCAGCAATCGAATTCACAAATAATCCATTACTGTTCCTGTTTCAAGATATTCGTTATGAACTCAATGGGGTCGAAATAGATAGAATAAAAAATGCTGGAATGACAACAACTATGAAAGGCTTACTATCTTTTAATGAAAACGAAGCTAAAATTGCAAAAGCTTGGGGGTGGGATGTAAATGGAACGAAAACAAATCATGGAGGAAGTTTTTGTGCTTCAATACCCTTAAGTAATATACTAGGATTTGCAGAAGATTATAAAAAAATTATTATGAATTGTAAACACGAATTGATACTATTACGCAGCAATACTAATTTAAATTCATTGAAAGTTCCACCTGGCGAGCTTCTTGAAGATATAGTTTTAAATAAATTAGTGTGGCGCGTACCCCACGTCAAGGTCTCTGACAAAGAAAAAGTACATTTATTAAAGTTATTAGAAAAAGATCGTCCTCTGCATTTTGCTTTTAGAAATTGGGATTTATACGAGTATCCGTTATTACCTCAAACAACTAAACACACTTGGTCAATTAAAACGTCGTCGCAGATTGAAAAACCGAGATATGTTGTTATTGGTTTACAAACAAATAGAAAAAACTTAGCAGAAAAGGATATTTCACACTTTGATCATTGTAATCTTAGAGATGTCAAAGTCTATCTTAACTCAACTTATTTTCCGTATGAAAACTTGAATGTTAGATTTAATGATCATAAATTTTCTTTACTATATGAACAATATGTCAAATTCCAACAATCTTATTATGGACGCCGTAGTGAACCACTGCTAAGTGCATCTGAATTCAAAGAAAAGGCGCCACTGTTCGTTATTGATTGCTCTCGACAAAGCGAAAATCTTAAGTCAGGTCCAGTAGTTAGCGTTCGTGTGGAACTTGAATGCAATGCAGAGATACCAGATCAGACTGCAGCATATTGTCTCATTTTAAACGATTCTCTTGTTGAATACAGACCGTTGAGCAATTTAGTGAAAAAAATAACATAAATTAAATATGAATTCCAATGAAAATGTTATAGTCGATGTGCAAGGATTTAAGGACACCAAAAATACTTTCATTTTGAAAGAAATTGCAATTTTGTACAAAGGGTACACTCAAACTTTTCTTATCAAACCTCCTTATCCATTTAAAAGTTTATCATCAGAAGAAAAGAGGCATGTGCGATGGATTGAAACGAATAGAGGAATTTTTTGGAGCGAAGGTTTCGTTGACTACAGAGAATTCAAACGCACTGTCATACCCTATTTGTTAAAGAAAAATGTTTTAACTAAAGGTACTGAGAAAATTAAATGGATTAAAGACTTGTGTGAGAACTGTGAAATAACAGATATAGGAGAAAAAGGATGTCCTAATTTTTTAAAACTTTATAATGATTATGAAAACTCAAGTGACAATTTTACCTGTGTTCATCATAAGAAAATGTGTGCCTTAAAAAATGTTATGTGCTTAAAAAAGTGGTATGATGATAATAAAATAACTGTTTTAAACTAACATAGACAAGCGTCCAATACTTAAACCTATTCTTTTCTCATTAATAAAAATGTACCTATGTTACCTACTTGTTTCATTTAACCTCATCTTAGGTCTCAAAGGTATTTAGAAATAAAAAACATTGATGCTCTATGTAAAGTATTTATATTTCAAATCACATACTTAATAAGTTCTTATAAAATAAATTAAAATTAAATATTAGTTTATTAACAGAAACTAAGCTAATACAATATTACATAAAATTACAAAATACAATAGAATCAGGAAAATTAAATTACTCTTACTTACATTTTATGATTCACTTATTATAGTTTCAGATATATTTTTGATCACTCTCTGTGTTTGGTCCATTATACTATCCATATAGTCTTTCACTATGTATTGAGTTGAAATTATAATGTCACTTTCACTGTCACACTTGTCTCCACTTATGTCTAATATTTTTATTTGAATTAAACGCCTTCCACGGCAAGGCTCCCGATTCAACACAAAAGATGTTCGTCGCAAATTATTATTACGAGGATGCTTCACTTCACTAATATTCTTCTTCGCCTTCCGTTTTGGTTGCTTTGACGTTTTTTTAATGTTGATGAGAGGAAAATTTTCATCAAAATCTTCCTCCGGATTTTGTGCGCAGTTAAACAGAAGATCTTGCGTGTCAATCCCAAAAAGTCCATCTTGAGTTCCGCTATTTTCCAAATCCGCCATTTTCTGTAAAGAAATAAAGAAAAAATATTAATGCTGGTTTACCTTAATTTGAAAACAAGAATCATGAAGTAAAAAATTAAACTTACCGATAAATTAGCTCAGAATGTATTGGTGACTGAGATATGTGTAGCCGCTGCGCCGTTTGGATGGGGAATAATAAGGAAACTAACAAAGTATATCAGTTTTCGCTGATCCTACAAAATCATGCAAAGACCTGTCGATGTGCTCGGACGGAGGGAAAATAGTGCTGCGCTAAGTGAACTTGAATTGAATGTAGATAATTTAGGACATTTTAATGCTAAAAGTAAAATGAAAAACAATTATGTATTAGGATAATTACATTTATTTCATTATAAAAATTAAAGACAGTATTCAGTTAAAGATATAACTTAAAGGTAAGTATACCTAAACACAATTATAGAGAAATTAGATATATTTATAGTACACACATTAAACCCCAAGAATAGAAAAGTGACCCCAGGCTCTACTACTAGTTTTACCCTGTGAGATTAGCCTTTTATCATCACTACTAGAGAGTGCTATTTTATTAACAGCACGTGTGAACACTTCATGTTTAATGCTTTTGAACAATACGTTCTTTTTACGTATAACTTCTGCCGTTAACAATGTATTTTTGTAATCATCGATTTTAAGATCTCGAACAACACATGACTTAACTCCCTTAGCTTTTTTTATTTCAGTTTCAGTATTTTTGATGCAATATAGCTTTGAGCGTAGCCCAACAAACTCAGTGATAATTTTCCCACCCATTTCATCTTTAAAAAGCCCTGGAACTTTTTTGTTCATAATTGGTAACCCGTAAATATTATCTACTGATAAATTACTGGTATCGAAATATTTTAAAAAGTTTTCTTCTAGGTCTTTGTAAAAATTTTTAGTTTTTATGTGGTAAATAAAACTATCTGTATCAGTGTAACACATTTTCAAGCGGTCACCGTAGAATGGCTTGGCTACAGAATAATGAAAATCGTACATGTGTGATTTTGATAACTCAAGAACTGTGAATCCTATGTACAGAGGCTTATCTAAAATTATACGGTCAGGTTTTAACTGTATAGCAACTAAGCTATCCGTAAATACTGAAGCGCTGTGAAAATTGGGACTCGCGATTAATTTTTCAGCATTATTTCGTTTTTTAGTTCTATTGTTTTGATCATTCCACTGATTCACTAGTTCAACTTTAACTTTTTTTCGATTGTTTTCTAAAGTTTTTCCAAAAACACTATTGTTAAGCAATTTGAAAAAATCTTGCTCAAAAGTTGATGTTGCTTGCTGACGCAAATTTGTATTGAGATCGATATACTGTTTTAAGTAAGGACTCTGTCGAAATGTTATGACGCGATACACTTTCCTTAATATCAAACCATGTTTTAGACACGTTTTTAAATGAACATAATGTATTATGTAGTTAAATTTATCGTATAAATTCGGTATTAGTTTTTCGTTTTTTCCACCCGGGGGAATATCTTTTTCGGGACAAAATGGCAAATCATTATGTTCCCAGTGTAATTCTTTGGGGTATATTAGATCCACTTCTAAAATGAAACCAAACTCTGCATCGTCTGAAACATTATTCACGTCTAATTGATCGACCTCAGATTCATCGAGAAATCTAAAGTCTGACAAAGGCAAAGATTGACACATGCTATATCCGTAGAGATTATTGCAATCTATATAAACAATGTATGAATCTGGTAACAAGGGATCATAGTCTAAAATAAATTCGTTGTTCGCTTTTGCGTGCCTGTGCGAAGCCATTACAACACCTCCTCGAATACAGCTTTGTAACATATCCACTATCGCAAAGTCATCAATTAGTTCTAACTGAATGCCTGTCTTAAAAAGCATAGCATCAAATGATAAACTCGGTGCAGTCACATAGAATGCAGGGTCCAAGTGGTAATAATGCTTGCAAGTTCTTCTAAAATTTTCGAATATATCAGTTAACAACAAAACGTCTGTTTTTATATACAAATCTGTATACTGACCCAAATTATGAATATTGAACTGTGCCCAAACAGCACGCGCGTGCTCGTAATCTTCATTTGATATGTGTTCGTCATTAAGAGAACTGTAAAAGTTTTCTTTGTTGGGAAGACATGGTTCGTTATAACATTCCCATGCGTTCATGTACTCGTATGGGTAAACCCCTTTACGAGTTAGAAGAGCAAACTCTGCTGGACTTGGGTACACACTACATAAATGATTAAATTCGTTAATTTTCATAGTCTTAGCTAATTTTTCTAAGCTGGTTCCTAAAAATTTATATGAATCTACAAATCGCAACTGAACAAACTCATCTCTAGATATTGGGATAAACTTCGTAAAGGAAATATAGTTTTCTTTCGTTTTCGGAATTATTTTTATTGGTCCTGGTGCTTCTCCGAGTTTTTTTATGAATAAATGGCAATCATAACCTGCCAAGTTATGAAAAAATATCGGTACAAATTTTGGTGTTTTGTATTGCAAATTGCATAGACTGTGAGCTGCCCCTCGGTATTGCCCGCTGAGATGGCAATGATCCCTAACCTTGTCTCCAAAGAGAAAATCCTGACAGATATGACATCGAACTGCATTTCTAAAATTGATTGCGTCGTTAGAATTAAAAATCATTGGAACATTTTGTGACAGCACAGCGTGTATATTTCGAGTATCTCTATAAAGAGAAGAGACAAAGTTATCTACGCAATCCAGTCCGCGATAAGAAACAAATCTATTGTAAGACGGGTCAAAAGAACAAACCACTTTGTATGCAAACGCTACTGGAACATGTTTTTGTGTGGTGCTCGTATGAGGACCATGCGACTGTGACTCACTTCCTACATTTTCTAACATCGTTTCAAAGTCTGCATAAATCACAAAAGGAATATCTTGTTTCCGCTCAAAATTTTTGAATTTGATTATGGACCCCCTTTCTGGTAGTACTGTGACAACGCCATTGCACGTATGATTTTCTACTTCGTCAATTGTTTTGAAAAAAAGCAAACAAGTATCACAGAAATATAGTCTTCCATTATGTTTTGTTATTTGACTTCTCACCAGCCGAGATAAATTCTTAATCAAACAAAAGTGTGACGTTGTTTTATTTTCCAACCATAGCAGGTGAATTGTTTTTTTGTTTTCGTGACTTTCTGATTTATAAAGAGGACCTACGATAGTTCTGTTATTTTTTAAACCGAATATAATAAAGCTTAAATCAGGGTTGTTTTCTTCAAACGTTTTAACATCGGAAAATGTTACAGGAAATGACATGTTTTCGGTGTTTAGTACTTCGCGAAAATGTATGTACGATGAGACCCTTTCTTGGTGGGTTTTAGCTGGATAAAGAGCTGCAATAACGCTCCACAAAAAGCAATATTCATCATCGTTACGGATATTTAAGCACGCCTTCTTTTTCTTAATTAATTCTGGTAGCTCAATGTACGTGGAGCCACGAATCGGTTCATATTTATTGACATTTACCTCAAAATGCAAGCAATTTAGAAATGTCCAACCCGAATCTCGTTCTTCGAATTGATCTATCTTTGTGCGTATTACGTTTACTACATTTGAAAACAAAGTATCAAAATTATAATTCCCGTATACTGGAATGTTTTTCGTAATGAATGATTTGATTTCTTGTTCGTCATTTTTGAAGAGCAAAAACTTTGAGAATAGTTCAAAATTAACTTTGACACAAATATGTTTTTTTAAGCATTCATCCAAAATAAGTTTTACTTTGTCTCGTATTGATTCAAAGAATACGTCTATAGAATGTTCATTCGTATTCTGTGCAGCTATTCTGTAAGATATGATTCGGCTTTGAAAAGCCGATGCAACAACTTCAATTCCGTCTACATCAATGTTAGGTGAACCTAAAGCGTTTTGTTTATGAGCGTTACTTCTCAAATGACCTATCCAACGCCTACCGCTGATAGATGTGTTACAAACTGCACAGATAGGCATTTTGAGCCAAATCTACCTAAATTGATATAAGTAGGTCCTAAAGATCAAAAAATATTATTAAACTATCTACCAAAAAATATTATCCTAACCTACTCAATTATATAATTTTGCCTAAGTAGGTACTTTTATTCTACACAGGTACCTACTACTATGAGCTGTGCACACTGACTAAATTGATATAAGTACCTACTTACCTACAGATCTAAAAAAGTATTATTAAGCTATCTGGCTACCCAAATAATATTATAGATAAAACTATGCTAACCTACCCAAAAATGTAATTTAGCCTGAGTACTTTTATTCTACAAAGGTTAACCTACGATTAGGAATAGTCAACTAAAATAAAAAAGCAATAAGAAAGAGCCAGACTTAACTATAACAATATCAATTATTTATTTAAATTTAATTTGGTCACTAAATTTGGTGGGGTTTGAAGTTTTAAACAGTTTAAAAACTGTTGCAAGAAAATCTTGCAACGCCTCCCACTCGGGTTTATTTTCGCCGAGGCGAAGCTTTACAGATGTCAATGCTTTTTTGTAACGTTGGTCGGGAGGCGTGTTTTGAACATCGATCAAATTATACAGCTTCACCTCGACGAAATAGTTGCCATCAGTGACCGACACGGTGCGTCGACTCTGTCCTCCAGATACGCGCGTGCTGAACGAGGACGTCAGGCTGCCGCCGCTGTGTGCTGCGGTGGAAGAGCTGGCTTTCTCCTCAGCCTCCAATATTGCAAAAATATCAGACCGACGTTTCTTAGTCCTGAAAAAAACAAAACAAAAAATCACCAAATATACTTACACAATTTATGAAGATATTTATAACATAGGTAGGAGGTACCGAGTGAAATACCTATATCAAGTAGGTATGCAAACAAGAATGAGAGCAAAACTAGTAAATAAGTAGGCAGGTACATTAAAATACAGAGTGGAATTCAGAACAAAAAAAATATGATCATACCTAGGATATTCTGAGTCTGGAGGCGTGAGCAACGGAGACGGCTCGGGACGATAAGCCAAGGCCGCTGCGTTAGCAACCGGCGCTACCTTGCGCCTAGACACCTTCGGCTTCTTTGTTGGTGGTTGCACCGGCGGTGGTGCGACAACCGCTGCTTCAGAATCGTATTCAGAGTCCGACCTGAAAACACAACAAAAAATATTTTACAAACCGAAATCATATTTATTATTCACCGGCAGGAATAAAATTTAGGATTGATTACTTCATGTGGATGAATTTACACAGAATATTTTCGCGAACAAAAAAATTAAAAGACAACACTCACTTACATTGCTGAAGAAATCGTAAGGTGGAGGCTTTGAAGAGCTTGAATGGTCGGGTCTTCAGACAGCAGCAGTGATTTGCTGGTGCGGCGCGGGCAGCTCGTACAGCGAAGGCTCCACGGGCAGCAGGGCTTCAGAGGCAGCGGGGCTTCGGATGCAGCGAGGGCTTCACGGGCAGCAGGGCTTCAGAGGCAGTGAGGGCTCCAAAACCAGCGAGGGCTCCACGAGCAGCGGGGCTTCAGAGACAGCGGAGGCTTCAGAGGCAGCGAGGGCTTCTCGGGCAGCAAGGATTCCACGGGCAGCAGGTCGTCAGCCAAAGTTTCGGCAACGGAGATTGTAGAGTGTGTCGATTTGACCAATATCCACGATTTTATAGCGAATAAATTCACTGCCTCAGCAAATTATCATACAACTCAAATGATAATAGGTACTTCATATGAATTAAATAAATTTGAACTTAAATTACCCTTCAATAAAAGTTATTAGTTAACGCAGAGTAGTTGACACATATATGGATTTTTGTTGATTCCTTGTAGCGCATACAAAATTAAACCTTATTATGTTAGCTGAAAGGTCATTGTATAGAATGCACACAAAAACAATAACTTAGCTGTAAAATTCCCTTAAACTCCTTTGAAATCTGATCAAAGACAGCTTGCCGCGACTCAGATAACAAATTTTTTAACGCGTTCCCTGCCTGTGTAACCATCAATTTAACCCTAGCGTTGCTCTAAACGTATTTTTTAACTTAGCTCTTAATAAGTTAATATCACAAAAAAGGTAATTAAGTAATTTACCACTTAAACATGATGTGAAAAATATAATCAAATCGGATGAGTGAGACGCAAATGTACCTCTACTCTATCCTATGCATGATCTGCAAATATTTTTCTTAGTTATGGGTTAAATAAATAATGCTGGACATTTCACACAGCATCTAACTGTAGTGTCTCAGACTTTTAAGACAGCAATGTACATTATGTACTTACTAAGGTACTTAATCAATTTAATCAATAGAATACCTATTTAAAAATCAATGAAAAAAAACCTATTAAATGATAGGATCCGAACCCACAAACCTAGCAAGCTTCCACTATGCCGCGATACTAATTCCGATAATTTCAATGTCGACGCTGCAGAAAATTGATACCGCTCGGAGTTGCTGCCGTGAGAACGATGCTTGCATCATAAACTGCTCGTGTACACGTTACGACAGGTCAACAGTGAAAAAATTAAGTGTGAAATTATGTGAAAAATAACCAAGTAAGTACTTACTTAAGTTATTGGTGTAAAAACGATATTGTCAAAATCTCCCACTCGTAGTGCATTTCTTATTTATTAATATTTTTTGCTTGGTTCTTCAAATTTAAGACCAAGCTTATATTATATGTACCAACTTGAAGGTTATTTTTTTACAGTAGGTAGTATCTTAATAATCATCTTATTAGAGATAAGGTAATGTAAATTTTAAGAACGAAATTAATTTTATTATTCTACATTGATACAAAATATAAATTCAAACCAAATGTAGGTTGATGATGATTGATAAATTATTCTAAAGATCACCTTTGGTTTTCACAGGTACCTACAAGACAAGGAGGATATCTGCGAGAAAGAAAACTAATATGATGCGGTATCAAAGGTAATGTACCTACTTTTAAATTACTCATTAATGTAGTTACCTAGGTAGTTACATAAATATTTTACCCTCAATTTGCAATCCATGGTTAAAAATTTATTATCGTAAAACTTTATCTGATTTATCTTTTTTTGCAAAACAGCTTTTTTAATTTAATTTTATACATAAGTAGCCCTCTCTAATAGTTATTCACGTTCAAAGGTAACATAAATGTTACTTTTTCTTTTTTAGTAAGTTGTATCAAAACCTAACCCTTTTATCAAAACACAGAAAAGTTTTAACCTATCCCAACGTTCATAATAATTTTCAGCTTTTTTATTATAGCAAGCTTACCCCTGTTTTTCTGAGTTAATTGACTGAGCTAAAAGTAGATATTTCGAAATTTAAGTTTATAATAGTTTTCAAGTTTCAAACTAAATTCGATAATAATAAAGGTAAAATCACGATGAAATCCTGTAGTATATTTGACATAAGTACCTAACTATTTTGCCACCTCTGATAAACTTAAAGTTTAATATCGATTTTTATTTTAAATCTTAACTTAAGTTACATTCTATGAAATACCTTGCAATTAAAAGAACTAAGTATGTAGTTAAGTAACTGTATCGTGCAAACAATAAGGTTGTCAAATTTTACTTGTTGTAACATTGTTTATTTTGTTTTAGGTCCTTACCTGCCTACGAGGATACGACCTGGAATAACTACATTTATTTTAGTTATAGGTATTAATAATAATTTAGTTTAGTTTTTAGTTTTATAACTTAAGTCTGTTTAATGTTTTGTGAGTAATTAAAAAATTGTATTTAAAAAACTTTCAGTGTATAACAGTAAAAAAAAAAAACTGTTATACTCTGAAAGTGTTAGGGTTGGTTTTATTTATTTAACAACATTAAACTCGAAGTAAAAGTCGCATTACACATCCACCTCTGATGTTAGTGCGCGGTAATGGTTTTGAAGGTAAAGGTAAAAGTCGTACTAGACATCCAACTCTGATGTTAGTGCGCGGTAATGGTTTTCAAGGTAAAGGTAAAAGTCGTACTAGACATCCAACTCTGATGCTAGTGCGCGGTAACGGTTTTTGAAGATAATACGTAAGTATTGTGTCTCAAAGTAGTTCAATAGGTAGGTATTCTTATCTCATTAGTAGCAACGGAACTCAAATGCAAGGTAGGCATCACGGTGTGAGATAATCCTACCTCGGGCTCACAGGGAAATACTTGCCATGGGTTTCCCAACCGTGTATATTAGGAATCACAATCAGTGGGAGATAATCCTACCTCAGGCTCCTCGAGTGATACTTACCATGGGTCACTCAGCTGGTTACGTTAAGCATCATAATCGGTGAGAGTTTAATCCTACCTTGGTCTCTCAGAACGATACCTGCCTCGGGTCGTTCAGCTGATTATGTTAGGACATCACAATCAGTAGGAGATAATCCTACCTCGGGCTCCTCGAGTGATACTTACCATGGGTCACTCAGCTGGTTACGTTAAGCATCATAATCGGTGAGAGTTTAATCCTACCTTGGTCTCTCAGAACGATACCTGCCTCGGGTCGTTCAGCTGATTATGTTAGGACATTACAATCAGTAGGAGATAATCCTACCTCGGGCTCCTCGAGTGATACTTGCCATGGGTCACTCAGCTGATTGCGTTAGGTGTCATAATCAGTGAGAGTTTAATCCTACCTTGGACTCTCAGAACGATGCCTACCTCGGGTCGTTCATCTGATTATGTTAAAAAATAAAAATGTAAAAATTAAACTAAATAAAATAAATGTTAGGACATAACAATCAGTGGGAGATAATCCTACCTCGGGCTCCCAGAGTGATACTTACCATGGGTCACTCAGCTGATTGCGTTACGAATCATAATCAGTGAGAGTTTAATCCTACCTTGGTCTCTCAGAACGATGCCTACCTCGGGTCGTTCATCTGATTATGTTAAAAAATAAAAATGTAAAAATTAAACTAAATTTAATAAATGTTAGGACATAACAATCAGTGGGAGATAATCCTACCTCGGGTCATTCAGCTGATTGCGTTAGGTGTCATAATCAGTGAGAGTTTAATCCTACCTTGGACTCTCAGAACGATGCCTACCTCGGGTCGTTCATCTGATTATGTTAAAAAATAAAAATGTAAAAATTAAACTAAATAAAATAAATGTTAGGACATAACAATCAGTGGGAGATAATCCTACCTCGGGCTCCCAGAGTGATACTTACCATGGGTCACTCAGCTGATTGCGTTACGAATCATAATCAGTGAGAGTTTAATCCTACCTTGGTCTCTCAGAACGATGCCTACCTCGGGTCGTTCATCTGATTATGTTAAAAAATAAAAATGTAAAAATTAAACTAAATAAAATAAATGTTAGGACATAACAATCAGTGGGAGATAATCCTTCCTCGGGTCATTCAGCTGATTGCGTTAGGCATCATAATCAGTGAGAGTTTAATCCTACCTTGGTCTCTCAGAACGATACCTACCTCGGGTCGTTCATCTGATTATGTTCAAAAATAAAAAATTTAAACTCAATAAAATAAATGTTAGGACATCACAATCAGTGGGAGATAATCCTACCTCGGGCTTCCAGAGTGATACTTACCATGCGTCACTCAGCTGATTGCGTTACGAATCATAATCAGTGAGAGTTTAATCCTACCTTGGTCTCTCAGAACGATGCCTATCTCGGGTCATTCATCTGATTACGTTAAAAAATAAAAATGTAAAAATTAAACTAAATAAAATAAATGTTAGGACATAACAATCAGTGGGAGATATCCTCCCAGAGTGATACTTACCATGGGTCATTCAGCTGATTGCGTTAGGCATCATAATCAGTGAGAGTTTAATCCTACCTTGGTCTCTCAGAACGATACTACCTCGGGTCGTTCAGCTGATTATGTTAAAAAATAAAACCAAATA
This sequence comes from Epirrhoe alternata, assembly GCA_963565295.1. Classification (NCBI taxonomy): domain Eukaryota; kingdom Metazoa; phylum Arthropoda; class Insecta; order Lepidoptera; family Geometridae; genus Epirrhoe; species Epirrhoe alternata. Next base: position 7,605,595 of record OY751381.1, on the reverse strand, counting down.
AAATAAATGTTAGGACATTACAATCAGTGGGAGACAATCCTACCTCGGGCTCCCCGAGTGATACTTACCATGGGTCACTCAGCTGATTGCGTTAGACATCATAATCAGTGAGAGTTTAATCCTACCTCGGTCTCTCAGAACGATACCTACCTCGGATCGTTTAGCTGATTATGTTAGGGCATCACAATTGGTGAAAGTTTAATCCTGCCTTGGTCTTTCAGAACGATACCTACGTTGGATCGTTCAGCCGATTGTGTATAACCTAATGATATTGGGGTTCTAGAACACACCTGTACACGACTGATTGTCTGCAGAAGCGAACGAAGCGACGTAGCAGAGCGAAGGAGCGAGAGTGAGCGGAGGTTGACAATCAGTCGTGTACAGGTGTGGTCTAGAACTCCCAATATCATACTACTTCCATTTCAAATTATATCCAAAGCAGTTTATTCGGTTAAGCTGGGCTTAACACAATCACTTAAAAATGTAATATCTTAGATCAGAATGGACAGAGTTATTGACAGAATTCCTCCTTCAACATTTTCTGCCGGTTTTTGCGGGGGACGAGGTAGCACACGAACGCATTTTCACACACTTATGCATAAAAATGACAATACACCCTCATTTTTACGCACAATTGCAAATTTCTTACGTACAAGACGTACATGATTCGGAATCGTGTACATTTTGGCAAAGGGAAATACAACGTAAAGGCTCATCCCGAGTGTAATATCTTAATCTGCACTATTCTCATACAAATTAAAAGGAGGGTCTGGAATCACTATATTGACGGAGGCGTTAAAGCGGCCTAAATCTCCGTCACCAGAGTTGACCACTGACTCATGCGAAATTACTTTCTACTCAAAGTTCTTATGATTTCTAAGGGAGTAGTCGGAGACATGCGGCCAACACGGTTGACGCAAGCTACATTATATTTAAGTATCTACATTATAATACAATCGATTTAGTTAATAGCTAATACGAGTTCGTGTGACACAATGCTGTGTCTCCTAATTTATCATCGTCATTACATTATGTCATTCGTTTAATTTTGTGAATTTTTGTCAAAAAATATTCACTACATTTATTTAATCAGCTGTTTTATCTGCATGTGACTTCATGCGAATGAATTTTAATTAAGTAGGTATGTATGGTTGTTTGTTACCATGTGCTATAGTTAAAAAAAATCTTAGCTGGATTTATTAGAGTACTAATGAAAAACATGTGCTTGAACTTTGAATTCATCTTGGATCAATAATATTAGAGATTTCGGGTCAGCGCAGCATATTCGTCCTCGGTAAATAACAGCTCGAGTCGTTATTTTGTTAAGCATTTTGACGTTTTTCGTGATGTGAGATTGTAAGTTTATGATAATGTTTTGAGGATTTGTGACTTTATTACTAAGTGCAAAGGGTGTAATTCGGTTAAACTTAAAACTGTTTTGACACGCGGACAGAATTTAGCTTTGATTTTGTACGTCATAATAATGTTGAGGCCTTAAGGCGGAGTTTTTAGGCGCCTTAAAGGTGCATTTACACGGTGCGATATGATTTAGCATCGCACGCCAATTTTTCCCGTGTGAACGCTCATCGTATGCGATGTGTCTTAGTATGCGATGTGCCGTCGGGACTTACTTAGTGTTTTGCGATGCGGCATCGGTAGCTCCGACGCGCCGTCGGAGAACAGAGTAGGGTTACCATACTAAAAATTGGAAACCCGGACAAATGCCAGACAAAATATACGATTTAAATGGAAACGCACGTGGCTTACCACATATTATGTTGGTACCACGTGAGTGAAGCCACGGTGCGTTACGCAAGCTCACATACCTAAATGTACACATTGATATTTTTATCTTCAATATAATAGTCTTAATAACGAGAATTTCATTATTTTTCTACATAAAAAAAATCTTGTAAGTACTTATTTTGTATCATAATATCTTAGAAAAATCCAAATAAAACGACAGGTCTGGAGAAATCTTAACGTATGGTTACTGTAAAATGGGCGGATTATAGGGGCGTATGCCACAGAATAAGTTTCATAGTTACCTAGACTTTTACTAACTGCGGAAGAGCGTCCGATATTTGGTAGATTGTAGCGTTGTTAAATTTCAACAATGTTCTCAAGGGATCGTTAGTGAAGTGGTCTAGCGTGCGGTTTCCAAGAAGAGACATGCTGGTTCAATTCCTTGCACAAAAATTTTTTTGCATATTTTTTATTTTTGCTTCTCTAGAAATTTGTTTTTTTTTTATGTTAATGGCGAACATCTCAGTTTCATAAACTTTTTAATAAAAACTAAAGAAAATAAAATTAAAATTCAAGGTCCGAACAGACTACTTACTTAGATGGTAATTTTACCTAATACTATTTTACCTAATACTAGCTGTCCGCCGCGGTGTTACCCGCGATCCCTCGGGAAAACTTCACTTCCCCGGGATAAAATATGTATAGCCTATGTTCATCGGGGATAATGTAGGATTCTATTGATGAAAGAATTTTTAAATCGGTCCAGTAGTTTTGGAGCCTATTCATTTCAAACAAACAAATCTTTCCTCTTTATAATATTAGTATAGATAAGCTGGCCATTTATTATTATAATAATAGGTAATAACATTAGGGACACAAAAATGTCTGAAATAAAGATTTTTTATTTTAAGGATAATGTAGCTACTACCTACGAACCTACCTACCTGTGGTACCTGTGGTACCTAATGGTACCGAGGTATGTAGGTACATAGGTATTTATAATAACATGAAAATATAAAGCAAAAACTCAAAACTAGGTAAACCTACCTACTTACATATGTGTGTATAATGTAGATATAGGTATCTAAGTAAGTTCGTATGATGGCCGTATATGGCCTCCGAAGCCGACAATTAACCTTACCCTCCCAAGCATGGAAGCTTTCAAATACCACTAGCGGTCACCCATCCATTTACGACGACCATGAGCGTTTCTACAAAGTGACAATGACGCAGTTGCGAGTCTTTCTGTTGGAACTACCTACTATCTACCGTTGACCTAAATAGGTAAGTAAGTAAGTACCTACATTGTGATATAGGTAGGTAAGTACAAATCGCCTCTTTATTGTATTGGAAACATTTCGAAAAACTGGACCTACCTAGTAGGTAGGTCCAGTTTTTCGATTTAGGTAGGTAGGTACTACCTACCTAGTTACCTACCTACCTAGTCTGCTAGGTTATCTAGCCAACTTTACATCCACAACCTACCTGTTTAAACTTTAGTTAGGTACTACCTACAGTTTTTTGAAATGTTTCCAACACTGCGTTTGAACATTGAGCTAAGTAGGTAGGCATTATGCTCGCCAATTGTGCAAATTTTTATGTAAATTTTGTGCAATAAAGTATTTAAATAAATAATAATAATAAATATATTATTGTCCCCCCCGAAGGATTCCAATCGGGATAAAATATAGCCTATGTTTATCGGGGATAATGAAGGATTCTATTGGTGAAAGAATTTTTAAATCGGTCCAGTAGTTTTGGAGCCTATTCATTTCAAACAAACAAATCTTTCCTCATTATAATATTAGTATGGACCCAGTATGGATAAGCTGGCCATTTATTAAAATTATGGCGAGTGCACGAAAGAGATGGAGAGTTCTTAGTTTGCAATGCAACTACCTTGGGAGAAAAAGAGATGACACAATTTTCTCGGTGAGCGCGTTGTGCATTGTTGTAACGCTTAAAATTTAGAGGTGGGATGTATAAGTAGAAACTAAAAGGTTGGCGTTAATAACAGTATTTTATTCAGCATTCACTGTTGTACAAAAGTCATAAAACGAATAAATTAGGTTAATACAGAGAAGCTATTTTAAAATTATAATATTGATAAGTTAAATTATTACAGAGTGTTGAAGAATGTTGGGCGCCTTAAATTTATATGACCAGCTTAAGTCGGTATAGCAACGAGAAGTATTAACAGGGCGTGCAGGCCTACATTAACTTTCCTAGCAACCAGATAAATATTATTAGGTTTAAATTAAAGTAAAGTCTGAGTCTAGGTGATGTTCAGCATTTGTAGGTTGTAGATTCGGATACCGCAGAGTTGACCGAGGGGTAAAAGTTAGTTAGTTTGGACACAGCACAGAATATAGAAAAATACACAGCGGACAAGGTCCGACTGTGGTACCAGGATACTCCGCAGGCGCTCCGCAGGAGCCGAGCTCAAAAGAAGGGGCCAGGCCTCCTTCGGTGCTGCACTGCCAAGGGAACGACCTCTCACAGGCCGTTCCAGGGACGACACAAAACGAGAAAATTGGAGCCTTCAGCTGGACCCCGCTGCCAGTGCTCTGGGGGGGGAGACAAGAGAATAGTGTTAAAGAAGTGTTCCTCAAGATAGGAAACCCTAGGGAGTGACGCGTGGCATTGCCTATCACCGGTATAAAAAGTACCTTGAACGTAGCTCTCGGATTCTAGGGAAAAGATCCTCTCGGTGGCCTTTTGCAGGTGTCCACGAGGCAGATGATGATGTCTCGGGCTCTGGAGTCACGTCACGACTTGACCACGAGGTCCTATTTCAACCAAAAGAACCAGAATTTTAGTCACAGAGCTGGCGAAGCTACGCACAGGTAGATTACTACGATACATACCAGCTGAAGGGATTCCAGTAAGGATTTATAAGTTCACAGGGATCACCAGTAAATTGTATCCACTCAGCGCGAGTTCCAAAGAAAAAGGCACAAGCCTCGGTTTCAAGGTCGTAGTAGGGCAAATCCGGGATTCCACAACCACCGGAACATTCTCCAATTGAAACATGGGGAAAAACTCAAAGTAATAATATCGACTATTCTGTCAGAAACAAGTTGGAACACTCATCGGACCAGACCAGGTCATTCTTCTACCGATCTATTACGCCATTGCGTACTAACAATCCGAAAAACAAAAGAATACAATAAATTTCAACTCGGGACTCTTTTCAAAATAACTCATTAATTTGCAAATTCATGACAGCTTGCAACACCTATACTGTCAACGTGACATGGACATTAGATGTCAATGTCACTTTTTTTTTTTCGCCTAGCATGAATTTAAACCAGTTACAGTACATCCCCAGCCCAGCAGAATTTACGCAGTAAATTCGATCGGCTGACCCCAGCCGAATACCAGAACAGAAGAAAAAACACCAGAAATGTTTATCTATCAGACAAAGGAGATATTATTTTAAATTCAAAGTAAACCCTATCAGTACCTAAGTAGGTTTATTAGCAATGAATAAGCGACGGTTTAGTCCCGCTACCTATCCTGATAGTTTAAAGGTAAGAAAAGTAGCTAGGAGCGTACGTAACTATGTATCTGTACAAACGTACCTAGTTAATATTATATTTACCTATCCTAATGTATAAACTAATAGTAGGTAGTAGTTATTTACTGGCTTAGGGGACTAGTTCCCTAGGATTGAAGATCCTAAGCAGTTTGATACATTCTCCTTCCAAACAATCTCTTTCATTCTTCCCTTTCACAAACCCCCCCTAACAAATCACACAATCATACTTCCACAAGCACACACAGTTTCTCCTATGGAACTGAAGATACTGTGATTGAAAACTAACATACTAACATCATGAAGTCTACCTGTTTAGACATGGTAAGACTGTCAATAGTAACCAAGTGAGTGTATCCAAAATACCCAGTGTTGGCTTATTTCAATAGTCACGACCCGCTAAATGGCAATTGGGGAACATCTCCTTGTTGAAAAAAAAAAAAAAAAAAAAAAAAACTGCAGAACAAGAAAAAATCCCATAGGTAGTAATTACCTATAAAGAAGCCCTAACCTACCTACTTCCTATCTACCTACTGTCTAACCTAATTAATTCTAGCATGCAACTAAATCTAACAGATAATCTAAGCTAACCAACCACGCAACAGGCCGGCGGAAGTGAGGGGTGGTGATTACAGGAGATCAACCACACGACACTCCACTGGGTAGCGGGCCTGTGCCTACCAACAAAAGAAATTAAAGCATGACACCAGCAATCCAACAAACCAAGTATATTCCAACTCCCGGGACAAGTGTTACGTAGCCTGGGCTACGGTCCAGGGCTTTCTTGAGAGCTTGAGAGTCTCAGACAGTCCTAGTCAGAACTGTTTTAGATCTTAGTTAGAAACTAAGTTTTAGTCTTAGAGGAGTTAGGTAGGAATAGCTACCATGTCATAGCGAGCCTAGAACGCGCTTGAGTTAAGTTTTAGTTTAAGTTAGGTAGGAATAGCTACCATCTCAGAACGAGCCTAGAACGCGCTTGAGTTAAGTTTTAGTTTAAGATTAAGTAAGTAGGAGTACCTAGCTTGCTGCTCCTAGCGAGTTAAGACGCGCCATCGCGCTATGTTTTACTAGTTCAACTCTTCGCAGGTCAGTTTGTGAGAACATCTCAGACAAAATGAACTAAGGAGAGTATGAACCAGCATCAGCGGACAACACGAATTGAATATTGCCACATAGAACAGTCAGTTACCTAAGTCAATTAGAAGTTTTAAGTCCTTAATATGCCGAAATAGAAAGAAGAAAGAAGAATTTATTTCACTAGCCCTTGTGATTTAGTGTACCCAACAAATGCAATAAAAAAAAAAAAAAAAAAAAAAATTTTCTTGAGTATATTTAAGTATTTTGTTTTATTTATGTAGTATTAGTGAGAGTATTTAGTAGTGAATATAGCAAAGGTTTGAAATTTTGTTTATTTATCACTGCAATGTGTCGTTATTTAGTATTAGAGTTTTAGTGTAAAGTGAAGTTAGTTTAGCAACATTACCAGTAAATCAATGTACACACCACACAAACAACAACTATCCAAGAAGAAATAACTATTTACCCAAAGCAACTAAGTCAAATTGAAGTTTTAGAATTTCCTACTAAACAAAGTTACAATTCTAGATAAGACCAGGTATCCTAGAAATTACTATGATTAAGCAAAGAATCTAACCGGGAATATATCAAGCTAAGGATCATCCCAGCAGTAGTTCCTAGAATATTAGAGTAGAGAAAACCCTATCCAGAACTGAATTCAAGAAAATGTAACACCGAAACAACACTATCTATTGAAGCACAATTCCACCATTACAACACTATTGTAAAAACTAGAGTAAACAAAGTGCTGTATGTTTGCATGAGCTTCTAAAGAAGTAAGTATGCAGGTATTAAAATATTAAGTTTAGTTTTTAGATTTTTAAGTTATTTGGTTGCTAAGAATTACAATAAATAGCTGGACAGTTTACACAGTAAAGTTGGCACCATACAATGATAACATCCTAAAGTATACACACAATAAAAACAATTTACACAGATTCAAAACAATCAAAGGAAGGAAATAAAACACAACAAATATATTTTACACAGTTGTTTTGTTGGTTAGTAAGTTATGTTCTAGCAATAATGTTTTTCACCTAATGCTGTAATTTAGAAACAAAAGAATTCCTATCTAAAAGTATCTGTGGTTGCTAGGAGTTATTTACCAAGTTGGAAGCGCCACTGTAACGCTTAAATTTTAAAGTGAAGGCCTACATTAACTTTCCTAGCAACCAGATAAATATTATTAGGTTTAAATTAAAGTAAAGTCTGAGTCTAGGTGATGTTCAGCATTTGTAGGTTGTAGATTCGGATACCGCAGAGTTGACCGAGTCATTCTTCTACCGATCTATTACGCCATTGCGTACTAACAATCCGAAAAACAAAAGAATACAATAAATTTCAACTCGGGACTCTTTTCAAAATAACTCATTAATTTGCAAATTCATGACAGCTTGCAACACCTATACTGTCAACGTGACATGGACATTAGATGTCAATGTCACTTTTTTTTTTTTCGCCTAGCATGAATTTAAACCAGTTACAGTTTTTTTTTTTTTTTTTTTTTTTTTTTTTTTAATACAGAGACGTTGACGTTGACGTTCAACACTCTGTAATAATTTAACTTATCAATATTATAATTTTAAAATAGCTTCTCTGTATTAACCTAATTTATTCGTTTTATGACTTTTGTACAACAGTGAATGCTGAATAAAATACTGTAACGCTTAAAATTTAGAGGTGGGATGTATAAGTAGAAACTAAAAGGTTGGCGTTAATAACAGTATTTTATTCAGCATTCACTGTTGTACAAAAGTCATAAAACGAATAAATTAGGTTAATACAGAGAAGCTATTTTAAAATTATAATATTGATAAGTTAAATTATTACAGAGTGTTGAAGAATGTTGGGCGCCTTAAATTTATATGACCAGCTTAAGTCGGTATAGCAACGAGAAGTATTAACAGGGCGTGCAGGCCTACATTAACTTTCCTAGCAACCAGATAAATATTATTAGGTTTAAATTAAAGTAAAGTCTGAGTCTAGGTGATGTTCAGCATTTGTAGGTTGTAGATTCGGATACCGCAGAGTTGACCGAGGGGTAAAAGTTAGTTAGTTTGGACACAGCACAGAATATAGAAAAATACACAGCGGACAAGGTCCGACTGTGGTACCAGGATACTCCGCAGGCGCTCCGCAGGAGCCGAGCTCAAAAGAAGGGGCCAGGCCTCCTTCGGTGCTGCACTGCCAAGGGAACGACCTCTCACAGGCCGTTCCAGGGACGACACAAAACGAGAAAATTGGAGCCTTCAGCTGGACCCCGCTGCCAGTGCTCTGGGGGGGGGAGACAAGAGAATAGTGTTAAAGAAGTGTTCCTCAAGATAGGAAACCCTAGGGAGTGACGCGTGGCATTGCCTATCACCGGTATAAAAAGTACCTTGAACGTAGCTCTCGGATTCTAGGGAAAAGATCCTCTCGGTGGCCTTTTGCAGGTGTCCACGAGGCAGATGATGATGTCTCGGGCTCTGGAGTCACGTCACGACTTGACCACGAGGTCCTATTTCAACCAAAAGAACCAGAATTTTAGTCACAGAGCTGGCGAAGCTACGCACAGGTAGATTACTACGATACATACCAGCTGAAGGGATTCCAGTAAGGATTTATAAGTTCACAGGGATCACCAGTAAATTGTATCCACTCAGCGCGAGTTCCAAAGAAAAAGGCACAAGCCTCGGTTTCAAGGTCGTAGTAGGGCAAATCCGGGATTCCACAACCACCGGAACATTCTCCAATTGAAACATGGGGAAAAACTCAAAGTAATAATATCGACTATTCTGTCAGAAACAAGTTGGAACACTCATCGGACCAGACCAGGTCATTCTTCTACCGATCTATTACGCCATTGCGTACTAACAATCCGAAAAACAAAAGAATACAATAAATTTCAACTCGGGACTCTTTTCAAAATAACTCATTAATTTGCAAATTCATGACAGCTTGCAACACCTATACTGTCAACGTGACATGGACATTAGATGTCAATGTCACTTTTTTTTTTTTCGCCTAGCATGAATTTAAACCAGTTACAGTATCACGACTTGACCACGAGGTCCTATTTCAACCAAAAGAACCAGAATTTTAGTCACAGAGCTGGCGAAGCTACGCACAGGTAGATTACTACGATACATACCAGCTGAAGGGATTCCAGTAAGGATTTATAAGTTCACAGGGATCACCAGTAAATTGTATCCACTCAGCGCGAGTTCCAAAGAAAAAGGCACAAGCCTCGGTTTCAAGGTCGTAGTAGGGCAAATCCGGGATTCCACAACCACCGGAACATTCTCCAATTGAAACATGGGGAAAAACTCAAAGTAATAATATCGACTATTCTGTCAGAAACAAGTTGGAACACTCATCGGACCAGACCAGGTCATTCTTCTACCGATCTATTACGCCATTGCGTACTAACAATCCGAAAAACAAAAGAATACAATAAATTTCAACTCGGGACTCTTTTCAAAATAACTCATTAATTTGCAAATTCATGACAGCTTGCAACACCTATACTGTCAACGTGACATGGACATTAGATGTCAATGTCACTTTTTTTTTTTTCGCCTAGCATGAATTTAAACCAGTTACATTGTGCAGTACGCAACCTCACGGTCGGTAGCGTCAGCAGATTCAATAGATCATGTTATTGAATATGGAAGTCGAAATAGATAATTTCATTTATAAATTTTAATATTTTAGTTGGTAGGTAGGTGTAATATATTAATATATATTTGGATAAGTAAGTCTTATCTATTTAAAACTAAACTGTATAATGTACAGAGTATATTCATAAACCTTTAATATAATATTTAGGTACGTTACTTATAGCTACTACTACCACTTAAATTATTCAACATTAATTTGTATCTCACATTCACACCACCATACAAATTCAAAAACACAATACAAAAATACTTAGCGTCATAATATTCACAAAAAGGATCGTCACGGAGAAGTCGTAGCGCACTTGTTTTTAATGCAGAGAACTGCATTAACAAAAAGTTTTTATATTTTTTGAGATAGTATATTATTGAATTTTTTTTTTTGCGTATTTGGAGGCTCTATCTGTTTACAAACAAATACTTCAAATAACTATGGTCTTAATTTTATTGGAACACTTAAAAATACTAAATTTTAGTTTTCATGCAAAATGTATTGAGAATAAGTTTTATTGAAAAATGGTTTTTCAATAGGGACAATTATGGATATTATACTATTATTCAGGAGGAGTTCCATTGAACCGCTCCTAGTTCTAGTCCTACTGCCATCATATTTTAAAGTTTAAAACCACCAGATTTAGTGGAAAATCCACTAAGTTGGCAACACTGCTGAAACGTGAACAGAACACTGACTGAACAGTGAACAACAATGCGCTGCGTAGCGTTGGCACAGAATTCAGAGAGGCGTTGCGTTGGTAGCGTAGTGCGTGCGATGCGATGCGAGGCAAGTAGGTAGGTATGTAATAGGTACCTACCTACCTATTCCTCCAAGTTACATACATCACAGGTATCGCTCGCAGTACCTAGTGCTACTAGTAGCACAGTAGTAGGTAGGTACCTTTTCGCAATAGTGTACCTACTTTTAGGTATGCTAGCCAACTAGCTAGGTAGGTAGATTCAGTTTTTCGAAATGTTTCCAATACAATAAAGATAATCTCAACACCTACCTAGTTGGTAGGTACCTTACACTATTGCGAGAAGGTACCTACCTACTACAGCTGTGCTACCTACTAAAAGTAAGTAAGTTCGTATGAGTCAGTGGCCAACTCTGGTGACGGAGTTTTTAGGCCGCCTTAAGGCCTCCGTCACGGCTTAACGACTTAAATAGCCGGGACCGACAATTTAACGTGCCCTCCGAAGCACGGAAGCGCTCGACGATCTATCAAGAACGACTAAGCAAGCACGACCACGAGCGCTACCTTACCTACTACCTATCCGCAATACGCAATAAAAAAAGGTAACCTAGACAACTTCACATACCTACTAGGTACCTAACCTACCTAGTAGATAGTAGGTAGTTCCAACAGAAAGACTCGCAACTGCGTCATTGTCACTTTGTAGCTTCCATGCTTGGGAGGGTAAGTTTAATTGTCGGCTTCGGAGGCCATATACGGCCATCATACGAACTTACTTAGATACCTATATCTACATTCTACACAACTATGTAAGTAGGTAGGTTTACCTACTTTGAGTTTTTTCTATATATTTTTGTTATTATACATACCTATGTACCTACCTACCTAGGTACCATTAAGTAAACCTACCATAGGTAGGCAGTACCTATCATAGGAACCTACCAACCCAGATGAATATATAACGACACCATCCTCTTACTATACCTACCTTAATTTCGTCATATTGGTAGAGTTGTTTGAGTGACCTCTGGTGGGATAGCCCCGAGTTCGAATCCCAGTGGTACAGTAACTTTTTGCTGTTTAGAACCGTTACCGAAGCCTTCACTTTTGTCGGCACACCTGGGAGTGCCACTCAAAGTCAAAGTCAAAAATCATTTATTCAGTAGGACAGCAGGGATCACTTAGAATAGTCTTAAAACTAATTTTACTCCTGTTCTTTCGCGACCAATACCGTGAAGAATCAGAGCAACAAACACGGTCTGGGGCCTATCATTCTTTTAGGTGATCCATGGATCCATTGAGTTGGAGCAAGTCCCAAGATTTTTTGTCATCCAAATAATGAGATATCTTATAATAGGCTTTTTTACAGAGATGACGTTTAATTGTATTTTTAAATTTAGTGATTGATATATTTTGCAATTCGCTTGGGACTTTGTTATAGAAGCTTACACATTGCCCTTTAAATGATTTCATAATTTTATCTAATCTAGTAGTGGGAACAGCGAATTTATCCTTATTTCTAGTGTTTACATCATAATTATCGCTTTTTTTCTTAAATGATTGACTGTTTTTTTTCACATCTTTCTAGAATATGATGCCTTATTCCACAGTCGACAATTGATAACTTGATATCAGCATACCACGCGTGATTTAGAGCTGTGGCTAATGCCCTGGGATATCCAACAGATTATTGAATTGTTTTTGTTATTTCCAGAAAATTGTTTTTTTTTTTCAGTTTAGGTACTGTTTTAGTTATCCTTATGAAACTTAATTTTTTTTACTTGCATGCTTTTTATTTAATTACATAACTGAAATCTATAATACATTTAGCTTCTTTTGATGTATTACAGCTAGGACAAAACAAAGTGGAAATAACACTAAAATACCCTTGTTCCCCAGACAATTTTAATGTGTGTCACCCAATTAAATAAATTATTTTTATTTGACACCCTTTTTTTATTTACTGACAAACAAAATAACAAATAATAATGAAACAAACAAAACAAGAATAAAGAGTTACTTCATTTATTTGCGAAACTCAAATTTGTTACTCTACCTACTAAGCAATGTTTGATCATAATAAAATGCATTTTTAAAGTCAAATAAAATCACCCTGCTGCTTATTTCCACTATGTCGCTGGCGATGTCATGCGAGTTCACTGCCACTGCGGCGACGCGAAGTATTTTGCGCGCGGCCTGAAACAGTGCTAAATGTCTACTGCTGCAGTCCAACCGGCCCTTAATGCTATACCAGCTTTTCGGCCGACCACGGAACCACCAAACGATTTACCTGCTTACGAATAGCCCATAATAGTATGAATGAAACAAAAGAGTCTGTTAGATAGATAATTTAATTACCTACCTTTTCGAAACAATATATATTAATTGTCATGATTGTTGCTAAACATATAAAAAATGAGTTCGAACTAAAAATGGCACTTTTCCCCAGTGCTCGGCCACAAAAATCTAGTACTCGGCCTCTGCGATCCAGTACTCGGCCATAACCTTATTCTATATAATAATCACAGATTTAATCAGGAACGTTGACACTTAAGATACCTAGTTACTAGGAACATACCTACAAATAATAAATTATTATAATATAGTAAAAATATAAAATTCTTATAATATAAAAAATATACTTAATGTTTCTTTAAATAATGAGATTATATTTCAATCACGCCATTCAATTAGCCGAATTTGATAAAACGTCTAAAAACCTAGGTAGAAAAGCTTATTGGCTGTATAAAACGTCTGTGCCACGGGTGAAGCCGCGGGCAATAACTAGTTTAAAAATATTTGACGAGATAAGGCCGAGTACTGGGTACGTTCAGGCCAGTACTCGGCCGCCCATATCAGCAACTTTAAAGGCGGCCGACTACTGGGCTTTTCAAACAATTTTGTATGACATGGTACCATTAACTAAAAGTACTAAAGGCAGTCTTTAATTAAACTCAATTTCGCTTAAATTCGTAAAAAATCAACAAAATCCAGTACTGGGCCGGGGGTGGCCGAGTACTGGAATTCACATAAAAATATATAACCAGTAGTCGGCCGTCTCGTAAAATATAGAAAAATAATATAAAAAAAACATTTTTTTTGTAAAAAAGACGTAAAAATTCATAATAAAGTACCTAGACGGCAAGTTGTTTCAAATAACTTGAGATAAAAAGATAAACTTACCTGTTTTCCAGACGCCGGTAGTTAGTAAAAAATTAGCGCGCAACGCACTTGACGTCTCTCTTGGAGACACCGGCGGAATGAACTGAAATTACTGCCAATCCTACCAACCTAATGACAAGGAAACGTCTTGCATCGACCAATCAGAAATCATAGTAGCAATCAAAATTAATTTGGCGCGGAAATCTGGATTACTTTGCTATTTATTCAAACTAAAAGCCAGTAATGGCCGACTACTGGAGAGGGGCCGACTACTGGGGCCTTTACCCTAATACTTGTACAAATAGTGTTAGGTAAATAATTTGTATTTGCCTCTAGTGGCACTTTTTATATAAACTCTCTTTGTCTAGATAATGTTGTGGGCTACTATATTATATTACCTGTCATGTATATTTTGTAAGTACTTAATGGTCATTTCTTACTATTAAGTTCAAATACGCTGTATATTGTAGCTGTTTGTTGTCCCTAATAAATAAAATAAAATAAAAATGTAATTCATATTGTTTTGGTTTTACTCACCCAAGCCAGTACGTACATACTTAATCTGATGAGTTTGCTGACCGTACCTCACAGATTGCACATTTTTAGACTTGTACATTATTTTCCATTTCAGGGCATAATATGACCTTTGTTTTTTACAAAAGTCTGTGCAATATGGTTGCACATTATATGATAATAATTTCAATTAAGGTTATTGGCAATAACACTATTTATATGTTATACGTACTCATTAGCTAAGTTGCGTGCGTAGGTATTTTGAGCCACACATACAGAATTTTTCAATTTCATACATATATTTTTTCACGAAAGTTCGTGCAATATTATTGCACAATAAATGGTGAAATAAAAGTTTAGTTTATTGGCAAATCCACTAATTTTTAACTAATCATTAGTGTGTGTGCGTACGTCGGCATTTTGATAACACACATGTAAAGACAACGCCATAGTTTTTGGCGTCCGGGCACATCTAACGATTTAAATCTTTGACATAGGCTATATTTTATCCCGGGGAAGTGAAGTTTTCCCGAGGGATCGCGGGTACACCGCGGCGGACAGCTAATATTAAGTAAAATTACCATCTCGGTAAGTACCTTGAATTTTAATTTTATTTTCTTTAGTTTTTATTAAAAAGTTTATAAAACTGAGAGGTTCGCCATTAACATAAAAAAAAACAAATTTCTAGAGAAGCAAAAATAAAAAATATGCAAAAAAAATTTTTGTGCAAGGAATTGAACCAGCATGTCTCTTCTTGGAAACCGCACGCTAGACCACTCCACTAACGATCCCTTGAGAACATTGTTGAAATTTAACAACGCTACAATCTACCAAATATCGGACGCTCTTCCGCAGTTAGTAAAAGTCTAGGTAACTATGAAACTTATTCTGTGGCATACGCCCCTATAATCCGCCCATTTTACAGTAACCATACGTTAAGATTTCTCCAGACCTGTCGTTTTATTTAGATTTTTCTAAGATATTATGATACAAAATAAGTACTTACAAGATTTTTTTTATGTAGAAAAATAATGAAATTCTCGTTATTAAGACTATTATATTGAAGATAAAAATATCAATGTGTACATTTAGGTATGTGAGCTTGCGAAACGCACGTGGCTAATCTCACGTGGTACCAACATAATATGTTGCATAATATGTAGTAAGCCACGTGCGTTTCCATTGAAATTGTACATTTTGTCTGGGATCTGTCCGGGTTGTCAATTTTTCGTATGGTAACCCTACTCGCCGCGATGCGATGGCGAGTTGGATCTCCGATAGCGCATCGTAGTGACGACGCGACATCGCATCGCAGGCGCAGTTTGTCGTGTGAATGCGCTAAGTCTAACTCAAGTTGGCACACCGAATGGGCGCGGCCTAGCAAATCCGACGACAAATCGCACCGTGTAAATGCACCTTAAGGCGGCCTAAAAACTCCGTCACCTGAGTTGGCCACTGTCTCATACGATATACTTAATCATCTTGTTCCTTTCTTCATGTCTCTTGTCAAATCTTCCATTTGTAACTTATTTTTTTTTATTTCCAGTCTGTATCATACCGCGCCACCTCAAGAACACTGCAACGGTCGCTCTTCTGGAAGAACATCAAAATGTACGTCATCCTAGCCGTCATAGCTGCAGTCGTGATATACCTTATCGGCGCTATGTCGTGTGGCGGACTCAAATGGAGCAAGTGTATTGGATAATTTGTATAGTGAAAGGTCTGTTTTCATCTACGTATATCCTAACATATTTACTTCACACCACTTTTATCGAGAATCGCATAGGGAGATATCAGACGGTTCATTCATCGTTCATTCGGCAGCATTCATTCGAAACAAAATGGCTGAATCCGAATGAACGTTTCCTTTTAGTGCTCAAACAGTTAGTTTTTCGAACTTCCGAGTGATTTATGAAAAGTGAAAGATGCCAAATAAAACCAACACTGGTGGATCGATTCACAAATGAATTCGTTCGGAAATATTGTTCAATTATGACGTTTCATTTCGAATGAAGAATGCCGAATGAAAGGCGAAAATGAACGATAAATGAACCGTCTGATATCACCTTAATGCATTTACATTGATCGAAGGCAGTGGCGAGTAAAAAGAACAGTGACAAGTGGGAGCACCTCGCCAAAAAAGTTGACTCGCCACTGTCCCATCGGTTTACACTACTGTGTAACTTGCCATTGTCCTTGATCAATGTAAACCGCCCATTAGATCCATAAATAATGGATATACCTATTGTTTTAATGTCAGCTTACTTTTGAAACGAACGTGACAGTTAGGCTCAATGCACATTGAATTGGCAAGCGACGCGAAAATTAGTTTTATAGCTAGCCATTATAAACTTTATTAACAATGGTACAGGATATAGAAACGCTTGTAGAATGAATGAGGTCTGGCGAAGCCATCTAGCGGGCCGCGCTGGTTCGAGCACTTTCGAGCGGTGCATTGAGCCTTCTTGTGTTTCAGTCCACTTAGATCTTAAAAAGTATTTGAAGAAGTGCAAGTCTACTGACAGATAAAGCGTAGCCTCAAACGCTAGTACATGAGACAGACTCTGTTTATTAACGGTTCATCGTCCACTAAAAAAATATGATTCCTTTTTTTAACTAAACTGGTAGTCCTACCTTACCTGAGGTCTTGCGATGCCGGAAAATATTTTATTATGCTTAAAAAGTTTTGTGTAATGTATAATGTAACTAAATCAAACATACAAAGCCAAATTGTCCAAGCCACTGAAATATTAGCTCGCTGCACTCTCAATCAATACATTTGAAAACCACTTGATATACCGGTTAGCTTTGCAAAATTTTGATAGCTCAAGGAACTTCCGAACATGCATATGCTAATAATAAAAATAAAAAAATTACTTACAAAATCATTTGAAGCGAATAGAGACTTGGTGTCATATTGAAAAATACTCCGATTGACTTCCCCAATAATAGTGGTGACACCTTTATTTTAGTTGGCCGGCACTTTTGACTTTTAGGGCCCGAAATGACCTTCTTTGTATTATGTATTAGTACTTCTATAACTACAGCAACCGAGCTTTACAGCCATGTAACATGATAGTATTCAGTAGTAGTTAGACTACTAGTTGTTCTGTTTCAAGAAGGCGTGGTCGTCTTAATTGTATGTGTGTGTGTAGATTTGTGGATTTGTTTCTGTGTGCGTAATCGACACTGAGCGTTCATTCGTCCATGCAGCGTTCCGGAGCTTGCGCACACAGAAACAACCTACTTGCGGTCACCCATCCACATATAGACCGTTTCGAACGTTGCTTAACTTCGACGATCTATCAAGAACGACTAAGCAAGCACGACCACGAGCGCTTCATGTATGTAGATGCATCACACAAGCGCTTGTGGTCGTGCTTAGTTGTTCTTGATAGATCGTCAAGGTAAAGCAACGTTCGAAACGGTCTATAAGTGGGGTGACCGCATTTTCATCTGGGCGCTTCCGTGCTTCGGAGGTCACGTTAAATTGTCGGTTCCGGCTATTTAAGTCGTTCAGCCATGACGGAGGCCTGAAAACACCGTCACCAGAGTTGGCCACTGACTCATACGAACTTACTTTTTTATCTACATACAGAATCAAGACCAACGCGTCTTTCGTGAAATAGTAGAACCACTCTACAAGGGAAAATAATAATCGCCTTGTCTAAATTGTATAGGCAGTCAAGGCACTGTGTTTCATCGCTATAGTCATGCGTCAAGATATTATGCTCCTAGGTAAAACCTGATTGACTACATACCAATGAAACATATGATTTAATCTTAGGTATTGTAGAATTAAATCAATGTTTGTTATGCAAATGCAACATATAAAGTACTATTACTCTAGATTTGAGCCCTATAGGAGGCTCTTTACAGTGAACTAAAAGAAGTTTTTTTTGTCTAAGAATTTGAATAAAAATATAAAATCATTCAGCTGGTATTTCAGCCAAAGTTGCTACACTTCTTCACATAACGTTTTAATAATTATCATAACCGAAAAATATTAGTTTAAATGTGAAAATGCCATTCGTTATAATGTAATTATCATTATTGGTACTCGGAACTAAAATGGAAGCAATAAAATTTGTGATCATCATCTTTAAAATATAATCTTTTGTAATAGATTTGTACAGGTAACTTAAAAAGTTCTGAGAAAAAATCTTAACGACCGTGCGACTTTAAGCGAGAAGATTTCTTGGTTTGCTTTTTGGTCTGTGAAAGGAAAAATATTTGTGATTATAATCATAAAAATATTAAGTTGTTTATCGGATTTATTAGTTATTTATCTAGATATTATTTTAAAAAGTTTACTGACCTTCAAATCTATAGAACTTGTTTGTAATTATTATTGTTTAAAGAACTTTATTTGGTATGTTCGGAAACTATTCAAGCTTAAATCTTGTTTCATGTAAAGATTTTTAAAATTATAAAAAAAGGTTATAAAACGTATTGCTTGAGTTGTTGCTTTAAGAATACAAGACAAGCCATTGAAAAGACGATGTGGTTAGTTGATTTTGCGCGTAGTTTTTTATTCGATTGTAAGTTGATTGTAAGCAAACAAAATATGGAAGCATCTATTTTTTTAAATGATACCAATCATCAATGCGAAATTTGAACAGACCCTACTCTCCGTTCCGTGGTCAGGCTCTGACCAACTGAGCCTATGGACAATCTCTGATGGAGAGATCTGGATCTGAATAAAATCTCGCATGTATTAAATTTTTAGAATGCATTGAAGTCTTTGTAAGGACGCATTTTTTACTAGAAATTTTTAATGGTTTTTGGATTAGTCTTCATAAAATTTAATTTTGGGGTTTGGTTTGATTTTGTAACAAAATGCTCATCAAATGCCTTTAAAGTAATGCTTCCATGTTTAACATGCATTCCCTGATTATATATGTTTATTATCTCCACAATTTTCTGTATAGTCAATTCGTATGTAGGAACAGTAGGGCACATTATAATCTATGTTATTTTCATAACTGTAGAAGTATGAAGTATTAATTTGTTGCCTCACATATCGATTCATAAAAAAACTATTGTTTAAAGACTAAAAGTATTGTGATATGAGTGTTATAATATAATCAACTATGTTAGATCAATCGTATTTGTTTAAATATGTATAAATGTATGTAATAGGTTGAAAATATGGTTTCATTTCAAACTCTTGATCAAAAGTATTATAAATTTACATAGGTTCTAAATTGCTTTATCACACGTACTTACATTAAATTATTTTGATGTTTCTCTAGTGAAGCATATTCAAAAGCTTTTTTGTCATCCAATAAACTAAAATACTTAAAGACTTTTTGAAAATCATTAAAAATATGGTGGGTAGAGTCAGTTTAAATATAATTTAATGAAGTAAGAAATAACTTAAAGGCATCCGTTTTATTGAATGATTGCCTTCCTCTAAATTTTAATACAACCGGCTTACATACAAACAAAATGCGAGTAAATAATCTATGATTAAATCCGTCTGCGATCTGTCCTCTATGACGCGACGCGGCACGAACTCCTAATCCGTCCGGTTTTAGCCAGCGACACTGCGATGTCAATGGCACTGTTTCCCAAATATCTGACTACCGGGTGTAAGGATTGATCCCCATTTGGGGTGCATCCCCCGCCCTTCCCGCTGCGTTCCAGTTCCCGCGTCAATCGCGCGCCAACCTTCGCCGCGAGAGGTCGCGTCCGCGTCGCGACTTACCGCAAGTGCTACACACACGTCGGTGTGCCGGAGCTGTGTGAGTGACCGCCCGCTGAATTATTCCGTGTCAATACGCCGATGCGTGCCCAGCATAGGAATCGCACGATACACGCCGACTTCGAATGAATATGTTTATCCATGGGCATTATTGTTGTTCCCGAGGGACAGGCGATTAATATCACATGTAAACGCGGTATAAATGATAACTTAAAGCGGCTTATATTATAAATAAAATTCATAATACATACTAAACTTAATGTACCTAGCTATATTTCACTATAAATGGACTTTATGAATCTTTTAGATGGGATAATAAACCTATCTAGAGAAAAAATATGCTTGAGCAAACTTTGAGTATTGTCTTGAATCTTGATCAAGAGTTTCGATCTCCATTGATTCCTGATTAGAATATTAACAAAGGCTTGTG
Source organism: Epirrhoe alternata (assembly GCA_963565295.1). Classification (NCBI taxonomy): domain Eukaryota; kingdom Metazoa; phylum Arthropoda; class Insecta; order Lepidoptera; family Geometridae; genus Epirrhoe; species Epirrhoe alternata. The sequence continues at coordinate 7,585,074 of OY751381.1, read as the reverse complement.
GGTTAAATTGTTCCTCTTCATTAAGCGCCTTTAAGGAAGTGATTAGAACGCACCTCCTCCTTCCATAGTTTGGATACATCCAAATTAAGGGTCGAGGATAGTCAATACATATTCATCAGGTAGGTATTTGGTTTATACTACGGTTCAGTTTGATTGATGGTCTATTATGGGATTGAATAGAGCCGCGAATATTCAATGAGGGTTTCGGTATCGTGTATCCTCTCGGATTTATAGGTACACGCACGTGTTAAACGTATAGTGCTGTGTGTGTGTTCACACCGAGCTATTAGTCCGGTCGACAGGAAGCGAGGAATCGGTGTCGATTTTAGGGAAGGTTACATTAGGAACGGTTCACAGGTCATTGTTCTTTTTACGCCGTAGCTTGTTTTTGTTCCGCAAGATAAATGACCATTGTTTGTGTTTGAGCGGCTTTTTTGTTGCGTCATAAATATCGGGCAATGACAATAATTGATTAGATTGCCATCCGTAACTTTGTTTGGGCTTGTTTTATTTCTTTCATCAATATAATACTTATTAGAAAAATAGGCTATAAAAAGAGCCTTGTATTTTCTAATACCCATGGATAAACTCTATAGATTTAAAAGTAATCTGAAAGAACAACGGAATGGGTTAACCGTTCAATATGACTCACAAGAAAGAGGAGCCATAAATATTCAGTGAATCTGAAAATCCGCCAAAATGGACGACTCATCGCCGGATTTGTCGCTGAAGCTGCGTCGCGGGTCGAGCGACTCGAGGGAATCCTTCTACATGGATTTTGCTCAAGGCATCGACTCGGATATCGAAGAAGTTACTACGATAGAGAGAGTGATACCTGAGCATCCAGGGGGAAGAGCCGAAGGTGACTCAGACACGCTGGCGACGCCTTCTGGACTTGATGAGAATAAGGAACTGGTGCCATGGTAAGTCTTTAATCTTTATGTTTAATTTAACGAAGAAGACTTTTTTCTTACTATGTTAAGTTTGTTTTACGGTGGTATGGATGGGCATGTCTGAAATATGTATTTGAACGTGTCTTCGACATCTTCAATGGATCTTGTGACGTTTGATCTTAGGAATATCTACCGTGCCTTGAGGATATAGTAACGACTCTGTTTTTATTGTTTGAATGTTGATTTTCTGATCAATCTCTAGCAAAAAGTTCAATAGCACAGGGTCCTTTGAAGTGGCGATTGCAAAGGAAAGCTTATGCCTTGAGGCCATGATTTAGAAATTTTTTGATACAGGATTTTATCGCTTTATTGCCTTTACTTGCACTGATTATGATGTTCAATTAAGTGCAATTACCCAGTTATTCATAAAGACTACTGAAGTCTGCCTGAATGGACTACGCGGTAGAGCAGTAAAATTGATTAGGCTCTGCATTTAACTTGCAGCGTTACAGCCAATTATATTAACATTTTACCAGGTTCATTAAAAAGCAGTTCCCATGTCAACAATAAACAACTACCGTGCGGGGAAAACTGGAAACTGTTTAATTGGATTCGACGGTTAATCATATTCGGCTCGATGCGTGCCCATACCTACATAAAGCAGCTCGCACAGTTCAGCGCATAAGTTTTCACAACGAATAAATCAATGAGGAGAAAATTTGAAAGACCAATCATTATCTTGATTATGGTGAACGCTTTTTTACAATTTTTATTCTTATGAAATAAATTTATCATACTTAACTTCGCTTCCGTACTTTAAAGTTCACATAAAGTATTCGGAAGCCATTACGGAAACTTCAGAACCACTTCAGACTGCCTTAAATCTTCATCATCTAATTTAGCAACGAATAATAAAAAAAAACATTAAGTAGGTACTAACTTGGTCTTGCGTAATTTCATGGTCTCGAATTCTAATTAGGTTCCAAGAATAGGTTTGAAAACTAAAGCCATGCAATACCATAGAACCAAAGCGTGAACCGCAAATGAAGCACATGAACAATAAGATCAGATCATGCCGGACAAATGTAGGCTAGCGGGACCCGTCAAACGGGTTCAGCTAAGGAAGCTTTCTCTCCGTACCGAGGATGGGGTCAGACCACATGGTGTGTTGCTCATAGTCCTGTCAAATTGTTGACACAGCACAGCACCCATAGAAGTTGCTAAAGTTTTAAGTTAGCTTGGACACGTGGCGCGCTTATGTTGTTTCGTTGAATTAGTAAAAAAAAACAGGATCACAACTGTACCAAGAGGGATGTGCAGACATTCTGTCATATCATTGCATCACATAAAGTTTATGTACTTACGTGTTTTGTAACCATTTTTAGTGGGTGATTGTGTAGGTGTTGTTTATAACTTATATGAAATATCACAATCAACATCTTCCTGCCCATATCCCACTAAGTGGGCTCGGCATAACATTTTTCAAATCTCCTATTTCCTCTGTCACACGTCATCTCAGCACTCACTCCAAATAAAATAATACAATATCGTAATTGAAGTATGCTTTATTTTCTCATATAAAACTCTGAATTCCTCTCGAACGTGATGTCAAGAAACTAGACACATGGGCGCAATGTTACGATCAATAAAAACCTTACAGGATGTGACTAACGTGAGTAGATTCCAGCTCCAAAAATAAATCATTCCGCCACTAAATCAAATACGCCGAAAGTTCATTTGCATATCTTATTGGAACGCGGAAATCGCTGCCTAATTTCAAATGACAATAATCCAAACGGAAGTACTTACTAACTAGCTTTTGAGCTTGCTTAAAGCTCCTCGTGATTGTCTTAAGCTTTATACTTATCAGCGAGAGCTTTCAATAACTTCACCGAATCAGTAAAATAATTGTCATAGGCCTAATCTTTGATCATTCTCAAGTGTTAGCTCATGATTCACTCAACTTTGATCTTTAGAAGAACGTAGGCATAGGCGGATCCAGGGGGGGGGGGGGGCACGGGGGCACGTGCCCCCCCCCAGACGATATTTTTGTGTACCTACTAACTACGAAAAATTAATAAATTGTGAAATTTTTGTCAATTTTTGTTTCTTGTGCCCCCCCCCAGAAAAAAATCCTGGATCCGCCTATGAACGTAGGGATAGTGAAGAATACGCAATTGATTGTTTTCCTCACCTGTCATCTCGAAGGTTATACTCGTAGTAACCTTTTAATAGTTCTACTGTTGAAAGGACCGAAACTACTAGATTAGGCTGGTTAGGTAAATAAAGGTACCTATAGAGAGCTTTTATTGAATACTTCCTACACACATTTTAGTCAAGTCTCTTTAAACCATAAGTAATATATGTAGACCACCAGCCTCGAAATTAAAAAGTGTGAAAACGAGGCGTTTTAATGACATTTTAACGTCTTTTCAAATAAGCGATTTGGTCGTTTCGTTCCGATCGTTCGTTAGAATTTTATGACAAAGCTTTTCAATTTATTTCACCGTGGTATATTTCATCTAGAATTGGGGACTTATAAAATGCAACTTTTAGATTTCCAAAGCCATGTTACTGATTTTATAGAATACCTACTATTTAGGTTGAGTGGTGAAGTCTAGGAAACTTTGACTTTGAAAGTAACAGTGCGGATAAAGGATTTGGTATTATGAGATTAAATTTTATATTTGGATATCATAAATAGGTAATAGAAAGAAGAGGGGTCAAGGTGGTCCAGGAGAGCTTTTTATTCTCTCATTTTGTACACAAAACTACACGCACGTTCAATCTCCTCCAGATCCGATTGGGTTCTGTGATTTGACTCCCGAGCTACCATTTTATCTCTTCACGATCCAAAATTATATTAACACGGGGGTGATGACCCACAAATCGCTGACTATTAATCATACATTAACGAGTGCTGTGTTTAAAGGGAAGCCTGCTGCGTCATTATGACACTAAACACGAAATACGTATAACGTTTTTTGTAACGTTTTTTTGTTTTTTTGTAACGTTCGTTCATGTTATTCGTAGTAGCGTAGTAGGTAGGTTCATCACGGCTACATAGAGCTAGGTAAAAGTAGAGTCGTTCGTGTGTTTTTTTACGGAAAGCCTTTCCACTATATACACTGTACCACTGAATCCTAATCCTAATTTCAACGGCAAACAAAGCTGTGAGATTCCATTGTTCAGAAAAGATTTGTCGTCATATCGTATAGATACCTACGTACCTACTATAATGAAAATGTGACGTAGTCGAATGTTCTTGTGAGTGGATTTGTGTTCAATGAGTTGTACATTTTTCCAAACATGTAATGTACAAAACAATCGTAGTGCCTGGACATTACAAGTCATTGACTACAGACTTCCCACAAACATTGTTCGGGCTTCGCGCGCGGTTGGTCTGGCGGAAACTACGCTATATTCGGTTTAATTTCACAGTAACTGACAGGCGTAGCCATTCCACAAGCGATAATCTATCAGCCGTGGTTCAGATTTTGTATAAGCATAAATAAACAAACCATTCAATAGTTTTTAAATCGTTGTAGGTACTTAAAATTAAATTTAGGAATTAAAATTTCGAATAGGCTTATACTGCTTTAGGTCCTCTAAGCTCAAAATCTTACTAAGTAGGTATAGGTACCTTTTAACCTGATTTTGGCCTCAAATTTAAATTCAGTAAAGAGGTCTATGTCCACAATAGAAGGATATTTTTTATGTGTCACAAAAGCTCTCCAAATTAAAAGCTTTCCCAATAAAATTTTGTACTTAGGTACCTATCTAAGTTAAGCCATTTCTACATAAGGTTACCGTAATCGTAGAGCTTGCATTTTGCAATTCGGTATCGCAACGTAATTTATATCTGCCGGCCGCTCTTCGTTCGAAGTCATTCGTTAAGAGATAAGTCGTATAGCTACTATTTGTGGAATATCCACACTCGAACGGAGCAGCAAATAGTTAGGCTATAACTCATTACTAGCGCTTAATGGTAGTGTTTAGTTTGAAATACGGCTTTATCCGCCCGTTCAACTTGTTTCGCATCAGCGGAAAATATTCCGAGTTTTACTTGTGGTTTCTGAGTGGCTGTTAACTTTCTGTTTGATCTGAATTTCAACTTCTATAATTTGGTGTTATTCAAATTCAAGCCAATGTTGTGGAGGCATAACCACGATCAAGTGTTTTACTAATGACATAGGTAAGTAAGTAGGTAGATATACCTAATCTGCAGATAAAAATTTTTGAAAACTCAAAATGTGTCTAAAAGTTGGATAGAAAACCTCCGAAGAAAACCAAAGTTGAACTTGCACTACACTTGAGTTTTCCACATTATGATAAGGCTCCATATAGGGCAACGAAATCACAGCTCATTGTTAAAAGCTATATTTCTGGTGACAGAGGTTTAGGCTGGTTGAATGTCTCTCGATTTTCAGCGATCATCTTACCAAAGATTGAAGCTACCGTATTCAAATTCAGTATCTACCAAATCAAGTAGCATTGAATGAATTTAGTAACATTGTAAAATTTTAATTAATTCAACAGCAACCATGCTCTTTTAACAGGCTATGTCGAAGAGCAAGCAGTTAAGTTAAACGATTTAATTACTTTTGGCGGGTTTCTTATCGTTTAGCGTCGACTTCAAATTAATGAAATGCTCTGAACTCTTGAATCTGTACAAGTTTAAATCACCTGCTATGATGGTGGTAACATAGAAATGGCGAAAAATAATTCGTTTAGTGCGATTTCTTGGTCGGTAGAAATTACTTTGGGAAGGTACTAAATTAGTAATTTCTTTAGGCTGATTAAAAAAGTAAGTTCGTGTGAGTCAGTGGCCAACTCTGGGGACTGAGTTTTTAGGCCGCCTTGAGGCTGAATAAGATGAGATGATGGTTTAGGGACTGGCCGGACTAAAAACTAAAGCATTGTTACTTATTCATTTATATTCTTAATGTCTATGTCTGATAATTTTCTCACCATAGTTTAGTCTGAGTAAGCAGGATACCTACGTTGTTTGTTCTTGATTAGGTTGGTATGCAGATGGTAACGGCCCTTCCTGGACAGACGTGGGTTCACTTTGAAATGTAGATGAGTTTAGTTTTGCCGGCGAAGTTATAAACGGCAAACTATTCATAGTTTTTATGAGTAGGTAAGTAAAAATTACTATAGGCTGTGTTTTTTTTCATTCCAAGGGCTATTAGATTATTGTGTTATTTATTTACTTATGTAATTTTTTTACATTTGAATGCTGTAGGTAAAAAAAACTTGGCGCGCAATGAAGCTTGAAAGCGGTATGAAATTAACATCAGAAAAAAAGCGAGACGTTAAAAGAGGGAAAAATTACATCGCTATTCGGAAACATAGTTGTCTACAATGAAAAGCTCGGTGTACGTAGTTTCTAACATTCACAAACAGGAACACAGGAGAAACAGGAACACTGTGCTGCTAATTTTACGCCTTGTCACCCATAGGAACATAGGTACAACTAGTATTACCTATATGTATAGGTATATGTGTGTAGAGGGCCCGTAAATCTCGACACAGACATACGTGTTCACTATTAACTAGGCATAATGTTTAATTAGTCGAAACTAGAAGCGGTTGGAAACGTGGAAATGCAAATTATGCGTTCGTAATAACGATTTTCGGTTGCATGTGTCGGTATGGCACTGAAACTTAATTGAAGCTGGGTAATTAAATGGGTAGTGAACTAATGGGTATTCTGGGTAGGTAATTATTTTCGGGTAGAGCTCATGTTCCTTTACGTTGCAGCCGTAGTGCTGCAATTTTAGAAAATATGCAAAAAGTTCTACAATCTCAAATCGCAATCATTGTTAAAAACAACCTCGCTGGAGTGACAGACAGTAGGTACATACATAGGTACATTTCATGGAAGTTTCGAAAGCGCTAAATTTTATGTAAGTTAAAAGGAAATCGAGAAAGTAGCCATTCCAAACAAATGTAGAGAAACTATGATATTGTGCTATCTTTGAGTAATTTAGTACGTACGTACCTAGGCAATCCTTTAATTTTTCAAAACAACCTATGTTACTTGTTGTGTCTTTTACATTCTTAGGTAGGCTACTAAGTACTACTAAGTAGTCGTGCTCCTTCAAAAGTTAAGTTATGGAGAGCTAAGTTTTTGAGTTTCTTGTAAGTATTAGGTATGATTATGTATTTGAATTTTTCTTACGTATGTTATGTCTGTGTGTTTACATCTAAAATGATGATCTTTTTTTTGTATCAAACAGCAGGTGTTGTAAGTATTTTGTTTTAAACTTAGTTGTGTTTCTCTGTATAGCTTTTGAGATGGTGTAAAGAAGTCAAAGTTAAAAAGAACTTTGATGATTTTGTTTTGTATCATTTGTCAGTTATAAATCAGGATCCTGATATTTTTTGGAAAACATTTAATTTAAGAGCTCCATATGTCTACTTACTTGATTGATGCACAAATTGTTAATTGATTTTTCGATTTGTAAAATCTGTTATAATATAGGTATTCGCAAAGGAATGGAAGCGTTGAAAATTCCATTGTTACTAGATCGATGTAGCAGATTCTTACAAGCCCTCTTTGTTCCAATTTCGCCTCGTTGTTTACTGCGGGGAGAGGCTCAAGATTTGCTGTTTTATTGCGGTCAGGTACTTTTTCGCGAAACCTTTGCGGAAGTTTTACCTTCGCCTTTTTTACGGCAAAAGTAATCCACCTGTGCCCATAGGTACCCTACCACAAATAAAACAATACAAAGTGCCTATTTGTCAATTCATGGTGTTGCACCAACAAAATGAATTGGACACCAAGATTTTGCGACTTTAGGTAGTGTGGTACCTACTTAAAAATGTAGTCACTGCTTGTCGGTTATACTTAACAGATTCAGATTTCGGGGTTAACATGAAAACGCATTAATAAGTTGATAAGTTTAGACGCATAGACGCATTGATAAGTTTTCAAAGGTACTTCACTTGGAAGCTATATTATTCCTGCATGTTATTGTCGTTTTGTCCAGCTATCAGTAAACGAAGCCACGGACAGTAAGCTAGCTTATACGTGAAATATTCATCAACTGAAGGTGACTGTAGGGTATCTATATGGGTGTGTTTGCGTTTTGTACAGCAGACTGCTCAAATTGCACAAATAGCTACAGCCGCCGCGATATTACCATAAAATGAGCCTTTCCCGCCTGCTGGGACTCCGCGTGCCAAACTTTCACTGCTGTTCGGGATTTTTATTGTAATTTACATAAAATTTGCATTAAAAATACTGACTAAAAATACGGACTTGACATATTTTGAACATCCACATATTTTTGTGACTTTGTGTTTGGGCATGGTTTTGACAACTCCCTTATTTCAACGCATCTTCAAAGAATAACGGAAACAAATAAAACTTTGCCCTCTTCCACTTTCATATAATTTTAATCAGTTAACAATTGTCGAAGATTTCGGTGAGCAAAGGTACCTAGTTTAGTAACCTCCTCCTTTTTTTGTCCTCCATTGCACAACATCCTTAAAATCTGGTTACCCCACCGAGCATTGAGTAAGGTTCAGATGTTTAGATACCTAGAGCTTGTATATTTCAGTAGGGAATATCACGACGCCATTTATGTCCTGTGAACAAGCTCCGGTCTATTTGAGGTTAGACACATCCGAATTAGTTTTGTCGTGTGTCGTATACAACTAATTAGCCTGCAGCTGCGTTTGTTTTTGATTTTGCATTTGCTGGTTTATTATTTTTTAGCATACCTACTTAACACGTTTACTGCGCCATAATTTTCAAAAAACTTTCAGCTGGTGCTTTGGAGATCTAAAAGATCTCGAAACTAACCTACCCTTTGGTGCGTTTTGAGACCTAATCAGTCTCCTAAAAATACAGTTTTGAAAGTCCTTGAATTCACCTTTAAATAGGAAGCAAATATGTATATTTGTTTTACTCATACTTAAAGAACTTTACACGTTAGAGCCTCCCGCAAGGAGTGAAACAACACGATTACAGTCAACGCACTATACAAAAGTCCTGCAAGAGATCTGATAGATCTCGTAATGCAACGAACGTATTAAAACGATCACAGCTATTAATATTTTTCGAAGTGTAACCTCCATGTTATTCAGCTTACATTATTTCAAAGCATTGAACATCACCCCACATTTTCATATTTCTCGTCAGACTATCACACACCATAAATCAAACGAAGACCCTAAGCTAAAAACGAGGAAGTCGTCTATTTATAAAGAGTGACTAAGCGAATTCGTATGTATGGTGTCTATGGAAACATCAATTTTAATACACTGATTCTGATAATCGTCACGTTGCTTTGAAGTAATTCGATAAAGATTCATGCCACGATCAGTTTATCCATATAAGGTTAATACTATCTGAATGTGAAATGTTTGAATATTCGTTCTTTGCTTGGATTTTTGTTACAGGTTTCTTCTCTATCGTGTTCATGTGAGTTGCTGCAGCAGCGTCGTGTCAGTTTTTTTTCAAACAAGTGTGGTTAAAGGATTTCAAGTGCGCCTCAACGACGCTCCGTAGCTCCTAAGTAACCTTAGTTTTTACCTTTAGCTCAGGTTGCAGAAACAGTTCTAGCCTGCTTACCATCACCACCGCCAATCATCATCATCTACTTAGTTGATTGCTGATTTCCGATTGTATTTTTTCGTCTTGAAAAACAGGATCACAACTGTATCCCAAGGCGCGGTAGACATTAAATTCTCCCAGATCTTATTTATTCCAGATCCGTCTTGAATTTGTCTTATTACCAACAAATCGTCATCCATTCCTTTATTCCCGCGAGATCGAGAGTCACGTGCCGAAAAGTATTTTGTGGCGACCATAAAATGTTTACGAGAGTTTTATTTAAGGAAATGCTTTGCTCTTTTGTCAGTTTATCTCAGGATTTCTTAGCTTCCTCGTAGAATGTTCGACATTAAGATTATAAGTAGGAAGGTGACGACTAAGTTTCGCTGTACATAGGTACCTACAGGAAATGGCGATATGTCAAAGTAAAATAATTATATCAATAAATAATTGCTAGACATTTTACACAGCATCATTTGCAATAAGCATATCGATCGATATCATAAACATCACATCCAGAGAAACCTTATAAAATTGTTCGTAAGTACCTACTTATTCCATCTTTACCTCAAGTTCTAATTTGATTTTATTACTTTTATAAGTTTTTTTCTCGAGACTTGGAGCACACCTTACATTCCCTTCGCATGGGTCGATGAGGGCGCCCTCACCAGGAGTTTTATGTACCGGAAACCGATTCGCCCCACGACACTGCCGCATTGTTTTGTTACGAAAATATCTAAATGGTTTTCAACAATAACAGGCGACTAAGGATTCTAATTAATTTTAAACCTTATCAGAGGGTGGTAGAATTGATATTGCTAGATTAGGTACTTAAGCTTCAGTGTAGAGGAAGTTTAATGGTAGGTAGCAAACTTTGTAGACAACAAAGTGTATTTTTTGTGCGGTGACTCAAAACCTGTGGCCCCTCTCTGTGGCCAAAACGGGCTTCAAAGGCTGTGTTGATTAGATTTTTTTATAGAAGGTAAATCCCAAATACTTACTAACTTATGTAGAAGTTCCTCCTGACCTGTTAAGCTTATGCCTTTGCGTATCTTTCCGGGCCAGGGTAGAGATACGTTTCGCCTGAATTCTTCCCCAACTTCCTTGCATCCAATGATTGCTTTATCAGACTTTATCCTTTCAAGTTTGAAGCGCATTATTTCGAAACACTGCATATTTGGAGGGTAGTCTACCCTCTTTTGACTTTTACGACTCACGACAAATTGTTTCCTGTCAGCCCGAGCCCTATGCCGATGTCTGGACTCTACCTCGATGTACCGATGCAATATTGTTTCAATTTATTATCTCTTCACATCAGGATCGATTTGTCTGCGGTGCTGTTCTTCCGAGGAAAATTCATTTCCTCTCATAGATACCTTTTGTGATTGATTTTTACAGGTTTTACTTAAGTAGAACTCTTTGTTTGTAATAACTGTTAGGTACTTACTTATGTGGGAACATTTTTGGAGTAAGTACCTAAACAATATGCTAAAATATCCTTGAAGTAAAATAGTAAGTAAGTATAGGTATAACACATACTTACTACAATGGCTGTTATAACAATGAAAGAGTCTACAAGACAATTTTTTTTTGTTACGGAATAGGTACTTCGAGTGCCAGCCTGCTTCGCCCTTTTTTATTTCGTTTCTCAGAAAAAAACAGCTTTACGCCTATATTCACACAGAGATTCCGTATGAGCTCATTAAAAGACTGACACCTTACGTAAAGAATTTAATTAACCTTCCAGGATCGTTCGCAGGTATTCTATGACCGCTTTCATTAGAATCTTCTAATTAAATTGAGGTCCCATTAATGAAAGCTGCTGTAATGAGTAGGTACCTCATACAGGGTGTAAAAAGACTGCTACCGAAAACTGTGGGTTTGTAATCAGATCATGATTCTATACATATTTAGCGAAAAAAAACGCAAAAAAAATTTTTGACTTAGCTTCGTCATGCTATGTTATTTTCGGCTATTTACTACTATTACAACATAATAAGACCATACCTACCTAATAATTTCATTTATAAAAGAAAAAAACATTTAAAACTCAAAATCCAGCAATCTAAGTTAAAAAACGCTCCCAAAACATACGCAAACAGTACTCTTCAAACGCTGTTTTCTCCGGATTTAGTGTATATTTCGGAAAATCCTTTTGGATTTGGTTGTCTATTGGGATGCTGTACCTACCCCTTTCGGCTTCGGTAGACGTCTTTTTACACCCTGTATATATATTGAAAATAGTTTAATCTTAAGCTGTGCTTTCATTAAATGAACACCTTCACCTGATGAGTGGGAATTTATTTCACGACTACATTTTTTTTGGATTTGGAAAAATTATGATAATGAAACACCAAAAGATCCACACTTATTGATTTTTTTTTTTCCAAATTGATCCTTGCTAAAAATTTTATGTTAATCGGAGGTATAAAAACGGTTTTATTTTATTCCAAACTAGATGTCCGTCGCGGTGTTACCCACCGTCTCTCGGGAAAACTTCACTTTCCCGGGATAAAATATAGCCTATGTTCATCAGGGATAAGATCCTAATGGTGAAAGAATTTCTCAAATCGGTCCAGTTGTTTCGGAGCCTATTCAATTCAAACAAACAAACAAACCTTTCCTCAATATAATATTATTAGTATAGATAAAATCAGTCGATATGAATTGTGTGGTTTTCATAGTTTCGTGTTCGTGTCTAGGTCTATAAGCGATAAAGGGATTACGTTGTAACATAGTATGATTGAATCTGTGGTTGCAACTAAGCTGATTTCCAGCAGACTTTCTTCAGCTTTTAAGTTTTTAATGATGTTTGCTCCTGGTAGTTTGTTCTATAAACTAGAACCTTAGTGCAAATAATACCTACCTTCTAAAGATATTGGCGATAGATACTGTTGAAATACTTAGGTAGTTTTCATTCAAATAAAAATTCGTTTCTAGTAGACAGAGCTTAAAAGAATAGTAGGTACGTGTCTCTGACTACCCCTGAGGCGAGCGACTTGTTCTCAGGGTAGGTAAATTTTGGGTAACTTTACCTACATCACATTTATTATTACGGCCGTAAGTGTTTTATGAGAGGCACGGGTGGGGGGGCTTTTCGTAGGGTTCGTATATGACCCCCCCCTAAATCGTACACGTCAAATTGAAAAATCCCTTGTGTATTGTGCAATAAAGTCTTTTAAATGGTCTCAGTCTTCATTTTAAACTGACTTTATTCAGGAATTGAGTTCAACAAATAAATAAAAGAATATTTATGTTATGTTTTTATTTGTTTTGTTATGAAAATCCCGAGAGAATCGATAATGACTATCATTTCAATTCATTGTTGCTTCCTGTATAACTTAGACCATTCGAGCGTGCATGTGTGTGCGCTCGGGCTGCGATTGGTGGAATGTCTGTTCTCCTATCATTATGCAACATGTCCTAAATCAATAATAAATAAATTTTAAAGTGAAAATTTATAACGGCTTAGGAATTCAATTGATACAGTCAAACGTCTATTTACAAACCAAAAATGAAACCCTGTCAGTTTGTGTAGTTTGAAATGAAAGACCCTGTATTAGTGTAGTGACCCCCCCCCCAAATGTCAGGCTGCGACCGCATCAGGGAGTCACAACTCTACCTGTTACCTATTACTCCTGTACCTACGTCATAATAAAGGTATTTGTTCTGTTCGCATACCGTAATTAACTTTTCCGTGGGTTGAATGTTTGCACTTATCCCTCGCTATTCAGTTAGTGACCTGAAAATGGAATAAAGGCTTTTAAGCGCCCGGAAAACAGGAGTTCAACATTTTTAATTCATTGAGTGAGTGTTTAACTTCATAAGCAAACTTTTCGGTACTAATTGAAAGGCACTTTCAACAATACATAGCAGAGTTGTTGTTTTATGCTACCCTTTTGATATGCTGTAGCCACGGATTCCATTCTATAAATCCGTAACTGTAGCGTATTTCTATACCTACTGTTGGTAGTTAAGAAAAACTCGTTCCAGCTTCATAATTGCACTAAAATAGGATAAAATCCCTTACCTATACATTAACTTGCTTGCTTTACCTAACTATATATAATAAATAAATAATGCTGGAAATTTCACACAGCATCATCTAGCCCCAAAGTAAGCAAAGCTTGTACTATGGGAACCAGATAACTGATATACTACTTATATGCTTTTTGTTTGTAAATACATGAAACACCCAGACCCGAGATAAATATTTGCAGATCATACAAACATTTATCCCGCTGCGGGGATCAAACCCGCAACCTGCGTCCCAAGCGGGCTTACACCCACTGCGCTACAGAGCTCATCATAAAAAAGCTTATCCAAGAGATCTTGCATAAATAGTGATAAAATTAATTCTAATCTCAATGATCTGTCTATGACTTATTTTCCCAGCGTGAAGGGGTTTACCAGCGTCCATTCATTTTATTTTTACATAACGCATCTAATTTTCGATTTCACAAGACCAGTCTAATGTAAACAAACAATTAGGGCGACGATAAAAATACGAGTGCTGACATTTATCTGAGTGTGAAGTGTGAAGCGAGGGTGAAGTGACGAGATTGTAGATGAATTGGATTTCTATGGCTGTTTTGTTGTGTTTAGTTTACATTTGAGTCGAATCGAACTTTCTTTAAACATAGGTAATGGATTTTCGAGTTTCGTTGTAGTATCAACCTTTGGAATCTAGCATCACCTAGATCTTTTGGTTTCTGGGAATACCTTATTGCTTAATTTTGGTATCATTATCGTTCTGGGTAAATATAAGTAATAATTACACCTGGTTTTTTACCAACATTTGGTACCTATTTCTCCTAAAGTGTGATATCTGACTCCCAATGAGTGGATAATACAATAAGTTAGTAGTACCTACTTAATGTAATCTATCCATTCACATTATAATGGACACTTGAATAGAGGTAGCAGTAGCACATGGTGTCCCTTGCCACAGATTAAGAAAGCAGTTAGCTGATAAATTGGAAGCATGTGTGCTATACCTACCTACGTCGTGACTTGTCGCGTGTTCGTGAGAAAATAGGGCACAGGATCGTAGGGAAAATGTATCACAACTTCTGACACAATCGTAAGTATGAACACCTTGATCTCAGTTAACCGATTCATTCGGCACCCAGTTTCGACAACTTCTTGCTGTGGTGGTGAACGATTATTTCATGACACGACTGGGCCTGATGCCGTTCGAATAGAAGATGATTTTACTCCTCTATCGTGTCATAGCCACACGTTAAATAAATTGATGACACAACAGGCGTGCCACCTGCAACGTGTTAAATCCTTGTCTAAGCACTAAAATAGCTCGGTCTAGCATAAATTATCCTTTTACCGTCAAATTAGTGCAGGAGAGTTACACTTTCTTTGTCATTAAGCCAGGCTCCGCATGCCTGCAATGTATTGTGCCCGGAGAACCCTAGAGCTAGACTAGACGTGCGTACAGGTGCCACCCTGCTTGTTACAGTCGGGGAAAAAAGAACTAACATGCTTCTTAAAGTCACATTGTCTTTGGTCGTTCCGACTAGTTGTCTGTGTTCCGTCTGCATCGTTGGTATGCTATAATTGGACAAAAAGACAAGCACTTTTATTACAGTTTTCCGTTGGATGTAATTACCTACTAAATGAATAAAATTTCTATGAATTGTCACCTTCTTGCTTCAAGCCACTACATAGTAGGTACCTTACCTACCTAGGTATCGCAAAATATATGTTCGAATCGGGTCTCAGATTTTAGAAGATGTCGATATGGGACTCGAATGTGGTCAGAGTTATCATTAGCAAACATAATTCTTCAGATTCAGATTTAATAGTAGGTTAGGTTCGTAGGTATAATACTTAGGTATACAAGTTTTCTGGTCAAGGCATTTCTTCTCTGACAGTCCCAAGTTACCCAAGAGTGTAAGTTGCACACGTGCTGGGATCAGGGCTTTGTAAATGCAACGAAAAATTTCAGCTTTGTGTTCTAAGTGGCATTATGCGCTCACGTTCTGTCTACCTTGTTCCACAGAACTTTAGGAAAATTGTCGAACTTAGCCATGTTTTATTCAAGAGGTTCCTACTTTACCCAAAAAATGTTTTAGTACAGTGCCTAAGACTTTCTAAGAACCGCCTAAGAAATTTTATTTAAGAGACTTTTTTGTCCCTGTTACAAGACACCTGTAACTACAGGATGTAGCTAACAACAAGGTACCTACTTATATAAAACATTAATTCTAAAGACTCAAAATATTATCTAAGGTAGGTAGGTATACCTAGGTACCTACTTACTATAAAAATCTACCTCGTGTTATTTTGGCAACTGAAGAAAACCACAAAATATATGTAATGTTTCCCCACGTAACATAAATATGGCGATGGATGTAGGGTTCTCAGCAAGGGTTGAGTGGAGTAGATCTGTCACTGTCTAACCTTAAGGGAAACGGGTACCTTTTATTTTACCTGAAAACGCACTTTAGTTTTACCTACTTGCACACGATATTTTCTCCTGATGTCAGGACTTTACTCCTTATACGTAGGATTGTGGTTGGATTTTGTATGACTTGTTATTTTTTTACTTTTCAGAAACTAATTGGGTATAATGGTGGTCGACTTTCAATCCAAATGTGCAAGTTAAAATAAGCATAGAATTTATCAATTCGGAAAATTTGGAAGTACGCTTTTATTTGAATACGAGCTCCAAACGGCAAAAGAAAACGTCGTCGTGAGAAAACCAGTTAGAATTGTAGATGATGAGCTTGCAACCGGTCACGTATGAAATTTTACCACAATTCTACTAAGCTTTTTACCTACAGTATAGGGAGTATCTATCTCTACTTTAACTTTTAGATGAACCATAAAGTACAGGAACGAATTTAGTATGTTAGCAGCCGCCTAATGAATGTATCCTTCTTTAGTTCTTCAGCTATCATCCAATAAAGCGATTAATATGAAACTTCTCACGGAAGTACAATCAAATATAAACCGTAGGTATCTCCTTCAGATAAGATTGTTAGGGTGCACAGCTGTTATGGATAATGGATATGAAACGAGACTGCTTGACTCTTCAGGCCATTAAAAGCATAATACTTAACACTTGCATTGACAAGTAGGTATTGTATACTTAGTAAAAAAATTGAACAACGAATGGTGTTGAGGGATGAGATTTTCCAATTACAATGCAAGAAACGTCAGTTTTGAATCAATTCCTTCACTGTGTTTGGTTGCGGTCGGTTGAACAGCTGACCTATTTTGCAAACCGAATGAAGTCTGAATCGCTACCCTGAAGGGAAAATTTCATTCCTCGACACCATTCGTTTTTCAAATTTTTCCTTTATAACAGCTAAGAATGTTCATTGTGATTTAACAAATTGATAAGTAATAAGGTTAAAATATATAAGGTTTGTATTTTTGCACGACAGTACATTATCTGCCTTTATGCGAATCTGTCCTGCTAATCTGGGAGTTTGCTTATCCGTCCTTATGCTGCAACGACTTCATAATATGTAGCTTAGGTTATAATACTTACTAGACAGTTGTTAATTGTTAGGCTAGGTATAGATTACATGGGTACCTAAACAAAAAATAAAAAACTCCCACGTTAAAATCGGAAATAGTGATCCCACAGACCAAAAGTTACAACTCGTTGTTTACATAACAATTATTCACTTCACTCGCCAACGCCATCAATGTGGACACGACTAATATTGATCCTGCGACACCTGTACAGCTACAACGAATAAAGGTAGAGTCCTTACCAATTCATGCTCTATCATCAAAACCTTACATATTCCAACCCCTCACACAAAAGGATGGACACAATTGACTTCTGAAGATCATCTCCAAGGATGGCATAGGTAGGTTTGTTACATAAGTCAATTCGAAACTGCTATTGTGGTGAGCCCCTCGTTAAACATTTACAACAGGGACAACCACGGGTACAACCGTCCTAATTGTGATTGCGTCTGTTGTAACTAGATTCCAATTATCTGAGCGTCTCTGATTTCCAATCTATAGTTTCCCCTTTGCTCTACTAGTGGATTGTTGTAACTACATGTCCTCATTCGAAGCCAATGGCTCGAAATATCAAATTACTCAAGGTAGCCAATCCTAGCAATGCAATGGTAGTTTAGTAAACACTACTAGAAACAAACACATAAACATCTGTTCTTGTAAAATCTGAAGATTCCTGACTCTACCTAGATTTTAACTTCAGGCCAATATGCAAAATCCATGTTTTAGTCCGTGACGTCATAAACCTCTAATCCATGTGCACTAGTTTTGTACCTACAGTCCCGGCGGTGATCAGTGACATCCTTTCGTCTCTCACGAGCCCCTCTGTCCTTCAGCGATGTCAACGTGCCCCTGCGCGTGACCATCGCATGATTGATCACCAGAGATTGGCAATAAGCTCCCCCATGTAAAAATCAAAATCTGTATATGGGCTGTTATTGGTAGATGTTCTTCCTGGCTGTTAGTCTATACCTAATACATCTTGTTTGAGTCAAAGCAATTACCTACTCGAATGTTCACACGACAGACAACGTTACAATCATAAGGTTCCATTCCATACCTTTGCTGAAGTAGGCTCTATCTATCTATCTCCGACGGATGGTCAGCAACGTCACTAACTGGTATGCCCCCCTACAGTACAATCCGCCTTACTAAGGACACAAAAATGCAGTAAACTTGTACTTTGACCCCTTTTTCTTTCTGGGGTGCTAGGAAAAAAATATGGTAGTGGAAGCGGATAGTATCTAGTATTTTGCATTTTAAACCTTATATTTGCGTAACAGCCTACACTTGAAAACAGTTCAATTTATCACTTGAAGCTAGTCTTCTCAAAATTGAAGACAACGACCTATTATGCCATAAATACACATACAAAGCAGAAAGGTACCTATGTAATACATCCGACAGGCACGTTATATCTACAGTCTATTTAGCAATTTGCTCGAGAGCTCGTCTCCTGTCCCGCCCCCATGCAATAATAGTACGAAATTGCTGATTGCTGCAATACAGTGAGTGTCACCGAGTCGTATCAGTTGGTGCCCTGGGGTCCCTCAGCCGGGACTGCGCATATGACTTGTGGTATCGTGGCCAATAAACAAAGTGCCTTATAATGCCAGTGTTTGCGCTATAATTTTGTGACTTTTTCCAAAAGTTTGGGAAAATCAGTGATGGGACTGTAGTTGGAAATCAAAATGAAAATCACGGAGACTGTGTCCATTGGAAATGAAGAAGCTCAAGAAAGGTTTGTTTATTTTACTGTACAACTAGACAATCGAAATATAAAAATACTTTACTTAATAAGAGTAGATAATTATTTTCAAAATATGCCAGTATAGTTTAAATTATCAGATACCTACTTAGACTAAACTTTATAGGTAGTTACAATAAATTAATTCAGTCGAACGAATTACAAAGTGACGATTATCATCTGATCAAAACAGAACAATCTTATCAATTGCCCCCTTACTTACTTACTTAATTGCCCCTGGATTTTCCAGCGTAATTAAATTGGATGCCGCACTGAAGCTGAACGAGCGTAATGCCCATAGTCCGACAACCTTCCGTAATCCCTCATTCGTCAACACGATTACCTTCATCAATTCACAACACTTGTTGCCGTCAAATAACCCTTGAAATTGACATCAACTTCAACACCTCAACACGACGGACAAAGTGTAATTACAAAATTGATGAAGCAAACCCTCGCCCCATTTCCTATTCTGTTATAAACATTACTGTCCTAAATATCCGGGGTCGTCGACCGGTTACCGCACTCTTTAAAGGGTGGCAAATGGTAACTGCGACCCGATTAATTTTAAAATGCAAAGGTATGTGAGCGCCACACGCGATGTTCGTTTGTCCCGTTTGTCGCTTGTAAAGATTCAGGCAGCCCTGTTAAAAAAAATTATGATCTTCTTGTACGAGTATAATGAGGATAGGCAGATATACGAGTACCTAATACAAAACCCGTTGTACGTAGGTAACTAGTTCTGTTCTTGGAATCACAGAAACAGAACTTTTACAGGAAGTCGGTAGTTTCATGGTAAAAGCATGAACATTGAACCTGACATCTACATTTTTAATCATAGTCAATCGTACAATTACCTACTATTTCTTACGGTAAAAGTTGACAAGGGTTGGAAAGGAAAACCTCTGGAAATTTTATTTAAAACTATAATATTCTTAACGCCTTAAATAATAAATAGGCTGGTTTTATTTCCTTGCACATTTCTATTTGTTTTAATTCGTTTGCAGCACGAAGCTTTGGGTGAAAGCTCAAAAATGCTAATAAAAGCGCAAGATTGTTCGCGAGTAGTACAGAAAGTAGCATCAGCTAGTTCATTTTACTATTGTGCAAAACTACTGCTTGAAATTAGAACGAAACTCGAAGTTTCTTTGTCTCTTTGTCGCTCCGAAATAAACAAGAGCGAGAAAATAGAAAAGCTAGAAATGTGCGAAGCACAGGAAAAAGCGTCGACAGTGGCAGCGACACCGACAGTTATTTTGCATATGAATGCTGCAAGCTAGACTAGACCTGCCATGTTTCAGTGTTACTTTAGGTATACAGGACCTATGTGCTGTTGTGGCGTTTACATTTTTCGGTTCATTGCGTCGCTGCATCGGCGCTAGGTTTAAGATATTTGAATTAAACTTGGCTATGTATATGCACTATAAATAGTTAAACATACCTAGGTACATACATTCAATAGTACGATTATGTACCTAGTAGGTAGTGTAGGTAGGTTCCTAATCTTCACGTTTGGATAAATTATAATCCAAAAGCTAAAACCACAGTCAGAATAATTTACGTAGTAAACTCATCGACTTTATCAATGAACGGAGTCAAGATAGAGTCTGATAAAATGTTTACAATCCAAAAGTAAAATTGTTTCAAAATACGCTCACCGTGAAAGTAGTCTGGTTGTGTAGACGCTCATTGATCAGGCGAGCGGCGGGCGGGGCGGCGTGCCAACGAAAGCGAGTGCTAGCCACTACGGAATACGGAATACTACGTAGTACTCTTACCAACTCTACATTTATGTGGCTAGATTCAGCAAAAAAGGCTAGAACGAACATAATTTCAAAAGGATAAAATGAAAAGATACTTCACTTTAAGGTAAACTTAGGTGACATGTTTGCTCACTTGAATTGACTCTAACTTGACACTAACCTTATTATCTCTATAAATATTCATATTCGACTGATAATTTACCATGCCATGACTTCAGAAAATGTGTTTTTAACCACTCCTATAACATCACTGTTTGTTTTAGCATTGAAAGGAGATGGCAACATTTGAGTATAAGAAACAATGATGTCCATTATTACAAACAGGGTTAGTTTGTACGCAAGCCACAAGTAGGAAATGGATAGGTACTCATGACTTAAAACTGCTGACGTAGCATATAGGTATAGTTAATACAATTGGTGAAAATAAGCCGCCTTATACGAATTTGGTGGGCGAGTGGCGCAGCAGAAAAACAGTTGAGTTGGCAATATTATTTCCACCGTAGCACTTGCTACAAACTCTACGAAGCGTAACCAACACAAAACTAGCAGTCGGTACTGCATTTTCAACTCAGTTCCTCACTAATAGACCCTAATTTGCTGTAAATCACGAAATATAACATCGTTCAAACAATGAAACGTGATCTGAAACTCGAAAGCTGGTGTCGACAAATATTTAAAAAAGTTGTTGGTAAATTGTATAACTGCTGCTTGCTTACATTATAATATGGTGTGTATTGATATTGAGCGAAGAATTTTATTCCAGTCGGAATTCATTTAGGTAACTGCCGAAAAATGTAGCTAATACGGTTTCGAATAAATAACATGACAATGACAACGTGAATAATAAATGAAAGTATTTCTCTTTTGACATTTATGAATATTGGGTTTCCTACCCTCAAAACTTGAAATTAACATGCTAATTCGCCTCCAGAGATCGCTCGGCTCACGCACGAAAATTAGCTTTTGCTTTATCTTCTGTGTTGTTGTAAAGTTTCCCTGTTCTCGTAAGCTTGTTTGGATAACCAGAACTACGTAGTCATTTATGACGGGAAGTACGAGTAACAAAGCAAAATATTTTTAGACACGTCAAATAAATGGTGGAAACTCTTACCTAAACTTGTTTTAGTTATCTACAGTAGGTAAATGATATCGCCTGGTTTTGTTAACAAAATAAACCGCTAGGTAGGTAGGTACATCGAATCAATTTCAATTTCACTCGAACAGCTCAGGAGCTCGGAGTAGGTTTGTTAGGGCAGTGCCCGCGCCCCCCTCTTACAAATATTGAAACAGATTAAATTGATTTATTCAACAACGGAATCGACAATGGTCAGTAATCCGGAGATCTCCGCGAGCATTGGTCTGATGAAAATAAACGTTTCAGTGTAATCCGTAAGCTCTGAAAGGTTCAGCGACCATCAAGCGGATGAAAGAAATCCGCTATTCAATTCTCGAAAAATATTCTACCGAAAATATGGACTGATTTGGATGTAACTTGGATAAGGTAGATGCAGATCAAAGGCATGTGTGTAAGTTGCATGTAGGCTATTATAAATGTTGAGCGAAGCTGCTGGAAGCTAGTGCTAGATAATTTAATTGAAACTGAAATGAGGTCATGATTTTCCGGTGCAACATCTTGACTTGCCAACTAGGCCAGGTTCCCATTGCATAGTTTGTAGCAACCGCTGGATGTGATAAATACAAAACGGTTAAGCGGGAGATGATTTCGGAAATCGAACGCAGCCATATTTAATCCGGAAATGGTGCTGCCGGCCTCTGCGCTTCATCCGATTTGCACCGTCTGCCCATAAACGGTAGAGGGTAATCAAATTGAGGCGCACTTTCTGCTGAAACGCGAGTCGATCGAAAATAATGGTAAAATGCTTTCAGGCGTAGGTACCTGTAAATAATTGGTACCCTGCAAGATGCACACCAACAACATATTGTGTGGCTTTAACACACTATAATTTCTATTCTTTTCGATGAAAATCATTTTCATCAGACGACTGTCCAGAGGCAAAATTTATTTTTGTACTCTCAAGAGTAGTTGAGTGTGTATCGTGTGTTTTGTATCCTGCAAGTTACAAGAATCTATACCTATCTACCGTAAGAGTTCAAGACAATGTTATCCATGAATTTAAAACTGGATTCACAGAACCATTACACAAACACACCTACTACGGAAACTATTGCAGAAACTGAAATATTTATTCCTTAATTCTGTTGAAAACACAGTTTATTCATTCACGCCGACACTGCTGGCTGTTTGCAGAAGGCTTTAATTTATAAACGGCTTCGATCGATACGAGCATTGTTTTGCTTTGTCGCATGTTCCGTTTTCCTGCGGAAAGTGACTTAAACAACTATTTGTTTAGACTATTATGTTTTTGTTGCCACATGTAAACCGGAAAACAATAGTGGCTGACGCAATAAAAAAAAATGTACATTTTGATGAACACGGACTTTCTGTTGAGCAATTAAATAAGTGCCATACATAAACGCCGAGCCTACGTATACCTAACCTACTGAAGACTTGCGGAATTTACAATTAGGTACAGGAGAGCTTTTGTATTTTACCTCCATAACAATAAACTTTATTTTCGTATTAATGACGGGACGAGATCGCGTAAAGCTGTCAAAGCGTAAAGGCGAAGGTAAATTGTGTAAGTTTAAGGGTCGATTCACATCTGACGGAAGATCCGTCGCGGATTATCGGTCGCGGAACGCCAGAACTGACAAATGTATAGAAAAACACTCGACCGTTCACACTCGACGGACTAACGTATCATCCGTCGAGTGTGAACGGTCGAGTGTTTTTCTATACATTTGTCAGTTCTGGCGTTCCGCGACCGATAATCCGCGACGGATCTTCGGTCAGATGTGAATCGACCCTAAAAAGAAACATTATCTATGAGGCGTAGTTTTAAGAAGCTCCGCATTCCAAAAGAATTTTAGTGGTGGTGCTGACTCTAGTCCTAATCCTAAACTCTGAAACCCAACTACGAGCTACGAGTAACCAATACCATAACACCCGGAACAAATATGTGCAGATCAAAAATCAGTCTGGTGCCGCGGGAATGAAATTGCGTTCGTTCTGTGCAGACACAATTCAGGTACTATGTTCACTAAAGTTTCGGTACAAGGTATATAAATTACTTAATTGGTCAAAGTAACACAGTTAGGTACTAAAACAAGGACAAAACTACTTGACAATAGTTAGTATAGTAATATCTGTTAATAGTTCTGGAACTAGATTAATCCGCTTTGCTCGAACTAGTAAAGCTCCTCTTACAAGTTTGCCTAAACTCAACTTATAAACTCTACTAATTATATTACATTAGCTACTGCGCGCGCCTTCGCTCGTGTGGTACCAACATTTTGAATAGCATAATATGCTATTTATAGTGTGGAATAGCATAATATGCTATTCCACACTATCTACACCTATTACAAGTTTCATCCAAATCGGTTCACTGGTTTAGGCGTGATTGAAACACAAACATCTAAACATACTCACAAACTTTCTGATTTATGCATATTTTAGAAGTTATGATAGAATGTAAGAAATGCCTACTAAACCTAATTTAAATAAAGGTACCTACCAAATGTAGCTTCTTAAGTAAAAAATGTTTAGGTAGGTACCTATTCCTTCCTTCCGAATTAAGTTATTTTGGAATCTCCAATGATTTCACTTCTATGTCAATATAACGCGACTTTTCAAGTAACACGAACATTATTGGCTTGGCATTGTATTCACTCGCTTGCTATTTTCGTCACGTAATACTATTAAAGTACTACAGCCAGTTATTTCCGAACAGTTTCCGAAATGCTTGTTAAAGTTGCATTGTGATTTGTGAGTGGGTATAGGTGGAGCCTTTTGCTGACAGTGCGACAAAGCCAATACAAAATATTGCTTCCATTGCAAAGGTGATTTCTCCATTGGCTTGTTAAAATATGGTTGATAAGGACATTTCAGATTATTCTTGGCGCCTATTCAAGTGTTCAATCAGTTCGATTCGTTGATAAATCACCAGTGCTGTTATTGAACTTTCGATGCAGCGATCATTGTATCGATGGAAGGCAGTGCACACATAAAACAAACGAAGAACTCCTTCAAGGACATAATGAGAGCATGCATTTTCGTTAGTAGGTACTCGCCCACACATAGGATCTTACTTTGTGTTGCTGACGGCTTTAGTGGGTTGGTAAGCCTGCCCATCACGGCTCATTTTGCGTTGGTTAGGTAATTTTGTAACGATAGCAATATAATAATTTAAGAGAAAGATAGAAGTGAGTGGAGGAAAAATATATGGTTGTGTCGACCCTAGGTAATTAGTGTGGGAGAGGGGCATGAGAACTACGATGATGGGAAGTAATATAACTTGTTAGGTACCTACCTAATGTTTACCCAGTTAACAAGTTTAGTGACTAAGATAATAATGATGGTCACCGCTACATAACATACATCTTTTAAAATAATACCACGTTATAAGTGCACTCAAATATTAATGAATCAGCTATCGATCGTATGATAAGGACAGGTAAGATGAAAGTTTGGAGCCTATCCAAAATTATTCTAAGTGATTTACATTTTCCTCGAGTTTGGGGATCCATAAATTGACAGCATCTCAAAAGTTATCGTATTTTAATCTCCCTGATTTGAGACCACTCGATTAAGCGAGCTTTGATGTCGATATTGCGTTACAAACGAACCTCTAAAATTTAGGTCTCTTGTCTTCTTCTTGTGACAACAAGAAGAAAAGCTTCATAAGAACAAAAAAGTCATAGTACCTACCTACTACCAAGCTAGAAGGTAATCAAAGCTTTATTTAAGTACCCAACAACATTATAATAAACATATTTATCATACACACGCTCATTTACATAACTGGTCTACCTACAGCTTTATTAGTAACTAGCTATCTGTCGCGGTGTTACCCGCGATCCCTCATCACTTTCCCGGGATAAAATCCTATGTTCATCAGGGATAATGCAGGATTCTAATTGTGAAATAATTTTTTAAATCGGTCTAGTAGTTTCGGAGCCTATTCAATTTAAACAAACAAACAAATCTTCCTCTTTATAATATTAGTATAAGATATCGAATCGTCTTACACTTATTTGGAGCAATCAGCTGGGTTCGATGTGAAATGGGGGAGGCGGGGAGTTATCAATTTGAGCCTTACTTCCGAATCAGCCTTCAAGAGTTTGTTGAGACTCGACGAACCGTAAATGCAAATGGATTTGCGGCACAGAAATGTATACCTATCTTGATTTTTGAGAAATAAATACTGAGAGGGAATATTTTATCATGTCCTTTATTTAGGACACCAAAATATTCCAGTTTTTCTTGCTAGAGTCGTCGAACTAAGTTAATTATAAATACCTACGAGCAAAGGTAGTTGAAATAAAAAAAATACGTTTTGATTTTAGAATCAAAAGCTGCAAGTTCGAATAAATATCGCAATCAAAGGAGTTTTTAGGTGGTACTGGTGGTAGGACAAAGTTCCACGTGCTCTAACCATATTTTTCAGCTAAGTAGGTACCTACCTTCTTTCCCCCAAATTTTGGTGCATAATAAAGTTAATTGTAGCTACCTACACAGGTATCTCGCGAGGTAGACAGACGGATAAAACTAAGTAGACTTTTAATTAAAAGAAAAGAACTTTTTTAATTAATGCGAAAGCCGGCGACACTGCCGGCTCAAGATTATGTTATTTCACAGGCGTTGCATTATGCACATGCATTTTTAAATATGGGGAGGAGACTTCATTTATGAAATTCTACTATTTTTTAAGGATTTTAAAGGGAAAATTCCACTTAAAAAGTGTACGTAGGTTATCAAAGTAAGTAGGTACTTTCAATTCAACATTAATTTTTGCCTAGAGATGTTAAAAATAGGATACGTCCGAAACAAGAGAACACCTTATTGCCATGATAGACTAAATTATCGAAGACTAAAACTAAGTGTTTTGGATAAAATAATGAGTGTTACTTAGTGTTGATTTTTTAGCATTTCCCTATCATTTTAACAGCTCTAGGAGTAGAGCTTTTAAGTATTTCAATGGTTGGCAACTCTCCCAGCCACGCTCAATGCTCTCCTAATCTTGCCATAACATTTAAAATCAATTGTTCCAGTTGCTACTCAATCCCCGCGAACAACATATCTGGCGGCTCCCACGTCTCCCGTACAACCCTGGACCGTTATGGCGCGGAGTCCGAAGTCTCCGCGGGTAGTGCTCCGCCATTACCCAGCCCGGCGTCCGCGGGGGCTGCGCTCGTGTCTCCAGAGACGTTGAGCCGACATAGCAGTCCGCCACCGCTGCCGCCACACCCTTCCCACCAGCCTGCACCTTCGTGCTCGTCTCATCGTGTTCATATGGAATCACCGATGAGGTAACGCGATCTAGACAACTTTTTTATGTAGGTATTAAATTTCCCTATTTTCTTCTCAAACAGCATCTTCTAAAAAGAATTTAAGCGCAATTCAAAGCCCCTTCGTGCAATTTCTGTCTGATTCATTTTGTGCACGTGGTGCATTGGTATAGGAGTTATCACTTTGAGGTTTAAAAAAATCAAGTAATCAGTCATTTTAGATAATTAAACAACGTTAGAAATGGCTACGATTGGCTTTACTAGATAAAATATCTAGATGATCAAGTGATATTCAGGGTTTAAACAGTATGAATGATGCTCATGGTATAAAAGTTGCAAAGTCAGCCCTGAAACTTGCTAAATTTATTATCTTAAATCTTATTCGCTTGATTGTCACAAATTTCAATCTTTAACAAGGGGACCGAGAAAACAGGGTTCAGGGAGTCAACAAAGGTAACAAAGATCTCGCCTAAATTTTGGCAAATCACGCTAACCTCATTCTGCTTAATTTGCAGAATAGACTTGCTTATGACACGACACTTATCCAAGCCAAGCCTACTAACTTGTTTTGTTAACTAATGATGACAATGCAAGGGGTATATCCGTATTATCCGTGCTAAATGTTTAGGAACAGAAACTCTTGCAATGAGACAGGCTCGTGAAGTTTGAAGTGGTTTCACCTCCGTAAAGCCTTGCCAATTAGGGCTCGAGTGTGTCAGCGATATAAAAGATGCTCTTGTCGGGGCTTGTGAAGGAAAAAGGGAATTATCTATCTGTGGAACGCGAAATGAATGTGGAAAGCCGGTTTAAATAAAGGTTCAGCTTCAGACCTAGCACACGATTAAAGCGAGTACCTTTACAATCATGAAGATAGTTTTAGATAAGATTTACTCATAAAAGAGAAGGTACTGTTGAAAATAAGTTTGGTATAAGACTTCAAGTTCCTAAGGTGTTAAAAGACGCTTAGATAACTATAAAAGCTTCAGAAAGTACTAAAGCAAAACATAAAAGCAAAACAACAGTAAATCGAATAATATTCTATTTTGTCGCTGTACGGATATTGAAGGGTGCTTTCGGAAGAGCTTTTACAAATACGAATCAACATTATCAGAATATACTATTTCTAAAAGCACTAGTTACACTTTGAACTATAATAAAAAATAAATAATAAATAAATAAATAATGCTGGACTTTTCACACAGCAAAAAAAAAAAATAGTAATAAAAAAAAATAAAAAGTAAAAAAAAAAAAAAAAAAATAAGTAAATAAATAGTAGCAAATAAAGTAATAGGTAGTTTATAATAGGTACAATGATTAAATTATCTGATCCTGCCTGACCTCTAAATGTGAAAAAATAACTACTTAGCTTACAAAAAAAAAATACTATACTTAAAGATACCTTTAGAAAGTATCAAAAACTTTTGTATTTTTTTTTTGTTTTTACAAATGTTATTATACTAACAAATTCACTAGTTATTCACACCTAATGTGCAATTATTTCAAAACTTCGACCTACTTGGTGATTTTGTTCTAGATCCTTATTCACAAAACGTTTACAAACAACTTCTGCAGGAACAATAGTTAACCAATAGTTTTATGGTAACAGTACCTTTCCCCCAGGATACCAAGTACACCATCCATGAACCTGGGCGGCTCCCTATCGCTTCAACCGGTGATATATGGACATGGAGGCCTTCCTCACGTACCTCTGCCACCCACAAGACGATCTTCACGGCCACCACCGACTCAGCATGTGCATATCATCAGCGCGTAAGTATCTTTTGAACTCTTGGTATCGAAACTGCAAAGAAAATGGACTAATGTTTCTTCTAATGTAATGACGTCATTTTTGGCATAGTGAAAAAAAACGGAGGTAGTCATAACACTTCTTGGGAGGCTGTAGTGCTTTGGACATTATCTGAGATGGATCTTGTTTGCATGGTCAGAAATATTTGTACCCAAAATGTCCTGTCGATTCGTTGAGAAAATGTCTAATTAACGGGAAATTTTACTAAGGTCACACAAGCTACAGTATTACAGCTTATTGATATTTATACTATAAATCGTTTAGATTAAATGTTGAGTCCTAAAACCAGACCTTGAAACATAGCATAGACTTGTGGGTTATTTTAAATTTTATAACGGGACTTAATCGCGTAGGTATAACATTTGTTTATTTACCTCGACGTTTCAGTAGCGTTACAGCTACCGTGGTCACGAGAAGACTGCCCGCCGGTACTCGTTCGCCTCTTCGACCGATGAGAAACTACCCTCATTCGGTCAACACAAAATAACATTAGGGTCGCGACACACTACACTGACAACATCCAAGTTAGTACTAGACGTTCTTACACGACCCGAACACTTTTTTATCACTGGATCCCACGTTGATGACAGTTTGTAGCCGCATTCCCGGTTGAAAATTTTTGTGTTTCTTTATTTCAACTGCTTCACGCACAATTCTAGTATAATAATGGCGATCATTGGAAAGGACTAAAGGTTGATGTAACTCGATCCAGTGGTTTGATCCTGATTCTAGCAAGTGCTCCGCTATCGCTGATTTATACACCTGGCGATTTTTGACAGCTGCGATATGTTCTTTGACACGCTCAGCAATAGTCCGCTTGGTCTGTCCAATATAAGAACTGCCGCAACTGCAATCGACCTTGTATACACCAGGTGTTTGATAGGGTATAGTATCCTTGACTGTTCCTACTTGTGAAGCTATCTTGAGTAGTGGAGTGAAGACGGTCTTAATTGCGTACTTCTTCAGCAAAGAACCAACCTTGTCTGTCACCCCTCTAATATACGGCAAGTATGCTCGTTGTCTCGGAACGTCATCTTTCAGTACCCTATTCAAACGTCTAGCACTCATGTTCCTCACCCCGTAGTTATTCTTCACTAGCACTCCTTTTACATGTGTAAGTTCTTCCTGTAGAAAGTCTGGGTCACACAATGCATAGGCTCTATCGATTAATGAAGAAACCACTGACTCTAACTGCTTCGGGTGATGGTGTGACATGGCATTTAGGTATTTGTCAGTGTGAGTAGGTTTCCTATAAACAGTGTGTGTTAGGGAACCATCCGATTTCGCCATTACTTTTATATCCAGAAACGGTAGTGTACGATCACTTTGCAACTCATAAGTAAACTTGATCTTTTCATGTACTGAGTTTAGATGTTGTAGAAACTGTTCAACTTCTGGTTTGTTACCTTTCATAATGCAAAACACATCGTCTACATAGCGCTTCCATAACTTAAGACCAGATGGAAACTGTATGAGCGTCTCGATGTGTTCCATCCAGATATTGGCCATAACTGGTGCTACAGGACTCCCCATAGCAACTCCATCTATCTGCAGGTAGTGTTGCCCTCTATATAAAAAATAACTTCCTTCCAAACAGTTTCGTAACAAAGTAATGTATCCCTCTGGTATGCTGTTTTCATAAATTTTCCGTCTAATTAGGTCTACACATTCTTTTAAAGGAACATTAGTGAAGAGTGACTCAACGTCAAAACTCACCATTATGTCGTCTGGTTCTAGTTTAATGTCCCTAATTATATCAATGAAATGGCGAGAATCTTTCACGAATGAAGACGTCTTACCCACCCATGGTTGCAGCACTTTTGAAACGTGTCCCGCGAGGCTGTACGTCGGAGCGTTTATCTGGCTCACGATTGGTCGCATTGGAACGTTGGTTTTGTGAATTTTAGGCAACCCATAAAATTTTGGTGATTGTGCAATTTTAGGTTTATATAGGTAAGCAAAATCATCTTCCTCCATAATGTCCTGATTGTCCCTAATCACTGCACGTATACGTCGTGTCACTCTGGCGGTTGGGTCATACGACACTGGTTTGTATACTTTTGTGTCACTCAACAAATCACGTACCTTCTTATCATAGTCCTCCGAGTCCATCACAACAGTAGCATTCCCCTTATCGGCCCTAAGAACACATACATCTTTGTTTTTGCGTAAGTCCTTAAGAGCTTCCCGCTCTTCGGAAGAAATGTTGCTTTTCGGTAATGCGGCCCTGCGTAATATTACCGCAACATCTTGCCTTAACGATTCCGAATCACTGGAAGGTAGTTTGTTACGTATTATGACTTCCTCAACACTACTTATAATTTTCTCGTACGGAATTCGTTGGGGGGTAGTAGCAAAATTCAAACCCTTCGCTAAGACACTTTCGGTTGCACTATTTAATGTCGTACTAGATAAATTAATTACCGAAGACAGATCTTCTTCATGAATTGTGTTCCGTTTCTGACGATCACATAATTTTTTATATTTTCGGTCATGATTAACACTACACAATTCACTAATCCGATCAGCTTGTAAGTAGGTAATTCTATCACACATAGTGAAATCATCGTATGATAGCACAACACTACACTCCCAATGCAATCTGTGTAACGCACAATTCACTTTGTCTAACTCACAGTAATTGTTCCTAATTATTTGTTTGAGCAAACGAACACTGGCACTTCGGAGAATACCTCCGGAAAAAAGAATGAATGAATAGGGTACTGAAAGATGACGTTCCGAGACAACGAGCATACTTGCCGTATATTAGAGGGGTGACAGACAAGGTTGGTTCTTTGCTGAAGAAGTACGCAATTAAGACCGTCTTCACTCCACTACTCAAGATAGCTTCACAAGTAGGAACAGTCAAGGATACTATACCCTATCAAACACCTGGTGTATACAAGGTCGATTGCAGTTGCGGCAGTTCTTATATTGGACAGACCAAGCGGACTATTGCTGAGCGTGTCAAAGAACATATCGCAGCTGTCAAAAATCGCCAGGTGTATAAATCAGCGATAGCGGAGCACTTGCTAGAATCAGGATCAAACCACTGGATCGAGTTACATCAACCTTTAGTCCTTTCCAATGATCGCCATTATTATACTAGAATTGTGCGTGAAGCAGTTGAAATAAAGAAACACAAAAATTTCAACCGGGAATGCGGCTACAAACTGTCATCAACGTGGGATCCAGTGATAAAAAAGTGTTCGGGTCGTGTAAGAACGTCTAGTACTAACTTGGATGTTGTCAGTGTAGTGTGTCGCGACCCTAATGTTATTTTGTGTTGACCGAATGAGGGTAGTTTCTCATCGGTCGAAGAGGCGAACGAGTACCGGCGGGCAGTCTTCTCGTGACCACGGTAGCTGTAACGCTACTGAAACGTCGAGGTAAATAAACAAATGTTATACCTACGCGATTAAGTCCCGTTATAAAATTTAAAATGTCTTCGAGTCGCGAAAGTTTAAAATGTGTATTATCAAGCCGGTACGGGCCGGAAATTGTTAAAAAAGTACGAGACCTAGAAAAACTTCGGATAAAGAGAGTGCGGGTGGAATCATCATTGACATTTTTAATTAAATGTCGTGATACGGACGTAATTCCAACGTGCGCGAGAATTAAACCGCGTAGTGACATTCTTTTTTCCGGAGGTATTCTCCGAAGTGCCAGTGTTCGTTTGCTCAAACAAATAATTAGGAACAATTACTGTGAGTTAGACAAAGTGAATTGTGCGTTACACAGATTGCATTGGGAGTGTAGTGTTGTGCTATCATACGATGATTTCACTATGTGTGATAGAATTACCTACTTACAAGCTGATCGGATTAGTGAATTGTGTAGTGTTAATCATGACCGAAAATATAAAAAATTATGTGATCGTCAGAAACGGAACACAATTCATGAAGAAGATCTGTCTTCGGTAATTAATTTATCTAGTACGACATTAAATAGTGCAACCGAAAGTGTCTTAGCGAAGGGTTTGAATTTTGCTACTACCCCCCAACGAATTCCGTACGAGAAAATTATAAGTAGTGTTGAGGAAGTCATAATACGTAACAAACTACCTTCCAGTGATTCGGAATCGTTAAGGCAAGATGTTGCGGTAATATTACGCAGGGCCGCATTACCGAAAAGCAACATTTCTTCCGAAGAGCGGGAAGCTCTTAAGGACTTACGCAAAAACAAAGATGTATGTGTTCTTAGGGCCGATAAGGGGAATGCTACTGTTGTGATGGACTCGGAGGACTATGATAAGAAGGTACGTGATTTGTTGAGTGACACAAAAGTATACAAACCAGTGTCGTATGACCCAACCGCCAGAGTGACACGACGTATACGTGCAGTGATTAGGGACAATCAGGACATTATGGAGGAAGATGATTTTGCTTACCTATATAAACCTAAAATTGCACAATCACCAAAATTTTATGGGTTGCCTAAAATTCACAAAACCAACGTTCCAATGCGACCAATCGTGAGCCAGATAAACGCTCCGACGTACAGCCTCGCGGGACACGTTTCAAAAGTGCTGCAACCATGGGTGGGTAAGACGTCTTCATTCGTGAAAGATTCTCGCCATTTCATTGATATAATTAGGGACATTAAACTAGAACCAGACGACATAATGGTGAGTTTTGACGTTGAGTCACTCTTCACTAATGTTCCTTTAAAAGAATGTGTAGACCTAATTAGACGGAAAATTTATGAAAACAGCATACCAGAGGGATACATTACTTTGTTACGAAACTGTTTGGAAGGAAGTTATTTTTTATATAGAGGGCAACACTACCTGCAGATAGATGGAGTTGCTATGGGGAGTCCTGTAGCACCAGTTATGGCCAATATCTGGATGGAACACATCGAGACGCTCATACAGTTTCCATCTGGTCTTAAGTTATGGAAGCGCTATGTAGACGATGTGTTTTGCATTATGAAAGGTAACAAACCAGAAGTTGAACAGTTTCTACAACATCTAAACTCAGTACATGAAAAGATCAAGTTTACTTATGAGTTGCAAAGTGATCGTACACTACCGTTTCTGGATATAAAAGTAATGGCGAAATCGGATGGTTCCCTAACACACACTGTTTATAGGAAACCTACTCACACTGACAAATACCTAAATGCCATGTCACACCATCACCCGAAGCAGTTAGAGTCAGTGGTTTCTTCATTAATCGATAGAGCCTATGCATTGTGTGACCCAGACTTTCTACAGGAAGAACTTACACATGTAAAAGGAGTGCTAGTGAAGAATAACTACGGGGTGAGGAACATGAGTGCTAGACGTTTGAATAGGGTACTGAAAGATGACGTTCCGAGACAACGAGCATACTTGCCGTATATTAGAGGGGTGACAGACAAGGTTGGTTCTTTGCTGAAGAAGTACGCAATTAAGACCGTCTTCACTCCACTACTCAAGATAGCTTCACAAGTAGGAACAGTCAAGGATACTATACCCTATCAAACACCTGGTGTATACAAGGTCGATTGCAGTTGCGGCAGTTCTTATATTGGACAGACCAAGCGGACTATTGCTGAGCGTGTCAAAGAACATATCGCAGCTGTCAAAAATCGCCAGGTGTATAAATCAGCGATAGCGGAGCACTTGCTAGAATCAGGATCAAACCACTGGATCGAGTTACATCAACCTTTAGTCCTTTCCAATGATCGCCATTATTATACTAGAATTGTGCGTGAAGCAGTTGAAATAAAGAAACACAAAAATTTCAACCGGGAATGCGGCTACAAACTGTCATCAACGTGGGATCCAGTGATAAAAAAGTGTTCGGGTCGTGTAAGAACGTCTAGTACTAACTTGGATGTTGTCAGTGTAGTGTGTCGCGACCCTAATGTTATTTTGTGTTGACCGAATGAGGGTAGTTTCTCATCGGTCGAAGAGGCGAACGAGTACCGGCGGGCAGTCTTCTCGTGACCACGGTAGCTGTAACGCTACTGAAACGTCGAGGTAAATAAACAAATGTTATACCTACGCGATTAAGTCCCGTTATAAAATTTAAAATGTCTTCGAGTCGCGAAAGTTTAAAATGTGGACTTGTGGGTTATGTTATAATTTTATAACTTTCGTCTAGAAACTACCTTATTTTCAGAACTAAACACTACCTAACTATGTACAACCGTTCGACTAAGCTTAAGTGTAAATTGAGCTTATTAACATAAATCCTACGAAGAGCAGCCACGATACCATCTTCATGAATAAAGAGAGAGCAACAACGAAAACAACGTTGAAATCTAAGGAATATTTCCTGAATTTTTTGTCGAAACAGTGTGTAAAACGTCTGGTTTATGCACACGGGCGGGAAGTCAAATATTATGTGACTGAATATTGAGCTTATTCCATGCGGAAATACTTCGTACATTTACGCTTTTCTCTCAGAATGTTTGGCTGCTTCCCGTAAAACTTTATGTAGCTGAATAATATTTTTGACAGAGACGTCTTTGCTTAAAAAAGTTGTGTAGTGAATTTGCACTTTTATACTCTCAAGGTAAATTTTCAACTACAACCTTAGGAATAAATATTGGCTTTTTTATTATTAGAGTACTACATTGATTAGTTTGCAAAAACATAACTTTAAGCCTGTAAATATATCGATCATCTTTATCTCTATATTCTTCTAATATCTACAGAGAGATTAGGCCTCAATAATCCTCCAAAACAAACAATTTAAACCTTTTAAGTACCAAGTATCCCTCCTAAGTCTGATAAATTAGTTAATAAACGCACCTATCTACAGATAAGTAATGGATGGGGATGTCTCCTATTATTTGCCGAGAACTGTTTCCGCTATAGATCCCCACATCCGCATTACCAAATGCCCATTGAAACGTAGAATGTAAAAAATGTCCCTGAGCCAATCACTGGATAGTGAAATTGCCACTGTGAAAAATGGAGTCTGAGTGCAATAAATTATACCCGCGAGCAAAAAAATTAGACCTCTCTCCCCTATCTCTATAAAGTATGTAGTGTGTCCGTTGAGTAATGGAATTGACAGCATTATGGAAATTTTAGGATGGACATTATTGGACATTGTGTTTTATGATGTTTTTATTTCATTGAAGATGAGAAGGGATGCGAGGATACTTTACGACAGAACATTGATAGGATACTTATACTTTTATGTTTGCTGATTATGATGTAGGACGGTTCCGATATTTGTACCTGCTTGATACCTACGATGATATTGGCCACGCATGATATTGTGAAAATAGTAACAGGAATGCCATAGAAATATAGACGTTCAAAAAATTATTAAATGCAATGTCTAATTTACTGATAAGTACTTGCAAAGAATTTTGTTTTCTTACTTAACACAACATTACAACAACTGTAAAATTAAATAAGAAATAAATATTTTCCGACGCGCAAGAACAAAATTATAATTTCATATTCCGTAAAGCGTGGCTAATCCCACCTCTAGCCTGGTTTCTCATTCGCAAGGGAAATTGTATTTTCCCTAGTGAATATGCACTCTAATGAAAAGCTCTCAGAGATGACACAATGTAGCGCCCGTGGTTGGAGAACGTGTTGCCAGCTAC
Organism: Epirrhoe alternata; assembly: GCA_963565295.1. NCBI lineage: Eukaryota > Metazoa > Arthropoda > Insecta > Lepidoptera > Geometridae > Epirrhoe > Epirrhoe alternata. The sequence goes on along the minus strand of OY751381.1, from coordinate 7,548,869 downwards.
ACTTATTTTTGGCCAGAACTTACCAACTGCAACTCGATTCTCCTGCTCAGAAATCCGAAGTTGATGTAGATTTTGCTGACCAGCTTTTCTTGTTACCTGAACAAAACAAAGTATTTTTAATAACTAATACACATCTCATCCTAGGTCTTCCACGTCTGCGCGTCATATTTTGTGGGGTCCACTGTGTGGCTCGTTTTGCCCACAAATCGTTCGTGGCGGGACGAGCTGGACTCTCACCTAAGAACTTGGCCTGTTGCTGCGTTAAATCGCGAAGAGTGGAAGGAGGGAAGGGAGGCCTTTGCCCTGCAGTGGGACGACACGGGCTAAATAATAATAATATAAATACACATTAAACAATAAATAAATTCCGAGTTGCGGCCTTCATCTTATAATACAGTTATTTTCAGCATTGATCTTTCAAAGCTAGCTTTCGATAGAGTTTTACGGACTTTTTTTCAAAGTAATAATAAACGACGATCATTTCGTTCAGCATTTATTCAATCCAGGCTAAGAAGGCTACATTATGTTGGCAACACAAGAAAATTAACAGGCGGCACGTACCGTTTACATAGCTAGCGCCTCTGTCGTTGTATTTACCTGGGCTTGCAAGGAAGCGTCAGTACCACGTCGGTACACACTTTAAATAAAATCAAATTAAACTCAAGCCGTCTCACCAATAAAAACTAGTTATTCCGAAGTTCTATCAAATTTACACATCGCACAGCTGTACCTTGCGTTAATTCAGAATAAGTCAGAAAAAAAATCTGACCAATAAACAAGGTGGAACTCTGAGGTAACTGTCCTTCTGTTACGTGAAGATGCACAGATCGGCAACATCGCATCCAACGAGAAACCTCAAAATAAGTATCATTTTGTCTATGAAAGCTGACTGAATTGGTCATTTTGTTTGTCATTCTTGTTTTTTTTTCTCATAATGGCTTCGCACTTTTTGTGCATTCGCCAATATTTCACATGTAATTTTTTTATTACAAAATCATTTTTGATTTCCGCGCTCGTTTTTATTATCAAATTACGATTTTTATTTTATAAAACCTTCTCGCCATGCTACCTCTTCTATTGGAATGTAAGATTTGTTCCAGATAAAGTTATTTTTTTCTCCTGTAAATTTATCTGGAAGAACTTAAAAAAACTCCTTGGTATGTACGAGTAAAATATATACGAACTCTTTGGTGGTACCTATGAAAATATTTTTACAGTACCTACTAATATGTATTCTGAGGTTACACTAAATTTAAACAAGGGTGCTAGCTGGTGGAACTTCGGAATAGCGTTTGTATGAAAGAAATGTCAAAGTTATGCAAGGTGGAACTTTCTAAATGGTTTATTGGTAGCCATTTTGCTTATTCTTAAGTTGAACTAAAGAAAAACTTTACATAGTGTTTATTGGTGACACTGAAGATCTTCTTGACTATTCTTTTCATAGAAATAACACTTAAAGTATAAAAAGCAAAATAACTTGGAATAAAAATGCAAATGTTAGATATTCAAGGCATTACAAACGTTATAGAGTAAATTAAGCCAAATACGTACATAATTGCTGTCCTATTTGCAATTCTGAGGCTACACGATGAACAAAGGAACATTGAACGCGACTCGCAAACAATGAACTCGCCACAAAGCCAAGGAATTAGGAGCTACAAAAGGGTAGAGTAAAATCCTGTCTCGAAATAAAGCAGGAAGCCATAGTAATCTAGTAAACCCGTTGCAGTCTTCTAGTCTGATTTTACAAAACAAACATGAGTCCCGTTTTGGCTTTAGATGCACTTTCAACTTTCGGCCATGCAACAACAAATTGTAAAATGTATAGGCACAAAGTAAGAGATTATTAATTCTCAAGCGGCTATTAGCTTTTAAACTGTCATGCTAAAACTTGCAGAGCATACCTTTTTATGCCACACCTGGGTAACGTTAGGGCTCCCGCACACGGGCCACCGGCCACAACCTCAAAACGCCGCCACTGGCATATTTTCATACATTTTACTGTAGCGTAGGGCGGCCACCGGCGTCAACCTTGTGTCAAATGTATGAAAACTACAGGAAAGTGGCTGTGGCCGGTGGCCCGTCTGCGGTGACACTTACTCAGGTTAACTTTGAAGACCTCTGTGGCGCAGTGGGCGAAGGCCTGCCCGACGCAAAAGTTTGCGGGTTCGTCTCAGGACTGGGTGTTTTCCATCTATAATATGTAAGCACTTATTTACAAACAAAACGTATATCAGTCATGTAGTACCCATAACACAAGCTCTGCTTACTTTGGGGCTAGATGATGCTGTGTGGAAATTCCAGCATAACTTATTTATTTAACTGAGACCGTACCTAGGAATAATGTCTTGAAATTAGGGTTCTCATATTCTGAAACAGTGTAAGACAGATAAAGGTATTTCTTGTACATAAACCCCATAATCATCGAACTTATCTATGTCTATAGGTAGGCACAGCCCTCTCACCCCTATGACAAGCCCCGGAACTCCGCAAGATTCTGCAATTCCTATTCACAGAACAATGAGCTCATCCCTTTGTCTTCTAACCTAAGTCGCTCTACAGATAGCTAAGACTTAAAGGCACTGATAATTTATACTTAATTCCTTATTATTAATTTTAGATCAAATTATCCTGTTTTTTTAAGCTTCATTTATATATTTTTAAGTTCCTTACTCAATGCAAATCTTTATTTATCGCGACATATGGTAATGCTTATCACTCTCTTCAGGAATATATTATTCAAAGTCCGGTATGTTTTTATTCATAAGGTCAGCCTCAGATTTAAGAATATCGTCGATGTCCGCAGTTTGTACCGTATCTCAGTCGGGGGCCAATAACACGCCGTTGCTATGGCAACCGTGCGTGCTCGAGAGGGGACCCTCGCCCTAACAGAACCAGTTAACAATGACATATCTTAGTCCAAGAAAGTTGTGGAATTCTTTAGGTGGAGAGACGAAGTACAGGTCTCAGATACTTGGCCAAGTATTGCTGAGGACGATGTAAAGCTCTCCGGAACTTCGGCGTAATTTATGTTCGTACTATAGGTACTTGCTTTGACATTGCGATACGTGTCTGGAGTCGAATAACGTTTAAAAATATGAAGCTGTGTTATAATTACACTCGCAAGTTTAAAAAACCATGACCGTAGTTCGACTGGTACGACTAGGGTAGTTCAATTGGTTATTTGTCATATGTTGAATGAATTGTCACAAATTGAAATAAGTTTATTTTTCGTTAAAAAAGTACTTTTTTATACCAATTATGGATCACAGAAAGGACAAAAGATATACTAATTCAACAAAACTCAAAGTCAACAGAATTTCGATCCTGTTTAATTGTTTTTCGGTTATTTGTATAAGAACTTTATTGTTTTGAGTAACATCGGGCTTGAAATGTTTACTTAATGAAGTGCTCTTAAAGGGGAACAAATACTATTTATAGAAAATGTATTATTAGAGTTTAAATACCTAGAGAGCTATTTAAAATGGTCGCTATGGATATAAAAAGCCGATGTAGAGTTAATAAATAATTATTATTGTTAGGTACTTTTCTGGGTATAGGTAGTAATAAGTTAAATGGTATTCGATTTGACGACCTCTGTGGCGCAGTGGGTGAAAGCCCGCTTGGGACGCAGAAGGTTGAGGGTTCGATCCCGTCTCGGGATGAATGTTTGTATGATCTGCAAATACCTATCTCGGGTCTGGGTATTTCTATGTATAATATGTATGTATTTACAAACAAAAAGTATATAAGTAGTTTATCAGTTATCTGGTTCCCATAGTACAAGCTCTGCTTAGTTTGGGGCTAGATGATGCTGTGTGAAATTGTCCAGCATTATTTATTTTATTCGTAGCCAAGACTCCTACACGGTAACCTATCTGTCTTCCGAAAAACGTAATACAGAATTTTGAAATCCAGATAACGTTTGATAGATATTCAAAATCCAGATAGTACGTTTTACATCGTTTTATTATTCCGACATTACACAAAGCAGATGTTTCATTTGACAGATACACTAAAGAAATATTATCATTTAGTTTTTTTTTCATTTGACAGAACTAACTATAAGTCGAAGTCTTCAAATCCAGCCAGAAGCGACTTGCTCCTATTGTACCTTAGCTTTATTACATAGGTAGCTGTGGTACAAAATTTCGTGCAAATCAAACCCAGGCTGACAGTCCTGTAGCATAGGTTGCGAGGAGCGAAGCGACGAGCAGTTAGTTGCATAGTGATAAACCACGCACGAGCCGAGCGAAGCGTGCCGCGGTAGCGGCCGGCGAGTGCCAGAACCGACTTGCTCCTATTGTACCTCATGTGGTATAATGAATTATCTGGATTTTAAAACATCTGTCAAACGTTTGAGTGTATTTTAATACATCTGTTATGTGAAAAAAAATACCAAATGAAAATCTGGATTTTGAAATATCTGGATTTCGTTTATCTGTATTACGAAAAGAAGGTTAATCAAAAATCTGTCAAACGTTATCTGGATTTCAAAATTCTGGATTACATTTTTCGGCAGATAGTAAGGTAACCCTCCTACACCTACCTACATTAGGTACACATACCTCTTGTAATAATATCAACACTGCTTCTAATACCCACGAAGCGAAGGACCATAAACCAAATTAAAGTGCTATGAAAAATTTAAGCCTTGCCATGAAAGGCATACGAATTTATTTTAATTACGTGCAAAATGATACGAAACATTTCCGTAGCTAAGTGAGAAATATTACCGCTCTGGAAATGAAAGCTGAATTTTAAAATGCATTACGTAGGAAAACGTCGTGTCCATATTAATTTATATTCGACACAATCGATTCGAACCAAATACTTATACGCCTTGCTGGGATGTAATATACTAGATGTTTTTTTGATTTAAACACACAAAAAAATATTTAAATTTGTAAAGTTTACACACAAGTTTTTATCGGTACAAGTAAGTTCGTAATAAGTTGGTGTCCAACTCTGGCAACAATGTTTTCAGGCCGCCTAGATGAAAGATAAAATAGAAAAATTAAAATAACTTTTGACAAACTTTCCCCTCAGTAGGTAAGTTTATAAGCAAAGCAGTTTGCATCTTATTTTTGTCAGAGTAGAAGTTCTGAAAGAGAAATTACGTGTATTATTATGGAAATGATTTGCGTAAATCGGATTTTTCGACATTTATTATTTTCTTCTTTTTAGCCACTTTTGAGTTTTGGGTGTAGGCCTCCTTCATATTTTGCCATTTCTTGCGGTCTTGTGCAATCTCGATCCATTTGCCTCCAGCTGTTCTTTTGAGGTCATCGTACCAACGCATTTGCGGTCTTCCCTGTGGTCTTTTTTCACCCCACGGTCTCCATTCTACAAGTCTTTTGCACCACGAGTCTTGTTTGCGCGTTAACATTTATTATGTGGTTCTAATCCTTGGAAGCGTTTATCTAAATTCTAAGTTTAGTTTATTTGGGGCGAGGTAATAAAAACAAATGACGCCGAGTGATTCTAATAAAGGACGGTTCAGAACAGTGACTGTAGGATTGCCTATGGTTATACAATAGGGTTGCTAAGCTGAGGTAATTTTTTGTCAGAACAATATAAAGTTGAATTTAATACATGCACTGAAGAAATTTTATGAACACGTCAATGTTAATAGCTTCATAAATAAACAACAGCTCGTCGAATTGCTCAATCTGAAATTATTTCTCCTTAAATCTCTCGTGCGGGAAATACCTACTGAATTTAAGTGGAAAAATTATATGAAAACTTTGTACACAAAAATCTTAATACCAAGTCTTTGAACGCATAAAGATATTCAAAGAGTCACAGCCACTCATTTGACAAAGATAAAATCTGAAAGCCTGAAGCGCGGAGAGTGAAGTGTTGATTACGTATTCAGTGATAACCCTAGCAGTCCTCTGGGATTAACGAGATCCTAGTGACACCGTCACCTGGCCCGGCTTCCCGTCATCCATATTTATGTTGCTCCACTAAACTTAATAGACCTGGGACTCAGCGTTTTCACTCAGATTCTCTTTTACTACCTACTATTTACTTCTCAATAGGCACATACATACATAAAATCACATCTCTTTCCCGTAGGGTAAAGACCAAATATTTTTACTTGCTACGATCTTGGTCGAAACTTTTTAGAAACGAAGTTGTGTTGTGAACTGTTGCGTGTTTTTGTTTGAGATTGTGTACTGCATCTCTACAAACATGGTACCTACAAAACTTTTCGCCTTCTGTACCCACAGATCTTTGAAACTAAAACTACGCTTCACATTTTTATTGCGTTTTTAATCAATAGATAGGAGTGAGGTTTGTGCGTAAGTATAGTTTAATGTTGTCTTGTGTTACATAAGTAGAAATATGACGATAACTGTTAAAGATGTAGGAAGAAATCAAGTCGACTAAGAGATTTTATCATAAATCACTCCAAAATAGGTACCTACAGAATCTAGACTTAAGTTGTCCAGATTTGTTTTGCTACAAAGTAAAACAGAAAGCTTGAAACAGATTGCAATCCAATAAATTAGAGGTATTGTAGCAATTTATTTGTCTCTACCGAAACTAGTCTACCTGCCCTAAGTAAATTCTGCCGTTCTAGTATTCCCAATGGAACAGGTCGGATTCAGGATGTGCAGGAAATGGAAAGAAAGTGTCGTCAATTCGGTTGTTTACTAAGCAAAAAAAATTTTCATGTTTTAGGTAAACGTACAAATACGCTAAGTACCTATGTGACACGAAAAATTTATCATCAAACGCTTGTTTCGGAACCGGTCCTAAGTTTTACGGGGTTTTACTAACAAACTCTCCAAGATCTTTAGCATAGATCAATCATAACTTTTTCCTATGATTTTTAAACTTCGAATTGGCTCTTGCTTGGGATTGAACTTGTGTTCCTTATTCGAACTCCAAGTAGTATTTACTCGTGAAGCCACCCGCATAGCGATGGCCGCTCGTAAAACAAATGGAAAATTGTTTCGGAAGGTATTGTCCTACAGAATAATTTGAGCAGGATTCGATTTGCAACACTAGTTTACTGCTACTGTGATATTTATTATGAAATTAGTATTCGCACTACGCAATTTCTGACTGGTATTGTTCAATTTACTTTACAGCTAAATAATAAGTAAATTGCTAAATATTATAGGTATCTCTCTCAATAAAGTATTGTTCAACAGGAGTGACGCACTGGCTACGACTCTATCAGCCCTCTACGGGAAGCTACTGGTAGTAATGGGCATCGCTTTCCCAATGGCTGAGGTCATCTCTACCTACATTCCACCCTCTTACTACGAGGTAAGTTTTGAATTTTCTATTCTTGAAATAGGAACTACCCGGCAGATAAACAGTAGGTAACATTTTTTTATGTTTGAGTATGATTTGTGTTTTTGTAAGATTAGGATTTCCCCAATAAATAAATGATTGAAGACTGTTGACTCGTAGTATGGAGTATATGGTGTTTAGCCACTTGGAACTTTGTGCAAAAATGTTTGGAGATATAATAATATTAGTTTTTTGTTATGTTGTCCCACTGCTGGGCAAAGGTTCTTCTTCCATTCTCCTCACTATATATCTCATAGATCGTCACTTATCATATTAGTTTAAATCTAGTAAATTACTACGTTAGCTTAGCAAATACAATACACATTAATTATCAGATTCAACTCTTGAGATTCTAGCTGGACTTTTTCAAACTTAGTAAGGTCTAAAACATTTGAAAATATCAGACCGTAATGTCGCAGTTCCTTTTTTCTCCCCCACGGAGGTCATCTCCGCACGTACATTCCACCCATTCTAGGTAAGCACCACATTAAAGTGATATACTGTCCCGTATCTAGATAAAAAGTGCTTTATTGCAGTAAGCTAGAGCATAGAGTAGTTGTGTATAGAGCTTTTTATTTCTTTAAATCTATATTGAAGAATAGCTGGTACCTAATTAAAATGAAAGAAAACCTTGGCTGCTGAAATTATATACAATTATCAAGTCTCTAAGATATTAACGATTTTATCGCGAAGCTATACTAAGGTACTTTCTGGAAAGAAAAATGAAGCTTCAACCTTCAACATAATATGAAAGAAACTCTCAATTGTTAAAACATTATTAAGTGTAACTCGTACTAGGTATAGTACGAGACACACTTAGATAAAGTTGATACCTCCTAGTTTTATACAAAGCTTAATGTGTTTTCTTATCCCCCAGGGATTTTATCTCTACCTCTATATCGGGAGTATGGTGTTTCTGCTGTACATGTATGCGGCCCTTGTGAGAGAGAGATCGAAGACAAATTCAGCCGATGCGACAGTTGTTCCTAGTATGTATTCAAATCAAAATTATATTAAGTGTTCTTTTAGTTATTTAATTCTGATTTCGGAGCTTAGTTGAATGTCTTCCAATATTTAATTAGGTACTTAGTTCGTTTTTGCAAGTTATCTGAGATATTAATAATTCTAAGCGTAGGTAGTTACTTATTATTAAATGCTTATTAAAACATGAGCATACCTATTCGAGGCTAATAATGAAAGCAAACATCCGTAGGTATACATAATAGCTCAGTAATTTATAAAACTCGGATCCTCATAAACATAGATAAGGAAGGAAAATGAGTGTTGTAGATACCAAGATTACTTTTTTATAAGACAAGTCGGTAATTTATTTTTGTCGCAACGTTTTAACAAAGTTAAGTAAGCCGTGTTTTTATATTCAAACATCTGAAAAAATGCTCTTAGAAAATGTTTCATTCTGAAAATAAGTCCTTTAAAATCTTATTTTCATTTTTACACTTTTTGTAGGGACTTTAAATTCTGTGATAACGTGCTCTCAAAGATCGCACGAGGGTGAAACGAGAAACTGTGTTGGCAGTTCGCCGACAGTTTTTAGGTCCTTTTTAATTTTCTTGTAAAATGAATAAAATTCCATTACATTTAATAGGTATGCAATTATGTGCTTTATGTGTAAATGTGCTGTTTTTATAATACTAGAGTTATTCAATCTTGAAAGCATCGTAAGTACCTAGGTACCTAGATATTTTTCTGTACACGAAAAAAACATTTTCCTGGATTCTGAGAGGAATAACCAAGCGGAATAAGGAGCAGATTTCATCGGAGGCTTATCCTCAAAGTGAAGGTTTGACATGTGACGTAACACGCATTTTCCTTTCTTTTTATCGCATTTTTTATCCCCTTAGACGGCAAAGACTAGAATGCAATGTGGAAATAGTACCCCCACAGTACTCCGGATTTTTCCTTTCACTCGCAAATCTGCATTTGTTATTTAAATAGAGCGGAAAGCCCGGCGGGCAAACAAGGTGGCTAGTAGGTACTTAAGGGGTGTTTTCACTCTTGCAGACGCTTAATAAATGTCTAAATTGATCGTTTGATCCTTTGAGCTCAGCGTAGGTGGTTATTTAAACGTAGGCAATTTATTGGCTTGTGGTTTAATTTTGTCGTCCCATTGATTTGGAAAATGTGTTGTTTGGTTTCCATTTTGCATAACACCTACATGATTAATTCAGTAATAATAAGCGTTTGACTTACGTACCTACCTGTGTTAAAATTTTTTAGAAGAAAGTTTAAAGTTAGTTGTTACGTCATCATGACATGATACGTCTTATATGTTTTCTCGCGATGTATACGTACGTGCTCTTGCAAACTTTGAAGTCATATTTTTGAACACCATTCATTCTATTCCCCAAAGTAACGTAACGGTATTGCTAAAAGCTAAGTTCTGACTTTTTGAGTGGACATCATGTCTGTGTGTACAGTCGTGAACATGTGCATTGGGCACAACGAATTAGACCATGTTAACTCTATTCGTTTTGTTCTAGAATCAGACACGAGCTCATCCCCATCAGAATCGGACTCCTGTTCGTCGCACATGGAACGGAGTACGACCACTTCACATCTGCCCGCGCAATTGGCGGCAAAACGATTGTCTTTAGGCTTCGCACTCGCAAGCAGGACGCATCACTACGGCAGTTTTTATCTCAGAATGGGTGCTGTTGGTAAGTTTAAATAGTTTCCGTAAACTTTGTGCCATAGATAATACCAGTATAATATGCAAGGCCACCGATAGTGACATAGCTTTGGGATGTATTTGAATGTGTACCGACCTAATTCAGTTTACACCCAGTTTGATATTCTTTGAAATCTTATCACGGATGATGACGTGAGTTTCAAAGTGAAGATTCGGGTATTAAACATGGAATCTTCGAGATTATCTTATTGGCTAAACTGATAAAAAAATATTTTTGTGCTGTCCTTAAAGAAAATTTTCGATTTTTAAAGAGCCTCAAATGTACCTGCTATGGCCATTTTTTATATCATCATCATGTTATTCCAGCATTTGGGATCGGTTCAATGATCTACTCGGGCTTGGAGTTTGGTCAGTACTGGGAGCTGGAGCGGAATACGAACTGCCACAACGTACTGCTGGCCCTTACTCCCGCTACCAGAATGGCCTTTATCTTCATCCAGATGTACTTCATCTTTCTGAACAACGAGGTAAAGAAGATCTTGAAAAAAAAACTGTTTGTTGAATGGATTTTAAAATATTTTTTTAGATCTTTCTTTACTTACTGTAAAATATCTATTTAAATAGTTTTTAATGGAAAAGGCATATACAAAACCATCATTAATTAGATCTTAAGAAGAACATGCATAAATCCGCGCAAGAACCTTTGAGATGTAGTTTAATTTGTTCGTTAGCGTTTACGAATCGAAAACTGCCTTAATAAAGTAAAGTAAAGTAAAAGTTTATTTTGCTAAATTTGTGGTAGGTACAAGTTACAATGTACAAGTTACATTCATGTTATTAGCAAAAAAGGTTACCACTCAGCATCGTGCAAGTGCAGAGAAGGATACCTCCCCTGCACAAGCGCTGGTATTCTGTGGCACCAGATGCGAGCGCGCGACAGACGCTGCGATTACATGCGTTTAAACTAAGTAAGCTAAAGATACAGTTGTGTATTTAGAGAAATTAAAATTTAAACAAATAAAATATACCCATAAAAGCAACAAAAATTATATAAACTTTTTTTTTGAACACAATAAAGAACAATACAGAGATAAAGTGAGTACTTAATATTAAGTTAAACAAAGCAAATACCTGCTTTGATAAAATAAGACTGAACACAAAACGGCTACCTTGCGGAACAAGCTTTTTGTAGTTCTAAAAGAAATATTTTATAGTTTTTTTTAAATGAAAAAATTGACTTTAAATTTTTTAGTGGCGGGGGCAAGTTGTTCCAGCATTTCGTGGCAGCATAGCGAAAGCTGCCACGAAAAGCAGCCGTTTTGTGCTGATGGCAAACTATGCGCAATGCATATCGCTGAAGGCGGTTGGAGAATTTGAGTTTTTTAAATAAATAAGTAGGCTTCTGATTTTTTATAACTCCGAAAAGCAGTGTAGCAAAGTGATAGAGTCGCCGCGATGACATGTTCATGAAATTATTACTATACATAATACGTAGAACTTAATAAAAAAAGTTTGTTTTACGATTCCAGATGAAAGTATACAAGCACAAAATAGTCGCCAGGTTTGGGCTAATGCACATGGTGGGCACCAATCTGAGTGTGTGGCTGAACGTGCTGGTGCAGGAGACGAAACACGAAATACTTACATTCTACGACCCCGAGAACAAGACTATTGGACTCTCGCACAGACTAGGTAATGGATAAATAGATTTTTTTTTGCAGGCAAACCTAAGTTTAGTATTTAGGTACCTATGCGATACTTCTCTGCTAAGGTTTTAATTAAAATTCTAAAAAAACATACTTAATCGTTTGTATAATATAGAAAACTAGGGGTAAGAAAGGCTAGAAATTATTTGGTAATTTTTTTTTCGCGTAAGAAAAGTTTTTCCACGTAACAGTTTTCATACCCGCTTATTATTAAAATACTAACTTCCGAACTGCGCTTACTTATTTTAATACGAAACATTTGAAACACTTTATTTCCTTTTGAATTCAATTTAAAAGCACAAAGTGTACGTCATAAAATTCTATAGACCATTTACCATTATTTAAAACAGAGTTTAGTCAAACATTAACTGAGTTCATGAAAGTTGGATAGTTATGAAGTCGCATTGTTCTCGTTGCAGTTTCCCGACAATGCCTTTGTGCTCGATTAATTGGATTAAGCTGAATGACTGGGCATTGGTTTAGAATTGTTGGTGCAGGATTAATCAGCTATTCAATCTTGTTCAGAGAAAGAAGTTACATACTCACGTAGGTACTTAAGAAAATCAACTTCAGAAAAGCGACAAACGCCGGTCAGGTTGCACTGGACTACGAGTTTAACACTATACATGAGCGCGATGTTCTTCAACAAACAGGCATTAAATTGGTGTCGATTCTCTTGAATCGACAGCAATTTAATGCCTGATTGTTTACCTACTTGCATTATTCAACAGTTTCATGGTTTTGGAAACTGAGTTTTAGAGGGTGGGGTCTTGCGTTAATTTCATTTTATATTACCCACTAAGGGTCTTCGTGATCATTTTTCATACCCTCGTAGCCCCTAGCCCGCATAATTTGCTTCCTAGCGAAATGCCCCAGGCCACAAATTTATCCTTGTTTAACCCCTATTAGTTATTTCAACACGAATTTTATGATAAACCTGCTAATATTTACTGGCATATAAACGGAAGATAAAGTCAAATGTATGAGCGTTATTAAAAATACACGAATTAAATTACGATGCCAATAAATTGTTGTAATAGGAACTTGCGCTAAACGAGGAAAGCCCTCGATATGCCTGTTGGCCGACGACACTAAGTTATGTCGATTGCGTTCCAATCTAGCGATCGACCCCGGAAGGCATTTTGACCTACATTCCATCTATCATGCCGCCAACGATCGAAGACTAAACGACATTCAATTATTCAGAGAATTAAATTAGTTTGTTTTCTTTTCCAGCTTTTCAAAAGACCTTCGCTTCGCTCTCCACCGAGGTGCCACCATCACATCCTTCCGCGGCTCATCTCAGAGTACCAAGAGGGCTCAAAGGACCTCATCATATCTTTGAATGCCGAAGAACTAATATCATGGGCTCTTTGGTGCAAGATGCATCACCGTTCTTGTTTCCTTGCACCATTGAATACTCGCTCATTTGCGCGGCTATACTTTATGTTATGTGGAAAAATATCTCGAAATACCCTTCCAAAGATGTCGCGGCAGCAATAGCGAAGGCACGACTTTTAGAAGGCTTGGCATACAAGAAATCACCTCATTTATACAGCGTTGACTGCGCAAGAGCACACAAAGGTCTATTCTTTGGCATACTTGTATTAGTACTCACGATAATATCTCTGATACTCTTTTTCGTCCTTGTGTCAAAGAGAGATTACGCAACGTTAGCCGTCGTTGAGGTGAACTTATGCGAATTGGGACTCTACGCTATGACAACATTCGCTAGTTTAGCTGGAATGTTTTGCGTTAGAAACCTGAAATATGACGGCAACAGGAATCTAGAACTGGATAACATCCTTTTAATCGGCGCGCAGACTGGAATGTTCATTTACGGAACTTTTACGATTATCGGTGGCCACTTCACGATAGAGAGAAACACCATACTGATATTGGTTACAGCACTGTCTTCTTTGATTCAAACAACATGCCAGACAATGTTCATTTTGGACGCAAGCCGTAGATCAGCAAAGACTCCTGAGCAGTTACGAAAGAAACCGGGCAGAGAGATAGTGACGTTCCTTCTTGTGACAAATCTAGCAATGTGGGCAATCAACACTTTGGAAAAATCACGAGCTGAGTCACACCCGGTTCAGCTGCATTTCTATGGACTATGGGCTTGGACTATCATCACACACGTCTCGATGCCATTGGCAATTTTCTACAGGTTCCATTCGACCGTATGCTTGTGTGAAATTTGGAAACGGGCCTATAAAATGAAGCCAGCCTATATGTAGCGGCGGGCCCAAAGATATTAGAATGTGAAAATAACTGTGGTACTCTTTGTAGATTGTGACGTAGATGGGTGTTGTGCCATAGATTCAGATTATAACGTACCGGATTGATTACATAGTGTTATGTAGATAGATATCTAAGTATTTCCATCATTCACACGTGATATTATTTCTTGCTCTGGTGTGCTCTTTGTTTGGAAGTTGACTGCTATGTTAAGTTATTGTAATAAAATATTTTAATGTGTTATTTATTTGTAGCTTTATTGGACGCTTTAAGTAGAGATCGGAGACAATGATACGTTGATTATATTGAAATACAGTATTGCTCTAACGGGTAAGATAATTTATTCTGCGTAAGTTTTAAGTAATTTTGTTTTCTATTCCTATATTGTGCTGTTTTAATTTTTTCATTTAGGTATAGCGATAGTAGTACTACATGTCCTAAATATAAGCTCATCTAATTCTTGTCTCAATTTCATAAGTTCACTCAAAATCTGTTGAATAATATTGCACTCTGATTTAAACTAAAATGTCTTCCATTAGGTTATGTTATACATTTATTTTACAGCTTTTTTCTACATTTTTACAGTAATTTGTAATTAATCTACAGCAGCGGGAACAAAACAATTTAACGACCTAATTGTATTTTTTTGAAGAATTTTGATCATGAACTCTAAAATCTCTTTGATATCGGATAATACTTATTAAATTTTTTTCAAATTGTAGAAGCGTAAAATATTATGAACAATAAATTAGACTTCGTAGCGGTATTTTTGCGATAAAAATGTAGCGTCAGTATTTTGGATAAATTTTTAGTAGAAAATAGTACCGAGGACCCAGTAGTTAGGTAATCGTAACACCAAAGTTTTATATTATCGAGTAGGAAAGAAGTAGAACATATTTGGAGCTTATTACATGATAAATAGTGAATACGCGTGAAGATAGTTTTGAAATAGAAACACCAAAACCTTATGATTGTCGATAGACTTAGCTATTTCGTCCAAGTAGTACATTTTTAAATGCAAATATTTGAATTGCAAATTATAACGTGAAACAAAAAAGTATATGGCTGAGCGACGGATATAAATCTACCTATGATAAAAATTGTTTACAGAATATATATTATTTTAATGAAGAAATAAACCAGACTATTTTGAGTTGTTCTTACAAATGTTGGTTACTTAATTGTTTTCATGAAATCACGGTTTTTAAGATTGATATACCTACTAATTGATTTCTGTAGTTGTGATATTGAATAAGAACACTGTAGCGCTGATTTGGCAAAGTATTAATGCAAGGAAAAACTTAACTGTCACAATTTTAAAATTATGATATTGTTTCTACAGTAGTAGGTACATATTATAAATGCTGTCAAGCTAAACCTACGATAATACTACTTTGTACTCTGTATAAAGTCTTTTAATGTATTTTTCTGTGATTTAGAGAGGGGCAAAACTTACTCAATTGCTCTTCACAGTTTAAAATATATTTTATATTATATAATTTAATATATTTTCTCAGAGGAGCTCCTACATTCAAAGCAAGATGATGTTTTGTATATTTAATTGACTCTTTAAATATGGTCAAGTAATTTTTGATGTTATATTCTACCAAAACTTATGAATGTTTTTAACAATGACGTATTTGTAAGTAATTTTTTTTTGTACATAGCTTTTATCTACTTTATATTCTTAGGTAAATGTTGCTATATTATGTTACTCTTTAATCGGGTTTGAAATGAAAATTATATTACTTCTCAAGTATTCATAGGTACCTATACAATTGAATATAATTATCCCGATTTTAAGTAATTTTAAGTAGTCATCGAAGCTGACCTTATAAGAGGTAAATTGAAATACTCAAAAATGACATTATTATAATTAACTGTATAGCTTTAATAAGTTATGGTACCTAATGAGTAACTTAATGTAAAATACTGCTCCTGAAAAATACATTAAAAATAATTTACTGTACCTATGAAATTTCATATCAGCATGATACAAAAAAATGAATTAAGTCAGTACGGCTTCTAGGTATTTTATTCATTTAATCAACAATTCTAACCAAATATTCGAAGATGTGTAAATGAATGGATCAGGAGTAGTATTGTTACTCTACTATTTTGTGTGATATAGTTGTTGTAAATATGAATAAAACAACAGTAAATAATCGTAAAAATTTTACCCATACCAGGAATTAAAAAAATTCTAAAACTTTGCTTAGCTTGACGCTAGATGGCGTTGTGTGAAATGAAGTTTCTATTCCATTTTATACACGATTTTTGTTACTTAGAAGAAGTAAAATATAAAGAAATCACTTCTCGTAACTCATTTTACGGGCTTGTACTCCAGCTACTTAATGTAAAAAAAATGTTAATTATGTTTTTATGGCAACCTCTGTAGCGCAGTGGGCGAAGGTCCGCTTGCGACGCAGTTGCGGGTTCGATCCCTGCCACGGGACAAATGTTTGTATGATCTATAAATATTTGTCTCGGGTCTGGGTGTTTTCATGTATGTATTTACGAACAAAAAGCATAGTAAAACATAACACAAGCTCCGCTTACTTTGGGGCTTGATGATGCTGTGTGAGAAGTCCAGCATTATTTATTTATAAGGTTTGCATTGAACGCATTAAGAACTGTAGAGTTTTAGAGTCTTTTTTAATATAATTAATTACTGATAATAGCACAAACGATTTGCTATATGATCAATAATTCTAATATCATCAGAAGTAAAGTTTAACGTCTTGCAATACGCGTCGCTATTTTTTATCAGAATTACAAAATATGTAATCATATATCTTATTTAAATAAAAATTACCAAATACTGTTGTATCTTATTTAAAGTCATAGCTCAGGGCATTTCCTTATTTTAAGTGCATTTGTAAATTAATAGTGATACTAGAATAAAGTTTTTATTTATATTATTGTGACTATTTATTTGTTTAGGAGAGACTGTGTATAGATTTTTAGAAGTAAGATTGTCTCCTTGATGTTTAATGTTAATATACAAAATAAACTTTTCTTGGAATCGTACAAGATGGTATTATTATTTTCTTTGAAAAGTATGTTTGAATATCGCTAGTAAAAAAACTGTTTGTACTTATTTGATTGTTATGAAAACATGCAGCATTTTTTTCGCTAAATATGTTTAGAATCATGGTCTGATTGCAACCCCTCAGTTTTCGGTAGCAGTCTTTTTACACCCTGTATAATCTCAAAGAACTTTCCGTCGTTACGATCAGGATCTTTTGCCGAATTGAAAGTTTAGAAAATACTTTCAATTCAAAACTATAAAAACGTTAGGTTCGTACTCGTTTTTGATTCAAAATTTATTCAAGTCGTTTAGACTTTTACAACTTACACCGATGCCGCGCTTCAATTGATATAATGGACGGCTGCAAATGAATTATTCAGCATTAAAATTTACATACGATAAAACCTCCACACCACAGACATTATTCAGGGTTCAAAGGCGTGCGTGAGTGGATGAATGGATACTAATGCTTTTCTATTTGTCAGCTGTGAAGGAACCACGGACCTTGAGTTTGTATGGGCATAGGCACCCACTATTAATATTATTGATCGATCTTTTGCTATTGATATTACGAATTGAGATCAATTTGTTGTCAAAAAGCGGCCCGCCTCGACTTCTCTCGGATTAATATTACTTATAGCGCAGTAGTATGGGTTCGACTGGCGCGGGATCGGAAAAAGTGGCGTGGTAATGAGGAGGCCTTTATAGCAGTGGGCGGATGTGGTCTGATTAGATAGATAGATAGATTATGTCCAACAATAACTTTTTCAAACACACTCTCAACATACTCTGTTAAGAATGTTAATAGCTTCAAGTCACGACTAATAGGCAAAAGTGAGCTGTAAGGCATGTTGTGCACTGAAATTATTAACTCAGTGTTTTTGATTATGTATAGAGAAAATCATTTATTATTTTTAATTATTTGCTGAGCACAAAGGGCATTTACGATGATTCCAACCCATACGATCTCGTATCGCACGGCAAATTTTCACGTGTTAACTCTTAAATTATGCGATTAGTCAAAGTTAGCGCGACCCTCGTCGGCACGTTCAATGTGCTGGGCTTAGCAAGTCGTACGAATAATCGCATCGTGTAAAGTACATTGTACATTTGTACCACAAGAGAGCAAAATTAGTTGTTGTTGCGAGTGCTGAGTTTGAATCACAGTTTTTACTACTGCAATTCTCAGCGTTCACTTGTAATTAAGTACACATAGTCAACATTTTTTACAAATTAATTTCATTTCAAAATTCCGAACCAGCGAAGGATTACTCGATTAGAATCACTCGCTACACTCGTGATTCTAAGTTAGAATCCTGAGTGTAGTGAGGGATTCTAACTTAGAGTCACTCGCTAAGAATCTTCGCTTGTTCGGGATCGCTCAGCACTCGCACCAAAAACTAATTTTGCTCTCTTGTGGTACAATCCACATAGCAAAGTAGAGTTTTGGCACTGTTTTTACACGGCAAAAGCGCCCTTTTAGAGTTAGTAAGATGAAAATGCTACTTCGTAAGATCGCACTAGAACATGTCTAATGTTTCAACGCCAACACGCATGTACCCTATTGGCACACGTCTTGCATTCAAGTGAAAACCTTTTGAGAGCGAATAATTTGTCGACGCCCCATATACGACCAAGTGCCACTTTTCCATATAAGAAGAACTCTCACCACTTGTAGTTATCTGATGAATGCCGGCTGAAGTAGAACTAACATGTCCAAGTTTTTGCGCTATTCTGAGACACAAGACCTGGAAACATAAATAAGATGGTATTAGTTTTTGTCGAGGCTTAGGACTTTTTCTAACTATCAATAGTGAAAAGATTTCCTAAACAGCCCAAGCCATAATCTTCATAGCGCACCTCTGAGGTGCAGTGGGCTAAGGATTTCTTGAGACTCAGGTTGCGGGTTCGATTCCCGACGCGAGACTAATTATATTTGTATGACTGAAAATATTTGTCTGGGGTTTAGGTGTTTTCTCTACCTAATAGCTCTGCTTACTTTGGGGCTTGATTGTGGTGTGTTAATTGTAGAGCGTTATCTATTTATAAGGGTTTCATTGGAGAAGTTTGCAATTGGAAACCGATAAAACCAGTAGGCATGCTTATCGACTGAGTTTCTGAGTTGATGGTTGACATCCAATAATATTTTCAAACATTCACAACATGTTGGTTGATTCTTGATAGTATGGGTATCTACGTTGGTATAAGCTTCAAATAATAGTCACGTCCTAGATAAACGTAAAACTTAACAGGGTCACGACTGTATCTCCTAGGCGCGGTAGACATTCTCTCAGATCTTTTATGTATTCCAGATCCTTTGAAGATGTCTAAGGGGGTAGTCAGAGGCATGCCATTAGACATGTTTGATACATGTCCACATCTTGCAGAAGTTAGTATTCCATACGTGACAGGTTGCAAGCCCATCGCCGCCTATATAAGAATACTAACTGCTTTCCTCACGATGTTTTCCTTCACCTTTGAGAGCACGTCCTAGATTTATTTTAAAAATTCTAATCAACAGTAGGTACCTAATATAGGAATGCAGAATGACGTTATAGAAAAGAAATGTGTAGTAACTCTACTAATGGTTGAATAAGGATAGGTACTCGATTCAGTTCCCCACATCCCACACCCTAGCCGATCGATCGGACCGTGCAGAGGAAATGCAATGGAGGAATGGAGGCAATACGCATGTACGAAAGTAATCATTGGAGAAGGTAAAATGTTTTACTTTATTTACCCCCGACGTTTCACAGAATAGGCTGATAAATGTTATAGTCAAAGTCAAAAGCATTTATTCACTAGGACCGCAGGGATCACTTAGAATAGTCTTAGAACTAATTTTACTCCTGTTTTTTCGCGACCGTGAATACCGTGAAGAATCAGGGCAACAAACACGGTTTGGGGCCTATCATTCTTTTAGGTAATCCATGGATCCAATGAGTTGGAGCAAGCCTCAAGATTTTTTGTCATCCAAATAATCAGATATCTTTTAATAGGCTTTTTACAGAGATGACGTTTATAACGTTTGATCTTTCAAAACGGCATGTCGATTATTTTAATTGACATGGTCGAAGTTTTACATCACGTCATAACTATTTCTCGTGTCTATTGTGTTATTATTTTTATCAGCAATTGTTTGTCTCATTGTGCCGACAATTATCTCTTAATGATGAGAACATATTACTTTTATGTATGACTTTAGCGTCTTATTAAAAAAATAGCGTATCATCTATATTTTGTCGTGCAACGGACAAAACTCCACCCTATTTGGATCAGACACCCCAGTCACACATAGCTCTACGCGTTGCAACTAATGACTGTGTTTATACCGCCACTCTGGTTCCAAAGCTTTCACTCAACTATCCGACAGTGACTTTCTAGATAGCAATGACTGGCAGATAGTGATCTTGACTGATAGCTGGAACAATACACGGTAAGGCAAACAAACAATTCCAACGTAATGGAGGTATGCAGAGACAGCCCGGACTCACATCCCATTTCTTTGAAAAACGTTACAATACAACGCAACGTTACAAACCGATTATCGTTGTTCTGACATAAATCTCTTAATAATTTATACACGTAGGTACAGACAGATTAGAAAGTCAATTAACAGTCTGATTTCTTAAAACGCCATTTATTATAGACCAGCTGTCCGCCGCGGTGTTACCCGCGATCCCTCGGGAAAACTTCACTTCCCTGGGATAAAATATAGTCTATGTTCATCGGGGATAACGTAGGATTCTATTGGTGAAAGAATTTTTCAAATCGGTCCAGTAGTTTCGGAGCCTATTCATTTCAAACAAACAAACAAACAAATCTTTCCTCATTATAATATTATTATTAGTATAGATTTCAAAGAAAAACTAAACTTTTTCTGGGAAATTAACATGGGCTGGCACATATTCTTTAAATATTTGTCAAAATATTGGTCATAATGTTACAGATTTTGGAAATATTGAGACTTGTGAAACATTAAAATGTTAAGCGACTTTCGATGCTGACTGTACATTGGAACGCCTAGTCCGTACAAGGCTTTATATTTTGGAAATTCTTTAGAAGACCAATGAGTCTTCTAAAGGCTAAAGTTTAGTCATATTAAAGCATCGAGTTCTATGTATTAAAGTAATGACTTTAGCTTGACTGTAGCTATGTAAAATTGATCAGTATATTATAAGCCTGTCAATGTCGGTGATTAGAATCTGGCAATTGGATTACAAACTAATAATAACAAACCGATGACGTTAGCACTTTCGAGTTTCTAGGTCGTGCTCTAATTAGGTAACTGAGCGTATTTTTAGTCAAATTAATTGAAAGTAGAACTATTGCATTCGTATGATACTTGTTTGTTAACGGGACTTTTGTCTTCTGCAACGGAATCTGCAGATGTTTTAAAAATAAATAAATTCAACTTGGTAAGTATTGC
The DNA here is from genome assembly GCA_963565295.1 of Epirrhoe alternata. NCBI lineage: Eukaryota > Metazoa > Arthropoda > Insecta > Lepidoptera > Geometridae > Epirrhoe > Epirrhoe alternata. The sequence continues at coordinate 7,527,498 of OY751381.1, read as the reverse complement.
TTTGTGATTTTGTTCACATTTCCCACACAAATCAATCAAATAATTTTTACTATGAGCTCAAGTTACCCAATTCTTTAAAGAACGGGAACGCCTACGCTCTACCACTTTCTCAGCAAAGTAACACATCCTACATCATACATCCCACGTCATTATCCGTTATTACAAAATGAAAATGTTTGAAACACGAATCCTTAGTTCAAGGTTTGACAGGATCAATGTGAGGGTGGAGAAAGGTAGCTGTGCTTATATCTATGGATTTGGCTTTTACGGGAGGGTTCGCTGTCTGGCTGGCTATGGAGGCGCGTACAATAGACCCCGTGGTTTGTAGCTATGGCTTGCCGGAGCGTCGGCGTCGCGCTTTTCGCAGCGAGTTGGCAACGAGCTGCAGACTTGATCGCGCGTTTGCGATTGAAATTCGAACGCATTTGTTTTTAGACTCTTTTCAAAGTTGTTTTTTTTATCATTCTATTTTCGAATTTCACGGAGGTTTATTGTTTTTGTTTTCAAATTTCGAAGAATTTTTAAAGTTGTTTTTTGTGTGCCGTTGAACGTTTATGTGCGAATAAAGGGACGTTGAGTGCACATCCACAACAGTTGCTGAATGGCCACAATGAAACATCTCGGCGTGTAATTTTCGTCGTGAGAAAATGAAAGCGTAAGCATTGTGATTTTGTGCGCTTTGTTTATTTTAGGACGCGGTATAGTTTTGCTCTAGTTTTGACGTTAGAATGCTTGAAGAATAAAATAGGTAAGAATAGATAAGTAATTAACGTGGGCTTTGTTTAGGTATATCTTATAGAAAATCTTTAAGTGAAAAGGCATGCCATAGAGAAAATGAAAAGGAAACAGAAAGCCTAGGCGACATAGTAACGTGCGGTAGATAGGCTTGAAACCAGACACCTAATTACATCCTAATTACCAAGCAGCTTTAATAAGATTTCCAAGGCGTATACCTAATTACTTATAACAGAAAGCGTCTGCAAAATAAATAACTTCTGCGCATGCGTCATTTTCAAGTGGTCTCGGTTATTATTTCATCGCGTACCCCATCGCAACAGATACCTACCTATTCTACATCTATATTTGTTTTAATCTTTTAAAATCCTGCCGTGTGTCCCTCTTTTAGCAAAGCACAGCCATTATTAGCATAGCCATTATAAGCATAGCATTATTGTCTTTATGCATAGCATTGTATTGTCTCGATGTATTTGCGTGTTCCTTCAACTTGGGCAAACTATTCCTCTAATGGTTTTCTTTTGATAATACTATTTTAGTTTCACGAACATGAATTGTCTAAATGACACGTAACCAAAATGTACTAAGTACCTACTTACATGGGTATGTTAGGTATCAATCAAAAAGCTACCTGTCTAGATATAACTAGCCTTGACCGTTTTGATGCGGTCATAACCACGACCAGTTCAGAAACGGCCAATCATTTAGAATTCTTGGCATTTTATTATGTCCAAGAAAATATTTGTAGGACTATATTTCCCACTGTGTGCACTTTATGAACCGACAAAGATCTAAGGTATTTGCATTTTTAACGTGGGTTTCTAACATGTAGGTGGGTTAGTATGATTTTGATGTACTATGCGCACTAAGGTAAGCAAGCAGTCGCATTGCAAATTGCAATAGGGTCTATCAAAGGTTCCGTTCAACGCTGCATAGAGATTATTTAATTCTCGGGCTCAACACTGAATATCTGAAGTGTGAAATCGAGTGCATCCTATAAATATTATAAAGGCGAAAGTTTGTAAGTATGGATGTATGGATGTTTGTTACTCTTTCACGCAAAAACGGCTGGACCGATTTGGTTGAAATTTGGTATGTAGATAGGTGATACCCTGGATTAACACATAGGCTACTTTTTATCCCGATATTCCCGCGGGAACGGGACTTACGCGGGTGAAACCGCGGGGCGCAGCTAGTACTCAATAATCCTGGAATGTTGGCAGTGGTTTTGGTTGCTGCCAATTAATTATAATGAATGATTGATTCAAAGCCAACGCAAAGCAATCTCCATGAGATTGTGGAGTCACAACTATAAGCATATTCTGATCTGTGTCATAGATGTCGTAAACTGTTCGTGTCACACATTATACAGCACGCGTGACTTCATACTATAAAGAAGTAGATTCTTAATTGATATTTCTACTCTGTTTTACTGACGGTTACTTCTTAAGAAACCGTCCCTTTGGTTCGTGTCTGTATTGAATGGACCCGTTCAAGGCTCAAGTTGCGTCGTAACTAGCACATGAACCCTGCTCCACTTACCGTCAAGTTTAGTCTGAGCTGAGTTATAATGGCGAGTTCACTACAACACGGATGAATATTAATTATGTTATCTATTATGTTATGAAAAAAGCAACTTAAGTCGTTTCAAAGTGATCCTGAGCATAACACAAGAATGTTTAATTGTACCTAGTGTAGTGTGTGCATGTAAGTACTTACTTAACTGATTTTTCTACGTTTTTTTTTTTGACTCTACATCCTACTCTACAAACTATCCGTAAGCTTTTAGAAAATTACCGAGGTAACTATTACTAACACACAGTTATTTACCTAAATTTCTGCTGGCATTTGTCATGCAGCTATAGAGTTGTTTTTTGTGACCCACTTAGATCAATTATGTCAAACAAACAAGGCTGAATTCACGCCAATGTTTATTTACTATGCGTTTGTGTCTCCATTTCGGCTAATGGAAGGCGTGAATCGTTTGTTTTATTACCGTTGCATACTATGGCGTGAAATATTTGTATTTGTGATCTCGTATGACTTCATCATACCGCAAAGTCATGTTGAATAACTAAAGAAAACATTTTTTTAAATCTTGACCGACAGAGAAACAAAAAAACCGACGAAGTGCGAGTCGGACTCGCGCACGAAGGGTTCCGTACCATAATCAATAAAATCAGCAAAAAATCACGTTTGTATGGGAGCCCCTTTAAATGTTTATTTAATTTTGTTTTTAGTAAGTATTTGTTGCGGCAACAGAATACATCATCTGTCTAACTATCACTGTTCATGAGATACAGTCTGGTGACAGACGGACAGACAGACAGTGGAGTTTTAGTAATAGTTACCCATTTTACCCTTTGGGTACGGAACCCTGAAAACGTTTAGAAAAACAGTTGAAGGTCGAACACGATTATTATTTACTCCTGTCTCCAATTTAGGACTGGTAAATTCATGTGCATCGTTCTCAAAATGTTGATGATATCTGCCTGCATTGAACAGTGTCAGTCCATCAATTACCGTCTGGTTGTCAAGGTATCTCTCGATTGTCAACTGATTCCCACAGCTTAATACCGTTAAAAATGTCGGCTTTTTGTACGGAACATCGTTCAATCGAGATACACTACATTGTCTCTTGTTTATGTGGTTTTGTAAACTGATTTCACCGAGAAAATACCTAGCTTTGATAGCATAACGAATGTCAGTTATTTCTTTGGCATTGGATCCGACTGGGTTTGCCGACGACGTCTTTTACACATTACTGCCGTTTCATTAAAAATAATTGAATTAAATGGTACCTTAATTCAAACCCTTTTAATAAAATATATCAACACAAATATCTAAGTATATTGCAAAGCTTGCATTAAATGGTGTTGTTTTATAACTGGTTTGAATAGCAACACGATTCACAAAGATCGAAGTCGAGTTCAAGGCTCGTTGGATGACATAATGACGGTCGTTAGGCACATCCATGATAACATTGCGAGCTTAGCGCAATCAACATCACTATTTTCTAGTTAGGAAAGGTTCAATTTGCCATTTTGCAGAATAACTTTTGTAACCTCATACACTTTAAGCAGTATTATTTTAATTGAAATGCTATGACACTTTCTTTTGCATTACGCAAATTTATAGGATAATTTTGATATCCCGGGAGCTTCTTCAGCCCCTCGCTTCAAGCTTTACTGGGTTTGAGATCCTCTAAAATTAAAACAAATGCAACTCCCCTATCCCCTTTTAGAAGTGCATGGGTGCCGTGACTATCGTGATCCATCTAATTAGTTTGGCTCATGCTTGAGTTGTGGGGTTTCGTTCTCTGGAGAACAACATTAATCAAGATAGGTACCTAAGTACCTACGTTTTTTCTTACAATGTTCAAAACTCTATGATGGCATCTTATCTATTTGCACTGATATAGATGAGGTTTAAAATCTGGAGTAACCTTAGCCGAAACAGGTTTCGGTCGCCTGAACCTCTTACCTGTTCCTAACAAAATAATACCAACTGTTGCATTAAAAGTGATCTAAGAATAGAATACCTAGAAGTTCTAGTAAAGAAATACCAGTCATTATTTTTGGAACAAAAATCACACAAACGTTGCTTAAAGAGAATACCTACTTATCTAATAAAACTTCCTATGGATTGGACACTTCTCGCCTCTCACCAAACGAGACTGCTTGCCTTTCGAGTTCTCGATTGCGTTCTTTTGTACGATTGCTGATTTGTGTGTAAAATTGTCAAGGAATATTTTTATGAAGTTGACTGTCCAAGGTTGCCGAGTTCAAAGTTGTTATAAAACAAGTTCACAGAAGTTGTTTATTGATTTAAGGTTATCTACGGGCCACAGGTTGTGACTCTTTGTTTTGGTGCGTTCATTGACCTGAGCCACCCCTTGCAAGGGCGACAGGCCGTCTGCCGCACCCTCACGTAGTGCATATTATGTCTTGCCAAGATAATATTTAAATTTTACACGGGCATCAAGAATGTTTAGAGTAAGCTAACTATGAAGCAACATTCGCTCTTATTTATATAGCAATTGAGTCTATGTTCTAAATCTTTGTAGATGGCAATCCAAACATGTTTCTTCATTACGTGTTTATTTTAATAACTTTAACTTGCTTTTACTCGTTCCTAACATGTTCTTTTAAATCATAAAATAGTTCGTTTTCTGTCACTGAAGCATCAATTTTCTCTACCAAAAAAAAATGAAATGAAAGCAATCTTCATTCATAAATACATTTCATACAAAAGGAAGGGGGAGAATACCTCTTTGTGGCTTAACTAATTAAACGACCACAATAGATTGGAATGAGGCCGGTAAAGTTATCATAACGAATGGTACTAAACAAGAGAGGCTCAGATTGGCCAATAAGTCAATTAAGAAAGTTAGATTAGAAGTTTCCGTTACTTATCTAGGTATTTGGCACAAACTAGATTTCTATTGACACTGTAAAATAAATTATCAACATTTTTCGGTCACTGTCTCCTTACAGTTTTCATGTTCATGGCCATTTCAGCCACTCAACTTCCATTTCTCGTGCGTGTCATCTTTCTGACCGCCCCAATATTTTCCTTGGACATACTTTTAGTTTTGAATCCATCCAAATTAATACCGAAGGCTTCACACGTTATATTAAATTCTTTTTCATTTATTTAGCAATGCGCTATCTACATTATCGGCAACTTTTACCATTGAAACTTCTAGTTGCCATATTTTTATTAAATACTTTTTTTTACAAAAAGCCGATCGACGATAATGGTTGTTACGACTGTCGAAGCACTTAGAGTCACCATTTCAATGCAATTACACTTATATACCGAGTTTCAAGTACCAACATTATGCAAGAAGCATTTGTGAGAACATTTAGTTAAAGGTCAGGTTTACGTAACCTTCATCTTATTGATGCTATTATTGGTATCAGGGCAAGAGAAAATCTACGTTATATTTGAAGAAACACAATAAAAAAATCAAGATTTAATACAAAAAATTATATTAGAACCATGGTTTGTTTTCGCTAAGTTTGACTTAAATTTTTCCTAGGTCCAATAAATTTAAAATATAAAAGGTAAGTAAGTACTTAGTCCTTTATCGTTATAAAAGAAACATTTTCAATTTCCCAGTGCCTTAAAACACCAGACAGGTAGAAGGCTATACACCTGCTTATGCGTATACTCGTCCCGTTCCATCGTAATATCCGGAGTGGGTGTATCTCAAATGTGTTGCATAATGAATGTGCCCTTTGGTGCGAGCGAAGCAATCATTGTTTCGTTCCTTTTAGTTGGTAGGGTTATTTCGTTTCTGATATATTCAGTACATAGTTTTCTAGGTTTGAGCCTTATTGTTTTACCACCCTCTGCAAGTCTAATTAAATCATGCATTACACTTAAAGGAAAACGATCATTATTGATACATTTTTAACCGACTTCAAAAAAAGGAGGAGGTTCTATGTTCGGGTGTATGTATGTTTTTTTTTTTTTTTTTTTTTGGATGTATGTTCATCGATATCTCCGTCAGTTCAGAAAGGGTATGCTACCATAGTGGTCCCATAAAAATTTTACTACTGAGGGATTGATAGTTTTCCCGTAATACTCAAAAAATCACTGATCTTTTGGAAAAATGTGGACCGATTTCCAAAATTTTTTTTTTTGCTTGAAAGGGTATACATATCTAGGTGGTCCTCATACTTTTTTTTCCTGAGGGATTGATAGTTTTCCTGTAAATCTCAAAAAACCTCATTCTCACTACAAAATCTGAGTCAAACATTGAATAGTTTGACATGTTTAAATACGCTCGAGGTGATCCCATATAATTTTATTCCTGAGGGATTCTCACTCTAACTTCTTTGATCTTGACTATTCCAATATCTAACCTAACCTACTATATTATTTACACTAAAAATTGAAAAATAAAAATTTTTGAAAAAAAATTGAACCGACTTCACATAACACAAATAGACACTAAGAACCTTCTATGTATGTACCTACACTAAAAAGAGAAAAATAAGAATATACACATGCAATTATTACTTACAGTATTCAAATAATAAATTATTATGTTATATTATATTTGAAGTCGGTGCCAACTATTCTACTCTAACTACTCCATACAATTTTGCACCCAAGTTCTATTGTAGGTACTCGTAATTTCTTCTTAGATGTAAATGCATAGGTAGTTGGCACCGACTTCAAAATATAATATGACATAATCATTTATTATTTGAATACTGTAAGTAATAATTGCATGTGTATATTCTTATTTTTCTCTTTTTAGTGTAGGTACATAGAAGGTTCTTAGTGTCTATTTGTGTTATGTGAAGCCGGTTCAATTTTTTTTCAAAAATTTTTATAGTATGTATAAGTAATAAGTTTATATACCAAATGTGAGGAAACATCTTGCTATGTATATTACCTACTTTATAATTTTCTTTCACTTGTCTCACTACGTGGAATCGTGATTCTCTCTTCCATTTCCCTCTATCACTCGTCAATTTAGATAATTGACAATGCCATTGATCACCATGCTATAACTTTTGATTCTTAAATATAAAAGAACCGTAAGCTCTTTCCGATTTGAAGCGGAAAACGCTGCTTAGAATATAATTTGAAATTTAAATTATTGATATGCATCCAGCCAGAACCAAAACATGACATCGAAATGGTGCTGCGGGCCTTGTACCGAAGGAAAGTAATTGGAAAGATAAGCCAAATTATCAGTTATACTGCCTTGCATAACTATAACATTAAGCGGACAGTGAACTTGTTTCCGGAGCTCGTGTAGTATATTCTACACACAAGAAACAATAATGCATTGGCTTTTAAGCCTTTAAGACTGCGGTACGGAACTATGCAAATTCTATGAAATATCAAATAACAATAAATGAAAGACTTAATGCTTTTCCGAGTAACAAAAGTGATTGTTTATGATTTTAGTGAGTGAATAAACGAGCCAATTCCTCAGTAAAAGCAATATTAAGTTATTTGTCATCATCATGGCTACCCTTCCCACCACGTGGTATCTTTTGCAATTTCGAAATTTCCGGATATATTAGTTCAGTATTACTATGACATAACTAATGTAATGAATTGTGACACTTCGAACACTTCAAGGATTGACTGCTTCTTTTATGAAGACACTACCAAGGAGCAGCAAGTGCACGTGCAAGTGCATCGGAGCAGGACTTTTTCAAAGGCAGTTAAATAAACCACTATTAAAAGGTTTGGTTTGGCCAACATCACTTTTAATATGTAGGTAGAGTAATACAATTAATTGTGTATTTTGTAGATCGTGAAACAATCAGAGTTTAATTACAGAATACTAAATGGTATCTATGTATCTACCCGTGTGTATGTATGAAGAATGTAATGAGAGTGAATGAGGCGAAAGTTGTGTGTCAGGATCGTAGCGACTGGAGATCCGTGGTCTCTGCCTACCCCTTTGGGAAAGAGGCGTGACTTTATGTATGTATGTATGTATGTATCTACCCGTTTATCTACACTAATATTATAAAGAGGAAAAATTTGTTTGTTTGTTTGAATTGAATAGGCTCCGAAACTACTGGGCCGATTTGAAAAATTCTTTCACCATTAGAATCCCACATTATCCCTGATGAACATAGGCTATATTTTATCCCGGGAAAGTGATGTTTTCCCGAGGGACAGCGGGTAACACCGCAACGGACAGCTAGTGCTTTATGTTTAGGTTATTAAACAATTGAACTTGCACGTCCTAATTGCACAAAATGTGTAAACGTGCTTAAAAGTTAGAGTAAGACCATTTTTATATGATACGCAATAAATTTTATTCTAATTCTGGTAATATTGTCTCAAATATTCTTTAGCTTTCCTTCGATACAGTTATTGAAAAAACTTAACATAATCATAGTCCAGGTAGCTACTGTTATGACAGCTGCCAGCCTGCCAGTCACGTAAACAGGCATGCGCACGCGCTTGAGATAATGTTTGTTTTCATCTACCGACTGAACAACAGGTTTTGGTATGACCTTTTTCTTGGATATCGTGGGAGGTGCGACATGAAGGTACTTTAAAGCATTCCGATTTGAAAGCACTTTACTAACAAAATATCAGTATCTACCTACCTGCTTTAAAGATACCTCCGCAAGCTCCTGAAATAGTTGATGTTTTAAAATAAAAGTATTTAATAGGTAAATTTTATGCTGTGCGGTATCTTCTGTAGCTAAAATATAATTTTGTCATAAGTTAGAATAAAACTATGAATCAAACGACATCTCCCCAGAAGCAGGATACGCTGTGACGTAAGATGCGTCAACGCTTTTATTTTTATTTGTGTGTGAAGTACAAATGTATGGGACAATCGGAACCCCACATTCTACACCCCCATATGGGCTATTCTACGAGGCCATTCAACGTCTTGCGACCGTGAGAATAATAAGGATTTATGAATTGTGATTTACACACAATAACTATAATATTGTATGCGGTTATGGTATTCTGTCTGTCCCCAACATAGTGTTTTATTACTGCATACATACGATAACTTTGTGTGGGCAGCGCGGTGCTTAGATCTTTATTGGATAGGATTCGGCATGGAATATGAAAAACTGGCTGACAGAATTCGCTTTTTAGATTAAAATTATTTCTTAGTTGATTTATCCCTAGTCCGAATTCATAGTTTTATTCCGATTTTCTTTAAATAAGTAGATCAAAATAAATGAATAGACTTTTTTGTCAATGCAAATTGCACTGGAATAGTTTCTAATAATTCTTAGGTAAAAACAACATAAGGTACCGCAAAAATCATGTCCATAATATCCTATCCCGTGACCACAGTTGCGGCGCTTCACGGAACTAGCCGAAGCCAGCCGAATGTTTATGGTGTTTTTTCTTCTGTCCTGCTCTTTCACTCCTACAAAAACATAAGGATAGCTAAAAGCACAAGGCACTCGTGATCCATACGTTCCGGCTGTGAGCGATGTTGTGCTTGCGGTATATTTCCACCGTATTGTTTATATTATGAAAAGTTATAACAATGTTGCGATATATTTGTGTTTAATAACTGCGTTGTTGGTATATTAAACACAACTTGGTGCGTGTGCGTTCGTGTTAATGATTGTGTAGAAAATAGACTGTTTCTTGGAGGTCGCAGGCCTGATCAAAATGTAAGTTATTGTAACACATACCGGATATTGAATAATGCTTAACAATATCAGGTGAGTAGACGAATTTAAGCAAAAACAATGTATCTCGGTACTGACTAAACTTATGTAGGTAAGTAAGTTTAGTCACTTAGTGCCCGGTAAGTGTATAAAGTACCTACCTAAACTTAGCAGAATTTATTTAAGTGTAGCATTAAGTAGTTAACTTAATGCTACACTAATATTATAATGAGGAAGAGCTTGTATGTAGCTAGCAAACCTCGAAACTACTTAAGTATCTGATTTTAGAAAAAAAATAAGATTTTTCCAGATAGATATTGAATGCGGGCGAAGCCAGAGCCTAAATAAAAAATTTAAGCTTTTTGATTTTATTGCTTGATAACTCAGTAAGTTATAAAAGTAAGAGATAATGATAAAAAAATATGCAGAGTGTAACATTTAGATCGGTCAGTATGGGAAAGTCTAAAAAGATCCGTTCTCAGGAATCATGTCATCGATTTTAGTAACAAAGAAAACTGTATCCATACATATTAAAAAAAACTTGTACTCAGCTCGGGAATCGAATCCGGACGTTTTGAATGAAACTAAAACTAGGTATTTCTATTTAGATATCAATTGTGTAGGTCATAAGCAATAAATGATAGTATGAAAGAATAGAAAGAAAGAAAAATATTTATTTTGAAACATGATGTCTAAAATTAATAAAAGCATTTTCCATTTAAACATACTTTCCAATACTGACCGATGATGTACCTAAATGTTACATTACACTACACCCTGTATATGTTATTAGAAGATACAATACATAGTAGATACAAAAGTAGTAAAACTCATATCTTCTACCTACAGACCCCTTTATTTTTAAATTGTTTAATCAAGCCGTTAAAGTTGATTACAGAGTCAGTTATTAGCATAATAATGATTATATCCTAGAGTAGAACGCTTTTAAGTCTAGAATTTATGGTGGAATAATTTGGTTGTTTGCCAAGTCGAATTATGTGAAGACTAGGTTAGGTACGCATCTACTCACTTGAAGCAATTTGGACCGACACCAGGCATCATCACATTGTCCTTCAGTTAGGTACTACATGTTTTATACGAGATTACAGAATATAATCAGGTGCCTGCTGCCTGAAAGGAGCTGCGTCCATAAAATACTTTCGCCATATTGGTTCGAAAGAACCTGTGACACAACTATTGAAATTAATTATTGGACCGCATCTGTAGTGGGGGTAGGTAATGATAGGATATTTCCATCAGAACATAATACGAAGAATTGTTTCCAGTTTATTTCTGTTCAATTCATCCGATGCTAAACCTTCATGTCCGTAGGTCGTTATGTTTATCAGTCGGCAACTAAAATACTCGCTATTATATCATTATTCAAAACAGTGCTGTGGGCAATAGCGGAATCAACTGTCCTTCGAGTTTGAACTCTATCATTTCCACATAGAGCAGGATTTAAGGATATTTTTCCACATTGCCTTTTTGAACTATATTTCCCTGGTGTAAGTAAACGCATTAGCATGCAATGGGGCCACATAGCGACCATTCTTGGAACCATTTGTTTGCCCGACGATCGACATTTGTGATCGTCAGGCCAGCATGTTGATTGTTTGCCCGCTCGTGTGACTGCACCCTTTTACGCGTTCTTGAAATAGCGCGTAAACCTATGACATAAATGGAACGATTTGATGGTTTGTTAGGGTAAGTTTATTTGTTCCTGTTTACGGCTTGCTATCGGCTTTCACAATGCTATTAGATTACTTAGCTATACTAATATAAAAACAATTTATGGTAACAATTGGTTGGTTAATCTCAATACGCCAAGATTATGTAAATATTTTAAAATTCAGTAGGACTTCCAACGTAAAGATTGCCTTAAACGATTGTGCAACGAACTGTAAAAAGCATTTTGCGTGCAAGTGATGCGAAGTTGCGCGCACTCATCTGAAGTGTAGCTCGCAGTCACAGCAACAGTCCAGCGGCGGTTGCTGAAAGGCGCGCTTGAATAGTGGCCCAGCCCTCGCTCTGGTCGCCCGCTATTTGCAGAACAATGCAGGCTTGATGTGCGCACGCCGCTACTGGGAAAGCGAGGAGGGAAAACGCGCGAAGTCGCCAGTCTCGGCTCGCGAGCGCGACTTGCCGCGCGCGGCGCGAAGCACGCACGCACGCTTGCGCCCTGGCGCACGCCGACTCGGGCCGCGCTCGCCGCGGCGTTACCTTCTCTGAATCGACCGTGGACTCCGCGGATGATTCCAGTACGACCACTGTGTCAGAGTTACCGTGTCAAAAGGTTGGTGACCCACCCCTAGTGCAACCTGAAATCCACCTACAGGGGAAGCTCCTACGTCCTGTTTTTCCTCGCCCCGGAGATGGTGACTTCCGCCCCCGCGTGAGCGTTCATAAGATCCGTCGCAAATGTCAAACATAGGTACTCAATTATATGAAAATAACCGGCCTATTCGTTTCATCTCTACCCTTTTTATCCGACTTCATATTTGCGAATTTACCTACTCCCACTTTCGAGTCAAAAGGAGGTTAATTTTTTAGGCGAACAAAAAAAGTCAATTATAATTAATTTTGTATTTGCTTAATAGAAACAAAACACTCATGTGCACACTATAAATAAGCGATATGAAATCAACAGGTCACTATTTATGCTGTGATCAGATCAAACACAGGCACTACTTAACATGCACTTTCAGAAAAATACTCATGTTGATTCTACTGTACTTATTTAATTTAGATTCGATTTTGCACGATTGACCTTTTAAACATCCTTTTATTAAATAAGAGCTTTAAAGATTAGATGAGAGCTTTTTGCTGTCTCTTGGTCACGAATAAGGTTTTGAACGTTGGTGAAGTAGGCACTTGTGAATTTTTTATTCAACCATACACCGATATTTCTAAGAAAACGTACGTAGGCTTTGTAAGCCTATTCAAATAAAATCAAGAGCGCAATAAAATCTTGGTAGGAGAAATTGGTGACCCACATGTGGCGTATTCAAACTGAAATTAGATTGCTGTAATGTGTTAGAGTAGGAATATAAACTGTGCCGACCAAATTATACCAAGGGATATGTCATGCCCCAGAAATAATAGAACGCATTCAATGCTGGCTAGAGTACGGGATGACATCACCCTATTGCAATGACATCAACGTGAAGTAAAGAAATCGATAATTTTAGAATTTTAAGTGTTTACACACAAAACAGGTAGAGTATTGGCACATAGAGAAGCACGATTGTCTTTAGATGTTTACGCATATGACGCATATTACTTAATAAACAAGGTCAAAGAAAGTTTTATACACAAAAAGAAGAATCTGTTTTAAAACTGTTCAAATTAATTAAGGTATCATATGGAGGATGACTGAGACTTGTGTCTCGACAACAGTATAAAACAGTTCTAAAATTAATATGTATGACAGTAAGTCCTATGTTTGAGAAAGTCTAGACATTTTCTAATTGCTCCAGCAAGTGATTAAGTTGACAAGCAATAACATACCGAGAAACCTTATACCGCATTCTTTTCTGAGACTAGTTCAGAACTACGCAGAATCCTACTTAAAATATTGCAAAAACAAGGCAAAAACGTTTATTAGACCAGGAGGTGACCAAGACACAATCTCATCGAATACCAGCATAGATGAGGTATGGCAGAAATACGTAGTATGTGATGTATGTTCAGGGGCTATCGAAGATTTGTACCCATATCTATCTCAAGATCATGTAACATGCAGATCTTGCCAACGGTAGGTTAGGTACTCGATTACATGGTAGTTAACGGTTGCGGCTCGGATATAGGTTTACGATTACGAGTAGGAATTAGAAGTATTGTAGGAATCTACGAGTTTTTAATGTCTAGGAAGTTATATTGTTACGAGTATAGTCTATTAGAATAAGAGTCTAGCTTGTCATAGTTTAGACTAACGGTAACCTAGTGGTATCTCTCGTATTTCAATCCCAAGATAGGGAGTTATTCACTCGATTTTCGTTTAAAAAAATGTTGATGCAATATGACATGAGCTTTAAACAGCATAAGAAAAAGTGTTGAGGAAACCCGCGGCTATTCAGCTTCAACATACCTAAACGATCTACTGTGGAGGATGATGTCGGTGCTAAGCTGAGCAAGCCTAATCCATCTTTACAAAATCCTAGGCACTAAAGCCTCCTGATGCTCTGATCAGAGGTTTCCTTTTGAATCTATATCAGAAGACCTCCGTTTTAAAAGATGATTCACTAACTCATATGTTTGATAATCTCTTCCAAAACAGAGCAAAGAGAAATTGGAGCAAACATTTAGGTCAAGGTTCAAAGTTGAGAAGGAAATAGGGATGGGTTGGTAATGGTAACCATTGAATTGAAACCCTTTTCAAAACAGACGGAGTTAGCACTTGTTTTATTAGAAAACACCATGCCTAATTCGAATTTCTAAATCTCATACAAGTAGCATACGCATATTAAATCACCTTCACTTCGTCATTATCATCCACAGTAATATCACATTGCTGGGTAGTAATTCCTTCAGTTTACTCCATTAATTCCGACCTGTGCTTCGCGCATCCAAAATCTATGACCGTTTTGACGTCGTCGACCCATCGTGTATTTCGACGACCTTGACTTCACTTACCTTAAAGATAGGTAAAAATGTCTATGCAAATTAAAAAATGGTCACAAATTAAGCAAAAATTGAATTCATGAGACCGGATTTCACATCGCAACAAAAGGTTACGCTTCGTATTCAGAATTTCATTATCTTTGCGCCTGCATCCTACTCATAACTTATTCAGTTTCAATTTCGACTCTATTGCTCCCGCTTTAGAACGCAAAATTCTAAAAATTATGATATTTTACGGACAAATGAAAAAAATGCGGAGCAAGAGCGGAAAACTATTGCTTTTTAACTTCTGGCTCAACGGAGGATGTGAACGCCAAATGAATGAACACTTTTATAATTAAATTTTGAACATCAGACGGGTTTATCAAACGTAAAAGCTTATCATTTCTTTGAGGATTGTGTTCTTGGTAATAAAACATGAAATGTATCATATTACCCAAGGTTATTTTTAATTTAATAGCAGGCATGGTACCTTATTAAGTTCAATGCTCTACATTTTCATTACAGGACTTAAAAGAGCAAAATTAGTCACACTTTGATTACTTCCTGCAGTCTATTTATGGTACAAATAAACGTGGTAGAAAATGTTGAATATAGCACTAATAAAGTCGAAATAACTTAAACTACTTACCATTTGGTTATAGGTAATTGTTCTATCCAGGAATCTAGAGCACGATTTTTTTTATGAGAAATTCATTTATTGTGAAATAAAAAAGTTAGTTCAGTTGAAAATATGTATTTCTGTAAGTACCTAACCTACTTATCTAAATGGAAAGATCACAGACTTAGAAATTCGTTGACAATTTTACGATAATCTGAATTTTTGAACGCCCATTAAATTAAATAAAGCGTTTTACCATTAGGTGTTAATAATAATAGCCAGGAAGTCCAGAATGGATATCATAAACAAATATAAGCTGATGGACGGGAATGAAGCTGACCTGCTTCGGTGAAGATGGAGATATAACTATTTCCGAATTGGTCTTTAACTTTTATGGGTTGCAGGAAAAGCCATATTGAATGAACCATGAACCGGGGAATAAAATAGGATAATCTAAAACAGCATTAATACAACAATATACTAGGCATTTTCTTCTTTACAGGTCACGAATGAATCCCCAAACCGCGAAAGACATTATTTTTAATAAAGGTATTCAATTTAGGCACACAGCAATGTATATCAAACTTGCTTATTTTTATTTAACCCCAGTGCTGCAAAATTATGTCTACTGTCATGGGAATTTAGTTATGAGCTTGATTACATTTGTTACCTTCATTTATAAGAATGTGACGTCGCGGGCAAAACTGGTGTCACGGTCTGTTCGCCGTTTGCCCCCTTTCTGATTTCGTCTACAATTTCTAGCCATCCATAGAAATTGTGGTTTTTTGCCCCCTTTTTGAATTCTTGTACTTTTTATTAGTTCATCGCCCACTTTTCTTACCTTTGTAATACTTAAACTTACAATATTTCTTGTAATTTTCTTATGAACTATGTCATGTGCCTACAACTCTTTATGATTTTTTTAGCATAACCTATTACGCCAAGTTCTAAGTCAACTTCTAAAAATTTGTTCGTTTGTGACCCGCAAGCCAAGAACAGTAAAAGATTGTTGAAATATAACCAGTAACTCAATTACAGTAACACAGTTTCCAATAAATTGGACCGGGTTTCCCGCTCTGAAGCTCCTGAAACAACATTAATTTCCTCACGCGAAGTGGGAACCAACTTGCGAGATTCAAGCCAACCTACTTTTTCTTCCGTATGTTCGTACTGTGCCATTTGCTGGTTGGTACGTAATAACGAGATGAAACAATTTCTAGACTTTGTAGGTTATTTGCTTGCTTCGAGCTTGTATCAAAGTATGAATGAATCAAAATACTTTCATGTAGGCATACCTAGATGCTTTTTAGGGAAGTGTGTTCAACTCGAATTTTGAAAACTTTTAAGTAATTTGATTTTCGAATATCTGTGTTTTGTGTGGTATTGGAGTACGTACCTAGTACCTACTTGAGTTCGTATGAATTAGTGGCCCAATTCTGGCGACGGAGTTTTAAGGCCGTTTTATGTGCCTTCGTCATGGCTACCGTAAGTCATACCGGTCCGGTAGTACCGGACAGCTGGTTAGTAAGAACCTATCGCTTTATTTATACCTCAAGACCTATGACTTCATTAATGTCTACCTATATCTATTTTCAGCTTGGTCGCTTAAAGCTCACATTTTCCATATTTACTGCCATGCCGATGGCTATTTGCTACGCGCTCCATATCGTTCGTTTACGAGGTGGTTAACGTATAGCTTCATTAAACATTGTTCCTACGGCTGACCCACTTTTTAAAGTTTATTTTTACTCAACAGAAATATCCATTTTTCATGATGGCGGTAATCGTAAAATGTTTATGAAAGGTTTACGTATGAAACTTATTCAATGCACCTTGAAAGCCACCTGTAGTGCGCATATTTTGGGAACTGATTAGCAAGTTTGCTTATAATAAATAAAATATTTTTTTTAAGTCTTGAAGAAGGCCTCTATAACGATGCTGCTTTATGAGATGAATGCACCTTGAAAGCCACCTGTAGTGCGCATATTTTGGGAACTGATTAGCAAGTTTGCTTATAATAAATAAAATATTTTTTTTAAGTCTTGAAGAAGGCCTCTATATGAGATGATTATTTTAGACAATTGCATGAAAGCAGATAGCGGATAGTTATTTTATTTATTTTTTACTAAGTACCTAATATAAGCAAATCCATTTATGTAATATCTTAGGTACATATCGTTTTCAACAAAAAACTAAAACACTCTTTAAAACAACATCCACTAATTCTAGTAAATTTTGTAGAGGTGTTTCGTAGTTGTGTCGTTTCTGCCTGTATATATTTTTTTTGCAATCTAAATAAAACGCAGCAAATATACTGACTACAAAAACTCGTATTGCTCGTAGGTACATAACAAAAAGGCATGTGTATCGTTAGCTCATGCTCGTTGAGTCCGCAAACACCCTCAAGTCACGCGAAGTGATGCCTCGAAAAGACACAAAAGCACTTGAGTCTTCGTCTCAAGATGTACAAGAGATTGTGCTGGGGAAATGGTTTTAAATATTCTAGTTTGGTCAATACTTTTTTCAAAACATGTTTTGAATTGAAACTAGTGGTTCTTAATGTTTTATCGAAGCAGTTTATGAATTTTGGTAGCACAAGACTATCTTCATTGATTTTTATGCTTAAGAGGATTAGCTTTGAAAAAAAAAAACAAGTTACACTGAGCTTCAGCGGGCGGGGCTTGCTAACTGAGCCACAAGCGAAGAACCGGGGATATTTGATAAACGCATCGATTTGGAAAGGATTTCGTGATTCTAATTTTCCGCTCAAGCTTCATGATTGGTCGACGACAAGCATTTTGTAAATTTTCAATAGGAACCGTTGATGTCAGAGCCACTGAACTTTTAATCTGTTATGAACAAAGCTTTTTCTCACAAAAAGAAAACCAGGATACGTAACAAACATAATACGAAGTAATCCACGCGAACAAAGGACACTGCAATCGATTCAGCACAACCAGGCCAATAGGTCAGTGGACTCAACATGAAATATTATACCATTTGCACTGCATGACAAAGTTAACAAGGTACTCAAGCAGTCACAGATCAAAACGGCATCCGCCAAGGCTATTGGGAACTTGATCGGTGATCTCGTCCCATTACAGATGTAGCCTAAATAGTTGAGAACTCGTCAGCTAATGAAAATAAATTATTCCATGCATGGTGTGTGTAATGGTTTGGAACACGAACGCATCGATAATTTTGAAGATATGTTTGATATAAGACAGATTCTATTAGCTCGACTTTGCTTAGAAAACTACAACTAATCAGCGTACTTCAACTTGACGGAATCCAAAATCGAAACCTATTTACTCAGAATGCGAATCATACTTAATCAGCTCAGGTACCGCCCGAGTGGTTATTAGATAAATTGCTCCGGTTAATAAGTTGTTGAGCCATACGAGTAAGCTTGTAATTTGGCCGCCTATAATGCATTTTGAACCGGAAAACTGCAATTGTGACTGGGTCTACAATTTGAAGTGGTCTAAAATGTTTATTAGTGTGTGAATACTGCATTTTGTAGGATGTTGCGCAGTTGAAAAATACATAAAATAAATAAATAATAAATAAATAATGCTGGACTTTCCACACGACATCATCTAGCCCCAAAGTAAGCAGAGCTTGTGTTATGGGTACTAACATGACTGATATACTACTTGTATACTTTTTGTTTGTAAATACATACATCCAACAGTTTAATTGTTTTTTTTTATTAAGTACAAGAACGTAATGGAGAATCGATCTCGTCCAGTTTATTTCTGGAATATGTTTATGTATCAAAGTAGAGATCACTTGGTGAAACTTGTTCAATGTCAGATGAAATGTCATTTAGGAGTCACTCGACAAAGCCCTCCAGTAGCTGACGGGCCTACCATTGTTCCCAAAATGAACAATCACATGTTTGCATACGGTCTCAATGATGGAAACTTTTGTAACTGACTTCAACTAGGTCGTTTTAATGGACTTTTTACAGCCGGTTCGGTAATCGAAGGTCACCTGTCTCATGAAACTACACTTGTATAGGAACACAACTAATTTTGATTCGATTTTCATTCTAATTTTGCTCAGTTTTCAATGATAAGTGATAGGGGAGAGTGGAAGAAGAGAACTTATTGTGCCAAGCCCTCCTAAAATATAAAAACGTTACCAAGACACAGTAGATGTTATCTCAGATTTTATGTAAAGAATTTAAAATCCTTAAAAAATACCTAAGGGTGTTGTCAAGGGCAACATAGTAGGTATGCTTTGTCATAGATGTAGATTACATTCCAGAAAATAATCAAATTTAGGCAAGACAACGTCTACCGGGGCTTTTATTATTACTCGTATTCGTATATGCTTGATATTTTTTGCGGATTGAATTATTTGAATCAATGACCGCAAAATCGTCGACATTTATAGCCGAGACAGAGTTTGTATTCGATACACAGCTGCTTCCGTATAAAGAAACCAATTCATTGAGCATAGCGATTACCACATAAATATGGCAGCAAAACATTACGACGGTTTCATTGTTTATGTATCGTTTCCGTGGAGGCTCTACAAGTGCTCGATCTGGGATTGACCAGCGTTTTTTGCTTGTGCACTGTGCAGTCTTTGTGCATTATCACGTCTAGCTATGCGTACAATGTAGACTAGACAGTAGACGAATTTGCTGCTAGCATCAAGCGGATAAAAAACGAATTCCAGTATAAACTCGTAAGGAATTCTTATTCCAAAGTTTTTATTGAAATGTTTTCTTTTCAGGTTCGCGTCCGCGAGTTCTATATCGCGATGCAGCGTTGCCCCTACATCCACGAGATGAAGGAGCGACTGCTAGGCGCACCAAACGATTCAGAAGTACCGCAGGCCCCGCCGCCACCTCCCCCCCGCGACGACCCACAGGTCGGAACCATCGTCAAAGTGAGATCATCCATCTTTCATAATACTGAATGCTCCAGGTTTTGGGAACTACTCGCAAGGAGTTTGACCGTTAGATGAGAATTCTCATCCAAGTGCCGTAGATTACTCATGAAATGGGTGCTTTAATGCCTTCTGCGGTGACCTCTAAAGAAGAGAACTGTAGCATCATGTGAAACGGCGGTACTTATAGTGTTATACAAATAACAGATATGAATAGTAGTAAAATAAATTGAAAAGTTTTGTAGAGCAGAGCTAAATTGTATTAAATTTCCTGGAGCAATCAGATTCTGCAACTGTTTTGAACCCGAGTGAATTTAGAGATCCTTACAAGTTTCAAATGAGTTTGTAATTTTTAGACAAATGTATTTAGACTCGCGAACCCCGAAATGTGTGAATTCGGTGTGTAATTATGTTAAAGTTCATCGCAGTTTTCATTCGCCGTCATATTAGTTTTGCACTTTAGAACGTAGTAAGCACTGAACATGTAGATATACTCTCTTATAAGTGTTATACCTACAGAAATCTCACAAAATTTAGTTTTCTGTGAAAGTAGAATACTTATTTTCAAACTTTCAACAATCACGATTACACTTTCACTATATGGTGTTCATCTATTTCTTGCTAAACTTTATCTACAAAGGTCATATGCAATTTAAGACACCTCTTACAATAGAAACACCTAGTGTTCTTATAGCTTAGATAATATTTTATGAACCATTAAAATTATGTTACCGAGTTATAGCGAATTATAAATGATTGAATTAAAGGTGCATAATATCCAGACAATGATCCAACAGATGTAATAAGTATTGCAGAAGATCAAACATTATCAACACTTGAAAAGCATTAGAATAGTAGACCACAGATAACCCACAAATTCACTATAGCTCGGCAATTAAGTCTATTACCGATGCTGTAGCGCGTTATGATGAAAAGTCCAAAATTCTAGGCTAACCTTGTTGTTTCCAGCTGAATTCCGACGGGTATGGTTCGCATACATCCCCGGCGAGGGCGCCACTTGTCCAGGACGAGTGCGAAGCCCCGCCGGAGGAAATAGAAGCCCTCACACCTACTGACGCCATCCTGAGATACAGGAGCTGCTGTCAGCCGAACACCACACCTAAAAATGCCAAGTGAGTTGAGACATTTAACGATATTAGGACACCTTGTTCTTTCCAGCAGTGGAATATTAAGGCTATGGATGATGATGATGAAACAGGCTGTGATCCCATAAGCAGATCGAAAGAGAAGGACCGAGCATGAGACAGAACATGCATTGAAACTGATTTAAGAGGCAGAATCCCCAAATTGCAGGCCAAATTACGTTTATCGTTGTGGCAATAACATTTAAAAACACCAACTAATGCCAAATTCTCCATAGATTTTATTATCAACAAACATATTCTCTAATACGGATCTCAATAAAGTTGAAGGAAGGTTGATTTGAAATAAGCTGATGTACAAATACTCGCGGTAGCTTTAGCCCCTCTATTGGAAAAGTAAATCTCTTCGTGGCAAAATAAGTTTAAAGTACGATACTTTTAGATATAAAGGGGTGTTAATGTACTTTAGGCTCAGATAAATTATAAGATTTTATAAATCAATAGGTACATACTTATTTAATCTAGCATTCAAAATAAAAATTTGAAAGAAGATACTTGCGAGCATTGAAATGTTCATGAATCAATCAATCGAACAATATCCTTATGCTTTAAAAGAAAAATTTATTAGTTTATCTGATTGAATATACCTGAACCTGGTCTGAACTAATAAGTTTCTAACCAGCTAACCTCAAAGTATAAATAGTAATAGCAATTTTATGACCACATTAAATCAAGTTCTATGCCATCAATATCCATTTCGCAGAGTTGACGGTAATTCATCAAGTAGAATGTTTTTCTAAAGAGGTGAATTCTATTAGTGCCAGGAATCCCATAACGGGCTATAGCACGCTCATGAATCAATGCAATTTGTCTTTAGATCCGTCTGATTACTTTATAAGTAGAATACGAACTCTGGGCTACTTATACATGAAAGCCACATTCTGTTCATTTAAAAAATACATACATATCAAAATCTCAAGAGAAAACCAGAAAATTTCTAGCATTAGTCAGTAATGGTAGTCACAAAAAACCTGTGGACAGAGACAATTAAAAAAAAAAGGGGAGGAAGCTGTAATCAAAGCACTTCCACAGCGCATGCATGGACAATCGATTAAGTAGTCCCAACATGTAGTAGGAACCTACCTATACCGATCTACGTGCTTGGCAAAACAGAACGAGAAACCAAATTTAAACCAAATTTGCCAAACTTTATGGACACAAATTTAGTATGGACAAAGGTATTGAGCCGGTAGATGCCTCCTATATAGGAGAAACAGCTCGTGTAATTTTTATTTGGATGTAAATGGTGTAATGTAAGCCACAAGAGAGATATTAGAAAAACAAAAACAAGTAAGAAAATCAACAGCAGTTTCAAACAGACATCAGAAAGCCCAGAGCGGTATTTTCATATTTATCTTTTTTGACACTTCCAATAATAATTCCACAAAGAACACAACAACAGTACCTAACTTATTCCCAACAAAACGATAGTATCGCAATTTTGATTCTCAGAGGCAGACAGACGACCATAAAACGACATTAAATAACGCATTGTATGCAGACTTCAAGGTCGTCTTCTTGATTACCACAAACTAGTTATGTCATTGATGAGTTAAGCTCGTAATAATTGCAATGACGACATTAGATACTTAATAAGGATTGTAAGTTGCTTGGATAATGTTACCGGTCATTTGTAAACGCATTCCAAGATTACCATGTCATGGTCAAGATTTATTGGCATGCAGACCTGTTTTGTTTGATCCAGATAAATGTTTAGAAAAATACTGAGTGACTAGATCAATATGCATAACATTTACAGCTCTTTTTTATTTTTAAATCAGGATCATGTCATTGTCACGACCACTCCAACTGAAAAGAACATCTCTGAGATTGCTTTGTACAAAGCGCTTAGTGTAAGGATTGAAACGCTTTACAAACTTTCCTTAACCGTCCTTTTGTGTCCCTATTCAAAGGCTTCTAGAACGGCATAATTATCTCTCTGCTTATAATGCAAGTGGCGATTTTAGCATGTGTCTTGGCTAGATAACACTAATTGCTATTTCGCAACATGACATAATAGATGCACTCAATATGTATGAGCGGTCACCGTTGCGCCAGAGGACACAGTAAAATAACAATATTATGTATGTAAAATACAGTATGTAGTACTTATCTGCAAGCTATTAAGTTCCCAGGTGTTTAAAGTTGGCCACTTTGTAAGATTACTTCGTAGTGTGTTATTTTAAGTACCTATTTAGCGCGTCCCAAGAGTAACTACTGCCATAATGAAACATTTTTAACTTGACATCACCGCAGACAGAAAATGGGTGGCCGCAGAAAACTAAGCACTTTCTTATCTCAGTAAGCATAATTATTTACGTATTATTATTGGTCTGATCTGAGAGAATGTCTACCGCGCCTTGGGGATACAGTGATGACCCTGTGTTTATTATTGGTCCCGGTTACCGAGAATGTTTAGATTTATAAAAAAAAAAATTACATTTTTTATTTATAAATCTAATTACTTACCATTATTATGTTGAGTAATTACAAAGAATGTGATGATTAGATTTATTTAGGTAGATACCTCCTACCAACTTCAAAAGTTCAACATCCAGTCAAAACTTTTGTCAATTCAGAACACAACACCGCTCATACAACAGAGGTTGATGGGTACTTCAATCTGGACTCGCGCAGTTCGTCGACCCCATAAAGCGGAAGGTCGGAATTGAATGGCGCACATCTTTCATCCTTTCATCTATTCATTAAACCAACTCCTTTTTCTCGGATATTGCGTCTTTAGGCACGTGCATGTGCATTATTAGGGTTGCCACAAAGGAAGCGTTGGGGTGTGTATGGGACGCGGCCGGGTCAGTGGGTCGTGCGCGCAGCCTCCGAAAGCTCCAGGGCGCGCCTCTATCGACCGTGAGCCGCTGGTTTTGGCAGGGTTGTCCGAATTTTAATTTTGGGACTAAGTATTTGTTTCATTAGTTCAATGATATATCTGAATTAAATCTTTAACTTACGAATAAAACCTCTCTCTTACTCTGTTCAGTTAAATAAATATATATACTTAGGTAAAAATCTTCAAAGCATTTGAGAGCTTATAATAACATAAGATACTAGACGGTATATAGACGGTCTAAATGTAAATACAAAGTATTGTTTTTATCTGTGATCCAAACAGATATTCTCTGTTTGAATAAGTAAACAAAGACGTAAAAGAAAGAACACTGCAAATTAAACCATAGCATGCCAATCCCTCCGATGCATTTCTCCCCCCAACAAGCGTAATTGCAATACCATACAAAAATTACGACCCTCAGCCATTAGAATGCGCGATATAGGGTGAATTGGGGAGTGCCGCCCCTAGCGGTACCGCGCAGCATCCACGACTGCGCATTCTCGTCTCAGCAGTCGCGACCGCGCCTTCGCATTTCCGGGGCTCCGGCACTCTGCTGCGGTCCTACCCCATCCTTATCCCGGCAAAAATTGTAATGAACAACTAAAGAGCTGTAGTTGCAAAGATGGGGAAAGATAAGCATCCTATGGAGACGGAAGTGAAAGTGTCCACTGTGGAACTAGAGTCGGTAGACAATATGGCGACTCTACCGGTGGGGCAGCACCGCCAGCAAGGGAGTGATATCGCCATAGCAGAAAAGAACAACTCGGTTAATAAAGAGATGGAGCTCAAGTGCGTGCAGCCGAAGCCGTCTAAAAAGTACGTTTTAAAATGTTTGCTTTAGTAGACGGATCTATAACTCTACATTGATAGGTACTTCCGCGAGCAATCCTTTGTTCTTCTATTAGGTAAGCTTTTAGATATATTAAGATAATTAATTAGGTACTTAGGTATATTTAACTTGCATACATTATTAAAAAAACAAAACTAACTTGGCAAAAGAGATAAAAATTACCGCGAATAAGTAATTTAGATTAAGACATTTCTCAAATATTTTAATTAGTCGGTGCTGCATTCAACACTTTTTACCTCTGTATAATCTACACTCCATCCTTGTTCTATTTACAACGATTTTAATTTGATACGGTAGTTGTTATTCTGTGAATAATAAAATACCTCAGTTGCTACGCTGCCGTCATTATTTTTATCATATCAAAATACAAGATGGGCCTCAGTTTTGAGACTTCCCAGGGCTCCAGCCTCGTGAATTTTCGATACCTTGTTAACTGAGGGGCAAAAGACTGTATTTATTATTAAGTAGGCAATACCCAACCAGTTTCTTTCATGTCAAAGTTTTATATTCGAATAATACCTCACGAAATAACTTACACGAAATCCCACTCGTATAAAAAAGCTGAAAGTTTGTGAGTTTGTTTAGATGTTTGAATGTTTGTGTTTCAATCACGCCTAAACCAGTGAACCGATTTGGATGAAACTTGGAATAGCATATAGGCTATTCAAAATTGGTACCACTATCTATTTCTTTAAATTTTGTGTTCAACACACGTTATACGTAAATTACCTACTTCTAATGCAATATGAAGAGTCACATACATCAGTAGACCGTACATAAATTTATTGTGCTTAAGAGTTCTTTAATGTTGGATGGAACTACGCAAGCGAAACTGTAATGAAATATTTACCAAATTAGAGTTATTCACGCATCGTTTAGTTTGTATGTAATTAAGGGGAAACGAAATACGGCCTCTCTTGCAGTCTTGTTTTGCAGGGTAAAATCAATTGCTGAGTGGGTGGGAATAAGGGGAGTAGAAAATATAACTAGAAGCACATGGGTGCTTTCATCTTCGATTATTACGAACTTTGCTTATTACGGAGTAAGTAAATTTCTTGCTCTGGAGTATCCAATATCAAAAGAAATATTGTTGCAAAGGATAGTAGGTATTTGACGACCTCTGTAGCGCAGTAGGCGAAGGTCGCTTGCGGCGCAGAACAAATATTTGTAAAATAAATAAATAATTCTGGACATTTTCACACAACATCATCTAGTCCCAAACTAAGCAAAGCTTGTACTATGGGCGCCAGATAACTGTTATACTTCTTATATAATTTTTGTTTGTAATATTATACATAGAATAGAAACACCCACACCCCGAGATAAATATTTGCAAATCGTACAAACATTTATCCCGCGGCGGGGATCGAACCCACAACCTTCTGCGTCACAAGCAGGCTTTCTATAATTTAAGTCTAAGTACAACTACTGTCTACTTTCGCCTATAGAGTTTTTTTTTCTATTTCAGAACTTCCCTGTTCATCATATCCAGCTTCATTTACGCGAAGCTGTTGATAGTGGTATGTGTCGCGTACGTCATCAGCGATGTTATCACACACAACCTACCCCTATACTACTACGAGGGTTTCTTCACCTACCTCTATGGCATGAGCATATTGTTCCTGCTTTACGTCTTCTGCTTCCTACTACAAGGTAAGTTATACCAAGTTATACAAACACACATAGGTTTTCGCACCCAGCTTTCGAGGAATCAAAAATTGTGTCTGTTTATGTAGAGAGCTCATGCTGCAACGGAAGCCCACCCAAACCTAAGCCACCACCAAAAGAAAAGAAGCCCAAGAAGGAAAAGGAAAAGAAAACCAAAGATAAGGACGCAAAGGAAGGCAAGGATGGCAAGGAAGGGAAGGATGGCAAGAAAGACGGAAAGAAGGACAAGTCTAAGGACAAAGACGGAAAGGATGGAAAGGACAAAACAACCAAAGAATCCAAAAAGCAAAGCCAATTCCAGGTGAGAAGAAATATATGTTCATCCATACGCAGCACATCCATTATTCTGTTTTTAACACTTCAACAAATCGTCGCTTCGCGTGTCGTTGTACCAGTTAACCTCAATATTTTGTTTATAGTCAGAGTTTGAATGTACCTTTTGTTAATTCGCACTTTTTTTACTATTTATAGTTTTCAAATATTCGGTTTCCGTTCGCTTCGTCTGCATGTTCCCCCTTTTGTTTACGCTGCCTACTTTTTGTTTTTTCCATATCATTTGGGCAGGAGGTGTATCCACGTAAGATGCGCGATAAAGTTCGACAACAGCAATTACAATTGCAAATGGCGCAATTGTATGCGCAAGATCAGGTGAGGTTCTTGACGCATCCTGCTTGGGACCATGTATACCATAATCATTGCAGATAGCTTTGGATGTGCTGTTGTAGTGTCAGTTATTAGTGCTTTTATGTCATATCCGCTGCATTATTTTGCTACATTTAAAACCAGGCTTCGTGTGATTTATCAACATCAAAGTGTTATAAACACTAAGTTCACTTATCATGCATCCATTTAATATTATTATCAGTTAAGAGTAGAATCAAACGACTAATAAGCATTATTTAGGCTAGGTGTGAATGTCTCGTCACTTTGTTTCAAGATTTGAAGAAACAGATTTATAACTGAACCGAATTAATGAAAGAGAAAATATTGTAATTTTCCAGGAGACCTATCAGTGCATTGTCATTTGAGTGCCTAGCGTGTGACCGACCTATCCTTAAATTCAAAACAACATTCTTTGTATTCTTCAATCGTAAGTTTATTAATTTGAATTGACACTTCAATTATTACTCAGCAACAAGATATCGTCGAGATGGAAGCTGGACCTGTTGCAAGACCGGTGCGAAGGCGTAAAACTTCCCAAAATGATCATAGCCATGGCAGTTTCTTCTTGCGAATTGGCGCTATTGGTAAGACCTTAAAGGCAATGCATTCGACTTCTTAAATCAATCATTAATTATTTTCTTACTAAAGAATATCGATTTTTCTTTGCAGCTTTTGGTCTCGGTACTATGATATACAACGGCTTAGAATTCGGAACCTTCTTCGAGTTACCCCTGGATTCTCCTTGCTACTTAATTCTCAAGGGAATCAACCCTGTACTGCAAATGGTCTTTACGTTTATGCAGATGTACTTCATCTTTATGAATTCGAGAGTTAGTATAAATCATCTGTTTTAAAAATTTTGAACAAGGAATAGGACGTGTTTTATTTTTGTATTTCTTTCAGTTGAACATTCATCGATTCAAAGTGATCGCACGTTTTGGGCTCATGCATGTTGTAGCAACAAACATTTGCGTCTGGATTCGAACACTGGTTCTAGAATCTTTGAAGGAGATCACAGATTACCACGTCAAGAACCCTCAGGGTATACCAGGAGAAGCTGTATTTGGAAGTAAGTAGATCCCACTCATTTTGTAATCACAACAAACTCCTCTCCTGGTTGTTTCATTAGGTACGCTAATTTTCAAGGTTTTCTCTTTTTCTTCTGCACGTTTTAAAAGATTGGCATGAACTTTTTAAATAACTTTTGCATCTGTTTCATGTTAACCAGAAGTCATCCGTAAGCACACCCTAAGGCATTCCGGTAAAGTTTTTGGTGCTGCTACCACAGCAGCCACTGCTATTGCATCAACTGCAGTATCCACGGCAAGATCCGCTGGTGAACAGTTATTGAATGTTGTTTCTTCCACAACACCAGAACCCACTACAATTCCTACCACAACAAGTTAGTATTCTGTTCATTGGTTTGGTGTTCCTTAATGTGCAATCCCTGTGTGCGTGCATGACTGTGAATAACGTATTTTAAAATAATTTCAGCTACCACTCCTACACCATACATTAACATGGGTGGTGGTTTTACTAAATCTAAGCTCATCGATGCAATTAAAAGCACTGTAGGCTATGAGAACGGCAATTACGGGCGCGATTATCGAGAATGGCCAAACGATAACCCCTTTACTACTACCACTTCTTTCGCACCACTAACAACGGAAACCGATAAAGTGACGCAAACTCAGACGGCCATGCTGGAAGTATTCCAGTATCTTCACACTTCAACTTTGAAACCGATCGCTAATGCTATATCAACTCTTCTTCCTTCATCGTCGGTTTCATACGTTGCCAATAAAGATGAATGGGGCAATAATGTCGAAACGTACCGCGTTGATGAACCACCACATTCGTCAGGTTTGTCGCTGGAGTGTCGTTAAATCTACACGTTTTGAGCGCCAATGCACTTTTGTTTTGCGGATGTTCTGTTTTGTTATACTTTGCCCCAATCTTTATTATTTGCTCCAAATTATTTATTCGTAGGTAGGCAGTAATTGACCACAAACAATCTATTTTAGGTTTTTATCGTTCGTCTCTTTGCATGTTTCATCGTCTTTTTTGCCCTTGTTTCCTGTACATATTTAGTTATATTCCTTTAAATAAAGTGATTGAAACACTACCCTACATTTACCTACAACGTTAATTATTGTTTGTATTTCCAGATAACAGGACGTCTGAGATTTTTGAATCTTTTGATAACCTGAATCCAGCTGCACTGATTGCTAACATTGATAACTCAACTGTGTGCGGCCGGAACCCAATTATGGGAACTATCGTTACTGACTCGGCCCCTTACCTTTATCCGTTCATCATCGAGTACTCTTTGATTGGAGCTGCTGTCATCTATGTGATGTGGAAGCACATTGGCCGCTATCCGAGGTAAGGACACATGTATATTTTGTTAACTTTTCCGATAAATCATCTACTTTTTCCTTCAGTATGTAGAAATAACATGATTAAATAGCAATTTTGTTACAATTAGAACCTTTCCACGATACTGACATTAGGTACAGCGTAACATAAACTAAAATAACAGTAGGTATAGCATACATTGTTTTTCTACTCCCTCAGTCATCCTAGAACTGAGCTAGGCTAGTTAGTATCATCACAACAACATAACATCACTCATAGCTGCATGCACCATTAAATAAGGTTCGTGGACTGAATGAACACACCTTTGGTTGCAGTGTGGCCAACGATGAAGATCTGGAAAGACGTCTGGAGGCTGTTCTATCCCGCAGGGCAGCAGCACTGGCAGCAGCACAGCGCGGAAACAGAGTCGACTGTGCAGGAGCATCTAAAGGCCTTTTCTGCGGACTACTACTTCTGGTCGCCTCATTGATCTGCCTGATTCTGTTCTTCGTCCTGATTAGACACCAGGAACTGAAACGCTTGTCGATTTACCTGGCCGATGTTTCTCATTGCGCATTGATGGTTTTGTCTATACTGGCGATTCTGATAGGATTTATACGGTAAGTTTTGTTGCATTAGCTCATTTTCCAATTCATTCGATGTAGGCATAGCTACTTGTTGTAACTGATAAGCTTGATTATTTACCTGTAAGTATGTTATTACTTAGTTTTTGTTTGTTTTTATTAATTTCGTTTATTTTCGTTTTTCCTTTCCTTACCATCCCTTTCATTCCACAACCCTGTGCTACGTTTCCATACTTTTTTCGGACATGTGTGCTGTCCTGTTTTTTATATTTTCTGTTACTTATCCATTTTTGTTTATCTTTTTTTGCTAACCCCTGTTGGTTTTTTCTGTAATGACCAGTGGTCGAAAAATGAAATGGAGCTTACCTCCTCCTTCCTTTACCGAGCCTCTCAACAGGGTGCAATCATTGAAGTTCCGCGCTGAAGAGCAATCTGACCTCAACGACATACTGCTACGCGTTTCTGCCTTTGGTCTCTTCGTGTATGCCGTCTTCAGTGTCATCGCTGGAGGCATGGGGGCCTTTACTCATGAACCTAACCTGCTCGTTATGATTACCGGATGCTTGAGCGTGCTTCAGGTTAGTCTCGTTATTTTTAGCTTTGTTTCTTTCATTGACCCGACATATAAAAATATCAACTTCAGATAATAATTACTTTTTGCCATAATACACCATGAAATGAGGATAATTATGCGTTTTCGTATGGATAGTTCAACACCTAGGTACTGCCAGAAACCAGTAAAGGTGCTCGATAGAAAAAGTTGATATAGTGTTATACAAAAACTCACAATCATTCCAGGTTGTCCTCCAGCTGCTTTTCATCGCTGACGTCTCCCGCCGCCGCGTCCACCTCCCTGAACAGGAGCGCAGCAAGCCAGCCCGTCAGGCCGTCACCTTCCTCCTCATCTGCAATGTTACCATGTGGCTCATCTATACTTTCGAAGCACAAAAAGTTCTGGCTAACCCGGTGAGTTTGCGTTACATTTTGTCTACACTTTTTTACAAGTTGTTTTGAGTCAAAGCCTTTGAACGGCTTCATCTTTGTAGAGATATTTTTAGAATAATATGCTAGGTACCACATAAAATAAGCGTAACAATATCAGACATTCTAATGACGGTAAAATATTTTCTTTTTCTTTCAGGTACAACTCGATTTCTACGGCTTCGTGGCTTGGTCTCTCGTCCAGCGCTTCACCCTCCCACTTTGCATTTTCCACCGTTTCCACTCGGCCGTAACCCTTGCTGAAATTTGGAAGACTAGCTACAAGGCACGTCTGGAGTGAACTCCAAACATTGGCAACCAAAGTCCAATCATTGACTAAAATCCTAGTCCGAACTAGGAATACGATTACGTCCTATCCGGGACAGCAATTTTTAGTTAGAGAAACAATTTGCTGCTCGTTTCGATGTCAACTCTATTTCATAACGTTAGTCTTAGAGTTATGTACGAATTAGTACCTACGGTAACAGAGTAGTCAAGCCCTCCTGGAGCAAGTAGTTAACACAGTAGTAATATGAAATGCACAGAAATATTTCCGCAGACCATTGTTTTTTATGTTGATTTAATCTCTTTGGCTGTTCCTTTTTCTTTCACATTCCATACTTTTACAGTTTCAATAAAAAATAGGTTTCTTGAAAGACTGACTGTGGAGACTTTGATGTGACCAAACATATTTTTCAGCTCATTTTCTTTTATACGTAATCGCGATAATAATTGCTCATATTTCGTATTTCTATTCTTGTGAATTTTATTTGTCTTTTGATGAGAATTTTTACAAAAAATGAATCAACATAATCCCGTTGTGAAAATTCCCTCCTTTGTTAGGTATCTTTTGTGCCATGGTTTAGGGCTAAGATTCGATTGAATTTGACAATATTATACTTACATTTTGTTCCAAAATTAACGCAATGAACAAGGTTCGTTCGCGTCGAGTCGGTCTGTCTTCATAAAGTCACCCTGAGAAAGGGCAACCTGTGAAATGGCTCCAATGGCCATATGGTCGAAGGGGATAAATTACAAATACGTATTTGAACAAAATGGAGAAAGTAGGAGTAGGGATAGGTACTCATAGCTGTGGCAGAAGACTTAATTGCGATTCTGAAAGGCCCTTCATGCTAAAAACGCCATGAATAGGGTATATTTGTAGACCCGAAATCTAAATCAAACTTTTAAAAACAGTATGGGAGAATTTACATTGATGATATTCTCTTGATTTATGTAGTCATCTAAAACAGATTTAAAATTTATAGAATTGTTTGCTACTTAAAAATATGTAAAGTTTCTGAAAATTTATTAGCCAACTATTTGAGATACTAAGTCGGTTTATAATATATTTACGTAGGTATTATTATATTGATAGGAGTTTAACATTGATAGTATCTATATCTACTTAATCATAAGTAAGACGGTAGATAATTACAAATTTTAATCCGATTATAAGTGTTTAACAACCTAGTAATGAGCAGCTTCAATTTCTTGATAGTCTGGATGAGTAAAATCCCGATTGCTATCATCCAACTAAGAAACAAAAACAAGATGTAGGTAGGTACTATTATACCTATCTAGATTTAAAATATTTGTGTTGTAATAATTTCATTGCAGAGGGGCCATAAAACAATGAAAATTATTTATCGACAAGAACAAATTTATAACCCGGTTTAGGCAGTTTTGAAAATAATTATAGATTAACTTTAAGATTCAATTTTGAATGTCGTGCTAACAGTTTAAACTAGCATTAGAGCTGTGGTTAAAGTCTTTATTTTTTTAAGATACATCCATATGTAAT
Source organism: Epirrhoe alternata (assembly GCA_963565295.1). Taxonomy (NCBI): domain Eukaryota; kingdom Metazoa; phylum Arthropoda; class Insecta; order Lepidoptera; family Geometridae; genus Epirrhoe; species Epirrhoe alternata. The sequence goes on along the minus strand of OY751381.1, from coordinate 7,494,584 downwards.
TAGATGCTTATTTCTCAGTAAATTATGTCTCTAGTTAGTTTTGATATTTTTTTATTAACATGAATGGAATGTGTGATATCATGTGGGTGTTATGGATTTTGTATAAATACTTAGCTCTTAATCTATTTATTTATTATGTTTCTGTGAGTAAAATTACTTTAACTGTGTGTCTTTGTCAGGAAGTAATGGGTAGGTAATGCATAAGCTTACAATGAGAGATATTGAGTGAGAGTGTGGTCAGATTTGATTGTGTTTATGAATGTTATCAGTAGTTTTATAACTATTCAGAGATTATGATATATTTTAGAGTTTTTCATATTTATTTTCGATCTAATAAGTAGGTGCCTAAACTATAAGTGTATCATCTAAACATTTTGATGTTGTTTCAATGTTGTGTCTAGAGAACAGAGTGTTGGCTTGTTTATCACTGCCTGTATTTTAAACAATAGTGAATGTTAGCGAGTCCTTTGATAAAAACTTATACTATTTCTAACATGTTCAATTTTGTAGGTGATGTACCTTTATGGCATAAATAACAATTGTTTGGAACAAAATATACCATATGTTTACAATTACATGTAGGTTTATCATAAATGGTATAACAGATGTGGTTAACCAGTCAGTGTTATTGAAGATATACCAAAAATTTGGAAATTCTACTTTAAATTATATCTATAAATTAATATATTATGTAAATGTCTATTTGAATAAATTAACTAAATAATTACCTACATGTGATCGCTGGTTTAATTCATCCATCCTTGCTTTCAAATAGGTACCTAAGGAGCATGATATACCTACATTGTCAATCATAGAGCTATAAGCAGGAACCTAAATGTTGACATCATTTCAGTAAATAAAGGTAAGGCCAGATGAAGTAGGTACCTACTTATCTACTTACCCTCCTACTCAGTTATCTACCTACCTAGTAAAAAGCAGGTAGACACCTACCTAGCTATACCTACCCCTAACCAATCTGTGCAAGGAAAGAATTTATATTCTCGCCGGCACCCGGCACCAAATGTATCCCACCACCCTCTTTCTACTGCTAGACACACACATCCATCTAGGTAAATGCTCTATGATAATAGGCAAAATATATAGATCTGATTAGAATACGTAAATATATTTATAAGGTTCTGGCGCTACCTTGATTACTATTATTTATTTATTTTATTTAAATACTTTATTGCACAAAATTTACATAAAAATTTGCAATTGGCGAGCATAATGCCGAAGGCATTTTCTACCTGCTAACCAACGTGTTGTTGAAAACTATGCCTATGCCTTACCTATGCCTCTTTGGAAGGTGGGTAGGACAAGGTATATCTTTGTTACCATCATAGCTTTCAGGCTAGCTCTCTACTCTTAGTACGTATAGAAATGATTCGGTTGGTACCTTGCCTACAAAAAATAACTAAGCAAAAGGTTTGGCAAAAGGCGGGAACTTTTGCTTGTACTTACCCATGTATTTTTTACAATACTTTGGTAGCTCATCTCAATGTCCCAAGTAGGTCCTACAGCGTTTCGTTGAGCGTATAAGCATAGGTTGCCACCTGACTTTGTATAAATCATTTAGTTTCTCTCGTAAAGGCCTACGTATTTAATTGTAGGTAGGTACCTTTAGACGCAGCCATTTGAAAGTTATTCTTCTCACTTTTTTCTTTTTGTAAGTACCTATTTCATTCACAACAAATTTATCATAGGCCCTTGCTGGCTGTGGTTTCATGATTTGTGTTTGTTTTGCATTGCATTGCAAAGTAAAATGTTTTGAAAACTTGCAAAACTTTTATGCCGCGTACACACTCTCCTGAAGGCGCCTCCGCGAGGCCCTCGCACGAAACAAACTTGGCGAGTGGAGGGGGCACGAGTATAGCCAGCCATCCACACTCTCGCAAGCCTATCATGTAACTCGTGACCAGTATGCAACAGGCTTAAATCTCGCAGTCATTTCTGTCAGACGTCAATTTTGTATCAGCTATCAGCAGAAATCAGCAGTTACAGTAGCAACAGCAATCGAGCACTAGGTCGCCCTCTGCCGGACAATCAGTAAACTAAAAAGTGCATTCTGATCGTATTGTTGGTACAATTTCATATTACGTAAGCACTTTTGACAGCAGCACGACAGCGGTAGCAAGGCGTTTTGAAGTAACAATTAGCAACAACCCCAGCACTTGTTTTTTGGCGATTGCTGAGATACTTTGTTAAATTTTGTGAAGTAAAAGTTGTGTGTGTGCTATGTAAGTTGTAATTTCTAATTAATTACAGCTACTTATTCAATGAGAATGTGCTTTGTACTGTTTTTTTTAGTTGTTTAGTTGGATTGTGCTATAATTTGGTACCTAATTAAACTTACATCAATTAATGTTTATTGTAGTACCTACTGTATGATTATTGGTACCTAATATTATAATTATATTGTTTTTCAGATATGGTTCAGTGATTTGAACATTTTACATGTTGATGCAACCTTTGGATGAGCCACCCATGATGCATTCATCTGGGCGTCAGTCAGAAATATATCCACACATCCTACAACTCCATAAATGATGGGGAAACTCTCTGGCTTTTAGGTAGGTTCCCCCAATTTTGACCAAACTCTTGCCAATAATTTAGGTGAGTTGACTAAAACCTTGCTAATATTATATTTATGCTTACTTATTTATTTAAATGATTTTCTTGCAGGTTACTCAAGGTATTGTCAATACTGGCCCTGAGACTCCTGAGGAACATTACATAAATGTTCACTGCAAGGTCAGGAACACTGTTGAACGATGCATAGAAGTACTAAAAGGCCCGTTGGCATAGTTTACTGGTTCATAGAGTGCTGCCTTAAGACCACTATACTGTAGCGAAAATAATAAATGTATGCTGTGTCCTACATCACATGGCCAATAGCGAGAGGCGTCCTGTGCCTGAGCTGTCACCCACAGACACCCAAGCTGAAATATATCAGCAAGAATCACATAGGGATCAAGTTGAGGACCAGAATGAATCCCAGATGTTACAAAATGGCAGTCAATAACTTTCTATCACTACAAAGAGGTTGTGGGATTATAGAACATAGCTCTGCATCACTATTTATTTTTATTGGGTAATACTGATACTTACTGTGTAGTTCTATATTATCCTTAGTATAATAATATGTTGATGTCCGTCTCATGTTTATACTTGTGTGTTTATACCTACTGTGTAATGCCATCTTATTATGTACCTATATAACTACATTGATCTAAAATAGAATAGTGGACAAGTAAAAAACATTTTTTTTTTTTGACATTACGTCACATAATTTATTGAAACATTATACTTGGCTCGTGCACAGCCTTTGCAATAGAGAGATGCCTCCGCCTGCATTCGCGCCTTCTGTTGATATAATGGCGGCATCAGCTGCTTGCACTCTGTTCTAATTCAGTGACCTACAATAGATTCATTCTTTGGCCTGTAAATTGTTAAAATAAATTAGATGACATTATAATAATTAAGTAATAGTCTAGTCTTGTATTCTGACCTTACATCTAGATACAGCTTTGACTTTTTTAAACATTAAAATTATTATATGCTTATTATATGAGATTTTTTATTTTTAAATGTGTCGATGACATTTAGTCATTAATAAAAAAAATTGAAAATAGACTTACCAGTCAAAACAGCTGCCTCCGTGACACTGTTGTTTTGGTTTCTGGACCCTCACGGTTGTCTATAAACTGGGCTTTCTGAAACAACAAAGCAATAGAAATAGTATAATGTTACACTTTTACATAGTAAGTACGGTACCAATTCAACTTTCTGCCTTAGTAATTTGAAAAATGTGCTTTGCATTAGTCTTGGGAACCAAGCTTCCCGTCTCCTTGAGGCGGCCCTAATTTTAGTTTTGAACTTCAAGTCCGCCCAGTACTAGGAATATAAGAAAACGTAAAGAAAATCGCTATTGTTACCTAAGGTAACCCAAGCCTCTGTATTCTGTGCCCAAGCATGATACGTGAGCTTGAGATCTAAATGTAAAACAAGAATTCATACACGTTTCCACCGCTGCCCAGTTTTAGTGGCACCTCTTCCATGAGCGTTGAGCCTGGCAGCGAGAGAGATCATTCCACCCACGATCTATGGTCTTGTTTTGTTCCTTTGATCTAGCTCCCAGACCAATGCCTGTGGCAAGGTTCGAGAGCATCATGAGGTGCTGCAGCAACTCGTCCATTTGTTAGCCGGAAACTTTATGTTCCACTGAAATTACAAGAACATGATAGAGACAGAAAGAAAACAAAACTACGCATTAAAGGTACTTCATTGATAACTTACTTTTCCAAATTATTCAAAAACTCTTGATAAAAAACTCGTCAACAAAGCAAAGCAATAACAAAGTCAACCAACCACAGATTATGAAATCAACAAAAAAGGCGCGCACGGAATGAACATTTTACCACAGATAACGTTAAAAACTGCATTAAATTTGTTTCCGCTTATTGCTGCTATCGCTGGTGGCGCTAGTGTTCACGGAAAAAGTGCATCCAAGCAACAACCTTGCGACAGGCGGGCAAAAGGCTTCCATGATACGGCTTTTAGTAACAATTTGCAACCATTCGCGTCGCGGTCGCGGTCGCGCTGCTTACACTTTTGCTACTGCAAATTTATACGTGATAAGCCTGTCGATCTCGCAGCAATCGATCAGTTGCTGCTACGTCTAGCAGCGTTGACATGCCAATGTCATTTCATGCTAATGTCTTGCCAAATTGACAGCACTTGACTTGAAATGACATAAATTTAGATACACTGGTAGAATTAAACTGTTACCTAGTTGCCATAATCGAAAAAAAGAAAAAGAAGAACCTCAGTAGAAGCAGAATGCATGCAGATCAATGTACCTACACTACCTATGTCACCCAAAAAGCTTTCATACAGAAACCAGATGGGTTTTTAAATATCACTAGTACCGGCACCGGATTTAATCGAAGCTTTTTTTTCCTAAGATGTCCTTTAAAGGTTGCCATTAGTGATATTTTTTTAATTTTCAACTCTTCTATAGGTATATCTAAACCTTTGCTTAGTCGATCCCACGCATCATTTACTTTATTTATATCTTTGTGGTAGGGATTTTCCGGATCCCAAATAATGGGTTCTATTTGATAAAGTTCCATAAAAGTGGTACCTAACTCATTATTCCACTCCACCATTATAGCTCTTAAATAATTCAACACTCGCGTCCTTACTTCGCAGCAGCCAAAAACAAAGTGAGTGCGCACGAGAGTGTGGATGGTTCCCTCGCCTCGCGTCCTCGCGTCCTTTGACTCGCGTTCGAAAAACCGACACAAAACGGAGCGACCGCGAGGCGACGCGAGGGAACACGAGGCGACACGAGCGCACCGTCCACACTCTCGTACTCGCGTTGCCTCGTGTCGCCTCCAAGAGAGTGTGTACGCGGCATTACAAACAAAATCGATCGAAGTTCAGTATCTTCATCTTCTTTTTTTAATAGATTGGCCTGAGAATGAGAAGTCTGAGTGGCAACTGCCAATGTCATTTAAAGTTCAAACTAGATGACAGTGACATAAATAAAGAAAATGAAATTGATTGTTAAGTGAAGTGACATAAACACGGCAAATTGGCAAAGTCAGTTCAGTCATCCCTTCAACGGTGGTACTTGCCAAGCGCGAATGGTCAGCTAAGGTGGGGCGTGTCCGTGGCGTGTCGCGCGCGGGCTTGCGCGTGACGGTGCGCGTGATTAAAACCACGATATCTCTTATATTTTGTATTGAGCTATGTAATAAAACTTATATCATTGGAATTGTTATGCAATAAGCTAAAACATTTTACGTTTTAGTTCTGTATTATTAATTAATTAATTAATTATCCTAATTTGAATTCAGGGAGAGTGAAAAAAAACTGTTATTACTGAAAAGAAATTGTTATTATTTAAATTGTTATTAATTGTTCGTACAAAACGCGTTTTATTTACTTACCATGATATTTTTCCCACACACAATTAATAAAAACAAAAGGCCTTTCATAGAACTTATGTTTATATTACGACGTTACATCCAACCGACTTTGTTTATACAATAATCCAAACAAACAAGATAGGCGAAATTGACCCTTATTGCCATGACACTTCGGTCGAAAATCACTGACGCTTTTACGACGGCCGGGGGCTCATAAATCGTTCTGAATTACACTATCAATGAGTTTAAACCATTAATCACCCACTTAAAACTATTCACTAATGACCCACTCATGTTTTGAAATGAAAAAACAAACACAAAAACGCTTGGGTGAGGCCCTTTACCGATAACAATGCACCAGATGTGCGGGTGACTGAAGGGCAAACAGAAATGTGAAAAAAGTTGCCATTTACTCAATCGTAGGCATGGGAACGGGTCTCTGAGCATTTGTACCACTTCCGTTCACTGATTCGCCATCTTGCAAACCCTAATCTATGCACAGATTAATAATTGTACCGCCTAGAAGGAGCACTCTCGGAAGTGACCTGAATGAGGTCACCCACCGTTTACGGTCATTTTTTGAGTGACCTTAATGAGGTTATCCACCGTTGAAGGGTCATTCATTCATATTTCATTTTCATCCATCAATCAATCATCCATCATTATTTCGTTGCTAAAGTTTACAGGTGGACGATTGACGAATTTCATAATTTTCTTCCTATTTTCTAATGTAGCTTCGTGTACCAAGTGCCAATAGTGTTGTAGCTATATAAGTTTCGCTGTAAAAGAGAACATGAATCTAAAGTTCTAACCAAAATAACATTGCTATAAAATTTCTCAATTACTGTGTCTTGAATAATAAAATGTTTATTCACTGTGGTTTGCTGCTGTTGTGTCTGAGTCTGACTTGTTTGAGGACGACGGAAAGTTTAGATGAGCTACGAACAAATGATTTCAAAAGGTTTTCTCTGTGGCCATCTGTTCATAACGGAGCGACGTTGTTGAGGATAAGGCGTGAAACTCCCATTGATAAAGAAGTGCCTGGTGCCAGTGAAGGGCTCGCTGGAGCATCAGTCAAACAATCTGATGCAGCGCCCTCCAAGTCACCGGCTCCACCGAATGTACCAGCTGATACTGGTAGTACCAAACCTGACATCTCTAAACCAGATACTTCTCCTCAAGAATCAACACCCAAGGGTAAGTTTAAGTAGAATAGAATAGAATATTAATCTTTATTGAAAAATATATAACAACAATAGACAAAGAGAAATAAAGAAGAACAGAAAATATAAAACTTAGGTATAACAATGGGCGGCCTTATCGCTGAAAGCAATTTCTTCCAGGTAGTACCTAGATAGCTACTTATTTTTTATTATTTGTTTAAGTCCTGGCTGCCTACTAATTGCTGCACACCCTTGTACACTCTGACTCATTAGTTTCTGAGTTATTACCCACTTATTAATCACATAGTATGTGTGTATAAAAATTACACTATTTAAAAGTTTGTTGAGTGTTTAAGGTTTCTTGGATCAAATAAGTTATGAAAATCATATAAGTGTCTGTCTAATAGGTAATTGCAGCATTGAGTTTGGAATATTTGGACTGTAATAAAAAAATAAAAATTATGCTGGACTTTTCACACAGCATCATCTAGCCCTAAAGTAAGCAGAGCTTGTGTTATGGGTACTACATGACTGATATACTACTTATATACTTTTTGTTCGTAAATACATACATATTATAGGTACATAGAAAACACCCAATATAATATCCCATTATATTTACATACATTGTATAAATTGCATCTCACTGTTGTGGTTTTATTGTGTTAAATATATTATGTATCAGTTTCAGGAAATAAAACGGATACGAGTACAGTGGCCCCATCCAACAACAACAATCTAACGGCATTGAACATGACCAGCTCTGAGAAGCCTAAAGCCCTGGATCTGAAAAACCCTGGCGTCGTGAAGAGAGGAGTTATTGTATTCGGAGGATTTGCACTAATGGCAGTTGCTTACTTCGTATTTTACAAGTAAGGATAACAATCTACAGCTAAAAATAAATAAATAATGCTGGACTTTTCACACAGCATCATCTAACCAAAAAGTAAGCAAAGTTTGTGTCATTACATGACTGGTATGCTACTAATATACTTTTTTTGTAAACAATAAATAAATAAATAATGCTGGACATTTCACACAGCATCACCTAGCCCCAAACTAAGCATAGCTTGTACTATGGGAACCAGATAACTGATATACTACATACATACTTTTTGTTTGTAAATACGTACACATATTATACATAGAAACACCCAGACCCGAGATAAATATTTGCAGATCATACAAACATTTATCCCGCGGCGGGGATCGAACCCGCAACCTTCTGCGTCCCAAGCAGGCTTTCACCCACTGCGCCACAGAGGTCGTCAAAATTACATACATATTATACATAGATAACACCCAGACCCGAGACAAATACTTGTAGATTATACAAACTTGTCCTGTGGCGGGGATCAAACCCGCAACCTACTGCGTCGCAAGCGGACGTTCGCCCACTGTGCTACAGAGATGATAATAATAGATCCAGGCATTAAAGAATTAGCCAATTACCTCTATTATAGAAGGTCTGCCTGAGATGCAGAAGGCTGCGGGCTAATCTCCAGTACAGGAGAAACATTTATATGAACTGCAAATATTTCTCTCTGGCCAAGATGTTTCAAAAAAGTATTTCGTTGAATCAATTCTCATAACACAAGCTCTGCCTCCATTGAGCAACATAATGTGTGAAATGCCTATATGAATTCTTATCCATACACCAAGGCTTCATGGTTTAATAAGATCAAATAAAGCATAGATAGGTAGATACTTCTTAGATAATGTTACTTGGCTAGCTAGTAATGAAAGACCTCTAACAAAGACTTTTGATAAGTAAGTTCCTATGCGTCAGTGGCCAACTCTGGTGATGTTTTTAGGCCGCCTTAAGGCCTCCGTCATGGCTTAACGACTTAAATAGCCGGGATCGACAATTTAACGTGCTCACGGAAGCACTCAAGTAAAAATGCTATCACCCATCCAATTACGAACTTTTCAAAACGTTGCTTAACTTCGACGATCATCAAGAACGACTAAGCAAGCACGACCACGAGCGCTTCTGTGAAGGCCGTGAGCGTCATACTGTCAGTTTAATTGACAGCTGATGCAACCTTGAACCTTGACCTTCAAATGTTAGATATAGGTATTCTGAACCTAATTTTACCTAGAACGTGATTATGTGGCGCAATTCTTGTTATATATTGAATAACAAAATACTTGATTGAGCATTTAATACTATTAAGTTGCTTCATTTTTGTGATAATGCCTGGACTTCATAATCCTTTATTTACACTCTTAACATTGTTCTTATTTTTGCATGATCCAATTTATTTTACTGTTCTGACTTAGCTATGGTTATTCTTGATGGTGAAAACTTGATCAGTCTATAATAAAATCCTTAGTAACAGTTTGTGCCATCATTACTCCTAATCCTAACTAGTTGGAGATCTGGGTAGCGATTCAGAGTTCAGCGGAATGCATTCGGTTCAGAATAGGTCCGCTATTCAACCGACTGCAACCAATCACAGTACAAGAAACATGAGTTTGGTATCAATTCCTGCACTGTGATTGGTTGTGGTCGGTGGAACAGCTGACCTATTCCGAACCGAATGCATTCCATTGAACTCTGAATCGCTACCCATAAATTAAATTTAGCTAATAATACCTTCCATACTTTCCAGACGGAAAAACAAAAATAGCGACATGACTAACTCCCTCGGTATGAACGACGCGAACCAGTTCCGCTACGGTGTACTCCAAAACGAGGATATGAAGGACAATCTCGAATCCACACGAATACCTCTCACCATGGAATCTGAAGACGAAGTCGACGAAGACTTGGAGATATTCGACTTAGTGCAAAAGAAAAAGTCGCTGTCATACGTAAATCTTCAGCAGAACGATGAAGATGTTGTCCTAAGTCCTAGGGACGTTGATGTAGAGGGTGACAATCTTTTGCTGGATATCGAAGACGCAACGTCTGATACATTGATTAATTGGAGTACTACAGGTAGCAAGTCGATACTGTGAGTTGTGAATTCTTGTTATAGTAAGGGACAAAGATACGGAATAGGATTTATTTTTATAGTGGCGCATACGACGACTCCATCGACATGGCCAATTTTGAACTAAGTTGCTTGTCTGAGGAACAGTGCTTGCAGGTTTAAAAATGTGGTGATCCCTTGGATGGATTTAAAAGTACAGATGCAGAGTGAGCCATGAGGCCTTTACTTCCTTTCTTTCGTTCCATTTTGAAAGAAAATGAAGAAACTTCACATAACTTGACGCTAGTGATATCGTTTCCTTTGTCCCTTACTTTTATTACTATAAAAATCGTTATAAAAGAACAATTTTTCTTCGCACTAAAATAGTGCAGCATCTAATATGCATTTTCATTATTTTTATGATAAAGAATCTTTATTTTTATACTTGAATGTTTAGTATTTCTTAGAATGTGATTTTCGAAACTATTTAAGGTTAGGCTGGGACTACTGCGTCTTCGAACGTATTTAGAAATCAGATTTGCGACGCATTAATGAATCTACCGGTTAAATTAAATTTTTATTCAATTAGTAAACCCTTACTACCTTACAAACGTATGAAACAGTAGTAAAACATTTTCTAAAATTTTATGTTTTGTCGCCAAATCCTAAGATTTTCTGTATTCACTTGTATACAAATCATTGAAATCATCATGTTCGAATGGTTATAATATGAGGGAAATTATCCTGACTTTGATATTTAATTGGTCAGTTTGGTCACCCTACCTGTCAATGACCGGCCTGTGTGCGATGCGACGGCAATCTGATTTCTATGAATGCGTTGTAATATTTAGATTAGTTATCGTTTCTTGATAGTGAAGTAAATTCAATGTAAAGGCCTTCTAGACATAAATTCGCGTATCTTTGCTTCGCAGCACTAATCAAATTCAATTAGAGTAAGAACAGAAATAGCTTGTTATTTGAAATAGTACATTAGTCTATTTAGCTATGAGTGTGATCATGAATTAGGAAGTCCTAAATGATTCGAACATTTTCCATTGATAATGAATTATAGATCTTTTGTTAGTCCATTTAAAGCAGTAAATTCGATACAGTATCCTATTATATCCAGTAACTTGAAAATAGACATGGTCAATTTCATAAATTGGTGGAACATGTTCGTACGATTTACGGTTGTTTTCTGATCCAATTTAAATTGTTTGTACCACATTTGATCATCCCAATTGCATTTGATGCATTTTAAATGCCACTCTTGGTTAATGTTGTCTCTGTCTTGCTTGCTGTAAAAAACAGGGAGATCAATAACGGAATTAATTTTGCTTTTGATTTTACGCAGTAAGTATTTTTATTTCACTATTTAGTTTGATGTTTCTTATTTATTTTTAGTTTATTACCCAGTGCCTACAAGTGCAGTCACCGACAAAACTCTAAATAGTTTTTTTTAATATAGCTGCAGTTTTGTTAAACCCGAAGTTAAGAAAAACAATAGAAACCGGAGCTCAACTACGGCCTCGACTCTACTAGTAGCGATCTTATAATTTTTTTACAGTGAAAGTATTATGAACTTAGGTGGCAACCAGTTTTTTCCCGGCGCCAGACATGTTCGCAAACATTTGCACACATCTTTGCGAGACTTTGCAAAGCTTTCAACAAACATCGCAACTGGACTTTGCGCAAGTGTGGCAGGCTACGCAAACATTTGAACAAATGTTTGAACACATATTTGTACTTTTTGATGTGCGCTAAAAAACCGACACCGCATGGCAAAGTGCAAATGTTTGTTCAAAGTTTGCACACATAGTCAAAGTTCCGCGCCACACATTTGTTCAAACATTTGAAGCAAGTCTGGCGCCGGCATTAAATCGAATGTTTTTGCCGTGATCGGGTTTTACAAAACTGCAGCTTAGATTATCGACTTGTTCTAAGATAACGCGACATATTATGAGTCAAAGTCATTTGAGTTTAAACTTTTATGATCGACTGTACTTTTATTTTAATGTCTTGTGTTTATTTGTGTCTGTTAAGTGACTTTAAATATATATTTAATCACAGTCACTGAGATGGTTTAATTTGTTAGTTAATTAGATAAAAATAAGTTTTTATTTCAACTAGGTAGGTTAGGTACATGAATAGTTTGTTTTTATTTTACGTTTTGATTTTGCTTTTCTAAAGTAAATGCGTCTTAGTTTTCAGAGCAATGTGCCATTGATGTAAAAGTTATGATTTATGAAATGAATCATTCAAAATTATTTGTGTATTAAAATTTTATTTAGATTTTATTTTAGTTGAGTGCATTTTTACTACAACAACATTCTACGAGTATAAACGAATTTCATAAGATCACATTTTTTCTTAGATAATAAGTAGCAGACATGTTTAAAAACAATAAAACTGCCGACAACGAAGTACCTATTAAACATATCTCATTTTGAAAATCAAAATACACACAGACAGCTAATGTAGAGACTTATTACTATATTAGCTAGTTACTTATTTGACGATTTAATACTTATGTAGTTCTAAAATAATAAAAAAAGAAATATAATTATTTATTTCAAAAACTTTCTTACATTGCACGATTATATCTGTTAATATAATAATTTAAATTTCAGAATGTAAACTATGTATAAGTTCTGTAATTTTGTTTAAGTAAGTTCTTTTTCATTTTCATTTGACTTAAAAGCGTTGAACTGTGATATAAGTCGAGGGAATAGATTAGAAATATCAAAGTTGTACACAAAAGTTGTTTCTCGAGAAAATTAAGCTTGTCTAAAATAATTTTCTATTGTGGTGAAATAATTATAAATGTATGCACTAATTATATGCACGTTTTGTAAATTCTTTAAACACATAGCCATCACCATTCGCCGATAGAAGTAAACGTAACTGAAAAAAATGTAGGTAAATGTGCATACACGTAACATAGTGACTCTACTTTTTAACAAGTTCAGTGCCAGTGATGCAATTCATGAGCGTAGGGGGGATCGTGTCAATCGACATTATCTTCATTTTAATATATAAATAAAGTGCCAAAATGTTTCTTTAGTTTATGTATTGTAATATTTATAATTTATATGCACTATAACACGAGCTCGTAACGGCGAAGGAAAACATCGTGAGGAAACCAGCAGCTTAGTCAGCTCCTGTTGACGTCGTCTTTCCTGTGGGCCAGGTTGATTAAGCTGAGAGGGTGGTTTAAATGCTGGGTAAGCCTATTCCATCTCAACCAATGTCCCAGGCACTGCAGCGTCCCGATAAGTAGGCATAGGTTGCTGTATAAATCCTGACGCTGTATAAATCATCGAATATAGATGTAGGCCTTTGTTTTTGTTTCCAAAAATAGTGAAATTAATACCGAGTCATGTTCTCTACTTTACAAAATCTTTGTGAAACAAATCATAACCTAATAGATAATTTCTAATTCTTTAACGTATAATTCGACTAAGATACGTGCAATGAGAAATCCTAGATAAAATATATTATATCTGGAGTTGTTATTCTTTAATATTGTTTGTAAAACAGCTGGCTATGTGTTTACTCTGCTATCTTTAATCTGCTTATTAATTAAGCGTGTTGACACACGACGGTGAAGTTCAAATGGGCAATGCTGATAAAATCTCGCATTTTAGGTATTACTTGCTGCAAAGTGAAGTATTTTAGTGTAATAAAGAGTATCCTATTTTATGAAAGTTGTATTTATTTTTCTTTAGTAGATACCTAATAGTCGTAATACCTTATAGTTTACAGTAGGTTAGGTAGGTAAGATTTTTTTAAAATGTCCTGAGATTATGATTAGATAAGACACTAATCTATCAGTTGTTTAAGGTATAAACTGTAGGTACAAAGATTATAAATGTAAATAAAAATATCTATCGAGATCAGGTAAGTAATCAAAATCAAAAATCCATACTTAATAATACTATAAATGTTAAAGTAACTTTGTCTGTCTGTCTGTTACCTTTTCACGCCCAAACAACTGAACAGATAGGACTGAAAATTGGCTGGGATAAAGGTTGTATCCCAGGGAAGGACATAGGCTACTTTTTATCCCGAAAAAATCCTGAGGGACCGCGGGTTACGCCGCGGGAGCGCAGCTAGTAGAATATAAAACTGACCGTTGGTCATTTTAATCAAAATATTAAAATAGTTGATAGGTAATCTATTGAGGAAACCCACGCATAACAGATCTGGGATTTTACTCGGAAAACCCCAGATATATTTTAATCATTCTATCGTTTTGAACGACCCAAAGTGTTTTTCAAACGAGAAAAAACGTAATACCTATTTATTACATCAACATAGCCGTTTATGAGTCACGTGGTGTAGAAAAACAGGAGGCATGTAGGAAAGGTTTATTTTACTCTCGTCGCGCACGTTCAGCCTGCTTTATTGAGACAAACGAACCGTCGGATTGGACGCGCGATGCCAATACACAATGTATCGAACCTTGGTGGGGTGTAGGTACAAATATCTTCAAGTTTGATTTATTAGGATGGGCCAATGAGATGGACGTTATTGGTAATATTATGGAGAATTATAAAAAACTAAATGCTTTCGTTAGGGTAACTAAACGAATTACCTACTGGTTATGACAAGATTTATTATACCCTAGCTATATTAAATCTTGTCCTACCTAAGGAATGTAGGTACTTTAGGGACATTTTGGATTTTGGAGACAAGCCTTTTTTAATCTATATCTACAGCGCACACTCGGGATTACCTATAGCAAACTACAAGTAGCATGTCTAGTAGGTATCTATCTACCCATTGACCGTATTTAGGATGGCACGTTAAAATGCCTATCTCGGCTATAAAGCCTTCAAACGGTCTTATAAATCCCTCATACATAACACTAGCTCACATTTAGGTCCAGCCTAATTTTATCCAAAATGATTAGCTACAAGTGGTGTAGCTCCCATTACTTACAAGGTTTAGGAATTATGTAGGTTAATTACTCATTTAGAATTAGCGAACGTGCTCGGAGCTATAATTAACAAAACATTTATATGGACTAAGCCTTATTATAATATTAATTTAGTCCATCGTACGGTCCTCGGCTCAGCAGCGCGCCTTGTTCTGTAGTTACAGTATGGCTTAAGGCACAAACGAAAGGAGGTTAGCTGTCCTTTTTTACGTTCACCTTTTAGCAGGTCTATTCGTTTTGGCTAAAAGTGTACCTACGTAATCTAATCCCTACCGGGTAGTCCGGTTATTTCGTCTGTGGTACAGATCCATCCGCCCTACGGAATCCGTAGCGCTTGCTACGAGGAATGCTACGAAATATTAAGCAGACCTTTACCCTTTACTTTAGGTATGTCTGTCTATTGTAGGATTTAGCCAAGATGGTGTCGTGCTGTCTGCCATATTCATCGTACTTACCTACCCACCGTTCTTCTAAAACATGATCACCACCTGTAGGTATCCCTATTCTATTGGACAAGGGGTAGACGTAGACACTAGACGAGTCAAATTATTCGTCTAAATTTTGGCCTCAGCTGTCTAAAATACTAACTGTTCGTCACGGTATTCCTTAACTTTAAATTCAGATAATTGAATTATCCTAAAATGAAAACCACCTCCTAGGATTCGAACGCACCATCCAGTCCCACCCCAGTCGAGACTGTACACGACACTAAAATATTTAAGTAGATAAGTACCTGGTTTCCGCTTCCTGATTAACACATAGGCCTCTAAGGGGTAGGTAGGTCCCTAGGCCCGAGGGCCGGCCGACCGGGCGGAAATGAAAAATAAACACGTCCGACGTCGCGTGGCGCCGGCCGCGGAAAATGAAGCCTGTCGCGACTCACGCTCACGTCGAGCTACGAAAACGAAAATAAACCTTAACATGTTTTTGTATCATCATCATCATTCAACCTATTATTAGGTAGGTACCCACAGCTGGGTGTAGGCCTCCTCTTTAACACGCCACTCCTCCGTCCCGTACCATTCTCATCCATTGTCATATTTTTTATTTACTTACGGTTAATTTACAATAAAATAAACTGTTTCGTAATTTTGTTAGGTGAATTCAAAAACATAAGTACGATTACCTACCTATTTAGCGTGGCACAGATCAAGCATTAGTTATAATTAGAACTGGGCTCTCAAACTACACTTCTAAACTACAATCTCACTCATAAAACTCTTTGGCTCACGGCAACAATCACACAGACCACACTCAGATTTAGTATGGCGTCGCTTTTGAATATCTAACAGCACCGTTCCTTTAAAATTCAATTTTATACTTCGTTCAAATTAAGAACAATGCGTAACAGTTAAATATACTTACGAGCTTTATAAGTATTAAAAATATGTTCGTAGCTCCACGTCATCTGCTAAAGTCCAAAATTAATGTAACTGGACTGAGAACGCCCGGACTGACTCATTACGCGGCTATTTAACACCATGATAGAGCTCATAAAGCTTCTGGCGGCACGTAAATCTTTATGCTCTTTTGAAGCTTTTGTAAGTATTTTATTTAATTAAGAAATGAAGTCTTATCAAAATTTTGGATTCCGACGGGATTCAATCCCGTATCGATCAGACGATCCTCCTAAAGCCGGAGTGCCTTACCGCTCGACCACAGAATCCTACCTACTTGCCGGTATCCAAATTTTCGATAAGCTCATATTTTTCGGTTTAGCACCGATTAGCGCCATCTACATGTTCACTAGTGAACTCATGCTCATATTTTATTTAAGTTTGTAGGTACATAAATACCATCTACCTCGCACGTATTTTTTTGCCCTCAAAATTTTTACCAGTTACCGAGATGAGCTGACTGGGCATTGCATTCTAGAGTGCCACAAACTTATCTGGACCAGTGGCCAAAGGAGGAACTAACGAATTTTACTCTAAAATTAATTTCTCTGCCAACCAAATGCGATCTCATCGGTTCAGATAAGTTTGTGGCACTCTACAAATCGACGGAATTGTTAATATGTTGCTTGAGCTTTGGAATTTATGTCTACTTACCTGACCATGAAAAATATACAAACCCACTTAAATTTTATAAGGTTCTACCTGCGTAGAAATTGAAGCAATCAACAGGAAAATTAAACTCTACTAACATGTTAGATTTGGCCTCATTGTAGGTACTAAACCATCTATCTATCTATCTATCTATCTATTCAGCCCGGTTGCACCCACTGCTGAGTATAGGCCTCCTCTCTATATCGCCACTCTTCTCGGTCCTGTGCAGTCCTTTCCCACGCTCTCCCAGTCCCATTAACGATGTCACCCGACTATCGGGCGGGTGGTCTGCCTCGTGGTCTTTGTGCATCTCTGGGCCACCATTTCGTAATTGCTGTAGTCCATCTTCCGTCTTTCCGTCTAGCCAGGTGTCCTGCCCATCTCCAAACTAAACCATACGTCTTGTTATTACCTCAATAGTCCAATCTCATTCTATATCTAGATAATCCATGTAAGTAATTGTACCTAAGTAATCCGTAAACCCAACAGATACTTTGAAGGTGGACTACACACTAGTGTCAAACTCAATTAATTACTATGATTACTCGATTGATTGGGCCCTCGGCATGTAACCGATATTGAATTAATTACGGGCCTATTAAGGTTCTATTTGATTTACGGGCATTGTTTACTAAGATATTGTTGAGCACGCACGTAGGTATAACGGGTAATGTGTGGGTATTGATTTGATAAGGCTCCACAATAAGTACCCTCTCATTATGAGACCATGGCTCTTATAGAGCTTTTTCCGAAGTTACGTGGAGTTCTAAAGTAAAGCAGCAATTTGGATTACGAAAGCTTCCTTTCTTTATTGTTATGAAAAATAACAGTTCCCAAAAAAGCTCTAAACTAAACTTGTCGGTGATGATGCAACTTCCTCCACCTCTCTCTTTGCACTGCGGTCACTTACTCGTATACTTAGGTAGGTACATATACGGCATGACACCGACCTTTTCACTCATCTGACGCCTGAAATTGATTCTACACCTTCCTCTACACTTTACTCTTTACGCTATTCTTAATTTGATATTATCCCAGTGGTCCAATTAATAAATACTTTTGGATGTCGAATCTGAGCTTATAGCACAGAAAACAGACGCTTAAAGTTCCAATTTACCTAATAGCCTAATAGCAAACTACGTACATATAGGTACGTAGTTTGTATGAGTCGCTTCAGTTCGGCACTTTCTAACATACACACTGCCTTCGTTATCCGATCGGAAACGGCCGTGGCAGTGTTTGCTCAAGGTGCGCGCTGAGAGTCTTTTAGTTTGTGTTTCCTTTAACTTTGATTGAAACTCTCTTTATTCTAGCAAATTGGTAAAACTTTCTCAATTGCTTTTATCGTGGTTGTGTATTAAATGTGTTTACCTAAATATTTGCATGGGATCTACGTACGAACGAACACAATGAAGGAAAAATTTTGCAAGTTTACTTTACGAATTTCCCGGGTAGGTAGGTAGGTAAATGTGGTCGGGTATATTCTCGGAGATACAATTTGTATTGGTAGAGTTGGTAGGTAGATACTAAAAGTATCTACTTAAGTAGGCAGCTACTTAAATGGAAGAGTTTTTTTTATAAACTGATACAGTGTCCTAACCGACAAAGTTTCTCATAAGTAAGAATAGTACCTATTTATCAAGCAGTCAACAAGCAACTCCTTCATACTTTATTATCAAGTACCTACCTACCTAAGAATGTAGGTAGATGCAGGAATTGAAAAAGTGTTTTTTGATCAAAAATCCTTTTCACTTTAGAGAACTCATCTGAAAATGCTGCTACAAAGAAAATACAGAAACAAAACTGACGTGTTTCATTACACAGCGCTTAGTCCACCACGCCTTTGGCTCGCGTATCTTTTGCAAGAATTTTTAATTATCTGACGATACGAGAACAAGTGTGAGTAAAAAAGATTCGGAATGAGAAAATTTCTGACAGGGATTAGCACCGCGTTCCTTGTCAAGGATAGTGTTTATAATTTTTTAAGTGTAAAACCACACTTGGGTCGGTATTTCAATGGGAAATAAAAACCGATGCTTATCCGATAAATATGAGCTTTTCAAAAATTTCGATTGCCACGTTAAGGGTTTCGTGGCCGAGCAGTAAGGCACTCCGGCTTTAGGAGGAACGTCTGATCGTTGCGGGTTGGAATCCCGTCGGTATCGAAAATTTTGATATGACTTTTCATTTCCCAAGGATATTGTAAAGTAAAGTAAAGTAAAAGTTTATTTTGCTAAATTTGTGGTAGGTACAAGTTACAAGGTACAAGTTACATTCATTATTGTTGTTTAGAATACTTAGTAGGTATTCATTTAGGAGTTAAATTAGACGGCTACCTTAGAATAACCACAGATCATATAGGTGTAGGTACCAGAAGGAATAACTAAAGCATCCCCTCACTA
This sequence comes from Epirrhoe alternata, assembly GCA_963565295.1. Lineage (NCBI taxonomy): Eukaryota > Metazoa > Arthropoda > Insecta > Lepidoptera > Geometridae > Epirrhoe > Epirrhoe alternata. The sequence goes on along the minus strand of OY751381.1, from coordinate 7,475,175 downwards.
AGTTAGCTTTTTCGCTTATTTTTTTGCGTTTACGCTAAGGATAAATTATGCTCTACAATTTTTGAAGCACAAAAGTCCAAATTAGCTTTCAACTTGGGATGCAAGCCGCTTAAATCCACCATACATCGCTAAACGGAGAATCAAAAGCATTCCCGATGAGCGTATAAGGGGCTTAAGAGGCCAGCAAAATGGAAAAGTTAATTTTAATGCAGCTCCCGAGCCACTATCTCGTTAACTCTTTCTTCCTCTGCGTATTTTCTGAATGGATAGGCTTCTCGGTCTCGACTAGATTGGAGGGTTGCTATGGAATGAACTTTGAGAGGATTATTCTTGTTTGTGCAATGGCACAACGCAGGGAAATAATTGAACCTTTTATATTGAAAAGCATTCCAATTTAATACGGAAAAGCTATGAAAGAAGTAATTGGATGCGATAGGTTAAGCGTGGGTGTAATCGACTAACTGAACATCGGCACCGACATTACAATCCCACTAAGCCAATACAGCGCTTATAAATTTTGTATATAAAAAGCTGTATTTTGCATAGAAGAACAACATTGACCGTGAGCAGCATTCAACTACGAATAATTGAAAAAAAACCAGCTATTTGTGACAACAATGACCAGTATAAGACTGCAGAACAAAAATAAATCCCTGAAGTAGGTAGGTACCTGGTTACAGCAGTTTTTCCAGTTGGTTCAAGTTTTACCGAGCAGAGTTAAAGTTGTGACCAAGAAAAATAGTTGGTCTTGAAATTGTTAAGATCCCACTAACCCGATGGAAATCCTGACAAAACGTCGTCTGCGAACTTTGTGAAAAAAATAGAATAAAATTTCGGAGAAGTCGATGCAGTTTCAGAATCCGTGATATTTTTTAAATATTCATTATTATTGTAGCATGAAATAGGCCTACCTAGCTACCTACCTACCTAGTTGCTTTTAAAAACTACTTTGAATTTTACCTAGGTATCAGAAATTACGAACACCCGGCCACTTGTCCGAAACATCACCGTCAAAAAGCTCTACGCTTTGTACGAAAATACTTCGGCTAAGTAAAAAGAGAAAAGTTCACCTAACTGATAAATAAACACCCATTTATGCATGAAAAAGGATCAGTAGCACAGGTATGTATAATGCGGCAAATTATTTACAGTTTTCTGGTTCGCCTGGCCGAAGAAATGGCAAAATGATTACAGGTACTCATTTGCTGGCGAGATTACCTACTGACGTGTGTAATGGGGAAAAGATTTCACCGAGTTTTCCTAGCGTCGCAAATAAGCAAGATGATGGAATAATTATCCAGTTACGAGAAGGAAAAGTACCTGTACCTACCTACGTACCTAAGTGTTCACATTGTATAGGTAAGTAGTTTACTGGGTAGGTAGGTAGATTAGGTACCTATAGGTAATTTCAAAGCCAATCTATTCTTGAAAAGGTTTTTATAATAAACAGTTTCTTAAAATTTTCAAAAGTCTTCCAAGAAAAAAAAAAAGTGGTCAGCTTCGGCTTTTTCACTAATTGGATAAACCCTTATATTAGGGTCTTTCATTGTAAAAAAAAAAACAAAATCAAGTTAATTTAGAAAATATGTACTAACTTAATTTAGAAAATATGTAAATAAATAAATATATAAATAAATATGCTGGACTTTTCACACAGCATCATCTAGCCCCAAAGAAAGCAGAGCTTGTGTTATGGGTACTATGATGACTGATATACTACTTATATACTTTTTGTTTGTAAATACATACATATTATACATAGAAACACCCAGACCCGAGACAAATATTTGTAGATCATACAAACATTGGTCCCGCCGCGGGGATCGAACCCGCAACCTCTTGCGTCGCAGGCGGGCCTTCGCCCACTGCACTACAGAGGTCGTCTAACAAACAAATAAAAAACAAACAAATAAATAAAAAAATATTTATGTAATGATTTTCTTTTGATTTGATATGCAAATCCCGAGAAAATCGATAAAGACTATCCTTTCAATTGATTGTTACTTCTTGTATAACTTGTCCATTCGAGCATGTGACATGATATACCTGCGCTGCGATTGGGCAAGCGACTGTTCTTCTTAATTTGAAAATTTTGCAACAAACATGTCCTAATGCTATCTAATCCTAATCCAATCAGAATAATGTAAAAAATCAATACCTAAATGATATATTTTGAATTAAAAACTTCAATCGGCTTAGGAATTAAATCGATACGGTCAAACGTTTATTTACGACCCAAAAATGAGGCCTTGTCAGTTCTCGTAGTTTTAAAATGAAAGACTGTATAATACCCTTATATTAATTGCTGTGCACTTAACTCAATAAATAATAGACGATGTAGAAATCTATACATTTCAATTCATTCGTAGAATCACAATAAATATTTTTTTATTCATATCTGCTGAGTCAGAATGAAAATCAATAGAAGTTATTTCCAAATTGTAAAGCCTTGCAATAACATAGAGGATGCTGCTCGCTGCGGTTTCATTCTACCTACGTCTGGTTTTTGCTCAATACCGATACGTTAGACGTTCAATTGTATGGAAGTAAGAGCTGGGGATCTTGCCGATTCAGCTTTTATGATCGCGAAATAAAAATCACTTGTCCGACTCGATGTGATGTTATTGGTTTTGGAATAAATGGAAACTATCGATTGTCTGGATCTAGCTTTATTGCTCTGTGGTTGTCTTGCAATATAGTTAAACCTAGATTTATAGTAGCAATCAAAGTTATTTTATATAAGTGAGTACCTAATATTAATTTTCTAGGAATCCTACCTATACGATACCTAGGTGTAGGTACTTTTTGTAGTTCAGTTGGATTATATCACAATTTCTCCGCGGGTAAAAATGTCGCCAACCTATGGGCACTGTACCGGTAGGTGATTTGAATTTTCTATATTTAGTTGCATTTATATTTTCTTTTTATGCTGATTAGGTTAGGTAGGTACATTTACAAGCCAAAACACTGGTTCGTAATTAAGCTCAGTAAAGCTGCCAAAAATAGTTGAAACTTAGTTCAGCCACATTCAACTATATTTTTGTTTGCAGAAGCAATTATGGTACCAAACTTTATCCAAGTTTTTTGTCCACGATAAACGAAATAAAGACTCAAAAGCCGGCAGATTGTCTGGGCCGCGAGCCACAAACTTGGGCTATTATGACGGGCAAAAATAGTTGGTCAAACTTAGCAAAAACGGTCCTCGTTATTGCTTTAGTTGGGCAATATTTTTGTCGTTGACAAGAAAGAACACTTGTTATTATAACAAACTGTTGTAGGTATCGATAGATTAGTTGTATGAGTCGGCCAATTACTTTTTCTTTGTGGATAAACTAGGGTCAGGGCTAATAAAAGGTTGGTTGTAAATGTTGTAATGAATTGCGTTTTTACACGATAGCTTTTGACTGTTTTGGTTGGTACTTGGAAACTACTTTTATAGGTAGGTAGGTATTTAGTTATTTGTTTGCTTGAGATTGAGAATCGAAAGCAATAATTTTCTAAGCATCAATGACAATTATTTTTAGTGTCTTAGATCAATTAATTTTCATTTTTCGTATGTAGTCTACATTTATAAAGACAAAAACAAAGACGTTTAAGAGGTAGGACACCTACTACATATTTAATTATGAGAATTCCAAAGGACAGATTATTCTAATTTTTGCTTGGAACACGAGTATTGAAGTACGCATCAGACAAAGGCTGTCAGGCACACTCGGATCGAGCAGGTAGTGCAAATTAATCCGATGCAATTTTATCTAGTCGCCAGGGTTGGCTCATAATGGACTCATAATATTTACCAAAATCTACTAAATTTGAAAATTTAATAGAGACTGGATCACGACTAGACATTTTCTTATACTCGTAGTACATACCTAAGTCACTGAAAGGCGCACTTACAGAACTTGTTTGTGACACAACAAGAAGAATACTAAAAAAACATTCGGAATAATGTTGAAAAATTAATCTTGCCTATATGGAAATTGTATCAAAATTAATTCATATTTGTAAACTTACCAAATTATTAATATTTACCTGACAATATAGGAAAAACGAAAACATTCACCTAAAAACGAGTAACCTAATGTAGTGTACTTTTGTGTGTTCCTCTACACTAAACGATACAAAAAAACACATCAGTACCTATAACTGATGTGTTCTTCTACCCTAACGATAAGCCTACATCATTTAATTTTTAATATCCCAATAAGCAATACTGGGTATTCTTTTTAGCTGTGAAGTGGTGACTGGCAAAGTAATACATAAGTACTTACCTAGTACCTAAAATGCTGCATTTTCAAAATCTCTGTGACCACTGTAGACCGTCTAGCAATATTTAATTGGCTGGGAACAGAACAAGGGGGTGTACCGTTGTCCTTTTGTAATATGATGTGACCCAAGGGTTATTCCGGACTAATTGAAATTCAAAATATTTTATACTCCATTTGAGACGTTAATGGGATTTAGACGGGTGTGTTTAAACAATGGCTTAAGGTTTAGTTAATTGAATGCAGGTAGCTTTTAGAGTGATAATTGTAGAGTCGAAGCACCTTTATCCGACTTAAGTTTCCCCTTGAAAAGTTCACTGGAATTTGCATATTAATGGATAAAGTTTCAGCTCATGACTTAGATAGTATTAGGACAAAAGTATCCAACACTTAAGTAAACAAATCTTATGTAAAAGAGCACAAAGCGGAAACATATTCGCGGAACTCGCACAGCCAAACCCCTTGAGTGGATTCCATAAGTCAAGAAGGTATCCCTGGAGTATCACCGCTCGGTCAGTGTCGGGGAAGTGAGTTGTTTTAAAGAAAAACAAGGGTTGACTCAGATCAGCTCATTCGTTCTCAGATCACGAACTCACTTTGTTAAGAAAACAGCCCGCCCTTTGACGTAGGTGCACGTTTTAATGCATATCTTAAACAGAATTATTGATAGCTTACCCCGTTCCAATTGATTTTGGCGTTTCGATTTTTGAAAAAAAGAATGAGTTGGTAAAAAATTATGAATGAAAACATGAATGAAAATCTAAAGTTCAGCAGCTTACTAAGTAAGAATAAATTTTTTCCCTTGTATGAATATGAATAAGTAAACACCTGTAGGAATCTAATAGCGAAGTGCTCATTTCATTCAACCAAAACGGCGAAAGTTTTTGATTACTTTGAGTTTCCGACAAAACGGAATAAAACTTTCCTTTTATTGAAAAAGAAAACGAGTTTAGCCAAAAAATCTAATTTCGACTGCGTACATCTAACCCCGAGTTATGGTAACGTGGAAACTTAGGTCATTTTTCAGAGCAAATCTGTTCCCCCCTTAATGAAACCTGAAGGCTTCGATTTCCGAATTTCTTATCCTTCATTCATTAGCAAGTTCAATCAGAGGGTGCCGGCTGCGGTTATTTATTACCTTGCATCGGCCCTCACAATTACGGAAAGGAAAAAGTTTTGCCATTACCGGCCCTTCGCGCTCATACAAAAAGTGTACATGTGATGTGTGCAATATCGATAAGAATCCGAAGTTTGGCCAGTTTGGCCCCTTCTATCGAAACTGGAGGATTGAATTTGTGTTTAAGGTTTATCAGTTAGATGTAAAAAGGGTTTTCCTTTTATGCAAATACAGCATTTTTGCCAACATCTCCAATATACAGGATGTTGCAGCCTTTATCTCTCGGTAGCATCTATATACCCCATGGTAGATTACCTATTATCATTTTGTAATTTATAGGCTACGGAAAATGGTGATATTTTTGGTGGTAGTGAAATTTGGACGGAAGAAGGCTCTTCAACTTAAAAGTTATACCTACCAATAAAACACGGCATGTACAGCTTGAAAAATTTGGTGGATGTGTCCTTGCTCCTTGCTCAGACTCTGGGTATTTTCGTAAACTTTCTACAAAAGCCGTCATAACTAACAACGATCTTTTTTAACACGCCGATAAAATATTCAAAAATATATCAATATCCGTAAAAGCTTCCGTATTTCTAGTCGTAAACCCGGCTGTAAGAAGGGACTTTTATGAAATCCCAATGTAAGTGTAGGTGTTCAAGGATTGTCGGCGCACCTGGGTACTGAATTACGGTTTACGTGCTTCGAGGCTGGCGCCGTTAAATCTGCTAAGGTGACATTATGTTCTTCTGTGAAATGTGGGTAAGTACTCATATTTAGATATCTGCGTATCTTTTCACCGAGTTAGTAGGTAGGTTCGTATAATTTACGAAAATTTCGAGGTCTAGATACATCGCTTGTACAGGTAACTCAAACTGACCTAAAAAAACAATGTTAGTAACTTATGTATCATGATTTTAAAAATTAAATCCAATTTCGCTTGGATACTAAATTCATAAAATCAAGCAACAAGAATGATATTTAACCTACATCTGGTTGTAATAATATGCGATGAAATGATACGAAAACTTCTGATAATTAAGCTTCCAGCCTCAGGGCCTGTACAAACAGACGGTAGTCATTTCGACTGTGAATGTTGCGTCCCACATTCTACTTATTTACATTTCATTTGCGAGAATGCGCATAGAACGAATATATGAAACACACTTTTGAGGGAAATAAATAACTGGATGCGGCTCTATACACGAGACAAAACTATATCCAAACTGACCAGAGCTTTGACTGTGATAAGGGCGGGTTTGAGTTCCGTTCAAGCTTCTATGAATTCTGGCGCAATTACCATCAAACGAGTGATGTAACTTTTGCTAGTATAAAGTTCCTTCTGTGTCATCATCATCATCATCATCTCAGCCATCTATCGTCCACTGCTGAACATAGGCATCCCCGATCGATTTACACAGCGATCGATCTTGTGCAGCCTGCACCCAACGGCTCCCAGCAACCTTTACCAGATCGTCCTTCCATCTAGTTCCATCTTTCTATGTATAAGTATCATAATCATTTAGGTATCGTTCTAGAATTGAATTACGTTGTTCTTTGACAATTGAATGAATTGATTGCTCGAAAGTTTAATTCACTGATTAACCTAATTCAATACAAATCGTTTCGGTACACTTACCTATGTTTTAAAGAGGTTGCATTATGTCACAGCCTTCTGGATAAGTAGATATCTAGATAAAGTTACAAAAAAAACACCATGTTAAACATTATTACAAGCCACTTCTATTTGAATATGTATCTGTGTATTCAAGCAAAAATTATTTTTCAGATTTCGCTGTCCCATTTACAGCGCATACTTTTGCGTTGCAAGGACGATATAGGTGTGTTGTTATCTGAATTTGTTGGTAATGCTGTGATTAATGAAAGCTATTATACTTTTAAATACCTAAATGAATTGGTGTTTCTCTTTTTAGAAAATCGCAGCTATTCACAGCAATATTTCTCTATCCCGACCCATTGAGATTTACTCGCAAACAGATAAGGTTTCACTTCAAGTGGACATTCTGAACAGATAAAAATGCAATTTACAAGGGACCAGCTGAAAGAAATTGACTACGAAACGTAAGAAACGGTTTAGTTTTAAATGGAAATTGTGCAGATAGAGTACAAAGATACGGTGGAGGAGGGTTATCAAGATTTGGAAGCTAGCTGTGAACAATACCTATATGGCTAAATGACTCACTATCAAGAAGAACAAGCAAAACACAAAAAAACTACTTTTACATTTTCGATAAAAAACAAATGTTTGTGTTGTATTTAGTACCCAATCGCTTATTTGTAGGTACAGTGATTTTAATATAAGTACCTCTAGTTATTGTAATGAAGATTACTATTAAGATCTTCTCTGGCACCATGTCATTGTGATTTGTAAAGATTTTGGCATTAAATAACATTTACCTACTTGTACTTTATGAGAAGTTTTTAAGAAGAGAGTTAATAGACACCTTCTGGGTAGGCTCGCTCGATCGTAAACCGCATTCTTGCCTATGTACGTTTCGAGGTCAAGAGCCGACCCAATCATCACAAAAAATAAGAAGCAATGTCCTAGCTAGGTAAAACAATAAAGGTAAATAAATACTCGTAAAGAAAAAAAAAATTTGTAAATAGATAAAATTATTGTACTTGTACATCTTTTTAAACGTCTTTGTTACAAACACAAAACCCCTTTCAAAGTCTGTCTCAATTCCATTTTCCATTGTCACTTGACGTGATTTTCTGGCTTCACTGTGACGTCTCGTTTACGTAGGAAACTGGAACGTAATGTTGTTCACGTCATGCTCTGCATACCGAGCCAAATATGCCACATGGACAAATTGACTGCTGTACACTACAGAAACAGTACAGGGTTATCAGTAGCATAGCTCACTGAGAGGCACAAAATATGTAGGAAATAAAAAGAGAAACGCTACGCTTTATCTCCGATGTGTTTCCGGTAAAGTCGATGGAGCTGAAGGATGGATGATAGAAAACCTATTAGGTAGGCTAATCCGGTGGCGGGTCACCTATACGATTCCGTCATAGTTTAGTGACTGAAGCTGTTTAAATTTATCTAATCAAGGCGTAGGTAGATCGCTATTTAACTGTCAAGATCCTCTAATTGTATTAAAGGCCATATAGGCTCAGGTTCATTATATATTTTTATGCTAAAATACTATAACCAAATAAGTGATGTTGAATTGAGTATTTATACTTAATCAAAGTTTACATACTGCTATTCGTATTTTACTGTGGTTATGTCGTATTCGTATGCTTATGACACGAAAGGAAACATGCAATACTTTTAAGATTTTCAGTTTTGGAGGTTTGCTTTGCGTTTTAGGTTGGTGATCGATTGTAACCCAAAAATACCATGAAAATAATGTCGGTAATATCATAAATTATAGGTAAGCCAATACACAAAACCGGTCCTGCGACGGGAACAAAAAAACATCTCTCCAGAGCCTAGTGGAGCAATGCTCAAAGCATACACCTAGTTCGTCAAGAAATACATTTACATCATACCATTCTGGCATACCATTCTTGCCTCTTGGCACAAAATAATAGCTCTTTCTCCATTGAGTTTGAAAAAGTAAAAGGCAATATTGGTATCGTGTAAATAGCGTTGTTGGTTACCAAACCAAAGAGAGTGTTTATTCCTTGTTGGGACTCTTAGCTTGGCCATCTGCGTCGGATGCGGTCACGTTCTGTATAAAACGTATTTGCCTAAGGGTGCTGGGACCACGTGTCTCTTGACTGAAATATTTATGAAAGGATCCATGATATCTAGAGTCTTCTTACTGGTGTAGTTCCGCTGTATCTTTATTAAACTTCTAACTCCTATTTTCGTTTCAAACAAAAAGCAACTTTTTCTCAATTCTGATTCCGGGATTATAAAATCACGAATAAGATATTTTTAAGGGTACCGTAACGGTCCGTACCATCATTGTGCCACCGGAACCTGAAATAAGTACCTAAGAGACGAAACCTTTATGATCGAGCTGTAAGAAGAGCTAACCTTTATGGTTGATAAAAAAATATTCAGTTTTTTTTCATTCGCAAACAGGGAAAAAGATATTAACAACATTGTATTGGGTCTAATCTTAAAACACGTCAGCATGTGGTAATAAATTCAGAAAGCTTGCTTTATAGACAGATCGAATTACCTACAGTGTAGTGTACCCTAATAAACGTCAAATGTGGCCCAGACATGGGTTCGTTTCAGGTTTCGCATTGCGCCGTCATTTAGTATTACAACAGAGATAATGTGTGACGTAGTTCTTATATTATGTTTTGGTCGCATGGACTCAAACATAAACAAATAATAAATAATGCTGGACATTTGACACAGCATCTTCTAGCCCCAAACCAAGCCAATCTTGTACTATGGGAACCAGATTACTGATATACTACTTATATACTTTTTGTTTGTAAATACATAAATAAAATAAATAATGCTGGACATTTCACACAGCATCATCTATCCCCAAACTAAGCAAAGCTTGTACTATGGGAACCAGATAACTGATACACATAGAAACACCCAGACCCGAGATAAATATTTGTAGATCATACAAACATTTATCCCGCGGCGGAGATCGACCCCACAACCTTCTGCGCCACAGAGGTCGTCATACATAAGAACTATGAGTTGAAAGACAGTATGCAATCCCATAGCCACTTATTAGATTTCAAATTGCTTTCATCACGCTGTTCGTAGCATTTGTTAATGCGCATCTAGCTTACATCATCATCCGCAGCTTTTGTCATCCAAAAGTTGAGCATAGGCCTCTTTTTGCTTGTGCCAACTTCCCTACCCTGCTTTAGTCTGATCTATGTACAACATGAATGACTAAATGTAGATAGGTACCTTAAATATATTTTTTTCGGTTTATATTCCATCGAGGATGACTTAACAAGCAGATGGATTTGTTGAATAAATGTATTTTCTTTCTTTCTTTCAGATCCAACGATGAGCGTACTTCGCCCACGCCCGGTTCGATGTACGTCTCGTCATCATAAAAAAGGCTGGCTATACACACTTAAAAAAAAGGTAGCCTGACGGTTACATAAACTGAAAATGTAGAATTTCCCCTGGAACAAATCCAATTCATTGTATTTTTTCTTCGGCGAAACCACTACACACTCGTTGCAATAAGGGAAAGAGAGTAAAAAGCTTGCTCCATTGTTATCTATCCGGCTTGCAAGTATGTATTCTTGTTGTCAATTGAAAGCTATGATTTCGAGTTTTTATAAAACAAGAGCTATGCGGCATTTCTTGTTTTAACACGTTCAGTGCTCGTGGTTAAACAGGTTAAACAGAATGCGTACAGAGAGTGGAGGTAGAAAACAGGCTTTTGATTTATTTCTTCCGATTGCAAAATAATTCAAATCTGTTTTGAAAATGTATCAAACATATAAATTATTTTATAATCATCAGTTATATTATGCTGATATTATTTTCATAAAAATTGAAAGCTTTATGCATAACCATAAATCCAATATTTATATTACATTTTCATAACGATAATACAAACAACAATAAATAGACTCCCACTCTGGGCTCAAGAGACATCCCTACTGGACCTTAAATTTTATTTTTACGAGACATCCCCTCAACCGTCTGTAAAAATATCATAAACCAGAGCTTTCGTCGTGAAAATTATTTACAACGACCACGAATGCGTTTCACCGGATCTCTGGTGAAGTGTCTATTGTGTTTCTTTCAACAAAAAGTATAGCCGGTAGAGTATCATAAAATAAAGCTCATTGTTTAAAGACTGAACGAATATAATTAACGAATATTAATAAATAAAAAATTAATAAATAAAAAGTCAAGGAGATGGTTTGTAAGTTTGTCTGTAAAATCGTTTAAGTACTTAATTTGCAACCAATACGGTAATACGCAACAGACACGGTTTGGGGCCTATAATAGCTTTCTTTGTGATACATACAAGCTCCATTGAGGAGCCTATCGAAAAAAGTAAGGCTCATCAAAGTTCAGACACTCTTAAACTAGGTACTTGTTCAATTTATAAAGCTATGTTGCATTTTTACCTATATATTTATTTATTGCTTTTAATTTTTGGTAGGAAAATTATACTTCAAAGGTTATTAATTATGCAAAGCTACAAAAATAATGCCTTTGCAACAAGAGACACTCAGTTTTGCATTATCTCATTATATTTCTCATTTCCAATGCCACGACACAATCATCGGTATACGGGGGACAGTATGGGGATTCCCCGCTAAATTATTCGAAGTCACGTATCAGTGTGGCTTCTGCTTTGTACACTTTTAATTACATCCAGAGAGAGCGGGATTCACAACGCAAAACTGGACTACCTAATCATTATCCTAAAGAAGGGCTAAATGAGGTTTTGCATTCGTTTTTGTTTGGAAACTATGTTTTATAAGCTATATGTTATGTTTTATGTATGTGTAAATAAATAAATAATTATTAGCATTAAGGGTCCATCGCTGTTTCTGGGGGGCTAGCCAAGATGACATAGATTCGTTTCCATTCCATGGCTACTATCAACACTGATTTGGCGATGTTGCACTCATTTTGCACTTGATTCTGCCATAGATTACAAAGAGTATGTATGAAAATTACGCGTCATATTGAATGGAATGGAAAAAATGGTAGCCAAGATGCACTTTTGATAGTCGCAATTGATACTTTGTTTACGTTTTTGATCGTTGACAAGACAACTGGCAAAGTTGACAAAAACCCAGCGGAATCGCAGTAGAAATAAAATGGTGCCTTGTTTTTGATCGATCATCTGTCACCGTGTAATTTTGTATTGAGTAATAGTTTTCTGTGATTTTGTAAAGCTTTCTTATATTTTGCAAGCTGTAAAATGCATGCTCTAAATTTATTATGGAGCGCTCAAAATGAGGACTGTTATTTACAACGCCAGAAAGGGTATCTTCTTAGACAAACATTGGATCCCGTAGAAGAGAGTCTTTCGGATTAAAAAAGAAGAATTTAAAATTTTGTGTGAAGAGCTACGTGAAAAATCTACCTTGAAGGAATCGAGCGATATTTCCTTGGAACTCGAGGTAAAAGTTTCCGTTTTCTTTGTTTCTACGGCAATAGCACAAGCACAATCTGTGTATTACCCAAAGCTGGGTCCACAGCGCCGTGTTTTCGAGTTTTTAACATGTTATTAACCGAATAAGCACGTACAATTGGTGAAAAACAATGCTAACATATTAGAAAACATTAAAATACGGCGCTGTGGACCCGGCTTAAGATACACGGAATTGTCTCCCACAAACATGTTCAATATGTTCATGCTCCGAAGATCGTGCCCGTCTCACATCGTGATAATATACTTAATTCTTTCCCCTGAAAGAATCTGATCGATTTCTTTAATAAGTAGGTTATTTTTTATATTAATAAGATAACCTTAATAACCTTAATGTTTGTATAAGTACTTAAAATAATGTTTTGTTTGTCGTTTGTAGGTATTGTGCACGCTTAGTTTTTTAGCCACAGGATCCTACTAACGAATCGTGGGGATGAATCACCATCTAGCCCAACGCACAATGAGTCGCTGCATTATAGAAGTTGTGGACGCCCTGAACCACCCAGCTGTAATGGGAAAATGGATTGATTTCCCAAAAACCTGGAGGCAACCTATGCGTAGGCACTACAACGTCCCGTTGAGTGTAGACTCAACGGGACGCTGTAGTGCCTGGGACATTGTTTGACATGGAATAGGCTTGTAGCACCTAAACCATCTTCTCAGCTTAATCTGCCTGCCACAGGAAAGACAACTTCAATACATGTGGAGCTGACTAAGCTGCGGGTTTCCTCACAATGTTTTTCTACACAGATAAGAGCTCGTGTTGAAGTGCATGTAAATTTTTCGAAACGAACAATCCATTGATGCACGGCCCAGGATTCAAACCCACAAACTCTGGATTGAAAGTCGAGGCACAACCCCATTCGACCAACACGGCTCTTAAAGTTAATAAATATATTAAAAACAATAATCTTTTTTAAATAGTAAAAAAAAAAGGTTTAAAGAAATATTGTTTTCAGGAGACTTCGGATATCCACAACGCCCTTGGCTAATGACGCCAATCCTTGATGCAGTTCCCGGTTCAAGAGAGGAGAACTATACGAAAATCCACATTAAAAATATTTTTTTTTATAGCAAGAACTGTATGGTTTTTATTATTATTTTATTATTAATAGCCTGTGGTGTCCCACTGCAGGGCAAAGGCCTCCCTTCGTTTCTTCCACTCCTCTCTATCGTATATGGTTTTGACTTTCAAAATACATAATATGATTAACTATTATTGCGTTATGTTTCTCTCAAAAATCCCATAGTAGATAGAGGGAGGGAAAATCTAACCCAGAAAATCTTACACAAACAATCTACATTTCAAATTTCATCACAATCGGTTAAGTCGTCATGGAGATTCGTGAAGACAAACAATTGCACATACAGACTTTCGAACCTTACGACTTTGAAACTGCCCCACACCACCCCTAAGGGATGTTTTGAAAAAATAAAAAACACGGGTTTCATTATTTACTTTTAAGTTTATTTTTACCGAGTTTGGAGTAAATCGGACCAAGGAATATTTTTTTTCCATACAAACTTTAACAGCCTGTATAACGCCCTTAAGGGTTGATTTTCGAAAATGTTATATGCATTTATCTTATTCCAGTATGTAAACAATCTACATTCTAAATTTCATCACAATCGGCTAAGTCATGGAGATACGTGAAGACAAACATTCGCACACACAGACTTTCGCATTTATAATATTAGTAAGAAGTAAGATTTTTCTCTATGAAAATAGGTAAAGGTGGTGATATAATGTGCCTAAGCATTTACAAACAAAAAATATTTAAGTAGTGTAACAGTCACAAAAAATATTTACGTAGTATACCCGTAGCACATGCCATATTAATTTTTTTTTAATAATCCAGCATCATTTATTGTTTATTTTTATTATTTGTAAAAACGTTACATTTGTAAATGCTCGATATAATTCTCTAGTGTGTACCCACCTTAAGACGCTATTTTAAATACGTATATACTCTTTGTACTCTGCGGACCATAAGCTGGCCCCAGACGTTCATGCATGACGGCACGTGAGGCATGCCGCATCATCGCAACAGTGGGTGATCGTCTAGAGTGTACGTGGTCTATAGACAATCTGTCTATCCTAGAAGCGTCTTCTAATTGTGCGGTGGAATGATCAACCCGGAATGTCAATGGTAACTTTGCTACTATAATGAATTCTGTGGCAACTTTCCATCCTCGATGTGTCAATCCGACGTTTGATAAAGCCAGGAACTCACATGCCGCGATATTTGGCATAAAATGTATGCAGTGCCATACAAAACGCGTTAAATAATGTCATGCGCCGCACGTGAGTTATAGTCCTTATCTGTCTATGTCCATTTCCATTTCAATGTCTACTTGTTTTTTGGCTAAGGCCCCTGTTTTGTATTTACCTGAATACTTGCCGGATTCTATCACAGTTATGGAAACTCATTATAGGTATACGATGGGCATTGGGAAACGTATTTTTTCAAAACCAAATAGAACACAAATAAGGTTAAATCTCAAAAACATCGTATTTAAAATCTAGAATGAAACTTGGTTAACCGTGTCTTGAAAATCTTGAGCTCTGTTTGTGAGGCTTATCGTGGTCGTGCTTGCTTAGTCGTTCTTGATAGATCGTCGAAGTTAAGCAACTTTCGAAACGGTCTGTAAGTGGATGGGTGACCGCCAGTGGCATTTTCATCTGAGCGCTTCCGTGCTTCGGAGGGTACGTTAAATTGTCGGTCCCGGCTATTTAAGTCGTTAAGCCATGACGGAGGCCTTAAGGCGGCCTAAAAACTCCGTCACTAGAGTAGGCCACTGACTCATACGAACTTACTTATCACTGAATGAGAATACCTTGGAAAAGTTAAAAGTCGATGGATAGTTTATTGAAGTTAACTTTTATTGTTCTTTCAAAGTCAGTTGACTGATATTTAAAATGGAACAGCTCTAAAAACTACAAAGTCTCCTGCGAATAATTTGTAAAAAACTTTATCAATTTATTTAAGGAATCAAACTTCTCCGAACTCGGGCTTAGAGCATTAAACCTGAATTGCCAGCTCCGAAAGAACGTTGACAAATGAAGGAAACTCGCAACTACGAAGGGAAATGTACGCACATTTTTCTGTTACAGTGTTGTCAATCAGTCACAGTATACGTTTTTCCTTCTCCACTTTTCTCCTTACTTTGCTGATTTGATTGAAAACTTCCTTACACGCACCTGAGGCTTTCCGAGTATCGGAATAGTAGTTACGTAGATTATTTTATTCAATACATCAAAGCTGTCTAACCTTTGGATATTAATGTAATTGTGTGAAATGTATTTGGTAGAACATAACTGAGTTCGAAATAAGTGTGACTTTTGAAAATAGCTTCATACTTATGTACATCACAGTATATTAGTATTTCTTTTCTATTTTGTAATTTTATGCACACCAGTTAGTAGTTTTAGGATAATAAATCTTGCATTTTATGTTTGTACATCAGTTGTTTCTTGGGATGTATAATATAGGTAATTCCATGTAGAAAAATTCCAAGATTTATTCTGGTTAGATTTACTATATTAATAACTATTAGCCATGCTAGTAGAATGTAAGATTCCATGTTTCACTGATGTTAGCAATAGAAACGAAGAGTACCATACCACCTAAATAATAAAGTACAGGTTATGAAAATATTTGTCCCGTCGCCAGATCGAACTCGCAACTACAGCTGAGCATTCACCCGCAACGCCAATGAGGTTGCCAGTTGAATTCTTTGCTTCTATTTTTAAAATAATGAAGGTTAGTTTATTCAGTTCATTAAGATTCTGTTCCGGCAAGATAAGTGTTACAAGTCCAAACAATACCCCTATAAAATTAAGATCTACCGGGTAAATTCCTACAAACGTAACAACTTAACTCATTAAGCCGACAAAATGTGCCTAACAGCCAAAAATTTCACCTCTCTACCGAGGCCCATAGCAACCACCGTGAAAGTTAAGCGTGGGTTAAAATTGTTCGGGTAAATTCGTTTATTCGTCCCAGTATGGATAAGGTAGGGTAACGAACGCAAGGATTGCTCCCATGGCGAGCTGTTCCAGGTTAACTGTTTTCGGCTACAACTTTGTGAAATTAGGCCAAGTGTTATATTGAGATTTCAAATAATAACATATAAAACTATAATGTAATTGAGGCGTTGAAATAAAACTAGCTCTCAAATAAATAAAATTATAATAAAAGATAACTTTACGTTACTAACGTTAACTTTTTTTTTAGCGATAAGACCGCCCATTGTACATTGTCTCGTTGGGTTTTATTGATTCGTGTATGTTTTGTAATTATTGTGTACAATAAATTGTTTTCATTCTTTCAACTTTAATAATAATAAATAAATAATAATGCTGGACAATGTCACACAGCATCATCTAGCCCCAAACTAAGCATAGCTTGTACTATGGGAACCAGATAACTGATATAATTTTGTTTGTAAATACATACATATTATACATGGAAACACCCAGACCCATACAAACATTTATCCCGCGGCGGGGATCGAACCCGCAACCGGACCTTGTGGACCAAGTGGACCTTCGCCCACTGCGCTACAGAGGTCGTCAAATCACTTAATCAAATGGGTAATTTAATTTACTTGTTAATTTTCATAATTAAAAAAAATAATTATATCCTGATAAAAAAAATGCATATACCTAGAACTAATTGATCCGAGCCTACTGAATAAAACGAATAAAATTACTTTTTGACTTTGACTAATGGTCACATTTTTTTTGTAATTGTGTGATAACAAACTTGATACGTATTGATTCAACTACCTAGACCATTTCACTAACAATATTCCGGGCCTTCTTTTCAGTGATCTATCCCCTAAATCAAAATAGCCAAGTTTATGGAGAGCCAACCGAACGAAGTCTATCTTACCGATTTGCGTCACAAAGGCAGCTTGTACTAAGTATGTAAATGTTTTAAAAGGCAATATGAAAAATCTTCCTACAACTAAGTTCTAGTTGATCTCATTTGCGATTCCCGAGTCGTCCCCGCCCGACTCGTAGAGTTTTATAGTTTCCCGCTTAAACTTTCATGAATTTAATCAATGCGGAACATTTTGTAATAATTTTTATGAAGTAACTTTTGAATGTAATGAATATTTACTCGCCTAACGTCTAGGGGTTTTCTTTGATACGCCAAAGAATTGCATTAGATATTATATAAAAAATACCTATAAAAATACGGTCTAGTAATGACGTATGCTTTTTTGATGCTTTACCCGGCTAATAGCTTGATCGAAAGCATTCTATAGTAAGTATTAATCCAGGTCACTATCTATAATTATTCTAAGTTTCATTCGAATCTGTTCATTCTCTGGTTAAGGCTTGTTTGATAAACACATCTTCAGATTTGTAATAAGAAATAGGACAGTTACTCACTGAAGTCGTTTATGAAAAAAAAATATGAAAGTACTAAAAACAAAAGGAAATAAAACGCTGAAGAAACAAGGTAACGACTAAGCCGACCGAGTCACAAAGCAAATTGTAATTTTATAGGTATCCGGCTTCGCAAACACTCGTTACCCAAATTGTGTTTGTCTTATTTTGTTTTAGACTATCTCTTGGGGTTGGTTTGCACCTAATTTTATGTCCGGGAAGTTAGTAAATACTTACTACGGTTATGTTTGGTTTCGTATTTTATTCGGTTTCATTGGCTTTTGGGATAAGCTACTAACACCCTTTATTAGGTGCTTCTTAGGATAATCTTCGCGTCCTTGTATCTAGAGACTCAAAGGCCACTGATTTGTTGAAACTAATCAAGTATGAATATTTTTCATATCTTTTCTGATTTATGATTTTATTGGTAGTAGTTTGTCATAAGTGCCACCCGTTTATCTGTTTTCGTGAAAAAATGAAACTAAAGCTTACTCCGACTCTCTTTTCGAGAAGTCAGCTAAAATATGCAAAAAGAGCGACTTATTTATAAAGTAAAACTTTGTGATTGGAGTAATCAAGTGCAATACCAACTCTTAATGAGTCAATTCAAACAAAATCCGCCACTTTTATCCAACTTTAAAAATACTAACGACGTACTTCTTTCACTCTCAGTAAACTTTTAAAGAGATCCGCCCATCCGAGACCCAAACACATTACGTACAGCATCCGAACGACAAAAGATGCCATTTGAAAGCCATTCCTTCATCTATCAGAGTGACACGCAATCAAACAATACAATAAAACTTCTCTTCCGAAAAATACTTGAAAATAATTTCTCCATTTAAATTCAGAGGGGGAGTCCCTCCGAGGCGCTAACAAAGGTTCCTGTAGGTAATAACCGCTAAGGTGCTCAAGGTATATTGTGTGCCGTGAAAAAAGGTTGGTGTAACGAAATGAAACAGGCACATCGGGGGAAGTTTTAAAGAAACAGCATTTGTTTCCAAGTGCCCTGTTTTATGTTAGAAACTTCGCTGCATTGCCTGATTAATTTTACTAAGTAGAAAAGATGTCGCATGCCTTTTAATGTTTTTGTTTAAGGTGAGTTTTTCACGATTAATGTGAGAGAAGATAAACAACTGTGTTTTTGTTTTCCTCAGTTTCTGCTGATTTATGTTATCGTCAAAAGAGGGCGACAGACGTCCAGGCGTTTTTTCTAAGTAGAGAACTGCTGGAATTCAAACCCAACATAATAACAAAGATCTAGAGAACTCGTAAAAAATAATGAATTTGGAGGATAAATTTAATAGTTCAAGCCTAGGTATAATTGTTCAAGCCATGAAATAAGATGGTAAGCCATATGTGTATAGGCAGATAAAGTGGGACACAGATGTACGCAATCATTACAGTTTCAGAACTCATAACGTTTATAGTACCTATCATCGCTGTCATTATACTGATCACTTTTAAGCTGACTTCCTCTTGAACCTACCCTAAAATAACAAACCTACATATTAAAAAGGCAAAAAAGTTTAAATGAGTGGAAGAGTTTTTTCTATTTAACCTTCACTGTCCCATTGATGGGCAAAGGTCTCCCCATATTTTTCCACGTCTTTCGCTCACATGCTGAGTTTTTTTATGTACTTATTTTAGTTTGGGGCAGAAAAGTTCTCGAGTGGAGGCCACGCACCGGAAATCGCAGCAGAGAACGGCCCCCCACGAGATGGAAAGACGAACTTGTAAAGGCTGCTGGGAGCCGTTGGGTGCAGGCTGCACAAGATCGATCGCTGTGGAAATCTATGGGGGAGGCCTATGTTCAGCAGTGGACACTAGATGGCTGAGATGATGATGATGATTTTAGTTTATCACTTCACTTTGTTTGATATGAACCATTTTCGGCGTATTAATTTGAGCCTGTATGTTAGTGTCCTTCTGCAAGGCAAAGGCCTCCCTTCCCTCTCTCTATTCGATAAGTATGATGAATTCAAATAAAGCTAGCCTTAAAACTGTGATTGCTGGCTCTGATTATACACAGCCTTAATACACCTGAGATACAAACATATGATTCTCCCATCAAGTCAAGGTTTTTAAAACACGATGAATAATGGACTCTGTGAATCGACTATGAAAATTTTCAGCATAACAATACCTATAATCACAGAGCAATTCATGCAAATCCATGAAACGTTGTTCAGTCAAGTGGGTTATGTTAGCGGAGCGATGTGGAACAAGTCCCCAGATGCATTGCAGGTACTTGTACTCATATCTCTCGGGCTTCAGGCGATAATCGCTCCCGTATGTAAGCTTGGAGCTGAAATTAGGTTCTTTATGGCTTGAATGTTTATTTTGCATATTAATTTGCTTATTATTTTACTAGACTTTATAAGGCTAGTGAATAGGTATGCTAGTGGCTAAGTCTGATGACGCAGTTTTTAGGCCTCTTGTAGGCCTCTTTAGGGAATTTAAAAAAAACTTATCGTGCTATTCAATGCGCGGAGGAAGCGCATAAAAAAAGAAATGGAAATGGTTGATTATTTATTTATTCTTTTCCTTGACTAACTTTAGAGGTTTCTTCTAGCTTATTACAGAGTAACTTTACCATCTACGGATGTCTTCCAAGACTTTGAAAGCTTTGTCTACAGTAACTTATAACTTCCGAGCTGTGACGTCACTGCCATGAGCGGAGATAGCGTAAAGAGTGCTTTGTGCACGATTAGAGCAGCTTGAGCTTGAGTTTTCTCATACACTTTATTTTATGGTTTGTTTAATATGGATCTTATCAACCTATCTACATAGTATAAAAAAAATGCTATGAAATCAATGCAGCAAAATCATAAATCCAGTTTTGTAAATAAAGCTAAAATTATGAAAACGAAATATCGATATGTTTGCATTCAATTTCCGAGCGAACGTTACGAGGGAAGGAAATTTTGCTTCAATTTCATTTGCAAGTTAATATTGGTTACCGGCAAAATATTGATGTACTCCTTTGCCACACATAAAGTATCAGCACACACATTTTGTAGCTATTTTGGTTGTATGAAAATGAATACCTAATTCTAGCTAAATTGTTCTTACTTAAAACATCTTAACAGAAATTTTGATTTCTAAGACCCCTCGCAGACTGCAGACTTTCAATCGGCCGAAAGTTAAGACGGGCTATACTTCTCCATACTCATTACGAGCCGAAGTATCTTCCATCTCAACTATCGGCCGATAGAAAGTCTGCAGTCTGCGAGGGGTCTAAGTCAATTAATAAAATGCAATTATAGTAAAATAGAAACCTATTTCTCCATAATTCAAAAAAGTTGTCAACGACCAAAAATTCCCACAAAATTAAATAAGATAATATTTTTCTCAATGTATTTAAATGAAATCTCTTTGCCCGATGGTACAAATTCTCACTAACATTTCCCAGTTAGATGTTTTAGAGCTGTCTGTACCTAAATAGCGTATTAACAGGCAAATCGATCATGTTGAACTGTAATCGGCTTCCAACTACGGGCCATGCCTTATTTTCTTATTTCCCCAGGGTGAGGATTTAAGCTAGTACTTATATCGATCTGAATTTTGTACCTACGTTAGTCTAGTATTATGGAGGTATGATTTTATTTCTAGTTAAGTTTAGTAATTGGCAATTTATCAGAGATACCTACAAGTATAACAAACTTCTGGGATACTAAATGGGATGAGAAAGGCTAACTATGTTAGTTATTAAACTTTGGGCTTTTTATGTACATTTTATGTTTGTTTTTAAATTCGTTTTTACTCAACTATGTAAATATGGATCAAATTTTGATATCATTTATAGATTTAAGTATTTTTGAACTAGAAAAAAATCAAAAACCTTTAAAAATATATTATTATAAACAAAATTACTCACTTTGAAAAACATTACCAACTTCATTTAAATATTTCTCTCCAAGGTCTCGGAATGGATTACTCAAGTAAAAAACTAGAAGACAAAACAACATTTATTTTAACAGAAAGAAACAAAATGCTTTATGATTTCATCAATTATCTTGGAACGTTGAAAAATGTGTCACAATGGCTCCTAGCAATCCCATTAGGAAATGGGACTGCCCTACTTTCCGGCTTTCAACTCTTGTTCTAATTTGAAAATGATGTTGATTGTCTTGTCATAAAACATTTCAATATTATTGCGTAACATTTTGTTTTGACCGGCTGCCTACAATATAGGTACTACCAGTGGCGTAGCTAGGTAGCCAAGGGCCAAGGCCAGGGACCTTCGCTAGCTTTGCACCACGGTGCAAAAAAAAAACTTGGGCCCTAACGATTGATTGGTTGGTTTCATCAAGTCAAAATACAAATATGTGGCAAAATTTTACATTTTCTCCTTTAAACCTGCTTATCCTTAGTTAATACCTGGAATAACTTTATACCACGTTAATTTGTAAGACTGGTTGTTTTATGTTCTTTAAACATTCTAAGTGATCCCAGCGCTGCGGTCCCACTGAATAATGCTTTTTGACTTTGACTTATGGCTGCATAAGAAACCATCACATACGTAATCACAATCTGAAAACGGATCTTAATATCTTAGGTTCAGGACATAATTTCAACTGCTTGCCTTTCAAAACAGAAGCAGCACACAAAAGTAGCTGGAGTACCATCAAAAGCGCGTAAACATGAATCCTGCCATCAGTGGGTCCCTGAAACCCTACCACTAGCAAAACGTAAGCACTCGCCATAAAACGGGATAGTAACTCGCAGGAATAGAGCGAGTGAGAACTGCAGACAGTTATTTAGATTCAGTTTACACAAATTATATTTAATACGTGTATGACCTATGCAGAACATATCAATTAATTAGGATATAATATAATAATTTTATTGTGAAATGTAAAAAAAGAATTAAGACTTTTCAAAAAAATAAACATAATAACAGCTTTATTACATTCTCAGATTTATATTTTCATTGTTTTATCTGATGCAAAGTTTTAGAGAAAATACAAAAATTTATAACACTCAGACTGAGACGGGCTATACTTCTCCATACTCATTATGAGCCGAAGTATGTTCCGTCTTAACTATCGGCCGATAGAAAGTCTGCAGTCTGCGAGGAGGCTTGACCTACATTCGAAGACAGATTTTAAAAGAAGCTTTTAATAAAATAGATAAGTTGAAAACTCATTCTATCGCTTTACAACTTCTACGGCGAGGTCCCCAGAGCCGTCCACGTATTCAGATCACACCCTCATACCGCTACTTTTCCAAAATCAAAGTAAAGCAAACACACGTTGAAAATGCGATATAAATAATAAAAAGGTAGGTTTGGTACCTGTAGGCTACTGTCATTCACGTAAAGCCCACTCTCCCCTCACGCATTTCAGATTCAATATGCACTAGAGACGGTGCGTGAAATATGGCAGCGCGTAGATCACAATAATTTTTAGTTGAAAAATATTATTTTTGAGCGTTTGTAACTTTATCATCGAATAGCGGCAAAACTGTTTTTTTTTAATATTTTGAATTCTGTGAAAATGAATGATGTAAATTTAAACATTTAGTAAAACGCACATTCATTTGATAGCATGTAACCTAGGAATGCAGTGTAAAAATAACAAGAAATATTAACAAAAAAACCTTAATCTTTTACGTACAGAAAGCAAAATTATGTAAGTAAAGTTCTTTTTGATTGGAATTATTTATTAAGTACAAAGTAACAGTATAATATTACAGAACGTTTATATTTTACATGTTAAAGTTAGCACAAATTATGTTATGAACATTCACTGAACATTTCAGTGAATTATCTGAACGCGGGAAAGCTTGAAATCTTGCAGTTGTTTGTACCGCACGAACAGTTTGTTACAAATGATGTCGCTAAAATACTACCAGAATGACCAAAATTTTTATAAGATTTGTATAAAGAAATTATCGAAAATATGTTAACAATGAGCACAATAAAAATATAACAAAAATAAAGGAAGCCTATTATCTAGTACCTACTACTCGTAGCCCTTGATTAGCCCGCTTACAGCTATTTGTTCTTGATTAAATAAATAAAAACAAACCTATGCTGTGAATTGTAGTGAACATTTTTTTGAGTTTAGAACATAAACAAAATCAAATTATTTGTTTATTAATGATTAAAAATCTTTCGACCAGACGAAGCGTCGAAGCGTCGCGTGATTCGAGAGCTGGCGATTTTTTGGCACAGAGAATCATCATTGCAATTCAGTGTAACAATGCCGCCAGTATTTTGGGCAGGCTTCCGACTGGTAGTGACCTGGATCAGTTGAGCTATTTATAGATCGTTTTTCGACGATCCTTAGATAGCTTATTCTATTGTATTTTGTAATTTTATGTGTAGATGTAGTAGCTTGGTTTCTGTAAATAAATGTATTCATTATTCAATCTAAATAAAAATATATTTCGCTAATTCCTAAAATGTAATCTGGCAAGTAATGTGTATTTGTAACATCACAATGTAAAACGTTGTCGTATACAAGAGCTTCCACTTAGAAACACCATGTTAAATTTCAAATGAATAGGCCTCTGAGAGAGCATTAACTCGACTCGCGTAAAGTAGGGAAATGCGCTTCGTCGCTCCGGTTATTGTCAAAGATCAATGATTTGGGTTATGACTTGGAGCCTACAAATAGTTTGTGTCAGAAACTTCCACATGAGTGAAGTTTATCATATGCCTTTACGTGTACATCATAATAGTTATTGGCATTTTGTTTGACTGTTTTTCAAGACTCGAGTTGTTATCCCATTCGTACCTCTATTTTTTCGTTTCGGATAATTATACTCACATTTTAACAAGTGTTCTAAACGGTAAAGGAAAGCATCATCTGTCAACAGTTTTTATACACGTTCAACCTGTTCAAAGTTAAGACGGTGTTATGAGACTAATTAATATTCTTAATTATAAACACTAATTTAGTTTATTTATGATCAATTTTCTTTATGTTTCTTCTATCAAACTTATTTGCTGACAAACTTGAAATAAGTATAATTATATGAACGTTCTTCTCATGTTACCTAAAACAATTTTCTGTTGTTTAGCGCGTCTTGAGAAAAAAAACTAAGGTAAAAAAATGGTTGTCTTATCTGCACAGCTTCATCTACATTTGCAAAATCAACTCCTCGTGAAACCCGTTGCGAAGCCCCACTCATCCGCTGTTCATTTGTCATTGAAAATTACAAAAAGCTTGCGGTCGTCGTCGCCGAAGTAATGAGTTTAATGTCCATTAACTATTTTGTGAATTAAGTTGAATTTGTTAAAAAAAATCCATACTTGTCATAGATAGTAGAGAACAGTTCCTAATAAACTTTTAAAAGCTGATAATATTGCAATTAGAAAAACTTAACAGCTCAGTTGTTATAAGCTCTGCCTTTTGCGCTTGAAATCATTAATAACAATGGATGTTTGTTCTATATCTGGGTTTTAAAGGTTTATAAAGAATTATCCCATTTTATTGCATCGTTACTATTACAGATATGCAAAATTGCAAATGTTGAAAGTATCGTTTCCAAAATGAAAAATCTATTTGGGACAAAATTCATTCTACTACCATACCTGTTTGGCAGAGCCTTGAAGACAATCGCCAATAGGTATTTAATAATTCAAAGATTTTACAATCTTGAATCAGTCGTGCCCTCGGGACCCGGCCCTCCTACTTATCTATTTCCGATTAGACTAAGGAATAAATTTTATTAGAGGGCACATCTAAAACAAAAGGGCGGGACACGGAAACTTTTGAAGATTAATTCCACCGATAAAATTTCACGGTTGAGATGTAACTGCCATCTGAGGAGGGCAAACTGATATCGGCTACGGCGTAGAGCTACGAAACTCAAGACGCTACGATATCGTAGCTTCGTAGAACGGTTTGTAAGAAAACAGTCAGAATACTACCACTACTACTACTATATTGTTACGATTAAAATAGCCACAGTTATAATAGCAAGACAATTTGACGTGTATGTAGGTTATAATGAAACTATGGTTCTTGAACGGAGGCTCGTTTATTACTAAACCAAATCCTGCTGCTCGCGCAGCGAACGCAAAGCGCAGATGTCAATTCAAATACATATCATTCCTCCACACTTAATTAGGAAAACCTGGTGCCAAAACAATAACAATAAACAAACTTAAAAATACTTCTTATAATCTATTATTCTATTTCTCTCACGCAAAACACGAGAGGTCGTGAGAGGGGGAACCTCACCGACAGGAGGTTCCTCACCGACAGGCGTCGAAACCTCACATGCGGGCGCCGCTGATGGCGTCTCCACAGATGAACTTTCTGTGTTCCCTCGCTCATTCTCTCCCGCTTCACAATCTAACCACTCCTCCACACATTCTGAATTTGAAACAGGTGGCGCTCCACCAGATCTATGCTCCGTCGACCGTTCTGCTTCTTCGACACTACTTGTGGCCGGTGACGCAGTGCCCTGTGCCGGTGGCGGTGCCGGAGGTGGAACAAAAGATGGAGACGTAGAAGAATAGAACGGATGAGGCGCCTCACATTCATTTTTATTAGCTTCATCATTCACTCTTCCTGAAAATTTAATTAATTGATCGACATGTCTGATACAAAAAATATCTTGTGCGATTACATAAATTTTAAACATTTTACTACCTATTTTTTCTCTTATAAAACCTTTTTGCCAGCATTCTTTCCGTGCACTGTACCAGCGAACCCAAACTGAGTCGCCTATCTCAAATAACCTCCTACTGCTTGGTACTGAAAAAGAGTTATCGTGATTTCCTTTAGAAGGCAAAATTAAATCGAGACGAGTTCGTAAGTCCCTACCAAACATCAACTTCGCCGGTCATGCTGGGGTACCTATTCAACTATAGGAATACTGTGCATTGTACCACCGGCGAGACACCGGCGAAGTTGATGTTTGGTAGGGACTTACGAACTCGTCTCGATACACCGGCTCCTCCTTGATAGTGACAGCGTCGTTGGTGGACATCATCACCTTTGCCTGCTTAGCACACGCTGCCCGCTCTGCCACTTCAATAGCACACGACAATGTGAGTGTAGACGGGTCCTGCTCGAACAGCTTGTCTCGTTCCGGACCTGAGCCCAAACCAAGGACGAAACGATCCAAAAGATTCGTTTCCAAGGCGGTGCCAAAGCCGCAATAGCATGCTAAGCCTCTCAATCGCGCCGCCCAGTCTCCCAATGATTCGCCTGGACTCCTGCTCGCTGCATAGAACTTCGCCTTCTCCACAAAAGAAACCTTTTTGGGCTTGAAATGGCCGTCGAGTAATAAAACGAGCTCTGAAAAGGCAAATTGCTCCAATTCTTTTGGAAATGCAAGATTCTTCGCGAGGCGGTAGGTTTCATCATTTAGATGGGTCAAAAGTAATCCGCACTGGTTTTCTTCATCTACTCTATTTATCTTCACAAATTGGTTCAACCTCGCTTTAAATATTGCCCATTCACTGTTTTTGTGATCAAAAATTGGCAAATTTCCTAAAAAAATAACTGCCATATTTTTTCCGTTTATCTTTTTTTTTTCCTGAATCCTCGTTCGCCAATGACGTGTATGTAGGTTATAATGAAACTATGGTTCTTGAACGGAGGCTCGTTTATTACTAAACCAAATCCTGCTGCTCGCGCAGCGAACGCAAAGCGCAGATGTCAATTCAAATACATATCACAATTGTTAAACAACAACACAGTTGCATAAAATGTATAAAAAAAACAGTGGCACTCCAGGAATGCCGGCAGAAATGAAAACTTGAACGGGTCTAAACTTGACAAATAACCCTGTATCGGTGAGCAATCACGTGATTCGCACGTAACCTTTTCGAGGCGAATCCAAGAATTTTTTCTCATCTCAAAACTGCCAAACACACCTAAAGAAGTTTTCACTTTAAAAATTGAGTACCTAGTGTAGTACTTACAATAACGATGTAAAAATGCACAATAATAAGCCTGTGTAGAAGCAGAGATACTTTTTAAAGTCGATGCACTCACACAACAATAATTGTACACGATTGCAACCATTTATAAGTACTAGAGAAAATCTCTATTTATTTTATTGAGTAAATTAGATTGTCAAGTCTATTATTTAATTTAACTTAGCGGAGAAGACGGTCCCTGTGGGACCAGCCTTTACAGCTAGAAACCGACATCACTTTAATGTTGAGGAACATTTTATCTTTTTTTTTTCTGGAGAAGGGTTCATTACTCCGTGACATACTTTGGATGGCCGAATGAGATAAAACCTATCTCGGTACCAGTTGAATCCCATTTCTTCCGCTTTTCTAAACGCCGAACGCGTCATAGACTAACATAATGCGAGTTTGTCGGTTTGTGTAAGTATGTTTGTTACTGTAAAATCTTACTTAACGTCATCTCTAGAACTAAAATGGTAAAATTATTTGGATGACAATGCCTGGGACTAAATAAGCTCAACCTCGGATTAAAATATTTAAATGGCAATACATTTTATGCTACTGTGTTGTTGTTTAAATGGTAAACAATCCAAAGAATAAACGTATCATTATTATTCTTATCTTCACGCTAAAACGTCTGAACAGATTTGTTTTGTTGTAAAGGTAGCTCATAGCTTGGATTAACATTAGGCTTTGAACTTTTATTAGATTTTTTAATGCGAAAAGGGCAGGTCTTCCAAGTCACTACGGGTCACGTGGCGCAGCTAGTTTCACGATTCATACTACGTTTATGGGAAGTAAAATATTGTTTGATACTATGGGGTAATAGTTATATAAGGCTGTTGCAGGCGCCGTGAAGACGCAAGTAAACTTATACAATAAACTGTGTAATTTCATAAAAATGTTCGTAACATTTCTGCGAAAATCACATTTATTTGGACGTAATGATCTCACGCTGCGCAAAATATCGTAATGAGCATCAAAACATGTTGTGTCGCGTTCACAATTGCCTTATCATTATAATAGGTTGAGACGACTTGCTTTCTTCGGATTGAGAATTTTCCCGTTATTTTTGGAAGCGATTTACTTGTTTCGAGTGTTAAGACAAAACACGTGTGTATCCCCGAAACACCCAGTGTTATTACAGATTCTTTTAATATTATTGAGACCCTTGGTGAGAGCCAAGTACAAAAATATTTACTAGGAATAAATTAAATTAGAATAATCTTTCCGGTGATTACCCTCAACTTAAGTACACATACCTCTTTACATCAGTAAAAAGAGAGAAAGAGATAATTTAATCTCAATACCTACATATAGAAACATTATTCTTGTACATAAAACGATATCAAATTAAAACACAAAAGAACAGTAAATTAAACCTGTAATGGGAAAATGAGATTGTATTTTTAGCCTCCGGCTGAAATCACGAGGCAAGAGACAGTAGTGCCACTTAAAACGTATTAGTAGGCATTCTTTTTCAATTGGGATCCACTTGTACGAAGAGTCCTTCATAATGGATTTGAGAAGAAATTATTTATCTTTCGTCCTTCTACCTATATGTTACTTCATTATATTTAGTAAAATAATTAGTTTTAAAAGTATTATTCTTTGTTAAACATTGGTAAACATACGGCAAACCATTAGGAAAACGTTTGTGGGCTGGTTAGATACTTATAATGTAAGAAATTTTGTTTCGCCTATAAAAATGTCTCTGTTTTGAAATGGTTCTAATAAAAAAATCATACATGGACTTTATTTTTAGGACACCGTTTAATTACTATCAATGGAATATCTAGACAGAACACTTCGTAACGACCAGTTAATTTGTCATTTTAGTAAAATTAAGCGCTAAGCCGACGATACGAGGGCCCCATTGTCATCCATCGCCATTTTGCAGAATGGCCGATAATGGAACCAATTAAAATGTATGGAGGCTTAACTGCAATGCCCTGTGCCGAAATTAATTTATAGTCAGGCCAAAATAACCCCTATTTGCGAGCCGCCCCCGCACGATGCTTGTAAGCACCCTATTTAGGCTTTGCGTACATTGCCTTCGGAATATATATCTGGTTGTAGGCATCTATATGATTATTGCTTCAGTTTCATCTTAGGAGACCACTTGGGTTTCATCAATGTTGTTGTTTGATTTGACGTTGCTCCTTTTGCAGTCTTGATCGAAAATTACTAAAGGAAGCCAGTATGTAGTAGAACCTAAAAAGTTCCAAAACCATGTGCTATGGGCGCTCTACATATTCGCCGATGATAGACGAATGCCGACGGTCACGAACGTGTAGAGGGCCTCATCACCTGTATTCGCCTGTCATATTCTATCCAAATAATAGTTCGGCGAATAGTTCGGAAAATAGTTCGGCGAATGTGTAGAGTGGCCGTCAGGTGCACGGAAGGAGCACATTTTTGGTACACTTATAAATTCGGTCACTACACTGTTTGACAAGAACTAGTAAAAAAACAAGTAGAAGTTCATTTCTAGTTTAATTTATCGTTTCCATTCAAATTACGTCTTTGTTAAATGGCTAGTCTTTAGTAATTAAAGCAATTGTGAAATACACCCCGGCCGCATAATTTCTCGGCCCATATCAATTTATTGTCACCCTTAAACATACGATTTGTCGAAGGGCCCGCCAGTTCAATTAGCAGGCCAAGTTTAATGTCTTATTTAGTGACGTTTTAACAGCTACAACATAATTTTAGTTTTTTATATCGATTGCTTTTTCGAAAATGTAATACCAAAAATTGCACCCATAAGGTATTTGAACCCACGATATTGACCTAGATCTTTGAAACCTTGTAATAGAATAATAACGTTTATTTGTCTCACACAATAGTTCATATAACATGTTGTTAGCATAATATAAAAGTTAGAGCAAATTGTTGTACTGGTTGTGCGAGACTGGTGCCTGAGATAGGTTTATGAAAAACTAGTTATACAGGTCACCAAGAACCCTAAATAAAATGGGCAATAATAGTAAGTATCTATACTTTACATTCCTTGTCGTGCTTTTGTCCAAGATCTTCATATCAAGTTTAATCAAATATCAGAATGGTTTTTTAAAATGCATACCAAAAATCACATCTTGAACAGTTTGAACATAGCGATCCATGCTAATGCTCTTATCCAACGATGTGGTTAACACTATAAATATCTTTACTATCTTTATCAGTGTTGTTTGAAGGTATTGATTGAATAATAAATGAATAGGCATTATAGCAATAAGACCGGCCGCTTCGTAGGTGCCTTTGTAGGTGGCAGCCTGAGTAATTATAAACTTTTGCGCACTCAATTTACTCATTAAAGTATCAAAAAGGCTGTTTTCGCTGACTTATTTATCACTCAAAAGAGGGATGCACTCCATCAAAGGAAAGTCAATACCAAATATTTTCATAGCGAGCCAATTAGACCAACCACCAACGCAATAGATAGGGGCCGTGTTCAAAAGCAACGTAATTCTATTAAATGATTAAATAATTCAAGCAAGTTCAAAGGAGATGCGCTTTCCCGTGCAAAACGTAGAAAAGAACCTCGTTTACAGAAAGGGAGAAAAAATGTGGACGCACTTGCTCAGTGTAATGAGAGATACCAGTGCCTCCTTTGTCGATATTTTTTAATTTTTCATTTCAAAATTATTATTAATTATTAGTATATAAGTAGTATATCAGTCATCAGTACCCATAACACAAGCTCTGCTTACTTTGGGGCTAGATGATGCTGTGTGAAAAGTCCAGCATTATTTATTATTATTTATTATTTATTTATAACCTTTGTGATTTAATTTGTTTATTTAAAGTTAATACAATAAATGTTTGAACCTAAAAAAATGAAAAACATTCAAGATGAATTTTACAACATCACCAAAAATGCTTTAAGCATTTGCTGTGTCATTTTTTTACTATCAACTGTTTTATATTCATTTTTAAAATCATTAAGTGGATTAACATTTTAAAAACAATCTCAAAACGCAACTCTAAAAATTATAGACAAGATATTTGATTTTATGTGTTCGCATTTCTACTTTTTTTGTCGATAACGCGTCCCATCTCTAAGCTAAATCGCTGCGCAATGAGTTCCCAAAAGGGGATGAAATAAGGTGCACGACACAAATTAGAGCAATTTAACTTTTGAACGTGTCGCGACCTATGTACATGATACAAGTACTATAGAAAGGGAGATAATTGAAGAGCCGCGAGTTTGTACTGAAGCGAGTTTTCAGTAAAGAACATTTGCCTCTAGGCTGTACAAACTTTGTGTGGAACAAATCGGGCAGACGCTATACAAAGTATTTCAAGATAGGCAGGTACTTTGTTTAAGTATTTCTGTAAGAGGTTTATTTTATTGTCAGCAGCAGTTTTTTTGGGATCATAGGACAATCTCAATTATCTCTTAATAAAGATAGACTTTGGATATTAAAATTGAAAAAAATCGAAAGTGTTTCAAGGTTTCCGTCAGCAAAAAATGTTGACAGCATTTTGACCCGATACCATTTCACCCTTCCACTTGAACTCCTTCAATCGGTCTTGGCGTGTAGCTCCAGAATTTGCATCCATCATGTCTTTTTGCCAACTATTCAACGTGTTCATCAGTGTAAAGCAGCGTTCAGTTGCCACTAAGTCACCAACTATCCATTTTATGATCGCGCAAAATAATCTATCAAAATTGGATAGGCAAGATTTATAAAAAATAGGTTATGTAATGTTTACTTATATAAATCTTTTACGTTTACAGTAGGTAGGAAATATAAAGGAATTATGATTTCTTTCTGAAGTTGTTCAGGTCGCTTCCTACCATTCGCCTCGGGGTGTTTCTGTTGTAATTAGCGATTTATCTTACGCGGTAAAAACATTCTATTCAATAAAGATAAAAGATTCCTTTCTTTCCTTTGGATTATTTTTATTATTAGTGTAAATAACGAGCACGGCTTTTTATTATATTGCTGGAGGGAGATTTTATTGTGGAGCATTTGTGTAGGATTCCTTAGCGAATGGTTTTATTTTTTGATCTTGTGGTTTGTAATGATTATAAAAAGCTACGTCGACATTTTCTGCGTACTCTTGATTAAATAAGGAAAGGTAAATCCGTCTGTAAAGTTAGACGAGTCAAATTAAATCCAAAATTTTGTTAGAATTGAAAATCCGAAACTTGGACTTTGAATCTTCTTTCAATAGACAGTTTCGAAAGCCGAGATCGAAAGGACGTCGGAGGTATAATATAAAATGTACAATTAAAACTTTTTGTAACTTATGATTGATGTTAAAGTAACATATCAATAGCTTTTGGCATTTTCAAACGACTATTTTTTGCTTGCAGCTTTGTTTTTAGTGTTTTTGGATATAAATCTTATGGTAAAATAATTAACCATGTTCCTTTTCTGTTTCTATTTTGCAATCTCTGAGTTCTCCGTAAGACAAAAATGAAACAATTAAAAGAGAAAAAAAACAACTAACGCTCGAAGACAGTAGTTTTTAGCGTCGAATCAAAACAGTTTTTTTTTGAGCTTTTCACTTTCAAAAACACCTTACAAAACCACTATTTTCCAGCTCGAAAGGGTCTATTGTAAGGGTTTTGTAGCAGGAATCGCATCACTTACCCAGTCCTTTCCCCAAACCCGACAGTACATAAAAACATCAGACCCATGCCATAAATCCACGCGTATTTAATGAGTTTCCTCCGTTTAACGTCCGTCCCCTGCTATAATGCACTGTTATCATCGCCTGGCATTAGGACGTCGCGGAACATATGCGAAGAGGCTTTATTTTATTGTGTCAGGAAGAACTTTCAGAACTTATTTGGAGGGGTGGGAATGAAGGTGTTATTTCCCTCCGTCTTGTCTTGAATATAATGCAGTTTAGCCACGAAATAACTGTAGGCTATTGCATAAATTGCACTTGGATAGAAATAAACACATTTACCCTATACTGGTCGACTTTGTTACTGCTTCAAGCTTTCGGGCTGGCCCCACGTCGGTCACTCATCTGCAATAATGTACTTTTAAAAACGTTGCCCATACAATTTTATACAGTTCCTGCCTTTTTAATTGTGAAATAAGTTTTAAATTCGGATTACTTGTGTCGAATTCCTATAGATCTACAAACTCACAAATCATATCTTTATAATATACATAAATAAGCCTTGAGATACTTCAAATTGAAGACATCAAACTGAGGGGAGACAAATTCCTTTAAGGTGTACATTCCTCTTGATTAATTTGAAAGGGCCTTTATTCCAGATTAAAAGTTGTCGAGCCAAAGAATGTATGGCTTATTACAGGATTAATTCAGACGTTGGGTAATGAACCAAGGAATTCCTTTCAGATAAATTATTCGATAATATTCTTGAAATAATCTGGAACAATGAATTTGATATTAAATTCTTTACATAATTGATGAGATAAATTACTGGTAAAATGTACTAACCTTTCAAGACTGTAATACTCTGTTTTTGTACACAAAATCCTTCCTATATATAAATAAATATTATAAAGGCGAAAGTTTGTAAGTATGGATGTATGGATGTATGGATGTTTGTTACTCTTTCACGCAAAAACGGCTGGACCGATTTGGTTGAAATTTGGTATGTAGATAGGTGATACCCTGGATTAACACATAGGCTACTTTTTATCCCGATATTCCCGCGGGAACGGGACTTACGCGGGTGAAACCGCGGGGCGCAGCTAGTGAAACAATAATTATAGGTGTAGTGTTTGTCGTAAGATGTATTGACGTCGTCTTTTCTGTGTATAAAGCCGATTAAACTGAGAAGATGGTTTAGGTGCTGGGCAAGCCTATTCCATCTAAAACAATGTCCCAGACACTACAGTAGGCATAGGTTGCCTCCTGACGCCGTATAAATCATCTAATATACTGGGATGTAAAAGCATATACGTACCTGTTGTAAAAACGTCCTTCAGCGCAAGAAAGTTCCTTAGTCTTTGTAGCTCTTCGATTACCTATTACGAGTATTACATTATACTTTGCAATTTTATAAAATTAAACGTAAGTATATTAAGTACTGTTTACATCGCTTTATTAATACAATGTCAATACAATTAATACAATGTACGCATCAATTAACCAATTAATTAATTAATGAACAGGAATAATAAATATCCGCTGTAAGTATTTTGTCAATGGACACTCGGCCATGATAGTGTTCATTCGTGAAAATAAATTACAGGACCTACAGCACTAGTTCCTGTAGTGTATGTCCTGTATGGATATTAATATTGTTGTTAATACTGGGTGACTGGTCTCGACTGTCCTCTGAAAGTAAAAACTGAATGGCTATAAAAAATTGGTACGATCCTGCAACACATTTCATTTGTCACAAGCTCGTTTAGGTTTACCATTTATTATGATACAATTAAATAAAAACGAGTGCTAACCTTTCTGAAAAGTCTGTTTTCATGATGAAACCGAGTTCGATTTTCCAGATTTTTCAGATAGAATAATATTATTACATTTATTTGTGTATTGTGGTTTTGTTTTTCTATTATGTATAAGTACTTTGATATTATATAGCATGCTACTCTTTATTAGGTTAGTCTAGTCTTCTTACCATGATCTCTACGATAGAATAGAGTAAAATGACATTTGAGTTATTTGACATAATTTGTTTTCGGTTGTTGAAAGGATGTTTTTGCCATGAACTCAAATGTAGTTTTGTATATTCTTCCACAGAGATAGGATCATGATAAGGTCACACAATCAGACGATAGATCACACACACACACACACACAGACAGACAGATCAACGAGAGGATGACAGAATCAGTTATAAGTTTAGATAATAAATAAAATAGTAATACGACAAAAAAAGTCGGACAAGTCCAATGCGAAAGCACTCACAAAATTCGTGTTATTTAATTAGAGGGAAGCTAATTAAATATCTGAGTAGTTCCACTCGAAACAGTTGTGGAATCTCTGAAGCACTATTATTTACTCTGAATCCATTTTTGGATTTATTGGATGCTTCGATAAAATAATAAACGGGACAATTGGGAAACAGTTCCATTATGTGAAAATAGGCTTTTATTTTTCTTTTCTTTTCCATCGTATTAAATGTAAAATACCTACACAAAATCAGGGCATCACCCTAATTTTTCTGCACTATTGAGTATTTGACGAAAATGTAGTTTCCTACAATAGTCCTGCTAAAAAATCGGAAAGTTTGTGACTTTATGTTCAGTCACATCTTACCCCCGGTTTCTATATTCAACGGACAGTTGTAGGTAAAAGCTACGTTCAACGGTCTTCTTCTTGTCGTGTCACTAGGTAGTTTATTCGAACAAGTGTGATGAAAGGGTTATAGTGCCCCTTAAAAAGGCTGCTCTCAAACTCTAGGCATTTTAGTTGTAGCTTTTCAGTGGCTCGTTTCCAATAAAGCTAAGAAATAGTCGTTGTGTAGCCATTTTGTACGTAAATTTGAGGCTCTCATGGACAGCATAAGCTATCATTGCTCGAAGCGAAGGCTTAATCGCCGTTGTAATAGTAGGCACTAGGGATGCGTAATGAAAGCAGCCACCACGTTGCATTTAACTGCACTGCTCTAGCGGTTCATGTGATTATTCCTAAGTACAGTCACAGACCCAATGCGATGACCTCTGTAGGCGAAGGCTCGATTGTGATGCTGAAGGTAGTAGCTATCCTAGCTATGTAACAAATATAAAATAGCTTTGACTGAAATACACTTGTGTTTAGTGTCATTTTTCAACAGAATATATTTTTTACCATGAGGTTTCATGCGATTTCCTAAGATCCTTTATCTTTCTTACAGATTCTATTCATTCATTTGTTCTAAAAAAAAAATCTATATATACATTTTAAGTAACTTCTCTTTCTATGCAACTTAGATTTTTTTTAAGTTTAGTCAGCATGGAATTCTGGAATACCACCTGCTAAATCCTCCGTCTAATCTTAACTTAAATTTAGGAAATTTAGCTTTATGAACCCTGTACATATTCGCCGGTGATAGACGAATACCCGCGCCCACGAACGTGTAGAACCCGCGCTCTCAATCGTGAGCGCGGGTATTTGAATAGACCCCTATTCGCCTGTATTCGTCGATCATTTTCCAATAAATAGTTCAGCGAATAGTTCGGCGAATGTGTAGAGGGGCCATTAGGCTATTTCCGCGATTTTCATCTAGAATCAAGTCCATATTCTAATTAAGCTTGTAAAGACACTAGACCTACTTAAAGTACCTACTTATCGTTAATCTAAACTGAATAAGGTTTCCTTAGTGTACCATAACTGTCCCATCAAATGTTTAGTTATCCGTGTGTGTAATTACAAAACGGGGTAGCTATTTCAGATATAGTTCAAGAGTTAAAGGGAAAATTATTACAAAATAAAATTATTTAACCAAAATTATATGTATGTACTTATAAATATTAATTATTTTGATGAACAACATATTATTAAGATAATAAATGTAGTGAAAGTTGAGGCAATTTTTATGGATAGAGATTTGTTCATCATTCAAAATTACCCCATTTTCTAGGAAGACAGAGAATCTCTTTTGTACCAAAAACATGAACAAACTTTGATTTATTAACTACTCGTAATACAAGTACGCAAAAAACTGTTTTCCATTGTCCCATAGATGTAAGATTATAACACAATATTATATTTATACGCAAGAATGGCTCCTTGACTAGAGACCATAAATTAATTGTTTGTTGCAATTAAGCCAGGGAATATGCTCCGAGTGAAAGATTGTCGGCGCGACGGTGTGGGCACACCTTTATGTTTGTAAATAAATTTCAAAGTGAGTGAGAAATAATGTGAAATGGCATTAAACAAAGCTGCAAGCTATTTTATGTATTACCTAGGTATCCGTGAGATGTAAATATGTAGAGAATAATTCCCTTAAGGTATCAGTAAAAAAACTGTATTCCAAAGAGTTTTTGTTTCCTGTAAATAAAATTTTATAAAAAAATCTAAAACAAGCGTTGAAGGACTTGGGCCAAGTGACCCAAGAGTGTACTTGTAAGGGCAAACGCTGACTTTTGTGATATTTTAGCAAGAAAGCTTTGAGTATTTTACTAAAATGTGCTTCGGAGATGAGTGAAGCAGTTTTTGTATAATATCACAAAAAGCTGAATCCAATTGTTTCACTTTTGAAAAAGCCTGAAAACGTTTTCAGGTTACATAACATTTTGTTATTTTAGGATTTTGTCTATAAGAATAGCATAGTCTACTAGATTTTTCTTCTTGATTAGCTCTAGCTTCTGCGCGCGGCTTCGCTCGCGTGGTACTAATATTTCGAATAGCCTGCTATTCTAGGTCACATTTATTCCAAGTTTCATCCAAATCGGTTTCATCCAACTGGTTTAGGCGTGATTGAAACACAAACATACAAACATCTAGAAAAACCCACAAACTTTCAGATTTATTATACGTAAACACAGACAGGGTCACGACTGTATCCCCAAGGCACAGTAGACATTTTCTCAGATTTTATGTTCCAAATCCTTTGAAGATGTCTAAGGGGTTAGTCAGAGGCATATCCAAATACATATTTGATACATGCCCACATCTTGGAGAAGTTAGTATTCTATACGTGACAGGTAACAAGCCCATCGCCGCATCGTTAGATTTATTATATTTGTAGGAATTAGTAGAATTTTCGGGCAAGAATTTGTTACTGCTACAATTTTTTTTATTACTTTCATAATAAGTAATTAATATCCATATGTTTGATTCTTCTAATTGATAATTTTTTTCGTTAGATAGTTTTCATAAATACGTGAAATAAAGTCTAGCCAACAGCATTAGTAGGTACAACCACAGATGAAATAATACTACTCTAGTAGGTAGTACCTATAACTTTTACAATAGCTACCTTATTCGTTAGTTTTGTAGTTAGTACACGTACTTTTGGTTCCCGCGACTCAAACAGGGTTTTATCTCGTAAAAGTTGTGTGGTTAATTAACCCCGAAAGTAGGTGTACTCTAGTTTTCTCGGCACGATACGCCCCGAGCTAAGAACTTGTTACCACAGTATTATTAGGTTTCCCCCTAAAAAGGTTGTTTTGTATTAAACTAATTCTTTTGTTTCCAAGGGTAATGTAATTGCCGTCCATGACATCTTTTTATAAATTTTAACGTTTTTCTTTTTAGATTATTTAGCCCTTTTATCTTCAACGAGTACTTCTAATATTTGTACTAGGTGTACAAGGGCCACTCATGAAAATTTAAAAGGTAATTTTAGACTTTGATTCTATTGGTCCTTCTAAAACCTGCAAATTAAAATAATTTAATTTGACCATATGGATTACTTTGGATCAGGGTCCAAAAACTTTATGAATTACTGGGGAGATGGTAAGCCTTTGTAGTGGGACAATACTCAACCAAGTGGCGGAGACCATAGAGGTGTTTCATGTGTCTCTGAACAAATTCGTTAGGGCTACATCTACACTAATATTATAAAGAGGAAAAATTTGTTAGTTTGTTTGTATGTTTGAATTGAATAGGCTCCGAAATTACTGGACCGTTTTAAAAAATTCTTTCACCATTAGAATCCTGAATTATCCCTGTTGAACATAGGCTATATTTTATCCCGTGAGTAAGTGCGGGTAACACCGCGACGGACCGCTAGTTATTTATATATGCTACGGTAAGTTATTTGGTATATTTGACATAGCTTCTCATGGATTAATTTTTTAACTTTTTTGATATTAACTAAATACACATTTTATTAGATTAAACCTGTAAAGATAGTGGTATGTTTTAGTAAATAAATAAATATAGGCTCTCAGTTTTTGGGAGTGCTTTGATTGCGCCTTGTATATTTTGGTATGGCTCAGTTGTTTTTGAAACGAATGGTCCAGACAATACAATATGTATGTAGCCTTATTTATTATGAGAGCATGAAAGGTTTTGTAAATGTTCTCATGCTAATATTTGTTATTCCAGAACGTTCAGTTATTTTTGTTTAGGTGCATTTTCGTGTGATTATATTCATTAATTTTGTAATAATTTGACGATTGTATTTCTATTTACGATCTAATCATCCTCTCTGTCCGGTGATGTGAAGATGAGATAGGGAGAATTCTTCGCCCAGTGCCGGTGGGATATAAAAGTATCTAGACTAATCATAATAAAAAACTGTATTTACAGAAACTTTTTAAGAATTCTAAAGTATTTAATAAGCTCCATTTCGGAAAGAGACTTTTGAAAAGCACTGGTGGCCAGATTGTGAGTTTTGAGGTTATAGTGAAATTAACTTGTTAATAGTGGCTTGATTGCAGGGAAAACATTAGAAGGCAGGTAGAGTACCTACTTATTTCATTTTTCAAAAATAAATTGATCTCTTTCTTATAAATAAGTAATTACGTAGAGTTTGTAATTTTTATGAAACGTGAATCGGTTTGACCCACTGTAGTAAAAAAAAGCTTTTTTTATCAAAAAGTTACTCGAATTCTTTACTTGCTGAAGAATGTGAAAGAATTTTGTGGAAAGCCGCTTGACCTTATTTTAGGAACTTTCCCCTTAGAACAAGATTGATGTTTAAGAATAAAATCGTTTTCAAAAGAAATTAAACTTTCCGTTTAAGTCTTAGCGGATTCATACCCACGGCGTTAAGATTAAGCAATTCATTGAAAAGAACTTAAATTATTTATTCATTTTCGTTTTTGAGTTTGAGAATTTTGCAACTTTGTGTTTCGAATACACAACGTTCCAAAAACATGCTTACAAGGACTTCAAGGTAAGAAAAACTATAATCAATGTATCCTCACGTGGCCTGAAAGCATCTGAAAACGTTTTTCACGCGCTCTATGTATCACACAAAGATCACGTAGAGCGGCGTCAGCACACAGGGGGAGTAATTTGGTGTTATTACTGGTGGCAGATGTTTCCTTGGCTATTTTTCAATCTTGTATCACGCTACAATGTTGCGATCTATGATGAATGTTTTGGTAAAATAAACACGCTCACTATAATAGCCTATTCAGATAGTGTTCCTAGAAAATCCTTCGCGTTGAATAAAATTTAAATTTTCTGAGCTCAATGTGAGCGTTTTTTAATTATTAAAGGAATTGCACAGATGATTCAATCCATCGTTCAATCCAAAACCAAGAGGTTTTTTTCAGTACGACCAATTAAATTACTCAGAATAGAAAAGCTAAATGACTATGACTACTCCTACTCTCAATCCTGTTCTTTCGCAAATGGGTTAGGAGCGTTTGGACCACATCTCTACTACCTTTTCTCTGCTCTATGTCATGACGGAAGCTAGAATAGAATAGCTTTATTATCATAGGTGTAACACATTAATAAATAAATTCAATAAATTGACTTAAATTACTAAGTGTACAAGCTATGGCTACAAAGCGGCCCCAAAATTGCGTCACTAGAGTTATTCTACTCTTACTTATTACTTTGCTAGTTAGGCTTAGGATTTGCAACCGAAATTAATCAGCATTATACGTTTATTAATGAGGTTCTTTAACTACTTCGAAATTCGCTTAAAAAATCAGCAAAGTTGAACCACATTGCGCGATACAATCACAAAGCTCCTTTGTACGAATTGATGGGCAAAGATGTGCCGATCACAAAGAAGCGCGATCTCTCCAAGTACGATCTATCAATTTGTTTAATTGGATTCTTTCTTTGTGTATTTTTTTCTCTGTTTGCAAGCGAACCTATTGAGATTCAATGTTATTTCTTTGTTCGTGCGCGTTTTCTTTGAGTCCTTGGTTTTGATCCGCTTTATGAGATTAAAAAGTATGTGATTATTTTTAACTCGCTTTGAATACATTACTGCGCACTGGAATTCCAATAATGACGTTCCCATCCTGACATATACAATGTTCTTCAGCACTTCGTGTAAAACCATCAGAAGGTACTTAGTAAGTAATCTCTAACTTCTGATAGTTTTTACATAACATTTACTAGGTATCCGACTTAGCCAACACGGCTTACGAGTGCGCTAATAATTAATCGGAAAAGAAAATACTATTACGAAAATAATTACCTGTGTGAGATTACCTAGAGAGAAGCGAAGAAAAGATCCAGAAGTTATTGTTTGCCGAAATTGGCTGTCTAACAGATTGATGTATCGCTCCCTGAAATGTAAGTAGTCGAAATCCCGTGATAATACCCTGAAGCTACGTTTATGTTTGAAAAAAATAATCGAAAATATCTAAAAACTTGTAATTTATCTGGGATTACAGAAGCTACAAAATAATTTGTAAATTTACTTTAATAAAGAGATTGTTTCGGGAACCTTGGATGTTGTCCTTGGATTGTTATGTTTTGTGTTGAAACTTTTTTATTTTGTATTACTTTGTTAAATTAGTGTGCATTGTCTGTTTAGACAAATATTTTGTTACTAACAATACAAAATATTTGCTTAAACAATCGCCATCTACCCACTGCTGAGTATTTAAAATCGTAATCGTCGTCGTCGTAAAGGACTTCTTGAGTGGAGACCGCGACTCGGCAAACGTAGTGTAGGGCGCCCTCCGGCCAGGTGGAGTGACGATCTGCGAAAGGCTGCTGGCAGAAGCTGGATGCGTCGAGCTGAGGATAGGGCGCAATGGCGCTCATTAGGGGAGGCCTATCTCCAGCAGTGGACTGCTATAGGCTGATGATGATGATGAGTATTTATACCTCCTCATTTTGTTAGCACTTATTCCGGGTCTTGTGCTAGTCGAACCCAGTCTTTCCGATATCGTCAGAACTTTACCCTGGCTTACCAGTCAGATCAATAAATACCTGGTGTTCAACCATGTAAAAATAATATCGTTTTCAGTTATTTAGTTAGGAAATTCTAAAACAAGGAAGAGTTTTATCAAACTCAAGTTAAAAACAACCTCACATAATTTAGCCGCTTATCTCTATCCTCATTATTCAAGAAAACATAATTTCACGTTCAAAACGACGTCGAGAAGTCCAAACAACACCCGTGAGGCACAGACCTAAGCTTGCAAAGTTACACTGACGACGTAAAAAAGTATTTAAAACTTTTTAATGTCCTGCCTAAACTGGGAAAAGGTCTGTTTGTGTTGGTAAACACGCTTAATGTTTAATTTTATTTTTATTATAATTCTAGCCGCGTTTTGAATGTAGGTCACGGAAATTCGGCATCTTGTTATTAGATATTTTCTCGAGAGGCTGTGCTGAAAACATTATATAAATGAGTGTTTTACTTAATTTTAAGATAATTATGCTCGAGAATGTTGTTGTAAATATTATAATACAAACCATGCCAATGAATGTGGGGGTGTAGAAATGATAGAGTTTGACTCAGACTGAAATAAATTAGAATTCAAATGGAAATTGACAGAGATAGAATTACCCATTACATTCCTAATCTGTTAGTTCACTTTGGTCCGGCCATCTTTTCATCTGATCTGCTGAAGAAGATGTATTAGTAGGTCCTTCAGCTGAGGATTCAACTTTTTCTACATC
The DNA here is from genome assembly GCA_963565295.1 of Epirrhoe alternata. NCBI lineage: Eukaryota > Metazoa > Arthropoda > Insecta > Lepidoptera > Geometridae > Epirrhoe > Epirrhoe alternata. The sequence continues at coordinate 7,431,980 of OY751381.1, read as the reverse complement.
ATACCTATCATTACGCTTACATTTCGTCACCTTGTATGGCCCTAAAAACTTAGGTTTCAGCTTCAGCCCTGGCCCAAACTGAGTACGTTTTATAGCAACCAGATCTCCCTCCTTGTATTGATAACTCTCTTTCCTCTTCTTGTTGAATGTTTTTCGGTTTTCTTCTTGAATTTTCAAAATGTGCTCTTTAGCCTGCTTTCTTATTTTCTCTCTATTCTCATCATATTCTGAAGTTATTTCTTTTTGCAATAGATCCATTAATTCTATGTCAGTTTTACTTCTCATCTTGGTTCCCATTAACAGTTCAAATGGAGTTGTGTGTATACTTCTGTGGAAGGTGCTGTTAAATGCCCTCTGCACTGCACTGACATGGCGATACCACAATGTGGGATTTTCAATACAAAGCTTTGTCAAAGTCGGAATTAGTACTCTATGCACCCTCTCCACTTGACCATTTCCTCTTGGGACCCCCGTCGTGATCTTAAAATGCTGAATGTTCTCTTCTTTACAGAACGTCTCAAAATCGTTACTGGTGAATGCAGCTCCTCTATCACTAACTATCGTCCGTGGGTTGCCAAAGATTTGTTGGTGTATCTGAAGTTTGTTCAGGGTTTCCTTACTGGTTGTGGTTCTTGTGGGGAACAACCACACAAACTTTGTGAATGCATCGATGACCGTTAGGATATAGTTATACTGCTTTTTCGTTTCAGTCAGAGGTCCTATGTGATCAATATGCAAGGTATCAAAAGGAATACTTTCCTTTTCAATTGGGTTTAGCCAGCCTTCTTGTTTACCTTCTTTTCTCATTGCCATCAAGCATGGGATACAACTCCTCAGAAACTCCTCAATCTTCTTATCTACATCCCTTATATAATAATCTTTTGTTATCAACTCTTTCGTCTTCAGTTTAGCAAAATGGCCATTGCTATGTACTCTTTTGATTACTTCTCTCTCTAAAGACCTTGGAACCACCAACTGCTTCAGTTCTCCTTTGAACAATAAACCATTCTCCAACCAATAGTCATTATAGGGGTTCTCCTTCAAAATTTCTTTGATTGCCTTTAGTCCTTCATCATTGTCCTGAGCTGTCCTTATGTCATCATGCAAGGTGGTAGTCACTGCAGCACTGAAAGGTATTCGGCTAAGAGCATCTGCATGCTTCATTTTGGACCCAGCTCTGTGTTCTATTTCATAGTCATATTCATCTAGTAACATCACCCATCTGGCCACTTTTGGAGTCAAATCTTTCTTCTTTAATGTTAGTTCAAATGCCTTACAATCAGTAACTATCTTGAAATGCCTTCCATATAGATAATGCCGGAATTTCTTCACCCCTTCTATGATGGCCAGCGCCTCCAATTCATAGCTTGAATATCTGCTCTGAGTGATGTTCGTCTTGCGACTCATATAATAGACTGGGTGCAAACCAGAATTTGGATGATGCTGCATCAGAATGGCCGAATATGCTTGGCAGGATGCATCAGTATGCATTTCTGTCTTCAATCTCGAATCAAAGATTTTCAAAACAGGTCCATTAATCAACTTTTGTTTCAGCGTTTTGAAAGCCACTTGCTGCTCGACATCAAAATGGAATCCTTCCTCCTTTTTAAGCAGATCAGTTAGAGGTTTTGCTATTATGGCATAATGTTCTATGTATTTCCTAAAATAGCTTGTGAGACCCACAAAGCTCTGCAATTCTTTTACATTTCTCGGCTCTGGGTATCTTGCAACAACATCTGTTTTATCAGGACTAGGACGAACTTCACCTTCTTTTATAACATGGCCTAGGTACTCTATCTCTCTTTGTATAAGATGTGCTTTCTTCCAATTTATTTCCAGTCCAAAACGCGATGCCACATGCAACACCAGCTCTAATCTCTGCAGTGCTTCTTCTTCATCTCTAGCTGGAATTAGAATATCATCGATGAATATCATTAATATTCCTTGAGCCATCAGGTCTCTGAAAATGATTGTGACAAATCTCATAAATGTTTTCGGTGATGTGGAGAGGCCAAAGGGGGCTCTTTTAAACTCAAACTGACCATGATGAGTCACGAAGGCAGTATACTTCGTGGATTCTTCACTCACTCGTAAGTGGAAGAAACCATTCTTCAGATCCAAGACACTAAATACTCGTGCCTCACTCAGCTTATCAATCAAATCATCAATCACAGGCAGTGGAAATTCATCTTTAACAATTTTTCTATTTAACAAGCGATAGTCTACGCAGACTCGAACTGATCCATCCTTCTTCTTTACTAATACTAGCGGACTGGAATATTCAGAATAACTTACCTGAATTATCCCATTTTGCAACCACTCCTCCACCTGCTTCTCCACAACTTGTTGCTCAACAATCGACAACCTCCTGGGTCGCTGAGCAACAGGTACGTCATCTTTCAACACTATCTTGAGTTGGATAGGTGCCTCTTCTACCTGAACTGGCTTGTAATTCTCTATACACCTCATAACCTCTTTTCTTATCATTTTGTTGGTGATGTGGTCTGTAACAACATTAGTGCACCCTGCAAAATAATACATCTTACCTACCCAGTTATAATCCCTAGGCAAAAACTTCACAACCCCCTCATTCATTATCATGGTTACATACTCTAACAGCTCTTGCCCAATAATTAGGTCGTAAGGCATAACATTATCTGGCACTATATGAAAACATACGTTTTTATAACTCAGTCCGTCTACACGTATTTTCGCGAACATCTTCCCCGCCGAAATCACTTTTGATTGTCCAAGTCCATTTAGCACGAGACCATCGTTCACCTTTTCCACGTTTAGGGATGTAAACAACGCCATCGATATAAGGTTTACATCACTACCTGTGTCAACTAAAGCATCTACACGTTTTCTGTTTATTTCTATCGCTCTAATCGATTTTTTCGAACACTTTCTCGCGCACAATACACTTTTGTTTACGATCTGCATGACGTCTCGCTCATCTGACGTTTCGCTGTCATTGTCAGTTTCGACAACCGCAACGTCGCCACGGCTGCCACCACACGAACATGAATTTTGATGCTCCGCTGACTGCTCCGCCGACGATCCAAACATGGCCGACTGTCGCTGCTTGACCGACACTGCTCTACCTGTCGATGGACCGGTCACCGCACGCGTACTTTTGAATTTCCCCGCGCTTTTATTGATAGCAGCAGCGGGGGCAGCAGTGCACTGTTGACCAATATGGCCGTTCTGATTACAACGAAAGCACTTCAGGCCGTTTGTACATGCACTGGCTACATGTCCCGTATCACCGCAGTTGTAGCACCGCCGAGATGATGTTGATGCTACTCTCAGATTTTTCATGCTTTGCAGGGTCGACTTTATCTTAGCAGCGGCAGATTTTTCCTTCATGAGCTCGTATATTTGCAGTTTCTCTTTTAGACTTGGGTAGGTAGTAACGCCGTAGAGTATAGCCTTGCTATCTTCTCGATCCTCGATGCCATCCACTATGTACTGGATAGCTACATAGTCCGGGAACTTGGCTCTCTTACCGAGCTCTTTCATCGCTAGTAGGTATTGATGATAGGACTCACTCTCGAGTTTCTTTCGAGCCGCCATTATCTCGTGCATCTCCTTGGAGTTGACAACGGAAGGAAACCCTGAACAAACTTCAGATACACCAACAAATCTTTGGCAACCCACGGACGATAGTTAGTGATAGAGGAGCTGCATTCACCAGTAACGATTTTGAGACGTTCTGTAAAGAAGAGAACATTCAGCATTTTAAGATCACGACGGGGGTCCCAAGAGGAAATGGTCAAGTGGAGAGGGTGCATAGAGTACTAATTCCGACTTTGACAAAGCTTTGTATTGAAAATCCCACATTGTGGTATCGCCATGTCAGTGCAGTGCAGAGGGCATTTAACAGCACCTTCCACAGAAGTATACACACAACTCCATTTGAACTGTTAATGGGAACCAAGATGAGAAGTAAAACTGACATAGAATTAATGGATCTATTGCAAAAAGAAATAACTTCAGAATATGATGAGAATAGAGAGAAAATAAGAAAGCAGGCTAAAGAGCACATTTTGAAAATTCAAGAAGAAAACCGAAAAACATTCAACAAGAAGAGGAAAGAGAGTTATCAATACAAGGAGGGAGATCTGGTTGCTATAAAACGTACTCAGTTTGGGCCAGGGCTGAAGCTGAAACCTAAGTTTTTAGGGCCATACAAGGTGACGAAATGTAAGCGTAATGATAGGTATGATGTAGAAAAAGTTGAATCCTCAGCTGAAGGACCTACTAATACATCTTCTTCAGCAGATCAGATGAAAAGATGGCCGGACCAAAGTGAACTAACAGATTAGGAATGTAATGGGTAATTCTATCTCTGTCAATTTCCATTTGAATTCTAATTTATTTCAGTCTGAGTCAAACTCTATCATTTCTACACCCCCACATTCATTGGCATGGTTATGTGTATTTTTAAGATGTGTTTTAAATGTAATAATGTATGTTTTGGTTTTTTATATTTAACGTAGTATCCGTATGCGGAATGCTGATTGATGGATACTGTTGTAATCCTGTTGGTTTATGTTTCTGGTTCTGTTTAAGATTTTCAGAATTTATTTAGTTATTGTAAGAACTGATGTGATGTTACGGGTATAGCAGCAATGTGAGATAAGTAATTAAGTAACTGTTGGGTAGTTGCATCTTGCAATTGTTAGATTTAAGTATGCCTAGATTAGTTAATATTTTCAAATACAATATTTCGTTGTTCTTGTGTAGGATTTGATATCCGTAGTGCTTACCTTTGTAATGGCTGGGTCAGCCATTTTGTCAGGAGAGCCGAAACTGTAGGAATGGAACGTAGGTAGAAATGGAACGTAATTGTGTGCGAGGGAGAGGGGAGGAGTTATTTGAATATGGCGGAACGACGATGTAAAACTATGATACAAAAGTGAATAAAAGTCTGTTTTAATAGAGTACGGTGTTTATTTTACTTGAATAATACATCCCGGACCCACATAAATAGTACAAAACAAAACAAAAGCGCGATCTAATTTGTAGTGTGTCGCCATCTATAGTAAGTATAATTTGTGAAGTAAACAAACAGAAAAAACTCAACGTAAACGCGCTGTTGACAGGGCCGTTTCTCTTCCAAAGAGATCTAATGACCAAACTTGCCCCATGCTCTAATGTTTCTTTAAACACTTCGGACCCATTACTGGGAAGGTATCCCGTGTGTTCTCACGTTTATGAGAAAACTAAGAATAGGAACAGATTAAGAAACTTTCGCCGCGAATCCTGTTAGTTGTAATGAGGTTTTGTCTGTTTAAATTAAAGACTGGGATTGAATTTGCTCCAATGCGCGCTAGTTTCGAAGACTCAACAACTAGTTTTCTCGATCCGCGATACTCAGCAATATTGAGAAGAATACTGTTTTTGTTTACCTGACACATAAATAAAAATAAATGCAAAATAAATAAATATATATACCTAGAATAATTTACAAATGGAATCGTCAAGTTAACGTGCCTTTGGCAAAAGCACAGAAGCGCTAAGTTTGTTGATTTGCCACTCGCGGTCACCCATCCATTTTGAGATGACACAGAACATCGCTTGTTATCGACGGTCTAAAAGAACAACGAAGATACACAATGAATTCTTTTCTATATTGAACAGTATTTTGGGCACGAGGAAAATAGTTTTTGGCAAACATAAACATTTTTTCGATCGTAAAGTTTGCCAATTCAATTACTGCCACAAAACAAGCTACTGTAAAATAAACCTTTTGATGCTCGCCTCTGTATAAAGCGTATTGACATATTTTGTTGTTTCGCTCTGCCCCTGGGCATTATAACCCGTTCTCTGTGCACTTAGCTCGCGTAATTTTATCAGCGGAGTATATTTTTTGTTTTGTTTCAATCAAGCAATGAAGTGCATCAATCGCTCGCAAAACCAATTAAGGGTTATGGAACGCTCTCCACGTAAAAAATAGTTTTTAATATTCTCGAATATTACTATACTTCGTGTAGATTAATTCACTATTAGGTACGTGTTCGATCTAAAAATTGTGTGTTCAAATAATGGTCATGTTTTAAAAGCTTATGTTAATAGCTCAAAATATTAGAGAAATAGAAGGATAGTTTTCACAAATTGTGACCATTTTTTAGGGCTGACATGGCTGGAAGAAGATAATGCAAGAAGGTATTTTTACTTTATAGGTAGGTTTATAAAAAAATATCTGATGTAACGTCAAAGCTTGCTTGAATTGCCAACTATTCAAGTTATTATAATATTGCTAATCACATAATATTTAATAGTCCAATACTGAGGTAAGTTGTAATGAGGCACCCAAAATTCCGTCACATCTTTTCCGCATAACAAAACATAAAGCGGAGAGATAATTTTATACAGAAACAACATCTAATTCCCGAACAAAACATCTCGGTAACATTAGCAGTCCGCCATTTTGTTAATATAGTACAAAGCGGAACATTAGAGTGCGTTCGTGAAAGTAAAATCACCAAGCTATAGAACATCAGTTAAGTTTACGGCATATGATCTAAAAAGAACCTTCACGCATTTTACAGAATTAAAAACATAATAATATTTTGATACCTAAATATTTATAAACTCCTCCTCCTGGCGTCGTTATCCTCATTGCTGAGGGTCGTGATCCCCTGAACATGGTGTAATACTTTTCTTGACTATGCCGCGCCACATGTTCCTGTCTTTGGCATCGTGAAGCGTATCATGAAGCTTGGGGTTTAGCGTAGAGCGGATTTGATCCGACCATCTGAGTGGACTACGACCTTTCGGACGTTTGCCACCATTTTTCATTTTTCAAAGTTAGCCATGTTAGCCATGGAAGGAATCGGGTGGCTACCACGCGTACTAGCCCAAGAAAATCCCCATTCATGCGAATAGAGCGAGTTTGTTGGACGATCCGATTTATACCAGTACCCTATTCCAAATTATACCAGCTTTCATCGGTAGTTTTGCTTTCATGAAATTCACTTACATACAAGCTCATTTATGCATCTATTAATAAGTAGAACTCGTAGTATTTTATTTAAATAATCCTGAACATGACACTAAATACAGCCAGCAATGCTGATATAATTTGTCGAGCTTGACGTGATACAATTTATCCAGTTTGCGTGTCTTACCTTATTACTCTGAGGTTTCGAAACTGAATTTGGCCGCGGGCAAATGGACTGAACGTTTGAAACCACAACACTGTGGACTTGTTTAGTTTAAACTATAAAATGTATATTTGTCTGAGCGAATTCATTTATAACAATTTAGTAATGCTTAGTCGAAATATCGGTTTGATTTTGTTAAGAGGCACAATATGTAGACACTTCAACACAACTTTTTAACTTTGGTATTATTTTTTGGCGTTTTTACTTTTTAAAAAAAAACGCTTTGACGGTTAATTTTTCAATGTATTTTTTTACTAGCTGCGCTCCCGCGGTGTAACCCGCGGTCCCTCGGGATTATTTCGGGATAAAAAGTAGCCTATGTCCGTCCCTGGGATACAACCTTTATCCATGCCAATTTTCAGCCTAATCTGTTCAGTGGTTTGGGCGTGAAAAGGTAACAAACAGACAGACAGACAGACAGATAGACAGACAGACAGACAGAGTTACTTTCACATTTATAATATTAGTATGGATTATTTTTCATTACAGGCAAATGCAATAACAATAAAACATTTAAATATGTGATTACAACTTTGAACTATTTAAAAAAATCATCAACATTTATCCATGGATGAATTACAAAGCCTAAATAAATTTATCATTTACATAATTAGACAATTCCAACATGTCCTATGTTTTGGACATTTCAATCAAAGTTTTAGAACAAAATTCTTAGGAAAAGCTTCAGCTACTTTTGCACGAAGAGGGAATAGGCTGAAGATTTCAGTTGTCACAGAAGACAAACAACGGGATTGCCATTTTACCTAAAATGTACAATAAAGGTAGCACAGATGAAAAGTTTGATTGAATTCTAAAAGTTATTTGTATAATAAAGCCTAGTAGCTTTCATCCGCGGTTTTGTTTGCGTGGTACCAACTTTTCTACTAACAAAATGTACACCACGATCTACTCATATTCCAAGTTTCATTCAAATACACTGGTGCGCAGCACAATCAAAACACAATCAAAAATATTTTTAGTACTGTACCTACATACCTAAAGTATGATTTATTTATAGGTATATTTTATATTAATATATTATAAGGGTTCTAAAGTTCCTGACAAATCAAATTGATAGTGTACCGTCATCCCCTAGAATACTTTTAAGCAATAGCCTTTAGAGGATAGTTGAATTTAAACAGCATTTTGTCCCCTAATTACTTTACTTTACAGTTAGGAAAGGGTCAAGTCTGCATGTGAAATATGAATAGAACCTTTCTTTGTCCTTAGATAACTTGGATTCGTATTGTCGCTTGCGTACATTAATCATTCAAATTGCGCGGTTGAACCTCAGTTGGGTTTCTCTGCTTTATTAAATGCCTATTTTCGTAACATGACCCTTATGACGGTCTAATTGTTCAGTGAAATTTGAATGAGCATTGAAAATGAAATGTGCTTCTGAACTTAATGTAGTTCTGGCAACATCGCCTTACACTAAAGTGTGAAATACACTTGAAAGTGCGAGAATCAGCTGATGATTTATTATAAAGTCGATATTATTTTAAAATAATCTTCTATTTAAAATGTTGTTGTAGATTTCATTCTTTTCTGTAGGGTAATAATAATGCATTACTTTGGAAGCATAATCATTTTAAAATTTACAGAAGAATTATTATAAGCACAAGTTATTTATCTCGTATGGCAATGGTACCTTCTACCATTTAGTAAGGGATAACCAATATATTTTCTTCCGATTGACTGCCCATTCTTCTATTAGGAGGGGATCGAGAACTCACAGTTCATTAACAATTGATTTCAGTCTTGCAAGATAAAAACAAACATTTTGCAAGATGTTGTGAAACCATGATTCTAAATTCTTTTTTGTTTTTCATAGTTAACCAACATTCAGAATTAGGTTCTCATAAATATACTCTCGTATTCATGTAGCTTGCACACGACTCTCAGGGATTTCGATCACGGGACCGGCGATGGCTGAGTTCGCCGCTCATCCCAACCGAAGCCTTAATGGAGATTTTACACGTGATTTCCGGACCCGTCGACATTCCGATACATACCTGTTTAGGAAAGCCATTATGGGAAAATTGGTTGAAAAAAGGTTGGAGATCAAAACGAATTAGTGTTGCGTGTCAGATTTGAGAAATCCGAGGTTTACAAGCAAGTTGAAAAATGGAACAGAAATCTTATCTATGCGCTATTTCGTATTAAAATTTTCAGAGAAATATTTGCGTGTGTTCCAAGAGCTGGCACATTATGGTTCAATGGATTCAGCGTATGTTATGTTAGGGCACGCTTCAGCCATCAAAATATATGCTCTATTTTACCCGTGTAATGCTAATTATCTTTCTGAAGTTAAACATCGCCAAAAAATCCCAAAACGACCAATCTCTCCTTAATGCACGAATTTTGCAGCATCACGGTATGGCGTGAATAACGTTTTTACTGAAGAAACAGGTTAGTGCCGGCGTCAAATACCTGATTGGAGCTTACTAGTTTATTATTTTCTAACAAAAGTAGAGAATATACTTACAACATATCTAATAAGCGTAATTATTTTGGGAACGTCTAGAAATTTTAACAAACAGGTACAGTCAGCGTCACCAATTGGTACCAAGAATGCCTTTAACTGGTTATCAGTTGGTGACGCTGAATGTACGTCCTGAAAACCCAGTTGCTTATGCTGTTTATTGCTTTCTGAGTTGATAATTCTCTGTTTTCTATCTAAATGCTGCTCTTAGCCACGCTGCGGCCGACGCAGATTTTTGCCTTTTTTCTACAGCAGGTGATGGATCGCTCGCTGTTTTCTTGTAATTTCCGGACACTAATTGCCGTGGGCATCCGTCACGGTACGGAAAATGAAGAAAAAACCCGCGCTAATGCTACAATGGACAGAACAAGGAGTTATGCAACACAGATGTAGACCATCGGCACTGTTGTGTGTGAGTGAAAAGGAAGTTCATATGAGTTGGCCACACTGCGTGACGTAGGTAGATTTTATGCCTTTTTTAGACTGTTTCAGTGTTTTAGCACTGTGGTAGTTGCAAATTATATTATTACTGCGAACAAAAATGTTTAATAAAACTCAGGAAAGTTTTATATGTAAAGTATTTTTGGAAGATTAAAAAGTATAAGTCTTGGTAGGTTTTAAAGTACAAGTAATATTAGCTTCCATGAACGTCTCGTTACACTCTAACTTTCAACATTACAGGTAAGGTTTTAACAAGTTTCAACTAAATGAGTCTGGCGGTTGAGGCGTGACTGAAACATAATCCAATAATTCACAAACTTTCGAGTTCAGGTTGTATTAAAATAACTTTGGTTTAGTATAAATAAAGTGTCCCCTTGCATTGCTTGTGGCGCAGTTAAGCACTCGACCTCTATATACATAAATGTTTTTCTACCTTGTCTTCGGTCTTTTGTTCATACACCGTTCCTGTTTCTTACTCTTTGACGTTGTAAATGGAAATAAATAGGTAAACAGGTAACTGAGAGCAAAAACTTTAGGAAACGAGGAAACTGATGTTATTATTTTGTTCTTGCGTGTGCTGCCGAAGAATTTGTCTAGCTCAGGGTGAATTAGAGTGATTGATTTAGACGTCTACTCTTCTTTAATAAGGAAAAATCTAATGTATAAAAATATAAGCTAAAAAAGGTTAGGTAGGTAAGTATTACTGTAAAAACCATTTAGGAGTTTATTGTTCTAGTTAGAATAACTAGCTGAGCCGTTACAGTTAAAACGTGGAGTAGTAGGCATAAACCGTGATTTAAATAGCAATCAGTCAAAAAATCTACTCAATCGAAGCTGCATCTTTACATGGAAGCCACCCAAGGGCAATAACCTACCAAAAAGTCTCATAAGGTCCAGACGTATTAAAAGATAACATCTTGACCGCGATATAAAAATACTCGTTTATGATTGAACGAAGGGATCGGGGCATATCATACTGATGTTATATTAGATTAGATGGACGTTGTGTACATACAAACTAATATAACATAGAAGAAGGTATACAGTTAGATATATAAGTTCAATATTTGGCATTTTAGAGCAAAAAAACAATTACAGAGTCTTATAGTTTCTATCTACTTGCATTATTTTATTCATCGTACTTACTTCAGTCAGACTACTTAATAGACGTTATTTTACTATACATTGGGATTTAATCACGGACCTTTTTATGATGGTTAAAACCCCTTATAAAAACAGGTACAATCTGTAAATCAAAATGTTTTTCATCTCAATACAAATACAATGCACTTGTCAGCTGTTTAAAATTCAACACCAGCATTACTTCAAAGGGATCATTACTGTCAGATACGATTCCAATTTAATTCTGTTTTAAAATCATTGTTTTCCTTGATAATATTTTTGTAAGCTGTTTCAAAGGCCGAAAATTTTATTATGGTACATACATACGGCCCAGTATGAACATATCATAACAATCAATTCTCACATAGAATAAAGATGATCGTAGTGAGATCCCCACGGTGAAGTTCCCAATAGTATTTTAGATCATTCGATGTAGCTTTACATGTAGGATGTAGAATGTGGAAAATATTTGAATTCTACTAAGTACGAGTATGTTATTTATCCTGAAATAAATTGCTGTCGACGTAGTACCTATGATGTTAAAACTATTATAGACTGGCAGGTAAAAAGTTTATAGTTGTGACGGTTAATTAAAAACTTCAATCATTTATTCCTTGAAATTTATTATCGTGGAAACTTATGTGAATCATAAACTCAAACAGAAGTTTGATGTAAACAGTACGGAGTTTCAGCGGTCAGGTTTAAAATATGAATATAAATTGAGAAACTTTAGGGTTGCTCAAATCCACTAGGAACTTTAAAATTATTAACACAGGACAGATTTACGCTCCATAAATTTGTTATCTTTTCCGAAAATATGTAGGTACGGAAGCGGTTTACTATTAGCAAACATGTTAACGGTTTAGTGACAAGCTTATTTATTTATTTATCTCTATGTTTTTTTCTTACAATGGTAAGGTTTTGAGTGGTCTTCACGATAAATGTATGTCTGGTGTGAAGACCGATGAAAGGTAAATTCATTCATTTATCAGAAGTACGTACATTTTATGAATGCCCCTTTTACCCTTTTTTTCATTTTTCTTTTGTTTATTATTGAAGCACTTCAACATAAGCTCTAAATCGCAACAAACCCAGATAGTATCCTAATTAAGCGGCGATAGATTTGTAATCCGACACATATGTCAATTATGTCAATTTACTGTATGGTTTTCTTACCGAATGTCACGAAAAACAAAATGTCGATGTTCTGGTTATACCCTGAATTTCAAAATTCCCATTCCAGTCACGAGTGGTGTGTGTGCTTTCTGTGGAGACGCTGGCGAATTTATTTGAGTCTCCAATCAGCCCCTTCAGACATTTGAAGACAAAGCGTTTCTAGAATTCTCCTTTATTCGAATCCTCTGTTTTACGCTTAGAACACACGTTTGCTAAAAATATCACGTGGAAAACTGAATGGCTTGTATTTTCTGTTCCATAAAATAGTATCCCCAATGAGGTTAAACTCAAGGTTCAAAATAAAAAGCTTTGGTGCTTAACGAGGCTTTCCAAGCGCACTTTATAAAATCACTTTGAATGACTTTTAATAAGTTTTTAATAATTATTGGGCATGTCAAACAAACAACTTGGTACATTAAACCCAAGTATTTTTTAGTCAAAATTGGATGGAACAAAAAGTAATTTATCAAAAGTTAATATAACTAGGTCAATAATACCTCCCGTATACTTTTTGTCGGAGGTCATACATCATTTTTCTTGACGTCCAATTTTCTATAATTTCTTTCGCAGTGTTTTCATAGATATTTTTCGGATTTATTTTATAGACCTCATCAGATGTAACCAAACTAATTGTTTTTACATATCCTGTAGACAATAACCATAATAATTTTGGGAATAAAAAGCTTAAAGGGTCCTGGGGCCTTAGCCAAAAAACAAGTAGACATTGAAATGGACATGGAATAGCCAGATAAGGACTATAACTCACGTGCGGCGCATGACATTATTTAACGCGTTTTGTATGGCACTGCATACATTTTATGCCAAATATCGCGGCATGTGAGTTCCTGGCTTTATCAAACGTCGGATTGACACATCGAGGATGGAAAGTTGCCACAGAATTCATTATAGTAGCAAAGTTACCATTGACATTCCGGGTTGATCATTCCACCGCACAATTAGAAGACGCTTCTAGGATAGACAGATTGTCTATAGAGCACGTACACTCTAGACGATCACCCACTGTTGCGATGATGCGGCATGCCTCACGTGCCGTCATGCATGAACGTCTGGGGCCAGCTTATGGTCCGCAGAGTACAAAGAGTATACGTATTTAAAATAGCGTCTTAAGGTGGGTACACACTAGAGAATTTTATCGAGCATTTACAAATGTAACGTTTTTACAAATAATAAAAATAAACAATAAATGATGCTGGATTATTAAAAAAAAAAGTTAATATGGCATGTGCTACGGGTACGTACGTAAATATTTTTTGTGACTGTTACACTACTTAAATATTTTTTGTTTGTAATGTTTGCTTAGGCACATTATATCACCACCTTTACCTATTTTCATAGAGAAAAATCTTACTTCTTACTAATATTATAAATGCGAAAGTCTGTGTGTGCGAATGTTTGTCTTCACGTATCTCGACGACTTAGCCGATTGTGATGAAATTTAGAATGTAGATTGTTTACATACTGGAATAAGATATAGGCATATAACATTTTCGAAAATCAACCCTTAAGGGCGTTATACAGGCTGTTAAAGTTTTTATGGAAAAAAAATATTCCTTGGTCCGATTTACTCCAAACTCGGTAAAAATAAACTTAAAAGTAATTAATGAAACCAGTGTTTTTTATTTTTTCAAAACATCCCTTAGGGGTGGTGTGGGGCAGTTTCAAAGTCGTAAGGTTCGAAAGTCTGTATGTGCAAATGTTTGTCTTCACGTATCTCCATGACGACTTAACCGATTGTGATGAAATTTTAAATGTAGATTGTTTGTGTTAGATTTTCTGGGTTAGATTTTCCCTCCCTCTATCTACTATAGGATTCTTGAGAGAAACATAACGCAATAATAGTTAATCATATTATGTATTTTGAAAGTCAAAACCATACACGATAGAGAGGAGTGGAAGAAACGATGGGAGGCCTTTGCCCTGCAGTGGGACACCACAGGCTATTAATAATAAAATAATAATAAAAACCATTCAGTTCTTGCTATAAAAAAACATATTTTTAATGTGGATTTTCGTATAGTTCTCCTCTCTTGAACCGGGAACTGCATCAAGGATTGGCGTCATTAGCCAAGGGCGTTGTGGATATCCAAAGTCTCCTGAAAACAATATTTCTTTAAACCTTTTTTTTTACTATTTAAAAAAATTATTGTTTTAATATATTTAGGTATTAACTTTAAGAGCCGTGTTGGTCGAATGGGGTTGTGCCTCGACTTTCAATCCAGCGTTTGTGGGTTTGAATCCTGGGCCGTGCATCAATGGAGTGTTCGTTTCGAAAAATTTATATGCACTTCAACACGAGCTCTTATCTGTGTAGAAAAACATTGTGAGGAAACCCGCAGCTTAGTCAGCTCCACATGACGTTGTCTTTCCTGTGGCAGGCAGATTAAGCTGAGAAGATGGTTTAGGTGCTACAAGCCTATTCCATGTCAAACAATGTCCCAGGCACTACAGCGTCCCGTTGAGTCTACACTCAACGGGACGTTGTAGTGTCTACGCATAGGTTGCCTCCAGGTTTTTGGGAAATCAATCCATTTTCCCATTACAGCTGGGTGGTTCAGGGCGTCCACAACTTCTATAATGCAGCGACTCGTTGTGCGTTGGGCTAGATGGTGATTCATCCCCACGATTCGTTGGTAGGATCCTGTGGCTAAAAAACTAAGCGTGCACAATACCTACAAACGACAAACAAAACATTATTTTAAGTACATATACAAACATTAAGGTTATCTTAGTAATATAAAAAATAACCTAAGTACTTATTAAAGAAATCGATCAGATTCTTTCAGGGGAAAGAATTAAGTATATTATCACGATGTGAGACGGGAACGATCTTCGGAGCATGAACATATTGAACATGTTTGTGGGAGACAATTCCGTGTATCTTAAGCCGGGTCCACAGCGCCGTATTTTAATGTTTTCTAATATGTTAGCATTGTTTTTCACCAATTGTACGTGCTTATTCGGTTAATAACATGTTAAAAACTCGAAAACACGGCGCTGTGGACCCAGCTTTGGGTAATACACAGATTGTGCTTGTGCTATTGCCGTAGAAACAAAGAAAACGGAAACTTTTACCTTGAGTTCCAAGGAAATATCGCTCGATTCCTTCAAGGTAGATTTTTCACGTAGCTCTTCACACAAAATTTTAAATTCTTCTTTTTTAATCCGAAAGACTCTCTTCGACGGGATCCAATGTTTGTCTAAGAAGATACCCTTTCTGGCGTTGTAAATGACAGTCCTCATTTTGAGCGCTCCATAATAAATTTAGAGCATGCATTTTACAGCTTGAAAAATATTAGAAAGCTTTACAAAATTACAGAAAACTATTACTCAATACAAAATTACACGGTGACAGATGATCGATCAAAAACAAGGCACCATTTTATTTCTACTGCGATTCCGCTGGGTTTTTGTCAACTTTGCCAGTTGTCTTGTCAGCGATCAAAAACGTAAACAAAGTATCAATTGCGACTATCAAAAGTGCATCTTGGCTACCATTTTTTCCATTCCATTCATAATGACGCGTAATTTTCATACATACTCTTTGTAATCTATGGCAGAATCAAGTGCAAAATGAGTGCAACATCGCCAAATCAGTGTTGATAGTAGCAATAGAATGGAAACGAATCTATGTCATCTTGGCTAGCCCCCCTGAGATGATAAAATAATGGTCCTATTAAAATATTTAGATAACTTAGTATTCTCTTTTTTCGCTTTTTTAAATACATTTTTCTCAATTATATTCATGCAGGCATGCTTATAGTAATCCTAACCTAATTTATTGTAGTAAACTGAGTGCTCAGTGGTTTAGATAAAGTTCAGCTGACTTGGTCCACTATGGGTATAATAAAGGCTATTCTTTGAAGAAGCAAGATCACGATGTTGGCAATATTGCTCTAGTTTATTAATCAGTTTCTATGTTTTATATTTCTGTGTTTTGCTCATCGTGCAAAATGGTTAGATTTATACGAGTAGAATCAATTAGCACCTTTCACTTTTAACAATTACGGGATATTTACTATGGTATTATTATTAAAATGTCGATAACAATTAAAAAAAAAATTAAACACAGAGCTCTTTCTTTAGTTATACGAAGACCTCTGTGGCGCAGTGGGTGAAGGCCCGCTTGGGACGCAGAAGGTTGAGGGTTCGATCCCCGCCGCGGGATAAATGCTTGTATGATCTGCAAATACTTATCTCGGGTCTGGGTGTTACTATGTATAATATGTATGTATTTACAAACAAATAGTATATAAGTAGTATAATCAGTTATCTGGTTTCCATAGTACAAGCTTTGCTTAGTTTGGGGCTAGATGACGCTGTGTGAAATGCCCAGCTTTATTTAATTATAATTTACTAGATGTCCACCGCGGTGTTACCCGCGATCCCTAAACTATAGCCTATGTTCATCGGGGATAATGTGGGATTCTATTGGTGAAAGAATTTTTCAAATCGGTCAAGTAGTTTCGGAGCCTATTCATTCAAACAAACAAACAAACAAATCTTTCCTCATTAAAATATTAGTATTATATTATTATTTATTTTTTGTAATAAGAGCTCTTTGACCACCACCATTGTCGCGAGGGTGAGAACGATTCTCGATAATAGGATCACTGGTTTTATTACTTGCAGCAGAAATATCGTTAGCAAGCCAATTTTGGCGGCAGATATTGGCTATTAGTGATCGGGGTAATGCCTCCTCGATATTCATGTAGGTATAACGACCTAAACTTGGGCTTATTTGGCCTCTTACCTCAGTTTACGATTTTGGTATGGAAACGTGTGAACAATGGGTAATTCTAGCTGTTTGGGGTAATTTGCAGAGTAGGGGGTAATTTCGCTGGGATATTTAATGAAAGTTTGAATAGAAGTGAAATATTGTACATAGCGCAAGATTTGGCTTATTCAATGCTAAAAAGAGATAATGAATTTGATAAAATATTAGTAGGTACTATCATCAGATGTTTTGGTGAACATCATTTCTGACGACCTCTGTAGCGTAGTGGGCGAAGGCCCGCCTGCGACGCAAAAGGTTGCGGGTTCGATCCCCGCGGTGGGACAAATGTTTGTATGATCTAAAAACATTTTTTCTCGGGTCTGGGTGTTTCTATGTATAATATGTATGTATTTACAAACAAAAAGTATAATAGTAAGTAGTATATCAGTCATCTTAGTACCCATAACACAAGCTCTGCTTACTTTGGGGCTAGATGATGCTGTGTGAAAAGTCCAGCGTTATTTATTATGTCTAAAAATTTTTTTTGACTAAGTCGAATGATTATGATTACATGAAAATACCCTTATTATATTGTATACCTACTAATCTAAAGTAAAATGTTTATTCTCCAAGAGTCAGTGTAGGTATCTAAAATAATATACAGTTATTTTTTTGATATAATTCCAGTTTAGGAATTTTGTATAGGTAGTTTTATTACACGGCGTACATTATTGATCATCGTTAAAGGTCAGGTCGAATATCATTAACTTCTTAATTAAGGCCAAGAACGTGATTCGGGTACTAATTTAGAGAAAAAAGGCTGACTTTTATTAATCTATATAAAAAGTGAAAAATCTGGCAAAAGACCGTAGTATTAGTAATAGAAAGATTTTTACAATGACTGCTAAGATAAAAATATCAGATTTACTAAAATGATCATCATAAAATTTAAGAACTCAGCTCTTGATGCAACTTTCACCACCTCTCCCTTTCCAATGCGGTCTCCTGTACTTCTTTATACGACATGACAGCGATTACTTATCTTATATCTTATTATTATTCTCAAGATTACTATTCTCCACATAAGATTAATACGTACATTATGATTATTATGTATATTTGTGTAATGTGTGGAGAAAATAAAACTTTTTCTATTCTATTCTATTCTTTTATCTGACTCATGAAATAGATTTTAGACCTTCCGCTTCTTCGTTTTCCTTCCACTTTTCCTTCTATGATGTTTTTAATAAAGCTGTCATGTTAAGACATGACAAGATAAGATGTCCAATCATTTTTCCTCTTTGATTTTGAACGGTGTTCATCAAAACCCTTTTCTCCTCAACTCTTCTCAGGATTTCCTAGTAACCTTCTCCGTCCAGCTAATCCTCTCCATCCTTCTCCAACTTAAATGCTATAATATTATAAACTCGTTTATAGAATAGGTGTAGGGCTATTGTGCCAACCCCACTAATGGTAGGACAATCTCATTGTCAAACTATTAAAAACATAGGAATATCTTATATTTAAACCAAGTTTGGTTAAAGAAGTACCTATCTAATTAATTTCCCAACGAAGAGCTTGATATTTCTAGCTTCTGTCGTTGATTATGTCAACTGCAGTTTGCGCTGCGTAGGACATTATTACTTATAGGTTCGTGAGTTTCGGATTTAGGTTCTCACAAAATGTTTTACTGCAAATTATACATTATATAATTATCATGTTCCAAAAAAAATGTGTTCTAAATCTTGTACATTTTGTACTATTCTTGTTTTTGTTACATGTTCGTAAAAAAGCAATTTTGATTCGAGAATTGAGCGGTCGACGGTTGAACGGGCCAATTAGTGCGGTGTGTCGAAATCTGTCGGGGATTCAATGAGTCTACGTAGGTTTATTTTAATTTGTTCCATGAGCAATTTGGTAAAATGTTTTAGTTTGAACAACTTTTGGACTGCGTGGCTGGTTTATTGGGACATTTACGAATTATTCGTTGTAGATACCAACGGTTTCGGTTTTTTTAGAATTTGTATGGTTGTGATTGCGTCCTCTTATTTTTTGAAACAACAATAGCAAGTCAAAATTCCTACTTTTGCTATTGTTTTTGCAACAAACTGTCCACTGTATCTCCAATGCGCTGTAGATAACGTTTCAAATGTTTAAATTGTTAATCGTATGTTGGGTAAAAATACAAAACATAATAATATAAGTATGTAAATTCAAACTTACTACGTTGAAATTTAAATTACTATGACGCTCAGCCAACACGGCTCTTATGGGTATTAAACTGTAGGTAATCCAATGAGATCTCCACAAAACATAACAAAGGTTTAATTTGTCCACTGTCACAGAAATGTTTTATGGTACTTGTAGTAAAATTTTAGACCCCTCCTATAATTACGTCAGGGTTTGTGCACCGTTTCACAGTTACAGTGAAAATAGTTGTAATCTTTACAAGATTCACTTTAAAACTTCTACAATATAATAGGTAATATTGAGAAATGCGACAGATTGTGAATTACCTCATCGTCTTTACATAGGTAGGTAATTCAAAACGCGACGATAGCGCGATCTAATGTCATGTTGTGTTTACCATATACCTAGTCACAATTGGTCATGGAACAATTTAGCTTTGCCTATTTTGATTTAACCGGGCAAGGAATAAAAGGCGGTAGGAAAAATGTTTGCGTGATCTGCAAATATTTGACAAGGGTATATTGTAATTTGTAACATGTTTGTGATGATTTAAAGATCGGTAAATGAGTTCAGCTGCACTGGATTAAAATGCCCAACTCCTTATAACAATTCCAATCAATATTGAATCTTGCGCATTTACAATAAAGCCTAAATTATGTTTCAAGTATTTGCAAGTGACGCAGAATCACGCGCAGTAGGTAATTGCTACGTGAAATTCGGGTTTCCTCTGTCCAATCAGTTATGGTAATGAAGTGTGGGTATTGATACTGCGTTGGGATTTTCTGTTCTATTCGCTTTGGAACTAGAAATAAATATTTTCTGACGTGTTTGGAATTTGTAAGTTTTTTGTTGCTGAAAAAGTATGCAAAGCAAAGGATCGCGGTAAAAAAATATACATATCTGTCTATTGACATAGAGTTCTATCTATGTTCTATTCATCTATTGATCTTTTGTTTTAACTGGATAGATATTTTGTTATTTTAATATTTTTCATTAAAATGGAGAAGAGACAAGTTTTATGTTTCACAGTCTAAAACGTCTGTTACTCAAGAAGAGTTTCTCGCACGCGAGCGGCGAAAAATCGTATGCGATTATCCCTCGGCAAAACTCGCCATTCGAGTCTCGTCTGCGGTTGTTTACATTTTGACAGAAACTCGTAAAAAAATACTACTTTTAGTAGAAAGCTTAGATAGCGAGAATCTTATTCAAGAGGCGAGGCTCGAAGGATTTGTTTACACTAGGCGACCATATTATAGCCTAATAGAAGAAATCGCCACTCGCATCCAAGAAACTCTCCTTGTGTAACAGCCGCTTTAGTTTGGTATATTAGGCGTGTTGTGATGTGCACCGATATCTCTGACAATAATAAAACATAATAAGCATTTTTAACATGCTTATAATCACGCCTGTTTCTTTTTTCTTTTATTGTTTATAAAAGTGTGTTCTTCTATATATTTCCACACAATTCAGTTTAATTATATTGTTGCCCTGTCATAAACATAAAACTTCCAGTATTCAGTGTACTGAAAACATCAACGTCAACGTATTCCGGTAACATCACGATCCCAAGGGCGCCCTTCCATATAACGGCACTAAAGTTATCACACGATTCGTTGAGCCCACGCTAATGAAATTAACCCCCATTTACTCAGAACGAACGCTGGTAATGAGATGTTTCTGTAACTACATACGTGTTAGCCTACTCGTTAGGGTACTACTGACCGGAAGTTTTTTGTCATATCATATCATCTAATCGAATGCGAAAAGTGTAATATTGGTGTATTTATAAAACAAAGAACCTAGAGCGTAATTACGCAAAGGAGGTTTTTTTATATTTAAACATGTAAGTACCTAGATATTATTTTAAGCAACTTCTAAGCTTTAAGAGTAGGTAAAGTAAAACACGATAGATTCTGTTACTTGTATGTTTTAAGAACTAAAAAAGCTCTACTGGTTTGACACAGTTTAGGGCAGAAAGTTTTGCAATCAAATACATTTGTTTTGTGTGGTTATGACCATTGTTCAATTTATACCCTAATATTGCGGGAGTTATTTGGTGCCATTTTTGATAGAAATGCATTCATGGGAGATACACTCATAATAAACGGTGCTTTGTTTGGATGTCATCAATGTGATAGCAAATGTAGAGCTTGCAATTGCAATTTGGTTCCATAAGTGAGTTTTACTGAACTTATATATTACTAACGTTTATTAGCAGCAGATAAAGATATCAAAAAATACAACAAAGAAAATGTGCTTAAACTAACGGAGAATGTGAATACGCTTAGTTTAAGACTTAATATTATGTAGCTCTTATTCCTTCAGCAATAACGTTAAAAATCAGCTTCAATGTTAAATTAACAAGTTGCATTATAAGTTATATTAGTATTTTAGCTTCGTGAGCGCGGTTTGACTTTAATGCTCTGTAGGAGGACTTAGCGAACTTCCTGAAGTTCTTTGTCTCAGGGTGCGGAGTGCCTGAAGTGGAATCACGTCGAAACTTGTCGAAAACTATAAAGAGAATACGCAGCTAGTGCTCAAATGGCAAGAGGTGAGGTGAGAAGTTTTAGCCCTCTTCAAAGTTTACATTTGTTTATTTTGAGTGAATTATTTTTCCTTACACTTCTAAAAATAATCACCAAAAAATATGTTATGTAGTTACATGTTATGATCAGTACATTGAATATTCCTATAATTTTTTTTTATTTATTTATCACATTAAAGAAAAAAACTTACACAAAATAGGTTACATAACATCTAAAAACCACAGAGGTTTAAGCTGATGCTAAAATTCGACGTCAGAAGGTACTTATACGGTTAAGTATATAAAATGAAGTAGGTGAGTAGGTAGGTATATAAAAGTAACTTACAGATTTGACCATGTGTACTGCTACGACTAATCTGAGTACGGCTTTGGTCGAGCTACTGTTTAATTTTTACTGTCTACTAATGTTTATAAAAAATCTTAAAGGTATCCTCTAATAGGTACCCACAGCTTAAATCTGCCAACATAACAAAACAAGAGATTTATTTGGAAAATATGAAATTGAAGATGAAAAACGGGTAACGCCTGCGGTGGTTAGACTAGATACAATACTTGTCTTATGTATAACATGACAAGTAAAAAAAAAAAGAAACATTTAGTATGATCATCGGGCCGGAAGTGAAGCCTTTGAGGGTAGATAATAACGTTTCAGACGCAGACACCGACAGCCGACCCAACTGGATTTGGTGGATTAGTGTGCGATTCTGAAACCATTCGCTAGTTTTATCAGTCATTTTGCTGATTTCATTCGATATTATGTTCGATATAATGTCGATTATATGGTTAGCAATATCCGAAAACAAGTTGGTATTATAGTGGCAGTGGGATTTCAAGAATTGAATATTTATTGAATTTTTATAATCAATTCTTATATTATCAAAATATTATAATATTTTTGGCATGAAAGTTTTGATGCTAAATGTAAGGCATATAAGTTTAATGAATTAACAACCCCTTAAATTGTTTAAAGGGATTGTACATTGTATGTATAAGCATTATATTATGCCAAATTACAGCTTTGTAGTTTATAGATCGGTAAGATAAGTCGCGATCACACAGGCAGCTATGACGAAACTATAAGACCCCTCGCAGACTACAGACTATCGGCCGATAGTTGAGACGGAATATACTTCGGCTCGTTATGAGTATAGCGAAATAAAGCCCGTCTCAACTATTGGCCGATAGAAAGTCTGTACCTAGTCTTGATGATGATTTGAATGTGGTTTCGAAACGGTTTCATATTATTTTTCTTACACAAGCTCAATATATTTGAAACAACTTAACTCAGCCATAAAGACATCACAGTTTCAAAGGCTAGGATCACAATCGATTTATTATCGAGTGACCTAAGAATAGGCTCCTTCCGAGACTGTGACCGTGCACCGTCTGCCTTTGTTCTTGTGGATTAACCGCGCCTATCTCTCGGTGTCTTATCACTGCGTACCTTTGACCTGACTACGTAATTGTAGTTCCGATTGGAAATAGATTTAGTTTAAGTTTACTGCTTAAATTTAACTAAGTTCAAGAATTCACCGAGTTGAAAATGTAAGTTGAAAAAAAAAAAAACAATAATCGCTATGTTTTCGGTATCTTATTTTTAAATTCATCCAAGTAAAAACTATGTAGTACATATTAAATTATTTCTATTAATTCGTACTTTTTAGTCCTAAACACAATTTACTTCATTAAACTAGCATTCTTAGTTTTCGAGATTTATAAGTTTCTTTACAGGATTCCCGGAGACCCGAATTCATTGCTCTATAGTGTAATTCTGACAGCATAATTCTGTTAATTATGCTATTTTTGAATTTAAATACCTAAAATTCTCTTCTAAAAGCAAAAAGCACATAGTACCTATTACCCTACTCTCGTTGCGGCTACAAGTCTAGATCATCAACCGAAACTTCAAACATTTACACCCAACAATTAATTTTACCCAACATTATACAGAAGTCCTTACGACTTTAAGTTTAACGATAATGTCGAGTAATATTGTAGGTGAACTGGGAAATCCCTTGGGAGTCTTCCTCTCGGAACAATACAAGCTCCCAATTACATGGAGATGTAGGCCCATGTATGTGTGATTTTACATATGAACACGCAATGTATAATGAGTTTAACTATTAGGAAGTAGTTTCAGTCAGTGGTCTATATGAAATAATAATAGGCTTCTAACATGGAGAAAATCAAATCTCTAAATTACAACCACTGTATGTGATTTCAACTAAGGTAAAACTACATTTAAAAATACAATTAAACTGCTCTATACATTTTTTATTTTATTTATCAAAAACTCACAATTTATTAATATTTACACGAAACAATAATTATAAAAATACATATTTTAATTAAACTAAAAATAAAAAAACAGTTTTCAAGTCACCGACCGCAGGTAATGTGCCCAAAAGGCTGGCGGAATTACCTCGTTGGATGGCTATACTTATCTTCTGTCCGAGGTGGGCAACAGGCCTTTGGTCAAAAACTTATTTATAATCTTACATACACGACACATTAAACCATACAAAGAAGTAATAATATTAATTGAATCAGTGTATTAAATATTCAGTTTATTAGGTTAATGAAACGGACCGCAAGCGATTCAATATTTGCGACAACGCCAGCGGTTGACATACAAACCGTGACCACAGCTCATCATGGTATTGGATTCAACATTACAAAAAAAGAAAAATGATGTTGCATCAAAACCATTGAACTGTAAAGTTTTTATTCATATAAGTCATATTTACTAAATAATTAATCTGA
Organism: Epirrhoe alternata; assembly: GCA_963565295.1. Taxonomy (NCBI): domain Eukaryota; kingdom Metazoa; phylum Arthropoda; class Insecta; order Lepidoptera; family Geometridae; genus Epirrhoe; species Epirrhoe alternata. The sequence goes on along the minus strand of OY751381.1, from coordinate 7,407,351 downwards.
AAGCTTTAGACCCCTCGCAGACTACAGACTATCGGCCGATAGTTGAGACGGAATATACTTCGGCTCGTAATGAGTATGGAGAAGTATAGCCCATTTTTATTTATATTTATTATTTGGAAAGCTTCAATCCAAAACGCATTGTGCAATATACATTGTGTTCAAACACAATAGTATGTGTTGGAACGCACGGTGTGCTGTAAATACATATAGCTCAAAAGCTGAGCGCTTCCGCGCTTCGGAGGGCACGTTCCGTAAATGGTCGGTCCCGGTATGACAGAACCCTTAAGGCGGCCTAAAAACTCAGTCACTAGAGTTGACCACTGACTCACGAACTTACCTTATAGCCTCACTTCATCTGCTTGGTACCCCAGACACATAACCCACCTCAACTTTCTTTACGAAATTTTAGTTAGAATAGCTACATTATCACGTACAACACTGAATATTCGCATGTGGGTGATAAATCATAAGAGTGCGGTTTGACTACCAGTTTCAATTTAACTTTTGGTCGGTACGCGTGACGTCATGTTACGGATTAGTTTGATGTTTTTGCTACTTCATGGAAATTATATGGTTTTAGAGCATTTGTGAAATTGTGAGAATTTTGCTTATAATAGAACAACTTCTCTTAATCATTTTAGCTCTCCCTCTCCCACATGGAAACAACATTTTCAATAGCCTTATTATCGGTGTAATATGCTACGATCTCTACCTATTCTAAGTTTTAAAATTAGCTTAAGATTATAAAAATTGGTCAAGCCGTTTACTAACACAGTCACAAGTTCGTTTAATAATACGTTTTTGAAACAAACTGCTATAATCCAAAAGTGCTATACAATTGACTACTTTAATGTTCGTCAAACATACATGGAGGTATCCATAAGCCTTTCCCAATAACAAGCAGATTTATAACCGCGAGAGTGCACGCAGACTTGGCATAGGAATATAAGCTTTTTGGAACTGACAATAAGGTTTCATTTTTAACAGATAATTCACCGTATTATGTGTAGTAGAGGAGCTAAATGTCAATTTCATTTTGCTCAAGTGAGACGAAATATTTTACGATATACCTAATATTTGATAGTAAAGTAGGTTTTTTATATCATAGTAGGTAAGTCCAGGTACAAAGACGTAAGAGAAAGATAGGCAGGTGACCACAGGCATCTTTATACCCGTGCCGGTGACAAAAAACCACTTAAAGCTAAAAAAATGTCTTTGAACAAGCCCGCTTGAAAAATATTTATATAACTAACCCATGTCGTCACTGCTCGGTAAAGGACAAAGGATAATCTTTCTTTCTTCTTTCTTATAAACCACTTTTGTTCTATGACTTTTAAAAATGTACCATATTTTAATTCATCAGATTTTCATACAAAAATAAAAATATTTAAATTGAACGCTCTAAATGTTACGACGTCTATGCGAAGCAAAATAAAGCGATAGTACAAAGCTAAATAAGCGTGGTTAGGGCGAACTTGAACGTTAGATAGGACAACGAAATATTGAAGGTTTTTCTTTGGTAAATGTATGTAAAAGTCATAGAACAAAAGTTGCTGTTTAGGATGATAATAATAAGTACAGTCAACTAACAAATAACCCTGTAAAATGTATCGTAATCAGATCACCGCTAGCTCTCAGCAGAGGCATGCGCAGGTAAACAATGGCTAAAAGCCGAAAGCCACATCAGAATTAAGCCCATTACGCCGGCACCGCAACAATCGTCCAATGTTTCCAGTGTAATGCACTGCCCGACCGCCGGCGTCCGAGCTGGTTTGTTGCGAATATTGAACTACCCGCACTGCTCAATGATACTCTAATATAGTCTAATGTATCTATGCCTGTATATATGATCTAACTTATGAAAAGTAAGTATAGACTTCGTACGCGTTAAAAGTAATTTTAAATTCATGTCTAGGTACATATTTTTTAAATACAATATCAATAAAATCCATTAAAAGCTCTTAGTGGTATTGTTGATTTTAACTTTAAAAGCAAGTTGTTTTCTATGAGCTTGTGTTAAGCTCGATTGAAATTTTTAGGCCAGGAAGTGCTAACAATAAAAAGGTACCATAAATGGTAGAGAAAGTTATAGACATCGGATATACGGGAACGAGATCACTTGGCAGTCGCCACATCCACACATCTTGCGCCACATATTTAAAACATACCAATGGTTATTGGATGCAATAAAAAAAGTTGCCAACAAACTTTTTCATCAGTGCTACGCTGCTACGCCGTAGCACCACTACGAGTGCTACGCCCCGGCTGGCCATGACAAATTGCCCGCGTCTCCATCGTGTCGCCCCGTTAATTACACTCGCTAAATAACGACACCAAATTGTGAGCGTGTTACGGTTTGTTTAGTCTAGACTGACATGTTTAGGGGAATAACAAAAAAACGGGTTTAATAACTTACTCAACTTTCAAGCATTCATTAATTTTAAGAAATGTGCAAAAAATTTGGGCACCCTTAATATGGATTTGAACATGCGTCTGATTAACCCTTTAGATATAATCAAAGACTGGAATGCCTAAGACCTAAAAACAGATATATTATTCCTTGGAAGTACAAACAATTCCTTCACATTTACTAAACTGAAAAAAGAACAATTTACTAGTTTATGAGGCCTTCAATTCCTAAAAAGTATATACATTCTAAAAGTTTTATGTCGATTTCAGTCAGAATTTTTATATAAAACTTCAGGCCACAGGCTAGTCAACATAAAAAAAATAACCACCAGTAACAAAAAGTAAACAAGACGACGGTTGATGCAACAAAAGTTTCGGTACCTATTGATCCACGGGTGTGGACTAAATATAAAGTTCAATAAAAGTCCCCCTGTGATAGGAAGTCCCGGATTTATCGGACTAACCCTACGTAAATAAATAAAGTGGAAAAGCATGCATTTCTTATAAGGTCGGGGCGAGCGGGTTAGCTATTGATTTCATCGGTAAAACTTGATTTTTATGATTGATAAGTACACAATGGTGTTTTTTAAACAGGATCACCATGCTATATATATGTCAAGATATTTAGAAGTACATCTATCTTTTTTAGTCGTTTCGTAGCGTAACCTTAGACGTATCACTCGTTACACAAAGTATTTTTCGACGCAGATGATTGCGGGTTTGATGATATTTGTTTCGGGTCTGGGTGTTTTCTAGGTATAATATGTATGTATTTACGAACTAAAAGTATATAAGAAGTATATCAACATTATTTATTTATTTTTATTTAATTTGCCAGTATCTAAAGGGACAGTAAGAGACAAGTCACGTTTTAACCCTGACTTTGTACTTAAAATTCGCTAAAATATAAGTAAAACTAAAAAGTGGAAACTGCATTACATAGTAAACTTTCCCAAGGGCCCATCGATTCCCGATACAATGTCGGCCATTCCTTAGCGTTTTAAATTCAAAATGTTATTTGGCTCTGTGCAATTTATCTAAGTCGTAAGTTCAATCAGATTAAGCACATTTAGTAGTGAGTTCGAGGAAAACCGGGGTAAGAAATATCGCGACAGGTAGTACAATTCACATCATAAGAGTTGTTCCATCGGCAAAGCTAAAATATACCCAACAGTGTCTCTTACATTACTACTACTTACTATTTGCCCTATAATAGAGCTTAGTTGTTCTTAGCCTAAGAGCCAGCGACCGACAGGCCTTCGTCATTTTATTAACCGACTTCAAAAAAAGGAGGAGGTTCTATGTTCGGGTGTATGTATGTTTTTTTTTTTTTTTTTTTTTTTTTTTTTTTTTATGTATGTTCACCGATATCTCCGTCAGTTGTGAACCGATTTCCAAAATTATTTTTTTGTTTGAAAGGGTATGTTACCATAGTGGTCCCATAAAAAATTTACTCCTGAGGGATTGATAGTTTTCCCGTAAATAAAAAAAAAACACCGATCTTTCCGAAAAATGTGGACCGATTTCCAAAATTTTTTTTTGCTTGAAAGGGTATCTATATCTCGAGGTGGTCCTCATACTTTTTTTTCCTGAGGGATTGATATTTTTCCTGTAAAACTCAAAAACCTCATTCTCACTACACAATCTGAGTCAAACGTTGAATAGTTTGACATGTTTATACTCTCGAGGTGGTCCCATATAAATTTTATTCCTGAGGGATTGATAGTTTTCCCGTAAAACTCAAAAAACCTCATTCTCACTCTAACTTCTTTAATCTTGACTATTTCAATATCTAACCTAACCTACTATATTATTTACACTTACACTTTATTTACACTACACACAGTGTTTATTTACACTAAAAATTGAAAAATAAAAATTTTTGAAAAAAAAATTGAACCGACTTCACATAACACATACAGACACTAAGAACCTTCTATGTACCTACACTAAAAAGAGAAAAATAAGAATATACACATGCAAGTATTATTTACAGTATTCAATTAATAAATTATTATGTTATATTATGTATTTGAAGTTATTATGTATTTGAAGTTTAACTTTAATGTTTCTGATGAGTTATCTGTCGTGCGAGGCGTACCTCAAGGGTCAATTTTGGGGCCATTGCTATTTATAATTTACTCTGCGGATATTTGTCAGCACATAGAACACTGTAGGTATCACATTTATGCTGATGACGTCCAATTATACATCTCTTTTAAGCCGGGGGATGCCAGTGCAGCTGTGCATAAACTCAACGCGGATTTGGCTAGGATTGCTGATTGGGCAGACAAAAACGGTTTGGTGCTCAATCCATTAAAAACCAAATTTATGGCCATAGGTACAAAACGCAAATTAGCAAATTTTAATCTTCCTCACGACATCATTCTGTTGGGAGAGCCTGTAGAGCGAGTATATGAGGCACGAAATTTAGGTCTTTTAATTGACTCTAGCCTTCGATTCGAGAAGCACATTACTGAATCCGTAAGGTCGTGCTTCTACAAGCTCAAAGTACTGTACAACATCAGAACATACTTAAGCGAGGAATTACGAGTTCAGCTGGTAGAGTCCCTAATTCTCTCTAAACTCAATTACGTGGACACTGTTACGGGACCTCGACTGCTGGGCCGTACGCAGCGACTCATTCAGCGGGTTCAAAACGCGTGTGCCCGCTTCTGTTTTAAAATTCCCCCCCGTACTCATGTTACGCCTTTTTTAAATCGGAACTCCATCCTCAGAATGAAAGCGCGACAAAAGCTGCATCTCGCTTGCCTACTCTTTGGTGTTATTAAGTACCACACTCCTGAGTACCTATTCAGTAGACTAGGTTGGGTGTCAAGAGGGAGGTCTTTGCGGAGATGCTCTAAACAGCTGTCGACGCAACATCATCACTCGGCAGCTTTTAGGGGCTGCTTCCGGTACGCTGCAGCAAAGTGCTGGAACAACATCCCACCACCAATACGGGAGCTTCAGTGTTTTCCGTCTTTCAGAAATAAAGTCAAACATTGTTTATTGGAACACCAGCGAAGCACTGAAGATCTCAGAAATGAAATCTCCTTTCTGTAGCGTAACCGGAAGGTGTCTAAAATTTTTTCCATTTTTCATTCTCATTTTCTTTTTCGTTTCTAACTTCTGCCTCTTATTCACTGGTTACTGGGTCATTGTATTTGTTTCGGTCTATGTCTGTGTTTTTGCTGCTGTTGCACATATTTAAATGTAGGTAAATCTTTTCGTTTCTTTTGCTGTTGTTTTAAAAAAACTTTTATGCCTTGAGTAATCGTTCCCTGCCCTAGATTAGTAAGTTGAATGATGTGCTTTATGAATTTATTTGTAAAACTTAGATACTTACTTTGTTCTAAAACTGTCATTTTTTTTGTATTAATTTTTTTTAAGTCTTGTTTTTGTTATTTTATTGCTGTGTCTCATCTAGTATGTGACGTCCTCGTGGTTCCAACGGAAGATCAGCGTCGTAATAGTCTATGGCTATTAAGACAAATGCTGAGTTGGACGCCAATTCGTAGTTTTAAGGTTCTTTAATGTGTAGATTAGATTTAAACTAAGTATCTCATTTTTTGTGCTAACCTACAATATTTACTGTATTATTATTATTATTATTTTTTTAAACTACGAATAAAGACTTTCTTATTCTTATTTATTCTTATTCTTATTAAGTCGGTGCCAACTATTCTACTCCAACTACTCGATACAATTTTGCACCCAAGTTCTATTGTACTCGTAATTTCTTCTTAGATGTAAATGCATAGTTGGCACCGACTTCAAATATAATATAACATAATAATTTATTACTTGAATACTGTAAATAACACTTGCATGTGTATATTCTTATTTTTCTCTTTTTAGTGTAGGTACATAGAAGGTTCTTAGTGTCTGTATGTGTTATGTGAAGTCGGTTCAATTTTTTTTTCAAAAATTTTAAAGGCTGAAAGTTTGTCTCTGTAAGTAAGTAGTCTCTGTTTATCCTTGGTATAGGTGTGGTATAGGTATGAATGATCCCCGATTTGTTTCGGTTTGGCTCGTGGTGACGATATGACGAGATATGACGTAGCAAAGGTGCATCGTAAATAATCCTAAATTCGTCATAGTAAAAAAACTGAATTTTATTGTTACTTGGGGAACTATAAATATTTCCGAAGCATGCTGAGTGTAGACACTTCCGATAGTTCTTTCTAGCCTTGTAACTTCTGACCTGAGTCAACCTGTAAAAGGAATTCAATTCAATCAGCTCCCCCGTGCCTTGCCGCGGTTTGATGAGATTGTTGAAATCAGAATAGAGAAAAACTCTCAGTACAGTATCGGCTAATGGAAATGCTGTGTTGGTTTCGAACAGAGCACACACTGAACAATGGATATATAGGTAGAAGCCCTACAATTTTGCTACAAGGTTTCTTTTTAACAAATATTTTATTTTATTCATATTGTTTTTATGATTTTCTTATTTACTGTAATTCTTCTTTTAATTTGTGATTTTACGAAATATTTTGCAACCTTCGTTTACCTAGAATAGTCTTAACCACTTTTTATAAACTTACAACTGTGAAAATTTGGATGGATGGGTCGATGTTTGTAACTCCATCACTCTGAAATAGCAAAGCTAAATTGAACAAAAAAATTCTAGGTTTTCCGGAAAGTGGAGCGTTTCTGAGGAATTGCGGTTATCACCGCGGAGCTTGCGTTGAAGTTTACTTACTTTATGTTGGTGAATCGATATCTATTTTTTAAACTTTGATTTTCATGTAACAAAGTGAGATTTGTTTTCCTTATTCCCGCCTACTCAATCACGTTAGAATCTTGTACCATCGAATGAATAATCACCACAGTTCGATAACTGTTTCAGAAAGATCGAACATCAAAAAGGCGGGTTGGAGTGCCGGCCGATTTGTCAACATCATTGCGGTTATCCTACTGTCGACCAAATAAATTGAATGGGTGCCTTGCTTTTAGGGATTGATTTATCTGAGTTGGTTTTATGTGAGTTGCACCTTTTTATAATGAAAATTGTGGTTATTGGTAGGCAAGTGTATTGCCAATTGCCTCTTTTTTAGATATTTATTGTTATCTAGAATAAGGACTTGTGTGTCCTTTAATATATTTTTATGATTTATCTTTGTAATATATTATTTGACTCAGCACTTTATACCTAGTACACAGAGCTACTTAAAAGTTTTCAGACTTACAAAACAAAACTTCGTATTATATTATTTTACCATGATTCATTACAATGATATCATTATTCATACAATGGTACCATTATTTTCTAACCGTACCTTAAACGCAGTGCAATTTGCATAAACGCTCTTCTGTTATTTACATCAAAACGAGTCTACATCTCCATACAGAGTCAAATTCCAGACACAAAAGTCAAACCCTATCGATTCGTACATTTAATAAACACATGGCTGCATAACACACTATAAATTACAAAAACAACAGACACTGATACAAATACAAGTATATTTGCCGAATTCAGAATGCATCGTTCGAAGGGCCTCGGCCGCCCGGGGGTCGGACGTGGTGTAAATGTTTCAGCATTTACATCCACTGTTTATTTGCAATATGGAAGCTTTATTTGTCTTTATATCTATCATATTGGCTGCCGATCGGAAAGGTTTTATGGATTGTTTAGTTCATCAAATTATTTAATTTAAATGTTTTACAGCCGGGAATGTAGTATATAAACTAATGGAGAGTTCATGTTATATGCCCAGATAATATTTATGAAAGCATCTTATTTAGACCCCTCGCAGACTGCAGACTTTTTATCAGCCGATAGTTGAGACGGAATATACTTCGGCTCGTAATGAGTATGGAGAAGTATATTCCGTCTCAACTATCGGCCGATAGAAAGTCTGCAGTCTGCGAGGAGGCTTATGCTACAGACTTATTATAAAAAATTGAAAAACACAAAATTTTCAAGAACTATCTGCTGAACATACAATCTAGAATATACCTGACCAAAAATATTCTAATCTCTGGTTATAAACCCAAAGCTAACTAAAGTTACCCTCATACAAGAACATTCCAAAACCACAAACGAGCGGCTCTCAAAGATTAATCTATTCAAAATGAATTATGTATAAACTATTGTATCTGTTGTGGAACAAAAACACTCGCGTGAGGGTAGTTGGCAACTCGGCGAGAACATAACATTACCGAGTTCGTAACAAACATCGGGTTTACAGATGTGTGGGAGCAGCTTTATGTTTCGTCGCGTTTACGTTAGAAACCCAAACACTGTTAGAAATACATAAGAGGTGTATTATTTTCAAATCAGACATTATTATAAGCACTTGCATGAAAAACTAAACCAAAAATAACCACAACCGCATCCCTTCCATCATCATCTTCTCGCCCTTATCCCACTCTATTCATCTTCAAGTCATGTTATAATGCCTTTTAAAATATGTTTCTTTATTATTATGATTTCTAATTTCCTATTTCATAAATTGAACTCTTCTCATAATACCAATCCTTTATTTGAATATTTCAATTCAACAAATCCATTCCATCTACACTATCCCTAATCGATCGATAGATCGGTATCAATGGGTTTATGAAGCTCAGAGCCCTTTATAAGCCACACATTAGTGGATTACAAGTGAAAGCTCTCACCGTCTCTAAGGCGACCTGTAATCGCCTTTCTGACCCTTTCTCATACAAATAGTTGAGATATAGCGAATCCACGGAAATATTATAAGCTTAAGCTGAAGTGATGGCAATTTTAGAGTGGAATTATGTACGTTTGATTCATGATAGTGCCTATACTTTCAAGGATTTAAAATTTAAATAAGATGAAAATGTAGAGTACTTTCTTGCAGAAAATCTGAATTTAGTGAAAGCTTCAAACAACAAAAAGTAAAATAATGTAAGTAGGAATAAGATTTTTTTTTTAAATATTTAATATTAATTAAATATTAAAAAAAATTGAAATCAGATTATGAGTGGGTGGAACAAATATCTCAAAACATTATATTCTTTATTAAAAACTTAGCGGCCGAAAAATAGCGAAACTTTACAAATACGATTCTGATAGGGCGGTATGCATTCACTAGAAATTCACCAGCGGCATCCTAAAACAAACACGTTACTTTGTCACAATCTAACCAATAAAAATTCAAACTCGTATTGAATATCAAATAATGTCACTCGGTTTGACGGTAAGTTTACTATATAACGTACAGTTTACGTGGGAATCAGAGCGACTGAATGGTAGTTGCGGAAAATGCCTTGTAAATAATAAAAGGATTTCGGCGCACGTGGAAGTCTTTTCCTCGTTATGTTTTCCCTTTCAACGTGTACGCGTGCTCAGTTTTTAGGTTAACTACTTATCTGTTTTGTTGCCCGTGAGGTTTTGTATCTACAGAATAAGAATTAGGTAAGTTAAAGCTGATCGCACACTTACACGCGGCGTACGCGCCGTAGTCATTTTTCTATACAAAAAATGCTGATGACGTCAGGAAATGCGGCTCGCTTCTAACGTCAGCAGTATTTTCTCTATTGAATTGACAGTTCGGCGCGTTCGGCTCGGCTGTACTCTGAGACCACCCTAAAAAGGTACAACGTTATGCAACGTGCGTATTAGATGCTAAAATAAATGTAGTCTATGGCTCTTTACAGCGAGGAGGGCATTGCCTTGCATTCTTAAAACCTCGTGATCTCATGGCTGTATTTAATCCGCCTACAAGTCATGATAAAACTTTTGTTTAGTCATTCAACATTTTAAGAATCAAGTTCAAACAACATCAACAAAGTGAATGAATGCTTCACTTTAATAAACAACAATAAAAATAAACAAAAGTTCCAAGGGTGGATTTAAAAAGAAAGTTGACTAGTAAAAGCGTAAAACTTCCCTAGAAAATTTTAAAAGCTGGTTAAAATTTGTATACACACGGGAATCTATTTTCCTTCAAAACTATCAATATTCTCTCCTTTGAAGATAGTGGAGAGAAATAAAAAAAACTTTTTGATACAAACAACATTTATAAACTTGCATTTTGTAGCTATCACGATCTTTCAAGCTATCTTATGGCGGTAGTCAGTAGCATTGTACCGTCCCTACGCGTTCATTACCTACAGTAACAGTAGGTACCTAAAGTATTGACAGTATACTTCAAAGTAATCATACAGCTACTGTATTAGATACAGTTATAAATGCTAATTCTTTATTTACAGAAACTAAGCTACTACAATTGTACATAAAATTACAAAAAACAATAGAATCAGTCAAGCTATCTAATGATCGTCGTAAAAACTATCTATATATAGCTCAACTGATCCAGGTCACTGCCAGTCGGAAGCGTGCCCAAAATTTATATTTATTAATAAATGCTTGTTTCAATTTATTGTAGTGGTTACAGACACTACAGTGTTCCGTTGAGTGTAGGCTATGTTGCCTCAATCGTTTAGTAAAGATGTAGGTAATAAAGAGATTTTTTGACGTGACAACGTCTTATAATTCGATAGAGCCGGCTGCACGCACGAAAAAATGCGGCGTTACCTCGCTCTGAGGCGTTCCATGTAAGGCTTGAAGTGCAAGCGAGAGCGCGGAACGAGCGACAAAGAAGCACAAACGTTGTCACGTTCAACTATCGTCAGTAAACCGACTTTACAGACAACCAATTTTTTTTTGTGTAATAGAGTCTAATACCTAAATTAACACTATATTTTTTGAGGTGCCATTCACGCTGTCTTGCTAGTGTCATTATTGTCCCGTATTTTTCATATTTTAAGCCGACATCAGACAACACGTTGGCAGGCACTCCGGCGAAATTGGAAGCGAAAACAAACAGAAAAGTTCACGTACAAGATTACACCTGAACGAGAGGAGTCGGCTGCAAACACTATTTCGGCGAGATTCCATCTGCTACTCAGTGTTTTGATTAACTTCTGTACGGTCTTAATATAAAATTAAGACTGAAGATGCTCGTCAAGCTAAATCTGAAGATAAAAAACTGGGAATAATAATAATGCTGGACATTTCACACAGCATCATCTAGCCCCAAACTAAGCATAGCTTGTACTTTTTGTTACTAATACTTTTTGTTTGTAAATACATACATATTATACATAGAAACACCCAGACCCGAGATAAATATTTGCAGATCATACAAACATTTTCCCGCGGCGGGGATCGAACCCGCAACCTTCTGCGTCTCAAGCGGGCTTTCACCCACTGCGCCACAGAGGTCGAATGTATTATTAAGGTGTTTATCTCCAAAGAAATAATTCAGTTCACCTTACGTCATTATACACCTATCCCCTTTAAGGTGATCGCAGACTTATCCTCGCCAAACTGTCAATTCAATAGGAAAAATGCCGTCCGAAGCGATCCGCATTTTCTGACGTCATCAGTATTATTTGTATAGAAAAATTACTGCGGTGCGTACGGCGCGGACAAATGTCCGATCAGCTTTAAGATACAGTATCAGTCACATCGTCGTATCTTTTTTTACTAAATTTTTAGAAATGAATACCCTACTTGCAAAAACACACAACGCACTTTTTAAATTTAATAAATTCTAAGCAAGAACTAACTTAATTAAAGTACGGCTTTTACCCAAGACAATAGAACTAAAAAGTACCTATACAAAGATTTTCTCCAGTGTTAAAGATTTTAAAAATGAAATTTTCCTGTTTTCTGGGTCTAACTTCAAGGAAAACTACTCATCAAGCTAAGACAACACGGTCAGAAACCTCTGAAATTCTGCTAGTTGGACGGCTGCGGGCTGTCCCTGAGGCATCATGAAGGCACGCAATTTACCGCGTCCCCGTTACAGTGACAGATGGGCCATGTTCACTGAAAATTAGGCTTTGGATGTGGTTTGTATGAGTCATGTGGCCATAAAGCTCTGCTTACTTTGGGATTAGAGGCTGTGTGTTTACAGCATTATTTATTTATTGTTTTGTCTTCACAAAAGCGAAACAATCCGCCTGAAAAGGCGTACAATCATCAATTACGTAAATACTTACCGAAGCTGAAGTTTTCTCAAACTGTCTTACTACAAGTACAGCGTATTACATGGCTCACTAGTGTAACTTACGATGTATTTTTTAAACTAAGTAAGCAAATCGAACAAGCTAAGTAAGCAAACTCACAAATAAATAAAATGTAAAAAAGTTGAAATACCGCATTCAGTTAATGACCGCGCTTCGTAGCTCTTTCAATTCAAAACGTTGGGCTCATTTACTCAAATATCCAGAACATCTGCGACCTTATAGCTGTTTAAGAAGATATTTTATCACCAAATTGCCCATAACACGTTATTGTGATTACTCTGTTACAAATATTGGGTTATAATTATAACTTATACTCGTAATTGTACCCACTTAAATATTGATAAGTAAATTTAAGTACTTACTTATTTGTAAAGCTAATTTACTGTGTGGCGAGAATAAAATTTTACTATATTCTATTCTAATAGAAGTAAAAAAGGGACATAGTAAGAAACACAGATACACATTAAGCTAGTTAAAATCGGACACACACAATGACAGAAGTAGCTATTTAGGCAAGATTTTTAGACATCCCTATGAAGATGTTTATTGAGCAAAAAAAATTGATAATGTAGAGAGCTAAAATTAAGATGACAGTTCACGTAAAAACACGTAAACGTAAACAGGGTCACGACTGTATCCCCAAGGCGCGGTAGACATTCTCTCAGATCTTTTATTTCCAGATCCTTTGAAGATGTCTAAGGGGGTAGTCAGAGGCATGTACAAATACATATTTGATACATGCCCACAGCTTGCAGAAGTTAGTATTCCATACGTGACAGGTTGCAAGCCCATCGCCGCCTATAAGAATACTAACTGGTTTCCTCACGATGTTTTCCTTCACCGTTTAGAGCTCGTGTTAAAGCGCATATAAATTTTACGAAACGCAAAGCCATTGATGCACGGCCGGGATTCGATCCCACGACCTTCGAATTGAAAGTCGAGGTACAACCCCATTCGGCCAACACGGCTTTTTTTTGACAGTTCACATAATACTGAAATTCAAATTCCACTTAAAATTGAAACAAGTTTGTCCCAAACCTTTGAAATAAAATAGCCAACAAGCAAAAACTCCATTCGTTTATTTCCGTCATTCAATAAAGGGGATTTGATACACAAAACGGAATAATTTCCTCTTTCAAGCACAGTCGAGTGTGAAACTGTTTTATTAAAATGCTACTTGAAGGAGCCGAAGTGATTTGATGTTCCTTTTCGTCACTTTGTCTTTGTTTTTATCGATGTCGAGACAAATATTAGGAGGCATTCTCATTCCACCATCTCATTCACATAACAAAAAATACTTCTAAAAATCTTACATGTTTTTCATAACAAAAATAAAAACATCGCTTCTAAGTGATAAGACTGCCCATTGTACATTGTCTCGTTGGGTTCTATTGGTTCGTGTGTATGTTTTGTCATTATTGTGTACAGTAAAGAGTTTTTCATTCATTCATTCAAAAACATGTCAGCCATTTTGGACTTAAAAGATCTACAATACTATTTCTAGCCATTACAATATTATTGTAATAGCTAGAAACAGTATTGTAGATCTTACGTGGGCTTCAAAGTGATAAATAATGGTGCCTAGTATTGTAGATCTTTTAAGTCCAAAATGGCTGACATTTTTTTGAATGAATGAATGAAAAACTCTTTATTATGACTGAAGTACCTACGTTTAATAATCCTTTTTCTGGCGTACAGACATTCCCGAAACGTCTCTACCAGCCTCAATTGTTTAATTCACTTAACAAAACAGGATTAATTTGTCTGCGGCTGTATAGGAAGTGATAGTGAGCGTTGACAAAATGCTCACTGTTGCATTGAAAAGCTCCTCTATCTCGAAGCTTCACTCGGCGAATTATCCAATAAACATAATGAAAATTTAAGCCTACAGACGCTGATACTTGGAGACAGGCGTCCCTTGCAGATAATCCCGTCCGACTCGAAGAAATAATGGGTATGTATTACTGAAATAAGTATCTACTAAATGTGACTGCTATTTCGTTCAGATTGCGAGATAATTTCATGAAAAAAAGTCGCGTAATTTGATGCCTTGCGACGTTAGGAGGCCATCAACTTAATATGGATGCGAGTTTCCTTCATTCTTTGTAATAAAATAAACAGTGTCTCCGCAATTTTGTTTGTTTGTATGTATTGTTCTTATAAACAAAAAATACTTGTATCTAAAATGAATGTGAGAACAGTGAAAAACTTATTTTATGAGATGTCTCAAAACCCTTCTTCAACAATAAACAGTGTTTGAACCAATAATAAATACAAATCATCATAATCTGAGTCTACTACACACGAAGTTATACTAAGTTATATCAAAACTAGGCGTGAAACACCGGTCCAATAAAGCACTCAATCGCAATCAGTCACAACAGGTAACCAATTAAAAATTTACAACAATTTAATTACGAAGGAATTGATTACCACGAATTAATTTCAAAGGTTCCTACACACGACGTGACATGATTACGGTAATCCATCTGCAGTCGTTAACGTATAAAACATTTACAGGAGCGGGCTTCACTGTATGAATATTAATAGGTTACTTTCTACCTGGAAAGTTTATTTCATTAGCAAACGTGTACAGTTATATGAAACTGAAACAGCATCAATTTTAGTTGTAGCTTTGACGGGTTTACCCGCCGTATTTTATTATTCAAATATCCCAAATTTCATGTGAAGTAGAATATTATATTAATAAAGGCGTGTTGGCTTAGTGGAAAAAACGATGTAGGTACTCTTTTTTTATTTTAAAAAGCTTACACAGGTTTTAATCGTGTTTAATACCTTTTATTTGTTCCTGTATAAGCTTTTCAAAAAAGTTCAAAAGAGTAAGAAACACTATTATTTTTAATCCAAAGGTACCGCGTTTGAGTCTCAGTAGACATCAATAACTAAACAATGCTTGGCATTTTCACCCAGAATCATCTAGCCCCAAACTATATGCAAAGCTACCGACGATTACCTAGACGATTTTGCTAGAGACGATTACCGGTCGCAGCACATAATGTCGTGTGTCACACGTCACCGAAACTACGTGCTTGTAAATAAGTTTATTTTATATATGTTAGATTCAGGTATTTATGTTATAATATGGGCCGTAGTTTTAAGTATTTAACATCTTGTACTTGATTAATGTTGACTGAAATAAATTTTATTTGATGTGAAAGCTTGTACTATGGGAACCAGATAACTGATATACTGCTTATAATAAAGATCTTCTATTCTATTATATACTTACTTTTTGTTTCTAAATACATAGGTACATATTATAAATAGAAACACCCAGACCTGTAATAAATATTTGCAGATAATACAAATGGATTTTGAGTTTGTGAAAATTATATGCGCAATTATACCTCAATCTCAAAACGATGCAGGAAAACATGAAAATACCAACTTAAGTGAATACGTTTACGTTTTAGTCGGTGTAACTTCGAGAACTTAAATAAACTTACAATATGCAAATAGCAAACCTAGGTGACCTAGCGAAGAGCTGACTCCTGTACAGTCAATTACGTTAATAACCCACATGTACCACAACTAGCTATAATTAAATATGTTGGTATCGCGAGCACGCTTTTGCTATTTCAGCCACGTCTCTAAGTTCGCACTGCTTTCAAACCAGGCCACGAGATTTGCTGTTCGATAGAAGATAAGAATAGGTGAAAAAAACTACTGCTATTTGATATATAAAACTAGTTTGACGATCTCTGTAGCGCAGTGGGCGAAGGCCCGCTTGCGACGTAAAAGGTGGCAGGTTCGATCCCCGCGGCGGGAACAATGTTTGTATGATCTACAAATATTTGTCTCGGGTCTGGGTGTTTCTATGTATAATATATATATCAGTCATCTTAGTAACCCATAACACAAGCTCTGCTTACTTTAGGGCTAGATGATGCAGTGTGAAAAGTCCAACATAAAAAAAAAGTTTTTACAATGTGTTATTATTTTACTGCCCGAACTGAACTGAAACACCTGAACAAGACTAGTCTTGTTAGTACGTGATAGCGACCATTATGTAATGAGACAACATAATTGAATCATAGCAGATTTGTCAAAATATACAGCTTTTTTAAGTCTACGTGTAGCGACACATCGACGCCGATCGTTCGATTGAATACGCTCGCAGTGCTTTTCAAGTTCCCTATGACACATCAGCCAAAAATTACGTCGTTTTTTCACGTTCGAAATTACGATCGAAACTTCAGCCACTGAACTTTTGGCATCGAACCTTCGGCTGGTGTGTCGCTACACTTAAGTAAAAAAACATAAACCAGTAGTTTTTGTAGCCATACATTACAACAATGAAAGTATGTTTCACAAAGCACGACCCGGACTATTTTGCACGTAACGCAAATAGCAAATTCCAGTTTAAGTTACATTAATTTGTACATTATACAAGTACACGGAAGGTATTATAGTATAAACATTGCAGTACTGTCAAACGTGTGGAGCTCACGTACTTGTAATGCTAATCTTGATTTATTAAAATTATTTTAGAATATTCTAGATATTTGTAAAAAAAACAGTGGCACTCCGGGAATGCCAACAGAAATTAAAACTTGAAACTATTTATTATTCAAATAAACAGTAAAAATGGAGGTTTAAAACAATTAAAAAACAAACAAACTTTTGACTTTTGGCGAAGTTTGCCAAATGTAATCTAACACAGTGTCGCGAGTTTAATTATTTTTTCCCATCTCAAAAATGCTCAACACGCCTAAAAAAGTTTTCACTTCAAAAACAGTGACCGTCACAATATTATGTACCTATTTATTAATGAACACCTTAAATGTTTGTTTATATGTTACAAACAAATGGATATCAGAGGTTCGCCCAACTCTCGAGACTGAAATTGCACCTATCCACTTTTATACAGGGTGTAAAAAGACGTCTTCCGAAGCCGAAAGGGGTAGGTACAGCATCCCAACACAACACCAAATCCAAAAGGATTTTCCAAATAAATCATTATATCCGGAGAAAACAGCGTTTGAAGAGTACTGTTTGCGTATGTTCTGGGCACATTTTTTTACGTAGATTGCTGGATTTTGAGTTTTAACTGTTTTTTTCTTTTATAAATGAAATTATTAGGTAGGTATGGTCTTATTATGTTGTAATAGTATTAAATAACCGAAAATAACATAAAATGACTAAGCTAAGTTAAAAAAAAAAATTGCATTTTTTTTCGCTAAATATGTTTAGAATCATGGTCTGATTGCAACCCCTCAGTTTTCGGTAATTGTCTTTTTACACCCTGTATAGAAACCACAATTTTATGATAAAAATGGGTTCCTATTCGTAAAGGTTCAACTCATAATAAGGAGTTATAGGTACCTAATAGCTACCGCATGTAAGCTGTTCTATTTCAGATTGGGAAATGCGTTTGACGCAACATGTGAAGTGTCTGCAGCCTACGCCGTAGACATTTTAGATCATTCTTGAGAATGCAGACTTATGTATACCGTAATACCTATGGTACCGGTATACATAAGTCTAATTTATTTTCTTCACACAGTGTTTATAGCGGTACTCCGTATAGTTATGTGTTTCAAAGCTGCACTTGTAAAGATTTCGGTCAAAGATATCTTGCTTGGCCAGTGTCGAGTTAACGGCTAGAACCTGATTAGTTCAGTTTAAATAGTGACGTGCAACGCACAGAACGTTGGTACTTTAAAAGCTGAAAAAAACAACAACAATCTCAGACTAAAACTATTTAAATATTTAAAGACAACACCTTTACAATATTTTGATACATTTTATCTAAATATCGTTCTAAATAAAGTCGATACTCCTTGTAAAACTTACAATCAAATACTTTAGATAGTACTAAGAATGAGTAGCCGTAAACGCTACTAAATTACATTTTTGTCCGAGTCGACAAAAGCTGGTAATATAAGCTTAAGCAGACAGTAACAAAACCAAGTCTAGGCCTCAGGGAGGCAACAAGGCTATAAAAACTTGAAATTACGCTGCGCCTATTGTGCAAGAGTAGAGTGCACTCAGCTCCTTGCGGCAGACAATATGCATATTCTGCGAGCTGAGTGCTACGCGTATCTTGCATTACCACGTGGGATTAAAATAAAAAAAAACATGATACCAAGATCCAGATGATTTTTTTCGCGATCGGCAGGATGTTGGAATAGTACAATTTTAAACACTTCTGAACACGGGCAGCAATAGTGCCCCACTTCTTTTGGTTTGTCTTTGGTAAAAGCAATACTTTGCCAACAGATTCACAGCGCATACAATAAATAAAATAAAATCAGGATAACGACTGTATTTTCGGAACATTTTTAAAAATCTTTTTTGCATTCAATATCTTTTTGAAATGTCCGGATAAAACAATAGCCAAGCTAGTCACACCTCCGCACTGAACCTGACTTTGCCCACTGCTGGGTATAGGCCTCTCTTTCTTTATGTCACTTCTAACGGTCTCGTGCTAACCTCATCCAGGTGCGGCCCACGACGCATAACAAATCGTCTGCCCATCTCGCTGCCCGACGACCAACGTTTCTGTAACCTGTTCTTGGACGCCATTAGGTTATCGCTTGACTCCACCGGTCGTCACCTCACCAGGCCAGGTGTAAGGTGCGCTGAAAGCTAAAGCACTACAAAACTGCCAAAACGGCTATATTTATAATCATAATTACAATTTGTAAAATTTTAAGGCATTCATAAGGCTATACAAATAATACCTATGCATTTTCTCATAACATTCATGTAAACAACGTCAAAGCATGTCTCATGGGATCTAGCTACCTGGAAGAGCATTTACCCTTCTTGAATAAATTATAACACCCAAACAGAACAAACAACTCCATGATGAGTATTTTATCTCATGAAATCCATTGAATCATACACTGAAAAACAATAACGCTTTAAGTCTAGTACGGGCATTGTTATTATGTTTCTCTTATTACAAATCATAAGCTTGTTTTACAAAAAAAGAATATTCTAGATGTGCACAAGAAAACCTTGAATGCATAACGTGCATTAGCATATTAAGCACATTAGATGTACTTAGTACTATCGCACACACTAGATCCTAATAAAAAGAGGCTTCACTGTAGAAAATATTTACTGTTACTGCCTGTACTTCCTTGCTGCGTTTACTCATGCTTTATATGTCCTACAATAGGTTTTAAAGTACTTGCTTCCGGACGTAGTTTTTGTGACACTCAGAAAATAGTACAATCCTGATTACAAGACTACGATATTCAGTAAAATCTTGTTCAGCCTTTTTTCACAGACAATCTAACGGCCACTCTACACATTTGCCTATTATTTGGATAGACGATGACAGGCGAATACAGTCGATGACTACACGTTCGTGATCGTTGGCATTCGTCTATTATCGGCGAATATGTATAGGGCCCAATAATATCAACACTTTAAAAAGGAAAGGGAAAAGTCTTATCAAAATTTTCGATTCCAATCAGAGGATCCTCCTAAAGCCCGAGTGCCTTCAACCGCTCGGCCATGGAACCATCGACCTCACATTTAAAATTTTTGATAAGCTCATATTTATTGGTTAATTGACACCATAAAAATTACAAAAAAATGATCTATACCAATAGTCAACATTACAAAATAACCATATTGATATGGTTTTAGGGCACTTATGAACTCTCTTTTTTATCCGACCTCTATGGCGCAGTGGGTGAAAGCCCGCTTGAGACGCAGCAGGTTGCGGGTTCGATCCCCGCCGCGATATCTGGTTCCCATAGTACAAGCTATGCTTAGTTTGGGGCTAGATGATGCTGTGTGAAATTGTCCAGCATTATTTATTATTTATTTTATTTATTTAATAACACTTCAAATAATTTCAAATAACACTCTCTGAAAAGACAGTTTATTATTATTATTCATTTATTTCATTTAGTTTATAGATTTCATTTAGTTTATACATTTCCAAAATGTTGCCCAAACCGTATCATCAAATTAATTCAGAACACAGAAAATTTTATGGTTACCAAAAATCACGTGTTCCCCATCAGATTTCGTACCATATGCCTCCCCAAAACAAGTTTCTTTCCCGTATCGACGGCCACGTATGCCATCTACTTATTACACATTTATATTCATATCACTGTGTATTTACATTTCGTCCGGAACGTTTCCGAGACGGTTCCGACGATAAAACCACATATACAGTCTCGGAGAGACTTTTTTTAAACTTTGAATCAAAATACTTTTGTTACTTGGAATGCTTAGTTCTGCAAAATGTTCCAAATATATATTTGACCGTGCCTATGTCTACTCCAAGCCTATTATTTAAAAGAATCACGCGAACATGAGCGCGCCAGAAAAGAAAATCTTTCCAAAGAAAACTATGATTCATGCAAAAAATGTTTGATAGGGAATGATCTCACCAATAAAGCTGAAAGTTTGTGAGTTTGTTTAGATGTTTGGATATTTGTATGTTTGTGTTTCAATCACACCTAAACCAGTAAATCGATTTGGATAAAACTTAGATAGGCGTAGATAGTCACCTGGAATAGCATAAAGCCTATTCAAAATGATGGTACAACGCGGGCGGAGCCATTAACAATTACCTACTCAAACCAAATTAAGTAAATTGGTATACTTTTAAAATCAACGCGTACCTTGTATACACTGCGGGAGTGTGTAGCGGGGATAGGTTTTCGGTTTTGAAGGTAAAACCCCAAGTAGGGTAGTTATAGGGAGGGTATAGTATCTGTATTCTGTGGTATAGGTATAGATAAGATATAAACTTGTGGGGAGATAGTTGGTAGATAAAGTTTTAGGTTGATTTTATTATATGACCGCTATTAGCTTTGTTTTTTATGTTTAGTTCCAATAGTATTAGACAGATCATTACGACTGAAATTGACAAGACATATCGAAATCTCAATCTTTTTCTTTTAAAATATCATCGTCATCATCACCCTATAGCAGTCCACTGCTGGGCATACGCCTGAGCGCCACTGCACCCTGTCCTCAGCTCGACGCATCCACCTTATGCCAGCAGCCTTTCGCAGATCGTCACTCCACCTGTTTGTGTGTTGTTGGTTTTTTAAAATATACATAACAATAAAATAGAATAAAATAACTTTCTAAGCACAATATTGAAGCACTAAAACTGTTTTCTGCAATAAAATAAAAACCAATTTCAGCAGCAATAAAATATCAAGCTTCTTGAAATAGCGGTTTGAATGATAGACCGAAGAATATCGTAGCAAGAATTTAATATTGAAATTGTAGGCACTTTGAATATTCTGTGGAGGAATGTATTTGATGCTGTGATGCTACAAGCCTATTTTCTTGATTGGTATGTGGTTTAACTTTAACATAAAGGTTCCTAAAAACCCTTTACAACAGACAACGCTTGTGTCGCATCGTCGTGCGATATCATTTTTCAAATTCAGC
This sequence comes from Epirrhoe alternata, assembly GCA_963565295.1. Lineage (NCBI taxonomy): Eukaryota > Metazoa > Arthropoda > Insecta > Lepidoptera > Geometridae > Epirrhoe > Epirrhoe alternata. The sequence goes on along the minus strand of OY751381.1, from coordinate 7,385,526 downwards.
GACGTTCCTTCACTGTCACAAAATGGATGAGTGACCTCTAGCAATAACTCAGTGCGGGTACAGTTAGTAAAAACAAAATGTAAGTGATATTCTCAGACACAAAGAAATTCAAGAGAGTAATACCTACCTTTATTTAATCCCCCTTATTACCATCCAACAACAAACGGAGAGAACTTTTAGTTTAGAAACGGCGTCCTTCCAACTTTAAAAGTACATTTCTATGTAAAAGAGCAGTCGTTGAGCGAACAGTTCCAAAGAACGAATTGAATTGTTGAAAAAAGGAAGTCGAAGACACGATGTCTTGCCATTAGTGAAACGAGAATACTGAGAATGAGCTAGACATGGTTTTGCGACGTGGCATGAGCCCGAACTCACTATTGAAAATCAACTGGCTATACGCGGAGAAGAATATACTTCACTTCTCTTTGAACTTGTGATATTTATCATTTTCGTAATGTTCGAGCATTACGTTACTTATCTATCAGCCCGGTTGCACCCGTACCCGTATACTGCTGGGTATAGGCCTCTCTATAACGCCACACTTTTCAGACATATAAATACGTTACATAAACCTAAAAATATTATTAAATGAGTCTTTTGATAATATTTTAACGTACAGCAAGTAAAAATAAAGTAATATAAAGATTAAAATCTATACTAATATTATAAAGAGGAAAGATTTGTTTGTTTGTATGTTTGTTTGAAATGAATAGGCTCCAAAACTACTGCACCGATTTGAAAATTTTTTTCACCAATAGAATCCTACATTATCCCCGATGAACATAGGCTATATTTTATCCCGGGGAAGTAAAGTTTTCCCGAGGGATCGCAGGTAACACCGCGGTGGACAGCTAGTCACTTATAAGTAAATAGTTTTTTACACGAAATAAAGTATTTTTTTAAATAAAATTTTCTAAGTAACTACATTATCTAAGTAACTAGGAAACGCTGAATTTCCTCTTTTTAACATAGCTTATCCAGATAGAAGGCCCCTTTCACTCAAGATAACATGTTAAAAAAGCAGTAACTTATGCATCTAAAGTGTTCACAAACTGTGAATATGCTAAGCAAGAATCTTGAAACCATTGTCCTTGAAATACCTTTGATAACAAAGCCCTACTCTAACAAATACCACTATAACAACGGCCAATTTAAACTACATTAATTTACTTCAAAGGCCTCGGTCCAGAAGGCCAGCGGCTATTTTCTGAGCCTTACCTTTACATGGCTGGTTCAAGAGAGACCTCTGACTGAGATTAAATAATATTATAAGACAAACGAAGTTCTTGCAATTATTTCTAACACGGCTCAAAAAGAGGGATGTAATAAGCTCGATGTGAATATTTTATGCTCCTAAATGGAAAAACTGGTTTTGATTTCTTTTTAAGTAACTTTATTTTAAGAAAATCGGTTAAGGCATGTATTTGCAGTAAAATTTCAGTAATTTTCGGTTTAAACTTGATATGGGTTGAATTTTCGAGATTCACAAAATTTTTGACAGCTCATTAAAGTTGATTGAGGCAACCCACAAGAAGAAATAAACGTGTCATGTAAGCCAGAGCCATCCATACGAATATAATTCTGTGTAAACTCACCTTGAATATCCTCGAGATATTTCCTAGAAAACTAAGAAGGTCACATCACTGGGGAATAAAGTCTTGATTTAATTATATTATCGAGAGCAATATTAATGTTAAATTCTAGAAGGCTTTCGACAAAAGCTTTCAAAGCTCCTATAAAAATTAATAGACTAGTTAGAAAGAAATAAGCATCGAAACATCGATAGAGTAATAGAAGCTTGCTGTAATAGGATTACTCCAATATTAGTTACAGGGAAAACAACGTTACGAAAGCAATTTCGGTTTCGCATATTGGCTATTAAGAAGTGCTTGTGTTACGTTTTTGTTTCAACTCTGCTTATTCTCTTTTGTACTCGTTTCATTTATATTCTCATTATCAGGCACTTTACTGGAAAGTAGAATTTGAGCATTAAAATCTGTGCAGAATAGTGATAATGGAAATTATTAAATAATTATGCGATTTTGCTTTAGTTTCATTCTAATAATTAAACTCGTATGAAACTTTGCAGGAAAATTTACCAATTGAAAGAACTTAATGATATTTATGTTATTTGTTTATTTACAGGTCACAGAGGCTACCTACAATGGGCTTGCATCCTGTCACGTATGCAATGCTAACTTCTGCAACATGTAGACATTTTCCGATGTATTTAGACGTGCCTATCATTACCCCTTTGATATCTCCAATAAACTTGATATCCTGCCTTTTTTTGGAAGAATCGTGCCTGACTCGCGACCAAATGTGGACGATCAAGCCTCTCGAGTGATTTAAGTACATACCAAGCCGAATGCTTCGTCTTAACAAGAAAAGTCTCTTTTTGTAGCAGTCTAGCATAGAGTAATAAGAATATCTAATAAAATTTACGACTGCGATTTCGGGCGATACATTACACAATATTCCAAAAATTCTAACTTACTTTTCATAAAAATATGGCGAGTTAGCAAATCGTCAGCACACCTGCGCTTGAATAACGCTTTCCCATTTCCCTGTAATATCTTTAATAAATCTTACCAAAGTTGAGAACATATTCATATAAAGGTGTCTTTATGGATATCAATTGCCAAGAACTTTTCCTCAGAAATAAAATTTATTTTAAATGTACGGCGCAGACAGCATCACAAAGTCCGATCATCAAAAAATTTAGGTTAGTCATCTATAAGTAGGTATGAGGTGTAAAAGGCATATATAATTTTGCCACTATCATACGCGCTGCATTAAGAATTCGTCGTAATCTTGAAACCTGATGATATTTAGCATCGCATCTAGAGAGTCAAGGATAAAGTTGTGATGTTGATTTATTTCACCATCAATTTCCATTCCATTCATACTTAGCTTGAAAAATAAATTCCTCACTCGAGAGGTACTTATTAATTATGTTGTGCCAGTCGCAAATTGTTCAGGATAACTTTGTCGGACGAGCTCATTCACAGTTAATAATTAAAATAGTTGTTTTAAATGAATGCATGAATGTTGACCGCGAATTTTCAACGGGCTTCGCTTGATTAAAAACCACAAACGGAATTAATTACGCACAAAATTAAGTTCATAGATATTATGTAATGGCTAGTACACATGCGAATAATAGGAATATTTAGTGAAAAAATCTTTATGCTACTTGATAAATTAGATGAAACAAGACCATGCCATTTATTCGAATAGATTTTTTCGTTAAACTAATTTATAATAAACCTACTAATGGTTGTGCCAATGATGAGAAAATATCAAGCTGACTAAAGAAAATCAGTAAAAATAATAATGTAGCAATAATATAATAATGTGGAATCAGGTGTCGCCAGAGGTGTTTCCAGACCGATACGACTTAAGCGCCTTCAAGAAAAGAGCCTATTCCTACCTCAAAGGCCGGCAACGCATCTGCAGTGCCTCTTGATGCCGCAGTTGTCTGTGGGCGGTGGCAATCACTTATCATCAGGTGTGCCACTTGCTGGTATGTCCCCTCTTCTATAAAAAAACAGTTTTAATGTTAAAACGTTAACGTGCAAAGTCTAACGTTTTTCATCATTAACAATCCACTCAAAATTGTCAACAGTGCGTACAGCCTGAACATATTAATCAAAAGATATCCGTTTTTTATACAGAAAGGGTGCGTTTCAATAGCACCCTTCCAAATATTGGTTTTTGTGAAGCCCATACCACCGGCTAGTAAGAGCAAACCCGTGTTTTTGCTATTACGGTGTACGCCTGTACGCTTCACGTTCGTATCTTGCGTATCAAGGCATACACTATTTCGTAGTGCCACGTCATTAAAGTGTGAATATAAAGTGAGGGAATGACAAAACATGAATTAATTTGAGATATGTCACATGGTACGATGCACACCCTAATGTGTAATACACACGGGACTATGCTCGGAAAATTATTGCTAGACTTTACATGAAGACCAGATAAGCACTGATTTTATCTGTATTTTAGCAGTTCGAATGAATTTTATTTATATTTTGACCATGATTGAGATAAAAGAAGTAACTAGGTATACGGTGGTATGTCTGCTTATACCCGGTTTCTATATTCAACGGACATTCGTAGGTAAGAGCTACGACTCGTTTTCACATACAAATTTTGACAGCTAACTTACCGCCGGTTTCTAGCTGTCAAACTTTTGTATGTGGAAACGAGTCGTAGCTCTTACCTACGACTGTCCGTTGAATATAGAAACCGGGGGTTAGTTGATACATACGCGAGTCTGACAATAAAATGTCTAACCCCCGGTTTCTATATTCAACGGACAGTCGTAGGTAAGAACTACGACTCTTTTCCACATACAAAAGTTTGACAGCTAGAAACCGGCGGTAAGTTAGCTGTCAAACTTTGTATGTGGAAACGAGTCGTAGCTCTTACCTACGAATGTCCGTTGATTATAGAAACCGGGCATTAATCAATGTAAAAATTAAAAGAAATGTTAGTAACAAATACGCTTTTGTTGGTAAAACTGTAGATCCGTATGTATCCCTTTTCAGAAAACACGATAACACCCACACAGGACGTGAACGTGAGGAAATTTGCTCAATTACTACCGCCCTTCGGCTTTTTAGCTTATTTATCAATCAATCTCTGATCCGGGGTTGATAAATAACGCCTCAATGTCAACAATACGCGGTATTGCCATTCACGAAAATTAATGGCCCGCTTTCATTCATTGCTGTAATTACTTGAGTGGGAAGTAATTTGCTTATTTTGAGACTGTAAAAGCACTGAAAGGTAATTCATACTACACGATCGCTTTTCCCATTCCAGTAATTTTTTAACGTGTCATTTATTGAAAGCTTAAATAAATTTCAATGTTTGCGAGAATGTTTGTGTTTCAATTAGCATGTCATGGTATAAAACTTAGATAGATAGATGTTTATTCAATAAAAAGTAACATACCTACATATTCAGGTAGGAAGTGTCTTTAAAACTAAAATAAGTTTGACTAGACACTAAGTTCTCGAAACAAACATAAGGTAGGTAGGTAGTAATGACACAATAACAAAACAACATACACGCACACACACACAGAGCGCGCTCCACGGTGGCTTGAAATAGATCTTGGAATATCATTTAAGCTTTTTAATATTATTCATCACTCGTTCGTTCATCACATTCATCACCCGAGTATACGAGTATACTCGTAGACTTTGAGTTGTCTTATACTCGTAAGTTGTCTCAAAGCATTTTCTCGCATTTTCAATCTATGTTTGTGTGTGTTTACTATGTTCGATCGATAAAAATCTCATCACCTTAAGTACGTACTTTGTTGTGTTTGAAGAAAAGTTTTTCCCCAATTTGTCATACACTCAAATCTGTATCACGTTTAGAGGTTGTATGACACGTGTCGGTCACGTGACACGAGACGTCATTAGCCTGGAGTAGGTAGGGTGCAGTATCGGTGCAATCCATCTAATGCGGCGAGATACCATCGCCGGTTAGGTCTGTAAATTATAAATCATGTTTTACTAGACAATAAGATTTTATTTAGACACCATTAACATTAGTTTGCATTTAGTACATTTATCCATCCTCAGGTTGTCTGGGAAGAGACCGCTGTTTAGAGATAAGACCGCCAATTGTATATCGTAGTTAAGTAATTTTAGTTTATTGTATTGTTTATCCGTTTTATTTATGGTGAGCAATAAAGACTTTTCTATCTATCTAATCCCTCTGGTCCAACAGCGCCGAACTTCTAAGGAGCAGTAAGCTTATCAAAATGGCCAAATAACAAAATGTTCAACTATCAGATGATCTTTAGAACAGAATATCTAATAAGCTAATTGTCAGATTCTCGCAAAAAAATCTTCTAAAACATAAATTGATAGATATTTTTGAAGGTTACTCTAAATCTCATGACTTGAGTCACATCTCTTATCCAAGAAGGGGTGTTGTGTTTCCGGTAGAATAGTAGAAAGCTAATATTTAAATTACTCACTTGAAACAATATATTTGTACTGTGTGTGTCTTTCATAAAAAAAGAGAGTTTAATGTCTTAATTACAATTCAAAATCAAGACTCCTCTAACTTGATATGAATTACCGATATTAGGTATCTTGTTTGAATGACTGCATAACTTGTAACATGAAGAAAGAGAGGTTCTATCTAAAACGTCATTTACACGATACTACTCTTGGCGAAACTCAACAGAGCAAGAACTAATAATCTGTGGCAAGGAGCATGGATTACCATCCATGCTCCTTGCCACAGATTATTAGAATGTCAGACTGGTATTTTGTAAATGGCTTCTAAATATTAGGCACATGCCCACATAGAAGCATTCTATACGTGTGCGTGTTCGTAATTAAAATAAGAATCTTCAGAATTATCTCCAAAACTATTAATATAGTCCGCTCTATCGTAATAATAAGCTCTTATAAAACGACAGCTGACCTTTCCTGAATAATGGCCAGCCACTTCCTGCGATATATTTCCGCTATCTCAACGTCCTCACATCCGGTCAACGTTATGGAGTGTTAATCGGGCATTATGTCTGAGATGAAAAACTATCTCAGAGAAACCGTGTGGATAATATTCATGGGAATTATATTAATGTTTCTTTTTATTTTATTTCTTTCTTTCTATTTAGTTTCTTTTTATTTAATTTATTTTTGTGTGGGAAGGTAGTAGGTTGGTGATTATAATTATTAGATTTCGCAGACTACAGACTTTCTATCGGCCGATAGTTGAAACGGGCTATGCTGCTCCATAATCATTACGAGCCGAAGTATATTCCGTCTCAACTATCGGCCGATAGAAATTCTGCAGTCTTCGAGGAGGCTTAAAGGTCTCTTCAACAAAAACTCTTCGAAGGATTCTTGTTGTTCGAAGGATGTGGGTACTTCGACTTTTAACCCGTAGATTGCGAGTTCAAATTCTATGGATTTTTAGTTTCGACTTTAAATGCCAATAAACACAAACTCTAAACATCGTAAGTGAAGGAGAACATCGTGAAAAAAGTATTTAAATCTCCTTCGTTATCCTATAAAGGACCCGAACATATAACAAAATACAAAACATGTTAAGGAATTGTTTAGCCAATACAAAATGTCTTAATTGTGTTCTTTATAATTATGCTGACAACACAGTTACTCTGTAAAGTTTGAAGGTGGAAATAATTAAAATATTAAAGTACAAAGTCTGATGTTTTCGGCCGTAAAAGAGGGCTCAACAAGTTGCCTTGTTTATTGAATGGCATCATTTTAAATCAGGTACAGTTAACAACATAGTCAAGTACAGTCAGCGTCATAAATGTCATTGTAAGGCTCATCAAAATAAGTGTAGGTAAGTGTGCATTACATATTCATGTAATGCACACTTACCTACATCTTAACTAAATACTTATTAAAGTAACATTTTTATTATAATGTACATTCATACATCATAATTATAAATAAAGTATAACATACTGCTATAAATAAAATACTAGTTGGCCATAATACTTCTATTCCCACGCACTCACTTATTTTCATTTCACTTCACTTCAACTTTGCAAAAACTGTCATTCAATAATCATCAAGTCCTTCAACTACATTGTAATAAGCGATTTGCAATTCCCTCAAAGAAAATCTAAGGATAAAAACTGCAAAATTATAGAGCAACGACTTGGTAATTGAAGCAAGTGGCTTTGTATTAAAAGTTACCCACGAAGCAATCACAGGTTGGTAACCCCTGTGTTGCAATTGATTTTCATAGAATAATCTGTTACGGTAAAACATAGTACTTATAAATAACGCTTTGTATTATTGAGAAACGCTTATTCGAGTTATTTTGTTGAGAAACGCCGGACCAAGCTAGTCATTGTAGCTAGACTAGGATGACGGCACACAAGAAACTGAATCTAAATTGGATCGAATCTCTTCTGTGACTCTCTATGAATAATCTTTTTGAATATCAGCAACAAGATTATACACAAATATTTAAAAATAAAAGATAAAAAGCTATTTTTATATCCCAATAACCGTGAAACAGCGTCTGCTAAAACAATCGGCGAAAAAAAGGAGATAATCTTAGACGTATTTTATAATTACGCTTTTGTTCCCCACCAGGTCCTATTGTTTGAAGGTAAGGCTGCAATAACAAAGGCCTCTAGGCGAGGGTAGAGAAAACAATGACGACTGAAACCCTACCTCGGATGACGCTTCCATTCATCCCATCAAAAATCGATGGCATTATGTAAAAGCAATGCAGAGTGCCTGTCAATTAGTTGTGCACTGGGTGCATAGGCTTTGTATTGGAATATATTTATTCACACGACCTACCGTACACTAGAAAGACCACCAGACGAACGGTGCAGAATATTGAATATGCAAAAAGTTTTCTCAAGTTATTTACAAAAATTTTATAAATCTTAAAAGATGAGTGTGACGGTAATACTTTCGTGTATATTAATAGATAAAATGCCTTTATTGAAAACTATAATATACAAAATATAATAGCTATTTTATATGTGTATTATATTTAAAATACACACGAACTTTCACTTATACTAAAATGAGTCATAAAATTAAATTTAACAATCACAATGAGATGGCGTGACATTTACAAATTAACAGGACCTAAAAAATAAGCCGCAAAGTAAGGTATCATCTGAACATGGCACAAAATTAAAAATTTGAATGATGACGATGTTCCTCCGCGTTGTACCAGGCACAAAACTCGGGTATATTCATTGTATGTGCACAAAATTAACATAATGCTGAATAACAGTGCCCCGTGGGAGTTCACACGTGGACAAACATACGAGTACACGGTGCGCTTGACTGTACCCGACCTGCCATCATGAAATATTGTAAGGCTATGAAAACATTGATTTTATAAAAATACTGTTCATTGTTATTGTTAGCTTGCCTTTGTTTTTAAAACTAGGTGAAAAATGCCGTATTTCAAATGAATAACTGATTAATTTGGCTGTATTTTTGCTGCCAGTTTTATAAGAGAAGTTATATTTTTAAAATAACTCTATCAACGTATAACAGAAAATAAAATTAAAAGACGTAAACGCTAGCTGAATTTTCAGAAATGGCATAATTTTTAATAAATTCACAGAAAATTATGAGAATTATAGCGTAATTTTATAACAAAACTCAGGACTCGCAAAAACGCTGACCTACTTTAACATTATGAACACGATACCCGTATGAATATTATAACCACGTCAGGCAGAGCGTGCGATGATTTATAATTCCGTTTGACCCACAGTCGAGATCCGACTACAGCGGATTAACATGTGGCTGTTTTGAGTTATGTCACACTGCTTTGCACTCTCTAAAAACCTCACTTACGTATTCAAATTAATGCTTTATAAATTAATGTAGTAAAAGATAGACGCAGAACCCTGGCAGACAACGAGCAATGATCTGATGATATAGTTAAGGTAGCGGGGAGGCATTGGGTTCGACTGACACAAGAGCGGAAAAAAAGTCGCGGAAATGTGGAGCCTTATACTCGGCAGTAGGTAGATGTGGGTGGGATTAATATATTTATAGATAATACGTTCTCCTTTTTAGGCCAGTTATGTTTACGTATAACACCTAAAATAGACATGGTCCTATTTTTCACTCTTCTCATACCAAGTAAGAAATAAAATTTGGCAACGTTATTGGCCCTTTCAACGCATTTAGCATTCAGCCAATTGAGCCAATCACTGCGTTTGAGATTTGGAAATGAGCCAAGATGGTACTGAGATTACCCCCTGTCAGCAGACAGACAGCGAGATTCTGTGACCATTATACGAAGAGAGCCTGATTTATGCTAGCATCACCAGTTCATATTAAAATGACACATTATACACACACAGTGACACTTACTGTCTAATAAAGTGTACTCATTGCAATAACAGAAACTAGCAGTGATCCTCAAAATTTAGTTAAAGTCAAGAAGCTCTCATTCAGTAGGACCACTAGGATCACCTAATAAAGCTATGAAATCTAGTTAAGCTAGAAAATTTCGCGATCAATGCCGTGAAGAACCAAGACCACAAACTCGGTTAGTTGCTAAGGCTAGCTTTTTTTAGGTTATCGATCCTAATAAATATGAATCATTAATTATTATTCAACTGAGTGGTGTCAATATAACATGTTCTCTTCTCACATAGGTTCTATCGTAATTAAGTTTCCAATAAAACTACAAGTCTTCATCTACAAACTTGCTCCGAAGTCTCGTATCGGAAATTTCCGAAACTTGACTTACGTACCACGTGCCTCAAAACAACTAACTCGCTGAGGTCGTGAATGTTAAACACTTAGGAGTTTGGTCCTGCTGCGTCCCACAGCTGGGATTTAGTTAACCTTTTAGTTTCACACGGTTTGCTATCGAATAATCAAATACATTAAATTTAGTAAGTGAAAAATATTGTCTTTATAGAGATACTTTCTGGCTAAGTCCTCAGTTCAGTTTTCATATATGTAGGAAAAATAAATTACTAAATAACATTTTTAAGAGAGACTATAAACATTTTCATAGCAAGCTAAAATATGATATGACGTCACAAGTGAGATAGACATCTCTGCTGGAATAAGAACTTTGCTCTATCCCGTCGGAATCGAAAATTTTGATAAGACTTTTCATCTCTTATTGAAATACTAAGTGTGGATTAGCACTATAAAAAATTACAAAAAATTAAAGAACTTTGTACTTATTCCAAAAAACTTTAAAATTGATTTTTTTATGTTAGATACCTCCACTTCTTCAGCACAGTGAATCATCTTATCTGGGAAACCCTAAGTTATTACATTAAAAAGATAAGGACATACCCTATTGATGTACTTTCACGAACCCCAACTACAGCCTGGTGAAAAAGTATTGAACCGAACTTCAAAAGTACCCTACATAAAGGTGGCTTACTCAGCAGTTTTGGCTTTGCACCATCAGACTGCAAGGGGCATCACAGTACCTCATTACCCATAGACAGCGAATAGGCGGGCCTACCTGTCACAGAACTGACTGTCTCCTAACTTATTAACGGTAATCGACAATCGACGATATTATTTTCCGTGGCTTGAAGGGGGTGATACAACGGTGCTTATATAATCAAGGTTTCCTTGTAAATTGCTGCAATGATTTACTGCATTATCTTTGAGTTGATCGGTCTATAAAATGTTTGCATACAATTTACTTGACAAACCTATTTTAGTACAAATGAAAGCTTTCATTATGATTCTCCGATTTTATTCCGACACGTGAGAGCTTTTGTATTTATTGAAGTTTATTAAAACTGAGAATCCAATGAAATATAATAGTGTAGTCTTCTAAAAAAACCTTTCTTCTTTCCCTCGATTTCGAATAAGTTATGCTAACTAACGTTGTTAGGTAATGTGGTCTACCTGTCATACTCATATACATATCAGCCTAATATCTACTCGATCAATAGTACTAAATATTTGGATGTATTCCGCTGTTCCACCTCAAACTAGCCATCAAAACATGTTCAATATTAACTGAGCGTTACGGCACGTCCGACTTCCAGTCACAGATTGCGTCTATTATTTATGTGAAGTACACGCGACCCCCGCAATTTCACTGCGGAACTTTCCCTTCCGTCCTTTTATTCCAATTTTGCGATGTTAGAAAAAATATGACGATATTATTGGACGAGTCAAGTTATGAGGACCCGCGGTCAAGCGGAAGGGGTGACTTTTTATTTGGACGTGACTGAAAAGTTTTCCCACATTGCGATGTGAGGTGGAGTTTTTGTTCGAGTATGCGCTGGGTGACTGCGACGATAATGAATTTGTTATTTCGTTAGTTGATGCTATCGTTTTAATATTACTAAAAATTTTTCAAAATAATACAAAATCTACAATTAAATTTCCCTTTAAGCGATTAAAGAATGCCGATATCTTGATAACTAGAAACATAGTTAATTTTTCCTAGCGTAATGTAATAATTATTCATTTATTTTACAATTAATGAGATTTATTTAACTAAATTACTCTTCCAACAGTCTTCATCCGTAAATCAGATAAAATTAAGTAAGTGCTAATAGCTAATTATAAACAGACATACCAACTACGAGTAGAATAAGCTAATGCCAGCAAAATGACACAAAATCCTGAAATTACCTCGTCTTTCAAAACAATGCAAAACTTTGAGATACAAGCAGAAACAAAACCGCGGGCATTTAAGAAATACAATTAAAATATAATTTCAGACACAAACAGAAAACATCGACATCACTGGTATTTAATAGCCATAAACAAAACGAGCAGTTGATACAAAATTAAATTCCTCTGCATCTTCATACCATAAGCTGGTATTTTTCTGCGTAACTCAGGGTAAAATATTGTAATTTTAAATATTAAACTCGTAGCAAGTCGGCATGTAGAAAGAATGTAATAAAGTAATAGGTAATATATAGATACTTTTCAGACAGATGGAATTTTTCTTGACGTTTCAAAAATATCTACTGCATTATTTATTTAAAAACTTCAAGTTTTTGTAGTAGATACTTGAGAAGGAAATTTATCTTACTATTTTTAGTTTTTAGTTATATCGATGAATTTATAAGTAGGTACTTACTTACTTATTTGTGTTTATTAAGGAAAACAGGATCAAAACTGTATCCCCAAAGTACAGTAGACATTCTCTCAGATCTTTTATGTATTCAAGATTTCCAGTGAGATGGCAATGAAAGGAATACGAGCTTTTGATTCAAAGGCTAAACCTTTGAATCAAAAGCTAAGAGTTCATACAAGGCATATTAAAATACACTTAAATTTATATTGAAAACAAACGTTACGTAAAATTGAAGTTGACCTGTTTGCATAGACGATAGAATTTAGCATCCCCGCTCCCAGCACTTACATATTTATGAGCTTTGTTTCAACCCAGAATCGAGGAAAGAAAGTCAAACATTAATGAAAGCTTAAAATATTCCGTACATGTAGATAAAGAAATGAATTTTTACATCATAATAGGGTTTCGGAACGGCAGCTTTGGAATGCAAATCGAGTTGACTCGGCGAGGGAATAAAGCGGGACAACAGCAATTGATACCTGCTTCCTCTGTCTACGGATTTGTGGAGAACAATCGTGGGAACTTGATGACGTGCCGCTTTTATCTTCAGCTATTTGTAGAATATTAGTAATGTTACCTTCTTAAATACACAGCCATCTAGTCTCAAAGTAAGCAGAGCTTGTGTTATGAGAACCACATAACTGATTAAACGTCAAAGTCAAAAAGAATTTATTCAGTACGACCGCTTGGGCTCACTTTCAATCGTCTTAAAGCTAGGTGGTTTCTCTTCTGTTCTTACGCGACCAAAATCGTGAAGAACCAGGGCAACAAACACGGTTTGGCGCCTAGCTTTTTTTTAGATCCATCTCAAACTTTTCAATTATATGTTTTTCGTGAGCATAGAACACACTCAGATCCCTAAACATTGCAAATCATACCATTTGTGCTGCAGAGGAATCGAGCACTAAAGCCTTTGCGTCACAGATGCGCCTTCGAATGATTTCTGAGATCTCTGAGTGAGTTTATATTATATTCAATAGGTTGTATCGCTTCGTTTTTGGCGTCCATTACCATTAAATTAAAAGGGTTGGTTGAGGTATTATCTGTATCGCGTATACCAATACAGTCGAATGCTACAAACTTGTTTCTCCATAAAACAAACCTTCCTTCAGTCCTATCGCACGGAACTAATGCATCAAAGGCTAGCCAAAGCCAAAACCTAAAACGGTTAACAAAACCGCTGATTAGCAATGATTCATTTAGCAATTAACTGACCATTGCAACGCATACCGGATATACATTCGGCGGAAGTGGCCGGCCGTAACTCAGAGGGAGCTTCCGGTGCTCATCTGATAGTGATGTCGATTGACCTGTGTATCTGTTCACCTTTCTATGGAGATGAAAAAATAATAACAGTTGCAGTGTGAATTTGCAATTTTTATTAATGGAAATTTTAAATAATGTCTAAGGCACTTCATCGTCCGGTCGAGTGTAGGCATAGGTTTCCTCCTGACGCTGTAAATCATCTACACTATCTACATCTACACTAATAATAATATAAGGAGGAAAGATTTGTTTGTTTGTATATTTATTTGTTTGTTTGTTTGAATAGGCTCCGAAACTACTGGACCAATTTGAAAAATTCTTACGCCATTAGAATCCTGTAATAACCCTGATGAACATAAGCTATATTTATGGCGGGAAAGTGAAGTTTTCTCGAGGGACCGCGGGTAACACTGCGACGGACAGCTATCTAAAATAATGATGTAGAGCTGTATGAGATATTTTTTAAAGTGAGAAGAAAAATACATGTATAAACTTTTCATATAAACTAATTAACACAGAGTTCAGTAAACTTAAAAAAATAAAGATCTCAGTAAATTACTAATCGCACAGAGATCAAAAGCACATTCAACGCATTAACGCAAAAGAAAATATTCCATTTTCCTCGCCGTATCTGGAAAAAGCTTCTTTGCATTTTCCTACAAAACTGTCCACCGTGTTTTATGAAAAGAGAGTTAAATAATTACCGACGTGTATTCTGACCCTCGTTCGAGGAACAAGCCAGGTCGTGCGTAACAGCTTGCTCTAACAGTTATTTATTAGGGACTTTTAGATTTGGGCACTTAAAAAAGTTTTTCCATTACGTAAGCCGAAATAGGTACGTTCAAGTTGGTCGCCGACCGTGAATATTAATTAACAAGTTATAATCTCGTTTTGTTTTTAATTCTAAGTAATGTTTTCCGCAAAGAAAATACAATTAAGATAAATTTTCACGAATTCGAAAGGACGAAAACCTGCACAAATACTTGGCAAAAAAACTAAAAATCATTTAAAGGACAAAAGCGCGCACATGTTATGTACTAGGTCACCGTCTTAGCTCTATACATTGCATTGTCGGACAGTCTTAAAGTAGAGACGTAGTCACAAATATAAAAATTGAGGCCCCTGGTCAAAAAATAATAGCAAGCTGAACCGGCTCGCGACAGTATTGCTATAGAACCCTAGTAGGCGCTCGTCCGTCGAATTCGTCTTGCAACATTCGGTGGGGCTTGCGGTTCACTTCGGAAGTTTCCATGTCTGTTGAAGGAAACCAGATGTGCTCGTGGTATCCTTGCCTTACTGTCACATAAATTACTGCTTGTCGGGCCCTCGTTACAATGTAAAGCGAAATAACACAGAAACTTTATTTTGTAATGAATAAGAAATACATTTAAAGGTTTGGTTTAAAATCTTCTGTTAATTGTTTTAAGGGTGCTCAAAGATTTGACTTTATGTAGATTTTTTTAATAGTTTTAAAGCAAAGCACTCAATTAACTGTTTTCAAGTTACTCCTTTGTGTTTAGTGCACATGCATTTTTGTATTACTTTCAACCATCTTTGTTGGTTTAACAAAACTTTGCAAGGAACCCAGTTATCTTCGCAACATACTTTGTATTCACTGTCAAGTCGCCCCAGGCAGTCTAGACTTGCAAGAATGTTGTGAGCCTAATTGTGTAAAATAACAAGAGAGATTGAGTCGGCTCAAGAAGCATAGAAGAGTAAAATTCCATAAATTGTGCCCATGTTTATCATTTCCTGACCTTTAAATGTTTTGTCAAGCAACTCAATCAACTTGCATAATAAATGCAAGTTTTATTTAAGTTGGTACCGTTTTGTGAAGCAATGTTTTTTACTGAAATCTACCTTACAACTTAAAGTTTTCGTCTCATGGGACTTTTCCCTTAACTAAATGAATGGACGAATAGGTATTTAGTATGCCCCACGGCAGACAATTTATAGTATCAAGAACTACCTAAAAAACCGAAAACTTTTTCACTTGCCTACTCTTCCATAAGTCATACAGTCCAACAGTAAAACTGTTTTTGTGTAAAAAAAAAACGAATTCGTTCTATTTTGAAAATGGAATCATTTTCAACAAAAATTTTTGAAAAAAAAATTGAACCGACTTCACATAACACAAATAGACACTAAGAACCTTCTATGTACCTACACTAAAAAGAGAAAAATAAGAATATACACATGCAATTATTACTTACAGTATTCAAATAATAAATCATTATGTTATATTATATTTGAAGACGGTGCCAACTACCTATGCATTTACATCTAAGAAGAAATTACGAGTACAATAGAACTTGAGTGCAAAATTGTATCGAGTAGAATAGTTGGCACCGACTTCAAATATAATATAACATAATAATTTATTATTTGAATACTGTAAGTAATAATTGCATGTGTATATTCTTATTTTTCTCTTTTTAGTGTAGGTACATAGAAGGTTCTTAGTGTCTATTTGTGTTATGTGAAGTCGGTTCAATTTTTTTTTCAAAATTTTTTATTTTTCAATTTTTAGTGTAAGTAAATAATATAGTAGGTTAGGTTAGATATTGGAATAGTCAAGATTAAAGCAGTTAGAGTGAGAATCCCTCAGGAATAAAATTATATGGGATCACCTCGAGCGTATTTAAACATGTCAAACTATTCAATGTTTGACTCAGATTTTGTAGTGAGAATGAGGTTTTTTGAGATTTACAGGAAAACTATCAATCCCTCAGGAAAAAAAAGTTTGAGGACCACCTAGATATGGATACCCTTTCAAGCAAAAAAAAATAATTTGGAAATCGGTCCACATTTTTCGGAAAGATCGGTGATTTTTTGAGTATTACGGGAAAACTATCAATCCCTCAGGAGTAAAATTTTTATGGGACCACTATGGTAGCATACCCTTTCAAACAAAAAAAAAAATTTGGAAATCGGTTCACAACTGACCGAGATATCGATGAACATACATCCAAAAAAAAACATACATACACCCGAACATAGAACCTCCTCCTTTTTTGAAGTCGGTTAAAAACGAACGAATAGTTTTTTTTCCTGAATTTTAAGTCAAC
Organism: Epirrhoe alternata; assembly: GCA_963565295.1. NCBI lineage: Eukaryota > Metazoa > Arthropoda > Insecta > Lepidoptera > Geometridae > Epirrhoe > Epirrhoe alternata. The sequence goes on along the minus strand of OY751381.1, from coordinate 7,368,610 downwards.
TACACAAAATAACCAATTATATTTTATTTACTGGTCATATTTTACCAGTTCTACTTAGTTCTAATATTCCTAGCTCCATGGATTGCTCATAGCTCGGGGTCGTGGCAACATGACGTAACTCTGGCTACCAAGTTTCTCAGAACTAGCACGGTTGCAAGCGATAACTTTCAGAGAATTAGGGCTGTTGGAAGTTTTGTTGAGAAATACAACATTTTAACTATAAAGAAAAATGTTTTGTTGTTGTTTTGTCTAAGAAAAATAAACACAGACACAGTTCCTAAGACATTTTACTTTCCTATTAGATTATGACAATTTTAGATCATTGAAGTACGCAACTTACATCATAAATCTTTGTGGAATAATTCGAATACTACAGGCTCTATATAAAAGCATTTATATGACTTCCCAAAGAACGTTAGACATTCTTGCAGATCTTTAGGAAGTTTAAGATCCTTTAATGTCAAAGAGGTTAGTCAGAGGCACTTTCAATTTTTTACCGAGGTATAAAAAGAGTTTGTCAAATCAGCTTCCATGAGGTACAATCAACAAACTTAGATATTTGGCAACATCCAGCAACTTTAATTCATTGTTTTGTGAACAATAATGTCTTGAAATTGTTGCTTGCACTTTGTGGCATAATTTGGTACTTAATTCAATAGTTTATCTTAGGTGGGTCTGTTTATGGGGAGAGTCGAACTGTTGAAACTGCTGTAATGTGTATTGGGTTTAATTTGCTATTTTAACTCTACTACAGGTCGATGGATACAACAATTAATTGTATACCACCTTCGACGTATCAAAAATTCACAAAAAACCCAAGAGAATGTCTACTTCATCTATGATCCTATTTTATGTATGTTTCGCTACCTAGTCTGATTATATTGCGTGTAATACAAACTCAAAATTTATTCTAATAAGTATCGTAAATCCCATCTACTTTATAGAAGGTTGTAAAAGTGATCTAGATTATACCTAGAACCCAGATGTTAAGGCTACGCGGCCTGTATCTCCAGGGAGCTGTAGCCGTTTGCTACGAACCGTAGCATAGACGTAGCTGCCTACGTAGCAACGTAGACTAAATAGGCGATAGAACTGAAAGAAATACTTTTAGAAATAAAATGAACATTTAAATTTTATTACGGGACTTAATCGCGTAGGTATAACATTTGTTTATTTACCTCGACGTTTCAGTAGCGTTACACCTACCGTGGTCCCGAGAAGACTGCCCGCCGGTACTCGTTCGCCTCTTCGACCGATGAGAAACTACCCTCATTCGGTCAACACAAAATAACATTAGGGTCGCGACACACTACACTGACAACATCCAAGTTAGTACTAGACGTTTTTACGCGACCAGAACACTTTTTTATAAAAATAAAATTTAAAATGTCTCGAAAGTTTAAAATGTGTATTGAGATACTTTGTATTGTTTTCAGTGTAAGACCAATGAATGTATTTTTAACCGACTTCAAAATAGAAGGTTATGGAGGTTCTATTTCTACAAAATAAAAAACGCGGAAATTCATTATTTATTTATTTATTTTTATTTATTTATTTATTATTAAAATGATCAACCCTACCTTTACAGGATAACCTAATACGATAGATTTAATATTCATAAGAAAAAAACAAAAATACATCAATTACCAAAACCAAATAAATACAAACACAAAATGAAAAATAAAATAAAAAAATTAAGCCTGCTAATCAATATGAAAGGAAAACAAAATAAAGTATGATAATAAATTAATAATACTGTGATTCTAAAATATACTGAGCAGCTTTAACGAAGTCGCTCAAAGAACATTGAAATAAATCAATTTTCTCTGCTACTAGATTTAGTGCTCTAATGGTCCGAGTTAGAGGCGCCTTGTCCAACAGGTTAGTTCTACCACGCGGCACTTCCAGTAGAGGTGGTCGCCTCCGCCGATGCACGAATCTGTCGGGAGCTCGCAATCGCACTGCCTCTAGAATATCCGCATTGGCGATTTTACCCCGGAACACCTTGAACACATACAGAGCGAGCGCCAAGTCCCTCCTAACTTCCAGCTTATTGTATCCCACCATTCCCAGAACGAACAAGGTGGGATACATTAACGGATAGAAAGGATAGACTCCATATAGTTTCCAGTACAAGTACCTCGCAAACTTGTTCTGGATGCGCTCTATCATGAGGCTGTACTTCGTCTCATGCGGAGCCCAAATCGCGGAGTTGCACTCTAGTTGGCTTCTCACCAAAGCGTCGTATAGTGCTCTTAAGGCTCTAAAATTTGTAAAGCCGTTGGCTCGACGAAGTACAAACCCCAGAGTTCTGTATGCCCTTTTACAGATGTTCATCACATCGCCGCCCCCAGCGAATAAAATCGTAATCGACCATTACGATAGGAGTGTTTTTATTTGAAATAATTGTTCTAGAGGTCCCATTACACCTTGTGAATTTTTTTCAGCTGATTCGTACGAGTACTTTTTGATTTAGAGATTTTGTAATGGATTTTACAATAATATTCACTGAAAAATATCTCACCTTTTTATCTCGTAACAGATTAATACTTACACCGCTTTATCTTCATTTTTACAGTAAACTGTTGTTGCGTGTTTATTCCAGTAAAAAATAATGTTTTGATTTCGGTAATGTACATTACCATATTATTCGGGTAAAAATGTTTCATAACTTTTCAAAGTAACAGTTGTTTGCGATTTCGCTTTGAAACATTTTAAACTGTTTGCATTTCATTCTATACCCTATATTACTACAAAAATGGCATAATCCGTTTTATTATTAGAGGTCGCAATGATTTCAATTAATTATTATATGGTTTAGCAAGTCTAGCGATATTTAATTTCATAATAACAATAGTAACACGCAAAATTATTTTTATAAAGTTAGATTGTTCATCAAATTTCATTGAGTACTTTACTTACCTAATATTTTTTTGCTGAAAAATGAATAAATTCATTTAAAAAATGAATGTATAAATCTTAGAAGGAAGACATTAACTACTAACATTATTATTATGAGATTCTATGCTCTCCCTGTTAATCTTTAGATCTTGCAGATAAAAAAATCTAAGATAATAGGTAATATAATCTGGATAAAACAGGTTCTTAAAACAAAACTATTTCAGGTACCAGTTTCTCACAAAGATATACGTAGGTCTACCATTAGACTGCCACTTCAGGAATATAAAAATAAACACCGCGAGCGGGTTGAAACCATATTTCTTGATTCAAAATTACTCAGTACCAAATCCAGGAACTAAAAGACTCAGAAGAAAAAAAAAGTAATTATATCCAGGAAAGAAATCGTGTCGGTAAATAAATTGTCTTAAACTTACTTGTGAGCACAAATCATGTTTATTTAACAGTTAGAAAACAGAATAGGCTTCACTATTTCAGTAAGGTTTTAAACTGAAAATGAGTCGTACAAATTTTAATCTTAGTCTGCTTTTAACTACGAAATGTTCATATAAACCAATTTCAACAAAAGTACCTACAATCATTGCAAAATATTTTTTGTCGTCGAGGTCTTCAATTCCATAATATCTGAGGATGAATTTGTAGTAGTATCATTCAAATAAGGCGTGGTCATCAACAACCTTACATGCTTATCGCTCACCGTCTTTTACATCTTTGCTTCTGACGACTTAGAACCATCTGGATTAAAATACGGAACCCTAAAAACATTGTCTCTTTGAGACTATTAAAAAATGAAAGCATCAATCAGTATCAGTCCATTACTGTGATGGGTCGCGCGCTCTACCGAATTTCAGTGATTTCACTAATATTTTTTTTACGTTGTATTGTGTTAGTATGTGTTTATATTGCAAGATAAACTCAGTGAGCAGTTGTTTATGATATAGTTTTGTGTTGACAGTGATTTAATTCAAGAAAATATCCAACATTGTTATTGTTTGTGAAATTTTGGTAAGTCTGTATTTTCACTTCAAATTTTATTGTATTTAGTATGTTGAATGCTACAATCAAACCTAAATATTGATATGAAGCAATGCCCAAACATTACCATGACTTTTACGAGTACTTTATAAGCCGTGGAAGCCAGACTGATAACATTCAGTCGAACTTATGAGTTTAGACTTAGATAAAGGTGAAATATGTGTGTAACTAAATTTGTGATAGCGTGTCGTTTCTGAAATTTTTTAATTGTGTTATTGTTAAGTTAAGTTAAATATATTTTAATTGAAACATCTGAAATTCCAGACAAAACTAGGTTTTTTCCCATATTTTGACATTTTATTACCTCGCATTTGATTCAGGAGACTTTTCGGTAATCGATATTTACACAAACCAAAATGATCTACCTTGCCATGGAATATAAACGTAATCTAGTTTTACTATACTAGCCATACTTAATTTAACGCCGAATAATATGGTAACATTGCATAACTGTTATAGTCAAAATCGCTTGTTTACCGTTTAAAGTGTCGTATTCGACTATTACTGTATAGGTCCATGTCCATAATTTACACGAAGAAAATCGTAATGTTTATTACCGTTGCAAAATATGTTTTCATTTGTGGTAATATATATTTTTAGCGATAGTTTTAATAGGGTGCACGTAGATTTTTTTTTGAAAATACTATATTATTGCAATAAAAATTACCTATCTTTTGGTGTATAAACGATCTCGTTACGTTAACAAACAAAGGAGATACTAACAAAAATCGGTTTTTTGCTTCTCCTGTAAAATTTGAATTTTGCTATTACGATTTTCTTCGTTGGGGACGGCGACATGATCTCGGAAATGCAGCTCGGCGTCCAAATGAACCCCCAAATCTCTTACCGACTTCACTCTTTTCAACTCTGAACCATTCACTTGGTAGTTGTAGTGGAGCTGTGTCCTTGCTCTACTAAAAGTGATCACTGAGCATTTATCCACATCATGCCAGGCTAAAAAGTTTTAAGTACCTACCATACTTGAAATTTCATTCACATTACTATGCCCACACATAATATCAATTAAACTAAGGTAAAAAGATAACCTTTCGTGAACGCGGTCATTGCACTGGTCAGTTAACTTTCATTTAAATTTTTCACATAATACCTGATAGATAAGTGATACTCGTATTAGGTACCTATGTCAAGAACAAAATTAAAGAATTAGTAGTGAAATTAAATTTAATTTATATGTGTTTTTTTCAGTTAACTCTATTTCAGTTCTAAGGCAGTGTTACGACGAATGTAATCAGTATCGCTCATCGCCCCACGCAACCGGTAGTTGGATTTCTTGAACCGTGAAATTTTATCAAGAGAATTAATCTGTGAAACTTCCCCTTAGGACACCGTTTTTATTTTATAATTCAAGCGAAATTGATTTCAGTTTGAGGATTAACCTTAAGGCTTTAAAGGTCAACTTTGGGCACAAGTTCGGGATCAAAGAATTAGAATAACTCGCTTGAGGGAGTGATAAACGTTGGAAATGAATTTATGAAAACTTATTTCATTTTTTACACATTTCAATTCTGTGGATTACGAGTTGAACTTTTATAATTTGGATTTATTGTATAAATAGCCAAAGTTGGCTATGGCCGTATACGTTGGATTGTCGAACCCAGTATAATAACGGAGGTTTTAAAAAGGCAACAACTCTAGTGGCGGCCTAAAATTTCCGTCACTAGAGTTGGCCACTAACTCACATAAAGTTAAGGCCGCCTAAAGACCTCCGTCATACCCTGACAATTTTATAGCTGGGATCGAAAAATGTACAAAAAAAATGCACGGGATTTAAGCGATCGGATCAATATAATCTATTTGACCTACGACCCATATTATGACCATGCTTCTGGCAAAATAAATTTCATTTCATTTCATTTCAAAAGTCAAGGTAATCCACTGTGTCAATGTGGGATATCCCACTAAGCAAACACAATTTTTAAATAGACTATCAGTCTTTCTGACAATAAACTCCTACATGCAGCAATCTATTGGAAAAATATGAAACATATAATTACCTGTCGACCCTTTCAAGCCCTCAATGATACGCCGTCGTAGATAATAATATCTATCGGTTCAGACATTTTATATTCAAACTTTTAAAAATATTTTGCTTTTTATGGACACTTATTGATGGTAAAGTGTGGTTAAAATGTAGCAGGTTTAATAACTTTACTTAGAAATTCTCACTAATGTACATATTTAATTAAAAGTTGGACGATAGTTGAAATCATCAGTCCAAGGCACGTCATAAACATACACTTGAACGGTACATACATAATATATCTTCATACAGAAAAACGTTGAAAAACATATGACGTCAAACACAATGAACCCAAAAGAAATAACCTACTAATTAATTTTTTTTATTATAAAGAAAAGGCTTTGTCGCTAAGCGGTTATGCCACCCTGGTTATTTTACAATCAGCTCGCTTAAAATCTACTTATAGCTAACTTATAAAGCGTTCTAGCTGTATCCTGCTAATTGTACACAACCTGTTTTCACTCCCTAACAAACCTAAGCGCGCTTTGTTCCACGCGTCTCATAAATAAGGTTGAGCTGAATATTTTATAACTCCGCTGCCATTATCGGATAGCGAAAGGATGTCCGCCTTCGATCCGGGAATCTGTTGTGTCAGACGCGCTTCATAACGAGTGGGATGTGACGTTATTTTAGATTACGATTGTGGGAGATTTCAGCTAAATTACAGGGTTTTTCATTGAATATTACCGCAATTATTTAAAAATTTACCTACCGTTACATAAAAATTATACGTGTTATGAGATTTTAGGAGTGCCCTTTCAAACGATAGCAAATAGTACCGGGTTTTGAGGATTTAGGGTGTACTCAAACATACAAAACATAGTTCTCGTATGTAATAGGGGTAAAAATATTGTATGTAAATTATTATCTTAGTTCCATAGCAATTTTTGAGTAAATTTCAACAATATTTTAATATGAAGAACGAACTGGCACCCGGTTATTCATTCACAAAACTCCAGACAAACTCCAGCCAGCTCCCACGATCAAAAATCCGGATGAATTTCATTCAAGGTGACAAAAAAATAACATCTGCTTTCAGTATCACATCCGGGTGTGATCGGCCGGGTATCACGACGAGCCGTTTATAAAACATTCATGACCTCGGCTGTTACTCATTCATGATACTCGGGTGCTGTCGGGTCTCGATCACGGCGTCATCCGGATAACGGCCGGTTATCCGGGTGCTTTTAAATTTGGAAAGTCTTTTAGAAATAAATAAAATTAGTTAGGTTATCTTTAATCATGTGAAATCAAGAGGTTCATCCTTTGTTTTTAATACTGGATATTAGAATATGTTATAATTCATACCTGTAGTACAATCATCAATCTGTTTTTTTTTATTGTGTCTAACGACCTTCATCAAAGTATTATTCACTATACTCTTTACACATTTAATTAAAAGTAAAAAAGTAAAGTAAAAATTTCGTTTATTGACATAATAATCATGTACACGGTATTTTGAATCCATAGGCTCCCAAACTAGTTAAAAAACTGTATTTCAGGAGCCAGTGGCTTCTCCAAAATGAGTAATAACTAAACATTATTTATGTCTACAAAAAAAGCTAAATATATAGAAATGATAATTCTAAAGTAAACAATCTCTACAGTACCTATTTGTGAATAGTATGTTATATTATGCTGAACTTTTCTATGAATATAAAAAATAAGTCTCGATCAAAAAGTAAATTCTTCGAACCTTACGTACAGACTGAAGAACAAGGGAAGATTGTTTTTATTATTTCATTCAAGTATACCCTTGCAATTATAACCTCTGCGTACCAGACGCAGATCCCGAACCCGCCCGACTTATTGGTAATGAAAATTCGAGACGTTTCCAATATAAGTCTCGACAAGGATTTACTGTTGTACACGAAAAGGATTTACTTAAAATCCATTTACTGAAATATCTGTAGACATTGGAATTTATTTATTAACAAGATAAGATTTACAATTGTTTTGTACGATTAAGGGTCGATCCACATCTGACGGCAAATACGTCGCGTATTATCGGTTGCGTTACGTCAGAACAGACAAATATTAGTAAACCATTCAACCTTTCACACTTAACTGATGATACGCGATGATAATAAACGAATACCACTGAATACGCTCGACGCCTTTTCCATCAGATCTGAATCGACTTTAAGAAGTGCCTTTGGAATTTTTTAACAGGCTACATTGCCTAAGCTTATGTCAACCATATAATATTTAAACTAAATTCCAGGAGTTTTTAGGAAGCACGCAAATGCTAGTCAGATATATTTCCATACTTAGGATATAGAACCCACATTTTGCAAAAATTAACATTCCAAACGTAACAAATTGCAAGCTTACCACTGTTAAATATAATAAAAACATTTCACATTCAAATTATACCGATAAAAAAGCTTTCGGCAAATGTGTTAAACTAATTTTATATACAAAAATAAAACGTAATATTTTACAAACAACAAAAGCCATAATCAATTAGCCACCTCATTAAATAAAGTGACGACTCAAAGCGTAAGAAAATATTAATTAGTAAAAGACCTTTTGATAAGCAGCCTGTTTGCACCTTAAAAGCAACTCCATTAGGAGAATGAGTCTGCCAGTGAATGGAGGTCATTCAGACGTGAATGTCGCCAAGTCCCGAGATGGGGCGACGACTAATATGGGTAATGTGTTGCTGTTTGTAATTACTCAAAGATTCTTTTTGTGAATTTATTAGATAAAAAGAGCGGCATCAAAGACGCGCAAAATTAATGATTGTGATTCGAATCTAAAAGCTGAGAAATATAGTTTCAATCTGAAAGTGTTTCAACATTGGTTAGTCCGCCATATAGCCTCAAAAGTATGGTAAATCTGAGAGAATGCATTTGTGTGCTACAAAACAAATATTTGTGTTAAATAATGACAAAAATAATAACGGTTGTTCAAAACACGGTAGATGTACCTAATATAGAACCGCAAGAGCAAGTCATTACCTCGTTTCTGGGAACTAAAAAGGGCAAAGTGGGTCTGATGTCCTTGAGTCTTTATCGATACGAAAATATTTATAAATAAAGCAACCTCATACATATTTCACTTTGGAGAAAAACTGAGAATATTTCCATAAAAAAAATGCTCATCTTTGAAAATAAGAAATTCCGGGAACCACGTGAAAAATATTAACAAAGCTAAATATTTAAAAACACTTTATTTTTATGGTGATAACCGCACACTTAGGGATCCTTAAGATTTTTAAAATGCATGGCAAAAATTGCACCCGCTGGTTTTAGGATTTCACCAACGACCAACGTGAAATTGTCCGGATGCATCTGATGACTACTTATTTTTTAATAAAAAAAACAAATTACTTTTTGATTAAGACTTTTGATTTATTGTGAAATCAGTATCTCGTTTTTTTTAAATAAGTGTTGTAACGCTATTTTTATTTATTTATTTATTAGGCAACACCAACAGCATACATAATACACATTTGTAGGAACATTTTAAATCAGTCACTCTATAGAATGTACACCCATTACAGGCATGCACAACATTTAAATTATTATTAACAACATTTATTTATTTTTATAAACATTGGAGTTAAATCCTATCACATAACCTTTGAGCTTAAAGATACTGTCGACTATTTACAAGCTGAACAAAAAAGTAAACACAAATGTATAAAAATTCGATCGTAAAATTCGATGTACGCAATGAAACTTATCGTGCGCGATTTTTGGTGGAGAAATAATAGCGACCCATCACGGCTGGACATTACGACAGAATGGAGGCGCGAACGACGATAAATCAATTTGTATTGGGAATTTATTTACGTTGGTGGAACGACATTTGTAACTCCTCCAACACCGACTGATCGGACGATCCGACGTCCATAATCATAGTGTGGATACGACATAATACGAGTATATGTAATGTTCTCTAAAAACGTTTACTGCTATGAGTAACTCGTAGGTCATCAATATAAATCTAATGATAACACGGATTTAATTGAATGGTTGTTTAAATGAACAATATTTAGATAAGAAAATTATACCAATCTAATCTAAAATATTTTTTACTATTCAATACTTAGTTGGAATGTTGCCCATTTAATAACATCGTAAAAATATACCTCTACTTTCATACTTACGTTTTAGTCACACTTCACAAATCAAGCTTAAAAATAAAAGTGAGTTAACTGATTGATAACTTTTTTGATAGTTTTAAAGCCGTTTGTTATTGTAAACTTTTTAAGTAACACCTACACCTTTATAAGCATAAAAAACCACCAATTTTCACTAAGCAATGATCACTCATTTTCCATTATTCATACACATTAAGTATTAACGTTAGGGTGTGATAACATAAAGTAACGAATATTTTGTACGTATGCTAAAAAGCGCTTGTGCTACCATAGTCATATCCACATTAACATCCTCATGCAGTAAGTACCTACGGATATGCGATAACGAATGCAATTTTCCAAGTCTGTGAACAGAGTTCGGGCGGAGCTGATCCGGGATCCCACCTGGGAAGCCCCTCGGAGATAAGAAGTTGGAGACTTTTTGTGAAGGCAAATTGTTCCTACGTTGTTCGGGTGCATTTAATGTCTAAAGTTTTTACATTCACTTAGGCTCTTTTAGTAGTACAGTGCCCCGATAAGTGAGTTCCTTGGCGCCTCCTAGCGCTGCTTAAAAATCCTAGTGAACATGAACATGTGCCTAAACTTTATTTACAATGTTAAAAATAAGCGTTTTGTTTATTTATCGTATTGTAATAGTTCTACCTGTAAGAGTACTCTACATTTTGTAACGGTGAACAATTGATTGATAGATTTTTTTTTCTAAAATTGTTTACTTACTTACTCCTTTGACGCAGTGATCCAAAGCGAGTTTTGGCCTTCGATACGAGAACTCGCCACTTTTTTCTGTCCAACGCCGTTTCTTGCCAATTGTCGGATTGTAGGTCTATCAGCTTCCGTCCGGTCACTCCATCGGTACAAAAATGGTTTGATCTAATAAAATATAAAATGCACCAAATGCAGACTCGGTGTTTCGAACGAACTTCAGACGGCTTCAGAAGGCTCAGCCAAAATAGCTTTTTTGTACTTTTTTATAGCTACGGATCCTACAAACAAAATAAAACATTAATAATTCAGACGATTCTTCGATTAGTAGTCAGAGCTTTTCAATTAAGCTGCTGATCAATCGATACTTTCCTAATAGAAAGGGCCATAATATTCTGTACAATTTATCATAATGGAGAGAATACCCATGGGATCACTATTTAGTACGGATAATCCCCTTTTATATAAAAATGGATGGCCACTTTTATGTAAATTAAATGAAGGGAATTGTTATTAGCATTAAGTGATCGGTTTTTCGAAATGGAATTACTATGCAATCCTTTAAGCTGGCCAAATGTGACACTTCATATTCTGAACTAAATTAATTTATAGTAGGCACCTAACACTATTTTCAAGAATCTAAATCAATTTATTTTGTACCTACCGAATCTTTTTGGATTAGCATAATTAATCTATTAAAAAACGTATGTTTATACTACGACCAAAGTCACGGTAAGAAGCTGGTAAATAATAAAACAAAACGTAAACAAGGAAGCCCAAATAAATCTATCAAGCAAACTATCTAAAAGATTTCTCAAGTTATCACCCCACGTGTCTTCCGCAGAATTAGGCACGTTCATACACTATATCGCTAAGAGCTATAAGCCGTCAGCTATCGATTGGGCGTCTGCCCCTCGCGGAAAGTTTCTAACGACATAACCGCATGCAATTGATATGCCCCAAGAGTAGGCCCATTGTAAAGAAAGGAAAATCCCTATCCGAAAATCTTACAAGCTTTAGGAGTCTCGAGACAGCATCAGTATTCTGGTTCCGTACAAGCCCGGTGTCGGTGGCCCCCCTCTGCCCTCAAATGCGGTAAACTCCTTCAGTAATTTGACTTTGTTGTTATAATTCAGTTTTAGTTTGTCGTTGGCAGATTTATTACTTTAGTGAAATCCGCTAAACAGTGACTGGTGTTTTGTTTGCAATCATATCTTTTACGTTATGAAGATCTCACTGTGACTCTACGTGAACTGGGATCAAAGATGTGATGGCTGGTTAAGCATTATTCTTTCTTGATATTATTAAGCATTCTTTAAACTAGTATAAAAGTGACACTGGCTAATTGTCCCTGAAGGTATAAAATATAGTTCTTTGAGTCAATGAAATAAAAAACGCAGGAAAAAAATTTCAGGATATACAACAATAATATATTATGCTGGGCTAAAAATTAAGTATTTACCTTGTTAAATTATTATTCCATATTATTCAGTTAGAGTCTAACAAATCAATAAAATTCCAATCATAATAGAGTTCAATTATCGACATTTTGGCCGCTACCCTGAAATTTAACGCGCCAACAATGCATCCGTACCTAAACTGGGCATTTCGGCTGGTTCTATTAAATCACTGCATTGTCGTGGTCAATCCCATTCAGATTGAATAGCTGGCGTACACGGTAGCTTCATCAAATTGCACTGAATGCCCGTTAGAGCACTCATCGAGCGTAGGTTGAGGGTAAAAATTTGAATGGAATACGGAGGGAGTATGAAAGGGATCGTAGGATGGTCGTGGATCTATCGAGCGCACTTCCGACCACTCGGACTATGGGCACAATACATCGGCACGGATTCGATCTGATATTGAAATTGGATGTTTTTTTCTTCTTCCTTCGTTTTGCTCTCCTAGTCTAAATCCAATCAGTGTGCGAGCTAACTAAATAAAGAGATTGCTTGCTGTTCTAGATTTGATCATCAAAATCGATCACTTGTAACTGATTATATACACCTTTTTTAAATAAATGCTTGTTTAGTACGATGTTTAGGTATTTGGAGAAAAAATACAAAAACAAAACTCTACCTACTCGAAGATAATATAGGCGCAGGTAGACATTATCTCAGATCCTCAGGCATTTAAGATTTGAAGAAGCTAAAGCAGGATAAAACTTTCTTCAAAATATATATTCTATCAAAATCATCATAAACTGCTAGGAATATACTTTTCCATTCCTGACTTTTGAAGCCTCAAATCTGTTTCAAAATCAAAACTTCTTCATCCAACTTTGAAAGCTTATAGACTTAACAAGTTTCCTCGTCAAAGCTTGGATTCAATACATTCATAGTCACGAAGGGTATGTCCCCCAATAATGGCCCTTGATCATTAATGATGCCATCCCCATGGCCTGTATGTAGGTTACTGTGCAAACAAACCTGGGGTTGTTGCCCCTTAGGATCTAAGACGTGGTTTAAGTAAAGCTTACGTCTGGTTTAATTAAATGCTTTGTCATTGAAGTTTAAAACTGACCTTAAAATTGTTCATACTAATGAGCTTCATAAATTACATAGTAATAAGAGTATTCCAGTTTGAAAAAATATTAAAGAAATATATTTTACACCCTATCTGATCACGAAATGTCGTGTTTGTAAGCTCATCTATTGAACTTTTCTCATAATTTATGAGAACAAACAAAGCACGATCTGTGCACGCTAAATTAAAACATGCAAAACATACACAACAGACAACAAAGAACCGCATAAGGGTTATTTTACATGCTCGGGCGATCTCTGAATGCGATATCTTCAAAATTTATAGTCTACAAAATAAAGGAGACTAAATTGACCGTAAAATATTTAAGATTATGTTGACAATGGATTATCCTGCGCACCCTTTCTTGGCCATAAATTAAATGCACTTCTGCACATGGACGCATGCCGCGACCATTAGACGCCCAAATGCAATAGATGCAAGCGCAAATCAGTACCCTACTCGCGTCTAAAAGTTTCGACTGCATTTTTTCTAGCAAAGGATACCGTACCTTGTATCTATGGTATGTAGGTTGCAAATAGATATTAGTTAATTATATAATGTGAATTTGCTTAAATGTATTCTATGTCAAAGCAGGAGAGTGTAAATTTATAAAGCTGGTTTCATTGCAAATACTGACCTACATCTCTAGAGAGACTAGGGTACATTAGAAGTATCTACTGGGAATAATATTTATAGGGTGCATTTATGCACATGACATTTTTATGTTTTTGGCGTTAGGTCGATAGAGACTTATTGTTCGGGCGTACGTCTAAGTTTGTGCGAACTTTAGCCGTAGTTATGAACCTTGCATGTTAAAATCGAGCGTACAATTCAGATATTTTTTGTTTTAGCACAGCAGTGTGTTTTGTTACTAGCAGCCCACTTTGTATTTTCCCAGTAAATATGGCTGGTATTCATCAAGAATAATGTGCCTTTCAATTTTGAAATGGTTATAGAATTATTCATATAGGCTCAGTAGTTCCAGAGATTATTTTCTGCATACACACAATAACTCTGCCTGCCAAAGACTTTCAATGAATAAAATACTTAAATAATAATTTCAAACAGCCTTAACTAAAAGTTATTTTTTTTGTGAAGTGAAAAACTTTGATGAAAGTCCATCAGACTGACAAAAATAAATAAATAACACTGATAATTACATAAACTATAAATGTATTTTTATTATATAACTGTTTAATCTAATTCAAAGCAATGGTCCAACTTTCATGAACCATTTCAGAACTGTCTCACAATGACAAGAAAATATTGTTTAATTATTGTCCCTTGAGTCACAGCTGGCTCTCATTGCCGACTAAATTGCTGTTTGGATTTCTCTACACTGTATTTGCACATGCAAATCAGCGTTTTGTTTTAATCTTGGCGTGTGAAAGAGATGGAGCTATGTCATTCCAAAATGTTTACTAAGATTTGCATAAACTATTATGAATTAGCTGCGGAGGAACGATTCGTTTGAGAGCGTGTTTCTCTAACAATAACAGAACGTTATAAAATGTTACGCTGAGTTATTATACAAAAAAAAACAATGACCACGTATTTTATGTGAAATATGTAGGCATATCAATGCTATAGTGCCTTGGAAATTGCTGTGTCGAGAAGAACACTAGCAGATAACCCAAATCCAGGTTGCTCGGCATTATACGTACTCTAAAAAGGCATGGTAAATAAACATAGAACTCACTAAGCCGAAATAGCATAATTCTGCAATTCAGGTTGTCTCACCGTAACTTTTTACTAAATAAAACGAACATAGGGTAAAAACGAAAAAGCGTAAATCAAACAAATCCACATTCTCATTTATGATATCCCTCTAAAAACTAATAAATCTGAAAATTTGTTTAGACGTTTGGATATTTGGATGTTTAGATGTTTGGAAGTTTGTATGTTTGTGTTCCAATCACGCCTGAACCAGGGAACCGATTTGGATGAATCTTGGAATAGGCGTAGATAACCTGGAATATAACTAGGCTATTCAAAATGTTGGTACCACGCGAACGAAGCCGCACGCAGAAGCTAGTAACTTATAAAAACTCTAACGCCAAATGTTGCTAACTTATACTTTTACTTTTCTTTGTTTTTGATTTACATAAGTAAAACATTTATCTTATCAAGTCTAATGGAGTATTTTTCACGTACCTATGTAGTAACATATCACTGACACATAGAACGTTTACGTTTCACACTGTAAAACTATGGAAATTTTAAAAATAAATAAAATCTACTGCAAACACAAAGTTTAAACCTAAAAAAAATATTTTACGTTTTCTTTTTTAATAAATTCATAGAAGAGCGTTGTCACGGAACCATTATTCCTATGTGAAAACGACTATACTCTATTAGCTTTTGGCCACAGAGTCTTAACGACGGTGACTTAATTTATTTTCTCCGAGTATTAGCACCCGTTAATTCAAATGTTCAATGGATGGAAAGCGACATGTGCGGCCGATCTATTTAGAGTAGAACGTTAGCAATATTTTACGACTAATTTAGAACGGATATTCTGATTCCATTAACATGATTTAGTGGCAATAAGCCCGTTGACAAATTCTTTCTCATGTTACGAAAGACTAAATGCTACATTTGGTACAACTTCAATATCTACAGTTCATATTTTAATTATGAAAATATCCTGGATACTATATCAGATCGAGCGTTTTTTGATTTTCATTAATATTTTTTTATACATGTGTTTTTGCATTTTAGTGCTCATATCGGCATGAACTTATACTGCAAAGAAATATTTCATGTCTCAGTTTGTGTGATGGGCTTGCAAACACATTCGTAGGACATAAACAGATAACACAACTATTTTTTGCAGTAAACATATTTTTGGACATGCCTTTGACTAGTCTTAGACTTCTCAGTCTTAGACCCCTCGCAGACTAAAGACTTTCTATCGGCCGATAGAAAGTCTGCAGTCTGCGAGGAGGCTTAACTTGTATGTATCTTACATTCAAGTTGTATAAAGACTAGCGATGTCTGTTTCGTCAAGACTAGGGTCTGGAAGAAACAAACATCGTTACTCCCTGAAAAAAAAATAAGTAAAATCGTTAAAGATAAAACATAAATATTAGTACGTATGTTACATAGCATATTTTTTGCTTGTATTACGAAAAATACTTGGAAAAATACAATCACATTGTGCAACATACCGAAACAAGAACAAGTGGGTCGCCCGTTGAACTTTCATATAGGGGCACACGGCACACGTTAGTTCAGATTGTTTCCAGTCTGGTGTTAGTTGCTACACCACAATAGTCTTGTAATTCTGTTACTGTTGTGAGTTTTGAACCAAGTTTCACCAAAAATCTTTAGAAATTCTAGAATTTTTTGTTTTAAACATCGACTTGATCAAAATAATATTTAGACTGGTTTTGGTTTTTCCTAACGCATGGCACAATTTAAAAGTTTGAATATTTTTATTTATTTCTTTCTCATTAAACTTCTCGCTGTAGGCTTATTTATCTAGATTTCCATCTTGAAAAGTTTGCAAACTCTCAGCTCATTTCCGGTTACTTTTATGACAAAATCAAGTAGAATCGTTTGGTAAGGATATTTAAAGGTGTTTTTTGCTCTTATATTATGTTGAGTTAGGTATACATATTTTCGATGAGCTTGTGAGTTATGACATCTGAAAAATATGACTAGAACGATGGACGATCACAAATTTGTTTTTAAATAATTTGCCAACAATGTCATCCACTAATGTTTATTTTACCGCATACCAATGTTATCACTATAACGTACCAAACACCATTGAATCAACATTGACTTTCAGTAGAGCAAACAGTTTCAAATCAACTTTGACCGCTGACAAAACTTGTTTATTATTTTTCAGGAGCAAAGTGTGGGGTGGACGAAGCAAAAATTGGTGGAAAATCAATAATCACCCCCTCTAATGCAATGATGGATCGTTGCTCGCTATCTTCCGGCGACATCGCTGACCAGAGAGTAAACAGTTATTTTCACTCTTTTGTTGTCGAAGCACCTATTCCTTGATTTATGGTATGGTGAAAAAATGCAAGGTGTTTAGGTAATTAAAAGCAAGAGTAGGTAAGTTTATATTAGTATGTGTTTGTTGAAGCGTTATAACTAAATATAGATATGTATGTTGTACATCCATAATGTGAATTAAGTACATAAATAGGTACCTCATTTTGGCTTACCTAGTAATTTGTTCTCTTCTTAGTCGTATCACTCTTGACAGAGTGGTCGTGGTCGTCATGTCGGGAGTTGTGTGGCTCGCTTTACAATTCTGCGCCATTCGTCTCGGATGGTGGTCTTTCTGGAGCACTCATTTAAGGGTCTGTCCAGCGCTGCCTTCACTTGTAGTAATTTGTTAGCTTTACGATATTATTATATTTGGTAATTTAATTCGATGGTTAGTAATAAATAATTTAGAAGGTTTTGAAACTCCTACAAATATTTATTCGCTCAAAATATACGTGCCTAGCCTCAGTCAATAGAACTCCGTGACAAAATGGTCTCTGTAACTGCATATAGAGGCATTGCCCGTATTTATTAGAGGAATGCACGCACGTTTTCAACTTTGAATTATTATAAACAGGGTGAAGAAAAACGTTGTGGTCGTGTAGAATGGGTGCTGACATGCTTAAAGTACCCTTAAATGTACGACGTTTAACTAAAATACGTATAAAGTTAAACGAACTGTTTAGTTTTGTGAAATGTATTATTATAAATAATACAATGTGTAAAGTTGACGGCAAGGAAAATGGAAGAGGAATATACATGTTGTGCCGACCCCACATAGACAAGGGCAAGAAGATGATGATGTAAAGTTGACGGCAAATATCATAATGAAGCATTGTAAGTGTTGCTTCATGTATCTTCCATTTTCTCTTAGCATTGGCGTCGATTCTGTCGTTTAATGTCTATACTTAATTAAACTAAAACTTGCACGTTCTTATTTTGTTCTCACTAAAGACGAAAATGGCATGTCGTTGAAAGTGACATAACTAAAAGTTTAATCAAAATGGTGCCTCTAGCTTCTTTAGCAGCTGTTTTACACGGCAAGCAAAATGGTCTTGACTAAATCTACCAACAAATACTTAATTTTTACTAAAATTAAGAAATTTTAAGAATGCCACTGTAATAATCATTCCATTTAACGAAATAAGAACGAAGTATTTTAGTTTAGTTTACTTTAGTCAGTGAACAACAGAATCGACGCCATTGTCTATTCACATGGTAAATTCAAGTTAGTATTTCAACACAATACAAACTTATAAATCTAACATTAGACAGATGAACAACTTGCAATCCCACGATTTCAAACGAGCTTTAACAATGGTTTTCATCCATTATGTTACTCGTAGCAACTCAAATCTAATTTACAAGCAAGTTTAATTTCAACAAGCGTTCATATTTCAGGACAACCGGAAAACTTTAATGGCTCGAGTTTGGCTCTAGTTTGGCTCGTTTGAGTAATAGAGGCTTCCAAGCAGCTGAATCTGGCAAATTTTGCCACTTATTGTAATGGCGCTAGTTTTAAACTCTTTACTAGAGTGTGAAAAAGGTGTCGTTCAAGAGTTCTTCATTCAAAAATTATGTTCAGAGTGAATTATTTCAATTTATTATTATAGGTAGGCTAGGTATATTATTTATTATTATTTCCTTAGTCCCACGGATGGGTATAAGTCTACACAAACTTTCGCTCTTTGCACTCCTAGACCATATTTTAGTATGACTCAAATGCATCCAGATCGTCTCGCTACTTTTTCGGTCTAGCACATCGTGTTCGGCTGTCTTTGGAACCAAACAAATCACGGAAAAATGCTAGGTATTTTTTTTATATTTCTATAAAATCAATGCCATTTGCACTTTTTTGAGAAAATCTTTAACTACTTTAAAGGTACATAATCTCAGATGAACAGGTTGTATTGAATCCAGGTGAAGACAGCTAGGTAGAATATAGTTTAAAGTTAAACCAAATGAAAGTTATCGATTGATATTCAAACTCTACTAATGGCGACAACGATCAATGCGACACTCGGATTTCATAGATGATCCCCATTCACCCCCATTATTAACCCGTCCGAGCTAACGACTCCACTATCGCTCAACACACACATGCGACTGACAGAACTGTTATTACGTCATTAATAAAATTACAAAACTGTGCCCCATGTGTTATACGAAGTTTAGAGCCCATTCTGTCCCTTCTCCAAAGGGTTGGAATAGATCCAATGTAGAGCTGTAACAGAGGTCGTTTATTGCAACCGATTTTCTTAAATCGTTACTGTGTATCGAGTCAAATGAGATGATTTTTCCGGTATACAACTGTGGTAAATTCTTATATGTAAACTTTTAAAAACAGTATACTAAGGTAAGGCTATAGAAAATTTGAATTTAGAATTAGAAAAAGGATCACGACTGCATCATAAAATAAATATAAATAAATAATGCTGGACATTTCACACAACATCATCTAGCCCTAAACTAAGCAAAGCTATGGGAACCAGATAACTGATATACTACTTGTATCATTTTTTGTTAGTAAATCCATACATATATTTAATAATCGTGATTTTGGGCTATAGTAGGTATATATAGAGGTAGTAGATATATTTAAATAAAGATAATAATTCGTTTTTACGTTGTCGTTATAAGTTTGTAAGCATCACTCTTTCTCGGTGTTTTGTTTTTGGCACCTACCTATATTACTGTTGTATTTTATTTCACATTAACCCAGTATCCTTTTTTTCCTCTTTGTTTGTTTTTGACTGTGTTAAAAAAAGTAAGATTAAGGTTATTGCAAAAAAGTACCTACTCATCTTTAAGCCGAAGGTATTGAGCCCTCGCGTCTAAACACAAGTGAAAACTTAGTTAGAGCGAGGAGTCACTATTACTTTGTAAGGTTTAATACAAGTATGTTTACTTCTGTAGGCTAATATACTTTTACGGTTCAACAAAAACCAGTTTGTAAACCTTTTTGTGAATAAATACTTTTTTTATTATTATTATTATTATTATATATAGGTATGTATCCCCAGATTTTTCTGAAAATCAGTATTGAATTTAGTAAATCTCATTTGTAAAGAGTGATATTAAATATAGTGATGTTTCGCATCCCTAGTTGAAATGCAGTCTACATTAATTAAATTGGAGCAATAGTCATCGTGAGTAAGGACACAATGACCCAAAGTGAGAATTGAGTGAATTAAGTTGAATCACGTTTGTGATGTGTTTATCGCGTGCTGCAGGCATGAGTGTTGCTTATTTAGCTAAATTAATTTAGAATGATAACCCTTACTTTAGAACAGTTGCTGAATTTGAACCAGGTGAGATAAAAACATTACTTCTTACTCTTGCGCACTGTTTTCTGTATTCTTAAATTTATTCAAAAGGTGGTTTGAAAAACGGTGCAAGAAAATAACATATATTCTCTTTTTTTGAAAATTAAAAATCCGAGATCCAAAATGTATGTTTCACTTTCAACTTGTTGAAGTCAAATATACATTCTTATTCATACGCTTTGATTATAGAACCTCGATTTTTTATTTTATTTTAATGAATGCACATTTTTTTCCCATTTAAAAGTAACAGTATACAAGATGCCGATAAGAGAGGGCTATGCCGAGGGTGCGATATTAAAAGGCTTAGAAGTGTTAGCTCTGAAAAGCCTCTGAACATTTCAGAACCGCGCTCACTTGAGCACAGTATTAAGGGCACTTTGGACTTAAGGGCCACCGTATATTATCGCTGCCTTTTGATATAGCATGAATAGATATGTTGAGTTGGGTTGAAAAAAGTGATTCGTTGAGATTTCTGATTCTTGTAATACGAGTATTCTGGAGAAGCTATCAACATTGACGTGTTTTAGTAGAAGAATTTATCTTCTGGACAGTTGCTCGAGACAGTTCACGAGATGTACCAACCTCAAACTTGATTTATTTATTTAATAAAAGAAGGTTTGATAGTGTAGATCATAGAACACGTTTGTATCCCTCTTTGTCCATTAAGGTTTCATCAAAGGACTTTGCTATATCTAATAGGACAGGCTCAAAAGTTATGAATACTACGAATAAACTCTAGGAGGTTATCTATGTTTAGGTTGCCTTCCTAAACTATTTTTTTATATGAGAAAAAATATGAATAGGAGTTCGATTCAAATGCTGTGAAACCTTTTATTCCAAATACGAATACTCGAATCTGTTGACAGCCAATTGGTTTAGCACAAACGTTTTCCATTACCTTAATTGGCAAAAACACACCTTCGCGTCAAAATCATATTTGGGTGACGAAGGGGAGCACGACACAACTTAATTTACCAATTAATCTCTAATTGAATTACATCCGTCATTGGTTGTGAGTGGACGGCCCGGTCCGGTTCAACCACAGAGAATTGTGTAGCAGCTAGTTTAGTTGCCTTTGCAAATTTTGATGAAACGCAAGAGTAAAACAATACGTAAGTTAAGTACCCTTTTTTTTCAATATGAGCCAACAATGTTTGTCGAGATCTTTTTAATCGAGAAGCCGCTATGAACCCGTAGTTTAACATGTAGTTTAGCTTTTGTTGAGAACCTAGTGTTCTAATCTTTATTTTAAGTTATAAGACAATCACTCAAATATGTATGGTACATTTTGGGTGGTACCTAATTACTTTACTATTAAAAGAAGCTTAGCCTGAACTAGCGATAAACCTTTTTGAGCTGTGGTGAAGGTCATTGATGGGTTTCAACAGATGGACACGTGAACTCACCTGAATACTCACTGACATTTTATTCTCTCTAACATCATTAGAGCTAAAAAATTAATTAAAAATTCAAATAGGAGGTGGTATAAAACTAAATAATTCTTGCTGTTCCATTTTTGACTAGACACGCCCCAACAAGCCCGTGATCAGTTGACTTTTAAAGCTCATTAAAATAGATGGTTCATTCATTCACTGTAGATTTTCATGCTGGCGGAAAATTAAAACGATACCCGCGGCGAGCGAGCCCACACGCTCCTAACCATTGTAAAAATGCAAAACTGGAATGAAAGAGAAAAACTTCGCATGTTTTCATACGTTTACTTCGCGAGTTTATCGGGCACGGTCGGTTTAAACTCGTTTTTCAATTTTTTTACAGAGCTGTAAATAACGCCGAAATTCCGGTATTGGTTTTTCTATCTACGGTTCCAGCTTATCCGTTAAAATTCTAAATATAGAGGGACATTCAGCAAGACAAAGCGGACTCCCGATCGACGTATGTACCTTAATGTGGGTAGAGTGTACGGTTATCTGCCGAACGCAGACGAGTGCTGGACCGCAAGCCTCACTAAATACCAGCTAATAATATTATACTTATGGTGAGTGTAGGACAGAGATTTGGCTTATGAATTGCAACCTCGTATTGAGTGCGCACAAAAGGTCGCGAGACTTTTGTTTGGTACGATTAAAATTCATTCAATACACGATCATAATGCTTTGTCTGGCTCGTCTATTCAAATGTCCTATTTTCAATTACGTTAATGTGAAATGTGAACTGCATAAAAGGAATACTTTGACCACATTTCATTCATCTGAATTCGTAATTATAATGTTTTTGTGCACATTTGCCACTATTCAATATACGATTGGTATTCCAAACGAACATAAAAGCGGGAGTATTTATGATATTTTATACAAATTAAACCAGTTATTTCATTAGTTTTAATCATTTTATTAAAAAATAGGTATTCGAGACTAATACAAAATTAAAATCCGTTTTAAAATAATAAATTGTATTAATGATAGGCTATCCGCATTGTGACTTCATTAATTTCACTTATTAAGTAAACTATAGGACAAACATATCAAAACTTAATTAAAAGATCTCGGAAAGATTTTGAATTTGCATTTACAGTTTGTACCGCATTCCGTGACAACTTATGGGATATATCTGTTGGAATAAGGGATTTAGAAGGATCCCGATTGAAGTAGCAAGTATGTGTATTTAATATGCGACTCTATATTCAAGCTATAAGACTTAAAATAGAACTAAGTATGTATTTGGTATCTGTTTTTATAGTAGAGAATATAACTATTTAGAACCTGGTGTCATAGTCTTGTTCAATAACATTATGTAAACTGCCTATAGAGTACGTTTGATTCAACGAAGTGCGAAAATAGGAACTACGAATGTTACTTTATGAAAGCAGTTGCTTATCATCTACTTTATAACTTTTAGGGCTGTAAAGCAAGATGGTTGAAAATAACGAGAAACAAATGAAGACAGTATTAGAAGTATAAAATTTTACATTATTTACATATAAGGACGACAATTTTTCCGTAATTACCAGTCAAAATATGGAAGCGTCCTATTCATAACATTTTATAACTACTAAACGCCTATACAGATGATATGCAGTACAAGATGTGCTATTTATTATATATAACAAGTGGCTATATCATAACTCATATCACAATATCTTACGTAGATTATAAATTTTGTTGTTGTAAATGCTTCATTTGAATTTAATCTCACAACTCCAATGTTACAATATCATAATTTTAGATAAATATTTTAGCTGAAGTATCTAATTATGGCACATGAAATAAAACTAAAATTATATATTACTCTAGCTACATAATACTACTAATTGAACTTAATTAATTGAAAATTTAATAAATTAGAATGTACTACGAATACAAATGAGAAATAAATTTCTAGCTGCCTATTTTCTATTTACACTACTGAATTCCATTTTGTTATTTCAAATTATTGCCAAGCGTTAATTTGTTCGGTCACTAATTATCTATTCTAGTGATATTAGGATAACAAATTCGATTATCGATATAAGACGGATATATCAATTTGAATTTTATCAATTCCAATAATAACATTACAACATTTATCAGAATTGATGATGTAAACAGTCAGATCCTCGAATTTAATTACTTATAATTTTTAGTAGTAACCATTTTATTTACATAATTTACATACTACTGTACAACAGACTAGGAATACTTTCATTGATAAAATATATTAAGTAATAATTGTGTTACGCTTGTGCGTACAAATTAATTATAGGTCGAAAGTTTTATTCAGGCCCACAAAATATTTCAAAAGCCAAATTGTCACACTACTTTTTTCCACACAAAGTCGTTTCAAAACACTTCAACCATATCTCTGGCTAAGGAGAACTGTGAGAGTTTACGTCACTTCACTACACTATATCGGTCTATACGTCCGTTTGGCACAGGTCGCCGAAAATCGGCAGGGCGTGATACTACCGAGTCACAGAGTCTACCCGGGGGTGCGGCGCGGGGGGAGGGTGCGTAGGCGCATGGGACGGCTTCGTAGTAGTCAGGACTCCTTGCCCGTGCCTGAACGAAGTCAGGCGAGCCAGCGTCCTCGTACCATCGTTGTCAAAGTTAGGCCTTTCGTACTGATGCTGTGGTCTTCTGGGCTGCATAGCTTGAAGCTCATCGTAACCGGCATCGTCTCCATAGTTCTCGTCATCAGACTCATCTTCACCAAATGCTCTGTACGTCGTTTCCGACTCAGAGTTTTTTCTCGAGCTAACGTAAGTCCTCCCGATAAGCGATTGCGTCACGTCAGGCTTCCCTTTATCGATTTTCCCTTCAAGGCTCTGATTGTATCTCAATTGAGCTTTTTGGTTTTTATCCATCGACGGTAGATCGTAAAACTTCAATACGTTTGGATGGCCTTGGAAATATTTTTCGCTGTACACATTTCTATTGTAATACCCTCCATTACTTGAAGGATACAGTTCTTCGTCCGGAGCATAGCGGTTTTCATATGAATCCACATTCTTTCCTGGAGGAAACCAACCCTGTAAAACAAAACAATGTTACGCTGTGCTTAAAACTGTGCTAGTGAAATTCGGTCTTACAATTCAATTTAAACGAGTTGTGTCCGGTGAAAATTCACTTACCAATGAACTCACACACTGGCGAGTGTTAGCGACTAAAGTGACCGAGGCGTAGGCAGCCGGGGAGCTTGCGGTTTTGCTCGTATTCCATTCATTGCCGTTCACTCGGGAAGATGTCACTTCCGCGTATTCGGGTAACTGTTGAGAAACTTTATCGTATTCAGAATTCGCCTTCTCTTTGCTCTGGTTCGTTTGATTGCTGGACATGCAAACACCGGGCTGATTTTCCATCCAAAGCAATGACTCAGTTTTTGTTACAGTGTTCTTGTTGTAGCAACTACTGAGTGGATGCGACAGGGACACGGCGGCTTTTATGTTCATTTGAGTCACCAAACTTGTCCCGTTGGAATCTAAAACAAAAACAAGTTAATTAAAGAGATTCATTTATCAAAGGGATACTTTATCCATGAATTCACTTGAACTTACTTTTTATCAAAGTAATGACTCAACTGTACACAAACCCTCTCATGAACTAAACTTTTAAAAATGTCAGCGCTAAACAAAACATAAAAGAGTAAAATTGGCTTAGAGGTAACTGGGTGAATCAACAAACGTATCGCCTCGAGAAAACAAAATAGAAAACATTTACGTTACTGGGTCTTTATTTCTTGGATTTGTATCATTCCTTTGTGCCCGAACGTGAATGCAAAGTGAAAGAGATCCAGTGCGCTCGCGAGAGGGCTCGTGCTACCTTTCAACTCGAAAGTAATCTAGCCCCCTTCGCCCCGCGTAAAGCCTCCATCAAACAAACGCTCGGCGCCCTGCACCACCCCACGACACTCGTGGAATGTTTTTAATTTTGAAATTCTGATGCTGATTCCACGGAAAAGTAAGCGTTTCTAGATAAGCTGAATAACAGTTTATTTTCCAGTTACGTTGACTACATTATACCATTATGCTAGACTGTATTCACCTCTATTGTTATTATTTTAAGTACCAATTTGTTTTAATATTAAAAAGGGGTACTTACCATAAATGTTTGGGAGAGCTGTCTTTTTAGCGAAAATGTTGTGCTTTCGAATGTATATTATGCCGCCAATCACAATTATTTTGAACAACACAATAGCTCCAATCAAAAAGTAAAACCATGTTTCCATCACGAAGTCCCCAGCCACTATAGAGACTTCCCCATTTATTGGATATCTGAAATAAAGTAAATATTGCAAATCCTTTGTTTTTCTTATGTTTTAAATACAATATAAATATTTTATTTATAACAAGAACAATGATTTACCTCGATAATGGATCCAATCCGACCGAACGCGAATCTATATTTAAGTATACTTTTTGGCTAAAAGGACCCAAGCCAACAATTGTTTCGGCAGCTATTTGTACCGAATAACTCACTCCTGAAGTCAAGTTGGTCATTATAAGGCTCGTGGCTTGATGGACAGTCGTATTTATGGCCACCATTGATTTATTGGCCGGTATGTCCAGCCAGTTTACGACTACATTGTAACCAGTTATGATCCCGTTTTGTAAGTGAAGTTCTGGCGGTGACCACTTCAAATGGACGGTGGTACTGTTGAGAATAAACATTTCAATGTTGATCGGAGGCCCGTCGGGAGCTGAAAAAAAAAACATGTTATTCGATATTCACGAGTAGCTGTAACAGTATTGCATAAAGGGATTGAGATATTTACCATCATCCAAAGTTTGAGCCACCCTGGAATTTGAGGGCTTTCCCTCGAATTTCCTATAAAAGGGTATCAAGAAAAATTCGTATTTCGTATACTTTTTCAAAGACGTTATTTCATACCCAGATACGTCGTTGGAATGCAAAATAGTTTTCATTTCGTACTCAGTAGTCACATTGTCTAGGGGACGGAAATATATAAAAAGTCCTTCGAGGTAGTAAAAATTTAAAATCTCCCACATCAGCTTTATGGTCCTGGCGTCTATGGGCGTCGCCTCTATGAGTTCTACAATGTTGTCTGTGAGAATGTTGTTTCTAAACTCCGTGCTATTTGAATAAGTGCTTGGCTCCCACAAAGAATTTGTGTCCTCTCCAATAGTGATAGCGTCTGAGACTGGACTCGCGCCGGACAACCCATGAGAGTTTTCCGTCCTTACAATAAACATGTACGTTACGCCGGGCACAAGTGACTTTACAGTGTATTGTGTTTGATAAACCCGTCTTGCGAGCACTACCCATCCTCGAGAATTTCTCGGCGTATTATTCCCCTGAAGAGTTTCTCTCGAAAATACTTCAACTTGATATCCAACTACTGACGACGATCCGATCTTATTGTTTTGATTCCATACTATGGTAACGCTTGTATCTGTGGAGTTGTATATTTGTGGTTTAGTTGGAGGTCCTGGTAATGAAGACGAATCTGCAGCTCTGAAGAAATGGATATTTGGATTTGTTGGGCTATCAACCAATAAAACGCCACTCCAAACATATTTCCCGTGATGCGATGAAGCGACACACGTATAAGTGCCGCTGTCGCCTTTATCCAAATCTTTCAGTATGAGAGTGCCGTCATTAGAGATGTTCCTTCTATGATTTTGTATTATTGCTTCCCCCTCGAAATACCATGCAATGATTGGTTCAGGTGTACCGATAGCTGTACAGGGGAAAACTGCCATCGATTTTATAGGTAACGTTTGGTTAGAGGGCCCGTTTGTTATGATTGGAGGTGGGCGGTCATCGTCTGACGTCACGGTCAGTTTCCCTCTGACAAACGAACTGCCTGCGAAGTTTACCGCTGAACAAACTATCGTGTTTCCAGTATCGTTTTTGTTTGTATCGTTTATAGTTAGCACTGACACCCCATTCAGTACTGCAGAGGCATGGTATTTCTCTCTTGATGTACCGGGGAAAATAATTGTTCTGTTGCCTTCTATGCTCCAAAATATCGTAGGATCTGGTTTCCCGTACGCTGAGCACGTAAACGTTGCTGAATGCCCCGCTTCAACGCTAACTGAGCTTGGTCTCAAATTAACAGACGGAGGATCTAAAACAACAATTGACGGAATAAATTTCGAGCTAGCTGCAGAAGCTAAGGATAAAAAAGTAGATTACGTATTTGTTGTGAAGTAAAATAGTGTTGTATCAAAGTATATTCACCGTATACAGTCAGGTATCCAGTAGCGCTTACAGCTCCAACGGAATTGTCCGCCTCACATGTGTATTCTCCCTCATCAGACAAAACGACATTGTCAAGTCTAAGGCTCCTGTCGTCTAGTACTTTGACGCGACCGAGTGGCATGTTCCCATTCCCTGCGGTCCTCCGCCACAGCACGTCGGGGAGGGGATCCCCTCCCACTCGACACTGGAACGTCACGCTACCGCCGTTCTGTGCCACCACGTCCTCAGGTCCCGTGATTAAGTACGGCTTGACTGCACAATGAGAAATAACTCTGAATAACATGACAAAAGAGGCGTCCGCGAAACGCTCACAAATAGCTCGCAAACAAGAAATTTGTCCAACTTAGTAACAGAATAGTTAGAGCAGAAATTGTAGGAATTAATTTGCGTAGAAAGCACTTACTGTGTATTTTCAACGTGGCGATGGCAGATTCCCTGGTGCCCGCTGCGTTTCTTGCTATGCATTGATATCTGCCAGCGTCGGTTTGCCTGGCGTCTTGTATTACGAGGTTCCCGCCGTCTACTAAATGCAATCTGCAGCAATAAAATATCATATTTTACGACTAAAACAAACCACTACGTAAAATGAAACTGTTCTTTCATATAACTAAATACTTTCCATACTAACACTTGCAAAGAAAGTGTAACTTAACAAAATCATTCAAATATAGGGCGGAATATTCTATAGAAAATTAACATTTAATAAGGGGTCTGCTGAGTCAGAACTATTGAGATTTTTACTTGATTGCTTGTTGAGCTCTTCAAATATCCCCTTCTTTACAACTTTGATGTACCCCTCTCAGACTGTTAATTATTTTTATGCTTCGCCATACGTAACAATATGCTCCCTCAAGATGCTCATAAAAATTCATACGATTTTAACGAAATAGATTGATAATCAATTTGGAAAATTCATATTACTTTTTTATTTGTTTTACATTTTCTTAACAGTTCTTGGCTAGTGTTTTAAATACATGCATAAAGAACTCTGAAATCGGAGTGTTCTTAAAATATGCTCGAGAGACAATAAACTGCAACCGCGACAAAGTCTCAGGACCATAAAATAATGCGGCGAGGTCGTTAAGCGCCGCATAAATTAGGTACTTTGATTGCTCATGATGTCGCGAACAATTAAAATTATACGGCAGCGAGGTATCCAATATCAAACGATTATATTCGGGATGCCGTTCACAAGACTATCGCATTTCCACCAGCCCACTCGGAGACATAAGAGCACTCACGACACGAATACTCTCGAATTTGCTTTAACTACGCTTTATCAAACTGGCTATCGATTCGTTGCCAACTTTTGCCAACTTAAAGTTCTTATTTTAATAACGTAACTGCCAAGTTTGTTGGATTTCCTTTTCCCAAAAGTTTATGTGATATGAGTTTTGTTCAACTTTCAGAGCTTGGAACAAAGTTTGTTTCTGCCAATGGAAACTGTAAATTAGGAATTGGTATTTACAATGTACAAACCTTGAATCTCCATCGAAGTGTAAGATTTGGCCGTTCTTTTTCCAGTACACTGAAGGTTCTGGAGAGCCTCTTGGAGCTGAGCATTCCAGGATCACAGTTTCTCCTTGTGCCGATTGAGTAGACGTTGGCTCCAGCCTGAACTCTTCACGAAGTACTGCAAATAATCATCTACTAGTTTCGAATCTTTTAACAACCATAAGTGTAAAATATTTGTTAATTCAAAAATACATACCAGCTACATGAAGAGTTGCATTTCTACTTCTCGCTGTTCCATATGGATTAGTAGCCTCGCACCAGTACACTCCAGCATCTGAGTGTGCTCTTCCATGTGTCGCTCTCAAAAAGAACAAACCACCAGCGGGCAGTAGACTTCTGTGTGTATCTGATACTACAAGTACTCCAGCTTTGTACCATCTTACAGTAGGAGGCGGTGAGCCTCCTGCTCGGCAGTTCAGCGTGGCTGGCTGATGACGTGCCACCGTGACGTCGGTAGGTTGTTCAATAATGTAGGGCGCCTCACCACTATTCATGTAGTCATCGCTCATTCCACTTTCCACGAGACCTGTTGACAAAAGATTTACACCACATAAGTCCGCGTATTGATTAAAAATAAAATAAATAAAAAAGCCTTTATTGCTACTACCTCAATACTATTTTACATTTTACTTTATAATAATGTTTGCTTGTTTCAAAATAAGTTACTAAATAATTCTGTAAAATGTTTTGAGTACTTAAGTCCTCGTATTGATTACGGAACAAATACTTCAGTTCGAGTGCTGTTGCAGCTAGCGTGTTTGTACTGTAATGAAAGGCGATCGGCCTGGACCCTCCCACTGCAATTTTATACAGGCTTTATTTTAATTTTAACTAACAAAAGACCCTTTCTAGGCTACGGTTTATTATAATAATAGGTGAAGTATGTCATTTGCAGCTACTCTAAAGCGGCGCACAATAATAATGAGCCATAAACATAGGCTTGGTAAAGCATGGGCTCCCCAAAGGATGCTGTTTGGGTCCCCTCCACTATTCAATGTTCGTAGCGAGCGCAGATGTTAGTTTTTGACACTCGAATTGATGTATGGATGTATATCTATTGTTGTACTTTGCTGTTATTGTTGCAAAGTAAAAAATCGATCGGTTGCAAAAAAATTCGATTCGGTGTCCGATTAATCGGGAATGAACCTCTAGGGATGGACTGCGACTCGATCTGAGCCGTAGCAGTGTTTTGTGAACAAAATCAATAGGATTACTCATTGTGCAAAGTAATTGTGTTTATTTATTCACGTGTCCCAACGTTGTGAATGCGGTACGGTACAAGGGCTAATCTATAATTGAATCTCCATTCGATTTGCTATCGCTCAAAATTTGTGCAGAATCTCCAATTTTCGTATAAATTATTTTTATTATTGCCCTACTTTCGAACCCTATTGTTTGTCTAAATGTCACTATTTTTTATATTGTAAAAAGAACAACAAGTTTTTATCAGATTTTTTTAATAATATTTTTTTGCAATGCTATCGAATACTCCGCCACCAGAGGTTGGGACTGACTCATACGAACTTACTTACTTTAATGCTAGCGAAGTTTTTGATCGTACAGGTTTCGTGTATAAATAAATAGGGAATCTCAGAGAAATAACCTAAACTTATCAATGCCACTAAGGATCGTAAATCAACGGTGACACCCAGGTATTGTAAGTAAAAGCACAATATGAATGAATGGCAGTGAGATAGCAAATGATAGCAAGACTATGTTGACCATGCAGCTGAGATGACATCTATAAATTAATGTCGCCCTTTTGTAAAAAAAAACTCGCATCCATTTTATTTGTCCTGTCCTGGATCTTTTTTTATGTTTAAACATTTTTCGCGTGTTTGTTTTTGTGTGATTCATATAGCAATAAATGTAAAATATCTTCAAAACCTGCTACCAACGCAAACGATGCAAGTAGAGAACTCTAGATACATTAGGCATTACAAAATATTATCTACAGGTATAAGTACATTCCAATGTAATGTTATTTTTAGAACACTGATATTAAAAAGTGGTTATGGTCCTGATAGCACATAATAGAGTTTCTTTACACTTTTACAGATACCATTTTTGAACAAGAAATTCCACCTTATTAAATCGAAGAAGATCTCAATAAAGATACCGTGATATTGATTCAATAACACATGTACATATACAAACTGTACCATAAAAGTAAGATTTAGCAGATTGCATAGAACATAAAATATTGTTATGTGTATCTTACGTTACTTTATCGCGCATAAAACTAACTTTATGGTTTCAGTTTTCCGTTAGAACTGGATCGAGTTGATATTGAATGGAAAACAAACTTGTCTATGATCGGATTCAAAGTTACGTTTTATTTATAGGTGAATATCTAAATAGAGTTACTCAATTATATGACATGGCTGTACCTAGATGTAATAAAAACATATATGGATGTATTTTATTTGTGTGATAATCACGCTTCAACTGCTTTTACTTTTTTGCTTCATTTGCCAGAAATAGCATAAATTCCAGAAGTAAAATTATAGTACGAAGCAAGCCAAATTATAAGTGAAAACTAGTAGTAGATTTCATAAACTGCATTGTATTTTTTTATTAGTTACTTGGTTTAAAGCAGTTAAAAACTGGATCGAAGTTAGGAAAAAAAAATAGTTTTATTCACTTCTAAGGTGCAATAAACTGACATAGTGCAAGTCACACATACTATGTAGGTACTACTCGCCAACGCCAAAGGGCGTAATTTTTCAACTCTCACGCGAGTAGTTACGCTCCATTGTTCAAAAATCTTTGTTAAAAAAAGTTTGCGAGGGTGCTTCGTCTCCCCTGCTAATTTACACTGTAGGCACATGTTGACACGCGTCACAAGAAAAAATAATATAAAAAGTCGGATACAGACATGGCTTTCGCATTTCGAACGCCACGCGGCCGTTCCGTGTGGCGAGTCCTAAGACCATATCTTTCTTCTGCTTTGAAATTGATAGCTCTCATATGTCCGTGAACTATAAACTTTCGGTTCGACATTGGATTGCACTCATATGAGCCAGGATTTAGGATTATGGCCATGTTAGATCGTAATCCCTTTGATTTTAAATTTTATTTGATCCAAAACCGATATTCCTTGCAGTTACTCTGTCATCAGAGCAATAAAATCAGCATTAAAACCCCTTTGATCAACAGAAACTCAGTTCAGTAGAAGAAACATTTTACTATTGCAACTAGGCTGTCGAGAACTCATAACTGTCACCCCTTGTAATTCGATAGCCGTTTGAACTTGGAATATCTAATTCTAATGGCAGTGATTGGCTCCCTTAGGAGGTAATCATGATTTTTCGAATTTCGAACACGTGTTTAATTTTGGGGAACCCCTTTGCAATGCGAATCTTTATTACGAGCAATGGTGACGTTTTTCGCGTAATTGGAAGTGTTGTGCTAAGTTTATTAGTAACTATTTCAAAATGAAGTGAAAAATAGCGCGGTGTATTTTTACTATACTTATTAGATTTTAATAAGTATTGAAACCGTGCTAATAGATTACCTACATCTCTCTCTGCTCAGTAGGTAATCTTAATAACACACATAATTTTAATAACAACATAATAATGATAAAAATTATGTTACAATTAATGATTATTATTAATTGTTGTATGTAAAGGAATTTTATTGAATACTGGCCGAGCTAACTTAACAATTTACGGGCACATGTGGAACTGACACAATTTATTAAACTCGTTTGCAGCCGAGCTCGAGAAACAAACACGTAAAAACGACACGGCTAATGAAATAGCACTTATATTTTATGTTGCAAAAAATTAAACACACTCACATGTGCTAAGAATTAGCCGGCTAAGGAAAGGTGGATTAGTTTAATGTGAGTTTCGTGAGTTGCTATGTTTGTGTTGTAAGGCGGTCCTAATGCATGAAGGGACAAATTGTTGACACAGTGTCATCTTTCATAGGGTCCGATATACCTGCAAGAAATAGGGCATCCTTGGAAACATTTTAAGATATTCTATTTATAGCTGTAATTCCAAGTTGTAGAGTTCAATTTTGTGAAGCAGATTTAAGTGTTGTAGCCATATCTCAGAGGCAGTTTACGGAAATGCAAACGACAGTTGCGAAGATAGTAATGTTTTTGTTGTAAATTTGGCTTGTGGACAGTTGGAATAATATTCGTTGTTGAATTTTACGTTAGGTCTAATAAAACCGTTTAAAAATCAAAAATGTGTTATTTATAAAGCTGATTTTGAGTTTAGCTTAAAATAAAAATATAGGGAAAATAATAATCGAGAAAAAATATTGAAGAATAGGTATCTCTGCGTTGAAAAGCGGTGTGCATCTTTCGAATGTATTTTTTTTTTAAATAAAGGTGTTTTCAACGTCAACTCTACGTCTTATTTTCAAATAGAAGTATTCTCGAAGGTCGATTGCCGAAAAGGCCGCTTTCAACAAGCAAAAAGGTTCATCTTCGAAGAAGATTCTAATCAAACTGGGTTATTGAGTCCCTTGCACAAAACTTTTTGCGATCTCTCATTGATAGCAGCTGATTAGTGTCCTGTCCATTATACTCCTGATAAGATCAGACAAGCGCTACCTATTTCTATACTTTGCTTTTATTTTTCACTTCCGTTTCTTTCAAACCGTAAATAAAAGTCAGTTTTATAGCGGCTATAACGTCGGTACAAAATTTAGTGGTTTGAAAGCGGAGGTCGAACACTTTTAAATATTATCGCTTTCAATTTTTATTTGGCTTTTCGAAATTCAAACTCTTCTTTGATAAATTTTGTCAGTATTGATCAAAAGTTGTATGAATCAGATAATAATTTAACTCTGACGGGAATCAATCCTGTAACCGCAGCGCTCTACCGTAGCAGTCAGGGTATAATTACAAATGTCAAAGATCATGAAGTTTAGGATGAAAGCATATAAAAATCTCCTTAAAAAAGTAATATGGTACTTACTATATTAAAATCTATATTGCAACGCCAACTTTAAGGTAGTCAAGAATGTAGTCAAGCTGATATTTCATCAAGCTACATTTAGTAGGTACCAATATTCTGTAACATAAATATTTGACTCCAAAGTGAATTTGACTATTATTATTTCTTTTCACCGCATTTTACGCAGCATCCATCACGCATTAGCCACAAAAGATAGGCGTCGTTTAACATTAGCTTAACTTCTTTACGCTTTGATATGCTGGGGTTCACTTTTCTATTGCAACTAGGGTTGTCATTTATCTGATTTTTTTGTTAACTTTATGTATCGATTTATTCTTTACTTTTATTATCTACAGATAATTTTACGCTTTTACTCGTGATCCTGTTTTTAAGGTTCCGTACCCAAAGGGCAAAACTAATGATGTTAAATTAATTTATTTATTTGTTTAAGTATTTTATTTTCTATTGCCGCTATAACAGAAATACTAAAAAACTGAATAAAATAAATATTTAAGGGGGCTCCCATACAATAAACGTTTTTTTTCGTTTTTATAGATAATGGTACGGAACCATTCGTGCGCGAGTCCGACTCGAATTTGGCCGGTTTTTTATTTCACGATATTGTTCGTCATATTTTTTATCCAAGAATTTACAAAAACATCAATAAATAGAGCTCGTGTGTGTGAGCTTTGTATAAAATATTACATTATAAAAAGTTATTGACTGATTTTTGGAGTAACAGTGTGAAGATGTTGAAGAATGCTTGAAGATGTGAGAGGATGTCGTCGTTTTATATATAACTGTCAAAAACTAAACGAATTTTAAAAACATAATGATGAAATTCATAAGAACACCTTGGTTTCAAACTGATGGCAACCCTAACATCATAGACTACGAAAACTAAATCACAGTGTCACGGTTTTTCTGGGGTTCGACACAATCCAAAAGCAGTATTTTTATAAACTGTTGATTGTAAAATATGCACTATACAGGCGAGGAGCGCATGTGTGTTTTGTTAACATAATGAGATTTGTCAATAAGTTACGCTTTCTGTTAGTCCCGGGGGCATCATTAGTGGTGTTTATGTGTAAATGTTTTTTTACTGTTTTATATGTTTAAGAACGTTTTAGTAGCTGTCTTTGAAATTAATATACCGTTTTAAACATATTTTGATTGTATTTTTTACTAAATTACTAGAAGTCTACCTGAAGCTTCGCTCACGTGGTTCCCAGCATAATTATAGGCACATTACTTCAGTAGTACACTTTAGCTTTTCACCGGTAAAAAATATGTTTTTGGATAGTAATCTTATATACCTGTAAGCGTTTTTGGATACTGTATCTTATGGCCACTCTACAAATTCGCCGAACTATTTGCCAAACCATTTACCGAACTATTACTTGGATAGAAGATGACAGGCGAATACAGGCGATGAGGCTCTACACGTTCGTCACCCTCGGCATTCGTCTATCTTCGCCGAATATGAAGAAGGTTCATTACAAACACAACATGCTTATTAACATACATCTTTTTAACCCGCCGAATGAATAGCATCTTTTGATTAACACAAAGCTTGAAACCCAAACTAAAACAAAATATTGTTTCAATTTAACCGTATCTCTGAACTTAACCCAATTTTTCTTATGTGACAAATAAAAGCAATAAAACGCGAGTGACACGGTTTATTTTTACCCACCTAGCAAGGAGGGTTATGAAGCTAAGTGTAGCCACAAATCTTAGATGGTACGACAAGGCACTAAATATCAAATTGAAACCTCCTGGGAGGGTGAACTTAGGGTGAATACTATGCCATTAGCGACGGTTGAACTTTGACTGGTGGTTATTTTATTTTAAGTAAAGACTGTGCCACCCCAAGTTTTCTTAGTGACAATACAATAAAAGTTCGTGAAAACCAAACAACCAACTTATTACTTGGGGCAGCTTAAATGTCTGTTGACGTACTAAAATTAATTTAATGCAATTTTTAATAAATTTACTATCAGACTTATATAACTTTAAAACTTTATAAAGCGCTCTTGGATATGCTTCATTAACAGCCGGTTTCTCGAAACTGGGATAAGTTGATCCTCATTGGTCGAATAACACTGATTAGACAGATTTTACCAATGATTGGTAAATTTTGAAGATGATTTGCGTTTGAGAGCTGGCCGTAAGTGATCAACGTTTATCACTAGTAATCAATGGTACTTTTTCTTTGAAGGTATGATTCCTCGTTCACGGCTCGGCATGGTAATTTATATTGTAGGTTATAAAATAGAAACTTTAACATGTCCCACTTGTATTTCTGAAGCTTTGAAAAAGTTAATGTCTGAAATAAAAAAAACTCACCTAATAATAAGCAAATGACTCCTAAAGTCGATGTTATTACAGCCAAAATTTCCATTTTGGTGGTCCACTACCACATTTTCAGCACGATGGTTTTTCCTTGTCATTGAAGTTTCTTGATTTTTTCATTCTATTGTTCTCTCTGTAACAAAAAAAATATGTTTTAAAATTTGCTAAATTTTTGAATTCGCAAAATTGATTGGGATTTCTTAGACCTCACTGTTGCCTAACATCAGGCAGAGTGATGTTAAAATGTTGACATATTTAAAAAACATTATTTTAAAATTATATTTATTATCAAGAAGAACATATGTTGTGCCGACCCCACATAATGTGGGAGAAGGGCAGGGAGATGATGATGATGATGATTTATTATCAATAAGGTTTTCTTGCCATTTAAAAAAGAAAAAGAAATAAAAAGGTACAACTTTGTCTTTGAAACCTTTTTTCAGCTTATTCAATACAAGCACCTCAAATTACACAATGAATTTTTATTATAAAAAGGTTTATGACGTTACGTCAGGGCATTATGTTAACCTAGTGCTTATTGAGATCAAGGATGATGATATTTATTAAAGGATACATAATAAGTAAATATAAACTACTGTATGATGTCAAAAATCTGAAATTATATAAAAAATATTCAGCCAAGACCAGCCAGTACCCAGTTCCAGTTATCTACTTTTTTGCTACAAAAATAAAACTGTCCATGATAAACGTTTCAAACGACAGTGACTCAATAAGCCCTACATCGTACTTAATCAAATAATATAAGCAGCCGTCGTTCCCGTCAGTGGCGACACTTCCTGGACTTGCATCAACGTAAACAACTCGAAAATATTTATTTAGACTATCAAGAGCATTATAAACATCTGTCCAATGAAGATTTGGAGCTCTTAAGCTTGTCAGAGAAACAACTCTTTTAAATTGGTAAACGCAAATAAAACATGGATGAATTTTCTCAACGGAGTTACAAAATCAAAAAAACTTACAAAACTCTGTCATAGATTTTTAACGGTGACTAAATTTATGTTCGAGTGTCCAAAGTTATGAGGTTCAAAACTCGGTCTTAAAGAAGTAAATACACGGTTTAAACTAGTTTCTTTTTTAATGGTACTAAGGACACAATAAGTAGTATCACTAGTACCATTGATGGTACAACTCAATGGTACTAGACCCAGGGCCTCATTTCTTTGGAGTTATGATTCCTCGTTCACGGCACAGTTGGTAAGCTCAAACTGTCGAGGCTCAGTTTGCGTTGGTTGATTTTCTATAGCGATATTGATGTTTGCATTTTTATTTACGTTCACTGTTTTAAATTCATTCAAGATATAAATGTGGGCTGATTCTGATCATAAATTTACGAGTATACCTACATTTGTCCCATTGGTATGAATATAAAAGTCATAAACTCACAAACTTATGGCTTTGGCCGCTGTAGCTGCTGTTTCTGGCAAAGGTAGAATAGGCTTTTGTACATACCAAAAATACATTGCTTTTGTTTTCTAAAATCAGTATTAACAAAAAAATGTAGATGCTGGTCAAATATGTAATCATAAAAACATTCTAAAGACTCAAGTAAAAACTTATAAATTAAGTCATTCTTAGTCCTCATAGATATAGATTTGGTTCGATCCCGGTGAACGGCAGGCGACTCCGAGACAGGCCTAAAAAGCACTGGCGCGACCTGGACGCCTTCAGAAAGGATTGGGTGATTGCGTTTTAAAACTAAAAAAAAAACCGACTTCAATGTTCGACTCAACATGCGGCGTGACTCAGGCAATCAATAAGTCATCCATAAAAATCGAAATAAGAAAAAGAAATCAAATCGTCAGATAATGCTTAGGCTCCACCGGCGTTAATGGGCATATATTATTTTATTCAAAACTACATACATTTTATGTCAAGTTTCGCGGCACGTGAGTACCTGGCATTAGTAAATCGTCAGTTTGACATAATGCATAAAGAGTCTTAGACTTATCTGTCGTTCGATTTACAATGGTTAGGAGGGAAGGTTTTTAGAGTTTTACGGGAAAATTATCAAACCCTCAGGAATAAAAACCACACCTTTCAAACAAAAAAAATATTTGAAAATCGGTCCACAGTTAGAGTAATCGCGTAACAAGATACAAAAAAAACAACATACAGGCGAATTGAGAACCTCCTCCTTTTTTTGAAGTCGGTTAAAAACCGCAGAAGATCGCGAAGTGTGAAAAGTGATGGGGGAGCAGTGATCCAGCCCTATAGAATGTGAAGTCTAGTGAAGAGATATCCGAACACTTTACTGTATTTTCCACATAATATTTTGAAATTATTTATGAAACCTCACAGAAAACAAGTTTATATTCAGAACCTCCTCCTTTTTTGAAGTCGTTTAAAAACCGCAGAAGATCGCGAAGTGTGAAAAGTGATGGGGGAGCAGTGATACAGCCTTATAGAATGTGAAGTCTAGTGAAGAGATATCCGAACACTTTACTGTATTTTCCACATAATATTTTGAAATTATTTATGAAACCTCACAGAAAACAAGTTTATATTCAGAACCTCCTCCTTTTTTGAAGTCGTTTAAAAACCGCAGAAGATCGCGAAGTGTGAAAAGTGATGGGGGAGCAGTGATACAGCCTTATAGAATGTGAAGTCTAGTGAAGAGATATCCGAACACTTTACTGTATTTTCCACATAATATTTTGAAATTATTTATGAAACCTCACAGAAAACAAGTTTATATTCAGAACCTCCTCCTTTTTTGAAGTCGTTTAAAAACCGCAGAAGATCGCGAAGTGTGAAAAGTGATGGGGGAGCAGTGATACAGCCTTATAGAATGTGAAGTCTAGTGAAGAGATATCCGAACACTTTACTGTATTTTCCACATAATATTTTGAAATTATTTATGAAACCTCACAGAAAACAAGTTTATATTCAGAATCTGGTACAGCATTTAAATTATGAAAACAGTGCCAAGCATGGAATAAATAAAACATGGAGCGAATGCGTCATCAAATTATGTCAGTTCTTTTTATTCCCGTTTCGTCGAAAGAAAATCATTTTACATACGATAACAATATTTTTGCCACAATTTTTACTACGAGTATAAATTGTATTGTATAATGTCAAGCTTTTTTCGTTTCATTAAGTTCCAAATACACGATGGCCAAAGGATTTCATATAAATTAATTAAATATCCATTCTATTTCTACAAAACAAATTATGAAACTCAAAGTACCAATTCAATTAATATTGACGGGTTCCATCGAACTAATCATTGAGCGTCAATTTGAAACAAATATGGTTCGAAAAATTGTTTTGCCGAAATGATTTCAATCTCTATTCAAATGAGGTTAAGGGTGAATATAAAACAGGATTTCAATCGTAAACAATTCTGCGGGTAATATTATATCTGGGATTGAATAAAGATTGGCTTATAGGTCGTAGTACATGACCCTGATATAACTTTTGACTAGTTTGAATTAGTTTATCTCGCTCAACTGCTCTTGACAACTTCCGTCGTTGGAGTGGGTTACGTCTATTGATTTGGACTGGAGCTTGTTCAAACAATATTGGTTATGTTATGTTAAATCATTGTTCATAAACAGCATCAGACTATATTAAGTAAGTTTATGTTACTTACTTTGACCCTTAAATAATGATTTAAATACATACTTTTGTATGAACATCAAGGTGTAAAGGTATATTCTGAAATATTTCAAACTTCACTCTATTTTGAAAATCAGATTTTCATAAAAATAATGATAAAACCACACCTACCCAGCCGACGACACTGTCACACGGGCGTCACACCTTGTTGTAATGGCTACTAACCAATTATAAAGCTGTTATATAGGGTCTTTCATTTTAAACTAACTTAATTCAGGAATTGGGTTCAACTACTATTTATTTAATGATTAAAAATTCAAAAACTATTTATTTAATGATTTTTTTGTTTTGTTATGAAAATCTCGAGAAAATCGATAGAGACTATCCTTTTAATTGATTGTTGTTTCTTGTATAACTTAGTCCATTTGGGCGTGCGACGTGATGTTGCTGCGCTGCGATTGGTCAACGTCTGTTCTTCTTGAAAATATTATGCAAAATGTCATAAAAAATCAATAAGATACTTTTTGAAGTGAAAACTAAAATCGGCTTAAGAATTAAATTGATACGGTCAAACGTCTATTTACAACACAAAAATGCGGCCTTGTCAGTTTGTGTAGTTTAAAATGAAAGAACCTGTATACCTATACCTACTATAAAGCTTCGTTTTTGTACTAACTCCCACTCGGCTTTCTTCTCGCCGACAAACAACGCCAGTATCCTTTTATAAGCGTATCTTGTAGATAAGTCCGGTCATATTTCAATATTCTCGAGAAAATATCTCACAGTAGCCATCTCTAAGATAAGATATCCGTGGGACATAAACATCGGAGGAACTCACAATAAAGCTTGAACATGATAACGGATGTGATTTTAACTTAATGGTAAAC
The DNA here is from genome assembly GCA_963565295.1 of Epirrhoe alternata. NCBI lineage: Eukaryota > Metazoa > Arthropoda > Insecta > Lepidoptera > Geometridae > Epirrhoe > Epirrhoe alternata. Next base: position 7,327,023 of record OY751381.1, on the reverse strand, counting down.
AATGTAGGTAGCTAAAATGCTCATAAAAGGTCGGTTTATGTCGAAATATAAACAAAGGTATGTAAATTCAGTAGAGTTTTTGATTTATTTTAATCCCTATACCTGCGATCGTCCTACCGTACCATAACTAGTAATATAGTAAGGTAATACTGTTACTACTTTGAAAATCCGAGCTCTGTTTCATGAGAGTAAAAATATATTTTAACAGTTTAAACAAATTAATTCACTGTAAATATTTGCTTAGCGCAATTATTTTAGTGTTCCATATTCTTGACCATGTTTTGTACTAGGTTACGAATTTACTAAAACATTAATTTAAATTATTAAGGAACCAGACATAAACAACCAATAAACTATAAATATGTATCGGGTTCTCACGGTGCACATGTGCTCAAAAACTAAACGCTCACTAAAACAAACGCAGGCCAAGGTTAGCTTATAATTTATTACCACTTCAACTGATGACAGAGTACACTCAAAAAATGTTTCACTTTACATAAACAATGGCTCTATAGAAACCCGGCGCGACGCCATAAAACCTACAAAAAGAGACGGTTAATTGAACTAGACGGCGAAAGTAGAGCGGAATTTTCAAAGCGCTTTTACAGGAAAAATGCAGATAGTAAAACAATCAATACACAGTAGATAAACGAAGCTTTGCATGCTCCGGACAAACTATGCAGCTCAAAGCCGTAATAAGGCTGTTGACTATTTTACTTCCCAGGCGCGGTCGAGATAACTTTAGCAAACGCACTAAAGCGTTGAGCCTCATGTTTACCCACCACATACAACGCCGTCGACACATTTTATTAACGTCTGAAGATTATACGGAATCACTAAGTACGCACTAAGTACATTTATATAAGTGTCAAGTATTTTGCCGATTGAAATGATGTTTAAGTTCACCGGGACTCTGACCTTATAAGTCGAGTGTGTTATGACGAACGAGTGAAAATATTTTGAATGCAGCCTTATAAGTTTATAGAAAAGTCTCACGAAACCACCGTTACCGGCGCGATCACACGCGGCAGCTTTTTCAACCGTGGGTGCTATTACAAAAATAAATGAAAACATACTTTTGAATAATGTTTGTTTTGACGAGGGCTACCATATTTACGGTGCGCTTAAGGAGCGAGTGTCGACATACGTAGACCCACACAAAGAGGGATTGATAGCTACAATCTTGTAAATTATGAACTGTACGTTCTACTTTAGGAATTGATTAATTGTTGGTGGGACTTCTCAGAGTCCATACGAACCAATTTAGGATCAGTCTAAGACGTTTATTTGTCGGCGCTGCTAGTTTTTTAATTGCCTGTACCATCAATCGTTCACGACATTGATTTACAAGTTTACGATTGATTCCTTTGATGGACAATTGAGAAGGCTTTGAAAAAGATGTGACGTGTGAAAAGTATGTTTGACAAAGGGCGTTCGAAGAGGATTACGCAGTTTTTTTAGTCTGCGTCGGTGCGTATGTTGCCGAAATTGCACAAGTTTTTGCTAAAGTTTCGGACAATGCCTGACTGGCTTCACAATGGTATATTTTTGTTCGTGCGGTCTCCACTGACAGTTCACGTGATGTATTGGGCTCGGGTAGAGGATTATTTTTACCCATTTCACAAAGTTTGCAATGCATCTATTGTAAGCGACGGAAGCGGCTTCACAAAGACCAAGAGATTATTATCAACAAAGAGTATGGACTTGTGAATGATCTGGGATTTGGGATTGAATATGTGAGGTAATATTTGTTAAAATTTGACAGTGCTCAAAAGATTACAGCATAATCTTTGAGATTAGAGCTACTTAGTAGGTGTTCTAAACAAAAGCTTGTTGAATGTTTTTGAAACACCATTAAAACAAATGAATAGTATTTTGCCTAAATAGCACACACGGCGAAGCAATCGATGTTTTGCATTTTGCCGTCGAAGCTCAGACCAAACAAGAGCGTATAAATAATGCATGCCACCAACTTCAAAGTTCAATATAGAGATGTCAAAATGTTAAAAGAAGAGCAGAACTTCAGTCTACCTCCGTTCCCAGTTTGGCGATCAAAGCTGAGCGTCATTTTATGGTTTCCTTGAGTTTCCTGATTTATGATCCTACTGGAAACTCCACATTGCAAATGATTGTAGGTACCTAATATTCCTATATTTTATTGAACAGATTATGAACGTTGGAATTAAATACCGCGTCTGCTCAGAATGTTAAGAACCAAAAATGATTTTCATAGAAATTAGAAATATGTTTGAACAAAACCTTTACGAGTTGGTTTGGCTTTTGGTCGGTCATTATCATTTGTGAATAATGCTTCATTAATATGAATGATGATGTTGCATCTACTCTTGTATAAACAATAAATTGTTATACCCATGACACAAAACAACGAGCATTGTAATCCTTTGCAAATTCATTGCCATTAGATGAAGACACCTAATAATGCAGATGATATCATTGAAATGTGTTTCAGTGTATTCATTGGACACAAAATGATTCTTTGTTTGACACAATTATGATCTTATTAACCTGTTGACATGATAAATATCTAAGTGATGACTTGAGTGAGCAAAGTGCTCACGAGTTGTATGTAGCTAATAGAACATTTTTTTTTTCTTTTTCTTCTGCGTTGCGAGCCGCAGGTTGTAAGAAGTGGCATAAAGAAAGTAAACTCCAGTAATAGTAGGTGAAGTCACGTTGTGGATAATGATTATGGAATTTTTGTCTGTTAATATTATGAGTATCATAAAAAACAGTGTCTGCTTCTAGCTTGCTGACAAACAAAGAATTTTAGCTGTTTCACATAGTAAAGTTTTATTCACAATACTTTAGAAAACTTCTGTAAACAAGAAAATGCTGTCAGTCTACACATACATTATTACCAAGTTTAACCAAGCGATTCCCAAAGTATTAAGAAACGTCTCTTTTTACAACTCAAAGAAGAATAAACTTCACTATTTAAAACCTATTGTTTCACACATTTTCCTGTTTTACGCTCATGAATGGTAAATTATTTTAGTCGTTCCAGTTTATTAACATTTTGCAATTCAAAAATGTCGTGAGTCTTAAGTTGGCCTATAGGAGTATTTTTTTATCGTGTCGTGAAGTGAGTAAATTGTGATATTATTATAATATTCAGAATTGACATTTTGTCTAATAATGAAGAAGAGCATGCTTTTTTGGCCAACATTTTTGTATAATGTAATTTTTTTTAAAGGTCATACTTTTCAATAATTATAAATAGTTTAATGCAAACACATCATTTTGCATTGCTTACAGAAACAGTGAACAAAAATAATGATTTTATAGGCTTCAAACTCAGAATTTTACATTTTTTAGTAAAAGTTTATTTTAACATGTTGCATAAAATGTATCCCATAAACGTTGTGCCGCTTTGGGCAGCTGCGCGTGTAAATCTCGACCGTCAATAAAAGTTTGAATAATTTGCTCGACGCCCACCACCCGTGGGCGAAGTGTCAAATTTTACAAGTCATTACACCGCATTTTAACTTTCAGATTCAAACCATAAATAGTGTAATGATTGCCATTGTGACTGACGCCAGCTTAGAGTAGCAATCACATCCAATCATTATAATTACGATCGCGAAAAGCGAGTTTCGTATCGACGCACGGTCGTCGCCTCATTTATAAATACCCCAATCAAAATAACTCATCGTTGATTTGTAAAAGAAAGATTAAATACTGTTCCGCGAAAGTCTCCTTTGATGTGCAGGAATTTCTCGAGTTAGCAGCTGATTCATCCGAGATGTCTATTTTTGGGTTATTCCTTGTGACGTGGAATGATCGCGGCGAAAGCTCGGTTACATTTGTTTTGCCGAAGTGAGATGTTGAACACACTAACGGCCATATTGAGTATCGATGTTGCACAATGTTTGCCCACATGTTTCTTCCGAAGTACCTACAGCACGCGTGCTATCAAAATATTGACCCTCTTATCCGCATCGAGGTTGCATTGTGGCGCTACACACGAGTATCTACTTCTATTTGCTTACCCCATTAGCCAGCACTTAATGTGTGGCGTGCGTTTAAAAAAATATTGGCTGAGTGTTTTTGATGCGGCGTATTTCACATTATCAAATTAACGATCGGGCTACCTATTTAGTTTTTTGCTCACAGTGTCCTAATGTCCTCGTTAGTGTCATTTATGTAGGTCCATTTTTTGTTAAAAAGGCCATACTTAACCATAAAGGGTGTGCTGTGTAACAATTAAGGAGCCGTTAGAGCTAAAAAATGTCACCCTTTGAAAGGCCCTGGCGGTCAGTGTCCAAAAAAGAGGACTCTTTTTATCACCTGGTTTGGAAGTCACAAAATGTTTATCGCCACTCGACGGCATGTTGATTTATGCTTCCACCCCTTCAAGGACCGAAATGAATTAGATTATTTAATTGGTCATTTATTTCCGATGATAACGCCAGTCACAGTCGAGGTCGAGTTATTTTAGGTCACTGAAGTGGCACTTCACAGAAAAATTAAGCTCTCGACGCTTTTGTTTTATCAAAGCCGAAACAATTTGCCGCAGTCTTTATGATTTTAAAAATAATATTTAGGCATCAGCTGTTGATCTAAGTTGAGATTTATTATACATAATTGCTATGAAGAGCACGGGATCTCATGTATTATGGATTACTCTCAAGAAATATGATGTGTTTCAAGACAAAAGGTAAAAAGATGTTAAAAAAGCTTAATGACTGGTTTACACTTTCCTGGGCCCACCCGTGACGTAAAATTAAAGGCTTATCTTAAATTATGCTTAATTGGAGGGTCTAAAAGTACAGATTGAATTTCAAAGACTTGATTGATAGCTTTTTCTTGACGTCGGATGTCTGATAATGCATAAAAATTCCAATATTTATTGTTATAATTACCATAAATCTTAGAATTTACTATGCCATCTATATTACAATTCTTACCTACAAAGCATGAACATTTTATTTAACAGGTAGGTGTCTGCAAAAAAGTATAGAAGACATTCTAGTCATGAGTCAAACCGAATACTATCATAACATTCAACTAGATAGTTCTTACAGATTAATTAGGTAGCGTCACACAGATTATAAAACAACAACTACTTGTATTTCTTCAATAAAAACACCTTGAATCTTCTTACGAGTAAAATATATTGTTCTCTTACGACCTCTTTCATGAAGAATCAGGAGGACACCAAACATGGCTTGTTAGTTTTTTCTGTGATCCGTAATTGTGAATCTTTACCTAATTTAAGTATTTTTGTAAGCACACTCTCTACCCTCTAAATATACTCTTGTCTGAAGAGAAGCATTGACGAATTGGTACTCAACATAAATTCCTTAACTTTATAACTTTATTAGGCGTATAAATTTACATTCATCAAGTAAATCAATTACTGCGACCAAATATCAGATGTTCTAGGTAGATTGCCGTTATACTGTTATTCTGGCAGTAAATTGCGTATTATAAACTATTAAATTGAATGCTTAGTGGGTATTTTAGTTTACGCATGAAATTGGTGTAGTTTAGCTCGGTTTCATTGCCCAATTTATGGGCGCTATCGATGCCATAATATTTATGGGAACGCTAATTACAATAAATTTGCATTTTATTGTTTGTTTTCTATCTAAATTTGGTATTTCAGAAGGCAAGCTGAAGTAGTTATGTAAGTACATTTTAATTAAATAAAATGTTTTATAAAATTATTAAAGCTCCATTTTACTCTCCCCTCTCTATTATACTAAATACCAGGACAAAGAACTAAGACTTGCAATTAAATTCTATTGCACCTCAATTTCATTAGCACAAGACCTTAAAATACAATGTTTCTTCTGAACAAAGCAACATAAGCCCGCTACGAAATTTGAGACCCTGCATGTTTATGAATCACAAAAGCACCGCTACATTTAAGAGCTGTAGGTTCTAAGACACAATAGTTTATTGTTCCTAAAAACAAGCATTCTCTGTTCTCTCATTTCTCTTAATTCTCACAGAATCAGAAGCCCCGAGAGTGCCGTCTGAGTGGCTATCCAAATTTCAATAACAGAAGTACACAAAGTAACTGTATAGTTTTAATTGGTTCAACAAAAAGTTTTCGCTCTCTGGAAGATTTTTTCTTCCTTTATTTTTGTAAACAGATGTCTGAGCACAGTATTGGGCTTAGCTGTTTTCAATTGACTTTTTTAGGTCCCTGAAGGATGACCCAACTGTTTTATGTTTTGTAGATTACGTCTGGTTTTCATTATGGTTTTGTGGCAACAAATTACGCAGCTTTCTTTAATTTGTAACAGTCTAATTTAATAAGGAGGATTAAGTAAAGTGAACAAATCTCAGGAATTATCGGCAATAGGTTGAATCACCAAAATAGAGATGTCCATCGGATGTGGGTCGCATTGAGACAGTTAATTCTAATTACGGCTGTATTGTGAGGCGAACTTTTATTGCTATCTCATTGCCACGCTCATTACGGGTCGACGTTAGTAATTGTGTCCCATTGTGCAGACGAGCTTTTTTCCTCGAAATCGTGTGAATCTGAGCCGAGGGGACATTTTGCATAGAGATTCTACGACTAAACAGCATAAAACTGACCTTTTCATGTATTTTAGTCAAGTTATTTTATGTCAAAGTCAATAAGCTTTTATTACATTTTTCTATTGTTCAGAAAGAATCATTTTAAAAGCTAGGTGTTTCTTATGTTCTTTTGCGATGAAAACAGACAATGAAGAAGCAAGCTATCAAACACGATCTGATAGCTTTTTATTTTCAGTGATTCATTCTTTCAATCCAACAGACAAGCTCCATTGCAAAGCCAGTCACATAAAGTCAAAAACAACTAAAAAGATAAACTCTCCTACATCAAATAATTCAAACGCTTTGTCACCCATATTAAAACTGAAGAAGAATTTAAACTCCACAAATAAAGAAGCTCTCAACCTGGCTAAAAAATTTTTAAAACCATACAGAAATCCAAATGCGTTGTGATTCCGGTACAAATAGACTGTATCGATCGGGATTAGGAAATCGAAAGAACAAAATCCTTGAGCAAACAATGCATGCACTGAAAGCAATGTTCGTTAAAAATAACGAGCCTCTCCAGGGATTTGCTAAAAGGATAAATAACTGTTATTGTGTATCTATTTCTGTTGTAGCACACGTTGGCCTTAGCCAACCACTGATGGAGTCTAAAGTTTCATCGCGGCCTGTCGGAGCGATTAGCGTCTTGACAGCTAATTTATATACTCAACTTACTGATCTATTCTGAGAGGGATGTTGTGCCCAACAGGATAACGTGTAGACATGGCATTATTTTGACTTTGTTAAGCTCATATTCCGTCAAGTGACGCAAGCGAACATAAAATATTGAATAGGTATTTTTTTTTACAACGCAACCAAATCAGCTGTGTTGGTTAATGTATACCATGAACAATAAAATTAACCGAAATAAGAAAATTACACAGCGTTATAATTTAAAAAAAATGCATCGCAAAATTGTTAATTATAGACGACAAAATAATTCCACATTTCAATTGCAAAATGGAATGCCTCAAGCCGACCGCGTAAACATTTCATTAAACGGATTACTTTATTTATTGTAATAACGTGCATAATGTATCCTCAACGAACAGGAATAGAGTTGCTCTCTATCCGGTCAAAATACATACTCCATCATTTAGTAACATGAACACAACGTCACGTCAATAAATTGATACTAAAGTAAATCTATTTGTGTTTATTGAAATAATAAGTGCCTGTAACGAGTTAGGTAGCGTTCTATGAAATTATTTTATTTTAAGCTGCAAAAAGCTTTCGGATTAACACGACGCCGACGTGAAAAAAGCCGGATAAGTTTTTGGTGTATTTCCATCACTTAAAAGGAATAAATTTCGCTAAACCAGTGCGTTGTGCAACAAACAGTATCATTATCGAGTATAATGCCGGCAGCTGCGCGTCCTTACACCTCATTGCCTTTTCCATGACATTGCACGATGCCATAAAAGATATTGAGTTTTGTTATATCAGTCTGCGCTGATTTGCGATATTTATGATGCAGCGAGTACAAGGGAAGATAAAACTTGTGATTTTGTGAGTCAAACATCAGTGGACATTTTGTTTTTCTCTGTCTATATACTATGAAAGAATTGAATGAATATTTTTGAAAGCCATTTTAGATTTTTAGATAGGCATTTAAGCTAATTATTATGGTTCAGTTCAGTTATTTCTTTGTATTAAGTATTTTTAACCGACTTCAAAAAAAGGAGGAGGTTCTATGTTCGGGTGTATGTATGTTTTTTTTTTTTTTTTTTTTTTTTTTTATGTATGTTCACCGATATCTCCGTCAGTTGTGAACCGATTTCCAAAATATTTTTTTTGTTTGAAAGGGTATGTTACCATAGTGGTCCCATAAAAATTTTACTCCTGAGGGATTGATAGTTTTCCCGTAAATCAAAAAAAATCACCGATCTTTCCGAAAAATGTGGACCGATTTCCAAAATTTTTTTTTTGCTTGAAAGGGTATCTATCTCTAGATCGTCCTCATACTTTTTTTTCTTGAGGGATTGATAGTTTTCCCGTAAAACTCAAAAAACCTCATTCTCACTCTAACTTCTTTAATCTTGACTATTCCAATATCTAACCTAACCTACTATATTATTTACACTTACACTTTATTTACACTACACACAGTGTTTATTTACACTAAAAATTGAAAAATAAAATTTTTTGAAAAAAAATTGAACCGACTTCACCATAACACATACAGACACTAAGAACCTTCTATGTACCTACACTAAAAAGAGAAAAATAAGAATATACACATGTAATTATTATTTACAGTATTCAATTAATAAATTATTATGTTATATTATGTACCTATTTGAAGTCGGTGCCAACTATTCTACTCCAACTACTCGATACAATTTTGCACCCAAGTTCTATTTGTACTCGTAATTTCTTCTTAGATGTAAATGCATAGTTGGCACCGACTTCAAATACATAATATAACATAATAATTTATTAATTGAATACTGTAAATAATAATTACATGTGTATATTCTTATTTTTCTCTTTTTAGTGTAGGTACATAGAAGGTTCTTAGTGTCTGTATGTGTTATGGTGAAGTCGGTTCAATTTTTTTTCAAAATTTTTTATTATAGATTCATTATATACTTAGCTAATAAACATGGAAATTCGAAGTTGTTCAATTCTAGTAGAATTTCAATTCACGATCGTTGGCATTGTTTCAGAATGGAATGCGGGAGCATATCCTGAACATACCCCTTCAACTCTAAATCTGGAAGCCATTTTCGGAATGAGCTGCTCTGACAAATAATTTGAGTACAAATGGCCGACACTCAACAATTAAAGCAACTTGTTAAGTGCACTTACATTTGGAGCCAACTATGTGTTTCATTTTACGGTTATTAGAGGTCTTTATGATAAGATAAAGATCATAATAGAGTATCATTCAATTGCCCTAAGCTACCAAAAATGTAGCTTCATAGTAATTTAAATTAATATTGTGATGCTTATCAAATTAATAAGAGAGTTCTAAAATTAAATCGTTGTTTCGTATATCGAACGATAAATCTCAGTAATTTACTTGAATGAAGTCACTTATCATTTTTAAGATGCGATAAATTTCCGAAAAATGGGTTCAGACCATCTCATCGCCCTAAAAGCGGTACTCACATTGTGCATGCCCATAAATTATCCTGAGACGACACACTAAAATAGCGTAACACCCCATCGCCATGGGAACCGAGGACCGACCCCACAACCTATCGCTAAATGCCTACAAATCCATCGCCAGAAATCAAAAAGACATCGAGACGTTACGATTTTACGCCCGTTCAATGAACAATTTAGGCTAGGAGTAATTCTCGCACGGGAATGATAAATGCATCAGTCACGCGATGAAACTGCGCGAATCGAGATGAGACTAAACAATGCGACGGGGACCCTAGCTGGCGGAAGTTTCACGGATTTTTCTCTGTTATTCAACAACAATGGCAGTCAGCTCAATACTCACCTAGCCAGCATGCCGTCTTTTGTTTAATTAATTATCCAACGGACGGAATAATTAAGCTCAAATTCGAGGCCGTGATTAAAGCGGCCTATTCTAAATATTAATAATATCAGGTGCACATTGTTTGGATGTTAAATGGGTGTAATTATCTGCGTGCTTTGCCGAAATTTATTGCACGGTTTTATCAATGGACCCCTGGGTGGAATAACACAAGACCAGCAAGTTCAAGATTGTTTCGTAAATTAAACTGTTGTGGTGATATTGCAGATAATTAAATTCAGTGGTATCGATGCTGCATGAATTGAATGTGGATCGGAGATGGTGATCGGTCACTCTGACAGAAGTCTCTATGGATGGGGAGTGGGGAACGTTTCGGTTTCCCAGTACCAGCACCATCAATCAGCGTTCGCAATACGGCTAATAATGTATCGTCAACAATCCAGCATTTAATTGGTGATGGATCGTCCCGAATGAGCTGACACGTGAATCCAACGAATCGTATTTTGGCTAAAGAAATTTTTCATGAGCTCCATCCGTGCATATTCGATACGGATTTATTATTTTCATCTTTACGTCTTTCCCTCTTCTGGCTCGGAAACGATACGTAAAATGACGGAAGATATGAAGGGCGGTAATGGGGGAAAATTGTGCTTTATTCGATTTTGATAGACTTGATGGTGGATTTGGGTCCCGATGTCGTTCAAGGGTCATGATGAGCAACCTTTACATAAGGTTTTTGACATTTTAGCGACAAAAATTTGCGAATAAGTATCTTTCATTTTATCGTTTTTTGATTTCGGCTTCTTGATAGTTCTTGCTAAAATATTACGACTTGGGATAAGTAATAGGTTTTCAAATGTTTGTCTTCAAAATATAACAACAAAGCTATTATTTATTATTCATATTTTACCAATAATAGTGAAAACTTACTAACGATAATGGAATAGATAAATCAAATCATCGGTATAAACAGTAAACTTTTCAAATTACACAAGTATGTAAAGCTTTTATGGCATTTAAAATAGGTAGCACATTACCCGTAACACGCTAATGCTTTCTATTCATAATCTCTGAAGCATTTTCTAAAAAAAGGTGCCACATGTATTGAAGTAAACGTTACAAGTTGGGTGTTCTGTCATAAAGTTTTATAATATTTTTTTTAGCTAGCGCTATCTCTACTTACCAAAAGACTACTGAAGAAGCTTTTTTGATATGTTTGTGTATCTGATAAGGTTTTTACTCGCAGCATGACAAATATTTGACGGTTGTCGTATTTTAAAATGTTTTGAAGTTAATCAAAATAAGCAGAATGTAAGTATGATAGGAATTGTACGTATTGTAATGTTTAGGATTATTTTTTCTAAAATATTTCATATGTGTTTTGGCTAGAGGACACAATGAGGAAAAATAAGGTAGAGCCCTAACGCCCGTTACGCCCTAACGCGCTACGTATCTAAACAGTTTTTATTGAAATTCAAAGTTGACAAACCATTGCAAAGTGAGTTTGATATGACTTTTTGGATACTTAGCCGGTGACGTTGCCATGGCATCTCGTTGAGTTGCGGGTCACTCGCAGCTTTAATATACTTTCTACACAATAATCTGTTCACAAGTTTAACTTATTTAATTTATGTTCACGTTGTGATAGCGCGGGGTTGGAAGCAATCGCCCACATCACCAATTACCCATTAGATAAGGATTTATTTATGATCCTCGGCTCTTATTCAGAATTAAAATTCATTGTTTCTCTTATCCTGAAAACGATACCGATAGCCGAGGTCAAGGAATTGTTTTATCTTTGGACATGAATTGGCTTTTAGAGAGCGATAACTAAGAATGAATGAATTTTGAACCTTATTTCAATGTATTTAATACTTTTGGATGTTTTATCCGATTTTCAAAATACCTATATTGAAGCTTTATTTGTGCTAGATAAAAGCTTGAATTTCAATTTATTCATTATTATACAGGCTCTGCTGTGTCTTGCTATAGGCTCTTATAAATAAACAATACAATCTTAATAATAAATGAACGAAACGCATTTACCATGCATTTGGATGAGACTATCAAGTTTAGTATAAGTAGGTAATTGATGTTCAAAATTTATTCAAAAATACAGCCGCAAGGTGAGAAAGTTCAGGCTATGACTCAAAAATCATGAATAACACGTGTCATATAAATATGCAGAGATATTCATGCAAGTAAAAACAGCCGTTATTTTAGTTTTTAATTTCCCATTTCGCAAACGAAGATCCTAAGGGGCTGGAAGTGGGACGAGGTAGTCAATATGCGCATACAATATACCTATTGTATGGTAAACTAGTACTATGAACAGGAAAAGTGTTTTAACTTTGCAATTTCATTATTAAAGATACCTACTGTTCTTTTTAATTTGAATTTAAAAAGTGAGTCTATTGGATTATATAAGTTTTCAAATATAATTATTTTGTTTAACACAGTTATGGCATAAAACTGTGTCGCTCTTTATTTGTTTAGATGAAATTTAAAAAAAGTTAAAACTAAGTCTTCAAATGAAGTTACAACATGATCGAAGTCGTGAATGGAAGCTAGTATAATATAAAACTGCTAACTTTTTGAACAAACTGTACGTTTTGCTTTTGACGTCACTAAAAAAGTTCTAATTTGATTCTGAATTCATGCTTCCTGAAAACAAAACTATGGCTAGAAACTGGCACGCAATTGCTAAAGTTTTCGCTTTCTGTACTCATGTACGGTCATTAACCTTGGCAGCGAAATCATGGGCTTTGTAATCTTATTAGATTACAAAGCCCATGAGGTATTCCTTAACCTTAACAATGTTGTTGCTAAGACTATGACTAAAACATATGCTAAAACTCGCGTAAACCTAAAAGTGCAAGGCCATCTCTGGTGATATAGTTAAGGTGATCGCACGACCCATCCGCACTGAACGTCAATTCAATAGAAGAAATGCTGAGACGATAGAAGTTTGCCGCATTTTCTGACGTCATCAGTATTTTTTCTATAGAAAAATTACTGCGGCGTACGGTGCGGACAAATGTAGCGATCAGCTTTACTGTTGCCTCTAAAACGCTCAACTAGCACTATTTCTTGCAGTTGCAAACGTAGTACGTTACATTAATTAGACGATCTATCTACAACGAAACTAAGCTCTACCTAAATTATAATTCCATACTTTCTTACTATCTGTACTCTTAAATATTTAGTAGAGTTGAAACGCATCCGTTCAGTAAGCGATGACCTCTCGCCCTGCGACAGGATCCAAGGCATTACGTTGTCTTTGCTGTCATGGAGATAAATATTGTTCTTTGAGTTATGTCTGAGTCATTGCTAGATCAGAACAATGAATTGGAACATTTAAATATCAGTTTAGTGTTCTTGCAGGATGTTGAATATTCAAAATTCGCTTTGTATCAATCAACCTCATTTTGAAAATTAGGCTGATTCAACAAAATAAGCTGTGGTTAATTAATGCAAAAGCACAGAGCTAGCTTCTATTTCCTCGTACGTTCCACTTCCGATGCAGGTAAAATGCTACCACGGAATGTATCAGATGGCACGATTACAAGAACTAATGTATCTATTTGTAACTGCCTTCGTTTCCGGCTTTTTGCTACACGAGCTAAGTCCTAGTTTCCACAATACCGGTAAATTCTGAAGACGTTCGTAATGTAGTTACTATACACGTAATATCCCACTAGTGGTGATTGATTTGCATTCTATCATCTATTCAATGTTAACTTCTGCAAAATATGGGCTTATATTCAGAGGATCTGATCATAGAGAATATTTATAGTGCCTTGATTGAGCACATAATCGTAAACCAATAGAGATAACGGGAATTAAAATTTTCTACATACCCTACCTTAATGTGATGTATGTCGCTATCGTACCACCGCATTATAACAACCGTATTATGGCAGTCACCGCTTTTAAGAGACTAAAACATTACCCAGCAAAGCTTTTTGTTTTGTCGTGGGATTAAATTAAGTTACGACAAATGATTTTGGGATACAGCCAAGTAGTATAAAAAACTTACGTTTGAAATTGTTGTATTAAACCGTCCCTGATTTTGCAAGGATTGTCGCAAATTCGTTACTGTGACGGTAATAAAGATATTTTTCAGGGTATCATTGGAATAAACGGCTTCCTTTAGATTAATACTTGTAAAGATTATTGTATGAAAAACATTTTTGTCCTTAAAGGATTGTCTTTTTTTTTAATTTTGTCAATGTTTTGAAAACATATTTTTTAAAGCTCCCTCACCCCACCGCCCCTAGGATTCTCTATGTCATAGGTATCAGAAACATACCATGGTACATACCATGGTATCACAACACTCAAACCCAGAACAAATCGTAGTGACAGTCATAAAGTTATTTTTTAGAATCAAAAAATGTCTAGAGTAATCGAAAAGCAGTTAGCAAAGATTCCTTGAATCGAAGGATATTTTTGCTAATTCATCTTTTCGCTCGCGGCGTCGGTAAGTGGCGGACGGAAGTCGCCTTTTCACCCGCAAACCCTTGAGAGCACCGCAAAATGTCTTCTAAATGACTATTTTTCGTCTTAAGTACATTTTGACATCTGTTTTTTGTAGTGTAGGAGGTGCTTGGCATTGCGACAAAATATACAGATGTCTGCAATTTTTTGTCGTATTTTGGTATTAGGAGTAGTTATTTAGAAGTCAACTTAAAAAAAAAACAACCAGATCAATCTACATATCAACGAATTTTCGTCAGTTTTAAAAAGATTTTATTTGAAAAAATTGAACACGATCCATTAATTAATTACCTACGCGGTGCCAGACCTAGGGTATTTTAGTCTAAAACCATTGTGCGAATCGTTTAAATGCGTTTAACAGTCATGTTATTGCACGCATGGCACATGGCACGTACTGCGCATGAAAGATTTTCATAAATTCAACATTCATTTCAATGCCCTAACGAAGCAAATTAAAAGTTCACTCATACGGAAGCAAAATTTTATGCTCTTCCGCTAAATAACGAAGTAACAACACAATAGAAAATTAAATTTAATAACATAATAATTTACTTCACCTAATGAACAAAAAATAAACTGAAATATTAGTAGCAAAAGTAATACTCACAACATAATACATCCAAATAGTTTCTAAAATCACACACTTTCAATGCACAAATAAAAAAGTCACAATGCACATCGATGTTTTGAATTTCGCGCCACACGCTCGAATCAAGCGACACCCGTGTCTCACGAAGGCTGAGAGGCAACTAACTTGATAGAAGCCGGGACTGTCTAGCCAGGGTAGGGGCGCGGGGGAACGAACAACCCCTGCAAACATTTTCTCAGAAAACGGCCAGCTCAAACATCAATAAGGAAGCAAACGATTAAGTATTAATAAAGCCATGTTCTTCAATTATCTAAATTCATTTTGACGTGATATCCAAAACAGACGCAAATTTTCCAGAGAGATTTGACGCCGATTCACAGGATAATTAAGTCGCTTTGAAATCTTTAAATTCAAAAGTTCCTCTGGCCTCCCAAGGTAAGAAGTTCTCGTAACTTTATTTATCTTCGGGGCATGGACTGCGGCAAATCTTTGGTTTTCTCTTTGAAGTTAAGCCGGCATGGACATAATTCTTCAATTAAGTCTTCTTTTTCATTTGAAGTATAAACTTTGTTGAATTTCAAAACCACTAATATAATATTTGTTTTAATTTCTAATAACGTTTATAAAATAACGCTAATTAATCTTTAAAATTTTAGAATAATATTTGATAGAGCAACGTATTCCAAATAGGTTTTTAAAGGAAAAAGTCAGTCATACAGCAAAGTTTTTATGAACCTAACGGCCACTCTACACATTTGCTGAACTATTTGCCGAACTATTCGCCGAACTATTATTTGGATAGAAGATAACAGGCGAATACAGGCAATGAGGCCTTACGTTCGTCACAGTCGGCATTCGTCTATCTTCGCAAAATATGTAGAAGGTCCACTAAACTTCATCACAAACCAGTTTGCGTTTTATTTTTCAACTTACCCTGCATATACTAGTACAATTTCGTTTATACAGACGCACAAACATTGCCCCATAAAAACTTTATAGAGAACGTTTAAAATGGTTAATCAATCTATTAATATTACGTCTGCATCGCCGGTGCAGTATATGAGAATAATCCGTATTGATCTAGTTTAATTTTAGTACAGATTCGTCGGCGAAAGCAGATCGAGACAGCAAGGCGTTAATTTATAACTATAGAACTATGTGAATGGCTTTTATTTTTAAGACATCGTTTTTTAATTTCGCTGTGTTCACTTCAATGAGTTTGATCTTCAATGATTTCGGCTCTACTTTACATTGTTCTATGAACTTCACTCAATGTATTTTTTTTAATTATCATTGATAACGCTTCATAATAAGGCTTCTGCAACTTGATTTCATTAAAAAAAGATGAAAAAACATGCCGGCAAGTCATCACGTTCAATGTTCATCAGATAAGAGCACGCAGGAAAACTTCATGTTTTTTTTTGGTAGCAATACTGTCAAATTTAATTAAATATACAGGAGGTGTTTCTGGAGCTTTAAAGCAGGATTGTCATACATTATTATGAGATGCGGGTTAAATGACAAATTGATGCAATTTTGACACGTCATGTAGTGCTGCTCTATAAAGTGACACTGAATAATAGAGTGGTAATGATACAGCTAGTATTATAATAACAGAGTTATGTGAGGACATGCTGATCAACGTCAATTACAGTAAATTTAAATTATCAAGACAACAACGTACGGAACACGGCATATTTTCAAAGTAAAATAAGTTTGCCTCACACCCAGTACAAGTTACAAGAGTTTATCCTGTTTAAAAGACACCATGGTCTATTTTACTTGCAGTTTTACACTCGTTGGTAGAGTTATTCTCTGAGTATTTTTTAAAGAAAAGAAAAAAGTGTGGTTTTATAGAAGTATTGTAAAAACAGCTCTTAGCACAGGGTCGGAAACATGTGCCGATACTCAGCAGACCACGTATCGATTCGAAGTACTTACTATCAAGCAATCATTTATTTATTATTTAACTAGAGGAAATACTCTAAAGTGGTCCGACTTAGACTTTAGGATGGCGAAAAATGAATGTCTATGGATCTTGATAACAACATAGGTACCTAACGTGCAGAGTGTGTTTTAAAATCAGCAAAATGGTTCAAAGAAAAAAAAAAAAAAAAACAAGCAAAATCTACGTACTCGTATACTATTTTACGACCGTAGTTTTAAAGTGCAACGATATTTCTCGCTAGGTTTTTCGTGCATATGAAATTGCGAAGCTCCTACAATGCCGTCTCTAGAATAATAAAATGTGACCACGACCCTAGTAGCTTATGATAAAGCTTGAACCTTACAAAGATTTGCGTTCAACGAAAGCATGACCTATTTCTATAATCAGAACAACGTCAATAGTTGCTCTCGTGCCAGTTCTCAAGAACTAGTTAATCCTACTAGATAAGCTCAGCTCTTCTCTCAAGAGCTTACGTCTCGGCGCCACATCTTATTATCGCAGTTCATACATTCAAGTGTGCTTATGTTTGCATTACATAAGATACGGACCTCGCCTAACTTGGATGTGGTAAACATAGGTATCAAACATAGAAAAGCTTAGACGTAGTTATCATCTTCCTGTCCGTTATCATTGCTTTAAGTCAGTATCTGTTTACTTTCTCCATGTACTGAAAACTGACACATATTTTTTTAAATAATTTTGGACCTTCTCTGTGGAGGTCTGATTTGTGTAAATTGGCATTTTTGCCCAAAATTTATAGCTTTAAATGAATGCTGTACAATTTGCCGTTTGCCGTAACACACTGTGCTAGCTGGAGACCATTGTCTCTAGCTTACACACAGCTTACTAATCATACCTACTCAGTAAGTTTTTGTAGCACTAACTTTTTAATCAATTATTTCAGGTTGCATTCATTAACAATACATCTTATCATAGGTACTCAGAGCAAGATTTTCTTTGAGTTAGCCATATAAATAGTCATAGAGATTTATCTTTATATCTTTAGGCGTTCACAGTATTTTGAAACGCGAACCAGATCCTTGAAACTAGGGTCATATAGGCACAAATGGTAGTAAAAGTACAATATTATGTTGTAACCAGGTGTGGGTTGTACCAAGAACCTAATATAAAACAATACCATGGTTTTATTGCTGGCGGAAGGATGTGTATCCGTACACCAGCCGTCATTTTACTACATCGTTGACCTTCCTGTTTTCTTAACCTCTCAGTCTTGGATATTATACCTAAGCTGTGTTTTTTTATGTGATACTAGCTGTCCGTTGCGGTGTTACCTGTCCCTCGGGAAAACTTCACTTTCTCGGGATAAAATATAGCCCATGTTCATCAGGAATAATGTAGAATTCTAATAATGAAAGAATTTTTCAAATCGGTTCAGGAGTTTCGGAGCCTATTCAATTCAAATAAACAAACCAACAAACTTTTCCTCTTTATAATATTAGTAGGTATAGACGTACATCTATCGGCATTCAGCTTTCTAATCTACGAAGATTGATTCCGAAATATGTTTATGTCTTCTAAAACAGATTATAGACTATAATAATCTGTCTCTGGCACTACAGCGTCCCGTTCAGTTCAGGTATAGGTAGACTACACTATACAGGGTGTAAAAAGACGTCTACCGAAGCCGAAAGGGATAGGTACAGCATCCCAACACACAACCAAATCCAAAAGGATTTTCTGAAAAAATCATTATATCCGGAGAAAACAGCGTTTGAAGATGACTGCGAAAGTTTTGGGCGCGTTGTTTCACGTAGAATGCTGGATTTTGAATTTTAACAGTTTTTTTCTTTTATAAATAAAATAATTAGGTAGTTATGGTCTTATTTTGTTGTACTAGTAGTAAAAACCCCAAAATAACATAAAATGACGTAGCTAAGTCAAGATTTTAATTGAGTTTTTTTTCGCTAAATATGTTTAGAATCATGGTCTGATTGCAACCCCTCAGTTTTCGGTAGTGGTCTTTTTACACCCTGTATAAATCATCTAGTTTAGATGTAAATGCCTCAGTTTTGTAAAAGAAGAAAATTGTATCTTTTCGGAAAAATAAGTTATTTTTTCCGAAAAAATAGATGAGTGAATTTAAATGACGCGAAGCGAGTCAACATTTTATTTGTGTTCATTACGCAATAGGCATCTTCAGTTAACCTACACATTTGATATTACTGATGTATTACGTACTTACTTAACCTTATAAGACTCAGTTTCAGTCAGTGTGTGCCAATAAAATGGAACAAAATGCTTTCACAAGCATTTCTTATGCAAATCTTCGATTCACCGAACGTTGAACGCTGATATCCGAAGTAGCACGAACGGGACGTGCCTGAACTTATTAGAAGCTGAAGCTACACTTGAAGTCGAGCGATCCGAGTCATCCGACCTCGCATCGACTTCAGCGAGTTTCATTTGCACACGTTGTTAAAATTCATCGTTGGAGCATGAATATTATCGCTTAACTAGCTAGAATTTTAGTACCTAGTTACTTGCGCATTGGTATGAGCAAACTAGATATTCAAAATCGAAGTTACAGCTTATTAGTGCAGGCATAGCAGCTCGAATGTCTAATATTACTACGATATTTTCTCTTTACTTTGCGGTGTTAGAATTTACATGAGATATAGATACAAAAAAAACTGAAAATGAGAATTGGTAGAAGACTGATTAAATAAAACGTATTTATCAGTCGGTGAGCATTTATTTATCTACACTAATATTATGAAGAGGAAAGATTTGTTTGTTTGTTTGAATGGAATAGGCTCAGAAACTACTGGACCGATTTGAAAAATTCTTTCAACATTAGAATCCTACATTATCCTTGATGAACATAGGCTATTTAATTTTTATCCCGAGAAAGTAAAGTTTTCCTGAGGGACCGCGGGTAACACCGCTACGGACAGCTAGTAAATTATAAATTCAAAAGTTTAGGCTACAAACATTTGTTCAAGGCAACAAGGATTTCATTTTACATTGTAGTTTCATATAAAGTTAAGTATCTTCTTTCTTGATCCCTCGTTTACTCACATTAAATAAATAAATAAATAATAAATAAATAATAAATAAATAATGCTGGACTTTTCACACAGCATCATCTAGCCCCAAAGTAAGCAGAGCTTGTGTTATGGGTACTAAGATGACTGATATACTACTTATATACTTTTTGTTTGTAAATACATACATATTATATATAGAAACACCCAGACCCGAGACAAATATTTGTAGATCATACAAACATTGGTCCCGCCGCCGGGGATCGAACCCGCAACCTTTTGCGTCGCAGGCGGGCCTTTGCCCACTGCGCTACAGAGGTCGTAAAAATTAATGAATAATCAAACATTGCAGTTGCCATGTTTATTCCCCCTAACTTTAATCAAGCCTCAAGCAACGAAAAATCAACACTTTCTCAAGAGCAATGTGTATCCTAGACGCTCGTAAAGAGGCATCGTCTCCCGGCGTCCAGCTAAGGGATGTACTTAACAGAGGTTTTATCGATGTTAAATCGAGTAATCGAAATGTTGCATGGCTGTTACTAGAGTACGATATCTGTTCCGATCTTGTAAGGCTCTTTCTTTACACTATCCGTTCGGAAACATGTCTATGATACAGCGTTATAACAATGTGTCGATCTTATCTTTAGGTCAGAGATTCTTTCAAACGCCGATACCTTATACAAACATAACTAAGTATATCAAAGTTATTATATATACTTAAGTATTACACGGCATTGTTATTCGTTTTACTTAAGATGTTTGTAGTTGTCAATTTTACTCGTATTCTGAATTATTGATTTGATCAAGCTCTTTTTAAAATGATATAGTTCTTGAATACGTCTGATTGAGTTATAAGCACTATTTAGCATAATATGCCACTGTTTGCAATCAGAAAACTTATTCAAAACCAAAGCTGCTTTCAAAGTGTCCGTGCGATGAAAAAGCTATTTATTGATTTTAGAAAATGTCGACTGCATCTCGGGCGAGCAGATTTCAATCCTGATTTTTTATCAGATCATATTTTATCGAATCAAATTGTTATAAGCACCAATTTGTTAAGTATAAGTACATCCCTAGTCCAGCCTACTCCAGACAGTGTACAAGACATTCTGGAACCATTCCAAAGTTTCACTACCTTCATTATCGCTGTAGTGTTAATGCGGATGCCCGTGAAATCTTTTAGGGGCCACTCCATTTTATTCTGCCTCTCCTTCGTTAAAACTGAGTGGTTATTTGGCTGGTTATTTTGGACAAGTTGTAAAAGTGGTCATTGCTTTAAAAGCGTGTGTTTAAAGCGCTTGCCAAATTTTCTGCAATATTTTTGCTTGTGCTGTGCGATGTTAATGTAAAGGTTTGGCAATCATACTTTTTAAAACACATAGCTGCAGTTTTTATGAGTTCTTCATATTTACAAAAAAAGAAATAGCACGTCATGGTTCTATCATATCTATCATAAATGCAATAATAAAAAGTCAAGCCAAATCAAATTTCATTTTATAAGTTAACTATGTCCAATAGTGAACTGCTCAAGGTTTATAATACATATATCAAAACCATAACTTTAGAGTCTAAAATTGAAAACTATTTCATATAAGTATACTAAAGGTAACATTTATAAGCCGTATGAATTGGATACGTTTAAAAGTTAATATACAACCCCATCTAACACCTACACAATCTACACAACTACAGAACCCATACCTCATCCGGGCCAATAGACATACTCTATAAAAATATACAGCTGCCGGTAACAAAGAGCCTATTCTGATGGTCACTTATTGTTCAACGCCGATCGTACAATAGCCGACATCAGAAATCACCCCGTCTCGACAACAATACTTGGTTTTGTAATAAGCTCTAGGACCGATCACAACTTTATACACAAAGATACAAAAATATTCAACACATGGTGGTTCTGGGGATCCGCAACGTACTAGCGATACGTATTCTATATAGAGTATAGACAGTTGGACCTCGTGATATCCCATGTTACGTGTGGGTCGATGTCGTTTTATTTTGACAAACGGACGAAGATTCCCTTTGTTGTCTTTACTACGATATATCAACGGCTGACACATAATTCTGTGACAAAAAATGTTTTTCTGAATGGGGATTTTGTACGCGATAAAATGTTACAAGGCTTATCAAATCTTCAATATTCATTCAACGTTCAAGTACAGTAGCTATTTCATTAGAACATTGTTCTGATTCTAATTTACATGGAAATGTCTCTCGTTATCGAGACAATTATTTGAATGGTTTCTGGTAATATGAATAGTCTGTGATTTATCATGACGCCAATAGAATTTCAATGCACACGACCACCCGCTCACTTACTAACGATGTCGTTTTGTAGACAATACAAGGGACACAATGCAAGAATAACGACCTTCCGAGACTGAGTCTCATTGATACCGGTGCAAGCTAAATAGCCAAAAACAAAAGAGGAATATAAATCATGATCCTTGTACCCCACGCGTCTGATCCTGTTGACACGATAATGCACCTTAATTCAATGGTGTAAGAGCTTGAACTTATTTGTAATAAAGTAACCACTTCCATGTAAACAATGGTCGTTTAGTGCGTTGTAGTTATTCGTTCATAACCGCAGTAACGTAATCATTGGGTCTATTGTGGACAGTTAAATTCTTAAAAATGCATCGTGGGGTGTAAGGTCCATAGAATTGTTCAATACGGGTGGACATTTAGTGGAAGACATAATATTGGTACCGCAGTGTGTAACTAATTGATTGTCGTTTCTGCTTTTCAAAACTGAGCGAAAAGACTTTTTAAAAGAATTTGTCTGCCTTTACAAGCTAAAGTTATTCTTTTACGAATGAAAACGAAATAGTATTGTTCTAATTTAAATTTTTCGATGGTGTTTTAAACATGATAAGCATTTTCGCTATTTAAAGTTAAACTGCATCAGTTTACGAGCAAAACCACGGGTGGAAGCTAGTTTTCTTTACACAGCTTTTAAAAAAGTTCAGAACGAAGTATTCCACATTGACTGTCTAGAGGAAATACTAAATAACACCAAAACAACTCCCCCAAAGTCATTATACAATTACCCATAATTAGTTTATCAAGGTTCCAATTTCAACGCAAAAGGTAGGCATCTGCAAAGTAAACTCGTAAACTTGACCACGGCCCTAGCTTAATTACCCATCATCTATCTCTTTCGCTCGTTAGACGGTAGACAGTGAGAGAAGACTAGTAAATGATATATCAGTAGAAAAGCTCAGTACTAATAAGGTACGGTTCCTTTATTGTATTGATTGTATTTTGAAAACGCAAAAATTAAAATAGAAGTCGGTGGCTTCGGTCTACTCTACATACAAACCGTATCCAGTGCGAGTTCGATTCTCGAGGTGGGACAAAATTTTGCATGATCTGCCATTTGTTCCGGGTCTGGGTGTTGTACCATGGGATTCGTTGCTTCTTATACCCACCACATAAAGACGACCACATAAATTACTAAGTAGGTCAAGACCGAAGAAGATGTGGGAGTTCGATACTTGGGGTGGGACAACATTTTATATGATCTTCTATTTGTTCCGGCTCCTTGATTACGGATCTCGCGACAGGCGTAATCTCGCAGTCACCGCTGTCAAACTTGTGTTAAATGGACGTAGATAAGCGTAAAGGAACCTATCCACACTCATGTGGAGTTTGAATTATATTTAACTCAATTTCGACATGAGTGTGGATTGGTTCCTTGCTTCCTGTCTGGATGTTGTATCATGGGATCAGTAGCTTCTGATACCCACCACATAAAGACGACCACATAAAATACTTAGGTCAAGACTTTGTATGTGACAATTGAGTGCAAAACATACGTCAATAATATTGATGTCAATGTGTACCGTGTTTACTGTTTGTAGTATACCGTGGCGGGGGGCTGTAGAGACAACCCTCTGGACAATTTACGAACGTCGAGCGTTCCTGCTAATCTAATTGGCACTTTCACGTTTAGTTTTGGTGTCGCCTTGACCTTTCTAAATGCATTTCGTATGTTCGACGTTTTGCGGAAGTGCAGACGTCAAATGCTATTTCCTTTTATGTTTGTCATTTCAAGCGGGAATTTTGGGAGTTTTGTTGTTGTCGGGATATAATGAAGAATTGAATAAAGAATAAAGAATAATATAATAAAGAATATAATCAGCATTGCCATTCAGCGTGGCAATGCCGTCAGTGTTTTGGGCACGCTTCCGACTGGCAGTGACCTGGATCAGTTGAGCTATCTATAGATCGCGACGATCCTTAGATAGCTTGACTGATTCTATTGTATTTTGTAATTTTATGTACATATTGTAGTAGCTTAGTTTCTGTAAATAAATATACTTTTTATGAAGAATTTGATTTATTTTGTGAATGTTATGGTTATTTTGTTGGTAAAGGAATTATAAGTCATAATGTTGGAATCGTAAAATAACTAATTATTTATTTAACAACTACTATTTCAAGTTAGTGTCAGAGGATGCGCATAATTTTACAAATTTGTTGTTAGACTTATCTCTTCTTCACTTTGCCTATCACCATTTGCTATATTTTTAAATATAACAGAAATAACAATGCTGAATTGCATAGCTATTGGTTTTTACAAATAATAACAATGACACGGAAATGGGGTAGCGTAACAAAAAAATCACCATCACGCAAGATTACCTGCCATTCAGAATTTCCAATTCTTGTCCCTCCCCACAATATTGTTCATTGCATGACAGCTCAAATTAACACATCGTACAAACCTTGTTCCCCACACGTATCTCAATTACTTAGAAAAGTTTTTCCGTGATAATTTATTGTGTACACATTTGTTTTATGTACCTAGAGCTGGTTGTTTCCCGCGACCTACACGTTTAATGTTATCTTGGTTTCCTGTACATGACTTAAATTTTCTCTACCAAATTTTTTATGACACAAATTAGCCTGTGCTGTATTTGAAGTGTTGATTAAAATAATGCCCCCTTCATTAAAAAGTCAATGTAATTTTAATCCATCTAATGCACTCATTGTCCAAATTTTGTCAAAATCTGTAATGATTTAAAGAACAGACTGAGCTACCTTCACTTTTATAATATTCGTATGGAAGTGTATGGCTACCCATACACTCCCATACAATAACGTGGATAACGTACATTATGTACGTACGATGAAAATTAAGTTTCAATGAAGGCTGCTATGAGATTCATCAAGTGTGTAATATGTAAATTGAGAAAGCTTACTCGCCTCACATTGCTCGTATAACTTTAGTTTCACATGAAGTCAAATGTTTTAGATAAATGAGTTCTGAAAATAGTTTTGATGTTTGTTGTTTTATGTACAATTTTTTGGACATATTACATCGACTCGCGTGAGGCTTGGACTGCGTGAACACGTAGCCTGGAACGCGCAGTATTGCCTTTGCATTAACATTACACGGTGTTTTTCTAGAAGTGTACCGAGGCATATCCAAATATGTATTTGTCAGCATGTCCTAGAAGTTAGTGTACACTTATATGCCCATCGTACAAAGCAGGCACTAGTATTTTTATAACAAACATTTTAAATATTTACTATTTTGGAAATGGCGTGACCAATGATGAGATATCGTGATCCTAGGAGAGTAATGTCGACACAACCTAAGTATTAGAAAATTTAGGTATCGCGTGCGAAAGGCGGGTACGAACAGACACCGTGGTCGACACGCGATCATATTTCCTTCAGGGTGGCAAAACGGGAGAAAATACCAACTCATAATTTAAAGCCCGGGAGAGGGCGATAAGTTTCATTACATTGTACCTACCAGTTATGGTTTTTAAGTGAGAAAATATTTTGTTATAAGGCCCGCTTTCTCTTGAAACCTAAAACAAAAGACGTGACAATTTTAACTTGATGAATTACCTGAATTACCTATGTGCATTATCTTAATAAAATGTCTTAAGTCAGGCAGAGTGGGGTCAAATGAGCAATTGGTGTATTAGCTGCTATTTAGGCAGCCTAGAGGCTTGAAGCCAAGACTGGTTGTTTAAAGTTTTCCAAAGCACCGGAAGATGATAGAAAAAAACACATATGAGCTCTTGGACAATATGAAAGGTTCGACATCGTGGTATAGTAAAAGTTAAATTATTTTTAAGACAGTTGAAAAGTGGAAAGCTTTTTGTGATAGAAAACGAAAACAGTTTTGGAACAATTTGTTAGTTATTTGAGTTACGTGATTTGTTTTGTTGAACTTTTATTTTTATTTATTTATTAGGCAACACCAACAGCATACATAATACACATTTTGTAGGAACATTTTAAATCAGTCACTCTATAGAATGTACACCCATTACAGGCATGCACAACATTTACAATAAGTATTAGGAACTGACAACAGCTAAAAAGCTAATATAAGTTAAAGGTTAATTAAAATCAAAACAAAAAATAAACTCAATTAAAAACAAAACAAAAACAATTCTAAAGTTAAACTAAAAATAAGACTAGGCAAGTACTTATTTGTCATCTGTGAGTTGGTTTTGGTGACCAATCATAAAATGTTTGTTCAATTTTCTCTTAAAAGTAAATATGGAGTCACCAAACAGATCCAAGTCTGTAACTTTATTATTAATCAGATTGTAGTCTTTACAAATGCGGGTAAGAGGAGAGTTGAGACCGATGTTGGAATTTGAGAAAGGGGCGTTAAAGATTTTATTAATGGGTTTTCTAGGGTAATTATAAGGAACAGTCAGAGAAATGCGGTTGATCAAGCTACTGTATCCAGTTTGGCCATTTATGATTTTGTGTAAGAAACTTAAATCAAGTATCCTACGTCGATTTCTAAGTGTGATCATATTGAAATCAGAGGTTTTTCTTTCTGTGCTTTTTAAGAATTAAATAAAAAAAGTTCACTTCAATAATAGTACCTAGTGATTTATATCAAATGCATCAAAATAACATGGAGAAGTCCCCATGTTATTTTGATGCAATAGGTAGTAAAAATAAGTATTTTTACTACCTATTCTCTTTATTATTTTTATCCCTTAGACATCTTCCAAGATAAAAGAATGGAATATAAAAGATCTGAGAGAATGTCTACCGCGCCTTGGGGATACAGTCGTGACTCTGTTTTTTTTTGTTATTCTCTTTATTTAATATCCTTAGTAGTTTTACAGATTCATTGGTCAATTTCCTAAAATACACTTTCATCAAAGAGTACCATTATGTTATCTTATTACGTTCATAATATTTATTCTCAATACTACGATATCAGGAGATTCCGAACTCTATTAGGTAGGTTAATAAGGTTTATTATCGTGTAAACACGTGGCCAGTCACCGTCATTTCAAGTTGAGTGGGTCCATTTCTTTCGCCGCCCATAATAATGTTTGGAGATTTATCAAAACGCAATTTCGTAATAGATACTCGCTCGACGCGACGGATTGCAGCAATCAATCAAAAATCTCATTCAATGTCCTATTTTTCAGGAAAACTGAAATCATTTTTTTACTAGCTCTTTACATACAACATGGGGGATTTAGAGTGAACCAGTGTTCAAATGAACCTAGAATCATATTGTTTTTATATATTTTAGGGGAGCCCAATGTCCAGCAGTGGACTGCTATAGGCTGATGATGATGATGATGAAACTGTGTTTATGAATGTGGTCGTTGTAGTTTAAACATTAACTTCTCCTTTTTACAAAAATATTGACCAAGATTTTATATAACATGGATTAAAACATATGTCTCTAGCCTAGGTATTAGAGTTTAAAGATTTAAATGAAAGGTAATACCAACTTTCTGTTATCCAAAGATAATAATTATTTGATCATGACTTATGTATACCTGATGGTCGAACTAGACTGAACGTATTTATCTCATTCTATTTTCTGTTTTTCAGTGAAAAAATTCACAATAAAAAATCTTTTACATCACATTCAGGGATAACACCTTATAATGTCAAAGTTAAATGTATCAGAAAAAGGAACTGGCGACAAAACAAGCGTGGGCCGTGTTTAAACACAATAATACCTTTTGTTACAGACCTTTGTACCGCTTCTGCTATCTGTTTTATCACAACTCTTTGTTACAACAAACAAAACAACGTAAATCTTTTCAATTGATCTTTGAAATAAGGCATTAAGGTTGTTTTTCGAATAACAGCTACCTAGGTTGAGAGCGTAAAAAAATATTGTCTTTGGATATTCGAAGATGACAATGGGTTTAAATGAGTACATGTATGATGTCTCTGTTTGGCATTCTCATCCATGATTTATGTTAGTTTATTTTTAAATTTCCTGTTGATACAAGTGCTTTGTGTATTAGGTACCTTATTCTGTGCCTATAGGTATTTTATGTCGTCATCCAAAAAACTATTATCTGCGGCAATCCTTGGATACTGATTTTTATTAATAAGTCTCTTTTTTAATAAGTCAGTTATGTAAATACAATCATTATACAACACAATCAACATTCTATTCCAACTTTCATCTAAATCACTTGGTTCAGACGTGATTGAAACAAACTTATTCCTAAACTTTCATGTTTGTATAATAAACAAATAACACCGAAATATCAATTGCGACCTTTGCCCAGCTGTGGGACAAACTAGGTGAAAAAACCAAACTTCCAATTGTAGTAAAATATACCAATAAGCTCCCAACAAGACATTCAATACGTACCTGATAAATCCATTGAACAACTCAACAAGTCCAATCACGATTTCACAACACTCACAAAATGTTCACATAGCTTTTCTCGTTTCGTCCAAAGGCAGAGGTCGTACCGATACGTGCTTTCGACCTCGTGCCTGAAACTTCACTGAGGGGAGGGCTAGAGCCTCCCAGAGGCACCCCTAGACGCGCGCATATCATACCTTAAGCACTCTATGCTAACCTTTGATTGCTGACGTCGGGTCTTTTAGGCATCATATGCTTCTTATCGTGTCACTAGTTTACTAGTTTTTGAAGGGATGCAACCACATGTAACTACATAGTGGCCCAATATGTTATTAAACATGCCACTGAATACCCTCTAAGACATCTTCAAAATTATCTTAAACGCATATATAAATCCGAAGGAGTGTCCTACATTTATCAATTTATTGTGTTTCCAAAATGTCTAAAATTAATAAAAACAGTTTTAAATTCGGGTCTTTCAGACCCCGATGAATATTTAAGGTTAGGTGAGGAGTCCCCTTCATGCGTAAGCCGATGCAATATCGGAAGATTCAGGAGCAGGTAAGAAATGTTTCGCGTGCCCAGGTTAAGGGCATGATGACAGTAATAAAGGGCCAGCTGTTTTATTCTTGGTGTAAGATTTGTGTAAAACGTGAGGGAAGGCAACATAAAAAATATTCAGGTAAAGCCGTGTTGGTGTGGGGAGACTTGAAACCGAAAGTCGTGGTTATAAATACCATGCGCATCAATTACTTTTTCAGAAATTTTACAGTATACAAACTTTCGAAATAGGTAAATCTGGTTAACTGCCTAGAAAATCCTTTTACACGAAACAGCAGCCATGATTGAATTCGCTTTCAAATTCACTATAAAGCCTCGTTTATACTGTGATCTTGTGATAAATGCATTTACGGTGTCACATCATTCACATGTCGCCCGTACATTTCCCACAAAAAATGCCAACAATAAAAACTTGAGCTCCCGAAAAATTAACGATGTACGAGTTGACAGTAGCCCAGCTTATCTGCCGGTTTAATAGGGGAGAGTTGCAACCATGGCGCAGAGAAAATTAATGGAAGCGATATCCCATATTTTTACTACTAGATGGTGACACCAAACTAGATCGCGCTATCGTTTCGTTTTGCACTTAGTAAAAAACTAGCTTCTGCGCGCGGCTTCGCCCGCGTGGTACCAACATTTTGAATAGCCTATATGCTATTCCAGGTCACTATCTACGCCTATTCCAAATTTCATCCAAATCGGTTCACTGGTTTAGGCGTGATTGATACACAAACATACAAACATCCAAATATCTAAACAGAATAAAACAGAATAAACAACTCCTCTTATCAGCAGTTTTTCCCTAATGCCGCTGTAACAACAGCTTAACATCTTTAAAGATTAAAAGACGACTCGTACGACGTACAGCACTGTTTTGAGAGAAAGTCTACATAGGGTCTTGGGGTACAGGACACAATCCGTGATCTTGTTTAGTTAGCGCTCTAGAAACTGTCTAGTTTTTTTATCTTTTTCATATTGTTTGACAGTACTGCAAAGTTGCGCATAATTTCAGAATAAAATTTCATGTTACTTACCACTTCCAGTTTATAGGAAGAGACATACTGGCATTTGGTATCTGTGCCGTTT
Organism: Epirrhoe alternata; assembly: GCA_963565295.1. Lineage (NCBI taxonomy): Eukaryota > Metazoa > Arthropoda > Insecta > Lepidoptera > Geometridae > Epirrhoe > Epirrhoe alternata. The sequence continues at coordinate 7,296,684 of OY751381.1, read as the reverse complement.
TTTCCACGCAGTTCTCTTTTTAGCTAATGAAATGTTTTTTTCCTCAATTTAATTCCTTTATTTTGTGTTTTGTTTTGCTATTATTGTAGGTTATGAATTTTGATATTAACGGTTTCATTTGAATAAAGATATTTTTGTGATATACTCTGTTCACGCTTTGTTTGTGTTTCATTATACCGTCAAAATTGGAGATTTCTACATCATAAAGCTGATTGAATAAAAAATCTGACGGTCTTTTAGATAAAACAAATGATTATTTGGGTTCTTTTTTATTTTATTATCTTACCAGTCATTTGTATTCTTTAACTGTATGTTAGAAACAACTCTCGCACAAAAACAGATATTTAGGTTAAACCTTAGTGGTTTACTCAATACTATTTCTACAAATTATTTATGTAAACCTTTTATTATGATAAATACATTAAAAAAAGGTAATTTACATGGTATGATACCGATATAAAGCTTTACCCATACTTTTTCATACATTAGCTACACTAGTTAAGGAACTTCATTTTCATCATGTCCTGGATGGGAAGAATAGTAGGCGAAATAAAAAGCAGGCTTAATGTGTGCAAGCAATTTATTTCTTTGATATTCTAATATTGTATTCTGTTATTTATATCATTATTTCCTAACTACCAGAATGACTTGAGTGCTTTCCTCTCGGGTAAGTAAACCTCGTCTTTTACCGTACTTAGTAATGTTACATGTTCTCTGGCCATACTTACTTGGCCCCTGGGAATCTGCTGGTTTTCATAATAATAAAACACATTTCCATTGAATGTTGGAAATAAGATAGGGGTCTTGTTAATCTGGTGGTTGTATAAGATACATTTTCCTTCATGGACTATTAATCAACGTCCCTTAAAAGCCTCAATGATACAGAAAAAAATTAACACAGTGTGCTGCTATTTCGCCCTCTTTTATTTTTCTGTAAAATACATTTGGGTTTTTTCTTGATCCTCACTGCTATACCTATTTATATTAATTTTGAGAATTTTGTCAAACGAAGACAGGGTACTTAGTGCGTCTGTAAGATGACGTGTCATCCTAAATAGAACGCAAATCCGACCTAAATGTTTCAACGTTCTTATATTCATTTCAGTTTGAAGAAAGTTTTAGAGTAGTTACTAATTATCATCCTTTCAGACAAAACTTCTCAAATACTTGGTATTTTCGTTACCTTACGTTTACAGAAATGTTAGTAAGTCCTAAAATACTGTTTCAACTTTTCATTTTCTGTCTGCGTCGGGGTTTCCAAAGGCAGTATTTCGGCGTTGCTGTGACATTTAATCCATTTGCTCAGATGCTGTAGCAGTGGCTGCCAGACTATTCGTATTGGGTTCATGCATTATATTTCAATGTTTGTGCTTACATGAATTGCTCTGAGATAAAAATAATAAATAAATAATGCTAGATATTTCACATAGTACCATCTAGCTAAGCAAAGCTTGTACTATGGATTAGACTATTCCTGGGCATATTTTTTTATGGTAAATGCTCTTTTAGGCTAACTATAATACAATTTATCTCTAGATTTGCATTTCTGAATCTTACTTAATTCCATCAAAAAAATAAAAAGTATACTTAAATAAAAGAAAACGGCAAGGAATAATCAAACCAGGTCTTTCTAAGCAAGAAACATTCAACAACTTGAAAATATAATTCCTGTTTAATTAAACATCACACAAAAAGCTACTTAAGCAGTTAAGCGCTTCAACTTTGATTATAAAAGTCGCGGATTAATTAATAAGGTGTGCACTCAAAAGAGAATCTCCTGTAAAAAGGCTTAAGTAGAAAGTTGGCAGTACCTCGCTGTAGCATTGACGGCCCCTAATCCTATAGCGAGCCGTCAGTCCTGAAAAAGCTGAATAACTGCCCTTAAAAAGATGTAGTAGCACTTATTTATGACATTATGGCTTATCCATAGGGATAGTAATAAGGATGTTAATACTATACTGTTAAGTTCCTGAATATAACAATTAAGTGTATCAGAGTGGAATAGGGCAGTTTCTTTGGGTAGGTATAGAAATCCCCTGCCTCCACTCGGATGAGATGCTCAGGGGATTTTTAGACAAAAAAAATTCTAAATATCCCGTGAATCATTTATTTTAATTATAGGACCATTTAAGCAATTAGTCATCATTACTGGATTGTTATATATCCGTAAATAAAGCTGTTCAAACGTATGTAACAGACATAGCTGCGGGTTTATCATGAAGCTCGTATTCATGCGCTTAAACATACATTTTTCATAAGAAAATCCTTTTAATGCACGAGGACTTAAATCCGGCCTTCTGATAAAAGTGTGTATCACACATGCACAACACGGGTCTTGAGAAACTAAAGGATATTTATATAAAACGTAGTGACAGTATTGCTACACTTTTTCTTTCACATTGTATCGTATCGCATTGAAAACCCAGCTTACAGCAGTAATCTGGGAATAAAGTACGGCTGTGTCAATGAATACGCCGATACGGGATGCTCTGGATATTTTTAAATGATGCATGAGAAGAGGTTTTATTTGAATCAAAATATCAATTTTTGTTGAACATTGTGAAAAACTTTCAAAAAAAAAATTAAAAATCTGCTTTTTTAGGTACATTACAATAGATTGTTGGGTTGAGATTCTTCTTCGAACCTGTGTTAGAAGAATGCCCTCGATTCTATGGTCTTATACTACGCTTGTTCGAATGTGTAATTATTATTGTTATTTTGAATCATAAAGACATTATATTACATCATACTCATTATGAAGTAAAGGTGTGGCTCGAGCTACAAACCTAAGCAAAAACTAAAAAAAACTAAATTCGTAAAGTGACCTGTATAACTTTTCGAGACTTTATTGAGCATAAACAAGACGCTTTACAGGGATATTTAGCATTCATACGCGGAATTTCATTACGCTCATCATGTCTGCAATTAAAATTTTGAAATGCCTCCCTCCGCGAGTTTGAAACCCCGCTACCTACGACGCAGGAAACAGGCTAAGGTGGAAACTCGAAACAAATTGCGTTAAAACGTAATAGAAACTCGTTCCGTAAAACTTTATATCAGATTACGTTCCAAATTCAATATTTAAGATTGATTCGGGCAGATGTTTGAAGGGCATCCCAAGCAGCCCCGTCTTGTGAAAAGGGCAACGCTTATAGACTGACGTATACGTCTAAGGGCGGTCCCTCATTGAAAATATTCACCAGTACCTAATGTAACAGCTCATATTAGAGCATTACAAATGTGTTCATGTAACAATACAATTTGTTTAACTTTGATTTCAATCTATTGCTTCAAAATCAAATCTTGGATTCTAATATAGGTAATATTACAAACAAAAGCTTCGGGTGAATAAATGTCTTTATACTTTAGATGCGAGTACATCAATAAATTAGAAGAACCAAGAATTACAACTGTAAAGAATTAATTACACAGTAAGTTATATACTTAAAGTAGGTAGTGTAGGTACGTGTACGTTTCTCGAATATTAAGCTATTTATTGCTTTAATTCGAATCTTGAATTGTTACAGGCGAATGACCCCGATGAGTGAGCACCTTAACTGAAGTACAATATAACTTCGTTTTCGCTATTAAATTGGTTCCCGTTTTCAAACGCTTCATTGGCATTATTTAGTGGTGTTTGATATGAAGCTAGAAGTGAGAAAATGATGCTTTATTTAAATCCAGCTGATCAAGTTCATGTTATTTTGGAATTCGTGAATGATTAATAGCCAAGACAAGGTAGACTTTATTACCTATTAAGGGTGGTCGAACAGTCTAGTCGAACTGTCAATTCAATAGAAAATTGCTGCTGACGTTAGAAGCGAGGCGCATTTTCTGACGTCATCAGCATTTTTTGTATAGAAAAATGACTACGGCGCGTACGGCGTGGAAAGTGTGCGATTATGGTTAATTCTCTGTGATCAAGATTGTCATTTAATTTTTTTTTTATTTCTGCCACATTGTTTCAATCTGTGCCCTGTCCACCGTTTGAAAAAGTTTGTTATCAACCGACTTCAAAAAAGGAGGAGGTTTTATGGTCAGCTGTGTGTATGTTTTTTAATGTATGTTCACCGATGTCTTCGTCAATTATGGACCGATTCCCAAAATTATTTTCTCGTTTGAGGTGGTCCTGTATATATTTTATTCCTGATGGATTGATAGTTTTCCTGTAAAACTAAAAAAAAATCTTCCTCACTACACCCCTACACACCCTGAGTAACGCCGCTGAAGTCGGTTTTCTTTTTAGTTTTAATTAAACTTTTTATTTAAACGGTTCTTCTTATCATACCTCTGATTCTTTCGAACTAGTGTGGTGAAAAGATTTTAGAGTGGAGAGGATTTTAATTCTAGAAGCTTTGTTTCTCCTTTATATTTTATTGAAAGCTAAATAAGCAGCTATTAAATATTCTGTTTACAAAATAGTCGCGCCTTTGTTAACTTTGTAAACGAAACGGAATGTAAAAGCTTTTTTACGAGACCCGAAAGCTGAAGAAAGAAAAGGAAAAATAAAACGAATTTCATACTTAAACCAGAGAAATTTGCATGATATTACAGCTCATCTGGCGCTCAGCAGATTTTTGTGTACAACGGCAAACGATCCGAAACACTAATTTGAATATTTCTCGGTTCGTCTCAATACATTTAAATTGCTTAAGTGGGTAATTAAATCAGAACTGCAGAGAAACCAAGGCTACTAAGGTCTTTATAAGTTATAAACATTCAATGTAGGTATATTTGTATAAAGAAATAGTGGAAATCGAAGGATGTTTTCACTACATTCTGCAACAGCCAACAAAGAATAAAAAAAACTTTGATATTTTTCTGACTTCCGTAAAATGATAAGCGATTACAATTTAAGACGGAGCTTGTTTTAAGCAACATGTTCACTTTCTAACGCTCATTTAAAAAAATCTTATCAACCATAAATTCCCTTTGAAGATGAATTGTATCACCCTTCCAAATGAAGCGTGTAACCAGCACATGTGTAAATACATACTAAGTCCAATTCCCCCTTTTTGTGACTAAACGCCCCGAGGCATCCAATTTACAGAAAAGAATCCCACAAACAGAGCCTCGCTCGAGATCACACCATACACTATTTGAATTTACTCTCCTAGGGTGGAATCAATTTAAATTTTAACTCGCACTTAATACACCCTTGTTTGGTGTCTAAGTGGTGTGTTTGAGTCACCCTCTATTTGGGACGAATAATAAGTTGGGAAGACAACAAAGCTAAAACCTCTGCGCATACCGCTCTCGCCTTAGGAGGCAAAGCAGGGTTGTTTGTTTAGTCTTAATCGAAAAATCAATAAAAGTGGAAAAATATTTCAAGAAAACCAACTTCTCTCAATTCAACTCAATTTTGTTTATCCAGTACCCGCGATACTAAAATTTTATTTACACATATATTTATGAAACTAATTGTAAATATATTATTAGGAAAGGAATAGGAAAAGCTAGACCTGTAATAACTGTAGATAAATTATTTATTATAGAACATGAAGAGGTTGAGGCTATACGCGCGTGACAGATATTAATTTCGAAACGACACATTGATTGAAGATGTCAAAGTCAAACAATAATACGAAGTAAACGAAATCTTGTCAATCAGTTTCTGAACGAAACTTGTATCAATAAAATGTTTGATAATGTGGTATAGTTTATCGTTATAAGTTAAATAGTACATATACAAAGTTATTATAGTAGTATATTAATCAGAACATGATTTGTTATTGTAATCATTAAGCTTTAATCATAGTTACTTTATAGTTTTACTATAAGAGGCAGACAATTGAATGAAATGTTGTGTTTTGTTAACGAATTAATTAAGGATATTAGGTACTAGGGATAAGATTAGTTAATAACAAAAATTGTGTAATTCCTCTATCACCTTTTAAAATACTCTCGCTAATATATGTATTGATATAATATCCTGAGTAGTAAGATAATTTCCAAGGCTTTGTGATTGGTCGTTCCGAATTTATGTAAATATCGGTAAAAGGAACACAATCTACTAATCATAAACGTTGTAATAATCATTGTTTAGATTTTTAAAACAATGTAGCTATATCATGTGTTGATTATTCAACTGTTATACAAAGATATTCAATCTCAAAGTTTGGTGGTCTCTGATTGGACAAATCCATGGCAGACATTTTACAATCTTGTCGGGTATAAAAAGGAATATGATTATGATTATGGGAATCAGTGTGCAGCAGCAGATCGATACAAAAGCTAAGTACCCACTTTGTAACTTTACCTATAAAATGCTTCTACTCAATTGTGACTATGTATGTATATATGTGATATTATGTTTCATGTAAGTACTTTTATAATTTCTGTGTTCTGTATTTTATTCATGCTGTGTATTCTTTAGTAGTGTTGTGGTACACATTGTTTATCTTCATGATTATGTACGTATAAATATTTCTTTGTCGAGGTGTTAATTCTTTGTACTTAAGGAGCATCTAAATTTATGAACCTCAATGTTATTTCTCTGGCTTCCCACTAAAGCTTGATAACTTTGTTTTATGATGGATCACCTAAAATAATGCTAGGCCCCAAACCGTGTTTGTTGCCCTGATTCTTCACGGTATTGGTCGCGAAAGAACAGGAGTAAACTTAGTTTTAAGACTATTCTATGTGATCCCAGCAGTCATACGAAATAAATGCTTTTCTACTTTGATTTTGTCTTTGTACCTGAAAAACTTAATATACCCACCATTTGAATGAATCTAATGTGTTTTCTTGCATATTACCATATCCAATTTTTAGTTTGCATTCTCAAATAGGAAAATATAAAACTACCTTGATATTTAGTAGTAGGTATTTTAAATTTCATGTAGGTAGATTATTTTATGTTTTGCTTCTGGTTATATCTTGCAAATTAGGCATAGAGTCTCTCCTGTTTTAACACGCGCAGCTTTTTGAGTTGTAAGTCATCAGTTCTATGTAACCTATTACGAATAGATAAATAATTCGGAATAAGATAAAAGTGTGACTTCACGCGAACGACATAAGAACACTGAACATGGAATTAACATGGTGCGAGTAATGAAAACAAGACTCCTCCCACGACATTACTTGCAACTGTGCACACAATGAACCGGTTGAATCTGAATAAATAAACACTCAGACACCTGCATGTAGCAGCTAAGTGCCCATTATCTTCTAGGAAGTATGTAAAGAAAAATAATATTCAATTATAACGGAATTTTAGCTCTCTGCATCTGTACTCAAATGATAAGATTGTAGTATTTTGAAAGTCAAGGTTAATACGAGTATAATAATAGCATGTTTGTCTTTAGGACACAGGCAATTTAGAAATTGAAGAAATCATCGTATTAACTTCATATATCACTTCAAGTTTATTCCTACTGTTATTAAAATTGAATTGCACTCAAACTACGGGTACCTAGATCAACCATAAAAAAGATGAATTTACTCAAAGTACATGATAGAAACTCTTTGATTTAAACATTTAATTCAACTTTTAACTGCGTTTAAGCCTCGACAGAAAGGATGTCTTTTGTGCAGTAATAGTATCATCTTATTATGCTAAACATCTCGAGGCAATTGCATTGCTCTTTCCGTGCCTGAATGGGCTATCTAGGGAATTCTGGGGAATTCAGGGCTTGACTGAAATGGGGGTAAAAATATGAGTATTTTACGAGATCTAGTAGGTACTAGATCTAAGTTTGTGCTTTTTTTTTGCGGGATTGATAACGAAAATTATCAAGCCTATCCTAAACATAGTTGTTAAGGAAACTTATGTTTTCTCCAAGTCCAAGAATAAATTACCTAAATTCATGCATTTCATTACTATTATGTAATAAATGGTACACGGAATTCTATTAAAATGAATTTCCAAATTAACAATGTTCCAAAACAAAAACAAGATAATGTGAAATATGGTCTTATGACTAAATTGAAAGCTTCTCTTTTACCAATTCCCGCAGAATTTTGCTTGAGCTCTAAATTACAGTCACAAAATTGAACGATGGAATTAGCTGCATTAACGGCATCGCTTGGCGCTCCAGCGAAGATTGGAACGGTTTTAGAGCAAGTGTCGCCTATTTGTATAAGGAAGAGTGCCAAAAACTTTAAACTATGCAAAACTTTTAGTGCTTACATTTTGATACTAAGTTGCCGTAAAAGAAGCTATGAAAAACATCAAATAAGAATCAGCTTGTCTCATTATAAAATGTAACTCTTTTCATTATTGTTAACTAGCTGACCCGCGCAACTTCGTCTGCGCATTATTAGGAACAAAGTAGAGGAGTTTTGAGTGAATCGAGAGTAGGTATATACAAAATATAAAACTCCGTCGCTTGTTATGATAATAATATTTTTTTTATATTTATGTTTCTCTCAAGAATCCCATAATAGATAGAGGTAGGGAAAATCTTATCTTAAAATCTTAATAAGATTTTCCCTACCTACCTCTATCTATTATTGGATTTTTGAGAGAAACATAAATATAAAAAAAATATGATTATACTCTCGATTCACTCAAAACTCCTGTACTTTGTTCCTAATATTGCGCAGACGAAGTTGCGCGGGTCAGCTAGTATCTTTTATAATGTTCAACAGACAGACAGACTTCAATCAACGTAAATAATATCCAAAAATCCAAACACCAACCAAAAGAAAAAGCGAACATTGAAATAATTATTCAAACGAAATGAGCTAAGAAATTTTGAGCTAAGGTAAACTTTGCAAAAACGCAACGATAGCGCGATCTAGAAATCGGTCAAAATTAGCAGCGCCATCTACTTGCGTTACAACTGAAACTTCTAAATTACCAGGTAAAATAAACGCCAAAAAAAAATATTTTAGTTTCTAGCTGGTTCCTGAAACCCGCGCAAGGTAGCAAAATAAAATAACATTAGGTAATTACTTGAAAACCAACAAAAAGAATCGAAAACTCGGCGATATAGATGGCGTTCTAACCAAAGTCAAGGAAAATCATAACTTCGGATACATGTATTAATTCTTATTTTAAACCGGGTATTTATCACGTACCTTTATCCTACCCTTTTTTCCGACGTTTTACAGCGTCCTAAACGTCGGAAAAAAGAAAGAATAACAATAGGTACCTTCGTGATTTATAGGTACTTATACTTACCCTGTTTAAAATAAGAATTATATCTCCAAATCACGAAAGTTTAAAAAGTTCGGATGTTTTGATGAATGGGAATGTACATGTTACATGTTTATCATTAATTTTAAAATCATTTATCGTGCAAAATAAAAAAAAAATAAAAAAAATCTGGCGTGCAAAAAGTGGCCCCGGGCGGTCACCCATCATCTTTATGGCGGCGCCCAGGGTTGCTTAACTTTTTTTCCCATACAAACTTGCAACCCTTATTTTCAAGCCCCCTTATGATTATTTAAAAAAAAAAGTAGCCTATGTCCGTCCCTGGGGTATAATCTTTATCCATGCCAAATTTCAGCTTAATCTGGTCAGCGGTTCTTGAGTTATAAGTGGTGTAACTAACACGACTTTCTTTTATATATATAGATAATGAAAGTTTACGATACCTGCTATTTGTATGAATTTTACTTTATAAAAATCATCATCTCCCTGCCCTTTTCCCACATTAGGTGGGGTTGGCACAACATGTGTTCTTCTTCTATTCTCCTCTATCAGCCGTCATCTCAACTCATCAACAAACCAAAAAATTTCTATACTAATATTATAAAGAGGAAAGATTTGTTTGTTTGTTTGAAATGAATAGGCTCCGAAACTACTGGACCGATTTGAAAAATTCTTTTACCAATAGAATGCTACATTATCCCCGATGAACATAGGCTATATTTTATCCCGGGGAAGTGAAGTTTTCCCGAGGGATCGCGGATAACACCGCGGCGGACAGCTAGTACTTTATAAAAAGGAAATATAAAATGCAGGAAAAACAGAACACTATTCCATCGGTGATAGCAGATAGCCCGAAGCTGTCGAAATACAATACAAGGCACACTATTCCTGATCATTTTGCTTCTACACAATACGATACATGGAACGCTACTCACTGTTTTTTGGCAAAACAAGAGATATTTACAAGCATTTTTTATATAATATTGATGATAGAAAATCTGTGTTCATAAAAGAAATACAACTTTATAAAGAAAAATTGGTTCACGATAACCTCAAGCCACGATAGATATTTTATCAAACGTATGAACTTCATATTCTTTGAAAGTATCTAAAGGCGTAGTCAGAGACACGAGAAAATTCTTGAGCTTATGCTATTTTTTTATTGTACCCGTGAAGTCAGATCCGGTTACTATTAAATCTAGAGCAATAACTCCAAAGTATGATATACTAAGGTCACGGTTATTTCATAAGCTATTCACATAGATCACATAGAAACCTTAGAGCTAGGTCCGAAGTTGAAACTTTGTATCCCAAGAGAGCAATATACGATACTTGATTACCAGTTCCGAACTACGATCAAGTTTATGCATGTTGATCTTCGGGTTAGTTATTATGCCTGTAGACAAAATAGTAATCTATTAAACTTTTCTTTTCAGCTTTTCTTTGTAGTAAGTTTTTATTTTAAGGAAACTATCGTTGCCCTCGATAAGGTAAACTTAAACCCCAACTTGAATTTTTGTATTAGAATAATTATATTGAGACTTGTAGTAGTTTTTAGTGTATATTTTTTTGTTTGAATCGGTGAAATAAAAGCTTGGTGACTAAAAATTAACCTTAATTTTATAATGTTGAGTACTACAAAATAAAAACAATCCGCAAACTGCCATTTTACTCATGTTATCCCATACCCGAGTTAAATTCGTAAATTCTGAGCATTTTAGTATACACCCTTTTAAATTTCAGGAAGTTTAATGAAACCTAATAATGGAGTTCCAACGATCATAAATCTCGATGAGAATAATGAATCGACTGCCGTATTTGTGGCTCAAAGAGGTTACTTATGAAGCCATTTTAGAATTAACATAATCGAATAAAATGAATGATAGCTATCTGAAACAAACAATTTAATTCTTAAGAACTAACTTGGCTTTAAGGGCGTAATTGTGCCACGACTTCTAAGCTGAGGGTCGTGAGTTTGAACCCCAGATGTGCATTGTTTCTGTAAATATATTGACACGAGCTCTCTGATAAAATACTGTTTTATAAGTGTTTCTATGAATTGACTGTTTTAAAAAGGTACCCAAAAACTGGTGTAGCAACAATGAACTCGTAAAAACAAATTACATAAAACGACCATCTGTCATCATGTGTTTGTATTAGGCACGGTCCTTTGATGATATCTAAGTGAGTAGACAGGCACAAATACCTACATATTTTGCACAAGCTCAAATTTAGATGAGCATTCCACCAAAAATAAACCCATGTCAATGTCTCTCATCCGTTAAAATAAACAGCAATTTGCATTAAATATAAAAGTTTATGAAAACGAATGTGTAAAAAGCCGCAAAAGTAAGATTATGGTTATGAAACGTAAAATTAAGCCGACCATTCACGCTTTCAAATGAATCCCTAAATAAAAGTGGAGGATAAATTCATAAAGCCCTTTATCGCGACTCATTCGCAGTTCGGAATAAACCACTGAGACAAAAAGCCTCTTTCATTAGTTCACGTGAAGTTCAAGGTTTATTCCTAAATAACCTATTTCTATTTTCGTTCCTTGTTATCTCTATTTTATGATGTATGTTGTAAAACACTTGAGAACGGTTGGACCAAAGAGTATAGGTTCAGTCTCATGGAGAGAATTGCGCTTTTTAGAGGAATTCATCAGTAATACTTATAATAAAGTAGATGTATTGCAAGCATGGATCTATTCTGTATAGGGTCTTTCATTTTATACTAACTTTATTCTGGAATTGGGTTCAACAAATAAATTGAAAAATATTTATAATGATTTTTTTGTTTTGCTATGAAAATCCCGAGAAAATTAATAATGACTATATTTTTGACCTTTCAATTCATTGTTGCTTCCTGTATAACTCAGTCTATTCGAGCGTGCATGCGTGTGTGCTCGGATGCAGCCGGGCTGCGATTGGTGGAACGTCTCCTTGAAAATAATTTTGCAACATGTCCTTAAAAATCAATAAAAGATACATTTTGATATACACAACGGCTTAGGAATGAAATTGATACGGTCCAACATCTATTTACAACCCAAAAATGAAGCCCTGTCAATTTGTGTAGTTTAAAATGAAAGACCCTGTATACTTACAAGTAGTGCTACCTACAAAAATTCTATCATAAATTATGTAATCCGTAACGTTTCAGTAAGGTTTAGAGCAAGCCACTTTTTTACAAAACGACTGAAGTTTTGGCAGGTCTCCTGAGCAAAGCCTATAAATCAAGTTAATTTATAGAGACGAAACCGAGGCACACTTCAAGTTGGTAGCTCTATTACGGTTGACTAATGTTCGCTTTCGATTAGAGCAGGATTGTTGGAATTAATCAAAAGTTTGGACTGCTTTGTCTGCCTGAAAAGGATACTATTTTCTTCTCTTAATAGACTGTCTCTCATATTTTATTAGCTTTAAAGAAAAGTTTACGCATTCTAAACGTTTTATAAATGCTTTTAATGAATGTATTTTTTGTATGTATTTCTTTGATTCGTTTAGGTTTTTGCATAATATTCATTTAACTGTTAAATGTAATGATTCATTCAAGTTCCATAAGCACTTCAAGATATGCAGTAAGAATGTCGTAGCTCGTAGGTAATAAGCATTATGCACAAAATGCCTACTTACATAATAGACGTTAAGTCATTTTTCTTGTAGATACAGCCAATAAAACTGAAAGGATAGGTTAGATGCTAGCAAAGCCTATTTTATCACAAATAATATCCCAGGCACTACAGAGCGTCCTTTTTTAAAGCCTATGCTGCTTCCTGACTCTGATAATAAACCATCTAGTAATAATGTTTCCAAAGTTTTTACAACAAAATATAAATCTTGCGTACGTAGATAGAACTCTCTGGAAGCATAATAACGACCCAGTAAAATACAATTAGGTTGACAACGTGACCAAGCTCCAAGCGTCGGTCATTAGTGGGATTGAAGCGTAAATATTAGCTAAATATAGGGCAAGTGTCGAAATGTTTTGATGGTAAAGACATGTCAACTTCATATTGACGACCTCTGTAGCGCAGTGGGCGAAGGCCCGCCTGCGACGCAAAAGGTTGCGGGTTCGATCCCCGCGGCGGGACCCATGTTTGTATGATCTACTAATATTTGTCTCGGGTCTGGGTGTTTCTGGTATGTATAATATGTATGTATTTACAAAACAAAAAGTATATAAGTAGTATATCAGCCATCTTAGTACCTACCTACCCATAACACAAGCTCTGCTTACTTTGGGGCCAGATGATGCTGTGTGAAAGAAGTCCAGCATTATTTATTTATTTATATTATTGGAGTCCTTGATCTAAAAAAATGAAGTGTTCATTTATAATACATTGCTATTTATTGGTCTCAGATATTTATTATTACAAAAATTATTACAGAAATAAATAAGATATAGTTAATTAAAGTTCATTGGGCATATCACTAATGGGGTATCCAGACAACCTTTGGATAGACAGAATTATAAAAAATATAGACATAGAAATCAAATGAGAAATCTCATTGTAAATTAACTTTGCCACTTACTGTAAAATGCTTACAAAGTTAGACATTAATATTTTAGTAACGTTTCCACAAATGGCAATCCAATTTCTTCCATTTAATGTATAAACTTTTTTGTTCGATTCCCGAAACTCAAACAAATCAAACCGATCTTAAAAGAGTACTTTGTTTTCGAAGGCGTAAAACTTCTAAAGGCTGTGCTACTTTTATTTTTATTCTTTTTAGGAAAAATACCTGCCTTTCAATTACTTACTTTCAAAACTTTCTGGAGTTGTACTTGTTATTATAAAATTGTAACATAACTTTCCAACAGTATTTTTATGTAGCAATGACCCATAATAAGTATACGACCTCTGTCGACCTCTGTGGCGCAGTGGGTGAAAGCCCGCTTGAGACGCAGAAGGTTGCGGGTTCGATCCACGCCGCGGGATAAATGTTTGTATAATCTGCAAATATTTATCTCGGGTCTGGGTGTTTCTATGTATAATATGTATGTATTTACAAACAAAAAGTATATAAGTAGTACATATATCAGTTATCTGGTTCCCATAGTACAAGCTATGCTTAGTTTGGGGCTAGATGATGCTGTGTGAAAATGTCCAGCATTATTTATTTTATTTTATTATTTATTATATTTTATATCTTACCAAAATTTCGAGACTCCTTTATTTCATGTTACTCGCATAGAAATCAAATGGCACTCCAGGCGTGCCGGCAGAAGTGAAAACTTGTACCGTTCTAAACTTGACAGTTAACCCGGTGTGGAGCAGTCATGTGACCCGCACGTGAACTTTTTGAGGCGAATTCAAGAATTTTTCCGCCAAACGCGCCTAAAGAATTTTTCACTTCAAAAACAATAAAAGCGGTCCTATAATAATTTTAACCTTGACACAATGTTGATCATTAGTAGAGCATGAGTTCACTAGTGAAACGTGTAGATGGCGCTAATCGGTGCTTAACCGAAAAATATGAGCTTATCGAAAAATTTGGATACCGGCAAGTAGGATTCTGTGGCCGAGCGGTAAGGCACTCCGGCTTAAGGAGGATCGTCTGATCGATGCGGGTTCGAATCCTGTCAGAATCCAAAATTTTGATAAGACTTTTCATTTCTTAATGGTAGTTTTCAGTTTATTCCACATACAGTTGCTACTGGGCTTCATGAGTTTCTCACAAGAATCAGAATGGCATCACGCACGCCGATTCTACGTGTTATCTTCACAGGCATTTTTAGCCGAGACGTGACCACAGAAAATCTTGCGGTTTTTAAGCGAACATTGTATATTTTTGCCTATCTAATACTGTTCTGTAACTATACTAGTCTATGCTAATATAAAAAAATATATACATACTTACTTATGCTGATATGATGGAAAAGTAAAGTAAGTACCTAAGTATTTATGTAGGGAATTTCGGAAACTAGGTACATACTCATCAAACACTGCAAAGGAGAACGGGCAGGCATGTATGAAGCGCCGCCCAAGTCAAAAAACGATCGCCCGCAGAGTGGACGTATAGTGGAATGGGTAGACCTTCTAAAACACTACATTTGATTGTATGACAGCAAAAAAATCCATCCTACAGAAATCGAGATATTTGCAGTTAAAGGTGGTGACTTTTACCATCATGTTTTTTGACTAACAGGCTTCCCGCAGACAAGCCACTATGGGCAATCGATAGAACTTTAGAAGCACTACATTTCATTGTATGACAGCTAAAAAATCCATCCTGCAGAAATCAAGATATTTGCAGTTCAAGGTGGCGACTTTTACCATCATGTTTTTTGACTTACAGCCTTTCCGCAGATAAGCCACTATGGGCAATCGATAGAACTTTAGAAGCACTACATTTCATTGTATGACAGCTAAAAAATCCATCCTGCAGAAATCGAGATATTTGCAGTTAAAGGTGGTGACTTTTACCATCATCTTTTTTCGACTTACAGGCTTCCCGCAGACAAGCCACTATAGGCATTCGATAGAACTTTAGAAGCATTACATTTCATTGTATAACAGCTAAAAAATCCATCCTGCAGAAGTCGAGATATTTGCAGTTAAAGGTGGTGACTTTTACCATCATGTTTTTTGACTTACAGGCTTCCCGCAGACAAGCCACTATGGGCATTCGATAGAACTTTAGAAGCACTACATTTCATTGTATCACAGCTAAAAAATCCATCCTGCAGAAATCAAGATATTTGCAGTTAAATGTGGTGACTTTTACCATCAATGTTTTTTGACTTATAGCCTTCCCGCAGACAAGCCACTATGGGCATTCGATAGAACTTTAGAAGCACTACATTTCATTGTATGACAGCTAAAAAATCTATCCTGCAGAAATCGAGATATTTGCAGTTAAAGGTGGTGACTTTAACCATCATGTTTTTTGACATATAGGGTGAGAGCCAGCGACCGGCAGACCTTCGTCATTTTATAAAGGCTGAGACTTTGTCTGTGTGTAGTCCCAGTATGGTTATGTACGATGCCCAAATATGAAGTTTGGGTCCGAGTGGCTTTGGGAGATATGAGGCATCAAAGGTGCCCAAAATAGCACTCAAGATTCGTCATTTTACCAAGGCTGAATTTTATAATGTTACTTAGGGAGCTATTAAAAGAGGTTTCCCAAGCGGGCAGACACCTGCGGTGGTTCCTTCATCATGTCAAAGTGTATAAAGCTCATTTTGATATATTTGGCTTGAAACAGTATTAGAAATCACGTCGTCCTTTGTCAGATCCCTAGTACAGTTCCAACCCCCTGAAAGTCACCCTTAAACAAAAGTAATTGTAAGTATGCTTTCGTAGTAGTATAAAACCTGAACTTTGTGTATGTTACTTGAGGAGCTATAATAAGATGTTTGCCAAGCAGGCAGACACCTGCGGTGGTTCCTTCATCATGTCGGTCAGCCTCAAAGTCTGCCGTATAAAACAAGTATAAAACATGTATGCAACAAGTATAAAACATGAATGCAACATGTAGCAAACAAGTATGCAACAAGTATCAAATATGTATGCAACATGTATCAAACATGTATGCAACAAGTATAAAACATGTATGCAACAAGTATAAAACATGTATGCAACAAGTATAAAACATGTATGCAACAAGTATTAAACATGTATGCAACAAGTATCAAACAAGTATGCAACAAGTATAAAACATGTATGCAACAAGTATAAAACATGTATGCAACAAGTATAAAACATGTATGCAACATGTATCAAACATGTATGCAACAAGTATAAAACATGTATGCAACAAGTATAAAACAAGTATCAAACATGTATGTAACAAGTATAAAACATGTATGCAACAAGTATAAAACATGTATGCTACAAGTATAAAACATGTATGCAACAAGTATCAAATATGTATGCAACATGTATCAAACAAGTATGCAACAAGTATAAAACATGTATGCAACAAGTATAAAACATGTATGCAACAAGTATAAAACATGTATGCAACATGTATGTAACAAGTATAAAACAAGTATCAAACATGTATGCAACAAGTATAAAACATGAAGGCAACATGTAAGCAACAAGTATGCAACAAGTATAAAACATGTATGCAACATGTATCAAACATGTATGCAACATGTATGCAACAAGTATAAAACATGTATGCAACAAGTATAAAACATGTATGCAACAAGTATAAAACATGTATGCAACAAGTATCAAACATGTATGCAACAAGTATAAAACATGTATGCAACATGTATGCAACAAGTATCAAATAAGTATGCAACAAGTATAAAATATGTATGCAACAAGTATAAAACAAACCGTAAACCAAAGTTTACCGTTTATATAAAATTCAGCCTTGGTAAAATGACGAAAGTTGACTCGTAATTTTCCATACTTTGAGGCTGACCGACATGATGAAGGAACCATCGCAGGTGTCTGCCCGCTTGGGAAACCTCTTTTTATAGCTCCCTAAGTAACATATTCAAATTCAGATTTTTTAGCTGTCATACAATGAAATGTAGTGCTTCTAAAGTTCTATCGAATGCCCATAGTGGCTTGTCTGCGGGAAGCCTGTAAGTCAAACATGATGGTTAAAGTCACCACCTTTAACTGCAAATATCTCGATTTCTGCAAGATGGATTTTTTCGCTGTCGTACAATGAAATGTAGTGCTTCTAAAGTTCTATCGAATGCCCATAGTGGCTTGTCTGCTGAAAGGCTGTAAGTCAAAAAACATGATGGTAAAAGTCACCACCTTTAACTGCAAATATCTCGATTTCTAACGATTCTTTCTCGATTTTAAACGTCGGATTGCCATGGGCAGAGATGCAATGTGTCGATTGGAAAAGATCTGGAAGGATCGAGGAATAACTTGGAAAACAAAGATCCGCCTCGTTAGAGCCCTAGTATTCCCAATTTTCCAATATGGAGTGGAGACGTGGACCATCTTGGCCAGAGAGAGAAAGAGGATTGACGCATTCGAGATGTGGTGCTGGAGGCGAATGATGCGAATACCGTGGACGGCCAAACGCACAAATGCGTCAATCCTCATAAAACTCAACATCAAAGAGCGGCTATCCACAATATGTCATCGCCGCATACTCTCATATTTCGGCCACATTGTGAGACGTGGAGCCGACAATCTAGAAAAGTTGGTCATCGTTGGCCACGTGGAGGGAAAACGATCCCGTGGGAGATCACCGACCAGATGGACTGACCAACTTAGAGACCGGGAGACGTCGTTCTACAGTGTGGTACAGATGGCGACAAACCGGAGTCGCTGGAGACAAGCCGTCCATACTTGCAGAACGACGCATGGTGATCACGACCTTCAGAAATGAAGTACCGACCATAGAGAGAGATCTCGATTTCTGCAGGATGAATTTTTTAGCTGTCATACAATGAAATGTAGTGCTTCTAAAGTTCTATCGATTGCCTATAATGGCTTATCTGCGGGAAGGCTGTAAGTTAAAAAAGATGATGGTAAAAGTCACCACTTTCATCTGCAAATATCTCGATTTCTGCAGGATGGATTTTTTAGCTGTCATACAATGAAATGTAGTGCTTTTAAAGTTATATCGAATGCCTATAGTGGCTTATCTGCGGGAAGGCTGTAAGTTAAAAAAGATGATGGTAAATGTCACCACCTTTAACTGCAAATATCTCGATTTCTGCAGGATGGATTTTTTCGCTGTCATACAATGAAATGTAGTGCTTCTAAAGTTCTATCGAATGCCCATAGTGGCTTGTCTGCGGGAAGGCTGTAAGTCAAAAAACATGATGGTAAAAGTCACCACCTTTAAATGCAAATATCTCGATTTCTGCAGGATGGATTTTTTTGCTGTCATACAATGAAATGTAGTGCTTCTAAAGTTCTATCGATTACCCATAGTGGCTTATCTGCGGGAAGCCTGTAAGTCAAAAAACATGATGGTAAGAGTCACCACCTTTAACTGCAAATATCTCGATTTCCGTAGGATGGATTTTTTAGCTGTCATACAATGAAATGGAGTGTTTTTGAAGGTCTACCCATTCCACCATACGCCTACTCTGCGGGCGATAGTTTTTTGATTTGGGCGGGAATGCCCATTCTCCTTTCCTGAATGAACAATGCGGCAGGCCAAAAATACTTTTGTAATTTTATGATATTTCAATATACAAATAATATAGAGATCGCTATTTAGCGATAAGACCGCCGATTGTATGTCATTGTGTTTATTGTTTAGTTTTCCATTTTTGTTTATTTTTATTATGTGGTGTGCAATAAAGTATTTTCTATCTATCTATCTATACTGAATGTTATTTCAATACACTCCAAAAAACCCAATAAGTGTGTTCCTTAAGTATTGTGACACTTATTAACACTTAAAAAAATATAGCCTCAATTCAGATCATCATTTACTTTTGTAAATTGGTGTCACTAAAACTCGTTCGTTAAAAGATCCCCAGTTTAAAAAAGAGATCAGTATGGATCATTCTTAATTGAGATAGCAACTTGATTGGGTTCGTTTAACAGTGAGTTGAAATCAAATTAGTGTCGTTAGTCTGTAGCTATCCAGTTTCGTAGGGGCTACGATGCTACGGCGTAGCACGTTTGTAAGTATGGACACTATTGTTGAAATTATTTGTTGTACCAGTTGTTCTATACGTAGTTTTTTAGTATTGTTCTATAAAAGTAAATTTTGTTTCTGTGTGTGTCAGCGATACTGGGCGCTCATTCGTCCATGGAACTTTCCGACGCTTACGCATACAGAAACAACGCGCATATGCATCTACATACACAATTGAGACCAATCTGCCTTTGTGAGATGGAAAATATATATGTATTATGATTTTTTGTAATAGCACAATATACACTAACTAAACAAAATCATAAACTTATTTACTCATTATTCATTGCTTTCTCAAACGCAAGTAATTTAAAAAGTAGGTATTATTTACACGTAAAAATAGCTCTTTTTAATACAAATTATAATTTAGTTATGATAATACCTTAATGTACACAGAAACGCAAGCTTAGGACGTGAACATGATATCAGCTGTACTCAGCGTAATGAAGTTAATTAATCCTCCACGCTAAATAGTTAGCTATAGCTGTACATATAAGTATGTGATGAGTACTGAGCTTTAGTAGGAAATGTTTGTTTATTGTAGAAAAGATGATTTTCATTGTATTTTTTTGGTCGTTATATCGTCGTAGGAATAGTAAAAATATTTGTGTCAGCGACAGAAGTTCATAAACAATTGAAGATTTAAAGCTTAATTTTTATCATTATCTGTGGGAAAATTGCCTATTTTTTCAGGCAAAGCATCAAAGCATCCAATAATAGGTAAAGATTTATCTAAAACCCTACGAACTTCGAAGATACAGGGTGTAAAAAGACGTCTACCGAAGCCGAAAGGGGTAGGTACAGCATCCCAACACACAACCAAATCCAAAAGGATTTTCCGAAAAAATGATTATATCCGGAGAAAACAGCGTTTGAAGAGTACTGTTTGCGTATATTCTGGGCGCGATTTTTTACGTAGATTGCTGGATTTTGAGTTATAATTGTTTTTTTCTTTTTTAAATGACATTATTAGGTAGGTATGGTCTTATTATGTCGTACTAGTAGTAAATAACCGAAAATAACATATCATGACGAAACTAAGTAAAAAAAAAATTGCGTTTTTTTTCACTGAATATGTTTAGAATCATGGTCTGATTGCAACACCTCAGTTTTCGGTAGCAGTCTTTTTACACCCTGTATAGAAAATTATATAATACATTAATTATGATTGTTTAGGTGGACATGGACATTTAGGTGGACATGGACGACTTATCAACTATGTATTTTGTGTAGGTTTATTAATTTTAAGTTATTTTATTTGCCTTCTTTATGATGTTATGAATTATTATTATTGTTTTGTGGTTTTGTATTTAATTAATGTTATTGGTAATAACCGTGATAATTAATAAAATTAAATTAAAAATTATAAATAAATAAATCAAATGTTCATATACTGTCGCTGACTGTACGTGCCTGCTTAGTTTAATATTATATTTTCTAATAAATAGCTATTCTATTTCTTTGCTCTACTTTAGTGAGGAGGTAAAGTAATAAAGGAATTTCTACAGACAAACGAACTTTTTCTTTTTTTAAGTTGGCTAAAAACATCAATATCGCAAAGCTGCTCTAGATCTAAATCTTGCTACATCTCCCTGTCCTGAGGGAGAGTTAAGTCTCCCCTAATGAAATGAAGACGTAGCCAGTTTACATGCCAGTTTTCCGGAGACTGCCACTTGACTGAATAATGTGAAATCATTGAATTGAAGTATGTTGAAATGTAGCTGTGTTCCACGGTAGTACCCGCAGTCTCTAAGGAATAGTTACTTTACTTTTCCAGTACAAAAAGTACTCTATGCGTAACAACCAGGGTTAGATACTACCAAACATCTCAGAGCGCAACAAAAACCCATACATCCAAAGTTTTGCTTATTAAATACTGTTCGGAAAAAATAAATTTTCAAATAGGTAGGTACAGAAACACAAAACCAAAGAAATACAACTAAGAAATAAAACAAGAAATAAAACTTTATATCAATTATCTTTTTATCCAAAATATATCTTCTAGCAAGTAATTCGTCAAAAAGGCTGTATTTTGCCCTGTATAAAAAATGTTGGGCCAAATGCAACGCTGAGCAGATGCCCTCCGTATAATTTCACCCCTGGCTGCATCCTAGAGGGTAGGATAATTCTATTTGTACTCAAAAACGTTCACTAAACATTTTCATTTAGAAAAATGTTTCTCTCATAAATATTCAGTTTTCCATTACCTGCATTTGTAAGAGGAGTTAATACTCATAAGACTTTATTTTTACTAATTGCTGTGGTCTCTCAAAAATACTTCTCGACATATCACTTGGATTTTTCAAATTACCTAGTTTAACAATCGGTTACGAAGACAACAAGAAAATAGTTTCAGCGAGAATAACGAACTCATGTAAGTACTTCTGATTAGTAAGTATTGTTTTGTAATTATACAGAGAGAATCCGAAAGTTCAATCCATTCCAAACATTCTTCCATTTGAAATTATATGGCGATGACGTTATCATATACAGGTTGTAAAAAGACGTTTACCGAAGCCGAAAGGGGAAGGTACAGCATCCCAACAGACAACCAAATCCTAAAGGATTGTACGAAAAAATCATTTTATCCGGAGAAAACAGCGTTTAAAGAGTACTGTTTGCGTAGGTATGTACTGGGTGCGTTGTTTTACGTAGATTGCTGGATTTTGAGTTTTTATAGTTTTTTTCATTTATAAATGAATTTATTAGGTAGGTGTTACAAATAACCGAAAATAACAAAGTGACTAAGCTAAGTTGCGACTGTGTTTTTTTTTAATATAAATATAAAAATATAGCTAAATATGTTTAGATTCATGGTCTGATTGCAACCCTTCAGTTTTTGGTAGTTGTTTTTTTACACCCTGAATACATATTTTAACTTAAAAAGCGAAAACTAAAGTTGATACCACAAATCATAAATTGAAATCGATTATAAATTCCGCACGCATCGTCACTCGAGCAATAATCGCGTTTGCGAGGAAATTGTGCCAGTATTAGGAAATAATATCATTAAAACATTGCTTTGGTTTGATTGATGTGAGTTCACTCGACGTTCATTACCGACGAGACGTAATGTGATTTGAAGGCATCGATTAAGATTTGTGTATAGACACTAGTTTTTATGAGGTAGGCTTCAGCCTACCTAGACTAGACCTAGACCTAGACTTTGCAGTAGTTAGCATTCTATACGTAACAGGTTGCAAGCCCGTCGCCATATTAGAATTCATACTGATTTCCTTCACCGTTTAAAAATCCATCGATACTCGGCAAAGATTCAAAAACTCACAATTTTCACATTAAAATTCGAGCGTTCCACAAAGCACTGGCCTTGGTATTTAATACTGAACGCAATGGTAAATTAAATGAAAACATCAAGTAGCAAGCTTGGTTTTTATCATGATGACGACTATTTTATTTCCGAGAACAAAAAAGCTGAGACAAGTAAACAAGAAAAACTGAGCAAATTGGCTTTGCGTGAAAGCAATTACATTATGCAAGAAAATACATCAGTCACCTTTGTCACAGCTTGTAGAACACAGCTACTGTTTTTATCTACAAAGCCAAAGCGACATCTCAGTAATACCTACTAGTATACTAAGGCCGCGTTTTACCTGCACTGTTGGATGTTTCGCGTAGAATTTTTTTTGCAAGAGGAAACACGGCCTAGGAACTAAGTCAGCTTATGTTGGCTGTAGACTTCTTCGGTGTTAGTTTTCATCGATATAGATGAATTATAATGAAAATCGTTGTTTTAAAAATGGTCCAAAAAATTAATTAATTGATGAACGAGCAAGTTCATAATTTCATAAATGATCTTTACAAGTTCGCAAAGACTGCGGGGTACTTACTTTTACTGTTTCTTAAACTTAGCGTTAGTGTGCTAGCTGAGTTTTTCTTTGTGCTACACCTTGGTCCCAACCAGTGACCTACTCTTTCAACCCTTTTAAAGATATTACAATCTTTTTATTTTGTAGACTACGTGACGGTTACTAAGCAATGATAGAGAAGTATGTCTTGTTTCTTTCAGGACTTGTTAAAACAAATCAATATCTATCTTTTTAATTCATGTTTTAGTAATTTTCTTGTGGTTATTGAACCACTGGTGGTTAGCATTGGTGGTTAGTTTGTGAGAGATTTTTGGAACGAATTCATAAATAAAATATAAATCGATTCGCTTTTCAGGTCTTTTCAGGTGCATTTACACGATGCGATTTCAACCCATGCGATATCGTATCGCACAGCAATTTTTCACGTGTAAACGCCCATCGCATGCGTTTTGTCTTAATAAGTGCGACGGCCGCCGAGTACTTACTCAAAACAATAAGTACAATACATATAACACAATAAAAAAGGGCTCAAACTCTCAGTCAAAATTAAAAAAGATTAAGCAATTAGTTAGTTCATTGTCATAACCAAAGACAAGAAATAACCTTTATTTCTTTCAGTATCGCAGATTTATGACATAATTTGCATGTTTTATGCTCGCGTTTTGCATAAAATTAACTGCCATTGTTATTCCTGTCTACAAACTTGGCAATTTGAATGAATTAAAAGTTTTTGTCGAACTATAATTTTCTTTTACTTTGAGAAAATTTACACAATATTTTTAAATATTTTATTCGCTGGAATATCCAGACAAAGTTTAGACAATTTTTGATTGTTTGAGAGTCATACTAGTACTAGTCATACTAAAATAAAACTTTTGGCTCAAATATTATAACCTCAACTAATAAAAAAGTACAATTATAATAGAATAAAATAAAGTCGTACGATTTATTTTATAGGTAGAATGAATGAATGAAATTTTTTTATTGCACACCATTAATACAATTAAAACAAAAGAAAACCAGATAAAAATGTACAATGGGCGGCCTTATTGCTAAGAAGCATAGAAGCTAAGAAGATAGATTAATTCATTCCGAATTAATAGCCCAGCAGAACCGAAGAAAACAATCTCATTTATGTTTATAATTCAGTAACAGCTCAGCTTGCTATTAATACAAACCAAGGGATGGAAGACGCAATCGGTAATATGATAGAGTACCCTCTGAGCCCAATTTCCCCTAAAAATTGAATTAATTTCTGCCAAACATTCGATAGAGCATCAATATTAATGGGTGAGCATTTTTTGGCCCCTTGCAATGTATGCTCGAATAACATCGTATTGTTGCTCATTATTTGTCTGACAAGGGATGAATTATTTTCGAAATGCTTTGATCTCTCGAAACAGTGATTTTGATAGAATTACGTAGAAACATTAAAAAATATTAGGTACTAATTCTTGCCGGAGTGGATAGATTCTGCTCAAGATCGTGATGTGTGGAGGGAATGGGGGGAGGTCTTTGCCCAGCAGTGGGACACAAATGACTAAAAATAAAATAAAATAAACTAGTTTTATATTTTAAACACTGTTCTCTAGAAGTTAGTTTAAAAGTTAAAACTTCTTTTTTTTTACTATTAAAAAATAGTTCCTTAGTTTATAGTTGAGAAGCTCTTTGGGAAAACTCTTTAATACAAACTACTATTAAAAATACCTACAAGATACCTATACCAAGACACAATCTACACCCTAATCTACCTAATCTACATCTTGCATCTCAATTAGGTCTACTGGTTAAGGCGTGTTTAAGACACAAATACCTAAATAAACTTTCAGATTCATAATGTTAGTAGGATTAAGACAACACACCAATAAATGCTAGGCCACACGACTCAATCCCTTGAGCTCACTATCATTTAGTATAACATTGTATACAGGCTGTTATCTGCTCGGCACGTGGCTTTCATAGATAGAGTTTAATCCATCACCCCCTATCGCGAACTCTTTGAAGTTAATACAATAGGGACTGGTGATTTTTTGCATTGGCAGGCGGCCAATGCTAAAAAAAAGAACCAAATATTGTTCTATAAAAACGCAGGTTAGTTATTTTTGATCTGCATATTTGCTTGAAATCCATCACAATTTGCATCATCAGAACTTCTCGTCTCCGTGGTCATACTGGTCATGTCAAAAAAAAACCAGGTAGAACCGAAGAGAAGATATTTTGAGTATATCGGCAAAAAAATAGTTTTGTCGTCTGAAATGAAATCGTCTGACCACTTCGGAAATCTACATAAAAACTATTTAAACGTGAGTAAAAAAAATCGTGTATCATTCATCAATATTTAGGTACAGCTATCGGTCTTTTACTGGCGTCACGGAAGACCAGCGTTACAGCAGCTTCGGCTGCCGTAACATTTTGCTGAGTGACGACCTATTTTGCGGTCACTTATAGTTACTCGTATTTAAGTTAATAGTGTAGGTACTAATCAGATTATGTCTAACTTAATTTAATTCAATAATATTACAATGTACCTGAATTATATATTCTTCTGTCTGTGGCACAAAATAAAAGTTTCTTTCTTTCTTGCTTTCTTTCTTTCTTTTAGTCATATCTTTAAATCATGCGCGTATGAGGGGTAAATGTCCACAAAATACCTAAAGCTTTTATTTGATTTCATTGGGGTCGAATCTTGTGGGGTGTCGTGTGTCACATTGACCGTCTCATGTCTGTCTATTAGGGAACATAAATGCCAATATTTACTCTAATTGGCATCGGAAAAGACGTACTGAATAATATACATCGTATGAGCTTATTTTTCTGGAAATTGTCGATATAGCTGTCTTTTTAACCGACTTCAAAAAAAGGAGGAGGTTCTATGTTCGGGTGTATGTATGTTTTTTTTTTTTTTTTGGATGTATGTTCATCGATATCTCCGTCAGTTGTAAACCGATTTCCAAAATTTTTTTTTGTTTAAAAGGGTATGCTACCATAGTGGTCCCATAAAAATTTTACTCCTGAGGAATTGATAGTTTTCCCGTAATACTCAAAAAATCACCGATCTTTTCGAAAAATGTGGACCGATTTCCAAAATTTTTTTTTTTTGCTTGAAAGATGCTTCACATAACACAAATAGACACTAAGAACCTTCTATGTACCTACACTAAAAAGAGAAAAATAAGAATATACACATGCAATTATTACTTACAGTATTCAAATAATAAATTATTATGTTATATTATATTTGAAGTCGGTGCCAACTATTCTACTCTAACTACTCCATACAATTTTGCACCCAAGTTCTATTGTAGGTACTCGTAATTTCTTCTTAGATGTAAATGCATAGGTAGTTGGCACCGACTTCAAAATATAATATAACATAATAATTTATTATTTGAATACTGTAAGTAATAATTGCATGTGTATATTCTTATTTTTCTCTTTTTAGTGTAGGTACATAGAAGGTTCTTAGTGTCTATTTGTGTTATGTGAAGTCGGTTCAATTTTTTTTTCAAAAATTTTTATTACCCGACTGCCAAAAGAAGGGTTTAAATTTTTTTACATTTAAGCAGACAAATGTAATCATATTGTTGATATCATCATTTTGTTTTTTCCGTGTGTATTAATCTGAACTAAGCTTTGTACCGAGTAGTAGTGTAAATCACAAGCGAGATACCTAATTATTAAATTGAAAGACGATCCTAGACTGATTCTATTGTAAATTCGTATTCTGTAAAATTTATAGGTAACAGCTATGCATGAAGCTTTTAAGCGAAAGGGAATGAAAGTAAATGTGAGCAAGACGAAAGTGATGGTTTTTGAAAAAGATGAATGTATGACAGCATGCAATTTTCTGATAGGTGATGAAAGAGTGGAACAAGTGAAAGAGTTTGTGTATCTGGGGACATTGTTTACAAGAGATGGGAAGTACGATGAGGATATCGAAAGGAGAGTGAATGCTGAAAACCGAGTGAATGGGGCTCTCCATGATTTTATGAGCAGCCGGAAAGTGTCCGACAAGGCACGACTGGCAGTTCATAGAGGAGTGTTGGTACCGACATTGATGTATGGAAGTGAAAGTTGGGTGTGGCAGAAAAAACATCAGAGTAGAGTGAATGCTGTTGAAATGAGAGCGTTGCGTAGTATGTGTGGGGTAACGTTGAATGATAGAGTGAGAAATAGTGTGATAAGGGAACAGTGTGGAGTGAAAGAAGATGTAGTGTTGAGGATCGAGAAAGGTATGTTAAGATGGTTTGGGCATGTAGAGAGGATGGATGACAATCGTTTGACAAAGCAAGTGTATGAGGCGAGTGTGTATGGGACAGCTGGAAGGGGAAGACCTAGGCGAACCTTCTTGGATCAAATTGGCGACATTTTGGAGAAGGGCCAGGTCAAAAGTACCCTAAACCGACGAGCATGTATGAAGAATGTAATGAGAGTGAATGAGGCGAAAGTTGTGTGTCAGGATCGTAGCGACTGGAGATCCGTGGTCTCTGCCTACCCCTTTGGGAAAGAGGCGTGACTTTATGTATGTATGTTTGTATGTAAAATTTATGTACGTAGTAGCTAGCTTCGTTTTTGTAAATATAAAACAAGCCAAGTTTAAAGACGAATCACTAATTTGTTGGTGAAATCCAACGCAGCGAAATTCCTCTCGTTATATCGTACTCAAACTAAACTTAAACTAATAATCATGCTATAAATTGCGACGATATTAGAGCAATAAAGACCGTAGGGTTACAGTTATCGAATAATAATTCGCCTTGAGCTTTCCCCAAACAATATCCGTAGCCAGGCGTCACCGCAGAAACGTTCTCGACTACTAATGTTACCGTCGTGAGGCTCAGAGGCTCAGACGGTTTTTATCACCCACGATACCCATGGGCATTTGTGTAGGATCATCCTTGCTGCCCACTAGAAATATTTTGAATTTGATTTTTCCAAACTTTCTTTTAAGAAATTGAATATTAAAGAAGAGAATGCATGAACAATTGTGTGGGACATTCTAAGTTATGTGCTTACCTATCTGAAGGATCACTTGAAATGTTTGGAATTTAAATTCATGCATTATTTTTAGTAGAAAAAGGTAGTGTTTCCTTGTTTTAGAAAAATTTCCTCTTTACTTTCAAAGAAAAGTTTTGGTTCACTTTGCTGACTACAAAATAAGAATCACAATGATCTAAATTGATGAAAAGGCTAATCATCTGTTTTCTCTTAATGTTTACACATAATTGAGCATGATAGAGGAAAACGAGAATGGAAAGCAAGTTCCTTTGAATAAATCAAACCTCTATAAAGTTACTAAAGATTTATCACGTTGAAGCCGAATGAAAATCAAACGGGTTTCAGCTCCAAGTTCGCTTTCTTATGTAAACGTATCGGACCGCACCGGTCTGGGAGCCCGAGACAGTATAACTGAACGCTGCCACGTGACTTGATTAACTGAAATGAAAACCACAACCTTCCTTGGTATTTTGGGAGCTTCTAAGCTTTTATAATTTGATTTTTACCTTATTTTTCACTGCTGAATAAAAACCTCTCCGAATCTATGCAACCATATTTTTAACTTAGCTCAAAGTCCGTTACCAGACTCGGCCACTGACTCATACGAACTTACTTACCTACTTAGCTTACTTACTATGATTTATTCTTCAATCCAATACCTGTTTTTAACGTAGCAATCTAAAGCATTCTAATTAATACTATCGATAAAATAATACATCCTTTAAGTTTACTCACCTACTGCAAACTAAATCAATTTATACTTTACATGTAATTACAAATACTCCTCGTAAACGAAGCTGCATTGTAGTAATTTTAACTAAACTTGGACAGGGTGCGATCTAACTTAGATTAACCGAAGCCAGCAGGCCAGTAATTACAGGCATTATTGGCATTGAACGTAGATTTAGTGCTCTCTCGGAGATTTGGTTCAAAGACTACAGTAAGATTACTGCTGAATTGATAGGGATTGTTACGTAGAATGGGGGCTGAGACTCTATGAGATCTCAATCAATGGAAACACAGTAAAGCAAATAGATTGTTTATAAAGATTGCAATTTTGACCATAAGGTATTAGCGAAATTAGCACGTCATGTCATTGTGTCATTAAAAATTGCATTATTTATAATACGATCTCGAGGAAAAGTAGAGCTTCTGTATTTGATAGATTTTTTTAGATACTTCTCAATCTCTCGGGCCTCGGGTAATCAATTTTTTTATCCTATTTCAACTTCAGAAAATACTGCTAGACACTAGTCTTGCAGCATTTTTGCAATCGATTTAAACAAATGTAATGTGTGAAGCGCATTCTACTCGTATACCTGAGCGTTGGCGTTGTCAAGTTACTAACAATTACCATTAATTATTTTTTACTAAAGAAATGTACATTTTATGGATTAAACAATTATAAGTTCCAGATAAAAAAATTGCCACCAAGGCCTTCCAAAAAGAGCAACACTAGAAAACAGACAACAATTTGAGACAAGCACATCAACAACCTACAAGCCTACCTACATAAAATTCGGCCCAATTTTTCACATAATTCATTACGGTCCACTTACATCCCTCGGTATGTCCTCTCCGCACTTTATCTTCACAAAAGCCGCAATTACATAGAAAACAGATTCATAATCTTGATGAGCAACGTCCAAAATTTTTGTTACCTCTTAAGCCAAAAAAATAAAACTTTTCTCTTTATTTTTTTTTATTTTTTTTTCTAACCTATGCTGTCCCACTGCTGGGCAAAGGTCTCCCCCATCATTTTCCAAGACTTGCGGTCGCCAGCTTCGTCCCACCAGTCAGCTCGGAATGCATCGAGATCGTCACGCCAGCGTCTTCGAGGCCTGCCTCGGCGTCGCCGCCCTTTTTTACTATAACATAAACCTATAACATAAACATAAACCTATAACTATAACACAAACACGCAATACGGTTGTAAGCGACCGTGACTTCTAGTTTATAAAGTCACCAGTCCTTGGCCATTATTTTATTTCGACATTACCCGTTTTGCTCCTCAATGCTGGCTATTGCCGGGCAACTAGTCAAGTCAGTTCATTAAAGCCCTATTTGTAGAATGCTCTTCTTGTCAATAACTGTTGTTTACTTGCCTGTTCACTTGTAAAAAGAATGTTGCCCTGTGTGGTGTGATGTAGATTTTTTATCTAGCTGTAACCAGCCTACAAATCTACACCAGACTCATTCGTTCTCACTCTAGCCAACACTCACAATAACCTCTGATTCAATTTGCTAGTTTATTTATAAACTACTTCCCGGTTTTCTGCCTCAAGTTGGCTAAAGACTCGGATATTATTCAGCCCGCATCGTGGTCCGGCGACAACCTTCACGGGTAAGTGGGCTCGGACGGACAAACGGAGATTAGGACCCCACATCATAGGACCTAACTGGTGACTGGACCTACTTATTAGATTAGGAGCGATTTAGTTGCGGAGAAGATAAGCCTGCTGGATAGTATTGGAATGATGGCTATCAAAACTCTTCACCTCGTAGTTTGAGGAGATAATACCTATAATAACTTGCGTAAAACAGCCCCCAAGATGCTAATTTTACGATATTATTCTTGCATCGCACCAATTACAATTGATATACACAGCAAAAAAACTAAATAAAATTGTAATATTTTATCATTCCTAAATCTTTGATTACTATCAATCAGTGTTATGTAAGAAGAGTTTTCTTAGAGCTCCATAGTGTA
The DNA here is from genome assembly GCA_963565295.1 of Epirrhoe alternata. Classification (NCBI taxonomy): domain Eukaryota; kingdom Metazoa; phylum Arthropoda; class Insecta; order Lepidoptera; family Geometridae; genus Epirrhoe; species Epirrhoe alternata. Next base: position 7,265,460 of record OY751381.1, on the reverse strand, counting down.
CCTACTACGCATTTACATAAAAAAAATGCAATAAAATCAGTTGAGGCAAGGAACCTATAAATAGATACCAGATACATGCCAGTCGGAAGCGTGCCTGAACACAATTTTCTTTTACCATTTTAAGGCACTGTTCCTCAAAATAAACCACGAAGTGCTCAGTCAGTTGAATTCGTCAATACATCTTATTCGCGCGACTTATTGCGGAGTGTCAAAATACATAATAACCGAGGAAAAACGCTATCTACCGACTTTTCCGGACCATTGAGGAAGGTTCTTGACGCGAACGATGACGTGTGAAGAATTACCCCGAGCCGTATCAGCTTAAAGGGCATCTGAGTTTTGGGAACCTTTTACAGTATTTTAGGGTTCAATGCTTTTTTACAACAGTGCTGGGGTTTATTTTAAAATAGAATTTGGTGAGTTGGTTTTGCCAGGAAGTATGTCGCCATTTTCATTTGTTTTAACTTTGTATTTTCTCCCGACTGTCAAAGGCAGGGTTATGTTTTTGATTTTACTTTTTAGCCGGGATCAAGCTACCACCTATGCTTTAAAATTACTTGTCAATCAAAGTGATCCCAGCGGTCCTACGGAATAAATGCTTTTTGACTTTGACTTCGAATGAATACTAATATTAGAAAATATATTGTGTTTCTGGTATTCATATGGAGACCAAAGTCTCTCATCGAAAACCCGACTAAACAACAAGAAGTACCTACATTCGCACGATGTAAGATCGACAGGTTACTTAGCTCGACTTAGAACAAAGCGAGATCGTTTCCTTTCTTTAAACGATTGAGACCGGCTTATCTTTCAGTACTAAAACAAACGTGTAAGTTCAAACCTATTGATCCCGTTACCAGCACCGATAAATCACGGAGCTGATCACAGAATCCCATTACTTGAACGTCCGATAGTGGTGCTAGCTTTTTCTAGCTCAGGTTTAAACATTGAGCGGATTAAAATAAACCGACCATTTTTAAAGGTCTTTAAAATGCCGCAGCTAGAATGAATCAGTTGGGATATATATTTTTAATAGGATAAAAAGTAGAGCGATCATAACCTACCTACAATGCAAACGATGTTGATTGATTTCATTTATAGACGACTAGCTGCGCTCCCGCAGTGTGATCGGCTGTCCCTCGGGATTTTTTCGGGATTAAAAGTAGCCTATGATACAACCTTTATCCATGCCAATTTTCAGCTTAATCTGTTCAGTGGTTTGGGCGTGCATAGGTAACAAACAGACAGACAGATAGATAGACAGACAGAGTTACTTTCACATTTATAATATTAGTATGGATTATTCACCTTAAAACTAATATACCATTTTTATAAAGGTTAAAAAATAATGTTAATACTTAATTGTAATAAGACAAAAATAAATTGATAATATTTCTATACAATGATTTATTTTTTGTCCGCTGATTGATTACCTACTTCTATAGTCTGTACTTTTCCGCTATAAACGGACGTTGCTAGATGTTCAGATAGCTTAAAACTGTAGGTTTTACGTATCTAAAACGCTCTTGGAAATGGTCCAGTTATCGTATCGTTTTCTTGAACTTATTTATTGCCGGTTAATAATTTGTTTCAATTAATAGTGGCTAAAGGCTAATGTACACCAATTCTTTTGTCTTTTTTTTACCAGAATGTGTTACGTGCTGAACAAAAATTTATATACTTGAATAGGAATAATCCTTTTCTGTAAAAAAAAATACGTAAAAAGAGAACCAAAACCAAACAAAGAGTTATTTCGTTTATGTGTTCTTATTATGAGCAATTTTCATAACAATGAGGTTCAAAATAAAACACAATATCACATTAAACAACACAAAACGTCCCAACATGTTCATTACCGCGAATGTCGCGAATCGAGCTAGCACGTGCTCAGCATTTCCGAGCTCATCCTATAAATCAAATTGTTGTAATGAAACGTCGGATTTTGACCGCCACACGACGGTATAAATTCTTCAGTTTCATTAAATCAATTGACGACCTCTGTGGCGCAGTGGGTGAAAGCCCGCTTTGGACGCAGAAGGTTGCGGGTTCGATCCCCGCGGCGGGATAAATGTTTGTATGATCTGCAAATATTTATCTCGGGTCTGGGTGTTTCTATGTATAAATGTATGTAACGCTACTGTAACGGTAGCTGTAACGCTACTGAAACGTCGAGGTAAATAAACAAATGTTATACCTACGCGATTAAGTCCCGTTATAAAATTTAAAATGTCTTCGAGTCGCGAAAGTTTAAAATGTGTATAAATGTATGTATTTACAAACAAAAATTATATAAGTAGTATATCAGTTATTTGGTTCCCATAGTACAAGCTTTGCTTAGTTTGGGGCTAGATGATGCTGTGTGAAATGTCCAGCATTATTAAATCAGCAACTGCTTAGTTGAGGAGTATGCCAACATAACGTAAATTTTTCTGTTCTTGACTTTTTGAAATCGATAGGTCTCTGCGTAAAAGTGCTAAGGTGATATTTTGTTCACCTACTCCTCATTTGTTTTAGAAGTTTCTTTAATTTAATACAAATAAAACGCCTCCTCACTGCTTCTTTCAACACTAAAAAGATGTTCATTAGGTACTACTTAAACTAGTACTAGCTAAGTATACACTTGCTCTCCTGCCCACAGTGCCCCACTACCTGCACCCGGGAACAGCTCAACCGCAACAGCAGAGGCCATAGAGGTGGCTGAATACTGGTCTAAAGTTATATGAGTATCATTGACTCGAAATGAATGAATGATGAGCTTTATGTATAAACAATTTTCCTCTCACCGTACGAATAAAAATCTAACACCTTCACTTGTTAAAAAAGCTTAAATGGATGGACCGTTTCAAAAATAGAACAACAGGTATTGTAGGTATTTCGCCTGAGGCAAATTACCTACAGCATGTCCCATGTTCCATATCCCTTGTCTCACTAATGGAAAACGGTTGTGAACCAATCGGTATCTAAAGCCGCGCTCCCTCAAAAGCTGTGTTTAAAATACTACACATCAATATAACGGACGTCATGACAGTTAGTTTGTCTTGATTATTCTATTCGACTTACAAAAACCCTATAGTTAAAATTTGAAATACTTAGGAACAAATAAGAAACTTTTTTCAGTAATAAAACGTTTACTTGTTCTTAGAAAAGCATGTTTTACGTGTACATATAGTTTATTGTGGATTAATTAGGATTAGAGTGGATTGTTTTGAAAATTTAAATTTCGAGAGACAACGAACTGAGTTTGAGAGCGATAATGTAATCTTGCTCACAATATTACGTTTTATTTGATTTCTTAAGAGAAGGATTATTCTTTACTAATATTTCTAGTATTTATTTGATCATGATAAATACCTATTGGCATTCTTCACAAATTTATTTGGCACTACCAAATAATTTTACTTCGTATAGCGGCATAAGTTTATCACAGTTTTATTTCACCAAGTCAACTTGAATGGACTGATACCGTTTTCCCATGTATAGTTTTAAACGTATCCCCGGCCAGTATAAATCAATGCTCGCCCGAAACTACCCGGACATTCATTATGGTTAAGGATGAAAAACGCCAATACATTACCTACATGTCTAGCTATTCTAGACAAATGGCAATCGAAAGCGAAGCTACCTTACTATCTCTATCGATAAAACCATCATTCTTATACATCATAAAAATATGAAAAAGAGCTAATTTCACCAGTTTTTTACAAGTCACGTAGTCCGGGATTATAATGATCTTCCTCTGCTCTTTTTGTACTCAAAAAACTTTACTTTTTTATTTTTTTATTAAAAGGCTTTTTGGGAAAGCTATGTTGGGAAGTGTTGAATGAATGAAAAACTCTTTATTATACACAATAATTACAAAACATACACATATGAACCAATAGAACCCAACTAGACAATGTATAAAAGTGTTAAATTTTGTAGCGGGTTGAAACGACGACATAATTATGTATTTTGGTGGCACTGAAACTAAATTATTTGTGGGTTGAATTGAAACTGTGGGTTGAAAAAGAAATAGACCGTGTTTTTGTTCAATACATTACCTATCGGTAAACATTGATTGAAATTGAACAATTAAGGTTGTTGAGTATTTAAAGTACAATACTTATCCAACAACTTCGTCTAAACTGCTTAAGAACATGATTTTATTTTATATATATGGATGTGTGTTTGTGTGTGTGTGTGTGTGACTGTTTCTGTGTGAGGTAAGATAGATAAATACACTATAATTTATAACATACTACAAATGATTGTGATTGTCTCTTATCTAACACACGGGAGTTAGCGAGCTACATTGAATAATCCCTTATGCTACCGTTTTATTGAAGAAAGAAGGATAGTGATTAATGGTCACTTTGTAATATTATTTTTGGACTTTTGTTCCAAATATAAAGTCTATTCTCAATTTGATATGGGTTTCTAGCATTTTTAATACTTAGGTTCACCTTAAACTCAACTCTTACGTATTTTTTTTTTACAAAGATTATGAGTTCAAAGAAGTTTATAGCGCTTATTTATAAGTACCAAACTATTGAAAAAAAAGTTTCAATAGTGTGTAATTTTGTGTGTATCAGCAATAAAGGCTTAATATAAAAAAGTAAGTATAAAGAAAGTATGCACTAATGAGCGCCATTGCGCCCTATCCTCACCTCGACGCATCCAGCTTCTGCCTTCGCAGATCATCACTCTACCTGGCCGGAGGGCGCCCTACACTGCCGAGTCGCGGTCTCCACTCAAAGCTTACTCAGCTTTCACTAACACCTTGACTACGTCCCGTCAGCAAATTCCGTCATGCGACGATCGATAGTCCAAGTACAGTCGCGACGCCGACGCCTCGTTATATCTACGTGATCGAAATCTGGATCACCTATTTATACACATTGCCGGCTTCAAGCACTCGACTTCACGTCATAACCAGCCTCAAGAGACCCGAAAACCTCCGATTTACACACCGTTTCGCAAGGCGCGATACTTTACAAAAGAGGCCAAGATTAACTGGTTTATCCCTGTAAAAAGTCGAATGAAACTAGTTGGACGTTAACTATGAGATGAATGGGAACTTTTCAAATAGCTACGAGCCATTGCTCAGTTTGCATTCACGTGAATAGGATGTGCCTCGAAGTTCATTAATTAATTATATTTGCGAGTTGGAACATATGATGTAACAAGTTCCGTATGCGTAGGTAATAATGTTGTCCTCATAGGTATCTGATTTATAAAATTGAATGTTCCATCTTTAGCCTCTGTGTTCTCTAATAATAAGGTATTAGGTACCTACTTAATAAATTATTTCTTCCTAACGAGCAAAGCCAGTAAAGTAGATAATTTCCTTAATCTTCTTATAATAAGGTCCCTACGGGTAATGCGCATTCGTTACTTCCCAAATTTTATTTGACCTTATGTCCATTTTTGTAATGTAATAACCAAAGTCATCCAATCATATCGAGTATTCAAATGAACCCGACCAACAAAATGATTACATTCGCCACAAAACGCACGGCGGATTAATAATCGGCGACTCGTCCAGACAGAGGTGGACGCAGGATTACCCGACCCGAATACTAAACAGGATGGACAATAATTTAAAACTGAATTGGTCGAACTGAAATTGACAAAAACCTATAAAATAAAACTCAAAAAATATCTGTGCAAACTTAAGCGGGAGACCGTTCAAATAGATTCCTTTTTGTGATTCAGTTAGAGTAATTAATTAGGTACTGAAATCTTGTTTCTCTGCGTAGGTAAAAGATGTGCATGGGTCTACGGAAAACAATACAACAGTGGTCAATTTGATACTTTCAATTCAAACGAGTAGCGGCTATTGTGCGACTTCGCAAAACAAGGAGCCCAAGCTCTTACCCCAATATCTTTCCTAAATCCCGGACATTTCAAGAACATAGGAGCAAAATGCGGAGCCGTTCTAGATACGAATGCATCCATTGTTCGCGTGTCTTTCGAGCATTATCTGGAGTCTTCGAACCTCTTGGGAGGTGACCTACTTTGGGGCCATATCCCTAAGTGCTTACGCATCTAGGTTATTGTGCTATAACAGTATTGAAATCGATAGGTTGATATGCGATATCGAATATCGCTTTTACCGCAGATTGCGTAAATGGGAATCTCACTTTCCGGGTGAGTAGAAAAAACAATGTGCGCGTGCCAAATGGAATCGGTTTGTAGGAACCTATGTACACTAGTGTATCGTAATGTTTTATTTTGTGCAAACAAAATTGTTTTGTCCAATAAATGCTTTTATTCGTATTATTTTATTCATCGTCGTCGAATTTCCAATCCAAATAAGACCCCTCGCAGACTACAGACTTTTTATCAACCGATAGTTGAGACGGGCTATACTTCTCCATACTCATTACGAGCCGAAGTACATTGCGCCTCAACTATCGGCCGATAGAAAGTCTGTAGTCTGCGAGGGGTCTTAAGGATAACACGGCTTCATCTTAAAGGCACGGTTTATAGAGAAATCAAGATTCATTAAAGACCTAAGAAGGTAGGTTTAGAGGCATGATAAGTAAATATTTAGCACATACACAACACACATTTTGCAGAAGTAATTTCTGCTCTTTAATTTGTTAAAACCAAATTGCTAAAAGTTAATTACACCACTCAGCCACAGCTGAAACCATGTATCTGCTTTCTCATGTAGCTTGTAAGAGATACCCTATTACACGGCAAATCCCATGATAGTTGAGACTAGTTGCATTGTCAACTCGTAAATATCCCACAATAACTTTGCCGCCAACAATATTTTGAACTTGGAAAAATGAGCTCTATGCTAGGGTGATAGCGTTGTATTTTGTGTTCAAGAATTTAAAAGCAAAGTTGTTCACATAAAGCACTCTAATACTAGCACGTGGCGCAGACGCATCCACGTTTAATCTTCCTCCCATGCCTTTGAACTTGTCCCCTGTTTGTCTAAACACCCGTTTGATTACGGGCTCATTAATTTTGGATTATTTGCAAGAGATATCTGGCTTGTGATGGTTGCGAATCAAAAGGCTATTAGATGGATCAAGTCGTTGAAATCTTGGTATTGAGTTGCAAGCAATTTTCTGAGTAAGTAAGCAATTTTCTGTGGAATGTGTATCGATATTTCAGTATGCGAATTATAAATGAAATGGCACATAAAAGGTGAAACATGTAGCACCATAATCGGTTCGAAAAATGGTGCTAGCTAATACAGATCGATTAAATCAAATAAGAAAATTCTACAGCGTATATCGATTTTGGTATTCATTACCGCTACCAAATAAAGCGAAAAATGAGCCTATTACTTTCACCCCAAAACAGGTCTGAAAACTTGAACAAATTACCCGTAATTATGATTCCCCGGAATCGGGTAAACAATGCTAATTTTGTGACATCTGCTACTCTGTATGCAGGCTGGCAGACGATTACTGGGATTACAGGCAGTCTCGTCGGGGGCGCGTTAAATACGCGTTACATTTCCTTCCGCTTTTTGCTTTTGCAAGAGGTAACAAGATTCGGTCTGTCTACATAATTCCTGCTTTGTAATTATATCTTTCTCCTGCAGGCTCTCATAACTGATAATACAGATGGAACTGGAATGTAAAATGAGAAACGTTGGTATGTATTTTCATTTTCTTTGCGACTAAGTAAGTTCGTATGAGTCAGTGGCCAACTCTGGTGACGGAGTTTAGGTCGCCTTCGGCCTCAGTCATGGCTTAACGACTTTAATAGCCGGGACTGACAATTTAATGTACCCTCCGAAGCCTGGAAGCTTAGATGAAAATGCCACTGGCAGTCACCCATCCACTTACGGATCGTTTAGAACGTTGCTTAACTTCGATGATTTTTCAAGAACGCCTAAGCAAGCACGACCACGAGCGCTTCAAACAAAAAGCTTTGCGACTGAAATAAATAAAGAAAACGAAAAATCTTAATGACGAATATATCCTTGAAACGTGTTTGGATATTCTCTCAAATCCTTAAGTTTTCAAAATCTGTTTAAGATAATCTAGGAAAGTGGTCAGAGGTTCTTCCAAAAATATCTTGAGCTTGCAATCAAAAAATCTAATTCAAAATTCCAAACTTCTTTAATAAGAGCTCTATGGAACTCTTCAGTCCTTAGCCCTGCTGTAATTTTTCCCACTTTAGACTATACCACGAATTTCACTAAGACTTCCGCAATACAGGCTTAGCTTAGGTAGCCTTTAGTGTACATGCGGGGTCCATAGTACCTACATTATTGGCCCTATATTGTTATTTGCCCTATAGTGTGTTTACAATGTTTTTTATGAAATAAATCTTTATTATTATACCTATCGAAATACCTGTAGAAACATCGAGGTCTAAAAATTATGCACGTATTGATAAAACCAAATGATTCGAAATCGTTTGACCTGAAATGGCGATTCATTATACCCAATTATTAACCGTAACTGGCTAATAAATTATTCAAATTAACCCGTACAAATTAGCCGACGAACTCGTATTAATCACAATGAATCAAATCGCGAAACTGGGGCGTAAGTCCTGAAGCGGTTCACTGAGGCAATTTACCTGGACGCTACTTTTGTTATATTCGGTCATTTTCGTACAAAAAGTATGTCCAAAAGTATTACGCAATGTTCATTTAAAAACGCCATCATCGGAATCCTAATTACAATAATCTTAGGCATAACGTTTTTTTTGTTTGGTTTGTAGAAGGTTCGTTTGTCTGGTTTACCGTAAGTAAAGCAAAAGGACAAGGACCATCAATGAACTAGCTTAATGAAGTTATTTATAAAAAAAACTTAAGTTAAAATAACTAAAATTTGAAAAGCACTGTTTCATACACTAACGTCCAATGGTCAAACAGTCATTCACCAATGCGATTTTGTCCATTTAAATAGCTGGACTTATCTCACCAAAGCAGGTGACAAAGAAAATAAAGTTCGTTCTTGGACACGGCATTATTCATGTTTATCGCGTCTGCCCGCCACTGCCATGCTACTAGGACATCGCAATTAGAGGATTTCTCCTTCCTGCTTGTAGACAGAGCAGCAAATGTACACAACTCTACATCATTGAGTTCCAGGGAATTTTTAACCCTTGCTTGTGCGACGTGTTATAGGTTATATCAGCTTAAAACACGTCGCACAGACGCGAGGATTAAAAAGTCCCTTGTACTCAAAGATGTAAACTCTTGCTAAAGTGATGGTTTCACACGTTAAAACGATTTTGCTGCTTTAAAACAAAGTATCTAAAGTGTTTTTGCGTAATTTATCAGACAAAAGACATTACCGTCCACATCCTAATAATGTGTTTCTCATATTCAGCCTGTTACGCAACCAACAACGTGATTGAGGAATCTTGGACGCTGAAGTATAGACACAGGACTTGCTGCGGCTTGTAGGTACTTGATAATGTAGAGTTTTTTCCAAACGTCCCTCGGAATATTAAATACGCAAAGCTTTTAAGGCTTTCGAGTATTTTCGTGTTTTAACGGTTCAGCGTTTTTGTTAAATAGAGCATGGATGGTCTTTGTTGTCGTTTTTGACGATAATGAACGCGGCACTTTTAATGTTTTAAATCCTGAAGTTTGAATTATTCTTTGGAGCTTTTTTTACTTTTTACTTTAGCAATTCATTATCATTTTTATGATGCGTAGGTAAGTCAACTTAATTTACAATTCAGCAATAGATGATTGACTTCTTTTATTTTAGTGACTTCTAAACCGTACGGCGTACAACCCGCAAAGCAAGTAAAGGTGCATTTACACGGTGCGATTTGTCGTCGGATTTGCTAGGCCGCGCCCATTCGGTGTGCCAACTTGAGTTAGACTTAGCGCATTCACACGACAAACTGCGCTTGCGATGCGATGTCGCGTCGTCACTACGATGCGATATCGGAGATCCAACTCGCCATCGCATCGCGGCGAGTAGGGTTACCATACTAAAAATTGGAAACCCGGACAAATGCCAGACAAAATATACGATTTAAATGGAAACGCACGTGGCTTACAACATATTATGTTGGTACCACGTGAGTGAAGCCACGGTGCGTTCCGCAAGCTCACATACCTAAATGTAGACATTGATATTTTAATGTTCAATATAATAGTCTTAATAACGAGAATTTCATTATTTTTCTACATAAAAAAAATCTTGTAAGTACTTATTTTGTATCATAATATCTTAGAAAAATCTAAATAAAACGACAGGTCTGGAGAAATCTTAACGTATGGTTACTGTAAAATGGGCGGATTATAGGGGCGTATGCCACAGAATAAGTTTCATAGTTACCTAGACTTTTACTAACTGCGGAAGAGCGTCCGATATTTGGTAGATTATAGCGTTGTTAAATTTCAACAATGTTCTCAAGGGATCGTTAGTGGAGTGGTCTAGCGTGCGGTTTCCAAGAAGAGACATGCTGGTTCAATTCCTTGCACAAAAAATTTTTTTGCATTTTTTTTTATTTTTGCTTCTCTACATTTTTTTTTATGTTAATGGTGAACATCTCAGTTTCATAAACTTTTTAATAAAAACTAAAGAAACTAAAATTAAAATTCAAGGTCCGAACAGAGTACTTACTTAGATGGTAATTTTACCTAATACTAGCTTTCCGCCGCGGTGTTACCCGCGATCCCTCGGGAAAACTTCACTTCCCCGGGATAAAATAAAGCCTATGTCAAAGATTTAAATCGTTAGATGTGCCCGGACGCCAAAAACTAGGGCGTTGTCTTTACATGTGTGTTATCAAAATGCCGACGTACGCACACACACTAATGATTAGTTAAAAATTAGTGGATTTGCTAATAAACTAAACTTTTATTTCACCATTTATTGTGCAATAATATTGCACGAACTTTCGTGAAAAAATATATGTATGAAATTGAAAAATTCTGTATGTGTGGCTCAAAATACCTACGCACGCAACTTAGCTAATGAGTACGTATAACATATAAATAGTGTTATTGCCAATAACCTTAATTGAAATTATTATCATTTATTGTGCAACCATATTGCACAGACTTTTGTAAAAAACAAAGGTCATATTATGCCCTGAAATGGAAAATAATGTACAAGTCTAAAAATGTGCAATCTGTGAGGTACGGTCAGCAAACTCATCAGATTAAGTATGTACGTACTGGCTTGGGTGAGTATAACCAAAACAATATGAATTACATTTTTATTTTATTTTATTTATTAGGGACAACAAACAGCTACAATATACAGCGTATTTGAACTTAATAGTAAGAAATGACCATTAAGTACTTAGAAGGTAAAATATACATGACAGGTAATATAATATTGTAGCCCACAACATTATCTAGACAAAGAGAGTTTATATAAAAAGTGCCACTAGAGGCAAATACAAATTATTTACCTAACACTATTTGTACAAGTATTAGGGTAAAGGCCCCAGTAGTCGGCCCCTCTCCAGTAGTCGGCCATTACTGGCTTTTAGTTTGAATAAATAGCAAAGTAATCCAGATTTCCGCGCCAAATTAATTTTGATTGCTACTATGATTTCTGATTGGTCGATGCAAGACGTTTCCTTGTCATTAGGTTGGTAGGATTGGCAGTAATTTCAGTTCATTCCGCCGGTGTCTCCAAGAGAGACGTCAAGTGCGTTGCGCGCAAATTTTTTACTAACTACCGGCGTCTGGAAAACAGGTAAGTTTATCTTTTTATCTCAAGTTATTTGAAACAACTTGCCGTCTAGGTACTTTATTATGAATTTTTACGTCTTTTTTACAAAAAAAATTGTGTTTTTATATTATTTTTCTATATTTTACGAGACGGCCGACTACTGGTTATATATTTTTTTGTTATATATATTTTTTAAGGGCCGGTTGGACTGCAGCAGTAGACATTTAGCACTGTTTTAGGCCGCGCGCAAAATACTTCGCGTCGCCGCAGTGGCAGTGAACTCGCATGACATCGCCAGCGACATAGTGGAAATAAGCAGCAGGGTGATTTTATTTGACTTTAAAAATGCATTTTATTATGATCAAACATTGCTTAGTAGGTAGAGTAACAAATTTGAGTTTCGCAAATAAATGAAGTAACCTCTTTATTCTTGTTTTGTTTGTTTCATTATTATTTGTTATTTTGTTTGTCAGTAAATAAAAAAAGGGTGTCAAATAAAAATAATTTATTTAATTGGGTGACACACATTAAAATTGTCTGGGGAACAAGGGTATTTAGTGTTTAATTTTATTTCCACTTTGTTTTGTCCTATCTGTTATACATCAAAAGAAGCTAAATGTATTATAGATTTCAGTTATGTAATTAAATAAAAAGCATGCAAGTAAAAAAAATTAAGGATAACTAAAACAGTACCTAAACTGAAAAAAAAAACAATTTTCTGGAAATAACAAAAACAATTCAATAATCTGTTGGATATCCCAGGGCATTAGCCACAGCTCTAAATCACGCGTGGTATGCTGATATCAAGTTATCAATTGTCGACTGTGGAATAAGGCATCATATTCTAGAAAGATGTGAAAAAAAACAGAATCATTTAAGAAAAAAAGCGATAATTATGATGTAAACACTAGAAATAAGGATAAACTCGCTGTTCCCACTACTAGATTTGATAAAATTATGAAATCATTTAAAGGGCAATGTGTAAGCTTCTATAACAAAGTCCCAAGCGAATTGCAAAATATATCAATCACTAAATTTAAAAATACAATTAAACGTCATCTCTGTAAAAAAGCCTATTATAAGATATCTCATTATTTGGATGACAAAAAATCTTGGGACTTGCTCCAACTCAATGGATCCATGGATCACCTAAAAGAATGATAGGCCCCAGACCGTGTTTGTTGCTCTGATTCTTCACGGTATTGGTCGCGAAAGAACAGGAGTAAAATTAGTTTTAAGACTATTCTAAGTGATCCCTGCTGTCCTACTGAATAAATGATTTTTGACTTTGACTTTGAGTGGCACTCCCAGGTGTGCCGACAAAAGTGAAGGCTTCGGTAACGGTTCTAAACAGCAAAAAGTTACTGTACCACTGGGATTCGAACTCGGGGCTATCCCACCAGAGGTCACTCAAACAACTCTACCAATATGACGAAATTAAGGTAGGTATAGTAAGAGGATGGTGTCGTTATATATTCATCTGGGTTGGTAGGTTCCTATGATAGGTACTGCCTACCTATGGTAGGTTTACCTAATGGTACCTAGGTAGGTAGGTACATAGGTATGTATATGGGAGATGATGATGATCACCCATTTTGGGGTAGGTGTTATTCCCCCAATCTATGGCAAAGAGGTAGTACTACCTTTACTAAGATCGACGCCAACTGGTCCACATATCTTAGGGCTTTTCAGCCGGTAGTTAATGTCGGATAGTTCTATATAAGTTCATTTGCCAAGATAATGTCGCTTGCGCGATTCAGAACTTGTACACTTTTTTTTACACTTTTTTTTTTTGTTGGTATTCTTAATGTTTCATATTATTTGATCCCAACGCCATCTAGTGATAATGCGGTGAAGCTCTGCAGTAGCTAGGTTGGCAACTGTGTTACGATGCCCTTGTAGTTCAGGCGATCGTGGTAAGAGGTCGCCACATGTATAATAACAAAAATATATAGAAAAAACTCAAAGTAGGTAAACCTACCTACTTACATAGTTGTGTAGAATGTAGATATAGGTATCTAAGTAAGTTCGTATGATGGCCGTATATGGCCTCCGAAGCCGACAGTTAAACTTACCCTCCCAAGCATGGAAGCTACAAAGTGACAATGACGTTAGGTACCTAGTAGGTATGTGAAGTTGTCTAGGTTACCTTTTTTTATTGCGTATTGCGGATAGGTAGTAGGTAGTAGGTAAGGTAGCGCTCGTGGTCGTGCTTGCTTAGTCGTTCTTGATAGATCGTCGAAGTTAACCAATGTTCGAAACGGTATGTAAGTGGATGGGTGACCGCCAGTGGCATTTTCATCTGAGCGCTTCCGTGCTTCGGAGGGCACGTTAAATTGTCGGTCCCGGCTATTTAAGTCGTTAAGCCGTGACGGAGGCCTTAAGGCGGCCTAAAAACTCCGTCACCAGAGTTGGCCACTGACTCATACGAACTTACTTACTTTTAGTAGGTAGCACAGCTGTAGTAGGTAGGTACCTTCTCGCAATAGTGTAACGTACCTACCTACTAGGTAGGTGTTGAGATTATCTTTATTGTATTGGAAACATTTCGAAAAACTGAATCTACCTACCTAGCTAGTTGGCTAGCATACCTAAAAGTAGGTACACTATTGCAAAAAGGTACCTACCTACTACTGTGCTACTAGGTACTGCGAGCGATACCTGTGATGTATGTAACTTGGAGGAATAGGTAGGTAGGTACCTACTACCTACCTACCTACTTGCCTCGCATCGCATCGCACGCACTACGCTACCAACGCAACGCCTCTCTGAATTCTGTGCCAACGCTACGCAGCGCATTGTTGTTCACTGTTCAGTCAGTGTTCTGTTCACGTTTCAGCAGTGTTGCCAACTTAGTGGATTTTCCACTAAATCTGGTGGTTTTAAACTTTAAAATATGATGGCAGTAGGACTAGAACTAGGAGCGGTTCAATGGAACTCCTCCTGAATAATAGTATAATATCCATACTTGTCCCTATTGAAAAACCATTTTTCAATAAAACTTATTCTCAATACATTTTGCATGAAAACTAAAATTTAGTATTTTTAAGTGTTCCAATAAAATTAAGACCATAGTTATTTGAAGTATTTGTTTGTAAACAGACAGAGCCTCCAAATACGCAAAAAAAAAATTCAATAATATCCTATCTCAAAAAATATAAAAACTTTTTGTTAATGCAGTTCTCTGCATTAAAAACAAGTGCGCTACGACTTCTCCGTGACGATTATTTTTGTGAATATTATGACGCTAAGTATTTTTGTATTGTGTTTTTGAATTTGTATGGTGGTGTGAATGTGAGATACAAATTAATGTTGAATAATTTAAGTGGTAGTAGTAGCTATAAGTAACGTACCTAAATATTATATTAAAGGTATATGAATATACTCTGTACATTATACAGTTTAGTTTTAAATAGATAAGACTTACTTATCCAAATATATATTAATATATTACACCTACCTACCAACTAAAATATTAAAATTTATAAATGAAATTATCTATTTCGACTTCCATATTCAATAACATGATCTATTGAATCTGCTGACGCTACCGACCGTGAGGTTGCGTACTGCACAATGCACAACGCGCTTACCGAGAAAATTGTGTCATCTCTTTTTCTCCCAAGGTAGTTGCATTGCAAACTAAGAACTCTCCATCTCTTTCGTGCACTCGCCATAATTTTAATAAATGGCCAGCTTATCCATACTGGGTCCATACTAATATTATAATGAGGAAAGATTTGTTTGTTTGAATTGAATAGGCTCCAAAACTACTGGACCGATTTAAAAATTCTTTCACCAATAGAATCCTTCATTATCCCCGATAAACATAGGCTATATTTTATCCCGATTGGAATCCTTCGGGGGGGACAATAATATACCTACCTACTTAGCTCAATGTTCCAACGCAGTGTTGGAAACATTTCAAAAAACTGTAGGTAGTACCTAACTAAAGTTTAAACAGGTAGGTTGTGGATGTAAAGTTGGCTAGATAACCTAGCAGACTAGGTTTCGATTTAGGTAGGTAGGTAACTAGGTAGGTAGTACCTACCTACCTAGTTACCTACCTAAATCGAAAAACTGGACCTACCTACTAGGTAGGTCCAGTTTTTCGAAATGTTTCCAATACAATAAAGAGGCGATTTGTACTTACCTACCTATGTCACAATGTAGGTACTTACTTACTTACCTATTTAGGTCAACGGTAGATAGTAGGTAGTTCCAACAGAAAGACTCGCAACTGCGTCATTGTCACTTTGTAGAAACGCTCATGATCGTCGTAAATGGATGGGTGACCGCTAGTGGTATTTGAAAGCTTCCATGCTTGGGAGGGTAAGGTTAATTGTCGGCTTCGGAGGCCATATACGGCCATCATACGAACTTACTTAGATACCTATATCTACATTATACACACATATGTAAGTAGGTAGGTTTACCTAGTTTTGAGTTTTTGCTTTATATTTTCATGTTATTATACATACCTATGTACCTACATATCTCGGTACCATTAGGTACCACAGGTACCACAGGTAGGTAGGTTCGTAGGTAGTAGCTACAAAAAACAGGGTCACGACTGTATCCCCAAGGCGCGGTAGACATTCTCTCAGATCTTTTATATTCCAGATCCTTTGAAGATGTCTAAGGGGGTAGTCAGAGGCATGTACAAATACATATTTGATACATGCCCACATCTTGCAGAAGTTAGTATTCCATACGTGACAGGTTGCAAGCCCATCGCCGCCTATTAGAATACTAACTGGTTTCCTCACGATGTTTTCCTTCACCGTTCAGATCTCGTGTTAAAGCGCATATAAATTTTAAGAAACGCAAAATCCATTGATGCACGGCCGGGATTCGATCCCACGACCTTCGGATTGAAGGATTTGAGTAGCTACATTATCCTTAAAATAAAAAATCTTTATTTCAGACATTTTTGTGTCCCTAATGTACCTATTTGTGTACCTATTATTATAATAATAAATGGCCAGCTTATCTATACTAATATTATAAAGAGGAAAAATTTGTTTGTTTGAAATGAATAGGCTCCAAAACTACTGGACCGATTTAAAAATTCTTTCATCAATAGAATCCTACATTATCCCCGATGAACATAGGCTATACATATTTTATCCCGGGGAAGTGAAGTTTTCCCGAGGGATCGCGGGTAACACCGCGGCGGAAAGCTAGTATTAGGTAAAATTACCATCTAAGTAAGTACTCTGTTCGGACCTTGAATTTTAATTTTATTTTCTTTAGTTTTTATTAAAAAGTTTATGAAGCTGAGATGTTCACCATTAACATAAAAAAAATTCTAGAGAAGCAAAAATAAAAAAAAATGCAATAAAATTTTTTGTGCAAGGAATTGAACCAGCATGTCTCTTCTTGGAAACCGCACGCTAGACCACTCCACTAACGATCCCTTGAGAACATTGTTGAAATTTAACAACGCTATAATCTACCAAATATCGGACGCTCTTCCGCAGTTAGTAAAAGTCTAGGTAACTATGAAACTTATTCTGTGGCATACGCCCCTATAATCCGCCCATTTTACAGTAACCATACGTTAAGATTTCTCCAGACCTGTCGTTTTATTTAGATTTTTCTAAGATATTATGATACAAAATAAGTACTTACAAGATTTTTTTTATGTAGAAAAATAATGAAATTCTCGTTATTAAGACTATTATATTGAACATTAAAATATCAATGTCTACATTTAGGTATGTGAGCTTGCGGAACGCACCGTGGCTTCACTCACGTGGTACCAACATAATATGTTGTAAGCCACGTGCGTTTCCATTTAAATCGTATATTTTGTCTGGCATTTGTCCGGGTTTCCAATTTTTAGTATGGTAACCCTACTCTGTTCTCCGACGGCGCGTCGGAGCTACCGATGCCGCATCGCAAAACACTAAGTAAGTCCCGACGGCACATCGCATACTAAGACACATCGCATACGATGAGCGTTCACACGGGAAAAATTGGCGTGCGATGCTAAATCATATCGCACCGTGTAAATGCACCTTAAGGACTACGGAGTCAACTACGCCAATTTTCCAATATAAAAAAAAACTGAACAAAACAGCGACAGATATGATTTCATTTTGTTCATTGGACATTTTCAAATCGTCATGGTGTCGCAGTGGGTGAAAGCCCGCTTGTAACGCAGAAGATTGCGGGTTCGATCCCCGCCGCGGGTAAAATGTTGCCATTTTTTCGTTAGCTCGCCTTTGCTATT
Source organism: Epirrhoe alternata (assembly GCA_963565295.1). Classification (NCBI taxonomy): domain Eukaryota; kingdom Metazoa; phylum Arthropoda; class Insecta; order Lepidoptera; family Geometridae; genus Epirrhoe; species Epirrhoe alternata. Next base: position 7,247,613 of record OY751381.1, on the reverse strand, counting down.
ACTTCTCTAGATTAAGTGTTTATGTATGTCATTTCTTTGTGCAATAAAGAATAAATAAATAAATGTTTGTATGATCTGCAAGTATATATCTTGGTTCTGGTTGTTTGTAAATAAATACATATTATACATAGGTAATGTATAATATGTCTTTATTTACAAACAAAAAGTATATAAGTAGTTTAACAGTTATCTGGTTTCGCTTAATTTGCGGCTAGATGCTGTGATGCTGTGTGAAAATGTCCAGCATTATTTATTTATTTATCATCCACAGTCTGACTTCACCCACTGCCCTACGCTTGTGCCATCCATCAAGATCCAGCGCTAATCTGACCATTGACGGCCCGCGACATTAACAATTTCATCTGCCCATCTGGCTACCGGACGACCTACGTTTCTGTCTCCACATCTCGGCCACCATTATCACTGTCCTCACCACACCTTGTTATGTGTCCTGCCATTTCCATTTCATTATCCACACATAATTTTGTGTCCCTCAAGACACATTGAATTGGCAAGCGACGCGTCAATTAGTTTTATTGCAAGCCATTATAAACCTAATGAACAATGGCACAAGATAGAAGAATATAAGAAGCGCTTGTAGAATGAACGAGATCTGGCGAAGCCATCTAGTGGGCCGCGCTGGCTCGAGCAGTTTTGTTCGGTTCATTCCACAAGCGTTTCTATATCTTGTTCTAATGTTCATAAGGTTTATAATGGCTTTCTATAAAACGAATTGACGCGTCGCTTGCCAATTCAATATGCATTGAGCCTTACATTTTGCGTTAAATATACTGAAAAAAAGCTATTGTTAAAAATAAACAATGTGTGTTTGGATACAAATAACAAGTATATTCCAATTTTACACAAAAAATAAAACAATTTTCCCATTTCAGCTACAAATAGCAAATAAACATTGCTACTCTTTGTTTTAATAAAATTTCACAACAAAACGTTCGATAGCGAAACTACAGAAGGAACAACAGTGAACTAATTAAAACAAAACAACTGAAAACAAAACACGTTCGACAGTTAGAATATTAATGCGGTGTTCCCCCACCGGTGGACCTTACTAATGCCAAATGATCTCTGGAAGCCTTGTGGAGGTGAATGTACGTAAATAGCTAGTACGGAAGGGATTACAGACTGTTTTCGTTGGGTGAATTCATTTGGGCGTGGAATTGAATACAATGCAGGTAAAAGATACCTAAACAAAACGTATAAAATATAGACTTTTGTACCTTTCCCAAAAGGTATTTTTTGCAATGGTCAAGTGAGCGTCGTTCATTATGTTTTAGGAGTACTATACGTTCTATTGACAACAGAGTATAAGCCACTCGACCAAAATAAGAGCCTTTTTTAACCAGTTCAGTATTTTTACCTAGGTTATTTTTATCATAGGTTTGCTCCAGGAATTTTGTGCCAATGCCCTTAAATTTTTAGTATTTAAGGCGAAGAAAAAAATATTTCATATTTCTGAAATCAATTGTTAAAAAGACTTCAAAAATACATAAATAAAAATAAGGAAAACTTTGTACGGTCACACCTAAGTTTGTCTAAACTAATTAGGTCAGTGATAACGTGAACATTGACAAACTTATTTAGGTCACTTCGACCGTCTGCTTGTCCTGAGTCCATCAGTCAATGGTCGTTATCGGTATAATGTTCTGGTGCGTCGTTTTTTATACTGTAACCATTTGTATCTGTGCCACAAAGAAATACCGTTCTAATTACAGATAAGAAACCATTTATATTGTAAAATCATAAAAAAACGAATCGGATCACGACTACTTGTATGCCTAATCCCCAAGGCATCGAAATGCTCGCAGATCGAAACATTTAAGATCCTTTGATGATGTCTAAGCTAAGGTAGAGTCAGACGAACGTCTAAATACATATTTGGCATAGGCCCACATTTTTCAGAAGTTAGTTTTTCATACAGACTGTTTTCATGCTCCTCACTGCTTCAAGCATAAAATTAATCTATATAATAAATATATAAATCAACCTAGCCGTTTTCGGCTACAGTGTCTTGGCTTTAGGACTGAATCATTGGTAAATTAATTAATGGGGGCTTGGGTGTTTTGCCCTTATATGGCTTATGTAGCCTATTTTGGCACTAAAAGTTCTGTGCGCGTTTATACAGGTAAGGATACCATTGGTGTAGTTGTATGTAATTAATCTATAATGCATAATCAAAGCTGCGTACTTCAAACCGCTGGGCTTCTAGTTATAACTTTTTAAACTATCATGGTTATCAACGCTTTTAACACTATTAATGGGATATTTACCATGATTCAATGTTTTTGGAGTTTCCCGCTATTGCACGATCACGGAAGAACTGGTAATTGCGAGTTCATCTAGATATATAAAATTAGGTACGCATAAAACAGAACAGAATGAATATTGAGTACATTTTTAACCAAGATGAAGAGATCACCCCTACATCGCTGTTCTTAATAGATTAACGGCAGGTACCTCGGTATAATATGATTACAGGCAATCGATGGCTCCCTCAAGATCGGGGGCTGAAGACACCACGCTGTGATATTTATAGGTAGGCGCGTTTTTTCCAATTACCCACTTGATTTTGTAGGGATTTTCTTAGGAAGTGAGAATAAAACTGTAATATAAAATGTAAAAAATATTTTTAGTCAGTGAGTACCTGAACTGTACTGTATCATCAGTGCGGTAAACTTTTGGTATTTAAGATACCCTGAGGATGTCCTAAGGGAATAGTCAAAAATATGTCACATTTTAAAAACTATATTAAATATTAAATTTTAAACGTATAATAAGCACTAGCATAAAATCACTCTAAACAGTAAGTTAGTACCAAAGTCCTAGTTGAGCTCAATGCCCTTACATAGGATCATTTGGGCGCTGACTCGGTCTTTTATCACGGTGCAAAATACGTTCCTAATATATTATAATAAGACATTATAACTTTGAAACCTTTGCCCAGCAGTGGACAAAGGTTGATAACAAAAATCTTTATGTATTTTTTAAAGGTTTAGACAATTCAGATGCCTGCGGTAAAAAAATAACATAATATCAGGAGAAAGCATTCAAATAAAGATACTTTCCAAGCTTTCACTATTATGGTGTGAGACGTTTTCACAAGAGATTACGAATCCGTAAATATGACTGGAAGAATAACATCATTCATCATTCTGAGGCTCAGGGGATTGTCGGGTCTATCCCATTCAGGATAGAACCAAATCTTTTTGCGCCTCGTATATGGTTCACTGCGGCATTATGCGGTCCTCGATGACGGATGCGTGACGACTATGAATAGTTACTTTAAATGGCTCAAAAGTAGAATAAAACTTTTAAGAAACAGATCGACTGCGGTCAAAATTAAAAACAATATTCGCAAACTTATTAAACCTAGGAAAAAAATGTTTTTATTTAAAGTGGACTTTCTCTGATACTATTCAATATACTTTGATAAGTAGGTTCTCAATGTACTCTATGTTTATTATTTTGTGTTTAGTTTTTATATGGCTCTACTAATTCTATTGTAATTTTGTATTTTATTATTTATATTTGGTTTCGGTAATTTAATCTAGTGTGACAGGACTGCACAGGACTGAAAAGAGTGGCGTGATAGAGAGGAGACCTATACTCAGCAGTGGGTGCAACCGGGCTGAATAGATAGAAAGAAATTAATCTATGGTGGGGATGCTGTGTTGGTATGATGATTATACTATACAAAAATAGCATTTATACAAATATTTGAATATAAATTATAAAATATATTATACGTTTATATAATTGAAATAAATAGCTAAAAATCCAGAAACGATTTACGTGCTAAAACTTTAATATCCATTACGGCACTTACCGTAGTTTCAGCTGAAATAATGAGTATAACGTCCCATTAAATTCAGTGAGGGATTAATACGTCACGGTGAGTTTTATATGAGATTCGGTTAGCATTGAATCAGAGTAATAGAAGCAAGAGTCGGCTTGACTGTAAGCTACACAAGTGTACATTTTCAAAAACTCACAACATACTAATAGTAAAACACGTAAACAGGGTCACGACTGTATCCCCAAGGCGCGGTAGACATTCTCTCAGATCTTTATATTCCAGATCCTTTGAAGATGTCTAAGGGGGTAGTCAGAGGCATGTACAAATACATATTTGATACATGCCCACATCTTGCAGAAGTTAGTATTCCATACGTGACAGGTTGCAAGCCCATCATACTAATAGTTTTAAATGATTTTCTTGTAATAATCATGGGAGGGGGATAGGGAGGCCGCCCTGCAGTGGGATGATCCAGGCTGAAAATAATGATCATAATCATAAAACACTTTCAACCACTTCTCATACATATAAAAATCCAAATCGGTTCATCCCATAGAGGATTTTTTCGCTCCTTTTCCTGATGTCTGTGGTTCATCCGCTTAGGCGCTACGATACTACACATTTCAAAAGTGTTTGGAGGGCAATCAGAGGCGTTAATTAGACAGAAAGGAGTACAAGGAGTACGTGCTTGTATTTTTGTAAAAAATCTCAATAATATATTGTATCCTAGATTGAATTTATTAATTAGCCGTTGATCTTACAAGAAAGTTAATAGGAAACTGTAATTCTGTAATTATTTATTGTACACAAGAGAACACGTACGAAAAATGATGTTAAGTACCTACCTACATGTGGCTAGCTGATGTGATGTGTATTAAGTACTAGCTGTCCGCCGCGGTGTTACCCGCGATCCCTCGGGAAAACTTCACTTCCCCGGGATAAAATATAGCCTATGTTCATCGGGGATAATGTAATAATCTATTGGTGAAAGAATTTTTCAAATCGGTCCAGTAGTTTCGGAGCCTATTCATTTCAAACAAACAAACAAACAAAAAAATCTTTCCTCTTTATAATATAATAACTAGCTGACCCGCGCAACTTCGTCTGCGCATTATTAGGAACAAAGTGGAGGAGTTTTGAGTGAATCGAAAGTACAAAATATAAAACTCCGTCGCATGATATAATATTTTTATTTTATAGGTATATGTTTCTCTCAAGAATTATTTAGAATAGAATAGAATAGAATAGAATAAATTTTTTAATAGATAAAGGTAGGAAAAATCTTACCCAGATCTTGCAATGCTAAGAACAAAACGAATACGGTAATTAGTACAGAATCGCTGAAGCGAGCGCAGCGTATTTTTTTATAGCAAGAACTGTGTGGTTTTAAATTTCGAAATAAAATTATTAACTAATATTGCGTTATGTTTCTCTCAAGAATCCCATAATAGATAGAGGTAGGGAAAATCTTACCCAGATCTTGCAATGTTAAGAACAACACGATAGCGGCAACTGGTGTCAGATTTGCCGAAGCGAGCGGCAATACCTACCCGCGACTTCGTCAGCAATATAATATATCGAAAACTCTAAGCAAAAATCTCCATTAACTTTCGGAACTCAAAATGATCGATATGCGCTGTGCCTCCGCTATAGTAGAAACGCCACCTAGGTGAAAAAGTATAAAGTAGTTTGACCTCGGCGATGTAGATGGCGTTCTAACTATAGCCAAGGAAAAATATTTTAATATCAAAAAATCATAACTTCGGAGTTCGGATATATTGATGGGTGGGAACACACATGTTACATGTTTATCATTAATTTTTAAATAATTTATTATGCAAAATACAAAAAAAAACGAAAAAATTTAGAGTGCAAAAAGTGGCTCCGGGGCGGTCACCCATCCTTATTATGACCGCGCCCAGGGTTGCTTAACTTTTTTCCCCATACAAACTTCCAACCCTTATTTTCCCGCCCCCTTATGGTAATTAACAAAAAAAAGTAGCCTATGTCCATCCCTGGGGTATACTCTTTATCCATGCCAAATTTCAGCTTAATCGGTTCAGCGGTTTGGGCGTGAAAAGGTAACAAACAGACAGACAGACAGACCGAGTTACTTTCACATTTATATAATACTAGCTGCGCTCCCGCGGTGTAACCCGCGGTCCCTCGGGATTTTTTCGGGATAAAAAGTAGCCTATGTCCTTCCCTGGGATACAACCTTTATCCATGCCAATTTTCAGCCTAATCTGTTTGGTGGTTTGGGCGTGAAAAGGTAACAAACAGACAGACAGACAGACAGACAGATAGACAGACAGACAGACAGAGTTACTTTCACATTTATAATATTAGTATGGATTATATAATTATATAATTATATAATATATATAATATATAAGTAAAATAGTAAATAGTAAATATAATAGTATATAGTATATAGTATTATAGTATGGAAGTATAGATTATTATTAGTGTAGAAGATTGATGAGCTATTATTGAGTATGCAAGTAGAGGAAGAGCGAAGAAGGTATGGTTAGATTGTGTGAGAGAGCATATGAAAGTTAAAGGACTGAATGAACGGTTGACGAGTGATAGGAGTGAGCGGAAGAAGAATACATGATGTCGACCCCACCTAGCGTGGGATAAGAGCAAGGGAATGATGATGATGTGCTGAGCTATTCTTAGTTATTACAGCTCTGAGTGTCAGCGCTGTTTTAATCATTGCACCTTCTGTTGCATTTATCATTAATGTATGCGACTTGTTTCGCAATTCAAAATGCAAATGTGCCGTAATAAGTTGTCAAACTGTCGTTATGGTATTTAGGGTGGCTGCGATCAACTTTTGCCAAATATTGTATTTTCTAAATATTAAGTAATGTTAATTAAATACTTTGTGTATATGAAGATAGTAATAACACAAAAACATTACTGTTTATATATTTACCTTATCAAAAAACTTTTCTCATTTGCCGAAACGAAATCAGGGGTCAACAACCTCACCAAAGCCCAGTTTCAACATTTAACGATTCCAACTTGTTTAATCAAGCGAATAATTGTCCCTAAATGCAAAAATATTGTGCAGACGTCTACATGCTCAAATAAAAGGGTGGGCTCCCTTCGAGAGAGGTATTTACGGAACCCTGAATATACGATGTACGGGTATTTAGCGTTTCTGTGTTTAATCCTTTATTTACGGCGTTCGTCAGTCTAAACAATTTTCGCGGGCCGGACAAGCCGCAGGATTAATTTGAGCACGGAATCAAAATGGCGGACCAGGTAGAAGTTTTCGACGGTGCAGTTTGCTGCGAAAATCAGGGATTATGGGGTGCTTAATATTATATGAGTTCGTGTCTTGTTTTGTACAAGATAATGGGGATTATTTGGGGAAGCAACTAAGAGCTAGTTTATCTGTAGGAAACTTTATAACAATGTTCCTATCCTCTCACCGACCACCTTATTCAAAATTAACGTGAGTTATCAGCGCTGGAATATCATTTGCGTTACCAATCGAATATCAAAAAGCTGATGATACAATAAACATTGTTTAAAAAAAATAAAGCTATCAATCAGAAAAATCTAATCTAAAACGAAACAAAACGAATCACAGTAGCTTCGGCAGTCGCTAAAATCACCCGTGTCACGTACCAGCCAGGCTTTATAGGGGCGAATGAGACAGACGCAAACGGGTCTGCTTGATTTATTCGCTGTACGTTCGAAGGTAGTGCCGTAATTTGAACGTGAGTGTAAATCTTGTTTTTTATCCGAATAGCGAAAAATCATTGAATGATAAAGGTTTCAACATGAATTTTACTTATTAAATATTTGAGTCATAGCTACAAAAAACAGGATAATAATTTGAGTCTCAAAGAAGGATATTATATTTAGATAACGTTTAAAATTAGTGTTGGAATGTGCAGTGGCTATTTACGATTGCTCTGTGGAAGAGCAGCTACGAAGAAACTACGTCGTAGCAACGTCTACGAATGCTACGCGCTTTATTTTGTACAATCTACGACTATGAACTTGAATACTTTACTGACCATCATGAAACACATGTTTATTTTCTTCTAAATTGCCCAATTCATCACATAAGGTTTCATAACCATCCGTTTCTCTCAATAACTCATAAACACATACCCCCAGCTTGAGCTAAGCGGTGTTTATGTCTAAATCGACAAAAAATCCTAGCGCAAGTGTCTGCGCCCCTATTTAGGGGTAAGTTTCCCCTCAGGCAACACCTGCTGCTTGCAAGATGTCTGCTGATGTACTAAAGACGTTGCGCTTTTCTTTGCATTTTACCTACGATATTTTATTCTTGATGTTCTAATATGTTTTACGAAAAATATAAACTTACAAAAACTTATTAACACAGTTTTTAAATCTTTTTTGTTAAAACGTCAGTCCCTTAAACAGCTCACAAGTTTGGTTTTACATATTATGTATTGTAGTTTTCTTATCTTAATTATCATTTCTTTTTATTACTGTATTTGGATGTGTAATTGTGCAATGTGCATCCGACTTGCCTGGAAGTTTGCTATTACTCGTAGAAGATAGATATATATTTTTTTATTGCTATTTTAATTTTTTTTTGGTAATTAAAAAATAGGGGTGTACATTTCAAGGAAGAAAATGATATGTATGTGGAATCTAATGTAATTATGTAATCCCACATAACCATGAAATATAAACAACTTTACTTAATGCCACAGTTGCAGGTTTTTTTCATCACCTGAAGTGTAAAGTGTTGTTGAAATATCGCCACAACGTTACACTTAGAGTGATGTAGGGTGCACCATAAGAATATTGTAGAGCAAGCTATGTAGTATCGAACTAAGCATGATCAGAGATGGATTGTATGAAAAAAATAGTCAAAAATTTTTTCTTACACAAATCATGTACACGGTGTCTGTAATGCCATAAACAAACTTAAAAATAAATAATAAAAAAAATTACTTACGGCATTCCCTTAAATTATAATTATTATAATACTTTGTAATTCCCCAACCTCCCAGGCTTCGCACAAGTGCAATGCTGACACTAAATGGGTTCAGTCGGCGTTTGCAATCTAAGCGCAAAAAAAAATTGTTTATTTACGACACAGTAGAAACCTTTAAAATTATCAATATTCCTCTACTGTATTATGCAAGTATTATACATATAATACTTACAGTATAAACCTTTCTCTTGAATTATTATATCTTCTAAAAAAAACCGCATCAAAATTCGTTGCGTTATTTTAAATATCTAACATACATACATATAAAAGGCATACATAGGGACAGACAGCGGGAAGCGACTTTGTTTTATACTATGTAGTGATAGTGATTGTGAAGTGATAGTGATGATAGTGATTTTCAAGGAGTGTTCATTCTATAAGTAGCGTAGTTATTCTCTCGTTATACTCAGTACTGTATAGCTCTGAGGATACAATCTTCTACCCTCACCCTCGTGATTTTGTAGCAGCCTGATATTCAACTATTTGAAAAATGACTCTGAATATTAAAGGCTCTGATGCGCCGATGATGAGATTCACCGCTTTTTCATGATTTGATATCTGTCTGAATGTTTCTTGGTTAACCGTCCATGTATTACATCTGACCGAGCTGATTTAAAATTTTACGCCTTGTCGCTGGAAAAATTGTAGGTTTCAAGGTGCAAAATGGTTTTTGTTCAGCCCAGACGTAGGTAAACATGCGAGCGAAGCTGCAAGTGGTAAATATTATTGATCTTTGATTCTGTTTCAATCATGCCGTAACTAGTAGATTCATTTGGGTGAAACTTTAAATATGTACGAGTAGATCATGACTGGAATAGTAAGGATTGCTTCATATCCCCCAAAACCAAACTATTATTGTTATTATTATAAGCCTGAAGTTTCCCACTGCAGGGCAAAGGCCTCCCTTCCCTCCCTCCACGCCTTCCGGTCCTGGGCCATAACAGGCCAATCTTTTTTGTAGGAGTCTAGCTCATCCCGCCATCGTCGCTTACCAAACTGCTATTAAAAAAACACTGTAAGTTATCTTGAATTCGTTCTTTTCTAAAACAATCATTCTTAATTAATTCAATACTACCAATTTAGATAACTTGCCATGTAAGTTTGTAAATTATGGTTGACGATTCTAATCAAATTCCTACATTGATTAAATGTAAGTGTACGCTGAAATTTATAGCTTATAGATACCTAAATCACACCACGACATTAATACATTGGACCAGTGTAAAATGAGCTATCTAATGCTCAGGTGAAATAAGATTCTTGCTGAGAAATCCGTTTTACAGGGCTCTTTATAAAATGGGTGATCGATACTACGGATGTAAATGAAATTAATTAGTTTAAGATAACACCTTCGCTACAAGATTTCATCCTCTTTAAAGGGGAATTATTTTTGATATAGTGCTACAATCGAGTTATATTATTTAAATGTACGTACACAAGGGCTGTGCTTGGTATTTCTCTACGAGTCACTGACATAGCACACAGGATCAGCAGGCGACGCACATAGCTCATAGAACTGACGGCCCTTTCGGCAGAAAAGATCTCGAGTGGACCCCACGCACCAGAAATCGCAGCAAAGGATGGTCCCCCACTAGATGAAAACATGATATGGTAAAGGTTGCTGGGAGCCGTTGGGTGCAGGCTGCGAAAGATCGATCACTGTGGAAATCGACGGGGGAGGCCTATGTTCAGCGGTGGACGCGCGGACGTCATGTGGCTGAAATGATGATGATGATGTACGTACACAAAATACACAAGACTTGACTTGTGGTAAATTCGTATATACGTGAGTTTGTATGTTCTTAGATTAATATACAAAATGAAAGAAAGAAAGAAAGAAAGAAAACACATTTATTCAACTAATCAACTAAGTAGATAAGAAAACAAAACAATAATAAAATAAAATAAAAAACACAAATGAAAAATGATTGTTGAAAAGGCAACTACTCAGCAAATTGCCTAGATCCAGGGATCAGGCGCTGTTTTTCAGTGTCGCCTTAGAGGGAGGGGAGAGGGGAAGGGGGACGGTGTGTGTAATATGCTGTAACTGTAATGTCCCGGTAACACAAGTCTCTTGAGAGCCAAGGTTACACAGGGCAGCGCTATTGTGAGCCAAAGTGTGAGCTTTTTGTACCTAGTGTGTGTTATGCAAAAGGAAAGTGTATGCATGTGGGATGTGTAATGTGTGTGTACTGTGTAGTGTATGTAAGGGTGGATAGTTGTGAGCAAAAAAGGAAGTAAGTAGTAGGGAGGCCTAACAGAGTAGGTAATTGTGTAGTGTCAGTGTGAAGTGTCTGCGTGTAGTGTAGGATGTGTGCATCCATTTAGTGCTAGGAAGCTAAGCCGCTATCAAGCTGCCCCTCCAGGAGAAGCCTTTTGTAGTGAGATTTGAAAGTAGCTTTTGAAAGTGTATTTCTCAGTGGTGGGGGCAGATTATTTCAGCATTTAGTAGCCTGGTAGCGGAAGCTTCCTTCAAAAGCACGTGTCTTGTGATAAGGTGTGACTAATTTAAAATGAAGAATGGAAACTGAAAATGAACCACATAAAGGCATGTTTGTAAAATTGAAACTTCAGAATCAGCAAAATCGAATTCAAATCTACATTCGATTTCCGACGGAGTTATATTCTAACGCAATGGATAAGACAAGATTTTATAACGGAGTGGTTCTTTTTAAGATTCTAGAGACGGAGTTGTTGTGTTAAAATATTTATGTGTATGTTAGTTTGTTTTCTGAAAACTAGTTTCCAACCAAAGGGTGTGTCTTCCATTTAGATTCATATGAGTTAATCCATTATTTGTTTATAGTCAAAAGGCTATAGGTAACTATAATGTTTTAGTTTAAGTTTAGTAAAATTGTTTATTTTTTTTTCATGCAATTCCTTTTAAAAGTAAGATAAAATAACACGTTTATATCTACAATACGTTCAAATTTTCTCCTCTGTGTTTCGATTGCACTGTCAATCAACGCCTCGCGGGAAGCCTTTAGGGTCTATCGGGTCTATCACAGTTCTCCATCTACCAAATCTTTCCGTCTCGCTCCCTCATACACAGGTAAATAGAGAAGGGATTATACACAGGTACTCCGGAAATTCGTACCGGATCTTATTTACTGCTATAGAAGCTTGCTGACATGGAAATTCATTTTCACGTGATTATTAATGTGTGCATACGTGAATACTCGTAGCTAGTAGTAAACAAGAGATTTCAGTCGGCATGATTTACATAGCGTTGTTAACGTAAATATGAATCGAAAGTATGTATTTTATGAGCACGTGTAAATGTGCAATTTCGTCAATGATTTCATTCACGAACGCTCAATTGTTCATTTTGAATTGAACTGAAATTGAAGCAATGAAATACTTTTATAGTCGGCCAGAGTTAAAATACAATGCAAACTTCTTGAATTGAATTAAAGGCTTATTCCCAGAGGTCCATGATTCTAACGTTTTATATTTCTCGGGTCCATGAAAAATATAACTATAATTTTAAATGTTCATACATGAACTCCCAATGGATCCATGAGATTTAACTAATGTACCTACAGTCAATAAACAATACAAGAGGCTTTTTCTTTAGCGAGTCTTCACGTAAGACTAGTAAATCAATGCTCGATTTTGTTTACGTTTACGAACAAATATATTACCGAGTGCAACAAACAAGGTAGAAGTTTTCTATAATAGGTATGTTATAAGTAGGAACCTACTTAAATCAAACATTTTTCATACATTCTCCTTTATAACATGAAATTAAACATGAACATGAATTGAAACGAGGATCACGACTGGTATCTCAAAACACTGTCGACATTCAATTCATTATAAGGAATTGAAATGTGTCAAAATAAACCCTATTATTTATGGCTCGCATCCCGTCAAAGCTTGCTTTTAGGAGACACAAAAAGGAAAACCAAAACTCTGGACAGTGACATTGAAACATGGACTGCATTCAGTAATGAAGGCTTGCCTGTGACTGTGAATGCACTCATGTATAGGTACTAACATTAGCATAGTACCTATGCTTGTATGATGAATGATAATGTATAGGTAGGTAGTAAATTTTGTGCTAGTAAATGTGTTCTGTTTTTAAGCTTAGTGGCAAAGTCGCTGTTTGGCGTAGGGTTCAAAATCATACATTTTATTAAAAAACACCTGTTATTTATTTAAACACCTGTTCCAAAATATTGCAATTTGACTTGATCGTGTGTTCTAAGAGCCAAAAAAAAGGGAAAGTAAAAATCGTTTTTGAATTAAACAGACCCATGTTAAACCGGGCTACCTGACCACCTTCGTTTGAAATTCCTTTCACAGAGTAGAAGTATTTAATTTTGCAAGCGCACGTGCTTAAATTTTTAATAGACACCATGTTTAAAGCAAACGACTGTCTGTACATCAGAACTTTACACAAAGCTGTACAGCTAGCTAGAAACAGCTTTCACTTTTGAGCACTATCTTATTTAAAGGATATTCTTGTGTAGTCGTAGATATTTTTACTACGTAGGTGAAAGCTTTACTAAAGACTAAAGTTCAATTTCTGTTCTTGACATCATGATACGTATAAGGTTTAAAATCAACCTTCGTTTAAATTTCTGCGCTGAAATGAAAGACATGTATTATTTTGGTTGCCTGGAAGAGATCACTCTGAGTGATAAGGCCGCCCATTGTGCCACTGAATTAAGACTTAAGTTTTTTTTAATTTTGTAATTTATATTAAGATGTGACAATAAAGAATTATCTATCTATCTATCTATCTATTTTTCACAGTCAAAATAAAAATGTTTGCTGGCGCAGAGAGTCATAAAATGGTTGTGATCGAGTCATAACCGTGGTTTAAATCAGAAGGTGTCACAACATCGTAAACATCAGAGCTGGTCGACTTTCCGATCCGTAGCACAATAAAACCTCTCATAAACTCAAACAGAAACAATATAGCACGAGTTTTACAGTTACGTTTTGCTTCTACAGAAAGTGAGATGCAATGTAAAATATTAAATGATTTTTTTTTGCAAAATTATTGTAGTGTAGATGGATTAGGCACCCCTTTAGATCAAATTCAAAGTCAAAAAAGCATTTATTAAGTAGGACCGCTGAAATCACTTTGAATAATGTTCAAAAACACAAACGAACATTACAGAAATAAAATACAAAGTTTGAGAATTATGAGTGAAATATAAGAGTAGTAAAAGTAAAATTTTAGCTCTTGATGGACTGACTGTAACGCAAACTTCAAAGTGCATAGTATAAATAAATGAACCATTATGAACTTTGTTTAATAAATACGTTATAAAATAAAACTGACTTCTTTGTTGGAACGTAGAAAATTACAAGGAATGTTTTTTGAGTTTTACGAAAAAGATCCAGAGATATTTTACACAATAATATTTTAAAAATCGGTCCACAATTGATGAATAGGTACCTATTTATTTACCTATTCATGAAAACAAGCTGAATATTATCGAACCTTCGACTTTTTTAAATTCGGTTAAAAACCAGGCGTTTTTCTGTCGTGACTAAATTACGTAAACTGAAATCCGAGGAAACATTGAAGTTTCAGCTTTACGTGACGGAGGTGGAATCCCTTGAGCCTGTCCTTAGAAAAGCGTCTGACACCACTCTTACCACTCGTATTTCACGTCAAAGCTTTCTGGGTTCTGTGTGGGCTAAGGACAAGTTTAGATCAACTTACATTTATTAATAAGCCTAGCTCTTGCTTTTAGTCTGATTTATTACTTCCCAAATGTCATGTTCATGATGAAAAAAATAAGTAAGCGTTTGAACAACGTTATAACCAGGGGTTGAAATGTTTTCAAAGTATGAGAACTTTTAAACGGGACGCGGTGCAATTGGCTTGAAACTCAACTTTACTAGTTGATAAAATAAAATGACGCGAACGAAAACTAGTAGCAGCTATTATGAAAAATGTGTGATGCCATAACACGTTTGTTTTATACGGCGAACAGAAGTGAATATAACTTTGTGCGTTTTGTAAAAAAACTTCTGTTTGAAGAACTTCAGTATTCAATGTCAGCCAAATAATGTTTTGGCAAAACCCCACCAAAAGCCTACCGATAACAATGTCAGCGAAACACGAAAGACAAATAGCTGCGCATGGAAATGAAATAATGCTAAATAAGCAATATGTAAAGTGTAGGAAAAGGAGAGCGGAATCAATACAGGTGCTTGTATAAGTTATAGGAAATTGCGGAAAAAGTAACGATGTTGGATGTGTGGGCAGAGTCAGATTGTTGATCAACTCAAGATCTTAGATAAGATAAGATAAGATAAGATAACGTTTATTTTGTTCACAATATATGTCTACATAGTGCTTAAAAATAGGTACTTAGATAAGAACTTAAAATTAATAGACCAATGACCTGGCAGTGATCTATAGATAGATAGATAGAAAATACTTTATTGCACACCACATAAAAAGAACTAGAAGTTTTTGATTTAGGAAAAAAATACATTTAACACCACTTATAAAGTTAAATATCATGAAAAAAACAACATTGTAATTAAGTTATGATTCTGCCTACTTGGGGCATGTATCAAATATAAGTATTAAAGACACTCTGACTCGCCTCACTGTATATGTCTATATTAGTAGTTACCTGTTACTATCGAGATGAAAATAACACTGTACTTGAATAATCTATCTAGGTATAATCTCATCACTTGGACTCAAACCAGCAGGTTAGGCCAAGGGTATAGGAGCAAACAGCTCCAGGGTGGGTAAATATGCTGACGAAGGAACGGGCGCCTCACAGAATCCGTTTTTATCTGTCACCACCACTCGATAGGGCAACGTTTAATCTGTTGTCATTGGAAATTTTAGTTTGCTTTGCCTTTATAGTTCAGTTAGGCTTTAGCAGTGGTCACTTTGCGTAAGCTATCAAAACTACAAAATATTGAAATAATACTACTATCGTATAGCCGAGCGGGTCAGGATCTTGGTTCAAACGCTTTCAATTATTGCAACGTTCAAATATTCAAGAGCTTCAATCAAATTATATGCATTTCTAAGGCGTACCTATAACTAGGCGTAACTATAAATTCGAAGCCCCTGATTATAATTGAAATTGTGCGTCCGCTGTCATTTTGCTGTTATAAAAACGACAGGCGAAAGTAAATCACAAAAAAACTGGAACATGCAATTTGAGCAAAAAGATGCACATTGTATACTGTATAGACGTTAGGTAAGAAGATCTAGAATATAAAGGTAGGTATTCAATATTTTTTTAAGGCATACGTTCACTACGTCCAGTAAAAATAGAATGGCACTATTATAAAAAAAGCATTATTTAAGAACTAATAAGTTACAATTAGTTATCAATGCAAGGTTGCCTAAAAATACTAGCTAACGTCGTTTTCAGTAGATATTTTATTATTATTTGAAAGATTGAGGGTATGTTATAGCTTTGTCCACCCCATTAGGATCATCCTCGACTGGAGTATGCACTAAATGCCATGTCAGCATGCGGGATCGAGGGGGCGTTGCTAACGTCAATCCCTACTGATAAAGCCTCAAGGGTGGTGAAGGATTGAAGTAGCTTAGATCGATGTTCGGAAAACAACTTACAGGAAAATATTACAAGTAACTGCAGCGAAAGTTTAGCTGCAGTGATAACTGTCGAACACATAAGTATGGTCATGTTATAAATTGATTGATAAAAAGAACAGGATAGCATTTTTCATGGCGTAGTTTAGGTAGATAAATAGATAATTATTTAATGTTACACCATATAAATTACAAAATTAAAAACTAAAAAACCTATTAATCTAAATGCTATGTGTAAAAAATTTGATTAAAGTTATGGCAAGGTTAAGGTTAGGGGTTAAAATAAATCTGTGATTATCGAAAGTTCATATTGTATATGATATTTAACAATACTGGGGCCCGGTTACTACATGCATGAAGATACGTGATTTTAATTTATTGCGTCCAAAATTTTGCAGACGATACTTTCATTGAAAATAGTTTCAGCACGCGGTTCCATCAGTTTGAAAACAACTAATATCAGCCGAACTTTTCGGAACTAAGCGTTCAGATATTTCGTGAAAAGAATTTTCATTAGTGGGTGCAGGGTGACCACATGGCACCCATGTCGTCCTCTGTCACATGCATGCATACCTACCTACTTCTATATACTGTTGTGTTTGCCAAATAATGATTTAGCAAACATGCTACGAACAAATCTAAGGGTTCTACGCCGTAGACTTTAGAGTGAGTGTGGAGTCGACACAGTACTTTATTCAGTCTCTACACAGTACTATATGCAGTATGGTAACAAAAACTCTGTTCGATCCATGAGGTTTAGGTACTATCTAGACTAGGATAAAAAGTTAACTGGTATCGAGATTTGACTTGGTGTAAAGTCTTTACGCTATGACGGAGATCTTCAGACGGCCTTTCTATCACCAGTGTTGGTGACAAACTGACATAAACACAGGCTTATTGACTTAAGTTTCCCTTCTAAACATAAAATAGGAGTATTATGTCTGATGCAACAAACAATGTGTCCAAATTGTAGTAGAAATAAAACTAACATAGTAAAAGTAGCTATCAAAGGGAACGATAGTTTTATTGTTCATCTTATTTGTGTCCTAATTGGAATCATTGCAATAAAGTAAGTTTTATAGGACGGAGACATCTTGAACGAATTGAGGGATCATGGAGCCGGTTGATACATATAGTTAGTACACAAATAAGTACAAAATAAAATACAGGTTTGATGAAATATATTTTTTCATTTTTTTTAAATTGTGATTGAAACAACAGTATTTTAGAAGTCAATATACAATTGTCTTCTAAAATACTTCAAAACTTCCATTAGAGAACTAAAAGGCATTACCAAATTAATCAACTTGGCACGTCTAGATTTAATTTAGCAATCTCTAACCAGGGAAGCGGGAAAGCTCCTGTTTGGTTTTCCAACAATAATATTTGCCACGGTTGCAACTTGTGCAGCCCATGTTTGAGCTATGGTTAGCTATACCGTCTCCTTCACTGTGTACATTTACCTAGCCGTCAAAGAGAATATAATTATTTGCATACCTACTACCTAGTCTCATCTAGCTATCGAGGTTTTAGAAAATGCTCATTGCATTAAACACGGTTTACATTTTCCTTCGCTATTTGAAGCTCGTTTCATAGGCCAACATAGTCCATAGAGCCTTCCCCATCGATTTCCAGACCGATCGAATCGATACATTTTTTTTCAAAACAAAATCCATTCAAGCCAGGATTTGAAACACGACCTTTAGATCACATAAGCTCGGAAGCATAATATACAGCCAACAACGCTTCAGATTAATATAAGATGCACATTAATTAGTAAGCAGTCCTCATTGACTTTAGAATATGTTCGCATAATGAGAGGTATGTTCACTATAATTGGTTCGCAAATCCAATTAGATTGGCTCCGGTACGCATTGAGCACGTGTCGCTCATTATAGATTACTAATGATCTGCCGTCTGAGCTAAATCCTGTAGGTACTTTTAACAATAGCTCAGGTAATTGAGATTATTGGAGCTTAATCGCCTACAAGCTATTCACACTTACCTACTATTGCGCTTACTTACGTGCCAATATTATAGTGCTCGCTCCCCGTCCACGTTCCGTCTTTTCTGCATTATTTCGCGGCGCTATGCTCCTAAGATAAGATAACTCTAAACAGTAGCATAAATAATTCCAACTGCATATTAGGATTACATCCTGTTCCATACATTTTTACTATGTTTAGCACTAATCCAATAACAATTTTTCTTGCTCCTAGTAATTAATTTATGCTGTAGAGTCAGATCTGCGTCATCACTGAACATATTATCGATAGACATTGCAATATTGCAACAGCTCTTAAGTGTCCCCAAAGTACACAAGCAAACACATGCCTAAGTACATTATACTTTACATTACACTGAGACATTACATTATTACATTGTTACTGTACATTATACTGAGTTGCCTGAAATAAATGGTTGTTTTTTTTTTTTAACAAATTGTTTTTGTCCCTGTTCTCTTGTGTACACTATCTATAGAATTACAGAATTACAGAACAATTGCCACCAGAACAATTTTGTGCTCATTCCTTTTGGTAGCGGAGTGACACTAACTTGATAGAGTAACAGGTGAGCTAATGGTTCGATTCCGTCGCTTTTGTACAACTTCGTGCGAGGAAAGCCTAATCCTTTGTCTCCGCCAGTGACTCGGAAACTTTAGGAATGAACATGCTGACTGACTCCGTCTTCACTGACCGAACTGTCCTGAAGATATACCAAAGGTACCGGACAATAGAGGCTATATTCAGCCTAGGTGGGCGTTCATCCCAGCTACAGTCATTAGTGTAGGGCTCCATTCAGAGTTGATTACTCGGCATTTGGCGTAGGGCCGAGACTATGCAAACCTATTAGTGCATCAATATCCTATTGGATCACTTTGCCAAGTAATTGGTTTCATTGACTGATTGAAATTGAGATATTATTCAAATTCGGAATGCACATTTTGATTATTGAATGATTTCATTTGCATATTATACGAATACCTGTGTATCTAAGAGGCCTATAAACGGGCTACAAAAATTGCATCTTGCTGACAATTTTTATTCACCAATATATCTCAATATATTTTCAACTCGGGATAAATCATTTGCAATCCAGCCGACTAGACATTGAATATCTTGACAATATCGCCGGGCTTCACAGCAATATTGCAGCTATTATTGCACTGTGTTGCGAGATATATCGGCAACTTGGCGGCTATACCATTGCAGCTAGAAATTGCCAAAAAAACTAGCCCGTATATGAGCACAGTCTCAAATAGACTGAGTGGAGAGGGTGGCTAAATATTTGTGCAGTACCTTAGTCTGATTAAGCCAAACCTTAGCCATACCTTATAGTACTTTACCTTAAGTTCACCCTTACCTTTAAGTTTTCTCAAAAATGTAGGTAAAAATGTAGTATTATTGGTGCAAGCAAGACGATCAAGATGAAATTACGAGTTGTTCAAATGTACTTCATAGTTGAATATGCTCGCTTTTTCTTACCGTTTTACATTTATCAATTAATAGGGATATAATATTTTAAAACCATAGTGTTCTCCGTTTGTTTTTCATGAACACGGTGACAAGTTAAGCATGAAAATCGCTGTGGCGCAAACACTAATCGAATCAAGTTAGCAAATACATACTTAAACAGTACAAGCAAACATGCTATTGATTGAGCCTGAGGGGGTTCATTTGAAATTAGTAGAGCTTAGTATGAAGCGTCTGGTAAGATCCAAAGCGCTTTCAAGCAGAAAGGTATAAAAGCTTAGGTGTATGCTCAGTAGTTATAATTTGTATGGTACCTTTTTGCTCAGAAGTAATAAATAACGCGTATTTTTATGGTACCTTAATGATGATCAAAGCTGCAGGTAAAATCTAGAACATAGGTATAGGAACACAAGGTAAGATTCCTACCTTGTGAGAGATAATAAACAAACTTTTATTTGCCTTAAAACGAAATAATAATATATTCAAACTGTAATTTTATGCTATAGTAACCATCAAATTCATTGCTGGTAATTGATGAAAACAAACATTTAAAATTTTATAGATTCAAGGCTAGTTAGATTACGCAGTTGGCTTGGCATTCGTCCAATAAAAGAATACAGTTGAAATGGATAATCATTAATTATCATTATTTATTTTTAGGTTGAAATTAAATATAATAAATAGACCCAAAACAAATTAAATGGCGCTAAATTAGGTTTTGCGCTATGGAACAAACATTCAGAAAATCAATTTTCAAATCAATATTTATCAGGAAGTACGACAATGAAACACGCTATGGATTGTGCTTTACCGTTTCTTACGACGTCTATTCATGGTAATACCAGGTAGGTTTCGAATTCCTCTTGATGGCAAATGCCGCTCCCGGCTAGTCTAGGATCATCGGCCCCTAACTAACGTCATTGTGCTAGAGCTTGGTACATAGAAACTGCTCAACTTGCTAAAACGATTTCCATGGCCTTCGGTTATGCATTCTGCCTTTGAACTGGCAATAATTTAATTGGAACGTCTCCTATGCTGAGCTAAGTTCCGTCTGCTTTCAATGGACAAACTTTGAAGCCAGGGACGGCATCAAGCCTAAATTGAAATTGTTCCTCTAATACTCGTATATGACAACAAGGAAATCTCCATATTTTAAGAATTTCTGTTCTACTAATTTGGTTGATACTCGTACTCAACCAACCAGCTGGCAACACAGGATACCTACAGTAAGTAATAGTAGAATAGGTAATAAGGCTCATAATAACCCATTAGGTCATGGGTTCATAGTAGTGTGATGTACGTGGATGCTTTTTTTTGTATTTAATTGTATTAATATAAATAATGCTGGACATCTCACACAGCGTCATCTAGCCCCAAACTAAGCAAAGCTTGTAAATACTATGGGAACCAGGTAACTGATATAATACTCATATACTTTTTTTGTAAATACATAATAAATTATACATAGAAACACCCAGACCCGAGATAAATATTTGCAGATTATACAAACATTTATCCCGCGGCGGGGATGGAACCCGCAACCTTTTGCGTCACAAGCGGGCTTTTACCCACAACGCCAGAGAGGTCACGATTAAGATGTATTAAAAAGAATCGAAGTGTTTCTTTTAGTTATCTGATTCCCATAATTATTTAATAAACATCTTATAAAGTATTGCATTATTTCATTGTACATATCGTAATATGAAATTATTATAGTGTGTAGCTTCCGCTTGCATGATAATACTCCAATTGTACGTACGTACCTACTCTAGCAACCATGTTCAGCAATTATAGTAGTAGTAGGCAAACCCACACAATCACGATTGCTGCTATCAGTTGATTGTTCCAAATAGATATTTACCAACCCACTGCTCGATATTACTTCTAATTATTTGACCTCTGCTTGCAACTTTTTTAACATTGTCACCAATACTACTTAACACCTATGAAATTCTACAAAAACAGTAAGCAGTCAAAATCATGAAGGCATTATCATAATACAGATTATTGTGTCGTTTAGTGTGACGTCGGGAACCCACCAATATTCTGTTCAGAGAGCCACCAATGTTCTGCTTAGAAAAAAGTTTCATGATAAAATATACTTACCTAAATAGTTTAGTAGGTTACGAGTACCTTAGAGATCAAAACTTAAGTAAGGCGACTGATGGATAAAACTAAAGTTTTTTTTCTTTCTTTTACTTCAAAGATAATTCTAGTTGAACCAATAGAATTTTGGTAGAATGCACTTTTATTGAAATCAATGTTTATTGATACCTTAGTCCGTCAATGTGTAATCACTGACGGACTTAAGATTTGGTATGCGAGCTTCATAGTAAACCTACTTAATCAATTTCGCCGAAAATTGTTTTGTAAGTGACTTATGATCTTGAGTGCCAAGTCTCATCATACCTACCCATAGCACCTTTGGTTCTACGTTCCGTGATGTGAAGTGTTTTCTTCTCATGTTTTAAGAAGGAAAACATAATACATAAAATATACTCAAATATCTTTTAACCTGATATTCTTAGGCACCTATGACATAAGATAATTATAAAGTACTGAGAGTAGGTCTAATCAAAGTTTTTATTATGTGTTATTCTTATGCAAAGTAACTTTTATCGCAGTTTGTTTTGACTTATCACAGGATGTTGAGTGGGAGTCCTGGAACACAATGTTTATAGTGTTCATATAACAAACAAAGTAGTAATTGTGCTATTGATGCTTTAAACAAATACAAAGATTGTTTTGAATTGTTCCATCTCACGAAAGCGGCATGAAACAAGCTTTAGCATTTATATTTTAGAAGTATCTACAGAAGAAAGACGAGAAAGACTAATTTCACGAAGAGAAAAGAAAGAAGAAAAATTGTATTAATGCACCGACAAGGTAATTTTCTGGATGTATAGGTAAATAACTAGTTTACTGAAAATACGTCTAGCCTTGAAATACTTTATGACGCTTTGTGAATGAACGAGGCTCGTTTGGTCGGATACGACTTTATCACATGCCATATTGTCTGTACGGAGCCTATCCTTGGCATGCATTGACGGTACAGGATCGTATTGTCTTAGGGTTGATGCATAAAGTTATTTAAAACTCGTTTAGCTTGCTTCATACAACATAATCTGCCTTATTATAAAACGGGCCTAAATTATAAGCTTTGAACAGTTAGGAAAACATCATGATATAGGGGTACGTCTGTAGAAATCACACTCCAACTCAACTTTAATAATTACACCGTTTATTCCAATCCAAATTACACTTTTTCACCTTAAATTATAATTTTTCCAACTTGTTACTCTGTTGAACGCTCAACCAAGACTACTCGTCCTTTTTCGGACATCCATCGCCCGATCACGTCACCATCACGAGGTGTTCCGTGATTGGTCAACAGCTCCGATTGGTTAAAACCTCTGATTGGCTTTCGCAAAGTTTCAAGCAAGTCAAAATCACATCTTATTTATCAATTTATAAATCACACAAAATAAAACCGTAAATTAATAATACATTTTAATATTCACGAAAAAAACGGAATAATAATCATTATATTAAATAATAATAATCAAATGAATAAATAAAATTAGTATTTATGCTAACCAGAGAGTGACTTAATGCCAACATTCATAATGAATTATAGGTAATTTAACGATCGTATCTACAGAAACCTAACAGCTCGGTCATCCTACCTTAAGCGAGTCCCATCGCTTAACAAAAAAAAACAGTTTTTATACATTTTCCTTTAAATACAATTAGACATTGATTAACTTAACTAAACATAATTATACCAACATCAATATGTCAATTTTTATTTTTTTTTGTTACAATCTTCTATTTTTTTTAGCAATAATATAATTCAAATTTGTTAGGTTTCTTTTCCAATCCTTATTTCCAACCCTCCACCTTGGGTTTCCTTCCTTATTTCCAACCCTCCACCTAGGGTTCCCTTCCTTATTTCCAACCCTCCACCTTGGGTTTCCTTCCTTATTTCCAACCCTCCACCTAGGGTTCCTTTCCTTGTTTCCAACCCTCCACCTTGGGTTTCCTTCCTTATTTCCAACCCTCCACCTAGGGTTCCTTTCCTTATTTCCAACCCTCCACCTTGGGTTTCATTCCTTATTTCCAACCCTCCACCTAGGGTTCTTCTCATATTAGACCCTACCTTCTCACGAATAACGCATCCTAATGCCCTATATATGATCACTTTGAGGGTTTCCCTCCCAACAAAATGAACATATTGTGTTATTGTGAACCCTTCCTTCTCACGAATAACACATCCTAATGCCCTATATATGATCACTTTGAGGGTTGCCTCCCCTCAAAATGAAAATATTGTGTTATTGTGAACCCTTCCTTCTCACGAATAACACATCCTAATGCCCTAAATATGAACACTTTGAGAGTTTCCTTCCCTCAAAATGAACATTCTTGCTATTAATATTAAGTATGTGATATTTATGAACCCTTCCTTCTCATAAGTACCACATCCTTCCTGAAATTGATTGCTTTGATTAATGAAACTGTCGTATATCTATCTACGTACACTCAACTAAATACAAGATGCTGTACCTACCCACTAACAGTATTATACCTACTGTGTATACTCTGAACGAACCTAATAACTGCCTACATTGTATAGATAGATCGACGATTATTTACTTGTGTATAAAACCTAACTATAAGCTAAAATTAGTGTTCTCATGTAAGTCAAAAGTGTCATCAAAGTCACGTTGTCCTTCCGAGAATAAATTCTTTAAACCTAAACCTTCGTCATCAAGCAAAGTATAAAAACCATCATCAAAATTAAAATAATTAGACAACACATTTCCCAAAAATAATATGCATTGCCTGTGAATTTTCGTTTACATAAGCAATACATTCATCAATAAAAATGTATCCTAATAAATTTATATGCAAGTACATTATTCAAAAAAATAAGTTTAGAAATCATCATTATCAAAAATTCAATCGTTATCAGGGACACAAATTCAATACAAAATGTGGGTTGTCCATGAGGTTACGCTTACATAGACAACAGCCACATTACCTTCATGTATGTTGCCTGTGAGGTTACGCTTACGCAGACAATCATCAACATTATATCATCATCTTATATCAATGAACTCTAAATTATTTATGCCATTAGTGCTTAGCCGGGCTCGAAGTCCATCAGGTTTGCGAGTTCGTAGACTCTGTCTAGCGCCTAACGGTGGCGCCCGCGCTCCAGTCAACTGCCTGTGCAGACTAAATGCCATTTTCAGATTCCGATCCATTCGTTGCACGATTCCATCGTGCTGACACACACCCTCGTGTGTTCATGAAGCAACTGAAACAATAAACCCACAGCACAGTTTCTGGTTTGCAATACAGTAAAAGCTGAAGCTTTATCACTAATAAGGACTAACACCAATCTTACAGGCTTTCCTCTATCTTTACACTATCTACGAACGTAAATTATCTCCTGAAAACCACGACTGACAATTTTATTGGTCACGTGCTTCCCTTCTGGATCATCTCATCATTACAGTTCGATTGCGTATACATGTGACAGTCACGGTCTTTACACGACTTGAGCCTCGCCAGAGCTCATAACTAGATAAACAACATTCACAAAAATAGTCTGCAAAACTAGTCTGCAACATTCACAAAAATAGGTTACAACAAAGGTACAAAAAGTCTAATGTAAGTATACCTAAATCCGTTAAATTCCAAAATTAAGGTATTAGGTCTTTTGGATTTGGACACACAATGGGACATTAAAGCACTGTTTTTAATTTAATTTATACTAATATCTATGTATACTAAGGCCTATGCCCATCTGTGGGTGCAACCGGGTTGATTAGAATAAAATAGAATAACTACGGGATCCAACTACACTGCGAATCCGAATGTAAGCCGACAAATGGCGAAGTGAACTGCGTTAAGGGCGGTAACTGACCTCTGAGAAACAGTTTGTTAACTAGTTCAGGGGCTGGTTGATACCTAGTGCGGAACTCCGTTGTCTGTTGTTTTACATTTTACCTAGTTCTAGTATTACTTAGCATAGTTAAACGGTAGTCTGGAGGACATCGCCTCGAGTGATAAGACCGCCGATTGTAGGACATTACTTAATGTACGGTTTCACCATACATTGGCAATTTAGCGCATGCGGCACTTATTTAAGTCGCGTGCGCTGCACATTAATTTTAGCTAATATTTTATATCATTTTACATTTAACCGACAGTACGACGTGACCTACTCGCACACAACAAACTAGTCAAGGGAGAGATTAGCCAACTTAATCCTTCACTTTTAACTCACTATTTAAATAAACTTTCATTAGTGAATCTTGTGTTTTACCGTTACGTGCTCAGTAACATAGTGTGAACAACATCTAAAAAAATTGGTTGGAAATACCTACTATTATTATTACGTACCTCTGTTAATTATTGTTGTAGTCTTGTTTTAATATTTTGAGAATTTGTTCAGTTATTTTGTGTGTATTTTTAGTGTTACTACCTATTATATTTTATTTTATTGTTGCGTAATTTTTCTGCCAAATGTTATTATTATTTTTAGATTCCTAGATATTACGAATTAGAAGAATTATTTGTTATATAATTCTGTGATGTACTATCTATGTGTGTGTAAATAAATAAATAAATCTACTACTCCTGCCTCTAAGGCCCTACAACACATATGCTCTTACACTTTATCTAAACCTAGCACCTAAGATTGTGTCCTCAATAAAGTTCTTATTTGTTTTTATTTTTCACTATGCGTACATAGACTACCTGTATTGAAACTCAAAATTTATATTCTTCTATACAACAAAATCAATGAGAACTCTGTTTCAGTCTGTCCTTAGATCTAGTTCTACTTCCAATGGAAACTCATGATCTGGAATTCTCCCGAGCTTATCATTAGTACCTACCTACTTGTACGTTCTAGAATTACTCAAGCTAGATAGATAGATAGATATAACTTTATTTGACAACACACAGACACTATCTATTCATTTATTTGGGTTGCCTTTGCATGCACTCAAAGAAACGTCGTAAAACCTTAAAAATCTTGGTACGGTTACAGCACTCGATAGCTAATTGCGTTTCATTCACGTGAAGAGGATAAAATTTAGTCTAGAAATTTATTAAGAAGAGCCAGTGCAGAGTACCATTGTCGCTTAACACTCACTAGTCAAATCATATTAGCACTGTACTCGTTTAATTAACTCACTATTTCTCATTCCTGTGAATCTAGTCGAACAACCAACGTTTAAATCGACAAACTCTGAAAAACTGTACTTTCTATGAGAATCTGTCACTATGAGACATAGGTAATCACGTTTACGAATGTAAAACAACTTATTCCAAACACTGAACAACATTTTCTCTAAATGTGGGTAGAACCCCTTTATTCTTATTCAGAAACCACGATGAAATAATTAACCGGATTTTATGATCGACAAGCTTGCACACTCAGTCAAGTTTACCTACAGTCACACTAACATTTAAATTATTAGAACCAATCATTACGACATAGGTCGTTAACGTCATCCAGTGAAATGAGAAGAGATTTTAATCTACCTCACTATTTAGTCATTTGATGCCATAACCATGAACATAGACCTAAAATTACCCATCGATGAGAATGGAAATTACTTCTTACCCCTTCGACGTAAATGGGACACACCGGTGACCCAAATTGTTATCGATACTCTTTACACTTAAAAAAAAAGTAAAACCTTAATATTATAATTAGTATTTCGACCGCATATTCTTGAACGTTATTAGCTATGATACAAATAACGCAATCGGCTAGAAAAATAGAAACAGTTTCAAATAAAAGTTTGATGTTTTGACACGCCTCTTTGCCATCTGTTCTTTTTATGACGTGAAGCGGAAGAGTATTGGGGCAGCGACTGCGAAGATTCTTTTGTATTGGAGGATAAAGATAATGCCTCGATTGAGAGGACATGGAAGCAAGGGCATTATTCCAGAACCTGCCCTTTCGGCAGCTACTTCAATACCTGCTTTTAGGACAGCGTCACTTCACATCATCATTCACGTCTTTAGTCCAGTGCGTGAAAGGAATAAGAATTTAATTTATTTCGTCTAATGCTTTAGATATTTTAGCTTCCAGCTGAATGTAGATGCAACATATTCTATCACGAGATAATCAATTTTCTAAATTCAACACTTTATTCAAAAAGAAATGTAACGCTCACCGGATAATCATCCCTTAGGGTTCATCAGCGACCTTGCATCAAAACAAAACCGATAGCTGTAGCTTGCTGCCGTGGTAGTGTAGCTTCGTCTCTTACATTGGCTGCTACCTCCCGAGGCAGCTCCCCGACTCAGGTTGCTCAAATCGTGGCATCGAAGACGTGTTGTCATCTCCACGTGGCCTGGCCACGTGGCACGTTGGCATAAATCTGAAACTTAGACCAACAACTATGTAACACGTTCATGGGCTATTATCTCAAAAACTGTGCGTCCTAGCCTAAAAATAATGAAATCTTCATCCCCCGTAGACCACCCCACAAACTAGATTCCAAACATTTTACAGGTATAAAATCAAGACAACATTGATTTGGTAAAATTAAATACTACCTTCAAAGTAAAAAGTTTTATTTATCTACTTAAAAGGTCTACCTTAGTAATTTATTTTGAAAGTCTGTTACAGAAATTACTATTTTCTATTGAGCAAGTTAGAACATGTCAAAATATAATACAATTATTAAAGTCAAGTTAGTAGGTAAATCTTATTCTTTAAGAATAATGAGAGACCGAAGAAATGGCACCAAAATAAATAGTGCAATTTCTAAATAATAAGTTAAGAAAGTACCTAAAGTTCAAAAAAAATATGAAATATTATGTGTAACGAGTGACTGCCATCGCACCCGACACAACTATAAAATTTTCAAGATATAAGGATTATGGATTGCTTGTATTTTAACGGATTAAGTTTTTTTAGCCTTTGGCATAAATTTAAGACTGAGGAGCTAAGGGAAGTAATCCCACAATTATTAAATTAATAATTTTATAAACCAAGCGCGCACGCTTTTATAGAATGTGCTTATTAGGTACACTTTCACTACATGCGTATAAGCACACTTTATATTATGAAAAAGAGAGAAAAAAAAAAGTAATAAATCAATCCGATTAAAAAAAAAATTATAATAATCAAGAAAAATCAGGTTTAAATTTGAATGAGTACTCGTATACTTTATTTACACTGTTTATGTATATACTTATTGTTTCTCATGCTTAAACTTTAAATCGTTACTTACGTTTTTGGGCGTGACAAGAAAATTATTGATTATTTTTTTTCTTGCTTATCCACCACTTCTGACCTATAGGGGTACGTCTGTAGAAATCACACTCCAACTCAACTTTAATAATTACACCGTTTATTCCAATCCAAATTACACTTTTTCACCTTAAATTATAATTTTTCCAACTTGTTACTCTGTTGAACGCTCAACCAAGACTACTCGTCCTTTTTCGGACATCCATCGCCCGATCACGTCACCATCACGAGGTGTTCCGTGATTGGTCAACAGCTCCGATTGGTTAAAACCTCTGATTGGCTTTCGCAAAGTTTCAAGCAAGTCAAAATCACATCTTATTTATCAATTTATAAATCACACAAAATAAAACCGTAAATTAATAATACATTTTAATATTCACGAAAAAAACGGAATAATAATCATTATATTAAATAATAATAATCAAATGAATAAATAAAATTAGTATTTATGCTAACCAGAGAGTGACTTAATGCCAACATTCATAATGAATTATAGGTAATTTAACGATCGTATCTACAGAAACCTAACAATGAGGAAACGAATTAATCACCGTTCAGAGCTGATGGAAATGCGCATATATTTATGGTGTGCAATAAAGAATTTTCATTCATTTATTCATATAAATTTTGATAACGAAATATCCAATGATGCACGACCGACATTCCCATAGACGACTTTCTGATCGCAATGATCATCAACTATTATTATTGAATCTATTAATAAGAATCAATTTATCGTCATTGACGTCGATCATAACAATTTGATAAATTTATAATGACAAACTAAAATATAAATCAAAGATACACGGCTAATGTAAAGTTAATTGTCTGGTAGATAACTAAACCGTGGACAGCCCTGCAAGTGAAGTCGTTTGCATAAACCACAGTTTTCCGGCGCGACATCGAAGAGACTTGCTATCGCCGTGTCACAATAACAAAAGACAGTACATCAACTTACATACAACAATATTGAAACATGATTGTATCTCCAAATTATGGTAAACATTTTATAACACAAAGACATTACAGATCCTTTGAAAGTATCTTAGTATTATCAATTTAAATTTTGTTACATTTATGGCTTAGATTCCGCCTCTAAGCTGCAATTGAATAGCTTCAATGACGGGTGACTTGGCTGAGTAAGAGAAGGGACTATTATGTTGCATGAGACAAAATATTTGTTTGATCTGCTGACATTTCCTTCCACTCCAACAGCTTTATTGTCTAACTTGAAATCCATTTCCATTTATCACTCCAATTGAGCTCAACAATACAAAAATGACGTGCACGAGTATTGTCATTTTCGTGTTATGTGATTGGTTGAGCTCAATTGAGATGATAACTGGGAATGGACTTCAAATTAGAGAATAAGGCTGCAGGTCTGGGCGTTGTTGTACCAGATCCTCGTAGTTTTGAATATCATAGTGTGGTATCAGGACTGTCCTATATAAGTATGTGACTTTTGGTCAGTAATTTTAAGCCCCGACACAAAAAGAAGTGTTATAAATGTTATAATATCATTTTGATAAATTTTTCAACACCTATGAAGCCTTTGCGTAATTGTAAGTATAAAAACAATACATACTTGTTTTACTGTTTCGTTATTTATGTTGTCACCTTAAGTTGAAGACAGGGCTCGTGAGTCGTGGCTGATATTTTTATATTAGCGGAACAAGTGCGGAAACACTTGCACTGTTTATAGTCAAACGCCATGCCACGGGTTTGTAGCATCGCCTTTATAAAGATTTTTACGCACGAAAACACTAGAATAATGTTTTTCTTAAAAAGTACCACACATTTTAAACTTTCGAGACTTCATGACATATTTTAATTTAGTTACGGGTCGAGGTAAATAAATAAGTAATATCCACGCGATTAAGACAAAAATGATTGTAATGCCTCAAATAATTGAACATATGAACTTATACGAACTTATATTGAACTTAGGAGGATGGACCAAAGAACAACGACTTTACATACTTAGTTTGTACTTTGCTCAAAACGCAACGATAGTGCAATCAAATTTGATGTGTGTCGCGATAAATAAGTAGGTAATATCACCTGTATTTTGTAAGTAATATTTCGAAAATGACAAAAATTTTGCATACCTAATTTACATTCCATACAATTGCAAGCCCATCGCCGCACCTATGAATGCTACGGTACCTAACTGGTTTTCTAACAATGTTTTTTTATTTTTATTTACTTTATAATACACGGTAAACAACCAATTACATTAATTAAGAATTTTGTTTTGTAGGTACTTGTACCTATTTAACAGTAGCCACTTAAAATTTATGGTAAGAGTGTGTGTAGGTAACCTACCACCATTTTGTTTTATACGAAAGTTTAATTTTTAAAATATTTTAGTAACACATCAAATTAGATTGCACTATCGATGTAATGTCGTTGATTTAAAATAACTAAGTAAATTGTATAATTTGTGTATGGAACTCGTCATACTCAAATATTACGTGGAAACTTAAAAAATTAACAAACTTTTCCTCACAAAATATATTTATTTTTAATAATAATTAAGACATACGGAAATACACATAAAATGTGTCTATTTAAAATAACATAGGTATGTATATTATTCAATAGATCGTGTGGTATCTACTGAAAGTATCAAGAATGCTACGTTAATTCAAATTATAACAGTATCATATCAAGTTTATTTAATTAGTTGTCTTCTAATGGTATTTCAGAAATACGATAAAAGACGACGCAAAACTTTATAGAAAACTGTATGTAGTGTTATATCGACACGAATCCATCTTTGGTTATTTTACTATAACTATAATAGGAATCAGTTTCATGAAAATGTGTAATTGAATAATAATGTTTTTAAGAGAAGTATAAAATCTATTATGATTCTAATAACTTAAAGACCCAAACATGATCAATGCTAGAACTATATTAACTACTAAAGAAGATTGAGGGTGAAAACATTGTTTTCTAATTTAAAGATATCTGTTAACACTGTGCTGATTGAAAAGCCTTAAAAAGTACGTACTAAAGTTTCAGCTGCAGGTTCATTGTACATGAACCTGCAGCTGAAGCTTTTTGTATTGTCAGCAACAAAAGTAGTATCACATTGAGGTTTTTAAGCATATTAAGAAAATCATACCTACCTAACAAATAATTTGAGTTATTAGAAAACTGATATTTGAATCAATTTTCGTTGCAAACTATACCTACCCAATACAAAAAAAAAACTATAAAGTAATATACTTATTTAGGAAATGGGACTGACGTCACAATCTAGTATAACGTCAGTAAAAATGCAATAGCAACCCCGGATCTACGATTCTCCCAGCCGGGGCAGAAATAGGCACAACCGAAATCTCCAGTCCATGGCAAGTACCCCGGTTGGCCCCCATCTAGATCCAGGCCTGATAGAAAATTATAAAATACCTATAAGTAACTTAGTTTTTATAGGATCCCAAATAGGCGCTGCAATTGGGGCAGTAGTGATTTGCGTCTTGGCAGGAGCTCATGCAGTATGGCACGCAGACACACGGCCAGCATCTGAAGAAAACACGTTATATATGTACTACTTACATTTGTTGATTTTAAAAATGTATAAATTTAGTGACTAACCCAGTACCTACACATCGCTAGATCATTCTAATGACTTCGATACTACAATACCCTGACTTCGGAAATCGGTTCATATGGAAATTATTGGAAATCTCAAGTCTGTAAGCCACCCTAGTCTGCAAGCTCTAGTTTCACGAAGCATTCGATAAATCAAGGTACCTACTTACAAACAACAACAAAGCAGCAAAGCTATGAGGTGGGTTTTACTGGTGGCCTTGTGATCGACCCTGGTCACGATGGACGCCCGACACGACGGACATGTTACATTACAAGGTTCCGGACCGACGGGGACAGCGGAGCTCATTGTTACCTAGAAAAACATTGCTTTGTCAAACTTTTTTATGGTAGAAGAATAAACGAGTTGTTCTTGATAGTGACAGATGATGGGTGACCGCTAGTGGCAGAAGCAACTGAGTGCTTCCGTGCTTCGCAGGGCACGTGCAATTGTCAGTCTTTGCACCATGGCCCATGGCGGAGAGCTCTAAGATGTGTACAGAGTTGAAGCGCTTCAGAAGAACTTCAGATGCGTTGCAAGCCTATGAAGCAGGATAATAATATGGTAGGAGTACCTAGGTTAAACAGTTATTTCTATAATTTCTGTAATTGTTTTATAGTGCTGATCCACACTTCGTCTGATCGATGCGGGTTCGAATCCCGTCGGAACCAAAAAAAATTTTGATAAGACTTATAGCCGTTTGTCTGCACAGAGTACAATTCTGTATGAAAAAGCGTTCACTGCGCAGATAAACGGCTAACTTCACGAATGCCTAGATCCGTTGGGTGAAGTGTACCCATACTTACCTACCTACTTCTTGGCACAGAGTAAGTAATTTAAAGTTATTCAAACAGGGTCACGACTGTATCCCCAAGGCGCGGTAGACATTCTCTCAGATCTTTTATATTCCAGATCCTTTGAAGATGTCTAAGGGGGTAGTCAAAGGCATATACAAATACATATTTGATATATGCCCACATCTTGCAGAAGTTAGTATTCTATACGTGACAGGTTGTAAGCCCATCGCCGCCTATAAGAACACTAACTGGTTTCCTCACGATATTAAAAAAAGGTGGGATATACATTAAATACTCAATTCCGTTAATTCAAACGTATTCCTACACATGAACACGCTAACATAAAAACAACCTTGGCAAATGCTGTATGAACACATTTCATTGTAATAACTTAACTTTTTAAATTAGGCGTTGATTATTTGGCGGGGAATGACATGTTAAATTCCATGTGTTATCATTATATTATCATTAATCTTTAGTAGCTACCACGCGGCTTCGCCCGCGTGGTACCAACATTTTGAATAGCCTTTAAGCTATTCCAGGTCACTATCTACGCCTATTCCAAGTTTCATCCAAATCGGTTCACTGGTGAGTGATTGAAACACAAACATACAAACATTTAAACAAACTCACAAACTTTAAGCTTTATTATATTAGTGAGATAGGAATATTTGCACAAGATCATAAATTTGGTGTAAAATATTATTTTATATACCACTTACCTACCTTGTTCATTGCAGTACTTTCCAAATCAAATAGGTTACCTACATTTACTTATAAACCGGCAAAACCTACCTACATTTCTACGGAATTATTGGACTTCACTATTGTTATGATTATTGATGACCGAGTTGATCCGGTTACATTCAAACAACCGTACGAATGGAAATATAATAAATCAAATCAAAATCAAATCAAATAGTTTATTTTCCAAAAGTAGGATACAGGTTACAATTTAAGATTCAGTGGACCCCGCACTAGGGCTAGCCTGTATTGCGGGCGTCCGACGAGCCAGGTTAACATTATGTATATTGGAGAACGTGCGAGACAACATTTGAAAATTTACAATTAAGTACTAAGTATTTTATTTACAAAAAAGAAAAAACTATTGATTAAGTACATAAAAACAAAACAAGGAGAAGCAAAATAAAGAGTTATGACACAAAGTGAAACCTAGACATGATTAAATAAGAGAAAGATTGTGATTGTGAAGCGTTCTATGTGAGTGTGAGTCATGTAGTTCTTTAGACCACGGCGACCAGCAAGGCTTCCGTTTCATCATAGTTTAGAGTGAGAAGCCAGTCCTTAATCTTGTTCTTTACGTATGGGAATGTAAGGTCGCATTGGGCAAAGATACGTTTATAGATGAAAGGGAATGCAAAAAACCGGAAACGTTTCGCAAAAGAGGTATTAGTGAATGGGATTGGAATTTTCTGACGACGACTGACTGATGAGGTACTTGAGTTGGCAAGGGAGAGGTGCGTTTTATGATAGGTTGTTACTGCCTTCTGAAAATATAGCTGCCGTACCGAAAGGGTATTGTTTATATTATAACTGCCAATTCATTACAATTCTTAAAACAGTAATGTTGGTCATCGTGTTTATGGAATGAGTGGGATTGCTATGATACCTATATTAGTTTACCTACCTGCCTTATTATTAGTACCCATACGTAGGTACTTAGTTTAGTACCTATAGTACGTGTACCCCACCCTAAAGCAACTGTTGAATAATGCTGCCAACAGACGCACACAATGAAAAACATTTTGTCTAACGAAAATGAAATGGGACTAAAAAAAATATAATAATTAATTATATAGGTTACTGTGACCGAACATAATAATATATAACTCTATTTTATAATATTCTTCTAACCCCTGGAAATCCTTATGGAGAAAATCCCCTGAACAAAAATCAAAAACGTGGTATTAAATATTAACTATTCACAGTATTAAATAATTTAACATAGGTAAGTAGGTACTTACTTATTTTATCTGATTTAGTTGACTTAAGTCACTCAATAATTCGA
Organism: Epirrhoe alternata; assembly: GCA_963565295.1. Lineage (NCBI taxonomy): Eukaryota > Metazoa > Arthropoda > Insecta > Lepidoptera > Geometridae > Epirrhoe > Epirrhoe alternata. The sequence continues at coordinate 7,212,065 of OY751381.1, read as the reverse complement.
ATAATGTTGAATTAGGAACTGTTTAGATCGAAGATAAGAAAGTAATTAGTTGCATCAATTTATTTCCACTTACCTAAATAAATTCCACAAATATTTAAAAAGCAACACGTCCTTCCGTGTCAACTAATAGCACTCAACTAAAAGAGTCAAGGCCCTACGAGCTTTAACCTATTATAGACTGGATACTGTACTTACTTATGTATATTTCGTTGTGTGAACCCCCTGGATGATAATTATAATCTCCTAGATAGGGCAATATTTAATAATTTATAATACGACGCGAAGATAAGATTAAAGTATATCCTAAAACACAGTTTGTAGGTCAAGTCTTAAAACATGATGTAGGTATTCCTAGTAGGTATCTAAAAATAAAAAAACCTTGTTTAAAACTTGTTTTGGTTATCGAATTTCAGATAAGTGATCCGTTGCAGATACTATCAAATTAGTGGTTGAAGCTAATAAAAAAATTATCATAGTAGGTAAACACGTTACATTACGTTACAACCTTTCTTTGTAGGCTTTCGCAGTCCGAGAAATGTCGACGTCAGCTCTGTAAAAGCGAAACAGAATCACGATCCACCATACCGTAAGACCTTCTTAGACATTCTTTTAAGTCAAAACTTTAAGTTTATATAAGTAAATGCACTTAAATACTTACATTTATATTAATGATACAATTTTATCTACCTATCTCCCTCTGACCCAAAATCTCGTCCAAATAAAATACCTCCTCCTAACTTTCTAACATTCATGTCGATGAGTCATCCAGGGAGAGTCCGATCATCCCTGTACGCTACTGAGAATCGCGTCACTTCGACTAAAAGATTTTAAATGGGCCCGGAATCATCATCATCAATGGCCTCATACATCTACGAGAGATGATAAGCAGTGTTCGCCTGATGACGACTGGTAAGGCCGATACGGGAGTAACGGGAGACCGCAAAGTTGATGCAAATGTGTTAAAGTTGAAGGTAAAGGAAGAGTGGCGCGATGATGGATGATTTATAACAAACAGGTCAACGACTTCCGGATTTGAATGATAGGTACCGTCCGATGTTTCAATGAAATACCTGAGAAACCCTACGTCAGAAACCAACTGCCTATAAACGTGGAGACGATCATCATCTACACTTTGTTGTCACCCACTGAAACATCAATGGGCATAAGCCTCCCCGCTCAAACGCCACTTCACTCGGTCATGTGCCTCTTTCATCCAGTTTTTACCCATCCATCTGGCTGTTGGTCTGCCTAAACTTCTCGTATGTTCTCTTATTATAGCAAATTAAAATTAAAATTTCATACGTACAGATATTGAATTATCATCATAGTTTTCGGTTCGATTAACCTAAGTAGTAGACATGTTGGATGTTGGTTTTATTTGAGCCACTTTTACAAGTTAAAATATTAAACAAAAATTCAAATCTAGAGTCTAGTCACCTAGACTATAAATGACTTTATTTTTCAGATTGTTGAATATTGTTGTTGGGTTAGTTGTGTGATCGAAACACTGTTTAGATAAAATATCGGTATCATAGACAATGGAATTTTCTGAGTACTTAGCATAAAGTACGCACCCCTACAGCGGTATTTATAATTAGGTAGACTACCTACAGCCTATTCTATCTTCTTAGAGGTGGCCCTAAAATTTGTCAACAGAGATATGTTGGCCACTGACTTATACGAACATACTCAAGTACCTATTGGTTTTAGTACTTATTTTTTTTCCAAAGGGGCTCTGAGATCTCTTTATTCTTGGGAAGTGACCAATCACAAAACAAGTACCTAATATTTAAAGCGCCTTTGCATCGCCTTGCGTAACTATTATTTAGTTACGCAGATCGGCAGATATGCTATTAAAATTATTGTAGGCATGTTCTGTATATAAAGAGACGTTTTCACACATACGATATCGGTGTCGGTGTCGATAGTGTGTTTTTTTTACCATTTTTCAAACGACCTAATCGCTGATGGCTATATAGGCCTCAGTCAGCTTTACCCAAGAGTACCTAGGTAGGTATTATTTTACTTATACTTTGGTGGGCGCAGAAGGCACTGGGGATAATGTGGTAGATTAGCCTTGAGACTTTGGTTACATCATCGGTTGAATTTCCGGACATCTCATCAGCCCAAAGCAATGACCTAGCAAGGCCATTCAAAATTAGTTTGCTTTGGTAGTACTGTGAGTAGTATTGTTCTGTGGGTAGTAGATACTACGAGGACGGAACAAAACAGGATTACCACGGTTTTTCCTGGGGAGAAGTAGATGCAACAGAACACTAATCCCTATGACGCTGCTTTAATGCAAATTGCTCATGCTTTAATGCAAATTTTGACACACATTTAGCGATAAGGCTGTCCATAGTACATTGTAATTTGGTTGTCTCTTATCTATTGTATATTATTTTATAGTTTTAAGGTGTGCAATGAAGAATTTTCATTCATTAATTCATTCACACTAAATTCTAAGTTATGCGACTTCGGATTTATTGGCTTTATGTCTGCACAGTTTTTGACTGGACTGGACTGCTCCAATCTTTGAGTTGGATGATACGTAACGTATCCGTATATCCAACTCAAAGATTTGATGACAAGCCATGACGGAGGCCTTTAGGAAGCCATGACGGAGGCCTTTAGGCGGCCTAAAAACTTCGTCACCAGAGTTGGACTCATACGAACTTACTTTACTTTTACTCAAAGATTTGATGCAATTTCCTCGAAACCTCAGAAAAAAGTAGATTGCGAGCTATTCTGATCCTGTTGATCACACCGCTAGTTGTTGACTATTAAAATATCATCATTATCATCATCATCTCAGCTATCTAGCGTCCACTGCTGAACATAGGCCTCCCCCATCGATTTACACAGCGATCGGTCTTGTAAATAAAATATAAACAGCCAATAAACAACTTTCGTTCACAAAATTGTTGAGACTTCAGCAGCTTAGTCCTGTGGAATTGGCCGAAAGCTGAGAGGATAGTCTAGGTGCAAGGCAAGCCTATGCCGTCACAAACAATGTCCCAGGCACTAAAGCAGGGGTGCTGTAGTGCCAGGAAACAGCCTTGGTTGTTTCCAACGCTGGCGCTGTATGAATCACCTAGTAAAGATGAAAAGGCCTTAGTTTTTCCGGCTTTGAAGCCGTAAACCATGTCCTAGGTAAGACCTTCAGCCTAAAACTCCATTGTTAATCATTTCCTCATAGGTACGTGCCTAATTTTTTCCAAGGAGCAGTTTTTATCAAAATCAAAAGTTATGGTGGAAACTTTCGCTCATTGACTGAGGACATAATAGTGTTCTGTGACTGAGGCTCCAATGCTATAGTCTAAAGCTCTGAAATAAAATATAGTTTTTTACACAATGAATTCCCTAAACTAATAAAATTGACTAATAAATTGAATTGTTTATAAGTAAAGCCTCATCAACTTCATCAACTTTCAAAAGCAATTTGGTGTAATACTACATTTCATTAAAACCGAAAAAAATATTCAACATTTTCTAGGGTTGATTAAAACTTTATAATGAACATTTTTTTAAATTCAATCATTAGAATTTATAATCCCAATATATACTAAAACTACACATTTTTCGCACAGTAGGTATGCACCTACCTACTTGACCTTGTGCTAAAATTCGACTGCTAGGCACAAGAATATTCCTGACGTCATCCCACATGCCGGTTTCATAACATTGATTGTAAGTACACCTCTGAAGAATATTTGAAAAATTATGATCTTGCCTTTCGACGCGAAAATACTATTCTGATTTAGACGATTAGTGCTGGCACCTGGTTCCACCTAGTCTTGCTTGATCGGGTAGGACCTGTTTGGATTTTCCAGGAAGAAATCAATTGGTCTTTCACAGTGTTGTAGGTATTTAGTTTTTTGTCCAAATTAATTTCCTTGTTGTGAAGAAAATAGTTGCTTAGTTCTTCGGTCGCAGTCGACTGGACAAGTAGGAAGAATGTTTTGGTGAAAACACTGCACAAGTTAATAGATATTACGTCATTCCTCAGCTCTTTTCGCAACAAAGTTATAAATGTAGAAGTAAGAAACAATTTCAAACAATAATATTTTTCGAAAAATTTTCTTACTTTTCCTTATCATTATAATTATAATATCAAATATTATAATTATAATATAAAATAAGGAAGCAGTAACATCTGCTAGGTAGGCGTATAATTTCCAAAAACGTAGGAACCAAAAGCCCTCATGCTTGATCATATCGATCACATTTCTGTGTACCTACATATACCTACAATATATATATATATTTCATAACTGTACACTATCGGCGCTACTTGCGTGGTTACACACATATGATTGATGCTTGATTATAAAATTGTCTTTAACCCTAACATCATCATCTTAATTTATTTATTTACAGAAACTAAGCTACTACAATAGCTATATGTATAGGTACAAAATACCATAGAATCAGTCAAGTTATCTAAAGATAGTTGTAAAAGAGATCTATAGATAGCTCAATTAATTAATTTGAATAAAACATATTCTAAGTATATGTAATTGATTTAATATAAAAAAAAAATTGAAAATTTTACATCATCGACAATTCGAGCATGCATGAATAATCATTTTAAATGAGTGCTAATTATCACATTAGCAACTTTATCAAAATGCAAACAAAAGCTTGGCTTCTATTTCTCAAAAGAAATAGATACCAACCAAAATTATACAAATACTTACTTATTACCTAACTAATAGTGGCCGACAAATATCTGGGGCAAAACATTATTGAGAAATTCAACTGAAATTTTCAACTGTAAGTATATACCTAGTCACAGTTGGCAGCCGTTTATTGATATCTATGTATAGTATTCACTTTACCCACATCAATATTTTTCTAGAAATTGGTAAGTATATAGAAAAATATTGTGTAAGTATATAACCTTATTTATAAGTCGCATTCTGCGCATGGGTATTTATAAAACATAAACGATTATCTGCTGTAAGTGCCGAGGTAGGAGTTGCAGTTGGGGCAATAGTGGTCCGCGTTCATACATGAGTTTACGCAGTACGGGACACACACGCATGGCCAGCACCTGGAAAAAAAACAAACGTAGGTAAGAGTAGATTTAGGGCTGGTTTGTATGAAATCGCAGCAAGATATTGTGTGTAGTGCAGTGGGGAAGCTATGCTATGGAGCTATGGAGGCGAGGCAGGATATCAGCCATCTTAGTAGGTACCCATAACACAAGCTCTGCTTACTTTGTAGCTAGATGATGCTGTTAAAAAGTCCAGCATTATTTATTTTAAAAAAAATGTGCTTCAAACAACCAATGAGATAAAATTCGACGTTATGGACCACCTTGCCAAAACGTCGAATGTTGTGGATCATTTCATAATTGGAAAACTGGAACTACCATAAAACATAGTAAGCTTTTGTTCATTGTTGTTCAAGATTCGCATTAGTGATAACTTTCCAAAAGGCAAACAGTAACAACAGTGGTGTTCTAAATTATTATGCAAATCATAAGACACGGTTTCAGAGTTAAAGCAAACAGTCTAGGTATATTTGAGAGCGCATGATAAGATATCGAAATATGCGCATGAGTCATCCACTGTTGTTTATTTAAATTGAGCTCAAACTTCTTTAGTACCTCGGTAATTAAAACTATGCTCTAGTTTAAGACTCGTAGACCCATAAATACTCTCCTGCCAATACTTGGTCGAGCAAACATACGATTTTAGGCACAGTTTCAGGTAACGGGTATCGATCACATGCATGTTACTTATACTTAGTTTACATGTGACGGTGATACGTCTACCTACTTACTCGATTTTATGTTCGCTGATGTTTTTATATAAAATGCAAATGGTTGCATCGAGACAATCTATTGATGTATACGCCTTGTGGCTGGCGCATGTCGGCATAACATAACAATCATGTCCATTTTCCTACATCAACTTTCTATATCATACTTAATGACTTTGTTGTAAACCAAAATTGAAGCATGACTGTAATAGTGTACGTGTAACACTAATTTAATAAAGCTGAAAGTTTAGATGTTTGAGTTTCAATCACGCCTAAGCCAGAGAACCGATTTGGATGAAACTTGGCATAGGCGTAGATAGTGACCTGGAATAGCATATAGGCTAGTCAATATTTTGGCATGTAAGTAAACAACCTTAAATATTTGTAATACCTAGGATCTAGTTCCTACTTAACTATTATCATAGCTGACTGCTGAACAACAGGATTTTCCCATTTTAGTTTATCAAGATGACTCATAGCATAAGTACCTACCTATTTACCTAATTCCATATAATTACATATACCCATAGACAGTAAAATTAATTACAATTTGATTGCTATGCTGTGACGCATCCATTTAAAGTAGGTAAGTATTAAAGTACCTACCTATTACTCATACTCATCACGCAGAGTAACTAGAAATGTAGCAACCATAATCCGATCGAGTAAACAACACTCACACAGTATTACTACCTATATATTATCTAGGTAGGTAAGTTATATAATATAATACAGAAATAAAGATAGAGATAAAGAAATTCATAGGCTGGTTCCTTATATCTACCTACCTACGTCTGTTTGTTCCGGCTGATCTCTAAAATAGCTGGACCGGTTTTGACTTTTACTGGCAAATAGATGATGTTTTAAAGAGAAGGTACGAGAGAATTTACGCTTTAATTTTGTATAAGTAATATGATGTTATAGGATTCCATGCCAAAAAATGAAATCATATGATTCATAGATCAGAAATGAATAAATATTGCTTGTAAACACTATCATATTGATTGTACGTGTGTAGATTAGTAACTAAAATAATAATACTTACAGAAATAAAAAGAGCACTAAAGCGACCACATGGGTCCTTGTAGTAGCTTTGTGTTCAATCTTGGTCACAATAGTAGCACGACAAGATGGGCATGTCACTTGAGTTGGCTCGGGACCCACTGATACTATATTCATTTTGATCTGAAAACCGCAAACATAGTAAATCACAAGCTACACAATCACCAATAAAAACGGCATAATAAAAATCGAAATTGAAATAAACTTCCGATGATGTCCGTACCTACGTTTCAACAATGAAATGGAACACGTCTTAGAAGCAACACGTCGCGGTAGTGACTAAATAGAACAACATTGCCGGCTTGCTATTGAAGGCCACATGCACTCAGCTGTGTACCTGTTTTGAACATCGGTATAGCTCTCATTCAGACGCTACGCGATACAACGCACGCGCATTATCTGAAGTAGCTATACAATTATGGAACTTTTACACTACACTATAAGGTACACAATTCCATGTCAGCGGCTTGTTACTATTCAAACCTAGTCGCGTCGCGTCTTTGTGTGAGCTGACCATTTCAAACCAATAATAGAGTAAGCATGGTAACAAAGTTCCTGGTTTTCTCCGGGTCTTTAAAATTCGAATATTATTTTATACTAGACGATTAGATTTTTTTTCCTTATAGTAATGTGCAAACAGTATAGTATTCACCGAGGATATTAGGTACACTTATACCTAAGTCCTGCTGTCTTATTATTCTAGTAATAACTTCCTCATTTTGGTCAATCATAGTTCGCTCGTAGTCATGAATTTAGCATGGTACCTTTATTTATCTTTGCTCGTAGTGGATACTTTTTAATTCATTTCAACATTATAAGTACCTATGTTTTATCTGTCATCTAATAGTCCTGACATTTGTATATAATTTTTAATAAAATAAACATAGGAATAGTTAAATTCAAATAACAATGACACATATATTTGTCATGCAGTTTATTTAAAAATACAGTAAGTATAAAGTTAAAAACAATAAGCGCTCTTACGCACGTATTTTTCACGTAGGAACGTATCCCTACGTTTTACGCTGTACAACAATGAAAATTTTTGAAATAAATTCAATCTAGTTATAATACTATACATGTATGATACCTACAACTGCGATAAAAAAGCATTTTGTCTATTTCCTTTTTAATTATTTCAGATATTAACATAAAAGCGCCTTGTCACGGAACAGTTCCTATGTGAAAAGGACTATACAGGTTGAACCGCGGGCAGCTAGGCGCCTGGCGGGCCACTTTTCCAGTTTTAGTAAGCAAACCGCTTGTCATTGTACGCACCTAGCCGCCACTAACCGCCACAAAATTGTACTAAAATTTGAACCGCGGGGTGCGGTTCAACTGCTAGTGCGTAAGGGGGCTAAAGGTCATCGACATAATCTCGCATTGTGGTAACATAACCTCAGACATGAGTCACTCTAATACTTTGTTTTTGCTGGTACAAACTTACATTAATCTACTTTTATTTGTGCTACCTGTACCTAGTTTAGTTACTATGGAATATTTCCCAAGGTTGGTTCCAATGAATTCTGGTGAAGCTAATTCAACAATATTATGCATGACATTAACCTACATTCACAATATACAAAAATGTATGGATAGAGTTTAATAGGAGTTTAGTGTTCAGATTCATCATAAAAAAACATAAGAAATTAGTTATTATAAGCCCCAATATAAGCACTGCAATTTGGACAATAATGGTTCGCATTTCTGCAAGAATTCGTGCAGTACGGGATACAGATGCAGGGCCAGCATCTGAAAATAAATTGTGTAGGTAAGGGCTCTAGATAGAAAGAATCTCTAAAACTTAGATACCTGGGACTATTAGGGAACAAAAAAAACATTTTTGACCGAAAGGGGTCCATTCAAATGAATTAACAAATACCTACTATTTTTTTGTCCGTGATTATTAATGTGAACTAAATTATTACTAAGTAATTAATATGAATCAAATTATTATTTTTATTAAAATTAATTGTAACATTTGCATAGAATTAAATTAAGGTTTTTATTATTATACTAGCTGTCCGTCGCGGTGTTACCCCCGGGGGCTCTCGGGAAAACTTCACTTTCCCGGGATAAAATATAGCCTATGTTCATCAGGGATAATGTAGGATTCTATTGGTGAAAGAATTTTTCAAATCGGTCTAGTAGTTTCGGAACCTGTTTATTTCAAACAAACAAACAAATCTTTCCTCTTTATAATATTAGTATATAGATTTTTATTATTATGGACCCACTACATAGAAAAGACGTTATAGTAGGTAATGATGGTTGCTGGAAAAAACAGAAGACGCTGTTCTACGAGTATGGTTATTATCGATGTCAATGACAAAACTGAATCCAAAAAGAACACAACGAAATTGACCCACTATTACTACTTTGCAGTAGGTACTTATACCAATTCACTGCCCACTATAGTCGATTTCAATTAGCATGATGAGCGCTGACAGTTTTACTGTTTCATTTCACGCATCTTTGAAACGACGGTGATAATCGATTATTTTACAAGTAAAACTTAGTCGGATTAGGTCGGTTAGGTACTACCTACTAATGGTGATCGATATTACCTATGTCAATCGGTTTTTGCCATGCTACATCTCTAGAAACTAAAAAATTGCCCATCTGTCAGCGCTCAATGCTCATGCTGATTCAAATGGACTAAAGAAAATTATTACAGAAATGATTCATGATTCAGTAGGTATCGGGTATTCTATTATCTGGGGTATCAGTATGATTCAGTTACACCAATATGATATTGACACTATTATCACCTCATCACATCAATAAACAGTTTGATAACCATTTCAAGTTGTTTTAAAGGTAAGTTGTGTGTGTATTTCGAATCCCCGACAAAAAATCTAGTGCAAATGCTTTATAACAAAATAAGGATGATTGTGACTCAGTTTTCGTAAGGGCAGTTTTCGCGATAGAACCGCAGGATAGAACTTTTCTTATTTTGCATTCACCTGTAGTGTCCTGATAGGACATAATAACTTTGATATTGTACTGATTATACTTACAGAAACACACAAAGTAACACAGCAATAACATGGGTTTTCGTTGTAGCTTGTCTTTCGACTCTTGTAACTACTGAAACTTGACATGATGGGCAAATGATTTGCACGGGATCTTGGGTCATTGTAGCCATCTTGTTTTATCTGCAACTTTGAAAAAGTTTAGTCGAAACAGATAAAATAATAAGTATCGAAGCAAAGTTATGAAGTTTGTAGCGTGTAGTACTATTTTGAATAATTTTAGATTTGGAAGACTTTACACTTTACAAAGTGTCTTAAATCAAATCAAATCTACACAGCATGGGTCGCTGTAGTGCCTGGGACATTGAATACTATATGAATAGACTTGCCCATCCTCTCGGCTGGTTTTTTTTTTTGAGAATCACACTGATGTTAAAGCTGAGAAAGATTTTAAGACTGTTTGTACCTATGAAGAGTCAGTCTATCACAATTAGTGTAAATAAGTTACAAACATACCAGTTTTGTAACTTTATACATCCTAAAACAAAATACTTATACGGAATTGGATTTTATAATGGTCAACGCTCTGGAAAAACGAAGTCACTTGTTCGGAAATGGAATCGTTGTTCTGTCTATCTATGATAATTGATGATAATAATCACTAATGCATTCATTTGGAAAAATAATCATGTCGATCAATTATTATAGGCACGTTATTCAAATTACTAACAAAATCCTTTTTGTTTTTTAATTCGTCCAGCTCACCTGTGCCACGAAATAATCGAGAATAAAAAAATATGTCCCCTTCGGGCTACGTTTCAACACGACTACACCTTTCTGGTGATAACAGTGGACTAGCTAAACAAATAAAGATAAAATGTAGATAATGATTTATTTTCATTCTCAGAAATTATTAAGGAAAACTTTACCTACAGTTGTAGCTACCCTGTGTGCTACTTTGGTGTTATGGATTTTCGATAATCTTTCGAAGTAACTAGCTTCCTCCCGCGGCTTCGTATGCATGGAACCCACATTATTGGCATAGCCTTTATCCAAAGGTTTACTTTACAATGAGAGTTCGATTCAAAGTGATCCCAGCAGCTTATTTATTTATCAGTCATTGTGTAGTCAGTGCATAAGCACTGCTTACTTTGGTGCCAGATGATGCTGTGTGAGATGTCCAGCATTATTTATTTAAAGTAAACTAACTGCGCTGCCGCGGTGTAACCCGAGGTCCCTCTGGAGTTTTTCGGTTAAAAAGTAGCCCATGTCCTTCCCTGAGATACAACCTTTATTCACGCCATTTTCAGCCTAATCTGTTCAGTGGTTTGGGCAGGAAAAGGTAACAAACAGACCGACAGACAGATGGACAGACAGCGTTACTTTCACATTTATGGTATTATAGTATGGATTAGTATGGAAGTATGGATAATCGTACCTAAGTTAGTAGTTCCTCAGTTTTTTGAAGCTCGGTCAAATGAGAATTGTTCACTTCACTTTTGTTATGAAACATTCGACTAGATTTTATATCTTAGGGTTGATTTGATAGATAGGTAAAATTTACATAATACCTATGTTAAGCATTTTATTGCGTTCGAGAACACACATCGCGGAAGTGGGCGACAAGAGTGCCAGATTGCAGTGGGATTGGGCGGGCCATGTAAGCCGCATGCACCCAGAACGATGGGCCACGATCGTCACCCAATGGGTACCTGCAGATGGCCGAAGAGGCCGGGGCAGGCCACGCAAGCGTTGGCGTGACGACATAGAAGCCTTCAATACGGACTGGTGGGACGCAGCATGTGAGCGAAAGTCATGGAAAAATATGGGGGAGACCTTTGCCCAGCAATGGGACAGCGCAGGTTAAATAAAAAAAATGTAAAGCATAATGGAACCCCCAATCAAATCCTTTTTCCACAAATAAGCTCTTGTTTTGATTAGGCTACTCCGAACGTAGAACGCCTTACACCGGCACATGGCAATCTGCATGCCGAACTAATTCGCAGTAGTTTCTAAAACGACATTTGCACGATATCATCTGGCATACCATTCTTGCCTCTTGCTATCTCAAACTCAACGGAGCAAGAGCTAAAATTCTGTGTCAAGAGGTAATAATGGTATCTTGTAGATGGCGTTTTAGAAAAACGAAAAGAAAAGAAGGTAATTTATTGTGTACTTATAATTTAAATTGCCTGTCACCATAAGGTACTTGAGGGTAAATACTCTTATAACCATTAAATGTTGCAATTGAATATAAGATAAATTAGGTATAACTTCAAATAATTTTATTTCCTAATGTGACCAAAATGTAATATTATAACCTATTAATTATGTTATGAATATATGAAATATTACAATGCTTATTTACATAATTAACTTAGAAAATAATCTAAAACAACTTGGGCAATCTAAAATACGTTGCAAACGATCTACAGATAGCTCAACTGATCTGGTTTCACTGCCAGTTGGAAGTGGGCCATAGACGAAGAATGGTTATACGCTAAATTTGAAAATGTATACTTATTTATATTTCATGGTTTTCAGCTTTATGCTACCTTCCGTAAAGAAATTAGAAAAACATGAAAACTATTCTTGTTGTTTCAAAAATGGAAGATAATGTGATTATGCCTGCTCGACTAGGAGAGGCGCTACCACAACCCAGATTTGACGTGAATGTAGGTTATTTGGTAATACAATTACAGGTTCCACATTTTGTAACATTGGGAAAGTATGTACCTACAAGTCTACAAGTAGTTACACTAAGTGTCACCAATTTTGTAACCCCAACTTCGAACGACGTGCCTCGTATAGGGGCTTACAATTTGCTGATGATCTTAACATCGATAGATAGTTGATCAGCCAATATCACGCTTGTAATGGATCACCCTCGCATTTTTTTCAATATTGTTCTATTTTTAGTTGTTGTAGCTTCCAAGATAAGAATTGCAGTTTGGACAGTAGTGGTTGGCGTTCATGCAGTCGTCCATGCAGTATGGAACACAGACGCAGGGCCAACATCTGAAAATCATTAAAAAACATGAAATAGGATGAATATCACTTTCCAAATATTCGTACAATTAAAATGGTCATTAGGTTATTCAGAGAGGTAATGTGGAGTAAATTTTACAAGCTTTTAACTTAGTGTTTGCATGTGTGTTTACCCTAGCTAGTCAAATCTTGCAAGCTTATTTTGACCTACTTGCCTGTCTCCAATTGAGCTTTATTTTAGTAGCGTTATGAGTTTAAATATGATTCTATATGTGGCAGCGAGCTGAGCTTTTAGGGGCTGTTAAAAGGAACTCCCCCAAAAATGGGAGGATTGAGTTTGTAGTTAGTCTAAGGTAGAGTCTAGGTACAATTTAATTCAAAACCATTTTCGACTATAATTTCCCTTACTTATATAAAACGCTTATTTTGTTCGACAAAATATCTCAATTCCTAGAAATACTCATTAACGAACACGGCAGATAAGCAATGTCGTCACAATATGATATCGATTCTGATCACTTTACAACAATAGGTTTATCAACATGACAAAATATACTTGTACCTGAAGTGTGAAAAACAATAATTATCTAAGATGTAATTAATACAAATATAGTTATGTGACTTAATATCCATTGGTACATCATATCGATCAGATTTATTCACTGAATACCAATCAAATGTTGTGCTTCTCGATAAAATTTGTGTGTTTTAAACCGAATTTGTTCAAATATACAAACCAACAGTCATCCGCCAACCCTCGAGATTCAATGGTCATTGCGTTAAATCATTGCGTTCGTTCGTATTTTATTAGTTAGACAAAGATTTTGCCGAGGTGCCAATTGGTTGGTAACCCCCCTACTACTAAGGCGTTTTGAACGGAGTGTCTCGTAAGAGTTAGGTACCCACCAGTTTGTAACGCTGACTGTCCTTACCACTTTAGGCACACATAGTCTTGATCCCGGACATTTTTGCGATGCCTTTTCATGAACTTACCCTAACACACAAAGAAGCAGCGCAAACAAATGCGTTCTAGTTGTAGCGCTCGCTTCAACACGCGTCACCACGTCAGCGTGGCACGATTTGCACGTCACGTGTGTCGGCCTCGGGCCCATTTGCTGTGTGACGATCACTGTTGGTCCCATAACTACTGCTGCTTGGACTGGGGGTGGGCCATAGTGACCTTGAGGCCCTGGTGCAGAGTATCCTGGATTGGGCGGGTAAACTTGAGCTGAGCCGCTGTATGGCGGGGGGTTCCCCTGTGGTGGCGGCTGTTCGATAACTGTTGTTCCATGGTAGACAATTTTTGCTGAAATGATGCAATAAGTTGATATAAAAACGAATAAAATAGTGTTCGATTTCTGTTAGCGCAGTTGCATTGTGATAAATAATATGGATAAACCTATAGAACTAGGTAAGTATAGAAGTTATGGTTTATGTATAAGTAACCACCTAACGGTGAATTTATTTCAATCCGATCAAATTGACTACTCCAAGGAATTACAAAATGGAAGCACTTAGATACCAATAGAAACATATATAATACCTTTTTATCATTGGCCTAGGTACCAAATTAGCCACAAGAACTTGTTTGGTAAGTAGGTAATTAATGCTGATGATTCTGTTGTTTATGACTAAACGTAAAAACCACTTGAATTGTGAATGGATGATCACATAATGTGTTAGTACCGTATGAAAAAAATTAAATACTTACCTAAGTACCGAGTATCGACCACTGGACCACTTTTATCTAAAAACCATCTTTTAATTGATTGTGGTGCCTTGAGACGACATGCCTAGGTACTTATCTAATCCATCCATCCAAACTACAGAATGTTTATATATTTATTTAGGAAGATAATTAGGTATATTAAATAATACTTACTTCCAGAATCCATTATAAACTTCTAAATTCAATTTTCAAAAACACTTCAACTTATGTGCGTTCCTTTCTGTACACCGGATCCAAACTGATGATACAGGCAAAGATTAGGATAAACCAGTACTGATATGATAAGGATATGCACAATCTAGCTATACAAAACAGATTGCGATAAATTGGTTCCAGGTATCGCGTCACGAACAAATAGACTATTATTCATAGATATTTTGAAATGACAAAGACAGTGCTCATTGGTGCACGAATGCTCACTGCGTCAGTCAGTCGCAGTTATACTTACCTTCTGTTATCTCTCTCACCTTATCACTCTTTCTACGAGTGCGTCGTGATGATTCATTACTCCGTTCCTAGAGAAAACTGACAAAATAAGTATGTAGATTGTAGAGTTTAGAGTTAACTTCAACCCCCATCATCATCATCATCAGCCTATAATAGTCCACTGCTGGACATAGGCCTCCCATAATGAGCGCCATTGCGCCCTGTCCTCGGCTCGACGCATCCAGCTTCTGCCAGCAGCCTTTCGCAGATCGTCACTCCACCTGGCCGGAGGGCGTCCTACACTACACAACCCCCATAGCTATGTTACAAAAATAAAAATGGTATTAGGTCAAACAGACGAAAAAGCCAGGAACTTCTGGCTCTGAAAATATCGTGAGGAAACAGTCAGCTCCACACGTATTGACGTTTTCTTTCATGTGGGCAAGGCCGATTAATCTGAGGCTGGTTTAGGAGGTGGGCAGGCCTGTTGTTCCAGGCACAACAGCATCCCGTTGAGTGTAGTATAGGTTGCGTCCTGACCACAGGTCCTGACGCTGTATAAATCATCTAGTAGGTATAGATATAGATATACCTAGATGTAAAGGCCGCAAATAGATATAAGTTTTTGTGTACCACTTACAATAACTCCAGTGTTTGTTAAACCTTTATTCTCCTAATAACGGCTTGATCAATTTTGATGTCAATTTTCGTACCACCTGGAAAGTTATTTGTGGTTATTTGCTTTTAAGTTCCGGTAGGCGGCGGCATTCTTGTCGAGATACTTTTTTAATTTTAGGCTAGGCAATCGGTCTTTTATTGTTATAAGTACCTATATGTATAAAAATTCGAGGTTTAACCAGAACCCTGTCTGTCAATAGACAGACAGGGTTCTGGTGAAGAGATTTGAATTCTATGCTAACAAGGAAATATCCTTGTTAGCATAGAATTCACATACCGTAGTACCTAACAGTAATTGGGTATCAATTTGAAATACTTTTAGGCCTAAAAACTCCGTCAACAGAGTTGGCTACTGACTCATACGAAACGAACGAACTATAACTATAATTTACCTATCGAATCAACAATTGGTTAGAAGTGTAGCGACCTCTATCCATCGCTATATAAACTAGCTATACCACCTAGTTAAAAGAGTACTCACTTCAGTATCAATATCACTAGATGGCGCTGAGATCAATAATAAGCAAATTCCCATACAAATAAATAAATAAATAATGCTGGACATTTCACACAGCATCATCTAGCCCCAAACTAAGCAAAGCTTGTACTATGGGAACCAGATAACTTTGTACAAAATTTGTACTGAGTCTAGGACTCAGTTGCTTGCTATCGAAGTTTTCAAGCACAATTAACTTATAAGGAACTATCTAACATTATCTGTCGGCTGAAAGGCCCTAAGGTATGTGGACCAGTTGGAGTCGACCTTAGTACAGGTAGTACTACCTCTTTGCCATAGATTGGGGGAATAACACCTACCCCCCAATAGGGTGATCATCATCATCATCACCCAAAGAAGTTTCGACTGAATATAATAAATAAAATACTTTCTCAATTTTTTTTAAATTTTATTTAAGAATAGGCACGTATAAGTAGCGGTACTCTGTTGAGGAAGGTACTTGTAGATAATTCCTTTAACTACAAAATCAATAAGAGAGTGTAACTGCTAGATAGCCTGAAACTTGTAAAACATTATTATTTATGCGATGCATAGTTCCATGACAGACAGCACTTGCTACGGAGTTTACATTTACTACTTACAAGCTGCTTATTATTAGGCTGCGTTTCCAAAAAAGTTGTGCCAGGCAGCTGTGTGGTGCGAAGATGTGTAGCGATGCCTCAGAATACAAAGCGATGCTGTGAAACGGTATGAGTGTTTCTACCGGAGGATGCTAGGCCGGTGCGAGGATGTGTAGCGGGCTCGTTTCTGATGCGCGTCTGATAAGTGGTAGGTAAGTACATTCAAAACAAGGTACTTACCTTGCTATTTAAAAATGTGTTAGTATGTACCTAAAAATAATCATTCCACTCACCTGGTTTATCAAAATTGGAATCCATTATCAATTTGCCCTTTATTATCAGTTATTTTGAGAATTGTATCTATAGAGGTATGTAGTCCGGTCTTCACTTTATGCTCCTTTTCACTTCAGGTGTGAGACTGTCCTTGTTCAGTTAGCAGGTTGTGAATACCTTGAAGTGAATACAACATTTCCCTTTATCTGATAATTGCAGCACTTCATTATTATTGTAAGTACCTACCTACAAAGCGTTTTGAGTCTACATTTTTCATACGCACAGCCAAACTGTGGAACTCATTACCGGGCTCTATATTTCCCGAAAAGTACAATAAAGGGGTCTTCAAATCATGAGTAAATAGGTTCCTTCTAGAAAAGCATGCTACATCTTAGACCTTACGACGCCGACGGGGCGGGCTGCTCTGCTAGTTAACTGCTAGTTAGTGCATAAAATAACATTCAACAAGATGTGTTTTTTTTTATTTATGGCCATCATTGTTATGACTTTGGCTAAATAAAATGTGGTCTCACGACCCATCCGCGCCGAACTGTCTATTCAATAGAGAAAATGCTAAAGAAGCTAGCCACATTTTCTGACGTCATCATTGAGTTATAATGTCAAGTTATAATTCAATGTGTTCACACAGAATTCATTGGACGTCATCAGTATTTTTGTGTAGAAAAATTACTGCGACGCGTACGGCGCGGACAAATGTACGAGTTTTTGTGCCCAATAGAATCATGTTTACAAATATCTAAACATGATTCTATTGGACACAAAAACGAACTCAATCAACGCCAAACTGGTAACGATTCCTTCGTATAGTTCCATTGTCTCAGTCAACAAAAACCCGTTTTAGTTTTTGGGAACCGTCCCTATTATTTGTCCAAAATGCTGCTTTGCTAGATTTAGGTCAGGTTTCCTGGTTATTATGATTGATACATAATTCGTCAAAATTAAAAATTACCTACTTGTAAATCAATGTTATGATGTAGCTAAGGTGGTCCGCAGTAATCATGCGTAGCTATGATCTTACATTAATTCCTGCCATTCGTTAGGGAAAATAAGACAAGCCTTTTTATTTACAGAGTTTATTTAAAACCATTAATTTAGTTTATTAATATTTTTAATTATTTGTCTCAATTTCGTAATTTATGACTTCCTTTGCGCGTGTATAGGTACTCATCTTCAAACCAACTTTTGTTGATGTTGTTTTTATCTGCATGGATGACTCATAACCAGACTCGGTAGAACGCTTTGTTAACTAAATTTATTC
The DNA here is from genome assembly GCA_963565295.1 of Epirrhoe alternata. Classification (NCBI taxonomy): domain Eukaryota; kingdom Metazoa; phylum Arthropoda; class Insecta; order Lepidoptera; family Geometridae; genus Epirrhoe; species Epirrhoe alternata. The sequence continues at coordinate 7,193,809 of OY751381.1, read as the reverse complement.
TAAATGCATACATTTAAGTCAGCATTATAATGCTGACTTCTATTTATAAAAATGTGCTAAATCACTAGTAACTAAAGAAAGTAGTCGACGTGAAAATGACAGTAGCCAGTAGGTAGCTACCTATTATGATTTGATGCATCATCATAAAACAAGTCAATGAACATAGTTTTTATAAGTTTTATCTAATCCACGAGTCGCACAACAATGTGTCTTGTATATGAGAGTAGTTTGGCAAAAATGGCAAGTTATGCGTGGTGGATTTGCGCCCAAGTCATTGCTGACGATTGTTGGTGCCACAGTGATAGTTTCTGGAGAAGGTCCGCATGATCCTGGGTAAGCGCCGCCAGTAGGTGGTGGCGCTGACGTCACAGCATTTCCTTGCTGGTAGAATACTGCATCATTCGCTGAAATGTTTTAAATGATTAATTTTAGATAAGTAGCCTTTTTCTTTGTATGGAAATTATTTGTTGAAACTCAAGCGCATAATTAGCTATTGTGTGTAATCAGAACCGATTTCAAACAAATTAGTGATAACAATATTGTGATAGTGAGAACCTACTAGTACACCTACTTATTAAAAAAAAGCAATTGCACCTCTAACGTAGCCTGGTTCAGGCGCGGTCCGAGGGGGGTGGTCACGGGGGACATGACCCCCCCCCCCCAAAATCGTACACGTCTAATAGTAAAATCCTGTTTATTGTGCAATAAAGTCAGTTATTAATATATTGATCCCCCCAAAATTTCAGTAGTGACCCCCCCAAAATTTCAGGCTGCGACCGCGCCTGGGTCCAGTCCCTCCGAATATTAATTGCTGGCAAAAATTACCTATCTACTACTGCAAACTTAAGGTGCGTTTACACGATGCGTTTTCTCGTACGTTTGCAAAAATTACCTATCTACTAAGGCAAACTTAAGGTGCGTTTACACGATGCGTTTTCTCGTACGTTTTGCTAATCCGCGCTAGGCCACGCCCATTCGGTGAGCTAACTACAGTTACTAAAAAACAAAATCTAGTCTTACTTTTTTCCATTTTATATTCTTTATGGTCTTCACCTTATGCTCCTCTTCGCTTCAGGTGTGAGACTGTCCTTGTTCAGTTAGAAGGTTGTGTATACCTTAAAGTAGATAAAAAAAAATCTTATCTGATAATTGCAGTACTTTATTATTTAGGTACCTACATATCGCTTTTTGGTGATATCGATATTATACGACGACCTCTATAGCGTAGTGGGTAAAAGCCCGCTTAGGACGCAAAAGGTTGCACGTTCGATCCTCGCCGCAAGATAAATGTTTGTGTGATCTGCAAATAATAATCTCAAATAATAATTATACATTCATTTTGCTTCGTCCTTCGAGATTAGTACATTTGTAGTAACGTCTAGGTATCGCCTTTGACCACTAAGTTTGAAAGCAGAAAAATTCTGCTCCGTAGACATTATTTTTCTCAAGCCTACCGCCGCCCGTCTGCAACTCATTCGCGTTTTAGTGCCTCGCCGAACACCACGTTATTTCTTTTTTAGCCTAAAAAGTGAAAAAAGATGCCGAAACGAAGTCACCAAAACGAGGATAGCGATAGTGAGGATTATTTACTGCGGAAATTAAGAAGGATCGAAAGAAAAATAATGAAAAGGAACAGACGATTGAGAAGTCAGTCTGAGTTTAGTAGTTCGATTGATATGATTACCCCGGTACAATCTGAACAAGAAGGTAAACAAAGTGTTCCATAATTTGCTTTTCTCTCTTCTCATACGAGTATAAACATGATATTGTGAATAGTTTCTAGGACTATGTCCGTATCAATCTTTTGACATTACGTCATTTTACAATTAGTGTTGTGTACATCTCAAGGGGATGTTTCCTTCACAATTAATTGGAATACTTACCTACCTAATAATAAGATAAAAGATGGTGGATACAGGTACCCATGTAGGTACCTACCTACTTACCGTGTGATTGTGTGCATTTGAGCGGAATGTTGCCTTCACATTTTATGATATTTATCATCACATATACCTACTTACGACGATAGACAATACCTACATTGTGTTGTGGATAGTTTGTAAGGACTATCACCGCACTTTATTTTTTACTTACCTAGGTATTTTTACCTAACAGGTTTTTTGTTGCTAAAGGTCATATTTTCCTACTTAAAAGTACCTACCTATCTACGAGTATATTATAAACCCAGTAATGTTTATTGCATTTACGTTGTGGTCATCTGCCAGGGATGAACACTTCGCTTATATGCACAAACTTGGATATCATTATCATCATCAGCTATCTTATTCACTGCTGGACATTGGTCTCATATGTACTTAGGTAAAACTAACCTAAACGTGCTGTATAAGTAGGTATTTACCATATTGGTAATGATATTTCCAGATGAAATGGATGTACGATCTGAGGTCCATCAAATGCCTATCACTGTAGAGGAACCCCAGTTGGGTACGTCCTCCTCACCTGCACAAGCTACCGGCTCAGACGCGCAGCAAGCTGAGCTACCTGTTGAAATACAACCTGACGAGCCGGAACTTGATGAAGAGATTATAAATCTATTAGGAGAAACACCTTCAAAGGACAAAAAATATGGACCTGACATTCGAGGTGAACTAGCAGTGCGTTGGGAACACATCGCTACGACCGGCTTAACCAAAGATACCAAAAAAGAACTGCTTGAAAAGCATCTTATTCCAAAAAATTGCACCAAAATCGACGCCCCGAAGCTAAATCCGGAGATAAAGGCAGCATTATCAGAAATGCTCATAAAAAAGGATAAGGCGCTAGAAAATAAGCAAGCACAGCTTGCGGCAGGAATATCTTGCATTAGTGAAGCTCTCACTATATTATTCACTGCGGAACAAAAGGATCAAGCTGTAATAAAACTACTGATCGAGGCCGGTCGACTATTGTGTGATACACAACATAACGAGTCCTTGACACGAAGGAATTTCATATGTTCCACAATCAAGAAAGATATCAAAGATCAACTTTCTGGTGCGGAGATTGATAGTTTTCTATTTGGCGAGAAGTTAGCCGACTCACTCAAGGCTGCTAAGGCAATTTCCAAATCAGGCGCTGAGATAAAAATTACACCCGCCAAGAAAATTACCCCATCGCAGAAAACTAAACCAAATTTCCAGAATTTAAACCAGAGGCCTCCGCTCCCAGCAGCCAGGCAGGTGGGAGCAGCGAGGAGGTTCGAGCCGGCGCCATCGACGTCGCGCCAACGACAGCCGCAGCAACAGCGGCAGCCGACGCGCTCCTATCATCAACAGAGCCGCCGTCGTCGTTAATCCCGGTACGTTCTGCAGGACGATTATCACTCTTTTACAATCAATGGCGATTGATAACTAAGGACCCCGTGATATTATCATGGGTAAAAGGATATAAGATACCATTTTCAAATTCGGTTTCGCAATCATACGAGCCGAGTTTGCCAGTATTATCAGAATCTGAGTCTGTTCAATACAAAGTGGCCATAAACGAACTTTTAAGCAGCGGTGCTATCTCACCTTGCACGCCATGTCACGATCAGTTTCTCTCTAGTTATTTTTTGGTTAAAAAACCAAATGGTAAAAACAGATTTATATTAAATTTAAAATCCTTAAATAAGTACATCACAACTGAACATTTTAAAATCGAGGATTTGAGAACTACCTTAAAACTAATATCGAGAAACAGTTTCATGGCCACTCTGGATTTAAAGGATGCATATTTTCTTGTATCTATACATCCAGACTTTAGAAAATATTTACGTTTCAAATTTAATAATACTATGTATCAATTTAATGTCCTGGCTTTCGGTCTTAACACGGCGCCGTTCGTGTTTACCAAACTGTTAAAACCATTCATGTCGCTACTCAGATCATTAGGCTATATGTCATCTATTTACTTAGATGATATATGCATTATTTCTAGAAATTACCAAGAATGTCATGATAATATCTTACATACCAGAAATATTCTAGAAGGCTTAGGTTTCATTATTAACGTTGAAAAGAGTTGTATGGTTCCAAGTACTGTTTGTAAATATCTAGGTTTCTTAATAGATACAAAACATCTTCACGTCCGTTTGACTGATGAAAAACGACGCTCAACAAAAAAGGAACTACAATCTTTTCAATCGCAGCGACGCTGCAAAATTAGACATTTCGCGCGTTTGGTAGGTCTTCTTACTTCATCTTGCCCGGCCATCCAATACGGTTGGATGTACACCAAACAGATGGAAAGATGCAAATACCTAGCTTTATGTAACTCAGATAGCTACGATACCTACATGTCATTACCACAGAACTTGCAGGTTGATTTTTCATGGTGGTTAAAATATATTGATACTGCAGTCAACCCCATCAGACAAGACAGTTACTGCTTAGAACTTTTTTCTGACGCTAGTAAAAAAGGGTGGGGGGTAGCATGTGGTAAGGAGACCGCCAGTGGGCAGTGGAGTATTTCAGAATCAGTTAAACATATAAACTATCTAGAACTCCTGGCAGCGTTCATAGGTTTACAGATTTTCGCAAAGGAATTTAAAAATTGTCAAATTTTACTGCGCATTGACAACACAACCGCTATTTCGTACATCAATCGTATGGGAGGAGTTAGATTTCCTCATCTCACTGATTTAACAAGATCTCTATGGCAATGGTGTGAAGCTCGCGAAATATTCGTGTTCGCTTCATACATTAGTTCAAAAGATAACGAAATAGCAGATGCGGAGTCCCGAAGATCCCACCCAGATAATGAATGGGAACTAAAACATGATGCTTTTATTAAAATTACGCATGCTCTGGGACATCCAAAAATTGATCTTTTTGCATCCAGAATTAATTATAAATGTAAAAAATATATTTCATGGAATAGAGACCCCGGAGCGTTTGCTGTAAATGCATTTACTTTAAATTGGAAAGATCTTTCTTTTTACGCTTTCCCCCCATTTGCGGTGATACTAAAGGTTTTAAGAAAGATTATAACAGACCAAGCTGAGGGTATAGTGGTGGTTCCTTACTGGCCCACACAGCCCTGGTTTCCTCTATTCCAAGAACTTCTTTGTTCTGATTTAATACATTTTAAGCCTTGCGATAATGTATTATTATCTATTTCCAACAGTCACCCCAAGCTGACCTTGATTGCAGGGAAGTTATCAGGACGGCACTATTGAGAAGGAGTGTGTCACCATCTTCGTTGGATATCATGATAGCTTCCCTATCTGAAAATTCTATTAAACAATATAACGTTGCAATTCGACGTTGGGTAAACTTTTGTAAAGAACAAAAACTTGAGATATATGAGGCATCAACTCCGATGGTGATATATTTTCTTACCGACCTATTTAAATCCGGTCTTCAATACGGATCACTAAACAGTCATCGCTCTGCTCTGTCGTTGATCTTAGGATCGAGAGTGGGATCTGATGATCGTGTTACTAGGCTTTTCAAAGGTTTTTATAGACTTCGCCCTCCAAGGCCTAAATATGATATGACTTGGAACCCCACTGTTGTTTTAGATTTTTTATCTCAATGGTACCCTAACAACAGTTTGAGTTTGGAGCGTTTAACTAAAAAGTTAGTCACATTACTCATGCTGGTAACAGCACACAGAGTACAGACGATTAGCAAAATAAATTTACAAAACATTGTCATCAATAATGAACTTGTATTTATTAAAATTAATGATTTAATTAAAACGTCTCGCCCAGGTTCAGCTCAACCTTGTCTGAAGATTCCGTTTTATAAGGATCGACCGGAGATTTGTCCGGCAGAAGCTCTTTTAGCATATATCGATAGGACGAAGCCTTTAAGAAACAATGAAAATAACCTATTTGTTAGTTTTAAAAAACCATACAAGTCGGTATCCAAGGATACTATTAGCCGATGGATAAAGAACACATTGTCCACTAGCGGAGTTGATACCACCATATTCTCTGCTCACTCCACCAGGCACGCAGCTACCTCAGCCGCGCATAGAGCTGGTGTCAATATTGATACAATTAGAAATACAGCTGGATGGAGTGGCAATTCATCTGTATTTGCAAAGTTTTATCATAGAGATGTTTCTTGTGATCAATCAAATCAGTTTGCTCTATCCATCCTTAATACGAATAATGATTAAGATGTACTGTACCATACTACATAGGTTATCTCATAATACCAATTTAATTACTTAAGTTTGTTAAATTAGGTACCGAAAACCGTAACGGTTATACTTACCTCTTTTTGAAGAAGAGTTCATTTTCTGTTTTGATTTAGGTTAATATAATTATATCTTAATTATTTTACCTTTTTTCCTTTTTTGTTTTGATTATTTACTTAACAAAAATACATGAGATTATAATATTTCACTGTCTTTCAAAATCTACAAATGTACTAATCTCGAAGGACGAAGCAAAATGAATGTATAATTAGAGATTAAACGAACTTACCCTAAGTGAAGTTCTATCCAAATTATACGATTTTGCTTCGTCCGAGAGATTAGGTCCCTCCCAACCCTACAACCCCCTACTTGTGTGAAATATTAGTTTCAGTTGCAGGCTCTTAACTAAATGAGTTGCAGACGGGCGGCGGTAGGCTTGAGAAAAATAATGTCTACGGAGCAGAATTTTTCTGCTTTCAAACTTAGTGGTCAAAGGCGATACCTAGACGTTACTACAAATGTACTAATCTCTCGGACGAAGCAAAATCGTATAATTTGGATAGAACTTCACTTAGGGTAAGTTCGTTTAATCTCTAATAATCTCGGGTTTGGGTGTATTTACTAAACAAAAAAGTACCTATATAAGGAAGTAGTATATCTGTTATTTGGTTCCCATAGTTCCTACAAGCTTTGCTTATAGTGATAATAGTTACCTATTACTTACGCATTGCAAAATCCCAAAAGTTGACTTTCTTGCAGTCACATTTTTTTATTTTTTTATTGTAATTCTTGTTCTATTTACTTTCTATAATCAGTCAGAGAATATAAAACAAGTGTAGGGTGCCGAAATGAAGCCGGTGAGATTAGGTACAACAATTACCATTGTCTTTTTTAATACAGTGTGTCATTCTTTTATCGTTATCACCACGTGAATTTAATACTTAGGTATTTTAGTTACTCACATTCTGTAATCTATTTTTATAAAATGCTTTATTCTGAATGACTCACTGACGGATCAACGCACAACCTGAAATTTGGAGGGTGTGTCATCGTAGTATTGAAATTTATAGAAAATTGAGCATTTACACAGTGCACAGAAGTCGCAAATGCATCAAAGGTTCGGAGAGGTGGAGAAAAATATAGGAACTTCTTTGTGAACAACAATACCTACCTACTGGACCCGCGATTCAAGAAAAGCAGGTTCAGTGATACCTACTACAACTTTGAAAGAGCTGTTCAAGTACCTAATCAGAACGAGAATTGGCACAGACCGGACCCCGGAACCAAATGTCACACATCCGACGCCTGCACCGCAGTCTGGAGAATCTGGTTCCATTTGGGAAATATTAGACGCAGAAATAGCGTTCTGGTTCCCCAAAAAATGCAGCCGGAATAATAGAATTTGATAAGTACGAGTATATTGGAGAAGCACTAATACCTAATTCCCCTAGATTTTTTTGGTAATTAAAAAACGGTCCATGTAATGGTTTTGTGAAATTACGTAGGTATTCTCAATTTCCTGTAGTTTATACCATACAACATGCTGGCAACACAGGGTGAAAGGGACGCAGCCCTTTTATAGTGAGTCCTTCTCAAGCCCGTTTTTCGTCTAGGTATACTTAGATTTAATTAGAAAAGATCACTAAGCAACATTGATAAGCTTCATAATCCTTTTTGCGTTACATGTCGACTAATGTCGAGTTCACATTCTTATTTGTATTTCAATTTCTCTGGTTTTTCATTGCTTACATATCATTATTTACTATACTGTTAGTTTTCCACTTAGCATATTTAGTTAAATTACTTAAAATTTAGTATGTGCCTACCTAACGTACTTACTACAAGTGCTATCATAATAAGTTGAACCACAGAAAAGAGGGGACTTCTCTAATACAGGCCTTGGAGACTTAAAAGAGGAGATCCCACAACAAAATATTAAATATTTATTTACAGAAACTAAGCTACTACAATATGTACATAAAATTACAAAATACAATAGAATCAGTCAAGCTATCTAAGGATCGTCGTAAAAACGATCTATAGGTAGCTCAACTGATCCAGGTCACTGCCAGTCGGAAGCGTATTAAAATTACAAGTATTACAAAATATTGTAATACTTGTAATTTTGAATAATTTTTACTTTTTACCTTTTTTTACTTTTACTTTACGAAGACGCGACATGTTTAGAGCTATGGTACCTATAGTGTAACCTTATATATATTATCGACTGCCGCGCCGCCTCCGCTAAGTGTAACATTACTCGGTACGAAATGTAATATGATATGACATTACTTGAAAATTTTGCGCATGTCTACTACACACCTCTAAAACTTTGAAGCAGTCGTCGCGTTCGCTGCAGAGATAATCACGCGCGCACGCGATACATTTTCGCTCCGCTCCGCACGACACCCAGCGGGGGACTGAGGCTTGGGGCGCCTGCGCTTCTTTCATTGCGATTTTGGGAAATAATGTTTTTTGAATACGAGGCGTCTGATCCCACTGCGTCATCTATCCTGAGGGCCTAGACAATGTAACAATCGACTAGCGAAGCGATTTTCGATAAGTCCAAAAATGTATTAGTTTATCTTGAGCGTTAGATAATGTCACGTGATCTGTTGTTAACAAAATGAATATTGCTAGACAAGGTACCTGCACACATTTTGATTACATCAAACGAATCGACAACATCGAACGATTACTTCCATACGAATGCCTAGACAAGGTACTTTTGACAAGCGATTTTGTTTAGTTGACGATTCTCTTGATCGAAATGGTAGCGAATGCCAAAATTCAATACATTCAATTCAATACAAATTCATAAACAGCTGTTGTAAGAAGTAATTGTATTTCTTTGTTTGTTAAATGATTGTTAGAATAATGTTGGCCCTTAGACGTCCCTGCGCACTAGACTGAGGTACAGCAAGGTCACCGTGGCTGTAATTTAGCATAGGTAAATAAACTAAAGAGCTCTCGTTTTATGTAGGTATCTTTGTGAATTGCGTCATTGTTTACATTATTGCCTTCCGGCTTGAAACTTATTAGTGACTAGCTGTCCCTCGCGGTGTTACCCACGTTTCCTCGGGAAAACTTCACTTTCCCGGGATAAAATATAGCCTATGTTCATCAGGAATAGTGCAGGTTTCTAATGGTGAAAGAATTTTTCAAATCGGTTCAGTAGTTTCGGAGCCTATTCAATTAAAACAAACAAATATTTCCTCTTCATAATGTTAGTGTAGATATAAGATTAGGCTATTGTTTAATTATACTAGCCAAGTTATAACACACGGCACAAAGATTAAACTTCCCGTAATTGTAGTCTACGTAAAATAATTCCAACACATTATTCACAAAGCATTCAAAATGATAATATCAATAGCTACTAGTGTTTGAGTGGGTATAGGTAGTTCTTAGGTCATTGCTACTAGTATACACTAGTATACCCATATATGTATATTAGAAGAGGTACCATAGGTACTAAATCCTTAGTTCACTGATCAATAGTACCTAAGTAAATATGCTTTCAGCAATAATTTACCAAACGTAAAAATCTTTTGTAAATAGATAGTTTCTAGTTCCGAAGTGTCTATTACGATGGATGTCATAAATAAACGTTTTTTCTTTCTTTCTTTCTTTAGATACCTACGAGGCTACGATACAACATCAATATGGAGAGGTCTTTGTGCTTTCCTACCGCCTATAAATAAAGTTGTTTAACCAAGAAGAGCAGATGGTGATCTCGATCTTCAGGAATGAAGTACCGATTACAAAGAGAGGCTTGGCTTTGGAATCGATTAACAGGAGTTGAGGGTTAAATAGGTTTAAAACCGGTTGGGGTATGCTTCTTAATTACTTACAAGTCACTAATAACTTCAGGCAATGCATGTTTTCGAAAAAATAATAAAAAATATTTCTAACCTGAAATCAGACTACAAGCGAAATTCAACGCTAGAATGGATAATTTGACAACTAAATCTGTCTTTTAAATTGTCTGTGGTATAGAATTTCGTGAAAGATTGATGCAAACGGAACGTAAAAAATATGTTAGTGTCATTGTAGGTACTCATTTTTGGCGCTCATTCCGCTTTTCTTTAAATTGATGGAAACGGAACGTAAAAAATATGTCAGTGTTATCGTACTATTTTGAAAGTTTGTAGTCAGTTGGTTTTGTCAGTTGGTTAGGTTAGGTTTGGATAGTGACCATCAATGCGCGAGGCGAGCGAGCAAAGCGAGCGTGCCGCGGCAGCGGCCGCCGAAGCGCCAGAAATCCCTTGCTCTATTATAGTTAAAGTAAATTAAAATGTTTGTTTTTTTTATGATGCATGGGTTATTCTAGCGTTGAATTTCGCTTGTAGTCTGATTTCAGGTTAGAAATATTTTTTATTATTTTTTCGAAAACATGCATTGCCTGAAGTTATTAGTGTCTTGTAAGTAATTAAGAAGCATACCCCAACCGGTTTTAAACCTATTTAACCCTCAACTCCTGTTAATCGATTCCAAAGTTATACCGTTTCTGTGACCAGGATTAAATTAATGCAAACCTCAGAAGCGTTCAAATATTTTTTTTTTGTGAAAAGTGAAATAAAATAACAATTTAGTAAAATATGTTTATTGCTACACTTATAATGTGCCTCAAGGACTGGTTATTTGTTTGAATATCAGAAAGAAAGGGAAATTAAGTGATTCTATTGGTTATTAACAAACACATCCCTCCCTCGCAACTAATTCTCGCACATCACTGGTGGCCCTAAATGATGTAACTACCGATGAAAGAGTTGCATTGTGGGCAGTAGTGATCGGCGTTTTTACAGTCTTTTATGCAGTAAACCATACAACAGCATGGCCAGCAACTGGAAAAGAGATAATAAAAAACCATCAAGATCATGACTATGGATCTGAAGATGTCTAAGCGGGTTATGGAAAGCACAGTCCAAAGGCATGTTTTAGTACATGCCCACATTTTTCAGGAGTTAGTAGGTATTCCATACGCGATAGATTGCAAGCCCATCGCGGCATACTAACTGGTTCTCTCGTCATATTTCCTGCACCCTGATATTTATAGGTACTTAACTCACCAAACTAAAGCAAGCGATAGAGCGATAGCATGTGTCTTCCACGATACATTTCGTTCACACTTCGTCACTATTTCGGCATTGCACGACTGACAAGTGATACGTGCTGGTCTCGCAGTGAAACTCGTTATAGCCATCCCTCCAGCCACAGTTGTGACCAAACCATTGTGATGGGCTCGGACTATGGGCACGGGACCACCATAATGGTTATACCCTGGATTATGCATACCCACACCCATTGCGGGGTTCACACCAGTACCAATAATGGTCCCTGGCGGTAAATGTATTGAGGTTGAAGCCGAACTCGTAGTGTAGGGAGGAGGCTGCTCTGTCACAACAGTTGCTCCTGTTTTATTCATACTTTCTGAAACCATTTATAAATTCACCTATAATGACCAGAACCCTGTGGCAAGTACGAAGGTCCTGGACACAATTGAAAAAAAAAATAACTTTAGGTATGTAAGTTCATTCAAAACAAAGTACTTACCTAGTAGTAAAGTATTTAAAAATATGTTAGTACTTAAAAATAATCATTCCACTTACCTGGTTTATCAAAATTGGAATCCATTATCAATTTGCCCTTTATTATCAGTTATTTTTAGAATTGTATCTATAGAGGTATGTATTCCGGTCTTCACTTTATGCTCCTCTTCACTTCAGGTGTGAGACTGTCCTTGTTCAGTTAGCAGGTTGTGTATACATACCCTGAAGTAGATAACAAAATTTCCCTTTATCTGATAATTGCAGTAAGTACCTACATTATTATGTAGGTATGTGTACATATCGCTTTTGGTGAGATCGATATTATTTAACTTCCGGATTTCAAGCTACGAGTTTATTTCGGTCGAGTCGACGGTCGACCGTTCGAAGGTCGAGCGCTGACTGTGATCAACACCGCACGTACACTCATGACGTAACACAATCACACTTCGTGTGATTTGTGTTACGTCATGAGTTTTTATTTCGGAACTCCACCGTTAACAGACGAATCTCAGGTTTTTGTGTGATCCTAAAGTGAAAAAGTTCGTTAAACTGTTTGCGTGACGACTTCAAGGAGCTGAAATCTATCGTCGCGGGCATCAACCAACCAAGGGGATGACAAAGAGGTATCTCGGAAGGCACAATGTCACGATGAGGAATTCATCAAGGTAAATCGGAAGAAGAAAAAGCCCTTGTCTCGTAATCAAAGCGGGACCGCCGCACTGACGACTGAAACTCTACACTTGCTAACGACTCAGCTCTACGAGTTTACTTCGACGTGAAGCCTGAGGACGTCGCGGAGTATGTGAAATGGAAGACCTAGCTCACCGTGAGGGTTATGCAGTTGTTGGCATCTCATCGTAATATGAGCTTCAACTCATATAGGGTGAGAGTGCTGACTGCTAGTCTACATGGATGCAGCATTTTGGCCGAAGGGTGTTGTGTACGGACGGTTCCGTGAGCGCCTAAGAGAAACCGCGATTGTGTGTGCTACAGCTCATACGTAGACAATTTTAGTGTAGGTAGGTATTATTTACCTATATGTGTGTTATCTATACTAATATTATAAAGAGGCAAGATTTGTTTGTTTGTTTGTATGTTTGTTTGTTTGAAATGAATAGGCTCCGAAACTACTGGACCGATTTGAAAAATTCTTTCACGAATAGAATCCCACATTATCCCCGATTACACAGGGCATTAGGGCATGTGACTCTTTTAACTCCTTGGTCAAAGTAGATGTTGATATAGACTTATTTACCACACCTATACGTAAGTTAAAAACTATCCTTGCTTCTGATTTTTTTTGATGTAGATGACTAACTCTTTGTAATTAGTATTTAAGACTTATCTTCTTATTTCGTTTTAGATAATAATGTAGGTGCCTGTTCTAATCTAGTTTTTCTTTCTTTTGGCTTGTGTCAAGTAGGTACCGATTTGGTTTTATTATTTTGTTTTCTTTCTTAATGTGTATATTTCCGTCGTCTAATGTACTTATTTTCACATAAACAAACAGTTTCCTATCTGTGGGAACTTGTAATTGGCCATCAGCACACAATATATGCTTTGCATGTATTTTTAAACAGTAACCCATAAATGTACCTAGCTGTAAGTTCTCCTAAAACTCTTAAAATAAAAAAATAAAAATAAAATAAACATAGGCTATATTTTATCCCGGGGAAGTGAAGTTTTCCCGAGGGATCGCGGGTAACACCGCGGCGGACAGCTAGTGTGTTATATATTAGGTACTAAGTATGTTTGGTAAGGTATTTTTTTGATTACTTAGTTATTAAAAAATAACGCTCGAACTACCACGATACAGGATTAGTGCGGGGTTCGTGGTAAATTATACCCCACTTGGCCAGGTTACTTCTACAGCGACCAACTTGGGTATGGAGATGGAGTCTGTTGAGTGACTTCTAAGTCATCCACTGCAGACAGTGGCCAGAAGGTAGACGTTCTGCTGGAGTGATGAAGTCCAGTGGAGGGGGGTGTTTATGTTCCACAACTCACATCTTGTTTCTGCTGCAGTTTTCGCAGGAGATGTAAGTCTCAGAAAACTCCTACGGCTCTTCAAGTGGGCAGGTGGAGGGTTATGCTCGAACAGGGGGTGTCGGCTATCGGTTTCTTGTTTCACCTTTTTTAGACAACAGGCCACTTCCCGTCGCACATCAGGAGGAGCTATGCCTGCAAGCGGGTACAATAGCTTCAGGGGCGCAGGTTTTAAGCACCCAGTCACGATGCGATGCGGCAGGTCTCGTTTAATAAAATATAATAAGTAACATTAAATATGACGTGTTTTTTTTAATATAGGTATGGCCAACATTGTTAGTCTTTGGCTAGATTAAGTATTTCTAAACATGATTCTATTGGACCCAAAAACGAACTCAATCAACGCCAACCTGGTATCGTCTCCTTTTGGTTCCTTTGTCACAGTCAATATTAAACTCGTTTTAGTTTTTGGGAACCGTGCCTATTATTTGTTCATAATACTGCTTTGCTAAGTTTGGGTCGGGTTTACCTGGTTATCTAGTTACAATTATTAAACCTACCTACCTGTAAAATGTCAATAGTAGACAACACTACACTTTGCTATGATGCAACTAAGGTGGTAGGTATAGTCAGCAACGAAAGTCGAAAGTCGAAAGACATTTTTGATGTTTCACAAATCGGAATATTTCTGGCGTCAAACTCAAACTGTAATCGACTTTAATCTTAGTGACCATGTCGCTATGATCTTACATCAATTCCTAACACTCGGTAGGGGAAAATAAGGCAAGCCTTTTGTTTTTACAAATTTAATGTTGTATTTCACACCATTCATTTATTTTCAATAATAAAAATAATAAAAAATCCCAATTTCATACTTTTTGGCTTCTTTCTCATCTCCATCTCCAAACCAACTTTTTGTTGATGTTGTTTTTATTTGCATGACTCTTAGCTAGACTCAGTAGGACGCTTTGTTTACTAAAATTCTTCTTGTCTTGTCACCTAGTTCTTATGAACCAGAGTGTGGTGAAAGACAGTGTGACACCATATTTTAAAACTTCTTTTAGCTTTTAGGTTCTACAACATGCCGGTTTCGTCACGATATTTTCCAAGATGTTTTCTTTTAACAGGTTTCCTTTCCAACAAAGGTGTTTTACAATAGTTATGATATTTACTTTGCTGCTTAATAATTATAACTTCCGATGTGTGCGTTGCAGTTTGGACAGTAATGGTCGGCCCCCATACATTCAGGCGAACAGTACGGGACGAAAATACAGGGCCAGCAGCTGAAATAAATAAGAGCATTAAAACAAACTCCGATACATTCGAATACTTAAACAGACTTTCTTAAACGAGAGTTAAGAGAACTTTCGTCAACCTCAAACAAGATTGAGTTATTTCAATTTACTTAGGTACACTCGATTATAAATACTGATTTCTGAAAAATTTAAATCATGAAATCGAAATCATTAGTAAACAAACGGCTTAAAAATAACAGTATTATGATTTGGTGCTTCATCATAGTTAGACCAGACAATGAACATAGTTTTTCTTAGTTGTAGGTACCTAAGTACTAGTCGATAATTGTTATGATGTATATCGATTCTGATGATACATGTCAGAAAATAAAAACTAACTTACCAAATTAAACCAAGTGCTAATGCACAACAATGTGTCTTGCATGTTGGTCTAGAGTCTACTCTAGTTAAGACATTAGCTTGGCAAAATTTACAAGTTGCGCGTTGTGGCTTTGCGCCCAACTCATTGCTGATAATAATTGTTGGTGCCACAGTGATCGTTCCTGGAGGAGGTCCGTATGATCCTGGGTAAGCACTTCCTGGAGGAGGTCCATATGATCCTGGGTAAGCGCTGGCAGTAGGTAAGCTGTACGGTGGTGGTGCTGACGTCACAACATTTCCATGCTGATAGAATACTGCATCATTCGCTGAAATGTTTAAATTATTCGTATCTAATTGTTATTCATTTGAGATTTTATGTGTTATTTATGTAGCAATTTTTTTTGTATGGAAGTTATTTGTTGAAACTCAAGCGCATAATCAGAACCAGTTTCAAACACATTAGTGATTTGAAAACAATATTGTGATATGAGAACCTACTAGTATTAAAAAAAAGCAATCGCACCTCCAACGTAGCCTGGTCCAGTCTCTCCGACTATAATTGCTGTAGAACAAACATTATATTATTACTATTATAGCCCAATTGATAAACTTATTTTTGCAACGAAATTAAAATTCACAAAATATTAGCATGCATTAATATGATTATTATTATAATTGAATTAGTTAGTAAGTTAACTCTATATTATTTTTGTTATGTATGTATCTTGATATTGTGAAATGATTATTGGTCCGAATTGGGCACCCATTTTTGGGTGAAGGCCTCCTCCATCAATTGCCACAAGAGTCTGTCTGCGGCATGTCGTGTCCAAGTGACGCCTGCCACGTCCTCGGTGTTATTATAATTATTACTTACTGGACTCTTAATAAATAACATCGCAAATGTACTCAAAATCAAGTTTTACTTACTGTTTGACATTTTATATTCTTTACAACTTATTTTGAACACAATCCGAACAAGCGCGTATTTCCAAAGTCCCCTAACTACTGGGCGGTGATTCCGATATGATTTGCGTATCATAAGATAAGTTTGCAAAATAATGTCAGTATCTGATATAAATAATTACTGAAATACTTATAATATAACACAAACCTTTCATAAAATATCGCCAAATATTATTGATAGCAATTTATAGCTCAATTAGAGGACATTATCCAATCCTGAACAAAGTAGATTAGACTTACTTCGATATCCAAGAATTATATTTTATTAATACTTTTTTGAAAAACGCAATCGATCGATACGTTGCACTATTCTAAGTAGGTATTTTATTTTCTTTGCATTTTTTCTATTTACTTTCTATATTCAGAGAATATAAAAGAAGTGTAGGTGTCGATGCGGCGGCCTCGAGGCAGACCACCTGCCCGATGGTCAGACGACATTGTGGGGGCGGTGGGAGAACGTGGATCCAGCTGACACAAAACCGCCAGGAGTAGCGTGAAAGAGAAGAGGCCTATACCCAGCCCTATACCCAGCCAGTGGGTGTTACTGGCTGTATAGCAAGTAACACCCACTGCTGGGTATAGATAGATAGATAGTAGGTGTCGAAATCAAGCCAATTCCGTGTTCAGATTACAACAATTATCATTCACTGAAATATTTTAGTACACTGTGTAATTTTTTTATCGTTATCGCCACGTGAATTTAATACTTATTTAGGTACTCGAATTCTGTAATTAACTTGATAAAAGGGGAGTTACAAATTAAAGATTTAGGTATTTAAAGAAACTTAAACCTAACATTGTTACCTTTAAATGGTTCTTTTGATTTTGACTTCTGAGAGGGGTTTTAGAACTCTTATTCGTGGAATTATTTAGTGGCACTTTAAGGCACTAATAAAACAATTTCGTCATGTAAAATGATGCAAGAAACTTATTATTCTCAAAACATTTTATTTTAATTATTACATTTACAAAGAGGTCTGAAGAGGATTGCACTAAAGCTCATCGCAGTATTCATCCGCGCCGAACGAGCCCGACTGTCAATTCAAAAGAGGAAATACTGAGACGTCAGAAGCGAGCCGCATTTTCTGACGTCATCAGTATTTTTTCTATACAAAACTGACTGCGGCGCGTACGGCGCGGACATATGTACGATCTGCTCTACGCCTTATTATTTCTTTTAAAACCACTGTGTGCTAGACGTTTATACTTTTACATCCTCATTTATCATCGCGTAGGTACAATAATGGCCTATGATTCGTATTTTCCCACGTATGAGTTGCAGCTAGCGCAGTAGTGGTTGATGTTCATGCAGTCATCCATGCAGTAAGGAATCAAGCAACACGGCCAGCATCTGAAAACAAGTTAATTTTACCTTAATAAACCGGCTAACGAAAATTCTCATAACTATTTTCATATTTAAATGTTTAATGTTTTCAATAAAGTTACATTTTTTAGAAGGAACAACAAGAGTTAGCAGATATCCACTTGCTACGTAAAATATGTGTCAGAAACGCCTGACACATATTTTAGCCTTATTTATTCTTATACAGGGTGTAAAAAGACTGCTACCGAAAACTGAGGGGTTGCAATCAGACCATGATACTAAACATATTTAGCGAAAAAAAACGCATTATTGACTTAGCTTTGTCATGTTATGTTATTTTCGGTTATTTACTACTAGTACGACATAATATGAACATACCTACCCATATAAAGAAGAAAAAAAACAACTAAAACTCAAAATCCAGCAATCTACGTAAAACAACGCGCCCAAAACATACGCAAACAGTACTCTTCAAACGCTGTTTTCTCCGGATTTAATGATTTTTTCGGAAAATACTTTTGGATTTGGTTGTGTGTTGGGATGCTTTACCTACCCCTCACGCTGTTTTCTCCGGATTTAATGTTTTTTTCGGAAAATACTTTTGGATTTGGTTGTGTTGGGCTTTCGGCTTCGGTAGACGTCTTTTTACACCCTGTATAACAGTTTCAATTAACAAGTTTACCTATATCAGTAAGAACAGTTTTAACCACCAGTAACAAATGAAAAGACCTGTTTCTTTTCATTTGTTACTGGTGGTTAAAACTGTTCTTGATGTCTGTTGACATCCTTAAACTTGAGTCAACTAGTCAATGACTCGTCCAAATAATACCTATACATTTAAGCATAAGCTGCCGTTTTGGATTTTTTAGCATTCTTACGCAGAAGGTTGCAGGTTCGATCCCCGCCGCGGGATAAATGTTTGTATGATCTGCAATTATTTATCTCGGGTCTGGGTGTTTATATGTATAGCATGTATGTATTTACAAACAAAAAGTACATGTATCTCTATGTATCAGTTATCTGGTTCCCATAGAACAAGCGTTGCTCAGTTTTTGGCAAGATGACGATGTGTGAAAATATCCAGCATTATTTATTTATTTATAAATATCAATTAAGTACCAAAAAATAATGAAACATAGTATTCTTACCCCAAAATACACAATATGAGAGCTATCGTGTGGGTTTTCGATGAACTAACGCTTTCAGTCCTGGTAATAGTCTGATTATGGCATATAGGGCATGTCACTCGAGCGGGATATGGCCCAACTTGCGGAGCGACAGCTACGCCCCCTGGTGGCGGATTAATAGCTACAGGAACATATCCTTGTTGTGAGTGAGGATTGGAAGGAATCTGGGGATAAACCACCTGAGCTTGAGGGATGGGGATGGGGTTTGGCGGAGGATACGTATGCTGGGAAATGCCAGCCTGATTGGGGTTGTATGGCGGGGGGCTGGCATGAACTTGTTTGTCTGCAACAAAATTATGCTAAGGTTATGGTAACCGTTTGCCGCAATCAAACAACGCATATTACTATGACTGTTGGACAACAAATTAATTATGCTGTCCCACTGCTGGGCAAAGGCCTCCCCCCACTCTTTCCATTCATCCGTTTTGTCCATTACCAACTTTATAATTATATAATAGACAAGGTAAATAAATAAACTTTCAAAAACATTACACAAAATTTCTTTAGAAAAATTACACTTACTTTCTGCCATCATCGATGCAAACTCAAAAAATATCTCTCTCTGGTTCAATAATACACTTGTGATTATATCCGCGGCTACTACGAAACTGAATTATTTAATTTGTGTTTAGAATATACTTATGGTACAGGAAAATAGCTATGGGAATATAGGACCATGTTTATAAATAGGTATACATGTAAAGCAAGCTGCGCACCACGACGTAATTTATTTGTTGTATTGGAGAACAATATCCTTAAATAAAAGGATTCAAATATTTTTCCATACACTAACTTTTCCCCTTTTGGGGGTTGATTTTCGTAAATAAGACTAGCTAGCCTCTGTGTTAACTAAACCCTCTACCTCTACATTATTTTCATCAAAATTGGTTTAGTATACTAAAACATGTGGACACAAACATTCACATAACACACAGACTTCTTGCTTATATATTTGAGTTTTTATTTTTATCGTTGGCACTATATTAGCACAGAAGTGACAAAAGTAACGAGAATTCCTAAATACTAATAGAATCCACCAAACTATAAATCTGTACCTACCTTATATAAAATTAATTATTTTTAAAGAAAACCTACTAGTAGTCTACGTTCATACATTATCTACTTACTAATAGTACCTACTTTATTTATATCTATGTTTATTTCCTGTGGGCAAGGCCGATTAAGCTGAGAGAATGGTTTAGGTGCTGGGCAAGCTTATTCCATTTCAAACAATGTCCCAGGCACTACAGCGTCCCGTGTAGGCATAGGTTGCGTCCTAACGCTGTATAAATCATCTAGATGTAAAGGCCTATACTGTTATAAATGTAATACAAGGTTGAACCTGAGGGTTGAACATTCAGATAGACGTCACTTTTAGCCCAAATGTAATATTCTTGATCGTAAACCGTCCAACTATTCAGAGCATCTGTGCTCTGGAAAAAACTCGACATAACAATTTAGGCTCGTTTGAACGTTCAAGAAGGTAGCTTGTAAAATATTGCATTTTGGTCAGATGTGCAAAAATAGCTCGAAAGAGCGCTTCAAAATAATCCCTCAGCGAATAGGCATTGTAAAGCATAAGGTAGGTACTCATTACGAATGACGATAAAGCTATAGATAGATAGTATCGATTGCAATAACTATTTAGATATGTATAAATCTTCGGAAACGCCCCCATAACAAAACAAGTCAATGAATCATAATATGCTTATGACAATAATACCTTCTATTTGGAGACAGTCCAGGTCAATGAGGAGAAAAAAAATTGTTGCGAGTGATCATTGGACTAATTTACTGTAGTCTCTACCTACCCCAACAAGAAATAATCGTGGGTTTACAGCTTTTTAATTTACCCACTTACCTTTGATAAACAAGGCTTCTACCGCAGTGCGTAGGCATTATTTCCTAGTGTATAAAGGTACAACAGCCTCGTAAGCAGAAAATTGAAATATCACTGCTCTAATTTTCACATTTCCAACAAAAAATATCGTGGCGGTACCTATTTGCTTTTCAAATATTGTTAACTGATAGTTGACGAGTTGGAACATTAACTATTTAAGCTACATTCGTGTTATTCCATGTTTTAATAAAACGGTGGCCGATAATTACCGAAGTAATTTTGAATTGGAGTCAGTCATGAAAAGAGCTTAGGTATACGAGAAAGAATTAAATTCTTTAAAGGTGCATTTACACGATGCGATTTCAACCTATACGATATCGTATCGCACGGCAATTTTTCACGTGTAAACGCTCATCGTATGCGATTTGTCATAGTTAGCGCAACGCTCGTCTGCACGTTCAATGGGGCTTAGCAAATCGTGCGAAAAATCGCATTGTGTAAATGCACCTTTACCGCTGACTTGGTTTAAAAGGAAGGAACATGACAAGAAGAAGTAATGATAATATAAAAGTAGACTGCAAACATATTTTACTATCCATGTTCAGAAACTAAACTCACAAAAATAATAATGATGTACTACTATCTACATTGCGTTGATGGTATCAGATAAGCAATAATAAGCATATTCCATTATAAATATCAGCTCATGCATATCAGTTTAAACTGCCGAGTTTTGAACGCCACCACTTTGTGAAAAGCCTACAGTTTTAACGACCTTGTGTTTTGATGACAAGCCAACATAGTGATTGTGGGCACAGTTCTAGCGTGTTACATGGATAACGTGACTGCACTAACAACCTGTTACCTAATCGCTGTTGTACACAGTGATAAATGTATATCAATACAGTAAATAAATAAGTACAAATGTTGAATATGATCATGATGCATAAAGCGGCTGTTACACAAGGAGAGTTTCTCGCATGCGAGCGGCGAGAATCTCGAAAGGCGAGACTCGCCATTCGAGTCGTTTACATTACAAAAAGTATATAAGTAATATATCAGTCATCTTAGTACCCATAACACAAGCTCTGCTTACTTTGGGGCTAGATGATGCTGTGTGAATAGTCCAGCATTATTTATTTATTATGACAGAAACTGTACCTATTATTCAAGCGATTCTCGAATGCGAGTATAACAGGTGAGAGGCGAGGCTCGAAGCATTTGTTTACACTCATTATCATCA
Organism: Epirrhoe alternata; assembly: GCA_963565295.1. Lineage (NCBI taxonomy): Eukaryota > Metazoa > Arthropoda > Insecta > Lepidoptera > Geometridae > Epirrhoe > Epirrhoe alternata. Next base: position 7,171,969 of record OY751381.1, on the reverse strand, counting down.
TCATTATCAGCCTATAGTAGTCCACTGCTAGACATAGGCCTCCCCTAATGAGCGCCATTGCGCCCTGTCCTCGGCTCGACGCATCCAGCTATGTTTACACTAGGTGAGCATATTATTGCCTAGAATAAATCGCCGCTCGCATGCGAGAAACTCTCCTTGTGTAATAGCCGCTTTAAACTGGGCCTGATCATGATGCATAAAACTAGGCATATCTTGACAAGATGTGCTAATGACTACACTCAGCGAGACGGTGCATGCTGTAGTGCCTGAGAATGTTCAAATTCATTGTAGTTCCCATTTAAGCCCCTTAGATCAAATATTAAAAGTCGTGCATGCAATGATAAAAAAACCACATTGTGTTCGTCTTATACGATAACGCATGTGGCGACTGTTTCTGGAGTTTCCAATGTTATTTTCCTTAGTTAGGGTTTACATTATAACTGTGTTTACCTAGGCAACTAAACTATACAGGGCGTAACATTTAGATCGGTCAGTATAAAGACATACGAAGATAATGATCTTAGAAACAAGTTCATCGATTTTAATAACAAGGAAAACTGCATTCATACATAAAAAAAAACTTGTACTCAGCTCGGGAATCGAACCTGAACGTTTTGAAAAATAAAACTAACACTCAATATTTCTATTTAAATATCGATTTTGTAGGTCTTAAGCAGTCAATGTTACTATTAAACATGATGTATAAAATTAATAAAAGCATTGTTTTAATACGACCGATCTAAATGTAACGCCCTGTATATCGTCCAGGAAATTAAACGGAAACTCTTTAATACATTTTATACAGGTTGTGACTGCATTATGAAGATTCAGAGATGTTTTTTATAGACATAAATATTGATTACAGTACAGCCAAAATAACAGCAACGAGTGGTAAATTTTAATCATATATTTTAAAGACAAACGACCCAATAAAATATTAGTGTGTCCTGCTGTAAAGTTGATAATTGATTGGCCAATATTAAATTTCCAACTTACCAACCCTTCAGGTCTTTCGCTTTTCAGCCAAATGCTGCATCAGCATATTGGCTCACGATGCAGCTCAAATAAATTAGCTGGCTCATTTTTCTAAATAGGAACGTGTCCTTCAAAACTTAGAAATAAAAGATCAACTTAAAAGGTTAAAAAAAAAAAAAAAAAAAAAAAAAAGGTAACAACTTGAGACTGAATTATACTTTCTTGGTTGTAATAAAATATATGTCCAAAATAATAATAATGTATGGACAAGATGATCCTCGCGCAAGAACAGGAGTAAAATTAGTTTCAAGACTATTCTAAGTGATCCCAGCGCAGTTGTCCTACTGAAAAATGCTTTTTGACTTTGACTTTGACTTGGTCTGTGTCCTTCGTATCCCATCCCGCTAATAAATCTGAAAGTTTGCTTCTTTAGATCACGTCTAAACCAGTGAACCGATTTGGATGAAACTTGGAATAGGCGTAGATAGTGACCTGGAATAGCATATAGGCTATTCAAAATATTGGTACCGCGCGAGAGAAAAGGCGCGCAGTAGCTAGTACTTACTAAAATCATCTTGTAACAACTACCATTAAAAAGTTGACCGTTTGATGACCATAGTTTTGACCATAGTGCAGTTATTTAGACTTAAATATCTGTGCTAATCCCTAGCATTATAATGACATACATACCTACCTAATACAAGTAAATTCCTTAAGCTATAGAAAACAATAAGAGTGACATCATTGTTCACGATTAAACAGGAAAATACTTTGCGATAATGAGATGACTGATTATTTTGTCCTATGCCTGTTTGACGTGTAATGTTTTTGTTATCAAGTACGAGTACTACAAGTTATAAGTATAGGCAAAGAATTGAAGGTGCAATATTCCTTCGGAATCGTGAAGTCTGTAAAGAGTGGGAAAAGCTTTCGTGCCGCAATGGCAAATTAGCGGCTGATAATTATAAGTAATAATCAGCACATGTAAAAATGTATTCCACAGAATCTTTATTCTGATTTATTATCAAGTATTATTATTTAGTAGTTGGCCGTAGAAAACTTTTGTGGCTACAGATTGTCGCGGCTAGACGAGTGATGAAGCTAGTTATTTTTGGCTGGGACATGATGAGCTCTCGACGGTATTCAGAGCCCGTCGAGCTCCACAAAGGGCCTCTATTTGTCCCACTCCCGACACCCAGCTTTGCAAGCAATCGCCTAATTGAAATGTCGCCTCGCTGGCATCGCATCAAATCTGTATGTGTCAACACTTTTTAATACAGTTAAATGTTTCAACTTTTACTATGACGAAAGTTCAGAGAATTATTGTTTTTAATGGAATCTGAACCTTAATTCACCGTGGCTCTTAAAAATTACACGAACTATGGTTTCTAGTTCTTAATACACTGGCCTTCAAAACTAAGTATCACGCTTTGGAAATTGCAGTAACTTTGTACACAAGATATACTTTCCAAAAAAAAATAAAAATAAAAAAATAAAAAAAATAGTTTACAATGGTTTCTAAGAAAGCTGATAAAATTTGCTATGAAACGTTTTTTATTTTAAATCTCTAACTTCTATACTTTAGAAAAAACTAATAGTATAAAAGTGTAGTACTTAGTTTTGAAGGCCAGTGTAGACCAGATAATATAAGATGTCCCTTTGCGAGAATTGAACTCGCTTCTCTTGCTTCTTAGCTAAGTTGTTATGCATCCTAATATTATAATTTCAAAAATTAATTATTGAAGAGTTTCAAAAAATCGGTTTAGAATTAAATTTTTCGAAGTGCGAACTTTATGTTTCAGACACATGTTTAGATAAAAATTACGTTATTAGAAAATTCAACAGTTTAGCTTCAAATATTACGGTAGTTGATAAATGTTCACTTCGCCTCCTCGGTTCACCAATCTTTGACGAGTCTTTTCCTGCCTTTGTTGATGAGAAAATTCAAAATTTTAACAAAACTTCGGACAGATTGCTCAAAATTAACCGTCATATGGCTTACACTATCATTAAGTTTTGTCTTTTTGTTCCTAAATTTACATATGCTTTAAGGTGTTGTCAACTGTGGAAACACAGCGAACTGGTGGAAGGTTTGGACAACATTATAAAGAACACACTATCGTCGGTTTTGAATATTTATTTGGATGACAGGGCATGGTCGCAGGCCTCCCTACCTGTCAGATTGGGAGGCTTAGGTATAAGAAAAATTTCAAGTGTTGCTCTACCAGCGTTTTTGTCTTCAGTCCATAGCAATAGTAATTTGATTGACAAAATTCTATCACCTTCGCTTTTGGCTCAACCTGGCAGTAATTTACAAATTTCATTTCAAGACGAGGCATTAAACGCTTGGCGTAGTGCTTGCCCTCTTGCCGCTCCCCCCCTCTCCCTTTCGTCTCAACGGCAATGGGACGGGCCTCTGTGCGAGTTGACACGGAATTGTCTGTTAGATACGTGTTCATGCTCCGCAGATCGTGCCCGTCTCCTAGCCGTCTCAAAATGGGAGTCAGGTTTGTGGCTGCAAGCACTTCCTTCACAAAATTTAGGCTCTTTAATGGATCCCGCTAGCTTCCGTATTGCAGTGTGCCTACGGTTGGGTGCGCGGTGTTGCGCCCCTCACCAATGTCAGTGTGGTAGGACGGTCGACCAGCTTGGACACCACGGATTATCGTGCACTAGGGCCGCAGGTCGGTTCTGCCGCCACGCCAGTCTTAATGACATCATCCGCCGAGCGCTTGTCAGCGCCAATGTACCGGCCGTTCTAGAACCGAGTGGTCTGATGCGTGACGATGGCAAGCGCCCCGACGGTATGACTCTTGTCCCTTGGGAGAGGGGAAGGCCTTTGGTATGGGACGCTACTTGCGTAGATACCCTTGCGCTTTCACATCTACCGGGGACATCCGTTAGGCCTGGCGCGGCGGCAGATTCAGCTGAGGATCTCAAAAGGCGCAAATATATAAATCTTGATCGGGTTTATATATTTGAACCATTTGGGGTCGAGACCCTGGGTCCGTGGGGTTCCGGGGCCCATCGCGTCTTCAAAAATCTTTCAGGGCGTCTGGTCGAAGCGTCGCGTGATTCAAGAGCTGGCGAATTTTTGGCCCAAAGAATCAGCATTGCCATTCAGCGTGGCAACGCCGCCAGTGTTTTGGGCACGCTTCCGACTGGCAGTGACCTGGATCAGTTGAGCTATCTATAGATCGTTTTTACGACGATCCTTAGATAACTTGACTGATTCTATTGTATTTTGTAATTTTATGTACATATTGTAGTAGCTTAGTTTCTGTAAATAAAAATTGGAATTTCAAAACTATGCATTAGTGAAGATTTAATAACATAAAAAAAAAACATTAATTCTCTGTTCCTTATTATTGTGATTAATATATTCCTTATTATGTTGTGTACAAATAATAAAACATAAAATGTAGTTACCTACTACGTCACACAGGAAGCTTGATGGTATTTGTGCTTCACATAAATTTTAAATAACAAGGTTTTTGTTTTTGAAAATATAAGTACTTATTAAGTATTTTGCTAAGTTATCCAACTTAGAGTAGTATGGGCAGTAAAAACTTCGACGACGTTCGCCAAGTGACCGTGGAGTGAACTCAAGTGTTTCATAACTCAGTTATTGCTTACGCCGTCGCACGTTCATACCCCTCGTTAAATATTTCTCTCAAGATTTAATAACACAAACTTGTGAACTAATAGAATGCAAAAATTGCAAGCTAGCTGGCAACTTTGTTACCTTGAGTAGGCAATGTAGGAAGTCATTACTCGCCATCTAGGAAACGAAATATGTTTGCAATAAGTTTTCACTTCAGATTACTAGATTACATAGGCAGATATTTTTAAATAATGAAGAGTTTAATAACTCACAAACTTATCTAAAAACTAGACCTACAAAGTTGTCTGAAATAAAGATTTGAAAGAAAAGTCATAATTACCTATGCATGTACAAAATCTGCTTTAAACATAATTGCGAGAGAAAAACAGGGTTATTAGCGTGGCAATCTGTTAAAAGTGTATATGCCAGTAGAATCCGTGCAAACCACAATGTAGTACATTTTTGTTTGTAAAAAAAGAAAAACACTTGAGAATATGTATTGGGGTAAGAAAGTATGTCTCAAAAAAGAAGTTCAGCGAACGAATTTCAGGTAGAACCATAGATTTGAGGAGCGTAGAGAAAAATATCTGTGGGTTGAAGTCAATTCAATTCAATTTAAATTTTTTGATAAAAACATCCCACTCATATATAAAATTACAAATATAATACATAATTTACCTACATCGAACCCAGCACTAGCTAGTCAAGAAAAACTATTGCGATTTACCTTTACACGAAGATTGTAGCGCTACTCCGAGAGGACTTCTTGATGCAGAGTTACTGCTCATATGCAAATGGTTAAGATCTCAACCCGACCTCAAGCCCTAAGGAGTTAATGTTTTCATCCATTACTCGGTCGAGCATTTATGAAATTCGTGCCCGCGATCCGAACCTGATTATGCGGGCTAGTGGTATGTTTCGAGAAGCAGGGATGTCACTAAACATCCCATAGGGTTTGGCAACAACTTTCCGAAAATAATTTGTGTTTTACCTTTGTGTAGGTATATTTTTTTTATAAAACTTCTCTTTATTTTACATCCGAATTACCTAATCTGAAGGTAATGTTTTGGGGTGTAATGTAACCCTATGTATGACTTTTGTAACTATATTAGGTAATATTGCCCAGCGCAGCTGGATGGCTTTAGACGAAATAAATAGTGTTAGATATGAGTATATTATATTCTTCAATATAATTGGTTATTCATGAAGAGTTCTATTAATGAATGCTATTTTAATAACTTAAAGCTATTTTAAAAATAAGAGCACTAAAAAAGAACATATTGTTGTATTTTAACTATACGACGACCTCTGTGGCACAGTGGGTGAAAGCCCGCTTGGGACGCAGAAGGTTGCGGGTTCGATCCCCGCCGCGGGATAAATGTTTGTATGATCTGCAAATATTTATCTCGGGTCTGGGTGTTTCTATGTATAGTATGTATGTATTTACAAACAAAAAGTATATAAGTAGTATATCAGTTATCTGGTTCCCATAGTACAAGCTTTGCTTAGTTTGGGGCTAGATGATGCTGTGTGAAATGTCCAGCATTATTTATTTATTTACTATACAAATCTTGTCTCTTATTGTTGTTACATAGCAGATACTGTAATGGATATACCTGGTAGTTTATAATCATGCCAGCCCTACCTCATCTCGGGATGGCACCTGAGGCGTTCGTTGCGTCTTGGAGCTCAACCATTTTCATTAGACCTCTGATTAAACGTTACCCGACCCGTATCGCATCCAATTAAGCAGCTAACAAGGGGAGGGAGGAAGGTCAACTTGGTTGGTGAATCCGAAGGCAGGCTAAACCGTGTTTGCTAATGGAATACAGATGTGATGATGAACAACATTCTGTGGTACGTGGTAAATGCTTACCTTGTTTCACGTCCTAAAATATTTAAAGCTCTATTAAAATATATTATTAAGTACTATTACACTTCAAGATCGTTTTCGTGGTACTTATATAAAATCTTATGAGTTAATCAATTTATTTAAGTTCTATTTATGTCATTAAAAGTTTGGTCTGTTATTAATTTTTTTCTGACACCTAGCTCATTAAGGGCTGGTTTCACCAAACTTTGTCTAACAGAGCGTTAGTTTATTGACATTCAAATTTAGTAAGAAAAATAACAACGGATTAAGATTTTAACAGACCGTTACGATGTTTTGTGTTCCTTCCAAAGGAAATCTTCACTGACAAGCCGCTAAATCTAATCGCTGGTCGGCGGCCGGTTAGCTCACTGACAGTTGACATCGTAGAAAATTAAAAATATGTAGCAACAACGTTCAAAAACATCGAAAAGTTCGCGCCGTAACCATAGCAACAGAAATAACAACAAAGTTTTGAAGGAAAATTCCCTAACCACGATTAACTAACCAGCTGTTAGATAGACTTTTGGTGAAACCAGCCCTAAGTCATCTATGTGTATTATTAAAAATTTGTATATGCGTCTAACTAAACAAATAATGCCAAAGTTACGCTACCGAAGTTCGGCATGATTACGCCCTGCAATGCTATTTGAATTACTGATACATTATTTCGAAATTATTTCATTCATTTTTTTCAGCTGCCAAACTTCGGTCGCGTAACTTCAGCATAGTGTGTTTAGTTAGACACTAACACTGGTATTCACAAACATTAATTACTCTGACACTTCACAGTGCGCGCGGATGCACAGGGTCCCAAAATCCCTGTGCGTCCGCGCACACTGTGAGAACTCATAGTAATGTTTGTGAATACCGGCCTAAAACCCAGCTGTTTTACGTCACTTCTGTTTTCTGACGAAAGAAGTAGCTATATAACTAAATAACAAAACTCTTACTTATTTTTATCGAAAGTTTGAGTCTGTTAATCTGTGATACTTCCCTGGACCATACACAACCCTGATCTGAGCTCGAAACTTTCGTCCTGCCGGCGGTTTACCTCAGTGACAAAAACAGACTCCCTTTCATTCACTTGTAAGCTTTACCTTAGTTTACATACCTGAAGATTTAATGCTCCAACATCAAGGATCCCTTCCGGTAACCCTGTATAAGTCCATCCAAGTGAAAACACAAACTGACTTCGGGGGTCGTGTTTGACTCCTCATTTGGACTCAACAAGATAATTAGAACGGGACATAATATACTATTCGGGTAGTCACCTTTAAAAGGGTCGTCATAAGCTAATCCCTGCAAAATGTCAAGTCATCCAAGCCAATTCGATGCTATCTGTAATGTTTTAATCAAGTTGTAGGTATTTCAAAAATAGGAAAAATTCAGTAGGCTACAACGAACTGTTTTTCAATAGCTTTTTTAACTAAATCAAGTTTGTAGCTCATTCATTAAAATATATAAAAATTGTTACATTCGTATGATTGGTATTTACTCAGAAAAGGCGTGAGTTCGAACTATGAAAATCAGCAATCAAAATTCCTCATCGAAAAGTTCAAAAATCGAACGGTCTGAAACAATTGTACCGAAAGAAAGAGAGGGCAACAGGAGACCGAGCGGAAGTGACGTTGCAGGTAGATAATATCCGAGGTCGGGCCCTCACTGTGCAGCTTCCGGTCCGAGGGGCTCTGACAACAATAATCTCAAACGTACGTAGGTAATTTCCAAATTGAACTTAGAAAACTGTGGAGCTGTATTTGGTATGGTTATTTTTAAAAGCGTGGTAATGCTATCTTTTACAGACTATTCGTCCCACATTTCTTTGAAAAAATAACCTTTCGCTGATGTGTTACGTATCCTACAAACTTTTTAAGTATTTTATTTGTTACTTTCCAACGACACATCTATATTCATGCCAAGTTTTAGCGTTATCAACTGGGTTTAGAATGAAAAGGTACAGATAGACACACATTAAAGCTTGTTTTTTTTGTACCTATAGTCTATCGACCCATCTCAACGGTTTTCTGTAGCCCGACACCCTAACTTAGTGTAGTGACCTCGGGCGCTCCCCAGTAAACATCACGGGGTGACTTGGAACACCTGGGTGCAACACTCGACAACTTAAGTACAACGATACTTAATGAAACGTAAATATTAGTACTCGGGGTTAAGGTGACTTAGGACCATTGGCGGTAGGGTCTTTTGGGTTTAAAGTATTATTTAATTTACACTAAATTTCATCAAAGTCAAAGTCAAAGTCAAAGTCAAAGTCAAAAAGCATTTATTCAGTAGGACCGCTGGGATCACTTTGAAACGTCTTAAAACTAGGTGATTTTACTCCTGTTCCTTCGCGACCAATACCGTGAAGAATCAGGGCAACAAACACGGTTTGGGGCCTAGCTTTCTTTTAGGTGATCCATCTTAAATCTAAACTTATGATAACTTAGGTGGTACCTACCTACCAATTGCTTAAATTATATAATACAAGATAGCAGACATTGAGGACACATCAGCCGTCGAGGGGCAGAGCGACATCAGGCCACGCGAATTTATCATTAATATAATACTTAAGTGAATAATAAGCTTTTTTTATAAGAGTATTTTTTATGTAAGTTTTAAATCTTCGAATAGGCAGTTTAGTCGCGTTTTCAGGAAGTTTATTATAAAAAAGTATCGTATTTCCCATAAAAGAACCTTTTACTTTTTCTAATCTAAATTTAGGCAAATAAAGTTTATTCTTATTTCTTGTGTTAATGCTATGCACATCACTTTTTTTCCTAAAGTTATTGATATTTTTATGAGTATACAAAATGTTTTCATAAATGTACTGGGAAAAAACTGTTAGAATATTTATTTCTTTAAAACGTTGTCTCAGTGAGTCCCGTGGTTTCAATTTGTAAATCGCACGGACAGCTCGCTTTTGCAAAACAAATATATCTTGAATATCGGCTGCTTTACCCCAGAGAAATATACCGTATGACATCACACTATGGAAGTAACTATAATATACTATCTTAGCTGTCTCTTCGTCAGCCAATCTCCTAATCGTACGAACTGCATATGCGGCGGAGCTCAGTCTACCTGCAAGTCTTTCAATGTGAGCCCCCCACTGCAAATTGGAATCAACAGTTAGCCCCAAGAAAATAGCGGTATCGACCAGATTGAGTGCTTCCCCATTTAATTCAATTTTTGTTGCTTTGTGAACCACGTTAGGCAAAGTAAATTTAATACATTTAGTTTTCTTGGCATTAAGTAAGAGATTATTAGCCGTAAACCAGTTTAAAATTAGAGACAGAGACGCATTAACATCATCGTACTCTTCTTTATATCTATCAACTTTAAAAACCAAAGAGGTATCATCAGCAAACAGAACAATGTCACACATGTCTTTTACAAAAGAAGGGAGGTCATTTATATACACTAGAAACAAGAACGGGCCCAATATCGAGCCTTGTGGTACACCCATGTCAATAATTGACCCTGAAGACCTTTCGCCACCTACATCGACCTTAAGGACTCTATTGGAGAGATATGATTGGACAAGGTCTATAGCTTTATTTTGAACGCCATAATATTTTAACTTAGAAATCAGAGTCTCGTGACATACACAATCGAATGCTTTGGACAGATCACAGAATACTCCGATCACGTCTTGTGAGTTTTCAAAGGCTTCATAGATGTGCTTTAGAAGCAAAGTACCCGCGTCAGTTGTTGAACGACCTTTGGTGAATCCAAATTGATAATTATGCAGTAGTCCATGGAGATTAAAATGAGCTAGCAATTGATTCAAAATAACTTTTTCAAATATTTTACTTACTGCAGGCAGAATCGAAATTGGTCTATAGTTAGCAGGGTCGCTTTCATTGCCAGATTTGAATAAAGGAATAAGTTTGCTAAACTTCATAAGGTCAGGAAAAACACCCTCGTCAACACATCTGTTAAAGACATAAGCTAGACATGGTGCAATATCAATGACAATAGTAGCTAGTATCTTCGTTGATATTCCCCATAAATCCTCAGTATTTTTGATATTCAAAGTCTTAAATGTTTTGACAATATGATCTGCGCTCACATAACTGAACTCAAACTCACTGTTAATCTGAGTAACACCAGTTTCTAGATAGGCGAGTGCGCTAGAAGCTGAGGAATTGAGTGACCGGGTCGCAACCTGGGCTACATTAGAAAAAAAACTATCAAACGCGTTAGCTATTTCAGTGTTATTGGTTAAAAGAGTATCATTAACTTTTAAATTTATCTGTTTAAAACCATGTTTTGATTTACCTGATTCATTATTTATTAATTTCCAAGTGGCTTTAATTTTATTCGAAGAAGATTCTATTTTATTTCTCAAATGCATTGATTTAGCTGCTTGACATACTTTTTTAAATATTTTAGAATAGTTCTTAATGTATAAGATATGTGATGGGTTGTGAAGCATTAGTTCTCTAGTAGCATAAAGATCATACAGTCTATTCCTACTTCGATAAATACCTGGCGTTGCCCAGTCTACAAAGCTCATCTTACCTACTTACAAAAAATAAAATTAAATTATTCTTTATATCTCAAAAAATATGTTTTATAAGCCTGTACAGTAAAGTTTACTGGCGAAAGATTATATTTCAGGATCTTAGCAATAAGAACTCTATGGTCTCTACTCCTACGGGAAAGCCTGAATAAAAGTCAGAGTTGACATAAAGCCTTGATTTTGTAACGTAATCAAAACATGATGTCTACTCCATTTTCAGCATATGTTTCGATAAAAATTGGTTTCAGGTTCAGGTTGCTTCCGGTTTCAGGTCAATAATCTGAAACATGCAAATGTGCAAATATTCCTAATATTTTTTTTATGATGATTGTTTCAATTCTCTTAAACTTATAAACGTAAAAGTGCATTTGAAAAGGCACAGTCAACATGTTGCCAAGATGCCACGAGCTTCGGAGTTTAAGCTATAAATTCAAATCAAGATGTTTGTTCAACCAGTTGTGCCGAAGTTTGGGAATCCCGGGATGCCCAACGTGCTCGTGTTAAGATCAATTAGTGAGTCTGACTGCGAGTTTCAAGTGTCGAGCATTGTTTAGATGTTATTGTTCATTGTACATCGACAGATTCGGGATGTTGCACAAAATAAACTAGGAAGTGCTTCGTTTCAGTTCAACGCACGCGATTGAAAAACAACAGCGTGTGGTTTGCTATTTCAGATTGTGGATTTTGGTTTATGCAATAGAAATATTGTACACTATAGTAGATATGCATATAAAGCTGAAACAATAACAAATACCAAGTTCTCAAATACAGTAAATTGCTAATTGTTTACTACTCATACAATAAAGAAAACTGCGTTTTTTATTATGGACAAGAGAGGAAAGGATAAAGAGAGAGAGCCAGTTCTCTTTAATCTTCTACTTAAAAAAAACAAACTCAAATCCATTACTTAACTATCTATGTATTCCTATAAAAAAGCGAGTGTCCCTCCACGTTTTACGGCTGCTCAATGCGGTGGAAGTGCGTGGAAACTGCGAGATACGCCGCAAGCGGTTACATACGTCATAAATAATACAGAAACGAGGGTATTTTGAATTTTTTGAACTAGGACTCGTTGATAAAAACTTGTTTTGGATTTATAGTAAAAAAAAATACTATAAAATATTACACATAACCCATATAGTTCTTTATTTATAGGTAAGAGACTTGATTGTTATAGATAAATTGAAAACTTGGTAATCAAGAATGAGACTTGAATGTAACACATTCGCTGTTTCACATGGCTTATTTTTCACAAGTATTATTTTTACATAGAGGTCATAGAGGGAAAGACTAGTTCGAGAACAGTACAGAATTGTTAAGGAGTGGCAAACGACCTGCGTGGAGGAAGGTGCTTATGTCCACGAAAAAATCCTATCGTCTGTGTCCAGTGAGCTATCATTTGTGCTGCCGATGCTGATGATTATTTTATACCACATTAGTGTAATTTCGACCTAAATCACACAACTTCCTTGCCAATCGCGTAAAGTCCACATACCTGACACCTATTAACACCTACGCTTTGGTATTTCAGCAAGGAACACCCATGTAATTTGCGTCCCGGCACGTATCGCGTGCGCCTAATCAGCCCGTATTATTTGATTCTGACCACGTAGTTTTGTGGACTGAACTGAACCAGTCCATACCTGGAATTACTGCTATTCCAGAGGGTGTATTTGATTGAACGAGCAGGTTATAGCATAAATGAAGGTGTAAAAATTATAACTAAGCAAAATACTCCTGAAGGAAATCATAACTGTTTTAGCCATTTTATAAGGATGGATTTTTAAACTTATATAGCACCGAAACGCTTAGTCGATAATGCCACGAGCGGTTTGAATCATGCCTCCGATTCCCTTCTAAAAGTCTTGATCTGGTTTCGTTTTACTCAAGCTATCTAAGAAGACAACTTTCTTATATAGGCTTTTTTCGCTTGCGACGCAAAAAGGTTGCGGGTTCGATCCCGCCTAGGCACAAATGTTTGTATGATCTACAGATATTTGTCTCGGGTCTGGGTGTTTTCTATGTATAATTGTATGTATTTAAAAAAAAGTATATAAGTAGTATATCAGTAATTTAGTACCCATAACACAAGCTCTGCTTACTTTGGGGCTAGATGATGCTGTGTGAAAAAGTCCAGCATTATTTATTTTATTCCATCCACTGATAGAGATATACTACGTCCAGTATCTTTATTATTATTTTTCTAGTAAAATACACTATCTCGCATGCACTTCTATAATTCAGCTCGAACATCGCACGACCGGATCCAAGCAGACGTTTCCATTTCCCGAATGTTGTGGGATTTTTAAAGTGTCTAAGCAAGTAATTGCTCTGCCAGTTACTGCGCGGTGGATTTGTAAAGTTGCTCTCGGTCTCACTCTGGCTTTAGCGGGTGATTCGTGGTATCCTTTCTTGCTTTAAAAAACAAAAACAGTCCCAACTCACTTTTTAAACTCAAGAATATTTAAATTCATTGTTTTCATAACGAGAGAGAGAGATTGAGTTCCTTTGTGACCTGATCGGGTGCAACCAAGGATAAAGTGCAGGTAAGATGTGAGACAAGTGCAAATTTTATCCAAAAATCTTTAACGTGATGATAGTCACCCCGGTCACCCTGGTATCCCTAGGGCACGGAAGACATTGACTTAGATCGTTAGGGTAAGCCAAATTGAGAGACGATTTGCAAAAGGCTGCTGGCAGAAGCTGGATGCGTCGAGCTGAGGACAGGGCGCAATGGCGCTCATTATGGGAGGCCTATGTCCAGCAGTGGACTGCTATAGGAAAATCTTTTAAGGATATTTAAGGGGGTATTAACCAAATTAGTGTCATGGACTAATGTGACAATAACATCCTCAGCTTATTAAATAGATGAGTCATTTTAATGAGTACAAATGCCCAACGGACAGAATCCCTTCAAATGCATGTGTCTTTGATGTGGGACAGGGGTCCGCGGACTTATGCCGTATTTAATTGCTACCTCGTTATTTTTGGATTATTTACAAAGTAGAAACATTTTAATCACACTGATCTGCACTACGTGTGTTTGGGTAGGAAGCACCAGTTTGGTTTTTTAATGAGTGTGCAAACTTTATTTAATTAAATAACCTTACGGTTTGACAGCCGGGTAAAAACAACAGAATCATGCACGTTTGCAGAATTTGAACCCACAGCCTGCGCCAATCCTTGGTGAATGTCGAATTTATTTACGAAAAATGTAGTAGTAGGTCTGAATTTTCAACTAAATTACTAATTACCTAACTCAATGGTTTTGAAGTTAAAATCAATTATTCCTATACATGAGTTTTTGAAAAAAAAACAAAAGCAAATGATTAGAGGTACCTATTTAAAAAAACAAATGGTGCTAGCCCTACCTTGTTATCCCATATGAAGTCTAATTGCCGGAATATTTGTTTTAATGTTTCAATCGCTATTTTAAATACAGATTTGTTTGATTTTAATTCTCGTGCAATGATCAAAGTCACTTTGGACGAGGTCCGATCCCCTGTCAATTAATATTTCGCTTTTTTAAATGTTCTGCAGGGTGTACAGTACACGTACAAGCAATGGGTATCGAATGAGACTTTTTTTTGTTTTTTTTTAGCTGATCCCACCTAATGTACACGTCGCAGTCATTTTTCTATAAAAAAAATACTGTTGACGTCAGAAAATGCGTCTCGGTATTTCCTCTATTGAATTGATAGTTCGGCGTAAGTAAGTTCGTATGAGTCAGTGGCCAACTCTGGTGACGCAGTTTTTAAGCCGCCTTAAGGCCTCCGTCATGGCTTAACGACTTAAATAGCCGGGACCGACAATTTAACGTGCCCTCCGAAGCACGGAAGCGCTCAGATGAAAATGCCACTGGCGGTCACCCATCCTCTTACAGACCGTTTCGAACGTTGCTTAACTTCGACGATCTATCAAGAACGACTAAGCAAGCACGACCACGAGCGCTTCGGCGTGTTCGGCGTGGATGGATACTGCGGTGAGCTTTTGTTGTTTCGTAGAAGCAATAGCAGCTTCCATCTATCTAGTCGGATTTATCCCTGTTCTAGAAGTATTCTGTTAATGTGATTATAAATAAATTTAACATTACTTTTTATAATTAAGTTCAAAATTAAGATAATGTGTTGTTGAAGATATCAGATATTATAAGTTTTGAAAATATTACGAAGGTATTAAGAATTTATGCGACACACTTGGCCTCTTATGGAATAGAATAAAATATAATTTATTTCAACATACTTATACTTGACGACCTCTGTAGCGCAGTGGGTAATGGCTCGCCTGCGACGCAAAAGGTTGCGGGTTCGATCCCCGCGGCGAGACCAATGTTTGTATGATCTACAAATATTTGTCTCGTGTCTGGGTGTTTCTATGTATAATATGTATGTATTTACAAACAAAAAGTATATAAGTAGTATATCAGTCATCTTAGTACCCATAACACAAGCTCTGCTTACTTTGGGGCTAGATGATGCTGTGTGAAAAGTCCAGCATTATTTATTTATTTATACTTAAGGTTATACTTATACCTGGTTATATCAATGATGATTACTAATGTTTGTCGTGAGATAATAAATAAAGAATTTACTTTTTGAAATGTTTTGTAAATAACTCTGCCATTCTCGGGCTCACATGGGTCACGACTGTCCCAAGTTAATTCGGGTTCATCGTTTGGCGTTTTTCGCATCTAATCTTGTTAAGCAAATCCGGGAGCCATGACATGGGTCGGATTGTGTTAACATGTAGCGTTTTTTGCAGTGTTTTGTACAATTGTTGCTTATTTTACATGCAATGCCTTGAAGTAAGTAAGTATTTGTATTATTCACAATGGGCATTGTTGATAATTGTAGGAACAGGTAAAGGTATTTTATAAGGAGGTAAAATTTGATTGATTGTAATCCACTTACAAATATGTGTCCTTGTTGGAATTTTGTTGAAAATAAAAAAATACTAAGTGCGTACCAAGCACAGATTAAATACAGACGAAAAAACCTGAACTCCAGGTTAACACTGTGAAAATGAAGCGCTCGTGGTCGTGCTTGCTTAGTCGTTCTTGATAGATCGTCGAAGTTAAGCAACGTTCGAAACGGTCTGTAAGTGGATGGGTGACCGCCAGTGGCATTTTCATCTGAGCGCTTCCGTGCTTCGGAGGGCACGTTAAATTGTCGGTCCCGGCTATTTAAGTCGTTAAGCCACGACGGAGGCCTTAAGGCGGCCTAAAAACTCCGTCACCAGAGTTGGCCACTGACTCATACGAACTTACTTACTTACTATGAAAATAAGATCAATATTGCAATGTCCATTCACAACTCGAGTACGAGTAGAATAATAATAATTCTCGTAGTAAGTAATGCAGTTTACTCTTCACAAATCCTTAGCCAAGTTTTGCCCTTTCAAACGTAATATCCACAGAATCCTTACCAAATAAAACTTTGCAATGATAGTAGATGCTTTAAAATCCCGGTTTGTCTGGTATGTCATACCAAACTCTCCAAGTTCCGGAGTTATAACAAGACAAACTTCAATCCTGTCTCGCTAACAAGTCAGTACTTGCGTTGGAACTCATAGCTTTGCAGCCAGTGATAGTATTCTTACATTGCAACTTTGTAAACGCAAAAATGTTTTAAAAACGTAAAGCATACAAGACAAATATTTTTAAAAAAGGTATTGAGCATGGGCACTTTGAAAAGCGAGCTTTATATGAATCCACTTTTTTCTAGGACGAATCTCTATTTTAACGTTGAATTTTGCGTATTAATTTTATGCCATAACCAGTGAATTAAAAGATGAGGCTAGCATGGTATGGGCATGTAATGAGAAAGGAAGAAGGTCATGTAACTAGGAGAGTCCTTGGTATGAATGTTGATGGATTCACGTAGTGGTCGGCCAAAGAAAAAATGTATGTATTGTGTGAAGGATGATATGAGTAAGAAAGCATTGAGTGTTGAGATGATGGCTGATAGAGGATAATGGAAGAAGAATACATGTTGTGCCGACCCCACGTAATGTGGGAAAAGGGCAGGAAGATGATAATGAATACAGAGTGTTCTCAAATATGAAGTAAGATACATTAACTTAGCTCCTAGTCTAACAGAACTGTAATCGGCTTAGTTACTCGCACACTGCACCCCTTTCGGGATTACATATTGCTCAATTATTGTAACGCTCTACATGTTACGTGCTGTTTTCTTAAATAAGAGTATTCAGGACATTTTGCCTTCCTTAGCTACTTTATATAATAAACTTTAGCTGGTTATTAAAATCATCAATTCGGTTGTGCAATGACTATGACTAATATAAAATTTTGTAAAATTATTTCCTTATGGTGTACAAGCTTTTCAAAATAAAATATGCTACGTAGCATGTCATTTTTTTTACATATACTAAACAACTACAATAATATTAACATTACAGGCTTAAAATCCGTTGAGGCATCTAAGAATCGTTGAAAATTATCTATAGATAGCTCGGCTGATCTCAGTGCCAGTCGGTCGCGTGCCCATTAACTGGCGGCATACTACGCTGAATGGCAATCCTTATAGGCTTTATTTCCCAATAAAACAACAAAAAGTTTATCTTCCTGTCTCTCATAAGACAGGCCCCTCAAGACTCTACAGTAAAAGTTGAGCACGTTGTCTCCCCTCAATCTTAACAGTTACGTGAGGTATTAAGAATTTAGTGGAAGCATCACGGCATCGATTCTGTTTTATAACCTTCCTGTCAGCCTTGAGGTTGTGATTTCATTGCCAGTGCCGCCATTTTGAAAGATTTGTTGAACAAAACTTTCCTTTCTTATAGAATTCAAAGTTTGCATGAAAAATATCTGCTGTTTTCATAATGATTTGCTTAGATAAAGGTGATATTTTTACCAACCTCAAAATAATATGTTCTAATAAGTATTTTGAATATTCTACATACTATGTTTTATGCAAACTAAAGGTATGTTTGTAAAAGCTCATCGCAGTATCCATTCACTGAACGCACCGAACTGTCAATTCAATAGAAGAAATGCTGAGACGTCAGAAGCTAGCCGCATTTTCTGACGTCATCAGTATTTTTTCTATAGAAAATGACTGCGACGCGCACGGCGTTGACATAAATGTGCGATCAACTTAAACGAACTTCTAGAAAACAAGTATTAGGAATATAGATTAAAAAACCGCGCAAAACTATTTTTTCATAGTTAAATGATATACCTACAACAACTGAAAAATGTACTTTTGTGAAAATATAACATGCAAAACCAGCAAAAGGTCATTCCAATAAAGTCAAAAACTTTGTCATTTCAATTCGAGTGCAGCCTTCATTTGATTCTGCAGGAAGGGAGGCACGAGATCTGTATTACATACATAAACAACAGTCGTTCTATCCCCTAACAAAGGTCGCAATTTACCAAGGGGTAGCAGACGCATTAAAAAAGGAAATGTACCTTCGGTTTTCGCAGTAAAGAGCAGTTGAGTGAATAATTGGTGAAAAGTGTGAAGTGTTTTCAATTACTGTTCATATCAAAAAACAAAACCACGTCTGTGTACTCAAGGCGCGGTAGACATTCCTTTCAGATGTTTTATATGCTAGGTATCTAGATCCTTTAAAGATATCAGCCGCTCTTTATTACCTACGTACTGTCGTATAGTAGGCACATTTTCTTTGAAAAATGAAATTCTCACATACATTATTGATACATGTATTGATTTGTTAACTGTTTTTGTGCCTAATAAAAATAAAATAAAATAAAATTTCAACTGTAAATGTAAGTAGTATATCTGGATATAACTTGAAACTTACGACTGTACACAAACCTGTATTGGATGTCCTCATTAAATAAATAAATAAACTTTTCCTTTTCCTATACTTGAGCTATGACACCTTGCTTGCCAAACATGATTAGGTCAATATGAAAGAAATCTCCTTTTCCCTTACTTACTACCGCGCCCCACGGTTCAAATTTTAGTACAATTTTGTGGCGGTTGGTGGCAGTTAGGGGCGTACAATGACAAACGGTTGCAAACAAAAACTGGAAAAGCAGCCCGCCACGCGGCTAGTCGCCCCGCGGTTCAAGCGCTAGTGCGTAAGAGCGCTTATGGCGGAGACCAGAACAGTACTACTGCGCGCGATACAGTACTAAATTAATTTTCAAATGAAAATGCCCGCTGATAAAACTTTTAAGTAAAGTTTATAATCAAGTTCGAAGCGAAAGGATCACGTCTATAACCGGATCGGTAGGTACAGTATAATTCTCACCCAGTGGGGAATTTATTAAGGTTAATGTACACTTTACGATTTAATTTACGTTTATGAAGAGTTACGCTGCATGTTTTTCATTTTGTTTCATGTTGTACAAAATTGGTTGGTATTTTCTTTTATCTTAAAAAAAAACAGTTTTAAAAGAGGTGTTATTTTAATGTAAGTAAATAATTTGCTATTCAGCGTGGCAATGCCGCCAGTATTTTGGGCACGCTTCCGACTGGCAGTGATCTGGATCAGTTGAGCTATCTATAGATCGTTTTTACGACGATCCTTAGAAAGCTTGACTGATTCTATTGTATTTTGTAATTTTATGTTCATATCCCAACACGGGGGCCCACAGACCTAAGGTAGTAGCTTACTTACTTGAGATTATATTTAGTAAATATTTAAAATTTATATTTTTATAAAATGGTTTTTGTCAAAGTTTCTGACATTTTGTGAGGGCAGTTCGAAAATCGCTCTTAATTTCAAGGAATTTGGGTTCTATGCTGTTTCTGTTAGTAAGCCCTGCCTGCTGCGGCTTCTATTAAGGTTATTTAATAGTACCTAATAGAGAAGCTTCCTTATTTCCGTTAAGCACTCTGTTTATAAATGGGTATAGACAAGACGTCAAAGAGACGTCGCAGGCTACTCTACTATAATAAACAAAACATACTCCACGTAGAGCCTCGTAGAGCTCGGAGCTACGCCGTAGCCGTAGGGGAAGGCTCTACATGCAAAGCGTACATGACGGGAGAATATGTCACCCAAGGCTCTGATATATGACAGGCCACCGAGCTGTTAACTTATGGAGTTCCTTTCTATGCTTCTAGAGATGGGAAAATGTTTTTCTATCGACGATCAATGGTTGTTGCTATACGCTCATGACCAAGTTTCGATGACTTTATGTTTTTGCTTAAATACGCAGTTTAAAATAATAATAACAATTTCAATTTTACGACCAAATTAGTTAATCGCAGTATAAGTCTTAAACTGCGAATAAAATCAATGATCTCTATACTAATTATTGGTTTTATTCGCAGTAGAATATCTTTTAGTATAGAGTCTAAAGAGATCATTGATTTTATTTGCAGAAGACTTATACTGCGGCTAAATAGTTTGGTCGAATCCAGCCTTATTTAAGTGTACTCTCTTGACTGAATTCTACTACAATCTTCGATTAACGATACATTTATCGATAATGTTGAGCCATCCCTATTCAAGCACTTAACATTCATCGCGGAGCTCGGCGGCAAACGACTAATCTCCTGATATATCGACGCTCACCTTCCCTTATCTGGTGGATATCTGAAAAAGTGCCCCTTTATTACGCTTGGATTATGCCTTTACGGAGCTGGGAGCTTGTTAAGCCTCTTAGGATGAGCAAGGACTTCTCTTTCGTAAATGATTTTAATTTTATAATTCGAACTGTTTCTTTTTGTTTATCTGTAGGGTAGTATAGAAATCGAGCGTTCTCTTTCTTGCTAAATTTATTTTTATTTATTTATTTATTTATTTACTTATAAAAGGTAGGTACAATTCTCGGTATAATAGTGTTTAAAAACTTAGAATAAGTTTGTCTAAACACTAGGTTCTCGTAGTAATAGTAACACGAATTATAACTAGTACGTAAACACTTTTTTTGTATAATAAAGGAAGCCAGCGATAAGCGCACGCACACAAGGTTAGTAGTCATAATGAAGACAATGTTATCTCATCGGTCAGGTAAGTGGGAACATTGTAAACAACAGCCGCTCGACGGCGGTGCACTGCCGCTATGCGTCTGTGTGCGTAGGCCTCTTGTATAGAGGATGCTCCAATTTACTCGTATTTTCTTTTTATTTTATTTTTTTTTAAGTATATTTTTTTAGTTTAGATGTTGTAGGTAGTATTTTTTTAATTTATATTTTATATTTTTACGTGTTAATACATTTTTAATTTCATTTGGTAATTTATTAATAAGGAGAGGAATCAAGTACTGTGATGTTCTTTTGCCATAGTCATTATTAAAAGATGGTGTGATTAATTTTCTGTTGGATATACTTCTAGTAGTTATAGAATGAGATTTTAAATGTTGAATTTCAGTGCGAAAGAATTGTTCAGAGAGTAACATGAGTTCAACTTTTTGGTGAATCGGGATAACGCCACAGTACATGAATAACCCCATATCATCTTCTACATACTTGTTTTTTATTTTAGTAGGAACTATAAGTTTTAATAGTCTATACTGAATATTTTGAATCTGATCCAGATATGTCTTGAAGGTACGACCGTAGCTACTCAAGCCGTATGACAATATACTTTCCGCTAGGGACTTATATAGTGTAAGTAGGACATGAAAAGGAAGTTTGCATTTAATTACATAAAATTTTGCCATAATTGCTCTCAATTTGTTACATATTTTATTAATGTGCTTCGCCCAATTAAATCTATCATCTATCACTAACCCAAGATAAGTGTGCTCAGTCACCTGTTCGATACCTAGACAATTGTTCGCACAGTTCGGATCAGTTGAATGAAGGCAGTCGTGGCTATGCGCGATAACCTTCAAATTTGCGTTACTAAAATAAAAATTACCACTTGAACGTACGTGAATGAATTTCGTTTTATCAGAATTGAGTACTAGGCCGGAATCATGCGACCATCTACATATCGCATCAAAATCATTTTGGATATGGCCAAGTGCAACCATAACATCCCTGTCGGCAGCCATAAGACACGTGTCATCGGCAAATTGGTAGACAGTGCAGTTTTTGATAATATTATTAAGGTTGTTTACATAGGTCAGGTAATGTAAGGGCCCGAGGAAATAGAGGAAATAGGACACTTCCCATGCAAATTCATTTTTATGTGTGAGATTAAACAATATGGTATTGTATATACTGGCACCAAAACAATATGGAACGTAAAGAAACACATGATTTTATGCAACGATACGATAGGTTTTATGAAAATATATCAGAAGCCACAATGTAACGAAACAATATTATTTACTGCCAAGTAGTAAACGTGTATAAAGTAGACTCCACATAAAACTGTATTTCAAAAAGTTACCACACCAAAGACAGCGGCAATCCGGTCTCCACTCGAAACAAACAAGTCAGTTTTCTCAATCCTTGGGTTGTTGAAAAGCGATCGCCAACAAATCACGTCCGTTATCGGAAATCATTTAACTTTTCTATTTCGATTGAGGGCTATTGTGTAAGTGTCGTTTATGAACTGTAAGTATAGTGTCGTATACGAACTTTTATCACAGAATACAGAGAGCTTTTATATAGGAATTGTTTATTAAAGTGATTTTCTCTCGAATTTTCACTGAAGTTTTTAGACATGGGTTAGTTTTGTTTTGCCTTTTAAAATACGACTGTCTGGTTAATTGAGACAATAAAAAATATTAATTTGTTTATCATAACGTTTTTTAATACAACTGTTTGCTTATTTGATAATACAACAATGCAATTAACGTTTTCCATCATCGATTCATCTGCCGATCTTGCAATCTTGCAGTATCGTTACGTCCGTCATATAATTGACCTTGCATTTCAAGAATAACTTTAGCCCGAGGAAGTTTGACAAAGCATTTATTGTCGGTGAGAAGCGCCCTACACACGAGATAACGACTTTGAACTCGCACTGAATGCAGTTACAGCCTGTTTTATCTATTCAGTCACAGAAGTATTTTGTTCTAGGAACATTCCACATTGCATGATACCCAGATAAAAGGTAACTTTTAGATAGATAGATAGATAGATAAACACTTTATTGTACACAGAAGAAACATAACAGGAACACAAAATAACAAGTAGGTACAATGGGCGGCCTTATCGCTAAAAGCGATCTCTTCCAGACAACCTTTGGATGGACTGGAAAAGATATAACAGAAAAACGGCGGTGTACAAAAAGCTTAAACATAGAAAAAAGAATAACAATAGAAGAACTAAAAGTCGTGAATAATACAAAACTAAATAGGTACTTTATGGGTTTTCACTACTTTATGTTGCAAGAATTAATCGTTGCAATTTCTTGCACCTTGATTAAATAAATTCATCAACTTAAAGGCTTCTGTCATAACATAACTCAAAACTTTTTCGGGAAATAACTTGTCAATTCAAAAAATCTTTATTTTCGGTTTAATTCAATACTATTCTACTCGTAGTACTACTAGCGTCTAACAGAAGAACGAAAATAGCCTTTTAATAATCAATTACATTAGTAGTAGAACAACCACGGCATCGTATTTAGTTAGGTTATTAAATAAACTAAAATTTAATCATGAATATTCGGGTTCCAAAGTTACACGGATTTTACAAGACCGAATAAACCAAGTAGCAGTTTGCAACTTATTTGCTTAAACTAACAAATGGCTATTTATATATCAAATTCAAAGCCCGACTCTACCCAGTCATTAAAGTTCACAGATTAATCAAATACTCAAATAACTTAGCAACTTCCCAACATACACGGACAGACGGGATCAAACTCAGCTACTTTCTTGAACTATCCAGCTATTAATAGTCCAAAAGCCGGGGGTATAAATCTAGTTAGATAACGTAACGATGACTGAGTGCATCGCATTATGCTAAACTGGAAACCATTTCTTTGGGAACTATTCAAGGGACTAGATGCTTTATCTAGTTTCATATTTCACGAAGCACTGTTTCAGTATTCTGAGCGCGCGCGTCAAGTCACTGATTTAGAACAAAGTGGAGTCAGCTCTTGTACTATTGTTTCCGTTTTGAATGCAAAAATGTTTTCGTTTTTGCGTAAATGGAAGAATGGGTTGGGTTCTAGATAACAATTTCTACGTTCTAAATATTACTGCTTATAAATTTACAGACATATTTCAGACCTGTAATAAAGAGCTACTCATGTTATTGCGAAATATCTATATATTTTAATTCCATATTTCCGATTTTTTCATATTTTAATACAGAAAGAATAGATATTGCGTAAAAGAAACCAATGAAAATCTGTTTTATTTGCGATCGTTATACGACTTCCTCTTTGTCTTTAAACATTTCTCATAAGATAAAGTTCAAGAATAATTTATTGAGATTGAACTGATTTGAATCCTCAATTTAAGAATTGCCTTTGTTGACTGAAATTCAAATTTAGACCTCTTTTAGAAGCTAACCAGCAATCCCGACCCGGTCTTATGCACAACAAAACGAGCAACTTCGAGTACAAAAAGCTTTACGCTAAACAAAAGGCGGCTTCACTTAATTTAAAGTGTCATAAGCCAGTGTAGAATCATAAAACAATGTAATAATTCAGCTGTTGGCTCGAGATGGGAACAGGCATTGTCTGCGTCTGCTTCAAATCTGCTTTGCGATCCCTTTTCATGGAAACGTCGGCTTAAAATCTCATTTAGCGAGGCCTCAACGCGTTTTCCACTCAACGTTATATATAGCCCAGGAATATTGTCACGTAATTTAAGGAAATTTCATCGTATTGTCGACCGGTTCACGGACGGCCTTAGTGCATAAATCTCGACAGCATTTATGTTGTTATGATATACATATTAATTTAAAAAAAAATGTATACACCTTTTCATTACATTTTATGGGCCCTCTACATATTCGCCGATAATAATAGACGAATGCCGACGGTCACGAACGTGTAGAGGGTTTCATCATCTGTATTCGCCTGTCATCTTCTATCCGAATAATAGTTCGGCGAATGTGTAGAGTGGCCGTTAGTCTTGGCTTTTGATTGTATCTTTACTTGTAATTAATCTCACATACATTCATTACAACCAAAGCTTAAAATACTACTACGAAAGTATGTTATTTGTTGTTCAAAGTAAAGTCCAGCACATCTTAGTTCAAACATTAATTTACACTCACTGACCCTAGTTTGTACGAGCATACCAGGACACGCTAATCAAACTGAACTGTCTAATTTTCAATTTACTACGTTTAATCAATGAGAAGTCACAAGGGAACATTACACAGCAGACATCAAAGGCGTATGATACCTGCACAGAACTCAAACAGTTTCTGGAGTTAATTGGAAACTGCGAATGTATTTGAACAGCGCTGCTGGACTGTGTACCCTCCTCTTGTCCACTATTAAAGTGCGGTTGATAAACGTGGACTATAATAATGGATATTATACTAGTGACTGCCCTTACAGGTTCATCGGTACTGACTTTTAGTGCGCGTGGTCGATTCCCCTCTAGGACAAAAGTTGTATGTTGAATAAGGATGTTTGTTTTGTGTCTGGGTTTTTTTTAATTTAGAAGTTGAAATTTATTTGTGAAATAATAATATAATATATAATAATGCTGCTGGACATTTTTCACACAACATCATCTAGCCCCAAACTAAGCATAGCTTGTACTATGGGAACCAAATAACTGATATACTACTTATATACTTTTTGTATTATACATAGAAACACCCAGACCCGAGATAAATGTTTGCAGATTATACAAACATTTATCCCGCGGCGGGGATCGAACCCGCAACCTTCTGCGTCTCAAACGGGCTTTCACCCACAGCGCCACAGAGGTCGTCTAAATAGTTTGTTATTGTATGTATTTAAATTAAAAATAATAAAGTGCACTAAATTCTGTCTAATACAGTTCCATCAAAAGCTAACACAGTCATATTTTTTACGCTTTAGTAACATAAACAACAGGATACCTAAGTATATAATTTTCTAAAATATCAAATCCATTTTAAAATAACAAAAACGTTAATCGAAAAATCTCAACGAAGTCATTTGGGAAAAGAAACAACCTCGACTAATCAAGAGCCACTCCAGCTATCCAGTCAATTTCCTTAAAAGGTCTGCCAAAACTTGCCTTATCAAAATTCAAAGGCGACGTTTGACGTTTGAGCCGCTACTCAATTAACTTGATAGCTACGAACTGCTACGAAGTAAACTTTAAACCACCAAACTCAAACACAAATCGGTTAATGGAGCTTATTGAAATCAGCCATCGCGCTAATCAATAAGCATAAACGTCGAAATCGAGATTGGATACGTAAAGCCTTACTCACTAATACTCTAGGGGAGAGTTCAAAGACTCGTAGTCCCAGGGATGTACTTGCGAGCGTAGGCGCAAACGCGTAGGCCCTCTACGAAGTTGCTACGAACTTTGATTTAAAGATGCAATGTTTGTGTAGTCTGATTCGTCTCTGGTGCATGGAGCAAAACAGCGGCTTGAACAGCTAAAGGTTAAGATCGTAGTGCGCGACACGAAGCGATTATCGCTGAGAGCGTGCAATGAAAGCGCTTAAGGCAAGGTATATATCTTTAAGAAAGATTAACGATCTTCAGGTAGCTAGCGCAGGGTCGGGCTATAATTAAACGCAATGGATGGAGCATCCCCAAAGATTTAGGGAGGGGTTGGTGTCTTGCTGAGTTATGATTTCACACTAGACGATGTGATTGGCACCTTGTAATGAAGGCGATGAAATGGCTTTTTGATGTGAAATGAGCAAAGTATGCGCGTGTCTGTTCAATGTTTGTTTAATGAAATGGTAACACTTTAGATGTTATTAACAAATGGTAGTGATAATTTTATTATGAGTACGTGTTAATGATATTTCAATGCTTGCAGGTAAGCTGTATAGTACATTGAGGTAGCGCAAAACGTCAGTGTTATGCCAGCATATAACTAAAAATCATCATCATTATCACATCATTTATCTATAATTTATTGCCATTATTTGACAACTTCTTTGGCGTAACACATTTAATTCTCGGATATATTTTGTTTCAGGTCTCGACTTGTGAATTCTGGAGTTAAAAGACAAGAAAAATACTAAAACAGTATTCAAACAGTAACCATCCCTTCGAGAGGTTTCACAGATATTAGTCGCAAAGGTCACAATTCTTCTTTGCTCCGCCAAGCATGACCGCACTGTCACATATTTTATCCCGCCCTTTCTTCCCGAACGATATGAGACTAATGTACCTATCGTAGTTCCTTGTGTTATTGCCCTGAAAGTGCGGTAAACTTTCCTAATTAGAGATCGAAGATTTACTGAAGGGTTAGTCTAGAAATATATACTTATTGTCTGCGTTTGAACGAGTTACACTGTTAGACAATTTGGTATCAACATGTTTTCAAACTCAGACTGGAAGACCAGTTTTTTCTAGTAGATTGTTGGCTTTATTCATCAAACGATTTGGAGAGAATTCAGGTAGGTAAGAACAGTTAGTTTTCCGTCAATCTATCTGCGCTTCACTCATAAACTGCACTTTAGGCATCACTTCGAATAATGGATACCGAAGTTTTTCATTCGTCAAAGTATTTTTGAACACTATTACCTAAGCAGTACGATAGAATAATCAATATTCAATCATTTATGTAATTCCCAATCGTCAACTTCAGTAACTCAACTGTAGTGTGCGTACACTGCGGTCCCTAATATCAGAATAGCGATACCGGGACAGCAGATCGATTGTCCGTCTGTCGCCGGTATTCCGGTACTAATCCGCATACAGGTACAGCTAGCATAAATGGCTTTACAACCCGTAGCCAATGAAGCTTAACTGACCGGTACAAAGTACCTAAAGCGTCTGCCGAGATTTCAACCTGACCTTAAAAATGCTAATCGCATCAATTATATCAATGTAAACTTTTTGTTTTTTTATGTCTTTTAGGTATCCCAACATACATTCATACATTACTTGTTACCACGTGCGCAAAAATTTTTGAACCTTTATTGCAAGTAAACGTTGCAATATAGATTCTAAAATTTTGGCGTACATTGTAGAATTCAATATTTTACACATTTGAGTCATTTAGTAATTTGACTGACTAGTTATGATCATCGTGGCTAGTTTTTATATTCTATCTGAGGTTATGATTACTGAGGATATATTTAACATTTCTAGTTTATAAATCTCAAATATCTTAACACGATAAGCAAACCAGATAGAATAAAATAACTGGTCGAAAAATTGCATTTGTTGCAAGAAAGCATTGCAGTCTATTAAATAAATGTAATGGTAGTTTTGAGCGTAAAGGTATAATGCTCACTTTAATGTATAGCTACTTTTGTCTATGACAGTACACAGACCGATATGTCAATTAGGGTATTGGACAGGCCACGGTAAATTGCTAGGGTGTTTTGAGTGCTATGACGAACTGTTTCAATCGAATCTTTTACAAGAGCCGTTTTCCAAGAGTGACAGTGCCTAGACTTTAAATCTGAAGTTTGTGGGTCCAAATCTCGGCTGGTAGGTAAATGGGAATGTTTGTGTGGCTGTATCTTTTTGTGTGTTCCTTACTAGTTTTAAAACGGCTGTACTGATTGCCAATAATAGCTCATAATCTGGATTTCCGTAAAGTCTATCTGCAAGTAAATTGTAGGCTCGCGACGCAAAAGCTTACGGGTTCGATCCCCGCCGCAGGACAAATGTTTGTATGTTCTACAGATGTTTGTTTTGGGTCTGGGTGTTTTCTGTATAATATGTATAAAATTACAAATAAAATGTAAGTTGACGACCTCTGTGGCGCAGTGGGTGAAAGCCCGCTTGGGACGCAGAAGGTTGCGGGTTCGATCCCCGCCGCGGGATAAATGTTTGTATGATCTACAAATATTTATCACGGGTCTGGGTGTTTCTATGTATAATATGTATGTATTTACAAACAAAAAGTATATAAGTAGTTTATCAGTTATCTGGTTCCCATAGTACAAGCTATGCTTAGTTTGGGGCTAGATGATGCTGTGTGAAATGTCCAGCATTATTATATTATATTATATTAAATATCAGTTATTTAGTACTCATAACACAAGCCTAGGGCTAGATGATGCTGTGTGAAAAAGTCCAGCATTATTTATTTATTTAACTAAAGAAGAGAAGGAGGAGGAGGATATATATAAATTGTTACCACAAAACACATGCTTACAGACCCACACAAAATCCCGAACTGAAAAGATACTAGTATTTACCTGTCCATTTGAGCAAATCACTTAATCCGTACTAAAAACAGTCCACTTCGACTGTCACGTTCGCAAATACTCTGAAAACTCTGTACAGACTTCCTGTTCAGTCTAATTTAATTCCCCGTACGCTCAGACAGCCTAAAAATATACTCATTTGAAATTCCAATGCAATTCAGACGTGTCCTTTTTATAAACCCATTTGGATGCACTCGGCTCGAGGTCTATGTTAACGAAATTAAAGGTGTGAGCTTTGGTAGGGAGTGTTATGAGGAAATTTTGTAGTCTGCATAATTCATTATTTTCAATATAAGCAAAATATTCATCAAAAAGACAGAAAAGTATTTTACATACGCTTTGACTTATTTGGTTGGTACTTCAGTTATATGGCAAAATTCTAACCTTAAAGAATTTTGATTGTGTAGAACTCTTTCTACCCTACCCTAGAATAAATGCAATGGAAGCAATAAATGAGAAAACAAAAATATCTCGTTGTCACAATTTTAAAGTTCTAATAAAAAGCTCTCCACAATCGTAACTATACAAAACCAACCGGCAATTAAGTTACAGCCAATGAGACAGCAAAATCCTATTGCATTTTCTGTTCTTTGTCCTCTTCGATTTCCAATACCACAATCCTGTCCTTTATTTTGGGTCTTAATTCTCCTACATTGCACTTCCAATGAGAGTACTTATCGGAAATAATGACATAAGTATCGAATCGCAGTGCACAATTTCTTGGTACGCCGAGTTTGGAAACAATACTACTGTTATTGTAAAATGGAGATTAAATAAAGTGCTTCCTTACCATGACCATCTCTACGATAGTAAACTGATAAATAAGTTCAGACGATTTTTTATCGCGTTGTATAAAAGATGTTTTGCATAAACTCAAATTACTCTTTTCTATTGTAGAGATGGTAAGTAGGCCGCTTAAAGTAAAACTAGAGAATAACCCAAAACTAGAGATAGGTACGCGCCATTATGATTATCCTTCGAAATTCATTTGGTATGGAGTCTAAAATGAAATTCTATTTGGTTGTATGAATTCACAATCAAACCAAGTCACTACGGAGTTCTACCGAGAATTGAATTGGAATCGAATCGCTACTGAACAGTTTTTATGACTTTTGTATTATTGTAGAGCACAGTAATCTAGTTGCTGTTAGGTATACTTTCGCGAGGTTTGATCAAATGTATAAATTTGAGGCACCCTTGATCGCTGGTGATTATTTTCAGTTGATTATTGAGATTTACAGTGATAAGATTTATTTGAATGTCTAATCATTAATAAATAAATAATGCTGGACAATTTCACACAGCATCATCTAGCCCCGAACTAAGCAAAGCTTGTAATATGGGAACCAGATAACTGATATACTTTTTTTTTGTTTGTAAATACATACATATTATACATAGAAACACCCAGACCCGAGATAAATATTTGCAGATTATACAAACATTTATCCCGCCGCGGGGATCGAACCCGCAACCTAATTAGCTAAATGAACCTAATTAGCTTTTACACTTTTACGAAGCGTCTAAAAGCACTAACTGATTGTTGCTTTTCAGCCTTTATTTTATATCTCGATATATTTTAATTTTAATGTTTATAATCAGTCAGTCCTAGCATAGCAGTCCTTAAACCATGACAAACAGGATGAAATACGACAAGCTCATGCAATAAACATTATCGGCAAACAGCTTCGGTGCTTCTATTTCGGTGGACGGCGGTAATCGCTGGACAATCGGACAGGAACCTCGGAACATTGAATCCAGTGATAATGTGCCTTGAATAAGTGATGCTACTGCAAATAGCCGCGACGAAGAGTTATGCACAGAGCTTCATAATGTTGGCTTCGAGAGACGAGTTTCGTATCGCAAGAAAAAAATTGGTTCACAGTAAACCATTTACGTTACTTACACTCGTAAGTCAAAGTCAAAAAGCATTTATTCAGTAGGACCACTGGGATCACTTAGAATAGTCTTAGAACTATTTTTACTGCTGTTCTTTCGCGACAAATTCGAACGAGCTAGTTGCTAACTCTGGTGTTTAAATTTTATAGCGCTTCGCTCCGTTGATAATGCCACCATTGGCGGTCACCTTACTGCTTAACTTCAACGATCTATCAAGAACGACTACCACGAGTGGTTCTAAAAAAAAAGAATTTCCTTTAGCCTCACAAAATACATGTTTAAATTGTATTTCAAACTGGGTAAACAAAGTTAGCTATCTGATCTGAACGGTACCTTCTCTGTGGCAAACCGCAAAACGCTAGACGCGTACCCGACTTCCCACTTCCGTTCGGGCTTGCGAAAATAGAAAATGTAATGGCTTTTAAAGTAATAGCTACACGGCATTAATATACCTGAATTAGTAGAATATTGTATTACTTTTGCAAGCTCTGGAGTATACATTTATCAAACGCGTAAAAGTTGAAACGAAGCTGCAAGTTTTCTCAAATGACAATATTTAATTTAGTTTCATTATTTGTTGCCAGTGTACATTTTCTATTAAAACCCATAGTAAAATAGACCTAGCTTTAGATTAAAACGTCGATAACGAATATTTACGACCGCCATTATCATTAATATTCAATTCATTGACAAATGAGCGGAAAGCGCGGATATATTTTCAGCGTAATATTGTAATACCATTTGATTTATATAATTTACTTTGTAGGCTGAAAATGTCTCGCGGAAAATCCTTATAGACCCATAAAGATAAAAGCCTTAACTTAAAATATAATAAATACGAGTATTATAACAAATAGAGGAGAATGGAGGAAGAGAACATGTTGTGCCGACTCCGCATGAGCGGAATAAGAACAGGCCAATGATGATGACATATTATAACAAATCCATACTAATATTATAAATGTGAAAGTAACTCTGTCTGTCTGTCTGTCTGTCTATCTGTCTGTCTGTCTGTCTGTCTGTTTGTTACCTTTTCACGCCCAAACCACTGAACAGATTAGGCTGAAAATTGGCATGGATGAAGGTTGTATCCCAGCGACGGACATAGGCTACTTTTTATCCCGAGGGACCGCGGGTTACACCGCGGGAGTGCAGCTAGTATATACATATTATAACAATGGATTTTAAGTTAGACAATGAGGCTGCTCATTGCCTAACTTAAAATCTATTGCCAGTTATCATCCCGATTGAGCTCAACCAATCACACAATACGAAAATGACGTGTTTCGTCATTTTGTCGTGTGTTGTCGTGTGTTATGTGATTGGTCGAACTCCATTGGGATGATAACTGGGAATGGATTTCAAGTTAGACAATAAGGCCCCTAGTTTCGTTTCTTAAGCAGGGTCCGCAGTGCCGTGTATTTGTGTTTTTAACATGTTATTAACCGAATAGGCGCGTGCCATTGGTGGAAAACAATGCTAACATGTTAGAAAACATTAAAACACAGCGCTGTGGACCCGGCTTAAAATATGCTTCCCGATAAATTAGCATCTGCAGTGCAACAGAACACAGGGTTGCGTTGAAGCGGCGATCTTGACGAGAGAGAGTGGTGGAAGATCTCGAAGAAGAGAGACAGTTGAATACATAATAAGGGAGAACTTTCCCAAGCAGAGGGACGGCATAGATCTGCGACTCATCTGTGTTGAAAATTATAATTGTCAGTCGTGACGTCATGACACATGACGTTATTAATATACACGACACTATTGGCGCGACACACACTGACACAATAATGTACATAAACACTTTACTTCTTACTCGGTAACGAGATGAAAATGTATTTTCGCATATAATTTCAGGCTGAACGGCCTCAAAAGAGTCGTTGTGTTAATCGGATCGCTATCGGCCCCACCATAATAAAGATGTTTTACGGCGATCGTTACGTTCACTAGATTATCTTAACAATTTAATTTAATAATGATATTAACAATATTCTTCTTAAGATTTATGGTGCCTTTAGTATTTCAGGCTTACGTAATACCTAGAGATCTTTATCTGAATCTGAAAAGCAAACAAATGCTGCTTATGCTCTTGACATTGAAGACCTAAATGGTGAAGAAAAATATCGTGAGGAAACCAGTTAGTAGGTGGCTGTAACTGGCTGTCGTATGGATTGCAAATTATGGCCATATGCCAAAATGTAATGGGACATATCTCTGACTACCCTATTAGACTTCTTCGAGAGATCTTTGGTCTTGAACTGAAGCAATATCTCCAATACCTAGGGGACAAAAATCCTAGACAAAATCCTGTTTTGTATTAAGAACAAAGAAAGTATGAAAGAAAAAATATATTTGAGAATCTCCTTCATAAATGTTGGATTAAGCTTCGTGCAATAAAGCCGAGCCTGTGCCAAAATATATTTTTTTGCAGTTTCCTAAGAAGCTAAACGTCTGGTGCAAGCGACTGGCCGTCGCCATTGGCATTAAGATGCTTCACTTGTGCGGCTAAAATGCTACTTTAACAGTTCTTGTGAAAGAGTGACCGTACCACTACATACCACCACCAGATAAAGAATCCCTGGATGAATCGGAACAATGTCAATATCTCATTGTTGTTTTAATAACGGGACGAGATTGCGTGAATGCCAATATCTACCTATATTTTTTATACGTGAGTATTCCCGCGCGTTTAATAATGGGAAGGTACTTAAAATCTCACTTACATACACAACTCTACATTATCTAACAAAACACGATATAAAATTTAAGCTCGATGGTATGAATCGTGACCACCAACAACACCATGTTTTTTTTGAAACTAACCCGTAGAAAATCTATACAAACGTGAAACAAGTAGTATACGATTAAACATTTAACTTTCACATTGGTGAATACAATACTACACGTTTCTAAGACAACGGCATTTTAGCACTCCTGTTTTGCTATCGAGCTTGTAATTGCCAAATTTATGGCACCCTACACTAACGTAATTGTGGTCTGGGACGGTGGCATGTATCACTCCAAATTAGATTTGGAGGAAATGTGCAAAATGCCTGTCAGTGAAAGTGGGTTTTGCACCCATTATTTACTCGTATTGGCGGTTGCAATAAATACCTGTTAAACTATCTGATAAACCTTGGAGGCAAAGCTGGCGAAGTAGCATAATTGAGTACCTATCCATACTATACAAAAAGAGATAAGTTTATGAACTAGTCTTTGTATTAGAATCAAAAAACTAATAATCTTATTATATTTCAGGTATGATGGTATAGAACTAGAACACTTTTTGAGATAAGATAAGATAAGCCAGTAAGATTGTGGTTAATAAGAAAATCTTCATCACGAAAATATTACATACCCCTACCCCGTATACGGTACAAATTGGGGATGACAGCGAGGCGCCAGCGCCAGCGATCAAAGAAATTGAAAAGTTCTGTATAAGATAATTGTTCATCTTTTGTTTTAAAGTTAGACATAATTAAGCAATCATAACAGATAACATCTCCGCTACAGGTAAAGTTCGGAACAAAAAGCTCGCTGTCAGAGCATGCGGGAAAGCCAGGAAATCCTTTAGAATTTCATCTAAACAACTCTTTAAACTTCATTCTGGTTCGCCAGTTTGTTTCCAACTCCGCGGACCCCGAAGGCATCTCATTTAATTTATTTCTAAATGAACGTCAAGCCAAGTGCGCGGAAGTACTGATAAGTCTACACGGCTTTTGGAACACGTAAACGACTACTCACTCTAATTTTGTCTGTCAGGCTTTAAAAGCCGATGAACGTTATATCACTGTGCTGAATGAGATAATTTGGTCATTAACAGCATAATAATAAGAAGTATATTGATTTACTCTATTGTTAAAGTGTTGAACAGCGCGGACATATGTGCGATCAGCTTAGGGATCATTACATATATTCCAAATGTCTCACAGCAAGAGTATATTTAAGATAAACAGTTTAAAGACACGGAACGATCTGTACATACGCCGGTGTGAAATCGTAAAGCGCGCTAATAGAAATACCTCTTTTTAGCAGCTTTTACTGTATCCAAACCATTGAGTTAGGAACTGACACTCAAAATATGTCTGAGCGACGTTTTTTGATGACATTTGCTCGAACGTTATCTCATTTGTATGAGTTCAATGTCGCTTGTACGCAAAAAAAAACTCTGCGCACGCTGCCCATTTTATTTGTCAGATTGTAACTCTATACTCGTAGTATCCTAGCTCAATGCACATTCGTTTTTAGACTTTTTAAGAACGCGAGAGACGCAGTCTTACTACAAATAATATGTTGATAATGAAGCGTAATGTCAGCTCAACTTTGAAGCTCTCATTGGTCATAATGTAAACCAAAGCGTTATGGAGTCTCTTTGACAAACTTTGTAATCATGCTCGTGAAGCTTTTTCGTTTTTGTTTGGATAATCGTTTTTAATTACCTAACTGACAGACATAATTATTTTTTAATTAAATAACCGACATGAATGGAAAAGGCAAAAGTTTGTCTGGTGTTTAAAATTAGTTCACACTGGATTAAGTACCACTTGGTATATTTTCATCTCACGAGAATCGATTTCAAATGCAGCTCAGTTAAGCAATGTCTGCTACGCCATGTCATCTACGGTTGTTCAAGTATGTCAGAGTACCACATATATAGTGCACCTCGGCAATCTTCATCTAGCTTCTGAATTAACGCTATATCAACCAATAATTACACCGCATGGTGCTGTCACCTTCAATCTCGAAGAATATCTCGTTTTATATTCTGACCAATCCGGTTCTCATACAGTACACGAAATTTGGCGCAAGCGCACAATATATGTGGTACTACTTTATGTACATAGCTTTTGGGGTCAGAGATTGCTCTACATACAAGAGATACAAAGCTATTGTGGTCAAACAAAGGAAGAGGTTCTATTAATTAACCTGCACAAAGACAGTACTTTGACTTGACGGTATATTGAACCTAGGAGTTGTAAAATAGTTGCTAGATGCACTAGAAGTCGATTGAGTGTCCATGGTGACATAAAGATAGTTTTTACTATTTGATAATAATAAATATCGAAAGTCCTTTTTTGAAGTTTTAAATTGATAAAAATAAACATAAAACCTATTGGAATTCTGTGGAAAAATCTAAGTTTTTACAAAAGCTTCTCAGTTTCTCTACTTCATACTACAAAAAAAATACTATATTTTTAATAAGTTCAAAGCTCAGACAAGTAATAAAAAGTTTTCACATCTAACAGGAGCTTTTATTTTTCTAAATACCGAGAGTGCACAGAGCAGACAATTTAGAGTTGAGGCTCATGTTAGTATCTTAGTTTCCGAGAACTTAAAAATAAACCCTAGGCTGGTTCATTTTGAAACAACAGTAGATAGTTGAAGAGTACTCCAAGCTGGTACTTGTAGAATTTCATCATCATCATCATTTCAGCCATATAGCGTCCTCTGCTGAACCTCCTCCATCGATTTCCAGAGCGATCGATCTTGTGCAGCCGCACCCAACGGCTCCCGGCAACCTTTACCAGAATTGTTGACCTTGTAGAATTTAACGTTATGCAATTACATTTTGAAATTGAGAGCATTAATAAATATAAATTATTATTATTTATTTATTTATCTGTAAATGTGTGTATAAGTACTACCAGTTTATTTATTAACGTAATACAGTCCATCGGAAATTCTTCACTGGCACAAAATTGTTCCAAAACCAGAGTCCAAATTATCTTCAACTTGAAACCACAGCAAATATTCATCCATTATACATAGGTATACATAGGTACTTAGAAGCCGTTTAGACGATGCGATTCTGGCGTACCATTCTTGTCCCTTGTTTTCTCAAACTCAACGCCTCAAAGGAGTAAGAAAGAGATAATATTATTTGGCAAGAAGCAAAGAATGGTTTGCAAGAATGGCATCGTGTAAGCGTCGTCTTAAACTTGTAATTTATATTATAAGATTGACGTAAAATTACTAAACCTTCATAACCTTCACATCAGCTTCCCGCGTCTGTATTTCCGCTGAGCTACGACCCTGTTGTTTTTAAGAAGAGAGTTGATAGACACCTTCTGGGTAGGCTCGCTCCATCGTAGACCTCTTTATTGCCTGTGTAAGATTCGAGGTCAAGAGCCGACCCATTTATCATAAAAAAAACAAAATGTTTCATTAATACTTGTCGGGAATCACTTTTTTTTTTGTAAACCTGTTATTACTTGGCCGATATGTTGGCCGACCTTGAATTTGTTTATTCATAGGT
This sequence comes from Epirrhoe alternata, assembly GCA_963565295.1. Taxonomy (NCBI): domain Eukaryota; kingdom Metazoa; phylum Arthropoda; class Insecta; order Lepidoptera; family Geometridae; genus Epirrhoe; species Epirrhoe alternata. Next base: position 7,134,682 of record OY751381.1, on the reverse strand, counting down.
TCACAGTTGGTTTTCCTTATTAAAATACGTCTTTACAATTCATCATTATTGTATGGCACGATTACAATGATTGCACGATTAAAAATAAATAAATAAATTTTGAAATTTCGGTCCCTGTCAAACGTATTATTGTATCTGTTCGGTTATCTGGACAGTCATGCCTAAGGCACAGAAATAAGTTGTTGGGTAGATTGATCGTATATGTATTCATACTCTAGACTACACATCAGGCCACACAATTCCTTCTATCCAAGGTATGTATGGTTGCACTCGAGTGTACAGTCTAATACTATCTGCTTCTCCACAAGTCCGATTGTATGTTGCCACTGCGCTCAAGAACCTCGCGCATGAGAAGAGAGGCTTTGTTATCTCGAGAGGAAGACCTGGAACACTCTGAAATTAAAAACAAGTTGACTTAAATCTAACTAGATGGCGACACACGTCAAACTAGACTAGCGCTATCGTTGTGTCAATATTCACACGTACCACAACCACACCACATCGTAGTGACAAAAGGTGGTCATGGTGGGTACGTGTGAGTACAGCAGTTGCGTTGTGGTTGCAAAATTTTGCTCTGTGGGTCGGACGCTAGTTCCCGGTGGCGCTGATGGTTGCGTTGTGGTTTGGTCGATATGAACCACGTGGTCGATAATGACGGCAAAATGCGGTCCGTGTGACCACACTACTTATTCATTTTCAATACAAAAGTGCGCCCAGCCACGTAGTGTGGTTGTGGTACGTGTGAACGCGCCCTAAGAATTTGTTTCAAAAAATAATACTTACAACTCGAAACACAACATTTCTGATTCTTAAAATAATAGTAGTAAGAAAACAGTTCCATTTCTGTGATTTGCTATATATTGAACTACTTATTTCTTACCGAGTGTACTTTACGACCTCTATGATGCAATGGGCGATCGAAGGCCCGCCTGCGACGCATAGGTTGCGGGTTCGATTCCTGCCGCAGGAAAAATGTTTGTATGATCTACAGACATTTGTCTTGAGTCTGGGTGTTTTTTGTATAATATGTATGTATATGAATTTATTTACAAACAAAAAGTATATTTGTAGTACCTTTAACAGTCAAACCCATAACACAATCTCTGCTTACCTTGGGGCTAGAGGATGCTGTGTGAAAACTCCAGCATTATTTATTTTATTATTATTTTTTTATAAAAGTACTTTATATTTGAACTTTCTTTTAATGACTGACCTCACAGCTTGTTTTGTCGTCCGGATCCTGATAGCAAGATTGCAAGGTAGAGTTTATGCCTTGTGGTAGTTGCTTAGAGAAGCGAAAAGAGCATTTCGCAGAATTGAATATGTTGACGGTTTCCTGTCACATAAACATTATCGTTAGCTAGTGGAAATGAGTCAGACTACACACTTGAGTTTTAAGTGATAAGGAAAATATAAAAAAGAAACATTTTCTTATAGATGACGTATTCTTATGATAGTTCTTTTCAAAGAATATTAGTCATAGCAGCTCTGATAATCGTCAACTGCTGGGCATGAGCCTCCTCTTTCCATTGCTGCGGCAGTTAATAAAATATTATTGGTTAAATATTTGCAGAATTATTTACTTACAAATTTCAGGCCATTTTTTGCTCCAGTCTCCTCATTTTCTGATGACCAAGATATAATTAATCCACTATTTTCGTTAAGTGATGAGTCATCAAGGAGACATATAGGTCTCGTATCAAAGGTGAATACTATCCTGCCGGACAAAGACACAATAATAAAAAAATAATTGCATAAGTATATTATAACTATGAACTAGAGTCCTGATATAACAACTATGACCGAACCAACATCCAAATTCGGAATAGTATATAAAAGTACTAAATGATAACCTTTTCCATCTTTACAGGAAGTTTGAGTGCCATCAATCAATGCACACTTACTGAAGTCACAGTGAACTCACATCAACTGAAGGCTCCAAAGATAGGATTGCTCCAAAGATTTACATCTTCGCTTTTTTACACAGCTCCAAGAGACTTATATATGACATATATTTACATATACAGTCAACGGGACGGTGTAATGTAACTTACTCTGTCTTAGTCTCAATGAGTGCGATGTCGTGGTAGTAGGGAGCGGTTGGTTTGTAGTCAGGATGTGGAATGAACCTCTTTACTTCATACCACCTTCGGTCTTTAGCACCTTCGTCGTCCCCGCTCAAATTCAACACTACATAGGTCACAGGTTCGCTGGAAAATTTCAGATTTTATGTAAGTTTATTCTTCTAACTAAATTCTAACTAATAATAAATATGCAGAATAATTTTATGGTATATCTGGTTTACGGAGGATAATCTCCAGAAATCTTAGTTGTTAATTTTCCATGCTTTTAAAAAGATCTCTGGTGAACAAGGGTACGGCGAAACCTGTGCCACCAAAACGACTGCGAAGCGGGAGCGTCTGCCGCGCGGCGGTAGCGACCCATACTTTATCTATGGTGCTTTGCACACCTACACGACCACAATGCCGGCATTTTATCATATTTATTTATTTTTAGTATACATATAGAGTATTCGTTTCGCGTTTCAGACGCTCCCGCATCGCGTCCCGCTTCCCGCGTTACTGACGCGCAGGTTTGACTGAACCTTAAGGTTAACGTTACCGATTCTCATAGGGGTGAATAAAGTTAACTTAAAAGTTAATATAAAGCACTAGGGTTAATAATTTTTTTTAAGTAACTTTAATGCACCCTGGACGTCCTGGAGTGAGATCAAGCGTGAAGCCCAAGACCGATCTAGATGGAGAGGCACTGTGGACGCCCTTTGCCCATCGAGGGGACATAGGATCCTAAAGAAAAATGCACCCAGGTGAGGTGTTTAAAGATTACTGACGCACCAAGTTGACATTGTCAACTCAGGTGAATCAAGTTGACGTCACCGTTGTTATGTGCTTTTAATGTAAAATTTATAAATAAATAAATCAAGTGCAATTTCTAGATGATTTTTGCAGTGTCAGGAGTAGAGGATTCGATCCCGGGATCCCAAATCTCGGGATCCCGGGATCCCGGTCGTATTTGAGTCCCGAAAATCCCGGGATTAAATTTAACAAATCCCGGTATTTTCGGGATTACCATTTTCTTTAAATAAGTCAATAAAACTTACGTGAAACGTTGAATGCATTGTTATTTCTTTGATTTAAATTTTATTCAAAGTAAGTACGAGTTTATTCTTTTAACTCTGCAGCACAAAACATAGTTTTCGTTATGGGTTAACCTCATAAGAAGCCTGTAAACGGGCTACAAAAATTGCATCTTGCTGGCAATTTTTATTGACCAATATAGCTCAGTATATTTGCAACTCGGGATAAATCATTTGCAATCTAGCCAGCTAGGCATTTGCAATTTGAATATTTGTTAAAGAAATATCTTGACAATATCGCCGGGCTACATAGCAATATTACAGTATTTATTGCTCTTTGTTTCGAGATATTATCGGCAACTAGGCGGCTATACCATTCCAGCAAGAAATTGCCAAAAAGTAACCCATTTACCTTAAAGTTGATTTTCTGAAAGTTGATGTAGGTAGTTGGTTTTATAAATAATTTACTGAAAGCCTAGTTTGTTTATTTTAGAACAAGTTTGGAGCACTGGTGGTCTAGTGGAAGCGTGCCTGTCTTCCAAAAAGCCGCGGGTTTGAATCAAGTCGTGCACTAATTCGTTTTTGTATCAAAAATTAATTGTATGTTGACTATGCCAACTGCCAGTACACTCAACAGTAAAGGACAACATAGTGATGAAACCGTCATGTCGTAAAACCAAAAAGTTTTGAAAACATGGGGTCAAGTGCACGAAAGGAGCCTCTTCAAAGCACACTTATAATCCTGTCACCAGTTGTCACTACACACCACCTGTCACTAGTTCTTTAGAACCAGTGACCCGATAAGAAGAAGACTTTTGGATTTTTTTTTCATTACAACTTGTGTAGGATTAAGTCCTTAATATGCCTTATGAATTTAATTCAAATCTGTCGATAAATAACGCTACAGCAAACTTCCCCCCTTTTCCCCCCTATTTTCACCCCAATCAAAAATCGCAATCGACTATCGTTTTTTAATAAATCAAGGAACCTGTGTGCCAATTTTCGTCAAAATCGGTTGATAAATGCGACCTGTAGGCGATTACTGATAGACGGACGGACAGAAGTACAAAAGCATTTTTGGCCATCTCGAAAGATTCGCTCGCTCGGTCAACAAGAATAATAAGTTCGAAGTACTTCCAATTTTGTTTGACTGGCTCATTGAAGAATTAAATTTATATTAAAAACTGACTTTTGAGAATATGAATTAGAATTTTGACACGGTTTACTGACTTTTTGTTGCCACTTTTCATTACAATACAATCCCGGGACTATCCCGGGATCCCGAGATTGGCTGTAGTGAACCCCGAAATCCCGGGATTAGAAATAAGGGCCGGGATCGAATCCTCTAGTCAGGAGGCAATCAATGCTTTCACTGACAACTATTGAGATAGGCTTTCCCAGCCACATCCTTACCCCTCAGCTAAATCAGAATAATGCAGAAAGTCTACATCAATGAGTGTGGAAATAACTTAGCTGCCAGTTTTCTCACGATGTTTTCCTTTGCCGTAAAGAGCCGTCATTGAAGCAAGCAGATGTAAGGTCTAGTTTATAAGAGTTTGTTTTATAATTACTTTTCAGCATTGTGGCTGCACTGAGCTGCAGTCAAAATAAATCGTTCACTGATAATAGAGCCGGCACAAAACTCGGTGCCCGTTGACATTGTGACATCAGAACTTGAGACGTCAGCATCTAATACGTCAGATTGTGGAACAGACGATGCATCGTTACTTTCAGTGACGTCAAAATTAGTATCGCCAGGAAATGTCTTGTTGCCGTACTCCAGAAATGCCTGAAAGAAAACTCATCGATAACAACATAGAAAGAATAATTATGATGTTCCCTACCTAGAAATCTCAAAGGTTCTTTAATGTCCCTATTCCTAATCCTACTTTTTTTACTTATCTACTAGCGTAAACTTACAATAGTGTCAGGACAAACCTTAGTGGTTTTTAGATACTATATAATTTAATTTTAAGGCTTATTATTGTTTAAACGGTAAATAAATGAAAAAAAAATGTATTGAATTTAAAGACGACCTCTGTCACATAGTGGGCGAAGGCACGCCTGCGATACAAAAGGTAGCGGGATCGATCCCCGCGGCGGGACCGATGTTTGTATGATCTAAGTACAATTATTTGCCTCGGGTCTGGGTGTTTTCTATGTATAATATGTACGTTTTTTCAAACAAAAAGTATATAAGTGGTAATCAGTCATGTAGTATAGGTCGCGTCACGTAAAAAGAACGCTGGAAAAAAGTGGAGGGGGTATGTTTGCGCATGGGTACACTCGCGCACGAAAGTACTCAACCTAATGTTTTATTTTTCAAATAGCCTTTCGCTTGCGATTTCCTATATTGGTTATTGGTAGGTACATTCAAATATTTTTGATAGAGTCATCTTTAAATAGAATTAAAACATATTAAATTCCGTAAATAATGTTTAATCGTATTAAAACACATTAAAGATAATGTTGAAACTCCTTCCACTAAGTCGTAGTGGTATTCCGAATCTTTTGAACCTTTAACAATTTTATTCGTCTCACTGTAGACTCTGAACGTTTTGTCGCCTTTGTTGTCCATTTCATACATTGTTTTACAATATCAAATGCATTATTATCAACCTCTCTTTTCATAGAGCAATATACCTACGACGTAAATATTTTTCTAAATTTTTTATGTAATTAAAACGATTTCGTAATTAAAAACTTTTATGCGCGATGGTATTTTGCGAGCAAAAGTAACGTGGAAAGCACCACGCGGAAGGCAAATGCCAACTGACGAACCAATAGCGCGCTGGCAAGCGTGTGGCGCGCGACCATCCCGCCCCGCGCCTCACTCCGTACCGTCAAATGGACCCATAAAGCGACCATGGCGCAGCTTGACAGCCAGCGTTCTTTTTACGTGACGCGAACTATACCTACCCATAACACAAGCTCTGCGTACATTGTGGCTAAATAATCAAAATCAAGGAGATTACAAAAATATATATTTGTCACAATCTATAACAAATGGCGGATCTTAGGAGCGAAATAGAAAAACTTTAATTAAAAAAAATTAACCAATCATATTATTATCGAGTATCAAAATGAAGGAAATTACAAAATCTTATACAAGTCTTATGTTTAAACTTAGATTTGAATTACAAATTGGCAATGAATGCATGCAAATGGTTTTATTCATAGGCTCAAAAGTTATTTAATTGTAATATTTGTTTAATTATACTTACAACATGCGCTACCGAATTCACACGGTTGAGCAAAGAATAGACATAGGAAGCGCCTGTTTGCCACATGTCTGTGGTGAAACATTTCTTTTCCTTATCATATATCTTCACATTCTGCCGTTTGCGATATTTTATGCAGTTGAATTCTTTTTTACCCAAGAACTCTACGCATTCTGAAATTTGTTTAATTTAATAAATCCATACTAATATTATAAATGTGAAAGTAACTCTGTCTGTCTGTTTGTTACCTTTTCACGCCCCAACCACTGAACAGATTAAGTTGAAAATTGGCATGGATAAAGGTTGTATCCCAGGGAAGGACACATGCTACTTTTATCCCGAAAAAATCCCGAGAGACTGCGGGTCACGCCGCGGGAGCGCAGCTAGTACATAATTATCAAATGCAATACACTCGAACAAGTTTCCTTTCTGTGATAACTTTTTATGCTTTTGCTTTGAATTTAAAGCTTTGAAGAGCTATAATAGAATCTGCCCTTGAGAGAGGAGGCGTCATAAACTCATAAACAACTCAAGTAGAATAGCAATTTTTATATTCGGTTTAAAGTTGTGGTTAGACTGTAAAGGTTAAAAAACTTGGGCTGAATATCCCAGCTGTGGAATAGCATGGGTAATGCAATACTTACTATCCCAAGATTTTCTTCCATTTTTCCAAATATACCCATCACCTAATATGGCTGAATCTCTGTAAGTAAATTATTATTTTAGTCGTCGTGTTTTGCTTTCAACTTTAATTAAATCATTTAAACTTACCTGTAATCCCTTTTAAAAGGTTCACAATCCAAGCAACAAACTACTACTTCTATGTTATTGTGTGAACATATCTGAAATTAAAAAAATTACAAATTAATAATCATACAATCATCGTCAAATATTTCTGCTAAATTATCATAAAACGTTCTAACAGCACATTTTTGATTTTGGACATTAGTCATGCAAAAGACGAGTAGGTGCAGTCAGCAACGAAACTCGATTAACATTTTGATGTTTTACGAATCTAAATATTAACGCATTCCGTAACATAATGATTAAAACTTTGACAAATATTTGAAGATGAAAGCTCAGGCTATTTGCTCAGCCAAAGTTTATTCTTTCTTAGAAATCGAAAAGAAATGGCGATTTAAAATATCTGTTAATCGACTTGTTGCTGACTGTACCTACTTATAGTATTTTGCATATTCAAAAAAGTTAACTATGCAGGCAGCAGCTTAGTCGCTCATTTTAGATTCAAAACGTTAAACAGAGTTATAACACGAACACAAAAGGAGTTAGACCAAACGAACTTCTCACTATTAAACAACTAGCTGTGCTCCGCGGTGCTTTTTGTGTTACCTTGGGTATACCTTAATTTTCCCATCATCATCATCAGGATTGGTTGCTCAAATGATAGCCCACAGCTGGTCATAAGCACTCCAATGGGCCCTGATGATCCAGTCAGAGTATAGCCCCCATAATTAATAACATCCAAATATGTTAAGCCATTTCACGTGAAGGATTGACAAACATCTATCCAAACTTGATAATAAAGCTATTCTATTCTATTCAAATAAAAGCAAAATAAACTATGAGCTCATACGTCGGTTAAACGCAGACTTCTTTCTTGTAAGTCCACTAAATTGAAGGATTCACATGATTTGGCTCCCACACATTTTCCCTTATGTCCGTGAATAAAACAGTCAGACCCTGCAAAAATCCAATCAAAACATATTTCTAAACTAGTTAAAACATAGGATTCAAATGATCGTATTGTGCTGTGCAACCTACTGCATTCCTACTGCTTGCAAAAACACTAACATTACTAAATTATCACACTTATCATATCACTTACCTTCGGTCAAATTCAAAATAGCATCCACATTATAAACGAATAATAATACTATAGGAAGGATCATGTCTGCGGTCACGCGAACGGACAACAAATGATTGTACTCGTAGTTGCTTGACAGCTCACCACACCAATACCTAACCTAGGTGTCAGTTTCAAGGTGGTCAAGTTAAGAGTTGCATATGAGAACCGGACCGGAGATAAGGAAAACATAAAAGGGCGCCAGGCCATAGGCCTTTGAATGTTTAAATCATGTTACCTAAGTGAAAATGATTTTTATATATTTTATTTCAATTTAATCATTTTGGGAAACGAAATAACTAATATGAGATCAGACTTTTAGAGTTTTTAATTTTTAAGTGATCAAACTGTGCTTTTTGCCTTTGTTTTTTTCTTTTTTTACACTGAGTGTGGGGTTTTACACAAACAGGCTGATTCTAATTAATAAACAACAAAGTAAAATAACTCTGTCAAAACACAATAATTCCCTAAATGATGGATGTTATCGTGAATTCATTTTTAGCCTACAACTCTTTCCGCATAAATATGATGTCATTGGAAATTGATTGCTTTTGAAACCAGCAATATTTCACAATACTGATAGGATTCATTAAGCTTCAGATTTTTTATCTGAATACTAACTTCTGCAAGATGTGGGCATGTATCAAATATGTATTTGTACATGCCTCTGACTACCCCCTTAGACATCTTCAAAGGATCTGGAATATAAAGATCTGAGAGAATGTCTACCGCGCCTTGGGGATACAGTCGTGACCCTGTGACCCTGTTTGTTTTTTATATTTTTGCGCTTCTTAAGTTCCTATGTCTAGAGATATCTTTGTCAATTTCTATTTCAGTGAATGAGGCGAAGATCAGTCAGTATGATAGCAAATTAAAATCTGTGAATCTCAGCCTAACCACACGAGAATGATGCTTTATTTAATGTCATCATCAAATTTAAGAGCTCAGCTTTTGTCGGTGCAATGATGCAACTTCCTCCACCTCTCCCTTTCCAATGCGGATTCCTTTACTTCTTTATACGACACGACAGCGATCTTCTCTTTTATCTGACGCATGAAATTGATTCTAGGCCTGCCTCTTCCTCGTCTTCCTTCCACTTTTCCTTCTATGATGTTCTTAATAAAGCTGTCATGTAAGATGTCCAATCATTTTTCCTCTTCGATTTTGAATACTTCTTACTTATTTAATGTATGTATGAATATTATTAAAGCTGACCATGAAGTAGGCTAAATATCTATCTATTCAACATAAAATCTCACCTAATTGTAAAATCCTAGTGAAATCCAACATGGATTTCCAATAATCGCTAAACAGTAACATACAACCGAGCACCACACATATGTTCAGTTAAATTTATAGCTGACCTTTTAACCACAAAGCTGTTTATATTAAAAAAAGCTCAGGGTCCAAGGAAGGGCCGGAGTGAAATATGCTATGTATCTTTCAGCTGAAATTGTGATTGGGGTTTAGGGAGCGATAACCTCCACTTTATGGCCCAATTTTTGTCGGATAAACAATGGAATTTGAAATTTTATCGTGAAATTCGTTTCGGAGGTCGTTATTGGGCGGGATAATGCCGGATATTGGGCCATCCGTTTTTATTTCGTAATTAATTTTGGGCATTTTAATTTATTTTGAGCGGCAGTTATGAATTAACTTTGATTTGATTTTTAGACAGGACATGAGGTGTTGAATGTATTTTGGCTGCAATGATCACCAGTTATTTGAGACCCTTTCTGTACGCAGCCCTCTAACATGTAAGGTTACTTGCCCATTTAATATAGGTACTTACAACAAGAAACTAATTAAGAAACTTAAACAACTACAACATTTTATCGTCTGAAAACTCCTTGCTCGGTTTTCGTTGTTGTCCAAACTATCGTTAAAATTCAGAAATGACTTCAACTTGTGCATATTCATAAACGCCTACATAAACATTTTGTGGACAGTCTGAAACAGTCGTGGGAGTCTTAAACCAACTCTTTATGACTTGAAGGGTGTATCCAGACGGATAGAACAGATAGACAGTGAAATCAAAATAAGAATGAATGGAAATCGCTCAATAGTAATAGAAATAGTTAATATATGTAAAAACAGAACTACTTTATTTTGTACATACAAATACCTACTCAAAATAATCTTACTTATCTACACTAATATTATAAAGCTGAAAAGGAGAACGGGCAGGCATGTATGAAGCGCCGCCCAAGTCAAAAAACGATCGCCCGCAGAGTGGACGTATAGTGGAATGGGTAGACCTTCTAAAACACTACATTTGATTGTATGACAGCAAAAAAATCCATCCTACAGAAATCGAGATATTTGCAGTTAAAGGTGGTGACTTTTACCATCAATGTTTTTTGACTTATAGCCTTCCCACAGACAAGCCACTATGGGCATTCGATAGAACTTTAGAAGCACTACATTTCATTGTATGGCAGCTAAAAAATCTACCCTGCAGAAATCGAGATATTTGCAGTTAAAGGTGGTGACTTTAACCATCATGTTTTTTGACTTATAGGGTGAGAGCCAGCGACCGGCAGACCTTCGTCATTTTATAAAGGCTGAGACTTTGTCTGTGTGTAGTCCCAGTATGGTTATGTACGATCCCCAAATATGAAGTTTGGGTCCGGGTGGCTTTGGGAGATATGAGGCATCAAAGGTGCCCAAAATAGCACCCAAGATTCGTCATTTTACCAAGGCTGAATTTTATATATGTTACTTAGGGAGCTATAAAAAGAGGTTTCCCAAGCGGGCAGACACCTGCGGCGGTTCCTTCATCATATCGGTCAGCCTCAAAGTTTACCGTAGGATCGAGCTCGGGTGATTTTAATAAGGATATCTTTAAGGTATAAAGCTCATTTTGATATATTTGGCTTGAACCAGTATTAGAAATCACGTCGTCCTTTGTCAGATCCCTAGTACAGTTCCAACCCCCTGAAAGTAATTGTAAGTAATGCTTTCGTAGTAGTATAAAACCTGAACTTTGTGTATGTTACTTGAGGAGCTATAAAAAGATGAATGCAACACGTATAAAACATGTATGCAACATGTATCAAACAAGTATGCAACATGTATCAAACAAGTATGCAACATGTATCAAACAAGTATGCAACAAGTATAAAACATGTATGCAACAAGTATAAAACATGTAGGCAACAAGTATCAAACAAGTATCAAACATGTAGGCAACAAGTATAAAACATGTATGCAACAAGTATAAAACATGTATGCAACATGTATCAAATAAGTATGCAACAAGTATAAAACATGTATGCAACAAGTATAAAACATGTATGCAACATGTATCAAATAAGTATGCAACATGTATCAAACAAGTATAAAACATGTATGCAACAAGTATAAAACATGTATGCAACAAGTATAAAACATGTATGCAACAAGTATAAAACATGTATGCAAAATGTATCAAATAAGTATGCAACATGTATCAAACAAGTATGCAACAAGTATAAACGGAGTATACGGACTATGCGTTCACGCGCTCCAGGCTCGCGCGAGTCGTCAAAATTTTACATCGACTTAGGGTCGATTCACATCTGACGGACTAACGTATCATCCGTCGAGTGTGAACGGTCGAGTGTTTTTCTATACATTTGTCAGTTCTGGCGTTCCGCGACCGATAATACGCGACGGATCTTCCGTCAGATGTGAATCGACCCTTAGGCTCAAGCCACATTGAATAGGCAAGCGCGCGGCAATCAGTTTTATAGCAAGCCATTATAAACCTTATCAACAATGGTACAAGATATAGCCTAGAACGCGTTGTCCATAGGCAGCTTTAGGGTAGTTGCACAGTCCAGCCGAGCCGTACGCGCCGAACTGTCAATTCAATAGAGAAAATGCTGCTGACGTCAGGAAGCGAGCCGCATTTTTTGTCGTCATCAGCATTTTTTGTATAGAAAAATGACTGCGGCGCGCACGGCGCGGATAGTGTGCGATCAGGTTTAGATCGCGGAGAGTTAACGAAGTTGAAGCTTACCTCAACTTCGCTCTCATTGTCTGTCAAAGATGACAAATAATACTAATAACATAATACTAATGTATAGATAATACATAGAACGAATAGTTTATCAAGTAATACGAGTAGTACACATGTACCTAGTCAAGTTGGTTCAAGATGCGTAGGTACTGTAAAGTAAGCGAAGTTCATGTTAAAGTTTCAGACGAGACGCATAATAGAGAAGTTAATTTTACCTTCCTTGGTTTATGTGGCGTCCCGATGTTTAGTTAGGTATCATATTTAGTAGGGTGATGTTTTTCTGTAAGAAAATGACAATGTTCCATTATTGTACTATCGTTTCTTTGATTGCCAGATACATCTTCGACAAGTCTTATAATCAAGTGAATCCATATACATTGTCCCTGTAAAAATTAAATTGTAGAGTATATTTTTTATAAAAAAACAAAGTAAAAAATTAAAATAATATATCCACACATACAGTTTGAATTTGCTTTTCATTGACCTATTCAATGGCAAAGATTTTCAGCTATAAACTCGAATAAGCTACCTCTAATCAGTAGGTCCCAATATAATACATATCCACCTACAGATGAGCAAAGCTCGCATGTTAAACTGCACTAACATTACGGAATGGCGGAGTTAAACCAATCGATAACCAATAAAAGAGATTGATACGTAAATCCAATACAAAATTTCACAATTGATTGAATAACTAGCTCTATTCGAAATGTTTAATGTTTTGATTATTTGGAATAGCTTTAAAACACGAAAAATATTAATCTTTCTCAATATTCATTAAATTCGGAATGCCTTTAATGCCTAATCTTTACTTGTTAGCACGCCATTTATACCTTTCCGACAACACGTTGGTTAGCAGGTAGATAAATATATAAATGAATATGTAGTAGCACCGCTGGAATCACTTCGAATAGTCATTTAGTCTTGGATAGGTTTATTTTAGCTATTAAGTATATTATTTTAGCTGATAGTATCACAGTAAATTAAACAAAGTCGTGTGCCACCTCTCACAAAATAAGCACCTCTTTGAGAATATCCAACGCGTACACCTACACTAACAAGCTGATACATCCACTTTTCCGGGCATTACCTATGTGACACACTTTAGAAAATGCACGTAGAAAACTCTTTAGAATCGGAAGGAGATAATATGCAAGTAACCTGTTTCTTTTTTGAAATATTTTTGACCGAGTGAGAACCTCATGTTTTAAACCGAGGATCGTGAGTTTGAGTCCTGGGAGAGCATTAATGGATTTTTCTTCTCAAAAAATTATAATATTTAGATATTCAATTCAATTCAAATTCGTTTATTGCTTCATGTTTGTTACAAGGTCTTATTAAAGGTAGGCGTTTCATAACATGAACCCCGCTGGGGCACTGCAACATTTTTAACTTATAAACTAACTTAAGTAAATAAAGATTGGCTAAGCCCTTATAGATATTTAATTTAGTTTAAACAGTTTAGATAGTTACCTTGGTGAACTTTTATCATTGCAGGATGTAAGTTAACCAGCAGGTATTCTAATGAGCGTGGTGATGGGCTTACCTACAACTTGTCAATGCTAACTTGCAATATGTATACTTGTGCTAAACATGGTATTTGGACGTGCCTATGATTACCCTTAGACATCTTCAAAGGATCAATACCTAAGGATTCAATAATCTGAGGAAACATAGCTAGAAAAAATACGTGATACTGTTTTTACCTACATCTTGGTCAGCTACTTACAACATATTATTTAAGTGAACGAACGAATTTCAAATAAATAATATTCTTCGTCGGTCGGCTCTTATATTTCAGCAGGCTTTTATAAATGGAGGATGGGCCCCAATCTCCTCACAAACATAAAGCTCTCCGCAAACTCTACATTTAGTCAATAATTCAACAAAATGGAGCAATATCATCAAACAAGGGAAATAAAATGTACCATTATACGGCAAATAGAACTGTACAAAGAGAAGTCACGGTAAATAAAAACAGTAGCTCATTTTCATCTACATATATCTTGGTTTATCGTAATAACAAAACAGGCCTCCTCGCAGATAGCAGACTTTCTATCGGCCGATAGTTGAGACGGAATATACTTCTCCATACTCATTACGAGCCGAAGTATATTCCATCTCAACTATCGGTCGATAGAAAGTCTGTAGTCTGCGAGGGGTCTAAAGAGAAAAATCTAAATCATTTCATTTCATACCTAGTTTCTAACTAACTTATTACCAATAGGTACTTACAATACTTTTTCAAAATGTTGTCCATCTTTCTGTGCATTTTTTGCAACTACCCACACTTTTTTTTGGTATTGTGAATTTTGGTAAGGTCATAATTGCACAGTGGAACCTTTTTAATACCAGGACTAATAGAATTAATAAATCATGTTTTGTTTAAATTATTTTTGTGTTTTCACATGTCGAATGCAAGAAACCTTTAGAGACCTAATTTTGTTCATTAAAATTGGAAAAAAACGTATTTGAACAAAAATACCTACTTGATTAGTATAGTTCTCAGATTTAGCAGAGGTACTGCAAACATTTGTACAATGTTGTGGCGCGTTGCAAACAGACTCGGATCTTACACTGTTGAAAAGCAAACAACTCAAACGGCTCTAAGCTTTGAAATGTATTAACATTGTCATGGGCTCGTTATGTTAGATTAGCGAGCATCATTCATGTCGATGTCAATTCTTGTGGAAGGCTTATTATTTGAACGCATACTTATGAATAAATTAAAAGGCATTTTGTTGAAAGCAAAGAGTTTCTGCCTTTCAACAAAGATTTCTTCTCAATCTCGTATTATTCTTGTTTCGAATGAATGTTTTTTAAACCAGTGAAGAAAAATATGTAGAGAATTTAAAAAGTTTTTGAATTTCACTTTCGACAAGAGCGGGCTTTCAGCGGATTATTCCCAAAATCGAAAAAACAAAAATTGATTTTCCATCTTCGAGGAATAAAACAGAAAGTAACTTCAATATTATTTAACGGTTTAACAGGTAGAAGGCCATAATCTCCTTTGTCAAGACTTATTGCTCCTGAAAGCTTTCGCCTTTTCACGCGGACTTATAAAAACCGCAAGATTCGAATTATTTATTGTTCGCGTTTAAAATTTTCTCGCCCGTTTTGTAACAATGAATATTTTACAGAACAATTTGTGGTTTGACTTTGCTTCTTGCGAACGATTAGGCTTGGGATTATGGTGGGCGGTAAGTGCTAGGGAGAATCTCTACAATTCTAAAGCTCGGTCAGACAGAACAGCATTTGTATTGAATAGGCTCACATGATGTTGCTTATTTTTAGTGAACACACAAAAAGAGACTAAATTATACATGCACTAAACAATTATCGCAGTACACCTCCATTTCATACCGTTTTAAAACTCTTACTAAGTATAAAGTTCAGATTTCAAATCGAAGTTAATAAGACACTACAGAGTCGTTTTTTGATATTGGCCGTGATGGCCAATTCAAGAAAAACAAGATGTATAAGAAAATGCATAGGTATTTAGTTTTTTCTATCGAGGGCATGACTCTCGTGGTTTCGGACTTGGCCATCACCGCCCATCTCAAAAAACCATTCTGTGTAACCGTTGCAGTACCTTCATAGATTGCTTCCTGACGCTGTATACAGCGTCAGGAAGATTTATAAATCATCTAGAAAAGATATCAAAGAGATTTGAGTTGACCTGAAAGTTGGCCGGCAAAAATTAATAGAACGGACGGACTTCAAACTGTTATTTTGTAGTCAAGGATGCTCGTACATTCTATCTACTTTATGTGAAATATGGCATCCCTGATAGCTTCATCATTCCGCTTATGAGGCAAGCCCGTCTCCGTTCTATCAGCAGCCAATTTAACGCCACGTCTCAGGCCGACTCGCGTCTAATATTTCTGAAATGCTAATATTAGTCCTCTAAATTATACCCAATTTCCATGTTTTATGTCAATCTGCTCTCTTGGGAAGTAGGATTTCTGAAGTAACTTTATGAATACTGTAATAAGATGAATAAGTTTAGGTGGATAAGGATTTTAAAATCTGCCTGTTATTATAAATGATTAGCTAAGAGCATTAACATAGTACCTACAGAAACATGAAAATTGAGCACCTAAAATAAAAGTTTAGTCTATTATATTCAGGCAAAATAAACAAGACACCAACCCCTAAATTCCAGAACAATGCAGTGGCTTGGAACAAAGTTGCAACACCAACAGTAGAACAACATATTGCGGATCTCGAACCATTACCTCTCAATTAGTTTCACTAGAGTCGAGCATGCTCGCTTCGCTCTCCGCTCGCTATGGGCATTCGTGCATAAATTAGTCTTGTTAAGTGCAGTACAGGAATTAAATCCTCATATTTCGTCTGCTCCGGGGTTCGGCATATCTTTTAGGTCTAAAATGAATTGAACATGAGCATGTTTATACAAGCCACTTTAAACTTTATGATCTTGCAGAGTAAGGTCAAGTTTGCGTGTGATGTGCATAGAACATCGCGAATTAAAACGTTCTATATCTACGACAGTTTTAAATTAATCTCGATCGTATGCTTTGGTGATAAAGCTCAGAATTAAATGGAATTTCATGTTTTTGAATCTATTTTGGTTATTAAATTGGGATGTTTAATGGTGCTCATTACTTGGTGAATGAAATCGGATTACCAGCCTGCAACTAAGCTTGATCTCTGACTAAAATATTGAATTTTTAATGGGTATCGACGTTTTGTATACAATTTTATTTGAAAGCGATTTCAAACCTTTTTAAACTTAGGGTGACTTGAATTAATTTAACTCGTAAAGTATTTATACTGTGATGAACAATTAACAAGATTAAGCCCTTAAATTCTATGTATAATATGTATGTATTTACAAAACAAAAAAGTATATAAGTAGTATATCAGTCATCTTAGTACCCATAACACAAGCTCTGCTTACTTTGGGGCTAGATGATGCTGTGTGAAAAGTCCAGCATTATTTATTTATTTATTTATTTATAAATTCTGGGCCTGAGAGAAAAGAACCTAAATCACATAGATAAAGATGAATTATGAGTGTTAAGGGTAAAAGTACCTATCACGAAAGAAATTCCATTTGTATATAAAAAAACCGTTGATTTTAGGTAGCTTGAGTAATACTTAACCACAGCCTCGAGTAGTCACACTTCGCCAGCGGCAACTTTACGTAAACTTTCAAACAGTGAGGAAGCCTTTTTGTATCATACTATGAAGTTGTAATTTCCTTGCAGACGAGACGCGACAATCCCGACTTATCTTTGTTCCTTGACAACACTTTCCCTTGGGCCTGTACCTTCAACCAGCACCTAATAATAAACTCTATACTTAGCAACATAGAGTTCTCTTTAAGTTTTCATTATTCTCCATGTGATTCTTTAAGTCGTTGCTGGATTTATAGCGCATCTTCACAACTTTTGTTGTCGTTTTCATTACACACTACTGAGTCAGCTTTATTTTTCTTCTATTGTTCGGCTCTTAATATTGCTATTTTTAGTCCACAAGATGAAGTTTTGCAATTTCCTTGTTGCCTTTTCTTCAGAAGAATAAAATCAGAACATACTGTTTAAGAACAAAAACGAGACTTACGTTACCCTATTATTTGAATAACTCCCCGTGTTGCTTATTTCGGTGATAGAGTACCTAAGTAGTATTTATTTACATTACAAGCTACAGTATTACAAACTTTTATATTAGTGGGATTAAAGTTTTTATATAAGTTTTTATAAAACAGCTAAAAAAACAACAACATGATACATATATTAAAATTCTACTATTTCTTAGTTCACCCCTCTATTTTAAGACTAGAGAAAAAATTACGTATTTTTCTAAAAATATAAAAAGATATTATGTAGAAGAAAAGCACAAAATTTCTAAAACTTGTAGGTAGCACGTCTGTTTATAGCTGACCGTAAAACAGCTCGGATATAAGACCTGAAACCACAAGAAAACTGCCAAGATAATGTTTGCTAACAAAACCAAAGGACCCAAGGCTGAGGCGTAAATTAGCTCACACACTGTCGTGGTTTTCTAATGCCTGTAACGTATGATAGTCTGGCTCCACACCCCGCTGCGAGAGACCTATAAATTGCGTACGAATGCATCCATGCCGGCTGCGAGCTTACTAGTGCTGAGTCGTGAGAGTCTGAATGCTGCCGAAAAACACGACCGAAAGAATCTACGAAATCTAGGCATCAAAAATACATTTTGAAAGGGTGAACTAACCTAGGTAATAATCTAAAAGCTAACAAAGACAGGGTTTTGAAAAACCTTTGATGATTTCGGTCTCCGCTTCTCAGACCTGAGACGGTATTTACGCCCTGAATTTTTATTTCAGATTGAATGGAAATGACCAGGAAATGCAGTACCTTCTCGCTGGTTGGCAAAGTATTTTTCGCCAGTATTCAATGCAAACGTTCCGTGCAGAAATTGTTTATGCATTCACACGATATAAAAGTGCTTCGAACTTAAGAATGGTAGAGATTCTTGTCGAAATGTAGAGTTCCCTGTTGTTTAAAAATGAAACGATAGATGAGGAACGCTAAAAGTCAGGTTTATTTTCCTAGAGGAGTTTCTAACTTTATTTCAGCTTTATTCCTTCAGAATTTATTTATTTCTGTATTGCATTGTTTCCCAGAAAAATAAGCTTCTTGAAATCACTGGAAATAAATAAACCGTCTGTCTGTTAGCATCTAAAACAAAGACATCACGTGCAAGGAGATGATAAAATAAATTTTGAACATCCCCATTACAGAGCTAATGGGCTGTATCGCGAATAGGGAATAAAAGATCCGTCGATTAGAAACTTTATGTTTGCAATTTTCCGGACTTCCCCCAAGAGCCTTCGAACCTTGAAATGAACGTTTGCACAACGTGCCTTTTTCTATTGAAAAATAAAATGATCTTAGCTAGAGAAATACTTTTTAGTACTTTCCTTAGTACCTACCTACCTACATAGATTATTAAATCATTGGTGTTTTAGGAGCGTAGGCGCCGACCGGCCGCTATAACTATCAGTGTCAAGTGACTTGGTGATTTCGAACTAATTCGTGGACTGAACTGAACAATGTTACCGGCAAAAAATTTCTTCAACTTTATGTAAAAATAGTAATAAACCTGTAAATGTAACAAGGTGATGCGGTTTTATTGAGGAACCATAAGTTCGGAGAATGAAGTCAGGAAACCCTACAGTTTGTTTATTTTGTGGAGGATAATCTCCATTGTACTCACCTTTTAAAAAGAGAGCTACTTACGTTATGGCTAGCTTAGCTATCAAAATCGGTGTAAGCAATATGTTAAGTAGTTGTTACAAGCTTATAGATGTTTCTTCAGAAAATAAATAGATGTTGGTAAATATCTATGAACGTACATAGGTCATACAAGATTGGAGGAGCGTGACCAACTTGTGCACTTAAGCGTCTCCGAGTTCACGAAATAAAAATAGGTATAACTAACATTGATAGTACACAATACGGCGCATGGGGAGAAGATCCAGGTACATAGGAACGTAGATAAGTTTATTTTCTATAGATTCATTAAGTACATCTATTTATATACTAATCACCTAATGTTTCTAATAATTTAAGCCCTTACAACCCACAATAGGCCGATACAATATAATACGAATAGTTAGTGGTCATTGGCCAATAATGGGCGCCAGTGAAATCATCCGTGACGGAGATCAAAGGAGCAATTCCACTTGACTTGAGTGAGATTATTGTGCTACAGACGATGTATGACCGTGGGATAATATCCGCAGTCAATCCATTTCACCTTACACTTAGCCCAGCTAGATGAATTGAATGAGTCATGTTAGCTCAATGGATTTTTTTGGATGAGCATCCACAGATTATAGAAAATTCAAGTTCAGCATGATTGCTAAAGTCATACAATTGTCAGCAACATCTTTATATGCTAACAATTCAAGAACAATAATCACTTACCGACGTCCAATCATACTGAGGACTATTATAGGTAATAGCGGGTCAATGGAAATGCATTTAATTAATTAAACGAGGTTTGCCTATTGATTAGATTAGTATCATTCTGCTAGTTTTATTTTCCCTAATATGGTACTATATTTTCTCAGATCGATCGATAACAAATATGAATGTTGTACGAGTATAATATAGGAATAATCTATGTAAATAAAAATGAATTGCTGTTCGTTAGTCTGCTTAAAACTTGAGAACGGCTGAACCGATTTGGATAATTTTGGTCTTGAAATATTCATGAAAGTCCAGGGAAGGTTTAAACGGTAAGAAACATAAATAACAAGTAAGAGAAAATACTAAAAACGACAATTTAGTTTTCCAATACAAAATGTTTCTAGCTGTGAAATGAGGTTTGATCACTTTGGTCTGTTCCTTCCTAGCTCTGAAATGCTCTTTGGTCTGTTTTGTTTCAGAAATAAAAAACAAAACACCCTTCTACCACCCTTATTTTTTAATAGCGATACTTATACTATGGCAAAACAACGTTTGCCGCGGGTCAGCTAGTTTCTAATAATTTTCATCCCATTGAGGACACAATTCCTGCAAACCAACTCTTCCAGTACAACAGAGTACTCGTATAAATACAATGTAAATAAATACAATCTTCCAGTTTATAAGTTGTAAATACCGGCGCCAGACAAAAAACGGCGGAATTGAAAAGGCATTGTCATTCAATTATTCGAAATAACAATCCCCGAGCCTTTAAAATATATGAAAGAAAAATTGAAAACGACTGCTTTTTCAGAGGCAGTGTGGCGTTCAAATTAAAAATCGCGAAAATTGACGAGCAGAGTGAAAACATATAAATCTGGGAGGCTAGCGGAAAATTAAAATGGCACCCGAAGCGACGAAGCGATGCGAACTGCCTTTTACCACATCGACCTGGAGAATCAACCAATCTCTCATTACTTTATTTTACATCAGTCTTTTGATTTAAAATTCATTTGATTGCTCTCTAGCCGGCTGGACGAAATTGCTATGGAAAATAGCTCCGCTTTTTTCCCATTATTAACCTGCCTGCTCTCTGTCGGTGAAATAATTTAAACATTAACACAATTTAATTAGATAGTTAGGTACCTATTTTATTGTATTTTATACTGAAACTAAAGACTCTGTTTAAGTAGCTAACACAAATTGTCTAATCATGTAACCAACCTACTCAGATCTTTAGTAATTTACTTATCTATGGTATACCTACCTAATGCTCGAAGATTTCTAGAGATATAAAATAACTCGAATTTCAACATACTGTTTCGAGAATTCTGTATTGACTATCATCATTTCCGTTAATGATACTGTAATGCGTTTGCACTGTTCCCATTACCAACGTAGGGGTCCCTATATTAACTCATTAGCAAAACTATTACGAGAAAGGTCGCAAAGATATTAACACCATTGACTTTTTCGTTTATTACAAGAAAAAGTACCGCTCAAGTAACCTATACGAGCAATCATATGCAGCACAGAACTCTACCTAAGCACGACTCTTTAATATCGACTTACCTAAGATCAATTCTCGCTAAGATTAATTCTGCATCCATGATAGATGAAGCAAGGGGAAGCGCTAGGAGCCGGGACAGACCAGCAGCCAGATGGGTGGATGACATAGAGGCCATAGGGGGAAAGACTTGGATAAGATCAGCACAGGGCCGATTGTAGTGGCGTTTGAGGGAGGAGGCTTAAATTTTTTTTTTTTTTTTGTAATTTGATAGTGCTAATCCACACTTGGTTTTTCATTTCTTAATGGAGGAGGCTTATGTCCGGCAGTGGGCTATCATTTGAGCTGCTAATGATGATGATGATGACATGATAGATGAGATGACCTACGAGTATTTTAGTGTAGGCATGCCACCTTATAGTCAAATTAATTAGTTATGTAACAAGTTAGGTAACTTGGTAATATAACCTAAAATTCAAGTCACAGAATCTTGATTTATTACAAAAGAAAATGGAACATTGACCGTTCTTTATGCACGTAGTCTATAAAATAAACAAAGGCGATTTATATTCCCCGATTCTAGTATCCCTTCATAAAGAATTCCAGTCGTGCATTCGCGCATTACGACCATCTTGAGATTTATAGCGACCCGCTGTCGGCCATTTTGTTCCAAATTTAAAAATATTTATTCTTAAATGTATGCGGCCAGCAACTACTTTAAAAGAATGACGTCCCATAAACAATGAGGCCGTCATTAATAAACGTGATGTAAAGTTTTGCCAGGTTTAACTTAGGAGTAACCATGCAATTTTTGGAGTTAAGACCTGGCGTAACTTTACACCACGTCTATTAACGACGGCCTGAGGGCTTTGGTTGGGCTCTCCGTATTGAGATGTGATTGAAAATGTACGGGAGGAAATTACGTACCCAAGCTCATAATAAGTATTCATTTATAAGTATCTACCCTGTTAAATCGGTTATACTCGTATTGTTTTAAAACTGTTTAAGGGTCGATTCACATCTGACCGAAGATCCGTTGCGGATTATCGGTTGCGGAACGCCAGAACTGACAAATGTATAGAAAAACATTCGACCGTTCACACTCGACGGACTAACGTATCATCCGTCGAGTGTGAACGGTCGAGTGTTTTTCTATACATTTGTCAGTTCTGGCGTTCCGCGACCGATAATCCGCGACGGATCTTCCGTCAGATGTGAATCGACCCTAAGCAGCCGTGGTCGAAAAGCCTAAAACACCAAATATCAAATGCGATAAATTTTCTTTCTTACAAAATAACAGATAGCTTAGATAGATTAGGCGTAGATTCTACATCTGTAAGCCATAGAGCTATAATAGAGCTAACATTATATATTTTATAAAAACGCTACAAAATATTATTTTTTATTGTTATGAGAGGACAATTTGGTCTACAGAAGAGTCAGCAAAAGTATTTCAAAAATAAAAATCAAAGAGTTATCCGTGGTACCTACAGTACTATAAATTTAAAGAGCAGCGGAAAATTAAAACAACGCCTGTGGTGCGCTGGAAATATTGTCACCTACATACATTGATAAAGGTATGTGCGGGTAACAAAGTTACCGACAATAAACAACGAGAACACAATATCACATCGAAATATTTCAACTGAAGCTTTACAATACAACCGGTATTGGATTTAGAAATTGTGAAGTTTATTTGTATGGAAATTACACACGGTAAACCGACACAGTATTATAATGCTGCAGAATAAATCACAAACAATCATAATACCTATGAATGTTTCTGGAGCATCTACCTATGACTACAGCATGATTTATATTATGACTCAGTAGGTAAGGTACACACACACAAATCGTCAAAAACTGCCTTTATACCTAACCCATCAGTTATTTGTACAATGTGTAGGTACCCCTACACATTGTACAAATAACTTCATGATGAAGTCTCTCCCTGATGGAAAAAAAATCTTATTTTAGAACAAACACAAAAAATTGTCTTGGTTTAAGCCACATTAAAAGTATCACCAGTGTTCTGTATCAATAACAAGTCAATACTTGATGTAACGATTTCAATGAATTTGCAGATTGAGAATAGGTACTTGATACTCGTAGATCGCGATAAAAAGAGTGTTGTCGGAAAATCTAATAATCCTTTCTGTCAAGTCGAAGCGGGATCCGCCAATTGATCAATGACAGAAATTCTCTGAATTATGGAGAAGTTTAATTTAGTCACTCGGATTGGCATTTATTGATTGATTTATATTTCTGATTTATTTATCTCAATCGGAATACTTTACTGGTTCAGAGGTGGGTGAATGGAAAGCAGTTTTATAGAAACAGAATGAATATTAGGTATATTAACGTTGTTGTAACGTATGTGAGTGGTGATATTTGACTTTTGTCCTCCGTGATTATTGTTGGATCTTCAAGAAATTGGTTCCATGAAAAGTAGAATTATCCAGCTCTTCTGAACGATTCATATAGTCTTCATAAAGTCTTAATTTACTTCGATTCGATTTCGAGTCTTTCTGTTCCTTTAGCGAACAAATGTACGAACACCTTTATCACCTATAAACGTCAAAGTAACTAATTAATTTAACCTGTGACCCTCTTGGAGATGTTGTTCATTTACTTTCGCTTAACTGTTTTCATTTTAACTTTTGCTAAAGTTCAGATGAAGATTTTGTGGGTTTAATTAAACTTTTGGATAACATAATTAGTAATTTACTTGTGGTATAGTAAGTATTAACAGGTACAAGTACTTATTAATTATGTTTTAAGTGTAGGTAATTAAAGTTTTGTGTTTATAAAAAACAGCGATTATTGAATTCATAGCACTCTCACTATACTAATATCTCACGTAGTATGTATATAGCACAGAATACAGAGGCTTCTTGGGATACAGTCACGCCTGGCTTACGTTTTTTAAATGAACAGAACAAACTCAGTCATGAAACCTCATAAACGTATATAACAATCCTAAACAAATGTCCACACGTCACACAAACGAAAAAATATATGCGCATACATTTTCTTATCCGCCATTTTCCTTCATTACACATTTTTTGAAGATTCTAATCTGGGGCGGCCCGGTCTGTCTTCGAGAATTAAATTATGTCTTTCCATGAATATTAGAAGTGTTGACATCTTTTTGTGTTATTTAACCGTACCGAGGCTGGGGAATGAATTTATGGAGCATGAGGTACGTCTACATTCATAAAATACTAATATCTTCAATCTTCAAAGTGTACCATCAGCGACATAAGTCCCGAACAAGAAAACTCATGCCCAGCAAAGGGTACAAGCTGACAAATTATTGCACCGACATAGGTACCTACCATGGTTAAACCTTTATCTATCAAAAGGGGTGAGTTTTGTAACACAAAAAAACAGGTCGTGTATTAAGACCCCTCGCAGACTGCAGACTTTCTATCGGCCGATAGTTGAGACGGAATTCGGCTTCCTTCTCCATATTCATTACGAGCCGAAGTATGTTTCGAACCTCATAAGAATATATTCCAAACTAAACAAATATCGGTGATTTTCACAATCCACGAAGAAATACCATTGATATTCATAAGTCCAACAACCTTAACCGTGCTATCAATCAACCTGTACGAATAATCACAGCCATGCATCCGTGCATGCCCAGTATTGCCCAGTGCCTTCAGAACCGCTAGCATCAGTTTCTAATGTTATCGCACTGGTTAGCGTCAGTCACTGATTGAGGTCGGCGCGGCTATAAAATAATAAGATCATTCTCTCGGCATTATCGGTGTGGAGATTTAAAAAAATGAATTGATTCACGGCCAAGGTTTTAAGCCACGAAGGTTTCTATATAGGTAAGTAGATTAATACTTAGATGCGAGCTTCTCAAATACGAGCTAGCGCGATGAATCAACCAATAGGCACATCAAATCTCGAAGAAAGCCAAGTCGCTTGACTGACTTGACTTGGCTGCTTTATGCAGACAAATTCAGCAAAACACTTAGTTTGCCGACATTTTGTGGTACAGCTGTATTTGTGCTACAGGTACCGGGTTCGAGGCTTCGACGGTAGTTTTTTATCGTAGAGCCGAGATAAATATCCGGTTAGCGGGGGTCCAACGTTGATTTATCCCGGCCGTCAGTCAGCCAACGAATTACACTGTGCCGATGTAAATCAGACGATTCAAATCGATACCCCTAATACTTTCGATATGAAACGTTTAGACTGAAGTAAATGAGAATATTATTATTATGGTTTAATAATAAAAATACCTTGATCAAATATCTTGATCGGGTTTATATTTTATTTGAACTATTTCAGGTTGAGACTTGAGACCCTCGGGTTCCGGGCCCCATCACATTCTCAAAATTATATCAGGGTGCCTGGTCTAGACGACGTGTAATTTGAGAGAGAGCGCATTTTATTAAAATTATAAATATTTTATTAAAAATGGCGCTTCGACATAGAATCGTAAGTGGGAAGCTACTTATTACTTACGTAGGTACCTACTCAATTTTTTTTCTTTGTCCTTTTAATTTATATTCATCGTGAGTGTTTCAGGGTTAAGTGAGGTCGGGTCAACATTGTAGTAGGTAGTCATTATTTAAAAAAAATACAATAGTAAATTCTCTTTTGTTAACTTTAAAATGTCTTGTTTGATAATTAAACTTGCTCAAATATAGCACCATTTCGTAGTACCGAACCGTGAAACACATAAATACTTTTCTGCTTAAGTGCCCCATTCTTGCTAAAGTAAGTAAAAGGGAAGCTCTACTTATCCCAACAAACGTATAACAAGGTGAACCTTGTTATCTAATTAAAAACAACGTTAAGAGCCTCATTATTTCTCACATCCCAGATTAAGTACGAGGTCATTTCAGAAAGTTTTAAATATAAGGACAACAGCTTAGAAGATTAAACAAAGAGTAAACCCATAAAATGAGGCTAACGAGGTTCAGGAGTTATTCAGGAGGTTAAAAATGCTGGAGTGAAAAAACTGAGGTTGTAAAAGTGCAGTCAGTTGATGCACGCTTTGAAAACTTGAATTCAATGTTGTTTACAAGTTGGTTTCATTACAAAACTTTGAATTGTTATACATCCAAACCTACTTCTCTGTGTATTTCCGCATGCAATGTATTTTGTTATTATGGAATAAAATGAAATGAAATCTTTATTGTTGAAACTGGACTATTCTGGTGTGTTGTACCTACTGGAAAACAGTCTAGTTTCAAAATATAAATGTTTTTTATGAGTAGGTAGATACTCGTAAGTCATAATAAGGATTAAAATTGTTCCAGTATTTTAATTCTTGTCTGCGACTAACTTTCATTACTTTTATTTAGATTTTTTCCACAAATCTAGTAAACTATGAACAATGCTCTGTGCTTGCAATAATAGTTCGTTCACTTTGTGCATCTTCGTAAGAGTGTGCCAATTCCAGTCTTGTCTAGGGCTTTTGCAGAATTCCTACTGGCTATGGCGTAGCACGACATCGAGGTAGAGGATTTTCCTGTTATCCATAGATTGTCGCGTTTGCTACGAAAGCCGTAGGCCCTCTACGAAAGATATATTTTTCAGTGTAAATATTTTATGGTCACAAAATAATAGCTAGGATGCCTTTAGGTTTGCAAGTAGGTAATATTACATTTTAAGGTATTAGGCAGATACCTCGTTGTGCTATAACGAGAAGCTTTAGTCAACCGCTTATTAATGGCTAAAAAGCACACTTTGGTTCCCATATACCATATACACACTACTTGTTTATGGTATAATTATTTATTTTTTATCAAAAATACGAACTTATAAACTGTCGTATATTAGAATCTAGAGGCCAGAGTGGTTGCCACACACATAATAATTCATGATTGGGTCGACAGGTACGCTGAAATCTTAAAAATATTTTTCTTTTAAAAGGGGACTTACTCAAAAAAGGTCATAAACTGTTTCTCTTCTAAGCCCATGGGTGCTAAACTCGTTTAAGTCCTGATGTTTATTACCACCACAGCAGACTGTTGAAACTTTTATACCGAAAGTTGACGTTCATAAAACATGTTCAGGTGGATTAAAA
Source organism: Epirrhoe alternata (assembly GCA_963565295.1). Taxonomy (NCBI): domain Eukaryota; kingdom Metazoa; phylum Arthropoda; class Insecta; order Lepidoptera; family Geometridae; genus Epirrhoe; species Epirrhoe alternata. The sequence continues at coordinate 7,107,010 of OY751381.1, read as the reverse complement.
AAGGGCGTCGAAGTTTCAGGGGTGTTTCTGGGGACTGCTGGCGTTTGCTTTATTTCTGACGTCTCTGGGATTATAAATTTAGAAATATACTTTAGTAGGTAGTACAATATATATCTGGCTGTTTTAAACGTATCCTGTTAAAAATAAATTTTAGTTGGTAGCGACTTTAATGCCTATTTCAGTACTATGTAAGTACATGTAATGTATGGGTAAGTTTAGGTAAGTTTTCTAGAGAATACAAAAATATACCTCCACGTGCGAAGGTCTCCGTCTATTTAAGGAAGGTAGTCGAAACTTTCAAGACTTTTATTACAACGCCTACGACGAGATGTAGTAATTGGAGCGGAGAATTCCTCATTATCCGGTAATAACAGCTTTAAAACTAGTGCATTATGGTTGGTATTTGTTTGAGTTGTGCCGAGAACAATATTTTGCTTTTAAAAACACCAAGCGAAGTGGAGACTCGAGTGCTTTAGAATCGGAATGGGGATGGAAAATGGAAATACAAAGGTACTCATATGCTCTAGTGTAACTCGTACCTATGCATAGATAGATAGATAGTGTTTATTGTTGAAAAGATTACATTTGTTCTGGTTAGTAGTGTCTTAAATCCTATGTTAGGTTTATCGTGACCTCGTAGACTACAACAGTGAAGAACTGATATTTTACAAAAAAAAAATAAGATTATATAAATTCCAATTTGAATTTCAAAATAGAGAAAACTCACACAAGACTCTTCAACTACTTAAGTAAATAAAAACTAAATCTTGTATCCGCATAAGTACCTTACCTAAAGATTTCCTATACAGATTTATAATACTAACCCAGTACCTATGGTAAGTGATTATACCTAATCACTAGGATACCTAGTAGGTAGGTACTTTGGTAAATTCAAAAATAAAAAATAGATTCCGATTGCTTTCAGCACTTTTCGTTACGATGCGTGTGCATTATGGCAATTTATTATCCATTCAGACACGCAAACCGTCGAATACCATAAGATTTTACAGCTTTCTCAGCAACTCAAAGCTTCGATCGTAAACGTGTGGTAGGCGCCAAGTGCTCCCATTGCGATCATCACCTCGCATAATGGAGAGCGAAGAATATTTCTAGCCTAATGCCTTCCCAGTGTCGTTATGAGGCGCATTTGTTTAGAAATGAGGTATGGGTGGCATTTGCACTGAAAAATATGGAACGCGAATGTAAACTGAGCTTGTAATCTTCGCAGGGGTTATTTTTTTTACGGAAACATTCTAGGCCTAGTATGATTTTTTAATGATTCTTGAACGTTATGGGATTAGAAAAGTTTTAGTGTTAGGTGCTATTAATATTTTCTTTGATATAACGTCTTACTCCACCTGATGTTACCTAAGCAATGAGATCTAGTTCGATCAAAAAGTATCTAACCTGTAGGTAGATACTTAAATAATTAAGGTAGAAGAAAAGTATGTAAGTACCTACCTACTAGGTATTTATATTTTGACTAGGTAACATAAATTATCTTCAATACCGTCTTCAGTTGGAGTAGGAACCTTTTATTTCTCTCTGGACAAATTGAATAGAAGATAAAAAAGTTCTTATTCAGTGACTGGTCCGGCACCTGCACCGGCCAACATCCGGACCGGACCGGACGTCATTTCAGAACCGGAAAATCGCCAATCTCCGTTCGTTCAGGTTGGTTTTTATTTTACACTGCAAAACTACTGACGATTCAACGAATGTTATTGGATGCATCCTACAACTAAGATGTGATTAAAACTATAACAAACAGTTTATGTAATTTTTTAAGTGTTGATCTACTGGGAAGTTCTTTCGACATAAGTATATTAGCTAGATCCGAAACTTGCGAACCCTAATCTATCAAGATTTTCGTTTCAGAAACATTGTTCGGTCGAAAACTCTTATGATTACCACTAATCTCGGTAATGCTCGGTAATAAAATCCCACAAAAACAGAGCACCTGAAGCGACACATAAATATTTTCCTTTTTAAATCCCTTGCCGTTTCTTGCTAGCAATAATTCATGATTTATCGTACTGAGATATTTATTGGCCTAATAAAATTTGTCCTTAGTTGGGCTCTCGCGTTCTTCATAATTCATGCACACAGTTCGCAAGGTGCGACTGGTGCGAGTGTAAAATAAGGTGTAATTTTGTTAACTGCATCGATTATTGCGAAGCGAACAAAATAAATACGAAGAGGAATATTATTCCTGTTCCATTAGAGTTATCGATTCTCTACCATCGATAAGTACTTATTTATTCATAAAAGTTTGTTTTTAAAATTTAGTTTTCACTTGACACTAGAATTTTATCCAGGAAGACAGGTACGTTCCACATGAGCGAAGCTTTCCTACTACAAGAGAAAAACCCGTAATTTCGATTCAAAGGTCGCGGGGTCGTATCCCAAGCGCGCATCATTTTCATTTCAAAAATGCACTTCACAGGACCCCGGAATCATGACATCTTTTGTAAAAAGCTTGAACTAGTAAATTGTTGATGAGGACCGCCAAAGCAAGCCAGGAAGTTGACATTGGCATCTAGTTCATTAAAAACACAACAGATGGCACTCTTGACAACATCATCAGCCTATCTGGACATAGGCCTCCCCTAATAAGCGCCATTGCGCCCTGTCCTCAGCTCGACGCATCCAGCTTCTGCCAGCAGCCTTTCGCAGATCGTCACTCCACCTGGCCGGAGGACGTCCTACACTACGTTTGCCGAGTCGCGGTCTCCACTAAAGAACTCGTTTACCCCAGCGGTTATCGGTTCTTCGGCAGATATGACCAGCTCACTGCCACTTCAGCTTACTAATTCTCTGAGCTATGTCGACAACTTTGGTTCTATGTCGGATAGTCTCATTGCGGATTCTATCCTTCAGAGAAACTCCGACTTTTGACAAACTTACGGCAAATCTTCGCTCTCTCTTTCCTCAATGCCAAAAGATCATAATAATAACTAATAATTTATTCTATTTAACTACAGTAAAATACTAAATTACACTTCATCTACAAGTTTGAATCTCTGATGCTGAGGTTCAGGTAAAACATGGAAGTACTTCTTGAGGATAGTTTGTTCAGATCGCCCGGCATACTGACGCTGCACCCAGGAATGGTCCCACTTTGGATCAAACTTCTCGCATGTGACTACAACTCTGCCTGGCACCATCGCAAATAATGTTCCATTACGTCCAAAACCAACCTGAAAATAATAATAATATTATTATTTTTTTTAATACACAGGCAGCTCTCAGAGCTGATGCGTGTATATCTTAGTTCTTGTCAGTGCGCTTTAAATATTTGTCCAGTCTATTCTTGAAAGAGTTCACTGAGGGGAATAAAAGTTTATTTTATAATATAAAATTCCATACATATGGGTAAAAAAATGGTATCTAATCCTAGTACTTACTGTTAAGTATAGCTGATATTTTTATGTAGCTTAATTCAGTATGATTGAACAGAAACACAAAAAGCATTTATTCAGTAGGACTGCTGGGATCACTTTGAATTGAATCATCATAAAGTTAGATTATTGATGTCTGTATTTAGATAAAACTTGGAATAGATTTATTTATATCAAATTATTGTTTTATTTCTCTTTTGATCATTACCTACCATATTAAACTTTGTTAATTTTTAAGAACTTTGGTAACTCTGTTCATTTTTATGACACAACCACAATGTAATTGCATTTACAACCGCAAGGAGCCTGTTTCCCTGCAACACAGGTTTTCACAAACCTCTCACAGGCACCAGTCTCAGTCTTTGCATTAATGTACATAGTTGGATAATCTATATTGTGTTCTTTTCTATACTATAATAATATAATAAAGAGGAAAGATTTGTTTGTTTGTTTGAATTGTCTCTTAAACTACTGGACCGATTTGAAAAATTATTTCACCATTAGAATCCTACATTATCCCTAATGAACATAGGCTATATTTTATCATGGGAAAGTAAAGTTTTCCCGAGGGACTGTGGGTAACACCGCGGCAGACAGCTAGTATACAATAAAGCATTAATCTATCTATCTATCCATCTATCTATTATGATAATGTGTTGAGAAAATATACTATTTTGAATTGAATTGAATTTGAATTCTGAAGCCATAGGCATAATAAATGTAGAGATACCAGAAGAGCAACCAAGGGCAAAAGTTAGTTCATGTTTTCTATTTAGGTATAAGAGGCAATGTTAAATTTTATATCTAGTCTCCCAAGACTTATTTTTAAGTGCTATTAGGCTTTTGACAACAAGAAATCAAAGATTAATTTATATGATTTTGATCTCAAATAAAAGAAAATGTATTGAAAGCAAGTTCTGTGCAGAGATTATCTTATGAATACAGTCTCTTTAGGGTCAATCTCTTCTATATAAGATCTTCTCAAATTAGGTACCTATATAGAATATTTTGAATGTTGAAACAGGAAGTAAGTACTCACATTTAAACCAGGGTGGAACCTTGTTTTGTTCTGTGTGGCCAGCATATGACCAGACTGAACGAAATGTCCATCCTGCACTTTCCACCCCCTTCGCTTCGGCTTCACTTTACAGTTCGTGTTCTGTGTACTACCACCGGTCTTCTTACTCGCATTGCGAACAAAATCTGCAATGAAAAAGAGAAAAATTAGAGGAATAAGGACTCATATGTAACCTATAAAAATATCTTAATTATTACCTTTAATAACCGAGTTCGCTTTAAGCGAGTTGAACAATAATATACCAGACATAATTCAGCTATTCTTTAGAACTTGTTTCCTGCACTTTTAATTGAAATACTGAACAAAAACAATACAAATTAGTACTGAGAAAACCGAAGCTCACTATTTCTATTTTTTGACACTGACGGCTGACAGTCAGTGACACTGAAACATTAAGAGACAGTGAAAATCTAAATAAGCTTGCAGAGTGCATAGTATGAAATTTTAACCTAATCGAACGCGAACTATTTAAAGCTAGTAATACGCGAAAAATTTAATAGCTTCAAAAGTCTTATCAAAATTTTGGATTCCGACGGGATTCGAACCCGCATCAATGAAATACCAAGTGTGGATTAGCACTATAAAATTACAAAAAAAAGTTATGTTTGTTTATTCATGAATGAATGAACCAATAGATGGCGCTGCTATGTTACCATTGCGTTTAACGCGAATATGTAAAAAACCCGCACTACCGTGACTGGACCACAGAGTAACTAGACTGGACTAATTTATTGACTCTTGGACTCGCGGTACAGTCAGTTTGAGAATTTTATTAGCTAGGTACTGAACGAGTTAAAATACAGATCATTAATTTCGTCATAACCTGTGAAAAATATAATGTTGGTATCTAAGTAGGTACTCAGGTACATTTATTGTTTAGGCAGTGAATATGTAAATTACCAAAGACTACATTAAATACCTTCATTTTTTTGGTCCCGTAGAAATTAAGTCTGTGATGAAATTGTTACGAGTTGTGTTGCGTTTTATTTATCACACTTAGGTCAAGTTGCTATCAAGGACATGAACTAAAAAATATTCAACTGATAAAAAATATTGGTAAGTAAGTAATAGGTACCTTCGTAGATAAAAAAGTAATCACGTTGTATACAAGCACCGTAAAACTTGATACGATATCGATCAAACCGCATCAGATCATGCGATATGTCAAGTAGGTGGGTAGTAGGTACCGTTGGTAGTAGGTAGTACTAGTACCTATGCCGTATTCCCTACGTAGTTCAAAATAGGCATTATGCAAGTAGCTAAAAACTTTCATTTTCTACCTATATTGTAGACGTAGGTTTACAATTTAAGGTTAAGAGTATTAGGATTACTTATTAGGAATTAATCCAGATAGGTAGGTAGTAGCCTACCGGTACCTACAGCTAGGTACTTCAGATTTTTAAAAGGCTTCATCCCAGAGAACAAAATGAATAAGTTCAGTAGGATACCGCTTCGTTCATTTTAATAAACTACAATTCATTAATTTAATTTAGTACCTACAGTCATTATACCTACCTACTTAATTAATAGTCGCAAAGCTACTGGCGCGCAGAAAAGCCTTTTATGTTCATTCATAGTCAACCAGTTACATGTACCAATCACACGCTCGCACGAAACAAATAGACCGATAAAAATAAAAAAAAAGACAAGTGAAAAATGTTTTTGTTAATTTTAATAGCGTTCGCGATTATTGTTTTAATTTCGTGGTATAAGTTGTTAAACGACAGCAGTAAATTGAAAATACCAGGACCCGTACCTATGCCATTGGTAGGCAATGGGCTGATTTTTCTGGGAGACTCGGCAAGTAAGTTCTATATTTTTATTACAATCCTAGGGGCTATTAGTGAATAAGGCAAATGATGTGCAGCAGGATCGGAATATGTAATTGGTTTCATAAAATAATACTTAGACTTTTACTATTACCTATAGTCAACAGTAGCTTAGTAGTTATAGCTTAGGTAGGTACTTAGGTACCTACCTTATTATTTTTCTATTATCAGAAATTTCATTTTTTTATCATCCTTTTACATTTTAAAACTGATTTTATCACCTATTTGTCGATTTATCGCCTTTTATTTGCATGACCGTGGGTAGATAATTATAATTCAAACTAAAGTTTACGTCTCATGACTGACGATATTCAAATTGGGCTATTTGATTATTTAAATAAATTTTGAAGACATCCACCGAACGTTTTCGATTAAAAAAAACCTATTTAAGTTATGCTGAAAGGAATACCTATTAATGTATAGTACTAGTACTCATTAATCAAATAGGAATCTCTAAATGCAGCCAGTAGCTTTAAAATTTGTCCCTAGGTAGGGAGGTACCTACCTACTTAGCGGCACATTAGCGCTATCAAAATAAATTTTTTTTTGGAGGCAGGCCGGTGCATTAGGCCTATAATTTTTAAGTAGGTTAAGTTTTAAGTAGATAGGTATACCAAATCAAGTATATAAACACAGGTAGGTAGTTTAAATCTACTTAGGTAGGTAGGTACTAGCCTAAATCTTTGATTGAAAATTCTTTGTTCTATTCCAGATTTCATTAGCCAGGTGTCCAAGCTTGCCGATGATTATGGAGGTGTTCTCAGGATCTACCTGTTTTCGAATCGATACATGCTATTCAGCCATCCGAAATACATCGAGGTGGGTCAATAATTGATTAAGGTAGGTGGTACCTACCTGCCTACTCTACCTAAAGTGGGCATCACGTTATCGAAGTTTTACACAGCAAGACTTGACTAATTCTTCCCTCAAATGCCTACTTTATTGATAGGTAGGTACATACTCAAATTGATTTAAACTAACTGTAGATACTTAGTAGGTACAGAAAAATTACCAAAATATAAGTAGGAACTTACCTAATTTGAAGAATGCCGCTGTAATATAAAGTCCTTTTCACGTCGGAACGGTTCCGTGTTATGGCGCTTTTATGTTAATATCTGAAATAATTAAAAAGGAAATAGACAAAATCCTTTTTTATTGAAGTTGTATCTTGTAGTATTATCAATAGATTTCATTTTTTTCAAAATTTTTCATTGTTGTACAGCGTAAAACGTAAAAGTTATATGTGTCAGGGATACGTTCCTAACGTGAAAAATACTATAGCCATGATATTTTGGTCTTCAGCATAAATAATGACATAAAAGGTGATTTCTAACGTTTTAATCTTCTGGTGTGCTCTAAAACTTCAATTTCATGACTTTTCAGCCACTCATTTCAAGTACGGAACTAATAGTTAAAGGAACATCATATCGATTTGTAAGACCTTGGTTAGGACAAGGTCTCCTTACAAGTGCTGGTGCGTAGATCAAAATTTAAAAATAAAAAATATGATCTTTAGGTGTACATGAATGATCAATAACTAAACTACTTCGTTCATTCTACAGGCCACAGATGGAGATCCCATCGAAAGTTTCTTACTCCTGCTTTCCACTTCAATATCTTGCAAAACTTTCTGCCAGTTTTCTGTCAGAATGGGAAGATTCTGACAGATAAACTCTCGAAACTGGCGGATGGGAGCAACATCAACCTCTTCCCCATAATAGCTTTAGCGGCTCTTGATAATGTTACAGGTAAGAATATTTATTTATTTATTTCTCATTACACTATCTTATCAAGGAGCCCCCAATGCAATAGCGTAGTTTTATCTTAAATTCTTATTTCTTTAGTTCATATTTTTACAAATTATAATTTTAAACATTTATGTCAATAAAACAAAAATTTAACTTTTTTTGTAAAACTGTTTAGAGCTACTTACTAAACTTAAGTACCTAGGTAAATATTCGTTATTAGAGCCGTGTTGGCCGAATAGGGTTGTACTTCGACTTTCAATCCGAAGGTCGTGGGGATCGAATCCCGGACTTGTTGGTGTTGGTTGGCTTGTTGGTCCCGGTGTTGATGCACAATGGATTTTGTGTTTCGTAAAATTTATATGCGCTTTAACACGAGTTCTGACCGGTGAAGGAAAACATCGTGAGGAAACAGTATTCTTATAGGCGGCGATAGGCTTGTCACGTATGGAATACTAACTTCTGCAAGATAGTGGCATGTATCAAATATGTATTTGCTTCTGACTATCCCCTTAGACATCTTCAAAGGATTTGGAATATTAAAGATCTGAGAGAATGTCTACCGCGCCTTGGGGATATAGTCTGTTTATGTTTTTTTACGTACCTATCTGTTTATTTACATTATCGCAATGAGCTACAAAAATAAATTGGTACTCAGGCCTAATAACAAAATAGGTCGGTATAGTGTAGATATACCGACATTTTGACATACACAGTCCTATTAACAGTCATTTACCCCTGACCTACTTAACCTTGGGGTTTGATAAAAAAAACTAGGTAGGTTACGTATACATCTTATTGTCCGTGACTGTACCTATAAACGACGTAAGTATTGTAAGTAGTAGTGTACCTACCAGCCAGCAACGAAAGTCGATATTTATTTTTTAGAAAACTGCTAATCATCTTTCGTTGCCGACTGTACCAAAGTAGAAATACCTACCTATTTTCATAGAACATTTGGTTAAAAATAAGAAGCTGTTTTGTATTATTATTATTATTTTCAAGACCTTTCGCGATATAAGTTCATTGAGTACGTAATTATTATTAAAACCTATACCTAACCTACTAAGCCATGGAGCGTTAAGTAGGTATTTATGTATTTAAACTGGTTGGCTACCTAGAATACTTTAATTAAGTAATAGCATTAAGACAAATCTCTAGTGGTTTACAGTGCTATTATAAAACGTATTTTGTTGTATTATTTCTTGTATTTGATAAATAAATAAAAAATAAAAAAAATATAAAAAAATAAACGTTCTAGGTAATCCGTTAGGTAAGTAACTATTATTTGCGATTTACGTGCAGTATTATTACCGGATTTAAATTGTAGGTAAGTACCTACCTATCACAATGGCCTCTATCTCGGACAGTTGCAATTTCAATGTAATTCCGGTAACAGGTAGGACAATTGGACCAAAATGCACCTTACCTTGGTTTAAAGTTTTTGAATAACGACATGCTCAAGGGTAATTTTTACTAGAGAAGCAGCGAATATTCGGTTACTGCAACCAAAATTCACTAACCTCATCCAACGTTTTAATCTGTCCGGTCATTTTTATTCTTAGCTATCCGGCTTTCGAAGGATATAGGCGTAGTCGGATGATTGATAAAAATAGATTAAAATCAAAATTATAAGTCACCTAAATACAAAACAACTTCTTGGATTCGTAAAATTAATGAACTTTGCTTAATAAATTTAATTTAAAATGGTTTTACCTATAAACAACTTCTATCTATCTATCTATACAGCCAGTAACACCCACTGCTGGGTATAGGCCTCTTCTCTTTCACGCCACTCCTGGCGGTTTTGTGCCAGTCGGATCCACTGTTCTCCCACCGCCCCCACAATATCGTCTGACCATCGGGCAGGTGGTCTGCCTCGAGGCCGCCGCATATCTCTTGGCCACCATTCGGTAACCGCCTTGGTCCATCGGTTGTCGTCCCGTCTGGCCAAGTGTCCCGCCCATCTCCACTTGAGCCTCGCTATCCGTATACCAACATCCTCGACCTTAGTGCGGCGTCGAATCTCGACGTTTGGTATACGGTCCACGAGGTGGATACCTAGCATGGCCCGCTCCATGGCTCTTTGAGCAACCCTTATAGCGTGCATGTGCTCATTTGTGAGAGGCCATGTTTCGGATCCATAAGTAAGGATGGGAAGAACACATTGGTTGAATGTCTTGGTTTTTAGACATTGCGGGATTTTGGACTTGAAAACATCTTCCAATTTACCAAAGGCAGCCCACCCCAGTTGGATGCGCCTAGAAATTTCCCTCAACTGGGAGCCTCGGCCAAAGGACAGTCGATGTCCAAGGTAAACATACTCATCGACTGTCTCTATTCGGTGGTTGTCGACATCGATGTTTGGTATGTGGGACGGATTATTTGTCATTACCTTGGTCTTCGACATATTCATCCGTAGGCCGACGCTCAAGGACGCTCAAGCAGTTTAGCGAGCATGGTCTGGAGTTCTGCGGCGGACTCGGCAACAAGAATAAGGTCGTCAGCAAACCGCAAGTGTGACATGTTCCGGCCGTTGATCTTAACGCCTCTCTCTTCCCAATCTAAAGTTTTCATAACGTCCTCCAAAAGACACGTGAATAGTTTTGGGGAAATTGTATCTCCTTGACGTACTCCACGGCTTATGGGTATTAGGTCCGATAGTTTATGCATGCGTACTTGCATAGTTGCAAATTTATAAAGCTCCCGAAGAATATTAACGTAGCGCTTGTCAATATTGCAACGATGGAGAGAGTGAAACACCGCCCAGTGTTCGACGCTATCAAAAGCTTTCTCATAGTCGACAAAGGCGAAACACAGTGGGCGGTTATACTCTCTACATCTCTCCATCAATTGCTTAACAGTGTGTAAGTGGTCTAAGGTGGAGTAACCGCTTCGGAAGCCTGCCTGCTCGACTGGTTGGTAGTCGTCGAGTGTTCGCGACAGTCGATTGCATAAGACCTTGGAGAAGGCTTATGGGCCTATAGTTTTTTAAATTAGTTTTATCTCCCTTCTTGTGGAGTATCGAGACGATAGCATTTTTCCATGCATCTGGTGTGATGGTCTCAAATAAAACTTTATTGAAGAGGTCAGCAAGTGGTTTAAGTACCGTGAGTCCTCCTGCTTGCAACATCTCGACGTAAACGCCATCTTCGCCAGATGATTTCCCGCGCTTCATTCGAGATAAGGCAAATCCAATTTCGTTTTCGAGTATGGGAGGTATTTGCTCCATATCCATACGTTCAATTGGGTTTGCTCGAAGGTCCGCAGCATTTGGCGAATCTGGTTCCACTTTTTTGGACGAGTATAACTCGCCATAGAACTCTTCAACAATTTGAATAATGCCATCTCGATTTGTCACGATTTCACCAGTCCTGTTTTTAAGTTTATTAATTTCTGATTTATGTGTTGCTAATTTACGTCTAAATACTTTTGGGCCTCTATTTTGCTTGATTGTTTCTGTAATAACTTTAGTGTTAAATGTTCTTAAATCATATTTAATGGATTTTCTAATAGATTTATTCAAAGTTTCTAATTTCCTTTGGTCTGCAATATTATTAATTTTCATTTCTCTTCTTTGATTCAATAGTGATAGTGTATGTGATGTTAGCTTTTTATGCGTTGGCTTTATTCCTCCTATGTGTTTTTTGGTTGTGTTGGTTACTATTTCAACTAAGTTTTTATTTAATGAATTAACGTCCATGTTCACTTCTCCTAATGCATCGAATTGATTTTTCAAGTCAAGTTGGAACTCTTTTTGTAGGAAAAAATACGCGTTCCTGTCATACTTTTGATGTTGCGGCTTGACCATCTTACATCTTTCTTTATTGAGATAGCATCGGAAAGTGGCACGAACCATTCTATGGTCGCTACTAGTTTTAAATCTCTTTAAAACGGTAACATCTGTTATGTTCTTATTTTGTTGAGTGAGTATATAATCAATTTTGTTTCTTGTGTATCCGTTTGGACATATAAACAACTTATAACAACTATAATAACTGCGCTAAAATTAATATAATAACTTATATAAACAACTTACATAACAATATTTTATTCGACGTTTTCCGATCAATATCTGGCACAAACCAACGTCTCTTGCATTTTAATATTTTTTGCAATAAAAACAAACTAAGTATACAGTTCCTACTATTAATTTGTCAAGTCAATAGTCATATAAATAAATATAAATGACCTGCCAAGTAAATCTTAAACCCGTTTGAAAAAATGCAATCATGGCCGACACGCAAAGCAAAATTAGGGTCTAGACGAAAAAACTTCCTGTCCAGTGTCTAGAATGCTAGCTAAACTTAGTTCTATAGATTTTATGGTTGCTCCCATTTTATAACTTTTTGTTAAGTACCTATATAGTTACCGTTTTTGCTTTGCAGAATCCATTATGGGTGTGTCCGTCAACGCACAAAAGGACATTGAATCAAATTATGTAAAGGCTATCGAAGAGTAAGTTTCAATTTTATATCATATTTTAATAAGTAAATAAACAACCTGAGAATATGCCAAGGTCAGTAGGTCTACAATTTTTTATTCCTTTTTCCTGGTAGGTAGGTAGTAGGTACTAACTAGTTCAAGAATGATTCTTGCTTGGTTATAATTTTTCAATCTTTATTCCTAAAATGTATGTGGCGTGGCCGCTACCACTAGTCCACCCCCTGCAGTGCTCGCCTTTGATCATAATGTTTCGTAGCTCGGCGTAGCACTTCGTAGACACCTCTCAATATTATTTATTTTCAGATTAACAGTTATAATCTCACTTCGAATGCGGAATCCGTTTGTTGCGGAAGAGGTTTTCTTCAACATGTTGCCGTACAAGGCTCGGCAAGATAAAGCTCTGGCGGTGTTGCACGGACAAACAACCAAAGTCATAGAGGCCAGACGTGAGGAGTTGAGAAGAAATAATATAACTAGTTTACCTTCGGACACGGATACTGGTGAGTGAGGAAGCTTTAGGCAGCGTCCTAATTGCCCATTCTATTTCCATAGCGGGGTACCGCTATGGAAATACAATGGATAGGTATCTACTCAAATAAAAAAATACTAAATTGCTCCAATTTTGGAAGATATTCAATAAAGTGAGTTTATAAAATTGAAAAATACTTAATTATAATAAAGATTATGTATGAATAAACATCACTTACATAATCACATTATTTTTACAGGCATAAAAAACAAGCACGCATTTTTAGATTTGCTTCTGCTCTCCGAAATAGATGGCATTAAAATCGACGATGAAAGCGTTAGAGAAGAAGTGGATACCTTTATGTTCGAGGTAAGTAAAACTGGTAGCAAAAACTCTTGATATTTAAAAAAACATAGAAACATGCCATAATGAACATAGCCATGATGACTGTTCTCTTCAACACTCCAAATTATAATTAAGATGTTTTCTAGGGTCAGCCTATCAATTTGTGTGAAGAAACCAAACCCGTGCTTTTAGAGATGTTAGAAAGTTAATACGAAGTTGATCTTTGTCAGTGCTATTAAGCTTTTAACCTACTGGATACTTAATTATAAGACAAATCGTAGTGGTTTCGTAATTGTTATGTATAAAAAGTAGGTAAGTATTAGTAGTACCTACTTAGTTTATTCAATATTTATCGGACACGAACAAATAATAATAAATGTCCCATTCTCTTACTTTTATTCTTATATTTTTTCTTTTAGTTTGACAGATACGTTAATAGATTTCCATGACAGGATAGTAATTATAATTACCATTCATTTGCATTTAGTATCTATCAGTAAAGTAGGTACCAATATTAGGTACTTAATTACGTTTATCTAGTTGTAAGAAAAAACAAGTCAATAAAATAAACCTTAAGTGGGTAAATAGAGATAATGCTCTGACTATTAATAAAGGTTGGACTTATTATTTGATTTTAAAAATTATAATTAACATGAACCAAATGAAGTAGAAAGTGTCAATTTATATCAATGTAATTTATTTACTAATACATGAAAACGAATGAATCATTATTATTAATGTAATTTATAAATTTTATGCAATAGATAATAGGCGGTTTGACCGGAGTTGCAGGCCGGATACCGGCCGAATTGTAACTGGAAATAAAATATCTGTCGCATCCCTAAATTTTAGCGCAGTTCTGGTTGTTAACCTACCTACAGTGGATACAGTGAAAATAATAGGTAGAGGTAGTAGGTAGGTAGGTACTTATACTTATATCTGAAATTAAATGTAAGTACATTTTCGAGGAGTATGAGCTACGTACTACGAGTCGCACGTTTTTATTTCAGGGTCACGATACCACAACTTCCGGCATTGTATTTTGTTTATACTGCATCTCAAATCACGAAGATGTTCAAAATAAAATATTAAAAGAACAACAAGATATCTTAGGCGATGACTTTAACAGCGATCCAAGTTACACGTAAGTTTTTTTTGCTAAATTAAAATACCAACATAATTATTTTAATTTATTTACAGAATAGCACCTGTAAGTAGGTACCTGTACTCTATATTTTTCCTGCTTCGAATGTGTAGCGTGTTTTACGCGTTTGGCAAGCCTCGGCCAACTTAGCGTGCAAGCAAGACAAAATGGTAAGTTACCGTCATTTCACTGGTGTGCAAGCGGGAGAACAGGAGCTTGGCAGTAGGCTTTTGCAAGCGTGGAAAAGCGGCATAGGGTACCTCTAAAACGGCCTCATAGGCCATTAGTACCAGGCCCTCCGAAAAAAATTACTTATTTTGATCTGTCTGTACCTACCTATTGTCAATTGGTAGGCAAATAGGTATCAGTACCTATTTGATCACATTTAAAAAAAAAATTAGACTAAATATAAAACAGGCAAAGAGCCGTGTAGGTAACCTCCACCCGAAACTAAAAAAGCAAGGTTTCAAAATATACCAATCGGAAAGAGGTACTTATTTAGGTACTTTAATTCTATCGAAAGGCCAGCGGATTGCAAATCTTTTCTTGTTTCAGAGATTTAAAACAAATGAAGTACTTGGAACTAGTAATAAAAGAATCACTCCGCCTTTATCCCTCCGTGCCATTAATTGAGAGGCTCGTTACTAAGGATACAGGTAATGTTACTATAGCTGGTACATCACTAAATCATAGAGTCCAACCAAATAAAAAAGAACTGTAACCATCTTTGTAAGATTTCACACTAAGATGGTAGCAGGAAGCTTAACGATATTGTCAAATATTGTATGGTTGGTTGCACGTCCACCATGCAGTTAAACTCGATGGACGTAACGTTTTTAGTTTATCGGTAAACAGAACTTGGACTAGGCTACACCGCGTGTCGTAGTTAAAAATATGATGCATTAATCGCACGCGATTATGTTGATATTCTCATCCACTTGCTGACATTAATGATAGCAGGATTTATTTTATACCTATTCGTTAATTTATACCATTTATACGTAGGTAACAATTATTATAATTTTTAGCCTATTATTATAATTAAGTTCTGCGGTTGGTTTAGGTATCTAATCTACCTACATAGGTACCAGTGTCTGCGGAGCAAAGAGTAGGTAGTTCTCTAACTAAGGTACGGTCAGCGTCACCAACTGTTAACCCTCCTGCAATACAAACCGCCTACGCTGTACTAAGGGGGTAACCGATTGGTGACGCTAACTTAATCCTCTTGGTTAATTAATCTACTGTTATAGGTACCTACGGTCTACCTAATACTAGGCCATCAATCAAAAAAATATTAGATTAGATTTATATACTTACCTAAGGCTTGGCTTTGCTAGCATCCAAATGTTTTGAAAAAATAAAACAATATTCAATTACTCTTCTCTGTTTATCACTCCATGCAACCGCGATGTCACGCCAGTTCAGAAAATTGTATAAATAACGCTTTTCTACAATACAAAGTGGAACAATTACTTGTAAAAGACCCGGAAAGGGCCATAATTATATATCACAGTCAGGTGCTCTATCATCAATGTGTCATGATGCAACCTAGGGGTAATTGGCATCTAGATGTGTAATCTAGTTAGATGGTATTATTTATAGGTTAAGTTGCAGTTTCTACGATGACAGTAAGTGGGTACCTATTATGAACTTGGGTGTATTATTTTACGTCGTGTTAAACAGCTTGTCGAGCCTGCACGCTTAACGCACACCTACAAGCTAGCTAGGTATCCTGCAAATGTGTAGGTATTCCATAAAACTTAAAATGCCCCTGGCGAACTTCTTGACAATGAATTCAAAAACAACATCACAGATGTCTTGAACACCAGATTTAAAGACTGCTTGCAGGTACCTACACGCTAAGAAATTTCATCGTGGCTGGTTGTTTGTTTTCTGTGTGTTGGTACAAGCAAAGCAGCCTTAAAAACCGCCTAAGATTTGTATTACTTTTCAGTCATTGGCGATGTCAAAGTACCTAGAAACACATCTATCGTCGTGGGCGTGCTCCAAGCACAGCGGCACCCTGACATGTACGACGATCCGTTGGCGTTCATACCGGAGCGATTTGAAAACCCTGTAAAGAACCCATTTGGCTGGATTCCGTTCAGCGCTGGACCGAGAAACTGCATTGGTTAGTATTCAAACGAGCCTACGACAAAAAAAACACGTTTTGTGTTGTTAAATTTTACTGTCTCCTGAATGTTTAAATTCATTACAGGTCAAAAGTTTGCGATGATGGAAATGAAGGTGACTCTGTCGGCAATCGTCAGGCGGTTCAAGTTGCTTCCTTCTGGAATAGAGCCAATATTATGTGCTGACCTCATCCTGCGTTCAATGAACGGCGTACATGTACGATTCAAACCGAGAAGCTAGACTTAGGTGGTTTTTCCGAAAAGGTAGGTAGAGAAGTAGGTACAGAAGTTAAAATTTATAAACGGGCTAAGTGTGATTTAGTATGTAGCGACCTTATTAGTTTGTGAATAAGTTAAGAATTAAATAATTTTTACCTATTTCTCGTTTTATTTAATAAGTAGGAACAAATTCTCAATAATGTACACGCACGGTAGATACGTCCGTGAAAAATACTGAAAAATGTGATCTGGGTAGATACAGATACCTACTCTACTACCTCGACGCTACAACTACTTGGCTTGTCGCGTTATGGTGCCATGCGTTTGGTACTCGTACTAGTATGGGTAAGTAGGTATAGCTATTATGTATTCTTTTGTCTGATGCCTTATTATAGTCCGACAAAAATATAACTTTAAACTCTGTACTCGAAAAACCAGTGCTGCCACCAACCATGGCAATGTACCACTGATCTCTAATATATATCAGTGCAATGTACCGACTATTGATAACTTCGATTTGTATAGTTATGTCACCTAGCGAGGCTTACTTATACTCGTGACACTCAAAATGCATAGAAAAAAAGCAAAAAATCAAAATCAGACATTCGGTTTGTCTAAATTGGCATTGACAGATAGTCGACTAGACTTTTGGTGATTTAATTTTGTTTGTTTGTATTTTACTGTTTTGCTTTGAGAACAATATTTTTGCATTATTTTAAGCTCAAAGTTACAAAAATGAGCGCGGAGAATCTAAATATTGCCCGGCGCAAACTAAATGAAGTGCTGGATCAAAAGTCTACGAAATATTTCGCCCAAATGAAACTATGGTTCCGCATGAAACTCACAAAAGAAGAATTCGATGTTGAAGCCAGAAAACTGCTAAATCCAGATCAAGTGCATTTCCACAATGAGTTTTTACTGGCTTTATTGAATAAAGTAGGAGGCTTGGCGGAAGCATCGATCTCTATTGCGCAGGAGAAAGCGATATCTCAAAGTAAAAATGTCAAGAAGCACAAACGGAGCACCAGAACTTCTGAGAAGTCGAACTTTGATCCTGTGGATCTTGGGGACTATTTGCCACCGACCTCGCCGCAGGGAGCTGGTAGTGACGGTGTTAAATATGCTGCGCAGGTGAGAATACTCTTTTCATTCTCATTTTGTTCCACTAATAATGAGTAAATTAGCTACCTAACTAATACTCACCCATTTTATTTTTAGGAAGTCTTTCTTCCTGACCATTCTCTCATCGTCGGCCGTTTCATGCTAGCAGCTTGGGATGTTGGTCTTGAGGGAGTTGAAGATGATGCTGCTGACATTATGGTGGTAGCCACTCAGACATTCTTGAAGAACATACTCACTGCTGTTCTGGCTCAGCGTAAAGGCTATAAGAAGAAAGGGCAGTTTATGTATGATCTTGGGACTGATATGCCCAATATGTGGCTCAGAAATACTTCAAAGATCAATGACCCATTGTTCGGGGGGAGAGTGGAAGTGGGGGAGGGGTCAGATGATCTGACACCGAGGTGTCCTCCTACTCTTGATGAAGTGGAACATGCCGCTGCTCTGGAGATGGCTTGCAGGTATGCGCTACATTTATAGTAGTCTTGTGCTTACTCAGTAAGAAATAATGCTGGACTTTCACAGCATTATCTAGGCTCAAAGTAAGCAGAGCATAAGTTATGGGAACTACATGTCTGATATACTTATATACTTTTTGTTTGTAAATAGTATACATTATACATAGAAGACACCCAGACCCGAGACAAATATTTGATCAAATCAAATCAATTTATTTGCAGGAACATATGTGCTTAGGAATTAGGTCTAAGTGGTAATAATATTACAGTACAATGTATGTCCTACCAACTTTAGGCATGCAAATATTTTACATAGGCTAGAGATTGGGAATTAATCAGTCATTTTAAGGAATTCATCAACAGAGTAGAAACATTTTGAGATCAGCCATTTTTTAAGTTTAATGTAGAATAGATTTCCGTTAAAGCTTTTAATATCCTCCGGTAGTTTATTGTAGATCGTAATGACCATAAAATAAGCTTGACGTTGGGTGCATGTCAAGTTTGTAGATCATGCAGACCTTCGTCCACTGCGCTACAGAGGTTGTAAAAAAATTTATTATGTAATGTTGTCTGACAATTATTGCCGTCCTGCTGAAGAAAATTAGCTTAATTTACTTGGAATATTGCACCTACTGGGCTATGCTTGGTGTCTCTCTACGAGATCTAATCAGGAATGAAGAGATCCGTAGACGCACTAAAGTCACCCACATAGCACACAGGATTAGCAAGTTGAAGTGGCAGTGGGTGGGGCATATAGCTCGTAGAACTGATGGCCATTGGGGCAGAAAAGTTCTCGAGTGGAGGCCATGCACCGGAAATCGCAGCAGAGGACGGCCCCCCACTAGATGGAAAGGCGATCTTGTAAAGGTTGCCGGGAGCTGTTGGGTGCAGGCTGCACAAGATCGATCACAGTGGAAATCGATGGGGGAGGCCTATGTTCAGCAGTGGACGCTAGATGGCTGAGATGATGATGATGATGATGAATGCACCGACATAAGCTGGACCAAACAGACACAGTACATAAATAAATAATGCTGGATAACATAACTTTTAGTTTTAAGAGTAGTCCCTTTTCCACATCTCAAAAGCAATCCAAGTTCAAAATGATTGAATTGCAAGCCAGAACGAATCTTTTCGTTTTATATCTCCTTTGAATCTTGCCATCTGCCTTTCTGGTCATTTAGCTAGAGTTTATCCTGCTTCCATTTGTGAAGGGCGTGATTGGTAAGAGCTCAGTGGCCATTCCATTCCATGCTCCTATTGAGGGCTAGATATCTTCAGGGGCTCTCTTCAGTCTTTTGAATCTTGTGGACTCTTTCAGAACGAATCTAAAACCATACTCATATTCATAAATCTCTATTATAGCGTTCCAAAAGAGGATGAAAGTGAAAACCGCCTAACTATTGAAGAGCTCTATCAGGCACTGTTGTCTAATCGCAACATCATTGCATCACACTCGGTCTACTCCGTCAACATGGAAAGGATAGCTTGCATGTTGAATCATCCTAGCACTTAAGGTAACATCATTATTTGGTAAGCATTTAAAAATGGTTGCTTCATGCAAGCAACACTTTTTTATCAAATTTTTTAATAAGATTTATAGATAAGTAAGCCACTCCTTAAAAAAGATGAAGTTGTTTTATTAAATGTGCGTACTACTTACTTTATAACATTCTATCTCTTTTTTGTGAGTAATGGATTTTTGAGACAGGACATGGAGGGCAGGTATGTACCTTAACCATTGTAGCTACAGGAAAACACTCTTAGGAGACTTCTTTGAACATAAAATCGATAGGTTAGCCTGCCCTCAAAAATCTGATGATGATGATGACCCTGTATGTATTATGTGTTTTGTATGTTTCTGATGAAAACGTGGGAAATGTAATTGAGTTTGTACTAAGATCTATCTGTGTTAAGTAGTGTACTGTCAATGTATCAGATAAAAATATATTTATTGATGTTATGTTATATGTAAGGATATAAATTAAAATCACACACAACTATAATAAATAATAGACTTGTAATTACTTGTACACGTTTTGAAGTTGTTTTCTTTTGTGTCCTAAACATTTTTATTTGAGTTTTTTTTAAGGATGTTATCTACACTAATATTATAAAGAGGAAAGATTTGTTTGTTTGTTTGTTTGAATTGAATTCGCTCCGAAACTACTGGACCATTAGAATCCTACATTATCCCTGGTGCACTTAGGTTATATTCTATTTCGGGAAAGTGATGTTTTCCCGAGGGACCGCGGGTAACACCGCGACGGACAGCTAGTTTTAAATAAAAAGTTTGAAATGTATAAAACTTTATGTTTAAAACTATAAAATTCACAATTCAATCATGCAAAAATACATTATTCACAACACTTATAATAGGAACTTGAATTACTAAATAGGTACTACCAATAACTATTATTTTTACAACTAACTCAAACAAAACTTAAGCAAAATTTCAGAGTTAAAAAAATCTATTAATAGATAATTATAATACAAAATCCATGATATACTGAATAATAACCATGCAAGAACTATTTAAAACGTATTTTATTGTATTGCCTAAAATATGAATAATAATTTTAATATTAATAATAATTTTTTATTTTTTGTAATTTTTAATCTATTAAATAATCTAGACCAAAAACTTGAAGACTTTCAAAAACTATTTTGAATGCATATACAAATGCATACAAAGTAGTTTTTGTAATTGGATCAACTTCTGAAATTGTTTCTCTATAAAACTGACTAACTGAAGAGACTAAAGACGGCAAATATTCATAAAGATATCTATTAATGAGGGAGAATGAACAGGACATGTCTCCAGAAAAAACATTTGACACATGTCCACTTTTTGGTAGTGGTTAGTATTTTACGTGGCGGGTTGCAAGCCCATCACCGCGTAATACTAACTAGTTTTTCACCAGTTATTGTACTGCAACTACTATACATACATAGATTTACAATTATATTTTAAAAACTTAAGAACAAATATCATAATCAAACAGCATTTCACTAGATACAACAATCTCAATCCTAAATGTTATTCTTATTGCTATTTTTACATCAATGGCGATGGAGGAGAAGGCGTAGGTGATTTTACAGTAACCTGAGGAACGTCTTGGACCGACGGCGATTTACTAGAAGATAGCGGCTGCGATCCATGAAGAGGAATCCTACGGATTAGTTCATCGATTGAATGACGTGAACGGGAGAGTTCGTGGGTTGACACCGGTTTTGATCGAGAGAGTTCGTGTGCTACGGGTTTTGACCGAGAGAGTTCGTGCGTCGACAGTTTTGATCGTAGTTCGTGTGTTGATCGAGGTAGTTCGCGCGTTGACCCCTGCCGCGAACTAGGTTCTTGCGAACCCTGACGAGAGCACGGTAAGTTCTGCATCTCTTGTTCGTTACCATCATCGGACATGCTCCCAAGGAATCGTCTCTTCTTCCACACGATAAAGCCGAGTATAGCCAGAAATGCCGCGATACCAATCGCTCCAAATGTAATGCCGGTCGCTGATGCTGTAGACATGATGTATAAACCTAGGTAAAAGGAATTGTTTATTATGGATGAAGCTACAACAGCGAGTTAATTTTCTATGAGACAGAAAACAGTCTTTGGCGTAGTTTATTTAAGAAAATAACGCAAAGCATGTGAGTTAAATTAATGGATATTAGTAGGTAATCTAGCAAAGGTCTTACAATACCTACAGCCTATAAATCCATTGCCAGTAATACAATTCTGGGAAAACATTTATTACTTTAAAATTACGTTTAGTAAGTAACTAAAATTTAAACGGACTTACTAAGAATAACCATTAACTATATTGGCCGAAAATATGAATTGTAAAAAATTTACATGTTTTGGAGAATCTTTACTTACACCCGTATTCCGTATAGGTATAAATTACCTTCAACATCCAGTGTGATGGTATCAAGATGTTCCTTCCCATCATCAAGGCCGGCTCCGCAGCTCCACTGGCCGACATCTTCGTACTTCACTTTGCGGATAGTGACTGCGCAGTCGCCGCGGTCCAAACTTTTGTTTTTCGGGAAATAGTACCGGTCTAGAATTGGGCTGGAACAGATAGATTGTGATATATATATAGTGATGACATATGGAACTGAGACGTGGTCCCTCTGCACTATGGGCCTCATAAGAAGGCTCAAGGTTGCTCAGCGAGCTATGGAAAGGGCTATGCTTGTTGTCTCTCTACGAGATCGAATCAGGAATGAAAAGATCCGTAGACGCACTAAAGTCACCGACATAGCCCACAGGATTAGCAAGCTGAAGTGGCAGTGGGCGGGGCACATGCTCGCTGTGGAAATCTATGGGGGAGGCCTATGTTCAGCAGTGGACACTAGATGGCTGAGATGATGATGATGATGAGATAGATTGTGACTTAGTTTCATTTTTTTACACATCTACTTTCTGTGATTTATCTGCAATATGCTAGTCTCAAACGGTGAAGTTAGTCTCAAATTGTGTAACTTCTTGCTCTCTGTGCTTAAATGACCAATAAATTATTATTTTTTTATGAAGGAAAACATCGTGAGGAAATGGCATGGAACCTAAATAGTTCAAAAAACTGTAACAAGTGTACGAAAGGAGAAGGCAGCCTCATTTAAAATTCGTTCACGACAAAAAGAAGCTCTTTATTACCTTCTTCTTCTTCACCTGTTCCCATTATAGGTACTTACAACCTTTGCTTTGTTTAGGGCTTCAGCGCCATCTATGGCACTGTGTGGAATGCGTCCTCCCTATTTATTTATTTGTTTTCAGAAGATAGCTACGTCACCTTCTTGCTTTGCATTCAATGAGATTAATAATATCGCATGCAATTAGGTTAGGTTATCATTTAAACTTAGGTTCGTAACATTCCAAATAAAACGTCGGCAGATTTCCAACTTTGTAAAACTAGGAACAGTTTTACAGTTTGAAAACTAGTACTAGGCTGAAATCTAGTGGTGGAAAACTAAGGCTGATACAAACCGGATGCAGATAATAATATGCATGGAATTTTATGAGATAATACCTAATAACGGTAAATGCTTGCATGTGGCGTGCCTATTATGGGCAATTTATAATCTATGTATTTTTTATTACCGTGCTTATATTTGCATCATCTACACTTATAATATTATAAAGAGGAAAGATTTGTTTGTTTGTTTGAATTGAATAGGCTCCAAAACTACTGGACTGATTTGAAAAATTCTTTCACCATTAGAATCCTACATTATCTCTGATGAACATAGGCAATATTTTATCCCGGGAAAGTGATGTTTTTCAGAGGGACCGCAGGAAACACCGCGACGAACAGCTAGTAATATAAATAAATTGAAAACTGTATTCTTAAGTACCTATTCAAAATCAAGATAAAAGCAGTAATCTAATGGTTTAGGTATTCAGAGGCGCGTCTATGCATAATTGTATACCTAGATGCCTTAATGCTTGGTGGCCTTAAAATAAAACTCCACTAGAATTGGCCATATAAACTTACTTTTTAATGATATTGGGGAAAATGTGCCAGTTGTATAGCGTAAAATAATACTTACGAACTCTCCGTCACATCTGAATTGATGCTGAAAGGTTTCCCAGTTGGTGGCTCGAATCTGCAATACCTCAATGTCGTTAGCCCGTTCACCGTCGCACAAGATAACGTGACTTCCTTCCCATGAAGAGTTGTTATATTCTTCTGTATCGCAGCCAGCTGTTTGACAATCCTGACATTGATGATTTGCATGATTTCAAGGCCAGTCGAGCCTTTTCTGCCGATGTGGCATCGCCATTGCCCGCTGTCAGCTACAGTGGCTTTTGTTTTGTAGTTGCACTGGCCTGCGGCTAGAGATGAACCTGAAAATCTGTTTGATGCATTTAGTTAGTGTATTTATTTTAGAATGCAACTCGGACTTCTTTATGGCACCATCAGATTTAAAACTGTAGGTCGGAAATAAATAATGATAACGTATGTGAAAGGTACCGTAACCGTACCCGGTTTATATGTTTTTGGACGTGCCTCAGTTTACCGCTTTATATTTATTAGAAGTTTTTTCTGATAATTTCAGTCTTGGAAAGAAAGTAAAAATTATTAAAATTCAGCTTAGGTACGAGTACCTAAGCAATCCAAAAAAGAAAAACTGTTACTTATTCTAATCGGGCTTGCAACCCTTCATCTATGGCATGCTAACTTCTGCAAAATATAGGTGTGTATTAGGTAGGTATATGCCCACTCTAGTTACCTACCTACTACAACCGAAACACAAGAAATGTTTAAAAATATGAAAGGATTAACTTACGAATATCTCGTCCCAGTAGGGTGGATAAAACCACAATATGCCATCGGAGTGTCTGCCCGGCATTGGATCCTTAGTTCTTCACCTTGCAGAGCTAGTATTGTTTCCACTCCATTCACTTGAAATACTCTAAAAGCTACGAAAATAAATCACTTTAGAAGAAACTAAAACACACGACTTCTAGACAGAGCTTGTTGATAACCATTTTTATCTTGAATTAAGTATTTTGTTTTCTTTATTTAATCACATATAAAAAACACTAACCATTGCAATTGTAAAACGCGAATATAAATATTATGATGAATTTAATCATCGTGTATTTAGGACAGCTGTTTCGTTCAAAGCTTTTGAAAGAACTACCCTCATTACATAATCAAAGCGGGGATAGTGACAAAGTTGATAGGTCGTTTGGTTTACGACATCACTGCATATTAGATAACCGATAATGGGAGTAATAACAATTATAAGTAGCTATATGCTTTATCTACTCGTATCTAAGTAACTTTTATTTTTTCTAATAAGTTCACCATTAAAATGAAATAAGATACTTTGTTACTACATACATAGTTAAAAGATAATAAATGGTCGTTATTTTTATCTAATGAGAGACCTTTGTTACTTAAACAAATTAGATGAAATTCTTTATCGATACTTACTTACAAGCTTCTCTATGCGCCGTTGGTCACGCGTGATAGGTAGGTAAAAAAAATAAGTAAGTTCGTATGAGTCAGTGGCCAACTCTGGTGACGGAGTTTTTAGGCCGCCTTAAGGCCTCCGTCATGGCTTAACGACTTTAATAGCCGGGACCGACAATTTAACGTGCCCTCCGAAGCACGGAAGCGCTCAGATGAAAATGCCACTTACTGTCACCCATCCACTTACAGACCGTTTCGAACGTTGCTTAACTTCGACGATCTATCAAGAACAACTAAGCAAGCACGAACACGAGCGTGATAGGTAGGTAGGTATACCCCCCACCAACCGCTAATGTAGTTAAAATTTTGTTCAGGGATTCAAGCATTGCAAGTTATACAAGTAGGTACTAGGTACATTTATTTATCTTGTATCATCCCCAGTTCATAGACATCTGACACTGGTAATATTTTTTTCAAACGCTTAGACGAGCGTCACATGAACCCAATGTATACCTACATAAAAGTGAAAACATTGTAGCTATCATGTTCAAAATTATTACTTATTAACTCTGATAATTTTGACCTGAACGTATCGGTGTTTACAATAAAGTTATATTGCTTTTAGTTTACCCGACCGACATGCCAAAGTGAAAAATAATAAAGTGACTTTGCAATAATATTACAGTGCCACAAACTTAACTGGACCGGTGACAGGCGCTGTTATCGCATTTGGTGTTAGCAGAAAAATATTCGCTGACAAGTTTGTAGCCCTATAACGTTTATATAGAGGAAAGTAGTTAGGAGAAACTATATAATAGGCGGCAATGGGCTTACAGCTATTTTTTGAGAAATGAAAAGTCTTATCAAAATTTTTCGATTCCAACGGGATTCAAACCCGCAATGATCAGACCATCCTCCTAAAGCCGGAGTGCCTTACCGCTCGGCCACGGAAACCTAGTCGTCACAATCGATTAGCTCATATGTATCGGTAAAGCACCGGTAAGCTAAAAATACCCCTCGTGCCTAGCACGATTTATACTTCAGCGGAACCTGAAAGCGGAACGCATCCGCAACAAAACCGCTGTTCGAGTTCAACCGACCGCAACCAATCGCGTTAATTTTGGACGAATTTCACGGAACGGCTTCCCCGTGGATGCGTTGCGCCGAAATATGAATGATCCTAAACTCTAGTCTGCAAAAATAAAAAAAAATACCAACGTTTCACTGGAACATTTTATTACATCATCTGATTCTGAACTCTATTTACAATAACAACACAACTAATTCAGGTCATTTCCTCCTATATCTATTCTTTCTGTTTTTGTCGGGCTTCTTATCCAACACCAATTCTTGTTGTAGTTTCTTCAACATTTGTGGAGTTATTAGACCCTAGAACAAACAGTTTTGTGTGAGGCTATAGGAATAGTACATTGTACCACAAGAGTTTTAGTTAGTAGAGAGAGATTAGTTTTTGGTACGAGTGCTGAGTTTGAATCCCGAACAAGCAAAGGATTCTATAATTGAATTCTAAGTTAGAATCCTGAGTATAGTGAGGGATTCAAAAGCACAAGCAATAAATTATTTTACTCTCGTGTGATACATACAACTTTTCACTTTGCTATTTTTTTTTTGCCCCTCAAGAGGCAGGTCCAAAAACCAGACCACCGCCGCCGCCACTTAATAATGCTATTCGATTCTCATTGCTTGTAGAATTCTTAATTTAAATCACTTTTCCACATAGTGCGAGCAAAGTGTTTAGCTCACTGTTTTTACGCGGCAAAAGTGCCCTTTTTGGTGAAGTAATATTATTTTGTGTTACAAAAGCAAACTTCTATAGAAAAAAACCTCAACTTACTCGAGCAACTAGCATTTCAGATAGTTTTCCTTTTTCATCTGCTTTGGATAAGTTCGACATAGTTTTCGCACCTTTTCTCATCGAACTTGGGTCTACGCTCTCTGGATCTTGTAGTACTTGTTCTGAGTTTCTGAGTAACCTGATGAAAAATAACAAATAATTTAGAGGAAGTTTTGTAAAGGGGCGAAACCCTGCTGCCAAGCTCCTGTTCTCTCGCTTGCACACCAGTGACGGTGCTTAACGATTGTCTCGCTTGCACGCTAAGTTAGCAGAGTCTTGCCAAGCGTGTAATCGCGTTATAAACGAACACCTCGAGACATGCAAGATAAAGTTCATAAAGAATAAGAAAGATTGTAACATACCTTGTGATTTGGAATATCCCCTGTTGGATGATAGCGTCTAATTCAGATTCCATTTCGCGAACCAATTTTACATCGGGGAACATGTCAGCGAACCGGTAACTGAAAATACAATGAATCCATTTCAATTCAATTCAATTCAATTCAAAAGTATTTATTTTCAAGAAACTTATACATTAACTTATATTATATATATACAGTAGGTTATAAAATTTGTTCATATAAAGTATTAAAAGTTGTAATTGGTAGGTTGTAACGTAGGTATAGTACATATTTATTTAGTGAAATTTAAACCTGTATTTGTATTATATAATTAAAAACGTTGAACCTTGCTCTTACTAAGTTAAAAACTTGTATTAAGACGCAAGGGTCTCTGCTTCAGCTCATATTATACATTGTAGGTGAAGTAAATAGCACTGTCGGTACCAACTTCTTTTGTCCAATAATACAATGGACAGTTCGTTTTTTAAAAAGAGTGTGAGTCAATGAATCCTATTATTTATGAACCTTAAAAACAGCAAAAAAAAAAGCAGTAATTATGTATGAAATCAACATACCTCAGCCACAGATAAAGCTCCAACACATCGAACACAGACTCGAGATGCACGAGGTCCATTATAGTTTTGGGCATCGGCAGCGGCCAATCCACCGCATTGCTAAGCCAAGTCTTTGTTAGAGGCTCATTGCGACTGTACTGACGCACCATCTGTTACAAATTGATTATTAAAATTATACTTATTTAAAAGGCATATTAAGCTTCCTATGAAAAAATATGTCACCCGGACAGTTCTGTCTGAAGTTAGGTGCACTAAACAATTGCGATTTGCGCAAGTAGGCGAGATAGCACGATGCAACAAGCTAAGCGAGTGAGCGAGGCAGCTGTCCAACGCTGTCTTCGTCTTTTAGGCGTCATCAAAAATGGGTTCTGCGCAGCTACATCAGAGAGCTAAAGATTGGTTGTGCTTATTGTACCTCATTACATTATTTAAGATGGAATAGACAATTAGACTGGCGAGCCAGCAATCGGCCTTATCCACAGAAAAAATAACGTCAATACCTGTGAGCTGACTCTGCTGAGGGTTTCCTCACGATGTTTTCTTTCGCCATTTATAGCTCGAGGAGCATAATAATTTAACGAAACAAAATCAACATGCACGACCGGGATTCAAACCCACAACCTTCGGTGTTGTGGTCCATACCTGTGCCATGTGCCAAACGGCAGCTTGTTTATCAGCACATCAGAACACGTAGCGGGGAAATAATGACAGTGCTATTCATCTCCGTAATAAATAGTGCATGTGTAATTGTGTACCTTGAGGAATGTGGCGCATACAAAAGGCAGCTTATTGTTGATAGGCGCACAGCAGAACACGTAGCGGGCTCGTAGAGGCAATGGCACGTGTTGAATCATCTCCGCAATGAATTTAAAGCCTTCCGTGTTACACATGAAGTATAGGGAATCGTCTACCGTGCATAAGTGGACGAATATATCCTAGAAACACAAGGTGGATTATACGGATGGTCTTATACCATTGCCACCCTATCTTTATGGTAATAAAAATAGAGTAAAACGCAAATAAAGCATGGACAACTTTTTCAACAAAAAATGACGTCACATATGAGAAACTTGAGCCTCACAATGTTATCTATTACCTTTTAGAGCTCCAGGAGAATCCATTGATGCACGTCCGGGATTCGAACCGACTGCATCAGTACAGAGGGCTGCTCGACAAACACAGCTCTCACACTATCCATACCAATACTTAATATTATAAATGGGAAAGTAATTCTGTCTGTCTGTTTTTTACCTTTTCACGTTCAAACCACTGAACAGATTAGGCTGAAAATTGGCATGGATAAAGGTTGTATCCCAGGGACATACGCTACTTTTTATCCCGAAAAAATCCGCAGCTAGTTTTTCATAAAACATTGTCTAACTAAAGTACTCAAAAACGGCTCACTTAACCAAAAAAAAATCACTCACTTCAGAAATGCCTAGACCGATAACCCTACTTACTATAGGTACTCAGTGGCGGCGTAAGGTGGATTGGGACCCGGGGCGGTTTTCAATTGAGCACATGAGCACCCCCCCTCCCCCCAAACAAAAAACCTCAATCTTTTTTCCAGAAAACTTAGATTTACAAATCGTACGGCACCCCCTAATCGCACCAATTGTACCCAGTGAGTATCTTTATGGGCGAGCGAAGCGAGCCGATTTTTTTTTGTAAAAACTCAACACGATACATTAGTTCTTCACGATAGTAGTAGGTACTTACCTACTTCTAGCGAAGTGAGCAATAGTGACCATCTTAATGGGCGAGCGAAGCGAGCCCAATTTTTTTCAGACAATTAGTTCCACTAGTTCTTGATGATAATAAGACCGGTTTTAGCACTAACAGTGCCCTAAACGAGGTTTATACGGCACCCCCTAATCGTATTTTTCTAGCGAAGTGAGTAGCTTTATGGGCGAGCGAAGCGAGGCGAATTTTTTTTTTAAACTCAACACGATGCATTAATTCTTCACGATAGTAGTAGGTACTTACCTACTTCTAGCGAAGTGAGCTTCTTAATGGGCGAGCGAAGCGAGCCAATTTTTTTTAGAAAAAATCAATACGATACACATATTTCTTGACGATAGTATTAGGTACTTACCTACTTCTAGCGAAGTAATCAATAGTGAGCATCTTAATAAGCGAGCGGAGCGAGCCGATTTTTTTTTTAAAAAACAACACGATACATACCTACATCTAGTTCTTGACGTTTAAGGTACTTACCTACTTCGATTTTGAATAAAAATTACCTATCGTACCTAAGTCAATCACGGATCTTGCAATGCCGCGAACTCGGCAAGTGTTCGTAGTTTTGGTAATGCGAGCGCACATGGTATTTCATGGGCGAGTGAAGCGAGCCTAATTTTTTTAGAAGAAATCGACAGTATACAACACTAGAAGTCTACATTATTAACACTATAAACGGGATATTTAACATGATTTTAGTGTTGTATTCGCAACACCGAGCTGCGCTCAAGAACACAGATCGCCGATGTAGCCACAAAAGCCGCAAAGCTTAAATGGGACTGGGCGGGCCATGTTTGCCGCATGTCGGGAGACCAGTGGGCCAAATTGACCACGGAGTGGTGCCCTGATACGCTGCGACGACCGACGTCGCGGCAGACCACGAACAAGATGGAGGGACGAGCTCGCCAAATTCCGTGCCGGCTAGACAATATTAGCACGGGAGAGGGACGAATGGAGGGAATGGGGGGAGGCCTTTGCCCAGCAGTGGGACATGAAGGGCTAATATAATAATAATTAGTGTTAATAATGTTGATAACCATGATAGTTGATAGCCCATGATAGGGGCGCCCAGTTAACTACCATTTCCTTTGCCTGCTCTGGGGGTGCCTGAGGCCGCCGAATGTAAAGAGGCGCCCGGCTTACTACCATTTCCTTTCAAAGTCAAAGTCAAAAAGCATTTATTCAGTAGGACCGCTGGGATCACTTTGCCTGCTCTGGGGGTGCCTGAGGCCGTCGAATGTAAGGGGCGCCCGGCTTACTATAATTTCCTTTGCCTGCTGCGGTGGTGCCTAAGGCCAGCAAAAGTAAAGGGGCGCCTGCGGCGCCCCTTTACTTCTACCGTGGCCTCCTTGGCACCCCCTGGAGGCTGGTACCCGGGGCGGACCGCCCCTCCGCCCCCCCCCTTACGCCGCCACTGTAGGTACTCACCATAAGACTACTGAGACTCGCGTGCGGTAGATGGTAGGCGTACAACTCCATCTGCTCAGCGGTGGGATGGAGTCCAGCTTGGGACACCGGTTCTGGAGGTTTTGAGAGCAAAGTCTTCAGTGTGGCCAGATCTTCTGATTTGAATGTGGTCACGTAGCCGGTTTCCCAAGCACTGCCGTATCGTCCGGCTCGCCCTGAAATATGGTTTATGAAGCTAGTCCTACTATTTTAGTAATTTCTATCCTATCCTACTTCCTACTACTTAATATTATTAATCTGAAATGTGAAGTCAAAGACAAAAAGCGTTTATTCAGTAGGACCGCTGGGATCACTTAG
Source organism: Epirrhoe alternata (assembly GCA_963565295.1). NCBI lineage: Eukaryota > Metazoa > Arthropoda > Insecta > Lepidoptera > Geometridae > Epirrhoe > Epirrhoe alternata. Next base: position 7,075,424 of record OY751381.1, on the reverse strand, counting down.
GTAAAAACTAATACTAATTTTACTCCTGTTCTTGCTCGAACAATACCGTGAAGAATCAGGGCAACAAACACGGTTTGGGGCCTAGCATTCTTTTAGGTGATCCATCTTAAAACTAAAAAGTCAAGCTGCAGTGGTCCAAATGATCTGACGAATGATCTGGCAGAGTGTCCTAAATCGAAAGTTTATGGGTATGTTTGGATGTTTGTGACTCAATCACGCCTTAACCCGTGGACTAATTTGGGTGAAACTTGAAATAAATATAGATTATGGAATAGACAATTAATGGATCATCAAGTTTTTCCTTGGAAGTGTTGATACGCGAGCATGATGGATGCAGTGAGGTATTGCAATCAAAGTAAGTTGAGTACTTACCAGCAATTTGAAGCGCTTGTGATATACTAATAACGTCCATTTCTTTGTCACCATCTTCATTTATCACTGGTTTGATCAATGAGTAGAATATTATTCTTCTTATACTCCTGAAAACAAAAAAAATACACTTTTTCACATCTACACATGACGTTTGGGATAGTTTCAAGGAATGGTAGATAATGGCGTCTAGTGGGTAGTCAGAGGTAAGTCTAAATATGAAAAAGAAGTCAAGTAATAATACAAAAAAATACTTTGCTGTTCTAACATAATCACACATACTTACAAATTAATTCCCAATCCTATAGCATCTGTGGCGACCATAACTTTACAGGAACTCTCTGGATCATTGAACTTATTAGCTTGAGCTAGCTTAGTGCCAGGTGGTAGACTACCGTAAATCACTGCAACTTCATGCCCTCTAGAAGAAATAAATTTGTTAATATACATCTGCCAAAATCGCAATATTTTCGCTGCCTCTACAAAACAATCGAGCTAGTTTTAAACTGCAAATTTAGTTCTAGTGATTGCTACTTTATCGCAGTGGCGCTAATAACATCCAATCAGCACTCAATCGCAAATTTTACATAACCAGGCGACGGAATTCGGAAAAATAGTTGTACTTTTTCTCAAAGGGATTTTTGACCACAAATTATGTTTATTTTCCAAATAATTAATGTTTTGTAAGAGATAATGATTGGATACCTGCCTCATGGGACTGACCTCTGTTCAATAGCTCGACTTACACTGTAAATGTCGTTTTTATTGAAACACACTATACAGTCTCCGGGGCGGACGTTGTCTAATGAGCTTAGTGCCGAGTCTTCCACTTTAAGTTCTGTTAACCTTTTGTATGTGCGAACCTGTAACAATTATACGTTTTAAAAACTAACAAGAACACTGACTTCGATTTTTGACTCAGGGCATGAAGTGAGTAAGTAATCCAGCAAAACATAGAACCTCCACCTTTTTTGAAATTGGTTAAATTAAAAATACCATTAACCTGCCTTCCTTACCTACCTTACCTTCCTTTAATCCAGTTCATCCTAAGGTTGTCTGGAAGAAATCGCTCACAGCGATAAGACCGCCCATTGTACTTCGCTTCAAATATTTTCTTGTATCTTTGTTTGTATTTTGTAATGTCCATGTGGTGTACAATAAAGTATTTTCTATCATCTATCTATCTAACCTGATCGCACACAATGACTCCGCGCCGCAGTCATTTTTCTATACAAAAAATGCTGATGACGTCAGAAAATGCGGCTCGCCTCTGACGTCAGCATCATTTTCTCTATTGAATTCACAGTTCGGCGCGTACGGCTCGGCTGTACTGTGCGAGCACCCTTATTCATATGTATCTTGTTTAGGCTCTTATGGCCCACCGCCAGGGAGAAAAGGACTCTTCGATTTTGGTTTCTCATATCAGACTCGCACTTGCCTGTATATTATACAACATACCTCTAGTTCTTCTCCTGTTGTATTACACAATTCTTCTATAAGATTTATAGCTCCAGCTTCACCACATAAATGTATTTCATCCACCTGGAGCCCTAACATTGCTCTAGTCCACGCCCATCCTCTACCACGGTCCGCTATCATTTGAATTTCATCTATTATTGCTACTTCATCTGTAATAAAGAATTTGGACAGTTACATGTTGAATTTGTATCAGTAAATTTCATTTACAAAATGACATACAGGTTTAATTTCAGTGTGGGATGGGGGATATCTATGAATAAATTAAAGAAGTATAGTAGAAAACTAAGGATTTTGGCAAGAGGCATACTAAACTCGGAGACATCTTATAAGAATTTTAGAAAACTCACAGTAGTTATTCAAAGAGGTCATTTCAACAGTACAAGCTACATGACTAGAGGGAGTTAATTCCCCTTCTTCTATTGGTATTGCTTCCAAATCTGTATCAACCTCCTCCGCGTTAGCTATTGTGCTGTAGAGTAATGCATGTCTTCTTTCTTCGCCAGTGATCAGATCACAAGGAGTACCCTGAAATAAAAATAACCATGGTCATTATCTAGCTAGACAGTAGACACAGTAGACACTGTTAGCAACATTTTTTTTTTTATTTCTTCCTGGCCGATTTCGGCCTTGGCGACTGACAATGCTTTTAGACGGAAGAGCTTCGTTGATGTGCTCTAATGTGACAGATGTACCCAATCTTCAATAGCAATATAATATCAATATCATAGTACCCAGAGAGCCAGAATGGTTCATGCATGTTTGTACAGTCAGCCACATAAGTTCATGAACAATTGGAGATTTTAAAGTTTCATTCTCTTCATGGTTTGCGGGAAAATTGTGTATTTTTTTCACAAATAATAATGGTGTGAGACAAAGCATCCAATATATGCTATATTTTTAGTTACAACCCTACGATAAGATATATAGAAGATTCAAAAACATCAAATGTTCATAACTTCTGTCGCTGAATGTACAAGTAAAATTCATACAAAAACGCACCAAAGTGCAGCCCTATGGTGTTCTAGCTATAAAGGTTACTTTGTAGACTTTAAAAAGTATGATTATACAAAATTACTCACGCTTTTATTTGATTTGTGATAAATTTCAGTTGCCAATAGTTTGAGGGGGCCACAGTATACACCAGATTTAGCTTTTAAAAATCTTTCCATAGCATGGTAGGTTTTTCCGGAGTTTGTGGGGCCAGCATGGAAGACTATTTTTCTATTTTTACTTCGCGCTTCTGGGTACCTAAGTACAATGACACAATGAATATATTGAATACTAGCTGTCCATCACAGTGTTACCCATGATCCCTCGGAAAAACATCACTTTCCCGGGATCAAATATAGCCTATGTTCATTAGGGATAATGTAGGATTCTAACGGTAAAATAATTTTTCAAATCGGTCCAGTAGTTTCGGAGCCTATTCAATTCAAACAAACAAACAAATCTTTCCTCTTTATAATATTAGTGTCGAATAGTATATATTTTTGTCAATGATTAATAATAAATGTATAATAAATGTGTTACAAACCAATTCGCAGGAGTTCTCAGGTCTGATATCTTTTTTAGATCATCAAGACAATCTAAATGGGGAAAAGCCAGTCTTGCGTGCCTCAGGAAATAGGGAAACAAATCGTCAACATGACCAGCACCTGAAATATTGAAGATATGAAGTACACTGATGTATTCTTTATTTCACTATTTAATGCCGGTCTGTGATAAAAAAATACCTTGTAAAATATCACTTATAGTAATATGTAAATCTGGTGGAAGATCATGTTCTAGGCAATGTCTCCTGAATGATAAGAAAGCCTGATGCAAGAGTTGGTCATCCAAACCGTTTTCTGATGCAAGCACTCTAACCTCTGGTTTCTGATAAAACCTATTAAGGATTTTCAGTAAATCCTGTTTCTTTATACGGCCTGTAAACTCTTCTCCAATGTTTATGTCATCAGGGTTAGGTTTCACCGGCACAGGAACAAATAAAGCTGAAGGATTACGATCGTGTTTTTTTGTCCTTAGAAAAATATAACCTATATTTTCCGGCTTGCTTCTACGACTGCATATCACGCTACTTCTAAGAAATGGGTAAACAGTCGGCTGTAGTTTATCAGAACAATAAAGAGCCAATATTCTTGTAAATCCTTTGTACATTTTTCATCAATTTACTAAAAATTTACAAAAAAAAATACTCTCCCCCTGAGCTGTCACATTTCTATTAGCAAGCAACACAGACGTACTAGGGATACTGGCAAGCAAGCAAATAATTACTCAAACAATAAAATTCATTCAATGATTTTCCACAGATAAAGTAGTTTTCTTACTGCCCTAGCATGAATTAGCATAAAGGCCACAGACAAAATTGTACTAACTAGATTTCTTTTATAACTATGATTAAACTGATCGTTTCAAGATTCAGTTTCTGCTTTCAACCTTGCCTCAACCAGACAGACGCATGTCAGTCACTTGAAATGATAAGTCCTGAGGAAATGTCAAATTTGACAATTGTTCGATTCGATCGCAGGCAAGAGGACACGACGACTTCCTTGCAAAATCCATTTATTTGGCTGCAATCTAATTCTGTGCGTTGATTACGTTTCACATGCTAGTAATCACTGAATATACGAGAGAAGAAAACTGTAATAGAAGTTCTGTTTCGTATTACAACTATAAAACAAAATGGGGAAGGCTAAAAAAGGGAAGAAGAACGCGACTGCGGACGACGGGTGAGTTCCACATATGTTTGGCCATTCGTTTGCCGAAATAGAAAATCCTAATGAATAACATCGACATTCTTTTATAGCGACAGTGAAGTAGAAACTACCAACATCGACAACGTCAAGCCGGCACCAAAAGGGAAAAAGTGAGTACCCTACCCAGCCTATTTATTTTAGGTTATTCAGTGAGAATCAGATTTCTATGTATGTATATGTACTTCGGCAATTTAATCCTTGTTTCGCGATAGTCTAGTCTCATTGAAGATGCAAGAAGCATCTAAAAATGTGAGGAAATCTGTAAAAGTTGTTAGGTTTTCATTTCATTGATTTTTTCAGAGTCATTGTTGACTCTGATGAGAGTGAAGATGAGAAGCCAAAGGCAAAACCGAAACACAAAAAATCTGTTGATGAGGACATCTCAGAAGTCACAAAGAGCATTAAAAATGTATCTATAACAAACAAGTCACAAAAGAAGAAGGTGGAAGTAAATAGTGATGGTAAGTTGTAGTGAATACTGTAAATAAATGGAAGTAAAAAAGTGCACCCACAAATAGACAAACATAACCTCTCATCCCAAACGCATACTACATCTCCATTCTGTTGTGGGTAAATAGTAAATCAGAAATCACTTCAATCTTCTCTGTTATTATGGAGCTAGTGATATTCTAAATAATTCTAAACTGTAAGAAAAAGCAAAGCAAGCGGAACTAGTTGGTGGTCACCTTTTGTGATGTTAATCTCAAGTTCAACTGTTTAAAAAAGTTCATTATAAAAATAATCAATAACTTACAGGTAAATCGCGAATTTATGACAAAAGCAAGAATACACTCAATGTTATCTCAGACAACCTCTGTGGCGCAGTGGGTGATAGCCCGCTTGAGACCCAGAAGGTTGCGGGTTTGATCCCCGCCGTGGGATAAATGTTTGTATAATCTGCAAATATTTATCTCGGGTCTGGGTGTTTCTATGTATATGTATGTATTTACAAACAAAAAGTATATAAGTAGTATATCAGTTATCTGGTTCCCATAGTACAACAAGCTATGCTTAGTTTGGGGCTAGATGATGCTGTGTGAAAATGTCCAGCATTATTTATTTATTATTTATATATAATTTCAGATTCAGATGAAGAACCTGAAGAAAAGCCCAAGAAGAAAAACAATAAGAAGAAGGAAGACAAGAAGAGTGCTTTTTCTCTTCTTGAAATTGAGGATGGAAATGATTCCCCAGTCGAAGCTCCCCCTTCATCAGAGGATGAAAAACCAGCTCTGAAGTCCCAAAAGAAAGGAGCAGAGAAAAAGGAAGCAGCTGGTAAGAAAGGAAAGAAAAGCAAACGCAAGAAGGATGATAGTGATGATGACCTGGATAAGGTATTAGCTGAACTTGAAATGGAATATGCAGGAGTCAAACCAACAGAGACCGCTCCCCCTGCTGTTGAAGAAAAACAAGAAGAAGAAAAACCTAAAACTAAGAAAAAAGGAAAGAAAGAAGACCCTCAACCTGAAACTGAGAAGGTTGAGGAAGGTGGAAGTGACAATGAGAATGATGTGACCATAAAAACAGCTGCTCAAAAGAAGAAAGAAAAGAAGGAACGTGAGAAGCTGAAAAAACAAGAAGCTAAGAAAAAAGACAAAGGACAGGAGCCTAAGAAAGAAACAACTCCTGATGAAAGTATACCAGAGCCAAAAGAAAGTAAGCTGGCTAAAGCTCCATCTATTGAAAAGGAGACTAAAACTCCATTAGATGAAGCTAAAGCTGAAGATAATGAAGAAGGAGATGCTCCTGAAAAAGAAGGAAAGAAGAAGAAGAAAGGAGATAAAGCTGATAAGGATGACAAAGGAAAGAAAGGACCTGCAAAGAAAACCATTGCTGCCATGCAAGAAGCATTGAAGAAACTCAAGGAAGAAGAAGAAAGAATGCAAAGAGAGGAAGAAGAGAGAATAAAGCAGGAAGAAGAACGAGAACAACAGAGATTAGAAGCAATCCGCCTTGAAAAGGAAAGAAAGGATCGCAAGAAACTAAAAGAAAAGGAGAGAAAAGAAAGACTTAAAGCGGAGGGCAAACTTTTGACCCCTAAGCAAAAAGCTGAAAAGGCAAGGGCTCAAGCTTTGCTGGATTCCCTCAAAGCTCAAGGCATAGAAATAGGGTCTGCGGAGAAGAAACCACCAAGGCCTGGTACCAGAGTCAAGCCTGGAAGGCTGAAGAGCCAAGTGTCACAAGATGCTCCCGCTACTCCGACTGAAGAGAAAAAGGCTGAATTAGATACTGGAGATAAGAAGGTAACTATGTCAGATTTCATCTTTAATGTTGGAGCATATTATTTCAAAGAATGATTGATTCATTTTTACATTTTTATTATAGCAAATCACTTTGATAGCATTAAGCAACAAAAACTCGTATGAATAACAACCTGTATCAGCATGATAAGTTTAGTTGTGTATGTTTCTCTTTCAAACAATTTTATTGAGTTTCAAACAGTTTTATTGAGTGTAGGTGGCCACCTCACACCGTAAAAATCATCTAGTATAGAAAGGCTTCTGTTTTATCTTCCAAATGATATTACCTTTTAGAAGGAACCACCGAAAGCAGAAGCAAAGAAGGAATCCGATACAGAGTCAGTGAAAGACGCGTGGGATGCGGAGTCTTCTGAAGAGGAACTGGAACCAGAGCCAGAGCCCCAACCCGCCCCTGTCACTCCGGTTAAGGAAGTGAAACCGCAGAAGGACGAAGAGGTATGAATGTGGAGCTTGTGACACAACAACACTACCTACGCTAATTACCTTTATGCTTTATGCAACTTCCTGCCCTTGCCCTTGATTCATCAGCGGAATGCATATAGGTCAGCTGTTCAACCGACCGCAACCAATCACAGTGCAAGAAACATCAGTTTTGGATCAATTCCTGCACTGTGATTGGTTGCGGTCAGTTGAACAGCTGACTGATTCCGACCCAAATGCATTCCGCGTAAGTCTAAATCAAGGAGCTTCTCCCACTTTATGTGGGGTCGGCACAACATGTAATTCCTTTTCCATATCCCTTTATAACTGTTTTATCTCAATTCTAGAAGGATGAAGAGGACAGTTCAGAAGAAGATGATGATAGCTCCGAGGAAGATTCTAGCTCTGAAGAGGACTCTGATGATGAGCAGATGACTGACGCGCAGAAGAAACGAGAAGCTGTGCTTAAGAGATTGGAGGTAAAGTCCTCCTATCAATAGAAAGAAATAGACCTTTAAGATATACCAAATATGTAATAAAATATTAACATTGTGGTGAAACATTGACCACTTACATGAACTAAATGGATGTCTATTTAGTCTGCAAAAAGAGCAAAATAAACGAAACAGGACCTTAAAAATAAAATCATACATGGGCAGTCTTATCGCTAAGAAGCGAAATCTTCCAAATAAAACAGAGTTTACATTATTGTGTATAGATTTTTCTAATAAGTACCAAATTTTATCCGCCTTTTTATAAGTAAGAATAACTGCCACCTAGAAGCAAAAAATTGTACCACCTAGTGTTAAAATGTTATTTTGTAATGCCCCACCCAGGCTCATGTTTGAAACTTATATTAAATTAAGACAACATGAAACAAAAAGACGAATTTAAAATTTAAATCGATTTATAGAAAAATCTTACGGTTTTACAGAAACGTCGCATTGATAACGAAGCAAACAAGACCAACAATCCATTACGTGCTGCGGTGGTCTGCGTATTGGGTCACGTAGACACAGGCAAGACAAAGATTCTCGACAAACTTCGTAGAACGAACGTACAGGACGGCGAAGCTGGTGGTATCACCCAACAGATTGGAGCTACCAATGTGCCTATTGAGAATATCAAGGAGCAGACTAAACATGTTAAAGGGGTAAGCTAGCTACTTCTGCTTGTTGTTTTCTAACGAACCAGTGTGCTAATAGGATATGCCTCAGGCTCAATGCACACTGAATTGGCAGCGACGCGACACGACAAGACATTATAAACCTTATGAACAATGTTACAAGATATAGAATGAACAAGGTGTGGCGAAGCCTCGCGCCGGCTCGAGTAAATAAATAAATAAAATAAAATAAATAATGCTGGACTTTTCACACAGCATCATCTAGCCCCAAAGTAAGCAGAGCTTGTGTTATGGATGACTGATATACTACTTATATACTTTTTTGTTTGTAAATACATACATATTATACATAGAAACACCCAGACCCGAGACAAATATTTGAAGATCATACAAACAGTAGTCTCGCGCCGGCTCGAGCAGTCCGGCTCAGTCGTCGCGTTCATGCTATCAAGTGTTTCTATATCTTGTGTCATTGTTTATAAGGTTTATAATGTCTTGTCACGTCTCGTCGCGTCGCATAGCGCCCTTTGGGTGTGGCACATGTTTTTCGAACTTTTTAGTCTCTAAGACATGCCGGTTTCCTCATGTTGTTTACCTTTGAGAGTTTTGAGTCTACATTTTTCATACGCACCGCCAAATTGTGGAACTCATTGCCGGGCTCTGTATTTCCCGAAAAGTACAATATAGGTCTTCAAATCAAGAGTAAATAGGTTCCTTCTAGGTAAGCATGCTCCATCTTAGACCTCACTACTGCTTAACATCAGGCAGAGTGAGGTCAAATGCTGACCTATTTAATAATAAAAAAAAAAAAAGTTTATAGGTAAGGTACTGCATTTTTAAAAGTCATTACATTCGCACTACCGCATTTGAACCAATGCTCTTATCGGAATTCCGTTTCCACTGGTCAGAAAGCATAAACTGAAGCTTCCGTTTGTTTTTTGGAGTAGCTTGATACAGCCAGTCGTGACTATAGAATAAAGAATGCGTTATTTCGATATGATCTATAGATTATAGTTATCAATGTTCCTATCGAGAGCTACAATAGCCTATTAGTGTGATAGTTATCACGATTATTGTTCATTTTATCTTGTAACATAATAAGGCCGGAATACACATACCAAGTAGATGGTTGAAAAAGCAAATGTTACTAGACATAGAGACTGGTTTTTGTTGAGCGTTCGTTGGGCACTTGGTGATGTGTCTACATATGTATAGTAAGCACTGAGCTGAGATCACTATCTCAACTACCGACTGGATACGTGTAATCCCGCCATAAAGCATCGTCCCACCATCAAAACATCTTACAAAAAAAGTTATTTTTTATTCATGTGAAATATTGTTTTTTCTATTAAACTTTATCCAAGATTTTGCTTCAATTTCAGGTGAATGAAATCGCATTTAATCTTCCTGGTCTGCTGATCATAGATACGCCCGGGCACGAGTCTTTCAGTAATTTGCGGAACAGAGGCTCGTCCCTTTGCGATATTGCCATTCTTGTAAGTATGCTACGTAAAATAAAAACATACTACCCAGCCATACATACACATATAAACACACACATACAATCTCATTCTGAGATTTCCACGTCGGTGTCTTCCCTTCGTTTTTTTTGGAATGCATTCAGCTATCTGCCAGGCAAAGTCACATCAAAATCGGTTCAACCGTTTTGGTGATGAGCTGGAACAACCAAACATAAAGACACATTTCTAAAATTGGCTTTTGATACATTATTTACATATACATATTTATATTTACTTTCTTAAGAATTTAGTTGAAGGCAATTTTTTGGGTATTTTCTGTTTGTAACAGACATTTTTTTTTATAGAACATGTTTCAAAATATCCTTTCAGGTGGTAGACATTATGCACGGTCTGGAACCCCAAACCTTAGAGTCAATAGATTTGCTCAAGAAGAAGAAGACGCCATTCATAGTCGCGTTGAACAAGATCGATCGACTCTACGACTGGCAGAGTTCACAACGTAAAGACGTGAGAGATATATTGAAGCTGCAGCAACATAACACACAGATGGAGTTCGATAAGAGATGCAAGGATGTTATTGTGCAGTTCTCTGAACAGGTGAGTGAAAAATTACTGGTTTTTTATGCCATGGAGCAAGAATTAAAAAAAGACATGATCACGACGTAGACCTCTCAGATCCTTTATGTCTAAGGGGGTAGTCAGAGGCATGTCCAAATATGTATTTGATAACAACCCACATTTTGCAGAACTTAGCATTCCATACGTGACAGGTTGCAAGCCCATCGCCGCCTATAAGAAAATTAGTTTTCTCACGATGTTATCCTTCATTGTTTAAAGCTCGTGATATACATTTTACTAAAAAATCTATTGATGCACGGCCGGAATTTGAACTACGACCTCCGGATTGAATGTCGAAGCGCAACCCCATTCGGCCAACAGGGCTCTCTAGAATTCATATTGGAATTAGCAAGCTAAAGGGTGAAGGAAAACATCATTTATTCCACAGCAACCAAACATATCCAAGAAGCATGTGGCCTACATGCGTAGCAGAAAGTTACAAGTCTGCGCAGTGCCCGCATTTTCATATAAAATGGCGTTCTGCGCAGACAAACGGCTAACTTCACGCCTAGCTGAACGAAGTGTACTCTTAGCGTTAACACCCACAGTTGGGTTAAGGCCTAACGCCCCCACAATGTAGCCCGACTATTGAGCAGATCCTTATCTCTTGGCTAAAACCAATAAAAAATATCTGTTAACAAATACAACCATTTGTTCCAGATGTCTGTCAACTAATACTATTCACGATTTATTCCAGGGATTAAACGCAGCGATATTCTACGACAATCCCGACCCGCGGACATACGTATCCCTAGTGCCGACCAGCGCTGTCACCGGCGAGGGTATGGGAAATCTGCTCGCTATGATTGTACAAGCTTGCGAAGGACCATTGCATAAGCGGCTTATATTCTCTCAACAGCTGCTCGCTACCGTGTTGGAGGTAAGTCTTACCGACGCTAAGTCATTGATACACATATGTCTTTTATGGAGCGAAAACAGTTATGAAAAATTATTATATTTAAGAAGTTAGTACTTTACCTTGGCAACAGGAGTTTACATCTTATAAATACTCTGGGTGTTTCTATGTATAATATGTATGTATTTACAAACAAAAAGTATATAAGTAGTATATCAGTCATCTTAGTACCCATAACACAAGCTCTGCTTACCTTGGGGCTAGATAATGCTGTGTGAAAAGTTATTTATTATTTATTTATTTACTCTTCTACAAACCATGAAAATTGTTAGGATGAAGAACACTTTGAAATAGAGTATGGGGACTACCCCATACTATTCAGTAAGTACTTACTTACTTATACTTGGTACTGCTTGAGTTCCTTAGCCTCTTTTAGAATTCCCTTTTTTATACATAACTAGCTTCTGCGTGCGGCTTCGCCCGCCTGGTACCAACATTTTGAATAGCCTATATGCTATTCATCTATGTCTATACTAAGTTTCATCCAAATCGGTTCACTGGTTTAGGCGTGATTGATACACAAACATACAAACATCTAAACAAACTCACAAACTTTCAACTTTATTATATGAGTGGGAGTAAATGATGAGACAGATTTTTTTACGTACTAGGATCCTGTGTGCGTGGATCCCACGAGACAGGAAACGACTACTCGGCAGACCGCGGCGGCGGTGGAGAGACGAACTTGACTCTCACTCTCCTGATTCGACCACATTAGCTCACGATAGAGAGGAGTGGAAGAAACGAAGGGTGGCCTTTGCCCTGCAGTGGGACACCAGAGCCTCATTAAATTACTTTTCATTTCTCATACAAGCTAGTTGAGGGTACTTTGGACCATTCTCTAAAATGTCACTAATTTCAATTCTAACAACTCTTTTTTAGGTGAAAGCCATCCCTGGTTTGGGTACAACCATAGACACAATCCTGATCAACGGTACGCTTCACGAAGGGGACACTATGATCCTGGCGGGTACAGATGGACCCATCGTCACCCAGATCCGTTCGCTGTTGATGCCGCAACCTATGAAGGAGCTTCGTGTTAAGGTAATATAAATTTATAGCCAGGATTGACATATAAAGTGCTCTCCGAAGCACAGAAGCGTTTATTTCTTTCTAGCTGTTTCCTGCGATATCGTCCGTTTTCATACGAATTAATCCATGATCAAAGAAAAAACAAAACCCTGTCCTGAGATGCAATCTATTATATCTATGCCTTGGTTTTGAAAAAGGTAGCACACAGAAAGTATCGACAGACACACGTTTAAGCCGTGTCTCCTGCGACCAAAGTAAGTTCCTATGAGTCAGTGGCCAACTCTGATGACGGAGTTTTTAGGCCGCCTTAAGGCCTCCGTCATGGCTTAACGACTTAAATAGCCGGGACCGACAATTTATCGTGCCCTCCGAAGCACGGAAGCGCTCAGATGAAAATGCCACTGGCGGTCACCCATCCACTAACAGACCGTTTCGACCGTTGCTTAACTTCGATGATCTATCACGATAGACTAAGCAAGCACGACCACGACCGCTTCGACCAAAAATAACAAAACATTCTAACAAAACACGTTTTCCGTCCGCCTTGGATGACATTTTACATACAGAAAAGTTAGGCCACGCCCATATTTTGTTCGGTTTTTGATGTTAGCTGTTAGAGAACACAAAAACAGTGACCCGGCTTTACTCTCATTATAGTATGAGCACCTAGTCTGTCATCCATTTTGTGACTGTGTCAAACTTCGCTTTACTTGATATGAAAAATGACTACTAAGCTGTCGCCCTTTGAATAACAGTAATGAATAATGTATACTGAGATTAAATTGTTTCTGTAGAACGCATATCTGGAACACAAAGAAGTGGTCGGCGCCCAGGGTGTGAAGATAGCTGCGAAGGAGTTGGAAAAGGCGATTGCCGGACTCAACTTACTCGTTGCACAGAAACCAGATGAAGTTGACATCCTGAAGTAAGTACACAAGGGCCTATTTATGTCGGCATTCGTAAAGTTAGCCGTTTTTTAGTGGACAACTCCAGTATGAAAGTATTAATTTTATTTTATTTGGGAAACAAACAGTATGTGATGACAATTAATCAAAAACCTATAAAAACACATAAACCAATCAAGTTTCCAGCGTTAAGTACATCATTTAGCAAGTGAACAGAAATAGGTAACAAATGAGAGAGATAAATGAAATTACAAAAAAAAAAAAACTCGTAAGTAGTGAGTATGAAAAACTCCCTGTTTTCTCATGGTCCCATTATTTTGTCCCATTAATGGGACCACGAGGGAGAACTGTTTCTCGTTGTCCCATTTTCCTAGCTTGGTGGAAAGAATGATGTTATCTGGCGCATCGTCATTTACTGGTTATAGGGTTTCATCATAAACAAACTTGAATAGACGATAAAGGAGGCCATTCAGGCTCCATACATGGTTGGGCCCAAAATTCAAAAGTGCCTGTCAATAAAAATAAAGGCCGCACTACTATTGGGTATGTCAATCCGAGTATTTTTCATTATCATATTGTAAAATACTTCGATTGACGTCCCCAATAGTGGTGACACCTTTATTTTCGTTGGCCGCACTTTTGACTTTGTAAATATATTTCTGTTTCCAGAGAGGAAGTGGCCCGTGAGTTGAAATCTGCGCTGTCATCGATCAAGCTTACGGAGCGCGGAGTTTACGTGCAAGCATCCACTTTGGGATCACTCGAGGCACTGCTTGAGTTCCTTAGGACCAGCAAGATTCCTGTAAGTATTCAACTTTTCTGCTATCTTTAAGATCATCTAAAAGAAAGCTAGGCTTTGTTGCCCTGTGTGCTTAGTATGACTTTTATTCACCATTCGGTATCGACGTCGTAAACGTGGATTTATACTGGTTTTCATTAGTAATGAACGAGTACCAAAAGATGGTTCTGCTATTTTCCCATACAAATCTGCGTTTACAGCGTCGATACCGAACGCGAAAAAAACTAACATTAGGCACCCTGGTTCATCTTGGTATTGGTTGCGTTAAAGATAGACTATGCTTTTTGACTGTGTCTTTAGTCTCAAAGTAGACTAGACGACCTCTGTGGCGCAGTGGGTGAAAGCCCGCTTGGGACGCAGAAGGTTGCGGGTTCGATCCCCGCCGTGGGATAAATGTTTGTATGATCTGCGAATATTTGTCTCGGGTCTGGGTATGTATAATATGTATGTATTTACAAACAAAAAGTATCAGTTAATTGGTTCCCATAGTACAAGCTTTGCTTAGTTTGGGGCTAGATGATGCTGTGTGAAATGTCCAGCATTATAAAAAAAAGTAGTTTTTTAACAATTCAAAAATTTTGGTACGCTTTTACTTCAATGGACATGAAAGAGCGTATCTGCTAGTAAGAAAGAGTGAATAGGACAATAAACAATAGTCAAAGTGAAAAATCATCGGATGAGGAGGAGTTTGATCACTACGAAACACTTACTTAAATTTGATTGAATTTTTTGTTTCAGTACTCGGCTATTAGAATAGGGCCGGTGGTGAAACGTGACGTCATGAAGGCATCTGCTATGTTAGAACATGATTCGCAATGGGCCACTATACTTGCGTTTGATGTGAAGGTACGTAACTTCATTCTTATCGAGGTTTTATTACATTGTAAAACTGTAAACAGGACCACCACTGTATCCCCCAAGGTGCGGTAAACATTCTCTCAGATCTTTTATGTATTCCAGATCCTTTGGAGAAGTCTAAGGGGGGTTGTCAGAGGCGTGTCCAAATACATGTTTCATACATGTCCACATCTTGCAGAACTCTCATTTCATTGAATATTTATAATAGCTGTGCCCACGACGTCGCGTGGACTGTACTCATTAGTTTTCCCGGTTTTGGCTTCGTAAATCGGGATTTACGCAGGCACAACTGGGAATCCCGACCCCGGAACCAGAACCCGTTTGAATTCCGGGATAAAAAGTATGTTGCTCTACAACTATCTTCCTGTGAAAGTCCTATTTAAATCGGTTCGGCCGTTCCATAATTAGCCCGTACAGAAAGATAGACATTTAAAACAACAACCTGTTTGTGTTCTGTATTGTGTGATTTATAGTATTGTGTTATTTTGAAATCACAGAGAGATTTCAATTCAATTTATTCATAAAACTTATGCGTAAAATTACAATTATTATAAATAATTTACATCGAACCCCGCACTAGGCTAGGCCTGTGTCGCGGCAGTTCGAGTGTAATTATTAAATTATTAAATAAACATATTTGTAATAAATACCTTAAGATACATATAAAATATATATATAGATTATAATAAACTAAAATTATCACGACGTACGAACTGTACGCACAAACGGGGTGTCTCGCAGGCGCCCACGGAACCGTCGGAACACAACACCCTACGGCCAAAATGCTGCATCCATGTAGGTTGATAGACTGGCAGTCGGCACTCTCACCATGTATGAGTTGAAGCTCATATTGAGATGCCAACTGCACAACCCTCAGGGTGAACTGGGTCTTCCGCTTCACATACTCCACGACGTCCTCCGGCTTCACGTCGAAGTGAACCCGTACACGTAGAGCTGATACTTCAGTTGTATCATTAGTATCTTCATTGTATCATGTTTTGACATTGATAATAGGTTGCCTCCAAAAATCTTCGACTGATCCTGTATTTGATGTTATGTTTCACCTCCTACCAATCTCTTTAAACTATTAAGTTTGATTCTAGTTATATTTAAATACAAATTATCTAACAGATTGAGCGTGATGCACAAGAGTTGGCAGACACACTCGGAGTGAAGATATTCTCAGCTGACATTATCTACCATCTATTTGACAAGTTCACTGCGTACCGCGAAGAGTTGAAGCAGAGGAAACGGGAGGAGTTCAAACACATCGCCGTATTCCCATGCAAGCTCAAGGTAATTATGTTGTTTTTTTTTTACTGTACTGTGTAATTTACACCACCATTTAAAGTGAAGTACAGTGAGCGGTCTTATCGTTGTGAGCGATAGAATCGAAGACGCGTGTATTGACATTAATTTACATTTATTTTCAGATCCTGCCTCAGTTCGTATTCAACTCCCGCGACCCGATCGTCGCCGGCGTGATTGTAGAAGCCGGAGTAGTTAAAGAAGGCACACCCATCTGTGTGCCTAGTCAAGAGGTATTTATTATTAAAAAAAACTGAATTTCAAATATAGCGTCGACTGTCCATTAGCTTAGTTAGCAGGGCTTTGTCATGGTTCAACAAAGTCATGCATTCAAATCAATGTGTACAATGTTTGGGATCATTCATCTCGGACAAATATTATTTTAGAAAGACATAATTATGATATTGAGAAATGAAATGACTTATCAAAATTTTCGATTCCGACGGGATTCGAACCTGCGACGGTCAAAGGATCCTCCTAAAGCCGGAGTGCCTTACCGGTTTGATATTATAACAACTATACCTAAATCTTAGATCATAAAGACGGGATGCGCCTTACCCTGTAGTTCCCCTCTGCCTAAATGTACATGATTCAAAATCATGTGCGTCTTATATTATTACGTACAGTCAGCAACGAAAGTTGATTAACAGCTTGAGTTTAGAACACGTTTATCTTTTCGATTTTTAAGTAGAAATAAACTGTGGCTAGAATATGGACTGAAACCTAATCTTCAAATATTTGTCAAAATTTTGGTGATGATGTTACGGATTGCAGAAATATTTATATTTGTGAATTACCAAATGTTAATCGTCTTTCGTTGCTGACTGTACGTTATATACGAAATTTGCAAGTGTGCGTAAAAATGAGGGTGAATTATCATTTCTAATGCATACTTCGACTTGAATGAAACATAAAACGTAAACAGGGTCACAACTGTATCCCCAAGGCGCTGTAGACATTCTCTCAGATCTTTTATATTCCAGATCCTTTGAAGATGTCTAAAGACACCCTTAGAAATCTTCAAAGGATCATCTGACTACACAGTCAGAGGCATGTACAAATACATATTTGATACATGGCCACATCTTGCAGAAGTTAGTATTCCATACGTGACAGGTTGCAAGCCCATCGCCACCTATAAGAAAAATCTAAACACAAGTGTGTAAAATGCGTTCGTGTTACCTCATCCCCGCAAAAACCAGCAGAAAATGTTGAAAGAGGAATTCTGTCAATAAAGTGTAGTTCTAGTTTGTTTGAGACCTTAATTAATAAATTGTTTCAGTTCGTGGAGCTCGGCATAGTGACATCAATAGAAGTGAACCACAAGCAAGTGGAGACGGCACGCAAGGGGCAGGAAGTTTGCATCAAGATCGAGCCTATACCCGGAGAGTCGCCTAAGATGTTCGGCCGGCATTTTGACGAGAATGATTTCCTAGTCAGCAAGGTGAGCCAGATAATAATAAGTAAAACTCATGAACGATGCTGTAATTGGTAGATATTTCAGAAATAATTTTAGGGGCATGTATTATACAGGCAGGGTGTAAAAAAACAACTACCGAAAACTGAGGCGTTGCAATCAGACCATGATTCTAAACATAATAAAAAAAATTGACTTAGCTTAGTCTTCATCATCTTCTTGCCCTTATCCCACTCTATGTGGGGTCGGCACAACATGTATTCCTCTTCCATTTCCCTCTATCAGCCGTCATCTGAGCACTCACTAAATAAATAAATAAATAATGCTGGACTTTTCACACAGCATCATCTAGCCCCAAAGTAAGCATAGCTTGTGTTATGGGTACTAAGATGACTGATATACTACTTATATACTTTTTGTTTGTAAATACATACATATTATTCATAGAAACACCCAGACTCCTTTCTTACTCATATCATCTTTCACACAATCCATCCATCTCTTCTTCGGCCTACCTCTACTCGTATATCCATCCACATTCATACCAAGTTCTCTTCTGGTCACATGACATTCTTCCCTTCTCATTACATGCCCATACCATGACAACCTGTTGCTCCTCATCTTCTCATTCACTGGCGCCACTTTCACACTTCCTCTTATGTACTCATTTCTTACTCTGTCCATTCGCGTCACTCCACACATCCATCTCAGCATTCATTGTATTTCTTGTCATTTTATGATATTTTCGGTTATTTATTACTAGTGCAATATAATAAGTCCAAATATCTTATCTACCTAATAATTTAATTTATAAAAAAAACAGTTAAAACTCAAAATCCAGCAATCTACGTAAAACAACGCGCCCAGTACATACGCAAATAGTAATCTTCAAACGCTGTTTCCTCCGGATATAATGATTTTTTCGAAAAATACTTTTGGATTGGTTGTGTTTTGGGATGCTGTACCTACCCCTTTCTTCGGTAGACGTCTTTTTACACCCTGTATATCTATGTGTAACTTGACCGTAATCACAGTCGGCCAACACGGCTCGTGTGTGTGACGGTATGGAATATGGATAAGATAGAACATCTTTAAGATACGGGTTAACAAGAACGGCAGTTTTTGAGCTGCATGTAAATGACTAAATGAAAACTAATCTGAAATGCCGGCGCTTATAATGTTCTCTCGCTTGCACATTAGTAACTGCGCTAGTTTGCAAGCGAGAGAACATGATAAGTTGCGACATTTCTTTAATGAACCGGGTTATTCGAAATACCATGAAATAAGAGATCATGTTAAACCCCTTGATCTGGAAAAAAATACTAACAGAACTAGCTTCCGCCCGCGGCCTACCTCGTACGATACCAACTTTTTAAATAGTCTTAAGTAAAGTAACCTTTGGGGGTAGGTGTAATTCCCCAAATCACGGCAAAGAGGGAGATCTCACTTTACTAAGGTCGACGCCATCTGGTCCACACCCCTTATGGCCTTTCAGCCAACAGTTAATGTCGATTAGTTCTCTATAGGTTAGATGTGCTTGTAAACATCGTAAGCACGATCTAGGATTCAAATCGCGTCGGTTGGTAACGCGCCACCGCCATCTAGCGGTGAAGCTCTGAACTAGCTAGGTCGCTGTAATTGGCAACTCTATTACGATGGCCTTGTAGTTCAGGCGATCGTAGAGGTCGCCACAGTACCTATATTCGATTCGAGATCTCACTATCTCTGTCTACACCTATTCTAAGTTTCATCCAAAGCGATTGAAACTATTTAAAACACGAAAAGGCTTATAAAACAAAGTGTGCGCAAACTCGCTGCAATGATGATGATGAAACTTAAAATAATCCAACGCAAAACAAGACGCAGTTACGTCAGCCAATTCGAATTACAAATTGATGTCGCTGAACGATAAATCCTTTGTTGGTTCATACATTCATCTAGTTCACAGTCAGAGTAGTGCACGAGCGATTTTAAACCTTATTTTCGAAAGAAAAAGAAGAACCTTATTCACGACAAAAAAATTACAGCTTACGGCCCTGCTCGCGTGCTTTATTAGGTTTTCTTATAAACCTAGGCCCTTACTAATAAACTTGACATAAAGTTAGTCATGCATAAGCTTTGAATGACCATACAAATTTTTAGTTTATGCATGACATAACTGTATGTCAAGTTTATTAGTAAGGGCCCTTTAAGCCTTTATGTTGTTTCAGATTTTATTACCTATCAAAGTCAAAGTCAAAAATCATTTATTCAATAGGACTCACTTATGATAGTCTTAAAACTAATTTTACTCCTGTTCTTTCGCGACCAATACCGTGAAGAATCAGGGCAACAAACACGGTCTGGGGTCTATCATTCAAGAGATTCAAGTTTTGAGGGCTAAGGAAACAAATCATGCAAAAGTGCCCTTACAATATAACAAAAATAAAAACAATACATATCTGATCTGTAGAAACTTCGAATTGAGCGTGTTGACAATAGTCGGACGATATTAGGTTAAATAAAAAAAACCGGACAAATGCGAGTCGGACTCGCCCACCGAGGGTTCCGTACCAAGGACTAAATTAGGTAGTTAGGTACCTACGTACCTATAACAGTGCAAACCTACCTAGATACATACCCCAAAGTTACACATGAGAAAGGGATTTTATTTTGTAATTTTTTGTCATAAATCGAAAACATAAAAATTATACATCATAAAAATTATTTAAAATCTGCTTAAGCTTGTGCTAATGAAGCCCTTTCATACGATACCCGAAATGACACAGTTTACTCACTTCAAAATTTCGGCCCCATTCCTCGCATTAGGCCCTGGTTTTTTTGTGATTTTACTAAAAATATACGATTTTCATATTTTTCCCTGTACTTGTAGTCTAAGACGATGCTTGCGAAATTTCATAGTTCTAGGTCAACGGGAAGTACCCTATGAATTTTTTCTTATTGAGTGTCGAAATATACGTTTTTTTGCGACATAAACGGCCGTATCTTTTTGTTGCGTTAACTTAGAAGTTAGATTATTTCACAGCTTAACCAGTGAGTATACGGTTTTAATTTCAACTCGATACCTCCATGCGTTCCCGAGATAAAGGGACTTGACAGACAAAACAAAGTAATCCTATAAGGGTTCCGTTTTTCCTTTTGAGGTAAAACCCTAAAAAAAGATACAGATTACCATAATTTTATTGATTCGTATTCACACGTTTTTACATTAGGAAGCGCTTTACTTATCGGAATAATCGTAGCGTACACTTTAAAATCTAAATAGTACGTCCTTGTGCGATTACGCAAGCCAGCCTGTTCAAATATCTGAATCAATAGCATCCTTTGAGACTGCCAGGAACTCGATGGATAATAAATAACACGATGACCTTCATAATGACATTACTTCGTCAAATGACAACCACCACCTATAAGAATTTTTTGTCCTGTGTGTCTGTTATAAACTTTTTCTTACGTTCTACTGAGAGACTGGAGACTTACCTATGATTTAAATTAAAAGTTTCCATTAGTTCAAGTAGAAAATCTGAACATTTGGTTCACAGTATTTGCATAGAAAAGTTTATAAGTAGTTATTGAATGTGTAGGTATATTGTATCACAACAACTTGAAATTATTTAGCAATTTTGCACTGGTTTTTCTTAATTGGTGTAAGTTTCCCTCGAAATGAGCCAGAAAAAACAAAAGTAAACGAAGAAATCATAGATTCGAAGTTTCATATTCCCAAATACATACGTGGACTTTTACTGAATCTGATAAAATAATCGACAAACTCGAAAGAAATAATTTTGCTTTGTATGTCATTTTGATTTTACACATTCACAGACATAATATTCAAAACCGCGTGTAAAACTTATTCCGATGATAAGCTGTATATCAGTCGCGTCGCTCGGCGTGGTTTATCTCTGAGCGCTAGTCTGCAACCTCCTTTATATGTCACACGTGACGTTTAATGAATGAGCTGAGCATTGCACAAGATATCGGTACCAATTTAGCTACCAGACAAATGGCATCGATTGACACAGCTATTTATAGAACGTAGGGACTATCGAACAAATGTGTGCAGTGCGCGTTTGCTGAGGCCTTAACGAGCGACTAGGCAGGCTTCCTCTGAAGATAATATGTTAATTGGTTCACGTACAAAAACTTTTACAACACAATAGTCCTAAATTTTTGATCAGCTTTGTAAACAATTTTCAGCTCTACCCAAGTGTGTATTGTCACTTAAGATGGTTTATCAGCTTCGCGCTTACAATCGCTATCAAAACATTATAAAAAAAACCAAAGAGAATAATTTCACTTAGATTTCTTTAAGAAAGAAAGAAAGAAACACATTTATTTAGACAACACTCAGTACATAGAACAGAAATGGGCAAAGGCTACATTAGGTAATTTAGGTAGGTAGAAAGCAGGTACATTTTTTGGTGTAAATAGATAGGTAACTACCTACCTACTGCAAAAAAGGTTTATTTTGAACATGACTGCAACATCCCCAGGTCTTTTTATATATTTCAGATCCTTTGAAGACGTCTAAGGGGTAGTCAGAGGCATGTCCAAATACAAAAATTATAAAAATAATTACTTAGTTAAGTTCTTAGCACTAAAAACAGATGAATGTTATAGAAGTTAGCCTTTCCCGCAAAACCAAACAGCGTGGGTAGTGGTGTGCCTAAAAAGGCCAATCTCAGCATGTGCTACTTCCAGACCAATGGCAAGGAAGTGACGCTGGTTTTCAGATTAGACCTAGCTTATAAGTGACCTCACCCATGCAGAAGCTTTAAAACAATCTAATAATGTTTTTCATACGCTAGACATAAGAAACAATACCTTTTATAAGTTTACCTATTTTACTCATTCCGGAAAAAAACAAAAAAGGGTTTAGCATCGTTCTAATTTTTACAAACGCTGCAATATCCATTAGCAAATCAACGTCCATGATGAATCCACTACCCAGAAAGCAAGCTGTACAGTAACAGTACAAAGTTTAGAAATAGTGTACGTTGTCTCGTTGTTGTGAAAACAGATGTTTTCTGTTCTGAGCGATCGACGGCAGAACAGTCAAACATTCAGATCAAATGCTCGGAATAATACTTGCTAAGTTACAGTGTTTTCTTTACCTGGTTTGATATATCATTGCTTAGTTGCAAAGTCGTACTGCCATAGAATGTAGGTACTGCCTCGATTGATACTGGGAAACAAAGAATTTGTGCACTACATCAGAATTAGACAGGTCAAGATTAAAAAACAAGAAAAAAGAAACTATAGATAACGTTATGTTCATAGTATCGAAGTTTAAAATTCGAGCTTGGAACTGTCACTGACAAAAACGTTGCTCTGTTTGACGCAAATTGAAGTAAAAATGGTGCTAATAAAACCGTTTTGATGTTTTAATTTCCACGCGCTTGTAACGTATCTCAATATTTTTTAAAATAATTGTTTCTAGGTAGTAACGCTAGTGTTCCCCATAGCATATTGTTGTATAGTGCAATCATTGCGTACAAGGAGTACAACCTAACTCGATGTGAGTAATCGCAGCGGTCCTGCTGAATAAATGCATTTTGACATTGGACTGTTCTTGTGTCTATAAAATGGTTCAAAAGAAAATTTATATAACATACGAAGACAAATAAATGAAAATAAAGCCATCAATATGTAATCTCCTATCGGAATTCAGACTGCTGGTTTCATAACGGAACTTTTTCCTGCGATTATTTCAGACTGTTCTATTCGACCGTGAACTCTCAATCGATATCTTTGAGAGATGCTGATGCTCTCTATATTTTCTTCTGGCTTTCTTGGGAAAGAAAGTAAAGATTACAAGCTTAGTTTGCGGCTAGATAGCGATGCGCGAAATGTCTTTCAATATTATTGACTAAGCTAAGATCATTATGGGTTTGATTGAAAGGAACGTTAAACAAAAACAAGATTTTCTGAAGTGAGTGCGCTATTTTCGCTAAGTTTTTTTTACAACAAACTAGTCGTGCGGTCGTGCTAGCATGCAATTAGCCTAATATTTTTTGTATGTTTGGTGAGTAAAACTTTGATAAAAGAGACATAAGAGTGTCGTGTCACTAGTTCCTTCGAACCGATGTAGTGAAAGGGTTTTCAGTGCGCCTCAAACAGGCTCCTTTCGTGCACTGAAAACGGTTTTTGAAATGAACCATGCATATGTTCATGGCTATGCATAGCATAATACCTACTTACGGATACAACAATCTGCGTGGACATCATAAATTTACCGCAGCTAGCGTAGAATGCATGCACTTTGGTCGGAACTACACATGGTCGGCCAGTAGATCCGCAGTGCAAATGTTTGCGTTCCAGAATAGAACGGAAGCGGTGTGTCGTGGCCTGTGTTGCGTTTCAGTTTGCACAGTGCTGTTTGTGTTTACACGTTGCGTTGTCGGCGGGATTGCGAATAGTTTCATATTTGGATTCTACGTCCGAAATCCATCTGATAATAAAGGAGTAGTTATGAAGCGTGGTACATGTATGTTATAAGAATCATCATGTTTTAATATGTAGAGCGTTTAGGTACTATCAAGGCAATCTGTTCATTCTCAATCAGAGTTTAGTTTACACTTGACAAGAATCCATTACGAGAATTACATCCAGAAGTTGCATACTTATCCCATAGATTTGTCGGTTCTGTCAATCATGCTCATCGTTATGCAAATATTCATATCATTTTCTGTGATGAATGTTATACTAAAACACTTTCATCGCTGATCAATACAATGTTTAGGTACTTTTGGGCCAGTCTTTGAAAATAGAATGAAATTGTAAACGTCGCTGTAACCCACAGCGATCTCTTTCTTCACTATCTCTGATAAATAAAATAGTCCTTGTCGTTCGTCCGTTCCAAACCAAACATATTTCTGTTTGGTATTAATTTAATTTCAAATGTTTGTAATCAACTTTAATACGGCACTCTCAAAGAAGAACCCTACTTCGTCTGTCAAGCATGCGTAATGACTAAAAGTAATTTCCTTTTGCCAAATTTTTGGGATCCATTTTCAAATCTTAAATGGTTCTTTACACTCACTCAATAAAAATATAGTCCATACTAACACATAATCAATCTATAACTTCTACAAAGTCGCATCGACCTTTCTAAACCGGTGCGATTGGTATTCTCTGGCTGCGCTTCATTGAAAATACCGTGGTATACGGATGCAAACATTAAAATGCAACGTGTTTCGCATACAAACATGCAACGAGGTGGCCCCACGTTTTAGTTTGCCCAGACCAATAAATAGCCAACTCTTTGTTTTTAGAACCACATTTTAGATGCGTTTTACAATGTAACTGAAATTTTTAAGAATACCTATGTACTCAAATTGTGCTTTGTTTTATAAAAACCAAACAAGCTCAGGATTGTATCACCAGACACAGTACGTAGACCTAGACATCCGCCCAGTCAACAAGAATGATCTAAGCTATGATTATAGAATATCCGTTAAGCCTAATAGCCGTTTCTTATGTTTATATCGTATTAGATAGATTCTAATGTACCTAAATGTTTTTTCATTTTTGATTTACACTTTGTAGACTTCATAAATCTCCAAAGGTCACCTACCTACTTGTTTTGTAAAACGATTACCACTTGTGATTCTAGCTTAGCTGGAGCGCCGATTATGATAACCCCAAAGGTTATTTTATAATGTACGAACGATACGGGTTTTCATTCATTCTCGTCGGCTAAATATGTGAATGCAGGTCGAGCGGCACATCAATGGCGCCCCCTTCCGTATTTCATTGATCGCAAAGCGGGAAAGGGGGCAGGGTAGGTCACTAGGTCGAGGGGAGAATCACCCAGCGTATTTTCAGCTGTATATATTTATATTTATCGTATCTATAGCATCTTGGAACAATGACGTCAAACAACTGGCTGGGGTTCATTTTTTATGTTGATTTTTTACCATCTTCAAAGCTTGTGTGTTAAATAGCATGTCTTCAATTCGTATCTTACTGATAAATTGTGATTGGCACATGCATGACATGGAACAGGCAGGATAGATGTAAACATAACTAGGTAAAGCTAACCCACTACAACATCCATTGTTCTTGCTGTCAATGGCTGTTATATCGCACACAATGCATTGTATTCTTTGTAATCATAAAATGTTCATAAGTAGGCATCATTAAATTCACTGTGCTGGCTGATAAAATCATAACGACAGACAGCGATACTCGTGGCATACAAATATTCAAATATTACGTGATTTACATTAGGTATATCATATATTTTCGTATTACGGGAAATATTTCATTCCAAAATTTTCTCTACCTCAAAAAATTTGCTAGTTTTGCTATTTCCAATTTCTATAGGTACAACAGTTTACCTGAAATCCTAAATACGTCAATGTTTTATGAGATTCGAAGTACCTACTAAATATACTTTTTAGTACTTACCTAATTTATGATGATTGAAGATGAAAACTTCATGTTACCTCCAGAAGTACAGATTGAAAATAAACATCTAATAGTTACACGGAAGTAGGTATTTTAGGTGAAATATTTAACAATAAAGTACCTACACTCTTAAAACTCTATAAACTCAATTTTCCGTTACCCGAACGAAGGCCGATCTATTTTCGGTTGTGGATGACGTCACGGCTTTCCATGCGTTAGGCAAGCGGTCGTCGTCGCTGAATAGCATTTTTGGCAAACTGTTACTACTTTTGACATAATAAGATTTTTGAACAGGAAAATACAAATACATGTCTTATACCCACGCCCATTATAGGTTACGTAATATTATTGAATGAAATAAGTAATGTCTCTCGGCGACAAACATCCCTGATTAGGTTCTCGAATTGGTTCAAGGAGTTCAAGCACAGTTTGTTCAGCGGAACGTAAACTCTTTGGAAAACTAAAATTTAATATTACCTACTCTTCTAATCTAAAGTATAATAAAACTCTTTTACTTTCTGTAATAAAGCGAAGGCAGGTGATGCCAAGTTTCTTGATAAAAAAATAAGTACTTAAGTAAATATAAAAAATCGTTAGCGAACCTGTCATGTTTTTTGTAAAAAGTACTGAACTCCTTTTATCTTTCCCATGCAAAGCCTACAATTTGAAGCTAAAATCTACGGTAAAATAACTTATAGAGATGACTTATAGAGATCTCTATAAATGCAAAAGATAGAGTAAACGTTTCTTTTATGCTCGGCATTGAACTTTCTCTCCATTGCATTGCTATTTTAATTGAAACAAGGTTCTTTCTCTATCGTAATTTTACTCTACTTAAAAGAAATTAATGTTTTCTAGTGTACTGGCTAGCCCCCCGAAGACTTGTAAAATCATGGACTCTGCATTCTAATTTTCTGAGGTAATAATTCAATCTTAGATGTGAATTCGCGGATGCAAGCTGTTTCTACAATTCTGGTTTGCGTGGCAAACGCACACATCCACACCGTACCCATAGCAACTGTTCGCGCACACTCTCAATGACCGGGTCAGACCCCCCATTCTAGAAGCTCCCTCCATTGATATTTCGCAGTGCGGTTTCATTGATGGAAACTTTGTTCATGTACCAAGTCACGGTCGGCATTGAGACTTTTTTAATCCGCGCATTAATAGAACGTGCGTGACACGAATACTTTGAGCTGTATGTTTGAATGAAAACAATTACATTCATCCACCAAATACCGATGGCTAATAAAGATATCCCGACTTCATCGCTTTTGAAATTCATAATTATTTCCTAAATCCACCCCTCATGAATATCTACAGACGAATATGTCTGTCTCATTCTGATTTTTAGGCCTCGAGGCTTTCTTTGGAATTGGCAATTTTTGCTTTCGATCCCATTTCCCTCTGATTTTTTCCCGAAGATTGGAGGTTTTCTCACAGAATCCATTTGTAATTTTACCTTGAGGCAATCCATCGCTCATCCTTCGATCTAAAAATATCCCATTAATTTCCGTTCCGGTATAAGTTGATTTCCGACTTAGCCGAGTAAGTTACGAAGCTCGAGCCGGGCTGCCGAGGCCGGCGAAGGCTGCAGCGAGGCCGTTGCGGGGCGGCGGTTCTTGCGGGGTGCTTCTGACCTAGTTCCTTGCACACCCTGCTCTATTTTACTTATGACGTCAAACCATTCAAAGCGAAGTTGTGAATCGATGCGCCCAAAATTGGGTCGAGCTGAATCAGTCGCATTGTACATTCATAGTCTTCTATATTTAGCGCCGAAGGCATTGGTCTGACCACAGGATCCGTAACCTGTTTTTGGACCTTCTTGGTAGGCCGTAATTAATTTTGCATTTAGCGAGTATTATTATCGGCGAATAAGCTTTTTTTATTTGAAATTTATGTTTTTTAGAATGAAATAATGATACGAGTAAGTACCTAGAATAAACAGAGTCGTGCAAGTTGGCAGAATGACGGTTTTGCCATGGGTTTTATTATGCGTAGGTATAGAGTTATTCTCTACATTGTAGTCTTTACAGAACGAGATACATGAAGTATTGTATTGTTAAGTTACCTACTGATGTTACTGCGTAAATAATCGATCGTAAGTAACCTCGATTGTTGCCCCATTTGAAGAGTTGAGTCAGTTTGACAATGATGAATGTTGTTTCAGATATCTCGCGCCAGTATCGACGCGTGCAAGGACTATTTCCGCGACGACCTTATCAAGACGGACTGGGCTCTCATGGTGGAGCTCAAGAAACTCTTCCAAATCCTCTAAACCCACCTTTTACAGTAGATCAGGTATATTAAGTCTCGTATTACCCCAATGTACGGACGGTCACACGTGTAGTTTTGTCTGTTCCATCTAACCGTAGCCCTTTTGTGAAATAGAATCTCAATTTCAAACTATTTCGTTTAGAGTTTCAATTCAACTGATTTCAAGATTTTGGATGGAAAATGCTGAGTTGGTGTAAGTTAAAACCTACTGCCGATGCCGCCGCGTCATTATTTTATCAATTTCAAGTGAAATAATTTTGAGTGTTCTGGAGCACTGTAAATAGTAGGTATGATTAACAAATAATTTATTTATTGCGAAATTAGCTTTATTTTTAACAACTGAGTGAGCAAATCTTGGAAGCAAGAAAACATTTGAAATCATAAAGCCATTTTTGTGTTTGTAAAGAAGTGTTTGATATTCCATGTTTCTTTGTAAATAAAATACATGTTTCATAATGATTTATTTACCATAGAATTTGTATATAGGTACTTACCTAAATATATTTGCGTCCTATTATTTTATGATTATTATAATAAAAACATTGTCAAGCAAGGCAGCGCAATATGCGATCTCGATATTAATGAATGGCTGTTGATTGTGAAAGTAAGGTACCTAATGGGGAAATAGTCAACTCTTCCCTTATTGCATGTTTCGATAGTTACCTACTGTTAATTTGTAAGTAGACAGGATGTCGTATATTGAAATTATTATTGTCTTAAATTCCGGCTGGAGTGTGAGCTCCTAGAATTGCTTCCTTTGTTTTTCGCGCAAACAGAATTGAGTTAGAATAGAAATGGACAGGACACTATGGTCCATTCAAAATTGTATGAATTACAAGGAGGTTGTATTTTATAGGTAGGTATTTTCCCTTTTTGAAATGCTTTGTATTATATAGATGGAATCGGACATTATTCTTATATTGGAGAAGTTTTATTAAACTATGAAAATATTTTAGTTTTTTTTTTCTAATTCCCTTTGGCAAATCTATGCAATATAATCCAAGTAGGTAGTATCATCATCATTTGCCTGCCCTTATCCCGCTTATGCGAGGTCGGCACAACATGTTCTCTTCTTCCACTCTCCCCTATCACTCGTCATCTTTGTATTCACTCCCTTCTTACCCATATCTTCTTTCACACAATCCATCCATCTTTTCTTTGGTCTACCTCTACTCACATATCCATCCACATTCATTTCCAAGTAGGTACTTTCGTTTAATTAAAAAGATCTGCTATGAGATAGGTATCTACTTAGTAGTGGTCAGATTGTACTCTGATAAATTTATTGTAAAACTCGAGGAGAACTGGAGGAGAGATGGACACAGCTAAAACGACATCATCATCACATTTAGGTAAGTACTTTGATTAAACGACACTGATCTAAGGGTAAGTACCAAAAAACACTTCGCTACAATAGACATTTACCACTCCCGCTTTAGCGCGCTAAATCAGTTAAAAATCAATATTTCGGGGTACCATAACGAATCGAATCATGTTTAATTAAAAGGTAGGTAGATAGGTACTTATATTAGGAAGCAATATGCTAAGGTAAACGTTTTTAAGATAACTTGATTGTAGTGCAAGTGGCCGCTGATTTGATTATGCAGGAAATAACTTCGGCATCGGAGGAAATTAGATTGCAAGCTCGAGCTGCCTCCACTCGAGTGAAAATAAGCAGAGCCACGACTTAGATAATCTAGGCTAGGTTATTACAACACCTAACTCAATCCTATGAGAACACTAGAATGTAGCGGGATCCATGGCCATCTTATGGCCATTTTATTTTTCCGGACAAAAGATCTCTGGTTAGATGTTGGAAAGCTCCAACCATCGATGTTTTTATCAAAACTGGAACAATTAAGAAACTACTAGGTGCCTGCAGTCTTATTAACTAACTTGAAATCCATTCCCACTTATCACCCCAATTGAGCTCAACCAATCACACAATACAAAATTGACGTGTTTTGTAATTTTCGTGTTATGTGATTGGTTGAGCTCAATTGGGATGATAACTGGGAATGGATTTCAAGTTAGACAATAAGGCTGCTGGTTCCAAACAAAAAAAACCATAACTTAGTCCATCGCATCTTTTCTATGTAGATGATATAGTGCCAGGCAGGACGATACTCAAACCGGACGCTGTTGTGTTATAGTAGGTAGGTTAGGCTACAGATTATAATGTGCGCCAGTTCCACTAATGTGCAATTTAACAAAATAAGTGTGTGCTTACCAGATATTTTGTTTATTATAAAAAACTTAGGCCTTTAGGTACATCTTTAATAGATGAATTATAGCGTCAGTAGGCAACCTATGCCTACACTCGACGAGATGCTTTAGTGCCTGGAACTTTGTTTATTACCTACATTTTGACTAACAAATACTTACGATGCAAAATTTGCAGTTTGGTGACGGATGATACTGCTGCATCCCTGAAATGATAACAACACAAAACTATTAAAAAAGTGTAAGAGACATAGACGATTAGGTAAGAACTAGAATTTAATTCGACTTCATGGATCCAATCGACCCCATACAAATTATCATAGGTAGGTTAGGTACCTGAGTAGGTATCATTATTTACCACGGATTTGTGTACCCTTAGGGGCAGTATTTTTTCATCAGATCAAATTGGACCAAAAACAGATAAATTTTAATGGAACGAACTTATTTTATTATTTACAACATACTTACTTGATAATTGTTTTGCGAAGCAGACACTGGGTAGATAATTTTACGTGCCGGAAAGCACCTTTTAGGAAGTAGGTACCTATCGACGCACTTTTTCTAGGAGATACTATGTAGATTCACTTAGCTAAATAAACTCTAATTTATGGCCAAACCTGCAAGATGTTTGGCGTCAGTACCTATATTTGTCCCGGAATTTTATCTTTCCTCATTCCATTTAAGGATTTGTAAGCCAATGTCGCGACTGTGCCACTTATTGGGTGGAGCCACTGAAGCTACTGGTCGTTTTTCTTGACTGCGCTTCCTTATGATGTAAATCAACTGTTCTTCCACAACGTTTCTTAAATAAAAAACCAATCAATGAAACTTGCATTCGTTTCTCAAGTACGACCGCATAGAATTTTTAGATTTCTGCATTTTGATAGATAGATGGTGGTATTTGAGTGCAAGCTTCATTGGTAACTATGGTAACGGAGTGTGCGTGGGCGAAGGGGAGGTATTTTCAGGGTCTAGGTCACGCCCCAGGCTGCAGAACGCATGCGCGGGCCTGGAAGCGGCAGCTCCGGAACCATCTCCCAGTGCCAGTCTACCGCTTCCTCAGAGGAACCTCGGGAGCATCGGCCTGATTTAAACTACCTACAGTAAAGTGCATTTCTTAGGCATGTGCGGTGTTTTATAGTGTCCAGCTTCCAAATCATTGTGTTGGTGGATTAATTGTGTGAGAGTGAACATAAAGTGCAATCATTTGAGGTATGTAGGTAGGTACCTACAAGTTACCTTGATTTTACCCTATGACCTTTATGAAGGCTGATAGGTACCTACTAGGTAAAACTCTAGATAAAATATAGTAGGCTGTAAAACTAAGTACTAGATCATACTGTTGCTGTGGTTGCAGCGGACGATAATCGGGTTATAATAAGAGCTAGTGTTTAGGTTGCAATACCATACATAGTAATGGATCTCATCTAGATTATCGCATTAGATTATATAAATATCTGTAATGATAATTTAAACCTTTAAAGTGAATAAATATACCTACCTAACTGATTAACGGAACCATGTCATAGGACATACCTACCTACTCTATCCATTGTGAAATAGCTGCAGCTCTTCTCTAAACTAAGTATAACTATGAGGAGGAATTGAAACTAACAAAAAAATATGACCATGACTCACCAGATCTGCGTCTTCCAGTAGGGCCAAAGTGCTGTAGAAGTCCCTTAGATTTTCAGTAGGTTCTTTTTTCTAATTTTTTCAGATCTTTTGTTGGTAGTACTAATCAGAAAAACAATCCATAAATATGGATGCGCGTGGCATAGGAACTGAATGAATGGCGTGAACAAAGGGAGGTCTTTATCCAGCAGTGGGATATTATTGGCTGCCCCCTTATCCTTTGAACAGTTGGAACTTTTAAAAATTAAAGGGGGCATGATGATGATCAATCAGATCCTTTGAACAGTTTGAACTTTTAAAAATTAAAGGGGGCCCGCTCGTAGTCAGTGACATATTGTGTGCTCCATAGGTCTACGTGTCATAGCGCTACCCCTTTGAAGTCCCAATTGGCCACAAAGGGGTCGGTCGGTGGCCACAACTGGGGCTTCTGTCCTAAGTAGGAACATGCCACTACGCCAACACGTTGATTTGTAAATCTACCCTGTAAATTATCTAAAATGATAAATTCAAACCAAAACCTAACTGTAGGTTTTAAGATCGAACTGAAAAAGAAAGACAAGTCATCTAGAAATCGATCTGTAACAAAACGGACGTGACGTGACGAATATCGGAATGACGTTATCGCGATTGGTAAGATCACACGTGCCCCGTTCGCGAACATTGTCTATCCTAGACGAATGTTTCAGTAATTTTTTTTTTGGCCACGTGCTATTCGTTCATTGATGCGTACAAATGAATGGGGAGCGTCGGTCTCGCGTCGCTGAAACAGTCGGCCGCCGCTCGGCCGCGCGCACGCGCAGCGCAGGCAACCTGCGCGACCACGCAAGTGAAGTGACATTATACCTACCACACAACAGATAAAACACCGTGTCCGAGTCTCCACTCCACCACACCGGATCCACTCTCGGTGCGTCATCTATTTATACCACTCTTTAAAAACCACGATGTCGCGTCGCACCTACTTACCGAACGCCGACCTTGAACAAAATGAGCTGCTGTTTCATTCATTAAAATTATCAAACTGATCTCAGACGCACAAGACACAACGTTCTCTGTTAGCTAATTGAAGATAATTTCACAGAAGTTTACAGAACTCTTAGTTCTTTAGCTACTACAGCGAAAAAATCGAATTTAACCCTTAAACAAACGCGAGCCCCTGGCCATGATATTTTAAAAAAAGGTGTGGTTTCTGGGTAATTAGGGGTCTCTGATTCCATTTCTTTTGGAAAAAATCAAAAAAAGGGGGTGGAAGGGGGTGATTTTTTGGTGGTATGTATATTACCATTGTCCATGTAGGACTTGAAATTTTTTTCGTTGGTGGTACGTATATTACCACTGTCCGTTACGGTCTGTTCATAACTTTAGACTAGTTGTTTCCCGTGACTACAGGTGTAAAAAATAATTAGCCTGAGAATATGAAAATAAATAGGATTTTACCTACGTAAAAGGTTTTTTCCACAATTTCCCATTTATTTATGATTGTTATTTTAGTTTTTGTTCTCATCTAGTCTAATTTTATATTAAACTTGTTAACTTTGGGTCTGAGATGCCATTTAGAGCCCTGCTGTGGTTTGGAAGATGTTGTTTCCTTGAAAAATGATTCTTTTAGGTTTTTTAAACATGGTAATTTACTAAAACAAACAATTTACTTTCAAAAGTCACACTATACTTACACACATTTGTATATATACAATTCGATTAAGAACTTTACCTATATGGACAATGGTAAAATAGATACCACTTACAGTCTCTACTTTGAGTGATCAAAAACTATGCAAACCTTGATAATATTCTCATTATTATGCATGTAGGACCTCTTAAATATAATAGAGTTTACCTATTTGAACTCCAAGAGCACCTACCGAATTCTTCGCCGAACAAAAATTCCAAAAGTTTGAAAGTGACACGCAAAAATACGAATTAAATGTCAAATTTGGCGCAAAAAAAAATTTGACATCATTTTTCACTGACAGGCAAAAGTGACAAGGATAAAGTTGCCAGCCTAATAGATAGCAAAAATAACAGAGATTACAATACTTTCAAATTCAAGTCCTGCCAAACAATAGAAAATAGTTTTTTTTGTTATCAACCTAAGTGGTACATATATGACTTTTGTTTGATTAAGGGTTAAAGCATTTCGATTCGTTATTAATACCTGGCTCAACGTAGGTTTCCATAGTTTTCTTTCTCTTATCCGTTGAAAAATAAAATTGTAGGTTAAAATACGAGCTCTTACATAATCAGCATGCAGCACCGAGGTCACGAACGAACGGTCGGCAGGTCGATCGAAGCGATTGATTTAAAACTATTTAAATATTATTTTTACGTTGGATAATACTTTCAGTAACTACCTACCTACCTAGGCAGGTACCTACTTATCCGATGCACTTAATTATAATGTCATTATTATTATTAATATCTAAGCACTAAGTTTTATATTAAAACTCAAAGATATCCTCCTAGATCACTACACAGTAGATGCTGTAGGTGAGGTTGGACTGGACATGTGGTCTAACATATCACTCTCAAATGCTGCCAATGTATGGGCATTGGCAGCTAAATTAGCGCCAGACTTGGTTTGATGGTGCCTACAAAACAATGGCCACAGAACAAACCTTTTAATATGCGTCGGCTATAAACTAGTCATCATCAATATACAGACAGGAAATGAAGCTCTTAGCTACCTACAATGTGGCTGGGTTGGCAGTGTACCGTTGCAAGTAGGCAGCATGGCATCCGTACAGGGCACACCGCTAGATGTCGCCGACTCATGCCGATAGACCGACAGCATGGCCGACAGGAAACGATTCTCCCCTTACCACATTTAAGCGAATCATTGTCACTGCGGCACTAAATAATATAACAAAACACGTGCCAAAAACTGCAACAAAAACGATCCGGGTACGAGATAAAAATCTACCATGCTTCCAGTAAGGGCTCCCAGTAAGATATCGTACCGGCATCATTCTAAAGAATTACGCCCTGCCCGTTATCTTTTTAAGAGCTAACACGATGTGCTTTTGAAAAAACTTTAAGACGTTTATCAGCTTGGCGCCGGCTATGTTTTTTGCCAAGATACATTTTTGGTTGATTTTAAAGCGAGACGAGACTTAAGACAAAGGGGTGATTGTGTAAAGCAATTGAACTAAATTTTCAAGGAAAAGGATTTCATTACTAAAAACTTTAGCCTATAGTCAATTTGTTTCAATTTGGGCTGGACAGAAAGGTTTCGAGATGCAAAAGTAACTGTGTATGTATACAGTAGGTGTATAGAGTTGGTGTAAGCCATTTTGAGCATTTAATTGTCGGACATTCTAATGCAACCAACACCAACTCTTACGCACACCCTTCTTCTAATAAAAAAATTGTACCTTTGGCATGCAAATGGTATTTAATAGCACAGTTATCCAAGAATTCCTTCATTTGTGATTTTGGCAGCGAAAAGAATGGACCAGGGTAGAAAAAATTTAAAATTTCTTAAATGTCCAATAACTCGAAAACCGTGAGACTTTTACTGGGCACAAGTTTTGATTTTCTGATTTGTTATGATGCCCTCTACCCGTAGTTAAAGGATTATCCACTCATTACGGGACACCCTGTATCTACAGAAAATGAAATCGGTACCGACTGAAGTCAGTATGTAGGTAGGTATTCGCAGTACGACAGCGCGGCGTGGCGACCTCGTCCAGATAAATCTATCAATGAACACGATAAGGGGAGCGCGTGTCACTAACGCAGGAAATGCCCCAACTCGCCTCCTGCACTCTGAACTGAAACGCAGCGTATCTCTCCCGCTCTACATTTTGTACCTAACTACATAGCAAGCCGGTGGAAATGTATGCCGCTTTACTTACATTGCAAGCTTTAATTTAGTGCTGGTACTGCATTATTATACAAAATACAATAGAATCAGTCAAGCTATCTAAGGATCGTTGTTGGATACTCAGTGGATAGATCTTACTAATATTATAAATGCGAAAGTCTGTGTGTGCAAATGTTTGTTGCCACGTATCTCAGTGACGATTAAACCGAATTTGATGAAATTTGGAATGTAGATGGTTTGAGTTCTGGAATAACATTTAGGCGTATCAAATTTTAGAAAATTAACCCCTAAGGGTGTTAAACTTTGTATGGAAAAAAACATTTTTTTAGTCTGATTTACTCCAAACTCGGTACAAATAAATTTTAAAATAAATAATGAAACGTGTTTTTAATTTTTTCAAAACAACCCTTAGGGGTGGTGCAAGGCAGTTTCAAAGTCGTAAGATTCGAAAGTCTGTATGTGCAAAGTTTGTTGCCACGTATCTCATTGTGATGAAATTTAGAATGTAGATGGTCTAAATTCTGGAATAACATTTAGGCGTATAAAATTTTCAAAATTCAACCCCTAAGGGTGTTTTATACGAGGTGTTAATCTTTCTATGGAAAAAAATTTTTAGTCTGATTCACTCCAAACGCGGAACAAATAAACTTTAAAGTAAATAATGAAACACGTATTTTTTATCTTTTCAAAACAACCCCTAAGGGTGGTGCAAGGCAGTTTCAAAGTCGTAAGATTTGAAAGTCTGTATGTGCAAATTGTGAAAAGTTTGTTGTCACGTATCTCCGTGACGTCTTAGCCGATTGTGATGAAATTTGTAATGTAAATGGTCTAAGTTCTGGAATAACATTTAGGCGTATAATCTTTTCTTAAAATTCGAAAGTCTGTGTGGGCGAATTAAATTTAAAGCTCGCTGCGCTCGCATCGGCAAATCTTACAACAGTTGCCGCTATCGTTTTGTTTTTAGCATTGCAAGATCTGGGTAAGATTTTCCCTACCTCTATCTTTTATGGAATTCTTGAGAGAAACATAACGAAATATTAGTTAATAATTCAAAACAACACAGGTCTTGCTATTCAAAAGAATTAATGTTAAAATTATTATTGTATCAAGCGAGGGATTTTAATAGTTTGTATATTTTTTCGAGAGCACTCAAAACTCCTGCACTGTGTTCCTAATAATGCGCTGACGAAGTCGCGCGGGTCAGCTAGTATTAAATAAAACAGTGGACTGTAAATTAGGAAGTTGATTGCGTAAAAACGATCTATAGATAGCTCAACTGATCCACGTCACTGCCAGTCGGAAGCGTGCCCAAAATACTGGCGGCATTGCCACGCTCAATTGCAATGCTGATTCTCTGTGCCAAAAAATCGCCAGCTCTCGAATCACGCGACGCTTCGGCCAGACGCCCTGAAAGATTTTTGAAGACGCGATGTGCCCCGGAACCCCGTGGACCCAGGGTCTCGACCCTAAATGGTTCAAATAAATAAACCCGATTAAGATTTATATATTTGAAATGAAATCATTGGAAATAAATAAATAATGCTGGACTTTTTCACACAGCATCATCTAGCCCCAAAGTAAGCAGAGCTTGTGTTATGGGTACTAAGATGACTGATATACTACTTATATACTTTTTGTAATAAATAATAAAAATACTTTATTAGCATGATTGTGCTCCTGGATTCCAGGCCTAAATATATGTTGCTGTAAGTTATTTTATCCTAACTACCACTTAATTTGAAGGTAGAATTCTTAATTGATTCGCAATTCGCAGTTACATTGCATTATGTCTTTAATTAAGACAACATTTACACAACACAACAGACTTGGAATCCATCGCCATAACAAGGACGAATGTCAACTTTCGCATCCAATAAGGTACACGCCATATTAATATTATGTTGCATAACTGTCAGCTATTGGCTTGGTCCACTTTCCACCTGCCCACGGGCACACGGGCTAAGGTGTCTGTGGGCTAAGAATTTGGTAGGTACCAGAGAATCAAGCAACCTGGTGTGCGTTGCGAAATGATTCGACGAAATTGGAGGCAACCCATAAATACGTAGGCGATGCGAATAGCGCGCAACCCACGACTGGATTAAATTAAGCCTCCATATTATTATTTGTTGACTTGCTTAGTTAGGCAACTCGATAAAAATTTTAATATCTCGAAGTGCGTATATCTTGACAACCACAAAAAATCAGAGCAAAAGGAACAACAATTTCAGTAGAACATGGCTAAAACATAGTATCTGGTCGCATCATTAAACGCATCCAGACATTTACCTAAGTAGGTAGGTACCCCTAATAAATAGAAGAGTATGTAATATTGTTTTCTCTTTTAGGTTTTAGGAAAACATGTAGATTAAGAAAAACATACATTGAGCTCATTCACACACAAAGCAGCGTGTCCCACTTCTGATTGTCGGTTAAGTAAGTTCGTATGAGTCAGTACCCAACTCTGGTGACGGAGTTTTTAAGCCTTAAGGTCTTCGTCATGGCTTAACGACTTAAGTAGCCGGGACCGACAATTTAACGTGCCCTCCGAAGCACGGAAGCGCTCAGATGAAAATGCCACTGGCAGTCACCTATCCACTTACAGACCGTTTCGAACGTTGCTTAACTTCGACGATCTATCAGGAACGACTAAGCAAGCACGACCACGAGCGCTTCTTGTTCTTATATTCTTAAAGTTGGCAAATGAATTACAATTAGTGACCACAAAAAAGCATTAGGTAAATTCTATGTTACATTTACCATAATTCAACACTGAATTAAATATCAATTCTTGTGCAATTGATCAGTAGGTGGAGTCACATTCTCTGAATAGGGGATACGATGGCAGTTAACATCGTGTTGTGTGGGTATGGGTACCACGTGGGTGCGCCCCCGCTGCCAACAAATATCATTCCATTTATGTAGCTAGCACATTAACACAGTAAAACCGTATAAGTAACAACTGTTGTTATTGCATTAGATAGTAAAATCAAATTACAACCGGTCACATTAGAAAATCTAGCTTCCGCTTGCAGCAACTTTTGCGTGGTACCTCCTACCTAGGTATCTTGCAGAATAAAGTAAACTAAAAATACGATAATAACACTTGGATAGACCAAGAACAGAACCATTAAATTGTAATTAACGCTGAAAATGTCATACACAATTTGAAAATAAGCCAATATTTGTGATCTCCCTTTGCATTGCACTTCAAATCTGAAGAGCATTGATAACAAGGTGGACATGTAATATTTCCCAAGATACGTAAAGGGAACCCGGGACCCGCTGCAATATAACATACTACTTTTTAAGGTTCACCAGGTGTTATCAAGGAGCCACCTCTTACTCTGGCTGGTGCTCTGGGTAAGAAAGAAGGAATGTTAGTTGTTGGTAAAAAAACTGTCTATAAGAAGTGCAAATATTAAACATGTGAAAACGATGTACATATTACACATTACTAAAGGACACCTACCTATAAATGTGGTATAAAATGAGACGGAAAAGAGTTATATTGGATGTTTGCATGCTCAAAACATAGATGGCGTTAAGTGTTCGTTCACTAACTGAGAGTGAAATAAAATAATCGGGAAATAATTCCTCAATAACTAGCAACGAGCAATTACTGCTACAAGTAGGTGCTTAGATAGGTATTTAAGTACTTATTATTATTAAAAATAGGTTATACACCTATTACCAAACTCATTCAATGTTTTAGTATTTATCCTCAGTGGGTTTTTAAACTTCAAAAAAACGCTAGCGAACCATTGGCCATGTTAAAATAATGATCTATACCTAATCATAATGAAAGGATTGAATCTGAGCGAAGTTCCAATATTTTCGGTGCGGACAGGGCGCAGGGTCGTCGACCGCACTCTTCGATGTTGGTACCGTGCTATTTTGAGGCAAGCAGTCGCTAGCGAGCGCAGCCGACTCCAGACGATCGCGCAATGTGCCGCGCGCTCGCGTAAACAAACAACATGGCCGAACTGTCATTCACTAACTCATTCATAAACTGACATTGCATTTTACCAACTGGATCGAATTCATTATCTCAGGCCTCATTTAACATTGTAACATTCTGTGCATGCATTATTATATTCAAGAGATTTGAGTTATGTGATATTTGCTATGTGCCTCTCAAATTGCTGTGATGTTGTGGGCTTCTAAAGCACATTGAACCAGGTCTTTACTGTTAGCAGCTCTAGGTACCAATCAATATTTAGTGACTCTACCTACCTAATGAATTAGCTAGGTATATCAGCAGTCAGCACTAACCTCCTTAGGTACTTAGGTATTATTTGATTTAAAAAATAAAAACAAGTGTGATAAGTGCCTATCTTAAAGTAAAATTAAACAATTAAAACAAAGTTACTTTACTTCCTGGGTAATAAAAATTACATTATTGTATCACATTTGAATTAATTAGTAGGTACTTCGTTGACGTCTGAAGTAATTGCGGAGGTTGAAGGCAGCCATTGTTCGAGACATGTGGACCACGTAGGCACATCTGTAGCGCATATTCAGTCGCCTTTTGTTCAACCTCCGGAGCCCGGACCATGTGGTTCGCGGACGGAACCGAACGCGCTAGTTTTTGTAGTTTTTTTTTACATCAAGTATGAGGAAATTCTTTAGATATGCATAAACACTATGAAGACTGATTACTAACAAAAAATATCCGAACGGGATATTTATAATTTGACTTCTGAAATACAGTGTAATAGCTAGTTTGTGTCTCTGTAACTA
The DNA here is from genome assembly GCA_963565295.1 of Epirrhoe alternata. Lineage (NCBI taxonomy): Eukaryota > Metazoa > Arthropoda > Insecta > Lepidoptera > Geometridae > Epirrhoe > Epirrhoe alternata. The sequence continues at coordinate 7,034,569 of OY751381.1, read as the reverse complement.
TTGAGGGACCGCTGGGGTTATAGGATATAGGGACCTTGTATCCTATAACCCCAGCGGTCCTACTGAATACTGCTTTTTGTTTGACTTTGGGAGCCTGTCGATTCAATGTTTTTATGGATAATTTAGAAAGTCAAAATAAACCTTTGCGTTGCTTTTAGAAGATCTAGAATCCATACATCCATACTATACTAATACTATACTATACTAATTACCTATACTATAATCATTATAAATGTGAAAGTAACTCGTGTCTGTTTGTTACCTTTTCACGCCCAAACCACTGAACAAATTAGGATAATTGGCACGGATAAAGGTTGTATCCCAGGGAAGGACATAGGCTACTTTTTATCCCGAAAAAATCCCGAGGGACCGTGGTTCACCGCGGGAGCGCAGCTAGTGGATTATAAAGTCAAAAAAGTGAGCAGCGTAGACTTTCAAGAGCTTTTAGTACCTAAGTATTTTTAGTTCTGCAATTCGGTGTTTGAGAAGTCTTCAAAACAGCCCGTGACATTTATAGACAAAAGTACCTACCTTAAGTGTATCTATCGTGTAAACATGGTAGTACCTACCTATAACAGTTATCATAAATATCAGCCTAACAAAGTAAGCGTCGTCAGCACATTGGGTAGGTATAGGTACATGACAGTTGAAGAGTTGCCAACAGCTACCGACTATTCGACACCGCTTCCTGTTTACCGCACCGTGTCTGTCTGTAGGAAACTACGCCACAACTGAGACTACAAGAAACTATTTGAATTAGGCACGTCACTTGCGTGAGAATCGTACGTACGACATTTCATTACATTTACTTACAAATACAAACAAATGAATTTAAAATCTTTTAATTTTTAACCCCTTATCTAGAAGCTCGCTCGTGGTCGTGCTTGTTAAGCAGCGTTCGAAACGGTCTGTAAGTGGATGGGTGACCGCCAGTGGCATTTTCATCTGAGCGCTTCTTTGATTCGGAGGGCACGTTAAATTGTCGGTTTCGGCTATTTAAGTCGTTAAGCCATGACGGAGAACTCAAGGCGGCCTCAAAACTCCGTCACCAGAGTTGGCCACTGACTCATACGAACTTAGAAAGAAAGAACGTAAAAAGAAAAACTTTTATTTTGTGCCACAGACAGAAGAACTTACTTACTAACCCCTTATCACCAGAGCTTCCGTCCAGGTCCAGGTCTTTAATAAAGGCAAAATGAACTAATAACACAATTTAAAAGGGATCAAACTCAACATCCATCTATCTGAAGAATTACTAAAACTTATTTACCAACCTCAAAATTAAAATACTTATACTTACAGTATCATTTTTTCTTTACTTGGCCTTGACTTTAGCCAAATATGTTTTTGTAGAATAGCGTTTAAGGAGATAACGCAATTGTCACGCCTATCGTAGCCACCAATGATAAGAAGCCTTACATTTTGCACAATACACAATATTCTTTCGACTTCAAATTTTTACATGGGACCATCGATAGACTGTTCGTTAATAAGCTATCAAAAAGGGAAAAGCTAGTAGAACTGCTGGGATCATAGCATGAAGGTTATTCTGTCGACACAAAGTGATTGTTGTAGCAAAGAGCTTGGAGGAAGATACAAAAAAATACCACATAGACATAGACATTCGTTTATTTACTGCATAAGCACACATACACATCAATACACAGAAAAAACAAGACAGCAATCAATAAAAAGGAAGAGACACGTTTTAGGTACTTACATGTAAAAAATAAATATAGGTAAAGTGAAAACAATACCACCACCATAGTCGTGTGTAATTGAACAGCATGGAGGAGGAACACATTTTACAGTGTAACTGTAAAGCAAGTAGCGTTTATAAAGTTCTAAATATTTGAAATTCTGAAAACAAACTTTAATCTACGAATGCGGAGGAAAAAAAGATCACCAATGTTAGATTGGATGACCTAAACTCTACTCTCAATCCATTGTTAGAAGTTATCCAACGTCTACCACTCTGAGCATTAATATTTTACACCTTAGTAGAGTAATACCTAAACCTAAACCGTATTTTTTATAAACATTTTTAGCTTATTTATATAGTTAAGTTACTAGCTGCGCTCCCGCGGTGTGACCCGCGGTCCCTCGAAATTTTTCGGGATAAAAAGTAGCCTATGTCCTTCCTTGGGAACCTTTACCTATCCATTCCAATTTTTAGCCTAATCTGTTCAGTGTGGTTTGGACGTGAAAAGGTAACAAAGACAGACAGAGCGAGTTACTTTCACATTTATAATATTATTAGTATGGAGTATGGTGGATATTGGAGGGATGGTCAATTTTCAAACTTGAAGATCTCTACCTATTTACAGATGTACCTACAGATATGTATCTTGGTGATATAAGTTTATGAATCCTTGCAACGCAGACCCATGCAGGACGCAATTATGATGATTAAATGAAACTGGTTCTCTCGACCGCTTTGCGGGGATGTTATAAGTTGAAGACATTCTAAACTGCCGCGCGAGCAGTGGAAATTGTGCAACCCGTAACGCTTTCGATACAAGATTGAGAATTACTTGTTTCAAGCAAGATGGATATTATCTGATTGAACAGAGAACAGCCACACCCAGATGCTGTTAAAAATGAACTGAGCAACGGGAACCGTGGTGATGACGGTCTTAAAACAAATATGGCTTATGAAGGTTGCCGACGCTGATAATGAAGGTTTATATTATGTGAAGTAGGTATTTACAATAACCTACAACTCAAAACCTCCAATTTTTTTATGTTTGGAATACACTCAGGGACTGATTTAGAGGATCGTATTAAATTATATTACTTAATTCAATGTGTGTTTAATGCGTTTTTATAATTTGTGAGCTAAGTTATAGCACTACTAACTTAATTCAGAGATATTATTACGTGGATTTTGTAGAATAACATTATCTAGAAGGCTTTTACAAATCTTAGTTTAAGAAATTTTTAAAATTTCGTTACTTACGTTCCTCTAAGTAAGTAGGTATACTATTATTTTTTGTATAATTGTTTTGTTCAAGATGCTGTGATTAATTAGGACATCTGTTACAAAGAAAGCTTTTAATAGGAACCTAGGTACTTACTGTTTAAATTCGTTGTAGAGTTGGTAGAGAGTATCTGGAAGTGCGTTCAATAAGATACCTACGTTAATATAGGTAGGTAAGTTTGTTTAAAATGATTTGTAGAGAATTTATCTTTAGAGTAATATTCTCGATGGTCTGGGTGGGCGTAGAGAACGTGGATATTTTGGGCCATTATCATGCGCCCACGCCACACTATTGGCAGAAAAATGTTACAAAAATACTTCACAATTCACAATCTGTAGGTACTCATACGGGGTCAGCCGCTGTCTTGCTACTGGACTGGACTCCAATTGTCCATAAAACAATGCAAGACAAACTACTATACCTACCATACCTGAATTTGTTAAGTATCGAATCTACCACATATTTTTTTGATAAACCTCAAAAACTATTTTAAGAGTACCTATTAAAGTGTGTCTTTATCTTTTTCCGTTTAACGCTAAGAACTTCTGTAAGTATAAAAGTTCTACGTACTCAAGATAATTATTTCAGATGGAAAATAAATAATCTGCTTGCTATCAAATAAAACATACTTAACATGTTTTATATTCCCGAATAGAGTCCTAATTGTCGCACAAAATAAACGTTTTATTATTATTAAATCTTTTACCATTCGATGTTATCTATACCCCTTATCATTATTACTGAGAACCGAGAGGCAGACGTAGGTACTAATGGAAGATATGTGTTCCAGAGCAGAATGTTTTCTTGTCAGTTTCCGGTGGTTGTTTACAAAAAAATAAAGTATTAAACTCGTAGTCCAGCGCGGCCATACAAACCGGCGCGGACGGCCCGCCGAGATACTTGCCACGATTAAAAATCGTTACAACTTCCGTTCGGGCATGAGACTCAGAGCAATGATAAAAAGATACAATAAGAAATATAATATAAAGATCGATACGGTGGAACGGCGGAGCTACCTGTTTTTTAACCAAGCTTGCAAGAGCTGCGATGCGACCAACTTGAATGCTTTACTAAGACTAGCAACTTTGAATGTGGTGGTTTACAGAATATTTTTGAATTGAAGGAATGGAATGGTTTAAATTACTAAATTAATTAACCTACTCGTATAAGTTTATGTTAAACTAATATTGAAAAAGATAAGTACTTATTTTATTCACGAACTGACTCACTGTTAGACAATAATGCAAGGCTTAAATTGTTAATCCCAAACTGCGTAAGTTCCAGAAAGTAAGTATTGAACATACAACTTCGGAAAATCGGAAGTGAAGTACAACAAGGAGAGCAAAGTCGCAAGCATTGCTGCCTTTAGTTTTCTAATAAAAGTACTTGAGCGAAAGGTAGGTAAGCCGATTAACAACACAAAAAGAAAGACAGTTCAGATTGCACCGTCGCCGTCCGTCGGCCGGTCGCTCGGTCAGAGAGTACCTATTAGCGTCTCATGATGTCATGTATCCGGCTGCAACCTTAAGTGGGGCTATAAATCGAACGGATTGGATATTTTACTATAGTGCAACCGGTAATAGAAGATATTAAAGATGTCGATGAAACCAGACGAGATGCACAGTAATTTGAAGAGCGGTGTGCTGTGATAATGAAGTGTTCGAACGCGGTGGTGTGGTGTGCGTGGGCCAGCAGCGCGGCAGCGGCAGAGAGCAAGCATATCAAGTCTGGTAACTATGCGGCGTAACTCCGGTAGCGGCGCAACAGGTCTGAGGCTCGGAGGGGCGAGGCGCGCGGGCGCAGGCGCGGGGCGGTAGGAAATCCTTTGCGCACAAACGCACACATCCAAGCGCTCACAAGTGTGTGCCATCCGGTTTCTTTCCATGTGAGCGTTCATATACAGACACGAATGGTCTTGTAGTGGTGGCTATAGAGTCGATCGATCAATGAGCCCGACATCGAGTCGAACTCTTGCTTGCATGCGACTCATTGATTACGCTATGAACGTGGAATTGCTTATTCATTCATACCTACTAAATATCCTACTAATAATCGAATGAATATTATTTGGTTGAGAGATTTGAAGTAGTAGGTACTCCCTCTGTATCTGCACAAAAGCGACTCGACTAATCGAAACACTGAAGTGCAACAACTTTCCCCACAGTTTCTTTTTGATATGTTTCGGGAATTTAATAGAAACTTGTGCGTATGCACTAACCTACAAAGGCTTAGTGAACCAGTGCAATTTTAAAATTTGAAAACTGGGAAGATAATTATCATTCGGGATTACCTAACTGAAAATGATGAAGAAAAATTTAATAATCTTTACAAAAGTTTGTTAAACCGGGTTTGAACACCAACCAAAAGCAGTTGATAACTAAGCACTATTGCGAAGACGACAACGATAATTCTGACAGATGTTACAAAGACTAGCAACGAATACTCAAGCGCATGACATGATCCTGTTCGGTGGACAGAAAAACAAAGACCACTAATGTAATGACTGTTCTGATCATATGGACGACCGACGCCAAGCTACCCTGATTATGATGACATGAAATTCTAAAAGGTTATACGAAGACTAAGTTCAGTAATGCATTTTGTTCTATGCACTGCAGTCATTCCTGTTGAACTAGAATTTCGCACATATGACAATTCTGAACAAGAAACGGTAGCGAGGTTGGAAATCGCAGCAAATGTGTGACGCTGGCTACAAACTGGCGATGCGTGGGCTGCTGCTGGCCCGTTCGCCCACGGTGTCCATGCCGCCGCACCTAGCCCTACCAAATGTGTAGATCACTACTAGATAAGAAGTGGCAACAGCTGGGCATTGCCAAAACGAGTAGGCAGAGAGAATATTCCAACCGTTGAACATTTTTTCACGTTAACTACTCAGCCCGAAATCGTGAAAACTGGAGAAAAACAAAAACCCGTTGCATTAGTAGAACATTAGTATAACATCCGCTGCGTGAAATTATCGCGACAGGATACTATACTCGTTTAAAGAATCAAAAATGAAACGTAAAAGTTTAAGTAAAAGAGCTCTTGTTTGGACAAAAATAAATAGCTTGTGTAATGTTAGTATCATAACAAGGACCTGCAAAAGCTTAGTGTAGGTATGTTACTAAGATAATGAACCATTCAAAATACATCCATAGTAATGACTACCTACTTAATTTTTTACCTAGTGCATAATAGGGCTTAGAAATAATGGTGCGAGTCGTTTACAAATGCTTGTAGGGAACGGGGCTTGTAGTGGGATTTGTGTGCATGGTGCTATGGCATAAAGTGTAGTATCAAACGACGGTGATATGATAGTTACGACGTGTTGAAGGTGGCTGGTAGAGTCATTGGCCGCGCGGCGTACCTACTGCGGACGCTCCACTCGTTCGCTGTCACAGCTACTTTTGCTTTTCGAGCGAACGCTATACATCCTGGACGGTCACGTCATTACTTTGGTATTTTCTAATCACATCCAAATGTAGCATTCGAAATGTGGATGTTACTTCAAAGGTTTTTGGGTTTTAGTAAAGATACAAGCTAAGTCTTGTAAATTTGTTTGCTGTTATAAAGGTTTCTTAACATAATAATAATAAGGTTGATTGGTAATGCTAATTTTAAAACACTTCTTCCTATTCTTTGGATACTTTGCTCTAAGAGAACATACGTTTTGAACGATCAAGTTGAAATTAATTCGTTCAATGACCATACATTGGAATTAGACCTACGTCTAGGTAGGTACTACATTTGAGAGCAAACGCAAGATCGTAGGTAGTTCGGTTTATAACGGCTAACCATATGAAAGTCTCTTGAAAAGGACAAAACATAATCCGTGAAATTAAGTTTACACAAACATAACTAAGTAATAAGAAGAAGTTATAGCCGTCACGACGACAGAGCGAGAGCAGTGGAGTGGCACGGAGCTCATACGCGGGCCGAGACGGCCTCATGGAAGGTCGACCGCCCCGGACCGGCCGACACGACGGCTACGTGGAATTTATTTAATTGTCTTCAATTACAACAAGAATAAACGTTTACTTTGTCAAAATGATTATTTTTATCTTACATTGTGATTCTGAATAACAATAGGTACTGTACTGATGTACAATATACAATAAATACTTACTTTGATTCCTAAACAGATCTGAGAGCGCTATTGTCATCCATAGGCTACCTTACCTACAAAAGTCAAGTTACATTGAAAATGGGCAATACAAAATTACATTAGCATATTTGGTTCAAACAGCTCAATGGTTCAGCATTGCCATTCAATTCAACGTGGTAATGCCACCAGTGCCAATTGCAGTTCGTGAATATCATAAATATGAAAGAAGAGTGATATGAGAACATTTATAAAAAGGAACATGTTGTGCCTAGTGGAATAAGAGCATTAATGATGATAACCACTGTTCAATTGAGCAATATCGACAGTAGACATAGAAATCATACATTTTTCATGAAATCATACATTTTTCAACAATTAATTTCAACTGTACAGCTGGACAACCAATTGTACCTACGAATTTTACTTTATCTGTAGAACACATCCGGTTTTTCGTGGTTCTCCAGCACTATCAAACGATTCGGTTCGGGCACGGAATACGATAATGTATTTAGACAAACAACACTCGTAAATGAACTGTTTATCAAGTCTTGAACACGCAAAGATAATAATTATATTAATTTAACGTTCAAAACAAAGCTATATTCGCGTTTACATAACTAACATAGCGCGGAGAAACATTAAGACATATTTTACCAGTTTGATTGGTAAAAGGTACCTACGTGCACACCTATGAATCCCTCATGAGCAGGTCTTCTAAAACGCAAAACATCAAAGAAGCAAAATGCTCCGATTCCGTGCAAACAAAACTCAAGAAGCGACGAAACCTCGTATGCCGTCATTCCTTTTTTTTTTTGCTTTGCGAAAATAGCTAGAGCAAAAAAGCAATCTAAAAAACTAGGTCTCCAATTCGGGCCAAACTACTGGTTTTACAATACTCATTCAAGTTTCCAATCTCCATGTATGCAAAAACTTTACATGTTTGTCATCGCTTGTAGGCTGTACGAAATTATAAGCAGTATAACAACCATAAATCCTTCAAGAATTAGTTTATAGTGGACCACCTCGAGACCGAGAGTTTGAACCAAAATATAATTTTGGGATTCGGTTCGGACCTCAATTGATCGAGACATCGGTGAACAAACCTAAACTGCAATAGCTGAATATAGAACCTCCTTTTTTTGAAGTCGGCTAAAAATGATAGGTGATAGAAGCTAGCACGTTGCTGGCCGCGCCGGATGGAAAGCGCGGGCGGCGGTGGTTTCCGCTTCAACTCGACTCGCGCCGCCTTCAGAATAACAAACGAAACCTGATTTCTATCGAGTGGGCCAGCGATTATAAACGCCTTCTGTAGCAAGCTATATTACGAGAACATTTCGATTCTATACCCCCTTAAATTAGGCCTACGCACAAAATTGAATTAAACTAAGCGTGAGTTTGTCAAATTTAATGGCTGAAGTATATTTTAGTTACTACACATTTACGATAATAATTACTTATAAACTTCATATTTATTTTATTTTAACATATTTGAGTTAGATTCTTGCAGGTATTTCAAATAAGCTAAAATCGCAATGAAATGCGTAGATATATCCAAACCATATGGATTATGGATGGACCACCACAAGGGCTGATTTTCAAAGATTCTGTGAAGTGTTTACAAGTTTCAACGGACGTACATAACACAATATGAATCCAGGAAGGAGACGCGACTCTACCCAAGGTGTCATTTTCATTTTGCTGCTCAATACACCCATTTAGGCCACCCATTGTCACCTTGTTTCAAGATAGGCATCACGTTACAAAATCATTCAATCAAGCTACGCGGAAATTTGTGCTTTTATAAACAGTTTGTGCATCGGAATTGAATCTTGTCAGATGCTTTTATCTTTTAGAGTTTGTTTATTGGGTTGTTTGTCTTCATCATCATTCGTCTAACTTCACCCACTCCTGGGTTCTTAATTTATTTATTATGGCACACAAAACAGAACATAAGCTAAAGAATCAAAAAAACAAAAACTAATTCAGAGCAGCTATGACATCTTTTTTAAAACTATACAATTTTTATTCAAAATATCAATGTTATTGCTAAGCTCGCTCTTAAGCTTCCTAAGCCTCCCTAAGTTTGTACAATTCACTGTATTAATCTAGCCCGTCGATTTGCTAGTCTTCGTCAACTTCTATTAGAAAGGGAGTTTAGCCTAGCCAGTACAATACTTCGTACTATGAATGATTTACTGTCCTGTCCATCCACGTCTTTAACTAAGCAAGCGTTTTAATTCTTAATCCTTCAGGCGGACTGCATGGATTCCTATTCGTTTACGTAATCGACTCCCAGAATCCCAAGCGGTTACACGAAATGGGACCAGTCAACCAGGCAAGTACAAACTGGAAATCACTTCAGAACTAGGAATAATGGTGCTTAGTTATAATTAGGGTTTCAATGAGTCATCTTTTAGTTTTAAAAGTTCAATTTTTATAAGTATTTTACTAATAAAATAGGTACCGAGCTATCTTTGATTATTGTTTTTGCCCCAAAATTATGTAGAGACGAGACGAGATCTACACAAGAAAGGTGTATCAAAAACTGCAATATAGCTTTTTTAATTCAGTTACACCACCGCTCGATATGCGTAATTCCATATCATCATAAAAACAGTTTTATCACATCTTATGGCAATCATTATGATCTCAAATCGAATTAAAATGTTTTAGATGAGGTAATAAGACAAGAAAATGTTACAAAGAGAGAAGCACTCGTTGTGCCTTGTGAAAGCACGTGAAAGGTTGGTTTCAGCAGAACATCTTTCTACGCAACACGTTTTAACGTATGTACTCATTAATAAAAAAACACATGTTAACTTTACAACAGTCTGTCCGTATTTCAACAATATAATGAAGCTTGCCTGTTCGATGTACCGTCACAATAAAAGAAAATAAAAGAAAAAGTATTAAAATAGCCAAATCAAAAGGTATTTCAGTTAGAATCGGCTAATTTCGTAACAGAAGGCACATTATAATTCTTAACTACCTATATTAAACTAATCTCGAATTTATGGGACGGATAAGCGCGACATCGCTAGCATATGGCGTTACGTTATCGTGTCCTTGACACAGAGCCGGCCTGCGTGCACAACGCGCCTATTGTCGCTGCAACCTTGCGAAAATTAACGCTCGCCGCAGACACCGTTGTCGCCGCGCCTCTAACCGCGGCGGCCGTGCCTATGCTACTGGTAAATGTAGCAAGCATGCTCAACAATATACATTTGAACTCTAGATTCATGTTAATCTGCCTAAGTATACAGCTTATTACTTCGAAGAGAGAATCTCTTGCTCGTCATCGAGAAAAACATGCATGTATATTACGCAGCTTTCATGGATCTGAAAACCGTTACAGGAGGAAAGTGGGTGGTATTCTGGTGGCTCGACTCTCGCCAACCGGAAATCCAATTCCCGGATGCGGCTGTGCGGGGGGATCTCACCGGAAGCTTGGTAAACGAGCACATCCGCTGCTGCCGCCCGCGCCGCAAAATTTGGCACCGCAAGCGCTCGCAGCCCGCTTCCGGCCTCCGCCCCCCCGGACCCTTGACGTCGATCTCGCCCGCGAAAATAGCGGCCAACCGCTCAGTGTACGCGGTTCATTCAGTATGGCCGCCTTCCATTCATAAAAAGGCGAGGCGCGGGCGGTATGGTGCGCGGAGGGAGCGCGGCTCTCCCGCCAACCCGCGCCCGCAGCCGACGCCAGTGCGGAATGTGCTTGCGAACGAAACGGACGTTTCGTCGGAGCGTAGCGCTAGCGCTCCCAGTTTTCCATTAAAATGTGTATAAGAATAAGTGCAGTGAATCCGCACGAGTTCGGAACGGTAAAGAAAAACGCCGTCGTCGAAATTAGGAGTAGAAATCAACGAAGAACTTCAGCGAGGAAGTGAGTAGCGGCCATATTGCAGTGATAACCGCGCGGCGGGCGGACGAGAATCGAGGCCGGTGCGTGGGCTGCCCCCCGCCCGCGCCAGGTGCCGCTCCGGACCGCGCCGGTCTCATGAACCTTCCCGTGGATTTGCGCGATCAAAATTTGGTGGTTCTGCCTCTTTTTGTGTGTCAGTGAATCTTCCGGCGCGGTCTCGGTGCGGTATGATCGGACGCCCGATCGCAAAGCAACAGCGAATAAGTGTTGTGGTGTGTGGGGTCTTTCGGCCCGAGTGCCCTTGTGTACCGATGTGTGTAAGTAGGAGATGTGTGACCGTGGACCGTTTGTTTCGTAAGTACCTACTTAAGGTTTCCTTGGCGTGGGATAAGCGAGTAGCCTAGGTTGACGATTCCACGGGGATAACGTAGTGGATAATCATTCATGCAATAGGATTGAAACGCGTAGGTAGCAAAGAAATCAAGTGAACATAACGTGAATGACGAGTGGAGAAGTGACGCCTCGCCTCTCGTTTCGCTGTCTGCCCGCGACCGGGACACGTGCAGCGAGCGATCGGAGCTCACAGAGCGGCACTGAACATTCTCAACAAACAAGTTTAACATAATGCTTTCGTTTATTACACGACATTCACAGAGTTATTCTATAACTTACATAGTAATCATCGTTTGTTGACTAAACCTCGCGCCAAACCAAACCCGGTCATTGGCCTCATAACATTTAAGCATTTTGTTAAGAATCACTAATATTAGCTAACAAAATAATTCAACGTCACAGGCCATAATCGTTAATATGTCCACTTCAATCCTTAGCATTCTGAATGAACATCGTTATGTAGGTACCTATTTAGCTAACTAGGTACATTAGTTACATAAACAACGTATGCAGGTACCTACATAGGTTATACGTAACACTAAGCGACAACTTAAGCAACTAATATGAATGAATACGTAGTATCAATACCTACTACCTACCTACATTGAATACGCGGCGTATAGCAACAAAAATCGAATTTTGACATTTACTTGGTAGGTAACTGAACGTTGATAAGAAATAAACTGTAAACAATAGCAATATAAACTTTTAATACAGTTATCTCGTAACGAACTCTACAGATAACAAAACTATTTAGTTAGACATAACAAAACAACAACTAATTGTTAGCTTCAGTTATTTACTTTGAACATCTTGTTAGATTATTTTAAGTTTGTTAAAAGTAACTACCTAGCTGACGATTAAGGACACGTCCTCATAAAGTACCTACATACCGCACATAGTCACAAATCAGTTTCGTTTTCTTTGAATGCAAAACTAGGATAGTTTTAATTGTCGCAAAGTTTTCTTTTAGATCTTGATAATTCTCTTACTCGATTTTAGTGTCGAAGTTGTAATTTCAATGAAGAAGCTTTTCATTACTTTAGGTACCTACATCGAACAGGATCACGACTGTATTCCCCAGGGCATTATAGACATTTTCAAGTCTTATCTATTCGAGATCTTTCTAAGATAATCTAAGGAAGGATCCTAGTAAATAACAATTTACTCATGATTGGGATCGATATGGATACGATTACCAGAAAGTAAATCTAATAGAATCGTAATGGTAACTAGTAACGCCATCTTGTTTTGAGCATACAAAACTAGTCAATAAAACATGAAATATACTATTTTTGGCCGAAATAATAGACTTTCACGTAGTAAATTATGAAGTATAGGTACTATAGGTAAAGTATTATAAGTATTCATTATATTTTTGCGTAACGCGTGTCCTGGTTAAAGCACCTCCCATTAAAAGTTAAAGCCATGAATATTTTGAATGCGTACAATTTGTGAACACACAAATACAAAAAAACATCTGTATTTTGTGTGCTTGCATTTTTTTGTTTATTCACTCCAAGTTCAAGGTTTAGATTAGGGAGTTCCAATAATGAAAAGTTGTAACCTTGGCGCATTTTTTTGCATAAGACTAACCATGAATGATAGATAAAACTACACACGAGACATTGTACCTAGTCAACACTTGTATGGAACGTAGGTGCTATGAATGAAGGCAGTTTATAAACATCCGTAAATTCAAATTTTTGAAAATTTATTAAGTACTTACACTTAACTCTGTCAATGCCAAACCAATTCTAAGGACAATAAAAAAAATCAAACGTATGCTAATAAGCATGCAGACAAATTAGATCCGTATTTAATTATTTAATGTTATAATTGCATTACCCGTACAGTAGGAAAATTTAGGTATCCATAACAAGGAAATTAAATCAAAAAAGAAATTTCAACCTTGCAAGCACTACCATCTAATACTTTTCACGAAACTTAACTTACAGACAATAGAAACAATAATAATACTTTTGTAAAGTTGCTATTGTCTAGTACTATTACTTTTGTCTTATAATTGGTCATAGGTGCCCCTAGACTACCGAATCTTTTAAACGTCTTAAGATCTGATGTCTATTGTCTATCTGTGTCAACCAGTAAACCTGTTTTTTTGCTAATTCTCTATCTCAGACGCATAATAGGTGTAGTAGGTACTAGTTGGTTGTAATAAATTGGCATCAATATATAAATAAATAAGAGCTGTAAATCTAGGAGCTCAACGCACTAATGTAAGAGGTCCAATCAAAGTTTGTGCAAAACTGCAAACCAAGTGAGTGTATCTAAGGGAGGTTAACTAAAACAAGCCCATCAATATAAATTTAGCAATACATATTGAGCTGAATTAATAAATTTTTTGATAGTAACTGCTAGACGTATGCAGATCGAACTCATGATTATATTCTAGACAATAATGTACAAAACAAACACAAGCAGGTAGAAGTCACTGAGACCTCTACCTCTCTTAGATGGGTCTGATGATGTGTACTTAGTAAAAAAAAACTTAAGTAATTAAGTTTAATTTGCTGCTAATTAAGAGTTCTCTTACTATTGAAATTTTAATATTGAGCTACGAAAACTAGTTAGTAGTTAAGTATTGTTCTTACATTTGAAATTACATGTCAGAAACAATTAATACAGATTCTTAAATACAATCATACCTGCAACTTTATTTATTTAGACTTAAATAGCCTTACCATCAAACGTGACATACAGTTATTTCTCGGAATAAAACATACATTTTGACAGTTTTCACTCAGGAATAACTTTATTAAGGTTTATTAGTAGGCGCCATAGACTACAACTTGACTAACCACGAGATATTAATAATAATACATTAAAGGTCAATAAAGCCAGTTTTTAACAAGTAATTTTCATTCATGCTTTTAAAAGTTCCAACAAAAACATGCTGATTGACCGAGATCGTTATTATGTATGGCATATAGCACTGACCTAATTATTTCACTTGCCAATTTAGCAATGCTTCATAATTATAATTCTTTGTCATTTTACTCTCACTTATGTCTATCATTTATTTCCAAGTTTTTCTCAAGTTTACAAAATAAGTTTTCAGTAGATTATAATGTTATATTTATCGCCATATTATTGAAGCCCCTTAGACATCTTCAAAGGATCTGGAATATAAAAAGATCTGAGAGAATGTCTACCGCGCCTCGGGGATACAGTCGTGACCCTGTTTACTGTGTGTATTATCGAAGCATAGCTAGAGGCCTTGCCCGATATGTTAAATTGGACCTAAAATAGCTTAATGATTTCATATCAACACGAATATTACTTAGCATCATAGAAGTCATGATTCTCTCTTAGTGATTATTCATAAAAAACACTTCTATAACTCAAAAATAGTAAATATAAATAATATTGACAGTACCCAAGTCGACTACATCCAAAAACCAAACTGTCTAGTGAAAATTATACAATATTCAGATTCTATGCGATATTTAATTCGTATTTTTATAGCAAACACAGCCATATTACTTTTAAGTTTCTTACATGAAATGATAGTTTCTGCAAATAAATACGTGCCTCTAAATAACCTCAGATATCTTCAAAGGATTCATGCCCACTTTGTCCAACCACCTGCACTCGGGAGGACTTATACAAGGCCACGGATAGGGGAGTAAGAGTCGCAAATTATTGGGCTAAAAAGATTTAAGGTCAAGCCATTGACACGAGAGAAGAAGAAGATCTTCAAAGGATCTTGAATGTTTTGTTTCAAAAATTTAAGAAGAGCGCTAAATTATGTACAAATTTTGTACTTTGCAGAGTTTTACTGTCATTGATAATATTACCTAGGTATGTCAGTTTTACAATTAAGGTTTTGTCCACAAATTATATTTTAGAAAAAAAGACAAAGTTTTTGGCTTTTTTTAGAATGTTTTGCGTCTGCGATCTCTAGGTTTTTCTTGTTTCGGTTAGAATATTTAAAATATCTGTGAAATGTTTGTTATTTTAAAAACGTCTTAACACAACATTGTCAATTTTTTAAGTGAGACACTCATGCGTAACTTTAAATATGACTGGTTTAAACTAGACTATTAAAAGATTTCATAATGTGTTTTTATCTTGTTTTATCTGTATATTTACAAACAAATGTATCTAATCTATACTAACCGATAAACTACTAAGTCTAGGAGTTGAATATTTCGATAAAAATTGGGTGCAACTTACAAACTTGATCTATTATTAATATAATTGATCAACGAAATAAAGCTATACCTGTGACTATAATAAGTTAGCTATGGAATTTTAATCTCTAACATCCACAGAGTAATTTGAAATGCATACATTTTGCTCTTTTCTACAGCATTATCTGCCAATATGATAAGAGATGATAATGACAATGACAAAATAAAGTACCTACGGATAAACGAAAGTTTTCAAAACTATAATTATAGCTTTTTTGCTTTGAAATTAAACTTGCATGTCTGAATACTAACTTTAATATTATTTGGTGCATATATCATAAGGATTTTAGAGAGATAACGATAGCCTCATGCTAGGAAGAGTAGGAAGATAACCTTTTTGAGATGTGACAGGTTCTTTTCAAATAAGAAAAAAAAACTAAATATTGCAAATGCACAAAAGATTCAATGGTAAAAATTCCGCGATTTGTGTTTGTCTTTTATAATATTAGCAAAGGGTTGTCAAAAGTAAGTTCGTATGAGTTAGTGGCCAAAATACTCGTACTCGTAGGTGTCTGTCGTGATATGTCTTTGCAAATGTCGTGAGTACCAAATGAGGTAGTCAAGTGCACGTCCATCAAAGGTGCAATGTTGCATGCTTCGTCTTTGTGGTCTTAGTTAAAAACTATTCAGCAATATAGAATAGAATATATCTTTATTGACGACCTCTGTGGCGCAGTGGGTGAAAGCCCGCTTGAGACGCAGAAGGTTGCGGGTTCGATCCCCGCCGCGGGATAAATGTTTGTATAATCTGCAAATATTTATCTTGGGTCTGGGTGTTTCTATGTAAAATATGTATGTATTTACAAACAAAAAAAAGTATATACGTAGTATATCAGTTATCTGGTTCCCATAGTACAAGCTATGCTTAGTTTGGGGCTAGATAATGCTGTGTGAAAATGTCCATGTATAATATGTATGTACATATTATACATAGAAACACCCAAACCCGAATTGAAAAAAAAATTGAATGCGACATGAAAAAAAAAGATGTTTAAGTCAACCTTCAACCTAAAAACTACCTTATCAAGGTCTTGCCAAGTACTAAGATAGCAGCGTTGCAAATTGCAGCGCATTGAAAATGTTATCAGCAGCCCTAAAACACTATAGGCAAACTCAAGCACAATAATTATTTGTAAAAAAAATAGATTTTTCCTAATGTGAATTTAAGTAAGGGTAAAATGACACACGATATTTATTGCACAAAAACAAAGTCTTTGTAAGAGAATTCTAATTTGAGCTTCACAAAAAAGACTTCTAGTTTGTCACGGAGCTATACGTGTTGCCAATGTCAAGGTGTCGATTTAAGTTCACGCTTTCATTGTAGTAAGTAAGTACACAATGATGTTTAGTTAATTTAAAATATCATTGATTGTACAATAATGCAAAAAGATATGTCTAAGATTTCATTTGAATACTTATACATTTTTTTCTTATAACTTTTCTATATTTTGTTAAAAAAACTTACGTAAGTAGTACTTAGACATACCTTTTAGTGTGTAATATAAATTAATAATAGTGTTATATTCCGCATCATGGAAGTTTGTTAAAATGACAAAATTGGTTGCCTACTTGACGACACTGAACGCCATCAGTTTTAATTTTACACATACAAATTCAACACGGTTTAACACGAGCTCCGAACGGTGAAGGAAAACATCGTGAGGAAACCAGTTAGTATTCTTATAGGCGGCGATGGGCTTGCAACCTGTCACGTATGGAATACTAACTTCTGCAAGGTGTGGGCATGTATCAAATATGTATTTGTACATGCCTCTGACTACCCCCTTAGACATCATCAAAGGATCTGGAATATAAAGATCTGAGAGAATGTCTACCGCGCCTTGGGGATACAGTCGTGACCCTGTTTACGGTTTTTTTACAAATTCAAAATCATAAAGTTACATACATACTACACAGGTATCAAATATAATTCAAGAATGGTTTAAGTGAATTTCTCTACTTAGTATCTCTCTATAGCTCTCCTATCTTTAAATAGGTTCCTGTTACCTACTGAAAAGACACTGTCTTTTCACTCATGTGGGTAGGTAGCTAGGTACTATAAAACTACATTTAGATACCTACCTCACCTAAACTATTTTTTTTTTTCATAAAATATATTCGTCGGTTCGCTCTCGAAATAGTCTCTTATCAAAACGTAATTTTAACAATCTCATATAAATTGAATGATCAGTTTTATAACCAAGCGTATGTTGATATGTTGGGTGTCATCATTAAGATAGGTTGTTCCAATTCTAAAAAATTTTCAGCATTTTGTCATAAACTCGTTGGCTCTAAAGAAAAATACTAACAGGCTTACCATAGAACGTGACATAAAGTTATTCCACCGAATAAATCAAGAATAACCATACATTTTGACAGTTTACACTTCGGAATAACTTTATGTCACGTTCTATGGTAAAGCCTGTAAGGCTATAAAATGGGTTACCGTATTTAGACTTTTGTCGACTCTCACTTTATTTGATAGGCCACAGTAGAAGTTCGCGAATACGATTACTACCTACGCAAAAGAATAATATGCGATAATAATTAAAATTAGACATTTTGATTTTCGTAAAGCAATTTGATTTCAAATAATTACGAAGCTTGCGATGTCATGGCTTTAATTTCTTTAAAACTGAACAAGAAAGCGCTTAGTTTTGCAAACATAAATCAAGTGTTATTAAATTTATACAAAACTGGACCTGATGATAACCCTTGAGAACCCTATTAAGTAGGTACTTATTATAAGCATTTGTAGATAACCAAATATAAAAAAGTTTTGTGACGGTGCAATTTTAAATGATAACCTTATGAAAATGGCATGTTGTTGAGGGTGTATTATAATATTTCCGCCTCAAATATTACAAAGAATCTAATCTAACCAAATCATACGATTTTCAAAATTATTTTCATTATTTGAAAGCTACATTTTCTCTGCTTTATCCTTATGCGTTTTATCCGGGTACAATATTATACGTAAGCGTCATTACCTTTTTCGAAAATGATCTAACATACGACGAATAAAAACATATTATGAATCGTAAAGCTCTTTGAAATGATACCTTCTGAACAAAAAGGGTCTTATTATTTCAGTTACAGCGCATTACGTTATTATATAAAAAGAAAATTTTTATTTTGCAATCTTAGACCATAACAAGAAGGTTTCTGTTTCACTGTTTTACGTGTAGGTACGGAATCCTAAGAGTAGTAGGTCTGACTAAGTAACGTATACGTAAGTACTACAAGTAAAACTAAAGTATCTCTGAGATTTCAAAATAGTGTTTTCAAGGGCTTTAAACGAGGGCTATTTAAACGACACTAAAATCCAAAAGTTTTTTGGTCTCTTTGTCCGGGCTAATCTGGAACGAGTCAATGGATTTTATTGGAACTTTTTCTGGAAGAGAGTATAGGACTGAGTTATAGGACAACATAGGCTTCTTTTTATAGGAATTTACGCGGGGCAAACCACTTCTTAACTTGTGAGTTCCGCCCACGCGAACTAAGTCGCGGGCATCTCTGGAACGGCAGAACCGATTTTATTGGGACTTTCACTGGAAGATAGAGGACATAATACGCAAACCTACGAGATCGAAAAATCGTGTCCTAACTAATGAGTATCACATATGCACCCGCATCACGCGAACGAAGTCGCGGGGATAGCCTATTTGCAACTATTATATACCTAATTTATAAATCACTAGCAGTCCGTCGCGGTGTTACCCGCGTTCCCTCGGGGAAACTTCACTTTCCCGGGATAAAATATAGCCTATGTTCATCAGGGATAATGCTGGATTCTAATGGTGAAATAATTTTTCAAATCGGTCCAGTAGTTTCAGAGCCTATTCAATTCAAACAAACAAACATACAAATAAACACATCTTTCCTCTTTATAATAATAGTGTAGACTTGCGACTTGAGTACTTACATACTTATACAAATACTTACTTATACTTGCGAACTCTTGTCATGAACTTAAATTATGTACCTTCATGTATGGATCTGTAACTGATAAGAATTTTAGACCCAGATATTTTTAATGAAATGCAACTAGCTATGCAAATAAGGATTCATTAGTTGAACCACGTTTTAAGTTCAAATAACATCTTTATTAGAAACTTGAACGTGCCTCAGGCTATCCCCTCAAATATCTTAAAAGTATCTTGAATAGGTATCCACCTAAGCATGTGTCATGTCTGCCGTGCCCTAGAGATTCAGTCGTGAACTCGTGAGCTTGTTTTTCAGAAACCTATTTTTATCATAAATACAAAACTTTTAAAACGAATTAGAGCAAGTTTGAAACACACCATATTTATGTGTGGTTTGACACACATTTGAAGGTACAGTGCCACAAACTTATCTGGATCGGTGGCCAAGAGAGGAACTAACGAATTTCATATTCAAATTTATTTTTCTTCCAACACCAAATGTGATAACAGCGCCTCTCACCGGTCCAGTTAAGTTTGTGGCACTGTAGTGTAGTGCCGTCTCTCCGACATCCCTCTAACTTGCGAGTATCCCAGAACTTACATGAAAGACTTGCTAAACTAAGATTAGACTTATTAAACTTGAATTGAATAAAATCTCTGGTGCAAACGGTTTTCAAAAACTGTTTATTCCGAAATGCGATGTAGCAAGATGCGACCATATCTTATTTGGAAACCATCCTTACAAATACGCTGCTAATAATATTCATTCAATAACATAAAAAAAAGCTCTACAGCAAAAATAATTAAAATACCTGACTAAGGAACCTTTCGTGTGACTCGCACTTGTCGGTTTATTTTTACCGTAGACTCTACGGCGTAGAGCGTTACGGTCTTTCTTATAAAAATTGTATGAACGTCTAATGTGTTGTTTTAAATACTTCAATAACTAATTTGAGTTTGCTAACCAAAAAACCGGACAAGTGTGAGTTAGGCTCGCCCGCCGAGGGTTCCGCACAAAGGCCTAAGCAGGCGCGGCCGCAGCCTGAAATTTGGGGGGGGGGGGGGGTCACTACACTAATATAAGACTTCATTGCACAATAAACAAGATTTTACTATTAGACGTGTAGGATTTTCGGGGGGGGGGGGGGGGGGGTCATGTCCCCTGTGACCACCCCCCTCGGGCCGCGCCTGGGCCTAAGTAGATATGTATAACAGTGCAAACTGTTATGTACATATATTATACTTACATCAAAGATATAAGGTACTCGTACATAAGAATGGAAAACATATTTTTTTACATTTTTCGTCATATATCAAAAACTATACATCCTAAAAATAATTAAAAATCTGTTTAAGCTTGTGCCAATAAAGCCCTTTCATACGATAACCGACGCGACACGGTTAACTAACTTGAAAATTTTGACTTGCATTATAGGCTCTGTTTTTTTGTAATTTTACTAAAAATATGGGGTTTTCAGATTTTTCACTGTATTTGTAGTCTAAAACGATACTATTTGCCAAATTTCATAGTTCTAGGTCAACGGGAAGTACCCTATGAATTTTGATTTGTTGAGTGTCGAAATATACTTTTTTTGCGGCAATAACGGCCGTATGTTTTCGTGTTAACTTAGAAGTTTGATTTTTTCACAGCTTAAAGGGACCTTAGACCTGAGTATGTATACGGTTTTCATTTCAACTCGATACTTCCACGCGTTCCCGAGATGAAGGGTCTTGACAGACAGACAGACGGACAACAAAGCGATACTTAAGGGTTCCGTTTTTTCCTTTAGAGGTACGGAACCCTCAAAAGTGCGTCTTGAGATTAGCAAGTCCTAAATTATGTTCAACTTTTTATAAGAATGACCCTTACACTTTAAAAAACTAAATAGGCAGGCATAGGTATTGTGTT
Source organism: Epirrhoe alternata (assembly GCA_963565295.1). NCBI lineage: Eukaryota > Metazoa > Arthropoda > Insecta > Lepidoptera > Geometridae > Epirrhoe > Epirrhoe alternata. The sequence continues at coordinate 7,013,179 of OY751381.1, read as the reverse complement.
GTGTTGTAAATGAATGTCCCGGCACATACCAGTTCCATTATTTTTATTGTAAAATAGTTAGCATTTACAATGCTATGGAATATAATTTAAACAGGGCAAAAACTATAAATAAATAAATAATGTTGGACAATTTCACACAGCATCATCTAGCCCCAAACTAAGCATAGCTTGTACGATGGGAACCAGTTATCTGATATATTACGAGTACTTAAATACTTTTTGTTTGTAAATACATACATAGAAACACCCAGACCCGACACTATATGTAAAGAGATGATACAAATCTGTGCAGATTGACTAATATATTCAGGATCTTTGAAGATGTATCTAGGATGTTAGTTAGCGGCATGTCCAAATTGTGCAAAGACTAGTTAATAGATAGATAGATAGATAACTCTTTATTGTTACACCATTAGATACAATTTAAAAACTTTAAAAGCTTAAGACTAATTGCGGTGACACAATGGGCGGCCTTATCGCTCAAAGCGATCTCTTCCAGGCAACCTTTGGATGGATTGTATCTAGTTATTAAATTAAGAAATATCAAATGAATTAAGTTTGAAATATCAGTTGAATTGAATTGGTAGGTAAACTTGGTGGATGACATTTTAAGCTCGACTACATATTGAGGGATGTCCTCGAGGGAGGTGACTTGACCTTGACACAATTTCATAATAAATTATTTTGGACAATAATGTTGACGACTTGAAATAAAAAAACTGTGGCACTCTGGAAGTGCCGACAGAAGTGAAAACTTGAACGTGGTGTCGGTAACGTTCTAAACTTCAAAATATATTTCAATGAGTATATTGCCTCTGCTGGATCGTAATCCAGTCACATGCCGCATCGTAAGCCGAGTTATGAACTGATAGGCCACCGTCGCATATGGCGTTGAGGTCGAAATAACAGATACAAACATATACAGAGGTGTCGGCAACGCGAGTTCAATGGTTTTTAGTTTTTCCCAAAATGCCCAACGCGCCTACAGAAGTTTTTACTTCAAAAATTAATAAAATAAACATCATCATCACTGTAACCCAAGGGCCCGGTAGCACACGCGGTTGACATTCTTTCAGATATTTATGTAGGTATTCCAGATCCTTTGATGATGTCCAAAGGTATTGTCAAAGAAGAAAAGTAAATTAAACCAAACCAGACTGACAACCTAATTGAGCCCGAGTCTTAGCAAACTTTTTATTTTTGTCATGTCACTTACTCAAACTTTGACCTTTGTGGTCAAAGGATTATACCTAAGTGCAGTAAGTGCGCTTCTGAGAGGCTCCTTCCTTTCTTCCTTTGCAAATTGAAACATGATAAATACCTTTCCAATAGTCTATCTATAGCTAGGAATATATTAACGACGGTATAGCAAGCATACAATAAAGTTGGAAAGAAACTCTTTTAACGCTCTTTCTACTAGAGTTCGTTCCTTTCATTGTGCGTGGGTTTCTCGAGTTTTTGAGGAAATCCTGCTAAATGAAAACAGTTTTAAGTTAAAAAGTACGTTTATCGTTGGCAACATCTTGGCTGTAAGGTACATTTATATTCCTACTCTGACCGTGGTTAAAATTTCGACCTAGTTTAAACTAAGCTAAGATCTCTGCTTGTCATTCCGTGTGTGATATTTAGAAATAATGACGGTATCTAGTATCTACTTATAGACCAGGGAACTTTAAGTCATGATGATTGACTTATTTGAGTAAGTAGAAATTTTATAAACAAACGGGTTCTAAGGACCACCAGACAAAATCGCATCGGATAACCACACACACCACACATTTATTATTATTTGCTTTACGAAATAAATTTATTGAATAAATTTATTTGAAATAAATTTATTATTATTTGCTTTACGAAGTTAATTGGTAATTGACGAGCGCTTATTTGGGTTTTCCATAAGTACTTACTTCAAACCTCGGAAAAAAAAAGAATCCTTTGAAAGAAACTTTCCTCTCATAGTTGCCCTGTGCCCAGAAGATTAGAATTTATGCAGTGCCTTGGTCACTCACTTGAGCGCAAACCTCCGTAATAATATCTGTATTAGATTTTTTTTTATACGCATAAAATTTTGCTTATTCATTGTGAATATCGCTTTAAATACGCTTATGGACTCGCGTATTTGTTTCAATGTGCGTGACCGGCACAGTTAATAATCGCCATCAAAGTTCGCTCAGTGCATAAATAAACGTGGAGATTAACGAAGGTGTTTGTCTGTTGTCGTGCAGGTGGCGACGATGAGGGAACAGGAAGGCGACGGCCCGGAGAGCCGTTAGCCGGACTCGATGGATGAGTATGGCGGGCCGGCGGCGCCGCCCCGGCCGCCCAAGCCGGCGGCGCGCGTCCACAGGCCGGCGGGCGCGCGCCAGCCCACAGTATCGCTGCTGCGGCCGCGGCCCGAGGTGGAACGTGAGCGCAACGCTTACGTGGAGGCCCCTCGGCGCGCGCACGCCGCGCCCGCCCCCGCGGCGCACCAGCCGCTCAAGCCGGTGACGACTCAGCCCGGCGGCGCGGACAAGCGGCGCGCCGCTCTGCCCGCCGCCGACTCGATAGTGTGCGAGGCGTGCGGCCGCTGTCGCTGCGAGCAGTGCGCGCGGCCGCGGCCGCTGCCGTCGCGCTGGCTGTGCGCGCGCTCGTGTCTCTGCAGCGCGGAGGCGTGCGTGGATTACGCGTCGTGCATGTGCTGCGTGAAGGCGCTGCTGTACCACTGCGGCAGCGGCGAGGAGGAGGCGCGAGAGCCGTGCGCCGGGCCGCGGCTGGCGTGCGTGGCGGCGCTGGCGCTGCCGCTGCCGTGCCTGTGGCTGTACTGGCCGCTGCGCGGTTGCGCGGCGCTGGGCGCGGCGCTGTACGCGCGCTGTCGCCGCTCCGGCTGCCGCTGCCCCGAGCCGCCGACGCCGAGGCTCCCCAGTATTATCTAGTCCCCGCGCACCGCGGCCGCGTTGTACAAATATTTATTGGCGAGCGGACGGCACCGGCCGGACTCTAGTGACGCCGCAGTGCCGCCGAGTGGTGTGCGCGCCGCGGGGCCGCGGACGATGCCCCGCGACCGCTGAGTGAATCCTCTACGAGTACCTTGTAAATATAGTTGTATAGTGTGAATGTACGTGAACGTGTCGCCCGAACGTCCGAGTCTCAAATTTTCTTGAGACCGTAACGTGTCATAAAAACGTTAATGTTAACGTTAGTATTTTGGATTCCACACAAATCCAGAGAAGATTAAGAAATGAGATATAAAGCATACTTATTAAGATGTAGATAATTTACCATTTATTTATTAACTGAATTTGTATTTATTTGTAAATAAAACGACGACATTATATTATAAATACGAATGTTTACTACATTATGTTGTTTTCACTGAATCCTCCAACAAACTAAAAGGAGCTTAGATTCAACTCATTCAACGGAAAACATTGAGAGCTGCTGTTGCAAAGAACATAGTGGGTTAATGGTGCGATCAGTCTTCAAGAGGGAACCAATTATCCAAAAATTACATGATGTAGACTGTACTTACCGTATTAGTGTTTTCAGCTTCAATAATAAAACAAGCAATAACAAAGCAATATGTTATTTAAAATCAATATAAAAAGCACCTTTTGAAAACTAATCTGAGAATAGCAAAAAATTACTTTGTAAAATGCAATCAAAAGCCTTACCAAAGCCAAACAAGTATAGTATGCAATGCACAACCAATCTTTAGCTCTCTGAAGTTAGGTCACATTAGGTGCACTAAATGTTTGAGCTGGTTTGGTAGAGTAGGCAAGTTATGATGATGCAACAAACTAAGTGAGTGAGCGAGACAGTTATACAATGCTGTCTCCATCTTTTGGGCTGCATCAAAAAGCTAAAGATTGGTTGTGTGTACTACCTTCTAATAAGGCTTTTTTGTACTCGCCCAATTATGTATTGATTATTGTATGTCACAACTCATTTAAATCAAGCAACTATGCAGTTTATAAATAAATAATGCTGGACATTTCACACAGCATTATCTAGCCCCAAACTAAGCAAAGCTTGTACTATGGGAACCAGATAACTGATATACTACGTAGATACTTTTTGTTTGTAAATACATACTTATTATACATGGAAACACCCAGACCGCCGCGAGATAAATATTTGCAGATCATACAAATCTCTATCCCGCGGCGGGGATCGAAACCACAACCTTCTGTGTCACAAGCTTTCACCCACTGCGCCACAGAGGTCGTTGATTATTATTATCCAAGACACAGATTCAACTATAAACTTAAAACACAACTATAGGATCACTTTGTTGTTTATCCGAAGCAATAAAGATAATGCATATTCATAAAAGCACCAAAATCATTGCAAGAGTACAGCTACTGCTACCTACAGCTTGCAGGATGGAACAAAGTATAAAATGTTTAGGAAGCACCTACCCGAGTTGCCAGCAAAATGCAACAAGGCAAAGTTAGTGGAGCATTTTTTTAGGTAGAAAATTAAACAAAAGCCACATAATTACTTAGTAGAACTCTGTCTCTGATAAACTTCAGAGAGAGGTTCTTTATTTCATTCAGATTTGCATTGTCATTTTTGAAAATTATAATTCCTATTAGGTATTTCTCTAGATATGTAAATTTAATCTGAGGGAATGTCTACCATACCTTGGGGTATATGATTCATTGGTTTCGTTTGAAGACATTGGTGGTTTGGCAGAGGAGTAAAGTATTGAGGTGCTAGTTGGATTCTCGCAGAAGGACCAAGGAATGTTTCCAAGTTCTGCAGATATTGGTGCTACCTACCATTTTTCTCATAGCTTCTAATAGCTACCTGCTCACAACACAAGGAATCCTAGTGTGGAACTGCGTATAAGTATTTTATGTAGGTAAGTAATTAGTACAAAGTTTTGTACGAAAATCAATCAATGAGGAGGTAAAGTTCGTTTGTTTGAATGTAGGTTAGTAGTTATGCGATCTCTGAAACATTTCACAACTAAGGCTTCAGGACGAACATAGACATAAGTAAGATATTATTTTACGAAGGTACCTACTTCGCGGACAAAGCCGCGAGAGCGAAGTTAAAAACTTACCAAGTTCTAGTCGGCTTGCGGCGAAGCTGCGAACTTGAAGCTCGGATTAGCATAAAAACAGAACCTACATAAACTCTGCACATCAAAATAAATTATGTATTTGAAATAAAATAGGTTCGAAAGATTTTCAAAACGTTTGCGGTTTGGGTTTGTTTGTTTTGTTGTGGTTTTGTTTGTTGCAAAGCAGGCAGGTAGTAGTTTTCATTTGACATTGACAGCGATCTGACGTTTTAATTATAGTTGAAGTTTGTGTCACAGTCCATTACAAATCAGATAATTAGCAAAGCACCTAGTAAAATTAACGAAGCAGCGCCGCCGTTTTACAATATGGCGCGGCCGCTCTGCCAAACATTTAGATCCGAATACCATAATACTGGCATGTACTTACTTTGTTTATTTAGATTGAATTGCTGATTGAATTTATGCTCAAATTTGTTTAATTTTTAATGAAATTAGTAATCAAATTAGGTAAAACCCCCGATAATGAAAATCATTTATCCGGGGTTTTACCTAATTTGATTACAGGATTTTTACCCTATATCGTCTACAACATTTGAATGGTAAATAAAAAATGGTAAGTAGTAAGTAATTAATGCAAATAAGAAAGATTTTATCATGGCATAGTACTACCAATTACTTGGATCTATAGAAAACTTTTACCATGAAGACATAGAAGGTAGGTCTGCAGATAACAAAATGTCCAAAATACGCATGCAAATCCGAACCTACGAAAAGAAAATAAATGATCGATTCGTTCAATAAGTTTGGCGATATTCTCGCATAGGTACTATAGCGTTGCATCGAAGCCGAGCGATAACAGGTCATCGCGCAGGAAGTGACGGCGGGTGCTTCAAACACCATTCTACCACCAGAAGATAACAGCTATTGGGTAATCGGTATTGATGACCACTGTGTCGGTCGCTAGCCTATCTCGTGAGAGATAGTTAATAGGTAGGCATATACATATTATGACTAGTACCACACTAGTACGCTGTAATAGCAGTAGAAGTATGGTAGTTGTAGTCGTATTAAGTTCGCTGAAGTAGCCACTTGTAAGTTGTATAACTGTACGTAACCATGATCAAGTACCTGGTATGGTTATTAGTAACACCTTACGTTTTGGTTGATTTACCTAGGTAGGTAGATTATCTGCTCATTTTTGCAATGCATTAGGTACCTAAAGCTTAGTTAGGTTCTTACTTATTTTCGTTACTTTTAAGCTCCAATTTCATTGTTGTTATGCACTACCTTTTTTGCGGCCTTTTTTAAGCTCGGTTGTAACATTAACTGATATTTTATTCTTTCCTCATTTGGGATTCCTGGATATGACGTCAAAAGCGACATACATACATAAGTAGTACCTTCTTGTAAGCAGTTGGTTGGATTAAACTTTAAATCGATTTATTGTTATACGGCGTTTCACTCCATCAATCAAACGATTATAAATAAAAGATGTTAAAGATAGCGTGAAATTTTTTTTTATACTTTGACTGAAGTCGTTGACGACAGTTCAGAAACGATCATATTCGTATTCATATACTTTGAAATCGAGTAAGACTTTTTTTGTGTTGAACAGTACCTACAGGCAACGCGTGGGTTGAGCAGTTTATCTTTCAGGTTTATCTCGAGAGTGGGGTGATATCTCGTACAAATTGGCGACGTTGCAAGCTGCGGTCAGCAGGTCATGCGTCCAGTACTAGCGCGGACCAGATAAAAAAACGCCCTCGATGTGTGTGTCGTGACAACTTAAGATTGCCAACAACCTCCTCCTACCTATCAGTCTGATGAGCTGAATGATTTGCTGAGTAGGTAAGTAATCACATTCTTAGTACCATAAGTGTAAAAAAATGTTCTATTCACAAACAATATTATAAAGAGCTTGTGCTTACATAATTTTTCCTGGTGTTGTTTTGCAAAAAAAATTAGGAACTTTTTTAAGAAATAAAATAGATAAGTAGGTTCCTACTTACCTACTTAGGTTTTTTTTAACTAAGCACTCCCCTGCCTACCAACGTTGGCTACTTACCTACCTACGTTAATAAAAAGGTCCTACTTACATTTATTCTGAAAACATGTTCTATTCTTAATGAGTGTCGAGGACCTATGGATAAGCGGACGCACTTAACAGATTTATATGGGAAATATTATAAAAATGTAAATGCTATAGGTAAAATGTATGTCTAAAATAGCTTTCTGAATTTAGAATACCTATTTGATTGTTATTTTTGGATTAGGTAATAAATCAATAGATACTATAATATTAGTCTAAGCTTTGATAATTCCTTATTGTAAAATATAAACCAATATTCATAAGATTAAATGTATGGAATATTAATTTTAGAATTAGTAATCGTTGATATCATATAATTTGTTCTTAAAACGTAATTGTTTATGAGGTGTGTATTTGTTACAAACGTCCATTGCCTTATAAGGCAATGAAATATGGTCTGAGTATCCGATGTATAACTGTGACGATGGTATTGGTAGAGGGAGACGGCTTCGCAGCCTATAAAAACGATCGAGCGTTTGAGCATCGTTCTCTTTACCATTCAGCTGCCAACTAAGCTAAGTATTTGCTCATGTTTAATTATTCATAGTAGTTGTGTGATATTACCTACCCTTAAAGTATTATAAATGTATCTTATATTTTATTTGTACATAAATTGTGTTCGAAAACCAGGTTGTGTATCTATAAAACAATGGTGTATTGTATAAAAGTATAATTCTTTTAATCTGTGATTCTTTTCTTTATTATCCACTATTAGCTACCCTATTAGGATTTAATATTATCTTTATAAAGGAAATAGATCCCTAGGTAGTTAAATTAGGATTTTCCTGGGATCTTATAACTTCTTCTAATGAATAGAGCCATCCTAATCTAACATCAGAAGAAGGGATATGAACTACCTACATTATGTGCCTTACTAAAATTTTACTTTTTCTAGATGGACGACGCCCCCTGTCTTACAACAACTTCTTCGAGCCATCAAACATGCCGTTTTCGGCAGCCACCGAAAAGATGACGTTGTCCTGCCGACATTCGACCTGACCACGAGTCTCCTGGGCACCGCGGCATGGTGCAACAGCATCGAGGCTTTCTCGACAGAAATTGGTTGGAGCAACACCGCAGCCGCCGCAAGGGCGGGTAAGCTTCTGAAAATCATAGTTCTAGACAATGTGATCCTACAGAGGGTCGTTCGTGGCAAAATTTACGCACCGAGTTGTCAGCTTTTGTACACTTCCGTTTCTGCAAATTCATATTTTAAACATGCTAAGAATAAGATTTGGTAATTTAGTAACATAATATTTATAGCTTTTGAAGAGTTGCAATTCAAAGTCAAAATCGTAGGTATGTGGCGTTTCTGATCTAAATGTAAAAAATGGCATGTTATAACAGCAGTGTCAAAACCACTTCCGTATTTAATAAGCTTCTTCACGTCATACGTAAAATCTAATAAAAAACGTCCATTGGAGCAAAGCGGTAGATCAACTTATTGATACGGATAGTAGCATAACTATGGAGTCTAGCAAAACGTTGTGGTTGTAACATTACTTCGCATTTTTCTCGTATATGGTACCATAGATGAATGTAGTTTGCAGGTATTTGCTAAAGTGAAGGTACCAGTTCGATTTCAAGATTTATGTATTGAGCTTGTTATTTTCGTTGTTAAGGATACTGATTGCAATGTGGTTAAATCAACAATGTCTAAGGGAGATTTGTCAAGATTAGCCCGCTGGTAGATGTACTTCGTACAAATAGCCTGTTGAGAGGTAGGTTGGGTGACCAGCAAGATCGTATCCATAGAGGACCTGAAACTTATAATATCAAGTTCAATTGAGATTTACAGAGTACAGTTAATAATAGTTTGACTACTCTAGTCGCCGCGCGTTTTCGTCAGCGCGATCTAGCATTTGACCATTTTTAATCACGCCATCTAGCGGTAAATTTTTGAACTTATTATAGAACATTTTGTTAAAATGCGTCAGACAGTAGACTTTTAAGACTTGCAAGACTTCCAGTTTAAATCTAAATAAAAGGGCAAATTCATTAGTGAGTAGAAATTAGCATTTGCAAGCAGAGATCTGATTGAGTCCTCAACTACATAGATTTCTAAGTTTATTCTCAGAAGTAAATATCATAAATGTGTCCAATGACACCGAGAGATAACATTCACGGTTGAAAAATGCTGAACCACGTCTCACTGTAGAAACAGATGATTTACATTCTAACCAATATTTATGAAAAATGATTAAGTAGTTACATTACAAAACAAACCCCAGTGCTGAGCGTAGGAAGGATGTTTATTCCAAGAGTATATAGGTTGAGTATATCCAAATTATTCCATTATGTAGGTACACCCAATAAATAAAACAGCTGTAATAGGTACCATTTCATAACATACATTTAGACTGTACTGGCCCCTTTTCATTAAGCAATGAACAGGTTGAACATTACGTAGCAATATAAATTAATATGTTATGTAGGTACTACTTATCTGTAATGATTCGTCAGATTGGCCAAACGAACAATTTAAGGTAGGTACCACAGTCTTATCAATACTAATGTCCAAAATCTACTGGGTTTTCTCCGTTAGATCTTCAGGTAGTACTTAGGTAGTGTTTCGAAGCCTATGTGTTATGTTTGTCCGAACACTAAGTTCATTATTGTGTTTATATTCGTGGCGTTTATTAGTTGTTGTGGAAACTAATAAATAGCTGTTGTACAAGCCCGTCTAAATGAGGTTCGTGTCAAAGGTAGCTTATAACCAGGTATAGGATATACTTACGTTTTGATCAAGAATTTATATTGTAGGTAATTTAGTACTTATACGTTAGTCAAGCAAGATCATATTAGGCGTAATGAAAAATTAGCACCGAAATTCAAGTGACCTTATGCGATTATTTCAACTCACCTCGATGACCGCTATGCTCTAAAAGGCTTAAATAATTGAAGAAATATAATTGTAGCAAAAGAGAAATTATGGTTTTGGGCAGGAGAATGGTTGGAAGAAAACATTGCTGTTAAAAACGCCATGTGATTAATACTAGGTACTAGGTACCTACATGTAAAATTATTATTTAAGAAAGAGTTTATGTTCAGAATTTTAATTATGAATATTAATATGATCTACAGTTATTTTGTATCTGGTCTGGGTGTTTCCATGTATAACATGTATGTATTGACAAACAAAAAGTATATAAGAAGTATATCAGTCAGTACCCATAGCACAAGCTGACTCTCTGACTTTGGGGCTAGGTGATGGTCCAGCAATATTTATTTATTATTTCTTATTACTACTCAAATTCGAGGTATATAATAGGTATGTATGTACAATGACTACTGTTTGTGAACGATTACTTTTGTGCTGAAAAATCTCATCGGGTAAAAATCCGGGCCATTTTATGGTGAAAAGAATATTACATGTCATATTATTTATATTTATTTATCGCTGTGTGGCCTCTTGCTGGGTGCTAATCAGCAAATCGACAGCGGATGGAAGTGAGAAGCACGTTCGGTAGTTGGCTACGCTGTGGGCTTCGAGGCTCGGCTGAAACAGCTCATTGTACAGCGGATGATGGTGTTCAGCAGGAATAGTAGTTGCCCCGCTGTTCTAGCCTCCAATTCCGGGTACTTGGCGCTCCATCAGCAGCGGGTGGAGGTACGCAGTACAATACAGAGTAATTGGCCAGTAAACAAATAAAGTAAAGGGATAAAAGGGTATAAAAACGGGATAATCAGACACTTGTAAATCGTATATACATAATTAAAATGCATCTATCTCATGAAGTGAGATCGATGTGTATAACTGACTAGTATTAATTACCTATCTATTTTGTGTACCAATGTAAAACATAAAGTAAGTACTTTCCTATTAAATACCTCGTATTACATTGAATACATATAATAAATTCACACACACAAACATACACCACACACACATTTTATATACTCCTTACATATATACACACACATAAAATATGTATACACACTTACACATACACAAATCATTTGATACCTACCACTAAAATACACTTAACAACGATACATACCCTAACGCTTTTGTCCTTGTATAGAGGTAAAATTTGAAAATGCACATCACACCCATGTAATAAAAAGTACCTATCACTATCGAACAGTGTAGCTGCGGTAACTGTAATATAAATCCAATGTTGGTCACCACGACACAGGGTATCCTAGTGTGGCGACCAAAGTTAGCGTAAATTATACGTAAGTAAGCCTCGTTTATTCATACCTTAAGATTATATTGTATTGTTTACTTTGTATTCTGCTGTTTGGAAACATATAAATAAATAATTTATTTATTTATAACTATATATATAATATTATAATAGCTGTGAGTAAAAATGTACTCGAATGATGACCCAAATTGAAATTTTGTAAAATAGTGGCAAGAAAAATGATTGTGTACTAAACTATAAAAAGCTACTTCGAGACGAAGTATAGGTCAAGATTGGCCGTAACAGATTTATATGGGAAATATTATAAAAATGTAAATGCTATAGGTAAAATGTATGTCTAAAATAGCTTTCTGAATTTAGAATACCTATTTGATTGTTATTTTTGGATTAGGTAATAAATCAATAGATACTATAATATTAGTCTAAGCTTTGATAATTCCTTATTGTAAAATATAAACCAATATTCATAAGATTAAATGTATGGAATATTAATTTTAGAATTAGTAATCGTTGATATCATATAATTTGTTCTTAAAACGTAATTGTTTATGAGGTGTGTATTTGTTACAAACGTCCATTGCCTTATAAGGCAATGAAATATGGTCTGAGTATCCGATGTATAACTGTGACGATGGTATTGGTAGAGGGAGACGGCTTCGCAGCCTATAAAAACGATCGAGCGTTTGAGCATCGTTCTCTTTACCATTCAGCTGCCAACTAAGCTAAGTATTTGCTCATGTTTAATTATTCATAGTAGTTGTGTGATATTACCTACCCTTAAAGTATTATAAATGTATCTTATATTTTATTTGTACATAAATTGTGTTCGAAAACCAGGTTGTGTATCTATAAAACAATGGTGTATTGTATAAAAGTATAATTCTTTTAATCTGTGATTCTTTTCTTTATTATCCACTATTAGCTACCCTATTAGGATTTAATATTATCTTTATAAAGGAAATAGATCCCTAGGTAGTTAAATTAGGATTTTCCTGGGATCTTATAACTTCTTCTAATGAATAGAGCCATCCTAATCTAACACACTCGACTCAACATTTTAAAGCGTTATGAAGCTGTCATCTAGAACTAGAAACCAGCCCAATCAACCCACGACGGGAATGCAATATCGCTCTTTCAATGGAAACAACTTGGTGCGAACTAGTTTTTGTATGGGCGGACTCGTGGGAGCCGACTATAGGCACCTAGGTAGGTACAGTACCTACCTACTCCAGTTTTATACATTAATGATGAGATTCCTAGGTTTATCTTCAACATTGCATGCTTATTTTGTTCGTGTGTATTGTAATAGCTTAGTAAAATATAATGTACCTACTCAGCAGAGTTTGGCAGAGTGATAAAACAACTAGGTACTTATTTACATCTAGGCCACTGCAGTAGGCCCTTCGTTTTGTGTCTTCATATTGATGAAGTAACCGCCTTTACACCAACGCTTTGCCCTACAAGTGTAGGTAGACTTGCGAAAGTAGACAAGCCAGTCGAAACGCTCTATTTTAAATAATAATAATGTAGATACACAAACTGCTTTTCTTTCCGCCATTAATTTACTACGAACGAAATTTTTGTTTTATACACAAGATTAAAATCTAATCTAAATCTGTCGAATCTATGGATTAATAATAACTAGGGCTCTGGGTATGGTAATAATAATGGTTTCTGTTTGTTATCACAATTACAATAAAGAAATAATAGCACGAAAAGCAGTGGATGGGTAATGTATGTTATACAAATCACAATTATCGTGCAGAATAGACGCTAGAAAATGTATTTTACTACCATGTAGACTTACTGACAGAGTTTAGAGAACCAAAATTTAGGCGAGAAATGATTGCTGAATCACGCCCCCACACAGTGTAGGTACTATGTACGAGTGTACAATGCAACAGTTTCTGACGAATCTGGTGGATACAGGAAAGTATTGGACAGTGCATCTTAGGTTACTCTGTTCGGTTCTGCAATAATTTGATGGTTTTACCTATATATATGTTTACCATTTTTTTATATTGTAACCATCATTGGAACCTAAATTTTCATTGTTACAAACTATATCCAAGCAAAAACGTAACTAAAGCATGGGTGATAATGTTCATATTACACTATTAGTCGATTTGGAGTGCCACCAGTCCGTTAATAGTCGGTATGTCCACTGTCCAGGGTTCATTATTGACGGCCGGATGCGGGTATCTGCGTCCGCGCTGGCCACGGTGTCCGCCGGACGGACGCCCGGACGCGCGTCCGTTGCGTCCGCTTGCTCCTCTGCACGACCACATCCGATTACTATGGAATTTTCACGGTTTGGTATTGGTGTTCGGTAACTGATGAATTTTGAGCATCCTTAATAAAACGAATATTGGTCTCAAGAGATTTAATGTCGATCTCTGTGGCGCAGTGGGTGATAGCCCGCTTTGGACGCAGAAGGTTGCGGGTTCGATCCCCACGGCGGGATAAATGTTTGTATGATCTGCAAATATTTATCTCGGATCTGGGTGTTTCTATGTATAATATGTAAGTATAAATTTACAAACAAAAAGTATATAAGTAGTATATCAGATATCTGGTTCCCATAGTACAAGCTTTGCTTAGTTTGGGGCTAGATGATGTTGTGTGAAATGTCCAGCATTTAAAAAAAATATATTTTAAAAAAAATGCATCAATCAAGCAAACAAAAGGAATATTGTTATTAAGTACCAAGCATATGTATAGTAAAATTCAGTTCAACTTTCTAGGTAGCATTATCGCTATTAGATTTAGAGAGAGTACAAAAAAATAAAATAAGTCAAAATGTTTCATATTTTTCATAATATCCTCAATGTCCATGAAATAATGATAAAACAGTCAGGTACCTACGTAATAGTGCACACAACGGTGTAAAACTCTTCAGCTCTAGTTGCTGCGTATGGAAATTCCTGAGCAGTAAACTTTGGCTCAGTCAGTAGATGAAAATCCAATTCTTTAGAATTGAATTGCCAATAGCATATTCATTCATACTGGGTGGCTTACGCAAGCACCCGCACCCTCCTCCCACTGGTTTCCGTCTCCATCGTTACTTTTCAATGAACTACTTATTGCAAAAGTGCAAAAGGACATAATTATAGGTCGGCTTAGGGTAATAGGTAAATACTTGCGTGAGATGCCCCCATAATAACGTTAAAAATGAAACAAACACCGCGCACTGTTCGTTCGTATCATCGTATGACATAATTATAGGAAGGTACGCAGTAATGATTATGTCGTCAAACATTAAGTTATAATTAAAATAAATAAATAAATAATGCTGGACATTTCACACAGCATCATGTAGCCCCAAACTAAGCAAATCTTGTACTATGGGAACGATAACTGGTATACTACATATATACTTTTTGTACATGCATATACATAGAAACGAATTATAATTATCATTACCTACTCAGAACATTTCCTCAAAATAGAATTGAGGCGGCAAGAGTGATTGTAAACCATGTAATTAATTCTGCGTGGTAAATTAACAAGCTTCAATTGAATCGTCTAACGCAACGCAACATTCTCGTTTATCAATACAATGGTCTTGCAAAGAAATAATACGTAAGTAGCTAAGTAGCACAAAATTCAATTGGATTTTGGTCTCCGGAAACATAATTCATTTATTGTGGAACATAGGTACCTACCACGTAAGGTACCTTACGAATGAGTGTGCTGTGCTACTTATTGGAAGGACTGAATAAAATACATAGTTAGGTTAGGTAAGTACTTTAATTATAAAATGTAAAAGTAACTCATAATCCTAAATCCTACATTTCACGCTTGAAACGCTGAACTGAAAGGCATGAAGGTTCCTATTCCTATACATTGCATTGCATTATAGACAATGACATTAAACTAGATCTACGTTATGGAAAACCGAGATAACGTGGACAAAGTCATGGGAAACTAGTAGGTAGGTACCTACTCCAAATGACATTGTATTGAAATTCAAATGTCACTTTTCATTCACATTCAACACAACTCACAAAATTCAAGAAAAACGCTGTGTCGCCTCCTCTCGCTCCTGTATAATAATCGGCCACAAAGAACGCGAAGAACCTACGCTACTACTATAGATTAATATTAGTTGTCCCGCTACTACATCATAATAGGTAGGTACTAGGTACCTATTAACTGTGGCCCGATGGAGAAGAAACAGAGGATTGAACGAAACGGGGTGGCGTGGGCGACGCGTGTGGAACTACTAGTGATGTGATTGGTTTGGTTTCCGAAAACATTTAGGTTACCTACCTATCCTTGATGGCTCGATGGTAAATTGATGCACGTTAAGCTATTACAAGTCAGCAATTTAAAATTAGTTATTATTGATAGTAATCATTTAAGGTACCTAATACGTTATTTGGTCTGGCCTGATATCGAATTAATTAGGTAGGTACCTACCTAATTAATTAGCTTGTATTAACTTGTGTCTAAAATAAACATTATCTTATCTTTCCTACTTAGTTAGCCGCAGATGGAGCATGGTGATCCATTGTCTTCTTTATTTATTTCTTGGTTTGTTGGCGTCTAAGCAAATGTATCCTAGTAAAGACCAAGACTGTCTTAACCTTCCTTATTTTATATTATAGCCAATGTAGCCAACATCGGTAAACATAACGAAGATAAAAGCCCATCACTAAAAATTGGTAAGTATCTGGTATTCTGTTGTTGCGTGGGCTCAGGCAGCGTGGGCGGTTCGGCAGTTCTAGCGCTCCTACTCTACTATAAAACTCATTCGCATTTGGGCATTGAAAGGTGCGTGTCTCGGTATTCTTCTAACGTTCAAATTCTCTCTGATTTAAATTTTCTTCTGATTTTCAAAATAATCAAAAACAACGGACGATAACTTTATCCTCTCCTCTCACTTGCCATCTCCTACCATGGGTAAACCATCTAATTGGTAATGTCTAAGCATCTTACTTATGAAAAGATGACATCGGCGCGGCGTACGAGTGGAGCAAGATCATCTACAAAATATGTAAATAAGAGTTAGAATCCTATGCTATTGTTAATTAGGTTTATTTTTGTGAAATCAGCAAGCTTAAAACTGTGGTCGGGCGCGCTCGGCTGCGCGTGCGTCGCACTCGGCCCTGCAGGAAACAGGAAGTGGACTAACCGCGGGTTTCCGCTCCCATTCGCGCCGCGCTAGCCGCTGTGCTGCGCACTGTTTCATTCACAACCATCCTATAGTTTGTGTTCACAACTATTCAAAAGTTAAATAAAACTAAATAACTAATCACAAGTTCTATAGATGTAATATGTTGAAATAAATACAAAGTTGGATTGTGCGGCGTATATATAATATTCGATATGAGTAGACCAGGTACTTGATACAATCCGTAAACTTTTAATTTGACACCGTACGTAGGTACAATTTTGTAATCTTACCTTAATATAGTAGTAGGTAACTAGGTAGGTACTGTAATTTTTTTGTCCAATTATTTAAAATAGATATAGATAGATATATATATATTTAATTGCACATTTTAACTAATTACCTGAATTAGTATATTTCTCTACAGCAAATCCTACTATATAGTAGGTACATAAATTAAATAGGATATTCAATAAAATAATATCATTTTGATTTGATTTTGCTTTTGACGTCACTGGGTGCCGAAAATAGTGGCGCGAGGGTGGATGTAATTAACAGGAGGGAAGGGCAAGCGTGGTGCGACTCACTCAATGGACTTAAATGTTTAACCTACAATAATGTTACTTCAATTCTAATTTTATCAAGAGAATGTTGCAGACTAATAACCAATCGGTAAGGTACCTACTATGATTAACACTGATCAATAGTAATGTATACTTACGTTACGTCTGTTACAGAGAGCTGTGTTATAAGAATTAATAACACTGCGCCGCCGCGCCGCACCCGCGCGCCGTATTAAAATACAACTAGGAATTTTTGAAAAAACCTGATTTTCAAAATCTGATGATCAAATTATTCAATAATACGAGTACAATCAGTTATTCCAGATGTTGATGTAGGTAGGTATGGTCTGTATGTTTATTCTCAGAGTAACTTTAAATTATTTTATTCCATGTGTTGTATGTAATCTCACAGGTTGCGGCATCATTGACCTACGATCAAGAACAAGAACAAGATCTATATTTTTTTTCAGCCAGTAATGTTTAGGTCCACCCGGTAGATGGCGTTCTTATCGTGACAGCGAGCTTTATTTTTTCGTGATTTTTTCAGACAGTTTCACGAGCAGGAGCAGATTTTAAAAAGTACCTCTATCCAATAGAATGACAGTTCTTTTTGTGCCGATTTGTAGCGCCCCTCCGAGCGTACCAGGAACTAAAATTGACGGTATTGACACTTGTTTACAAATGGCCGTCGGCGTCGGGGAAATAGGGACGTGAAAAGATCATATCGAAAATATATCTATAGCCTTCAATTCGTGAAATAGTCATAATTATAAATGAAAAAGATGAATGTATGACAGCATGCAATATTCTGATTGACGATGAAAGAGTGGAACAAGTGAAAGAGTTTGTATATCTGGGGACATTGTTTACAAGAGATGGGAAGTACGATGAGGATATCGAAAGGAGAGTGAATGCTGGAAACCGAGTGAATGGGGCTCTCCATGATTTTATGAGCAGCCGGAAAGTGTCCGACAAGGCACGACTGGCAGTTCATAGAGGAGTGTTGGTACCGACATTGATGTATGGAAGTGAAAGTTGGGTGTGGCAGAAAAAACATCAGAGTAGAGTGAATGCTGTTGAAATGAGAGCGTTGCGTAGTATGTGTGGGGTAACGTTGAATGATAGAGTGAGAAATAGTGTGATAAGGGAACAGTGTGGCGTGAAAGAAGATGTAGTGTTGAGGATCGAGAAAGGTATGTTAAGATGGTTTGGGCATGTAGAGAGGATGGATGACAATCGTTTGACAAAGCAAGTGTATGAGGCGAGTGTGTATGGGACAGCTGGAAGGGGAAGACCTAGGCGAACCTTCTTGGATCAAATTGGCGACATTTTGGAGAAGGGCCAGGTCAAAAGTACCCTAAACCGACGAGCATGTATGAAGAATGTAATGAGAGTGAATGAGGCGAAAGTTGTGTGTCAGGATCGTAGCGACTGGAGATCCGTGGTCTCTGCCTACCCCTTTGGGAAAGAGGCGTGACTTTATGTATGTATGTATAAATGAAAAAAAACATGAGAGGTGACAAGGGACACCCGGATGGAACGAAGTTCCTTTTTAGTGAAGGAATTGTAATAATTTAAAATAAAAATAACAACAACAACAACAACAACAACAACAACTTACTTACTTACTTACTTACTTACTTACCTACTTACTTAATTACTTACTTAACTACTTACTTAATTACTTACTTACCTACTTACTTACTTAACAACAACAACAACAACATTCAGATGTGTAAGTATGATTTTTATATATTTATATTTATAGCAAAAAGTGTCGTTACAACTTTTCGTATGATTTTTTTCCGTCTAGCCCCCATTCACAACGCGCGATAAGGAACTTCGTTCCAAAAATTAACTAATCGTATCGAGTAGGGTATCAAAATGAAGAAAATTATAAGGAGAATACAAAAATATAATACTTTAAGTCATTATGTATAAACTTAGTTTTGAATAACAAATAGGCAAATAATGCATGCAAAATGGTGTTATTCATATACCTACTTATTTTAGTTTAGGTGTGGTTTATAAGTAGGTAGTAAGTACCTCACCTACGCCCTACCTCTTGGCAGTCGGGATTTTTGATTTTTTAATTGTAATACACTTTTTAGGGTTCCGTACCTCAAAAGGAAAAAACGGAAACCTTATAGGATCACTTTGTTGTCCGTTTGTGTGTCGGTCTGCCTGTATGTCTGTCTGTCTGTCAAGACCCTTTAGCGCGGAAACGCGTGGAGGTATCGAGTTGAAATTAACACCGTATACTCTGGTCTACGGTTGTGAAAAAATCAAACTTCTAAGTAAAAAAACAGAGCCTAGTGCAAGGCATGGTGAATGGAGGTCCAAATTTTGAAGCGAGTTAACCGTGTCGCATGGTGTACCTATCGTATGAAAGGGCTTCATTGGCACAAGCTTAAACAGATTTTTAATTATTTTTAGAATGTATAGTTTTCGATATGACGAAAAATGATAAAAAATATGTTTTCCCTTCTCATGTGAGTACTTTTTAACATTGATGTATTGTATATATTTAAATAACAGTTTGCACTGTTATACGTACCTACCTACTTAGGCCATTGTACGGAACCCTCGGTGGGCGAGCCCGTCTTACACTTGTCCGGTTTTTTATTGTAATGTACTTGTCTTGTTATGAACATTCCTGTTTCTAAGGCAGATTTACACATGGTCAGTAGCTGTCGTCAGTGCTGGCGCCGAAAACTGCCTCGTACTATTTACACGCAGTCAGTATTTCGTCTCTAGTCGAGGATATTTCTTTTGGTGTACACACGTTTGTAAGGTCAGTGCGGAAAAATGAATTCACGAAAACAGCAAAAAATCAAAGCGACGCAGCGTGGTCCCCCTACATTAGAGCGGCAGCGACTGACATGCGACTGACTTCGACATTTTACACGGCGTCAGTTGCGCTGGCGCGGGTGGCGGGGGAGCGGACTGAACGCCAAAAAATATGAAGCGTGAATATTGAAGTCAGTACTGACACGACAGTACTGTGCTGACTTGAAATCAATTTACAGTATGGCAGTGCCAGGTCAGCACTGACTCGGCAGTGTACTGACGTCAGTTACTGACCCAATGTAAATCTGCCTTATGTTTCCTACTATCCCGAACTCCTGGCTGACTCGACTCAACAAGTTTTAATACTTACTTACAATTTTATAAAGGAAACACTATGAAGGAAATAATAATTGATTCGAAAAGGAACATGCGTATCCGGTGACAGCGTATGGCCGGAAGTCAAGCCATACGCTTCTCGCTGCATTTCGCCTGTACCGGAAATGACGCGCCCCTTTCTTTCCCTTCTTGAATGCGCTTGCGCTCATTGAGCAACCGTGGGAGACTCAGCACGGAACTTCTAACCGTGACTATGAATGAGGTTCAACATTTATACATCGTTGAACATTAAAAATACAACTGTTTTTAATACCACTTCATTCGGACGGGTAATTTTGTGAATGAGCTCAGTATATGAATGGAATTAGGGGAAGCTATTTTTACGTTACGTGCGTGACTTTCTCGTAGTTTTGTTTTTAACCGACTTCAAAAAAAGGAGGAGGTTCTATGTTCGGGTGTATGTATGTTTTTTTTTTGGATGTATGTTCATCGATATCTCCGTCAGTTGTAAACCGATTTCCAAAATTTTTTTTTTGTTTGAAAGGGTATGCTACCATAGTGGTCCCATAAAAGTTTTACTCCTGAGGGATTGATCGTTTTCCCGTAATACTCAAAAACTCACCGATCTTTCCGAAAAATGTGGACCGATTTCCAAAATATTTTTTTTGCTTGAAAGGGTATCCATATCTAGGTGGTCCTCATACTTTTTTTTCCTGAGGGATTGATAGTTTTCCTGTAAATCTCAAAAAACCTCATTCTCACTTACAAAATCTGAGTCAAACATTGAATAGTTTGACATGTTTAAATACGCTCGAGGTGATCCCATATAATTTTCACTCTTTAATCTTGACTATTCCAATATCTAACCTAACCTACTATAATTATTATTTACACTAAAAATTGAAAAATAAAATTTTTTGAAAAAAAATTGAACCGACTTCACATAACACAAATAGACTAAGAACCTTCTATGTAGGTACCTACACTAAAAAGAGAAAAATAAGAATATACACATGCAATTATAACTTACAGTATTCAAATAATAAATTATTATGTTATATTATATTTGAAGTCGGTGCCAACTATTCTACTCTAACTACTCCATACAATTTTGCACCCAAGTTCTATTGTACTCGTAATTTCTTCTTAGATGTAAATGCATAGGTAGTTGGCACCGACTTCAAATATAATATAACATAATAATTTATTATTTGAATACTGTAAGTAATAATTGCATGTGTATATTCTTATTTTTCTCTTTTTAGTGTAGGTACCTACATAGAAGGTTCTTAGTCTATTTGTGTTATGTGAAGTCGGTTCAATTTTTTTTCAAAAATTTTTATTTTTCATTAGGAATGACATTCCTTAAAAAGCCTTATCGCAAGAAATTTTGTATGTGTGCGTGCAACTTTGTTCACAAATACTCATAGCTGTACGCATCCGCTCAAAATTACGTTTTTAGATAACTACCTACATTATTGTATTCGATGTCTTTGTAAGTAATCAAACTCAAACTTTGTACGGTCAGCAAAGAAAGTGGTTTACCACTTTTGACAATAGTTTCTGTGAAATCTAACTACCGCTAAGGTTTACTTTTCTAACTGTCATAATAGTAAAATAAACCTTGTTGTTTCATAACGTTCAAATGAAACTCAAACGTAGGGTGGTAGACCACATTTTTTGCTGAGTGTACCTACATACTAATTTTGTTACTGTAAACGAGAACGTAGTGTTTAGACAAACCTATTATAGGCTTAGAAACACTACTAACTAAAGATTGTTAAATTTTGAGAAATAAATACTTATATCTATCTGTCTATTTGCCTACATACATGCCTAATCCAAATTTACCTCCTTATTTACCTAGTCTCTTTCCTTATAAGAATTAACACTAAATAATGCTAGAATAGGCATAAAACTCAATGAAAACATAGAGCTTTACATAGAGCTCACTGAGAATAGTTAACTCATTCATGTTTGTGATATAACAACGAGCTAAGTAGGAAGGTAACTTAGTTGACGATACCAAGAACGTTGTCTGGAACCCAGACTATCCAGCCAGACTGGGTACTTACCTATGTAGACAGCGTAGGTTTAGGTACTAAGGTTAAATAAGTAAGTAGGTACCTTTTGGTACAGTAAACACAAATCGTATTACTTATGTAACCTACCTAGGTAACACAATTTGTTCAGTCCGATTTTATAAATCACGACTCGACATTACTAAGGATGGTATCGATTCTGTTGTACTTACATAAACTAACAAAACTTATTAACTACTAGCTGTCCGCCGCGGTGTTACCCGCGATCCCTCGGGAAAACTTCACTTATATCGGATAAAATATAGGCTATATTTTATCCCGGGGATAAAATATGTTCATCGGGGATAATGTGGGATTCTATTGGTGAAAGAATTTTTCAAATCGGTCCAGTAGTTTCGGAGCCTATTCAATTCAAACAAACAAATCGTTCCTGTTTATAATATTAGTATAGTAAAAAACTCTCAACTACAAACAAAAATGGCATGACAGTGATACCTAGTATCATTTTTAAAAGAAGGTACCTAAGTGCTGCCCTCAGATTAAAAAAAAAGGTGCTTATTAATTCTTACGTATTTTTTACAAGTCAAAGTAGGTGCCTAATGTTAGGAATATGAATGTAACTGAATTAATTTACAACAGCATCGATTCTGTTTTCTACACACATATTAGGTCGAATACTTACGTTTCTTTATATTTTAACAATTCATGAAGTAGGTACATATGTAATAATACACACTGCTTACTTTGAAGCTAGATGATGCTGTGTGAAATAGTCCAGCATTATTTATTTATTTTATTACCTACTGTCCTAAGATTATTAGCTAATTTT
The DNA here is from genome assembly GCA_963565295.1 of Epirrhoe alternata. Taxonomy (NCBI): domain Eukaryota; kingdom Metazoa; phylum Arthropoda; class Insecta; order Lepidoptera; family Geometridae; genus Epirrhoe; species Epirrhoe alternata. Next base: position 6,990,252 of record OY751381.1, on the reverse strand, counting down.
ATAGATTTGTGTCCTTACCCACATCATTTTCAACTAAGTACGTAGGTTTATTATCGAGTTTGTCACATCGTTGGGCTATTATAGGAGACGCGTGGGCGAACCACTATTATAAAATACCAGGTATAACATAAAGGTAGTTAGATATAACAACTAACCTCACTGCCTACACGTTTTTTTGCAAAGCTGGTACCTAATTAGGTACTTACCACTTTTCCTAGCTGTTATTCTAGGACTGTTGATAGTAGGTCTAAGTTAAAATGATTTTTTGAGGTCAAAATTTGTCCCGCCCTGGTATACCTAGTAAGTACCTATTATACCTATCTAACATTCGAAGTAGTGCTTTACTATATTGATGGCACTACTCTTTCTTCTTATCCTATGAATATCTCATAAGTCGAAATACGCAATTTTCCACGTGATCAAAACGGAGATCAAACCTTTCATGTGCATTTTTGGGAGTCAAGCCTTTTTTAGGTATTTACCTACCGACCCTCCATACCCTTTAAAATATCAGCTGCAACTTCCTCTCAGTGTTCAGTGTTCTTGAGAATACGATCGTATTCTCAAGAACACTGTTAGCCGTGAGACTCGAGATAAGAGTAGATGAGCTGGTAGGTACCGTTTTCGATCAGCCGAGATCGCGATACCGCTCAAAGAATGGAGCCATTACAAACCTACCCATTTTTAACATTATCATGGTGCCCGCTAGATAATCGCAGAAGCTCATGCATTGGATATTTTTATTTCAACATTGAAAGTCTTATTGAAAAATTACTGATTTTTAAAAATGATTTGGATCGTTCTTAGGACCATGATTAGCGGATTAGATGAATGCGTACGATAGCTTCTACTAAAGTTACGTAAGCAGGTTCATAGAGTAGGTTCCTATGTTAGGGGAAGCTTTTTAATGTCGTAGAGTTAAAAAAATCAGAGTTGATCATGGTGATGCCTAGGAGATGTTCATGTTCATTCAAGATCATGTAGAATTCATTCTTATCGAGTATTTTCACTCCAATAATCCACTCCTTTGAATTGGGAATACCTGTCATACATACGTACGTACCTAAAATTTTAAAATACATCAAGCGTAATCATGCTTGTAAGTGTGCGTAGAAGCTTTGCACGTGGCCGCTACTCTTCCGATATTAATAAACTCGCCTATCTTCATTATAGGCTTACACATGGTGCCCGAAATAAAAAGCCTAAAGGCCATGAATGGGCCTAGAGTGGAGTGCGTGCGATTGATAAAGTTTTAGCCCGGCTGGGTCGGCTTCAATGGAAGCATCTGGCGGGACAGGTGGGTCGCCAGGCTGCCATCTTGCGGAGCTCTCCCGGCATTGAGCCCGAACAAAGGGTGAGCTACTTCTGCGAATAAAAAACAAGGTAAATCTTACTTTCAGACTCACCCAACACAATAGCAGGTAGGCACCAATTTTATGTGGAATAAAATAAGTAAATTAGGATGGATATTTTGATCAAAAAGTTGTTGGTGAAATTAAATCAACTAAGAATTATTACTTGAGAGTTCGAAAGACACGCACGACAGACAACGGATGGCTGCAAATAGCTTCCTGCTCTCTACTAACTATCAATAAACTAATTTTAGGATGTCGTTATCAATACCTCTTTCTAATTACGAACACCGGCTCATGAGGCCAAGAAAGCGGAGATCTCAACTTTTATTAAATTAATTATTGGCCGTCATTGAATGTGAGGAGGTATCGTAGGTGGGTGCGCTCGTTCCCACGCTGCGGCCGCGCCGGAAACCGTCCCGCCCCCCGCAGCCTCCGCTGACGCCTGAGCACTCCTGCTAAGCCCCGAATCGAACCGACGCTCACGAATTCGTTTCCATTTCGATTCCCCTCAAACCCAAAAAGCAGCCGATGAACACACTCAGCTGCGAAATCACGCTAAAGACACGCATAGCGAAATGTCTATTCATAGCACACCCGGCAATCCCTTTTACAGCTCAATTGCGCTTCCTTCCGTTCCAGTGCTACCACCTACCAACCGCTGAGACAATTCAACTAAGTATTATAGTTAATAGCACATGCTGGTATTGTGGTCACCTACGAGTTAGCAACTGCGTGAAATGATATTGTTATGGCGGGTTTTTTCCCTGTGCTAAGCCTGACTGAAGCCTTGCTTATGTCTCGTTTTATTTTATTGTAAGTAGGTAAGTCCCATTAGTTTAAAAAATATAAAGGGCTAACATAAGAAGACTTACGAGTAGGTACCTAACCTACTTATGAAAATCTTAAGTCCTTTGAGTGTATCTATGCTAGTGAGATAGGTACCAGTTATTTAATTTTAGCAAAAAAAGTTAGCTAATAAAAATGTTTCCTAAATAACCATGTCAAAGTCGAAGTCAAAAAGCTTTTAATTTTATTCAGTAGGACCGCTGGGATCACTTAAGCCCGGTTTCTATATTCAACGGACATTCGTAGGTAAGAGCTACGACTCGTTTCTGCATACAAAAGTTTGACAGCTAACTTACCGCCGGTTTCTAGCTGTCAAACTTTTGTATGTGGAAACGAGTCGTAGGTCTTACCTACGACTGTCCGTTGAATATAGAAACCGGGGGTTAGAATAGTCTTTGAACTAATTTTACTCCTGTTCTTTCACGACCAATACCGTGAACAATCAGGGCAACAGACACAGTTTGGGGCCTATCATTATTTTAGGTGATCCATCTTAAAACTAAAAGTCAAGCTCCAGTGCTTGGGATATTTTATAAAATATGTACCTACCTACGATTTCTGAAAGCAATTCATACCTCTACCTTAACGGGATGGATGTGCTGCCCGTACCGTATTTTTTGCAGTGTTTAAAATCCTCTGTTTCAAAAAGGTCCGGAAGGAAGTAGAGTAGGTAGTTCGATAGTTATAGTCAGCATTGTCGTCTTGTCCCCGCCGCCGCTTTACAAAAACACTTCCGTCCGTTTCGGCAAGCTGCCTTTGCCTGCCTCATTGTTTCAATAGAGGCACGCCTAAACTTTACATACACATTAGGAAGGGCCTACGATTGTAATTTGCAGCACAAAAACTTCTCCATTTGGCGAACAATAGGTGGAAATGGTTTATTACAAGGTCGATCATTATCTGCCTGCCAGGGATCTATGGTAAGTTTGTTGAGCTGATGTCTTCAATCCTTATTACTGAGCTCTTAGAACTGCTTGATGTGCTTCCATTGTCTGAACGTTAAAGGATACCAACATGATACTTATTAGGATTACAAAGCAACGAAAACCAATAGTTATTTCCTATGTTATAGGTTGAGATAGAGCCGCACAAGTTTAAGTAATTTCTAATCACCAAAAAGAAGATTAGGTACCTACCTAATCTTGCGCATACCTATGCGCAATGCCATCATGTTAAACAAAATCAGTTCTTCTCTTTGAAGTGAACTCACAGTTGCGGGATCAGAAAAAAGGGGATCATGTACGACTGCATTCTCAAGGCGCGGTAGCCTCACACTTATATTATATAATATAAGTGTGAGGCTACCGTATATACCGTGTGTATATAGTTATTATAAGTACTTAAGTAATTATCCTCCCTTACCAAGTTAAGTTTTATAAGTTACACAAAGCACAAGTCTTCAAAATCACCTTGTCTATAATCGTAGGTACTTGATGGTTTGAAGTTGAAAACTTAGCATCTCAGTACAAGGCTGCAAGTGTAAATAAGCTGGAGGCCGCTCGGGTCGACCTTAAAGGTTGCATCTCGGGCGTCGAACCCCCGGTTATATAACGTGAAACGCAAACTATGCGCTCTTAAATGTTGAGCGAGCAACTTGAGCAGACGGTCCAGTGGTGCTCAAGGTCTATCTAACTAGGAACTTTTGTCTCCAGTTTTATTAAGTGCCAGTTCTTTTACAAACTTATCTAGAAAATAGGTTAAATTCTACAACGGCTATCTGTCATAATCAAATGACAATATGAATTTAAATCCACCAAAGTTTAATTTAGGTTTAGCTGCAAAAGTGCTAGGTATTCTAGACCCATAGTACAAGCTTTGCTTAGTTTGGGGCTAGATGATGCTGTGTGAAATGTCCAGCATTATTTATTATTTTTTATTTACTAAATAGGAAAGTAATACTAGGTAATTACCTAAATATAATTTTCTTAGATTAAAAAGACTACGGTTTAGGTAAACCTAAGTTTAAGAAAATCCTAAATGTAACTAAACTTAAATTTAGGAAAATTACGTTTATACTGTTGGTGTTTGTTAATGATTCCTGAATAATGAAAAACACATAAACATTAGGTAATTACTTACTCAAAATCACAAATTAACAATTTTGAATAAACTATTTATAGATTTAATAGTCATAATACTTACTTCCAAAAGTTTGAGGTACAGTTGCACAGCAGCCGAAGCTGTATGGTGTTGGATCACCTTGGCAGCGCGTGCGCACAAACAAAGCCTCCTCCCTCCCGCCCGCAACAAGGAAACTGTTCCTGTCGAGACCGAGGAGTCCACAGCGTTTGAACGACTGGGACTAATGGTAGTAGCCCGTAATAGGTACCTAAATTATGACTAGAATAGAAGAGAAAAGAAAAAGAAAGATAAAGTACCTGCCTATAGAGAGCGCCGTTTACGGTTCAGGTGAAAAAAGAACCTCATAAACCGCTTTGAGTTTTCCGTTTCCGTATAAAATTTATACCTACGTCCATCCAATTTTTTTCTAACTATTTATTTAGTTTGCTATTCCCAAATTCATAGAGCTTAATTAGATAAGTAAGTTGGAATGAGACAGTAAATCAAAGGCGCATATTTATTCAAAAGGCATAGGTACAACACCGTTTGAAGGTGGGAAATTGATTAAAAAATAAGAAGTTAAACATTTTTTTACTTTAGGTAGGTACTTAGGTTTTTTACAGATTTCTATGATCGCATTAGGTACTATAGGTACCTTGATAATTTTAACGAACTATAAAAGCTTATCTCTGCTTTCAATGGAATCCATTCAAAATCTTGATAGAGCAACAGAAACATTATAAAATTCATTTGAATTAAAACAACCATTGAGAAGTTGGGTTTTTTTTGTATGTCAGGTTCCAGAGGGGCTACGGATTTGGGAGTCGGGGTGCCGAAGCCATGAGGAATGCGGCAGGTGTGCTCGCAGCCGGACAGTCAGCTGCTATGGATAAGTTGCTCTTGCTTGCCTGTGGCGAAAATCTATGGAAACTGAAATATTCCTAGATATAAGTACCTAGATAAAAGTTGAGGTAGCTAAAGATGATTTTCTGCAGTTTTTTATTGAGCCCGAGAGTCCTTTTATTGCCATTTAGATTGTCCCCTCTGAGTGCGATTAAGAAAACTCATCCTGCACTGCATAAAACGAAATGTTTATTGAAAGTCACGTCAGTTAGTAGGTACTTACTTATTTAAAAAAAAATCATGACAAGGCAAAATCAGCTTAAATAACAGTAGTACCATCTCAGTTGGTCGGTGCATAAGTACCTATACATAAGCTCAGATAGACAAAATAAATATATCGCGTTTAGTAGAGCCTCATGTATAAAAAAAACATCTGAAAATTTAAACCAGGAAAAAAATAGGAAACGATTACTTTATTTGTGAAACCATTGAAAATAAATTATCAAGAGATTATCAACTCTATTCTTTCGTCAGCAGATTTCGGGAACCACATGTCATTTCCTTTATGGCCCCATGCGGGATGGGACAACGCACGATTAAAAAACTTTACAATGGACGAAACAAAGGGTTAGTTAATAGCAAAACAATAGTGCTAAATATATACCTACATGTATTATTGTTTGTAGGTAACTTATGCTAACGAACTAGACGAAACAGTAAACTCAAAATTACAAAATAAGGATTCATCTGTATAAAGATCGCTAGAAAATCGCTAAGACATAATGATTTGTTAGGATGCGCTTATGATGGGGCTATGATACCTACGGTATTTATAAAGCCTATATGTAACCTCCTTCTATATGTATATCTGTAAATTGGACAGACTAAGAAAGGTACCTAGTACCTTCTTCCTAGGCACTAGGTACCTAAATTCTTGAGTCCTGACTCTGAGTAGATATATTTATCGTATATATAGGTATATTAATCGTATATGTACCTACTAAGGCTTCGATTAATAGGCATCTCTTCTTTTTCCCATGTATTATTTTTATAATTTATTTACGCAGTAGCTTGTAGGTATTAGAGGAGCATGGAAACAGCTTGCACGATACTTAGTCGGCATTGTAAGTATATTGAGAATCGTATTACCTACTAATGTAAATAAGATAGGTACTTACGGACAATTGAATTGAATAAACATTACGTATGTTTGTGTTTATAGTGTGAAAGTGATGCCGTTGGCACTGAATGAGAGGTTTATCTTGCGATGCGGATGAGTTATGAGTTTATGTGCGCCTGCGCAGCCGGCCTGTCTCTCCGTTCATGACATTAGTTATTAAACGAATCTTACCTACTTTGTGCCACCAACCAGTTTGTTAAGATGGGTAAATATTGGAAGTAATGCTGTATACCTAGGTAGGTACACGTAAATATAAGCTAACAATACAAAGACGGAAAGCCTAACTCTATGATTCAATCCACTAGCTACACTGTCAATCGAACACATAGACTGATGGCTGAGAAACAAGGACAATCTGAAAAGACAATTTGCAGGACTCCGCGTGTAAAATGCATGTCTAATGTAATGACCTGCTGTTTGGCTCTGAAGATATTTTATCAAAAGCTTCTGATGGCATTTTTCAGCAAATACGTAGAAAAATTAATTGATCATCATAATTTGACGAAGAGACAAGTCACAAGTGGGACGCACATGCGACTAATGGCCACCAAACACCCTCAATACAGTTTTAGCTCAATTGTCCTATTTTGAATTTACAAAGGCCTGTGAATCGTGGTCTTTATGACTGCTTGATAAGGTCGCATTGTTTGTAGTGTAACCTGTGTAACGTGATACTTCAGAGCGGTCACCAAATCGGTGCACCGTGACGAAGGTCTCTGGGTAGCCTTTGGGCTCAGATACCGGACGAACATAGAGTTTGAAATACTGGTGAGTGGTAGGTGGAAGGCGAACAGGACACAGCGCGCATGCACAGACATTAGAATGCGCAGACACGCGCGCGCCGGAAGCCGCGCATGGAACATGGCTGCTCACTTACAATCCAAGATGGCGACGGACTTACGATGAATCGATAATTAACGATGATAACCGATTTCATATTTCAAATCCATCCTTGCCTCATTACTAAATCAAAAGGTGTGATGTAACTTGACTAGTCCATAACAGGAAGACAGGCTATCAGAATGCAAGCCGTGGCAAATCCTTGAGCGGACCAAATCGATTAGTGGAATCATTAAATCTACTCGTTTTGTTTCATGAGGTCGTTTGAGGTAGTAGGTACCTACCTACAGGTAAGTGAATCTTCTTGTAGGTAGTTTAACCCTTTAAGTTTTGTAGATTCACCCTAGACTTTGGTATTTACCACAGATGAAAACAATGGTGTTGATTCTGTTCTTCACTGACTAAACTTAGAAACAAAACTTCGTTAAACGTTCGTATTTTGTTTGCATTGGGTACTAAAAGTATTCAAAATGGCTTCTCTTAGCTTCTGGCGGGTAGTTTTACAGAGCAATAAAAATGGTCTTGACTAAATTCTACCCGCAAAAATTAATTTTTTACTCAAATAAATAATTTTAAGAATCCCACTGTATTTGGTCTTTAGCGTTTACGAAATAAGAACAAAGCATTTTTATTTAATTAACTTTAGTCTGTGAACAATAGAATCGACACCATTATACCCTTTAACTACCAATATAATTTTTCAGCGTCACCAACTGGTAATGGTAACCCCCTTGTAGGTACTTTATGAGCATCGAAACTTACTTTGACTTTAAATATAATTTATGAGTACATTCTTATTTTTCTCTTTTTAGAGTAGGTACTAGAAGGTTCTTAGGTTGTTTGTGTTATGTGAAGTCGGTTCAATTTTTTTTCAAAAATTTTTATTTTTCAATTTTTAGTGTAAATAAAGTGTAGGTAAGTGTAAAAAAACATACATACAGCCGAACATAGAACCTCCTCCTATTTTTGAAGTCGGTTTATAATATAGTAGGTTAGGTTAGATATTGGAATAGTCAAGATTAAAGAAGTTAGAGTGAGAATAAGATTTTTTGAGTTTTACGGGAAAACTATCAATCCCACAGGAATAAAATTTATATGGGACCACCTCGAGAGTATAAACATGTCAAACTATTCAAAGTTTGACTCAGATTGTGTAGTGAGAAAAAGGTTTTTTGAGTTTTACACGAAAACTATCAATCCCTCAGGAAAAAAAAATATGAGGACCACCTCGAGCTGGATACCCTTTCAAGCAAAAAAAAAATTTTGGAAATCGGTCCACATTTTTTGGAAATATCGGTGATTTTTTTAGTTTTACGGGAAAACTATCAATCCCTCAGGAGTAACATTTTATGGGACCACTATGGTAGCATACCCTTTTAAACAAAAAAATAATTTTGGAAATCGGTTCACAACTGACGGAGATATCGGTGAACATACATAAAAAAAATACATACAGCCGAACATAGAACCTCCTCCTTTTTTTGAAGTTGGTTAAAAAGTGAAAAGTTCGTGGTGCGTCCAGTGACAGTCGACTGGTCATATTTTTTTCATGGACACCTACCCTCCGAAACGGTTGAATGCACTGCACACTGCAGCGTCACGAAAACCACACTGGCTCTACCAGGCTCTATCAGTTTTTACAAAAGCAACTTTTATGGTTGCTCTAACTTTCACCTACAAAATACGCCAGATACTTAGGTAGTTAGGTACTTAAGTTATCAATTACTTACTTACTTAAATAACTTAGAATACCTACTACAACAATTAATAATTTATAGAACCAAATTAAGCAACGTTTGGGCCTTCTTCATGTCATTGGGTTTGGCTAATATTTGGAATTTAGAGTCATAAAAAGAAATCAGCATCAAATAAATAAAATTTTCATAGAATTTTTACAGTTGCACCAATATTCTGAACCACGCTAATTGTTAATCGATTATTCAGAGGACTCAATAAACTATTCCACCAATATCGGTTAATGACGTAGGATTGTGATCGTGACGTGGCGGGAGCGCGGGGGCGCTGACCCGGGCGGGGCGCGTCCTGCCACCGCGTCACATAATTTGCATGCTGACAGATGATATTTCGCGCCATCGGCTCCCAACATCAATGAAATGATGAAAACTGGGATTCTCTACCTTACCTACCTGTAGATAACATTATACCTATAGTAATATTAAGTAAGTATAATAAACTGCATTATATCAACCTGCTTCACGTAACGAGTTTTCAGGATCACGAATCTCCAAGACACGTAAGTAATCCAAGTAGAAGATTTCTTCGAAACATTCGTTGCAAAACAAAAAGACTATAAGCGTCTTACCATAGAACGTGACATAAAGTTATTCCACCGAATAAATCAAGAATAACCATACATTTTGACAGTTTACACTCCGGAATAACCTTTATGTCACGTTCTATGGTAAGACGCTAAGGGAGTAGTCGAGAGAAGATTTTTTTTTATCATGCCTTCATAAAAAAACATCCAGGCTTGAGAAAAATATTTGCATAACATACTAAACATTTTGACCTGTGGCGGGATTCGAACCTGCAACCATAGAGCTCACTGCCTGCAACCGGTGTGTCGCAAAGGGCGACACAGAGGCTTTACGCTTGAGGAGGACTTAAAACATTGAAATGCATTGAGTTCAGAAAAGAGTGAAACAGGCAAGTCTCACGAACCCGCCTATATAGTAGTCGACTAAACAGGAACATACTCAATGGGAAGTTGTACAATTTCCACCTCCGCCTTGAATGATATCACCACGCAGGAATGGAGGGTCATCGTGAGTTTACGCAGACATCCTGTACCTATTCCAAACGTCTAATGATTCTGTTATGAAAGCTTCTTGTTTTCATGTGTAGTAAAGTAGAGCATGCGGAATTTGTCTGTTAGATAATTCTGTGCAACACGCGAAACAGCTATCTGGGCATAGTAAGTGTATGTGCACCAAATATGCTCACAACTTCTAGGCACGTGAGATCGTATGAGTTTAAGAGGCCAACTCTTGTGAAGAAGTTTTAGGCTAGCCGCCCTTATGGCCCGGTCAGACAATATAACGTAACGTGTCTTCCGAATTTACTGTAAGTAGATAGGTACAGCAGGATTTGAAAAGACTTTTTTATTTCAGACGGATGGTTACCAAAACGTGTCTTCTCCTTGCAGCAATAAAATCAAATGGTATTGAGCTATTTATATGTCAACAGGGTATTAATTATTCATCACTAATTAGCAGTTCTGTATTGAAGCGAGCCGGCATCGGCAGTTCAAGCGGTGGGCCCATGCCGGAAACAGGAAGGGGGCAATCAACATTCCTAAAAATATCACACATTTGGTGTTCATCCGGCGAGCCGCGCCGCCGCCGACACGTCGCCGGCGACTCTGCTGAGTTTAGGTACTACACATGTCTGCCAAACACCCATATCCACGAAATCGACTCTCTGCGTTTCCATTACTCTTCAATAGTAGGTATTGTCATGAAGATTAGTGTATAATTTTCGGTCACCATCTACAGCACACGATTTTACGCTCGTGTTTGTGTGCAATGATTAATTCGAGCACAGAGTAAATAACGAGCGTCGCACTAAACGAGAACCTAAACCAATGTGTACATGTACCTACATGGTAGCTTATCAAGCTATTACAATGTGTAATAGCTGTAACCGATAACATCGACCTTTCTATCGAAAAAAGCGTTCAATATTTATCGGTAGGTATGTCATCGTAATTATTATTTATTGTCCGGTTGCACGGCTGATATTAAGATTCTCGGCGAGTCGCTTCTAGTACCTACTCGCCGGCACATAATTAGATAATTTCTATTATTTATATGCGAGGTGAGTGTGTGCGCAGCATGGGTACGAGCTTCGTTCGCGGTACGAAGAAGGCCGACCGGGTTCCCGCTAAAGAGGATGTGACATCGCCACCAATCATTTAATTTACAAAAAGTTCCTGTGTCGTGATCCGAGCTTTTCCTGCGCTCGCCGACCACGTAATCCGCTTTTCATTTCCTCTATGGTAATATCATTAAACGTGTCAGCGTACTAATGAGATACGGGGTCGAGTCACGATCTATCGATAAAATACATACCCACTCATACCTATTTACTTATTTATGGTATACGCCGCGGAATATCAATTAATCTAATAGTCTAGCTAGCTGTAGGATACGAGTATTTACCCGGCCGTTCATTCATTAATTACATGATGACTTGGAACTGGCAAACTAGATAAACAAGGCGGCTAAATTATTTAACGTAGGTAACTATATTCACTACATTGTACATCCCAATGAGAAATAAGGTCGTTACTTTATCAAGGCGACGCTTAATCAATCCCTCATTCATAAAATTAGGAATATACGAATTCAGTTTGTTGACTTTAAGACAATATTTAATGCTTAGATAGTGGTTAGGTATATACCTAACCTATTATACTAACAGTCACGAGATCACCGAGCCAACGGAAAAAAATATCGATGTTGTAAATAATTCTGTTGATGAACCAGTAATTTGAGTATTTTAGGGGGGAATGCATACTTAGTAGGTGTTCATTACAAACATGAAACAATTTTACATTATTAATTATTATTCCAAAGTTTGCTGTTTGTGTATTTCCAAAGTACAAATGAAACTACTAGTAGCGCCATCTGTTGAACTAATCAAAACTAACCTTGAATAATTTTCTGAATGAAACTAAATGGGAAACGGATATTTAGATGTGCCTCTGACTACTCTAAACGTCTACAAATGGATTTTAAATGCCTGAATTCTTAGTTGTACACTCAGGAACTGATTTAGAGGAACATAATTAATTATATTACTTATTTCGATGTGTGTTTATTGCGTTTTTATTATTTGTGAGCTAAGTTATAGCACTACTAACTTAATTCAGAGACATTTTGACGTAGATTTTGTAGAATAACATTATCTAGAAGGCTTTTATCAAAAATCTTATTTACTTAAAGTTACTAAAATTTTGTTACGTTCCTCTAAATCAGTCCCTGAGTGTAGTTTTTAGTATTGTTCCGTTGTTACACAGTTAAAAGAATTATAAAACATTGAAATTACTTTTCTTACACATTTTATTTTAACTTAAACTAAATTAAACTTACGTACATAAATGAGATAGTAACGGACAGTTTTAAATTTTATTCATTTGTAAGTTACATTCATAATTAAAATTTTGTCAAATTTTTAGTGCAACTACTTAATAGTTTTCAGTGAGTACCTACTATGCTTTGTTTTTCCTAATTTTGTATATTTGAATCGAAAATTCTTTTTACAAAATAAGTATGAATTTAAAAGTAAAGCATTACCTATTACCTACTTATATTAATGTAATACATTTTAGTATCTACATAGATAGTAAAAAAATGCTACCAAAAAAGTTGGAAAGTTATTTGCTGCTGATTAAAAGCCACTGCACTATTTGATAAATTAAATAAACCTACCTACAGGAAATGTAAGGAAATGCACACTTAATTCTGATGACTAGTAAATGCAAATATATTGGACGGATAGATTATACATAAAAAAGTCTGACCCGAGATGTTGTGATGAGGAGATCTCCATCAAAGAACTTTGTTTCAATGATGACGTTGCCACTGTAATAAAAAAAACCTTTTAATGTGGCAATAAACCAAATGGTTAATATTATGGACTGTGAAATGAAATAGGATTATTGTGGTTAGTGAGCAAGTTGGTTAATAATAATGTCATAATTTTCAGAACAGCTATTTAAAGAAATTAAACTTAGGCCTTTGCCTTGTTGAGATGGAATAGGTCTGCTTAGCACTTAAGCCTCCCACTATCAGCCTAAAGAAACACCATGCGGCAATTATTCAGTACTACCCTCAGCGCGCGGCTTCGCCCGCGTGGTACCAAAATTTTGAATAGCCTATATGCTACTCCAGGTCACTACCTACCCCTATTCCAAGTTTGATCCAAATCGGTTCACTGGTTTAGGGGTGATTGAAACACAAACACAACACACTCGCAAACTTTCAGCTATATTATATTAGTGGGATGTGTGAAGTTGACTTATTACACTGCTGAAAAAGCTAGGCCACAAACTATGTTTGCTATCCCGATACTTCACATTATTGATCGCAAAGGAACAGAACTAGAACCACCTAGCTCATAAGACTTTTAAGTGATGCCAGCTGTTTTACTGAATAAATGCTAGTTGACTTTTACTATTGTTACTTACTTGAGAACATGAGCAGGCATCATTTGTGACTCGGGAGCAGATTCAATGACGGATTGCCAAGTGTTGGTAGAGCAAGCAATCACATAGCCAAATTCAAAGAACCATTCTTCCAAGCATCGCCCTTTGAATAGCACTTTCTGGAAAGAAACATAGTGACTGTAGCCACCTAACAGACGACTTCTGTGGCGCAGTGGGTGAAAGCCCACTTGTGACGCAGAAGGTTGCGGGTTCGATCCCGCCGCGGGATAAATGTATGAATGATGTGCAAATATTTATCTTGGGTCTGGGTGTTTCTATGTATAATATTTATGTATTTACAAACAAAAAGTATAATCTAGCCCCAAACTAAGCAAAGCTTGTACTCTGGGAACCAGATAACTGATATACTACGTATATACTTTTTATATATTGCTAATCTGTGATTGTGAATGAATGAATGAATGAATGAACACTTTATTGTACACCAAAACAACAACGAAAACAATACATTAGAGACATTTACAAGTTCATTAGTACAATGGGCGGCCTTATCGCTGAAAGCGATTTCTTCCAGGCAACCTTTGTGTTCTGTTTTGTGTGCCATAATAAATAAATAGATACTGAGTGCTCATTCATCCATGGAGCGTTCTGACACATACGCACACAGAAACAATGTACATGTGCATCTATATACACAACTAAGACCAACTACGCTTTTGTGAGATAGAATAGCTGCAGCTTCTTTAATATTTAGGTATACCTGTTCCAATCGAAATCTTTCCATTGACTCAATGGAGCTGAAATTCATTTCTCGCGACACAACCCTGCACTTCAGGATTCTTTTAGGCACCCTCGCCTCATGCTCTACATCGGGACTGGACAGGTCTTCATTGTGCTGCCACAGTATTTTCCCTGAAAAATAAATACAATATTTTAATTTTGTTTTTAATTGCTTGATTAAGGTTTAAATGCCATTTCTAGTAGAAAAATTGCTGATGGCTACTAAATTATTAAAATCATTTCAAAAGTGACTGCTTACCAGTGTCTGCATCTCGTAGGTTCATCCAATTACTGTTTATGACATAATCAAGTTAATTACCAATGGATGGAACTGTGTAGATATATTGTCATGTATGCTAACTTCTGCAAAATGTGTGCCAATGTGTCAGAGGCATGTTCGAAATGCCTGTAACTACCCCTTTCATCATCATCATCATTCACAACTTGTAGTTACCCACCTGACTGTTGGGCATAAGCCTCCCCACTCAAACACCATTTTACTCAATCCTGTTCCTTTTGCATCCAAAAACTACCCCTTTAGACATCATCAAACGATCTGGGTTACACAAGGATGTCTACACACTGCTGCAGCTGTTATGTGTCTTTGTAGTTTTCAATGTATTTGAATGATTACCAACTCGAACCACACAAATTATTTATGTTAAAGGGCCTGAAATAAGTACAATGATGCCAACGCATATAAAATTTAAAATGATTTTAATAAAGGATACACTTGAAAGCCCTTCAGTATGTTCTCCACACGTTCTTGCTGGACAGTATCTGCAGGCAACACCTCCGTCATGGTCGTAGACTTGTATTATGTAGATTTCTTTAGGTTTAATGAAACAGCTTCTGGAGTAAGACTTTCAATGTTTATACTTTAGTGCATCGTAGAATTTTCAGCAAATCAATCACATGAAATTGAGGTGAGGAGATTGAGAAACAAAAAGAGATACAATACAAAAACAAGTTGACGTAATTGACAGTGACAAACAAAACATTTTTGACGTCATTTTGACAAATAGAGCTTGCCAGTTTATAAATTCTTAATTTCCCGATTAGATTAGTTGGACCGTGTTATGCAAAAATGTTTCAATCCACAAAATTTTCAAAATTGAGTTGAGTATGCAGAGCGATTCAAAATAAGATATATTTTCATAATTTTAAAACACCCATTCAAAAAGATTTTTATATCCATTTAAAAATATTTTCATCCAACCGTTTGGAAGATACGAGGTAACAAAGAATTTTTTAGCCATTCATACAAGATACACGTAAAAAACTTAACATACATATACACAACTATCAGTATTTGACATTTTTTTATAATTACTTTCGTTTTTATTGTTTTTATTTTTAACATAGCTTACCTTACCCGCATCACCTGCATAACATTTTAACTTACTTGGTATTTAAGTACGCACAAGTGTTTACGTCACAATCAAGATCTGATATGTAGCTAACTTGTTTTTGTGAATAAATAAATAAAAAATCCTTAAATTAAAAATGGTCCCTATACACTTTTTTGCGCTATAGACACGTCTTGTTTGTGTGTACTATGGTATGTTATGTATAGTATGCATTGTGCTCTTCTGTAAACAAATATACCTATAATTCTCTCAATAAACTTTATGTATGATCAGCAAGACGTCCACGCGGCAGACCACCACGGAGATGGCGGGACGAGTTAGATATGTATCTTCCAGATTGGCCCACTGCAGCCATGGATAGGAAAGACTGGAAAAAAGGGAGGGAGGCCTTTGCCCTGCAGTGGGACAATACAGGCTGAAATAATAATAATAATAATATGATTATCGATATCACCAATACGTTTTTTAGGCACATCCCTAATCGGCGGCTATTTTATGTTTTGTATGCCGGGTCCACAGGGTAAAAAAATAAAAGGTCCATAAAAGTTCTTAGGTCATTGAGTAAAATACTGATTATCCGCTGACTATCACATGATAATCAGTATTTACGACATCGTAAGGTTAGCTAAATACTTAGACAAAATAGAATGGACGAGTAATTGACAGAATTCCACCTTCAAAATTTTCTGCCGGTTTTTTGCGGGGGACGAGGTAGTACATGATTCATGCATTTTACACACACTTATGCATAAAAAATGTAAATACACCCTCATTTTTACGCACTCTTGCAAATTTTGTGTAGAACGTATTCATATACACATACGAAATCTTACGTATAATACGTAAGATGTACATTTTAGCAGAGGAGAAAGGCAAGGGAAGCCCAAGGTAAAGGCTCATCCCGTATGATCTCAGGGTAAGTCCCTATTTTTGTTTCTCTATAAAAGAATAAATTGATAAGCATTAAATTATTAGCCAATGAAAGAGTTTTTCTACAAAAAAGTAATTTTGCGCTGCATGTCACGCGTTTATTACCGATCACGAATTTGATGTTCAAAAATAATATCATGGCATTAGCACAGCTTTTTTCCGAGTATTTAAAATTATTTAAATGTTTATGTCTGCCAGTAAATATCTCCATGAAAACAGGGAAAATATTTTGGACAGTTTTACGTTCCATTTTACAGTTTTTTCTATGGAGTTCGATCGATCGATAGGTTCTGGAAAGAAAGCAATGGTGTTGTGGTTCTAGTTACTCTGTGGTTCTAGGCTCAAAGACTTGTTTATGATCAACAATTCCGTCCTAGACGTTTGTAAGTGTATATTTTACACTAAATAATCGTGAATCGATGTAACTGTGATAATATTTATTCTACTTAGCTGATTTCTAAGTATCGATTTATTACTTAGATTAGCACATTAGACTAAAAAACTGTCTGTAATGATTATTTATAGTAAATAAATAACTGAATTGCTGATTTAGTGATTCTGCGTTAATTGTGACAGAAGAAAACAAAATGGATGGCTTGACTGACAGATTTGATTTGAAATTGACAGATTGCAAGGGAGAAGGAGGAAGAAAAAAGAACAATTGATTGTGGATATTTTTGTACTTTTTTTCGAAGAAGTTCTTTGAAAAATTTAATTGCAGAAAATAATTGAAATTACGGATATTCTATAGAAGTGCTGGTTATTTTCGTTACATCCATGTGACTCGTCAATCGTAAATTATTTTGAACAGGGAGAGCAATTTCTATGAACTCAAACAGCGATTCGGACGAAGCTTCAAGGTAATTTATATCCAAGCTGTGTCGTATTTATTTGAGACGCAGTTTCTTATTATATTTATCACATTAACATTATAATAAAGGCTGCGAGTGAGTTTTATATTTTACGTTTTGAAACAACGAAAGTAAGGTTATGCATTACTTGCTATTTTGGTCTTTGTTTTGATCTGGTATTGGATACTTCAGTGATTCAGCTGTTCTTGTTGTTTATTTTTAAGGGGGAACGAAGCGTCATCGTCTAAAAGTGCAACCCCAAGCAACCCTGAGGAGCAGACCACTTCAAGTTTATGTACTTGCGAAGAAGAAGACGATTCAGAAGAAGCTTTTACTTCGGACACCATGAAGCGTGCTGCAGCAAAACAGTTGATAGAAAGATATTTCTACCAGCTACTTGATGGTTGTGGAAATGCTAACTGTGACAACCAAAATTGCGCTTCAAGTGGGGAGGTAGGAACTCTAGAAATTTAAAGATAAGTCTTCTCAACCTCTGTGGTGCAGTGGGTGAAAGCCTTCAAATAATGAAACGTGGATGATGTCCTTTATCAACCTATACATATCATTATAGAAGCTGTATCCTGATTAGAGTATTACACACTATTAAGGTAAAGCCAAAGCTTTTTATTTCAGGCCAGAAATTTGTCACCAAATGAAGCAGCAGCTGAAGCAATAAAACTATTCTACAAAGAGGCGCGACTATGTGATAGGTTGCCGAACAAAGTACCCAGAACCGATTCTCCTGACAGTCCTAGTGAATCAAGTGCCAGGTAAACATTTTACAGTCCAATAACAGTAATATATTGCAAAATGTTGTGATAACTGATTGATTATGATTACATTATTATAAGCTTGTATACACATACCAAGTGAATGGGTGACACAGCAAAATCATACTAGGCTGAAAGAGTTGGGATATTTGTCAAGCCTTTGTTGACTGCTTGGGGTTAAGTCCTAACCTTACCTCTTAGTTAAGTTATAGAATATAACTTTTTAAATTATCATGGTAAATATCCCGTTAATAGTATTAAAAGTCATAGAATATTCCATCTTTTAAGGCAATTCCTGAAATTTATAACTCATGTCCTGGCTTTGTAGTTTTTAAGCCATGAAGGCCCAGAATGGTCAAAAGAGTTGGAAACTATAGTTCACTATTTTAGTAAGTAAGTAAGTATTTTAGTGATTTTCTAGATAGGATTGTCACAAAACACATTACCACCAGTTTATTATTTTTTCAGCACAACATGTCCCATGTCCCTCCCCACAACCGAGGACATTGAAATGAAAGATGCCGACCCTGTTTGTAGTACATCTGTCATAGAAAGCACCTCCATGGAACCACAGACTAGTCATAATGTATCCCAGAAAGATGAAACTAAAAACCGTAATCACAGTAGTAAGTATAGAATTTTTACTTATTTTTTTTTATTAAATACTAGCTGTCCACCGCGGTGTTACCCGCGATCCCTCGGGGAAAACTTCACTTCCACGGGATGGAATATAGCCTATGTTCATCGGGGATAATGTAGGATTCTATTGGTGAACGAATTTTTCCAATCGGTCCAGTAGTTTCGGAGCCTATTCATTTCAAACAAACAAACAAATCTTTCCTCTTTATGATATTAGTATAGTCTAATACTAGAAGCACTCTCTGCTGTTTTAGTAACGGTTAACTAAACTTTAAAAAAGAGTTAAAAAAAAGGGCAAAAAGTTACTGTCCTGCTGGGATTTGAACTCGCGGTTGTCTCACTCAGAAGCAGAGCGTTATCGCTTTGGCCATTCTGACGATACAATGTGTGACGAAATTTAGGTGTAGTGAGAGATGGTGTCGGTAACAGTCACGTGACTCGCGACTCGAGTTTGACGGTTTTTTCCTATCTCAAAAATGCCCAAAACGCCCAAAGAAGTTTTCACTTAAAAAATGAAGCGTAAATATGTTTTAATCACTAGTTCTATGGTCATTATTTTGAAAGTAATAATGTTAACTGTTACTTGTTAGTAATTGATATTGCTGATTACAAAGAGGATTCTTAATGAATTATTAAGTAATGGCTTCCAAATCCTAAATATACTACCCAGATCAGCTTAAAGTCCATGAGTTTCTAGAATGTTAATCTTAATGAACCTTATTAAGTAATGATCTAAATAGGACCCTTATAAAGCAGAACAAAAATCATATTTCTATGCAAGTGCCAAGTCTATTTTATTCAAGCAAGTGTTTCTATTACATCAGAACATTATTTCCTTTATAACTATGGACACAAAACAGAGAAGTACAATGTTACTCCAAAAGCTTGATGATCTAATATTATTGTTAATAGATGGTGCACCATTGACAGAGGAGCGTATTTACCAGCTTTGTGACGAGTGCTTGCAAACGAAACTGAGACAGCCTTTGATCAGAACCTTGGGAGAGGCTTTCACAACCCCCACTTTACTAGCCAGGAGTTTTGCAAGGAAAGTGGGGGAGCAGAGCAAAGATGAAGGAGGGGAGAGTATGGGTAAGATTATAGTTAAAATAGTTTCCAAGTTTATGCTGTGTGAAAAGTCCAGTCTCACACAGCATCATTTTGCCCCAAAGTAAACAGAGCTTTTGTTATCGGTACTACATGACTGATATGGTACTTATTTATATACTTTTTGTTTGTAAATATATAGGTACATTATTACTTGTAGATAGAAAACACTTAGGCTTGAATTAGCAGTGGCGGGACGCGACGAGACGTAACAAGACAATATAAACCTTATGAACAAAATAACATGGTACACCTCGTTCACTTTAGAACGAGGTTTCGCACCGGCTCGAGCAGTCTCGCGCGGTCGCGCTCGCGTTTCGCCCACTGCGTTACAGAGGTCGAAAAAAAGTTGCGGCGTTTTGTATGTTTTATCTGGATGAAAATACCCACACTACACAATTCTCTACTATAGCTTAAGTATGTATGTTCCAAGTCATATAATGTTAAGATGACTTAGATGTAAAATAAATTTACTTTTCAGATAAAGAACACAAAGAAATGAGCACATCAAGTGATCCAGATAAAGACATAGACAGTGTATTGGGCCCTGGTCTAGATGTGGCCTCATGTCGTAGAGCATTTCAATACCTTGCCAAAGTGAGTACTATTTATGACTAGCTAAGATGTGTAACTTTATTAGTTGCATTCCCCAGTGTTACTTGTGAAAAAGTAGATTGTTTTAATACTAGCCAATGTCAGGCAGGCTAAGGCTATGCCTGTTCTATATCATACAAATCCATTCAGCCGTTATCGCTTGTTTAAGTAACAATCATTTTAAACTAACTTAATTCAGGAATTGGGTTCAACAAATAAATTAAAAAACTATTTATGTAATACATTTTTTTTGTTTTTTTATGAAAATCCCGAGAAAATCGATAAAGATTAAGTACCCTTTCAATTGATTGTTGTTTCTTGTATAACTTAGTCCATTCGAGCGTGTGACGCGATGTAGCTACGCTGCGATTGGTGGACCTTAAAAATCATTATGCAACATGTCCTAAAAATTCAATAAAAGATAAATTTTGAAGTGAAATCATAAATGCGAAATAGATACACCCTTACCAGCGCAAATTGTTTGATTCCTAGGTGCCATCAGATTACTACAGTTCTGCTTTAGTGACCGCATTAAAAACACTCGCGGACAGCATGGAAATCGACCTGAGAATAACCAAGCGGATGAGTATTGAGGAAGCCGTGAATTGCTTCGTGATCGCATTTGAAGTGCCTGATCTAGGATGCAGCGATTACTTGGAGATAGCACTGCCTGCGTTATGCCATGCTGCTGAACATTTGCCAGTGAAAGGTAACTTGATCACATACCCAATAGAGTGGAAATGTAATTTATTTTGTTCGACAAAAATTCCGCGAAATTACTGCGGCGACACTGCACTCCGATTGGCCGACTCAATGTGCTCTCTCGCTTACTCTCGAACATACGAGCGAGATTCGATCGTTAGTATTTATTAGTTTTGCCACTCTATTGGGTAATGTGCTCGATGCTTGTTAAGCTTTAATATTTTCATGGTTAGAAAAGTATAGTGTGCCTAAGTATCATCAACTACCAGTGCTACAAACTTATCTGAACCGGTGAGAGGCGCTGTTATCGGATTTGGTGTTGGCAGAAAAACAAATTTTACAATAAAATTTGTTAGTTCCTCTTTTGGCCACCGGTCCAGATAAGTGTGGCATTGTATGTTGGTACTGAACATAAAATCCCCTAGCTGGAGTAAGCAGAAACAGATTTTTCTAACATCAAACATTCATCATACAAGCTATCTTTTTGTCTTGTTTATTTTCTAAAATGTGACTATTATAGACCACTAGCTGCGCTCCCGCGGTGTAACCCGCGGTCCCTAGGGATTTTTTCGGGATAAAAAGTAGCCTATGTCCGTCCCTGGGATACAACCTTTATCCATGCCAATTTTCAGCCTAATCGGTTCAGTGGTTTGGGCGTGAAAAGGTAACAAACAGACAGACAGACAGACAGATAGACAGACAGACAGAGTTACTTTCACATTTATATTATTAGTATGGAGTATGGATTAAACAATACAATACATTTATTGCCCGAAAAAAGAAAGCACACACACAAATAAAATTAACAAAAACAGACATAAAAATATTCGGCAATTGGTTTGGACTCAGCGCTAATCTACGCACATGGTACGTAGTGCTGGTTTTCAGTCCACTTCAGTGTTCGAGCTAAGGTCGTCGTCGAACGTACGTGTATGAAGTGAGAAGCAGGTATATGTTCGTCTGACGAATATAAGCCATATTTGTGTCGCTAATAAACGTAAAATTTCTAGGTAATCTCTGCTAGATTGTACTATATTTACGCAGCATATTGAATTACTATCTATATATTTCATACTTACCTTTGTTTACAGCACAAGCGAAATTGGCACGTGCGTGGGCGCAACATTGCAAAGACAGTCTTCAGCATATACTAGAGACATTGCAGCAGTTGATTACTTTACGCGTAATCTCCACCAACTACAGCCGGCAGTTTCAAGTGCAGGATGACGACAATGTTACCTCGGCGACCAAGCTAATGAAGGTAATTCTTGTAGTATTCTCTGTCTCACTTCAAGCTTAGCATTGCAAGGACAGTCTGCAATTTACAAGAGACGAGACGAGAAGCTTATGAAGGTAAATGAGTGTGCAAGTGAGAGAACATGATTATCGCCGCCATTCTAGTCGTTTCTTTACACGTTTAATGCCAGCGACGCACATGATGTTATTGCCGGGAGTGGCTTTGCTCTGAGAGTGCCGTAGATGCCACCTACTGAACAAAGCGTTAGGCTCAATGCACATTGAATTGGCAGCGACGAGTCGTAACAAGAGATTATAAACCTTATGAACAATGTAACAAGATGTAGAAACGCTTGGTAGAATGTACGACGCGCGACCGCGCGAGACTACTCGAGCCGGCGCGACACCTCGTCCATTCTATACCTTTCTTACCTCCATAAGGTTTATTTATATTGTCTTGTTACGTTTCGTCGCGTCGCGTCGCTGCCAATTCAATGTACTTATTTTATTGAGCCTTAAAGTTTATAAAAACGAAACAAATCAGTGTAGTTATGTTATTATTTTCTGTATGAAGAAGTATATATATGTTGTCGTTACAGATAGTATACTACGCTAATCTTTTAGCCGGAGTAATGGAATCTAATACTCTACGAGAGGAACCCATCGAGATAACGAACCAACAGGATCCACTGGATGACGTACTTGGCCATTTATATCCCCCAAGTTCGATGAAAGGCTCCAAGAATTCACAGCCTGATGACCCTTTAGGTAAACTTCTATTTATTTATTGACTATTAGCTGTCCGCCGCGGTGTTACCCGCCATCCCTCGGAAAAACTTCACTTCCCCGGGATAAAAAATAGCCTATATTCATCGGGGATAATGTAGGATTCCATTGGTGAAAGAATTTTTCAAATCGGTCCAGTAGTTTCGGAGCCTATTCATTTCAATCAAACAAACATAGTATAGATTAAGAATTGAGTTAGGATATTAAAGAGTCACAATCTCTAACTGACAACACTCAAAAAAGGTCCGAGCACCGTTCTTTGATGACATTTGCTCGAATGTAGACGTTATCTCACTATAATATATAAGTGTTCAATGTCGCTTGTACGCAAAAACAATGCAAGCGCGCTGAAGCTAGTATCAAATATTGATGGCATGCTATCACTCCCACTTTTATTGACTAATCACAAAGCTCGAATGGATATTTCGATACTTATTGATCGATGATACCTATTTGATTTCTCCGCTGGAACTTTGTGATTGGTCAATTCAAGTGCGCGTGATCACGTGATGTCAATCTCTAGCATATCAACGAATAATTAACAAACATTAATGTTACTTTTGTTTCAGCTATTGAATTAGGTGTTCACGTATTAGATGCGAGAAAGCCATACCTTCCATTCGACGAGTTTTACAACGAACCACTTAGTGATACTATTGAAATGGATATAGACTTCGGTAATTATAAGTTGGAGATCAGTAGAGGTGAGTTTTGTTATTTTTATTAACTTTACCACTATGAGCATCTAAACTTTTTTTTGTGGTCGTACTTGCTTAGTAATTCTTGATAGATCCATGAAGTTAAGCAACGTTCGAAACGGTCTGTAAGTGGATAGGACAACCAGTGGCATTGTCATCTGAGCGCTTTCGTGCTTCGGAGGGCACGTTAAATTGACGGTCCCGGCTATTTATGTCGTTAAGCCCTGACAGAGGCCTTAAGGCAGCCTAAAAACTCCGCCACCAGGGTTGGCCGTTAACCCATACAAACTTACTTAGCGCAGGGCAATGGCCTCCCTCATTTTCCAGACTTTTCTGTCCTTAGCTATAGTTAGCCTATCTGTAGTACATCCAAATATTAATGATCACAATATTACAGGTAGAAAATTCGCATTTCTGAAATATCCGTTCATCTTGACCGCGGCTACAAAATCACTTGGCCTGTACTATGAGAACCGAATCAGGATGTATTCGGAGCGACGAGTATCGTTGTTACATGCGGTGGTAGGGGCATCGCCTCCGATGCCTTTCCTAAGGCTGAAAGTACGACGTACGCATATTATCGATGATGCGCTTGTTGAGGTCAGTATAATAATTATGTAATCAGTATCACATAATTATTACATCTGTAAATATTATTATAATTATTACATCGTACATCTTCAAAGGATCTGGAAAACAAGATCTCAGAGATCTGACAAAAAGAATAAAAAAGTTAAAACTTCATTATGATAACACCCAGTGATGTTCATGAATATATCTTCAGCCTCTTGGGAACTCGTTGAAAAAAAAAGTTGTTGACTCCTGGATGATGTTCCGAACATTTTTTTGTAAGCTTATTACAAAATCTATTCTCACAAAATATTTCACAAATACTTAGGTACTAGCATTGTATGTAAACAAGTATACACTTTTTGGTGTAGAATACATGTTTTGTACCTTGGTGTGTAGAGTAAGATGTTTCTTTGATTCCAGTTGGAAATGGTAGCGATGGAGCGAGCACTCGATCTAAAGAAACAACTCGTGGTAGAATTCGAAGGGGAACAAGGTGTGGACGAGGGCGGAGTGAGTAAGGAGTTCTTCCAACTGATTGTTGAGGCGATATTCAATGCAGACTACGGCATGTTCACGCAGCAACCCGACTCACATACTGTATGGTTAGTTCTTGTTAACCTTTTGTATGTGGAAACGAGTCGTAGCTCTTACCAATGACTCTTCGTTGAATATAGAATCCGGGGGTAAGACAAGGCTAGCAAAGATCTAACTGTATTTATTTTCAGGTTCAACCCCACATCATTCGAGACTGAAGCGCAGTTCACGCTAATCGGAATAGTGTTAGGCCTAGCAATATACAATAACATTATCCTAGCAGTCACCTTCCCAATGGTTGTGTATAGGAAACTGATGGGGAAGAAAGGCTCATTCGAAGACTTGGCTGATTGGAATCCAGTAAGTACTATTTAAAAACTGTTATTAGTTAACTGCTTTACAACTTCTGCAAAATGTTGGCATTTATGAAGTATTTGAATATTTGGACATGCCTCTGACTGACTACCCCCTTTGTCTGAAGGTACCACCAATCCAAATTTCACAGGATCTTATATACATAAAAGATCTGAGATAATGTTTACCGCGCCTTGGGGTAATCGTAATCCTGTTTACTTTTTTTTATCCTTAGGTATTTATTTCATACGGCTATTGGTTCCTAGAACAGAAATGATATTACTATTGCATCAAGGAACTTTAGATCAAAGGGTAGGTCAGAGGTATGTCCTAATGTTTTTGTTCACAATTTTTTTTATGGACAAAATTAAAGGAACGGAACAAATTTTTGTTAAAATAAACAAGATTTGTAATAAAACCTTCTAGATAATGTTATTCCACAAGATGCACGTAAAAATAAGTATGAATCAAGTTAGAGTGCGTCACATGCGTTTTGACGACCTCTGTGGTGCAGTGGGTGAAAGCCCGCTTGTGACGCAGAAGGTTGCGGGTTCTATCGAATCTACCGCGCTTTGGCGATACAGTTGCAGTTTTTGTTATTTTGTGAACTCGTTTAATCCCATTCTCACTTTGGTATTTCAGACACTCTATAACGGACTAAAAGATATGCTCGATTACACCGGCAGTGATCTAGAAGAGGTGTATTATCAGACGTTCAGGATATGCTACCAAGATGTGTTCGGAAACACGTTATTCCACGATCTGAAAGAGAATGGAGACAATGTTTTTGTAACGCACGAAAACAGAACGGTAAGATACACTTTAGAAACGTAGTTGAATGAATCAATGAAAATTCTTTATTGCACACCATTTAAAAACAACCAAAAACAAAAGAAAAAACAGATAAAAAGGTACAATGTAGTTGATTGTGGTTTTGATCTTGGACGTAAAAGAAAAAAGAATGAAATCGATTTTAATACACATCAAACATGCTTTGAGTTCACGCCAATTAATTGGTGCAGTTAACTTGTTCAAATGTGCTGAAATTAAGCTGAAAATTGGCATGGATTATATCAGGGCTTTCCCTGGGATAATCCATGCCAATTTTCAGCTTAATGTCCTTACATAGGCTACTATTTATCCCGAGAAAATCCCGAGGGACCGCGGGAGCGCAGCAGGTATAATATTATAAATGAGAAAGTAACTCGTCTGTCTGTCAGTTTGTTACCTTTTCAAGCCTAAACCACTGAACAGATTAGGCTGAAAATGGCATGGATAAAGGTCCTGGAGAAGGGCATAGGCTACTTTTTATCTCGAAAAATGAAAAAAATCCCAAAGGAACCGCGTGCGGGTCACACCGCAAAAGCGCAGCTAGTATTCATATATTTCCCTCTATTTTTCAGGAATTCGTGGACCTTTACTCAGATTTCCTGCTCAACCAGTCAGTGGAAACGCAATTCCGCGCGTTTCGTCGAGGTTTCCTAATGGTCACCGACGAGAGTCCGCTTGCCGCTTTGTTCCGCCCGGAAGAGGTCGAAATGCTAGTCTGTGGTAGTAAGGTAAGTCTTACGGATTCAAAAATGCGTGCACGAAAATTAATAATTCATTTTTGAAGTGAAAACTTCTATAGGCGCGGGCATTTTTGAGATGGGAAAAAACCATCAAACTCGAGTCGCGAGTCGCGTGACTGTTACCGACACCATCTCTCACTATACCATAATTTCATCACACATTTTATCGTCAGAGAGGCCAAAGCGATAAAGCTCTGCTTCTGAGTGAGACAACCGCGAGTTCAAATCCCAGTAGGACAGTAACGTTTTGCACTTTATTTTTTTTAAGTACTTTTTTTAAGGTTAAAACCGTTATCGAAACCTTTTCACTTCTGTCGCACTCCTGTAGTGCCACTGTTTTTTTTATTCGATAAATTCATTGGTACGGTGCTGGGATTTGAACCCACGACCTTCGTATTTAAAATGTAGGCGCCACTCAACCAACACGGCGCTTGGCTTTTTAGAAAAAAATGGTAAATATAATGTTGTTTCAGAACTTCGATTTCAACGAACTAGAAAAGTCGACGGAGTACGACGGCGGTTACACAGCCGAGTCGCAGACTATAAAAGATTTCTGGAGCATCGTCCATAGTCTCGAGCTAGAAGACAAGAGGAAACTTCTTCAGTTTACAACCGGTTCGGACAGAGTACCAGTTGGAGGGCTTAGCCATTTGAAACTAGTGATCGCAAGACACGGTCCAGACTGTGATAGACTCCCAACCGCTCACACCTGCTTCAATGTCCTTCTGCTACCTGAATACGAGAGCAAAGAGAAACTACAAGACAGACTGATGAAAGCCATCAACTATTCAAAGGGCTTCGGAATGCTTTAATTAAACCTCGCTTAGCCCGCAATGAACAAACAGTTGTAAATGACCCATGGTGTATTTGTATTCATTAAAGTTTGTTTATTTATACAATCAGACTTTCAATGAAACAAAATTTATTTTCGGTTTTTTATTCAAAAACATAATTTACAAACTAGGTATATCTACAAATGTAAAGCGGAACCAAAATATTTGTAACTTTAAAAAGTCTATTCCTAAATGATTCGAAAAATACCTTATCATTCAACTTAACTTTTTAGGCGGGGCGATAACTGTTCCTATTTTTTACCCGGTTAACCGACGGGCTACCCGAGTTATGTTTATACCAAATTGATTTTGACAAAACAATAAAAGAAATTATGTGGCGTTTACGTGTCCATTGGAAAAGGCTCAAAAAGCTTTGTTATAACTGATTACGATGTATCTTGCGCTAATATTTTGCTAGCATCGTGTTGAGGCATTGACCTGCATTTTTAAGGTTACGCCTGCTAACAAAATATTGCATGAAATCTTATGATGTCGATATTTAGGCTGCAATACGGACAGAAAAGACGTATGAAGACCGAACTCTTCTAAGTTCTAATTAACGACGTGACGCTATCATCAACATATTATGTATGGTAAGTAAGCTCTTAGGCAAAAAAGTTGACTCGACTACCCGATCGGTTTGCACTATTGTTACTTGCTAACTGTCCTTGACCGATGTAAACTGCTCATTACGTATTTTCTGTCCGGATTGAACCTAACTTCAGGATACATCCTAAGAGGAAGCAGCAATCTTGTGTTGAGGCAGGATAGTCTTCAGCCGTAGATCGTGGACGACGAGGGGGAAGGGGCGACGACACGGCGGGGTAGGGGGGCGGGGCGTGTTTGTTACGTCAGCTGACGCACGTCGGTATTGATGTCTGGGGAATAAATAAAAGATATTAAATTTTGTTTAACTTCCCTACCAGTAGGGATAGATTAGTTGGGATATGTGGAAAAATTATACGAACCGTATGATAAGGTTCAATCAGTTGGAAACATATTAATAACATTCTTATAGCCGTGAGTAGACGCTTGGCCAGCCTCGGCCAACTTAGCGTGCGAGCGAGATAAATGAAAAGCACCGTCTGTGCAAGCGAGAAAACAGGTGATTGGCAGCAGGGTTTGGCAAGCGTGTAATCGCGCTATCGTATGTTGGAAAAAGATCAGAAATTTTGGCAAATGTTTCCTAACATATCGATGTAACTTTACTCTTTCGATGAATTATCCTGCCTTGACCATCCTATCTCTAGTCATACACAAGCATAGTATACTCTATGGTAGAAATGATAGAGTAAAATGATTGTTATGGCAAAATCATGTATTCTACAAGCGCAATAAAACTCAAAATCTAATGTCTGTCACTCTATTGTACTGTAGAGATGAATGGTCACGGTAAGCAGACTGAATGTGCGTTTTAAGATAGGAAAAACGTTTTTTTACTTACATTTCATGATTATGTGTCTGGATTGGGTAAGCTCGAGTGATATTCGCGCTATATTTTCTTGATGGATTTGCTACTTGAGCGAGGATTGGTGTCCTATAAAAAAATAAGCTGTGGAGAGTGCTCTGTGATTATAGAAATAAAGGTTGATAACACAAGCAATCATACGCGCTCTTGCTTTGACCAATCATAAAGCTCGAACGGAGAAATCGCATAACAACCTATATTCCACAAACAGTAAACGTAACGCCTACTACGAGTATGTCGCTTGAGTGAACCATCTCATACTTATGCCTAGCATCGCAGTTGCACGCAGCGGCGGACAGCGCGGCAGCGGCGGCGTGGCGTCGAGCGTGCTTCTGGCATGGATCCCGCATCGGGTCAAGACAGGCAGGCGCACTGCCGCGGCGGTCGCGTGAAGAACGGGACAAAGATGCGTATGTTGGTGCTGCTACTCGGTCAACCTGGGGTATAGGGTAAGTTTGCAATGATTTTCTAAAGCATTTCTTTTTGATTTGGTGTGTCTCTGCCTCTACGGGAAACAAATTTCCTTTAGGATGCGCAACATTTCGTGTAGAAGTCGTGTTTGATTGATATCCGTCCATAAATATCGCTACATCAAACATTCCCCCTTTTTTTCTCCCTAATCAATTACTACGATCGACAACAAATTTATCTAAATAAATCTAGGAACTTGTGCCACACAAGTTTTTTTAATTTAAAGTATTACCTCAAAGCTAGCCTTCCGCCTTTTCCTTTTGTTATCTGAAGGTGCCTGCTCTGGTTTCTTCCGCCGCTGCGGCGGTGGCGGCGCCGACCCCGCTCCAAACAAGCCCCTCTCCTCAGCCACCCGTATCATATACTTGGCGTCCAGTCTTGTAATCTCCTGTGGTCAACCTAACGTTGTGTAACTTCTACTATTTGGATTTGGATGCCGGACGGACATTTTGTACGAACACGCAAATACTGGTGTTGGACGAGATTTGCTAATTCTTAGCGGGTTAGACCAACCGAGTGAATTATCATTCTCTCTCTATAAATTTTTCTTGTGTAAACAGAGAATATTCAAGATAGGAAGAAATAATGCTGTTGCTCCAGCTCTAGCCACTCCGGTTAAAGATATACTCACAAACTTTATTAAAATTTTATTAACTCAAATTTTCCACAAAACACCAACATTAAATATTTTAACTTCTTTTCTTCGAACTCTTGATATTGATATAAAGCATGTGTACCTAAGTACTCCAATCACGTCACTTATTAAAACAAGCTGCTTTTATCAAATACCTAACGTGAAATCTTTAGCCATTACTAACCTTTCTCTGTATGAGTCCGAGGTAGCAACCATCTCGATCAAGAATATAATTTATGTCTAATCCATTACCCAAATTAGGCAACGAACCTTTTTCAAATAAGTCACAATCTGGCACCTGTAACATTGTCACAATTATACTTTTGTAACATATTGATTTTTAAAACATCATAAAGGTCTTAACTCACGTAGATATTAGGATTGTCTTGATCTGGGTCTTTCGGAATGGCTTCATTACCAAGCTGAGGCATTGTTGGGATCGGCCTCGCTTTGTTGGTTCCCGGGCGAGACGAGATTGAATCAGGTTCTGTCGGTTTCCTTATTGTAACATCTTCCCTGTGAGGCCCGCTTCTATTTGTGTCTGGCGGAGAAGTCGTATGAGTCCTTGTTGGAGACGAACTGGTGACGGAATCTTCTGGACGCTCGGTCTTGTCTAAGTCCGAATGTGAGATCGTGTTTTGTACTGTTGTCGCTAATGTTGTCGCTGATTCTGTGAGGGCTGGCTCAGTATTATTGGCATGTTTTTGAGGACTCTGTGAATTACGAGAAATGATATCTTATTTATTCCGGAAATTTAATTTTTATCTGATTTGATAAAAAGTTTAAGCTTACACTCTGTCGATGTTTCTTCTTCAACAACGCATGACGTTCGCGAGCCAATCTGTTGGCTTCAGCGATAGCTCTAGTCACCTGTGCCTGGTTTTCTGCCTCCAGGGCCGAATGGGTCTCATACAGTATCAGTTGAATCTATCACAAAACATTAGGTTATGATAAACGAAGGACGAGGTATCTCTAAAAGCACTAGTTTCATCTTACCTGTGGCTTTGACATAAGAGTCCTCAAAGTTTTCTTTTGCTCCTCCAATATGGATTGAACACGAGCTTTGCCCTCTCCATCGATTTCTGATTCAGTTAAAATCTAAAAGATAAAAAATGATATATCGGTTGTTATTTGTCTAGACAGGGTAGGTAAAAAAAACTGACCTCCAGCATAGCAAGGTCACCACCGCGTCCACAAACCAAATCGATCGGATCTGTGACAGCTGAATAAGAATTTGGTGGTGTGGCTAAGGCTGCCACGACTCCATCTAAAGCGGTAGCGACAGCCGGCGTGTCACAGTAGACCTCTTCCCTCAAAACAAGCACAGGTGCATCAGAATGTAATGCCAGAGACGCCTCGATCCCTAACTCGCGAAGGGCACAAACATAGCTTTCCACTCTGAAAATCGAACAAAAGATTCATTGCATGTCGATTGAGTAGTAGCGGAGAAAGTTGCGGCTCTTGAAAGTGCTTCGTGTTTTGCAAACAAAACTTTAAATCATTTTTATCGGAAATTGTCATCCGTTTAACAACTATAGTAAGGTCAAGTCCTTAGCGGTAGGTATTATTTATTTCGCCTGTCAAATTAGGGCAAGGCAAGAAATGTTTTTGTTTCATTGTCATTTATCATAATAGGTAGATTATTTCGTTTTAACAGCGGTTTGAGCGAAACCAGGTATGCGCGAGAATATACAAAGGGACTACACATACTTATCCCCAGCTCCAAAAACCACAAGCCTGCCAAGTTGTGGCGTGGCTGGAGCTGCGGGTGCTTTCGCTTTTAAGACCGCAGCAAGCTCTCGTAGTTGGGCCGCGAGGTAGGCGGAACAGCGCGGCGATGATGCATGTGTTTGGGCTACGACACCTCGCAGTGCGTTGGCCCGAAGCGCCCGGCATAGTGTCGATGCACCTTCGCAGAACTCCCGCTCCTATTATATGATCCAAATATCATTTACTAGTTAAAATTAACTTATAAACAGGATTTTTGAAGTCATCTGAAAACTGACCTGTAAAACAATGACCCCATCTCTCACGAGATCCAACTGACCAATTCCTACATTAGCTGGCGGTCTGAGCGTGATGAACCTGTCAATAATAAATGTTTAAGAACAGATGAGGAATTATATTTATTCTAGTTTTTTTGAGTAAATTTACCTTGGACATACTCGATCGAATCTATATTCGCCGGCGCACAGTTGTCTTGAGTTACTATACGAATAACCCAATTCGTGTAGCCTCCTGACCAGTAGCGCAACTTTCCTAAAATTAAAACAAACGTCACAATCAAGCTTAACAAATTTCTAACCCAAAATTAGCGATACTTACTTGGCTTTGAAGGTATTGACCCAACCGGTCACAGTATCTTTATTGACACAGGCTGATATTCGCTCTTCTCGTAGATGTAGTGGTAATAGTTCTGACAATCTGAAATCAACATATTATATTTCCCTTCATGTGATAAAAATGTTATGAGTAATAGATGTATGTTCTGCGCACTTACGAAAATGCTCTATTTTTTATGCGTATCCGTGCAATAGCAGCGGCAAAATGAACTCTTTGCTCCCAAATTTCATTCTCTATGTCTTTGAAGGGCGGTCCAGCTTCCTCTAAGAGTTTTGTCGCCCTCTCGATCTCTCCCCTTGGCCTTGCGCCCCATCGCCGCCTTGCTAGTTCCATCAAGAATAGCCATACTGCGTGGCGTTCATCAGCATACTGTAAAATATGATTCGTTACGACTTTTACACGTAGGCAAAGCAACATGCCGATATAATACAAACACAAACAAGGTATAATGATAAATGTTGCTGAGTTAATATTAACGCAATTTCAAATGGAGCCATTAACGCCCTTCAATTGAAACACCAAGTTTGAACGTTCCGACACGGAAAGTTAAAGACTTAAGCTTTTTATCAGCCTGGTAATCTAACCAATGCTGATTCTTTTCGTTCGTTTCAAACATTTGTTTCAGAATAACTGATCGTAAATGTAAAGCTTATTTTCGTGAGCGTCTTCAAACATTCGAAAAGAAATAGCTTTGGTCACGATAATGCCGTAATGCGAGTTATATGGTAAAATACTTTTATTGTAACATCTTGACGAACCTACCCTAACCGTGAGTTATGGCTGGTTAATGAGGTTTAAATATTCAACCTTGATTTCATTAGGGAATAAAAGTCGTTTTGGCTGGCAAGTTCAAGATCGACCATAACATGTCATAAAATGAAATAATGCTTTTGATGTGGCTTTTTAAGCAGGTATGCTAACTGGCAAGAAACGAAGAGGTGCGTTGATAAAGTAGAAGTTGGAAATACTAAAAATAAATAAAGTAAAACGCAAGGTCTGCGTACATACTAATGTAATGACGCAACTGAAACCTTTTATTAAAAACTATAAAGACACGTCATATTGACTTACTTGCGGAAAATCGCCAAGAAAGTCTACATCATCTATCGCTTGGTCCAGAATATTTTTATCTGAAAAAGAAACGTAAACTTGTCAAGTTTTGCAGAACGTATCCAATGTATATTTCTTGGCCTACCTTGTTCTACGATGTAAACTAGCAAAAGTGAGTTCTTTTAGCTTTTACCAGTCGCTAAATCAATCACAAATATCACAAAATCAATATGTCGCGTGACGAAAGAAATCCTTTTTGATAGATTCAGAAGTGCTGAATAATAAAATGGAAAAATTCGTACCAATCGCACGGAAAACTGCTTGTCTGCTTTCCGTCAAAGAAAAACAAGTCTGAAAATACCTTGTCCATTAGAATTCGATACAAATCGACGACCCACTTGTACAAGGCTATGAAGTTTGGCAAAGCTTACAATGGGAACTTATCGATACCTAACCTACTGTACAAGCTTGAAGGTACTTCACTTACGTTGCAGATAATTAAGTATTTGTTAATGTTTACCCAAAAACTGACCTATAAATTCAAAATTTTACTGGCACGACTATTCAGTTGGAATTAGGACATAACCAAACAGAGTCTATATCTAGACAATGAAACTTTATACAGATAGGCAGTAAAACTGCCATAAAAACTGTTTGATAGCTACAAAGTCGTTTCAAACTTAGCACGCGAGTATTTATCGCGACATAATCATGTAGGCATTGTGTGATAGAAGTTAAATAACGCCACAGAACGGTAGTAAACTAGTTCTGGAATAGCGTGAGGTAATCTACGGCTGGTTGCCACGCGCCAACTTTGCGAGTTCGTGACACTTTTCAGCTATAACGACATCCTTTAGTTTCAGCACCCTCTGGTTTATTAATATTTTACGACTTCTCACTTGACGCTGTTTACTTTTCTAAAAAAATTGATATTTTTTTACAATACTCACAACGAAATACGTCGTAGATAAGCGAGTAGACACATCGCATTTCTTGCTCGTCTGTGAAGTCTACAGGCAGCGGTGGCTTGCACAACAGTTTAGCTGCTTTCAGTACCTGTTAAAAGGACTCAAATAAAGCGGCGTCACTTGCATTTAAGGTATCTAAATCCCAAACGAATGTTAAGTTGGAGTGGGTTTCCGCAATTTCCGCAACACCAATTTAACCTAGGGGCCGGTCTTACTAATAAACTTGGATGAATTTTGCTTCTTCATACTGAAGAGACTGAACGGATTTGGATTAAAAAAACCTGCCAAGTGCAAGTCCGACTCGTGCACAAAGGATTCCGTACCATTATAAACGGCAAAAAAATAACACGTTTGTTGTATGGGAGCAAATATGTATGGGGTTACATATTTATTTATTTGTTGTTATAGCGGCAACAAAAATACATCATCTGTGAAAATGGTGGCCTGGTGACAGACAGACAGACAGCGAAGTTAGTAATAGGGTCCCGTTTTACCCTGAACCCTAAAAATGGTATAGACTATTTTATATCTCGTTATAGTGAAGTATTTCTTAGAGACCGCAGGTACCTATCATCGTCTGCAAATAGTATTAACACCGCGGGGACAGTATGATAAGGTATTATTTTTAGTTCAAAGTCACCTGTCCTATATCCCACACAGGACCTGGTGCTGTTTTGACATCGACAGGCGGGGGTGCGTGAGGGTTCTTGGTCGGCACCACCAGACTCCATGGCGACCACTCCTCGGGAGGGTCTTCCACGGGTTTGTTGCTCGGCTTATCGCCATCTTCATCCCTGAAATACAGTTTGATATTTTAAAATTTATCACCATAGGAGGCGCGTGTAGTGCTTATTATTTTTTCTAATGTTGGTATCTAAAGATCTGAAATGTCTACCGTCCTAGCGTATCATCGATACCAGTGCTTTGTCATTGTTTTCTTGACCTATTGATTTAGTTAGACAGAGGTGAATCTAGACTTTCCAAAGGATTTTCCATAACTTGAGTCTCCCTCAAAATATCTTTTTTATTATTCACTGTTCACTGCTGAATCGCTTGCTTCTTGCTTCTTGATTCTAGGATTCGATGGGGATGTAAATCTGGGAGGGGGATTCATTAGTTTTATCAGCTCATTCTGAATTTATGAATAGGCTGCGACTACTCACGTTACTGGTAATCTATGTTCTTCAAGGATCATAGACTCCATTTGTGCCTATCCGTCTAGGTATTTGAAGCCATTACGAAAGACAGGATACAAATGTTCACGTTGTTCCCATATTGACGAACACGTATAGAGTTTTCAATAGCAAGTTTAGTGACAAGTCTTCACACAATACACTTTTATAATGTCGTATAAACAGGGGTTGTACAATCGATAATAAAAGGAACAATGTAATAACGCTAAATAATTTGTAAATAAATATTTTAAAAACTTATTTTTGTAACTTTTCTGAACTTGACTTGTGTCAAATTGGTGCAACTGTTTTGTTGACAATTTTCTGACGGATGTTTTGTTCGTAATTTTTCAGCCTGAGTCTGGCCTTTTTCTAAGATACCTTGGAGTATATAGTAACTTTACACGTATACAGTCAGCAAAAAGAGTTCGTTAATATTTCAAGAACTTAGAAGCCAAATTATTTTGGCCAGGATATGAAGACTGGCTTTGATTAGGTACTGTTAATCTTCAATGCTGATCGAAGCCTAACGCGTAATGTAAATACCTAAAATGCTTTTTCTGATTGTACAAAGATTTACAAATTGCATACGTGTAGGCAGTAGGAATAATGATTGTGTAGGGGTAACAATTTTCTTTATCATTGGTCCTAAAATAGACGAGTAGGCGGTATGCAATGGCATGCGTTATTGTGATATTGCATGCAAACGACCCGTGCCCTAATTCCGCAACACTTGCAATTTCGCACCATATCTCAAAGTCAAAATCTCATTTTTATTCAATGGAAAGAGAATGAAAATAAGATTTATAAGTACTCGAAAGTTCGAAACATGAGATATGTATTTCGTCTCTGTTAAACAAACGTGGTAGACATAGACAATACATTTTCAGTTGTCTAGTAGGAGTAGTCAGAGGCACGTCCAAACACATTTGGCACACGCCGACATCTTAACGATCTTGATAGTTTTTTGTCCAATGTATTCCCTCGTAGGTTTCCCTTGTTATAAAAGAAAATATTAGATAAATAATGATATCCGTGCAATTTATGTAGTACCAAGAATAGGGTTCAATC
This sequence comes from Epirrhoe alternata, assembly GCA_963565295.1. Classification (NCBI taxonomy): domain Eukaryota; kingdom Metazoa; phylum Arthropoda; class Insecta; order Lepidoptera; family Geometridae; genus Epirrhoe; species Epirrhoe alternata. Next base: position 6,953,432 of record OY751381.1, on the reverse strand, counting down.
AAGGTGCGATACGTGGGGTAGATAAAAATATCGTTAGTCGGTGAAGGTCACGGTCTCACATACAATTAGCCGATAGACAATGCCATGTTATTTATATTGTGTAGTCATTGTGTGTAGTTCTGAACTTATTTCAGTCAAATTCTTTTGAAACTTTCCTTGAATGTCTAATACAAGCTCATATTTTTACGTAGAACTTTAACGCAAATAAAAACTGAATGTCGTTTTTATCTGATAAGTAATTTAGTTTATAACCCGTTTCCGTAGTTAAGTTTTATGGAGTTCAGCTCCTTGACAAAAAAATTTGCAAACATCGCAAATGTTTATGATTGGGATATATTAAAACGGATAAAATTTTCTCGAAACATAAGTTCTCTTTTCATTAATCGTTAGTGGAAGTTCAGTAAATTCGATCTAGTGGCTGTAGGTATGTGTGTGTAAGCTTTTTCCCCATAGTAGGTAGGTATACGTTTTATTGCTACGAAGACGATAGAGATACTTGCACTTCCAAACCCTTTTGCAACGAAACCAAATAAAAGTAGAGCTGAATCCTCCATTCCTTATCACTGGGCAGCACCAACTTCTCCGCTTCGCTGTTGTCACCAGGCTGCCTAGCGGCTTCCTCTTGCAATAACAGTTGTGCCAACAACTTAGGGTACACATCGAACAAATTCCCTTCGTGACTCTGCTCACTGAGGGCCACCCATAAAGCATTAGGGTTGTATTTTTCTGCCATGATTTTAACATTGTAAGACAGTTTTTAATTCATTTGTTTTATGATGCGTAAATAAAAAAAATTGTGAGGGTTCGACCCGTACAAAGCTCTTCCACTGAACGCCAACCGCATACTAAGCTAGCGGATGTTTGAGACTGATTTTTAGCTGAGCGACCTGTTGATCTGGTACGGATCGCTTAGAAAGAATGAGATTCCGTTTAAGTTTCCAGATACTTACTTTAAAAAATATGACAAGTAAGTTATTACCTCTGTGACGACCTCTGTGGCGCAGTGGGTGAAAGCCCGCTTGGGACGCCGAAGGTTGCGGGTTCGATCCCCGCCGCGGGATAAATGTTTGTATGATCTGCAAATATTTATCTCGGGTCTGGGTGTTTCTATGTACAATATGTATGTATTTACGAACAAAAAGTATATAAGTGGTATATCAGTTATCTAGTTCCCATAGTAAAAGCTTTGCTTAGTTTGGGGCTAGATGATACTGAGTGAAATGTCCGGCATTATTTATTTATTTATTACCTAGGCGTTTCAGTACAAATATATTTCGGGATCATCCGTTTACTATAACGCAATATAAACTTATCCTTCCATAGTACTTAATTCTCTTTGTTAAGTAGAGTTAAAAAATATCAAAAAGATCTGACGTTGTCAAAATGAAAAACTTATAATCACCAAAATTTTTGCAATAAAATTTCCGAAAATGTACTAAAAAAATAGAAAAATGACCTGGTTTCCTAGCTGCTCATTAACGACACTGGGATGATAAGGCCCACAGAGATGCTGTTGTAGCGTTTACGCTGCACTATGGATTTGATGACAAAAGAAGAAAGCTACGCAGAACGCAGACAACTCTTCAAGAATATTTGGGACACGGCGATGCATATTGACGAGAAAGACGCTGAAATCATGAACAAACCTAAAGTCATCAAGTATGTAACACCTACCCTGTTACCGTCGCAAATTTCGACTAAGTAACTTTGTCCTAAGAATTGCTTTAGACTGCCTAGCTAGAGAAATGTTAGACCATATTCTAGGCCAACTTGATGTTAGCCATGTGGAGTTTTTATTGATTAGGAAATGTATGTTAGCAAAATTAACTACTTACTTGTCTTAGTAGGTACTTAGTAACTTAACCTCTGCTGCTCTATCTCACACGGCCCTGTTGGCTGAGTGGGATAGCACCTCAGCTATTGATTCTTAGATTGGCATGAATGAAATTTTAGTTTTCTTGATATGATTTGGGTAACAACTCTAGATCTAGGTTAACATATTAATATGGGAATGGGAAGCACCTTGACGCAAGCACCATTTCAGCCTACGTGCTGAACTGCCTTTTGAAAAGTAGGTATACCTAATACCCCCTACTAATACCTTCATGTGATGCAATCAAATGTTATATAAATAAGTATCATTATGTTTCCAGGACTTTGCGTTTGGACGAAGTGGATCGATGCATCGTGGGTAAGAAGAAGAAACAGCGAATAAAAAATCTGAGGACTGTCTGCAACAAAATTCTGGACTTCTGTGACCGACAAGATGCGGATGATATCTTTTATGAACAGGTGCATACCTAGTCATTACTTTTATAAAGTTATAGCTGCAGGCGAGGTCTGACTGTTAAAAAAAAACAAATTGATTGTTTACATTAAAGTAGTCTCTAATGGTTTCACAGATGGCAGCTGAAGGCCAGGAACCACTACAGCACAAACAGATCAATAAACCAGAACCTGTAACAAAGAAAACGAAATCAAATAAAGCAAAGAAAAGTAATAAGATGAAAAAAACGAAAAGTATGTTCGCTCCAACCATTGAGCTTCCCCCGGCCAAGGCAACTACATCTGAACGTAAAGATAATGAGTTTACGAGAAACGCCGTCACAAGGACCTCCAGAAATACTTCGCCCATCAAATTCAAACGTACTACCCTGAGGCATTCCCAGCTAACAAATAAATCCAAGTCCAAGACTAGTCCGAGAATTAGTGGGACAACAGGAGCCAACAATGTGCTCGGAGATACCAGTGCTACTAATCACCGACGAAAAGTCACCAAGAAGAAACATACTAAGAGAAAAAAGCTAACTGAACCCCATTTGCCACCAGGTATTCTAGATTGGCCTGATCCATAGTGCCAGTTGGCGTTTGAATTATGAGTAAGAAAATATGTACCTACATGAATGAACGTTATGCACTTTCAGGTTTTGTGCCGAAATATAAGTATGAGAATACCCGATCTCTACAAGGACGAGCAGCGCTAGCTCCTACTAAACAACTTCTGCAAGTCCACAAAGTTATCATCTAACGATTTCGTAATAATGTCCGTAAAACACTTTCAATAAAAATGCAGTTACAAAAGGTTTAATACTGTGTTACTTATATTATAATTCCTCTTAGTGGTAGGTATTTACCTAGACGAGAGGCCCCGATTAGGTACCTACCTACAGTGCCACAAACTTATCTGGACCGGTGGCCAAAAGAGGAACTAACGAATTTCTAAAAAATATTTATTGCTAACACCAAATGCGATAACAGCACCTCTCACCGGTCCACATAAGTTTGTGGCACTGTAACTTTTATTTCATTTGTGATCATAAGACTACGAGGTCAGGTACCTAATACCTATACAAGAATACCGACAATGATCAGCGCGGTGGTGGATGGGTGGGTGGGTATAGATATTGCAATTCACGAAGTCGACCGGACTTTACTTGTGGTAAAGCCGTATTTGTATACGTGCCCAAGTGTGCGTGCGAGCGGGTACAGTTAGCATAAAAAATAAATGGTCAAAAAATATTACACAACATAATTTTTTTTTCAGTCTTTTAAAATAATAAAACCCATTTTTAAAAATATTATTATAATATGTAATTCTTATTCACTAACATTGTGTACTTAATCTTCTTCATATAAACTGTAAAATCACATCTATCAGTATTATTCGCTTTCATAAAATTATATTCTTCTTGAAGAAAATGAAAGACTTTGGCGATAATTGCTCGTCCCTACAAACAAGAAAATGTCAGATTAAATATCAAAAACAATAAACCATATAAGCTATAAATAAAGTAACAATTGTTATTTTAACAAATTACACTATAAAATAATTTACTTACCTCGCTATGAATAACTTTCCGCTTTGGCATGCTGACAGTACTTCGTGGCAGTTTCGGACGCGAAGACAATAAGCACGTGTTACCCGAGCGACGGTGCGCTCGCAACTGATCGCTCCGTCCGACACGCACACTACCGCAATGTGTATTTACATGTTCAACCACAAGTAAGGCCCGGTCGACTTCGTGAATTGCATTAACTGTAATAATTAGAAAGTAATTTGAGCTGTTTTCCCGTGGACCCATTAATAGACCAGTATCTTGATCAAAGTCAGTTGGTTTGGTTATGTTAGTACCTATAGTGAAAAACTACGCGGCAGCGGCCGCCGATGCGCCAGACATCATCATGCTTTCCAAGCTAGGAAAATGAAACTACGAGAAACAGATACAATAAATTACGTAATTTGTCCTATTAAACATCTTTCTAGTGATTGCTAGTAACCCACAGACGTACTAGGGATACTTAGTAACCCTTCCTACCTACACCCTGACGTATCCTGATAGAAAATGGTAAACTAACTAGCGCCATCTCTACGCGTAAATTGCAATGTTTTTCTGTGAGTTAGCAATAAAATTCGATAGATGTCGCTGCCAAATGAAAATTAGTGTTGAATTTCTCGGTTTTTTTGTCGATTCTTTTATTAAGTGAGTAGAAAATTTAAGCAGCTCAATCGAAAAAAATATTCTTATAATAAGCGAAATGATTACAAAATTTCATTGGCAGCGACATCTATCGAATTATTTATTCCTAACTCAAAAAAACTTGGCAAATTAGCGTAGAGATAGCGCTAGTGGACATTGTTGCATGCAACTCAGTTCTCAGACAAATAAGTACGTAGCCTGTAAGTAGTATCCCATTTCTCTACGTGGCGTGGGTGGAGCAACATACTTAATACCAATGATGTTGTATACTATAATAAGTAACATGATTGCTCACTTCGATAAAAAAAACAAGTAAGGCAAAAAGGACTTTAAACCTTATCACGACTGCATACGGTCCTTTTCTAATTAAATTTAGGTAAGGAATAAAAACGGTCTTGAGAAGGTCCCACTTTAAAAACGCGGTGTCTTTTTTACTCTGTGTTGCCAGCATGATTTAGAGTTGGCGTGGTAGAAACCACAGGAACACAAGATTTTCGTCAATTTACTAAAAAGTCACAATAATGGATTTATTTTCGCAACCAAATCAAACGGAAAAAGTTAAAGATAAGAAAACTGTAATTTCTAAATTTTACAAAAATGTATCCTCATTATGAAAATGAAATGTTAAAAAAATGGAAGAAATTTGATGTCAGTAAGCTGGTAACTCATTACAAACTACATGGTGTCACATGTCATTGTGGCTGTCGTTAGTTTTAAATTTGTGACTTTTAGTTTTATTTTATAAATGCAAGTTTTGAAACGAAAATGGTGCAGACTTGTCTTGTAATTGAGTGTATGAAAGAGTCGTATCCATATATCCTGTGGGATAATCTTTCACTAGTAAGAAAATTTTGTTACAGATCAATAGTGTGTCCATTTTATTTTCAATCTCAGGATACATAATATAAATTTTCAGGACTATCACCTCTGTGGCAAAGTGGGCTGTGACGCAGAAGGTTACTTGTCCAATTCCCGCCGCGCTAAACTATACCCTCGTTAGAGTATAATTTTCTTTGACTATACCTAACGTTTGGTACCTAAGGATAAATACGAAGATAAGAATAACGGTGTTGATACGTTAGAATTAGAACTACCTAGGTAGGTAGGTATTATGTGTTGCATTAAATTATTTTTGTAAATACATATTGTATTGTTTTACTTTCCAGTACCTTCTCTAATAGATTAGAATTTTTGTGATGGCTGGGCAATTAGTTGCAAATAGTGCAGCCTAAAATAGTGCCCGTTTGGAACCCCCATCAAAACAATAATAAGGGCCGTACCATACCAAACATGTTTGGCTCTATGGCCGGGACATTATTACCTACTGCAATATTGCATTATCTGGCTGGTATTGTTTGCAATGTTGCCGGCCACCATGTTGCAGGAAAATATAGCTTGTCTAGAAGCCCCTGTACAGCAACAAGATCGCTTATTTCCATAAAATATCCTACTTCGTTCATAAATTATGGTCGCCCTTTAGAAAATGACACAAGGTTTTTTATTTGTGTCCCTTTCGGACCGCGTTTTGAAATAAGTAGGTTTTCTAGTTACTTTAGTATCCCATTTCTCTGCTTAATACATACTTACTCGGTGATACAAGTTTTACTCAGTGATTTGTTATATATAAGTACTATAATTTCTCTGGTTTTACCACAGAATACAGATAGGTTTTACAACTCTTTGGAAAGAAAAAGGGAAATAAGTCTCGCTCTTTGCTCGCGCACTTAAATATAAAAATTTTGTCTGAACTCGCCAAAGATAAATAATGTACTAGATAGAACCATAGAGTAATTTGAGTGTCTCCACTTTTCAATCCATTCATAGACAACTATAGATATGTTTTTAAGGTGGAATAGTGTTGTGCATTTCTTATCGATAATTACATGAAAAAGGATTTAATGAATTTTTAGAATTGTCTGTTCTATAAAGGAATTATTTTATTGCTGTAGAACGAATTATTTTATTACTGTAGAACGAAATAAAATTGGGGTTGTTTTTCGCCATTTTAGGAAGAAGCACTGCTCTGCTATTTTATTTTCTTTTTCTTGTGTTTTACTAAGTTTTATTATATAATTTCGGTGGCATTTTACTAATGAAGCCTTGGTTTTGAAACAGGAGATCTGGAAAATGGAATGGGGGAGTATTGAAGCAGATTTCTCATTTGACGAAAAATTTCCGTTAGGTTTGAAGAAAACAAGCCGCCATGTTTTGTTCAAACCATCGACATGACTTGACTGACTGACATGACTATAAATCAATATTTAAAACTTGACATTGGCAGAATTATACCTAGTTGTGTAGATTGCCACTAAATAAAAAAGAAGAAGAAATAAAATTGTAGTTGCTTGTTATTATTCATCATTCATTGGCCTGCCCTTATCCCACTTATGCGGGGTCGGCACAAAATGTTCTCTGTCTCAACTCTCCTCTATCACTCGTCATCTCCATATCCACTCCTTTTTTACCCATATCTTCTTTCACACAATTCATCCATCTTTTCTTAGGTCTACCTCTACTCTACTCACATATCCATCATTCATTTCCGTCACCCTTTTAGTTACATGAGTTTCATCCCTCCGCATTACGTGCTAACCTATTACTCCTCAACTTTTCAGTCACCGGCGCTACTTTCAGACTTCTTCAGTTACCTAATTATTAAAATTAAACAATATCAAATTCAAAACATGTAATTCCAGTTAAAGTTCTCAAAATAAAACAAGTATTAATATACTTGTTATCTGTTAATTATTGGTTAAATAGTTTTAACCAATAATTAACAGACTGCTTAGATGGTATTCCTCGATATCTAAAGCAGTAGATGAAGACGCCCCATAGCCAGAATGTCTAGCTACGAGCTTTCGTTTTCTGAGTAATTTCAGAAAATAAAGAATACATTATTGAGTGTAGGATCCGTATTCCGTAGCTACCTTCAAACGAACCATTGAATTGTACCGGGCACGAGACTCGTGCAGTGAATCCAAAGATTTATCCCTATCTCAAAAATTCCCAAAGCGCCTAAAGAAGTTTTCACGTCAAAAAATGAGTTGACATTTTCTTCGTTCTTACAGGTTTGCACGACAAAAGTTGGTTTGGAAATATTGTTGGCACTGCATAAGAATGCAAAATTTTTCATCCGTATACCATGATTTTTCAAAGTGGAACATATTCTTGTAGTTGTGTAGGACTCCATTCTTCGCCTTTCTCGATATTTCTAATCCACGATTATTTCAAATCTAGGTCAGCTGGAATCCAGAATGTAAAATATACCAAGTTAATATGTAGTTATGTTCGTACCTACCTAGTATCTATACAAAAAAATGCATTAAATATCGATAAATATGTCGATACAACTACAACACTATTGCGCAGCGATGGAGTACAAGAAATGTCAAAAATGGAATGTAAATTTCGCTAGAATGAAAATTCTAAATGAGATTACCCAAATACACGCATGAAATCGAAGTAAAACGATGTTAAATGATGCAATGATTAACTTTTTATAAAATAGCTTCCGTAACTCTAAACATAAACGTATTTTTCACTGGTATGACTTACCGATAAAAAGAAATATTTGTTTCATTCTCCGTAAGCATACCGATTCTGCTTGGAAATTGTGAAACAGCACGGGACATAATTGCCAAACCAGCACCTTATCACAAACATAGTCCAAAAAAGCCATTTATTTATGAGAAAATTCGTAATTTTACATCTCGAACTTGCACACCAGCTGGTGTGTAAACAAAAAATCTATGGTGTAGAGGTGGCGCGCTACGTCACAGGCCGGTACGCAAGTGTCATTGCAACCTCTCTTTTTAACACAGGCAAAATGGGCCATAGAGTGACAAATATGACGGACAATTTCCTAGTTCAACTTGAAATGCGGAATCCAGTGTACCAAAAAGGTTCAATGCTAAATCCATGGAACTCGCGCTATTTTTCTTTTCATCTATCAAAGTGACACTGACACCTGTTATATTTTGTTGTTTGGTTCCGTTCCGTCAGTCAAGTCAATGTCCGTCATGATGATTTCAGTCAGACGGATGCACAATTTTTTGAGGATGTGATGTGAATACTGTACTGTGAGATGACCCAGGAAATAAATTGAATTGAGTAGGAAAAATCGTTTGAGATAAAACTATGTCGCGTAAACTAAACAAATAACCTTATCAGAAAGTTTGTCTTTGTTATAATAGTCTGCAATGTAACGTAGGTGATGAGGAACGTGTTGTTTTGGTGATTTGCATCGTTCGTGTCTCAAAGATAGTTTATAATGTTTTATTTCCCACACTTGTGAACGTAGATAGTTGAAGAACATCTGATAATGTCAGAATACGACCTACAGTTCCAGGCGGATTTGGAGAAGGCTCAGGCTCTCAGTTTAGAAAGTTTGGCTCTGGAACAGTTTCGAAGACAGAAACTACTAGCTAACACAGGTAACTGACGTAACTTTGTTTACTTCCTACTGATGATCCAAGCAAGATAAGGTTTCATTACATTTTGGGTCGGGGTGTACAAAAGTTTGTTCAAAATCAGAAAGTCACACCTACTTTTTGATAGGATTGGAATGGTCTTTGCTTAATTTCGTTATAACTGCTATAAATAACAAAGTCTCGTCTGCATACATACATTATGTAGAATAAATGTTTTCTGGGTCCCATAGTACAAGCTTTGCTTAGCTTGGGGCTAGATAATGCTGTGTGAAATGTCCATGAATGTCGAGCATATTTATTATTATCAATCAAAATGATTGTAATCAATGTAACCAAACACAAAGATCCACTGAGTAAAACAAATTTACTCTTAGTTTCTTCGATCCTATGGATTTCTCTAAGTATACATATATTTGTACCTGTCTATAGACAGCAAGATTTTTTATTTATCTGCAAGATGTGGGCATGTATCAAATATGTATTTGTACATGCCTCTGACTACCCCCTTAGACATATTCAAAGGATCTGGAATATAAAGATCTGAGAGAATGTCTACCGCGCCTTGGGGATACAGTCGTGACCCTGTTTTTTTTTTTTTTTTTTCTATAGACAGTGAATAAAACAAATCATGCGAAAGAATAAATAATTTCTTATTTTTAGTGGATCTATATCCTATGTATACAGTGCATGCATCTGGAATTGCTCATGAACTGCGGAAGCATGGAACCGAACTATATGGACTTTGCACACAACTTTTAGCATTATTTGTTTTTTCATACTGTTATGTATTTGACAGCTGATTAATTATAGTTTGTACTTGTGGGTACTTGAATAAAGTTTAGTTTTGTTATAAACTCGAAATGGCGTGTATCTTTTAGTGGCGACTGCGGAATTAAAATTGCAATTGGACTAAAATGGCATTCAATTTGACAAATCTTGTGTTACCGGGACCGTTTAACGCTAAAACTGATGTGTGGTGTGACTTTAAGGACCAATTGATATGTGCCCTCGACACGGCGGGTCTCGTGCGTGGCGAGACAAAAGACGATGATAAATCGCGCTCATTGTTTTTGTCGCAATGTGGAAAGGACACTTACGCATTAATTGCGTCCCTATTAGTGCCGTTACGTCCTACACAAGTGAAATTTGATGACATTTTATCGGTTTTGGACAAGTTTTATGAACCTGAAGTGAATGAAATTTTGCAAGCCGGCAAATTTCATAAACGCGTTCAATTGCCGAAGGAAAGCGTGCAAGAATTTGCGGCCGCAATAAGTGCGTTGAGTGCTAAATGCAAGTTTACCGACATAAAACGCCAATTACGTGATAGACTGGTGTTAGGGGTGCGTGATGAACGTTTGCGCCGGGAGCTATTGAAAACCAAAGGACTGTCATACGAGACAGCGGTGCAGATGTGCCTCAATCATCAAGCGACGTTTGAAGACATGTACCCCGGTCGCAGCCAAGACGCGACGCAGCCTGCGTCCAGCGCCTCGCAGGCCGAGTCAGCTGAGCCGATGGATATTGGAAAAATAAAGTCCAATGAATGCAAGCATTGTACACGCACGCACAAGGCGGGCGAACGATGTGCTTTTTGGAAGGCAAAGTGTTTCAAATGTCAGAAATACGGACATATTGCAAGAGCCTGTGACCAGAAAACGAAAGTACACCAGGTGGTAGATAATGAGGAACCTTCTACAGGCGGTGAAGATATGATGGGGGTCTATGTGTGTTCAGATAGTTATCGACCTCCTATAAAAGCGAGTGTACTCATAGATAATGCGAGGTTGATAATGGAAGTAGACTCAGGAGCGTCTCGCAGTATCATATCTGAGAAGACTTTCAACAAGTTGTGGTCGACGCCTCCTTCACTTCAGAAGACTACATTGAAGCTAGTCACTTGGACGCGGGACTCTCTTAAAATAATCGGAGTGGCAAATGTGCATGTGGTCTTAGGCGAGAAAGAAGCTCACTGTGAATTAGTGGTCGTATCTGGCGAGGGACCTAGCCTATTAGGTCGCAACTGGTTTGAACTACTAGACCTAAATGTGACTGGCTTGAACTGGACGAAAGATGATTTGGTGCCTTTCATGAAGGAGTTCCCTGATTTGTTTAGGGAAGAACTCGGTGCATACAAAGGACCGGAAGTCTCACTGCATCTGAGGAAGGACGCCATACCACGGTTTCTAAAAGCCCGCACAGTGCCTTTCCCAATAAAAGGACAAGTGGAAGCAGAACTCAACAGATTGGTAGACACCGGCGTACTGACTCCGGTTAGACACTCAGAGTGGGCTACTCCATTGAGAATTGTAAGGAAGGAAGATGGATCTCTGCGTATCTGTGGGGATTATCGGTCTACAGTCAACGCTTCCATACAAGTAGATAGATATCCACTTCCAACATCAGTAGAAGCTTTTGTCAAGTTAAGTGGTGGTCAAGTTTTCAGTAAACTTGACTTGAAGCAAGCGTACACTCAGTTAAAGGTTGATGAGGAGACGGCCAAGTTGTTGACCCTGAACACACCGATCGGCCTCATGAGAATGAATCGACTGGCATTCGGTGTGAATGCAGCACCATGTATTTTCCAAAGAGTGATGTCATCCGCGCTGGCCGGCATGGAAGGCGTGGCATGTCTACTGGATGACATAGCGGTGACCGGAACGACATTTGAACAACACAACCAGCGGCTTCGACGAGTAATGGAGAAGTTAAATGAGATGGGCTTTCGTCTGAATAACAAGAAATGTATTTTTGCTGCCAAGAGTATCTCCTTCTTGGGACACATGATTGATGGCGAAGGACTGCACCCAGCACCTGCAAAAGTTAAGGAGATACAGGAAAAACCAGCTCCGACGAATAAGGAAACCTTGAGAGCTTTCCTTGGGTTATATAATTTCTATCAAAAATTTTTACCTGATAGAGCGACTTTGCTGGAGCCTCTGTATCGGTTGCTGGAGTCGAAGACGCCGTGGAGGTGGACAGAACGCGAGCAAATGGCATTCGAAAAGGCGAAGCTGTTACTATCATCGGATCTTACGCTGGTGGGATATGACCATAACAAAGAGTTACTTCTCATTTGTGACTCATCAGAATATGGATTGGGTGCTATTATAGCTCATGTCATGGAAGATGGATCTGAGAGACCAATCATGATGGCGTCGCGCACTCTACAGACACATGAAAGGCGGTATGGTCAGATTGATAAAGAAGCGCTGGCGATCATGTTTGGATTGTTGAAATTCCACGACTTTCTGTTGGGCCGAAAATTTTGCATTATAACAGACCACAAGCCATTGGTGGGCTTGTTTAATCCAGCAAAACTTATACCTGACCAGATCTCACCAAGGATGTTGCGTTGGTCCTTGAAGCTAGCTTGTTATGAGTATACAATCAAGCATAGGCCAGGGAAATCCATTGGAAATGCAGATGCATTGAGTAGGTGGACTGCTCCATCTACTGGGACGGTGGAAGAAGAAGGGCTGAAAGAAGTTTTATTGTTAGAAGAACAACCTCGGGGATGGAACTTAAACGTAGAAAGTATAGCTGCAGAGACAAGAAGAGATCCTATACTTCAGAAAGTTTCATTCCATGTTCTACATGGTTGGCCAAATAAGAATACAGACCCAGCCTTGCAGCCGTTTTGGACCAGAAGAGAGGCTCTTTCACATAGTAAAGACTGTTTACTGTGGAGCAACAGAGTCATAATACCTGCGAAGCTACAAGAACAGGTATTAAAAATTTTACACGCTCCTCATGCGGGTGTAGTCCAAACAAAAGCATATGCAAGAGGCTATGCATGGTGGGTTCAAATGGATAATCAAATTGAACAGATGGTGGCCAGCTGTGAACAATGTCAATTGGTGAGAAATAGCCCTCCGAGAGATCCACAGAGTTGGATAATGTCTGATAAACCCTGGCAACGGGTACATATTGATTTTGCTGGACCATTCCATGGAAAAACATTTTTTGTGTTAATCGATAGCCACAGTAAATGGATGGAAGCAGAAATCGTTAACACTATGAGTAGTGGAGCTGTAATAACAGTGATGAGAAGAATTTTTGCTTCACAAGGCTTACCGGAGGTGGTCGTATCAGACAATGGCAGAGCGTTTATTTCTGATGAATTTGATAATTTTTTGAAGAAAAATGGTATAAAGCACCTGTTATCTCCGCCATACCATCCGGCGACCAACGGGCAGATAGAGAGGGCTATACAGACTTTTAAAAATAAAATTAAGAAAATGGAGAATATGAATCTACCCTGGAGCGAATTGTTGAGCAAGGTACTCTATTATATGAGGACAGTGCCGAATAGCGTGACTAACAAAACTCCAGCTGAGATGCTCAACGGGCGTAAGTACAGAACGGCGATGTCATCTCTCCACCCAGAGAGTGCGGCCAGTCGCGGCGAGCAGCAGCTGCAGGCGGCGGCGCAGCGGGCGCCCGCGCGCCTCTTCCAGCCCGACCAACCCGTGCTCATACACATGTATGGACCCGGCCCCAAGTGGCGGAGGGCCACTGTGGAGATGGTGGAAGGACCGAGCTCCTATACAGTGAGGACGGAAGATGGTGAACTTCACCGTCGACATGCGGATCAGATGCTAGCGAGAACTGTACAGGCCGAGACCCGATTGATTCAGAGCAGAGAGCTTAGGGCGGATTCGTCAGATTCTCGAACTTCAGATGAGTTGCCTATGAATATACCACCACCAGAGATGTGGCCAGACATTATAGGGATACCTAACACCTCAGATTAATTACTGCTTATTTCTTTGATTTTGTTCTAGTTAATTTAGTATTCAAAAATTGTTTGTTCTTGATTAGGTTTATTATTTATGTATTATTAAGTTGTGTTATGTGGACTGAATTATATAAGGGAGATATGTTATGTATTTGACAGCTGATTAATTATAGTTTGTACTTGTGGGTACTTGAATAAAGTTTAGTTTTGTTATAAACTCGAAATGGCGTGTATCTTTTACATACATTGATTTTATTGGTTTTATTATGCACCTGTGTTATTTGTGAGTAAGTAATTATTATTATAAGACCTCAATGTCCCACTGCTGTGAAAAGGCCTCCCATGGCTACCTCAATTCAATAATACCTCAAAGCACTACCTCTGTAGCGCAGTGGGCGAAGGTCCGCTTGCGGCGCAGTAGGTTGCGGGTTCAATCCCCGCCGTGGGACAAATGTTTGTATGATTTACAGATATTTGTCTCGGGTCTGGGTGTTTCTATGTATAATATGTAGGTATGTATTTACAAAAAAAAAAGTATATACGTATATGTATCAGTTATCTGGTTCCCATAGTACAAGCTTTGCTTAGTTTGGGGCTAGATGATGCTGTGTGAAATTGTGCAGCATTATTTATTTAATTTACCCTCTCCTATTAAGTTGAGCGTTGGTGATGACCACTAATAATTAACAATAGATGATGCCATGTGAAAAGTCCAGCATTATTTATCTAAAAATCTGAAATTCTAAATGAATTCTACAATGAATCATGGAACATACTGTAATATTATTTATTCAATGTGTAAGCGTACACTTATTATTACATTGCATTTGAAATCTGAAAGGAAATGGGGGTGACTGACCCAGACAAGTAATTGGTACATTATGATACCGAAATAAAATGTTAGTGAGTTGTCTTTTAAATAATAATCGGCAGCATTTGTGTCAATTGCAAAATGTTGATGTCACCTCATATAAACAGTTTGATACAGTGTATTATTTTCGTTTGGTGTTTTCCCACCATTCATAAAGCTGTTATGAAACTGATTACTAAATTACTTCAATATGAGATTGGGAGTCAATTCGATCTTGTTTAAAACTCCAAAACTGTGTTAATAAATTTTTTGATATATGCATCCAGACTGATGATAAGGACATGTCTGGGAAACAAGTGCAATTATTAGGTTTATATTCATAAGCATTTACACTATTTAGATGACATTTGATTACCAGTTTCAGATTAAATAAAATAAAATCTTTGTTAAGTTTGTAAACAAAGGTGTTATAACCTACTATTGACTATTTATAGATAAAGAATAATGATTGCTGGTAATACCCAATTTGATAAATGCAAATAGCATTCAGTTACAGCTAGAGGTAAACTTGATTCAATTATAAGATGCAAGTAAATAAAAATTAAATGAAAAAGTGGCATTAACTTGTAGGTTCATTTTAAGAATCATCTCACTCAACATCTTCAAGATTTTATTTACAAACACAAATAAACATCTTGTCCAAAATACCGTCACATAAGTACTATACCAGATCTTAGAGGTACTATGGATATTTGTGTTACAAAAATGTCTCATCTAGTCATTTGATGCAAAATTTAATAGATCAACTATAAAAATAACTGCCTTAGCTACAAAACCGCAGCTATACATAAATCCGGACTCTATCTATCTCTACTTTAAATAGAGTCTGGATTTATGCATCAAATGTGTTACATGTAAGAGGTGTCACGCATCAAACCTACCACACAAAACTATGCTGAATCTATCAAATGATAACAATATGATTGGTTATCAGATAATGGTCGTGAAGTGGCCAGTGCAAGTCGTAGACGCGACGAGAGTGACGGACCGCCGCCCGCGCTGCCGCCGCCGCCGCGGAAACCACCTCGAGCGAACTCGAATGCTGACACTATGTGAGGATACACATATTTTTAACTTGCACATAGCTACTTGTAATCTAATTGTAACCCATTGTTCACAAGCTACATAACATTATATTCTACATGAATGCCTTTATTAAATTAAGAGTACTGTATACTTAGGTATTTTGTGTACCTTTACAAACTTGCAAAAACATTAGCTCGTTAAAACAGGTGTTATGGTTAAGGTGTACAACTTGTTTGTTGATGTGAACAAGGAGGTGTATGTATAGAGTTGTTTATGTGTGTCATAAGAGTATTGTGAACGTGGAATGCACACTAACTTAGTGATAAAAACTACATAATATGACTTAAGCTAACTACATATTTTCCTGATACATTTTGGTGCCTGATCTTTTAACTGAGTGTTGTAATAATCGAAATGGATTGGGTATACATATACATACAGTAGTAGGCACATTCATGTAGCTAGATAGTAAATGTGATACTAACAGTTAAGTTTGTGTCTCATCCATACCTGTCCACTAGATCATCCGGCACAAGCCCCACGAGAGAAGAGAGCAGTGACCTCATATCATTTGCGAGTCCTACAAGCAAGAGCGAGCAAAAAGATCCACATGCCTCTTTCAAGGAATACATCGACCAGATCAATAAGTATGCTCATTTTTACACCTCCAGCTTCATACTAAACACCTGTTCCATTAAATAAAATTAATCATCAAATAATATTTTTTTCTTGATTAGATTAAATCTGACTCTATCAACAAAGACTTAAGATTCAAACTACCTCGTCAGAGCCGTATCTATTTGATTACAAGCTGATAATATGACGCGGATTTAGATAACAATTTGATAATCTTTATTTTTGTTTTTCAGGTTAGGCCAGCAGACTGAAGAGCTCGCTGTAACAACTACAGAGTCTACTATGAACAACTATAATCAGAGACCGGGGTATTACCCTCCCCCTTATGGGTATAACTACCCCCAATATGCTCAACCCCCTTATCCACCGGCTACGCCGTATGGCATGCCAGCTCCTCAGACAATGGTTACCCCACAACCAAGAGGTGTGACGCCAAATCCAATGGTGATTCCACAACAAAGGGTAGTGACCCCAGTTATGATGCCACCGCAACCAATGGTGACCCCAACACCGATGCCAACAGCAAAACCAGTGCCGAATTTCTCGTATTACTCTCCTCATTCTGTCGAACAACCTTACGCTACTCCGGTCTACCCTCAAATACCTTACAGCCAAACGCGAATGGCGACTCCGTCTCCATATGTGTACCAAGCACCTGGATATAACTATACAACAACTAACATGATAACTCGACCACCGCCGCCAAGCTTGTATCCACAGTTGGGTCAAATGCATACATACCCGGCGATGCCGAGTGTGACACAGAATACGCTGCCTGTAGTGAAAACGGAACCGACGCGGGATAGTGTTGAGAGTAACAGCTCTCGGAAATCTTCCGAAGTCAGTATTCCATTATTGCTGTGTCCTAGGTTACCCCTGAAAGCGTCGGCCTCCTTCCTGACATGTCGCTAGTTCGGTCTAATTGGTGTTTTGTAAGGCCCCTCGAAGTACCGTTTGAATTTTGTAAATATTAACAAAGAGAATTAGACACCTTATTTTATGACCTGACGGACGACCCTATAAATGTTATTATACTTTTCAGTCGAACGAAATTAATGATACACTCGGCAGCCTGCCAAAGTCAATGAATCTGATAGACTTCGGTGGCAGGAACAACGGTAGCCAAGGTAGCGTAAGAGTCAGTGTGTTAGAAGCGTTTGATCCGCTACTAACTGAACAAAATCATGCTGGTGAGTGGTTTGTGTTTCATTGCATCATTACATTTGTTAATAAACCTTATTGCTTTTACTTAGAATCTATTTTTCAGCTCCTTAGTTTTGAATTGGAGGTGATAATTCTTTAAATATCAATCATTCACACTCATTCATACTCATTCATTCACCAACACATTCGCACACGTGTTTGTGTGCAATTGGGGCTAATGTATTTTTTTGTGTGTTGTTTCACTATTATTATAATTGCATGTATTTTTCATTTGTAAGTATTCTAGTCTAAGTAACTAAGTATCAAAAAACCTTTTTTTTAAGCAGAATACACAGTGGCAAGCGAATGTTCAGCCAGTAGTGTGTATGAAGAGTACGATCCATTGGACTTTCTGTATGGCGAGACAGAGATGCGAGATACTCCTGTATACGCTACTATAAGTAAGAAAGAGAGCCCTGTAATGCCGTCACCTCCGCCTAAATCTATACCATCAGTACCGGCAGTTACTTTAAGATCAACTACTGTAAGTATATCACTTTATGTACTTAAGAGTGGGCGGGGTGTGTTCTTGTTCAAAATTAAGAAGCTTAAATAGATAATACTTGAAATATGTTTATTAAAACTCGTCAATTTTGTTGCAGAATAAACTATATGACTGTATAGTAAGAACTAGAACGAAAAATTACGACAGCGAACACAAAGCATTTTTGAATATGGTACTCGATGTTAGAAGTAAGTATCACTTTACTATCATTTTTGTGCTTAAAAAATGCTGCGATTGTTCTATCTCATCTCACGAGGGGGGTTGGTCTTAATTGTGTGTGTAGATGCACATGCACGTTATTTCTGTGTGCGTAAGGCTCAATGCACATTGAATTGACGCGACAATGCTTAAAGATTGTAGAATGAACGAGGTCTGGTAAAGCCATCTAGCGGGCCGCGCTGGCTAGAGCACTTTCGTGCGGTTCATTCTACAAGCGTTTAGACATAGACAGACATTTATTCACTACTTTGGCACACAATACAATCACTAGAATAAAAAAAAACAAAATAAAAAAGAAGAAGCATAATTAAAAGTTGAAGAATTGTGATTGTGTGACACAGCAGCAAAAAGGCGTCGACTCAGCATTCTGCCGTCCCACTGAGAAGTGGTAAGGCGCTGGCATTTCTATATCGTGTACCATTGTTCATTGAATATATGGGTACGAAAGGAGTGGATATGGAGATGACGAGTGATAAAGGAGAGTGGAGAAAGAGAACATGTTGTGCCGACCCCGCATAAGTGGGATAAGGGCAGGCCAATGATGATGATGTTCATAAGGTTTATAATGGCTTGCTATAAAACTAAATGACGCGTTGCTTGCCAATTCAATGTGCATTGAGCCTTAGGGAATGCTCTATGAACGAATGAGCGCTCAGTATCACACAGAAACAAATCCGAACCTGCTGAAACCACCAAAAACTCCAAACCAAAAGGTTTCTTCATGTAATATTTGAACTTGTTTACAGAAAAATTCTCCCATTCCGATGTAAAAACGAACCCAGGTCACGTGATAGCAGCTAGGTCTGGTGGGAAATATCCACCGAACACTAGCATCAAAATTCTAGTCCATCACGCTCATAGCGACGAACCTATCACATTCACATCAGATGGTAAATTGAACTTTATCTTTCTTAGTATAAGGCTTGAAGTCGTTTAATGCTTTAATATAATTCATTCACATCAGATGGTAAGTTGAACTTTGTAATCATATGCATAAGGATTGAATTCGCTTGATGCTCTAATACATTTTTTCCTTTTAGTCGAGTCAACGGTTGAACATGTGATATTAACTGTAGTTTGTTCATTGGACGAGGATATCAGAGATGACATGTCAGAGTATATGCTCCGGGTAAGTTTACAACCCTACCTTATCCTATTATTACAATAATAGTGAATGAGTATGATAGCATGTATTTTCAGGGATTTAGTAGAACGGTACTCTTCTGTTTATCATCATCTATAGCGCAAATTTCTAGCACTGTAGGAAAATTTCTTTTGATCCATTCAACAAGATCCCGTGCTAGTCTTATCCATCTATGAGCCACTTGGTTTTACAAAAGAAATATTTCTCCACACAAAATCAGTGGACGATGTCTAAATGAATGTGAATGAGGTGACAAATATCATGTATGATTGTAGCAAATGAAAATGTTCTCTGATTTTTTTCAGGTACGAGGTGCGAACGAATATCTAACGCCTGGCAGTGATCTCAGTGAATACGATTACATTAGAGAGTGCGTGCGTTTAGAGAAAGACGTCACTCTATGTTTACATGAAGGCAGAGACGATTCTCTTGCTAGAACAGAAAGGGATGATGCGAGAGATTCTCATTTGAGCTTGGACGATCTGTTGCCTTCGCAGGGAGCTTCGCCTATGCTGTCGTTTGATAACTTATCTATATTGCTGGGTAAGTCTATCTTAGCCTCTTGTTTCTACTTGGCAAAGGACTCCGTTTTGTCTCTAAGTTTTATTTTGAGAATAAATAAGAGACGTGGAAGCCGCATCTTCAGTCGGTAAGTAGAAGGCTGTTTGCTTCATTCAGTTCACTTAGGAGATTACGTAATTTTCTACCAACGGCCACTAAAATTACGCTTGCACAATCTCTCTTGCTCCCAATTCTTGATTATGCTGACTCCTCTTATCTCGATATAACGGAGGAACAACTCAATAAACTTGAGCGGCTGCAGAATGTCTGCATTCGGTTTATTTTCGGACTTCGTAAATTTGATCATGTTTCAGAATATCGCTCTAAACTGAAATGGCTTCCCATCCGCCATCGTAGGAACTCCCATATTCTATCGCTTCTCTTCAACATCCTCCGCAATCCCTCTACTCCTGGTTATCTGAAGGAGCGTTTTGAATACCTCCGTGATGAGAACCCTCGTACTCTCCGCTCCTCAAAAAACCACCTTCTTAAAACTCCTTTGCATAGAACTAGTTTCTATGCTGACTCTTTTTCTGTTCAAGCTGTCCTACTCAGCCCCCTTACCATGGCGTTTGTCTAGGTACCAGAGAATAGAAATAAATGACAGTAATGACATTAGAGTGTGGATAAAACGGGTAGAAAAGTAACTTTTTGCCACTTTCTACGCGTTTTATCCACACTATAATGTCATTACTGTCATTTCTTTCTATTCTCTGGTACCTAGACAAACGCCATGGTACGGGGGCTGGAACGCTCTGCCGTTGATTATTAAAAAATCTTCTTCGCCTGATGTATTTAAAATACGATTGAAAAATTATTATCTGACTGGATCCAATAATTCTGAATTGTAAAATCTATGTTTCATTTGTTTATGTATGTATACCTGGTGTGTACCTAAGTATATTTAATAATTTTTATTTAAGTAGTTTATATTATAATAAATATGTAACTTGTTTTATTTACTATTATTTTATAGGTATTTGTAGTATCTAGGTATGTATTATATTTTTATTTAGTTTATTTATAACATATACATCTATATATGTATATATATATATAATTAGATAATAGATTAGGCAACTCTTAAGTTCCTTTAATTTTTTGCACCCGTTCAATCTTCCATGCATTAACACTCCTCTCCATCCAAAGGTTGCCTGGAAGAGATCGCTTCTCAGCGATAAGGCCGCCCATTGTGCATTGTATTATGGTTCGCTTTTCCACTGTTTTTTGTAGTTATAAGGTGTGCATTGTACAATAAAGTATTTTCATTCATTCATTCATAAGAGATGTGGCCCATATGTAGACCAATATTAATGGAACTTTACTAGCTTATTTATTAGGATATTGGTTATGTTATCAGGTTCTCTATCCAATAACAAACAAGAGTTTTTCAAAGCGTCTCAACCCCGTGAAACACAAGCTTTTTCATTAAAATTTATATGCACTTTTACGCGAGCTCTTAACGGTGAAGGAAAACATCGTGAGGAAATCCACAGCTTAGTCAGCTCCACACGTATCTCCACAAGACCGATTAAGCTGAGAGGGTGGTTTAGGTGCTAGGCAAGCCTATTCGAAAAATGTTTACTTATTTCTCATGTATTCAATACATTTTCCCAGAAACGCTAGAAGGTGAGCTATCACGCGCGATAGGCGTGACCAGTGGAGAAGGCAGCTGTTCGCCAAAAGCCGTGTTCCAAGCCGTGAAGGCAATATGCGCTCTCGCGGGTGGCATCGAGACTTTGCATATCACGTACACGCTGAATGCATTCGCTCAGGCTTGTACTGCGCAGGTAATGGTGAAAATTGTATACAGCGCCATCTAGCCTCAAAGTAAAAACACTACTAGGACTACAAAAATTCCCGTTCACTATATTTTACACAAATAGATTTTTGAAGTGTTTAAAATCCGCACTTGCCGATCAAAGTTTGTACTTACCTCAAAAATTCAACCATTATTTCGATTGCTCATTAGCTCAGTTGGTTAGAACGTCATCACGGAAAATGATCGTGGGTTCAAATCTAGCATGGATGCAAGTTTCGCATACATTTTAAAATTATATATTTTTTTATTTTGCTTAAGGTTTGTCATACATTTTATTAATATTGCTTTTCCAGAGTTCAAACAACCAGATGACGCCAGAAATCCAGGCAGACAACGGTCCGTATTGCGCAGTTTCCCTTCGCGCGGCATCGAGACGTGAATCAGTTACATTGCAGTGCGGAAGGATAAGGGACGCGGTGCGATCGTTACTAGCCCTTTATTCGCGAACACGGTTACTGGATTTCAATATGACTGATACACAGTATATGTCGCCGAATAATCCTGCCAGTGAGTGTAATCTTGTCTTCATTTTTTGATATGCTTCGCTGGGATTCTTAGAGCCATACCTCACTGAGACGCCATGGCGACGTCGCCAGATACGTATCCAAACAGTTTGTATTGAAATTCGACGTCGCCAAACCACCAAGTGAGTCTGCCATACATTTCAACATAATTCATGTTGAAAGTCATGTTGAATGTTTGGATACGTAGCCGGCGACGACGCCATGGCGTCTCAGTGAGGTATGGCTAGTAAACTTAAGTTAGTAACAAGAAGTATAAGTTAATTATAGGGCGACATCACGTGATCACGCGCTCTTGAATTGACTAATCACCACAATCACCCCAATTTAGTCCAAAGAGGTAGAGCTCCCGTCACCAGGTCGGCCCAGCTGGCCCACTTACCTGGCTAGCCTTACGGCCAACGATTGAAGTTGGATAGTTCTTTATAGGTTAGTTGTGTTTGAAAACTTCGTAATCGCGATTCAGGATTTCTATACATTTAGCGACATTTGTATGGGAATTCGCTTATCTGTGATCTCAGCACCATCTAGTGCCACAAGTTCTGAAGTAGGTACTCTTTTAGCTTTTAGGTGGTAACTAGTTTTTGTGGCTATACCGAATAGAGGTCGCTACAGTTTTCTCTGCTCAACCTTTATGATTGGTCAATTCAGTACGCGTGATCACGTGATTTCAATGCCGCGTAACCTTCTTCTTCTTCTCAGTCTTTTCACTCTTGACAGAGCAGGTCGGGAGTTGTGTGGCTCGCTTCACAATCATGTAACCTATATTAAGCAAACTAAACATTTACAGAAGCAGTCCCCGCTCACACCGTAAACGAGAGCACATTATTTTGTATCGAGGCTGTGCATTGTCTACCGCACTGTTGGAACCACGACGAGTATTTGTTCCACGCGCAAGTGTTCCACGGCACTCGATCGCTGAAAGTTGTGAACCTCTCTCAGTCATCCAAGATAGAGTGCGCTGGATTCTATCCTAGAATCATCTTCGATACTTGGTAAGTTTAGTACAGTCACGGACAATAAGATGTATACACTCCATACTTTTAAAATTAATATCACACTAAAACTAATAGATGTAGGTTAAAAACAAAAAGCGACTTTCATTTCACATCGAACTAGTGGCGAAATCAATAAAAATACCAGAACATTGTTGGACATGTTGACCTGTACATGGGTTGAAACATTATGGAGTGTATACATCTTATTGAACGCGACTGTACCTGCTCTTGGGGTTCGAATATGTTTTGCACAGTCAGTAAAGATAGTCGGTTAATGATGTTTCACAAATATAATATTTTAGAATTCCTAATCAGTGAATTGGTATACTACTAATACATGATCCAGATTTTGATATATCTGAAGGTTAAGTCTCAATCCATAATAAACTCCCATTCCTAAGCTAAGCTTATTTTTTCTTACAACAACAAATATTATTTCGACATCCCTGTCCTTATGACAACTTCAAACTTACTTGACAAATTCAATAGGATTTTAAGCACCCTAGACCTGAGAGAATGTCTGCCGTGAAATACAAAACCATACAAAAAGATCAAGACTGTATCATGCATGATCCTGTTTCTTGTTTGGTTTTATGTTGGTCAGACTACCCCCATACCTTCAAAATATCTTACACGCTGATGATCTGCGTGAACCATACCTTATTGGGTCACTGATCCTTTACAATTTATAAACAGGTTGAACCTAGATGACTTACCAATAAACGCATTGCCCCGTGAATCTCGCTTAGTCCTCACATTATACGGGCGCACTCAGCGTCCAGATGACAGTCAACCGGCCATTGAAAATAAGGAGGAAGGACAAGAGAACGGGGAGAGTGGGGATGTTCAGTTCGAACAAGTGGAGTTGGGCTGGGCTTCGCTGCAGCTGTTCGATTTTGAAGGGTGAGTAAATTTTGTTGTTAATAACCATATCTTTAGTCGTTTCTTTGATCTCGACTCATCCTCCACTCAACTGTCGTCTCCAGTGCCAACAAACTTATCGGAGCCGGTGAGAGAGGCGCTGCTATCGCATTTTGTGTTGGCAGAAAAATAAATTTTATAGTAAAATTCGTTCATTCCTTATTGGCCACTGGTCCAGATAAGTTTGAGGCACTGGACTTGACGTCGTTATAGTTCATTTCTCCAATTGTCTAAGAAAATGGCATAAGTCTTTGATCAACTATGCATAAGGCTCAATGCACATTGAATCGGGAAGCGACGCGTCTAGCGGGCCGCGCTGGCTCGAGCGGTTCATTCTACAAGCGTTTCTATATCTTGTACCATTGTTCATAAGGTTTATAATGCTTGTCAATTCAACGTGGCTTGAGGCTTAGTCAACAATGAGTGAAGGTTTTTTTATGACTAAGCATAATAAAATTTTATAATCATGAGATTAAAGTTCAATTTCGTTCACAGGATGCTAGCATCAGGCAACTATGTGCTGCCGCTATGGCCGAGCGCGTGTGAGCGACGTACCGGCCCCGCCCCGCATCCCGTACACGCCCCGCCTTCTCCGTGCCCGCTTGTTAATATTGGTGAGTTATTTTATTTCTATTGCAACATTTTTTAAGAATAAAAAAAAAACTTAATTTACTTTGTGTAGTTCTGTATTAACATTTCTATTTTAACAAGAAGTTTTAAATAATTTTATGGAACCAAAATCTGGTGGTCTAATCCGGCTGCTTTGGGTCATATTATGTTTCATAAGTTTTGTACTACAAATATGAATCACCCAAAGCGGCCGGATTAGACCCCCTGACTACCTAAAGGACTCAATCAAAGCGCAACGCTGCATAGTATGTAGGTACTCCTACAAAATTACAACCATCACGTCAAAGACCCATTGGATCAGATGTAGCTTCGATCGCGTGGTACGAATATTTTGAATAGCCTGTGTGTTCCAGTCTGTGATTTATCTCTATTTCAAGTTTCATCCAGATCGGTCCACGTGTAAAAGCTCGATTGAAACACAGAAATACAAACATCCAAATACTCACTTTCCAGGGATAGGATATAAAACAATTTGATTACCGTGTAATTTTTGTCTAGTATACATACAAATCAAGAAAGCTTTGCAGTTCGAAAGTGAAAACGATTTATCAGTTTCAGCATATTTAATGTTATTTTTTTTAATTTAATGTTATTTTATAGAAATCCCAGTATACACCCACACTGGCGTACGTTGGACAAGCGATGAGAGCCAACACAAAGAACTTTCTATAGAGCAACTGCCCAAATTCGACAGCTTAGATGGACATACACAATCGCAACTTCTACACTTGATTGAACAAGGCGCTTACCAAAGAATGCCCACGGAATGTAGGGAGGTAAGATAGTTAATATTGAATTCTTCTTTTTCGGGTCATTAGTTCTTTTGAACCAGTCAAAGTCAAAAAGCATATATTCAGTAGGACCGCTGGGATCTCTTAAAATAGTCTTAAAACTAATTTTACTCTTGTCCTTGCGCGACCAATACCGTGAAGAATCAGGGCAACAAACACGGTTTGGGGTCTAGCATTCTTTTAGGTGATCCATCTTAATACTAAAAAGTCAAGCTCCAGTGGGGAGCCAGTCAAACTAAATGTAGTGAAAGAGGCTCCTTTCGTAAATAAAATATGTGTAGAAACTGATAAAGGGAATCAACGTTCTAGGTTAAAAAGCTGGCGGATTCGATCGGAAACTACCCAACAAATTGCGTCCGTAATTTCCAACATCGACTCCGATGGACTTTCTAACTATTAAAAATTGGTCGGGTAATGCCTGATATCGAGTTCGACGGCTTGCCGACATTTATATTTATGCCCCCGCTGAAATAGACCAAGCAAAATTCGTTCTTATTATTTCCGAGAATATTGGCGCAGCAGGTAGGATAAAACTAAGCACACGTCATATTTTCTTTTGCGATATTTTAAATTTTCAATATCTTTAAATCAATTCTCCTTATTATTTACCTAGTTAATTAAATGTTTTCGTTAATCTATTTCCCTTTATTATTTTCCTAGATAATGTGGGAGAAGCGTCAATACCTAGTTCAGCTACCAGGCGCAATGCCCCTAGTACTGTTAGCGGCCACAAATTGGTCTGGTGAGCATCGGGAACAACTCCTCGCTTTGCTGCGGCTCTGGGAGAAACCTACGCCGCTTTACGCTATGCATTTGTTGCTGCCCTGGTAAGTTTAATCCCACTAATATAATAAAGCTGAAATTTTGTGAGTTTGTTTAGATGATTGGATGTTTAGATGTTTTCACACCACCCGCTTTTTTTTCGTCGCACAAACGTATGTCAAAGTGAGTCATTTCTCCCTCCAGAAAAACAAAATAGCGGGCGGGAATAAAGTAGTATGAAACATTACTCCCTGTGAACAGAAAGTAATGAGGTTTGAATTTCGAACTTTAACATTTTTATGAAATTTTTTACCATTGAGTCCACACCAAATAGAACTTATATACGTAAATTGACCGATCACAATGTTCGAACAGATATGGAGAGATCTTGATTTCTCCGCTCGAGCTTCGTGATTGGTCAATTAAGTACGCGTAATGTCCTGAATATCAGATTTAACAATCTGTAACATTTTCATGCAGTTTCCCAGATGCAGCAGTTCGTGAGACCGCAACTCAACTTATAAACAAAATGTCAGATGACGAGCTTTGTCAGGTTCTACCGCAACTCACACAGGCATTACGTCATGAGACTTATGAAGCTAGTCCTTTGGCTGGTAAGTTTATACTTAGGCCTTTATACATCTCGATCTTTAGCTTTTAGATGTATCTTTAGCGTCAGAAGGCAATCTAACTCGTAGCTTAGTGTTGCATAGAAATTAATAGTTGGACTTTTGTGACTGTTCTCCTTAACAAACATTCCAAAATGGCGAACATAATGGTGTGGTTTAAGTTACATGAATTTTCTGTTTTCTTTAGTTTTAGAACATTTTCCAGATTTTTACATTGTAATTAGTTACAGTGCTTATTTTAAATTATTTAGTACCCTATCGGTACACTACGGGCAGGTACTTAATATTTGACTTACCACTACCTACCGTGGCAAAGCATAATGAAACACCTAAATTTAAATCTTTTGTTGTGGAAAAACTCGAGCGATGTAAATGACTTCTATTTCATAAGCTATTGTTATTTATATTATACTTTTTTCTGTGCTTTTATTCGCAGCATTGTTGTTATCGCGTGCACTCATGGCTCCAGCCATCGCCCATCGACTGTTTTGGCTGCTCACTCATTCGCTACCTAACGTACCTCAGGTTAGTATCACAATTGCATATTACATTTGCTGAGAATGGTAGGGAACGTGATAAACAGCCTTATGTTTTCGTTTCGACACAGTGAATAGTTTGGGAGATAAAGTTCTCCCTTGTGTCACTCCGTCGTACAATAAAACTATTTTGTTCTGAGCAAGAACAGATAAATTATCATTGCTGTTATAAATCATTATAAAAGGTTATAAATTCGATTTAATTATTATAATAATATTTCTAGCGTCAAGAACAAGAATTTCTGGGTATATCTTTAGAAGAGAATGCGTCCGAGGCATCAGAGAATGAAGTTGGGATGACGGCTGCTTGGAGATACCGATTGATGCTTCGTGCGTTATTAGCTATCTGCGGGGAAAGCCTACATAAAACTTTGGTGCGGCAACAACTACTCGTCAAGGTAAATATAAAAATGAAAAACCATAGAGATAAGCCAAAAATAGAAAAAAATGGGAATGCGTTGAATCCCTTTTTGTTTTCAGGCTTCATATTCGAGATAGCCCTACGTAGTCGAGTTATATCGTCTATCTTATTCATCTTTCCGAGCAGACACAATTTGATTGCAGCACGAAATCAAGACTTATGTCGATTTTTTATGAAACCGACCACAGTCTTTTACATGTTGTTAAAATATTCATCATCATCTCAGCCCAGTTTCATCCTCTTAGTATAGACCTTCCTTCAACTATAATTAAGTATTTATTGCTATTATAATATAATGTTACATCTCATAAAAAGTTATGGTTTACATAATTGTTTTTGTACTGTTAGCAAGTCATTATGTCAACTATAACTTTTTATGCGACCATTAGTTTATAAATGCACTATTATTAAGTTCATTATACTCCACAGATGCTATCAGAGGTGGCTTTAAGCGTGAAAAGCGCTAAGGATACAAGCAGACAGCGTGCGTTAAGCGCCGGCGGCACTAAACTAGCTGCAGTATTAAGACAGGAACCCGCTGCGTTGCCTTTGGCCTTACATAAATACGTTCACGATGTTGATATCAAGTGAGTACGCAATAATAAATAAATAAATAAATAATGCTGGACATTTCACACAGCATCATCTATAGCCCCAAACTAAGCAAAGCTTGTACTATGGGAACCAGATAACTGATATACTACTTACATACTTTTTGTTTGTAAATACATACATATTATACATAGAAACACCCAGACCCGAGATAAATATTTGCAGATCATACAAACATGTATCCCGTCGCGGGGATCGAACCCGCAACCTTCTGCGTCCCAAGCGGGCTTTCACCCGCGCCACAGAGGTCGTCAAAAATAATAAAATAATAATATGAAAAATTGTTCAAGCAGGGTTTAGGAGTCGTTCTGATGCTTACAACTTTTTCTGTTTATTGTTGTTATTTATTGTTAACTAATTTCCGTCCGTGACGTCTTAATGAGTGATGGCCCTTTGAGTGAAGGAACAAAATAGTACATTGTACCACAAGAGAGCAAAATTCGTTTTTGTTGCGAGTGCTGAGTTTGAATCTCGAACAAACGAAGGATTCCATATTTGAATCACGAGCGTAGCGAGTGATTCTATGTTAGAATCCTGAGTGTAGTGAGAGATTCAAAAGCATAAGCAACAAAAATTTTTTGCTCTCGTGTGATACATACAACTTTTCACCTTACTAGCGAAAAAATACAAGATTTTTTGTAATTTAATAGGGCTAATTCACACTTGGTATTTCATTTAGAAATGAAAAGTCTTATCAAAATTTTCGATTCCGACGGGATTCGAACCCGCGATGATATTAACCGATAAATATGAGCTTATCAAGAATTGCTAAATCGACGCATGTGGTTCTGTGGCCGAGTGGTCGAAGGCACTCCGGCTTTAGGAGGATCGTCTAATCATCGCGGGTTCGAAAATTTTGATAAGACTTTTCATTTCTAAAATACAAGATGTAAGGAAAACCAATTCCCGCTATTTTTTTTGTCCCTCAAGTGGCAGGCTACAGTCCTGCCACCCCCCCCCTGGCCGCCGCCGCCTGGCCGGGCGCACGCTGCGGCCTGTAATATTCGATTCTCATTGGTTGCTTGCAGCATTCTAAATTCAAATCACTTTTCCTCATAGTGTGAGCAAAGTAGAGTTTTGCTCACTGTTTTTACGTAAGGTGAAAAGAAGATTCCTGATCACTATCTACAACTATTTTAAGTTTCAGCCATTTTGCATCACTGGCGTGATTATAAAATAACTATAGAAACAACCAATCGTTGATGTTGTGTTAATAGTTAATTTTTGATACAGGTCCTGTTCATACTTCGCTTCAAACACATTGCCACTGAAGATAAACTTTATCGGCGTGGACGATGCTGTGATACCTGCTATGTTCAAGGTTAGTCACGTTTGCTATGTAAAATTACTTACACAAACAAAAATACACAATACACATAAACACACGTTACATCAACTCTCTTGACGACCTCTGTAGCGCAGTGGGTGAAGGCCCGCCTGCGACGCAAAAGGTTGCGGGTTCGATCCCCGCGGCGGGACCAATGTTTGTATGATCTACAAATATTTGTCTCGGGTCTGGGTGTTTCTATCTATAATATCTATGTATTTACAAACAAAAAGTATATAAGTAGTATATCAGTCATCTTAGTACCCATAACACAAGCTCTGCTTACTTTGGGGCTAGATGATGCTGTGTGAAAAGTCCAGCATTATTTATTTATTTATTTCTCACACACACTCACACACACATACATACACTTACACTCACATATACTTGTGGCGACCTGTAACTGCGATCGCCTGAACTACAAGGGCATCGTATAGGAGGTGCCAATTACAGAAACCTAGCTACTTCAGAGCTCCACCGCTTTATCGCTAGATGGCACTAGCGCGCTACCAAAATCCTGAATCGCGCAAGCGCAAGCAATTAGCCTATAAAGAACTATCCGACATTATCTGTCGGCTGAAAGGCCCTAAGGTATGTGGACCAGTTGGCGTCGACCTTAGCGAGGTTAGTACTGCCTCATTGCCATGAATTGGGGGAAATACATCTACCCTCAAATACTCACAAACATACAAACACACGCTAAGACAACATCACATTGCGGAATACCTTGCTACAAATTTGGTTACAAAAAAAACTGTTTTACAGGTTGGCGATGATCTACGTCAAGATTCGTTGGTTTTGCAAGTGATCAAAGTGATGGATAGTCTGTGGTTGAAAGCGGGACTAGACTTGCGAATGGTGACGTTCCAAGCTCTACCTACTAGTAACCAACGAGGTAATTAACAACTTTAAACTAAGAAACATTTAGCCAGAATTTTTTATGTGCATATAGATTATCCGACATGACAAATCCATTGTTCAAACCTGCAAACTTCGGATTGAAAGGCACTACCCCACTCGGCCAATACAGTTCTGTGTTATGTAGTATACATAAACCAACAATGTAATAAATATACGTTATCGTAAATAAAATCCTCTACTTTTATCACTAGTGTTAAAAATAAGCGAACTGTCAGTTTTCTATCATATTTGACCATAGATTAAAACGATTTATTTTTAGGTATGATTGAAATAGTCACGGAGGCAGAAACTCTGAGAGAAATACAAACAGAATGGGGCATTACCGGATCGTTCAAGGACAAGCCCATAGCGGAATGGCTCGCTAAACATAACCCATCCGAATTGGAGTACCAACGGGCCAGGGATAACTTCACTGGTAAGATATTTATTGAACTCTAGTTACTGTACGCGGCTTCGCCCGGGTGGTACCAACATTTTGAATAGCTTATATGCTATTCTAGGTCACTATCCTTTTTTTTAAATTAAATAGGTCAGCATTTGACCTCACTCTGCCTGATGTTAAGCAGTAGTGAGGTTTAAGATGGAGCATGCTTAACTAGAATAAACCTATTTACTCCTGATTTGAAGACCCCTATATTGTACTTTTCGGGAAATACGGAGCCTGGCAATGAGTTCCACAATTTGGCGGTGCGTATGAAAAATGTAGACTCAAAACACTTTGTACGAAGTACGAACTCTGGGAATAAAAAAGAAAACTCTACGCCTATTCCAAGTTTTATCCAATTGGTTCACTGGTTTAGGCGTGATTGAAACACAAACATCTAAACAAACTCACAAACTTTCAGCTTTATTATATGAGTGATTCGACCAACTAGTTAGTCGCAGTATACTAGTTTTATATCCTACTCATTTAATAAAGCTGAAAGTTTGTGAGTTTGTTTAGATGTTTGTGTATCAATCACGCCTAAACCAGTGAACCGATTTGGATGAAACTTTGAATAGGCGTAAATAGTGACCTGGAATAGCATATAGGGTATTCAAAATATTCAAAGTACTACGCGAGCGAAGCCGCGCGCAGAAGCTAGTTGAGAATAAAATCAATAAAGTTTGGCTTTATTCGCAGTATAACAAAGACTACTAAGTATACTGCTAATAATTTTTGATAAAGATATTTCTTACAGCCTCGTGCGCTGGCTACAGTGTTGCAACTTACTTGCTCGGTATCTGCGACCGGCACAACGATAATATAATGCTGAAGACATCGGGCCATCTGTTCCATATCGACTTCGGCAAGTTTCTCGGTGATGCGCAGATGTTTGGCAATTTCAAGAGGTGAGAATGTTCCTAAGTTGTTGTCAAAATAAAATGGCCCACGTTTGTATTGTCAATATCTTTAAACGTAAATTAGATTGTATAATATAATATATTGAATTAGATTGTTATTATAAAGAGGAAATATTTGTTTATTCGCTTGTTTGAAATGAATAGGCTCCGAAACTGGACCGATTTGAAAAAATTTTTCACCAATAGAATCCTACAATTATCCCCGATGAACATAGGCTATATTTTATCCCGGGAAAGTGAAGTTTTCCCGAGGGATCGCGGGTAACACCGCGGCGGACAGCTAGTTTAAAATAAAAATGTTATTTTCCAGAGATCGTGCGCCATTCGTGCTAACTCATGACATGGTGTACGTTATAAACGGCGGCGAGAGACCAACACAACGCTTCCAGCATTTCGTGGAGCTGTGCTGTATGGCATTCAATATCGTGCGATCACACCACGATCATATACTTGACCTGTTTGCTCTGGTAACTTATCTTTTTAGGCCCTCACTTATAATCTTTGCATAAAGTTATGTAATGCATAAACTCCAAAATTGTATGGTTATTCATAGGTTATGCATTCCATTTATTAATAATAAGGATATAGTTTTAGGTTTCGCTTGCATATGCAAAGTATCAATATCAGTATCCTAAAATTAAAAATTTCCGGTAGTGAAGTATGAGTTCATCCAGGGTGTAAGCTGCTATAAATTTTATCCAAATTCGTTCAGCTGTTTCAAAGTTAAGGAGCATAGACAAGACATCCATATATAAAAAGGTAACATCCAGACCGTTTCTTTCACAATAATAATTTTAAGTATGGATCAAGATAACGTGGTTAGGCCGCATTACCGCGAACCTGAAATTTTCACCAAAACATTTTTTTTGTTTTATTTGATTAGAGTCGTGTAAATATAATACGCGATACCACATACATATTTTGTCCGAAAGTAGCTCTGACATCCAAAACTAGCGAACGAGTCATTCAAAATTGCGACCGCGATTTTCGGCTTGACTGTAAAATGTTGAATGTTTCATTCGCAATATTCAATTCAATCATTTATTTATTGCGATAATGGTAATATGCTATATTTTAACATTGTTTTAATTTTAAGTGTTGTTAAATATATTGTTTTTATTAAACGTCTGTGGGGTCAGCTAGTTTAAAATAAAAATGTTATTTTTCAGAGATTGCGATAATGGGTACCCATTATCGCAATAAATGAATCTTTGGCCTACACCAAAGAGTCATGTCAGATTAAAAAAAAAATTGCAGATCAGCCATTATCAACTGTTCAGCATGCAATATTTGGTAGTTACATAATCATAGAATAAACATTTTTATTATTAAGCTTTGTAATTAATGTCATACATTAGAATAATACTCCTTTAATGTCTAAATAATTTTTGAATGCCTAATTTGTATGTATGTACAGATGGCATCATCCGGAGTGCCGGGTGTGTCGAGTGCTGCGGTGAGCTACGTCCGAGCTGCTTTGCTTCCTCACGCGACCAACGCGGAGGCGGCCGCGGCCTTCGCGCGCCTCATACACTCCTCTCTCAAGAGCAAGTTAGTACTGTTTGTATAACTTAGGCATTTACATCTATAGTAGATGACTAGCTTCTGCGCGCGGCTTCGCCCGCGTGGTACCAACATTTTGAATAGCCTATATGCTATTCCAGGTCACTATCTTTGCCTATTACGGATTTACCCCTGTTACAATTAATTGGTTTAATAGTTACCTCAGTTTCCGAAAGCAATGTGTGGAGTTAAAGTTGCCAAACGGGTCTACTGTTCGTTCTGCCTTTCAGCCAGTTGATCGTGGGGTTCCTCAGGGCTCAATTCTGGGTCCAATCCTCTTCATCCTTTACAGTGCGGACATCATCAAGGATATCACAAACTGTCAATTCCATCTTTATGCCGATGACCTGCAGCTTTATCACTCTTTTTTGCCCGGGGATAGTATCAGGGCTGTAAATGAAATTAATTCTGATTTAGAGCAGGTTTTTCAGTGGTCTCTAAATAATTGCCTAGTTCTTAATCCAAGTAAGTCCAAATTCATGGTGACCGGTTCCAGAGTTAATCTGAATAAGATTGACCCTGAGTCGGTCAACATCAGGATTGGTGATGTGCCGGTGGAATATGTTAGTGAGGCAAGAAATTTAGGAATAATATTTGATTCTCTGCTCAAATTTGAAACTCAAATATCTGAAAGTGTTCGAAATTGCTTTTACAGGCTCAAAATGCTGTATAAAATCAGACCTTATTTGAGCGAGGATGTTCGTATAGCCTTGTGTGAGTCACTTATTTTGTCCAAGCTTAATTATTGTGATGTAGTGGTCGGGCCATGCTTGCTGGGTAGGACTGAGAAACTTCTTCAGCGCGTTCAAAATGCCTGCGCAAGATTTTGCTTTAGCATTCCTCCTCGGTCTCATGTGACTCCCTACTTAAATGCATCTAACCTACTAAAAATGAAAGCACGTAGGAAGCTACATTTGGCTAGCCTGCTATTTGGTGTAATTCATAACAAAACTCCACCTTACCTTTATAATAAGTTGGAGTATGCACAGGTGAATCATCGCTTCCCTCGTCGAGCTCTTTCCCTCATATTTGTCACAAAGAAGCACAGATCTGTCGCGTTCAGAGGTTCTTTTCGTTTTGCAGCGTCCCGCTGCTGGAACGATCTGCCGCCACCATTACGTACTCTTAAAACATTAAAAACATTTAAATTCAATTTAAAACTTCATCTTTTACTTACTCAAAAAACCTCATAGGCAGGGATAGGTACTAATTCTCACCCGAGAATGGTGTACCTATTTCATAACTTACTTGTATTTGTGTCCGACTTCCTAGTCGGCCCTCACTTTTTAACGCTGCAACTATGTAAAAATAACCACCCAATACATTTGTATTTGTTTTGTACATTTGTATTTGTACTAATTTTAGAACAGTACATTCTTTTTAAAAATTCGATGTTTGGCATGTGTTTGCTCTGCTTGTGCTTGTCTTTGGTTCGCTTCGCTCTGCTGCTATTGGTTGGAGCTCAGCTCAGTCGTTGTCAGTTGCCATTACAAAATATTTTGTTTATTGCTATTATTTTATTTTCTTTTATATAATTAGTATTTTTATTTTACAGTACTTTAATAAGTATATTTTATTTTAGTTTTATTATTTAAATATCTTATCCGATCTTATTTAAATAGTTATGTATTTTTTAGTTTTCCATAATTTATTGTGCTTGTATGTTTTTTCGCTCGTGCAGTCACACACACCGTGTAGGTCTAGTCTGAAAACCAGCGCTACCTGTAAAGGTAGCACAACGCTGAGACTCGACCTTTTTGGACAAACCACACACAGGATATGGGCTAATAGCACTTGGACCCATGACTTTTTGTTCGGACTACGTAGACTCATCTTTGTTATTGTTTGTTTTTAAACATGTTATAATTCATAAGTTTGATGTTTCCTACCTACATGTATTTTGTTTGTCTTTCTTCATAGTTTGCTTTCTTTTTCCTTTAGTGCTTTCTTGTGTGTGTTTGTGCCAAATAAATATTTATTCTATTCTATTCTATTCTATTCTATCTACGCTATTACAAGTTTCATCCAAGTCGGTTCACTGGTTTAGGCGTGATTGATACACAAACATACAAACATCCAAATATCCAAACATACTCACAAACTCTCAGATTTATTATATTATTAGGATAGAAAGAAAGAAACTTTTATTTTGTGCCACAGACAGAAGAATTAATTGCAGGTACATTGTAATATTATTGAATTAAATTAAGTTAGACATAATCAGATTAGTACATACACTCTTAACTTAAATAATTATATGTGACCGCAAAATAGGTCGTCACTCAGCAAAATGTTACGGCAGCCGAAGCTACTGTAACGCTGGTCTTCCGTGACGCCAGTGTGCGTAGACAGCAGCGACTGTGATAATTAGGATATTAGGATTTATTCAGCATCAGGAGGCAACCTATGCTTACACTCAACGGGACCCCGTAGTGCCTGGGACATTGTTTGAGATGGAATAGGATTGCCAAGAACCTAAACCATCCTCTCAGCTTAATCGGCCTTGTCCACAGGAAAGACGACGTCAATACGTGTGAAGCTGACTAAGCTATAGTCTTTTTCACGCCGGAACGTATGCAAGACACTTCGAGATAATGTCAAAATCAGTCTAATAGTAATGTCCTAAAGTTTAATCGAGATTATCAAAATCGATTTTTGTTTCACTACTATCATTTCATCTCAATCGATTACAAGGTTCATTCATAGACAAAATTACTAAACCAACGATTATATTTTTACTTATCGATTCATCGATTGTTTCGATTTTAATTTTTGCACTCTCTAATAGATTACGTTCCATTTTACTCAGTACTGTTAATTGGCGGAGTTTTTTTAGAAAATGTTTATTGTTTATTTATTTACATTTTATGGCTCATTTATGATAATTTATGAAATAATTAAACAGGAAATAGACAAAATCATTTTTTTTGTAAGTTTTATCGTTTAATTTTTTTTCTTGACTTTTTTGTTTCAAAATTGTTGTGAGCCACACAACGTGAAACGAAACAAGTTCAATGTGTCTTGCATACGTTCCGGCGTGAAAAAGACTATAGTGCATATAAATTTTACGAAGCTAAAAATCCATTGATGCCGGGATTTGAACCCACGACCTTCAGATTGAAAGTCGAGGCACAACCTCATTCGGCCAACACGGCTCTCTGTTCATATACTTTTCATAAAAATTACGCACCTTAATTACCTTCCCATCCTTCGGAACAATTATGTCATTCTATGTCACACTATGTTACCGAACATCTTGGCAAGTCGCCTTCAGCTCCCTTTTACCGGAATGATGACGGTCTTGATCTTCAAAGTATTGGTTGATTAAACTAGTCCTAGTAATCAAGCGACTAACGCGAAGCAGTATCTTTCCAGGCACTTTCTTTTAAAAAAACAATAAAAATAAAAATAAAAAATTACAATATTAAATGTCAAAATTAATTACAGGTTCACCCCTATCAACTTCTTCCTGCACAATCTGGCACAGATGAGAGCGAGTGGCGATCAGAGTAGCAATTCCTCTGAACTACTGTCGTTCATGCCACGCACCTATACGTAAGTACAAGTGGTTTTTGTTGACATAATACAGTACACATAGAAACATTGAATCTATTGGCTCCCGAGCTAGTATTTCAGTAGTAGAAAAAACTGCTGCATTTCGTAGTTTTGGCCGCGCCTGTTGATATCCTTAGATACACCTTATCAGTTAGTGGTTAAACTTAGCCCTTATGTCGGTCTTCAGAGTAATTCCATTCCTTTAAAGGTTTAATATGGATAATATCTACTAAGGAACGGATTTAAGTAGCCGTTAACATCTATGAGTTAGTGTTGTTGATCGCTACTTTAATACATTAATTTGACATTTTATCAACAGAATGGCTCAAGAAGGTCGTCTAGTCAGCGTAGAATGCCTCGGCTATGAGAAACGCTACGACCCAGAAAAGCACTACGTTTACGCACTACGAATCTATAGACAAGGGCAGGCGACGCCGTTTGTGTTGTATCGCTCGTACAAGCACTTCACAGAACTGTACCAGAAGATCTGTCTGCATTTCCCCTTGGCGAAGGTTCACAGGTAAGCAACAGAAAAGTAACGTATGAAATCTTTGTATATTTTGACCATTTTCAAGTAAATAGGTTCTTTCATTTCATTTTGTAAGCCACAAAGTTCAGCAGTGATTTATCAATACATGAAAAAATCCTATCGTCATTTAGTGATAAATTTTGGTCATAAATACAGACCTAATAATCATATTGTTTTGTTGTGTGTCCCATACTGTTACCATTTTTTATGCCCGGGCCCAACGCGTTGGTCATTTGATAAAACTAGTAATCTAAGGATGGCGGTGAAAAGCTGTAATTCTTTCTAAGGTGGCCAATGGGGCTAAAATGTAGTACATAGTTGCACACCTAAATCGAGTTACTTATCTTATCTAGAAAGCTTTTTTATTGAAATCCATATCTATAGATGTTATAAAAATAATCTTCGTTGATTTCTTATGAATCAACCCGATAATGACGTCAAGCCGCTAAGGCACTACGTCAACACTAAAATAAAGATGTGTATGGCGTTAGTTTGACATATTTTTTTATGAAGAGATATAATTACTGCCCTCTAGTCTAAGCACAAAACATTGTTACAGTTATATTAATACTGTAAATAAACCCGCCTTAAAAGAAATTGCTTGTTACAAGATTAAAATTTATTTTGTTTGTCTAATTTACAGCTGTTTTACCATTAAAAAAACTAATTTTATCACATTATCTGATATTCTTAATCGTATTGATACGGCTTACATACTCGTACACATTTATTCAATTAAGCGTTGTTAAAACTCGAAAATGCTATTTGAAAACTCGCTATTATTTCAAATATTAAACTTCACTGTTCACGTCACTTGGCGATCCGAAATTGTAGTTCAAATCTATGACCACTTGCTTGCGCTTACTATCAATATTGGAAGACGCTTTGGGTCGGTTTATTTGTTCCCTATGCTGGGATATAATGTCCCAACTGCCCGTATCAACTGGTTTACTTAAAGTAACATTATCTTTGACTTGGTTTGGCGTTTCTGAATAGGGGGGCGGACCGCTCGATCTGCTAATTGAACTGTCTAATGTGTTTGTGGAGTAGGCTGATTCGGCAATCGGCATCAAAGTCGGTTTAGGAGCTCGGGGTGTAGTTTTCGGTACTGTCTGCTTCTGGGTTTTGGGTACTGCCTGATTCTGGGTTTTGGGTACTGCTTGATTCTGGGTTTTGGGTACTGCTTGCGTCTGGGTTTTAGGTACTGTCTGGGTTTTGGGTACTGTCTTGGATAGAGTTTGTGGCTGAGGCATCGGCGGCGGTGGCGGTGATGTCGGCGATACCGTAGTCTTTTGTTGTTTCATAGCTTTTGCCGCAATTTGTGCCTCTTTCTTCGCCCGTTCTTTCATCAACTTATCCTGCTTGGCTTGCTCCTTCGCTTGCTTCTTTTGATCTGCCAATCTCTGTTTCTCTTGTCTTTTTTGTTTCTTATCTCTCATTTTAATATCTTTGATACTCAAAGCTGAGTTTCTCTCACTTTGCTCCGCGCCCCGCGGGTCGCTTGATATGGCGGGTGTGCTTTTTCTGATGTCCGGATTGGCTGTCGCGGCTTGTACTAAGTTACTAGTGCTTTTGACTGGCCGTAACGCGGGTGGTATTTGTGTACTTGGCCTAGATTTTGGTGGGTCCAGTGCACTGAAACCTGGAACAAAATTGAATATTACGAATAAACCTTTTAAATTTTATTAATTTAGATATGTTGGCTTACCGTATACATCTTCTCTATTGGTCCTATAAGCGCCAGTTACGAACATATATGAAGATAGCTCAGAATCTTCATTTTTATTCCTCTTTCCTCCTAGAAGATTTAGCGTAGCTTTGAATCCGCCAAACATTTTGCCTCACCGTTATAACTTGTTTGTGAACTGTGAAGAAAACGATTGGAAATTAGTTTGCTCAGATCGAATCTAGTAGGTCCATTGTCACTGTTGAAAACTACATATCGCTTTACTCACATTCGTTTGACAACTAGCAAAAAAAATTGACAAAATTGATGCAAATGTTTAGCAAAAGTTGTTTGCCCGGCTGTGTTTGGATCGATACTCGCCAACAGATAAGATATAGAAATTGTTTCACGTCCTACATGCTTCCAATAATGACAGTAATCTTATCATTTAGTAAAATTGTAAATTAATCAACGGGAAATCGAATTATTGTTCGACTGATACTCAGGTAATTAGTACCTTTATCTAGTAGGTGCAGCGGTCCGCCCGTGACTTTGCTTTAGCTCACGTGGTACAAGAAAAGAATGGGATAATGGCATTCCTCATAAGATTTCTAAGAGATCGGATTAGTAGTTTCGAGGATTACCATCTACATACAACCCCTGTCTTATATACAGAGGTAATATTTGTTTCGAAAATAGCATCTTTAGTTTGATGTGCAGTTTAAGGTGATGTTAGAAAACTCATAAGGACAAAGATATGCGGCGAACATTTATTTACCAGTGGCTGAAGAATACTGTCACAGCTCCTTGGGCACTTATATCTCAAGTAGGTAGTTTAATCAATTAGAACAAAACATGCCAAACTCGCACGTAGCCACTGTAAAACATGCCCTTGTTCCTAGATATGTTTAATATACAGGGTGTGACAAAATTTTACCGCATTGAGGGTAGCTACCTTTTCTTTTCTATTTAGGTTTTGTTTTTATAAAACTATCGGTTTATTTTGAAAGAAAAAAATAAATGCATTTTAGATTTTTGAAAAAATGTAGTCATCCTAGAAAATTACTTGTAAAAAAAAATCGTTAGCCTCCTTCGACGCTGTTTCCTATCAAGAACACTTTTCCCAAAGTAACTCTACAAATCAAATCGTAGGGTTTTGCAAAAAACTATGGAAACGTTTCCCATACAATTACAAAAAAAAGAAATGATTATTTAGTACTTACAAAATTGTTAATCTGCTGTGAACGATTTTATGCGCTATCCACTGGTAGCTGCATAACGCAAGCCGCTGCGTTATACTTGTGCATTGGGCCAGCCATCGCACATCCATGTGTTACAATATTAATAAATAATATTAAATTATGTTACAACATCTTCATCAAATTATAATAATTATGGTCTAAATAATTGATTATCTAATAAGCCCGGTACACACTTTTTACAGGTCTCTTCTCTATATCACCTTTGTCTGTACCTGTGCAGTCTTCTTTTACACTATCCCGGCAGCAAAATTGACAATATCTGACCTTAAATCAATGTATTTTATTTCCAGTCTACCGTCCGGCCTTCACGTAGGTCGATCGAACATTCGCCAAGTAGCCGAGCGAAGATTCGGTGACGTGCAAGCTTTCCTGACGTCACTGTTCAATCTAGCAGACGAGATCGCTCATTCAGACCTCGTCTATACATTCTTCCATCCGCTATTGCGAGATCAACAAGATGTGGAACCTCAGAGGACGAAAGGAGGTTTGTATTGTGAATATTACTATGTTGTTGCTACAATCCTGCCGATTCCTACCAAAATCATGAATCTGAAAGTATTTGAGTTTGTCTAGATGTGTTCTTGTCTGTCTGTATGTGTCTTCATTTCAATCACGCTTTAACCAGTAGACCGTAGTACTTACGGTCTTATGATGGTACTTATGATATGAAAGTTGGCAAAATGCGAGCCTTTCCGTCATTCTCCAGGTAATCATGAAACAATGAAAACAAAAATCTTGTGTTTTAGCATGGACCAAATAATTATGGTCCATGGTTTTAGTCCTTTAAAAATGTGTTTGCTTTCTTCCAGAGAATTATATTTAAACTTATCTTCTATCTAAACTTGATTATTTTTTGTATTTTAAGGTGAAACAGCGGAACCAGAAAACAGTGGATCTGGTTCATTAAAGCTATCGGTTCAATACGCAAGCGGAGTACTATCGGTGCTTATTTTACACGCGCAGTCTCTGGCAATGACACCGCAGGGCTTGCCGCCTAACCCTTATGTCAAGGTAATAGAGTTCAGTTGGTAAACAAAATTAGGTCAAAGTCAAATTGCTTACATTATTTTCTCTTTCAGGTTTACCTCGTACCGGATCCAACAAAAGAAACGAAACGCAAAACGCGCGTACTCAAACGCAACTCTCACCCATCATTTATGGAAATGCTTGAGTATCGATTACCCATCGAGGTTGTTGAGTCCAGAACTCTTCAAGCTACTGTTTGGAACTATGACTCTTTACAAGAAAACCAGTTTCTAGGAGGTGTTAGTATCCCCCTTAGCTCGTTACCGCTGAGACAGGAAACGGTTGCGTGGTATCCATTGGAGTATATACCCCGGTAGTTACTCCAAGCTCATGTGGGGCACTTATATACACTTTTAGATCAATTTATTTGCGAAGTTTAAAATCACAAGTAACTCAGGGTTCGAAACCAAAATTTCAGATCAATTGATCGGTTGTGTTGGTATGATGTCTAATCTAAGTTTTGTCTCTCTCTTTCATGAACTATTACGCAATGTGAAAAAGAGACAGAGTATATGTTGGGAATTTCTAGCTTCATTGATACACACAAAAAAATTGCTCTATAGAAACTTGTGATTTTACTGGCTTGGCATGTCAATGAATGACTATGTGATAATATTTTGTACAGTTTTATTTCTATTCTTATGCTAATGTATTAGAGTTGATAATGGAATGACAAATTGTGTTCGGTAAAAGTGCCCTTAAGAGGATTTTATACGTACTGACATTTTGCATTCTTAAAAGACATTATTATCATAACTTTTTTAAATTATATTTTTGTGTATGAATTTTATTCAATTATTGTGCTGCTTGATTTCGTTATCTCATTCATTTATTGGCAGCTGATTTTCTAAAACTTATAGACAAACAAATCATAAAGTCTTATTGCTTTTTTTTATTTATATTTTACTAAATCAATAATAACACTTAATAGTACATTACGATATTAGTGCGTAAAGATGGTTATAACATGCGAGGCGGAATTTCAGCCCGAGCCGCAGGCGAGGGCGTAATTGAGCCGAGCATGTTATAACCAATACGCACGTATATCGTACGACGTTTTTTAACACATTTGCGAGGAAACAGAAAAAAAAAACATTTAAATAAACTCAATCTGTGAATGCACACTGTTGCTTTCCCGCCATTTTAACAGACTGCCTACTGAGTGGCGCCGCGCGGCGATTAGTTCTCCTTTGAATAGCAACAGCGCGCTGCTCACTAGCTGGAGGCACGACTCCAGCTCGGCGGCGATCAGTTCCATATTTGAAATGGCAAATAATGCTGTTATGGAATTTGTATGGACTATAACATAACTATTTGGTTTGATAACACACGCGTTTGTTATGACCCGCTTTACATATCTAAAACCGGTGGAATTACATCAGCTTTACGAGCAAGGGTGTTAAAATAGTACATTACGATATTAGTGCGTAAAGATGGTTATAACATGCGAGGCGGAATTTCAGCCCGAGCCGCAGGCGAAGGCGTAATTGAGCCGAGCATGTTATAACCAATACGCACGTATATCGTACGACGTTTTTTAACACATTTGCGAGGAAACAGAAAAAAAAACATTTAAATAAACTCAATCTGTGAATGCACACTGTTGCTTTCCCGCCATTTTAACAGACTGCCTACTGAGTGGCGCCGCGCGGCGATTAGTTCTCCTTTGAATAGCAACAGCGCGCTGCTCACTAGCTGGAGGCACGACTCCAGCTCGGCGGCGATCAGTTCCATATTTGAAATGGCAAATAATGCTGTTATGGAATTTGTATGGACTATAACATAACTATTTGGTTTGATAACACACGCGTTTGTTATGACCCGCTTTACATATCTAAAACCGGTGGAATTACATCAGCTTTACGAGCAAGGGTGTTAAAAAGATATTAAAAATTCGTGCCAAAATTACAAAGCATGCAGCGTATTTATTTTTACCCGACTGTCAAAGGAAGTTATGTTCTACAAAATCATTTTCTAGTAACTTAT
Organism: Epirrhoe alternata; assembly: GCA_963565295.1. Classification (NCBI taxonomy): domain Eukaryota; kingdom Metazoa; phylum Arthropoda; class Insecta; order Lepidoptera; family Geometridae; genus Epirrhoe; species Epirrhoe alternata. The sequence goes on along the minus strand of OY751381.1, from coordinate 6,909,796 downwards.
CGGGTGTTATTTTAAAAATTCATAAAATTTTATGATCAAAGATCAAACATGCGATCATAAAAATAAGTTTAAAAACTGTTCTTGATATTAAGAATTGATTTTTCAATGTTAAAAGTTGGTTTCATAAAACTACTAAAACAAAGGTTTTATTTGCGTGGTGATAATCATATCTAAATCGTCGATAATTAATTAATAATACTATTAAGAATTCACGCATTGACCCGGATTAGCGGCCTTTTTAGTAACATTCCATAAATTTATTCACTTATTAAGGTTTACATCGATTCTGCTGTTCAACGAGTTACCAAATTAACTAAAATGCAACGTTCTTATTTCGTTCACACTAAAGTTCAAAACAAAATGACGTGCTGTTCCAAAAATTTCATATATTTACGTTTTTGTGGATAGTTTTATTCAAAGTTGCACAACTGCATACCTTATAATGTATACATATTATGTTGTATATTATTATATCGTTTATTTATGATTTTTTTTATTAGATAATATGTAGATTAGGCAACTCTGAAGTTCCTTGAATTTTTTTGCACCCGTTCAATCGTTCATGCATTACACTCCTCGTTGCCTGGAAGAGATTACTTCTCAACGATAAGGCCGCCCATTGTGCATTGTAATATGGTTCTCTTTTCTACTGTATTCTTTGTACAATAAAGTATTTTCATTCATTAATTTATTAAATGTCATGCCGTTTTCGTCATTGGTGTGAAGGAAATAAGACCGTTCGAATTTTACTTAAATTAAGTTAGTAAACAATAGACTATTCTTATTGAATTTCGTGTGGTGCAGCCAAGAGCAGCTTTGATTTAAAATTAGCATAATATCTTAATTTTCGGTTTGTTTAGATCTGATTGGATTGCTTATGGTTTAATCAATGTATTATTATGAATTATTGTTTTATATTTATCAATTTAAATAGATTAGATTTTCCGTTTATTTTTATATGATCATTTAATCGTTTTATTTGCGCAATTTACTTGTTTGGTTTGTGTACATTAATTTATAATTAAATAATGAAAGGTATTTTAAGACCCAGCTTATTTATTTAGACGTGCCTAGAGATGGATTTCATTTAAATGCGGTCCTAATAAATATGCTGAACTATGAAATATTTTTAAATCGATTTGTATACAGCTTCCAGAGTTGGCTCAAATGTAGAGCATAGCTCTGTTTCATAGAGCTTATTAATTAAAATATCTGTAAGCGTTATGTATGTACCTAATTTAGATAGGATTTTATACAGATTTTACTACATATATCGCTTTACGACCTAAATCATAATAACTCCTTGTCAATTTATTATTCATTTTATAAAATCAAATAAAATGCTCTCATATCACTTAAATTTTTTATTGCACGTCAAATGACCATGTCTACATCTGGCGCCGGTTTCAACAAGTAATCATTTAGGTCGTATTTTCTTTTGCTAAGACCTTTTTTGCCGATGAAGTAAGGCAGTGATTCACTCGTAGGTAGGTAGTAAATTCCTGGTTGGCTGAAGTTTGTTTTAGGACCTAGTAGGTTTGTTCTTGTTGGTTTGTTGTAACAGTTTCCGTGGCGTGCGTCGGCAACGGAATCGCACTGGACTGCGATGAATTTGTCCGGATTGTTAAACGATAGTATCCAGTAGATGGCAGCACGGACGTGACTGCATAGTTGGAAGCAAGGGAGGATGAAGTTGCTAAATAGTGCTATCTGGAACTCACCTAGAAAGACACAAAAAAACTGATTTACGAGAAGAATTACCCAAAAACGGCATGAAAGCCAATAATATTTACTTAGTAGTTCTTGATAAATCGTCGCGGGATAAATGTTTGTATGATCTGCAAATATTTATCTCGGGTCTGGGTGTTGCTATGTATAATATGTATGTATTTACAAAGATAAAGCATTTTATGTAGTATATCAGTTATCTGGTTCCCATAGCATAGGCGGATCCAGGGGGGGGGGGGGGGCACGGGGGCACGTGCCCCCCCCAGACGATATTTTTGTGTACCTACTAACTACGAAAAATTTATAAATCGTGAAATTTTTGTCAGTTTTTGTTTCTTGTGCCCCCCCCAGAAAAAAATCCTGGATCCGCCCATGTCCCATAGTACAAGCTTTGCTTAGATTGGGGCTAGATGACGCTGTGTGAAAAGTCCAGCATTATTTATTTATTTATTACTAGCTTCTGCGCGCGGCTTCGCCCGCGTGGTTCCAACATTTTGAATAGCTATTCCAGGTCACTATCTACGCCTATACCAAGTTTCATCCAAATGGGTTGACTGATTTAGGCGTGATTGATACACAAACATACAAACATCTAAACAAACTCGCATACATTCAGCTTTATTATGTGAGTGGGATTATTTATTTATTTATTAGACAAATTAACAGTTTCTCACCTCCATTTACATAAAAATCGATATGTCCCATAGTATCAGCTATACCAAAGCCATCGATATTAGTGTGCACAACATCGACTTTGTGCGCTGCGCTGGGGTTCAACCGCTCTTTGTAAGGCACGTTGCGGAAACACGGCCCCGCTGGGTCTAAAGCTGTGAAGTTTAAGTTGTAGATGGTAATAGGTAGGTAGAAGTGCAAAACATTAAGTAAATTAGTCTTTATAGGAGTAAAGTTTAAAAACAGAAGGCGTTGAGATATTAATCACCGAAAATAAAGAGACATAAAGAGTATGTTGTCCTGATTCCTAGAATTTAATAGTTTCAGAAGTTCTTGCTTTTGTACTGTTGTTACTGACGGCAAAAATAATCCATTCTGCAGAAACTGTCTTGGTGATGGTTTTCGTATTGTCAAATTGTCATACAAGATTGAGAGCGCTGAATAAACTGTAAACTTTTCCCCCCTGCGCGCATTTTATAACTTGGTCAGAACTGCCCTTTCTCCCTAAAAATAAATTTTCTTACCAGCAAGCCTAGCAGGCTTTTCTCCGGTCAGCTGTGTATACCTGACCGAGGCAAAATAAGCGACGTGGGCTCCCAAGCTACCGCCCGTCAGCTCGAGCCGACTGGGAGAGAGCCCTTTCTGGGTTAGACCAGCCATGAACTCTCCTAATAGATGGCCCAGTGGCTTTGTAGTCCTTGCTGCCCTGGAAATAGTGAAGAAACTCGTAATATAAATTCGTAGATAAACGTTTTATTTTATGTACGAGGGCGGGTCAATTTATTTTTCAACGTAGTCTCCCTTGAGCTCTGTACACTTTGTCCAACGGTTCTCCAATTTTTTAATCCCTTCCAAAAACGAAGATTTGTCGAGGTCCTCAAAATAGGTCTGTGTTTGTGAGGTGATTTCATCATTGGAGTCTAATCTTTTTCCACCAAGCCATTTCTTCAGGTTTGAGAACATGAAGTCGTCACTCGGAGCCAAATCTGGTGAATAGGGCGGATGAGGGAGCAATTCATAGCCCAATTCATGAATTTTTGCCATGGCAACTGCAACTGCATTGGCTTGGTGGAAAAGAACTTTTTTCTTGGCCAAATGAGGTCGATTTTTTTTCAAATCGTCATTGAATCGGTCCAATAAGTTGGCATAATATTCCCCATTGATTGTTCTTCCCTTTTGAAGGTCAATGTCAATGTGGATTATCCCGCGTGCATCCCAAAAAACAGTCGCCATGACTTTATTGGCTGACAAACCCACCTTGGCCTTCTTTGGCGCCGATTCACCTTTAGATACCCACTGTTTTGACCGTTGTTTGGTCTCTGGTGTGTTGTGCTGGATCCATGTTTCGTCCACGGTTACAAAACTCCTCCATATTGCGGTTAAACAACGCCAAACCCTCCTGTGAAGTTGTTACACGAATGCGTTTGTGGTCGACTGTGAGCAAACGCGGCACCCATTTTGCGGAAAGCTTTCTCATGCCCAAGGGATCATTCAAAATTGAAACCACTGAGCCATGGGAGATCCCTACGGCTTCCACAATCTCTCGCACTTTCAATCTTCGGTCGGCCAAAACCATATCGTGAATTTTTTCGATTGTTTCGGGTGTAGAGACCTCAACTGGGCGTCCAGGACGTTCGGCATCTTCAGTGCTTGTACGGCCACAACGAAATTCAGTAAACCACTTTTTGTCATTGAAATCGATGGTGCAGAGTCCCCATAGTATTTATCAAGCTTAGCCTTGGTCTCGGTAATGGTTTTTAATCGCAAAAAATTATGCTTAATAAGCACACAAAATTCACTTTTTTCCATTTTCTTCTCAGATTACTGGGTAGTCTGATAAAAATATCTGTTAAACACAAACTAACTGACGCAGCAAGTTCAAATTTTGACAGGAGTCAACTGACAGATGCCTGTTGACAGGAGCAGTGTTGCTTTTTCAGTTAAGAGGTCAGCAGAAGTTTAAAAAGTCACGGACTTATTGACCCACCCTCGTATTTTTAAGTTCGACTCGAAGTTGGAAAACAAAGATGCTCTTGTTTGGGAGTAGCTCCCTAATTTTGAGGGTGTTAAGATAGGTAACTTCTGAAAATTCAGGACAACTAAAAAAAAGTTCAAACGTTTGCCGACTTCGGCTATAGATCTAAATGCGAACTGGTCTGCTAAACTGAATATGCAATTTCCTTTACATGCCCTTGAAATGTAACGGAATTATAATTAAATAAATAAATAAATAAATAAATAATGCTGGACTTTTTCACACAGCATCATCTAGCCCCAAAGTAAGCAGAGCTTGTGTTATGGGTACTAAGATGACTGATATACTACTTATATACTTTTTTGTTTGTAAATACATACATATTATACATAGAAACACCCAGACCCGAGACAAATATTTGTAGATCATACAAACATTGGTCCCGGCGCGGTAATTGGTGTGCGTGTCAATTCGGGCGTCTGAGATGTTGCGTGCGAGTGAGTACTCAATGATTTTATATTATTACTATTTCGTCAGTTACTTTGTTGCATAGTTTACATCACTAGTATAGTTAAGTTCGGGTGTTACTCGCGATTACCTAAACAGTATTTCTGTTCCAGTTATTTTTGCAGGGAAAAAGCTTGCACCTAAGCTTTTTCAGCAGAAGGCTTAAACGTCTCCTATCCTTTGCAATCTACCCATTTCAGCGAGAAGTTATAAAAATACAAACATCAAAAAACAACACACAAACTTTTACCTACATACATAATATGGTATTTTATTGTATGAGTGTGATTTCTTAAGGTGCCTACCAAATTATGATGAAAAAGGGTTAGTGAACGATGTTACAACATGGCATGTTCCTAATGAATTAATGGTTAGGTAATTAAATGTTACAGACACTTACACTGGATATGTGCGCACGAAAATGGGAAATATCTCTACTATGACAATGTTGCGTCGCTGGCCGATGTACGTGTTGGCGAGCGATCTGACTAGTGGTGAGAATGATGCGTCCATGTAGCCACTTATAAGCACCTGAAGGAACAAAAAGTAAACATTTTGGTTTAATAAAATATATTGCTCTTTATATCCAGAAATTGAGATATTAGCAATCTTAAAGATGCATCTGTTATACAGAAAAATAATTAGAACAATAGGTATTTTTCGATGGTAATCGAGAGTGGTGGGAGATTTGTAAGGACAGAGATGGTTGGAGAGATAGGGGAAGACCTTAGCCAACCAGTGAGACGAAATTATAAAAAAATTATAAAGGTTAATAAAATACGAATACGGAAACAATTTAGTCTTATCTTCCATACAAATCTCATTACTATAAGAATACAAATTAGTGGCAATGTGTTCTGTTCCTAGTAGATGTTTGTGTTAAGATAATACTAAATACATTTTAGTTGTTTTACCTGTGTGATTCCCTTCCTCAAATCCAGGTGTTTAGCAGCACACTTGGCGCCTTCGGCATTGAGCTTGCATCGCGTCTCGGTGTGGCCCAGGAGACCAGACGAGGGCTGCATCACTACCACGTACAAGGAACGAAGGGTCTTCTCTGAGAATACTGTGCTGCGGTTCATGCCAGGACCTGAGTGAGTTGTGTCAGCTATTAATGTAACTGAGAGAGAATGTGGCGAAAAATAAATGGCAAGAAAGTGGTCTCTGAAAAATGCGTGACTGTAATGCCTGGAAACAGTTTAGGTAATTCGAATCAAGAGAGCATCGCATAACTTTTTAGAATAGTTCGCCATGCCAAGTCTAAAAATTCTAAGCCCTACATCACAAAGCATGAAAAATATCACGTTTTAGGAAATAACATAATTTACTAAAGTCCATGTAAGTTCTCTTTTGGCAAAAAATATTGTTCCTCCTGTTATAGGCACCCAAGGGTGTTTCAGAGGCCACTAAAAATGTTTCTTATGTGTCGTTTCACCCATTCTATTTGTCGATGTTCAACTTTTATGGTTTTTTTTCTCTAATTCAAATGGAATTCATACGTCATAATTTTACGAGAGGTTAGCTTAACATTGAATGGTAAAGTCAAGGTGTCATTACAAGGTAAAGGCGCGTTATATTATGCATGTTGCTGTAATATACAAATTTTATTTCATTGTGGAACTGAAATATAAGTTTGTTTTACAATGTAGTTTTCCCCGCAAACCCGGAAGGCACCGCGTTTTTTATAGCTATAATTAAAAAAAAAAAATTAATAGGCCACCTTTTGCTGGCAACCCTGTAAACGTCATTATTTTTCGCGCGCTCTACCGGCACCGTATACAATTCTTCGAAATATTCTCAAATCTTTGTAAATCTAAGTAATCTTCCAAGTTTAAACAATGTTGTGTGAATGAGAATAATATTTAGTGTGACTTGTGAAAAGAAACTTGGAAATAATGTCGTAAAATACGATAAACGCCTCAACAGGCTAATGTGTGAAAGTAAAAGCAAAAGTCGCTTCAAAGCCACTTGTATTGGAAGCTTCCCATGCTCCAATCGATCGTATGTTCCAGGTAAATGCCTCTCCAGCAGTTTCAGGTTTCCATCTTGCAGGAGAAAAGCTGTATAAACCTCTATACCGTGCCTGTTACAGCACGAAGTTCAAACTCGGAACGAGATTCCGTAGCTTTGATTTGGCACGCGATGCCACAAGTACACATACGAGATATTTGTACTAAAATAGCTTGTCTAACTAACGACAATAGAGCACGAAAATCAAACTCGGTACGAGATACCACAGTATTGATTCTGTACATAAACCTGCCATACCAATGTACACGTGCGAGCTACGGTTCACACTTCCACTCTGGTACGAGATACCTAAGATCACAATTATAATGTATCGAGATAATACTCTCTTTCATTCAATATGACTGCATTGAACAGTCGTTGTCACCTTCAAAGTATGATTGCAACAGTGACATATAAAGTGGAAGCGGGAACAATTAACAAACTTGTTCAAAGAACCTATTTCAGCTCAACAACAACCAGTAGATGATAATTGACAATGGTGAAACCGCGGAGGTTCCATGCTAAATCTATGGGTGAAACAATACCTTATAACAAAGATACCCTCAGTTGATATTGATAAGGTGAAATTTATAGGAAATTATAAAAAGCTGAAATCATAATTTAGTCAATGGTCTCACGAGAAGAAATGAATGAGGAAGTTTATCTCTATCATGGAAGAGAGCTCTAAACCTAGGGGACCAATCTGTTGGATGTGTACATCAAGGGTGCATCGCATCACCTTGGCCTAGCTGCAGCTCTTGTCGGGCCAAGTAATGATAAAGTGATAAAAAATAAAGTTAACTGATGCTTCAAAACATCCAGACAAACTAGGAGAGCCCTTGTTACAACTATTTATTTATTTCAACTTAAAATGCCATAAAGAGAAGATCAAAAGTGAAATACACGATGTTGACTTGTGGTTAAAAAATTAACCAGAATGTTGAAGAAATCTTTAAGGCATTTATTAAACCATTATCAAAGCCGACACTAAATGAGAACCTGCTTTTAACAAGGCAGTGGCAAACCAATGTGATTCACTTCAGACTACAGCCAGCGGACCAAAGCAGCAGCAGTTGAAGATGGACCCAGGAACAGAGCGACACACCCACTGCCTCATCGAGCAGGTCCTAGCTACAGCTGCAGTAGTTCACGCCCCGAGAGGGCTGCACCACAAGGACCACACAGCAATAGCTGGTGTTCAGGTACTGTGCTGCGATCAGGTATGCAGGCAATATAATTACTAAAACATATTTTTCAGCTGGAAAATAATAATTCATGACTTCATAGTCCGTACTGTTTCAGTAGATAATTGTTTATCACATCTCTCTCAGTGAAGCACATTAATAATGAATGCCTAAATCATTGTACCTGACTCAAAGCTTATTATTGAGCTCTGCAAGAAGCCATGACTAATTTGTCAGAATTAGGACCTGTAAAACATATTTAATCACAGTAATGATTATTCAAAACTAAATGTTTTTTTTGATCCCAATCAAAAGGAATAATCTTAGTTTTTTTTCTAACTAAAAACCACTAATGGGTTCTTTAAATTTGATCACTTTAAATGGAAGATAAAAGTTTAACTTTTGAACAGCCACTGTCGTTACAAAGTTATTGGAGCCTGTGAGTATTCTTCGGGATGAAAATTCTATCCAACAACCTACCTAGATGATTCTATCAATACTTGTGTATTGGTTGGTTGCTCTCAGGCTATTTTCAATGTTGGGGCTGCATTGTAAACAATGGAAAAAAGCAGCTTTGTTCAATTTGCAAATTCATAATAATACAATGTACTTAGTTATGTTATAATTATAACTCTTGACTTACCATAAGCAAGACAAAGCTATTATCAAGATATCTGCTATTAAGGCCTCAACATACTAAGACAATGGAAAGTGGAAAAGTTACTTAGTTCTTTTCAATATCTCCCTAGACCTGAAGTGGTTGTCTTTATTATAATACAAACCTCATAAACAATATAATTGTATGAAAAATACCACAAAACTTAAATATTTTCTATTGTATGTATCTATAATGGAACAGGTAACATTTCACACATTCTAGTGATTGGTACATAAACCAATCAGACAGAACTATTGGTCGCTTTGTACTGACAGTATTATAAGATACATAATGTCTTAAAATATAGAACATTGTTCAACCCCCACATTTAAATGGATAATTTTTTCTGGGTATCCAATAACATAATTTGAAGTTGGTAAAAATCAAACCTAACAATACTATTTTTGCTGATAAGGAATCATAACACAAACATAGAAATTGTGTGAGAATGAAGTACCTACCTATAAATGAGGTCTTGTCCTACTCTAATTTATAGTTATTTCTCTTTAAGAGAATGTGGGGGTTCACACTTCACACTATACTACTTACATGTATTTGACATGTATTGGCATCTTTTATTTTTTCTGTTTGTTGTTCGCACATCTAAAGCAAGCACCTACAAAATTATGTACCTAGTAAAATTTTATGGAATTAGGTGCTTACCTATTTTACAGAAAACTTGTCAAAAGTGTTAGCTTGAATGACACAGCGTGCCTAAGTATCTACCTAGGGGGGTTTGAAATTACAAGGCAATTTCTTTGTCGATGGGAATCAAAGAGATCAATTTATGCCCAGTACATAGATTTATTTTTTTAATGGTAAAAAACAATGTGATTCTGCGTGATGTTTCATTTTGAGAGACCCGCATAAATATTTATTTTTCTTCACTTGCCATAATATCATTATCTAGATTAAAAATAATAGAACAAAGGCATTTCTTCGTTATTATCATTGCCTGTGGGACATCACGGGCTCATAAATAAATACTCAAATAATTAGTCTACCCAGCCTAAGATTCCCAAAGCTAGTATCTACTTCAGTAGATGTAGTCAGTTCATGACTAGTAAGTCATGAACTTAATGATAACCAAATCCATAACATTCAAGCCAAGTAATTACTAACTTGTCAACTTCTCTCATATCACAGTAGGTACGCCCAAAAAACAACTGTCATACTCTGATAGCAGATGCTTACCTATAGTTTTTGTTAAATATTCAGAAAAGATTTGCCAGAAAGCTACTGAGCACCATTTAAGCTTTTATATATATATATACATACATATGTATATGTATACGTACATATATTTTGTATAATGAACCAATACAATACTAGATATTTACTCAGAAAAGCAGACGGGATTTATGTTATTCACAACCAAAAACACCTGACATCCGTGATATTTCTCATCTAGACTTTAAAAGAAGATAATATACACTAAAATAGAGTGATTACAATACTCTTCATTGTCCTAACTCCACACTCTTCTTCCCTACGAAAATTGGCACAGATGACAGATCTAAGAGTCTCTCCTAAAAGAGTATCCGGGCTAAAAACCTATCTAGCCACAGTATACAGAGCTCTAAGTCTCTCCCAAGTATGTATTGTGTCATTTTGACAAACAGCCTCAAAACGCTCTGAACCTAGTATAGTCACAATAAAGTTGGCGACTTAACTAGCTCAGACAACTACTCAAGGGAGACAACAAAGCATCATTATCATCGTAATAAGGCTAAATAAAATAATTTTAAATAAGTACCTACTTTATACTAAAGTACTAACAATAACTACAAAAGTAACTCTAAGCACTTGCTTAGATCTCACATTTTATTCTCAGGAATATTAAAATGGCCTGCCAGCACACTTGAGGATCATATCCGGAACGCAGCATCTATTTACTAGTGAGGACAAACCATTATTTCATAACATTCAAAAAACTTTATCACCCTGCATCAACATTGTACTATATGTGCAATTAGCATGCATCCTCGCTTTGGGTAGCATACAAGTAAATTCACTTCACTCAGTATCTACCTATTCCCCACTATGCTACCTCATCTCCAAATAGAACTGCTGGGGCAAAGTAAATCATCAGCAAATAAACAGACTGTCTGACCAGCCTAGTTCACTAAAATGTTCTAAGTTTTATAACTCTGTTCAAGAACTTCACTATTATTCTGTGTTCTTGGTCATATATTATTTTAACATTTAATGACTAATTTAGCTGTGATTATTGATAATATAGTAAGTTATTATGGAACACTACACAAGTTTATACTTTATAGTTCCTTTAATAATGTAATAATAAACTACCTATGTGCATAAGTAATTTTATGCTTTCATGTACATATATGTAATAGCAAACAATTATAAATTCAACTTCTTTAATGGCTTCAATAATACTTAAAGTAAAAATGATAAACGAATACTTGCCTAAATATTAATTTTAAAGAATGATTACTCCTAAAAGTAAGTAGTAATAAAAGCACACATAACTATTAGTTATGTAAATAATTTACCCATTATGCAAATGCTCTAAACAACTACATTGTAAAACAAACTTATATTTCAGTTCCACAATGAAATAAAATTGAAAATTGGATGAACTTACCCAAGTGAAATCCAATTGTAATTTTATGAATGTGGAACTGAAATATAACAAACACCCACCCAGCCCAGTATCAGCTGGAAGCTGACCCAGGGCATAATGGGTAGGTACCTAGGTAGCCTAGTCCTAGGTACCCTAAGCTCTAAATCAATGACGTTTACAGGGTTGCCAGCAAAAGGTGGCCTATTAATTTTTTTTTTTTAATTATAGCTATAAAAAACGCGGTGCCTTCCGGGTTTGCGGGGAAAACTACATTGTAAAACAAACTTATATTTCAGTTCCACATTCATAAAATTACAATTGGATTTCACTTGGGTAAGTTCATCCAATTTTCAATTAGTTATGTTTTTAAATAGGTATTATTACCTCCAACAAATTATGTAAAGAGCAGTCAGTTATTTATGAAATTAGAGAATGAGCCAAATCTTAGCTTCAACATTATTATTATTATAATTAATTATTATTCAAAAGTATTTTTGCATGTGAAAGTACGTAAAATAAATATTAGGTACTTACCTACTGTTTGAAAGTAGGTAAGTACCTACATATGCATTCATGAATTAAATTAATTAGGTATATTTATGCATTCAGCAATAGCATAAGCGTCAAACCTTAATTTTTTTTATATTTAAAACTTTCTCCGTGCTTTCTGATTGTCTGTGAAATTATTTTTTGTTCTTTTGAATTTTTGTTCTGTGATTGTCCGAAGGAAAACATCGTGAGGAAACCAGTTAGTACTCATATAGGCGGCGATGGGCTTGCTACCTGTCACGTATGGAATACTAACTTCTTCAAGATGTGGGCATGTCTCAAATATGTATTTGTACATGCCGCTGACTACCCCCTTTGACATCTCCAAAGGATCCGGAATACATAAAAAGATCTGAGAGAATGTCTACTGCGCCTTGGAGATACAGTCGTAACCCTGTTTTTTAATTTATTTCTAACCTGTTTAGTTTCCAAGTTCATTCAAGGTATAAATTGATGTGCATTTAGGTACCTACTTGCTAATGGTCATAGTTATAGTAAACAAATCAGTACCTAAGAATAATTAATGAAGATGTTTCAACTTCTTATTTGATTTCCAAAGGCTTTTTAGAAATTCATTGACTCGTAATAACCTACATGATGTATAAAACAATCGAAATACTTGGTTCAAATATTAACATTATTGTCATTGTTTTAGAAAAACATGTTAAGTTTACTATCGACTATATTCAAAAAATTTGCTGATACAAAGAAAGTTTTAAAAATATTTTCAAATTCAAAAATAAGGTTTACCTAGGTAACAGTCCAAATTTATTTATACCTACACTTTGATACTCTGTTTAAAATGTATTGGACCTTGTTTGCTACTTACGCTACTTACAAGTAGGTAAAGAACTGCACTTATGTAAATATATAATACTAGGAAAACTTCTAGTAATTCTAGTTAAACAGTAATCGACGACAAACTAGATTTTCACAAGGAAAAACTGAGTTAAGAGGTGCATTTTAAACAACTAGGTACATTAGAAAAATAAAGAACTCTTTTACGTCCTTACATTTAATAACAAAAATCACACACGTACCCTTGAACTAAGTGAAAAATAAACGAATCAGGATCACCAATTTGCACTCGAGGCACATTTAGGTATGTACACACATTAGTTACTTTCATATTTTTAGGCGACTTTTAAGGAAGTGCAATACACACAGAAGAATACCGCGTTAAAAGCCACCATCGTCGGGTTCATTAATAAAATTAAAATGTATCAGAACGTCTCTGATTTTGATCACCAGTTACTTAAAACCCAGCCTTGTGCGAAACGAGACTACTTTCATTACAAAGTTTATCAACTGATCCCATTTACCTCGAAAAAATATGAGTACTTAAAACCAAAATCGTACTGGGTCATGACCAGTAAATATCGACTCAGTTCTTAAAACATAAAAAAAGTTTTCAGGTGGTATACAGCGGCAAGTCCAAAAAAAGCAAAATTTAAGCATATGCCGAAAATTATCAGGTTAGACAAGAACCATCTTAATTTTTTTTGCATTTGCCTAAAGTTAATTAGAAGCTACTAAGGGTTGCATGCTAGTCCATTGATTATAATATTTCAAAAAAACTTACAGTCTGCCATCAACCCCGCGGGGCTGCCAGTGTCCTGAGAACCCAAAACAAAGCCACACATCAAGAATTTTATCACAATTGCTCTCATAGTGACCTTCGCAATTTTCGGTCATAACGAGCGATCGAGTCGCCGGTTATCAGTAGACTAACGATGATGTAGTTTCCACCAAGAAGGCCGTGTGTTGAATGCCAGTTAGATAATTAAACCGTGAACTGTTCAAGGTCAAGCTGGACCTAAGTGCATTCATGTGGAGCTTTACCTACAAGTAGTGGAGGGTTAGGTAATATACGTAGGTACCTATATTTGTCGGTATTTTTGCCCAGATAAATAAATAAAAATAAATAAATAATGCTGGACATTTCACACAGCATCATCTAGCCCCAAACTAAACAAAGCTTGTACTATGGGAACCAGATAACTGTTATACTACTAATATATATTTTGTTTGTAAATACATACATATTATACATAGAAACACCCAGACCCGAGATAAATATTTGCAGATCATACAAACATTTATTCCGCCACGGGGATCAATCGGTTCTTTATGATTGTTCTGTCCTAATTAGGCTATTTTGGAGTAAGAATCTTGTTTAGTCTCTTAAGTTTTGTTTGAATAATAGTTTTTTTGCAAAGCTCCTGGGTGACCTTAGTGTAGCGGGTGAATGCTCGTCTGGACGCAGGTGTAAGTTCGATTTTCGTAGTGCGATTTGTTTAGGTACATTAAAGTATACTTATATCAGATTAAGTCTTAGTGTGGGATCGGAGCTTTTTAAGGTGATGTAGGCCGCAAAACTCACGTTTTGACTGTACGTCAAGTCATTTTTAAGGCATAAAAACATCGATTTTTTAATACTTTTTTGATGACAATAAATAGTTTAGGATATTAGTTTATTATGGGAGTCGAAACACGATTGACTTAATTTGACTCGATAGAAAAAATCACAAAGTTACCTCTCAATCTTCATCATAAAGCAGTTTCATTTGCTGGTTGTTTAAATTTTTTTAATGAAATTTTGTCTACGTGTTCCCTAATAAATACGGTAGAGGATTACGGAATTATTTTATTGCCAAGGAGTATTATTTTGTAGCAAAAAATACATTGTAGCAAAAAACGTTCAGTGTAATAGCGCGCGGGCTGGCCAGCACACCTTCAGACGGCCTAGGGGGCTAGGAGGGTGGCGAGTGCGGCGGAAGCCAGAGAGAGCCTTCACCTTAAGTGACTATTGTAGTTATTTTTGTTTTGTAGCTGAGTATACCTATGCATTATTTTTAACCTTACACTACGCTCTTTGATTTTGACTTTTCGCTGTACGTATTATTAATTATTATAAAAAAATGTGTAAGTAGTTTAATTGTGGACTGTTTCACATAAGTCCGCAATTTAATTACTTCTTTAATTCGTTCTTGACCTTCAAGAAGAACAGTTTCATGTTTTAAAAGTTACCTTGACATGTCAAAGAACTTGTTATTTATTGAGTAGCAAATTATTTTTGTACTTACGAAAGTATTTCTTGCAACAGAGAGATCGACAGACATAAAATTATTTAAATTAAATCTTACGTGCACACAGTTATATCAACGCCAGATTAAATTATAGGGACCTACTAATAGGTCTTCACTGTAAATTCATTGTCACATTTGTGTCATTTACCTGCTTAAGTACCTACCTATGTGAGTTGAATTTCTTCTCTTCATTATAAAAGTCTATTGTCTGTCTACCTTTGTTCAGGAATGCTATTCTTGTTGGAATAAGATTACCGAAGGACAAGAAGCCATTATTTTACTAATAATTTATAAATAAAGAAACGAAGTGTTTAATATCGAAAAGTAGGTATTAATTTCTAATTCGTTTATTTGTTTCTTAATTTTTCCAAATATTCAATGAACTTGTCCAGTAAGTAATCCATTTTATTTTACTCAATAGCCCAATCATTGCTTGAAGTTGCAGTCAGCAACAAAAGTCGGTTAACATTTTGATATTTCACTGACAAATATTTGAAGATTAAATCTCAGTCGATAATAATTTACAAGGCGAACTTTATTTTTCATTAAAAATTGGCGTCTTAAAAAACAAATTGTTAATCGACTTTCGTTACTGACTGTACTTAAGTTTATTCAAAGATTTCGAAAACTGCTCATTTAAATTCTAAATTCCGGAAATCCGAGCCTTAATAATCTAGTATCTAGATCGCAATAAGATTTGATCGATATCCGTTCCGATATTATATTGATTCGTGCTCAAAGACCATTGACCATAAATCATAGTTTACCATGCCACTTTATCATTATTATATCATATATTATTCTACACACAATTGGCAATAAGTATGTTACCTAATATTATATGTTGGAGCCATTTGGGGTCGAAACCCTGGGTCCGTGGGGTTCCGGGGCCCATCGTGTCTTATAAAATCTTTGAGGGCGTCCAGAAGCGACATGTGATTCGAGAGCTGGTGATTTTTGACACAGAGAATCAGCATTGCCATTCAGCGTGGTAATGCCGCCAGTATTTTGGGCACGCTTCCGACTGACAGTGACCAGGGGGCCTATTGTCTAACTTGAAATCCATTCCCATTTCACATTCCGACCAATCACACAGTACGAAAATTACGTATTTTGTCATGATACGTCATTTTCGTATTGTGTGATTGGTTGTCATTACAACCAATCACACAATACGAAAATTCCCATTGGATATGGGAATGGATTTCAAGTTAGACAATAAGGCCTCTGGATCAGTTGAGCTATCTATAGATCGTTTTTACGACGTTCCTTAGGTAGGTTGACTGATTCTATTGTATTTTGTAATTTTATGTAATTAGGTACTCTAAGTACATAATGTAGTTTAATTCTAAAAGAATTTATCCAATTGGCATTTATTAATTGTTTATTAATTGGAGAATGGAAGAAGAACACATGTTGTGCCCACCCCACATAATGTGGAAAAAGGGCAGGGAGATGATGATGAATTTATCCAATTGGCAATAATCACAAATACTTAGGTACCTAGTAAGGTGTAGCGGAGGTGTTGGAATAAGTTCAACAGGAAGATACCTATTTTTAGGGTTATTCTAAGGGTCAAGAAGTTGATATATGGTCATCTCTTCATCTTCATCATCTTATCTCATCTCATAAGACGGCATGACCGACAGCTCACCTGACGGTTCACGGGACGTCTAGGCGTCTATACAACGCGACGCTGTGCATCACCGTCAACTGGAAACTCATATATTGCGACACACATCGCCACCTTCAAAACTTGTTAGTTATTAAATTATTTCTATAGGTTTTAAACCCCGCCAAATGATTTCAAGCTTATTGGAATACAATGTCATCGCCGGTGTGTGTACCTTCGTAGAACCTAGTATGCGCTTTCAAACGATTGTTCCAACGTTTTTTCCAAGATCGATCTAAGAAAGGTAATTATATATAACTACCGGTTAATCTATAGTATTCTGTAATAGTATGTTGATCGGAGATGCGAGCCCGCACCGGTTTTGCCGGAGCCAGTGCCACACCGCGGTTACTCACGCACGCACGTTCATTACGTCCATTTCGATCACTTTAAAAACAAATAATCCCGCGCAAATTTTACGAAATAAAATGCCTCAGAATTTCACTTCGATTATACAAACAAACTATAATTGAACTTCTACGAGTAATATAACGAAAAATCTAAAAGTTACAAAGTGAAAAATGAATGAGTCAATGACTGAGAATGATACCTGGAAGTGGTATAAAGAAATGGTGCGGTCTTGGTTGGAGCAGCCGGGAGCGTCTGACCCTGAGGGGTTGAACCTGACGGACTTGAAGATGGACCAGGCGTACATGATAGGAACCGCGGCCAGGGACGTGGGAGTCTACAGCGTCTCTGATGATTGTTTTCGAGTGAGTACAAACAGCTTTAAAAACATTGGACCATTGTCAGATCAGACAATGTAAATATTTAGTATGATGCCTGGGAAATTATGGAATGTTTACGTCCCCGGAAAGTTTCGACCGAAGGAAGAATTTAATGTTAACAACATACTTACATATTTCTTTTGATGCTGCCAGCGTAAAATAAATTTAGGTTTTATTACATTTGAATTGTCCTAAGTATCTACATAACCTATTAACCTACGTGTACACTGCACATAGAGTTCTATTGTTTTGTAAAAAATCCTAAATAAATACTAGTTTGCCTGTGGCTACGGTGGTGTGATCCCACTCATATAATAAAGCTGAAAGTTTGTGAGTTTGTTTAGATGTTTAGGTAGATGTTTGGATATTTGTGTATCAATCACGCCTAAACCAGTGAACCGATTTGGATGAATCTTGGTATAGGCATAGATACCTGGAATAGCATAATATAGGCTATTCTAAATGTTGGTACCACGCGGGCGAAGCCGCGCGCAGAAGCTAGTAATATCTATTTCTGTCTCTACATCTATTTATTCCACTTATTTAGTAAAATGTATATGCACTTTAACACGAGCTCTTAACGGTGAAGGAAAACATCGTGGAAACCCGCAGCATAGTCAGCTCCACACGTATTGACGTTGTCTTTCCTGTGGGCAAGGCCGGTTAAGCTGAGAATATTGTTTAAATGCTGAGCAAGCCTATTCTAAGCCTATCCTTAACAATGTCCCAGGCACTACAGCGTAGGCTACCTCCTGACGCTGTGTAAATTATCTAATAGGTATAGATGTAAAGGCCTAAGCTTTTTTTTACATCACATTAGGCATTTCAGTCAAAGATCAATTCAAGATTTCAGCCAAATAGGTATGCTAAAAAACCTAAGATAGTTTAGGATAATAGAGTGAACGATGCTCTACATTGTTGTATCTTCAAGCATCTAATCAATGTCATCCATTATCGGTTATCTTTGTAAAATAAACTTAAAATATTCAGGCCGTATCAAATTATGTCAAGGTTTACTTTATCAATCTATCCTAAAGAGAGCTATTACCTAATTAATTTTATTGATTGTCAGAAGCAGATTTGTCGTCAAATAGTTTCATTTCCTGATGAGATTCATTGGT
This sequence comes from Epirrhoe alternata, assembly GCA_963565295.1. Taxonomy (NCBI): domain Eukaryota; kingdom Metazoa; phylum Arthropoda; class Insecta; order Lepidoptera; family Geometridae; genus Epirrhoe; species Epirrhoe alternata. The sequence goes on along the minus strand of OY751381.1, from coordinate 6,891,316 downwards.
ATCGACGTGAAATGTGGTAATTTCATTTAATTGCAAAAATAAAATTATATGTATTTCGTAATAAGGAAGTAATTCTGTCAATTCAATATTATTTAAGTACTTTTCGATACGGTGCACTACTTTCTCTTGTATCGCGGGTGTTGATAGCAAACAATGAATTTATGGAGAATTCTGTAAGAAACAGTGCCCATGTGGTACGTTCGACTTTAATCCTTTGTGTTGGGAGAAAAAGTTTGTAAACATACATAGCTTGTGACGTCAAAACATGCCTTGATTCTCACGTTCACTTCAAACATACCTATGCTTCATTTACACGCAAAATACTTCATTGTTAGAATCAACATAAATAAACACGACTTTCTTCTTACAGATAAGCACTGATTTCCCTTTACTGCGATTTTATTTTTAATGAAAACAAAAAACTTAGGTATTTATTTAAGGACATCCAACGGAAATATCACAAAAGTATTTTCAATTTCTTACCTAAGCTACTTATCAGTGCTATGTACTTAAGTACTTGCTTATTAGTGTTTCCCCAGTTATAGGATGCGACATAAAAGAAAGACCATCTATTTTCTTTTGTTTATGGGCTTGTCACTGGCACAATTTTAATTGATAGAAAAAATGTCCAATCGAACCATCCATCACTAGTCTAGCGTGTATATATCGTAAACCCGTATACCTATAATTTTAAACTGTAACAGTGCAGTAACGACACAACCACGATACAACATCCGTATTGCTATCGTAGATATGGTTTTTTATATTTTTTGTTTGTTTCGCTTCCTCGCATAGCAATGCAATGAAAAGTAACTTCTACCTGATTAAAAAAACCATAGGTGCTTGTACTAACTTTATTGCTTATAAATAAAAGGTAAACAATGCAGTTTATGTCATTGACCTCTAAGCTTGATGTGTCACAGTCACAGGGTTTTCCTGAACATAACACCTTTTGCTCACTCACGCAAACGTATTCACATCCATGTTTTACCAACATTGCTGTACGTGTAGAAAATGGGTTTTCAGCTGATTTCAGTCCAAATATTTTATGATGGTAAATTTTCTACTTTCTCCTCTATTCTCATGTGTTTTTGTTGTTTGATTTAAACATAGTGTCCTGACTTGAACAAGTATATCTGTTCAAATTATATGAACCGGATATTTCACTAGTCATACATAGTCAACATCGTACCACAATCGTACCTACTATCGTGCAGAATTGCGAATCTATGTCAAGTATGCGTTGAATGCCGCTGAGTAGAAAATATGCCTTCCGATTTAGCAGCTGATGGTGAAGTTGCATGGTGATAAATGCAAAAAAAAATTGATGTCTGTGTTTATATTGCTAAATATAACATCTTCTATTCTCTATTTACCAATGTAAGGTCTGTTAATGTTTTTGGTCCTTATATCACCCTCTCCGATGATATTTTCATTGCCCTCTCCAAATAATGATTATTGAATGACTAAAAAACATTATTCGGCAATTAAATGCGTAACTCCTTTGAATGACAGTTGATTAGGTCTAATCAGGGATTATAAAAGCTGTGATTTATTCTTCGATGATGAACCAAATAAAATAAAGCAGTTATTATTTTCTTACAGTGCCCGTTTGAACTTCAGAAGACGATTGCGGCGGACACCGATGAATGGTGGACGATAAGCACAGTCCGGCGGACCACATGGAGGGTCTACACAGACTATTCAGAGCAATACGTCACTGCCGGCAATACCACGTGAGATTTTTTGTCTATATCTTCTGCCCATACTTTGCAAGCATAGTAGTTCCTACTAAGAAAGAAGTAACGCTTCAACTCTTCCCAACAACGTCCATCTTGAATGAGTTTCGTAGATGACCGCCACTACAAACTGCCTACATAGAATTAGGACTAGGTACTATATTATGAGAAATCCAAGTGCTTTGTGTTACGACTTATTGTTTATTATTTTTGTTATGATAAACAGGGGTTTACTGTGTCAACTGCGGCCAGATGTGGGCCAGTTTGGAGTGTACCGCCTCAATGCTAGTGCAGAGGGCTGCAACGTGGATGTTGTCAAGGACCCGGTCGATATTTACATGCGTAAGTTTACGTAAACATGCATTTTCAACAAAATTATGATCATACGTAAATGCTTAGGTATATCTCTCTTCTAGAAAAGTAATGGTTTCAGATATTTTCACAAGATATGGAAAAATATATATTGAAAACTATCAATGATTACAAAAGTTAGGTAGGTAGGTGCTCTGTGACCATTATTAAAATTTTCATGCACCATATACTACCATATTAGATAACTTATGAGTAAAAAATAAATGATCCTAAATCATCTGTAATAGATGGATAAAGAGGCCAATGATGATGATGATATGAGTAAAAAATACCTTGTGTATACTTTTCGCATTTTAAATAGCATGTTGTTGTAATGGTTGCTTTGTAAAATTGTAATCCTTGACATACAAATACGCTCACACTATTATCCTCAATTGAGACCGTATCAGCAATAATTTGCATAGTGAGAGAGGATGAAATAATCTTATTTTGCATGAAGTCAGTAAAAAGTGAGGCCTATGGGATATCAAATAGAAACTTACGCACAAAACATACTGATTCAATTTTAGCTTAATTTTCAAATAACATCATCCACGGCCAAACTTTACCCTCTGCTGGGTATAGCCCATTGACGGCCCGTGACCGTGTACAATATCGTACATAGACTAGACACCATAGCCAATTTAACAGACATTATTTTTCCCCATTATCTGTATACCCACCTATGAACATAAAGGCTTTGTATTAAGTACTATCGATGAAATCATTAACCTTGGAAATACCCATCAACCCCACTTTACCAACCCCCAATGATTTCCTAGAAAAGTTTTCATGCACTTTCTCAGACACGTTTTTTTGTAATTTAAGCGAACAGGAAGTTAAGTTAAGTTGGAGGAATATGGGGGAGACCTTTGCCCAGCAGTGGGATTGTATAGGTTGACAAAAAAAAAAAAAAAAGCGAACAAAATATGTTTCGTTTGCTAAACTCGCAGCAAAATCAAGTGTTTAATAAATTGATAAGATAGATTGAAGTAGTCACGCACCAAAAGTCGGAGAAAATTGTGAAAATCTGGCGTAACTAATACCGCGGTCGCGATGGGCCAGGGAAAGTTGTATTACCAATGTCATAATCATGTTTGATTGCTTTTTGCACACCATGATGAAAGTCATCGTCACCTAATACAGACTGACGTGCCCAAACCCACTAATGGGAACTGGTAATGACTAACGAGGTGTTTGCTTTTGCATAGAGCGCATTACGATAATTATGAATTTATCGTAAAATAAAGTCGTTGCGTTTTCATTCCAAGGTGTTGCGTTATTTTTAAGTGAAAAAAAAAATGTCATGACTAGCGTAACGGAATCTTCAATAATGAAGATGAATTATATGACGGCTGGACTGATTTATAGCGCTTATGTACATATACCTAATACTGAAGATACCTGAACCAATGAGGATGATTGCTTGATAGAGTTACTTACTTCATCATCATCATCATTACATTGAAAGCCTTGCCTTCGCGTGCTTTGTGGAGGGCCAGATAAAATCAACGACGTTAAACATTATCCGTTATCAACTGGAAGAATTATCTAGGATCTTATCTGTCAAATGAAAGGATGGTGTAACCAGCCTATCTGTTTAGCTGACCGCTAAGAGTACCTAACTGTGAATCATTCGTTCTCGAAAGAATGATTTAAATTGTCTTCTTTCTCTTGTACAGTTTTACACTTCAGGCAAAAAGGTATAAGTAGTCAAAAGGCATACTTCAGGCAAAAAAGTATAAGTAGTCAAAAGGCGTACGCATTCTCCCCATCCTTACATACGGTGCTCAGACTTGGTCTTTGACAAAACGTCAGAAGTCCGCCCTTGGGGTCTGTCAACGGGCCATGGAGCGTAGTATCCTAGGTGTAAAACTGTCAGACCGCGTGCGGAACAGTATACTACGCTCTAAAACCAGAATTGTTGACGTTTGTGAGAAAGCCGCCAGCCTGAAGTGGAACTGGGCCGGACACGTCTGCCGCATGTCGAACGATTTGTGGGCAAAACGAGCCACACAGTGGACCCCACAAAATATGACGCGCAGACGTGGAAGACCTAGGATGAGATGGCGGGACGAGCTGGACTCTCACCTGAGAACTTGGCCTGTTGCTGCGTTAAATTGCGAAGAGTGGAAGGAGGGAAGGGAGGCCTTTGCCCTGCAGTGGGACGACACGGGCTAAATAATAATAATAAATAAATAATAATAGTCAAAAGGAAGGGTCAAGCAGTTTATGTATGTTCAATTGTATTTTTGTAAGTTCCATTGAAGCACCTAAACTAGTAGTCAGATTAATCAGTTGTAAGATTGTAGTCTTGTAAAGATGACAGCCTTATTCTCTGCTCCAACTGAACAGAAAATCTGGTGACACTAGTGACTATAGGTAGAATGGTAACACCTATCATGGCGGTGTGGGCGTCGGTTGTTGGCCCCTGTCCTTTGTTGCACGATTGTCTTGATGGGCATCATCCGCCGGTGACGACCCACAAACGAAGGTCTTCGTCTTGAGATTGCTCAGCCATTCAATTCGTGTGGGGTTGGGTTTGGCTCGTAATTGGATGATTAGATCCTCTTTATTCTATGCTAAGCGATCACGGACTAAAAAACTGACATTTTTAATTTTATTTTTTATCTGAAAATCTATACCTACATTTTACACAACCACATATAAAATATTTCGCTTAACAATCATCCTTTAGTCATGTTATTGGTAACAGTCCCTTGCCATTCTATTAAATTTCCCATAAAGTGTGTAGAAGAGATCCCAGAAGGTCATCCTCTGGTGATCAACTCTTTCTTCAATATAAACATCGGAGTCTATGACAAACGCCGGTCTCGTGTCTGCCGTCACTGCTGGCCAAAGTATTGGAACTAACTCCGATTGTTGTGGGGTGGGGTTCCTAAAATAAAATACAATGTTAAACCAGTCTGATTAATACTCTCTAACCTTTCTCTACTTACTCGTACGTATTATAAAAAATAACTTACCCATATTTAATGAAGTTTGCCCACAAATAAGTAATACGATCTACAACCAATTGCTCTTCAGCAGTTCTCTGCTCGTTTGACAGTTCGAAGAGATAACTCAGCTCTGCCGAATGACCTGCCCCCTCCACCTCAGAGTTACCAACGTAACTAAATAAATATTCATAGATATCTCCCGCATTCTCGTTCAGCAATAGATTCATGGTCCTCTGTGCTGGATGATTGAAGTCAAAATCTGATTCGAAATCTTTCAACTCTGACTCTACATCTGAAGATATATCTGCATCACCGATATAAAAATGCTGTATCGCCTTTGCAGCATTTATAGTATCAGTTTCGTCTAATTCAAAATTATTCTTCACTTTCTCATAAAATGGATCACTCCTATAATATTCGTTATCCAAGATGTCTCGCTCTTTATTTGTGTAACCAATCAGGACTGGCGTCCTGCGAACTTTTAGCTCATTAGACAATGCGTAGGGATCATATTCGACAAAATTTTCAATTCCACTAAAAGATCGCTCTTTACATGGTTTAAGGTTCAGTTTCAAATCATGAGCGGCTGCGGCGACTAGTTTATGATCTGCCCGGATAAGATACTCCAACGCTTCTTCGGAGTCAGTTGTGTTAAATCCTAAAAGTGCAGCTATTTTGATAGCAGCATCAACATCACCATTGACAAACATGCCTTGGCTTTGTGGCGTTCCACTTTCAACGATAATTTTGTGGAAAAGTTTGTCGTTCCTTGAATACAAGTGTAGTAAGGCAGATGTTGCTCCAGCGTCTTGTCCGGCGACAGTGACATTGTATGGATTACCACCGAATGAAGCAATGTTCCTTCTAACCCAGCGTAACGCTTCAAATTGATCCTTAAGGCCTTGATTGCCAGGCAGTGATGGGATGGCAAGACACATAAATCCATAGGGTCCTAAACGGTAATTAATAGTGACCACTACAATTCCATGTCGTACAAAATTTCGAACTCCGCTATAATCTCCAGCGCTGCCACTACTGAAATCACCTCCGTGTATCCAGAATAAGACGGGCAATGGGCTTCTTGAGCCGGCTGAACTTGGAACGAAAATATTCAGAGTCAGGCAGTCGATAGAAGTATTGTCTTCAGAAGTCTGTTGAGGGCAACGGACTGAACCATCGTTCGCGTTGTGGATTAACTCATTAAATGGTACTGGTTCCCTTGATGCCTGCAAAAAGATGAAAATGTATCACATAACGTATAATATTATCCGAATCATCATGAGTAAACTCGTGCTTTAGTCAGTTACAAATGTGTTGGTGAAAAAACTAATTATTTCTTGGTGTAGGGTTCCATATCGGGTCTTTATGGTGATGTTATATTATAATTTTGTAAAGGTGTAAAGGCCTAAGTTTATTAAATTATCAACTTTCATAAATACGGCTATGATACCTAAGTATTTATAATTGACACATAAACAAATGCATAAAAAACAAGTATAAGTAACTTGTTTTTCTCAATGTTGTTTTGTGTTACTCACCCCGAACGGGTTATCTATATCGACATTTGCATACGGAATTCCTAGGAACATTGAATAGTCGCCATCAGTCGCCCTCTGCCCGCTCACCAAACCCTGACCAGCAATAAGAACCAAGGGATCCACCCTCACTTCAACACCATACACACCAACTACACACAACACACACAGTATAACCCCTCTCATTTTTGAAGCACTGACTACCGAGTAGTAAATTTTGGGTAACTCACTTACCTTTTACATTCAAAGATAATGTTTATCTGGACATTTTCAAGAGATTGGGATCAAGGTTATCTAAAGTACTTTACCTATCCACGCAATACAGTCCCATCTCGAATTCCAATGAGATTAAGAATAAACAAGTTGTAGGCACTTTCGTATCGAAGTTCAGCGACGCCCACTCGACGCGCGAATCTTTGAAATGTTTATTACTAAGTTGGCCTTAAAGAATTGGCATTGTTCTTATGCAACCTGTAAATCTGAATGCATTCTACAAAAATTGGCATTTGCCCAGAGGCCCTGACACAACCAGTTTTGGTTTGATGATCCGTTAATTCTGTAACAATATAAAAGTTAAGGTCTTAAAAGTAGAGCAGACACCTAACAGTGTGACACGATTGACGTACCTGGAAATACTCACCTAACTGTACAAAACTTTGTTTGTTTGGCAGGGGTAATTTCTAAAACCACTAATTGAATCCTTTTCTCTATAAAAAGATAAGTTAAGGACATTAACCCTGCACCATATAGATCGCAGGTAGCAAGAAATAGAAGGAAGAATAGGAGATATCTTAGATAGTCTTACAGGAGCCTTGTATTACAGCCTTGCTTCTACTTCTGGGACTCTTGCTGACGATATGGCTTCTATACGGCATAGTGAAGCTGATCATGTCTCGGGTGCGGAGTACCGGCAAGCTACGATACGGAGACAAGGAACTGGCCATACAACAACGACTCAGAGCTCTTGACACTTTCCGAGGGTAAGGGTAACTTGTTTCAAGGTCTCTACTTTTTCTGAAAAAAGAAAACGAATCAGAACTATAAGTATTTTCAAAACACGGAAGACAACATCGCTCTCAGACTCCTCCGCTCAGATTTTCAGGCATAAAGTTTTGGGTGAATTTTAAGATGTCCATCCACATAAAACAATTATTATACATACCTAGCAATTAGTAACTTGTGTCTCTTGGTGAAAATCTCAGTTATACTCGAGCAAAACCATGCGCTAAAATTTGTATTTAGGTTTATCATGCACCTAAATAATCCAACTAAGCTAGTTGAGATGAGCTTTTTCTCCCCAAACTATAGTTCTTCTCATTTATTCTTGGCACTTCTAGAGGTAAACTTCGCTATTTACAGGATAGCAATAGTCTTCATGATATTTGTCAACGACGGAGCTGGCGGATACTGGTGGTTGGAGCATGCGACTTGGAACGGTCTCGTGGCCGGTGACCTGGTGTTCCCAGCCTTCCTTTGGATCATGGGCGTCTGCGTACCGCTCTCTGTGAAGAGTGCCTTCGCGAAAGGCATCCCGAGGTGGAAGATCATACTCCATATTGTCAGGGTAAGTTCATATGAGTTTAATTTTATTTGCTCGTACTTCCAATAATCGAGGTAGGTATCACGTGGTTTTTCAATCCATCTCCGTTTCGGAGATACTAGGTAGGTACAAATTATTTATTGAAGTATTTCGTAAAGTATTTTTAAATGTTTATTGCTATAATTTAAGTAAAGAGATCTAAGAATGCTATCTTACGAAGTTCTTCGTCATTGTGTCTTCAGCTTCTTTATAATATAGATTTTTTTTTAGAAAATAGGCTTTATGTGTTTTAAAAGACCGTGGGAATCGATTGTAGGCATTTGATCAACAGCTTTTAGCAGCAGCAATTTTAGAAAACGAGGCTTTTAACGAATTTCATTTATTTTTTATTGAAGCTCACTGAATTTTTACTATTTGTACACCTTTTCATAACAAACGCGTAAAGATTTGAAATAAAAAAAAAATCATCTATGGCGAAGCAACCAAGATAACTTGAAATAACGTTTTCTCTTTCCAAAATAAAGCCATATACTAATAAACTTGACATAAAGTTATGCCATGAATAACCTATGAATAACCATAATAAGTTAGTCTATACATGACATAACTTTATTTTAAGTTTATTAGGGGCGTATAACTTTTATTCAAATCTCAAACAAAAAGGTATCAGTATCGACAATCTGACTTTGATTGCGTGCTTGACGTCCCTGTGCCTGGAATTATTTTTGCTAATGCGATGACGCATAACTGGTTTTCAAACTTATAAGTAGGTACAGGATCTTGTCTTGCCTTTTTACATCGCTCCAGAGATTGTTATTCCAGTTTTGCGGTCGCCGCACGCAACCACTTTACGCTTTCCTGTGAGACGATCCTCATTTAATACACTGAGTTCATTAGTCTATACCATAAAATGCTAAATTGACCGCTGGCGGATTCAGCCCGATCTGGTTTTTATTATAAACACGGGACATTTTGAAATACATCAAAATATGCCGATACTCTATTATTAGAGAAAATAAAAATGTTAATAGGCATCATTGTTTTATTCCTTTTGATAAATAAATAATATCACTAAATTGGAATTTATCACTACGTTCGGTTTTCAATTTAGGATTTGAAAACCGAATGTACGAATTAATCATTCTTCATTACAAAAAGTTTGATTACGCTCAGTGATAGGCGCTGTCCAAATAAAAAAATAAGTAGAGTGCCTCAAACTTATCTGGACCGGTGGCCAAAAGAGGAACTAACGAATTTTACTGTAAATTTTTTTTCTACCAACACCAAATGCGATAACAGCGCCTCTCTCACCGGTTCAGATAAGTTTGTGGCACTCTAACTAATGTTAATGTCAGGTCGGTGGTCATTTTTCTTCGTATCAATTTCTTATCTTGCTTTGAGAATAATTGATGATCAATATGCTTGGAACGAACTAGGTAGCCTCTCCCTTTCACTTATCGAGTGAAAGCTCCCGAATGTTCGAAGGAATAAAGTTAAAATTTTTATCGTCTCGTACTGTGAGAAAGTAGAGTTATTTTGTTATTACCACCTACTTACTGTCTTACATATTGATGCAGTACTTATCATCAATAACTTATAATAACTTAATCAACATATTAAAATCTTATGAAATTAGTTCTGTTGTTGCTGAGATTACCATAATACAAACTCATAAATACTTATAGGTCAGAAGTACCCTAAACCGACGAGCATGTATGAAGAATGTAATGAGAGTGAATGAGGCGAAAGTTGTGTGTCAGGATCGTAGCGAGTGGAGATCCTCTGCCTACCCCTTTGGGAAAGAGGCGTGATTTTATGTATGTACGTAAATACTTATAGAGATAGACTGATTTGATGATGATGCCCAGGGCACATAGACCCTCCTCTGGGGATACATGCTATTATAATATTATTTCCTGCAAAATTTTATAATAAATAGGTAGGTATTGTTTGTACTACCTACACATTAGCTTGTTGATCACTCAAAAATTGTATGAACCCATAGATCTGGACAAACACTTGAGGAACGTGAGGCAAATATGTTTTTTTTTCACTGAAGATTTGGGTAAGAACATCTCGCAATCAAGGACAGTTGCAATTCTACCAGCATTATCGAGAACATAGGTAACACTATTATGTAAGGCTGCTGCAGAGCCTTTTAGGTTCGTAATAATTACGTAAGGAATACTTGCAAGACGACTGGTTCCAAGCTTTAAGCACAACGTTACACCTAAAGCAGGAGTCCTGCTTACCGGCACTTGTTATCAAACCAGTTATTATTATTATTATTAGGAGCCTGTAGTGTTCCACTGCAGGGCAAAGGCCTCCCTTCTCTCTTTCCATTAATCTCTATTTTAGGCTACCGTGGACCAGTCCTTTAAGTGGGCATCTAATTCGTCCCTCCATCTACGGCGTGGTCAAACCGAAATTGCATGAAACTCATGTTTCATTTCAAATTTATGTACCCAACATACTCGTAGTGTTAGATTAGGATTTAATAAAGCGTCCAAGTCCAAAAGCTGTCGTTTATTCGCTCAATTGATCAGCATTTTCAATAATAATACTGCGAAGTATGAGTTGAACTATCTATTAGATCATTTTCAACGATCCTTATAAGTTTTCTATACTAATATTATAAAGAGGAAAGATTTGTTTGTTTGTATAGTTAATATGTTTACCTACCTACTGCTTTAGGCTACAGTTTAATATGCCCTCAGCGCTGGCAATGAGCTTTCTGTGTATTAAGTTACAGAAGTATCTCATAACGGGTTGCTAACCTTTAGGAACCTGTGTGTTGTAGAAATGATGTTGGTATTATTATAAGTGCTTTTAAGGACTTTTTCCCATAGATTTCTTTAGATAAGTACTAATTCTTAGTCAATTAAGTCAGTAGGTAGTTACCTAAAACTAATTATATTTTAAATTAACTAGAACGGAACAAACATGGACACAGGTAGGTAAGTAAATATTTGTTAAATAAGACAGGTAAGTTAACTAAAATTTTACCTATAATTATTTTCACGTAGGTATTTATCACGTACCTACTGAAGAAGTAAAATGAATTAAGTAAGTTCTTAACTAATAAATCATTGTTTTTTTAATTGCATTATTATTTCAATGAATTCGTTGGGAATTATTGCTGAAGACTAAAGTAATAAAAAAATACTGAAGTAGGCAATGAACAATTATTAGATGTTTAAAAAAATGCAATTAATTCGTTGAAAATCAAAAGCAATATAATTTGTCGAACATGCGATTGTTTTGAACGTGTGTTGATTTTAAAGCATGATACAATGATCTCATCATTGACCTGAACTATAGAATACGCATATGTACAATTTGTTTAAATGTGGTACAAAAATGTCTATACAATTTATGATTACTATACTTACAACCAGTGTAGATACTTAACGAGTAGGTATTACCCCAGATAATATAATACTAGTATTACCTACATTTACTCGTAACGTAGTTTATGCATTATTGAAGACATTTGCTTATTGCACTACGACTTCAAACAATGCCATTTTCTTTTAGAAATCATTTTCCCACATTCGACTTTAGAGATATGTCTAGACCTATTGACAATTTAAATTCTCTGCACGCAATCCATTCACTTTTCAATTACATCAGCTTCCGTATCTTATATTGGGTATGCAGTTTGATCTTTCTCAATGTACATTACTGGCTGTTGTTTTTTGCGGCATATTTCCTTGGAAATTCTCAGGCGTGCGTGTTGGACAGATCTCTCTTCGTCGGAAACTATCGACTCACCTGTATTCGTTTCTAATAATGAGGTGACGTTGGAATCATGTCTTGGACAAGTGACCCAACTTATTATACCGCTAAACTGTAGGTTAGATCTAGTTGATAAGTAAGGAAAATTTAAGATTTTTTTAAAGAATGGCTATAAAGGCGATAGTCCTGGATTTGGCTTTAAAAACTTTAAGAATATCCAACAAGGTGGACAAAGTGTCATTTAGGTAATTGACATCGGCAATAGATGCAAATAACTTATAAAACCGGAGGTAAAACAGAACCAGTTTCAATTTTATTATTATGTTCGCTTAATGAGCAGTGATTTAATAATTAAGACCCCGAATAATCAACGTGAAGCTTTTCCTAAAATTCCTGCAAAATATTTTCTTCCGATTCTAAAATTGTTCGTATTGTTGGTAAGTAGGTATAGCAACAAAGCAACAATAATTAGTAGTACCTATTATGTAGGTTATTAGATTGTGATGACTCATTGAAAGCTGACCCAGTGTCGGTCGTGGCCTGGTTGAGATAGAGATCGCAAAGCTGATCATTTATTTGAATGATGCCTGATTAGTACCTAAGTGTGAAGTAGAACACTTGAAACATGTTATATAGTGCCTTTTTTTCTGTTCATTGTACCTATTATTTTTGAATGGACTTGCTCTCTTTTAAAATGTTTCATTAGATATATGTGTGTGCGGTAAAAAATACGAAGATAGAGCTCGTAAAAAACACCGGAAAATAATTGAAAAATGGTGATAGATTTTTCAATTATTTTCCGGTGTTTTTTTACGAGCTTCTTATTCTCTTCGTATTTTTTGACGCACATACCTATACAAACATCTGCATAGTTAGATGTGCTGGTTCCCATTTCAGTATCAGTTGAAAGTTACCATTAGTCCTTAGATTATTTAGATTAGTCTAAGCTATTCTGTTAGAAATCCTCACAGCTAGACTTCAACGCACAGGTATCGTCATCCCGTTGCTTGCCTAGTCGACTGCAAGCGGCCTACTTGCTCACTAGAAACATTTTTTAAGATAGCGTCTATGTAGGTAAATGACTTAAAAAAACAAACGTCAGCACTCAGAGACGTTAACGGCTACTTTAATCCATTCCTAAAGAATATGGATGAAATAAATGATCAGCTGATTTTATATGGATCCATGTTCCAGCGTTCATTCATGATGTTCCTGCTGGGAATATCGCTGAACACGATCTACGGTTCGAACATGCTACACGAGTTGCGTATATTCGGGGTGCTCCAGCGGCTAGCAGTCGCGTACCTCGTGTCTGCTGGCTTCTATGCACTCACTGCGCCCAAATACTACACACCGCCTAGGGTAAGCCGAAAGAACCTTTTAAATGTGGAATCGTGTTAATAAACTCCTGTTTAACCGACAAAAAAAGAGTGAGTTAATTCGTATTTGTTTTTGTATTTAGGGTGCTTGCGGACAGGCGCTTAAAGATGTCCTATCGTGCGTGTGGTGCTGGGCCCTAGTTGGCTTTTTGGTGGCCGCCCATACTGTCATCACTTTCGTAGTTCACCATCCAGATTGCCCAGCGTAAGTGTTTATTGACACCACTATTCAGTTTGTATGGTTCAGTGTTGGTCTGTGGTTCAGTCCCTGTTATCTTTCTTCAAAACTACCAACACTCTGGTGATCATTTGATCTCATAATCAGCTGTGCCCCAGGATTATGTAGTTTCAGATTATTTATTCTAATTTATTCCCAGTTCTTTATTAGGTCATCTATCCCGAGTAAAATCTAAAGTTTTTGGCTCAAGAAACGTTCGTTTTAAAGGATAGCAAACACCTTTGATGCATAATGCGTTAAATGTTGATAGCCAGTAACTTTTATCCCTAGTTCCACCTGCCAATATAAACCGTTTGAATACTTATAAGATGTTATTCCAGAGGGTACATGGGCCCGGGTGGTAAACACGATGACTGGGTAGCGTCGGAGTGCAGTGGCGGAGCGGCGGGTTACCTCGACCGGTTGCTGCTCGGGGAACAACATCTCTACCAGAACAGCGATGCCCGTCGCGTGTATGGGGGCCCACCTACCGACCCGGAGGGTCTACTGGGTACGTTACCTTTACTACACACAAATTTTCTATTGTTTTAAAACAGCGAGGGGTAATTTAATTCGATGGAAATGCTGGGATTTAATAAGGAAACTACCCAACTAATTACGACGATCGATGGTAGATAGTAGGTAGGTATCTACCATTGCAAATTCGTTGGGTAGTTTCCGATATCAAATCCGATAGCTCTTCTAGAGCAAAGTTCTTATAAAAGTAGAATATCAGTCACACCTGTCCTTACACTAGAACTCCAGTAAGAATCAGAAACTATGAGTAATTCCCACCACAAAATCCAGAAGCAAACATCCTGTTCAGTACATCATAGCTTCATACCCAGGTTGTCTAACATCCGCGGTGCAAGCCCTACTAGGAGTTCAAGCAGGCGCAACAGTGCTTCTACAACGCTCGCACAAATCCCGTATCTCACGCTGGCTGGCGTGGGCGCTGGTGTTTGCCTTAGCCGGCGCTCTGCTGGCTGGCTTCTCCCGGGAACATGGCGTGGTGCCTATTAATAAGAATCTGTGGTAAGTGCATTATTTGATAGCATCAAGGCTTCACTCATAATGCAGTGGGTACAGTGGATGGAAATGAAACTCCCTCATATTAGACAAAGTCAAATGCACGAATGGAGCAAAGAAGCCTCTTTGATGCGCACTATAAGTCCTTTCATCGTAATTGGTACGAAAGAATGACGCAAAAGATTTTAAAAAGCATCCTAAAAATTGCACCCATGCTATCTTCAAAGAAGAAGATAGACATGAGAGTTAGAAAAACTTGCTGATTTGGCAAGTTTTTGTGCCTAAATAAAGGACGTAAAATATCAAAACTTAGATAGGACATGCTGTAGATAAATTGCTTATAATTTTATTGTACTTATTTTCTCTCATAGTACTGTTTTTGCAGGTCAATATCATTCGTGCTGGTGACGTCAGCCTGCTGCCTAGTCCTGCTTAGTTTCTGCTATACTCTAACCGATGCGTGGCGGATTTGGGGAGGTGGACCCTTTCAAGCTCCAGGCCTTAATGCCATCGCTCTTTATGTCGGCCATTCTATATGTGCCCATCTCTTTCCGTTTCATTGGAAGGTTCCAAATATGCGTACGCACACACTGAGTCTGATTGAAGCAGTTTGGGGCACAGCGCTTTGGGTGATCATTGCCCATATTATGGCGAAGAAGAAAGTATTTATTACGTTGTAAGATAGTCCATGGTTGTAAGGTTCGAATCGCGCGTCTCCTGATTAACTTCGTCATAAACCTACGCTGGTAGAAAAAGGGTTGTAAAAATTACTAATGTGAAAAGAAAATACCTTTGCAGTTAATGTATAGGTACATTTTAAATAGTGCTATTATGATACTTACAAGTGTAAATTAAGCTTTTAGATAAAGCCTTCTTTTTGTAAAAAGATATTTTAGTTTTAGGTTTGATAAGAGTGGCTGGTAGAATTCCAAAATTATTGACTGTATGAGAGAACGTTAAATAATATCTAGTCTTGAAATGTAAATTTGGCAACTTTTATTTACTTTTAAAATTTTATTGTCTGTTTTCTCGCACAACAAATCTGTTTGACTATTTTTTATTTTTAAACGAGATTCGTAGAAATAAGCAATAAGTGTGGAACTGTGGTTTACATTTTGTGCAAGCTACACCTATTTAATTTTATAGTAAGCATATAAGTAAGATTTTTTGTATTTGTTGTAACATGGACTGGATTACGAATAAAAACCATCAATTTACAATATTTGACGCTTTAATAGCTCAAAGGGGTGACAGTAAAAATCCGAAATGTCATTGGAAAATAAAAATAAAACAAACGATTTAACAAATCATGACTCAAGGTAACAGCTAATAGTTTTAACAAATAAAACTATTTATAAAATTACACGTTAAAATAACAAATTGTTGGAAGAACTCGTAACACCTAGACTTAGGTACTTGCATGTCTAGTATTACGTGACTTTAACCCTTAAACAAACGCGAGCCCCTGGCCATGATATTTTAAAAAAAGATGTGGTTTCTGGGTAATTAGGGGTCTCTGATTCCATTTCTTTTGGAAAAAATCAAAAAAAGGGGGTGGAAGGGGGTGATTTTTTGGTGGTATGTATATTACCATTGTCCATGTAGGACTTGAAATTTTTTTCGTTGGTGGTACGTATATTACCATTGTCCGTTACGGTCTGTTCATAACTTTAGACTAGTTGTTTCCCGTGACTACAGTTGTAAAAATAATTAGCCTGAGAATATGAAAATAAATAGGATTTTACCTACGTAAAAGGTTTTTTCCACAATTTCCCATTTATTTATGATTGTTATTTTAGTTTTTGTTCTCACATAGTCTAATTTTATATTAAACTTGTTAACTTTGGGTCTGAGATGCCATTTAGAGCCCTGCTGTGGTTTGGAAGATGTTGTTTCCTTGAAAAATGATTTTTTTAGGTTTTTTAAACATGGTAATTTACTAAAACAAACAATTTACGTTCAAAAGTCACACTATACTTACACACATTTTTATGTATACAATTCGATTAAGAACTTTACCTATACGGACAATGGTAAAATAGATACCACTTACAGTCTCTACTTTGAGTGATCAAAAACTATGCAAACCTTGGTAATATTCTCATTATTATGCATGTAGGACCTCTTAAATATAATAGAGTTTACCTATTTGAACTCCAAGAGCACTTAACGAATTCTTCGCCGAACAAAAATTCCAAAAGTTTGAAAGTGACACGCAAAAATACGAACTAAATGTCAAATTTGGCGCAAAAAAAAATTTGACATCATTTTTCACTGACAGGAAAAAGTGACAAGGATAAAGTTGCCAGCATATTAGATAGCAAAAATATCAGAGATTACAATACTTTCAAATTCAAGTCTTGCCAAACAATAGAAAATAGTTTTTTTTGTTATCAAACTAAGTGGTACATATATGACTTTTGTTTGATTAAGGGTTAAAGGCTTATAACGTAGTTAGACTCATCCGAGATTAGAAAAAATATATTCTTTCTAAAACATTTGGATTAAAACCAATCATTAAGTTTTAAGAATCTCGAATGAATCTTAGAACATTGTCACCCAAAATGTGCGATGCATTCTTTAATATAAGTAGGTTTGTTTGGCATTTCATTTTCAAGAGTCTCAGACCACGCGCCTGTGACAGACTTCATTCATACAACGCATAAGTTACATATCAACTACTTTATTTAATTTATATAGACGTTTTCAAAAAATCACTCTTGTAGACGGTAAATGCCATATTAGGAATTCAATGTCTTTAATATTAAAAAAGATAAATTAGCTACTTCAAAATAAAGTAGGGATACGAATAAGTTTAGAATTCAACGTAGAAACAGCAGTTATATAGCATCAGCCGGTTAGGCCCGCATTGCATCATACTTTGTAATGTCGATAATCCATACTCTAAACTAGAGACCTACTAAAGCGATAAAGATATAATATTTATATCATAATATCATATTGAATTTTCTAAACATTTATATGAAAAAATCTCTTAAAATATATCTCAATTCTTCGAAACATCTGAATCGGACGATGTAATAATATGTCAATATATTAATTGATTCAGCACTAGGAAGTATAAATATAACATCTTCTTACACTTAGACTTAAATAGGAAGAAATATATTAAAAGTGTATAAGTAAAGATAACAGTAATTGCACACACAGTTGAATAATTATTATGATAGGTAATCTGACGCATCACGCGAACTATGAGATAAAGATGCATTTTGTTTTATAATTTACTACTTACAGATTAATAATATACCTAGTACATACATGATTTAACAGTAATAAATATTTTTTTCTCAAATTGGCTAATTTTATAAGCTAGATTTATTAACAGCTTTTAATCTTGAATACAAATCTAATAATAATTTCTTCAATGTTAAAATTGGTCATTTACAGTTTTATAAGACGATATATTTTTAAAATAGTGTTACAAAATAAGTACTTGAGCTCACTTTAAGTCACTCATATTCTATATGGGTAAGTATGGAATGTTTAGTGTTAACGAGAATGTTATAAAAAGCAAGTGAAGGTGACGAATGCTGAACTAAATTATAGTTGGCAAGATCTGATGGACCCACTTCTCTGACCCAATCCAGAATGTTATTGAAAGAAGCTGATTTAAATTAAACGTTATTGTTATTGCAATAAAATACTGTTTAGATTGTAGAATATCGCTCACATGAAGTAGCAGTTACTCCGTGCGCGACGCATCGCTTTCTCTGAAGGCATGCCATTTGTACTTGTCGATCCACAGAGCGCATATGACCTGAGATGAATACAGCTAATCTGCTCCACAGGTCTCCACAATGAGACCTTACGGTTCTACGAGAGACTAGACACATACCGAAAATACTTGTCATACAATGTAGGGTCCTTTAGATACATAAATCTAACTTTATCTTAAACTCAAGGTAAAATCTCTAGGACGATACACATTTCGCTATAAATGCAAATTCATGGAATTCAATATTAATCGGTAAGACGGGGGTGAGGCACGCCCGCCTTACATTATTATGCTACGATGATTTCGATACCACATTAACGCACCACTAGAACGCAATAGACGCATGCGCCGGCCATGCAGCCGTCGCGACACATCCAGCTATCATAAGTCGATGTTACATCCTTAGGCCGATACTCATTTCTTCGTTAATTACAATCGAAATTACTGCAAAAAATAAAGGAGCGAGTCTAGTCCGTCATCTCTATAGACACAGCGGCATACTAATATATTGTATGCTTTGGGTAACAATTGAAATCCTTAACCTAGTTGCACATTTTGATAAAACACGCATAATATATTAAACTTAAAAATGTATCGCTTTTACAGCACTATTAAAATATATTACGAGATTTCAAACAACACGCGTAACCTAACGACTTAACTAAAGAGCCCAGTACTATTCCCTGTCGCGTCGGGCCGCACTCCGACAAAATCTGCATCTCCAGTTGTATAAAATAAATATCTAGTGTGGCACTTGACAGTTTGTATACCTATTAACGTAACGCAGGTATAACGAACCAGCACCACAGGAATACCTATTACTTACAAATAAGTATAGTGAGCAACCATTCCACGCTGACCTCGCACTTCACGTGACCATGTAAATACATCCAAAATATACATTTTAAATACACTCAGCGCTATAATTCGACAAACGATATCTGTGATTGCAATTATCTGAGGGTCGCTCGTCTGGTTCGGACAGTCGCGATGTCTTGTGACGTCGGGTCCATTACAGACGTCCTGTAATGGAACTAAATGCGACGTCACATCACTTGCGCCCGCGCGCAACAATGGCCTGCAAAGAGGCCACCTGACTCAGCAGACTTGCGTTCTTCGATTCTAAGTTTTCTACCCTCTTTCTGTAGTCAGAGTTCTCTGATATAAGTATCTCGACTTTCCGTTCTAGCTGGTCCATGTATTCTTTCTTTTTGCGTCTGCTTTCTTGTGCTGAAATCTGTGGAAGGAAATAATTTGTTAAATTGTATTCTTCTAAAACTGGTTATTTTTTTGGTTTTGGCAGGTGTAGTATACCTTGTTCTTGATTTTCCTCCTTATTTTCTTGAGCGATTTCTCTTCGGCCTTGGTGAGCGGCAGGCGCGTGGGCACCGGGTATCCCTCGGCTAGCAAAGTGCGTTTCTCTTCTTCTGTCAGCAATAAAGTACCCGTGGATCCTTTCTGTAAAACAATTGAATATTTATTATGAGGGTATTTGAGTGTAAAATAGGGCGCTGTTGTTGCAAAGAGTTGTGCGAGGGAGTGCTATGCTATCGCAGTACGAGTGAAAGAGACAGCGATCTTACCGGCTGAGTGCTGATAAGTGGTGTGTTGATGGGTTGTCGCGAATGATGCGACACGTATAGATGTGCGCGACGCGACGGCGCGGCGGGGGGCGCGGGGGCAGCCGCCTCGTGCGAGGGAGACAGAGCACCTTCGCTGTCTGAGGATGACAGAGACGACGGCGGCGTAGGCGGCAGGTTGAAACCTGGAAATAAACATGAAAAATTATGAGTATAAAATTGTTCAATAATTTCTAAACTTGAACATGTTTCTTTTGAGGAGAAACTAAAGCCAGGTTGTTCCATTAAATCAGAAAAATGAAGGTTATTTATATTTTATTTATTAGTCTTCATCTTCATCACTTAATGACTGCACAGGGCAAGACAGAGAGTGGCGCTATTGAGAAGAGGCCTATGCAACCGGGCGATTCGATACATAGGTAGATAAGACACAACATTTATATTTTACTATACTTCTCAAAACTGCCAGTCTAGACTTTGGTACCCCTTTGCACAAGGGTATATATAGTTCAGGTTTCCCCATAGAAATCTACAGTAGGTACTATAAAGTATAAACCATCTTGAAAATGTTCTACCGATAAGATGGCCCTCTAAATGTAACTAAGCACATGAACAAAGAATCCATAACATACTGTACTAACCTGATCCGCTAGAGCTGGAGGTGACCTTAATGGATAGTTTGTTGGAGTTGAGCGAGGTGGCGAGCCTCGGCGCGGCGCTGAGCAGCAGCTGAGGCACGCCCGCCGCCCCGACCTTCTGCAGGACTGCTTGTGGCATGTGGATTGTTCCCGTCTGAAATATTAACATTTACCTTCAAATCAATACTTTAAAAACTAAAAAGAAAGCCTACTCCAATGTTCGACTCAGTTATGGGCGTATGTGTGTCACGAACATAACAAGTTAGCATAAGCTTTTTTTAGTTTTGCGAGAGAAGTATTGATTTCTCAGGAATACATTTAAAATGTATGGGCCTATGTGCGAAGTAGGCAGGTAAGTTTAACCCTTTGAAACAAAAATAGAATTTTCCAAATCAGTCCAGGCGAATTGAGTAATCGGGTAATTTACCTATAGTTTTTTTAATATCAAAATTGAAACCATTATCAATCCATCTCTACCTAACCTATGCCTACGAATCTAATGAAAAACTGGTTGATCAGTTCGGTCGTCTTCAAAACAGGGCTCAAACAAGTGATTATCCATAATATCATTTGCTTTGATCAAGTTCTTATCTCATTGTATCTATTCTTTATTTTGAACTACTAACAAAGCGCTTATTACAAATAAATAAACCGCAGTGCTCTTTTAAGGCAGATAAAGAATGCATTATTGAAGATAGCTGTTCATATTCGCCTAATCTAAATTAAATCTAGATCTTTAACTTTCAAAATAACATTTTAAAGCATTGTAGATTGAAAATATGATAAAGTAACAGACACTTAAAACAAAGTTATAAATGTAAAGTAAAAGTAAAGTAAAAATTTCGTTTATTGACATAATAATCTTGTACAAGAAATTTTGAATCCATATTTTGTATCACTGATCTTGTGACATAAAAGCGAGAAGCTGCGGAAGTAAATAGGTCCTAGTATAAAATAGTTTGGAGGACGAAATGATGTGCATCGCATCATGATTCGAAATGATTGAATAAGTACCAGAAAAACCCCCATTATCATCCCACAATAGGTTGCATGGCGGTTAAAATAGTTGTCATGAAATGAATCGTGAATCACGATGTGGTATAACATTTAGGTATCTAGCTAGATAGACAATAATAACCAGGTAGGTATAATACTTGCCTAGATAGGTACCTACCTATATCTGTATTTTCGAGGTGAAATATATTCTGTACCTAAAGTATTTTTCATATTAGGTACTTGAAAAAAAAATACAATTGATAGGTAGGCATATAATCATGCTGACTTTTAAATAAAATTCAAACCAGTTATTGCCTACTCGTAAGGTAATTAGCTAATTACTGTTTAAGAAATCTGTTGGCATTTCGGTATTTCGTAAATATTATTTTGGTCAATTGATTCACGAGAAAGACCGTTACAATCCCATTTCCAACAATACATTCAATTCCACAACGTTAACAAAGATACTTGAATGCAATTTTCGGCAACGTTTCAACGAAATATTTAAAGTGCTGTTTCACGCTAAAGTTTTGCCGAAAACAGACGATTAGCCACAGTAATTATGGGCATAATTACCTTTTATCTCTCACGTTGAGATACAGCCTCCAAGACGTCTTGTGAAAGTTGCAAAGTGAGATACGCATAAACTCCAGTGACCTTTAGTTTTTGTCGGAGATCATATTCTATTTTTTGTTTGAGGTCAACGAATGAGTATTTAATACTAGTCATGGTAGAGTGACTAGTGCAACAATGGTCGTATGCGTAGTTGTGATATACCGGATTTTTATGCTTTGGACATCAATCTAAACGATCCTCAGTATTGTGTGTAGAAAGTGTTAGGTATAATGTGAACTGTAAACTACTATAAAGTAGAAAAATACCAAAATATACGTTCACATGTTGCTTTCACTACTTGTATCTTGTATGTCTCTACAAATTGACAAAGTTATTGTTGAAAGTTGTTGTGCCTAGCTTTAGGCACGGATTTGTTTCGGGTCATGAAGGTATTACGGACAATTTTAATCGCTAAATTATAATTCAATTTTAATCTCTTGATTATAAAATAAAAATTTTATGACCTAAAAAATAGAGAACATAGATTGTCTAACAGTTGTAACTGGTTTATAATCCTTTACGTTTAATCTTATGTAGAATATTAAGCTATGCTCATTCCCAATCATATTCTCCCTATCTTTATCCCACTTTTATGTGGGATCTTTACAACAGATTTTTCGCTTTCATTCTGCTCTATTTAGCGATAAGACCGCCGATTGTATGTCATTGTGTTTTTTTTGTTTAGTTTTCCATTTTTGCTTATTTTTATTATGTGGTGTGCAATAAAGTATTTTCTATCTATCTATCTGCTCTACCAGCCGTTATCTCAACATTCACTTCTTTCTTACTCCCTTTGACACAGTTCATGCATCTTTTCTTTGCTCTACTTCCGCTACAGTGCCACAAACTTACCTGGCCCGTTGGCCAAAAGAGGAACTAACGAATTTTACTGTATAATCTCAACCGCCAAGACTAGGTGAGACACTACCACCCTTTCCTGCCTACACCACATGCGAGAACCGGTTCAGATAAGTTTGTGGCACTGTACGTACATCCTTCCATATTCAAACCATTCTTCATCACAATCTGTTATCTAAAAGTCTTCCACATTCAAAATTACAAACCTAACGTTCTTCACATGACAGCTAAAGTATAGGTAAGTTCACCGCGTGGTCAATGAGTTCATTATTTTCTTACTCCCTTTCACACAGTTAATTCATCTTTTCTTTGCCCTGCTTCTTCCGTAACATCCTTCCACAAACTTATGATTTTTCTTTAAAACATTAAGTTCACTCACCGTGTGATCAATAACATAGTCGAGGTGTGTGAGTGGCGTGGGCGTGGGCGACGGTGGACAGGAGGATGTGGGCGAGTCTGGCTCCGACTTGGGCTCTTCCTTGACTTCTCGCAGCGGGGAGTCGCTGGACCGCCGCCTGCTGCTCCACGCTGATGCTGGCATTGCTGGATAGCATTCGTCTTCCATGTCTGAAAATTACATTTAATTTCTTATTTTTATTGCTAAAGAAAAAATGAATTTTCAGGTTATACCTTAGCCCTTAGGCCTTAGCTTATTTCGTTAACCAGAGTTAGTCACTCACTCATACGAAATTACTGTACTAGCCAAATCGGTCAGATATCTCAAGTGATGCATTTACCTACAAATACGTACCATTCAATTTTTATTTACCCACGTGGTTAGATGTGTTGAATTTACAAGAGGGTGTGGGCGGGTTTCTGTACCTAATAAATTTCCACCACCATACACGTCACACAAGCGTGATCGAATAGATACTTCTTACACCCAATAAAATACCGCGTTAGTTTGCATTACTTGTATTTTTGCATAATATTATGAGTTCAAGCGTGAATCGTGTTTCAAGCGATAATGCATCACTAAATTTCCATAGAAAACTGGATATCCTTTCATAAAGAATGTCTACTTTCCTACGACGTTCATGTAGATATGTTTTAGCGAAGTGCAAAGATTTTTTTGGCGACGAGTCTCAAATCTATGAAATATACAATAGAGACCAACTTTATGAAGCCCCGATATACCTATTCAGATTCGTCAGTCGTGAAAATCACTGATCATTTCAGTGAAATCAGAGAATTACGCCGAAACCGGTATACAAGATGAGGAGGTATTGCTTATTCATACACTTGCTGAAATTAGGCTAATTCGCTTCCTGCTGCATTAAGTGCGTATGCGCAGGCGATCAGCTGGAACGTGGAGGGAGGCATAGCTGGTTTGCCTTAAGTTTTTTTTGTGTTCAACTACTTATTGCCTACTTAAGCATACTCAAATTGACTGAGCGGTGGTCATTGAACATTGATAGTAAAAAAAAAATATTTGGACACGTGCTAAGTAAATGTTTAAATTTGCTTCTAGCTAACCCTATCCTGAAAGGATGTGAGCAGCGGTACATAGCCGAGAGCATAGTGTGTTATTTATTCTTACTTGTATATAACTTTAGAAACACTTGGACGTTTTCATCACTTTTGATAAAGCTTATCCTATCAAATCTCTACTGATCAATTTATTTAAATATTATTTCAGCTGTCCAGGTGTGGGACTTTTACGGCTGTTTTTTTAAATAACACTCGGAAGGATTCAGATTCTTCGGCGCAGCTATTTCAGAAGATGTTTTTACAGCGTTTTCTACGGTTACATAATTGAATATTGATCAGGGACGCATGATTGACTCATTAACTTGTGCCAGTTGATTTCTAGCACGTAAGCATTTACGTAGAAAGCAGGTTACCGACCAGCCCACAGTTTAATATTCCTAGAACCTAAGTTCATATTAAAGAACTGATAGTATCTATAAATAGTTTTAACGAATAAAGAAAGAGAAAAAATTCAGCCAAATATGTGTTTTAGAAATTGCCTCCATTATTTTTTTACTTGTCCGTTCAGTGTTTTTTCTTTGTCACTCTCATGAGAATGAAATGAGATGACAATAGATTAGCAACCGTTTGAGCTTAGGAAGCATTTAAGTTCAATATAAACCCACTAGGAAAAAAAGTAGTGTCACTATAACTTACAAGTAGAATTAAAAATTAACAGTTATTTAACCGCACGTTAAACTTTAACAAATATTGCTTTTGAAAGCGCTTGAGTTGCACTTGACATTTCAAGTTAATGAGGCATCCATCATCGACCGTTCACCTGTTAGGCTGTTACCTCCGTACTACTTTTGGCAACAACCGTTGTGAATATTATGAAGGTATTGTACCAATTTCTTTTAGCAACTGGATCTTATAAATCTGACATACCTAATTTATTTAAATTCTACAATCCAATGTATACGTGTGCAGCTGCTGCTAAACACGAACTAACCGGCACCACAGAAAACCAGCGCTGCAGCACCTTCAATTGCTGTGGCCAATTTTGTGTTTAAATAGCATAAGTACTAATGTAAGCTTTTTGTGGCCCAACAACGTAAACTTTTTCTATTCTATTCTATTCAATGTAGAACATTCTCAAACAAAAAGTGAATGTATTTATTTACAGAAACTAATTATAACTTATCATCCCATTTTTAGATAAATTTAATGACGCTTTACTTGAACATTGTGTTCTACAATCAATAGAGTTTATCTAAGCGCGTGCTTGATACCACAACTTTTCTTATCTCTACAAACGTGTGGGCATCTGCAACGTTTAGAAGAATCTATCTGACCATGTGTGATAGTGTCATTTACCCGGATAACTATCTATTCAGAAAACTTGTATTCTGTGGTCTGGCTTTTTGCTCATAAGTATTCGTGTAAGATTCACTGTCTTTGTGATCATAAGTATTCCTACTTAGGATTTGATACATAGGCGGATATATTAATCAACATTTTACAGAAACTTACTAAATTTTATTTCGGCCATACTTGCTTAGTTTTGTTTGAACTTTGTGGCCATAAATTGATACCTGAAATTTTTTATTGATTTAAA
Organism: Epirrhoe alternata; assembly: GCA_963565295.1. Classification (NCBI taxonomy): domain Eukaryota; kingdom Metazoa; phylum Arthropoda; class Insecta; order Lepidoptera; family Geometridae; genus Epirrhoe; species Epirrhoe alternata. The sequence continues at coordinate 6,865,374 of OY751381.1, read as the reverse complement.
CTTGAGAAGTCACCTTCACCAGGTTATCGGATATCCTCTATAGTTTAATTGTTACTCGTAACTAGGTAAGAACAAATCAACATAGTATGATATCTAGAGTCATCACATGCGGTGCATCCGAGTCAAAAGCTATCGCATCGCTCACAGATCGTGCGAGCGCATGACAGCTTGAAGGTGAGGTGAGCTGGATATTACGTCAATCACAATCCTGATTTCTGGACTGACAGACATACCTAATACATACACAAATGAAATCAGGCCTTTTCCCATAGGCGTAGGCAGAGGATTTCCACCTGATATGAATCTGACACATCTTTCGCCGCTTTCACTCTCATTACCTTTATAAATTATAATTATTTTTTTTATGAAGAATGGGGTTTTGACCTCGAAACTTACATAGGCAAAAATGAGGTCTACGATGGAGCGAGCCTACCACGAAAGTGCCTATTAACTCTCTTCTTGAAAACAACAGGGTCGTAGCTCAGCAGAAATACAGACGCGGGAAGCTGATTCCAAAATTTTGCAGTGCGCATTATAAAAGAACTTTGAAAGCGCTTAGTTACACAGTCCTAAACTACTGCCCATGTCTTTTTTACAAATTAAAATGTCAGAGACATGTTAACTATAGGTAGTACTTTACTCTAGAATAGTAATTCTAGAATTACAGTTATTTCTAGAAATAACTGTTGAGAAATGGACGAAAGAAGGTCTTTGCTCTGTTTTTAAGGTCCAATAGGATTCATTCATTAGAAGATCAATCAGCGATTGCGTTAGTGAAGCAAACAGCTGGATAACACCATGGATTGGAAGTTCTCGATTATTATTTTCTGCCTTTTTATCTTCTTTGATTTGAAGCTCTATGAATAACTAATAGCCGTTTGAATGCTTGTGAGTTTTGAGTATTATACTCGTTACTCGTTATTGCTGCTTATGGTACCGCTTTCTTTAGAAAACATTTTTAAACGCACGCTCAGTAATTTCTCCGAACGGTACTTGGGATGTGTCGTGCTGATGATTATTTAGCTATTACTTTTATCTTTTTATCGGTGTCTCCTAAAGCTTTTATGAATATTGCACCGTTCATAAATCAGCTTTCGCTTGTTTTCATAGGAAAGGGATATTTTTTATGAGTCTTTTGACAATTATTTACACACTGTAAAATATCAACTGGGTGGTGATGTAATCGTGTTTAGATAGAATGACGCCATGTCTGGACAAAGCTAAAGCACCAGCTGTGAAAACTATTCGCACTTAGGCTATTATACTGAGTAGAATAGTCAAATTAGTTTAGGCAAGTCCTACAAACATATTTTTCATTTTAAGAATAGATGTTTCGCATAAACGCTGTCTACTTAGCGTTTATGTGGAGAACGATCCCGTTAAGTAATGTTAGAATTTTAAATAAAAGAGTAATTCAAAGAGTGGATAGTGGTGACTCATCTAGATGATCTACGGCTTTTGTTTTGGTAATTTTGTTTTATTTCGCTGAGGCACGCTTGCCGAAGAATTGAACGTGACTTCTGATTTTCCTCATTTTGTAATCTCAAGGGTTTGCCGTGCAGATAATTATGGGAAGGAAACTTTATGGATTTTTATGTTTTTACTGTGAAGTAATCAAACAAGCGCATGTGCATCCATAAACAGTAAATTATATCTTTCCTACTTTATTTTCTGTGTAATTTTGAGATTGAATCCCTACAGCAATCAAATTACCTACTGTTTGTCTCTTCTTAATTATATATGTCATATTTTATCGGACTGACTCAGGTCACAGGGTAATGTTAAAACACGCGTTTCTCGTTCAAAGATAATGTCTTCTAATAATCCAAAGCTGAAACCAAGCAGGTATTCAGCAGCGAACTTAGAGAAACTTACCATCAACTTTGGTATGGTGTGGCGAGCAGGGTTCTGACTCTCCATCTGAATGTAGACTGTATGAATGCTCTGTTTTGATGGGTGCTGCTCCGAGGGCCGCATCGGTCATTAGTCTGTCGTGAAGCACTACGCCCAGTTTTGAGTCCCGTTCGATCATCCAGTCGCCCATGTCCGAGTCTTCGTCCAATACATCTTGCATGCCCTGTGAAAGAAAGGGTTATCGTCAGTTATGTGATTTCTACAAGCACTCTGTTTGTCAAAGGGGTACGCACGGCTGACTAGTCCTCGATCACACGGCTGACGCAAAGGTAACGGTCACTATCGTGTTACAAGCGACTAGTTGACTCATAAAATCTGCGAAAACCTGAACATGGGATGTTCTGTCTTTATACCAACAGTCTTGTTAGTCAATGAGATGAGAGCGGAAATGGAGTCTGAACAAAATATAACTTTATTTTAGTGTTGAGCATCGAAGTATGATGATTTAGTTTATTATGAAACTTGTTTTTGCAAATAACTTTCATTTACTTTTAGAATACAGGAAGCAATAACCAATATCAAACTATGTAGTGAGAAAGTGGTTATCAATCCACTTGCTGAACAGGGCCGACGGAGTTAACTGGCTTCATGCAGAGAGACAATTTGTTATTACCTATAAACCTATCACTCGCTATAGACGTTAACATGAGGCTGGATACCGAACATGTTGCTAAGCTAAGTTAATACCTTCCTCCGGCAACCTTCATGCATCAAGGAGAAATTAAATAGATAATATTACCGGGAAACGCAATATTTATTTCGATTATCCAATGCCTATTTTGAAGCCATAAAAACAATGAAATGTATTATCATAAGCACGTAAGGACATCCTTGAACCTGTAGCAATAATACTGACACTTTAGTTTCCTCCTATCGTCGTTGTTCCAGGGTCAATACCATTGGCCATCAATTCGCACATGCTTTTAGATTGGGAGACAGTGGCTTGGTAAATAGCAAATAGGAGGCAACGAACGGCCATGTACCGCCCAAGCCGGTCGCCGAACCCACTCCGCACGCCTTCCGACTCGCTGATGAGCTACCAAGCTATGGTCGATGACCACACTCTAATTTGCATCAGGCCCCAGAGCTATTCAAGGTGTTTTTTTTTTGTTTTTTAAATATTCGCGTGCGCCAAAATATTTAGTCTGGGTTAATGAACTTATTCGACTGTAAGAATCAACATTGTCATGCTGATAACAAGCTTGTTAAGAATTCAAATGAAATTTAAGTTTTAAGTTGGATCTACATACCTACTACCCATATTCTAGAGTTAGAATTACGAAAGAGTTTCAACCTATGCAGTTTTTAATTAAAGCCATATATTTTTTCTATCGTTGATGTCGAGTAGATGCCATAAGCTGTAAATAAGTTTCATAAGTACAAGCTTTGCTTAGTTTGGGCCTAGATGATGCTGTGTGAAATTTCCAGCATTATTTATTTATTTATTTTATAATAGGTAAGTTCATAGCCAATATCGCAGTAGTTTAAATTAGTTACAAAAGGAAGTTGTAATCGAAACCATGTAATTAAAACATTCGACACGTAAACTGTATAATTAGGTAACTGTAGTTTTATAGACGTTAGGTCTAATTTAAATTGCAGTTGACAGCAATTATATAATTCGTCTACATTTTACAAGTCTTTAAAGATAACTTTCACCGGCATGACTAATCAATGAAAATTGCAGCTATTCCCAAAATGATAAATTAGAAAGTATTGAGCTATTCATTGAGAATCTGCTACTCAGAACTTCACCTTGCCAATATCAATTGATGGATGCAGTTACTTACAGCGAAGGTTAGAAGTAAAAGTAACCATTTTCTAATAAGCGGCGATGAGCTTGCTATTTACGCATAAGAAGTATAAGCATAATTATATTTAATTTGCCTAAATAAGTGATGAAAGGGACACACGATGCAATTTTTGTCTCATTTTGCTAAGCCCATTTAGCGAGCGTCGCACCAGCCTATATCCGTTTAATGCGATATCATATCGGTTGAAATTCTTCCGTGTACCTAAATGCTTTCCAAATTGTAGGAGGATAAGTACCTACTGTTGCGTCCTTTGTCTACTTTGTAGGGCATATCTTAAAGAGTCCTAATTACCTGAAGGGTTGAAATGTTCTCTACACTTTATTTCATACTACGCTATAATATATATATTTTTTAAAGTATATATAGTACAGTACAGTATTGAACGTGTCCATAATAAATGTATGGCGATATATTATAACGTATTCTGAAACGGTGGTAAGTCATACGATAACATCTTCTCCATTCATCAAGTGAAGGGATTTAATTAAATCTTATTACGAACCACAGGTCATAACTATAACATATTTAATGTCTACAATACATTATTTATGTACTGAACACTAATAAGTACCTACCTAAACTGCTAGATATTTAAGTATAAACGGTTAGTCTGAAAAGGTTAAGACGAGCATAAAACAATATTACTTATTTGCACATGTTGCGCTGACGGTTTCTGTATAATAATTTAAATTAATCGTCTAAGCATATTCATTGTTTATTTTACGGTACATACTTTTTGTATCAATAAAATACATGAGAATTTTTAAGACTTTTCCCAAAATTCTGAAAATTGGCCAGTATTATGCACAGTTTATCGAAGCTCTACTCCTACAATGTATAGGTATAAGCAAACAAAACATTTCAATCTGATCATCTAATAATTTATCTAAGGAAAATATTTAGGTGGTCTTAACAATTTATATAACACTGAAATAAGGGAAAGTAAATTTAAATTCTATGAAACAGATAGATAAGTAATAAGGGCTAACATAACTAGAGCATTATTGGTATAAGTACCTACCGATGTAACTTAGATAAGTTATCGGTGTTATATAAAACATCAATGACATATTATCACGTAGGTAATTCTCGCTAATCTGTATCCATTAATTACTGAACATAAAGTTTTGACCAAAAAACAAAACAATTATCAGGACGATTAGGTATACCTCTTTTATGCTTCGACAGATAACTTGAACAAAATCGTTTCACAATACGTTAACAATGCATATGAGAAACTATCATTGCGGCCATCTACTTTAGAAGTCCTGAAACTAAAATAGTCACAAAATAAGGTTAGAATTTTCGTGGGAAATCCAACTTGTGATATCGCTTGAAAATAAAATCCAATGATGGAACAATAAAGCACATTGCACGAACCGGATACGCCATTAATAGACCAGTTTGACTATTGCAGACAGACACACACCTCGCACGGCAATACCAAGAGTGCACATGATGCAACTCGGCAAAACCGGTCTAAGCCCCGATTCTCAAATCGAATTATTGCATAACCAACAACAAAATATCGCACACGACACTCGCGTGATTTGTGTCGCATTAGCCTCACTCATTGTTCCACATTTTAATTAGTTTAAAGCGCTGACCGCGTACAATGTTACTTTGCAACGCACTGCCGGAACGAACGACAAGAAAGAAAAAGTTCGCAAAGTGAATGTGTTCGCAATAATTTGCGATGAAAGTAATAATCACGCATAATGTCATCGTAGGTGCCTGTTCTGTTATAAGAACCGTGCGCCGTAACTTAATCAAAACAATTTATCATCGTTCCATTCATCGTTCTGTTCGTGAGAGCATCGCTTTGAGAACAATTGTCTCTCTGCGCTATCTCACTCTACAGTTATATTTATGATGGCAACAAGCATTTGTGATAACGAAACGTTATAGCATTAAATTAAACACATTAATCAATTAGCCCGGTTTGTAGCGGAGCGAGTTTCTTTTATTGCACCTCGTCCAATGCAGCAATCGAGCTTGAAATGCTCGACGTACGAGGCGCAACCAACTTTAGGAGTATTGGATTTCGGTTACAATTAATTAAGCAACATTTTACACCAACAGAAGAAGGTTGAATACATTCACGCACGAATAATTTGTATTATTTATAGCAAAGCACTTTAGTCTTTTCTTAACATACCTTTCCGTAATGCGAGGCTGTCCAATCGTCCTTTTCATGACCATTTACCTACTTAAGACATATCAATGAGTCCCGTTCACCTCAATACTTCACTTAACGGCTCTTAGTCAAAATTCAATTCTGAGAATAGTCAGAAGATTTTACAGTTTGCATAGAGCCGTGAATAGTTCATGTAGACATGAAGAAATGACTCGTTAAATTGTAGGTCGCGTGAAACGGAACGTGGCTTGTTCAGGGAACCATCTTGACTCAACGTGATAGTTACTCCTGAAAGTGTTAGTCATAGTTTCTTATACATAGATGTATATTTTAGGTCTATAATATTAAACTTGAGCGAGCAAAGCGATAAAACATTATGAGGATTACAATTACAATAAAATGGTTACATTATTTTAGTTGTCTATTAAATTGTATACATTATTTATACATTTATTATTTTTATATTTTTTTTTTTTTTTTGACGACCTCTGTGGCGCAGTGGGTGAAAGCTCGCTTGAGACGCAGAAGGTTGCGGGTTCGATCCCCGCCGCGGGATAAATGTTTGTATGATCTGCAAATATTTATCTCGGGTCTGGGTGTTTCTATGTATAATATGTATGTATTTACGAACAAAAAGTATATAAGTAGTATATCAGTTATCTGGTTCCCATAGTACAAGCTATGCTTAGTTTGGGGCTAGATGATGCTGTGTGAAATTGTCCAGCATTATTTATTTATTATTTTATTTTATTTATAAGATGCTAAAAAATATTATTAGAATAGACGATAATAATTCAATAAAGTAAAAAAAAATATTTTTTAAGCAACTGCAGTGCAAATTCCCTAAAGCGGGTCTCGAGTGAACGTCTCATGAAATATCAACCGGCGCAGGAATGGGAGCATTTTTTGTAACTACTTTCACCGGCCGATAGTGGATTTGTATCCGGTTCGCTTGGTACCGTTCTCATATCGGCATTATCTCGATCGCCTGCCAGTTGCCACTGCGTTTTGATGCGCACGCGACTGTACTCAGAATACGACGAGAGGGTAAAGAAAATCATCTTCGCTTTTCTATATGAAATAAAAAATAATTTAAATCTTTTTAACTGAAATTTCTATAATAAATATTTAAGTTAATATTTACCATGATTATAATTTAATTGATGATAATTTAAATCTGCCCCAGAAAAGTTAAGATACTATATAAATAACTTCAAATGTTAATTGTATATTCTAAAAAACATTACAAAATTAAAAAAATCGTAGACCATCTACGGCGTAGACCCAAACCAAGTTGTGATTGCACTTTTAAAATGACAAAGATTTTTTTAGTTTTGCCCCTCTTCCCTAGTCAGGCCCTGATACTGCCCCTACTGCTCTCATTAAACAAGTCCGCACTACAGACAAGACATGGGCGTAAGATAATGCGTTGTCTCTTTAAAGGAGCCGTCCTGAGCTCAAACCAATTTTCTCTTTATTATTGGGAAATGCTCTAATTTACCGACTTGTTTAAAAAAATGGCACCTATAGCTTGGAAAAATAATTTTTCGACTTACTTGTTTATCACTATAAGTACTTTAAGAACGACTCAGGATATTACATATAGCTAGAGCTGTTTTACCCTATCTGGGGCACGGTAGTTCCGCCGCTAAGACAAGTCATTCTTTGCTTCAAGATTGTAAACTTAAGTTAAGACCTTTCTGAATAATTTCATTTCATTTCAAAAGAAGCACGTGGAGAATAGGTTCTTCATTTCTCCGCGCAAGATAACTAGTTATACAAATAATAAACTAATCAAGTGCGTGTCGCCAAGTACTTAAAGGGTTCCTTTCATAAAACCCTAAATAAAATATCATTATTTTAGATAGTACGAGTGAGACGAGTTCTGCAGGCTCGCTAGTAATTGCTTCCATACAAATTTGATTACAGCAGAGTCTGATCGCGTTACCAGCACAAATGATTCATCGATCGACACCCATCGTTTTATTAGAGACTAGCGATCCGCCCCTGCTTCGCACGGGTGCAATGCTGATACTAAATATTAGGGTTCAGGTAGCGTTTGCAATGTAAGCGCAAAAAAATGTGTTTATTTACGACATCATATTAGAAACCTCTATTTTCAGTACTTCTCTACTATATTATGCCACATTATAAAACTTCCTCTTGAATCACTCTATATATTAAAAAAATAGCATCAAATCCGTTGCGTAGAAGAAGCGACTTTTTATACTATGTAGTGATAGTGAGTAGTGATGATGTAGACATAGTAAAAGCTATCGGCAAAAGCTAGTAGCGGAATTGATAATGTTTTTTAAACTGCCAATTCTTATAGTGTTGGCTAGTATTATATTATCTGGGGTGTTGGATACGATATTTGGTTGTAAATCGGTTCATGAGACTTACCGATAAGGTATTAATATGATAAATAGGGATACATGTATCTATTATAATGGCAGTAAAATTTATGATCACAGCTCCATGCATTTCACGAATTGACGAACAGAAGCTTTAGACAGAGGGAAATGAAAGAAAAGAAAGCCTAAACCTAGTGGATTTCAACGGACTGTTTACATTACATTAGATTGCATTTACGTTTACAACTCAAAAACTTTGAATAAACATTGAAGACACATCTAGCTTCTGATGCTAAATGTGTAAAAGTATGCCAGTTATTTGATTAAGTACCGTTTTATGACGCTTACCGTTGCATTCGCTCTAACATGAAAGTTGAATCGGACAATATTTACTGTAAACTATGTAAGTTGTTTTCTAAGCTACTTGTTGAATATATTAAAGCTAGGCTCTCCGTGACCACCAGTGAACTAAGTCACACCAACGCTTTCTTTTTGAAAGATTACTTTAATTAATGCGTCCAGTAATAACTATGATGTTTCTCGCGATTCAGCCGCGATAAATTAGACAAAAGAAAAGGATTTGACTAACCCTATATTCAACGGACAACGTTTCAAGGTTGGCAGACCATGTAGACGGTGGACTGATGATATAACAGGCATAGCTGGGAACGCCTGGATGGATGCAGGAGCCGATGAGGAATCATGGCTGAAGATGGAGGAGGCCTTTACCCAAACAGGGATCCTATTCTCTAAATATAGGATCGCAATACTAACATTAGGATAGATATAAGATATTAGTAACAAATACAGTTCAATTTAATTAAGAAAACTATGTACTTATGAGATTTGGAAAATAAAAAGGCTATCATTATCATCATCATTATCATTATTATATTCAACGGACATTCGTAGGTCGTTTCCACATACAAAAGTTTGACAACTAACTGTTAGCTGTCAAACTTTTGTATGTGGAAACGAGTCGTAGCTCTTACCTACGGGTGTCCGTTGAAATTATAGAAACCGGGCATTAGACAATTTGGTAGTCTTCATATTATAGGTACCAATCTCTATAGTACCTAAAGCGGATAGAAGCTTCTTTGGTGATGGTTGCTTCGTTCCTGATAAACAGTTGATGTAAAACGACGTCTAAGACAGAAAACGCCGTCAGCAGGCTCCAGATCATATTTTAGGAAACAGTGATGCTTCGAACAGCCTCTTTTGTATATTTATAAACATAGCCTCTTGATGAGATTCCTTCATAGTTTGAATAATATTTCAATACATTTAGTTGTAGGTACTTTAACATTGCTTTGGACTTGAAGCTGGAATCCGATGAGAAGGTTCTAAAGAGGTTGCAATAGGTATTTTTGTTGACATAATCATTATTTTGTAGGTTTAAAACCTATATTAGTTCATTCCAAATAGCTCATTTCCCTTTTTAATCCCATTAATGGGATTGTGGTATAGGCCTCTCTTCGCTTCCATACACCTCTATCCTTAGCCAATCTTGCCCATGTAGTATGTATTGTATGTATACCTACGACCTGTTTATTTCACAATGTCGTCCACAAAAAAACATAGATTTTAATCGGAACATCCATTACTTTCTATTGTGATTACATTTCAATCTGTATCCTACATTGTTGCGTGGGGAGAGCGAACTGTTGCGCCTACGGAACAGTTACGCTGAAACCCAACGCCGAGGCGAGGAACTGGAAAATTGGACCCGGGAAAGGCACCAATGAAACGCTAATGGAAAGTGTTCGGTAACACAATTTGTCTTATTTATTAGGCGTAATGCCAAGCTTCTGTTTTAGATTTATAACGCTGCCTGTGGACCCCGCAGACTTGTCCCACCAATGACCTCTATTAAAGCAAAATAATTTCTTGAAATAAAAATATTAGATAATACAAAGTAAAGTATGCATAGACCACCGAATTCCACTTGCTACGATCCTAACGCACATCATAAATTGTTCATACAAACTCGCTGGTTTAAATCGTAGTAAACAAGAAACATAGCTTTGCCATGTCCATCTTGTTTAAAAAATAAATATGTGATACCTTTATCAAATTGAGAACAAGGTATAATTTTAACTAGAAATGTTATAGTAAGAAAATAATACTTTTTTATTTTGCCCAGAATTATAGCATTAATATATCAATCCTAATTACCTACCTCAAGATGGATTAATAAAAAAAAAGTGTCAATGATGAATATTTTTAAGAAAAAAGTTTTTTTATTTTATTAACCACTCCAATAATCCGATATTACCCACTTGTCGCTTTTATCAATCATGTGCAGATAAGCTTTTACGAATAACATTTTCATTCATGCATCCCACACACTTGACAGTTTGATAAGGTCAGCCATGCTATAGCACGATGTTATCCAGGATGACGTCATTACACTTACTCTAATTCTGTGGTCCTGGTCTAGACGAATTTTGTGTCCTACTGACGTCAGTACTCCCACTCTGAAACATTTGCTCTGAAAGTTTCACTGAGAGCACTAAAAAAAGTAAGTAAGTTCGTATGAGTCAGTGGCCAACTCTGGTGACGGAGTTTTTAGGCCGCGTTAAGGCCTCCGTCATGGCTTAACGACTTAAATAGCCGGGACCGACAATTTAACGTGCCCTCCGAAGTACGGAAGCGCTCAGATGAAAATGCCACTGGCGGTTACCCATACTTACAGACCGTTTCGAACGTTACTTAACTTCGACGATCTATCAAGAACGACTAAGCAAGCACGACCACGAGCACTTCATAGCAGTCGATGGTACTTTATTTGCGTAAGACTACGTGTGTTTTTGATTTAAATTAATTTCCCTATTGTAAAATTAACATTGATCACTTTTATACATTTTGAAGTTACCATCTTAGTTATGTTATAAACACTATTTAAACAGGTGATAATGATAAGAATTTTCTACAGACATTGGTAGTATATATGGGAATTTTTTGAATAGGCCTCTTTTGATACATCTTACGGATAAGAATTTAAATGAGAATCGGGTTTCGTTTCTGAGAAGATAATATAAAAATGAAAAACACAATAATACAAATTATTTACAAAGAATAAAAAGAAAAAATAAATTAAACTTATCGACTTATAAGTAGGTAGTACCACTTACTTACTTTAACATTTTTACGTGGAATTATTTTATAGCTGTTTTAGATAAAGAAAGACGCTACAATAGTAACGACTTTAGTACAGTCGGGTTTATCTAAGACTGCGTTCCGCTAAAACATTATCTTTAATTTTAGTGCACTTTAATCTAGTAACATGACATAAAACTATAACATACTTTCCGAAATAGAATACTTAGTATTCATACAATTTAATAACAAATTAAATCATACTTTCAGTCTTTATGTCCTTATGTCCAATTGAATCATACTTTCAGTTAAGTACGTCGGTAAATTATAATGTTTTCATAGACACAAGAATGTAAACAAGAAAATAACTAAAACAGAACTTAATCTAAAGAAACTATGTTAAGTGTTCGCATAAGAATCTCTCCAGCAATTTCCGCGACAAACATTTTCCATTGACTACCTACTGACAGCTAGACGTTGCCGGGGGAGCGTCCTGACGTCACGCGACGTCATGTCGTCACTACCCACTACCAGGCGCGGCGCGGCGTCAACCAACATCCCACGCAGATATCCAACATTTCCCTCATTTTTCTCAATTTTCCGCCATCTACTGCCTACCGCCTGTGACTACTAGATATTACGCGGGGGTGACGCTAAATTGGATTTTTCTTCTATTTATAGCTTGGTTTAAGTTAAGTGTAAATATTGTATTCGATTATCAGCGTCATTGGTTTTTGTAACATCCCTAAACTTGAACATGTGTAGGTATTTATCTACAATAGATATAAAATTATATCCGTATGGCACTACGAGTACTAGAATGAGCAAGATTGGGACGCGTTGTTTTTAAAATTGCGCCCGACTATCTGAACGGGTTTTAATGAATTTAAAACAGGTAGGCTACTCTCTGAGGTATTCCTCATAGGAATAGCAAAAACAAAACTTCTATTATCATGCATCATACAGCACTACCGCGCAAATTCATTCACAGTAAGAAGTCGTGTTTGTTTATCTAGGCGTAGATATGCTTAGGTGCCAATAGACAGTACAGGATTAGCCTAAAAAGCCACCGATAAGAGTCCTCAAAGTCAAACCACAACGTTATAAGTTTTCCTTGAATCGATTCGGCCTCAGAACACAGGTAAGGCGAGTAATATGCTAATTCCATTATCTCTTAAACTTGACAAAGGAGATTTGTATCGCATTATATTAAATATTGTTTTGTAGTTCACCCAATTATCGGAACCAAACAAGATTACCTACTGTTAATGCTATTATCAGCCTGTTAGTGCTGTTACGTCACCAAAAATCACACTGTTTAGCCATTACCATGTTCTTCATAAGCCTGGATATGCATGATGGTTTTGTTTATCAAAGACCTCTAGAATTTGAACAAAACATGATTGTTGCTAATTATACGCTAACTTACTGTGTGTTATAAATATAATAATTACCAAAACGATAAGATGACAGGAAGGAAACTGTTTTATCAACGGAAACTCGTAACATGTATAAATATTTGGCTAAGAGATTTATAGCTGCTTCATTGATAGTAGGTAAATGGTAGGAGAGAGTACTATTATGAAATGGTTATATAATTTAGTTTTTCTGTAAATTTCACTAGTTTGAAGTTAAAGTTTTGTTGTTTATACGTTTTATACCTACTTAGTCATTCTTTATCTGAAGAAACTATCATTGGTCTTTGTAACGTGTGATTACAGTAACGGGGCTCACATTCTCTACGCAAGCTTGTCCACACATTAAAAGTACCAATGAGGTTCTAATGTATTGTGTTGAATAGTTTTAAACAGATCACGTATTAGTAACGCCTTCATGAATAGTGTTAGGTGATTCGACGTACTGCGTTTACGATTTGGGCAGTTGTCTGACTACCAATTAGCGATTTCAAATTAAGAGATAGTGTAGTTATAGTGTGATGATCAGAATTTATGTGTATTTTTTAATTGTTTTTATTCTAAGTAACCTACTTATATAAAATTGTCATTTTTAAGTGACGATAGCTCAATTTCTGCGAAATACATTTTCACACGTAAAAAAAGCTCTGTCGAATACGGCAGGTACGTATTGGCGTTTGATTTACATTGTAGAGATTGTCCTTTGTCCTTTGGGTAGGTAGGTATTCGGTATTCCAACATAATTCTGCCAGTGAAGCGCCGGCGCAGTCACAGATAATTTGATAGCAGGGCAAAGTCGTGAGATAAGACGCAGGGAAATGTGTTGCAAGGAATGTAATTGCTCAATTATCGCGTCGGCCCGGTTACTCTATCTGGCATACGCTAGAAGATAGCGTATTGTCACAAGTGAACTCACTGGCCCACATTGAGGCTGACATTGCGCCAGATACACTCTCTTTACTATTGTCACAGTGATAAAATATTGTACCTACTGTACCTAGGACCTAGAGAGTGTACCTAGTGTACTGGTACTGTTATTTTATAAACATGCTTTACAATTTATCTCCTATTTCTTACTATTAACTTTCAGGTTTTTTAAGATCTCTGATGTAGCAAAAATTGGTCGGAGTTTATTTAGGCGTATTCTAAATGAAGTGATAGGTAGCTCATCACATTAAAACTCAAGAAAAAAAAGACAAGCACCACTGAATTGATAATTTAAAATTTCTATATACAATGATTGCTTACGCTATGTAGGCAGGTAGGTGTGGCCCAAAAAGCTCTTGTATTTTTTACCACAGTATGACCCGTTCAATAGTTGAGATAAATTATCGACTAACGGGACGGCCAAGTCATGCCGAAACGCCTCTCATTACCGCTAAGCCCCGCAAAAAGTTACTTTTTAAATCTCAGGTTTGTTTTAATCCGATTTGATACACGTTTGTAATACGAAAAGCGGCTTTGGCCTGTTAAGGATAAAGTGGAAGATGGATTAGCAAGTGGGTGTTTACGGATAAGTGTAAGTTTATCGGCATAATTTCACATTCATTCCATTGCTATGCCAGTACGTGCTCGTCCCAGTGTGAGGGCCGTGAGAAACACGCATGCCATCATGCCTTAATGTCAAATAATGTTCTATCGTAGCCATTTACTGAATAATAAATGCTGTCTGATACTAATATTAACACGTAGAGAACATGGACTTTCCATATGTAAACAATAACAATTGTATGCAGGAATACTTCGAGCGACCAACAAGCTGAACTAGCAGAAATGAAACGATCAAACGTTTAAACTTGGGCTAAACACAATTTCTTGATAGATAGCTTCTGTAATCTCGAGAAAGTCAACGTCCATAAATCAAAATGCCACAGATGCCCATGTTAAACGTATAAAATCCCTTATTTTGAGTCAGAGCACAAAATAAAATATTATTCGAGGTTAAAAAAGTGAAAGAAGCGAGTGGAGACATTGCATTCTTACTAGCCTCGGCCCAACCTGTATGTTGTACCTTATCATTAAGTTCACTGATGGCGAAAAAAGAGAAAAAACTTACTTTACGAAACCAGATCTTACCAATTGAAGTGGACTGGTGAATTGAGTTCAGTGCTTCGCTAATTAGCGATTTGTTATTCCTGTCGCATTGTTTTTAATCGCTCCTCATTACCGACACAATGAGGAGACATTACTGCGATAGGTAGCACAATAACTTGTTTGCATGCTATATTGTCTTGTCGAATCTATTTAAAAATCTTGCATTTAATTAAGTGAAATCAGCAAATTACTTCGGAGTTGAAGTACTTCGTCTCGATAATAATCAAAAGTATTGATTCAATAAAAAGATAAGATAACCCATATTTATACGAGAATTATTGATTTTGAGCGTACTGCGAATATTTATGAAAACAATTTTATATACGACAACCTACTCGCATATCCTTGCAACACTAAATTGTACCGGTTGTAAAACATAACTGCTTATAGTTTACATGACTGGCGTTGATTGCGTTGATCAAATGAATTATTTAATAACTTGTGTTAATAATACCTTTAAAGACAGCGATTTTCACGATAAAAATTAGTTCGTAGACGTGATAAAAGAGAAACTAATAGGGACTGTCGTGTCTAGTAAGAACCTACAAATGCAATTACTATCTAAATGTACGAGAAAGAAAGAGATGCACAGGCTGGCTCTTTCTAAGGCATCTGAGAGATTCTTCTCGCATCCGCTCACTTTGCACACGCTCAAGGTCAACTTTTCCACAGATCTTTGTTTTAATTTGTGCAGAATGACACTAAAGATAAGGAAATTGGTCATTTTATTGTTTCAAAGTATTTGTGGCTCATCATCGATTTAGATCATCAATATATTAGACGAATTTCCACAACTTATTACGGTATTTTTTGGTAAAATTTGAAACAGCTTTTGCAAAATCTAGAAGAAGTAGAAACACAGTCGCGATTCTTAAGTTGCATAACAATAATGCATTCATATTCGTCCTCAGTCACTGACATTCAAAGGTGATTATAATAACACAGACGGGTAGGCACTACGAATATAACTAAAACAATACCTAGTATTGTTTTACAACCGAGACGACCTTTTTATTAAAATACACGATTTATCGACAGATATTACCCATTAATATCTTTAGCATTTCCTTCTCAAGCAAATGCTTTGTTAGAGACGTATTTAAGTAAGACGCTATATCGTGAACTGTTGACGCAATAGGCAATTTTCATTCTCACACATGTTCTACCTTACCTACGCTTGTAACGCAAGCGTAGGTAAATGGAGTGAAACTTATCGAAATTTTACAAGCACACGAAAACAAAGCTACAGGTGTTGATAACGTTAACAGTAAACTATCGATTCGATACGTATGACACAGATTGTAATAACAGTAGGGTAACGGTACTGAATGAGCGAGTCGAGACTGTCCGTTTAGGAAATGCAGGCTCATTTCAATACAATAGCCCTATATTCGGAATACTAAGTTGAATGATATAATACTGACATTAGTCGGAACTTCCTATAGTTGATTGTTAATGAGGAACTAGAGTTCCGATGAAACATGTGGTGTCAAGTCTCTAGCGAATATTTAATGTATGTCTGTTATAAGGTAATGCTTTTGAGATCTTTAATAAAGTACCTTCTTAAAGTATGAATGCTCAAGTAGAGCATATTTAAACAGAGACGTAATTTAGAACAAACATACCCTAGAAATTCACAACAGGTAAAATTATCATCTTGGCAATACACAAAGCAACAGTTGGCTGTGTTTCAGCAAGCATTACCACAAATTAGGTAACCTTACGTTATCAAAGATCTATTTAGGTCCTATTGAACTTGCTGATTTTACCGTAGCAGACCTCGAACAATGCTAAGAATGCAGGCTTACTCATTGTCTGACGGGCTGAGTTTTCGAAAGTAGCGGAATTATGCCGAGTTCCCCATTTCCAGGAGCTGTATGACTCATGATAGTTTTACCTGAGCACAATGAAAAACACTTTCGAATATAATAAATACTAAATGGTAGGTATAAGTACTTAATAAACCTTGTTAAAGTCACGGCAATGTAACATAAGGGTTGATTTCCTACCTTCTTTCCTATTTATTAAGACCTAAATGTAATTGAATGTATATCGCGCCTGCGAGATACAGGTAAAAAAGTAAGTTCGTATGAGTCAGTGGCCAACTCTGGTGTTTGTCTGGAGTTTTTAGGCCGCCTTAAGGCCTCCGTCATGGCTTAACTACTTAAATATCCGGGACCGACAATTTAACGTGCCCTCCGAAGCACGGAAGCGCTCAGATGAAAATGCCACTGGCGGTCACCCATCCACTTATAGACCATTCCGAACGTTGCTTAACTTCGACGATCTATCAAGAACGACTTAGCAAGCACGACCATGAGCGCTTCGCGGGATACAGGTGATCCTGTTTTTCTAATCATAAGCAATGCTTCAGGTTTAGGCATCAAATAACACTAGGTACAATATCAGAGTATGAAACCCTGATCATGAAGTGGTATGTCAAGAGACCTTTAGTGAACTACTTTCACTGCGATCTAGTTGCGCTGCCTTTGTGAAGGACAATGGTTTCCCACTTTCACACGCCTGCGCCCATGTCATTCATAGGAGATCAACTATGAATAATATCTATATGTATTGAATATGTTTATAAATGTAATCATTTGCAATATCATAATGGTTTGCTCTACAAAGTCTTCCATAATGTTATGAAGATGTATGAGTAGAGACAAGCACGTGTTATATTCAACGAAAGAATAAAAATGTAGTTGTATCATTCTTAAAAAAACTATACTAGGTAACTTTCCAACATTGTATTTATTTTCGCAATGGTTGTTTATATCCACAATAAATAAACAAGTGTAATTTCAATTTGTAAACAATACTCAGGTAACCTTATAAAAGCCGTGATAAATGACACCGACTATTAAAGGGCTGATAAAAAACATTACCTCTCACCATATACGTACATTTCAAGAACATTATATTGACCGAAAAAGTGGGTGACCGCGTATTAACGTGAATACATTGAGTCTTAATATAATAAAACTGTTCCGATTATCATGCATCGTCAGCATGAAATACCACAAACAAGTGGCAACAGTTTTTAAACCCAATTTAGAAAATTTGAAAAAAATACACTTATAAATACAACAAAAAGTTTAGACGTATTAGTTTAATTAAAGCCTACCAATCTCGGTACTTTTGGGTAGGCTGTACTGTACAGTACAGGCACCCATTAAAGTGTACCATGCAGGTGCGGCCAGTCGGCCTTCGGATTGCCACCCCGTCGGCATTCCTGCCTTTATAGACCCCATTACTGCAAAAAAAACTTGTAGACACTCATACTGGTCTTACTATGGTATCCCTTTATCATCGGAGTGAACATGGGTAGTTTTAAAGCTATTAAAACTGTCGTACCTAGGGCGAATAAGATGCATTCAGTGTGTGAAAGAAGAGCGCGGCATGATAATAAACTTGGTATCAAATAAGTAAAAACATTGAATGCTTTTTCTATAAGAGAGACCGGTAGTTATAGCTATAGTACATTGGGCAATACGCTCAATTTTAAACGTTGGTTTGGTTTTTTGTGTTTAAAGGTTTGTTAGGTAATTTTCTTATGCAGGTATATTTCCAAAATATCTTGCTTAATAAGCTTGGTAGCAAATTCCCCAATTTAAGGGATCCTTTAATAGTCCATACAACAGTGGTGTAAATCTTTACTAGTTATTATGAAACGTACTAAAATAATCATTGAATTTGTTTGGTAAGATCACTTACTCATAATTGATGATGACAAATTAACGATCAAAATAAATAAATTCTCCATTATTTGTGTGCAATGCATATTTGTGAACTAAATTTTTTAATTATGAACTGCGCAATTATTATTTGCATGGCAATGTATGTTTTTATAACCCACTTTCATTATTATTTTTTGGCAAACATTGCAAATAAACATCACGAGAGTATAAACCTGACGAATTAAACCATTTCGAAAGATCTGAGTAGACATACTACTATTCTATATTGACTCAATACAAGATGTGAGTGAGTGCAATCAACAAAATGTCGGTTATCCTGTAAACAAAGTAATTGTCTTGTTTCTTCACGGCCTGTGCGAATAAACAGGTCAAAGTCAAAGTCAAAAAGCATTTATTCAGTAGGATCGCTGGGATCACTTTGAAACGTCTTAAAACTAGGTGATTTTACTCCTGTTCCTTCGCGACCAATACCGCGAAGAATCAGGGCAACAAACACAGTTTGGGGCCTAGCAGGAGTTGAAATACCTAGATCCACTGATCACTATCCTAGTAGTTCTTCTTGCATGAGTCTTGCGACTCCGTCAAGGCTAGTTAGTGAACAAACGCAAAGCGTTTTGAGTCAGCACTAATTAGAACATCGATACAAATTAAAGTATTCGGGTATGGGTAAATAAATCTGCATCGGACTATCCAAAGAGATGTGAAATTGGGCACTCCGAAAGAAATCGACTTTCACAAGAGAGCGTTGATTTAACATGTCAGTCACGCTAGTTGAAGCAGAATGCACGTTGTTGCAATATGCTTTTTAACAATTTAATGGGCTATTTATCATTTTGTTTACGTTATGTTGTCCGAAATAAAATATGAAGATCGTAGAATACATGATTGTGAACAAAATACAAGACTTTATGTGTACCTAATAGAAACTTGTACAAATTTAATGTAAAATGACCCACATAGCTATTAATACTACAAAGGATTTGAATTATCTCGGTTATTATTTGAACATTTATAAGTTTCGGGGCTGTTTTCCCCTGTTTCAACAATCGTATCAAAGGCTTGAACGAAACAAAGCTAAATAGGTGTCGCGCAAGAAATATAATTTAACACGCTTTATAATTAAATTTTTGATTATTAGCAAGGTTTTTTACTTTTAACCAATTTAAACCAACTAAAAACAACGTTCAACAATCCCTGTTATGTATATTAGAGCCGGTTTTACAAACACTAAACAGTGTAAAGGTGTATTTAGAAACTTTTGGCGCTCACAAACGAGTCACAGAATATAACATAGGACTTAGGTAAGGTGTCGATGATCTCTCTGATTCAAGGACGTTGATGAGTAAAATTGTATTTTCGGTGGCTTTTGACAAACATGGCCATTACGAGGCCCCTTTCAAGGATTTATCAATGTTTTTCGAATACTTTAAACGCGAGGCGAAGGATGTTTACTCGAGTTCTGAGAAATATATCTCCAATTTATCATGTACGTAGCGGATAAGTTTCTTTTAATTTACTTATACAGAATTTCGGTGGCATAGGTATTTATTGAAAGACATAATAATAATAATAAATAATGCTGGACAAATTCACACAGCATCATCTAGCCCCAAACTAAGCATAGCTTGTACACACACACATTTATGTTATCGCATGTTAAAGAAAATCATCACCACCGTCAACAGCAAATTGCAACAACACTAACAAAACAATCGATTATGAACCGAGTGTTCGATCGAATAAAGGTATCTAGAGTTTCAATAGAATTGTTTCGTCACATAGAAATTGTGTGAGGTAACCAGCGAGGCTCTAGGGAGATAACGTAATTGTCCATGTGTGGAATGGGCCGCAATAATTGGCAGAACGTTTTGGTGTGAGTCCAACAATGCAATAGCGATTCGTATTCACCCTGGACATCGATATGGAGATATTATGTAAACACACATTCCGAACGGTGTTTTTGCTTACATGCGAAGAAAGGATCGCGAATTCATATCTTAGACCGAAGACAACTCAGGCATTCACTATTCTTATCCATGGAGTGGCACATCAACATTTTTAGCACTCTCCCTTTTTTGCTTGATGCACACACAATAGGTATCCGTGGCGAATGAAATTTGGTCACAAGATCTGACTACGTACGTATGCTATTATTAAAATTGCTCCAAGTGAAGCGATTTTAATTATGGGCAAGTGTTCCTCTTCTCTGCAATCAATCAATCAAAATGAAATCGATCGAAGAACTGTGATTATCATAATTATGATTTGATTAACTTTGCGACGTTCCCAGTAATTATATCATTGTTGTGTCAAATGTCAAGTTTCTTACCATAATCTTGTCCTATTGATGGCATTTTCCCTTGCTATGAAGTACTAGCCTATTTAAAGTTCTGAGAATTCAAATCAGTGCCATCAGATTGGTAACAGACCTATAATATTAAAATGAACTGTTTGACCAATTGAGCTTCCTAGAAATTCGGTTCACACATGGGAGTGTGTTTGAACGACGCGTTGATAAGCAATATACTAACTTATGCATATTGTAAAAAAGCCCTATATAACTATGTATTAGCACTGATTGATTGTAAACATGAGTGCCTAAAAAGAGGCGTAAAGTATTTATTGTTATTTTTAGTGCATTGCCTAAGTAGTCCTAGCTCATCTAAAACTAAAATTTTATTCCATCAGTATTTTTGTATGATACGCAATAATTTACAAAATTGCAGCAGGTTAGAAATCTGTTTTATCTGAATGAGTGGTCCACATGCGATGCGGATGTTGTGATCCGTCTCCGTTGAGCGAGCAGATTGTATCGCATTGTCTCCGATAAGATACAAGCTCGTGGGAACACGCCTGCACCTGACTTTTATTACTTTCAACAAGTTTTCGTATATCAATCCTGCAATGTATGTTTTGATTGATGTGTTAAATAAAAATTGAAATCGATAATTTCGACATGAAAATAATAAATTGCTTTCGATAAAGCAGCATAGAAACGAACACTAGTGTGAAACTATCGATTGTTATCAGTTATTTTCACAGTAAGTTTATGAATGCATTTGCGATATCAGCGTGCTTACTAGCACGGTGTAAATCTTTGAAGGACAACACGATTTATAAACAACTAGTTTATACTAGCTTTGCTCTATAGCGCTGGTGATGTAGCTTGCTATGTTACCTATGCTGTTTCTGCTTACAATGCTGTTCTGTCACAAATAGTCGATCCCGGCTATTCTTACTTCAGGCGGCTTAAAAAATTCGATACTACAGTTGGCTACTCATATCAAAATAAGTCATATTTCTAAAACACAAATCTTTTGAATAAGTACCTACCTAATGATTTGTGTTATAGATGTTATCATTCAATGTAAAAAAAACTCGTGTATTAAATCTGTTAGCCAAACTATATTCGACAATTGTGTTGATTTACAACATCTGTCTAGACACGAAGCATTTATAATAGGTAGGTAATACTCGTAAAGTACAATCGGCTTGTTTCATATAAAGTGTTACACGCCTAATCAAATCTCACTGGTTATATACATAATACGCCATGATAAACTATCTACCACCAACGCTTAACGCTTTGTCAACAAGATTTACTATATCTACCACTTGGTTATAAAATAAAATAAATTTATCTCTGTCTGTTACAACGAATGGTCAGTGTTTTTGGTAATAAATTCTTATAAAGTATCACTACATTTTTACCCAATTAATCTAAAACTTATCGTAAACTAGTACCGTGATCGTGCGTGCAGTGTTGTATGAACATTCTGCTGAATTGAAAAAAAAATACATCTGACGTGAGCATCTGAGTATGTGCCAAATAATGTTTGTTTATTTAATAATCACGCCAATTTGAGTAAAACTTGGAGTAAGTGTAAGGGTCGATTCACATCTGACCGAAGATCCGTCGCGGATTATCGGTCGCGGAACGCCAGAACTGACAAATGTATAGAAAAACACTCCGACGGATGATACGTTAGTCCGTCGAGTGTTAACGGTCGAGTGTTTTTCTATACATTTGTCAGTTCTGGCGTTCCGCGACCGATAATCCGCGACGGATCTTCGGTCAGATGTGAATCGACCCTAAATGACAGCTTTCATAATCATAAAATCAGCATCAACCACTAATTATTTTCCTCATATTTCTCCTACCATACTTTTAGGTCCTGGGTGGTTATTCCCATTCATTTTTTCGTTCGTTTGATGAATATTTGGATGCTTCTTACTACGAGCTACATTATATTCGGTCGATAAGATCAACGATAAAACGTGGTCATCACTAGGACCAAATATTAAAACCAGATAATTTGGTCCTTCAAGTCAGAAATCGTAGTAAGAAACATCCGAATATACATCAAACAAACGAAAAAAAAGAACAGGAGTACGGCTCCTCTGCGTTCCTGATCCAGACTTTTCCCATATTCAACTGCAATACCTACTTGTAAATAGAAAAATAACACTAAAATGTTTATGATTGGTTGTCATTCAAGTTCCACCGACTATGGCGTCTCAGCTCTTGGGCACGAAAGCGTGGCGAACGAAGCCGCATTGTGCCGGTGTTGAAACCCAGCATTTCCCTGCGCCGGCGCCGGCGACTCTTCACGCATTATTGCCTACCGACCTAATTTAGCAAAAATATTGTAGATTTGATTTAAAGCTTTCTTATAACTTTTCAGCAAAACGTATTATGTATATTCTTTCACAATTAGAAACAGAGACTGGACATCGACTACCTATATTCATAATAAACCACAATAAGAAAAGTATATTCTGAAAGTTTGAAACGCTTTTTTTTATTTTAGACCAGCATCAGAGCGAGGGGCTGATCATGTGAAAGAAGACCATCTCTTTTGATTCATACTACTGGGAAATGATAGCTTCTATATACCACAAAATCGACGGAGACAATAAAACTATAACCACAAGTTTACTTCGAGCCTTCAGAGATCTTAAGTAACATTTGAGTGACGAGAGGTATTAACCTCTTTTTGTACACACACACATTATTTTAGTGAGCGCTAAAGAACCAATGACGATTCAACCACTTTAAACATTCAAGGTGAGAATATTAGCACAAAAGAGCAAAATTACAGTAAATTTCTTTATAAGTAGCTTTTAACTGCAATCGCCTGATAAAAAGCTATTTTAGTCACCTTGGAAAAACTGTTTATTTGAATAACCCACTACAATTATGTGCTTATCTATTCGGGTACATGTGTATTTATTTTTATGGTTGTTTTTCAAAGCATTTATTTTCTGGTCATCATCTTCCTGACCTTGTCCAACTTTATGTGGGGTGTTCTTCTTCCATTTCCCTCTATCAGCCGTCATCTCAGCACTCACTCCTTTCTTACTAAATTGCCCATGTCTTCCCACAACTCATCAATATCTTAATCGGCCTACCTCTACTCGTAGGTAAATCCATCCACATTCATACCAAGCAATCTTCTGCCCACTTGGCATTCTTCCCTTTTCCTCATATAAAATACTAGCTTTTGCCCGGCCATAATGTATTGTCAACAATTTTGGTCGTCAGTTGAGTTAGCCAAAGCGTGAAAGAGAACCAAACAAACTCACATTCCTATTTATAATAATAAGGATACAGTTAGGTTTCAGTATGTGTCTGAAGGTATTTTATGGATGTTGGTAAAAATAAAGATGTCTGCATGTTAAGCGTCCATAATGTTTATATCCCCGATAAAGGCTATAGCTAGTCTATTCGTCCAACCATGCTATCAAGCCACATTACTAAACAGGTTGTGCCAAAAGAGGTTGTTCACCTCGCTTCGACTGTTGAACCGCGATGGTTCTTTTCAAGGTTAGTGAAGAAGATAGGTATGTAGTGAAAAGTGAGCATCTATTATAAATTTTTTTCTATGTTTGAAAACTATCATAAAGTTTGTACGAGTTGGTGGCCAACTCTGATATCATAATAAAAAGTTACGCAAGCCTTTTTTATTCATGCTTATAAATGGTTGGCATACTGTAGTATAATATACAGAACCTACGTCGGGAAACTACACTTTTCCCGGATAAAATTTGCTATTCCTCGTATATATCTGTGCCCAACATCCAAATCAATTCACTCGGTTTGCGGGATTTAGATTATACAAGTAGTAGGATATATTTTCTTACAGGTTTATTTTTTAATACTGGCCTTTGCTTTACTAGCCTAGAGATCTCGGGACTGTTAAACTTGGTAGCATTGTCATTATGCATTAGGTTCTACATAGGTCATTTCAAATCGACTTGTAATGAAAAAGTAAAAATGTTACTTAATACGATATCTTTTTATTTCTTGCACTGAAGTGTATGTAGCGAGGAATACCACCGATATAATAATCTCCTGAAAATGTAACTTTTAGCCCGCATAGTGACACTACACGTCACCCCTATACCGATAGCTTGTTTCGCAAAACAAGTAAAATCAGTTCATTCGATAAACGTTTTGCAACGTTGAAAAATAACGAGCTGTTGAAGTATTTGGCATACATTTTCCTTAAATCGATGTTTACTAACGTTTCGTTTAAATTACATAAATTCGCTGCACATTATTTACGTACTAGCTTGTTTAGCTTCTTATTTCCCATATACTTATAATAATGAGAAATTATAACATGAATTTGATATGGATTATGAAAGTGTGTCTTAATTTATTTTGGAGTCTAGATTTTATAAGGCCAGTCACATGTCTGAGCTCTTTGATTTGATAATCCAAGGAAACTTAAGTTTTATCTTACTGGCACCACAAGATACCAGCACAGCATTTCATATACCTAAGTGGATACTATAGTCATAAAAGTTATCTCTTGAACTACGCCATAATAAAAAAAGTCAAATTCATGTACAACACATTCAGTATGAATTATGGCATTCCATTATATTATGTAGCACACGTGGATGATAATAGTAATTGCAATGTGTGCACATGTCTGCAATCCAATTTTAGAGTAACCCGTGGGATTTCCAAAAAGTTATTTAGGAACATTTTTGTCCTTATCGCTTTCGGAAAGAGCCTTTAAAATTCCTAATCGAATTATCCTGTAAATTGTTGTTTTGTATTTCCGAGCGCTAATCAATAAAGAGTTATCTATCCTGATAATTATAGACTGTTACAGGAATGTAATCAGCAGATAACGCCAACTTGTTTATTAAATCAAGCACTTGTGAACGATCAAAGGAAACTTCGCAATTCAATTTAATTATATCTTGTAAAAATGCGACGGAACCATAATCTTTTCCTGTTTTTGGTAACGGCCATTTTTTCTTCGAATAAAAATACAAGCGAAATACTTTTCGGTATTGCGAAGCCTACAAAGTGTTATTGACATGTTCTCCTCAGCGTGAGCATAGAATTTTGGAGATCATCGACCTTATAAACGCCTCGCTTTACGCGTGACTAGCCAACTATCGGTTTTTATTTATTTACATAACTTTTAGCGCTTACCTCATAATTGTTTTGCGCTAGGATTATTTTTGGCTCAATACTCTAATCACAATCTGTATTAAGAACTAGGAATAAAGATAATCCTGATCTAAGCCATGCCAAAACTATTTTATTACCAAAGTACTTACCTGAATTGTCATCTTTGTGTGCTTCTACGAGTAGAATGAATAATCCGAAGTCAGTTTGAAATTCAAAAATCTCATACCGAAACTTACCTGTAAACAAAATGATTTCATATTACAAACTATGCCAGGAAATTGGAATTAAGAAAAATTTGCATAAAAATTGTTATCGGCCGATAACGAATAATGTTTCCGACACTCGTAAACGAAGTGGAAGGGTATTGAAAAAGAAAATGACAAAACCTTACATTCTGTCGCTTACACAATCTTTTGGGTACGTACAGGTACAGTTTATTTGATTAGGAGAATGTTTGTAGTGGCCTGGGAATATAGGGAGTCGTGCTCCTGTTTCGTTTTCATATGAACCTGATCTACGTCTGACTTATAAGTAGTGGGGTTTCTTACAATCAAATCAAATAAAATATTTAATTTCAGTAACTTAATCTACTTTAGTTACTTGCATGTTTTTACTGTTTTTCTACACCGCTTAGAGCTCGAGTAAGAGCTTTTAAATTCTGTTGAATGTAGACATAGGCTGCCTACTGCCATTGTCATCATCATCATCATCATCATTTCAGCCATATAGTGTCCACTGCTGAACATAGGCCTTTCCCAGATCTTGTGCAGTCTGCACCCAACGGCTCCCAGCAACCTTTACCAGATCGCCTTTCCGTGTAGAGGGGGCCGTCTTCTTCTGCGATTTCCGGGGCGTGGCCTCCAATCGAGAACTTTTCTGCCCCAACGATTGTTCAACGGTATGCCGCTGTATACCTACATAAATCATCAAATAATGAACTGGGATGATGCTTGACATTATAATGTCCCTGCTAAGTCAGCGTTGTATCCATTCATAATGAGATTCATGAGTTCAAATGCTTTAGCAGTGTCGATTCGAAGCGTGCCTAATGATGTAATCTAACACCCGGGGTGATTACCATCGGTCCCACAGGATGCGGGTTCTGGACACGACATTTTGTAGAAAAAAAGGTTTTAGATAGCAGATTTGAACACAAAAATATAAAGATTCACTGTTTCAGTGTTGAGTTAAATAAATCATGTGTCGCTTTTTGCCCATTAAGTATTTAAATTCGTGTCTTTACTACATGTAAAATTAAAAAATAGGCATAACATACCATATAAATCTTTACTTGATGATTTATATACAGCGTCAGAAAGCTACTTACAAAAACTGTTGCTTTGTGCGTGGCTTGTGCTATTTGTATTAAGTTAATTTATTGATACTGTGCCTGGAAATTAATTACATTTGGTTGTTCTATGATTTGTCCAACTGTGATAAAAATCAGGTACGACACATTTTGTATTTCATTCAGATGGTAGGTTTGATAAAAGATGGATTTGTCATCAAATGTTGGCAGACAAGCTCCGACAATCTCCCATGAGATTTTCGATAGCGTACAAATTCACACGCCGAAAATAATACCTAATTAAAAAAATATCGATAGGCAGTGTTGTCGTGGTAGATTTTTACGTTTTTCATTACGATGAAAATATAATAAGTACCTTTTTGTCTTATTTTTAAAGTGTCATCGACCGCACCATGCCGTAACTGCAATAATTCAGCATTGCAGCAATTTACAAAGCCACTGCTTTTTGCTGAACCACGTAATTTGATATTGCAAACTGTTTAATTTAACCAGAATAGTATGGTCTCCGTCGCTTTTCTATTTGCTAAGCTTTTGTAAGGAACAAGTCAGTTTCAAAGATCACCGTGTCTGGGCGACCTTAGCTCCGCTATGCAGTTCCGTAAGAAGGTGTAAATTGTTTATGATTGAACACTGACTCCTGTAGGCAGGTAGTGTTGGAAGCATGATCCGGATTACATCAATATATTAGCGTTTTCACTTATACGGTTACCGTCAATACGGGACTATTATTAATTTTAATTATGCGTACTGCAGAAAATTGGAATCGGCTTCCAGCGTCTGTATTTCCGGTGAGCTACGAGCGACCCTGATGTTTTTAAGAAAAGAGTTAATAAGCACCTTCTGGATAGGCTCACTCCATCGTAGTCCCAATTCTTGCCTGTGCAAGTTTTGAGGTCAAGAGACGACCCATACTTCGTAAAAAAAAACTTATGGTTTAGGCACCTACTGATCAAACTAAACAGTGGTTATATAACATAAAAATTATACGAAGTGACAGTTAAACCCTAAACTACAAAATTATGTACTACAAAAGTAAGCATTCATTGAGTTGAATTGCTAAAATAAAGTTATCACAAACCTCAAAGTCTAAATGGTTTTTTTCAATCATTTGACAAGAGTGCTTTATGAATAAAAACTTTTGATACACGATTTCTAAAGGACGACCCAAAAAATATGCAGCAGACCGTTCAAATCTTAAATATTATACCAAGGATTATTATTGCCATTGTGTGTATCATCGATGTTGTCATATCTAGTTTTGAACAATAAAATAAGAATAGCAACACGAACTCTAATTACAGTAGGGTGATTGTTCTCATAAACTTAGCAGCAGTGCAGGATCGTGTATAGCCACTTACCTATGCTGTAGAAGTATAGCCCGTCTTAAGGGTACTTTTGACCTGATAAAATGATAATTTGCAAAATACGAAAAGTATTTCCTAGCTGTATGTTTACTTTAGAAACATATAAATAAGTTTATCGGTATCAACAGGTGCCCGAGCGAGGTTTACTCATCACAGTCGTTGGGAAACCCGCGTCACAATAAAACCAATAAACTTGTAATATATTGTTCAAAACACGCACTCTTTATTTTGTATTCTAAAACGTGACTATAATAACAACTATTATGCTAAATTTGTAGAGAAACTGGTAAAACTATTCTCGATCTTTTTTGGATACTTACACTAACAATTTATAAGTGAATTCTGTCAATTAGTCATTATTAACTACAGCAATTACAAAACAATGCACGATAGGCGAGCATAATGCCGTAGGCATTTTCTACCTGCTAATAATGATCAAGAGAATTTTTTTAAGGGTCTGTTGGAAGCTTTGTCACATTTTTAATTTCATAAAAAGCTGTTCGCTTACAAAAGGCACGACATAGAGCACAGTATAAATAGACCAAACCGGCCTTAACGGGACAGAGGTATGCAGGTGCTGTCCGTGATGGCCATGTTGAACTTCCGATTTATTATTCACACTCAAGTTTCTCGTGATTTGTGCTTTTTGTTCTTTAACAAAGGCAAACAAATGCTGCTAAAATGTATTATAATTAAAAGCTTAATCCCTCGTTCGCATAACTAAATTTAGAAACCGATCCTATACCTTTTTTTTGTAATAAATATTACAGTAATTTGCCCAAAAAATAGACCCCTCTAAGATAACCACCGAAATACTCCACCAAAACGCTTATCACAAAGTGTTTCATTAAACAATAATAAAAGTATCTGTAACAATGTTATAATAACAAACGCAATGGTATTATCTCAGAATCAAAGCCACCAAGTCATTCATTGATAACCTATGATATCATTATTTAAACCCGTGGTCCATTACCTACGGCTTGGGAAATACCATTCGACTAAGCCAGTCTATAATATCTATATAGGCTATATTATACTATAGCAGAATATCAACAAGGGAAGTACCTTATCCTGTTTGTTTTTTCTAACAACAAGATATTGCTCGAAAATTCTTATTTCTCCAATACCGACTCCAATACTTTTAAAAATAAAATAGCATAACGTAATATTCATGTCAAGAATTTAAATTACCTAATTGTAAACACATAGATAACAAATAGAGCCGTGTTGGCCGAATGGGGTTGTACCTCAACTTTCAATCCGAAGGTCGTGGAATCGAATCCCGGCCGTGCATCAATGGATTTTGAGTTTCGTAAAATTTATCTGAACGGTGAAGGAAAACATCGTGAGGAAACCAGTTAGTATTCTTATAGGCGGCGATGGGCTTGCAACCTGTCACGTATTGAATACTAACTTCTGCAAGATGTGGGCATGTATCAAATATGTATTTGTACATGCCTCTGACTACCCCTCTAGATATCTTCCAAGGATCTGGAATACATAAAAAAGATCTGAGAGAATGTCTACCGCGCCTTGGGGATACAGTCGTGACCCTGTTTTTTTAGAGAACATTCAGATTAGGTACCTCTGTAATAAAATCATACTTTTTTCGTACCACTAATAGGGTACTTACTTACCTAATAAATAAATCGGGAAATCACAGAAGTTGAAATATCGTTATTAATGTTTCGATTTGTCCAGATAAAATTCCCACTATAAAAGATCCAGCTGTTTCATAAAACGCCGTATACAATCATACATACGTCTGCGGCATAAAATAAAAATGCTAGTGATAGGCTCTATTGTGACATTCTAAGAACAGTGAAAGCATTAGGTATTGAACACATTTGGGTTTGTATTGCACATGCAAACTTTAAAAAATCAACGCAATAGGATTACAATTGTATCCCCAAAGCCCGGTTTAACATTATCTGTATATACCTAACTTATAAAGTTTTAATAGCTCGTTATTTGGCCCGAAATCTTCGACATAGTCCGTGCTAACTAAAATGTCACATAAACTGATCCTGCTTGAGATCTTGTTATGCTAATCGGAACGTTTTATAGATTAAGGTGTGGCCAATAAATTGGTTTACATAATTTTCTGTAAAATTTAACAGGCTGTTGATGCTAGTTTTAAACTAAATGTTTTTGAAGAACTCTCAATAGTTCTCTTCTTAATATTGAATTGAAAAGAACCTAGTGTTGTCTGTGATGCCCGTTACTAAACTTTATCTTATTCTAAGAGGAAACGTTCCCAAAATGCTTGGCAGATGGATTATTAGCGCACCGTAGGTACCAATTGTTAGCATTGTAGTGAATCGACGACTCTTTCTTTGAAGAAACAAAGATAATTTGGATCATTGATACAAACACGCTGCAAAATAGACTCTACCAACTTGAATTATAATGCTATTTCTATTGTAGTTTAGTAGACTAACAATAAGACCAAAACGTGCGCCACTAACGAAATGCAATTTTATTTAATAGAGTAGACGAGTGTCGATGAACTCGAATATCGAATGATCTGCGAATAGGCGATGTTTTTTGGCTGAAGTTCCGTTACACAGATCTTGTTTATTTTGTGCCACAGTTTGTGGAGAGCAGAACGTTTTATGAATTGCGAATTACTTTTATTGAGATAAAATGAAGAGTTCCAACGTATTATTTTGTAAAAGTATCGGATTCAATTTTGGAGGATACTGATAATATCCTAAACGGCAAGAACGGCCACTTTGAATATGAGTTCCGAAACTCGACTGGGTACAAACATCTAGATCAAAATTTCTAAAAAAACTTCCAAAATGAAACACCAAGTTTATAGACAGATTATAATTAAACAATCAGTTTTTAAACGTTAGAAGTGAGGTAACGGGTACAAAGTACCGGTGCTCGGTCAAAAAGCGTGGCGGCAGTAGGTAAGGTAACAAACTTAAACGTGAGAGAGAATTCTACGGCTCGTCTATCCCACGACTGCTTTTACTTATTTACACTGTTACTCGAGATGAAAGGTCTGATTACGAAGGCGAGGCCTTTGTGTCTATATAGAAATCGCGGAAAATGTTAGGAAAATGCAGTCACGATACTTCATTCACAGATACTCGCTATATCTTGAATGTTCAAGTATTTTAAAGGCCATTCAAGGCTACACTGATTTAGTAAATTCCCAGTAACTGTTTGCAAGACGTTCGCCCTTCAGATGTCTTTCTCCATTGCGCCATTCCAGAATTTACATCGACAATCCTCATCTACAAACTAGGTTGAAAGTGAAAGCCAAAACGGGACTTCTTCACTAAATATTTAACTCTACTAAATATTTAAAACGTGTACCATGTGACGGGTATTTTCAGTACAATTCAATGCGGCTACGACAATAAAGCGTAAAGCACTTTTTGGGAGTAATGAGCCAACGCATTATTCACTACGTACTTACTACTTATAAAATCAGCTGATTGCCGATTCGAAAACACCGGATAGACGCGATTACCCCGTTTCTCATGACGAAACACTTCAGCATTGTTTTTCATCGAATGGAAGGCCGGTTACCGGTCAATGAAAACCGTGATGTAACAAGGAAATCTCCAAACGTTTTGAAGTGACGAAGGAATGACGCTATTAATAGACATAGAATCTACTAAACGAATGCTTTGTTGAGGGTCGAGAGATCACTTTGGATACTGGTAGAAGTTACAAGCCCACGGCTAGTTCTCAGCGCTTCCGACTCTCTTAACCGCGGAAGAGCTGAATTGTAATATCACTTGCGGTTATAGCCTTCAAACGATTAAGTTGGCCTCAAAGAAAATATTTACTGTTTTAGTGCCTACCTACTTGATTTTGACCCAAAAGACATTATTGTACCAACAATAACTGTCCCTACGGTCGCTGCCTCACAATGATGCAATGTAAGTGCATTCCAGATCATTACGTAGCACTTGTACGCCCCAGATCGCCGTCGGACCAGCGGCACTGATTACCTATACAGGGTGATGCTAAATTATCGACAAAATTACTTGACATTACGAACTAGTCGTACTAGACCGATAGAGTAATGCCAAGTTATTTTATTATCCAACATTGTACTGAGGATAATTACAGTCTACAACTGGTTGGGTCTGTTGACTGTAAGTACCAACAGTTTTTGGTAGGTTTCAACAGTTATGTAAAATATATTTCAAGTTCATTTCAAACTAAGTTTCCTTACCGCTCCAGCGCTGGGCCAAATATAAAAGTAAGTGCTATCCCGCGAATCAGACTATAATTTATAGTTACTTTAGTGTGAATAATTTAGCTGTCCGTCGCGGTGTTACCCGCGTTCCCTCGGGAAAACTTCAGTTTCCCGGGATAAAATATAGCCTATGTTCATCAGGGATAATGTGAGATTCTATTGGTGAAAGAATTTTTCAAATCAGTCCAGTAGTTTCGGAGCCTTTTCATTTCAAACAAACAAACATACATACAAACAAACAAACAAATCTTTCCTCTTTAGTATAGAAAATTACGAATATTTTTATAAATTAAATGAACTCTGTAAATTGCGTGTTCTGCTGTGCACCAACTAAACTTAATTGAACTAAAACTTCAACAGAATTGACGGCAGTGTGTCTAAATAAAATCACTCTGTATAATAGCTGTGATATAGTTTAGCGCGATAGAGCAGAATCATGTCACGTGTACGGACCGGTACCCGACCGCATTCATATTTACGCAGAATGTATGATGTTGTTGACCAATTTAGGTAGACCGTGTATGTTTTACCAACCTCGTGCAGATCTAAGATAGTTCTACTATGTTGTTGTTGCTAAGACAGTAGCATTACGTTCAAAATGAACAAAATCAAAATCCAAAAAACAAATTAGTCATATTTTTTTTGATTTACTGATACATTTACAAACTCACGTTATTAACTATGACTATGGTAGACCATAAACGCCTTTTTGAGGTCAAGTGGGTACTAAAACGAACATCCCTCTTTTATTCTTTATACCCAATTCAACTCTACTTGCAACTAGGTAACCCATCTTTTTTCTTCTCTCAGATACTTTATGCAAACACTCTTCACGCAAACAAAAGTTGTGTCGACGGGTCGTATAATAAATCTTTGCTTGTTTTATGTAAGTTTGAATATTTTAGTATAAAAATTAAGGATGTCCTTGTTATTATCGATTGAGAGTTGCAACTAAACCCGAGTTACCTGAGTAACTATGGAGGTATCCGAAGAAACTTGTTGAATATCCTTGGCACCAATACTGAGCACGAACATTTTTGTGTCAATGGAATTCATTATTTTACTGGAATTTTGATATATCTAGATAAAGATAATGTAGCATGATTTATTATACTGTTATTTATTTTGATAATAATTTTAGGCTTATAGATAGATCGAATATTGATTATACAAGTGCAAACAGTGTCTCGGAGAATTTAGTTTCTGTGGACCCAGAGAAACGAAACCTGTAAGTAAATCTATAAATAACGTGAAATTCGATGATGGACTCATAAAATACTAGGTATCCATGACTAAGAGATCATAAAGAGCCTATTAAGTAATCAATAACAATCACCGGTGAAATCTTTTCAAGTATTTTAATTGTAGGAATCTCGTCGCATGCAACGGTTCTCTGTCGATTTGTCTTCGAACGCGCTAGCATTCCTAACTGTTACACGCATAGCAAATCATGCATAAACACATTTTCATTCGCCTTATTTCACCGGCAATATATTGTTTTCATAGACACTTGTAAGTCTAGGTGAGTCTAGCTAGATGAAACTATGAAGTCATGCGAACAAATAACAGGATAGAATAATGCTTCCACCACCATTATTAAGTGTATTTTTCTTGTATATCTTGTTCGCTGTGTGGTAATGCAATAAATAATGATCTATCTATCTATTATTTAAAGTCTTATAAGCACATAGTAGCTGGTTTACTTACAGTTCCTTAGTAATAACACAAAGCAAAGTACTTATAACCTGATCGTATCCAAGTCCCACCAATTTGGGCTGAAAGGATGACGATTATAATAACAAGAAAACGACCTCTGAAAGCGTGCCGAGGCGTAGGCGTACACCTACGCGTTATTGAATTTTCCGGATTGAATA
This sequence comes from Epirrhoe alternata, assembly GCA_963565295.1. Lineage (NCBI taxonomy): Eukaryota > Metazoa > Arthropoda > Insecta > Lepidoptera > Geometridae > Epirrhoe > Epirrhoe alternata. The sequence goes on along the minus strand of OY751381.1, from coordinate 6,830,636 downwards.
TTTTCAGTAACCTACTAACTTAAATTTGCACTAATTGATTTTTCTTAGTTACTAGCTCAACCTGCGTAGAAACTTTCTGGGGGCGAATTCTTGATAAACATTGCTACTAAAATTAAGTAATTAACCTACTTAATTCCGATCGAAATTCACGCATAACTTTTGAAAGTACCTAATAAAAGTATGTTCGTATGAGTCAGTCAGTGGCAAACTCTGGTGACGGATTTTTTAGGCCGCCTTAAGGTCTCCATCATTGCTTAACGACTTAAATAGCCGGGACCGACAATTTGACATGCCGGAAGCACGCAGACGAAAATACCACTGGCGGTCACCCATCCACTTACAGACCGTTTCGAAAGTTGATTAACGTGCTTCTTGTTTCATCCTTGGACTTTTTATCCCAATAGGTATTTATCTTGATTCAACCCCAAACATATTCTTGTTTCATCCTAATCCATAAAGGTGAGCCACAGTGTGATTTAAGCAGTTGGTACAGAAACTTTACCTAGAGTATTTGTTGCAATTTATTCATAAGTACTTAATTAATTGATTTCTTACTGACTACATTACATCCATTCATTCGTGTTTCCTAGAGGTAAAATAGTATATTATTTTATTTAGGTACCTAATTTTGTTTTTATTTAGTACAAGTTCACGGGGGCACTTATAGCACATCTTTTAAAAACGGAATGCACGTGCAATTCCGAGAATTTAGTGAACATGTTGGACAATAGATAATCCAATTAACAATGTCAAGGGCTACCATTGTTTATGTTATCATAGTTCGTGTTTTTGGGGTAAAAATATTATTTATCCTTATCTTCTCATCAATACGTCTCTTTCTACTCCTTCTATCTTACCTGTTAATCCTGTCAGTAGTTCCTAGACCTACTATCCTAATGGTCTACACTAAATATGGCGGAAAACGAAGTTACTTCTAGTACTAATACCGTAAATACTCTAAATTGTATACAGTCAAAATGTGGCAGACAAATTTTGTTACACGATGAATATAAGTTTCATAAGAAAAAAGTAAAAAGTGGTGGCGACACAGTGTGGCGGTGAGTTAAAGCACCAAGATGTTTTGGTTATGTACATTTATATGCACATCAAACCACTGTGGTCAAAGAAACTGTTCACGTTTGCGAGCAAATCATGCTGTACCTTAAGACGGATTTTGAGTAATTTTTATAATAAAACGTTAACACTGTGTATCTAGTTGTTTTTTGTTTGCTGACCCTGCTGCTTTAATGTTACGCTGTGTCATTTATTTGAATTCAAACAATAGAAATTAGGAATAAGTAGGTTGAGGATGAAACAAGAACTAAAAATCTCAAATTTAGGACGAATCAAGAAAAATATTCATTGGGATGAAAAATCCAAGGATGAAACAAGAAGCACCCACTTCGACGCCCTATCAAGAACAACAAAGCAAGCACGAGCACGAGCGCTTCCCTAATGATTAGTCGAAAGTTTCATAAACTAAGATCACTTAAGTATTGCTAACATATAAATTTTAGATAACTTTTCAAATCTTAAAAACAATGTAGGTACTAACTTATGGACCTATTACGTTCACTCCATCGCGTGTTCTATTTAGGTGTACCTGGATGGACCTATATTTGTTCTGCGATGCACTTGATACGACGCGACTGATGCGTGGGAGGACTTATTTCTCTAGCAGGTAGGTGTGTCTAGTGTTTATTGAGTGCGTTCCCACAAAGATGTATTAGGAAAAATACGATCTCTATATCAGGCGACAGGAAAATGTTACCGAGACAGAAGCGACAACAGGATATCTTTCAAACCTATGTTATCTACGGCATCGCTTTACAACAATGCTAGGTTGAACCATGCCATGACTTGAGTAAGGTTTTATCAATCGGACTCGGCACAGGGGATGAAAATACTCATTGTTATGTAAAGGTCGTCTATTATTAGACATGGCTGCGCAGTTTGTTTATTTTTAGATTCTGTAAAGGTCAAAGTTGAATGTAGGTAAGTTGTCTAGAAAACTTGAGATTTCCTAATTTATCGAATCAGGAAATAAATTAAATAAGAAAAATGAATGCGACTTTTTGTTCAGTTGCAAAGGTTTTTTTTTTTTTTTTTTAATTTAAGGGTTTTGTCGCTTAGCGACCACATCACCCTGATATTGTACCTTTCAATTTGTCAATTTACCTACGCTTTAGTTAATCAACTCTTTCTGGTAATTATTTTATGAAACCGAGAAACTCTTCACAGTTCCATCTGTTGTCTATTCTCTAGAAAAGCCAGCGAGAATTGCTGTTTCTCTTGTAAGTGCAGTAGCAAAAAAAATGTCTCAATTGCAACTTTTACGCTGTCAATATAGCCACTTCGCATTCAGTGGGCGTACAGAAACTCATAACTCAGTTATGTTATGATTCAGCCAGTTATTATCGTTACGTACTGCGGCCGAGAGCGGTGCAGTCGACCGACACGGAATCCAACGAGCAAGACGCACTTTTCCCCGATAAAAAGCACCCGTTAGTTTTTACATGAATTTTTGTGAATGGAATGGTCTTTGCATCTATACTAGAATAGCCTGCATTTGTATTTCACACCGAGGCGCGAAACCAGAGGCTGAATGGAGAAAGTACACGAAAAGTAATAGTGACAAATAAAAATATTGGTGCAGCAATAAATTGATAATACAATCAAGCGGTGTTAGATAAATTACTTGATAAGTTGACCAAGGCCTAGACGGTAGCATCTAATTGATACTCATAAGGAAACTAACTGCGTAGCGTAACTGGCAAGATAGCAAGAAGTTATCATTACATCGGCAGTGGGCAGCTCAGTGGTCAGTGAAGTCCAGTGTCAGTCAGTGTATGCCACCAGGTGCCACTTCCTACTCGTGAATGCCAACTGCGTACCTAGACACTACGAGAAAACTCACGGTATCCGCGGAGGTCAATGATTTTCCGTTTTTATGATATCGACTTTCAAATGACTCATTCCTTGGAATTTCACTACGAGATAAACTTGTAAATAAGGTAAATCCGCAAGTTATAATGTTATGGGCAGGCAGCTTGCTTTATTATTGCCGCGAATTTCTATAAATACCTACTTAAAGTGAAGAGAGCAACACTACTAAATATAATCGCTTTTTAGTATGAACTAAGTAACAAAATTGAAATTAGCGAGAAAAATAGTTTAGCCATAAAAAACCTTCCATACACCAATTCCACAACACATCGCCACTTCTAGCTACTTTTCTTAGGTCGAGTGTCGAGGTATCGGTCACACCGGATATATGCAATAAACGACAATGGACGCACGACATGTATTGTAATTGTAAGGGATGTGTAATGCGTGTATTTACCGTCTTCAATACCTGCGACATAACTAGCTTGGTGTACTTTAATTTTACTCTTTTGTTTTCTTTTGTGCGGTTTTAAACAATGCCTTGGTTTCCAGGCGGAAATAAAAAGCTACGATCGGACTCAACTGCATAAGACATAGGTGTTACAACAAGTTGGTTAATATTGGAGGAGACTTGAACGCAAAATCTACTTGATTCGATACAATCTAATCTCATCATGATATCTAAGATAGACGAGGTGGGTAATCATTTTTTTTGGTGACGTCAAACAATTAATATATTCTTCTATCTGAGTTTTCATCGGTACAACATCACGTTCCACCGCAAAATACCTGTACTGTTGAACGTTTGCGGTTTCACGCGTTTCCATTGAAATGTTTACAAGTAGAAGGCAAGGCATGACTCCAAACACAAAGATAGACTACACTAAAATACCAGTGACAAGATGCAAGATATACCTACTTCTATTTGCAGTGTCTACGATAGTAGCGGCCAAAAGTCAAAAGACCTATTAGACTAGGCATCTTCTGCGCCTTAATCTTTGTTTTATTATTATTTTTGTTTGTTTATTTTCTCTTGTTTTTCGTACCGTTTGTTTAATTTAGTTCTGTTTCATTTGTTTTGTACCTGCATCCTTCCGGTTATTTTGTGTCTGTGTAATGTTGTGTTAAATACAACTTTTATCTATCTATCTGAAGCACTAAATACAGATAGGAACCTAAAGGCCTCAAGATCCTACCATTCCTGGATTGTGAGCATATACCTATTATTGTATTTGCATTGCGTGGTGTGTCAATGTTACGTAAAGGTCTGTCGTAGCTTGATGAGAAAATAATATAGCACCTGAATACAATAAAATAAACACACCTAAAGCATTTCTATGGCACGTCCTTCCTCTCACCTTGAAAACTCACAAACAAACTCTCATTGTGGAAAAAGGCATGTTTCTGCGGTATTATTGTTGTATATTATGAACGAAAATCATACTTACACAATCAGATAAAAAATGTCACGCTGCATGAATTTAGAGCTATTAACTCAAATAGTGGCCATAGATTGTGAGATTCTACGAAGGCAAGTTATGAATATGGATTGAAGTCTGCAGTGTACTAAATGCCTATTTTAGATATTTTTCCGAAGAGTCTCTAGTAGTAGAATAACTCCAGGAAAACAATTATAAATACTTAGTATTGTTACAAAGCGGAATCTGATTTTTTTAATACAAATACCTAAGTAAAATTATTCGGTAAGGATAATATAATCAGAACGTGGTCTGTTCTTTTTAAAGTCGGGCCCAGTATTATAGTTTTGGAGAGGTAATAAATCAACTTATCATTTAAGTGAGGAAGTTGTTGAATGCATGTGTCATGAGCGAGGTGGCATTGATTGTGTTAAGGTAGTATCTTTATAAGCCAAGTAGTTATTTAGGTACTCAATATTTCTTTTTCTCGTCATCAAATGTCTACATGATAAAATTCTAGCTAAAATAAAACTATGTTAGTCACTTCAAAATCAGTAAAACATGTTGTTACAAAACTTACCTAAAATGTAATCATCCTATTTACACATGAATAATTTTGTATCTTTTATCTTTATCTTTCATTATCAACCCCTTTATTTTATTTTATTTTAAAGTCGCAGAGAAGAAAATATCGTACTATATGCAATGTGTTTCACTTCTTCATGGTTTTTATTTACTCTACAGAAATTGGACTGTTTTGCATATTATGTAATGCTAAGTAGAACACTGGAAGTCCTCGTACCTAGGGGTCAAGACTGTATGTGATTTATATTTATTTTCAAGTAGGTACGTAAACTAGTGGTTTAACTTGGTGAAGGAGTTTTCGCCCGTCTAAAGGCCACCATCATGCCAACAATCACATAGCTCGGTGTAGTTACTAATTTAATTTAACCGTTGACTGTTACTAATTCTGTCATTATCGTAAGGCAAGTTTTCATTCAAGTATTCAACGCGAAAACAGCATTCCCAATAAGTCTCGGATATTGCGTAGCGACTTGTAAATCCTACCTACTCGCCACCGGTGCCTACAGAGTTCCGTTGAAATCGATTTGGAATTTTCCCATTTTCTTTAGTGTAATTACTTAGCATATCTAATTTCTACTTGTATTATTTTTACTAATTAGTTATTTTAACCAAGGCGTTGCTATCCGACCTTTTTACAGGATGGACAGATATTTTATTTCTTAGAAAGTTAGGAAGCTTTGGGTAGTAGTGTTTTAAGCCTATGTTAGGTTTGTCTAAACACTATCGTTTTCGTTTCCAATAACATATTAAGTCGATACCAAGTTTGAGTAGAAAGACATCGAATAAGTACAATGATGAAAGTAGGTGTTTTACAAAAATGCTACCGAAAACATTTCGTTATTCATGTCACTAATTTGGTTGACCATAGACTCTTCGACTATGGGCGTTTGCTACGAGAGTGCTACGAGGTCGGAAGAAAATTAGGTCGTGGTAATTATGATGTTTACTTACACACCTTATGAAATAATGTCACGTCATCATAGTAAAACCATTAAATGTATCTAGGTATGTAGGTAAATATAAAACAGCATCTTGATGATAACAGGCGACTAGTGTCTAAATTGATAATAGAAACCGAAAGTAGTAGGATTATGTTTACTGTACAAAGAATAAAAAATATTTTCTTGGCGATATCTTGCCCAGAGATACTGGACCAGTCGTAGTATTTGTGTTTGAATTTCAGCAAAACGTATCGAACCGATCACACGCCGATAACGGTCACGTGGTAACACCACGATACGTTACGTAAAATTAAACACACTATGGGAAGCTATGTATATATGTACTAACCACGTTTACCGATTCGACACGAACAGACTTCAGTTTCTATGGTCTGTGAAATTGATTTTAGAAAGCCAATATTTTAAGACCATCAATTCATCAGTACTACTTGTCTCTGGGCAGTTTTTTTTAAACTACCTATTGAAGAAATAACTGTGAAATAATCAGCTATGTGTGAGATTTCATGTCGCATCAGATCGATGAATTAGGCATCGATATGCATCAATCTGCCTGATCGATCTGTTGAACGATTTCAACGACGCCATTTCACGATCTGCCTAACATATACCGTACAACTCATTTAATTTTCCCCTTTTCTTTTTCATTTGTTTACATTTTATTATAATAAAATATGCCACACCTGGATACACACACACTTCTCGACTGAATAGCGGGAGAAAGAGCTGTTCACACAGAGGCATAAATGCACCGAAGTAATAAGTAGGTATGTAAGTACCTAAGTGAGATAACTAGGAAAATTAAAAGATAAAATTCAGGTTGACTGAGACGTTCCGAATTCATCAGAGATTTTATTTATTACCAATATGGAAAATAACCTTCATGTTGTTCAAGTTCACGGTTCAAGTTTAGTAGGTATAGGTACTTGAGTTAGGACGTTAAAAAAAAAAGCAATTTCGTCAAATTATCTCATCCAAGCAAACAAACAGCACATTAACGTTTTTGGTAAGGATTTTTATCAAGGTTGCTAAAATAAGTTATTAGGATATTTTAAAATTATTTAATTTATTATTTTTGACTATTTATAATTCGATACCAGTGTTTAAGTTTTGGCTTGTGGATTTTCCGCCTACACCACGGGATAAGTTACAGAATGCACATTAACTGTCTATGAAACCAATGATTACGGTAATCAGCCGTTTATATGCTGGTGAGTAGCGGAGTCTTTGGAGGTCAATGTGACAGACAGAGGTAAAGGCCTAGGTCACCTTAGCCTCACTGTAGTTCAATTACTGTTGGAGTTTGTTCATCTGAGGATCGATAAGTGCTAGCCTCAATGTGCTGACTCTTACGGTCCAAATGCTTTGGCTAAGTTTGCATTTATTGGACTCAAAATGTAGGACAAATCCAAATAAATCATACCTAAATGAATAGATACAAAATTATAGTTATATATAAAAAAGCCAAAATAAGTTATACGAGTTATAGGTACCATAAGCGATTTGTAAAATGTATAAGTACTTTTTATGACGAAGTAAAATTAGTAGGAGCTAAAACATTATTAACCCAGGTGAAGTCGGGCAAGGCGTTAGTCTATACTAATATTATAAAGAGGAAAGATTTGTTTGTATGTTTGTTTGAATTGAATAGGCTACTGGACCGATTTGAAAAATTCTTTCACCAATGGAATCCTACATTATCCCCGATGAACATTGGCTATATTTTATCCCGGGGAAGTGAAGTTTTCCCGAGGAATCGCGGGTAACACTAGTCAGCTAGTCATTAATAAACACCGAGAATAAAAACGTCCTATTTAGGAAAATATCGATAAACATCGTTGCAAATCTAGCATCTGTGCTAGAATCACCATCAATCGATGCCAAACACGTGCGTTTTAAACATAGACGCTGTAGTATTTTGTAAGAGGGTAGTGAAGGTATCGTAGCCTAGGGAGGCTGTATTTTCACGCAATGAACATCTGAAATCCAGGATAGGATAAAAAACTAATGGGATAAGGGCAGGCCAATGATGACCAACACTGTACGTCATCATCGGAGATCAGCGGTAACGAGGCATATTATCAATGAGCGCAAAATACAACATGGAAGCATTCTTTCAAGAAAAACACGCATTTTGGTACCTATTAAATCGAACAAAATCACGCATCGGAACTCTGTCACAGATTTACCCTCAATAATGTTGGATCCGCTTGGTAAGTTATTCAAAAATCAATCTTATTTTCTTGGAGTGTAGGATGTTCGCTGGCAGCCTTGGTAAGCCCCGTCCATAGCGGCTCAGTTTTGCGACCAGCGATAATTGGGTGATTCCATTGCGTTGACTGGATTATGTATCAGTGTGAAGCAGTCTAGCGGATCTGATACCTAGACGTAAGTTAGAAAGTTCCAATCTATTTGATTGAAGTCGTAACCAATTTGATAGGTATTCAAAAACGGGTATTCCGATAAGGTCACTTGACTCGACTGTCTCGGTCTGTAATAATTACGTCAGTTTGTCCTCAACATTTAAATCAAGCCGTGAAACTTGCAATCAAGTCAGATTCAACAGCAGCTAGGTATGAGACTGGCAAAACCAGAGATAAGCACATAGTTTGTATGCAACTGGCAAGTTTCACTGTCTGAAGCGAAAGCACGTTATATAAGCCACTTGAACACAAAAATGTTCGGCTGGTTATGAGTTGTTATCGTGCGATAAATTTTATTCGCATACGGCTGAATAATCGACTTGATAAGAGTGGACCAACGTACTAGCACGGCTAGACCGAAATACAAGTTAGACACCCAAACGAAATTTTGCTGCTACGAGAAAAAAATATATAATTTCGATGGTAATATAAAAAATATTACTTACTAAATAAAATTATTTAATTTGCTTAAAACTCTCAATAAATGTTAATTTTATATTATTAACAAGACATGGTTATTTATAGTCATGTAGGAAAACGCACCAACAGGAAAATTAGGTGTCCATTAGGTACTACTATCCGCCTGTGATGTCATAATTTGTTTTTTTTTTAGGATTATAAATAGCTAGATGTGCGGTGTTCCATCTAAATCCGTTCAGCCGTTTCAGTGTGAACAACTTCATTTAAAAATTTAATACGAGATTCTTGAAAAATGTTTCTTACTACGTAATAAAAGTACCTACACACCATTTTTTTGTGATGAAATAAAGTGCCCCATACGTAGGTATCATTGTTAAAGTAATGCTAATGGGTCACGTGAGCCGGATGGACCGGTAAAAATGGGCCAACATAGTCACGCCGTGGATGTTAGAAGGACGGCGGCGTAGAGGTCGCCCTCGGAAACGTTGGCGAGATGATATCGAGGCCTTCGAGACAGATTGGTGGAAACTGGCAGCGGATAGAGACCGTTGGAAGAGTTTGGGGGAGACCTTTGCCCAGAAGTGGGATGACATAGGTTGATTAAAAAAAAGTAATGCTAAGGCTTAATAGATAATTATGATTTGATGTCCACTCGCTATTAAAGTTCAGTAAATTAAAAATTTTGTGTAATATTTTAATTTGTTCATTGATTAGTTAATTTTATTGTTCATTCATTTTATTTGTGTGCACAGCCGTGAATGAAGCAAAATTGCATTCTTACATATTTTTGTATTTCGCTTTTATAAGACTCAATTTACTTTACTTGTAACCAAATACTTTGTTGCAAATCTGCGAACGCATTATTTTAAAGTTATCATTCATTACGTAAGAGTCAATAAACACTCGTGTTTTAAAAACAATACATTTTTGATAACACAAATTTAATTTGTATTATTTTATCAACACCGATGACTTTGACGCTATCTCTCTTTGATGTTTTTAGATATCTCTTTGTAGTCAGAAAGTAAATTAGAATATTTGATTGAAGAGATATAGGTATGAGAGACCTTTACCCAGCAGTCAGTGGGACGAAATGTTTACATAAACTATCTTTAAATATTGAAGTAGTTATAAAAAAAGGCGAGAATTTTTTTAAATAATTCAAGGGACTGGCATCATTTGGAGTTGCACGACGTAGGCTAATATTAAATAGGTACATAAAAATAAACAGTGGCTCTCCAGGAGTGCCGGCAGAAGTGAAAACGTGAACGGTTCTAAACTTGACAAATAACCCGGTGTCGGTGAGCAGTCACGTGACTCGCACGTGACCTTTCCGAGACGAATCCAAGATTATTTTCTCATCTCAAAACTGTCACGCTCCTAAAGAAGTTTTCACTTCAATAATGGATTAAAGGCATTTGAATTTAGGTACTTATTAGTAAGTTAATGTCAACAAAACAGGGAAACGTCCGATCGAAGCTTTCTTAACCGGCATGTCTTTCATCAGATTACAAGTCAACAAGCATTATTGCGATGTAAAAGGCGTGCCAATAGTTCATTTCATTGAATTAAAGTTGCCTTGCCTGTCGTGATTGGCAACGATGATTCGAATCGGTTCTAGAGGCGCAAACATGTTCGCTGCTCGATATGAAAATAGAGAGCCGTGAAAGTGCTTTAGAATGTCACTTGAACATTATTTACTATACCTACAAGTTATCGATTTATTTACTAGCCACTTATACGTTTATAAAACAAATATAAACATACGATTACCTACTAGTCCTACTACCGACTTGAATACAGCTCTAGAGCAAGAATTTGGCTCGTATGAAGGATTTGAGACTACTAATGTTAAAAGTGAATAGGAATTGCTGTGGTGGAATTCAGCACTTTGGATCCAAATCATGCATAAGTAAATAGTAGGAGTAATCCAAAACTTCTATTGGTTTTGGTTGGAATGTTCACACGTGACCTTTCGAGGCGGATCCAAGAATTTTTTCTCATCTCAAAACTGCCAAACGCGCCTAAAGAAGTTTTCACTTCAAAAATGTAAATCTAGCTAGACCTACACTGGCAATCATGCATGCTAAAAATTGCTACAACTCACAGGGGCAAACGTAGATAAGAACAATTTTGCGTGCTAATGGTTAAATTCGGACTTTCTCTCATTTCGGTGTAAGAGCATGAATCTAAATTGGTTTTGCAATAACCTGCGACCACTGCCAACTGCGTCTAACTGATTTCCTTATTATCTCAACACCTGTGTAATAGATCTACTAATTAGTAGTGAAACCAAATCGCCCAACACATTGAAAGTAAGTTTGCATTATGGTTAACAGCGATCCGGTAGATTACGTTGTAACTCTTGTTGTACGCGTCAACAGTTTAGTTCGGCAGTTCTACCTACTGTATTAATTTATCTGGGTTACGAAGGTACCCTTCGTGGTTTTGAACAGTTCTGTTTTAGGCAATAACATTTATACTAGGTAGTGCTTTCATCCTACGGATTAAGATGCAGGGTAAGCTATGCTGTTTGATCAGGATGGCTCATTGACTTTTTTTTCGCTAGGATGGCTCGTCTACTATCAGGTGAAGTTTGCATATAATCTCCAAAATAACCCGATAAAATAGGCGGAAAACTACTGTATCCTTAAGTACACATCAATAAGGTACAAATTATTTATATTAAAGTTGTAGCTATAGTATTCCTGTGGGTGTCAATAACTGTCTAGGTCCGAGTCTGAGCTAAATTAATGAAGAAAGATGCTTCGCAATATCGGTTGATGCCTCTAGTTATAGTTTTCTTCAAATTTAATTATTTACAAGAGAATGTACAGGCAGGCACTTACACCAATATAAAAATAAAGCATTTCAGCACTTACCGAACACTAGCTAAGCTTGTAGATAAAAATAGATTTCACAAAGGTGTAAGTGTTGCAACTGGGCCACCATTTGCGCGAAGGAGCTAATGAACTAAAGACAATTGTTTAGTGGAAGTAATTCTCTCCAGATTCGACGAAGAGCTTTAGTGGCCGCGGTAAGTAGAAATAACTGACTTCGAAGAGGCGACATGCATTTAGCATAAGCGTGGAGTCTCACAGCAAGGTAATCTCTCTTTCATTTTATTATTGTGGTTGCTAAAATAATAAGATGCAAGATAAGGAAGGCTGTCACAAACGAAGACAGGTCTGTGCATAGGAAATTCCGTGCAAGTTAAAGTTTTGTCCAATAGTAGCGTTGTGATCACTTCATTTAAGGAGTGAAGGGCTTTAACTCCTAATGATTCGCGACCGATACCGTGGAGTCAACCAGCAAACACTGGTTGGCTTTAAACTTTCGAGTGAGGAGCCATTCGGATAAAATGTGGTCGTCTGTTTGTATAATATGTTTGTAATAATTTCTAGTAGAACAGAAGATATACAGAACGAAGCGTGTATATAGGTATATACGGGTGTAAAGAAGTAAAGTGACTTTTCCATGTCTGGTCACGAAGCGCCGTTCGCCGGCGAGAGGAATGCAAACTAATGCTGGTTCGCCTTTCACACGCCACCGTTAGTTCGTGTGCATCTTTATTTGACTGTTGGCCAGATAGCGGAGACTCATTTAATTGGCTTTTTGAATCTTGAAAGTTTTTCGAGAACGTTCCCATAATTTTCTATCATCTTTCCCCTTTTAGATCTGATGTTTCGAAAGCCTTTCCTATGTTTAAGAAGTTTCTTTGCTGTTACTGGTTTTTAAATTCATTATGCATTTTACTGAATGCTTATAACACGAGAATGTGTTTAAGTAAATTGTTTTATGACCTGTCGTGGACAAGAACAGGTCCAAAACGAGACCATTTGCAAATCGATCGAGCATTGCAAGTGTCAAATTCGTTATAAATAATTATGTTATCGGTAATCCAATGACTAAATAGTCAACGGGTCTTTTAGCTAAGTAGTGTTTGTAGTAGAAACACACAAAGTCACAGGCACACTTGGGTAAATATCTTGTTTTTGAAATGATACCATTGGAAACATCGTGATCGTGTGACGCAACCATCTTGGCTTATATTTACGCAATGTGCCCATTGTTTCGCACACAAACAGTATGTTTAATCACACGAGTATTATCCAGCGGTGACTTGAAATATTTCACAAATCAACTACAATTTTTCTTAGAAATAAAGTGCCAAGGGGAGTAAAGTTCCTCTAAGAACTTACCTACATTATGTAATAGTCTACCGCGCCTACCAGTTAGGATACTATGCTCAACTAAATCGAGCTTTAACTGTGTCAAAGGCATACTCATGCGAATAGTTGAACGATAAGGGTGGTACCTATTATAGATACTTACATTCTACATAAAGCAAGGCCACTGGAAAATTGCATCGAATGTAACCCACACATTCAGAGACAAGATAATTATGTTTTATTTCGTCCTAGAATCCAGTTCGAGCAAACATGTTGATTATTCATTACCAAGACTTAAATGGACATACATTTCTATACCTATCTAACTGTGACTCAAATAGGGTTGTCACTGGATAATGAGACGTTAATATTTCAGTAGGAAACCGCAGCACGTGTCATATGTTTATGTCGTTATCGAGCAAAAACCGGACATCCAGAGCCCTCGGAATCTGGGACGAGTCCGGTTAAATCACTACGTACTCTACAGGCTGACTACTATAGAACGGGCTGACGATCAGCAATTTTATATACGAGCCAAGCTTGAGTAAGTTTTTTTTACAGTTTCTTTTGTGGTGCGCTTCTTTGCCATACAACTTGAATGGTTAAACATGCAGTACTAAATATTTACTTTAATATTTGTTGAAAATTATATAAGTACTAATGTAGAAAAAAATCACATCACTAAGGGACTCTTTGCAAGTGAAAGTCTGTCAGCTCTTATAAAATCGGACATACAGACAATATAAAAAGTGTGCATGAGGAGAGCTGTATATTGAAAATAATGGAAAGTTCGATGAATTATTTCAATTACAGAGTGTTTTAAAATGTATATTATATAGATCGTTTATCTATAGGCTATTGAGTATCTAATACTAACGCATCTAAATAGGTGTAGTCTGTGTCTATTCATGTCAGGAAATTCAATTAGGTAATGTGGTAGTCCTTGCAATTGTATCAATTGGGCAGTACTAGGGGTTTTAGTTTTACTAGCTGTAGTTTTAATTTTACCTTCTATTATTGTTTTCTTCATAGTTCCATGAATATGGGTAAATCCTCAGGGAGCCTTTCCGTAACATTTCAATTTCGTTTTTTGTTGTATGTCTTATTTCAATCTTATTATATTTGGGCATTCCATTTGTCTTGGGTTTTGCTTTTGTATTTTCATCTTTATTCCGAACGGGAAACAAATAATTAATATCTATTTACAACGAAACATTAGACAATTTTAACTTATACTTTTTTACTTATAACTGATTCCCTATACAGAATTTATTATTGTACGCTTCTAAGTGCAATCTATATGCGAATTCAATATCAAACGAACTTGTGAACACCATGCATTCGAATAAAAAAGAATTGCATAGTGATTGAAATCAGCTAGGCGTTGTAAACCCAAGAAATTATAATCTTCATAAAATGCTTGAATACAGGCTCAATAAACTTGCACACCAGGCAGACAATAATGTTACTTCCAATATATAAACGGTGTGTTATTTTGCAGCGACATTATTTATGAAAATGATATCATCACAAACAATGCACTTTGCGTTTGAGACATGCCACAGTGGCTAAACAAAAATATGAAACAAAATTTAAGAGAACATGGACGATGAAAGTACTGTCCACTTTACAATGTTTAACCTGTGAGGCACAGGCAGCCCTATTAAAGTATATTAGACATGACGCATAGGCCGGCAGGACACCGGAAGAACGTGACGATTTTGGAAAAGGAAGCACATTTACAAATCAAAATGTAAAATGCAACTCAATGAAATACAAATACAACATCCGTGTGAAGTGAAGTGACTAAATAACAAAGTTCCATTTAATGCAGAAAATAGAGAAACTGCAATAAGGAACTACTAATTATAGCACAGCCTCTCCCACGAATGAATAGGTAGGCCAGAAGGTATTACAGTAACAAAGTTTAACCGCAAAGTAAGAGAGTCAATTTACATTCAGGTTTGACTTTTACATAGCAATCTCTTTAACATTTCAAAAGCTTCTCCGGGAGACTTAATGCTGAGGAAAGTTAATAAATCTACTTTTGAATTTCTCTACGCGCAGCTATAAATCTAAGTGATCATTTATAAGATAAAAAAGAGTCTAAAAAAACTGGGCATGGCATTGGGCCTCAGTTCAACGGACAGGTCGTCGCTCCACGTTGTACCGTACGCTAACCATAAGAAGTGTACGGCCAGCCAACGTGACCAAACGCAGAAGCGCTCACGCACGCAACAAATCACTTTATGCAAATCATCTCCGCAAAGCAGCCGGGTTCTCGACTACACGGAACCTGACGTCATTATAGCAGAGAAAACAAGTTACAGGTGCTCGAAGCTCATAGAACCCAATGACCCGCCGAATAACTGGGAGCCCACCAAACTTGGAAATCCCGGAGTCAAGAACCAGTTGTTTACCTATAATGACGACCTCTGTAGCGCAGTGGGCGAAGGCCCGCCTGCGACGCAAAAGGTTGCGGGTTCGATCCCCGTGGCGGGACCAATGTTTGTATGATCTACAAATATTTGTCTCGGGTCTGGGTGTTTCTATGTATAATATGTATGTATTTACAAACAAAAAAAGTATATAAAGTAGTATATCAGTCATCTTAGTACCCATAACACAAGCTCTGCTTACTTTGGGGCTAGATGATGCTGTGTGAAAAGTCCAGCATTATTATTATAATAGCATATTAGGTAGTTAAGCTTTATTAGCATCGTTGTTCTAATGTGCCAGTCATAAAATCATAGTTCATGGCACGGAATGTTGTAGGTACGATACCCGAGAATCCTTACACATTTACACATAGCATATACAATCCCGCAAAGAGTAAGAATTTTCCTGAGCGTCAAACGGGTTTTGAATTCCAAGAACGAGTCCATCATAAAGTCCTGCTGATAATTGTTGCCTATAAATGCACTTCGGATCGTGATGAATAGAAGAGGGGATATTAACATATTTAATGCAGTTGTGAGAGCGTAAAAAAACTGTTTTGAAGCAGTCAGTCAAGTTGAATTTTACGAGTAATGGTGGGTCATTTTTTGTACTACCTGCTGTACTGATTACATGCATTGGAAAAACAACAACTAGGTACTTATTCCAGCGCTATACAAAAATGCTAATAATATATACCTACTCCAAAAAAGTACGTTATGTTGCCTCTGTAAAAATCAGAATCATAAATAAAAGTGGGTTGGTTAGTGCATTCTAAAAACATTTCGAAAGTATGAAGCCTTTTCTCTTTTTTGAATTTTATTGCTTAAAATCGGCTAGTCAAATAAAATATATGAACCAGGAAACGACTGTAAATGTCAAAACTATAAATTGAAAAGGCTATTATTTTATTGACTTATCAAGTGGGATTAGATACCTATAGAAACGTTAAATGTCTCGTCAATCAAGCTTTTAAATCTGGTGCCGATCTATCGTTTTTGTATTAATTAGCTTTTTAATTTTGATACATTTTATCAACTAAATAAGTGCATGAGAACTACTAATCTTTAACTGTCACGGAATTTTGATATTTATGCGGGTGAAAATATGAAAGCTGGAAGCTTGAATTCAATAAAATGTTTGATTAACTTTAAATTCAAGTTTATTGCTTGACTAACATCAAAAGTCAGTTTAGCGGGTGATTGTAAGTACCTACATAACAGGATATTATTTACATCTTCATTGCCACAATTATCTAATGGATTTTCCCGTGGTTTTCTTAGAAAACATGACCGGATATTTTAATCCCCGATAATATTATCAAAGAAACATTTAATTAAATGAGTATGTTATCATAAGTTTAACACCTGAAATAATTGATTACATCCAATCTAGCTAAGAAGTGGTGTTGTTGATTAAATTATCATTTGCCGGTACGCGATGCGTGAGTCAAGCGAACTCGCAGTTTGTTATTCCCCGACATTATCCGCAAGTGCAGGTAGATTTCAAAACAACACCGCATAGCGATGCCTTTAGCACCGTTATCAAAAAAAGAGCCATCCGCTACGCGCACGTACGGTCAGCACATAAATATGTAAAAGGAAATAGCAGGTATAGAAATCGGCCTTCGGATTATGAAGCGTTTGAGCATACCGGATCAGTGGTATTGTTTTCAGAGCGGCTATCGAGTCCTCTCGCGATATCTGATAGTAGGCAAGGTCAACTTACCGGGTCGATGTCCGCCTCCCAAACGTCCTTTAGGTCATTAGATATGTCGAAATAGGCCTCCATGCTGGGCCCTTGCGCTCCTCTTTCACCTCCGACTCTCACTGATCACGCCAAACTGTCACTGATGTCCGGTAAACTTAGTAGAGTGGTCGAAATCTCACAGAGCACAGTGCATCATCACAATTCAGGTTTCACTATCGGACCCATTAGTTTCAGTAATAAAATATTTTGATGAAGTTTCACGGCACGCGAGGAATGTTTATTAGATGCAGGGCGCGGGAGTTGCGCGGTCGCGGCGAGTGTCAGCCGGCGAATGTGCCGCGCCGCGCCGCTAATTCACGCTCCCCCCTCCACCCTACAATCCACCTACATACTCTTACCTACACTGTGTACATTCTCCATACTAACTGCTGCATAATCTATACCCACTCTACCTACATACTATCACGTACACTGTGATCACTCTACCTACATACTGTTGCGTATTCTGCGCCCCCGCCTCTCATTCATATCGTGATAGGGAGTAAGTAAAACATCGTCGGGGTTGAACTACAATACCGCGCTAATTATGTGGGTACTACTTTTGATGCGGCCAACTCGTGGGAAACCTTTGTAAAAGCAATGACAAAATAGTGTGTGAATGGTTACATGTATATTCAGTTTAACTTAGTATTGTTGATTAATTATATTATATTACAAGATACAAAATCTAAACATTTTTGCTTACTAACTAGGTAAACTGATATTTAAAAACATACAATTTTATAACGAAACATATAATTTTAAGGCAATACTTTTATGTATAGGTCATTATTATTTACAAGTGACACTTAAGACTAGCTTAACAGCCAAGATTCCAATTCTGTTTTAATGAGTAATCACATTAACCAAAACAACCTGATGACCTCGTTAATGACTTCAACCGAAACAATGCAACACCATCATCATTTCACTAATGCGTTAGCATTTTTAGAATCTCATCAATTTGCACAAAATTTTGCTCATTTCATTTTGCAATAAATAAAATTATAGATCAGAAACTCTCACTCAAACCATCGAAAAAAAAAACAGTATCATACCACCCAAAACATATCGCAAAGAACTTGATCCATCATCATCATTGACCTTATTCCATGTACAAGAGATCATTTAGGTGGCGTCAGTCAGGTTACATTACAATTTTGGTTTTTGGCATTTTCGTTCATGGCTGAAAAGCCCTATACGGGCGTACACACTACGCTTGAATAAGGTCTCATAAATTGGCTTGACGAGTCTATAAGCGTCTTCTCGGCATGCTTACAAAATAAGTTTACCTACGACTATTATGATATATGAATAACAAGGTTAGCAATCTTTTGATAAGTAACCTAATGCTATGTAGGAATCTGCGGCAGACTATCTTATTATCTGACACACGCCGCGTGACGCATCAGATCGTTATGCCAGCCAGCTCTTTCCCAAAGCACCAATAATAGCCTAATTATCAAAACAGTTTTTGCTGGAGATTCATATCTATGCATTATTATTTACTTTACTATAACCTTTGATCTTAATTTTATGCATGACTACAAGAATTTGTAACTGAATGCATTTTAGATATTATTGGTTTAATTTATTATTAAAACAACCCTAACCTAAATTTATTATCAAATAATATAATATATCTTATCGGATCACAGGCGAATAATCATTATTATACAAAGTCTAAGATAATAAATTACATTTAATACATTAAATTACTTATGATATATGGAAACGGTGCAACAAACAGATTATACTAAGGACAAAACATATTATAACGATAAATATAACATCATGTAAACATAATTCATTCATTGAAATTGCTCTCATTTGTTTTGATAAACAGGTATCTCTAGGTGTAGACTGTAGACACAGAACTGTGCATTAGGTACAAAAGAGTCAAGTTAAAAAAAAAACAAGATTCACACAGTGAAAAGGTAATATTTTTTAATCGTCTCCTAGCTCGCGCCCGGCGGGAAACGCCGTGATAAAGGTTCTTTACTGTGTTTAGTTACGGAGTTCAAAACCAGATGGTGCTGACGGTGGTGTCGGTAACGTGTTACCGACACCACCGTCAGCACAAACTGGCTCACTCTCTCTCTCTCATCTGGCACTCAAGGCTGACAGTGGTTAGCCTGAGTTTAATAGATTTTTCCCATCTCAAAAATGTCTAACGCTCAACAAGTACCTACCTAGAACATTCCGTAACGCCTCATCACTGCTTCAAATAATTAGGTAACATTTTCATCACGATGTTTTGACGTCAACGTCTTATAATTCGATAGAGCCGGCTGCACGCACGAAAAAATGCGGCGTTACCTCGCTCTGAGGCGTTCCATGTAAGGCTTGAAGTGCAAGCGAGAGCGCGGAACGAGCGACAAAGAAGCACAAACGTTGTCACGTTCAACTATCGTCAGTAAACCGACTTTACAGACAACCAATTTTTTCTTCACCGTTATATTGGGGACTCACAGTCACAACTGATAACGTTTCCAAAAACCCATCATCATCATTGGCCTGCCCTTATCCCGCTCATGCGGGGTCGGCACAACATGTTCTCTTTCTCCACTCTCCTCTATCACTCGTCATCTCCATATCCACTCCTTTCTTACCCATATCTTCTTTCACACAATCCATCCATCTTTTCTTAGGTCTACCTCTACTCACATATCCATCCACATTCATTTCCATCACCCTTTTAGTTAAATGAGTTTCATCCCTCCGCATAACGTGCCCATACCACGCTAACCTATTGCTCCTCAACTTTTCAGTCACTGGCGCTACTTTCAGACTTCTCCTAATATATTCATTCCTCACCTTATCCATTCGCGTCACTCCGCACATCCATCTCAACATTCGCATCTCTGTCGCATGCACTCTTCTTTCATCCGTCGCTTTCGTGGCCCAGCACTCAGATCCATACAGCACGACAGGTCTAATGACCGTCTTGTAAATTTTCCCCTTAAGTTTAAGGGGCATACAAGGGTCACATGTTGTTCCTGAGACCTGTCGCCACTTCATCCATCCCGCATTCATTCTATTTTTTACGTCTCGGTCAATTCCGCCGTTTCCAAAAACCCATATGTAAACAGAATCATAATTGAAAACCGATTCTATAAATCGACGGTGGGATTCCCGCCAAGATAGTGAAGTTCCTTGTTTACTAAGGATTTTTTTACAACTACTGTTACTGTTAATTGTGTAATATCAAAGTCCGCGTTGTTCAAAATCAAGTTTATAATATTTTATTTGTACGTTTTACCTAGAAGTTTATCCTTCTTTTTTATAACTTGTTTTGTATCCCTGCTCATAATTTATGAAAAAACCCAGGCCCGGCACAAACGAAATGTAGCTCAAATTATGGGCAAGAATGAGAAGAAAAATTCTGCATAGGGGCCATCATCGAAATCGATGTCTATGGGGTGAAATTGACGAAATTGCTTTTTGAATCCTCACAGGGGACAAATTTTATTTCTAGCTAGAAGGTGAGGTTGCTTTGTTTAAACTCGGCATAGTGTGTCAAGTTCCTTGAACAATTTGAAAATATGGTGTCAGCGAGCTGATCTGATGACGGAGTCAGGAGCAGTTTGTTCAATGGAACTCATCAGAAAATAAGCTTGAGTTTTGTATACAATGTGAAAATATGTTGAGTCAGGGGCTGTTTGATGGAACTCCCCAGGAAATAAACCGATTGAGCTGAAATTCGGCACATCGTTCAAGCTCTATGTACAATTATAAAATATGGTGACAGCGAGCAGTTCTGATGATGGCGTCAGGTGCTGCTTAATGGAACTCCTAAGCAGGCGCGGTCCGAGGGGGGTGGTCACGGGGGACATGACTCCCCCCCCCCCAAAGTCGTACACGTCCAATAGCAACCCAAATTGCTGCTCCTAAGTTAATTACAATAGAAACAAAGTGTCTATTTTTTATACTAAACACTTATACATATATCACAACTGTAAGCATTAACCAGCACTAAACAATACTGTGCAACTTTTAAGAAAACAATCAATATTGTCGCCTTTTAAAATTCAAACAGCAATTTCACCCCTTAAGACATCGATTTCGATGATACCTCCTAAACAGGATTTATCTACTCGTTTGAGATACATTTAGTTTGCGCCGGGCCTGGGTTTTTTTGTGCATTATTTAACCTTTTCATTGGGATCATAAAATAAGAGAGGCGCTGTTACCGCATTTGGTGTTCGCAGAAAAATAAATCCTACAGTAAAATTCGTTAGTTCCTCTTTTGGCCACCGGTCCTAAGTTTGTGGCACTGTACTAAGACTTGAAAGCTGATGACCAATTTTACACGTAAAAAATTGCAGTGCGATTTCGTATCAGTTGAAATTCTTCCGTTTAAATGCTATTTATTATACAGTACTGCAGAAGGGTGTGATTTGTCTAAGAATGATAGGTACAATGGTTACTTGTGTCCATTCCTTGGAGGAGGCACGGTGAAGAGAGACGGAAGATGTGTGTTGAGAGCTGTGATGCCACCATGGAGAACACACACACGAGGGACGTCACATTTCACCAAGTAATCGCTAAACTGTAAAGGAAATAATATTATAATCTACATCTATCTTAGGAGCTTGGCAAGGCGAGCTTCTTACACACATATTCTAAGTCGTAGCTCGTAACTCCGACCTCCACTCAATGCTCAAGTGCAAAAAAAATATAATTTATATTTGTATTGATCAAAAGCTTGATAATGACCCCTTTGAATAATTTGAGACGCAGAAGGTTGCGGGTTCGATCCCCGCCGCGGGATAAATGTTTGTATGATCTGCAAATATTTACCTCGGGTCTGGGTGTTGCTATGTATAATATGTATGTATTTACAAACAAAAAGTATATAAGTAGTATATCAGTTTTCTAGCTCCAACAGTACAAGCTATGCTTAATTTGGGGCTCGGTGATGCTGTGTGAAATAGGCTATTTTACACTTTTTTGAAAACTGTTTTAAATCAATCCTGAGGTCATAATAAACTAGTAGAATTTTTAATTAATTTTTTTTTAAACCGTAAAATGCCTTAAAAATGCATTTTAATTTATGATTTTTAGTTCTCGCAAGAAATCGTGAGCCGCCATGTTGTGACGTCATATGGTTTGGTTTGTGAACAATACCTACTACTGTAAAAGATAAACTTCTTGTTCGTAACTAAACACAGTGACGTCACAAAATGGCAGAAGGCGTTTTTGGTGGCTTGAAGATAGAAGAAAAATTACGATTTTTTAAATTGATTTATAAAATGTTTATTGCATTTTTATGAATAAATATCGACGTTTATACTTGTAACGAAACCTATGGTATACGCATGTATATAAAATGCATATTTTTATGTGTTTTCTTACATGGTGTAAAATAGCCTATTGTCCAGCATTATTTATTTATTTATTTGAATGGAATAGGAAGTCGCCAGCGCCCGACGACATTTAGATGTGGCCTGCGCCTAAGGCTATTGAAAATGTTGATACCAGTAGCTGGTTAGCAATACATACCAGCTGTGCAGTTTCATCTTCAACCGAAGCGACTACAACAGTCTTCTTGTGTTTGACGGCGTCTAACAAAGTACGCTGCGGTCCCAATCCAAGTGCTCTTAATTCGTGCTGACCAAGATGCACCCCACTGTATGGCACGTTTATACTGCCCTCTATACAGCTTTTCTCGAACCTGGTGAAACACATTAACCCTAAGTTCATACAAACAAACCGCCTGCGAAGCAGAAGGTTGCGGGTTCGATCCCCGCCGCGGGACAATGTTTGTATGATCTACTAGTGTTTGTCTCGGGTCTGGGTGTTTCTATGTATAATATGTTTGTATTTACAAACAAAAATGTATATAAGTAGTATATCAGTCATCCTAGTACCCATAACACAAGCTCTGCTTACTTTGAGGCTATGCTGTGAGGAAAAGTCCAGCATTATTTTAACAGGAATTAAGTAAAATGTCTTGTTTTGTTTCCCGACGTTTTAAGCAATGACTTCCCGTTAAACTTATCGAAATAAGAATAATGATCGCGAAATAAATTTTCACAGATCTTTGATATATTTAAGATCCTATAGGGATAGATTGATAGATATTGATAAACTCTTGATAGATTGATAAATCTATAGCTCAATAGATCTAAAGATAAATAAATCGATAGTTTCATAAATCGATAGATCGATTGATTGATAAATAGATCGCTTGATTATTAGATAGATCGATTCATTGATAAATAGATCGGTAAAATTATAGATAGATCAATTCATTGATAGATAGATCGATTCATTGATAGATAGATCGATTCATTGATAGATCGATTCATTGACAGATCGATTGATAGATAGATAGATCGAATGATAGACATCGTAAATTATAATAAGTTGATTTAATAAATTGATACTCACAACAAATTGGACCTTATGTCGATGCAGCAACATTTATCTTCGCATATTAATGTGAAGAAATCCAGTATGCTTATTCTAGGGCATATTTCGATGAATAGTGTTTCCATGGGAATCTCAACCATTTCCTGAGGCAAGAAATTGAATCTTATTATTAAATACAACAAAGTTCGATGTAGGTACGAGGACTGCACGTTTGAAGTGGGACTGGGCAGGTCATGTGGCTCGAATGCACCCAGAACGTTGGGCGAAGATCGTCACTCAGTGGGTGCCTGAAAACAGTCGAAGACGACGCGGCAGACCCAAAAAAAGGTGGCGAGACGATCTGGATGCATTCGAGCCAGACTGGCAAACCGCGGCCTTGGAGCGCAAGGAGTAAGCGTAAGGCGTAAGGGGGGAGACCTTTGCCCAGCAGTGGGACACGATAGGTTGAGTAAAAAAAAAAAAAAAAAAAGTTCAAAATAGAAAAAAAAAATGTATTTAATATTTCTTACCATGGGATCTTTGGTGAGAGGTTCATTGGTGAATCTTCTATAGCTAATACTCTTTGGTGAACTGCGACACATTTCAATGGATTGCTGCAAAATCATTCGACTCTACATTTTCAAATCAATTAAATCTGTTGAATAATCTTCACGAGTATTGGGTGTTTAGGAACCATGTGATACACAGGGAATCCTGTGGGTTGAGAACATAAGACAACTAGGCTAAGTCGTCTATGGTTCAGAAGCATGTATGATTGTATGTGTACAAAACATGTTTTATACATGTATGATTGTAAGATTTTATTTCAAACAAGATGGCGATGCAAATAATATTAAATCGCGGTATTATTAGCGCTATGTAATTCGTTGTATGATTTTTAGTCCATGATTTCCAAATTTTTTGACTTAGCCAGGAACCGTGATATCTGGAGGGAGTGCGCGGCCTTTGTCAAAAAACACTTTGTTGAGGCATTAGTTTTTTGTACTTTATGAGCATCTAAACTTTGACGAGCCTCAATTCTCTTTGACTGGCTCCCTACTGGAGCTTTACTTTTAGTTTCAAGATGGATCACCTAAAATAATGATAGGCCCCAAACTGTGTTTGTAGCCCTGATTCTTCACGGTATTGGTCGCGAAAAACCAGGAGTAAAATTAGTTCTAAGACTATTCTAAGTGATACCAGCGGTCCTACTGAATAAATGCTTTTTGAATTTGACTTTGAGTGGGACTTTTACGGCTACTTGATAATAGATTAGTAGGATTTACCGAGAAGTTCGTATGAGTCAGTGACCAACTCTGGTGACGGAGTTTTTAGGCCGCCTTAAGGCCTCCATCATGGCTTAACAATTTAAATAGCCGGGACCAACAATTTAACGTGCCCTCCGAAGCACGGAAGCGCTCAAATGAAAATGCCAGTGGCGGTCACCCATCCACTTACGGACG
The DNA here is from genome assembly GCA_963565295.1 of Epirrhoe alternata. NCBI lineage: Eukaryota > Metazoa > Arthropoda > Insecta > Lepidoptera > Geometridae > Epirrhoe > Epirrhoe alternata. The sequence continues at coordinate 6,805,768 of OY751381.1, read as the reverse complement.
AGTAAGTAAGAATAAGATATACCCAGTTATTATATACTAGCTGTCCGTCGCGGTGCTACCGCGGTCCCTCGGGAAAAAAACACTTTCCCGGGATAATATTATTATATAGCCTATGTTCATCAGGGATAATGCAGGATTCTAATGGTGAAAGAATTTCTCAAATCGGTCCAGTAGTTACGGAGCCAATTCAATTCAAACCAATAAATCTTTCCTCTTTATAATATTAGTGTAGATATGAGGAATTTACCTTCACACATTCCCCTATATCAATCTCAGGAAGGTCGGAGAACAGTAATATGCACTCGTTGAATCCAGATTCCATTAGCGTATCGCGCAGTTGTCTTAGGATTCCTACGCCCATAAATAAAGGAAGCGATGCCCCTTCTACCAATAAAGCGTCCCATAGGTGCAGGATTTTATGTAGAGGAAATACATCTGGAAAATTTTAGAAAATAATAGAACCTATTTTTCTCTTATCACAATTTTTTTGAACCAGAGTGTGCTGGCCACACTCTGGTGCTACGTTTGCCTCGCAACCTGACCGACCGAGGATTTGCCGCGCGCGGCTGTCTCGTGAGGCTGCTCGCTCAGTCAGTACGCGGCTATTAACGTTTTAGCAAGTAGGTAGACCGATTTGAAAAAAAAAATATTAGATGTAGATCATGGCCTGGAATAGCATAATAAAATAGACGTGTGTTATCACGGTTCTTTGTACTTGCCATAATAAATATTAATTTATTCTTAAGTTCAAGACTTAACTAAATAAGAATTATACTCACGTGAGAACATAGTCAGGAACCATGGTATAGCAAACAATTCCGGCACGAAGTTGATGTCATGCAAATGTGTGGCCAATCCCGGCTCATGAAACGCACACATTTGCCAGAACTTCGCAAGATACTCCTTTATCACAGCGCTGTTGTCTTTCAAGAAGAACTTGTGAAGGAATTTCGGTACGAACGCTGAGAGGCAGGCGAATGCGCGCGCTGAAACAAACATTTTATACAGTTCGCTATAAACGAATCTAAAATTGCGGTTATAATCATGTTCTTTCGCTTGCACACTAGAGATGGCACAGGTGTGCAAGCGAGAGAACATATTTTTTCAATAATTTTAGTAATCATCATAGGCATAGCACAACAGGCGATGGATCTAGGCATTCGTTGCGTTGCTTCGATGCGCAGTAGACACTTTGCTATGAAAAGACGCCACTGCGCATAAAACTGCCTTCAATCCCGCTTATTTGAACACCAGCAGGGCGATTCCCCCTTCATTCGAATGCCGATATTAATATGATATTATGTGATATTAGTATGTGGACCAGTTGGGCGTCGAGCTTAGTAAGGTGAGATCTCCCTCTTTGCCGTGGATTGGGGGAATTACACCTACCCTCAAAAATCCATTCTTACTGTTCACTAAGTTCTTTAGAATCAGTGTGGTGAAAGTATTATATAAGTTGATGTATTTTGCACTAACCTTCATTACAAAAGTTGAGATATAAAAATGGAGCAGTGAGCGAGTCCAATCCTTGCCAATAAACGTATTGCGGGTTCGTCAGTAGCCACGCTTTCAACAGCCGCTTCAACGTCTTATGCCCTGCCGAGCCGCAGAGTAGCCAGCAATATTGATGACAGCGAGGGATGTCAACGTCTATCTGTCAAATTGTACTGACGTTAGTGTTAAGATTACGTAGACGATCTTTTTACGTATTGAAGTTAAAAAATGTTATGATATAAGCCTTCTTGGACTACCCTCTTTGATAACAAATAAAAGCTAATTTTAGAATCAGTAACTTTTGCCATTTCAGAACAATGTTCGGCTCGTGTTTTGGTTTTTTTTGTAGTTTCGATAGCATTTTAGAAATATCTCGAGTAATGGTAAATGCAATGCGAAAATACTGAAGATTCATAAAAAGAGTTGTATGCCATGTGGCGCCATCTAGTTCTAAAGTAAGTACTAACTCAGAAAAACTTACCTGCCTATCTGTAGGCGTAGGAGTTTCCTTGTCAATTTGTTCATACCGATCCTCAATGTCTCCTTTGACGCCAAGCAGAGCCGCCCAAATATCACCGCGAAGTAATGGCGGAATGTCAATCTCAGCTTCAGATCTAATGTATTGCGCTGTGTGAGGATAGGCCTACAATAAAAAAATATAAAATATGTGATATTGTTAGATATAAGAGGAAAGAATGTAAGAACTATTTCAAAGTTAACACTTTGTGTAATTTGATCTTAATGTGTAAAGAACACAGTATAATTGGGTTTGGGGAGACAGAGCAGTTTCCATATTACAATCTTTGCTTAGTTTGCTCAGTAGTTAGCGCTGTGTGACATGTCTTCCAATATTAAAAAGGAAACATGGTCACGAAAGGCACACGATTTATAATAATGTCCAATATCAATTTATTATATGTTTTTGTAATTTTATAGTGTTAATCCACACCTGGTATTTCATTAAGAAATGAAGTCTTATCAAAATGTTGGATTCCGACGGGATTCGAACCCGCAAAGATCAGACGATCCTCCTAAAGCCGGAGTGCCTTACCGCTCGGCTACAGAACCCTAGTCGTCACAATCCAAGCGAATTTATTTTGTATTTTTAAAGCTTACTCTCAAGAGCCGTTGGAACCAAATAAGCCTATTAAACTGGTACTCTGTATCTCGCTCTCTAATAATTTTGGGCAAAGCAACAGCATCATCGTCCTTCCTTCTATCGTGTATCAGCGGACAGAAATCGTATGGTGTGATATGGCTCAGCCGAGCTTTTAGTATGTCCATACTGTATTTACAAATGCGACGGTCGAAGAGGGCGCCCGTTTTGCCGCCAACTACACATCCATCTAGAAGTATTGCTCTGAAATATTAGACATTTTATTAAAATTTGTGAACCTACAAATAAATATGGACACCTAGGTTTACCAGTAAAAAAATTAATTAACTTAATAGGATAACAACTGCACGACATTCTTTCACATTTATTTAAAATCTTTATGCATTCAAGATCGATTGAAGATAATCTAAGGCGTCATTCTAATTGGCAAATGATCGCACGATGACGCGATTTTCGTCATACAATGACAGATTTCTACACTTCTCAATAAAACCCTTGCACCACATTGGTTTGAAAGAACTACGGATACAAGATTATTCAGATGTACTTACATAGGCATAGACAATATAGGAGGGCTATTCTTTATCAGATAATTCTTTTTTAACTCTGCGGGTATATCCCCACCAGCTAGCTGCCACAAATAGTAGAGATACTGTAGCTTCATGCCCATTAGCCCTCTGGGTTGCTCAGTGCTCACCAACTGCTTCCTTTCAATTTTGGAGAGCTCCTCGACTATTGTAGAAAATGATAATCTATCCCTAGGTTGTATCTTGAGGCAGTTTTCTATTATATTTCTTAGCTGTTCAGGAACTTGCTGAAAAAAATGTAATGTGTTTGACTCATCTTCTACCATTTTTTACTGTGTTCTAGCAATCAGTCTAGGTACATGTTGGGCCATGTTATGGTGGCACTGTAAAATAATAACATGGTAAACATAATAATTATGATTGAAAAGTGAAAATTGGGATAATAGCTTTTGCATTGCAGTGAGATGATTCAAGCTAATATAATAATAATAATATTTTATAAAGTAAACTGAAACTTACTTTGTAAACATCAAAGCAGTCATGTTCCCTAGCAATTCTTTCAGCAGGATTGTTAGCATGGACAAGGGTAAGAATCCTTCTCAGTATTGGACCAGGCTTTAGACTCGGCCACAGTTTACCAATGCAAATTTCTAGCACGACTATGCCAAATGCCCAAACATCAGCCGCAGGGCCTCCCCCACCTATTATGGTTTCTGGACTGAAGTATCTTGGTAAACTGAAATTGTAAAAGTTTTTTGGAATAAATACTTGAACCTAAACTACTCAGTCATAATTAATTGATAGAAAACACAAGCACTGCTGGTTTTGGGGCCAGATGGTGCTGTTTCCAGTTTCAATTTTTTTTTTTTTAATATGACCTTGATCGATTTTTGAGCACGCCGGTCTTATAGGTCTCTCATTGCAAAATTATACCTCCAAGAGCCCGAGGGTCTGTCGGTAGAGCATGACGGCTGCATCAGATGTCTGAGTCATCACGTGTCCAATATTATCCATACTAATATTATAAATGTGAAAGTAACTCTTTCTGTCTGTTTGTAACCTTTTCACCCCCTAACCGCTGAACAGATTAAGCTGAAATTAGGCATAGATAAAAGTTGTATACCAGGGAAGGACATAGGACATTCCTTTTCTCCTGAAAAATTTTAGTTAACATGAGGGACCGCGGGTTACACCGCAGGAACACAGCTAGTTTATTATAATTTATTTGCTCACCCAAGAGGAAAAGTAACTTCACTGCCTCCTCCAGTCATATAAAACATTCCATAGTTGAACATCTTCACTCTACCCATACTGTCCAACATGATATTATCATCGGCCAATGTTCTATGTGTGATATCCTGGGCATGCAGAAACTTCATCCCTAAAGCCACTTGACAGGCGATGTTAGTGATCTCTTCATTTGAAAATTTCGACTTCCACTCAGACAATGGTTTCCCAATAACCTCAGCTACGACTATGATCCTTTCTATAAATTAAATTGTACACTTATAAGACACATCAAAATCTCTTGGAGACAAATCTGCAAGTGTTTTTGATCTTACCATGTTTGCCACGAATTACATCGAGATATGTACACAAATTGTCGTGCTCCAGGGCCAGTAGCTTCTGAGCTCGACCGAGTATTGTGATAGAACTGGGAGTAAGCGGCAACCCATTACTCCCACAAGTTTCCCCTGGGTGGTTCTTTGCAAAGTATGTACAGGCGGCGAATTTATAATCATCTTCATTCTCCTCATACATCCTGCTCGGATTTCACTTTTTCAGCTAGATTCTAGAAGCCAGACAGATCTAGCTATACAAAATATAGGGTGGTGGTGAGGGTCACACAGAAAAAAAATTGGTGAGGGTGGGCGAGAGGGCGGCACAAAGAAACGGTATAGAAAAGTACTATTTACGAAGGAACTTTTGGGTTTGGAATTTTGGCTATGATTTGATTGAACGAAATTTGATAGAACAAACAACATCAAAAGAAAACAACATGAACAAACTAAATTTTAAAGTTGTTAAGATGGTTGGTTTACACTTGTTAAGTGCTTTAGTGTCAAGTAAACTTTTAACTTAAGAATTTAGTTATTAATTGTGTGTGTAAACCAGCAATTATGTGCTTTACTTATCAAGTTGACAAGTAAGTAAACCAGTTTCGTGGTTTGACAGAAACTGTATGTAATCTTTATAATCCTATTTTTCTGTTTATTAGCCCCTCTCTCCACACTCCGCGACCCCCCCATCCCCTGCGGTCGAGGTTTGACACTTAAATATAAGAAGTCTTTATTATTTATAGTCTATATTATCTTAAATGTATGAAGTATTTATTTCAGTTTGTACAACTATTTGTTCATACCCTCCGTATTAACAAAAAGTTTACAAAAGTTTTTCAAAAACAAGTAGAGTAGTTTTGGCTCGTTTCCATTATAAGTATGTTTGACATTTTACGTTGTGACAGTATGGACATAAAAACTATACCTCCGGTGACACTACAAATTGCTCTTCCTTACGTTTTTCTAAAAAACCAATCGTCGCTTGGCGTACTGATTTTATAGACATGAAAACTTGAACGTCGACGGGCGTACTATCATATCACTTTTACGCCTTTGACGCATAAAGGTATACTGTCCATCATCGTGTTAATCACTAAACTGGTTTAGTGAAAACGCACGGCTGCACGAATTAACTAAATTTTTTAGTTTACTTGACACTAAAGCACCTAACAAGTGTAAACAAACGGGCATTTTAAGCATGACAGTTATTGAGTGTTGTTGACAATTTTGACATTGATGTTTGTTTTTAGAGTGCAACAAACTTAGCTGATCCGTTGAGAAAGGCGCTGATAAAGAATGGACAAAGCAACCAAGCTTTCTAAAAAATGGCGAAACAAAAATCTGAACGTCTTACCATAAAACGTGACATAAAGTTATTCCTTAGTGTAAACTGTCAAAATGTATGGTTATTCTTGATTTATTCGGTGGAATAACTTAAGTCTAATATTTTGTCTGAGAGAAAAAACCCCTCTTTGCTACAGAAGTAGAAAATGGCAGCCTTTTTGTCAATGTCGTATAAAGTAGTTATGTCAATGTCATGTCACAGTAGTTTTCTGTCTGACTGTATCATTATTCATTTGCACTTTGCGTTGCTTGCTTTGCCTTTTCCTTTCCTTCATTTCATTTCATGGAAATTAATGAGAAGTGGCTTTCATTGACCGTAGCAATTTTCTTAGTGTATTTCTTTAAAAACTAGTTATTCACGAGTCCCGATCGTGTAAGTTTTTGTACACATTATTCCATAGTGTAGAATCCAACAAACTACTGCGTGATAGGTATTTTGTTTTGGACTTGTGCTACGTACGAGTCTAATGTGGAAGGTCAAAATGGCAAGTATTGAGAAAATAACACAAGCTAACGCTGATTCGGAGATGGAAGAAGGGGAAATTGTGGATGATCTTGATGATCTCTCAGATATATCTTCTGAAGAAGAATTCTTACTACGTCAGAGGCTGGAAGTTCTAGAAGACTACAATAATGTTCTCGGGCGGACGAAAAAGAAACGCTCTTCAGGTGGGTTAGGTGAAGAATGTGTATGTCTGCTTGTGATTAAAATGCCTGCGGGTAGGTATCAAATTGATCTGACCTTGATTGTATACTTACCTACTTCTTTTTTAATTACTTAATAGTCAAAATTAATATTGATTGAGGTTAAAAATAGCATTTATCTTGAGCTATTAATGGTAATGTTTCTTATTCAAATTTTCATTAATTTTAGAAATAAATCTTAGGAGAGATTTACTATGTGATCTATCAGATATATCGGCCGCAGAAATCGATGAAACAAAACTGTACGACAGCTACCATCCTTTTAAAGAATCAAAAAACTTAAAACAATATAGTAAACCTAAAAGAAAAAAAGATGCATCTTACAAACATTCTGAATCATCATACATCAAAAGAAAAAAGGAACACAAAAAAAAAATTAACCCATCACGAAAGAAACCAAGTCCTAAAATCATCAGCGAGTCAAGTGACGAATCAGAGGATGAGTACAGAAATAAACGAAGAAAATTAGCTGATGCAGTAGTAGGCCACAGAGGCAAAACTGACACATCAACACTTAGTGCAAGATTGAAGAAAATGCTATACAAGTCTGAAGATTTACCTGTAGAAACTAATGACCTCATTATGTACCAAGACAACAATAACCAAATAAATAGCTTGAATCAGCAATTTACAACAACTCTAGATACTATAGATGAAGTAGATTGTGGAGTATTAAAAAATACAACGCCACAAGAAACAGTCAAAGAAAGTACTATATTGTGTGAAGAAATAGACTTACTAACCTCAGATGATGATGATGATATCAAATTAGTTAGCATCAATAGTGAGCAGCCAAATATTTTAGACAATGTTAGTGATAAACCAAAGCCTACACTGCCAGAACCTAAAATAAATGAAGCAGAGGGAGATTCAGATGAAGATTTAGCACAGTTGCGACAACAAGTCCTTAGCACCAAAGCTCTAAAAGCAAATCCAGTTCCAGAATCCAAAATACCCTCAGATGATGAAGACAGTGATACTGCAGAGCTAAGGTTAATATGCCTGAAGTCAACTTTATTAAAAAGAGCAATTGAAATGAAACAAAAACAAAAGTTACAAAAGAAGCTCTCCCAGTCTACACTAGAAGATGATATATTTAATGATGAGGTTTTCTTTCATTCTAAAAACGACTCTGGCAACAATACTGATATTGAATCTATGGATATGGATATGGGGTCGGATGTAGATGAAAAAGTTAAAGATGGTAAAGATGAAAATAAACTCAAAAAAACTGAAGCAAATGAAAGACTGAATAGCAACAATCACACAGGTGCCGTAGCTACTAATAATAAAGAAGATGAATTAGAGGAGGATGAGGATTTGTTGAGAGCAAAACTTCTCACATCTCTAAGTAAGAACTTGCCCAATTTAGTTAGCCCAGAAATATTAAATGCTATTGAAAACAAAAACAATGAAACAAATGTAAAGAATGCCAAGTCTGTGAAAAAACCGGAAACAAAAAGATTTATCATTAAACTTGATGAATCTGATTCTGAAGGTGAACATGAAGCTACAAAAAATCTAACCAAAATGCACATGAAATTGTCCGAACAGACTGATTTCCAACAAAAGCTGGACTTATTTTTGAAATCAACTAGAATGCAAGTTGAAAATGCTAGGCTCCCAGATGTTGTACAGAAACAAACTACACCTAAGAAACCTGAAAAATTTGTAGCCAAGGTGACTCATATCAATCAGACTGAATTTATACTAACAAAAAGATTTTTTGATATTTTTATTAATGCTTTGTTTCTTTTAGACTGTCAAACACTTACCCAAGTCTGAGCAAATAGAGTACAAGAATTTAGTTAGGAGAATGGCTGAACTAGAGAAGATGAAACAATTAAGACAGGTATCACTCAACTCAGCACAGCCTTTGAAAGAGACACTAAATCCCATAAATTCAACTGTAGATGCAAATCTGGAAGAAAAAATATCTATTTCTAGGTATGTGCAGTTACTTCTAAATCCTAAAATAAGTTGTAAACTTTGGTGAAGGAAATTATATACCTTGCAATGTTTTTACAGAAAAAAAATTGCTGATGAATCCGCAAAAATGTTAAAACTGAAAGATGAAGCAACTAAGTTGACACAGAAGTATAAAATAGTATCTAATGAACTTCACAATATTTCAACTGCCATCACTCTGAATAAAAAACAACAAAGAGCTGTTCAAAACTGCTTACACAAAATCAGACTGCAACATCAAACATTAATTAAGAGGTAATGAAAGGCATGCATTTATTTATGTATATTCATGAATTAATATTTTTCTAAGCTTGGGCCTTGTAAAAATTGCTTGTATTTTTTGTTTTCGAGTCATTGGAACATTTTTTACCCATTGAATTTTCAGCTCATCTACTTCATTACATTCCAAAGTAAATGGTAATTTTAATAATTTTACCAACAAAGTTACATCAACAAACAAGTTGCAAAAAGAGAATACGCCTAAAGATGAATACAAAAATGTAGTAGCTCAAAAGACAGTGAAAATAAGCGTTGTTAATGATTTGAGTAAAAATGCAACCAACACAAATCCTAGACTGTCTGTTGAAGTAAATGTTGCAAATAATAAAAAGGTGGTCAAAGTACCAAGCCCTGAGAAAGAAAAAAGAATAGTTATTTCAGTAAAGCCTATCAATGAATTAATGGATTTATCAAAAACCCAAACTACATTGAAAAGAGACAGTTGTGATATACCTCAAATGGAAAAAGACGAAAGAAGTCCTGGGGAATTAGAAAGTGAAATCCAAAAATATAGTGCAGATGACTATAAATCACCACTGGATGCTTTTGGGAAGACGCCGTAAGTTGCACTAATCCAAAAACGATGCGCGTGTGAAATTAATACTTATGTACATATTGGCGTGTCTTTTGTTGAGAGCAATTTGATCATCAAAATCTAACTTGGTGACAAGTGGCTTCGCACATTCTGCCAGTTAGTACGCATCTCGTCTGAACGATTGCTTATAGCTACTTTACCTGGTGAAGCTACTTGATCATTCTTTTTGTTATATTATCCAGATTAAGAAATGTTTTTTTACCTCCTGCCTTTCCTAGACTGTCGTGATCCAGCTCCTGTTTTCTTTTAACACAATACTAGTAACCTAAAAACAATTAATCTTTTGATTGAGATGCTATACAATGTTGATCAAATTGACTTCTCTACGTATTAACTGCTATGTAAATTGTCTTTCATTAGGTGTACTCGTAGAACTTCAAGACAATCTGTATATAGCCGTTTAAGTGCATGTCGTTATGATTGAAAAGTGGAAGGCGGTGCGCGTACTCACATCGCTTCGTCGTCGGTGTGATGTAAGTGTACCTTGAAGGTCTATCCACATGTATTTTGTATGGAAACTGAGACTTTTTATCGTAATTTTCAGTTGGAAATCGGATCCGAACGCAATACTCTGTCCGTTCGATGTTGGTGGCCAGTGCAAGGATTCGGACTGCAAATACTTACACACACATTCTGAACAATAACATACTCGTACATACCTACACATATCCCATACAAATCAAATACACACAAACAACTTTCCTTCCCCTTCTTTTCAACTGCCCTTGGATTCTACAGCGATGTGTAAAGTATTTTACTTTATTTTAATTTTTTTCATTAACTTTTCTCATAAAACTCAAGTTCTTATAATATCTTAAAATGTTTCTTTTTTGTTCTCTGATACGAGTCGATTAAGTAGGTACCTACTCTGAGAATATGCCTGCAAGAAATCTCTTTCAGCGATGAGGCTGCCCATTGTAATATCTATATTTGTTATTTATTCTGTTGTCCTTACTTATTTCCGAATTCCTATTCTTATAAGGTATTTTTCAATAAATATTTATATTCTTAAATGACCTCTGTAATCTTTTTTTATAAATTGCTAACTTAATTGTACTTTCTTCGTTTCTGTAGGTATCGGCGGCAGCGGGCAACACTTCGGCGCTTCGCATCAGCAGTGGTAAGTTACGAGTACCTAAAGATAATAGTGCGTTAATACATAAATAGTGCTCTTAAACGATTCGCGGCTGTCGTCGACTTCAAAACAACTTGGTAAAGTGTTGTGGTATTTTGATATAAAAACTATTTTTTTATTTTTGTTGATACTGTTCAAATGTAAAAAGTTATAAATAAAGTTAAATATACTGTAAATGGTGTTTCATTTAGCATCACCTAATCATAGTTTCAATAGGTAAATAAAACTGTAATTAATCTTACAAGACTTTATTCAGACATTGTAAAGAAATACAAAGTAAAATACTTTTCTCCACATAAAACCACTTAGATAAAATATTAAATACGTATATACTGGAATAAAATTCGATATATTTTCATAATTCCCTTTAATAGTGAGGGATTTTCTTACTTTCTAAATAAGGTTTAAGTACATTGATATACAAACACTTCTATTTGATAAGAGTACTTGGCTGTGGGCATCAATAATACTAAATTCACATTCATCACCTCAATACATAAGGCAGTGAAAATATTGCCAAAATATTAGTACCGCATGTATCTGATTTCGAGCCGTTAAAAATGTGGTCATACAATGTATCAAATATGAGAGGTTCTTACTAATAAACTTGATAAAGTTATGTCTTGCTTAACCTATGAATAACCATACGAATTAGTTTATGAATGACATAACTTTATGTCAAGTTTATTAGTAAGGCCCTAAGAATTTGGATTTTTTAGAATCTGGAATAAGTAGGTACGTCACATTAAAAAAAACTGAGAATGTTCTTCTACCGCACCTCAGTCGTGATTCTGTTTTTTAAGAACCACCAACGCTAATAAAATAAGCAAGTACAAAATATTCCTTAAATTTTCTTGAATTAAGACCTAGGCCGATTGAATGACAGAATAATTTTGCCCACAGTCAATGCTATTTTGACGACACAGGATAGCAGGAAATTTCTTATTTGTATACATAGAAAATATGAATCAGTAGATTATACATCACATTATACAGATTAGGTACAGTGAAATAAAAAATATATATCTACATACAATCCTGTTGATAAGTTAAATACATTTGAAGGTAACTACGATAAAATTTTTAGGTAGGTAGTATACCTACAATAACCTACTTGTGCCGTGAACAAATAAATGATTTTATTACTACCTTGCAAATTCCGTAAGTGCTGTTTTGCTGATGTCATTACATTTTATAAAATTTATCAATAAATGATGGGCTTGAAATGATTATCGACATCAAAGTTTGCATTATTTGAACAATGGCATCTATTAGACCTTTGATAAACATTCTTATTTAAAAAGTGGACATCTTAAAATTTGTAAAGAATCAGTACGACCATTGATCTTTTATATTGAATACGACACAGTTTTTTACATTACAAGAAAGCCTATGGAAACATACAGAAATACATAGTGCTGATAATAATACCTACGTTGTAGGAAAGGATGTGGTTTGTACAATAATTGTTTGTGTGTGGCAGGCTAATGTGCATGTCTTTTGTAAGTAGGATAATCTACGATTTAGTAGACTGATGTCAGGTAATTTTTGCATTTGTAAGACATGATTCGCATTGGTTTTACCGTAGCACAGTACCTTAGAATATTCTAGTGGGTTTTTCTAGTTAAAGTTCTGTTTCATATAAGTACAGTATTATTATTGTTTTTCTAAACTATACGATTATTATTAGAACATTGATATCGCTGTTCTTGGTGTTTATCTGAGCGTGTATAACAGATAGCCAGTACAATCCGTGACTATGACGATTATGTGAGGAATGATTGTCTTGTTTTTGGCTATCGTCTTATGTAAAACAGCCAGTTCTCGGACCAATTATATCACACTTGTGATACTTGGTCCTAGAGCCAGTTATTGTTTTTTGGTGGAATGGGTGATTGAATCTATGTGATTTTATTTGGATGTGCTTTGATAGTGCGCGTGATCGTGTATGAACACACCAGTGAGGTAGTATGAGGGATGGTAGTGCGAGGTGTGGTAGTGATTACTTGAACGTCTATAGTACACCAGCGTCCATTGAAGTATGGTGACTTCAGCTCTTAAAAAGTATGGTAGTGTAAGGCGCGGTATCAGGGATGGTAGTTCAAGATGTGACAGTGCCTTTCTGAACGTCTATGGTACGCCAGCACCTATTGAAGTATGGTGGGCATTTCAGCTCCTATAAAGTGTGGTACTGTAAGGCGCGGTGTATGAGGGGTGGTAATGCTAAGTAGATATAGTAATGTTTATCTGAGCATAAGTATTACGGCTAACACGACACCAGTGAGCTTCTATCATGGTAGTGTTAGGTATATGAGGGGTGGTAGTGCAAGGTTTAGTAGTGTTTATCTGAGCGTGTGCCACATAGCGACTGCCTTGCGTGTCTCATGCGACATTTGCGCCCAGTGCCGGCCTTCGGCGGCGGGCTCGGCGGCGCCCACACAGCACCAACCCACCACTAAAGCGCCGCTACCGCCACTAACCACACACACCTGGAAATAAAAACAAACATCATCATACTGTAGGACCGAAGTAGACCTCAAGGCGCGGTAGACATTCTCTCAGATCTTTTTGTATTACAGACCCTACAGGCGCATTATTTTACACACATTTTCAATGCAACCTACCTACAATAAGAATATAAATACCTACATAAAATCACGCCTCTTTCTCGTAGGGGTAGGTATGCAGATACCACAGATAACGAGTACCTACCTACCACTTGCTACGATACGAGCCGGAGATCCTGAGTCCTGTCTCAGGACTCAGGATCTCCGCCTTGTTACGTCATCATCATCATCCACAGCCTGACTTCACCCACTGCTGGGTATAGGCCTCCCTAAGTTTGTGCCATCCACCACAATCAGCCGCTAATCTTGTTACGTAGGCAAGTATAATTCTCCATACATATAATTCTTCATTTTGGTCGCGAAGGGACAGGAGTAAAATGAGCAACAGGAGCTTTAAGACGATTCAAAGTGATCCCAGCGGTCCTACTGATTAAATGCTTTTTGACTTTGATACAAGCTCGCCGGTTTAGGGTCAAAAGCAGGCTTTTGACCTGGCCCTTCTCATAAAGATCATCCAAATCTTTATTTGTTTTTCCCGTGGGAAGGTATCTATGTAGTTACAACTGAGAGTGTGGCTTAGGTGTCAAAACGTTTAGAAATGAAAATCCTCTGATGCGTAGCCGGAATTCAAACGTCAATATGGCCTGTGATATGGCTCGGTTCTCTACCAGTCACATGGCATACGTACCTCAATAGAAGCTTCTTGAAGGTTGGCAGAAGGCAGGCTGAATGAAAGAGCTTCGTTCCACACAGGGTTGTTCAAATCTTTTCTATTCGTCTTCTTCTTTTTGACTCGCTTCCCATTCACAAGTAAATAAACTTTTACGAAAACATCTGAAATTAAAAAAAAAAGTATCAATCTCGCAGTATCTTGGTAAAGGTAGGTAAGCTAAGCGGCCATATTTCATTTGGTGTTTGAAGTCATAATAAACAAAGAACTTCAGACAACAGCAAGACTTAGAAAGAGAACAATAGCTTTTGATGTTATGTTAGAGGGAGACATAAACTCTTCCAGTAGCTCCTTACCTAAAGGTTCCTTCCCCTCTTGTGGTGGCAAAAGGTTCCTCGCTTTCAATACCACCACAGTGAGCCGTTCAGCGGAAGGCAGGTAAGAGAGGGACAGCAATAGCTCTTGCAACTCTTCTGGCGGCCGTCGCTCTCGGGAAAGTTCGGCCCAGACTTCGGCGCCTCCCGCCACTTCGACTTTAGAAAGAGGAACCTTCGCTGATCCCATTACCTCATTGCGAGAGAACCTGAAAAATGGGTAAGTTCGTATGAGTGGCTAACACTAGTGACGGAGTTGTTAGGCCGCCTGAAAGTCTACGTCATGATTTAACGACCGACTTAATTGCCGACTTAAAGACTGACAATTTAACGTGCCCTCCGAAGCACGGAAGCGCTCAGTTGATAATGCCACAAGAACCATCTCCTTATTGACCGGTTGCTTCTTAGACGATCTATCAAGAACGACTAAGCAAGCTACACGACGCGAGCGCTTCAAAGAGTTCTGAAAATGCTAACTTCAGAAAATGCTAACCTACCCTACTGAGCAAAAATGTTCCATCTCTTACCTGTCATAATCAAAGACTTGCAGCAACAAAGTCTTATCAGCGAGCTCGTCGTGCGACACGGGGAATTTGAAGTGCTGATCGAAGAAGGGATTGGCTTCGTTCCTATGCACCGGTGTTTGGCGAACGCGAGTGTCAACTTCAGGCATCAATGTGACCCTCACGTAAGGATCGTTGAACCCCCCTGCTTCGTAACCAGCCAGGTCGTGAGCTGAAACGTAAAATGAGAAATTGCACACAAGCAAAGCGTTTAGAATAGTAGATTATTAAACAAGGGGATACTTATAGCAGTGTAATGTCACGGGCGCCATATTGAATCCCGAGTGCATCGAAGCAATCTAGAGTTAACCGAGCGGTAGCGAGGGAATTCCTTACAACCGCAGGGCTCAGCTAGTCCTTCCTAAAGTTGTAACGACCTAAGATTCTAAATAGGCACCTTCAATTATGGTGAAAGTCACCACGGAAGCGTGAATTTCACAGGTTCAAGTCCCTCCTGGTTACAATTTTTTATTTTAGATTTTTTTTTTTATGATTTCTAAGTCTGAGGTTTTAACTATAAAATAGATAACCTTTACCTTCAATCAGATGCACTTCGAAGTCAGACCGGTCAAAGTCATACTTCAGCCTCAGATGGATCCTTCCAAGCGAAGGTCCCGCGCCCTCCAGCTCTATCACCAGAGGGGCTTCCCTCTTGGTGTAGAGGTCGGGTTGTAGGGCTCCGAGGGCGCTGATTGCGGCAGCGCTGGCGGCTGGGCTCAGAGGACCTACACCACTGCTGCTTTCAACTAGCGAGTTACTTCGGTCTATTCGCCTGGACAAATAAAGTGTAATTAGTCAGATGGTTAGCTCATGTAGGCTCTATATTTATTTACACAAAAAAAGTTAAGCACTTTTGTTACATAGGCAAAAAATACTGTTCCCGTGGGATGAGAGTTTGTCCTGTTACAGGGGTAATGGTAAGCCACAAAAAATGTATAGGTAAGTAATTACCTAATAAAAGTTTAATAAACAGAATAAATACTTATTAAGACAATGATAGAAAACATATCACGAACCCAAAGTAAATTCTATGAAAATAGTTGTCTATAATTTTATTGATATAATAAATACAGCGAACGCATCAACGCACCCTCGAGTCGGTTGTTTACAAAAAACTTGTCAAACATTTCCCAGACCGCACGACATTGAAAAATGTTTACGAGTGCAAAGCAACATTTCCCCAAACAGCGTTGTCGGCACAACACGAAATATTAAAGGATCTCTTCAGTGAAAGCTCTTTGGAGGGGCCTTAAGTGAGGTAGTTGAATAAGTGATGATATTGAGATAGAAATAGCGATAAGTTGAAGAACCCCACTGGCCGGAGACGTGGTGCGTAGGTACCTAACCGTTCGGCGCAAACGTTCCGCATATAAAATTCAGATCTCAATTTTGAACACGATAAATTATTCTGGTTGAGTAAAAGTTGATGTCAATGGTTCAATTGCCACTATTATTTTGGAGGGTGCCACAGGTTTAAGGTAACTTGAAGTCTGTAGGGATATGATGCCTCTTCTTCTTTTTATTCTGTCACCAGTTAATTCAAACAGTGTGGCGAAAATAGTTGAAGTGCGACATACCTAAGTGTAGCTCATTTCTTGTAGCACAATGTTTGTCATGCATGATTCTGAATGTGGCTTTGGTGTTAGGTGTATAATGCCAGCATGTCCAGTGTCCAACTTAGCTCGTAAAATTTGATTTGGTGTGCCGGGGACAACCCTAAGGGAATCTCTAATTTTTAGGGTTCCGCACCCAAAGGGTCAACGAGACCCTATTACTAAGACTTCGCTGTCTGTCTGTCACCAGGCTGTATCTCATGAACTGTGATAGTTCGACAGTTGAAATTTTCACAATCTGTAATGTGTGAACTCGCTCAATAACGCTGCAAATATGAAACGGACCAGTAAACAATCTGTGAACGAGCAGGCTTGATAAATAGTATTACCGACAGGGTTTACGCTCGTGCTTCAGTTAAATCGTAGTGATTTTACGTGAGCACATCGATCGCAGTCTAGCTTATAACTACCTATGTGTTAATGCCATGCCGAGTTATATAGGTAGGTATAGGTACTTAATATAATGGATCAGGATTAAGCAAGTACTAAGTTATTAGGACCTATTTTCACTACATTGAATTAAAAACAAGTAAAATAAAGAAAAAAGAGCTTTTTGGAGGTGTTAAACCGACTACTAAGTCGAACGATTAGAAAAAGAAGAAGTAAAGGCTATTTAAAAAACATAACCTCCTCTCTTTGACAGTCGGGTAAAAAAAAAAGGAATTCGCATTATATTGGTCTCTGTATCTCTGTAGGTACGTATGTAGTAGCATGCGCAATATATATGTATGTATGACGAGACGATGGAAATTGAGTTGGTGTCAATTTACAACGCTCTCAGCGCTCGACGATAAGGAAGTCTATACAAGATAGCACTCATGGCGTAGCTCTTGCTTCAGCTATCCATGCTTCAGGGAGTATTATTATTATCTTACGGGTTATTAAAAAATTACGGAGGCCTACCGGTGGTCATAGTCCTCAACTCTTACAAAATACTTCATGGCTATTCGTGAGCTATAGAAGGTAAGGTCTTTCCATTCAAAATGGAAAAGACCTGCAACAAACTCAAAACTGCATTGTACGAAGATTTGCATCACAAATGAACAAAGGAAAAGGCTCAGAGTGACAGTGGCACATAAAATGCATTTTTATCCGATCCCAAAACCAGCATCATAAACTTTACGCCGCAGCGTCGCCGTAGGTATTTTGGCAGCAAAATGTCAGGAACAGTCAAAACTCGCTACGAAAACGCCTACGGGCTACGAGAGTACTACAAGCTACGGTGCGCTACGAGCCAGTGGTTTATTTATTTATAGATGGTAGAACACGATTCACTTTAAAGTCCGAGAATTCACTAGATATATTTTATGAAACGCTTTAAAAACCTACATAAAGTTTATAAAACAGCACGTTATATAAGGGGGAGCACTTTCCAACTATCTCAAGCACTGCGAGTAACATCAAGCGCTGTTATACCCACACCAGTAATAGCTTTCAACGTGAGGGTAAGGATGCCTTTCCACCAAAGATGCTACACTATGGATATTGATAACCGCCAAACATATTCATAGGTCCATATAGCATAGCATTGGTGGAAACGAGTTCTCCTATGCTATGTTTTAATATGGTGCCTTCCCTACTGTCGATATATCGCGTAGCTCGAGCTGCATATTTTCCTAGCATTGAAACGGTCATATAGAATTGTAGTTTACATCTCTGGTGGAATGGCACCCTAAATCTGTGGATACCGCGCAGTGAAGATTTTTCCACGTTTATTTGAACAAAAACTTGCACCCAGACAGACTCAGCTCGTATATTAAATAAGGGCCAAATCTGAAAATTGTGAAATTCAGGTTTTCCCTAATAATTAGGTATTTGTTTGTACTTAATTCGAGATTCTGTCTGTAAGTAAGTAAGTCTTTTTTCAATCATTCATTCTATAATTGAATGAAAGAAAACACATGCACAGAAATGTTCAGTTCAAGATTCTATGGACTTTCGATAAACAAGCGAACATAAGCGAACATATAACATATAACATTATAGCGGGTTGTAAGCAGAACCGCGGGCGGAAGCTAGTGTTGTACAAACATGTATACACACAGACATGAAGCATCACGTAAACACACTTAGTAACTCCTAATAGAGGTAAACGCAGCAGAGACTACCTGAAATACGTTTAGAAGCGCAGAAACCTCCTAGATTATATAAAATGGAAAATAGAGAAAACGTTTGCAGTTTTAAAGTTTTGTGCTTATTTTTAGTAATTAATAAATAATTTATAGGTAAAATAAGAGTAGTAGTAAGTTTTAATACAGATTTGAAACACAGATTTTTCTCAAACGAGATGTTTGAGGATTTAAAATGAATGAATGAAGTACACAAAGAAAAATAAAACACAACATAAAATATCAATGTTTCAAAGCCGTATATCGCGAGGAGTCCCAAAATGTTAGTCATGATGTTGATTGACAAGTCTGAACAATTATTTAAAATATCATTGAGTCGTCTGAATGACTCTTCTAATCTTGATGAACGAAACCCTCATAATTTTTCTGACTTTATCTATCTGTGTATGGTACAACTTGCTTTTCTATACAAATTCGTTAGAAGTTTCGTCTGTTGGTTGACCGTACCAGGAAACACCACGTGAGGAGAAGTTTCTCTAAGCGCTTTAAGTACATTACTACATTCTTTGCTTATTCTTCCTAACCCCTTCCAGCCAAACAAAGTGGCGCTCAAGTAACGTGTTCAAACTTTCACGGTAACAGTAACGGCTTTTAGTTTTCTTAAAACAAATAGGCACTCAGTTTAACTAGAGTTCGTAACAAAGGGTTTTGCGTCACATACCATTAAACTTGTAAGCGTTTCTTGCGTACTTTTACTCACAACGGAAGGTGGAGATAATGTTGTATATCAAGGCACTTTTTAGGTTTAGTTTTGTATTGTCAGTCGTAAAACTTTACATTCAGAACTTTTACGAACTCATATTACAATTTCTGAACACGCTCGGTTGGCAGTAACAAGAGACGAGTTCTCTTATAAAGTTATTATAACTTAACGACCGTGCTATGTTGAAAAATAGGCGTAATAGAAAATTTGGAACATTTCTAGTTATAAATTGTTGCATGGCAAACGTTGCTTGTGAATAGTGGATGAGAGTATACGGCCGCCCGGTCGGGGCAGTAATTGGCATGTCCAGTGTGGCGGACGGAAATGCAATTCAGTTTTACGCGGCTCGCTGTAATATTATTTATCAGCTGTGCCATGGCTTCGCCTGCTCGTATTGGAAAGTTCAACAGAATTTCAGAGAACCAGGCAAATTGTGTTACAAAATTGCGTGAAATAATTTTGCTATTGTGTTACAAAGTTTTACGCAAAACAATAAGGATCAAAATGTTACGTCAAAAGTTCTTATTTAGGATAACAAAATGTGAATTTATAAGAAGACAGTCAAGATGTTCAAATACGTATTGGCAGGTACCTCCTATGCGGCCGATACGGGACTAATACTAACAACTAACGAAAATATTTAAGGATATACGAGGGTGGTGTTTTTAGTGCTTGTTTACAATGATGCCGCACAGTCACATTGATGGTTCCATAAGTCCATAATGCAAGTGTTCGTCCGTACATGAGGCGCTGCATCACGTCAGAGAGGCTACAATGGTTTATCTAGGCAGCACGAGGAGAGAGGCATCTTGGCGGGAGGTGCTGGAGCCAGAGGAGAGAAGGCGAGGCGTAGGATCCGTGCATATAAAGTGCATCACATACACATGTAAATTTCTTAATGTTGTAATTATGTTGGTTAACAAACTATTTTGTTTTTTTGTATTTGTATCACGTCCTACACGGGAAGTCTGCTAGGGAGGCTACTATGGTTTACCTCGGTGGCACGAGAAGAGGCGAGAGGCATCGCGGCGGCAGGTGCCGGGGGCTGGGGGGAGCCGGGGAGTCAGCTAGCGAGGCGAGGGATCCGTGCATATGAGGCGCCGCTCGCACGTCCAGTGAGGCAGCTCGGAGAGGCGACGGTGAGCGAGGCGCGCCTGCTCCTGCCTCGAGCGTACGACCATCGGGCG
The DNA here is from genome assembly GCA_963565295.1 of Epirrhoe alternata. Lineage (NCBI taxonomy): Eukaryota > Metazoa > Arthropoda > Insecta > Lepidoptera > Geometridae > Epirrhoe > Epirrhoe alternata. The sequence continues at coordinate 6,785,239 of OY751381.1, read as the reverse complement.
CGAAGGTTCGGATGGCTGGTGATGAACCGCGGTGGCTCTGTGCAAAGGTTAATCTATTAAAATCCTAATTATAAATGTGAAAGTTTATGAGGATGTATGGATGGATGCCTGTAGGTATAGACTAGAATGGCACAGTCTACTTTGGATTTCCGAAGGTGAGTATCCTCAAGATCAAGGGTGACTAGTTCTAGCATAAAATATAATAAAATAGTGGCTACAGCAACAAACACTCATACATACCTACTCTTAATTTGGGAACATCTCAACGGGTTTTAAAAAATTAAGAATATTAATTAAATTTAAAATAAAACTAGGTGATTACGTCCACAGCGATTCTGGTGATATAATAATGAATACTTGATACGGCTGCTTTTGAGAACAACAGATTTATTCTATGAAGTGGCTGATGCATCAAAAACTATAGAGGAACTTAGCCTAAGATGGGATGCAGGGTGGTATCCATAACTACCTAGTCGGTTAAAAACATTTTGTAAAGTCAGCAGTTCCAGTTATCACCAACAGTTTTCTTCCTAGTATGAGGGTAGATAAAACAAATAGGTTTTGCTTAACAATGCCGAAACGAGATAGTGGAACAAGGACGGAAAGAGGAAGAGTCTCAAGTCTCACAAATGTTTTATGACTTTAATATAGCGAGTAATATCCAAGCTGTTGCAAATAATTACCCACCTAAGTAACGTTTATCATGACTCATAACTCGTATTCACGGGCTAATAAATAATAATCAATATTGGGTGGTATATCTTGGTATCCTTTTGTTTATTGATCAGAAGTTTTCGATTCTATACCTACAAATGTTACGATACTATCAAATAGTGTCTCTGTAGTTGTTCTAAATTATTGAAAAACGTATTTTGCAGGCATCAGTTAATATTATTTATTGATATAAATATTATCCCATGTTCGTTTCGAAAGCTTTTAGCTTATTGGGTCTTATACAATCGAGCGCGCAACCTGGGATTGTACTACTAATAAAACCGTTTTCCCCCCGAAGGGAAGAAAACGAATATTTAGGTTTAAGCCGAAGCTTGACCCACTTGTGAGATTACCCCCTTGAATTTTACGCGGTTGCAGTGCTATCCTACCCTCAAACCTACCTAAAAGTGATCACGTGACTCACAGCGAGCCGTCATCGCCATCGTTGGCTAGTCGATTGTTCCTCAGTACTCTCACAAGCCGGCAAGGAATGCAATTTTAGTGGGTCAAGCTTCGGCTTAAACCTAAATATTCGTTTTCTTCCCTTCGGGGGGAAAACGGTTTTATTTAGGTGTTAGAGCCTTCGCTTGACCCACTTGTGAGAAGTGTTTATATTCTGCCGGCGATGGCAAGGCGTACTGTGAGTAGTTTTTTATGGAGTAGGTAAGAAGAACATAATTGTTATGAACAAAAATCAATGTTTATTAAGAAATTACATAATCAGATTGATCTATCTATATAGCTCTTAGATAAGATTTTTTTATGGAAAATAAAGAAAAATTAACAGATGTAATTCGTTTTATAATGGTGTGAATGATTCACTTAAACTAGGTTGATTTAACTGTACTGTTTTTGGTGGTACCGTCTTAAAGTAATGTTTTAAGAAAGTATCTTTACTTCTCCAATTTCCTCGAGAAATAACCTCATCTAGATTAAGGTTTCTGTTGGTCCAATTGTCAGAGTTTACAGCTGCTCTAAAACTGCCAGGAGTACCCTCTATATTTGCGGATTTAAATAGGTTACGGATCCACCCAGCAATAACGGTCCTAGAGGCAGCTTTGACTCTGTTTCCAGTGGTGATGAACAGCCTAGATGTTTTATTGGCTCTTCGACATTTGCTTATAAGAATAAGTTTATTTGTCCAAAATACCAGGTCTAATAACTGAATGTTATTTCGAATTAGTTTCCACCCTGATTGTCGAAAGTTGGTAGAATCAGTCTTCGAGCCAAATTGAGGCCAGAATATAATGTGGTCATCATGAACCTCAAGATAGTTGGGGCCAATATCAAGTAGAGTTAAATCATGTATTCTTCGTCCTGAGGCTAGAAGGAGCAATGCGGATACATGACGCGATACTTGAAATAAGCTGCTTTGATCAACCTCATAGCTTCTTAAGTAGTCGATTAGGTCTCTAACATTCCAAGTTAATGGTTTTGGAGGAGGTGGTTTGCTTGCAAAAACTGCTTTTAAAGTCCGTTTCACCAGAGGATGATTACTAAGTTTCTCACTCTTTTCGGGATTGGCGAATGTGGTAACCACAGATTTATGTAGGGCAATGGATCTGGACGCCAGTTTGACTTCTTTGTGAAGGTAGCATATGAATTTTGCTAATTCTTCGGGTTCCGGGTCGTCAACTAGAATGTTGTTATCTTTTGCCCATAATATCCAACGTGACCAGGCTGGGCCGTAAGTTTTCAGGGTTGAGTTGCGCCACGAGGTTTCTAAAAGACTACGGTTCTCCTCAGACCAAGTTTCTATGATACGGTTCCAGCCTGTACCTTCCAAACCTGCAAACACATTTCTTTTGTTGCCGCGGGAGGATTCCCGGTTTTGAGATCGATCAGATTCTTGTTCAGGTTGGGAATCGTGAAGGGGAAGCCTATAGTTCTCTGCCTCAATTCCGCTTTCCAGAATGTCCTCTCCCATTTCGGAGCTACTAGGAGATATGTTCCCGAGCAGCGTGTTAGGTGTCTCAGGACGCGTGGAATGAGCGCTGGTGGAGGGAACACCCAACCTAGTTTGAACTCCCACTTTCGACTGAAAGCGTTCACAAACAGGCACATTGGATCTCTTGCATCTTCGCTCACGTAATTGTGCATGATGGCTGACCGAGCACTTGCAAAAAGGTCCACTTCCGGCGTTCCCATTTTCCTGAAAATGACTTGAAGGACTTCCTGATTCAACGTCCACTCCGATAACTCTGTCGATCGTGATAAGCTGTCCGCCGTACCGTTGTATCGTCCGGGAAGGTATCGAGCTACAAGGTGTATTTGATGTTGATTGGCCAGTTCCAGAATCCCGAAAGTTACACGGAGAAGGCGTAGAGATTTGGTGCCTCCTTGCTTGGTAATGTAAGCTACAACAGATTTGTTGTCTGATTGTATCATTACGGTTTGATTTCTTAGTTGAAAACCTTTCCTCTTCATGACTTCTAGGACCGCCCATAGCTCCTTTTGGTTGCTGTGCCAGCTTTGCTGCCTCTTGTTCCAGAATCCTTGGAGTTTTTCGTTTCCGATCGTTGCTCCCCACCCCGATCCCGCCGCATCGGTTGTTATGAAGGCCGTGACATCTCGATGGTGTATCGGGGAAGATTGTGCTATGTTTTGTAGCCACCATCTTAATTCTTCTTGTACTTTGTTTGGTATTGGGAATTTTTTGTGTTTCTTGTTTATCGGTAGCTTTTTGGCTGCTATCTGAATGTGACGGCTGTGTAGCCTTCCTAAAGGGATAACAAATGAGGCGAAGTTTATGTTGCCAAGGAGGACTTTTGCTAGCCACCACGTCCACCACTGATTGCTCAGTACTGTATTTATTAATGCAGCACACTTCAGAGTTTTTTCTTCTGGTAGCTGCTTTAAGTTTTGTTGCGTGTTCCACAGGATCCCTAGGTATTCCACGATTTTTGAAGGCGAATGAGATGTTTTTTGGTGATTTATGCACCAGCCCATTTCTACCAGTAGTTTTTTCGCCTGATGACTTTGCTGTGACAGTATATCGGGATTTGGGTGTAACAGGAGAAAATCGTCCAAGTAAACGACGACTCTTATTCCCTTTTCCCTGAAAAGGTTTGCAACCCAATTAGTGACCTTGGCAAATATGTAAGGTGCCGTCGCTAACCCAAAAGGGAGACAGGTCATTTCATAAATTGTTCCGTCAAAATTGAATGCTAAAAATCGTCGATGAGGCTTGCTGATTGGGATGTGAAAGTAGGCCTGAGATAAGTCTATCTTGATCATGTAGTCAGAGCTATTCATACAAAGAGGGATTCTCTGATGATTAATCAACCGAAATTTCGGAGGCTGAAGGAACTTGTTAAGTAATTTAAGATTAAATATCGGTCTGTTGGAGCCGTCCCCCTTTTTCCTAAGAAACATAGGAGAAAGGAATCCTGATTCACTAGAGCATCTGACTATGGCCTTGCAAGTTAGCATTTTACGCATCTCTTCAGACATATCAGGGGAGGATTTAATTAGAAACCGATCACTATAGTCTGTGATAAATCTCCTTATAGGAGGAGAGCGTATAAAGGGTATCCTGTACCCTGATAAGACTGAAATTATTGATTTAGGAGCGCCAAGGGACTTCCAGGTCATAATGTGCTGGCTTACCTGTCCCGCATGAAAGTTTTGATTTTCTTTACGATTTAGATTTACCCCCAAATCTAGGCTTTTTGTTTGTGTATGTTCCCGAGCCAGTTCCTGTGTAAGAATCTTTCTTTGTTTGGGTCGGGGCTCTATAATTATGTCTTCTTTCATTGGGTCTTTTGAAGCCCTGGTTCTTTTGTTGACTCGTAGTTGGTCTGTTATGTTGCTTGGGTTTGGCAGAACCCGTATATGGTTTCCTGACAGGAAAAAACTTATGGATTCCTCCTTGTTCTTTAATAAGATCACTTAACTGTGGTTCTGTGAATAAATGCGTATTCGATGGCGGGATCGCATGAATGAGCTCATTGAGTGTTTTGTTTATTGGTTTATAGACAGATCTGCGCTGATGTATTATTTCTGCCCTTCTACCACAGACGTATTGCAGCAAGGAATCCGACGTTCGGCGGAAGGCACTATCAGCAGCAAGGAAGTTCTTGTTTAGGTGTGATTTCACCTCCAGAGGTGCAGCATTGTATATGCTTTGAAAATGATTTCTCTGTTGCAAGATGCCATGAATAGTGGCGCCTAGGCAGGTGTCCACTTTTTCTAGCAGGGTTATTGTTTGCCAGTTAGGAGTAACCGTCGCTAAGATGCTATTTACTTTAAGGCTAGTAAAAACTGGGGCAGCTTGAAATTGCTTTTGGACGTCCGCGTAGCGGATATTTTGCCATGAGGATTCTCCGAGTCTGGAGCATTGAGAGCCCTGTTTCGCAAGTGTTTCCTCAGCTATTCCTATTTTGCCTTCGGATTCTTTTGTTTCAGGAGCAAAATCAAAGAAGTGGTCTTCTTGTTCGATCGGTTTCGCTTTTTGTGGCCCAGTTGGCTCTGATTCAATCATTTCTGGTGCAACCCAGTCATCACTTTCCTCGGGTTCACATGTATGACTGTCGGAGTCTACGCTGTTTGCCTTTTGCGTTAATAATTCTGTCTGTATGCTAGACAGTGCGAGAAGCTGTTCAAGCATTTTATTTTGTTGCTCCATAAAGGTTTCTAGGTTTTTTGTAGCAACGGTTTGGGGTGCTTCCGGGCTATGAGATCTTTTCCTCGTATGTATAGGTGTGCCAGCTGTAGAAGCTGAAGATGCGGGTCCAGACGAGTTCGTACTGGTCCCGGCCCTCGTTTTAAGGTGGAGTGAAGCTTCAGGGCGAGTAAGTAGTAAGCTTTTGATGGCTGTTAGATTTTGCATAAAGCCGCTGTATGCATCAGTTGGGTGAATTTTCTTCATTGTAGCGAATGGAGAATAGATAAGTGCCCTGCCTATGGGCCAGTTGAGGATTATCCTTTTTATGGTTTTGTATTTTCGTTCACTCAGAGAACTTGAACAGCCATACGCAACGGCCAGGTGGACCGTAGGCATTGCAAATCTTAGGCGATTTTCATCATCTGAAGATATTTTGTCCCCGAATAGGTCTTCATAAGACATCATGTTGATCTCCCACGATCTCCAATTTGAGGGGTAGCATTCGTCTAATGCGTCTATAAAGTTCTTATAGAAGAGTGCTTGCTCGGGTGGGGGATCCCACATTGCTGTGTCACCCAGCGTAGTGCGATTCATAGGGTCCATGATCTGGAAGCAGCGAGAGATACAAGTTACTACTTGAACGAGAGACTATTGCAGTCTAACAAAAGCCGAATGACGGCTGTGTTGTGTAGTCGACGGGACGGCTGAGCAATTGAGCTTCCACATAGGTAGGGTATCACTATACCCCAGCTTGTAGCCGACGAGTGTCGGCTAGTCAGCCGTCATAGGCTGTTAGGCCCTAGCCTATCAGCCGACGAGTGTCGGCTAGTCAGCCGTCATAGGCTGTTAGGCCCTAGCCTATTAGCCGACGAGTGTCGGCTAGTCAGCCGTCATAGGCTGTTAGGCCCTTGCTTATAATAGCCGACGAGCGTTGGCTAGTCAGCCATCATAGGCTGTAGGTAGGCCTACATAGAATTTGCACATTGCAGATTTTCAATACGCAAGAGCATATTGCGCGTGCCGTCCAGGGAGCGGGCATTTTGAGGAATGATCTGCATGAGGTTTATATTGCGTTGTTGCGAGTCTGCCGTCCGAAGAGCGGGCATTCGCATGAAACGCTAATACGTACAAGCACATTTCAACTCCTGAAGGAGATTATGTGTTGAAAAGTTCACTTTATACTCTATAATAGGAATAATACATTAAGTACTTACATTTTGTATGTTCACGCCGTATAGAATTGAATTTATTTAATTTTTATTGTTATATTTATTTTTTATTTGCACTGCACTTTCACCGTCAAAATTCAAAGACGTACTGAGGAACAATCGACTAGCCAACGATGGCGATGACGGCTCGCTGTGAGTCACGTGATCACTTTTAGGTAGGTTTGAGGGTAGGATAGCACTGCAACCGCGTAAAATTCAAGGGGGTAATCTCACAAGTGGGTCAAGCGAAGGCTCTAACACCTAAATAAATGAGATTTTAATTAAATTAATAGGATCATTATCACTGTAATCCTTTTTCAAAGAGCTGATACTATTTTAAGTCTATATGGAACACCCGATCTCTCAGTTTCTACAAACATAAGATAAAATATTAATAACAAATGTAAGTATAAAATTTGATTTGAATTTGAATATATTTTCGATCCAAAACATTTAAGATAATTGAAAAATTTAAAACTTCTTATATATTTACATATTTATATTGAAATAGGGACAGTAAATACATAATAAGGTACACATTGAATCACGCCTGTCACAGAGAGGGATGCGTAGAAATCCCGATTTAACATTTGCTTTGACCCTAATACGAGTACACTTATTTTGACAGACGCATGTGTTTGTATTTCGATCTGATTCCGTAAAACAAAATCGCCAAAAAATGCAGTATGCGTAAATACTCAATAGATATATTGCGACACTCTGAAAGCGCTTTTGTTCAATTGAAAAGAAAAAATGACAACCTAACAGAGAATTCAAATATAGTTTCAATTTCCGAGAGCCAGGAGCTTCAAGAATTGAATGTTCAATATAATCCAGCTCTGATATTTTATACACATTGCATTGTGATTCAACGCATTGAAAAATGATTATAAATCCTATAGAAATAAGATTGGTAACCGTTTGCTTCTTACGTGGTGGTCATATATTGTTATAGCCTTAAAGGTATAGGTATTGCTAACTTTTCAATGCCTTGAGGGAGGATTGATAAAGTAGAGCTTATCTACGTTGCCCTTCAAATAATATTGCATTCTGTTACTTCCCAAAACTCAAGACATCGAAACTATGAAAAATCTCCTCAAATAATTTCACTGACATGGTTTGCGTCAGACGGCAATCTCAAATCCTTTCAGATACTTATAAAAGCGAGCTGAGAGACCAATCGACTTATATCGTGCAATAAGGTATCGCGTGCAGACATGATTGCCTCCTTTCACACAAGAGCTACGAGCTCATAATCAGTTAATACGATCACTGGGAGCTTTCAGAATTTTGGCGTTTCACGAGCTTGTGCCTACTTGACCTTACCGAAATGAAAATTAATGAATTATTAATAACATAAAAAGTCTTTAAAGTGGTCATGAAGGTATTCGACATTACTAAAGGTTATAAAAGTAAGTACGTTCACACGAGCAAGTTGATTCGTTAGACAGTAAATAATAATAATATTATTTTGTAAATAATACTTTGCTATTTCCGTCGTCTAATGTACTTATTTTCATATAAACAAACTGTTTCCTATCTGTGAGAACTTGTAATTGGCCATCATTACACAATATGCTTAGCATGTATTTTTAAACAGTAACCCATAAATGTACCTAGCTGTAAGTTCTCCTAAAACTCTTAAAATAAAATAAAATGAAATAAGCCAGTTGAAAGCTTACAACATGACAAAAAAAGTGATATTGCTAGGGAACAAAAACCAAGCTTTTTAACTAGTTTATCTCTAGCTAAGCCACGAGCGCTTATTAAGACGAAAATTCATTCGCATCATTTCTCGCTGTCTAGATATTCTCAGTCACTGTCGACTAGGAACTTTAAGTTAAATAGGCAAGAGAACCTTCAGTAAAGTTAGTTTGGATATGTTATTCTGAATATTTGGTAAATGTTTGCAATGTGCATATACAATGAGATCGGGTGAGAATAGGGTTTAGTTTTGTAAAGTCATAATTAATTCCGTGTGCTCACGACGCGAGGTCACATCTCAAAATTAGCAAGTTCAAGTGGCAATAAGCATGCCATACTTCGAAGAATGAGAAATAATAAACATATTTTGAACTCTGTTGCCAGAAACAAGAGTTCAATCTTCTTCGAGCGTGAAAAGTTCCCTTTGAATCCAATGAATAAATAAATTGATATTGAAGCATATTTTTAAACGGGTCAATGCGTGGAAGGGATGGATATCTTTTAATGGTAGCAGTCGATGGGAAAATATATGAATGTTATAAAGAGATAGAAAGGAAGATAGCCGTGTTGGGCTAGTGGATGTGAACCTACCTACCTTCGCCTTTCAACCTGGAGTAACCCCGTGTTTATTAGTTTTTGAGCAGATTGTTATGAAAATAATGAAAGTAGCCCTGGATTAACACCGAAGGATACTTTGTTTATCTCGAAAATGTGAAATATTCCCTAGGGATCGCGGGTAATAAACATCGCGAGACGTTAGTAAGTATATTACCAATATACTTAATTTATTCCTTGCTAGTCTAGAGTATTGCGGAAAATGGAAGCTGTTAATTAGATTAGATTACTCGACCCGACGGCTGATTTTAATGGCTGAGCAATAAGAAACCTCCATTATTATTACTAAAAGCTTCATGTTTATGTTGGAACTCATTAAAATATTATGATGTTTTAACAAGATAAGCAACTTTGTTAAAGATTGACAAAGAAAAATGCTTATCATCAATCAAGCTGTCCAAAGTTTTGCTGTAAGTTCCGTCCATTTTATTTTGGAACTCGAGTTAGTTGGTATAGTTTGTCTATCTGCGTAAAATAATAATGCTAGTTATGATTCCAGCGCTGTAGTTGAAAACGAGATTTATTTAAGCTTTAGTTTGGTATCTATTCTAGTAAAGGTAAGCTAGCTTTTGTGATATCGATTCCAAGCGTCTGTCGAAATAGGTTGATATTGGACGCTATAAACTAGACCACAGATTTTCGACAATATTATTGCGTCAACTAAAGCAGGGAGTGAATGAATGTAGAACTATGACAATGAAGGTATCTTCATTCACATCATCGTCTACAGTCAATAAATATCCTACTGTTGATTGCAGTTCACTCTCTGTGCCTTCAGTCCATTTCTCGTGACCTATTGCGCAGTTGGACCACCACCCATTTGCTTACACACATAATCATCATAGTCCGTTTGCATCCACTGTTGGTTATAAACCTTCTTTCCATTACGCCATTCTTTCCGTTCTTTGTGAGTCTCATCTATCCTTGTCTGCATGATTATGAAAAATCTCTAACTTCAAAATATCATGACTGTTATTCTCAACACTTCGTGTTATCACAAGCTAAGTTACCAGTTTGATCCAAATAAAGTTTGGATAGGACAGACAGTTTAGAACGCTCGTGGTATAGCCTTATCGTACATATCACGAAGTGAAACGTCGTTCTGCTCCGTCAACATTTAGATCTCCCAACAGCACGGCGACTCACTCGTGAAGTTTGCATCATCTTTATTCAAATGCATTGATTTAATTCGAGACACTACTTCAAAAAACAACCTTTCCTTTGACAGTCAGGTAAAACGAAGAATTGCATTCGAATAAGGTTTGAGTTGGCATACTCACTCATCCATGATCATTAAATCATCGAAGGCTTTTATTATTGCTCACCGTGGCTCTAGAAGTGCCGCTGTCAAGGCTGCTCTGCGAGGATATAGAAGGGGTCCTGGTGAGGCGAGCGTGAGGCAGCGAGCTGGCAGCGCGTCCCTCCATACTCAAGGGTTGGATGCGGCATTGCTCCTTAGGTATCAGCATTTCCTGCAACAAAGCATAGGTCGGGGTAAAAAAAAGTTCGTATGAATCAGTGACCAAGTCTGGTGTTGAAGTTTTAAGGCCGCCCTAAGGCCTTCGGAGAACTATCTGAAGTGAAGTCATCGCTGGCCTCAGCGGAAGACCAGCGCTACAGTATGGCAACATGCAGTAGCATTACGCTGAGCTGTAGGCCAATTCACCACCACATAATATTGTTAATATAGATATATATCTTAGAACTAGTAATTAGGTATGTATTTCACTTGTATAATGTAGTGGTGGTTTGAATAAATGCTTTTTCTTTCTTTCTTTCTTTCTATCTGTGATTGTTCTGAGGTAAGATTACAGAAATGATTGACTTGCTTAAAAAAACATACTAGATGGGTTTTACATTCGTAGGAAAGGCTCTGAAACTACTCGACAAATATTATTGTAAAGAAGACCATCAGATTTAATACCGGAATTCGACGGTGAAATACTGTGAGTTTGGGAAGACCTAAAGTCATACAAATGAATTCATTATACAATTATTGACTTATACAACAACATCATGGGTTTTCACATCTCAATAGCTGCTATGGACGGAACTCAAAGCCTACCGATAAAATGTCATTGTTACTTGAGCCAACAAGACAATAGAGCATCGCTCTACCTAAAATGAAACAATGGAAAGCGAATTGTACTCGAATAACTGGCGAAATTAAAGACACATGTGACGAACCAATCTATTGATTGAGCTCAGTTGTTCAAAGAACCCGGTATAGGTAGGTACTTACTATCAGACCTTGAGAAAACAATGAATTCTTTGCAGAATTCTACCAGAGACAAGCAAAAGGTGACCGAAAACTATTCAAAGGAATTCAGCAGAGAAAGTTTGTTCGAGTCGGCTTTCATGCGAAAGTTAAGCCAGAATCTGTGGTTGAGAAGATAAACTTTTGATAGACACAAGGACTACGTTGTAAACTGTAGGAATCGATATGGCACTGTCTTATAGTCTTATAGAACTAAGAATTCATTAATTTTTACACCAATTCGTCGTTGATGATGGTTACTTGGGTAAGTAACCATCATCAATGTCTTTAAAAAGTTATGTTTTTATTCTTTTGAAGATACTTTTGAATAAATATTTACCTGCCGTGAACTTGATGAAAGGTAATGAATGTTTTCTGAGATCAAGCTTAGAAAAAAACATTATATGATACACACTCAATAATATTTGTATCATCTGAAAGAATTTTAAAAGTTATACTTAGACGAGAATTACATTCACAACATGAATACTAAATCCCACCATGCCTCACCCAAGCTTTATTTATCACACCGCGATCCGCACATCACAGTAGTGCTGGTTATCTCAAAAAGTTACGTTTGAGCAAAAGTAGTAGCAGCCCATGCTGCCACTACTACTAATACTACTGCTAATTGTATGACGAGCATACATACGTGCGGGCTTCCATGAGACTTGTCATCTCCATAGCTGTCTGTAGAGTTGTGACTCTGGCCGCTGCTAGCACTGGAAGTCCGCTCGCGAGCCGCTCGGGCCCACGACTCCAGCCGCTTCTGCGCCGCCCAAACACTAGGAGGGCCTATTCCACTCATTGTACCACTAAATTCCCATCACTTGAACACTAATGGTTTACACAACTGTTTTGCACTTATATCGAAGATCTATAAAATAAACTGAGGATCGAACGTTTAGGTTAGATTCGCGAGATTTCGATAATCCACAAAAAAAGTTTCACAGCATATTTTTGGTGTTGGTAACGCTATTGTTGAGATCTAGCTTTTTGTCGACCAAATGAAGGCAGGAAAACCGGGTAGGTACGCTAGATAAAAATATCAAAGACTTGTTTTGTTAGTGTGATAGGAAAGTGCCAGAAGTAATGTATGAGTAAAAGGTAGAACCGATTATCGTTAAACATCCAAGGGTCAGTAAGACCTCAGGTGCAGACCCTAGCTAGCACATGGTAACATAACAAAGGTTTCATTTTCAGTTATTCGAGTCTGCGAAGCTTCAAAATTTCAGACCAAAGCTACAGTAGGTTTAAATAAACTGTGCTTATTGCTCAATTTAACGAGAAAGTTTCTTAGAAATTCTTGAGATTCTATTATAACTTTTTCTAAATTCAAAGCGTGAATTCATAATAAATTATTTTTATCATTTAACTTAATAAGTATAATAATAAAGTTTTGAAGTTTAATTATCTCGTGGCTAGTTCGACCGCAGTGTAAATAAGTGATAGTACGTTCGGGGTCACAGACAGTTGAACTGCGTGGGCGCCAAGTCTACGCTACGCCCATCTGTGGGTGTTTGTTTACTAATCCTCTTATTCTACCTCTAATTACCTAAACACACAGATACTTTCACAACTACTCGTATTACTGATTATTACACATGTTTTATAGGTCGATAGAATGTCAACAGCAGGATTATCAAAAGTTAGTCAGCGCGATCGAAAATAGAAATTGTTTTTAAAGCTCCATCAGGCTTATTAATTTCTATACAGGATGGTTTATCGAGAAGGGCGGTGAGGCCAAGTCCGAAACCACTCATCTCAAAAACCAGCCTGTAGATTGGGCATAATTTTTATTCAAATATTAACCACGCCACATTGGCTTAGTTAAAATCACGCCTCGTCCTGATACTGTTTCTTTTTTTTTTAATTAAGAAATCAAGCCCTTTCAATCGCCAACACAAATATACTAGTTAACTTACTCTGTTCTTCAAATTGTAATTGACCGAAAAAAAGCCGTAAGAGAAACAGAAATTTCACCTTCTGCAACATTGCCCTTTGGAACAAATGACTAGAATGATTGGAACTGATGGTAGTTGAAAGTTACTAGAGGTCGTCCATTTCAAGATCGAGCTAGAATATATCAATATTATCGATTCAAAGTTTCATTTTTTTCAGCTATTGAGACCTGATAGAAACAAATGCAAACACGCTTTCATAAAAAAAAATTACTTATACGACTATTATGAAGATTTTTCCTTACAATATTTTAAGACACAAAAGAATGCTTCAATGTCAGAACGAATACGAGGAAAAATCATTTTCCACATTATGTTTTCGACGCGTAGCAAAATCACTTTTCTAGGGGCTTTCATCGCATAAATGCGGCTAGACTTTTGTTATTGGTACGGTCGACCAAGAATGTGGCCGTAACTTTGAAAGAATGAAAATTGAAAGTTGCCATTTCATTTCTAGTAATTTTTAGAGTCTCGTGCCCCAAAGGGTGTGAACGGGGTTCTGTAAAACGCTGTCTAATAATCCATCTCAGTCTGTCCGTCGGTCTGTCACGTGACTCTACCTTAGTAAAAAGGAACTTATCTGCACACTTTTTTTCAAAGCGTGACTAGGTATTTATGTCCGCTATAACGTTATGTTATTGTATTCGTCAAGCTTATGCAACCTTCGAAAGTTTTTTTAAAAGGCACCGAACTACACCAAGGGGCAAACGAAATTGAAATCTTATTATTATTGCATGTAATACCATGAACCTAATAATGAAAGCCAATCCACAGATAATAAATACAATAGTATTACAATTCATACACAAAGCCCACGAGGCAGACCACCAGCCCGATGGTCGGATGACATTGTTAATGTAGCTGGGAAAGCGTGGGAAAGGACTGCACAGGACCGAAAAGAGTGGCGTTATAGAGAGGAGGCCTATACTCAGCAGTGGGTGCAACCGGACTGAATAGATAGATATAAAGATAGACAATTCATAGAACATGAATATGCATTCACCGTAGTTTCAGTCAACATAAAGTATCTCAGTAGGTACCAAAATCTTTCGCTAAGTTGGGCTGTGGCCATTGAATAAGGCTACTTTTCCACTAGAGGTGTGCTACGTTGCTGCATTTGATATCCTCCAATCATATTGATTGGTCCACATAGGTAAGCATGCTCCATCTTAGACCTCACTACTGCTTAACATCAGGCAGAGTGAGGTCAAATGCTGACCTATCTAATTAAAAAAAAAAAAAAAAAAAACATAGTATAGCACTGATAGAAACGGGTTCTAATTAGCTGTTTTTATATGGATGCATTTAATTGCACATCTTACTCGTTCCACAACATAGCTTAGCATCAGTGGAAACGGTCACATTGTTTCTAAGTTTACACATTCTCGCAGCATTAGCATTTTTGCAGACCACATCTCTGGTGGAAAAGCACCCTGAACCCCGAGGTTATAACACGTTACACAGACAAACTGTTGCGTCTACATAGCTCTCTTGGGCGATGTTATCTGCTCGTATTGTGAGCGGGTTCATAAATAATTCTGCAATTAGAGCTGGCTTTGGCAACTGGATATCAAAGTTTATGTTTATGTTATTTCTTTTGAATAACAATTTGATTCAATTTTCATCCTTATTGTTTTTGAAGGACATTTCAAAGAATCTGAAGTTCCATAGAATAGATCATTATTGTGTCTTTTTTAAGGCACATAGTTATATTACAAAATAACTGCTAAGAAAATGAAAATTAGGATGCGGTTCTTTTCAATGTCGGCAACATTGAAGCACTTCAAATCACATTTATAAAACTATATATGAAGTAAAATCTTAAATTTCTACAATGAAGTATGCTTTGATCAAATCATTACAGTTTCGTTCAAATAAAGTCTGTTTTTGCGTGTTCTCGTATTTAAATTAACGCATTTAATGTGGTTCCATATAGTTAACCATTACAAACGGAGGTTTTATCGTTTGGAGAACCATGCGGTTTTAGGGTAATCATAAAACATTATGCTTGGTTTTATATCCATAAAAACGACCGTCGCGTTTTACGGTATGACTAGCAAAGAGCAATAAATAATGTAGACCTGAATACGGTATAAATTATTAATATCCACGCGTAAAAGCGAGTAGTTTCGGTAATCAACAGTTAGATATAGGAATTTTCAAATCAAATCACACACACACACACAACTCAAACCGCTGGATCGATGTTACCAGATATTGAGTTCAAATATAAGCACTTGAATTAAAGGTCTCTCACGCGGCTTGAATAGGCACGTAGTACTAAATAGGGGTGTGTAGAGCCTTCTTGTGATATCAGAGGTCGCAGGGAGCGATCGGCGCGGGCGAAGACTCGCGCACACTGACGCCGCCCGGGCCATTCGGTGTTGCCCGAACACAGACGAGCTTACCCCACATCCTATGCTACTATTAGTGCACTAATTGATGGCTTTACCTATACACATAGATACATATTTTTATTGACGTAGTTATGAGATTTAAAACGTTTGTGAGGCGTAGCGTATCACATTTTTTTTTAAATCAGTATCAGAACGCTAACGCTGCAATTATTTAATAGCTGCTTCTGCAAACCATTATTGTGAAACAAAGTGTTAGTAGAGAGCGCACAATAAAAAAAATTCTTGACCGTGATTCGCTTTTTTTGAGAGTTTATTGAAAGGTCTCAAAAATCTAATCGTATTGGCATGCGGAAGGCTTACTTTTTAAACGTATTGCGAGAAAACGTGCGAAGCCGCTATTTTTACTTCAGATTTTTGTTTCTTGCACATATTTTTATGTAGAAACTGGCTAAAACGAATTTGTCGTTACAATCTGGCGTAGTGCAGAATGACGTACAGAATATAAACGTATTAAACTGGGATTGCTATACATAGGTACCTATACTATAGTGACTATACATGAGATGTCAAAGCAGGTTTCCAGGTCACATAATTATGAGCGGTGAGCTGTGCGGATGATGTCTCGCACATAATTAGTTACTGCAGCCAGCCGTGTGATAGCTCTCAGGTAATTGCTTTAGCTTTACCGACTGCGTAGTTTGCTCCTTATTTGTAATTCTGTTTGGAGAAAACTAAGTGAGTGCACTAAGGTCAGATGCTATTCGAAGATTTAATGAGACTAGTTTATTTTTGTCATAGAAAATGTAAATTGTTTTCTATTGGCTTTGCATAAGTAATTTTTTTAATTAAATATGATCATAAAATGTGATGTATTCGTTTTGTTACTGTCCCACTGCAGGGCAAAGGTCTTCCCATGGAAGCACAAGTCGCCGACTTGAGCTCACATGCTGCTAATTGTACAAAATATTGCCTATTTCATTGTTAAAGTAACAGGGCTAGCAACCCCAAAAAAGACGGCGTTTTTGTCGACTCACTTTCTCCGGGCGTAAGCAACAGGTAAGGAAGGTCATGAAGGCGTCTTGGAAACTACTTTTTTAAGGGGGTTAATTGGTTGTGGGGACGAAACGATCTCGAACCCCCATCGTGTCCGTAACTTTTAAGTGTTGTTTTAGGGTAATGAGAAACGGAGATTTATTCCTATCGGAAGCAATGTAAAAAACCTTATATTTGACAGTGCTAAGTTTTCAGAAAAAATATTTTTTCATTGCTTCAAAGGCAATTGCAAACCATGTTTCATATTATTATACTACGTGTACTACTTGTTATACTGTGAACCATTACTACATCGACTGATTCATTAGCGAGCAGAAATGTATAGACAAACATTTTGTTAGGGATTCGACGCTTGTATTAGGTAATGCGGGATATAATTAATGTTATGAGATTGAATGAGGCGAAAGATATGTGTCAAGATCGTAGCAAGAGGAATCTGGGATATCCGCTCTTTCGGGAAAGAGGCGTGATTTTATGTACCACATCGAGAATTCTAACTCGATGAAGTACCTATATAAAACTGACTGTCCGTTAAATTTTAAACAATATATTTTCCTACTTTCTATTATATTCATTTCGTTTGAATATAGGATCTATGTCTAGACATTTCTCTTCATACAGTCGTGATGATGTATGATTTTATAGTTTAAAGAGCATCTGAAAGCCCATTTGAGATGAATCGTTGTAATTACACATTTTATTGACCTACATTTGCCATAACGAATGTAACAGTAAACCAGTTGATGAATTTAACAATTAATTGGTTTCAATATAGAAACAGTCCGTGACAGGTGCTTGCAATGAGGTTTCTATATGTCAGAATCACACCGAGAGCAAATATATTATCGTCTCGAATTTCATATTTGATATGGAATTCTAGACATTAGGAAATAGTAAAATGAACGTACCTATTGATATATTTCAACGAATGGCTTGTACTTTTAATCGGCGAAGGAAGGCGGCGAAGGACGTCGTAGAACCTAACTAAGTAAGAGAGTGCCTCCAAGAGTTCATCATCATAAAATTTAAGAGCTCAGCTCTTGTCGGTGCAATGATGCAACTTCCTCCACCTCTCCCTTTCCAATGCGGATTCCTTTACTTCTTTATACGACATGACAGCGATCTTCTCTTTTATCTGACTCATGAAATCCAAGAGTCTCCAAGAGTTGAAGCGCACTTATTCAACACTGGTTCGAAAGAACTTGTGAATCAAGAAGAATAATTTGACTGGTTCTAATTTAACCTGGGTCTCTATCAATATATCGATTCATAGAAGCAGTGACATTTCCTCCGATACTTTTGTCGCGTTATCGAGAAAATTTTGACATCGGAAAGGCCACGTCGAAACCAGTCGACTGAAAATACGTTTGATCTCAATGTATCATATTGAACGCAGGATAACTCCGGAACTCATCTGCCAGGGCTGTCATTCGACATGATAAATTATAAAACGCTGATCAATTTTAGATAGGGCCTGAAAGCTTCCTCTTTAGTAAATAAAAAAGTTCGGAAGGCGGCAGCGAAGTTTCAAGGAGTTTTGACTAACGCTAGATGGAAATATTAAAAGTAAAATGCATTGAATACCTAAGTATATTTATTTAATAAATCAATAAAAAAAAGAAACAGGCACCAGACTGCATTACTCAGGCGAAGTAGGCTGTCTTAGATGTGCACAGGTATTCAGGATCTAAGGCAGGAAATATATCGAAGGAGTTGTCAGAGTCAAGTCACAACAACAAACTAAAAGTATTACCTATTTGGTACATGGCCACAAGTTAAGATTCCATAACATGTTCCAAGCCCTGCTAGTTTCCTACGGTGTTTTCATGCACCGTTGAAAATTGGTGTAAATAAAAAAGAAAAATATCCTCATGCATAAATTTTACAAATCGAAAAATCCATTGATGCACAGCCGGAAATGCATTAATACGAGCTCTAAACGACAAAAAAAAATCGTGAAAACTCGAGAATACAAAATAGTGCACCCATTGTTTCTCATTTAACGCGTAAAATACGGGAGTCACAGCTTGACAAGGCTGTTTGTAAGAGTTTCCAAGAAAATCGACTAAACAAATCTGTGAGAGCTAATGGAAAAACATTTGAACGAGTTTTTATTATGTATGTTTCAAGAAAATTATATTTATAAGAATAAGTGATTTCGTAGAAAAGCTTTCTGATATTTTGTTTCTACGGCTGAATTATTTTTATATGGTAACAAAGACTACTATGTCTACGTTTTTGGGAAGATGATACAGTTGATGTGCACCATAATTTTGTACTAATTTTGCAAAAAAACTTGTCAAATATGTATCATGGTGTTTTGAAGTTACACGGTATAAAGCTTGTTTGTTGGGCAAAGACACAGAATAAATGTTTCTTTCAGTTCGTTTTCGATTACTCAACAATGTCATACTATCTACTACCTATAAAGATGTATCGGATCACAAATTGGCCACTTGTGCCGGTATCGAGTCGCGCAACGCCATTATTCGGACAATGTTACATTCCGACAACTCAACCAATTTGAGTTCCGCTTCCACTTCCGATGGTCGGTCAAACTTCCCTCTGTAAGTGAATTGTACTATTATTGTGAAGGAGGTATAATAGTGTCATTTTTGATTATTATACTTTTATAATGAAAAACTATACAAACGGCTGCTAAAACTGTTGCCAGCATAATTTAATAGTACGATTTACTTTTTACGAGTTCACATAAGTACTTACATTTTTTCGCGAGAGTGACAAGAAAAATGTTATTTTAAAGCCTCGATTGACAGTTTATAGATGATGTTTACCGATATTATACTGATGATAATTACTGAGTTTATTTTTTTATTTTGTTTGCAGATATTTACGAGTATAGGTACATAAAAACAAATACAAACTGACTGTTTGTCATTTGTATTTAAAAAAAATTTTAGAATTCACAAGCAAAACAACGAGAAATTTTGTGCAATAAAATGCATTACTTTTGCGTTAATTTAGTTACGCTATGACCATTTTCGAACACGTATCACTTTAAAATGTTTACCAAATTGTTAAGTGAAAACGTGTTCCAAAACGTTTGAGTTTACCAGGTTAATCCGAGCGGGATAGATATATCATGTTGTTCACTACGTTGGAGAGAGACAGACCCGCGAGCACTCGACAACTGAAAATCTATAACAAATTAATTAAATAACTTGTCAAAAATGTACAGCGAACAAACTAAAATAAAAACAATCAACAATGGGCTCAACTGATATTTGAACAACATATCAAAAAAGTGTCACCAATCGTACTTTCAAAAACTAAAGATCAAAGTAAGGAGTTTTATGTTCCTAAAAATCAAGAGAAAATCGCAAGATTATAGATGCTCTTATAATCTTGAGATTTTCTCAGCATCCTGTTAAAGAACAGTTTTAGTTAAGACATGATGAACCAAAAGATAGATTTGTATGCTCTCTTAAATTCGAGCTTATTGATAATTCCACACGGAACGTTCTCCTGTTATCTTATTCAATAATAATTTACTTAGATGTAATTACTATCTCGTTCATCTAAGGCACCTCTGATGGAAAGCTCTACTAAACACCGCCAACATGAAACTAGAACGGACAAAGTTTGTGTAAAAATCTAATATTTAAAAGCAAGTCTTGGTTAAATAAAAATAGAAAACTTTCATGAATATAGGATAAAATTAAATACAAATATGTACTTTTGTGCAATTCAATCAACTTCCAATATCAATCATAATTCATAACTCTTCATTTCCAAGTGGAAAACAACTTTAATAAAAATAAAAAACTTTGTTAGGATATTTTTACAGCCCACACAATGGCTGTAAACGAATTTCGATTCTTGGAACAGTTGCATATCACGTGGTGTGAAATACTATTTTAACACTATCCACGCGCAACCGCTAGTCAAAGTTATTACGGATATTAAATTGCCGTTGCATTTGCACAGTACATTGAGGCTTTGTAAACTTTAAGCTGCTTATGTATAAGCGCTAACAGCCGAGGCTTTCATTGGTGGTTTTGGCACAACTAAACGATAGTTTACAAATTATTAAAGCAGGAAATACAGATTGGGGAAATATAGAACTTGAACTCTGAAGGTTTTGTTGTTGCCAAGTGGAATGGTTGAACAAATTGTAGCAACACTCGGTTGAAATGGCAAAAACGGCTTGCAACATTCAAACAAAATAATTGCTAAAGAGTATAATAACTCCTCCAAGAACAATAGGAAATTTCTGCTACAATTTTCGAAACTACAGCGCTGAATTCGCTGTCACATCAAACTAGGGCTGATTTATTTGTATTGAGGATACCAGGTCACCATAAACAATGAGGAGGTCGAAAGCTACGGTATCATTAGATATTTGGCCTGTTGAACGCGGCAACAAGTGCTGCATCGATCAGAGTGACGCAAGTAAACCCGCCCCGCGCGCCCCCACGGCTGCCAACCCTCGCCCCGCCCGACAAAACGGCTCCCAAAACTGATTTACTGGGCGATCTTCTATAAAATTCAATTATGGCTAACTTCGGCCGAATCCTTTCAGCGGCGAATCTTAAGAGACTATTCCCCGAAACGAGGCCGTAACAGTAAAGCGATGGAATTTTAGTGGTTACAGTGAATTTAAAATAAATTATCGACATTTTCCTTTTGAATAAACTTGAGATACAGCCACGTATTTTACACCTGAGCATTCCACACAATGTTTGTTCATTGAAGCGTAAAGCCCCGGAGAGTGCTTTCTGACTGGAAGGAGCTACAAACTCACATATGGCTTGGTAGGAGTTATACCTTACAATGTTGCGCAAAGCTACGCGATGCTTGTAAACTGCATTGTGTCAACATAAAGCTATACGACCTAAGACGCTTAAGTCAGGTGTACCTATAAAATAAATAATCCAAAACATGAAATTGCTTAGATGTTACTCCTACTAGCAATTACCCATCCAATTGCCGATCATGCTGAAAGTCGAAGACAACAACAAATTCACTAGTTTCATAGAAGTAAAACTATTTTCGAATTTCGTTTTCCTGTCACGCGTCGTGTACCATTGGCCCTAAAAAAAGTATGATTTATTAAAATGAAATAAGGATATTTAGCAACGGCATCGCTGATTATTCTTGTCGTCGCTGCTGAAGTGAAGCACATACGCATTTTAGATATGATGATACCTATTCCCTGAATGATTATAACAGTGGATATAAGTGGAAAAGTATCCCCCCTAGTAGTAAAAGGTGGAAAAAAATCCATTCTTCCCTACCAGTAGGGATAGATTAGTAGGGATATGTAGAACTGGCGAACCAATCAGTGTAATAAAGATCACTCTCATATCAGCGCTGACAGTCAGCGTAACAGGAAAACTAGCCTGATGCATGATATAAATAAACACAAACATACAAACTTTCAGGTTTATAGTGTGAAGTAGGTTAATATAGGAATGAGGACAATGTAATCATGTATCATCACCGTGAAGTGTGTAGGCAACAAAAAGTTAAATTACGTGGAGCTGTATGATTAAATATACATGAGCACTCCATCAATTTAGGTAATGTTGCTATAACAACGAGTAATATACGATTTTATGAAAATCGCGTACGCCCTGGTTGAGTATATACCTAAAAAGTTTTAATCCTCTTCTGGGAATCCTTGTGTATCAAATTCTGTGAGAACTATGGATCTATTAGAAAGAAAATATTTGTGTGTCGTGAAAAATTTCTAAAGATCTCTGAGAGAATGTCTAATATATCCTCATTTTGAGATGTTAATAAATACATATCGTATACTTTTGACAACAGAATAGTACCCTATTTGTAGATTTCGACGCATGAGAGGATGTGAAGCAATTTAAAGGGGATTGGGTATCCATCGTACCCTGAAAATTCCTTTAGGTACAACCAGTCACAATATAATTTTTTCCTTTTAAAAACTCTGAGGATACAAACTTTTGTGTAGTTAAAGGCAAAATACATATTTGGTATATGCCCATACTTTGCATTGCCTACCATATTTTGCAGAAAATAACACCATAAATTATAGGTCGCGAACTCTTGGCAAGTTGAAGATTTAAATACCTATGCAATGTAATTTTATTGGATTTTGTAATGCCAACTTATTTTGATTTATGCGTTCGTTCAGAAATATATATCTAATAATGGAATTACAGATCCATTTGCGTTAAAAGCTCTCAATAATGTCGGTCCCTTTTAATGGGTCTCCTAAATTCATCTAAAACATTCCAGGATACGTTGTAAAATTAGACTTATAGACTTCCACGGAGAGAGCAATTTCCTCTAGCATGGGATGTAATTATGGCATTGTGTGGTTCCCGTCTACACTTCTTGTTCCGCGCTTGACCTATAAACCTTTGTCTATGCGATTTTTAATGAAAGTTCAAGTTTTTAAACTTCTCAATATTCATATTGCTTTGTGGCGAAGTTTAAGAGGAACTTTCTTATTGGACTACAGGTTACACAGGTTCACACACGGTAAAAAACTTTAGTAGTTGGGAGTACATACTATTACGTACATTTAAAATATAGCGTAGATTGCCCATTAGCTCAGTTAGTTAAAGCATTGCCACGGATCGGCAAGGTCAATACAGGAAGGGTGTAACTTATGGGATGCATTTAAAAAATACAGAAAGCTACGAGATGTTGAGACATGACTGATATTATATTAGAATATGTATTAACCATGTTAGAATACTAATGCGAGTCGAATACAAAGATGATTTCTGTTTGATAAAATCGGACAACTTTCGAGAAAGGCGTCTAGGAATTTAGTAAAATCAGTGTTTTTACAATACTATGTAATTTATATTGTGCATAATAATTTTAACTTACCTACTCGTAATACAGAATAAAAAGTCTTTCATATATTTCTCTAGATCTTCAGTTTTCATCTGTTTTAAATTCATTATTTTATTCAAAAGGAAAGTGACAACAAACCTTGAATATTTTACGCTTTAAGGGACAACTAATTATCATTTTAAACAAGGCATCAACCGAGAGTAACAAACGTCCCGGGTAAATATCATAACTCATTTACTACGACGTAGCACCCCGCTACGCCGTAGCACTCCCTACGCTAAGTCGCTAACCCTACACACTGTGAGTACTTTTGGAGTTTTGTTTAACTCGTTTTGTACGTGTGTATAATATACACACGTACAAAACGAGTTCAAAAAATAAAAATAAAATAGACGAGTAACTACAAATAAATTATCGCCTTTTGGCAAAAAAAGGATAAAGAAGTCTAGGCTACTAGGAATTGGAATGTTAATCTAGCATAAAAAAATTAGGCACTGCCTAAACCTGCCTAAGATTAATTATTTAGTTGCTTTGTTTCATTTATCGCCATCTAGCGGCATTTTCCGGATACAACACTCTATGTCGAGGTTCAGAACAAATGGATGGGAAACTCCTCCAACTGAAGGCAACGAAGTATGTAGTCCTGACAGAAAATAACACGAAGCGTTGCTAGATGGCGCTTTTTGCTAGGCCAACATTACAAACCTCAAGACGTTAAAAAGAAAGTAGTATCCGCCTGATCGGTAATTTTTTACTACTTTTGCGTATAATTTACATACGTGTGGAAATCATAGTCACAAAACTCACCAATGACCTAAACATGGTTTATATACATGGCTTATCAAGAAAGGCAAGCTACAACACGAGCAAAAAAACTAAACACATCATAAGAAAAGAAAGGAAGTTCGTAGGAATATATTTTTTTAATTAAATTAAATAGGTCGGCATTTGACCGCACTCTGCCTGATGCCTGAGGTCTAAGATGGATCATGCCTACCTAGAAGGAACCTATTTACTCTCGATTTTAAGACCCCTATATTGTACTTTTCGCGCCCCGCAAAGAGTTCCACAATTTGGCGGTGCGTATGAAATAGGATTAGTCCAAGTTAATAATTCCAATCTCATACCTAGAACTCATCAACACTTCGATACATTTTGCTCTACATTTCTCATTTTTTATAGTCCTTCCTTAGCTGGAATTTTCTTTGGTAATTATTAGAAACTACGTGTACTAGGTATGATTACACAAAATCATAACCTTGCTTCCCTTTGGCATTGCCATAGTTTGCCGTATAAAAAGCGATTCCTATTCCAAGTTATACGAACGCGACCGCCCGTTCGTCCCTAGAGATTGAATGCTCTGTATTTCCGACCCTTTTCAAGAAATAATTACATTGTCACGTATTGCCACATACGAGCTTTTATTACTAAAGAGAGTGACATGACAACACAATTACGAGAATCATGGCGTGGGATGCATTTATATAGCGTTATAGCTAAAGTTTAAATTCTGATAGAAAACAGGTGCGTTCATTCACATTCTCTTAGATGTTTAGGCACTCAAGATCCAATCCAGATGCACATCACAATATATACAAGTTAACATTCCATATGTGACAAAGCCCTTTGCCTAGTTTTCGATGTTTTCCTTCACAGTTTAGAGCTCGCCATAACAACGAATATATACGTGAAAGATAGAGTAGGTATATTAAAGCATGTACCTACTAAAAAGTAGTAGGTAAAACCAGTACCTTAAAGTCTAAATTCAAACATAACATTTCCTCAAATTAATATTAACCGCCGCAACTTGCCAAGAAATGAAGAATCCACTAAAAAGGTAATTTTGATGGGATCTGAATAAATTAATCTGATAAGTTCAACATTTTAATGGAAAAAGTGTCGCCATGAAAAATAGCATCTTGAAATTGCGAGCACGCAAAGCGATCGTCACAGAATAAACTTTGTCAAAGCACCTCCATTTTAATTAAAAAAACTCTAGTATTCATAGATGTTAGAAAGGAAAGACTTGTATTATTATAATAAGTACCTATAGTAATTATGTAGGAATTTCCCAAGGCCCCAATTTTTCGGAATTTATCCGTTGACCTTTTCATAAATTAATCACCGGTACAATAAGGCGAAAATTATATTTTGTTAGAATGCTGAAAGAAGGCCGAAAAACAGTGAAATAGTGAACGTGGTTTGAGCCTGAGAGAATAACACATCAGCGACAACGTCACAAACTATTAACATTATAAACCTGAGTTTAACTGGGAAGTTGCATCAGCCAAAAACGTAGTGTAAGTACGATTAATGATACTCACATTTTGAGCGATATCCATCGGAGCGAGCATAGGCAACTCTCTCCTTCTTGGCTTCCTCCAGATAAGGACCAGCAAAGCGATGAGAAGCACAGTGCCGGCTCCACCCATCGCCCCCAATATAGCACTCCAAGCGTTCCCATTATCCGATGATGGAACACCCACTCTCGCCTGCGATAAAACCTCTTTGTTTTCTATCACGCGTGTATCTGGTGTCATGTCTATTCTCCAATCTGTCTCATCTCTGTCTCCGTAATGCGAGGCAAGCCACCGCCGGTCTGCCCACAGCTTATCTGTAAGATAACAACATTAGCAACGTACAATAGCGTTACATCGATCGGAAATTGTATGTCGGTATCGTATGGGAGTGGATAACATTGTTTGTTCAGTGGAAAACTTTTAGAATAGATGCTAGACTGGAGCTTCGTTTTCATTGTTTCATGCTTTGCGGAGCGCATGATTTGAAGGTTTTAATTATTAATGCCTTTCATCTCTTTTATTTTATGGTACTGTTGGCCTTTGAGAACGTTATGCTCAACCCGTTTAATTAGTGATAATAAGTTTGTATGTTTAATTATAGATGAATAATATGCGAAGCTCTACGCATCTACTTGTTAGCCTTTAAAATAACAATCATCCCTAACAGCATTTTTTATTATTTCATTGCGTACTTTGGCAATTTGCGAAAGGGATTCGTACTTTTCAGACCCCAAAACAATCTAGCTACTTACGGGCTACTTTTACAGGCCAATAAAATCCCGCCTTCCATAAAAGCTATCCACGACTATCGTACAATCTCGAAATACGTAGTCATTCTACTTATGTAGGTAAGGCAGCTTTAACCCATCACATTATGCAGATGGCAAATAGTGCTAAAGTTACGCACCAATAAATGTAGGTGACGCATAGGAGATAAGGAAGCGTTTACACTTTTACTTGCTTAGACACTAGACACAGATGCCTAATATTCTCTTATAAGTGCTTACTTATTAGTTTTTTGTATTATAAAAAAATATAGGCACCAGTTTTGAATTAAAGGTCTAACTAAGGTCTGTAAGGTATGCAATATCACAAAATTAACGAAACTGGTGTGCTTTCAAGTAGTTTTTGTAAAATTCGTCGGTTTAATTCAGTTATTTCGTGGAATTTACTTTCACAGAATGTGTAAACATGTGGATGAAAGTTTTACGCTGTATTATCTTTAAAAGTAATAACTAATTTACTGATGCCCTTCCAAGACATTATATCCTTTAGCTTTATTAACGTTAGCTTTCATCATTAAACCTTGATCAGAAGATCATGGCTAAACCGAAATGGATATTTTATTTGTACCTACGTCGAAATATAGCATAAGTAATAAGCAAAATGATATCTACAATAATATTATAAAGAGGAAAGATTTGTTTGTATGTTTGTTTGAATTGAATAGGCTCCGAAACTACTGGACCGATTTGAAAAATTCTTACACCATTAGAATCCTACATAATCTCTGATGAACATAGGTTATATTTTATCCTGGGAAAGTGAAGTTTTCCCGAGGGACCGCGGGTAGCACCACGACGGATAGCTAGATTTGAAGCTATAAAGTGCTGAACGCGCTTAAAAACTCATGCCCAACTGGTACTGACAACTGAGTACAGTTCAGTTCAGTTCAGTTCATTTATTGGTAACAAAATCAGGTTACATGTCAGTTTTAAAGTAAAAAATAATCGTTTTAAAGTTAAGTTAGTAGGTAGATACTTAGTCGTAGTTACCTATCTCTACAATAATCATTTAGCTAAATAAAATAACATTAGTAATATCAGTACATAGTTTCTTATTTAATAAACTCGTCTGAGTATGAGTAGCAACTAGCAGTCAACTCACGTGTAAGTGGAGGAAAAGTTTTAATAGGGTAAAAATTCACGGCACCATAAGTAGCTTAACAACTCAAACAAAATTCTATTTATAATCCCTATTAGCCTTTTGTTCTACTACCGACACGCCTGACTTCACCTGGGCTAGGATGTATAGCCTGTGTCCTTTTGAAATAAAATTTTAAATGGTAAATTATATTTTGAAATAGAGACACAAATAACGATTTTATAATCTTTTTCAGTCATCACTGAGATTGTAGGTTTAGCAGAAACAGCGGAACGAACGATTCTATAATATAAGTACATAGTTTCTTATTTAATAAACTCGTCTGAGTATGAGTAGCAACTAGCAGTCAACTCACGTGTAAGTGGAGGAAAAGTTTTAATAGGGTAAAAATTCACGGCACCATAAGTAGCTTAACAACTCAAACAAAATTCTATTTATAATCCCTATTAGCCTTTTGTTCTACTACCGACACGCCTGACTTCACCTGGGCTAGGATGTATAGCCTGTATCCTTTTGAAATAAAATTTTAAATGGTAAATTATATTTTGAAATAGAGACACAAATAACGATTTTATAATCTTTTTCAGTCATCACTGAGATTATAGGTTTAGCAGAAACAGCGGAACGAACGATTCTAAATATTACTCGTACCTATTATAAAACGTATTACAAAACTTTCTTGCAGCTTTTATTTAAATTGATGTCAGTCAAAGTGCTAAAATTGGAACAAAAGCAGGCATTTTTATCATCTGTCTTCTTATTGAAATTATGCTAATTTGAAGAGCGTAGGAGGATTTGAACACTTGAGTTGCTCAGGTACTGAATACCTCTGTAGCTGTAAATTATATATACAATATACAGTAAGCTTAGAAGTGACATTCGATTCAAAGGTTTCAAATCCTGGCCGTGCATCAATGGGTTTTTTGATTCAAAACATATCCAAGTCTAAACGGTGAAGAAAAACTTGATAGGGAATCCAATTTCTAAATAGGTTTACAAGCCGTGCTGATAGGGTTAATAATGACGATGTGCTTGCCACCTTTGACGTATGGAATGCTAACTTGTGCCAATTAGAGTCAAATATAGTGTAAGATTCCACTGACTAACCCCTTACACACCTTCAATAGGTCTGGTACGCCAGATGTTTTGAGACGATATCTGCCGCGTTTTGGGAATAGAGTTTTTATTAAAACAATAAGAACTATTTACTTTTCAACCACTTCAGAACTCTATACAGTGGACACGAAGCTTAAGATTTCTGTCGCACCATACCTACCTACGTACCTACACCCTTTATATAAAAAATCAACTGAAAACTTTGTAAAAGTTTAACTAAGTCTTCGTAAAACTTGACTGCAAAATGGCTTTCTCTATTTTTTTATTCTACCCAAAATATTCCTAGACCTCAATCTTATTTCTCCAAATTAGGCTTTTTAGGTGTAAATACTATAAAAATATATATTAACTTACCCATATTTCCTGAATAGTATGTGTAGCACAATAGGATCGCAATGGGCGGGCGGGCGCGCGCGACTGTGCGTCGTCTGTACTCGGTTATCATAGAACTAGGGATGCGAATACCCTACCGTACTGTCGATGTTGAAGCAAAATATTCCAAAAAAAAAAACAAACATGATCACAAATTCACGACTAAAGATTTTCCTAAATTCATAGCTCCCAAAAAGGATTGGTAGAGAAATCTCATTAGCGTGAGATATTTTTTGCAACACACTTTTGCATCCGTGGTGGTCATCAGTGAAGGTTACCTAAGGTTGTATTGTAAGTCCCGGATAGGTAAATCTTTAGTATAACGGTACGTGTGTAAGTGTGCGGTTAACTATAAACCGTAATATTTATGATCACAACTGTATCCCCAAGGCGCGGTAGATTCTCTGTCTCAGATTTTTTATTTCAGATCCTTTGAAGATTGGTCTAATCTAAGGGAGTCAGCAGTATGTCCAAATACTATATGTTTGGCACATGAGAACATTGTGAGAAAACCCGCAGTTTATAGTCAGCTCAGCTCTACACGTATTGGCCATGACTTTCCTGTACCTACGGCCGATTAAACTGAACGTTTTAGGTGCTGGGCAAGCGAATTCCATCTCAAACAATGTCCCACTAAGGTACTACGTCTGTCAGGTTCCAAATTCCACAATGAACTCCATTCAAATATGTAAAAAGGCCGAAGCACAATCGCTAGTGATGCTTACCTACTGCTGCTGGTTTTCTTGTCGTGTTACTTATTAAAACAGTTTGGCAAAAGGATTATAAGTTGCACCATAGTTAGTTAGTTCGTATGAGTCAGTGGCCAACTCTGGTGACGGAGTTTTTTTAGGCCGCCTTAAGGCCTCCGTCATGGCTTAACGACTTAAATAGCCGGGACCGACAATTTAACGTGCCCTCCGAAGCACGGAAGCGCTCAGATGAAAATGCCACTGGCGGTCACCCATCCGCTTACTGACCTCTTCGAACGTTGCTTAACTTCGACAATCTATCAAGAACGACTAAGCAAGCACGACCACGAGCGCTTCACCGACGAAACTAGTGATTCGTTTTCAGCTTCTTAAGTCTTCGCTATAATAATGATGTAAAGGTACATCACTATGAGCTTGTTTACCCGACGTGTCCGTGATCTGTGCTATGTTATTGCGTCGCGACAATCACAGCTGGATATTACTACTCTCATGTTGTGGCTTTTCATCTTGCTGTCTTGATTGAGACTACTATACGGCTTCGGGGAAAACGTTTTGTTTTGAAATATGAGCTGAAGTTCAAGCCGAGTTTTTACTGATTCACCAACTATTTTTCCAAGCACATTTTCATATAAACTATACCTATGGAGGTATGTATGTTATTATTACCTTACCTACTTGGACTTGATAGGTAATTAGGTACCTACTTCCTACCTACCAAGCCTGAAACCCACGAGGACAGCCTTGGGCAGCCTGCTTTCGTGGGTACCATACCCACGAAAGCAGGATGTTTTCAGTCATTGTGTCAAATTCAGAGATTTGAATTCTGATTCCTATCTCCATACCATCCTTTGAAGATTTTCTACGAAAGGTATGATTGACACAGGAAAAATAGAATACAGGAAAAATCTATGAACAAGTTTCTTACCAACATAATATGGTTTCCTTTCAGATGTCAGCTCAGGATTTCATCAAGTAAAGCAAGTTAAGCTTGACTGATGTGTCGGAGCTTTATTTATTGCTCGCGAAACATGCCGTTCTGAATTCTGATCAGCTCCTGGGAACAATTTGCATCTTTTTATAAAAATAGGTAGGTACCCTATTTACTATGAAGTTTTAACAGATACAGTGGATGCACCTTTACAGAAACGAATGATAAATATTTAAATTCCTGTAGCAAAAACTATTGCACAGCTGTGCAAGTTATCTACTAACATTTGGTAACAGCGCCATCTATTTGCCAATAAAAGAACTTGCTTCAAATGAACAGAGTTGGAACTGTTTTGGCGATACAATTTCAAAATGTAGCAATTAGCTTGAGATGTTGTTGGTAGATGGCGCTGTTATCAAGTTTTTGAAAGATTTACTACCTAGCCTAGGCCCACCTTGGGTGGGCCAAGAAGCAATCATTTATACCTATAATATTCTGAAAACTAAAGAATATCAGAAACAAGTAGTAATGCAGTCTGCTTACTATGACAGTGACCACCCTCACCTTTTGTCTATAACCTATATTTGATTTTAGCCAAAGCATAATATTTTCTACATTCACATTAACTCAAGATCATCATAAATCAAAAATCATTTTAACATAACAATAGTAGTTATTATAATGAGCTATAACATCGTTTTGTAGGTGATATGATAATCACGAGTAGTAGTAGAGAAAGAATTGCTTATTGTAAAGCCGCTACTTACTTGAATATTTATTTACATGCTTACTAAATTATTTATTTACATAATTCTAGGTAATTTGGGTACTAACTTATTTCTAGATTATTCAAGCAGCTTCAGCCTCTTCTTTCCTTTGAAACGGAAATGTTTGTTTGTATCGTGCCACTCCGAGTACAATAAACCCTGTAAAAAATAAAAACTTGAATTATTTTACATTGTTAGGATAGATGGATTAAACCCAGAAAACAGTCATGAGATGGACTCTTTAACCCGAATTTATTATTTCCTAGTTTCTACTACAAGTACTTACATAGAAGATCAGTTCGTTGTGTAGACAGAGATGATAGACAAATGACTTGGTTTTGACTGTAGTTTATTTGGAGTATTTACATACCGAAAGAGAGGCAGGATATTGTATATTTTCCAGCGAATGTTTTGTTTTTGTACGCCGTGTTTGCAAGATATCCGCCGATACCGATGAGCCCTGCTGCACTTGTTAGTCTGCACGCCGTACAATCGCGGGGCTTGGTTGCTACTTCTGTGCCCATATTGTTATACCTTGATTTATTGCGTAGACGTAAGCTAGGAACAGTCGTTTTCTACCACTTTGTTGAAAATGAAAATGCCCATGAAAGATTATGAACAAGAAAACAGAAGAAAACAAGAAATTGTAAATTCTTCAGACAACTAGACCTGTGTAACTCTTTAAAGAAACGACTCTGAGAGTCGCTTCATCAATGTGTTTCAAAAGATTTGAAACATTTGTGTTGATAGAATGACTCTTTTGAATCTCTATCATTGCTGTCTTCGCATCAATCAATCTGAATCTCGCTCTGATCCAGATTCAGTTTCACATTGAGATTCAGATTCAGAGTAGGCTTGTGTAGTTCCTGAACTACACAATTAATTCCTATTAGTTCGCAGAAAGGCCAGACACTCTACAAACAATGTTACAGCAGCTAGACAATGAAAGCAGGAAAACAGGTCTATCAATGAATCCAACAAAGACGAAAATAATGACAAACTCTACACAGGAAAACATACAAATAGGACAGGAAGTTATCGAATATGTCGATGAATATATATATTTGGGACAGCTAATATCAATAAAAGATCAGTTCTCAAAAGAAATTGATAGAAGAATAAGCAGCACTTGGAAACGTTACTGGTCGTTAAAAGAAATAGTCAAAAATAAAAAAATACCAATGGCGGTGAAGAGCAAACTATATAACACGTGTATTCTCCCCTGTCTTACATACGGGTGCCAAACTTGGCCTTCCACCAGCAAAAACAGTCAAAAACTTAGAGTTTGTCAACGTAGTATGGAACGAAGCATGCTCAACATAAGATTGCGTGATAGGTGGACATGCTCGAAAATAAGAAAAAGAACAAAGGTAAATGATGTCATTTTAAAAATAAAAAAGCTCAAATGGAATTGGACAGGTCACATCTTGAGAACAGATAAGAAAAAATGGACAAAAGAAGTAATGGAATGGTATCCTAGAAATGGAAAAAGACAAAAGGGACGACAAATTAAGAGATGGGAAGATGATCTTCCAAAAGGGTGGAGAAGATTAGCTCGAGACAGAGAGGAGTGGAAAAAAATTAGGGGAGGCCTATGTCGAAAGACAACCTGACTACCACAGTGGTTGCTGAAGATTTAATATAGTAATTTATTTTTGTAAACTAGATTAGAATTAGAATAAGTTATTAACTATTTAAGATGGTCAGAGAATAAAGGCTTTTTTACTTTACTTTACTTAGTAGTTCCTACTAATAGGAATTAATTCCCACAAGTGTACTAGTTGACCTAGTCCACATAACTCCTAATAGGACTATTAGTACTCTAGTACACTAGTTTATTCGATCGTTTCGTTAAGGAAATTATCATAACTGCGCCTTCCTGCACTGTAATAGGGTTCAAATCGGCATGCGTATCTACCCTTGTACTAGGACGGAATGAAAAGAACTACACCATCCTATTAGGACTCTAGTTCATTCGATCGTTCGGAAAAAGAACTGTTAGAAATGTATTCACATGTCAGTGTCTGATTGGTTTGTCAAGCGCAGACAGAGATAGACTCATTAGGCGAGTAAGCGGTAATAAAAGAGACAGAGATATCACGGTGGCGGGCGTTTCATTCGATCTTTAGTTTAGTACGAACATCGTTCATGTCCTACAAAACACAGAGCTAGTACGTAGCTCAGGACCGACCGACCGACCGAGCGACTCATTATAGAACCGAAGATCTACTGTACTAGATGTACTAATAGTACTAGAAGTCCGATCTAGTTCTTCACAACGATCGTACTTGTACGGAGCGCTCTCTGTACTGACCGAGCAAGCACAAGCCTAATTCAGAGCAAAGATGCAGATTCAGAGCGAAGATGCAGATTCAGATCGAGATGCAGATTCAGAGTGAAGCGAACGAACATAGGATCGCCTATTGGTAAGAGCGAGATGCAAAACTGACTGAACGTCACTCTTGTGACCGGACGCGGACTGCCCACAGATCAAAGCAAACTTTGATTATGCGGCGCGGGCTGACAACAAATCAAAATCAATTGGGTTGTCTATGGGTGCTGTTTCCCAACCTCTGTGTTCCCAACATATCAATCAAGCAACTGATTTGTTTATGGCTTACTAGAAATTTCTTTGCTTACAATTTTACAAGTAGGTGGGTAATCTACGGCACAAAAATACAACTAATCTGCTTGCTTTGCTGTGAGCTGTCCTAAAATTGTGAAAAATTTAGGTAGGTACCACTAATCCTCTAACCTAACTATCTACCTAAATTTTTCAAACATTTTTTTTTTTGGAACATCGATTGTCTCAGAAATTGTGTTCCAAATGATGCAAATGAAACATATCTGTGTTTCGAAACATGACACTGTTCCAGTTTCAAATGTTCCAATCTCAACCAAGATACACTTTTGCCAGGACTACAGACGACCAGCCAGATTTTCATTTGTCAGGTTTGTTCTTGTTGTGCTATCCTGACACTGACATTTGATACACAAATTTGACGTCGGTAATTTAGTAATGCGAGGATGCGAGTAGTGTACGTAGTCCACTTCCGGCTGTAGCGCAGAATTTTTTTTAGGTAAAAACTGCACTTTTAGATAACTGATTTTCTTTTCGACATAAAAAAAGAATTACTACCTAACCCAAAAAAACGTTAGGTAGGTTCCCAACTAGTGCTTTGACCTTAGATTTAGTCTTTTTTCCTCAAAGTAGCCCACCTACCAATGATCTTTACCACCTACCATCCATCGATCGCGTCTTGTCCGCCGGCGGCGCCCCGGCGCCGGCGCCGCGTTATTAGTTAGTCCGGTCAGTACCTACCACAGGGTCGGTACGGTACCGCTACGAGTCAATACGACGCCGACCGACCGACCGACGACGCCGACCGACGCACGCACAGTCACAGAACACTATCCGTCCATCCATCTCCATTTAGGTCCTAGATATAGGTACCTCCCAAATGCAGAAGCAACCAACTTGATACAAATAAATAAGTGGGCTACCTACCTAAGTGGACTTCCAATGCTGACCGGTAGGTACTTACCTACCTAAGTGCTAAATTAAATATCTACCTCGTACCTACATAACGACCTAGCCAAGTAAGTAGGAACCTAGGTACCTACGTAAATTTACACTTTTCACAATTGAGTTCACCTTCGAATAGCATCTTGCCATTGTATCGTAGAGTAGAGTAGGTACGTAGGAATCTGGCGGCTCCAGATTCGTTAGCATCCGATGAATATTCCAATGACTCTACCAACTCTAGCATATTATGTGTACCTACCTAGGTACCTACTAAATTAGTCAGTCACGTTTCTTTTCATAGCTCCTAGCTAGAGCATTCTTTACCAGAGAGCTTGAGTTCTATGGCTCTTTATAAAAAAAAGTAGGTACTACGTCTACGTCTACCACACATAAATGTAGGTACCTTGATACTATTGATAAACATTTTTCTGACAAGGATGCTTCAAGTATGTAGGTAGATAGTATTTTAATTCCAACACCTACTTCCTAGGTAGGTATAGGTAGGCACATCAACAATTTATTTAATTTTCCAAGTGAAAAGAACATTGACAACACAACATTACAGCCAACAGGAATGTTTGGTGTGCGGCAGTCGTCTTTCGCGCCTCAAACTAACACGACGCGACGACCGACGCCACCGACCTCGTTCACGAACTGTTGTTTATAAACAGCCTCTCTGTTTACTAATATGAACTGGAAGTGTGCCCACTTGGGCAGTAAGTGTGAAACACGGCCTTAGACAATCAAACCCAATGTTGGTAACAGTGTAGGTAAATTTAAAACTTGTTCAAAAATGTGAAGAGGATGTGATGTTTGAACTGCAGTTTACACCCCTATAATTTAGAACCTACCTATTGGAAAAATAATTCGAAGTATCTACCTACTTGTTGGTAAAAAAAATTAACGGGTAAGAATTTTATTTTTGTATGAAATCTACTTCAGTAGGTAGGTACCTACTTAATTTTTTTGTGTTCTTAATTAATCAGTGAATTGATATACTAGTAGTACCTAAGTAGTATCCCAATTCACTGTTCTTAACAATATGTGAATCAGGCAGATCCTGGCAGATCATAGGCAGGTAAAGTTAGAAACAAAAAAGCATCGAGATAAATGAACCTACATTATAACTCAATGCAAAAAAGTTGAATAGGTTGGGAAGGTAGAGGTGTACTTAATACCTACATATTTAGGTAACAGTTGAATGAAAATATATTTAGAGAAATAGGTAGGTATGTACCAACTTAGCTACCTAGCAAGAAACTATTATTTTTTTAATTAAGTAAGTAAGTACCTACCTAAGTACCTATACCTACTACTTACATAATTGCCTACCCAACTAAGTGCTGAAATTGAATAGGTAGGTAGGTAGGGTAAATTCTAGATGCCAAAATACATGAATAGGTACTTAAATAAGTAGGTAGGTAAGTATCTACCTTGCAAGTAGGTACCTAGTACCTACCTACTTTACTTACCTACTTACCATTGAAGACTAATAAAGGAAAAGTGGTAAGAATATTTATGATCGGAATAATTCCGTGTCATCATTGATAGTTTTCGCTTTCATCGCGTGAATGAAGCCAATTTATACTGCGTGTGAAGGAGGTAGGTAGGTACTAGGTACGTACTTGGCTAACATGTCTGAAAAACTAGCTGCAATTATGTTTTTGCAAACAATAGAAAATTAAATACAATGCCGGTACACCACATGCTCGTCGCTCACTTATTTTTTAACCGACTTCAAAAAAGGAGGAGGTTCTATGTTCGGCTGTATGTATGTTTTTTTGTTTTTTTTATGTATGTTCATCGATATCTCCGTCAGTTGTGAACCGATTTCCAAAATTATTTTTTTGTTTGAAAGGGTATGCTACCATAGTGGTCCCATAAAAATTTTACTCCTGAGGGATTGATAGTTTTCCCGTAAAACTCAAAAAATCACCGAACTTTCCGAAAGATGTGGACCGATTTCCAAAATTTTTTTTTGTGCTTCAAAGGGTATCCATCTCTAGGTGGTCCTCATACTTATTTTTCCTGAGGGATTGATAGTTTTCCTGTAAAACTCAAAAAACCTCATTCTCACTACACAATCTGAGTAAGTAAGTAAGTAACTTACTTACTATCGAGGTGGTCCCATATAAATTTTATTCCTGAGGGATTGATAGTTTTCCCGTAAAACTCAAAAAACCTCATTATCACTCTAACTTCTTTAATCTTGACTATTCCAATATCTAACCTAACCTACTATATTATTTACACTTGCACTTTATTTACACAAAAACTTGAAAAATAAAAATTTTTGAAAAAAAAAATGGAACCGACTTCTCATAACACAAACAGACACTAAGAACCTTCTATGTAATGTAGGT
Source organism: Epirrhoe alternata (assembly GCA_963565295.1). Classification (NCBI taxonomy): domain Eukaryota; kingdom Metazoa; phylum Arthropoda; class Insecta; order Lepidoptera; family Geometridae; genus Epirrhoe; species Epirrhoe alternata. The sequence continues at coordinate 6,747,991 of OY751381.1, read as the reverse complement.
ACCTACACTAAAAAGAGAAAAATAAGAATATACACATGCAATAATTATCATTTACAGTATTCAATTAATAAATTATTATGTTATATTATATTTGAAGTCGGTGCCAACTACGAGTATTCTACTCTAACAACTCGATACAAGTTTGCACCCAAATTCTATTGTACTCGTAATTTCTTCTTAAATGTAAATGCATAGGTAGTTGGCACCGACTTCAAATATAATATAACATAATAATTTATTAATTGAATACTGTAAATGATAATTATTGCATGTGTATATTCTTATTTTTCTCTTTTTAGTGTAGGTACATAGAAGGTTCTTAGTGTCTGTTTGTGTTATGAGAAGTCGGTTCCATTTTTTTTTTCAAAAATTTTTATTTATGGTGTTATAAAGAAGAAATCGAGAGCAATAAGCCTATCGAACAAAGTCGACGGCGTTTCATAAAGGAGGTTAACCTTTGCCCATTGAGTTATAATGTACTTACGTTTGCCAAAGAAATTATTACGCTTAGCTACGCGCCCGTGCACTTACCTACTTACTCGTAGATTAACGTTAATTACACACGAGACTGAATCTACCTCAATAAAGATTATGTAGGTAGGTTACCTACTAGGTACATTGGAATAAACGTAGGTAACAATTGGCATGGAATAGTTTAATGTTGGTAGGACCTACTCCGTAAGCGGAGCCCCAGGCTACTGAAATATAAATAAATAAATAATAAATAAATAAATAATGCTGGAATTATCACACAGCATCATCTAGCCCCAAAGTAAGCAGAGCTTGTGTTATGGGTACTAATACTAAGATGACTGATATACACTACTTATATACTTTTTGTTTGTAAATACATACATATTATACATAGAAACACCCAGACCAGACAGAGATAGAAACTGTGGACATTTCACACAGCATTATCTAGCCCCAAACCACAGAGTAAGTACTAAGCAAAGCGTGTATTAAGGGAACCAGATAACTGATACACTACTTATATGTATACTTTTTGTATCTAAATACATACATATTATACATAGAAAGAAATACCCAGACCCGAGATAAATACTTGAAGATCATACAAACAATTATCCCGCGGCGGGAATTGAACCCGCAACCTTGAACCCTGGCTTTCACCCACTGCGCCACAGAGGTTGTTAATAGCGAGGTTGCAAAAAGTCAAACATGAGTTTATACCTACATTTTCTTCTCAACTTTGTTGACATAATGCTTCCGATCCCTCGTCAAAAAGAAATAAGTAGGTACCTAGTAGGTACAGAAAGTTTGTAAGAGCTCAAGTTAAGTTGTGTTATTTTTATCAATAGTATAACCTTGTTGTTGGTTTTTCCTAAGGTCTGTACTATTAAGATGCCACCATTTTTTACAATACCGGTAGCCCGTTTAGGTAACTGAAAAATTATTACCCATTAATATATTTTTGATAAATACCGGTTACCGGTTGCAAAATATCGCTAACCACAATGATATTTTTTGCGGTTACCGGTTAGTTACTCAAAAGGTCAATTGTAAAATGTAGAGGTTTTGCATGCTGCAAAGCTGAACAAGGCTGTGCATATATTTTTCTCCAGTCATCTGTTTAATCCTTGTTTCGCAAAATAAAGAAAAACATAACGGTTTCCAGTCCCTGGCTTGTCTCTAGGTAAAGTCATATGACCCTAAAATGTCCTATCTACCTTCTTATTATTTATTCATTGACTTTTGTAAATTGTTCAGAATACCTACCTACTTTAGGACCTAATGTACCTATACCTACCTACCGACTAAAGATTTCTACAGCTGGCTATAGTGTTGACGAAAATTAGATTAGTAGAGCAATGCTTCTTGTGTAAGGGGGGGTAAGGGTAACGTTATGTCATTCGGTAATGCACATTGAAATGTCAACGTGCGTGTTCAGTTTGTCAAGTACCTACCTACTAGGTAAAAGTCTTGTTACTACTTAAGTAGGTATGTACCTACCTACATGATTGTAGAATTTGTAGGCCGTCGGCGTCGTCGTGTCGACTACAAGGACAGCACATACCTCGCGTAGCATTCGTTCCAAAGAACTCACAATAACCGCGGTGGATGTCCTTACACATTCATCTTTGCAGATGATTTAGGTAAAGATTGAAATCGGTTATGGGACAATCCATGCCCACACTCAAACCCTGTTATTAATAAACACGAACTTGGGTGGGATTAGAGCTAATCCAAAGCATAAGGCAGTAGTTGGTCAAATTTGTATTAATAAATAAAGACCAAGGAGGAAATAAGCTAATCCGACGCTGCTCTCGGAGCAAGAGTTACGCCTAGGTGCAACCTAGTATAGAGATGGAGTAAGCATACTCTATCATGAATTTTGACATTTTACTTCATAATATTCATGTCATAACCAATAAAAGGTTGTGCAAATAGGATGGATATGTTGATGGTTTGAGGAAAAATTTAATGAGGTTGGATGGATCATACCAATTACCTACGATAAATGGGGCGAGTGAAAATTTACAATATTCGTAAAATTTCATTAAATGATCTCGAAGAAACTGAATTTAAAATCCAAGTAAGTATAGATTTTGAGGTAAAAAATCATTTAGCATTAGCAAGAAACAAAAAAACAGTTAAAAATGACTAAACACAGTAAATACTTTTTTATGACTAAAAACTTTTTGGTCAATATTCACTTGACCAAAAATTATGAGAAGAATAAAACCTCTAACCTCTTTGAATAAAACAGATTATCAAATACAAATTATTATCTATCTCTGTCATTCATATAATTAGTGACAGAGACAGACAATATTTTGAATGATAATAATATTCGTTCATTCACTCGTTTTTATTTTAAATTTTATGGGTTGCCATAACGCACGCGCTAGTCTCGATGCCTTAAACTCATCATGTTACTCCAAGAAGTAACAGTTCTGAGAACAGTCTCGGATTTAGCTAGAATTAGGGTTTTCTAATTAATAAGGCGGAAAGAGATTCTGCCTGGGACATTGTTGGGATGGAGTAGGTGTAGGTAAGTTTTACCCAGAACTAACTTTCCTTCACACTAAAACATTCATTCTTTCATTCGGTAATTTAGTGGTTCATTCAGTCGTTCGTTCGTTCATTCGTTCTAATACAACTATTGAGTACCCAAGGTACCCACTCTGTTTAAATAAATCCTACCTATACCTACCTAAACATAAAGTGGAAAATGTGTTTCAAGAAGCATTCGAACTTCTTGGTTCTTCAGTTCCGGGACCTATAAGGACACTAAAGTGTACCTACTGAACCTGGATTTCTGTGTTAGTACCTACTGATCACAATCGGTTACAAAATTGACATTACCTTCTCTTTGGCGAAGAACTCTAGGACAAAGGTCCTGGTGGTATCTTGTCACGACCACACCAAGTATGTAGCTAAAGTAGGTATGTACCTAACCTACCTACCAACCTATGTGAGATAGTTGCAGTTGGAACATAGGTAGGTTGGTACTTGAGAAATGTGTTTCGATGATTGATGTGTTTTATGTGAATGAATGAAGTGATATAATTATGGTCTGTAGGTGAGATTACTTGGCCCAAATACGTATACTCCTGTACATATTCAATTTTATTGTCGTTAACAGTAATTGGTTCTTCTTTGCTATTGGTTTAGATGTTACCATACCATAGCCTTTGTTTTAGATGTGTTCATAAATAGGCCAACTTCATGACTTTCCTCATCTAACTCAGTGAGCATTTGCATAAGTTCGGTACTGTTTGGAGCAAGGATTACCAAGTCGTCTGCAAATCTCAGATGGTTCAACATTTCTCCATTTATATTGAGACCGAACTTTTCTCATTCCAGTGCACGGAATATCTCTTCTAGTACTGCTGAGAATAGTTTGGGTGATAGTGGGTCACCTTGACGCACTCTTCTTTCAATTCTTATATTGCTTCCTTCTTTTTCTAGTTTTATTTTAGCTGTGCTGTTACTATAGATGTTCCCTTAATGATCCTTATGTACTTTTCTTCAATACCTTGATTTTTCAGTGCTTGCCAAATTTTATCGTGAATCAAAAGCTTTAGTGTAGTCAACAAAGCAGCAGTATATGGGCATATCATACTCCTTACTCTTCTCCATAATTTGTTTGACCACATGGATATGATCCACAGTGGAATAGCCGGATCTGAATCCAGCTTGCTCTCTTGGTTGGTTATCTTCAACTGTTCTAGATACACGACTTAATATGACTTTAGCAAAGACTTTATAAATGTTGGACATGAGACTTATCGGTCTGTAATTGCTTATGTCACTTTTATCTCCTTTTATGATTTTATGAAGTTATGATTTTTTGATATTAAAATATTTTTTCCTTAGTTAGAACGCCATCTATATCACCGAAGTCAAACTACTTTATACTTTTTCTCCTAGGTGGCGTTTCTACTATAGCGGAGATCGAGATACGATCGAGTATAATTTTCTTTGATTTTGAGTTTTGAAAAGTTAATGGAGATTTTTGCTTAGAGATTTCGATATTTTTATATTGCTGACGAAGTCGCTGGTAGGTAATATTAGTTAATCGTTTTATTTTGAAATTCAAAACCATACAATACTTGCTATTAAAAAAAATTACGTTTCGAGTCAATTTCTTCAAAAAGGTTTTCGATATTTTATATTGCTGACGAAGTCGCGTGTAGTTAATATTAGTTAATAGTTTTATTTCGAAATTCAACACCATACAGTACTTGCTATTCAAAAAAATTACGTTTCGAGTCAATTTCTTCAAAAAAATTGCCGCTCGCTTCAGCGATTCTATACCAATTACCGTATTCGTTTTGTTCTTAGAATTGCAAGATCTGGGTAAGATTTTCCCTACCTCTATCTATTATGGGATTCTTGAGAGAAACATAAATATAAAAAAAATATGATTATTATATCAAGCGACGGAGTTTTATATTTTGTATATACCTACTCTCGATTCACTCAAAACTCCTCTACTTTGTTCCTAATATTGCGCAGACGAAGTTGCGCGGGTCAGCTAGTTAATAATAAATTCAAAATCCATGTCAAAATTTTTCATATATTGTTTCTCTATATCACATACATGCCGACATGTATTTTCCCACATATTGCTGTCAATCATTTCAATTCGTTCTTTTATTAAAGTCATTATAGAGTTTAAATTTTGTACAACGTTTTTTTTTGCCACGTAGTTTTTTAAAATTCCCCATATCTTTTCTATCGGATTCAAGTCTGGATGGTACGGTGGCAATCGTAGAATCTCAAAACCTTGCGACCTTATTAGCTCGTCGATTGCAAAAGTTTTGAATCTCTCCTTATTCTTCAATATCAAATCATACAATTCTATTTTCTTCATTGATTCAAAATCAAAATCGTCTAACGAAGATTTCGGACACACCCGTTTTCTTTTTGAGGGTGACCTAAAAATCTAATGTGACATATCACTGGAGGTGCTAGCAACAGCTTGTCTCTCTTCTTTTAATATGGTTGATATGGTTCGTTCGCTATAACCAACAGCTTGAGCAGTTCGCCATCTGGCATCGCTTACATTTTCAACTCCCTTTTCTGCTTCGTGTTTCATGCGATGGTACACTTTAGCAATTATTGCTTTACCCTGTAAAACGACAGATGTATGTATAGGCACATAGCGTAAGAGATTTTTTTCAAGAAGTTTAATTTTTTTTTTTTTCTAACCTATGCTGTCCCACTGCTGGGCAAAGGTCTCCCCCCCCCCATCATTTTCCATTTATAATTATTAACAAAAAATATTTACTTGACTCCGGAGATGCCTTTTTTCTGTAGACATGCTGACCGTACTTTTGCGCTACAATCGACGCGTGCTCCCACGTTCGTGTCTAGCCGACGACTAAAGAAAAGAACCAATGATATTGACGAGGTTACGTGTATTGCGTCTGTACTCTAGATGTCAAATATATTGATCAACCAATAAATTTACTTAATAAGTAAATTAAACCATCATATTAGATAACCAAGATTAAAAAAATTGAATAAAATTAACTGTTCCATAGCGGAACAGAGTTATAATGTTTTCGTTAAAATTTCTTGTTTCATTTTGTAATGTGGGTGGCATAATACAGAAAACACAATCTTGAGGGTAGGTCAAACCTATCTTTTTACAATTCTATTGGCTGCTTTGGAGTGACGCCTAGTTTTTGATTTCGGAAACGGCGACAAGTAGCCAGTCTGGTTCGACGTCTTACGGGCTACACGCGCGCGCAATTATTCGTGTCTCCGCACAAGTGCCGTGTTAGTGATCCCATACTCTTAAGATCTCCTTTTGAACCTTCATCCAAAGACACACAATCTAAGAACCTGCAGTGACAGCACCCTATGGACCTAAGTTACGGTGATTTCTCAGTGCAATCAGGAGGCAAATCTTGGACCCGGCTAGATTGATGAGACCAAGGTTAGTTGCTCTATACAGCCGACTGAAACTCCCGTACATAGTTTTGGTCCTTCGAGCCGGATTTGATTCCTCCAGATTGTGTCGTCTTTATTGCCCCTTGCTACACTACGTGTACGTACTTTTTTTAGGAATTTTCCATTGCCATCTTTGTAACGCAAAATGGCGGACGATTCGGCTATCGAACAAGATATTTTCGAACGCGATATTATCTTGGAAGATCTTAAGAGAACGTTGCTTTTTTCTACTACTGATATTTTACAATTTAAATCACGATCATCCGATCTTATTTCTCAACAAAGGAAGTTTGGTAAACTTCAAGCTAAAATTGAAAAGGCTTTAATGAAGTTAAAAACTTTTAACAAAGAAGAACAGTTAAAAATTCGTAATGATTTTAGCGATTGTTATTACGCAATTCTTGTGCATGTAAATAAATTCAAAGAAGCTGATCAGGAAGGGAGACGTATGAGTCGGATCCCTACTCAATCGTTACCTCATGCGCAAAATCATTGCATCAACAAATTGCCCACGTTGCCATTGCCAACTTTTAGTGGGGAATCTACCGATTGGCCCTCATATTACGATTTGTATCGTGCCGTTATCCACAACAATGATGCCTACACATCAGCAGAAAAGTTTAGGTATTTATTGTTGACATTAAAAAATGAACCTCATAATTTAATAAAATCAATTCCAATCACAGATGAAAATTATAGTGTCGCGTTAGACATACTTACGAATAGGTACGAGAACCGTAGGATCATTGCTTCGAAGCATTTAGATCGCATTCTTGATATCGAAAAGTGTGCTAACGAGTCGAATTTGAGTTTATGTAAACTAGTGAATGTTTACATGGAAAATATTAAAGCACTCGAAATGATGAACTTTCCTGTCCAAGAATGGAGTTTCATTTTGTTGAACATCTTACTACGTAAGATACCACATACAGTTCGTAAGCGCTTCGAGTTATCGCTCACTAAATCATCGGATATACCTTCCGTAGATATACTTATAAAGTTCTTGGAACAGGAGATTTCTACATTCGAAATTATGTCGAGTAACGATTCAAAAAGTGTTGAGGGTAGGTTCCGCGCAACCAGCGCGAATTCATACCGGGCCAGCAGCGGCGGTGGCGCCCCTGGCGGCGGTAGTTCGGGTTTCTCGAAAGCAAACGGTTTTGTACCGAGACAGACGTTTGCCGTTACAGAATGTTCCGATGTTCAAAATGACAAGCGTTGCATTTTGTGTAACGATTCGCACATCTTAACAAAATGCTCAAAGTTTTTAAATATGTCTCCAAATGACAGACAGCAATTTGTAAAAAATAAAAATGTGTGCTACAATTGCTTACATGTAGGTCACGACTTAAGAGTTTGTAGGTCGAACTATTCATGTCAAACGTGCAATAAACGACATCATTCATTGCTGCATTTTGAAATTAAACCGATGAATTCGAATTCAGCATGCCCCGTCTCTTTCCCTCCTACGGAGGAACCTACGACTCCGGTCGATCCCGACCGCACCGCCATGCCAATGCAACCGACTAACGTGAATCATGCGATGCGCGAGAGTGGCGAGTCGTCCATTGCGCCGTTAGTTAGGAAATATACAGTTATGCTATCTACGGCAATCGTCAATGTATGCGTTGGTTCAACAAGTCATTCGGTTCGTTGTTTGATTGATACTGGTAGTCAGGCGAGTTTTATGACGGAGGCATGTTCGAAGCGCCTAGGTTTAACTTCTAGGTATGTTGGTATTCCTGTGTTTGGGATTGGGGAGGAGAAGCCGATTCAACCGAAAGGAATAGTTTCGTGTGTCGTTACTCCACGTGGTTCGGAGCACCCAGCCGTCGCGGTCGAAGCTCTAATCTTGCCGAAATTGTTTTCGCAATTTCCAAAAATTCCTCTACCTATTGAAGCGTGGCCTCACATTCAAAATTTAAATTTAGCCGACCCCTATTTCAACGCGAATAATGCTCAGCCTGTTGAAATGTTGTTAGGTGCCGATGTACTTTCCCATGTTTTGCTGGGAAATATTGTTAAGGGTCGTCCTGATGCGCCGATTGCTATGAATAGCATTTTCGGATATTTATTGATGGGAAAAGCATTTTTCGATGTTAGTCCTACTCCGTCTCCACTCCAGGTGTGTCATAGCTCCTTTTTCGAGGACAGCGACCTCCAACGTTTTTGGGAGCTGGAGGCAGTTCCCGAGGAGAAAACTCTCACCCCCGACGAACGTCAATGTGAATCGATCTTCGAAAATACTCATTTACGTGATGATCAAGGTCGATATGTCGTGGCGCTTCCATTTAAAAATGCACCTATACTAGGTCAATCACGCGACATTGCTCTCGCTCGCTTTCGCAAGTTAGAATATCGCTTAGAACGCAATCCGTCCCTTAAAAAGGACTATCACGCGTATCTTCAGGAGTATGTCGATTTAAATCAAATGGAACTTTGTGATCCTCCGTCTTACGACGAAAACTCACACTACTATATTCCGCACCACTGCGTGGTCAAAGAATCTAGTGAAACCACTAAGTTGAGGGTGGTATTCGACGCTGCTTGTAAAACCACTAACGGGAAATCATTAAATGATCTTTTGCTCACGGGTCCAAAGTTGCACTCTGACATAGTGGACATCTTACTTAATTTTCGTGTTCACAAAATTGTTTTTACAGCTGATATAAAACATATGTATCGCAACATTGCAGTTCGTAAATCAGATTGGGATTATCAGAGGATAGTTTGGCGGCCATCTCCTGACTTACCTATTCGAGATTATAGATTGCGCGTTTTCGTGTTCGGCATCAGTTCATCTCCACATACAGCGTTACGTGTGATACGTCAACTCGCACATGATGAAGCTAAAAGGTTCCCTCTGGCGGCCGCAGTTCTGATGCGAGATGTTTTTGTCGACGACATTGTTTCAGGGGAGGATAGTGAGGTGAAAGCGCTCAATTTGCTACAACAGCTGATCGGTATTTGTGCGAGCGCAGGATTTGAGCTGCGCAAGTGGCATAGTAACTCGCCGGCGATACTCGCCGCGGTGCCCTCGGATTTTCATGGTGAGCGGCCTGAAGCCTTATCTTTTGCGGAAGTAGAAAAAGATCCATCGATTAAGGTTCTCGGCCTACAATGGAACCCTAGTTCGGATAGTTTTTCCTTTACAGTTAAAACATCCAACTCAAACTGTACAAAACGCGTGATGTTGTCTGAAATTGCAAAAATCTACGATCCGGTAGGTTTCTTATCTCCGGTAATATTGTACGCTAAGTATTTAATGCAACTACTTTGGATCGCAGGTACTGGATGGGATGAGTCACCGCCTGTTGACATCGTTTAAGGTCGATTTATATCTACAGACATTGAGTGTGGCAGACACGTGCCGTGACAGACACCGACAGACACCATTTATTTATATGTAACGTATAGAAACGTGCCGTGACAGACACCCCGGATACCGACAGACACCGTCATCGGCGTCCGCTCTCACTGTTCATTTCATTCATTCATTCACACTGCCCGGCAAGGAGCCACAGACACGTACAGACATGAACCGCGCAGACCAAATATTCTTTCCGAGAATACTGGCCGGGCACGACACGTGTCTGTAAGCGTCTGTACGGCCGTGTTACGATAGATATAAATACGTTAATAGTTACTGTATGGAAGAATATCATTTTGTCTGCCACGGCACGTGTCTGCCACACTCAATGTCTGTAGATATAAATCGACCTTAACGCGTGGATGAGCTTTATCAAGCAACTTCCACTCTTATCGCAGTGTGTTTTTCCGCGTCATATCTTTTCTAAAACAATATCTATTGAATTGCATGGTTTTGCTGACGCGTCTGAACGAGCTTATGCCGGGTGTGTGTACATTCGGTGTAAATGTAACGACAATCAAACTCGGGTCTCCCTTGTTTTGGCAAAAACAAGGGTTGCACCTCTAAAACGATTGTCCATCCCGCGATTAGAACTCATGGCAGCGGTGCTTCTCTCTAAGTTGATAAGTAAGGTCATGCTCGCCTACGGCGACCGAATTCACTTCGATCATGTATACGCATGGTCCGACTCCACGATTGTGTTAGCATGGCTACGCTCATCACCACATGAATGGAAAACTTTTGTGTCCAATCGTACTAGTGACATACTGACACGGGTACCTTCCAGTTGTTGGCGGCATGTTCCGTCGTTCGACAACCCTGCTGATTCGGCTTCCCGCGGGATGTTGCCCGCGGTATTTGTTGAACATACTTTGTGGTTTCAGGGCCCTAGTTGGCTACAGACCGAGCCAAATACTTGGCCGGTACTCAATAAAAAAATCAATACTGATGAAGAAAAGCGCAGTCTTCCTCTTCTTGCGCATCCGTCTTCAATAGAAAAAGTCGTTGAAGAACCGGAATTTATTTCAAAATTTTCATCGCTAGGAAAACTCATTCGTGTAGTAACTTACATTTTTCGTTTCTACAACAAATGTAAAAAATCACAGGTTGCCTTCCCTCGACACATAACGGTGCTCGAGTATAATTCAACTTTAAAAAAGATTATAGGTATAGTCCAGAGGTCTATTTTCGTAGACGATATAAAAAACATTTCAAATGGTAAATCGCCGAGCAATCAATTAAAGCGCTTATCACCATTTCTAGATAAGGATAATTTGTTGCGTGTGGGTGGACGTTTGCATAAATCATTGCTTTCATTCGAATCAAAACATCAATTGATACTTCCGAAGAAACATCACTTAACTACGTTAATAATCGATGATGCTCATGTCACACACCTGCATGCAGGTCCGCAGTCCACGCAATATTTGTTACTACAAAAATATTGGATTTTATCCGGGCGGGATATAGTTAGACAGCGACCTGTGTGAACCTGGAACCCGACTTGAAGAAATCGGTTTTTTTTTAAATGCATACGTTTGTACTCGGTATGTACTTGTTTGTACCATCTTTTTTTTTGTTTGTACCTTAAAGGGTTCGGAAATATCGAATTTTTAAAATTACTCAGAACCCGACTTTAAGGAATCGATTTTGTTTTAAATGCATACGTTTGTACTCGGTATGTACTTGTTTGTACCATCTTTTTTTTTGTTTGTACCTCAAGGGGGTCGAACATAGCAAGTTTTCAAAAGTTGAAATGAAGGTAAATCGGTCATTTTTACAGATAATCAAAATCTGCGAGCAGGGTTGGATTCACCATCGTTTGTACCCGTTTGTACCACCGAGCGATTCGTTTGTACCTCAAGGGGGTCGAACATAGCAAGTTTTCAAAAGTTGAAATGAAGGTAAATCGGTCATATTTCCAGATAATCAAAATCTGCGAGCAGGGTTGGATTCACCATCGTTTGTACCCGTTTGTACCACCGAGCAATTCGTTTGTACCTCAAGGGGGTCGAACATAGCAAGTTTTCAAAAGTTGAAATCGGTCATTTTTCAAGATAATCAAAATCTGCGAGCAGGGTTGGATTCACCATCGTTTGTACCCGTTTGTACCACCGAGCGATTCGTTTGTACCTCAAGGGGGTCGAACATAGCAAGTTTTCAAAAGTTGAAATGAAGGTAAATCGGTCATTTTTACAGATAATCAAAATCTGCGAGCAGGGTTGGATTCACCATCGTTTGTACCCGTTTGTACCACCGAGCGATTCGTTTGTACCTCAAGGGGGTCGAACATAGCAAGTTTTCAAAAGTTGAAATGAAGGTAAATCGGTCATATTTCCAGATAATCAAAATCTGCGAGCAGGGTTGGATTCACCATCGTTTGTACCCGTTTGTACCACCGAGCAATTCGTTTGTACCTCAAGGGGGTCGATCGTAGCAAGTTTTCAAAACTTGAAATGAAGGTAAATCGGTCATTTTTCCAGATAATCAAAATCTGCGAGCAGGGTTGGATTCACCATCGTTTGTACCCGTTTGTACCACCGAGCAATTCGTTTGTACCTCAAGGGGGTCGAACATAGCAAGTTTTCAAAAGTTGAAATCGGTCATTTTTCAAGATAATCAAAATCTGCGAGCAGGGTTGGATTCACCATCGTTTGTACCCGTTTGTACCACCGAGCGATTCGTTTGTACCTCAAGGGGGTCGAACATAGCAAGTTTTCAAAAGTTGAAATGAAGGTAAATCGGTCATTTTTACAGATAATCAAAATCTGCGAGCAGGGTTGGATTCACCATCGTTTGTACCCGTTTGTGCCACCGAGAGATTCGTTTGTACCTCAAGGGGGTCGATCGTAGCAAGTTTTCAAAACTTGAAATGAAGGTAAATCGGTCATTTTTCCAGATAATCAAAATCTGCGAGCAGGGTTGGATTCACCATCGTTTGTACCCGTTTGTACCACCGAGCAATTCGTTTGTACCTCAAGGGGGTCGAACATAGCAAGTTTTCAAAAGTTGAAATCGGTCATTTTTCAAGATAATCAAAATCTGCGAGCAGGGTTGGATTCACCATCGTTTGTACCCGTTTGTACCACCGAGCGATTCGTTTGTACCTCAAGGGGGTCGAACATAGCAAGTTTTCAAAAGTTGAAATGAAGGTAAATCGGTCATTTTTACAGATAATCAAAATCTGCGAGCAGGGTTGGATTCACCATCGTTTGTACCCGTTTGTACCACCGAGCGATTCGTTTGTACCTCAAGGGGGTCGAACATAGCAAGTTTTCAAAAGTTGAAATGAAGGTAAATCGGTCATATTTCCAGATAATCAAAATCTGCGAGCAGGGTTGGATTCACCATCGTTTGTACCCGTTTGTACCACCGAGCAATTCGTTTGTACCTCAAGGGGGTCGATCGTAGCAAGTTTTCAAAACTTGAAATGAAGGTAAATCGGTCATTTTTCCAGATAATCAAAATCTGCGAGCAGGGTTGGATTCACCATCGTTTGTACCCGTTTGTACCACCGAGCAATTCGTTTGTACCTCAAGGGGGTCGAACATAGCAAGTTTTCAAAAGTTGAAATCGGTCATTTTTCAAGATAATCAAAATCTGCGAGCAGGGTTGGATTCACCATCGTTTGTACCCGTTTGTACCACCGAGCGATTCGTTTGTACCTCAAGGGGGTCGAACATAGCAAGTTTTCAAAAGTTGAAATGAAGGTAAATCGGTCATTTTTACAGATAATCAAAATCTGCGAGCAGGGTTGGATTCACCATCGTTTGTACCCGTTTGTGCCACCGAGAGATTCGTTTGTACCTCAAGGGGGTCGATCGTAGCAAGTTTTCAAAACTTGAAATGAAGGTAAATCGGTCATTTTTCCAGATAATCAAAATCTGCGAGCAGGGTTGGATTCACCATCGTTTGTACCCGTTTGTACCACCGAGCAATTCGTTTGTACCTCAAGGGGGTCGAACATAGCAAGTTTTCAAAAGTTGAAATCGGTCATTTTTCAAGATAATCAAAATCTGCGAGCAGGGTTGGATTCACCATCGTTTGTACCCGTTTGTACCACCGAGCGATTCGTTTGTACCTCAAGGGGGTCGAACATAGCAAGTTTTCAAAAGTTGAAATGAAGGTAAATCGGTCATTTTTACAGATAATCAAAATCTGCGAGCAGGGTTGGATTCACCATCGTTTGTACCCGTTTGTGCCACCGAGCGATTCGTTTGTACCTCAAGGGGGTCGAACATAGCAAGTTTTCAAAAGTTGAAATGAAGGTAAATCGGTCATTTTTCCAGATAATCAAAATCTGCGAGCAGGGTTGGATTCACCATCGTTTGTACCCGTTTGTACCACCGAGCAATTCGTTTGTACCTCAAGGGGGTCGATCGTAGCAAGTTTTCAAAAGTTGAAATGAAGGTAAATCCGTCATTTTTCCAGATAATCAAAATCTGCGAGCAGGGTTGGATTCACCATCGTTTGTACCCGTTTGTACCACCGAGCGATTCGTTTGTACCTCAAGGGGGTCGAACATAGCAAGTTTTCAAAACTTGAAATGAAGGTAAATCGGTAATTTTTCATGATAATCAAAAACTGATTATCACTGAGCGAATGTCATTGCTAGCCACGCGTTTTCGTCAGCGCGATTAAGGATTTGTACAATTTTAGTAGCGACATCTAATTCTGATCCAAAGTACTGTACTGACACTGTCAAGTTTAGAATATCGTAAGATGGCACCACCGGTCTTGGAAATGAAACAGACGGTTAACATAGCTTTTCTCTTATCTATCTCCTATCCTATTGTTCAAGCAACTATGACCTAATTTCAACCTATATTTTTTAACATCATTGACTGGTAGGTAGTATCTAATCTACTTATTACAAAATTATAGGCACCTACCTTGTAAATTTAAGTAGGTAGATACAATAAGTAGGTAGGTAAGTATACAATTTCTATAAGAAAGCGACAGCTGATTTTTCTCGAAAGTTCTTCGCCGGCCAAGCTATTCGCGGATTATTAAAAATACTTATAATTATTTTTTTTATTTATTTATCATAATTAAAGGTTTATATTAACAATTTGTAGAAATAGCATTCAGTAAACAACTACGGTTCATAAAAGAAAAGTACTATTTATCGAGTCATCATCAACTTAACTACATAATCTTATATTCGTAATACTTACTGATAAACATAAACTAACGAGGTAAAATGGAAAAATGACCGATTTACCTTCATTTCAATTTTTTAAAACTTGCTATGTTCAACCCCCTTGAGGTACAAACGAATCTCTCGGTGGTACAAACGGGTTCAAACGACGGTGAATCCAACCCTGCTGGCAGATTTTGATTATCTGGAAAAATGACCGATTTACCTTCATTTCAAGTTTTGAAAACTTGCTATGTTCGACCCCCTTGAGGTACAAACGAATCGCTCGGTGGTACAAACGGGTACAAACGATGGTGAATCCAACCCTGCTCGCAGATTTGGATTATCTTGAAAAATGACCGATTTCAACTTTTGAAAACTTGCTATGTTCGACCCCCTTGAGGTACAAACGAATTGCTCGGTGGTACAAACGGGTACAAACGATGGTGAATCCAACCCTGCTCGCAGATTTTGATTATCTGGAAAAATGACCGATTTACCTTCATTTCAACTTTTGAAAACTTGCTATGTTCGACCCCCTTGAGGTACAAACAAATCGCTCGGTGGTACAAACGGGTACAAACGATGGTGAATCCAACCCTGCTCGCAGATTTTGATTATCTGGAAAAATGACCGATTTACCTTCATTTCAACTTTTGAAAACTTGCTATGTTCGACCCCCTTGAGGTACAAACGAATCGCTCGGTGGTACAAACGGGTACAAACGATGGTGAATCCAACCCTGCTCGCAGATTTTGATTATCTGGAAAAATGACCGATTTACCTTCATTTCAACTTTTGAAAACTTGCTATGTTCGACCCCCTTGAGGTACAAACGAATTGCTCGGTGGTACAAACGGGTACAAACGATGGTGAATCCAACCCTGCTCGCAGATTTTGATTATCTGGAAAAATGACCGATTTACCTTCATTTCAAGTTTTGAAAACTTGCTGCGATCGACCCCCTTGAGGTACAAATGAATCTCTCGGTGGTACAAACGGGTACAAACGATGGTGAATCCAACCCTGCTCGCAGATTTTGATTATCTGGAAAAATGACCGATTTACCTTCATTTCAACTTTTGAAAACTTGCTATGTTCGACCCCCTTGAGGTACAAACGAATCGCTCGGTGGTACAAACGGGTACAAACGATGGTGAATCCAACCCTGCTCGCAGATTTTGATTATCTGGAAAAATGACCGATTTACCTTCATTTCAACTTTTGAAAACTTGCTATGTTCGACCCCCTTGAGGTACAAACGAATCGCTCGGTGGTACAAACGGGTACAAACGATGGTGAATCCAACCCTGCTCGCAGATTTTGATTATCTGGAAAAATGACCGATTTACCTTCATTTCAACTTTTGAAAACTTGCTATGTTCGACCCCCTTGAGGTACAAACGAATTGCTCGGTGGTACAAACGGGTACAAACGATGGTGAATCCAACCCTGCTCGCAGATTTTGATTATCTGGAAAAATGACCGATTTACCTTCATTTCAAGTTTTGAAAACTTGCTGCGATCGACCCCCTTGAGGTACAAATGAATCTCTCGGTGGTACAAACGGGTACAAACGATGGTGAATCCAACCCTGCTCGCAGATTTTGATTATCTGGAAAAATGACCGATTTACCTTCATTTCAACTTTTGAAAACTTGCTATGTTCGACCCCCTTGAGGTACAAACGAATCGCTCGGTGGTACAAACGGGTACAAACGATGGTGAATCCAACCCTGCTCGCAGATTTTGATTATCTGGAAAAATGACCGATTTACCTTCATTTCAACTTTTGAAAACTTGCTATGTTCGACCCCCTTGAGGTACAAACGAATCTCTCGGTGGTACAAACGGGTACAAACGATGGTGAATCCAACCCTGCTCGCAGATTTTGATTATCTGGAAAAATGACCGATTTCAACTTTTGAAAACTTGCTATGTTCGACCCCCTTGAGGTACAAACGAATTGCTCGGTGGTACAAACGGGTACAAACGATGGTGAATCCAACCCTGCTCGCAGATTTTGATTATCTGGAAAAATGACCGATTTACCTTCATTTCAAGTTTTGAAAACTTGCTACGATCGACCCCCTTGAGGTACAAACGAATCTCTCGGTGGTACAAACGGGTACAAACGATGGTGAATCCAACCCTGCTCGCAGATTTTGATTATCTGGAAAAATGACCGATTTACCTTCATTTCAACTTTTGAAAACTTGCTATGTTCGACCCCCTTGAGGTACAAACGAATCGCTCGGTGGTACAAACGGGTACAAACGATGGTGAATCCAACCCTGCTCGCAGATTTTGATTATCTTGAAAAATGACCGATTTCAACTTTTGAAAACTTGCTATGTTCGACCCCCTTGAGGTACAAACAAATCGCTCGGTGGTACAAACGGGTACAAACGATGGTGAATCCAACCCTGCTCGCAGATTTTGATTATCTGGAAAAATGACCGATTTACCTTCATTTCAACTTTTGAAAACTTGCTATGTTCGACCCCCTTGAGGTACAAACGAATCGCTCGGTGGTACAAACGGGTACTAACGATGGTGAATCCAACCCTGCTCGCAGATTTTGATTATCTTGAAAAATGACCGATTTCAACTTTTGAAAACTTGCTATGTTCGACCCCCTTGAGGTACAAACGAATTGCTCGGTGGTACAAACGGGTACAAACGATGGTGAATCCAACCCTGCTCGCAGATTTTGATTATCTGGAAAAATGACCGATTTACCTTCATTTCAAGTTTTGAAAACTTGCTACGATCGACCCCCTTGAGGTACAAACGAATTGCTCGGTGGTACAAATGGGTACAAACGATGGTGAATCCAACCCTGCTCGCAGATTTTGATTATCTGGAAAAATGACCGATTTACCTTCATTTCAACTTTTGAAAACTTGCTATGTTCGACCCCCTTGAGGTACAAACGAATCGCTCGGTGGTACAAACGGGTACAAACGATGGTGAATCCAACCCTGCTCGCAGATTTTGATTATCTGTAAAAATGACCGATTTACCTTCATTTCAACTTTTGAAAACTTGCTATGTTCGACCCCCTTGAGGTACAAACAAAAAAAAAGATGGTACAAACAAGTACATACCGAGTACAAACGTATGCATTTAAAACAAAATCGATTCCTTAAAGTCGGGTTCTGAGTAATTTTAAAAATTCGATATCTCCGAACCCTTTAAGGTACAAACAAAAAAAAAGATGGTACAAACAAGTACATACCGAGTACAAACGTATGCATTTAAAAAAAAACCGATTTCTTCAAGTCGGGTTCCAGGTTCACACAGGTTAGACAGCGAATACATAAGTGTGTTCCGTGTTTTCGCGCGAGACCCACACACACACAGCCGCGTATGGCTCCGCTGCCGAGCGTACGCACACAGTCAACGCGTCCTTTCATAAAAACAGCTGTTGACTATGCCGGTCCATTTTACGTTCGTGCGAATAAGGTTCGAAATGCTAAAATTATAAAATCATACGTTGCAGTATTTGTTTGCATGAGTGTTAAAGCGATACATCTTGAATTAGTTTCTGATCTTACGACGGAATCTTTCCTCGCGGCTTTACGACGATTCACGTCTCGCAGAGGTTTATGTACCGATATTTATTCCGACAATGGAAAGAACTTTGTAGGTTGTAATAATTACCTTAGGGAGTTGTATGCATTCTTAAACTCGGACGCAGTTCAAAGGTCATTACATGAACAAGTTCTAAAGCAAAACCTGACATTCCATTTTCAACCTGTTACCGGGTCACATTTCTGTGGGTTAGTGGAAGCAGGCGTTAAAAGCTTTAAGCATCATTTACATCGCGTAATTGGTACTCGTACTCAAACGTACGATGAAATGCACACTTTGCTGTGTCAAATCGAGGCAGTTTTGAACTCGCGCCCTCTATGCGTTCTAAGCTCGGATGCATCGGATCCACAACCGTTGACTCCGGCGCATTTTTTAGTGGGAGGACCGCTCACGGCCCTACCAGATATTTCATTGACTGACTTCAATACTGATAGGCTAAATCGTTGGCAGTGGGTGCAACAATGCACTCAACATTTTTGGAAAAGGTGGAGTCGTGAATATTTACACGAGATTCAACAAACTCATAAATGGTTTCATAATCGCGGACCTCCGATTAGTGAAGGCATGATTGTTGTGGTGCGCGATGATAATTTACCCGTTTTACAATGGAAATTGGCACGGGTGCATGCGTTGCATCCAGGTACGGATAATATAACTCGTACTGTAACTCTGCGAATGGGTAACTCTTTTACTAAGAGACCGGTAGTGAAAATCTGCCCCATTCCTTTAAATTAAATACAATGTAACTTTGTTATTTTGTTGTAAATAGTAGATAAGTGTTTAAAAATAAGTTGTTAGAATTTTCAATAAGTAGGTATAGTGTAATTGCAGTTTACAACTCGTTTATCTTATGTAGTATGTTAAAAGCAACCACGTTCTTTTAAGGTGAGCGGCATGTTCCATAGCGGAACAGAGTTATAATGTTTTCGTTAAAATTTCTTGTTTCATTTTGTAATGTGGGTGGCATAATACAGAAAACACAATCTTGAGGGTAGGTCAAACCTATCTTTTTACAATTCTATTGGCTGCTTTGGAGTGACGCCTAGTTTTTGATTTCGGAAACGGCGACAAGTAGCCAGTCTGGTTCGACGTCTTACGGGCTACACGCGCGCGCAATTATTCGTGTCTCCGCACAAGTGCCGTGTTAGTGATCCCATACTCTTAAGATCTCCTTTTGAACCTTCATCCAAAGACACACAATCTAAGAACCTGCAGTGACAGCACCCTATGGACCTAAGTTACGGTGATTTCTCAGTGCAATCAGGAGGCAAATCTTGGACCCGGCTAGATTGATGAGACCAAGGTTAGTTGCTCTATACAGCCGACTGAAACTCCCGTACATTAACAACTCTATATTTTCTAAAACAAATATCAACACGATATGATATTTTTAACACTAAGTACTGCATTTAGATCAGTGGTGTCAATATTGGTTGAAATATTTTATTGGTTGTCCGTGATGTGATAAAAAAAATTATTGATATTTTTTTTGGTTGAAAATATTACTTGATATTTTTATTGAAGTACAAGTTTTACTGAAGTTGAATATTCTATTAAATGAATATTAGTATGAAAGTTATTAAAGTAAAATTATATTCAATTATATTTCCTTCATACTTGAACAGGCTTAGGACTTTCTAGCTGTTATTTTAGTTAGTATGTAAGTATTGTATGTTGAAAATTTTCTACATGAAAAATAAAAACAGCTAGGCGTATTTAAAAGATCATTGATTCTATTTACATCGATGGTTTTTTTTTATTGTTTTTAGAATAGAATAGAATAGAATAGAAAAACACTTTGTTGTACACAAAAGAAACACAGAATAGGAAATACACAAAGATAAGTAAGTAGGTACAATGGGCGGCCTTATCGCTAAAAGCGATCTCTTCCAGACAACCTGTAGCCGACGCGTAGACTTAAGTGTTAATTATTTTGTATTTTATTTGTTGTGATTTTACATGTCCATTTGCCTAAAAGTATTGTTTAATTAATTTTATTATTGAATAAATAAGCGTGAGTACGGAACGGGAGACGCACACAACACGGTAGTAACGGAACGTCACTCGAGCTGTCATATGTCATTGTTAGATTCGAATACGCGGGAACGTTGTTGCATCTCTCCACCCCTTTTCACAAACTCGTAACAAGTTGTTTTATTGCTCATCATCTACACAACCTTTGGATGGACTGGAAAAGTACGACAGAACGGCGATGTACAAAAAGTGTAAAAATAGAAAAAAAACAATAACAATAGAAATACCCTAACAGCCTTATTAATTAGAAAACCCTAATTCTAGCTAAATCCGAGACTGCTCTCAGAACTGTTACTTCTTGGAGTAACATGATGAGTTTAAGGTTATTAATAAATCGGTAGTTGTCTCGAATCAGTAAAGCCGGGTCCGCAGCGACATGTTTTTGTGTTTTTGTACAAAATAAAAACATAACCGCTCGTCCTCTGCGCCTATTTGTAGTTATTGTTTTTGTTCATATTTCAAAAATGAGTTCCGACGAAGAAGACGTGAAAACTGTTTTAGCCATATAAAAATAGGATGTATCAAAGAGGTAGGTAGGTACCATGCTAAATCTATAGTTTTAGTTTGTTAGATTATTTTTTTTTCTTTAGTCCACTGCATTTCCAAGAGAAGGATTCAGCTAGGTTGGGCAGCATTTGAAAAACTACGTCGAGTCTTCTCGTCACCCATACCGCAATGTTTGAAAACGAAAGTCTTCTATCAGTGCGTCTGTCATTTAGGGGAGGCCTATGTCCAGCAGTGATATAGGCCGATGATGATGATGAAAATCTAAGCGCCAAACCAATTATTCCAGACGTTCCAGACCATGGATTTAGCATGGTACCTCTTTGATACATTATCCATCTTAGTTCCAGACCAAAAAAATTTACACATTTGACATTGACTTCTTCAACACAAACGAATTCCCCTCCCCGCAGGCAAATGCGGGGGATGTTATCCATTCTTCTCGGAAAACATTTTGTTGTTATTTTTGTCTATGCCAAGACCGAATTGACATGATATTTTGTACAAAAACATGAAAACACGTCGCTGCGGACCCAGCTTAATACATTTCTTGTATCGGGATTATCGCGTGCGTTATGGCAGCCCATAAAATTTAAAATAAAAACGAGTGAATGAACGAATATTATTATCATTCAAAATATTGTCTATCTCTGTCACTAATTATATGAATGACAGAGATAGACAATAATTTGTATTTGATAATCTGTTTTATTCAAAGAGGTTAGAGGTTTTATTCTTCTCAAAATCTCAAAAAGTTTTTAGTCATAAAAAAAGTATTTATTGCGTTTAGTCATTTTTAACTGTTTTTTTGTTTCTTGCTAATGCTAAAGGATTTTTCACCTCAAAATCTATACTTACTTGGATTTTAAATTTAGTTTCTTCGAGATCATACAATGAAATTTTACGAATATTGTAAAATTTCACTCGCCCCATTTATCGTAATTGGTATCCATCCAACCTCATTAAATTTTTCCTCAAACCATCAACATATCCATCCTATTTGCACAACCTTTTTTTGGTTATGACATGAATATTATGAAGTAAAATGACAAAATTCATGATAGAGTATGCTTACTCCATCTCTATACTAGGTTGCACCTTGGCGTAACTCTTGCTCCGAGAGCAGCGTCGGATTAGCTTATTTCCTCCTTGGTCTTTATTTATTAATACAGATTTGACCTACTACTGCCTTATGCTTTGGATTAGCTCTAATCCCACCCAAGTTCGTGTTTATTAATAACAGGGTAAAAGTATAATTATGAGTAAGTACATAGATACTTTTAATACTTTTTGTTCTTTTTTTTTTTTTTTTTGTTTGGTTTTTATACATTTTTTACACTTTCATTACATAACATTTACACTTTCATTTCACTGACCATTAAACGTAAATAAGACCTTTCAAAAGTGTCACAGCTTTCTAACTATCGCGAACATTTTCAAAATTTCCGATATTTTCTACCCTTGTTCATTCTTTTCAATGCTAAGATCACAAATGAAAGAATTTTATCAATCTGATTTTTTATAGCATTTTTGGATAGTTGTTCTATCAAATGATAATGGCTATTTGCGTGTCAAAGAAACAGTTATTTAATTAGATCAAGGTTAAGTAGGTAAAATCTGATTTGATGATTTTTTCCAACAGTTTGAACTCCTATGTTGTATAAAAAATGTATGGTTTCCTGCTTGCCCAGCTAATAAATAACTTGCCCACTTCATTCAGATTCGAAAATGGTATAGCACTTGGTATTTCCAACTTTCAATGCAAAGATTATTCCTGTTAAGATGAGTATTGGTCATTTTGTTTAGTTACTAATCTCGTAAAATAAATATGCCATTATTAGCTATTAACATCCTTAGTTATGCTGATGATATGGTGCTCCTCAGCCCCTCGATCAAAGGGCTTCGTAAGCTAGTTTTAATCTGTGAAAAATATGCTCTTTCTCATGGACTAAAATATAATGTGAAAAAGACGGAGATGATGGTATTCAGGTCTGGAGGAGGTCCCGAGAAGGTGCTCGAGGTCTGCATGAATGGCTCCACCATCAAAGTGGTAAAACACTTGTAATTTAGGGATAATCCTAGGGGGTAAGGAAGGGAATAAAATAAGGTTTTACAAAAACTGAAGCCTAATTTTATTTGGGTAAACAAGTACTATAGAGAAAGTAAATCAGTACTAGTAAGTAACTTACCTAACCTAGGGTGATAATGGTATGGAATGGATACAATTTATGATGAATAATGATAAGGGTTGGTGATCGCCTTGATTCTAGTGAGGAAGTAATACAGATGAAAACTTGTATTAAACACTGGAAATACTCCGGGACGGTGGACACGTTAGAACGGCACGATATTGGTCCGTCGGACCCAGTCAATTTGGTTAGTAGCGAAATTTTCGTGAGCACCCACTGTTATATGCCTTCACACACATAAAACTCACAGTACGCTATACTTCACAAAAACACCAATCCTTCCCTGATGAGCGAGGGAGCTAGGCACAGAATGCGACGGCGGGGAAAGCGCTTCGGTTTCAAAAGATAAGCACACAGAGCGATGCCCGAGCTGGGGGAGTCGCTGAACGCTGCCACGTATCAGCCGGGAAGCCAGCTGTACCTCTATTCAGAGGCTATTTCAAGATCCACGTGTGATAATCAACCGACGTACAATTTGCCGACGAATGTAGCAGAACAATCGATCGTAACAGATCGGGCGTAATTATATATTGAAATAAACGGAAAAAGTTAGAATCTGATTTGCCAAAATGCCAACTCATACGCCGATGACAAAATGAATCCGAGTCTTCTTCTTCTTTTTGATGGCAACTAGTTATAATACCACTTTGCCTCCGTCAATGTCAATCCGTCAATGTCTATTATTGGTTTTTTTTTGTTAGCATGACATTACTAACCATCCGTCAATGTCGACTCATTGACGGCCGTAAACGGAGCTGTCAACCAATCAGAGCGGCCTACAGAATGACACAAAATCAATAGCCAATCAGATCAATACTCACAGAATGATACCAGAATATATCCAGATATGAAAGTGTTGCCAGTGGGTATAATTTAATTATCAATCTTAATGACGCCAAGCTTTGAAATCGCGGGCGGGAAACTTTGAAATGAAGGGACTCATAGCGTGAACCGCTGTTAACTAAAACTGGATGTTACACACTTCAGATACCTCGGCCACTTGCTGACTGAGAAGCTGAGGGACGATGATGACATCGAACGGGAGCGGAGAGCCCTCGCGGTCCGGAGTAACATGCTCGCACGTCGCTTTAACAACTGCAGTAAGGATGTGAAAAACACACTTTTCAGAGCATACTGTCTCGGCATGTACACCTGCCAACTCTGGTCAAACTTCACAAGAAAGGCCATAAATACCATAAGAGTTCAGTATAATGATGCATACCGGATTCTTATGAAGTTTCCGAGATACTGCAGCGCATCGAGCATGTTCTCCGAGGAGGGGATTCCCGATTTCTATGCGATCATCAGAACTCGCATAGCGTCCTTCTGGAGTAGGCTACATCGCTCCAACAACGGAATACTGAGGGCTGTCTCTGACTACGTAAATAATCCTATTTACGCACACTGGATAACCGTCCATATGGACAGTAATCGAAAATGATTAATGTACCTATATTTTTATACATTTTATTTTTAATTTTAATTTTCATGTTTTCTTTTCTCTTAGGTGCTTATATGTAAATTGATGTGATATGGGTCTTTAGTGCCAGAAATAAACGTATTTTATTTATTTTATTTTTATTTATTAGGAATTGTGCGCTACAAGTGGATTAGGTTTACTGGGGAATTGATTTAGGGATCAGAAGACAAATACTCCAAGAAACGGAAAAAAAACGCGCCGCTTTACCTACTTTAGCTCAGTAGAGTGGGAAATTAAATTAGTTATTAGGCCGAAATGCATGTTGCGGCGCCCGTACGCCAAAACTATTGATTGTACAAAAAAAATGTTAAAACATAATTTGTAGGAAATGTTCCCAAATTTCATTTTATCATACACACTTTTGTCGTAAAATGAGTAGAAAAGGAGATATTGCCGAAAACCTTATTTTGGGCGCTATTTTTCCAAAATGGCGGCGCGAGCGGCAAAGACACGAGGTGGCAAAGTTGAAATTCGGCAGGAGCACCCCAAAATCTATAAAAATATCAATTTGCACAACTCCCGGAAAACTTTCCAGGTTAAAACTACCAAATGACTGGACTAATTAAGCAAACTCCAATACTATTGATAGAACTTTTCATTCTATACTCAGTACTTACGTAAAATCATAGATGGCGTTAATAGATTACACAATTATACACAAAAATGTCTGAATTAAAGAATTTAATTTTTATCTTTTATTCCGTTGAACTTTTTTTTTATCATTGTAGGTAGATACCTGTTTGAGCCGCGATGAGTCGCAGAACTGATGCAATACATCGCCTTAGATAATAGATTACGTATCTGTAATGTTAGCCTAAGTTTTTTTTATAAATAAATGATTGATACCTGATAACTACAGTTCACGATTTTTACCTGAGTTACCCATGGCTAGTTACGAAAACAAAAAAACAACAAAAACGGTACCCTACTCAGCCAGAATATCAGACGCACTCGACCGCTAGATGAAATAAACATATTGCATTGTTCAAAATATCTATAGCTTCGTACGAATATCAATATCATTAATAAAACTGCATTAAAATCATAACTCGACCGTTCACACTCGACGGATGATACGTTAGTCCGTCGAGTGTGAACGGTCGAGTGTTTTTCTATACATTTGTCTGTTCTGGCGTTCCGCGACCGATAATACGCGACGGATCTTCGGTCAGATGTGAATCGACCCTAAGTACTGCATTTAGATTGCAACTCTGAGTAGGGTACCGTTTTTGTTGTTTTTTTGTTTTCGTAACTAGCCATGGGTAACTCAGGTAAAAATCGTGAACTGTAGGTAGCTGTACACCGATTGTGCATGTAGAGGTAAATACATTGGAGGGGCGTGCATTTTTAAACTGATTTATCTCTACCTTCTGCTTGATATTATATAGCTACCTACCTACTGTGGCATTACAATTTCGTACGCACACAATCATGCAAGATAGAATGTCGCACGGAGCGAGCCGCGCTGCCGCCACGGCCGCCGCGCCGGTCGGCCCCGGCGGCCGCGCGTAAAAAACACGTCGCGCGGTCACTTGGCGGGGGCGGATGTAACACGAAATACCTAAAGTTCTCGACTATCCCCGCCTTAAACATACGTATGTGTTATAGGTTGAACAAAATGGTCTCTAAAGTATCCTCGATACGGTGAACAGTGAAGTCGAAAGACTATCCGCTCTCCCGCCTTCTGCACCTCCTCTGCCCTTAGTCAAAGCCGCGGAAGTTCAGATGGTCATCAAAGGTCTCAAAGTTCGTAAAGCCCCCGGAGCTGACGGAATCAGCAATAGGGTTCTTAAGAACTTCCCCCTCGCCCTTATCTATCTTCTCGTGAGCATCTTCAATGCTGCCCTAGATAACTGCACTTTCCCCGACGCCTGGAAGGCTGCCACGGTCATCGGCATTCCCAAACCAGGCAAAAACTTTACGCTGCCCACTAGCTATCGTCCTATTAGCCTCCTTAGCTCAATAGGCAAAATCTACGAACGTATCATACTTAGTCGCATATGGTCCGTCATATACGAACTAAAACTCCTTCCCGACGAACAGTTTGGCTTTCGAGCCCGACACTCGTGCCCCCAACAGGTACTCCGCATCACGGAGTTCCTGTACTCCAAACTCTATGACCCAATTTATCCCGGCCCGGCGGGGGCTGTCTTTCTCGATGTGGCGAAAGCTTTCGATAAAGTCTGGCATAACGGCTTGATTTACAAGCTGTTTAACTTCGGCATGCCTGACAGGCTCGTGCTCATCATACGAGCCTATCTTCAAAATCGAAGCTTTCGCTACCGCGTCGAAGGCACCCTCTCTAGCCCTCACCCGGTGCGTGCTGGTGTCCCTCAAGGCTCAGTCATCGCACCCGTCCTATTCACGCTGTACACCAGCGATATCCCTCGTACCGACCACGTAGAGCTCGCTCTGTTCGCTGACGATACAGCCTTGTATACAGCGAATCAATGCCCCAACATCATAGTAATTCGATTGAATAGAGCCCTCGCTCAGTTAGGCGATTGGTTTCGTAAATGGCGCATTGAGGTTAACCCGTCGAAAAGTGCAGCAATGCTCTTTACGTCGGGCCTCTTCCCGCCCCGTATGCGAAACAATTGCACCTCCCTGTACGGCGAACCCATTCCCTGGGTCGCCAAGACCAAATACTTAGGCATCACCCTAGATGAACATCTGAACTTCAACTCCCACGTTAAAGTAGTCCGACAACGCGCTAAATTCGTTCTTAATCGTCTTCATTCGCTTATATGCAAGCGGAGTAGGATGTCCCTTAGAAATAAGGTGACACTCTACAAAACTTGCATTCGTCCAATCATGACCTACGGCTCGGAAGTTTTCGGACACGCCCGCGCGGTTCGTAAACTCCAAATAGTTCAAAATTCGTTCCTTCGCAAAGCTACCAAAGCACCCTATTACGCGCGTAACGTTGATCTTCACCGCGATCTTAATCTCGAGTCGATTGCTGCGTTCATAAAACGCGCCGCTCGGCGCTATTATGACTCAGCTCCGCACCATCCGAATCCTCTTGTCTCTTCTATTCCAGAGTATCCAGTCGTCTACGAGAGGCCAGAGCGACCACCCGACGTCGGCGTCCGCAATCGGCGGAAATTCGTGTTCATGCCCAGAAGACCA
Organism: Epirrhoe alternata; assembly: GCA_963565295.1. Lineage (NCBI taxonomy): Eukaryota > Metazoa > Arthropoda > Insecta > Lepidoptera > Geometridae > Epirrhoe > Epirrhoe alternata. Next base: position 6,720,116 of record OY751381.1, on the reverse strand, counting down.
AGAAACGTTCTTGGCGATTCAGACGACGATATCACCATCGCCAAATTCGCCAACGGCGAAGTGGTATCGTCTAGTCATGATAGTTAGGTAGTTAACTTCACTCCGGCAACAGCCCAAGCCGAGGCTCGTACCTACTAGAGGTGCCCTTGCGCATGTTGTCGTAACTTCTCTCTCTAGGCGCCTCGGCACCTTCAGTGCCCGCCATAGTCCGGTAACACGGATACGTAAAACGGCCTCATAGGCCATTAGTATTAAGCCCTGCGAAAAAAAAAAAAAAAAAAAAAAAAAAACTAAAGTAAAGTATTCATAGCTGCGCGCGGCATGTGAACTGGCAGTCTAAAAGGATACGCGGCTCGAAGTTAACGAAGTATTGAAATATCATCGTTGCTGGCATGATGTACAGTACCATAATAGCGTTGCTCATCGCTAGTATTGGTATTTCCGGTGAGTGTTGTTTATAGTTAGTTTTCCTTTAATTTTGTCCTTTTTCGCTTCCAGGAAATTCAGTTTATAATATTTTTGTTCAAGGAATTCAAGCAAAGGCAATTGGAGAAGAAAGAGCACAACTGAATCAAACACAGACACCCGTGGATGGAGTCAATAGCGTGATCGAAGCCTCAACGGTACAGAAAAACAATGCTTTCAACACTGGCCCGAATGACGAGAACATCTACGGATCGATCGTAAAGGTGGAGAATAACAAATATGAATCACCCGATAGTCGTCAACCAACCAGTACACAAACTCGCACCCTTACTGCGCCGGGTGGTCCTGGACACGATGGGGTATCCTACGTAAAGTCAGAAGAAGGCGATCACCAAGGACAACCGAAAAACAGATTGATTTCAAAAACTTATAGTGAGGGCAACACTTTTGACGTCCCGCCTGGTAGCAAAAACTTGTTTGGATCTTACATAGAACAAAAGAATAATGTATATATATCAAGAGGCGATAATAACCAAACGCAACCAAATGAAAAACATGTATTCTATAATAGAGGTAACATCGGACTAAGCGCTGAAAGTGTACTGACTAACAACCATTTTCGATCGAATGGAGGTTTGAAAATCAATGCAGGAGCAGCAATACATCTGAACGGTAATGTTTATATCGCTGACAAGAACTCACAAACTGAAAATAAGACAATCAATGATAAGGAGAGACAAGATAATTCATCTGCTTTTATGATGATGATGATGGGCCTCGTGTATGGTCAAAAGAAATCCCCAACTAATAGTAAAGTGAATTCATCATTTAATAATAATGATTTTTTCCTGAGCTCACAAATAGAGAAAAACGCACAAGACAACGAGGAGAAAGAAGCAAATGCAGATAAGCACAGCAAACCTAACGGACAAACAAGTTTGTCATCGAATTTATTCAACTCATTTACATATTTTTTGATAATATTGATAAAATCATCTGTTTTAAACTGAAACTCTTAGGGTTCTTTTATACTTTATTAAATAAAGCAACTTTACGTTAGTTAATTTGACATTTTTATTTATCCCATAATGTCCTTTGTATCATCTTGTATGTGACTGCAAACAAGGTGTTTGACACTTACTAAGAGTCATCCATAAGAATCAAGTATCCCGGCAACATGACTCCATGTGACGTTAGAATCTTTATTAGTCCTGCTTCGCACAATCCATTATCTATCGACTGTTGTTTCACACACTCTACAGTCAAGCAAGTTAATCATGTAATACACTTGTCACATTTTTAATTTCTCTGTATAAATCTTCTAGAGATTATTCGATGATAATTCATTCTTAGAGAACTTTTAAAGTCAATTGCATCAACCAACGGAATGTCAACATTGTATTATTTACACACTCGAAATCAATTGAATTAAGTACATATATATCACATTGACGACCTCTGTGGCGCAGTGGGTGAAAGCCCGCTTGAGTGAGACGCAGAAGGTTGCGGGTTCGATCCCCGCCGCGGGATAAATGTTTGTATCATCTGCAAATATTTATCTCGGGTCTGGGTGTTTCTATGTATGCTATGTATGTATTTACAAACAAAAAGTATATAAGTAGTATATCAGTTATCTGGTTCCCATAGTACAAGCTTTGCTTAGTTTGGGGCTAGATGATGCTGTGTGAAATTGTCCAGCATTATTTATTTATTAAAAAAGTGTCACGTTATTAGATCAAACTGTGATTCCTAAAAATTCCATATATGAGAATACTCATAGTCAATCAAGCATCTCTGATCAATTCTAAGCTGACTAGAGTGCTTGATGTTGTAATTAGGGATTTATCCTAGAGGGTAGGTAAGGGAATAAAATAAGGTTTAACAAAAACAGAAGCCTATCTTTATTTGAATAAACAAGTACATACAGGAAAGTAAATCAGTACTAAGTCTCTGTAAAGTAACTTACATAACCTAGGGTGATAATGGTATGGAATGGATACAATTTATGATGAGAATGAGGGTTGGTGATCGATCTTGATTCGAGTGAGAAATAATACTCCGGAACGGTGGACACGTTAGAACGGCACGATATTAGTCCGTCGGACCCAGTCAATTTGGTTAGTAGCGAGATTTTCGCGAGCACCCACGGTTAAATGCCTTCACACACATAAAACTCACAGTACGCTCTCTTTACAAACACCACTCTGTCCCTGATGAGAGATGAACACTGCCACGTGTAGATACCAGCCGGGATGCCAGCTGTACAAAGAACCTCTCTTCAGAGGTCGTCAAAATCCACGTGTGGTAGGTAACTGTAGTAAATCCCGTCAAAGTACAATTTGACGACGAATGCAACCAAATACCGAGCTCAGGAGTATTAGAATAAATCAAAAAGCTAAAATCCAATTTCACAATGTCATGCGCAGACAAGCAAAATGAATCAATCAATTTCTCGCTTCTTATTCTTCCAAAACTTTTTCTACAAAATGGCTACTAACTGCAATATCGGTCTCATTATGTCAATGTCAAGTAGGAATTCGGGTGTTTTTGACCAACAATCTGTCAATGTCGATTCATTGACGGCCGTAAACCTTACTCCATGGATTTAGCATGGTACCTTTTTGGTACACTGGATTCCGCATTTCAAGTTGAACTAGGAAATTGTCCGTCGTATTCGTCACTCTATGGCCCATTTTGCCTGTGTTAAAAAGAGAGGTCGCAATGGCACTTGCGTGCCGGCCTGTGACGTAGCGCGCCACCTCTACACCATAGATTTTTTGTTTACACACCAGCTGGTGTGCAAGTTCCAGATGTAAAATTACGAATTTTCTCCTAAATAAATGGCTTTTTTGGACTATGTTTGTGATAAGGTGCTGGTTTGGCAATTATGTCCTGTGCTGTTTCACAATTTCCAAGCAGAATCGGTATGCTTACGGAGAATGAAACAAATATTTCTTTTTATCGGTAAGTCATACCAGTGAAAAATACGTTTATGTTTATAGTTACGGAAGCTATTTTATAAAAAGTTAATCATTGCCTCATATCCATCGTTTTACTTCGATTTTATGCGTGTATTTGGGTAACCTCATTTAGAATTTTAATTCTAGCGAAATTTACATTCCATTTTTGACATTTATTGTACTCCATCGCTGCGCAATAGTGTTGTAGTTGTATCGACATATTTATCGATATTTAATGCATTTTTTTGTGTAGATACTAGGTAGGTACAGTCAGCAAAGAAAGTGGTTTACCACTTTGGACAAAAGTTTCTGTGAAATCTTACTAGCGCTACGGTTTACTTTTCTAACGGAGAAGAGATGCACAATTATGACGTAATATCCGCTAACTGATATGCCTGACATTTTTGAAGTCACTGGATAATTTGGTTATTTAGAGCTCTATTATCAACGCAATAGCTTGTTTTTTTGCAATAATAAATAAAATCTTCATTCAATAAACACAAGTTCGATCTTTTTTGAGAAAAACTTTTTACATCTGAAAAAGAAAATATCTCTGACAAGTGTCACTGTATTACTGTCAACGTAATAAATATTTAAGGTAAAGTGGGGTTATGGCAACTATCGGATAATTTCAACTATAGTCTTTTTCACGCCGGAACGTATGCAAGACACTTCGAGATAATGTCAAAATCAGTCTAATAGTAATGTCCTAAAGTTTAATCGAGATTATCAAAATCGATTTTTGTTTCACTACTATCAATTCATCTCAATCGATTACAAGGTTCATTCATAGACAAAATTACTAAATCAACGATTATTTTTTTACTTATTGATTCATCGATTGTTTCGATTTTCATTTTTGCACTCTCTAATAGATTACGTTCCATTTTACTCAGTACTGTTAATTGGTGGAGTTTTTTAGAAAATGTTTATTGTTTATTTATTTATATGTTATGGCTCGTTTATGATAATTTATGAAATAATTAAACAGGAAATAGACAAAAACATTTTTTTATTGTATGTTTTATCGTTTAATTTTTTTTCTTGACTTTTTTGTTTCAAAATTGTTGTGAGCCACAAAACGTGAAACGAAACAAGTTCAATGTGTCTTGCATACGTTCCGGCGTGAAAAAGACTATAATATTACAATTTTCAACAGGCTTGATATAAATAAATAAATTGTTCTCTTATTTACTAAAATTAGTAAAAATTTAAAGACTCGGAAAGTAGTATTAATTTAATGGTCGAGTTTATAAAATCGCGATAACGTGCCACTATTTGTAGGTAAATAGTTTCAATTACCCGTCCCACTGTTACAAGCATTTTATGCAAAATAACACTACATATTATATTCTTTACACACTTTACAGCTTAAGACATTTACCTAAGACGGTAATATAAAACTAGATGAAATTTGTAAAAATATAGAATTAACAAGCGATGAAGTTAGAACACCATGGTAATTGTAACTAATTCGAAACGTAGATACTAAAATTAATTTTAAGTTTGATAATTTTCATAGATGGACAAATTCAGATTTGTCAAAATTTGTGCTGGACAAAATTCATATTGGACAAAATTCGTGTTGGTCATTAGTTCTAGTTTAAAAAAATTTAGTCGCAATTACCCCACTTCACTATTGAAATGTATACATAATACTAGCTGTTACCGGCAACTTCGTACGCGTTAAAATCGTATATCACCTTGACTGTGCATCGTCAACATGTTTGGGCTATCAACGATTGCATCACACGTCATCAGAACCTAGTGTTCCTTCCTAGATTACAAAAGTCAAACGAGCGTCCCGTCAAAAAGTTCTTACACAAACTTTGAAATACCTTTTAGGGGTTCTTTTGGAAATCCCTTTTAGGGGTTCTTTTGAAAACCCCTGAAACACGTGTCCATTTATTTTATAATATAATGTATCCAAACCGAGTTTCAAGCTAATAGTTTCCAGTCAAAATGTTCCTATACAAACTTTAAAACCCCTTTTAACTCCATTTTAAGGGATGTTTTGAAAAACCCTGAAACACTGTTCAAGCAAATCGATAAACACACTAAAAAGTTTCATAAAAAACGTTTTCAACCCTTTTGGGGAAGATTTCCGAAACCGCCATAGTGGGTAGTGGGTTATGTTATAAAAGAAAGCTACCCCTTCTTTCAGTTTAGCTTCAGCGGTTTCGGCTCCGCGATGATGAGTCAGTCAGGTTAAGCTTTTTTATAGCAAAAACGTAAACAGGGTCACGACTGTATCCCCAAGGCGCGGTAGACATTCTCTCAGATCTTTATATTCCAGATCCTTTGAAGATGTCTAAGGGGGTAGTCAGAGGCATGTACAAATACATATTTTATAGATATAGATTAAATTATAAACAGGGCAATGATAACTGTCATACATAGTTTCTAATTCTTTGCTGACGTAAATAGTATTGCAAGGGAAAATCAACCTTGTTGATTCATGACGTTCATATGAATCTCAACCGTAGGGTGGTAAACCACTTATTTTGCTGACTGTACGAACATAACTATTAACTTGGTCTCTGGATTCCAGCTGACCGAGATTTGAAATAATCGTGGATTAGAAATATCGAGAAAGGCGAAGAATGGAGTCCTACACAACTACAAGAATATGTTCCACTTTGAAAAATCATGGTATACGGATGAAAAATTTTGCATTCTTATGTAGTGCCAACAATATTTCCAAACCAACTTTTGTCGTGCAAACCTGTAAGAACGAAGAAAATGTCAACTCATTTTTTGACGTGAAAACTTCTTTAGGCGCGTTGGGAATTTTTGAGATAGGGATAAATCTTTGGATTCACTTCACGAGTCTCGTGCCCGGTACAATTCAATGGTTCGTTTGAAGGTAGCTACGGAATACGGATCCTACCCTGTAACTTCCAGTTTTAACTAATAGCGATTCATGCTGTGAGTCCCTTCCTTTTGAAGTCTCCCGCTCGCGGTTTCAAATTTCCTTTCATTAAGTTAGGTTATATTTTATTAAATTATAACCACTGGCAACACTATCATATATGGATATATTCTGGTATCATTCTGTGAGTCGTGATCTGATTGGCTATTGATCTTGTGTCATTCGGAAGGCCGCTCCGATTGGTCGATAGCTCCGTTTACGGCCGTCAATGAATCGACATTGACGTATGGTTAGTAATGTCATGCTAACAAAAAAAACCAATACGAGACATTGACAGATTGACATTGACAGAAGTAAAGTGGTATTATAGTTTGTTGCCATCTTGAAGAAGAAGACATATTTTTGACGGATGTTTTGTCATCGGCGTATGAGTTGGCAATTTGGCAAATCAGATTCTAACTTTTTCCGTTTATTTCAATATATAATTACGCCCGATCTGTTACGATCGATTGTTCTGCTACATTCGTCGGCAAATTGTACGTCGTTTGATTACCACACGTGGATCTTGAAATAGCCTCTGGTAAGAAATATTCGTGGCGTGGAAATCCTTTGTTTTACGCCATGCGAGCTATTTACTTCCAAGATGCCTAGATCCTGAGGGCATCCCATCTTTTCTTCTTCTGCTCGCATGTGCTGTCCGGCCATCGCAAATGCTTACACAGGGTTTGGTTTCTTTCTTTACAGAATAGAGGTCCTTTGTACAGCTGGCTTCCCGGCTGGTATCTATACGTGGCAGCGTTCAGCGACTCCCCCAGCTCGGGCATCGCTCTGTGTGCTTATCTTTTGAAACCGAAGCGCTTCGCCTGCCGCCGCATTCTGTGCCTAGCTCCCTCGCTCATCAGGAAAGGATTGGTGTTTTTGTGAAGTATAGCGTACTGTGAGTTTTATGTGTGTGAAGGCATATAACAGTGGGTGCTCGCGAAAATTTCGCTACTAACCAAATTGACTGGGTCCGACGGACCAATATCGTGCCGTTCTAACGTGTCCACCGTCCCGGAGTATTTCCAGTGTTTAATACAAGTTTTCATCTGTATTATTACCTCACTAGAATCAAGGCGATCACCAACCCTTATCATTATTCATCATAAATTGTATCCATTCCATACCATTATCACCCTAGGTTAGGTAAGTTACTTACTAGTACTGATTTACTTTCTATATGTACTTGTTTACCCAAATAAAAATAGGCTTCTGTTTCTGTTAAACCTTATTTTATTCCCTTCCTTACCCCCTAGGATTATCCTAAATTACAACCCTCAATAACGTATTCTTTATTTTCTGGCTTTCTGGCTATGGGGCGTCTTCATCTACTGCTTTAGATATCGAGGAATACCATCTAAGCAGTCTGTTAATTATTGGTTAAAACTATTTAGCCAATAATTAACAGATACCTAACAAGTATAATAATACTTGTTTTATTTTGAGGACTTTAACTGGAATTACATGTTTTGAATTTGATATTGTTTTATTTTAATAATTAGGTAACTGAAGAAGTCTGAAAGTAGCGCCGGTGGCTGAAAAGTTGAGGAGTAATAGGTTAGCACGTAATGCGGAGGGATGAAACTCATGTAACTAAAAGGGTGACGGAAATGAATGATGGATATGTGAGTAGAGTAGAGGTAGACCTAAAAAAAGATGGATGAATTGTGTGAAAGAAGATATGGGTAAAAAAGGAGTGGATATGGACGAGTGATACGATTATGGACGACGAGTGATAGAGGAGAGTTGAGACAGAGAACATTTTGTGCCAACCCCGCATAAGCGGGATAAGGGCAGGCCAATTAATGATGAATAATAAGGCAACTACAATTTTATTTCGTTCTACAGTAATAAAATAATATCTTTATAGAATAGACAATTCTAAAAATTCATTAAATCCTTTTTCATGTAATTATCGATAAGAAATGCACAACACTATTCCACCTTAAAAACATATCTATAGTTGTCTATGAATGGATTGAAAAGTGGAGACACTCAAATTACTCTATGGTTCTATCTAGTACATTACAAAGAAAATTATACTCGTACATTATTTATCTTTGCCTTACTCTGTGCCGTAAACGGAGCTATCAACCAATCAGAGCGGCCTACAGAATGACACCGATCAAGGGTGGAAGTAAAAAATTTGTTGACGTAGCAAGTGATTTTTATCGTACTTTGCTTATTAGTCTTATGTTTATAGCATATGTTAAAGAGAGTCAAGTATATTACTACCCAGGCAGTTTTGTCCTTTCCGTACAGGGTTTCTGGTTACCTAGAGAAACCAGAAGAAACCAAATTAAAGAGGTCAGAGACACTGAAAGTTTACCTTCTTGTTGAGTGACATTCTTCCGTATCCATGGATTGTTTACATGGAAACGTCATTTTGATGAAGGGAAATAAAATAAAATTTTGTTATAATTACTAAAAGTTTTTGAGAAAAAATTGGAAACAAGTAAAATTAATGATCTAAACTATGTCTTGTGCAGTGCCATGCTGTAGGTTTCATTCATCAAGACGCCAAAATAATGATGAAATCTTACGCTACCAACGGTAAGTGTTTTTTGGTATTGTAGTATCAAAGTCTTAATTTTAATGCATTCGGGGGATAATTTCATACAAAATACTATCATGGAATCTTGTTTACTAAGGATTAATCGAATGCTATAGGCAAAATATACAAATCATATTTGTTATCATAGTGTTGTACTCGATTCTATCGACATCGATAGTTTTATGTTGGTGGTTGATGAGGCTGAACTTATTTTAATTTTTTTTTCCAGATTTATGGAATTTAGTACAAATAATAAATACTTAATTAAATGGCTAGAAGGCTGCAAACATTCTAGTACGTTTTAAGATAATATAATGTTTATTTAGAGACAAGTATTATACAAGCTTAAAGTAACAAACAATTTTTAGTTATAATAATAATAGTATAACTTAGGTATGTGATTGTACTTATTTATGCTTGCGTAAACAATAATGATGTGCGCTAAGAGCCGGACTAGATTTTCTGTGTCCCGGTTCCTAGCGCCCCCTTTCGGATTAGATTTGTATGTATGTTTGAATGAATGAATGAATGAATAAACGTTTGTTTGTTTAGTGATTGATGAAAAAGTTATACCTACCTACCTAGTAGGTAGAACTTTATTATTAGAATCATTCATGTTTGGTTAACGCTAACGTAAATCTAAAACTGTTTCAGGAAACCGTAATAATAATATAGACGAATGGAGCTCCAAACCGCAAGAAGCGCTTTGTAAGAAGGAAATGCAAAAATTATAATTTAAACTAGTGGTTGGAATGGAAGGAATCAAACTGCAAGTTTCTTGATGGTCCTTCTTGGATTGCTCCAGGAATAAGGCGCTTAAATTCATCTAGCTTTAAATGATTCTAAACCTAAGTTAATAGCATTATGTAAGGCTCAATGCACATTGAATTGGGAAGCGACGCGTCAATTAGTTTTATAGCAAGCCATTATAAACCTTATGACCAATGGAACAAGATATAGAATCGCTTGTAGAATCAACGAGATCTGGCGAAGCCATCTAGCGGGCCGCGCTGGCCCAAGTGGTTCATTCTACAAGCGTTTCTATATCTTGTACCATTGTTCATAAGGTTCAATGCGACGCGTCAATTATTTTATTGCAAGCCATTATAAGGCTTGCAATAAAATAATTGACGCGTCGCTTGCCAATTCAATGTGGCTTGAACCTAATAGTAGGTAGGTAAACTGAGTTATACTTTAAAGAAAATTCAATTAAACGACTGAAATATAGGCACATACATACAGGTAAGTAATAGCCAGTCCCTGCCCGTGGTCCACCACAGGTCCCGTAGTACCTACTTATCGGGTGTTAGTGATATTCCTGAACACAACATACCTACTCCATACCCATCGGTGAATATTATGGAAACCCAATCAGTAGATTAGGATTGGTACCTACTTAAAAAATATTGTTACAAAATAAATACTTTTTGACTTTGTCCTCATTGATTTCAACAAAAAATAGCCCCCTAAGTAGCACTTTTTTCATGGTATTACGGAAGCTTACAGTCCCTGGAAGTTTTAGAAAATACTCAAATTTTTGGACTCCTAATTTTATGTTGAAAATTAAACGTTGACTATCTTAAACACAATATCGTAACTTTGGATCTAAACTGTTTTAACTTGCACTAATGCTAGACAGCTGAGTTTTGTATGTATGAAAGTACAATTCAAGTTAATTTTTTAACAAGAAAATAAATTTGAAAATTCTCCCTTTTTTTTGATAACTAATTCGTTCCAATCGGACATTCTCATTATAAAGCTTTATAATAATAATAATAATAATTCATTTATTTCAAGAATCAAAAACTCATTAAAATTATACAATGTCAGTTAGCTGTTAAAATTTGCAGTTTGCAGTTTAAATGCGTATAACTCGAAAACTAAAAAAAATCGTAGAACATTCGTAACATGGGGTTTTTCTGGATAGCCCTGGATTGGATGGATGTGAGAAACTTATTATTTTTCCTATTGACGTCACTGAGTGGACCACCCTGTATTTTAAATAATAGGTATCTGGGTAATTGCTATAATCAACTTTTAAGACCCTAACTTAATTCTTCTTGTCGTGTCACTAGTTCTTCCGAACCAGTAATTTTAGAAAATTTTATCGACAAACAATATTTTCGATGACACTTATGTTCACATCTCTATTAAAATCTATAATTCTCTATGGAACAAATTAGTGTGTACGGAAAGGACAAAACTGCCTTGATAGTAATATACTTGACTCTCTTTAACTTATTGCTATGAACTTATGAGTAAGAAGGAAAGTACGATAAAAAAACCTTACTACTTGAAAACATTCTATCTTTTCTAGCGGAGCGGCCGCGTTTGATCCAAGGGTGCCGGTATAGAACTCACCACTTAGCTGTCTTTATTTGGCAAATGTAGTGTTTAGGGCGCTAGAAGGAGAAGAACAATCACAGATTTGTGGGAACGTTCAATTTTACACACACATGCACGTACACTGTACATGAGTTTGGAGCAGTTTGGAGCGCAAAGCTATTGTGGGGTCATATCGATAGTATGATGTCGATAATTACTATGATTAGCGGGCTTGGTTTATAACCAATTGCCGACTTCACTATTACAATTAGAAAATATTAATCATTTCAAATTTTTTCTTAAAAAATTGCTATTAAAAAAAAGCATACTACAATATTAATGAATATTTTATGGACAAATTTGAATAATGACGACCTCTGTAGCGCAGTGGGCGAAGGCCCGCCTGCGACGCAAGAGGTTGCGGGTTCGATCCCCGCGGCGGGACCAATGTTTGTATGATCTACAAATATTTGTCTCGGGTCTGGGTGTTTCTATGTATAATATGTATGTATTTACAAACAAAAAGTATATAAGTAGTATATCAGTCATCTAGTACCCATAACACAAGCTCTGCTTACTTTGGGGCTAGATGATGCTGTGTGAAAAGTCCAGCATTATTTATTTATTTATTTATAGGTACCAAATTTTTTATGAGATTAACGACATAACTACATACTTTACTGAATGATATTATACTTTATGATTTTTATTGACATTTATTAATAACTAGCTGCGCTCCCGCGGTGTAACCCGCGGACCCTCGGGATTTTTTCGGGATAAAAAGTAGCCTATGTCCTTCCCTGGGATACAACCTTTATCCATGCCAATTTTCAGCTTAATCTGTTCAGTGGTTTGGGCGTGAAAAGGTAACAAACAGACAGACAGACAGATAGACAGACAGAGTTACTTTCACATTTATAATATTAGTATGGATTTATTTGACATTTAACTGTGTGACATTTTGCATGCTATATGCCGAGCATGGCTGTACATTATTTCTGTATTAGACCTTAGTTTTACCCATGTATCGCAAAATCAATAGATGAATATGAATAAGTTTATAAGTAGGTATCTTCGCTTTAAATATTTTCTTGTATCTTTGTTTGTATTTTGTAATGTCCATGTGGTGTACAATAAAGTATTTTCTATCTATCTACATAAAAATAATATGTACATTATTAGGTAGTAGGATTTTATTAAAGAGGGTGCTATTTTTAAAATAAAACGATCTACTTGCATTTACATTTATTATGAGTATTTTTTTCCGGGATTCAGTCTATACATGTGTTGAACGACAACCTCCTCTATCTTCCAGTGAAAGTCCCATTAAAATATTCAGCCGTTCCGGAGATTATCCGGACAATGCTGGCGCCACAGGCGAGCTGAAAGAGTTAAGTGTGGTCATTTCACAAATCTTTAAGTGTGCTATTTTAACTGTATTTTTTGTGTTTTGCTACTTTTAACTGATAAATTACTGACTAAATACATCAACCTATCAACAGTCATCGTAATAAAAGATGCCCGCCTCACGAACAACGAACTTTTTAACACAAATTTTGTTGTACAAAAACCTATTGTACAAAAAATATCGATACCTTAGGTACAACACTAGTTGGAAATAACCTATTCAATACAAAATCAAATAAAAACTATCTAAAACGCAAAATTATCATACTGTAGGCGTAGCAGCATGATCAGCGATTGAAAATATTATGATGACGATGTATTTAGTCCACATTTTAATGAAAAATGTAGCAAAACACTGAACTCACCAATGAACGCAAATGATTTCACGAATATTATCCGTTTTTGCTGTTCCTTTGTTTGAAATCACTGCACAAACCATGACAAACATGCTCTGGCTTAATCTAGTGTAGCTTATTTGCCTGTATTAATTGAAAATAGTTAATATTACATGAATTTGTAAATAACGCACTCTGGCACGACTTTGTTTGGGACCGAAATCGCGAAAACTACCCAAAACATAGAGTATCCTATCAAGTAGGGATGACACTGCGCGATAGAGATAGCAATACAGAGTCAACGCGCTAAAACGAGACATCTATGTATCTTTCAAATTTAGCCGTGCAATAAGGCTCACACATGCAAGGAGTACCACACTTGACAAGCAAATAGATTTCCTCTAAAGTTATAGTTACTCTGTGGTTTGATCATCGACACCGATCAATAGCCAATCAGATCAAGACTCACATAATGATACCAGAATATATCCATAAGATAGTGTTGCCAGTGGTTATAATTTAATAAGAATAAGCCCAATCTCGCAGTGGTTATAATTGAATAAGAAGAATAATCTCGCTGGCGGGAAACTTTAAAATGAAGGGACTCACAGCGTGAACCGTTATTAGTTAAAACTGGAGGTTACAACACTCCCTTTCCCGGGTAAGAATTCACGCAGGGAATTCTTTAGACGACCCCGTCTTAACCTACTCATGGGAAGGGAACTATGAAAAGAAGAACATCAACAACTCTAAAATAATCTCTGACAACCTTTAGACCCTAAAACCTTCATAACATTTAACGGACCTCTACACCAATTCTGCTGATTAAAGATAGATGCACTCGTCGGTATTATGTTACCGCTAGAGGGCTCTAAATTGATTCCCAGATCGATCGTAGATTATTCAAGCGAATATTCTACGCCAGAGAATCGCAAACAAACCAGCAAAACATCATATAGCTCGGAAAACCCCCTTCCGAAAAATCGGATAAAAATTTATGATGTGGATACCCATGAGCGTTTAGCTACTCTGAGGTATACACCTAGGCTAAGGTAAACAGAGACCAAAAAATAAAATAAAATCTTAACACACTTTTAGCATATTTTGAGACACAATATAATATTTTACGCATGAAATCACACCCAGGTGTTAAAGCTAAAGTTTTATGAAAAACTAAGACAAAAACAAAAAAAAAGTCGCTATCTAGTAATATTTTAACCCTACGGTGCAGACATACTTAACCTATAGGCAGTGCCGGATAAAGCCGGTGCGGGGCCCGTAGCAAATGCCCCCCAGAAAAAAATCCTGGATCCGCCCATGAGGCGAGACCTGTCATTTTCATAAATTTTGACTGCGCGACGAAAGATAGAGGCCATAAAAGTTTGAAGAAAATGGCGAAGTGGCTGCTAGAAATAACTGAATCCTTTAGTTAAAAAGTTTACTTGTCAATCAAGGAGAATCTAATCACTACGTTTGAGTATTGTCTACTTATAATAGAAACGAGCCAAAAATACTCTTCTTCTACTTGTTTTTGAAACACTTTTGTAGGTAAACTTTTTGTTAATACAGAGGGTGTGAACAAAAAGTTGTACTACAAACTGAAATAAATACTATAGACTTCATACATTAAGTGTCAAACCTTGAGAGGGGGGGTCGCAGAGTGTGGAGAGGGGGGGCTACTAAACAGAAAAATAGAATTATTTCTATTACAGTTGCTGTCAAACCACTTAACCGGTTTACTTGTCAACTTGATAACTAAAGCACTTAATTGCTGGTTTACACACACAATTAACTAAATTCTTAAGTTAAAAGTTTACTTGACACCAAGTGTAAACCAGCCATTACAGTTGCTGTCAAACCACTAAACCGGTTTACTTGTCAACTTGACTTGATAACTAAAGCACATAATTGCTGGTTTACACACACAATTAACTAAATTCTTAAGTTAAAAGTTTACTTGACACTAAAGCACTTAACAAATGTAAACCAGCCATTAGTCATTTGGTTCTCATGAATGAAATGACGTTTAAAAATAAAATCAATGCACACATTATACATTTTCTGGAAATAACTAGGTAGAGAGCCTATGGTGTTCGGTTCGGCGAAATGTTCTAATTTGGACGCACCTTTAAGGTTGAGCTTTACCTAAGTACCTAGGTACCTACAGAACAAGGATTAAAAAAGCGCTTTGGGTGGTTTCCTATTTCTCTCTATTTCCGAATACATCCGATCGACTTCAAGGTAATTATATCCCTTTACCTATCCATAGTATTTTTTTAGATTTTAAAGTTCTTGATTCCGAAATAGAGAGAAATACGAAGCCGCCCGAAGCGCTTTAATAAATATAGTTTTACCTACTGTACGTACACGTTTGACTAATTCTTACCTACAAGCAGGTATTAGGTAGATAAATAAAGGACTAGGTTCATCATTGTCCCAAGCGAAGCAACTCTTTCAATTTGTGATTGAAAGATTGCTTCCCTCTTTATAATTGAGGTATTCACAGCCTTTGGAACACACAATGAAACATTTAGACTCTGCTAGACACTCAATATGCACTAAATTACTAATAATTGGAAGCGTTAGGTCTGTTATGTACTTATGTCATTTTTATGCTCTACCACTTTTATGCTAGACTTATTTTCCGTTCAGCAATAACATTGTTTGTGCCACTTGCTAATAGCATTGAATTATGATTTTGAGGCAACAAAGAATGGCTACATTAAACATTGGATGATGCAAGACCTGCCTGTTCCTATTTAGAAACAATATTATGATTTCCACAATAGGTTCCTTCTAGGTAAGCATGCTCCATCTTAGACCTCACTACTGCATAACATCAGTCAGAGTGAGGTCAAATGCTGACCTATTTAATTTAATTAAAAAAAAAAAAAAAGTTCAGTTAAAGCGGCTTTGGATACAATACATGTCTAATTTTAATACAACCCTCTGCTCGGTATCACTATTCATCAACGAGTTAAAAGTTTAATATTAATTTATTGACAACGAACGAGTAATTTTCTACCATTTTGGGACACTAAGCTACTAGCACTAGTAGCACCGATAGCTACCATAAGTATTGAATTTTAGACTAAAGAAGGTGATTCTATTTTGGGTACACTAACAACCTTTAAAATAGAGTTATTAGGTATGAGTTGAATAATAATGTTTCTATGTATAATATGTAGGTAAGTACCTATGTATTTATAAAGAAAAGCTTGCTTAGTTTGGGGCTAGATGATGCTGTGTGAAATTGTCCAGCATTATTTATTTATTTAATAAGTAGGTAGGTATCTTATCTGATTTACTTTATCACTAGTAAGTAAGTAAGTTCGTATGAGTCAGTGGCCAACTCTGGTGACGGAGTTTTTAGGCCTCATTAAGGCCTCCGTCATGGCTTAACGACTTAAATAGCCGGGACCGACAATTTAACGTGCCCTCCGAAGCACGGAAGCGCTCAGATGAAAATGCCACTGGCGGTCACCCATCCACTTACAGACCGTTTCGAACGTTGCTTAACTTCGACGATCTATCAAGAACGACTAAGCAAGCACGACCACGAGCGCTTAAAATTGGCCTACTTATGTAAAAAAAACTTATGAACAGCACCGTGCAACGGTCTAGCTGTGACTTTCCTCACGACGTCATTTCACAGACGCATATGTCAGACTTTACACAACTCAATACCCAATACAAACGCTGCAGCATAGAACGTGACATAAAGTTATTCCGGAGTGTAAACTGTCAAAATGTATGGTTGTTCTTGATTTATTCGGTGTAATAACTTTATGTCACGTTCTATGGTAAGACGCAAGGTATATAGGTACGTAACCGGGGTGACGTGACGCGGTACTCGTTTGTCAGAACGCAATCGAGAACTCTAGGGGTCGAAGAGTGAAGAACGTATTCTACACGTAATTTTATTAGAAATTCTCTGCCAAGGTCTATCATGTTCATAGACTGCAACCTACTCTAGATGCCAGTAAGATAAAATTGTATGATGATGGTGTGAAGATAATAGAACAATGAGTACCTACCTAAGTAGGTAACAAGGCTGCAGGAATATTGTCATGTGTGAAGGATGATATGAGTAAGAAAGGAGTGAGTGTTGCGATGACGGCTGATAGAGGAGAATGGAAGAAGAACACATGTTGTGCCGACCCCACATAATGTGGGAAAAGGGCAGGGAGTTAATGATGCATCTTGAGGTTAACATGAGATCTTATGAAGTAAGTACCTAGAAATAAAACCTAGTTATTTATCAAACATAAAATACCTATAATATTTCTTCTAGATTTCTTCTCTGGTTTATGATTTTTGATTCAGTTCAAAATCGGCGATGTTAACACTAGTCTGTCACTTGGCTAGTCCCCCAGGACTAAGAGAAAGTGTAGCTAACGTTACATCATTGGGCATTCATTATACATTCTTGTCATCTCCTAAAGGCGGAACCTGATGGAGCGGACCGTGAGTCCGTGAGTGCACAGCAAATAGCGACCAATTACGTGTCGCACTAGAAATCGTTTCATCGAAATTAGATTTTAAATTGGAAGTTCCCTTGTTCGAGATCGGCCGATTGTGCTGACCGTGGTGCTGACTCATTGAAGTGCGGTCACAAAAATAATGGGAATCTCTACTTCCAGGAAAGAAAAAGCTTTAAAAAGTAGACAGTAGTGATAGTTTCCTGGTAGGTCCACTAGCTTGGTTCGTACCTGCACGCCCCATGCAAGGGAGTTACCAGTTGGTGACGCTGACAGTAGACAATATAATAATATGAAAAGTAAGTAGTAACTCCAGAATACAAATGATGAACATCTACAGAAGTAAAAATATCTTGACTGAAGTTAAAAACAAATGCTCGCAGTGTCGCCAACCTAGAACATTGGAAGGGCAGAACATCCATCTTGCAGAATTCAAAACCACAGAAGGGATATTTTGTTGCTTTTTAGTTACTATTTGGTAATCATTATCAGCACTTTAACCACCTACAAAATAAGTATACCTTCCTTTACAGTCCTACATTTTTTTCTATCTAATATTAGGTACTATACTTACCGACAGAAACAAAGTTCATAATGATTTTTACAGCTTTCACAATTCAAGTGGTTCAGAATCGTTGAGGGAGAAACGTACTTTGAGTTTTCAAGTGTGGTAACCTTGTTAGCGATCCAATCGTGATCGTATTTCTTTTAGATCTTTCACCGACTTTAACGTTTAGTTTGGTTTTCCAGCTTTAACTTTTATGTTTGGTTTGGTTTTAAAAGAATTGCGTAGTTAAGCGGCGTAGACCTTATTTTAATCTTCATAATCCTGTGTTCTAGTTTCAGTGGAAACCTTTGTACCTTGGTTCACCACTCAAAATCTAAGACAGAAAAAAATGGGACCCGTGAGAAACTTCCGTGAAGTGAGGTTGATCCATATGAGACTTTGGTTTATTCAAGAAACCATACCCGGTGTTTTTACCCTTACTTTTTCACGGTATTTATGAACAAGAGAAGGATCACCTAGAACTTAAGAAAATTCTTAGTGATCCTAACGGTCCTACGCCATGAAACAGGCTACAAAATGATCCAATAAGGTTTACTTTTTCCTATTGAGTTGCAGAACTCTAAAACAACAATAGAACACCAATAAAAATCAGTACGTTTGCATTAGGCCCCCCGCGCACTAGGCAGCCTGGCTGCGCAGCCAGGTTGCGGCAGCAAGTAAAACATATGACATTGTATAGGAGCCCGCGCACTAGGCAACCACGAATTCCCGGCTGCCGCAGCCAATACAACGCGCTTGTTTGCACGGCAGCCGGCTGGCTGCGCGCAGCCAGAACGTGTGTAGGCGAATTTATGTGGCTGCGGTCAGTCTCCGCGCACTAGTTGTAGCAGCCAGACGTTTTTTGCGTTCCGAACTTTGATTAAGATGACTTTCGATACAGAGAAATTTAATTCGGCTAATTTATTGGCTGCGCAAATATTTTGTCTGCCGCAGCTTGGCTGCGCAGCCAGGCTGCCTAGTGCGCGGGGGGCCTTACTGTCAAGTGTGCTTGTAAACGGAAAATCACCAGGGAAAGGAAATTTATTTGTAAAGCTAGGGAAATTGCGAGGCCCGTACGGAAATTGAAAAGCTTTGAGAATAATCGCGCCATCACTCCATTCGCGAGTTTCAAATAACATCGAGCTATCGAGTACCTACTCGTACATGCTTGACAACGGCACTACACCCCCGTGTGCCCCGTGACTGAATTTAGAATTTCGATTCAAAATTTTGGAGAGATCAAACCTAGGATTTGATTTTAGGCAAATTTTAGGCTTATGATTCTTGGCTCTTGCGCAAGAAGCAATTAAATTCATTCGGTCAAACAGTTCAACTCAAAGAGGTTAATAAACTAAATAATTATAGTTTAAAACCTTTTTAGTGATTTATTTATGCATATTTTTCAAAAAGGAGGGAAAAATAATCCATCAAAATTTGTTTTTTTTTTATTAAGCGTTGGTTGGGACATTTACAATGGGATCAATGATATTTTATTGTTTGGGACGTTGAAATTGTCTAAAGTAAGGGACCTTTTCTATTTTTCACAATCATGAAACACTCAAAAGAGGTTAACCTAAATCGTGTCTGTATTCTGTGGTAAAACATTAATCATGCCTACTTACCTATTCATTGAAAGAAGTTCTATGCAAAAAAAAAAAATGATAAGAAAGAAAGTTCTTAATTTGAAATTGATTTTCGTTGTTTTGTTTCTTGCAGTATCCACGCCCGATAAAATATAGAAATAGGTAACTAAATAAAGTTGGATAGTAGCACAATCTAAATGACGACTACTTTTATCTTTTCGATTTTGGTAAGTAGGTAATTGATAGATTAATATCATAATCCTCTTTCGCCTAAAATATTTAGTGTAGTGGAGTGGAGGCCGTGGGCCGGTGTATTTTTGTGAAATAGGATTTTTGATAAACGCGGTAAGTAAAAATCTTTTATGAAAATAAAAGTGTAAGTACCGATATTAACGAGATGATGATTGTAGCTTGGGCAAACTACGATGAGGTGTCGGTCGGCGTAGGGGATTTTATTGCTTAATCACATGCTGATTACCGCAAAGATAATTAATTAACCTAAATCCAATTTATTGATTTAAAATACCTATCTCACAAGTCCTAATGGTTATCTATGCGTATTTTAACGTACCTGGCAGGGTTTGTTTTACCTACCTTGAAGTTTATATAACTCTAGTTAAATAATAGAATAAAAAAGATGTTGCGTGTTATTTCTGTGCTCATAGCATCAGAGGACGAGATTTATATATTCTGAAAGCAAAAATACAGTCATGTAATATGCAGTTAGCATTCAGGAGGTACATCACCTTGTTATAATAACAGTCACAGTAGGTATTTTTATGTTACTTTAAAGCTAGCTCTAAAAAAAAATCCTTTACACAAAGGAAGAGTTCTTTTTGAAAAAGTTTCTACTGCTCAGACGTTTTTTATGGGTATTAAATCTTGCTACAATAAAATTATTACGATATTATTTGATAACATGCTCAGATAAGGTAGTATTGATTATTCAAATTATAATTGATAAAATAGATAAAATACCTAGATGCTTAAAGGAGCTATGTTTTTTTTGTGTAAAATAGCTCTCTACATATCTCTTGCTTGTTCAATAACTCCTCAGAAATCTTCAAACTGTCACATCAAACCTCTGAGCATCAAACTCATTATACTGATAATGTACTTAGGCACTATGTTTATTGCTTCTACACGCCATTTGTCGACCGCTCTTTTTATTTCAGCAGTAGGTAAATAATTCATAGACGCTAAAATGCAATAAAATACCCAGAATTACCCACAACACCGTTTACTACTGCTAAGCGAAACTCCTCTGTAGTTTAAAAATCCTCAGGTTTTCTGATTGAATGTTTGTTTCATCTAATTATACGTGAAGTTGATTTAAATTCTGTAACCTGAAAATTAAATCTATCCTTAGTTGGGTCTATAGTTCATCGTGTCCTAAATTGTAATGGATTTTTTATCGCCAGGTGAAGGAGCCAGCGTTTCATCATGGCTCAAGAGAACAGTAACTCTACCATGGAAATGGGCACCAGCGATCAGGTGAGTGAAGTAACAAGGTATAGGTAATTATTAGATAGGTAGATAGAAAATTCTTTATTGCACACCACATAAAAAAATAAACAAAAATATAAAACTAAACAAAAAACTTAACTATGACATACAATCGGCGGTCTTATCACTAAAAAGCGATCTCTACCAGACTCTAATTATTTACGAAAATTCAAATAGAATCAGACTATGTACTACAACCATAAAAGTTTAAACAATTGGCGTGAATAATTACAACACGATTTGGGAATTATAAATGCAATCGGCAGTGGGTATTATCACTGTTTTTATTACACTCTCACATTAGGTACAGTACCTACTTCATTCATCACGAATCACGATACATTTGGCATGCTTGAAACCTGATAGGTTAGGTACTAGTGTAACTACAATACCTACTCATTGCGCTAATAAGTTTTGTGATTGTAATATTTGTATAAATACAGGTTTTCTTACTTCATTCACGAAATTTACTGCTTATCTTTTGTCCATGTTTTGATGATGACCTTCCCTCGCTTAGTTCACCGACACCAAATTACGTTTGAACTTAGCTTCATAAAATACCTTTGTTGATTTGATAGACTTGCCTAAATTAAACGTAAAACTTGTTTATTATGTAGATCTTTCTCTAAGCTCTACGCTTTCAAAGCTTCAACAAACAAAGGTGCTATTGTTTGAAGTTAAACCCTCCAAATAGAATAGGTGAACGGACTGTAAGATAAACTATGATAACCCTGAATACATGCTCAAGTTAAAATTCTAATCAAGGTCTCGAGATTCGAGTAAATAGGTAAGTTCATTCGAGTTGTGGTCAGTGAGCGGAATGCCAGGGAATCACTCTGTTTAGATACTTTGTGATTCATTGAAGTGATTTTTTTCAATCGATGTATTGAGCGCTTTGTTAAACGTTTATCAGTAGCATGTGTTATTCAGCATTGAGCACAAGTGACCAGTGATTATGTGCACAAGATAGAGTGAAATATATTTTACCTGACACAGAGTTATCATGTTTTGTGTCTAATTACAATTTTAGGTAAGATTTTAGTTTTTTTACCTAGCTTATTTAAGCTGTTCATTTGAACAGAATCTTGCCTGAGTTCATAGGATCAAATAACTTGCGAGAGTTAATATTATAATACTTATGTAACGTTTTTCATTCATATTATAATGCAAAAAGTCGCAAATTAATTGAATCGGGCTACAGAACATATAAAAAAAGTTACCATTACCTACCAAGGAAAAATAATCATAAGAATATCATATCAATCACAAAAATCGTACCGAAGTTTGGCGGAAATTGATGCATTAGACCTCATGTTGAGAAGAGCGAATTAAATCAGGACAAGATTACACAAGTTCTATTTCCGCAAAGCACCCAACCATAAACATTTATATCTGCTAAAATAAATGAGAACAACTTAATTGTAGAAATACCTACCACTACGGTAGGTAGGTACTTTATTCTACTGGGAATTAGAGGAAAACGCTCTTATCTATTCATCAACAAAAAATACAAGGAACTCGCAAATTCGACTGGGTAGGTCAATGTACAACAAAAAATATCATAATATGAACATAACTTTTATTGTTTACTAAAATGTTTTTTTTTCTTGGTTAGATATAATAAGTAGGAAAAGGTACCGTGTTGCTTCTTACTCTACTTCTTCTCTCTCTTATCTTTAATTTATTTTGACGACTAATAAAACATCTTTGTTATGATGAACTATGAAGATTTATAGACTCTGTATCAACGTAGGTACTTCGTGGATCTATTGTTTGCAATCTGTAGGTCAAGTTAACGACAAACTGTGTTTTAAAATGATAACCATTGCAAGAATCCCTCCAATATATCTTGCTTAGTTTGTTTGAATGAAATAGCATTGCTTTGTATTACATTATAGAGGTCCTTATTAACATTACAAAGGTAGTTCAAGTCTAGCTTGTTTTTTTTAGGAGTTTGCCGCTTAATAAAATTAGAGGATGGTGTAGGCCAGGGCAAATCCAATCTCATCTAAAAACCTATAGTCTAGTCTGATAAAGTAACGTTTACAATGACTTTACTGTCACCACCTGTAACTCAGTCAGTGTACAAAGACTTTACACAAATAAAATATTTTAGGTCCTGGTGCCTGCTAAAAAGAAGAAGACAACGCTGATAATCGGATTCGTTGCAATGGTGGCGGTTCTCGGTGCGATCGTAGCCATAATAGTCGTATTCTCCGGCAATGAGGGAGGAGTGGCTGAGCCCATAGTCTCTACCACTGAAGGGATGACCTCGACTATCAACCCATCACCGACAACACCAATCCCCACATCGCCTCCTACACAACCTACTACCACGACGCAACCAACACCCGGTGGAAATGCACCTTTGGAACTTGAGGATATTATCAATGGAGTGTTTTCACCAACATCTTTCAATGCTTCTTGGACCTCAGGTATTTTTAGACAGTTAGACCATAATCAATAACTAATCTTACTGCAGTTCTTTCTGCCTGTATACCATGAGCACAGGTAGGATAGCGTAAAATGAGATTTGAGTTTAGGCAAAAGTATCTTTTTTACAACCGTATTAAAACTCAACATCGTCTAAATTCAAATGCCATTTATCTCTATTCTACCGTACCGTAACATTGTAAGTATGCTGTGTTTATAACGTACAAAAGAAACCGTTTTGATTTGCACTCTTGCAAAAGTTGACATAACTACTGAACAGTTATAACAAAAAAATGGTTTTCCCGAGTTTTAGCGAAAGAAAAATCATTTTCACGCTGTCACTAACAAAGTGCTCTTGTTTTCGAAACTCTGTAATCTCCGTAATATGGGTAAAATTCTGAGTTCATGAATACTCCACTAAAAGCGAACAGGGTGGTTATTCCCGTTCGGTTTTTCGTTCGTTTGATGAATATTCGGATGTCTCTTACATTACAAACTGAAAAATTGCCCCTTGGAGTCAGAAATCGTAGCACAATCGTTGTAAGAAACATCCGAATATTCATCAAATGAAGGAAAAAAATAACGGGAATACGGCCCCAGTTTCGATCAGCTTCTTTATCCAATCAGGGTGACAGTAACATTGATGGTGAATGAATAGTGGATGGGCTTAAAGATAATTTCGCTCGGGGCTTTAATTTTTTCATTTCCCCACGGAACTGGAATGTGTTTTTTTTTTAAAGCTGTAAATTAATGTTGTTTTTAAATATGTGATGGTTTCAAGATTTTTGCAAATACCGAGTCCACTCCAAGCATTGTCAAATAGTGAGCTGTTTTTTAATGAATTTTCCTTAGGTATTTCCTTATTGTTATTTCCTGAAACATAAAAGCATGTAAACAAGACTGAGACATCACGATAATTACAACAGAAACTGTTGTTAAGCAGGAACAATAGACCATAATAACGCACTGAAATGTGGAATCATTTCTTTACTAAGTATTTAATTGCAGGAAGCGACGTGTTGTTCAGGAACGAGAATGGAGACTTGATATTGTATGATATTGACACGGACAGCACAACGCCTCTTATATACAATACCTCAGAGGTAAGCTATTTTCTTAGATACAGATTGATTTTCATCATTCACTATTTCAGGCGTCCTAGTATTCCAAAGTTTCTCCAAATAATTAGACGGTAACTTTTACAGAAACCGAGATAACCGTGAAACCCTATGACCCCAATTTCAATTAATATACCTTCCTAATTACCTAACCATATGTTTCAAACATACCGCAGTTCAAAGTAACTCCGTAAACCACGAACCAAAAGCTCACTGTGAATGAAATACTAATTTCTAAAGAAAAGAAGCAAGATACTATAGCAGAGGCTTTGCAGAATTTTACCTCTGCAAAAAAGTTTTGCATACGTCCGACTTGAATAAGTAATACATCGTATTTAGATTCTTCAGGTAGGTCGACGATAAACTCCAAAAACTGCGCATTGCAGACGGGAAGCTACTGAGTAATGCATGAAGACAACTCGTTGCTCTCTCAACTGACGCTACATTACTGTTACAAACGAAGCAGGATCACAAGAGATACGACTGTACCCAATGCTCGATAGATTTTTGCTAAATGTGGGCATGACATTTACCTACTTGAACGTGCTGTGATTACTCCCTTGAATGGAATTCGAATGCCTTCCTGCGTACTCAATCCTATATCAATGATCTTCTAGGCTCGATGCAGACTGAATTGGCAGCATCGCGACGTAATAAGACTTATAAACCTTAAGAACAATGTAACAAAATATAATGAAAGAGGTGTGGCGAAACCTGCCGGCTCGAACAGTCTCGCGTAGTCGTGAGCTATCAAGCGTTTGTATATCTTGTAACATTGTTCATAAGGTTTATAATATCTTGTTCTCGTCGCGTCGCGTCGCGTCGCTGCCAATTCAGTCTGCATTGAGCCCTAAGGTTTCTATTTTTTTATTAATGTTCTCTATCTCAGTCTTTCAGAACAACTGTCTCTTAATTCTGTTACTATCTGACTATAGGAGGTATTTTAGATGTCTGTTATGTTACGGTTAACACGGTTTTATTCATTCCATTAAGTTTTTTCGCACATATTATTTTCACCATTGAAAAGCAACCTTGTGTATTTAATCTGTAACCTTGCTACGTGCAATGATATTCTGTTACAGTTTACACGGCTCTATCAGTGGAATTGAAAAAAATAACGAATGAATTGTCAATACAATCGTTGTTTCCAGGTTTTGCAACAATCGTCACGAGTTATGCAGTTGTCCGCAGACGGCGACCATGTTGCACTTTCTTACAGCGTGAACCCGGTAAGTTCCCTTCGTGACTAACGACATTTAGGTAGTTTTCTTATTATTTCATTATGCGCCTGTGCGTTGGTAATCGGGAAATCCCCAAAGCTTAATCTTTCTACGTAGGAATCTGACTCACGAGTTTATTCTTTGAGTATGTAAGTAGAATTTATCGGTACACATATACCAAGGAGGAAGGTAATTATTTGTCAGCGGAACTTTAATTTGTTTTTGTGATCCGTGTCAACGCTCACTTGAGTGCCCGCGCAAACAATCAAACAAATGCAAACACTGTGGCAAAATGGGAATTTTCACAAAACGTAATGAAACCGTGATCTGAAATAATGAGTTTTTGAAATAAGATTTTCGCTGAAATAACTAAATGCTTTAACTGATGATCATATTTTGCATACTTACTTCAGTATATGTTAGCATTTTGACTAAGTATAACAAATGAAACCAATAGTTAAGAATATTTTTTACAGGAAATGGTAGGTACTTAGTGTAATAATGGGACTACCATTTTCCGACAAATCTTTTTATTTAGACTCTAATTTAAAAAAGTCACATCGAACCTTTTTAATTAGACTCTATTAAAAAAGGTTTGACGGAGAAAATTATACTTTTATCAAATTAACGGTTCGAGTAAGGCTGGTTATGTTTTCTAGTGTATATTTCTATTGGTAATTAGGTAGGCTTAAATACTTAGTTATATCTAGTATTATATTATCTGGGGTTATATCGATACCAAATAACTACTTTCACGGATCAGACTCGGGTGTTTATTACCTACTGTTTAAAAGATAAATATATGACTATGAATGAGACAAGCCACTTAACAATATGTTATTGAATTTATTGACAAGTCACAGTGTACACACAAGTGCTATTCACGACACATCACCTGTTAATACAACAACTACTGTGTTAATGTTTCATTTCTACTTCTAATCAAGAACTCGAATTGTTTTTACATAACTTTATGAATTTAACGCACTCAGAATTACGAGTAGAAAAGTCTTATCTTTGTATTACATCTTTGGTAGGTCGTTACTAATCTTTATCTAAGAAAATATTTGATATCTTCAAGTACCTACCGTCATAAGAATTCACGGTTTTTGCATTTCTTTGCAAACTTTCCTTATCTTTTGTCTAGATGTTTTCCATTAAAACCAAGTGTTCATTAATCCTTTACTAAAAGTCTCATCTTACTGTTTCATGAACGTCTAGGTACCGTTTTTATGGATACTTACGTGTATACATGTGACTAGCTGTCCTTCGCGGTGTTAACCACGGTCCCTCGGGAAAACTTCGCTTTCCCGGGATAAAATATAGCCTATGTTCATCAGGGATAATGTAGGATTCTAATGGTAAAAGAATTTTTCAAATCGGTCCAGTAGTTTCAGAGCCTATTCATTTCAAACAAACAAATCTTTCCTCTTTATTATTCTTATTATTAGTATAGACAGAGAGAAATGAGCAGTAGTACCCATATTTATTTAATTCCCTTAATATTTCCAGGTCTACAGACATAGTTTTCTGGCACGCTATGCAGTAGTAGACGTTGTAAACGGAAACGACACTGAGATTATTCCTTTCAACTTAGAGGAAAACGAACAGCCCTACCTTCAGAACTTCGTTTGGGGTCCATCGGGAAATGCATTCGCTTTCGTGTACTTCAACAATATCTACTACCAGCCTAGTTTGTCTGGTGACCAAGTACAGATTACAAATAATGGACAGCCGTATGTGATCTACAACGGTATCCCTGATTGGGTTTATGAAGGTACTTCGCTGATACAAAAATTTGTTAAAATGGTCATCGTCAATATGAAAGAATAAGACACAGTGTCTTATGAAAACAAAAATAACGTTTTTTTACTATTTCAGAGGAAATCTTTGGAACCAACAACGCTCTCTGGTTCTCAAAAGACGGATCCAAGCTGGCCTATGTCACGTTTGATGATACCAACGTAAGAGTGATGCGGGTTCCACACTATGGTATCCCTGGTCAGCAATACACAGTTCACCATGAGATACGGTATCCTAAGGTAAGATTTACATCACTTTATATAAAACTAGTGGTTGGAAAATTTCTCATACAACTAAGTTGGGATCCGGGGTGTGTACGGTCAGCAAAGAAAGTGGTTTACCACTTTTGACAACAGTTTCTGTGATAATCTAACTACCGCTAAGGTTTACTTTTCTAACTGTCATAATAGTAAAATAAACCTTGTTGTTTCATAACGTTCAAATGAACCTCAACCGTAGGGTGGTAGACCACATTTTTTGCTGAGTGTACCTAAAGTTGCTGAATTCGACAACTCACGATCAAAAACAACGACAAATCAACGAGGTGGCCGGTTTTCATCTATTTCAAGGGACTACAGAACATAACCGGTACCTACCTCTTGCATTTTGCCACAGTATAGGTACATACCAAGAATTATAATTATCGATAGCCACGCCCGGTCCCTCGCTGTGCTTACGACGACACCTTGCTTACTACTTCCGCTTTGTGGATATTGAATTGCCAGAGTCCTCACATTACATCTTCACGGATATTACCTACTTTTTGATTTAAAACGGGCTATCTATGTCTCAAATTATACCGGTTAAGGTTCATTATAGTAAGTAAAAATAGTTTAATAGCTTTTCACGTCCATTATGGGTGATTTACTTTACTAATATTAGGTACCTACTGGTGATTGGTTTCGATTTGTGCGTCCGTCATCAAACTGAGTTTGTTAACTGGAGGTAGCAATGACAACTAACTCATTAAGGTCACATTTCCATTTTCAATTAGCTTTCGTGTTCTATGTAATGGAGTCATCTGCTGGCTACATACTACATACTTACATACCGATCTGCCTATTAATGTTACCTAGCTGTTAGTTTCCATAACCTTAGAAAATTAAATAAAAATAACCTGCTGCTTATCTGATGAAAA
Organism: Epirrhoe alternata; assembly: GCA_963565295.1. Taxonomy (NCBI): domain Eukaryota; kingdom Metazoa; phylum Arthropoda; class Insecta; order Lepidoptera; family Geometridae; genus Epirrhoe; species Epirrhoe alternata. The sequence continues at coordinate 6,691,369 of OY751381.1, read as the reverse complement.
TATAATGTATCTCTCTAATGGTCATGTTACTACAGTTTGATGGTCAATTACAATAACCTAATAATAATGCCCCGTTTATTGGCATTTGATTTTATTTTTTCAACAAGCACTTTCAACAAAATATAACTTACAACAGACGACTCTACTAGCTTGTTCACTCCTAATAGCATTTAACCACAGGGTCTCGGATACTCCCAAATTAATTACATGTCATGTCGACGCCGCGGCACAACTTGTAATGAATGTTGTTAGTAGTTTAACTAGATAAAGTCTCTTCGACGAACTCAATTTCTTTAGCTAATTACATCTTTCCATTGTGCTGAACCCGTCTCAAGGGACAGAGGGGAGATTTAACGAACAGTCTTTTTGTTGAATGAATTGTACCTTTTTTTTTTTTTTTTTTTTTTTTTATAACGTCAGAAAATCCATTATGGATACCCGACCGCCGTGGGGACAGCGGAAGGGTTATGTCGGACTCTCACCGACTAAAAACTGACGCGTGGCCTGCCTCCATGCATGTCAAGGGGCTCCGCGATCTCCTATGGAACACAGCGGTGCCCCTCTTGCATTTTGCCTAAGCACTGTCCCGGGAATGGCATCCACAGCCACGCCCGGCACCGCGGTGCTTACGGCGGCGCTCGCCACAGAGCGCCGCCGCCCTCCCGGGGTCCGCATCGTGGACAGTCGAAGTCCCCACTTCAACCACCCGCGGACCCGAAAAGTCCCCTGTTGGGCAGGGGATACCACTCGCCCCCTCGCGGGGCAGGCGGTGCGTTCCCGCCTTCCATCCCGAGTGGGTTCGGCCTCGCTCCGAACCCACTCCGCGGCCTCCTCATCCAGACCATACAAGGGACTGGTGCCAAGGCAAGTCAGTCAGTGTGTATCCGACCGAGTCGCCAAGGCACCCACATCCCTTGATACCGGGCAAGAGTAGCGAAGGCGGCGATATCGCGTACCACGCGCTCTCCAGAGCGAATCTTGGAGGTACCACCGCCTTCCACCTCTTCGGTGTTCCGCCGCCTACGAGCCTACCAGCTCGTCCTAGCTTCATCCACTGCGCCATCTGCGAGTCAGAGGGACGCGCGGAGAAGCTACCTCCCGTCAGACCATTGGTTATCCGACAATAGATTCCGGTTTATTGTCGGACTTAACAGGGCACACCGGCCCTTCAACTGCTGTTCCCCCCGGTTCCTCCCCGGATCCGTAAGGGACAAGCAGCTTTGGGCACACGAGAAGGTTGTCTGACCTGGTGCCCCTGAATGAATTGTACCTGACACGAATCTTTTTTATGCTCAATTTTTTTTTACTATATTTTATTCAGTCTGATAACTCTATAATCTAAAAGATTTGAGGAGTTAGAGAGACTCGACCATAGTATAAAAGTGAATTAAGAAAGGAAATAAATTAATCAAAGAAACCAAAAAGTAAAGATGTTTCTCCCATTAACTTTTTTTCGGTGGGAAATATAAAACATGTTAAACGCGACTTACTTATTATAATAGATTTTTGCACAACCTTGTTTTTAAAAAGTAATTACATTAAGTACGTAGATTTTACGGTACCATTTCAAGTGGCTGCCTAATTAGTTTTTATATCCCTGTTCTAAAAAATAGGTCAATGCTTGGGATATTCGATTTACGTCGAAAAGTTTTCTGAAGCGGAAAAAAAAACATCAAAGACACACCGATAAGGGTAATGTGAAATAGGAAAACTTGAGATTGGTAAAACTTTCGTTCTGTAGTATGAGATGGCAAACCATCTCATACTAGAACGAAAGTTTTATCACGCAGGTGATAGAAGGAACTTTGCTTTTGGTAAAGATTTCATATGCAAAAATATCTGTCTGTTGTGAATCGTGACAAAAACAAAAAAAAAACTAAACGAAAATCGGTTCATCCGTTTGGGAGCTACGAATACACAGACAGATACGTTAAACTTAAAACACCCCTCTCTTTTTGCGTCGGGGATTAATAACATCCAAAAATTGCTGATATCTTCTCTAATGAAGTATAGCTTCCAGGTCTAAAATTATATGTATTACGGTTTTCTCTCTCAAATCTAAAAATATTTTGCTAATGAATTCATACTTCAATGGATACAAATCAACGCGATTTCTTAGACAGTTTGTTTATGAATGGAACACAGGTAAATAAAGATAAAGCTAAAATACTGTTACCGTGCAAGTAAGTATTACATATTTATCTCAGTGAAAGTAATTGTAAAACAGGTTTGACGCAGTGCCTATTACAGGGTTTTCTGACTAGTAGTTCCTAGGGCCTTGGGTACCTATCGACGTAACTATTTAGCTCGGTATCTTGCAAGACCAACTTAGGTGTGGCCCTTTTACGAAGTACTTCGATAATCAGACATTCTAGTCAGCTCTACTTGCATTCTACTTGTTTTAATATGTGGCCCAGCCCATATCCTCTCTGGGGACTTCGAATACCACTGGATATTTAGGTATATAGTGCTTCCTAAAACCCTAAGCGTTGATAACTTTGTAGGTAGATACACACATAGGCCCGTAATGATGATATGTTCAAGCAATGATATCATATCATTATTGGGTACAAAAGTTACTTCACTCTTAGTTTAGAAAATTTAAAAAATACTTCAACAATTCTACAAAAATGAAACCTCTTCTCGAGTTCAGAAGAAAATTGAAAGTAGGGACGCAGCAGATCAGTCTATCCAGACCCTTGACTCTTTCTAGTACGAAAGAAAGCTCAAATAAGATATTGACCAACTGTAGATTATTCGACCGGATTGTTTATTTTGTGAGGTTCTGGTTAATGCAGTTTCCACTAGGTAGGTACATACCTAAACTCCTGATTACTTTACCGCTCGACCATTACTGTTTTAAGACTTTTAGTCAGGTTGATAATTTATTATTTTTCAGCCCGGCACTACCAATCCCACAGTGTCTGTCACCCTTCGGGATCTCGTCACAAATGTTGCAAACAACTACACTGCACCTGCAGATATTGACCAGTGCGTAATTATTAGAATTTTTAATATTAATTTTATTTTGATTGTCAATCCAAAATAATGAAACAGAACACAACAATTTCATAAATATGCCATCTTTATCCACCTCTTCATCTTTATAAATATAAGACTCATTATCACACCTACTGAAAATGAAAGCAACGAAATGAAAATTTTATATGGTCGTAAATAAATACCTACTTACATTTTAAAATGTTGTTTTGTAATTTTTCAGACCAATCTTGAAGACAGTGAGCTTCGTTACCAATGAGACTGTTGCCCTTATGTGGTCCAACCGAGTCCAAACTATGTTCCGAGTTGTGCTGTGTACTCACGGCCAGGCTAATTGCTCACAGGTAAAAACTATGTTATTTTTCTCAAATTAAAAACATCAACTGCAAACAAAAGTTTTCAGCTATATTATTAACATTTATTTGGTACTAGCTGCGCTCCACAGTATTTTCTTCTGTCCTAAGGGTTTTTCCCGGATAAAAAGTAGCCTATGATATTCCTGAGTTAGATCCATATCAAAAATTCGAATTCTTTCCAATGTTTAAGCATGAAGCAGCATTCGAACATCAATCTATCCATTTAAAGTTTTGCATAAAATAAATGCTATAATATACCAATTATCCAGGTAGGTAAATCAATAAATAATGCTGAACTTTTCACACATTATCATCTTGCCCCAAAGTAAGCAGAGCTTGTGTTATGGGTAGAAACCACCTAAACCCGAGACAAATACTTGTAGAACACAAACATTTGTCCTGCGGCAGGGATTGAACCCGCAACCTTCTGCGTTGCCTGACCCTTGCCCACTGTCTTTCCAAAAAAAAATCTCGCTTGCTATAGTATTTGAATTTTCAGATCTACCAGTATTCAGAGCCGAACGGCTGGATTGAAAACATTCCATTAGTTTTCAATGACCAAGGAAACTCATTCGTCACAATCTTACCACAGGTTAGTCCCAAAACTGAATTTTATTTTTAGTCCAGACGTTAATATTTCCATATGTAGGTACCGACTAAGGCCATCACCACAACGTCTCTTTCTAGTAGAATCTTTCTAAACCCATTAATGCAAAAAGGTGACCCCTATCATATATTTTAATTTATTGTACAAAGATGAAAATTATATTTTCAGGCCGTGGGTGGAACTCTGTACAAGCAAATTGTTCAAGTGTCTGAATCAACTACTCAGTGGACGAGTCGGGATCGCACTAACAACCCACACACAGTTGCAGAGATATTACTCTGGACTTCGGACGATATCATGTGAGTAGAGTTTTCATCTGAGCGCTTCCGTGCTTCGGAGGGCACGTTAAATTATCGGTCCCGGCTATTTAAATCTTTAAACCATGACGGAGGCCTTGGGCGGCCTAAAAACTCCTTCACCAGAGTTGGCCACTGACACGTACGAACTTACTTACCTAGGTATTTATTATGATCAGATTTTTCTGTCAGATGTCCTCAATAAATACACAACATCTTAGAGATATCCAATCAATATAGCACTCGGTCAAGGTACTTGCGTTTTATCAACCGTGTCGTTTATTGAAGCATTGTTAAGTAATACAAGGGCACTTCACGTAGAGAACAAAATATCTGAACTAAGAAATAAATGGCCCAAGATTGATCTTAAATGGAGTATAACGGTTTAACTAAGTATTTTTTACTGAAATATTCCGAATACTCGTAGGTAATTGTTGTTTTGCTCTGTAAAGCCTAATTCTTTCTCGAAGGTAAAGCCATATAAACTCTGCTGACTAGTAGCGCCATCTCTAGTCAACAACTGTATACGTTTAAAGAAAAGAGGGTTTCCATTCCAACAGAACTTTAACAAGGCTTCCGCTGGTCATTTGAAAATGTTGTACACAAAACGCGAAAGAGGTCACCATCAACAACACTATCAGACATCGACGCTATGAGGAGGAAGAGATTGTACAGTGCCACAAACTTAGCTATACCGGTGAGAGAGGCACTGTTATCGCATTTGTTTCTGGCAGAAAACTAAATTTTGCAATAAAATTCGTTAGTTGCACATTTAACCACCGGACCAGATAAGTTTGTAGCACTGTATATTGAGATGACGGCTGATACATCCTTAAAACCAAAAGCATTACGATTACAATCACACAATATTATTTTTCTGTATTTATTTATTAGGCAACACCAACAGCATACATAATTCACATTTGTAGGAACATTTTAAAAACAGTCACTCTATAGAATGTACACCCATTACAGGCATAATCACACAAAGCATTCACGTGTAACCAAATTAGCATACATTAAAAAAAATCTCTCTTCTCTTTTCGCATCCTTCTCATTGTAAAGAGCGAAATGGAAGAAGAAAGCCTGTTGCTAATTATTAACCCTACATAAAAGTGGTTGGACAGGGAGATGATTCCCTAATTCTTTTTTACAGCTGGTACAAAGCCACCCATGAAAACGACTCATCAGCTCAGCATATCTACACAGTGGATGATCTTAGGAACGTTGAATGTTTCACGTGTGAGATCAGAAGGCCTGATGGTGGCGAGTGTCAATACAACGAAGCATCTATCAGTGCTGATGCTACCACTATTGCTCTTACTTGCGCTGGGCCTGATGTTCCTCAAGTCTTCATCTATGCTAGTGTGAGTTTAATAATTGCATTATATGATAAACGGGCTACAAATTGCATCTTGCTGGCAATTTTTATTGACCTATATAATAGCTCAACATATTTGCAACTCTGAATAAATCATTTGCAATCTAGCCGGCTAGACATTGAATATTTGCAATGAAATATACATATTGACAATATCACCGGGCTACACAGCAATATTGCAGCAATTATTGCACTGTTTTGCGAGATATAACCGGCCACTTGGCGGCTATACCATTGCAGTAAGAAATTGCCAAAAAAAACTACCGGTTTACGAGCACCTTTAGGTATCTACCGTCTACATGCCTGTCCTTTATCTACTTTTTATTATCTACTTACCATAACTTACTCATGGTTTCGCTATTAGATACAAAATTTAAATAGCATATAGGCAGCCCAAATTAATGAAAACAGAGTCACGACAGTATCCCCAAGGCGTGGTAGTAATATTTTAGATTCTTCTTCCTAGAGACTGCTAGAAAATGCTGTCTCAATTCCACTTGAGATATTTTTCGCAACCTTAAGTAAATTTTTAATGTGCATAAAATTTTACGAAAAGAAACAAAAAAATGACCGTTCTTTCAGAAGAAAGTTTCCAAGAACTGCCTGAACAAGAATAATCCATTAGTTGCAGTAAATGTAGAACTGTTTTATTTTAATAAACGTTATTTCATTTAGAGGTAACGCAAAGAAAACTAAGAACGTAGTATGGTAGAATATTATTAGCCACTGCAAAGTCTTAATTTTTTCTTCTATTCATTTGTATTCCCGTGATTCTATTCTACGTAGTGAAAGACCCCGTAGGGCTGTTTATATACCTGCCGCATGCAATTTTAAACAAACAGTTGGTCTATACACCGTACCAAAAAACTATGAAACTATTATTTCCCAAGAACCAGATCAAAACCATTACCCTTCCAATTGCTGTCCTTTCAGAATGGTACACTCATCAGAGTATGGGATGACAGTGCCAGCACAGCTCAATTGGTGAGCAATCGTCAGCTTCCTTCAATAGTCCAATTATCAGTGCCACTTGGTCCTGGACTATCTGATGCTGCTGTCCAGTTGTACGTGCCTGAAGACTATCAGCAAAGAGTTAATATGCCGTTGCTGGTTTATGTGTAAGTGCCTATACCTTTGTACCAACTTGATTTTATTTTTTTGACTTTTATTCCACGTCACGTACACTACGTATGCTAAGTTCAATTCGAATCGTCTAGCCTTTGAGTGCGTGATTGAGTATAAATTAACTTTTGTATTTGAGCCAGGATCGTAATCTCGACCTTCGACCTCCAGGTATATCCATTGTAATTGTAACGGATTTAATATTTTTAAGTGTCTGTAAATTGATATGCTGAAGCCTGCGGCATAGCTTAGAAATTCTCTCCCCGTGGCTTTGTTTTGCTTTCTATGTACAGTTTGCGTTATTTTAACTTGGTAGGCCCCCTGCACAAGGCTCACCGTTTGAACCGCCTAGCTATTCACACAATTGCTGATGCTTACTGTATGGTAGCTGAAAGGTTGTTATCCTTCTTATAGGAAATCTTTTCAGCAAGTGGTGTGGTGCAACTGGCTCTAAGATGCCGTTTACAAGATGCCATTCTGGCTACCATTCACGCCTCTTGTTTTCTCAAACTCAACGGAGCAAGATCTATATTCTGTGGCAAGAGGCATCATGAAAACGGCGTCTTAGTCTTCTTAATCTTGTTTCAGTTACGCCGGACCTGATACAGCTCTAGTAACAAAACAGTGGAGTGTAAGCTGGGAGAGCTCTTTAGTCAGTCGCTGGGGGATCGCGGTAGCACAGATCGACGGTCGCGGCTCCGGTCTCCGAGGAGTCGACAACATGTTCGCGGTCAACAGAGCGCTCGGCACTGTTGAGATTGATGACCAGATTACTGTTACCAAGTGAGTTCAAGTAGCAAAAAAACTTGGTGTAAAAGCTAGAGCGAAGTATCCACTAGCAATAAGATTTGTGGAAGTTGAATTGCGGAACGGAAGCAACTTCCAATGTGTAAACGCTCGCGCAAGAGGACTTCTGTAAATTTTACCGAACTTGCTGCAAGTCGGTACGTTTCCAGTCAGTGGAAACAGTTCTCAATTGACTTCTGCAAGAAATTGTGGAAGTAACATGCCAGTGGACACTTCGCTTTACGTTCAACCCTTGTCGACACAAATGAAATGCAACTCTCCGCCAGCTTCTCTCTGAGCCTCAGACTTGAAAGTGACCTTCCTTAACCATTCTTAATGCCACTGTCATAATATCGTTTAGCCGATCATCTTTCCTCTTCTCGACTACTGAATCCGTTCAGCCGTTTCTGCAGAAGTAACAAACAAAATATAACACACATCTCGACAAATTTTAAGAATAGAATAGAATATATCTTTATTGAAAAATACCTAATAACAGCAATAGACACAGAGAAATAAAGAAGAACAGAAAATATAAAACTTAGGTATAACAATGGGCGGCCTTATCGCTGAAAGCGATTTCTTCCAGGCAACCTTTGGATGGACAGGACAGATTTAAAGATGTCGACGGCTAGCTTAGGGAAAATAAATAAATAAATAAATAAATAATAAGGTAATATTAAGGTATTAGACCTACTTTTTCTGTACCTACTGCCAGAAAGCTTTATCAAAACTGATTTGTTCTTTCTACCAATTCACTTTGAACAGGGAACCGTTTCTACAGTTACAAGACACATTCCCGTGTTTTCGTCAAAAATTTTCTAGACTGCCTGTGTCTCTTCTGACAGACAACAATTTTCCCTAGGTACTTACAAGACACGTATCCGTGGTTAGACTCGAACCGTACCTGCATCTGGGGCTGGTCGTACGGCGGGTACGCGGCGTCCCTCGCGCTTGCTCGCGGCGGCGACGTATTCCGCTGCGCAGCCGCGGTCGCACCTGTCGCTGATTGGCGGTACTATGGTATGTTACTATAGGCTAAATAAAAGCTATCTTGCCTCATTCTCAGTGCAAGAAATCCTCTTTGAAGTGATCTCAAAATCGTTATGGTTAATAATCGATCCGATGGTGGTTGGTTCAAATTCAAATCAACTAGGTACTGTAGGTACCTACGAATTAGGTACTTGTTAAGTAATTTCAGAAAATGAGCTGGTGTGCTCTACATGGTGGAAAAAAACGTTATTAGGAAACCTATTATTAGTACCTACCTCGTCTACCTACATACCTATCTAAAAGGCTGTTACGGTTATATTGCTAACTTGGGATGTTCTAAAATATGTAATGTGGACGTGGGTCCACATTACATATTTTACAGGGCCACCCCTCAGATATTATTTTCATCCGAGTTTGTATTTGATCCTTATGCCCTTCTGAAAGCATGCAGGCAAATCACTAAACAAAGTCATAATCTTGACAATAAGTAAGAAAAATAATATTTCAAACATCAAATGCTCTCGAAGTGGTCGCTAACCGTACTTGTAATTTTTTTCCAGACACAATCTACACCGAGCGTTACATGGACGTGCCCGCAAATAACGCCTTGGGATACGCTCAATCGACGCTGTTATCCGATGAAGTTGTAAGAGATTTTATTTTATTACCTACTTTGGCGAGACGGTTTTCACATCGTTTGACTATACTATACTCTATTTAATCCGCTTTCAAAGCTAATCCCAGTCTCATTTTTATAAAAAGAAGAAAAAAGTATCGGTTTCGTAGTTATGGAAATTCGTGCTACCTAACTTTCAGAGAAAAAATATCGATTAATGGTTAATCTGAAAGTTTAGTTTCTGTAAGTAAAAAGTAGGTAGGTAAGTTCGTATGAGGCAGTTGTCAATTTGGTTACCATCACACCCATCCAATTACAGACCGTTTCGAACGTAGCTTAACTTCGACGATCAAGAACGACTAAGCAAATACGACCACGAGCGCTTCAAATCGCTCTAGTTTCTGTAAGAAGTAGATAGGATGCTCAATGAAAATTTACAATTTGCCTCATTTAAAAGCTTATTCCGTACGACAACCAATTTATTCATATGACATTATCATTCTAGGTTGATGCATACCGCAATAAGAGTTACTTCCTAATCCACGGCACTGCGGACGACAACGTTCACTACCAACACGCTATGCTGTTCTCTCGTCTGCTGCAACGAAGAGACGTCTACTTTACACAGATGGTAAGCACTATGCCAGTACTCACAAACGGTGAAGGAAAACATCTTCAAGTGCGCTTATAATCGAATCGCTCTATACGCTGGTCCGAAAAGAACTAGTGATACGAAAAGAAGAAGAAAAAGATGAAATAGTGCTGTACCATGACCTACAATTCAGTTTGGGTGCTATCCAGTTTAGGTTCCTAATCTGAAAAGTTTTCGTACCATGACAACGTGACGTTTTAAGCAAAAAATTGTTTTACTTGTATATATTGCAAAACAAAGATAAATAAAAAGGTTCCATGCTAAATCCATGTTGCAAAACGATTCGGTTTTTACGACAAGTCTAGTAAAAATTCTTTTATTATCATACGTCATGATACGTTATAGCGATGCAGTTCAGTAGGACCTAAACTGGATCGCTATAAGAGCTCATAGTAGAAACACAAATGTAAAAACTAAGTAGCTTGTAACAGAAAATAAAATTATAGAAGTATAATAAGAAGGCGATAGCAAGTAGATGACTGATATTGCGAGTTCTAACTTTGTATATTCGGAGTCATGTAAGATGTAGAAAATAAACAAGTATTTTCATGTAACAAATGACTACATATAATAACACTACTCGTAGTTCTCTTCTCGTGTCATGAATCTCAAGCCACACAGAATGTCTAGAAAAAGGTCCCTCACGAAAATAAATAACGTCATGTTGCGGCTAGAAGCGATATCATCCAAGTGACTTATTGGAACATTTTGCGGCCACAAACGCAATCGCAGAAAGGTTTCTCCATCTATTCTCTTGACACAGGGACAGCCTGTGTCCGGTCCAGAAACGACAGCCGTTTATATAAATTATGGCCTCTTTAGGACATTAGCCGTCTCAGCGAATTGATCCTTCGGGACAAACGGAACTCTGATAGGAGCTTTTAATATCGCGTTGGCTTCTTTGATTTTACTTACTTACCTAGTAAGGATTCAGTCAATGAAAATTCAATCTTCAATGGAAAACTAACAATAGAACTCGCCCGTTTGAAAAACCGGGCCCATTGTGTTCCGACCTTGCAAAAACATTTTTGCTTCATTTTTGTGATTTATTTTTTTAATGAATTGACTTTATCAATTCATTTTTGGAAAGCGAAATAAGATCACAATCACGCAACTGTTTCTCGAAGGCGTGGTAGAAAATGTTTTGGATATCTAGGTTTTCAAGATCTTTTGTAGGGTCCATTATAGAAACACCCTAGCAATGTGACAACTCGCAGACCCATGCTCATAGCCGCATATTAAAAAAAAAACAATGGCACTCCAGGAGTGCCGGCAGAAGTGAAAACGTGATCGGTTCTAAACTTGACAAATAACCCGGTGTCGGTGAGCAGTCACGTGATTCGCACGACCTTTTTGAGGTGAATCCAAGAATTTTTGCTCATGTCAAAATTGTCAAACGCGCCTAAAGAATTTTTCACTTAAAAAACTACTAAATGAATAGTTTTTTAATAACCTTCTAGAAATGGCACTTTACTTCAAGAACACGCTTGTATATGATTCACGGTTTCTTTTTCAGAGTTACACAGACGAAGACCACGGATTAGTTGGAGTAAGGCCGCATCTCTACCACGCGTTAGAAAAATTCCTTGAAGAGCACATGTTGTAAACATTCCTAGCTTTCAATTTAGCGAACGATGTGACTACACAAAAACACAAACCATTGGAAGAAAAACTTTACAAGTACCATCACAGCTCCAAAACTTTTAAGAGAGTCTTATTAGGTACAGTCAGCGATGTACGTCCCTAGACAGTTAGAGAATTTAAAGTTACTTTTTATGCATGAAGCTATGTAGGAAATTTCTATTGTTTGTTAACAAATAATAATAGAGATCTCTGGTAGAGATCGCTATTTAGCGATAAGACCGCCGATTGTATGTCATTGTGTTTTTTGTTTAGTTTTCCATTTTTGTTTATTTTTATTATGTGGTGTGCAATAAAGTATTTTCTATCTTCTATCTATCTATCTATAATAATAGAGCTAGCCAACTTCTGATAAACGTCAAATGTACAATTAAGAACTTACGTCGCTGACTGCACATTGTAGGTATTTTTTATCCATTTTGTATGGATAATCCTACGCAAAGGCACTTGTTGGTTGGTTGGTAAAGTATTTGTGCAACAAAGTGACCCGCATAAGTTAAGGAGTTTTTTGCTCGAACAGTACCTTAGAAGTAAAAGTGTAGGCACTTTTCTGTCTAATGAATGAATGAACACACAATGATTAAGTGGTGTAGCTAAGTAACGCTTTGGACCGAATAGTATTTTTGCAATAAATAACAACGAAACTCCACGTACAAAGAAGAAAAACTTTGATGTAAGTACTTACTTCTACTTTACTAATTTATCAATTGTAATGATAATTACCTGTTTCTAGAGCAATAAAATACTTAGAGAGCACATAAATATACAATTTACCTAACTACCTTTTCATAAGTATTAGCAAATTTGGGTTAAGTACTTATAGTTTTTTTCACGTAGGAACGTATCCCTGACACATATAACTTTTACGTTTTACGCAAAAATTTAAAAATAAATGAAATCTAGTGATAATACTAAAAGATACAACTTCAATAAAAAAGGGTTTTGTCTATTTCCTTTTTAATTATTTCAAATATTAACTTAAAAGCGCCTTGTCACGGAACAGTTCCTACGTGAAAAGGACTATAGGTGATCTATAGAAATATTGTACGTACCTATTACTTACCTACTATTTCTTCATGTTGCCAAATTTTTAATTATAAAACAGGGTTTATCTAAGTTGTACATAATTTGTTAATCATCGTTATATTTTATTCAGATAAATATATTATTGTTCATTTTGTAAAAGTGCAAGATCAAGATAATTTAAATCATGTTGTTTTGTAAATAATATTCCTAAGTTAAGTACATAAGTACAAAAGGTTTATTAAATGTATTTTATACAAACAAACGTTTCTAATTAACATGAATGGTTTCACCCTACATTAGTATAATAACATCGAGAAACCCCTTTTAATTAATGAGATATTAAACAACGCTAAGAACGGCAACTTACATTATTTAAGGCGCAAGGCGTCAGAAATACGAGTAGGATGTGAATGAGTGTGTTCTTCTTGAAAGAGAGGAACAGCGCGATAGACAAAGTGTTTCTAAATCTAATTAGCACACTGAATCGGCGCGGCTTAGCAAAACGTACGAAAAATCGCATCGTGTGAACGCACCTTTACAACAGAAAAATCAATTGAAACAACCTATCAAATTCATAGGTACAGTAGAAAATACTTGAATAAATTGAGTTGCTTTTATTTCTTTTTCAATTTTTTTTTTTTCAAATTTCGAATTCGTTTATTGCTTCATGTTAGTTACAAGGTCTTAATATAGGTAGGCGTTTCATAACATGAACCCCGCTGGGGCACTGCAACATTTTTTAACTTATAACGTAGGTAGATATTTGTAGATTGGCTCAGTTCTTATAGATATTTAGTTTAAAAAAATTTGGTAAAAGTACAATTAAAATAAATATTTAGAAGCCGAGTTTACTTTTATTAAATCTTTTATTGTTTTATTGTTAAAAACAAATGGCGACGTTGAAGATAGGCAAAACGAATATTTAACAGAAACTGTGATGAGATATTGAAAATCTCTAAGACCTATTTAACATTTTATCGACGATAATCGACATGACTTCCCGTAAACCTTTTAACGAAAATTGAATTTCTATGTTTTGTCATTTTACTTCAATACTCACTTTGTCTCCGATAAAGCAAAATAAATGAAATAAAAATAGCAAGACACGTTCTCCAGACGCTTCGCGCGTCTCATAAGTTAAAAGCTCTTCAGAGTTTCCATTAGCGGCAAAAATAAAAATCACTTAGCCGCCATTTTTGTGTCACATTTATTATTGTTTACTTCTATCTTGGACATTGGTGACACAGAGTCAATTAGCTTTGCTTTGACATAAATTCGGCCAACACAGTCTAATTTAATCGATTCTTATTTTATAAAAAGTAGGTAAGTACCTAAATGTTCGATTCTCAACAATATTGTATTGAATGAAATGCATTCTTTAGTGGTAGGTATTTTGAAAAATTCCTACCACTGAAGCATGCAAAATATTCCTGTTCTGGCGTTGTAACATGACAACATCGGGAAACACTTCTGGGTGGGTGCCAGCGCAACCATCCAATTAAATTGAAAGCTGATTGGATCAAATTAACGCTACCAAAGTATCACTCACTGTGAGTGATTCAAACTACTTACCTACCTAAGAAAATTGATTGTTTTTCAAAACTATGTATTGATCACTTTGTAAGCCAATCACGACACTTATGTCGAGATTTCAAGATTTTCTTTTCTCTGCAGCTGCTCGAGCTTGTGTTTGGCGTTAAATTCCCATATTCATCAACGTTGATTTTTGGCTCTTTTTCTCATTTAACACGAGAATACGTTAGTTCTTGCTTCGGCTTTTATTTTTTTACTGAAGTTCCCTGACACACCACCGAGCGGCCGAGAGATAGCAAAAAATAGATTGTTGAATTTCAACTACGCCGCTGGTACATTTTAATTTCTGTCAAAATGCTTCTCGCTTTCAAGTTTTTGAATTCAGTATAAAAAACTAACATTTGATTTTATTTTTAAGCAAAATAAAATTTGACCCGGAACTCTGTAGCCTTTTAGAGACTCTGTAGACTCTGTAGATTTTTTAAATATATCGCGTTCATTAAGAGCGTCATTCTTTTTCAGGCGAATACTTTTTTCTAAATGAAGATGGATGGAGCTCCGGCTTCCAACAACAGTTCGTTAGTTTCTTTTCATTCTGTTCACTTAATTATATATTTACGTCACAGCTGGCGTACGAATTTATCAAATCTGAGCAGTAATGGAATATACTGAGAGATTATTATTACCTACTTTCTGCTAATTTGACTGAACCTTCTGAGCTGCATGTATTAAAGAGGTATTTCTGAGTTATCCAAAAAAAATCTTTAAATTTTAAACATTAACTTTCGTAATTTTCATCCCACAGTGGAAATCCTGAAATAATTAATTATTAGGAGAATGCAAACATAAAAAAACAGATATGTCTGGAAAAAACATGGAAACACTCGTTTTCCACCAAGATCGTAAATTCACATTTTGTATAGTTATTTATATTCAAAGGGACTAAACCCGTTGGAAACCATCCCGGGACGAAAAACGTTATTGGCTCGCAGATAGTGCGACAACTTGACAAATTGGATAGCAGGTGCGGGCTTGACCCTTTCTTTCGCTAAACATGATTAGTGGGAAAGGGCCTATACGACGCAATACTCAGATTTCATAAAACTCGTTTTATATCGTTGGATTTAATCTGAGGTCTAGGTCTAGTTTTTATGATTTTCTTGATTAGGATAGCGATGATGTATTGATGATTTAAATCTTGCGGTTGTTCGAATTACTTATTTCTTGTCAGAAAATCGGTTACTTATATTATAACCCCAGATAATATAATTATAACTAATCCTTTTCTTTAGATGAAGGGAACAACGTTCGGAGCTTCTTCATCAGCATTACATAAATATATATCTTTCAATATTTTGAGGCAAAAAGAGGTCGAGAAATATTGACCAAAGTATTACCTAATCCACCCCTATACGACTGGAAAAAGCCATCACAATGAGGATTTCAAGTGAATAGGATACATATTGCCAAACGTGACTCAATAACCCGACATGTATTGAATGGACGAGGAAAAATTACTTGTGTGAGTATACAATATTGCGAGGAATTGGAAGGGAAAGTGTGGGTGGGTGGGCACCAAAGTGTGACTGAGTCTGACTATCATATTTCCGGTGCCAGTGAAGACTTAAGTGTATCAAGAATTTAGATTCACAATCATAATGTTCAGAAAACAATAGGGTAAAACCGGGATAGATGCCACACTTTTTGAAATAGTCTCATAATTTTAAAACAGTTAATTTACCATAAATTATCTCAGTTAATATAACTAGTTTAATGTTTTATCTTATACTATGACTTGTTTTTATTGACCTAACAATTACAGATTTTGCAGAAATTAACTTTTTGCAAACCCTTTTTTTTTTTGAGGATAGATGCCTACCTGGATGATAGATGCCCCACCATGAAAATGCTAAGAGGGATAGATGCCCTATCGAATAAAATTAGTAAATTTCATAGTTATTAAATATTTTATTAGTCCAAGATATTACTCGAGTTCGCACTTCCTTTTTTGTATTTTCTTGGCATGGTTCACCTGCAATCAGTAGACATTAATTAAAATACACGTTAGTCAAAATAAAAAGGTATTTATTTCAGATAAATCACAAGAATCACTTTGAAACGTCTTAAAAGCTAGGTGACCAACGTCTTAAAAGCCTAGAAGAATCAGGCAACAAAAACGGCTATCTTTTTTTTTCGGTGATCCTTTCTCATATGTTTAGGTACATGCCTCTATGGGCACCTATCCCTTCAAAAATCGGGGCAACTATCCTTTTTGATATGGATAGATGCCCTTTCATTTAAAAAAAAAACTAAACCCAAAATAACAATGATGTTCACCTAGGTGTAAACCTAATGAACCAGTGTATTGACATAATAAAAAATATAGCAAAATTATAACTACATTAAAAGTTATACTACGGCAAATTCTCACCTCTGAAAATTTGAAGCAGTCGTAGCGTTCGCTGCGGAGATGATCACACAAAAACGAGAAACGCGTTGGTTCTGCAGCCACAACCAGCAGGACCTGAGGTTTGGGGCGCCTGAGCTTCTTAATGAAACTATTAATTCTTTGTTGCGATTTTGGGAAATTAGGTTTTTTGAATACAAGGCGTCTATCCCATTGCGGCATCTATTCTGGTTTTACCCTAGGTACTTTTTTTACCACACAAACATGGTGAGAACGGAAACCCGCAGTTTAGGCAGACGCACACGTAGGTACTTTTGATTATTCTATTCCTGTATGGTTTTGCTTGAACTGAGAAAACGGACATGCACTTGTGAACATAATTACTCATATCAATTAGGATTTTTCAGTAACGCTAGGGACTCACCTGCTTCCAATGATCTTTGCCTGCCTCTGATGCCATTATTGCTACGACATTAGATGCATACTTTGTCAACTAACGCACCAAAGAAGCATTAGACGCAGCATAAGACCAAGTTCTTATTTTCATTCGACACAGTGATAGAGCCGTGTGTAGCGCAGATCCTTCGTAGATATTTACAAGGAACGTTTTCAAAGTATCCTGTTGCCAGTGAACGTAAACCAGACAGGCGCATTGTGATTAAACCGAATGAAATGGGGCTGTCTGACTGTACTGGATAAAAACTTGCATAATATATACTGTTGCTTGAATACAATTTCATCAACATTCTGTGAAGTAAGGAATTTAATATTATCACAGAGTTGCAGATAATTTAAATTAATGTAGAGTCGAAACAAACGTAGTTGGTATGGATATTGAAAGTGATACAAAAGTAATAAATAGGTACATAAATAACTCTTTAACCTTTGCATAAGTTTTAGAAAAAAAACAAACATTTACTAGTTTACATTTACATACCTTAGTATTTTTTTGATACCAAAACACAGATATATCTTATTTCACTTATAAGGATGAAAGAAAAAACACCAAAGGGGAGTTATATGAAAGTTTCCGCAAAAGTACTCAAAAAGATATTAGAGATAGTAATGATGGCAGCAGCTGAGGGCAAACAAACTTAGATTGGGGCCGTGACTGGTGATATCTTCACTTCGGAGGACTTTAACTAATTTTGCAAACTATTGGGCGACACACGCAGTGGGACTAGATGGGATATGGTTCGAAGTTATGAATATTACAACAAAATAACATAAGGGATACAGCATATGTCTAAGATAATAGAATCCAATAATACCACTGGGATAACTTTTAACCATGAACTTTATGTGTGAAAAAGAGTAGACACTGATGAGTTTTTGGCTAAATAGAATTTTTATATAAGGCAAATAAAAATCGAATGATAATTAACATGAAAGTACATATTCCGACACATTTTGTAGACAACTTAATATTCAAAAATTAAACTGCTTTCAATAACAAACATACCTATAGGTATGTTGATGTTTCTATCAATTAACTAGGCTTAGTTTCAAGCGACCAAATTATGAGAAATCACGACCTCTTCGTTTTGGAGTTGATCTACATAATATTATTTCAATGCCTCGTACTATGTGTTACATAGTTTCTGAGTCCGCGATGCTATTTGTCATCTGTTTTCTATTCCTGCCTCTGGGCATCTCTTTACAAAAGTGATACCTAGTTGGACCTGAAGTATGCTGTTTTTGAATGAATCGCGGGTAACTCCGCGGAGCGCAGCTAGTTCTTATTAAATTAGATTGGCGATTTGTTTCTTTATTGCCTGTAGCTTCCCAATAAGTAAGTATTATTGGAAACAATCCAATGTTATTCTATAATTTATTGTATCCGGAACTCGTAATTTGCAATAATAGTTAATTGCCGATTTATGTAAGTAGGCACATCTAATTAGAATTAATTATTAATTAGGTCGTTCAGCTTGACTGATACGATTTTTAATTTAGAAGGAAGAAGTAATATCTTTAGCACTATTTAAGTAATGCGTGTTTTATGCCTAGGTGTTAATTATTATTGTAATAATATAACTTTTTTATGAAGGAAATGTTCTGAGGTAAATTTACTATAGGTATAATCATTAGCTTATGAATGAAGACTTATTGGGCCGCTGGCTATACCAACCAACTTCAAGATCGGGCTAAGAGTCTTACCATTACGATATTAAATACCTAGGAGGCTCAATTATGATGAGGGTAAATGGCTAAAATTACACAGCTGTGACCTAGGGTATAATAATATGCCTAAGGTGGAAAATAAACTAAAATATTGAAACAAATCATTTAATAACAAAGCTTAGACAGAATAAAACTATTTACTTTAGGATTTAGCATTTATGATTCCTAGTATAAAGGGATGTGTTTGAATGTATTGACAATGATCACGATGTTTGTGAATTAGTAACCTACTGGGGATAATTTCTGGACCTCATGTGATGGAATACATTTTAATAAAAAAATATATATAAAATCAGTCCAGGCGTTAGGAGATGGAGCAATCCAGTAATATAAAAAAACAGCATTATTGAAATACATACTTAGGTACTTCTATTTTTCAAAGTTACTTAACGAGTGTAGGTTAATCCGTAAATCTTTCTTTTCTCAAACGTTTCAACATATTCGAAATCCTTTTAGAAATCCCAACGAGCAATAAAAATCAGGACCAAACTACGTAAATACATCCCAAAGTAATTCAATTTGGGTAATAATCAAGAGCGGGGATTATTAATATCGAGCCGCAATATCTAGAATGAAGCCCATCAGAATCGCGACGCGCCGCACAAACGGGTGGCGCGGCGTGTCGCGTGGCGTGTTCTTGCGCGTGGAGCGGCGCGACGCGTAGTAGCACGCGTAGTGAGAAGCCACCTTCAGATATTTAAGGTAAATCTTCCAAATATATTAATAGAGCTTATCGTCAGAATAGCCTCTTAGGGATGAAGCGTATT
This sequence comes from Epirrhoe alternata, assembly GCA_963565295.1. Lineage (NCBI taxonomy): Eukaryota > Metazoa > Arthropoda > Insecta > Lepidoptera > Geometridae > Epirrhoe > Epirrhoe alternata. The sequence goes on along the minus strand of OY751381.1, from coordinate 6,672,002 downwards.
TTCGTAATCGAAATTTCATAAGGTTTAGTTTTATTAAAGAAAAAAATGTAAATTTTTAGATTGAGTTGGTTTAAGTTTGAACTGTCATTTCGGTCTATGCTTTTCGTCTTTATCTTCTTAAGGATCATCATCTGTCTTGGGTCTTAAACAGAATCATGTCGAAACAAACTTATTTTTTAAAAGGTGTTCCACGTTCACACCTATATTAGCTTGGTGATAGGTAGGTACATATTTAGTTTAGTAGCTTGGTGTCAACGCCCTTCGTTGACACCAAGCTAAGGTAAAATAAACAAAAATTTGCAATATTTCCCAGGTTGCATAAAAATATATCAAACTTATTTCCCAGGAATTGTATAAAATGCCAGCTCGATACACATTGCAGGTAGGTAACACAGGTAGCAGGAAAGTAGCTCCCCGGTAAGAAATCTTAAAGACGGTAAAAGTTAACAGCTCCCGAGAGAACCCTCGGAGAACAAGATTTAAATTCTAATTTACAAACTCTATTTGCATAATGCAACGTCCAGCTTTAGCTAACTTTTAACTTAGGTAGGTACGCTATAAAATAACTGAGCGAATGTTTGATCTAGCAAGTGAGGCGAGTGCTTTACTTACTTTAGTGGCAACTTGGGCTAATGGCCCAAGTTGCCACTAAAGTAAGTAAAGCTTTGTTTATTTGTTCGAGCATAACTTGGAAGCGTTCATCTGATCTTGATGTGGATTCTCGGTAGAATAGAGATGAAAGCTCGAAACACTATAAACCAAATTGATTAAGGTTTAAAAAATATTTCTTCAAACTGTAATTAAGTAAGGCAAAGACAATGAACAAAATATTTATATCTCTCGATAAAAAATAAAGCACTGATGCACTTAGTCAGCTACTCGTATGACACGGAAATGTAAACAAACCAAACGAACATTTTTGTAACTTATGGTGACTGAATGAAAAATCTATGCAAAAAAATGATTGTTCTGACTTCTCACTGCCCCAGTAGACATTTTCAAAGAGTCTTATATGACTCGATCTGAGATAATGTTGCACTGCGCCCCTTTATAAACAGTAATCAACCTGTTTTTATGTGTAAGTATTGCCCTTGGATAAGATGAATAATATCGCCATCTCTACATTTGAGAAGGTGAAGGCTTGAGTGTGGCTTAACATAATATTCCATCGTTAGCATGATTGCGATGCGGTGATTGCTAATACATTCAGAGCTGAGCCGTTTTATATTCATAGTATGGCTCTAACCCACTTCCAATTCAGCTGAAGATTCATATTCAATTCCCGAGCTAGATTGACTACGTAAAAAGATCACAAGGTTGCAAAGTAACAGACTCTCCAATTATGATACTAATTTTTTTATTCCAAAAAATAAAATAAATTCAGTTTTACATTTTTTGCATCGAGCGCTAAATCGCACTTCGATAATACAAAACCTAAAAGCTTGTTACAGCCGAATTCAGAATGGACGAGGTCGCTAAAACGCGTGATTTTGATACTTACCTCGAACGGAACAAATAGCCTAAAAACAGCATCAGTGCATTACCAAATATTCACACTAACAACATAATCCTGCGACGAGAGCTACAAAAACTGTGCCACATAAAAACCTTCCAATACGATTGATAAAGCTAAAACCTATTCAATGTTCAACCTTTTGCGATAGTTTAATACCACGCAGAACTCAAACAGTTTTGTGATTGCACAGCTACAACCTAAATATCAAGATCCAGTTCAACATTCAGAAGCCAACTTCAGCCTTGTTCAAAGTTGATTGAAGCCATGTCTCCACTGTTATATCAAACTAATTTCTAGTTCAAGCCTTCTAAGTTCTCGATAAAGGAATGTTGGAAATTATATACCGAAAGTTCCTGCTTGAACTCCTTTGCCTTGTTTGAATAAAAGGCTTTCGTAAAATAGAACTATAAAATTCAAGGTTAGTGTCCGAAACATGCTAAATTTGACAGAAAAGATGCATGGCCTACGGGCAAGTGGATGGTAGGCGAAATCTGTGGTGACTCAACTTCTTCAAACCTACAACTAATGTCTCATTTAGTAAAGAGGTTTCTGTTTTTATGATGAAGAGCTCTTTGCTCTCTGATTTTTAGTATTAGTTCATTTGGTTAAATAACAATTAAGCTCGTTCTGTGACAAAGCTGATTATTAGTAGAAAAATAAACATAATTTAGACAAAAGCTGATGAATAATAACTTAAATTTATAATTAAGGAGGTGGATTAGTTCCTCTCTGATATAATCTTTGCTCTTCAAACATTTGCTTACGAAACCCGTGCGAGCTAAGCGTAGATGTAAGCCTAGGTATTACACGCTATTGCTGGCATTGTTGACACAATGATATTGCTCTAGCCTCGGGTTTGCTTATGTAAATTATGTTGATTGAACACGCAATGCTAATGATAATTCAACATAACAGGCTTTCTACTGGGTATTGGTTATCTCAGATTAATTAGGTTAGATTTTGAATGCCTCTAGGGATTTTTACCAGTTCTATGGAATTTAATACTAAATTCAATGTGGCCGATAAAGCCTTTTTAACCAAACAAAGGACTTCAGCGACTCGCAAATTTTAATAAAAACTCAGTCAAAGCACAAAAACTGAGTGCTCTCATGCTTCAGTGATAATGTCCACTTAATTATATCCTCTGTGACCAGAACTTGGGTCCTTTTGATGATCTAGAACAAATAAGTAAGGTACACGGACGAGAATTAAAATAAACGTTTGAGATGCCATTATAATGATATTCAATTGAAGCAGTAAACTCAACAAGATGGCGTTACCAGCTGTGTCACGTCGTTATGGTAATATTTTTTTAATTTTAGGGTATGTTCCAATTTATAGCTGTAAGCTACTTACGTTTGAAATGGGACTGTACGAGTCATGTCACTCTAATATGGATGCAAAAGCATGGCAAAAAATGCTCTACAATATACAGTGAGAGTCAAAATATCGGGTGTACCTACATAACACACCATAACGAATCGAATCATGTTTGGTATCAAAAAAATGTAGCCAAATTGTACACTCTTATGAAGACGACGTGAAGGATAGCCTGACGATCAGGATGCATTCAACCCACAATGGCTAACCTGTGTGCTAACCAAATGGTGCTGTAATGCCGTATCTATGTATTTTTAATAAATGTCTATTTGAGAGAATTTATATCGTGGACACAGTTGTGAACTCTTCATTGTTATTTTTGATAAAAACCGCATCTCGTTTCTGTGATAATATCCACAAACGTTTGTCGCATATTTATGGGCCACACCATATTTTGTCCGACACGCAGTAATGGATCCAATGTTTGCATGTTTGCGGCCTTACTTAAATTAATTTTAATTTATACTGAAATTAAAATTAATTTTGCAAGTAGCACCAAAAGTTAATTTACACATAAATATTTTTGAAATCTGTCACATGTAGGAAGATTTTTTTTTGTCTGCTATTGGTTGTATTCAAACCAATCCCACTAATTTAATAAAGCTGACAATTTGTGAGTATGTTTGTGTTTGTATTGTATTATTCCACATGCATAGTACCTACCTGAACTCCTAGCCATAAAAACTAAAAACAGAACATTAGAAATATTTATTCATTGATAGATCTCGTAAGCAGCAAACTATTAGATTCTAAATAGTTATATTAAAAAGCAGTTCGCGTCACGGTTTGAGCTGTCCTTTATTGTGCGAGCTACGCTAATGAGAATCCTTCATTAGGGCAGTAGCAGTGGCATAGCTAGATAGCCGAGGGCCCTTGTGCGCAAAAAAAAACGGAGGCCCTAACTTTAGGTTTTATCGAGTCGAAATATAAGTTCGCAGGGTGTGGCAAAATTTTACAACATTGAGGGTACCTTTAAGTATTTTGAAAAATAAAATCAAATGCATTTTAGGATTTATCAAAAAAGTTATACCTATATAAAAAAAAGTCTCACCAGAAAATGACATTTGTCAAAAAAAAACCAAGTTAGTCTCAATCGACGCTTATTCCCATCAGGAACACTTTTTCCCAAAGTAATCATGTCAAATCAATTTTTTTGGAAAAAAAAAAACGTTTCTCGAACTCTGGAGTCTGGGGCTCGAGGGCCCCTTGAGCTTGGGGGCCCCGGTGCACCGCCTAGCCCTCCGGTAGCTACGCCTCTGGGCAGTAGTTAAAAATGACAATGCTATGCTTCATTTCTGTGGTATAATTCAAACTATATGTAAATCTCTATTTCCTTTTCATACAGAATATTGTCCCGCAAAATATACGCGTTGCTTATTTTATAAATGCGGTGAGCCAAGAGTCAGTTTAGCTTATCGGCTTTAAGTCAGAGTGCATCCAGGATCCATCAGAGGGATGATTTATGCTAGGCTGAATCAAGCTAGCAACGTCTCCGATCTGAAGGAGGATTCAAAATATGAGGAACATTCTTGTTTTTGATTTATTCGACAATAACATTTCCTGGTTTATTATGAACTGAGACTAGAGCTGGTACACACAAGGCGTTTTTAAGCGCGCGTTAAACGCACGTTGTAAGATTATTGTTTCTAAATGCGCGCCTTTCGTCATCACGTAATGCGTACGGATTTATTGGACCCCATAGTTTTTTAAACGCGCAAATCAAAGCGCGCTCACTAAAACACCTAATGTGTACTAGGGGTTTATCTTCAAAAATGTTCGGATTCCCTAAATATTCAGGTTTGTAAAACATCAAATGTTATTCGAAATTCGTTACTAAATGTATCTTATGATATTTTTATGGTGTGCGCCAATACGATAAAAGAAGAACAATCACAAAAAGAACAAGATAACTAACGCTTAACTCTAAAATATGGGGCATTATCATTCGTACCTATAATATTGATTATTAGATCTTCGTTCTCCTGAAAGACAAACCTGCAAATAAGTGATCTATCTCAGCGCGCTTATAATATATATTAATTATACTTTAGTGACTATCATTAGCCAATATATACTTGAAAAACTTAGTGTACCTAGTCGCTGTTAAAACTTACTTAGATTATAGATATCTTAAGGGACACGTGGAGCAGTTCAAATCAGTCAATTGTGTATGAACACAATGCTAAGTAATCGTATCAAATTGTTGCTAGCATGTAAATATAGTACTTACCACTTGCCGCTTTGCCAGTAATCACCGTCTTACAATGTTTTTGTGGTTTATTTAATTTTGTAATGTGCAATAACAGTTAATAAGCATAATCCTATTCGGAATTAACTGGCTTCATCAAAGGGATTCGCTTGCCTTGCTTTTTTCAAATGTTTGTGGCTGTTATTACTATGTTATTGTTCAGTACTGTGAAATGTCCAGAATATTTATTACTAATGTTGTACTCAAAAATTAAATCTTAATATATGTTTCTTAGTTAATAAAGAATGATACCAATATCTGGCACAATACTAAATATTAGAATTGCAACGTAATGATGTGTTGTTAGTAAATTGCTTACCGAATAGTAGATTAAATACAGACTGTTTGAATTCGTTACTTTGTGTACGTTTTTTTGTTACGTATGCCAGTAATTAGCTTTGTGGAGTCGATAGACAGGCTTAAAATCAAATCGATTTCCAAATATTACGGACGTTTGTGTGAATTATGGATCGAATATATTTTACTGTGAATGGCAATAAATGTTCTGGTATGTAGATTTGGTTCTGTAAGCATAACAAAAGTAATCTCTTCTTTCTCAAGACTGAAGTGAAGATCAGCTCAATAATTTTGCATCGAACGAGTGTCAAAATATCACCTTATTTTTTTGATCAGCGGTCATAGTCCTTTATATCTACGAGTATACTAGATTATTTATACAGCGTCACCTAGGTATGCCTACACTTAACAGGACCACAAACATCAAAAGTCAATCCGTTGCGGTGAAGTCGTTTCTTATGTTTCAAAATAGAACATTTATATTTTATTGAAATACATACCTACTCTAGTGTCTAAAAACTTATAATATCCAATTCAATAGTGGGGTCAGAACGAGACGCCGATACCTGTCTGAACGACTACATCCGAGATGTCCTCAACCTGCGCGGCACTAAGTACATGTGCAAGGAGGGCGGCTGCGGGGCTTGCATCGTTGCCGTCACCGTCACGGAGCAGGGGCAGAAGCGGACCTTCTCTGTCAATTCCGTACGTTACCATTAATCAATTTTACAAAGGCATGGTACGTAATCTGATTATGTGATGTGTATTTTCATTACTTCCTTTCCCAGTGCATGGTAAGTGCCTACTCTGCTCAGAACTGGGAAATCACCACGATCGAGGGGATCGGCAACAGAGGCAAGGGCTACCACCCGTTGCAGAAGACACTGGCCGAGTATAACGGCACACAATGTGGCTACTGCAGTCCTGGCTGGGTCATGAGCATGTACAGGTATCTACTGATACTGCAAATAAATACAAAAAATAATTCAGAAGTTGCTGCTCTTTCACTAATATATTCCTTTCCCACTTATCATTTTACGCCTCCACAGTCTATTGGAAGCCAATCATTACGACCTAACCAAGTATGAAATAGAAAACTCACTTGGTAGTAACACCTGCCGCTGCACCGGCTTCAGACCAATTCTTGATGCGTTCAAGAGTTTCGCAAAAGATGCCCCAAAACCTATCACCAAAACTGTCCACGACATTGAAGATCTGAGCAATCTCGCCAGCAACTGTGCAAACAAGGAATCCTGTAAGAAGAAATGTGAAAGCTGGTGTTTCGTCAGTCACAGTGATATAGAGCCCAAAAATATCAAGAAGATTCCACTTAAAGATGGTAGTGTCTGGTACAGGGTTCATGAAGTGAGGGACATCTTTGAAGTTTTTGAAAAAGAAGGCGTGGATTCATATATGCTAGTTAATGGCAGCACTGGAAGAGGTAAACATCTTTAGTGACGAAACAGCATTTAGATAGATGTTTTGAACACAATACAGGGTGTAAAAAGACAACTACTGAAAACTGAGGGGTTGCAATCAGGCCACGACTGTAAACATATATAGCGAAAAAAAAAACGCAATTTTTTTTTTTGACTTAGCTTAGTCATTTTACATTATTTTCGGTTATTTACTACCAGGACAACATATTAAGACCTAATAATTTCATTTATAAAAGAAAAAAATAGTTAAAACTCAAAATCCAGCAATCTACGTAAAAAAACGCCCCCAGAACATACGCAAAGAGTACTCGTCAAACGCTGTTTTCTTCGGATATAATGATTTTTTCGGAAAATCCTTTTGGATTTGGTTGTGTGTTGGGATGCTGTACCTACCCCTTTCGGCTTCGGTAGACGTCTTTTTACACCCTGTATATTGATGAACAGGAAAATAATATTGATGAATTACAGGTGCATCACCGATCTTGAAATATCCAAGAGTCTTGATTGATATCAGGCCAGTGGCTGATCTCAAAATACACATCTTTGACCAGAATTTGATTATCGGCGCTGGAATCACACTGACTGATCTCATGGCATTGTTCAAAGCTACATCCAAAGAGAAGGAAGACTTTGCTTACTTAGAAAAATTGTATGATCATTTGGATCTCGTCGCTCATATCCCGGTTAGAAATGTGAGTGTAAGGAACACATTTGATTCTTAAAGAGTAACGTAATAGTCTCATTATACATTCGGATGTTTTTCAGGTAGGCACAGTTGCGGGCAATTTGATGGTGAAACATCGTCAGCCGACTTTTTCTTCAGATGTTTTTCTTTTATTAGAAACTGTTGGAGCTATTTTGGTCATTGGTAGGTAAACTCGCCGATTGTGTTTAAATATTCTATATTTCGAAATCATTAACATAAAACTTCAATTAGTAACTGTTGTTGGTTCCTTAAATGAAGTAAGTACTATTTATTTTAGCTGACAAGAATAAAACTATGGAGGTGACTCCTGAAGAATTTCTTGACATTGACATGACTGGCCGAGTCATCGTTCAGTTTAAATTGCCGCCACTTTCTAAGGACTGTGAGTTTGTGTCCTTCAAAGTAATGCCACGAGCCCAAAATGCACACGCGCAAGTAAATGCAGCCTTTCTGTATACATTTGACAAACATGAAATAGACCTAGTGCTTTCTGCAAGAATTGTGATTGGAGGCTTATCAGCCCACTTCGTGCATGCCCGAAGGACGGAGCAGTACCTCGCCAAGAAAAAGGTTTTTAATAATAAGGTGTTGCAAGAAGCTCTGAAGATCCTGGATGCAGAACTAGTGGTAGATGACATTGCTGGAGAAATGAAACCAAAATATAGGAGAAAATGCGCTTTGGGCTTATTCTACAAGGTAAGTATACGCTGTAAATATATGGAGACTGCATGCGAATTTTGGTATCAAGAACAAACTAAAGAGCTCGTATTTTAATTTTTTTTAGGGTCTACTTGTACTTATCCCACATTCCCAACTCAAACCCCGCTACCACTCCGGTGCAAGAGATTTCAGAAAAACCAGACCATTGTCCAAGGGAAGCGAAGTGTACGATACAAATCCTGTTATCTGGCCCGTAAATGAACCCATGCCAAAACTGGACGCGTTAGTGCAATGTGCAGGTGAAGCTCAATATGTAAATGATCTACCAACAGAAGCAAAAGAGGTGTATTGCGCTTTTGTAACATCAGACATTGCAAAAGGAGAGATCGTCGATATAGATCCCTCTGCAGCATTAGTAAGTTGTTTTGGATTAAGAGTTTGTATCATTTCTGTTTTGTTACTGCTATGTCGCCAATTTACGTATCTTACACCTCTTACCCCAAGTGTTGAATTTCAGAAAATTCCGGGAGTTCTCGCTTTCTTCTCAGCCAAAGACATACCAGGAGATAATAACTTTTTATCGCTCAAGTCTCCTCTTATTAATGTGCCTGAAGAGATTTTTGCTTCCAAGAATATAAGTTTTTATGATCAAGCAATTGGTCTGATCGTGGCTGAGACAGATGTCCTAGCTCACAGAGCTTCGTTACTCATTGAGGTCAAGTATAAAATGGATTCAGCCAAACCTTTGCTAACAATAAACGAAGTGAGAGAGAAAGATCCTAGCCGAGTGTCGTTGTTCTTTGTAAGGCCTGCTACTGACAGAGGCTTTAACGTTAAGAAGGTGTTATCAGGATGTGATAACATATTTGCACAGTATCATTTTACGATGGAAACCATTTCAACCGTTACGAGGCCGAGTGAAGTGGGCATGGATGTGTTTGCTACTACGCAATGGCCCGACTCTTTGCACTTAAGTTTATCCGATGAATTAAAAATGGAACAAAATAGGTGAGAAAAGTGAGAATTACCTTTATTTAAAATACTAGGTCTCAACTTCAAATAATATTTTGTGAAAACGATATTTTGACTCTTCCATTGCTATTCTAAATAATTTTTCCTCTAGAATCAATTTGGTGTCCCCACGTTGCGGAGGTGCCTACGGATTAAAAATCACACGGACAAATCAAATTGCGTGTGCGAGTGCATTAGTTACTCACCTAATGCACCGCCCTTGCCGATTCGTATTAGGAATTCAAGCTAGTTTACGGATGATTGGAAAGCGGTTACCAAGCACTCGAGATTTTGAGGTAACATTTTAGGTAAAAGAATAATAATGGTCGTATTTAACTGGATTAAAAACTTTGTATGCAATTCATTTCTAGGCAGGTGTAAGTGACTCAGGCGAGATACAATATATGGAGTATCATTTGTACGAAGACAATGGATATATTGTCACGGATCCTGTATCGCCCTTATGTATAGCTGGTATTAAGAACTGTTATGATAGTAGACGATGGTCCTTCAAGATTTACGATGTAACAACTGATACTCCATCTAACACTTATGCTAGATCCCCTGGTAAGTTATACGAAATAAATTACCTACCTATGTATTTTATGTGTTGTATGATATGTGTGGGTATAATTATGTATTTTTTGTGTGTTGATAATATAACAAGTTCTAAATTTGTGCTATTGTTATTAATTGCTAGGTTCCTTAGAGACCATATCGATGACGGAGCAAGTAATGGAACAGATATCATATGAAATTGATCGTGACCCTGTTCGAGTACGACTTGCGAACCTTAGTCCAGAAATGGAAGACGTGGCTGATGTGGTTCAGACACTGCTGAGAGACGGCGAGTACGATAAGAGGAAGAAAGAAGTGGAAGTTTTCAACAAGGAAAACAGGTGGAAGAAACGTGGTCTCCGAATAGCAATGATGAGTTGGCCAGTACCGGTCCTATTAGATTACACGGTACTTCTGTCTGTATATCATGGCGATGGGTCTATTATGATTACTCATGGAGGTATCGAGATGGGACAAGGGATAGACACTAAAGTCGCTCAAGCCGTTGCATACACATTGAATATATCTTTAGATAAAGTCCGATGCAAGCAAACTGATACCGCTTCTAGTCCTAATAACTTTGCAAGTGGAGGAAGCAGAACAACCCAAGCGGTGTGCTATGGAGCAATCAAATGCTGCCAAATTATTTTAGACCGTTTATCAGCTGTAAGAGAACTCTTGAATGATCCTACATGGGAGGTGTTGATCGAATCAGCGTTCACAAGAGGAATAAATTTGCAAGCGAGTTACAAAATTAATGGAAACGATCAAGAAGTTTATAGATCAGCTGGAGCCTGCCTTGCGGAGGTGGAGCTTGACATATTGACAGGAGAGCATGAGATACTGAGAGTAGACATAGTGGAGGATGTCGGTACCAGTATCAACCCTGAATTGGATATCGGGCAGGTGAAGATACTTATTATTTTTTTTGTTTAAATTCAAATCAATTATTGTTTAGTACGAAATTCGAAAATACCTTTTTTCAGATTGAAGGAGCTTTTATGATGGGAGTTGGCTATTGGACCCACGAAGAGCTTATTTTTGACGAAAAGACTGGTGAATTACTAACTGATCGCACCTGGTACTACCACGTCCCTCTTGCTAAGGACATACCCATCGATTTTAAGATTCAGTTACGGAGGAACTCCTACAATCCTATTGGTACTTTGGGGGCTAAAGGTTGGTTGGATTACTGTTGTTTTTACAAAAATCAACACACATAGCTAAGCGTTATTTAGACAAATCTGAAAGTTTGTGACAACCTTAAATTTTTTAAATTTTAATTACACAGCCATGCTAGAATGCCCTTGCGCCTCAGTTCATATTCCTTACAAGAACTTATGCAATGCAGGGCAAGGTTTAGTTAGGTACATGAAACCCACCATTTCAAGAATCACCGCGATTACCTAGTCACCCAGAACGAAAGAAGAATAACAAAAACCAATTAAGATCAGCGCCAGTCGTGTCAGTCTTACAAGAAAAACATCCATATTTTACAGCGGTAGCTGAGCCTCCCACTTGCCTAGCTATTGCAGTTGCATTTGCGCTTAGAGAAGCCATAGTCTCTTCGCGTGAGGAGTCTGGATACCCCAGAAACAAATGGTTCAGTGTCGGTAAGTTATAAAAATAAAAGCTATTAACAACTTGTATATTCCATCATCCATACATTGTCAGACATTTTTTACCTCTCAACATAAGTAGATGTAGTAGTTTAAAAATATGTTTTTTTCAGATGGGCCTTTCACGCTCCAAGCTAATGTATTGAAAGCTGATGTGCATCTTGAAGAATTTTTATTCAAATAACTTCTACTTATAATGTTTATGATATGATAAAAATCTATATTTGAAATTATTAAAAAAATGGTAAAAGTAAAGTAAATATAGTTTCGAGGCAAAAATAATGATTTTAATTATACATCGATGTTATTTCGCCGTCCTTTATCCTTCCGTATCTTCACGCATCTCAATTTACAGCCTGAAATACTCAACTGGTTTTTCATATTAGATATTAATCGGTAGAAAAACAGAAATGCATGGTCGGGAAATTCCTTAGGGAATTTCCTACTTGGTGGGAAGTTGGGGTGTCGGTTTGGGAAACTGGGAAGATAGCCATTTGACAGGCAAAGGACAATGTATAAACGAGCATAGCGAAATTTTATTTAGGTCTGTAGTATAAACTAAAAAGAAAACAGACTTCAATGTTTGACACAGTGAATTGTTAAGTCGGGTCCACAGCGCCGTGTTTTTGTATTTTTAACATGTTATTAACCGATTATGCGCGTGCCATTGGTGGAAAACAATGCTAACATGTTAGGAAACCCAAAAACACGGCGTTGTAGACCTGACTTTACTAAGGTTTGACATCAGGCGCGGACTTCACTCCTCCTTGACGCCCTTTTAGAGTTTTACGGAAAAACTATCGAACTCTCAGGAATCAATTTTAAGGAACCATCTCGGGAGTATCCTCTTTCAAATAAAACAAAAGAATTTTGAAAATCGATCCACAACTGACGGAGATATCGTTGAACATACTTAAAAAAATTGGAAGCACATTGGAAGAGACTTACGTCCAGCAATGGCTAGCTGCAGGTTGATGATGATCGTGATGATGTAGATAATTAACACATGAAGTAAATCAATTGTTGGTTGTGAGCAGTGTTTTTATTCGGAAGTAAAACAAAAAGGTTAATTAGTTTAACTTGAGTGTATAATTTCATAAGTAACACTGATTGGTCGGTAATTAATAGAATTATTATTGTAAGGATAAGCTGATTTGTAATTCAAATAATTAGCTACATTCTTGCGATTCAATGTAAGAGCTGGTACACACTAGGCGTTTTTAGGCGCGCGTTAGACGCACGTTCTAAGTTTAGCGCGTGTTTCGTCATCGCTTCATGTGTATGGATGTATTTGTTGGACCATATAGTTTTTTAAACGAATTATCAAAGCGCGCGCCTTAAAACGCCTAATTTGTACTAATGGGTTTGTGTATCGATCTACTATCCTATTGGAAAGACAATGTTCTAGTAAGATTTTTTAAATCTCGATGTTACAAGAAGTAGCTTAAGTGCAACCCTCTTGAAACTTCGGGATAAGACAAAATATGTGTGTAAAAATATCTTAGTTATCTAAAACCTTTACGCGAACTCGTCCCGTTATCAAAAACGTGTACAAATAGTTGTGTGGTAATCACAGTGAAAGCTCCGAAGGCCTCCGTCAGCCGCAGTTCAGTTTGAACCGAAGAGCAATACATATTGGCATCAGGTAATATTATGGGCCCTCTATTCTACATATTCGCCGATGATAGACGAATGCCGACAGTCACGAACGTGTAGAGGGTTTCATCGCCTGTCATCTTCTATCCAAATAATAGTTCAGCGAATAGTTCGGCAAATAGTTCGGCGAATGTGTAGAGTGGCCGTTACACTTCTTTGAATTACCGATTACAATTTGCCAAATCCATTATTTTTAGAAACAAATATAATAAGCTGAAGTTTGTATATTTGACACGTTAATCTCTGAAAGTCCAGTCGATTTGAATAAATATTTTTGAATTCAGCAGTTCTGGAGGTCTTGAGACTGCTTCACAGTTTCTATAACTTTTGCAGTTTCATCGTTTTACTTGTAATTTTGGTTCAACATTGTGGATACTTTGTTCCGAATAAACATATTTTTACTTTGAGCGCCCTAAAACTTAAGGAAGTCTACATCTTTGCGATGGTGAAATAAAAAGTACACAAAAACCTAGAGTGGTAAACATATCTCTTAGGTTCACACTCGAGTTCATACCTACCCGATAGCTTTAGTATTCCCCAAGTATTCTCTTTCCAATATTCGTAATGGAGGGTGGCGTGCTCTCGGCACTTACGCTACCTCTTCACCGAACCGGACGCGACCGTGACATATCAATGCCAATGCCATGGCATAGAAAGTACGGTCATGGTGTCTTCCACGATAGTTGATATTATCCAAAGATATTTTATACAACGTTCATAGAAACTAGAGCTTAAAATGTGATCGTAAAACATTGAATAGAACTTTGCCCTGTTTGACGCAGACTGAAGAATACGAGTAAAAGGCGTCCACGTGTCAGTTTTTAAGTCTCAATATCATCATCTTTCTGCCCTTTTCCCACATTATGTGGGGTCGGTACAGTATTTGAAGAATGTAGAATGGACACTCCTTGCCTTGCACCAGTCGATGCCCCCTGCTCCTACGAGTTTTCGATTGCATCGTTCGAGGAACACGTTGCACATGGATGAGCTTGTATAAAAGTGACAATGTGTGGTATTATGTAAGGTTATTCTTGTTCTATGTTAGTTTATTCTTCTGCTTGTGTCACTAGTTCTTTAGAACCAGAAGGTTCGGTAAATTCCTTTAAACCTATAAGGTAGCTTCCGAGTTGTTTCAGAAAATACTGAATAATTTTGGAACAAAACAATTTTTAATAATGGCTCCTTGTTCGAATTTGTTGTGAGTTTGGGTCAGATATCCGTAAAATTTATTATCCAACCGATATGGAACGCTAAATTTAATTTACCCAAAATTGAGTTTTACATATTTTATGTACCTACCTATGTACTTGCGTGTCATTAGTTCGATCAAAATTAGTAAGTAATATATATATACAAGTAACCTACTAAAACATAGACCTTTAAATCTATACTCGATGATTTATACAGCGTCAGGAAGGCATCCTATGCCTACACTTAATGGGACGCTGTAGTGCCTGGGACATTGTTTAAGATGGAATAGGCTTGCCCAGCACCTTAAACATCCTCTCAGCTTAATCGGCCTTGTCCACAGGAAAGACGACGTCAATACGTGTGGAGCTGACTAAGCTGCGGGTTTCCTCACGATGTTTTCCTTATAAATTTTACGAAACAAAAAGTTCTTTGAAAAATCACCTACTAAATAAATGGGTATAGTTCAATACGTGGTTAAAATAACTTTTTTATTTACTTCTTTTCTGTCATGTATATTTATTAATTCTCACAAGTATCAACGCAAATGTCAAAGAAAAACAGGTGTAAAAAATGAACTAATGATTAATAGTGTTGCCCTCTCAGCATTACATCACGACAGGAAAGAAAAATGGTAGGAGTAACTCGTTCAGGGTATAAATTCCTAAGTGATTGACGGAGAAAAACGATCGCCCACCCATAGGACAAAGAATGAATAACATTGTCGATTTCTCTCGTAAACTTACATTGCCGACTGGCACCGTGTTTACTAAATTGCCTTCGAGGCTCTGGGAATTGCGAACAACGAAAGAGGCGTGAAATAATTTAGGCCGGCATCTTGATGTCGATAGGCTTGAATATACTGGCTATACTCGTAGATTGTGTGGTTGTAAATCTCAATTAAGCTTGGTTACGCTATGGAACCAACTACTTGTCATACGCTATTTCTGCCCCATGGTATGCCTTGAAAATATTTGTCAGATTGGATATTACTTTTTAAAGATTTTTCATAATATCGTGACGTGATCATACTGATTTCGCGACCGTTCGCCCAAATAGGAGAAAATCCTAAATTCTCCTAAAATCCTGCTCCCTAAATCCTTTGTCGATGGACTGTTACAACAAAGTTTTCAACATAGGCGATGGGAAATCAATTTTTTGCCGAATGTAGTGTTTGATAATGCTTCTGTCTAGATAAACATTTTACATTTTAAAACCGATTATCATTGTTTTCAATTAAAAGAAAACTACATAAGAAAAGATTTTTCATTGTTTGGTCCGAGCGAAGCAGTTTGTAATCTGAATTGTAAATCAGGTTGCACTTCGAAGCTCAGACAAACAAGCTTTGTGACCTGCCTCGAGATCATTTATATTGCATTTGACATGAATAAACATTTTCTTTTGCAGCGACGGGTAAATCTTCGATTTAACGTCGAAATGGTTAACGATTTTAAGTAAAAAAGATTACAAATACTCTATTCTCCTTCTACGTTATCTTACCAAAGGAGAATCTACGTTATGTTACCAAATTCAAATTTGCGTTCCGTCAGATCAGTTTACTATAACTCTAGCTTTAGACTCCTTAAAATTGACATAAAATTAAGATAATGTTTCCAAGACCCCTTTCAAACCTTTAAAACTTTACTGTAATTGTAAAGAGCGCTGTAGGTAGGTACTGAAAACTTCCATCCGGCAATTCCATCAATTATTTCAAATACAAGTCTCTACTACCTTTCCAGTTATAAAATGAAGTATAAAATACTACCAATCAAGAGAAGATCAAAACTATTCTACTCGAAGAAGTTTAGGCGAACGTCTCGTCCCGTTAGTTTTGAAAGTGATTACTTATTCCACAGTTGTTAATACTAGCAAAGCCGCCGGTTTTGACCCTCGCTTGGTAAAAGCTTGCAAACAAATGCCTTGGAAGTAGGATTATGTATCAAGCCTAATCCACACTTAGAGCCTCTAAGCCACATAGTCTATTTTCTTTCTCAGATGTGTTTACTGAGCGCGTTTCATTTTCATCACACTTTCTTTTATAAACGTCGTAAAGAAACTGTATAAAGAAGATATATTTTTAAGATCTTATTTAGGTAATTTTATTTAGCCCAATTATTATATTTAGCCCAATTTAGCGTTGGAGGATATGTTTAAGACTCTGGATTGGAAAGGTATGGGCATAAACATAAACGGCGAGCACATCTCACACTTACGATTCGCAGATGACATAGTCTTACTGGCGGAGTCGCTTGAGGAGCTACAACGGATGCTGGACGGTCTAGCATCAGCCTCGCGAGCGATAGGTCTCGGCATGAATTTGGACAAGACCAAAGTCATGGTCAATGGCCAAGTTGATCCGAGACCTGTCGCTGTAAATGGTCACCTTCTTGAAGTTGTTTCGCAATACACATACCTCGGGCAGATTTTGCAGTTAGGTAAAAGCAACTTTGAGAGGGAGGCCAGGAGGAGGATTCAGCTGGGTTGGGCAGCGTTTGGAAAACTACGTCGAGTCTTCTCGTCACCCATACCGCAATGTCTGAAAACGAAAGTTTTCAATCAGTGCGTCCTACCTGTCATGACCTACGGTGCCGAAACGTGGACACTCACAGTACGGCAAGTCCACCAGTTTAAAGTCGCTCAGCGAGCTATGGAACGAGCTATGCTCGGAGTTTCTCTGAAGGATAGAATCCGCAATGAGACTATCCGACATAGAACCAAAGTTGTCGACATAGCTCAGAGAATTAGCAAGCTGAAGTGGCAGTGGGCTGGCCATATCTGCCGAAGAACCGATAACCACTGGGGTAAACGAGTTCTTGAGTGGAAACCGCGACTCGGCAAACGTAGTGTAGGACGCCCTCCGGCCAGGTGGAGTGACGATCTGCGAAAGGCTGCTGGCAGAAGCTGGATGCGTCGAGCCGAGGACAGGGCGCAATGGCGCTCATTAGGGGAGGCCCATGTCCAGCAGTGGACTATTATAGGCTGATGATGATGATGATGATTTAGCCCAAAATAAAAATGTAATTCTGAGATTGTTATCTTAGTTTTGCGTCTCTGAAATGTTGAAGCTCTTCAAAAATATTTACTTACTTTCCCTGACATCTTTCGACCTAATTTAATTTTTCTTACTTTTTATAAAAGGACCTATTTAAGGTAGAATATATTTGTGCTCAAACCAACTAAAATGCTATTTATTGTAAGAGAACATCTACCAATGCAAGCCAAAAGAGCGAGGCAATAGATATCTGTATTCTGTGGTAATACATACCACCCTTTTCTCGAAGCATTTCGTCGTATTTTGGCCCCGTCATAGTCTGTTTAGAATATTCCAAGTTCCTGTACTAAAACACTTAACAGTGAATTTTATAACTCGTAATTATGTAAATCAGATAAGGCCTACATTACGATTTCTGAAATGAAGATCGCTAGGCTTTTACGTACCCGCCTTTAAGGTTTACCTTGAATATTTAATTCGAAGTTCCCAAGACGTATTTAAGTGGATTTATCTCGTGAGTAATTCTCGTTATTTCGCTAATATGTGAGACTCGTTGATATTCGCAGCGTCTCACATCCGAAGTATGTTCAATATTGGTGGAGGGAAGCGCGTGCTTGCGCCTTCCTTACGGGCATTAGCAGCCAAGCTGTATTGCTTTAGGGTATGTTCATGCACCTACATCTGAAGCGAGTTATTTTATTTTAGTAATATCAAGTACATAAATAGCCATCAAACTTACTTAATTGTTTGTTTCTAAATAATTCTAAAAACAAAAAATGTATATAGAAAGAAAAACAATAAAAGAAAAAAATATACTTTTATGTCATGGATGACTCTATAATACCCGTAATTGCAATAACTGTTTAAATTATCGGATAAATAGAAAGTGCAAATATAATTCAGGGTTTTATACTTACAGGCTTACCATAGAACGTGACATAAAGTTATTCCGGAATGTAAACTGTCAAAATGTATGGTTATTCTTGATTTATTCGGTGGAATAACTTTATGTCACGTTCTATGGTAAGCCTGTTAGTATCTAAAGCTTTGATTAACAATAGAGTCATAGACCAGAGGTAACAAAAAGAGAAGTTTTAGATGGATATATATCCACAAAGTGACGCCTGAATAATTTCACTTGCTATAAGTAGTTTCACATAAAACTTATAAAAATACTAAAGTGATCGCAAAGACGCTAACCGAGGTAATACGTGCGTGATAAACTCGTAGAACTAAAATGTGAAAGCGCCTTTATACTACATGACTGGGTGTGGGAGGCAAACTTCTTCATACGTTTTGGTGTTTAAAACTACGTAACTACTTGCAAAAACGACTTCTGCCAGTGTAGAACATCTCTTTAAAGTATATACCTAGGAATATAAACTTTAAATAGTGATCGAAAACCAGACAAATCTTGCTAATCGAGCACTTTGAATGAATCGAATTTAGAAGAAAAATAATACAAAGTTTTCCTTATTCATTTAAGTTTTATTTTTTATTGCGTTTAAGTAAAAGAAGGAATATGAAATTATTTGGAACAATTTGAAATGCTTTTGGTATATAAAAAAAATATTATAAGTGTTTCTTAGCCTGGTAAAAAAGTAATAGTTTAACCAACATAAGACACACAAAAACTAGTCTCGGAAATCAAGGGGCTTAATTTTTTCGTTATAATTTATTTGCTCTAGCATACCTAACTACAGTTTGTGTGAAGATCACGTATTGTTCATGCTATTGTTACAGTCAGCCACATCAGTTCTTGAACAATTGGAGAATAAAGTTTCATTTTCGTCTTGCTATGTGGTAAGATTAATTATTATTTTAATAATATGTAAATATGGTATGTAATGGTGCAAGGTAGAGCTTCTAATACGAGTTTATGCAAAAAAAAAACAATGGCACTCCAGGAGGGCCGGCAGAAGTGAAAACTTGAACAGTTCTAAACTTGACAAATAACCGTGTCGGTGAGCAGTCACGTGACTCGCACGTGACCTTTTCTTTTCGAGGCGAACCCATGTTCTCATCTTAAAACTGCCAAACGCGCCTAAAGAAGTTTTCACTTCAAAAATTGATTACAATCCTGGGAGATCTGCTTCTGCGTGCTATCGTATCACTAAATATTTCAAACCAGTTTGCTGAAAGGGTTATAGGTGTGTCTTAAGAAGGCTCTTTTATAACTTAGTAGCTAGTACTAGCGGGTAACACCGCTGAAGAAGTTGTGAAGTTTACCCGCGTTCCCTCGGGAAAACTTCACTTCCGCGGGATAAAATATAGCCTATGTTCATCAGAGATAATTTAGGATTCTATTGGTGAAAGAATTTTTCAAATCGGTCCAGTAGTTTCGGAGCCTATTCATTTCAAAGAAATGAACATACTAACAAATCTTTCCTCTTTATAATATTATTACTATAGACGACAAGTGCACGAAAGGAGATCTGAAGATTAAAAAACATCGAATTTTCATGAACTTTTGTCGCTGATTGTAGCTCATCTGGGTGGTGCTTACTGCATACTAACCTCAATTCCCTGGGGTTAGCCTGATGATACAACACTTGCGAACAACGATACCTCTTGAATATTTGGATGGAACCTAACCGAGACGCCAGTTGAATTAAACTAATTCGACTCTACTATCTACTCTAATAATACTATGTGTTCGTGTTTGGTTCATCTATACCTATACCTATTGCATTCAATTTACTTGAACTTGTTTGAGGTAAGCTATCTCACTTTTTAACCGACTTCAAAAAAAGGAGGAGGTTCTCAATTCGCCTGTATTTTTTTTTGTATCTTGTTATGCGATTACTTCGCCAATTGTGGACCGATTTTCAAAATTATTATTTTTGTTTGAAAGGGTATGTACCTACTCCAGAGGTGGTCCCATATAAATTTTATTCCCGAGGGTTTGATAGTTTTCCCGTAAAACTCTAAAAACCTTCACTCCCAGCCATTCTAATCGAATCGACAGATAAATCTAATGCATTACCTATGTCAAACTGACGGTTTACTAATGCCAGGAACTCACGAGCCACGAATCTTGACATAAAATGTATGCAGTTTCGGTTTTGGTAGAGTCGAACATTGAAGTCGGTTTTTCTTTCAGTTTTAAAACGTAATTATACTATTAAAAAGATCGATAGAACATGCCTTTGAAAAGTGCATTTTAAGCAACTCATTTCTCCTGCTTAAATAACTACCTTTTGTAAACCTCTCACTGCTCTCATCACATTTTTTTAAGCACAATCATATTATTATAATATTTTATATTCTTGCATTCTTGCATAATCTCGTAAAGCCGTCTATACTTTTCCATGTTATTTTTATTGTCAGCGTAGCTTGTGTGACAACTCGTTAGTGCTAGATGGTGCTACATCGTTAAAAGTTTCTATCACGCTTGTCAGTAACTTGTAAATAGCAAAAGTTGCTTCAGAAAACTCAGGGAAACTCGTATGTCACAGCACACACACAGGTGGTCGGTACCTTTGTGGTTGGTAATTAAACGCTCTTCTGAATATTTATTGCACAAAGACATGTACCTATTGTTGCATGATAATAATAAATAAATAAATAAATAATGCTGGACTTTTCACACAGCATCATCTAGCCCCAAAGTAAGCAGAGCTTGTGTTATGGGTACTACAGACAGATATACTACTTATATACTTTTTGTTTGTAAATACGTACATATTATACATAGAAACACCCAGAGCCGAGACAAATATCTGTAGATCATACAAAAATTTGTCCCGCGGCGGGGATCGAACCCGCAACCTACTGCGTCGCAAGCGGACCTTTGCCCACTGCGTTACAGAGGTCGTCACTGTGCTACAGATAATTCTCATAACATTTAAAAATAATAAATAGAGCTAAACACACAAAATAGCTATCATAATCATTTGTTTATTTATCGAATGACAAAAGAAACTAAGTTACAGATTTTCATTAATTCAACTTATTGAGTTTAGGTTTTATGAAGTGAAAACTTTTTTTTAGGCGCGTTAGGCATTTTTTGAGATGAGAATAAATTGTTGGATTCACCTCGAAACGGTCACGTGCAAGTCACGTGCTCAGACTGCTCACCGGCACCTACCAGTAGCGCCATCTAGATCTGTACTCGGGATGTTGGAGTGCCACGGTTTGTTTTACTTAATACTACACAATAACGTGTACCTACACAGGTAAAAAAAGATAATTGAACAAATTAGGTACCTACCATATAATGATAATGTGATAAGACCTTCCGCAATGCCTACTTAGCATACGCTTATTTAATTTTACTTTGGCATAAAATTCCCCTTGGCCCGCGAGATTCACTTGGAGTAAATTGATCCGGCCCAGAATAATTTGTAACGCTAATCCAGAACATTTGCCACGAGAAGCGTGTCATAAATCTGTCTGCTTAACATGACCCTATCTTTACGTTAGAATAGACTAATATGTGATTGAAATGTAGACGATTTTGAGTTTTATCGCGTTGTAGATAACAAGAACCATCGTCGTTTTATAAATGATGCAGTTGAACACAAGCCTTCTTGTTACGAAAATCTTCCCGCGATCAAGTCTACACATTTGACATGTCGAAACAACGATTAAAACAAATTAAGCGATACTTATGTACGTAAATGTTATGAAAATAAAAACATTGGGATACCTAGTCAGGTTTATGGTTACACTAGCTAATAACAAAACGTATATAAGTAGTATATCAGATAGCTGGTTCCCATAGTACAAGCTATGCTTAGTTTGGGGCTAGATGCTGTGTGAAATTGTCCAGCATTATATATTATATTATATTATATATTAATGCCCTTCAGTGGCTTCTCTCATTATACTCGTATTTACCTACCTAGTATAGCTTATAATTTTACCTACCCCCTTTCAATAAGACTGGATTTGAACAAACTATTTCTTCTTTAGGATCCTATGTCCCCTCGATGGGGCAAAGGGCGTCCACAGTGACTCTCCATCTAGATCGGTCTTGGGCTTGACGTTTGATCTCACTTCAGGACTTCCCGATCTTTCTCGCCTCGTCGACCACCAGGTTTATTTGGGCCGACCACGTTTTTGATTTCTTTGGGGGTTCTAATCCATAGCCTGTTTTGATATTATGGTCGGGACACCTTCGGAGCGTGTGGCCGATCCAATTCCACTCACGGCGCTTGATTTGTTGGTCGATCGGGGTTTCGTCGCAGCGGTGATGTTGGAAACTTTCTCGTACCAATAAATCGAGATAATTTGGCGAAGACATCGGTTAACGAACACCTGGAGCTGATGCGAGATGGTTTTTGTCACCTTCGACGTTTCGCAACCGTATAGAAGCACGGAATTGATGTTGGACCCGAAAATTCTGAGCTTGACTCTACGGGTCAGTTTCCGTGACTGTCATACTGGTCGCAGCTGCGCGAAAGGTGCCTTGGCGATTCTTGAAGTGATGTCATCTTCAACAAACTATTTAGCCGCAACATAAGTCTTATATTGCGAGTAAATCAATAATTACCTACTTAAAGATTTTAGATTTCATTCGCAATACTGCGACTAACTAGTTTGGTCAAATTCGAAAGTAAGTAATCTTAAGAAGGTATTCATTATGTTAAGCTAAAATAATGTATTCCCTTAATTATATATACCTTAACCAGGGATATCGACATGACATAAGAGTGAAGGTGAACTTTGTAACGCGAGTAGCTCCACTTAGCTTCTGTGTTCCATTACCGGCTTAATGCACACCTTTTACGCTAAGATTTAGTTTATCCAAGCCTCTGTCTATTTTGAAACTTCTGCTAAACCTCTTACTCCAACTTTATACGTAAACGTAAACAGGGTCACGACTGTATCCCCAAGGCGCGGTAGACATTCTCTCAGATCTTTATATTCCAGATCCTTTGAAGATGTCTAAGGGGGTAGTCAGAGGCATGTACAAATACATATTTGATAATGCCCACATCTTGCAGAAGTTAGTATTCCATACGTGACAGGTTGCAAGCCCATCACCGCCTATAAGAATACTAACTGGTTTCCTCACGATGTTTTCCTTCACCGTTAACTTTATCTAGTTCAATATTACAAAATTAATGAAACAAAACGTATTTTTCCAACTGGGGAATTGAAAAATTACATTATTATCTATACTTATTCATTCAAAATAAATCCGAGTGTCACTTGAACCAAAACTTAATCCTCATTGGTAGAAGCGAAATTTTACGTGCCTGCAGTGGAGAAATAAGAAAGTTTCATATTTAAACTTAAAAAGGCTAGCAAATCACTAATTTATTCCAATTCCCATCCACAACGACAGCTTTTAGTTCGTATTTAGTACAGACCAACTTTTTTATTTATACTTTTAAGGCAGATTTACAGTACCTACTAGGTACATATAGGTTATAAGTTTTTCATTTTTTTTTTATAAATTACGCATACTTACTTTGTATTATTTTATCGTGTGATAGAATTTTGTGAGAGTTGATATGAATTTGTAAGGATAATTCACAATTGACGAGAGATAAGAGTGAGGGAAAGAAGAAAATATGTGGTGCCGACCCCACTTAGCGAAGGATAAGGGCAGGGGAATGATAAGGTGAGCCAATAAACTATTACCAAAGAGTATTTCATAAAACTACTTATGTACAGAATGGGCATTCTTCACCATGCATCAATTAATTATAAGAGCTCTTCAAGTTCTCGATTGTGAGCTATTTCCTGAGTTTTGTTTTAGGGTTTGTTCATACAAACCCTGACAAAACAAAACTCACAAGCACGGGCTTGTGCATGTATTAGCATTATTTCATCATCATCATCATCCACAGCCTGACTTCACTCACTGCTGGGTTAGGCCTTCCTAAGTTTGTGCCGTCTACCACGATCCTGCGCTAATCCTGCATTATTTAACTCTGAAAAACTCGATTTTGTGACATTATACGGTTTATTGTCAGACAAAATTTACAAAAACCAACTTATAATTGAATAGCGGTGATGTTTACAGCTGTATTGCAGTAGAAAATAAAACTCCTAACAAATTATTCAATTTAAGTTAGGTTTAATTGTATCCCACGATAACAATATATTATTCCTACTACGAACGTTCCATTACCGCGATGGCGTAACATATTGTATTCGAGTGTACATGTGCTATTACCTAGATACGTAGCAGTCGGAGCCACACTGATGTCATCTAATCACCTCAACGGGTAATTGAGAACCACTGGCAATGCGTAGTATCTAACATGTAGTGAGACAATGTTACTAAGCCGATTCAACAAAATATTTGATGTGAAAATAAACTTTATGCAATCGTGATAAGGATTTACGGAACTATGAAACTGTGTTTTGTATTCGGTCCTAACTACCTAATAATATCGCCAAGGCCAAATTCGTTTGAATCTTCAGTTTAGTTTGTGCGCTGTAGTTTTACGAACGAATCGTTTGTTTTTATGTTTTATTGTTCTCAACAGGTGATTAGATAGATTATCTTATCAATGTTTTAATATAACCGCTTTGTAGCATAACATTGGGTTATTGTGTGAAGTTGTTTTCGAAGATGTATTCGTCAACATTACGCCCCATTCGTAATGTTCCTGCAATCAATATAAAAATTATAAGGTAAATTACTTTTACATTAATAGCAAAACAATAGTTTAACCAGTGTTTTTGACAAATTTCTATTATTAACATCGTTTTGTGTACCTCAACATGTTTATTCAATTGTGTAAGTGTTTTATTATTTACAGAACAGTCACAGCGACCAATGAAGCAAAAGATGTTAAAGAAAATGTGCCTCTAAAATCATGGAGAGAGATACCTGGGCCAAAGAGCTACCCTATAGTTGGGGGGTTTCATAACTTTCTGCCAGGAGGTACGTTTTTATAATTATAAAGTAGATTTAGTAGAGTATTTTAATTTATAATTATAAGTAGTACATTTAGTAGAGTATAGACGGTTTTATCCGCTGGTAAGTTTTTAGTAAGAGATTCATCTCTAAACCTGAATTTGACCATAATTATGTCTTATACTGGAAATAAAATTTTAATAAATAATTACTTACTAATAGAGGTTATTGATTCGCATAATAACATTTTTTAGTATTAGTAGAGTAGATGGTATAAATCCCCTACTCCATCTACTAGTGTCTCCCACACCATATGAAAAAAACACGTACCTACATAACAAGTAAAACGTTCTCTAAAATCAATGTCTAAAATTAATAAATTAATATATTTCTTTACAGGTAAATTTTATAAGTTGAACGGATTAGGTTTAACCCAAAAGCTGCTTCACGAATATGGACCTATCATCAGGTTGGACGGAACGTTTGGTCTAGAACCCATTATAATGCTATTCGATGCCGAAAGTTCGTCACAGGTACTTTATTTAAAGTTATATATATAATATAATATATATATAAATAATACTGGACTTTTCACACCGCATCATCTAGCCCCAAACTAAGCCAAGCTTGTACTATGGGAACCAGATAAACTACTTATATACTCTTTTTTTGTTTCTAAATGCATACATATTATACATAGAAACACCCAGACGCGAGATAAAGATTTGCAGATCATACAAACATTTATCCTGCGGCGGGGATCGAACCCGCAACCTTCTGCGTCACAAAAGGGCTTTCACCCACTGCGCCACAGAGGACACACAGAGATTATGAGCACTGAATTCAGAAACTCTAAAGCTGCCTACGGACTACCCGTTCCAGGCTACGCGTTCACTTGTTCCAATGAATCCTGCACGGATTACTCGTTCCAAGCTATGCGTTTACTCGTTCCAGCGAGTCATCAACATTTTGACATTTTACATCGGAGCGCGTGAGAGCGTAGCCAACGCGTAGTCCATTAAGCCTATGACATGAGGTGTAATAAAATGGTCAAAGAGCATATAATGCTAATTTCTTGTTAAATTCACCATGATAGAGCCCAAATAGAGCTAATTAACATCATTATCATCAGCCCTTCCCATCCCACTGCGGGGTAGACTATTTTGTCTGACGTGTCGTGTCAGACAAAACTATATTAGTTCATATACTAATATAGTTTTATAATGTAGGTACCCTATTATTAGTTTTATAAATTTTGGAATAAAATCGTACGTATATTTAATTTTTAGGTCCTGAGAGGTGAAAACTGGATGCCTGTTCGGCCTGGGTTCAAAAGTCTAGAATACTACAGAAATAATTTGAAAAAGAACAGGAAACCCGGAGACCCTACTGGACTGATCACTGAGTGAGATTTATACGTACTAATTTCCTGCGCTTAGCGCCACAATTAATTGAACACTATATTGGGTGCAATATTAAGAGCATGCAAAGATATACTTGCAAAGATAATCTCTTTTTATTAGACCCCTCGCAAACTACAGACTTTCTATCGGCCGATAGTTGAGACGGAATATACTTCGGCTCGTAATGAGTATAGCCTGTCTCTACTACCGATAGAAAGTCTGTAGTCTGCCAGGGGTCTTAGTATGGTATTTTCCCTTGTTTACATTAGATTAGCAACAAAAGTACTGGGCAAGTAACTCGTACAAACTTTCTTAAGTTAGCGGCCAACTTTGGTGACGGGGTTTTTAGCCTACGGAAGGCTCCGTTATGAGTTAACAACTTAATAGCCGATACTTTTTTAGCCTTTGAAGCACGAAAGCGCTTACGTTTTTATCAATGCGATCATTTTAACTGATGAACTGTAAGTTTTATGAATGCTTCTCTTCATTTACAGTCACGGCGAAAATTGGCGAAAGATGAGAACAACAGTTAACCCAGTGCTAATGCAGCCGAAAACAATGCGGCTCTACACTACAGTCCTCGACGAAGTTGCACTCGATATGATAGAAAGGTAATGTAAATATTAAGGTTTTATTCAATGATATGAATATAATTGGTTTTATTAGTCTCAGCCTACAGCTTCATGTTCAAATATAGATAAAATAAAAACTATTTTTAAAGTAACCTCACGCTTAGGGATCATTTGGATCAAGATCGGTGAGTTCTGAGGTTTAAAACGTAGATCCTCTTTCTGAAGTCGGTTAAATTAAGTTTTTTTTCCAGACTAAAATCAATCAAAGATGAAAATAACATGATTAAAGGAAACTTCAGTCATGAAATGAACAAATGGTCTCTAGAATCTATCGGCGTGGTGGCTTTGGGCTGCAGACTGAACTGCTTGGACCCCAACCTCCCGGAAGACTCGCCTGTGAGGAAACTAATTCAATGCGTGCACGATCTATTCGTAATCGCAGACCAACTGGACTTTAGACCCAGTATCTGGAGGTATTACGCCACGTCAACGTATAAAAAAGCTATGAAACTCTATGAAGAACACGAGACGTAAGTATTTTTTCTAATGATAATAATGGTAAATCGTAGAGCGTTTGTTCTCGTTCTAGTTCAAAATGCAACCTACTTCTTTTTCCTATCATGTCACGTCAAACTTTTAGTTTTGGTGAAAAGAAAATAAGTTACTAAAAATAACTTTTTTAGCACGCCAATAATTTGTACTTATTGCGGGCTATGAGAATTGTTTATGTTTACAGCCTTGCAAAATTTTTCATCGATAAAGCATTGCAAGAGTTTGAAAAGAAAGGAAAAACCGAAGACGAAAAGGGGGTTTTGGAGAAATTACTGGAAATCAATGAGGACTATGCCCTCATTATGGCATCAGATATGTTGTTCGCTGGAGTTGACACGGTTAGTGATTGTGAGTTGATCGAGGTACAGTCAGCGATAGTGGTCGTTTGTCAATAAAAACCATTTTTGTGTTTACAGGCTGCAAACTCGATTATTGGGGCGCTGTATCTTCTTGCTGAAAATCCAGAGAAACAAAACAAACTACGCGAAGAGCTCCTGTCCAATAGCGAAAAAAGGCCATACTTAAAGGCGTGCATGAAAGAGGCCATCAGATTGATGCCTATCACTTCTGGCAACATGAGACTCACAACGAAAGAGTACAACGTAATGGGGTACAAATTACCGAGTGGGGTAAGTAAACTGTCTTTGAGAATTAGACGCGCGTTTTATAGTCTGTGACTTAAGTCCATAAAGTTCAAGGACAAAATTTTGGTTTGATAAGTCTGATTCTGAAGATACTAAGATTTAAAATCAAATATTCATGAACACTCGCCGCTGACCGTACGAAATTGAGCACGCACATTGAAACTCTGTCACTGATTTTCATACTGGCGTTGATTCATTTTTAGCAATGCTTTCATATTTTATTTGCATTTTTAATGCATTATCTATAAGCACAATGATAATGATATTTTTTCTTAGATAACTGCTTATCTAGACAAAACAACAACAATAAACACTTATCATAATAGGTAAATAATTGATACAAATAAACATTTGACGACCTCTGTGGCACAGTAAGTGAAAGCCCGCTTGAGACGCAGAAGGTTGCGGGTTCGATCCCCGATAAATGTTTGTATGATCTGCAAATATTTATCTCGGGTCTGGGTGTTTCTATGTATAATATGTATGCATTTGCAAACAAAAAAAAGTATGTAAGTAGTTTATCAGTTGTCTGG
Organism: Epirrhoe alternata; assembly: GCA_963565295.1. Taxonomy (NCBI): domain Eukaryota; kingdom Metazoa; phylum Arthropoda; class Insecta; order Lepidoptera; family Geometridae; genus Epirrhoe; species Epirrhoe alternata. The sequence continues at coordinate 6,643,206 of OY751381.1, read as the reverse complement.
TTCCCATAGTACAAGCACAGTTTGGGGCTAGATGATGCTGTGTGAAATTGTCCAGCATTATTTTTTTCTATACTTACTTTATTTCCTTCAATAATGTCACTACGATTCTAAACATTTTACGGGTAAACCGTTAGGTAGGTACATATTAAGTAAGGAATGGTAGAGTTTCAAATATTTTTTGATATTTTCAGATGCAAGTAGTGTTTGGTCACCAAGAAATGTCCCTGATAGAAGAAAACTTCCCTCGAGCGAAGGAGTATATACCGGAGAGATGGATAGTAGACAAAGATGATCCACTTAGCTACAAGAACGCGCATCCATTTGCGTATAACCCATTTGGTTTCGGTGCTCGCAGTTGTATAGGTACTTATTTTCACTGTATTTTCCTGTAGGTATACCTAGGTAGCTGGTAGATCTATCTATAACTCTTTCATTCTGGAACAGCTGAATGGATTTGTATAAAGTTATAAAGGGTATTTATAACCAAGCTTAATACATTAAGCTATTTAGCTATTTTATCCCGAAAAAGTGGTACCTAAGTAAGTATTCTTGAAAATTCGTGCATAACACCGCGGGTCGCAACTTTAAAGGGTTAAGGTGCATTTACACGGTGCGATACGATTTAGCATCGCACGTCAATTTTCCCGTGTGAACGCTCATCGTATTTTAGTAAAATCGCATACGATGAGCGTTCACACGGGAAAATTTACGTGCGATGCTAAATCGTATCGCACCGTGTAAATGCACCTTTATTTGTAAAACACCGGTAGCCTCTCAGGACTGTATTACTATTATCATAAGGAACAACTTTTCTTCTATGACTTTTAAAGATTCATCATTATTTTTTTTTCATCAGATTGTCATACAAAAATAAAAATATTTAAATTGAACGCTCTAAATGTTACGAAGCCTATGCGGAACAAAAGAAAGCGATAGTACAAAACGAAGGGAGCGGGGTTGGGGCGGCGGGGGCCGAAATGTTCGATTGGACTATGTTTTAGATAGGAAAACGAAATCTTGAATGTTTGTTTTTGGTAAATGTATTTTTTTTTTATTAAATAGGTCAGCATTTGACCTCACTCTGCCTGATGTTAAGCAGTATTATGTTTTGTAAAAAGTCATAGAACAAAAGTTGTTGTTTATGATGATGGTGATACAGTCCTGAGAAGTTACCGGTGTTTTACAAATAACCCTGTATAAGTACTTTCTAGACCTAGCCTTTTTAGATGAATTTGAATGTAACTTTTATTACGCTACATTTTATTTCCACTTTGTATTGCAGGTCGAAGAATAGCCGAACTGGAAATGGAGACATTCCTGGGTAGAATGGTGGAACACTTCCACGTGGAGTGGTTCGGCGGGCCACCCAAAGTTGAACAGACGTCATTAAATTACATCAAAGGACCGTACAACTTTATATTAAAAGATGTAAATAAATAATGTAATGTAATTAAAAACATTTGTAAAACTTCTTCAGAGTTTTTTTTTCTTGCAATAAAACTTAAAACTCTATAAATAAAACTAAGCATACGTACTCTAAAGTATGGTTTAACTTATTTAGGTACAGGCAGGACACAACCCATATGTATTTTGTGATGATGAGTAATAGAACATCTAATAAGTACGCTATTTGATAGCTGTGAAAATAATGACATTACATTTTATTACCTTCAAAACTAAAATCAAATTCTAGGAATATCCACAGATAAGTCTGCAATAACGTAAGATACTGCAGCCCAAAATGCAGCGCACTCAATAACATCAGTCTTGTTTTGAACGTTCATAGTATCCCCTTCACTGTGATGGAACCAAAAGTAACGTTCATTGGCATTCAACAAAGATGCCCCTGGCACGCCCTTTCTCACAAATAGCGTAATATCCGACCCCGGCCCGCCACTTTCCGTCATCTTGTCTATCGGAGCGAATTGTTTTAATACTTCCTTGATAATACAGAGAGCCGATTTCGACCCAGCCACGTCTAATCCCAAAGGCTTGAACGTTCCCTCGTCTGATTCCATAATGAAGTTAATGTTATCAAGCTCGTTTATATGCTTTGTTAGATAATCTGCAGCTCCGACTAAGCCGGGTTCCTCTGAAGTCCACAGTATAGCGCGTACGGTTCTTTTGGGTGTCAACTTTAACTTTTTGAGAATAATAGGTACAAACCAGCTTATCATCATGCCACCCCCATCGTCCATTGCACCTGTGCCTACATCCCAACTGTCAATGTGCCCTGAAACAATAACCAGTTTTTCTGGATGCTCTTTTCCTTTTAAATCGATTATAGTGTTGCGGGATATCTCGATATCAAACGTGTTGGACATTTTAATGTGCAGTTTTATCTTTTCGCCACGATTTTGTAGTCTCCTCATCAAATCGGCATCTTCGTGGGTGATAGCAGCTGTTGGTATTTTGGGGACATTATCGCCGTAGAACTGTGCACCGGTGTGTAGAGAGTAAATGGAAAATGGAGTTACGCTTCTGACCAAGGTGGCAATGGCGCCTTTTTTCGATGCTTTTGTGGCACCTTGCGATCTGTACACAACTGTGTCTCCATAAGTCACATAATGGGCATCAAATACTACAATTTTTCCTTTGATCTTTGTACTCTCTATTTTTTCGAGTTCTGCAAAGCTGCTTATGACAATTGCTTCTGCTGTGATACCATCGGGAGGAGTGCTTATACTAGTCCCAAATCCTAGTATTGCAATGTTCTTGTCGTATGGCTCTACCATCCTGCCTGATTCCTCTCCACGTACCCAATGAGGCGCCTGAAAATAATACTAATGCAAAACACATTCCTGCAACTATATTTGTTTACATAGGTTTAAATTATTCTCTCTTATATTATTTACCTGCACGCTTTCAGTTGTAACATCATTGACTCCATTTTGAACGGTAAGATTAATCATGTGATCTATAGCCTTTTCTAAAACAGTGCTTCCAGATGGACGTGCTCCAAAGTTATCGATGAACTTCTCATACCTAAAAGTAACAGTTTATAATAAGTACCAGATATCCAGGAAATAAGAGTTTATGTATACGAGTATTAACCCTCCTGTACCTAATAAACAAATGTTTTCAGTATCTTCTCTTTACTTACTCTTCATACATCTCCGCTCCATATTTATTGATAATTTCGTCCATTATTTGCCGTGTCACATTTTTGTAAGATGCTATTTCTTCGGCAAGCTTTGGATCCCACACACAATCTTCAAATCGATTTATAATAACACTACATTTTATCGGAACACAAAATATTATTAGACAGAATAATTTCAATTGAAACATAATTACTAGACAATGGCCAGTGTCCATGTGATATAAAGAAACTATCCCCGACTTATCAGCGTTCATTAACCTATGCCATATTGACCTAGAGATCAAGCTGTATTTCAACAAAATACCTAATCTATAGAAACATTGAGATCAAAATATTTTTGAGTGCTCGTAGCTAATGTATCTACATTCTCTCTTCAGTCTTCTTGAGTCCCCTCTCTGCTCCTCTCTTTTCTGTAGAGCCATTTCGCAATTCCTATATTTTAAAAACCTGCAACGCTTTTACCGTATAAAATAATAGAAGAATCACTTTTATTCGGGCCGAGTGAAATTTCGCCTCGATGTTCGATTCGAAGGTTGTGTGAAATCTATTTTTCGTTTTGGAACTGTCGTTTTCTTTTTTATCGAAACGATTTCATAGTTTTAAATACTTATTTTTTAGTTCTACGTACTATTAAGTTTATTTTGTTTCACTTTGGGAAATCGTCCCGCGAAATTACGGTCTACACAAAGACACGTGACTAGAGAGACTGATTTTCTTGGTGAAACCGGTAAACCGGTCACCTGTTTAATAACTTTCACATTCCCAGTTCCATAAGTAAACCTAATCATAGCTTTTTGGATATGTTAGAATCGATAATCGATCTTGGATTATTCTTAAAACATAGATGCAACTTGCTTCTGCGCGCGGCTTCGCCCGCGTGGTAGGTACCAACATTTTGAAAAGCCTATATGCTATTCGAGGTCACTATCTACGCCTATTCCAAGTTTCATCCAAAACCGTTCACTGGTTTAGGCGTGATTGATACACAAACATACAAACATCTAAACCAACTCACAAACTTTCACCTTTATTATATGAGTGGGATACCTTATGACCAATTTATCATCGAAGGATATTTACGCCTATAGATAAAAGTAATGTATAATCAGGAGAAAGACAAGCCTACTAGTATAGTCGTGGAAACCATTAGCGGGAACAAAGGACTGTAGAGCACAAACACGGCAGTCCCACTCTCCTGTTGCCGAGCTTAATGCATTCGCAAATAGTGACGACATTCAATAGCCTTTAACGACTCAACTATACAGAATCAACTAATCAAAAATATTGTTTTTGAAAGCAAATAAAAGTTTACGAATTCTATGCGATTCATTAACGAAATACATTCGCGAGTCGAAATTTAATCAGACCCTGCCTGCTGGTGGCATAAATGGTGACCTTTGGGAAACAAAGAAGATTTATCGTTGACCTGAGGTACTTGAAACCTTGTAGGAGGCCAAAATATATTTAAGGGGCAGTATAGGTAATATATCGTGTGACCTAAACTTTTATGAACGTGTCGATATTCATGCTCACAAATATTGAATAGGTACTAAATCTATCGCTCGCAGCATGTAAAACAGGCATAAAATATTACCCACCGTGGATAAGTCGGAAGGCCGACGTGAGCACACTAAATCAAGTTAATAAATAAAACAGGTATCAAGAGGAAGAAATCGCGTTTCATTTCTATCAGGAAAATATTTTTTGCTAACCAACCATCCATCAGTTTCCTTGTCGAAAAACTAAGAAATACAAGAAATAAACATTTTATAAACTATACGATAAACTATACGTTTACGACTATATCCCCAAGACACGGTAGATCTTTTTGTATATTCCAGCCCTATTGTGTATACAGTACATTGCGCGATATTGTTGTGCTATGAACTATAAGCTATATATAATAGCGTAGGCTTAAATGCGCTTTAAAGGATCTGCCCCCCTCCCTAGCCATGTTACAAATAGAAATGGAATAGAAATGGAATCGACAGATAACGCTGAGACTATACCTGCGCCTAATGGCATTAATTGCAAAAACTGCCTACATTTTATGTCAAGTGTCGCGGCACGTGAGTTCTTGGCATTATGTCAAACTGACGATTTACATAGAGCCAGGAACTCACGTGCCGCCCGCCATAAGTCTGCAGTCTGCGAGGGGTCTTAAGACTACGCTATAATATATATATATATAGTCCTCCTTGTCGGATTCGACAAAGGCGAAACCTGGCTTGAAATCAAAATTAGGTAATTATGAAAATAATTACCTAATTTTGATTTCAAGCCAGGTTCATAACCGAAAGGTTATGAGCCCGAATGTGGCTCGCAAAGCCAAATTTGGTCTTAAATGACCTGTTGCAGGGCGCACAGTGCAACTGACCACTTGCGTTATAGGTGTAGGTGTAGGAAGGCTTCGGGCGGGTCTTCTTCATAAGGCGTTTGGCGTCAAGATCTTCTAAGCGACGCTCCTCAAAAAGATTCACAGCCTCATGAACGGATCTGTGAATGGCGCAGCTATAATATATAGCGTATAGTTCATAGCACAACAATATCGCGCACCATATTTTTTTTATAGTAAGCCAATAATTTATAGTACAGTACAGTGTGAACGTGTCCATAATAAAAATATGATGCGCGATATTGTTGTGCTATGAGCTATATGCTACTATATTAAAGCGTAGTCTGAAACCAGCTTAAAGATGTCTAAGCCAGTCAGTCACATGCCCACATAAACGTTAACATTTTCTACAGAATTCGCAAGTAGCTATTTAGAATGAAAAGCGAGAGACATTGTAGGTTGTCAAATGAGACACAATAATCATTGTGGAAGTTTAACTCAAGTTTCGGTTTACTCAAGCGGGAGTTAAAGACGAAGTTTTACCACAAATAAAACCTTTCCTCCTCAAGGGGATGTTATTTGTAATGTTTTTTGTCCCATGTTTTGGGAATGTACTCTCGGCGCGGATCCAGCCCTCAAAAAAGGTTGTGGGCACAGCCTCCCAAAAATGGCTAAGGATGCGAGTCGGAATCAAAAATCGCTATCGGCTAAACAATTTAAAGAAATCAAGGAACTTTATGTGTTAATTTTCACAAAAATTGGTTAAAAAAATGCGACCTAGGTGTGTGAGAACATTCAGACTAACCGACAGACAAACACATTTTTTTGGTCAATCTCTAAACTTTGGTCTAAAGGTTGTTGTGGATGCCCACAACAACCTTTAGACCGAAGTGGGCATGCGCCCACCGTGCCAATAACGGTGGATCCGCGCCTGAATGTACTTTGATAAAATACAATAATTATTTCTTCCTCATGCTGATACGTAACTTTTAGTTAAAAATTAACTTCTGCGTTCTTACAAATAGGGACACCATTTCTGTAGTATTCTAAGTGTGTTTTGTAAAGTTATGTATGTCATATACATTGTAATATATTCAAAATTTACATATTTTGAGGGGAAAACTGCATTATAAAAACTTTATTTCCTGATACAATAGGTCCTCGGTGACCCGTTAGCAGACCATATTGTATCCTTGTAAGGAATTTTAGGAATTTTTCGTTACATTCGGGAAACATTCAACAAAAGATACGAGGGTTCGAAGTTAGGGCTCGTTCTACGTCAATATGTGTGAATTTATGGGAAATCGTTGTTTACGAGGAGCGAAATGTTCGGATCAAGTTACAATAAATATAAACTACTTATACGTACGATAATGAAAATAAAAATTGTGGACTTTTTACATTCACATCTTCATGATTTGTATTAGTAAACAATAATACTCGTATGCATTGTATGTTTTAAACACCGTTTACACAATACCATTCTGGCATACCATTCTTGCTTCTTGCCACAGAATATTAGCTCTTGCTCCGTTGAGTTTGCAATGCGAAAGCAAGAGGCTGGAATGGTCAGAAAGGAATTGAGTAAACGGCGTCTTAGTCATAAGCTTATTCTGATGTAGATTGTAGGTATATTACTTACTTTTTTACTTAGTATTGTACTCTGGCGGAGTTTGAAAAGAAGTTTAGAGGATGCCGTAAGTACCAAAATCAAAGTATAAATAATAATAATAAATAAATAAACGTTTATTTTCAGAAATACAGGTTTTACAGCGAGCGAGAAATATAACTAATTAGGTAAATCTTATTTTTAACACCCTTGCTCGTAAAGCTGATGTAATTCCACCGGTTTTAAATATGTAAAGCGGGTCATAACAAACGCGTGTGTTATCAAAGCAAATAGTTATGTTATAGTCCATACAAATTCCATAACAGCATTATTTGCCATTTCAAATATGGAACTGATCGTGAGTCGTGCCTCCAGCTAGTGAGCAGCGCGCTGTTGCTATTCAAAGGAGAACTAATCGCCGCGCGGCGCCAGTCAGTAGGCAGTCTGTTCAAATGGCGGGAAAGCAACAGTGTGCATTCACAGATTGAGTTTATTTAAATGTTTTTTTTTTCTGTTTCCTCGCAAATGTGTTAAAAAACGTCGTACGATATACGTGCGTATTGGTTATAACATGCTCGGCTCAATTACGCCCTCGCCTGCGGCTCGGGCTGAAATTCCGCCTCGCATGTTATTACCATCTTTACGCACTAATATCGTAATGTACTATAGGTAACTTATAGTATGCTAGCGTGATGATGATAATAAAGTGATTTTGTACAAGAACGTGTAAGTAATGACATTCATTGTAATGTACTCGTATTACTGTAATAACTACATAATTATACCCCAAGTAATACTAATTAAATAATATTTAAACCCTAACGGCCTTATTAATAAACGTGGTGTAAAGTTACGACAGGCTTAAACAAAAAAGAATATTACTCCTAAGTTACAACGGTCGTAACTTAACACCACGTTTATCAATAAGGCCGTAACGGAAGCGTTTTATGAATCCTCTGAAACGCGAAATTAATACCTTTATCTCAGTTCAAAGCAGATAAAGGTCTGCAATAAATGAGTTAAAAATCAGTGGAATAGAAATAATGGGTTATTCCCTTATGGTAGACCAATCAAGAAATTCACAAATTAGATTGTTTTTTTTAATTTCTTACCTCGAAAGGCGTATTTCAATTCTTAAAAATGTTCCATCGTATTAATGAGAAAAGTTTAGCACCAAGCAAAACGTTTAATCAAGCCGGTGGTGGACTAATGAATGTTATCTGTTCCCGTGGGAGATGTTTTGGAGATTTATTTTATGTGCTATTACAAGTTTGTCTTCATTTAAACTTGGGCTGAAGAAGAAAGGTACCAATAATTGGATTTGCATACTTGGGACCAGAGAGCTCTTCAAACACAATGTTTACCTCAACAGCATGTTGATTAGCGGAAAGAATGGCCAAACTTATAATTAGGTTCTCAACCGCGGCCAACAGGCGTGCCATTCCTGTTATTTGGACAATATTTATGATGATAAGATAAAAATAAAAGAAAAACTAGCTATTTGAGTAAACTTTAAAGTCAATGCAAAAACATCAGAATAGCCCAACGCTTTTATAATCAAGCATTACTATTTTTCGTGCTCTTCAAAACACAGTAGCTTTCAGTTGTTGCCACTTTTGGTCAGGTCACCCATCTATTTTGTTAAAGCGCAGAGCCTCTCTTAACACTTAACTGCTCCGTGATAGATGCTGGTGATGTAGGTTGTGCTTATTGAGGCTATCTTCTTCAGTAGTAACTACAGTGAGAGGCATACTTACCTTCAGAGATTTGTCAGGATCGACTTAACATGCTACATTTTACACAATAATTAACTATTTAGTAACTCGTTTCATTTATTCAGTTGCGCTCATTTTAAGTCCCAAGATGAGCATCGAGACCATTTCAACTAGCTCCGTCCTAGGCGAGCAAAATTGAAACCGACTGTACCCCTACCACTGTTTTATTCCTTTTTAACAGAACTGGTCTGCTTGTCTTGTAAATAAAAACCAGCCAAGTGCGAGTCGGACTTGCGTACGAAGGGTTCCGTACCTACTATCTATAAAAACGGCAAACAAATCACGTTTGTTGTATGGGAGCCCCCTTACATATTTATTTTATTCTGTTTTTTAGTATTTGTTGTTATAGTTTCAACAGAAATACATCATCTGTCTAACTTTCACGGTTCATGAGATACAGCCTGGTGATAGACGGACAGACAGACAGACAGCGAAGTCTTAGTTCCGTTTTACCCTTTGGGTACGGAAGGAACCCTATGATGGAATAAAACAATCAGTATTATCAATATTCAGCTATGGCATTTACTTGTTAAAATCCGCGCCGAACGCGCCGAACTATCAATTCTAGGTCTGTAGTTTCTAGGCGAGCAAAATTGAAACCAACTGTACCCCTACCACTCTTTTATTCATTTTTAGATGGGTACTGTGCGAACATATGGGCGATCAGCTATAATTTACATTTTGTCATGATCTTTTCTGCTAAAGAAAAATGTAAAATGGTAAAAGGAAATAAAAATAAGTTATGAACTACACGACAGGGGAAATTAACTTTTAAATTCCTTTAAAATTTTAATAATTTCGTTTTAGGTATTTGTTCTCGCGTCACTAGCAAATTGATAATAACTTAGAAAATTAAAACTTTTGACTGCAAAATTTACCAGAAATGAGAACACTTGACCAACCTATAGCTGCTCTGTAACTTCATCAGTGCTAAGGGAGCTGATATATTTTAGAAACAGCTCTGAAACAGAATTCCCGAAGCTCTCCCAAAGGCTTGGCGAGGGCCAACAGCTATTGGAAAACATTTAGCACTATCCCCACTCGGCGCACGTCGCTCTTATGTACTTTGCCTAATTCACACCGAGGCGTAACGAATTCTGTAAAAACTGCAAACTGGCGGCAAAAAACACAGGAATGCTGCATACAGCTAATAAGAACTTACACAAAAAACTTCTCAACTTGAATTTAAAATCACAAATACCTAATAAACTCCTAATTAATCAATTCTAGAAGGTTGCGGGTTCGATTGCCACCGCGAGATATATGTTTGTCTCTGCAAATATTTATCTCGGTTCTGGCTCAAGCTCTGGGACCAGATGATGCTGTGTGAAATGTCCAGCAATAAGTATTTTTTTAATTTATCATTGTTAGATCAGACACCTTCAGTAGGTAGGGATCTTTAGTCAGATCGCGTACCGTAGGTACACCAGTGAACAATTTTGCATGTGCGCGACAGTGGTATAAATTGAAGCCAGTCCTCCACTTATTATACAGTTTATCTCTATGATATAAAGTTATTCGTTCAACTTTTAACAAGCATAATATTTGAACTACTTTTTCGGAGTTCTAATTCCAATTGTCGAACTCAGAAATGAGTTTTAACTAGCTTCGAAAATATGGGACCAGTTTTGTAATAATAAGTACATTCAGAATCATAAATCATTTTTCCAAAATTTATAATAAATACATCATCCAAGTGTACCTATAGCAACGTTTTGTAATATAGCATGAGATAACTTTCCATAATTCTGAGTATCATATCGTATATTTTCTTGGTAATTCGATATTTCTTTGGAGTACTAGTTAATTAGTGTATGTCTATCCTATCAGCAACAAGGATGTGATACGATTACGTCATCATATCAAATTACTATTTTCCTCATCCTTTATCCTCATCTATTTGATCTCAAAGTAATTATGTTGTTAATGTTACAAATATGTATGTGAGTGATTACGATGAAATTAATTTCTGTATTTGCTTTTGTTCTTTGCCTAAAATAAGATTGAACGAACAACAAATTCGAATGGAAAAAGTAATTTTGAAAAGAGAAAAGTTAAGAAGCTATTATGATTCATCATTAATCCTCGATATGAATTAACTAAAGAACTTCGGTTAGATTCCGTCCTTTCATCTCTGTCTTCCTTAGCTGACTTAAAGATTAAAACTTGGATGATAATAAAACGGAATCTCATTGGAAAGTGATAGCCTGTTCCAATGTTTTCTTCCTATCATCCATTATAAGTACTTAGGCACCTTTGCCAATTTTACAAGTGTAAAATTAATATGGATAGAAATTGGGTGTCCTTCACGCATATGTGAAAGCAGACTCCAACATGGAACGAAGTTCGGTAATTATTTTAAAAGCTTTGCTAATGATGCGTTTAGTTTCCAGTTGCTTGACTTTGGATGTGTTTAGATAGGGCGCAAATGTACTAATATTTATATATCTATACTAATATTATAAAGAAGAAAGATTTGTTTGTTTGTTTGTATGTATGTTTGTTTGTTTGAAATGAATAGGCTCCGAAACTACTGGCTCGATTTGAAAAATTCTTTCACCAATAGAATCCCACATTATCCCTGACGAACATAGGCTATATTTTATCCCGGGAAACTGAAGTTTTCCCGAGGGAACGCGGGTAACACCGCGACGGACAGCTAGTATATAATATTCTTACTTCCTATTAAACGAGTAGGTTCATAAACTAATAGGTATATGTGATATTATCATTAATCAAAGGAGATAAACTTGGTTATTCAATAATAATCATACCAATCAGCGGTGCCTTCTTAATATTTATAGATCCTACATTTTACATTGGCTTGTTGAATTACTTTTTTATTACTATATCTGAGAAAGCTCTGGCCGTTACCTGGAAGTTAATGGCAACGTAAACTGGGGTGGCTGTGTAGTTTATTGAAATAGCGCGCTCCGTGCGACCGGTGTGGCGCGCACGTCCCGACGACAAATGGACTGCCACTTCTCTAGCCAGCCTTATCCACTGCATATTTTACGAGGGGTCAACAGGCTTAAAGCACTTTTACGCTAGATAAAACAAAATCCTTGGTGTTACTGAGTAAAAACTGAGAACTGAGTGGATTAATAATGTGCTATTGAATTTGCCAGACTTTCATTTAAACTGGATGAATAGACGTGGCGAATTGGTTGTGACTGAAGTTGTTGGCAGGTTCATAATTGATAAGAACGTTGTGGATAGATTGCTTTTATTAGGGACCAGGGCGATTTTAAAATGTTTTTTTTCTACAATATAATGAGTATTGCAATTCGGAAGTAATTAAAGGTCTTGAGGGTTTGTATTCCAGCGGTATGAATTGAGTTTTCGTTTCGAGCATCAACAAGATCTCTAAAATAGAAAATTTTAAATCTGACAAAGTAGCAATATGCGTTGCGTTATCCAAGTAAACTAAGTAAAGTCACTCAATTAAAATCTCCCTTAGGTAAGTTTAAGAGCCAAAGCTATTGTAAGTTGGTATTAAATTTCCGTTTCTTTGCGCTGATACTATTCGAAGTTAAAGCTAGATTGGTTAGAAGGATCACAGTGTCTTTTAACATACTAAGCTGGAATTTCCTGAAGCCTCCGAACGGGAGCAGTCTCTCGGGTGATAAAGTTTATTGCTCTAGAAGATTGAGAGTACCTTTGGTTACTAACTAGTAATTGCATAGAACTAGAAGAAACCAAATCGTAGTGACCACAGTTAAGTAGGAAAAGAAATGTTGCAAATAAATTGGATCAATTTATACAGGTTGGCCCGAAAGTGTGAAGTAGTAGCACAGAGCTTTCTGAATTAATTCATAAATTCAATAAGACTTGAAAAAAAACTGAAGTAAGTTTTATATCCTGATACTACCGCCAGTAGAACACATGCTTATAAAATTACTTCAAAGTGTGCTAAAAATGTAAAAAACGCGCAAAAGGGTAGATTTAATTTCCGTCACCCTTATGTTCCCATGCTACCTGTTTTCACCGACAGTCGCGCACGTATTTGTGATGCTCGCGTGAAGGGCAAGGTTGACTCTAATAATACTAATGGACATGCGACCTCTACCATTGGCTGGTTACGTTATATGTAAACTGCTATTATTTAACGCGGAATAGCAAAATTTTTAGGAGAGATAAAAGAAGCTATAATGTTACGTAAAGCTTGTGCAACATTTTGCTAAGACCAGATGAAATCCTACCTTGATTTATCGTGCTACAAATGAAGATTGAACTTTATGCTAATGTAATGACAAAATTGTTTTTGTGTCTTTGAATTTGCAGCGTTTCTAAAAAAAAGGAAATGAAAATAATGAGTACTTTTTATTGAGTCGAAATGTCAAGTAAATGGTAAGGGGTTGAATGTGGATCGCGTGTGGAGGCCACGGTTACGTCCGGCGTGGTTATCGACAAATCTGATCCACTTCACGTGGCGTAAATCATTCATGAGCTGACATCACTGAGGGTCGAGGATATTTCTTGGTATGCGGGCTGTCCAGGCTTGATTATCATACGTAAGACAAAGGCTGGAAGGAACTAATATGCTTTTGCATCCATCTCAGTCTAGGGAAACGAAAATATAAAACACGTAACTTAGTTACATTGTAGACTAGAGACTTTGCATTGATTTCACGATATTTTTAGCCTTTTCTTTTTTTCTAAGATAAATAAAAGAAAAATTATAATTGTACTTAATAAAAGTCTCACCTTTTTACCAAATCCACAATCCTGAAATTCTAACTAGATCTTCGTTACCTGGGGAACGTTTTTGTATAAACTGCTTACCTCCCTGAGATCAGGGCGGCCACAAAACACGTCATGAATAATTCAAACCGGTAGCTAGTCGCTTTGTGGTGTGTAATTCATTTAGTGCATACGACGGCGAGCTATTCATACATCGCATTTAAGATTAACTAGCTTCGTCTGTGACTTTATCCCTCCTGTATCGAGCTAACATCGAGATTTATAAAGAATCACGTAGGTAGTATATTTTGTACCAAAGCAAAGCAAGTTTGTTACATGTAAGGTTTCATTACATAAAATGTCACGACGTTAAGGTGTAGGTATGTGAATAATTAGAATATTTTCATAACAGCTATACATTACTGTGCACGTTAAAAGACTTACTACGTCTATGTACTAAAAAGACACTAATTGAGAACAAAGAGATTGTATCAAAAATAAAAGCTTCTAAATCAGCTAGTCTAGTCAGTGCCAAGTAAAAGAAGCTAAGCAGCAAAAAAAAATCTGTGGTGAAATTAGAACGGCAGCATAGTGAATATTGCATGAAGGCTTGTCGACCGGAGTGAATAATTTCCATGTGGACATAAGTGTTGTTCCACATCGCGGTCTTCTAAATCCGATCGATATTTTCCCAACATTTTTTGATCAGTCCGATACAAAGTTGGCGAGATGAACGTAGGTATATAATTATAGTAATCTCTCATTTAAAGAACTTGTAGATGTTTGTTTAGTGTCAAATGGAGTGGAAAGGGGCAAGAGAAACATTTGACCAGCAGTGAGACAAAACTGGCTGTGTTGTGTAGATCACAAGTCTTCTTCTTCTATGTACTAATTTCTTGCGAAGCAATGTGGTGAAAGGACTTTAAATGCGCCTTCAAGAGCGCCTCACAGAGATCTGAACTCGCGCCTCTATCTTAAGGGAGAGCATGCGCCCTCCTAGAAGTCATTTCATCATACGATTTGTCCACAGCTAAAATAACATCATAGATAACCTTTCTGCGTTCACGACGTCATCTACATATTTATTGAAGAGAAAACTTCTTTAGGCGCGTTGGGCATTTTTAAGATGGGAAAAATCTATTGAACTTAGGCTGACAGTGTTACCGACACCACCGTCAGCGCCATCTAGTTTTGAACTCCGTAACACGGTGGAGAACCTTGACGATTCAAAAAATACACACGTAATTGTTCAAGTTTTCACTTCTGTCGGCACGTCCTGGAGTGTCACTGTTTTTTTTTTAATGAAATTGAAATGAAATGAAATTTATTTATTTAGCAGCTTAGTTTACAAACTAATTAGGTTGCTAAAGCTACTATTGCACATATTATTTTTCTGTATCGAAAATGAGTTTGGATAAATCATGAACTCGGGTACCATTGTATAAATAATGTGGCGGAACGTTATAGCTGTTAGACGGTTGTTTTATAAAATGTTTGTGCAAAAGTGTATCCAAATATATTTTTGGTAACACCGAGTTGTTTATAAATCCCTTGAGTCACCCTACTCGAGCGCAGAGTCCTGATAAAACATTATTTAAAGCCCTCGAGGTTCTCGAAATATATATTTTTCTACAAAAATAACTTTACGTGACTACTTACAGACAAAGCATTTATGTACACATTTTTATGCTACGGTTTTTTATAAGTAGGTACGATGCAAAAAAATGGTGCTAAATAAGTACATACAATAAGTTTGTCTTCGAATTGATCTTATACCTACTTAGACCAACAACCGTGCTTTGGATATAGTCTTATCCTGTTTCGTCTTCCGCATCGTAACTTATAAACGGATAAACCAATTTTTTTATATCCTTTAAAGTTGCCAGTAAACTGTACTCATTATGATGAAAAACTGTTCAAACAACTAAAACAACAACAGTGCTGTTGGAATTGAAACAAAATTTAAACATCTTATAGAGAAGAATGGTAGGCACAATTACCTAACAACAAATCAGTGAACTATGAAAATAAGTGAAGTACGTAAACTCAGAAGCTAACGAAGCAAGAAGCTACAAATTTATTCTACCATCAAAACAATTTGACGCAATTTTGAAGTTCGCAGGGAATGGCCGTCTCGCCTGCTGGTACTTACTTCGGTCGAGTGAAAACAATTTTCCATTTTCTTTGTAAAAGTACTCAGCAATTGAGTTTGTTAAAAATTCAACTTGCTCATTACGGTTAGTTTTATTTTGCGAGAAAATAATAACGAGGTTTTATATTTATTTCTTTTTTTCACAGTGGTTTCTGCGAGTAACAACTGTAAAAAGAAAGCGTGGGTCGTTTTGAATCTTCCCATCATATCCATTCGGAATTCGTGAACTGAAAACTTTTAGTTGAACGTTATATGAGCATGAATGAATTGAAATCTATAAAAACTACAACTTTCTATCAAGTCCGTCAGAAATAATAAATGTTTAAATAAACACTAAGTACATACCTACTTTTATCGTTTTATTACGAGTTATATACCTACAGCTGTTATGTGGTGGTTTCGTCGCAATGTAGAACTAGTATACCTATTCGTACTACAAGTAGGTAGGTATAGTATAGGATACACTCTAACTGCAATTCGTTTAAAAAATTGAAGAACCCAGAAGTACCCGCGTAACAGAATAAAGCAATGTCGTTTTCTTTCAAACCGATGCCATTCACAGCCAATGTAATTTTCTCAGTACAGATTCTCAAGTAAACCACAGATTTTATACCGGTCCAGATCTATAAACACTTCACGTTCCTCGCCGGGATTCTGCGCGTGATATGAACTGCAATGAAGTACTGAAAGGTACTTTCATACTTATTGCTTATTTTTGAACTTATAATTAATCTCTAGAGTTCTGTGAGGCTATTTCAACTAGAAAAGTAAGGATTTTATTTCATTTAAAATTACGACGTTTTTACGACGATCCTTAGATAGCTTGACTGATTCTATTGTTTTTTGTAATTTTATGTACATATTGTAGTAGCTTAGTTTCTGTAATTAAATCAGTATAGACATATATTTAAAATTTGACATCATCTAGTGCTAGAGTTTTGCAAGATTTTATTCGCTGAACCTCCCCAGATTACATAAAACATTTGAATGCCCCCTTTTAGTGTAAAGGTACTACATAAAACTCGATTATATACGAGTAGTATAGGTAGCAAAAATTTTGCTTCCATCAGGCTTACGAATTTCCGCCACAGCCTATTACAAAAAACAATTTAAGCACAGACAACCCCAGGGGCAGCAGCTAGTGATTTATAAAACGGCAATTTCTCCCCAAAATATTTTAAAACGTGAACGTATTCTCTTTCATATTACCAGCTACGCTCCACCACCTGTTATAAAGAAGACTCACCGACCCACTTGCCCATAAAATTTTGAGTCATAACTTTAGCGTAAAGTGCTTCAAAATGCAGATTTATTTCATACCATTTTGCTTCTGCTCAATATAGATTTAAATATTCATACAATATAGTGGTTGAGAACCTGGCGAACTCAAGGCACAACCTTCAGGCTTTTGTGCACAACCGATGTGCTCGTAGACTTGAGTATTCTTCAATGGTCATACTGCAGAGCTAATCTCATTCAATGACATAATGCCAACAATACTCCACCTTGGCGCAATTTTCCACTAGGGCTGAGGCCTTTGCACGGAAAATGCAAGAGATTTAACTTTTCCACTGTCGCATTTATAAATTTGCACCGAATTAATGTGTATTAAGGTACATTATGGTTTGTTGTAGACATCGCCTTGTTAGTGGACTATCAACGAGGCGGCTAGAATTTTCACGGTCAGTGCACTGACTAGCCTCGTCCGACGACAGCCCAGTAATCAATAAATATTTGCTGAACGAATAGTTTATTGCACATCCTAAACGAACTGTATTGTTCGAAGATCTAGAGTAAATCAATTTTGTTTCAGACAAGCGAATAACAATTATAGCGTGAAGCACACGCGAGATGAGTGTACATTTAATTAGATTTGATTGTTTAATTTTAAATCTTGTTTGGTTTAGATAAAGCGAGCTTTAGATTTAAGTTTAAAAGGAAATTGAACGAGGCGAACAGAAAAGAAAGCAATCGAAATAAATATATAAGCCGCATTGGCTGCATGCTTATTTTATAGAACTTTTAATATGTGTTTTTCTAACATATGAGTAAATTTAATTGCATAAATTGAATACGGAAAGAGCGATGCTTACTGAAAAAACTCTTCACTGTGAACTTTATTGGATAAACATGAATCAAAGAGAATAAATGATTGAAAAGTTTACCTCGCCTTATTCAGGATTTGTGGGTGTTAAATTGATTTCGCGATAAACATAACTTACTTTTCTTATTCGGAACAGTCGTTTAAAAGTTTCAGCGTAAATTCAATTGTTTCTCAACAAAAACGTCCCGATTTTCTTCAGATAATTCAAGTTCCCAAACTCCCCGGATTTATAGATGGGGACCGTCAATTTCGACAACGAATGGATGTAGCTTGCGTTTTTATTTTGAATTGCTTTCTATCAGCAGTTTGATAAAAGCCTTCTGCTGTCCAACCCATCGTAACGAAAAGATTCTCCACCAGAACCAAAAAGGTAAAAATTTACTCGATTTTTATAAATGAGGTTTAGTAACTATTGCTGAACATAGGTAATTGCCCAATTGCCCGTATTTCTTATTATATTTGTACCGCATTGATTCTTTTAGCACATAAAAAGGCTGTTAAAGTAATGAGGCCATTAGGTCAATGATAAAACACTAACCCTTAGGTAGAAAGTAAACTATACGTGCCCTACCTTTGTTTTTTAAGTATTTAGATATATTTAATAGGCGAGGCAGGCAATTACTTGAAAAGCTTTTTGTTCATATTGTTAAGCAAACGCCGTATTCATTTTTTTTGGTCTTATTTCGATAAAAGCCTTCCCTTTTTATAAACCTAAGTCTCCCAGCATTACAATGTTTTAGCTTATCTCAGTAGCGCCACGAGTGTCAACAAAACATAGTTTTACATAAACAGCTATTAATTTTCATACGGGTGTTGTTTGTTCGCGCGTGAACCCAATTATTGTGGCGGTATTTTCACTTGTATTGCCATAGGCTATGATAACCACATATAGAAGAGCAGTTCGTGGAGATTTAGGATGAATGAATGAATGAATTAAAATACTTTACAAGATACAATTCAAGAGAGAACCATATTAATAACCAATGCACAATGTGCGGCCTTTTCGTAGAAAAGCGATCCTGGCAACCTTTGGTGAGTTTGATTACAACAAAATACTAAAGTAATTTGCTACCTTAAGGTGATGTATGTCGCAAAACTCACGTTTTGACTGTACGTCAAGCCATTTTTAAGGCATAAAAACACCGATTTTTAATATTTTTCTGATGACAATGAATAGTTTAGGATATTAGTATATTAGTTATGGGAGTCGAAACACGATTGACTTAATTTTACTCGATTGAAAAAAATCACAAAGCATCATAAATTGAAAAAAATCATTTGCTGGTTATTTAAATTTTTTTAATGAAATTTCGTCTACGTGTTCCCTAATAAATACGGATTTCTTTTATTGCCAAGGAGAATTATTTTGTAGCAAAAAATACATTATAAATAACGTTCAGTGTAATTGTGCGCGCGCCGGCCAGCACACCATCAGACAGCCTAGGGGGCTAGGAGGGTGGCGAGCGCGGCGTTAAGCCAGAGCTCACTTCGCCTTAAGTATAATTTTAGGTAGTTCCTTGATATTTTATTCTAATTTTTTGCATAAAATTAATTTCTTTCCAATTATTTAACTTCTTTCATCGTTTCTTAGCTAAGAAATGAGAAGATTAAATTCTTAATTCTTGAACTCATTCAGTTATTTATTTATACCATGACATATAAAATTGGGCTCGGAACAAAATTACAATCAATATGCTACTGTGTGGAATTTCATCGAACTTTTTGCTATTTTTTCACATTACTTGCGGAAACTTTTAATTGGACTACATCATAAGGTTTATGATTATATTTATAATAAATATATAAAAAACATTGTATTTTAAGCGAAAATCGTCATTGTTTTGAACTTAATATTAAAATAAGTCGTGTGCCAACTAGGTATCCACCCCCTCAGGAAATCACGTTTAAATAGCAACCTTCGCGAGCGCTGGTGTCTTGAGCGCGATTCGTGGAGAGAGCCTTGGGATCAATGAGTTTGATAACATAAAGAAAATCAATGAATATTTATTTATTATTTGCTGCAGAAATAATAAATAAATATTCATTGATTTCTCGCTCTCGTGTCTTCTGTAATAAATCTACTAACCTATCAAAATAATCAAAGATAAGATATTGAATAATTTACGGTAAGATGATAATCTAGTAAGTACTACTTTGCTTATCTGTTTCTCGTGCTCATGTTATAATTAACGCAGAACCTAAGATAAGATAAATAGCTAGATTAACAGGTTAGTTGAATACAGAAATACAGCGGTGTACCTACATTAAAGTTAATCTCAGATGAGAATAATAACAAACTAAGTACCTACCTATACACACACAACATACAAATTACACATAGAGCACTGAAAAATAACAAACCTACAAATAACTTACTACTATTCAACAATACGGAGATATTGAAAATGTTAAAATTATATCTAGTACTACTTTCTTACAAAAAATACGTTTATGCTAAGACATTTCACCACTGTCTACATCATCACCATAAGATTTTTCTTACAAACATACTATTATTTAATTCCGTTTCCTGCAGGCCAACTTTCCTATTTTCCAGTAACATTCTATTGCACATTCAGCATGTCCCGCCAGCTTTGCTCTAAGCGCCTATTAGTTATGGTTCTTGCTTTGTTTCACCAGTTGGACATGCGTCAGACGCCTTGAAAACATGAGATACAATTTTTTTCCGGGAAAGCCAATTTAGATTAATAAAGTCAGCATTATAAATAGCTGATTGAAGTATAAAAACCTTTAGAGCCCAATCTATACCATAAACGCTGATGTACCATTAACTGATGTTATAAATGGGAAGGCGAGACAATAAAAATATAAAAATGTTATTGACATTATCTTACAATCCAGTGCAGTGAGATATTTCTCGATTCTCCGTTTTCATTAACTTCGCCTTGTTCAGGGCTTTCATCAACTGCCAAAGGCTTTAAAAACAAAAGCTGGAAGTCAGCGTTATTGCGTTCATTTCTCAAAAGCGGCAACCGTTATAGTGACTTCCTACCAACCTACATTCATTATTAACTATTTAGTATGGATCTATGTCTGTAATGAGCAATGGTAAAGAGCATGACTGAATCATGTTTCAGTCGACATCGAAAAGAAAGCTGGCAATGCTTGGAACCAATGTAATGTGACTAAAAATAAATACTCACATATCGTTTATCAAATAAATGTTATGATTAAAAATCTTTGTCTAATTTTATTTTTTTTTTGTTGCTAAGGCCTACAACATAGTATTGTCCGTCACCGGCTTTTTAAAAACAGCGTTTGGCTCAAGACTTTTTGCTTTGATTCGTTTGAATCAAATCAATGTAGGTACTGATATGTTTTTTTTTATTTATATCATGTGATTCACTTTTATTTTGTACTAGCTTCCAATCGCAGTCAGACAAGATGTAAGTATTTTAAATGAATGTTTTAACTAAAACATAAGATAATCTGGTAACTTCAGCTTTACGGTGATAAAAGTACTTGTGAGTAAACATAAAAATAATAAAAAAGACGTTGAAGAAGTCGAAGTATGTCCGCGATACGGCGATACCATCATAACCGTAGTATTAGCGTAGTATTAGGTACGTACGTCCTAAATACTACTTATATAGAAAAGTTTTGTATTAAAGTATTATTTTATCTGGGGTATTATTCAATTGAATTGAAGAATATATTTAGTCTTGCAAATGTGACAGTTTTTAAACAGTAAAGTAAAAAGTAAGTTCGTACGAGTCAGTGGCCAATTCTGGTGACGGAGTAATCGCTACGTCCGCCATCAGTTTTTTTACTGTTATCTGTTTATTTGAAATCTTACTAAAACTCAATTGCATCCTAACTCCATAGCAGTAGTCCACTTTGACTACTGCTTATGTTGGACTGCTGCTACCACACTTTTTGCTTACTGCCTTGAATTTCTTAGAGTTCCTTTGATCGAAGAAGGATCGAAGTAAAGATCTGAAAATATCTACTATGGCGTGCGGAATACAGGGTGGATTTTTGAGACGGGACAAGGCCCTTGACCGTTCTGAGGAGACCTTACCTAACTTTTTAGATATTTTGAACTGCATTTACAGCATTTCACAGCATTCTTCCAAAATCTGTGAATGCACTTCAAAATATTTCAAAAAGTTGGGGAAGGTCTCCTAAGAACGTTTTCCTGTAGCTACCACGGTTAACGGCCCTGTACCGTCTCAAAAATCCATAGTAGGTATAGTGCTATAAACTTATCTGTACCCGGTGAGGGAGGCGCTCTTATCGCATTTCGTGTTGGCAGAAAAAATCATTTTAATAGTAAATTCGTTAGTTCCTCTTTTGGCCACCGGTCCAGATAAGTTTGTGGCACACTACCAGTCGTGTATATTTATTTCTGTTTTTTAAATTCAAAAAGTTGGTTTAAAATCTCTGACGAATCGGTGAATAAGTAGGCATTTACTCAATGATGAACGTACTCCAATTAAACGTTTCCAACAGTTTATCTAACTCTGTGGCATAAAGTTTAATTATATCCACTCAGAGTTAAGGCTTGTTTACACTGAAAGCGCTACGTGGAATAGACTGACCGCTTTAATGAACCTATATCCCTTCGTCTGTGGACCCTGCAAAGCGCGAATGGTCACTTCTGTGGGCGTGTGCGTGGCGTGGGCGGCGCGTGCGCGTGCGCGTGACGGTGCGCGTGATTAAAATCACGATATCTCTTAAATTTTGTATTGAGCTATGTAATAAAACTTATATTATTGGAATTGTTATGCAATAAGCTAAAACATTTTACGTTTTAGTTCTGTATTATTAATTAATTAATTAATTATCCTAATTTGAATTCAGGGAGAGTGAAAAAAAACTGTTATTACTGAAAAGAAATTGTTATTATTTAAATTGTTATTAATTGTTCGTACAAAACGCGTTTTATTTACTTACCATGATATTTTTCCCACACAAAATTAACAATAATCAAGAACCTATTTTATTTAATTTTGTAGCATGGATAATTTAAAATACGCGCGCGCATCGCTCGTGCATACTCGCGACGCCTCGGGAACCGTCGGCTCTGCGCCCCACCACGGCCATCTTGCGCCGCGCGCCCGCGCAAATCGTATATAAGGCGCTCCGGCAGGCCATTTCGTTATATCGGTCGGCCCGAGCAGCTTCCTCCTGGAACTCTCTAACTGATCGTACTCACTCCTCCGCGCTAGCTTTTGCCCGTGTCTGCGCTTCTCGCATGTGAATACCTCTTTGTACCTACTGTGTAATTTATATTGTTCCCATCTAGTTTATTGTTTGTTTTTTTATAGATTTTATGTTAGTTTGTTTACCATCCGATGTACGTAGTTTTCCCTGACTGACTTAATAAATAAAATTGTTACACTTTGGTTTTAGTGTTTCCCTTATTTATCTAGAACCTCTATTATAACTGGCGCTCCAACGTAGGCTGTTAGGTACATCACTACTGCAAGGATGGACGGACAGACTGACGTAATGACTGACGTTCCCCTTAAGATGGCCCATGAACTGTACCGATGTCAGGAAGAAAATTAGTCGTCCAGGGTTGCGTGGAATGGAAGATTTTATCTCTAAGGCTGGACAAGCTGATAAAATCCGTCCGAGGCAAGCGAGAAGACGTCACAGAAAAAACACGGAAGAAGCGCAACCAGTGCAGCTACTGCCGTTTGCCTGGGCACTCGATCGATGTATGCCGAAGAAGATTGAAAGAAGAGGAGGAGGAAAATAAAGCCATCCAGATTGGATGCAAATAATAGTTCTTGTGTGGACAAAGTGATGACGGACATCACGCTTTTGTGAGATCAGTGACATCTCAAATCGCAGATCTGATCTGCCGAATTCGAGTAAGACTTCCAACTTGGATATAGTGGAAGGTCAAACTGAAGCCTGTACGCGCTTACCACATGGATTCAAGACTGCTTCATGGACGGAGTAATGGAATTCATGTCTGGAATAGCCACACACAGAAGAGTTAAAAGTTCGACTTTACATCTCTTGAGAAGGATTGAAGTCAGGAACTTGATGATACTGAACACAGCCTTGGATGCTGATAATACGCTTTCAGCGTAGCTTCAAAGTAGGGGGAGGGTGCAATCTCGCACCCTATTTTTACTTTTGCTAAACCTACTTTTGTTTTACAGATGGCATGGGACCAAGCCTACGGGACCATGTTCATCTACCTATGTACGCTATCAACGTACCTATCCAGCCGTGATGAAGGAAGACGCTCTACCCTTCCAAATTGCGACTGCAAGAGGATCGAGACTGAGACACAACCAGACCCTTCAGCTAATCTGTCTTCCTCGTCGGGACGACTTCAGAGACAGAGGGGGAGTCTGTAGCATGGATAATTTAAAATACGCGCGCACATCGCTCGTGCATACTCGCGACGCCTCGGGAACCGTCGGCTCTGCGCCCCACCACGGCCATCTTGCGCCGCGCGCCCGCGCAAATCGTATATAAGGCGCTCCGGCAGGCCATTTCATTAGTTCGGTCGGCCCGAGCAGCTTCCTCCCTGGAACTCTCTAACTGATCGTACTCACTCCTCCGCGCTAGCTTTTGCCCGTGTCTGCGCTTCTCGCATGGGAATACCTCTTTGTACCTATTGTGTAATTATTATTGTTCCCATCTAGTTTATTGTTTTGGTTTTTTAGATTTTATGTTAGTTTGTTAACCATCCGTTGTATGTAGTTTTCCCTTATTTACCTAGAACCTCTATTATAATTTTTAATTTAACAGCTAGCTTCTACGTACGGCTTCGCTCGTGTGGTACCAACATTTTGAATAGTCTTTATGCCACGTCACTATCTATATATATTCCATGTTTCATTTCATCCAAATCGATTCACTAGTTTAGGCGTGATTGAAACACAAACATACAAAATATCGAAATACAAAATTTCAGATTCATTTATATTAGTAGGATAGATGACGAAGATAGTCGGCTCTAATTTTTGTAACAAAAATAAACTTAGAGGATTTTTATTACAATTGATTTGCAATACCGGTTAAGCTCATAGCTTATTCGAACATAATCTCGTGCGGTTTGTTTTCTTAAGGGCCTATAATACGCCAACATTTTGTAAGCGGGACAGCGAGTGTGATTTGTTCGGCGTGTGAGGAGTACAGAGCTATGGATGCGCAGCGTTATTTACGGAGCTAAAACACTTTTTAGCTAATTAAAAGTACAAAAACAAAAAAATATCAAAATTCGGAACAACGGGACCACGTAGAGTACTAAGCTGAGTTTAGATACAAAGTTTTACTAGTCTAGCTAAAGTATTTATTGAGTACTTTTGTTTTTAAGTAAAATTCAGAGGGAAGTTTGTGATTATTTTCTATCGAGAAAATATTTAGTAATCGTGTTTTCACTACAATGGAGCAACAGTTTATATCTTCAACTATTATATATATTTTTTTCAATAATATTGGTTCAATACTTTTATAGATATGATCCAGAGTCTAAGCAGTTTTGAGGTAGTACGCGCCCTTAACACTATAGATATCTTAAAGCGTATGCTATTTTCCTCTATGTAGCTCATAGCTACGATTATTTTTCTCTATTTACTAGATAAGAGATAAAACAGTTTACATATAAGCTTCATAAAGAAGAAACAAATGTATTCTCCGTGTGTAACAAGCTTAGCCCCGTCAGGTTGAGTAACGCCGTACAAATATTATTCATTCAGTAAGAATTCAAAACTAATTTATTTCCAAGCGAAACCCCTTAGCGTAGCTTTTCATGGTCCGTGAAAAATGTTAATAATTTGACCAATTACCTACATTTTTTGAACATTCATAACGCCTGGTATTTCGCTGGGGTGTACCGCGCAACTTTTCGTTTTTATAACAGTTTACTCAATTAATTTTATGTCGGTATAATAAATTACCTCTGGGAATTTCCTAATTGTAGTTAATAAAGGTTTCCTATGCTTTTTTGTTTGTAAATAAAAACTGCTACGATACTGAAATTTATTTTAACTGTTTTTGTTCTAAATCTCTATTTTATGCTTATTAAAGGGTCTTTCATTTTAAACTACACAAACTGACAAGGCCTCATTTCATCATCATCCCGTCATCAGCCGATCATCGTCAGCCGATTTAAGTTTTCACTTTGATAGATTTTTTATGCAACACATAATATTTTCAAGGAGAACAGACGTTCACCAATCGCAGCGCAGCAACATCACGTCACACGCTCTTCGAAAATGTGTTTGCGAATGTACATAAAGTTTATCAAATATGATCATACTACGTGGTTGCTCTGTATAAAACATCTAGCAGAATTATATTTTATTCATTCAAGTAATGCGGTGCGCTTACATTTCAAATTGTAAGTAACGATAGCTCTTCCACCATCCTTAGGGAGAAGGCTCGTGTAAATTATATCCCGCCGTCAAATAAACGAATGGCAACAATTTACCTCGTCATAATGTAAATGTTCCTCCCGACCTTGCTGTATAACAGATTCCGTATTATGGAAATGCAGAAGGAAATGATTGGCGGGGGCTATTCGGGCTAGTGAAACGAGAGATGTGCTCGTACCGTTGTAGTTTTGGAAATTATTGCCAAGGGAATTTAGCTTGTGTTGCCAGTGTGCAAAAGCTTTTAGTTGATTATTTTTTAAGCGTGTTGGTGTATTAGTAATGTACCTAATGCTGCAATAAGACAAGGATCTAAACAGCTAAAACACAGTATAAAAATACAATCAGGCAGATCATGTAACTTTGATCTCTTTATGTATATCACATACAAATCTATACCAGTATATTGAGTACTAAGTATAAGACAGTTAAAGGTTGATTGACCGATGACCAATGACCAAAGAGCTGGTGCTTACTTCGAACAGAAGATAAGTATAGCCATCCAACGACCTAATGCCGCCAGCCTTTTGGGCACATTACCTACCTGCGGTTGGTGATTTAAACTCAGATTTTATAAATAATGCTGGACAATTTCACACAGCATCATCTAGTCCCAAACTAAGCAAAGCTTGTAGGTACATAGGTATGGGAACCAGATAACTGATATACATAAGTAATATACTTTTTGTTTGTAAATACATACATATTATACATAGAAACACCCAGACCCGAGATAAATATTCGCAGATAATCCAAACATTTATCCCGCGGCGGGGATCGAACCCGCAACCTTCTGCGTCCCAAGCGGGCTTTCACCCGCTGCACCACAGAGGTCGTCGTTTATCTTTCGTTTAATTAAATTAAGTACCTACTTATGTATTTTTATGAACATTCAAATGATTAATGAAAATAAATGGTACCTACTATATGTAGTGTAGACTATGATGATTTCCGCTATCCATAAAGCTAAGCTACATTCTTTTCTTTTACCTACGTGCTTGATCCTCAACCACGAACTGTGAGTACCTACCTACATCGTAACTGCTCGATCACGTATCTCACATTGACACGAAGCCCCATCAATGATGCTGTAATGGCACACTTTTCTCATAAAAACATCTTTACGGATGAACCTAAAGAACAGAGTTGAGAGGTTGAGCTCATTATTCAATTGCCTGGTTTGAGACATTTTGCAAGTACGTCTGTTCACATGACAAGCTGGGCCATACAATCTACCTACATTGTTTAGAATAAACGTTTTGAATTGAATTGAATACTAACAGTAACTGGCTTTCTTTCTATTTTATTAAACGCCCGTACTCATTTTTTAAAACAGAAAAACCCGTTTCGGCCCTTTCCGCTACGAATTTTCGTAACCAGTTGCGTTGCGATAGCGAAAATATATAAGTAAGTGTGTGTAAAATGCGTTAGTGTGCCACTTCGTAGTGAAATATATTTAAGTTTAGTTTCCGATAGGGGATATATAGCTATTTACCCGCAACTGGCTGTGGCAGAAGAATCAAAACCGTAACCAGTTGCGATAAACCATGAAACTAAGCAAGTTTGAACTCGCAACCTCAGCAAAGTCGAGGCACTACCTACCCACTCAGCTAACACGTCTGTAATCATTCTGATTTACTTTCTATCTTCTTAACAGACTAATTAATCTTCTCTAAAATTTTATTGTAGATATTAAATTCGGAAAGTTTAACTTCGGATTTCAAGACATTTAATTTAATTATGTTTTTTATTACGAAGCAAATGCGATGAAAAAAACGCGTTTAAATTATTTTTATGCCATGACGTCTACTTTTACCCGAATCTCATGTCGGCTATTTTTGAATATTACATTACACCGCAAATAAATTGCCCAATAGCGTATCAAACATAAATAAAATTATAGAATTGAGTGTTCGCTTAGATGCTAAAAATATGCCTTTCAGCACAAGTAACATTTTGATGTTTTTGTATGAGCTCATATAAATAATTTTTTAATGAACCTAATAAGGTTTTTTTTTAAATAAATAATGCTGTACATTTCACACAGCATCATCTAACCCCAAAGCATAGAATTATGTACAAGTAAGCAGAGCTTGTGTTATGGGTAGGACTACATGACTAATTTTAAATTTTCAATATTCAAACTAGTTTGTATATAGATTGTTTTTTCCATATAAACATACTCACTCAATACAATACGCCAACTCACTGGATGCAAGATAAATAGGTAGGTGGATGTAGAAAAAGTTGTACAGCCTCGAGAGAAGTCTGAAGTTTTATAGGTCATATGCATGCGATCTCCATAATAATAGAACTCTTCGAGGGTGGTATTCGATAGGCATATGAATAGAAGCGAGCATTGAATCGCAATATTGCCCTGCCCACTTACTGTAAAACTAGGCTATTTACGGGCGTGTTCTTCATGGTTTTCTATTTCTGGAATAAACTGTAACATTCAATAAAAATAAATATAGGTAGGTCTAGGTACTCATATTTTAATAAAGTTTCATAAAATATTTTCAACATTTTTACATTTCAGAAATCAGAAACAAAAATTACACATCTAGGTACGGTTTTTTTAAGAAAGTCGTAAATGTTTCGTATTTTGTTCATATGTCTTCGCCGATTTCTGGATAATGCCTTCCTTTGTAGAGGTGCATTTACACGACGCGATTTCAAACCATACGATATCGTATCGCACGGCAATTTTTCACGTGTAAACGCTCATCGTATGCGATTTTTCATAGTTAAGGTGCATTTACACGGTGCGATATGATTTAGCATCGCACGCCAATTTTTCCCGTGTGAACGCTCATCGTATGCGATGTGTCTTAGTATGCGATGTGCCGTCGGGACTTACTTAGTGTTTTGCGATGCGGCATCGGTAGCTCCGACGCGCCGTCGGAGAACAGAGTAGGGTTACCATACTAAAAATTGGAAACCCGGACAAATGCCAAACAAAATGTACGATTTAAATGGAAACGCACGTGGCTTACAACATATTATGTTGGTACCACGTGAGTGAAGCCACGGTGCGTTCCGCAAGCTCACATACCTAAATGTAGACATTGATATTTTAATGTTCAATATAATAGTCTTAATAACGAGAATTTCATTATTTTTCTACATAAAAAAATCTTGTAAGTACTTATTTTGTATCATAATATCTTAGAAAAATCTAAATAAAACGACAGGTCTGGAGAAATCTTAACGTATGGTTACTGTAAAATGGGCGGATTATAGGGGCGTATGCCACAGAATAAGTTTCATAGTTACCTAGACTTTTACTAACTGCGGAAGAGCGTACAATTTTTGGTAGATTGTAGCGTTGTTAAATTTCAACAATGTTCTCAAGGGATCGTTAGTGGAGTGGTCTAGCGTGCGGTTTCCAAGAAGAGACATGCTGGTTCAATTCCTTGCACAAAAAATTTTTTTGCATTTTTTTTTATTTTTGCTTCTCTAGAATTTTTTTTTTATGTTAATGGTGAACATCTCAGTTTCATAAACTTTTTAATAAAAACTAAAGAAAATAAAATTATAATTCAAGGTCCGAACAGAGTACTTACTTAGATGGTAATTTTACCTAATACTATTTTACCTAATATTAGCTGTCCGCCGCGGTGTTACCCGCGATCCCTCGGGAAAACTTCACTTCCCCGGGATAAAATATGTATAGCCTATGTTCATCGGGGATAATGTAGGATTCTATTGATGAAAGAATTTTTAAATCGGTCCAGTAGTTTTGGAGCCTATTCATTTCAAACAAACAAATCTTTCCTCATTATAATATTAGTATAGATAAGCTGGCCATTTATTATTATAATAATAGGTAATAACATTAGGGACACCAAAATGTCTGAAATAAAGATTTTTTATTTTAAGGATAATGTAGCTACTCAAATCCTTCAATCCGAAGGTCGTGGGATCGAATCCCGGCCGTGCATCAATGGATTTTGCGTTTCGTAAAATTTATATGCGCTTTAACTCGAGCTCTGAACGGTGAAGGAAAACATCGTGAGGAAACCAGTTAGTATTCTAATAGGCGGCGATGGGCTTGCAACCTGTCACGTATGGAATACTAACTTCTGCAAGATGTGGGCATGTATCAAATATGTATTTGTACATGCCTCTGACTACCCCCTTAGACAGATGTCTAAGGGGGGTACCATTTATATTCCAGATCCTTTGAATCTTCAAAGGATCTGGAATATAAAAGATCTGAGAGAATGTCTACCGCGCCTTGGGGATACAGTCGTGACCCTGTTTTTTGTAGCTACTACCTACGAACCTACCTACCTGTGGTACCTGTGGTACCTAATGGTACCGAGATATGTAGGTACATAGGTATGTATAATAACATGAAAATATAAAGCAAAAACTCAAAACTAGGTAAACCTACCTACTTACATATGTGTGTATAATGTAGATATAGGTATCTAAGTAAGTTCGTATGATGGCCGTATATGGCCTCCGAAGCCGACAATTAACCTTACCCTCCCAAGCATGGAAGCTTTCAAATACCACTAGCGGTCACCCATCCATTTACGACGACCATGAGCGTTTCTACAAAGTGACAATGACGCAGTTGCGAGTCTTTCTGTTGGAACTACCTACTATCTACCGTTGACCTAAATAGGTAAGTAAGTAAGTACCTACATTGTGATATAGGTAGGTAAGTACAAATCGCCTCTTTATTGTATTGGAAACATTTCGAAAAACTGGACCTACCTAGTAGGTAGGTCCAGTTTTTCGATTTAGGTAGGTAGGTAACTAGGTAGGTAGTACCTACCTTACCTACCTAGTTACCTACCTACCTAGTCTGCTAGGTTATCTAGCCAACTTTACATCCACAACCTACCTGTTTAAACTTTAGTTAGGTACTACCTACAGTTTTTTGAAATGTTTCCAACACTGCGTTTGAACATTGAGCTAAGTAGGTAGGTATATTATTGTCCCCCCCGAAGGATTCCAATCGGGATAAAATATAGCCTATGTTTATCGGGGATAATGAAGGATTCTATTGGTGAAAGAATTTTTAAATCGGTCCAGTAGTTTTGGAGCCTATTCGATTCAAACAAACAAATCTTTCCTCATTATAATATTAGTATGGACCCAGTATGGATAAGCTGGCCATTTATTAAAATTATGGCGAGTGCACGAAAGAGATGGAGAGTTCTTAGTTTGCAATGCAACTACCTTGGGAGAAAAAGAGATGACACAATTTTCTCGGTAAGCGCGTTGTGCATCGTGCAGTACGCAACCTCACGGTCGGTAGCGTCAGCAGATTCAATAGATCATGTTATTGAATAAGGAAGTCGAAATAGATAATTTCATTTATAAATTTTAATATTTTAGTTGGTAGGTAGGTGTAATATATTAATATATATTTGGATAAGTAAGTCTTATCTATTTAAAACTAAACTGTATAATGTACAGAGTATATTCATAAACCTTTAATATAATATTTAGGTACGTTACTTATAGCTACTACTACCACTTAAATTATTCAACATTAATTTGTATCTCACATTCACACCACCATACAAATTCAAAAACACAATACAAAAATACTTAGCGTCATAATATTCACAAAAAGGATCGTCACAGAGAAGTCGTAGCGCACTTGTTTTTAATGCAGAGAACTACATTAACAAAAAGTTTTTATATTTTTTGAGATAGGATATTATTGAATTTTTTTTTGCGTATTTGGAGGCTCTATCTGTTTACAAACAAATACTTCAAATAACTATGTGTTGTGTTTGTAATATCAAAATAAAGATTACTAATGTAATAGTCTAAATTCACAGACAATATTTAAATCTCTGTAATAGATAATTAATGTCTTAAGTTGTCTATGGATAAAAAAATAAACTGATCACTTCCGTTCTATCCTTGTAACGTGTATTTTTTATTTTATGATAAAGTGTCCTAAAAAGTCCAAATATAATAGGTTATGGGCCCAGATCCCGTGATTAGAATCTCGCAACAGAACAGTGTGGTACAATCGCAAAGAAGCAGAAAGTTGTATTCGTTAATCGTTGCAGAACGAGATTAATTTGTGCAAGTATTGTGTTTGCTGCACATGCATGGCGGACTGGACATGGCGTCCCATTCTAATTACTTAGTAAACGTGCCTAAATTGAAAGGGCGTGAGAACTATAGTGAATGGTGCTTTGCGGCGGAAAATTACCTAGTGCTAGAAGGGACTCTCGGATGTATTAAACCAGAGCCAGGACAATCTGCTATAGGAGCCGCAGAAGATGCAAAGTGTAAGGCGAAGTTGATAATGACGATAGATCCTACAGTGTACGTGCATATCAAAGAAGTCAAAACAAGCAAGGAACTATGGGACAAGCTAAAATCATTGTACGATGATTCTGGATTCACGAGAAAAATAAGTTTGCTGAGAAATCTCATATCTATTCGACTTGAAAATTGCAGTTCCATGAATTCCTATGTTACTCAGATCGTCGATAGTGGTCAAAAATTAGCAAGAACAGGATTTAACATCACGGACGAGTGGATCGGTTCGTTGCTGTTGGCCGGATTGACCGAGAAATTTGCGCCAATGATAATGGCGGTCGAGCACTCTGGTTTGGCCATTTCGACAGACGCCATTAAAACCAAGTTACTGGACATGGATACGGAAGTCAATGAAATTGACAGTGCTCTGGCTAGTTTCCGGAAATACCACAATAGCAAAAATAAAAAGTCTATGGTGCGAAGCAAGCAAGTGAATAAGCAAGCAGAAGGGCAAACGTCAAAGTCAAATGCTTATGTCAAGCAAATCAAGTGTTACCGATGTAAACAAGTCGGCCATTACAGTACTCAATGCACAAACAAAGATAAAAAGATTACAGATTGCAAAGAAAATGAACGTAAGGAGACAAACGCATTTAGCGCTGTGTTCCTGAGTGGCAGATACAGTAAAACTGACTGGTATATCGATTCTGGAGCCAGTGTACACCTCACGACGAATGAAAATTGGATGATCAATGTTTCAAACAAACAATGCACTAAGGAAATAATAGTTGCAAATGAAAACAAAGTTCCCGTATTGTGCTCTGGCGATGTACAAATCACAACTTGTACTGAAGAAAGTGAATTTGATGTGACAGTTGAGGGTGTGCTGTGTGTTCCAAGTCTCACGACTAACCTTCTGTCAGTGAGTCAGTTGATCAGTAAGGGAAATAGTGTTTCCTTCACACCAAGTGGTTGTAATGTGTACAATAAAAAAGGAATACTGGTAGCAAAAGCCTTGTTGATAAATGGAGTGTACAAACTGAATACACCAGTGTGTTTGACAGCTGCAGCTGTGGTGTCCAATGAAACCTGGCACCGTAGATTGGGTCACATGAACAGTGCTTACATGAACCAAATGCAGAATGCTGTCGAAGGATTTACAATTGACAAGAAGGCAGATATAAGCAAGTTCAATTGCGTTACATGTTGTGAAGGGAAGCAAAGCCGTATACCATTTCCCAGTTGTGGGCATAGAAGTAATGATCTATTGAATATAGTTCATACAGATGTCTGTGGACCTATGGAGAGCATTTCTCTTGGAGGATCAAGGTATTTCATTATCTTTGTTGATGATTTTAGTCGCATGGTATCAATATTCTTTATGAAGAATAAAAGTGAAGCTTTTTCATGTTTTAAAGAATACAAAGCCAAAGTTGAGAATTTTGTTGGAAAGAAAATTAAGATTCTTCGTAGTGACAATGGCGGTGAATTTTGCAACCACGAGTTTGATGATTTCTTAAAGAAAAATGGTATAACCCATCAGAGAACGAATCCATATACCCCTGAACAGAATGGAGTTAGCGAAAGAATGAACCGAAGCATAGTAGAAAAAGCCAGATGTCTTTTGTTCGAAGCAGGACTAGATAAAATGTTCTGGGCTGAAGCCACTAATACTGCTGTTTATTTACAGAACAGAACAGTAAGAAACGGATTAAACAACAAAACTCCGTATGAAGTGTGGACAGACAAGAAGCCAGACATAAGTCATCTCAGAATATTTGGCAGTACAGCTATGGTTCACGTTCCCAAAGAGAAGCGTCTCAAATGGGATAAGAAATCTGACAAGTGCATTCTAGTGGGTTATCCAGAAGATGTGAAGGGATATCGGATATATAACCCAGTAACCAAATCAATTACAACTAGTCGAGATGTAATTATTGTTGAAAAAGAATCCTATGGCACTATCATGGTTGAAGAAAAGGAGCAGAAAGACATATGCACTGCAGGTAAAAGTACAGATTCAGTGGGGGACAATGGAAGTGAATCTGATGATTCATTTATTTCAGCACGAGGTTCAGAAGAACATTCAGATCATATTGATGTAACATATGTACCAACTGAGAATGATGATTCAGATAGTTCAGCTTCAAGTGTTGAGACTGTGGTACGTACATTGCCTGCAAGACAAAGAAACAAACCAGAAAGGTACGGTTTTTCAAATATGTGTACTGGTGATAGCAATATGTCTGTCGATGAACTTTCAATAGAAGAGGCATTGCAAGGACCCGAGAAGGAGCATTGGCAGCAGGCTGTGCAGGTAGAATTACAGTGTTTTCAGGACAATGATGCTTGGGAGCTTGCAGATGCACCAGAAAGTGGAACAATAGTGAAATGTAAGTGGGTGTTAAAAAAGAAATATGACAGTGACAATAAAGTGTGTTATCGTGCGAGACTTGTTGCCAAAGGGTTCATGCAGAAACATGGTGTAGACTACACCGAGACTTTTTCTCCTGTTGTGAGGCACACAACATTGAGAATGTTGTTTGCATTGTCGGTACAACTAGGTTTAGATATAACGCATCTTGATGTCACAACAGCTTTTTTAAACGGTGATCTTGACGAGACGGTTTATATGCAAAAACCAGATTGTTTTCCAAGTTCAGAAAGTAATGGTAAAGTTTTAAAACTAAAGAAAGCTATATACGGACTGAAACAATCGTCAAGAGCATGGAATAAGAAGGTTGATGATTGTCTTATTAATATTGGCTATAAGAAATCTGAAATTGAACCTTGTTTGTATACTAAAACTAAGGATACTAAGAAGACAATTGTTACACTTTATGTTGATGATTTTTTTGTGTTTAGCAATGATACTGTAGAAACTGCTTACTTAAAAAAAGTATTGTCATCACATTTTAAAATAAAAGATTTAGGTGAAGCTAAACAATGCCTAGGAATGAGTGTCACAATTGATAAAGAGAATGGTTCTATAACTTTAAATCAAAAGAAATACATAGAAAAATTGTTAGATAAATTTCAAATGACTGATTGTAAAACAGCTGATACTCCTTTAGAAACTAAGTTAAATATAAGTAGGGAAGAAAATTGTAAAGGTCAATTTCCTTATCAGCAGCTTATTGGCAGCCTTATGTATCTAGCAGTGCTAACCAGGCCAGATATTGCTTTTTCTGTTGGATTCCTGAGTCAGTTCAATAATTGTTATAATCAGGAAACCTGGTCTTATGCTAAGAGAGTATTAAGATATTTAAAGAAAACAAAATGTTTTGGATTAAAGTATAATAAAGATGGTAATAGGCAGTTACAGGGTTTTGTCGATGCTGACTGGGGAAGCAATGTAGTGGATAGGAAGTCATATACAGGTTTATGTTTTTTGCTATCTGGAGCTGCAATTTCCTGGGAAACAAGGAAACAAAAGACAATTGCTCTATCGAGCACTGAGGCAGAGTACATGGGACTATCAGAAGCATGTAGGGAGGCTCTATATCTGCGTAGTTTATTATATGAAATAACTAATAGTATAGATACTGTTCCTGTGTTTAATGATAATCAGGGAGCTCTGAAATTGTCTGCGAATAACTTGTTTCACAAACGAACAAAACACATAGATATTCGTTATCATTTTTGTAGGGAGTGTGCGGCGAACAAAGCAGTTGAGTTTAAGTATCTCGAAACAGCTAAGATGCCAGCTGACTTTCTCACTAAGGGTCTGTCTAGTTCGAAACACTACTTTTGTATGAATCAATTAGGCATTCAAAAGGTTTAGAGTAACATTTGGTTTAGTTTAGTTTTTTTTTTTTTTTTGTAACATGCGCAATAAATGAATGTGTATTTTGATATAGTGGGGGTGTTGTGTTTGTAATATCAAAATAAAGATTACTAATGTAATAGTCTAAATTCACAGACAATATTTAAATCTCTGTAATAGATAAATAATGTCTTAAGTTGTCTATGGATAAAAAAATAAACTGATCACTTCCGTTCTATCCTTGTAACGTGTATTTTTTATTTTATGATAAAGTGTCCTAAAAAGTCCAAATATAATACTATGGTCTTAATTTTATTGGAACACTTAAAAATACTAAATTTTAGTTTTCATGCAAAATGTATTGAGAATAAGTTTTATTGAAAAATGGTTTTTCAATAGGGACAAGTATGGATATTATACTATTATTCAGGAGGAGTTCCATTGAACCGCTCCTAGTTCTAGTCCTACTGCCATCATATTTTAAAGTTTAAAACCACCAGATTTAGTGGAAAATCCACTAAGTTGGCAACACTGCTGAAACGTGAACAGAACACTGACTGAACAGTGAACAACAATGCGCTGCGTAGCGTTGGCACAGAATTCAGAGAGGCGTTGCGTTGGTAGCGTAGTGCGTGCGATGCGATGCGAGGCAAGTAGGTAGGTAGGTAGTAGGTACCTACCTACCTATTCCTCCAAGTTACATACATCACAGGTATCGCTCGCAGTACCTAGTAGCACAGTAGTAGGTAGGTACCTTTTCGCAATAGTGTACCTACTTTTAGGTATGCTAGCCAACTAGCTAGGTAGGTAGATTCAGTTTTTCGAAATGTTTCCAATACAATAAAGATAATCTCAACACCTACCTAGTAGGTAGGTACCTTACACTATTGCGAGAAGGTACCTACCTACTACAGCTGTGCTACCTACTAAAAGTAAGTAAGTTCGAATGAGTCAGTGGCCAACTCTGGCGACGGAGTTTTTAGGCCGCCTTAAGGCCTCCGTCACGGCTTAACGACTTAAATAGCCGGGACCGACAATTTAACGTGCCCTCCGAAGCACGGAAGCGCTCAGATGAAAATGCCACTGGCGGTCACCCATCCACTTACAGACCGTTTCGAACGTTGGTTAACTTCGACGATCTATCAAGAACGACTAAGCAAGCACGACCACGAGCGCTACCTTACCTACTACCTATCCGCAATACGCAATAAAAAAAGGTAACCTAGACAACTTCACATACCTACTAGGTACCTAACCTACCTAGTAGATAGTAGGTAGTTCCAACAGAAAGACTCGCAACTGCGTCATTGTCACTTTGTAGCTTCCATGCTTGGGAGGGTAAGTGTAATTGTCGGCTTCGGAGGCCATATACGGCCATCATACGAACTTACTTAGATACCTATATCTACATTCTACACAACTATGTAAGTAGGTAGGTTTACCTACTTTGAGTTTTTTCTATATATTTTTGTTATTATACATACCTATGTACCTACCTACTAGAGGTGTGCGCCGATCGGCGCGGCGCACGCCGCCGACGATTTTGTCCACGCCGCCGCCGCCGACGATTGTATCGGCGTAAAATCGGCGCCAATATTTTGTATGTACAAAATCCCTTAAGTCTATTCTGCTGGAGCTGGAGCTGACATATTTGCCATTTGTTGTTTTTTTTTAGATTAGAGGGCAAAAATCTTTTGATAAATAAATCGATGACAATTTAATACCTATCAAACTAAGTTTTACTTGTAAAATAATCAATTTTCTCCGTGGACGCATCAGGCAAACTGTAAGCGGATAATTGTTTGCCTCTACATTTCTGTGCTGTATTATACACTTCATATCCAATATCCATAACGCGTGTACGGTACGGATATGAAGTGTCCATCCAGTTGGCGACGTTTTGCTTGCCAACTCAGTCAGCGGCTGAGTCGCAGCGAACGATTCTAGCGGTCGGTGGCTCAGTTCACTCACTACGCCCGCGCCGCGCGGCGTTACGCGTTCAGTCAGTACGAGCGAACAGTCAGCCGCTCATCATCATCAGCCTATAGCAGTCCATTTCTGGATATAGACCTCCCCTAATGAGCGCCATTGCACCCTGTCCTTAGCTCAACGCATCCAGCTTCACCATCCACTCATACCAGCAGCCTTTCGCACCACCTGGCTCGAGGGCGTCTTACACTACGTTTACCGAGTCACGGTCTCCACTCAAGAACTCGTTTACCCCAACGGTTATCGGTTCTTCGGCAGATAATAATATGACCAGCCCACTGCCACTTCAGCTTGCTAATTCTCTGAGTTATGTCGACCATTTTAGTTCTATGTCATATAGTCTCGTGGCGGATTCTATCCTTCAGAGAACCTCCAAGCATAGCTCGTTCGTTCCATAGCTCGCTGAGCGATTTTAAACTGGTGGACTAGTCGTACTGTGAGTGTCCACGTTTCGGTTCCGTATGTCATGACAGGTAGGACGCACTGATTGAAAACTTTCGTTTTAAGACATGCGGTATGGGTGACTAGAAAACTGGACGTAGTTTTCCAAATGCTGCCCAACCCAGCTGAATCCTCCTCTTGGCCTCCTCTTCTCCTCTCTCAAAGTTGTCTCTCATCATCAATTGGCAGCTCAAATAATAGCCCACTGCTGGACATAAGCCTCCTCCCTCAAACGCCACTCTAATCGGCCCTCACAATGGCCTCAATATCATCCCCCCACCTGGATGCTGGTCTGTCTCGGCTTCTAGCACTTCTCCTTGGGTACCATTCGGCCAGAGCCTTACACCACCTGCCATCACCAAATCTGGCCAAGTGCAACACGGTCTGCAATACGGTCTCCGATATCTGCTACTTTTCTCCTCATACGAATATTCGTATTGCGGACTCGTGTCTAGCAATGATATGCCGAGCATGGCATTCTCCATGGCCCGTTATGCGACCCTCATTTTGTGCAGTTTCCTTAGTGGCCGAACGTCTATGCTTTGGTGCCGTATCGTATGTCATTGTGGGCAAGCAAGACACATTGGTTAAAAAGCTTGGTTTTCAGTCATTGAGGCATTTTGCGGTCCCTGAAAATCTCTTCCAGCTTACCAAACGCTACCCATCCTAGCTGTTTGTGACTCATGATCTCCTTGGTTCTATGCTCTTCGCTGAAAGATAAACAACAGTGTCCAAGATAGATGTAGTGGTCTACCATCTCCAGGGTAACACCGCCAATGGCAACGCTTGTCTGATTGCCGGAGATGTTAGACATGATCTGCGCCTTAGACATGTTCATCCTTAAGCCTACCTTCAAGGAAGCATCGTAAAGGTCTTTCATCGGAGATCTTGCAGGTGGTCGCTAAACAGAATGAGATTATCTGCAAAACGGAGGTGCGACAAGTTCCCATTGCATCAATTTTAAAATGTCCTCCAAAACTGCAGTGAAGAGCGCCTTGTCTTGAGCCTTTCGCGCTCCCCTTTTCAGAGGAATCTATTTAGTGAGTGCGTGCAAGCGAACTTTCATCGATGTCGCATCGTACAAATTCCGTAGGAAAGTTGTCTCTACCTATCTGCAAAATCTGCCCGAGGTATGTGGTGTACTGCGAAAAAACTTCAACAAGGTGACCATTTACAGCGACAGATCTCGGATCGATTCGGTCATTGACCATGACTTTGGTTTTATCCAAATTCATGCTGACACTCATCGCTCACGAGGCTGATGCTAGGCCGTCCAGCATTCCATGTAGCACCTCCAGCGACTTCGCCAGTAAAAATATGTCATCTGTGAATCGTAAGTGTGAAATGTGCTCGCCGTTTATGAGTATGCCCATACCTTTCCAGTCCAGTGTCTTAAAAATACGTTTGTGAATAGTTTCGGAGATATGACATCTCCTTGTCTCACTCCTCTGCGCAGTTGGATGGGCTTAGACTGCTGGTCTTGTACTCGGTTACTCATGGTGGCGACTTCATACAGACATCTCAAAATTTCGATATAACGATAGTCTATTTGGCATCGCTGCAAGGGCTGTTTTGGAAGAAAACATCCCAGGGGTCGACAGAGTCAAAGGCTTTCTCATAGTCCACAAACGCCTGATTCAGGGGCTAATTACACTCTTCGGACTTCTGTATAATCTGAATCACTGTGTGAAGCGGTCTATGGTGCCGTATCCTCCGCGAAACCCGGTCTGTTCCGGCGGCTGGAACTCGTCGCATCTTCTGGCGAGACGATTCGTAATAACCCGAGAGAACAGCTTATAAACGTGGCTCAGGAGCTAGATGGGCCTGTAATTTTTAAGAAGAGTCTTACTTCCCTTCTTAAAAAACAGAACCACCAAGCTCTCGTTCCACGCCTTTGGAGTTCTCCCTTAATTATACTGTCCACGCCGATTACGCCGATTACGCCGCCGCCGCCGACTGATTTAAAGCCGGCGTCCGCCGCCGGTCAAGAAGGCATCGGCGCACACCTCTACTACCTACCTAGGTACCATTAGGTAAACCTACCATAGGTAGGCAGTACCTATCATAGGAACCTACCAACCCAGATGAATATATAACGACACCATCCTCTTACTATACCTACCTTAATTTCGTCATATTGGTAGAGTTGTTTGAGTGACCTCTGGTGGGATAGCCCCGAGTTCGAATCCCAGTGGTACAGTAACTTTTTGCTGTTTAAAACCGTTACCGAAGCCTTCACTTTTGTCGGCACACCTGGGAGTGCCACTCAAAGTCAAAGTCAAAAATCATTTATTCAGTAGGACAGCAGGGATCACTTAGAATAGTCTTAAAACTAATTTTACTCCTGTTCTTTCGCGACCAATACCGTGAAGAATCAGAGCAACAAACACGGTCTGGGGCCTATCATTCTTTTAGGTGATCCATGGATCCATTGAGTTGGAGCAAGTCCCAAGATTTTTTGTCATCCAAATATTGAGATATCTTATAATAGGCTTTTTTACAGAGATGACGTTTAATTGTATTTTTAAATTTAGTGATTGATATATTTTGCAATTCGCTTGGGACTTTGTTATAGAAGCTTACACATTGCCCTTTAAATGATTTCATAATTTTATCTAATCTAGTAGTGGGAACAGCGAGTTTATCCTTATTTCTAGTGTTTACATCATAATTATCGCTTTTTTTCTTAAATGATTGACTGTTTTTTTTCACATCTTTCTAGAATATGATGCCTTATTCCACAGTCGACAATTGATAACTTGATATCAGCATACCACGCGTGATTTAGAGCTGTGGCTAATGCCCTGGGATATCCAACAGATTATTGAATTGTTTTTGTTATTTCCAGAAAATTGTTTTTTTTTTCAGTTTAGGTACTGTTTTAGTTATCCTTATGAAACTTATTTCTTTTTACTTGCATGCTTTTTATTTAATTACATAACTGAAATCTATAATACATTTAGCTTCTTTTGATGTATAACAGCTAGGACAAAACAAAGTGGAAATAAAATTAAACACTAAATACCCTTGTTCCCCAGACAATTTTAATGTGTGTCACCCAATTAAATAAATTATTTTTATTTGACACCCTTTTTTTATTTACTGACAAACAAAATAACAAATAATAATGAAACAAACAAAACAAGAATAAAGAGGTTACTTCATTTATTTGCGAAACTCAAATTTGTTACTCTACCTACTAAGCAATGTTTGATCATAATAAAATGCATTTTTAAAGTCAAATAAAATCACCCTGCTGCTTATTTCCACTATGTCGCTGGCGATGTCATGCGAGTTCACTGCCACTGCGGCGACGCGAAGTATTTTGCGCGCGGCCTGAAACAGTGCTAAATGTCTACTGCTGCAGTCCAACCGGCCCTTAAAAAATATATATAACAAAAAAATATATAACCAGTAGTCGGCCGTCTCGTAAAATATAGAAAAATGATATAAAAACACATTTTTTTTGTAAAAAAGACGTAAAAATTCATAATAAAGTACCTAGACGGCAAGTTGTTTCAAATAACTTGAGATAAAAAGATAAACTTACCTGTTTTCCAGACGCCGGTAGTTAGTAAAAAATTAGCGCGCAACGCACTTGACGTCTCTCTTGGAGACACCGGCGGAATGAACTGAAATTACTGCCAATCCTACCAACCTAATGACAAGGAAACGTCTTGCATCGACCAATCAGAAATCATAGTAGCAATCAAAATTAATTTGGCGCGGAAATCTGGACTACTTTGCTATTTATTCAAACTAAAAGCCAGTAATGGCCGTCTACTGGAGAGGGGCCGACTACTGGGGCCTTTACCCTAATACCTACTTGTACAAATAGTGTTAGGTAAATAATTTGTATTTGCCTCTAGTGGCACTTTTTATATAAACTCTCTTTGTCTAGATAATGTTGTGGGCTACAATATTATATTACCTGTCATGTATATTTTACCTTCTAAGTACTTAATGGTCATTTCTTACTATTAAGTTCAAATACGCTGTATATTGTAGCTGTTTGTTGTCCCTAATAAATAAAATAAAATAAATATGTAATTCATATTGTTTTGGTTTTACTCACCCAAGCCAGTACGTACATACTTAATCTGATGAGTTTGCTGACCGTACCTCACAGATTGCACATTTTTAGACTTGTACATTATTTTCCATTTCAGGGCATTAATAGGACCTTTGTTTTTTACAAAAGTCTGTGCAATATGGTTGCACAATAAATGATAATAATTTCAATTAAGGTTATTGGCAATAACACTATTTATATGTTATACGTACTCATTAGCTAAGTTGCGTGCGTAGGTATTTTGAGCCACACATTTTTCAATTTCATACATATATTTTTTCACGAAAGTTCGTGCAATATTATTGCACAATAAATGGTGAAATAAAAGTTTAGTTTATTGGCAAATCCACTAATTTTTAACTAATCATTAGTGTGTGTGCGTACGTCGGCATTTTGATAACACACATGTAAAGACAACGCCATAGTTTTTGGCGTCCGGACATCTAACGATTTAAATCTTTGACATAGGCTATATTTTATCCCGGGGAAGTGAAGTTTTCCCGAGGGATCGCGGGTAACACCGCGGCGGACAGCTAATATTAGGTAAAATAGTATTAGGTAAAATTACCATCTAAGTAAGTACTCTGTTCGGACCTTGAATTTTAATTTTATTTTCTTTAGTTTTTATTAAAAAGTTTATGAAACTGAGATGTTCACCATTAACATAAAAAAAAAATTCTAGAGAAGCAAAAATAAAAAAAAATGCAAAAAAATTTTTTGTGCAAGGAATTGAACCAGCATGTCTCTTCTTGGAAACCGCACGCTAGACCACTCCACTAACGATCCCTTGAGAACATTGTTGAAATTTAACAACGCTACAATCTACCAAAAATTGTACGCTCTTCCGCAGTTAGTAAAAGTCTAGGTAACTATGAAACTTATTCTGTGGCATACGCCCCTATAATCCGCCCATTTTACAGTAACCATACGTTAAGATTTCTCCAGACCTGTCGTTTTATTTAGATTTTTCTAAGATATTATGATACAAAATAAGTACTTACAAGATTTTTTTATGTAGAAAAATAATGAAATTCTCGTTATTAAGACTATTATATTGAACATTAAAATATCAATGTCTACATTTAGGTATGTGAGCTTGCGGAACGCACCGTGGCTTCACTCACGTGGTACCAACATAATATGTTGTAAGCCACGTGCGTTTCCATTTAAATCGTATATTTTGTCTGGCATTTGTCCGGGTTTCCAATTTTTAGTATGGTAACCCTACTCGCCGCGATGCGATGGCGAGTTGGATCTCCGATATCGCATCGTAGTGACGACGCGACATCGCATCGCAAGCGCAGTTTGTCGTGTGAATGCGCTAAGTCTAACTCAAGTTGGCACACCGAATGGGCGCGGCCTAGCAAATCCGACGACAAATCGCACCGTGTAAATGCACCTTTAACGCGACGCTCGTCGGCACGTTCAATGGGCGGGGCTAAGCAAATCGTACGAAAAATCACATCGTGTAAATGCACCTTAAGTATGTACCAACGTCTTGTGAGGGTGGTGGCACAGTCCAGCCGAGCCGAACGCGGCGAACTGTCAATTCAATAGAGAAAATGCTGCTGACGTCAGAAGTCTACTAAGTCATCAATGTATTTCACAGCTGATGCTGTCGGGTGTCTTTGGTAGCATTCTTGGTCATTATTCAGCTTTAGCTATTCAGCGACAAAAGAACAAAATGTTATTTACATTTAAAAATACGTTTATTTTCTAAGTTTTACGTCCAACAAAAGAGACAGAACAGGCCATACAATTTATTACACTTATCAAAATTAAATCTGCTACATTACTTCCAACGAAAGGAATACATAGTTTGTTTTCATTTAATCTCCGAGAAAGTTAAATGAGATGAAAAAATAAACGTCCCTCGGTGACTACACAATGAGATCCCCGAATAGAGGATAAAGGTGAGTAAAAAGTGAAGCGTGTCTTATCGAAATCTAAATCTAGGTTCGCAGAGATAACGTATAAAATATTGAATAGCTTTACGCATTTAACTATAGAAAGTACCTACTGGAAGGTGCAAGGCTGGGACACTTTAACAATAGGAATATTTCTAGATATTATTTAAATATGTTTTACAGAATAAGCAAACGAGTCAAATGGATTGAATAAAGCAGGTGTCAGCACCATAATGAAATCTGCCAAAGAATCAGTTTACAGCGTAGTCCCAGAGCTTGAGAACATTTTTTGTTGCAATACTCGTAGTAAATACGAAACCAAAAAGGCTCTAAAGTAATAAATA
This sequence comes from Epirrhoe alternata, assembly GCA_963565295.1. Taxonomy (NCBI): domain Eukaryota; kingdom Metazoa; phylum Arthropoda; class Insecta; order Lepidoptera; family Geometridae; genus Epirrhoe; species Epirrhoe alternata. Next base: position 6,598,320 of record OY751381.1, on the reverse strand, counting down.
ACAAAATCTTTGAATTTTTTGCTGAATTTATTTATATTCGTTTTTTGTTAATCTTATCTAGGTACTAAGAACAAAGAGAGTCTTACTAAAAATTACAACGCAGACTGGCTTACTTCTAGCCAGTTCACGTGGGACGTGGCTCTCGGTCTTAAGTTTTCATCCCTGTCGACCATCGAAGGATTTTTCGTTGAGGAATAAACATAAACGCTCACACACGAGATAGAAAGGAAGGAAAGAGATAGATAGGTAAAGGCATGAACGCCATGAGAAAATCCGCAGCTTAGTCAACTGCACACGTAGGTATTGGCTTTGTCTTTCCTTTAAGGCTGATTTAGCTAAGAAGATTATTTAAGAGTTTAGGCAGTAGGCCACTACGTGGTCACTAGGTACAATATTACAGACACTACATCATATCGTTGAATGTAGGTACAGGTTGATTCTTGGCGCTTTAAATCTTAAAAATGTGTATAATATCAGAAACCTGTCGCTAGCTCCTGAGGTACCTTGCAAAATCAGATTTACTTACAATGGTCGGTCGGCGCGGTCGCAAATCCAATACAAACGGATTTTCACGGTCAAGTGTTTACAAATAAAGGTATTCACCCAAGTGCAGCCTTTGAGGGCTTACTATTTATTTGTGCTGATACGCTGGCTTTACCTACATGTTCGAAAGCAACCCAACCCAGTTTTATCTTCAATACTGGATTTGGCTGGCTTTCAAACGAATATTTCTAAAAACTTTATATGAATAAAAATAAATCGAATTATAAAAACTATTGGCCTTTCAATCTTCGAAATCCCAACATGATGTCCTGCCAAAGACAATTACTCGGCTCTCGTTTAGTTTTTTGTATCAGGTCAAGTGGGGTAAAGCTTCTTCACGCTACCGGAATAACAATATATTTGTACCAATATAATGGTCTATTCCCTAGGAGGAGTGCATCCACTTGCTATGTCAGCACTTTGGTTACAATTTACTTTCGTTCATATTCTAAGACGAAAATACTTTCTGGTCTGAAGTTGGTGAACTTTTTCCTTCTTTGTTTTTATGACACGCCTTCTGCTGTCTGATTAGAGATCTCTTGGTTAGGCTAGCAAAATATACAATTGGTTCACAAACTAATAAGCAAATATTCGTTAATAAATTACTGCATGCTTGTAGCTACATAGATTAGATGCAAAGTTATCCTTCCAATGGAAAGATGTTGGTTCTGAAAAGCTTTAAATCAGCCGAATTGAGAGATCTCAATCTTGGACCCTCCAGTTTAATTAAACGGAACGCTTGCAAACACCGCTTCATTAAAATCGTTAGTATTCAGAACTGTTTTTTGTTCTCGAATTTTCGTATAGACAAGTCTATAGAGACGGTCTGTTTTCGTTAATTAGTTAAAACTACCCCACAGTAAAATTGCTAACTATCTTAAAAAAACTATTATTTTTCCTGAATTCAAGTAGATCTATAGTTATAATTATTATGTAGGACAAGTTTCACTTAAACTGATATTTGTGAATGCATTAAGCCGTTACTGAGTACAGTGATATCCCATAGGATGGGATAATTCAATTTTTCCATCGTAAAAGCATTTCAATTACGGAAACGGGCTAAAACAAAAATCTCTCCCTACTATGATATTCTATATTCGTACAGGAATTAAGGTACAGTTTCATCTTAAATATTATTGTAAGGACAAATTCTAGTTTGTTGTTTACTCGTCACAATCAAAACAAATATTTGAGACAAACAATTTACGAAACATCACCCTCCTTTCTCCATGCCGTGACTTAATCATTTTGCTATACATTTTCATCTACATCCTCATGATGACTGGTATAACCATCTTTGGGTCTTACGCGCTTTGTCTATTTAGGTCTTTCATACCACAGCCATAATATAAGTAGAATCCGCTCGCATTTCATAACTAAAATCAAACTTGATATGACAAAGAAAGTATAAAAGCAAGATAGAAATCTTATAAGTATTTTTTAGAAACGGAATAAGGTCGAGGATAGAACGTGTCGCGCTGAAGACCATTTAGCATAAAAACTTTCAGCCATAAATCATAAAGTTACTTGGGTCGGATCCCAACGAGAGATGGGCACTTAAAGTTAGTTTAATGTACTATCCAGTGCAAGTTGGCCAACTTAGTTGCAACTTCAACAAGATGGGGACTGTACACACTTAAGTAAAGCCGTGTATTAAATTATTATGTGCTAGGTAGTTAGCAATATGTGCATAAGTGTGGTTGAGCGGGTCGAGTATCGTTACGAAACAGGAACAGATAAATGTTTTGTATTACATGAGAGTGTTTTACTATTATTTATATAGAATCACGTACACTTCAATATTAGGACAGGCCAATATACTACCGTGGCCATTTTTGCGGGAAAACTTATTGCCGAAGGCATTTGGACAGGACTGCGGAAGCCTAAACACACAGAGTTGGTTGATTTAGCCGTCTTTGGCGTCTGAAAAGGTAAAAAAGGGATCGAAACTGATTTTATAAGGCAACCCTCCTTAAATAGAGGACAATTTCTAAGCCAAGCTGTTATTCATAATTATTTCATCATCATCATCATCATCTCAGCCATCTAGCGTCCACTGCTGAACATAGGCCTCCCCCATAGATTTCCACAGATATCGATCTTGTGCAGCCCAACGGCTCCCAGCAACCTTTACAAGATCGTCTTTCCATCTCGTGGGAGGCCGTCTTCTGCTGCGATTTACAACAACCAAACTATCACTTTTTCTAAAATGTATGGCACACTGTATGGCACATACTGTAAATTTTGAAAACCAATATTTCTATTGTATCCGTTCTTTCATTGTGTATGTGTTCAATGTTCAAACGTTAATTCGATAAAAGCAATTGAAACGAGATTCCGAGGAAACAAAACCTATAAAGCAGATTAATTTGAGAAATAACGTAAAAGGCTGTTTCGCGCTCTCCACATGAATGGAACGCAATTCGCGAGATCCCCTTCAAGTTTATGAATGTTGTTAATTAAAGGGGTTACGATTCCTTATTTTGATGATCTTAGGTAGGTACTATTTGTTTTTGGGGCTCCGTACCTAAAAGAAAGCTGGCTAAACCGCGTTTGCTGCTCTGATTCTTCACGCAAGTCGCAAGGGAACAGAAGTAGAATCACCCAGCTCATGCAAATTTTACTTGATCCCAGCAGTCCTAATGAATAAGTCCTTTTTGAATTTGACTAAAGAACGCCAACTGAACCTACTGTCGGTTTGTCTGTCTATCCTTAGGAGGTGAGTCTTGGAGACTGTTTTAGATAGGTACCTTCTTTCACTTCATATCTTGATTATTCTTGAAAATTTAGAGTATTAATAAAAGTTGTGTGATTGTTATGTTGACACTTACAAAAAATTTTACTTCCAAGAACATAATTTTTTATATGTCTGTTTCACGTATTATAGAACGTAATACCTGACTGTAAAAGCTGACTTGCCTTTATGACGGGAGATTTGGGTTAGCACTCGTAACCGCAGCTCAGGTAGTCTTTGAGTCTAGGCTTGTGAATAGGCATAATTATATACAGACCATTTTGTTCTCACAGTTATAAACATACCTTTTTCATCTAAGTACGAGTATTTAAATTGTACAACTGCAAAATATAGGCATGTACTGTGCATGTACCAAATAGGTGATGTGTTTATCCTCAGATATTTTATTCAAATATTTTAAATGCATGAGCTTTTCTTGTGATTTTGTTCGTTAGTACTTTTTCTTTTACCTCTATTTAGTAGTTTCGTAAGGCTATCGCTGAGTTTATGTTGCTTATTTTATTTATCAACTTCAATTACTTATGGCTGAAACGATCTGTATCTTAGATTCTTCCGATATAGAATATCAAATAACTGCAGACACAGTAGAATGAGAATATAATATTATTTGCAGATCCAAGAACAACGATCGAGAATTGAACCCGCCCCTTTCGTGTCTCAGGTCTTAGCTATACCCTTGTCACGGCTAGCCACATAATCCCCGGTAAGCTATTAGTTGCTTTGATAAACCTCGCAATGGTCGAACAATACGAACAACTGAGACGAAAGACTCACTTTGAGTGGCTCTAATGAGACGCTGCCGTCCTCCGGCCCATTACTCACGGCGATGTTTCCTTTTGACGCTCTAGTAAATATCTCTGAAAGATATCACGACGCATCGATGCCAGCGACTATAAACCTTCTCTGCACTTAGATAAAGCACAAAATTCACTGCAAAATCCTTTCTTTGTAACCGGAATTAACAAAAATCGTGGGACCTTTAATGCTTTTTAAGTGCTCTCACATGGTGCATTTGATACCGTGCCAGGTTTAAGTCTTCTAAAGTGCAAAATCCAAAACGAATTAAGCTCGTTTCCTGCTTTTTCTCTGAGATTTTGCGATTTGATGAGAATGAATCAAAAGACGGCTGTTCAAGTTTTAGTTCGTTTCTATGTTCAATGCCTTACTTAGTAGAGTCAGCGACAGAAGTTCATGAACAATTGGAAATTTTAAGCATAATTTTTAACGTTATCTGTGGGAAAATTTTAATTTTTTTTCACAAATAGTAATGGTGTAAGGCAAAGCATCCAATAAAAGGTAAAGTTTTATATCAAATCCTATGAACTTCGAAGTTATAGAAGATACATAAAATGTTTATGAAGTTCTGTCGCTGACTGTACCAAGACTCCTTCTTTTTCATATGATTGCAAATAAAATCGAGTACTATCATCCTTTTTTTAAGAAATCATACCATACAAAAGCATATGCTTTTATATGTTTTATTTAAATATTGATATTAAATAATCGTAACTAACAATCCATCATGGCTTCACGGTAATACATCTTTTCAGAGAATGGTTACTTAGACAGAAAAAGTTAGTAAGCAAGGTCAAAGCTATTTATTGTTGCTTTCTTCAGAGAATGTAAAGCTATATGGCCACTGTATGCTAAGTACTGAGTGATTTATGTTTTGGTCTCGACTTGGAGACCAAAATCACTGTGGAAATATATTGCATCTTCAAGCAAGATGCATCCACCACATTCACATAAGTTAGAGAACGCCCTAATGAGCCCTCTACATATTCGCCGATGATAGACAAATGCCAACGGTCACGAACGTGTAGAGGGCCCCATCGCCTGTATTCGCCTGTTATTGTCTATCCAAATAATAGTTCGGCGAATAGTTCAGCAAATAGTTCGGTGAATGTGGCCGTAAGGTCCATTTTATCAAATTACATTTGGCACTCACCCATCGCTAGTAGTTAGCATTCCATTATCAAGATGATTATAAAAGTACTAACTGGTTTCCTCATAATGTAAAGAGCATCTTCTTCATTACGAACTAAATATCTCGCAGGATCACTATTTATATGCATAGATGGAAAGACGGCCCCCCACTAGATGGAAAGACGATCTTGTAAAGGTTGCTAAGGAGCCGTTGGGCGCAGGCTGCGCAGGATCGATCGCTTTAGATCATTGGGGGAGGCCTATGTTCAGCAGTGGACGCTAGATGGCTGAGATGATGATGATGAAATAAAATTCATACCATTATTCTGTTTCAACATTTATTTCATTATTTTTTTAACTTCATTAAATACTTTATTTTTACAACATTTTACAAGAGTAATAGGGACGTCTATAGATACATAAGTAACTTAAACTTATACCTAGCATTCTAAAGCTCAATACTTTCAATTATTTACAACAAGCAATAAAATGTTTACCTAAAGCTTGAACTATTTAATGGAATTTTCCTTGTTATTTACAAATATTTTAAAAACAAATACTATTTACAAATGCGTTTGAAAAAAAACGTAGACCAAACAAAAGGATTATTAAGCTTGGAACAGTAAAATATGCTTTGAAGACTCCGTAAAAGTTAATTCTTGTTTTAGCCTTTGTTCTTTTTGATACGCTTACGTTTGAGGTTTTTTTGGTAAGCCGCAGGTACTCTGGCGTACTTAAAACCGAACATAAACGAGAAAACTGCCGTTTTGTTAATAAAACAAAGGTCCTTGAAACGGAATTTAAGGCAAGGTATTCTAAATGATCTAGAACGTTCAATTAATATAAAACAACAGCGATAACCACTAATGGTAATGGTAGGAGGACAACATTTTCCGACAACATTTTCACACTAAGCGGCAAAATACAATTTTCATAATGGACTATTATTTTAATAACCGCTGCTATATAAGTTGTTGTTAAGGAAACTTATTTTCTGTCGAGTAGCTTAATGTACTTTCAAAGGAATTTCCAGATAACAACAATTTCTTAAGGTAATGTTTTTTTATGATCTGTAGGTATCTTTACTATGGGCTTAACAGATTTTGAACTTACTACACTACTTAAACGAAGCACAGTTCAATAGAAGAAATAGTTTATCCTTCTAATAAGTTTATCACATCTTAACTGCACAAAATATATTATGGAGGTTGACCTTTTTTTGCGAATATCTAAAGTTGCACTCAAGGCGTAGACAAAGCTAGCTCTATATCTCGAAGCAAAGTCGAAGTGCCGGCCACTTAGTTATAAGTATCTTCGTTCCGGGCACTTTTATTTACACAAGATATGACAGTTTCGTAGTCTTTAAAAGTCACACTTCGTGAAGGCTAGCGTCTGTGTCACTCTCAGCGTAGCCGAGCAGGAGGGTGGATTCACAAGGAGGGGTGGGCTGCCCTGGTCGCGGTGCCGGGCCAGCCGGCAGTAGTCACAGCTCGATGGGCGCTGAGCCCTTCCACGTCACTCCAACCCGAAGAAGGTGGTACAGCCGAAGCACGCAATACAAGCAGAGACACTGTAAAAAATATTCAGAATTGTACAACTTTACTTTTGGGAACCACCACACAATTTTTACCAGGGTGTCTCTTGTGTTGTACTTAAAATAATTTCTCCACTTGGTCCGAAAGAAATAGTGACCGCGTGAGATGAGATCGTGTGAAGGCTTTGGCTATTCGCACAATTTTTTTACCTCGACATTTCAGTGGGTTGCACCCACCCAGTACAGGAACTGCGGAGTGCGGGCATAGTTTTCATTCGTTAATGAAGTAAACTCAAAAATACGCCATTTAGTCTCGTTATTAAAGACAAGTAGGTATTCTATAGGTTTGTACATAATACTTCACCACCTCCCTAAGAAATCGGTTTGAACCTGCGTGTCTCGTGCAGGTGGTTACAAGTTGGTGACGCTGACTGTACATTTCGGTATACCATATATATTCGATAAAAAAAGCGATATATCGCACAAACTATTTACATCCTAACCATGAATAGGTCAGAGGTGATTCGCTCTCGCTATAAGGATTATAGCAACACACTTAGTTCAAGTTGTGTGTATGAGAGATAAGCTTACTGGCTTAATATATTCTAAACTTTATGATATTGCTATTGTTGGGCTATTTCAACTTTCTAGCTACTTTTAAAGTTCTGTAGGTATATGTATTAGACCTATACTATGTATTAGACAGCGCTACTACGAGTATAATAATTTACTTGAAATGTGGGTACTGTTTTAAAGTAACAATTTTTCATATTTACAATATTAGTGTTTGAATAATGAGCCCGCATAAATTCCCTTCTGAAAAGAAATCTGAATAAAAGCTGAAAACTTACGTCATGGAGTATCTACATTACTTTTGTTGGAAAGAGTGCCATTTCCCAGCAAGCGACACGAAATGAAAAATAAAACGTATGCTCAGCATGAGAACTTTTGTGCAAACTAGGTACACGATTTGACTGCAAGCTGTTTTGTCTCGTACTCTGCTGTTTGTATTGTGCTAGCAATACAGAGAGCACTAGAGAATAAATTGTTCGGCGGATTCCGCATAAAGTTTTCAGACTCATTAATATAAAAACCATAAAGTTTTACATAATATACATTTTATTTCATTATGATATCAAGGAAATTTTATAACTTAAGCGTACATTATTCACATGGATTCACTACTTTCTTTTCGTCACATCATGCGTATTTAGAAGCCCCAAAATTTTAAGAACGTTGCTTTTACTAACACGATAATTTACTTACATTTACGAGCATCCTCGGCATTAGAAATAATATTTCTGCTTTGCAGACGGAATCGAATTGCTGAAACAAAATATTCCATTAAATTTTCAAAGTACAACAAACGAACGAATGTAGTTACGTTGTGGGTATCACAGGGTAACGGGTACACACCCGTAAAATGATCTGAGAATAGTATACCTAAGCAGCGGGGAAACAAGAACTATACTACCAATCTTGAAAGTTTTGAGAAGTTGGGATTCTAGGTTTAGATAGGATGTCCTGAGAGAAGTCACGTAATTAAGCTGTTTTCCTTTAACAAGTAAGCTTGAGAAATGCCCTTGTTTCAAGCTTTGTATTTATTTTTACCCACGACTCGGAACGGAGCCACGTGTAGCGTTTAATGAAAGAGGTACCTATAGATATTTATAAATAAATAAATAATGCTGGACTTTTCACACAGCATCATCTAGCCCCAAACTAAGCAAAGCTTGTACTATGGGAACCAGATAACTGATATACTACTTATATACTTTTTGTTTGTAAATACATACATATTATACATAGAAACACCCAGACCCGAGATAAATATTTGCAGATCATACAAACATTTATCCCGCCGCGGGGATCGAACCCGCAACCTTCTGCGTACCAAGCGGACTTTCACCCACTGCGCCACAGAGGTCGTCGTATTTATAAATATGAATACCTATTCAAATGGTACTGAATTGTATAGTTTATATTTTCAAGCACTCTTACCAGCCGCATTTAACTTATATTATTGCCTGCTAAGATAGACAAGAAACAAATAGAAAACAAATCTTTTTTCTTGAGCTGATTCAACACAGCCTGCTTCTGACAGTTTTAATATCTTTGAACATATCACAGCTTTTGCCTTTCGAAAATACATCTAAGGATAACCGACCCAGACTCTTTCGGACACATAAGATTACAATTCCATTAGGTGATTGGATGCCTTCGATTCATCAGTAGGCTAGCGACCAACCAATCCAATTTCTTGTCCTCAAACAGAGTCCGACAAACGATAGAAAACATGCCAAGTGTACTAAATCACTAAACAAACGTTCAGAACGTGTAGAACCTAGTAAATAAGTATTTCATCCTAAGGGCCCAATACTACCTGAAAAAAAAAAAAAACTTATACTAGAAAACCTATTATTATGATGTGTGCGCAAATAATACGTATCAATTACATAATCCGCGTATTGGGTGTAGATACACCCTGAAGAACTGCCTAAAGAAGACTGCCTATTTGTACGCATATGTAGATACATATGCGTACAAATAGGCAGTCTTCTCGTGTCCACGGTAGCTGTAACGCTACTGAAACGTCGAGTTAAATAAACAAATGTCATACCTACGCGGTTAAGTCCCGTTAAAAAATGTAAAAAGGCAGTTCTCAGATTCTTACAATTTTTTTCTCAAAATCACAAGACGCGGTTGGTAGGTCACGCTATTTTTAATTGAAGTAAGTCATTCTTTTCACTTATCAAACAATACATTTTAAAAGTTCCTTAATTACCATTTACTCGTAATGAAACTTGATAAAAACAAGCAAGCATGAATATCTTTAATAAGCTAAAGAATCACTGGCCATTTATTAAATAAATAATGCTGGACATTTTCACACAGCATCATCTAGCCCTAAACTAAGCATAGCTTGGACTATGGAAACCAGATAACTGTTATACTACTTATATACCTTTTTTTGTTTGTAAATACATACATATTATACATAAAAACATCCAGACCCGAGATAATATATAATTATAGAGATCTACCTTACTCAACCAATCCTACAAATGAATACGGTCAACTAATTCACAAAGGGACATAATTCTCATCAAGTTTATCTCAATACTGAGTGAATTGTTATTGTCTATTATTTTGACGTTTTCATTAGGACCCACAGTTGGGTCCAGACAATTAATTTGAACAATGACTTCACTTCAATGGGACACCCTTCAGAAATTACAAAGTAGATATTTAGGTCGACAGCTAACTGAAAAAATGCTTTCCCTTTGTGTAAAACACAACACGAAAATAGGTTTTTAAGATATATCTTTTTATTATCATAGCGACCTAACTGACAAAAACAACATTAGTTTCCAGACCTCATGTAATCTAAATATTCTACAAAGAGATTTCAGAACATGACTAACGCAGCATTTGTGAAAAATTGAATTTATTTCGTACTGTACCTATCGTTTAGTAAATATTGGCTTCCTAAACTAGTATAGCAAGTGAAGTAAACGGAAGACAGTAAGCGTCTATTTAACAATTCTCAAGTTATAAAGTTTCTCCTTGAACTGAACCCTAAGCTGGATTTATGAAACGGTTTTGTTTTATTTATTTGAAAAACTTACTACAGAATAACAATTGATGCAAACATAATTGGAGGCCAATTGGAGGTTTTCACGTGTTTAAAAAACTATCTTTCCGTCGCGGTGTTACCTGCGGTCCCTCGGGAAAACTTCACGTTCCCGGGATAAAGTATAAACTATGTTCATCAGGAATAATGTAGGATTCTAATGGTGCAAGAATTTTTCTAATCGATCCAGTAGTTTCGGAGCCTTTTCAATTCAAACATACAAACAAATCTTTCCTCTTTATAATATTAGTATAGACTATGAATTAAGATTTTTACTGTTAGACTAGTACTCGTAGTAGTAGTAGTTCTTCGGAAAACTTTCTTTTTCGTTATATTTTTATTGCTCGTGTGAGACAACTAATTGTGTTTGGATTGAAACTTTTCCGTCTTTTGTTTTGTGATCAATACGATACTTGGATACGGTGCTTTTAGACGAAACCTAATCAGTGCTCCACGCTTCCATTCCCTCTACATCGTGCTCTCAATCCGATATATTACTAAAACGTGTTGTGTTTTCGCTAGCAAATAGTTGTTTATATGATGTAACTTTACCAATTTCTAAAATCAACTTTGCTACGATAGTGCTACGGCGTAGCATCTGATGTAGCGATTGGTAATGCTACTAATGGTTCATGGGCTACGGTTACGTGGTTTGTTTAAGTCATCACAATGCAATATCTACTTTAACATGTTGTATTATAATATGTTGCCTAGTACCGGGGAAACAATAGTAAAGAACCTACTTAATTTTTTTATTGTAAAATACAAATATGTATGATAAATGTATTATAACTCTAAAGTATCATATCAACACATACAATAAAATCAGATGAGTGGAAAGTGAACTTGGACATGCAGTTTCCAGAGCTTGAAAATAAAATATACACTTCACTCGTATATTTAATAAACGGTATTGATTGAATACCTTCTACGACAATTAAGCCTGGAACAAAAACCATTGTTCAAAAAGCCACATCAATTCAAAAGTTCGTATTTATAGCAACAAAAAGTCGGCTAACCGAACTGAACTTTTGTTTATTATCGTTATTTTTGAATATTATTATATCAAATTGTACGTTTTTACGAAGCCTTCTAATAAAAGAGGCTTACTACTCTAGGTAGTCTTTATCGCTTAGAGCACTAAATAAATTCACGTTAAGCGTAGTAGAACTAGTCGTATCAAACACATAGAAAGCGATCGTAAAAAGGAGAACAAAACGTACGTATGTGGGCTCTTAGGTAATTCGTTTTCTTTGCATCATTAGACAAAATTCAAGTTTCATTTATTTCATACGGTTGGTACATGCCAAAACAGAAAAATTGCAATATCAAAAATAAATCCATAGGTACGGTCAGCGTCATCAACTGGTAACCCCCCTGCAGTACAAACCGCCTTACTAAAGGGGTTACCAAACGCTGACTGTACATCATAATAACAACAGTTAGTAGGTAAGTACAACAAGAAGTAAAAACTTAATGGACACATGAACGCGTTCCTTAGATCTCGTACGAGTGAAAAAGAGCATTTAATAAGCTCATATGCACTAGCCTGCAACATCTCACAAGCTTATTATGTACATTGGAATGAGTGCATACGCTTTAAATTTAGCGCGCGTTACATGAGGCATGCTCTAGACATTGAGCAGCTCATATAGCCGAGCCACTCAAGCAGATATGCTTAAGTGCACTGCGCTTTCATCGTTTCAAATTAAGCTCCTCGCTATTAATAATATTATGATGGATAAATAAAAAAGTTTTTTTGTCTCAATACGCACAGAAATGCTAATCTGAAATCGCCTTTCATCGGGTCGTCGTTTCATTTCCTCATGAAAAAAAACCTATCTATGACGCACTTAGTCCGCCTTCACCTCCCACAGCAAATATTCCCTCCCCCACTTGTTACTGCCATTCGTTATGCAAACATATAGTTACGCTAGACAAACTCAATTTGTCCTGTATTCGCTGCCCCGCCTTACATGATTGAATCAAAGATTTAGGACCATTAAAAAAACACCTCATTTCTATACAATGTAATGGCGATTTACAGTGGCGTAACAAAGAAAATCTTGAAAAGAAAATCGGAAACCAATAAACAAGATGACCGGCATAATGCAAAACATTTGGGAAATATTGGCGAATATCCAATGGAAGAGCCTAAGCTTCGTGCCCCTGAATAATGTATTTGCGTTGTACATACTATCGTATATATTAAGCTTTGGACCAACAAACGCGACCAAACCAACAATACGGGAATATACTAAGCGAGAATGGCCTTGTTTTTAAATCTGGATGTGTACTTAACGCGTTTCCAACCACTTTCTGCGGTGCCTACTTTAGGAAACTATTAGGACATGTAGGACACTATAGACAAAGCGTAGCAGTCCAAATACTTTTGACACAAGCCCTAATCACATAAGTCATCATCAGGGTGAAATATTGTTAATGAATACTGATTGGCTTTCAATTTATTGGCCAAATTAGTTTCAAGGTCATGAGTATCGATCACAATTAAAAACAGTATCTTGTTACGAAGTTCAAATTATAGAGAACCATTAATCATACTTCGATCACAAAAAACTTTCATGAATTGTGCAAACTCGTAAGCCTTTTTACTTTCGGGCGTTAAACTTATTTGAAGCAAATAGTTGATGTTTTATGGTTTAGGTAAACGTTTTTTAAATGACCTGCTAGATTTAGACCATTGTGTTGCAACAATTATTCAAATAATTCGTACATTAAAATCTAGTGTGAAATTAACATTTATTCCAAATTAAAAAAAAAAAAAAAAAAAAAAAAAAAAAAATTGTGGGGGGAAACGAGACAAAAAGACTAGGACTATTTATGACCTGCAAGTCTTAAGCGGCTGTTACACAAGGAGAGTTTCTCGCATGCGAGCGGCGATTTCTTCTAGGCAAGAATATGGTCGCCTAGTGTAAACAAATGCTTCGAGCCTCGCCTCTCAAATACGATTCTCGCTATCTAAGCTTTCTCTAAAAGTAGTATTTTTTACGAGTTTCTGTCAAAATGTAAACAACCGCAGGCGAGACTCGAATGGCGAGTTTTGCCGTGGGATAATCGCATACGATTTTTCACCGCTCGCGTGCGAGAAACTCTTCTTGTGTAACAGCCGCTTTATTGTCTAACTTGAAATCTATTCCCATCATCATTCATCAGCTGTCATCCCAATAGAGCTCAACCAATCACACAAAACGAAATTGACAATCAAAGTCCAGGCTAGGCTTAGATGATCGAATGCCGCCACTCGAGGCTAGGTTTCAAATGTCAAAATGAAGCCGATGTCCATTGTCCATTGTATTTGGAGTAAACTGGGATGCTCTAAAATAAGATGAACACGGAAACAGCAAGCGGTAACGTAATAAACATTGCAGCGGCGGCACGTTAACCTTGTTTGCTGGCAATGTGGTCCAACCTAATCGACAAATTGTTACAATCAGCCAACTACGCTCTTTGCACTCTCTTGTCGATTGCAGCTCGACAATGTTGCATTTAAGTGCAACTTTCTCGTGTTATTTCGGCTAGAAGTACTCGTACGATTATAAGTCTCAAGTACTCATATTTTATATGTAATCCTATAGTTTAATTTAATCGTTGTAAGCGAATCACTAAATCGTCTTGTACATTAAAAAGTTTGTAGGTACTTATTTTTCATGTAGAAGTTATTCTTCTACATGAAAACCACAACCTTTTTGCACTTAATTTTCCTTACTGTTCGTGTGTTCTGGTTTTTTAAGATTTTTTTAAATCCTTTTCCAAGTAATGTTCACATTTGGATTACCATTGCAACGTAAAACAAGCAAGCATTATCTTAAACGTGGAGCTTGCAATTTATGGCAACTGCGATATCAAGCGACATATAGCCCAACATTCGTCTGGAGCCTGGGCGTCCGACTCGATGCAAGAGCGTATCGTGATGTGACTTCAACTAATGACACACTGTATATTCTCCTTCTATGGCACGAGAGGAATAAACACAGTAAAGGAATGTTTTAAAACGTGTTATGTACGAGTAAGATACATGCTTGGATATCGCGATAAAAACGAGCTGCAATTAATAGGTATTTTTGAAAATAATATACCTAAAATGCCTAATACACAACACAACATTTTGAGTAAAAGGAGCAGACTGTAAAGGCCTGAAGAAAATGCTACAGGCTTTTAAGTAGTACAGACAAATGTTGCCAATAGTGATAAAGTTAAGTACCTTGTTGACATGATCTCTTAAAATATTGGAGTAGACCATCGCCATTGCTTCCAGAGCCATGAATGTCATACATCCAACCACCCAAGGCACCAGGAACGCCACATTTTCCTACAAAAAAAAACATTCATTTAAAACAATTTCTCTTTAAGCTTTGCAGCAAAAATGCTTATACAAATTACATTTCCCTACAAGACAAAGGACAAATTTTCGTAATAATTTTCCATCTCCATTCTTTAAATCACCATATTTCACACAATGAGTTTCCCTTTGTTATTCTAAATACAGCTTGAGTCACATCTGCAGGTATGCGAAATTGAGAGGATAAGGCTGTTTTCACAACAGTAGCGGTGCGTGAGGCGAGAGCGACGGTGATAAGGTATACAATAACTCACTCATTTTTATGGAGCCCTCTTGAAAGAAGCGAGAGCATGATAGTCGTTATTAAGCAACATTTGTCAGGATAGATTTCAGAGCCCCGCTCTCTGTTCCGCTCCCCACCCCGCTCTCGCTTTGTCGAGGCCGCAGCCTTTGGAATTTCTCACGCAGTTGTAGGTAAGGAGGCAGTATATCAATGCGGCGGCAGTGGCACATTCATTCCCTTCTTTATGACTTTAGAAGGTTTTAGATAGGAATTTCAAAGACTCATAAAGTAAGCTTTACTTGAGTGGGGTGTAATGAAATGAGCTGAGGGTTGTGACGTTTATTTGTTGAGCTCATAATTGTTTGCTTTAATCCTTTGGCAGAATGTAGATTAGCTATGTTTGCCATGAAAGGGTATATTTTATATGATAACAGTTTTAATTTATGTATTAAAGTGCCCACATACTTTATTAAAACAAATCGAGTTACTTACTTTATAAATTCCGTAGAACAGGAAAATGCTAAGTATGATCATAAACATCTGCGTTCCTATAATTGCAAAATACGCTATCTGTACACCTGTAACAAAAACATACAATATAGGTACAGTCACTGACAGAATTGAATCGAACAATATTTCAGCTAAGAATAGGGATCCGTGGATCCGTTTGTTGAAGGGCAAACGGATTGTCGCTCGGGTGAATTCAGAAGGGCTCAACCGTTCTTTTTTTCGGCGGAATCGTAAATACGAATTTCTATGCCAGCGGTTTCATGAACACGATAAAAGGACATACCCGTTAATTTGAACCAGTTTGCAATGCTTCGATAATTTTCACTTCACTAATGAAATAATAGCTGGGAATTACAGTGTTTTTGAATGTAAAAAATATTCAATTTTTTTTTAATATCGTTGATTCAGTGCATTTGTTGAACCATATCAGATTGCTTGACGTCAAGTTAGTGATAATGGTGATCAACGTTTCTAATTCATTTTGGACCGTGTTCAAATGAAGGATGGTCAATTCCGTAAAGTCGTAAAGTCCGTATTTCGATTCGGTCAGTGCTACCTTGAGAAAGCTATTAGAGAGACGTCAGACTATTCAAAAGCAAAATCAATTCTCGCTGTACAAACGTAATCGACTCTTGCAAGCACAAGCAAATCGGAATTGAACGCAGCGATTGCCTCTAGCGGCCACGCAGTTCCGACCACGGAACTCTAGGAAACGCTCTCAGATAATGTTCAATTTAACTGGAACAAACGGAGCGAGAAATTAATTTACATTTACGTGTTCCGCAGGTAGGTAGCATTCGCCTGGTTTAAGCAACTAGTATACTACTGATTGTTTTTGGCTGTGTATATTTAATTGAAAGTAAGTTGATATTGAAGTAGGCACTATTATTCCACCCATACTAATATTATACGTCTGTCTGTTTGTTTGTTACCTTTTCACGCCACTATTGAACGGATTTGGCAGAAAATTTGCATGAATAAAGGTTGTATCCCAGGAAAGGAAAAAACCCGAGGGACCGCGGACCAAACTGCGGGAGTGTAGTAGTTAGTAAATACCTACTAGCATAAATACTCATTTTATGTAAGTTAGGTAGGCACTTGAAATGAGTAGCTTGTGTACAGAATAGACACGCTTAACCCGAGATAGCTTAGTTTATTATTTATCCTACTTCCAACTAGAGATTACTTAAAACTTAGATAATAACGAATAGGCTCAGACAAAAAAGTAAGGACTCGCTAATGACGGAATTCCTCTTACAAAAATCGGCAGAAAATTTTGTTTAGGACACACACGAACGCATTTTACACACACTCATGCATAAAAACTGACAATACGCCCTCATTTTTACGCACATTCTTGCAAATTTCGTATACGTAATATTACAGGATAGACATGATTCGGAAACATGATCATTTTGGCAGAGGGGAAATTACAAGGTAAGGCTCATCCCGCCTAAATGATCTAAGCGAATAGGTATTGTTTGGAGTGGATTCGTATACAGTTTTAAATGTCAAGATGAATGAGAGATTATGTGTATTATATTATAATTGAAAAAAAGGAATAATTACAACTGTTATTATTGAAAGTATAAATCATTCTGCCATCACAAACCAAAGAGCTAAAGTATATCAAACAAACCGCAGACACGGTCAAATGGGAATAGTTAATAAGATGTGGGTCACAACTAAAGCAAACTGTGACATCTCTTGAACCCTTTTTACTAAACTAACCTAAACAATTCAGTTCGGCAAATACTGATTTGAGAAGTAAAAGGAAATCATGATAATATCAATATATTTGTATTTGAGATGTAGCTTTTACTATGTTATATCTTTGTTATATATTGTAGATTCATTTGTAAACCATATGTTTTCAATAAACATATTATTATAATGTTTTTATATAGAGGGCATTCTAGAGAGTATGCCGTTTCAGACAATTATTTTCAAAATCAGTCCACAAGTAACCTCCCTGAACGAGGCGCGCAGGTACCTACAAACTGCCTGATAGGGGGGGGGATACCAGCAGGCGTAGTCGCAGCCTATAATTTGGGGGGGCGGGGCAGCACTAATCTATCTACTATAGTGAAACTACTTTTTTAATTTGTTATTTTTAATTTAACGTGTAAGATTTTATAGGTTCATTTTCCCTGTGACCCACTCCCCCTTTGGACCGCGCGTGGGTACCAGTTGGTGACACTGACTGCACAGTATAGCCTCCTTTTATGAAGTCAGTTAAAAATATCCATTATTTTCCCATTTCTTATACGAATGGTTGATGATGATGAGATTTACAAATCCATTAAGACAAAGCAAACGTCGGAATTCCAATATCTCTGGTAATGAGGATTCTTTTCTCATCTCATATCTATCTTATGCACGCACGATCTTCACTAATGAATACCTACTGTGATATGGAACGCTTAAGGTCTCATATTCACAACCACATTCTTGAAGTTGGTGGTATGTTTTTCATCTATAGACACAATAAGTTATCGTCACAGCGTGTGTTTTATGTCTGTTTTAACTTAGTTTGAAATTAGGAGGGTTCAGAAACGTATTTTCCGGGTTTCTTTAAGGCATTTAAGAGTGTGCCATACGCCGCCATTTTGTAAGCGGGACAGCGAGTGTGATTTGTTCGGCGTGTGAGAAGTACAGAACGATAGAAACGCAATGTCATTTACATTGCCAAAACACTTTTTACCTAATTACAAGTTAATTAATCAACCAATCGAAAAATTAAAAGACACAACTAAAGAAATACTTGTAGGTTTCTTGACAAAACAAAACCTTACAAAAACAAGTGTGCTGTTCCTGAGATAAATAGCAAAATGTGTGCAAAACATGTATTTTTCAAAGAAATATTTTATCTAGAAAACTTTCACCAATCATGTTTTTAAAACACGTAATCCAAGATAAAACAATGAAGTATCATTTACCTAAATAAGAAGGTTGTAGCTTTCACAGATTCTGAGATAAATACCGATTTCTAACTACATAATTGCTTAAATCGCTCCTGCGCACTCTTAATGCGATTTTTCGTACGATTTGTCCATTGAACGTGCCAAAAAGCGACGCGCTAACAAATCGCATACGATGAGCGTTAACAGGTGAAAAATTTCCGTGCGATACGATATCGTATGGGTTGAAATTGCATCGTGTAAATGCAATTTTATTAATGAGTTTGCTGCGAAACCCTTCTTATGCGAGTCGGACTCACTCTTTCCTGGTTATATTTTTAATATTTTCGCATATAAAGTATTTTATTTATTTATTTTTGTAGTTACAAGAATGGGCAAAATCAGGAATGAGAGGAAGTTTGAAAGTTGCGCCAGTGACGGATAAGTTAAGGAGTAATAGGTTGTCGTGGTATGGGCATGTTATGAGGAGGGAAGAGACTCATGTGACGAGAAGAATGTTAGGTTTGAATGTGGAGGGATGTAGCAGAAAAGGCAGACCAAAGAAAAGATGGATGGACTGTGTGAAGGATGATATGGGTAAGAAAGGAGTGAATGTTGAGATGACGGCTGATAGAGCGGAGTGGAAGAGGAAAACCTGTTGTGCCGACCCGACATAAAAGTGGGTTAAGGGCAGGGAAATGATGATTTATTTATTTTTGTTTTATTTATTTAGTTATTTATTTATGCATTTCATCTTACTTTGGGGCTAGATGATGCTGTGTGAAAAAGTCCAGCATTATGTATTTATTTATCTTCATAGAATACATAACACTTTTGAAACAGAAATACCAATCGTCATTAACTTCAAAGTAAACTGTACTCATTATACTTACGATTGCTCTGATTGGAAATTAAAAAATACACAAAACAACATGTTACCTTTATCAACGAGGATTTATAATATTTTACTATTATCATTTATTCTGTGGCTCTACCAGGTTGTATAGAAATGTCCAAACCCCTCAAGCAGAAGTTAACAAAACGAAGAGTCGCTGAAAGCTCGTAGTGAGTGGGTGCCGCCCTCAGGCCGGATGCCCGTTGTCATTTTATCATACCCCACTTGTAATAATAAGACACAGTAACATAAGAGCTCTTAGTTCCACGAATTTCCGTTTATAATCTTAAAGATAAAAGCCATCAGCTTTGGAACCTGAATTATTATTTTCAATCAACTTGTTATTAAAAAACTTTAAGACATTCGAATAATTATCGAATAATTATGTCACCAAATCACGAAATTTTAAAAAGTTTAATCTCGAATCTTTTAAGAATTGCTTACGGGTAAAGTTTCGAGATATTAAAAATTATTTAGCTTGAGATATTAATGTAAATTGCGCAGATTTAAAATAGAACGGTTCAAAATGCTAAAGATTTTATGCTGCAATGAAACAAAATTGAACATTATTCTGGAAAATAAATAAATGTCCCGCTGACAGTTTTATTGGATTCGCTTCATTCCGTTTAATTAATTGTATCGGGCCAATTAAAGCTGAAGACAATTAATTTTGCCTTCAGACTCTATTTTTGAATGTTTTGTGTTTTCAATTGGACAATACATTAATCAGGCAATAGTGTTTAGTATTCGAACTTAATTAAAAAAAAAACATTATTTTTAGGTAAAACTGCAACCATGTCATATTCTGAGCTCTACTCTTTTTTCGCGAAAAATACCGTGAAGTAGCAGGGCCAATTTCCAATGTTTTTGTTTAATGATTTTGAAGTAAGTACAATATATTAAGTAAGATATGCCTATGTTGAGCTCATTAAGAGGTAGCTCATAAGGATAATGACGAATTTTAAAGACTGAACTAATAGATTTTATTCGAGATCAAAATTTGCAACTTAGAATATGTAAGCTGCGGTGAGTCTGTATTAATTAACTCCTAATACCACTTCCAACTTCTGTAATAAGGTATTCAAGTAACTTTATAATTTATTCGTACGGATCGTAGATCTTAAACTTAGTACATCTGATGAACAGCGTAATCAAGTGCCAAACATTTTTCATTCATGCCTTTATTCATTAAGACTTGAAAATGTTTAGTCATCATTATCGCTTTTATAATTGAAATGAAATTTCAATGAAATTTTTATTCATAATCAGCTTAAAAACCCGATTCTTATCCTGGATGGATGATAAAATATTAGGTATACTACACCTAGGCATCACTAGTAGCTCAATATTTAAGACCGTATTGGAAGTTTTCCTAGAAACCAAGAAGACGAAGTCGGAATGATAGTTAGAATTACTTTAAGAGATGGATGTCCTGTCTTAGAAAAAGTGGCAACATTTATTTGGTGAAGAAATTGCCACAGACAAACTTCACTGAACAAGAATGGAAACAACAATTGAAGGCTTCTTGCCCGCCTATTATTCAATGTGCTTTGGTCTTGGTACCACTTTATCATAAAAACATTCGTGATCGATTCGTCTTCTATCTATCTACAAGTTGAAAAGTTCTACACTCACTCTAACCATTTGACATAAGCATAATCTTCCATTGCTAGTCGGACTTGCATAATAAGGGTTTCGTACTTTATTTATTTTTACCTACGGCCAATTAGTACCTACCTAATACACACTACGTTCAGAAATTCAAATGTCTACTTAAAAAAACAGGATCTACTTATAACGGTTCAAATTCAAAGGATACAGCCCTGTGATGTATAATAATAGGGTCCCGTTGGCATCCCTTGAGTACAGGATCTCAATAATGCAATAAATGCCAACAAACACAAAAAGTATTTGGCGAGGCGAGCCTTTGATTTTTTAGCATTGAGAGAAAGTGTACCTAAATAGGTATTGACAGACCAGAGATATCTATTTGCAGATCATACAAACATTTATCCCGCGGCGGGGATCGAACCCGCAACCTTCTGCGTCCCGAGCTGGCTTTCACCCACTGCGCCACAGAGGTCGTCAAATGATTATAAATTTGTCAAAAAGGACTTGGATTGTAATGGAAGACATGATGAATAAGGAATACCTAAAATGAAAGGTTCTTTTGTATAATTCATTTGTGGGGACACAAGTACGTGGTCGGCTGATGCATTAGTAAGTAGGGATACGGGCTCTTTTACATCGTCTCGGTATCTATACTATAGGTATATCTAACGTTTGAAACATCCTTTATATTCCAATCCTTATTTAAAAATCTTTCCCCACACTCTGGTTCAAAAGAGTCAGTTCGCTGCTTGCCCCCTTTAGAACTAGTAACATGTTGTGTTACTGAGATAAAAAAAACAAACAGAATCACGACTGTATCTCCAAGAAGCGCTAGACATTCTTTCAGATGTGTTATTGCATTCCAGATATTATAATTATGATGTCTTAGGTGGATAGTCAGTCATATTTTGCAGAAAGAAAACCTTATTTTCATAATATTATAATTCAATAACTTAATCATGAATATCCTGGAGTAAAAAAAACCGGCCAAGTGTGACTCGGACTCGCGCACGAAGGGTTCCATTATAATATTTAAAAACGGCAAAAAAAAAACAAGTTTGTTGTACGGGAACCCCTGTTCTGTTTTTTATTCGTTGTTGTAGCAGCAACAGAACATCATGTTGTACATCATCTGTGAAAATTTCACTATCACGGTTCATGAGATATAGCCTGATGACAGACAGACAGACAGACGGACGGACAGCGGAGTCTTAGTAATAAGGTCCCGTTTTACCCTTTGGGTACGGAACCCTAAAAAAATATGTAACAGCCCTTGTTTACACAGCGACGTACATAGTTGGAACTTTTGCGTTCAAAAATAAGTTTTTAATAATTATAGAACACCTTGAGGCGCACAAGTATTCCTCAAAATGTTCACATCAGAGTCACAAACATTGCTTAAGTAATGATATTCATATTTAACACACAACAACTTGGCATTCACTGTGGAACTTTTGAAGTTCCACAAAGCGGAGATAAGGCAAAACCTCGGAACTCAATAAATACATCATAAGTTAAAGTATATCATCGGCATCATTAGCCTATAGCAGTGTACTGCTGGATAATATGTGCGCTATTTTACCCTGTTATCATCCTGCCGCATACATCCATTTTTATCATTATTTGGATGATCAAAGAAAATGAAGCTGAAATATAAGCAGCACCTCTATTATTATTTTAGTGAAGTGTCTGTACAGATAAGGATGTGAAACCGAAGTTAAATGTACCTAATATTAAAAAATCTTGAGATTTTTACACTATATATTACCTGAGGTCCAAAGAGAAGAGTCGCAATAGACAGAAAGCAATGGAAATGTTTGGAAGAGGCCTTTGCCAGGAGGCACACTTAACTCAACGACATCCTAAATGTAACTCAAAAGAAAGAATAGGGTATAGGTACATACATATAGTAGAAACAACAGGTTCTTCAAAGATTATTTATCTATGAAAATATTAAGGCTTGACAGCTCGTAACCTAATAACGGTTTCGCAAAACTTGATAAATCGCTTTTATGACTGAATACTTTACTCACTTTTAATAAAGTCATGGCAAGAAGAGCTCCAGCGTTCGTCCGGTGAAGTTTATTAGAACTCGCCAGTAGCAAGGAATTTAAGACGACGCATTGAGGATATTGGCATCAAGGATTGTAATATTTTTCAGCAATTGAAAAACCTTCGGAATTGATATTTTAAGTTTTGAATATTTCATGTTTTTTACTTCCAACTGATAGCTGGTTTTTCAAGATTTGTTAAATATTACAGCAGAAAAAAAATCCCAAAAACTGCTCCATAAAAACATAGATTTTAATTTTACAGGTGAACGGAACCGATCTAAGCTTCTAAATTTTATTTACAGATAAGTCTATACACCCTTTTCAAAGTGCAAACTTGATTTTACATAATTACCAATAGTTTTTATTTTAAACGAGAATTACTGTTTTGGCGCTTACGACTTTTACTATTTAGCTAGCTCTCGCGTCTTTTTGTATGCCAGGCGGCCCCCTTCAGTCCGCGTCTGACCATTGTCAACGTCGGACCTGTGTCAATCGAGCTCCCGCGCTCTAGTAAACATCGATAGTCGTATCTTCTAAGTAAAATCTTAAATACTTATTATTAAAAAGGGGAAAAAAAGTTGATGGTTTCTACATGAAGATGAGAGCTCTGTATATTGAAAATGTAAGGAAATGATCAAGAAAACATAAAAGTAAACGTTAAATATTTTTCCGGGTTCTAGTAAAACTACAGGGTTATGAGACTTGCTAACTTTAGGTGTCATTGTGACGGGCACAGTGACAGTGAGCACCTCAGACTAACTAGACCTGGACGCGGTTTTGACGAAATTTCTTTTACAAATTCTGCCGATTTTTGTGAGGGACGAGGTAGAACACGAACGCATTTTACACACACGATGTATAAAAAATTACAATATATATGTAATTTTTTATATTATGTGTACGATTCTCAGACCCGCTGAATATTATGTAGGTATACAGTATACACAAAATAATTCATAAAAATCGGTCGAGTTTTGTTACAAGGCCTTTGGGGCCTCTATTATATCTTCTAAAATATTCTTCGTATAATTTAGCTTGGTATAAAAATGTATAAGTACCATAATCATCCTTTGGCCGAATAATTTGGAATCTCGAATATTGTTTATTAATATTGATACCCATAATGCATCAAAAATATAAAGATATTTGTCATAACATTTAAAACTCATACTAGATATTTCGTATATTTTTTCCCCTTATGTACATTTAAAATCGTGATTTTAAAATACAAAACGGGGTCATGTTGATTGACATAATGTTAATAGCCCTAATATACACATAACATACTAGTTCTAAAATACTGTAGTCATAATGTTAAATTCCCATAGTCTTAAACTGACATACATTTATGTTTTCCTAATATTATTAAAGAAAAAAAAAAATTTAAATCAAAATATTTTTATTGAGTCTTATTTAAGTAGGCATAAAGATATTTTACATAATAGTCTTAACTTCTAATATAATATGTCGTCATAATATTTATTATTACTATTGTTAAGTTGCAAAAACTATTTTTCACACCCAGTGCTCGAAAACCATACATTTTTTCATCTCACAGTCTTAAAAGAAAGTAAATCATTTCTCCCTCCTAAAAAACAAAATGGCCGGCGGGAGGTAAAGTTGTATGGGATTTCATTTCCCCCTCTGAACCTCATGTGAACAGATAAGTAATGAGATTTGAATTTCAAACTTCAACATTTCTATTAAAATTTTTAGTATTGAGTCCACACCAAATAGAACGTATACGAAAAAAAAGAAAAAATGTGGCAACTAATTTTCTTCCGAATTGATTTTTGATGTAAAATATTTTTTGAGAACAAACTCAATTAAATATTTTTTGAGAATACCACTCCCACCACCCACCTCGACTCCTTCTATAGTGGGTGGTGGGAGCTATCGAAGGAGAGAGATGGTTGGAAGGAATTGGGGGAGACCTTTGCCCAGCAGTGGGACAGTACTTTTTTTTCTTTAACCTATGTTGTCCCACTGTTGGGCAAAGGTCTCCCCCAACTCTCTCCAACCGTCCCTCTCCTTGTGGGACAGTGGGACAGTATAGGTTGAATAAAAAAAAACTAATAGATTATTATTATTCTACCTATAAAACCTGTTCATTAGACTTGCTTGCTATTTTCTGGGTGTAAGTATTCACTATTTTTCTCGCATGTGTGAAAAGCAGAGTATTCACCTCGGGGTTAAAGCTGTCTTAGTCTTGGGCGCTCTTGAATCCCTCGCTGTCTCAGGATTCTAGTCATTAACTCCCTCGTTGAAAGAATCCTTCGATGCGCTTGGGATTCAATATGGCGCCCGTGACATAATACACTGCTTTATCCCCTTGGTGAATAATCTACTATTGTCCTATTTTTGATCGTCCTAATATTTATTTATCCTAATAAAAACTGAAGACGGCTGCCGAAGCGCCAAAAAGGTTCACTATAGTCACTTATATCCACCCAGATCGAATATAGTTGGTTAGGTTATGTTTGAGTAGTGACCACTGACGTGCGAGGCGAGTGAGCGTAGCGAGCGTGCCGCCGAAGCGCGAGATGAAGTTTAGTGGATTTAATATTTATCTCGGGTCTGGGTGTTGTATAATATGTATGTATTTACAAACAAAAAGTATATAAGTTGTATATCAGTTATTTGGTTCACTTATGTACAAGCTTTGCTTAGTTTGGGGCTAGATGATGCTGTGTGAAAGGTCCAGCATTATTTATTATTATTGTTATGGCTTATAACTGTAGGATTACCGTATGTTAGGAGATGTGTTTTTATGACTCGGTAATGTTATGTTTACCTAATAATAGGACTATTGTTAATAAGGTTTAGTATTGTTATGTCGAGTAATCATTAGGACAATCTAAAATAAGTACCAAATACAGTATGAGAACTTAAAATAGGATAAGATACGTTATGTCAATCATTAGGGAGCCCTGCTATAGGCTGATGATGATGATGATGATGATAATGATGACTATTAAACACCGCTATTTTATGACTACCAAAAAAATTTTAAGGGCAGTTGCAGTAGATGCAGAAAATGATAATGGCATGGTCAGAACTTTTTTTTATTGAACTATCACAAAGTTATCGAGGATTGTAGTCAACCAAAACCGAACAAAATTTTATGAAAACTGTACAAATAAGTACTATAGACAACAATTGCGTACAGACTCTCATTCAACTATGTTCTCGTATCATCCCCAGTCAGTAAAACCGCAGTAAATAAATCCATGTCTGACTCGTCTCGTCTCCTTTTGAGGTTATAATTTTTTTTTTCTCTTTTTTTGAGTTTTAACTACAGAAATGTGATGAGTAACATACACCGAGACCACGTTTATAATTACGTTTTATAATTTTTTTGGTAATTAAAAAATAGGGGTGTATACTAGCTGGGGACCGAGATGTCTGGAGGGAGTGGGGGGAGGCCTTTGCCCAGCAGTGGGACTCTCATGGCTGATAATAATAATAAAAAAATAATAATACTTATTAAGTTAAATCTCACCATCTTCATTATCATCATCATCGTCGTCGTCATCATCATCAGCCTATAGCAGGGCTCCCTAATGATTGACATAACGTATCTTATCCTATTTTAAATTCCCATACTGTATTTGGTACTAATATTAAATGGTCCTAATGATTACTCGACATAACAATACTACACCTAATTAACAATAGTCATAGTATTAGGTAAACATAACATAAAATAGTCATAAAATCACATCTCCTAACATACGGTAATCCTAAAGTTATAAGCCTTAACAATATGTACTCCTAAAGCTATAAGCCCTAACAATATGTACTCTTAATAATCAAACATAATAACAATTGAAATCATAATGGCATTTCATCCTAAAAAAATACCACACTAAAGATGCCTGAGACACAGAAGGTTGTGAATTCCAAAATGTTTTTATGAATAGAAAATACTGGTTTCGGTCCAAGGTATTTTTTTATAACGATTATGCATGAATTTAATAAACAAATAATAAAAATATTATTATATTAGGACAACATTATGTATGTCAGTTTAAGACTATGGGAATTTAACATTATGACTACAGTATTTTAGGACTAGTATGTTATGTGTATGTAGGACTATAAACATTATGTCAATCGACAGGACCCCCTATAGCAGTCCACGTCAAAGGTCAAGATTAAACTTCGTTCCAACCGAGTGTTCCACGACGCTTCGATTTTTTTGTGCCAGCCTTTTATTCGGAATTTTTATTATTATTAATTGTTATCATTATGACATTTATGTTTATTTATATCCTCTAAAATTAGGCTAAAGATTGATTATGTATTACAACATTATGAATTAAAATCATTATGCTAAAAAATATGTTATATTTACTAAACACTAGCTTCTGCGTGTGGCTTCGCCCGCGTGGTACCAACATTTTAAATAGCCTTTAAGCTATTCTAAAGTCATTATCTACACCTATTCCAAGTTTCATCTAAATCGGTTCACTGGTTTAGGCGTGCGTGATTGAAACGCAAACATCCAAACATCTTAACAAACTCACAAACTTTCAGCTTTATTATTATGAGTGGGATTATGAGATCCTAATATTATTGGTTTTGATATTATGAGAAACATGTTATGGGATGTAAAATTATGAAGAAAGTTTTTCGGCGAAACAATGGGGTCCCGATGTACCTACTTGATTTGTATTATAATTATTTTTTTACTAATCCTAGAAATCCTAGAAATGCTCTTGCGTACTGCGTACTAACAATATAACAATCTATGGACTGTTTTGCGACTGTGCACTTTGCACTGTGACCGACACCATTTGACCAAAATATGGTGTCGTGACGCAAAATGTAACACTTTTTTCGTCTAGCCACCATGCGTATCGTCCAAAAAGGAACTTATTTCCAAAAATAAATAAATGTAAGGCGACTCCATGTAGTCTTATGTCAACACCGAAAAGCGAGCGAGTTCGACTCAGCCGGGCGGCCGGCGCGCGGCGCACCGCGCGGCTCGGGCGGATGCAAACCACCTAAAATGAGCAGGGGGTATGAGCTGCTTGCGGGAAGCTCATGGGGGCGTGGCGCCTGGTTTCAAATAATTGTTTATCAATGCGTCACCTTAATGTAGCAAAGTATTCAATAAATATTGGAGGACATTCTTCCACACAACCTTATCTAGCCCCAAACTAAAGCAAAGGCTGTATAATGAAAACAAAAAAAAAAAAGTTTGCACTTTATTATTTTCCGTAAGGACCAAATTTTTATAAACTAATCTTAGAAACTTACACAAATATTTATTTAAAAGTGGTCGTTGTGATTGTGACGTCATCAGGATGTCTCTAACACTAAGTAATTTTATACCCTGTCAGGGTATAAAATTCTGGAAAGCCAGCGATCATCTAAAGAAAGCTAGGGCTAACACAACCGTGTAATAACTAGTGAGTTTTTGTTCAGAGTTTTGTTTCCTGTCAGTTCTAATAAAGGGCCTGTGTCTGACTGACTACTCGTTTACCCACAGACAAAATTGTTTTCCATTGCGCCAGCGAAATTGAGGGAAATAAACTGCCACGATTTTTCCGAACATGATGAATTGTTTGCTCCAATCCCTCCTCTTTCTCAAGCTACGCGTAAAAATGAGAGGTGGAAATATGTATCTTGGTGAAAGTTTGGAGTGCTCGTGTAATTTGTACCGATGTTGGCTACCTATAAAAAGTTTATTTTTTGCTACATTGTTCTTGTAAGAAGCTTACATGTTTTTATTATAAGAAAAACAACATAACATTTATGCCTTCAGGTAGACATCGCACCCTATAAAATTTATAGCCTATCACACCTTCGTTGCAGATTTTCCGGCTCAGTCACCTGAAAAATAAAGGTTACGTATCGCCCTTAACTATGGTGGTTTCTTAGATACCTTGTTTTCTTTGTAACTTTGTTTCAAACTAAACGAAATTCGTTTATGAAGAAACTCTAGATGTTGCTGGTAATCATTAAAGTTTCCTGAAGTTAACAATCTCAACGACCCTTTAGCTCGAGTTTGTTTCATCGAAATTCCTAAGCGAGAGAATATCAGTTTTATGATGTTCTTAATCTCGTAGTTATGAAGCATGTTGTAAATATTACTAGCTGCGCTCCCGCAGTGTGACCCGCGGTTCCTCGCGATTTTTTCCAGATAAAAAGTAGCCTATGTCATTCCCTGGGATACAACCTTTATCCATGCCAATTTTCAGCCTAATCTGTTCAGTGGTTCGGGCATGAAAACAAACAGACAGACAGACAGAGTTAGTATGGAAGTATATGGATTGTATTATACAGAGGACACGAGGCTTACTACGCCGTACTATTAAAATGTATCTAATTAGAGAGTAGACAGAAACTACATGCAGCTCAACATGAAGTTCTCGAGGCACAAACACGCCCGTTCGGTCGGCGCCGTCTGTTTTGTACTGTCAGAATATAATGACATAACTTTGATTTATTGACTTACTATCGGCTCGCCCGCGGATTCACTCAGGCGGACTAATAGAGATATTTTATGATTCCAGTTTATCAAGACTTAAAAAAATCGAATATGAATGTTTAGATATTTTGTATTCTAAAAGGACCGAATTTTAATGAAGACTTGCATACATACTTGAATTTTAATGAATATTTGCATAGTAACTACCTAAACAATTACTTTTTCAATTGGTTAAAAAATGGTAGACTGAAGGCAGTGTTGGCTTAGACAACAAAACGGACCAACTCAAGCGTGTTAAAATATGATAAATGAAACTCACCATAATAAACGTCATCTAATTCCTTATACCTCTTCGCGTTGCCTCCTATTCTCCAACTGTACAACAGCACCACTAATATTGAAATATTCTGAAACAAAAAACAATGTTCAATATTGTATTTGAGAATTCTGATATTGTATACATTAAAGTCTGTAACTGAAAGTTTGTACCTTTCTTTGTTAATGAATGGCGCCAAAGCGATTGTACTGGTTTCGATTAAATTTAATTAATTCGTAAATGAAAGCTAGTTTAATACAAGCACTGAAAATTATTTCTTACTCTTTACACAGCCCTCTTCTTTAGGGTTTTGGTCGACCTAGCTCTAATACGGTTCAAAGTGATCCCAGCGGTCGTACTGAATAAATGCTTTTTGACTTTGACTTTGACAGCCAGGTTTTTTCACCTAGTTGGCCACCTGTTGGACAAATCCAGGTTTTTAGACCTAGTTAACAAACAAGCACAAAGAGTGTCTTGATGGACGTTTGTGATTTGCGAAAACGAGGTCAGCAGAGACAATGACACACAAAGCTCCCTATAATCGAGACTAGTGTAGCCACTGCCTCAGATCTTCCCAGTAGCAAATACACTTGAAAACCAATGTGTTCCATTATCTACATTATTTGGTACGTTATAGCTAACGTCTCGTAGATAGGTAGTGTTATTTATGTCACACGCTGGAGTCATGCTACTGCAGTCACGTAGGTATTTTGAGACGTAGCGTCTTTAGTTTAGAAAATATATTTGCGTGCACACAAACATATTGGCAATTGTAGTTTGATCCATAATCAAGCGTGTCGAAATATGACATTTAAAATGTTTTCATTTCAGTATCTACGTATTTTCAGACCCAACATTTTTATCATCATAAAAACGTTTTATAAACCTCGCTGACAGAAGATATTATTGAATATTTACTGAGCTGAGGGATTAGCCGCGTTGAATGTTTCATTTTGTTCTTGTACAATTGGTAAATTATTATTTAATTCGACAAACGGAATGGTACATTATATTTTGTATTTTATTTTACGCAAGACTTCCGAATAAACAAATGCCTCCAAGTAATTATAGGGTCCTCTCTGGGCGTCATTCATTACAATGTTACTAATTCAATTACTTAAAATCCAATTTCATTACCGTTTTCGTTGCTACCGCCCGCGGTGACGCTCACGGAAAAAAGCTTTTTGACCCAACTATTGTTGTTCTACTATAATTCGAAGTACGAAAGTTTGTCAGGATGTTTGATGTTTTCCCAAAATATGGAAAATAAATCCTTGGCTGCTTTTTATCCGGATATGAAGCGAGTTAGTAAAAAGATTTATGTTTACCTATAGTTTAGGTTTTTTTCCTCTGAAAACGTTGCAAAGGCTAGAAATATTTACCTAAATGCTAATGAAAAAACCGAAAACAGAGCATTCAGGTCTCTACTACTCTCTATATCATGTCAGCTTAAATTAGTGTAACCATGACGGAGGCTTTAAAGCGGCTTAGTTTTGCTGTCAGATTATTTTATATTACAGTCGATGTGCATTTAAGAACATTTAGCTTCCAAAACCTCCTGATCAGAAATGGAGAAAAATATTAAAAGTGAACTGCGCTGTTTATGAAGTGGAACTTTTCTGGGAATAAATTATTTATCTGAATATTTTCGGCAGATATTTAATTATGCTCAGTAATAATTATTTTTAACGGAAAATGTTCTGAATGTTATTTTAAATTTACTTAAAACTACTTGTAAATTCACTTTGTTACCAAAAAGAGGAAAAAATACAAATTGAATCTTTGATACCTCACTATGGCCGTCATTAATAAACATGGTGTAAAGTTACGCCAGGTCTAAACTCCAAAAATTGTATGGTTACTCCTAAATTACACCCGGCGCTACTTTACTTTACACCCGCCCTATAATATTAAAACTAAAATGGCGTTACAAATCAAATAGCTGTCTCAAAAATCATAACGAGGCTTTCTGCACGCATAGCTTTGACTAACGCTGACTAACATTAACCAGCTATAGTTTGTGAAAGTTATTAATTACTTTTATTTCCCAAGTAAATCTAGGAAGTAACTAATTAAAACTTAACTTTGACACGGTGAATTTGCAAACATTTATCAAGCTTTATCGAGTCAAAAATTTAAATTGATCGACTTCCAACTCTTTTGTCTGGCATTCGTTCACAAAATATGATTCCAATTGGGCCTTATTTAGAGCGTGAAAACCGCTAAAATTGTTCGTTTTGATACAATTTATTGAATTTCAATTGCAAATGACAGCATTGATTGGTTAATAATTTTCCGCTACAATTCCGTTTGAATCGCCACAAATTATTTGATTTTTAGTATTCAATTATTCCCTTCAATGTTACCGAGACATTATTTATTAACGAAATAAACCATTATAGGGTTGATGTTATAAATTTTTGCCTTGCGATAACACAGGTCTTTCAAAAATCGAAGCATCAGTATAATAGACACTGAAGCCGAAGTGCCAATACTTATAGCTTGGATTCGTGCCATTTTCTTATCTCAAAATTGCTTATTCTGTTCAAAGTTTACTGTTTTTTATCTGACTATCTTTCCTTTCGGTAAAATAACACCGCAATAGGAAAAATCAAACCTTTATGCTCAAAAATATCCAGTTGGTAACTATAGACGGTAGTAACTAAGATAAGATAAGATATTTATTTGGACTATTATGTATACTATGTTATTCTTTACTTGTGTATAAAAGAACTAGGACTAACATGACCCTACGACTAAATAAGCGCGGCAAAAAGTAGCAAGCGACATTTGGGATTTGAAAGGTCCTGAAACACAGCACAAATCAAAAGTTTTATATCTGAGGAAAACTATAATGTAGAGCCATTTCACAACTCTACACATACCTAACATCAAGTAACTCTCAAGAGGCTAAAGTTAGATAAGTCGGTGTAGTGTAGGACCATAGTTTTATCTAGATTCATTATGTAGTAGTCTACATTATATAGTACTACATTAGTAGTTTTTTTACATCTCGTAGAAAAACTCTCTCATTTCTTGTAGAAAAAATACATCCGGGTCGCTGTGACTTTTAATTCCCAAGTACCCTACTAGTGGGGATGTTAGTTTGGTCGTTGGGAATAAACCCTCTTTTTGTTTTTTCTTGTATCTTGGATATTTTTCGGAATAATATACAATATCTTTGCATTAATAATATTAAGGTTCATTGAGTAGTCAAAGATCAGTCAGTTTTCGTGACTTATCTTTTTACACCCTGTAAAATATAGTAAACAAGTCCAGACGTTCTTGTCGTTAGCTGCCACATAACCGTCGTTTTGCTTTGTTTAGAACAAACTTTCAAACCTTGTTTCAACGAAGCAATTTACCTATACAGAACATGAGTGCTTGTGGAATACTAAATTCTTTAGAATTTTCTAGAAGTTCACTATCTACCTACACCAATTCTTAGTTTCATCCAAATCGGTTTTCTGGTTTACGCGTGATTGAAACACAAACATTTTTTTTACAAACATCTAAACATACTCACAAACTTTCTGATTTCTTACCTGTAGAATATAATGTGTTTGTAATGATTCATTAAATCTTTATCGCGTTTTTATTTTAATCTAATTTATAAACCGACGTTACTGCGTTGCAACAGCAGTAAAATGACTCTAAAATCCCGTGTCTAAAACCTATGTATAGATACTAAATTAAAATTCCATACCCGTAGGTATATTTATTTAAGCTAAATTGATTCTTTCACTTTATAAACTGAGAATAGTTTTACTTTAAAAAGGCTATTTTATTTTCATTAATTGCAACTACATACTATTTCGGTACATACACAACCGTACGAAGACACTATTCAAACTCGAGCAGCGTTCTGGCATACTAGTCTTAATTGCTACACACTCCGATTTCGCCTTGTCCAAACTGGGCTTGGCAAACAATAAATGTGAATGCGAATATCCAAAATACCTTCACATAATAAATCAAAGTCCCTAGGGTTGCTTAAATCATAAACATAATATATTATGAGCCTTAAACTTTGTTATACAGTTTTATTGATTTTGTACTAAAACTCAGTCTGCAAATTATTTTAAACAACACTTTACTAATACACTTGGAGCAAAATTCATACATAATGTAAACAGGATCGATTACCCGAGACATGATAGACATTTCTCAGTTCTTGCAAAATTCTCAAATTCAAGAAAATTTATATTTGTATACTAAAGTGACCCATATTTTTCTGAAGTAATCATGTCATACGTGACCAGCAAGGCTTCCGCTGCCCATTATCTACACTTCTACACTAATATTATAAAGAAGAAAGATTTGTCTGTTAGTTTGTGTGTTTGTTTGTTTGAATTGAATAGGCTCCAAAACTACTGGACCGATTTGAAAAATTCTTTCACCATTATAATTCTGCATTATCCCTGATGAACATAGGCTATATTTTATCTCGGGAAAGTGAAGTTTTCCCGAGAGACCACAGGTAGCACCGCAACGGACAGCTAGTACCTTATAATCGGAATACGGCGACTGCGGAGTCCCACAGACCATGCAACATTTGATGTGCTGAATTTCGCTATAAGAAAAGAGGGTGCAACGGGCTCATAAGAAAAAATATAATTTTCTTTAGGTACTTAGAAAAGCAAAGCTTCACTCGCTAAAAGCTTAGTTCAACCTTGATCTGCAACAAGCGAATAGTTATCGTGATCAGTAAATTCCAGTCCGGAGTAATTTACCCAGACACGAGGTTAATGAGAAGCTCGGTAGCTGCAGCCTGCGACATTAAGCTGTATCCACACTTCGGACATCCGGTAAAATGTCATGCAAATACAACGGTTTAAAAAAATCATTTTATTTCAACTTACCTACATATGTACACAGACACTTTCACAATGTAGATGTTTTTGTAGTACACATATGACCTCCCGCCGACTACGGACTTTCTATCGGCCGATAGTTGAGATACTTCGGCTCGTAATGAGTATGGAGAAGTCTATCCGTCTCTACTATCAGCCGATAGAAAGTCTGTAGTCTGCAAGGGGTCTAAATGTGTAGGTACAAAACTACAAAAAAGTGTGTTTAATAAATATAAACTCATCAACTTGACGGAGATTCCCGGGGCATTGTATCAGAGTCATGTTGTAGGAAAACATCCGAAACAAGTTAATACTTGTTTAGCAAATAATAGTCATTAGTTAATTATCTCCAGGCTGTAAAAAATATACAAAATAATAAAAAAATGCTAAACCAAAGCTTAGATTAATTCGCCCTTTGAAGCAATCTCGTTAGCGATTCTTCATTCAATGTCTGCATGAAATCTCGGGTTAGGTGAAAGAGCCCTTAGAATCCGCGGCTATGCGAGATTTAGGACGGCAATTAGCCCACTGGGAGCTGGTATTTTGGATTGCTGTTTCGGTAATAACCATTAAGTAGATGCATTGTTGTGATAGCATGCTGCGTGCTTCCCACCATTAAATGTTCTACAGTTTACGACCATTAGTTAAAGGGCATGTTGTTTTAGAAACAAACCTCATTATAATGTTTCTAAAATAGAGTTAAGTGGTTATCAAAAAGATTACCTTACTTAAAAAATGCTAGCCATACATATCACAGCATCAGACTCCAAAGTAAGCAGATATTAGAACTTAGTCTTAGAACTAATTTTACTCCTGTTCTTTCAAGACCAATACGGTGAAGAATCAGGGCAACAAACACGGTTTGGGGCCTATCATTCTTTTAGGTGATCCATCTTAAAACTAAAAGTCAAGCTCTAGTGGGGAGCCAGTCAAAGAGAATTGAGGCTCGTCAAAGTAAGTTTAGATTTATGAAGAGGGCCCATTATGGGGAACATATGACTGATATAGGTACTACTTATGTAAGTAAATGTTTTGTAAGTACATATATGTATAACCAAGCTGGTGAATAATTACACTTAAACGGCGTTCCGAAATTAACACTCAACTTTAACTTATCTTTATTCATAAGTTTAGCTCGTATGTAGGTACTTCGGTTACAATTTGTAACACGAGCCTAATTCAAAGTTTATCTTAAGCGTTGCAAGGATTTATTTACATTGATAAAACCCTACGAGACGTCTAGAACAAAGTATAAGGTATTATATTAGCCTATTGAAGAGATTAGGATTAATTATAGGTTAGAAACTCTCAAAAAGTTCCTGAGTTATTAGTTTCGAAGTTGCATTAAGCCGGGCTCATCTGTATTACAATATCCTTTGTTTTAAGAGCAACCATAATACAACTTAGCATTTTGTATATTATATTACACGGTGAGAATATTGTTTTATTTTTGGCTTCATACCAATATCAGACTACAGCTTTCTACAAAAAAAGTAGCTATGCTCCCGGCTCATAGCCATAATATCGTTATCATCAGAACCCTATGGCCGCTCACGTAGAGACCTGGATGCAGGTGCAATCGCAGCCTGAAATTCGGGGGGGGGGTCACTACACTAATATTTTTGGCATTTTGACTTTATTGCACATTACACAAGATTTTTCAATTGGACGTGTACGATTTTGGGGGGGCTAATATCCCATGTGACCCCCCCCCCCCCTTGGATCTTGCCTGCCTAGATGCTATCCTAATGTTAAGTGACTCGTAGATGACGCAGCATGGTATGCTTCTTTGACACTTCATTCATTACAATCTGATAAGTAGTTTTGACGTTATCATTATTAGACCCCTCGCAGACTACAGACTTTCTATCAGCCGATAGTTGAGACGAAATATACTTCAGCTCGTAATGAGTATGGAGAAGTATAGCACGTCTTAACTATCAGCCGATAGAAAATCTGTAGTCTGCGAGGGGTCTTACACATTAGGTACGTTAACATACGTAAAACATTCACAAATACCTAACTGTTGAATGTTGAAAATGTTGAAGTTCTCAGAATCAATAAATTATAAGATATGATTGAGTTGAGTTATATAATTGTTATCATAAAACAATTTGACCACACGAGTATACGCCTGGATAATGTAATGTTTATGAAGGCGCGTGTACAAATACCACGACCGCGTTGTATTTCAAAGGTAAATTAAATTGCGAGTTCATGTTCGGTATTAAAAGTATTATACATAGATCTAGTATAACATAGCATGCGGTTGGTCACTTTGTTCGATTGTCTCTCCACTGAAGCTTGACTATTTAGGATGGATCACTTTCACGGTACCGGTCACGAAGGAACAGGAGTAAAATCACATGACACACATCTTTGAATCCCCTAGACATCTTCAAAGGATCTTGATCGCCTGAAATACAAATATTGCAACTCACATTCACAGCATCTGGCGAATATCTTTGCCGTGGAAACAATTAGGTGAAGGTCGGCACAGGATCAATCTTGTAGGCAAGGCATTCTTTGCAGACGATAGATAATGTGGAGGCAAAATTGAGGCTGAGAATTTCATGACCTGATTTGCCGAAGATTGATAGCCAGCTCCGAACAATTAATAAGCAAAGTATATACTAACCAAGCCTAGCATATCACTTACAAGGCTCGTCATTAGTGGCGATTAGGACGCGGGTGGACACATCATCGTGACTAGGAACTTCGTGGGATTATTGCATGACCGAAACTGATTTGACAAATATTTTGGAGAACCAGCCGTTTACTTTGAGATAAATAATTTAGAAATCATTTGTATTAAAACCTATTCGGGAAAAGTTTGATTTACCCTTATTGGTTCCAATTTCAAAATAAGAAAAAATAAAACAAAAGAATGCAATAACTAAAAGATAGATCGGAGAGTCTGATTTGAATTTTACAAAGTTAAAATTTAAAAAAAGAAGACAAATAATTTGCTTTTATTTAAATTGGTATTGATATTGTATGTATGGAATGGAAACTTCTGCCCTAAACTCCTTCATTTTAAAGGATCTTGAATGACTACAAAAAGTTATTCAACCTTAGGAATACAGATCGTAAGCCAACGTTACTAAGCTACGTGGCTCTGACTACCTCCTTAGACGTCTTCAAAGGCTCTTGATTGATTAGGAGAAGGACCTGAGAGAACGTCAAGTCTTGGGTATACAGTTGTGATCCTGTTAGTGAACGCTAATAGCGCAGAAAGAGGTTGAAATATGTTTTTCCGTGTAGAGTGATGGAGTGACAAGGATTTGCGTAATGTCCCTCGTCGTTATGATAATGAGACAGTTGATAACAGTATATGGTTATGGTCGTATTGAGGTTTATGTCCTTGCCTGAAAATATCGCACAAGACTTCGGTTCTTATGGAAAATATGCTGAAAACTTGTATTGGTTATTATAAATTATTCTAAATCGTTGGTGTGGTGCATACTTCCCTAACTTCACGGGTAATTAATAAAATATTTAAAGAATGTCTATTATTAAAAGGCTGTGTATTCAAAGGTCGTGGGTTCTGACCCCGGCATCAATGGTTTTTTCAATGTATTATGCGTTGCACGAGATGTAAATAGTGCAAAGGAAAACTTAT
Organism: Epirrhoe alternata; assembly: GCA_963565295.1. Classification (NCBI taxonomy): domain Eukaryota; kingdom Metazoa; phylum Arthropoda; class Insecta; order Lepidoptera; family Geometridae; genus Epirrhoe; species Epirrhoe alternata. Next base: position 6,560,145 of record OY751381.1, on the reverse strand, counting down.
TATATGAGGAAACCAGTTGGAATTCTAATATGCATCAATATCAATATGTACTCATTTCAGTTACATTCAAAAAAGTGTTATTTTAGAATAATAATTAACTTTAACTTACCAATGTATAGAGCGCGCTAGCATAAGCGGCATGCTTGACGTGCAGCGTCCGACAGCACGATAGAGTTGTGTCGTGCTCGTGCGCAGTCCACGCTTTCATCTGTTAAAAAAAAAACAGTCAATAAATGGTAATTATTTCATTTCAACAACTGTGTCCAGCTACACCTACCAAAGTACCATAGTAAGTACTTAACTAAGACTACTAAAGTCAGACCCGGTGAGAGTCGTGCTTACATTTTAACATACGGTAAGCGTTTAAAATTGCCGCGCAATGCTAAATCGTATCAGTTGATAATTATCGTATCGTGTAAACGCACCTTTAACTTAATATCATAAAAAGATAGATTACTCGACGTGTAAACAGTACCTACATTAGTTGCATACCACTGTGGAACTGTATGTCAACCATACCTACACATTTTTTGACTAATTAAATGTTTATAAACTTTCGCGATCGCTGTTTATGCTTAGATAATTTAACGGTAAATTACTAGTATGTTTGTTCTCTCATAAGACTACCTATCACAAGTAAATTAATATCCGTAAACAAAACATTTTCGAAATTATTATGAAAATAAAACTAATTTAGCTTGAGTAATGACGTCTCATGACGCACAAGGACCAAGAAAGTAACTTTTGACAGGTTTAATAATAAAGGAATTTCGGTGATTTTCAAGTTTATTGATTCAACTTGTTTATTAATTTCTGTGGAACAAGAAATTGATTTGATAAACAAATTGAAATCAAATATTATTTTTCTTTCTTTTATTTTTAATGAAGCAGTATCGTTTACTGGGTTACGTAGCAGATAAAAATAAACTCCTTCGCAAAAAGAAGTAGAATAGATTATAAAATGGCTGACGCACGCTGTAAACGGGCACACGGTGTATTTTCCTTTGAAACCTTTTGTTAGACTGCGTTGGTCTACGTTTCCATTGCCAGTACACACTATAGAGTACAAACCCATAACTGTTTATAGACCCAATAGCTGGAGCTGTAGCGCAATACTGTTTTAATTCAACACTCCTCAGATCGCGATGCATCAGCTACGCATATTACCTTGTGTGTGGCGTTATTTTAAAAAGTGTAGTACATCTTATTAGGGTTGACTGTACGTAAATACACAGCGTTGAGCTGCGTGGGTGAAAAAATATTTTATGATTGCAAACTCATAAAATATTTATTTGAATGAATTAATAACCAACTAAGATTTCTTGAGTTGCGAGTTTGCAGTGCGTGGTTTGAAATCGGTGATAAATACAAAATAAAGAATATTGGTTTATTTAGTTTATATGCAAAAAAAATACATGCCTTTAGCTGAAAACATTGAAATTATTTGCGCACCGATATTTTTGTTCAAGCTCTGCTTACTTTGGGGCCAGATGATGCTGTGTGTAAAGACCAGCATTAGGTAGGTATTTATTATAATTTATTTCTGTTGATTCATACTTCATCGATTTTGATATGCAAAGGTCTGTTAATGCCACGTAAACTAACTATCGATAATTACAGTGTTTACAGTGTGCCATATGGTAAAATATTGACGTAGTTTTCCTTTCAAAGAGCCATATTAGCCTAGTGTGGTATAATTTCAGGCGTCTCGACGTCGTGATTGAGAACTCCATCAACGTGGCGTCGAGTACCGGCTTGCATTCATGTTTTGGTTATAGATAAATATATGTTTTTGTTTTCGCTACCCTCTTGCATCTACAAACAATACAGTTTCATATCTATTTATGTTTCATCTACGGTATTTCCAGGTACCTACTTTTCTCTCTACGTGGCATAGCCCTGCTTGACATTATACAAAAGCTTACTCTTTCAATTCACCCATATTTTTACTCCTACTAATAAAAAAACGGCAGGTTTTTTTTTTATTAAAAGAGCATTCCTTCGCGCGACAATTTATTCCAATAATCCTTAGAAAGTCAAACTGATTGCCAGTTAAAAAAGGCTTAAGAGAAGTGGGATAAACGAAATAACCATATTTCCAACGTTGTTATGGCAAAATGACCTTTGTTTATGAAACGAACGCCATTTTACGCTGCCCTCTCTTTTTAGATAGAAATAAAGAACACTCAACGTCAACGTCACATACATAGTCCTGACAGAATACTATGATTCCCGAGTCGAAGTTATGAGAATTTTCTCATACGAGAATGGTAGGTACCTACAAAATAAATATGTAAGTACAGAATAGTTCCTGTTTTTCTCTTTAATCTTCTAATATAAGTACTCGTATACCATTTTATAGACCATACCATATAAAGACCATTAGATGAACGATATTTTGGTGTGATAAAAGTGTGAATTGACCTATTTGAGTGGGACCTACTGTTTGTCGCCACACTTAGGAAGCTTTTCAGCTTAAAAGGATTTCTTAAATGAAGAAACCCAAGGTGTTATTCACATTGACAGTATCGAAGCAAATTCATACTTTGTTCGATTCAAGTCATACGATTGCAAGCTTGATGCCACGCACCTAGGTATGTTTTGATTTTGTTTAGGTATCCCAAATTTGGACGTTGCATAATTGAGATGGAGTACAATGTTCAATAAAACGTGCGTCGGACGCTTCATCCCTGCGTAAATGTGAGTTGAGCTGTTGTATAATATGAAAGCGAAACTTTGAATGTTTGCTCACCTCAACTCTGCGGCGGTTGAACAATCGATAAAACTGGAATGGCTTGACTCAGAAAAAAATATCGAATAAAATGTACACTGAGGGACAGCTGTGTCTCCCGTTTAAGTTGGTTCTTAGTATATTTTTATTTATTTGAAAATCATGCGGTATTTTGATTTACTATGATGTCAATATTTTCCCGTAAGAAATTCCCGAGCAATGACTAACCCAAAGTTCGTTGCGAAAGCTCTAAAAAACTGACACCATATTAATTCCAGCATACAAAATATTTTACATCAAGTGGATATCAAATACCTATTGTTGTGGGGTTAGCAATACCCCGTAAAGCTTTCAATGTATCGACCGAATAATTTCATTTGTCGATATCGCGAATAAGGTTGTTAAAATCCATAAAACTGAGGCTTTGTATCAACATGTCAAGCCGAGATTGTTCGCTATTTTGGTATCAAAGATGATTTTCACAAAAGGAAGTCATAAAAAACATTTCTGTGATTCTGACAAAGGTCACAAATCTATGAGCTCTTTGCCGGTTGACGGTAAAAGGACCCTTTCAGAAATGTAATTGAACTCACTCCATTGCTCATAAAGAATGGAAAGTATTTTAAAACTATTAATTAATTTCATTTGAGTTTTGAATAACTTCGACGTCATGGTAATGAAAGAAAAGTTGAGTCAGCAAGTTTTAAAAGCTGTAAGAGTGAATTTAAAACAGGGTAAGTTGCACCATAACTTAACCGCAAGCTATTCAGTGGTTTTGACTGAGCGATATTTTTCACATATATGGTTTGACAGCTGTTATGCTCGAAGGAGGTAGATACTCAACTTTTTAAAAGTCATGGAAAGCGTATGTACAACACGAGTTCTGAAGAAAAAACGTCTTGAGCCGCCTTTTAAGGTGCTCGTAAACGGGCTAGTTTTGTAGCAATTTCTTGCTGCAATATTATAGCCACCAAGTTGCCGATTATATCTCGCTACAGTGCAATTTTGCTAAAATATTGCTGTGTAGCCCGGTGATATTGTCAAAATATTTAATGCCTATGCCGGCTACATTGCAAATGATTTATCCGAAGTTGTAAATATACTGAGCTATATTGGGCAATAAAAATTGCCAGCATGATGCAATTTACGCTAATGAATTCAATAATTATTTCATTGACATTGTAAAACATTCTGACTCCAATTCAAATATTCCATACAAGGTTAACTACAATAAATCAAGCTCTATGTTCCTGACTCCTGTAGTGCCTCATGATATTCTTAATATAATTTACTCGTTAAAAAGCACTAACAGTGTAGGTTTTGACGATATATCAACTAAGATTATTAAAGATGTGGCTATTCACATAGCACCTACTTTGTGTGATATTATAAATAAGTGCTTAGAACAAGGTGTCTTTCCACAAGTTCTTAAATTGACAATAATAAAGCCTTTACACAAAAAAGGATCACGGACCGAAGTTGGAAATTATAGACCAGTAGCGCTCATTCCGATCTTCTCCAAAATTTTTGAAAAAGTTATTTATAAAAAGCTGTATAGTTACCTAGAAGACAATAACATCTTTTGTCATCATCAATATGGATTTCGACAGGGGAGGTCAATAAATAATGCCATTTATGATTTTCTATACCAAATTATGTCAAACCGTGATAAAGATAAAAAGGTTATTGCACTGTACATGGATATGACCAAAGCCTTCGATCACGTAAACCATGATACATTATTACATAAGTTAGATGTCTATGGCGTTAGAGGAATGGCAAATGAAATTATTAGATCTTATTTAACTAAAAAAAGTATATAAGTAATATATCAGTCATCTTAGTACCCATAACACAAGCTCTGCTTACTTTGGGGCTAGATGATGCTGTGTGAATAGTCCAGCATTATTTATTTATTTTATTTATTTAATAGAACTCAGATCACACAACTTAATAGAATATGTATGAAAACGCAAGTTAGCATTGTACACAAATCTCTTTCTAGAACGGTTTCCCATGGGGTTCCTCAAGGAAGTGTCCTGGGTCCGCTACTTTTCCTTATATACATTAACGACCTGCCTCAAGTGACTAATAATTCCAAGACTCTATTTGCTGATGATAGTACTATTCTATTTATTAATGATAAATCACACAATTTTGAAAATGACATAAATAAAACTTTGACATCAGTTATTAATTGGTTGACATCAAATAATTTAAACATAAATCTATCAAAGACACATCTTATGAATTTTAGGCTACGACATACTACTGATTTTGACATAAATATAAATTATGGTAATACTCAAGTCAATGAAGTTGATTTTACTAAATTCTTAGGACTAACTATTGACCAAAAACTAAACTGGAAATTACATATTGACAATATCTGCAAACGATTGAAACAATTTTCATATGCCCTTTTTAAATTAAGTAAAGTGTCTAACCAATCAACCTTACTCATGGCTTATCACGGCCATGTGTCATCCATCTTACGATATGGAATTATATTTTGGGGGAACTCATCAGACAATCTTAAAATATTCAAAGCACAGAAACGTTGTTTGAGAGCAATGTGTGGACTTCAAAAGAGAGATACATGTAAAGATCATTTTATTGGGCTCGGGCTGCTCACGGTTCCATCACTGTACATATATGAATTAGCAATTTATGTAAAAAATAACAGTGATCAGTTTGAGTGGTTTGCAGTGGGATGTCGCTCCGAGGGCAATATGCGTCATGTAACATGCAAAACTCAGCTGTTCCGTAAGAGCGTGTTTTGCATGGCACCAACCATTTACAATAAAATTCCTAAATCTGTTCGTACCCTATCTATTGGTGAATTCAAGACTCGCCTAAATCAGATTTTAGTAAATAAAGCTTATTATACTCTGAAAGAATATCTTGACGACCGTAATATTATATAATTGTACCTACTAATAGTTAAATTAATTATAATTTACTAATAATAACTTGACCATAATGCTAATTTAATTTTTCTAATCATTTATAATTTGACATATTTTTGTTTAGTAGGTAAATAATGAATGACTTTTATATTAAAATGTTTGTATGCTAATCAGCAGGATCTAGAGATTCCTAGTTTTAAGCATTAACATCAGCTACTCTGTAACCTAGGTCCACAAGCATTAAATAAATGAATATTAATAAATGAATATGAATTTTTGTAGCCCGTTAACAGGCCTCTTTAGAATAAGTATGTACTAACTTAAGGTGCATTTACACGGTGCGATTTGTCGTCGGATTTGCTAGGCCGCGCCCATTCGGTGTGCCAACTTGAGTTAGACTTAGCGCATTCACACGACAAACTGCGCTTGCGATGCGATGTCGCGTCGTCACTACGATGCGATATCGGAGATCCAACTCGCCATCGCATCGCGGCGAGTAGGGTTACCATACTAAAAATTGGAAACCCGGACAAATGCCAGACAAAATATACGATTTAAATGGAAACGCACGTGGCTTACAACATATTATGTTGGTACCACGTGAGTGAAGCCACGGTGCGTTCCGCAAGCTCACATACATAAATGTAGACATTGATATTTTAATGTTCAATATAATAGTCTTAATAACGAGAATTTCATTATTTTTCTACATAAAAAAATCTTGTAAGTACTTATTTTGTATCATAATATCTTAGAAAAATCTAAATAAAACGACAGGTCTGGAGAAATCTTAACGTATGGTTACTGTAAAATGGGCGGATTATAGGGGCGTATGCCACAGAATAAGTTTCATAGTTACCTAGACTTTTACTAACTGCGGAAGAGCGTACAATTTTTGGTAGATTGTAGCGTTGTTAAATTTCAACAATGTTCTCAAGGGATCGTTAGTGGAGTGGTCTAGCGTGCGGATTCCAAGAAGAGACATGCTGGTTCAATTCCTTGCACAAAAAAATTTTTTGCATTTTTTTTTATTTTTGCTTCTCTAGAATTTTTTTTTTATGTTAATGGTGAACATCTCAGTTTCATAAACTTTTTAATAAAAACTAAAGAAAATAAAATTAAAATTCAAGGTCCGAACAGAGTACTTACTTAGATGGTACCTAATACTAGCTGTCCGCCGCGGTGTTACCCGCGATCCCTCGGGAAAACTTCACTTCCCCGGGATAAAATATAGCCTATGTCAAAGATTTAAATCGTTAGATGTCCGGACGCCAAAAACTATGGCGTTGTCTTTACATGTGTGTTATCAAAATGCCGACGTACGCACACACACTAATGATTAGTTAAAAATTAGTGGATTTGCCAATAAACTAAACTTTTATTTCACCATTTATTGTGCAATAATATTGCACGAACTTTCGTGAAAAAATATATGTATGAAATTGAAAAATGTGTGGCTCAAAATACCTACGCACGCAACTTAGCTAATGAGTACGTATAACATATAAATAGTGTTATTGCCAATAACCTTAATTGAAATTATTATCATTTATTGTGCAACCATATTGCACAGACTTTTGTAAAAAACAAAGATCCTATTAATGCCCTGAAATGGAAAATAATGTACAAGTCTAAAAATGTGCAATCTGTGAGGTACGGTCAGCAAACTCATCAGATTAAGTATGTACGTACTGGCTTGGGTGAGTAAAACCAAAACAATATGAATTACATATTTATTTTATTTTATTTATTAGGGACAACAAACAGCTACAATATACAGCGTATTTGAACTTAATAGTAAGAAATGACCATTAAGTACTTAGAAGGTAAAATATACATGACAGGTAATATAATATTGTAGCCCACAACATTATCTAGACAAAGAGAGTTTATATAAAAAGTGCCAATAGAGGCAAATACAAATTATTTACCTAACACTATTTGTACAAGTATTAGGGTAAAGGCCCCAGTAGTCGGCCCCTCTCCAGTAGTCGGCCATTACTGGCTTTTAGTTTGAATAAATAGCAAAGTAATCCAGATTTCCGCGCCAAATTAATTTTGATTGCTACTATGATTTCTGATTGGTCGATGCAAGACGTTTCCTTGTCATTAGGTTGGTAGGATTGGCAGTAATTTCAGTTCATTCCGCCGGTGTCTCCAAGAGAGACGTCAAGTGCGTTGCGCGCTAATTTTTTACTAACTACCGGCGTCTGGAAAACAGGTAAGTTTATCTTTTTATCTCAAGTTATTTGAAACAACTTGTCGTCTAGGTACTTTATTATCCCCCCCGATGGATTCCAATCTTGTCGCGATGGGGGGGCTTAGTAACCGTGGGGGAGAGCCACGGTGAAGCTAAAAGGAATCCCAGGCGGGGACGCCCTGGATGCGTCCGAGAAGGGTGGGGTCGCGGGAGAAGAGGCGTGTCGGTGTGTCGTTGCCGCTCGCCCTATCTTCCGCGACCAAACGGGGGCGCACCGTTTGATGCGTTGGCGGCGGGGCCGCAGTGGAAGAGGAGTGTCGGTATTTCGTTGCCGATCTCCCTGTCCTCTGCGGCCGTTTTGAGGAGTAGCTTCTCCGCGCGTCCCTCTGACTCGCAGAGGGCGCAGTGGATGAGGCTAGGACGAGCTGGTAGGCTCGTAGGCGGCGGAACACCCAAGAGGTGGAAGGCGGTGATACCTCCTCTGGAGAGTGCGTGGTACGCAATATCGCCGCCTTCACTACTCTTGCCCGGCATCAAGGGATGTGGGTGCCTTGGCGACTCGGTCGGATATACACTGACTGACTTGCCTTGGCACCAATCACTTGTATGGTCTGGATGAGGAGGCCGCGGAGTGGGTTCGGAGCGAGGCCGAACCCACTCGGGATGGAAGGCGGGAACGCACCGCCTGCCCCGCGAGGGGGCGAGTGGTATCCCCTGCCCAACAGGGGACTTTTCGGGTCTGCGGGTGGTCAGAGTGAGGGCTCTTGCTGCTCATCATGCAGATCCCGGGAGGGCGGCGACACTGTTAGGCAGGTGTCGTCGTGAGCTCCGCGCACGTGGTTTAACAACCGCGTGTGTGGGTGCCGGGCGTGGCTGTGGGTGCCATTACCGGGATTGTGCTCAAGGCAAAATGCGAGAAGGGCACCGCGTGAGTTCCGTAGGAGAGCCCGGAGCCCTTCTTTATGGCATAGAGGCCGGCCATCGGGTAGTTTTTAGTGGGTCGTCGAGTGCTCGACAACCCCACACACCCCAATTACGTTCCCTCGACGTAATTGGATGTCTGTGAGCAGATTTTCTATCCGTTAAAAAAAAAAAAAAAAAAAAAAGGTACTTTATTATGAATTTTTACGTCTTTTTTACAAAAAAAATGTGCTTTTATATTATTTTTCTATATTTTACGAGACGGCCGACTACTGGTTATATATTTTTTTGTTATATATATTTTTTAAGGGCCGGTTGGACTGCAGCAGTAGACATTTAGCACTGTTTCAGGCCGCGCGCAAAATACTTCGCGTCGCCGCAGTGGCAGTGAACTCGCATGACATCGCCAGCGACATAGTGGAAATAAGCAGCAGGGTGATTTTATTTGACTTTAAAAATGCATTTTATTATGATCAAACATTGCTTAGTAGGTAGAGTAACAAATTTGAGTTTCGCAAATAAATGAAGTAACCTCTTTATTCTTGTTTTGTTTGTTTCATTATTATTTGTTATTTTGTTTGTCAGTAAATAAAAAAAGGGTGTCAAATAAAAATAATTTATTTAATTGGGTGACACACATTAAAATTGTCTGGGGAACAAGGGTATTTAGTGTTTAATTTTATTTCCACTTTGTTTTGTCCTAGCTGTTATACATCAAAAGAAGCTAAATGTATTATAGATTTCAGTTATGTAATTAAATAAAAAGCATGCAAGTAAAAAAAAATAAGTTTCATAAGGATAACTAAAACAGTACCTACTAAACAGTACCACAGCTCTAAATCACGCGTGGTATGCTGATATCAAGTTATCAATTGTCGACTGTGGAATAAGGCATCATATTCTAGAAAGATGTGAAAAAAAATAGTCAATCATTTAAGAAAAAAAGCGATAATTATGATGTAAACACTAGAAATAAGGATAAACTCGCTGTTCCCACTACTAGATTAGATAAAATTATGAAATCATTTAAAGGGCAATGTGTAAGCTTCTATAACAAAGTCCCAAGCGAATTGCAAAATATATCAATCACTAAATTTAAAAATACAATTAAACGTCATCTCTGTAAAAAAGCCTATTATAAGATATCTCAATATTTGGATGACAAAAAATCTTGGGACTTGCTCCAACTCAATGGATCCATGGATCACCTAAAAGAATGATAGGCCCCAGACCGTGTTTGTTGCTCTGATTCTTCACGGTATTGGTCGCGAAAGAACAGGAGTAAAATTAGTTTTAAGGCTATTCTAAGTGATCCCTGCTGTCCTACTGAATAAATGATTTTTGACTTTGACTTTGAGTGGCACTCCCAGGTGTGCCGACAAAAGTGAAGGCTTCGGTAACGGTTTTAAACAGCAAAAAGTTACTGTACCACTGGGATTCGAACTCGGGGCTATCCCACCAGAGGTCACTCAAACAACTCTACCAATATGACGAAATTAAGGTAGGTATAGTAAGAGGATGGTGTCGTTATATATTCATCTGGGTTGGTAGGTTCCTATGATAGGTACTGCCTACCTATGGTAGGTTTACCTAATGGTACCTAGGTAGGTAGGTACATAGGTATGTATAATAACAAAAATATATAGAAAAAACTCAAAGTAGGTAAACCTACCTACTTACATAGTTGTGTAGAATGTAGATATAGGTATCTAAGTAAGTTCGTATGATGGCCGTATATGGCCTCCGAAGCCGACAATTAAACTTACCCTCCCAAGCATGGAAGCTACAAAGTGACAATGACGCAGTTGCGAGTCTTTCTGTTGGAACTACCTACTATCTACTAGGTAGGTTAGGTACCTAGTAGGTATGTGAAGTTGTCTAGGTTACCTTTTTTTATTGCGTATTGCGGATAGGTAGTAGGTAAGGTAGCGCTCGTGGTCGTGCTTGCTTAGTCGTTCTTGATAGATCGTCGAAGTTAACCAACGTTCGAAACGGTCTGTAAGTGGATGGGTGACCGCCAGTGGCATTTTCATCTGAGCGCTTCCGTGCTTCGGAGGGCACGTTAAATTGTCGGTCCCGGCTATTTAAGTCGTTAAGCCGTGACGGAGGCCTTAAGGCGGCCTAAAAACTCCGTCGCCAGAGTTGGCCACTGACTCATTCGAACTTACTTACTTTTAGTAGGTAGCACAGCTGTAGTAGGTAGGTACCTTCTCGCAATAGTGTAAGGTACCTACCTACTAGGTAGGTGTTGAGATTATCTTTATTGTATTGGAAACATTTCGAAAAACTGAATCTACCTACCTAGCTAGTTGGCTAGCATACCTAAAAGTAGGTACACTATTGCGAAAAGGTACCTACCTACTACTGTGCTACTAGGTACTGCGAGCGATACCTGTGATGTATGTAACTTGGAGGAATAGGTAGGTAGGTACCTACTACCTACCTACCTACTTGCCTCGCATCGCATCGCACGCACTACGCTACCAACGCAACGCCTCTCTGAATTCTGTGCCAACGCTACGCAGCGCATTGTTGTTCACTGTTCAGTCAGTGTTCTGTTCACGTTTCAGCAGTGTTGCCAACTTAGTGGATTTTCCACTAAATCTGGTGGTTTTAAACTTTAAAATATGATGGCAGTAGGACTAGAACTAGGAGCGGTTCAATGGAACTCCTCCTGAATAATAGTATAATATCCATACTTGTCCCTATTGAAAAACCATTTTTCAATAAAACTTATTCTCAATACATTTTGCATGAAAACTAAAATTTAGTATTTTTAAGTGTTCCAATAAAATTAAGACCATAGTTATTTGAAGTATTTGTTTGTAAACAGATAGAGCCTCCAAATACGCAAAAAAAAAATTCAATAATATCCTATCTCAAAAAATATAAAAACTTTTTGTTAATGCAGTTCTCTGCATTAAAAACAAGTGCGCTACGACTTCTCCGTGACGATTATTTTTGTGAATATTATGACGCTAAGTATTTTTGTATTGTGTTTTTGAATTTGTATGGTGGTGTGAATGTGAGATACAAATTAATGTTGAATAATTTAAGTGGTAGTAGTAGCTATAAGTAACGTACCTAAATATTATATTAAAGGTTTATGAATATACTCTGTACATTATACAGTTTAGTTTTAAATAGATAAGACTTACTTATCCAAATATATATTAATATATTACACCTACCTACCAACTAAAATATTAAAATTTATAAATGAAATTATCTATTTCGACTTCCTTATTCAATAACATGATCTATTGAATCTGCTGACGCTACCGACCGTGAGGTTGCGTACTGCACAATGCACAACGCGCTTACCGAGAAAATTGTGTCATCTCTTTTTCTCCCAAGGTAGTTGCATTGCAAACTAAGAACTCTCCATCTCTTTCGTGCACTCGCCATAATTTTAATAAATGGCTTATCCATACTGGGTCCATACTAATATTATAATGAGGAAAGATTTGTTTGTTTGAATCGAATAGGCTCCAAAACTACTGGACCGATTTAAAAATTCTTTCACCATTAGAATCCTTCATTATCCCCGATAAACATAGGCTATATTTTATCCCGATTGGAATCCTTCGGGGGGGACAATAATATACCTACCTACTTAGCTCAATGTTCAAACGCAGTGTTGGAAACATTTCAAAAAACTGTAGGTAGTACCTAACTAAAGTTTAAACAGGTAGGTTGTGGATGTAAAGTTGGCTAGATAACCTAGCAGACTAGGTAGGTAGGTAACTAGGTAGGTAAGGTAGGTACTACCTACCTAGTTACCTACCTACCTAAATCGAAAAACTGGACCTACCTACTAGGTAGGTCCAGTTTTTCGAAATGTTTCCAATACAATAAAGAGGCGATTTGTACTTACCTACCTATATCACAATGTAGGTACTTACTTACTTACCTATTTAGGTCAACGGTAGATAGTAGGTAGTTCCAACAGAAAGACTCGCAACTGCGTCATTGTCACTTTGTAGAAACGCTCATGGTCGTCGTAAATGGATGGGTGACCGCTAGTGGTATTTGAAAGCTTCCATGCTTGGGAGGGTAAGGTTAATTGTCGGCTTCGGAGGCCATATACGGCCATCATACGAACTTACTTAGATACCTATATCTACATTATACACACATATGTAAGTAGGTAGGTTTACCTAGTTTTGAGTTTTTGCTTTATATTTTCATGTTATTATACATACCTATGTACCTACATATCTCGGTACCATTAGGTACCACAGGTAGGTAGGTTCGTAGGTAGTAGCTACAAAAAACAGGGTCACGACTGTATCCCCAAGGCGCGGTAGACATTCTCTCAGATCTTTTATATTCCAGATCCTTTGAAGATTCAAAGGATCTGGAATATAAATGGTACCCCCCTTAGACATCAGTCTAAGGGGGTAGTCAGAGGCATGTACAAATACATATTTGATACATGCCCACATCTTGCAGAAGTTAGTATTCCATACGTGACAGGTTGCAAGCCCATCGCCGCCTATTAGAATACTAACTGGTTTCCTCACGATGTTTTCCTTCACCGTTCAGAGCTCGAGTTAAAGCGCATATAAATTTTACGAAACGCAAAATCCATTGATGCACGGCCGGGATTCGATCCCACGACCTTCGGATTGAAGGATTTGAGTAGCTACATTATCCTTAAAATAAAAAATCTTTATTTCAGACATTTTTGTGTCCCTAATGTTATTACCTATTATTATAATAATAAATGGCCAGCTTATCTATACTAATATTATAAAGAGGAAAGATTTGTTTGTTTGAAATGAATAGGCTCCAAAACTACTGGACCGATTTAAAAATTCTTTCATCAATAGAATCCTACATTATCCCCGATGAACATAGGCTATACATATTTTATCCCGGGGAAGTGAAGTTTTCCCGAGGGATCGCGGGTAACACCGCGGCGGACAGCTAATATTAGGTAAAATAGTATTAGGTAAAATTACCATCTAAGTAAGTACTCTGTTCGGACCTTGAATTTTAATTTTATTTTCTTTAGTTTTTATTAAAAAGTTTATGAAACTGAGATGTTCACCATTAACATAAAAAAAAAATTCTAGAGAAGCAAAAATAAAAAAAAATGCAAAAAAATTTTTTGTGCAAGGAATTGAACCAGCATGTCTCTTCTTGGAATCCGCACGCTAGACCACTCCACTAACGATCCCTTGAGAACATTGTTGAAATTTAACAACGCTACAATCTACCAAAAATTGTACGCTCTTCCGCAGTTAGTAAAAGTCTAGGTAACTATGAAACTTATTCTGTGGCATACGCCCCTATAATCCGCCCATTTTACAGTAACCATACGTTAAGATTTCTCCAGACCTGTCGTTTTATTTAGATTTTTCTAAGATATTATGATACAAAATAAGTACTTACAAGATTTTTTTATGTAGAAAAATAATGAAATTCTCGTTATTAAGACTATTATATTGAACATTAAAATATCAATGTCTACATTTATGTATGTGAGCTTGCGGAACGCACCGTGGCTTCACTCACGTGGTACCAACATAATATGTTGTAAGCCACGTGCGTTTCCATTTAAATCGTACATTTTGTTTGGCATTTGTCCGGGTTTCCAATTTTTAGTATGGTAACCCTACTCTGTTCTCCGACGGCGCGTCGGAGCTACCGATGCCGCATCGCAAAACACTAAGTAAGTCCCGACGGCACATCGCATACTAAGACACATCGCATACGATGAGCGTTCACACGGGAAAAATTGGCGTGCGATGCTAAATCATATCGCACCGTGTAAATGCACCTTTAAGCAAGTTAGTATTCTATCTAATAGCAACAGACTTGCAACATTTATCACATATGAAATTAATCAACTTTAGATCGAATTTGAAAGGTAGCATTTAAGTATTTATTCCGCACAATCTAATCGTATCACGAATCTTCTATAACAGACAGTAATAATTGATTATCCAATATAGGATTTATGGAATATTCATTAATCCCCCAGTAATAACGTCCATAGCTACCGTATTTTCCAAGGCAATATATCAATTAATGAATGGTTTATTGATTGAAGGCTATTATTTTTGCCACTTAATAATGTCCTTAAGGTACAACGTACACTATAATTATCAAGCTTACAACGATGTTTGGTTAGTTTTGGTAGACATTTCAATTGATATCTTATTTAATAGTCTACAATATCTATAGATAATAGGTATATATAAGATAATATATAATCTATTTTTTTATTATTATTAAGCCTTTATTGCTGATACACACAAAATTACAAACTATTGAAAAAAACTTAAATCTAGCACATCGAACGACCTGCTTTCGTGATCAGCGTGTCTTGTGATACATAGGCATGAGGGAAATATATAATCTATAAACCTCTTCAAATCTATAAGAATACAGTGCCAGAGTGCCAGAGAATCGCTTTCAATAACATCAAAAGCCTTAAAAACCTCTTCTTCAAAAAAACTGGTTGTAAATGGACCGCTTCTGAAAACCATCAAAGCCTATAAAATACTGGGAATATGAGGACCACTTCTAAAAAATCAAAAGAAAGATCCAACTAAACTGGATCCAGCCCGATCCGGCTTTCGATCCGGCCTGCAAAACATTTCGATCTCACGCTAAATAGTGAACAATCCCGATACACGCTGTTAGAGGAGAGTTTAAATAAATTGTATGATTCAAAAATAAAACTAGCAAAGTGCAACGAGCGAGTCAGATTGAAACTGGTGACAATATGTTCTCCAACTGAAAATATGTGTTTTTTAATAGAAACAACTCAGGTAGACAAACATACAGACGTATAAACTAGGTAAGTACCTATTTATGGAAGTGCATGAAACCCTAAACGTAAATTGAGGGATGAACTTTTATTTCATAATTACCCAAACGTATGTTACTACTGTAAGCACTCCACAGTACAAAGCCCTTTTGCAAACAAAAGGGCCGAAACAAATAAGAATCTAGAGTATGTTAAACAACCGGGTTTAAATTTATTACTCGCTGAATTAACTACCACATGGTAATCTAATAAAACATTGCTTAGAAAATTAAACCGACATATTATTTTATATTTACCTTTGTAGCGACGTAATTCTGCGAAATCGAAATAAAATTTCATGTTCCACCAACTTTTCATAACATTGTTTGTTTACGTTCGTAAATTGAATATCAGGAATCGCGTGCGGACAGAGACGTGCGTCCCGTGGCGTAGCCTCACGGCAACTGAGATCACGGCTACGAAAACTGCCTGAAGTTCTGTAGACCTGCTACAGTGCTACGGTATTGCTACGCTACAAGCCAGTTTTACTTACTGTAATAACCTTCTTCGAGAGAACCTGGGGATTTTTACTCGAGTTTTGATTTTATGATGCGTTAAGATTTAAACCACCGACCCACTATTATCAGTAAACTAGGCATTAGTATTCTGGAAATGTTTTTTATCTTAACTCAAAGTGATCCCAGCGGTCCTACTGAATAAATGCTTTTTGACTTTGACTTTGACTTTGAACTTATTTTCCATGCGTTTGGAATAGACTCATCAACAATATTTCCATCGTTTGATATTGAAGCCTAGACAATGGTTCTAAATGTCAGTAAACGATATAATTGATTTTACTCGTATGTATTATGGACTCGGGGCAGTTATTCGTAATACGTATAATCTTCGTGCCTATGAATATGAATCAATTAAAAAAAATTGATTGATTAAATATGAATATGACGACCTCTGTAGCGCAGTGGGCGAAGGCCCGCCTGCGACGCAAGAGGTTGCGGGTTCGATCCCCGCGGCGGGACCAATGTTTGTATGATCTACAAATATTTGTCTCGGGTCTGGGTGTTTCTATGTATAATATGTATGTATTTACAAACAAAAAGTATATAAGTAGTATATCAGTCATCTAGTACCCATAACACAAGCTCTGCTTACTTTGGGGCTAGATGATGCTGTGTGAAAAAGTCCAGCATTATTTATTTATTTATTTATTTAATTACAATTTATCGCTCGAAATATTTACACAATTTATTTATTTTAATCTCTAAAGTCCCTTTTGATCTGCATTTTGAATATTAAAGACGCACAAAGTGTACTAAGTCAATTAAGGGAGAGAAAGGGTCCGTGTTAATCTTAATTTGCGATTCCCATAAAGATCCTTGATTACAAACGTTTTACTTACGAAAATAAATTTTGATACTTTGTTAAATAAACAATTTATTTGCCCTATCATACAAAATATCGATATAAATAATGCAAATATACCTACAGAAATCTAGAGTATCTACGTACCTAGTAGATAATAGAGGTTTATAATACTCTTAATAATAGTTGTATTATGTTGCAAGAGAAACTGTGAGTAAAAGCTACATTATAAACTTGTTATACTTACTTACCTGCAACAACATAATATTACATGCAATACAATCAAATCAAAATTTGGTTTTACGTACTAATAAATCCAACGTGAATTCAAAATGAGCCCCACGTAGACGGCGTAAGGTTTGATTTTGATTATCTTTAAAAATAGTTCGTACGTGCCTCATACTTGTTTCCTAATAGGTAAATAGGTCGTATCTCAATACTAGGAGTATGTTTGGGCATGAGTTTGACTTGAATAAGTCATGCTCAATGACGTGGCAACAACCGTACTCTTGAAACGATGGGTAAAATAAAAAAGCAACAATAAACCACTCTAAACCACTGAGAGATAAAGAACATCATAGAAGAAATAGTGAACGCAATGAAAGGTAAGACCAAGGGCAAGAACTAATTGCATCGATGGATTAAACAAATCATTTCGTATTTATTACGTAATACCTCTTTGAATAAGTAAAAGATACTGCATTGGAAAGAGATAGGGTAATTGCCCGAAGAGCTACGCTCTTTTATTGATATATACTACTTATTGATAAGTTCAGTATTATTATGAATAATGAGTATGCCATGTCGTAAGTAACCGTGAACTCAAGGTAGCAATGGCTTTAAGGGTAAACGTTTAAGTATTTTTTACAACAGGGTGTAAAAAGACGCCTACCGGAGCCGAAAGGGCTAGGTACAGCATCCCAACATACAACAAAATCCAAAAGGATTTTCCAAAAAAATCATTATATCCGGAGAAAATAGCGGTTGAAGATTACTGTTTGCGTATATACTACTGGGCGCTACTGTTTGCGTATGTTTGTAGATTGCTGGATTTTGAGTTATTTTTTCTATACTATATAATATTATAAACAGGAAAGATTTTTTTGTTTGTTTGAAATGAATAGGCTCCAAAACTACTGGACAGATTTGAAAAATTCTTTCACCAATAGAATCCTACATTATCCCCATGAACATAGGCTATATTTTATCCCGGGGAAGTGAAGTTTTCTTGAGGGATCGCGGGTAACACCGCGGCGGCCAGCTAGTCTTTTATAAATAAAATCATTAGGTAGGTATCTATGGTCTTATTATGTTGTACCTACTAGTAATAAATAACCGAAAGTAAAATAAAATGACGTGGCTAAGTCAAAAAAAAAAATGCGTTTTTTTCGCTTTAAAAATCATGGTCTGATTGCAACCCTTCAGTTTTCGGTAGTTGTCTTTTTACATCGTGTATACAACTTAATATTATACCTTTTCATACAAAATACTAATGACAGTGATAAGGTTTAGAAGACAACAATTTATTTTATATCATACTTGGTCAGTAACTAGGGATTACTATGGTGGAAAGTCTCCTTGTAAATTGGTGTTTGCAATTCAAGGCAACATTACGTCGCACTATGCTTGAATTGTAATGTTCACATTACAGTTCAAGCTATGCAAAACTCCTTGGTAAACAATCTCTTATCTTATAAAATGGTAAGAAAAGCTTTTACTGAAAAAAAAACACTGAACATGGCGGCATTTAATTTCCATACATTTCAAACTATGCAAAACTCCTTGGAACTCAAAGCCGTAAAAAAAAAATTTCATTTTGCATTACCAATGTTTTATTTACCTCGCAAGAATGATATAAAGTAGAATGCTTACCTCGGTTGCAAGTAGCTATTACACCCTCGAACTATATTCACCCTCGCTCGCTGCGCTCGCTCGTGTGACTAAATATCTCGGGTGCACGCGATCCATTAGCGCCCTATGCGAGCTGCGCTCGCACTGGCGCCAAATTGGATCTTGTTCTGTAATAGCTTACTTACGTCCCTTGTGTAACAATCTACTAATGTAATACGCTCGGTAATCAAAACGCACTTTTATTTGACACAACTCTTGTGAAAAATATTTTATAAAAAAGTTTTTCCATGATTTAAGTTATATTTATTTGAATTACACGCTTTTATTATAATTATTCAAAACGTATGTTTATCTTTGTGAATTTATGCATTGAAATTTTCATCCGGACATTTCAGATACAATTCAGAAAACAAAGGGATTTATGACGGATTAAAAGAGAATAAAAACAGAGAATAACAAATAAAATATTTTCATTGTTGATTGAGAACAACAATAATTTATGTTTGTATTTATCGTTTTATACAAAAATATTTCAAACAATGAACCCAATTAAAATAACTGTGATAGTTAATTTAAAAGAAATCTTAATCCTTTCAGCTATTTCTGTGTGAAAGGGCAACACCATCCACCCAACTATCAAAACGTTCGCTACCTACTTATTTGTAGCCAGCATATAATAGTTAGATAACAGGAGTTTTACTTCAAACAACCTCAGACTGAATAATGCTAATACAATTTGTTAGTGCCTGTACCAACTATTCAAACAACCTTGTTTTTTACGCTTTTTCGTCTCACGAAATGCTGACAAAATGCTGAATTGTAACAATAATACGTACTTCAAAAAGAAAAAGCAATACGTGAGGTAAAGGCACGTTCAAAATAATCGAGCAAAAAACTCGAAATTCGCTCCGGCTCACTATCTGAGTATGTACAGTACGAGTATTTTACTCACTCGACCGCATAAATGTAAACTACGATTTATTTGGAAATAACAGCGCCATCTCAAGATGTTCATCCCTTAAGTCATTGGAAATGCCTATGACCGAAGACTTCTAAAAGTTGTTGATGACGAAGAATTCACAAAGCTTACATAGCGGCTATGTCCGCTTTGTGTTTTCACCTGAAGAGAACATTCTTGTGCGTACAAGGCCTTAGTGGAATCGTATTCGTTTGTTATGAATACGTTATATTGACGCCCCGGAACGCATGTGAGGTAAACCGTTTACTTTTGCCTTCACATTCATATTTATAGCCTTTATTCAATTCCAGAGAGGTGTAATGCTTGAGGGTAAAGTTTTCGGAAAATGCCTCGTTTGCTTCGTTGGCTTACTATAAAAATACCACAATATTATCTATCAGTGTTGTATCTGCCTAGCCTTGCTGATACTAATTTTAAGCCTAATTACCTAAGTTTATAATAATCTGGATAGGGGGGGAAAGGGAACAATTTTATAAATAACCAATAGGAACGGCGCACGTAATTATCACGTCTTATGAGACCTCAGCGACTGGTAGAAATAACTATGACGACGAGAACAAGTTTGACTCAATAATAATTTTGTAATCGCGAACAAGTGTAGTATTAGATTCTATGCAATGCTAATCGTTATTTTTCTAGTTTATGAAAATATGGTCAAAAAATATACCATTCAAAATAATGTACGTTTTATTCATAAGTTTACTCGTTAGTGAGGACTTAAAACAAACATTGAACTAAACAAGCTCTCGTTCTGAAATAACAAGCAGCTTTAAAATCACATTTAATAATTTAGTTTCTAGATCATTGTTTCATTGACAAGTTAAAAACATTCAACGAATTGTTATAATCAAATTAGCTAAGTTATAAAAATAAGCAATGTTTTCTGAACTTTTATAAAGCTTTACCCCAAAACCAACAACAACGTCCTTAATTTTCATTCGGAATAAATTCAAGAATTGTTCGCTTTGTCAATATTGCTTGACGATTCAAGGAAATTTTAATCCAAGTGGGTTTTAATTTCAAATAGTATGAAATATTAACTAAGAATATGTTTTGTTGAGTAAAGTATTCGGAGGCCTCTTGAAATAAGGTACTTATGTATGTCGCAGGCAGATCGACATATATAAAAGATACATGTTTTAAATAGTGCAGTAGACAGACCCATAAAACAATAAGTATATAAGTAGACAGATCTATAAAAGTAGTGTTGATTACAGTTTTTATCCATTCCACAACGTTCGACAGGCTATAGCAAAACCTTATTGGAAAACGTTTAGTACCTAAAGTTGTTACCCTATCACATTATTATTTTACTTTGCAGCAAAATTGTCCCTTCGGAATTTCAAAATCTCTTTAAGCACAATAAAATGAATACATGCGTGGAATAACTTGGCTACAATCTTTTATCCGTCACTCGTTTTTTGCCAATCTTTTTCTTTGGTATACATTATTTTGAGTAAAAAATAAAAGTCTTATTTATAGCGAGTTTCAAGAAAATTAAGGCTTACGCTCATAATGGATATTCTATAGATATACAATTTGCGATAGCACTTCTGAAGCTGATCGCCATTTCTCCAACAGGCAACTTAGCTCAACTGTGTAAGTCCAACACTTCAAAAGGCACAGCGCACTCGATAGCAAATTCCATTAGAGAAAGCGATTAACTAGCTGCTGCATTGCGAATTCTAATCTCCCCCAACAATTCGGGCCAAGTCGACTGAACTTTAGGCAGTATCAATTAAAGCTCGGGGTACATCTTATCACTGACAGCTGGCTGGAAACAAAAGAAACTCCTCGTTACCTAACAAAGTCGAAGAGAAACTTACTTGAAATCTACAATAACCTTATTTTACAGACTTTAATTTTATATTTCTTGAAGGAAACTGGGAAAAACGCAACAGGTATAAAGTAGGTACCTAATCAAAGAGGAGAGAAGAATATGAAAAATTAATGACCAATAAAATTGCTTTGCTTTGTTGACTTTGTTGACTTATGCTTTGTGTAGAGAGTCTTTATACGAGTATGTACGTTTGTACGTATCTCATCCGTTCAGCTATCACGCTAGTTGAACAGATTCATCAGAATTACTGGAATAGTTGATGAAGCTTTCTGTTTTGAATGAGAAAAAATCTGATATTTTTTCCATTCAGAACAGGTTCCGAGCTCTACTGGTACTACGAGTAAAGTATATTGGTATCTGTACCTACTTATAATATTGCTGCACGCTTCATATATGAATGATGGTTAATGAAGAGAAGAAACCATTTCTTTATGAAAATAAATTTATCCTTATCCTTTTTTTGAAATGATTAAAATGATTCAAACTATAGGAATCTTCCACAGGCTTAACAACCGGCAGCTTATAGATCTTGTCCTTTATTCAACAGTTCTTACATTTTTAAAAGTAGGTATAAAGATTTTTACACGATCACTTTTTCACCACATCATTATTGGTGATTTTAGTGTGAATTTTTCAGAACTTCAATAAAAGAAGCTGGAATTTGTTTCACTGCTCACTCCATGAAACATTTCGTAAGTACTCTATAGGAGAAAATACAGATAAGATACAGGTGCTGTTTCAAAACCATTCAAACAATTACTATTTGTTTAATATTGCCTATCTAAACAATACGAGTATAAACATTTTGTACATAAAGATATAGGAACCTAGCTTTTGACGCAAACATTTCGCGGGTTTCCGACAATCTATCTAGTCGCAATGCTTTTTCTGCAATATCCCCCGAGAATACGATTTAATAGGAACTAGCGTCAACATTGAATGGTTGCGGAGCAATAATACCAGTAAATTCCGAAGCATTTCTCTATTATTGCCTTCCTCCAGAGAATCAGAGCAGAAGATAACTTTAGACTACAATGCAATATTTCGCATTGCGTCCATTATTGACACCACTGACGCCCGTATATAAAATGTGGAGTGTGGAGCTAATAAATGAGACGGAACGAGAATGGACGAGGCACAAGATCGAAGATATGTCGTATTTATTCAATTAAAGTCTATTCTAATACTATCTAGCGTGCGCAGCTTCGCTATCATGGTACCAACATTTAGACCCCTCGCAGACTACAGACTTTCTATCGGCCGATAGTTGAGACGGGCTATACTTCTCCATACTCATTACGAGCCGAAGTATATTCCGTCTCAACTATCGGCCGATAGAAAGTCTGTAGTCTGCGAGGGGTCTAAAGACACAGAAGTTTTGTAATAGTAGTTAAAAGATAATTTTAGACATAGGCTAGCAGAATCATACTTTTAATAAGTCCTCTATTTTAGCTAGACGTGGAATCTTCCACTCATAATTATAATACAAAATATCCTTCATGTTTTGTGAAGCGTTAGAGTTACAGTGCCACAAACATATGAACCGGTGAGAGAGGCGCTGTTATCACATTTGGTGTTGGCAGAAAAATAAATTTTACAGTAAAATTCGTTAGTTCCTCTTTTAGCCACCGATCACCGGTCCAGATAAGTTTTTGGCATTGTACCTTTATTATCTGCAGTGCAGTCATAAAACTCGCAGCACTGTTGCAAGAATTAGTTTTAACTGAAAATACTGAACATATATTCCAATTTCTATGATACTAATATATCATGATCAACCAAAGTTTTCATTCTAATATTCACGCCAAAAGAATAATTCGATATACTTCAACCTTCACTTTCTCTTCGGCCCTTCATACCTACTTAACTTTCTCTGAAACTTTCAGGAAAATCTGGTTGTAGATTTTACACGCTGAATAAATTATAGCACTCTCTCGGCACATACGCTTTTACGTACTTAAAACGTAGGTTATTCTGAGATTCTTGGAGAAATATATATTTAGTCGTTTTTAACTTTGTCTTGAGAAATTTAGAAAAACTTATTGGATTACCACGTGTCAAGCCTCGCAAAGTGTAGAAATTATTCATTAACTTATTTTTATATTATTTGTATATTATCTATTACTATTGTTTGTTTTTTGTGCGTAGCAACAAAGAAACAAAGTAACAACAGACCTTGAAAATAAATTACCAACGAAGACTGCCGTAATTATTGAATCGCCATAATATTCAAAACATTGTGTTGTTTTCTGTAGGGATGCGCGATCTGAATCGATCTTTTAGAAGATCGTATTGATCAGAAGATCGTATGAAAAAATCGTCTCATAAATCATCAAATCCTACCAAATCCCGGCCAGACATTATTTATTGGCTTTAAAATCCTCACGGATAGTCGTGATAGGCTAAATCTAACACGTTAATGCAAATTATTACCTATGTTAAACCAGTTTTTAAATGTAGACAGTCTGTAGATACGTAATACTTAGTATCTTTCTATCAGCGTCCCTACTACAATGTAAAATTTTCCTATATAAATTTATTTCCTATACTTACTTGAAATTAGTCTTTCTTAAACTTTCGCGATCACAATTAATAATTGATTTGTTTAAACAGGATTTTATCGCGTTCAATACCTTTTTATATATGTCCCGACGTTTTGGCTGTGTTGCAACAACCGTGGTAATAAAGGTAAAAAGGTATACAACGCGATAAAATCCTGTTTAAACAAATCAATTACTTGAAATTTGTAACAATTTTGCAGAAAAGAAAACTACGATACGATCTTTCGAGATCGAAAAGATTGATTCAATGCCATACGATTTAGATCGTGATTTATACACGGGGTTACGATCCATTATGATCCAAAAGATCGATTCAATGCAAAAGATCGGGCATCCCTATTTCTGATCGATCATCATCATCATCAGCCTATAATAGTCCACTGCTGGACATAGGCCTCCCCTAATGAGCGCCATTGCGCCCTGTCCTCGGCTCGACCGATCCAGCTTCTGCCAGCAGCCTTTCGCAGATCGTCACTCCACCTGGCCGGAGGGCGTCCTACACTACGTCGATACATCTTCTCAATAAAGATATCATAGTCCTTATTAAATTGACACTAGCTCTACCCGCATCTAAAAACACCCTAGTGGAAATTTTACGTTTATTTTTATTACAATGGCGAAACGATAACATAATTTAGGACATTTATCGGAACGTGGATCGCGTTTGCAACGAAAATTTTCTTTTCCCTCTCAAGTGGAAAATATCTTCATAATATTCCCGATTACCGGTCCCTACGCTCCGACCCAAAAAATGAGGCACAGATAAAGGATTCACACTTATATTGATTTAGGGGACACTTGAAGTAAATTGAAAAATATTATTTTAACTCACGTCGCTGGAGCACTTAAAGCTCTGACGAGGTAAATAATTTTTCAGTTCATTTACTTTAACAAAGCTTTTACTTAGGCTGTTTTAGGAAAATTACATTTATTTACTCTTCTTCTTTTATTTCATTTACTTACTCTAATTTTTTTATATACACGAATGTTTATTATATTTTTTTAGACATAGAATTAAAAATCGAATTGATGAAATTTTAAACAACATAGGTACGTGATAAACACGTTATTAAATAAAAATATAGTATCATAATCTTATCGAGGTATATCAACCGATAAATCAGCTATGACATATGCAACTGCAGTCCAAAAAGCCGTCCCCAGATCGAGCTCTTCAGGATTCTCCACATTCATGGTGTCACCTTCAGTATGGTGGAACCAAAAGTATTTCTCATTTGCGTTCAGTAAGCTTGCTCCCGGAATACCAGTGTTTGTTATTACAGTAATGTCGGATCCGGGGGAATCATCTTCTACCAAGGAAGAAGCATTTATAGAAGTGAAGAGTTTTAATACCTCGGCAACTATGCATCTTGCTTGTTGGTTCCCGCTTACTAATAAGCCCATAGGCGCGAAAGTTCCTTCATCAGACTCCATTATGAAGTTTATATTTTGACTCTCGTTCCTATGCTGTTGTTCATATGCTACAGCGCCAACCAGTCCTAATTCTTCTGCAGTCCAAAATATAGACCTGAGAGTCCTCTTTGGTCTCAAGTTCAAGTTGTGAAGGATGACAGGAGCTGCCCAACTGACGAACAAACCACCTCCATCATCCATAGCTCCTTGACCAACGTCCCAACTGTCAATATGACCAGACACTATAACCAGCTTCTCTGGAAATTCAGAGCCTTTGATATCAATGATTGTGTTTCTTGATGTTTTGGTATCAAACGTCGATTGCATTTTGATTGTCAACACAATTTTCTCCCCTCTATCATACATCCTTCTAAATAAATCAGCATCTTCTATAGTTATAGCTGCTGTTGGAATTTTCACAACGCTTTCATCGTAAGTTTGAGAGCCAGTATGCGGTGAGTTTATCGAGAATGGTGTAATGGATCTTACTAAAGAAGCAACTGCTCCTTTGGCAGAAGCTCTACTGGCTCCTGTGGTTCTGTATCTAACCGTTTCTCCATAATATGTAAATGCTGGGTCAAAAACAACAATTTTTCCTTTGACTTTATCTTCCGGCATGTTTTCAAGTTCCATGAAGTTTGCCACTACGACCACTTCTGCTGTGATGCCTTCTGGTAGAGTGCTGACGCTTCTTCCTAGACCTAGTAAAGGGATGTCTTTTACTCGAGGCTCTATCATTGTTATTTTTTCTTCACCTCGCACCCAGTGTGGGACCTGTAACAGTGTAAATAAGAATGATAACTACTGCCTTAAGATATGCCCATACATAAATACTTCACTGAGCTAACCTATTCATATGTAAACTGGGAAATACATATTTATTACTGGCAGTTTGTATTTGTATTAATTTAAAATACTTGAGATTTTCAGTACCTCTACTGGTTCAGTGGTGATATCATAGATATCTTCATCTTTGGTCAGCTGGATCATGTAATCAATAGACCGTTCCAGCACTTCAGAGCCAGATGGTCGTGCTCCAAACTTATCAACAAACTTGGCGAGCCTGGAAAAAACAAAATATATTGTAGCTTTTCTTCTTACTGTTCACTAGTTTTATCGAACCGGTGTGTTTCCTCACCATGTTTTCCTTCACGGTTTGAGAGGGCATAATTCACGTATTTTTTTTTGCAGTTTAATAAAGCCAGTTCAGATAGTACAGTGGGTTGCTCGTTAGGTGGAAAGTGCATAAGTGCTATTCATGAATTTTTTTTGTGGTTAGTTTAGTGCTTCAAAGTGGAATACCTCAGATACTCAAACTACCTGAGTTCTAAAACGGTCTAAAACGGTGTGTTTTACTTTATTTTTCTCTCTCCTCACTTTGATTCGATTCAGTTGGCCATAAAAAAACTTGTTTGCGAAATTCAGCTAACGATATTGCTACTTAACATTCCCAACACAATTCTTTTGTATTTCTTGTTAATTTTGATCAGAAAAGATTTCACTCGCACAGAAATATTAAGTTATCTCAGAAACAATTTCTTTTTTCCGAGCACGAAATATCGACAATTTGTACCTACCTAAAATAAGGTATTCTCAAAAAAATATGAAATTAGCTGCTTAGACATTTAGATGAACAAAATTAAAAAATATACACCCTTATTTTTTAATTACCAAAAAAATTTTAAACATGGTCTCGGTGTCTGTTACTGATCACACCTCTGTAGTTAAAACTCAAAAAAAGAGAAAAAAAATTATAACCTCAAAAGGAGACGAGACGAGTCAAACATGGATTTATGATAGCTACTGCGGTTTTACTGACTGGGGATGATACGAGAACATAGTTCAAATGCGAGTCTATACGCGATTGTTGTCTATAGTACTTATTTGTACAGTTTTCATAAAATTTTGTTCGGTTTTGGTTGACTACAATCCTCGATAACTTTGTGATAGTTAATTAAAAAAAAGTTCTGACCATGCCATTATCATTTTCTGCATCTGCTGCAACTGTCCTTAAATTTTTTTTGGTAGTCATAAAATAGCGGTGTATAAGATTAATAAGACCCCTCGCAGACTACAGACTTTCTATCGCCCGATAATTGAGACGGGCTATACTTCTCCATAGTCATTACGAGCCGAAGTATATTCCGTCTCAACTATCGGCCGATAGAAAGTCTGTAGTCTGCGAGGATCTAGTACTACTAATACATCCTAGCTTCATCGTTTTTCACTGGGCGATGACGAATCAGTCAGGTCAAGCTCTTGTATGCATATAGAAAGATATGTTATTGTAAAGATTGAATTATTTAAAATTGAAACGACAACTATAATCTCCTAAGTATTATATGGTACCTTCTATATTCAAGCTTTGCTTAGTTTGGGGCTAGATGATGCTGTGTGAAATGTCCAGCATTATTTATTTATTTATTTAATATCAAATGGTATTCAATATTGAGTAATGCTATGTTGCTTGTGTGCTAACTTCATACATCAATGAAATAGTCAATACGGCATATCAAATGACCATTGTTCAATGATAATTACTATAGTTATCTTAAATATACGATGATATTGAACTGAACAAGTACGATGTCAGATATCGATGGACTATAATAACCTCTTGCATATAATAGTCCTGTTTTGAGAGAATTTTTGTCATATAGAATGCCTTAATCTCTTCAATACTTCTATCTACTCTTCTTAAATATCATCGCATGAATTTGAAGACTCAATTTGAAAGCAATGGAAAGCCTTCGCTGTCACTAGTGAAGAGGAGTTAGGAGCGTTTGGACCAGATAGCAATTTGACTAGTTAGCAGTATGACCAGTTCGCTATAGGACCAAATCTCGATATGACTACATCGCATTTGGACTAGATCGCGTTTAGTAGGTGTTTCTTGTAATTTTCAACTCTTAAACATTACTTACCTACTTAAAGTATTTCCCTATCCTTACTAACAACACCTATCTTTACTTTTTGAAAAATTAAAACTCCTTAAGACTTGAGGCATTGCATCGACGCCTCGATGTGCGAATGCAACATACACCAACACTTTTAATGTTTCTTCATAATTTAAAAAAAGGAAGCAGTTCTGCAGGACAAAAAAAGATTAAATGCTCAAACAATAGGAAAAAAATATTATCATGTTTAGCAAAAAACTTAAATTACAAGAGAGTAAATTAAATACTAAAGATATTTTATAACGGCCATTGATTTTATTTAAAATCGTTTTAAAACGAAAATATAAATACTTTAAATATTGTGTAAATAACGTGTTTGCAATTTATTTAGTACTCGAGTGGTATGAAAGTAGGTAAGGTAAAAGGAAATATCTCCCTAACTATACTTTAGAAAACAAACGACGGTGTAGTCGTAATGCTATGTGGTCTTACTGCGAACTGGACCAAACGCGATCTAGTCCAAATGCGATGTAGTCATATCGAGATTTGGTCCTATAGCGAACTGGTCATACTGCTAACTAGTCAAATTGCGATGTGGTCCAAACGCTCCTAACCCGTGAAGAGTTGGTAATGGATAATATAATTTACGTAACAGTAAAATAGCAGACAATCAATTGAAATACAAAGGTCTAGTATATTGCGCGCTCTTATCTCCATCACGCTATCATGGCATCTCTTGAGCCGGCCGTCTAGAATTTTAAACTACTTGAGAGACGACAGATTAGATATTGTGATACTCTTCAAATCAAAATTATAGCCATAAGTTTTGATACACTTGTACAACTATTTTACCAACAGAATTATAAATAATATAAAAAAACCGTGTTGGCTGAAAAGATCAAATGCTATGGGCCCTTGCTATTTACCATTAGGATTTAAGACACTACTAACCAGTAAAAAATGTGATGTTTTCAACAATAAACGCTATCTATCTATCAAAATAAAACATTCTTTATCATTATACCAGGACGCTACAGCTTCTGATTTGCTTCCTGACTCTCTAAAAACATTTATGGAGTTAAGGCCTTAGATGAGAGAATACTATAATATATAAATGCGATGCAATTACCTATGCATTTGAGAATTTTCAATTCTTATCCCACTGATCCCACTTCCCACTAAAACAGGGTGTAAAAAGACGTCTGCCGAAGCCGAAAGGGGTAGGTACAGCATCCCAATAGACAACCAAATCCAAAAGGATTTTCCGAAATATTCACTAAATCCGGAGAAAACAGCGTTTGAAGAGTACTGTTTGCGTATGTTTTGGGCGCGTTTTTTTACGTAGATTGCTGGATTTTGAGTTTTAAATGTTTTTTTCTTTTATAAATGAAATTATTAGGTAGGTATGGTCTTATTATGTTGTACTAGTAGTAAATAACCGAAAATATCATAGCATAACGAAGCTAAGTCAAAAAAAATAATTGTGTTTTTTTTCGCTAAATATGTTTAGAATCATGGTCTCATTGCAACCCCTCAGTTTTCGGTAGCAGTCTTTTTACACCCTGTATAATAAAGCTGAAAGTTTTATCATGCGGGCAAACCGCGCGCAGAAGCTAGTCAAACAATAATTAGTAGATTGTCTTACTCATCATATGTTTTCCCCTTGAAAGGTCCCGTGAGAGCGTAGTCGATGATATCCTGCACGACAGACTCGTACGAAGCTATTTCATCAGCCAAAGCCCCCAGATCACATGACTTCAGCTCCGAATAACTCTTCTGCTTTTTTGGCGCACAGAGTATACCAGGTAAAAGTAGACATAGCACTAGAAACTTCATCATAAAATTGTTTGCATCTATTTTATTTACATAAAAGTTTGTTTTTATATAATTTTATTTATGTTTGTAAGTCGAGTATTCGCGGTCAATAGCGATAAAGGAATGTGAATGCGGTGAGCTGCCCATTTGGGAGGAGGTGAGGGCATACCTTTATCCCGACGTATTCTTGATAATACTTATCTATTGTACCTACAGTTATGAATTAGCCTAAGATTTTACACTTTAAATTTTACTCTGGAACTGTAAAATTGTGGAACTCATTGCCGGGCTCTGTATTTCCCGAAAAGTAAAATATGGGGGTATTTATAGCAAGAGTAAATATAAATAGGTTTCTTCTAGGAAAGCTGGCTTCATCTTAGACCATTCTATTGCTTAACATCAGGAAGAGGTCAAATGATGACCCATTTAATAAAAATAATAAAAAACATTATTTATGTGGACTCGAGTTTTTCATTTCATAAATTTACTTGTAGGTTAACTCTACATGCACTAATGTATTAGGTAGACAGACAGTGAGATCGATTAAGTTGAGAATTCTCTCAACTAACAGATAATCGTGGAATAGAGTACTAGGTGATAATCAAACACCCCGATCTTAATATTAGCTCAGGCAAATGACATCCCATGTGGGTTTGTTTGTTGTACTATACTCACTCGTAGTATCCGATACCATGACAAAGAACCCACGTGTGGGATCAGGACTGTTATGTATATGTGACTGTTTATTAACCTAATGAAATAATCAAAATAAAACTTTATAGTACCTAGGTACTCAATAACAAAGACAACAATATTAAATATAATCTATTTAATCACAAAATTTAAGTCATGGATGACATTAGCCGCACTTCCCCTACACAATCATATCTAAGGTCAAAGGAATAATTATAGGTATGTGTATCTACGGTGATGTTTTTCCTACAATTCCAGGTACCCAATGAAGATAGGGCTTATAATATATTTGATTAAATTTTTACTGTTGTACAATATCAATGTGTGCATTTATGTGTGTATATTTATATCATTTTAACTATGTATAACTTTCAGACGCAATTGTGAAATTTTTATTCAATAAAATAAATTGAATGCCAGACTGATTGAACTGATAGTTTATATTTGTAAAACAGTGAAAAATAGTTTTCCAACATCAAACATATAAAAAATATTACAAGCGAAGTCTAACGATGTCCAACAAAATTCTAACTAATTACATTTCTAGCGACAACTAATTTGTTTCTTCAAGTAAATATGTACCTACGACACAATTGATAACCATTTAGTCAGCTTCATTTACTCACTTATAAAAACGTAAACAGGGTCACGACTGTATCCCCAAGGCGCGGTAGACATTCTCTCAGATCTTTATATTCCAGATCCTTTGAAGATGTCTAAGGGGGTAGTCAGAGGCATGTACAAATACATATTTGATACATGCCCACATCTTGCAGAAGTTAGTATACCATACGTGACAGGTTGCAAGCCCATCGCCGCCTGTAAGAATACTAACTGGTTTCCTCACGATGATTTCCTTCACCGTTCAGAGCTCGTGTTAAAGCGCATATAAATTTTACGAAACGCAAAATCCATTGATGCACGGCCGGGATTCGATCCAACGACCTTCGGATTGAAAGTCGAGGTACAACCCCATTCGGCCAACACGGCTTCACTCTCTTCTACTCACTTATGTTAGTTTCAATTACAAACTTTGGTGTTCGGTTGAAACTATTCGAAAGGGTCCTAATAAGGGTCCATTAGGATCAGTTATTAGCAAGTGGAATTCTAAAGGTCGAGATATCAGTATGGATTTAACAGTTTCTGTCTCTGTCTGCCATTTTAATGAGGGTCGACAACACGTTTGTTCCTAGACTAACAATGGTTATTACTTAGATTTTGAATAGGTACGGCTGTTCGAAGGGTAATCACCTCTATTGAATCTTGTCTGTCTTAGCATGATTAGATTGAGCTGATTATCGGGCGAAGAATGTTTATTAATTTAGGTGAGCTTTTAATAAATGACATCACGGGCGCATAATAATATTATAAATAATTTACATCGAACCTCGCACTAGGCTAAACCTGTATCTCGGCAGTTCGAGTGTAATTTTTTATCGCAATACTAGATAAAGCCGTATTAAATAAATTTTGTATACCTGAGAAAAAATATATAATTATAATAAACTAAAATTATCACTACGTACGAACTACTACTACGTATTTCCAGTTATAGTTATCTTGCATATAGTTCAATTTTTTTTTTAAGTCAATTAGAGCGTACTACGTGTACCTACATGCGAATGGTTCGCATCCGTAATAATTCTCCAATCGTTCTCATTGTTGCCAGCTCTATACAAATCCACGCAATTGATGCCGTTTGAATAGACTGCGCGCTATTATCCTCGGCACGATTATTCAGTACTAGATGTGGCTTTCGAAAGCTAAATTACATGCAGTAATTGCAGTACTGCTTTGAATCTCAAAAAATATAAGAGAAAAACAGAATATACTTTTTATTCACAGAAATTAAGCCACTACATATGTACATAAAATTACAAAATACAATAGAATCAGTCAAGCTATCTAAGGATCGTCGTAAAAACGATCTATAGACAGCTCAACTGATCCAGGTCACTGCCAGTCGGAAACAGAATTCAAATAGAATCACAACAGTATTCACGTCAGTCATTCAAACCTTTTGTAGTTATACGAAGAGAGGAGAGCACCAAAATACAAATAGATCCAGTCAAGCTACACAGAATGTAGGTACATACCTATTAAATAAGGAAATACGATGACAACAAACCACGGTTTCATTTCCCCAGCCCTGTCTGAACCGGGACGGAGTAATGAAAACATGATAATTTTGCAACTGAAATACTTACACAAAAGCTGAATGAAGCCAACCAAAACAAATGCCGAAAAGTTCCGCCGTCTGGCTTTATGGAGGACTAATATTTAATTTACTATTAGTCCATTACACAGGACATACTTTGTTTTAATGAAGGTCGGGTGCTTATAATAACCGTTGTTACTAAGTACTCGTAAATTATAATGAACAAACAATAATTCTCTCTTTAGCCCAATTTACGTGATAATTACCTTAGTAAATTGTCGCACCCCACCACGAAAATTAAACCAAGATAACGGAGCTAAGACAAGGTCTTCTTACTGCAATTCTGCGTAAACTTTGCAGTTTTTCAGTTTTTATAAATAGCAGTCGTGCTTATCATAGAAACTCTTCACTTGATGAAAATTACATGGTTTCAAATATGAAGAAAAGTAAAGCAAACTCAATATAAGAAGAAATACAAACTTCGCGTAAACTTTCTCCAAAGCTAAAGTAATTGAGGAAATCCCCGCTAAAATATTCAACGTCTCATAATACATCGGTGGCTTTCTCAAATATTTGAAAGAGGTTATTTCATAAATGCTATTTTGAACCTACGCTTTTTATTACAGTTATTTGTTCCGCTTCTAACCTCTCCATCATGCTGTCATTGAGAGACATGCGCGTATTTCATTAAACAATGTTTTTGTTATTTACCCAGGTGGGAATTTATGATCAAAATTATTGCTCGGGAATTCATTCAAACTTTTCAGGTATAATTTATATCTTTCAGGATAAAAGTTTGTTTACCCATTTGTTTCTAAATTGGCCATTTAGAGAGACCATTGCGAACAGAATCGAGGTCTGAAGTTTCCCTCGTAAGGGCATTAACGCATTAGCACACTGTGGAAAAATTATGTCGGCTCGGACTCCCCTACTTCGAAACAAACTCGTGTAGAACAGCCACTAATCTCCAAACTTCGCGATAGGTAGGCCTCATTAGCCACGTACGAACTTACTCAAAGAAAGTGGGCGCAGTGAACCGGCGAATGTTTGAATACTTTGAACTTGATTTACTTGCGTTTGAATTGAGACCTTTGAACGATGACTACAATAGCTTAGGGGAGTTTTGTGTGTAAATTGATTGCGTAGATTTAAGCTTTTTAGAAATCTTATATTCAAAATTGATGGAGGTCTCTGTAGTACACCACGACCCTACACCTCCATAAATTCTCACCCTCTGTAAGTGCATACACAAAGAACCAGTATAGTGTGAAGTGAACCTATGAATCAGGGACTACCATACATTAGCTTTAGAGTTGACATTTGAGTAGCAAGGAAACGTCATTACTCATACTCATATGATTAATCGTCGATAATTAAAGCTTAGAGGAGCGCTACATCTGCCGCGTATCTCCTCAAATCTAATAATGATGCCGCATATCAGAATACATAGACATAGTATAAATTTTACAGTAGCGAAAGTGAGTCTTAGGATTTTAATTATAAAAATAGTAAAATCAGAATCGTATCTTCAACTTATACCTTCTACTTAGAATTGCAAAAGTTTATATTTTGTCTTTGAAATTTGAATTCTGGATTGTTTTTTTTTTATGTAAATATAATTGCTGGACATATCACACTGCATCATAAAAACCAATGTGAGACTGATTCTACTTACATGTTTTTTGTAAATACATACTTACCTAATTATATGTATTTGCAAATACATAATAGCTCAAAAGTAGATGTGGATCATTTATAAAATAAATCACTACTTAATAAGTTGGCAATATTGAATACGAGTAGAACTTCCCTTTTCGTACAGGAAATTTTATATGCCTATTAACATGAGCCGGTAACGGTAACAGACACCAGTTAGCATTATATTAAGTGATCATGGGCTTGGAATTGTACACGTGGAACAACTACGTTCAACAGGTGAGAATATGCCAAAGATTTTATTACGTTTGCCCTTGATTACCCCATCTCAAATTCAGTGAAATATTCACAAATTCAGTTTCTTCGTATAGAATGCAGAGATTACCGCATAGAAACATAATCATCTACAATAGTGTTATACTATGCTTAAATATTAAACGTAATATAATAATTAATAATTATAATATTAAACGTTTTTCATGATTTCTTCAGGTCAAAGGACTAAAAAATGGAGATATAAAAAGGAAAGAATTCAAACAATTTTTTATATTCAAATAATCTAATTTTATCTCTTTCATATTAAATCGAATATGATACCGTAGCTAAAATTACAATGAAATGGTCGGCAGTAGTTTATTTTAAACTGTGACTTTATATTACTTGTGCACATTTTCATATTGCTAGCAATGTCCATTACAAGAGCAAGGTTAAAAGCACTACAACCGGCACCCAACATAGCAAAAGCTTTCAGAAAATATGAAAAGATTGTTTACGAATAAAATGAAAGTGTGGCGACGTGAAGTAGGTACTTTTCATTGTCGACGAAATCCTGAATTTCTCTCTTGAGTCCTCTTACACGATTTTCTTAACGCCATTTGTGTAATCAGAGACTTTTTGTGCCATCTTGTGGAGACGTCAAACACGTTGAAAGCCCACCTGATGTAAAACGGATTTGTGATCTCAGCTTCTTCAAAAATACGAACATTTCGTTTCGAAATCTAACTAAGTTTAATAAATTTTTGTTCTGTATTTTCTTCATTCCTAGACAGAATTGAATGGTATAAGAACAACTAGTTACTCATAAACATCTACTCTAAACAAATTATCATGAATTAACAAACATGAGTTGGTTAGTTTATAGCATTAGTAAATCTTCATGTACTTACACTATATTGATGAGAATATTGAGACAAAGTCAAATACAAACAAAAGCAGACGTTCACACAATTCTCTTGTTAAACTCCTTTGTCTGGGTTCCACAATAGGTTCAGTTGGAATATGTACTTTGAAATTATTCAAAACAGACAGTGTCTTTGAGTGCACAGCGGATGGTGTAGCCTAAGGGTGTTTGCAATCACTAAAGCTCGTGTGTACACAAATATTTGACTTGTTTCAATTCGGCACACCTGCTCATTACGTAAACCGCGCCTCATAAGGCGCCGCTCAAATAAAGTATAGTTTTCGTGCGAAGGCTTTTGTATAAGCCCAAAAGTCATGAGCGTGAATTTATTTATTGTATTGGCTGAGATATGGGTACATCTGCGAATGCTTAGCCTTTGTTAATAATACTTTAATTCTTGTTGGACTGACTTCGACTAGACTGTAATTATGTACGCTCTGATAAATTGAGAAACAATTAAGGCTTAAAGTTAAACAACTTTTTAGAAGATTCGAAAATAATGCTTGCTGAGATATTATACTTTAGTAAAACTGGATTCATTAAAACGAACTTAGCTGTAAACGATAAGAATCACAATTATGACTAAGTATGTAAATAAAGTTGAGCTCTTAAAAGTTTCAATTACAGATATGGAGGTGCTGAATGAAACCATTTCAGTTGTGAATGATATCATCAGCAATTTCAGAGAACAAAGTAAAGTTTCGACCACACTGACGAAAATGTGAATGAGAGTCGAACTATAAACGTAAGTCAAAGCTTAGCAATGTTTGTGTTAGTTTAGCTTTGCAGCGCCGTAGAATTGGATCGACGTCGCTTTGACTGAGCCCGTAATTCTTGTAGACGCAAAGGCCCGATCTCGGATCAGCTGTTCACTTCTTGCACGAATAGTCAATCTGTATTCTGTGGTATAGTACTCGTGAAAATCAGCTTTTAAAAATAATTGTTCTGCCGTTGAGTGAGATGATAGACTAAATACATTCTTCTATAATATATTGAACTGAATAATATCGCAGTATACTAATGAAGCATTAAAAAATTTATAGTAAATAGTTTGTCTCTGATAAAGATATTGATTAACCTATAAATTTTCCGTCTCGTTTCTTTGTTATAACGTTCACCACTTTGAAAGTTAGAATTCTATGTATGAGACTAGTGAAGACAAAGCCTTAGTGCGTAGAACATTAATTTCAACGAAGCAGGTGGATTGTCAACAGCTTTTATGACTAGTACTTTCGCTTTGCAAATTAAACAGGGGTTAGTTCTAATCCAAGCGTACTGCCCATGAAATTAGTCACTTTTGTAATTAATATAGCTGAACTTAGTGACTGATGAAAGTAGGTATTTAAATTCAACAAGCAATGTTGAATTTGAAAATGGAAAATTAATTAAGATTGTTTAATTAAAGTTACTGTTTAACAGATAGCAGCCATAATTATCACAAGGATACATCTTTTGAAGCCTTATAAGCAGATAAGTTACAACAAATACTTATTTATAGAGTTTGTATTATTTTATCAACAAATCAGCGTTTTGCTCAAAATATTCAAATCATAGTTTAGAACCCAAGCGAACCATTAAGTCTATCACAAAACATGTCCTAAACGTAAAAAGCAGAATTGTGTGGACATTTTTTAAATGATTTATGTCACAGTTAAATGAAATTCTGGATAAGCCGACTCTCCATTTGATTTATAGCTGTCGCCTCTAAATCATTCCTCCACTCAGTGGCTGCGTTCAGGGAGAAATCAGGTTATATATCACAACACAAGTCAATAGCGTCGGTTTGGAAACCGGCAGTATTTCGATTGATTTTAAAATATTTGATATCCCACTCATATAAGTTTGTTTAGATGTTTGTGTACCCTAAAATCACGCCAAAACCAGTGAACCGATTTGGATGAAACTTGGAATGGGCGTATACAGTGACCTGGAATAGCATATAGGCTATTCAAAATGTTGGTGCCAGGCGGGCGAAGCCGCGCGCAGAAGCTAGTCAAATAAAAACAAGAGTGAATGAGTCACACAGTTGTCGAGATCCTGAATATTGACAGTTTTGGTGGACAACGTCTGCCCACCAAGATCAAAAAGGGGTCAGGATAACAGCTTTAAGTATAAATGTGCTCAAATTTATTAGAATCATTACACTCGCACCCACCTGGTCAGTTGTTGCGATGCGAAGCAATTTCCGCTTCTCTGTTTTCAGTAAATTTTTGTTTTTCTGACGCTGTTTGATCAACAAATACCTAGAGCGAAAACTGGAAACTGAGTTTCGGCTTCGAATTTTAGTTAAAAACCTTTTCGGATATACAATGTGACTAGTGTAGGTGTGTAGGTAACGTTTCAAAGGGTTGCGTGGTTTTAATATTTCCCTATTCATCAACTCAGCATATTGTACGGAATGCATTCAGCTACCGCTATTCAGTCACGTAATAAAATTGCTCACAAGCAAAATAATGGAACGTGTGCTCTAGTGAAAACTCCAGGCGTCTCAAAAACGCGGGCAAACCGACCTGAAACACGCGCCAGCAATGATGCTCTCAAATAAACGATATTTTCTTATATTTCCAATCGAAGCGCTCAATTTATTGCTTTGCTGGTACAGTCAGCAAAATAAGTGGTTTACCACCCTACGGTTGAGATTCATATGAACGTCATGAATCAACAAGGTTGATTTTCCCTTGCAATACTATTTACGTCAGCAAAGAATTAGAAACTATGTATGACAGTTATCATTGCCCTGTTTATAATTTAATCTTTATCTATAAAAAAGCTTAACCTGACTGACTCATCATCGTGGAGCCAAAACCGATGAAGCTAAACTGAAAGAACTGAACTGAAGCTTTCTTTTATAACATAACCCACTACCCATCATGGCGGTTTCGGAAATATTCCCCAAAAGGGTTGAAAACGTTTTGTATAAAACTTTTTAGTGCGTTTATCGATTTGCTTGAACAGTGTTTCAAGGTTTTTCAAAACATCCCTTAAAATGGGCTTAAAAGGGGTTTTAAAGTTTGTATAGGAACATTTTGACTGGCAACTATTGGCTTGAAACTCGGTTTGGATACATTATATTATAAAATAAATGGACACGTGTTTCAGGGGTTTTCAAAAGGACCCCTAAAAGGGATTTCCAAAAGAACCCCTAAAAGAGATTTCAAAGTTTGTGTAAGAACTTTTTGACGGGAAGCTCGTTTGACTTTTGTAATCTAGGAACATTAGGTTATGATGACGTGTGATGCAATCGTTGATAGCTCAAACTTGTTGACGATGCACAGTCAAGGCGATATTCGATTTTAACGCGTACGAAGTCGCGGGTAACAGCTAGTATTATGTATACACTGCAATAGTAGTAAGTGGGGTAATTGCAACTAAAATTTTTCCTTTGCGCTACTAATGTCCAAAATCAAATGTTAAACTAGAACTAATGACCAACACGAATTTTGTCCAATATGAATTTTGTCCAAAATCGATTTCGTCTAACACGAATATTGTCCAATATGAATTTCGTCCAGCACAAATTTTGTCAAATCTGAATTTGTCCATCTATGAAAATTATCAAACTTATAATTAATTTTAGTATCTACGTTTCGAATTGGTTACAATTACCATGGAGTTCTTACTTCATCGCTTTTTAAGTCTATATTTTTACAAATTTCATCTAGTTTTATATTACCGTCTTAGGTAAATGTCTTAAGCTGTAAAGTGTGTAAAGAATAAAGTATACAATATAATATGTAGTATTATTTTGCACAAAATGCTTGTAACAGTGGGACGGGTAATTGAAACTATTTACCTACAAATAGTGGCACGTTATCGCGATTTATAAATTCGACAAGTAAATGAATTTAAATTTTTACTAATTTTAGTAAATAAGAGAACAATTTATTTATGTATATCAAGCCTGTTGAAAATTGTGATATTAGTTGAAATTATCCGATAGTTGCCATAACCCCACTTTACCTTAAATATTTATTACGTTGACAGTAATACAGTGACACTTGTCAGAGATATTTTCTTTTTCAGATGTAAAAAGTTTTTCTCAAAAAAGATCGAACTTGTGTTAATTGGATGAAGATTTTATTTATTATTGCAAAAAAACAAGCTATTGCGTTGATAATAGAGCTCAAAATAACCAAATTATCCAGTGATTCCAAAAATGTCAGGCATATCAGTTAGCGGATAATTATTGTGCATCTCTTCTGCGTTAGAAAAGTAAACCGTAGCGCTAGTAAGATTTCACAGAAACTTTTGTCCAAAGTGGTAAACCACTTTCTTTGCTGACTGTACATTGAGCGCTTTAAAGTAATGTTGCTTTGGAATTAAAAGGTAGCTAAGTTATATTAAAAATTTAAAATAGGTAGACTTGTTGCAGTGGAAGTACGTTGTTTAATATACGCTTATAAATAGGCAAGCAACGATTCTTTGTAAAATCTTTGAAATAAATAACACAAAGAAAGTTGGAAGCTATGCAAGCTTCGTTAAAATAGCTTGTTAATTAAAAACTGTGGTTCTTTTGCCTGGCAGTTAAAACATCCACCGTGCCCTATAAGCTTTGTGCAGTTATAAATAAGTGCCTAGGTTCCGTGGCTAGGAAGTAACAATCAAGTTTAGTGTGCATCTTACCGCAGTAGATCTTTCTTAACATTGAATAAAAATACTAATAGAATCCCAACTTATTAATTTACTAAAAACTTAAAATTGTGTACATCATCAAATATTCCATCATTTATCAATTTAAAGATGCTACTCAATTGATTCTGATAATTTTATCAATGCTTATAATGCTGATAAAATTGAATTACTTTGTCAAGATAACGATTCTTCTTCTTCTTCTTTCGTTTCAATGTTAAACCAGTTTTTGCCAGTATGAGGCCACCCCAACTGCTCTCTCTCCAGCGTTGAGCAGGTCCTCTTGGGATAACGATTAAAAGATAACGATTAAAGATAACGATTAAAGATATATTTTACAAAGATCAAGACTTGATACATGATCGTTGTAAAATACCCTATTGTAAGCAGTGCACATTTTTTGACGTTGATCGTCTATTGGTGGTACAGTGCCACAAACTGGACCGGTCGTCAAAAGAGGAACCGAATTTTACTGTAAAATGTATTTTTCTGCCAACACCAAATGCGATAACAGCGCCTCTCTCACCGGTTCAGATAAGTTTGTGGCAATATAAGACCGGCTTTGAGGATTGACTGAAAATCTTATGCCGTCTCTACATTATGCTCTCATAATTATTTCATCATCTCATTGCCAACAATTTTAATGTTTCATCTGCCGAGCAAGGCCACATTTTAATAAGAGAGTTTCATTTCTAGTTGCCAATTAAATTCTCATTCTTTTATTTAACGACTTATTTTATTGTGGCTCTGAGGAATAGATGAAGAAAGAAATTACAGGCGAGATAATGTTCTTTTATTGCGTCCATTATAATATTGCAAAGACTCGGCTCACCGAGAAAGGTAACATCTTCGAAGTCGTTTATCTCGGTTAGAATTTATCTTTATTGTTCTGAGACGGATCGGTATCTTTCTTTTTTGAACAAGATATTTATAGGATTTATTTTAGAAATAATAACGTATTTCCATTATTCTAAACAATTCTTAAGAACAATGGATCTTGTCTTTCCAAAGGTTGAGTTTCATTACTACTGTGCATTTTTAATTTAAAAAGTTAGATAAGTTGAAGAGTGACCAGTCTAAAACAATTTTTGCTTTTCATCTCGGAATCTGTGAAGTGCCACTTTTAAAAGAGGGATCTTATTATTCCCAGTCACGTCCTGCACCATTCCATTTGAAAAAACGTTATAATCCATAGAATTGAAAGTTTTATTCGAGCACATTTCAGAAATCTCATCTCGGTCGCATGTGTTGCTGAATTTTTATAAGCATGCTCTATTTTTTAACCGGCAAAGCAAAATGAATGATGAAAACGTATAACGAATATGTAAGTATAGGTATGTAGGTAAGTGTCTGTGTAGTAGTGTTTTTTTTTGCAATGAAAAACTGTCCAGCTGTTAGAATGTGTCGGGATTTTTTTTATTTTTGAAAACATTAAAACGTAACTGTTTTCGAGACTTAGCTTAATCATGAGAATTTTTAAGATCTACTTCGCCTCATATCCGATATTTTTAAATTCAAAATCGTATTTCCAACAGTATTCTATATTGTTGGCTCGCCTTCCGTTACTCAAGGAGGCACTTTGACACTAATTGGCGAACTGCGTCCAACTCGTTTTGGCATAAGTTTCAATATTCTATGAAAGTGCGCTATTCGCATTGAACTTTTATTAAGTTCCACTGAATTATCGAAGAGAAGCCAGGTGTTCAAATGTTCATTCTTTGTTATTTCACACAATATTGTGACCAAAGTAAACTTATCCAACTTTTTTCGACTTACTAAAAAAAGTCAAGGGAGCCAAGATCACAAAGTGCCAGTCAAGTTGGTAGACAGAGAGAAACTGTTATTCTAAGTGCAAAAAGTTGATACAATAAAAGTTATAAAAAATTCAAAACAAGTTACAGAGGCTCCTATAAAGACAAATTCAGCATACTCGTTTTAGCTGATGTAGGTATCGCTTGTTAGGGTTCCATGCCCAAAGGGTGAAACGGGACCCTATTACTAAGACTCTACTGTCCGTCCGTCTGTCTGTCTGTCCGTCTGTCACTAGGCTGTATCTCATGCAACGTGATAGTTGACATTTTCACAGATGATGTATTTCTGTTGCCGCTTTAACAACGACGCTATTAAAAACAATAAAATGGCTCCCGTACAACAAACGTGATTTTTTTGCCGTTTTTGCCGACGAATATTGTAGTTGCGGCGCGTGCGGCGCTTACCGTGATAACAGATGTTTCTTCACCTTTTCACAGGCACTACAGTATCATTTTCGTGCTGCGTACTACGCTCCTCGTTCGTGAGAACACAATCGAGGACTCGAAGAACAAGGTGTTTCAGTTGGTAAAGGCCATGAGTGTCCATTCTGTACGTAGTATTATTAGATATTGTATGTCACCGTCACAAGACCCGCCATCATTGATCCGCGATAAGATCCTTCAAACAAATGCTCCGGTAGGGATTAGGTCTTTATCCATCATCACGTTCATATCCTCTTGACAGGCCAAGCACCAGTTACATGCGAGTTCACTTGGAAGTAAACGACAAAATTATTTTATATGAGTGCCTACCTGCTGGTTTTATCGCGGTATAACTTCCTTAAGCTTTTTGTCCCTCAGTAAATAATATTTTTTTCGCTTCGAAGGAGGTAGCACTTTGAATTTTTACGAGCTTTGTGTGATCGATCGGCCACCAGCACTTTGATGTAGTGCGTGCCTTCGTCGAGTTATTTTATACAGAAACGTGTTTGTATTTTAGTATCTGTTTATTACACAAAGCTGGTAGAATTTCGCTTTAAATGCGAATGAACTTCTTGTAGGGCTTATTATCCAATGCACAAAACTAAATCTGACCTGCAGTGAACCGTCTCAACTTTGAATTTAAAATAACATTTTGATACAAACTAAACATAAAATTATGTTTAACAATAACGAATTTCAAACCCAGTGAACCTGAATTGAAATAATTCGCCGATGGCCTTTAAGTGTAGTCGTTAAATTGAATTTGAGAGGTTAATTGTCATTGGCAGACTCGAAATTTATTAAGAATACAATTTCAAAGGTTGTATTTACTTCAACTTCGCCCTCAGGCTTACACTCGAGCTTTTGTCTAGAACCGATCGATACAATCAATCAGGCTTGTTTGAGCACACTGAGATAATGCTGAGGGTTCATTTCACCATCTCTGATTAGTTACTT
The DNA here is from genome assembly GCA_963565295.1 of Epirrhoe alternata. Lineage (NCBI taxonomy): Eukaryota > Metazoa > Arthropoda > Insecta > Lepidoptera > Geometridae > Epirrhoe > Epirrhoe alternata. Next base: position 6,516,378 of record OY751381.1, on the reverse strand, counting down.
CCTAATAAACGTTACTCGGAGAGTTGAAGTGGCTGCTTTGAAGAAAGAGCTACAAATGCTTTCTTGTTAGCTGCGGTATAAAAGACCTTTTTCTTTGCTCTACGATTAGTTTATTTGAAAACTTGCAATATTGTTTAACCATAATGCCAATATAGTTATTGGCTGTGCCAAAAATCATGGTAATTGTTCCGTTATATATTTATGGGATGGATATTTATGGTAATGCTAGCTTCTGCAAAATGTGGGCATGTATTTGACCATGCCTGTTACCACATTAGATCTTCAAAGGATCTGAAATAAATAAAAAACATCTGAGATTGTCGCCTTAGAGATACTGTCGTGATCAAAATGTATTTTTTATTTATTTTCTTAATACATTGTTTGTTTGAAAATAGAGAATGATGTAGCAAGATATCCCTTATATATTCGTATTCAAACCACGTGTATCGATCTTGACTTGCTTGCAATTATGTAAACTACGTCACTAGGTATGTGGCGTAGCTAGACACAATAACGTAGTAAGGAGGTAATACCCGTCAGCTTACATTTGGACAACTAATAACCCGTTTGCGACACGTGTCATGTTGGGACATGTCAGACGTGCTACGCGGTTCTACGTGGCTACGCCGTAGCATTATAAAAACAGTGTTTGAAGTTTTGCAATAGTATTTTAGTGAAGAATACGAGTATATTCGACCTATGTGGCGCAGTGGGTGAAAGCCCGCTTGGGACGCAGAAGGTTGCGGGTTCGATCCCCGTAGCGGGATAAATGTTTGTATGATCTGCAAATATTTATCTCGGGTCTGGGTGTTTCTATGTATAATATGTATGTATTTACAAACAAAAAGTATATAAGTAGTATATCAGTTATCTGGTTCCCATAGTACAAGCTTTGCTTAGTTTGGGGCTAGATGATGCATTGTGAAATGTCCAGCATTATTTATTAAAAAAAAAAAAAAAAAAAAAAATGTTGTGAGTTTAATTCAACAATATTCAGTCATGAAATCGCCTCTGTTGATTGTAATGTTCTACGTATATGTAAATATTTTCTTGAAATGTTTTAGTGACTTGATTTTAGTAGTGATAGTACATAAACGAATAATTCTCATTCTCTTATTACTTTGCACGTAATTTTACGCAAAACACAATAAGCTGAAAAAATTTTCGTGTCCAATAAAAAGCAAACGAGTTTTTTGATAACTAATTCTGTTGTATATAAAATCTCCCAATTTTAATTTCCATCCTAAACAAAAACAAAGCCCCTTACTTACTGTGTTTACTTTGTTAATTGTGTTTTGTTAATAAATTCTTCAAAAAGTGTTTACTGACATTATTCAAACACATTTTTGAAGTATTTTTGCAAAAAGTATTTTTACCAATTGAAGGTATCACTATTTATTGGACTTTTCTCTTATTACCACTTTTAGTATTTGAATGACATTTTAACAGCCTCATCATAAAACGAAGATTTAGATATAATTTATTTTATTGGCCCTCTACTCTACATATTCGACGAAGATAAACGAATGCTGATAGTGACGAACGTGTAGAGGGCCTCTTCGCCTGTATTCGCCTGTCATCTTCTATCCAAATAATAGTTCGGCGAATAGTTCGGCAAATAAGTGGAGTGGCCGTAAACCAAGCAAACACCAGATATAAGAAATCAAAATGAAGTAATAAACTCATAAATATTAAATAGTGATTGTTTAAAACCAACACACACAGCTCAGTAGGTACTGAACTGATTGAATCAGAGAGAATGAAGAATTCCAATCAAGTTAATGCTTGAAATGGTGAACGATCGGGATGAACCTTAGGAATCTTATTAGAAATACGATTTATATTCATTCAATTTATTTACAGAGTTTATTACTTCATTATTCGGTCGAATAAATAACAGTGAAGTTTATCTTTAGGATTAAACTTGATTTAATTATAGCGATACCAAAATGTGTCCATCACTTTAACGTTTTCACAGTAAAATAACATTAACACTTAAAAATTTAAAATGTTTTATTATAAAACGAAGACTAAATATAGTAGCTACTGGACTAAGATAGAGATTACACCTAAATATAAGCATAAAACAAGTATGACATTATCTTGGTTTGTATGTATAATGTATATTCAATTTATAGATATATTTTTTTTTGTCATTAAAAATTCTTGGATCTCTGGTTGGCATTAAACGATTATTATTATCATTTTATTGGTTTTAAATGAATGTGTTTTCTATTTTAATGGTCAGAGCTCAGTTTATAAGGCCAAGGCTCCGTGCTTTGTCCAGCCAATCGGAGCGCGACACGTAGCTCCCGCAAAGTACTCTCTGGCCGGAAAAACCAGTCCTTCCATGCAGGACCCTGAAGTTATCCATAACCATCACGGTACCTGTAATAATATGACTATTACTCTTATGTTGTCCTCAAGTTTCAATATTATGAATTCTGGTGAAACGAGACTAGATTTATCCAGGTTATAATATACTAGCTGTCCGCCGCAGTGTTACCCTCGATCCCTCGGGAAAACTTCACTTCTCCGAGCCTATGTTCATCGGGGATAATGTAGGATTCTATTGGTGAAAGAATTTTTTAAATCGGTCCAGTAATTTCGGAGCCTATTCATTTCAAACAAACATACAAACAAACAAATCTTTCCTCTTTATAATATTAGTATAGACAATTGAAATAGATCACAATAAATGTCACTAAATATATATAAAACACAAAATATATAAAGATCTATAATTATCATCACTGTATTATATCTCCATATACATCTCCATTCGAAAACCAAAAATATACAATCGTGAAGCTGAAACAATTTTGCTTGTGTTGATAACTGTACTCTCCTTATCCACATTAACGCAGATATAACTACAAGTGTAGCTCAACTCGTCTAGATGAAGCTGAAGATAACGAACGGAAATCAACTTATTTCCGTCTGTCATCTTATCAACTGGTCAACACCGGAATACGTCCAAAGGGATTCCCAAAGCTACACAACATCTTACAAATCAAATTTAAGTTGTATCCGGCTCAGTTCAGCTACAAAGAAATAGTAATTTCATGCATATCCGAACGCGATCTGATAAAAATATACCCTACTATCTGAAATTTTGAGTTTTATTTCAATAAGGATTCGACTGATTTTGATAAAACTGGATCTAATATAATATTTACAGAATAAGTACAAATTTTTTTCAGTGGGTGGTGAACCCTATAAAAGGAATCGGAAGAGAACTTTGCCTTTTGTTGCGAACTTTCCCAGCAGTGGGACAGCATGGGTTCAAGAAAAAAGTATCTAACAATAGAACTATATTAAACATCCAGTTTTATTACGATTCACAAAGTCAATGTAATTCTTACGTAACTTGAGTTGAAGACTTACCTGGACTCAATTTAAACTGCCACTGGTTTTCTGGATTCTCGTAATATTGGCCCAGTTTCCTCAAGGACCGATAGTAGGACCTACATTCGTCCGGCCGCTTGAAGGCCATTGGAGAGCGATCGTACACATTGAACCTGAAAAGTCAAAAATCTCTTATTTTTAAAGTTCAAAAGGCATTTATGTAATAGATACGACCACTAGCTTCGTATGAGTCAGCGACCAATAGTAATAGTGTGTTTAAGTGTACTGAGAGCTGTTATTATTGCAACGGTCACCACCATTGTAACTGTGCAACTGCGCAATAATCTATCAAGAACGAATATGTACAGTTCGCCCAACGGATCTAGGCATTTGTGAAGTTAGCCGTTTGTCTGCGCAGAACACAATTTCGTATGAAAAAGCGTTCACTGCGCTGACAAACGGCTAACTTCACGAATGCCTAGATCCGTTGGGCGAACTTTACAAAAACTAATCCACGTACACTTCAACACCAGTTGATTCCTAATTTCAGGCGACGAAAACAGTAAAAGTTCCGGCACCAAAACGGTTATTTATTCAACTTCAGGCTTGAGAGAGTAAGTAACAAACATTACCTTAATCTGGGAATCTACAAGTTACATACAAGTTCAAGCAAACATGATGGATTATCATATAAATACCAAATCAGTAGGCACCTAAAGATAATCTCACTTCAAAACTTTCGAGACTAGCTGTTAGATGGTATCTAAAACAACGCTTTTCAAACGATGCGAGTAATGTTTGTATTTATAATGTCTTGCAAGTTCGTATGAGGTCAACCCTGCCGACGAAGTTTATAAGTCGCCTTAAGGCCTCCGTCATGGCTTAACGAATAACTTATATAAAATACTAGTGCTAGATAATTAATAATAATAATCGTTAAAAACGATCTATAAATAGCTCAACTGATCTAGATTACTGCCAGTAATTATACCTGATCTGCTTTATATCTTCCGTTGCCTTATCGACCATGATAACCGGCGCCGAGTATGTATGATGATGCCCTTCCTCAACATACTCCGCTTCCACGTCAAACATCGTGAGGAACTCATAGCTCTCAGGGCAATCCTCTTTCAGGAGCTTAGCTCCGTAGAAACCATCGACAAGAATGGTCTCCCCGCCCACAGGGTTCAAGTGCTCGATGCAGTGGAGGACTTGAAGACTGGAAACGAGATCCTATTAAAATTTACATGCAACGACAAAAATGATTAACATTTCGGTTTTTTTTCAATTGTAAGTTGGAATAGGAAGTTATTGAGTTTGCATTTGATTCTTATCAATTAGATAAAATGTTCTAAAGCTTGCTAATAATTAAAGTTTTTCTATGAACGTTGAGATCAGCATTGCGTTATCATAATTTTAAAGTAGGTATACTCGACAGCATCATGGACCGATGCAGTACATTCAATAAATATTTTTCTTTATTTTGTGTTTGTAGCTGAATAAAATAATACCTACCAATTAATACACATTCTACATTTCTTTATAAAACTGTAGATACTTTCATGGCAGACAGTACCAGAAGAGTTTTATAAACTGCAAATATTGAACTGCTCACAATCCTTTCCAGTTTTGCGTAACGAATTAATCATTTATTTATTTAGCTTCAAATATAATGAATACATGCCTCGTTTCGCTCCTAAATACTTTGAAATTGGGCGCGCACTTCAGAAATTATACACCAAACGTGAGAATGATTACAACCAAGCCTTTTAATTTTCTTTATAGCATGTAATAATGAATTCTACACTAATTAAGGAATCATACTAAACAAGTCAACCTAGTTACAAAAACTTCATTTCAGGTTCTTTTAACTCGTAAAGTGGATAACAAAAGGATCATCAGCAAGGAGCCTTTTAGATTTAAAATCGGTTTTTATTCTGTTGTGTCAGTCGAATCTACCCTTAGGAAAACCTTAATCGATACAAGGACTCTTCAACGCCCATGTAAGCGAATTGGGACGGCTATTACCTGGCTGGAGCCTACCTCTCGGAAGTTGAAGCCGTGAACGAATTACTAAACAAAATTTGAGAGCTACAAGCGAAAGCTTTCCCGAGGAAACCTGAAATAATAATGATGAGGACGGGATCTCACTGATTTGGTTCAGAATAGACCTTTAGAATATAATGCCTAAGTACAAACTTTTTGCTGTCATTTATTCGTTTATTGTAAAGTTAAAACATTGCAACGATTGTATTTAGAAAAGGAGCTAGAAAAAGGCGATTCGAAAAGAAAAAGGTAATTCGATTTTGAGAGGTTTGAAAACTAAAAGCGATAGATCGTCCCAATTTTCTTTTGAGCTCTGTTTTTACTATATTAAACTGAACCACGTTCATCACCGATTATTGATTTGTAGATTTAGGCTAAAAGTACTGATTTTCTAGGATTAGGACCCTAAGTAACCCAATATTTGATATGCATCCCCATAGTGATCACCTCAGATAAGTGAAGTTGACTTAGGGCCGACCGAGCTACGCAAATACCTACATCTGCACTATAGATAGACCCTTCAACTCAAATAACAATCCCATCGCCCTTCATAAATGTTTGTTATCCCTCAACGATGTTTGTGCAACTCATGATTACACACTTCAGATTAAATTACCCGGTTCTATTTCAGTTAAACTGGCCCTAAATTATCCCTTTATTATTATAGGTACTTAAAAATAATTATGTCCACTAAAGAAACATTTCTGCACATTTTTTATAAAATGAGAAACGCTCTAAGTATTTGCACAGTATTGGCAGGTCAAACGTTAAAAGTTCCATATCGTTTATCAGATATCTTCTGGTTTTACAGTCAAAGTTGGCCAGTAGGTAAGATCGAATGCAGTTTATAAGTCTGCACTAGAGTGCACTACTACTACTTCAACTTCAAGCAGGGCCTGTTTAACCCTTAGGCTAATTAGGCTGCAGCCTAGGGCGCGAGGATCGGGGGGGCGCGATGAAATCGTATCTTCGCAAGCACTATAAATCTAGTTTTCACACCCGGTCCAAGAAAACCATACATTTTTTCGTCTCACATTCTTAACAGAAAGCAAACCATTTCTCCCTCCTAAAAAACAAAATGGCCGGCGGGAGGTAAAGTTGTATGGGATTATCATTTCTCCCTCTGAACCTCATGTGAACAGATAAGTAAGTAATGAGATTTGAATTTCGAACTTCAACATTTGTATTAAAATTTTTATTATTGAGTCCACACCCAATAGAACTTATACGAAAAAAAAAGAAAAAATGTGGCAACTAATCTTTTTCTTCCGAATTTATTTTTGATGTTTCTATGAAAATGTTTACCATAGAGACCTGCACCAAGTAGAATTTATTCAAACTTAAGGAAAAAGTGTGGCTAATGCCTCCAAACTATAGATGATATTCTAATGTTGTTGCATATTAATTATAGAAACATTTCAATACCTAGTTGCTGTCATATAAGGTCTAACATAGTCACTCATCGTATCTAATGATTCAATACTAAGCTATTGATTAACTCAATAACTGTAATTCCTTAAATAGGGAATCGTATTCAGTTCGCACGTATTTGTAGAGAGACGCGAAGGGATTTTTTCTAGCTGTAGGTAATTGTGGATGGGTGATGGGCCCTTCTTTTCTCACAATAGGTAAACTGTACAAGGATAGGTAGAAGCATGAATTTAGGTGGCTTTATGTGTGGAAAATTGATTAGGTATCCATTCCATCCATCTCGAAAATAAAGCTCTTTTGTTTTGGGCACGCAAATCCCTCACTGTCTCACACCGGTATTCACAAACATTACTATGAGGTCTAACAGTGCGCGCGGCGGACGCACAGGTTCCCAAAAAACTACTGATTTTGCGACCCCGTGCGTCCGCGTTAGAAAGTTGGAAACGTCAAAGTAATTGTGAATACCGGCATCAGAATTCTAACTCCATCATTTCTTCCGAGATATGAAACTCTCGTTTCTTCTCGGGAGATCTTCATCCCTCGACACGCTAGGAATTCAATATGGCGACCCGTGCAGAAGGGTGTTCATACTTTTTTTATAAACCCACTTGTACTAATAGTGTTTGCTATACATACGTATAGACATAACGTATATTTTATCTAAGTGCAGTTGTTCTAAATATTATTGGCTATAATTGTTGTATTAGTTCGAACACTTATTTACTATAGGTCCATATTCTATAAAGTTTTTTTGTTATAACTGTATCATATAATATACTTTAATATTGCTATATCGTGCAGTTTATATAATTATTATAAATATAACTAAAATATGACATAAAATGATAATTGCTCTTTATAGGAACTTTCTATAAATTTCGTGTTGCCATAACAGGATAACAGACCTGTAGAATAGGTTGCGAGGAGCGTAGCGACGAGCATGGTTTCAATAGTGACCAAACCATGCACGAGCCGAGCGAAGCGTGCCGCGGTAGCGGCCGGCGAGTGCCAGAACCGACTTGTCCCTATTATAACCTTATCGTTATAGGTAGAAAAAATAAAACAAACGTAGGTATGCATGCAAAATTAATAGAATTATTTTATTTAGATCTAAAGGTAGTACTATTTTAAATAAAGGTTTGAAGCAATCGCTCTTAAAATTTCACCTGGTTGGTATTGGTCTAAGGCGCTATTCATGGTGTAGATAGGTACAGTTTACTTATTGAATATTATTATAGCAAAATACTATTAGTAATATTGCAATTAGATGTGATAAACTTTATAACACATTAAATGTATTGCTTATGGTCGTTATAATAAAAACAATTATGTATTTTACGATTAGAGAATATAGTACAGTTATATAAATCACAAATTAGTAAAAGTGGTTTTATAACAAAACTAGTGTATAAGAATTGAACCGTTATAACTATATTCGGTTATAGCTGCTGAAGTTATAGCAAACGCAATTAGTAAAAGTGGGTTTATAGAAAAACATAGCGCACCGTGCAGAAGTGACCACTTTTTCATACAAAATTGTGTTCTGCGCAGACATACGATCTATTGGGAGAAGTGTAAAAGTAAAGTAAAGTAAAAGTTTATTTTGCTAAATTTGTGGTAGGTACAAGTGTATACCCGAGGGACCGCAGGTAACACCACAGAGCGCAGCTAGTCTGCTATAATATTATAAAGAGGAAAGATTTGTTTGTTTGTTTGTTTGAAATGAATAGGCTCCGAAACTACTGGACCGATTTGAAAAATTCTTTCACCATTAGAATCCTGCATTATCCCTTGATAATTATTATGCAGCGATTGATTGTCTTAAAGTGCACTTACAAAACCGGCAAATTATTTATAATACAGTAAACACAAAGTTTGGTTTCTTATGGAAATTGCATGAACTAGATGACAGTGAATTTATTAGAAGCAAAGAAAATGAGTTAAAACAACTAGATGCCACTGATTTAGAAGAAACTTTTGCAGAAGAATGCGTCCATTTGGCGCAGTTTTTAAAATCTGACATCGAGGCAGAGCATTCTACTTCTGCGAGAACACCTAAGGGTTTGTTGCAGTTAATAAAAAGTTTTAATATTTCATGCATGTTCCCGAATGTGGAGATAATATTAAGAATTTTTTTGACAATGAGTGTTAGCAACTGCAGCGGCGAAAGGTCATTTTCAGCACTTAAAAGAGTAAAAAATTACTTGCGCTCCACGCTCCGTCAGCAAAAACTTACAGCGCTCTCGCTAATGTACATAGAAAGTGATTTTTTACAAACTATTAAATTTGAAAAAAATGTAGAAAGATTTGCAAACGCTAAAGCACGAAAAAAGACTTTTGTATAAGCTTATAATAATTACTATAATTTTCAAATAAATCACTAAACAGTTGCAAAAATTTTTCACTTGTATGATGCCTGCCTCTCGTCTTTTTTTATATATAGGTAACAACAGAAGTATAAATATTTAAAAAATACTTAAAGTCGAAGCCACTTCATATACTAGGTGACCACGCTCATGCATCGCCGCAGCGCAACAACTAAGTAGTCTACATAAACTGAGCCAATACAAGTCATGCGGCCAAACACGACATGGATTTGGTTTTCTACAAGATAGCCTGCAGGGTGCACTATGTTTTTCTATAAACCCACTTCTACTAATTGCGTTTGCTATAACTTCAGCAGCTATAACCGAATATAGATATAACGATTCAATTCTTATACACTAGTTTCGTTATAAAACCACTTTTACTAATTTGTGATTGATATAACTGTACTATATTCTCTAATCGTTCAATACATAATTGTTTTTATTATAACGACCATTAGCGATACATTTAATGTGTTATAAAGTTTATCACATCTAATTGCATTATTACTAATAGTATTTTGCTATAATAATATTCAATAAGTAAACTGTACCTATCTACACCATGAATAGCGCCTTAGACCAATACCAACCAGGTGATTTTTTAAGAGCGATTGCTTCAAACCTTTATTTAAAATAGTATTAAGGACTACCTATAGATCTATATAAAATAATTCTATTAATTTTGCATGCATACCTACGTTTGTTTTATTTTTTCTACCTATAACGATAAGGTTATAATAGGGACAAGTCGGTTCTGGCACTCGCCGACCGCTACCGCGGCACGCTTCGCTTGGCTCGTGCATGGTTTGGTCACTATTTAAACCATGCTCGTCGCTACGCTCCTCGCAACCTATTCTACAGGTCTGTTATCCTGTTATGGCAACACTAAATTTATAGAAAGTTCCTATTTAGAGCAATTATCATTTTATGTCATATTTTAGTTATATTTATAATAATTATATAAACTGCACGATATAGCAATATTAAAGTATATTATATGATACAGTTATAACAAAAAAACTTTATAGAATATGGACCTATAGTAAATAATGTTCGAACTAATACAACAATTATAGCCAATAATATTTAGAACAACTGCACTTAGATCAAATATACGTTATGTCTATACTTTACATAAGTAGCAAACACTATTAGTACAAGTGGGTTTTATAGAAAAAGTATGAACACCAGCCTGCAGTCATGTGTCATGATTTTGGTCATTTTGGACGCGCAGATTAAAAGACAACGTCAGTTTCGTTTGCAGATCGATCTGCAAACTTACAATAAGTAGTATGACTACGAATCATGTTAACTACTAATAGCAATAGTCCTAAACATTTTAATATTGTACATTTATTTTTATTATAAAAAATTCACATAGACGCCCACGACACAGGCTTTGCCTAGTGTGGGGTCCATTGTAATTTGTTCCTATAATTATACTTAAGTGTCCTATGTAATTTAACAATGTTTATGAAATAAATTATCTTATCTTATCTTATCTTAACTTTTTTACAAACAAAGACAAAAGTAAGTAATATACTACTGTTGCCGACCGTAACACACATGGTGGGGGCGCGTCCTGATTATTAGCCTAAGGCGGTCAGAACTCTTGATCAGCCGCTGACTTCAAGTTTCGAATCGAGATCAATCTATGTCGACTAGGGAGTGCCGCCTATGTACAAATTATTATTGATTATCACTACATAGTATTTTAAAACAAAGTCGCTTTCTCTGTCCCTATGTATGCTTAAATCTTTAAAACTACGCAACGGATTTTGATGTGGTTTTTTTTAATAGATAGAGTGATTCAAGAGGAAGGTTTAAATAAATAAATAAATAAATAATGCTGGACTTTTCACACAGCATCATCTAGCCCCAAAGTAAGCAGAGCTTGTATTATGGGTACTTAGATGACTGATATAATACTTATATACTTTTTGTTTGTAAATACATACATATTATACATAGAAACACCCAGACCCGAGACAAATATTTGTAGATCATACAAACATTGGTCCCGCCGCGGGGATCGAACCCGCAACCTTTTGCGTCGCAGGCGGGCTTTCGCCCACCGCGCTACAGAGGTCGTTTATATGTATACTACATGTATGCCAAGAGTGTGTTAATTTTTTTTTCAATACTATACCAAACCGTGCGAAGCCGGGGCAAGCCGCTAGTTATTTATATAAGACTATATTTTCATTTGAAATATTCGTTACTAAAATGTACCTTCTCGACAATTATTTTATCATAATTAAACTCGGTACCTACTTGAACAGCAGCCGTAAAAATATTATATGTATCGTAGATTTTAATTAAATTAGTATCTCAAACGAAACTAAAGCTTGACGAGGGCCGCAAAGCGAAAAAGTAAGATAATAATTTGATCGCGGTAGTTGCAAAATTAAAGTAGTTTTTTGTGTAAAGTCAGATGGGATATAACCTCTATCTATTATCACCCAATCAAACAAAATATGAGTGCGTAAACCCACCAAATTCAAGTTATAGCCATAGCTTTTCATTATATACAACTGTACCTATTCTCTGTGAAAGACATATAACGCATTAAACAGACGGCGTAGAAATAGGTTAATAAGGTCCCGTCGGCACCGTTTGGGTAAGCAACCTTCAACAGACACTGTAGATTGATTGGGATTGATAAGAAGCTTATTATTCTAAATAGGACAATGAACATAATACCCAGCGGCTTCAGTGAAGTAAGTGTTGTCATTGTGAACAGCTAAGGGCAGATTCGTATATGCTGTGTCAGCGTGTTCGGCGATGTTCGTGAACTTCCACATGCCTCCGAACAATGTCTGCTGAACTCCTCCAAGTGCTTGACAAACCTTTTCAGTTGCTTCCACTGTTGCATTCATCTGAAAGCATAGCTCTGATAAAAACTAAAATATTAAATTCTCCATTCATGAAAAAACTTCGCAAAGATTTAAGCGAATGATGTTCAACACCTTGTGTGGCTGTACCTATACATATATTTGTGACTGAACGGTATATTTATAATAATGTCTGAATTGTTTATGCCGCCCTCACTAACTCAACCACACTACCCAATTTTGCTTTATATGGACAAAATCAATCAGCTCATTCAATAACAAACAATAGCATCTCTATGCAAATAATTGGCATGATTCAATTAAACAAATCTATAGGCATTATAGCCAATAATTTATAGAGTAAATGCACTCCAATTTTATTTATGGCAAAACATCGAAATTGAATTTGCGTACATGAATATAGTGGGCCGCGACCGCGGTCAATAGGTACAAATTAATCTCGCTCGATGCCATTACTAACTAATACAATGACATTCAACACTGTGCAAACAATTTATTACCCCGTCGATCAATGCTACTCCGTAATTGAGTAACGACTGGAACACCCTTTTGGGACCGTCTTCTTTGGGAGTCAGGAACTCGGCGACCTCTACTCGAGCTATCTTGTTGGCTACTCCAGAACCGCGCCAAAGAATTGGCTTCAGCTTTCGGCTTTCCTTCCAGGTTTTATAGTCAAATTTTACTAAGAAGTCACTTGTATAAACCGTTTCATGGTCATCGCTCCCTGAAAGTAACTTCCCTTTAAATTTTAGCTCATTCAGTTTTATAAGACTTTTCACCAAAAATACCTTCTTACATTTTATCAGTAACTGGGAATTTTCGAATTCAACGTCACGAATTTTTGTTTCAGGAATGGCCAGCAAGTGGTGTGCTCTTTGGTACTTGTCAGCATGATAACACGAAGAGCACCTAAAATTCAGAAATTCGTATTTAGAGTTACTAAAAAAACACGCAAATCTAAATTTTATAAATAGATATAAATAATATACCTACCTGCAGTTGTCTCGTAACCAGCAGTCCTCAAACCGTATCACCTTTCCATCGCCAAAATCCACATTGATTGCACCGTCCAGATTCCTCACACTACGAACTGCAAACACATTTTTGCTATTTGCAAAACTTTTGTTATTCCTAAATTTTGATTTTTAACTATCAAAAACTTACTTTTGTATTCCATAGTCAATAAAATAATCTGACTTGTGTTTGCTCTAGCAATTATGTCAGCACTGTTTAACGAAGTACAACTGATGATTTTCGTGAACTTATCGCATCCACGAGGTCAGAGTTCAGCGATGCTGGTAGAAAATTAATGTGATTGTCCTAATATCACTCGTTATCGCTATAAGATAATCACGAAATAAACTGACGTTTGCTAAAATTGGTTTAAAACAGGTTTATAATTTATGTATGACACACTTTCATTCAAGTCCAAGGTTAATCGGTTAAACATCTGTGTGATCATGATGTGATAAAATAATCTTGAACAACTATGATTTCGCTACTAAGGTCAAAAATTAGTTGGTAGGTTTGAAAGCTTGTAGAATTAAAATAATTAGACAAGAAATGAAAAGTCTTATCAAAATTTAAAATTCCGACGGGATTCCGCAACGATCAGACGATCCTCCTAAAGTTGGAGTGCCTTACCGCTTGGCCACGGAATCCTTAACGTCACAACTGAAATTTTTGATAAGCTCATATTTCATCGGCTAAGCACCGGTAAGCGCCATCTACCCGTTTCAGTCAGTGAACTCATGCTCATTGTCCGAAGTTACATTCAGAATCAAATGACGAAGAGATGTCGCTTTAGCTAAATCTAGCTAATCTAGATAAATAAATAAATAAATAAATAATGCTGGACAATTTCACACAGCATCATCTAGCCCCAAACTAAGATATGAGCTAAGTGACGTTAAGGATTCCGTGGCCGAGCGGTAAGGTACTTCGGCTTTAGGGGGATCGTTTGATCGTTGCGGGTTTGAATCCCGTCGGAATTGCAAACTTTGATAAGACTTTTCATTTCTCAATGAAATACCTAAAGAAGTTTGGTTTAACACTTTAAAAAATTAAAATCAGACAAGTGCAAACAAAATTCGTTCCCAGAATTCTGTACATTGAAAGGATGATTTGAAGCAAACTCCCCAAATGTAGGTACCATATTACTCCTAAAATATTATTCTATTATTACAAATACCTACTCCATTAAATTTTTTCTTACCGAGTTTCGAAACCTTGCCAGTGGCGTGTTCCCAGAATAATTTGATTGGAATGTGACAGAAAACGCTTCTCTACCGTTTTACATTCATCGCCTCGGATGTTCGACTCACCGAAACATTCTCCAAATTGTCACAGGAAGGAATTTAGTGCCGCACTTGAACAAGTAAATGCCATCCGAATACATCGGTTCGCAAATTGAAGTTGAAAAAAGGCTACACCAAAACTACTGTTGACAACGACATTCTAAGTAGAAATCACTTGTTTTTTTGCTTTCATGATCGAGCTGCGCCGAATGGGGGATTGAAGAAGATTTCTCATTTGACGAAAAATTTCCGTTAGAGTTTGAAGAAAACAAGCCGCTGTGTTTTGTTCAAACCATCGACAGGCCTTAACTGACTGACATGACTATAAATCTATATTTAAAACTTGACATTGGCAGAATTACACCTAGTTGTGTAGATTGCCATTAATTAAAAGAAGCAGAAGAACGCGCCAAAGTGTCAATTCAATAGAGAAAATGCTGAGACGTCAGAAGCTAGCCGCATATTCTGACCACATCAGTATTTTTTGTATAGAAAAATGATGCGAAGCGTACGGCGCGGACGAATGTGCGATCAGCTTTTCTTCTTTTGCTCACTCTGCTTTGGTTCTTCATTCAAAACATAAATTTATCTCTCGATGGCGTCGAGATTGTCCCCCTAATGCTTACTTGACCTACTACAATCTCATTTGGAATTTAATTGACTGCAAAATATTTCGGAGCTAACTGTACCTTACCAATCTCATAGATATCAAATCAACGTGCATAGCTCCCGAAGGACACCTGAATTATGTTTTACCCGAAAAATGATTGCCAAACACATTTGAAAATTAATGAAATGCGCATATAAAATGGGTATGAATTTTCAAACGACCTGTGGCCTCAAAGGTAGCGTTATATGCGACGGTGAAAACGGTCATTACCCGCCGTAGTCTGATACTTCTCGACTTCATTAAACATCACTAAACCCTGGAATATGGCCGCAGACAGGCATTGTTATAACACGTATCTGCTAAATTCAGTAGCATTTATAGTGTATTCTGTAAGATCTCGTAGACTCTCAATTTCAGCCAACTTCAAAGTTGAGTTGAAGTAATATTTTGTCTGAATGACAAAATGGAGATACTCATGTTCATTTCGCTTCTAATATGGCAACGGTAATTAATACTTTGAAGTGGAGACGTAATTGAAAATATCAGATAGTCACAATATTAATCTATTCTACGATATTTTTTTCTGTAATTATTATAGGAACTCATGCGTGCGAGACTGAAAAAAAGTAGTTTTAATTTTCAAGCCCAAATAAGGGTTAGCTTTTCAGCCACTTGGAAGGTTAACGGGTCAGCTAAATTAATTAAAGTTTCACTAAACATCGCACTGGGCGTAAATTTATTTCGGCGTGAAATTCGAGCCAACTTGAGCTGAGCATGAAGTTGCTAATTGGCCTGATGGACAATCCTATTAACCAACACTAAAGACATAATCTAGTAGTTTCTGACTTCATAATTATATTCATGAACTTCGCAATACTTGGTAGGACAGTTGGGAGATTTAACATCTTCACCTTACTGCAGATAAGTATAATACTTAAGTAAGGCTAGCTAATCAACTTAGTTTGCTAAATAAAAATAAAGCTACCATAGTTAACCACCACTCATAACTTTATCGTGCATATTTATTATCAATCATCCATCATACTCAATTAACAACAAAAATTCATTACCTAGCTATAATACCAGTACTACGTATGACAAGTAAAATCGAATCTTGATCAATGATCATCTGAAATCTGATCACGGTATCAGATGAGACCAACCTAAGAAGTTACAAAATTTTAAAGTGTAATAAATTAAAATGAGGGATGTCTAGAAAATTTATTACCGTGAGAGTTCCGGTGCAGAAAGATTGGACATCACAATGCATCTGCGCTCCCACCAACTCATTTCAGCTGATTTGCATTTTTCGGACTCACCACGCTGCGCTGGTTCACTAAAAAGTTCTTAATGCATAGGACAGGTTTAGGCAAATATGGGAGAAAATCTGCTTGATTCAAGCAATTATAGATTTTCCAACTAACCAGAGATGTTCATTATTTTTGACCGTCGAAACACCCTACTTACGTACCGTAGGTATACGAAGTACAATGACTTGATTTACTTATATCTTCAAAGGTACTTGCTTCAAATGACAAGCTGTAAACCTGAACTTATCACCATAACACAAACGACAGATTCAAAGGCAGCTGATATGGCCGTCATAAAGAAGCCCTTATGTTTTTACGATCTCAGCAATAAAATCTCACCAGATTTTACGTGGATACGATAAGAAATGATAACGCACTTACAACTATATTAATATTTAGGTGCCTGCTTATTATACATATAAAAACAGTTATACAAGTCTAAAAATAAACAAAACTTTAAGAATATTCTCTAAGGGATGATGATCATACATTAGGGCCTATATTCTACTATCTATGTCTAAACCACACTTTAAACAAAGCCAACCAACAATACGCATAAATGACAAGAATTTACATCTGCGAGCAAAATTGTAGGGTTGCCAGTATGTGGCTTAATTTAACAGCATTCAGAAATATTAAATTCCCCAACTGCTGCTATGAGACCTCTATAAAACTCGTACAGTTCACTGTGGCAAAGTAATATAACAGTTAAATTAATTTCAAGTAATTGAAACCAATGAAGATTGGACATAATTGAAACCAATGGACATACTCAATGCTCAAGCAGAGCTCAGAGTTTAATAATCTCTCAATACAGCTCTCAGTTTGTAAAAGTACTGATCATCATCATTTCATCCGACTTCACCCACTTCTGGGTAAAGCTTGTCCGTATCCACCACGATCCTGCGCTAATCTGACCAAAGTTCTGATACATTAGACAAAATAAATACGTAACACTCCTCTCAAATAATCTTATTCTTTCTAAATTAACCGTTTTTCTTGTTGCAAGGTCATAAAGTTTTAGAAAACTTGTATTATATACTTAAGTAAGCATTTGTTTACGCAAGAAAATCTCCAAACTATTTTCCAAATCCGTTCAATTTTCATTCAAGTGTGAAAAGCTAAGCCTAGCCCTGTGATATACTATGTTGATACCACGTGAGCGAAGCCGATGGCAGGCCTTATCTAAAAATGTGTAGGCTGTCACTTGTAGACTCTTTATCAGTTCGTAATGTCATCATAATATATCGTAGTCATCATCATCAAAGACCTTTTGCATCTATTACTGATTGCGTTCTATCAGCTGACTAAGCTGCGGCGGGTTTCCTCACGATGTATTTCAAGTGGACGAGGCCGAATAATTTGAGATGATGGTTTAGGTGCTGGGCAAGCCTATTTTATTTCGACCAATGTCTTAGGCCTCCATGCTGTTTAACTCATCTAGTAAAGATGTAAAGGAGTTTTATTAGGTTGCGTCAGTGACGTTACAGGAGTAAAATTTTCTAGCTTTAAGACGATTCAAAGTGATCCCAGCAGTCCTACTGAATAAATTCATTTTGACTTTGACTCAATAATTAGGACTTGAACATGTTGTATTCGTACGAAAATATCAGAAGTCTTACAAATTGAAACTGAAAAGACATGTGCCAAAGCATCCGCCGGGAATTGTTCTACATTGCATTAGGGTATTAAAATATTCAGAGAGCCTGAAACTTTTGGGTCCGGTTTCATTCGGATGGCTTTTGATAACTACTCGTGTTTTGGTGGATTAACAGATCTGTTTGTCCCTTCTCTGATTTGAACTAATATAAGCACGCATCAGCACATCTCATTTATTTTCAAATACTAATTGTTTTCCTAGCAATGTTTTCCTTCACATTCTATACAGAGTAGTAGAGCTGTAAATGTAGAGCTCGTATAAAACCTACGAATATACATTTTCGAAAAGGAAAGTTTTACTTTTGATCCGTATCGAGTTTAGAATGCAGTCATCAAAAATACTCTACCCTTCTATCATGAAGCCAAGTTTCCCATCAGTATGAGCCCTTAAACCCAGAAGAACGAACGTTAAAATGGCATTAGTACTAAGTACATTCAGACGTGCCAGCTACCACCTACGCCTTACTAGGATATGGATCCCAACCCCCAGGCACCTGAATAGGATTAGGAAAGTTATCTTATTTGCATGACCGCGATGTTTCACGAGACCTGAATTAATTTGAATAGCAAGTCACATGGAGCTGATTGGACTTTGATATAATGAGCTCTCTACATATTCGCCGACGATAGACGAATGCCGACGGTCACGAACGTGTAGAGGGCCTCATCGACTGTATTCGCCTGTCATCTTCTATCCAAATAATAGTTCGTCGAATAGTTCGGCAAATAGTTCGGCGAATGTGTAGAGTAGCCGTACTAGTTGGACGAATGGATGTTTTTTTAGACACTTGACAGTTCCAAATAAAATCATCCACCTTTTGCCACTATGTAGATACCTATAAGAGTATTTCCAATGTACCTATGTCCATTTTTACAGTGTCACGAGAAAACCTATGCTTACAATCAGTGCTACCAGTGCCTGGGATATAACTGAGATGGAGTAGACTTGCATTAACTTGCACATAACTTTCCTTTCAGTTAAATCGGCCTTATTCACAAGATAAGGAAAATATCATCGTTACGAAGCTGCAACTCAAGCAGTGGACTTCCTCGCGATGTATTGGGGTTGTAACTGTTCATTTTTATAAAACAAAGAACCCATTGATGCACTTCGAAGAATAGGTACAGCCCATTAGGCCAGCATAGCTCGCGAATTTTGAAGACTTTTATGATTGCGTCAGACGAACTGAAATTACGAGTACAAGAACATTTTATTCCACGCGGCGAAGATTTATTACATGGGCCTGAGTAATTTGTATTGTACCCGTATATTACCGAGCCGACCAATATGGTTGGCCTGTTCCTTACAAACTTGACAAGCATGTTTTCCATTACTTCAGATTACTTTAGAATCTAAAATGTCATTTTTGTAAGAACGCCATCAAGAACTCGAAAGACAGGGATTTCGATTGGTGCAGAGGGTGAGTGTCCATTTCTTCATTTTTATTATTTTTGATACCATTCCTACAAAACACGCTAATCCTGAATGCAATGCATTTACAAGCGTGCCTACATGCAGGTAACTATTCCTGTAATTCCTGTTTATTGGAGACTTTTTAAGGATAAATGGATTCACCGAAATTCTGATTGAATTATCGAAGTATTTGCGTTTCCATTGCCAAAATACTAAATAGCCTTGAAAAGCCGTTGAGGCCGCAGAACTGGTTAGGTTGTGATAAAAGTAGTTGGTAAATTATTCAAATTTACTATTTTATTTATATGAATTAAAATTTCCACATTCGAGCAAAATGAAATATATTTCGCAAATAATAGCAACAAAGATTTTAATAGAAATATTAGTGTCGCAATGATCAAATAATATTATTAGTAGGTATGGCATGTATTAGTAGAATTAGTAAATGCCGATACATTATCACATATTATAGTTCTTTTAACTTATAATTAAAATTAAAATAACAAAGTCCCGTTATGGTTGATTTCATTTACTTTCTAGGAAGAAGTTTCACGTGGACTCCGTTCTTGGAACGCAGGATAAGATCAGCGCACAACTCCGGCTCCATATGGCTTGGGAGAAGATGGAACCTCCTTACCATCTCAGAAACTGTAACCTTCATTTCCATCATGGCGAACTTCTGACCTGTAAAATAATGTCCATTTTAAACACGACTCATCAAAGTTTTTGAGGGGATTATATTTTGTAAGATATGAATTCATCATCCTACCCGTATAAGTGGTACGGTACAAAATGTTTCTCTTTAATTTTTCTCTGTAACTTGTCATCAAAATCACTAATTTCACACACACGTCAAAGTGAAAAAAGCTTGTGTGTTAAATTAATATAAAAACATACCGATACAATTTCTTGGGCCAGCACTGAACACAAGGTAGCTGAAAGGGTTTTTGACCTCTCCAGCCTCAAATCGTTCTGGTCTAAACTCCAGCGGATCGTCAAACAAAGCTGGGTGCCGCTGCATTTGGAAGATATTGATAGTCACTGAAGCTCCGGGCAATAAGTTCATACCTTCCAACTCTGTAAATGATTAGGACGCCGGTTAGGTACCTGGAAAGCCACTAAATGCCATCTAGGTATACTACAGCAATCGATGACGACACTTTATTTCTTTCCGGTGTAAAAATTCCATCCCACTATCCCACTTCCCACTAATATAATAAAGCTGAAAGTTTATGAGTTTGTTTAGACTTTTGGATGTTGAGATGTTTGGATAAACATCTGAACATCCAAATTTAAACATACAAACGTATAACGTAAAATTATAGATTTCGCTAAAGCTACATCTCTTCGCCATTTGATTCTGAATGTAACTTCGGACAATGAGCATGAGTTCACTGAGTGAAACGTATAGATGGCGCTAACCGGTGCTTAACCGATATGAGCTTATCAAAAATTTCGATTGTGATGTCAGTGGATTCCGTTGCCAAGCGATTGAAGGCACTCCGGCTTTAGGATAGAACATTTTGATAAGACTTCATTTCTCAATATAAACGTATGTTTGTGTTTCCATCACGCCTAAACCAGTGAACCGATTTGGATGAAACTTGGAATAGGCGTAGATAGCGAAATAAAATAGCACATAGGCTATTCAAAATTTTAATAGCACGAGGGCGGAGCCGCGCGCAGTAGCCTAATATAGCATATTTGCTTTATTCAGAAATTCTTAACACCGTGCTGAAACGATGTAGCTAGCTCAAACGCCTGTAAATGCATTTTCCTGTCCCCATTTTGGATAAGCAGTTAAGATTATAATGGAGGTTCTGAAGTGACGCCTCATTACTGGTAGTTTACAAGGCTATCGGTTTAAATGAAAAGCTATACTCACGAGTTTCCTTTGTAACACAACGCTCAATTATCGGCACTGAAGGGTACAGGCGCAAAGACTCCTTTATGACAAGCTCCAAATATTTCATTTGATGCAGTTCACTGAAAAATCAAAATAAATCAACCTATATATTAATATTCCAAAGAGTTGGAACCACGTCTGATCTGTGGTTGGAACCATTGCAATTTCAAAGAGTTATTTTATTGGGAACTTAAAAGCATTTATTCCTACCGTTGATTTTTGAACTTACAACCCAAAAGCGATTACCTATCATCCTTGTCTTAAAAAGAATTCGTCACATTATTTTCTGGGTAATAATCATTAATTTGCTTCATTCACTCTCCCGATATTGATCAGGCTAGTATTTTTCCAAAAGCCTACGATTCGATTCAATAAAATTACCACCCAAATAAGTCTAATTTAAACGGTTGTGTATTATTATTACCGTTTTCCGATGTAATGTAGGTAAGGTAACCTATACCTAATACTTACGCGTATGTTGGGTCCCTATGGAGGTCATCGGCGAAAATTCTCTTTTGCTCTGCGAATATTTTATCCTGAATTTCCGGATACTTGGATATACAGAAAAGGCTGAACACAATGCCGGACGTCGTCGTGTCGTGACCCTAAAATTATTCGCTAATGTAAATTAATGTTTCCTTCTCTTATAATTTACATTTTTTACCTAAAATCCGGACGTTGAAATTTGTGGCGGTCGTTAAGAAGTTATATAACTTCAGCAATATCATTGCTGTTTGTGCTCTGGCGAGAAAAAAAATAATGTAATAGGTACCTACAATCCCTTTTCAGGATTTCAGGTGTAATGAATACATACTTAGAATGAAAACTAGTGATTATTAAATCTAAGACTATTTTAGGAGTGGGTCCAATTCGATCACAAAAAGTACCTAATTGAAGATATTGAATAAATCCCTTTTTGCTCTAGGCTAATAACAGATTCACGATATCTGAAACTGAACTGAAGATTAGATACTTAACCTTAATGCAGGAACCCCTATTATGAACCCATTAAATGTTCATATAATTATAATTTAATTATGATGAGCTTTGTAATTTATTTCCCGGATCATAAAATGATTATTTTCTTAGTTCACTCGTAAATTAAATTCATTAATAAGGTTAGGTAATTAACCCCTCCATTTCAAGGGCACTTAGGATAGCAGCTACTCAGATTTTTATTTATTTTTCTAAAATTACGTTTTTTATGAGACTATCTTATTTTAAATATGTTATATTTTAAAACTAAGACTGAAGCTTGGCACAAAAGGAAGCGGGGCACAGTCTTGGTCCCTGACAGCTCAAGAGAGATACCAACTCGAGGTTTGCCAACGAGCCATGGAGCGTAGTATCCTAGGAGTCCGACTCGTAGACCACATACGAAACTCGATACTACGCTCAAAAACAAAAATAGCAGACGTCATCCACAAAGCTGCAACACTAAAATGGGACTGGGCGGGACATGTGGCTCGGATGCCGGACAAACTTTGGGCTAAAATAGCAACAGATTGGGCCCCTAATATCAGGCGGCGTCGCGGCAGACCCCGGAGAAGATGGCGGGACGATCTCGACAGTCATGCAGATGACTGGCACAGTTTGGCTCAAGATCGAGAGGTGTGGAGAAAGGGGAGGGAGGCCTTTGCCCTGCAGTGGGACGAAGCAGGCTAAAAATAAATAAATAAAGACTGAAGCTAAATACCGTTTCGCTTCCTGACGCAATCAGGAAGCAACTTAACAACTTTCAATAGTTTTTCGGGGCCATTTGATAAGCTAGGAAGGAAACGCAAGTGTAGTGATATCATGGTAAGTATAAAAGTAAAGATAAACCACCAAGTGCGCTAAAAATCAACTGTTATCGGCTATAACCGGCTTAAATCAGTTTCAAATTTATTCATTCACCTCAAACATAAAGGTATCCACTTCTTCTCTAACACTCTCGTCATCAATTTTTTGACCATCAACTTCGGCTAAGAGCAGTAAATCCAAAAACGCATGCTTGTTTTTCATACCTGTGAAAACAAATATTCTGCGTATTTTTCAAATTTTTCAGACCATTTCGTTATTTTATTTTACATCAAAAAAATTTATTAAGTAGGTTGGACTAATGAAAGGGTATTCAAATATTTTCAAAATCGCTCAAAGTGCAATGTGCTTGCGCTTACGATAGCTTTCCGTTTTTATTTTAAAGAGAATTCTAAAATGCAACATATTTGTTTGTTTTTCGACTTACCAATGTCATCACATCCCTGTATACTAGTTTTGTTCATTTTTATGAGATCTTTCCTCCTTGCCTCAATTACATCATGTGTTTTTGTGTGCAAAAAGTGTAGAGCCTTGTCTTGCACCTTTTTGTAAGGCAACAGGTTGAATATCGCGTCATCTCCAATTATAGGTACTTGCATCCGTAGAGACATTATCTTCGAGAGGCTGGAAGTGTCAACAATCATTTACTTGTAATTATATTTCAATAAAAAATCCATTATCTCATGATTGATGCACGTTTTTCAATATCCAATCGCTAACTGGATAGCAGAGACAGCGTTACTGGCAACATAAGTAGTATGAGTAGGTATAAGACAAGCCCTTTATAAAAAGCAAATTGTGCCAGCTCAAACAAACATTAAAAGGCGTTATTATAATCCATACTTATTACTTTTTATTTATATAATATTATAAATTAATGTAAAAGTAACTCTGTCTGTCTGGTCTATCTATCTGTCTGTCTGTTTGTTACCTTGTCACGCCCAAACTACTGAACAGATTAGGCTGAAATTGGCATCCATAAAGGTTGTATCCCAGGGAAGAACATAGGCTACTTTGTATCCCGAAAAAATCCTGAGGGATCGCGGGTCATACCGCGGGAGCGCAGCTAGTGTAGAATAAAAGCCATTACCTCAAAGCAGCAATTGCAAAAGCAGACGATTTCGCTTCAGACCCAAGTTAAGAAATTCAAGATGATGATTACAATATTTGGGATATATTTTAAAATCTTTAGTGATTTAAACTAGGTTACGTATGTTCCTCTCCAACTTGCAGTTTTCAGTTATATTTCAAGAATTTTAAGACCAAGCAACCATTAAATGACCCATGAAAAAGAAAATCTCATCTTGTAAAGTAGCTAGCGCCATTACCCGACAACGGGTCGAAGTTATTTCAGTCTGGTTGTTCGTAATGCACTTTTACGTCAGTTTTCACTTACGTTTCGATAGATTTTACGTATTCCGAGTCGCTGTTCTCCTGGGAGTTAACTGAGACACCCATTATTGCTTCTGAAAGGGTAGAAGTAGCTAAGTAATAATGTTTAGACCTTATTTATTGAAGTAGATTTGAAGCGGTTTTATTTTCAGTCTTTATTCTATTTAAGTTGTGTTTAATTTAGGTATGACTCAATTATCAAACACAGATCACAGCTAATGTGTTAGTAGCAACAGCGGACATCACTATTGTTTTCATCATCATTTCGCTGCCCTTATCCCACGCTATAAGTGGGGTCGGCACAACATGTCTTCTTCTTCCACTCACTCCCATCACTCGTCAACTGTGCATCCGCTCCTTTTACATTCATCATCTCTCGCACAATCCTACCACTTCTTCTTCGGCCTTCCTCTTCATGCATACCCAGCCTCACTCATATTCATAGCTCTTTGGGAACCATGGTTTTAAGCCCCCTCATAACGTGTCCAATGATATGAAAATTTTTATATTTATGTAATAGGAAATTAAATTCTATAATAACACATAATTATATAATGAGTTAATGATATTAAATGAAAAACCTACCTATCTTTTTACATAGGTAAACCCAAGGTAAACCTTAGGTAATTACACCTATTATGCTCGTATGTCGTTATGCAAGGCACCAGTAGGTAAATCAGACGACAAAGTGACTGATTAATCTGAATAACCTTTTAAGTCGACTAATAATAAAACAGATTGGAAGTCTCCCGATAAAACTGGAAGTGCTACTAGTGCTATTACCTACAGTAGGTAAAGTGAATGACATTTGAGGAGGCAAAGGCATATTTGCTACGATCGCGATAAATCTTCTAAAATCAAAGTACCTATACTCTACGGTAGATATAGGGTCAGTCATAGTAGGCAGGCTGGAGGTGTAATGTGTGCATGACTTTAAATATGTGGTACCTACCTGTAACGTTATCCAAAGCTGCCAAAGCCACCATGGGAAAGAGATTAATTGGGCTGCCGTCAGCTAGGGCATCCAGTTTCTTCTGCAGAATTTTCCCGTTTTTGCAGAAAATTGGGAAAAAGTTTTGGAGTATATTGAAATGGAATGCGGGAGTTAAAAACTTGCGATGCGTCCTCCATCTTTGACCTGTAAAAATTACCTACTTAGGTAATTATCAATCTTACAAAATAAAATTGTTGTGAGACATATTATGGTGATGATTGCTAGGTAATTGCGTTTAATTGACCTAATGTTTAACCTGTGTAATCATAGGCGCTGATATTACCTATGTTCAGTTAATACAAAATTAGTAACAAAAGTCATAGGGCAAAACAATTCTGAAACTGCCTATAGGTAGTTTCAGATTTGTTTTGCAGGTAAAAAAAAGTAGAGCAATTTTTATTTCACTTAGGTAGGCACTGAAGATATTAAAGATTAGGTACTTATAAAAAGCAAAAGTTCATGTGACGCAGAACTCGAAGACAACGGGTATTATCGTGATTTAACGTAGGTTTTATATGAGGGGTAAAAAAATAGTAAAGCAGGCCTATTTCGTAACTTCGTGACTGATTCGGTTATAAAACGTAAACAGGGTCACGACTGTATCCCCAAGGCGCGGTAGACATTCTCTCAGATCTTTATATTCCAGATCCTTTGAAGATGTCTAAGGGGGTAGTCAGAGGCATGTACAAATACATATTTGATACATGCCCACATCTTGCAGAAGTTAGTATTCCATACGTGACAGGTTGCAAGCCCATCGCCGCCTGTAAGAATACTAACTGGTTTCCTCACGATGTTTGCCTTCACCGTTCAGAGCTCGTGTTAAAGCGCATACAAATTTTACGAAACGCAAAATCCATTGATGCACGGCCGGGATTCGATCCCACGACCTTCGGATTGAAAGTCGAGGTACAACCCCATTCGGCCAACACGGCTCTATTCGGTTGATTCGGTTATCAACTAAGATAATTATAAAATTGATAGGCAACGTCTCGTCTAAGTGAAGCCTCAAGTCGATGTTCTAGTTATAAATGCGATGTGAACTATTGTTTGACTAACATAAATGGTTCGGTGATTCATGTTCGCCAAACTCGATTGTCAACAGAAGCGTCTATACCTAGGTAGTACCTACCTAGTAAGTTCACGCGAAATTAGTTGGTAGGCACTACCGACAATCGCGCAATCAAACATAATTGATTACGAAATAGGTGTCATAACATAATTGACTTTTAATGTATTTTGCGATGGTGGCATCGCTAACTCGCGCGATGATCGCTCTTCGCGTTCTTCAGCCTGCCCTTACTTAGCACAGCCACAGAATACTACAGAGCACAGCGTTTGTCTAGGTACTGGAGAGTAGACATAAATGACAGAAATGACATAAAATGTGGATAGAAGTAACTTTTGTCCACAATCCACACTCTAATGTCATTACTGTCATTTTTACCTTTTCTCCGGTCTCCGGAGCAGAACGACGCAATTATAGCAGGTACTAGGTAGGTACATATAACATGATAGGTACTAATATCAAGATCGACGGATTCCACCGATCTAACCGCAAACCAGATGAAATGACTTGGTTGTATACTTTACCACTAGCGGTTAGAAGCCCTTGCCCCAACCAGATCTTCAAAAACTCGTACGATCTTCCTTTTGTTATTAACTCTGAGCTGGAAACTATTGGCTGTAAAATAGAAAATGCAAAAGTAAATATGACTTTCTTATTTAGTATTATCCGCTAAGTATCTACTAAGACATGCAAACAATTTTCTGGATTTATTTACCTCCACATATTTTGGATGACTCAGCACGATGTAAGGGGTTGAGAATAAGTGAACTATGTAAATATCTCCATATTTTTTAGAAAATCTATAAAGGAGGTTCAGGAATTCTGGAAATAAATCGATAATCAATTATGTATTGCACTACAGTCAGCGACAGAAATTCATGAACTAAGGTTTCGTTTTTATCACGCTACATGAAAAATTGTTATGTTATGTGTGTGTACAAATACTATATTTGTACAAGGCAAAGCATCTATTACTTATAAAACTGAATTACCTATTTTTTTATAAAAAGTGAAAATTATAATTTATCAAACAACGGGTTCTGAAGATATAGAAGATTTTACACCAAATAGTCAAAATCTTTTGTTGCTGACTATAGGTAGGTACTAGGAGTTAAGAGTACCTACCTACCTAAGCACCAATTGTCGAACACTTAAACGCACGCAACCCTCAGAAAACATCATACTTAATTGATTCTCATTAAAAACATCTAAACAAATAAATACACTATACTTTATCTGTTCTGTATAAAAATAAATAGGTAGGTAAGTACCGCGAAATTAAAAATGACCTTGGACGTCAACCACACCTCAACTATAGACCGGTGCAGCCATAGCGGTCACAGTGACCCACAGCATACACAAATCCGTTCGAAAAAAACAGCAAAAACTAGCTTACCTACTGCTAAATAATTACAATGTAAGTACCTAAATAATTTAATTGTAATGTTATAAAATTAAATGTTACAAGGATGTCTTTAGACAAGATTGGTAAGAAGGGTGTTTCTCAATCTTCTTCGTTAAAATTCTGGTCTACCGACAAGTTACCTAAAATCTACATAAAGTATCCATTGCATAGTTCACACGATTTGCAATCTCGCCTATTTACGAATAAGTTGCAAATCTACGCATAGATATCTAAATATTTAGAGAGGATAGGTATGTTGAAGTGCAATGCAATAGCACGTTTGCCCGCGAAGTTCTTTCTTGTCAAACCAGTTTGGATAGGTACCTAAATCAAGGCTATCTGCCAAATACGCAGCATAACTGAACTTGATTTAAACTAGCTACCAAAAAGGCTTCAAATAAAATAAACCCGACTACAAAAAAAGTAAGTTCCCGACTACAGATAGGTACGCTTAAAAATATGCATTATCTAGAAATATTTATGTAACCTACATGTGTAGGTAGGTATTGTCATAAAGGTTAATTCCAACACCTTCAATAAAATTAAATATAAAACAAAGTTGTGTTTGTATAAACACTTTATAACTCGAGAACTGCAGAACCGATTTTCATGATTTTTGATTTGTTGGATTTGTCTTGGCCTAGAATAGCAGAATAAATAATAAAAACAATGGAAAATTGACTAAAAATAAATAACTAAAGCAAAATCATTTTGTTATTGGGGTTTTTCATGGCTCTTTGTGCATTCATCTCAGACAAAGTAAACACATTCACCATTAGCAAAATCATTTTATTATTGATTCTTATTTCCTTCTTCTTGGCTTCGCACTCTTTGTGCATTCGCCATTTTACAAGTAGTTATGTTGGTTTTATAAAATTAGGGAAACGAACCGTAAAATAAGGGTTTCAAATCGACAAGTACCTTATTTTTTTTAGTATAATATCCTTATTTTTGTAGCCTTCTGGCATTTGACAATAGAGTCGTTTGACAGCTTGACGCGATCGACAGAATTATTTTTTTAATAATGCGGGGTCCGCTTGTAAAAATATAAATATTAGATAGGTTGGTATAACATACCATTATCTTGTCTTTTTTATGTTATCATGTCAGGTGTCAATGACCTAAATTTTTGGGTTGATTTAGAAATCACTATTATATAGGCACCAAATTATTTTTTATCTTATCTAGCTAGGTACCTACTTATTTTCGATTCATCGGTCAGAATTTAAATTGCTAAAATAATAATTGAAACTATAGAGTTGTGTTGCTTTTTCGGGTAGGTCGTAGTACAACGTCTGCGAGGTCCGCTAGTAAAAAAGATAAATAATAGATAGGTAGGTAACATACCATTATCTTATCTTTTTTATGTTACCATGTCTGGTGTCAATGACCTAAATTTTCGGGTTGATTTACAAATCACTATTAGGCACCAAATTATTTTTTATATTACCTGCCTACATATTTATTTCAAATACAAATATCAATACGAAGAAGTTCGATACCTGCCTACTCCCTAATAAATGTTTTGTCTTTGGGGATTCGTAGAAAGTCAAAATAGTCCTTTTGACGACGGTATTTTTTTTTAATAATATCTACAAAAGCGAAAGTAAAATACCTAGTAGGTACCTAGGTAATTTCCAATAAGAAAAAATATTCACCTGTAGATCTCACAACAAACAAATGGGCGCTACCAAACAATGGTAACGGCGTAGGTCCATTTATTTTAAACTTCCAATGCTTTATCAACATATTCCTCCAAGAAATCAACAAATACACAACCGATAAAGCAATAGTCAATGTTAATAAAATCATTTTGAAAGCCTTGATAAGTTTGGCAAGTAAACAAGCGCCTAACTCGACCTACCACACAACACTGGATTGTATTCAAAGTAACGATACGATACAAGTGAAAACATCTATTCTTAGGTACAGAGATATAAGAATTATATACCTGATGTAGTAATTAGAATCCAATTATCAACTACTTACTTAATAAAAACGAGAAAAAAATGCAATAATCCGTAGACACTAGCTGCGTCAAAGTACTTCAGGGACAGATTTTGAGGAATGTGACAAAATTTTAGAAATTCTAATTTCTAAAATTTTGTCACAGAAATTAACACTAACATTAGGCGTGATTTTGCGGAAGTCCATTGTAATATATAAGGAAACATATAGTACCCATCCGCTAATCTATTCAACTACTAATACTAGTTTTAAGAAACCTTTGTTTGAGAATAGATTAGCGGATTGGTACTACATACCTTACTATTTTTAATATCTTAAGTAGGTACCTACCTACTACTTAAATAAGATTTGTAATAAAAGCCTTCTAGATAATGTTATTCTACAAAATCCACGTAAAAATAAGTCTGAATCAAGTTAGTAGTGCTATAACTTAGATCACAAATAATAAAAACGCATAAAACACGAATTCAAGAATAGACCCAATCATAATAAATAAATAAAAAAAAAAATTAAACCTGTCCCTGAGTGTACATAAACCTACTTACAAACTAGGCACAGAATATAATGCTATACCTAGCTATAGACTTTCCTAGGTAATTTAATAACAATATTTACCTACATGGTCCAGCCCTAAAAAAGAGTGAATAATGGACTTCTCATTTAATTTATGTTTATGTCCCAAGATGATTTTACTTCCAACTGGACCTTAAGTAGGTTAGGTGTAAGCGCCTTACATACCTATATATAGGTAGGTAACCTAGGCAGGTACCTACCTACTGTTTTACAAAGCGTACTATGGTAAGCGGCGGGTGTAAGTTATGCATATCATGAAATAGCGTCGTTTATCGATATGCCGACGACAGGATACGAGTATAACGTCGACTATATTGCTCCGCCCCTTGATTACGAATCTCGCGACAGGCGTAATCTCGCAATTACTGCTGTCAAACTTGTGTTAAATGGACGTAGATTAGCGTAAAGGAAGCAATCCACACTCATGTCGAGTCTGAATTGTATTTAACGCAATTTTGACATGAGTGTGGATTGGTTTCTTAACGCATAACTACGTCCGTTAAACACAAGTTTGACAGCAGTGACTGCGAGATTAGCCTGTCGCGAGATCCGTAATCAAGGGGCCGAGTTCAAGATCATCGGTGGGTAGGTAGGTGCCTCAGAAGGTAGTGCCTTTATGGGACACATTCTGTCCCTAAGCCGACGAGCATGTATGAAGGATGTAATGTGAGTGAATGAGGCCAAAGTTGTGTGTCAGGATCGTAGCGACTAGAGATCCGTGGTCTCTGCCTACTCCACAGAGAAAGAGGCGTGACTATGTATGTATGTATTTATTCTGTCTTACCTCGTAACTACCATTGTTCCGTCACTAATAACAATAGGTATCATTGTGCTAATAATAGGAATCATTTTTTGTACCTGATAAACCTACCTAGGTATACACAATGATACCTACGTAACCTATTGAATGTGTTTTTTATTTCTCTTTGTTAATATAATTTCAAAATATACGTAGTAGGTACGTACTACGTACCTATAATATTAAATTAAGTACTTACCTACATTACAAAATAAACTGCCTGGCTCCACAATGAGAAGGTACTCATTATTTTAATCTGTTTCATAAAACAGTCAGAGATTTCTTGATAAGAGTAGATATCTAGTTATAAATAAAATCATTGAAACATACATACCTCTATGTTTTTTCTGAAGCCAAAGACTAAGGGTGGAATCGTAATCTTTGGCTTCAGAAAAACATAGAGCAACGCCATCTGTTGACGCTTACAAAAACCTCCGCGAGAAATGTTATGTCAAAGTCAAAAAGAATTGATAATTAACTTTAGGGCTGGGAAAAAGATGTGGAAATGGAAAAGATGTGGGATCACTTTGATCAGAAAATCGATAATTAAATTACCTTTATTGATTTTAAAGAAGTAAGGTAGGTACAAAGTCAGCCCTAGGTAACTCCAATTATCACCGCGTTTTAGCTAAGTATTTGGTAATAGTTAGTAAGTGAAACTCATGCTGTGTCCCTTAATAAAGCTGCCAAACCCCATTACTGCGTTTATGTGTCGACCGTTAAGTTTTACGGCTCCAGGTAGAGGACAGACAGAGTATCACAGAGTGAGGGGTTGAGGGCTTGTGAAAACGAACTGAATGCTAAAGCTCTTGTCTTAGGTACCTAGTACAAGACCTAAATAGAAAAAAAATGATTGAGCAAAACATTCACTGAATAATAATATAAAAACTCCAATTAGCTAAATATTTGAATTCTGTTGAAATAAATTGACTAATTGGAATCTGCACAACTAAACATCGACTTCTGTTCTAGCATGTCCAACTGCTGGACTGAAGGTTTGCATAATCTTCCTCTATGCCTACCATACTAGGGTATATCTAACCTATCATCATGTAAGGTAGGGTAGGAAGGTAACTATGTTCCCTATTGCTTAGGTAGATGAATTAATTGCAGAGAAAATGAGCACACACCGTAGGTAGGTAGGTACCCGCTTGCTCATATTGTCCTCATGTGAAATGTCGCCTGCTAAATAACACATCCAATGGCGTCACCAAATTAAGCGAGCAACGAACTTTATTAAAGCATTTACTTCATCCCCCACCGAAACTGAGACCGCGATCCTGTGTTGTCTCACGTTTGTACTTACATAATAACCTAGCAAAGAATGAAACAGCTGTAAAGGTGAGTAATGATGTTTCATTACCTACTTAATAGAACCTTAGGCCTACACAATCGATATCAAAATAGAAATAGTTTTAGTTTCATTTTTTAAAACGTCCGGGTTCGATTCCCGAGCTAAGTAAAAGTTTTTTTTTAAATGTGTGAATGCAGTTTTCCTTTTTACGTTTAGTACTTAGAACAGATCTCCGTGTGTCTTATTAGGTAGTTTCAGACTTTATCATACTGACCGTTTTAAATATTTATTTATTTATAAATATGTTACTTACAGCTTGGCAAAAAAATATAGAAAATAATGGAGGCGCCACTGTGCAGGGTATATGGCAACCCGAAAATGTTATGATAAATGGTTTTGATACTTGATAATTTTGCTAGATCGACTCAATTTTAAAACACAAATTTTGAAATGACATCCTGTATAACATGGCCGTTTTTTAAAGGAATGCTTTTTTGTTTGTTTTGTATGTTTAGTAAAATAATGTTATTTTTGTAAAAAAATATATTTTTATTTATAGTAACAAATTTTACACTTTTTAATCTAATAGGTCATCTTGCAAATATTCAACCCCTGAAAATTCCATATCACAGCTTGAGCTAGGTTCATGTGCAACATTGGGCATATCATCTTCCGAGTCTGATTCTGAGGTGTCATCACTGCTGCTGTCATCTTGAAGGTTTATAACAATTTGTTGTTATTTGCACCTTCAGTTACAATTCTTCTCACTGTACTAACAGATTTACCTGAAAGAAAAAACAATTTATTTGGGATCATTGAGAACCTTCTCCTTTTCTTCAAGTTGGTTAAAAGTATCAAGATTTCCGTGTTACTCTATTCTGTTTTGTAAACATAACCGACAGATGGTCGTTTCATTATTTATCAATTTTAATACACGAAAAGGTTTAGAACCAGTAAAATACAACTAAAATAGCCCTAATTCATTAGAAAAATAATTTCAACATAGTCGAATACCTGTCATTTCGGCGGTTCTTTGAAAAACATTATCGAGATCAGACAATATTGTTCCTGCTTCTTTTTCCATCAAACATCGCTTGTAAACTTTATAAATCACTTCTCTGGCACTGCTCCGGAGAGTTTTATTCATTTTGAAACACTTCGAGACACAATAAATTCGCGAAATTTAAAGATTCAATCACAAATGCAAAATATTCACGACTCGCTGACGTTACTTGTACTTCTGCTTGACACTGTGAACAGGGTTGCCAGTATTATAGAATTTTAGTTCAGATTCTAAACATTTTTGCCAAGCTGTACCTGTATAGCAGTTAACAAAAACTACCCGATGATTTCGGTCACCTACTCCTGTCAGAGAGAAAGACCCAACAACCATGCGATCAATGAACCATAATTTAGCCCCCATGCGATTGGCACAAAAAACATCATCCCCCTTTGTAGGTATATCAGCTACTTTAATATAAGCTACCAAGCTTGATAATAGGACACCAAAACCGCAAAGTTTAAAATATCACTTTCAGCATCTCTACCCAGTAACAACTAACACAATGATGCGAGATAAATTCCCCGTAGGGTGGCGAGAAGGGCCATAATACATCGTAGCCACATGCCACATCTCGAAAGCGGCCTATTATGTATACCCGGCTTAGGTAAATAGTAGTTTTGTGTCAACATGGCACTACCTACTCTACTATCTTATAAAGAAAAAAAATCTATCTATCTTAGAAAGTACGTACCTACTACTATAGAATAGAAATGTGTTTGTATTGTATTTATTTATCCATAGACCTAATTACATGTTCTTAGACAAGTCAAAGTAACAAACATTTTAAAAACAAACGTTTGGCAGGACGTGTCTTCTGACTACCCTATCTTCGAAGGATCATTCGACATCTGAGGCCTTGGATTGATGTTGAATGATCCTTTTTAATTAATTATACATTTATTTACAGAAACTAAGCTACTACAATATGTACCTACATACTTTTTAATTGTGTATCTGGAATAGTTTCTGATAAGCCAGATAAACAATTTTATTATCAAAGTGTTTGATTGCCTTTGAATATGTTGTGCCGACTTTACTTAATTAAGTGAAGCAGGAAAATAGTAATGATGATGATGATTGCCACCATTGCCGTGGAGTGGACCGGATATAGACTGGCTGGACGACCCGAACGAAAGCCCTTAGTCTCAGAGTAACCAAAGGAGAACCTAGGACTCAGTACAGTTCAAATGTGAGTTTAACCGGTTCAACCTTTAGGTTACCTTTAACTAAGTTTAACACACAGATTATGGGTTTAACACCTTTCAACACCGACATAATATATATAATATAATATTCCAAGAACACTGACCTTGATACTTAATCATGAATTTCTGTCTGTCACTGTCAGAGACTCCAACATCTCATTTCAGTCAGTTGTCATGTCAGCAGAAGCTCGTGATAGCGTGAAACTTAACCTAAAAACATGTACAAAACAAACAAACAAAACAAGAAATAAAAAACTGCAAACTTGCATCAATACAACTGTGCAGTGATTTCTTAAACCTTAGAGCATTTAAAAAATTATCTAAGCAGTCCGTTATGAAGATTACAGAGGTAAACAAACCTTAATTTTGAACATTAGTTTTAATTCTGTAGATTTCTATTATCGTCATAGTATAATAATTTTAGCGATTTTTAATTTACCCCATCACGTATTTATAATAATAATAGCCTTTATTTCTGAAAAATTTACAATGTTACTTAAATCTAAAACGCTTCTAAATTATTAATTTGTGCTCTCCGTTCGTCTTGCGACAAAAGCCTCCTCAAACCTTATCCACTCCACCCTTGACAGTGCCACCCTTGTCCAGGCCCCGCCTGCAACAGCTTTGAGTTCGTCCGTCTATCTCAACTATCTACCTCGTTTATGTTTCCTGTTTCTCGGAAACGAGTGCAAAATAGCCATCACATATATATTTATGTGACTAGGTATAAAATAAAAGCTGGGTAGGGGTGGAAAATCAACTATGACTACACGGAGTCACCCCTTAGCACTGTCTAGTATGTGGTCTAGTGTCTGTGGCGAAGAGTGACAGCTTTTTTAACATATAATAAACTAGCACCAACTAAATAAATGTTTTATGTCAATGATATTGTTGAAAACTAATACACAGATTTTTATATTTTCAGCTTCCCGGTGATGATGATTCAGCTACATGTCGAACCTACGTCTTTCAAAATGAAAGTCACACTCTAGGGAATGCACTAAAATGTATTATCAACCGATAGTAAGTTAATTTATTAAAAAGATCTGAGAGAATGTCCACCGCGCCTTGGGGATACAGTCGTGACCTTGTCTGTTTTACATACTTAGTAAGTTCTTATCTACTTCATATAAGCAAGCTATACAGCAATAAACGAATTTGAATTGAATTGAATAACTAGTGAGCATCACAAAACAGTTTCGTTATAGCTTCTAAAAGACGAATCCAGTAGTCAAACAGTTCCTGGATTTAGTCACTGGAGTTCACACAGACATCACATTTGATGTGAACCCAATCTTGATATTTTAAATTTTATAACGGGACTTAATCGCGTAGGTATAACATTTGTTTATTTACCTCGACGTTTCAGTAGCGTTACAGCTA
Source organism: Epirrhoe alternata (assembly GCA_963565295.1). Classification (NCBI taxonomy): domain Eukaryota; kingdom Metazoa; phylum Arthropoda; class Insecta; order Lepidoptera; family Geometridae; genus Epirrhoe; species Epirrhoe alternata. The sequence goes on along the minus strand of OY751381.1, from coordinate 6,480,188 downwards.
CCGTGGTCACGAGAAGACTCCAATCTTGATATTATTTGAGAAATACATGATTGTAAAAAAAAACAAGATCACAACTATTTTCACCAGGGCATGGTAGCTCCGGTCTGATGTTGTTTAATGTGGGCATGGTCAAGCCAAATATAATTTGATACAAGATTTAAAATATATTTTTCCTAATCCTTCTGTTATATTTCAGTGAAGATGTTGAGTTCTGTGGCTACACAGTACCACACCCAGCAGAATCCCAAATGCACTTCAGAATACAAGCACATGAAACACCTGCATTAGAAATACTGAAAAGAGGCCTTCGAGACCTAGAAAAAGTTTGTGACCATACAATAGACTTATTTGAGAAAGAAGTCAAGGAGTTTTGCAATAAATGATAAAAATGAATGTTGTTAATTGATAATGTAAATACCTAAAAATAAATACTTTTATATGTAACAAGAATAATTATTTTAGTTTGTGATTTTTTAAAAGCAAAAAAAAGTTGTGTGATCAGTTCTCAGACTCATCTGGACATAGTAACTACATATAATTTTTATAAAGCCTAACAGCTTACATCCTATAGCCAGCACTGAGGGTGCAAGTTCTTTCAACAATTCAAGTTTGATTCTCGCTTTATTACGAGAAAAAATAAAGGGATGTGCGACCACTAGCAAGCATTATTGGATCACAGAGGGTGTACAAAATGGTCAAGAGAAATCTTGGTATAGTACCTATAAAGGTGATTGATTTACATTTAGAGACGTTAAATACACGTGTATTCAGATGTGAACCCCTTAGGTAACCTAAGGGGTTCACATCTGAATACACATCATCACCGGACAGATAAATTCATAGTTACAATGTCTCTTTGCTTGAATACCCAAGCTATTTAAAAATGCAAAAACTTTTTGACAAGTGCCTATAAAAATTCAAAATAGCAAAACTTCTTCGTATCTTTAATAATATAGAAGCTATTTGTGATATGTAATGGTTTTCTTCTACATGACTACCTGAAGGGGGAAAGCACATGTGAAAATAAAAAAATATGTACATTCAAGTAACCAAAGTTTGTTTATTTCATTTCAAATAACTGTCTATGCCTTGAATTCAGAGTAAGGAGACTTGGTCAGAGGGATGTCTCTCCACAAGTCGGGTGTCAAGTAAGCATAGGTCTTCGCAATGGCAGCATAAGTAGCCTTGGCGAAGTTGCCCAGGGTACCAGTGGAGCCACGGGCTGATGTGTAGCAGTCCTGAACTCCAGCCATCTGCAGCAGCTTCTTAGGCACAGGTGCAGACACAATGCCAGTACCACGGGGGGCTGGGATCAGCCTCACGGTGACGGAACCACACTTGCCAGTAACCTGAAAATGATAAGATAACACTGTAATATAAATCGTAATTTAGAGTCATTATAGAATTGGAAGTTGGAGTCAGACGTTCAAAGCTTCATAGGATTAACCTCAGGGGATACCACGAATGAAATGTTTATCAGTATCATCATAGAGACTAGATATTTAGTAATACAATTTTACAAAAGTAGGTACAAACCTTGCAAGGTACTGTGTGGGGCTTTCCAATCTTGTTACCCCAGTAGCCTCTACGGACTGGGAGGACTGACAGCTTGGCGAGGATAATGGCGCCGCGAATAGCGGTAGCGACTTCCTTGCTGCACTTCACACCCAGACCGATGTGGCCGTTGTTGTCTCCGATAGCGACGAAAGCCTTGAAGCGCGTACGCTGACCGGCACGGGTCTGTTTCTGCACAGGCATGATCTTCAACACCTCATCGTTCAGCGACGGTCCGAGGAAGAAATCGATGATCTCGAACTCTTTGATGGGCAGAGAGAACAAGTAGATGCTCTCGAGTTTGTCGATCTTTCCTTCGCGGACCAAGCGGCCCAGCTTGGTTACCGGCACCCATTCCTTCTGATCTTCCTTTCCACGACCACGGCCGCGACCGCGACCACGTCCGCGACCACGTGGGCCACCACGACCCCCCCTATCGCCACCACGGGATCCGAAGCCACCGCGAAAACCGCCACGTCCACCGGCAGGAGCAGCGTCCGCCATTCTGTGTGAAGATAACGTCATACATTACAACATGCTCTCTAGCCTACCCAAATATCGATATCGAAAGCAAATCAGACGCGTTTAGGCCATCACTGTGGAAACACTATGGTAGATACCACGAATGAAATGATTTTTAAGTCTCATCATAAGAAATTCACCACGTGGTGCGTGGTCACAGATACAAGTAATCAACACTCAAGACACGTTTTGAGATTTCTACAGAATAGTTATTCGCTACTACTTACAAAATACCATAACAATAATGGTCAAAAAACAAGTTAGTTTAGAACAGAATTGAAGAAAAGAAATACTTACGTTGAACAGTGAGCGTAGTAAGACAGTCAAACACAAAATGGCTGATGGAAAAAGGAATTTCGATGTCGTGAGAAGTTTTGTTCCACGACACGTTTCAAAGAATGTATGACAACACATTTATGACACGAGAGCGAGATAGCACATATAAAAAATATGTTGTAAGAAAGAGACAGATATACACATGAGAAGTGGTCATCTAGTCTGGTCCTTACTCAGTACTGACAACTTAACCAAAAGTCTTCTTTAAACCACAGAGTACTTAGCAACTTTATACGAAACTTCCGATTGACATGCATTGATTGATTGTCTTCGTCAATAAATAAAATTGCAATGTGCTTGATGCCGGCCGCTACAATGAGATGAGAATTATTGAGATACCCTCTTTTTAGTTTATGTAACGTAAAATGAGCCGGGTTTATTTATTTTATAAAGGACACCGTTACACTTAACATTCCAAAGTAAAAACAAAGTGTCTTAAGCCTAGTGTTGGCATACGAGCCCCGATGCAAAATACTTCGTCTAGTATGGAAAGCAGTGCAAAGCGTAAAATATAGAAAGTAAATATTGGTAAAATAATTATTAAGAACGTTTAGTAAAAAGTAAACCACAATTTGAGGAACATTTTAAAGTTTATTTTAACATAACTGAAATTCTTTTTGACTTTACATAACGTAAAAAAAATTAAAAAATATTCTAAAAAACATAACGCAAAAGTATTCGTCTACCCTTGTCACTCACGCAAAATAGTTCGTCTACTACTTAGTTGTGTCGCCTTTGCTCTCAATGACAGCTTTAACGCGAAGAGGCATGGTTGCGTCCAACGCTGCACACTCCTCAGGCGTAATTGACTCCAAGATAGCCAAGAGTTTAGCCTTTAAGTCGCTCTTCGATCTTGATGGATTTTTACGCCGAACTTTTTTCATTTTCCACCATAGGGTTTTGATCGGCGACAAGTCCGGGCTGTTAGATGGCCATTCGATTGTAGGGATGCTTTTCGCCAGTAGCCACGTCTTTGTTGTCCTTGCAGTATGGCAGGAAGCACCATCCTGTTGATAAACGAAGGAATCTTGATGCTAAAGTGACGTTGTAGAGGGCAGTCAGTTCTCTTCCTAAAGGTTTTGATACCTTGCAGCATTGATAGAACCATCCACAAACTGCATACCACCAACACCTTGTGCAGACATGTAGCCCCATATCTTATGAGACGCCGGAAACTTCACTTTGCGTTTGAGACAATCAGTATGAAATGCCTCATTTTTGTTCCGAATCCCTTTTTTCCTTTCATTGACGACTGTCACTTCAAATTTGGACTCATCACTGCAAATGATACTACGCCACTGTTCGGAAGTCCAATTTAAATGATCACGAGCAAACTTCAACCTCTTTTTCTTTTGTACAGCAGTCAACAGTGGTTTCTCCTTAGCGGTGTAAAATCCGTAACCCATTATTTTTAAGACTCTTTGGCAAGTATCAACTTAGACGTCTTTGTGAATCCTTCCATTGCACCTTGAGTTCTCCAGCTCAAGCACGACGATTATTTTTGATAATTTTCTTCAGAATTCTGAACTTCCTGAATTCCTGCACTTGTGATGCGTGGTCGACCAGTTTTCTTCAAACAAGAAGTCGTTCTATTCTTTTTATAGTGCTGAATGATAGATTGAACTGTAGACCTGGGAAGTATCAAGTCTTTAGATATTTGGTAACTTGATTTGCCAGCATCGACCCCACAAACTATTCACTTTCGAAGCTTTTCACGTGGCAAACCCGTGTGGTTTGCCACGACCCATTGTTATTTAAAAACTAATGAAAAAAGCTGAAATTTTCAGATTTATACTGTCTCACTTGACGAATGACACAGAATTACTTTTACAAATTTAAATTATGCAACATAATTGTACAAAGAAGGAATAATCTTATTTAACTCACCGATAGACGAATTCTTTTGCATCGATTAACAATTAGACGAACTATTTTGCTTATAACTTCTTCGAATTTAAAACAGGATATGTATAAATTTAAAAAGCTAAAATAGATTATTGGTTCATAATTAAAAAATGGCATAAGTAACGCGACATGTGATAGTAGAACAGCTTAATATTTTATATAGATATACAAAATAATGAAGTTAGAAAAAATCTCACACAGAAAATTTCACACTAGACGAACTATTTTGCATTGGGGCTCGTAATAGATGGGTTTGTGCCTCGACTTTCAATCTGAAGGACGTGGGTTGGAATCCCGGCTGCGCATCAATGTATTTTTCGTGAAGTTCAACTAGGTGATTTTGCTACTGTTCCCTCGCACCCAATACCTTGAAATGCCCAAAAGTAGTGCACCCCACAGCTGGCTGTTTCGTCTGAGGTCATGCATGACTAAAGGTTAATAACAGAAAGGCATGCTTAGTACTTTACTAGCCATAATTTATTTACAGAAACTAAGCTACTACATTATGTACCTACATAAAATTACAAAATACAATAGAATCAGTCAAGCTATCTAAAGATCGTCGTAAAAACGATCTATAGATAGCTCAACTGATCCAGGTCACTGCCAGTCGGAAGCGTGCCCAAAACACTGGCGGCATTGCCACGCTGAATGGCAATGCTGATTCTTTGTGCCAAAAAGTCGCCAGCTCTCGAATCACGCGACGCTTCGACCAGACGCCCTGAAAGATTTTTGAAGACGCGATGGGCCCCGGAACCTCACGGACCCAGGGTCTCGACCCTAAATGGTTCAAATATATAAACCCGATCAAGATTTATATATTTGCGCCTTTTGAGATCCTCAGCCGTATCTGCCGCCGCGCCAGGCCCGGTAGATGTGAAAGCGCAAGGGTATCTACGCAAGTAGCGTCCCATACCAAAGTAAAAAGTATAAATGCTTAGTTAAATAAAAACAAAATTTATTTTGATAAAGCTTTCACAGGGAAGTATCTATCATACATTTGTACAATCAACTGAAATTATTTGATAGTTATTGTGATTTTTGTCTCGTACTACGTAGGGAAATTTTTCAATGCCATGACAAGAAGCACCGTGTTGTCCTTCTTTTGATAGTGCTATTACAGCGCCCATGAATGTTGGATAGTGTGCTGTTATCCTCTCGATGGCCGTCCTAGCAGCTTGTTCTGGAGAAGCACCTTTGCGCATTTCTTCTACAGCCAAGAAACTGAAAAAATGTTTTAGTAGTTATGTAATTATTAGTTGCCCCATTACCATACCAATAGAACATTCTTAATTTGCTTTACTTGTACCTAACCTAAGTAGGTATTATGTAAGTAGGTACCTCTTTTCTTTACCTGCATTGAATCCTATATTAGTACCTACGTAGGTACAACTCACCTAGGTAGAAATCTTAACATCACATCGCCATCGCCAGTTGCTGCTGCGCCTCCTACCGTGTTATCTGCATATGCACCCGAGCCAGGAATTGGTGAATCACCAATTCTTCTGGAAAACAGGATAATCTAATATTAAAATGTAATAATACTTAGCGATTTGAATGTAGTGTTTTGGTTAAAAGTTGATGACGCCTGCCTATCTACCTACTTTAATGCCAGCTGTCGTTATAAATATCATAGTAGCAATTTGGCCACTAAGTTTAACTAAAAATTAATTCCAATAATAAAATGTAGGTTACATTTTAGTAATGGAATTAATTTTTATATTATTTGTTGATATGCTGTGCAGGTGATATCAACAAGTGCCTATTAAGTAGGTACTTTATTGTATTATCTTACCCAGGAATTTTGAACTTTGCTCCATTAGTTGAAGTGCCAGCAGCGATATTACCATTGTTATCAATAGCGACCATTCCAATAGTGTCATGATTAAACTGATCCACTTTAACCCGGGTGTTATCATTATGTTGTACAAAATTCCTTTGCGTGTATGGTCCACAATGCTGCTTTGAATCTGGTTTGACATCCTGTGATAAGATAAATTGATATGGATATGGATGGACCTACCTACTGATAAATTTTTCAAGTAGATAGAAATAAACAAGACTGGTCATTGAAACAACTACCTGTTGAACCATATAAAGTGGGACAAGGGCAGGAAGATGATATGTGGTCATGAATAAACTCACCGTCCAAAAATTTGGCTGACAGTTATCTTTGTTATGCCACTTTTTCCATAGCCGCTTGGACTCAACGGTTGTAAGAGACTCTTCTTTAAAACCCATTTGAACAGCAAACTGAGTTGCTTGCTCTCCAACTAAGAATGAATGTTTTGTGTGCTCTAATACATGGCGAGCAACAGATATTGCACTTTTTATACGGCGGAGAGCACCGACAGCGCCAACATTCATTGTTTTGCTGAAATGTTATAATAACATTATATTTTTTTTAACAACAGGATCATAATCTGTTTCCCCGATGGACTATAGACATTCTTTCAGACCTTCTATGTACCTATTTCAGATCTTTTGAAGATGTGAAGGTAAGGAGGTTATTGGTAAAGGCATGGGTAGTCAGAGGCATACTCATCAGCCTTATTAAAAATTGTATCTGAAGTTTGATGTGCAACTCCATTGAATTACTCAAATTGCTGCTTTTCGTATGGCTACAGTTCACATATTATACTTAATAGATCTTTTATTATATGGATGTTGCCTGAATATATCCTATTTAAATTCACATCATTGAAGTTATTACCCATCCATAATGAGAGCATCCAAAGTGGTTTCTCCATTTTCATCTGGGCTACCGCCATAGCCAACAGTGCCATCACACTGCTGTTCCTCACATACTGATGCTCCTTGCTCAACGGCATCCAAAGATATATCACCATCCTTTAAAACATCCCAGGCTGAAATTTTAAAAACATTTTTATCATACTTATTTTTACATATTATGCAGTTATACCTACTTCTTCTCATCTAAATAATATATTGAGGAGTCTTTTAGGTAGGTAGGTAGCCGTAGTAAGCTTTATTTACATAAATTTAATCAATATTAAAGCAGGTACAGGTACCACGACGTTAGGTGTAACGAGGAAAAGGGTTCTTTTAAGACAATACGGTAGGTACAAAGGTACTTACTTACCTACTATTTTTGTACCTATAACTTACCTCTTATTGTAGAATTTGTGAATGACCATGTCGTTATCACTATGGGTATATTTTTATCACTTGCTACTAGAAGCAAACATCCTAATACACTCAAACAATAAATAGATTTCATTTTGCAAAGCAAGTTTGTTTTGTTCAAGTTTGTTGTGTTGGTTTGGTTGATGAGTAGTTTCAGCCTTTACAGTTACTTTGAGGCAGCTTTGAGGTTTCAGCAAGGCAAGCACAGACATACTAGGGATACTGCGGCAATAAGGCAAGTTTTCAGCAAGCCAGCCCCACAGAATACAGAGAGCCAGCCGAGCCAGCCCTCAGCCTCAGATGAGTAGAATTAGAATTAGAATAACTTACATCAAGTTTAGCAGTATTCTTCTTCTTCTTTTTCCTAGCAGTATTGTAGTTTTTTGCAATTTGTTGACAATCCAATCCAGTGACCAGCGACTGTTTGTCATTATCTATCAGTGTCAGACGTCAGATTTTTTCTGGATTTTCGTTTCACAGCTATCGCTCGCTTGTTTTGTTTGTTGTTATAATTTACATTTTTGAGAATTTGTGAATAATTTCTATCTCTGTATCTAAAACATGGATAATGAAAAGTTTTGCCGTGAATTGCCCAAAATTGTAAGAACTAACATAGAAATTACAAATTTACATAAAATGCAGATTGGTCATAAGCCGGCTGAACATGAAAATGCTATCATAATGCTTCTAAAATAACTATTCTCTTGTTTCAGGAGCTTCATGCTCACTTAAATGGTTCCTTGAGTCAAGCTACCATGCTGCAGCTAAAGAGATATCATGCCGACAGAGGGTTTGAAGATAAAACTGATGCATTTTTCGATGAATTTCAGATAGGGTCTGGTGATACAAGAAACTTATCAGAGTAAGTTGCGAACAAAAAAATATAAGTAAATAGTAGTAAATTTTATTTCCAAAAGTACTTATTAATACACACTAAGTACCTAGTTAGGTAAAAATGAACTAAACTTGTGCAACAAAAATTTTTTTCAATAGGTTTATAGTACCAGTTCAAAACAACACTAGAATGTTATGTAATATTAATTTTTTTTTTGTAATTTAATCATAAGGTATTTTGATTTTAGTTGTTTTCAAGTATTTGGGATTGCTCACTCATTGACAAGCACACCAGAAACCTTAGCTATGGCTACAATGCTGACTTTGCAAGAATTCCAAGATGATGGATGTTGCTACATTGAACTAAGAAGCACTCCTCGTGAGACAGAACACATGACTAAGAGACAGTATCTTGAGACAATAATTCAAACCATTCAGTAAGTGCAATAATTACTAACTAAACAAAACTAATGGCTTCCTATACTGATTCTTAAACACTTAAAATATTATTTTTCAGAAAGTCAACGCTAAGCCTCACCATGGTATCCAAACTCATTGTGTCTATTAACAGATCTAGTCCTATTACCGATGCTGAAGAAATTACCAAATTAGCCACAGAATTCTATAAGTCATATCCAGATGTAATTGTGGGTATAGAAATCAGTGGCAATCCTATGACAGGAAAATTTAGAGACTTTATACCATGCCTTAATAGTGCAAGGGCTGCAGGTTTGAAGGTAAAGGTTTTAAACATTCACATTTGATTCTGTAATTTAGGTAGGTAAGTCTGGGTCACGGAAACAGTCTTTTCGAGAGCTTTATTCTGCAAAGTTCCAGAGGACTCCTTTCGTGACACAAACTGTAGGTACCTACATACCTAACCCTACATTATAATTCTTGTTATAATTTAGGTAGTCTACTCACCTAACCTGTACAATTTTACTATGCAGATAACATTGCATTGTGGAGAAGTTTTCAACCCAGAAGAAGTATTGGAAATGCTAAAATACAAACCAGATAGGATTGGGCATGGTGTTTGTATTCACCCACAATTTGGTGGCACGGATGAGACATGGTCACTTTTATGCCAGACAAAAGTACCAGTAGGTTAGTTTTCATTTGATATTTGCTTATAAAATTTAATATGCAAAACATAATACCTAAACCTTTCCTTTCCTATGGATATAACGTCTATACAAATCTTAATTATGAAATTTATTTTTACAGAAATATGTCTAACAAGTAATGTGAATACAAAGTCCACTCCGGATTATGATTCTCACCATTTCAAAGTGATGTATGATGCCGGGATACCTATTATAATATGTGTAAGTTTTTAGTACTTACCCATTTATTAGCTTTTAAGAGCTAGTTCGATATTACTATTTAAACATTTTTTTTTTATTTTCAGACTGATGACAAAGGTGTTTTCCAAACATCTCTTTCCCAAGAATACATGCTTTGTGCTGAAATATTTAATCTTACACAATCGCAAATAGCCAGACTGTCTCTTAGTGCGTGTCAATATGTTTTTGCTGAGGAACAACGAAAATTAATACACGATGTACTATTGAACTTTCTAAATAAATATGATCTTTGATAAATAAAAAAAATAAGTCTTTATTTTAACAAAGCTCTGAGATTCAATCACCATCAAAGGATACACTAAAATTCACTAAAATATTCATTTTAGGCCAAATAAGTAGGTTTTAACTTCCTTGAAAACCATGCAAAAATATAATTGAAACCAGTTAAAGGCATCATAAATTTCTATTTTGTCTGAGGTAAAAGCACATTTCTCTAACTCTTGCGTCCCATTTAATTTTCATCATGCCTGAAGGTGTGGAGCGCCTTTAATTTTTGAACTTGCTCGTTTGTTGTTTTCTTTGTTTTGTTGTTGCCAACAGCAAAATTCTATTTTTGTATTGAACGAATGAAACCACGGAGTAAGTATAGAAATTTATGAAGAATGAAACTTTTCCTCTTACGACTGGACTGGACTGTCAAACAACACAAAGAAAGATAACCTGTAAAGTTGGACGAAAATCGATTTACGAGCGGTCGGCTTTGTCTCAAATTTATAGAATTGCTTTATTGTTATTCTAAATTAAAATGAGCGATTTGCCTGATTTTTCAAGTCCTAAGGGAGGAGACTCGGAACTACAAGACTTCCTAATGGTGGAGAAACAAAAAGCCCAATTTCATGCACAGGTAGGTTCCTGAAAGTTACAAATTGATAATGTTTTAGGAAAGGTACTACCGGTATCTTTCTAATTTAACTCCATTGATTCTTTAGTGCTTAGAAATAGATTGAAAGCAAATATCTAATTAGGTACCTACCAACCCTGCTTACTTACATCATCTTTCTAAATGGTACATTTGCAATAATCTATCTATTTATTTACAGATACATGAATTCAATGACTTCTGCTGGGAAAAATGTGTTGACAAACCTGGATCAAAATTGGACTCCAGAACAGAAACATGTATATCCAACTGCGTTGAAAGATTCATTGATGTTTCTTTGTTGATTACCAATCGTTTTGCTCAGATGCTCGAGAAAGGAGGTGGCATGCATTAAATCTGGAATATTGTTCTCTGTAGTTATGTTTAGTGATAATGGAAATTAGTTACTGTTATGTGCCTGAATAGACATGTGCTGCTATGATATTCGATTGCATTTTATCAGAATTTGAAAGTAAAGCAACAATATATTTTTTCCTGTTTAGTTTTTAAAAGCATTTGTTGTCTATAGTGTCAACAATTATGTAGTTCATTGCAATTTTGATAAGCATAGCAATATAGCGAATACAAGTCTGGTCATTTTTTGGAGTCTTGATTGATCCATCGTCAAGTTTTGTTGAAGATTCGTAATATTTTATTCATGTAAATGTGGACTAAGAAACAAATGCCACTGCAAAAATGTTGTTAGCCTAGGAATACTAAACAACTCTTGGGTGTACTTACTAAAGTTACAATAAAGTAAAACTAAGTTTACATCAAGTTTCTTTATTTTCATAAAAAATATGCCAAGCTGGCAAATTAATTTGGTTCTATTAGATCCAATTAGTTACGGGTTAGTTATGGACACAAAAAAAAAATTAAGATTCAAAATATTGTGTCCTTTGTAATATCATATAATTAGACTATCTACCAACACGACCTATTTTAGTATCAGTTCTCGGATCAGCAGTAACTGTTTGAACAGCCACAAGTGACTCGTTAATTTTGGTCTGCAATTCTCTGAGGTCTTCGATAAAAAGCAACCTCAAGACATCAGTTGGTTGCTGCACAACTGCTGACTCTGTTGATGGTGGTTCCGGATGAGGTGTTGTCTTCAGGATCTTACAAAGAGCAGCCAGGCGAATCTTTGGGTCTGGATGTGGACTGATTCCAGCTATTGTGCACACTCGTTCTACTCCATCTTTGAATGATTGGCTAGAAACTGAAATAAAATAAATAATTAGCTTATTAATTTAGGTTGTTTGTAAAAATATGCTATCAGTTATACACAGACAGTATTATTGCCTCTCCTTCAGGTGCGGTCTCAGCCTGAAATTTTGGGAGGGGGTCACTACATTAATATTAGTCTTTATTGCACACAATACACAAGATTTGATGTGTACGATTTTCAAGAGGGTCATGTCCCCTGTCCCCCTCAGACCGCACCTGCTCTCCTTGTATATATGAATTTGAAATTGTTAATGCTTTTGTGATTTTTCAATTGAAATTGTTAATGCTTTTGTGATTTTTCCGTTGGATGTCCATAAATAAATATATAAAATCATTCTAAAATTTAAGTGCAGTGCAAGGGTGATACTCACAGTCAAGATTATCCAATGGGTTTGAAGACACTACATTAGGGGCTGCTTTCTTAGGCTCTTCTAGTTTAGCATTCTTGTATTTTTCAACTGAAATGAAAAAGTATTGTTAAGTTTATTGCAGCAGAATATTTGGCACTCTCATCTTTACCCCTTTAATATGAAGTCGCAAAAACGAACCCCCAATTGGATACAAAAATCTGCAACATAAAGATATCATTACACAATTATGAAATTGACATGCATACCATTATCAGTGTATTCAAGTCTAACTGCATAAGACAACAGCCAATTGAGTTGTTCATTGGGTGTCAGCTCAGTGGCCGGGCTGACGAGATCACGCTGATAGTTAGTGTATGCCTCCTTCCAACCATCACTGTCGAAGTTTCTTAAGCCTTCCCTCTCCTCTATTTTATAATGTCTGATTTTCTGATCTTCTAGCCAGAGAACTACACTTTTGTATTCTTTTTCATCTGTAAAAAATATGATAGCAAGTGAATCAGTGGATAATATAGTTTTATATCAGAGGAATTAGGCCTTCGGCTTTTAGGTACATACCTTCACAATTAAAACTTTCCGGATTTGGGTGCCCTAGAGACTGCAATTTTATTTGGAACATCTTGATCACCTAAAATTGAATGTAATTTCAGCAATTACAACCTATCTTGACTTGAATAAAACAACAGCTGCACCTCCTCCTGCAAAGAACAATAAATAATTGACGACGAGACTCTGGAGTAGAAACTATAACTCCTGTCCTGTCCTGTCCAGTGTCCGGACTCCGGTTTGGTTGGATAATTGGATTTTGGTTGGTTGGAGCCTTCGAGAGGTTGGAGCAGAGGGTTGGAGTCCTGTCTGAACATAGAGTAAAACACTATTTAGTAACTATCGATCGAGTGCGCTCTTTTTGTCAATAATTAATTTCATGTGCAGTGCAGTATAGATAGTGGCATCACCTGGTGCTAGGACGACGAAACTTGTGTCTTGTGCACAAACGTACTAGGGATACTGCGTATGTCTTGTGTAGCGTCTATGATTGATTAAGTAGGTACTTTATGATACAGGTACTATTAAGTATTAGTACCTACTTCTTTTTTTTCTCTGGCTTTTGTGATGGTAAGTAAGTATGTGTCACAAGTTCGCCAATGTCAGCGTTCGAATGATATTAATAGAACGTTAAAACGATGGTGGACTAGAGAATGCGGTGTGTAGTGTGTACGAGCGAGGGAGACTGTCGAGTGTCGAGTTGTTTGACCTCGTGGCAGTGACATTACTACAGAAATAGACACTGACAGAGCTTTTTTCTCAAGCTTAACCAATCGAGCTTAGATCAATGATGTTGTATACTATATCTGTAAGTAGTATCCCATTTCTCTGGCTTAGATCTTAGAGACGGGCCTTTACCTTGTATCTGCCAACAGTACACGATTCCATGATTTAGCTTGCATTGGGTTGGCACTACCACATATGTGTCAAATTTTGACAATGACAAAATATTTGACTGTCAGACTACATTTTTGTCATGTGAGTGAGTTGAGTACTGCACGCACTTCTTACCGCTGTGCTGGCTGTGCGTACACTTTATCACTTTATTTTAGCCCAGCCCACGTCATTCAAAAGAAATCTCCAATTTTCTACTAATTATTGGTAATATAAAATTATAGCACGTATTCACATATATGTATAAAGTTCTTGTATTTATTCAGATTAAAGTTGATATGAAATAATATGCAAAGTTTTCCTGGTCGGCTATGAAGGTCACTCATTTATTTACCTCTCCTCCCGGGCGTACACTAGCTGCAACGTACACTTAAAGGCGAGGTACCAGGAAAAACAATTAATTCTACAACGAACGTTGCAAAGACTAGACGACGGCATTCGTACTATAAATATGTCGTGGGTAAAGGAGAATTGTGTGTCCTTCTTTCAACTGCTGTGCATAAAGGTTGTGAAGACCGGCAGAGTACCCCAGCACATAGCATTCATTATGGATGGAAACCGCAGATTTGCTAAGAAAAATTCTGTAAAAACTAGTGATGGCCATCATAGGGGGTTTGATAAACTATCAGAGACATTAAAGGCAAGTGTAAATTTTGTTCCATTTGGATTACCCTGAATATTTTAGAAATCATAAGATTGTTTGTGAACTTCTTTTTAATTCCAATTTCAAAATAATGTGTAAGGTATCTAAGATATCAAACAGGAAAATGTTCAAAATAATAATCACCAGAAATAAGCTGCTATAAGCTTTATGTATTTGAAATTCTATTATTTTACAGTGGTGTTTAGATCTTGGTATTCCTGAAGTAACAGTTTATGCATTCAGCATTGAGAATTTCAAGAGGAGCCAAGAGGAGGTTGATACATTGATGGATCTGGCTCGAGACAAGTTTCAAAGGCTTCTACAGGAATTGTAAGTATTTTAAATACCTGTGCTAAGTGATGAATGAGAACATCACATTTTTTAATAACATTTTCTGTTCTTGTTAAATAAAATCTACTAAAATTTACTTATAAAATACCTACTTATTTTCTTATAAAATTTGAAAATTAAAAATAAAGATTTTAAGCTCAATCTTTAATTAGATTTTTAAATTGTAAGTCTTCCAAATCTTTTATTTTTAAGGGATCAAATAAATGAATGGGGTATCAGACTGCATGTGGCTGGACGATTGTCACTGCTGCCAGATGACTTGAAAGCCCTGGTGTCCCGTGCAATGCTGGCAACTAGACACAATGACAAGCTAAGATTAAACATTGCCTATGCATATACAGGTAAATTAGCACTTCTTTGTGTTCTAATTATAAATTTAATTAGATCTTCTTAGCCTGTTATCACCCACTGCTGGGCACATAAGACGACCACATGCCACACATGCTTAAAGTCATGGAACTGATCGCATATACAAACAGAACAATAAAAAAAACGCGGCGGTGCACGGCCCGCACTGAATTCAAACATATTATGGCGTTGTAGAGTGGTGTTTATGGAAAAATACGAAAAGCCACACGCGACGCGAGGAAGTCCTCTCTTCCTCGCGTCGCGTGTGGCTTATCGAAGCGAATATCTAGAGGTGCAGTCGTATCTCCATCATAGTCACTCACGATAGTGGCGCTGCAACTGCTTTCTAGATATTGTATGAATATTCGTAGCAGTGCCTCAACTGCAGCGTTTCCTCACGCCTCTAATTTGAAGGCACCTTTAGAGTAGGTGACAATGTGCTCGCGGAGATAAGGTGGTAAGCAGGCAGATGAAAATTTTTATATTTATTTCCAGGCAGGGATGAAATAAGCAGAGCCGCTTCGCATTTAGTTGACGCTGTCAATAAAAAGGAACTATCGGCAGGTGATATAGACGAGGCCCTTGTGACTCAAACATTGGAGCTTGGGGAGGCTGAGCTACTAGTAAGGACCTCCGGCGAGGTCAGACTTTCGGATTTCATGCTGTGGCAGGTTTGTTTACCTTCATGTTATTTTTAAAGGACCTTTCAAGGACCTTGAGCAGAGCGCGTTTTATTATTAAATCAAAGGATAGTCAAATGTTTCCAGTATCGCAACTGCCTATGGTTTTCTGAACTTACAAATAATTTTAACATGACTATGAAGTAGTTATGGATATGGGTAATGGAACTCAAATGGAATTGAGCAGAACACTTGGCCAGACGAAGTGACGGCAGGTGGAGTAAGACTTTGACAGAGTGGTGGCCTAGAACCGGACGTAGAAGTCGAGGTCGTCCATGCGCGAGGTACGACATGGGACGCCATCAAGAGGCAGCATAGATTTTGGATGCGTGAGGCACAAGACCGGAATGAATGGCGTAAACAGAGGGAGGCCTATACCCAGCAGTGAGATAATCTTGGCAGTGGATGATGATGGAGTAGTTAAATACAAGTCTTAACACATAATTACCCACGTTTCTCAGAATAATTCGTTTGTAAGCGGCGATGTTTTAATGCTAACTGTAAGGTGCGGGCATGGGCCAAATATGAATCCGGACATGCCTCGCACATATTTTGAAGGTCTTGAATAATAATAAGATCTGCTTCGATCATAAATCCTAGATCAAAGAAGATCTGAGACAGTATTTACCGCGCCTGGAATAATCGTGATTATTCGTTCTTTGTTTTGTTGAAAGGAATCGCCTAATAAAAGTCTGTTGTGTAGTACCGCAATTTTAAAATATAAATTTGATTAACAGGTATCAAAGACGGTGCTGTACTTCAGCGATGTCTTGTGGCCCGAATTTACAATTTACAATCTTCTGGGCGCTATAATACATTTCCAAAGATACGCACCGCAGTACACAGAGGCACAAGCTCTTAGTGAAAAGAAAGAGAGATTTCTGAAGAATTTAGAAAACCAAAGATGGTTGGATTTGGAAAAGTTCATTGTTACTAGCTAGTATTTGATAAACATTTCCATTCAAATAATTTATTTTAATACATTATTTATTTACTACAGTGTATCATTGCTTTACAAAAATGCCTATTCCTTATCTAAATTATATTATGTTCACTTTCCTTTGATTGTGTATTTGGAATATATCTTGGTGGGGTCGTATGGTTCCCATCTGGACGCCGGGAATATGTGCTTGTTCCTTTCGTACCATGACCTGTGTACAAAACAAAGACCTGTTAAGGGCATCAAAACAAGTCAAGGTTAATGTTATTTTGAATACAATACCTGTAATTAAATGTAGCAATAACAGAAGATCAAATACTAATAATATAAATACGCAAAAGTTTGTATGTTTGTGCTTCAATTAAACTAGTATCAAAACATTAACTAAATGTCAACCTGGCCTAGGTATTGTTTGATAGCCTTGTTCAGAGCTCCATACAATTTTGGTTCATGCTCCTTGCTGAGCATAGAAAGTAGGAAGATATACTGACCTTAGGAGAACCTTTCCTGCGTGAGAGTCCTGTTTCTCTTGAGAAGCGTCGTTTATAAGTCTGATGTCATCTGATGCATCGAATTGGAACAGCGGCCCGCTTTTGCCTCTCGCCTGAAGAAGATAAGTATTATTACAAAGGAGATACGCATAGGTATAATTAAAGTAATAGTTGTAAGGTAGATACTAGGTTTTAAGGTTTGTTTGTTTTAAAATAGTGTAAGTTAAATACGGTTTTCACTTATAAAACCGTAGGTGAAGCCGCCAGTCGCTACTAGTTTATTTGATCCATGCTAAAAAAATGTTTTTTTCATTTATTGGACCCGGAATAAATACGTTATTAAGTCTGTATGCGGTTTATTAAGTTTTTGCACGGCTAAAACTTGTCGAACCTAGTTTACGTTATAAGGTAGTAAACAACTTAATATGATTTCTTTTTTTTTCCCCAAATGCACCGCACTATGATCTTTTAAAAGGACATCTGATACAAAATAAAGTACGCTATAACCTTCTATCTGATGCTGGCAATGCATTCACATGAATGCAATTATGATTTTTACAAGTGATTATGTCGTTTACCTTTTTAATATTCAGGGCTTGTTCTAAGAGGTCATTGTCTGTTCCTCAATTACTTGAGTGCAAGGTTAGTATCATTATACAAAAGTTGTGTTTACAACCGCAAGTTCATCTATACTAATATTATAAAGAGGAAAGATTTGTTTGTTTGTTTGAAATGAATAGGCTCCGAAACTACTGGACCGATTTGAAAAATTATATATATAATAATAGGCTATATTTTATCCCGGGGAAGTGAAGTTTTCCCGAGGGATCGCGGGTAACACCGCGGCGGCAGCTAATTTATAACAAGCTATAGTATATTCGTCGCCATACCTATTTTGTCATCTCATCAATTTATCGAAGTTTTATTGTCATATCACGATAAAGCGATGCTCCAAACAGAACGCATAGTTAAAAGGGGGGTATTAGGTACCTCCTACTGGTGCCTAATATATTAAAGACAAACCAATGTTTTCTTGTATTGATCCTGTTGCTCCTCAATATTCGCGTAAAATCTAACGTACAAATCTGACCCAATTTATTTATTTATTATTCTAACTTTCTGTCTTACTACAGAATCAACGGAGTTCGAATCCGCATTTTTATGGTTCAAACATAAGTAAAGCCTGAATCGTATTTATTAATATGACACAAATATGATCAAAAAGCATAAACATGTTTTTTCCAGGTAACAGCCGATTCACGCACGTAATTTCAAGGACATTTTAAGAACAACACCAATTGGTACCTACTTCTTGATATTTTTTCTTATTGATAAAAGCGTTCATGGTCGTGCTTGCCTAGTCGTCGAAGTTAAGCAACGTTCTAAACTGTATGAGGATGAGTGACTGCCAGTGGAAGTTTCATCAGAGCGCTTCCGTGCTTTGGAGGGCACGTTAATTGTCAGTCATGGCTATTAAATCGTTAAGCCATGACAGACGCCTAAAAATTCCGTCACCAGAGTTGGCCAGCGACTCATACGAACTTACTTATTATTGATAGGTGTCCGTCACGGTGTTACCCGCGGTCCCTCGAGAAAACTTCACTTTCCCGGGATAAAATATAGCCTATGTTCATCAGGGATAATGTAGGATTCTAATGGTGAAAGAATTTTTTCAATCGGCCCAGTAGTTTCGGAGCCTATTCAATTCAAACAAACAAACAAATCTTTCCTCTTTATAATATTAGTGTAGATATTTTAAATTGGAATCATTGTAATTTAGTACGTTTGTAGACAAACGGGACAGGATCACAAACCCCAAGGCAGGTAGACTATCAGATAAGTAGTCAGATGCATATCCGAAATTGACTCTAACTTAGAAAGTTAAAAATTAGACAAGTGACAAGTTTTCACACTACTTACCTTGGTTACAATAAAATCGTAGAATGTGTAATGATGTGGAAGAATCAAATCCTCTTTCACATACATAAGTTGATCTGCTGTGACTGTCTTCAGCTCACTAAAGTCTGTTCTTAATGTGTCTAGGCAACGTTGCAGGAATTGGTATATGGAATTTCCTGAAATTAAATATTATCGATGGATGAAAATAGATTTTTGTACATATTATTTGGAAAGTGATCAAACTTTGAGATGGAGGATGAATGCCTACTAAAATGAAGTAAATCTTTTGAAACTACTACTGGGCTGTATTAATGCAACCACTATCAAATCACAATTAATTGTAGGATCAAAACCCACATGGGTACAATTTATAGGTTGCACTTTAAGATCTTGAAATTTTACCATCTTGCTACAAAAAAAATATATGAACTGTATTTAGCGAAGCACTGACTAAAAAAACTAAGTTATTAAAGAAACAATCTGCAATACATAGAACACTTCTTTGTGGTAGAGTGCTACAAACTTATCTGGACCGGTGGCCAAAAGGAACTAACGAATTTTACTGTAAAATGTATTTTTCTGCCAACACCAAATGCGATAGAGCGCCTCTCTCACCGGTTCAGATAAGTTTGTGGCACTGTAGGTAAAATTTTGTTTTGACATTGTTGTTCAACAGATGCTTAACTTTTTTGTACTATGAATTAATGTTTTCATTTGTTTTACGACGCAATAGGTTAATTAAAAAAAATGTTTTACTAAGGTGGAATAACAAATCTTCTTATGTTGTACCTTTCTTCAAAGTGACATTCCTGCGATGGCCTGAACCATCCCAGTAGCTGAATGTGACTGTGATGGGCTCGTCTTTGAGACTGGCCTGTGTCATCACCCACTCCAGCCTAAGCTCTTCCCGTAGCTTAAGATCAGCTTCTTCTCTTTCACGGTCTGGTAGGAATGACGTGTCTACATCAGGATTTTTCCGGATTTTTTTTAGAATCTGAAACAGTTCAAATTGACAGAATCAAACCTATACACTATCTATGTACTGTTCCACTACAATATAGCTTGATGACAACAAGTTTATTATAGCTATATTTACACTAATGTGTGTCTTTATAGTGTTTCCCTGTTATAAACATTGTTCATCTTTTTAATACTCACTGTATACTCCTGTACTACTATACACACGCAAAATTTTAGAAATAATGTTTGTGTTTCAGTGGACCAATTTTAACTAAACAAATAGGATTGTAGTCCGGAATAGCTTAATAGGCTGTAACTATGTTGGTATCACCTCCAAGGTGGTGAATACATACAGGCTCTTCCTTTTCTCTCCAACTCTGCTCAGGTTTGTCATCACTTGATTCTCCTTCCTCATCATTTTCATCTTCTTCTTCCCCTTCATTCATATCAAAGGACAAAGCTTGAATCTGAAAAGATCAGCAAAAAATGTTTAACTAACTAAGTGTTATTTTAAGTCGACCTAGATCTTTTAGGAGGTTGTAGTAACAGTACTACAACCTCCTAAATAATACAATAATAATATATAAGTAAATAATTACAGAATTATTTACTACCTTCCCAGGTAACCTCCCTTTCATCAAAGTTTTAGTACTGTAATTATTTACTACCTTACCTTCCCAGATAACCTCCCTATCGTCAAAGTAAAAAAAAAAAAAACAGGGTCACGACTGTATCCCCAAGGCGCGGTAGACATTCTCTCAGATCTTTATATTCCAGATCCTTTGAAGATGTCTAAGATTCTATCGTCAAAGTTTTATCAAAGAATTACTACCATATTGGATAGCTACTGAATCGTAGATATTTTTAAGCGCATCTGCAGCCTAACTGTCATAGATTTTTTTTTAATATATCAGAAAAAAAAAATACTTTGTTTTATTATTTTAATTTATAACTATCAATTGTCTACTATGACCCACTTGGTTCTACAAATCACACTTTTGTAATGTGAATAACGAATCGACTTATCTACTACTAGCTGTCCGCCGCGGTGTTACCCACAATCCCTCGGGAAAACTTCACTTCCCGGGATAAAATATAGCCTATGTTCATCGGGTATAATCTAGGATTCTTGGTGAAAGAAATTTTCAAATCGGTCCAGTCGTTTCATTTCAAACAAAGAAACATACAAACAAACAAATCTTTCCTCTTTATAATATTAGTATAGATATACAAAAATCAGCAATACAATAAAATAAGAGGTAAAACTCAAAAAATAAAAGTTGAAAAATTCATCAATTTTATAAAAAAAGTCCAGTATCTCGTAAACAGTTAAGTTTATGGTATGGTATTTGTAGTAAAATTATACAACCTCCTAAAGAATCTAGGTTGACTTAACAGAATCAAATTCTCGTGTCTGTGTTTGTAACCAAACTCCTCCGAAATGGCTGGACTGATTCTTATGAAGTTTTGTGAGAATCTGATGTAAACTATTTTTCATCCCCCTAAGTAATAAGGGTGGTCCACCCCAAAATTATTTATTTTGATTTTATTAAGGTTTGGCTTAACAAATGCATCCAACCCTTTTTCACCCCTCTACCACCAACCCTTATTTTTGAATTGCCACGGATCAGCTAGCTTCTTTGATAAGTAGTAGTGTTTGGTAAGTAGAACATATCCGTTGAACGAAGTATACCTGTCTTTTCTGTTTATTTTTCTGAGCCAATTTTGCTTCAATCTCTTTAAGTTTCTCTTTCTCCTTTTCTGCTTTCTTTTGCGCTAACTTCTTTTCTCTTTCCCGTACTATATGTTCCTGTTTTGCTTTCATTTCATCAAGAGTCACCAAACCAATGGTAGAACTCTTGAGTTGCTGTTCAACAGCATCATAGTGGGTGGCAAATTTATTTTCAATGTTGTCTATTTTGAGGTCTTCCTCAATCTTCTTCTTCCGTAGTTCTATTTCTTGTTGTGCTTTCTCTCGTTTCTTCATCAGGTGCATGGCTCTGCCAGCCTCTGAAGCAGCTCCTTTGTAATGTGCCATCGCTATAAGTAGACTTTCTTCAGATTCGATGTAATAAACAAATCGGCTAGGTATTAGTTATTGGTAGGATTTACACTTGCAGTAAGCTGTTCTCAAAAATGTTCCTATGAAATGAAACGAACGAAACACACAAACAAAGAACATTATACTCCTGTCGGAGCACACAAAACAACTTGGAAACAACAAAGTCAAACAAAGTCAACAAACCAGCCCAACCAGCCAGTGTTGCCAGTGGCAAAGTCATGAAGAAGCTCAAAAAGTAACATTTTCACGAGAAAAGTAACATTACCCTAAATTATGTGGAAACTGGAAAACGACACAATACTTTATTAGAGCACTTTATTACACAAAAACTAAAATAAGTTTCCTGTCCACAGAACAATTAATACTCCTGTCGGAGTTTCCTGTCCCATTTGTTATACTTCGAAAAAATCGTAGGTAAGTAAACGTTAATACCTAGTTATATAATATTATTTTTTCATCACCTACATAATATCTAGAATAATTCGTTTTCGGAGCAGACTAATTTTTGTCTAGCAATAGCTCAAACCTTAGTGGTTTTTAATTGTTAGGATAGACTGTCTTTTTTATATAAAATGAAATTCGATAATAAATTAAAAAAAAAACTTGAGAGGTGTCAAGGGACACCCGGATGGAACGAAGTTCCTTTTTAGTGAAGGAATTGTAATAATTTAAAATAATAACAACAACAATTTATATTTTTATTTTTATATTTTTTTTCATTCAGATGTGTAAGTATGATTTTTATATATTTATATTTATAGCAAAAAGTGCCGTTACAACTTTTCGTAAGAATTTTTTCCGTCTAGCCCCCTTTCATAACGCGCGATGAGGAACTTCGTTCCAAAAAAGTAACTTATAAATGCGGGATAATTGAGATAAACAGGCTCGATTTCACAGGTTTCTTCTTCTTTTAATTACATACTGGCAACTATAACAACTAGGTATTTTATTACTCTGTGGTATTTTACTTCAAAATGACACATGATTTGACATGCATGACAAGACTGAAGACTGGACACTACTTCTTTCACCAAATGACCCAGAGGTTGCTACCGCTGCGAGTTGAAGCCAGGGTAGAGAGGAAAATCCTCGGAGCCCTTACTAAACGCGGACTCAACAGAGGCGTTTAAAGAAAACCACAACAACAGACTGATGTCGTAAAATTGTCAAAGCTCGTCAAATCATAGATCAGTCAAAGTGTCACAAACATAACTGAACCGGTGCGGGGGCGCTGTTATCGCATTTGGTTTCCTCTTTTAGCCACCGGTTCTGATAAGTTTGCGGCACTTTACCTACGCTGGACTGGCATAATTAGCATGCTTTTGAAAATAAAATGAAGCCCTCAGAATTTGAAAATCGCCGTTTTGGCGTTGAGAGCTGCAACGACTGTACTTGGAACTAAAATTAGAGATGAGACGACGATCATTTTAGACCTGTCGATAATCGTAGGCGGGGCGGCCCTATAAATAATTGTGTGTGTCGGACACAGACAATTATTATTTTAGGAGGAGGAGACATTGTGTCCTCCGCCCAGCGGAATTCTATGGTATAGTCGTCTGAGCCGCTCTGACGACTATACCCTAAGAGGCAGTTTTTGACGTGACGTCTTAAAATTCGATAGAGCCGGCTGCACGCACGAAAAAATGCGGCGTTACCTCGCTCTGAGGCGTTCCATGTAAGGCTTGAAGTGCAAGCGAGAGCGCGGAACGAGCGACAAAGAAGCACAAACGTTGTCACGTTCAACTATCGTCAGTAAACCGACTTTACAGACAACCAATTTTTTGTTTAAATATGTATGTAGATTGCGTTCTACGAATGGAGGATGCTACACACTCGATACGGATCGTGATACAGCATTTTATTCAGCTATCCGTATTACTCGATAAGGATCGTGATCCAAATATCACGATACGTATCGAGTGTGTAGCAGCATCCCCCAATGAGTTACGTATTCCTTTATTTGAAACTAGCAGTCCGTCGCGGTGTTTGTTACCCGCGGTCCATGTGGAAAACTTCCCCGGGATAAAAATATAGCCTATGTTCATCAGGGATTATGCAGGATTCTAATAGTGAGTTTTTCGTATCCGACCAGGTAGTTTCGGAGCCTATTCAATTCAAACCAACAAATCTTACCTCTTTAAATGTACTTAATATTATTATTGTTTAAGTAATAGAAGTGTAGAATACAGAAGTCAAAATACCAATTTATATGTCAAAAGTGTAAGGCAATAGTAGATTGTATCTTATGGGAGCAAAATAATATTTTTACGGCGAGGGCGTTCTTTAGTAGAATCCTGAACATAGCGAGGGATTCAAAGTACTTCGCCCGAGCCAAAAATATATTTTGCGCCCGAGTGATACCTACACTCTACTTTTCATCACCCTCTATGAGAAAATAAAAGGCAACTAAATTAAAATTAAATCGTATTTAATAATAAAACAACTAAAAACTTATATTTACATTTGAGACATTTTCGCAATTATGAAAATTAATTAACTCATTCTTCAAAACAAAACCATGAATTTCTAACAATCCGTGAAAATTTACGAAAACGCGGGCTGTTCGCGCGTTTTTTGTTTGATTTTTTTTATTCAGAAGTCAAGCCAGTCTTTATTCAATAAAAAATTGCGTTCGAATTCTTTGGCGCTGAACACTAAGATGTTCCAAATGCAAAAAGTGCGCGGCAAAGATAATTGCGGCGCACTTAAAGAGGAATAAAAACTCATTACGCCGCTCAAAGTTTCTTATAGAAAACACCACCTTTGGGTGCACATAAAGGCGAACCAAGTCGTCCTTTTCGAATAGATGGGATGAAAAGTTTATTAAACTTGACTGTACCTTGTTAGAAACCTAATTATGAGAGTGGCATACTTGATTTTAAACCTAGCATCGTGCTTAACCGGATCCATCGTCAATTTCCGCTTCCTCGCCTCTCCAATTTTTTATTTTCCCCCACCATCAACCAGCGGCAGCTCGAGCGGCAGGCGAGAGTCTTGTCCATTGGCGTTTTGATTACCGACCGAAGAGGTCTAGCTAGTAACACTGAGCCTGGCTCTGTCGGACCAAGCTTCAGTGTAATTTGTCGTGCGTTCGTACAAGTTTAATTATAAGAAAATAATTAAGGTAATAACCAGGAAGGAGAAAGAAGGTACCTAAACTCTATTTGCTACCATTTACCTAATTATTTCAGATTTTATCTTCGACAGGAAATCTGTCCTAGAAAAAGTACCTAACAAGTGAGGCTGTTATTCTGCCTCCCAAACGGTTTGCACCGTTCGAATATATTTTTTAAAAATATGTTGTTTATTTTTTATACTGAAGGCAGGTACTTCGACCGAATAATCCTGTAATGTTAAACTAGTAAGTTTAACTAAGTACTTTATTGACTTACAGAATTTTTTCAACATTCTATTTTCGAAAATTATTATCGAGGGCAGGTAGGATAGTATTCCTTCCTGCCTACACCAAATTACCAAAGTGTATTTTATTCTGCTTGGTTTTCATGGTTTATGTTTGATTCTAGTTACCAACATCACTTAACTGCCATGGAAAACATAATCGGTCCATCAAAGGAGGAAGGAGAAAGAATCGGCAATATGAAGAAAAAATCGAGAAAACGAAAGGCAGTGGAAAGTTCAAGTTCCGATTCAAATTCGAGCTCAAGTGATAGCTTCGATTCTAGTAGTAGCAGCGACGATCATAAACGGAGACGGAAAAATAGACGGAAAAAACTAAACAGTAAGTTTGACCAATTAATCACTAAAATCTCTGACCTTGAAAATAAAGTCAAAAACCAAATAGCTGGGTCCGTGGCACCCGATGACGATTGCAGTAGCTGTGAGATAGACCCAAACACTAGTGGGATTTTATATGACGTTAACGGGATGCAATCCCCCGAACCTACCGGCCCTCCTGGCTCCGCCACACATACCGAGACCGACCCACAATTTGACTTTTCCTTCGGTACTAAGGTTAAAGATCCTGCCGTTCCACCGGCTTCTGCAGCTTATCTAGGTCATTTGAAAACATTGCAACATTTTGAGCAAGCTGATTGGAATAGCGTACGCTACGTCGACGCACAAAAACAATACGTTCATGCGCCTGGCTTTACTAGCCTTGAACCTAACGCTGAAATCAGCAATTATGATAACTCTAAGTTCACAGCGCACATGGAGACTGCATTTTCAGGTTTAACGTTTGCCTTACTGAAGCAAAGCGAAGTTATACGTAGTGATATGCGAGATTTCTTGCACTGGGTACAGCAAGAGAAGGAACCCAATTATACGCAAATATTCACTAAATTAAACGACATATTTACAAATGGTGAGTACCCTAAAGTCACAAGCGACTTATTCCAAATAACATGCGGCCACAGGGCTGAACTGATTCAATACCGAAGGGATGCCATATTGAATTCTGTGAAGGATCCAGTGCATAAAGAGGCTTTAAAAAGAATTCCTCCTTCATGCGCCGCATTATTTGAAGAGGAAAAATTCACTGCCATATTGGATAAAGCGGGTGGCGTCAAAAATATTTTTTGGCCCAAAAATAAATGGCAAACTGCTCCCGCGCAGCGAAACAATCCCGGTCCCTCGGACCATGCTACTCAGAGCAGAAATAATAGACCAGCGTTTCGCAAGAATCGCGAGGCAGCTAAAAGTAACAGACAAGGCCAGCCCAAACCTGGACCGAGTCGTAACTCATACAAAGGTAAAGGTCAAAGGGGTGCTCCTCAAAAAGGACATCGAGATCAGTACAAAGGTCGCAAGACCGGCTCTCCCTCATCCCATCGGGAAAGGAGAAGCCAGCATAAACGAAAATATTGACGGGTTGAGGCCTTTCCGTGCGGGACAACTGCAAAACTATCACAATCAGTGGAAAATGCTTGGGGCACCGCCCTACGTTTTAAAAATGATAAAAGGTTACCGTATACCCCTGGTTACAAAACCACCGCTGCAAATGCCAAATCTAGACATCCAACAAACGACATCGTCGCCAGACATGTCCAAAATCATCCTAGAAATGGAGTCTATAGGTGTCATACAAAGAGTGCAATCAACTCCAAGCTTCATCTCCACGATTTTTCTAAGACCGAAAGCAGACGGCACGCTAAGGCCAATATTCAATTTAAAGAATTTGAACAAATATGTGCACACCGACACATTCACACTGATAAACACTCGAAAAGTACTTCAATTTCTCCAAACACGAGATTGGATGGCAAAAATAGATTTACATCAGGCCTATTTTCACCTGAACGTAGCTTCGAGCCATCGATGCTATTTGCGCCTCTTGTACGACAAGAAGCTTTACCAAATGACTTGCCTTCCGTTTGGGCTGGCCTCGGCACCAAAAGCTTTTGCCTCACTAACAAATTGGGTGGCCCAAATATTGCGACAAAAGGGACTTCGCATAATAGTATACCTAGACGATTTCCTTCTGGTGCACCAAAGCCGAACCACCTTAAAGAGCCAAGTCGAAATAGCGGTTCGTTTATTGGAGCAACTTGGTTGGCAATTGAACAGAAAAAAGTCAATCTTGAGTCCCAAAAAGTCGATAGAGTTCCTGGGCATAAATTGGAATACCTGGCAAAATGTCAAATACCTACCAGAACGTCTGACACACAAACTAGAGACTCAAGTACGAGATATGCTGAAAACAGATTTAACAAATCTAAAGCATCTTCAAAAACTTATCGGGACATTGAATTTTGCAAGTTTTGCGATCACAAGAGGAAGATTAAACTTTCGAGCCTTACAAGCGCATGCCAATGCCTTGTTGAAAATTACACCACGGTCCATTATAAAGCTAAGTCCAGAAGCGAAACACGAACTTCGATGGTGGCTAAGGAACTGTCGCTCCAAATCGGCAATTCATTACCCTCAGCCGTCCCATTATCTGACAACAGATGCCAGCGATATCGGATGGGGAGCAACTCTGAACGATATGAATCTACAAGGCAAATGGTCGACTGCAGAACAAACTTTTCATTGCAATCTAAAAGAAATGACTGCCATTTTGAAAGTTCTAAAAGTCCAAGGGCAATACTTAAGATCGAGCACCATGCTGACCCAATGCGACAACAAGACAGTGGTGTCATACATACGGAACGAGGGAGGAACCCAATCGCAAGCATTACTAAACCTAACAGCGAAGGTGTTTTACTACCTCGATCGGTTCAAAATTCACATGAACATTTATCACATACCAGGAAACTACAACACCGAAGCAGATCGCCTATCGCGGCAGCGAGAACCAGCAGAGTGGCATCTGCTCCCCTCTGTTACGGAAATCGTGTTCAAAAAATGGGGAGTACCCGAGATAGATCTGTTTGCCTCTCAGCGAGCCCATGTCGTGCCAAAGTATTGCTCACTCAACATGAACGACCCGCAAGCCCAATATCACAATGCTCTAGGAATGACTTGGGACTTCAACCTAGCTTGGGTATTCCCCCCACCGCATCTCATTCCCAAAGTCTTGGCCCACATGAACAACGCCTCGGGTGTCTACCTTCTGGTTGTTCCCCGCTGGGAAAAAGTGTTTTGGAGGTCGGACTTAAAAGCCAGAGCATTGAGTCATCCATTCACGGTGAGAAATTTGTCAAAAGTCCTAATAGATTTATCGACCAACCATCCGCCTCCAAAGGTGCATCAGCTAACCATGGAAATATGGAGATGTGGGGGTGGGATTCGTACCTAAATGAATGGTCTGATGAACAAAGAGCCCTGTTATCCGCTAGTTGGCGTAAGTCGACTTTGAACACTTATCGACCAGCCTGGAAGAGGTGGTTAACTTGGGCTGCCAATAACAAAGTTAATGCAGTAACACCAAACGGATCTCAGCTTGCCCGATACTTAGCAGACCTACATCAAAAAGAGGGCTTGTCACTGAAAACCATAATGGTTCATAAATCTGCAATATCAACGCTTTGTAATCCTAATAGTGATGAAAACAAATTGAGCTCTCACACTCTTGTCAAACAAGTTCTGAAATCAATCTCCATAGCCAACTCCAAGCAGCCAAACCCACCGACTTGGGATATCAGTTTACTTACATCATACCTTAGTCAGAGAAACATGAATGCCGCAAGTTTTTACGAGGTATCTGGTCACACAGCCGCACTACTTCTTCTGTGTTCGGGTCGTCGGATTCACGACCTTACTCTGCTAAGAATCTCAAAAGGAAATTTTACTCAGTTCGAAGACAGCATAGTTCTTTGGCCGGCTTATGGCTCCAAAACTGACACAGCATATCGAAGACAATCTGGTTGGAAGTTAATTCAGAACAAGGATAACAAAAATTTAGACCCAGTCTATTGGACTAACCATCTTATTGAACTTTCAAACCCAAGAAGATGTGAAACTAATTTAGACCATCTATTCCTGAGTACGTACGGAAAACCGAAACCAGCTTCACGAACAAACATCTCTGGATGGGTTAAAAAGTTACTACAACAGGCAGGTATCGAGGCTACCCCAGGCAGTCTCAGATGCGCTGTAGCTTCCAAGAACTGGACAGAAAATTTTCAACTGGATGAAATCCTGTCCCGGGGTAATTGGAGATCAGCCGACACATTTAGAAAGTTCTACTGCAGAGAAGTTATGCCTATGGTAAAAACGTCGGTGTTAATCTCTTCTCATTTCGAACCAATTTACTGATCACAAATGAGACGATCACTCTATCAAGATCTCTACCTACAAGATTTGAATTAATCTACATAATTATTAAATATAATGTTCTATATTACCTGATCAGAATTAAGTTCCTACCCTAATTTGATGATTTACGAATAAGGGTCTACCTAAGCATTTCGAACAAATAAAACGATGTATATATGATTGATATGATTTAATAAGCATTTCATAAGTTAAACACAATATTTCTGTTAAATTCGTTTGATGATAATCAAATATTTGTTAATACTTTGTAATTATGCCTATACTTCAATGGTTTTGACAGATCCTATTTCTTTTGATTTCATCTTACCTACCTATTCGTTCATAAGCTGTTGGTGTTCGCTATAAACCTTCGTCTAAGTTAAGCAATATATTAATTTGCTCATGTTAAAAGTATCTAGGTACTTAATAAATGATTGTTTACATTGAAATTTTGTCTTCTTTGAAACAGTTTCACCTGATAGTAAAATACAACTTAACGTAGGCAGATTCCTAGTAAGATGCCGACATTGTTGAGTTATTAAAGTATATAAAAAGACATTGTCTTTGAGTTATAATATCAAAATGATTACCTATCACATTGGCGTCACCATCACCACCAGGCGATAACAAACATCTCTCTCATAATTAGGTTTCTAACAAGGTACAGTCAAGTTTAATAGCAATGTTTTACCTACAATTAAAACATTTATTAAACATACTTACCTTGTTAGAAACCTAATACTTTTAGGCCCTGCCTGGTGGCCCAAACTTCTTAATGAGATCCAATGGACAAGACTCTCGCCTGCCGCTCGAGCTGCCGCTGGTTGATGGTGGGGGAAAATAAAAAATTGGAGAGGCGAGGAAGCGGAAATTGACGATGGATCCGGTTAAGCACGATGCTAGGTTTAAAATCAAGTATGCCACTCTCATAATTAGGTTTCTAACAAGGTAAGTATGTTTAATAAATGTTTTAATTGTAGGTAAAACATTGCTATTTTATACGAGTAGAACGCATCTGAGGAATGCATTGTAGAAAGGAACCTTTATGTGACAAAATTAGGCAAGAAAAAAAAGTCAATAATATTAAAATAAATAACGTTTATTTTAAAAGCTTTTTTTTGAGTTTATTTTAAAAACTTGCAATGTTTGTAAGTTTATGTTTGTCCGGGTCATCTTGCCGGAATTTGACCCACTTCCCGTTGTCAGATTGAGCTTAATTTTGGTATGTACCTACCTACTTAGAGAAATGAAATACAAATAAGAATCTGAACTCGACATGTATCGCAAAAAGGATTTTGAACCTTATAACCATTGCCTAGTGATCTTTTCTAATTAAATCTACGGAACAGAAAACAGAAAATAACTGTGTTTTCTCAATTGCACATCTCAGTGAACTCTTTCAAGAATAGACTGGATGAATATTTAAAGCACACTGACAAGGACTAAGATATACACGCATCAGCTCTGAGAGCTGCCTGTGTTTTATAAATAATAATATTACACTAACCAAGTTATTTACACAATACTAAAACACAAACAAGCTTTTTTTAGATGTTTTGTCTGTCTGTTTGTCTGGGCTCATATCTGAAACCGCTGAACCGATTTTAAATCTGGGGGGTACTTGGAGCGGCTAATACTTTGATTATCAAAAATTTTTACATTCTTATATATAGTGCTGGTTTAAAATCATGATATTGATCTAACATATTTGCGTCTTCTAGTCTTCATCATCTTTATTTTTTTTTCAAATCGTTAATAGTCATTTTCAAACTAGAAACACTGATCTTCAATCCTTTGACATGTTGTTCCATGACTTTTAGACGAGTTCGTGATATTTTCAAGGATTTTTTAACACGTTGCAGGGCTTTTTGTGAAATTCCGGGTGTACTTTCGTAGTGGTGATCATGCTTGATGTTTTCTTGAATTTGTAAAAAGATCTTAGATGCAGATAGCGTATCTTCATAGCTATGTTCGAGTTTGATACGCTCGATGACTTCAGTCACGCCAGGCTCTGTCAAGTAAACATTTATATGTAGGCAAGTACGATTATTCTTGAATATTGTCAGTTGATGAAAAACAACTAAAGCTAAACCTACGTTTAAGAAAACAATCATGATTACTAACCTTTAAGTTTACCATTTTTCTGGTTAGCAATAATGCCGCTCAGTTCACTTTCTTCCTTAATTATTGTCTCAGATACATTCGGTTTTGGAGTAACCACAGTATCACGTAGTGGTGAAGATGAGCTCTCTGCAAAAATTCAAGCCATTGTTACATTAAAATTAACTTCGTTTTTATGGCGAGAGTGAGCCAGTTTTTGATAGGTAAGCGCGCTCCATCGTAGACCACAATATCGCTTAACATCAGGTGAGTTGTGGTTAAGCGCGAACCTATTTTGTGGGAAAAATACTTTGCTTGACTAAGTAAGAAAACTTCCTAGAGAACTAAAAACAGCTAACAAGACCCTAATCCATCCATACTAATATTATAAATGTGAAAGTAACTCTGTCTGTCTATCTGTCTGTCTGTCTGTCTGGTTGTTACTTTTTATCCCGAGGGAACGCGGGTTACACCGCAGGAGCGCAGCTAGTAAGATATATAACAAATATTAACCTGCAAAAATAATCCGGAATGTTAATAATCACCTAAAAGATTTGTTGGCTCACTGTCACTATGATGATGATCATGCAGCCAAACTTCAGCTATAGCTCTAAATTTCTTCTGAGTTCTACTTGGATCTGGAAAAGAGAATACAAGGCGTACTAAAATAATAATGTTAGTAGCTTTTAAGTATTTTGTGGTAGTATTAGTACTTAGGCCTTTACACTCATGTACAAAATTAGAGGAATGGAACAAATTTTAGAAAGCCTTCTAGATAATGTTATTCCACATACTTAATCCACTTAAAAATAAGTATAAATCAAGTAAGTAGTGCTGTATCGTGCGGTTTGACGACCTCTATGGCGCAGTGGATGAAAGCCCGCTTATAACGCAGAAGGTTGCGGGTTTCATCCCCGCGGCGGGACAAACGTTTGTATGATCTACAGATAATTGTCTCAGTCCTGGCTGTTTTCAAATGTTTGTATTTAATTTAATTGCCAGACGACTGAATATAATTCAGGCCGTTAATTGAAAGGCACCGTTTAATGAAATGGCATGGCATTTAGTTTAATGGCTGATTACACCAGTTGCCTGCGACATATGCACTTAGATAGATGACTATATGAGTTCATGCTGAGATATTATTTCAGTAAACAAACGTTATACTAGAAAGCTTACCATCAAGGTCAATGTTAGTCTGGTCAACATTGTTGTTGCTAATTTTCCATTTCATCCCAACTTTTTCCACAGTTACAATCGGCGCTGCTGTAGCCATAGCGTCTGTATCAAGTAGTGTTACTTGTGCAGAAGGCTTATTTTTTGCATCTAAAAATTCAAATGTTGTAAAATTAATATTAAATTTTCCTCTTCTAGGCTAAGTAAATATTTTTTGACATTTGAGGGTAAAATGAGAAGTTTATTTCTAAAAATAGTGAAACCAGTTATCAGTTTTTGAGTTTAAGGACTTAGGGTTACAAATTTGTTTCGATCAACAATATTATATTATAGTGTGACATAAAAACAAAAACATACATACACCCAACCATATATTTTTTTTGAAGTCGGTTAAAAATCTAAGCTAATTTCTGTCCGCGTGACAAAAAAGTTTTAAGTTTAACAGAATTATACACCCTTTGCACCTAGTAATAAATCCTCAAAAAATATCATAAACCTACAATCATTCATCATGAAAAACGTCAAAATGCTAAAACCCCATCTGAGCTTTGTGTACCGAGGACAGTTTTGCTGCGCTGACCCTAAATCTATAATATTGTTAATCGAAGCAAATTTGGAAGTAATCTACTTTGTTAAGCAATCAAATAGGTAGCTTTTTTAAATTGTATTCACTTAAAATTTATAACACTTCCATGGATAGATTACACAAATTACATACATAAAGTCACGCCTCTTTCCCAAAGGGATAGGCAGAGACCACGGATCTCCAGTCGCTACGATCCTGACACACAACTAAATTCAAAAATTAACAAATTAACTAACTTCATACTAAAATATCAATGAATACATAATAAAATAAATGTAATTTATCAGTACCCCTGCAGTACAAACCTCCTTACTAAGGGGGGTTACCAATTGGTGACGCTGACTGTACATCCTATAGGAATTTCAGTACTCACCAGAAAATAATGTAGGTACACTGCCACTTATTAAAGTCGTACGTGCAACATGTCTGATAAAACAGTCTTCAATAAAATGTTTCGAGCAAAGTAGATCGTTATCTCGTGGACTCCAATTTTCGAATTTCATATTTTTTATCCATAATTGCTTTAAAGGGCCTATTGGAAACCTAAAATTAATGGTAAAATAAAATAAACTGTTATAGACATATCAGCAACAGCTGCTCTTCTATCAATAATAATAATAAATAAACTGCGCAATTCTTACAATATTACACACGTTTCGTTTCGAATTGATAACCTCCTTTAATGAAGTCGGTTAAATATGATTTTAAGTATGTAAGCAATCCAAGAGAGCACATATTGCCCAATCACGTTGTGCACAACTGGAACCAGTTACCAAAGTCAGTGATAAGTGCCCCCTCAGTGAACTCTTTCAAGAATAGACTGGACAAATATTTAAAGCGCACTGACAAGGACTAAGATATACACGCATCAGCTCTGAGAGCTAGCTGTGTATTATAAATAATAATAATAATAAGCACTTTTTTTATCATTAAGTATTCTTATATTTCCAAATGGACAAAATTAGAGGAACAGAACAAATTTTAGAATGTAATAATAGCCTATGTTAATCCTCATAATATAATAAAAAAGAGAAACAGCTGCAATTTCAAGTGTGTTTTGACGACCTGTGTGGCGAAGTCGGTGAAAGCCTGCTTGTAACGCAGAAGGTTCTGGGTTCGATCCCCGCCGCGGGATAAATGTTTATAAGTATGACCTGTAAATATTTATCTCAGGTCTAGGAGTTGATATGTATAAAATAAATGTAGTTCAGCTGGTTCCCATAGTACAAACTTTGCCAATTTACTTACTTGTGGAAGGTTATTCCGCTGCCCTTTTGATAACGAAATTTACAAAATACACACGCCTTCATGTTTGAACTATCATATAATATTTATATCAGGCATTATTACACAAAACACAGTCCGCGAATCCTCTATTTTCATTTATATTTCAGAGTGCCGAACCGAATAACTTTTACTACTACAGGCAAATATTAACTTATCAATTCTGCCAATGTCAAGAGCGACGTAGGTATTGTAAACAAGTGTCAATTTTAGTTCCTGGTACGCTCGGTAGGGCGCTTATGACTAATTAAAGCTACCCGTACGTGCACGGGCATGGCATGCCCGTCGGATCTGCCCATCAGACGTGTGGTAATTTTTGTTGCAAATATAGAGAATTAAAAAAACAAAAACTACGTGCAACTATTGCTAAAAACATAATAATATCATGATCATCATCATCCGCAGCCCGACTTCACCCACTGCTGGGTATAGGCCTCCCTCTGCTTTTGCAATTCTTCCCGGTCCTGTGCCAGCCTGGTATCATGAATCAAAACATATTGTGCAACGGTAATAAACATTACCATTTTCTTCGTGTAAATTATGGACACTGGATCTTACCTACCTATTTTGAACAAGATTGTTATTTACTTTTGTTTTGTTCTATTTTGTTTGTACATAGTAATAGAAGATAATAAGTAGGTTTAAGTTAATATTAAGTAATAGATCTCACAGATCTCACCTAGATTATCGCATTAGACTAGAAAATGTCTGTAATGATAATTTTAGTAAATAATTATCTGAAGAATAATAAAGAGGCCTAAGTTTTGGATCTGTGCGTGTCGTGCGGTGGCGTGCGTATTGTTTTCGCCATAAGGTGAAAACTTATTTTGTCCGAGATGAAAACAGACTATACGCATTACGCACGCCACCTGTCCGACACGGGCAGATGATACGGGCATGCCCGTGCGTGTATGAGTAGCCTAAGGTAGTACTATACTATTGTGTAGTGTCCGACCGAAACAAGGTTTACAGCCGAAACCGAAACCGTAACCGAACCTTCGGCCTTGACCCCAGTTTCGGCCGAAACCGAAACCGAAACCGAAACTTACATACACATAAAAAAAATTTGTTGAAGCCAGAAAATAAGTATTTTTACCCAACTGCATTAGAAGGAGGGTTGTTTTTCGAGCGAATGTATGTAGGTATGTAAGTATGCCTAAGTATGTATATACAGCCCAAACGGCTGGAAGGATTTTGACATATGAGGTGTCGTTTTATTTGTGAGAATTGTGGTAGTGATTAGGCTTAAATTTTGATAATGGCGCCAATGCGGTTTTTTTTCTTACAGTACAATTATGGGCATCAAATGATAGCTAGTGAAAAGACTTTAAAAAACATTATCATATCACTGGCCGACGCGACTGGTCTTTGATTTTTTTTAACTTCATCATCATTGGCCTGTTATCCATCTATAAAAGATGATTCAGGTGGCGTCAGTCAAGTCACACTACAATTAAGATTTGAATTTAAATACTTACGTTCGTGACTAAATAAGCCTATACGGGAGTGGCAGCCACGACCGCACTTTGTACAGACAAAAGACCCTGGGGTTGTTGCAGGGTTCGCGGCGCGTTGGTGGCGAGTAGCCCGCTTTTGTGCCAACTGGGCGAGCCAGGCTTTATCGTGAGCGACAACACCGTTAGAAACGGTTTTTCTCCAGGCGTCACGATCTTCAGCTTCACTCTCCCAGTTGGTGTAGTTGATTTTAAAAGTCGCCATATCTCGTTTTACACTGTCCTTAAAACGCAAGATAGGTCGGCCGACAGGTCTTTTAGCGCCGGCTATTTCTGCAAGTAACGTTTGCCTTGGCAATCGAGATGGATCCATGCGATGAACATGGCCAAGCCACCGCAAGCGTCTTTGCTTTAGCATGGCCATGATGCTCGGTAGTTTTTTAACTTATTGAATAAGATAAACCGGTTATCGACTGAATTCCCAAGACATAGTTGACATTCTCTTAGATCTAGTTAGTCAAAGTCAAGATCCTTTAAATATGTCAAATGGGGGTAGTCAGTGACACGTTCAAATATTTAGCAGAAGTTAGCATTC
This sequence comes from Epirrhoe alternata, assembly GCA_963565295.1. Classification (NCBI taxonomy): domain Eukaryota; kingdom Metazoa; phylum Arthropoda; class Insecta; order Lepidoptera; family Geometridae; genus Epirrhoe; species Epirrhoe alternata. The sequence goes on along the minus strand of OY751381.1, from coordinate 6,443,401 downwards.
CATACGTGAGAGATTCCCATCACCGTTTTGAACTCGTGTTGTGTACATATGTTTTCCGAAAGTCCATTTCACTTCCTGAATTCACACGCTTCAGCAGGCTTTCCATTGAAAGTTGAGGCCAAAAAATATCAGACTTGGACAACACGAGACAAGGAACTAGAAATTATTAGCGTCTGCCCTCCACAAACCACCGCCACGCATTGGCAGACGGTAACACTTATGGCTATAGTAGTATAGCAAGATGTATCTAAAATGCTGACAAGTTTACCTAGCAGGGCAGTTTTTTAATATTTCTACATAGGTACCTACCTCTCTTCTACTATGAAACCGACACGTCGCAAGATCGAAACGGTGGGTGAAAATCATTTTCTTTTTGCGAGAGAACAGAAAATACATCCAATCTCAACACAACTACCCCCAGCACCAGCACGCGGGCTCAACTGATGATAAACACCAGCCACGAACTCATAAAAGTTATCTGAAAGTAACGCAATACTCCACTAACACCGAGTTTCGGCACGGCCGAAGGTTCGGCCGGTTTTTGGCCGAAACCGAAACTATGGCCGAAACCCGTTTTTTTGGCCGAAACTGGCCGAAACCGAAACCGAAACTTCGGTCGGACACTACTATTGTGATAGTTTTGAATTTTGTGGTTTTCTTTCTTTTCACCGGCTGTTTGCTTTGCACTTCAAAGGAAATAAATCTGGTTTTATTTTGTTTCTAGCTCAATAAAATAGCCAAAATGGAAGAAACCATAGTTATTCCATCTCCAAATTGGTTTCATGTTTCTATAATGGGAATAAGCCAAGACGGATGGCTCATATACGGAGGACCTTCCAAAAGCCTTTGTTTTTTAGAACCTTTGGATAAAATTGGTGTAATTGACAGCAAGCAACGATTCAAGGCTCATATTTTCCACCGAGCACACAAGGAAAAGTATGTATATTTTGTACCTTCGCAACTCTTCGCCCTATGAAAATCCGTGGTGTTTTTTGAAAATAAGTACTTACTCTATTGATTTCCTGTCTAGGAACACCCTGTAAAACCGTATTGTTTTTATTCATAGAATATCCAGTGTCGATATCTCTCCAGAATGGCCTGAAAAGAGGAATGTAATAACTGGCGGTTTTGATGGTGTAGTCAAAGAATGGAGTATAGAGCCAAAAGAGAGGGGTTGGACCATCAACTATCTACACTGCCAAGAAGAGCATAGTGTTCAGAAAGAGGTAAGTGCTATTCTTTTAGTCATAATCATGTTCTTCAAGGGAATAAAAAGGTTAGAATACATTACAGTATGCACCACCAATCTGGCTCTCTCAAGTTAGGTGCACTAAACTATTGCGCAGGTTTGGTAGAGTAGGCGAGATAGGACAATGCAACAACCGAATCAAGTGAGTGAGGCAGCTATACAACGCTGTCTTTGTCCTTCAGGCTTCATCAAAAATGGGTTCTGGCGCAGCTACTTCAGAGAGCTAAAGATTGGTTGTGCGTACTGTACATTGGATTACATTTCAGAACTAAGAGTCTTGTTTAGTAAATGTTTAAATTTTATTCTAGTTATATTTCAGTTTTTTTAACCGTACATATTTCAGGAAGTGGCTGGTGTATGTTATGGCACACAAACAACAGCGGTATCGGTTGGTACTGCCGGTCTCATCTGCAAATGGGATCTGAACACGAATGTAGTGAAGAGTTATTTTACACATTTGAAGAGCTTCAAACCAACATGCATCAGCTCGTCTCCTCACAAACAGCTCCATATAGCTGTCGGCACTAGACAAGGAGTTGTCTTCGTTATTGATATAAGTGGTGGGTAAATATAAAGATTTTGCTTGCTTAAAATTTTATCTACATGTTACTTTACAAAACTTGGGGTCCAAATGGCACAAGACTGCAAAAGGTAGAGATATCAACAGGATACCTCCCCTGTCCAGCAGTATGATACAATAGGTAAATCGTAATAACAATTAACAATGTTACTGGTATCCTTTTGTCATATTTATATAATTTATCATGGGATAGAGGGATGTATTCTTGATATCTGAACTCATGAAGATTGTTCTCAAATTTCAGCTGCACCAATGAGTTTTATTTGTTAAATCAGTAAAATATTGACAATTATTATTATTATTTAAGGGTTATACTTTTAGTACTCAGTTCACAAGTAAACTGGGGATTAACTGAAATGCACGGGCCGAAGCCAAGTGCATATCAGTATCTACCTAAGAGTTATGAGGACTGACTTCACAAGGATCAGTCTGTAAGAATTTTCTTACAGTTCTACAGGTGTTCAGTATGGCTGCCTTTTGGAGAAGCACGTAAGTGTGTTTTGGGAGGTCTATCATTTCCAGGGACTGAAAAAGTTGTTTCGGGATTACACCTGTAGAGGACAGAACTACTGGGACTTTGTTAAGACGCCACATGCGAGTTATCTCATTCTTCAAGTCGATATACTTTGACAGCTTTTCTGCAATGGTGCTCTGAAGATTGTGTGTGTTGGGGATAGCAATATCGATTAATAAGGCTGTGTTGTTAATTTTGTCTAGAAGAGTTAAGTCAGGTCTATTAAAATGCGTCGTACTGTCGGTTAGGATAGCTCGGTCAAAGTATAGTTTATGGGTGGTATTTTCTAACACAATTTCAGGGGCGTACTTATAGTATGGCGTAGGTTTTGTGCTGTTATCGATCAAATTGTACTTAAAGGCGAGTTTTTGGTGGATGATATTGGCTACCTGGTCATGTCGGAACTTGTAGTCCGTTTGCGCTAGAGATTTGCATGCCCCTGTAATATGTTGGATAGTTTCAGAAAGTCCATTTACATCGCCGGCAGGCTTCGGATGCTATGTGTGTTCTCATAATATGTCTTTGGTAGTTCCTTGTTTCAATCACTTGGTCTTGGATAGCTATCATGAACCCTTCAGTCTCAGGAAAGAGTTCACCTCGACTGAGCCATTCGTTCGACGCCTGTTTGTCGACGGTAGGTTGGCTCAGATCTTATTATTATTATTATTTCAGCCATCAGTGTCCCACTGCTGGGCAAAGGCCTCCCCCCACTCCCTCCAGACATCCCGGTCACCAGCAACATCCCTCCATTCCGCCAAAAACTGATCTAGCTCGTCCCGCCATCTCCGTTTTGGTCTGCCGCGTCGCCTTCTCGCTGGGTCGGGGCGCCACTCGGTGGCTACCTTCGCCCACAGCTCACCTGGCATGCGGCAGACGAAAATATTGACAAATACAGGATAAAATATACAATTATCATTAATTAATTATTCCAGGTGTTGCTGGTAAATTAATTTACAAAATCCGTGGTCAGGATGATGAGATCAACAGAGTCAGCTGGTGCCCACAATATGTTGTCACCATCAATAGGGCTCCTGGGAAAGAAAGAAAGAGTAAACAGCCTTATACTGCTGCAACTAGAATGGATAGAATTAGAAATGACCTTGAACCAAGTGAAGCTTTAGAAATTGCTATTGCAGAACGAAGCTTAGCTCAAGAGAAGGAAGATAAAAAGGAAGGAGAACAAAGCTCTGATAAAGAAAAGAAGGACAATAAGAAACAGGAAGAGAAAGATGAGTCAGTACAAAAGGAAGAGAAACAGGAAGAAGTCATGGTACCAGAAGATGACATGTTTGATATCTACAAAGATCATGAGGACAATGAATTTGGTCATAAAAAGTTTGAACCACAGAATGTTTATGTAAAAGTAAAAGATGAGGTTCCAAATGACTTCTTAGCGGAATGCGAGAAGTTAAAAGCAGATATCTTGAAGAAGAAGAATGAACCTGAGGAGTCAATAGAATCTCTTGTGGAAGCTATGGATAAGGCTCATGTTGAGGAAACAGCGAGCAGCTCTGAGCAAGCACAGATAGACCCTGAACAAACATCTACTCAGGGAAGTCAAGACTCAGTAGAGTCTTCACAGGATACTCAAAAGAATACTGAGTATAAGCATTTATTAGCATCAATAGGAAAATATGGGTAAGAATAACATTTTAAAGGAGAATAATTATCACTAGGCCCACTAATTTAGTTGAACAGCAACTATGTGCGGTTGACACATTCAATTTGAAATTGAAATTAAATGAGCGGTTGACAATTACTATTTTTAAATTTTAGAAATTTCTACTACTATAATTTATAATAATTTCTGGGCAGCCACAAGAGATGAAAAATATGCAGGATATATTTCATTAATATTCAGAAAAATGTAACTATAATGCTTGGTCAATCTCCTTTTGAATATGCATTCCAAAAATTACACCCATAGATTTGAGCCTGTTGGATTACTACTATACTATGACTGCTTCTTCTTTCTATCGTTATCATCAAATTTAAGAGTGGTATGGTACAATGATGTAACTTCCTCCACCTCTCCCTTTATATCAAGGGTGAAAGTGAGCACCCCTGTCCTACTCCTTGTTTGATCATAGCTTTAACTCTTTCATTACCAACTTCTATTAGGGTTTCTTGATTTTTATACAGCTCATATATTATTTTTCTTTTTGCACTAATAATTTATTTTTAATTTTGACAGGGGAGTTCATATTTGGTCACAGACTGGCAAGCTAGTGGCCTCTTGTACAATTCTGTTGAATGCGAAGAGGGATCAAAAGGATTATAAGATCCGAGGACCTAACTGGCCGACACTGCACTGGTTCAAAGCAGATACACTGCTGATCACAGATGGAAAGAATCAACTGCTGGAAGCAAATCCAATGAAGCTTGTTGGGTAAGTGAAACTATGAATACATAAACTTAAACTTATGAATAAATAGCGACGTTTATCCGTCGATATTTATTTATAAAAACTTTTAACGAAACCTACCGTTTATATGCATTCTTATTATTATTCTTACATGGTGTAAAATACCCTATTTCAGAAAAGACAAACTTGAATGGCGAGTAGTCCATTCTCTTCACCGGCGCGGCCTATACTTCGTGCTATCAAATGCGCCGCGCGTGCAAACTCCAGAGCTACACTCGGAAACGTCAGCTGACTGGGTAGTGTGGACGATTGGCCAAGACCGGAGCCTCATCAGTTATAATATGAAGGAGAGGAAGAAAATAGAGATTTTTACGTCATGTGGTGCTTATCTATACACAGTGAAACCTTGCGCGTATGATGCTGGGAAGTAAGTTTGTAATGAAACCACAAAATCTAAATTTTAATGTATAAAATAAGTCAGTGAAAACTTCTTTAGGTGTGTTTGTCAGTTTTGAGATGAGAAAAATTCTTGGATTCGCCTCGAAAAGGATGCGTGCTTGTCACGTTACTGCTCACCGACACCGGGTTATTTGTCAAGTTTAGAACCGTTCAAGTTTTCACTTTTGCCAGCACTCCTGGATGGCCACTGTTTTTTTTTCTTAATTGTAACCTACATAGGTTACGATAATTGTGTTTTATTAATTACCTAATATAATTTTCAGAATAGCATTGACCGGCGGTGACGGTTCTATTAGGGTCTGGGAGACGAACACTACAAACGAATTAGAAGACCAGCTATCTAGCGGAACTATTACATCATACTGGCAGAATGTGCAGGGGAAAATATTGAATGCGGTCTGGCATCCTACAAAGGAGAATATACTCGCATTTGGAACTGCTGAATCTAGAGTAAGTAAAGAGTTTTCATAATAAACCTTCTCAAGTAGATAATAAACCTGTAAAAGCAGTGGGACCAGCACTGCTGATCTTCCGCATTTTTAAACCTTCGATGCATAAAGGGCTGCTATAAAATTGACGTATCGATTGGTTTGTGTTGTTGTGGCCTTTTATTATTTATGCTTTTAGGTAAAACAGATAAGCCGAGTTCAATGTTTTTTTTTCTTTTAGCCATAAATGATGAAGTTCTACATCTACCTTTTGAAATGCATCATTATTTTTCTAAATGTGATTTTCCATGTGTACGTCATACGATAACTAAAAGTATATTATTATTTTCCAGTTTGGAATCCTTGACGCAGGCGGTTTTTGCGAGAAACCGGCAAAGAATTTCCCGAACTCATTCAAACAAGGCGTGTACTCAATGACTTGGGGCGAGGGAAATGACCTCTACGCGTGCGGTAATGGCGAGCTAGTCATGTTTCGCGCCAATAGAATGGATGAAAGTGAGTATTTTCGCTTGCGTAGTGAACTTTTAGAAGAGGTTATTGGATAATGTATTATAGCTAATGTGAAACTATTTAAAACTATCTTCTGCGTGCGGCTTCGCCCGCGTGGTCCATGTCACTATCTAAGCCTATTCCAAGTTACATCCAAATCCGTTCACTGGTTTAGGCGTGATTGAAACACAAACATACAAATCCAAATCCAAACTTCTAAACAAAGTCACAATTTATTTTTATTTTTATTTGATTTGATTTGAATCTTGCCATCTGCCTTTCTGGACATGCTAGCATTGCTTCCGTGCGTAAAGGGCGAAATGAAGAATGGCCAAATAAGTGAATTTAACCTGGTTTTATTTCCAGAGGGTCGCACCATAATAGTGGAAGTGGATGGCCAGGTTTGGGACATAACTCAGGTGCTGTGGACTCCGCACGGTCTCGTGGTGGGCGCTAGCAATGGCGGTCTCGCGTTGTTGGACAAGGATAACCATGTCATCACTGCTACTTTTGTCTATCTGTGAGTACGAAAATCCAACACTAGAACATAATTACAGTTGTATTGGAATGCACTCAGTATCGCTTACGCACAAACAAATATACACACACAATTAAGAAAGACCAACCCGCGTCTTAGGCTCAATGCACACTGAATTGGCAGGGACGCGACTTAACGACATAAAATCTTAAGAACAATGTCAGCGCATGTCCTATAATGTCACGAATATCTAGTTTGTTTTTGTTTGTTTTAAATAATTAATGCTGAACATTTCACGCAGCATCATCTAGCCCCAAACTAAGCAAAGCTTGTACTATAGGAACCAGACAACTGGTATACTACTTATACATATACTTTTTGTTTGCTACTTAAATACATATTATACATAGAAGACACCCAGATCATGTACTAATTAATTTTTTTCAGTAAAATGATCTACACAATCACATGGCATCCACAACAAACAACCAGCTCGCAGGAAGAATCAAAGTACAAAAACTACATAGCTCTGTGCTCCAGCGACAGAGTAAACACCATTTCTATCATGGAGTTTGAGGATAAGGGAGGTCAGTATTAATCCTACTATTATTATAGGCAGTTGTCCATCTGCAAGAGTGAACGATAAGCTTTTAACTAAACACTCAAGAAACGAACAAAAGATAATGTAGGTTCTGCTGCGTCAAAAGGGACAAATATATTAATAGTTCACGTACAACTTATCGTGGCGTCTAAACTATCAAAATTTACTCGTGTGACATTCAAAACTCACGCCGAGCGATGTGAGTCATAGCTCAGGGATAGAACTATAAAAACGAAACACTTGTTTGAGTTTATTGATCTACTCGCCACTCGTCCGTTTTACAGGTCTGTTATTTGATGGCGTACGGTAGTTGTAAGAGCTAGTTCACACACAAATACAATACAGTATCCCGGGTCCAGTAAAACGGATGAATCCGTTAAAATTAGTTCTGTAAATGCTGTGTGAATATTACCTCCAGTAGTGGAATCCCGTTTGAAAAGATCCTGTAAAAATGGATATATGTGTACGTGCCCGTATGGGTGCGGTCAAGTACCGACACTATAGTCGGTCCAACTTAATAGGCCACATTTGACGTTTGTCAGTTTGAGCTTTCTAGTGAGGTGACCTTCTTAAAAACTTCGATTATGTTCGAAGTCCGTATCGATTCATTCACATGAATTAAAATTTATCGCCAGGTAAACCGTAAACTAAGAGTAGGTAAGATCAGTTAAAAAAAACCGGGACTGAAAAAAATAGCACACCAAGAACGCAAAGTCACTTTGCACAACGATCAAGACTGCGTCACAACCCCATTACTTATTTATTTTGATAAAAATTGTTCAAAAACTTATGGTTGTCATGTCAAACAGAGAAAAAAAGTTTTTATGCGATATTCCCGTTGTCCTTTTACAAAAGTACTTTTTGGTATTTAGTAACGTTTTTCGGGATAAATACCTAAGTTTATTTAAAAAAAAAAAACAATAAGTATTTAATGCGCCATCATCATCATTAAAGGTGAAATATTCCCTTACGAGAAATCATTTCATTCGATTCCAACTCTCAAATTTCGATTATTTTGGGTAACATACCTAGTGTCAAAAGAGAACAAGGGTTTACTGACGCAACATTGTAACAACGTTCAGTTCTCTCGAAAACAGAAATTGTTCTGAAACATAATATGTTTGGATGGTGTAATAAGGAAATAAATCATAAAATTACCTTCTTTTGTCGTTAAGACAAATAAATTATTTAACCGGAATTGAAAAAAAGTTAAGCAATTGTGCAGTACTAACTTCGATAAAATAGTAGTATTTTATGCCCGCCGGTACAAAGTTACGTTGTTAAATTTTGATGAAATGTCAAATGTGGCTTATTAAAATGGACCGACTATAGTGTGCAAGCGATAAAACATTATAAGCGCCGCCATTTCACACTCGAGCTATTGCAAATATTGCAATGCAGTTGAAAAACTGCCAGAAAATAAGAGATATTAAACCCACTGTTCTGCATTCAAGATCCTTCAAAGGAGGCACATTCTGTATTTCTGACTACACTCTACACCTTTCGGCTTTAGATAACACTAGCTACTGCGCGCGGCTTCGCTCGCGTGGTACCAACATTTTGAATAGCCCTTAAGCTATACCCAAAGACGAGTCGCTATACGCATATTCCAAGTTTCATCCAAATCGGCTACTTAGTTTTGGCGTGATTGAAACAAACATACTCACAAACTTTCAGCTAGCCAGTTAATCCTACTTATGTTAGATAAAGAATTTCTCATAGAGATACTCCGTACACATTCCATAAAAAAATGGTATACATCCTCTTTAACCTGACATATTTCACAGTTGGGGCTGTCCACTTTCTTCATTAAATATTTTAACCCGTTAAGTGGCATGTGTACAGAGCGAAGTCTGTGCGCTGTCACGATTAGTTCTCTACTTAATTTAGATATTACTGGCTAGATGTGGGTGTGGTAGAGTGTGCTGTCCGCTCAGACATATTCTGATGCGGCCGTCATGCTCTACCGACAGACCCTCAGGCTCTTGGAGGAATAATTTTGCAAGAAAATCGATCAAGGTCCCTAAACTAATTTATTATTATTATCAGCCATGAGAGTCCCACTGCTGGGCAAAGGCCTCCCCCCACTCCCTCCAGACATCTCGGTCCCCAGCTACATCTCTCCAGTCTGTTAGAAATTGGTCGAGCTCGTCCCGCCATCTACGTTTTGGTCTGCCGCGTCGCCTTCTCGCTGGGTCGGGGCGCCACTCGGTGGCTACCTTCGCCCACAGCTCACCTGGCATGCGACAGACGTGCCCAGCCCAATTCCACTTTAGCTTGGCGGACTTCAGAGCTACGTCTGCGATTCGTGTCTGGGAGCGCAGTTCGGTGTTACGGATTTTATCCATTAACTTGACACCCAAAATGCTGCGCTCCATCGCACGTTGGCAAACCTTGAGATTGGACTTCTGATGTTGTGTCAATGACCATGTTTGCGCACCATACGTGAGGACGGGGAGAATGCAAGTATCCATAAGTTTTCGCTTAAGCGATAATGGAAAGTCTGGACTTTTCATCAGATCTCCCTTGGCCCAATAGCTCCTCCAGGCATTCTCAGTTCGCCGAACGATTTCTTTGTCTTGCCTGGAATTGAAGGAGACTATTTGGCGAAGGTAGATATAGTCCTCGACATATACAAGTATGTAAACCTAAACTAAAAAAAGATAAAAAAAAAGCTTTCAGCTTTATTACATTAGTAGGATAAGAAATTCAACATGCTATTCTACTTGGTAAACAGAGCTCAATTTTATTTTTAGAAGGTGCGAAACACTTCAACAAGGTAATGGAACCTCTATCCGGCCACGAGGGAGCCGTTTTTAATGTTGCCTGGAACCCTCACCGAGACGCCCAGTTACTTTCTACATCACAAGACGGCACAGTCCGGGTATGTAAAGAAATGAATCCCATTATTCATATTCTCTCTTTTTATTAATTTATTTTGCTTCAGAGGGCACGTTTAACTGTCGGTCCCTCCACGCTAAGTTGTTAAGCCATGACGGAGGTACTAAGGCTAAAAACTCTGCCACTAGAGTTGGTCACTAACTCGAAACGAATTCACTCACAAAAGGTGAAAGGGGAATCAGGCGCCGGGCTTGAATCGAAATTCTGGATTTGGAGTTTGCGTATAAGACGTATAACATCTTGAGGAAACCCGCAGCTTCTCACGTATTGACGTTATCTTTCCTGTGAACAAAGCCGATTAAGTTGAAAGGATGGTTTTGGTGCTGGGCATGCCTATTCCTTCTCAATGTCCCAAGCACTGACTCTGTATAAATTATTTGAAATAGATGTAAGGGCCTATTGTGGGTGATTTCTACATTATCGCTGGTATGATAAGCTATGCTGGTGTATTTTAGTAAAGTAATGCAAACGTTAACGTAAGTAAACAGGTTTGGTTTGTAGTTTGATATTTCGGGTGGAAATCTTGGCTTATAAAAAATCCAACGAATTTTTTGGGGGGTTTGAGATCCATATCCTGAACGTACATGAACGAAGTCGCGTTCGAAAGCTAGTCAAAATAAAGTCCTGCTTATAATTCGTTTTCAGATCTGGAACGTGGTAGAAGGCGAATGCGTGGCGATATTTGGTGGACACACATTATCAGTACTGGGCGGTATGTGGTGTACGCAGCCGCGGCTCGCTGATAAAGTGCTGTCTTGCGGCGGCGACAGCTGTTTGCGGCTCTGGGACTTCCGTGACTACCCCGTCGAACTCTTCTCAGGTATTCATTATGTTAAAACGAAGATTTGAATGAAAATAAATTAATTGACTTTGTCTTACACAAAATATTAATTCGTATAATGAGAAATCATGACAACACGCTTCCGTGCTTCGGAGGGAACGTTAAATTGTCGGTCACATCTATTTAAGTCGTTAAACCACGACGGAGACCTTAAGGCGGCCTAAAAACTCTGTGGCCAACTCTGGTAAATACCAGAGTGGGCCACTGACTCATACGAACTTACTTTTTTTATGACAAAACAAGGACAAGGAAATGGTTAATGTCGTAATTGTCTTTATTTTCTAGGTATAAAGAAGGAACAACGCAAAAAAAAGAAAACAAACAACCGATGTAGAGATGAGAAGCGCAGAGAGAAGAAACTCATGGAATTGGCCGAAGCGGAAAAAGAGAAGGCAGATGATGCAGCCCAACAAGAAAGCACAGCTAAGCCGGAAGAAATCGATGAAAGAGCACAGTCAGGAAACGTTGCGACCACAGTCGTACTCAAACTCAGAGGATCAAAAATCTTCTTACTTCCGATAACCGCAAAACAGATCAACAAAAAGTCAATGACCCTGTTTAGAACTATTCTCACCCAATACATAGAAAAGGAAGAAAGTATTGATTTACGGAGTATTATACAAACGTGCGCTGCGAATGAAAATATTCTGGGATTCCTCAAAATGTTTGGGACGATGAATGATGTAAACCAACTATTAGATGATGAAGGTATGTACAGAAAATGTATTCCGCATTCAAAACTTGTTTTATCATGTTTGATACCTTTACGAACGGACAGCTGAATAATAAGCCGGAAATAATTAAATATTTTTTTATCATTATAATTTCGTAGCAATGGAAATCTATGAGCACTGCCTACGGGAAAGAGGCGTGATTTAATGTATATGTATATGTTTAATGTATGTGTATGTTGTTATATGTATTTTATTTTAGCGAATCGTCATCTCCTGTTGAAAGACTGGGAGGCGTATTTGATGCTGCTGTTCTACCGTGGGCGAGTCGACGAAATGATACAATTCGCTTCGGAAAATGATTTACTCGATCCGTATCTATTGAGTTTGAGTCCCACTGTTTCACACAAGTTAGTATTTTAGAGAGTTTTTAAGATGGTTCTTTACTGCCTAAAGAACTGGGATTACCAGTCAGTTTTTTTTTTAATTTGTTTTATTTGAAACAGATTCTGGAAAGACACCACGCAGCTGTACATGGCTCAGCTAGACAGGTTGGCGGCTAAAGGGCATGAAGACAGAGTTTATGGTATGTATTTTTTACCCTTCTGCTGCCAAACATAGTAATAACAAGTGTTTCCTCATTATAAATGATTTAATTTTAGCAGTCTCGAATTTACTTTAGCGTCTAGTAATTTTGTCGAATTGTATATTTCTTTGCTCTATGTAGTCGGATTTTTGTCTTTTAAAATCATATTGTGTGGCGTTGTGTCTGTCGATAGGCAGATCGATGAACTAGCCATTTCATGATATGCCTAGGCATATCGTTCAACGACGCCATTTGACGATCTGCCTAGGCATTATCATGGCTAATTCAACACCCGTCATATCGTTCAATGCTCAACGTTTAGTAAAAATTTTTTATATAGAAATTAGTTGGATAGGTTATGTTATATAGGTAACTGAAAAAGTACGCGCGAGGCGAACGAGCAAAGCGAGCGTGCCGCGGCAACGGCTGCCGAAGCGCTAGAAATGATATATTCCGCTATAAATTTGTTCTATTTCACTATTTGCGTAGGCATATCATGAAATGGCTAATTCATCGATCTGCTGGGGGCATATCTTTTCCTTGATCAGAAACCGGCACGCATTCAGATTGATTTTATAATTATTTTTGTATTTACAGCATACAGAACCTATGGCGGCCCTATCTACCGCAAAGCCACGGCATACTTAAGCACACACAACTTGAAGGGCTGTATTGAAACTCTTATGGAATCCACACTGTTCAAAGAAGCTTACTTATTATGTCGTCTGAGGTAAGATCTGAAACAAATCAGCCGTAAATCTTTCTATAATATCTGTCTTGCTCGCAATCGTCTCACAAAAAACTATAGCATTGTATGCATAATAATGCATTTGCAAATGATCTGTGGCAACGCTAAATAAAGCCAAATCGAAAAATCGACTCTAACTTGAAATTAATAAGTTGCGTTTTGTTTGTTTCTAGGCACATGGACAGCTTTGCAGAGGAAGTTCTACAAAAATGGGCAGAAGTAGCTTCTGAGGGTGGCGCGCTTATGTTGGCAGCGATAATGTAAGTTTTGTCATTTTTCATATTTTAGAATATATTTTTTATAGATTTTTTTCTATTTGCTAATCAAGTTTATGCTTTGCGTGATATAGTGTAGTGATCCTGCCTGCGCCATTGAAACGAGTACTTATTACTTTTGCACTTGACAGATTTTAATCTATCTATCCAGCCAGTAACTCCCACTGCTGGGTATAGGCCTCTTCTCTTTTACGCTACTCCTGGCGACAGATTTGAATACTATAATTTATTTGTAATAAGATTATGTTGGCACTAACATGCTCTCATTAGTAATTGACAAAGAAAAGGACATTTTAAAAGTATATCAGTTTATACCTGATCGCACACTTGTCCGCGCCGTACGCGCCGCAGTCATTTTTCTATACAAAAAATGCTGATGACGTTAGAAAATGCGGCTCGCTTCTGACGTCAGCAGCATTTTCTCAATTGAATTGACAGTTCGGCGCGTTCCGCTCGGCAGGACTGTGCGACCACCTTATATCGTCAGTCGTCATCCCCTTCTCCTACTTCTTTCTACACACGCTGAAATTCACTAACAAATTGTTTTATTTCTAGTCAAATGCTACGCGGCGATATATCCGAGGCGTCGATCACACTCGGCAGATCGACTCAAATAAATTACTTGCAATTAGCCGCTCAATTGGCAAAACTAGCTGGTCACAACACATTAGCTACGCACATCGAAGCTGTTGTCAAAAATAAGGAAAGCCAACTGGTTAAAGAAGAGGAATTAGAACCACTTCCAAGCAGAATTGAAGCGTTACTGACGCTCGACAGTGACGATGAAAGTGAAGAGAATTCGGATGAAGAAAGCAATGAGAGCGAGGCTATGATACATAAAAATGATGTAAATGGAATTGATCATTCAACAGCAAACGGTATTACTTTAGAGAATGGAGGAGGTGATACTAATATCGCTGTAAACGGTGCTAAAGAAACTGATAAATAGTATCTCAGTTATTTAAAAAAAACGTGAACTACTCGTATGTATAAGATCAACATTTTTTACAAAAGTTAGTTGTTAATTTCCAATGTTGCATGTTTATGTTTAAAACCGACTGTTCCTATTATGTATATCTACGAACACACCGCTAAGTCTAATTATGTTTTCTATTGTGTGTTTAAAGGTAAAATGTTTTCTATTGTGTTGTTTAACACAGTTTATCATACATCGTTTTAAAACATGGTTCTGAATAAATATCTCCTTCTGTTAATTTGTTTTGTTTTTTTTTTCAAAGTCAAAAAGCATTTATTCAGTAGGACCGCTGGGATCACTTTGAATCGTCTTAAAGCTAGGTGATTTTACTCATGTTTCGTTTTAAAAGCGCTTTACCAAAGCGCGCGCTTCAAAATAGTTTCTAACTTTTTAACTTGCGTCATCCCACTCGTGTTTTATTTCTTGCTACCGTGTTGCTCACTTTTCATGATAGTAATTGGCTCATCCACGGATTTATAAAATTTATAAATCCGTGGGCTCATCATAACAATATGCCTACATCGACAGTTGGGAAATTCGTGTATAATAAAAAGAAAAAATATAAAATCAAACATTTATTGCAAAAAGAATAATAGGAGTGTATTTGTATTAAACGACATGCAGAAATAAAAAATATTAATCTTTGAACAAAAATAAAGAAGACAATTTATGTGGTTTATAAAATAAAATAGATAATTCTTTTAGTACTGAAATTAAATTAAAAACATACTTATCATTGAAAAAAAAGGTTAATTATAATATTATCACAATATCATGAAATATCTATTAAACACATATTATTAAGTACAGATTCCCTAATACTAGAGTGTACTGTAATCATAAAGTGGTTGGTATTATATCTACAATGGCACCTACTCATTCAAAAGTCTGAAATAAAATCAATTTTTCTAAATGCTTAGGAATGTACGTTGTTCGCATTCAGTCTTACTCAGCAGATTGCTAAAGAGTTGTGCTTTCAATGTCTTCATTTGTACTAAACTAGCTTACACAAGTTACACAGCGAAACTACCGGAAACTATATCAGTAGGTATATTTTTTTGAAGCATTTTTGGTAGAACAATTATTTAGTCTAAGTATAGCGACACATCTCTGCCGAAGGTCCGGCGAAGGGAACTTGAAAAACACTGCAAGCGTATTCAACCGAACCATCGACCCCGTCCTTTCCGCAGATGTGTCGCTACGTCGTCATAAAGTAGGAAAATTTCGGTCAAAAACAGAGGGATGTCGCACGTATAAGCAATGCAATGGCATTATTTACGCGATAAAAAGGCTGTTATAGATATGTAGCTTTTCAATCAAATGTGTTACGGTCAGTGTATGATCAGAACTAAATTAATAAATTTTGACTGGAAAGACAAAACACGAATATCAGCAATTTATGTAGGTACTAGGTATGTCCTTAAAATTATTTACCCGATATAATTTGTGCACTTGTCAATTTCCGTATACATATGATTATTTACAAGAGACGTGTAATATCGACACGAGTCTAAGCTAAGCGTCGTGAAGGACTTTACTAAAAATAAATTCTCGCTGCATTGGGTTCCTAAATAGTCTTAAAGCATAGCTATTGCGTGCTCTTTCGCGCGACTTGGCGAAAATGAAACAGCACTATGCCCTTTGCACAAAATATAAGCGCTTGAAAGTCAAATATATTTTACCGATAGCGAGATATTGCGAAGTTGCGACGTCTTTTTGGTTATCTAGACTTGCATGCGAGTGCATTCGTCAGAGATTCTTACACGGAGCATTGCCTTAGTGCCGTGCTAAACAAAAATGATCAACATTTTTGATTAAAATACTAAGAAATAATACAAAAATGTTCAGAAATATTGTTTCCCTGTACCTATCAGCCTTGTTCGCAAGGGTCTTCATTCTCCCTGTTTGCGCTCTTGCCGCGCTTCCTACAAATATGGACGAGCTTTGCGTTTAGCTTCTTCAGTTTTTGATTCTCTTTCATGACATCAGTTATTTGTTGATTCTAAAACAAATAAATACAAAATATTCGTTATTAATTTATTATATTTAGTTACAAACTAAACACAAGTTATCACTTAGTTAGAACAAAGGTCGAATGCATTGACAGCAGGTTTTTACTGGGCAGAGTACCTACATATATTTTTTACTAAGGATGAACTTATTGTTATAAATTCAACTACGCATTATTTAAGGTAGAAAATGTAAGCTCTGTTACTTTATAACCTCTTTTTGAAATAAATACTTATACTATACTTAAAACTTAACATTGTAGTTTAACCGTTCTCCACGATCCAACAGCAAATTTAAGTTTCAACGCGCATTATGCATAAACTAAAAATTTTTAGAGTTAATTAGTTATTCATAGGTCATGCATGACATACCTTTAAGTCAAGTTT
Source organism: Epirrhoe alternata (assembly GCA_963565295.1). NCBI lineage: Eukaryota > Metazoa > Arthropoda > Insecta > Lepidoptera > Geometridae > Epirrhoe > Epirrhoe alternata. The sequence goes on along the minus strand of OY751381.1, from coordinate 6,426,823 downwards.
ATTAGTAAGGACCAGAAACTTTAACTGTTACAAAACCCTTTCATTTGATACTCACGCGATCGAAAACTTATCGAATTGCTACCAAAAGCTTTACCAAAATTAAATTATTTCGAATAAATAACGGTCAAACATACCTGCACAATAGCACTTCCAGTCGCAACAAACATTGGATTCGTGACTTGCGCAGTTCTCAGTTGCAGTTCCAAATGCATTTTCTGTTGAGTTAGTATCTCGACCATCTAGAAAATGTAATCTTTGTTGGAAAACTTCTAATGGAACGAAAAAGTTTAAGAAAAACCTAGCTTCTACCAAATTGGTGGTCCGGCTAGGATAATAATAATAAATAATGCTCAACATTTCACTCAGCATCATCTAGCCCCAAACTGAGCAAAGCTTGTACTATGGGAAATTGTACATTTATTATACATAGAAGCACCCAGACCCCGAGATAAATATTTGCAGATCATACAAACATTTATCCCGACAATACTTTCTAAGTTTCACTCTTAGGGGTGATTGAAACACAAAAAAAAAACTTTCACAATAGTTTTTAAGTAAGATAGATAGAAAATACTTTATTGTACACCACATGGACATTACAAAATACAAACAAAGATACAAGAAAACATTTAAAGCGAAGTACAATGGGCGGTCTTATCGCTGTGAGCGATTTCTTCCAGACAACCTTAGGATGAACTGGATTAAAGGAAGGCAAAAGGCGGTGTAAATAAAATATGTTTATAAAAACAATTAAATAAATACTAATAAATAAATAAATATATACCTACTATGTACGAATAACTATAATATATATATAAATAACTATATAAATAACTATAATAACTATATAAATAGACTGTACTAAAAATAATCACCTTTCTATAATGGTCGATGTCACGTAAAGATTCATTTGACGGTTGCATACTATCATCGCGTGCCAATTGGGAACTCAGGAAATCTGTAACAATAAATACATATACAGTTCATACAACCAATCTTTAGCTCTCTGAAGTTAGGTGCACTAAACGATTGCGCAGTTTTGGTAGAGTAGGCGAGGGACGATGCAACAAACTACGCAAGTGAGCGAGGCAGCTATACAAACGCTGTCTTTGTCATTTAGGCGTCATCAAAAATGTATTCTGCGCAGCTACTTCAGAGAGCTAAAGATCGGTTGTGCCTACTGTATCAAGGTACGGAATCGCAGCTAGCAGTTCGAAAAAGAAAAAACTATTTAATCTTCTATTAACGCGGACTGCGGAGAGCTGCTGTGGAAACTGGACGTGCCTCTAATCTGCAAAGGTTCTTGACTATAAGATCGAAACAATCGATGAATCGTTAAGTAAAAAAATAATCGTTGGTTTAGTCATTTTGTCTATGATTGAACCTTGTAATCGATTGAGATGAATTGATAGTAGTGAAAATCGATTTTGATAATCTCGATTAAACTTACATTACTATTTGACTGACTTTGACATCATCTAAGTTAAGTGTCACGCATACGTTCCGCCGTGAAAAAGTATACAGGGTGTAAAAAGACGTCTACCGAAGCCGAAAGGGGTAGGTACAGCATCCCAACACACAACCAAATCCAAAAAGATTTTCCGAAAAAATCATTATATCCGGAGAAAACAGCGTTTGAAGATTACTATTTGCGTATGTTCTAGGCGCGTTTTTTTACATAGGTTGCTGGATTTTGACTTTTAACTGTTTTTTTCTTTTATAAATGAAATTATTAGGTACGTATGGGCTTATTATGTTGTACTAGTAGTAAATAACTGAAAATAACATAAAATGACAAAGCCAAGTATAATTTTTTTTTTTGCGTTTTTTTTTCGCAATATATGTTTAGAATCACGGTCTGATTGCAACCCCTCAGTTTTCGGTAGTTGTCTTTTTACACCCTGTATAGTTTCTCGCATAGGAATATTGTGTACGTATTGTTATGTATGATTTACCATTAGTGGTTTCTGTAGATACGTCCATTTGATCGGCAGATGTTTCTGGCCTGTTCATATCGTGGACAGTCTGTCGCTTCTTGCGCACCAATTTGGAGTGCTCCATTTTGTGCGAATGCTGCTGTAACTCTTCTAGTTTAGCCTGTAAATACACATTACATTACCCGACATTTTTCCGCAAAAGCGTAAGCGCACGCACACATAGTAGCAGTCATAATGAAGACAATGTTATCGCATGTTATGTTGTTGAGATGAAGGCGGATAAAGTGGAAAAGAGAATTTAATTTACCGACCCCACATAAGTGGGATAAGGAAGGGAGATCATATACATAGATAGTACATTGCTAACTTCTGCAAAATATGTGCATAAAGCCACAGACGAAACAGCCAGCTGTGGCATAAAGCCAAATATGATTGCATTTGAATATACCTAAAAAAAAAGTAACTCTGTGTGAAAGTAGCTCTGTCTGTCTGTTTGTTATCTATTCACGCCCAAAGTGTGAAAGTAACTCTGTCTGTCTGTCTGTTTGTTACCTTTTGACGCCCAAACCACTGAACAGATTATGCTAAAAATTGCCATGGATAAAGGTTGTATCCCAGGGAAGGACATAGGCTACTTTTTAACCCGAAAAATAACCCAAGGGACCGCGGGTCACACCGTGGGAGCGCAGAAAGTCTTAAATAATCTTGAACTACCTATACATATGTTTGAATATTACCGTTCATTGTTGATACAGTTCGTAATTCTGTTTTATCTGTAATAATTTTCCTTTCACGCGTACCGTCAGCGTTAATAAGCATACTCTTTATTACAACGAAGTAAGGATATCTCAGCAGAATTTGGCGTCTCTGCTGGCATTCTCTCAGTGCTGCTAAATTGTAATAAAGACTAACCTTTTGTCAGCGCCGACGGTCAGGGTGACAGGTAAACCAGCCTAAAGCCTTGTACAGACTAGTCTTAGTAAACAGGATAGATTTATAAATTAATACCGGACGAGTCGGTAGTTAATAGGTTACCTCTAAAGCAGTTTTGGCCTCTTTCAGTTTTCGGCATTGCTCCTCGCGTTCTTTCAAGTAGTTTGCGCACGTTTCACACTCTTCATCCAAGTCCTTGTAACGTTTGCGCAGCTCACGTAGCTCGTCGTTGCTCGCTTTAAGTTGTAATCTAGTTTGCTCCAGCTCCCGGCTAATAAGAATTACATAATTAACTATTAGTGAATTTTTCAGTTTTTTTTAAATAGCACAAGTGTGGCGACCTCTAACTACGATCGCCTGAACTACAAGGGCATCGTAATAGAGTTGCCAATTTTATTTATTTAGTTACTTCAGAGCTTCACCGCTAGATGGCACTGGCGCGCTACCAACCGACGCGATTTGAATCCTAGATCTCGCAAGTAACCTTATTCTTGGCAATTAGCCTTTAAAGAACTATCCGACAAAACGTCGGCCGTAAGGCCAGCCAGGTAAGTGGGTCAGTTGGGCCGACCTGGTGAGGGGAGCTACCTCTTTGCCATAGATTGAGGGAATTGCAACTACCCCCAAACAAGCTTTCGAACATAATTACTTACCCAAGTAAATCTTAGTAATCTTACTAGATGATTTATACAGCGTCAGGAGGCAACCTATGCCTACACTTAACGGGACGCTGTAGTGTCTGTAAACGCCAGATAAAACAGTTTTATAAAACAGTCACCTGTTATCTTTCGCGGAGTTTTTCTCTAGAGCCTTCTGCATCTTAGCCAGCGTGTTTTTCAATTCCATCTTCGTGAAACGGAGCTCTTCAATCGTCTTCGTGAGTCTCTTGTTCTTTTCTACCTCCGCGTCATACGACATGCGGTCGACGACCACCGAGTGTAGGTTCGTCCAGTCTGAAATAATCAAAATCTTACAATAACACAAATAGAAACCTTCTTGTGTTCATTGTCGGTCCCGGCTATTCAAGTCGTTAAGCCATGACGGAGGCCTTAAGGCGGCCAAAAAACTCAGTCACCAGAGTTGGCCACTGACTCATACGAACTTTTGTGTTCACACAGTTCATCTTTCGATAATAGGCTATTTTACACTTTTTTGAAAACTGTTTTAACTCAATCCTGAGGTCACATAATAAACCAGTAGAATTCTTATTTCATTTTTATAAAACCGTAAAATGCCTTAAAAATGCATTTTAATTTATGATGTTTAGTTGTCTCCCGAAAACGCGAGCCGCCATGTTGTGACGTCACATGGTTTGTTTTGTGAACAATACGACTGTGAAAGATAAACTTTTTGTTCCTTTTTTTTTGTCGCTGGGTACAATGCGTTACGCATCCCCTTCGCCGGGGGGCGAGAGGGGTATGTGGGACTCCCCGGGGACTCCCGGTATACCCACTGCCTAAACGTCCCAGCGCCTTTCCGGCGTCGCCTGGAATGGAGGGGGTCCGGGAAACTGGCAGATCCTTTACATCCAGACCCCCTCCGGCGATCCCCGCCCTTACGGGTGCAAGGCGGACGAAGGTGCCCCTGCACCTAGCGTCCGCTACTCACCAGCAGAGCTCTCCGCTCCCTTCGTCCACTGCGCGCTCTAATTAAAGAGTCCGCGTGGAGAAGCCTCCAAACGGCCGCAGAGGACAGGGAGAGCGGCAGCGTAACACCGACACTCCTCTTCCACTGCGGCCCCACCGCCAACGCATCATCGGTGCGCCACCGTTTGGTCGCGGAAGATAGGGCGAACGGCAACGAAACACCGACACACCTCTTCTCCCTCAACCCCTCCTGACTGCGGGGGACAGAAATTACTCCGTGCTCCGCACCCGCCTCAGACGCATCCAGAGCGGGCCCAACCGCAAGCCCACTCGGAGTGTCCCCGCCTGGGATTCCTGTTAGCTTCACCGTGGGCGTTCAAACCACGGTTAATGAGCCCCCCCATCGCGACAAGATCGGAATCCACGGGGGGAATCCAAACTTTTTGTTCCTAACTTAACACAGTGACGTCACAAAATGGCAGAAGGCGTTTTTGGTGGCTTGAAGATAGAAGAAAAATTACGATTTTTAAAATTGAATTATAAAATGTTTATTTAATTTTTATAAATAAATATCGACGTTTATCGTTTACTTGTAACGAAACCTATGGTATACATGCATTTTTGTGTTTTCTTACATGGTGTAAAATAGCCTATTACGAGTGATTGATGAAAAGTGAAAGATACATACATACATAAAGTCACGCCTCTTTCCCAAAGGGGTAGGCAGAGACCACGGATCTCCAGTCGCTACGATCCTGACACACAACTTTCGCCTCATTCACTCTCATTACATTCTTCATACATGCTCGTCGGTTTAGGGTACTTTTGACCTGGCCCTTCTCCAAAATGTCGCCAATTTGATCCAAGAAGGTTCGCCTAGGTCTTCCCCTTCCAGCTGTCCCATACACACTCGCCTCATACACTTGCTTTGTCAAACGATTGTCATCCATCCTCTCTACATGCCCAAACCATCTTAACATACCTTTCTCGATCCTCAACACTACATCTTCTTTCACTCCACACTGTTCCCTTATCACACTATTTCTCACTCTATCATTCAACGTTACCCCACACATACTACGCAACGCTCTCATTTCAACAGCATTCACTCTACTCTGATGTTTTTTCTGCCACACCCAACTTTCACTTCCATACATCAATGTCGGTACCAACACTCCTCTATGAACTGCCAGTCGTGCCTTGTTGGACACTTTCCGGCTGCTCATAAAATCATGGAGAGCCCCATTCACTCGGTTTCCAGCATTCACTCTCCTTTCGATATCCTCATCGTACTTCCCATCTCTTGTAAACAATGTCCCCAAAGTGAAAGATGCAGAATGAAAATATCTTACACTTTTGTTTTGTTGGTGCACTCTTCATTTGGGAATCTTGTTTCACTGTGTTCAGACGTTTCATTCCTAATAATAATAGCCGTTTAATCAGACTTATTAAATTTGTAGGTTTATAACTTACTAGGTGTTACCCGCGATCCCTCGGGAAAACATCACTTTCCCGGGATAAAATATAGCCTATGTTCATCAGGGATAATGTAGGATTCTAATGGTGAAAGATTTTTTGAAATCGGTCCAGCCTTCGGAGCCTATTCAATTCAAACAAACAAATCTTTCCTCTTTATAATATTGGCGTAGATTCCAATTGAAAGGTGCCAAATGAACGATAAAATGAACCATCTGATAACACTTGAGCGAGAGAGATGAAGGTTTGATTGCCTTTTTATTTTAAAATGATCACAGCGTTTGTGTCCCTATAGTGTTTGTGTCATACCTTCATCAGTGTTAACAGCAACATGAGCGACCGTTGGTTTCACATTAAACGCCATCGAATAGTCCGGAGTGGCGGCTTTCGTTTTCAGTTCCATAACTTGATTCTGTAAGAAATGAGATTCACATTGAACTGAATTAGAATAGGCATAGAATGCATTCTTGTTTACGTTACACTTGTTTAGAAATTAAATTAGCGCTTGTGGTGTAGATTGCTTAGTCGTTCTCGATAGATCGTCAAAGTTAAGCAACGTTCTCGGTCAGTAAGTGGATGGGTTACCGCCAGTGGCATTATCAACTGAGCGCTTCCGTGCTTCGTAGGCCTAAAAACTTCGTCACCAGAGTTGGCCATGGACTCATACGAACTTATATACATACTTATTAGGAAACAGAGAAATAATGCTGGACTTTTTCACACAGCATTCTAGCCTTAAACAAAGCTTGTACTATGGTAACCAGATAACTGACTACTTATATACTTTTTTGTTTTTAAATACATACATATTATACATAGAAACACCCAGACCCGACATTAATATTTGCAGATCATACAAACATTTATCCAATTTCTATTAAAAAAAAAGCATTTGACATATTCTGATTCAGTAGGACTAGGATAGAATATTTGGTAATTATGACTCTCTCACCTCTAAAGCAGCCTTCTCTTTCTTCAGCCGCATGCACTGTTGGTCTCTTTCCCTCAGATACTCAGCACAGGTTTCGCATTCCTCATCCAGTTCGCGATACTTCTCCTTTAGCTCCTCCAGTTCTGTTTCGCAAGATGCCAGCTGCGCTTTCAACTGTGCGATCTCACTGTGAACAATTTTCATAGCTTTAGTGGAATACAATTGAGGAATCAGGATTCTGGAGGAACATGAACTCTTATTTCCTGGCAGTTTTCGAACTTAATGTCAATTTCGAATAACCCGGTCCATTATACAGGGTGTGGCAAAATTTTCCAACATTCAGGGCAGCTACCTTTTTTTTATATTTAGAAGGTTTTGTTCTTAGGAAACTATAGGTTTATTTAAAAAAAAAACACAACTGCATTTTTTGATTTTTGAAAAAATGTACAGTCAGCCTAGAAAATGACATTTCTAAAAAAAAACAAGTAGGTCTCAATCGACGCTAATTCCCATTAAAAACACTTTTCTCAATGTAACTTAGCAAATCAAATCGTAAGTTTTTGATAAAAATAAAGGAATAGTAAACTCACTTATCACTATGTAGCCTGCTGCGTGATGTGTCTGCCTTCAACTGTTGCATTTCATCGATAACATAGTTTGACAAATCTGTAATTAAATGCTAGGGATTAAGAAGTTGAACAATAAAGGTTATCCCACATAATAAAGTTATCAATAAAATACTATGTCTCAGCCTGAAAAAAAAAACTAACATTTGCAGTTTGCAAATGCATATTTTTTACTATCGCTATAAAGCTCAAAATCACCCTAAAAATAAATTTTAATTTATTCTACCGTAGAGATTCATACTTTTCCGTTTATCATAGAAAGTTCTTCTTAAAATACTACGCATTCGAAGTATGAATCGCCATGATTTCATGAATAAACTTACCTGAAGGCGACGGTGCGTGCGGAGTAACGCTTCTATGCAAGTCGTGCGAGCTTTGTCGGCGTCTACGCGCAGCTTTAGCTAGCGCGCTACTCGGCCTAGAGAGCTCGTCGTCCTTATCGCTCTAAAAATAAAGACCAATTTTGATTAGCTTTTATTTCATATCATGTGTGAGCTCATCACTCTTATCGCTCTACAAATTAAGACCAATTTTGATTAGCTTTTATTTCTTACCATGTGTTTCACAGGTGAATGAATGAATGAAGAGATCGCTTCTTAAAGAAATAACCGCCGTACGTTTTTTTGTTTTGTTTGCTTTTGCTTGTTTTAATTATTTTGTTGGCAATAAAGGAATGAAAGGCACAACTTTCATTGATGGATCAAATTACAACGAGTTTCATTCATTCTTTATTTTGAGACAAATCTTACAATTTGCGTTTTGGTGTCAATGCAATGTTTTGATGACAAAGAGCTGATCTAATGCTTAAACCAGGAGCTGTTTAAGTAAACTCCTCAGTGAATAGTTCATTTTAATCAGTTATCTATAAAGTTTTTTTTGTATACAATTAGTTTTTTGGTATAAGTACATTATGAAACTTACATGATCCGTTCTCGATAGCAGGCTGTCACGGCTGAAAAACAGAAAAATTATAGTAAGGTATGTACAATTTGTCTTCACACGTAGACTAGCGCCTATCCTTATAGAATGCAGATAAAGTACTACACTCCTAGTATTGATCTTCTCCTTGTTTCAGTTCTTGCGAACCAGTGTGGTTCTTGGAACGTGAGCACTGGTGGTCTAGTGGTGTGGCCCCGCTTTCCGATCGTAAAGGTCATGGGTTCAATCCCGGTCGTGCACCAATGAGTTTTTCTGCCGAACAAATTATGTACAATATGCCAGTACTCTCAAACGGTGAAGGAAAACATCGCGAGGAAACCGGCATGTCGTAGAACCTAAAAAGTTCGAAAACATGTGTCAAGTGCACGAAAGGAGACTCTTCAAAGGATTTTGAGTCCTTTCGGGCACTGTGACACAATGTGTTCGAACATTGGTTCCACACATAATTATACTGGTTACCTTACAATGTTTTCCTTCACTGTTTGATTACTGTTATAGTGCAAATAATTTCTTCGGATAAAAACTCACTTTTATACCACCGGAATAACAAAACATTAAGTGGCGCCGCTTGTACTAGACTACAATTCTCTTCTTCTTTATTTTTCCTTCATCATCATCATCATCATCTCAGCCCGGTATCACCTACTGCTGGGTATAGGCCTCCTTTCGCTTTTGCCAGACTTTCGGTCCTGTGCGTCCCTAATCCAGGTTTAGCCCTCGACTTTTTCAATGTCATCGAAGCAACGCGCTTTTGGTCGACCCCGATTTCTACTGCATACTGATTCACTGATTTCACTTCTAATCTTTTCTTTACATAGTATAAAATGAAGTCCCTTCCGCTTAGATCTTTTCAGCTACTCAACGGATTTTAATGCAGTAAGAGTATTCTGATAAATAAATACTGGTTCTTTTCTAAATAACATTAAAATGTTTTACCCTTTTCCTTGTCCGAAAGGAGTACTTCTGCCAGACAAGTCGTCATCGAAGAAATCATCTGTTATCTGTTTGGATCCGAATACTGCTTCAATATTTTTATGCTCTGAAAAATACGCTATCGTTAATATTTGACCTGAAGTTGGCAGCACTGGATGAGGTCTGTACATTTAAGTACTTGCTTCGGCACTACATATACTACTACTGTACATATAATTGATAGTAAAAACGTAATCAAGATCACGACAGTATCCCTAAGGCGCGATAGACAGACATCTCAGATTAATTTTTTCATGTATTGCAGATACTTTGAAGGTGTCTTAGGGGGGAGTCAACTCCGGTCAAAAAGTGACACTCCGGGAGTGGCGATAGAAAGGAAAATTTGAAACTGTTAATTATTTAAATTAATAATAAAAAATTGAGGTTAAAAATAATTAAAAACGCTGACGCTGTTTGCGAGCAACAACGAGCGCGGCGGGAAACGCCGCCAGACCCCAAAGTTTGTTAATCTTTGCCGAATGGTAACGGTTACATTACAGTGTCGCGCATTCAATGTTTTTTTCTCATCTCAAAAATGCCCAACGCGTCTAGAGAAGTTTTCACTTCAATAACTATAAAAATAATAATACCTTCTAGTTCCTCAAACAGTCGTTTCGAGTCATGTAAACTCTGGCGCCTTCTTGCAACAGCATCCATGGACGTGCGAGATCGTCGACCACTTTCCTCTACCTCAACCAAACGATGCTAAAACGAATTAGATTTTAAATAAATAATGCTGTACATTTTACACAGCATGTGTGTACCGAATGACTGCTAAACTACTTCATATCATTTTTATTGTAAATATACTAAACAGAAAACATAGGGAATCGAACCCGCAGCCCACTGCATCACAGAGGTCGTCCAAGAAGAGGTTTTTTAACCTAGAAAATAAGCTATTTTACATACACATATACAGTGCCACAAACTGGACCGGTGGCCAAAAGAGGAACTAACGAACTTTACTGTAAAATTTATATTTCTGCCAACACCAAATGCGATAACAGCGCTACTCTCACCGGTACAGTTAAGTTTGTGTGCACTGTAGGTACTTTACCTCTAGAGACTGCTTCGCAGACTTCAATTGTTCGATTTCCTCGTTTAAGATTTTGATTGTATTTCTCAATTCTTCACATTCGGCTTGTAGTACTGTGTATTTCTCACTTAATTCATTGATCAGCTTACTGTGTTCTTTATCATCATCTTCTTTAACTTTTTGAAGCCTGCGGTGGTTTAAAAAACGATTAAATTATATTCAAAGTATCAATGCACAACTGAAATTTTACTGTAGGACGATCTATTTAATGTTATTTACTGATGCTGCTGGATGATGCTATGTGAAAAATGTCCAGCATTATTTATTAACTACCTATACATATAAGAAGACTTACCTAATTATCATTCTGCTTTGTACTTCAGCCGTCTTTTCATGTGTTTTTATATTGACTTCCAGTCTGGAGCAATCGCGAGTCTTGACTTCTAAGTTCCGTTTCACTTCAACATTTTCTTTCGACAACGTCTGAACCTCTTGTTTCAATCTTTCAACATGAGCAGACGCTTCTTTCATAGCTTCTCGTAAAACAAGAATGTCCGAAGTCATTTTATCAATATCTATGTTGTTTTGTTTGATAGTGGCACATGATTTTTCTAATTCGACGGCATAAGACTTTGCTTCTTTTGAAATCATATCGTTTGCGGCTTTGAGTTTCTCGTTACTGTCATGTAGGTTTTTGACGCTGTTCAGAAGTTCATTGACTCTGGCTTCATTTTCATACATTGACTTTATAGTTTTCTCTTTGGCGTTAATATTATCCTTCAATTTGCTTATTTCGTCTATCAAATTTTGTGACATGGTCACATGCTTTGAATCTTCTTCGACTTTGGTGTTTAATGCAAAATTAAGTTCACCTTCTAGTTTTTTGATTTGGTCTAATTTTTCTGATATTTCTTCAGATTTCTTATTATTTACATCTTTTAAGATCTCATTTAACTCATTTAGTTGTTTTTCTTTTTCTGACAATGTTTCTTTTAATTCCTCAATTTCTTGAGAATGCTGCCCTTTTGCTTTCTTATTTTCGCATTCGTTGATAAAATGTTCTAGCAAGCGTAACAAACTATGGATATTAAAAGGCTCACATAACTGAACTTTTTCAGGGCTAATCAAATTAAGTTCTAAAAGCTTCTGATACGTTTCTTTAATAATATTCGAATTTTCTTGTTCTTTCCTTACAATATCTAAAGTGACTGCATTATTTATTTCTTGAATGGTTGCGTTCTGCGCTTTAAGTAAATTGTATTCTTTGTCTTTTTCAGTTAGGTTTTGTCTCATTTGAGTTAAAGTTTCATTTGTGGAAGTGTATTCTTCAATAAGTTTAGTTGTAAAACCTTCGATTTGTTCGAAAACACTGACACTAGACAAGTTGAAATGTTTATCTAATGTGGCCAAAAACTTACTTTTTAGTATTTCTGTTCTGTTTGAGTAGGCTTCGAAAGGTATGTCTGGATTAGTATAAATTATCTCAGTAAGGCTCAAATGGTCTTTTAGTTGAGTTACAACTTTGGTAATAAAGTTTAAGCTTTCATCTCTTCCATCTAAATCCTTTTGAATTCTTAAGATATCTGCTTTCATAAGATTGATTTGCACTTGCAATTTAGCATGTGATTCCTCATAATCCTTTAGTTTGTTTGCAAGGTTTTCTACTTCGTTGCCATGTCGGGTAACAACATTTTCGTACAATAATTTCATTACTTCAATAATTCTCATTCTACTTGTAGGGTTTTTGTTTTCAATACCAGTTTTTTCAAGATAAAATTTAAAGCAATCATTTTTATCGGTCATATACAATTCAAGTGGCTGTTGATCTTGAATATCAGGCATACTACATTTTTTGCTCTGTGGACTGGTTGATATAGATTCATTAGCTAATTCAAAGTTCAAACTTTCATCTAAATCCATCGACATGTTGCTTTGATCTAAGTGATGTTTAATGGTCACGACATCTTCAGTCAGCACTTTACAATCTTCACGGCCAGCATGTATCTCGCTTTGTAAAGTGCATATTTTGTTGTGTCTTGATGTGGTATCTGAATCACTTAAACTTCTGTTTAGTTGTGATTGACTATCGTTATTTATTCCATTCTCATCATTGGCTTCACATTTGGGGCAGCGCATTGATTTCTGCTCAACTTCAAAAGCTTGACATTGGTCAAGTAATGCCAATTTTTGCTCTTTTAATTCAATAACTTCTTTATTAAGATCATCGATTTCAGATATATTCTCCATTACTTGTGTAGACAATGAATCATTTTCATCTTGCAGCGCTTTCAGTTCTATGTTCTTAGCGTTTAAAGTGTCTAACGTTTTAGTTAATTCCTTTACTTTATTTTTATAATCTTTTTCTACCGTTTTCATTTTATGAATTAAAGCATCTGTTGAAGGCATTTCTAAAACAATATCGTTGTATTTCTGCTCAATATCTTGCTTTTGCTTAATAGCAACAGATAGCTGTTCTGACAAAAGTTCTAATTCTTTTAGAATCATTTCTTTTTCTGTATCTTTAATTTCACTAATTTGGGTTGGATTATTCTGTCCATCGCTTACTTTGGAGCCTTTTACATCAAGATACTCAGTGACTTGTTCTTGCAATTTAATATTTTCTTCTGTAAGTTTCTCAAGTTTCGCGCACAAATTTTCATTATCACATTTTAAAATGTCTATTTGATTGTGAAGCAAATTTGTCTCCGGGACGTTGTGATCAACTGCTTGGCAATCAGTTTCGTTAAACATGTTCTGTGTTGAATCTAGGCATGTTTGGTTATATCCGACTAAAGTATTATCTGCAGTAGTTAGAGTAAAATTTGTATCTAACATTAAAAGATCGCCGTCAAGAGCTGATTCATTTGTAGTTTGATTACTTGTTACAGTGCTTTCTAATAAATTTGGCAAAAAGTATCTTTTATGGCCGGAGTTTATGACATCGCTGAATGACGAATCGTCTTTCAAAATAGTCATAAGCTGGTTAAGTTGTTTTTTGAACTCAGGCATATCTCGTTGGCAAACATTATGTACTCTACTGTGGTGGTGTTGCAAACCTTTGACCTGAGAATTCAAAGATTTGTTTTCGGCGTAAGTTGTCGCTGTTAAAATGGACAAATTGGTCCGATGGTTTACTGTTTTCTTTTCTAACTCTTGGCTTAGCTCAACAAGTGAATAAACCTCCTCGCTCAATTCTCTGTGTTCTTTGGACAAATCTTTGTTCCAAATTTCTAACTGCTCAACAAGGTTTGTTAAATTTATGTTTTCTTGTCGAATAGTGCGCAATTCTAAAACAAGTTTGTCACATTCTACACACCTATTTAACACCGGTTGCTTGTTGTTAGTACTTGATTTGGATATTATCATAGAAACGTTTTCGTTACGTTTTTCATCGACAGCTTCAATGATTTTATCGCAACACGTTTTGAAAAGACTTGGAGGACAGTTTACTTTGATGTTTACACGTTCAGCATTAGAGTGTATAACGGATTTTCTCGATAACAACTCAGTTGACTTTCCAGTTTCTTCTAATAATTGCAAATTGATTTGTGTTTCTTCATGTAAGTCTCGAATTCTTACTTTAAGTTTCTCGTTCTCTGACTGCAAAAATTTCATTTCTTCTTTCATTGTCAAGTCAAGATCAAGAAATTGTTTTTTCCATTCTATTGCTTTCTGTTCCATAGCCTTTATTTCAGCATATGATATCTTTAGTTCTTCTTGTATTTGTTGTAACAATTCGCTACTAAGTTTGAGGTCACATTCAAGACTTTTGTTATTTGCACTAATGATTTCCATTTTACTCTTTAACTCTTTGTTTTCTAACTCTACCGGAGACTGCATTATAATATGATCTCCTACGGCATCAAGTAAAGGAAGAATATTATTAGATTGGTTTCTGCTCTCGCTCATCAAGCAATTTTTGATTGATGAATTCTTTTCTTTGATATTGTCTATTATATTACTTAATTTTCTGATAATATTTTCAATAAGCTGATCATTCGATTCTTGATTTGCCAAGAGAGTTTCTTTAACGTTTGTCAATTCAGCGCATTTCTGTTGCAATTGGTTATTTAAATCATTCAACTGTTGAGTGAAACCTTCTTCTTGTTCACATTTTTCTTTGCTTTCTTGTGATTTTGATGGACTTACATAATTATGAGTTTCTGTTTCCTGATTGGTAATTTGTTCGCAACAACTATTATCATTTACTTTTAAGGACATATCGTTGACGTCATTAGTTTCTTGAGATGCTTTGACTTGCTTCTCAAAGTTATTTAATTCAATTTTTTTAATATCCAACTCATGTTTTAATGTTTCAATTTCTTTTAATTGGCCGCTGTTTCGGTCATTTAATTCTTTTATTTCATTGTTAAGGTGTTGCACAGACCTATTGAGGTTTTCGGTTTCTTTCATAGCGTCGGATATTTGTGATTCATGTTGAAGCACAAGAGCAGCTATTTCATTTTTCAATTCAATATTACTTTTTTGAATTAAGCCTTTTTGTGAAATAGTTTCAGTAGCAATATCTTCTAAAATATTGAGGTTAACGTTCAGAGCATTATATACGTTAACAACACTATCTAACATTTCTGGTAATTCTCGCACATCACCAGTTAATATCGTAAAAACATTTTGTACTTTTCTTACGGCCATTTTTGCTTTATTTAGACAATCTTGGAACTCGTTGTTTTTAGTGTTTAAGTTTTTAATTTCTAAATTCTTGTTATTGATATCTTTTTCTAATATGATAATGGTGTTTGTTGCTTTGTCTAATTGTTCTAATAGAGTTTCAATCGTATTATTTAATTGTTCTTTTTCTGCTGAAGTAGTTTCAAGTCTTATGCTATCTTTTTTGAGATTGTCTATTTGAAGAGCCTGCTCGTTGCATAAAATATTACATTCATTGATTCGTTCTTGTTCTTCAGATAACTTTTTAACTAGTTCCTGTTCAGCGTGAGCCCTCTCGTTCTTTTCACGAAGCAACGAATCTATTAAAGCCAAGTTTTCGTTTGCTTGTTTTGAAAACTTGGCTATTTCCGCATTCAACATTTCAACTTCTTCTGATTTAACTTTTAATTTATCACCTGAATCTTTATCACCTGATTCATTATTGTTTTGCATCTTAGATTTCCATAAATCTACTTCTTTTTTGCTATTATCTAAAGCCAGTTTAAGTGAATGTATTACGTTCTTGATGTTTTCGTTGTTAGCCAACGTTTTGTCTTCATTAATCATCATGCTTTCTAAAACAGATTCACTGATGTGTACATCAGTTAAATTTTCTTTGTTTGTGAGTTTAATTTGTAGTTCTTGTACGACACTGTTATACGAATCAATATCATTTTGAGCAGACTTCAGGTTATCTTTCTGACTTTTAATAGTACAATTTAATTCATTGACAGTTGATCGCAATAGCTCATTTTCGTTTTCAAAGTAACTCAATTTGTTCTTTAAACTATCCACTTGACTAAGAAGATCATGGCCAGACGTTTCTAAACGTTGAATTTGCTCTTTTTGAGCGTTGATATCAGTTTCAAGATCTTTTATAATTTGATCCTTAGATGCTAGCTGTGCTTGCATGTCTTTTATTAAAATATTAGGGCGTTCGGAGACTTCGTCGTCATCAGGGCCGACAATGCTTATTTCATTGTCACTGTTTACTAGGGATATGTCTTTAGACATGTCCATAAAGTGTATTATTTCTTTGTCTTTGCCTTTAAGTGGTATTTTGCCTAAAGAAAAAAATCAATTAACAATAATACATAGGTTTCTATGCAATTTTCATTAACGGTTATTAATAGTTACCAATAACGTCTGCTTGCTTAATTCTTTGTTCTTCTAACAAAGAGAGCAGCTCTTGTTCTCGCAATTTATATTTGTTTTTAAGCATATCGTAGTTGACTTCCCAGTCTGTCAGTTTTGTGCTGAACTCCTTATGCTGTGTTTCAAGTTCTATCTGTAATGGATAAAATCAGACATGATTTTAATATTCTAGAGACAACCTACCTAAAGTCTTAAGAAACGAAACTAACGAAAGTCCTGAGATCAGCCTGCTTACTATGAGCGGTTTACCACCTACCTCACTTTTTCTTTCACAATAAGGCAAAAGCATCTACAAAAGCGAAAATATAACTAATTATCGTTTTTGAATAGCCGTAGAATTAGAGATAGGTTATCGCGATAGGAAATCGCGTTTATTTAGCAAAAATTTAGTTCTTCATACCTTTACAGTCTTTTTATCTTGTTCGGTGGTGTGTATTTTTCTTCTTAGCTCTTCTATTTCCAAATCCTTTTCTTCACTGCGGCTTTTTAAGACTTCGAGTTCATCTTGAAGTTTCGCGGTAGTTTTTGTTCTCTGTTCTAATTTTTCGATAAGTTCAACCTGAAGAGAGATGGAATAAATTTTTAGAACTAATCAATTATAGAAAACAGTATTTTTAATAAATTAAATAAGTTAATCTTACCACGCTTGGAGAATACATCTTTTCTCTATCAGTCAACTCCACCAGGTCTTTGAGATTTTTCTCAGCTTGTTTAGCATTTTTTCTTAGTACGCAAGGTGGAGTTTTGGAAGCATCTGCAAAAGTATGTTGGTAAAAATACAATCCATACTTCCATACTAATATTATAAATGCAAAAGTAACTCTGTGTGTCTGTCTATCTGTTTGTTAACTTTTCACGCACAAACCATAAAACAGATTAGGCTGAAAATTGGCACGGGAAGCACATAGGCTACTTTTTATCCCGCAAAAATCCCGAGGGACCGCGGATCACACCACGGGAGTGCAGCTAGTTAACTATAATTATCAAGAAGTAATTGTAATTGAGTGTATTTACTGTAGCATTCATGATATGGAGAACACCCTTCTTTTGAACAGTCGTCGTCGTCACTATCTGGAAACAAAATGTACTATTTATTTATCTATTCCATTAACATGTTCCCAAATACCAACTCAGTTTTGTGGAAGTTACCACAACTTACAAAATAGGAAAGTTAAACCGATTGTTTCTGTGGTTTAACCATTTCTAAGAACAAAACTCATAAAAATATTGTGTATCTCACCAATTTCAATAACTTCGTCATTGAAGTTCACTTTCCGTTCGTTTGGCGGAGGAGTAATGAGCCTCGGCGGTTCTTCGGGCAAGCTCAACAATTTGTCAATAGGCATAAATTCAGCAGCATTTTGTATCATAGATGGGCTGAAAAACGTTATAATAAAGTCAAGGTATAGGGGATGAAAATCCGCTCTCTATGCCATTGGGGAAAAGCACTTTTAATGACGTCCATATTACGGGTGCTGATTTTATATTACCTACATGTCCGGACCTAGGGAGCAAGGGAAACAGACTGTTCTGGCGAAGTTTTTAGAGTTTGTTTATATTACACTAGCTTCTGCGTGCGGCTTCGCGCGCGTGGTACCAACATTTTGAACAGACTATATGCTATTCCAGGTCACTATCAACGCCTATACCATGTTTAATCGGTTCACTGGTTTAGGCGTGATTGAAACACAAACATCAAAACAAACTCAAAAACTTTCAGCTTTAATATATGAGTGGGATTACACATACTTGTACTTTAGAGATGGTGTGCTGAACTTAGGCACTTTCGGTACACCCTCTTCAATGGGGTGTAATGTTGATATGGTTATTCGTCTTGGTGGTAGCAGTTTTCTTCTAACTCCACCCATAAGCTCCACATTAGAACGTTGGCTGCAGCCATTGAGAATAAAACGTTGTAGATTCGCTATCTTTTTCTGCAAATCTTGCTGTAATATAAAATATTTAATAAGTATTTGAACATGAATGAACCATGGCGTCTAAACTTCGATGCAGCCAAATTTTATTAGAAAAAGCCTTATTTTACGAATATAGTCTCATAAACCCTGTTGTCAATATAAAGAAATATTTACCTCAACGTTTATCTTTGATTCAAGCATTACTTCTAGATTCTTCTTGCTTTCTAATGTAGATTTTAGCATCGATAGCTCTTTTGTCAACTTTTGGATCATAGTAGCATCTGTTGCAACGGCATTTACTTCTGGCTTGTTCTTTATAATTTTAGCTCTAGTGGCGAATCTGAAATTATCCATTATTCACTTAATTTTTTTAATGAATTGAAAGGGGATGATTAAAGAAAACCGGTTTCACTAGAGGCTTAAATGAAGGTTTACATCGCGATAATGAGCAAGAAATGGCTAAGTGGAACGGACTCCTTTTCTATTTAATTACGTTTTTAAAAAACTAAAAAGAAACCCGACTTCAATGTTTGACTTATAGGTATGGCGCGGCGTTTCTGAGAAAGAGGTTTTTTGAGTTTTACGGGAAAACTATCATTCTCTCAGGAGTAAAATTGATATGGGACCAACTCGAGAGTTAATTCTTTCAAACAAATAAAAAAGTCGAAGAAAAGAAGAAGGTCAAGAAATCGGTCTACAACTGACGGAAATATCGGTGAACATCCATAAAAAAAACGTACATACAAAATAGGTTTCAATTTCCACCAACAAAGAGTTTTGTCTTTTGATTCCACATTTTTGAATTGTGAACAGCTGCAAGTTCATTTCAACTCTTTCTGCTCACTTACAGGCATACCATAGAACGTGACATAAAGTTATTCCGGAGTGTAAACTGTCAAAATGTATGGTTATTCTTGATTTATTCGGTGGAATAACTTTATGTCAAGTTCTATGGTAAGCCTGTTAGTCTTTTCCGCTCTACTATTTGTTGGTGGAAACACACACAAGTATGAACTTTATTCTTGCAAGTTCAGCGGACTCCGTACGGAGTTCGCTCCGCTGCTCGTGGTGTAAGCCGGGCTTTTTTCCTATGATAAATTGACGAAATGACTACACTTACTGTAAAGTTGAATTTGTTTCCTCCAAAGCAGCTGGAGTGATAGCGCATATAATACACGTCTTTGCGTTGCCACCAAGTGAGTTTTGAAGTATTCGTGTCAACTTGCTGTCACGGAAGTTTATGTACCTGAAATAAGGATAAGACGGTTTAAAAATACGTAAAAACTACTTCCAAAAAGGGAAAGTCCCAATTTTTCGTCTCTTCTCCCAGATCCAAAATGACCACAATGGTCAGATATGAGGTATTTTTGGTGGTGTATGAATGATGGCAAGCTGTAGACATTTAGACAGAGCTAGGCACTCCATAATCCTTTGAAGTCATACACATTTTCGCAAAGCATACATGATATGTTGAAAGACTTGCAAGTCTTTCAGCTAATTTCGTCAGGATGATTTAGCAGTATTCGTTTAATATTTGTATAATTACTTAATTTGGTTCTCCGACAGATGTTTGATGACAAGCGCGAGTGACGTCAGGGACTTATTGATGGCCGTTCCTTCCTTGAAGCGGATTCCTGTGGCGCCGGTCTGACCTGCACGCTCAGATCCCGCCAAATCAACTAGGTTCAGCTGAGACACATTCACACAGCCGGCTTGTTCTTCCCCTTCTATATGCTCACGGGATTCTATGCTCTATAAATTATTGTAACAATAAGAAACATGCTAATATAAATGCAATGGTGTTCAGCAAAGTTTTAATATTCGTGAAAAATGTGCATAGTCTATAGGATTTTTGTATTCAAGAACTCGAAGCAAGAGGACCTGGTCCTTTCAGAGCAGCTGAGCTATAAATAATGTGTGTGGGACATCTGGACATCTGGAAGGAATGTGGGGAGGCCTTTGCCCAGCAGTGGGACAGCAGCGGCTCATAATAATAATAAAAAAAGTATGATAAGGTGAGATGGTTACCATCATAGTTTCATATGACCTTTTTTAGAAAGAAAACTTACTATTTGAAAAATGGAGTGGGATCTGCTGCTACTCTCATTCATATTTGTAAAGGCTGTCTGCCTGTTCGCATTACCCTGAAAAGTGTGAAAAGGATGTGTTAGCATGAAGACAATTATCTAGTTTTACTAGCCACATAAATTATTTTTATCAGTTTAAATATATTTTTTCATGAAATTTTATAGGATAGAATAGATTTTATTTGACACACAACATGGAAAAAGTTACAAACAGAATGACAACACAGCGTACCTACCTACCTTTAACACATAACAGTCAAACAGTCAATTAGACTACTAGCATGGACGAAATACTACTAGGTTTACCTTATAGCAAGGTATTGTACCCACCTGCCTAATACAAACGTCCATGGAACAAGCCAACACCAACATAACATTCAGGTATGTAGGTACGTACCTCTAAGTAGGTACTCACGTACCAAATTGACAAAACTTAGGTAAGTGGGTATCCAGGTAGGAGTAGGAAGCTAAGAAGATAGGTACATGTAGGTACTGCTTCTTCCAATGCGGTGCCAAAAAAGTCCAGTCTCAGCTTAGATGCCACTCCCAAGTGTGATGGCGTTGTTTCTGAGACTGGGTCTTTCCAGGGTGACATCATTTGTGATGTTTTACTAGTTATTCTGCTATTCAGAGCGCATCATAATTTAATCAAGGATTCACACCTTGCTCTATGTTCATGATCCCTTTAAAGACTATCCTACTGGCTAAGAGTTATAACAGTAGAAGGATATTGTATAGTTACCACTTTCACAGCTTCTAAAACTTCTTCTGGGGAGGCAGTAACATTTTTAGTGGCTTCAACCTCGATGCCTACAGTTAATGTTTGGCGGATACTGACCTCCTTAGTCAAGTCTAAAAGATCTCTCAAATTTTCATTGTAGAGCTCAATATACGAAACACTGAAAATAAAAAACTTTACTAGGTATATGGCCAACTACCTTGGGTTCATCCAGATTTATTAATAGACACCTACATCGGGATAAAATAATGGCAAATAAGTTGTATGGAAAGCTTTTTAAAATTGAATCATGGTATATATATATACCATTAGTAGTGTTTAAAGTCATCAGGATGCTTGGTTTATTGTTATACTATGCATAAGGATAATTATGTAGGACTAGCTGACCCGCAGAAAAATTGTTTTGCCATAAGTACTAATATCGAAAAATTGTTTTGCCATAAGTACTACATAAGTACTAATATCGCTAATAAAAACATAAGGGTTGGTGGGCCGAATCTTAAAATTTCAGACCAAAGAGGTCTGGTGGTCTCCGGCTGCTTTGGGTGAATCATATTATGTTTCTAAGCAGTTTTGTAGCAGAACTGTTCTGATAATAAAAAAAAACCTCATTTCATAGCTAGGAACATTTTGTATTGGAAACCTAAAACCTCATTTCACAGCAAGGAACATTTTGTATTGGAAACCTAAAATCTCATTTCACAGCAAGGAACATTTTGTATTGGAAAACTAAAACCTCATTTCACAGCAAGGAACATTTTGTATTGGAAAACTAAAACCTCATTTCACAGCAAGGAACATTTTGTATTGGAAAACTAAAACCTCATTTCACAGCAAGGAACATTTTGTATTGGAAACCTAAAATCTCATTTCACAGCAAGGAACATTTTGTATTGGAAAACTAAAACCTCATTTCACAGCAAGGAGCATTTTGTATTGGAAACCTAAAATCTCATTTCACAGCTAGGAACATTTTGCATTGGTAAACTATATTTGTCATTTTAAGTATTTTCTGTTACTTATTATTTATGTTTCTCACTGTTTAAACCTTCCCTGAACTTCCACAGATATTTCAAGATCAAAATTAGCCAAATCGGTTCAACCATTCCTGAGTTTTGAGTTGTGCGAGACAAACAAACAGCAATTAATTTCTAAATTAAATATAGTAAAGCTTGATATTTACAAAATCTACATAAAAGATGTTTTAAAAAGTGATGGTTCTTACCTTACAACAAAATCTCTTCCTGGTATCTTTTTAATCATCTCAAACAGGTTTAGCACTGCCAATGGAATAATACCAGGAGATTCATCAGTTCCTGTCATGGTATAAGTCTTGCCGGAGGAAGTTTGACCATAAGCAAATATTGTTCCGTTGAAGCCAGCCACGGCCGCTTCCACAATCGGCTTGGCGACGTCATTGTAAACGTCCAGGGTTTTGGTGTTCTCACCATACACTTTGTCTGAAATAATATTAGTTCAAGACAATATACTTACTTGGGTTTGGCATTGGGTTACTTTCACAGTGTAGGTTACACTTAGCAAGATATTAAGCTACCGATAATAATGACTGTAAACAGAGAAGTATGTGGAGCTGTTTTGCTCATATCAGTTTGTAGTACCATCAGGACTAGCTGAAGATGTGATTTATCTGCTAACCCTAAAAAACTTATTCTCGTACCGAAAGTGAAATGTTGTCCATTGTCTCGTCCATTGCTATCGAGTTGATAGAGAGTGTTATTGTTTACACGCCACTGATGCTGCTGTTTGTCCTCTAGTTCACGAGCTATTAGCGGCCTAACTTTGACAACTACTTTTATGTTGTCACTCATTTTTATTCACATATTTTTCACTATTTGGGCAATAGAATTATTTCTAGCACTTTTGTTTACACTCTTGAAAGCATTTTACTTTTAGGTCGGAATAAAGTTTCATCGAAGGAAGACATCCATCCAATTCTAGGCACAAAAATAACCGACGTCCGTTTTCATTCAAATGAAATAAAATAGAACTTGGATTGGTGGATGACGGATGGAAGGAAGGAAATCATCCTCTTCTTCTTCTTCTTTTATTTAATGGCTTTCTACACAAATCCTCCAAGAGCAGAGCGAACGCATGAAAGCATGAATGAAAGCGGCCAATGCGAATGAATACGTTCAATGCATCTATTTTACAGTTTTATTTTTTCATTTAGTATTTACAGTTGATTTGTGCTAGAGTAGTTTATGTTTAAAAATAGTTCGCATTCGAGGAGCTAACAAGATTTATGGTTGGGATTACATGGATTACAGAGAAACAGTGAAAGCATATTCAAACAATTATTAAGAAAATATCAAAATACGACGACCATCTAGGTATTAAAAAGTACTAAAACGGTATCCATTGAACGTTTCCGTTAAATGTTAACTGTCTACAATGTCAGATATGTCAAAGTCGGTCGAGTTTTTAGGTTATGTTCAATATTTGTCGGTCGACAACCCATGTGTGGTGTGGATTTTGTTACAATTTACTTGTTTGCGTTGTGGGACGTGAAATAATAGTGAATGAAATAGTTGTACTCGTGAAATTAGACAGAGTTTACAATGCAACACGACGATGTAAGCATTTTTCTAACAGTTGTTCTAATGAATTCAATGTAGGTACTTTGTTTTTCATCACGAGTGTTTTGATTTGGTTTTAGGTGGTGTGGGCCATTATCAACAAAACCCATTGTTCACACAAAGTAACGTGAGTATTTGAGATCAAAATTGCTTAGTTAATTAAAAGCAATTTTCGATAACAAACTGAAATTTTGATAACAATTTCAGAACCAAGACTCAGCAATTCTGCAGAAATGAATACAATTTGACCGGTTTGTGTAGTCGGGCTGCTTGCCCTCTAGCCAATAGTAAATATGCCACGATCAGGGAGGAAAATGGTATTATTTACCTGTACATGAAGACAGCAGAACGGTATGTCTCAAGTATTTTGTAGATTCTTTGTAGTACCAGGCATAGTTTGCATTGCTCAAAGTTGTGTCTTCAACAATGACTTTCTTCAAACTGTCAATTTAAATACTCATATGAAGCATGTTAATTTCAGAGTGATGTTTCCAGCCAAACAGTGGGAAAAAGTAAAGTTATCGAGGAACTTTGAGAAAGCAATTCATCAGATCAATGAAAATCTGCTATACTGGCCAGGATTTATTAAATCCAAATGTAAGCAGCGTTTTGTAAAAATCACACAATATCTCATACGCATGAGAAAACTGAAACTTAGAAGAGTGTAAGTATTTGGCTTAATATGTTAATAAAGTATTAGCAGAACATAAAACTGCAGAGCATAGACACTCAATTATCAGGACAGTTTTTCCAAAAAATGCTATGTAGTCTGAGTTATTAAACAGCATTGTTTGTATGAATTCTTAATATTTGTGGAAAATCCAGGTTGTGTTTTCATTTCAGTTGTCAAGTGTTCATCAATAGATCTATTAAACTGTGTACCAATTAAAATACATGTAAAGAATGCTGGACATTTCACACAGCATCATCTAGCCCCAAACTAAGCAAAGCTTGTACTATGGGAACCAGATAACTGATATACTACTTATACTTTTTGTTTGTAAATACATACATATTACACATAGAAACACCCAGACCCGAGATAAAGGGCGGGCATCAAACCCACAACCTTCTCTGCATCCCAAGAGGGCTTTTACCCACTACCCCACAGAGGTCGTCAAATTTATTAAAAGTAATTAATAAAAAATATTACTATTTCTGTATAATATTTCCAGGTATATTAATATCGAAATATTTATTTTTAATTTAGGAAAGAATTGGTGCCAATTCAGCGCAAGATAGAAAGGCGTGAACGTCGCAGAGAAGAGAAAGCATTAGTTGCAGCGAGAATAGATAATGCTATAGAGAAACAACTGTTGGAAAGGCTTAAGAAAGGCACGGTGAGTAACATCAACTATGGACTAAGTAGGTTACACAAAATTAATTACTGTTGGAAACTGTTCTAAACATAAAACACCTTTAAAACCTTTTAAGGTGTGTAGAATATTGTAGAAAAGTTAGCAACAAAATTTGGATTTGACAGTTGAAGTGGTTCAAGCATTTTTACTAGAACACTAGCTACTGCGCGCGGTGGTACCGCAATTTGAATAGCCTCTATGCTATTCCAGGTCACTATGCCTATTCCAAGTTTCATCCAAATTGGTTCACTGGTTTAGGCGTGATTGAAACACAAACATACAAACATCTAAACATGCTTTCAGCTTTGTTATATTAGTGGGATTGTTTAATGCTCTTGTTATTGTTTCTGTTTAAAGTTCTTTTTAGAAGGGCTGTGATCCAAAAGTATAGTTCCCCAAAAGAGACAATGAATGCATATTGAATTCTCATCATTTTTCACTGAAGAAGCGCTTGTGGTCATGCTTGCTTAGTCGTTCTTGATAGATTGTCGAAGTTAAGCAACATTCTAAATGGATCGTAAGTGGATGGGACCACCAGTGAAATTTTAATCTGAACACTTCAGAGGCTTCAGAGCACTTTAAATTGTCGGTCCCAGCTATGTAAGTTGTTAATCCATAAGGCGGCCTAAAAACACCATCACCAGAGTTGGCCACTGACTTATACAAACTTATCATTTTTAATTTTCAGTACAATGATATTTACAACTTCCCTCAAATGGCATTTGATGCTGCACTCAAAGCAGAGGAGGTTTCTGATGAAAGCGAGAGCGAGAAAGAAGAGGAAGAGGAAGTTGAGAGGGAAATGGAGCCGGAGCTGGAAAGGGAGCTGCAGAGAGTAGAAGATGCAGACGAGTTTGTGGAGGCCGATAGTGATATGGACAGTGATGAGGTAAAGGTCTCATTTTTGGGTGAATCTGAAGAAATATTGAAAGGCTTTTAATCAAAATGAAATTCAATCTAAATATTTTGTTGTTCCTGAGATAATTGAAAAAGGTGTGAAACAGTGACTTTTCACTAACCATTTCATTGAGTGAGGTGAGACGATTGCCTTAAGACCAATTTTACCTTGTACAGCTTTTACATTAAAATGGGCAAATAAAATAGTTTGTCTAATTAAATATCTATCTGCACCTATACAGCTGTAGCCTGTAGACACTACTACTGTTACTTGTCTATTTTATAAGAATACTATGGTTTTCCAGGAGAGTGAGTCCGGAGGAAAGGAAGGCGTTGAAGTGGGTAGTGACTTCGAATCTGAAACTTCTGATATTGAGGTGCGTATTGATTTTTTCGAAACATTGTTTTTTATTATTGGTTATGAAATATTATCAATAGATGGCGCTGCTCTATACAGATCGCAGTTTATAAAATTGATATTCGAACAAGAAAATGTAAAACAAACGAACTGCAAAAAAACTTTGTTGGTATTTATATGAGAGCGAATGGTCTCGTATAAATCGTAGCAAGTGGTCTCTTCTTACCCCTTCGAGAAAGAGGCGTGATTTTATGTATGTAGGTACTTTGCCGAAATTAGCGTTCCATACATTAGGATGTTATGCTATGTATGATACGTAGCAAGCAGAGTTCCAGGCAAACCCATCCAAGGTTTTTCACTATCTTTTCCTTCACCGTTTGTACTTACCTAGCTCTTTGTCAGTGTGCATAAAAAATTTCTATCTATCCACTAGAAAACTGTACAAACGCAAATCCATTGATGCACGGCTGGGTTTCGAAACATCGAACTAAAAGCTTGAAGTATATTATCCCATTAGACCAACATGGTTCAACGACTATTTATTAATACTGTTTTTGTATTGACCAATCTTATTTTTCCAGGATATGGCAGAGACAGTGGCGAGGAAGAAACCACGCGTTGAGATTGAGTATGAGACAGAGCCCGTTGCAAGTGTCTCCAAAAAGAAAATAAAACATTGATGTACTCCTTTATTAATGTTTTTATTACTTGCTCAAAGCACGTGGAATTTAATATCTAACATTAAATATTTTGTTTTAAACTATGTACTTTCTGATTTTGTGATGAATTAACTCATTAGCTGATAAAAAAAATTATAGTCAGAGCCTTTTATAAAGTGCTCATTGATTAAATGGTAGCAGGTTATCAGATAAATATCTGTCATCCACAGGAAGGCTATACCAGTATTCTTCTTATTCGCAAACATTTGCCGTGTCATAGTATTTTTTTTGTTGGAGCATTTCATCTAAAATAGCTTTACTTTAGACTTCTTACCTTACCTTACCTTACCTTACGGATTTGATGAAACTCTGCATAAAAATATGAAATCAAATTAAATGAATGAATTTATTGAGAAAAAATAGATTTATGTGCACAAGAGACGCTAATGGCTGTAGCTTTACGAAAGTTTCTAATACTCGTTTAAAAACTTCAATATTCAATGAGTAGTTATTTTATGGTAAAGCTGCATCCAAGTTATCTACTCATTGAAAACAAAGTCTAGAACCAAACACAATAATGATGAAAACATAGGAATGTGTTTCCAACATTGTAATACTTATCTAAATCTTGTACTACTCGTTTAATGCTGCTTGGATTTCAGAACAAGTGTTTGCGAATAGGGACATCTACTGATGAGGTAGTGAAAAAATAGCCAGCTCTTTTTCTACCAGTATTAGGGTATTAGGTACTTTGTCTCCCTCGTAAAAGGATATCTAATGGACGCAGAAGTGGCACGGTTAGGCTAACTAATGGGCGTTTTCTGTAGGTACTATATTATATAATTAATATACCGATTAAACTATATTCAGCCCGCAGCTTCGCTCGCGTCCCATTAGAACAAAAATGTAGTTGCCTACTTATGTTTTTCCTGCCTTTCTGGGTTTTGTGGATTTGTGGTAGGTACATACCTACATGTGATGCCTACATTAGGGTGCTAGTAGATTCTGGTGAAAGGTGATTTTTTCTTATTTTAGAATGCTAACTGGTTATCTCGCGATGTTACCTTAGGTACCTACGGTCAGCAAAGAAAGTGGTCTACCACTGACAACAGTTTCTGTGAAATTTAACTACCGCTAAGGTTTACTTTTCTGTCATAATAGTAAAATAAACCTTGTTGTTTCATAACGTTCAAATGAACCTCAACCGTAGGGTGGTAGACCACATTTTTTGCTGAGTGTAGGTACTACTCTACCGCTTAGAGCTGATTATATTAAGTGGTTAATAGTTAACTATTTAGTGCATCGCGCCACGAATTGGCATGAGTGAGAAGTGTCGGTCAGACTCGAAGCCAGACGGATCAATAATACTGAATCCCTCCGAGTACTGACTGATATAGCCATACTGTGATACGTGTGAAAACGAGAATTCGTTTGCTGGTAGGTACCTAAACTTTATTGAGAATTACTTGGTAGGTTTACTTACAGATTTTCTCGCTTGAATTTTTTATTGGCACCTATTCTAATACTATGTTACTTTGTTAGTGTATTATTATATATATTTTTTTAGTAAGTACCTGTAAATTACACAATCACGTGATACTTACTCTATACAGTTTAAACACATTCATGTTTGCTTCTGTACCCTTTCCCAATGGATATTTGTTCTCCATTTAGGTACCTACCTACATTAATTAGTGTACTGTCGGTTAACGATTGATGGAGTGGAATTCAACGATTGATTTGCGAGCACCACCCCTCAAAACCGATTAATAAAATAGAAGCTTTGAGACGCTGAGTAAACATTTCATAAACGATTTCTTTTGATCAGTTGATTTGGATTAAACCTTATTTATGTTTAAAATGTTATGGTAAGAGTAAAATACTATAGATAGATACCTAATTATTATTATTATTCTTAAGTAGGTAAATGTACCTTTATGTGGACTTTTTTACCCGACTGTTAAAGGAAGGGTTATGTTTTTCGCGCGTGTCTTATACAGGTTGCAAAAAGGCGTCTACTGAAGCCGAAAGGGGTAAAAAAATCATTATTAGTATCATACCTGTAAGAATAGAAGTAATGTTGAAATAAATAAATAAATTATATCCGGAGAAAACAGCGTTTGAAGAGTAGGTACCTACTGTTTGCGTATGTTCTGGGCGCGTGGTTTTACGTAGATTGCTGGATTTTGAGTTTTAATTGTTTTTTCTTTTTTAAATGAAATTATTAGGCTTAATAAGTCGTACTAGTAGTAAATAACCGAAAGTAACATAGCATGACGAAGCTAAGGCAATTTTTTTTTTTGCGTTTTTTTTCCGCTATATATGTTTAGAATCATGGTCTGATTGCAACCCGTCAGTTTTAGCAGTCTTAAGTACACCCTGTATAAGTAGGTAATGTATGTCGTTATTTTTATCTGTTCCCTCGTCCAAACGGCTGGATGGATTTCATGGACATTTCGTCAAGATTCATAAGTTTTTTGAAAAAAAAAAAAAAATGGCGGATCCTATGCGCGAAATATCGGCCAAGTGCAAGTCGGACTCGCGCACAATGGGTTCCGTACAAAGGACTAAGTAGGTAGACGTATAACAATGCAAACTGCTACTACCTACCACATACACCAAAGTAAAAAATGTTACAAAAATCTTAACTTCGGATTTATTTATGAGTGGGAATACATACCTACATAGGTATTATAACAATGTTTATCATTAATTTTAAAATCATTAATCCTCGCACTTGTCCGGTTTTTTTAGTATTCTGGTAGTTATCTGGTTCCCAGAGTACATAAGCACAAGCTTTGCTTAGTTTGGTTTTAGATGACGCTGTGTGAAATGTTTAGCATTAGGTATTTATTTATTTATAGCGGTAACAGAAATACACCATCTGTGAAAATTTCAACTGTCTAACTATCACGGTTCATGAGATACAGCCTGGTGACAGACGGACAGACAGACAGACAGCGAAGTCTGTAATAGGGTCCCGTTTTACCCTTTTAGTGCGGAACCCTACAAATTACTTAATCACATCGAGTGGGGTATCAAAATGAAGGAAATTACCATCTATTACCTACTTATAATCGCACCTATGATGTATTACCTATATGACAAATGTTTGTATGATCTACAGATATTTGTCTCGGGTCTGGGTGTTTTATATGTGTAATATGTATGTATTTACAAACAAAAAGTATATAAGTAAATGCCGTACTAAATTTGCACAAAGATTCTCATACTTTCTTGGCGCTTGGCTTTACAACAAAATTAACAAAGAGCTTCAAATTGTATCCATGAACAAACGAACATGCAAACAAACTGTTACAATGTGGCTATTGTCTTTAACTTACGATGCTACTGAAGACTTATTTACAATTATATCTTAATGTGAAGAACTTATAATTTATATTTACCTAGTAGCTATTGTTGTGTACGCACATACTTGCCTACATAGTAGTATATTCATCAAAGACTAATCACACTTGTATTTTGATTATTTTTTATTTAGTTATTATCTAAACTTTGTCCTTATTTTTCTCTTTTATTTGCTTTGATTGTTTAAAACGAGTGAATTCACTACCTTACCTGTTGTATACCATACTTATGTACATGAGTGCCTGCCTACTACAAAATTTTTGTAAAACTATTTATAATTGTCATGGCCCTTAATGCGTAATGTATGTAGGTAGGTACTCAAACTATCTAGCTTAAAACACCTTTATACGAGGGTGGGCGCTGATACCTATCACACAGGATTTTTCTAATCTTAGTTTAGGTATCAGTTGTATCACATTGTTAAACTTATAACTTCCTTAGGCTAGGAAATTTATGTTTAACTACTAATGTAAACTAATTATCTAAGGTGCTCAAAATAAACAATTTACAATTTACAAAGTAGTATATCAGACATGTAGTACCCATAACACAAGCTCTGCTTACTTTGGGGCTAGATGATGCTGTGTGAAAAGTCCAGCATTATATTATATTATGACATATGATACAACCACACAGACGAATAACTAAGTCGTCTATGTACCACCAGTACCTAATAAATAAAATAGAAGAAAATGGGTGGCAAGACCAAACCCTTGTCCGTGAAATGCAGGAAATGCGTATTTACATACATAATGACGTCCCTTGTGACGATGAAGATCCCTTTTGGGAGTCATTTCTATTTGTTCTGTTCACGGGAACATTCCCGGAGAATAAATAAGGCTGGAGTTGACCTTTCTGAAATATTACCCAACCTCTGACGCAGCATAATTATTATTTGCGAGGTGTAAAGGGTGCTTCAATTTGTCATTTTAAATTTACGATTTAGACCCTAAGTAGGTAGGTACCTACATAACTATAACCTACTCGTATTTTTGTTTTTGATCTCTTTAGTTAGGTTGGCTTATGTAGAGATGTACCTACCTACCGTCCCCAAACCAACTCAATTTTCCCAGAAAAGTCATATCTAAATCGAAAGTTGGTTGGTGCGTTTAGCAAGCCTGTTTGCGTGCTAGGCTGTTTTTCACCGATATAATATAATATTACCTGTTCATGAAACTAAGCATTACAACACAACCCAGGTGTTCCTTAGTTTCCGCAACAACTATTTTATTAGTGCATCAAGTTGTAGGTACATAATGCAAATCAAAGAGAAAACTGCATGAAAAGACGTCTTAAATTCCAAATCGAAGCATTTTATTGAGAACCTAAACGAGCAATAAACAAAACTCACGGCCGAATAAACTTGAAAGCTCAAATATGTTTTGCATAAAAACCTTGGCATAAAATTCAGTTCAGATTAACCCGGCGGGAGTGAACGACTGTCGTTTGCGAGGTTCTATCGCGATTTAACCACCATAATCCCTATTTAGTGGACTCTGGTGAATTTACGGGGCAGCGCTATGGTTATTTATTGAGCTGATGGACCTGTGCCACTGTGAATCAGCTATAATTATTAGAACCAAAAAGTTTTCATTCGTACATAAGTATTATTTCTTACGGTTCTTAAATGAGCTAAGAGACTTTACTTGCAACTCTCATAGACCTCTTTCACTCTCAACATGTTCTTCATACAAGCTCGCTGGCTAAAACTATGTAGATAGGTAGCCTACATACCCTACTCATGATCTGACCCTTCTCAAAAATGGCCACAATTTGGTCTAAGCAGCTTTAAATCGTTCATATTGGAGTAACAAAATATTGCATTCAGAATAAAAGATAAATATTTACCTATTTTGCGTCCTTAATACTTATTTAGTAAAATTTACAGAAAGTAAGCTACTACAATATAAATAAAATAAATGAATAATATCTTTATTGTATATGTACATAAAATTACAAAATACAATTGGATCGTCGTAAAAACGATCTATAGATAGCTCAATTTGCTAATTCCAAGGGAATATTAATGATTTACCTAGAACATAAGTACCTATAAACAAATATTTACATATCAGCTAAAAGCAATAAGCAGTACCTACCAGTGAGATTATTCCACGAAATGCGTATAGGTACAGTGCTACGGAAACGGCCAATAATTTTCTTGTGCATAGCTGTTTATCATTGGCAGGCTACGGATTGCGTAGTTGGTCAGTATTTGCAAGATACAAAGAACCAATAAGTTTACTCTTGGTTTAATAATGACGTAAAGGTACAAAAACAACTGAAAAACAGTTTCATTAAGTAGGTACTTTTTTAATAGTAGAATCAATTATGTCGGATACTATCATGAAACATGTGATGCACAATAAAATACTAACAGATTGTCAACACGCTTACAGACCGAGAAAATCTACAATTTCGGCCACCCAAAAATGTATTGAAACTATTGTAAAAAATTTAGAAAATAAGAAAAGAGTTGCTGCTATTTTTATGGATCTCTCTAAAGCGTTTGACTCCGTGAATCATGAGCTTATTGTAGATAAGCTTCGGGTATATGGAGTCAGAGGGAAAAGTTCGGAACTCTTAAAATCGTTTCTTCAAAATAGAGAGCAAACAGTTGAAATTAAAATAGATGGAAAGCGCTTAAGATCTGCCCCCCAAATATGTAGGATAGGCGTTCCCCAAGGATCCTCTTTGGGTAACACACTTTTCCTGATGTTTTTAAATGACATAGCTTCTGTTAAAATTGAGGGTGAACTTATTCAATACGCAGACGACACCACCATTATTGTATCAGCCGATTCTCAAGATAAACTACTTAATAAAATAAAACACACGGTAAATGAACTGAATACCTGGTTCACAATCAACGGCCTAAAAGTAAACGAAGACAAAACCAATATTATGTTCTTCAACGCTATCGCTGCAGTCCATGATCAAACCCCAGTGACTCTATTAAGTGGAAATATCGTAAATATTGCAAGAACCGTAAAGCTCTTAGGTTTTCAGTTAGACTCGGTCCTGTCCTGGAAGAACCACATAGTAAACACAACAAAAAAAATGGCAACAGGAATATATGCTTTAAAACAACTCAAGCCTATAACAACAGAAAAAAACCTAAAAGAGACCTATTACTCTTATGTTCACTCAATTATGAGCTATGGTATTATTCTATGGGGAAACTCAACAGATTATGAGCGCATACTTAAGATGCAAAAACGTGCTATACGCGTACTGTCTAATGCTCACTATAGAGACTCGTGTAGAGATCTATTCAAAAACCTTCGGATACTTACATCTGTGTCTGTATATATTTTAGAAATTATTAAATATGTTAGAATAAACATTAAAAGCTATACCACTAGAGGAGATAGCAATAGTCGTCTTAGGAATCCAATACATCTAATAGAAATAAGTCATAGGTTGAATATGTCTAAAAAACTTCCCAAATTAATGGGAATTACATTATATAATAAGCTTCCCCTACAGATTAAGACAATTGAAAATTACAACAGTTTCATCAATAGAGTGAAACTCCTCCTATTGGACAAAACATTGTACACCATAAAAGAGTATTTAGAAAACGACTACACTCAGTTAGACCTGAGTACCTATGTAATAGACAAAAATGACGCCCATTTACAGCGTGCTAGGATATAAATAAGTTCCTAGACTATAATTACTTTTAAGGTATAACTAGATACAATATTTTACTACTGTCCACGAATTGTACCTACTGTATTAATTTATTACTAAAAAATGACGAGGCAGAAGTTGTTCTAATTATCAATTTATTTATAAAATGTTAATGTGTATCATCTTTGCCAATAAATTATTCTGATTCTGATTCTGATTCTGATAGCTTCAGCCCTTCAGTAAGCAAACGTTACCATGAAGGTAAAAAAAACTAGTGTTATACCTACCTGTGGTTACAGCTATCCAATTATACCATACTAGCTTCTGCGCGCGGCTTCGCCCGCGCGGTATCAACATTGAATAGCCTATATGCTATTCCAGGTCACTATCTACACCTATTCCAAGTTTCATCCAAATCGGTTAACTGGTTTAGGCGTGATTGATACACAAACATCCAAACATCCAAATACTCGTATCGTGTGGGATTCGTAGCTGTTATCGTAGCACCCGTAGATCATTGCACATTGTCGTAGCCTGTGGTCGTAGCGTAGCCGTTGTGTAGAGCATTTTTAGACCACCACTGACTTAAACCTTGTTCTATGGTTTCAATGGAAAATATTGAACCAACAGTTTAAAGGTTATAAACGATAACTTCTTCTAAATGCCAGCGCCATTACGTTATCGACGACGGTAATGGATATAGACGAAATAAGATAGGCCTTGATTATACGTTTTCCTACTGTCTCCTTAGCATAAAAAGCTATAAAAATTATTGGTCTATCTATAGAAGAGTAAGTTGTCTACAGTTGGGACCTTCCTACATACTTGTAATTCTTTAGAAAGAACTAAATAACTTGAGTAAGATTATCGTGTGTACTAAATTAATGTAGTTAAAAAATAATTGTTTTAGAGAATACTGTTACATAAGTAAAGTACCTACCTAAGAATATTATAAGTACTAATTTATTAAAGTAAGACTAATCCCACAAAAACATTTCATGTTAAATGTTGCCAAGACGAGACCATATAGCTCGCACTGTCAAAAAGTAATCAGATCCCGTGTAGAGCCAAGTTTCTAACCCTACATGCCCAGACCTAAATCGATAAGCCCTAATTTCACACTCAAGTTACGGGGAAATTCTACAGCCATAGCTCGTACTGCGTTGTTCGTAGCGCGTAGCAGAGTTTTTACGCTATAATCTCGTAGGCGTGCAAACCTTGGACGTAACTGGCGAGATGGCCGCACGGAAAGAGTTTAGAAGATTGAATAGATTTTTAAGCTCAAGCCCATATGACGAATAGCAAAAAGTCCGTGCGGCCGACTCGCCAGTTACGTCCAAGGTTTGCACGCCTACGAGATTATAGCGTAAAAACTCTGCTACGCGCTACGAACAACGCAGTACGAGCTATGGCTGTAGAATTTCCCCGTAACTTGAGTGTGAAATTAGGGCTTATCGATTTAGGTCTGGGCATGTAGGGTTAGAAACTTGGCTCTACACGGGATCTGATTACTTTTTGACAGTGCGAGCTATATGGTCTCGTCTTGGCAACATTTAACATGAAATGTTTTTGTGGGATTTCATTTCTTTTTGTAGGTTGCTTCATTAGTTCGGAGGTACCACCATAAGTAGCGCTATTCAACATATCCCGTGAATACGAATCGGAATCATGATAGGTGTCCCCATTGCCGGTACAAGTATACACTTGTAGTTCGTCCCAGTGGTCTACAACATATCGCACAATAGCAGTCCTGACTTGCAACGCCATCTCAACGTCTATTCGTTCATGCATTAAATATGTCAAGGAATGGAAGAGGCAGGAACCGTCTCCCGGCATATTAACCACACGATGGCGGCGGGGTCCCAGCTCCACTTCATGTAAAACTTTTACACTATCCATGTTCAGTATCTAAGTAACGAAATACCTATACCCTAGCTTAACCTAGTAACAAGGCTATGTAATGCCAAACTGTAAACTAAACCTCTCAATTAAATCTTAAAGTAAATTATACCTACCTACTGGACAAGTGTCAATGAAATGAGCGGTATAGGTACCTGTAGATAAGCCTATTAAACCTAGTTCTAAAATACCTACACAAAATTATTTTTAACACTAGATTAACAACTATCAATATCGTAATTTTCTACCTACTATACAATATTCAAACCGTACGTAATCCTAAACTACTTAAGTTAAACCTATTAACAATGAAAATTAAACAATGACCTACGTATCAAATTATTCTCACTAAGTCGTACCTACATAAACAACTATAAACATATTATACCTACTAACCTATACTACTTAATTGCAAATACCTACTTATTCAATCTTTGAATTTCTTCATTAAATTTGTGAGAAAATTGCAAACGTAATGCTAATACTTTTTATCAATGAAAATTAAAACACTAGTATCTAAACCTTTACCTACTAAACTACTAACAATTAAATATTAGGCAAATGGTTTTTTTCTCCGCGATAGCAAACTTTTAAATCACCGAAATATTCCGAAAATTTTTCATTCAACGAGACAACCGTCAACGACGTCTGCCCTCGCGCGTCTGCCCGCGTTCGGGTGCCGCGCTCGCTGACGGGCCGATTATTTTTAGCTACTGCGCGGGGACGAGGGGGCAGGCGGCGGGCGTTGGCGCATACTATACTTACGATGCTTATGTTCAAAAGTATAGGTTGATTAATTAATGATTAAACGAACTTACCTGTGAGTGAAGTTCTATCATAATTATGCGAACGTCTGGTCTGAATAGATTATAAGAGTATTATGTATATAAACTACTTGTAGTCTCGCGATTAGTGAGCCAAATCAACACTGAAGTTAGGAAAATGCTTTGCTATGGATGTCATTGTCATCCTTTTTAAAAAATTTTAGGGTATCTGTGTATCTGTAGGCCAATGTCATTTAGTTAGTAGTAAAATACGCAAACAGATCCTGGACCTCATTGATGTAGTATAGTATTACCGTAATGTTACCTATATTGGGAGTGTTGCAACCACGATGGGTGGGCGGGATACTAATCTATTCAGACCAGACGTTCGCATAATTATGATAGAACTTCACTCACAGGTAAGTTCGTTTAATCATTAATTATGCTTCACGTCTGCTCTGAATAGATTATAAGAGTATTATGTATATAAACTACTTGTAGACCTTGAGAGTTTTTACGGGAATAACATCAATGAGGAATTCAACCCATGCCAGTCTTGCGAAATAACAATGTTTATATTTCGACCATTTATAAGTTATGTAGATACCTACCTACCAGGCTTGGAATAAGGATATACCTTAACTTACTTCGTCATCTAATATGTGTATTTAATTTAATGAGTTTCTATTGTCAAGATTGACCACAATTATAAATTATTACCAATAATTCAAACCTTTATAACAATTATAATAATTTTCAGTTAATAAAAATTATTAATAGATACTACTTATAATAGTTTTCAATGATACTATTATAGGAGGAAAACGTGTTGTAGATACGCAGAGTATTTAATAAACTTGGTAAATTGATTATGAATCAACTTTGGATACCTTTAAATACCTACTTATGTAAGTATGTAGGATTATTAGTAAGTAAATACATTAACATTATTAGCTATTAAACTATGAATAATAGATAAAGGTCTATGATACGGGCGAGCAAAGGTGGAGATGCAATCGATCCAGCTTTCAGTAAATGTCTATTGGTGGATGGTACCCACGGATTTAGGTACCTATCGACCAACAGTGATGCCGAGTGAGAGCGCGTGCAATTCGTGACGCGCGCGACCACGGCTGTTGTATGTAATAACACAGCCGAAATGTCGGAAAAAAATAAATAAATAATGGTAAAAACGCTATAAAAATATGTACTTATAACTAAAAATGTACTTATAACTTTACTTTACTAGGTAAAGTTATTTATTTTCACTGAACTGCCACGATACAGGCCAAGCCCCGTGCTGGGCTCGCGGTGAATTATTTACAATATTTAATCGTAATAAATTGAATTGAAGTCCTATAGGTTGTTTTTTTTTTTTTTTTTTTTAACATATTACGGATATTTATATATTTCGGATCTTATTTAAAAATAAATAAGTCTGAACGTATTGTTTGGACTAATAACCCTTGCGAGTACAGTACTCGTAGTAGTAGCATTTAGGTTCGTCGTTCTGTCAAGACTTTCTTAGGAAATTTAATTTTAGATAGAATACCTGCCACAAAGGCTAAAGCTCCAAGACAGGATTTTAATATAATATCAAGGTATCTTAGAGAGTGAGTACTTATACAAAATCGTAATTTCCAATGTTGCATTTTTGACGAAACACACTTTAATTTTTTATGAAAAATATAAGTCATTAGGTAAATACCTAAATATTTAATATTGGCCCTAAGACAGAACTCTAAGGTTATAAGGATGCGAGATTGACTCGAATTTGAGGTACTTAGTTGGATACCTAAGCTATTAAAATAAGTCCTTAAAAAGTATCTTAGAGCTTGTTCACATTGAATATGGAATCGTGTTCTTTTTCTTTTTTTTTTTTTTCGATTCGTGTCGATCTATTTTGTTTGTCATAATCATAAAACATTCACGATGACTTTTGACGAATCGTCAAGGGCGTATCCCGTGTGAATACACCTTAATTGTAGGACACAATTAAATGACTTTCATTTAAGTAGGTAAGTACCCATTAAAAAAAAATGATAATAATAAGACTTTCACAAAATAACCTCACCACTTTAATATGTAAATAATAACATATTGTTTCATTAAACTGGCTGATAGTGGTGTCAATAAAATATTATTCAAAGAGAATTGGGATGCTTAATCTTGATAGTTTTGTTGGCCATAGGGCGCGCCGCCCCGGCAAAGCAACCGAGATTCCTCGAGCTTCATCTGCGATTATATTTCCTAAATGATTTATCATTCAAAATACTTAGTGGCAAAAAATAGGGAGATAATAGAAAAAATAGATAGATCTATGACAATCTATGACCCTGAATGGATCTATGGCAAACGCCTCTGGAAGTCATCATATAAATGAATTAATAGGTGTCCACATCATATTTACGCGACTGGTAAATTGGATCCTAGCTGATTGAAATATAATTTAAATAAGTATGTTGAAAAAAAATATTACACGAATGGATATTAAACTTAAATACCTATAATAGAAAAGCCACAAAAGGGTCGTTTCGTAATAGGTACTTGGGTAAGGTATTGAATAACACCTAGTACTTCTACCACCTGCATAAGTACCTAGGTATAATAAATATATTTGATACCAATCATTCTATTCGTGTAGAAAAAAATTCCAAGGAGCTGTCAATAGATGCGAATGCCTGAAAGTTTTAAAGAACCTTAAGATTATGCACTGACCGCTACCCATACACAT
This sequence comes from Epirrhoe alternata, assembly GCA_963565295.1. Taxonomy (NCBI): domain Eukaryota; kingdom Metazoa; phylum Arthropoda; class Insecta; order Lepidoptera; family Geometridae; genus Epirrhoe; species Epirrhoe alternata. The sequence continues at coordinate 6,387,551 of OY751381.1, read as the reverse complement.
GATTACACCCGTGATTACACCCCATAGTTGAGCGTCAGCAAAATTTTAATGATGCTGTTTGTTAAAATTATCCATAAACTCATAATAAAGGCATTATAATATGAATCAGGTAAATTGCTGTATCGGTTAATTATTATAATTACGAGCTCTCTCGAACATCATGACTTTTGAGGGTAGGTACCCTCGTTTACACCATTTTACTAAAATGGAAAGATTCGTATATCTTATTATAAACATTTAAATATTTTTTCCACCTATGAATAATAACCTCAACCTAGGCTGTATTCTGTGACCTAGGTAGGTATGTAAACAAGATGAGATGATAGTTTCAATAAATTACGAGAAAACGACGCATGACGAATTGACGATCGGATGTCGAAGTCAAGGCATGTACATACTTATTTAAGTTGTATACAACTTAAAATTATCAATCACTTATAATTAAAAATTATAAGGGTTTAAGGAAGAAGCACGTTTCTCCATAATGTCGTAAACAAACTTTATCTGTATCTGAATAAGACTGATTATCGGGTGTAGAGTGTTAATACACCGGTTATAAAGAAATGTAGGTAATTTTACATATTTCTTATTCAAAAAAGAATGTACTGTCTCCCGTAATAAGAAGCGCTCGTGTAGCTTGCTTAACTCGTTTAGTGCCGGCCCGCCGAACGGCGGGATGAAGTTTTTGACTCGCATGTATGGCGGCAGTAATACCAATGTATGGCGGCGGCATGGGGGGGGGGGGCGTTACTTTCTAGAGTGGCGATCAATGAGTTAATCGAAATTAAGCAACGTTCCGGCCCGTCAGCATTTGGATGGGTGACCGCCATTGGCACTTTCATTTATGAAATGAGATTGTCAGCTGAGCGCTTTCGCGCTTCGGGGAGCCCGTCAAAACGTCAGTCCCGGCCCTCCAAACCGTCAAACCATGACGGAGGCTACAAAGGCGGCCCAAAAAACACCCGTCACCAGAGCCGGGCACAAACTATAGGTTCGATGCAGTACATACTACATAAATCATAATACTGACATTGATCAAAATATGGAGGCAAATATCTGTACTCATCTGGAGGTGCTAGTAGCGAGGAAGACGTCCTGTGGGCTCGACGAGAATAGTGGCGGAAGTACGTGCGCGCGCTTCGTCCTTCGCGCGGGGCGCGTAGGGCGCGTAGGGCGTCGGGTTGCTTCGCGTTCCTTGGCGCGGCGGCGGCGTGGTGGCGGCGCGGCGCGGTGAGACGGCGCCGCGGCTATTGCGCCGACCGGCCTTGTCATAATCAGCCATTTATTGGCCGAATTTGCCATTTTGATCAATTCCTCCAAGTATAGTTGACGGTTCAATTTATTTCATTACAGCAGTCTCCTACAGCAGGGTATACTGTTATCAGACATAATAGGTACCTTCGGTTACACACAAAGGTTAAATTTCGAAGGTGGGTATTTTGAAAGTACAAAACTCGCCTAATTCATTGGCTCTTCTGTAACGATGTAACGGTCGTAGGTAGGTATGTAGGTTTAGTCGGCTAGCGAATTTGCCTCTTATGCACCTACTTAATAAGGTACAAGAAGTACCTAATAATGTTAACTTGAAAAGGTTAGGTCATAGTTCCCAACGAAAAAGACGCCAACCGTAACTTCGGTGCTTCGAGACAGCCCCAGTGGCAGCTCAGATTGCAATTAAAAATTGTAGGTAAATACCTACGCGGAATATTCACATAGTATTCTAAATAGAATGTTGGTATGAAAGGTATGGTTACAAACCCCAATGGTAGGAACGCAAACCTGTTTTATTGCATCAAGACATGCATAAATGTATGTAGGTAAATACCTGGACACGATTTTCCATACGTCAACACGTCTTTGTAGAAACCTCATCAATACATGTCGATACATGATACTCATAAATACTCGTATTAAACCCACCTTCCAGTCTCTCAATAAAATGTAGTCTTAAATACGAACATTTTGAAGTAGGGTGCTTCAAGACACAGAGGCTATTCAATCACTCGATAGTGAACCTTATTATCTGATTAACATCATGTTTTATAATTTCATATGCCTAATGCATTAATAGGCTTCAGAGTCGGTCCAGCCGGGTTGAGGTGACGTTGGATACGTCCAGCACACTTCAAGAAATTATCGACACTTTTTTCACATTCACATAACTTTGCACTGCAAAACATTTACACTAAGACTATTTTGGAATGTTTTCACGCATTCCAGCACACTGCGAAGAAAGAAACACAAGAAAGTAAAGTGTTGAGTTGAGCACTAAAAAACGAATGACATTGGCCTACAGATACACAGATACCCTAAAATTTTTTAAAAAGGATGACAATGACATCCATAGCAAAGCATTTTCCTAACTTCAGTGTTGATTTGGCTCACTAATCGCGAGACTACAAGTAGTTTATATACATAATACTCTTATAATCTATTCAGAGCAGACGTGAAGCATAATAAACACTTACCGAAGTGAAGTGTAGTAATATTATTCATATCTAAGTACTTATGGGTAGGATAATGTTTTGATTTGATGAAAAGTTTGTGTTCTATGTACTTGTGTATAATTTTCAGATCTCAAGCAGGAAATAGGGAATTAAGTTTCCCTATTTCAGATTTTTACCCCTCCGCGGCCGCATTCAGACCTCTAGCGTCAAAAGTTGCGGAAGTCTCGAACAAACTTTCACCCCCTAGTTTAAGGGGTTGGGGGGTAAAAGTTCCAAGTTTTAGGATTTTTTTGTTGTTTGGGTACTAATACTAGCTTACATACCAAATTTCAGTTTTCTAGGACTTCAGGAAGTACCTTAAGAATTTTGTTGATCATCAGTGAGTGAGTGACGAAATCGGGGTATTTTAGATATCAATAAAATCTAAAGTATAAGAGCTATGCAATTGAAACTTTAGAGGTTTATTAAGTCTACCACTGACATTATATCCTGAAAATTTTGTTTATCTGGTATAACCCAAACTCAAGTTATGAAGGTTCAAAAATACGACGAAGCGCTTCGAGAAAAGGTAGGTAGTGCCCTTGCGCTTGCGCTTCGCTTGGCTCGTCTTGGCGGGGGCACTACCGTGCCCCCAGATTTATTTCTTAAAAAAAAAACACAGGATGGTAGACCTACAGCGTCAGAGGCAATCTATGTCTATCTATCTAGTGCTTAATAGGTAGTAGGTATGCAGTATCTTATTGTCATTTTTCGTAACCCCATGAGCCGAAAAAGTTTTATTTATTGAACTTATTTTAATCAAACCTACGGTGACATTAAACAACGAAGTATAGATTTTTGCATCAGCTTATTCCCCAGACCACCACAATCTGCCAGAGTTAATTAATTTACGTTGACGAGATGACGGATTGAGCTCCAATCTACCAGACTTGCTCATTATTTTATCCGCTGATCCACGAGACGCTAGTTTTATAACGACCTAATACGGCCAATCCTTCCAATCTAGGAGATAAATGGTCTGGCACAAAAATATACAACCCCCCAGTTGCATTTAACATCTCTGATACATTAACTAGGATTTTTGGTATAAGTAATCAATCATGTTGTATAATGTAAAAATGTGACCTGGATCAGTTGAGCTATCTATAGATCGTTTTTACGACGATCCTTAGATAGCTTGACTGATTCTATTGTATTTTGTAATTTTATGTACATATTGTGGTAGTTTAGTTTATGTAAAAATATTTGCATGAGAGACTGTGCAAATCGTTAAGAATTGTTCAAAACACTTCCCATGACATACCTACTCGTAGAAGGTTGACCTACTGCTGTAAGAAGGTACAACATTTTCTGTAGTTAGGTATGTAGGTACCTACCTATTGTATTGCCTTGGAAGTCTAGTTTAAAACCTTTGCTATTGGCGTTCCATTTAAGAAATAAATGGAGAAAACTAAAACATCTGCCGCTTCGCTGAACAAGTTTCGTAGAATGAATCAAGAGTCTAGAGCATTCGATGAAAAAACAAGCACTAAGGTGTTAAATCGGATTCTACTTCAATGCGATGGAGGCGAGGGCGAGTCGCTTGTTTAAATGATGCTTTAGCATTGATCACACTCTTGACCTACATTCACCTTCCAGAGCCCGATATAAATAAAATAAACCCTTGGTTCCACAACGCTGGTTGTTTGTGTACAGCTGGGCTCTTGGTTAATTACTTGGAAAAGAAAAAATAAATAGAATCAAGACAACAAATACGGTTAGTAAAATTCTCTGTTTTGGTGTGATTTCGGAACCGATTAATTAATGACCAAAATGCGCAGTGAATTTTAGTAGCAAAACATTTTTTCGGTTTTAAGTGGAGCCAGTATCAGCATCTATCAAAGGAATAAACTTAGGTATGACTAGGTAGGTATCAAAAGTATCGTAACGTGACCCTATATGAACCCTATTCTCAATAGGTACTTAGTCCCGATAATTCGACATCTACTTACTTACCCACTTGAATCAATCTAGTTTCTTTGTAAGCTCAGTGAAGTAAATTATTCGATTCACTTTGCAGAATCCTTAAAAACGCCTTTACCAAGCCCCGAGCCGTGCTGAAGATGTCATCCATAGTTTATGAGCACTTTATCTTTTAAGTACCTAACATGAGCACACATTCTACTGAATCAGGGCCTTTTACAAAAAAATAATTGAGCCTTATTACTTTATAAACTAACACAAAACACCTGTATCCCCAAAAGCACGATAAATATTATTTCAGGTCTTCAGGTATTAGGATATTTTGAAATTCTTTCTCTGATTTTGCTTATTACATATTTACTTTATTTTGCAGTTGTTTTAGTTATCCTAGTGGTTCCTCGGGAATTATAGTTCACTTTTCCGGAATTTTCTGATGAAAGCCATGCGCTATCCAGGCCATAAATGAGCTTCTCCCATAACTCTTCCGAATTCGTTTTTGTTGAAGAAATAACAAACATCAATCCTTTCACCCATTAATAATTAAATAATATTATTAATTATTTATTTGGGTTAGAATATTTTTATACTTTGGTGTGGCTTTTACCATCGTAGGTAATGCCATAAAAGCTAATGATTTCTTTATTCGCTCAATAAAAGAGATTGCGTCAGGGATGTACTCCTTAGGGTTTTTCAATAACAAACGCTTAGAAATGAAAGCCTTTATGGGTCGTAAATAGCAAATTATAGCCTCGACCGGTTCCGGTCATTCACACTCCACATTTACTGTCAATATCGGAAGCGACATTGTTGCGCGGTTGCGACAAGATCTAAAAAGGTGGTGTGACATGGTATTCCTATCTGTATTCTGTGACATGGGTATCAGATCCAAGCATTCAACCTGAGTCATAGTCATCAAGCATCGGGTTTCTTCGACAGAATGTTTTGTAAGTAGCTATAAAAATTGTGTAAAACGTGAGCCCTCTACATATTCGCCGAATGATAGACAATGCCGATGGTCACGAACGTGTAGACTGTAGAGGGCCTCATCGCCGCATTCGCCCTGTCATCTTCTATCCGAATACCTATGTTAGGCAAATACATAGTTCGGCAAATAGTTCAGCGAATGTGTAGAGTGGCCGTCAGACTCGATGTTAGACCACATTGAAGTCACATTTCTATTATTTGCCCAATTTTTTTTTTAAACTAATTTTAAAAACGTAATTATCTCTACCTAGATAAAAAGTTAGGTGCTGGCAAACAGCATCCTGGTGGGAGTAGGCGTAGGTCCTGGCGTAAAAAAGTAACAACAACCATCACATTATTATAGGCTGTGTTAACCTTATCCTGGTCACTCGTACCACAGAGGCTCAGGGTACTTACTTACTTTTATGTAAGTTGTAAGTATTTAAGGAAAAAGATATGCTAAGAGCTTATAAGATAATAGAAGCTGATGGTTACTTCTTCGATAAACTTTTTGGATCGACAATCGCAATTTCACTACCTCGAGCGGAGTTTCGTTTTCAGAATGAGTTTCCTCTGAATAAGAACGAGCACGAACAAATAAATCCACTTCAATTGTTGGAACGAGTTGATGTTAAACTTTCAATTTGAATTTAATTTTTACGTAAATAACTAGTAGTAGGTACCTACCTATGCTATGTATTGTATATCAAATCCAGTTCGAATTAAAGAATCGGGAAGTTTAATTAAACAATGAGGAGAAAAGTGAGGCATTCGAATGAAAGAGAATTCGTCTTCGCGACGTCAAAGAAAGGCACAGTTCGGAGGCGTTGAGTAGGTACTTACACAGGTCCTTTTCGCCCTTTGTATAAGTTCTTATAATTAACTTGGAGGACGCAGCCGTCTTCAGACTTTCCTGATTGTTATCGTACAACTTTCGAGAGGTGGTCGGGATGAGATCAAAGATTTGGAAACAAACGTGTGGATACAAAGAGCTTAGAGACCAAGTACATATTACAAACTAGCGTTGCAATTAAAATGTAAAGGGTGCAAATTGTATTAAAGTTTAAGTAGAAGAACTCAGGAGGAGGTAAAAATACAATCAGAAAATGTGAACCGTGGAAGATACTACTTCGAAAAATTCTTGCACAGTAACAAAAAAAAATTTTGGTACGTAAATTGATTTCCTTACCTACAAAAGGAGCGGAAGTTTATTTTAAAAGTACTTTACCTACTTTTATTGTGCATTATCTACCTCAGCCAAGACCGCTAAGATAACACAATCAGAATTAAGACGATTCTCTTTTCATGATTTCCCATTTACTCAATCCATTCAGACGTTCCGGCGGCGCTACAAGGTAGGCCAATAGAATTCATCATCTTCCTGCCCTTGTCCCAAATTATGTGGGGTCGGCACAGCATGTTATATCTTCTTCCACTTCTATTTTTATATTAAAATCTAGATCCTAGGATCATATGATTTATATTTTTTAACATTGTGTTCTTTGATGAAAACCAAGTTTATTTTATGTGGTTTAGTACTAGGATTTATTTCCTTACCATTTTTAATATCTTACAATGGACTTCCGCAAAGTCACACCTGAATCAATTCAATATACTAGTAAAGTATTACATATTCTGTGCTACTAATATAACATTGAGTTTAAAAAATCTTGGTTTAGTTGGTTTTCGCAAACAAAACCAACCAGTTCATTACAAAAACTGTGCAAAGTAGATAAGATAAGATAAGATAAGATTTATTTCAAACAAAGGTTTACATTAGTTTATCTTAACCTTTATCTAAAGTAGGTATATTAAAGCCACTATTTCTCGGTTTTACTTAAAATCATGAAGAATTGGATAATTAGCTTTGTTTTTGCGATTTTTCTTATCAGCATTACTGGATTTGTACTGGGTAAGTAATTAATACGTATTATAATAAGTATTATATTATCTGGGGTAATCTGTATTCTGTGGTAATACCAGTACCTAATACCTAGGTACCTATTTGTAACACAAGTTGATAACCTAGGGCTGATAGTGCTTCGGAGCATTATATAGCCTATTTAGTAGGTTAGTATTTGATAAGATTGCTCATACTTTGTGGAAATGGCCTAAGTAGATGAGTCAGACGAGGAAAGTGATCAACATTTCTAAGAACGCGCATAAATACATGATTCCACTCCACAAACGTTATCAATTGCAATTGTATGCAATAATTGTAGCGCTTTTCTTCAGTGGTTCCTTATCACATTTACTTACATCACCTACTTGTATGCATGGATTAATATGCTTACCTTAATAATTCTCTATCTTTAAGTATACCTACAATGTTCTAACATCATTGCAGAAGGTCACAGTGTAAATGTTTTTGAATAAGTAATTACAATGATACTTGCGTGATGACCCGTAATGACTTCGAATTACGGGTCTTCATCTCGAACAAAAATTTTAGAGACTTTTAACTCGAACCGTCATGTACAGTTTCATAGTTTTTTTCCAGGTGTCGATGCAGCTTACAAGAGAACTGGTGTTTGTGTGAAGGATTGCAAAGAACTTTGCCATTTGCGTGCTCGAAGTGAGGGAGTCTGTCGTCAAGGGATGTGTCGGTGTTTAACTACAGTAGAGTCCTAGTGCAGGTTTCCGAAAATACCTACATTGAAAATAAGCAGGTTTACAAAAATAAATTGTTTCTTCAGTATGAAATATTACTTAATATCTTAGTATATGTGGGGTATATGGAATGTATTTATTCATTCAAAAAATACAATTCTTGTATCTTACTGCTTATAGTTTCTTAATTGACTCTTTTGGGGCCTAAGTAGTACAGTGGTATACACCTTTTTTTTTTAACGTCAGAAAATCCATGAGAGTATCCGTCATGGATTTTCTGCCCTCCCCGTGAGGACCCCCGTTGGACTCTCACCGACTAAAAACTGACGCGTGGCCGGCCTCCATGCCTATCAAGGGGCTCCGAGATCTACGGAACACACCGGTGCAAACAGTAGTATACACCTACCCAATAACAAGCGTTGCAGCAAAATGGCCTACTAGATAATCTGAATCTACTATTTCAGATTTGTAGAAATGATATTTTTTTACAAAACACAGACGGTTTAGGTGCCGTTTCAATAGTCGTTACCTTGTTCGTTATATCTTCATTACCTCGTTTAAGTTCCACGGATCATTAGCATAAGACAACAACAGTAACGAATGCAGTGAGATTGTGCACGAGAAGTTTGCTAACAAAATAATGGTGATGCCGACGACGCGACGCTTGTTTGAGTTTAGCGAAACTTGTTAGCGACTATGAGTGGGGCATATTTAGAGAAAATATTCTTCAATAGCTGCTTGTCTAGGTATAGTTTTATTTCCGTTTATGTTTAGTATTTTACATTAGACTAAAGTGGCGTTTGAGGGAGGAGGCTTATGTCCAGAAGTGTGCATTATTTGAGCTGCCAATAATACTCTCTTTCACTCAGGATACAGGATCAAGGATACAGGTTCACGACTGTATCCCCAAGGCGCGGTAAACATTTTCTCAGATCTTTTTATGTATTCCAGATCCTCTGAAGATGTCGAAGAGGGGTAGTCAGAGGCATGTCCAAATACATATTTGATACATGCCAACATCTTGCAGGATGATGATGATAGTTTTAAATAGGTAAAGTTTTTTACAGACAAATAGAAGCTTTCTGTTCTATTTATTTGAAAGCATCAGATAACGTAGGCTTATTTATTTTGTTGTCACACTGAGGTGAAATAACGTCTACAAGGAAAAGCCTTTGCCAGTGCCATTAGCTAATTGTGCTTTTTGCACGTTCGACTCGTATAAAGGTAGGTTAGTATTAACTAGTGGCCAGCTTTAGTGATGGAGTAATATTGCCTCTTTAAGGTATCCGTCATGGCCGACTTCACAAAAAAGGAGGCCCTTATCTTTCCGGCTGTATGTAGTATGTTTTTTTTAAAGCTGGGACCGACCATTTAAATTTTAAGCCCAGTAAGATTGACCAGTTCCAAGTATGAACTGCAACATAGGGTACCTACCGGATTTGAGATAACCGACTTAAGCTTAGGCCAGATGGAGTGTAGGATATTCGGAAAACGGAGATCAAGCGTAGAGTTCGTCTGCTAAGTAAGTATTATATATAATATTAAATATCAACGATATTTTCCCGTGCGTTATTATTATAATGTTGAGTAGGTAGGTAGATACCTACCACAGACAATCAGAAATAAGGTAAATACATAATATACACTTCGTTTTGAAAGTTGATTAATGGTAATGTTTCGCGACAGCTTTTATGAGCGTTTCTCCATTCAGTCATTAATGTTTTAGTTTGTGTAAACATACAATTTAGTACATAGTATGTTTTAGTGCCTATAACCGCTAACTAAACGCCTATCTGTGGACGCTAATAAGACGCCATGAATAATGTTACGCCTTTAGGTGTTTTCATAAAGTTTTAATGAAAACCTGCTGCGAGTAAGATATGAACGATTCGTTTTAAGTGGATTCAAAGATTAACTAAGATAAATTTTAATTTAATAAGGTCATGGATTATTTTTGCTTAGAAGGCTTTTACGAAAATCAAAAACACTGTTAAAATAACGAGATCGAGCATGAATAGCACTTCTACCTAGGCTGCACTGTGAGCCAATATACATTTTCCGAAACATCCATTAATGCATTAGTTAGGTAACTGAAGTTGTTCTTAAGGGAAACGGTAAAATTAACACGGAACGTGCTGCGCTGAGCGATACACGCTCATGAACTTGCTCACGAGTTACGGGCACTGAACGCGTTAAACAAATAGTGGATGTTACGAAGGCTTCCCCTAATTATGCATTGCGGTTCGGTACTTCACCCAACCTACAAACAAATTAACCCTAAGGATATAAATAATCCCCAAGTGGAGAGCTCAAAGTTTCGGTAACTAGATGTTAGATATTCCTGGCCTAAGGCGGATCGGGGCTTAGATACTCGTACTTACGCAAACAAGGTAATGTAATGTAGCGGATAGATGTGTTACTCCTTGGTAGCCAATTTTTTTTATGATGAATGGGTCGGCTCTTCACCTCGAGACTTATGAGGTCTACGATGGAGCGAGCCTACCCAGAAGGTTCCTATTAACTCTCTTCTTATAAACAACAGGGTCGTAGCTCCGCGGAAATACAGACGCTGGAAGCTGATTCAAAATTTTTGTAATGCGCATAATAAAAGAACTTTCAAAAGCAGACGTATGATTGCTCATTATGAACTTCAGGGCAATAAAGCTTAGAATCACCTATGCCTCATGGCTGATTTACTAATATGCTTCTAGCAAATAAACAATTTCATTTCATAATAACATAAGTACCTATTGGTGGTATTAGTGTGGTATTGGTAAGTATAAGTGAAATGTAACAAACAACAATTTAAACATTTTAAACACTCATGCAAATACAAATACAAATACATATACATTTATTGCCAGAAAGAGCATAGATACAGAAATTAACAAAAACAGACATAAAAATATTAGGCAATTGGGCTGGACTCAGCGCTAATCTACGCACATGGTACGTAGTGCTGGTTTTCAGTCCAGTCCAGTCCAGTGCAAAAACTATTCTTGTGTGTAATATAAAACGAACACTAAAGATTTCAAGAAGCACACTTAAAACTAGGTACTTAGATATTACACCGAAATGGGTATTTTGTTTATTTTTAGAATCAAACACTGGATCTTTGCTTATAACGTAGTTTCACTTCTGTGACCTATCATTACACATGCCTATTTTTCATGCTTAAACATTCTTCGTTTGGCTCGCGTCTCCTTGGTATTCAGCGAGAGTGGCCGGCCGAATTACTCATACTTGATTGTTTTCTTTTTAGGTGAAAACATTTTGTAAGGATGTTTTAGGAAAGAACCAATTTCGGACTTTCACACTCCAAAATATACCTTTGTAGCAAAAACGCAAGTTCATTGTAAGGCGATCGAGAACGAGTCTGAAATTATAATTAAAAAATACAGAATCAAGCCATGGTACAAGTCTTCAGGCTGCCTTCTTAGGCAGCCTGAAGACTTCTACCTTGACACATAATTATCAAACAAAAGTGTTGGAAGAATAATATTTTTTATTCACGCAACAATTTAAATCTTATTTTTATATAAACGTAGATAGTTCTCAGCTTCAGTATCTCATGAGTTGTTTTATTTTATTATAAGTAAAAAAATAAAAATGTACCAAAAGGTACGCTGTAACAACATCATTATAATTCGCCAACGGGCATCCATAACCCCCATGTTATTGTTTTAACGAAGCCAGCTGTTTTGAAATATGATGCTAAAATAATTATCTTTTGTTAGCTACTTTTAGCTAAGTAAACTAAGGTATAATATTCAGCATTAAGATCTGTCAAGTAGGATTTGTTTTCAAGGTTCCGTACCCAAAGGGTAAAACGGGACCCTATTACTAAGACTTCGCTGTCTATGTGTCCGTCTGTCACCAGGCTAATGAACCGTGATAGTTAGACCGCTGAAATTTTCACAGATGCTGTAAGTATTTCTATTGCCGCTATAACAACAAATAGGAGGTGCCTACTAAAAAACAGAATACAATAAATATTTAGACGACCTCTGTGGCGCAGTGGGTGAAAGCCCGCTTGAGACGCAGGAGGTTGCGGGTTCGATCTCCGCCGCGGGATAAATGTTTGTATGATCTGCAAATATTTATCTCGGGTTCAGACCCGAGACCCAGGTGTTTCTATGTATAATATGTATGTATTTACAAACAAAAAGTATATAAGTAGTATATCAGTTATCTGGTTCCCATAGTACAAGCTTTGCTTAGTTTGGGGCTAGATGATGCTGTGTTAAATGTCCAGCATTCTTTATTATTTATTTAAGGGGCTCCCATAAAACAAACGTGATTTTTTTGCCGTTTTTATAGATAATGGTACGGAACCCTTCATGCGCGAGACCGACTCGCACTTGGCTGCTTTTTTTGTTATTGAATAGCTGCCAAAACGAATACTCAAGATGATCAAAAGACAGCTAGGTGGGTATTACATCCCCTGATTGAAACACTTTGCAAGCCATGAAGACAGAAAGGAATTTAGGAGTAGTCCTACCTATCATTGATAGGTTTTTCAGCTATGCTTGATCGCCGCAGATGTAGAAAACAGTAATTTTGTTCTTTTGACTAAACCCAACGAACTTCGAAGATATTGAAGATTCAAAAACATCAAATGTTCATGAACTTGTGTCGCTGACCGTACCTAAGTATATGAAATCAGTTATACAATGTAAATCTAATAATTCATTGCGTTATCTAAATGATGTTACCTACATACATACTTCATTAGGACTTCTGCCGACATACTTCTGCAGATAAGCTAAGTAGGTTGGTAGCTGCATGACTAGTTTTTATTTAACGTTACTATCCAATTTACTATAATTTACTTTTAATTTCCAGATTTGAATTTAAATCACAAAATGAGACATCCTCTAAACTGTACCAAATCGGCGTCGATTTGGGAATCATTAATCCTGAGAAGTATCAATTCCCGTCGTTCCAGAGACGAACAAAATGTCTTCAAAGATTTATACAGCCTATACATTTCATTAAACGACAGCCTCCCGATCAATTACGAAGAGTGGCTCGTCCTGAACAACTTTTGGATACTGTCCGATACCCAGGAGTCTATGCTTCAGAGAAAAATCACAAAACGAAGTACAGCTGTGGTACTGCGAATAACAAAAAGGCATTTATAAATACCTACAGTAAGAAAAGGAGATATTTTGATCACCTCAGGTGGAGGTTCCATAGAACAGATTGGGCACGCGGCGAATGGGTGCTCGACATGCCCGGTCTCAAGCATAGTCTGTATTCTGTGCCATTGCCTGGAGGACAATAACCGACAGATTCCCAAAGACAAATGGTTCGATGACAATGCATCTGATTGAACGACAGTGTACCGCATGCCCTGTCAATACCATCGCGAAGGTGGCGGCCAGATGTTGAGGTGGGCTGGATACACACTACTACAAGCCCTCGGGCGGAGATAAAAAACGATTCACGTGAGATACTCCCTTACTCCGGACATTTAGTCCTTAAACCCTAGTTATTGTTCCAAGCTAGTGATCCAAGCTTACTACTATGGCACGGGATCGGTGAAGGTTATAACTGATCTATCGGTAGCAGGCGAGCCATTGTTCCGTCAAATATTGCGTCGCGTCAAATAAGCTTGAAGTATCTCAGACACTTCAATCATTGCTATAGTCGGTTCATTTTAATAGGCCACATTTGACATTTCATCAAAATTTAACAACGTAACTTTGTACCGGCGGGCATAAAATACTACTATTTTATCGAAGTTAGTACTGCACAATTGCATAACTTTTTTCAATTGCGGTTAAATAATTTATTTGTCTTAACGACAAAAGAAGGTAATTTTATGATTTACTTATTTCCTTATTACACCATCCAAACATATTATGTTTCAGAACAATTCTGTTTTCGAGAGAACTGAACGTTGTTACAATGTTGCGTCAGTAAACCCTTATTCTCTTTTGACACTAGGTATGTTACCCAAAATAATTTGAGAGTTACAATCGAATGAAATGATTTCTCGTAAGGGAATATTTCACCATTAAATACTTATTGTTTTTTTTTAAATAAACTTATTTATCCCAAAAAACGTTACTAAATACCAAAAAGTACTTTTGTAAAAGGACAACGGGAATATCGCATAAAAACTTTTTTTCTCTGTTTGACATGACAACCATAAACTTTTGAACAATTTTTATCAAAATAAATAAGTAATGGGGTTGTGACGCAGTCTTGATCGTTGTGCAAAGTGACTTTGCGTTCTTGGAGTGCTATTTTTTTCAGACCCGGTTTTTTTAACCTCTTAGTTTACGGTTTACCTGGCGATAAATTTTAATTCATGTGAATGAATCGATACGGACTTCGAACATAATCGAAGTTTTTAAGAAGGACACCTCACTAGAAAGCTCAAACTGACAAACGTCAAATGTGGCCTATTATGTTGGACCGACTATAGTGCAATGATTATATTTTTTTACTTAAAGTAAAAATCTTTAAACCAATAGGATTGGAAACTTGTAAAGATTTAGAATAAAATTCATATGGATCTGTTCATATTTTGTAGTTCTGTGTTGATCGGAACGTAAAGTTTTTACTGATATGTTGGTAGCATTGATTGTGCAAGAGTGTAGGTACAATGTTGCCTTTGTTTAGACAATTGAAAACGTTTGTAAACGTGAGTGGCTAACCAAATGGTGCACATAACCTCGAGGAGCGCTATTCTTGGATTATAGTCATTATTGAATGATTCATCACTGCTCCATGCAAAATTATTCTTCCTAGGATGCGTGGCGTGTGTGTTATTTCAAAGTCAATTTTCAAAATATTGATCTGTAGGTACCAACTGTTACCTACTTGTTGGACTGTAGTAGATTGCACCTATAAACATACATCTCAGTTTTTTGTATTTATACAAATACATAAAATTATCATAGAGCTAGAAATCTTGTTAAAACTTAAGCACCTTCACCAAGCTGCTTTTATTTTAATACAACGAGACGTCCTCTCCTATTTGGTGAGATTACCATTTAAATACGACAAAATCTTTGTATATGCAAGGGCATTCACCGACTATCTCGAGTGCAAGCGTGCTTGGCTACAGGGCAAACGAATCCTGCCAGTAGCGTCTATGTAGAGATGTTCATAGTTTTAGTCCTCTCTGATTCAGATGGAATGACTATGTCACTTACAATAATTACAATAGGTGTGTACCTACAATAATAGGCAGGTAGGTACTTGTACATGATTGCTATAGTACCTATTTATTTACTTTCACATTTAGGTAAATTTACTCGAAATGAATCATCGTGTAAAAAATAATTAGGTGACCTGACCTTTTGGCTATATTTTAACATAACATAAACGATAAAAACATGACTAAGGCAACTGCTACGCATGTGAGTCATTGACACACATCGGTAATCATCTATGTGTGAGTGCAGCGAAGATTTCGCTGTTCTACGTATGAGCTCAGCGGATGCCCCACCAGCAGCGGTAATCACAGAAATTGGCCACGAATGAAATGTATGGCGCTTAGAAAACGAGCAAAGTACTATGAGGAAAAAGTGCTTCAAAATAAAGCGTTATCTCTTGGTTTATTAAGGAGAGTTGAAACGTTTAAGGGTACTTGTGTATGATAAAAAGTTGACGATTGTTTTATTGCAAGCTCGGCTACCGAGTTTGCCCAATGGAGTCCGGAATTACTGCAAGCTGTTGTTTATTATAAAGATGCTCTTGGATTAAAATTCCAATAGATTTCCCCTAAACTTGATACGCTAGAGGTAGGTATTGCACAGGAACGAATGAAATAACATAATATCTATGGAAAGTGTAGATTGCAGTGTGACGTTGAAGTACTCTGCAGGAATACCCATTATTGTTCTGTACGATTCCTTTTTACAGTGATGATGATCTGCTCCACAACGCCATTCACAAATAAGGTTAATTGTATTAAAATACCAAATCTTTTGAGTTTATATGGATTACAAAGTGTATCTTCAGTAAAATAGGCCAGATAAAGCGATAGAAGTTGTCAGGAACACGTGAACAAGGAACAACATTGCAGGTCGCTTAACGACGCACCGACAATCTTATAGACTTTGTTAGGGCTCGTGCTTTAATGCGCAAGGCGTGTAAGCTGTGACAGATATTATTGATCAGGTAAACAGATTTCAGATCAGCCGAAATATCGTATACTTATAGTACGAAGTCATGTTTGCTTTTGATAGTTCAGTGCAAAAACACTTTCTATAGTTGTGGTACAGGGACTCCGTTCCTTCGGGGTCACTAAAACATAGTAGAATCTAGAAAAGTATAAGCTCTGTTTAAGCTTAGCATGGACACTATGACTTCAGCTAAGTTTCACTAAATCCAGCTTTCAAATCTACGATATCGCTGATTGTAACACGCGTATGCAAAGCCGTGGCCTTATAAACTTGGTAACTGTGTTGCGGAGGGGTGCGTCGCCAGTAAAATATTTACGTACAAATGAAACGAGCGAGTTTTCACGTTGAGTTGTATCTACCTATGTGTTCGGAGAGTTCTCAAACTTTATTTCGATGTACTAACATAAAAATAAATTATTATTATGAAATTAGAAGAGAGACGAAATTACTTATTTCAGGAGGTTGATATGATGTTGGAGAAGTCTTTAGAATACTTAAAATGTTAAACAACTTTTTTGTTGCAACACAAACAAAGTTCCATTGGGCACACGTACATCTGTTATAATGGAAAGCTGCTTCACTCTGCAATCAGCGTTTTACGAGTTTATTTTGCATCAATGTATTTTTTTTATATCATTGTTTGGCATGGTGTCCAGGAATAACCCCTAGATAACTTTTAACCTAAACCAATTGACTGCCTAAAATCTGAGCTCTCTTCTATAATGTTTGCATTGAATTCATTTTAACCCCCGACGCAAAAAGATGGGTGTTATAAGTTTAACGTGTCTGTGTATCTGTCTGTGGTATCGTAGCTCCCAAACGGATGAACCGATTTTCGTTTAGTTTTTTTTATGTCATAGATAATTTTATCCCGAGTGTTCTTAGCCATGTTTCATGAAAATCTGTTCAGCCGTTTGAAGATCATCAGCTCTTTTCTAGTTGATGAGGGGATCTGACTAACTTCCTTATGCCCGATCGATTCGGGTACCGTGTTACTACAATGATATTGAAAGCATATGGTAAGGTAACCATAACCAGATCAGCCGTTTGAAGATCATCAGCTATTTAATAGTTGATGAGGGAATTTGACTAACTTCCCTATGTCTAATTTTTCTAGAAGTGGAGGGGGTTTTTTCGTAGCAGGGAGGGGCTTGTTAATACGAAAGCATTTTTTAATAATAACTGGAATAATATTTCTCTATGTAGTTCTCAACTTAAGCTTACGTATTCATCAAAATTTCTGGCAACAACTTTTGAAAGTACTTACCCAAGTAAGAGCCTAATTAAATATGTGTATAACTAGCGTACGTTTGTTTCTTTGGAATGTCTGACAAGACCTTTTCAAGAACTTGAATGTTGATTGTATTCATCTCTAGGTACCTACGCCTAATTTCTACGTTCTAATTGAAATTTCCTTAGAATTCGTTGGTTGGAAATTCAATGACTTTACCAGTTACCCTGTACACCGCTATTTTGTAACTACCAAAAAAAAATTAAGGACAGTTGCAGCAGATGCAGAAACTGATATGGCATGGTCAGAATTTTTTTTAACTATCAGAAAGTTATCGAGGATTGTAGTCAACAAAAACCGAACGATATTTTATGAAAAATGTACAAATAAGTACTACAGACAACAATCGCGTACAGACTCTCATTCAAACTATGCTCTCGCATCAGTTTGTAAATAAATAAATAAATCCCCAGTCAGTAAAACCGCAGTAGCTATCATAAATCCATGTCTGACTCGTCTCGTCTCCTTATTACCTAGGTTATAATTTTTTTCTTTTGTTGAGTTTTAACTACAGAAAATTGTGATCAGTACAGACACCGAGCCCACGTTTATTTTTTTGGTAATAAAAAAATAGGGGTTTACGTATAAACCCGTTCGACTGAAATGCAGAAACGTTCACTGCTGATACCGTTTCTTGATATCCACATTAGGGGCTTGTAAACTTGCTTACCTTGACTTTGAACTGACATAGAATTTAATAAATCTTTACAAGAAGAATCCAGATGTCCATAAATGCAAAAACGATAACGTTCTGTATTGGCCTTTTTCCTCCTCAGTGTGACGTAATTTATGGAGAGTCCCGTAGTGGATAACCTAGCATTATGTGTTATTATAACTTCAATGATTAAATAACTTTCCAGTTTACACACGATAACATTTTATAGAGCAACGTATCGACAAATTGGATATGTTCCAAACTTCGACTCCCGGTGTTTTGAAGTCGGTAACTCGAACAGGGACAAATTTTATTATTGATCCTATCAAAGTTTCAGAGTTGTATTGAGCTCATAATTACCTAGTGTTCAATAAGGATAATACATACACACCTGTAAGTTATTTTAATAGTCACGAATCCCGATCAAAATAGTTTTTATGTTTTCTATATTTAGTTAAATCTACCAAAACAGTTAGGTACTTTAAAAATACCATTACAGGAACTAATTAATACAATTTGTAAGAAAAATATCGCGAGGAAACCAACCAGTTAGTATTTTGAAAGGACGCATTTTAAAAAGGATTTTGAATACTTAGGGTTCTGAGATTAATGTATTCCACGCTTTGAAGATACAGTCGTGCTCTTGTTTCGCCTGTTTTGAAACACAGTTTTCGATTAAGAGGTAAAGTGACAAAAGTACCGGTCCCTCTATAAAATGCTCTTGTTGAACATTCACTATCAATAAAACAAACTTGGCACTACCCACGTATCGTAAAAACTCGTACTAAGATTTTCGAATACCTTACACCACTTTTTTCCCACGGCCGCAATAAATTTCGACGAATCGTAGCCATATATCGTGAGGTTTGCTTACTACGTGTCGTAGATTCTAAAATATGTGTAAAGAAAAACTACCCTTGCGTAGATAAAACTAGTGTTTGCTGAATCGAAATGTTTGTTTGTTTAAAATTACATGGCAGAATTTATTTATCGCTTTATTTGTAAGGTAACTAAGGTGAAAAATTCCCTTATCTATGTTTTTTAATACATATTAATATATGCATGTTATCGCGAAAGTATAAGAAAGAGTGAGTTATTGTTTAGGTTACAAAAAACTAAAAAGGTATTTAATTTCTACGCTTCTCTCTCATTATACAATGTGCGAAAATTGATTAACAAAGAATTTTAGAAAAGCAATAAAAATAAAATACTGGTAAAAATGAAGAAAAATTTTATAATTTTACATTCCTGAGAGGACCCAGGAGGTCTCGCTAGTTATGTAGGCGAGGTGCGATGGTATTTTATGATTTATTTACGATGAAGGGTTATGCACCTATTTTAGGCAGTCTACATGTTTTATTGCAAATTTGCGTAAGCAGGGTTTTATTATTGAATAGTATGACCACTTTTTATTGATGTTATCAACAAAAAGGTCTACTTTATTTGATACGGTGATTTATGATAAGTAGTACTAAAAAAAACACGTCCTATACTTCAAAGATTTCTAAGAATACGCCTATAAGCCTACTTATGGAGACTTATTTTTAGTACCTATTTACTAGGAGAAAGAAAAATAGCATTTTATTCCATAGCACATCGCTATAAGAATAACTAAGTTTTCAAAAACTAAAAATATGAACCAAAAACTCTATCAAGTTACATATTAAAATATATTATTACAGAGGTATTGTTTACTCAAAGTTTGCATTAATTACTTAACTGACGAATAACTTCTTGATGGTCCAACTCTGAACTAACTTTGACAGCTTTTGTGGAGCCATCAGCATCGTTCAAAGCATTGTCTATCGCTAATGGAAATTAATCAATCAATCATTTTGTGAATTGATTTTATTTGCCGATTTTGAGCTAGGTAATTTGAATATCTCACGATTTTAAATACGTATCGCGTAACTCGTAAAACTTTGTTATTTTTTAACTAATAATAAAGGGTGCTATGGACTATGGAATTGATGCTTTTTCTTAAAAATTAAGAAGCCTAATTCATCCTTTCTTGTAATTTTCTACATAGACCATTGAAGTACGTTTTCTTTCAAGTATATTATACTTAAAAGAAAACGATGTAGGTACTTAATGTTATTATCTAATCTAATCTATCTAACATCCTAAACTGGAACCTTATAATATATTTGAAACTAGATTTTGTATTTGATTTGTAGTAGAATTTGTGCCTACATCTTTTTATGATACCAAAAACTTATGTTGATAGCATAGTGTTTTATCAACAACTTATCAGATAGAAATGTTCATAGTGGATTACGTGACGAGCATAATTAATTTGTGATTTAGACACAATTAAGTGCATTCTGGCATGAAGTGCTCCTAATTAGCACATTATTATTCTATTAGAAACAATGGCTAACAAATAGATGGTCGCTATCAAATTACACGTAATCAGGGGCGAATGAAATCTAATATCATGATCACGGAACAAAAACACGTTTTAAATAATGTACACTACTACTACTTACATTTGTCAATTTTGTAATTTTACAAGCTTTTCTATACATATCCTTACATTGAGATTTTCAGGGCTGTTGTAGTGTGCGCTAATATTAGTTACACCTAGTACTTAAAGGCTTTGCGTCCCATTTAATTTTCCTTGTAGCTGAGTATTGGCACTGTCGTACGTATTCAAAACTTTTGAACAAAATTTCCAATGGCAGTGACCGAAAAACTCTGCACACTGCAACAATAATCCTCTCACTTCATCGGAATTAAATTCGTCTGTCACAATGTCTAAAGGCTCAACGTGAAATGCATTGCATTATGCAAGGTATTAAAATATTAAAGAATCTAGTAATGGCTGTGGCAGGACTGGGCGTGGTTCCAACGTCCGCTCTCGCACGTCGCCATTTTAAAACCGAGCTGGATTAAGGATTGGTAACTTTTTAAAAAGCTGATACCCACTGGATATAATGCTTCGTTGAGGTTGAGGACTATCTATGATAAACTTCACAACTACTTATATTACACACATTTTTAATTATTAAAACTGTGAAGTATCTACTCGTTGATGTTTCTGCTCTCACACACGCCATTTTGTTCTAAAGATTTTTAAGCGGGTAGTCAGAGGCACGATTAAATACATGGCTCGTGGTCACCTTTTGTAGAAGTTAGCATTCCTTATGTGACATTTTGCATTTTGCTCTACCTACTAGCATCATGGCATTTTTTTCTCATTTTAACTTTATATCAAAATGTATCAAAAACAATGAAAACACATTTACTGTATGTTAAAAAAAAACCTATTATGTCGTTGACTACAGCTGCTTTACTTGGTTGTACTCGTAGTTCCATGGGAAATTCTTGCACTATTTCTATAACATTTAATTCATGCAGTATGCAGATATACCTAAGTTCCTTTGTTCTCTAGATAGAAAGTTACTCAAGTACTAGTTTTTTAAGTCAGTGCATAAACAGCCAAGAATATTTCTAGATTTTTAGCTTTTATGTAAACAATTGCGTAACAACAGGAGTTTTCAATGCAAATACTGAAGACATTACGGAAAACAGAGCACAAAATGTTATTGTTTTAATAAATTCAAATACAACTACTACTATACAGGGTGTAAAAAGACAACTATCGAAAACTGAGGGGTTGCAATCAGACCATGATTCTAAACATATTAACGCGCCCAGAACATACGCAAACAGCAATCTTCAAACACTGTTTTCTCCGGTTGTGTGTGTTTGTCTGTTGTGATGTTTTTTTGTGAATATCCTTTTGGATTTGGTTGTGTGTTGGGATGCTGTACCTACTACTTGCGGCTTCGGTAGACGTCTTTTTACACCCTGTATATTGACCACAGACTGAATACGGAAGACGAAAACATCTTGAGGATATCCTCAGTTGAAAAAATATGAAGGATTTTGAAACCCTGAAAAAATACTCTGTGAGATACAATCTCACACCTCTGACGCTCATCCGAGTCCTCACCTGCTACGCCACTGAAGTCGATGTCATATACATATTCAATATTAATATAATTAATCGTAACATGAATCTGAACTCTGCTACGAATATTCATAACGATCTCAATTGCGCTGACCTTGAATTAAGTCGAGAGTTGATGAAATCAAGGAGCATCGTCTTTTTGCTACCAAATGGTCCGACACTAAAACTGTGACGATATTGTCCGCACTAAATGAGAACGCCCCTACTGAATATGAGGCAGTCAAAAAAAGGGTCAGCCTTCAACGCTGGGAAGCACATGTTATGAATAGTGATGTGACTTCGTAGTGATGTCCATATTTATGAGAAAACTTTAAGTGCCCACGTTAAAGGCCGTCAACCTCTATCCAATACTCAACTGATGCGATGAACTTTGACGTTTTAATTTTCTCGCTATTTGTGGCTTTTACAACAATTTCAAAAAGGGTTGTTCGATACTTTTGGAATTGTGGGCTGTTTATAAACTCCGATTAAATCGATTTAAAGTTGGGAAACTGATCAAAAATGTTTTAATAGGTATCTTAAACTCAAACCACAAAAAGGCAATGCTTGTATTATTAGAAATCGTACGATTATAATTACTTTATTACAAATTACTTAGTATGGCAGTAGTTTTTTTTATGATGAATGGGTCGGTTCTTGACCTCGAAACTTACATAGGCAAGAATGAGGTCTACGATGGAGCGAACCTACCCAGAAGGTGCCTATTAACTCTCTTCTTGAAAACAACAGGGTCGTAGCTCAGCGGAAATACAGACGCTGGAAGCTGATTTGTCTCTTACAATAAGTTACACTTTTTTTTTCATGCTTTATAATTAAAGAAAGATTACGATAGTGCTTATTAGAGATGTGGCCACAAACTTGTTTGTGAAGTGTGCTTTGTGTATGATTTAAACCAAACAAACTTACGTATTAAAACAAATTGTGTTCCCTCGGCGTTCATACCACCTTATTAGTGAGGCTACCATTTGGTGATGCTTACTGTACATGCGTAAAAAAAATGTGAAGTGTACGTAATTATATTACAAGCAACTGTACAAAGAAAAGTTGAAGTAGGTACTGGGTAAGCACCTAATGTTGTTTCTGAATCGCCGGCATACCGCAGCCGTAATAAACAAGTATGTGTAGCATAAATCAAAGCTGCGGCATAACTCGAGAGCAAAGTCTGTCCAACTTCTGCCTCTGCTCAGAACATGTTCAGAGTTCGCAATGTTTTTACTGTATGAACTGTGTATTTGTTTGCATTATCCACTGATATCCAGCCGCGGGTGATCAGCCAATTTAACTTTTGAGTAGCGTGGGCTCATATCGGCACTGAATTGTTTTCGCTTGCTTAATTACTTGGGAGCCTTCAATAATACTATCCGGATTTTTATTAGCATATTATTGTCATGTCTAGTCGAGAAATGTGTGTACTATTCAGATATCAGAGGACTGAAAGGTAAGATATCTAATAGACTAGACATGTGGGAAAGCCATATTTCTTCGCTCCCTCCTGCTTATCACAAGCTTCTAGCCCTTTTATGGCTGTTTTTCATAAAACTAATGTTTATTTATTTATCTCTCAAGACGCGTGAACGTTTCTGAAAATTGGATGTGTCCCGGAATAATTTATTATGATGCTAAACAACTATGTAAACGCTAGACCACTATAAACACAAAATGGATTTTTGTCGGAAATGTTTATCGCATTTTTATTACTTTGTTCAGGGTCGGGAATCGAACCTCGTTTACGAGGTCCAAGCCATAAACTAACTCGAACGAGCTTTCTTACGGCTGTTAAAATGTATAACAAAAATGACATTAAGCTGATGTGTTTAGATAACTTTCAGCGTGGAATTGTTTTTATGTCTTCGTTTACGATTATTCGCATATTTTCTTAGACACTCAATTTAATTGAAAACTTGAATAATGTCTAAACCAAAAGCATGTCTATTCCTTCTATATTCCTAAAAGTGTTTGAATATGTTTGTGCTTCAATTAAACCAGCCAACCGGTTTAGAATAGGTTGGGACCACGCGAAGCCACACACCTAGCCATCCAAAAAATAGTCCTGATTCTTGAGTCGTGGTTATTACAAACTACTTGGTAAAACAATTACCCAGAACCGAGAATAGTAGATTATTCACCAAGGGGATAAAGCAGTGTATTATGTCACGGGCGCCATATTGAATCCCAAGCGCATCGAAGGATTCTTTAGTTAACTCCCGAGCGACAGCGAGGGTGTTTATAGTTAACTCCCGAGTGCAACGAGGGAGTTAATGACTAGAATCCTGAGACAGCGAGGGAGTCAAGAGCGCCCAAGACTAAGACAGCTTTATCCCCGAGGTGAATACTCTACTTTTCACACATAGGTATTGCGAGAAAAATTGTGAATACTTACACCCAGAAAATAGCAAGCAAGTTTAATGAACAGGTTTTATAGGTAGAATAATAATAATCTATTCGTTTTTTTATTCAACCTACACTGTCCCACTCCTGGGCAAAGGTCTCGCCCAATTCTTTCCAACCATCTCTCTTCTTTGATAGCTCCCACCACCCACAATCGAATGAGTCGAGGTCGTCATTCTCAAAAAATATTTTATTGAGGTCGTCCGTTTATTCTCAAATTTTTTTTAGCATTAATATGCAACAACATTAGATCGCTCAATAGTTTGGAGGCATTTTCCTTATATTTGAATAAATTCTACTTGGTGCAGGTCTCTATGGTAAACATTTTCATAGAAACATCAAAAATCAATTCGGAAGAAAAAGATTAGTTGCCTAATTTTTTTCTTTTTTTTTTCGTATAAGGTCTGTTTGATGTGGACTCAATAGTAAAAATTTTAAAAGAAATGTTGAAGTTCGAAATTCAAATCTCATTACTTATCTGTTCACATGAGGTTCAGAGGGAGAAATGAAATCCCATACCACTTTACCTCCCGCCGGCCATTTTGTTTTTTAGGAGGGAGAAATGACTTTCTTTCTTTTAAGAATGTGAGACGAAAAAATTTATGGTTTTCGAGAACCGGGTGTGGAAAAATATTTACAGACCATTTAATCATCTCTTCCACCATGTGAATCAAGCTCACAACTCTTGCGTCTCAGCACTCATCCGACATGGGTCGTGCGAAAATTGATCCTTATCAAATACATGAAAATGTACCTGAAAACAAAGGAAGCTTCGTGCATCCGAAGGAGACTAATGCCATTTCAATATATTACTCGTATGTGGTTTAGAGAGAAAGTCGAGTTCCATACATCGGACCAAGCAAAGTTGGGGGCTCAACTCGAGTTCTTGCGCTGTTCAGGTCTTCGTTGGGCCAACACTGACATATGATCAAGTTATTAACACTGTTATTGAGACAAATTTGAAGCAAATTTCTGAATTATCTAAGTTGGTCCCAGGCCAAGAGCTCGTGCGCTAACTTGCATTGTAGAACGTGCTTTAACTTAGTCGATCACAATAATAAACAATAACCTGTACCATATAGCTACTACGCTGATGGATCTAGGATAGATAGATCTAGGAGCTCTTGAAAACGTCATCTCTGTAAAAAAGCCTTTAGTAAGATATCTGATTATTTGGATGACCAAAAAGCTTGGGACTTGCTCCAACTCAATGGATCCATGGATCACCTAAATGAATGATAGGCCCCAGACCGTGTATGTTGCCCTGATTCTTCACGGTATTGGTCGCAAAAGAACAGGAGTAAAATTAATTTTAAGACTATTCTAAGTGATCCCTGCGGTCCTACTGAATAAATGATTTTTGACTTTGACTTTGACTTCGAAGTTCGTCGTTGCAGACAATTTAGTATGAAAAAGCGCCACTACGCATGTCCAACGCCTAGCTTCACGAATGCCTAGTAGTCCAGTAATTTTAGCATAAAAATGTATGGAAGCCTCGGAATGAGAGCTAAAGCTGAATTTTCGTATATACCTTCATTTGCGTTAAGGCGAAAAAGGCGTCGAAAAGGTAGCTGCCCTCAATGCAATAAAATTATGGTTGATTTATGCATTCTATCGTAAAAACGGTTGAGCGCATGCGCAAATGTTTCAGATAAACTATGTTGCAAATATGCTTCACAATTTTATCATACCATCATTGGAGCGACTACGAAAATAATAAAAAAGAAAACGAGATAATCGTGAAAAACTGTTATAATTCACCTTTTGACCTTGAAGTTATTCAGACGCGGATACCAGATTTTATGTGACTTTTGAGACAATTTTTAGAACGCCAAAATGATTTCACCATAATAGCTCACATTCCAAGGTGAAACGCTAAAATGACTGGGGTAATACATCCATTACTTAGCTAGTCCAATCTTTAGTACTATAACCTTATTTAAAAAAAACAGATTTAGAAAGAAGTTTCAATGATTTAGTGTCTGTTGTATCAGTTGATGAAAATAAAATAAATAAATAAAATAATACCAAAAACAGACATTCAATTCGAATACCCACTGCCTGCTTACTATATAATGAAACTTTTCATAAAATTTCATCGAATAGATGCATCCGATATTACTGAATAATACAGTTACAAATTTAATAAAAGAAGAAGAATGACGTATGAATTTGGCCTACGTGACTCAAATCTCAAGCGGTTAGTTGGCACCTACTGTGTGTGGTCTGTATGTTTGATAATTTTAATACATCTGAGTAATTCTGTGTCAAATGAAACGTAAATTGGTTGTGTTATGTTGGCAGCACTCAGTCTACATCGCGTTGCCGCTTTCAGTGATTGGGCTAGGAGCCTAGATTACAGAAAGATTAAGGTGAGTTGATATTTACAAAAATAAAAAAGTTTTTTTTTAATTTGTCTGTTAACTTTAGCGAAGTGGGATTGTGTGGCGTTTTGTTTCGAAGCTCTCTACTCGGCCAAGTATTAATAACCTAATATAAATAATTAACTCGCTAATATAATCTTTTTTTTTCAGAAATCATGGCTTTCTTATTTTCAAGTAAGTGCGATTTTGTTGTTATTATTATTAATATTACCAACTATCTATTATTTAAATACCAATAATATTGATCGCTTAAAAATAGGTGCTGTAATCAGCTCACAAATACCGAATAAACAGCAGGTGAGTAGGTATCGGTGTTTAATCAAATAACTATTTCTTAGGTACCTATATGAATTGTTATTTTGATAAACTCTGATACTTATAAGTAATTTTTGACCTGACTACGGCAATAATAGGCTTATACATATACCAAGTCACTCAGAAAGTTTTGTGAAAAAAAGTTTTTTTGTATGAATGCCCTGGCTGATTATAATTGATTAAAAAAATATTATTATTTATAATTTAAAATACCATCGTTTGAATTTTTTATTTGCCACCACATTTTGATTACAGCTAAATTGAAAATTTGTGGTTCATAGAAAAATGTATCTGCGTCGGGAACATTTTTGTGCGATAATTTTTTACGATTTCAAAGGTCTAAAACCGGATGAGTAATTTGATCGTTTTCAAATGGCATATATGGATGAAAGTCCTTCAAAAGCAATCTATTGGCATAACGAGCTTAAACGTGGTCGTCTAACATTGAGGGATAATGAAAGCAATGGTCTTCATTCGTGAAAAAAATTCAAGATACCAGGTGAATTACAGACGACTGGATCGGGAGGCGTTCATAAGATTCAACACGAGCACCTTTGCATGAGAAGGATAGTTTCACGCTGGGAGCCGCACAGCCTTAACGAAGCTCAGAAACAGGCCCGTGTGGCATGTTAAAAAGTTTTTCAAAACTGGTCCAGACGCACGAAACTTCGTATACTATAGAGGCTAGTGGAGAGTTCTTTGAAAAGATTTAATAAAAATATGTGTTATCCATATAAGTTAGTTTTTTAATTTCTCAAAACTTTCTGAGTGTCCCACGATAAGTAAAGTATTTGCGTACGTAGGTACCTATGTTCTATTATAACTTATAACGTTTCATTACTCATCCGAAGCTCCGATTCTGAAAGTCTGATTTTATTAAAATTTATTTAGCGAATGCGAGGAATATTATTTGGTTAGATATACGAGTATACCTACTTACTAACTAGCTGCGCTCCCGCGGTGTGACCCGCGGTCCCTCGGGCTTTTTCGGGATCAAAAGTAGCCTATGTCCTTCCCTATAATATAGCCTTTTATTCTGACCTTTACAACTGAATACATCTTTTTTACTTATTTTAAATAATAAACTTATACGTATTTTATGGCTAAATATGTGTTTTTTTTTTAATTTTTTGAAGGTCAGTTTGCCAGTCGGCATAGGCCTCCTCCAACCTTTTCCATTCTGTCCTTTCTTGTGCCACCCTGTTCCACGTCACTCCTGCCACCTGTCTGATGTCATCGTCCCACCTTTTCTGTGGTCTACCTTTTTTCCTTTTTCCTTCTCTGGGGTACCATTTTGTGATTTTCTTGCTCCATTTATCATGGCCTCTAATTGTATGCCCTGCCCATCTCCACTTTAGTCTCCTGATTTTCATTGTGACATCTGTAGTTTTTGTTTTGTGTCTGATGACGCAGTTTTTAAATCTGTCTGATTTCTTGATATGCAGCATGCTCTCTTCTCCATTGCATATTGGCATGTTGCGAGTTTGTTTGTCATTTCCTGAGTTAAGGCCCATGATTGGCAGCCATACACAAGGACAGGCAGCACGCAGGCATTGAACAATCTGCCCTGCAACTCTACATGTAGCCTTCGGTCCTTCATCACTTCCTTTAAACCCCAATACCTCCTCCATCCGCCTGTAACCCTTCTCTCCACTTCTTTGCGCATAGAATCTGTTTGAGTAATAATCTGTCCCAGATAAATGTATTCATTGGTGTAATCGATTTGGGTGTTTCCTAATTTTATATCGTTTTTGCTTCCATTCGTAATCACTCTGGTTTTATCCGGATTCAATTTTAGTCCTACTCTTGCACTTTCTATCGCGAGCTCATTGATCATTTTGCTTAAGTCTTCTGATGTTTTGGCAAAAGCAAATAACGCTATGTCGTCAGCAAACCTCAAATGTATCAGCGATTCGCCATCTACGTTAATCCCATGATGTTCCATGATGTTCTCTTCTGAAAATAGATTCTAGTACCGCCGAGAATAATTTCGGGGATAAGGGGTCTCCCTGTCTGACGCCCTTCTCTATTATAAATGGCGAGCTTTTCTTTTCTATTGAATTCTCGCTGTCGTATGACAATATACGTTTTTTATTAGTCGGATATATTTGTGTTCAATTCCTTGTTCCTTTAGTGCTTCCGATATATGTCCTTCCCTAGGATACATTAATTATCCAAGCCAATTTTCAGCCTAATTAATCTGTTTAGTGGTTGGGGCGAGAAAAGGTAACAAACAGACAGAAAGACAGACAGACATACAGAGTTACTTTCACATTTATAATATGGATGTTAATGTTATCATCATCACCATATTTCTCGTAGAAAGCTCTACGTTCATTGAACTAACTATACCTACATACAAGTGTTATTTTTATATTTCTATAGGTCTTTTCTCGAGAAGAAGAGAAAGAGGAACCAGAGCAGCATTTATGAATGATTTGAGAAAAGGAGATATTTTGATAAGCTCGCCTATGGACGAAGATTCATTTAAGTCAGTGGTCGGACAGATGATCGGGCACGCGGCTATTATGGCGACGGACGACTGGATTGTCGAAATGCCCGGTGAACAAGATTCATCATCCTCGTCCTTTTCCTTTTCATCTAGCTCTACTTCGGCTAGTGGTAGTGGTAGAAGTGGTAGAGGCAACAATCGAAGGATCTCAAAAAATGACTGGTTCAACGATCATTTCGAAGATGATGTACACGTGTACCGTTGCCGTAACAGTGACATCGCAGAAAAGGCTGCCGATTGGGCTTATACTAACTACTACAACTCTTCAGGAGGGGAAAGTAAGAATATTCATGTTAAATATTCTATTGTTAGCCCAATTTTTCACGTGAGAGATCCCAGCTATTGCTCTAAGCTGGTGCTGCAGGCTTACCACTACGGGACGGGTTTGGCCCCTGTAGTGTGGCCCACAATAGAGATTCCAGCACCGGTTGCGATTGTGCCGAAAACCATTCCATCTTATTTTACACCTCCTTATTCTCTGTCCCTGGTGGGTTTATATTAATCAGTATTTAGTTATTAATTCAATTCTCTTTCACGTGTCAAATTAATTGCGTGATTTTCGTATGTTAATCAAGTAGTAGGTATAATCATTTAATTATCTATAATACTAATATTTTAAAGAGGAAAGATTTGTTTGTTTGTTTGAAACGAATAGCCTCCGAAACTACTGGACCGATTTGAAAATTCTTTCACCAATAGAATCCCACACTATCCCCAATGAACAAAGGCTATATTTATTATCCCGGGGAAGTGAAGTTTTCGCGAGGGATCGCGGGTAACACCGCGGCGGACAGCTAGTTACGTATACTTAAGTACTTTTTTTTTGTTCTTTAGTCTTTTGTACCTACTTATACAATTTTTTATAGTCCACACACAATTCCTCTGTTACGATGACTTGCAATACGCACAACCAATCCTTAGCTCTTTGAAGTAGTTGCGCAGAACCCATTTTTCATGGCGCCTCGCTCACTCGCTTAGTTTGCATCTCGTCTACTCGCGCAAACCTGCGCAATCGCTTAGTGCACCTAACTTCAGACAGACAAAGATCGGTTGTGCGTAGGTACTGTACTTAGTTTTGCTTAAGGTAATGCCCTGTTTGTACAACTAGGGTCTCCTGCGATACAGTTTACACCTCGTCCGGGTACCATCAGTAGGTAATTAAATGTAATTACTAATTATTAGGTACTTATAGTTTTTCTTTGGTAAATAATGTTATTAAGAATTTAAGTTAGTTAAGAATTTGTATTTGATTTAAAATAAATAATTTAGAATGTATTATGGTTTCTTTAAAATACCTAAATAGTAGGTAAATTATGATACCTACAGTGAAGTCAATAAATGTAATATTATACTTGTCTTGTCTTAATATGGTGTTGTTTATATAAAAAATGATCGGATTTTGTAATCCTTACCTATGTAATGACAAATGTTAACAGTTTCTTTGGAACATTGATTATTTAAGAGTCTCCCGTACCGGTTTGAGCTCAGTGCACTTGTGGAACAAGAGCGCCGGCCGGTCTTGCTACAATGGGGTGTTACACACGGAAAGCTCGTGTTAGGTGGCGCCACTGTTGAGTGTTCCTATTCGCCTTCAGTTTTTTCAATGTATTCGACCTGGAGTATAATCCAACTTGAGAAAAAGGAAAGCATCTACCACTGGTAAAAAAGCAGTTTTATTAGAAAGGTTATTAATTGAAGAGTGATTTTATTATTAGGAGGTCATGTTCAATCACAAATTATTTAGCTCATTTTCTGTCGTTGTAGAATTGAAGCGTACGATAGGAATAACATCATAAGAGTTTAGGACGAGCTGGACGATGAGATTCCTGAATTTCCTACCTTGGATAATTTAAGGGACGTGAATGCTAACATGACTCTTCCAGCGCTGACTAAACACTCAAATGATTTATATCTAATCAGTAAATAATTTTAGATTTAACATCTTTTTATGAAGAACACTTTGCTATTGGCATTTTTTTATAAGTAAGTACCTATAAATATTATAATTTTGTAATTTTTTTTTTCGTAAAGCTTTATTCCATTTTTTATACCCAATGATCTTTTAGTAGATCATTGTTTATACCAAAGTCAGACTTGCACTTGGTGAGTTTTTATAATGTCAAGTAGGTAAAGGGTACTGTAGGTATAATGAAACGTAAATTTATATTATTAGGTTGCCAGCACGCGTTTTGCCCTCAGTGTTGCCACACTCTGTGATAGCAGCGGGGGCGCAATTCGATTACCATACCAAACGAGTAACTAAACTAAATCTAAAAGTTTTAAATGCCCAACTCTTTTTAGACTACAAATAAATTATATGATTTGGGTAGTAGCTAAAGTAGATAAATTAGCTTTCTTCTTTTGAGCAACCATTCACTATAAGCTACTTTTGTGGGAGGTTTTTTACCGAAACACCAATTAGTTTTGTTATGTTGTCAGCACAGAACAAGTGTCATGTCACTGCTCTGTCGTTGCTGATTTCAGTGGTTTCATTGACGCCTAGGTACAGTGTTATCGTGAGTTCGAATATTAAAAAGTTTAACTCTGTTTTTGGAACACCTACCTAATAATTATTTTGTCTAGGTGAGTACGTACTAGGTACTAATAAATTATTGTACTCTGATAATCCTCCCATACATGTATTAGCAACCAATTAGTTCTAATTCGTATGGTTCACGCTATACCTACTTGAGACCATTAACGTTAATGGTAAAAATATTCATATGTAAATTAAGAATACAACGGTATTCTTTATAAGTTTTTGTGGGAACTCTATCTTTAGGTATCGCGATAACATATTAAGCCGCGCCCGGCGCGGCGAGTCTGTTTACGCAAATTCTACCTACGTCATACCTACCTACCAGTCTACACGTGTTACCTACCTAGATTAGTCACATCGTTTATTTTGAGCGAGCAAACGATTCATTGCAGAAACCCATCGCGTTAGAAACCTTAATTAATCAATGGTTCGATTCCGTAAAATTTGGGTAGTTGAAGAAGTAGGAAAATATTATAACAATAAAATTAGATAATTGTCTTTAAAGGTCCTAAAAGGGGCAAAAAAAAATAAGGTAAGAACAGCATAAAGATGTTTTCGGAAGGTGTTGCGAATGTCACGAAACAGCATTTTGCCAAAGGGTCAGAAATAGATGATTGTTTTATTTTAATATGTAACATAAGATAAACGGATTTTAACTGCAGGGCCCATGATTTTAGCGATATCAGCCTCAACTAGGCCTAGTTCTTCTGGGAACAGTTTTCAATCGCCTAAAGTATGCAAGGCACAAAGTATAGAAATACACACAAAATACAAGTAGAAAAAATAGAAGGCAAATAAAGCCAAACCTGATTAAACGGGACGTCCAACTATTCGTTGAAGAAATCAAGCGGTTCGATACGAGCAACGTTATTTCCATTACCAAAAATGTGGGCAGAGACTGAACCACATTCCTAAATGATTTGAGAAAAGGAGTTTCCTATTTTGATAAGCACAAATAGCGAGGTTAATGCCCTAGCAATGATCGGGCAAAATGATCGAACACGCAGCGATTATTGCGACAGACAACTGGGTGATCGAAATGCCCGATGAAAATAGAGACTCTTCATCGTCTTCTTCATTTTCAACAAGTTCTTTCAGAGGCTCATTTTCATTAAGAGCCGCCCCCCCCCCATTTAGAACCCTATGTGACCCTGACCCTGTCCTGTGTTTCGCGAATTTGATATTCTTACCATTGTCTTGATAGTGCTGTTGCTAGCATGGCTGCTGATTGGGCTTATAGTCACTACTTCAATTCTTCAGGAGGGGAAAAGAAGAACATTCATGTTGAATACTCTGTCGTTAGTCGAGTTTTTGAAGTAAAAGATCCCAGCTCTTGCTCTAATCTCGTGCTCCAGTCTTACTACTATGGGACGGGATTTGCTAACGTTATTTTGCCAACAATGTTGATGTCCATGACTGGTGCGATTGTGCCGACAACTATTCCGTCTTATTTCATACCTTCATAACAACTCTCTGTTGTAGGGATATACCTACTAATAGGAAATGTGTATTTGGTAAATACCTGCCTATGTAGTTATTCCTAAAATTTTTTTTATAAAATGGCCAAATTTTTACGAGATGCATTTCTCATCACTCCGAAGTTCCTTGTAAAGTCCTCATCTCTTTTCATATTTCATCTTTTCATTCCGAAAAATAATCATCCTACTGTAAAATTTCGTCTATTACCAACCGACTAACCACGCTGTCCACCTAGTTGGACGGTTAGTGATAAGTTTTCGAATCATTAGGTGATGATTTGTTGTATTCTCAAAGAACATAATTTTTATTAAAGGGTAGTAAGAAACATACACATTTTAAATTCCTTATGTTCTAAACAGTTTATCTGAGACATTGGCATCCCCTAATGGTGCAGTAGCCTCCGCTTTTGTAACCCTTTTGTCTGCAACTCGCGATGCATTCATAGAATATACATGCAGGGAACGGTGGCTTCACAAATATAGTATCTCTCTTCTCGATGACGTGAAGTGTTTCTGCAAAATGACAAGCTCGTTAACAAGATGGTGTATCTACAAAGTTTAAATAGATAGAAATAATGATCAGGATTACAGTACAAAATCAAGACATTATGTTGACTCTAACTTGTTATGAGACCAATAAGTAAGAGAGGTAAAAAAATTACCACCTACGGAACTTATCAGTCGTAGATTGAAAGTTATTTGTAGCTCAATCAATGGAAGAAACAGTTCTTCGATTGAGTTGTTAGACCCAGTTGGTTAGACTTCCACAGAATGGTAAGGTCCTGGGTTTAAATCTCTATCTATCTAAAAAGTTTTACAGAATCTTCTTTTGTATAGGCACTTTATTACAACAAATGTTTAACTTACCTGGATTTTCCTCCATGTTTGAGGAAGCAATCCCTAGAGCAATGCAGAAAACTGCTACAACCAAACACGACTTCATGTTGCAAAACTATTGGAATCTGCAAAATGACACCACGTACAAGCGTATTTATACAGTCCTCGTTCCTGCTTTCTGGAGCCTTAGATACTTACCAGCGTTGCAAGCGACAGAGAAAATATTTTTTCCCTTTCCTTTTAACGTACATTGCTGCAAAGCCAATACGCTAAGCTGCAACCCCGAGAATTGACGGAGTAATGGAAAGTTCGTTTGAATTCTGTGCCTCCATTTACGAGACGCGCAAAGAGCAAATAAATATTGGATCCGGAGGGAATACCCGAGTCAACTTCTCGCGTGGAATTGCGAGTGATAAATACGACCTTTCAGTACACGCGATTTTCTACTGTATACCGCAGAAAATAGGAAATAATTTTGTTCAGATATAAAATTATTAAGAATGTGAACGATAACATTTGTTTGTCATGAGTATTACCTGAGATGGATAGTGCAAGCCTTTCTTGGTCAAACTGGCAAACACTCATTCTGCCTTTATTTTTGAGATAACGATCATGGTCTTAGGCAACTTATAGTGACACAAGTGTTTCGATCCTAAACGTTCATTAATTTAAGGCATTACTACTAATGCGTTAAATTAATGAACGTTTAGGATCGACCTACTACTTAAAAAATGCTAACTTCAATGTGGTTGGTTTTGGTTTTGCCTTATTTTATTGGCATCCCAACGTGGCTAATTATATTTAAAAAAGTGAGCTGACGTCATAAACTATTTAGTTTTAAAATATGGTTGGCCGATGTTATTGACGGCAGCCCCAACTCAACGGATATCCCGGATAAATTGAAGGGCAATCACCCATTTCAAATTGTTTACGAACCCCATTCCATTCACATAAATTATTGTTGTGATCAATAGCGTCATAACAAAGGACGCAAAATGTTCCTGCAATACGATTAATTAATCAAACTTTGGGAGTCAAGATAACTTATGACTTTTGTTGAACAGTATCATAAGCGCTCTACCATACACCATACATAAGTACCTACGTAAAATAAATCATACTCTTGTAGGGGTAGGCAGAGACCATAGCTACCCATGCTACTCGCAATGCGTTCTTGAAGAGCGAGGAAATTTCAATTTCAATTTATTGATAAAAACATATTACATAAAATTACAATTATTATAAACTAGCGACCCGCCCCGGCCTCGCACGGGTGTAATGCTGATGCTAAATATTAGGGTTTAGCCAGTGTTTGCAATGTAAGCGCAAAAAATGTTGTAGTAATTGTAATACGTTGATGACAGTTTGTAGCCGCATTCCCGGTTGAAATTTTTGTGTTTCTTTATTTCAACTGCTTCACGCACAATTCTAGTATAATAATGGCGATCATTGGAAAGGACTAAAGGTTGATGTAACTCGATCCAGTGGTTTGATCCTGATTCTAGCAAGTGCTCCGCTATCGCTGATTTATACACCTGGCGATTTTTGACAGCTGCGATATGTTCTTTGACACGCTCAGCAATAGTCCGCTTGGTCTGTCCAATATAAGAGCTGCCGCAACTGCAATCGACCTTGTATACACCAGGTGTTTGATAGGGTATAGTATCCTTGACTGTTCCTACTTGTGAAGCTATCTTGAGTAGTGGAGTGAAGACGGTCTTAATTGCGTACTTCTTCAGCAAAGAACCAACCTTGTCTGTCACCCCTCTAATATACGGCAAGTATGCTCGTTGTCTCGGAACGTCATCTTTCAGTACCCTATTCAGTACCGGCGGGCAGTCTTCTCGTGACCACGGTAGCTGTAACGCTACTGAAACGTCGAGGTAAATAAACAAATGTTATACCTACGCGATTAAGTCCCGTTATAAAATTTAAAATACCTCTAAAATTATCAGTTTTCCTCTACTATATTATGCATGTATTATACATATAAACCTTCCTCTTGAATCACTCTATCTATGGAAAAAAACCGCATCAAAATCCGTTACGTAGTTTTACATAGGGTCATAGGGATATAGGGACAGAGAAAGCGACTTTGTTTTATACTATGTAGTGATATTTAAAGTAATATACACTATACTACTACTGCTTTTCAACCCCCCAGGTATCGAGAGGCCCGGTTATGTAAAAACTAATAGTACCTGCTAATATTAGTATAGGTACTACTTACACAATTTCATCAAAGATTTTTTTATCCAATTCAGTTGTATAAGAACAGAAGTTCAACCGCGCGATCTGCTGTCTGTGACAAGCAAATTATTTTCTCAGAAAGTTTTTGATGTGAGGTCATTGTGTGAAGTAAAGCGCATTTCAGACTACGCTATAATATACATAGCATATAGCTCATAACACAACAATATCGCGCACCATACATTATGGACACGTTCACACTGTACTACCTATATATTATTGGCTTACTATAAAAAAAATATGGTGCGCGATATTGTTGTGCTATGAGCTATATGCATTATTATAGCGTAGTATGAAATGCACTTCATGCATTTTCAAGTAATCAAAACACACTCATAACTCTTTTACGTTCGATCCCCGCAGCGGGACAAATGTTTGTATGATGTATGGGTGTATCTATGTATAATATCTATGTATTTACAAACAAAAAGTAAATAAGTACCTAGTATATCAGTCATGTAGTATACCCATAACACAAGCTCTGCTTACTTTTATTATTTATTTATTTACAAGCTTGGTGTCTTTTAAGACGTCTTTACTTTCCACTGTTCCATTAAATCGGTAGTCCCGACGTCATTTACGTTCATTGGCCTTAGCACAAGTTAATGTCGATGAATGAATAGTTCTGAGTAGTTATTGATCTTCAGTTTTAAGGCTTGAGCTCAGCTATTGTTCAGCAAAATTCACATGAAACAGCTAATTAGGGTACGAATTTAATCACCGATCAATTCAAAGTACCTTTACATTTAACATGTTAGAATCTGAAACTCGACTCTGAAACTAGTATGCGATATTACAATACATGCCTGGAATATTTACTGCAGTCGCATATAACGTAAGATATCAGTAAGCTGTCGTTTTTCTGGAAAATTTTAGTTATTCTTCAAAGAGCTTATAAAACTTTGCCCAGCAGTGTGACATGATAACAAAAAATATATTATTATGTAGTAGGTAGGTACACATCAATTATTTATTCAAATTAATAATAATATTTGACGACCTCTGTGGCACAGTGGGTGAAAGCTCGCTTGGGACGCAGAAGGTTACGGGTGCGATCCCCGCCGCGGGATAAATGTTTGTATGATCTGCAAATATTAATCGGGTCTGGGTGTGTATATGTGTGTATTTACAAACAAAAAGTATATAAGTAGTACTTAGATCAGTTATCTGGTTCCCATAGTACAAGTTTTGCTTTGTTTGGGGCTAGGTGATGCTGTGTGAAATGTCCAGCATTATTAAAAAAACACTATTGATTACGAAATCTTCTAGGTATACACCCCTATTTTTTAATTATCAAAAAAATTTTAAACATGGTCTCGGTGACTGTTACTGATCACATTTCTGTAGTTAAAACTCAAAAAAAGAGAAAAAAAATTATAACCTCAAAAGGAGACGAGACGAGTCAGACAGAGATTTATGATAGCTATACTGCGGTTTTACTGACTAGGGATGATACGAGAACATAGTTCGAATGAGAGTCTGTACGCGATTGTGGTCTATAGTACTTATTTGTACAGTTTTCATTAAATTTTGTTCGGTTTTGGTTGACTACAATCTTAAAATAACTTTGTGATAGTTAAATAAAAAAAAGTTCTGACCATGCCATTAACATTTTATGTATCTGCTGCAACTGTCCTTAAATTTTTTTTGGTAGTCATAAAATAGTGGTGTATAAGTTGGGGGACCAAGTGGTCCATCCGTATTTCTGAGTTATGAGTAGCAATATAGTTGAAATAACGACAAGAAAACAAGAACTAGTGCTAAGGGCACAGACCTAAATGGTTCAAACTCTGCGTAATCGCAACAGCCACTAGCTAAATTTCCCCGCTCGCGTCCTCATTAGGATGAGAGTTGTGCAATTATCTACAACGGCAGACCCAAGGGCCATATTTTCGAGCACGTAAATCGTATGCATAAAGTTGCATGAGTTTGCGCCACCCTAAAGCCATAGTGTAGCGATATTAGAAGGACTATTTCTATTCCTACTGAAACGTAGGACTGTGTAAGACGCAACCTAGACTTACCCTTATAAATGACGGAATTTTACGCGTACGGGTTGCCAAATTTAAACGAAAACACATACCTATATTTGTGTATACATTTTTAACTACGGCACAGTCATGTCAGATAATGGATTTGAATCAGTGTAAAAAACAATTAATATGTTTTCTATAGAGAAATTCATATAACGCCCTACATAAACATCTGGCTTCTAAAACTCCACTTCGACTCTATTCTACCTATGTTGCGCTAAGTAGGTACGCAGTGCAGGGATGAGGCGTTAGCGGGTGTTTTTAAGTACCCAACTAAGCTTAGTTAAAGGATTTAGCATTTATTTTGCACGTGAAAATGCAGATTTAGGATACGCAGGTGAAACTTAGTGGAAACTTAGTAGCATTCTTAGATTTATGGCTCTGCGAGTTTTTTTTTGTTTTCAAGTAGCGATGCTACTTAGGTTTACAGTTTCAATAAAGAGTACGGGTTTATAACTATTATGACAGCATAGCACTTGGTTTGTTATATTCGACTTGAACATTAAATTGATAACGCGAAACATATCATCAAGAGCTAACTTCCTTAGTCTAGAGTGCCTGCCTTTTGTGGCTACACAATGAAATATTGGCAAACAATGTATTAAGTGACATACTATGTGACTTTAAATGATACTAGCTGCGGGCAGTTGCATTTCCGAGATAAAAAGGAATTATCGCCTAAGCGTTACACAGAGCACAGGATACACAGGAGAACGAGCCTAGCCTTGTTGACAAACCTATGCTCGTTATCCTGGGAATAAACTACCTTAAATATAAATTTCATCCTAATCGATTAAGCCGCTTCTGCGTGAAGGAGCACCAAACTTCCATTCATCTATTCATCCATCCATGAATAAATGAGATTCTATTTAACTATTTTCGTTGTTGTTGTCTAAACCTAGGTTTTATTCAGACATTCATAATATGGAACAATTTCAGTTAGTTTTGATTCTTCCTTTGTCAAACTAAAGAGCTGTGTGTAAGAAGTATTCAGCGTACAAACGACGAGATTCCCTCCCCTTACCCCGCCATCAACGCTAAATACTTCCTTTCAACCATAAACAAGACATGGCGGCTTATCTCTCGCACCACATACATAGCTGTTGTAGTTATTGTTTTAACAAGGATTTAAGTTTGAATCCTGTACTGGATGAATCAATCTGATTGAGTGTTTTTAACCTACTCTATCGTATTAACATGGTATTTGTTGGTAGAGCCTCGTTTTGAAAATGAATTACCTACCGTAATCCGTTAAAACCTTTACCAGACTGTGCCTAGTTCGATGATGTGCACCAGTCTTTATTCGTATTTTAAATGCAAGAATATAATAAATAATAATAATAAATAAATAATAATAAATAATGCTGGACTTTTCACACAGCATCATCTAGCCCCAAACTAAGCAAAGCTTGTACTATGGGAACCAGATAACTGATATACTACTTATATACTTCTTTTTTGTTTGTAAATACATACATATTATACATAGAAACACCCAGACCCGAGATAAATATTTGCAGATCATACAAACTATTATCCCGCGGCGGGGATCGAACCCGCAACCTTCTGCGTCCCAAGCGGGCTTTCACCCACTGCGCCACAGAGGTCGTCAACGAGTATTTTTTCCCAGTCAAAGAGGTTTGACGATACGCGATCTCTTTGTAAAAAATAATGAAGTACTTATACCCAATTAAAGATGCAGGAATTTTAGATACATATCCAATTTTTCACTACCTACCAAAATAAGTTTGTATTTATCATGCACTTTAGGGACTTAGGCCCTCACTAATAAACGTTGTATAAAGTTATGTAATGCATAAATTCCAAATTTGTATGGTTATTCATGTTATGCATTACATAACTTAATGCAACGTTTAGATTAGGGTTAGATTTTAAGCTGGCTAAATGCCTTCAATATAAATACTTCGTAGCCCGGATCTAATTCAACGTGCCTATACTGCTTCATAAAAAATTAAACCAGTTCACAGTGTTCCAATTTTAAACTACATTTTCAATCTGATATAAGCATTTCAAAGTAATACAGACAGCAAAGATCTTAATTGTATCTTTTACGAGGCAGAAAATCAAGTCATTAGAGAATCTACTAAGCCCTTACGTAAGAGAGACTTGCAGATAAGAGCCCTTGAATTTAACGACGCTCTGTCTATTCGATAGGAGGATGTTTCCTCTGTTACTGTGATATCTCTATGCCTGTTCTGAAAATCGGGTTACATGCAAATTACCTACCCATGAGGCCAAAATATTGTTGTTCATAATGATTTGAAATCAAAGTTTTGAATAGCGTATATGCTATTCTTCATCCAAATCGGTTCACTGGTTTATTGAAACAGAAACATACAAACATCTAATCAAACTCACAAACTTTCAGCTTTATTATATTATGAGTATAAAATTAATTTACATTTTTTTATGTTTTTTTTTATGTTTAGCTTTTATTTGTTATAGACTGAGATCTAAGTATGAGTAAAAAAATTCACGCTGTCTCAAAATATTGGTGTACAATTTATAGATGTAGGTATAAATAAAATTTCACAAAATAAACTTAATTATATCGTGTGAGCTGAAAATATCTTAACCTATGAATAAAGCGCGGGTAAAAAGGACCATCGGTTATTTCCCGTCGTTCTTAATGACGTCATTATCTGTAGGGCTCGCGCGCCGGTCACGTCTACCCTTAATTCTGCCGGTGACACGGCTGAGTGACGCAAGGTGATAGATGGCTAGAGTACAGCCACAATTTTGTAACAAAGTTAATGGTTTCACACGTAGCCAAGTCTTGTGTCTAGTGGGTCCTTTTGATCCGTAGGTTTTGCGTTCCAAATAATGTTTCTAGAGCAACTTCTTTAGAGAGCTCATAGTTATATTCGGCAGTTTATTGAAATGTATATTGGGGTGGGTTGGCCCTCTGGATGGTAGGAACGATAACACTCAATAAAATCAAAGACTAGATTTTTTCAAATCACCGTGTTTTATTGCATTTTTGATGCGAGTTCAGTATTATATATTGTTAATAAACTTTCAGCTTACGTACTGATCGATCTATTTTATGATAGTTTCGTGACAGGAAGCTTACTTAAACATAATCTACTTACAGGCACTATG
Organism: Epirrhoe alternata; assembly: GCA_963565295.1. Classification (NCBI taxonomy): domain Eukaryota; kingdom Metazoa; phylum Arthropoda; class Insecta; order Lepidoptera; family Geometridae; genus Epirrhoe; species Epirrhoe alternata. The sequence continues at coordinate 6,345,644 of OY751381.1, read as the reverse complement.
GTTTATAATAAGTGTGGAACCGTCTCGCTATACAGGAATAGAAAAACAAATAAAATCAAAGAAAAAATAGCTTTCCATGAATCCGGGCTATAAAAGCTATTTTTCTCGGTGAGTGCTTACTTATATTACCGAAATTGCTTGTATTCTTTTGTACCTTTGTATGTAAATCTATTTCTGAAGAAAACAAAACTAAAACAAATCGTCCATTACCCACCTTGGGGCCGCAAAAAACTTTTACAGAGGTGCGATGACAAACGATCCGCGACGAGGCAAAGGGCTTTCGTTTCGCTAAAGAGTTATGGCTCAAACCTTCATATTTGGCGCGCGAATAATACGATTTTGAAAGAATAACCTAAAGGGTTAAGCTATGGATGCGATAACCGCCTTTGTGTAATAGGTAACCAATATTCTTATTCTTAGATAGCACGCATGTGATCAAAATTAAATCAAGGTACTTATTTTGCAGACTACAGATTTTCTATCGGCTGATAGTTGAGACAGGCTATACTTCTCCATACTCATTACGAGCCGAAGTATATTCCATCTTAACTATCGGCCGATAGAAAGTGTGCAGTCTGCGAGGAGGCTTATAAATACCTACTACAATTCACTTACTATAATTCACTGCAGGAAACGATTTCAATTGAAATGAGTATTACCAGAATACACAAGCTATGAACTAAGAGTCGCACCGAAGGTATCTGGCTGGTTAGAAGACTTTTTAGTTTCTAATCGCTCTTTTATAGCAAAGGCTAACGGCAGGGCATCGTGCCAACTGTCCTCCCAGTTTAATATCACATTAATAACTCTAAACGACAGTCACTGCCTAGCTTAGAAGTATAAAGATGAGTGATCACATTGCAAGATTAAGTACGTGCCTCCTCAAAAAATGCTCATTAGAAGTTTTTTATAGCATTTATATGTATACCAAGGTGATTTAGATTATTTTCTCTATTGGGATGGGATGCATCAATAGCACTACACCAAAAGAGCGCAGCAAGAGCACAAACAAAGTGAATACCCAGCAAAGCTTTTATTTTAAAACATATCAAAGTACATGGAATTCGAATATCGAATTTGAATTACGTATTTACCAAGCAGAAAAGCGATACAGGACTGTTCCTCGTGGTGGCAACGCGTATATTTTCACCCACAATCATCGTTACGCTTGACAACACTCAATAATAGTTAATTTTGCTCGTACAAGCATTCACCCGAAACGACAAATACAACTGTTCAATTCATATATAACACCGAAATCCCAATCGGAATATTAATTTAATCCGCAACGTTTTCCGACGTAAAACTGCTAAGCGAAATGTTTAAATGTACCTACCGGATTGTTTGGTGGTCGCAATAGAAAATTGTATCACGGGAATGTTGCGTCGCGGTTTCAAAACGTAGCAAAACTTTCATTATGTTTTGCGGCTCAACGTTTTCTGTGTTCTCTGAATTACTTTTCAGTTTCAACCACAGAAGGCTCAGATAAAATTTTAGGGACCGCAACGTTAACTTAACTTATGAATAGATAAAGTCAATTTAAATTGTTATTGAGATATTTTAACGAAGTATTTGAAATTCCGATCCGAAACAAAGCGGTGTTCGTTCTTTATGAAGGGTCTTACTAATAAACTCAAAGAACAATGTAATTATACTCGCCTATTGTGGTAAGTATTGTTTATTATTTTGCTTTAACTTTTTTTACACTAAATTAGGATAACGTGCGTCTTTAACAAATGCTGGTACGTAAGCAACTAATTCTTAATAAAAAAAAATATTTCTTATTTCTAAATAATAAAGAAACTTATTATTATTTGCATGATAATGTAAGTATAATAATTATCGGTTCAATACTATTAAAATAAAAAAGCGTGTTAGGTAAAAGCATGTTGTACTAAAAGTTTAGTCTAAAATCAGTCCGTAGGGTGTTGGATTCCACTCTGAATTTCGCTGTCGGTAATAGAGCCACTTAAAAAAAGGGTTGTCTGCACAACAATGTCGGCTTTGTTCGTAGAATGAAGTTACATTTTCATAGATTTGTATCTGTTTTCGTATGCCTAAGTTTTACAAGAATTTCACTATCAAACTATCCCGTTCCGGCTTTATTTGAATAATCCGAACGAGGGGCCAACTATTTGTTTGAAAAAAGCTTTTGGGTAAATTGCTAAAGATTTGTTTTTCTATATATTCCTAGATTTATAAAACAATAATTTGTTTATAGTTATTTTTACGCCAATTGTATCGTAGTATAAAAAAAAATACTCTCGCTCGGCATCAATAAAAATACCAAAACATGAGTCATTACGATTTTAGAAGAGCAATTCGTTTTTTTTTAATAAAGAAACAAATATGCATGTTAAAATGTCTTACTGATTTTGAAAGAAAGTTCATACCGCAAGCAATTCTTATTCAGGAGTGAACATTTAAGTATTAGAATTACGAGCATCTGGTAGGTAGTAGTTTTATCACGGCCCGCAGATGCAACTCAGGGCATACTTCTTAAATATTCACTTTGCATACTTAGTAAGATAGGTGTGGGAGTTTTTAAACTTTGAACGCCATATTTTGCATTATGGAACAGAGCTGCAATGCGGTTGGTTTAAAGTTAAATTGTTAACTCTAAAATATATTCTTTTTGAATCGAAAATTAGGCAAATCACCACACAGTAGGTACTTTAGGTACAGCAAATATTCTTTCAAATAAAGCCAGCCCAGAGTCCAGATTCATTGAAGGGGAAGTCAGAGGTAGGTACATATAATTGCATATATGACACATGCCTACACTACGAAGCCAGGGATAAAAATAGCTACATTATCAATATTTTTTATCAATCGGTTGTTTATCTTATCAAAGTTACCATTCGTTTTTTGTAGCTCCGCCTGAAAAGTCGGCGTCAACTCTTTAAAAAAAATTGGGATTTAATTCCAAAAGCTTTTGTGTACAGTTTAAAATTAACTTTTGATTATGTTAGTAGTAAAATAATTTTGTTTGGTGTAGCTACAAAATATAGGTATAATACTTTGTATATTTTTTCGTTTTAGATATATTCATTATACAATCGGTAATGTTGTTTACAGTGCAAAAAACACAGACTTGAAAGAAGTGTTTTTATCGTAAAAATGAATCCAGGGAACTTGAACTACGAAGAAAAGTTACTGTACTGTGGGCTACTGTTTTGTGAAATCCGCTCTCCAAACGGAATCGATGAAAAGCTTTCAAATATTGAGCAATACCTTACCATGGGTATAGACGTTAATACTCAAGATGCTAACGATTTCCATAACACACCTCTGCATATTGCAGCGAAAAAGGGTGAACTAGAAATAGTAGATTTTTTACTGAAAAATGGAGCTAACCCCAATTCAACAAATTTACATAATCACACTCCTTCAGATATCGCTAATCTCACTCAAAACAAAAATAAAACTATCATTATAAAAAACCTAAATGCTTCAGTGAGCTCAATTAAACTTAAATCAAATAATGAAGAAAATATGTCAACAAACATTAAACATAATAGTAAAGTGCACGAAGAAAAGGCGTTAAGAAATGAAAGCCGGCCTGGTGCATCAGGAATAGACGGGCAGCTTTATGAGATTAACCTAATAGGACTTTTATTACACAGAGCCCTTAATGATCACGACATAAATGAATTTTACATTGGGTCAAACCTTAAAGGGTTAGGTGCTTTTGATGATATTGTTTTTAAGTATTATTTAAAAAATAAAGCACATCCAAATATTGTCTTTATACAATCCAAGCACAGAGGCGACCCTAATAAATATAAACTTACAAAAGAGAGTTTGCTAAATTCAAACACCGATTTTAGTTTAGATAAATACTTTAATAGTTATATGACGATTCAAGATATAATGAAGCAGTCGAACGTAAATGTTATGTATGACAATGATGTGCCGACCTCTGACCGTCGTTTCATAATTTATACTCCACTGATGGAAAATTTAGATAAGAAAAAGGGAAGCCAAGTGAATGGTAAGGAAAATTTAATACAAACAAATGAGTCAAAGAATGGATTCCTGTATGATTATGATGCCATAGATGTAGAAGTTATCTTGGCAAAATTTTTAGCAAAAACATTTGCAGCCAACATAAAGGGCGACAAATTTAAAAATATACTGCGAAACGAGATAATTGCTGAATACCATGTGTTTTTTGCGCAAGAAATTGTTCTGATTTCAGAAAAATGTTCTGATGCCTATATTGCAAGCTTCAATGAAAAGTTTATTCAGAGCAAAAATAAGATTTTGATGGTTATTAGAGAAACGTTAATAAATGAAATGAAATTACAGGAAGAAAAGTCGATGACTTCTGTAAAATTTAAATTGCCGAAATACTTTGGAAATGTAGAAGTTCCACTAAACGACGCGGAATATATTGAGCTGTGGAAAATAATGAGAGAAATTATAGAAAAAAGTGAAGCAACAATTTTAGATAAAAATACAAGAAGAATCGTTATTAAAGATAATGTGACAGATAAGATTATTACGAAAGATAATTTGAAAAAGATCAAGAATTTAGTAGGAGATACTTTGATTCTAGACAATGAAACAGGGTTATATAAATTAAATTTAAATGCATTATCAAACAACAGTAAAATGTTTATGGAAAGATTGAAATCAAACATTCAAATAGAGAGTGATTTAAAAGAGTTTAGGTTCCATATTGAATTAGATAAATTTCCACAGCTATCATTGAGGAATGAGGGCAATTTAAAAAAGAATTTGACCAATTTTCTTGACAAATTGCAACTATACACCAATCAAGCTAACGAAGAAGAAGTGGAACGTATTTTAATAAATGAAATCAATGATTTGTATAATAAAGAAAATGGGAACATCGATAACTTATATCACATTCAAACTCGTGCAATTTATCTAAGCTACCATGACAGAGTGCAAAACTGGTGGAAAGATTCAGAAAAACAATACTTGACAAAGTGTTGTGAGTTTTACAAACAAGCCAAGGAAGTTGTTTTAAGTTTTAAGTCTTTGATGTATATCTACAATTATATTTATGTTTCAAAAATAGATAATCTTAAAGTAAGTTTTGATGAAGGTGCTATTGAAGATTTTAGAAAAAAAGCTTTAATGAAACTTGCAGACGCAAAAGTTTTGAATATTATCACCAAAGACGTAATCCTGACCAGTTCTAAATTAAAACAGTGTTTTAATGGTAAACAGTATGTTTTTATTGACTTAGAAGATATCAAAATGTCTAGCGACTTAGAAATCATATTATCGGAGGTATCTAGAACTACGATGGATGCCATCATATTTATTGTGAATGATCAAAACTATTTTTCATATTTTGAACCTAAGATAATTGATAAACTGTCTAAGTATATTAAAAACTTCATATTTGTAGCTCATTCAAATTTATCCATTAACAACAAATATCCAATCCATAGAGATGAAAAAAATACTCTTAACAATTTAGAAAAAGGAATACAACAGAAAATAGTAAATGAATCAAATTTTATATTACAAGGTTCCAGAGTACCTTCTCTTTCTCTTGTAAGTGAAGATATGTTTTATTTAGTTGAAGGTAACGTGCTTCATAGCCTTTTAAAAAATAACATTATTGAGATTGGTAAAGATCTAACTCTTCAAAGTACAGAATTTTATGTTGGAAGACGCTTATGTCGTTGTTTGGTATTAAGGTTAACCGAGGATCAATATAGCAAAGAATTTAATTTTATTAAAAGCAGGAACAATGCAGTAAGTAATAATAAAAAGGATTTGTTAATAATTTCTAATGACACCTCAGTTTTTTATGAGACTTGTAAAAAGTATTGTCATAAAAATATCCATTGGTTTAAAAACGAAAATAATCATGTAAAATGGATAAAAAGCCAGGGTAGTATAAAAAAAATAATGAAATGGGTCGAAAAAACTGAATGTGATGGCAATGACTTTTGTTCACTTGAAGTGCAATCATTAAACCAATTGGGTGATAGAGTCGTGATTATAAATGCTGGAGCTGGAATGGGTAAATCTACGCTGCTAAAACATTTAATAATAAAAACCAAATCTTCCTATGAACGCTTAGAATGCGTTGTAAAGATAAATTTACTTGATCTTACGAAAGAGTTAAGCGTGTGGCAAAATCAAAATACAGGGGTGAGATTGGGTTGGTTTATGTCAGTTTTGTACAAAGAATTTTCCATAAATGATACCGATTTTTCAAATTTAGAGAAAAAATGTAAAGATGTTTTTGATAATTTAACAAATGTTGATATTGATAAGAAAATATATTTAAATTCAAAAAATATACGTGAGCTACACGAATCAACTTTATTGGAATTTAAGATTTTCTTGAATCTTTACAATGAAAACAAAATATCATTAATCTTCGATGGTTTGGACGAAATATGTCCAAATTTTAAGAAGGAAACAATGGAGTTATTTAATTTGTTATTATTAAATTCTCGTATAAAATGTATTTGGATTGCTACAAGACCAATGGTAATAAATGAATTAGAACGTGCAATGAATTCATTTTCTTATACATTAAAAGGATTTTCAAAAACTGAACAAGTAATGTATTTGGAAAAGTTTTGGGGGCTTAATTTTGTCAATATTAATCATGTCAACAATAAAAAATTATACATTACACAATTTTTGGATGCTTTGTCTCACAAGATTAAGGACAATGAAAAACATTTCACTAGTACGCCTCTTCACCTACGTATGATTTCAGAAACTCTTCAAGAACCTTTTCAAGATTATATTTTAAATGCGATCCCATTAGGACAAAATTTATACAATGCTTTTAACTTGATAAGACTTTATGAAAATTTCATTAGTAAAAAGTTTTATGAAATACGTTTTGGTGAAAAAAAGCATGTATCGTTTTCCACAGACCCTGACATGATGATAGTTTTAGAAGAACATCGCATTTTATTTATTGAAAATCACAAAAAACTGGCAGCTTATTCTTTACTCCATAAAAAAAACAAATTTGACCAATTAAATGAGTTGCATAAAGATAACACGGTGGCTCCTGGTATTTTGAAAAAAGACGATTTAAAACAAATTAGAAGCTTGATTAAAAGATTTAATTCAGGAGAAGAAAAAACTGGGATTATTGACATTGTTGTAGAAAATAAACCGAGGTTTGTGCATTTAACTTATGCAGAGTATTTTTCATGTGAATTCATTAGCGATCTATTACAACAAAAAGGAAATATAAACAACAAATCATTTTCAAAAATGTTTATTGACTATATTTTACTTTCTGACGAAACTGAAGGTATAAGAAGGTTTTTTGATGCAAAGCTAGAAAACGATCAAATATTATCCAAATTAACTTCAGAAAGCATAAGTATTGCATTGCTAAATCAAAGGTTTTATTATAAAACTGCGCTTAACATTGCTGTTATGGAAGGAAGACAAAATATTGCATTTTTTTTACTTAATAACATTGATACATTTTTAAACAAAGATAATGTGGATGATTTTATCGCTATGCTGTTGAAAAAAATGATATGTTGTACAGTATGCGGCACTTATAACTATCGTCGATTAGAAGAGATATCACAAATAATAGAAATGATTAAGCGAGTGGACTGCAATAAACTGGAAAAACTCTTCTTCTGCGAAGATTATCCCAATTCTAATATCTTTATGCTTTGTATTCACGACTTTGGAAGTACGACTACAAGCTTCCGGTTAAGTGTTGACATTATCGTAGAACTTACAAGTTCTGAAGTTTTGATAAAGCTTTTGCGTTCACTCAAGATTCAAGCTTTCTGTTCTTATAAACGTCCAATAATACATGTTATGGTAGAGATGAAAGAAAATATGAAATATTTGAGTCTTATTCTAACAAAGTTGAATCAGAAGCAGTGTATGCGTGTTTTTTTTGCTAAGGATAAAATGAAAAGAATCCCAGCACATTTTGCAGCATTTTATAACAATTTTGAGTTTTTTGATATTATGGCTATGTTTCTAAGCAAAAAACAGTTGAAAAGAATCTGCACTCATAAAGATAAACATGGCACAATACCTTTACGTAGTTTTGGGTCAATAATGTTTTATTTAGATATATTTAAGGAAATATGTGCAAGGGCTGGTGTTGGTTTTGATTTCAAAGAGGAAGGAGGGTGGTTTTTGTTTGACGTGGATAAACCAGACTGCATTTGGTAACAGTTGTATGTTATTGTTGTAGTGATTTTATCGTTCGTATAATTAAGTGTACCTACTTTGTTGAATAACAATGTAAAGCAATTATTAAATCTTTTTCATTCTTGCAGTCTCTGGTTTCATTGTTTACTTTCATAGACTTAACTCTTTTAATTAAAATGAAATCATTAGGTACGTTTGTCCCTTGACTACGCCCCTAGACGAAAAAATGTAATTCTGTATTTATTCACTATGTAAATGAAAAAATTAAAATGAAATGTTATTTATTTCTGTAACAGTTAACAGTACCTACATAAGACGCCGTTTGGGTACACAACGCCATTCTGGCATAATAATATCATTATTGACTCTTGAATATTAGCTAGTTTGAGATAGCAAGAGGCAATAATGTTAGGTAGAGTGCCACATACTTATCTGAACCGGTGAGGGGGGCGCTGTTATCGCATTTGGTGTTTGCAGAAAACTAAATTTTAGAGTAAAATTCGTTAGTTCCCCTTTTGGCCACCGGTTCAGATAAGTTTGTGGCACTCTTATGGCATCGTTTACGTCAATTATTCAGTCATTTATTTCAGACAATTTTCTGAACCTACATAATATATAAGAATTATGTACATTTAACCAAATAATAATAATTAATTTTTTATTTATTTTTTATTTTCGAATATGTATTTGCACATGCCTCTGACTACCCCCTTAGACATGTTCAAAGGATCTGGAATATAAAGATCTGAGAGAATGTCTACCGCGCCTCGGGGATACAGTCGTGACCCTGCTGTTGTTTAACCAAATTACGTTTTTCGTTAAAATAAACTTGTGAGCTAGGTATATTTTGTTCCCTGGAATATAATGAAAGATAGACCTAATTTATGAGATATTAAGTATTATTTACCTATACAAGTAAATCAAATATCGAGTTTCCGGAGAATTCAACCCATAGCGAGCTATTGAAATGGACGGCAGATATTCGCGAGCATTTCTCACTAATTGCTCTGAGCCGCTCAATATGCTCCGGCACGCAAAAAGAGACAAATTAATAAAAGTATGAATATTGATGCTCCAAGTATTTTATCAAAGCGAATAATTATAATATGGTATCGTATCGCTATCGACGTATTTATCTACTGTTATCGATTGGACGCCAACGAATATTGACAACATTGTCACCGTGTTTTGGAAGGTTGCTTCAGTAAAATGCATCTGTAAAGAGGCATGTTACTGGCGTCCAATCGATAACAGTAGATAAATACGTCGATTGTAGATAAAGAGTAGATAAATTATTCGCTTTGATAAAATAAACATAAATAAAAGTATAAGAATTCGATTCGATTAAAAAATTAAAAGTTTATTCATTCGAAATTCTAAATACTTAGCTTACGCACATTTCTAAATAATATACTTCACTCATGAATCTTGATTAACTGAGTGATGTTAGTAGTAATACATCGGGCCGCTTACAAGTTTTAGCCTGAGAAAAGATGCCACTTTCTAAAACAAAATACCATAAATCTTATTCATATAAAAAATAAGGGAAATAAAAAAAATTATGATAATGATTCAAATCTTTACTTCATTTATTTTCATTAAATAACGGCTTCAAAGACCATAGTAAAGCTTGCATAACGTTGGTGTGAACAGACTAGCAGACATAGATTTGTCTGAGGATGTACTCATCGTTCAATTCAATGTCTCATTTCATAGTTCGTTCTACAAGTACTTTTCTTCGATACAGGGCTGTCTCGATTCGAGGCGTCTATGTCATGCTTGTCCGCAATTTATTTTATTTTACGAGAGCTACGCGATAAGTGCGGGCAGACGTGACCAGACTTATAGTTACGTATTTACCTTTCATTTGTAACATTGGTACCTTTTATTGTTGCTTGATTGCCTGTTTCTTAGTGAGACTTTTACATAGGTAGGTACAGACAGTATACAATAGTGGCCATTTTGAGTTCATCATACTGTGGTTCGAAAACTAGTGCCACTTCTCTCAATCCTGCATGTTTGCAATTCTTGGGATAGTCTGCCACTGCGTCTACTACCCGGTGGCAGACAGAAAAAAAGTCTAAGGAACAAAAATAGCATGTTCTGAAAAATTACAGAGTAACAGTACAGAGTAGGTTTTGAATTTTCAAAATATCTCAGATGCTCATCCAGAAAGTTCATCAAATAGGTAGTTAAAATTAGCTACCTAATAACAAAAGTTGGGCTAGTTATGCGAGTTTTAATAACTTAAAACGTGCGTTAACTTTTAGGGCTACCTATTGTTCATCCAATGAGCTTGATGAAAATCTAATTAAATAAATAAGTACCTACTAATGGCTCATACTGAATCCATACTAATATTATAAATGTGAAAGTAACTCTGTCTGTCTATCTGTCTGTTACCTTTTCACGCCCAAACCACTGAATAGATTAGGCTGAACATTGGCATGGATATAGGTTGTATCCCAGGGAAGGACATAGGCTACTTTTTATCCTGAAAAAAAAACCTTATAAATATTTCTAGATAAGAGTGGTAAAGATATTAATGTATTTTACAAGCATTTTTAACTTGTTACATAATTACGTAACAAGTTGCTTGTTTGTTAATTCAGTTCTAATTGAAAGCTTAACTTAACCACTTCCCGATATCCATTTGAGCTGAATTTTGGCAACTTTATGAGTCTTCGGTGACAATGCTCTGGAGTCAAGAGCTATTTAATAGAACTATTATGTAGTGAGAAACAATCTGTGTATAAAATCCGTCTTTAGTGAGACTCCTTTGAACAACTCACGCACAACTCATACACACACAACTCACACACTAAAAAGCTACATTGCTTTTCTAGCAAAAAAATACATGTTTATAGCAACGTATAAAGTGAACGAAATAAACAAACAATATTTTAAAAATGTTTTATTTTTCATAGCTCCGTAATCTTTCAAACAGGGTATCGAGTTTCCAAGATTGCAGTGCGATGTTTGAAGTCCAGAAGAGGGTTCTGATTTACTGCTCCCTACGGAGACTGGGATAAAGCGAGCCTCGGGTAAGTAATAACACCATCATACTTTTATAAAACTTTTTGTATCAGGCTGAAAAAACTTATACAAAATTATTAAAAAGTTCTGATACTTACCAGCCTAGTGATTCAGACTTCATACGGGTCGGTATCGGTCAGCTGTTCAACCGCCGCAACCAATCACAGTGCAGGAATTGATACAAAACTGACGTTTCTTGCTCTTTGATTGGTTGCGGTCGGCTGAACTGAACAGCTGACCTATTCCGAACCGAATGCATTCCGCTGAAGTCTGAATCGCTACCCAAATCTGGTAATGCCTATGATTTTTTCATTTCGGAAAACCCTGGAAAACCGTCAAAAAGATGCTTTTTGACGGTGTGTATTATTAGGTACCTATGGCCTTTTATATAAACTCATTTAGCTGAGTAATTGGTAATATTTTTCTATCTTCTATCTATCTATCTATATTTGGGGACTTTTTTCCTAAATTGAATCCAGTGTGTTACTACTAGTGTGTGGTCAAACGGTTTGACCACACACTAGTAGTAACACTCGGTTTGAGTCACTCAAACCTAAGAAGGTAGGAGCTTGCTACTTAATTATACAAAGAGTTGACGAATTTTTCCTTTAATATCTAGAAAAACAATCTAGTAAAAATTTCGTTCAGTAGCAGTAGGCAGAAGGCACGCCGCACTCGCTTAGTTGAATAATTCAAAAATTCTCGTCGGACACTCACGAAAACACGTAAAGTAAACGCGGTACAGTGCTGACGAAAAAACAAACCTGCCACCAGAAGCAAGTATGAGTTCATTATTCTGTTTGAGCACGCTGTGCACTTGTGCTGATAACTGCGAGTTACGGACTTGAGGGGATGTTGACGGGAAGCCTGGCTTTTGTATTGTACTGGCAATGTGCTTGCAGCCTGTCACGCGGAATAATAGTAACTTGCAAAAAGTGGGCGTGTGCCAAGTGTGCATAAATGTTTATTCAGACTTCTGAGGATACTTAGAATATACCTTGAAACTGTCCGATGCCAGTCCTAAGGTCGGGTTATGACGTCACAGCTATTAAAACACCACCGTAGGGAATTTTAGCCTTTAAAAAAACTTAGTAGGTAACTAAAATGTTTTAAAGAGAATTTAAATAACGGTTTGTAGAAAAAGTATCATTATGTACAGTCAGCGTCACCAACTGGTAACCCCCTCGTACGAAGCTCGCAGGAACAAACTGCCTATTAGGGGGTAATCCCCCAATTAGTTCTTTGTACTTAATAAGCATCTAAACTTATTTAACGAGTCTCAATTTTGTTTGACTGGCTCCCCACTGGAGCTTGACTTTTTAGTTTAAAGATGGATCACCTAAAAGAGTGCTAGGCCCCAAACCGTGTTTGTTGCCCTGATTCTTCACGGTATTGGTCGCGCAAAAACAGGAGTAAAATTAATTTTAAGACTATTCTAAGTGATTCCAGCGGTCCTACTGAATAAATAAGCCTACCTATTAGTTAAGACGAATGTGAGTGCCTACTCAAACCTATTAAGGTTTTCAGGCACAATATTATGATAAATATGTAGTTACTCAAGTAAATAAATAAATAAAAAAAAAAAAAAAAAAAAAAAAAAAATGTTTTTTAACTTTGACTTTGTTGGTGATGCTGACCGCACCTACTGTACCGTGATTTCAGAAATGTACCTATACCTAACGATCATTTTAGTCCAATCAAAGTAATACCTACTATATATGTGGATGGAAACGGATGTACCTAACTAGCTTTTCCATGAGTAGGTAAGTAGGTCCGAGTAACCTGTAACCACGAGTGGCGCTGAAACTAGACTAAGAAGAAGAAGACGAAGTAAGCTAGTAGTGTAAGGACTGTCACCACGCTATTCGCTACGACAAACTCCCCGACACATCGATAAGGCGGCGCCGGACGCGGTATCGTGCGAGGACTGTGTTTGGCCGATAAGGCAAAATTCCCAGAAATATTGTCGGTGACTCGAGGAGTAGAAAATTATATTGTGTAATTTCAAGTGTAGACAAAGAGCATTGTATGTAGGTATTTGAGTAAAGCATCTCTGTTGCTAAAAATGACCAAACGCAAACTGAAATACCTAAATAAAAACACACACGCCCGCTGGCTGCGTTGGGTGTAAGCTGAAAAATAACAAGTGTACTCGTAAACCTAAGCCGCATTGAGCCGAAATACTGAGTACCATCATTGACCTGCGTCATTTATAAAATAAAATCATCATCATCATCAGCCTATAGCAGTCCACTGCTGTACATAAGCCTCCCCTAATGAGCGCCATTGCGTCCTGTCCTCAGCTCTACGCATCCAGCTTCTGCCAGCAGCCTTTCGCAGATCGTCACTCCACCTGGCCGGAGGGCGTCCTGCACTACGTTTGCCGAGGCGCAGTCTCCACTCAAGAACTCGAACCTCAACGGTTATCGGTTCTTCGGCAGATACGGCCAGCCCACTGCCACTTCTGCTTGCTAAATCTCTGAGCTAGTCGACAACGGTTCTATGCCGGATCTCTATGTCTCTATCCTTCAGAGAAACTCCGAGCATAGCTCGTGCCATAGCTCGCTGAGCGACTTTAAACTGGTGGACTAGCTGTACTGTGAGTGTCCACGTTTCGGCACCGTAGGTCAAGACATGTAGGACGCACTGATTGAACACTTTTGTTTTCAGACACCGCGGTATGGGTGACGAGAAGACTCGACGTAGTTGTCCAAATGCTGCCCAACCCAGCTGAATCCTCCTCTTGGCCTCCTTCTCAAAGTTGCTTCTACCTAACTTCAAAATCTGCCCGAGGTATGTGTACTAAGAAACAACTTCAAGAAGGTGACTATTTACAGCAACAGGTTTCGGATCAATTTGGTCATTGCCCATAAAATACAATAAAATTTCATAATAAATAAGAAGGGTATTTATCTCCAAAAATGTAGGTATTTTTGGAGATAAATGCCCTTCTTATTTTGTAATATTAATCTTCGTATTTTATAAATAAGTATTTTATCTGGACAACGCAAGCGAAGTACCTACCTATCTTTGTATTTGATTTATAAGTAGGTAACTGTTTTTGTAAAAAAAAAATTCTGTCTCTCTATTTGTCCGGACTAATCTCTGGAACGGCTTAACCGATTTTAATGGGTCTTTCACTAGAAGAAAATATTATAGATATACTAAAATATTGTTTATCTTGGCATTTCCGCGGGAGTAAGGCCCACGCGGACGAAGTCGCGGGCACAGCTAGTTTAGATTAGTATTCAGCATGTAAATAACTACATGCTGAATACATACAATAAAGACATCATAAAATACATCTACATGAGATAGCGTTAATCCAGTCAGATACGACGTAACAATTAATTGTTACGTACCTGAAAGTTTATAAATAGATATAAATATGTTAGACATTCAAGTGAGGTTACTTGCAATGGTGAAACCATACGACCAAAGTCACGGTCAAATAGCTACTTAATCGATATTTTTTATCAATCGATGGTTTATTTATACTATCTTATCAAAGTAACCATTCGTTCACTGTAGCTCTGCCAGAAAAGTCGGCGTCAAATCTTTTAAAAAGTTAGGATTACATTACGAAAGCTTTTGTGTAGGTACGTAAACGTACCGTACGTAGTTTAAAATTATCTTTTGATTATTTACATACATACATAAAGTCACGCCTCTTTCCCAAAGGGGTAAGCAGAGACCACGGATCTCCAGTCGCTACGATCCTGACACACAACTTTCGCCTCATTCACTCTCATTACATTCTTCATACATGCTCGTCGGTTTAGGGTACTTTTGACCTGTTTTTTTGTTTTGATTATTTATGTAGTAAAATGATTTTGTTTACTAAAGCTACTTAATAAAGTTGTGTTTTTTCTATATATTGTCTGAGGTATTCATTAAAATAATCGATAATGTTGTTTTCAGTGCAAAAAACACAGAAAAGAAGACTGTGTATAAGGCTGACTAGAAAGAAGTGTTTTGACCGTAAGAATGAATCCAGGGAACTTGAACTACGAAGAAAAGTTACTGTATAGTGCATTACTGTTTAGTGAAATCCGCTCTCCAAAAGGAATCGATGAAAAGCTTTCAAATATTGAGAAATACCTTACCATGGGTATAGACGTTAATACTCAAGATGCTAACGATTTCAATAACACATCTCTGCATATTGCGGTGAAGAAGGGTGAGCTAGAAGTAGTAGATTTTTTACTGAAAAATGGAGCTAATCCCAATTCAACGAATGTACACAATCACACTCCTTCAGATATTGCTAATCTCACTCAAAACAAAAATAAAACTATCATTTTAAAAAACCTAAATGCTTCAGTGAGCTCAATTAAACTTAAATCAAATAATGAAGTAAATATGTCTACAAACATTAAGCATACTAGTAAAGTGCACGAAGAAAAGGCGTTAAGAAATGAAAGCCGGCCTGGTGCATCAGGAATAGACGGTCAGCTTTATGAAATTAACCTAATAGGACTTTTATTACACAGAGCCCTTAATGATCACGACATAAATGAATTTTACATTGGGTCAAACCTTAAAGGGTTAGGTGCTTTTGATGATATTGTTTTTAAGTATCATTTAAAAAATAAAGCACATCCAAATATTGTCTTTATACAATCCAAGCACAGAGGCGACCCTAATAAATATAAACTTACAAAAGAGAGTTTGCTAAATTCAAACACCGATTTTAGTTTAGATAAATACTTTAATAGTTATATGACGATTCAAGATATAATGAAGCAGTCGAACGTAAATGTTATGTATGACAATGATGTGCCGACCTCTGACCGTCGTTTCATAATTTATACTCCACTTATGGAAAATTTAGATAAGAAAAAGGGAAGCCAAGTGAATGGTAAGGAAAATTTAATACAAACAAATGAGTCAAAGAATGGATTCCTGTATGATTATGATGCCATAGATGTAGAAGTTATCTTGGCAAAATTTTTAGCAAAAACATTTGCGGCCAACATAAAGGGCGACAAATTTAAAAATATACTGCGAAACGAGATAATTGCTGAATACCATGTGTTTTTTGCGCAAGAAATTGTTCTGATTTCAGAAAAATGTTCTGATGCCTATATTGCAAGCTTCAATGAAAAGTTTATAGAGAGCAAAAATAAGATTTTGATGGTTATTAGAGAAACGTTAATAAAGGAAATGAAATTACAGGAAGAAAAGTCGATGACTTCTGTAAAATTTAAATTGCCGAAATACTTTGGAAATGTAGAAGTTCCACTAAACGACGCGGAATATATTGAGCTGTGGAAAATAATGAGAGAAATTATAGAAAAAAGTGAAGCAACAATTTTAGATAAAAATACAAGAAGAATCGTTATTAAAGATAATGTGACAGATAAGATTATTACGAAAGATAATTTGAAAAAGATCAAGAATTTAGTAGGAGATACTTTGATTCTAGACAATGAAACAGGGTTATATAAATTAAATTTAAATGCATTATCAAACAACAGTAAAATGTTTATGGAAAGATTGAAATCAAACATTCAAATAGAGAGTGATTTAAAAGAGTTTAGATTCCATATTGAATTAGATAAATTTCCACAGCTATCATTGAGGAATGAGGGCAATTTAAAAAAGAATTTGACCAATTTTCTTGACAAATTGCAACTATACACCAATCAAGCTAACGAAGAACAAGTGGAACGTATTTTAATAAATGAAATCAATGATTTGTATAATAAAGAAAATGGGAACATAAATAACTTATATCACATTCAAACTCGTGCAATTTATCAAATGTACCATGGCATAGTGCAAAATTGGTGGAAAGATACAGAAAAACAATACCTGACAAATTGTTGTGAGTTTTACAAACAAGCCAAGGAAATTATTTTAAGTTTTAAGTCTTTGATGTATATCTACAATTATATTTATGTTTCAAAAATAGATAATCTTAAAGTAAGTTTTGATGAAGGTGCTATTGAAGATTTTAGAAAACAAGCTTTAATGAAACTTGCAGACGCAAAAGTTTTGAATATTCTTACTAAAGACGTAATACTGACCAGTTTTAAATTAAAACAGTGTTATAATGGTAAACAGTATGTTTTTATTGACTTAGAAGATATCAAAATGTCTAGCGACATAGAAATCATATTATCGGAGGTATCTAGAACTACGATGGATGCCATCATATTTATTGTGAATGATCAAAACTATTTTTCATATTTGGAACCTAAGATAATTGGTAAACTTTCTAAGTATATTAAAAATGCCATATTTGTGGCTCATTCAAATTTATCTATTAACAACAAATATCCAATCCATAGAGATGAAAAAAATAATCTTAACAATTTAGAAAAAGAAATACAACAGAAAATAGTTAATGAATCAAATTTTATATTGCAAGGTTCAAAAGTACCTTTTCTTTCTCTTGTAAGTGAAGATATGTTTTATTTAGTTGAGGGTAACATGCTTCACAATCTTATGAAAAATAGAATTTTTGAGATTGGTAAAGAATTTACCATTAAAACTACAGAATTTTACGAGTTAAATTTTATACCCCAGGATAATATTGCTTCTATGATAAATTACAATATGTATGATTTTAATCTTAGTCAACGGTTGCGTGTTTTTTTTAAAACGAATGCTATTCAGGTTAGGAAGGAACTGATCATTAAAACAACAGAATTTTATGTTGGAAGACGTGTATGTCGTTGTTTGGTACTAAAGTTAGCCGAGGATCAATATAGCATAGAATTCAATTTAATAAAAGGCAAGGATATTGCGGTAAATAATAATAAAAAGGATATACTAATAATTTCTAATGACACTGTAGTGTTTAATGAAAATTGTAAAAAGCATTGTGATAAAAATATCCATTGGTTTAAAAAAGAAAATAATAATGTGAAATGGATAAAAAGTCAGGGTAGTATAAAAAAAATTATGACATGTGTCGAAAAAGTTGAATGTGATGGCAATGAATTTTGTTCACGTGAAGTTCAATCATTAAACCAATTGGGTGATAGAGTCGTGATTATAAGTGCTGGAGCTGGAATGGGTAAATCTACACTTTGTCAACATTTAATAACACAAACCAAATCTACCAATAAATGTATAGAATGTGTTTTAAAAATAAATTTACTTGATCTTACAAATGAGTTAAGCGTGCGGCAAGAACACAATGTAGAGGTGACATTGAGTTGGTTTATGTCAATTTTGTTCAAAGAATTTTCTATGAACGAAACTGGTATTTTTAATTCAATGAATAAATGTAAAGATGTTTTTGATGATATTACATTTTTTGATATCGATAAACGAATATATTTAAATTCAAAAAATGTACCTGAGCTACACCAACAAACTTTAATTGAGTTCAAGATTTTCTTGAATCTTTACAACGATAACAAAATATCAATACTCCTCGATGGTTTGGACGAAATATTTCCAGATTTTAAGAAAGAAGCAATAAAGTTATTGAACTTGTTGATAAATTCTCGGATGAAATGTATTTTGATTACTGCAAGACCAATGATAATAAATGAATTAGAACGTGAATTGAATTCATTGTCTTATACGTTAAACGGATTTTCAAAAAGTGAACAAATTATGTTTATGGAAAAGTTTTGGGGGCTTAATTTTTTCAGTCATGATTATGATAGTAATGATTTTCAAAATGTTAGAAAAGAATACATCGTACGACTTTTAGATACTCTGTCGCACCAGATTATGGACACTCATAAACAATTCACTAGTACGCCTCTTCACTTACGTATGATTACAGAAGCTTTTAGAGAAAATTTTGAACATTTTATTTTAAATTCGACTCCAATTGATCAAAATACGTACAGTACTTTTAACCTTACAAAACTTTATGAAAAATTTATCAACAAAAAATTTTATGAAATACGTTTTGGTGAAAAAAAGGATAGTGCGCTTTTCACAGACCCTGACATGAAGATGATTAGAGCAAGAGAACACATTTTATTTGTTGAGAACCATAAAAAGTTAGCTGCTTATTCTTTACTCCATGAAAAAAACAAGTCTATGCAGATGCAGAAGGATATCATGGTAGCTGCTGGTATTTTGAAAAAAGGCGATTTAAAGTATATTAGAGGCTTGATAAATAGGTTTAATTCGGGAGAAGAAAAAACTGGGATTATTGACAACATTAGAGAGAATAAACCGAGGTTTGTTCATTTAACATATGCGGAGTATTTTACATGTGAATTAATTTGCGATAAATTACATCAAAAAGGAAATTTAAACAACGAATCATTATCAAAGTTTTTGGTTGACTATGTTTTACTTTCTGAAGAAACTGATGGTATTAGAAGGTTTTTTGATTCAAAGTTTGAATGCGATCAAATGTTATCAAAAGTTACTTCAAAAAGCTTATGTGCTGCATTGTTAAATCAAAGGTGTTCTAATAAATCTGCTCTAAACATTGCTGTCATGGAAGGAAGGCACAATATTGCGTTATTTTTACTAAACAATATTGATCAGTTTTTAAATAACAACAATGTGGATGATTTTATCGCTCTGCTGTTGAAGAAAATGATATTATGTTGTACTTTATGTGGCACACATAAGTATCGTAGGTTAGGAGCGGAGGAATTATCACAAATAATTGAAATTATTAAGAAAGTGGACTGCAAAAAACTGGAAGAACTCTTCTTCTGCGAAGATTATCCAAATTCTAACATCTTTATGATTTGTATTAACGATTTTGAAAACTTTGAAGTTCTTGTGAACTCAAAGTTCCGGTTAAACGTTGACAGAATCGTCAAACTCACAAGTCCTGAAGTTTTGGTAAAACTTTTACTTACACCCAAGAAAATAATTAATTCTTATAAACGTCCTTTATTACATACTATGGCTGAACTGAAACAAAATGTGTACTTTTTAAATACTGTTCTACAAAATTTGAATCGGAATCAGTGTATGCGTGTTTTTTGTGCTAAAGATAAAATGAGAAGAATACCAGCACATTTTGCAGCGTATTGTGACAATATTGATTATTTTGATTTAATGTTTAATTTTGTGGACATGAAACAAATGAAAAAAATTAACTCTTATAAAGATAAAGATGGCAAAATACCTTTACGTTGTTTCAAATCAATAATGTTTTCATCATTAGATAGATTTAAAGTATTATGTGCAATGGCTGGTTTTCGTTTCGTTTACAAAGACGAAGGAGAGTGGTTTTTGTATGAAGTGGATAACCCAGACTGTATTTGGTAACAGTTATTAAGTTAAGTATTGTAAATTATTACATTACATTAATTATTATTATTATTTGTACATTGTCTCGTTGGGTTTTATTGATTGTGTATGTTTTGTAATATTGTGTACAATAAAGAGTTTTTCATTCATTTTCATTCATTCATTCATTATTCAGGCTTTACAATTATCGTCTTATTATTAGGATGACAAGTTCTTTGTTAAAAATAATGTTACTGATAAGTTAAACCTTTACCTTAACCTTTACCCAACTGTGAAGAATGGTAATGTTTTCATTTTCGTGGTATCTAATATTTGAATTTTTAACATTGTTTACTTTCATAAAGATAAAATGAATTAAAGTAAAATCGTTTTGTTTATCCTCTGAATATGCCCTTTGTCTAAAGATCTTGACAAAATGTAATTCTGTATATTATTCACTGTGAGTCACTTGTTTCAATAACTTTGTTATAAGTATACCATAATACTTAATACTTATGATATAAGGAAAAAGTTTGTAATTTGTGCTGTTTTATATTTTAATTGGATAATAAACATATTTTTTCTATACTTTTGCTTCTTTATACATTCGTGGACATAGACGATCTCAAAACAATAGTAAAAATTCGTGAGAAATATTAGATAAAAAATGTAAAGATTCATTTGTTTTTTTAATATTTTCCTTTACACCTATATTTCGTTGCCTGTCTAGGCAACAAAATATAACCTACCAAGCTCATTACCCGAAACACCACCAAGAAGAGCCAGGTTCTCTACCGGTGAGTGTAGTAGTTTCAATGATTATTTTAAAAACGTTACCAATGCTGTTTAAAATCACGATTAAAGTGAGGGTAAACCGACCAATTATTGGTGAGCTGGAACTTAAATTACCTACCTTAAAATCTCGTATAATATATCAGCTGAACAAAAATGTGACTGTAGCCATTTTTAACCGACTTCAAAAAAAGGAGGAGGTTCTATGTTCGGGTGTATGTATGTTTTTTTTTTTGGATGTATGTTCATCGATATCTCCGTCAGTTGTAAACCGATTTCCAAAATTTTTTTTTGTTTGAAAGGGTATGCTACCATAGTGGTCCCATAAAAATTTTACTCCTGAGGGATTGATAGTTTTCCCGTAATACTCAAAAAATCACCGATCTTTTCGAAAAATGTGGACCGATTTCCAAAATTTTTTTTTTGCTTGAAAGGGTATACATATCTAGGTGGTCCTCATACTTTTTTTCCTGAGGGATTGATAGTTTTCCTGTAAATCTCAAAAAACCTCATTCTCACTACAAAATCTGAGTCAAACATTGAATAGTTTGACATGTTTAAATACGCTCGAGGTGATCCCATATAATTTTATTCCTGAGGGATTCTCACTCTAACTTCTTTGATCTTGACTATTCCAATATCTAACCTAACCTACTAGGTATATTATTTACACTAAAAATTAAAAAATAAAAATTTTTGAAAAAAAAAATTGAACCGACTTCACATAACACAAATAGACACTAAGAACCTTCGATGTACCTACACTAAAAAGAGAAAAATAAGAATATACACATGCAATTATTACTTACAGTATTCAAATAATAAATTATTATGTTATATTATATTTTGAAGTCGGTGCCAACTACCTATGCATTTACATCTAAGAAGAAATTACGAGTACAATAGAACTTGGGTGCAAAATTGTATGGAGTAGTTAGAGTAGAATAGTTGGCACCGACTTCAAATATAATATAACATAATAATTTATTATTTGAATACTGTAAGTAATAATTGCATGTGTATATTCTTATTTTTCTCTTTTTAGTGTAGGTACATCGAAGGTTCTAAGTGTCAATTTGTGTTATGTGAAGTCGGTTCAATTTTTTTTTCAAAATTTTTTATTAAGTACATAAATCCTAAAGAATACGGAGAGTCCATTTAAAGTATTTTTGGAGGTTTGACCTTCTTAAGGAGAATAAACATAATATACCGGAATTACTTATGCTACATTTCATCTGGACAACGCTAGCGCATTATGTGTATTTGATTTATCTTAGTAACTGTTATGTAACCTGTGTCGATAGTACCGACTGAAGTGGCATTGAGAGAGCCCCTGCAAAAGCGAAGTTAGCTATCATCTTGTCTTTTGCTTTCGACGTACGTGTTTAGCTATTCTTAGGAATCCATTATATTTTTACAAGATACTGCAAAAAAATCTTTCTGGTTCCAAAGGGCTACGCATAAACAGTTTTTCCGTAATTCAGGCGTCACGTATCATTGAGAACCTGCCGCTAGCCCACGACGAAATTCACCACGAAAACGCTGTATGAGCACCTCTATAAAAGTTAAAAGCTTTTGTCGAAAAAACTGCTGGGAATAAAATAAAAGTGAATGCAGTTCTAAAAGCGGGTCGCACCAAATGCTAGGGTATGCTTGCAGCGAACAGTTGTCGCCTCCCACGGGACTTGTGACCCGGGAAAATATTTTTCGGCATGGCTCGTTTTTGGGACGTAATGTGAAATGTTAGTTTTTGGAACGATGCGCTTGCGGGTAGCGGGAATGTTGGTTATGGAGTTGGGCTCTGGGGTTAAGATTTTCTGCTGTATCATATTTTTGCGTTATTTACATTTTCATGCGACTGTGATAAGAAGGAAACAACTCAGGTAATATGACTACTTTCAGGTATCAGTTCTGACCAAATTAAATTTCAAGGTGCCAATTAAGTTATGATAGCAACGCCAACACATTAATATTAGTAATATCAGCCGGACAGGATTGAGAAATAAGTGTGTGCAAAAAAAATGTATTTTATTATGTTTGAGGGCTAGAGTGAAATCAAGCGTCAAGCCCAAGACCGATCTAGATCGAGATTATAAAGAAAAATAATGTTTGAGGGCTTGTAAGAGTTTGTAATACGAACAAAATAGAGTGAGCTGGGTCAAAAGGACTTTTAATTTTAAGTAAAACAGACACGAGTGTTGCTCGGGTCCTGTCCAGGGTCATTCGATACCAGCTGAAATCGCCAGTGCGCAACCAAAACGATAAGATACGTGAAAAAATAATACACTATCAAGGTTTTTTCCGACAAAAATATGAATTTATTTATTTTCATTAAAGTTTATCATTCTCAAGGGCGGCTCCATCCGCCAAGAATAGTTAATTAGTGACAATGTCTACCTATCTGACTTAATGATGGATTACCTACGAAGTACATTGCTGTCTGTGATTAAACGAGATAATCTGATTGCATCTACCTATTCATAGATAATTTCACGGAATCAATTATAGGATTGTAATGCCTGGATGGCCTGAAGACTATTATCATTTATCATACATAGGTAAACATTGTTAATACATTACCCATTTAACGTAATTCCACTGTTATGTGACTTTGATACAATATCATTTATTCTTCTACACTGCTCTATCACTCGTTATCTCAAAATTCACCCCTCATCTTCCATATCATATTTCATACAGTTTCATCTTATTTAGCTGACCAAATAAGATGAAACTGTATGAAATATGAAGGATATATTGGTATTAGAGGCTGACCTCTAATACCAATATATCCTTCCACACCCAAACCGAATTTTTTCGCCATATTTGATTCTTCCTTCTCATGACATGCCCCCATGACACCTATAGAAACTACGAAATATATTACGAGATAATCTTTAAAAATATTATTTGGCAACATCTTCCACAAACGTTGAACATGAGTTTATCAAAAGTAGTTCCTCTACTTTGGATTTTAATTCAGTATCGATTGAAATATAAAGTGTTCTAACCAGTCAAGGAAAATAAAAAGGGAATACGAGGCGTAGATGGTTCCACGAACCACGTAATGACCATGCTGGGCATAGGTACTTACTCTTTGCGAACTCTAGACAAAGCTTCGTAAGAGTAGGTTGTGACAGTTTAGATTATCTTGATTAAAGGTTTGCCCTACTAGTACTTTGTAGGATCATATAGAATTACAATACTATATTACTACATTAACTGTTGAACAGAGGCAGTGAGTCAATTAGCTTGTATTAGAAAGAGGTTCAAATTCTCAGGGCAAATTGCTTTCTTTTAGGACATCAATTGAATTGACAAACGGGATGAATAAACGTCACGGGTGATATCGTAGACAAAGCAGATTTGTCCACACAGGTCCGGTTAATCCAACCACAGATGTATGTGATGAGGGTCCATGCGTGGTGTGACAGCGCGATAATTGTGATGTTAAGATATCCTTTCATATCTAGATGTGGCTTCAGAAAAATTACAAGGCTAAATGCTGGAAGTGCCTCCAAATTAATATTATACCTACCTACCTATAGAGTACCGAGAGTATTATTATTATTATTATTTATTATTCAGCCATTCTCGTCCCACTGCAGGGCAAAGGCCTCCCTTCCCTTCTTCCACTCTTCGCGATCTAACGCTGTAACAGAGAGTATGGTAAACTAAAACATCTTGAAGAAACATGGCACCAATTTGTATCAAGAGCACAAAAGAGACATTTTATATGGACATCCTTTCACCACACTGATTCGAAAGATCTAGTGACACGACAAAGAAGACGATGCGTTAACTACATTACCAATAATAAGGTCCATTGACGCCTGGATCATAGAGTCGCAAACTTCGGATCAAAAGTTGGAGTAAATCAACAGGACTGTAAGCTATTACAACCTGGTAGGTAATTTAAAGAAAGTGTTTGACACTTTCCACTTGAACCAAGAGGCAAGGGCCACGTCCCCAGTCGTACAAGAACTTTGACATAAATTCCTTTCAGAAACAATTTCCCGTCGACAAGTGCGTCAGGAGACCGCCTGTGGAATGAACATTGATTAATAGCAATGTCCGTTCATTTAACAGCCTACAATTCGGTTACTATTTGAATCAATAAAAAAATACTTGGATCAATTTGGGTTACATTCTAATGGTACCAGGTCAAACTTCGTCATGTTTGTATGAAGAATGTTATGCAGGCGAATGAGACGAAAGAAGTGTGTCTGGATCGTAGCAATTGTTACTAAGTCATGGACAACTGGAACCGGTTACCAGAGTCAGTGATAAGTGCCCCCTCGGTGAACTCTTTCAAGAATAGATTATAAGATTTGACGACCTCTGTGGCCCGCTTGGGACGCAGAGGATTGTGGGTTCGATCCCTGCAGCGGGTTAAATGTTTGTATGAACTGCAAATATTTATCTCGGGTTTGGGTGTTTCTATGTATAATATGTATGTATTTAAAAAGTATATAAGTAGTATATCAGTTATCTGGTCCCTATAGTACAGTTAGTAGCTTTGCTTAGTTTGGGGCTAGATGATGCTGTGTGAAATGTCCAGCATTATTTATTTATTATATTTTCTAGTTTAAAATGAAAGTTTGAGAAGGGTTGTTTTGTATGTGCAGTTTCATTCCTGATTGAAGAAGCGCTCGTGGTCGTGCTTACCTACTTTACTTAGTCATTCTTGATAGATCGAAGTTAAGCAACATTTGAAACAGTCAGTAAGTGGATGGGTGACCCCCAGTGGCATTTCATCTGAGCCCCTCGGAGGGCACGTAAAATTTTCAGTCCCGGCTATTTACCTAAGTCTTTAAGCCATGACGGAAGCCTTAAAGCGCCAACAGAGTTGGCCACTGACTATACCAATTTACTTTTTATTACTGATTGATACAGGAACTCAGTAAATATATACATTTTCGTAAATAGCTCATTCACATGTACGCAGGTGCCTCACAATGTATCGAAACGAAGCCCACTAACTTACCACTTAGCATTCTATTCCGCAAAGAGCTTTAGGGATTACTTAAAAAGTTAAAGAAAGGTATTGGGATGAATTAATCATTGTATTGAGGGCAACCTCTTTTTTCGAAGCTTTCCGAAATACATACATACAATACGTACCTAGAAGCTGTAAAAGTTTATTAAGTATTTATTTTATTTATTTATTATTTATTTTGCTTTGTGGTTAATTTTTGATGAATGAGGATAGTATTATAAAAAAATAAATATTTAAGTGCAGTGCAGTGGCTTATTATCGAGCAACATTTTGTTACTTGGACAGCAATCAAATCATGATGCAAAATATCATAATGTTTGTGGCAAATAAAAAATAGTGGCACTCCAGGAGTGCCGACAGAAGTGAAAACTTGAATGAAGTGTCAAACGCCGACAGACCCCGAAGTTTATCGATCTTTGCCGAAAGGTAACGGTTACCTACTGTACCAAATCTATGGTTACCTACGTTCGTGAATTCAATATTTCTTTCCTAAAATAGTTTTTGCCTAAAAAAGTTTTCACTTCAAATATTGAAACTGGATGATTGTGTCCCCGAGACACGGTAGTTGTAGCTAACATGAATGAATGAACACCAAACATGCATTTTTGAATAGATCCATTAATTGTTAACCACGACAACCATGGTCCGTCCTTCGTGGTGATGGAACACAGCTGGCCTTGGCCTCAAATTCCCACAAATAAATCATTCATGGGATATTCGTGAAGATGGTTTTCAAACAAATTCCGGCCGTAATGTAGCACTCTGTTCATGTCTTTCATGTGGATCACTAAGTAACGTATTGATCAGCAAACGCTCTCCATTCTGGAAACACTGTTTTTGAACCAATTAATATAAAAAGCGGATATATGTATTATATGAGAAGAATATATTACGATTAGACATTTAATGGAACAAAACCATTTCGTCGTTATGAATCCCAACGTACCTATATATTTTTTAATTCTTGTGTGCAAAGAATGTGTTACTGACCATAGAGAACATATTTAGTTTGTTTATTATTTTTAAATATTGTAAAACCGGAGCCTGTTTTTGAAAATATGACAGTGATTACCAGGGTTATGACAACATTTTATTACTGCCACCTTATAGCGGTTGACGATTTGTTGAAGATGCTAGGTTTACCGGGACAGCTGCGTCCGATCCGTGAATATTTCACGTCAAGTTATTTCGCCCTTCGTTTAATCTTAACACCACATAAAAATGTAGGTGCCGTGTTTTGTGCGACTTTTTTCAGTTGGTTCGTATAGGTACCTATTTATTCCTTTAAGATGCTTGTATATCTCTGAACAGGAACCTACTTACCGTTTTTTTTAGACTACTGAGAATGCAAGGCACAATCAAACCCGGTTCCATAGAAAAAATGTAGGTTGGTCACATTTATATACAACACCACAGAAAATTTTCAATACATAAAAACGACTTGAGATTCTACTCAATGTAATTTGATTTATAAATAGTTTAAGTACCTACCTAAAAACAGAATAAGTTTGAATCTCACGGGTTCAAATTTTCTCAATCGTTAATACTTTAGTATTGAAATACCTAAGTATTAGGGTGTTGTATTTCTAGGTCTGAGTCTCTGAAACAAGGCAAACCTGTAATTGTAACGGTAAAATTCTAACTATGTTGAAACGATGTTCACTTTAATTATATTTCACGGCTGAGTAATCAGACTCCACTGAACAAGATAATACACCGTCTAAACTTTATGTATAATTTAATTTCTGAAATATTTATCGCAGCGACAGAATCAGTGATTTAAAAGTATTGAGATAAAGATCTTTGACCTCTTAGTATTTTAAAAAACGAGAATAAAATATGTTATTTAGCTAACAGATAAATTCTACAAGACTATTTTAGGATCGGTGATGCCTGACTGTTTTTAGAGTGAGGTCAATGCTAACCTATTTAGTTAAAAAAAAAGATATCTAAGTACCTACCGTTTTGTGGATACGTTTTTTAGTGCTTTGGTAATAGTGTTATGATTTCCTTATTGTCTGTCACTTTTATCATCTGTCAGGTATTCAGACTCGATCTTGGCCACCGGAAATGCGTTGCCTTTCTGGCGGGGCTAAGAGGGGATATTGTGTTGGAACTTGGAACGGAGAATTGTCAGGAGGACGAGCACTTCTCGCAGAATGCTCGAATCTAATGGTTGTGCCTTAAAAATGACCTTAAAAATAACCTACATAGTGGTTTTTATGTTCAGTACTCAAGTAATACGAAGTAAAAGTAAAGACCAAGATAAAGCTGTGTTTTATAAAAATCGGTTCTGAAGTAAAATTCAAATGTCCCAAACTGTGAATACAGTTGCCTTGTTACCATTTCCACGTTGAGGCAAGAACGATGCATCTCACGCAAGCAAGCCCGTCCTACTGCAGACATTTGTCTTACAGAATAGCTCACCATTGTTCCTGCAAACGTCTAGGAATGTATGCAATCTTGCCTAATAGTTGGAACCGAAACCAGCTGTTTTATGTTGGCAAATATGTACTGGCTCCTTTAAATGTATTTCAGCAGTGACAAAGATCTTGAACTGAGCAATGGTTTGTGCATTTATTGCGAAAACAGGGTAACGGGGTCCAAAATACACTTTTGAAACCCGAGTCTACGTCATGTTACAATCTGGTTTTGTTTCCTTGGTTGTTGAATTCCTGACAATGCCACAAGTAAAAAAAAACAAACATTAAAAAACTTTGTCAAAGTTGACAAAAAATATGGAAGTGATAATAGATTGATCATTTAATTATCATTTAAATAAAAAATGAAAACTCAATCGAACACTCAATGCAAAAAGTAATCCTCGCCAAAGCCGACAGTCTGACCACTGTTTAATGAAATAACTGTCACTTATTCCCCAGGGATGGAACGATGGATTTCACCACCGATTTTCCAATAAAAGAGTATTTTTATCAACGGTTGAAAATGATTGGTGTTACGTGTGTTTTTGATGAAAAGAATTTTTTTTATAATCTTTGTCACTGTGTATAGTAGTAGTATAGTAGGTACAGTTCGTAAAATGCAAATTTAATTTTTTAACTTAAGTCAAAATCAATTATTATTTCAGCCATCAGTGTCCCACTGCTGGGCAAAGGCCTCCCCCCACTCCCTCCAGACATCCCGGTCACCAGCAACATCCGTCCATTCCGTCAAAAACTGATCTAGCTCGTCCCGCCATCTCCGTTTTGGTCTGCCGCGTCGCCTTCTCGCTGGGTCGGGGCGCCACTCGGTGGCTACCTTCGCCCACAGCTCACCTGGCATGCGGCAGACGTGTCCGGCCCAATTCCACTTCAGCGTAGCGGCCTTCAAAGCTACATCTATAGTTTTAGTTTTGGAGCGTAGTTCGGTGTTTCGGACTCGGATGCATACGTCCATTAACTTCCGCTTTAGCGATAAGGGTAAATCTCCCTTCATCATATCCCCCATGGACCAATAGCTCCTCCAAGAATTTTTGGTTCGCCGAGCGATTTCCTTAATTTGCCTGTCTTGGAAGGAGACTATTTGGCCCAGGTAGATGTAATCTTGGACGTATGCTAGATCTTCTCCATCCACCGTTATTGTGGTCTCAGCGCTGTTGGTCATGACTTTGGTTTTTGACCTATTCATTCCAAGTCCAATCTCAAAGCTTGCAGTGCTTAGTTGTTGAAGCATGGTTTGTAGCTCCGAGGCCGACGCAGAAAAAAGGACAATATCGTCGGCGAAGCGGAGGTTTGTTAACCTTGCTCCGCCGACGTCTACTCCTTTCTCTTCCCATGCGTCTGCTAGCTTTCCAAAAATTTCCTCAAGGGCGCTAGTGAACAATTTTGGAGAAAGCGGGTCGCCCTGTTTTACTCCTTTGGTGACCTTGAAAGATGGTCCAGACGAGTTCATCTTAATTGAGGCTGTGCTCTGTGTATAAATATTTCGCAAAAGGTTGATATACGTCGGTTCTATGTGTTGATTATGAAGGGCTTCGAATATTGCGGTGTGTGTTAGGCTATCAAAAGCTTTTGTGTAGTCCACAAAGGCAAGATATAGAGGCATGTTAAATTCAATGAATTTTTCGATGATTTCATTGATCGCTTGTAGGTGGTCTGTCGTCGATAGTCCTCGGCGAAAGCCAGCTTGCTCTGCCGGTTGTTCCCTGTCTAGTTGTCCTGAGATGCGATTTTCTATCACTTTAACGAAAGCCTTATAAACATGAGACACCAGGCTGATTGGGCGATAATTGTTAATATTGGATTTATCTCCCTTTTTGTGCAAAAGTATTATATCGGAATGGCAAAAATGTTCTGGAAATTTACCTGTTTTTAAAATAGTATTGAAGAGATTGGTAATGTGTGGCAATAAAACTTGTTCACCGACCTTTAGCGACTCTGTGGTAATTCCATCACTTCCCGGTGATTTATTGTATTTCATTTTTGTCAGAGCATTGTGGACTTCCAAACCTGTTATTGGTGGAGTGGAATCAGAACACATATATGGATGGGAAGTGTTGGTATGAAGCGGATCTGAATAAAGAGATTTG
The DNA here is from genome assembly GCA_963565295.1 of Epirrhoe alternata. Lineage (NCBI taxonomy): Eukaryota > Metazoa > Arthropoda > Insecta > Lepidoptera > Geometridae > Epirrhoe > Epirrhoe alternata. The sequence goes on along the minus strand of OY751381.1, from coordinate 6,314,970 downwards.
TAGAAATTTGTGCATATGTTTAAGATTTTGTCTCTGCTTTGATGTTTTTGTCCTCTTTCATCTCTAAGGCAAGTTATCCAAGATTTGCCGATTTTTGTACCTTGTTTTGCTATTTTCAGTGATCTGTTCCTTTCTAATGTGATTTTAATTAATTGAGTATTATAGTTCCTTATATCTTTTCTAATTTCGCGTTTAACTTTTTTATCTAATTCCCTAAACTCGGTACTGTTTATAGCTGTATTTACTCTTTTTTCTACTAAATCTAAAGTATCTTTTGAAAGTTTTCTGTGACTTGTTTTTGCTTGTTTAATTTTACTACATGCCTTTTTAATACAAGTTTCGATTACATTAAATTCTTTCTGGACGTCTTCTTCGTTTGTTTTCAACAAGTCAAAACTATTTTTAAACTAGCTGACCCGCGCAACTTCGTCTGCGCATTATTAGGAACAAAGTGGAGGAGTTTTGAGTGAATCGAGAGTACAAAATATAAAACTCCGTCGCATGATATAATATTTTTTTATATATGTTTCTCTCAAGAATCATTTAATAGATAAAGGTAGGAAAAATCTTACCCAGATCTTGCAATGCTAAGAACAAAACGAATACGGTAATTGGTACAGAATCGCTGAAGCGAGCGCAGCGAGTTTTTGAAGAGAGAGAGAGTTTTTGAAGAAATTGACTCGAAACGTATTTTTTTATAGCAAGAACTGTGTGGTTTAAAATTTCGAAATAAAATTATTAACTAATATTGCGTTATGTTTCTCTCAAGAATCCCTTAATAGATAGAGGTAGGGAAAATCTTACCCAGATCTTGCAATGTTAAGAACAACACGATAGTGCCAACTGGTGTCAGATTTGCCGAAGCGAACGGCAATACCTACCCGCGACTTCGTCAGCAATATAAAAATATGGAAAACTCTTAGCAAAAATCTCCATTAACTTTTCAAAACTCAAAATCAAAGAAAATTATACTGATCTACTCTTTGATTATACCTACTCGATCTCCGCCATAGTAAGAACGCCACCTAGGAAAAAAGTGTAAAGTAGTTTTAACCTCTAGGCCGATAGATGGCGTTCTAACTATAGCCAAGGAAAAATATTTTAATATCAAAAAATCATAACTTCGGAGTTCGGATATATTGATGGGTGGGAACACACATGTTACATGTTTATCATTAATTTTAAAATAATTTATTATGCAAAATGCAAAAAAAAACGAAAAAATTTAGAGTGCAAAAATTGGCTTCGGGCGGTCACCCATCCTTATTATGACCGCGCCCAGGGTTGCTTAACTTTTTTCCCCATACAAACTTCCAACCCTTATTTTCCCGCCCCCTTATGGTAATTGACAAAAAAAAAGTAGCCTATGTCCATCCCTGGGGTATACTCTTTATCCATGCCAAATTTCAGCTTAATCGGTTCAGCGGTTTGGGCGTGAAAAGGTAACAAACAGACAGACAGACAGACAGACAGACAGACAGACAGACAGACAGACAGAGTTACTTTCACATTTATAATATTAGTATGGATTGTAAATTGAATTCTTCTTTACATAATATTAGGTTTTCTTTTGAGATCCTTTTTATATTGCTTTTTACCATTTTAAATCTATGAATTTTTAAATCAAATTTTATTGTAGCGCGTTATAGGCCTATGGTCCGAGCTGAATTTAATTTTGTTCAGTGGCTGAACATTGGTTATCTTAGTCTGGTTTGAGGACAAAACATAGTCAATTTCGATTTTATAATGTCGTTTTGTTTTTATAAGTCAAAATCAAATCTCATGAAAATTATTTATGAGATTATAAAAGCAAAATTAATGTATTTGGACAATGCAGAAAATGTGCAGTCACAAAAATCTACCAAACATGTTTTCAAAGTTGAGCTAGTCGGAACATAAGTGCCCCATAATTTTAAACTGTAATAAAATATGACGTAAATGGACTTCTATGAACTGAGTTTAAAGTTTACTTCGATAGATATCTAAATAAATAAAATTGAAGTGACCATCTAAGCTGATATGCACAAAATGCTCAATTTGTTTGATCTATTAAGTATGAATATGCAAGTAACACTTCCATCAAAATCTAGTTTCAAATTGCCATCGACCTTCCAACACTTAAAAAAGCCTGTATTGGTTCCTACTTTGCTACCATGACTCACTGAAATATCGGTAAGAAGTTAATTGTGGAAGTTCCATTTAGAAAAGGAAACCTTCCGGACGTTGGCGGGAACTGAAACATTCATCATAGTGCTTATAAAGACAACGACAAAAGCACATTTTGCTGTGAGCCACAAGAATCACGTAAAGTTATGAACTCAATGGACATGACAGTTATTATTTTAAAAGCTTTTAATTGACTTGCAATGTTTGTATGTTTGTAGTATGTTTGTATGTTTGTCCGGGTCAATTCAATTCAATTCAATTCAATTTGTTTATTGCTTCATGTTAGTTACAATGTCTTAAATATAGGTAGGCGTTTCATAACATGAACCCCGCTGGGGCACTGCAACATTTGGTAGGTTACTTATAAACTAACTTATGTAGGTAAACTAACTTATGTAGGTATATATTGGCTCAGCCCTTAAAGATATTTAATTTAAATATTTTTGGTTCAAGTACTATTTAAATATATATTTAGAATCCGAGTTTACTTTTTATTAAATCTTTTATTGTCATCTAGATAATCTTGAATATTGTAATAACTTTTTTCTATGAGGTAAGATTTTAATTTTTTGTTAAATATTGTATTTTCTTCTAAGTTTTGTAGTTCTGAGGGTAAATTATTATAAATTTGGATTGACATGTTATATGTTCCTGATTTAACTATTTCTAATTTTGTGTAAGGTAGGGCTATTTTATTTTTGTTTCTCAAGTTGTGCGGTTTGGTGTATTGCTCTTTAGATAATGTATAGAAAGTTTTATGTGTTCTTACAAATTTACAGATTTCATAGATATATATTGAAGTTAGGGTTAGGATTTTTAATTTACTAAAATGGATTTTACAGCTCTCTCTTTCTGAAATATTGACTAAGATTCTGATACATCTTTTTTGTAAGACAAATAACTTATTTGACTCAGAGCTATTTCCCCACAGGATAATACAGTAGCTTAACCAGGAGTGAGCATATGCATAGTATGCATTTATACTTATTTCCAAGTTTGTACATTTTTTTAGTTCAAATAATGCATAGACAAACCTTGACAGTTTACTAGCTATTTTATCTATATGACACTTCCAATTCACTGAGGTGTCTATATTTACACCCAGTAAATTACATGAATCTACAGAATTTAGTTTATTATTATTATAGTTAAGATTATTCATATTTAGGGGTATTTTTTGATAAGGTTTAAACTGCATGATTTTTGTTTTGGTTATATTAAGTTCTAAATTATGTTCTTTAAGCCAATTTATTATTAAATCTAGTGTTGTGTTTATTTCTGAATTAAGGTATTGTTGCTCATTACACGGAAAAATTACAGATATATCATCAGCATATAGAATAGTTTTTTTATTTATTATTTTTGGCAGATCATTTATATATATTAAAAAGAGTATGCAGCCTAACACACTTCCTTGAGGTATTGAATTTTGAATATTTAGTTTATGAGATTTTATATTGCTAATTCGATTTTGGAGTGCATCAAAGAAATCGATTTCAACATATTGCTTGCGGTTTTCCAGGTAGGAACTAAACCATTCTAAAGCTGGACCGCGCACTCCTATTCCATTTAATTTTTTAAGAAGAATGTGGTGGGACACCCTATCATAAGCCTTACTCATGTCTAACATGATACCAATGGCATATTTTCTGTCATCTATGAAGCTAATTATTTATCTATTTAAATTATAAAGAGCTGTTGTAGTAGATCTATGTTTTCTGAAGCCATGTTGACTATTGTCAAAGATTTTAAATTTTTCACAAAATTGGGTTAAACGGTTGGCCATGGCAGTTTCAAAGATTTTTGAGAATGTTGATAATAATGCTATTGGTCTAAAATTTTGTGGGGTATTCGCTGATTTGATTTTAGGTATAGGTTTAATAATTGAGGTTTTTAGTAAATCTGGAAATACAGCTTCAGCAAAGGATTGATTTATCAACATGGTTAGAGGTATTGTCAGTTCTTCATTACAGTGCTTAATTAATTTTGGTGGAAGCTCATCCATGCCATAACTTAGCTTATTTTTTAGAGATTTAATAATATTATAAACTTCTAGATGAGTAACTGAGCTTAGATACAAAGTGTTAACACTTGGGTTAATTATAGGGCGGCCGTGGGGGGTATTGTTTGAGGTTGTTTGTTCATTTCCAACCGAAACAAAATACTCATTAAGAGTATTTGTAACTATGACAGGTTCATTTACAATTTTATTATTTATTTTTAATGATATATTTTTCTTTTCCCTTTTAATAATCTTATTTGTTCGCTCTTTTATTATGCTCCACATAGATTTAGTTATATTGTTTGAAGTTTCCATTTTTTTTATATAGTATAACTTTTTTGATGTCCTAACAGCTTTTTTTAACGTTGTTTCATAATTTTTATAATATTCATTCAGAATTGTATTATTTACTTGTGATGTTAATATTTTTAGCAATCTTTTGTTTTTACAAGAGGTTTTTATACCTTTTGTTACCCATGTTTTCTTTTTTTTTATCTTAATTAATATTTTTTTCTTTGGTATACAATTATTTAATATTATAACTAATTGTTCATGAAAAACTTTATAATTAGTGTTTATGTCATGGTCATGTATCAGTATATTTTGCCAATTTATGTTTTGAAGTTTTGTTTTAAATAATGTTAGGTTTTCCTGATTAAATAATCTTTTGTGAACTTTGTATGGTTGTACGGTATTTATTTTTGAGTTGTGTAGAGAGATTTGAGTGCCCTTATGGTCTGACAACCCATATTCATCAACATCAATGCTAAAGTTACATTTGTCAAAATTTGTGTATATTACATCAAGGCATTTAGAGGTTGTGCTAGTAATTCTTGTGGGTTCATTTACATTTTGTTGAAAGTTAAATCTATTAAACAGTTGAATCATAGACCTAGCTTGTTTTGTTTTTCCAAGTACATTTACATTTAAGTCTCCACCTATAATTATGTTTTTATTTTTGTATTTAGTATCTAATAATTGCAACAATTTTTCTAATTGAGTATTAAAAGTCATTTTTTCTCTATTACTATTAGGCCAATATACAACTAATAATATCACATTTAACTTAATTATATCTATTGCACAAAGTTCTATTATATATTCTATAGTTAAAGTATTTATATCATCACATTCTTTGTACTCAATATTATCTTTTATAAAGATGCAGACTCCCCCTTTCTCATAGTGTGTTCTGCAGAAGAGACTAGCTGTGACATATCCTTCCAACGCAAGTAAGTCTATCTTTGACGGGTATATATGGGTTTCAGTCAAGCAAATAGCAATAAGGCCTTTTTCTTCAGCTAATACTTCAATGAGGTGCAGTTTATTTACCAGTCCGCCACCCATGTTTTGATAAAGAACTGACAGGTTATTAGGAACGAAAGGAATTCCTTTTTTTTGAGTTGTTGTGCATTGGCGAAGTCATCTTTACTTGTTTGTCCAGTCTAGTGACGTTATTCTTGGGTGTTTCTGTGAAGCTCTTTTGTAGTTTACAGTGTGCTGGAGTCAGATTCAGGTTTGTTTGACTAAGTTGGTTGGTTTGTAGTTGGGATGGCAGCGTTGTTGTAGGCCTACTCTCTTTATTGTTCCGGACATGGTCAAATCTTGCAAGTTTAATTTGACCCACTTTCCGGTGTTCGATTGAGCTGAATTTTGGTACACTTGTGAGTCCTCGGTGACAATGCAATAATATGGTAACAGCGAGCTGATCTGATGATGGAGAACGGAACTCCTCAGATAATCGACCGATTGAGTTTAAACTCGGTTTCTAGATCAAGTATCATCTAAAATTTTCAATTATGGTGACAGCGAGCTGATCTGATGATGGAGAACGGAACTCCTCAGATAATCGACCGATTGAGTTTAAACTCGGTTTCTAGATCAAGTATCATCTAAAATTTTCAATTATGGTGACAGCGAGCTGATCTGATGATGGAGAACGGAACTCCTCAGATAATAGATTGATTGAGTTGAAACTCACTACATCGGTCAAGTTTCATCTACTATTTTGAAATATGATGACTGCGAGCTGATCCGATGATGGAGAACGGAACTCCTCAGAAAATAGGTTGATTGAAATGAAATTTTGTACTTACCGATGTAAGTACCTCACCGATGTGAGTTCAATCAGCTCACGGTAACCTATTAAATTTTTTTTTTTTTTTTTTTTTTTTTTTTTTTTAATTAGCCTAAACTGTCCCACTGCTGGGCAAAGGCCTCCCCCGTCACCTTCCACACCTCGCGATCTTCTGCGATTTTTCGCCAATCCTTCTCAAAGGCGTCCAGGTCATCGCGCCATCGCTTTTTAGGCCTGCCCCGGAGTCGCCTGCCATCCACCGGGATCCAACCAGTCACCACTTTGGCCCACCTGTCTGGGTGCATGCGGGTGACGTGACCTGCCCACTCCCATTTTAACTTGGCAGCCTTTACGCCCACGTCAGCAATACCGGTCTTTGAACGCAGCCAGGTGTTCCGGATTCGGTCGATTCTTTTCACACCTAGGATGCTGCGTTCCATTGCTCTTTGGCAAACCCCGAGTTTGGACTTTTGAGAATCGGTTAGTGACCAAGACTGGGCACCGTAGGTTAGGACAGGCAGAATACACATATCGATGAGCTGACGCTTCAGTGACATAGGAAGGTCGCCCTTCATTAGCTCCTTCATGGACCAGTAGCTTTTCCAGGCATTTTCAATTCTACGGTCTATCTCTTTGTCCTGCCTGTTTTCGAAGGAAGCTAACTGGCCCAAGTAAATGTACTCATCGACATAGTGTATTTCTTGCCCGTCTACCGTGACCCTACGTTTCGTGCTATTGGTCATAATTTGCGTCTTTGACCGATTCATCATAAGTCCAACATCGAGGCTCGCCGTGCTAAGGTCTTGTAGCATTTCTTGCAATTCGTAGGCGTTTGGTGCAAAAAGAACAATGTCGTCGGCGAACCTTAGGTTAGTAAGCCGTCGGTCACCAACTTCAATACCCCTTGTTGCCCACGGGGCTGCCAATGGTTTGAATACTTCTTCTAAAGTAGATGTAAATAGTTTGGGAGAGAGCGGATCGCCCTGTTTTACTCCCTTTTCTATTGGGAACAGTGTTCCAGAAGACTCTAGTTTTAAATTTGCATGACTATTGCTGTAGATTAATTTGATGAGGTCTATATATGTTTTATTTACTTGTTGCTTTTCTAATGCTGAAAATATTGCTGTATGTTTGACACTGTCGAAAGCTTTTGTGTAATCAACAAAAGCCAGGTATAGTGGTTTGTTGAATTCGGTGTATTTTTCTATAATTTGATTGAGTGTGTGAATATGGTCTGTAGTGGAAAAACTAGGTCTGAATCCGGCCTGTTCTGGTGGTTGATGATAGTTTAATGTACCCTCGATACGTTTTTGAATAACTTTTGTGAATGCTTTGTAAAGATGTGACACTAAGCTGATAGGTCGGTAGTTCCCAATGTTGGTCTTGTCTCCTTTCTTATGGAGAAGAATAATGTTTGAGTGACACATCTTTGCAGGCATTTCACCTGTATGGAGAATTGTATTGAAAAGGTTTGTTATGTGGGGTAATAACACTGGGGCTCCTACTTTTAAGACTTCTGTCGTGACGCCATCCTCTCCAGGGCTCTTCTCATAACGCATTGTTTTGAGGGCATCGTGGACTTCGCGGCCTGTTATGAAAGGGATGTCGTCCGAGCGTACGTATTCTACAGTATTTTGTTCATTGTGTTTTAACGGGTCAGAGTAAAGATTTTTATAAAAATTAGTGCTTATTTCTAAAATTTTTGGTCTATTGTTATGTTTAACACCTTGGCTATCTTGCAAACTATTTATCCAAGTCTTACCCTTTGCGATGCCTTCTTTGGCTGTTCTTAAAGATGAATTATTTTCTAATGCAGTCCTTACTCTAAATGTATTATAAGTTCTTGAATCTCGTCGAATACTACGTTTTACTTCCCTATCTAACTTTCTATATTCTATAGAACCAATCTCAGTTTCAAGTCTTTTTTCAATTAACTGTGATGTATTGTTAGTTATTTTAAATTTACTTTTTTTAATAGGTTTAATTTTCTTACTACAACTATGAACTGCCTTAACTATATTACTATATTGGGTATCTGAGTTATCTAGCTCATCTATATTTAGTTTATCAAAATAATTTTTTAGTTCTAGAATAAATTTATCGGAGTTATTAATTAAGTTTTGTTTGGAGTGTTTAGTTACTTTTTTTGTAAATATAGTTGATCTGAGAATTTTAAATTCAAATTTTAATTTAGCTCGTATTGGTCTGTGGTCAGAAGCGTATTTGATTTGGTTAATTACGCTGATGTCTTTGATAATGCGTTTGTTAGATGTTAGTACAAAATCAATTTCGTTTCTGACATTTTGGTTGGGTGACACCCAAGTCCAACGCCTTTGTGGTTTTTTGTCAAAGAAGGTGTTAGCTATGAACATGTTTTGTCCAAAGGCGAACTGGATTAGGCGAGCTCCTCGCTCATTACGCATCCCGAGTCCAAATTTTCCCAATACTTTGCATTCACTTTCCGACTCTTTTCTTATCCCCACTTTGGAGTTAAAATCTCCCAGAATAACGGTCCAGGATCCTCGGTTTTCATGGCAGGCTCGATTCAAAAGGTCATAGAAGTCTTCTACTTCATCATCAGGATGTGCCGATGTTGGGGCATATGTTTGTATCAATGACAACGTTTTTGTGGGTGTTAATTTAAATTTGAGGACCGCAATTCTTTCTGAGTAGCCTATAAACTCGATAATATTATTTTTCCACTTTTTGGAAACCATGAACCCTACACCATTGAGTCCTTGGGTCTCCCCTAAGTGGAAAAATATTGAATCGTCTCTTTCGATCGTCTGTTCTCCCAATCTTCGTACCTCTGATAGGCCTACTATGTCCCAGTTTATGTCTTTCAAAGCATTCTCTAGCTCTATCAGCCGCTCGTCCTTCATAAGTGTTTTTACATTGTAAGTAAAAATATTGAGTATATCGGTGTCCATTATTTCGCTAGCCGTTTTCTTTTGACGGTTGAATCTCTCCCGGGGATTCTTAGCACCCCTGACTCCAGAGCCGGCATGGCGCCCGTCAACGCCCGTACCACCTCTGGTGACGCCGGGAACTTGGGGCCATTGTTTTGTGTTTGTGTCCATGTTTGGGGGGGATTTGGACCTTAATCTGCCACGCTGGTCCAGTGCGTGTTGGCAGATGATACGTCAGAGCCTTGTTTGCTGATCGGCAGGGTGTACCACGTGCAGGTAAGGTTGACTTGGGGCCCGAGAGATGATGGTTGGGCCCCCATAACACCCCTATTAAAAGCTTGTTGAAATTTTTTCAAAAAACTTAGGTATGTATACTTCACCTCGTCTGATTTCAAAAGAAGAAAGACGTTGATATATCAAAATCACTGCTGAATGCAAACATTAGTGATTTTGGTATTTTCAGCAACAAGCCAAGTGAAAATGTGTTAAAAAGTACTATTTAGGACTCAATGAGACTTCAATGACGGACTCATTGAAGTCTCATTGAGTCACAAAAAGGTGATTTAGTTATCAAATATTTTTTCAAACTAAAATGCAAACATTACATTCGACTCATCGTGTAAGTATAAGTACCTACTTCTAGGCACTGTAGAGACATAATTTTGTGCAAATAAACGTTAGCTTATCTTATCTAAGTAGCTTATCATATTTTGCAACATACATGGTTCTAATTTTAAATAAAATTGTGCCATATCTATTTGCTTGACTCCGGGTCATGAAAGGTCGCGTTGAAAACATCTATAAATCCGAGAAAGACGAAGTAAGACATCCAATTTTCTCTAAAGCTAGAGTCCACTCTAGATCATTGTCGTGATGAATAGAACGTTCAGTAAACAAATCTCTTTGAGAGACTTTACACTCAAATTGACCCTTTTTGCTATTTATAGAACTCAGTTACATTGAAACGAGGACTACTTTTCTGTAGTTAACTTTAGTAAGAGTTTACAGTACGAGTTTTATTGGTTGGAATTGTAGTATACGTTAGTCAGATGTCTCATTTCATTTGCGCGGAATAAATGTTTGTATGATCTGCAAATATTTACCTTTCTCGGATCTGGGTATTGCTATCTACCTACACTAATATTATAAAGAGGAAAGATTTGTTTGTTTGTTTGAATTGAATAGGCTCCGATACCATAGGCCCATTGTACTAATGAACTTGTAAATGTTTCTAATGTATTGTTTTCGTTGTTGTTTTGGTGTAGGTACAATAAAGTGTTCATTCATTCATTCATTCATTAATTCCGAAACTACTAGACCGATTTGAAAAATTATTTGACCATTAGAATCCTACATTATCCATGATGAACATAAGCTATATTTTATCCCGGGAAAGTGAAGTTTTCCTGAGGGACTGCGGGTAACACCGCAACGGACAGCTAGTGTAATAATATGTATGTATTTACAGAAAAGTATCTAAGTGTTCTATCAGTTATTTGGTTCCCATAGTACGAGTACATTTTGCTTTGCTTAGTTTGTGGTTTTGGGCTAGAGGATGCTGTGTGAAATGTCCGGCAAAATTTATTTATTCTGGGTCAAAATAAAAGAGAGAAATAATATAGAGGAGGCCTATACTCAGCAACCGGACTGAATAAATAGATATAAATAAAAATTTTTGAAAAAAAAATTGAACCAACTTCACATAAGAATAGAATAGAATAGAATAGAATGGCACCGACTTCAAATATAATATAACATAATAATTTATTATTTGAATACTGTAAGTAATAATTGCATGTGTATATTCTTATTTTTCTCTTTTTAGTGTAGGTACATAGAAGGTTCTTAGTGTCTATTTGTGTTATGTGAAGTCGGTTCAATTTTTTTTCAAAAATTTTTATTTTTCAATTTTTAGTGTAAATAATATAGTAGGTTAGGTTAGATATTGGAATAGTCAAGATTAAAGAAGTTAGAGTGAGAATCCCTCAGGAATAAAATTATATGGTATCACCTCGAGCGTATTTAAACATGTCAAACTATTCAATGTTTGACTCAGATTTTGTAGTGAAAATGAGGTTTTTTGAGATTTACAGGAAAACTATCAATCCCTCAGGAAAAAAAAGTATGAGGACCACCTAGATATGGATACCCCTTCAAGCAAAAAAAATAATTTTGGAAATCGGTCCACATTTTTCGGCAAGATCGGTGATTTTTTGAGTATTACGGGAAAACTATCAATCCCTCAGGAGTAAAATTTTTATGGGACCACTATGGTAGCATACCCTTTCAAACAAAAAAAAATTTTGGAAATCGGTTTACAACTGACGGAGATATCGATGAACATACATCCAAAAAAAACATACATACACCCGAACATAGAACCTCCTCCTTTTTTTGAAGTCGGTTAAAAAAAGACGGAAAGAACGAAATAAAATATGAACCGTGATTTGTCTGATGTTTGATAAATCTGAACTTATTTTTATCAGCCAGTAGTTTTAGTATTTAAATAACAGAACTTACTTACTTTTTTTACGGTCACAATGAGGACGAAACACGTGTGTTCTGCTCCGCTGTACGCCTTCCTGCATGTGCATTGAAACGAAAAGCTGAAAACACCCTAAATCTTGTACATTTTTAATTCAGTTAAATGAGGGATTTCTTTTTTTGCTGATTAAGCACTTGTAACATATTATGTAAATTGCGGTCCAAAGGTCCTTGCAAAGGCTGACGTTAATGAGACTTTGCTTTGAGAATATTAGCGTCCTGATTATGCTAAGTATTATTGATTTTAGTAATTTTATGTAAATGACCTTTGGTGAAATAATTAAATTAAATGTCTTTTAAATCTAAAATAGAACTAAGAACAATACAGAACGGTTATATTTTTTTACTTCGTCTGAGGACTCAGTAAGGTTTTGTTTTTAGTTCGGGAACTAAGCGGCGCTGTGAAATTACCAAGCCAAGTATCAACATTATTTATTATTAGCTACTGCGCGTGGCTTCGCCTGCGTGGTACCAACATTTTAATGACTATATGCTAATTCCAGGTCGCTATCAATCAACGCATAATCCAAGTTTCATCTGAATCGGATCACTGGTTTAGGCGTGATTGAAACACAAACATCTAAGCAAACTCACAAATTTTCAGCTTTATTATTCATTTATTATTTATAAATAAGACGCGTACAGCGTATTACATAGGTACATAAACGGTATTATAAGTTACCTACTTATGTTTCCCACAAATATGTCCTGTCAATCTACCTACAACATTCGTGGTCATAAGTAGACCGCTTGTAAGTTTTATTCGGCTGTGTGTTTTGCTCTTTATGAGGAGATAGCAAAGGTAGATGAATGTAGGCTGACCTTATTCAAATGAACGATATAAGTAAAAAAAACAGTGGGTAATGTAAAACGCTTTGCGCGACGCTAAGCGAGTCTCTGTAGTCTTCACGAGGTCAAAGATCCTTAAGGCTGGAACATCAGCCACACTGTGCACAGAATAATTTGAAGACTTTCATTAAAACATGATTTATTACTTGGTTTAACTTAACTTGGTTTGGTATGTTTTTAAATAAGCCTTTCCTTGCAGAAGATATTAAAACACGACCGAAATTAATTTCGACTACACTGACTGCATTTACGTAGAAACCTATTTTTGTCGTGAGGGAAAAGGAAATATAAAATTTTAATCATCGTCTTACAATCTTACATTCTCATTTTCCCGAAAACGAAGCGGATATTAAAGTTTTTTGTCAAAATATGATTCAATGAGAGGGACGCAGAGGGTAACAAACATAAAAAAAAACAATAAGCTTTTAATGAAAATCTAGAAGTCATGAAGTCTCAAATACTATAGACCTATTTTAAACTATTTTGGATTTCTGGTACCTAAGTCGGAGAAAAGAGTTGGAAAAACATATTTTGAGAAAATTAACCCCATTACTTAAATTCATCTATCGATTTAGCTAGTAAGGGATGATTTATTCCTGTCAATCAAAAGAAACGGCAGTTTCTTGTTTGAAGCAATCTAATGACATCATGAAATGAATAGGGGCTAATCTACAGTTAAGCTTCACACACAAGCTTGCTGTGTGCACATCAGTCTGTTTTTACTTGAATTTGGTCATTTTGATGAAAGCTACCGGAGGCGCAGTGTCGGGTTTATATTAAAATCTCAGCTAAAAAATGAACGGGCGTGTGGCACTCCTGCAAAAAATACTTTTAGCTCTGAATTAAATGCTCTACCCAAAGATTTTTTATACGATAAAACTCCCTTGGCTCCACCAACTTTGACATACGGACATCTATCAGATTTTCGGCGCAGTGACTTTGATGGGCAGCAAATTGATCTGGTTTTGTAGCGGTAGTCTATATAGATTTTAGGTAAGTAAAATGAAGCTTTTGCTGTCAGCTTATTCTACTATCACAAAAAAAGTTTTCTGCGATAATATATACCAATCAATGATGTTGTATACTACTATATGGATACCTATATAAGCCTCACAGTAAACTTCGTCTTTATGAGTTTAGCATCAGAAAATGGCAATTTTCCGAAGCACCAGCATATCAACGAGCTAATTATTACACTCATGGTGAAATAAAAGCGTTGGTTGGCAAACACAATTAATAGAATTAGCTGAATTCAAGGCACGAACGAACGCGCAGCGGGAAATTCAATTATAGTGATTAGTTTCACCCTGCAACTCTGTTCGGTTCTGCACTAAAAGTATCCTGATTTTTTTAAAAGCGACAAAGGACCTTATTACAGGAGCGTTGAGACTGTTTTAGAACAACACTCTATAAATTTATGGATATGCTGAACACGTGTTTCTGGAACTTTCGCTTCACTTGAATTTTAAGACATTGTAGGTACATTTTTTTATTATTTTTAGTGTTTATTTTGAAATAATTAATTATAAATAAATAATAAATAAATAAATAATGCTGGACTTTTCTCACAGCATCATCTAGCCCCAAAGTAAGCAGAGCTTGTGTAATGGGTACTAGGATGACTGATATACTACTTATATACTTTTTGTTTGTAAATACATACATATTATACATAGAAACACCCAGACCCGAGGCAAATATTTGTAGATCATACAAACATTGGTCCCGCCGCGGGGATCGAACCCGCAACCTCTTGCGTCGCAGGCGGGCCTTCGCCCACTGCGCTACAGAGGAACTATTAATCACTATATCTTCAAAATGATGTAAAATTACGCAGAAATTACATAAAAGCAAGTTTACTATTACAAGAAGATCCTACGCAAAGATCCTGTGGGTATGAAAGCTTTGATGTATGCAAATTGCAAAAGTTACGATTATGACGAGGCACATCATTGTTAAAATCTGAGCTTTCCACCAAGTTCGGACCATGGTGATGTTACCTTTGGTCTAGTCTCATCCAGGTCACCCACCTGTAAGCACAACACATTTGTTTGCAGCAATCTCTTTATATCAGATTATGTATATTATACAGATTATTATATTATTTATATATTTGTTTTAATACGCCAGACAAGTAAAGGGACGCGAATGGACAGAGTAAGGAACGAGTACATAAGAGGAAGTGTGAAAGTGGCGCCAGTGAATGAAAAGATGAGGAGCATAAGGAGCAGGCTAGCATGGTATGGGCATGTAATGAGAAGGGAAGAATGTCATGTAACTAGAAGAGTACTTGGTATGAATGTTGATGGATTTACGAGTAGAGGTAGGCCAAAGAAAAGATGGATGGATTGTGTGAAGGATGACATGAGTAAGAAAGGAGTGAATGTTGAGATGACGGCTAATAGAGGAGAACGGAAGAAGAACACATGTTGTGCCGACCCCACATAATGTGGGAGAAGAGCAGGGAGATGATGATGATGCCAGACAAGTGTGTATCATCAGAAATTCCGTACTTTCAATTTCGTCGGCGTAAAGTAAAATTGATTCGCTAGTTTTACCTTTAGGACAACAATCGATAGACTCTCAATGCGCGATTGAATGTTAGTCCCACAGGGATGAATGGGTCGATCGTAATGAAACTGAGTCCACACTTGGGTTTACGAACAATATTGTGGATCTATCCTTTTTGTGATTCGTTGGAATGTATACCAGTTCTATTATAGAATACTTCCTCGGAGGGGTAATTTATCTATCTACAATCAGTTTCAGTAGTGACAGTGTTTTTAATGCTGAATAGAATGAAATAATAAAAAAAGAGAAGGTTATCCAGAAAGACTCTTCGAGATAATTTTCTAATTATAGATAGATAGATAGATAGATAACTCTTTATTGTTACACCATAAATACAATTTAAAAATAAAACTTAAAAATCTTAAAACTAATTGCGGTGACACAATGGGCGGCCTTATCGCTCAAAGCGATCTCTTCCAGGCAACCTTTGGATGGATTGGATAGAAAAGAACGCGAGAGGAGGTGGTGTTACAATTAAGAAACAAAAAATAAGAACAGGAAATAAAAACAAAAGATGGAATTAGGTATACATAACAAACAAATTGTAAATAATAATGAAACAGTAGAAATTACACAGACAAAGATAAATAAAATACCTAATCTTAAGCATGTACTAATGACAAGACATTAATAGTTTTTATTTTAAAGAAAGTGATAGATACAGTTATAAGTACCTACTTACTTTACTTACACTATTTTTAACGCAGTATGTAGGTATGTCAAAGCTAGTTAGATCATGAAACTGAAGACTCAAGTATCGAAATGTCAAATAATGTGTTGAAGGCAAAATTTCAAAAGATGAGGAGCAGCTTTCTTCAAAGTAGGTATTATTTTTCGGAGTAAGTAGGTATGTGCTCATTGAATTGGAAAATTTTGTACGTAACTTGGTTTATTTTATCAAATACCCAGTGAATTTTGAATGGAGTTTCTCAAGAATTATTAACTTGTTGGTTTTTCTTCAGAACTTTTTGCGGAGTTTTTCAAATGAATACCTACCATGTTGTAAATTAATTTTATTCATGATTTATATTATGTAGGGTCGAATGAACAAGCGCCAATGTTTTTGCATAGTAAAGAAGGTTCCAATTATTTATTTTTATTTTATTAGAAACTAGAAGAATGTCCATAAGACATGAGAATGAATAAAACCCAAGTCAGGGAATATAAACCTATACAACAAATTTGTATTAGACAATATTTCCTCTTTTCCGAAATCCAGCTAAATTTATGTTACAACGAAGTACGTTTTCAAGAATATAAATTGTTTGAAAATGTTCAGCTGTAAGTATAAATGGGCAAAACAGCTAAAATTTTAAAGTAGCCGTAAATTGTCTTCCGAGACAGCGCTGGAAGGGTGGAAAGGGTTCCGCATTCCATTTCGATAGGATCATTAGGTCCTGAAACCATCCGACATTGCTGATGCGAAAAATTTGCTTATGTTTATTTAAATATACTGTAAGTAACACATATTCATTCTGATCTTAATGAAATGACCAAGTATTATAATATTATTAATTTTTATATAAATTTTTTAGTTATACATGATATATACTTTTCATCACTCCTAAAAGCTTTTACCGATTTATATATTTGTTGCAAAAGTATAAAGTAAAACCATAATACTCACGTTAAATAAAACTGCGCATTCGTAAATCACCCTTTCCGAAACAACAAGACTGATACAAAAACTTGAAAGAAATAGATGCACTTCCTTCTGCGAAAGAAACATCGTTAAAGAACTTTTTAAGCTACCGTTGCGTTTCTACACAAGCTAAGTAATTGTGTTGATATTTTATTGCAACAGTATAATAAGAATGAGCAAACGCAGTATTGTAAAGTTTTCTTCTGTGAGAAAATGTACAAAGTAATTTTCTATTATATAGTCATCATAGTACCCATAACACAAGCTCTGCTTACTTTGGGGCTAGATGATGCTGTGTGAAAAAGTCCAGCATTATTTATTATATAGTGACGAATTTTGGTGACGTTTGTTATGCTAGTTTTTGCAAATTGTGAACATTTGACGATTATGTATTCAAATGTTTCTAACTTTCCTCTTAGATCTTGAAGGATCTTTAGTGGATTGATCAGAGAAAATGTTTACAGTAAAGTTTAAAGTTCTTGGCAGGCTTAGCGACTTTAAAGCGTGGGTCGCAACGGCGCCGGCGGCTTTTGAACTTATATCACTCTAGCTAGGAGAAGACCAACAATTTGAATCCGAAGCATGAAAGCATTGATTATTGTTAAGTACCTGCCACTGGAGTCTCGGTCACCTATTTTGTAACACAGGACCTTATCTTCGATTTAGAACGACTAAGCATAGCTACGAGAGCTTCAAAGAAGGAGGAGCCAAAAATAAAACGTTAAGGAATACCTATAGAGCAATAAATTATGTATTCAGTGAGGCGGGTGCAAAGTTCCAGCATTCCTGTCGTGGTGAAGAGTTAAGCAATGCGGCACTCTATCTCAAGATGCATTCATGGAAAAAGCGGGCTCGTCGGCGTTCTTCAGACTAGTTATTGATAGTCTAAGTCTAATGGGACAGCAAACGAAGTATTAAAAAAATAAAAAAGAATCTTTATTACAGACAATTAAACTAAGGCCTTTCATTTGTATAACACCTAACACATCATTGAAGTAATTCTCTGAGATGAAGACGAGATATATGAGACGAGACAGCTTTACGTGAAATCTAAGCTCAGATCTGAACATGAGCTATTCATACATTATTTTCCAAATTATACTATACCTACTGAAGTGTTTGTATAGCCCTGCTTTCAACGTGAATGTGTCTCCATAGCCAGACGTACGGCTCGCGTGCCGGGCGGGCCTGGCTCACCTATGGATAAATGGGTACTTACCCCGAGGGATAGTTTTTATAGATAGGATATGTCGCGAATGGATATCGAACTGCTTTGTAAGGTACTTGAGATATCGAAAGGTTGTGTATCCGTAGTGCTGTACAAATGTGGAGAGATAATCATCGAAACAAACTGGGTTTTATTTAGCTTTTAGGATGTGTTTTTTCTAGACATGTCCGAGGAGTTGAGTTAAGGAGGGACAAATTTCATGTGACCAGAAGAATGTAAGAATGAAATTAGGTAGAGGTAGACCGATGAAAGATGATAATGGGGCAGAAATATTTGAATATTGTGATGCAGTCATCACAATATTCAATTATTTCTTCCCCATTCCCCCTTTCTTTCTTCTATCAGTATAGAGCGGAGTTAAAGAAGAAAATCCTCTGCCGATGTCGATTCATACATTCATTTACCGAGTCATTATCCCACATAAAAAGGTATCTAGGTATATAGGCCGAGAGATGATAATGTCTGAGGTGATGAGAATTGCGCGGAAATAAAACACCAAGTAGATTTTGTCTTCATATTTTTAAGACACAGCTCGGTTCAGTTCCAATATGTTCATACACCTTCCGGCTTCCTTGCAAAATTTTGATCGCACCCTAATTGTATTTTTTATTTAGTTTTAAACGATAACCTATAGAATCATGGAAGAAATATTTTAATGTATGTATAAGCTGTTCAAAATCTGTGTTCATATTTGTATGTAGTGCAAATAGTTTTTTTTTAACTTACACGCCATAAAACTGGGTTTATTATAACTTTAAATCGAGGATAAAAGGCTTGTTCGCACTACTTTTGTACTACTTAAAAGACGCCCGAACAGCCATACATAGTTAAAATACTTCCTTTAAAGTTAGGCAGCGGGGAAAGTTCTAAAAGCCTTGACTGTATTATGGTCAATGTAAAATAAAAAAAAGTGTGAAGTCCGCAAAAGTTGCGATAAATGTTTCAGAGATTTTTATCATCGTAGTTCTTTAGTACGGACTTTTTTTTGTGTTTTTTCACAGTCCTTTATAAAGGCAGCATGAAAAATGAAATGGTCATTTGGAGAACCGCGTTTGAAGTTTGTTCTGAAACATCTCTTGAAATCTTTTGCCTGCCTAACTTTTTACTCTATGAAATTTTTGAAGTTAATTGTAAACATCCTGCTTGGAATTTCACCGGTAATATCCGGATAATATCCGCATATTACCAGTGAAATGAATTAATCTTAATAGATTAAAATTTAGTTATTACTAGATGTTGGTTGACTTAAGATGTCTGAAAATTGTAGACACTCTTGTCGTGCTATGGGGAACTTACCACCTGAGCTTGACAAACGGATGTGTGATAAAACTGTACTACGGTTCACCACGCTCGTAGCGTAAATAGCTTGAGCTAGACATCACTCTGGTGCGGTGAATTATTATTACGACAGTAGTTCTACACTACGCACAGATGATGTGTGATGAGATGACAGAATACTCTATAAAAACGTATGACAACATATACTTCGTATGTGCTAAGCTTGAAGCTTGGAGCTATAACGTCAACGAAAACTTAAAAATGCTAAAGGAAAACTTCTCTTATTCCACCTACACTTTGCTCTATTGAAATGAAAGGAAAAAGAGAACTTCATCCCATGTTATGTAACAAGATTTTAGCGTCCTAATGAAATGAAGCCAGACACCAAAAATGAATTATTTTGTAACGAATTGATTTAAATTTATATTTTAGTTTCGCCGTCGTGAGTGAAGCCATGAGTAGATGCTAGTAGAAGCACGAGTAATCCATAATTTAATTTCATGCATCGGATTACATTTTAACATTAAGTATCTATTTCTTAGAAAAAAGTAGGCTCTTACCTAGTAACAATACAAAACCGATTAAGATGGTAAGACGGTGCCTAGACTTTAGAAAATAATTTACATTCTTTCTACTCCTGAGAAATTAAATATTTATTTCGGATTCTGAACTTTTAATTACCAGCAAGAAGTATTTACCAGCACTACTTTCCACTAAGTTTCTATTTAAATGCTTATCAGATTTTTCAATCATGAAAAAATACAAGCAAAACTGATTTAATATTTTTACTAAACTCTCTTAGAATCTAATCAGAAGGACTTGTTTACTTTTTGAAATAGGTATAACTGATAGCCCGACTATTTTACTAACATGAAAAATGATTCGACAAATAGAAGTAAAAAGCCGTAGAGATCGGATTGTAACAAAGACCATTGATAAAAGACTAGCGTTCTTTGCCAGACGCGTCCACACTTTCAACTAACAGCCGTATGGGACAAGTCCTACCCGACTCGTGCAAAAGATCTGCATTTTATTCACCCCATCCACAAATACCAGATAATCCATCCTCTATTACAAAGAGAAATGCATGACGGAGCTTACAAATCCACCGGAGCAAGTAAAGTAACAATTGGACGCAGCTGCAAGTCTCAAACTCACTCTGTCTTCATCAAAGAAATAAATGAAAGAGTGGGTTTGTTCCCGTTTTTATATTAACTTTCGCGAGTCAGTCACATTTGCATTGTGCAAATAGAAGCTGTCTTTAAAAATCTACGTTGGAATACCTCAGCGTCGTGGCGACCCCACTGCCTCGTAAAAACACTCAGTGACAGCAATGCGCACTGAGAAATTCAAGAGGTTTACTTTACAAAGTGTGACCAAGCAAATAAATTGTACCAATAGTATGCTATTAATGCACACTTTACTACTTAAATTTAGGATCGGTCAAGTACCTATAGCTTTGCAGTAGGTAAGATTATATGTTTTTTATACAAATGTTAGTTAAGTACTCCAAAATATTGTTCATCTAAATAAAAAAAATCTTTGTACTTTGATTAAATTTATTTGAAAAGTGAATTTTAAATCTAATAAATATCCGTAACAAAATTGACATATCTTACTAGCAAAGGACCTTGCGTTAAAGTATCATTTTATTTAAATGGTGTTGAAATGAACTCTATAACACGTTAGTCCACTCCCAAAGTCGATTTGCAACTGCAGTTGAAAGTTGATCGGCTCTACTTTTTCCATTACAGTGAAACTGGAAAACAAAGAGAAAGAAAACTGAGATAAAAAGACAAAATGAGACAAAAAGCGGTAATTGGGTATTCGGGGAGTGCAGTCCAGCGGCGAATATAATTATTCTGAGTTGGGTGACAATGAGGTACGAAAGGTTTTGTGTATTTTATTTTAAGTCGTGTTTTGGGGATATTAACGCTTCGATTTTGCCCACGACTGGGAATAGGTCACCCTTTGTTTGTGCCATCTAATACAATCCTGTGCTAGTCTTGACCATAGGCACGCGGCTCACGACTTTGTTTAGATAGATTAAGTATATACTCGTACCAACGTTTAATTTACTACAGGTCTTGATTCTCGATATCGAAAATCCAAGAAAGTCAAGAAGCTGCAGTGCTTGCAATAATGATGCTCTCGTTTCGTTTTCTCTTTACAGAATACACGCACGCTTTTATTTATATTTTATGACTTATAATGTTGATATGTAAAAACACGAAAATAAAAAAGTTATTGCTCTCGTCGACCCTCATTCCCGGTTCTGTTTAATACTAGTGAAATTTATTGAGACCACAAATGCCGATTGGGGTTTGTCCTGAAATACTTAAATGTTTCTAAATAAATAAGTAAGTATAAGTTATAAGGAAGTTATTTCGGTAAATAGATCTTCTTGTGCCGAAATTTCATTGGAATGGAGTTCACAGTGCGCGCTTTCTGGGGTGCGAGAAAAAGATGGAATACTGAAATGCTATGGTCAGTGACGAGAGTCATAAAATTTTTACATAATAAAAAGAGAGCTAGAGTATATTCTCAAATTGTTCAAGCTCACATGTCACTGACTGTACTGAGTACCTAATAAACGTGGTTAAAAAATATGAAACTTTGAGGTCCTTCGTGTATCTAATTGATTTTATACCTGCTCCGTACAATTCGTAATTCATAAATTAGATGTTTCAATTGAATTACTTTCCAAAGTTTTTGAATTTATTCCGAGAATTTTGATTCCAGCCCAATTGAGTTTTCATACGAAAAGGCGATTCAGAGCTAATTAATGAACGCCTTCTCATCAATTCCCTGAAATGAAAAATGGTAAACGTTATTTTCATAAAATTTATTGCGGGCAACAAAAATTATAAAAACATAATTTGACAACTTTTTGGTCCTAAGCCATGGTGGCATTCAAACTCATACGATAAGGCTTCTATAATTACTATCGTATGTATTGTTTGTTATTACCTATAAATTAGATTTTTTTATTTAATTTATGTGTCCAGTAGGTACCAACCCACACTCAGTGTCATAGAGACATGTGACGGGTGTCATAACACCTAGCCGCCATCTCAAAAGCAAACATTCCCCAACTTGCATTTACAGTTCATGCTAGGGGTGCCCCGATTTCAGGAACTGTTCTGATGGGGATACAAAAACTGACGTGCGATTTTGTTCACCAGATTTGAGGTAAGTACCTATGTACTTAGCTTAGGCCCTGTACTCTCCTGCTAGAAAACTTCCGCGAGATTATGTCTGACAGTCTGTTCGACAAATACCTACAGCTGTCACTTCAGTTTCGTGACAGCACTTGCTACGGAGTTTAGGTACACTTACAATTTGTTTGTCGTACAGACTGTCGGAAATTTCTAGCGGAAGCTTTCTTGCAGGACAGTACAGGGCCTAAGCTTAGTACATATATTTTATTATAAGAGTTTTATGAGAACTTACAGTTAGTTACTTACATTTAGGGGTTACTGTTTAACAATACATGCAAAGCATATATTGTGTGCTGATGGCCAATTACAATAGGTATATGTCTTGCATGTATTTTATAAACCTCAAATCTAACTTTAGTACGATTTTATTCTCGTACATACCAGTCTCTTACATTTTATTTTATTCTATAGATGTCAAATTGACGCACCGAATGAACCACAACAATAATTATTTACACCAATTTAGGCATTCACGTTGGTGAAATGCTCTTGTGCATCCCTGAGTGCATATTTCAACTGCATGTACAGCTCCGTTCCTGTTTGACTTACCTACACGTGGCATTCGGCATGGTAAGTGGTTTGCATAGAAATTTCTAAAGGTTTTGCGAGTGCATAACACAATTTGATTCGAATAGAAATGATTTGGCCTGTAAGATGCTATAAACACAGTATCTGAACCAATCCTGATGTTGAGCAAGGTTTTGTTACATTCAGCCAGAAATATACCTAGGTGCATAGGACTTTTAGTAGTTTTGTAATTCTAGAACAGGCATTAAAACTATTTAAAATACGAGTAGGAAGCGTTTTCCTGTAGCTATAGTTAAGGTACCTCCGTGACCCATCTCAAAAATCCACCCTGTACATTCAAAGTTTTGTTTCCTATCGATATCTATAATTAGTTGCGTACAAATCCTTACAAATTCCCTTATTATCCTATTTTTTATAATTTTAATGTCGGTTCAAGAATTACAAAACTACTAGAAGTCGTCTACTAGAATCATTTCTGAAAATTGAAGAATTTAGGCTTCTTGGAAAATCTTCCCGTCAAGTCATGCTTGTATTTACCTAACTGTTTTATGCGTGTTTGACCTCGGACGGTTTTCGATTTACAATAAAGTTCAGCTTACATTTGATATTCATGAAGATTTAAATTTCGTCCAGACGTCATCGTATTCAACGGTTATGTTAATACTTAAATAGAAATATGTAATGAGATCCAAAACCCTGAAACAATATCACGAATATAAATTTTAATATTTTACTGGATACATTACCCCTTGTTCGAATACATTGTAATTGGTCCTCCTGTCTTCCGTTGTATCTTATTTCTTGGTTTTAAGGTGTACGTATTTTCATTCAGTCATTCAATTCATTTCAGTCATTTTAAACAAGAGTATTTTTTCTTTAATTATTAAAAAGATTGAATCTGAAGCCGCGCCGCGCCGTCTCGTTTTCGATAAGCAAAAATAGCATTGACTGAGAGAATGTTTGCGCATGGTGTTTAAAAAGGTACCTACCAACTTTCAAAATATAAGTAAAGTTGAAGCTGGATTCTTATTTTATATATTTTTTTATTACATATATATTGATCCGTATTTTTGCTTGAAAGTTTACTTTATTTGTACTGAGATTTGAGAAAATCTGACCCTAGTATAAACATTTTATTTTTCAATAAAAAAATAATTGATTTTCAATGATGTATGACTTACAAAATGTAAATTTAATTCAAAATTGAAAGGTGGTCGCAATAAAAGCTTTTAATCGGTTCGTCGCGTCCCACGTTAATCCCTCCACTTGCATGGAGCTAATTAATTGGATCAAGAACATGGAAATTCGTTCCGTTGAATATGATTTTGCTTTAAATTGCCTTTACACAGTTTTTAATTTAAAATTAACATGCAAGTTTCTTTATAATGATTAAAAAAACTATCTGTAACTATCTAAAAACATCTTGGTTGTGGGTGGATTGCTCGAGTTGCAGAAGATGAATATTCGATTGAAGGAAAATACCTAGTTAAAGAAAAGTCAAAATTGAACTCACTTTGATTTTTGGTAAAATATTTTCCAAAAAGAAAGAAATTAAAGGCAGTTTGTCAAGGATTACTAAATCTTTGCTTTGTTTTATTCTCTGATGGAGTTGCCAGACGTGCTGCCAGCCAAATCAATCGGCCCTAGGCTGGAGAATGTCAATCGCTGCATTTGACAGATATAAATCGACGAAACGTCATTTCATCCGTGCTAGTCGTTTCGGTACGGCATACGAATCAAAACTCGGCAGACGATAAAACGAATCTAGTGCCACCAGCTTAACTAAGCTGATGGAAAAATTTTACTAGGTGTAGTTTGTCGGTAATTACATAAAATAACCGAGCTTTTTAGATTAAGACCCCTCGCAGAGTACAGACTTTCTATCGGTCGATAGTTGAGACGGACTATACTTCTCCATACTCATTACGAGCCGAAGTATATTCCGTCTCAACTATCGGCCGATAGAAAGTCTGTAGTCTGCGAGGGGTTTAAAAGTTCTCAGCCTGCCAAAGTATAAAATCCAAGTATCATTTATCCAATCTTCACTAAAAGTATTAGAAGACCGAACAAGTACATTAAGATGAATGTATAAAATGCGAGCAAGAAAAAGTTTAGTGTGTAGCTCGGTGCATGTCGGCGTCTATCGGTGTCTCGTCCGGTCCCCACTCGCTGCTGTTCCTGTTGCTCCCGTGGGCGATCCAACATCTCACAGCAACTCTAAGTGACACCGCTGCTGCGGCTGTTAACCATGACCTATTTTATACGATAGAAAGTAAAATCCCACAAAAACATTTCATGTTAAATGTTGCCAAGACGAGACCATATAGCTCGCACTGTCAAAAAGTAATCAGATCCCGTGTAGAGCCAAGTTTCTAACCCTACATGCCCAGACCTAAATCGATAAGCCCTAATTTCACACTCAAGTTACGGGGAAATTCTACAGCCATAGCTCGTACTGCGTTGTTCGTAGCGCGTAGCAGAGTTTTTACGCTATAATCTCGTAGGCGTGCAAACCTTGGACGTAACTGGCGAGTCGGCCGCACGGACTTTTTGCTATTCGTCATATGGGCTTGAGCTTAAAAATCTATTCAATCTTCTAAACTCTTTCCGTGCGGCCATCTCGCCAGTTACGTCCAAGGTTTGCACGCCTACGAGATTATAGCGTAAAAACTCTGCTACGCGCTACGAACAACGCAGTACGAGCTATGGCTGTAGAATTTCCCCGTAACTTGAGTGTGAAATTAGGGCTTATCGATTTAGGTCTGGGCATGTAGGGTTAGAAACTTGGCTCTACACGGGATCTGATTACTTTTTGACAGTGCGAGCTATATGGTCTCGTCTTGGCAACATTTAACATGAAATGTTTTTGTGGGATTTCATTTCTTTTTGTAAGTAATAGTAAACTACTAACAATTAAATATTAGGCAAATGGTTTTTTTCTCCGCGATAGCAAACTTTTAAATCACCGAAATATTCCGAAAATTTTTCATTTCTTTTTGTAAGTAATAGTAAACTACTAACAATTAAATATTAGGCAAATGGTTTTTTTCTCCGCGATAGCAAACTTTTAAATCACCGAAATATTCCGAAAATTTTTCATTCAACGAGACAACCGTCAACGACGTCTGCCCTCGCGCGTCTGCCCGCGTTCGGGTGCCGCGCTCGCTGACGGGCCGATTATTTTTAGCTACTGCGCGGGGACGAGGGGGCAGGCGGCGGGCGTTGGCGCATACTATACTTACGATGCTTATGTTCAAAAGTATAGGTTGATTAATAAACACTTACCGAAGTGAAGTGTAGTAATATTATTCATATCTAAGTACTTATGGGTAGGATAATGTTTTGATTTGATGAAAAGTTTGTGTTCTATGTACTTGTGTATAATTTTCAGATCTCAAGCAGGAAATAGGGAATTAAGTTTCCCTATTTCAGATTTTTACCCCTCCGCGGCCGCATTCAGACCTCTAGCGTCAAAAGTTGCGGAAGTCTCGAACAAACTTTCACCCCCTAGTTTAAGGGGTTGGGGGGTAAAAGTTCCAAGTTTTAGGATTTTTTTGTTGTTTGGGTACTAATACTAGCTTACATACCAAATTTCAGTTTTCTAGGACTTCAGGAAGTACCTTAAGAATTTTGTTGATCATCAGTGAGTGAGTGACGAAATCGGGGTATTTTAGATATCAATAAAATCTAAAGTATAAGAGCTATGCAATTGAAACTTTAGAGGTTTATTAAGTCTACCACTGACATTATATCCTGAAAATTTTGTTTATCTGGTATAACCCAAACTCAAGTTATGAAGGTTCAAAAATACGACGAAGCGCTTCGAGAAAAGGTAGGTAGTGCCCTTGCGCTTGCGCTTCGCTTGGCTCGTCTTGGCGGGGGCACTACCGTGCCCCCAGATGACTTTGAGTTATAGACGATTTTGAGTTTACCGAGGTTGGGAAAAAGATGATGTTGCTTGAATTCAAAATTTAATAATATGACTTTATTCATAAGGTGGGGTGAAAACACTAATACTTAGTTGAGTTTAGTCAGTCAGTTTAGTTAAGTTTTAGTGTTTTTCGGTGCACTAAAGAAGTCGCTATAGGCATTAGTTGGGCGTGTACGTAAAATTAAAATCATCATTTTATTTCATTATTTGCTAACATTACAGATATTCAAGCTGGTTCAAAAACACTAATCAAGGCGCGATGAAACTGACTTCTTGACGAGTCGTCAGTTTCATCGCGCCTTGATACCTAATCATCATGTAAAGTTGAATCCTATTGATTACAATACTTTGTATTGTATGTTTGGATATTTTTTTTATGATAAAAGATAATAACTAAGATATGAATCATAGGTATTGATATCTCATTTATGATTATTTCTTGCGCAAGGACAAGCACATTGCAGCCTTTGCAGCGCAAAAAATATTCACCATGTAAATACTTATTATCGTTTTGTTGACGACCACTATTGAGGCGTGGTGCCAGTGGGCCAGTAAAATTAGTGTCTGGCTACGATGCAAGAAGTAAGTTCAATTCTCACGGCGCTGGCGCAAAATTAATCAAATATTATTTGCAAAAAATCTGGAAGATGCATCAAATATAAAAAAATGAGACTGAATCAATACTTTTATTAGGTACTACAGTAAGATAATCGTAAAACTAGATAATGACTATGCAGCCTATTGACCTTAACAATGATGGCATGATAACGCAACACTCCACTCAGTGTAATAACCGCGCTCGCGCTTCACAGACGTGTCACAAAAAAACATGGCCGACGAACAGACCGCGACCGCTTCAAGCTACTGGGACGAATTAACGAGCCCTCTCAACCTTTGCCTCATCGCTGTGATTGTGTACCTTCTATACAAGATCATAAAGTCGAACTTTGAAAGTGGAGTCGAACCTCCGCCGCCGCCACCACAATTGCCCAAAATAAGAAAGGATCTAACAGTTGCCGAGCTAAAAAAATACGATGGCACTCAACCTGATGGAAGAGTTTTGCTGGCAGTAAATGGTGTAATTTTCGATGTCACTAAAGGGAAGAGGTTTTACGGTCCGGGTAAGTGGCTTTCGTATTTCAGCTTCGATGTAAATGTATGAGCAAAGGTCAAAAATGTGCGCAGCATGAATAGAGCTATTGAGGCGATTATATTTCAAGGTTAAGGTAAATACGAGTTATCTACACACAGATACACTTTTGTTTGTACTAAGTCATATCTTTTTAGGTATTAAAACGTTTATTTTAATGTTTGAAACGATGTTAATTAGCCTAATAGACGTTTCTGGAAGTATGCTTACGAGAAATCACCATAATTTAGTCAGTGTGTTGAACAAGGGGCCTTCAATACGAAGCATTGCGCTACGATAATATTACAACGTTCCCTTTCATACCTACTGTGGGAAAGAGAGATGGAATATCGGCGCTTGAATTGGTTCAAACATTTCAACATAACTGTGGTTCGTGTTTATGCTTCTAGTGATGCGAATGCTACGTACTCGTGTTAACGTTTACGATGTTTACGATCCATCAGACAATGACAAGTGTTTCCAATAAACAGTTTAAAGATACTTTTACACAGGATACGACCGGTATAAAATACTCGGCCATACAATCATTGCAATAGAATGCAACAGTCTCTGTAGCTGTTGATGTTTAATCAATCGCAACGTATTTGTTTATGTTTTTATACTTTTTTTATTTTAACTTACGCATTGACATTGACAGCTACAGTGGTTATTTATGTTGTTACTGCAATGCAAAATTACACACCCCTTAGTATACTGTCAAAAAAAAATTTATAATAAAAATCACGAGATATCGAACAAAATTGTGTTATGTGATTTAAACAACTATAGTTCAAAGGATTTGCTGGTTATATCAGTAATCAGCTGGACGTAAAATGGAATTAGATTAATATTCAATATTTGAAAACTATACCTTCATAATGCCCTAATGTCAATCAAATAAATTGCATAGCGACAAGCTCCACGGATTATCCACAGTTCTTCAAGTCTAGACATTATTATCCTAGATTGGATAGAACCACGGATGAAAGTATACTTACCCAAAAAATGGACAAGGCAGAGCATAATAGTATTTTAAGCAACTAGTTAGGTAGGTATGCAAATATTTACTCACAATGAGCCGGACGGAGTTATCACACGTGTGAATCTGTGGTTCTTTACAAAAACAGATGTACGGAACATCTGTCAAATAATAGGACAAGAATTAAATGTGCATGTTTTGAATGAAAATGTATTATACTTATTCAAAGAAGTCCATACACCAGTAACATAGTGATTTGTGCGGTAGACAGACACCAATATTAAAATGTATAGCGCTGACGTACATACAACCAAAATAATCATAAATTCTAATATACGAATAGACAATATTATAGATCATTATCTATTCCTATCGGAGTTTTTATCTTTCGTAGCCGTATTTTACTGTTCTATAATCACAATACCTAGCATTACTTATTTTAATAATAACTTTACATAATGGTTAACATGACTTGTACAATTTGTAATAAATATTATATATATTTATGTATATTTTATTTATAATAGAGTTCATAGTTCTTCAGTTACTGGCATTAAATAAAAAATGGGCTCATGACGGTAACCCGTATCTCCAAGGCCGATAGGTCAGCTGGAAATTTCAAGCTCTAGATCCTTTAAAATTGCCTGGAAAGAAGTCAGGCACTCGTCTAAATAAAAACATGACAGTGAGTGTAACTGCAGTGTCATGTTAGCCCATTGCAGTTTATTTAAAACTAAGTGGATTAGGGATGCACCGACAAAAAGTTTTAGCAGAGGCGAAAGCAGGACAACAATTATTATAGGTACCTACCTATAATAATTGTTCAAAGGTATCAACTGCTAGGTATACCTACCTAGGTATACCTAGCAGTTGATACCAGGTTGAAATTGTTTTCGATGATGAAGTGGTTTTCTTATAACGTTCAAGTATGGTCTTATCTCAAGCCGGCGAGCACAATACATGTTAATTTGCGAATGCTATTTTCTAAGTGCATTTTTTTGCTAGTCCAACCTTAAGATAAACAATAGGCTTAAAATAAATCAATTGATAGGGACACTTTTATATATTTGAGTAGGCACTATCACTCATCAAGGCTTTGGATATAACCAACGTACGTTTGTTTTTGATCAAAGGCTTTTAATGAATATCTCATAACCGTTCATTAAGCGTATTTAACCGCTTCAAGCACCATAGCCTCGATCCAGATATTAATTGATTTTAATCAATACCGCTGTTTGATTTTCACTATTCAACGGTCTGTTGTGTCTAAGCTATTATATATTTATTGGTTCTCATACAAGTCGTGGGTAGAAATTAGTAAAATATAGCTTGATATGAAGGGTGTATACATTACTTCCTACCCTATCATGGTACTAAACTTGTTTTACACAGCGCGTGCGATGTATAGAATAATTGCGACAAGGGCCTATAGCGGCACAATATAGCTATATCATACAAACCCAAGCCCGATACCTCAGTCATTCAGGTTTCGTATATGGACCCAAAAGTCAAAGTACGTTATTCGGTTTTTTCTAGAGCTTGCCTACGAAAAATGTGTTAGGTACGCCGAAACTCTTAACCATGCGCTTTTTAGAGTGTCGTACCCAAAGGGTAAAACGGGACCATATTACTAAGTCAGATTTTCAGATTTCAGATTTCTTTTTTTTTGCCGTTTTTATAGATAATGGTATTTATTTATAGAAAAAAACAGCTACAATAACTAATAGATCACTTAGATAGAAGCAGAAAGCCAATAGCAGGTTTTCACGTATAAGAAACAATTTAGGATACAGGTATGGAACCCTTCGTGCGCGAGACCGAATCGCACTTGGCCGGTATTCTAAATTAAGTATTATTTTAGATTTCTCAAGTGGATAAAAAATGTACATGCACAAGAAAGTATTTTCATTTATTCGTTATAATATTTACTCAGCACATTCTACATACACGTCCCGGGCCGTCAGTGGGTCCGATTAGCGCAGGAACGTGGTGGATGGCACAAACTTAGGGAGGTCTATACCCAGTAGTGGGTGAAGTCAGGCTGTGGATGATGATGATGATGACATTCTATATCTTGACTTTTTTATACTTAAATCAAATCAATTTATTAAATCGGACATATTAAATATTTTAATGTTTTATGAATAAAGTAATTCTTTTTTTTATATTATTCTAGAAGATATTGCACAACGACATTGCTTTATTGTGTAAGACATACTTAACGACACTTTAAATTATCATAATAATCAAGTTGTTATTGTTAACTACCTCATAAAAGTGAAATCTACAAAGCGCGATGTCAAGGAAAAATAGTATTATAAAAAAAACTTTGTACAGGATGAGGCAAAATTAGTATTTGCAAATACTAAAAAAATCGCCTATATTTATATTTCACTGTGTACAGCTCTTTTTTTTTTGATCGGCTCTTTTGGATTTTGGACCAAAAATGTATGAAACGTGGATGATGCCCTTTACCAGAACTCATACTTTAAAAGCAATCAAAATGTACAGCCTATAAATTATATTTCTTGACGAAACGACTAAAAAAAGTTGTTCTGTCTCAATCGACGCTATTTCCTATCATGAACATTTTTTCCCAAGTAATTTTTTTACTAAATGTGTCGTAAATCTAAACTCGCGTGAAAAGGTAACATACCTACAGACAGATAGACCTACAGAATTTCTATCGGCCGATAGTTGAGACGGGCTATACTTCTCCATACTCATTACGAGCCGAAGTATATTCCGTGTCAACTATTGGCCTATAGAAAGTCTGTTGTCTGCGAGGGGTCTAAGAGTAGAATAATGTCATAATTTCAGTACAAAATCAAGGCTTTATCGCCACTCAATTTGCTATGCAACACACCGAGAGTTCTTTCAGTATGGGTGAACTTCTTTTTAATTTCTTTTGCAGGTGGACCATACTCAGCGTTCGCTGGGAAGGACGCCACTCGGGGACTAGCCACGGGGCAGGTGGCTGCGTCTGACAGCGAGTACGATGACGTCAGCGACCTAAGCCCCGATGAATTAGCCTCTGCCAAAGAATGGGAAGACCAGTTCAGGGGTGAGTGAATGGTCGGAGCTATATGTTTTAATAATAAAATAATGCTGGACATTTCACACAGCATCATCCAGCCCCAAACTAAGCGAAGCTTGTACTACATGGGAACCAGATAACTGATATACTACTTATATACTTTTTGAATAAATGAAATAAAGACTGACTTAGTTTGTTGATTGTATAGATAGATAGGGTCTGGGTTAATTATTTCTGTAGCTTGATCATTAGATGATTCTTGCAAAAAAAGACTTTTTAAATAGAGCCATAGGTATATATGTATATGTTATAATAACAATATTTTCTAAAGAATAAAAAAAACGATTTTTTTAAATTTAAATTCCGATTTTGTAATTGGAATATTGTTGTTTCAGAGAAATACGACATCGTCGGTCGCCTTCTCAAGCCTGGTGAGAAGCCAAATGCTTACAGCGACGATGAAAGTGAAGACAAGACTGATAAAAAGAGTCAGTAAACGTAACATACGAATGTCTAAGAAAATCAGACAGTTATTACCACAAAAGTAGGGCACCGAACTAGAATGCACACGAATTTGTAATACGATATTAAAAATAATGCCTACATGTTTACAAATGGCATGAATAATCAAATCATGTATCCATATTTGCTGAATTTTGACTCGATATTTATACAGGTTATTTGTTTTTCTGTGTGTGCGTGCGCCTACTTGTTCTTACAATGATAGACTGTAACTGTAATGTATTTGTTATCGTGATAGTATGTACGTGTATTGGGTTTTTGGTGAATGTATTTGGATGTTATCTAAGTAATAAAGTTTTTTTGTGAGGTACTTATGGTTTTGGTTTGCAAAGAACACAAACTTTATTATTATTTCGCCCGTTTTATCCTTATTGTAACTTTGTGTTAGGCAGTATAATTTAGAAATAGAGAACGGTTTTTTAATGCAAGCCATCATCTTAATGATTTTATGTTTTTTAAAAATTTATATGCGCATTTAGGTTCCTACACTAGCTGAAGGAAAACATTAAGAAAACAAGAAAATTTTTGAGAATATCTGCCATGTTAGTCTTGGGGTTTTGATTTTTCGTTTAGTTCTACCAAAAGTAGGTATAATAAAATGTTTTCCAAAATTATCAGCGCCCTTTAACTTTCATTTCAAGTTTATTATTCTCTGCACGGGGAGCCTCATCACACCGAAAGCCAATAATCGAAGAGAGTCGTGACAATATTTCAAATCGTCCGTTTATCCATCCTGTAAAATTCTTGCCTCACTATTAGGTATACTTCTTATTTACTGTAACTTAAAAAACACCACAATGAAATCCCGTTGAGTTTCGTTGAGTATAAGCGAAGTTAGGCTGTAGGTATTATATGTAAAAAGTGTTATTGCTTGTTAATAGTTGACCAGGCTTAAAATAAGGTAATTATTGTGTTGTGGATTCGTTCTACCGAGAAATTTTAGCCCTAGGTCTATTCTAGGCAATCTCCGAGCAATTTCCTTTGCAGCTCTCGCCATACAAACAAGAATAATCTTCGGTAGAAACTCGATTTCATGCTCATCGTTGGAAAAGTTTGAATATCTATAGTTATACCACAGAGATTTTTCTAACGGATGTAGGTACCTGTTGTAAATTACTTAAGTATTTATTTACGTACCACCCAACGGAAAAATTTCAATAATACTTATTTATTTTTGAAAATCCCCACAAAAAGTACCTACTTTTGTACTTATGTAAGCTATGGATTGTAGTAGGTATTATAGGTAAATAGGTACATACTGCATAGTATTTTTTTTGAGGTGAAATCATACGAAGCCCGGAAACTAGCACCTACTTATTATTTCATAGTAAAAACTGAAGGCGAACGTGGCGAGCACCTTGAATCAACGTTAAAATTATCAGAAAAAACTAGACGGACTATTGTTATGGAACCTAAACATTTATTTTGATTTCGGTATCTTAAATCATTGCTCACAGACATCGTCTATCATAACTGTCCAAACTATTTTGCAAGTGCTTTTTGATCACGTCAGCGTGGCTTTTGATACTGTATTAATTTGTTCAACGCCCGAGTAAGTTGTTGAAAACATCCAGTCAAAAAGGTCAAGTCCGATTAGAAGCAGTCACGCAAAAGTAAAAAGATGTCTGCAAAATTCATATCTTCTCTGCATAATGAAATGATTAATAGCACAGCTGTTTAAACAATTCTTTATTCGCTCACAATGTCACTTGAACACTTCTCGAGAGTTTCTTTTTGAAATTTTAATTTGAGAAGCCTCTTATTCTTTGTGAAGAAGTTCTTTTGAACAAGTGACTATTTCACAATATTTCATTTCGGTATAGATTGATAATAATTTTTGTCTGTTTACAATACAAAAAAGGGTTCAGTATACTAGCCGAGTGCTTTCACGACTATTATAAACTTCGCGGAATTGTATCAATGGTAACATTTCAAAGTTTCCCTACTCGGGAAAGTTCACGACATCGGCCATATATTCTTATAAGAAAGTGTTGGGTGGAACAACTCTGGCAGTAAGTCTTCATTGCGAGTGGTACAATCGGGAAACTCATGACTGACGCAATATCTGAACTTTCAATAGTTATAACGAAGAACTAACAAGAAAAAGAAACGCAAGTAATAATAGAAAACGAAACGACATCTGCGTAAATTGGTTGAGACCTTATTCATATTGGACTAATAGGCTTCTACAGTTCCAATGCTATTGAAAGGAAAATAAACATTCTCTGAATCCTTTCTAAAATGACAGTAAATAAATAGGTTTAGGTTATCTTTCCAAGGCGTGGCTTTTCGGTAAGTTCATATAAATAAGTGAAATCAAATTTGAAATTATCTAGCTGGGATGGGAGTCACAATATATTTCCTCTTTTTCCAAGTCGCGTGAAGTAAAATACAATATTTCTGGTAAGACGCTCTGCTAAGCTATTTCAAAGTTGATTTTCCGAGTCACTTATACCTACTTATGAAGCCCTGGTAACTCGATGGATCTAGAGTGGTTATATCTTATCGATAACAATTTTGTGTCTACTTTTTCCTATGTTTTGGAATGAAATTGGCATATGGTTCCTTAAATAGAAGCTGATTGTAATTCTATACTCATAAATATAAAACTAATTGGATGCTTATCGTTATGAGCCCCTAAACTATAAATACTCGCACACGTAAGATTACTTTTTTTTTGTTGTTTATGTTTGTTATCATAGCTACACCTATAACGTAATGGTAATAAATTTTTAAGTATTCATCCACACTTGGGTATTTCATTGAATCTCGTTGGAATCGAAAATTTTGATAGTCTTTTCAATGAAAGAATGGATGGATAGACAGAAAAACGCGATCTAGCCCAAATGCGATGTAGTCATAAAGAGATTTGGTCTTAAAGCGAACTGCTAATCAAATTGAGATGTGGTCCAAACGCTCCCCCCAAAATAACTGACTGTCAGTAGACCCTTCGTTATAGAATCCTTTGGATAGAACTCAAAAAACTGGATTTCAGACCGAAAGTAGGTGTTAATTCAACTAAGCTAATACCAATTTGTATAGTAAAATTATTCATTTTAGCACAATACATAGTACAAAGACAATGACTTGATTAAATCGGGTTCGCATGGGGATGGGCCTGAAGCTAATTTATTTACCGTAATTAGTAATCTGGGATTCCCTTACTGGGGTAATTAGAAGCCATTGATATTAACGAGTGACTAACTGGCAGATGGGTCTACAATAGTTATGGTTGTTGTAATCCCTGGATATAAAATAGAACATAATGAAAAGGATGAAGCAAACTAGTTGGATTGAACTACGTTCTAAGTTGTGTTTTCAACGGGGATTTACGAAAGCTTGAAATCTGGGACGCATAATTACGTATCATCATCTTCTTGCCCTTGTCCCACTCTATGTGGGGTCGGTACAACATGTATTCCTCTTCCATTTCCCTCTATCAGCCGTCATCTCAGCACGCACTCCTTTCTTACTCATATCATCTTTCACACAATCCAATAATGCCATGTGCGTAAACAATAATAATTTAAATGAATATATGCTAAAAGTAAGTAAGTTCGTATGAGTCAGTGGCCAACTCTGGTGACGGAGTTTTTAGGCCGCCTTAAGGCCTCCGTCATGCCACTGGCGGTCACCCATCCACTTACAGACCATTTCAAACGTTGCTTAACTTCGACGATCTATCAAGAACGACTTAGCAAGCACGACCACGAGCGCTCCCGAATATATACTTAACCGTCTAAACTTATTAGACAGTAAACGTAAAGCATCAACACTAATCGCTGAAGGTGCATTTACACGGTGCGATACGATTTAGCATCACACGCCAATTTTTCCCGTGAGAACGCTCATCTTATGCGATTTGTCTTAGTAAAATCGCATACGATGAGCGTTCACACGGGAAAATTGACGTGCGATGCTAAATCGTATCGCACCGTGTAAATGCACCTTGAGAAATATATTCATTGTTTTATTGTAATTTCTTCGTGAGACAACACTATCTAGCATAGAAAATGAGACCAACTTTCGATGCGATTAAAATGTCGTTAGATAATTTACATTCTCATACATTGATATAGGTAAAAACATAAGCGTAAACAGTCACGACTGTATCCCCAAGGCGCGGTAGTCATTCTCAGATCTTTTAAGTATTCCAGATCCTTTGAAGACGTCTAAGTGGGGTAGTCAGAGGCATGTCCAAATACATATTTGATACATGCCCACATATGGCTTGCAGAAGTTAGTAATGCCTATAATATTGTCATTTGATCAATAGGTACAGTCATCGTAACATTGTTATAAAAATAGTTTGGTTAGTATGTCCTATTATTTTATTTACAATGTTTCTGAAATAAATGTATCTTATCTTATCTTTGTTTTTTTCTGACATGTTAAATTTTATTTGTATTTCCGCATGCAATGGGTTTTGTTTTTAAGGAATAAATGAACTAACTATGAACTATCTTAGTAGTCCCGAAAACTCTCTGTGGGTAATCAATATAATCTACTAGGGTTTTTTTATTATTACCTGTTATAGTACATTACGATATTAGTGCGTAAAGATGGTTATAACATGCGAGGCGGAATTTCAGCCCGAGCCGCAGGCGAGGGCGTAATTGAGCCGAGCATGTTGTAACCAATACGCACGTATATCGTACGACGTTTTTTAACACATTTGCGAGGAAACAGAAAAAAAAAACATTTAAATAAACTCAATCTGTGAATGCACACTGTTGCTTTCCCGCCATTTTAACAGCGCGCTAGCGCTGCCTACTGACTGGCGCCGCGCGGCGATTAGTTCGAAATTTGAATAGCAACAGCGCGCTGCTCACTAGCTGGAGGCACGACTCCAGCTCGGCGGCGATCAGTTCCATATTTGAAATGGCAAATAATGCTGTTAAGGAATTTGTATGGACTATAACATAACTATTTGCTTTGATAACACACGCGTTTGTTATGACCCGCTTTACATATCTAAAACCGGTGGAATTACATCAGCTTTACGAGCAAGGGTGTTAAAAAGGTTTTTATGCAATTTCAAGCAGTTTCAACATCGTCCGCACACCGCACTCTTTTTTGCACCAAACGCTATTTATTATCTTGCATTGCAAAGATGGGCTTTAGAAGTATCAAACAAATAAATATAGTAGAGGAACTGGATGTTAGATAGTTTTTTAACACCCTTGCTCGTAAAGCTGATGTAATTCCACCGGTTTTAGATATGTAAAGCGGGTCATAACAAACGCGTGTGTTATCAAAGCAAATAGTTATGTTATAGTCCATACGAATTCCATAACAGCATTATTTGCCATTTCAAATATGGAACTGATCGCCGCCGAGCTGGAGTCGTGCCTCCAGCTAGTGAGCAGCGCGCTGTTGCTATTCAAATTTCGAACTAATCGCCGCGCGGCGCCAGTAGGCAGCGCTAGCGCGCTGTTAAAATGGCGGGAAAGCAGCAGTGTGCATTCACAGATTGAGTTTATTTAAATGTTTTTTTTTTCTGTTTCCTCGCAAATGTGTTAAAAAACGTCGTACGATATACGTGCGTATTGGTTATAACATGCTCGGCTCAATTACGCCCTCGCCTGCGGCTCGGGCTGAAATTCCGCCTCGCATGTTATAACCATCTTTACGCACTAATATCGTAATGTACTATTACATTATCTTGAGAGCGCCATGGTATTCCAATAACCAGACCTCGAACAAAATATCTGCATGCACAACATATTTGTTTAGACGCGGGAATACAACATGCACCACTTTAGCCAGTAGATGTATCAAAATTTTGTAGTTTTGAAAAAAAAAAAAAAATGTGTCCCCAATGAACAGTAGACATTCTATCAGATGTACAAGAAGTTTTCTGTCGCCCGGTATGTACCTATGTGTCCTTAGTTTATTTAAGGCTGATAAAAATAAAGAGTTTTTATTTATTCATAGGTTCAAGGCGATAGTCACATTTTGCAGAAGTAAACATTTCCTACGTGACAGGTTGCAAGTCCATAGACGCCTATTATTACTAACTGGTTATGAATATAGCCAAAACTATAACGTAAGCTGTTTAGTTTACCCACCCGTAAAATATTTATATTCTTAGTTTAGAATAGAGAGTAGCTTTAAAATTCTTCATAAAATACAGCGCAACTTCGGCTGTGTGGGCCAGAATATCGTATGAAGGCACTTAGTCAAGTAAAGGCCACGTAAACTTGAACTTATCTGGTATAAGCAGTTGTGTGGCGAGAAGTTGTAATTCTAGCTAATACTCGAAGCTCAGACCCTGAGTTATTACAGGTAAGTTTAGGCTGCGGGAATATGACTTTAGTATTGAATATAATTAATGATTAAACGAACTTACCTGTGAGTGAAGTTCTATCATAATTATGCGAACGTCTGGTCTGAATAGATTATAAGAGTATTATGTATATAAACTACTTGTAGTCTCGCGATTAGTGAGCCAAATCAACACTGAAGTTAGGAAAATGCTTTGCTATGGATGTCATTGTCATCCTTTTAAAATTTTTTAGGGTATCTGTGTATCTGTAGGCCAATGTCATTTAGTTAGTAGTAAAATACGCAATCAGATCCTGGACCTCATTGATGTAGTATAGTATTACCGTAATGTTACCTATATTGGGAGTGTTGCAACCACGATGGGTGGGCGGGATACTAATCTATTCAGACCAGACGTTCGCATAATTATGATAGAACTTCACTCACAGGTAAGTTCGTTTAATCATTAATTATGCTTCACGTCTGCTCTGAATAGATTATAAGAGTATTATGTATATAAACTACTTGTAGACCTTGAGAGTTTTTACGGGAATAACATCAATGAGGAATTCAACCCATGCCAGTCTTGCGAAATAACAATGTTTATATTTCGACCATTTATAAGTTATGTAGATACCTACCTACCAGGCTTGGAATAAGGATATAC
This sequence comes from Epirrhoe alternata, assembly GCA_963565295.1. Taxonomy (NCBI): domain Eukaryota; kingdom Metazoa; phylum Arthropoda; class Insecta; order Lepidoptera; family Geometridae; genus Epirrhoe; species Epirrhoe alternata. The sequence continues at coordinate 6,275,423 of OY751381.1, read as the reverse complement.
CTTAACTTACTTCGTCATCTAATATGTGTGTTTAATTTAATGAGTTTCTATTGTCAAGATTGACCACAATTATAAATTATTACCAATAATTCAAACCTTTATAACTATTTTCAGTTAATAAAAATTATTAATAGATACTACTTAATAATAGTTTTCAATGATACTATTATAGGAGGAAAACGTGTTGTAGATACGCAGAGTATTTAATAAACTTGGTAAATTGATTATGAATCAACTTTGGATACCTATATATAAATACTTATGTAATTATGTAGGATTATTAGTAAGTAAATACATTAACATTATTAGCTATTAAACTATGAATAATAGATAAAGGTCTATGATACGGGCGAGCAAAGGTGGAGATGCAATCGATCCAGCTTTCAGTAAATGTCTATTGGTGGATGGTACCCACGGATTTAGGTACCTATCGACCAACAGTGATGCCGAGTGAGAGCGCGTGCAACTCGTGACGCGCTCGTATGTAATAACACAGCCGAAATGTCGGAAAAAAATAAATATAAAAATAAATAAATAATGGTAAAAACGCTATAAAAATATGTACTTATAACTAAAAATGTACTTATAACTTTACTTTACTAGGTAAAGTTATTTATTTTAACTGAACTGCCACGATACAGGCCAAGCCCCGTGCGGGGCTCGCGGTGAATTATTTACAATATTTAATCGTAATAAATTGAATTGAAGTCCTATAGGTTGTTTTTTTTTTTGTTTTTAACATATTACGGATATTTATATATTTCGGATCTTATTTAAAAATAAATAAGTCTGAACGTATCGTTTGGACTAATAACCCTTGCAAGTACAGTACTCGTAGTAGTAGCATTTAGGTTCGTCGTTCTGTCAAGACTTTCTTAGGAAATTTAATTTTAGATAGAATACCTGCCACAAAGGCTAAAGCTCCAAGACAGGATTTTAATATAATATCAAGGTATCTTAGAGAGTGAGTACTTATACAAAATCGTAATTTCCAATGTTGCATTTTTGACGAAACACACTTTAATTTTTTATGAAAAATATAAGTCATTAGGTAAATACCTAAATATTTAATATTGGCCCTAAGACAGAACTCTAAGGTTATAAGGATGCGAGATTGACTCGAATTTGAGGTACTTAGTTGGTTACCTAAGCTATTAAAATAAGTCCTTAAAAAGTATCTTAGAGCTTGTTCACATTGAATACGGAATCGTGTTTTTATTTTTTTTACGATTCGTGTCGATCTATCTTGTTTGTCATAATCATAAAACATTCACGATGACTTTTGACGAATCGTCAAGGGCGTATCCCGTGTGAATGCACCTTAATTGTAGGACACAATTAAATGACTTTCATTTAAGTAGGTAAGTACCCATTAAAAAAAAATGATAATAATAAGACTTTCACAAAATAACCTCACCACTTTAATATGTAAATAATAACATATTGTTTCATTAAACTGGCTGATAGTGGTGTCAATAAAATATTATTCAAAGAGAATTGGGATGCTTAATCTTGATAGTTTTGTTGGCCATAGGGCGCGCCGCCCCGGCAAAGCAACCGAGATTCCTCGAGCTTCATCTGCGATTATATTTCCTAAATGATTTATCATTCAAAATACTTAGTGGCAAAAAATAGGGAGATAATAGAAAAAATAGATAGATCTATGACAATCTATGACCCTGAATGGATCTATGGCAAACGCCTCTGGAAGTCATCATATAAATGAATTAATAGGTGTCCATGCACATCATATTTACGCGACTGGTAAATTGGATCCTAGCTGATTGAAATATAATTTAAATAAGTATGTTGAAAAAAAATATTACACGAATGGATATTAAACTTAAATACCTATAATAGAAAAGCCACAAAAGGGTCGTTTCGTAATAGGTACTAGGGTAAGGTATTGAATAACACCTAGTACTTCTACCACCTGCATAATAAATATATTTGATACCAATCATTCTATTCGTGTAGAAAAAAATTCCAAGGAGCTGTCAATAGATGCGAATGCCTGAAAGTTTTAAAGAACCTTAAGATTATGCACTGACCGCTACCCATACACATGATTACACCCGTGATTACACCCCATAGTTGAGCGTCAGCAAAATTTTAATGATGCTGTTTGTTAAAATTATCCATAAACTCATAATAAAGGCATTATAATATGAATCAGGTAAATTGCTGTATCGGTTAATTATTATAATTACGAGCTCTCTCGAACATCATGACTTTTGAGGGTAGGTACCCTCGTTTACACCATTTTACTAAAATGGAAAGATTCGTATATCTTATTATAAACATTTAAATATTTTTTCCACCTATGTATAATAACCTCAACCTAGGCTGTATTCTGTGACCTAGGTAGGTAAGGTATGTAAACAAGATGAGATGATAGGCAAAACATTTACACTAAGACTATTTTGGAATGTTTTCACGCATTCCAGCACACTGCGAAGAAAGAAACACAAGAAAGTAAAGTGTTGAGTTGAGCACTAAAAAACGAATGACATTGGCCTACAGATACACAGATACCCTAAAAATTTTTAAAAGGATGACAATGACATCCATAGCAAAGCATTTTCCTAACTTCAGTGTTGATTTGGCTCACTAATCGCGAGACTACAAGTAGTTTATATACATAATACTCTTATAATCTATTCAGAGCAGACGTGAAGCATAATACATGCCTAACCTATTATTAGGATGTATTGTATATAATGTGTGGGCCACAGAGGTCGTCCAAATAAGGGCTTAGACATTCGCAATGACAATCTAAAATGATAATAACAAGTATTACGTAGATAGGTAATAATACATTGATGTCATAGCTACCAACGACGTTCAAAAACTTAAAGTCACGTTGCAACTCCACAAGCCGTAATAGATATGATTTGGTTTAGTTCCTAAATGCTCAAATTCAACTTGCGTAATTAGCGTTAAGCAGAGTTAAACGTACCGGGACTTCATTTGCCTTTTCACAATGCGATGTAAAAAGAGTAATTTAATACGCGTACGTTCGTGAATAATAGTTGCGTCACACCCCATTAACGTTCTTTATTCGTCAGAACATAAAAGAGACCTTTCATTTTTGTCTTTTTTAAAATTCTCATTTACCTACAGCCCTTTTTGCGTCCAACGCCGCTTTAGAATTTGATTACTTTTCACGATTGTTTCGTTGAGGGTTCAATGTTGAACTTAAGCTGACCTTTTAATATTCAGGAATAGACATTATCCAAGGTTAATCATAAAAAGCTCTAAAGATACTTATGAGCTTTCGAGCTTTGTAATAAAGTTCAAATTATGATATGGGTTATTGTGTCAGAAGCAGTAATCGATTTGAATCGACAGAGTTCTTTTTAGAATTTACCTTTTTTTGTGTTTGTTGCGAAGCCTCTAAACCTATACTTTTATTTTCTATTATAACATACGAGTAGATACATAAAAGTATGTAATAAGGAATTTGAACTGCATATTTATTTCATTACAATCTACCTGCAATATAAAAGCTCATATAATGTGTTTTTGTTTTCACCGCTTCATCAGAATAAAAAAGACAATAACAAAAGAATAAATAAAATAATTAATGTATTTAGCTTATGTAGGTGTACAATTAAAACAGATACGGAAAATTTAAGTAGGTACCTACTTGGAACAATAAAATTTATGTAGAAGGTTTGAACTCCCTTATCTCATCAAAACAGACACTTTGTAACAAATTGAGCCGAAAATTACCCATTAAAGGTTTTATTAACCAGAATCACTTGTATTATTAGTGTTCCGAACATTACCTTACAAGCGATTTGGCCTAAAGTGGTTAACGATTTTATTCCACAGCCACGTAAAAGTACCATTTTATCGATAGGTACTTTGTCTTATGACCGCGAGTTTAGTTTTTTACTGTTTTGCATATGATACCACAATTGATTACCTACCTTACTTCTTTCTTCTTTCTTGGATATCGTTAAAGGATCTGAAAATACACTAAAAAGATCTAAAAGATTCTCCACCGCGTCTTGGGTTTACAGTCATTTTTTTTTAACTAAATTACACTAATATGTTATCAGTGATAATGTTCCTTTTGTTACAAAAAAGTACCTAGAAAAGTACTAAAGAACAAACTGCACTCGTACATAAACGATTCCAAGACAATAAAAATGTCTCTGAAAATGTTACCTCTATTTCATGTTTATAATTTTGTCCTTATACTCGTAGCCGCCAAAGTTTACACTCAGGAAAATTCAAATGTTTACCGATTATTGTTTAAAAGATAAATAGATTTTAATTATATGTCGCTATGTCTATCTATACCTACATATACTACAGAAGGCCCGCCAGACTGTGGAGGCTTAGCATTATTCCTCCCTAGCACTAACCCTAAAAAGAATTAGTAAAATAACCATTTAGAGATACAGTGGAACTATTTAACCCCTAGAAATAAATTCTAGCAAAAGTGGTTCTGCTAGATATACGACCGTGAGTGTGACCGCAGGACAATAAATAGTCGATCCTACCCCGTGCCAAATACAACTGGCAAAAATATCCAACTGCCTTTGTACCTACACACTATTAGGTATCTACCTACACAATGTGGCAAGAAAGTATATGTTTAGGTTTTGATACGTTTGGACCCCTCTGGCCACGTGGTCCTACTGCCTTTGTCCTACCTATCGGACCACATGAACTTTTTTTCTGGTTGGTTCGATTAATCGGATTATAAGGATTTGTAAATCCGCTTTGTCCTACCGATCAGACTACATAATTTTTTTTTATTAGTTCGATTAATCGGATTACAAGTGCCTACGTGAAAACGATTTTTTTTTATATTATCAATTTATCATTATAAAAATGGTACCAAGGTACCTATTCAATTCAAATATGTATAAAACATTAAAATAAAGACATTACATATACACAATACAGTCATTGTACATAGTACAACTTTCCATAGTACAATATTTCTATTTTTGTTAATTGCTAAAAACTGATATTTGGTAGCAACATTCTCTGAAAGCAACAACTCTGAAAAAGGTATTCAGCGTAAACACACTATGTTCAGTTCATTTGATCATAAACTCAATTCATCAAAAATTTCGAACTCAGTCAATATTTGCACAAACTATACAGCAGTCTCTGTTTTGGCAAATTGAATCCATTATGATTCGCGTGTTTCGCTAAAAAGTTGCAACTTGATATATTTGTATTCGTACATGTCTGCGAGATTGAGATAGTGCCTCCGAGTCGGGCTATTTTTCAAGATGTCTGACTTTTGGTATGCAATGTTGTGACATGGGTTACCAGAAATATGGAGTGACCAAGACCATTACAAAGAATGATGACACTGAATTGATAACCCTTGTTGTAAGTAATTATTTCGTGGAAAGAATTAAGCTTTAAAATGTATTTTTTAATTGTAGGTTTATAAGGTACTATGTTCAGCAGTGGACATTAGATGGCTGAGATGATGATGATGATGATGAAGGTACTAGCTCTTTTCTCTTCTTCTTCCTGCCCTTATACCACTATGTGGGGTCGGCACAACATGTTTCTTTCTTCCATTTCCCTCTATCACTCGTCATATCAGAACTCACTCCTTTCACTAACATATCCGCATTCACACAGTTCATCCATCTTTTCTTAGGCCTAACCCTACCGGTATATCCATCCACATTCATACTTATCACTCGTCGTGTTATATGACTTTCATCCCTCCTCATGACATGCCCATACCACGCCAACCTTCCACTTCTCAATTTGTTAGTCACTGGTGCTACTTTCAAACTAACTAACTTTATAAGGTACTAGCTAATATCATAAAATTGTATTTACCTACGTCAATGGCGAAGGAAAGCAACGCGAAAAAAATGATAGCTCTGCCCGTGATCAGCAAGTTTTTTAGTATGAATTTTAAAAACATATCCCATCCTTTGACAGTCTGGTAAAAAGCGGTTCATATGTTGTGTAAACATTGTTTCCTTTCAGTTTATCTAAATAGACATACAAAGACTTAAGAATAACTATTCAACAAAGTGGGTAACCGAATGAATAAACTTATCCTGTTGAAAGAACGTAATAAACGACGCCGTTTTAACACCCCTAAAACACAGAACAAAAATAAGGAAGTACAGCGCTCATATATCAAAACTTCCTTATTTTTTCTTGGAATATAGCGTGTCACAACGTTCGCTTACATAAGCAAATAATCCGGAAAACAAATAATTCCGCAACATTTGTCCCAACAACTCCTAATGAATACACAAAGGAACAACCCTATCAACATGCCCTACGAATAACGTGTACCGAACAAATTAGCATCTCCGTACTTTTGTGTTCATATGGGTATAGAGACGTTATTTTTTGAAACTATTTACGCAAAAAATGGGTTTGTTGATTATGTAATGCAAACTTTATGTGAAAAGTCCAGCATTATTTATGTATTTATTATATCGATTTCTGTATTGGGGTATTGGCAAACACAAGATTTAAGAGAATGTCACCAGTTCGTTTATGTTTTTGTACAACACAATCTGAAATCAATTACGTACAGTTTATAGTCATAAATAAGCTGACGTAAAAAAAATCCTTTTGTCGTCTCGGCTGTTATAATTTGTACGCAACGTAAAGATTACGTAACCCCGAGAATGGGTCCGTTTTCTGGTAGAAATCTTAGTGACTACCTATAATTATTTACTTCGTCAATCTGATCTGTGTTGGTTGGAGTGGGATAATGTCTTGCCTTTTATTCCGAAGGTGGATCGACAGATGGGCTTGCAACCTGTTCCATCTGAGAAACAAAGTACTTTATAGAAGGAAGTACTAATTTGTTTCTATTTTTAAAATTCCAAAAAATAAAAACAATACCTAGGTAATTACAATTCCAAATATAAAGATGGGCAAAGGCTCGCCTATGACGCAAGAGGATGCGGATTCGATCCCCGCGGCGGTACCAATGTATGTAATGTTTGTATGATCTACAAATATTTGTCTCGGGTCTGGGTGTATCTATGTATAATTATGGGTGTATTTACAAAAAAAGTATATAAGTAGTACGAGTAATATCAGTCATGTAGAACACAAGCTCTGCTTACTTTGGAGCTAGATGATGCTGTAAGAAGAGTACTATGAGAACCAGTTAACTGTTATACTACTTATAATACTTAGGTATAATATCTATAATTTAGAATTTTGTTTTGTACATCGTTTGGTCGGACAAAGCAGTATAGTGCTTGGCTCTGCTTATATAGTTTTATTCAATCAATCTGCCTTGAAAAGTAAGTGTGATTGGTAGTAAAACCAAATGTGCAGTCTCGATTCATTTGACCGTTTCGGTATTGTCGTCAGTAAAATGGACGTTACCTTGTCGTCGGTAAAATACGAGCGTGTACGAGTGTGAGCAGTAAAAACACGGACCGAACGCACGCACCGAACTAATTGCATTTCTGATTCCCTCTGACGTTGGCGTAATTAACTAGCCCTGAAACTTGACTGATCTTTCAGATAGTCCAGTCCAGAATCGTCCCGGGATAAGAGATTGAACCGCCGAGATTTGCAAAATATTTTACTCACTTTTTAATCTTTTTTGTTGTATTGTCTAGCTGTCTGTCGCGGTGTTACCCGCGGTCACTCGGGAAAACATCACTTTCATGGGATAAAATATAGCCTATGTTCATCAGGGATAATGTAGAATTCTAATGGTGAAATAATTTTTCAAATCGGTCCAGTAGCTTCGGAGCAATAATAATGTATAACCTTGTTTTAGAGTCGCTCCCTTTGTCTTATGCTATTAAGTACTCATGATTTTCTAGGTATTTAATTACAAACTTGTCAGTACTTAAGCAAAAACAGGAATACTTACCGATATTAAAAAGTTAACAAAATTTTTGACCATCAATTGTATAGAGTGAGCTAGCTAAACCTTAAAGTGTAACGTATGTTGTGGCCACTGAAACGAGGTAGGGGCGGAAAAGCGAGCATTTGACATTCTTTTTGAACATTTTTCACATTCAGTCATAACCTAAAAAGGAAGAAAGTAGACCCTTCACAGCGTTTTGATCCTACGAGTAAGAGCTTATTTCCTCTGCATTTTACAGTTTAATTTTCATGGGACTTTAGAGATTAAGTCGAGATAGAAAAGTTAATTATCGGGACAAAGCCATTTTAGTATAAGTACCTACGGTAGTAGGTACTCGGGAAAACTTTACTTTACCGTGATACAGCCTGTATCACGGTAAAGTAAAGTTTTCCCGAGGAACCGCGGTAACACCGCGACGGACAGCTAGTTTCATAATAATCAAGTATTGAGTAGTACCAGTGTGCTGAATAAATGGTAAATTATTAACAAACTTGTCCGCAGCGAATCCATGATGAATAATAGCAACCCCAATCCCTCAGACTGATGGATAGCGTTATCTAATAACTATCCAATAAATTACCACCAAGTCTATTCCGAGCTTTAATTGTTTTGTATCCAGTCACGATTTACTGCTGAGGTTAGATCATTTTAACTGTGAATTTGCCTTTGAAGCGATTTCAAATTAATCTACACGAGGTTGTGTAGGCGGTGTTTATTGTTATTGCGCTTTCTGATAGATCGGAAGTCTTCAAACGAGAAAAATCAAGTCAATTTAGCTAAAAATACTTTGTTGTTGACATCTACAATTATGTATACAAGGTGAGTTTTTGAGAGCGTACTCTGACGGGAAAATCTAAGCATTTAAAATAAAATGTAGCGTTTGAAACGAAAATATATAGATTTTTATGCGTTCCAACAACATTCGGTAGGTACATAGTTACTCTGTAGAATTTATTTTTTTGAAAAAGCATCAAAAATGCAATAAAAAAAACAAAAAAATATCTTTTCTCCATACATTTTGTATAATGTAGGATTCTTTAATTTTCCAACAACATTGGACTATAGTTATTATGAAGAAATTGTTTCTTATCAGATATAGCATCTAAAATATGAAAAAAATCTATTTTCTCGGAAAATAAAAAACTTTAAAATTTTCATGCAGTTCCTAATTTTATCAAAATCGAGCCCGTGACTCTTTAACAACATTTTTCCATAGCATATCCGTTTAGATTTTTCCCTCAGAGGGCGCTCTTAAAAACTCACACTGTATAAATATTAAGTATATCCATACGAGGTAATAATATTCTATCTAGATGTGAAAGTAACTCTGTCAGTCTGTTTGTAACAGAGTAGGCTGAAAACTGATTTGGCATGGATAAAGGTGGTATCCCATGGAAGGACAAAGGCTACTTTTTATGCCGAAAAAAATCCCGGGGGACCGCGGGTCACACCGCAGGAGCGGAGCTAGTTATTAAGTATAATTATGATAAATAAACTTGGCCACGGGAGTAGACCACCAATCCATTGGTTAAACCAATGAGGTTGGATGTAAAATGACAACGGAACACAATTTCATATCGGTCTAACCCTATTTCAAAGTTGATCTACCACTAGTACTTTTTGTTAAACGTTATGAACGAGATCTGGATATTAGAAAGCTTCGAAAAACCAAAACTATTAATCTATTCTTGTTCTTGACTGTACAACTCTAAGTTGAATTCTGTTGCATGGATAAACCACTTTTAAAGAAGAGCAGTTTGCTAAAAGGAAATCATTTCGATCAAAGACTAAATAAAACAGATAAAACTGACTTTCATTGCATTAAAACGTTTCAAGATCATATTGATGGGAAACCGTACCTTATTTTAAAGATGCATACATATTCTTTGAGGCATTTATTAATAGGAACTAGCTGCGTTCCCGCGGTGTGTCCCACAGTACCTGTATTTCATTTTTGTCGGGATAAAAAGTAGCCTATGTCCTTCCCTGGGATATAATCTTTATCCATGCCAAATTTCAGCCTAATCTGTTCAGCAGTTTGAGCGTGAAAAGGTAACAAACAGACAGACAGAGTTACTTTCACATTTATAATATTTTTAGTATGTGTTGATAGTATGGATGTTGATAGTATTACATAGAAATGTTTTTGAAATGCAGGGTTCTAATAGTGCGGATCATATGGATTTGGTCGCTGTGATAAGTTATTTTTGGTATATGAAAATGTCAAATATCTAACTACATTGGCAAAACCGCAGATAAATTGGACAATATAATTACATTTAGGTGTACTTCAGTGTTTACTTAGGTGTAAAAATTCATTTTCAATACTAAACTAATTGAAACCTCATAAAGGCCTAAAAAAGTGAAGGTCCGGAATAAATGGCGTGAACAGAGGGAGGCCTACCACCAACAGTGGGATATTATCGGCTGCGGATGACGATGATGGCCTTATTCTCGACAAACATATTAGTATCTGTACGACAAATAACATTTAGTCTATGCCAGAGTAGTTTGGAGGCAGAGCCGTGGTTCGAGAGCTAAGTAAATAGAGCGAACCCGCAAAGTTATTTTAAACTTCCACGACTGCATACTGCATAAGTTGGTATTAGTGGGCCTGATGAGCAATTTTACCACTGATTGCTTTGCTAAAGCTGGTGATAGAGTCGATTTTATATTACAACGTGATAATGGTCTTATATCTTATTCACACATCATGGTTTTGGAACAGTTATAATTATGATGTATTGGCATGTGGCAGAAACAGTTTAATGAGCTATAAAAATAGGTTAATAAAGCTTAATATGCGTTGACATGAGCTGAACTTGTTTTTAAATAGAAAGATTTATCAATTTCCTACAAAATTTTCAAAATTATAAAGCTAGATTGCTAAGAGCGGGAAGAAGGCCCAAGGTTAATAGTTAGCTTGTAATGGTTTTTCGGATTCCATTGCAGTTGGCAGAAACAGATTGTTTTTAGATTTATATTCAAGATTGTCAGAAGTTTATACACACGGGATCTTAAAGAGCTTAAGTTTTAGAAGATAAAGTAGGTTTTTACAAGGTTGGTGTTTTTCATAAAACAAATTACTAAGTATAGTGCATTGATCTTAAAAACACAACAAGGTTTTACCCTTGAACCGTTTAGGGGATTTTGTTGAAGGGTTTTTTTCAGAATATTTTAAAAAACGTGTTTAATTTAAGGTTGATAATCTTTTGCTTAGGCATAAATTAGTATTTCTAACAAAAACCCATTAATTTCCTTTAACTTAACCCCATACAGGTGAGAACAGTAATTTAATTACGCATACCTACATCAAATACCAAAGAGCTGGTGAGAGTCGGAAAACCTCGAAAGACTTGGTACCAATAGACGTTCGATATTGAGTTTTGCTCCATCCGATGAAGGTTGAAATTTGCTTGCAAATGCAGTCATGGGTGTATTGAAACAATGTCTAGCTCATGTAATAAGACAGAGAGTGATTATGATGCATGGTATTGTTCTTTCAAACCAAGAAATAAATCCGGCGCTGACTAACGTTTGTGTCATTTTTGTATTCTTGGTGTCTTTAAAGTAAGTAGTTCTTTTTTTTTTCACTTTTAAAACTCTCACGACTCGTGTTTCTTCGTGACCACGAAACGTCGAATAGTTCAAATATTAGGTACTTATCTAAACCGTTATTGTTGTTTTAAAACAACAATAAGTATTTTTTGCTCAAAAACCGCTTAGCATTTGTGTCTTCATCATGTCCTTGCCCTTATCCCTATTCATGTAAGGCCTTGGTGTAAATGTGGAATTTGTATCATGAGAAATAAATAATAACATAAATCTAGAGACAAGCAAAGCGATACGTTTATAAATTTTATTTATTTAATTTTAATGCTAATTTTTAATGATAGAATATTGTATGTGTAATTAATAATCATATGTTTTATGGATTTATTATGATCTGAAATAAATGAATAATAATAATAAAGTGCTTATGAAAATGTATCAGGCACTGATATGCCAAAGTATCTTTATAAGTAACTCACCTCGTTTGACCCCGTCTGAAACTTTGAGGAGAGGTTTACTTAATAAATGATTAATGTTTATAAGTGCAAGCATTTCATATGCCACAGTGAATGACGCACAGCTTCGTATAGAATATTTTTAACTTCCATTGTTGTACCATTTTAATAAATTATGAAAGCGTTTGCTTACCTCGCTGTTCTTAGAAACAGTTTTTTATTTTATTAAATGAAAAAGTAATACCAACGAAAATAAAAAAATGCGACATCTAAATGCTGATGCTTGGAGATAAAATATAAGCTGAGAATTGTTCCAAAAATAGCTAAAATGGCAATGTTTGCGTGACGTCACATTGACTTCGTTTTTTTAGGAGTAGGTAGTGTTGAATAAGTGGGTCAAACTACTCATGAAAATCAGATTTATTTAACACGTGTCTATGTAACTACATAATTTTTTACATTAATATTGGACAAGAATCCCGTGATTTTTAATTATGTTTTTTAAAAGGAACTAATCTACGAATACCTACTACATATTTACATAATTTTACAAGATATCATCCCCTTGGAATCATCCAAGGGTAAGGTATCGTTTTCAACGATTCTACAAATCAAATTAATACAAATCTGATCCAGGTGAAAGTGTGCCTAAAACTTTTACGAGCTTTGTTTGAAATAGGTCTAAGTGTCACTAAATATAACTATTCAAATTACTTACCAAAATAGCTTCAATCTGAACTTGTTAATTGAACTACGTATTTTTCTTAGGGTCGTTATTTAACAAGTAACGCTCGGCCCATGCCTCGGGGTGGGTTAGAAGGAAATATTTACCTTGGAACCACAGTCTCGTAATTAGTTCAACTGTGTACATTGCTCCCTGGTTCTTACCTCCATCTTGAGAAGATGCGTCTTAAAACTGTGTACATTGCTAGCAATGTTGTCTGTGCATTAAGGGGAGAGACGGCTTCGCTATTTTCACTTTTATACACCTGCTTAGAATTTTAGGAGCATTAGTGATGTTATTACAAAGGTAGGTACTTCACAATCCCATTTTGGGAAATGCATTTTCTTAAATATTACTTGCATTTTAAGTCAGCTTCCTGCCTTATCCCACACTATTATGTGAGGTCGATACGCCATGGTATTCTTTTACCATTTTCACACGCAGTCCGGTCGTAGTAATTTTTTAATTTTATTTTATTACTCATCTAAAACGAAAACCCATCTTTCCTCTTAAATTCTAGTAATATTACCCGCTCAAGTGTTTAAATAAGCCCTTGGTTTATAATCCTCACCTTTAGTTTAAAGGACAATCTATATAGTGATAGACTTACGAAAACTTCAACAAAATCGGTCTTACTAGAAAAAAGTTAAGCATCTGTTGAAACACCATGTCATGTCAAAAAAACTGTAACCCCAAAAAAGCGTTCTATGTTCGAGTATTTAGAGATCGTTTCTATAGATATCGTTTTTAGTCAGTCCTTAGCTAAACACTTTTTAGATATTTTGAAGTAATACGGAATTTTAATTTTTTCACTATGTATGTAAAAACAATAAAAAAATATATTGCAAGAGTGAACTACCAAAACTACATTTTCTGTACTGGGAAAGCCGGTGAGGTGCACATTTAATATTTTGTTCAGTTCATTATAATATTTTGCATTGTTGTCTAGTATAATGGATGACAAAAATTCGTTCCGAATATAACATCCCATAACAAATTGTACCAATAAATTTCGTAAATGGTTCCAGCAATAAATTTACTCATATAACAATTTATATGCCGACAAAATGAAAAGTGTGCTTAGTGCCATTATTATATTAAATTCATATTTAAATTCAAATCATCTGCGACGAATTTTGAAACTTTTTACAAACTTATTTTTTAAACATACCTACACATGAAATCCACATGTGTCAACCATCTGCTAGACGATTACAAATAACTTTATGTTAGGGTTGTTAGCATCATAACAGTCAATAATAGCTGAAGTACTCGTATAACTCAATAAAGTAAGTTCTCAACTGCTTCAAAATAGGTACATACTTAGTTACTTACCCAAACTTTTTCATAGATGCTCATTTATACAGGGTTATTTGTAATACACCGGTAACCTGTCAGGATTGTATTACTATCATCGGACCGCTTTTATCTGTGACTTTTTACAAAACATAATAAATACATTTACCAAAAACAAACATTCAAGATTTCGTTTTCCTATCTAAAACATTGTCCTATCGACCACATTTCGGCCCCCGCCACCATAACCCTGCTTCTTTCGCTTTGTACTATCACTATCTTATGTTTCGCATAGACTTCGTAACATTTAGAGCGTTCAACTTAAATATTTTTATTTTTGTATGACGATCTGATGAAAAAAAAGAATGATGAATTTATAAAAGTCATAGAACAAAAGTTGCTCCATAGGATGATAGTAATACAGTCCTGAGAGGTAACCGGTGTTTTACAAATAACCCTGTATATCAACGTCATCTTTATGAAGAACTTTACTTTTTATTGACCTACTTTACATTGCCGTATTTAACATTCAAATTGTATTTTAAGTGGAGAACTCAACAATACGTCTACATTATTATCCCATACATAATTGGTAAACCAAAATTAAATGAAAAGTTTCATTCGGAGCAGGTAGAGCTAGCCCTCCATTCGTTTGAACAATCGTCGAAGTTCACGCGACGCCATTTAAACTTGGCAAAATAGCTTTCCAGTTAATCGTAGTCATTTAGGTGAGCACCACAGTCGAATTTTGGTCTGATGATATTTTAGAGAAGTTCCTAGCGTTTAAGTTTGTTGTCGTTAGGCACTTATGCTAAGGCGTAGAACTCTTGCGCGAATCTCAAATCGAAATGAGTTTCTGATGTACCGTGCGCTTTGGGTTGCTTAGCAACGGTGTCGCACCGAGATTTGAACCTTGTGTGCGCTAACATAGCTTATGTGAAAGGGTATCCCTACACATAATTTATTGGTAATCCTAACGAAGATTCAAAGATTATGGCATAGGTATTGTTAAGACAAATCAAAGAACTATTCCGCTATTTTGTTTGTTTTTAGATATTGTGTAATTTTCAACAAAAACATACAAAGTATTAGATAAACGATCGTGCTACTATGGTACACACCATTATTTTGTATTGAGAAAACCCTCTATTGTATTATTTTACGTAATTGATGAGGGTTTTGATATGATAGGTCTTTGTTAGTCGGCGATGTAATGGAACCTTTATCTGTTGTAGACAGGAAAAATACCAATGAAAGTTATTAAATAAATTAATATTTACTATACAAAAAAGTTGCCCATGCACTAAAAATCTTTTGTTCTTAACATTATAATAAAAATGCGTCAGCTTACCAACACCGCGAAATAGCTGGCTCTGCTATAATTCCCCTTTACAGTCAACTACAAAAGTATCAAGAGTCTCAAGCCTTATTGCATTGACATACGATTGAAAATTGAGTATCCGTGGGACAGACTTGGATGGGAGTCTGTAAGCACATACGTTACATTTGACTTTGCGACTCGTTACTCGCTCTGTACAATCGACCTTTTTGCTCCAACCACTGTGTATTCAGTTTCCTTTGTTTTCATTCAGACAAAAGACGCACCTTTGAAAAGGAAATCCAGCCGGCGTGTTATGTAAATTAGAAACAGAACAGACTCTTACTGAGTGCAGTTACTTGGTATGCTACTGGTAACTTTATTTTTTTGTCTTCAATCGAATCAGGATCGCGACTCCTTCGCCAGAATTATTTAAATTTGGAATAACGTCGAAACTATACCCAAATTTTAATTGTCAGAAAAGCTGTCTGATCTTTTTTTAGCGATTATTAATGTAACGGCATCAGGACAAATTAAAATACTCCTAGAGGACACGGAAAATACCTCAGATTCTCTTTATGTATGAACACTAAGTTTTACATGCTTACAGTCCATCGCAGCTTATTAAAATAATACTGGAAGTGCCAAAGTCTTTTTTAACTTTTAGTGCTTTGGTAATATTTACATGACGCTTTCGTCCAGGTAGTGTAAAATTACATGTCTGAAACTGAAAGTCACAGTGTGTACTTGGTCCGTATATTTTTTTTCTCAAAATTTAAAACCTTTGATGCACTGTTAATCAAAGTCAAATATAAAAAAATATAAAGAACTTTTTGATATTATCCAAGTTAATGAAAACAGTTCAAAAAGTCAGCGTATTCATTATCTGAACTACCTAACGAATTGCGGCGGTAGTTTCCAACATCAACTGCGATAGCCCTCACAACTATTCAAATTAGTCGGTTGTTTTTAGTTTTCAATATCGATTCCAACTGCTTTCCGGCGAATTCATTTATTATTTTATACTTTCCTATTGTAACGACCTAAGCAAAATTGTAGCTACTACATACCTCAGCGCACGATGTATAAAGAAGTATTGGATTTTATTGCCATAACAAACCGGCGGCGGCACTCTCAATTCCGTGCTCCGTCATACAATACGGCACAAATGGAATTTCTTTCATTACTATTCGATGATATAATATAACCAGGTAATGAACATAATGTTATTGTTGTTTGGTCTTAAATATCCGTATGAGAAATAATTTCATGTTTTATTGTGTTATTATATTATTTATTATTAAGTATTATTATTTTCAGCCGTTAGTGTCCCACTGCTGGGCAAAGGCCTCCCCACTCCTTCCAGACATCTCGGTCCCCAGCAACATTATAATAATAATAATATTATAATAATTGAGCTTATTATACTACTTATAGAGAGAGAAAGAGGATTGACGCATTCGAGATGTGGTGCTGGAGGCGAATGATGCGAATACCGTGGACGGCCAAACGCACAAATGCGTCAATCCTCATAAAACTCAACATCAAAGAGCGGCTATCCACAATATGTCATCGCCGCATACTCTCATATTTCGGCCACATTGTGAGACGTGGAGCCGACAATCTAGAAAAGTTGGTCATCGTTGGCCACGTGGAGGGAAAACGATCCCGTGGGAGATCACCGACCAGATGGACTGACCAACTTAGAGACCGGGAGACGTCGTTCTACAGTGTGGTACAGATGGCGACAAACTGGAGTCGCTGGAGACAAGCCGTCCATACTTGCAGAACGACGCATGGTGATCACGACCTTCAGAAATGAAGTACCGACCATAGAGAGAGAGAATTGAGCTTATTGTAACTTTGGTTTTGGTTACGTTTCCAACTGACTCCGACTGGAATCCAGCATCCAAACAGAGTCCACTCATACGGGATAGGTACAGTAAGCGTCACAAATTGGTAACCCTTTTAGTAAAGCGTTTGTTGTACTGCAGGTGGGTTACCAGTTGATGACGCTGACCGTACATACTCTAGATCAATCATACGAGCTGGCTAGCTCGTATGTGTGGACTCTGTAGTCTGTGAGAGTGTACGTACTCGTAGGTACTTATTAGTTAAAGCCTGAAACAGGGAGCGAGGCACTAAAAAACTAGGAAACGAGAAAAGGTACGATTTTTGAACTGCATATCGATATTTGAAAGCTTTATAGCGAGGGGATGGATCCAATAGATTGCTTTGACCATTGAAGATGATTAAACTAGATGGCGCCACAGATCAAACTAGATTGTGCTTTGGTAGCGTTTTACGCAGTTGTATAATTTTTTATCATCTCATATTTTTATATAGTAAGTATACCTCTACTAAACCGTTAAACACCACAAACGTAAATGATCATTCAACAGTGATAAAGTGTCCATGTGTGCGTTTGTTTTGGGTTTTCCTAGTTTATTTGTGATAAGATAACTCATACAAGATTGTTTTATTTTTACCCACACAATATATTATTAAAAAACAACAAGCACATCAAAAAACAGGTAACAAAAACGTTACCGCTATCTTTTGAAATCTTAAGTACTCTATCTTTTGATATCTCAGCTAGCTCACACTTTATCTGATCCATAATGAAAATCGCAATAACTTGATTATATTTTCTATGGATTTTCGATAAAAAATGATGGATAGTCGTTTTATAAAATAAGTCGAAGAAAAAGCGGCTTACAGCTAATGCCAGTAACCCCACAGATCATAAAACTCCGAGAATCCTGATAAGCTCTGCTGAAAGAAAGAGCAACTTTACCTTCCAGAGAGAGGGAAAGATGGCGGACTACCCAAAATACACGAATTCTATCTTTGGATTTTTGTTTCAAACTCGATCGAGCCGCAATTTCCTTTATCGTACTAATATTATAAGTGCAAAAGTTCGTGAGCATTCGAGGTGTTTCTTGGTTTGAAAATATGTCTGAGCTGATTATAATAAAACTTGAAATATGTAAGTGGTAGTGCCTGGACTGGGCCGAGTCCTTGCATTGTACACTTGTACAGCCGATGTGTAATGTAAGTAGGTATAGGTATTATTTTGGTTTCAAAACATTACAGATTTCCACTACCAAGTACCTATTAATTCCAAGTTTTATTATAATCAGCTCAGATATATTTTCAATCGCTACCTACCTATACCTTTTTAAAGGTTCACCTAAAGATACTTTTAACCGGTTCTCCTCATAAATTTCACTCATTCAGTATATTGGTTTAGGTCTTTTTCTTCTTTACTTGCAAAGTACAAGGAAGTTTGTATTATTTACTAGCTGTTCTCATGAATCACCCCTAAGTGCTGATTACTACCTATTTTTAGTATCTCCAGGTGATTTGTGTAATTTTCGTGTTGAATTATAAAGTAACTTTGGGATTATTTTCTTTGATGAAGTTCACTCGGGAGATTACTTTACAGCCCATCTCATCTATTATACGCCGAAGTAAAGCGATAAAGGAAAATAATATTTCTTGTTTAGAAAAATATTTTTGCGTTTTTCATTATTTAACGTGAATAGACTTGCTAAAGATATTAAAATAGTCTCTAGTTTAGTTTAAAGGTTAAACGAGTTATATAAATGATATAAACTATTATTAGTAACATCTATTTCTTCGAAGTAACTATTAATTCATCGTTATTACCGATAGTTAATAGTTTAATTTAGACTATAAAAAATGAGAATGATACGCACTACGTTTTTTAGTAATTGCTTAGGTATTTTAATTTGCTAGTTGCTAAAACTTAATTAGCAATTTAATCACCTTAGAAAGTAAGTTGAATATTCATCTTCATAATAAAAACTTGTACAATACTTAACAAGGAAAAGTGCCAAACCACTTTAAATTGGTTCAAAAATGGAAATGAAGCCAGATGCTTCACGCTTTTAACGCAAACCTTTCAGTCGCTCTCCAATATTTTTTGCTCACTCATTTTATTGAGTAGGTATTTTTAACTTCAAGTTTTCATGATTGAAGAGCCGCAATTGAATAGGCTTAAAAATGCTAGAAGAAATTTTAAAGGAAGTTCGTATGACGGTGCAGATACGTATGACGAACTTGACTCTTACTCTCCACATTGGACAACATTAGCTTACAATAGAGTTGAGTGGAAGAAAGGAAGGGAGGTCTTTGCCCTGCAGTGGAACATCACGGGCTCATAATAATAATAATAATAAGTAATAAAGTTCGTATGAGTCAGTGGCAAGCTCTGGTGTCGGAGTTTTTAGGCCGCCTTAAGGCCTCTGTCATGGCATAACGACTTAAATAGCCGGGACCGACAATTTAACGTGCCCTCCGAAGCACGGAAGCGATTAGATGAAAATTCCACTGGCGGTCACCTATCCACTTACAGACCGTTTCGAACGTTGCTTTACTTCGACGATATAACAAGAACGACTAAGCAAGATCACGAGCGCTTCAAAAAAGAATTTTCAAAAGGTATTGTAATGTGCAATCGCTCTTGAATACACAAGTTCTAATACATATCAATACATAGATAGAGCTTCTACGCCTATTCAAATCTGCATATCAAATGGTTTCGAAATAGTTTCATGTGTTGTATTTCACATCAAAACATACTGCACCGAAAAACATAAAACACTCATGCACACATTCATCTATTTTCGCATTTTCTACAATAACTTTTGTGTATATCTTACGCTATCTTAAGCTATGAAAAAGCTGTAATCCGATATAAAACTGCATTCGAAGCAATTTTTTATTAGTCTTGCGTGAAATATGCATAGTTGCACCGCACTGGCAGGAGACTGGGCTATAACTCACCCCTAGACATAAAAAGGGAGAGGTGTAAAGATACAACGAGAGCTTCCTTTGAGATATTGCAGCGCGCACAGGTACGTTTGAAACGCCGAGTTGTAAATAAATTAGTGACCGAGCACAGGTAATGCAAATTGTGGATTTGCTCGTCCGCCTACACTTTGTTTTTTAGACTCTCAAATCTCTGACTCGCGGAATATCATTATTGTACGAGTATTACAAGATTCAATTATTTCACGGTGATTTGAACTCTGTTTTCTATCTCAATTTAAAGGAGAATGGGCATTCCCGCCCAAATCAAAAAACTATCGCCCGCAGAATAGGCGTATGGTGGAATGGTTCAAAAACACTCCATTTCCTTGTATGACAGCTAAAAAATCCATCCTACAGAAATCGAGATATTTGCAGTTAAAAGTGGTGACTCTTACCATCATGATTTTTGACTTACAGGCTTCCCGCAGATAAGCCACTATGGGTAATCGATAGAACTTTAAAAGCATTACATTTCATTGTATAAAAGCAAAAAAATCCATCCTGCAGAAATCGAGATATTTGCAGTTAAAGGTGGTGACTTTTACCATCATGTTTTTTGACTTACAGGCTTCCCGCAGATAAGCCACTATGGGTAACCGATAGAACTTTAAAAGCATTACATTTCATTGTATGAAAGCAAAAAAATCCATCCTGCAGAAATCGAGATATTTGCAGTTAAAGGTGGTGACTTTAACCATCATGTTTTTTGACTTACAGCCTTACCGCAGACAAGCCACTATGGGCATTCGATAGAACTTTAGAAGCACTACATTTCATTGTACGACAGCTAAAAAATCCATCCTGCAGAAATCGAGATATTTGCAGTTAAAGGTGGTGACTTTAACTATCATGTTTTTTGACTTACAGGCTTCCCGCAGACAAGCCACTATGGGCATTCGATAGAACTTTAGAAGCACTACATTTCATTGTATGACAGCTAAAAAATCCATCCTGCAGAAATCTAATATCTATTAATAATTATAATAATAATCTAATCTGTAACCATACCTTATTCTGTAATTAATTAAGTATTTATGAACTAACAGCTCTTTTTTTTACATACATACATACATACATAAAGTCACGCCTCTTTCCCAAAGGGGTAGGCAGAGACCACGGATCTCTTTTTTTTAATAACGTGATGTCACCCAACTAGGAGCAGTCTGAAAACCAGCGTTGCTCTGTACCTCCCCGGTGCAGAGCAACACAAAGCTGAGATACATGTTTTATACATGTTGCATACTTGTTTGATACATGTTGCATACTTGTTGCATACATGTTTGATACTTGTTGCATACATGTTTGATACTTGTTGCATACATGTTTTATACTTGTTGCATACATGTTTGATACTTGTTGCATACATGTTTGATACTTGTTGCATACATGTTTTATACTTGTTGCATACATGTTTTATACTTGTTGCATACATGTTTTATACTTGTTGCATACTTGTTTGATACATGTTGCATACTTGTTTGATACATGTTGCATACATGTTTTATACTTGTTGCATACATGTTTGATACTTGTTGCATACATGTTTTATACTTGTTGCATACTTGTTTGATACATGTTGCATACTTATTTGATACATGTTGCATACATGTTTTATACTTGTTGCATACATATTTGATACTTGTTGCATACATGTTTGATACTTGTTGTATACTTGTTGCATACATGTTTTATACTCGTTGCATACATGTTTTATACTTGGTGCATACATGTTTGATAGGTACTTGTTGCATACATGTTTGATACTTGTTGCATACATGTTTGATACTTGTTGCATACATGTTGCATACATGTTTTATACTTGTTGCATACATTTATACAGACTTTTCCAAAGCCTTTGACAAAGTAAACCACTATGCATTGTGCGCCAAACTTGCTTCATGCGGAATTCATGGCAGCTTGTTGCGATGGATAGAATCATATCTTTACAGGCGGAGTCAACTTGTGGCTATTAAGGGGTTTACTTCATCACCAGTCACGGTCACGTCTGGAGTTCCACAGGGTTCTCATCTTGGACCTTTGTTTTTTATAACATTTATAAATGATCTCGTCGACAAACTCAAGAACCCCTGTTTACTTTATGCGGATGACCTGAAGGTTTACTCTACAATCACTTGCGTGAATGATTCTGTATCTCTCCAGGAAGACCTAAATGCCGTGCATAACTGGTGTCTCGGTAACTACATGACTCTTAACATTAAAAAATGCTTCGTTGTCACTTTTACAAAAAAGAAACATAAAATCTTGGAGAATTACAGTCTTGAAAATCATACTTTGGAACGTAAATCCTCTGCAAAAGACCTTGGAGTTATTTTCGACGAGGAGCTCACATTTCATGCACATTACGACTACATCATAGCTAGATGTTCAAAGCTTCTGGGTTTCATAGCCAGATCCACTCAAGACTTTAAACACCTGAATAGTCTGACTTGCCTCTACTTCTCACTGGTTCGTAGCATTTTAGAGTATAACTCCTCAATTTGGTCTCCTTTCTACCAAGTGCATACCGATCGCATTGAAAGATTGCAGAAGAAATTTCTGAATATTATGTGCTACAGAAGTGCCTTGCGCCGAAGTACCCTAACTTATGTGGAGAAATTAAACAGATTTAAGATTATGTCACTTGAAACTCGTCGCCAATACCTCGACTTGATCATTCTTTTTAAGATCATACACTCCATAACTGTTTCCCCTAGCTTATTAGCTTCCATCAACTTTAACACAAAACCAAGATCTCGCCATCCCTTTCAGAATACTTTTGCCCTAAAGGTCTACGCTAACAACACGTCATATTATAATCCGATTGTCAGAATGTGTCGTCTATATAATGATTTGCTAGTAAACAATAGCGATAACATTGATATATTTAATAAAAAATTGTACAGTTTTAAAAAAGATGTCATAGCTGCTCTCAATAGGGAGAGCTTATTTAACATTGAGTAGTTTTTGTTTTCTTCGAGTCTTTAGCTTATGTATTAATTTAATTTGTTTCCGTTTTTTTTTTTTTTTTTCTCTAACTCTAGAATCCTTGTCTTATTACACAGAACTGCTTTGTATTTAATTCATGCTGTGTACACATGCTTTGGAATTCAATTTAGGTCTTTAATTTGTATTACTTATATATTGTTAATCTGTGATTGTCTTCTGTTTTGTGTGCCATAACAAATAAATAAAATAAAAATAAAATACTTGTTGCCTACATGTTGCCTACATGTTTGATACTTGTTGCATACATGTTTGATACTTTTTGCATACATGTTTGATACATGTTGCATACATGTTTTATACTTGTTGCATACTTGTTGCCTACATGTTGCATACTTGTTTGATACATGTTGCATACTTGTTTGATACATGTTGCATACATGTTTTATACTTGTTGCATTCATGTTGTATACATGTTTTATACTTGTTGCATACATGTTTTATACTTGTTGCATACATGTTTGATACTTGTTGCATACATGTTTTATACTTGTTGCATACATGTTTGATACTTGTTGCATACATGTTATATACTTGTTGCATACATGTTTGATACTTGTTGCATACATGTTTGATACTTGTTTTATACTTGTTGCATACATGTTTTATACTTGTTTCATACATGTTTGATACATGTTGCATACATGTTTTATACTTGTTGCATACATGTTTTATACTTGTTGCATACATGTTTTATACTTGTTGCATACATGTTTTATACTTGTTGCATACTTGTTTGATACATGTTGCATACATGTTTTATACATGTTGCATACATGTTTGATACTTGTTGCATACATGTTTTATACTTGTTGCATACATGTTTGATACTTGTTGCATACATGTTTTATACTTGTTGCATACATGTTTGATACTTGTTGCATACATGTTATATACTTGTTGCATACATGTTTGATACTTGTTGCATACATGTTTTATACTTGTTGCATACATGTTTGATACATGTTGCATACATGTTTTATACTTGTTGCATACTTGTTGCCTACATGTTTGATACTTGTTGCATACATGTTTGATACTTTTTGCATACATGTTTTATACTTGTTGCATACATGTTTTATACTTGTTGCATACATGTTTTATACTTGTTGCATACTTGTTTGATACATGTTGCATACTTGTTTGATACATGTTGCATACATGTTTTATACTTGTTGCATTCATGTTGTATACATGTTTTATACTTGTTGCATACATGTTTTATACGGCAGACTTTGAGGCTGACCGACATGATGAAGGAACCACCGCAGGTGTCTGCCTGCTTGGCAAACATCTTTTTATAGCTCCTCAAGTAACATACACAAAGTTCAGGTTTTATACTGCTACGAAAGCATACTTACAATTACTTTTGTTTAAGGGTGACTTTCAGGGGGTTGGAACTGTACTAGGGATCTGACAAAGGACGACGTGATTTCTAATACTGTTTCAAGCCAAATATATCAAAATGAGCTTTATACCTTAAACATTTCCTTATTAAAATCACCCGAGCTCGATCCTACGGTAAACTTTGCGGCTGACCGACATGATGAAGGAACCACCGCAGGTGTCTGCCCGCTTGGGAAACCTCTTTTTATAGCTCCCTAAGTAACATATATAAAATTCAGCCTTGGTAAAATGACGAATCTTGGATGCTATTTTGGGCACCTTTGATGCCTCATATCTCCCAAAGCCACCCGGACCCAAACTTCATATTTGGGGATCGTACATAACCATACTGGGACTACACACAGACAAAGTCTCAGCCTTTATTAAATGACGAAGGTCTGCCGGTCGCTGGCTCTCACCCTATAAGTCAAAAAACATGATGGTTAAAGTCACCACCTTTAACTGCAAATATCTCGATTTATGCAGGATAGATTTTTTAGCTGTCATACAATGAAATGTAGTGCTTCTAAAGTTCTATCGAATGCCCATAGTGGCTTGTCTGCGGGAAGGCTATAGCCTTCCCGCAAAATGTGTTTAATGTTTTTTGACTTATAAGTCAAAAAACATTGATGGTAAAAGTCACCACATTTAACTGCAAATATCTTGATTTCTACAGGATGGATTTTTTAGCTGTCATACAATGAAATGTAGTGCTTCTAAAGTTCTATCGAATGCCCATAGTGGCTTGTCTGCGGGAAGCCTGTAAGTAAAAAAACATGATGGTAAAAGTCACCACCTTTAACTGCAAATATCTCGACTTCTGCAGGATGGATTTTTTAGCTGTCATACAATGAAATGTAGTGCTTCTAAAGTTCTATCGATTGCCCATAGTGGCTTGTCTGCGGGAAGCCTGTAAGTCAAAAAACATGATGGTAAAAGTCACCACCTTTAACTGCAAATATCTCGACTACTGCAGGATGGATTTTTTAGCTGTCATACAATGAAATGTAGTGCTTCTAAAGTTCTATCGAATGCCTATAGTGGCTTGTCTGCGGGAAGCCTGTAAGTCGAAAAAAGATGATGGTAAAAGTCACCACCTTTAACTGCAAATATCTCGATTTCTGCAGGATGGATTTTTTAGCTGTCATACAATGAAATGTAGTGTTTTAGAAGGTCTACCCATTCCACTATACGTCCACTCTGCGGGCGATCGTTTTTTGACTTGGGCGGCGCTTCATACATGCCTGTCCGTTCTCCTTTGTATCCGCAAGGCGCGGTAGACATTCTCTCAGATCTTTTATATTCCTTTAAAGAGGTCTAAGGGGGTAGTCAGAGGCATGTCCAAATACATATTTGATACATGCCCGCCCACATCTTGCAGAAGTTAGATAGATAGATAAACTCTTTATTGTACACAAGAACATGATACACGGAAAACATAAAAATAAAAACATTGTACAATGGGCGGCCATATCGCTAAAAGCGATTTCTTCCTGGCAACCATTTGCATGGACAGGATAGTCGAAACAGAAATACAGCGGTGTACAAAATAAAAGCGACAAACTAAGCACCTACCTATATACCTACACATAACACACAGATTATAAAAATAAAAATAAAAACCACCATACGTGACAGGTTGCAAGCCCATCGCCGCCTTTAAGAGTACTAGTTCCCTCACGATGTTTTCCTTTACCGTTCAGAGCTCAAAGCGCATATAAATTTTCCGAAACGCAAAATCCATTGATGCACGGCCGGGATTCGATCCCCCGTCCTTCGGATTGAAAGTCGAGGTACAACCCCATTCGGCCAACACGGCTTACAGTTCAATTTAAATAGGTATTTTTTACGTTTTATTATTCTTTTCATCATTTCAAAAAATCATATTACCTATGTACTTTTTGTTGTGAATTATCTCAAAACATTTGATAAGATTATCACTCGTCACCTCCGAACTCGAGTGAGTTACAGTAATTGCTGAACCGATTAGGCTGCAAATTGGCATGGATAAAGGTTGTATCCCAGGGAAGGATTTATCCCGAAAAATGTACAAAATCCCGAGACCGCGGGTCACACCGCGGGAGCGCAGCTAGTATGTTAAAAAGTTATTATAAATAAATAATGCTGGACATTTCACACAGCATCATCTAGCCCCAAACTAAGCAAAGCTTGTACTATGGGAACCAGATACCTGTTATATTACTACTCATATACTTATTTTTTGTAAATACGTAGGTAGGTACATATTATACATAGAAACACACAGACTCGAGATAAATATTTGCAGATCATACAAACATTTATCCCAAGGCGGGGATCGAACTCGCAACCTCTTGCGTCCCAAACGGGCTTTCACCTAGCGATGGGCGATTG
Organism: Epirrhoe alternata; assembly: GCA_963565295.1. NCBI lineage: Eukaryota > Metazoa > Arthropoda > Insecta > Lepidoptera > Geometridae > Epirrhoe > Epirrhoe alternata. The sequence continues at coordinate 6,248,625 of OY751381.1, read as the reverse complement.
CTTCAAAAAAAATAGATAGTAATAAAAAACAAAAAAAAAAACAAAACAAACAGGGTCACTACTGTATCCCCAAGGCGCGGTAGACATTCTCTCAGATCTTTATATTCCAGATCCTTTGAAGATGTCTAAGGGGGTAGTCAGAGGCATGTACAAATACATATTTGATACATGCCCACATCTTGCAGAAGTTAGTATTCCATACGTGACAGGTTGCAAGCCCATCGCCGCCTATAAGAAACTAACTGGTTTCCTCACGATGTTTTCCTTCACCGTTCAGAGCTCGTGTTAGAGCGCATATCAATTTTACGAAACGCAAAATCCATTGATGCACGGCCGGGATTCGATCCCACGACCTTCGGATTGAAAGTCGAGGTACAACCCCATTCGGCCAACACGGCTCTTCTGATAGTAATACGTACGAATAAAGTACTAAGTGCGTTGCGCGGCAAATAATTATGTAGTTAGAGTTGGTGACAGTCATTGTCGCCGGCCGTACGCGCCGTCAGTTGATAACAATCGACTAATTTCGATTGTTATCGACTTTTATCGACTGAACCGAACAATCGACTGATTCGATAAAATAAAGTAATAATCGCCCATCGCTACTTTCACCCACTGTGCCACAGAGGTCGTCAATTCACCTATCACTATCGAACAGTGTAGCTGTGGTAACTTTATTATAAATCCAATATTAGTCACCACGAAACAGGGTATCCTAGTGTGGCCAAAATTAGCGTAAATTATATGTAAGCCTAGTTAATTCTACCTTAAGACATCTATGATATTTTTTACTTTGTATTTGCTGTTTGGAAACAAATAAAGAAATTATTATTATAATTTAACATAATTTTTATCATGATTCATTCATATTACAGTTAAGTAGTAATTTAAAGTGGTAGAGAGAGACACATCGAAACAAGCTAACAAAATGGTAATAACTGTTAAGCAGGTTAAGTTTATCAGGAGTGACGTCGGTATCTCATAAATCACAATCCATCCCCGTCAGCTTGCGTCGCAATTAGGTTAATGTTGGACAGAAACTTGCTTATCTACAAACGAATCATTACTCATTTCCCTTCTTCCAAAACTTGCGTTGAAAGAAAACAGTTAATTGTTTGGCTACCTTTATTGAACCCTTAGGTTATACAAATTTTTTTTTGTTTCGACTTTTGATAAATGAATGTTTATTTGATTGGATTTTTAGTTTGGGAATACAATGAATGGAAGTATTTACATTGTATGGACCTAAGCGATCTCTTCCAAACAACTTTTGGCTGCAAAATTTACAAGTTCAAGAAGTGAAAACAAACAAGCTGCGGGATTCCTCTAGATGTTTTCCTTCACCGTTAAAAATTTATGCGCATATAAAGTGTAACACACATATACAACAACTGTTCGCAAATCAGCATAGTGTCTTTACCGATCACGCATCTAAATAATTCCCTTGAAGAAATGGTACGCGGTCACTTCTTCTTCTTATATCGTGTCAATTTGACCTTACATTGTTTTAGCCCAATATTCGACGACTCTTACGCCCCTATCCGTGGCGTTATTTAAGTCCTCTAAAGTGCAGGTGGTCAGACAAAGAGGGCATGAAAGTAGGTGTGCCATACTATGAGAGAACCCTCCACAATTACACCCGCTCCGGGATGGGTCGATGTAACCCCACACGAAATAACAAAACGTCTAATAAAAACGCGGTCATTCTGGATAATTAACAAAACACCTCAAATCAACTGTCACAAGCAGTATCGCAGTGTTGAATTGATAAACCTTTTCGACGCCACCAAGAAACACCTTTAACAATAATTTATGTCTTTTGTGGCCACTGAAGTAAAAGGAGATAAAGTCTTTTGCTAAATGACTCGGTTTGTAGAATTGTTGATGACTAAAACAATAATGTCTGATTTACGAAAACAAATTGAGATACGACCTATTGAGTGAACGCATTACTGAGAAAACTTTTGATTCTTCACGGAAATATTTTACTCTAGATGGACAGACAGAGACAAAAATAGTTATACTCGTAATTCATTGGCATTCTATGGCCTTTGGGTATAGAACCCAGAATAATGCTAATTTTAGGTTTACACATTCAAGTTTGGATTTTAGCTTTAAGTAATTGTTTATTTTTCCATAGAAACTAGTGTTTTTACTTGTTTTAAATCAGACTATCCTTCTATCTATAATTTCTCAATGAAATACATTTTTATTTATTTTTTTTATTTATTCTTTATTGCACAAAGAAATGATATACAAAAACACTTAATCTATAGAAGTAATGGCAAAGGCGAGCTTAACCCTGAAAAGAGTTCTCTTACAGCAAACCTTATGGGAGAGAGAGAGATGGGGTTGTAACCGTGGGTGCATGTGCATTTTGGCATAATTAAAAAGGTTTCCGTCCTTAACCTACTTAATTTAATGAAATAATAGCTAAATATTAAGTAAATAATAATACTTACACTAAAATAAAAAGTACTACATACATATACTTACAAACAATGAATATTAAATACCATACATAAACATACACAAACATACATATACCTAAATAACATAACTATAAAGACAGGTAATGCTCTCTGACTTTACGCTTGAAAGTGAATAGTGAGGGACTAGCACGAATATCGTGCGGGAGAGAATTCCATAGCCTAACCGAATCGACAGTAAATGAGTCACCATAACAGCTTGAGGAGTGAACTGGGAATTTGAGGAGAAGGGAACTCGTTGTTCTACAAGGTTGGTCACGAGGGTAAAGGAAATCAAAACGCTCACGGAGGTAAGAAGGAGATAAAGGGTTGTTTAGAATGTTAAAGAGAAGTAAGAGGACGTGCAGATCACGCCTCCGACGGATTGGAAGCCATTTGAACTGAGCTCTGAACATTGAGACGTGATCGTACTTCCGTAACCCAAAAATAAACCGAATACATAAATTTTGAAGACGTTCTAATTTGTTGAGTAATTCCTCCGTGGCGTCAAGGAAACAGGAGTCAGCGTAATCAATTAGGGGGAGAAGAAGTGACTGAGCTAAAGTAATTTTTGTTTTTAGTGGAAGGAACTTCTGAAAACGTTTAAGGGAATGAAAAGAGTAGTGAACTCGCTGGCTGATAGCATTGACTTGCTTCTGCCAGGATAAAGATTGGTCAAAAATTACTCCCAGATTCTTGGCAAAAGCAGAAAAGTGAATAGGAGAATTGCTATAGCATAGAGGGGAGATAGGAGATTGCCGAGCTATGTTCAGCATGTACGGGCTGCCGCAAAGTAGAGCCTGAGACTTCGAGGGGTTGACCAAAAGCCCGAAGGCCTTCGCCCATTCATATATGTTTTTGAGATCAGAGTTAATTTGATCAACCCCCACGGATATTTCCTCAGCTTTAAAGTGGCAATAAATTTGCAGGTCATCTGCGTACAGGTGATACTTAGAAGAGATGACAGAGGTTATGGCATTCATGAAGATAGAGAAGAGGAGAGGGGAGAGAACGCTTCCCTGTGGTACCCCCGCAGTAATGTCACACCAATCTGAGTACGCCTCATCAAAGCGAGCACACTGCGATCGACCCGAAAGATATGACTTAAACCAATTAGTAGCTGAGGAAGAGACGTTGAGAGAAGAAAGGACAGATAGAAGGACATCATAATCGACAGTGTTGAATGCACTACTGAAATCTAGTAGTACAAGAATAGTAAGAAGTCGGTTATCGATGGCCCAGCGAATGTCATCCGAGACTTTAATTAGTGCACTCACGGTACTGTGGCCAGGTCGAAAACCCGATTGGAAAGGGCTCAGCAAATTATTATGGTAAAGGAAGTGAGATAATTGCGAATGGGCCACATGCTCAAGGATTTTGGAAAGGATGGGAAGGATAGAAATTGGTCTGAAATGGGATACATCTGAGGGATTAGAAATTTTAGGGAGGGGTATAATGAAAGCCTTCTTCCAGGCAGATGGGAATGAGCTTGTTTCAAGGGAAAAGTTAACAATGTGAGTGATAGCAGAGACGAGCTCACATGAGACGATTTGCAGCATAAAGGCGCTTATGCCATCCACGCCAACAGCTTTAGTAGAGATGGATTTTAGAAATTTTAGGATGTCACTCTCAGCAACCTCCTCAAAGTTGAAGTCATGACAACTAGGTTTAGGAAGACAGGAAAGGTGGTTGATAGTAGAACGCTTTGTATCATTGTCCAAAGAGTGAGGGGAGCAAGAGAAATGAGCATTAATCGTGTTTAGGTCAAGAGAAATGGGTGTATTACTCAAGCCCTTACCAATGCCTAGGGTGTTCAAGAATTTCCACATTGAAGAAGGGTTTGAATTTTGGAGCTGGTGGTGGAAATAATGCCTTTTAGCATTCCTACACATCTTTGTGACACGATTACGCAGCTTCTTATATGCAGAGAGGTTTGCCTCAGTTGGGAACTTCTTGTAGCGTCTCTTTGCTTTGTCGCGTTTGGACATAGCCTTTTTGATAGAAGGAGATAGCCACGGTGAAGGAGGGTGTTTGACTTTAACACGCTTGATTGGGGCATGAATATCAAAAAGGTTAACAATAATAGTGTTGAGAGCAGAGACCTTACCATCAATATTGTCCGCCTCAATGACAGGTGTCCAATCAATTTGGCTAGCATCCAACTTTAGGCTATCATAATCAACATCTTTAAAGCTACGAAGAAGTCGAAATTTAGGTTTAGGTTTGGGACAACGGATTTTATATGAAAGGAAAATGAGATCATGATAGGAGAAGGGAGCAGTCATTTGACCATGAACCGCAACACGATCAGGGTCAGACAGAAGAATCAAATCAAGGGGAGAAGGGACACAATGCGGGGCATGATGCGTAGCAGAAAGAGGGAGAATATGTAAATTTACTGAAGAGACTAGAGAAGAGAGGTTATTTGCCCTTGAGTCATTCTTAATCAGACATGTGTTAAAGTCCCCTAATAAAATGGTGTACACATAAGTGTGCTATCACTTTAAAATTACAAAATTATCCTTCTATGTTCTTTTTCCATCAAATTCATTCTACGTTGTCTGGTAGAGATCGCTTTTAGCGATAAGGCTGCCCATTGTTTTACCTTTTTTTTTCTGTATTTATGTAAAAATGTCCTTGTGTGGTACGCAAGTTTTTTACATGGCCAGTAAACCAGTTATTTATGTAAGTACAAATATTTTCTGTATTTCGCAAGCAGTACAACCAATATTTCCAATATTCAATATTTTATTTACTATCTGATTCATTCAACAAAATCGCTGTAAGTTAAACATATCGAAATTAAATCTCCAGATTGAATGATTTTGTCGGTCACCTTTACCGAAAAATAAACATTAATATTATAATATTCGAGGATATTTTCACACAGCGCAAACAGATACAGAACAAACATCCATGTCAATATTGTAGACCGATTTCCAAAATTATTTTACTAGTGCTACCAACATTTTGAATAGCCTATATGCTATTCTAGGTCACATCTTCGCCTATTCCAAGTTTCATCCAAACCGGTTCCCTGATTTAGGCGTGATTGAAACAGAAACATCCGAACTAACTCACAAACTTTCAGCTATAAATTTAGTGGGATATTAATGGGATTTGAAAGGGGGATAGATACTTTTCCCTTAAAACTCAAGAAACCTCATCACCACTTTGACGCCTGAGTCACGCCTTGAGTCAAACATTGAAGCCGGTTTTTGTTTGTTTATAAAAGCGTAATTCATAATTTCACAGAACCGAAACTATAAGTATTCAGTTACAATTTAATTGGTATCAAATGTACCTTGTTATTTAGTTGTTAGATTATATCTTAGTGGGATACAATAGGTAAACAAAAAAAAGAATATAATATATCTTCCTAATTAGTTTTGCCTCAAGGGTTTATTGATCCCTCAATTTTGTCTCTTGTTACCAGCAAATAACAAAACGTCTAAGCGATATAAATGTGGCCGCCGCGTCTGGACCACAAGACTGACACTGGAAAACATTTTAGACTATACAATGGCTAACTACAAAACAATTTATTTTAATGCATAATTTTGTATTACAAATTATTTTTGAATCAGAATTCAACAAATACTTAATTTTGGTCGTAGACTCCGATGTTAACCAAAATGTATGTGGCTTTTAATAGTGAAATGAATAACATGTATTTTCAGCGCGAGAAAATTATACCAAACGAATGTACGTCCCACATCGAAGCAACTAATTGCTTACTCGTGAATATAGAGGCAGACAATATCGATGTTCTATTTTCTGCCAATCCATGGATCAGTCTGACAATTTTAATTTAAAACGATTTATCCCGCGATTGCTGGCTCTTGGATTAAAACTTTCCCCTGCTTCCTTCTGTACCTGAACATCCAGACGTCAAAGCCAAAGAACATTGCAAATAGTGAAATCCTACGTTACCTAAATCGTTTATTTTAGACCTCATGTCAAGTAATAAAGTTAAGAACTCTCTTTGGGACAAACCAGGACAAACCTTGCTTTATTTCTATTCCATGGTTTTTGATGACATTATAGTCGATTGGTAATGTTGAATTTTTTATACATTTTTCTTTCAATTTTCGACCTCTGTGGCGCAGTGAATGAAAGCCCGCTTGTGACGCAGAAGGTTGCGGGTTCGATCCCCATTGCGGGATAAGTAAGAAAGTACAAGCGGGATAAAATGTTTGTATGATCTGCAAATATTTATCTCGGGTCTGGTGTTCCTATGTATAATATTGTATGTATTTACAAACAAAAAGTATTTATGTTGTAATACTATTATCAGTTATCTGGTTCCTATAGCTTTGATGCTGTGTGGACACAGCATCATCACTTCAACTTTCTAAATTATAATAATATTATATCATTATTATAATAATTTAGACGGTTGACGGCGGAAAAATGAAAAACTGAAAGTTCAATCTTTCAGTTTTCAGTATTCAGAGATCAAACACCAAAGGTTACAAACATACATACATACATACATAAAGTCACGCCTCTTTCCCAAAGGGGTAGGCAGAGACCACGGATCTCCAGTCGCTACGATCCTGACACACAACTTTCGCCTCATTCACTCTCATTACATTCTTCATACATGCTCGTCGGTTTAGGGTACTTTTGACCTGGCCCTTCTCCAAAATGTCGCCAATTTGATCCAAGAAGGTTCGCCTAGGTCTTCCCCTTCCAGCTGTCCCATGCACACTCGCCTCATACACAGGTTACAAACATTTTTCGAAATTCAACTGTTGCTTACTCCGTAATGTCAGCGTTTCATGTTGCCTCTGAACTTTCAGTTTCTGTCGTTGTTTTACTTCAACGTTTATCTTACAGCAAGCAAACGAAGCTAAAAATATTTACAAGTTGCCCTGGCAAAAGCAATTTTTCGCACATAAAGTTAAAGATGGTTTTCGTTTGAACCATGTTTGTTAAAATATTTATTTTATATTTTATTTTAAAATAGTACTAAATATGATATTTAGTTAGAACAATGTATTTTTAACAAATTAAGTATTGCAAGCGTCATTTCAATACTACTCTCTTGATACGAGTGTAATCGCTTGTCTAGCTCGATATGAAACTAATAAAACTTACATCAAGCGTATTTAATTAAAATCGCATAAATATTGTGTTCTATCGGATCGCGACGGTGATCGCCCTCTGAATCTCCCTAAATTAAAACTGTACCTACTTTCTGACACGTTCAATCGTAGATTCAAGATTTATATTTGAAAACTTGAGTAAGCTTTAGATTGAAATAAAAGATTTACGAAAGCAATTCAAACGTTTACGGATTTTCATCGATACTTCAATTTTAATTGATTGGTTGCGATAAGACTCAATAATTAATTCTAGTCTAGTGAACAGTATTCAATTTACTTTATACATCAATATGAATTTATTATTGGAAAAATACTTTACAAATGCAAGATCATGGAGAAGGCTCCGTAAACTTCTTGTAATATTCCCGTCACTATTTTCTGTAAGTACTAGGTAAGTACTCTCTGAAAAACGTGGTTTTATTTATTTATTGAGTTGTAAAATTCTGAGATTTCTTGGAGAATTCTGTAGGTGATGATATGGGCGTGGTTGTCCTAATGCACGAGCTCCCATAGTCCTGCCCCTGGTATTACATTTACATAATATACTTAGTGGGAGAGGCACAGAGGCTCTATCCATAAAACGAAGAAACGATACAATGACAAAGAAAAATAAATTCTTTAGATGTGTGTTGTGTACCTCATAATGTGATGTTGGGTCAGCGGATTTTTTTTTACCAACGAAATATAAACTTATTTTTCAATTAAAATCATAAATATCCAGTTCAGTTCAACTAATTTAAAGTACTAAGTCGTTGTTCATGCGTAATATTAAACTTTTTAAACTTTCGTGATTTGGTGACATAATTATTATTTTTAAACCGGGTATTTATCACGTACCTATTGTTATTATTTCTTTTTTCCGACGTTTCGGACGCATTGCAGCGCCCGTGGTCACGGATGAACTGAGGCACGGCGAGTTAGCTTCTATTATTGAGAGTAGATTGCGTCTACCCTCAATTCGTCTTCAGAATCCGATAAGGCCAGATTCACACCGCGACACACGACACTGATTGTATCAACTTGCGGCAAACACGAACCACGACTCACACACTTATTAATAACAGGATTCCACGAGGCCGAGAGTCGAAAACCATCTTCACGGTTGAAATTCGGGTGTTTTCTGATCTCAATCGCTTCTCGGACCATCCGTTTATAATAATGGCGTTCCCTGGAGAGAACCTTAGGATCATGGAGCTCAATCCAATGGTTCGTTCCTGATTCCAATAGGTGTTCTGCTATCGCCGACTTGTTGATCTGCCTATTTTTGACTGCTGAAATGTGCTCTCTGACTCGTTCGGCTATTGTACGCTTTGTTTGCCCGATGTAAGAACGGCCACAGCTGCAGTCAATCTTGTAGACGCCTGGCATTTGCAGTGGTACAGTATCTTTCGGTGTTCTCAATTGCTGCGCCACTTTTGTGAGAGGTGTGAAAACTGACTTAATTGAAAACTTTTTCATTAAGTTTCCAATTTTATCTGTCACACCTTTCACATAGGGCAGAAAGATAGGCTGTCTGCTCGCCTCTGGCGTTAAAAATAATAACAATAGGTACGTGATAAATACCCGGTTTAAAAATAATAATCATGCGTAATATGTTGCACCTTAGCTTTCATACAAATATCAATAGTATAAAAACCTAAAAACAGGGTCACGACTGTATCCCCGAGGCGCAGTAAACATTCTCTCAGATCTTTTATATTCCAGATCCTTTGAAGATGTCTAAGGGGGTAGTCAGAGGCATGTACAAATACATATTTGATACATGCCCACATTTTGCAGAAGTATTCCATACGTGACAGGTTGCAAGCCCATCGCCGCCTAAAAACCTATTGACCTGTAAATTCCAGATAATGTGATTACAAATATCAGACAATTTTATTTATTTGAATTAGGTATATAGATGATACTTTGGAATACTACATGGTCACAATATTTAATTATGAAGGTGGGGCCTTCTCTAAACGTCACAGTTTCGTGGTCTTGACAAGTTAAAACGAATTTTTAATCCTATTCAGATGTTGCTTCCCGGGAACTGGCAGGCGAGCCATGGCCGTGCCACGGGCAATAGATAAACGACGAACATTTAACTAAGCGACAAAGCCCATGTTGAACGCTCGAAAGTTTCATAGCCACTAAAATTTTGTTTCAGCAGTTGATGAATGCAAATGCCACTCGTATGAGCGATAGTAGTACATTTGATACTGCCAAACTTTGTTGAAAACAAGCGACTCGTGTTGTGCGCTCGGCTTCGTGTATACAAGGCTGCCAAATAGCCGGCTCTGATTTATAACAGTTGTGAAACCACTAAGTATAATTGAATTTCCGAGACCTTTGTGAACGGCCTAGGTAGTGAAATGCCTGAATTACTTCTGTAATATTTCTATCTTTGGTTACACTAAAGACTATTATTATGACTAGGATCAAGAAAATTGGTCCCTGCTTATGGGAATAAAATGAATTCATAAAATCATGCCTCTTTCCGGTAGGGGTAGAGACCCACGTATTTCCAGTTGCTTATGATTATGACATAATTTTGCTTGACACTTTGCTATAATGTTATATTACTCCTACTGCTGTTTTAATTTTTTGATGGATTTGGATGATATTTGTTTTTGGAGTTAGCTCAGATTCTGAATTTACGCTTAGGCTATCTTTTTATAGTGGAAAAGTCCTTATGGGCTGCGGGTTACACCGCGGGGCGCAGCTATTGTCAAATTTTGTACACCCAGAGAATTATTGAAAACAACACATACCTAGATAGAATCAAAAACTAGCTGTTGATTCGTACGTAGGGCATGTTGCGATGCGGCGTCGGCGCGGCGTCGCAGTGTGATTGCATTCCTACAAAAGCACTGCAGTGCACGGGCTTTTAGTACGTAAGTATTTAATTTAATCAAACTAGCCCGTCGAATGCAGATCTTATGTTTAATTTATTTCATTTTACGTGGAGTACCAGTAGCCAACGAGGCACCGAATTGAATAACACTGAGGAAACTGAAGATTCATTTTTATGACAGCGTACTACATTTTTAAAGCCGTGTCGGCCTCCACTGACCCGAAGGATTGGAACCCGGCCCTTCAACCAAGGGTTTTTCATTTTGAAAAATGTTATTCAATAATTGAAAAATGTACACAAGTGTTAAACCCCTAAGCAAAATATCGTGAGGATAATGGCACGTATGCAATGCTTTTTTTATCTCCATGATCAGCCCAATTAAGCCCACTGCTGGGCATATCTAAGCCTCCGTTTTATTTGTGACACATCTTCAAAAGGTCTAGAGCTTTCTCTATTGGCTATTGGCTCTAACAATACAATACCGATAGCAATAGCGATTGCATAGTGAAATTATAGTATCATGTATCAGGATGTGTAGAAGAGTATTCTGCAAATAAACTTTTTTGGTGTATTACCGCTTTATTCGATTGAAACGTCGATATATTTGTCAATAGGTAAAACAAAATGGCGGAAATACGTTAATTTAAAAAACAATCATAAAAAAACAATTAAAAGAAAATTACAAAAATTTATACAAGTCATACCTATGTTTAAACTTAGTTTTGAATAACAAATTGGCAATATATGCATGCAAATTGTTTTATTCATATACCTAGTTAGAACCCTGCTGACGCATTGCAAAATCTCAAAAGTTGACATTCTTGCAGTCAGGTTTTTTGATTTTTTTATTGTAATATTTATATCAAAAAATTGACTGCTCGCTTCGGTGTGAATGAATTCTATTATGCAAGACGAGAACCGGATTGAACTAGCTTAAGTTTCATTGTACAGTCGAGCTTGTTTTAGAGTGACGGTAAATCTTCAGCGATTTTACGGGTATCCTGGAACTTGGGGGCGTTTAGCAGTTGCATCATAATGGATATTATTTACTGGAAGTTGCGAACTGAAAATGTATTCATTTTCACTGAGATCTTATGAAAATTGCTCATAAATAAAACAGCAAAGTCTGAAGCGTAGTTGTGACCCGTTAGTTCTTGCAGTTATTCATTGAAATTATTTTTTACTCTTATTAAAATTAGGCGGTGGTTTGTGAGAGCACATTCAAACACAATTCATATTTGGCACATGCCCATATTTTTCAGGAGTAAGCATTCCATACGTGACACACTGCAAGTCCATTGCCATCTTTATGAAACTGAGTTTGGTGACCTCATGATGTTTTCCTTTACCGTCTTGAGCTGGTATTACATACCTATAATCTTTTCGAATCGAAAAATCCTTTGATACACCGCAGGGAGTTGAGTCCACGACCTTTGGATTAAACTCGTCCATAATAACGGAAAAATAAACTGCTCATTAATGATTCGTCTCGCCAGCAGGGTCGTTGGAGTGCACCTCCGTAATTGCCATGCGATAATCCTATTGCACACGAGGCGCGACGGAAATTATTAGCTGATGTCACGGTAAGAGGAAATCTAGGTTGTATTTAAAAATGATGAACTTTTAGGAGATTACGTTTTGGAAGCGAGATGTGAGCGAGCAGTTTAGTTGAAAGATTTGTTCTTAAAAAAATGCGGTACTTACTTAGACTTCTCTTTGCCGTCATTATACTGACTATTGGGACACCGCTGTATCGATATTTTAAAAAGAAACATTTGTTGTACAGCTTTCACCTAGCAATACAATTTTAATTTATAAATAAAAAACTCCAGCTGAATGAATAAGTTGGACATTTTGGAAGTTATTTACATGAATCACATGAAGTGATTTATACGACATACATTATATCCGAACATCGTATAAGCAAGTTCGACTCTAGTGTACTAGATGGAAGCTTGGCTGTGGTAAACACGGATAAGGTTAAAACAAGCTTGTAAAAACGAGCAATGCTGAAGTAACCATTTGCACAAACACAAATGCATAGTTAATGCATAGCGTACAGCCTATAAGCTCGTGAACTATAAATCGGGCTTGCTTCGCTCGCGTACTCTCCGCTCTACTAGGAACTGTTAATTTCCGCTTGCTTGTACCGAGCGAGCGCAACGCGGTATTATTACGCTTTGCTAGTAGTTTGTGACCTGAGACGTAACGTTTGTTGCGGTTTGGCTTGTTTAAAAGCGGAGCGGGGGATGATTAATTATCATTCTCTGTGTAGCATTTGCTTTAAGCGTTGGCATAGGATAGGCATTTTATACAAAAATAGTAAATAGGTAGGTAGTTATTATACAAAACATCGGAGGACATTTCACAAAGCGTAGGCCTCCAAATAAGCAAAGCGCTCGTGGTCGTGCTTGCTTAGTCGTTCTTGATAGATCGTCGAAGTTAAGCAACGTTCGAAACGGTCTGTAAGTGGATGGGTGACCGCCAGTGGCATTTTCATCTGAGCGGTTCCGTGCTTCGGAGGGCACGTTAAATTGTCAGTCCCGGCTATTTAAGTCGTTAAGCCATGACGGAGGCCTTAAGGCGGCCTAAAAACTCCGTCACCTGAGTTTTCCACTGACTCATACGAACTTACTTACTTACTGTGTAGCGTTTGTCGTAAGAGTTGCGCAAACATGAATGCTTTTGTAAACTGCATAGGACATTTTATACAAAAATAGTAAATAGGTAGGTAGTTATTATACAAAACATTGGAGGACATTTCATAAAGCGTAGGCCTCCAAATAAGCAAAGGTTTTTACTATGGTATATAAGATGCAGATAGCTACCAAAAAAGCTTTTCCTTCATTAAAAAAATACCCAGAATATTGTAGAACCAACTTCCGTGTTCATCACACAAGATGAGAATCATACTTACGACTTACAGCGCGGAAAGCAGAGCCTCTGCCAACTGAGCTGTGAAACAATTCATAATCCTGTCTACAATTTAGCTGACTTTGCAATGATAATCGCTTCAGCTCTTCACAAGAACCCAACCTTACATAACGCTCATAGGCCGCACTGGTGGGATATTGAGGAAATGACACAGATGTTTCGGATCACATGTAATTCTATATAACATCTGTCGGGATTAGGTATCTTGCATTAGATTAAATGTTTACTTTGATTTTGTTGGTTTACGTACTCTGTGTATTATAGTTATGTATTTATGTCTAATCAATGGATCTAAAGTTAATCTACAACCCATGACAACCTATATGTTAGTAAACGGATTCGTGAGTTTACTTACATGTGACCGGTTTTGAATGAATGAAAATACTTTATTGCACACCTTAAATCTCATACAACAGATGAGTGTTGTTATGGTTGGCCTTACCACTAAGAAGCGATATGTTCCTAGTAAACTTTTGGACGGAGAGGAATGTTAATTTTTTATTATTCATTTATTTCAGATTATAATTATCAGTCCAGTGCATGGAAGGTAGGGGTTTATTTGTTTTGTTATTTTTTACCATTTTATGCGTTTAGGTACTTAGCACCCTGAGATATGAAAACGGCATTGCCGGGGTAAGCCTTAGAAAGCAAAGCACTTGACACCCAAAATAAGGCGTGGGTACAATTGGCACCGCGGTAACTGGAGAAATCAAGGGAAAACCATTTCCTAACAGTCGGGAGTGGGACACGATCCAGCTTAATTGTAACAATAATAATAATGGTTCGAAAGACTAAATTTTGAACGAGTTATTACGAACTCCTGTAGGTATGGTTCCTATTGAGATCACAATCATGTCCTCATGTTATCTAACATAACTATTAGACCCCTCGCAGACTACAGACTTTCTATCGGCCGATAGTTGAGACGGTACTTCGCCTCGTAATGAGTATGGAGAAGAAAAGCCCGTCTCAACTATCGGCCGATAGAAAGTCTGTAGCCTGCGAGGGGTCTTAAACACTCATAGATATCTAACTTACGTCAACATAATATGAAACGAGCTTGAAAATCACGCCAAACCTTCAGCCAAGCAAGGCCACTTTGAACTTTAACGAGTACACGAATAATCTGATTAATGAGAACACAAGACAGGCCGCAGAAAGGTACTTTGTTCAAAATTGAATTTTGTCCTTCCAAAATATTGGAGACAACGTGATAAATCCTTTTGGTACAAAATGTGTAAACAATTTCACCATTTCGTCGGTTTTATTCGGAAATCGGTTACATTAAGAGATTACAGATGACAAGGAAAAATGAAACTGAATAAACCGAAGTAGCAATCGAAACAACCAGGGGGTATTAAGTTTGTTGATCGAGTTGAGTATCCCTATACTTAAAGTATAAGTGTATTTTTATTTAATTAAAGAACTGACGCAAAAGACATCCACTTACATTTCAGATGCCTTCTTCCTTTAGATGATGTCTAGGCACAGTCTGAGGCACTTTATTGCATATTATTTTGCAATATTTTGATACCGAAAATTATGAAATCTACTGAAATTGATGCACTATCCCACTTGGGCAACATAATCATCATCATCATCATCAGCCTATAGCAGTCCACTGCTGGACATAGGCCTCCCCTAATGAGCGCCATTGCGCCCTGTCCTCAGCTCGACGCATCCAGCTTCTGCCAGCAGCCTTTCGCAGATCGTCACTCCACCTGGCTGGAGGGCGTCCTACACTAGGTTTGCCAACATAGCTCATAGCAATATAGCTTGGGCAACATAGCTCCTAGAAAGACCTGTTTTTGTTTAACATATTTTGTATTTTGTGTTTAAACAATGGCTGATAATGAAGCAGACAGTTTAGCAAGCAAGGATATTAGAACCCTTCTTAGTTCCTAAACACACCTAGACTTGGCTTACAAACAACCGTACCAGTAAACAGTGTTTTCAACAACTTTAAAATCCTTTTTAGCGACATCAATCTTGCTCCAGATCCCCTTGATCTCAGTATTTATCTTTAGGGACAATGACAGCCGATTTGTCAGGCCTGGCCAATTTAGAACGACGATACAGCTCAATTAGAAACATTACGGATGCTTGTTTTAATCACCTACTCGCGCTAATGCCTAGTTCGGAGTAGGCTAGTATTTTAGTCGTGTAGCGAGTAATTTAGTAGCCAAACAAAAAAAATTGAGAGGTGCTACTCGCCTGATAAAAATAGAATAAAATCGATCGACTCGACTCAATTATGTGCTAACCTACTCGACTACACATTAAGGTACTAAATTACTCGCCACTCGACTAAAATACTAGCCTACTCCGAAGTAGCCTTCAGAGCTGTTTCTCCATAAGCTTAATGAATTAACTTCGCAGAATAAACTTTTTATATCCCCAGTTTATGATTTTCAGTTCTGCAAACAAATCAAGTATTTAAACCAAAATCTTTCTCTTCTCAATTTATTTTTCCGAAGGCATTTTTGTTATTGCTTAATCTGCCGTGGGTAAAATCTAGTAAGTTATAGTATCCCATACATGAATAAAATTGTGCGATAAATCGTAAAATTTGAATGTGTTTGTCATCTTATGTTATTGACCTGATTTCCATATTGTAGGTTTATTGCGAAGGACGTATGATTTATATGAAAGATTAATGGGTTATTTTCATTGGTTATTTTCGACAGTAAAATGGATGTGATTCTCTTTAATTGTTCAAAGGAATCGCTTTTTAGGCGACGTTAAATAGGTACATTACAATAGAAGAAATGATTTGATGTGAACATTTTGATAAACAACATAGTGTAAGTAACAATTATTGTGATCAGTATAAGATCGATTAATAATTATAATTGTATTTCTCTTTCACCTACTACGAATAACGCAAAGGCATGAAGCTAATCAATACTGTTTCTATAGCCTTCCGGATACAGAGTTCAACTCCCTCTCTGTATAATGCTGCCATTATAAATTAAACGAGAAATGTAATGGGGATTAGTTTCTTTTTTATTGCCCCTAATAACATTGAAGCAACCGCCATTACTAGCTGGTTTTCCTTTCACGCGACTACGGGTACCAGTTTACTTGGTTATTCGTAGCGATCATGATGCTAACATTCGTGATGTTTCGAGCTTATTTCATAACTAATTTTCCAGGTCATTGAACCCCCGACCTTCAGTGTCCTCAATAATCAGCGGCAATGCCTTGCAATAAGCTGGTTATCAAAGTCAAAGTCAAAAAGCATTTATTCAGTAGGACCGCTGGGATCACTTTGAATCGTCTTAAAGCTAGGATTTTACTCCTGACCAATAATTACTTACATGTAAAATACGGGCATGTGTCAAACGTATGTGCTTCTGACTATCCCCTTAGACATCAGATGATAATTTGTGACTTAATCACTGTCTACCGTGCCTTTGTAACACGCAAAATAGTGACTAGAACAGAGCAAGCTCAAATCAATTTAAAATAAATATGTATGTAAAGATATAAGAGACTTCAAAGTATTTTAAACTAGCTGACCCGCGCGACTTCGTCTGCGCATTATTAGGAACAAAGTGCAGGAGTTTTAAGTGAATCGAAAAAATATACAAACTATTAAACTCCCTCGCTTGATACAAAAATAATTTTAAAGTATTTTTTTTTTGAATAGCAAGAACTGTATAAAAACACGCGTTTCATTATTTACTTAAAGTTTATTTTAAGCGAGTTTGGAGTGAATCAGACCAAGAAAAAATGTTTTCTATAGAACTTTTAACACCCTGTATAACACCCTCAGGGGTTTATTTTCGAAAATTTGATAAGCCTAAATGTAACATTTCAAATTTCATCAAAATCGGCTTAGTCGTCACGGAGATACGTGGCAACAAACATTTGCACGCACAGACTTTCGAATTTATAATAAATACTAGTAAGACTAGTAAGATAAGATAGAACCACCATTAACTCATTACGATATAACGTTGTGTATAATCAAAAAGGTTCTATCGAACACTAAAAGGAACCGTTAAAGTTTTATAGGGATCGGGTGGAGCCACTCATTCTCGATAGGGTTAATTAACTAATTTCATAAAAGATAACTTACCTGGAATCCTTTAATGTTATTTTAGTCGGTGCTGTTCCTCGAATTGTACGAGTATTTAATAGAAGTATCATTTGTAAAAGTGTTGCAGACGCTATCTTGATATTTTTATTTCAATGTTGGATTGGTATTATGAACGCAACATCGTCTTGGATCTTATTCAACGCTGAGCTAGTTAACTTTTTACTTCTTTCGAGCACAGCTACTACGAAGAAGTTCCGTAGCAGCGCTACGTGGGCAAACCGTAGACTACTCGTAGACAGTGCTACGAATATTAAACTTACTTCAAAAAAGAAAAGTGCGGACTCCCATGATACTAGTATTTATTATAGAAGAAAGCAATTCATTTTAATTAAAACGCAATTGCCAACTGTTTATAAACTCGCTAGAAACCTGCCCTCCTAGCCATGTTACAAATCGAAATGGAATAGAAATCGAATCGACAGATAACGGTGTGACTCCACCAGCGTCAAATGGCATTAATTGTCAAAACTGCATACTCGTATATTTTATTATGTCGCGTATTTTGGTACGTAGGTTCCTGGCATTATGTCAAACTGACGATAGAGCCAAGTACTCACGCACGTGTGGCGATACTTGACATAGAATGTATGATTTTTTGGAAATTACACAGGTGGAGTCTCAGCGTTATCTGTCGATTCGATTTCTATTCTATTGCGATTTGTGACATGGCTAGGGGGTCTGTTTTATGCGTGACGCTCTTATGAATGGTAATATTTTACTTCTTGTCGTTTCACTAGTTTTTTCGAACCTAAGTGTGGTGAAAAGATTCGAAAGCCTCCAGGAGGGTTTCGTGCACTAGACAAATGTTTTTTGAACTTTTTAGGTTCTAGACATGCCGGTTTCATCACGATGTTTTTCTTCACCGTTTGAGAGTATTGGCATAGTGCAGATAATTTTTGGGACAAAAGCTCCTCATATTGATGCATGACTGAATTCCAATTCAGTCATGCATCAATATGCATGACTGAATTGGAATTCACGACTTCTCTAGTCTTCACCAGAGATTAACGAGATAAATAAGCAGAGAGCCAGATCAAAACTAAGCTGTGAAACTATTTCCCCTTTACCACCAAAGCTAAGTGGTGTATTGGCAAGATGCGGAGAGATACGATAACTCCCCGTTCACAGCAAGCTACAAAACATTTATGTTATACTAGCTTCTGCGCGTAGCTTCGCCCGCGTGGGACCAACATTTTGAATAGCCTGTATGCTATTTCAAGTAACTATCTACGCCTATTCCAAGTTTCATCCAAATCGGTTCACTGGTTTAGGCGTGATTGATACACAAACATACAAACATCTAAACAAACTCACAAACTTTCAGCTTTATTATATGAGTGGGAAGTGGGATGAATACAGGTTTTTTTTTCTTTGTTTACACCTAAAACAGGTACCTACCAAATTGAGATGTGGGATGTTGATACTATGAAACAGGTATTGAATAGGTGTTTTGAAGTTCCAAGGTATACGATTTGTTTGGTTGTGTGAAAGTTGATGAGGATGTGTTGTAAAGATGATGCGCAAGATACATCGCTTGTAGTAAAATAACTGCTCGGCACATAGCTACACCATTATCGCTTCTCTAGCTCACATAGCTCTTATTCTCAGCTCGCATTATCCATGTAAAAAAAGCTTTAGAATCCGTTTCTACAGGGTTGACACACATCTTTAGTTTATTTTGAGCTTTGACTCAAGTGGCATAGGAACAGAAACTGGATATTCATACCGACACTCCACTGAATTCCAATCCTGAAGTTCACGTATGGTTTTGCTCAAAATTGTATTTGGTGAGATCTTCCACTATCGATTATAATCAAACTAGCACTCTGCGTTTTACTCTATACCTATAGTTTCAACGTCACTGGTCTGTCAACTCATTTTGCTGTACGAGCACAAGAGCGTATGTTACTTTCACCTAAATACGTTCAGTTTCAAAAAACATGCAAACTGACGTCTGAAGTCGTCTACGTCTGAAGTTCATGTATGTACACAAACAAAAAAAAAAAAACAAATCGAATATCGAGAACATCCCTCATCGAGTAAATTCAATACTTGCTGTAAGCTAATACGAGTAGGACGCTAACTAGTCCGCTTAAGAGATTATTTTGTCTCCAATTAATCACTCCAGTAACTTGATTCGACGAATGTGGCAATTAAAGCAAGGTCGCACCACGGACGGCTTTCTAGAAACACGTATTGTTTGTTGATGGAAAATTTTGTGAGACTATGACAATCGTAGTGACATAAATATGATTTGTTGTTTTTCTTTCATTGTGATGTTATTTTATAGGAAAAATAGAAAACTTCAATCGCTAATTGATCCGTCTGTCCTGTGACGGTCAACAGGAGGTCAACGTTGGTATATCTGTAAATCGACTGACTTACCGAACAAAAAAACGAATGGGAATAACCTCCCCTGAGAGCTTACGTGAAGGCACGTTAAATTGTCGGTCATAAGCTAAACTTCAGTTGGCCTAACGGTGGTCGCGCAGTTTAGCCAAGCTGAACGCGCCAAACTGTCAATTCAATAGAAAAATGCTGCTGACGTCAGAAACGAGCCTCATTTTCTGACGTCATCAGCATTTTTGTATAGAAAAATTTCTGCGGCGCGTACGGCGCAGACAAGTGTGCGATCAGGTTAAAAACTTCGTCACAATAGCTGGCCACTAACACATACGAGTTTACCTACTTATTGAAGTCAATGTAGGTCAAAGAAGCCTCAGATTTGTGGTTTCGGTCACGTAGCCGGTTTTTAAGGTCAGTGTTAAATGGTTTTCATTGATATTGCCCCACAAATTAATGATAAGTCCTGAACCGTATTTACTGTAGATTAAAAGGTTTCACCGGATTATAGGAATATCAAAATATCGGCGCTGATAAAAATATTATTTACGGGTTTGATATTTTTGAAATGTTATTTTATTTTAGTCAGACTTCAAAGATTTTCAAAAATTTACTTAAGCTCATTCGATAATTAGAAACACATTTCATCAGAATTATAATATCGGGTTTGGATATTTTTTTTTACAGATACACTAAAAAGGAAAGTATTTCCGAGGTATACAAGTACCGCAGCTTGGTGCAGCTAGTATCAAATTTAAAACTGCTTTCTACATTATTCAATGTAGATTCAATTCAATAACATGGTGTTTTAAATAAATAAATAATGCTGGACTTTTTCACACAGCATCATCTAGCCCCAAAGTAAGCAGAGCTTGTGTTATGGGTACTAAGATGACTGATATACTACGTATATACTTTTTGTTTGTAAATACATACATATTATACATAGAAACACCCAGACCCGAGACAAATATTTGTAGATCATACAAACATTGGTCCCGCGCGGGGATCGAACCCGCAACCTTTTGCGTCGCAGGCGGGCCTACGCCCACTGCGTTACAGAGGTCGTCGGTCGTTTTGTGAGAGATATTTATAATTTAGGCACAATCTAGACAGAATAGTAAGTCTTTACATCATTTTTGTCAGGTTTGAGCTGTACTTAAATAAAATGTATTTAGAGTATGCAGAAGCCATTTAAGCAATTTTGTAGTTCGAAATCGTTATTTAGCTCAGAATCTGTGAAAGCTACTTTGTTTTATCTTGGATTACGTTTTTAAAACACGATTGGTGAAAGTTTTCTAGATAATTTTTTTTTTGAAATACATGTTTTGCACACATTTTGCTATTTATCTCAGAATTAGCACACTTTTTTTGGTGGGTTTTTTTCTTGTCAAGAAACCTACAAGTATTTCTTTAGTTGTGTCTTTTTATTTTTCGATTAGTTGATTAGTTAACTTGTAATTAGATAAAAAGTGTTTTGGCACTGTAAATGACGTTGCGTATCTATCGCTCTGTACTTCTCACACACCGAACAAATCACATTCGCTGTCCCGCTTACAAAATGCGGCGTATGGCACACTCTTAAGCACGTGTTGAAAATACGTTCTACGCGTCAGTCCTCAGTATATATTTTCCAAATACTCGAAATGCTGGAACGTTCAGGTTCGTTTACGCAATCTGAATATCTTGGCAGTTGTTTTACTGAAACTTTATATAATGTAACAAGAAGACAAAGTTTAGTTCCACACGTTAATTAACATTTCCTTCATGTATTCAACTCTGAGAACAAGATTCAAGAGATAAAACTCGAATGCTTGGGTATGTGGATACAATTTCTCCAAGACATTGTGGTTACTACAAATTACTTTTTAAAGGTACAATCGTTACCAACTTGTTATGCATGTACGCTCAGTGGGTGGGTTTTAAAAGCTGGGCAAGTCTCCACTTAAATTTCGCTCCAAACAATCTAAGCTTCTCTTCATTGTATTCTCTTCATTCCTAAGTATAACATCCCTGACGTTGTATAAATAATTTAAGGTAACTCTCAAAGCTGATATTTTTACCATTCCTTCAAAGAATGTATGTACATTTGACTCAATGATTTCACGAAATTAAGTAAAATATTCATAAAAGCTCTCTCCCAATTACTGTCTGCGAACACGACTCGAAACTGTTCAAGATACTTAATTATGCATAACGTATATTTTGGACACACAATCCATCAATGTATAATGTAATGAGAAAGAGACGACGTGTTGTGGAATCCAAATGAGTAATAATATATTAACACTGTTAATGTGAATTTACGAAGATGTAGAGATCAGTTTATAGCTAAATTTATCCAATATATATATATTGCTAGAACCGGCAAAAGAGTCAAGACGCTCCAACTAAAAAATATAATCGTAAATTCAAAATTACAGGGCACCCTCTTGGTTTTACACGATTTTCGATTCTTGAGCGTTTGTGGTTTAATTAAACACATTAAATTGACAGTCCCGGCTATAGACGGGGGCCTCAAGACGGCCTAAAGTGCAGGCCACATCTAATTGGCGTCTGACGTCGGGCGTATTCCATTCAAATGTCATACTAGATGCATGGAAATATAGCACAAATTAGGACACACGGTATGTAGTTGATCGGACGTATGACATTTGAATGGAATAGGAAAATACCCGACGCTAGATGCCGGTTAGGTGGGGCTTGCGCCTAATAAATAATGCTAGACATTTCATACAGCATCATCTAGCCCCAAACTAAGCAAATCTTGTATGTACTATGGGAACCAGATATCTGATATACTACTTATATACTTTTTGTTTGTAAATACATACATATTATACATAGAAACACCCAGACCGAGATATATATTTGCAGCTCATACAAACATTTAACCCGCACCGGGGATCGAACCCGCAACCTTTTGCGTCCCAAGCGGGCTTTCACCCACTGCGCCACAGAGGTCGTCCCTAAGAATCAAATCTTGCTTAGTTCTGTGCATGGACGAAAGTACAATAAAGATGTTTTATGATTAATCCTTCTCAATTTGCCAAAAATAAAAAATATAACCCAGGGAACTTAAATCTTCCAGAAGATAGATTCGTTAAAGATAAGATCTAAGGCAAATCTAAATGGTATGAGGTCGGTATCTGGTACGCTTATCTTGCAAAACCAAGTAACGGGAAATCCGATATTTTCTGTGTAATTAGGTTTAGTACAATATCGCAGTAACTTGCTAAGCAGTTCGGATAAACAGTAGTTCAGGTGTTTAACTTCGCCAACCACACCCGCTAATTTGTTCAAGGAAACGTGAAGCGGTCTTGAGCAAGAGTT
This sequence comes from Epirrhoe alternata, assembly GCA_963565295.1. Taxonomy (NCBI): domain Eukaryota; kingdom Metazoa; phylum Arthropoda; class Insecta; order Lepidoptera; family Geometridae; genus Epirrhoe; species Epirrhoe alternata. Next base: position 6,225,495 of record OY751381.1, on the reverse strand, counting down.
TGGGTCAGGTACCTATAATGGTAGCTTTAACAATAGAAAATGCATAGGTACATTTTTATTTTTACATTTTCATTACTTACATACATTACTTACTGGGTAATAAATTTAATAACTCGACAAGAATAAACAGAGCCGTGTTTTTTGAATTCAAAACGAGTTTAATAATAGAGCCTACGAAGTAAAGGAAGTGCTGAGGCTGTAGTTGTTAGTTTTTTTTATAAATGCTCTGGAAAAATCAACTACGGTTTGTTTGGCGCTAGTTTTTGAGATAAATCTATGATCCGATGGGTTTAATGGAATATTAAACCTTAAAATCAAAACTTAGGTATTATTTACCGATATCAGTACATGAACTACAAGTATTTTAACTTTCACGGCATCAAATACATCTGCCAGGAGACAGGGCCACGGTTTTTCCACACTCCGTCCTAACAGCGCATACTTTATTTCTATTTCCCGTGGCAGAGGTAAAAGGGGCGAGGAAAGGGATGGGGGGCGCAGGCACGCGCGTTGGCGTCGCCCCAGCCAGTTGAGGCTGCGGCGAGCTACCGAACGATTGTCGCTGTCAGTGGACCTGAAAAAAAAATTGTGACCACAGTGTGAGAGTGACGTGCAGTGAACATGTGTGCACAGGAATGACCATATTTGAAGCTGGACGTATGTGTGAGTGACTTGTGATTTTATGTGAAAAGTGAGCTCGTGCGTGGTTCGTAGCGGTGCAGCAATCAGTTTAGCTACCTGTAAGTAGTGGTACTGCAATAAAATTTGCATAGTAACAAGATTTGTGTGTCGATTCTGATTTTAAAGCTCGCAGTGTGAGCTCGCGTTTCCAGCAGTCATGGAATAATTAATCGTTTTTTTTTAATAATCCAAAGGTTTATTACAGCCGTAATAATTAAGTAGGCTTCTTTTTATTTACTTACCTATTTAATAAAGTTAAATATAATCAGATCTTGAACGTTTTCCAACTGACTTAGAATCGCTATGTAGATCAATGCCAATATCGATTAATACTAACTAATTATAACGTTTCAGCATTAAATATGTATATTAAGGTTGTCTCACTTCGACTATTTAAAAAGGTTTCATTAAAAAGAAGTAGGTATTACGTAACAAAGCCTGCATTGAGCTAAAATACTTTCGTCTTACAGTAAATAAAATTCTAAATAAATAAAAGCTATTGACCATTTCAATCCCAAAATAAATCAATAGCGCTTTTTGCTTCTCAAAGTCTTTTATTATTTTGACGTCGTTAGGTTGACAAGGGTCATCTGAAAGACTTTTGAACAAAAACCAAGTTCGTTAAAGAATACTTTATTTGATAATTAGTTTTAAAATTATAATACTTAGCTGAAGTTTTTCAAGCATGGTAAAAATGAATTTTATTTTCATAATATTTAAGTATTCTTTTGAATATTTCACTAAATAAAACTATATCTTACTTTATGAACTAGTTATTTTGTAAGTAAAGATGTTTTAGATTCATTCACGATCACAGCATACATTCACGGCTGAACATTTAGGGTAAAAGGTTGCAGTGTGGTAGCTACACCAAAATAAAATTTATCTCCTATAATTTATCTGTCCCCCCTTAAAGATCTTCAGGATCTAGAGTTCCCTGAGAACTCTATCGTGTCTTGGGGATACAATCGTTATCATGTTTGCCTATTTTTGTTTATTAATTTTACTAGCTGCGCTCTTGTGGTGTGACCGACAGCCCCGCGGGATTTTTTCGGAATAAAAAGTAGCCTATGTCCGTCCCTGGGATACAACCTTTATCCATGCCAATTTTCAACCTTATCTGTTCAACGATTTTATTCCAAAACAAACCCTAGTAGCTAAAAAAAATGAAACTTGGGATCTAAAGAGTCCATGACAAACTAAGCGTTATCAACTTTTCACCAGTTGGTGATGCTGGCTGTACAACTTGATCGTCATCATCATCTCAGCCATCTAGCGTCCACTGCTAGATAGCTGAGAGCCATGCCTCCCCCATCGATTTCCACAGCGATCGATCCTGTACAGCCTGTATAATTTGATCTTGATACTTTATTACTGATGGGAGGTTACGCCGCTGTGTATGTCAACTAGGTATTCAATGTTATTAACAGACTTCAAAAAAGGAGGAGGTTCTATATTCAGCTTTGTGTATGTTTTTTGGTATACTATAATAGATGGCGACACATATCAAATTCGTTAGAGGTACAGTTGTTAGATCTCACAAAGCCGAGATTGGTCTTCATTGTGTGTGTAGATTTGTTTTTGTGTGCGTAAGCGATACTACGCTCATTCGTTCATAGAGCTTTCCCGAGCTTATGCGCACAGAAACAAAATGCATGTTCATCTTAGCACACAATCACGACCAACCCGCCTTTGTGAATTAGAACAACTGTTTTCATTTTTATATGCTTTACTAAGCAGAAAACATACTATGGTATACGCAAGTCATTCATTCCAGAAATGTTATGCCAAACATGGGTGGGACTCAAGGTTGTTTTTTATCGGAACAAGCAGGTGTAGGTAGGGTGGAAGGGCTATTTTGCGAGGAATCCTACTAAGTGCTACCCTTCCTGTCTTAATCTACTGAAGAGGGCTTTTGGGTGAGCTTCTTGAATATACTTATTAGTATAAAATAGGAATAAATTACGTTTGTGCAAAGGTTGTACGTGCGTGATTTTAGGTTAGGTTTCGTTTTAAGGGACCAGATTTAAAGCAAATTTTCAAGGATATTATCCGCCATTATTGATTTTCGCTAACATATCCGCTAAATTTTTTTGGCATGATATCACAAAACCTATCTCAAGGTTCATGAAAATCTGCACAGCACAGCCTTTTGTTGATAACAATTTGTGTGTTTTAGCGTTTTAGTAATGTACCTAACTCCAAATTAAGTGAAACCATTCTAAAACTATAGTTTAACGAAAACAAAATTGATTTTATTAAATTCATGGGTACAAAATATTTTGTTTCATTCTCTAATCTCATTTTATCACGTTGAAAAAATGAACCATGAAACATTCTATACGGTGATTTAAATCACCAGTGATCTATTATTAAAAATATATTTTTTAAGTAAGCATAGCTACGACAAGTCGCATAGGATGAGCGTTTACACGTGAAATCGTATCGAAATGCCATTCGATACGACATCGTATGTGTTGAAAGAGCATAGTGTAAATGCACCTTGAGGCCCTTTCTAATACATAAAGTTTGATTTAAAGTAATGGCATGCATATAATAAAAATTTGTATGGTTATTCATAGGTTATGTATGACAAAACTTTAAGTCTAGTTTAATAGTAAGGGCCAAAGAGACTGCTTTGGAGATAGATACAAATACACATAAACAAATAACTTTATTTGCCAACGAACTTATACTAGATACATTTAACTTACTGATGGTCCCCGCACGAGGTGTAAACCTGTGTCGCAGGAAACCGAGTTGTACAAACATGAGAGTACCTTTACGAACTAAGTCATCATTACAGAGTAATTGTGGAGATAAAAAGAGGAAATTAAAGATATGTGTGATAAACGGACGAAATCGAATACCTTTTTGGTTTGTATAGAGCAAATTGATACAGACTTAAGAAATGGTTCTACTTCTCAACCTTACGCTTTCCTTGTTAGCTGAATAACAATTGAAAACAAGAGCATGTTTCAGAAGTATGTACTTGTAAGTATTTTTATGAAGTTGAATCGTCTCGCACTGAGCCGAGTCTCATTACCACTTGATACGCTGAGAACATGCTTACAAACGACGATGAATATTTTTAATGAACAAGCATTCTTCAATATTCAAGGATTGGTTGATTAAAAAATACGATTTGAATAATATTACTGACTAGCTGTCCGCCGCAGTGTTACCCGCGATCCCTCGAGAAAACTTCACTTCCCCGGGATAAAATATAGATCGGGGATGATGTGGGATTCTATTGGTGAAAGAATTTTTCAAATCGGTCCAGTAGTTTCGGAGCCTATTCATTTCAAACAAACAAACAAACAGACATACAAACAAACAAACAAATCTTTCCGCTTTATAATATTAGTATAGATAATCATAATTTTAAAAACGAAACAGATCATGACTGTCCCCAAAGTATGGTAGAAATTATCTCAGAACTTTATACATTCTTTTTAAGAAGACAAAATATTTGAAGGGGTCAAAGTCAAGTCAAAGTCAAAAAGCATTTATTCAGTAGGACCGCAGGGATCACTTAGATTAGTCTCAAAACTAATTTTACTCCTGTTCTTTCGCGACCAATACCGTGAAGAATCAGGACAATAAATACGGTTTAGGGCCTATCATTCTTTTAGGTGATCCATGGATCCATGGAGTTGGAGCATATTCAGTCCCAAGCTTTAGCAGTCAGAGGACCTCTTCAACTATTTTCAAAAGATCTAATCCCACTGCATTACATACGCACAAAAAAGATAGAAACAGAAAAAAACTAACAATAAACAAATATTACCTAAATTAAAAACTAAATTGCAGTTACGTGAAAGATAAAAGTTTACAGATAAAATTGCAGAGAAAAAAAGAAGTGGTACATTTCTCACCATGAAACTTAACCCATTTAAACCAAGTTTTATTGTCGGCCATCGACTTTGTGGACTAGGGATGATGCAACGAGGCTCGGCCTATTTTATGAAGCTTAGCTTGCAATCCAGCACATGACACCCTCGTGATTAGTTTCACTGACGCATGACGGTGTGAAAGAATAAACATTCACACATATTCCGATGTTACATGGAGCTAGTAGAGTCGGGAATTTATCTATAAGATATGCCTGTGATTTCATTTGCGTGATAAATCCGATTTTATTATTAAGTTGCCAAATCAACCAGAGACAATTATTTAGAGAAATTACACTATGATTATTAATTTACAGAAAATAAATTAACAAAATACAATATAATCATTGAGAAAATGAAAAGTCTTATCAGAATTTTCTGAATGTAATTTCGGACAATGAGTTTACTGAGTGAAACGTGTAGATGGCGCTTACACCAGTAAGCGCCATACTCATATTTATCGGTTAAGCACCAGCTTAACCGATAAATATGAGCTTATCAAAAATGTCGATTGCGATGATAAGGATTCCGTGGCCGAGCGATTTAAGACACTCTGGCTTTAGGAGGATCGTCTGATCGTTGCGGGTTTGAATCCCGTTGGAATCGAAAATTTTCAAAAGAGTTTTCATTTTCTCAATGAAATAGTTGGTGTTGTTTGCTTAAAAAAAAACAATTATGATTTAAGCCCAGGATCTATAGAGAACCCACCCGCTCTAGGTCACTGACCAAAGCTTGCCCAAAACACTGGTGGTATTAACCAAAGTCATAATACGGTGTACGTATTTAAGGTGACCTCAACTTTAGCAAATCGAAACGAAGAATGGCTTTGAATATTTTATGAAATGGATGAGTTCGTAGATCTAGCACGGCTGTCGCTTTAGCAATGGACTGAAGTGGGCATTGCTTTTTGACGGCGTTTATACTGTGATCGTGAATTTGAAATCAATAGTAGTACATACGCTCAACACCCCTCCGGCCAGGTGGAGTGCCGATCTGCGAAAGGCTGCTGGCAGAAGCTGGATGCGTCGAGCCGAGGACAGGGCGCAATGGCGCTCATTAGGGGAGGCCTATGTCCAGCTGTGGACTGCTATAGGCTGATGATTATGATGATGACATACGCTCAACGGGTCTAGGCGTTCGTGAAGATAGCCATACGCAGTAGACGCGTTTACCATAGCAGTCGTGCAAATGCCTACACAGAGATGAAAAAAATCTTTAGACCCAAAGTATCCAAAAGCATCATGTTATCTTTGTAGTTATCAATGTTAATGTAAAAGTTATTGAGAGTGAACATAATCATTGAATATGTTCACTCTATAAAAATATTTAAGCATCTCTACATAATATTAATACAGTTGCTTTTCACAATACAACACAGTCACATTGTAGTTTTGTCTTGATGATGAATGATAGATTGATAGATGGATGGATTGGTGTGAAGGGTGACATGAGTAAGAAAGGAGTGAGTGTTGAGATGACGGCTGATAGAGGAAGGAGAATGGAAGAAGAACATGTTGTGCCGACCCCACATAATGTAGGAAAAGGGCAGGGAGATGATGATGATGATTGTAGTTCTGTCTTATAAATAATCCCTATTGTATGTTAGCGGATGATGAGTGTGAGTAAAATGTCTACCGTATTCTCAGAAGAAAAATTGCCCTCCACAAAAAACGCGTTCATTTGTGGCGGAAGGGTGTAGGGAAATCAATTTCTTTAATGGTTCGCCGTACATCTTTGAGGCAATTCAGCAGAGTAACGGTGACTTAATTTTGGTACTTTGACATTTATCTGCCGATGAGGAAAATATTTCACTATTTTGATCGCTAAGGATAAAGAGAGATTGAAATACTCGTATAAATTGTTCTTGCTCTTTTTTCCTTTATAATTCATAATTCATTTATTTCAAGTATCAAAAAACCACTTTGGCCACCTTTCAAGGTTTTTGTAAAATTAAATAACTTCTCTTAGAATTTAGCAAGCAATATTAAATAGGAAATATGTAAAAGGGTAACTTAGTCTTTTAATATGATGACCTCTGTAGCGCAGTGTGCGAAGGTCCGCTTGCGACGCAGAAGGTTGCGGGTTCAATCCTCGCGGCCGGACAAATGTTTGTATGATCTACAAGTATTTGTCTCGGATCTGGGTGTTTCCTATGTATAATATGTATGTATTTACAAAAAGAATATAAGTAGAAATTACTTAAAAGTTTTTAAAAAAGTAAGTAGTATATCAGTCATGTAGTACCCATAACACAAGCTCTGCTTACTTTGGGGCTAGATGATGCTGTGTGGAGTCCATTATTATTAAAAAAAATAGAAACTCGTAGTTACTAATCCATTATTATAAAAAAAACTAATCACATTATGAACTCGCTATCCATTCCATTTCAACTAGAAAACGAAGCGTGATGTACACTCAGTAAAAAATGTGGTAAACCACTTTCTTTGCTGACCGTACAATAACAATCTTTTAAAGAACTTAATTAAATACAAGTTGCACTGCTGGACAAAAAGCGCCGTAGAAACCGCTGTGATAAGGCAAAATGCACATTGTAATAACCGGGTAGTAATGGCTATTTGCAATGATAATGAGCTGCTATTTCAGACCGCTTCCTACCACGCTTATGCTGCCATTGTTAGGCATATACGCCACTGGCTTTCAAGCATTTAACCATTTTTCCGACACCTGCGTTTCGCTTCACTGCAGACTTGCAAATTTAATCCAGCTTAAAATAGGAAGCTATGAGGAATATTTATAAAAGACAGCTTTTGAAGTGCAGCCTCTATTATGAACGTAAGCCGTTGCTCTTTTAATGTGAGATTCGACTTTTTGTGCGAACCTTTGAGGTTCAAATGCCGCTTTTATTCGTAAAGCTATGTTGAAAGGCTCATCTGCTTGAGGTTATTTTGCGGGAAGCTTAATGCTTTATAAAATACGAAAAGAGTTTAGCTAAAAACCAAGTCATCCTTCTCCAGCCTGTAACTACATCATACATTAATGTATGCCCAATAAGTTTAAATTTGGAAATGGGAGATTGAAGGGATATGAAACTATAATTACATTACAATTGTAAGGGTTGCTATCTATAGAGAGTAAAAGTTATAGATGGCTGTTAAGTAAGCTTTAGTTATTTTAGCCAAATTCGATTAATTTCGATTCACTCATATTCAAAATCAGGTATGTAAAAAACTCCGTACGAATTCACTCAAGCCTTTTTTTACTTATTGTCGAATATATGTTGCATTTTGAATATGTACTCTAGGTTTATACTGTCTTTTGTGCTCGGTTTAACCTTTTTTTTTTTTTTTTTTTTTTTTTTTTTTTATAACGTCAGAAAATCCATTATGGATACCCTGCCGCCGTGGGGACAGCGGAAGGGTTATGTCGGACTCTCACCGACTAAAAACTGACGCGTGGCCTGCCTCCATGCATGTCAAGGGGCTCCGCGATCTCCTACGGAACACAGCGGTGCCCCTCTCGCATTTTGCCTAAGCACTGTCCCGGGAATGGCACCCACAGCCACGCCCGGCACCCTCGCGGTGCTTACGGCAGCGCTCGCCACAGAGCGCCGCCGCCCTCCCGGGGTCCGCATCATGGACAGTCGAAGTCCCCACTTCAACCACCCGCGGACCCGGAAAGTCCCCTGTTTGGCAGGGGATACCACTCCGCCCCCTCACGGGGGGGCAGGCGGTGCGGGACGGCCGTTAGCGCCCCGCCTCCGCCTCCTTCTCCGAGCGGGATCGGCCCTCTCACGATCCCGCTCAGCCGCCTCTTTCTGGACCAGAACGGCTTCACAGAAAGAGGCCACGGCCCTCCAGGCCGTGTCGTCTGCCAGCATAGCTGCTACTACGCTTGGCAGACTGAGATCCTGCCCGATCCTGGTGACCAAGACTCTACGCTCCGCGCACCACGCCGAGCAGTGCTCCAACGTGTGCTGAGCGGAGTCGAGATCTGACCCGCAGTGGTGACATTGTGGTGTCGGTTCGCGTCCGATCCTACTCAGGTACTTACCGAAACAACCGTGTCCGGTGAGTACCTGAGTAAGTCTATAGGTGACGTTCCCATATTCCCTTCCCAGCCAGGCTTCGAAGTTTGGCGCCACTGCGCCGACGATGCGTTGGCGCGAGCTCCGCGGCTCGTCGAGCCGCTCGCGCCACATCCCGAGTGCACGCCGGCGCTCCTGCACCCGCACTTCAGCAGGCGCGGCTCCGCTCCCATCGTCCTGGCGGAGACGAACGTACACACGTGCGTCCATCGCCGCCAAGATGTCAAGGGGCGGGAACCGCGCCAAGATGGTCGCCGCCTCGAACGAGATGGTCCGGTATCCTCGCGCGATTCGAATGGCCATAGGACGCTGTAGGCTGCTGTAGAGCTGCCTGTAGCGCCTAACACCCGTCAGCCTCCCCGACCAGACGGGCGCTCCGTAGAGGGCCATCGATCGCACGACCCCGCCATACAGGCGGCGAACACCCTCCCTGGGTCCCCCGAGATTGGGCAGCAGTCTGTGCAGAGCACCCACTACCCTCTGGATCCGGGGGACGGAGCGTCTGAAGTGCTCCCCGAAGTCCCAGCGACTGTCCAGAGTGAGGCCAAGGTACTTGAGGTACGGCCCCACCTGGACGTCAACGTCACCTACGCGAACCGACAAGCTGGGTGGTTCCCTCCCCCTCGGGAGTTTGTGGAACCATAGCGCCTCGGTCTTGTGAGGCGCTATCCGCAGACCCAGCTCGTGGATCTTGTCCACGACACATGCCACCCCTATATCGGCGAGCTCTTTGGTCCTGTCGAAGGAGTCTCCGCCAGCAAGTACGAGTGTATCGTCCGCGTAGCAGACCACTCGTACGCTGGGTGGGAGATCGACGCGCAAGACCGCATCGTACGCGAGGTTCCATAGGAGGGGGCCTAACACGGACCCCTGTGGAACCCCACATGACACCTCCCTCCGTATACGGGTACCGTCCCTGCCCACATACTGCACACATCTGTCGCGCAGGTAGGCGCCGACTATGCGCTGCAGGTAGAGGGGCGCTCCGTGATACACGAGCGCCTCCCTGATCGCCCTCCAGGGCAAGGAGTTGAACGCGTTCACGATGTCCAAGGACACCGCCAGCACGCTCCCGCCCCGGGACACTACCTGGTCCGACAGTGTACGGACGCAGAGAATCGCGTCCACTGTCGAACGCGCACGTCGGAAACCAAACTGGTAATCCGACAAGTCGGGACCTTCCCGCGACAGATGCGAGCATAGACGGTCGGCAATTATTCTCTCGAACAATTTGCCGACCTCGTCCAGCAGGCAGATGGGACGGTACGCGGAGGGACAGTCTGCGGCCCTGCCGTCCTTCTTCAAGAGGACCAACCTTGCCTCCTTCCAATCCTGGGGGAAAACACCGGTGCGGAGGCAGCCGTCAAACAGCCGCCTCAGCCTGTCCCCCAGTCCGGCGGATAGAGCCAGCGCCAAGGCCCGACCCGGAATCCCGTCAGGGCCCGGCGCTGTATTACGAGCCTTGAGACGCTTAACGGCTCGGTCCAACTCCTCGTCAGATACCCCCAATTCGTCGACCCAGATGGTCGGGTCCGACGAAGACACGGGGGCATGGGGACTATCCTGGACCCTAGGGAAGAGCGTATCAACCACTCCCCCTACGAACACAGGGTCCAGGGTTTCCGTCAAAGGAGGGACCCATGGTCGGAGCTTGCCCAGTACAACCTTGTACGGGCGGCCCCAGGGGTCCCTCTCCAGTCCCTCGAGGAGTTCGCTCCATGACCGAGACCTGGCGTCCGCTATAGCGGTTTGGAGCGCCTTGGTAGCGTCTCGGTAGGCCCTGTATGCTCCATCCACCTCTTCGGCAAGGGCTCGCCTTCTTCTCCGGGTCCTAGTGTACTCGCGTCGGGAGCGCAGACACGCCTCGCGTAATCGCGTGAGCTCGACCGACCACCAATACACCGCCCGGAACTGGGTGGGCGTGGTTCGGGGCATAGATGCGTCGCAGATCGACGTCATCATTGTCCGGAACCAGGCCGCTTCAGTATCAGGATCGGGCAGGATCTCATGGCCTTCCGGCCAGGCCGCGACGATGGCGGCGGCTTCGAGCAGATCTCTGTCGAGCCGCTTGAGGGACCATCGTCGCGGCGGGCTGCTGTCACGGCGGGACGCACGGTCGGGGGGACGGAGGGCCACATCTAGGAAGATGTGGCGGTGGTCGGATAAAGTGACCACATCCTCCGCCACTCTCCATCCCGACACCAGGTGGGTGGCCGAGGGAGTCGCCCATGTAAGGTCCACGATCGACTCCCCCTGCCACCGCACGCATGTGCTTACGGACCCCTGGTTGAGTAACCGGAGGTCCATACCCGCCGCCCATTCCACAATGGTTCTTCCCCTTGTATTGTCCTGGCGACTCCCCCACTCACGATGGTGAGCGTTGAAGTCGCCCAGGACAAGGACGGGACGCGGAAGGCACCTGCGAATGCAGTTTCCCACCGCGTCCAAGTACGCCTCGTAAGCAGCGAGGGTACAGTTGGGGGAAATGTAGCAGCCCACAACGGCTAGGTGACCCCATTCCGTAGCCACGAAACCCTGTCCCTTCTCCAGAAGGGTACAGGAGGGGTCACCCTGGCCACCGCCCCAGTAAATGGTGACGAGACCCGATGCGTCCCCGAACCAGCGAGGATGGTCCGGGATACGGTAGGGCTCGCTCACTACGGCAAGACCAACCGAATACTGCGCGAACGTCTGCAGGACCAGGTCCTGAGCCGCCCGGCAGTTCATGAGGTTGGCCTGGATGACTCGTATGGTGTGATCCATTACGAGGCATCCATACCTTCCTGGGGCGGGGCTTCTTGGCCCGACTGGGCGGCCCCCTTTGTTGGGGCCGCCCTGCCTTCCGGTGCTGGGGCCGAGGGAGGAGAGGCTCTCCTCTTGCCACTAGGACGGGAGCACTTCTTGCTCCCCATCCTGTGGTCGGCCTTACAATCCTTGTCAGCGCACAGTGGACACCTGTGCGGTCGCGTGCATTGGCTCGCCCTATGGTCGGACTCGCCACACGCGTAGCACAGGTTTGTGCGGTCCACTGTGCTCTGACACGTGCTGCGTACGTGCCCGTACTCCAAGCACCGGAAGCACTGGAGTGGTCTCGAGGTCAAGAGGTCGACCCGAGACCTGACCCAGCCGACGACGACGTGTTTCGCCGCTGCTAGCTTCCGCACGGAAGCTAGTGGACATCGGACCCATACCGTGCCCAGGGCAGTAGGTGAGCGGCGAATGTCGCCCACCCGCACGTCGGTCACCGAGCAGCCTCCGGCCTCAGCGACTGCAGTCTGCACCTCTTGGGGTGTGACGCTGTCGTCGAGATCCTTAAGGCGCAGTTCCCCCGTTTTCACCGGGCGCGCAACACGCACGCCCAGATCAGCGAGGGCCACGCCCATACGCTCGGCCAATCTGTCGGCTTTGGAGGCGCAGTCAGGCCCTGACACCTCCAGGATCAACGCTCCCGTGATGGCCTTTTTGGAGCGGAGTTGGTCCACTCCATACTCGGCCAGCTTTATTCGCGCCTTAGCGGCCGCCATGACCGCGGCAAGGGTGATGTCCGAACCCTCAGGAACAGTCACCGTAATCGCCGCGGACGTTGGCAGCCGCGTGGGTTTTGGCACACCTCCCGTTTTTGCGCCGCTGGCCTTCTTGCCGGCCTTTTTGCCAGCCTTTGGGGCGGCCTTTTGACCACCCTTCGGACTGGTCTTGTGACCACCCGACAGGCCAGCTTTTGGAGCCGGCGGTGGAGCCTTCTCCGGGGGCTTCTTTGTCCCCTTCCTCTTCCTACCCACCACTTTCGACCATGGTGCCTCAGGCACCTCGGCCTCGGCAGTCCGCGACGTAGCGGGTGGCGGGGTTGATGGTGGAGGGCGAGTGCCCTTTGCCTTCGAAGGCCCTGGAGAGGGCCCCGCTGAAGCTGTGGTTGTAGCGCCCTGAGAGGGTCGCGTAATGGCCGCTAGCTTCTTGTCCATAAGCGCACTGATGCGCGCCATGAGTTGGCCCTCCCATGCAGCTCTTCCAGCGGCAGCTGGTGGTGCCGGATCCTTTGCGCTGCTTCCGCCCGAAGTGGCTTGCTGACGGACAGCCTCCGTCAGCTGATCCATTTTTGCGGAGAGCTCAGCCAGCTGGCTTCGCAGCTCCGCATTCTCCCGCTCCAGCTCGGTTTAACCTAGCATAAAGGACAATTCAATGATACAAAACATATTGTTTATGAGCCATTGCTTCCGTGAATTTGTGGTATTATTCGGGGATGCGATCAAACGTGGTTGAAACGGACGTAGGTATAAATTTAATTAAAATTTCATCCAGATCGATCGTATGGAGTCAGGCAATTGTGATTCCGATCGTGTTTTGCCCGAAACCCTTTCCTACGTGAGGGCAGATCGGGGAATGCTTTACATGGGATCCGAATTTTTCGGTTAATCAACTACTGTAAGAACTTACTTCAAAAGTAAATACACATTAGTTGACATTGCACTTTTGGCATAGTTGATTAAAGAAAGATTGATAAACATTTTACAAATTATATTATGTACTATAAATTATTCATATTACGCAAGTAATAATTTACAAGTCATAATTTCACGTAGTAAATAAAAAAATGTATCATTTAAATAGACAGCCATTCTCATTTACATAATGTTCGTGTTAATTAGCAATTCATTTGTTTTTCATCGAATTTTCTCTTGACTTGCAAATGCTTGCGAAGCAATTTATCCAATTACAGCTTTAGATTGTAAATGCTGATTTTACGAAACTAATGATGGTAATTTTACACAATTTGAAAAGAAATAAAGTAGATTTTTATATTGTGACATTTGTTTTCCTTGAAAACAGTTTTTATTTCACCAAAGTACAAGATATTAAAAAGAGGGCAAAGATCCACAATTTCTATGGATGGCTAGAAATAGTAGACAAAATCAGAAAATATGGTGCCCGTGGAAGCAATTTAGTGTGACATGATTTTTAAATAGTTTTCGTAAAGAAAATATAAAAAATGAATTTATTTATTTGGCAATAGCTTTAATGCTCGGAAAATAAAAATCAGGAAAAGCGAGTAATTTTACTCGTAAATTATTTTAAGCAGAACTCTCAAATCAGAAATAATAGAACGGTAAAAGTAGGTTAACTGCCGTATTTGTCGTTTAAAATTAAAATAATCAAGACCTTACCGAAGGTCTTTCATGTACTGAATCTTAAATGGCACGTTGGGGCTTGTAATTAGACTAATTATTGGGATCAAATTCTACGCTAACTACAGTTCTACAGCCTGTGTGAACTCAACGAGTCCTTCAAAATCAAATCAAATGATTTCTTTGCTTTCTGTTATTATTTTAGTTAAAAAGTTCATGTAGATAACTGTTATTCTATGGACGTATGATTTACATGCTCAGATTTAGAATATTCGTTGTTTCAATTGAATACTAAATACTGTTTTGTGTGATGTCATGGTAATAATGTAAACGATGTAAACCAGCGATGAGAAGCTCCGGTCATGAGACATCCAAGTTATTTAGAGGGAGTAAGAGACTTAAATGCATTATACATAGGACATATTCCCATTATTTGAAAGAATTTTAAAATGCATTTTACATGAAGCATTTTACATGCTTTTTAGTTACTAAAATATACATTTCGGTTTAGTATTTTAGTTTTATAGACCTTTGCCCAGCAGTGGGACAGTGCAGGCTAAAAAAAAAAAAATTGAGTTTTATAAGAAATCGTATGTTTTAAAATCTGCTTTTTTTATTTTTGAAAACAAAACTTTTCCTTTCATAAAATCGTATCTAAAGACCATATTATTATTACGTCGCTCGAGATATTCAAAGCGAGCTTACGTTGGCTCCCAGCCTTGCACTCGGCTCAATGCCAATTGTTTAAATTATTAGCTTGAGGTCTGGTAAAGAGGGCAGAATCCCCAACGTATGTTTTAAAATTATACCAAGGTTTAAATAAAAATATGTTGACCTCAAACACTACAGTGAAAAGGCACTTACAGTGTTTAAATAAACACTTTTTAAGTAAATGATAATGGTCATTTTCTTTTGGTTTCGTGCAGAGAAACATTTTAAAGCAATCCTCACGAGACTCTCACTAAAGCAAGCTGGAGATTCTAAGAAAAATGGGAAACTAAACATTTATCACTGGTTTATCTCTAGAGAAAACATAAGAGTCTCTGTACAGGAGAGAATCCAACAAAAAGTGAATGAACGTGGACAGCGCCATTGTGTTTCACACAAGATTTATTGGAACAAACCGCTACGTTGTGAATTAAAAGAAAATACGAGCAAAAACAAATGTGAAATTGCGAACGGTGACCGCCAACAAACTGCCTCCAAATTGGTGCGCTCCGAGAATTCTAATAAAGAAGAAAATTGGAAAATGGAACAGGTATCGGGACTGCTACTGCGGTTGCGTGTAACTGGATGACAATGAGCCATGCGTTGTGGTGTAGGATTTGGGATTCAGCATCGTGTATCGCTTTGTTATATAATCTTTTGTTGAGTTTCAATGCGTTTTTGAATAATACTGGTTCGAAACGACGTTGTACATACAGTTCCTATAGATATTACAGACAACAAAATCAAGGACGAATATTTTCATAAAATACATTTTAGTTAAATCTTATTTTTTCTTTTTCTTTTTTTCTTTCTTTTTTCTATGAATTTGGATAAAATAGATTACGGGTTACGTTCACTGATGGACACATGGCTGAAATTTTTATATGACAGGAGACATGCGCATGGCTGTCTAGCATGAATTGAGAATGGACGTGAAAGAACACAGATCTAAAAAAAAATTCGCTATTCGTCTATGTGAAAGAAGCTATTTGCGAATTCAATTTCGAAAACCAAGCTTTTTTTCCTTTAAAATAATTTTACTGGTGGCACTTGCAACTATTTCGTATTAAAATATATATTTTTTTCATCATATGAATTTTTTAGAGTAATGTTATAGAAAATCTTTATTCTCAAAATAATACTCAAAGTCACCCGAGGAAAACTATAATAAGTATAAAGTTATAATTTAGATCGTTAATCTTTTTCAATGACATTGATAAACAAATCAATACTATTAATCAAACTATTCCTAAAACACAATCATGCTATTGCATGATATTTTCTTCTTACGACTATGAACATTTTTGTCAGTGTGCCTCCATGTACTTCATCAATTATCACCAGAGAGTGGGTCGCCGTGGGTCGGTTCAAAATGTTTTGCCTACGGTGTCGGGTAATGAACAAGCAATAAATTAACGTCTGCGATATCAAGATGAACAACTGTTCCATTTACACTGTCGCATTTCAGCGTAAATTTTCATTTCAACCTGTTTTATTGTTTTCTACTGGCAAATTAATCTTGTAAAAACACAAATTAATATTTCCCACGGATCGGTAAAGGTTTAAGTCCTACATGGGTACATTTTTTGTGATGCATTTTAAAATATTATATGGTATGCGGTTATCACCTAAGAAATAGAAATTGTATAAAACAATATTTTAATGAAGAGTAGAAACTATCTGAATAATACAATTTTTGTATCGTTTTGAGCTACAATTTTGTGACCACGAACAAAATGTGCCAGAATCGTGCGCTCTACATGGCCCGAGGGCACCATTACCCACACAATGCTTGTGTTCGAGCACATTTCAAATAAAATGCTATTTACGACTTCCTACTTCGACATGCTACCCTAGTACAACGAGGCTAGCCGCAGGTATTTAGCTTTTCCAACAATTTCTTTCTGTCTGTGATTACCGAATTTTAGTAAACATTTCAAAGTAACGTTAATGTAGAATAAGAACAGGTGCTGGTGAAATTGTCTAGTTTAAAAAGTATATTTTAATGCTTATTGTTAGTAAATAATATCAATCTGTCTCAATTAACGTACCTCCTATACCATTTTATTTAATAAAATAAATTATATAAGCTTTGATAAGGTTCTGTTTCGTTACAGCGGCTTACAATCCTCTCAACATGAACAACCCCTGTTATTTAAAATAAGCGGTTTTAAAAAACTTTGTAAGTACTTTTTATTTTTTATGGTCAGCGAAAAAGTTACCACGACCGTCTTCTGTACAATCTAATAGCGGTACGTTGCAGTTATTCTGTAAAACAAGCTTTCATCCTTTAACTACGTTTTTCCAATGATTGAATTTTCTCTGTGTTGGTATTGAATTTGTCCTCATATGACTTTACGGTTTCATTATGATAGGATCGTATCGGTTCGTGTTGTCGAGTGGACGGAAAATTCTTTGCCCATTTGATATTGAATAGACTTGATAAAATACGGTAGGTACTTATTTAAAAAGTTGCTTAGGTCAGACGCTTGCTTCAGACGCACCGCTGAGTATCATCCACACATATTCCACTTATTAGAACGAAGCGCTTTCAAAGTTCTTTTATTATGCGCACTGCAAAAATTTGGAATTAGCTTCCCGCGTCTGTATTTCCGCTGAGCTACGACCCTTTTGTTTTTAAGAAGAGAGTTAATAGGCACCTTCTGGGTAGGCTCGCTCCATCGTAGACCTCATTCTTGCCTATGTAAGTTTCGAGGTCAAGAGTCGACCATTCATCATAAAAAAGGTATTTCTATTAGTTCCTAAAGGTACTTTTCTAAAATTGTAGGTCCAAACGGTGCCAACGAAATCCTAGTAGGTACTTAGGTACCTACTAAGGTTCTTTTGCCTGTCCATCCGTACGTCTGTCACAGGGTTTTATATAATACATAGCTGCGCTCCTGCGTTGCAACCCGCGTTCCCTCGCGATTTTTTCGGAATAAAAATTAGCCTATGTCCTTCCCTAGGATACAAGCTTTATCCATGCCAATTTTCAGCCTAATCTGTTCAGTGGTTTGGGCGTGAAAAGGTAACAAACAGACCGACAGATAGACAGAGTTTATAATGTTATAGTATGGATTAAACTAAAAAATAATTTTTCATTAAGAAATGAAAAGTCTTATCAAAATTATTTTATTCCGACGGGATTCGAACCCGCACCGATCAGACAAGTGCCCTAACGCATTTCATTTCTTAATGAAATACCAAGTGTGGATTAGCACTATAACATTATAAAAATAAAATTTGTTAATAGCTTCTGTGTAAGCAAGAAGGTATGGTCTATGGTCAGAAGGCATCTAATCGCTTATCGCAAAAGCATTCGAATTTTAAAATACTCGTAGAAAACATAAGTAAAGGCGTTTCTAGACATGGCAATTTATGCTTTGCAAACTCGTAATTGCACAGCAAGGGTAGCAATTTACGTAATAGTTATCAACAGACGTATTACCCTGCGACACATCCAAGATTACAATCTTGTTGAATAAATTAGTTGTCGTCATTACGAAGGGTGCCGTCGCATTACACTCATTATTGTCGTGAATATTAAGTTGAGGTTTCATTACGACTTGCGCTTTGAAAAATTCTTAATAGGTGCAGCTGCTATCAGCACAATGTTTCCTAAAGTGGTTACTCATTTCCTTCACCCAAGTAATCATTCAAATAAGCTCTGTTGAAATTATTTCCTACGTGTTCTTCCGATTAAATTGTTGCATTGAATATATTTATACCTACCTGTACATACATTTCGGTGAACTTAAGTTTTATAACTTCTACATTAGCACTCAAAGCCAACGTTATTGTTGTGTTACTACTAATTCTCTGCCAATTCAACTACTAAACTACTAAATCTTCCAGTTCAAGTAGTAGTCTTTTACTTTTTATATTTAATTTGAACTACGATTTGAACAAATTCAATTTGATACGTCGGATTCCTCTGTATATTATGTAGTAAATATACTCGTCCGCTATTTGGCAAATTGTTGTGCTATGTATCGATTTAAAATTGTCTGAACTCCTGACAAACTTGCAGTACAGTGCAAGCTTCTAACAATTTAAAAAGTTGAGGCTAAAATCGAATTTCAACTTGAACATGCAACTGGAGCGATAAAATTACAGCTGAATTTTGAAATTCAACTGACATTTGAATCCAAAAGCACTCAGTTTACCTACTATGTGGTCATTAAAGTAGAATTACTATTTATTGAGCAAAACGGGGATAGACCCGTGCTTCACCTAGGTTCTCCACCTGGGTCACACTGGGTGGAGCATGGAACCATGTACGTACGGGTCCCGTGCTCCAACTGATGACGTTATTAACGTCATCAGTCAAAAAAATAGTAGGTACATTAAAAAAAAATGCAGTAAAATTTGAACCTTTTGAATATCGTCTGTATCTGTAAAAAAAGTAAAAAATTGTAAAAAAATAATTAAAAAATCCTAAGCAGCTAGGTTGTACCTGTGTTACTAGAGACTTACTAGAAATTTTAAGTACTATAATACGAATCTGCAGTATAAAATAATGTAGTTTTAATGACAATCCATATCCATAATAATCCATACTAATATTTATAAATATGAATGTGAAAGTAACTCTGTGTGTGTCTTTATTTTTGTTACCTTTTCACGCCTAAACCAATGAACAAGTTAGGCTTAAAGTTGGCATGGATAAAGGTTGTATCCCAGAGAAGGACATAGGCTACTTTTTCTCCCGAAAAAATCCCGAGGGACTGCGGGTCACACCGCGGGAGCGCAGACCAAATGCGATGTAGTCATTTAGAGATTTGGTCCTGTAAGTAGCGAACTGGTCATATCAGCTAACTAGTCAAATTGAGATGTGGTCCAAACGCTCCTAGCCCCCTTCAAACATTAGTATCGTCGTGCGTTTATTTGTAAAAAAAAATTGGGTTAGAAGCAACGTTTCATCCCTTTCCCTTTGTTTTTTTCCCTTTGTTCTGTTTGCTGATGATACCTCTTTGGTTTTTAAAGTTGATAGATATAAAGAAGAGTACGATGATGTTAATGCGTCTCTGTCTCTAATTTTAAACTGGTTTACGGCTAATAATCTCTTACTTAATGCCAAGAAAACTAAATGTATTAAATTTACTTTGCCTAACGTGGTTCACAAAGCAACAAAAATTGAATTAAATGGGGAAGCACTCAATCTGGTCGATACCGCTATTTTCTTGGGGCTAACTGTTGATTCCAATTTGCAGTGGGGGGCTCACATTGAAAGACTTGCAGGTAGACTGAGCTCCGCCGCATATGCAGTTCGTACGATTAGGAGATTGGCTGACGAAGAGACAGCTAAGATAGTATATTATAGTTACTTCCATAGTGTGATGTCATACGGTATATTTCTCTGGGGTAAAGCAGCCGATATTCAAGATATATTTGTTTTGCAAAAGCGAGCTGTCCGTGCGATTTACAAATTGAAACCACGGGACTCACTGAGACAACGTTTTAAAGAAATAAATATTCTAACAGTTTTTTCCCAGTACATTTATGAAAACATTTTGTATACTCATAAAAATATCAATAACTTTAGGAAAAAAAGTGATGTGCATAGCATTAACACAAGAAATAAGAATAAACTTTATTTGCCTAAATTTAGATTAGAAAAAGTAAAAGGTTCTTTTATGGGAAATACGATACTTTTTTATAATAAACTTCCTGAAAACGCGACTAAACTGCCTATTCGAAGATTTAAAACTTACATAAAAAATACTCTTATAAAAAAAGCTTATTATTCACTTAAGGATTATATTAATGATAAATTCGCGTGGCCTGATGTCGCTCTGCCCCTCGACGGCTGATGTGTCCTCAATGTCTGCTATCTTGTATTATATAATTTAAGCAATTGGTAGGTAGGTACCACCTAAGTTATCATAAGTTTAGATTTAAGATGGATCACCTAAAAGAAAGCTAGGCCCCAAACCGTGTTTGTTGCCCTGATTCTTCACGGTATTGGTCGCGAAGGAACAGGAGTAAAATCACCTAGTTTTAAGACGTTTCAAAGTGATCCCAGCGGTCCTACTGAATAAATGCTTTTTGACTTTGACTTTGACTTTTCACGCTTATTGATATTTGTTATATCTACAAACGCAAAACATACCAACTTTATGTTTGATCGGGTAAGTAACGATGACGTAGCGATTCCTTTGCTAACCAAAGATCGATTCCCAAACGCGAGTCATCTGGGGTGCTGAAGATTTCGCTGAAATGCCTTGTAAATAAATTAAATTATCTTGTTATATCGCTGGACTGTTTAAATTTTGATATAAAATAAATAATGCAAAAAATGTTTCTAAGAAATTAGATGAACATGACGGGCACCGCACAAAGTGGTGAACCGAGGCTTTGGACCGGGAGGAATGGAAGAAAAGAAGGGAGGCTTTTGCTCAGCAGTGAAATCCAACAGGCTGAAATAAATAAATATAAAGAAAAATTATAATATTTTTGATCTTGGACCAAAGACTAATTTGGGTCTTAGGAATACAGTTATATTGTGATCCTGTGTTTTTTTGTTTTTGGTGACGAGCATTAATAACTAGGTATGAAGTTTTGAAAACTCACCATAAGGAAAAACGCAAAGTACCAAAAACTAACCTAATATTCGAAGAATCATGAACTTTCAAAGCCAGATCAATCATTATTCAATCGAATCTCGTAAACATTTTACTCAGAATAGGTCTTCAGAATACTTATTTTTTCTTATGAATTATTCTGGAGAAACTCAACATTTTGATGACATTCAAATGCTGTGAAACATGATTGAAGCGGGGATTCCTGGAGTTTTGTTTTACTTTCGTTAGGATTGTTAATCTTACTTACCTATGCTTGGATGGATTTTCAAAGTTAATCGACTCTCTATGCGGTCACAAAATTAACTAGTGACTGTTAGTGGAAAAAAATTCAACCATCTAACTATCACGGTTCATGAGACAGGCTAGTGACAGACGGACAGACAGACAGCGAAGTCTTAGTAATAGGGTTCCCGTTTTACCCTTTGGGTACGGAACCCTAAAAACGGAAAATGTAAACAATTTATTTAAAACAGAGAATGTAATTATTCCTACTCTACCTTGTAAAGATAAAGGCAGAGAGTTTGATGATGATAAGTGTTGTCTAAAAAAACGTTTGCTCATAAATAATACTTGAAAACATTGCTGTATGGTTAAGTCTGGCCCTCGTGAACAGAATGCCCCAATAAATCAAATAAAAAGTCATAGCACAAAAGGTAAAAATATAAATCTCCCGACAAAATAAAAATGCTCCATAAAGAAGACTAATGCCGCGAACACATTAGTGAAAGAGAAATTTTCGCGATAAACAGGATGAGTGCAAATATATTGTAATCTTCATCAATCTCCGTAAACCGTGCAATAAAATGTAACGACAACGCAGAAATGTGCGCAATCAAACCGTAAATTATCAATTCAAGGCAATACGATATAATGTGGCATGAAATAATATGAATAAGTGAGGATTAACTCATAAAATATTCAACAAAACATTAGGTATGATGGTGCTGTTAGAATAAAATTACGTAATTATATAAGTAGCTTTGAGCAATTTAGGGCACGAGTCGAGGTGATTGCATTTCTACAAGAAACTAAAAATGAGCTGCCGTTATAACAAGTTTATGAAGGCAGCTCAACCAAGTCTGGTTAGCTATTCCAGCTTGAATGAGTAACAAACATACTAACGTACAATGTCCTAGATTTTCAATAATCAGATCCTGAATATATGACAATAAATAATGCTGGACATTTCACACAACAACATCTAGGCCAAACTAAGCAAAGCTTATGCTATGAGAACCAGATAACTGATATACTACTTGTATACTTTTTTTTGTAAATACAGGGTGTAAAAAGACGTCTACCGAAGCCGAAAGGGGTAGGTACAGCATCCCAATAGACAACCAAATCCAAAAAGATTTTCCGAAATATGCACTTTTCACGTTTTTTTTTCGCTAAATATGTTTAGAATCAAGGTCTGATTACAACCCCTCAGTTTTCGGTAGCAGTCTTTTTACACCCTGTATATACCTACATATTATACATAGAAACATTCAGACCCGAGATAAATATTTACAGATCATACAAACATTTATCCCGCAGCGGGGACCCGCAACCTTCTGCGTCCCATGCGGGCTTTCACCCACTGCGCCACAGAGATCGTCAAACGTGAATTGGTAACAATGGTAGTTCCATATTTCTGAATCACGTCCTTCTGTACGTCCAACTGTACTAATCTCTTAAAAACATGGTTTAATCACCGGTCATCACTATTAATGTTGAAGCATAGTAGTATTCGGAAGGTTTTCCATTACTGATGATTACTAATCACAGCTAATGGATAGCGTGTGTGCCTCGTTTTATATTGTGCCATGACATAACAGTGACACTATGGATTTTATGTGCTGAGCAATTCATTAGGGACATTTTAGTTGTCAGCTCATTGTGAACGCTTTATTTTTACTTGTAATTATTTTTTATTATATCGTTATGAGTATTAACATTGCTTTTGTGTTTTTAGGTGTGAGTATTTTTATTTTTGTGTTGATGCGTTTTTTAACGATCCAATCAGAATAGCCATGACGAATCCAACTTAATTGATTTCGAATTAGAAAGCGTATAGCGAATTACATAAAATTACTGTTCATAAACATAGGTAAAAACAGGAAATCAGATATTCTCTTGCAGGCAAGTACTATTTTTAAAGATCTTCTCAGTAAAGTTCTAACAAAAGCTATGAGTTACAAAAATAACGTGATATGTGAAGTAGCTACGAGTATATTGCTCATGAAATTCAGCTTAAGGAAATTGCCTCTCCTCGTAGGAACTCTTGAAGGCGTTTCGAGGGGAAAATTTGATAGCTTATGGCTTTGATAGCAAGTATGAGAGTGGTGACGTAAATGCTCAGAAAATATAAATATTGACACAGTTTATATATCCCAATTCAAACTTTGGCAAAACTATTTATTTATTTGTCATGGAACTTATCTCCAATGCCCAAATTATTACGCTACTGTATACACAGCTGTATATGACTGTTGGGTGTTTTTTAATAGTAACATGGTTTTATTGTCTAATGTTGTATAAATATATTTTACTGACCTAGAATTTGGTTCCACTCACTAAGTGGGAACTAAGTAATAGCTTCAATTTCAACTAAGAACCTTAACTTTTACGAGCCTCCGTATCTCCATAATCGGCTTGATCATAACGCACCGAGAGAATTCTAAGTAATCCCATAAATATAAAACTTAGTCGCGATTAGTGATGCCAATATCTGGCCGGAGTCCTGGTCATATAATATACTATTTAAATTATCTTATATGACTTACTCGTCTATATTTAAAAATACAATTAAACTAAACTAAACTGTCAGCCGAAACCTAAAAAAACAATAGAAGTTTACGTAGTTAGGCCTCCTCAATACAGGCTTAGCCTAGTGAGGATGCTAAAGTAAACTGTTCTCTGAATATTGTAACTTTCAGCATAACACGTGAATAAGTACCTATATTTAAATATTTTTTTCATTTTAATTTATAATTTTCAAACGTCATCTTTGTAAGAAGCCTTGTAAGAAGTATTACATGATATCAGATTATTTGAATGACAAAAAAGCTGGGGACTGAATATGCTCCAACTCGTTTTAGTAGTAATTAAAAAAAATACGAAAAAATTAAACATGACGATTCAAAACAATCCAACCAAAGTGATTTCAATGATTATACTAATTTTGACTTTGACTTTGTAATTTGGCTACCTGAAACTAAATTAAGTATGAAAATATTTATTCATTTTATTTGTAAAGCAAACGAATCAAAGATACAGTTCAATGATTTATGATACTCAAAGAGACTGTTACTTTTACCGAAGCTGAGATAATCACGAAACATGAAACTAGCAGGTCACGAACTGTATATTATTATAACACTAAATTACATTAATATAATGTTAGTTACGGTAAGGAAACCTATATGCTGTTACCTTTTAAGCAGTACAAAGCTAAGGTCGCCCTTGCTCAACTTCAATCAATAACGTAACCTTTTATGGTATTACTTTCGTCACCTATTCGTTGTACAGTCGGCGTCACCAATTGGTAACCCCCTTGTGCGAGGCTCGCAGGAACAAACTACCTATTATGGGGGTAAAGGTGCATTTACACGGTGCGATATGATTTAGCATCGCACGCCAATTTTTCCCGTGTGAACGCTCATCGTATGCGATGTGTCTTAGTATGCGATGTGCCGTCGGGACTTACTTAGTGTTTTGCGATGCGGCATCGGTAGCTCCGACGCGCCGTCGGAGAACAGAGTAGGGTTACCATACTAAAAATTGGAAACCCGGACAAATGCCAAACAAAATGTACGATTTAAATGGAAACGCACGTGGCTTACAACATATTATGTTGGTACCACGTGAGTGAAGCCACGGTGCGTTCCGCAAGCTCACATACATAAATGTAGACATTGATATTTTAATGTTCAATATAATAGTCTTAATAACGAGAATTTCATTATTTTTCTACATAAAAAAATCTTGTAAGTACTTATTTTGTATCATAATATCTTAGAAAAATCTAAATAAAACGACAGGTCTGGAGAAATCTTAACGTATGGTTACTGTAAAATGGGCGGATTATAGGGGCGTATGCCACAGAATAAGTTTCATAGTTACCTAGACTTTTACTAACTGCGGAAGAGCGTACAATTTTTGGTAGATTGTAGCGTTGTTAAATTTCAACAATGTTCTCAAGGGATCGTTAGTGGAGTGGTCTAGCGTGCGGTTTCCAAGAAGAGACATGCTGGTTCAATTCCTTGCACAAAAAATTTTTTTGCATTTTTTTTTATTTTTGCTTCTCTAGAATTTTTTTTTATGTTAATGGTGAACATCTCAGTTTCATAAACTTTTTAATAAAAACTAAAGAAAATAAAATTAAAATTCAAGGTCCGAACAGAGTACTTACTTAGATGGTAATTTTATCTAATACTATTTTACCTAATATTAGCTGTCCGCCGCGGTGTTACCCGCGATCCCTCGGGAAAACTTCACTTCCCCGGGATAAAATATGTATAGCCTATGTTCATCGGGGATAATGTAGGATTCTATTGATGAAAGAATTTTTAAATCGGTCCAGTAGTTTTGGAGCCTATTCATTTCAAACAAACAAATCTTTCCTCTTTATAATATTAGTATAGATAAGCTGGCCATTTATTATTATAATAATAGGTAATAACATTAGGGACACAAAAATGTCTGAAATAAAGATTTTTTATTTTAAGGATAATGTAGCTACTCAAATCCTTCAATCCGAAGGTCGTGGGATCGAATCCCGGCCGTGCATCAATGGATTTTGCGTTTCGTAAAATTTATATGCGCTTTAACTCGAGCTCGGAACGGTGAAGGAAAACATCGTGAGGAAACCAGTTAGTATTCTAACAGGCGGCGATGGGCTTGCAACCTGTCACGTATGGAATACTAACTTCTGCAAGATGTGGGCATGTATCAAATATGTATTTGTACATGCCTCTGACTACCCCCTTAGACAGATGTCTAAGGGGGTACCATTTATATTCCAGATCCTTTGAATCTTCAAAGGATCTGGAATATAAAAGATCTGAGAGAATGTCTACCGCGCCTTGGGGATACAGTCGTGACCCTGTTTTTTGTAGCTACTACCTACGAACCTACCTACCTGTGGTACCTGTGGTACCTAATGGTACCGAGATATGTAGGTACATAGGTATGTATAATAACATGAAAATATAAAGCAAAAACTCAAAACTAGGTAAACCTACCTACTTACATATGTGTGTATAATGTAGATATAGGTATCTAAGTAAGTTCGTATGATGGCCGTATATGGCCTCCGAAGCCGACAATTAACCTTACCCTCCCAAGCATGGAAGCTTTCAAATACCACTAGCGGTCACCCATCCATTTACGACGACCATGAGCGTTTCTACAAAGTGACAATGACGCAGTTGCGAGTCTTTCTGTTGGAACTACCTACTATCTACCGTTGACCTAAATAGGTAAGTAAGTAAGTACCTACATTGTGATATAGGTAGGTAAGTACAAATCGCCTCTTTATTGTATTGGAAACATTTCGAAAAACTGGACCTACCTAGTAGGTAGGTCCAGTTTTTCGATTTAGGTAGGTAGGTAACTAGGTAGGTAGTACCTACCTTACCTACCTAGTTACCTACCTACCTAGTCTGCTAGGTTATCTAGCCAACTTTACATCCACAACCTACCTGTTTAAACTTTAGTTAGGTACTACCTACAGTTTTTTGAAATGTTTCCAACACTGCGTTTGAACATTGAGCTAAGTAGGTGGTATATTATTGTCCCCCCCGAAGGATTCCAATCGGGATAAAATATAGCCTATGTTTATCGGGGATAATGAAGGATTCTATTGGTGAAAGAATTTTTAAATCGGTCCAGTAGTTTTGGAGCCTATTCGATTCAAACAAACAAATCTTTCCTCATTATAATATTAGTATGGACCCAGTATGGATAAGCTGGCCATTTATTAAAATTATGGCGAGTGCACGAAAGAGATGGAGAGTTCTTAGTTTGCAATGCAACTACCTTGGGAGAAAAAGAGATGACACAATTTTCTCGGTAAGCGCGTTGTGCATTGTGCAGTACGCAACCTCACGGTCGGTAGCGTCAGCAGATTCAATAGATCATGTTATTGAATAAGGAAGTCGAAATAGATAATTTCATTTATAAATTTTAATATTTTAGTTGGTAGGTAGGTGTAATATATTAATATATATTTGGATAAGTAAGTCTTATCTATTTAAAACTAAACTGTATAATGTACAGAGTATATTCATAAACCTTTAATATAATATTTAGGTACGTTACTTATAGCTACTACTACCACTTAAATTATTCAACATTAATTTGTATCTCACATTCACACCACCATACAAATTCAAAAACACAATACAAAAATACTTAGCGTCATAATATTCACAAAAAGGATCGTCACGGAGAAGTCGTAGCGCACTTGTTTTTAATGCAGAGAACTACATTAACAAAAAGTTTTTATATTTTTTGAGATAGGATATTATTGAATTTTTTTTTGCGTATTTGGAGGCTCTATCTGTTTACAAACAAATACTTCAAATAACTATGGTCTTAATTTTATTGGAACACTTAAAAATACTAAATTTTAGTTTTCATGCAAAATGTATTGAGAATAAGTTTTATTGAAAAATGGTTTTTCAATAGGGACAAGTATGGATATTATACTATTATTCAGGAGGAGTTCCATTGAACCGCTCCTAGTTCTAGTCCTACTACCATCATATTTTAAAGTTTAAAACCACCAGATTTAGTGGAAAATCCACTAAGTTGGCAACACTGCTGAAACGTGAACAGAACACTGACTGAACAGTGAACAACAATGCGCTGCGTAGCGTTGGCACAGAATTCAGAGAGGCGTTGCGTTGGTAGCGTAGTGCGTGCGATGCGATGCGAGGCAAGTAGGTAGGTAGGTAGTAGGTACCTACCTACCTATTCCTCCAAGTTACATACATCACAGGTATCGCTCGCAGTACCTAGTAGCACAGTAGTAGGTAGGTACCTTTTCGCAATCGTGTACCTACTTTTAGGTATGCTAGCCAACTAGCTAGGTAGGTAGATTCAGTTTTTCGAAATGTTTCCAATACAATAAAGATAATCTCAACACCTACCTAGTAGGTAGGTACCTTACACTATTGCGAGAAGGTACCTACCTACTACAGCTGTGCTACCTACTAAAAGTAAGTAAGTTCGAATGAGTCAGTGGCCAACTCTGGCGACGGAGTTTTTAGGCCGCCTTAAGGCCTCCGTCACGGCTTAACGACTTAAATAGCCGGGACCGACAATTTAACGTGCCCTCCGAAGCACGGAAGCGCTCAGATGAAAATGCCACTGGCGGTCACCCATCCACTTACAGACCGTTTCGAACGTTGGTTAACTTCGACGATCTATCAAGAACGACTAAGCAAGCACGACCACGAGCGCTACCTTACCTACTACCTATCCGCAATACGCAATAAAAAAAGGTAACCTAGACAACTTCACATACCTACTAGGTACCTAACCTACCTAGTAGATAGTAGGTAGTTCCAACAGAAAGACTCGCAACTGCGTCATTGTCACTTTGTAGCTTCCATGCTTGGGAGGGTAAGTTTAATTGTCGGCTTCGGAGGCCATATACGGCCATCATACGAACTTACTTAGATACCTATATCTACATTCTACACAACTATGTAAGTAGGTAGGTTTACCTACTTTGAGTTTTTTCTATATATTTTTGTTATTATACATACCTATGTACCTACCTACCTAGGTACCATTAGGTAAACCTACCATAGGTAGGCAGTACCTATCATAGGAACCTACCAACCCAGATGAATATATAACGACACCATCCTCTTACTATACCTACCTTAATTTCGTCATATTGGTAGAGTTGTTTGAGTGACCTCTGGTGGGATAGCCCCGAGTTCGAATCCCAGTGGTACAGTAACTTTTTGCTGTTTAAAACCGTTACCGAAGCCTTCACTTTTGTCGGCACACCTGGGAGTGCCACTCAAAGTCAAAGTCAAAAATCATTTATTCAGTAGGACAGCAGGGATCACTTAGAATAGTCTTAAAACTAATTTTACTCCTGTTCTTTCGCGACCAATACCGTGAAGAATCAGAGCAACAAACACGGTCTGGGGCCTATCATTCTTTTAGGTGATCCATGGATCCATTGAGTTGGAGCAAGTCCCAAGATTTTTTGTCATCCAAATATTGAGATATCTTATAATAGGCTTTTTACAGAGATGACGTTTAATTGTATTTTTAAATTTAGTGATTGATATATTTTGCAATTCGCTTGGGACTTTGTTATAGAAGCTTACACATTGCCCTTTAAATGATTTCATAATTTTATCTAATCTAGTAGTGGGAACAGCGAGTTTATCCTTATTTCTAGTGTTTACATCATAATTATCGCTTTTTTTCTTAAATGATTGACTGTTTTTTTTCACATCTTTCTAGAATATGATGCCTTATTCCACAGTCGACAATTGATAACTTGATATCAGCATACCACGCGTGATTTAGAGCTGTGGCTAATGCCCTGGGATATCCAACAGATTATTGAATTGTTTTTGTTATTTCCAGAAAATTGTTTTTTTTTTCAGTTTAGGTACTGTTTTAGTTATCCTTATGAAACTTTTTTTTTTTTACTTGCATGCTTTTTATTTAATTACATAACTGAAATCTATAATACATTTAGCTTCTTTTGATGTATAACAGCTAGGACAAAACAAAGTGGAAATAAAATTAAACACTAAATACCCTTGTTCCCCAGACAATTTTAATGTGTGTCACCCAATTAAATAAATTATTTTTATTTGACACCCTTTTTTTATTTACTGACAAACAAAATAACAAATAATAATGAAACAAACAAAACAAGAATAAAGAGGTTACTTCATTTATTTGCGAAACTCAAATTTGTTACTCTACCTACTAAGCAATGTTTGATCATAATAAAATGCATTTTTAAAGTCAAATAAAATCACCCTGCTGCTTATTTCCACTATGTCGCTGGCGATGTCATGCGAGTTCACTGCCACTGCGGCGACGCGAAGTATTTTGCGCGCGGCCTGAAACAGTGCTAAATGTCTACTGCTGCAGTCCAACCGGCCCTTAAAAAATATATATAACAAAAAAATATATAACCAGTAGTCGGCCGTCTCGTAAAATATAGAAAAATAATATAAAAACACATTTTTTTTGTAAAAAAGACGTAAAAATTCATAATAAAGTACCTAGACGGCAAGTTGTTTCAAATAACTTGAGATAAAAAGATAAACTTACCTGTTTTCCAGACGCCGGTAGTTAGTAAAAAATTAGCGCGCAACGCACTTGACGTCTCTCTTGGAGACACCGGCGGAATGAACTGAAATTACTGCCAATCCTACCAACCTAATGACAAGGAAACGTCTTGCATCGACCAATCAGAAATCATAGTAGCAATCAAAATTAATTTGGCGCGGAAATCTGGATTACTTTGCTATTTATTCAAACTAAAAGCCAGTAATGGCCGACTACTGGAGAGGGGCCGACTACTGGGGCCTTTACCCTAATACTTGTACAAATAGTGTTAGGTAAATAATTTGTATTTGCCTCTAGTGGCACTTTTTATATAAACTCTCTTTGTCTAGATAATGTTGTGGGCTACAATATTATATTACCTGTCATGTATATTTTACCTTCTAAGTACTTAATGGTCATTTCTTACTATTAAGTTCAAATACGCTGTATATTGTAGCTGTTTGTTGTCCCTAATAAATAAAATAAAATAAATATGTAATTCATATTGTTTTGGTTTTACTCACCCAAGCCAGTACGTACATACTTAATCTGATGAGTTTGCTGACCGTACCTCACAGATTGCACATTTTTAGACTTGTACATTATTTTCCATTTCAGGGCATTAATAGGACCTTTGTTTTTTACAAAAGTCTGTGCAATATGGTTGCACAATAAATGATAATAATTTCAATTAAGGTTATTGGCAATGACACTATTTATATGTTATACGTACTCATTAGCTAAGTTGCGTGCGTAGGTATTTTGAGCCACACATTTTTCAATTTCATACATATATTTTTTCACGAAAGTTCGTGCAATATTATTGCACAATAAATGGTGAAATAAAAGTTTAGTTTATTGGCAAATCCACTAATTTTTAACTAATCATTAGTGTGTGTGCGTACGTCGGCATTTTGATAACACACATGTAAAGACAACGCCATAGTTTTTGGCGTCCGGACATCTAACGATTTAAATCTTTGACATAGGCTATATTTTATCCCGGGGAAGTGAAGTTTTCCCGAGGGATCGCGGGTAACACCGCGGCGGACAGCTAGTATTAGGTAAAATTACCATCTAAGTAAGTACTCTGTTCGGACCTTGAATTTTAATTTTATTTTCTTTAGTTTTTATTAAAAAGTTAATGAAACTGAGATGTTCACCATTAACATAAAAAAAAATTCTAGAGAAGCAAAAATAAAAAAAAATGCAAAAAAATTTTTTGTGCAAGGAATTGAACCAGCATGTCTCTTCTTGGAAACCGCACGCTAGACCACTCCACTAACGATCCCTTGAGAACATTGTTGAAATTTAACAACGCTACAATCTACCAAAAATTGTACGCTCTTCCGCAGTTAGTAAAAGTCTAGGTAACTATGAAACTTATTCTGTGGCATACGCCCCTATAATCCGCCCATTTTACAGTAACCATACGTTAAGATTTCTCCAGACCTGTCGTTTTATTTAGATTTTTCTAAGATATTATGATACAAAATAAGTACTTACAAGATTTTTTTTATGTAGAAAAATAATGAAATTCTCGTTATTAAGACTATTATATTGAACATTAAAATATCAATGTCTACATTTAGGTATGTGAGCTTGCGGAACGCACCGTGGCTTCACTCACGTGGTACCAACATAATATGTTGTAAGCCACGTGCGTTTCCATTTAAATCGTATATTTTGTCTGGCATTTGTCCGGGTTTCCAATTTTTAGTATGGTAACCCTACTCGCCGCGATGCGATGGCGAGTTGGATCTCCGATATCGCATCGTAGTGACGACGCGACATCGCATCGCAAGCGCAGTTTGTCGTGTGAATGCGCTAAGTCTAACTCAAGTTGGCACACCGAATGGGCGCGGCCTAGCAAATCCGACGACAAATCGCACCGTGTAAATGCACCTTTACTAGTGGGTGTCGCTGATCGTACCTACACGACTTAACAATAAAACTCTTGCAAGCTTTTACGAGTTAATAATGTAAAGCGATATTCATGATTGTGACTAACAACTTCCACTTTGTACGCCAAGTATGTACGAGAAGAAAATAGTTTTTCAGCACAGTTCGTAGTAAACTATTATAAGTACTGAAATATAGTAGGTATAGCACCTACCAACTGACCCGGCATGGCTCGCCTTCAGTTCATACTCTTCTTCTTTTCGTTTTAGCCACTTTCGACCCTTTGGGTGTAGGCCTCCTTTAAATTTGCCATTTCTAGCGATCTTGTGCAATCTCTATCCATTTGCCTCCATCTGTTCTTTTGAGGGTATCGTACCAACGCATTTGCGGTTTTAAATTTTTTGAGCACCTTTTCCAGTTTTTTAATCCATAAAAACCTAATTTGGACTATTCCACATATTTAAAAAAAACAGTCGAATTGGCCTGTTGGAAGAAACATTTACACTAACTAACGCAGCAAAATCGTGTGTAGCAATGTATTGTTAAAATATACGAGGCATATAATGTGCTCTCAAATCTCACAAATTAATCAGTGTGGTTCTTGATTGACAATCCAATCGTTTCTTTGGTAAGTTTTTTATTCCGGCTATCTTGATTCTCCATCTCAACCCTATTCGCGGCGCTGATTTGATGGAATCTTGCTGCAAGATCATGGTTCGTTAACTTTCATTTCCAGTAACTGAGTTATGTAAGTAAGGGGGATGGAACACCGAATCAGCTCTTTTAGGCAGAAAATCTCGAAAACGTATTGAGTAGAATATTGTTGCTGGGCAATAAACTTCAATACGACGTACGAAAATATTGAAATACATCCGACGAAAGTTTGTGTAGAGGAATTAGTACTACAACAAGGAGTACCTAATTTTGGAGTCCTTTTATGCTTTCTATTCTTCAGGTAAAAATGCCTGATATTTAAACGAGCTTTATTTGTATCTTAAGAAGAAAGTTTATAAGTAGAGTTACTTTTAAGTTTCTTTGCTGTTTGACAATAAATGAAGCAGACTTGAAAAACTGGGACACCTAAATGTTTAAAACGTTTGTTCTTACTGCGAGTGAAATAAACTATCGCAATAAATAAAACTCTGTAATTTCGCGAGTACGAAACACGCTGAGGGAGTGCGTCACTTACCAAGATGAATCTCAATAAGGCCGAGACTACAAAGTCGTGGTTATAAAACCTGTTTTTGCACAATGTAAACGCGACGTGTTTTCCATTTATCGGTGAGTGCTATCTAAATGCCTGAAACTGCCAATAGCGACATACAAACAATAGCAGACACATACATAGGCGTATACAGGCAACGCCGATGCAGGCCAAGTCGGCATTCACAAAAATGGGTCACTTCTCATTGACGCCGCAACTCCATAGACGTATAATATGCCAACACTTCTGCTAAGATTTTCATTCAGCGTCTCTTCCCCTCCTTATTTATGATGTTCGTTTAAAAAGTACTCCTCGTTGAATGGTACGGTTATAATATAGAATCTGTTAGTTTGTACAAACATTTATTAGTTCAATTAACATCTCAAAACTGGACAACCTGTTTTGTGACCAAAACGATAAGGTAAAACAGCAAAAATGTGGTTTGGGGTCTAGAATATTATAGGTGCATCCATTTTCTCATTCTTTAAACCGTTTGCATCCAATTACAGGAACAATATGTTCCACTTTAGTGCTAAAAATAAACGCAATCTGAACCACGGCTGGGTCCCATATTTCAGAAGTTCCCATTTGGGATGAATCTAAATCTCCCTATCGTTGGCTCTCGGCCCAGCTTGGCTGCACAAGAATGCCTTATCGTTTATGGACTTTATGTCCAGGCATTAGAGCATGTATTAGAGTATTTTTCTTCTTGAGTTGGGTCATCAGCACGGTGACCTTTTGAAGAGAAGCTTGCCTTTTATTTTCTAACTGAGCGTTATGACATGCCTGGAGGTTTCTTTGATGTGTGCGCTGCACGCTAAAGTGAAAGGTCTATAATTCAGTATCTGTAATTTATTTCTAAGAGTACCTACAATATATTTTTGAAATCATAATAATGTTTTTTAAAAGCCTCTCACAAATTTTCTATTAAACATTAATCTGCTCTGTATCAATTTCATTATATCGTAAATGCCGCACCCAACTCAATTACAGACTACAGTAATAACTGATTAAAATTGATGTCGACACGAAGGACCTAAAATCGCAAGCCTTTATAGAGCAATGGGAAATAATAGCAATACAACACCCCAAAGGAATAGTAAAACCAAGTAATTTATATTAATAGGCTTGAATTTACGTTAGTTTTGGTCGTTCTGCGTTTGGGGACCGATTCTTGTTGTAACTAGACTCAGCGGTTGTTCATAATCACGCAACCATCTGTCGTATTTTGTTTTGACTGAGATTGATTTGGCTCGTAAACTATGTTTCGTTGTTATCTCTTTGCTGTGACTGGAGAAAAGTGATACTTGTTTCATTCAGTTTACGAATCAGTTGGTGTGAATTCGTCAAGGTTTAGTTTGCAAAATTGGCCGTTTAGCTCTCAGTTGAGTGACTCGTAGGTATACCTTTTTCTGCTGGCTGAACTGTCTGGCCATTTTTACAAATGGAAACCTATAAATAATTTTAACGATTAGAAATGATATAAAAAGAGTATGACAAAAATCTGTTTTATAATATGGGAATTGAAAAAGGTTTAAATAGTTGAATATGCCTCACTAAAATAATTGTGTCGATGAATCACGCTCAAAGTTTCTACAAAACTTATTTTCTAAAACCTTTTAGTTATTTCTATGCAAAGTAATTTGTATCTCACTCACAGCATGAGATTGCATCATAAAGTAATTATGTAGATTATATTTTCCTCTAGACTCCATCCCGTGTAATCTCCCTACTATTTTCTACCATCTACTTAATTAACAAGGTTATTTGAGTGGTCCATGCTCGGATTAGTCCGAGAGGGAATTTAATACGTCACAGGGTTATACTTGTCAGCGAATGAAATAGAACAGCGCTCTATGCGACATAATACTGTTTACATCAGTCGGAAATAGTGATACAAATATGAACATTTTTGTATATTTTGATATTTGATTTTATTAATATACATAGCTTGTTAGCTATAGGCCAGTTTAAAATTTTAGGTACCTAGCTTTTCAATTTGAATAATCCTTACAATTTAAAAAGTCATCAGGTTTTTTGACTGTAATAATTCGATTTTTATGTTGAAAAAAAACTTTATGTTCAGAGTATGCTTGAATTAATAATGTTCTCTTAGTAAAAAAGATATAAACCTCTGTTAAAAATAACATGTTATTAAACTTTTGCATCAAAAACACAACAAAGAATCCTCGTAAGAAGTTCTCGTATAAAATTAAAGTTCCACAAACAATGCCTTTGAATAATGACAGTAATTTCGCAACGTCTCGTGAAATAATCCAAGGAATTATTGCGTCAGTATGAAATAAACATGTTTCAACGTGATGAACACTCGAGTACCTATCGCGGAAATTGGGTGCTCAACTAATTAAGCGTTGTTTCGAACGGAGCGTATTATTTTGGTAATCATTGTATCAGAAAACTGATTGATGCTTATCAGTTTTGAGTTATCTACTCGTTAGGTTGATAGTCACTTTTCGTAAGATTCTCTTAATGAAATAATTTAACTAGTGCATATTTTATGTAAAAGGTGTCTAATATAAATAACTTGCATATTTGTATGTCTTATTTTTTTAAGGCAATAAATAAATAATAATAAATAAATAATACTGGACTTTCTACTTATATACTTTTTGTTTGTAAAAACATACATATTATACATAGAACCCAGATCCGATTAATATTTGCAGATCATACAAACATTTATCCCACGGCGGGGATCGAACCCGCAACCTTCTGCGTCTCAAGCGGGCTTCCACCCACTGCGCCACAGAGGTCGTCATATACATCGGCTTTTTATTTTAAAAAATTCACATTGGAATCATTGAAGCGACTCATTAATAAGGGTATTACGTCCCAACACCGGAAACCGGATACTTACCAGATGAAAAGAGTAAAGTAGAACATTGTGCGCGTGTTTCAGAGTTGCGCTAAACCTTGAACTAGGTATTATAACTGATATATTTTATTGTTGTAACAACATTCATTATTTTGTAAACGGAATAGGATAGCAACTGCATCTCCAAAGCGGTAGGTAAGTATCGCGTGGTAGTTAGTAAATGCTAGAAGTCCAGAAAACCTGTCTACCATATTTTTCTGTCGTTATTCAGTTTTAATATGGGCGTACTCAAAAATTTTATCAAAATATTTAAAAAATAGCCGCAAGCGAAAGTTATCATCTATACTTCCATACTAATGTGAAAGTAACTCTATCCTTCTGTTTGTTACCTTTTCACGCTCAAACCACTGAACAGATTAGACTCTAAATTGGCATGGATAAAGGTCCCAGGGAAGGACATAGGCTACTTTTTATCCCGGAAAAATCCGAGGGACCTCGGATAACACCGCGGGAGTGCACCTAGTATAAAAAAATGTCAAAAAGTGAAATAACAGTGTGTCTTTCGTTTTCTACTGAATTAGAAGCATGTTAAAATTGTTTGAAATCTCTTCACTTTGAACCCGGTAATATCGTTTGAAATGTTTCTCGCCATGTCACATGACGTGTAATTCGAGATCGTTGTGGATTCCGTTTTGATCTTTCGTTTCTGTGCCGCGCGTGCCCGAAATTAAAGGGAATTTCTCGATAGCATCGGTATCAGGGTAGTCTTTTGGAATGATTGTTTTGACAGATTGTGTTCTGTCAAACGTCAGTATTGAGTTTCGATTAATTTATTGTATACTGTGTTGGATTGGAAGACCTTTGATGTTTAATCCAGTCATGCGTTCACTTTCACGCCATTTATGACTTATTTATATAATTCTTACATAAAAATTAGCAAGAGCTATTTATTTAAATAACAGTGCAGTAAAAAATCCAACCAAGACTAAGCTGGCTTGGCCAGTTTTTTTTTTCTGTCTGAGAAGTTTGATTTAACTGGTATCAACATCAAAGTGTCTAAACAATTTCAAGAGACAACTGTACTGTAGAATACTAAAAACGCAAATATATTATGACAATACCTTTTACTAAACGTGTTTTATGTTTTCCGTAAGGTGTACTGTTTTATTTTCTCTTCTATATTTTATTTATTGCATAAACTTGAAAGCAATAAACCATCCACGTATTTCGTGGTGTTCGGGAAATTTTCAATCTAATATGCGGTGATTCGCGTGCCGTTTTATGATTTATAACTCCGAATCAGTGTAAATATAGTTTCAACCCGTTCAATTTAGTTTAAAAATGCTAGCAGTGGTAGCAGCTCAACATTAGTTTTATATCAAAATTTAAATTGAAAATATTGAGAGTTGATATGATAGACAAGGTAAATAAAGCTTCATTGTAAGCGAAAATAAGAGTTTTTTGCTCAAGTTGTTTGTTAAGGTTGTTTAAATGTTTGGCCTTAAGTGACGATACCCAAGAAAAAAAAATTAATACGTATTTAATTTTACTCTCTATAATCAACTGAATTCAATGACCATAATAACAACTATAATAACCATGGAAATAACTACATTACAAAAATAACCATACACAAAAATAACATTCGTTAACTTTCCTAACGTATTGTACGAAGACGGCCTGTGGAAACGTATTTTTTGAATATCAACCGTTATTTAGCGATAATTATTCAACTCCTTTTAGTCAATTGCCAAAATATGAATTTGCTGTATAAGCCAGTTTGTGAAAAAAACTAAGATTATGGGAACTAAGCCAATTTTGTACAAATAGGTACTAAGGCGGGCAATACACATCATAGCCTTGCTGTACAATTACAGTTTAACGTCTGTCATATTCTCCCGATGCTTACCAAAACTATAGAGCAACCCGGGCATTGGGGCACCAAACGGAGAACCAAGAGGAGGCGACGCAAGGCAAAGGGGTACGGGAGAGACAGCCATGCGTTGTCCGCCTTACGCTCAATACATCAATACAGCCAACATTCAGCTATCGAATATGACGCCATTTTATATTCCGTGTATGTACTTAGATTCTCGAGATTGCCATGTCACGTCCTAGTACATCGAGCACGTTCTGTCATATTTCCTGTACATTTCGGAGGAAAATTTCATTTTTCGTAACACCGGTACGCTTCTCGTAAGGACTCATAAATAAAGTATGATCTTTATATTCCAACGTGAGCTTCTGAAGTTGCTTTTATTTAAATAGCACAGCTTAAATAATATATGAAATTGGGTTGTATATGCAAAAGCTACGACCACTTTGACTTGATAGCTATGAAACAACAGCGCAGCGCTTTACTAAGTATTATGGCTAATTTTATGCCTAGCGGTTTTTATTATTTTTATTGTACTTGCATTTTAAAACCTAATTATTTATTTAAGTGTTGAGAGCGGATTTCGGAGTAGTTCACGCGTGTGTACGGTCAGCAAAGAAAGTGGTTTACCACTTTTGACAACAGTTTCTGTGAAGTCTAACTACCGCTAAGGTTTTATTTCTAACTATCATAATAGTAAAATAAACCTTTTTTTTTCATAACGTTCAAATGAACCTCAACCGTAGGGTGGTAGACCACATATTTTGCTGAGTGTACCACTGGTTTTATGGTCGTTCATAAACTACGGTAACGTTTTACTATCAAAGTCAAATTCAAGAATCATTTATTCAGAAAGACTGTTGGAATCACTTAGAATAATCCTAAAACAAGGTGATTCTACTCCTGTTTCACCGCGACAAATACCGTAAAGAATCAGGGAAACAAACATACTATTACACTGGCCGTAATTATTATAGAATGGTATTAAAAAAAACATACCTACACCGTACCTAATATTTGTGGCTGTTGAAACATAGTTTTGTTATAAAAAGATAGTGACATTTCAAAACGTTTATTTTGTAGAAAGTAAGCATATTGTGCTATCCATCTAGCATACAATTTAGGTGTCGCGTTGAGTGTGTATTTTTCATTGTACGCGTTATTTACTTTTCTAGTCTAACTCTTTGTGAAGAGTAACTAAGCGCTCAGGATATACAAACAGTATGGAGCTTCCAAGCTTTCAGCTTCTTTTAAAATTAACACGTCGTAGTACAAAAAAGTTAAGCATCTTTTAGAACACCATGTTGATACGTCATGTCAAAAGAAACTGTTACTTACCACAAAAAAGCGTTTTACGACTAATTTAGAACTAAGACACGGCTAAGATAATTTTCATTTATTTAGACAGTTGCTTAGCGCGTGTTTAGCTATTAGTCAGTGTTTAGCTAAACACGTGTTAGACCAGTGTTAAGACAATATTTTGTAGTACGACCGTAAATGTCGAGATACAATGACCTTTCAACAATTTGACTTTTCGTATCTCTAAAACATTTTTTTTTCAAGAATTTGATGCTGATCGAGAATCGGAACCTTTTTCCTTAAAATTCTTAACTAGTAGTTGTCTATGCTGACTGTTCATTTATAAGCCTTCGAAACAGTTTATTTAACAAAAAGAGCATTTAAGCCTTACACATTGTTCAGACAAAAGTCATAAGGGAACGTTAATTACTCGTTTCTTTCAGGGTAGGTATAAGTAGCAGTGTGAAATGCGCAGTAGTGGATTTTGAAAACGCGAGCAAAAATTTATTTTATATTACACAGCTGTTTCCAGACAACTCAACAGGAACTTGTTCTGAGACTACATTGAAAAGTTGAAATTCTAAACTACGCGCTCTTGCGTGGTGGGCCGCTTCTCCAGTTTTAGTAAATTCAACCGCTTGTTATACGCACATAACCGCCACAAAATTGTACTAAAATTTTAACCGCGGGGCGCGGTTCATCCGCTAGTTCGTAAGGGGGCTTCCTTGGGGGTCCTTAGATAGTCTAACTGATTCAAAATAAGGAAAATATTAAATGTTCCCCAACCAATCTGCTTTGAGAAACTCATGCCTAAACAGTTTGTTTACCCATGTATCTGAAGTCAAAGACTCGTAATAAAGGCACCAACTCAGGACCGTAGACTTTTCGTTCTCAAACATACCTCGGCCTTTGCAAAGCCGAAGTTATAATGAGTTGCGATGCTGCTTGTTTAATAAACATGCCTTCGTGACTTGACAAAAATTATTAAAGCTAGGTACTACTAGGTTTACCTGCGAGTTCGCCTAAGAAGGTAAATGCTAAGCAAAGTTGGTCTAAGAAAGTTTTGTCTATCAAAGTTACAGAATTTGATTATGGACCCAATCAAAAATGGAAAAACAAAGTTATTTCTTGAAATTTTGAGAAATCGTTGAAGGTGGGTTACATTCAGCGACATATAATTGAAATGTCACTGAATGAACCAAAATCAATTAAAAAGGTATAGCGGAAGCGTTCGTCATCTCGTTCTTTCGCAACGTTCGAAACTATAAATAAATAAATTTCAATTTATTCATAAAACTTAATACATAAAATTACAATTATTATAAATAATTGTAATTAACTATATTTAAGTGGATGGGTGACCGCCAGTTGAATTTTCATCTGAGCGCTTCCATGCTTCGGAGGGCACGTTAAATTGTCGTTAAATGATGGAGGCCTTAAGACGGCCTAAAAACTTCGTCACCAGAGTGGGCTACTGACTCATACGAACTTATTTTATTGAATAGGTCAAAGTAAAAATTATTTATTTAGCACTATTCAGTTCCTACTGAATAGTGATAAATAAATAATTTTTAAGTTAGAATAATCTTAAAAGTAGGTGACTCTATCTACTTACTCCTGTTCCTTCGCGACCAATACCACAAAGAACTAAGGTAAAATTATATTTTTGCATGCATGTAAATTACACCATCATGCTTCTAGAGAACTGGGTTCGTCGCAGTAGCTCATAAAAGCTCCATCTGTCGGTAAACTTATCTGACTCCGTTCAAGTCAAGAGAACTAAGCTTTAAGTTTGTTATCTTTACAGTTCCGGGCAATCCTAGATAGCAATCACTTGCCTCGCATTCGTCATAAAACAGCCAAAGAGGTAGATCAAAGGATCTCTATGCTTTTGTACGGAGTTTATCTAATAGTGGATTGCTACTAACAAGGTCTCTAAAGAACTACGAATTCCATGGCACCGCAACACCCAAATCAGGAACAAATATCTATGCAAAATATTTGTCCTGCTCCGCGAGAATGCAATTCTTGCATCTCTACCATGTGTATGATATGAATTATTGTTTTGGACTGTATCTGTTTCTTGAACGCAATTTTAACCCTGCATCAAATACTATACAGCATTCATTCTGGCAGTCTTCCTCTACATACAAAACAGAGCTAAGCTTAATGACAAACTGTTACCCGCGCCGTTATACTTCGCTAGGTTATTCACGTGTTTTGTAATTATTTTGTAGATATAAGCATACTTATAACTAACCCGTCTTGAAGGAAAAGCTGATTTATGCTGCTTCGGCTATTTACATGCCGTCTCCCTCTTACTTAAGTTATTTTACTAGGCATGGAAAAAAATCATAGTCCACAGCTTAATTAATCCACTATTGGGTAAATAGGCATCCTAAGCTCATCCACCGATATCCTGCTAATCTGAGCCATTGACTGGCGGCGACAAGATCCATATTGTCTACTCATCTAGCCGCTTGGCGACCTACGTTCTGTACCCAAACCCAGCCCACCATTCAGTCATTAATCTATCCTAGAAATACAAGAGTAGAGATATAAAGGACAAGCGCTGGTAAGCCGGTTCCAGCGTTTCGACTTTCTGTTTTCTACAACAATACGCCCTGGGGATTAAGTTAATGTAACTAGTTTTGCTGACTCTTTGTGTATCTTTGTTGCGAAGAAAGATTGTTTATGGAATAAAGTCCGCGAGGAATACAGCAATGCAGTCGTTTCTGTAATAAAATGTGGAACTGTAAATTCCAATCATGAAAGCTCGTTTTTGTGATATTGTACCAAGGATAAATTTTTCAGTTTAGTTCGAAAGTAAAGTTTCAACAAAATTGAATTTTACATTGAATGTTTCATTTTTGATGCGAATCAATACTTTATAAGTTCAAAATGAATGTGATTGGCTCATTCAGTTTTTAATTTAATATCAAAACCTTGAAAATCAATAAAATATAACCTTTATTTTGTTTTAAATACCGATATTTATTATCATGGTTATGTGCTTAACGTAATTTTATTTTGAAGTATGGTTGGGGTATTTTTTATTTTATTGTAGCTAAGTAAGTAAGTAAGTTCGTATGAGTCAGTGGCCAACTCTGGTGACGGT
This sequence comes from Epirrhoe alternata, assembly GCA_963565295.1. Taxonomy (NCBI): domain Eukaryota; kingdom Metazoa; phylum Arthropoda; class Insecta; order Lepidoptera; family Geometridae; genus Epirrhoe; species Epirrhoe alternata. Next base: position 6,182,926 of record OY751381.1, on the reverse strand, counting down.
TTTTAGGGACAGTTTTTAGGCCGCCTTAAGGCCTCCGTCATGGCTTAACGACTTAAATAGCCGGGACCGACAATTTAACGTGCCCTCCGAAGCACGGAAGCGCTCAGATGAAAATGCCACTGGCGGTCACCCATCCACTTACTGACCGTTTCGAACGTTGCTTAACTTCGACGATCTATCAAGAACGAATAAGCAAGCACGACCACGAGCGCTTGTATTCGTAATTATTTGTTGATATAGCGGACTTTATACACACATTGAAAAAACATTGTTTCATAACAGGTTACAGTCAAGATAACGTTTTGAATCGCAATTATGATCGCATAATCTAAAAATGGTAATAAAATGGTATAATCTTAAAATGGTTAAAAGATACAGCCTAGTGACAGATGGACGGACAAATAGACAGCAGAGATATAAATATAAGAAGAACCATAAAAACGTAGATTTAAAGACATTTACTTTTTTAATGATCGGCTTAAGCCAAACCAAGATGCTCCAGATAAAGCTTAAGATGTTTGAATAGATCTGCTAAGAGAAGTACCTATTGCGTTTCATTGTATTCATAGGGAAAATTACTTACTTACTAAGGGAAAATAATAAGCTAGTGTAAACAAAACAATCGAAGGGCAATTAATCTTCAGCTTTGATTGTGTTTAACTGATAATATTAAGAGTGCACAGTCCATAGTTCTTTTGTTTTTCTTGTCCCTTATCTATCAGTTTATTTTGGAGAACTTTCTGGACTGCTTAAATAACTTTTACAAAGTATTTATCTTTTGAATTGTTGTAGTTCATTACAATACTGGAGCTTAATTACACTTGAAAACATTAAATAAAAGTAAAGGTTGAGTTTGTGCTAGTATATTTAACTGGCAACGTTTTACTTAAATATTTCGTCGTGTGGGCGGGCGTATTTATTCTAGCCCTAAGGAGCACATAAGAACCTTTGGACTCAGTAAAAAATATTAGACAGGTGAATAAAACATATTAGGTATTTTTTTCTTTTCGTGTGGTTTAATATAGCCATATTTCTTTTTCTCGCCAGACAGATATCACAAGTTTCAATGAAAATCGATCCATTGATTGTGTTGTAAAAATTAGAGACCCAAAAATTTAGATTTGTAACATTTGCAGGACAAAACAACAAGATATCCTATAATAATGCGTGTGACAAACGAATAGGCTGCAAACACAATGCCGCTAAAGACAAAATTTCCCATAATATCTTTCAAAATATAAGACAAAATTGCCGCGATCATCTGCATTACCCATAGCCCATCATAAATTCACTTAGTTGCCCCGGGATCACAAACTTTTTCACCAGGACAAACTTACAGTGTTACGATGCAAATGAGTTTTATATCTTGCGGCTTGTTTTGAATCTTTCCTGTTTTGCGCCAAGTCGTGACAGCCAAGACTAGTACGCGTTCAAGCGCAGGCTTACGCGAGTCTATGTAAAATGCCAAAATGTACCTACGTGGCCTGTACGTACCTACCAGGCTACGCGTTCCTCGTGGGTCCTCTCTCTTGTCGGAAAAATTAATGAAAATTGACGCAGGATTCCTGAATGAGTATAAAAATAGGAAACAGATTTATCTACTCGTAGTAGTAATACCTGAAATCAAACTTTGAAACTGTCTTTGATTCTGGCTTTAGCAATTTAGTCAAAAATGTAGCTTCGAATTTCATCACAATAGATTACTCAAAGTTGCTTTCAAGTTTTACACAAAATCGATACAGAACAACAACTAAAACACAAAGAACTAATCAAAGACCAGCAATTTTATAGTCTCAGATCCGTCAACGATAAGAACTGTCACGCGACGTCTTGCCGTAAAACTGAAGCAATTTTTTGATACTGATCTTGTTTTCTTCTTGTCCAATCTCTAGTTTACAACGAAACCTTCAGTTTATTAAATATTTCATCAAAAAACAGACTGTTTATGATGTTAAACTACAATCCACTCTCACGATTTTTAAAGTTCAGCCAAGCTTAATAGGTTCATGTTAAAAGCACATGGTGTATTAGTTCATAAATATTTTTTTCTCAAAAAAGATGAAACACATACTAAAAAATTAATTGAATTATAAAATGTTTTTTATTATAATGGTATTCAAAGAGTGTCAATGAGATTAATAAAGTAAGATGTCTGTCCCGATGTGAGCCATGATGGTGGCCCATTTTTCTTTGTGCATCTGACAAAGAAAAATGGGCCACCATTGTTACCACCTGACAGCCTGAGGAAAGGCGACGCCACGGACGGCCAAGGAAGTGCTGGAGAGACGACCTAGACTCCTTTGATAGTGGGTGGTGAAACCTATCAATGAAGAGGGACGGTTGGAGAGAGTTGGGGGAGACCTCAGCCCAGCAGTGGGATAGCATAGGTTAAAAAAAATATGGTCATTTTCTGTCCGTCATTCCATCTGTCTGTAAAACAGCAAAAAAATATGTCACAAAGAACATAATTGAAGGAAAATTAGAAGTAAACCGTAAGAAAAAACAAGGACTTCATTACGAGTTCGATAAAATAATAAGAAGAGATTATTTAGGTAAGAAGGTCGCTGATTGTTAAAGTATGTAGTTAAAGAGATCGAATTGTCAGAGAGTAATAAATAGAGGGCATTGCATCTTTCTACAAGAGCGAACCTCTTAAAGTAATAATTAATATTAAAATAACATGTTCCTTATCAGAAGCTGGATGTATGTTATTTCAACTTCAAAACGACAATACTTCGTTTACGTTCCTGAGTTTACCATTTTGGGTGACTCATAAAACATTTTTATGGACAATATGAAACTTATTTTTATGGTCTGTTTATACGACTGCCTTAAAAATGGCTGTTATTTGTATTAACGGATGTCGGTTATTATTGATTTGCTTGTGTGTATCGTGTTACTAAATATTTGTTCATTGATTGTAGATTAATTATAGTTGAAAATAATTAAACTTTGTGGGACAGCTGGCAGGGGTAGTCCCAAACATAGGTCGAAATTGTACATATTTTAGAGAAAAGCTGCAAAAATACCAGACAAGTTTTGCTCCTTTGATCTGGGTACGTAAGACCTAGACACTCTAGGAGCTGTGAGCCGAATCGTGTCAATGGCTTCCTAAGACCCGCACTCCGTGATACTCGATAGGCCTTAGCTTGCCCGTCATATGGTATCCACGTTTCTGTCGCTCTTCGTATTTTGTGGATATATTTTTGTATATTTTCAAGTTAAAAAGCGAAAGTAAAGGATATTTTCATAAATATTAAACTTGCAAGTGTGCTTTATTACATTGTTTTTGACAGTGTTGATATGTTAAGTTAAAATCAAGAAACGAATTTATGAATCTTATGTACCTAACGTTTCTTATTTTTGTGACACTTTAAATCTCCTTGAGAGTGGAAAGTTTAAAGTACGATAGCATTTTCTAAATCAGAGCAATAAGTTACCTTCCTGATGATAAAACTCAAACTCCAAAATCAATGAGAAAGTAGTATAATTTTTAATATCTTCTTTCACAATGCGATCAAATATTATTGTCATTACAATCCAATACCAAAATACAATTACGCTAGTATTGACTTCTCTAAATACAAACATTAATAATACAACTGACGTCCATAGTTACACGTCAAAGATAGAAATACATGGCAAACAACAGAGTCGGCCGCGATAGAGCACAATACAATTCTGTCACGCTTCTTTGTACAACACGGTCCTTTCAACCCAGTTCCCAGTAATGTGTTAACAAATAATTATAACACGTCTTTGTGGGGAAAAATGTATGTAACCCTGTTAAGACTTGTCTTTTGAAAGGGTCAAAGAAAATAACCTGGTTTCGGAAATTGAACACAACATGAAAGAAAATGTTATTTAATTTTATTTAATTATGTTACATGAAATTTAATGTGTGTATTATATTGATAAAACCGATGGCTGTGGAATAAAAAGTTCAGATATTTTCTGTATGGTAATGATTTTGAACTTAAAGATATTCATATATTCGACATTCGTTCATCCGCCATAGGAATAAAGACGTGATCCTATCTCGTTAAAATCTGATACTGTTTAGTGTTGTTGTTCACTAGGATTTTCTTTTTTTCCAGATGTGGTGCCAAAAGTTGAACCTGCTCAAAAGCCTAAAAGGCCCTTTGACCAAAAATGCTGCATGAAAACTTCTTTGTAAGCCAAATGATGAGGCCACCAAAGAGTTTTTAATGAAAATTTGAAAAAAGAAGATTGAAGATGTCGGTAAAAGCCAGTGTCGGATGAATTAAAGCGGAAAAATGGCCAGCAAAAGTTTTGGCGGCGGGGCGATCGGCGTTTTCCTTGCTGTGGCTTTTAGCATCACGTGCCCGGAATATGGTGAGTACAAGACTTATGTTTTTATTTTTCATGCCCAAAGCACAAACGGTGGGTAGCGTACTATTTTGAACAATGCATAAGAGCGATTACTTTGTATTTATGGGACAAAGGCTTATTTTTTAGGGCTCTAATACAATTTGAAAATAGTATTTTAAAAAGAGTCCGTACCTGGCACCAATACAGGATACAAGTATTTTGTAATAAAGTCTAATTCGACTTATGAATCTATAAATATTGACACATAGCTTTATTTATTTGGAACTAATGTCGTTCAATGTTTATTTTATTTTTGTTAATAATAGATTTTTCAGAGAATAAGAATGTAATGAGAGTGAATGAGGCGAAAGTTGTGTGTCAGGATCGTAGCGACTGGAGATCCGTGGTCTCTGCCTACCCCTTTGGGAAAGAGGCGTGACTTTATGTATGTATGTATGTATAGATTTTTCAAGCGGTTTTATTGAAAAGTTTAAAATCTTCATTGCCCTTTGTTTACCGAGGGTACCTAGTGATTTTTCTAGATGTATATTCGACCTATGTTCCTCTTTGTAAACCTGATAACGATGTTAAATTTCATAATGATCGAATAGTTAACATATTGTGAATGCGTAAAAACCAAACAAACTCAATTAAATTTGTCAGAATTTGAACACGATATAATAATTTCGATGCTTAAATTAAACGTAAGTCGTAAAATTCCGTGTATACACGTGCTGACAAACATTTAATGCAAACCAAACTTTATGGCACAAAATTCCATGAAACCAAAACAATTTTATGCGTAAACCAACTACGAAGTTGACGACCCCAGAGACCGACCTGGGCCACAGGGCTATAGCAACCTGAAATGCTGATTTCCTTCTCAAAAATGGCTTAATTCCAGTTATATAAGCTAACGTTTGTTTCAGGGATTCAGAATATTTGTTTTCTTTTAAACTCAAATTAATCGTCTTGTTGAAACAAAAATCACACCAACTCCTTTTTTTAACTATATCTGGATCTATAATTTTTGTAATTTTATATAGTGCTAATCCACACTTGGTATTTCATTAAGAAATGAAAAGTCTTATCAAAATTTTGGATTCCGACGGGATTCGAACCCGCATCGATCAGACGATCCTCCTAAAGCCGGAGTGCCTTTCCGCTCGGCCACGAAATCCTACTTGCCGGTATCCAAATTTTCGATAAGCTCATATTTTTCGGTTATATCTGGATCATTCGCCTGAATTTGATGAAAGTGGAGCGTACTTTTTTAGACTTTTTTTCTTGGAAAACTGAAGTATTTTCATGGGACCGGAAGGCGCAGCTACAGTGCCTGTTTTAAACGGACGTGATCCCCTATATGCATAATCTTTGTTTAGTCCTCATATAAACAACGTATTCCAGTAAAAGTACAGTCAGCCATAGTCTAGTAAAATATGTTGTTTTACCTAAATATTTTTAGACCAAAATTCCAGACAAGCTTTTATCCTCCGCTTATTTCAGATGGCGTTTGAAAAATTAAAACGATAATCAACTTTTGTTACTGACTGTACCTAAAAGTACACATACTCGTACCGTGCCCGAAATTCCACAATCAATTTTAATAAAACGCTTCAGAGGCCAGCTCTTTACGCGTACCATAACGCCCGTGCATATATACAACGCTCGCTCACAAAGGCCTGGTTTGCAAATTACTCTCGAACCCAATTATCATGGCATGGCTTAAACATCATTCTCGATGAGCTAGCAAGCATATTTGATTAAATGAGACTGAATTAAGCCAAATAGGCTTTTCCATTTAGTCCTGTAGTTGTCGCGGATAGCAAATAATCACGGAATGCTTACTTTTTGTATGATGGATGGGTCGGCTCTTGACCTCGAAACTAACATAAGCAAGAATGAGGTCTACGATGGAGCGAGCCTACCCAGACAACAGGATTTTACTTCTGCAAAATGTGAGCTTGTGTTATGTATTTCGGACGTGTCTCGGAATGGTGTATTCACAGACACGTCCAAATATGACATCTTCGAAGAATATTAAGTGATCTGATCTGAAATAATGACTTATGTGCCTATTGGGGATATTGTTTCGTTTTCTAAGGTTTAATAAAATACTATTTTCTTTTCTATCCTTGCAATTAACTGTTCTGCAACTAGCCAGCTATATTTCTTGAGACTGCAAAGCTCGACTTGTTCTGTAATTTCCTTGGATTAATTCAGTGGACGGTCGACTCTCTTATCTTTTTTTAAACGTGATCTGAATATAGACCGCCATTACTTCTATCGGTTCAAGTTTCTTAACAAGATTATGATTATTGTTCCTCTGTGAATTTTATATACAAATTGCAAATATATATTAACTAGCTGACCCGCGCGACTTCGTCTGCGCATTATTAGGAACAAAGTGTAACTCGAAGTAAATCGAAATAACCAATGAGCGGCAATTTTTTTGAAGAAACATAACTCAAAACATTTTTTTTATAGCAAGAACTGTATGGTTTTGACTTTGAAAATTTTACACGCCTATATCCTATTCCAGTATGTAAACAATCTACATTCCAAATTTCATCACAATCGGTTAAGTCGTCATGGAGATACGTGAAGACAAACATTCGCACACACAGACTTTCGCATTTATAATATTAGTAAGATTAATCATAAAGACAATAAATTCTACATTCTACAAATAAGATCTTATTTCTACAAAGAAAAGGAAAAATTTGTGTAAAAATCCGTAGCTTAGTCAGTTCTATACATATTTACCAGATCTTTCGAAGGAAAAGATTAGCTAGACTGGAAATTGCTTTCATAAGCAGAATAAATTATCTGGAATTAATGTTTAGGCACAAGAAATACCTGTATTTATACACCAAAAAAAGTCTGTAGCAAGAAAAGTGCTACCTTGAGTTACACCCAAAATTATGTATACCTAATCACCTATTCTTTGCTGGGTATACGCACCTTCATTAGCATGCCATTCCATCCAGACAAATATACAAAAACCTTTTTAATATTCTCTTAATTATTAAAATATGAAGGTAAGCTAAAATAAGTTTTAAACAGGTTATATTTAAATTAAAGTTATAATAACATAATTACGTTTTAAAACTTAAAGAAAAACCGACTTCAATGTTCAACGCTACACACGGCGTGACTCAGGGAATCAATAAGCCATCCATAAAAATCTAAATAAGAAAAAGAAATCAAATCGACAGATAATGCCATCCACCGGCGTTTATGGGCATTAATTACCAAAACTGCATACATTTTATGTCAAGTTTCGCGGCACGTGAGTTCCTGGCATTAGTAAAGCGTCAATTTGACATAATGCATAAATAGTCTTAGGGTCGATTCACATCTGACGGAAGATCCGTCGCGGATTATCGGTCGCGGAACGCCAGAACTGACAAATGTATAGAAAAACACTCGACGGATGATACGTTAGTCCGTCGAGTGTGAACGGTCGAGTGTTTTTCCTCCTCCTTTTTTTGAAGTCGGTTAAAAATATTTTATTAGGTACGGTCAGTGTCGTCAACTGGTAACCCCCTGCAGTACAAACCGCCTTACTAAAGGGGTTACCGACTCACACTGCTGTCCTTGGCCCACGTTGGATCGACTTTCCGAGTTGATGTTTGTGTTGATTTGATTTTGCCCTTATCTCTTAAAAAGGCATCATTGATCCTTTAATGCAATTTTCAGTTTCAGACCCTAATTAAAGAACTTAATATAGGTAAATAAAATACGCATAATTATTATTGGCTGTAGTACAAACCACCATATCACTATGGTCTTATTGGTCATGTCATCTAGGGTTACCACAAATAAAATACAAGAGTTTGTTCATGTTCAACTTTCAGAGACAATTCTCGCTTTTGTTTTGTTCCCCGCTCGGGCGTACTTTGTTGACAGTACAAATACAGTAGTGAATAAAATATGAAAGTATTTTGACCGCGCTGGCTCTGGGTCCAATTGGTGTTGACTTTCTGCTCTACACAATGTACATATTTATTCTGAATTTAAAATACAATGTATGGCTACAAAAGCTACAAAGTCATAATATGAAGAAATAAAAATATGTTTTATGCAATATTCGCACTTCAATAAAAAAATATGGTGATGGTTTGATTCTTACTTTTATATCAAACTAGCTGCGCTCTGGCGGTGTAACCCGCGATCCCTCGGGATTTTTTCGGGATAAAAAGTAGCCTTCCTTGGGATTTAAGCTTTATCCATGCCGATTTTCAGCCTAATCTGTTCAATGGTTTGGGCGTGAAAAGGTAACAAACAGGCAGACAGATAGATAGACAGACAGACAGAGTTACTTTCACATTTATAATATTAGTATGGATTTAACTGAAGTGAGAAGATTCTGGAAGTAAAAAATATACGATTGGATAAAAAAACTGTTATATAAAGTTCTCTCTTCCAAAAAATATTTGTACGGTACGTATGTCAAAAGTATTTTGCATGTAGAATCGATAATGAACACTTTTGTACGCATGACTTCAAATACTTTTTGATGTCACTCGACGGTAAACCTATTGAACATAATTATGTAGTTGTCTTGTCATTATTATTATTACAAGCCCTCACTGTCCCACTGCTGGACAAAGGCCTCGCGCCACTCTTTCCTTGCTAGTGAGGCCCAGTTGGCGTTGAATTTGGCGAGCTCGTCCCTCCAGACTCCAGTCTTGTCATTATTATTTTTTACACTTGGTCATTATTATCTTGGTTTTTTTTTATGATATTAATAAAAACGTAAACAGGGTCACGACTGTATCCCCAAGGCGCGGTAGACATTCTATCAGATCTTTATATTCCAGATTCTTTGAAGATGTCTAAGGGGGTAGTATATTAATCTATATATATAAAAGAAAGTCGTGTTAGTTACACCACTTATAACTCAAGAACCGCTGACCAGATTAAGCTGAAATTTGGCAAAGATTATACCCCAGGGACGGACAAAGGCTACTTTTTTTTTTAAATAATCATAAGGGGGCTTGAAAATAAGGGTTGCAAGTTTGTATGGGAAAAAAAGTTAAGCAACCCTGGGCGCCGCCATAAAGATGATGGGTGACCGCCCGGGGCCACTTTTTGCACGCCAGATTTTTTTTATTTTTTTTTTATTTTGCATGATAAATGATTTTAAAATTAATGATAAACATGTAACATGTACCATTCCCATTCATCAAAACATCCGAACTTTTTAAACTTTCGTGATTTGGAGATATAATTCTTATTTTAAACAGGGTAAGTATAAGTACCTATAAATCACGAAGGTACCTATTGTTATTCTTTCTTTTTTCCGACGTTTAGGACGCTGTAAAACGTCGGAAAAAAGGGTAGGATAAAGGTACGTGATAAATACCCGGTTTAAAATAAGAATTAATACATGTATCCGAAGTTATGATTTTCCTTGACTTTGGTTAGAACGCCATCTATATCGCCGAGGTTTCGATTCTTTTTGTTGGTTTTCAAGTAATTACCTAATGTTATTTTATTTTGCTACCTTGCGCGGGTTTCAGGAACCAGCTAGAAACTAAAATATATTTTTTTTGGCGTTTATTTTACCTGGTAATTTAGAAGTTTCAGTTGTAACGCAAGTAGATGGCGCTGCTAATTTTGACCGATTTCTAGATCGCGCTATCGTTGCGTTTTTGCAAAGTTTACCTTAGCTCAAAATTTCTTAGCTCATTTCGTTTGAATAATTATTTCAAAGTTCGCTTTTTCTTTTGGTTGGTGTTTGGATTTTTGGATATTATTTACGTTGATTGAAGTCTGTCTGTCTGTTGAACATTATAAAAGATACTAGCTGACCCGCGCAACTTCGTCTGCGCAATATTAGGAACAAAGTACAGGAGTTTTGAGTGAATCGAGAGTATAATCATATTTTTTTTATATTTATGTTTCTCTCAAAAATCTAATAATAGATAGAGGTAGGTAGGGAAAATCTTATTAAGATTTTAAGATAAGATTTTCCCTACCTCTATCTATTATGGGATTCTTGAGAGAAACATAAATATAAAAAAAATATTATTATCATAACAAGCGACGGAGTTTTATATTTTGTACTAGCTGACCCGCGCAACTTCGTCTGCGCATTATTAGGAACAAAGTGGAGGAGTTTTGAGTGAATCGAGAGTACAAAATATAAAACTCCGTCGCATGATATAATATTTTTTTTATATATGTTTCTCTCAAGAATCATTTAATAGATAAAGGTAGGAAAAATCTTACCCAGATCTTGCAATGCTAAGAACAAAACGAATACGGTAATTGGTACAGAATCGCTGAAGCGAGCGCAGCGAGTTTTTGAAGAGAGAGAGAGTTTTTGAAGAAATTGACTCGAAACGTATTTTTTTATAGCAAGAACTGTGTGGTTTAAAATTTCGAAATAAAATTATTAACTAATATTGCGTTATGTTTCTCTCAAGAATCCCTTAATAGATAGAGGTAGGGAAAATCTTACCCAGATCTTGCAATGTTAAGAACAACACGATAGCGGCAACTGGTGTCAGATTTGCCGAAGCGAGCGGCAATACCTACCCGCGACTTCGTCAGCAATATAAAAATATCGAAAACTCTTAGCAAAAATCTCCATTAACTTTTCAAAACTCAAAATCAAAGAAAATTATACTCGATCTCCGCCATAGTAAAAACGCCACCTAGGAAAAAAGTGTAAAGTAGTTTTGACCTCTAGACCGATAGATGGCGTTCTAACTATAGCCAAGGAAAAATATTTTAATATCAAAAAATCATAACTTCGGAGTTCGGATATATTGATGGGTGGGAACACACATGTTACATGTTTATCATTAATTTTAAAATAATTTATTATGCAAAATACAAAAAAAACGAAAAAATTTAGAGTGCAAAAAGTGGCTTTGGGCGGTCACCCATCCTTATTATGACCGCGCCCAGGGTTGCTTAACTTTTTTCCCCATACAAACTTCCAACCCTTATTTTCCCGCCCCCTTATGGTAATTGACAAAAAAAAGTAGCCTATGTCCATCCCTGGGGTATACTCTTTATCCATGCCAAATTTCAGCTTAATCGGTTCAGCGGTTTGGGCGTGAAAAGGTAACAAACAGACAGACAGACAGACAGACAGACAGACAGACAGACAGACAGAGTTACTTTCACATTTATAATATTATATTTATATATTTATATTTATAATATTATAGTATAATAGTATATATAGTATACTAGCTGACCCGCGCAACTTCGTCTGCGCATTATTAGGAACAAAGTAGAGGAGTTTTGAGTGAATCGAGAGTAGGTATATACAAAATATAAAACTCCGTCGCTTGATATAATGATAATATTTTTTTTATATTTATGTTTCTCTCAAGAATCCCTTAATAAATAGAGGTAGGGAAAATCATACCCAGATGTTGCAATGCTAAGAACAAAACGAATACGGTAATTGGTATAGAATCGCTGAAGCGAGCGGCAATTTTTTTGAAGAAATTGACTCGAAACATAATTTTTTTTGAATAGCAAGTACCTACTTTATGGTGTTGAATTTCGAAATAAAACGATTAACTAATATTACCTACCCGCGACTTCGTCAGCAATATAAAAATATCGAAAACTCTAAGCAAAAATCTCCATTAACTTTTCAAAACTCAAAATCGAAGAAAATTATACTCGATCGTATTTCGAAAAACGTTTTTAGAAGCGCCACCTAGGAGAAAAAGTGTAAAGTAGTTTTCCTCTAGACCGATAGATGGCGTTCTCACTATGGCCAAGGAAAAAATATTTTAATATCAAAAAATCATAACTTCGGAGTTGGGATATATTGATGGGTGGGAATACACATGTTACATGTTTATCATTAATTTTAAAATAATTTATTATGCAAAATACAAAAAAAAAACGAAAAAATTTAGAGTGCAAAAAGTGGCTCCGGGGCGGTCACCCATCCTTATTATGACCGCGCCCAGGGTTGCTTAACTTTTTTCCCCATACAAACTTCCAACCCTTATTTTCCCGCCCCCTTATGGTAATTGACAAAAAAAAGTAGCCTATGTCCATCCCTGGGGTATACTCTTTATCCATGGCAAATTTCAGCTTAATCGGTTCAGCGGTTTGGGCGTGAAAAGGTAACAAACAGACAGACAGACAGACAGACAGACAGACAGACAGAGTTACTTTCACATTTATAATATTAGTATGGATATACCTACTCTCGATTCACTCAAAACTCCTCTACTTTGTTCCTAATAATGCGCAGACGAAGTTGCGCGGGTCAGCTAGTACTTAAATAAAATTTACATTTAGAACGCAATTAGGATTAGTAATAGTAGATTATTCACCAAGGGGATAAAGCAGTGTATTATGTCACGGGCGCCATATTGAATCCCAAGCGCATCGAAGGATTCTTTAGTTAACTCCCGAGCGACAGCGAGGGTGTTTATAGTTAACTCCCGAGTGCAACGAGGGAGTTAATGACTAGAATCCTGAGACAGCGAGGGATTCAAGAGCGCCCAAGACTAAGACAGCTTTAACCCCGAGGTGAATACTCTGCTTTTCACACATAGGTACTGCGAGAAAAATAGTGAACCCAGAAAATAGCAAGCAAGTTTAATGAACAGGTTTTATAGGTAGAATAATAATAATCTATTCGTTTTTTTATTCAACCTACACTGTCCCACTCCTGGGCAAAGGTCTCCCCCAATTCTTTCCAACCATCTCGCTTCTTTGATAGCTCCCACCACCCGCTATCGAAGGAGTCGAGGTCGTCCGTTTATTCTCAAAAAATATTTTATTGAGGTCGTCCTTTCGTTCTCAAAAAATATTTTAGCATTAATATGCAACAACATTAGATCGCTCTATAGTTTGGAGGCATTATATAGCCACAATTTTTCCTTAAATTTGAATAAATTCTACTTGGAGCAGGTCTCTAATGGTAAACATTTTCATAGAAACGCCAAAATAAATTCGGAAGAAAAAGATTAGTTGCCACATTTTTTCTTTTTTTTTTCGTATAAGTTCTATTGGATGTGGACTCAATAGTAAAAATTTTAATAGAAATGTTGAAGTTCGAAATTCAAATCTCATTACTTATCTGTTCACATGAGGTTCAGAGGGAGAAATGAAATCCCATACAACTTTACCTCCCGCCGGCCATTTTGTTTTTTAGGAGGGAGTAATGGTTTACTTTGTGTTAAGAAGGTGAGACGAAAAAATTTATGGTATTCTTGTACCGAGTGTGAAAAAGTCTTAATACATCTTGTAGGTCAATCACCCTTAGCAGCATATTTGAGAAAAAATATTTTCTAAGCAATGAACTTTGCTCGATAAAAACAAACGCCAGACTATTTGAAGAAGCTCTGAAAGTAAAAATGTCACGTCTCATCTAAAATTATGAGTGCAATATTTTTTCAGACCAATTCGGTTATCTTAATAAATTAGTTTTTACTTTCACATTTTTGAAGCTAAAACGAAACCTTAAAAGCTTTAGTAAATATACTGAACAAAACGTGCTTAAAATATCTCCTCTTAAATTGATTGTTTGTGAATGTTATCTAAAATGGTCTCGTTTCAACTTTAAGATAAATACAAAATAAGTTTGTAATTAATCTCACTAAAACAAGAATAACTTCAATCACGCAATATAAAAACAGTAGAAACTTTCCAAATTACCTACTGTTCGTACTATAATTTTAGATAATTGTCCATGAATTGGTAAGAACTAAATTAATTGCTGCCGCAGTTGGGCGAGTTAAATTGTTTGGAAAATCATGAAACTATTGTCTATAATACTATTGTGAAGCAATGAAAATATAGTTTGAGTTGTTGTTGAGTTTGGAATAAAAAATAGTTTTTTTTTTAATTATCGCTAGCACTTGGATGGTAGCATCGCATTTAAATTTTTACGTGTAAACGCTCATCGGATGCTACAAGTATAGCATAGTAGCTGCGCCGCGAAAAATCGCATCATGTAAATGCTCCTTTAAAAATTATTTACTCAGCAAAGTAGCGTACAAATAGCCGAGACCAATCAAACGTTATAAGAAGTGTCCGTCAGTATTATTTTTGTTTCAGTTTCAAGTTTCAGAATAGGTGTCGACATTTTTGTTCGTGTCAAATGACCTATTTTGAGTCGGTAAAAATAGCAAGAGACCAATCGAAGGTTATGAAAAGTGTCCGTCATTATTATTTTTGATCCAGTTTCAAGTTTTAAAATAGTGCAATGTATCGACATTTTTGTTCGAGTCAAATAGCTTGACGTCATACAGACGTATTGACGTCATAGAGATTTTAAATGGATTTGAACGGACGTTTTATCGAAATCTTTCGATTGGTCTGTAAGTAAGTAAGTTCGTATGAGTCAGTGGCCAACTCTGGTGACGGAGTTTTTAGGCCGCCTTAAGGCCTCCGTCATGGCTTAACGACTTAAATAGCCGGGACCGACAATTTAACGTGCCCTCCGAAACACGGAAGCGCTCAGATGAAAATGCCACTGGCGGTCACCCATCCACTTACAGACCGTTTCGAACGTTGCTTAACTTCGACGATCTATCAAGAACGACTAAGCAAGCACGACCGCGAGCGGTCGTGCTTGCTCTGTAAATCTGTCAGACGTTGATCAGCGTTGGCAACCCTATTCAGTTGGTGCTTTGTTTCGGGTCTAAACAGCTTTGTGTGCGTCTGTGGGATGAAGTTGTTTCCTTAGAGCATGCCAATGTATTTTTTGAAGTGAAATGATGAATTTATTTTTCACAAGCTGAGCGATGTTTTTAACCGCGGTTAATTGGGAACACTTAATTCCGGGCTAAAAAACCTGTGCGTTAATCCAGGTTATAAGCTACCCATTTGTTTAAATCCGTATTAATGTTTACGCGTTAAAGGGCAACAAACATTCTCTGCTCATCTAAACTTTCAAATGTATTATAAGTAAATTTTGAAAGTTAAAATACGCATTCTCATTTATTCACCGTAAGAGCTCAAGGCACACTTGGTTTTGTCACTTAAGTATTATATAGTCACAACTTATTATTATTATTTTCAGCCGTTAGTGGGCAAAGGCCTCCCCCCACTCCCTCCAGACATCTCAAATGTAAAAACACACAACAACTTAAACAAATAAAAATATACAGGTTACAAGGAACAACAGGTTCAGCATGAACAGCAGGTTCCTATTTATCATGTCAAAATAAACTACGCATAGTTGCTATAAACTCGCAAAATAAATGTTCAAAAGTTCGCTATGGACAGAAAACAACATTTTACACAAAATGATGCGGTAAGTAGGGTTGACATCCTATGAGCGTGTATCCAATAACAAAATTAAACCTAGGTATTAAATTCCAAAAAACAACTTTGCTCTGATTGAAGGAAAACAAAAACGTAACTCACCTATTGAAGATAAACAAAGAATGTAGGCCGAGTAAACCCTATTACAGTCGCCTCGGATTGCGTTAACAAAAACCCGATCGAACTTCCTATTGTTTGCTTTCTCTCTTTCATGCTTGCGCAGTATCGCACGCGTGCGAGAGAGACTAAGTTATTTAACTACAAACAGTACTCAAACACTTACTCATGATAGTTAGGAATTCGTTGGGCTATCACTTTGCGTGATGAAAACATTCATTTTATGTATCAAGTGTTGGCAAATCAGTGGGAAATGAGAGTTCTGTGAAAATCGGTCACAGTTTTGTAGTATATCGAATATAGTACCTACTATTAGCCAAGCCTGGTAAGGTTAACAAGTGGACAAGGGTGATTAAAGTGTAGGCCTTTATAGATGACCAATACAAAGTTAGAAAGCAAATCATGCCATAACGGTGTAGTGCCTGGAACATCATTGAGATGGATTGGCATGCCCATGCCCAGCATCAGAACAGTCAATTATGTTCGGGAAAAATAAGCCATGGGTTGTCACACAATGTTTCCTTTTGCCAGTAATACGTGTTAATTCATATACTCATCGTACTTTTTAATAAAAAATATAAGGAATGATTCTATTAGACATTTTAATCCGTTTGTTGATAATTTACACTAATTCCTGCAACCAAGCTCGTTAAAACGCTTAACTCATTAGTTGCTATAACCAAGCCATGCGAAGGAAACTGATCTTTAACCTGTTGCAAATAAGGATGAAAATAATATGGGTTGCTTAATTACTTTGCCTGCAAGCATTATTTTGTTGCAATCTAGATTTTCTCTATAAAATTATAATATTTTGACATCAAAGGAAATCTTATCGGCTTGGCTATGTTACTGTAATAAAAAGTATGTTCTCTGCAGAATAGCTAACAATACAAATTGTTTGAAAATACAGTTAGTTTTATAGCGATGTGCAATTGACAGGTTCTCAGTAAATTCAACATAACAGTTATTTTTTTTATTGGTCAATAGGTTACAGTTGTTTAAGTTTTTTAAATTATCATTTAACCGAATGTGCTATCTTATTAGTTTAATTTAAATCCTATATAATAAATAGTTGGGTGTGGCAGAAAAAACATCAGAGTAGAGTGAAAGCTGTTGAAATGAGAGCGTTGCGTAGTATGTGTGGGGAAACTTTGAATGATAGAGTGAGAAATAGTGTGATAAGGGAACAGTGTGGAGTGAAAGAAGATGTAGTGTTGAGGATCGAGAAAGGTATGTTAAGATGGTTTGGGCATGTAGAGAGGATGGATGACAATCGTTTGACAAAGCAAGTGTATGAGGCGAGTGTGCATGGGACAGCTGGAAGGGGAAGACCTAGGCGAACCTTCTTGGATCAAATTGGCGACATGTTGGAGAAGGGCCAGGTCAAAAGTACCCTAAACCGACGAGCATGTATGAAGAATGTAATGAGAGTGAATGAGGCGAAAGTTGTGTGTCAGGATCGTAGCGACTGGAGATCCGTGGTCTCTGCCTACCCCTTTGGGAAAGAGGCGTGACTTTATGTATGTATGTATGTAAATAGGACACGGTTTGTTAAAATAATATTGTTTCAAATTTTCAATACTCAAAGTTTTTTCTGTATACATACATAATAAAGGTGGGTGCAGACTTATCTATAATAGAAAAAATGCTGAGACATCAGAAGCCAGCCGCATTTTCTGAAGTGATTAGTATTTTTTGTATAGAAAAATTACTGCGGAGCGTACGACGCGGACAAATCTGCGATCAACTTAAATTCTCTCATTCTGATTTAAAAATAAGGCTGATATTTTAATTGTAAGATGTATCAGCCATTTCACCAGCAAGTTGAGAAAACTAAGTATAAGAAACCGTGCTATTTATATTAAGTTCTTAGTCGATCTCACTATTCAGAAAACTGCATTTTCTTTAGATCTCATATAATTGTCGTAAATGAAAGCGGTCAGGTAGTCACTTCCGTATTTTGTTTCATGTTGTGCGACCATTGTCCACAGGCCTTTGTGTTGGGGTGCGATTAGATAATGTCCTCTTTTGTTACTGGTCAATGCAGTGTTCTGTTCAGAACACACCTGTGTGTTTAATGCAGAACTAGCTACGCGGTGTTATCCGCAGTTGACCGGTCATTTATAAAATGGTAGCGGAAAACTAGAAAGTTTTACTAAGTATAGATTGTGTTGGCCCGACTTCAAAATATGTAGGTTCTTTTTATTAACCGACTTCATAAAAAGGAGGAGGTTCTATGTTCGGGTGTATGTATGTTTTTTTTTTTTTTTTTTTTTTATGTATGTTCACCGATATCTCCGTCAGTTGTGAACCGATTTCCAAAATTATTTTTTTGTTTGAAAGGGTATGTTACCATAGTGGTCCCATAAAAATTTTACTCCTGAGGGATTGATAGTTTTCCCGTAAATCAAAAAAAATCACCGATCTTTCCGAAAAATGTGGACCGATTTCCAAAATTTTTTTTTGCTTGAAATGGTATCTATATCTCGAGGTGGTCCTCATACTTTTTTTTCCTGAGGGATTGATATTTTTCCTGTAAAACTCAAAAAACCTCATTCTCACTACACAATCTGAGTCAAACGTTGAATAGTTTGACATGTTTATACTCTCGAGGTGGTCCCATATAAATTTTATTCCTGAGGGATTGATAGTTTTCCCGTAAAACTCAAAAAACTTCATTCTCACTACACAATCTGAGTCAAACGTAGAATAGTTTGACATGTTTATACTCTCGAGGTGGTCCATATAAATTTTATTCCTGAGGGATTGATAGTTTTCCCGTAAAACTCAAAAAACCTCATTCTCACTCTAACTTCTTTAATCTTGACTATTCCAATATCTAACCTAACCTACTATATTATTTACACTTACACTTTATTTACACTACACACAGTGTTTATTTACACTAAAAAGAGAAAAATAAGAATATACACATGCAAGTATTATTTACAGTATTCAATTAATAAATTATTATGTTATATTATGTATTTGAAGTCGGTGCCAACTATTCTACTCAAACTACTCGATACAATTTTGCACCCAAGTTCTATTGTACTCGCAATTTCTTCTTAGATGTAAATGCATAGTTGGCACCGACTTCAAATATAATATAACATAATAATTTATTAATTGAATACTGTAAATAATACTTGCATGTGTATATTCTTATTTTTCTCTTTTTAGTGTAGGTACATAGAAGGTTCTTAGTGTCTGTTATGTGAAGTCGGTTCAATTTTTTTTTCAAAAATTTGTATAATGATCATAGATATGAATGTTGTGAAACGATTACAACTCATTTATGTTAGAAAGGGCTAAAACATACCTATTAATAAATTAATTTATTTCTGAAGAAATGATGCTGTTTCTGTTAAACTTAAAAACCTTATTCGCGTTCGCATTTTCTACTCGAGCCTAGCAGTCGGTTTTATTTTTAGTTTACAACATAATTTTAAATGATATCCATTAAAAATGATATTGCCATCTTGTTCTAATTTTTGACTAATCCTTAGTCAGCGTTTGTTTTTGAACAAAACCCAAAGAGTTCTTACATCCATTACTTAAGTATTATGTCTACGGTAATTTGTCGCAAGGGAAACTTAATGCATTTTATGAAAATTAGCTTCATAATTCGCAAAACCGCATATTAAGACTTGGCTTATACACGAACGTTCCTTAGTTATTAGTGACATGACCAACTAAGTAGGTCACAAATATACCAACTTGCTAACTTAAAGCAATTTAAGTTTATATAACTCCTTTGTGTGTTTTGTAAGTTATAAACGTAGTGTCTTTGTAGGTGACTGCAGACAGTAGTTAATATAAGGATTAGTTCAATTGACTTTGGTCGTAAAAATTGTTCTTCTACATAACGGCCACTCGGCCACATTTGCCGAACTATTTGCCGAACCAATATTTAGAATATGACAGGCGAATACCGGTGATGAGGCCCTCTACACGTGACCGTCGGCATTCTTCTATCATCGGCGAATATGTAGAGGGCCCATAATTCAAGTGCACGTGCATGTTATGTAGAAGTATTCCCTTTTTACTAGTTGCAAGTAATGGAGTGCTTATCTATTTCATGATTGAAAGATGAGTAATTACGAGTACGGTGTAGAATTTGTTATGGCGTAGAAATTGCTACGGCGTAGGCTCGTAGCATACAACTCCAAGTAGTGTAGCGTGGTTATGTATTTTCCGTTCTGCAACTAAAAGAAGAAGAACTCTATTAATAATTAGATACGACCTCTGTGGCGCAGTAGGTGGAAACCCGACAGGGCCGCAGCATGTTGCGAGTTCAATCCCCGCTGCGGAATACATTTTTAAATGATCTGCAAACACAGAAAGCAAAAATTTATCTCGGGCCAGTGTGTTTCTAAGTATAATATGCATGTATTTACAAACAAAAAGTTTTATAAGTAGTATATCAGTTATCTGGTTTACAAGCTTTGCTTAGTTTGGGGCTAGATGATACTGTGTGAAATGTCTAGCATTATTTATTTATTTATTAATTAACATAGTATAAAATGTTGCACTCTCTGTTAGAATATTTTTGATCATGTTGTTTTTTGGATACAAACAGGTATTTAATATTTACCTTAAAATAATATTATGCGGGCAAAGAAGATGGATGGATTGATCCATCATTGTAACTGCCAACGTTCTTGTTCCTGAAATGTATGGAGCATGAATAATAAAGGTTTATTTTCATTTTCATTAGCTTCTATGGTGCAGTGGGTGAAGGCCGGCAGGCAATAGATGAGAGTTCGATTCTTGCGACGGGATAAATTCTGAAAATATTTGTCTCTCGTCTTGGTGCAGTAGTTGTAGTATCAGGATACTAGAACTTGACCCAAACAGTGGCATTCCAGGAGTGCCAACAGAAGTGAAAACTTGACCGAGGCTACTGTCCTACTTGGGATTTGAACTCGGGGCTGTCATGTCAACCATTCTGACGATACAATGTGTGACAAAATTAAGGTAGGTATAGTAAAAGATGGTGTCGTAACAGTCACGTGACTGAGTTTGATAGTTTTTTCCTATCTCAAAAATGCCCAACGTGCCTATAGAAGTTTTTACTTAAAATAAGCATAATTTAAAGAACTTTGGTCCAAACGTACTGTTTTAGTTTTAAGGAGTGGTTCCATTACATCCAGTTCTTTCTAAATAACCATTACCAAATGGTTGTTGATTCAATCTCTGTACGTTTGTGTACCGAAGCGTGGAAATGAAATGTTACGGCTCTGAAGTGCCAAAGAAAATAAGAATTCATAATGTGTTTGCATTTAACATAATAACGTACGTGTACAAATTTCAAATTTTATTTACCAACCGTAATAACGAGAGCATTGCGCATTTTGTAGACCAAGTGGTAGTCGTTCAAAATTTTATTAGTAATAGAATAGAATACATTTTATTTGAGAAACCCAAGAAAAAAGTAAAACAAAGAACAACAACATAAAGTAACCTAAACATAGAAACGAGAAGTATCGAGGTAGTTACTTACTTGCCCAATCACTAGTCTGTAAGTTCGACGCTCGGATGCAAAATGACATCGGTTAAGCAAAGCATGCTAAAAATCGCCTCGTGTAAATGCATCTTTAGTATCAATTTTATAACTCAGCTAGGTGACACTCAACAAATGAGATTACACTATACTAGCGTTTTGCGATCTGTAAGGCGCAAATCCCACCATCAGGCGTCTTCCTATTCCATTCAAATGTCATACTAAATGCATTGAAATAAACCACAAATTAGGACATACCGAGATTTGAACGAAAAAGTCAAAAAACATTTATTTAGTAGGACCACTGGGATCACAATCTTCTCAAAGCTAGGTGATTTTACTCCTGTTCCTTTGCAACTAAAACCGTGAATAGAATAGGAAGACGCCCGAAGCCAGACGCAATTTAGATGTGGCCTGCGCCTAAGTTGTTTTATAATTTTACCCCCCCCGACCCCTAGAAAAAGGCTGCAACATTGTTTTTAGTTCACTGTTCAACTGTTTATACTGCTAGACTATGTAGAGCTGCCTACAAACGTGACTTGCTCTATACGATAATTATTCATGAGCTTTCAGAATATGTTCGGTTTAACAAGGAAAGTTAGGTTATATCGAAGCTTATTTGTAAACTTAGTTTAGTCAAAGTGGACGTTGTAGGTAATATTTACAGAAAAATCAATACCTATAATTAAAAGGACATATTATTGAATGTGCAAAATGATATAACTTTTTAAACTATCATGGATAACAACACTATCAACACTATTAACATTGAATCATGGTTAGTATCCCGCTAATAGTGTTATTAGTGCAAAATGATACTCGAAGAAAAATGATTAAAATAAAGAATGATTATTCTTAGTAGCTTTCAGTTTTTTAAACAAACCTAAATGTTTTTGATATAGGTACAGGGTGGATTTATGAGACACGACATGAAGGTATTCTTAGTTTCGCGTTAAAAAATCTACCCTGTTATCGTGCAAATAAAGAAATATAAATGTTGGAGCAAAACTGAATTACTAATTTTTACATTTTTACTATCATCAGATTTTTCATTATGCCTTCATATCAATAGACTCTTTTACTCCGAGTGAAATTCCAAATTATTACCTCCAAAAGGCTTTGTTCTAAAATTCTAATCATCTCAAAGATATGAAGTGAATTATGAAAACATTTGCTCCGGGCGTAGGGCCTACGCAAATCTAGTACTCATTAGCGAATAGCCGCGTCTAAACAGTATTATAATGTGCCTCAAATTTTTACTTGAATATTTTTAGGGTTCGTACTAAAGACAAACCCGAAACCTTTATCGTATTTCACTTTCTTGTCAGCTTGTCATGAACAGGGAGAGATATGATACAGACAATAATAAACGTAGGTATTCAAGTATTTTCTAAGTAAAGTAATTTCGTATGAGTTAGACCTTTGCGTCGAAATTTGAAGCTTTTATTAAGTATCTTAATAAAGTCCTCCGCAATCAAAGTCAAAAAGCATTTACTCAGTAGGACCGCTGGGATCACATAGAATAGTCTTAGAACTAATTTTACTCCTATTCTTTCGCGACCAATACCATGAAGAATCAGGGTAACAAACACGATTTGGGGCCAATCATTATTTTAGGTGATCCATCTTAAAACTAAATGTCAAGCTCCAGTGGGAAGCCAGTCAACGAGAATTGAGGCTCGTCAAAGTAAGTTTAGATGCTCATAAAGTACAAAAAACTAACGCCTCAACAAAGTACTTTTCCTGGCATCACACGCTTCACTTGACTTACTTAGGTGGTACCTACCTAGCGTTTGCTTATGCTTTGATTTTAGACCTTTGCGTGCTCTGATTGCAATAGCACTGACAATACTCTTCGCACGAAAACGCTCAGTTGATATTGCTACTAGTTTAGCTACTTTACTAGTTCGCCCATCTACTTTTTTTTATGATGAATGGGTCGATTTTGTGGTTGTACTGATCGTTATACTTCGAGGATCTATCAAGAAAGACTATGCAAGTTACAATGCGCTTTCATTGGCAGTAATAAAAGTATAGTAGCTCATTTACGCTCAAATTATTTAGGATAGTGCTGTGGTAAAAGGCAACTATAATATAACAACGAATGTAATGACCCTCATAAAGTATAAATGAGTTATTCAGCACTTCACTAAATTGTGTATCATGTGGGGTAAGTTGTTTCAGTAGAATTTTGTAGAATAGACGTCCTGGAATGAATATAGTCTAGAAGCAGGAAGTTAGTAAGTTTTTGATCTTTTCAATTATTTCTATTTACTTATTTAAGTGATTTTTGTCACTGACTTGACAAATCAACCTACACTACTTGAAAGAAGTCCTCAAATATGAAGTTAGAGGGATTTTTATGATACTAAGAAAGGAAATTTGAAAAGGGGGGTGAAAATGGGGTAAAAACTTTGGTAGCTCGTAAGCGAAGCCGCGGGTGTACTAGTATTTTATACAATTGGGACAACAAAATAGATCTTACTTTTGTATTTCGTGAACAAAGTCAATAGGTAGAGTGCCACAAACTTATCTCTTAGCCGGTGACCAAAAGAGAAATGAATAACGAATTTGACTATTGTATATGTATTTCTCTGCCAACACCAAATATCACTAAATGCGATAACAGCACCCCCTTCACTGGTTCAGATAAGTTTGTGGCACTCTAACAGAAAATGTCGAATACATTCTGATCAAACTCGGAAACTCAAGTAAAATGTTTTCTTACATTTGACAGGTTCAATGTTCAATTAATCTGGTCAAAGACCAACTCAAACGCACTTATGGTACGGTTTCTTATTGAATTTGAGTCTTGTAAGTTTCCTTTGTATGGGTAATATACCTACAAGTTGTTTCCCGCGACTTTGTTCGCATTTAATACTGTTATCTTGTGTCAATATAAACTTTATTCACTTATTTCATAATTATTTTCGAAAAAAATGTGTCCTTTCCGGGGATGTAACCTAAATTCATGCTAAAATTTATCGAAATCTGTTCAGCGTTTAAGGCTCGTAAAGGTAATACCCAAGTTAATATTTTTTAAGTATATTAATACAAATACATACAGAGTCTACATTTTATTTACAAAAACTAAGCTAACTACAATATGTACATAAAATTACAAAATACAAGTCAAGCTATCTAAGGATCGTTATATTATCATGCAGAGTTACATTCACATTTTATTATTAGTATGGACTGTTACTGACTGTACAAATATTTATTTTATTGCTTTGTATTGGTCGGGTGTTTATTTTGTCGATCAAACGTTTCCATGGTCTCCTATTACCTTTAAACAAATACTCTTACAAGCTTAATCCCTACTTTGGTAGCCGTTACTAGGATATTATCTAAAACCTCTTGGTCAATTCAGATGAGAAACTGGATAGAAATAACCAACGTTTATTTTTTTCCCCATTTGTTTTGAGTCGAATTGCTTGCTCAATTCTGACGGCAAGACAAAATTTATTTACAAAATCCATTTGTTTTGGATGTGTTGTAGTACAAAAAAAAATAATTTTCTGAAATTCATGACACTAAGAAATAAATATAAAAAAACAACTTGGACTAACAATAATTGCAGAACATAATTTCAGTAGACGCTTACCTCAGAATTGTGTGGATAGGATAAGGCCGAGTCAGCTTAGAGAATGGTTTAGGTGCTAAGCAAACCTATCCATCTCAAACAATGTCTCAGTCTCTAGAACGACCCAATTATTATTATGGTGCACAGGGTTACCTCCTGAAGGTCGGCAAATCAGGATTTCCTGTGACATCTCAAACAAACCAAAATACAAACCCATACATTTAGACCCCTCGCGTCTGCGAGGGGTCTAAATGTATGGTACAGACTTTCTATCGGCCGATAGTTGAGACGGGCTATACTTCTCCATACTCATTACGAGCCGAAGTATATGTCCTCACAACTATTGGCCGATAGAAAGTATGCAATCTGCGAGGGGGGGTCTTACGGTATACGCCAATTTTTTTTAATCATAGCTAAGAAAATTCCCCTCTCCAACAAAATCTATATACTCGGAATGCCAGACAGATGAACACACGTTGAAAAAACAATGAATTGTTTTCAATATGCAAAAAAACTGTTGATCAAACCGACAAAAGCTTTCTCAATAAATTGGAATTTAAAGCTTGCAAAAGAACCAAAGAGGTGTTTCCACTAAACCGCTTTACATCTCGGAGAAGGAAAACTTTTTGATTGCTTTAAGTTTATATAACAGCTTTTCCATAAACAGATTTAGTAGGATAAACAGGCTTTTAAACGTAATTTTATTGGAGTTAGTTGTAAAACTAGTGGAAAGGTTAGGGATTCACTTGTAATATTTAATCTG
Source organism: Epirrhoe alternata (assembly GCA_963565295.1). Lineage (NCBI taxonomy): Eukaryota > Metazoa > Arthropoda > Insecta > Lepidoptera > Geometridae > Epirrhoe > Epirrhoe alternata. The sequence goes on along the minus strand of OY751381.1, from coordinate 6,157,354 downwards.
CTGTAAAGCTTCTTTTGTCAATTCAAACGCGAAGCCAAGCCTCTTGATTAATTTTCTCGGTCAGTTTATATCTCTCTGTGGTTTGTTTTCGATAGATATTAGACTTTTGAAATATCGAAGTAGTAAATAAGTAAATGTACATTTACTTACTTATTTTTTTCTTACCTTACACTTTGGGATCTTTAAAATTAATCCATCCACACTAAAACTCCGTCCTTCATTGTGGGAGAACTCCAAAGGCGTGGAAATTGATAGTTCTGTTTTTTAAGAAGGGAGATAATACTCTTCTTAAAAACTACAGAACTATATCGCTCCTGAGCCACGCTTATAAGCTGTTCTCTCGGGTTATTACGAATCGTCTCGCCATAAGACTCGACGAGTTCCAGCCACCGGAGCAGGCTGGCTTTCGCGGAGGATATTGTAACTGGTTTAAATTCATGCTAGGCGAAAAAAAAATAAGTGACATTGACATCTAATGTCCATGTCACGTTGACAGTATAGGTGTTGCAAGCTGTCAAGAATCTGCAAATTAATGAGTTGTTTTGTAAATCAGTCTCGAGTTGAAATTTATTGTATTCTTTTGTTTTTCGGATTGTGAGTACGCAATGGCGTAATAGATCGGTAGAAGAATGACCTGGTCTGGTCCGAAGAGTGTTCGAGCTTGTCTCTGTCGGACTGGAGGATAGATTTGCTTCCCGGATCCTCCCTCAGGTTTGGAAGGGAGTGAGCGGCGTTGAGCTGTGATCCCTAAATTCTCTGCTGGCGACTTCGAAGAACGTGTCTTTTTCTTTGGCTGTGACACTCGGACTGAGTGGTTAACTTTTTACTCGTGAACTTATAAATTCGTACTGGAATCCCTTCAGCTGGTATGTATGTTAGTGATCCGCCTGTGCGTAGCTTCGCCAGCTCTGTGACTAAAATTCTGGTTCTTTTGGTGGAAATAGGACCTCGTGGTCAAGTCGTGACGTGACTCCGGAGCCCGAGACATCTGCCTCGTGGACACCTGCAAAAGGCCGCCGAGAGGATCTTTTCCCTGGAATCGGAGAGCTACGTTCAAGGTACTTTTTATACCGGCGATAGGCAATGCCACGCGTCACTCCCTAGGGTTTCCTATCTTGAGGAACACTTCTTTAACACTATTCTCTTGTCTCCCCCCCCAGAGCACTGGCAGCGGGGTCCAGCTGAAGGCTCCAATTTTCTCGTTTTGTGTCGTCCCTGGAACGGCCTGTGAGAGGTCGTTCCCTTGGCAGTGCAGCACCGAAGGAGGCCTGGCCCCTTCTTTTGAGCTCGGCTCCTGCGGAGCGCCTGCGGAGTATCCTGGTACCACAGTCGGACCTTGTCCGCTGTGTATTTTTCTATATTCTGTGCTGTGTCCAAATTAACTAACTTTTACCCCTCGGTCAACTCTGCGGTATCCGAATCTACAACCTACAAATGCTGAACATCACCTAGACTCAGACTTTACTTTAATTTAAACCTATTAATATTTATCTGGTTGCTAGGAAAGTTAAATGTAGGCCTTCACGCCCTGTTAATACTTCTCGTTGCTATACCGACTTAAGCTGGTCATATAAAATTAAGGCGCCCAACATTCTTCAACACTCTGTAATAATTTAACTTATCAATATTATAATTTTAAAATAGCTTCTCTGTATTAACCTAATTTATTAGTTTTATGACTTTTGTATAACAGTGAATGCTGAATAAAATACTGTTATTAACGCTAACATCCTAGTTTCTACTTATACATCCCCACCTTTAAATTCTAAAGCGTTACAGTGGCGCTTCCAACTTGGTAAATAACTCCTAGCAACCACAGATACTTTTAGATAGGAATTCTTTTGTTTCTAAATTACAGCATTAGGTGAAAAACATTATTGCTAGGAAAGTTAAATGTAGGCCTTCACGCCCTGTTAATACTTCTCGTTGCTATACCGACTTAAGCTGGTCATATAAAATTAAGGCGCCCAACATTCTTCAACACTCTGTAATAATTTAACTTATCAATATTATAATTTTAAAATAGCTTCTCTGTATTAACCTAATTTATTAGTTTTATGACTTTTGTATAACAGTGAATGCTGAATAAAATACTGTTATTAACGCTAACATCCTAGTTTCTACTTATACATCCCCACCTTTAAATTCTAAAGCGTTACAGTGGCGCTTCCAACTTGGTAAATAACTCCTAGCAACCACAGATACTTTTAGATAGGAATTCTTTTGTTTCTAAATTACAGCATTAGGTGAAAAACATTATTGCTAGAACATAACTTACTAACCAACAAAACAACTGTGTAAAATATATTTGTTGTGTTTTATTTCCTTCCTTTGATTGTATTGGATCTGTGTAAATTGTTTTTATTGTGTGTATACTATAAGATGTTATCATTGTATGTTGCCAACTTTACTGTGTAAACTGTCCAGCTATTTATTGTAATTCTTAGCAACCAAATAACTTAAAAATCTAAAAAACTAAACTTAATATTTTAATACCTGCATACTTACTTCTTTGGAAGCTCATGCAAACATACAGCACTTTGTTTACTCTAGTTTTTACAATAGTGTTGTAATGGTGGAATTGTGCTTCAATAGATAGTGTTGTTCCGGTGTTACATTTTCTTGAATTCAGTTCTGGATAGGGTTTTCTCTACTCTAATATTCTAGGAACTACTGCTGGGATGATCCTTAGCTTGATATATTCCCGGTTAGATTCTTTGCTTAATCATAGTAATTTCTAGGATACCTGGTCTTATCTAGAATTGTAACTTTGTTTAGTAGGAAATTCTAAAACTTCAATTTGGCTCGGTTGCTTTGGGTAAATAGTTATTTCTTCTTGGATAGTTGTTGTTTGTGTGGTATGTACATTGATTTACTGGTAATATTGCTAAACTAATATCACTTTGCACTAAAAATCAAACACTAAATATCAACACATTGCAGTATCAATAAACTAATTTCAAACTTTTGTTATATTTACTACTAAATTCTCTCACTAATACTACATAAGTAAAATTAAATACTTAAATATATTCAAAAATAAACATTGTATTTTTGCATTTGTTGGGTAAACTAAATCACAATGGCTAGTGAAATAAATTCTTTCTTTCTATTTTGGCATACTAAGAAACTTAAAACTTCTAATTAATCTAGGTATGACTAACTGGTCTACGTTGCAAGATTCAAATCGTTTAGTCCGCTGATGCTGGTTCATACTCTCCTTAGTTCATTTTGTCTGAGATGTTCTCACAAACTGACCTGCGAAGAGTTGAACTAGTAAAACATAGCGCGATGGCGCGATCGCTAGGAGTGGCAAGCTAGGTACTCCTACTTACTTACTTAATCTTAAACTAAAACTTAACTCAAGCGCGTTCTAGGCTCGTTCTGAAATGGTAGCTATTCCTACCTAACTCCTCTAAGACTAAAACTTAGTTTCTAACTAAGATCTAAAACAGTTCTGACTAGGACTGTCTGAGACTCTCAAGCTCTCAAGAAAGCCCTGGACCGTAGCCCAGGCTACGTAACACTTGTCCCGGGAGTTGGAATATACTTGGTTTGTTGGATTGCTGGTGTCATGCTTTAATTTCTTTTGTTGGTAGGCACAGGCCCGCTACCCAGTGGAGTGTCGTGTGGTTGATCTCCTGTAATCACCACCCCTCACTTCCGCCGGCCTGTTGCGTGGTTGGTTAGCTTAGATTATCTGTTAGATTTAGTTGCATGCTAGAATTAATTAGGTTAGACAGTAGGTAGATAGGAAGTAGGTAGGTTAGGGCTCCTTTATAGGTAAATACTACCTATGGGATTTTTTCTTGTTCTGCAGTTTTTTTTCACAAGGAGATGTTCCCCAATTGCCATTTAGCGGGTCGTGACTATTGAAATAAGCCAACACTGGGTATTTTGGATACACTCACTTGGTTACTATTGACAGTCTTACCATGTCTAAACAGGTAGACTTCATGATGTTAGTATGTTAGTTTTCAATCACAGTATCTTCAGTTCCATAGGAGAAACTGTGTGTGCTTGTGGAGGTATGATTGTGTGATTTGCTAGGGGAGGTTTGTGAAAAGGAAGAATGAAAGAGATTGTTTGGAAGGAGAATGTATCAAACTGCTTAGGATCTTCAATCCTAGGGAACTAGTCCCCTAAGCCAGTAAATAATTACTACCTACCATGTAAATATACTACTACCTACTATTAGTTTATACATTAGGATATGTAAATATAATATTAACTAGGTACGTTTGTACAGATACATAGTTACGTACGCTCCTAGCTACTTTTCTTACCTTTAAACTATCATGATAGGTAGCGGGACTGAACAGTCGCTTATTCATTGCTAATAAACCTACTTAGGTACTCATAGGGTTTACTTTGAATTTAAAATAAGATTTTCTTTGTTGGATAGATTAACATTTCTGGTGTTTTTTCTTCTGTTCTGGTATTCGGCTGGGGTCAGCCGATCGAATTTACTGCGTAAATTCTGCTGGGCTGGGGATGTACTGTAACTGGTTTAAATTCATGCTAGGCGAAAAAAAAATAAGTGACATTGACATCTAATGTCCATGTCACGTTGACAGTATAGGTGTTGCAAGCTGTCAAGAATCTGCAAATTAATGAGTTGTTTTGTAAATCAGTCTCGAGTTGAAATTTATTGTATTCTTTTGTTTTTCGGATTGTGAGTACGCAATGGCGTAATAGATCGGTAGAAGAATGACCTGGTCTGGTCCGAAGAGTGTTCGAGCTTGTCTCTGTCGGACTGGAGGATAGATTTGCTTCCCGGATCCTCCCTCAGGTTTGGAAGGGAGTGAGCGGCGTTGAGCTGTGATCCCTAAATTCTCTGCTGGCGACTTCAAAGAACGTGTCTTTTTCTTTGGCTGTGACACTCGGACTGAGTGGTTAACTTTTTACTCGTGAACTTATAAATTCGTACTGGAATCCCTTCAGCTGGTATGTATGTTAGTGATCCGCCTGTGCGTAGCTTCGCCAGCTCTGTGACTAAAATTCTGGTTCTTTTGGTGGAAATAGGACCTCGTGGTCAAGTCGTGACGTGACTCCGGAGCCCGAGACATCTGCCTCGTGGACACCTGCAAAAGGCCGCCGAGAGGATCTTTTCCCTGGAATCGGAGAGCTACGTTCAAGGTACTTTTTATACCGGCGATAGGCAATGCCACGCGTCACTCCCTAGGGTTTCCTATCTTGAGGAACACTTCTTTAACACTATTCTCTTGTCTCCCCCCCCAGAGCACTGGCAGCGGGGTCCAGCTGAAGGCTCCAATTTTCTCGTTTTGTGTCGTCCCTGGAACGGCCTGTGAGAGGTCGTTCCCTTGGCAGTGCAGCACCGAAGGAGGCCTGGCCCCTTCTTTTGAGCTCGGCTCCTGCGGAGCGCCTGCGGAGTATCCTGGTACCACAGTCGGACCTTGTCCGCTGTGTATTTTTCTATATTCTGTGCTGTGTCCAAATTAACTAACTTTTACCCCTCGGTCAACTCTGCGGTATCCGAATCTACAACCTACAAATGCTGAACATCACCTAGACTCAGACTTTACTTTAATTTAAACCTATTAATATTTATCTGGTTGCTAGGAAAGTTAAATGTAGGCCTTCACGCCCTGTTAATACTTCTCGTTGCTATACCGACTTAAGCTGGTCATATAAAATTAAGGCGCCCAACATTCTTCAACACTCTGTAATAATTTAACTTATCAATATTATAATTTTAAAATAGCTTCTCTGTATTAACCTAATTTATTAGTTTTATGACTTTTGTATAACAGTGAATGCTGAATAAAATACTGTTATTAACGCTAACATCCTAGTTTCTACTTATACATCCCCACCTTTAAATTCTAAAGCGTTACAATATGGCACCATAGATCACATTCACACAGTGAGGCAGATTATACAGAAGCCCGAAGAGTATAATCAGCCCCTGTGTCTGGCCTTTGTGGACTATGAGAAGGGCTTTGACTTTGTCGAAACCTGGGCTTTTCTGGAATCCTAGCAGTGATGCCAAGTAGACTATCGTTATATCGAAGTGTTGATATGTCTGTACGAGGCCTCCACGGGGATATGAGCTCATTAGGGGAGGCTTATGTCCAGCAGTGGACTGCTATAGGCTGATGATGATGATGATCCATACTATACTTGATATTATAAATGTGAAGTTATTCTGTCGATCGTTCTATCTGTCTGTTTGTTACCTTTTCACGCCCAAACCACTCAATAGATTAGACTCAAAATTGACATGGATAAGGTTCAATCCTAGGGAAGGACATAGGCTACTTTTTATTCCGGAAAAATCCCGAGGGATCGCGGATCACACCGCGGTAGCGCAGCTTGTATTATATAATTTATTTTAGAAATTGCACTCACGGGGAAAATTAACCTCATGACCAACGCTCTTTTTCTTTAAATAACGAATCTCGAGAGAATTTTGTACAAAATGCTAAATGATTTTCAAAATTAATTTACATTTTGAAATTGAAAAAATCGGGAGTAAAACAAATCTGATAATTTATTTTCTTGATTTAAATAGAAGGCAGTTAGTAGCTTTACTGTGATTTAATTGTATTTCGTTCTGTGTTTCTTGTTAATATCAATAAAACCATTGTAAAACAAGGAAAATAAAAATCTAGTAATTAGTGTTTTGAAGAACTTTTTTATTTGTTCAAGGAAAATTAAATAAAGTTACGACAATTTATTTCCGAGCTTTGACAAATCTTTATTGAGCGATTTTTTGCGATCTTGAGCAATTTTACTTTGTATATTTGTGGATATCTTTAATTTTTAAATCGTTATCCCAATCTCAAGAAACTTGGTAAGTCATTAAGTATGCCATGAAGATTGGCAAGAAATCATACCTACTTGTTTAATCAATGAAGTAGTTATAAAGTTCCCAAGTCTGCAAGAGGGTAAAAAAAGTTTGTATGGCTCTGTTCACGTGGTAACTGGATTAAACATAGCGCATTGTATGGATAATGTATCTTCCTATTAATTAAAACAATGAGAATCAGCCAGTTCCAGAAATAACTCATTACAAACAATTAATTACAAGTGTGTATGTTTGTAAATATGTAGTATGTTGGACTGGGACTAAATAAGCGAAAATCAGAAAAATATTTAAAATTTCATCGATAGGTACAGTCACGGACAATAAGATGTATACACTCCATACTTTTAAAATTAGTATCACACTAAAACTAATAGAGTAGGTTAAAAACAAGAAGCGGAAATTGATTTCACATTGAACTAGTGGCGAAATCAATAAAAATACCAGAACATTGTTGGACATGTTGACCTGTACATGGGTTGAAACATTATGGAGTGTATACATCTTATTGTCCGTGACTGTACAATCATACGGTACAAGAAAAAATAAATTACTTTAGAACTAGGTACTACATATTTGACCCCCAAAACTTATTTTAAAACAACGCAATCTACATAGGATTTACTCGTATTTTTCTTTTCGTTAAAGCGACTTTAAGATTAAATATAGCCAGAAATATAGAAAGTAGTGCTGAGAGTACTGTAGACGTAATCTAACTTATGTATTACGTATATTGCGTTCTCGCCACAATCCGACCAAGCGCTGTCGAGGCATTTCTGGCAAGATTTATAGCGACGACTCTTTCCTAATATTGTTTACTTCGTAATGGTCAGTTTTATTGTGGCCATCCATCGGTAGCCTTTATTTTATTCGCCTTTCCGTTTTGGATCACTGGCTGTTTAATGTTGTAAGGTGCTGCGAAAGTGATACAAATGGCTCTGGTGATTTATAACATTACGCTATAATAAATGACGACTAATGTAGGTTATTGTTTTCTGAATGATTATTGCGCGGTTTGATTTATGAAGCAAATTCGTGGTGTGTGCAGACGCTCGTTATTCTTCCGCTGGTTCGAACAAAACTAATGCTTGTGTACGACTGATTATACCTAACGCTAAAAAATTCAATTTATTAACGGCGAGATAAATTACAGTTGATACAGATTAATTTATTTCGGACTTGCTGTTCGTCGCGGTGTTACCCGCGTTCCCTCGGGAAAATTTCACTTTCCCGGGATAAAATATAGTCTATGTTCATCAGGGATAATGTAGGATCCTAATGGTGAAAGAATTCTTCAAATCCGTCCAGTAGTTTTGGAGCCTATTCAATTCAAACAAACAAACAAACAAATCTTTCCTCTTTATAATATTAGTGTAGATTATTATTAATTAAGTATAGATAAAATGTTTTCATGGTCGATACTATTTCAAATATGCAAAAAATATGAAGCCATTTCCGCACGGAAAATAAAACCAAGGTCTAGTCACAATCTTGAAAGTGTAACAAATAAAAGAGGCTCGGAAAACATTGCAAAGAACAAACAGGCATTGGTAATATAAAATATGTAGGCCATAGAAAGAAAATCTTGTTTGTGTGAAATAACATTATTGGTTACCAAATCAGGGCAGTCATTGCGGCATCTGCATTGCGTATTTTCGCAGCAGCTTACACTCATATTTCAAATGTTTTGTGCGACCGAAATTTATAGCGGGTTTTACTTGCAATTCGAGAAGGAGAATGAATTGCGGTTTAATTTTTATTTTCTTAAATTTAGGTCAATGAACCCAGTGTGAGTAGCTCTGTCGTACGTAGAAGGTAATGATTTCGTTGTCGAAATGTAAAATACAAATTCGTGTTCTTAGAATTCTCAGAATTGAAAATTATTTAGTATGCTTATAAAATTATATAAATTACACCGCAATTCATTCTTCAAACTTTGATTAGATCTGTAAAATACCCTTATAAAAAAAGCCCTGGTAAAATTTTCTTGAAAGTTCCGAAAAAAAAACACAACTTCTCTACATAATAGCATATACATACTCCTTTCCCCATTTTCGGGGTAAAAATATGATAAGGTTCAGTCATAAAAATTCCCGAACCTTTGGCGTGCCCGGGGGTAAGTTTTCACCCTTGTTTTGTTTCTTCGTGCACAGCTATTTTACTATTCTTTAACAACCTACTAATAAAAATATGTCAAGGTTTATACATTTATAAAATGCAGCATAAATGACTCAAATAATTTTAGTGCCGGTCAAACGGTAACTACTAACGACCGATAAATCGAATGAAATTTTTACTAAACTTTGGCTTTATTTCGTTTTGGTGGCAAAATTTTACAACATTGAGGGTACCTAGAAATTGTTTTTAAGAAAGTAAAGTAAAAACAACTGCATTTTTAGATTTTTTCTTCAAAATAAACCTGTAGCTTCCTGAGAACAAAACCTTCTAACTACATAAGAAAAGGAAGCTGCTCGTAATGTTGTAAAATTTTGCCATATTTAGTATACAATTTTCGTCTAGAATTTACTACACAAATTTTATTCATAAAAATCTAAAGGCAGTAAAAAATTTTAAATTCTATCTTTTAAAAGCAACAGTAAAATATTAATTTTCTTTCAAATTGTTATTATAAAGAAAAGTTATAATTACAATCGTGTAATTGTCTACAATTATCGCTTGAAAAGGCGCTCAAATGTCACTTAAGTGTCAGACTAAAGAATGATACAGTTGAAACCAACGCCGACAGTCCAATTGTTCACAAAGGCCAAGGATCTTGTCACCCTAAGGGCTTGGGCACATCAACATGTGGTTACCTTAGGCAAAATGCGGCGAAATACAAAGACATCATAATTTCCTTCTAGCTTTTTCTGAAGATGTATTATATTGTACATAGGTACATGTACGTAGGCAACACACATTAATCTTTGGAAGAAATGAAAGAAAAAATATTTCGTTGCGTGAAATGACTAGAATTACATAATAATTATCGTGACATATTTGACTCACAATGTATACGATTCACTCCTATGAACAAAAACACCAGTATATGTCGGCAAATGGTGCAGTTAATTTCTATAGAACTATATCTTGATATCACATCAGATTCACATTGCAAGGCTGCAAAGCAACAAAGCATAGATGGGTTAGGAGCGTTTGGATGTGCTGTCAAAGAAGTCTATAGCTTAGTCTTAAGCTTTTTAAGTTTTTTTTAATTGTATCTAATGGTGTAACAATAATATAAAGAGTTATCTGTCTATCTATCTATAGGTAAACATTTATTTAGTCCACTAGGATCATGTTGTCTGTCCCAGCCCTAAGGCGATTTTAATTTAATTCTGAGGTGTACCTATTGTCTGATTCCCTTTGAGCTGACAATTTAATTGGATTTAAATAGTACGCAAATATGAAGTAATTTCTTAAAAGCATTTGAGAGTAAATATAGGACTAGAGTTTATTATTTTATGAGCTGAATAGAAACAATCTTAAAATAATTTAATGTAGAATAATAGAATATTCGTACGCTTATTTTAAAAGCGCTCGGTGAGGCCAAACGTGCGTAGTTTTTTGAATTGTGAGTCGAATAAAATGAGCTGGTAATTTACTTCGAACAAAAATATTTAACTCATTTTGCATCAACTCATTTTGTGGGCACGTACGGTCAGCGTCACTAACCAATTGCTAACGCTGACTGTACATAATATTTGTACGAAATCAATTGCAAGTTCTGACAGATTGATAATTTATCGAAGTGAAATGATTCTGTGCTGTGGAAGTCAAGTGAATTCCTCGGCTTTAAGGTTGTTCATAATAAAATTGTTGAGCTATGACGGTGTCCTTCTAAAAGTCAAAAGTTTTGCCACCAGAGTTGGCCGAATAGGAATTCACGCATTTTTTTGTAAGTACCTACGATGATTGTCTAATAATGTCTAAACTTAATGTCTTGTAATAAACCAGTATGAGAGATATAAAGTTTCACTGATGTCATAAACAGATACGAAATACAACAAGCTCTTAGACATTAAAATAATATTATGTTACTTAGCGCTAACGTTGCTAGTGTGAGTGTAGCCCTTAAGGCACCGACTACAAAACAAATATTATATTTGAGTGGGCACTAAAACGTTGGGTAATGTTTGGAGACGGCCCCGAACCTCATATCAGTAACGCTCGTATTACAGAACTGTTTTATCAAAGATTTTTTTTTCATGAAAAAGCTTTTTGCTCAAGTGTTTACTCTGGGGTCTTTTGCCACGGCCTTTCTGGTGCTTTCAAATTATCCTGCTATTATTCTTAGAACCTTTTACAGATATTAATAAAATTAAAGTATTTCTTTTTCGGCTTGAGTAATTGAAAACAATTAAACACAATGGGATCTATACCAAAAATTCTTAGAAAAATGTTACAATGTAGTTCATAGCTGAAAAGCAACGTTCTCTAAAAAGAACTACGCAGTTGACCTGAATCAGAGCGAGCCAAACGAGCAACCCCTATCGATTAGTGGCACCTTTTTATAGCTAAAACATCAACTGACCCGTCACTTCAAGTGTCCGTGACGTCACTGAAGTGCTCACACACATGATTGGTTCCACAATGTTTCCACACGAACGGATCAAAATGAAGTTGCGTTCATGGATTACATTCGAAATGAAAGATTACTTCGTTATCAAAATGGCTCCTTCCAGACCCTTACCTTGCTTTTGTGGTACGAGTTGGGAATTACTCTCCATGCACATAATAATTCAATTATTTTAAAAGAGTCACATTTACACCCTAACAATTCAACTGATCACCGCGAAAATATGTACGTACAATGTTATTAGGGATATAAAAAAAGGATCCCCAAATCCAGAAAAAAAGGGCTAAATCTCAAGGGAAATTCATTGTCAAATCGAAATTGACGCGAGCAAAGCCATGGGCAAGAGCTAACCAGAAAATAAATTCAAAAGTAAATGCAAATATGGAAACAATCTGTGCAGAAGACGATTTGAAGATCTGGGATAATGTCTACCATTCATTTAGGATTCAGTAAATACTCTTTCATTAAAATATTTGTAAATTTAAATTTCTTTGAAGCAGGTTCTCGAAGCTTTTGCAGTTTCTATGAAGTTCCTCGTGCAATATGCAGTAAAACCGTTAACTGAACTAGTAAAATTACTGACCACAAGGGACATAGTTTCAGGAGTTTTAAGAAGAAATGCGCTTTGGATTCCTTGGATCTGTGGATTGAACATAGTTGGGGTTAGTTCCAAGATGCGCTTTATAGTGAAATTTGAATATTTATTGGAATAGCTAAGAGGAAGTTGGCGCAACGTTATTGCATGTGGATTGTGGGTCGGCATCGTATAGACTGGAGCAGCTGGAAGTTACAAACTTGCAGTTCTCGGAACGGACTTTCAATTTTATGTTTTTTCTGGTCTTGTATTTTTTATGTCGTTCAATATAATTTACATAAGTAATGTTGAACATCACTTTTGAGGTTCACTGAAATTTACTCTAACACGTACCTAACTATAACCGAAACATATTTTAAATGAGTAGAGGATCGTCTGATCGTCGCGGGTTCGAATCCCGTCGGAATCGAAAATTTTGATAAGACTTTTCATTTCTTAATAAAATACCAAGTGTATAAAAATTACAAAAAAAAATTAAGTCCTTTTTTGACACTGAATCGAAAGAACGGCACGGAAAAAAATGTTTAAGTTCATAAGTTTACTTCAAAACGATTTATTTTAATCTTTAGTTCAAGATTTTAACTATCTGTATTGTTGACAGTGTCATCAGCCCAGAGGGAACTGGGTAAGACACCAGCGAACTCCTCGGCCACATCAGCTCCTGCTGCGGACAATGCGATAGCGGGGCCTAGGGCTGGGGCCGCTCCGGACTCACCACGGCCTACCCCACGAACAGGACCCTACTTCGACTTAGTCGTATCAAAAAACGTCACTGCTCTTCTCGGAAAAACAGCCTACCTAAACTGCCGGGTGAAGAATTTAGGAAATAAAACGGTGAGTAAATCCATTTTATTTTTATTTAGATAGCCCAAATACACATTTTAACAAAAACAGCCTTTTCTCGGCCATCGGATCTAACCATACGTACATTTAAGCCTTTAGATTCCTGTGCTGAAGGGTTTGAAATAAAAACAATGTTTTTCTATAGCTCTGAATAAGTTTAAAACAATAACAGTATAAAAAAAGACTTGAGATCATTTAGCGAGAAAGTAGGTGTGGTAAAGACTGCTACAAACTCAGCCACTAAGGAAGTAAGAAGTGGCATTCTTTTCAAGAGTTTTTGTTTTTCCAACTCCGAAGTTTTACGCTATAATCTAGTTAAAATGGACCTAAAGTAAAAAGGTTAAGACGATCCGGTATTTTCATTTGGCTCGTTGGTTGAGATTGCGAATAACTGTCTGGTTATATTTGTATTTGTAAACCAAAACAGGGTTTTAATGTCGTTGAAATTGCGAGTGTTCTCTAAGTTTTTACACTAAGTCGTTGCTTTTTAGATTATAGTTAATTATAGGTTTTCTACCATTTTAAAAAGCAACCGATTTTAGACTTTATAGCGCAACTACTACTCGTATATTATTTTATTTTATTTCAGTTTTTCAGCCACTGTTCAATAGCTTTTAAAATTTCTGTAATTTATCAAAATCTCACAAAGTTATATCCGATATCTTGACTTCAACTACAGAAGATTATGGCGAATGCTTCAAAATAGATTTGCTAAATCTGACCGGCTTGCTAAGATTTTCTCTATTCCCGCGAGAAAAGATAATTAAAAGAGTAAAGCAAACCAATGTTTATACGTTTCTGGTTAGCCATTTGGGGTATTTTCCGCGCAAAACGGCATAATTAAAATCATGAAGTGGAAATGGCATTAACACAATAAAAACAACATAATAGGACTGGTGGAATCTCTGAAAGCTGAAACAAAGCATTTGCTAAAGTCAAAACACTTCACAGCGTTATTAGAGGTCCACTGCACTCATTGTCAGACTAACAAACGGTATTTAAACGGATTTCGACTTTATAATCCGCAGGATAAGGTTTAAACGTCATAATTTTCTGGTATAGTCTGCTATAAAAGTCGATGAATATTATGGGTTGTTTACAGAAATTTAATTTACGGTACAAAATTACATTGTTATAGAACGAAATTTAGGACAAACGTGTTTGCAAAACAAACGAGTATCCTGACTAAGTAAATCAACACTTTTTATTTAACAAAGACTTTACATGAGCATTTGGAAAAAAAAATGTTGTAAATATGATCTAGTAGGTACTTTATTAATCTTCTTTTATAAAGTACTTTAATAAAAGTGAAACTTAACGATGTCTGTTTATGAAAAAAAAATATATTGGAAGATATTTCATCTTCTTGCTGTTGGTACTTTTAAGGAATCGTATTTTAGGAATCCTTTCCTTAAAACAAGTTAAAAGGAAATTTACAAAATGTAATATTCCTCCCTAGCATTGATAACCTAGTGCGTTCATTTGATTGTGCGTTTTGTATAATTAATGTATTTACAAGATAGCATAATGTGGTCCAAAATCTTTATCAGTCTTGAAGATTTATTAGATTGTGCTTTATATTTTTTGTGTTTATTTAGTTAATTAAAAATGAATCCACAAGCACACCTCTCACGCGTACTATTTTCCGTCTTTTCGCGAACTACCAACTATACCTGACTGTACCTATACAGACGTAGTAGCACGCCTAACGAGTTACCCTTATAACAACGAACGTCCAATTTACATAGCGGTGTACCACAAACTCCTCGCTTTAAAACGAAACGCAACAATAGTACAATGCAAGTCGCTATTGTGCGCTCAACTTTATAAATAAAGGTCTCATTAGGCCGCGTTGCCACATCCCCACATAAATAAGGCCGTGGCTACATTCACGATTGTAGATTGTAAGAGCTTGTTTACTGGCACGACTACAATTAACAATTCAAGGTTCATGAGTGGCTAGAAAAGACGGATCCTTTCTTGGGACCAAAAATGGCGTCACTTTGTTTTGGATTGAATAGATTTTGTAAAACTCTAACTAAATTACTCTTAAAATTGAAACAGTTTCACAATTGATAAATTATATAGGAACAAGCTGCGCTCCCGCAGTGTGACCCGCGGTCCCTTGGGATTTTATCGGGATAAATAGCCTATGTCCTTTTCTTGGATACAGCCTTTATCCATGCCAATTTTCAGCCTAATATGTTCAGTGGTTCGGGCGTAAAAAGGTAACTAACAGACAGATAGACAGACAGAGTTACTTTCACATTTATAATAATAGTATATGGATTCAAATTTCGATACCAATGATTATATATTCTTTAGAAATAAAATATAGGTAGGTAATTAACAAGCACCAATTCATTAATCTTCTCGATTGTTCTCGATATTAAATACGAAAGTTTCAGAATACGGCTATAAATTACAAATCCTGACCCAATGCCAACAGAACAAAACAATAATTGTACAACTTCAAGAGTATTTGGCCTACACATTCAAAGTACATTTCATTCCACCATTCTACTAAAAGCTGGTAGACAGACATCCGCCTGATTTATGTACAAACGAGATATCTCGTCTTTCACGCGAGGTTTTTAACCGCTGTAAACTAAATGGTTGCTTTAGTAGTGTACAATTTGTAAGGAATGCATGAATTTATGAATTTTAATGCAACTTTATTTTAACTTGCTCTAGAAACCGTTTGTAGCAGACACATGAATACTGTTGAAGTAACATTTATTCAATGCAACTGCAACCCAAAAAATAATAATAGAACCAGTTATGTGATCTAAGGATCTATAAAAACGATCTACAGCTTGCAAAGTGCCAAGTTAAAACAGGAGCGTGTCCAAAATATTGGCGAACTTAGAGAGGCGAGATAAGCCAAATTCCAGCTCTCTGTTTACGTGATAATATAACTTATACTGTTCTAATTTTGTGAAATAGCAATAGTTGGAGGGATTCGGTTTTGATTTGATTGTATTGGGGCTTATGTGCCTGAACCCAAAAGTAGTTCTTTCTTTAACCAGTGGATATTTAAAATTTGATTCCTTTTGGAGTTTTTAAATAACCTACATTACTGGCCTACATTACTGGTAGGCTTAAAACTTTATGAGTAGAAGTGTATACACAGAAAACTTAACAGCTCGTAGTAGTGCGAGAAGTACATTTCATCGTGAACATACTAAACATCTTACGAATCGTTTCTATAGTGATATTACAATGATAAAATGTGCTCACAACATAAGATCATTGCATTGTTTGTGACATTAATCCATGAACAGTTTCGTCTACCTTATAATTGCATCCTGTAATTTATTCACCCCACTTTTCAGTATACAGAGCTAATGTACTTTTTGTTACAGCTGAACATGCAAGTATCATGGGTGCGGCACAGAGATATCCACTTACTAACGGTTGGTCGGTACACCTACACGAGCGATCAGAGGTTTCGAGCCATACACCAACCACATACCGAAGATTGGACTTTACAGGTACGCACCAAACCTCGCACGTAACGCGCCACATGCGCTGAATTTTTTATTCTTTGTATGAATTCATATGGAAAGCACTATCCCGCGCCGAAAGCGTCTCACATTATGACGTCACCAACATTTTCTATTGAATTCAAATTCAGCACGATTGGCCGAGTTTGCTGCTAGTGGATCGTGCGATCAGTGCAAGAGTAATTAATCACCGAAAAAAAACTAGGCTAACTATGTTTGTGGTCCATTCTTCACGGTATTGGACGCGAAGGAAGAAGAGTAGAATTGCCTGGTTTTGAGATAATTTCAAGTGATCGTGCTATGATTCTAGTAAATAAATGTTTAATAAGTAAATACATTTGCAAGTACTGAGACAGGCATCACGGTGCTTGCATTATTGCTAATTTTTTATGATAGAATATTGTATGTGAAATGTATGTGTAATTAATAATCATGTATTGTGTTTTATGGATTTATTATGATCTGAAATAAATGAATAATAATAATTATTATTACTTATAGGGAGCAATACAACAATATTAAATACGAAACAAAAAAATAATATATATAAAATCTCACAATAATCCTAAGTCTGTGATTCCATCGTATCTAAAATATGAATCGTTTTCGGTCTCGAATAAAGAATTCATGAAACATTTCATCTCGCACAGGTATAAAAGAATCACTGGAATGTAAGTGATATTTGAAGACAAGTTTTAAAGCGTGCACCAGACCAGAAAATTGAGTTAGACAATGCGTTATAATTCTCTATCCATTTAGTTAGATGACTATAAAGCTGAAAGAGTTCTAATAGATTACCCCCTCTCCCACTAAATGGTTTCTTTAGACTAGCTTAGCTAATAAAATATCCATAGTAAGTGGGTATTTTAGTTTTAAACTCGTATATTTACGCTGACTGATATACTCGTAGTATTGAAAACATTATCGTGACATGATTGTGCGTGGAAGGACATGGAGTAGGTAATATGGAGTGTTTGCTGAGATGACGGCTGACACAGGGTAATGAAAGAAGAATACTGACCCCACATAATATGGGCAAGGGCAGGAAACTAATGAATACAATCATGTCATGTCAATTTTGTATGTCATGGTTTATGGATGACAATCAGCAAGGTAACCTAAAAAATTATGAGTTTATTGTACCTACTGTCTTGCGTGTCATCAGGCTTTTAAGAAACTCTGAGTTTATTCTGGATATTTTTCAGAATAAATTGATAGTTCCTAGTCGTTGAAGGTTTTACACCACCCAAAGGCCTCCGTCTACCGACTAATAATAGAGAAACGTTACGCTAGGGAACGGTTCGTGCCTTCAAAGCCTTATTTTAGAGGACTAGGGCTGCCGTCACATTAAATCGGACCTATTTGCTGTTGGTTGTTGCTGTTCATATTATAAACTACTCATAGAAACTTACTTTAGCATAAGGTCCAACCTAATGTAAACAGTTCTGAGGATATGCTAAGCGAAATGAAATGAAATTGACTTTATTGAATAACCACAGAACTCTACATAACAACTTTATATAATTCTGTGTGAATAGCACCATTGAAACACATTGCCAATAAGCATCTGATTCAATTCAATTTAATCTATATAAATTAATTTATACATGAAAAAACCAAGTGTGCCATGAGCTCCTACGGCGAATAAATGAGTATGAGTATGAGTATACATTTGACATCCGTTAAAATTGTCGAACGCAGTGTAAATCAACTCTTACTGTTCGATGAATAAACATATTGTTACTGTACACCAAATATGTGAAACAATCTACCACGAATACTACATATTAAAAAGGTAATATTATTTCACGTTTACAATATACTCTAGAGATTCACTGATCCGCACTGAAAAAGTATATTTTCCGATGGAAAACTACACTGTTTTTGTGATCTTTGTTTTAACACAAAATATTATTTCTGTTAAAATCTTCACGCCAGATATATAAAGAATAAAAATATGACATTGTGGCATAACTTATCCTTTTGTTGCAGATAAAATATCCACAGCACCGAGACTCCGGCATCTACGAGTGTCAGATTTCCACCACGCCTCACATGAGCCATTTTATACATTTGAATGTAGTTGGTGAGTATGCGGGAAATTTGGCTTTAACCTACTTTTAACTTAAACAACTTTTTAAGATATGATGAAAATGTATGGAGACGTCTTGATCACATTAGAAGTATGGCTTTTCATCAATATATATTTTTGGGAATGAAGCTCAACTCAATGTGTAGAAGATTTTCTTACGTAAATCTATCAACATCTTCCTGCGACACACCCTTTCTCCCACAGGATATCAGACGGAAATCAAATCAAGTGGCGAAGAAATACATTTCCATTCAAGTTACCGAAATAAACACGGTTTGAAAATACGAGTACTTACGAACAAAAACATTTGCTAGATATTCGAATATCTTTCAAGTTGTAAAACAATTTTTTTTCAATGCTAGAGAGATACGCTTTTAGCTTTTTTCCTATTATTTTTAATGTTGTTTTAGGTTTAACATGTTTATAAAAAATAATCTACTATGAAGCCGAAATACTAACGAGAAAAAACGCACTAAATAAATAAGGTGGGTCATTAGGCCACCATATTTATTTTTATGAGGGAAATCAGATCATCGGCCTGTTAGGCTCCTTGTTTGCCTTTTACTTACGGAACATAAAAACATGTCACTAGTTGATGATTCATTGTTGTTTTTTGTTTAACCACTTTTATAATAAGGTATCTACATATAAATACAGGAAAAAAATAAGGTTAAAATAACTAATAATAGTGCAGGCTGCCCAAGACTGATCGCTGTGAAAATCGACGGGGGAGGCCTATGTTCAGCAGTGGACGCTAGATGACTGAGATGATGATGATGATGATGAAATATAAGAAGTTAATGTAGATACTAATTTTACTTGAACCATCGCATATTCTAAGCTGTCTAGAAACACATTAATAACATTGAGAAAGACTCGACAATAGTTATTTTTTTGTAAATATTTTTTTATATCCTTACAAAGACTAAAACAAATAAATCGTTTAATATAAATTCTTGTTATAGTAAAAATACAGTAAAATATATTTTATAATCCAATGCCTGATGTAGGCATACAATTTAGGATTCTTCTCCACTTACCCAACAAGTCAAGCGGGTAACACATACTCAATACTGGCTTCATACGTACGTGAGTCGTACTGTACAGTCGGTACAGTTGGTGAGATAACTCTTTGGAGTGCGAAAACTCTTCAATTCAATTCCTTTTACGAATCAAATACCTACTAATCTTTTAAAATGACCCGTTAGTAGTCTTATTAACCCAAATAAAATCACGAATACTTCATTTAATGTTGTTATTGTTTCTCTTCCACGGATCATTTAGGTATACAAAAAAAGGGCGATGCAAAAAAAAAAATACATTACACCGTCGTCAGACTTTATCAGGCAGAAACATTATGCACAGTTTGTCCGTTGTGCATCGCCGGCAATAACTTGATCTCACATGCTCAATATAAATTTTATTGCATAAATTATATTGCAATATTGCAATTGATTTAGTTTCGACTACCAATTGATAATTAGAAGTTGTCTCATCTTAAGTGCGAGTGAGCACGCAATATGCTTTGTTCTGTTTACACGTTTCATGACTCAACTGTAGCGAGAAATTGTATTTAGTTATACAAAAGGTCAGAGAGCCGACGTTAGCAAATAATGCTTATAATATTCGACTTTTGTTACCGACCGTACTAGGATAGCAGAGAACCGGGCAAATGCATATCTGTTATTCACAAGGCCCGGCTTCATAATGGCCTTGTTTACTCCTCTGAGCTTACACGATTCCGTTTACAGTAAGGGTCGTTACAGTTTTTGTTTTTCTTACAGCTAGCGTGCGTGCTTTTAATATGCCTCACTAAATTAACTTGCCCAAACAAGGTTAAAATAAACATTTGGTTACGTTAACAAACTTTATGACGCAGCCCTTAGACATACGTTTTAAACAAACAAAAATGCTTGACGGTTAACTGAAAGGTAATCTGTGGGAGGGTAATACCTTGTTTGTTCCACTCAATTGTATAAATTGAGCTGAACGTGTTTATGTGATCAAAGTTTCTTAAATGTTTATTCGTCAGGAGTAAATATTTGGATTAAATAAATTCAAGCAAAGGAAAATCTTAGAAGACAAATCGGTAAATTGTTTCCCGTACATTTTTTTATACACATAGTATTATAAATGAGAATGTTTTTGTATGTACGGAAAATTACTTCTTTGCACTGAATGAGTCGCTGGTATCCTAAAAAAGGTTGGATGAAGGAAAACTTAAGACTAATTAGGAGAGGAACAGGAGTAAAATCACCTAGTTTTAAGACGTTTCAAAGTGATCCCAGCGGTCCTACTGAATAAATGCTTTTTGACTTTGACTTTGACTTAGAGTAGCATCGTGGGCGTAACTTTATTTAAAAAACACTAGAATAGTGAACACAAGTACAACATTCCAAGGTGGAATTCGGAGGTGGTAAAAAGCAAACGAAATGATTCCAAACATTTCGGTAATTTTTTGACGATGTAACTATAATATCTTAGTACCCATAACACAAGCTCTGCTTACTTTGGGGCTAGATGATGCTGTGTGAAAAGTCCAGCATTATTATTATTATTATTTTTGAAACTATAAAGCCTTGTACAGACAACGCGTTTCAGGCTACGCGTTCCCGTTCAGTTAATGGATAGGTGACCGCTAGTGGCAAATGACTTAGCGCTTCCGTGCTTCGGAGGGCACATTAAGTCTCGGCTTTGAAGTCGCAAAGCAATGACGGCCTTAAGGCGGTCTAAAGGCTTCGTTACCACAGTTGGCCTATAATTTATACGAACTTTTGACCAATGATATTTTATACAACCGAATAAATATGACAATGTAAAAAAAACATAATTAACAAAACTGAACAATGGAAAAAAATCCTCGTAAAAAGCCATGATAAGTATCCCATTAATAATCAAATCTAATATGCGCAGTTCAAAATTTAAATTAACATTGTGAGAGTTTTTGTTACTTACGTGCTTAGTTGTGAATTCTTTTGTTAGGTTATGTATTTGAGTGTACAAGAAACCAAGTCACGGGAGTTTCTACTTAAAAGTATTAACAAAATCGTTAAACTGTTTACAACCTTCAGCGTCTCAATATTTTTGCAGAAATAAACATGTTTTCATCAAGATTTTAATATTAGGCACTGGGTACCACGATAATTCTGTTATAAAATCCGCTATAGCATGATTAAATGTTATATAGCTTAAATATACGGGCGTTTTGTTACTTTTCTTTTGTACTAAACACCTTTTTAAGAATTTTCTTTATAATTTTATTTTCTGAGATCATACTAATTAGATGATGGAAATGCAATAACTTCGGGGAAGCTTCTACAAAAGTCACTGTCGTTTGGAACGTCAAATAAAAAACTTCAGTGACAAGATTTTGTCGGCTCAAAAGTTTGTTCTGTGTACTCAGTTTCCTTTCAGAACAATACGAGCTTGGAGTTTGGGCAATGGAATATTGGAAATATATATTTCAAAATATCTGTTTTGAAGAAAGACTTTCTTCCATTATACATTAATTCCAAAGAAGCACAATAGATCTAGAATCAATAATACAGTATTTTGTTTACAGAACCAACGACAGAAATAATCGGCGGTCCAGACCTTTACATAGATCGAGGCAGCACTATCAACTTGACCTGCGTAGTTCTATACTCACCGGAGCCACCAGCCTACATTTTTTGGAACCACAATGATGCTGTAAGTACTCTATGATCTACTCATACAATATAAACAGACATCCAACGAAATCTTATGCCGTAAGCTTCTACGGCGTAGGCGTGCTACGCATTTCGTAGAGTCCAAAATGTACACAACCAACTTTTGTAATTTCATGATAAAAGATGTGACACACTGTCATAGAAAACTTATATTACTTACATTATGAACAGATTTTTAAACAAGTTAGAAACAATGCCAAACAGACTCTAGCATAAACATTTATATAAATTGTCTCATTCAATTTCATGTAAAAGTTTTATAGACCAGCGAGATAGCTTTCATTTTATTCTCATAGTTGATTCCAATTTATGAGTAGAGTGGAGCTTAGAAGAAAACTGTACAGTGTTTTAAGAATACAATACACGTCTTATAAAGTGAGTTCATATGGACTAGAGGCCAACTTCGGGTGACACACGTTGACCAAAATGGTGGCCAGAAAATATTTTGCAATATAATTTTCAGTTGATAATGTCAATTTCCATGTTGTTGCCATGCAGAATTACATAATCAAAAAAATATTATTTAAAAGTATCTATTATATAAGACGATGGGTTCCCAACCAGTCACAAACGTGCAACAATAATACAGACCACTGATATTACTCAGAATAGTCTTGATAACTAGATGAAACTTTTGTTCCTTCGCGACATCCTAAGAAAGCTGAGCAAGGAATGAGCTTAGGATAGGATATTTAAGTAGTAAGTTCTTCACTGAGCTCGCTGTAATCCTGTGACTAAGGTACCCTCTATTTTATATCCTTTCTCTAAGAAACCAAATTTCTTATCTGAACTTACGGCCCATAAATGTGATTTTGCGTGAGCTATAAATTGTAAATGATGATCGTGGTTTCATTGTGTTTTAGAAGTTCAAATATATAGCTTTGTAAAGATGTTTATTACTGGTACGTGAGCATTCAGCTACACAGTAGATGAATTCATAAAATACGTATAGGCCCTATTATGTTTAACATCATTCTTCTCTTCTTAGTCGTTTCACTCTTGACAGAGTGGTCGTGGTCTGACGAACACGACTCCCGACCTGACGGTCGGGAGTTGTGTGGCTCGCTTTACAATTCTGCGCCATTCGTCTCGGATGGTGGTCGTTCTGGAGCACTCATTTAAGGGTCTGTCCAGCGCTGCCTTCACTTGGTCCGTCCATCTCATCGGAGATCTACCTCGTGGTCTTGTACCTTCAACCACAAGAAGTTCTATGGATAGTTCTCCACGCCGCGACACGTGCCCAAAGAACGTGAGGATGCGAGACTGTACGAGAGACGATAGACGCTGCTTGATGTCGAGTTCGTCGAGTATGGATTGATTCGTATGGAACTCTGTCCGTGATACTCCAAGCATCCTTCTCCATCACGACATCTCTAGAGCATCATTACAGACATTATTACAGACCCGGAAATAAGTTTAGTCGTAGTTAATCACGGTTTAATAAAACAACAACAGCTCTTATTTATATACTTTCAAATTATGAATAATTTTATTATCATGAGTAAAATTTTGTTACTCACAAGAATAACTTTACAAACTTTATGCTATTCGTTGATCTACACCTATGCCACGTTTCATCCTTGGTCCAATGTTTATAATTGAAATTGAAATACAAACTCAAAATCTCTCAAATTATTTTAAAACAAAGAATTATAACAACCCAGCTTGTTTTGTTTGAAAATGTATCCCACATTTAATCAATCAAAGCCGATCAAAGTTTAAGGGTTATTTGTATGCGCTTCAATAACCAAATTAATTTGAGTATGGCTAATTTGAAACTTTTATGACAGCTTAAAATAAACATATATTAGTCTGCCTTGAGCCGATACGACCGAACCGCACATTATGATATAAAAAAAAAATATTAACAACAATAACCAACTGTCCTCGTCTGCGGAGGGGACGTTAAAATGTCGGTCCCGGCTATTTAAGTCGTTAAGCCATGAAGGAGGCGGCCTAAAAACTTTGTCACCAGAGTTGGCCACTGACTCATATGAACTTACTTACTTTATTTTACCAATATATCATTATTTTCAATCAAACAATATATATGAACTGTACCTACAATACATTGATACTCATACGAACTTATTTATCTACTTTGGAAATCAAGCATTGAATATTTTCTTTATTCTCAGATCATCAGCTACGACTCCCCTAGAGGCGGAGTGTCTGTGGTGACAGAGAAAGGAGAGACGACTACCTCCTTCCTGCTCATCCAACAAGCAAGACCTTCAGATTCTGGAAACTATCAGTGCAACCCCAGCAACGCTCAGGCGAAGAGCGTCGTGGTTCATGTGCTCAATGGTGAGTTTTGCGTTTTTTTGAGTTGTTTTTTTTATCAGAAATCGACGGATTTTCACGACCAACTATTGCATTCACTCTCATACATAAATCATTATCTGAATAAGGACGGACATTGGGACAAAATTTATTTCACCATACTTAATGCTTACTTATAATTTTGTTTTGCCATTTAGCAGCTTTCTAAGTAATAAAGATGAATTTCAAAAACTACATAAATTACATTAATTCATAAAAATTTGTTTATGTTACTTAACAGCATTATTTTTAATGAGCAACTCCTAATCTTTTTGACAAACTTCCTTAGATTAGGGGAAAAAATATTTTTCCTCCTAAAAATGTACAAAAACAATCTGAAAAAAGACTGTTATCATTAAAGCAACGATGGGAATAAATTAGATAAATGAAACTCCTCTTTAAATGGGTGTGTTAATGTTTAAATTACGTAGTAAGTGTTATTTAATTGCTTTGCTTTTTTTCATCAGTGTACTGATATGAAAATTTTAGGGCGCTCTTTGTATTTTTCATTTCAGCCATTTATTTAAACACCCCACATTTAAAATTTTATAACAAAGGTTTCAATTTGAGAGATTAATATATCTTTAAGAGTCGCAAAGTTGAAAACAGTAGGTATTTTATATAATTTTGTTGGATAATGTGCCCTAAGCTTAGAAAAATATATTACTTTGTACTTCTCTTGTATTTTCTCGTTTCTTAGCAATGAGTAGCTACTACAAAGTTATTAAAAAACACAGAAAGAGATCAACAAATTAGATAGGTTTTAAATAGTCCTTTAATATTCATACAAACTGTTATCTGGCTGACTTTCAAGTCACATGGGCGTTTTTATTCTATTTGATAATGCCGTGGCATATTGTAGTACTCTTTCATTGCCACGGCATAATTTTGCGTAGGCCATAATTCATCATTACTACACACTATTAAATTCATCAAAGAACTGAAAATCCGTCATCTTCTTAACATTTTCATTTATAATCCTATTGTAAATGTTTTTGTCAAGAACAGTTTTAATTTTTGCCAAAGAAGCAAATTCCATTTTTCCTTTATCAGGGGAGTACCCAGCGGCGATGCAGAGAGGTGGCCAAGCGTTCGCTCCGACGTCACCGACCCACTGTCTTGTGCTGGCTACGTGTCTATTCCTCACACTATCTTGACACCTGCCCACGTGCCTCAATCTGTAAATACAATACCTTTAGCTGTTTAAAAGGCGAACACGTCGCTATAAACAGATATACAAGGCGCGCTAGAAGCAAGTTTCCTCCGAGATCGCGCTATCGAAGATACGTTCTTGTAAAGTAATTTGTGATCTATCGGGTTATAATTTCCGATTGCCGTATTCGGAGGTGATTTGTTTTATGGAGCGCGCCTACTCGCTATTTTAATAGTGTGGGTTGTGTTATGTACAATGTAAAGTAATTCCCAGTAGCTAGTGCTTTTCATATAGCGATGTAAATAGTGTAATATAATTCGTAGAATTGTGAGTTTAAGAGGAATTTGTCACTGTTTATTTTTCCTATCCGATGACGTGTTTTTGTAATATAGTGAGGAGCAAAGTATGAATGGTTAGGCAACAACTAAAAATATAAACAACATTGTGCCCAATATTATATGTATGAATTATAATAAATTTTTTGATGATTCTGATGATTTAAACCCACTGAATCCTAATAAAATATAATAATAAGTAGAGTCGTTTTATGAAAATAAATCCTCGAATTAATAGAAATTATGATTATTTTGCAAACTCCAATTTAGTTAGAGCATAAATTTAATCATTCATTGAATAGATATTATAGAGAGATTTAATGAAAACGAAATTAATATTGGAAGAAATAAAGATAATGGAAACAGGAATGTTTAAACAGCTGACAATACTACGTTAAAACACAAATGTTTAGAGGTTACAAGGAATGTACATAAAAACTAGTAAAGTTATACGAACCACTTTTTTCTAGTATTATTGTAACTGTTAGGGTGTAAATTATAATTAAGATTTAAATAAGTTAAGCGTACAATTTGTAAATACTAGTAAAAGCAATTGCACAGATATTTTTAATACAAAATTATTCACAAATAAATAATTTTATTATTATTATTTTTTATGTTTGGTATGCGTATGTTGGTGATCATGTTATATTTTTGTATTCTAGAAGTGGTTGCACGAAATTTTACAGTAGTGTGAAGTCTGCATCCGAGAATGCGACATGAATAAAATTCAACATTTAAAATCCATTGGAATTCAGCCAGCAAATGCATATATATTTATCTTCTATAACTGACTTCATATATTTGTATGAATATGAAAATATCTGTGCAATAAAATAAGATACGTACTACAGGTAAGTTTATTGAATATATTTTAGTAAGAAATCCAAAGTTATAATGATTAGTTAGAAAACAATTTTATTTAAGTATAAATAGTTGCTATAAATGTTCTTCCTGTAAACATGATCTCTACCTTGACTTGTTTTGGATTAGAACGTAAAGGGAAGGCATGTTATGAATTTATTAAATATATAGCCTAGGAATATTATACGAAGCTAATATTGTATGTGTGTAATTTATGTTATTGCATGAAGAGAATACGTGATCTACTGGTACTACGATCTTGCTCAACAATCGCAAATATGAGTTCGGGTTGTGAGATTGTAATGAACGTTTAGTACCTATATTAGTTTGCTATTACAGATTTAAAAACGATGGTTACTATTTTTATTGCAAAATACTTACTTAGATACAATAATGTCGATATATTTGCACATGTCTTCCCTCCAGTTCTATCTTATTCGTTCTGAATAAGCTCACTTCTTTATTTTGCTGGTTTTATACTTTGTTTAAATTTTATAAGAAAATCTTCATAATTTATATGAATTAATCTACGTAGTTTGCATCCCCGTCCTGATATTTTTTATATGTATAAAACTATGTATATCGGTATGACTGTTACCCTTACCACCACTTTCTAACGCTGTCAAATAGCTAATGAGTCCGTCGCAAATTTCAAAATAGACAAATAGACTTCGGCTTGTCTGTGCCACTTCACCACAAATCAGAATACAGACTGATTAAATTACTGATATTTGCAACGAGATCATTCGACATTGTCAAAAACTGGTGCTAAGGTTCAAACTGATACTTATTTAAAAAATTAAGTGCTTTTAAGACAGATGCTGTCGATAAAATCTAAAAAACCCTTTTGTGTTTTGTACATAAACTGTCAAACTCTGCTCCGCTACTTTTGTAAAAAAAATCCTCTAAAAATATGTATTTTCAATGAAGTAGGATAATTGACAGATCTCATAAATTATAACCAGTTATTATTATGTCAAAAGTTTATTATTGTGTACAAGTAACAATAGTATTATAACTTGTTGTATTGAATGTATTATGATACCTTGGTGGTGTGGTCACTGCGCTATTCGAAAAATTACATGTGTAATAAATATTATGAGAAAACAATAAAGTTTTAAAAATATCTAGAATTTTCACTTGAGTTTGATATTTCAGAAAACCAAATACAAAGAAAGTAAGAATCATCTTTGATAATTTTACGCAGGAAATACACACAAGATCACGACTGTATCTACAAACAGTATTACATTGCCTTCTTAGTTTCACCGCATACCGCAATGAACTGTATTGAACCAGCGAGCTTCCTCTGTTTGTCCAATAATTTCGTGAATAGACGTTAAACAGGAGAGTCATGAACACTTCCTACGGAGGTAGTGCGCCCCTACATCTGATCTGAATACTTATCTTTTTATTCAAATGAGTGCGACAGTGGAATACTAATTTTCTTGCGGAAAGACCTCCTTCCGTGACAAATTTTTATTCGCCCTTACCATAACGAGATGGTGAATTTTTTCACGTAGTTATATTGTCAGAAAAGTTTCAGTAATTTATGCTTGGCTTCGATGAATCAGTCAGTCGGTTAAACTGAGGCTGTATGCCTCACTAATAAACATGGTTTTACAGTTTTGAAAGATAAAACAAAAAAAATGTATGGTTATTCTTAGGTTACTTCTATCATTTAAACCACGTTTACTAATAAATTACGAGTATAAAATATAATTTTTATACGCAAATTAAAACAATATTTTGTATTTACATGAGTGGGAAATAAAACAAGGCCAACCAAGCTTAACTGGCCCTCTTTCGCTCGTCGTCAAATCGACCCCTTAATTTGAACGGGCAAAGTCTCACCGTTTGCGCTATATCGTGCCTCAACATAATTCCATTCCACACGTACACGTGCGTGCTACAAATATTGGAATCGATAATGGCGTTTTGGCCATTATGTTTTGAGAACATTTTCTTCAGCCGCGTAAGCTTACGTCATGACGCGAAGAAAATGTTTGGAACAACGCTATTCTGTAAATACTACACAAAAGCCTTGTGCCTAATGCCACAAAGATTTTTTGTCTTAAAATGCGAGTAAAAACCGTGCAGTCAGCGACATAAGTTCACGAATTAATAGTTCCTCTGTAGTCATGTATGTCGAAATTTTCATAATTTACGAATAGGATTAGTGCAAGGCAAACTATCTCTATACGACTAATACAAACCAAAATAATCAAGGAAAATTAATTGAACATTTAATTGGAAAAAGCGGGCATGTGCCAAATTAATAGGCTTTTTTTTCCTCAACCTTTATTTTCCCACTGATGGGCAAAGGTCCTCCCCATATCCTTCAGATAATGATAATGATAATGATAGCCTTTATTTTAACAATCTTACAATTAGTTTACTTAAAACTATAAAATATTATTTAAATTGACACCGGTGCGTGTAGATCGTCTTGCTTTCCAGCATAGGCCTCCCCCAGAGTTTGCCACTGTGCGCGGTTCAGCGCTTGTCTTCCCCAAGCAATGCCCGCTATATTTCTTATGTCGTCCTCCCACCTCCGACACGGTCTTCCTTTCTTTCTTTTGTAGCTTCTGGGACACCATTCTGTTACGTCCCTAGACCATTTATCGTTAATATCGAATCATATGACCTGTCCATCTCCATTTCAGTTTCTTAATACAGTGAGTTATATCGGTAATTTTAGTCTGGTTTCTTATAGTAGTGAGTTTTATTTTATCTTTTATTTTGATGTTGAGTATGCTGCGTTCCATGTTGTGTTGGCAGGTTTCTAGTTTGCGTATATGATTGTTTGTCAAGCTCAAGGGTGGAAGTTAAAAATTTGATGACGTAGCAAGTGATTTTTATCGTTCTTTGCTTATTACTCTTATTACATTACATTAAGTTAAAGAGAGTCAAGTATATTACTACCAAGGCAGTTTTGGCCTTTCCGTACAGGGTTTCTGGTTACGTAGGTTACATAAACCTCTGTCCTATGAAACCAAATTAAAGAGGTCAGAGAAACTGAAAGTTTACCTTCTTGTTGAGTGACATTATTCCGTATCCATGGATTGTTTACATGGAAACGTCATTTTGATGAAGGCTAATAAAATTAAATTTTGTTATAATTACTAAAAGTTTTTGAGAAAAAATTGGAAACAAGTAAAATTAATGATCTAAACTATGTCTTGTGCAGTGCCATGCTGTAGGTTTCATTCATCAAGACGCCAAAATAATGATGAAATCTTACGCTACCAACGGTAAGTGTTTTTTGGTATTGTAGTATCAAAGTCTTAATTTTAATGCATTCGGGGGATAATTTCATACAAAATACTATCATGGAATCTTGTTTAATAAGGATTAATCGAATGCTATAGGCAAAATATACAAATCATATTTGTTATCATAGTGTTGTACTCGATTCTATCGACATCGATAGTTTTATGTTGGTGGTTGGTGAGGCTGAACTTATTTTAATTTTTTTTTCCGGATTTATGGAATTTAGTACAAATAATAAATACTTCATTAAATGGCTAGAAGGCTGCAAACATTCTAGTACGTTTTAAGATAAGATAATGTTTATTTAGAGACAAGTATTATACAAGCTTAAAGTAATGTAACAAACAATTAAATTTAGTTATAATAATAATAGTATAACTTAGGTATGTGATTGTACCTATTTATGCTTGCGTAAACAATAATGATGTGCGCTAAGAGCCGGACTAGATTTTCTGTGTCCCGGTTCCCAGCGCCCCCTTTCGGATTAGATTTGTATGTATGTTTGAATGAATGAATGAATGAATAAACGTTTGTTTGTTTAGTGATTGATGAAAAAGTTATACCTACCTACCTAGTAGGTAGAACTTTATTATTAGAATCATTCATGTTTGGTTAACGCTAACGTAAATCTAAAACTGTTTCAGGAAACCGTAATAATAATATAGACGAATGGAGCTCCAAACCGCAAGAAGCGCTTTGTAAGAAGGAAATGCAAAAATTATAATTTAAACTAATGGTTGGAATGGAAGGAATCAAACTGCAAGTTTCTTGATGGTCCTTCTTGGATTGATCCAGGAATAAGGCGCTTAAATTCATCTAGCTTTAAATGATTCTAAACCTAAGTTAATAGCATTATGTAAGGCTCAATGCACATTGAATTGGGAAGCGACGCGTCAATTAGTTTTATAGCAAGCCATTATAAACCTTATGACCAATGGAACAAGATATAGAATCGCTTGTAGAATCAACGAGATCTGGCGAAGCCATCTAGCGGGCCGCGCTGGCCCGAGTGGTTCATTCTACAAGCGTTTCTATATCTTGTACCATTGTTCATAAGGTTTATAATGGCTTGCAATAAAATAATTGACGCGTCGCTTCCCAATTCAATGTGGCTTAAACCTAATAGTAGGTAGGTAAACAGAGTTATACTTTAAAGAAAATTCAATTAAACGACTGAAATATAGGCACATACATACAAGTAAGTAATAGCCAGTCCCTGCCCGTGGTCCACCACAGGTCCCGTAGTACCTACTAATCGGGTGTTAATGATATTCCTGAACACAACATACCTACTCCATACCCATCGGTGAATATTATGGAAACCCAATCAGTAGATTAGGATTGGTACCTACTTTAAAAATATTGTTACAAAATAAATACTTTTTGACTTTGTCCTCATTGATTTCAACAAAAAATAGCCCCCTAAGTAGCACTTTTTTCATGGTATTACGGAAGCTTACAGTCCCTGGAAGTTTTAGAAAATACTCAAATTTTTGAATTCCTAATTTTATGTTTAAAATTAAACGTTGACTATCTTAAACACAATATCGTAACTTTGGATCTAAACTTTTCTACTTGCACTAATGCTAGACAGCTGAGTTTTTTATGTATGAAAGTACAATTCAAGTTAATTTTTTAACAAGAAAATAAATTTGAAAATTCTCCCTTTTTTTTGATAACTAATTCGTTCCAATCGGACATTCTCATTATAAAGCTTTAAATGCGTATAACTCGAAAACTAAAAAAAATCGTAGAACATAGGTACATGGGGTATTTCTGGATAGCCCTGGATTGGATGGATGTGAGAAACTTATTATTTTTCCTATTGACGTCACTGAGTGGACCACCCTGTATTTTAAATAATAGGTATCTGGGTAATAGCTATAATCAACTTTTAACTTACTTCTTCTTGTCGTGTCACTAGTTCTTCCGAACCAGTAATTTTAGAAAATTTTATCGACAAACAATATTTTCGATGACACTTATGTTCACATCTCTATTAAAATCTATAATTCTCTATGGAACAAATTAGTGTGTACGGAAAGGACAAAACTGCCTTGATAGTAATATACTTGACTCTCTTTAACTTATTGCTATGAACTTATGAGCAAGAAGGAAAGTACGATAAAAAAACCTTACTACTTGAAAACATTCTATCTTTTCTAGCGGAGCGGCCGCGTTTGATCATCTAAGGTCAAGCTCCATGTTTGGCATCCATAAGTCAAGACAGGTAAGATACATGTGTCAAAAGTTTTCTTCTTCACTTTGAGCGGTAGGTTAGGGTTTTTCATTATCCTTCAGGGGGCTGAGCATGAGCTCTTATTTCAATGTGGTTTTTGAATTGCATTGCAATTTCGTAGCATGAACGCTATAATCCATCCAGTCAACGGTTTGAATGCCTTGAGACTACCGTTTTCGGTAGCATGAACTTTGTTTAGCCATTCTTTTAGCATGCCCTAGCTGTCAAAATAAGCCATTCACCTACAATTCAAACATGGCGCGCAGATAGTAACTTTTATTGAATTGTTTTGGAATTTTTTGTGTTTATTTGAACATTTTTAAGAATTTAATAATGACAGTGTCTGTGATTTACAATAATTAACGATGTGTGATGATTTCGGATTGTTTGAGTTCCTTTTATAGAAAGTGGCTTTCGTTCAACAAAAATACTCGTAGCTAGCGATTCCTTTGCTTTGGACATAGAACTCAAGTTTACATAAAGATCTATGGCTTTGGATGTAGATAAAAGCTATTAGGTACCATACAGTGTGTTAGGCATCTTTTTACTATTATGTAGGTAGGTAAAAGTAAGTTCGATAGTGGCCCAATCTGGTGACGAATTTTCCTACATATTTCTATCAGAATCTGAAGCGATTAGAACTTCCGATGACGGCAATAATTCCTCTTCTATTTATTTCTATATTAGCCCACGCTAAGTTGCGCGCTTTATCAACTGCTTTATCAACTGTGAACTCAACACTCCTTTCACATGCTCATAATTTTATCTCACACATATAATCCAGCCATTTCTACTTTGGCCTTCCTCAACTTACATAGGTAGCCCTGGTTTTACCCCACCCACACATCCATCTTACTAATTCCCCACTAATTTTTATTCCATCTTCATAACCCAACACTCAATTATTATCATTGAGATAAAATGTAATTGTACAATAACTCAATGATTATTATCAATTATTCAAAGTAAGGAAATATGTAGGTATGTGCATAAACAAAATAAATATTGCCTACTATTTGATATGAATACAAACATTCATGCTATAGTACTGGATTCTTCCATTGAATAATTAGTCGATTCAAACTACCAAATCATCATATAGGTACAATCTTTGGTAAGTCAGTACCTTTGTAAATCACAGACATCAATATTCAACTCATGTTTAATGTATTATTGTGCAAATTACACAAAACCTTCACAAGCAAGTGGGCAAAAGAAACTGGGCATCACCTGTGTCTGTTTTACCCACAAAATATAACTATAATAACAATGCAAAACATGACACACACACACAGCTGATTCCTCAGTTTTGATTATATCCAAATCTATGACATGATGATTTTTCCTAGCAGCATTTTCTCAGAAGTAGGTAAGTATCTTTACTTGTGGGTTGAAGAAGACCAGAGAGGAGCCGGGACATTCCAGAGCTGCAGCCAGAGCATTTCAGAGCTATTTCTGTCCAACTAGACTAACTATAATATAAAGTTTTCTGTCTAACTTTAAAAAGCATATTACTGAGGTGCAAGGAAACACTGAAGAACATTTAGGTACAATGACAACCTCTGTGGCCCAGTGAGTGAAGCCCTCTTGGGATGCAGAAGGTTGCGGGTTCGATCCCGCCGTGGGATACATTTTTGTATAATCTGCAACTGTTTATCTCAGGGTCTGGGTGTTTCTATGTAGGTATAATATGTATTTACAAACAAAAAAGTATATAAGTAGTGTATCGTTATCTGGTTCCCATAGTACAAATAAATAAAATATTTCCACACACAATCACACACACATGTATTCAAACTTTCAACTTTTGTCATTTCATTGTCGGTTAGCTGGTTAAAAATAATATAAATCCATTATTGGCTGTAGGTTAAATCTTTAAGTTTGTAAATGAATCATAAGAGCTGTGGATTTTGTTAACAAATAAATAAATAAATAATGCTGGACATTTCACATAGCATTATCTCCTTAAACTAAGCAAAGCTATGGGAACTAGGTAACTGATATACTACATATATACTTTTTGTTTGTGAATACATACATATTATACATAGGAAACACCTACATAGGTAGTCTACTTACTTACTCTTGAGGTGCATAAAGCTTCAGATAACCATCGGTGATGGTGTGCATAGGTTGTATAAGTATAACTTTTAATTTATTACAATGTTCAACAACAAAACTTTATTTATCTAAAACTCTGCCTTTACATCTATCCTAGATGATTCATACAGCGCCAGGAGGCAGCCTATGCCTACACCTGCCTGTGGGTTACACTCAACGGGATGCCAATTGTCATAAAAAAAATGTTGTAGTGCCTGGGACATTGTATTTATTTACCTAGCTAGCTGCAGCTGTCACCATCTTCCTGATTTTGCCCCACATTATGTGGGGTCGGCACAACATTTGTTCTTCTTCCATTCTCCTGTATCAGCCATTATCTCAACACAACTATTACCTAGCTAGCTGTAGTATTGATTATAATAGAAGAACAAGAACAGTTACTGTAGTAGCGCTAGCTATTGAATGTCTGAGCACTTACCCATAACAACACATTTGTTAAATGATAGTAAGTAGATGTTAAAAAAGTATAAACAAATTTCTAAATTAGGTATTTATTAGGATGAAATTACACACAAAACCATTGATGGAGTTTACACATCACTTCCTGCAACATTGTTCAACTTGCATTCTTTATTTGCTAGCATCTCCTCTGTTTCCTATAGGTGGTAGTAGGTACGTACATTATGTGAAGACAACATTTCGGTTATTCTGAATCACGCTCCCCATGAGTCTTCAGAAGTTTTAGATGGTACACTTGCATTTTACTACATAGCTCTTCTTCATGGTAGTAGGTAGTACTGCTAGATGCTTGATCCATAAAGCGTACCACAGAAGAGTTTGCCTCATCCGAGTTTACATAGTCTAGCTAGGCAGTCACTTCACATCACATTACGATCCCGGTTTTACATTTGCCACATTTTCTAGGCATTTCTTCGTTTTTATAAGATTTTCCAAAGTTTTGTTTCAGCTCGCCGTGATAATAGGATGAATAATTGCAACAGACGAACGAATCTAGTCGCGGTACTTAAATTATCAAAGATCACCTCAAAGTAATATTTGTGAAACAAGAGCAAATTGTAAATAAACATTTTGCCGGCTAAAATGCAGTTTGTTATGTTTTGACCACAGATTATGTAGGTTTTGACTAAAAAATGACAACAAACAAAGCTTTTCTAGGGAGGGATCCGAAAAAAGTATCGATATCGATTCGATACCTCTCAGTATACTCGACGCGTTGGTTACGATTTTTGTCTGAGTACCAAGTAATTTAGGAGTCGATTCTTTTAAAATACGATACTGAGTAAGAATCGATACTTTTCAGTTAGGCAGAAAACATGAAAATACATGAATAAATAATAAATCTAGGAGAAACAAATCGTAAATACTGGGAGTAATTAAATTATTATTTATAGTTCATAAACTACCGTTTAAAATGACACCAAATATTATTACCGTTTTCTATTAAAAAAAAAGTACTCTATACCTGAGTATACATTGATGCAAGTACGATACCGGATCGATTACCTTTGCTGCGATACTACTCATGAGTATCGATACTTTTGTTTCGATGTTTCAAGCATTCTCATTCTGAAATTTTCGTCCGGAAATTCAGTACCGTTCATAACATAAAGTTGAATTTCAAAAAACTTTTTAAGTAAATACTATTTAACGGTAATTGTGAGATTATTCGTGTCTTTAGTTGCTCTATTATATACCTAATTGTGTTAAATAAAAATACATATTTTCAAGATATTTCACAAATCACACCATGAAAAAAACCCGCTAAGTTTCCGGAAAATATTTTTGGCGTTTTTGAACGAAGAAGGAACGGAGATAGATTGGATTTGGCTAGATCTGGCATAAAATATTGGATTTGGCTAGATCTGACTAAAATTTTGCCAAAGTAGCGCGAATGCCGAGCATGGACAATAGCCAGTGCAATACAGTTCAATTGCCAATCAACGGCCTGAAACCTGACAGGTTTTTTATAAGCTCATGCTAAGCCCCCAGATAATAAATAATAATAGACTTTACAACTTCAAATATTCTTGGATCTGTTGATTTTAGTGGATGTCTGAATGTATCCAATTTTTCTTTATAGTCATCTCGGTGAATCCAGTAATGATGCGATATTTCAACCTAAAAATGTCACCGAAACCAAGTTTTTCGCAGTGAAATAAGCGTGATAAATTCATTTTATCTACGGTCTGGCTCGTTTGGCAAAACACGCCTGATGTAACATGTAAATAAGTCCTTACGAATTAGGGAAGACATCTTTCATCTTTCTTCAGTGCGATTAGATATTCATAAGGCACCAGCGCCTCCAACAATTTCTTTCCAGGATATACATATATTTTGTAAACAAAAAGTTTTACTGTTGTAGAGTATTATGAATTTCTAATGTTATACTCTCATGCTGGGTTTGCTCTATTTGTTTTTGTTTGTTTCAAACCAGTGAGTGTGCAGATGTGTTAAGATGATTGTATGTTTTTATTACCTCCTTCATTTTCTCCAATAACACTTTATTGTTGCACGGTAATTGTAAAAATCTGTGTTCACGCGTTCCATGGCTCGGACGAGTCGATGTAAAATGTATACGATTTTGACGACTCGCACGAGCTTGGAACAGGTGACCGCATAGCCTGGGACGCGTAGTCCGTTCAAGGCTATTTAGGTTCTATAAAAAGTAAGTTCGTATGAGTCAGTGGCCAACTCTGGTGACGGAGTTTTTAAGCCGCCTTAAGGCCTCCGTCATGACTTAACGACTTAAATAGCCGGGACCGACAATTTAACGTGCCCTCCAAAGCACGGAAGTGCTCAGATGAAAATGCCACTGAATGTCACCCATCCACTTACAGACCGTTTCGAACGTTGCTTAACTTCGACGATCTATCAAGAACGACTAAGCAAGCACGACCACGAGCGCTTCCACGTGGTTCTATGAAAATGGGGATATTAAAGTGTTAAGAGAAGTGGTTTCACGGAATTTAATGAAAATGCTGCTTTACCGACACATTGAAAAAAGATTAATCTACAAGGGAAAAGAAAGACGATCTTTATAGCCCATCCCTAGGACATAAAATACCCATTTCCAAAATTACTGCTATCCAAGCACAACCCACTCGAAAACTGCCGAAATTACGACACGTGTTTTCATCTCGAAGTAATAATTAGGTTGTAAAGACGCTGCGTATTCTTTTGAAATTAGCCCCAAGAGACGCGTTCCTGCGAGATTTCCTTTATAAAGTGTGCTTATAAGTGCCCATTCAAGCGCTTGGAAAGATAGGCCTGTTGTTGAAATTTTGATTACATTATTCAATGTAAAAATTGTGAATAAGGTCTCAGAAATCGGGTTAGGTATCAGGACCAGAAATAAGACTGATGACTGAGTTTTAGTATAAACACCGAAACGTTCGATATTATGTACATCGACGCATTCTACTTTTACCATATGAATAAATAGGCCTGCTATTTCTTCATACCTATACAAGCGTTATTTCATCAAATTAGCCCGCGTGACTTGCTGTACTAGGCATCTTATTAGTTTTGAACTACGAGTATACTGGGCGCAAACTATTATTTATAACAGACTGAACGAACAAGGTACACGGTTGAAGTGAAAACTTAGACAAGAAATCAATATTACATTGAAGAAAAAAAACCTATCATGAATTAAAGTCTTAAAACATGAACATCTCTTTAAAATATATGAATACAAAATAACGTCTAGCTGTTACATTTTGATATACTCGCTAACAGAGATTAGACAGAAATGAAACTAAGAAAGACAAAGCCAAGGACACATGAAAAACTTCTGATTCTGGTATATTTCTCCCAATACGCTCGATTCCAATCTTTACCATTTTTGTCAAATCGCCATTATTAAAAGAGATATTAAGTATACTTTGAAATTTTAAAAACTTTTAAGTGATCGATTGAATTCGACTCGAATATCAGGAGGAAGGTACTTACCTGAGCTTGAACTTTACGTATGATATTCTGTCTGCCAAAAACTTACTTCAGTACTTGAAAAGACGTCATTTCATGAAAAAGTATTTCTAAATGCCAAAAACTAGAATACCAATTCTAGTTTCAGTATCAGAGTATAGATTTTGGAATGTCGTATAAACATAAAAATTGATACAAGAATACATCAAGAGGCAGTGAGGCTAACTGATCAGATAGATGGACAACGGAGTAATCCTATTCTTTTTAAAATATGGAACTCTAAGGACGCCTTCAAATTAGACGCATGAGGAAGCGCCCGCAAATGCCACAATGGCACCACAAAATGTAGAAGCACGATAGTGGCAGAACTTTGCTGCTTTGCAGCACCACTATCTGGCCTCTTTATTTTGTATGAAAATTAGCAGTCTTGCGTTTAATTTGAAGACGCCCTAAAAGCCAATAACATCCTGAGCTGAATCTTTAGTCAGTTTCCAAATTGTGTCACAAATACTTGAGATTTTGAGATTTATTTTTTACGTCACTTCGCCAACTTTGTTATTTAGTCTTCGGCTGCGTGAAACAGGTGCGATGAGGGCCAGCTGAATATTTAACTCAATTCTCTATAATAAATGAAGTTAGTTGAGTTGGTTGACTGACAATCGGACTGTGGTTAGGTTTATTTTAAAGGTACGCTTTAATTTACATAAGTAAATTATTCTTGAATCTGTAAATAGTCATTATTATGGAATTAGACGGAGGGTTCGGATAGCATGGTGATGAGCCTGATACGATAAGGTGCCTTGCGTATGTTTACCCTAAGTAAACTATTGTATTTAACATTACGCCCAACTAACTATTTCTTAAACATGAATTTGAAGACACCTGATACCATAATACCTGATTCAATTCAAATTCAAGCATTTTTGCAATGGCCATGTAAATAAACGAATGTCTATGTTTATGTCTAATGGTCTGTTTTGGTTTTTGAGGGTAATGTATATGTATACCTACGCCCTGAATAGCTTAAAAAATATGGTTTATTGTGATGTGTTGAATCCCTTAAGAAACTGCTCGTAAAATACCTACCTAAATATTATAAGTAATGAATATGTAAGAATTCCTAACATATTCTTTTAGCTTCAAGCATCAAATAAAAATAACAAAAATGTAAAAGTTCCAAGTTAATTAATA
The DNA here is from genome assembly GCA_963565295.1 of Epirrhoe alternata. Classification (NCBI taxonomy): domain Eukaryota; kingdom Metazoa; phylum Arthropoda; class Insecta; order Lepidoptera; family Geometridae; genus Epirrhoe; species Epirrhoe alternata. The sequence goes on along the minus strand of OY751381.1, from coordinate 6,117,817 downwards.
TTGTCTTAGCTTTTAGTAGTAAAGAAAAGTTTAATTAAGTCTTAACTTAGTGTGACAAGTTCATTATTCTTTAATATGACTTTATTTCTTTTAACTGCGCTCGTAAAACAAGAAGTTGGATTAAAAATTTCATTTTCACCACAAACTTGTGGGCAATAAATAGGTAAAGTTTATGATTGTTATTTTATAAGCTAAGTTCTGTAGGTACCATAACCTTAGTACTCGTACATTATCCAGTTTCACCGTTTAAATATTATTAATAAGGCTATTTTATGGCGGTCAAAGCATGTAGATAGTAAGTTTAGTGAGCACAACGATAGTTTGACGGAAGGCGTTTTCGTATGCACTCTCTTATACGTTTCAGTACATTTAAACTTGCCGCTAACAGCCACGGGCGGATGCTAGTACATCATACCTCTGACGTCATAGGTATTTTTAGTCAAAAGTAAGTCAGGAACATTATTTATGTCCTCAGTGTACAAGTCTTGGTTCGCTTGTTAAAATACTCCCACGCTGAATACTATATGCGAGTGTAAATAAGCCTTAACAGCGAGATGATTAAACCTAGAACTTTATTTGTAAAGCTACCTGTGTGTTTTAACAGGCATTTGTATTGCTTTGTTAAAACTAATAGATTTATGCACAGTCTAATCCACTGTTAATGATATTGAATGAACAGCTACGACCCGATTACATTGTTTATTTTATTTTTTTTATTTTTCAAAATTTTGGAAAACTTACAGCTAGGCAAAAACGTAGGTACTAAGATTATAGAACACACACCTACTTGACATAGGTGCTGTGTGCTTACCCCCCCGAAGGATCCCGATCTTGTCGCGATGGGGGGGCTTAGTAGCCGTGGACTGCTCACCCACGGCAAAGCTAACAGGGATCCCAGGCGGGGACGCACTGGTTGCGTCCAAAGAGGAGGGGGTCGCGGGTGAAGAGGCGTTTCGGTGTGTCGTTGCCGTACGCCCTATCTCCCGCGACCCAACGGTGGCGCACCGTAGGATGCGTCGGCGGTGGGGCCGCAGTGAAAGAGCTGAGTGGAAGAGTGGTTACAAAAAAAAAAAAGGTGCTGTGTGCTTGACATAGGTTGTGGTGATGAATACAAAACAAATAAAGTGTAGGTAATGTGACGAGCAAAATGTTGTTGTTTTTCCTACTTCTATACATCTGATAGAAAGACAGAAAATATTCATGTGATCAACACCAAATTTTAGTTACTGGAAAAAAATCAACAGTGCTCGCATTATCATGCCATAAAAAATTGTCTAACCTCCTTTATAATTAACCTTAAAATAGTATTAGGTTCAAGCGATTAGCAAAACGATTTGCTGGTTGCAGAACGCCCAGCCAATTAAGCAACGAATTAAAATTAGTTCGTCACAACTTTCCTACATTTACGGCGCATTGGGACAAAAATGGGGTAACATAATTAAAAGACCATGAAATGGTTACTGCCTGAGGGACGGTTAAACAGCAATTAGTTAAACCGAAGTTTCATTTCGTTATTATAATAGCTAATTGACGTAGTCAGTTTTCCTTCCTAATTGTTCAATTGTTTTAATCTTTCTTTAGACGACCTCTGTGGTGCAGTGGGTGAAAGCCCACTTGGGACGCAGAAGGTTGAGAGTTCGATCCCCGCCGCGGGATAAATGTTTGTATGATCTGCAAATATTTATTTCGGGCCTGGGTGTGTCTCCATTTACAAACAAAAAAAGTATTAAAGTAGTATATCAGTTATCTAGTTCCCATAGTACAAGCTTTGCTTAGCTTGGGGCTAGATGATGCGGTTTGAAAAGCATTATTATTATATTATTATTATTATTTTTCTTGTCTGTGTCGCACAGAAGAGTAGTCTTTTCTTTGTACCTATGTCACATAGTGTCTGTCTGTCTGTGTGTCTGTTTTTTACCTTTTCACGCCCAAATAGGGAACGGGTTAGGCTGAAAATTGGCATGGATTAAAGGTGTATCCCAAGGAAAGACTTAATGCTACTTTTTATGCCGAAAATATAAAAAAATCCGAGGGACTGCGGGTCACAGCCGCGGGAGCGCAGCTAGTGTAATAATAACAATAATCTCCGGAAGATCTGGTTTACTTCTGAACCATAACAACACTCCATTAATACTGCTTGCGAAACATTATTTTGGTAAGTAATAAATAACATAATCTAATAGTGCTCCATATATTATAAACTCCTGAGTAATTTTCTAGTCCGGCAATAATTTTAACACTGCTGAAGTTAAAGCGACTGAGTTTTTATTTGACTGAGTTTTAACCCCACTGTTGGAGATTGATTGTAATTTCTTTCAGAATTATGACGTTGACATCTGACACCATGGCATAAAATTCTTGATCGTCGATCCTTCCATGTTATCATAAAATTATAACTTAGATGCGTGAAGGGCCCCCATGGGTGTATTTTACACACGAGAAATATCAGCACAATTTAAGTAAGGGGGTTGAAAAAAATACCGAGGGACGTGTGAAACGACTATCAACAACCATTATGTACCAAACCCTCGGTTTGCATAATACCGAACAAATATTTGACTATTGTCGTGAACTGATAAGCTCACTGATGGTCCGAAATAAGCCGATTAATGTTGATTTATTTTGATGCTATGTTTGGTAGCGTAAGTAAAAGAAAATATTTCTTCTCCGGGTGTCGATTTTGACCATTGATTGGATAAATGACAATTGATTCGATAAAGTATATTTAAAATTACTTGTCATTGATTTATCCGCATCGCAATCTAAAAAACTTATTATAATACATTATTATAAACGAATATACCAAGTTTAGTCGTAGAGTCAATAATACACATAACATAAGAGATCAATAATATTTTAATTCTTAAGTTTGTAGAAATGCTTGCTGCGTCTCGGTGTTCAGAAATATTACAATAACATAAAAAAATCATGTAAGTACTCTGTTTTCTCTTAAAATTTTATGCCAGATAACATTGGATTGTGTACTAGGCTTGTGTAGTTCCTGAACTAAGTACTAATAGGAATTCATTCCCACAAGTGTACTAGTTGAGCTAGTTCACATAACTCGGTCCTAATAGGACTATTAGTACTCTAGTACACTAGTTCATTCGATCGTTTCGTTAAGGAAATTATCATAACTGCGCCTTCCTGCACTGTAATAGGGTTCAAATCGGCATGCGTATCTACCCTTGTACTAGGACGGAATGAAAAGAACTACACGATCCTATTAGGACTCTAGTTCATTCGATAGTTCGGAAAAAGAACTGTTAGAAATGTATTCACATGTCAGTGTCTGATTGGTTTGTCAAGCGCAGACAGAGATAGACTCATTAGGCGAGTAAGCGGTAATAAAAGAGACAGAGATATCACGGTGGCGGGCGTTTCATTCGATCTTTAGTTTAGTATGAACATCGTTCATGTCCTACAAAACACAAAGCTAGTACGTAGTTCAGGACCGACCGACCGACCGAGCGACTCATTAAAGAACCGAAGATCTACTGTACTAGATGTACTAATAGTACTAGAAGTCCGATCTAGTTCTTCACAACGATCGTACTAGTACGGAGCGCTCTCTGTACTGACCGAGCAAGCACAAGCCTATTGTGTACCTATTTTCAAACAAATTCTGCAAGGGTCTTCCCCTACCATAAACATAAATTCGCAAGCAAATTCATCTACGAAAGAACGATTTCTTTTTTATGAACTCGCTCCCTTATTCATTACATTGTTGCTGCATTCCACATCCTCCCCTTTCCTTGACTTCCCTTTGCACTTCAATCAGATTACAATAGAAGTAGACATGGCATTCACACAAGCAAGATATTCACACAAAACTCTTTATTGTATTTGTGTGTCCAAGTTAGTGTGTAGAAAGTGTTTTTAGGTAATTAAGATTAATTCCCTTAGCTTATTTACTTACTTAGGTATTATCCTGGCGCTTCGACCCCAAAGTGGGTCCTGGCCTCCAACACAATAGAACGCCATCGGTCTCTGTCCTGCGCCGTTTCCACCCAGTCCAGTGCAAGGATTTGAAGTGATCGAAGGTTTTTCTCCACTTCATCTTTCCACCTATATCTGGGACGGCTGACTGGTCGACGGCCGATTGGCACCCCATAAAAACCCGCCCTGCTGCACGATCCTCTCTCATACACAAAACATGACCGAGCCAGCATATTCTGTGTGCTTTAATTTCGCCGATTATATTTGGTCGAGCCTTAGCGTATGTATATAATATTCATACTATTTGGTCGGTTAACCTGCCTGATCGAAATTCTAATTTGGTGAGTTTCATGTGTCAATTTGGGCTCTGTTTCCACCCATTTAGATCCAGGATCCAAAACAACTAAGTTTCGAATAACCTATCGATCGAAACTATACTTCGAAACTTCAGGAAGCGAGTGCCTTTGTTATCCAACCGTTATTGAGTTGTAATCCTGGGTGGATCAAAGTGAGTAGAACGCGCGGGGTCGATTGCTTGAAAGGACTACGAGTATTTGATTAATCACTTTGGTAGATGGACTTCGGTGGATTTGTATAACGGCTGATTACGAGTGGGCTAAATGCTACTTTGCTTTGCTTTACAATGATAATTACAGAGTAATGTTTGAACACCAGCCTAATGAATGAACAAGAAATATTTAGTCAAGAAAATACTATATGAAATTGCGTCACAAATCCTCTCGAGAGCCTAACTTTTCAGCGAATTATTCGCAAATTTTTCACAAATTCTTGTTAAAATTTTCACAAATGTTTTACAATGATTACTAAGATTCAAAAGACTTTAAGAAGCCCTACAATTTACCTACTTGCGCTACAATGTATGTTTATTTGAGCTTTAGGTAAGCCAGATCTTAAAAAAAATATGTAGGTACCTACCTATTCTTTTGTACTGGTTAAAGAGTGTTTTACATTACAAGGTTTTATCGCGCAACTAAAGCATGCATGCTCTTATTTTAACTTACCTAGCTTTCAAACTAAGAGCATGAAACTTATTGCTTGAACTAGGTAATAGGTTTTCTTTCATTCGTATTACATCCCATATTTACCGTATTATGTAACGAAAACAAACAGCAACTCCGGAATATCTCAGTAAAGCAACCGCAAGTGTTCATATATCTTAGATGAAATAATATAGGCAGACCCAAGGGAGTGGGTAAGCAAACTATACTTACGGCCATGATAAAACCCTATACATTTCGCATTGGGGTGCAAATATTATGTAAAGGGTGAAGCACGTTTTAGCTATATTCTACAAACAGCCATCAAAAACCTATAAAAAAATCTTCATCAATTTTTTGAGATAACAATTAAAAAAAGTTTTTACTTTAATTGTAAACATATGTGATTCACGGTGTTCTGTGCCTTAATTAAACACTGTTATCTAGTAAAAAAGCTATATTCAATGACGAAAAAGTTAATTAAACACTATTATCTAGTATAAATATAAGGCAATGATACGTTATTTCAATGTACTATTTTGGTTTGTTTGATGAGACTTGAAGTTCAGTTCATAAACTTTATATTTTTCAACCATTTAATCAACAAATAATTTAAAAATTGTTTAAATTAAACCAACCTGTACTGTAGTTATTCCCACTCGTAACCGGATAGAAGCCACGAGCGTCACGTGACCTCGGACTTCCGTCTGCGATCAGCCAAAATTGACATGGTATCCACTAGCCATCTAACTCTGACCCCTCGAATCAAACAAGGGGTTAAGCAACACAGGCCTACGTGTGCTGGCTGTTTGTAACCAACCGACAACCGATCCATCTGCCAAGTCAAATAAATAGACAGTTTAATTCTGAAAATGGAATTATGATTTTGTTTAGTGGATACCAATGTTATTGATATCGAACTAGCTGTCCGTCGCGGTGTTACCCGCGTTCCTTTAGGAAAACTTCACTTTCCCGAGATAAAATATAGCCTATGTTCATCAGGGATAATGTAGAATTCTAATGGTGAAAGAATTTTTCAAATCGGTCATGTACAACTTCGTTAGAAAATTTAAAATGATGCATACCTATATATATTGTCACTAAATTGCTTTTAAAAGTTGGTAGTTATGTTATTAAAGCACTATATACCTTTCAAAAAAGTAATTTTTTCAGAAGTTAAAGTTTTAGCCGAGCACATTCACATAGCCCGACTTTGCAAGTAAGTAAAAATTGTACTTAAATCAAAATTTTCGATAACTTCCAAGGTTAAAAAGCTAAAACATAATTTAATTTGTGGCTTATTTCACGAAAACCGAATTCATCAAGTGCTTATTAAATTACTTTCAGGAGTTGTCGAAGTCCTATGAGGCTTCCAAGCATTTATTATGACGGTCAAACATGGCTTGAAAATGCTTTCGATGCTACTTTGCAAAGACGTTTCACTAGAATTCCACTTCACATAAAAATCAGCTTTATAACGCTTACATAAAATTATATTTGGCTTGGACTGATAAACTCTGTACGAGTATCACAATTTTATGATTTTAGGGATATTCACTAAAAGTGAATCAAAACTAAGTATTTATTTTTAGTGGAAACCGTTTTCTTGAATAATCATGCAATATTTACATAATTTAGTCAAAACAATATGATATAACTAAAACAAATCATTTGCGACAAATGTATTGCTATCAAGCAAAACATTTTTGTAAGTATTCTTAAAAGAAAGAAAGAAACAAATTTATTTAGACAACACTCAGTACATAGAACAAAAATGGGCAAAAGCGTGTTTCGTCTGAATCTGATATGTTTCTATATCACTAAAAGTAGGTACTTACACATAAATGAGTGTGTATCTATGCAAGCCACAGTTTCACATTACAGAGTGAAACTTCTCTCCAATAACTGTTATTCCTTCTCTACTATTTACTTTGCAAGTATTTGAACTCCAGTCACGCACAGCGAGGTTCCGTCGAGAGCTCAGGCTTTATATTGTTTTCGCTTCTTTTTTCTTTAATTAGTCCGCTTTGGCCACGGCATAATAAAATATTAAAGTTGCTCGGCGTAATCTTCCAAATGTGTAATTAGAAAGCCTGGGACTGTGATTTTTTATTTAAACCGTCGGCGTCCTTTGGTTTGTCGCTAGTTTTCTTTGTCTACTTTGGGTCAATAATCAAATTGGCTGGTTAACCTTGGATATAACCTTAGCCTGCATAGTGCATATCTCAACATGAAGTTTAAATGTAAGTTATACGAACAGGTTATTACTGAAAAATGCTTTCGTATTTTTTTTATTAAAATCACCTTTCAATGTGCTATTGTAACAATGAGAAAAAGGAATTACAGGGCTGAATTAGTTCTGCAAAGGGTCCGTCAGACCCCAACCCACCCAATCTGTGGTTTTCCGTCACGACGCATGGCTTTAAGAATTTACAAACACAACCAGCTTTTACCTCATGTAAGACTGCGTGAAAGGTGTCAGCTAAAATTACATTGTTTACATATACCTTTTTACTTCAAATGTAAGTTAATTTGTAGCTTTATTTTCGTTACGCAATGCATACTTGGAGTTTTTCTCCTAATGCCGGAGAAGATTGAACAAAAACCTTGATAAAAAGTACAATGAAAAATCTCTTTTTAAATTTTCTCCTTTTTACTCGTAAGCTTTTTCACAGGAAGACAATGCGAGGGCGATATATGGCTATGCCAATATTCAAAATCGGTTTAGAATAAACAGTACAGTCAAACGGCCGCTGTAGGATAGCTTTGTCGAATGTAAACGTGGTGGGAATGTATTTTGCAATGCGCTCCTGAACTATGCAACCCAGCTAGGGACTAGCAAGTAATGGTGACTGTTCCGAAAGATAAACCCGAACATACTCGTGTACTTACGGCATGAATAAGAAGCACACGTCACATTTTAGTAACGTAGGATACCTAGGAACACTATAAAATAGGATCTTATAACTTTGTTGTTTTACTCTAGTTCCAGAAATGGTGTTTTAGGTAGTAGTTAGGTACTTGTACGGTCTAAGATTTATTTGAACTGATTAACATTTTTTAATACTTATTTTATTTATTTAAATCCACAAAACAGATAACAATCAGATTATAAAATTTTGAGTTTATAGATGAAATTGTTAATTTGGTTTTTTGAAAATAAAATTTAATTTTATCATAAAAGTGCACAACTAGTGTAATTACTTAAGCATATTAATAGGTTAACTTCAAGAATTGTAATTAATATTTGTGTGATCCATATTTATGTAGCACCATACAATGAATTCCTTATTGACGACCTCTGTGGCGCAGTGGGTGAAAGCCCGCTTGGGACGCAGAAGGTTGCGGGTTCGATCCCAGCGTCGGGATAAATGTTTGTATGATCTGCAAATATTTATTTTGGGTCTAGGTGTTTCTATGTATAATATGTATGTATTGACAAACAAAAAGTATATAAGTAGTATATCAGTTACTGGTTCCCATAGTACAAGCTTTGCTTAGTTTGGGGCTAGATGATGGTGTGTGAAATATCCAGCATTATTTATTTAATTTACATATTAATAGAATGACTTATAATCTTAAGGATACAATTATAACGTGTTATTATATGTTGCAAAGCCGTTTCAAAATTACTTAAATGACACACAGCCGTATTAAAACCGTGACACGCAAACACATGCTCCTTCGTTGACAAAACAAACATCGTCTTATATTAAGACTTCAAAGTCGAGCCAATTCTAACACAACGCGACTTGATTAACCGCTGTTCGGAAGCGTCGACTCGTTACACCATTACCATAATGCTAACTGATGTCGTTTCTATGAGCGATGTTGCGTAGAAAGCAGATATGCAGCAGTCTATTTAGATACTCCTATTAGTGCGGTGACAGCCCTATGGAATCATTTCATTAAAAAAAACAATTGACGACCTCTGTAGTGCAATGGGCGAAGGCCCGCCTGCGACGCAAAAGGTTGCGGGTTCGATCCCCGCGGCGAGACCAATGTTTGTATGATCTACAAATATTTGTCTCGGGTCTGGGTGTTTCTATGTATAATATGTATGTATTTACAAACAAAAAGTTTAAAAGTAGTATATCAGTCATCTCCGTACCCATAACACAAGCTCCGCTTACTTTGGGGCTAGATGATGCTGTGTGAAAAGTCCAGCATCAATTATGGAGGAGGACTCGTCAACACTCATCACTCTCTTAGCTCTGGTTTTTACTGTGACTTTGATGAGTCCTGATGATGATCAGGACTCATCAACTGTGACTTTGATGAGTCCTGATGATGATCAAGACTCATCAAAGTCACAGTAAAAACCAGAGGTACAAACACAGTTTGGGACTTAGCTTTCTTTTAGTTGATCAATCCTCTGCAGGATTAGTAAAAGGATATCAGATTTTTTTATTATAAGTTTTACGACCATCAACACAATCGTCATTCAAAAGGTATTTTTAATTTTAATTATAAATACTGAGACGATGCTTATACATACATACATACATAAAGTCACGCCTCTTTCCCAAAGGGGTAGGCAGAGACGGATCTCCAGTCTCCAGTGCTTATATTATGTTTAAAACGTAACAACAAAATTGTCATCAACATATCACCCAGCGCATAGCTACCTGCTTTTTATGTAAATGCATTTCTTCAAGGAGACGCCCCGGCGGTATTTACATATAATTTGAATTCGCCCCGCAAAAATACTATTTTGTGGGCATTTTTCGTTGAATTAGTTCTATTATCCGTGAGGCCTTTATATTGTTTGAAGTAATTTAGGCAGATCATGGCAGAGTCACTGTATTCTGTAGCAGAGTTAAGCTATTATGATAATTTATTATAATAATAATGATAGAGCATTTCGCATTGTTTTTGTTTGAAAATGATTAAAACAAATTGGGCTTGAAATGAATATTACTTTAAACTCTGAAGGTAGGCGGAACCTTTGTACATTTACTGTCAACGAATATTCTGGAAACTTTTACCCAAAGGGTAAACTGATTAGCACAGTTCATTTACTGACAATAGTAGAGGTGGTCGTCATTTACATTTATATAGAGTTCAAAATCGCTCGGCAAGGCTGGGGTCGACTAGATTAGGGCGCGTAAAATCTAATGAGCCATACGAATAATAGCTGCGCCTCATTTAGTTCCAGAAATGGAAACATTTTTACTATTAATGTTATATTTTTCTTCTAAGCCTCCGGAAAATGACTGGAAGAGTGGTAGGAAATATTATTTTTCCTTTTCTTTATTAACGTTTTATGAAGATAAGATTCTACTAAATATAACAATTTCATTAATTCGTCGTGTCAATGGCTTGCTCCAAATGAAGCCACCGCTATGGTCCTATCTGAAGCCGCAATAAGGTCTTCCTGGGTGCAGCTGGTTGGGCACAAAGGGCAGGAAAGGAGATGCGACATATTTTGTATTTGGGCTCCGCACTCACACTGGATCATACTTTTGCATCGACCAACCTGTGTGCGAAGTCTATTGAGCGACTTCCAGATTGGCCAATGCAGTTTATGGTCTTGGGGCAAGCGTTCTGCCGGGGTAACAAAGTCCAGAGGAGGGGGGTTTTTACTCTTCCATAATTCACATCTTGCTTCCACTGTGCTCTTCTATACTAATATTATAAAGAGGAAAGATTTGTTTGTTTGTATGTTTGTTTGAATTGAATAGGCTCCGAAACTACTGGACCGATTTGAAAAATTATTTCACCATTAGAATTCTACATATCTCTAATGAACATAGGCTATATTTATCCCGGGAAAGTGAAGTTATCCCGAAGGACTGCGGATAACACCGCGACGGAAAGCTAGTATAATACATATAATATAACCGTACATTATAGGTACACCATTTTACCTGGTTTGTAAGATCCTCAGTAAATAGTTGTTCTGTGTACCTAAATTAATACCAATAAATACCGCTCAGACATTATTGTGCAGAATATAGAATCCTTACTTCTTGTATTTGTGGAATACTCGACAAGGCGCCTCTGAGGCGAGTGGTATCTGCTTTATTTGAATAATTTGATTAAGCTTCCAAGTTAGAGGAAAAACAATCTTAATATCATAGCGGTAAGGCCTTCACTTGATTGTATAACAACTTGAATAAACTACGGAACAAGATGTTCTTGATTTAGTTAAATTATCCATACCGAGATGTTGGGGAACATTTAAATTATTGTTGAGTGAGCTAGATGCATAATTTCAAGCATCATCTTATAAAATTATTTCTGTTGTTTAATCTAAATTCTTGCCGGTTTTTAACTCTGAAACCCACTCAGGTTTTAAAGTTGCATGTTTTATAGAAAAAATGAAACATGGACTTTGGTGGTTTACCCCTAAAAAGGGGTAAACCGTTAATAGTGATTATGAATTGATTGAATATGTATTTGTAGATGCCTCTGACCCCCTTAGATATCTTCAAATGATCTGAGAGAATATCTATACCGCGCCTTGGGGATACAGTCGTGACCGTGATTTTTTTATGAATTGTATAGCAAGTTGTTATTGAACCATAGGTTTTACCAACAAATTAGCTACCCTGTGAAAACGAATTTAAATTCTTCATAGGCCTCTGTAATAACTTATTCAAAACTTAAGTTGTTAAAGTTCTGATGGCATCAATTAAAATCACTAGTTGAAACTTACACCCTTCAAAGGAAACGATAAACCGAAGTTTTCCTCAAGTTTCTGTTTCAGCGATTAAAGTTTTAGATATTTCTTCCATCAAGCGATTGCTTTAGTTTTCTTCGAGTAATCGGGTTTGCTTTCCTGCGAATCATAATTATTTGTCAATAAACAGTAATATTCAGATTTTGCTGCACCATTTCTGGGTACATAGAAGCTCTAAGTGTATGTTGTATTAGAGGCAGCAGTCCTCCCTTCCGATCCTAAGGTTGTGGGTCGAATCCACCCGAGTACTGTTTTTTTTTTCAATAAATTATATTCGCTTTACAAAAACTTTCGTTAAGGTTGGGTCTAACCTTTTTGTATATTTTGAATTTTCTAAGCAGGTAATTCTAGAGTAGCATAGTAATTTAGAATAGAATACAAATACATGTCATATATTTACCGAGTACCGTAGAGATAACTATGTAAAAGCAGATTTTTTTGAGTTCGGCCACCAGGATCCCCTAACCTAATCCCCAAGGGATCCCAAGTACTCATCGGTTCACCATAATCCCCTTGAAATAAAAATTAAAATGTTATCACACAAGATGTTTACACTGAATCGATTGATTGGATGTGGTCCAAACTTCCGCGTGAATATGGCATAAATCAATAATTTACGTAGGCCGCATTATTAAAACGTGGATTAAGGAAATGAACACCGAACAAATTCATTCATCTGATTATGAAAACAAGGTTTCATTTTACTAGTAGTAGTTGGTAGACAGTATTTTGTAAAATGTTTTTGGCGATAAAAAAAATACACGTGAAGAACAGTACAAATAGTCGTGTATTCGTTTTTAAAACACCTGCTGAAATAGACTGCAGGCAACGAATGAATGGTGAAGATGCACTTCATCATTCATCATCATTTCCCTGGCCTTATCCCACTTTTATGTAGGGTCGGCACAATAGGTTTTCCTCTTCCACTCCGCTCTATCAGCCGTCATCTCATGACTCACTCTTTTCTTACCCATATCATCCTTCACACAGTCCATCCATCTTTTCTTTGTACTGCCTCTTTTGCTCCATCTCTCTATATTCAAACCTAACATTCTTCTCGTTACGTGACCCTCTTCCTTCCTCGTAACATGCCCATACCACGTCAACCTATTACTCCTCAACTTATCCGTCACTGGCGCTACTTTCAAACTTCCTCTAATATACTTATTCCCGATTTTGTACATTCTTGTAACTCCACACATCCATCTCAACATTCGCATTTCCGCAACATGCACTCTTCTTTCATCCGTCTCTTTGGTTGCCCAACACTCTGATCCATACAATACGACAGGTTATTATCGTCTAGTAAATTTTTCCTTTAATTTTAGCACTTTATTATAATCAAGTTATTTTAAAATTTGCTTATAAAGAATGAAAAACATTTATCCTTCTCTAGAAGCCAATGTGAATTGAGATACAAACAATAGGAATTCACAATTAGCCCGCGCAAATCCTCAAACAAAAGAGAGTAGATAAAATTAAAACAATAGAAACGGAACTCGTTCTCGAACCTAAAGTAACCCATTAGAAAGTAATCCAATGGATCATAGAACAGCTAGCTCAGAGCATCAAATAAATACTAGAGGAGTTAACTAAAAAAGAGGAAGTTCTATGTTTGGCCGTGTGTATAAATACATCAAGTTAAGTGTTTTTTTTTTCTTATATATCTTCTTCGCTGTGTGTTTGTGTATTCAATAAAGAATTATCTATCTATCTATCTATCTATCAAACATAAAACTTTCTGTTTCCTCTCTTCTTGAAAATTGGTCAACAAAGGACAAAATTAATTTTAGTTCGTCCGTAGTGGACCAATTTTCATTGTCTATCATCATGAAAATTCTATTTGTTGATTCAAAGGGTATATTAGTTAAACTCTTAAAGGTAATTTAGATTCGTGTTGATCGAAGTAATTTAGGATTAATACTTTTTTCGTTTTAAAAAACACCTTGAATTCTCTTTTGTTGTTGAGGTGGATTTTATTATACATAATATTGTTTAGATTTTTTTATTATATATAGAAAACACCCAAACCCGACACAAATTTTTGTAGATCATACAAACATTTGTCCCGCGGCGGGAATCAAACCCTTCTACGTTACAGACGGGCCTTAGCTCACTGCAACACAGAGGTCATTATAGCCCTAAGTTTCCACGTGCAAGAAAACTTCCTACTGTCAGATATTTCTAGCAGAAGTTTAGTTGGAGGTGGAAACGCGGTGTAAGATAATGTTTAGGTGGAATGACCTAGCTGATTATTTTGCTATAAACTAAGCAAGCTGCAGTGGACGGCACTCAGCTAACAGGATAGTGTCTCGATGCTTATTTATCAAAGAAAAGGAAACGTTGTAAATAAGAGGATGTTTTCTCGTATTTCTAAGAGCTTTTTACCGATACAATGGACTGAAAATTTTACTGTGTGTCGCTAGTTTCATACTGTTTCTCAGATCTCGCTGGCGAGCTGACGAAGCTACGAGACCACAACACATGGACCTGAAACTAATAATTCAAATATTAGTCCTGCACCGAGAATCAAACTCTTAAATCGCATCCGAGAAATCACCCCCTACGCCACCGAGGACATCAAATCAATTACCTCATCCCCACAATTGGAGACTTCTCCATTAGTCCATTCAATTTCGTAACCAATATCTATTTGATAACCAAGTCGGCCTTATTAGAATCGATACGATTCCTCGTAATCCCACTTTGTCTCACTAAGCAATACCGTGGACTAAAGAGCCAGAGGAATATATTCATTTGAAAGACGGCCAGGCCCCCATTCAATCTGGCCACAGAGGACAGATCTGATAAGCCCCTATCTAACCCGTATACAGAAAACTACGCAACACAATTTTCCCTAGAAAGAAGCTTGAATTTGTCAGGAATGAGGTCATTTTTACAAGCTTTTATTTAACTTAACATTTGTGCATGTTCTACTTCTCACCACTTCCCGGCGGCTGAATTTATTGTTATTCAGACAATGGAATTATGGTGAAAGCGATCTGGTGAATCAGTGAGTTGAGATGTAAGCTTTGATGGAACTCGATGTATTAAAAAAGTATAATCGATTCGAGACAAGTCACCTTGTACACACATCATAAATAATCCACCAAAATAATCAAAAGCATGCATTTTTTATTAACTATAATAAGCTTTTGTTTATCATTCGCACGCGTCAAAACGTCCAGTGGCCTTGTATCTTGCCAAAATTGTCTCTCAATATACAAAATGACCAATATAGTTTCACTTTATGAGGTTAACTACGAGTCGAAACCAACCTGAAAGAATGCCAAGAAAGCGAACAAGTAAGTGGCCTTAAGTGGCTTGCTCCCTTTGTGACTGCGTTTTACTACTTCAATGGTCTCTTTAATGGTTCAGTTTTATGCCCAGCATCGCGTGTGCTCTCTTAGTATTTGCTTTGTATGGTCGATGATGCTAATCTGGGTTGATAAAAACGTCACTATCGATCACAAGGCTGAATAAAACGGTCCCACTATGTTTATAAATGCGAGAGATTGTGACAATGGAGTTATTATTAATTAAAAAGTACTGAATGGATTTAGATGAAATTCTTCAAAGAGATAAATCAAAGCCTAGAATAGAATAGGAGCATATATTTTTTTCTGGAAAAGCAAAGTATTTCTGAGGCACTATGGATAATACAAGAAAGCGCAGCTAGCGTTCGATATTCGACCACTTATTTTATTACAGCACCCTGCGTAAGCAATCCGTAAAAGCCATGCCTTTGTTCCAACAAATTATTGTTGACTGTCCTGTTTCTTTATTAAGACACTTTTTGCCACTTACAAAGATTGGGCTGCATCATGATCACTCATGGATATGCTTACGTGTCTCACGGGCAAAGGTGAGGGTCAGTATAAAAGTTTTATGCAATGGAACAAACCCTCGTGAACAGTGAAACAGCTTTTTGATCAAACCTACTAATTTAAATAAAGATATCACGAACCCATTTAATGTTTCAATTCGACTAATCCAAGATTTTATTTGCTATTCTAAGTTTAAGTGCTCATTTTACTATCATTAAACAGAGCATTTATTAACAATTTGTAAATTACTCCACGGCATTGTTACAAGTTTTCAGTCAGTAGTTAATTAACGCAGACCACAGCCCCTCGCTGTCTAGTTTAGGTGCGCGGTGCAAACACAAGTGGTCTATAGACGTAATAGTTGGACCGCAGACTTCTATTCCAATACCATTCATTACGTTCTGACGCTGCTTAAACACACATTCCCAATATTCCCATTGGTTTATTCAATACTTTAAGAGCATATTGAGCATATTATTATGGAATAGAATGGAATTAAAAAATATTTCGCCAAAACACAAAAAGCCAACATACATCAGCGAAAAAAGTAAATTATGTATTTTAAAATATATGAGGTGACATAATACGTCAGCAGTGTCATCGATCCAGCATGATTTTTAAATTGAGGACATAGCCACAATTGGCCTCAAATTGCCTTCGCTAATTGTGCCACAGAGGTCGTCAAAAAGGATCCGACTTATATCGGTTTAGTCTCCATTATTCAACAACTATCCTCACAAACTTTCACATTAATACAATAAATTAGTTAGAAACATTTGGCCCACACCAGAACCTTTAAACATAGTACATTATACAATTTAAGAACTATGTGTGAGTATGTAGATAATTCCGTAACTTGTACCAAACAAAAGCAATGAGCATTCGCGTGGGAGAGCACTACGGTTCACAAACAACTCGCCAAGCACACACACAGTACTGCCGATCAATACACGTAAACGATCCTTATCTTTTACATTGTAAGGTTTATATTCCTGTGAGACGGCGGCACGCTAAAAATTTGTTTCCCCATTGGATAGAATATGTTGAGATCGGGAGATAGCCTCGCACTGATTGTAGTGAACTTGAAAATTGCTTTGCGTAAACTAAGATTTATAGTGGACCCAAATGTTTCTTTGACACAGTTCATAATTTGTCGAAGTCATATTAGAGGTTAGTTGTGTAAAAGTTTAACTATAATGTATTTGAGAGTAGAGCAGAAGTCTCGTGTCCAAATATCATGAAACTAAGTAACACTACTTTAGCATGTCAAGCATTAATTCTCGCATTACGAGTACGAATACAAACGCTAGTACGCAATTTAAGATTTCTTCGACCTCAAACAAGTTACTGAGTACTAAAACAGAACCACGACTGTATTCTTTGATTGGAGTATGTTAAACTGAATTTTTACAATTATTTCTGGTATATCTCCGAAATATAAATAGTGTGTTGTCTATGATCATGAAAGTACCTCGAGAAAAAAATACTTAAACTTCTTTTGTTATAATAATATACCCGAGGAAATAAGCTCATCGAACATGAACTTTAATATTAAAAGCGAGAACAAATCGAACTTTACTTTAGAGATCAAGAATATTTTGTGACACTAATATTATTTAAATAAAATAAATAAATAATGCTGGACATTTCACACATCATCATCTAGCCCCAAACTAAGCAAAGCTTGTACTAAGTAAGTGAGTAAGTTCGTATGAGTCAGGGGCTAACTCTGGTGACGGAGTATAAAGCTTGTACTATGGGAACCAGATAAGTGATATACTACTTATATACTTTTTGTTAGTAAACACATACATATTATACATAGAAACACCCAGACCCGAAATAAATCCCCCCGAAATAGATCGAACCCGCAACCTTCTGCGTCCCAAGCGGGCATTCACCCACTGCGCCACAGAGGTTGCCATTCATTTAAGTATTGAATTTCATAATTTACAAGTTTAAACGCAAAAGTTTTTTTCTTTTCGTATTACCCTATAAATTATGGTGTAAAAGTATGACAGTACTCAAAGCCTCGTATAACGGCATGCTAAAAATATCAGCCATCAAAAATAGACTTAAAAATATCGTCATGATCCTGTGTCATGTAAATTCTAGGAAACTCCAATGTTATCTCACGCTTTTATCGGCACCTACATAATTTTCACAGCTTAAAATAAAATGAGGCACGGAAAATTACGTGATATTTTAATTTATGAGACGCTCAGATGAAGGTTATGTTTTTGAGGAGAAAATAAGTTGCTTAAAAGAGATAGATAAAAAATACTTTATTGAACACCACATGGACATGACAAAATACAAACATAGATACAAGAAAATATTTTAAGCGAAGTACAATGGGCGGTCTTTTCGCTGTGAATGATTTCTTCCTGACAACCTTAGAAGAAAGGCAAAAAGGCAAGTTTACGCAACAGAAACCAATTTGGGTAAATACTTATATTAAAAAAAAACAGTTTCAATACTTCAACTGCCTTTCACTTTTTCAACTGCCTTATTCAATAAGTCCTAGCATTTTTATGTTTATACTAGCTGACCCGCGCAACTTCGTCTGCGCATTATTGAACAAAGTAGAGGAGTTTTGAGTGAATCGAGAGTAGGTATATACAAAATATAAAACTCCGTCGCTTGTTATACCTATTAATAATATTTTTTTTATATTTATGTTTCTCTCAAGAATCCCATAAAAGATAGAGGTAGGGAAAATCTTACCCAGATCTTGCAATGCTAAGAACAAAACGAATACGGTAAATTGGTATAGAATCGCTGAAGCGAGCGGCAATTTTTTTGAAGAAATTGTCTCGAAACGTATTTTTTTTTGAATAGCAAGTATTGTATGGTTTTAAATTTCGAAATAAAACGATTAACTAATATTACCTACCAGCGACTTCGTCAGCAATATAAAAATATCGAAATCTCTAAGCAAAAATCTCCATTAACTTTTCAAAACTCAAAATCAAAGAAAATTATTATACTCGATCGTATCTCCATCTCCGCTATAGTATAAACGCCACCTAGGAGAAAAGGTATAAAGTAATTTTGACGTCGGTGATATAGATGGCGTTCTAACTATAACCAAAGAAAAAATATTTTAATATCAAAAAATCATAACTTCGGAGTTCGGATATATTGATGGGTGGGAATACACATGTTACATGTTTATCATTAAAATTAAAATAATTTATTATGCAAAATACAAAAAAAAATAAAAAAATCTAGAGTGCAAAAAGTGGCTGGCGGCGGTCACCCATCCTTTTTATGACCACGCCCAGGGTTGCTTAACTTTTTTCCCCATACAAACTTCCAACCCTTATTTTCCCGCCCCCTTATGGTAATTGACAAAAAAAGTATCCTATGTCCGTCTCCTGGCTCTAAGCTACCTCCCTACCAATTTTCAACCAAATCTGTTCTGCCGTTCTTGAGTTATAAGTGGTGTAACTAACACGACTTTCTTTTATATATATAATAGATATAGATGTAAATAGTATGTTTGAATTAAAAGTTACACAAAAATGTAAATACAAAAAATACACTAATCCAGGGACCAGATGAGAAATGGCTCAATCCTAAACTTCATATCTATTCACATTTTGTTTAGGCTTTTTATTTTTTCAACAAGTTCTCTTTATAATTAGGCAGTATTCTAAATTCTCTGAATATAGAAACTTTATTTCAGGCTATAAGAAATACTACAAAACCTTTTCAGACTTTACAATGTTATTTAAGTTTGTAATTTACCCCTTTCAAATTGTTTCGTATCTCAAAGACAAATAAACTACGTCTTGGAATGTGAGTTACTCACAAAGACGAACTAAAAGGTGTTAACAAGAATTTAAACTTGCCACTACTAAATATGCGTTTGTAATGTAAATTAATTTTGCCTACAAGACAAATACAATTTCGCAAATTTTGAATTTGAAATTGTTTGTTAGAACAAAATAACCTTCTGTAAACTTGCACAGTAAAATTAAGCATATTTTTAACTAACCAAGTTTCAAAATAGATCTTGCATTTTTGAATGTTTTTTGACCATGACAATGTAATTCAGAGCTCAGCAGTTGTTGTGTTAAAAAATATTATTAAACATGCACGGTTATCAAAAATTCATTTATTTCTTTAAACTATTCTACACTAAGGTTATTTTCATGGTCATAAAAATTAAAAAACCTTTTTCATCATCATTTCAGTCATATAGCGTCCACTGCTGAACATAGGCCTCCCCATCAATTTCCACAGCGATCGATCTTGTGCAGCCTGCACCCAACGGCTCCTAGCAACCTTTACTAGATCTTATTTCCATCTAGTGGAGGCCGTCCTCTGCTGCGATTTTCGGTGCGATTTCCTTTTATTATATTATATTACTTTTAATATATTATTTTTCATATTCACTGTATATTTAGGACGTTTATTCAATATTTTGTATTTATTTTCTACAGCTTTTTATTTTAAAATGAAAATAAAAATTGTTTACACAGGCTATTAGACTTGGGTCAATAATGATTTTGTACCAAAAAGGCTTAAATAAAACGCCGGCACCCAAACACAAAGGAAAGGTTTCCAATAAGCATCTACATACAGTAAAGGAGTTTACGAGAAGGGTTTCAAGAGGAAAAACGGGTGTCACTCTTTTTTTAATTAAACCTTGTACTAAGACAAAACAGGCAACAAAACTGGGAAATAATAACCTAACAAACAGTGGAACTCTGGAGCAGAAGTGAAAACTTGGACGAGATTTCGGTAACCGGTTAAACCTGATCGCGCACTGTCCGCGCCGTACGCGCCGCAGTCATTTTTCTATACACAAAATGCTGATGACGTCAGAAAATGCGGCTCGCCTCTGAGTAGCATTTTCTCTATTGAAAGTTACTGTCCTATGGATCGTAGCGACTGGAGATCCGTGCTCTGCCTACCCCTTTGGGAAAGAGGCGTGACTTTATGTATGTATGTAGTTACTGTCCTACTGGAACTTGAACTGGTGATTGTCTCACTCAGAAGTAGAGCTCTATATACTCACCACCATTCATGCTGATACAATATTTGACGAAATTAAGAACAAAGTTGATCTTTGCCGAAGAGAACTATCAGAGATGGTGTCGGTAACGATTTCGAACGAAATGCCCAACGCGGTTCATAAACTGGCATTTACATTACATGTAATTTCAGGCCGCCTAAGGGTCGGTTCATATCTAACGGAATATGCGTCGCGTATTATCGGTCGCGTAACGCCAGAACTGACAAATGTATAGAAAAACACTCGACCGTTCACACTCAACCGGTGATACGTTAGTGCGTCGAGTGTGAACGGTCGAGTGTTTTTCTATACATTTGTCAGATCTGGCGTTACGCGACCGATAATACGCGACGCATATTCCGTTAGATATGAACCGACCCTTAAAGTCTCTGTCAGAGCTTTACACTAGATAATAGCAGTATGACATGTGTTACAAGTTTTCAAACTATAAAAAATGATTACTATCCCCAAGGCGTGATAAACTTCCTCTAAAATTTCAAGTTTTGTTTATTTTCGTTAAATTTGTTAAGCCCTAAAGATGTCCAAGGAGCTGTTTACGTAGTTGTATAATCATCATCATCATCTCAGCCTGGTCATCATATCACCCACTGCTGGGTATAGGCCTCCCTTCTTTTATGCCATTCTCCTCTATCTTGCGCCTCTAGTTACATAGTTGTATGCAAAAAATAATATCATTCCTACCTTGTGTGTATAATTTGTGACATATTTTTTTTATTCAGAAGATATTTGTATGGAATGCCGCCTTTCCTCTAAACGAACAATTTCTATAAAGTAGGTAAACGAGGACTGAATGAGGACGGTTCGTACTGTATCGTTGGTTTCTCTTGCCAAATTAAGGTAAACTATTTTGTGACATCAACAAATTGGAATGAACCTTTGGGATGTACCATTAATGTTTATTTTTAACAAATCTACTATAGTTTAGTTGCAATGATCTTGATTTCTGATCAAAAGCTTTAACTGACATAAATAAACATCTGCTACCTAATTATATATTTTTTCTTATTCATATTTGAAAGTTAGCTGCAATGATATTAAGAAACATAAAATTTAATTGAATATCTTCTTAAAAAATTTAAATAATAATATCTAAACATGAAGAGAATCAAATTTGAAATTAATATTTATGTTTTTAGTTTTTATCAAGAATTTTAATATTTTAAAACTTTGATGTCTACAAAGTATTATGCAAAACGCGTCTAAATAAAGGAAAACGATTAAGAATGTAATAACTTTTTCTGGGAATACTGCACGCGAAAAAAATGCAGCTCCAATCCTAAATACCAGATTGCGTGACTAGAATACCTGTACGTTTATTGCAAAAGCAAATTTCAACTTGTGAAATAATAGAGATTTTTTACCGAGTTCGAAAAAGAAGAGAGTATTTATGGAATTGTATATGCTTGTATGTGTGTGCTTAGCTTTTGCAGTCAAAATCTTTCAGTTGTTGACTGCAAAAGCTGAGTGGAATAACGTTTGATCTAAAAAATTGGACAGTTGAAAAAAAATATGCAATCTATGGTTACAAAGAATCATTAAATAAATTATTAGGGGGTTGGGTGAAATTTTTGGATTAGGCCTTGGTTAAATAAGATAAAGTGGGTATAATATATAATTTAGTTTTTTCATACAACCAATAATAAACTAAGTTAAACTTTTTGTTGGCCGAATTTTCGATTGACCACGCGTGTTGGTCACGCGAACCGTCGCTTAAGATTTTTTTCCTAGCGTTCATTTCATTCCAAAGAAACGTGTTTCTGTACATCATTTTATGGAATTCCTTTGACATGGAATCCGAACATTACAAGAGTTGATTGCTACGAGTTTGTAGAGGGTGATTGCTACGGCGTAGATTTGCTACATGCGTAGCAACAGTATCAATGTCAAAATTATTTTACTTTCGGTTTAACAAAGTTTTAAGGTCCTCGCACATATTATTATAATCACGCCGTGCGCACCGATCTTGTATGAAATCGTATAAAAGCTTGCACTAACCACCCGCACCAAACGCGCCGCATTTTATGACGTCAGCAGCATCTTGCAGCACGTTTGGTACGGCTGGATCATGCGATCAACTATCAAAAGTATTGACAAGATGATTATAGGCTAGGAAAAACTAACGCGTTCAGCTCGCGTCCGCGGTGGCGTGCGTGGTGGCGATTACTGCGCGTGCAAAAGTTGTAAACACTGTCACGTTTGTTCAGGCGTTCACCAGGATGGAGTCACGTCACTACAATTACTGTCTGACACAGATAGCGAAATTTAAGAAGGTTTTATTCTCTCTGCTATAGTTGAAGATGAAGAGTTTCGTTCCTATTGCGTCCCACATCTAGGGCCATATTTACGTTCCTTTTTTCGTTCGTTTGACGAAAAACAAAAAAACAATCAGAATGAGACGTATGCCGCGCATGCCACCAACCACAGACGCGATCTGAACGCATTGGTTTGACCTAAGCCAACGTCAGAACAATCTTGTCGCGTGTGATCACGGTGTCAGAGGGAACAACTAATCGTGGTCAGTAAGTAAGTAAAGAATGAATTCTGATCACGGGAAAGGCTCGTATTAAACCGCATACAACTTTCTACTTCACAAAAATAACGTTAAACTTCATAATCCCTTGTGTTCAGTCGCTGGAGGCTTTAGTTTCGTTTTACCAAAAAATCTTTTGTACCAAAACTTTTGTTGTTTTCTACGAGTATTGAATACTCAATTATATATTATCTTTTAGTTTACGGATAATTCAGACTTCTAAAATATATTCTATAGCTTGAACATTTATTAAATAAAAGAGATTTATTGGTACGTAGACAGTAAACTAGGTTTTGATAACAGATGCTATTGGGTAGGTACATACATAATATACCCCAGTGGCGTAGCAATTCAATGTGTAATGGTTCCATGGCATTCGTAGTCTCTACTTTTTAAATTCTAGCTTGGGGTCAGGGCTAATGTACAAAGCTTTATGTGTCAAAGTTTGACTATTGGTATTTAAGTAAGTAAAGTTTCAGATATTAAGTCCTAGTACGCTGTAAGCTTAGGTATTTTGTTAGCTATAAACTTTTACCTCCTCAAACCAGATGATCAATAAATCCAGCTTTTAGGAGCATACCTCTAATTTAACTTTTGTTTTTATATTCGGCCATATAACTTCGTGCTTTCCCGGGATTTTGTTTTTCGTTACGTGCAGGATTACAGTTCAATGACCTAAAACCGACTTAACACGCAATCACCCCACTTTAAAAGAAGAAATAATTATTGCATTTGCTCCTGTGTTTGGTGCTTTCTAAGCCCCCTCACAGACTGCAGACTTTCTATCGGCCGATAGTTGAGACGGAATATACTTCGGCTCGTAATGAATATGGAGAAGTATAGCCCGTCTCAACAATCGGCCGATAGAAAGTCTGCAGTCTGTGAGGGGGCTAAATAATACTTGTTTCTCTACACCAAGTGAAGTGGCATTAGACTGACAGAAGTTATTTTCAAAGTAATAATAATATATGAGGTGACGGTGTGAAGACGCATACTAACACTTACTATGACTTAACGTTAAAAAACATTATCTTAATATAAAAAAACAACTACATGGCTGTAAAAATAGGCCTTTCCATATTTTTTTATATTCTAATGAAAACAGCCACAGAACCACTTTGTCCATTCCACTAACCACAGCAAACATTAAGACCCACTTCCATTAGAACGTCAGGTGAATTGGCGGCCTAGTTATCGCGGAGACAAATTATACAGAACTCGGTCGATTAGCTCGAAACATCTTGAATAGGTAATTAGAAAAGCAATCTCCGCCTTAGTGCTTGCATGCCTGATAGCACGGCTAAATGAAATACGGAGCCAATCTTTGAAAAATCAATGAGACACCTTATCGTAGGTGGATTGAAAAGTAAATAGTGTTTTCCGGACGACGATGGAATATTTTATGCAGTTGCTATTTTGTTGGGGCGATTGGGAATTAAGTTGTAGGGATAATGGAAGGTCTGCCAGGTACCTTAGATACAAACAAAACAATACAAAATTTGCACGAAACGAATTAAATTACTTTTATAGCTCACTGCGCTCGCTTGATGTATTTAAAATTGAGACATGAACAATGCAATGAAACTGAAAATATTTTCACAAAGTCAAAGCTAGTTCAAAATTTATTCCATTTCCTTTCGACTTTTCAACGCAATCTGATTGAATTGAAATATCAAAAACTGAACCGTTGCTCTGTTTATCCGACGGACGTGTAGAGTAAATATTCAACGGAGCGCGACTCGCTCCGCTCACAATATTATTGTTCAATAAAATGTTCACATAAATAAAGCGATTTGATTGAGCCTTAGCTGACCAAGAAACGGGTACCGCTGTACTGACAAACTTACTCGTATGAAACAAGTATCATATTTGGCTGTGTTTTTCGAAAAGTTTATTTTGTTTGTGATTTACATTTTGATACTTCCCCTTATTTTGCAGGTGATAAGTTTAAGTAGTAAAGTTCAGTAATTGTATTGCACAATGAATTCACAATTCAGTATATTTACGGTTAGAAAAAAAATAACTGAATTGTCACAGCCATTGTTCGATTTAATTATTTTTCCGACTGTTTGCTAAATCAATTTTATTTCGTTAACAATCGCTTTTTTATTTCCTGCTTTAAATCAAATCATTTGAAAATGCAATTATTTGGAACGAATAACATTTAATTTTCGCTAACAAATCCCAAGATTCAAAGCCGTGTCGTCAAATGAGCTTTTACTTAATATTTGTTAGAAACATTGTTTATCCGACCTTTCTTACAAAATAGGTCACAAGTTATAAGCGAATCAAATCATATTACCAAGTAACAGACACAATTTATGTACGCACATCTACATCTACCTACTATTTGTTTTCCGTGATTTGTTCTGCATTCGCTGATATTATCTTGTTTCATGACTTATTTTAGCCTCTTCATCATTATTTTTAAAACCAATATTTCATTATAAGTCAATTTTTTTATGCATATCTACATTTATAGTCGCAGGGTCTTTGTTCTTATCAAAAGTTGATAAGCCCCCTGACGCACTAGCGGTTGAACCGCGCCGCGCAATTCAAATTTTAGTATAATTTTGTGGCGGTTAGTGGAAAAGCTGCCAGCCACGCGGCTAGCCGCCCCTAAACGCGGTTCAACCGCTAGTGCGTAAGAGCGTTTAGTTTAATAATACGGCTGTACTCAATCGCTGTAATCTTAAACATTGCGTCCATTGCATCACCCGACTTTTCACCCCACCGATAATGGCAAGCTTTACACGACGCTTATTGCCAAAATAAATCATTTACCCGCCCGGTGTACTTTAATCTATTTGTAGAACAACTTGCGCTACGTTTTCAATTCCGAACGTGACGATTATTACACTTCTAGACTGTTCTCGATTGCTGTAACTCAAAATAACATTGTTTATTGCTACCTACTTTGGAATATTTCATGAAAATATGGTCACTACTTGGAAATATTTCAGTACAATATAGGGTCAGCATACATCTTTTAAAATGGCATATTCAGCGCAAACGTGGTGTCAGTGAAAGCCACGTTTGGGTTTTGCGGTGTCATCGTTTGCTATGTAGTTTCTCGTGTTCAAGATATAGAATAAGAAACCCTTGTTTGGGATTACTCTAATGTTTATCAAAATCTTCCCAATTCATTGAGAAATTAAGTGTGGTTTGACACTTTAAAATTACAAAAATTATCTTCCCAATTGTTTCATTAGTTAAAGTTTGTAAAATAAACGTGAAATGTGAAAGTAACTCTGCCTGTCTGGTCGATTTGTTACCTTTTCACGCCCTAACCGCTGAACAGTTTAGCTGAAATTTGGCATAGATAATTACCAGGGAAGGACATAGGCTACTTTATCAAGAAAAAAATGAAGCTATCCCTAGGGACCGCGGCTTACACCGCGGGAGCGCAGCTAGTAGTAATAAAACAAAAATACAGAAAACCGCGGAACAAACACGAGTATTATATTTTCGAATACCAAGGTGACAAGATTTCTTTTCTATGAACGTGAGCTTTTAATAATAAAATCACCATCATCATCTCAGCCATCCAGCGTCCACTGCTGAACATAGGCCTCCCCCATAGATTTCCACAGTGATCAATCTTGTGCAGCCTGCACCCAACGGCTCCCAGCAACCCTTACAAGATCGTCTTTCCATCTCGTGGGGGGCCGTCCTCTGCTGCGATTTCCGGTGCGTGGCCTCCACTCGAGAACTTTTCTGCCCCAACGGCCGTCAGTTATATAATAAAATAAGACATTTTAAAATATGTGTAAAATATGATACATATTAAAACTTAGTTTTCTACTTTCATCGCTGTAATGGGCCTAAAGTTGATAACAAGCAAACTTTTCAGTGACAGCTCGGAAAGATACTCCAATAGAAGTTATTGTTGCAATCATTATTGTATTTAATCTAAGTTGTCGAACAAGATCTTTGAAACTAACAAGACAAGTAATTAATCGAAAAGTTTGCCTTTGGCCGATCTGAAGCTCCAATAATAGCACAAATATTGCTCTGGATATCCCATTATTGAAGCGACTATTGGTAAGACTAGTGAGAGTTCTGTATGACAAATTATAATAAACATCAAAATCATTATACTTCATTAACAGGTCTTTTTATAAGATCTGGAAGATCCGATTATTATTTCATTTTTATCATTTTCTTTTTATTGTTCCATCTCAAGTGATTTATAAAAAATAAAAAAGTATTTATTCACAAAAAGGTTTACAAAGTGGTTTTTGTTGAACTGTAAAAGTATATTAGCCTACAGAAGTAAACATACTTGTATTAAACCTTACAAAGTAATAGTGACTCCTCGCTCTAACTAAGTTTTCACTTGTGTTTAGATGCCAGGGCTCAATACCTTCGGCTTAAAGATGAGTAGGTACTTTTATGCAATAGCCTTAGATTTGGAAGCATGTTAATCATAAAAAAATAAGCGTTTGTTTTATTTAGTTTGCTTATTATAAGAAGTATTTCGAGCAAAACTCTTTAAAACGGAAGCTCATGCACGATGTATCAGCTCACGCTTGACAGGAACAACAAAGGAATGATGGATGCATCCAAAGAGTGTTTACCAACAACATGCTAAATACGAGTTTACTATTATAATGAAAATCAAGTAAACTGTTAAATATGGATTATTTTTAGATATAAAGTCGTTTTTAACCGACTTCAAAAAAAGGAGGAGGTTCTCAATTCGTCTGTATTTTTTTTTTTTTTTTTTTGTATCTTGTTACGCGATTACTCCGCCAATTGTGGACCGATTTTCAAAATTATTTTTTTGTTTGAAAGGGTATGCTCCAGAGGTGGTCCCATATAAAATTTATATGGGAATAAATTTTATTCCTGAGGGTTTGATAGTTTTCCCGTAAAACCTTCCCTCCTAGCCATTGTAAATCGAATCGACATGCATTATGTCAAATTGACGCTTTACTAATGCCAGGAACTCACGTGCCGCGAAACTTGACATAAAATGTATGCAGTTTTGGTAATTAATGCCCTTCGACGCCGGTGGAGCCTAAGCATTATCTGTCGATTTGATTTCTTTTTCTTATTTAGATTTTTATGTATGGCTTATTGATACCCTGAGTCACGCCGTGTGTAGAGTCGAACATTGAAGTCGGTTTTTCTTTTAGTTTTAAAACGTAATTATTCTACACCATGTCAGTCATCCATCAACCGCGCTGTAATTACAGGTAACATTATCCGCCCTTTGCCAAAGAAATTGCATACTGTGTCAAGTGCAGCCATATAATTAGTTGTTGGACAAAAAGAGACGCAAAACACGAACTTTCAAAGACTCGCTAAGGTGACTCAAGCATTATTTTAAAACAAAGTTATCCGATTCCTATTATTTATAATTTTTTAAAATCTGTACTTTTACTGATATATTTATTTAAAAGAGGAAAGATTTGTTTGTTTGAATTGAATAGGCTCCGAAACTAAACCCGATTTGAAAAATTCTTTCACCATTAGAATCCTACATTATCCCTGATGAACATATGCTATATTTTATCCCGGGAAGTGAAGTTTTCCCGAGGGATCGCGGGTAACACCGCGATGGACAGCTACTATAAAATAAATCAGACTTCAATGTTGGACTCAGGTCGAATATTACAAGTGAGAACGAGGTTTAGTTCCGACGAATTGATAACCTTCTTGGCTGAAGTCGGTTAAAAACAAAAAACCATCGCAGACAAGATATTAATTTGCTTGGAAGATTAGACACCTTGCCAAAATTAAGTTTACCATTCAGCTTCGAAAATTCCACTCCAACTTTTCAATAACGTAAGCTCAAACACACCACGCAAATAAACATAGTGCCTCAAGCCAAAATAAATAAGAGAACCCGTTGAAACCTTCCAGAGACTTAATTAAATACACCAAGGTCTGTATGTGTGCGTATTAAAGCTTTTGTAATGCGAGCCAGCGACAAAACCGAATTTACACTTAGCGAGTCTGGCTTTGTATCAGTTTTCTAAAAGTTAACTGTGCTCAGATGAGTGGTAAACCGCAAACTCACTTTCTAATTTAATATACAACCGTAAGACGCGCTATTCTCTTGTTCAGGAGCAAAAAAATTATGTTTGTATGACAAATCGAATAAAGAAATAGTAATTTTGGCTATCCATACTATCCATCCATACTAATATTATAAACGTGAAAGTAACTCTGTCTGTCTGTCTATCTGTCTGTTTGTTACCTTTTTACGCCCCAACCACTGAACAGGTTATTCTGAAAATTGACATGGATAAAAGTTGTAACCCAGGAAAGGACATAGGGTAGTATTTATCCCGAAAAAATAAATAGGCTACTATTTATCCCAAAATATCTCGAGAGACTGCGGGTTACACCGCGGGAGCGCAGCTAATACTTAATATTATATTAAATATTGCTCAATTAACATGAATAATCTCTGAGTTTATTTTAATAATTATCTTTTTTTTTAAGCGTGAGGTTAATTACATACTTCATCAATATTCTCAATTTGAGAAAATCAAATATTTCTATGGCACGAATAAAGTAGAGCTTAAAGTAGAGCATTTTCTTAATGAAATACCAAGTGTGGATTAGCATTATAAAATTACAAAATTATTCTATGGCACGAATAAAGTAGAGCTTGTAGGCGTAAGTTATCATTTTAAGTTGATCGCACGTAATGTCCGCGTACGCGCTGCAGTCATTTTTCTACAGAAAAAATACTGAAGACGTCAGAAAATGCGGTTAGCTTCTGACGTCTCAGCATTTCCTCTATTGAATTGACAGTTCGGCGCATTCGGCGCGGATGGGTCTTGCGACCACTTCTAAGCGATATTTCACTAGTCACTAGTGGCTAGTGAATTGCATTGGAACATGTAGATATGCATTGATGATAATAATACCACTTAAATACGGTTGAAAAAGCATTTGAATCCCATCTGGTACATTTTTTTTTAATAAAATACAGTCAGAACAGAAACAGAGGAATTAATTGAACCGTTTTTTCCGATGATTAACGGACACAAATACCTACATGTACGCTTGTTTAAATTGTTATTACATTGCGATTCAGTCGGAATTGCAATGTCATGCTGCCAGTTATTAATTGAAGTTGTGTAAAATACAGTTGTCAGTTATATATTTTGGATAAAAATGACGGGATAATAAAAATCTTCGTTCTTAAACCCTTATTATATCAAGTGGGGCTTATCACTAGTAAAAATGTTGGACAAAACATCAGTCAAATACTATACTCCTGATCCCATGCTAGAATTCTTTATGTCGTGGGACATACCACGTCTTTTTAAATAATAATTGAAGCGCTCGTGGTCGTGCTTGCTGAGTCGTTCTTGATAGATCGTCGAAGTTAAGCAACGTTCGAAACGGTCCGTACGTGGATGGGTGACCGCCAGTGGCATTTTCATCTGAGCGCTTCCGTGCTTCGGAGGGCACGTGAAATTGTCGGTCCCGGCTATCAAGTCGTTAAGCCATGACGGAGGCCTTAAGGCGGCCTAAAAACTCCGTCACCAGAGTTGGCCACTGACTCATACGAACTTACTTTTTTTATAATAGTTGTAATTTCAATAATTAGGATGGACAAGATTTTTTTAAAAACAGGCTGCAAAACGATTTAATATTTTATGAAAACAGACCAGCGTTTCACGTACATCTTGCTATTTGCAGTAGAAGTCGAATAAGAAATAACTAGAAGGAAATAAGCAATTTATAAACTAGTTTTGTAGGGTACTTCACATAAATAGGGCCTATTTATCAAGGATCGAAGCATTCCTATTTATTGAGATTTCAATAACATCCCCATCCTAAGTGCACAATAAAGACATTTTCGGCTGTCAGCGGCGTGATGTAGGTCCACGTCAAAACGGCGTTTGCCTGTAAATAAAACTGGGATCAAGAGGGAAATTTTCCTACTCCCCAAGAATTCACTTGACCGGCTCACCCTTCGGGTGTCGTCTCAATTTATTCGCATGCTAGTAACTAGCTTCGGTTTTACGCCTTTTAGATGTACATTTTCCACCAATTTACATAGCACGTAGCGTTGTTTTACGAGTAAATTCTCGATTGTTTGATGTCGATATTTTTTTATTTCACAGCACATACCATTCAAGCTACCAATTATTAAAGCTCTCAAAGGAAAATATTCCCAAGAATGTTCTTTTCTCTCAAACACGATATACTAAAAGTAAAACATGACAACATGTGATTTTATTTGTAAGGCAAAAATTTCAAATTCATTCCCTTTGAGAAGCAGGTGTGAACATATCTGCACATGTGCGTGCGTGCCTAGGAAGCGGAAGCTCGTTACATCCTAGGAGCAAGACCACCTGAAATAATATTATGACGGATCCCCAATAAGTTAACAAGAAACACAAGTCACGATCTGGAGTGGCCAACGTCGAAACTATCTGAAGCCTGCGGCTATTAAATTAATGATAATGTACCGGACTAGCCGGCCTAGTCTCGGCAACTGTTGTCGTTATTCGCACGTGTTCCACGCGGCGCGCGTGCTTCGAATAAGGCGGGCAGGCAGCTTTACACAAAACTTTCCTAAATAACTTCGGTATGATGGAGAAGAGTTGCTTAATTTCGGTAAAAGTTGGTGTCAATGTTTGAAGGCGTGGTTGTAAAGTCGAGTTTATACCTGGGAGGCACGTTTGCTTCTGCGCATTGCGGAAAACATAGACGCCATTACACGGACATTCACATCGACGTGTTGGCGCGCGCAGGAAACGTACAGTGTTTGATTTGAAATCTAGCTCAGGCGTGAAAGCGCGCGTTCTTTGAGCATGAGTGAAATAAATAAAAACGTAGGTAACAATGAGGTCCTTATAACGACTAAGAAACTAGTGATATTATAAAGCAACTGCAAACGTTGTACATTGCGTTCTCAGCGGTCCTAATGCAGCGTAAATAATTTTACTCATATTAGTTTCATTCCAACAAACATAATTATGAGAAATGTTTTATATATACCTATTTCGTCACTTATTTAATTTCATATGAAGTTTTAAACGGTACTGAGCTTAGTATAAATTACAAAAGATAAATTCTAACAAAATTTCGATAAGATTTACTTCATGTGTGTTTGCGCAGCAGTCTAAAGACAGTTATGTACCTACTTGTATTGCCAATGTTTGAAAAACCAAGATTTCACCATTAAGATAGGTACTGCCTACTTATCATAATAGTGAAACCCTTTGTGATTTTGAAATCAGTGTCTTTTGTGTTATAGGAAAGAAAAATTAAATACTTAGTCTTAAGTGAACAAGTGACCAACACATTTAAAAGAAGACGTAATGCTATTGATGTGGGGAAAAAGCAGAATGGCACGGCACTAGTTAAAAAATACATAGGATCATAAAATGTTTTTTATTAAAAAAAAATTGTTTAAATTTTTGAAAGCTGCAAAAATGAAACACAATACGGTAACGAACCCATAGTTGATGAACGTGCGGTTCTGTGCAGCCTTCAAAGAGTGTCCACATTTGTTTCTACAATATATTGAAACATTATTCTCGGAAGCATGCCAAAATACTGCAGTGTATATCGGATTTCCTCCACAAAAGAACTGAGCGTATTGCGACACGCTAACACTAGCTTTTGTGAGCGAACGCGTCCGCACCTTAAGAAGATAGTTTCAAAGGAACGGAATTGATGATATCCTTGAGCAAATAAATTGCTGATCGAACTCAGTACGGTCTAATAAAATTTTCAGAAAATAAGGTGATTACATTTGTTTAGAGAATCTTGGCTAATTTATATGCCTACATTTATAAAATACAATAGAATCAGGTCATCTAAGAATCAACTATTTGTGTTGTATGTCCGCAATGGCATATGGTATTAAAAAGAAAACCTGCAATTCAGCAGATACTTGAAAAATACAACGATGTTATAGTACAACATTTTGTCACGTATTTTGAAAAGTGAAACTCGATGGGAGAGAATTGGGCCAAGATGACAAGTAATAGGAAAAGAAAATGTTATGCCGACCCCACTTAGGTGGGATAAGGGCACGGAAATTATAATGACTGCACTAGAAAGAAATGAAAATATTTTCATTTTCATAACCATATGGATGGGGAATGTGAGTTCTATTTTTCATAAAAAAATGGATTGGTGATACAAGTAATAAAAACAAAGTTTTATTAACAAAAGTTAAATGAACCTAATTTTGCTATAAAAGCACACCAGAATCAGTTGATCCATCTATGGATCGATAAGATTAAGCTTACAAACCCATCTAGTTAAAACCCATCAAACCGCTGGTGTGCCAAAGACATAGACATATATTTAATCGAAAAGCACAACCTGATGCAGTAGGGTAAAAACAAGTACGCTCAATGAAATCAAAGCTCGCAGGATCTTGCGCCAGTCGAACAACAGCGTCATATCTATGCAAATGCAACGTCGAAGCCGACCGTCCGATTCACGGTATGTGTAATTGAATTGAAAGGAAATTGCATTCCACACGTAAAGTTCCGATGGTTGGAATACTTGTTTACATTGATATTTCACGTCACCAACTCTAATGCAGAGCCATAGAGTTGCTAAAGCAATGCATTTTATGAAGGGCGCTTTTAACATGCAATGCAACATAGGAAATATAAAGAAATGCGATCATTAAAAGAGGAACCCAAAACTGAAACGATAGATCCTCAAGAAGCGATAGAAAGTAAAAAACCTTAAAAGAAAAAATCTTTTATGCAAAGACTCTCAATTCTCATAACGATAAAATGAATGCAATCGTTGAGATGATGTGAGATGTAGCATTCATCACCCGTACCAATTACGGATCGATCAAACGCATTCATTTTCGCACACTGTTTTATGTGTAATGTAAAAAATAATTATGTGTTTTTATAACTAATAAGAATGTTAATATAAAAAAAAAAAAAATACCACCTACCTTTAAATCTCAAGGTGTTCGACGCTTGTACGTTAAGACACTGTGGTAGAACATAATATATTTTATAATGCACAATCAAAACAAATACAAAGATCTTAAGCTAGAGAGGTAATGACAAAGGCGAGTTTAACCCTGAAAAGAGTCCTCTTCCAGCAAACCTTCTGACTTTGTTGTTGTTTCTTTTTTCGTAGTCGTTTATAACAATATGTTGGTTTGTTACATAATATGTTATCAAAAAATGCGTGTTGAACCATTAAATCGAACATCCTTTGAATGAGGATAGGAAACACAAATTTGTATCCGGTTTCCTCATTCAATCATTTGCGTAGGATCTAGAAAGAAATATACACGCAGTGAGTTTTTTACCACAAAACATGTGACCATGTGATATGAAAAAAAATGTGGATTTCGATTTTATTGACAACGTCTTATAATTCGATAGAGCCGGCTGCACGCACGAAAAAATGTGGCGTTACCTCGCTCTGAGGCGTTCCATGTAAGGCTTGAAGTGCAAGCGAGAGCGCGGAACGAGCGACAAAGAAGCACAAACGTTGTCACGTTCAACTATCGTCAGTAAACCGACTTTACAGACAACCAATTTTTTTTTTTAAAGATTGTGGATAGGACTAAAAGTAATATTCTCTATGTTGATTTTGGCTACTTACAATACAAGTTCTTTTGCTCTACGATGATGATTATGTACTTCTAAACACTTAATATTCCTTCTTCTGTTTTGTCTATTCAACAAGTTTGGTGAAGAGATTTTAACTGCGTCTCAAAGAGACTTCTTGCAATTGACACATGTCATGTTTAACTACATGCCGGTTTCCTCGCGATATTTTTCCTTCACCGTTTGAATAGCATAGTGCATATTATTATATAAATTAATTGGAATACACAGTACAGTACAGTGCCACAAGCTTATATTGATCGGTGACCAAAAGAACTAACATTTACTGTAAAATTTATTTTTTTGATAACAGCGACTCTCTCACCGGTTCAGATAAGTGTGTGCCACTGTACACGACTGGATTTGAACCTACGACCGTTACGTGGAGCTGCTACCACTACACCAGCATCTTCAAGCTCAGCTGTGCAATGTAAAAGTATTTCGACTTTTGATCACAAACATTCCACCATTTTATTTTATCAAGAACAACAAAGGGTATAAATTGCAAGACTCGAGTTTCTTAACAAGTGATAGGACGTAATTTGAATTCACGATGTCTCAAAAACGTAATTATCTCTCTCTTGTTTCGAAATGTTTCTCTATTGCCTCTTGGCTACATTGAGTGTAATAGTATACTACTTACTAACTCTTATTTTACGTAATAAATAATATTTAACTTACTTTTATCTCACGTAATAAGTGATATTTATAATTATTTCATTCATAAAAATCTGAATGAAACAAACTAATTTAGCATACGAGCTCACATTTAAACCTAACAATTATTATAAACCCCACATTATACTTAAACCCGTCACTTTCGCTAGACGATTTAACCTTTTATTCTGTGTACTTGAGTACATAAAATTAGTCCTCATCGTGAGCCCGAAATCAATTAACTCGTGCGGTATCTACAAACTGGACGTCAGCCGTTTCGTCAGTATGTCAGCATTCAATCAAAACCTGCTTACTACGGTCCGCAACCGCAAATCACACTGCTCGCAAGTATAGAGGAGTAGTAGGGTCATGAGAAAAAGGCCGGAGACTTGTACGATGTAATGTAAAACAAAATTAAATTACTTATTTATCGAATAACCGTGTCGACGATTGGCCTAGGCTGTTAGGTTGTAAGTAAAAAGTAAAAAAAAAGTTTTTTTTTTAGGTTGTAAGTAATAAATAAATAAATAAATTGGAACAGTGCCTCAACTTCTGATTCGAACAACCAGATCAAGACATCTATCGGTGAAAGGAATCTGGTGGGTAACTGGGTCTTGAGACATTTAAAAGAAATGAATACAGGAATTATGGCACGTTTTTACCTTTTTATTATAAGACTGGTTTTTTTTATTAAAGGACAGAGATGTCAACCAAAGTAAAATATGAAAACAGGAAACAAACATTTATCAGACGTTCAAGAAAACATGTTTATTTGTATAAAGCATCGCTACAAATAAAAGTTTTGTTAACTTACTAAAAAGTTACTCTATCGCTAGATAAATGTTCTAATTTTGGATCATTCCGGCTAAACCCGCAACTCTTGCAACTCTATCCACAGGGTCAGTCCTTGCGCTGACTCAACGTAAATAAATCCTACACCCGAACAAGACATACACACGAGCAACTATGACCTCTCACCTTTTGCCATAAGGTTCAGATTACAAGATCTGTGGTATGATAACATCTGAATTATCAGAGCTTGTAATCGAATTTATAGATCAGCCTTGGTCAAGAGGGAAAATTACAATTTCGACACCTCTGCATTATTGCATAGACATGAAACGGCTTAAACAGACACTTTTACTGAAAATCGTCGGACAAAACTTATAAAAATTGGATATTTTTACGATAAAAATATACCACATAATAAATACACTTTTTACGGTATCGAATGTATATGCTTTCTTAAAGTTCTCGTTATTTTCTGTTTAAGTCAAAAAAACTAGGAAAACTTTAAAAATAAATTAAAAGTTTAATAAATATACGAGATATATTTTTAATACGCATTAGGAATCGGATTCTTTCACTATTTTGAATTAAAGTTTTGATTAGTTATTTCCAAATCTATGCTCGGAGATGAAAGAGGCTTGGAATAATTAAACAGAATTTATTTGAACTTTGATATTTGGAGTGCGCAATGCGCATGCTCTCAGCAGTAATTGAGTACCAGTATATTATTAACAGTCAAATAAGCTACTCGTAGGTATTCTGGCAAAATCAAATCATGTTAGAACCTCGTTATCCAATAGCTGTTTTCACTGTCGCGGCCATGAGTGAACGGCCGTCAGATAACTTGTGAAATGGCTTCACGACTAGTGTTTCCCGAGACAGCTCGTATTCAGAGTACGCCAAGCGTGAATCTTGTCTCAAGATTTGGATTTATTACTCAATTTTCATAGAAGACTTACGAATAGAAATCCAAAAACTTACACGCAAATCAGAAGCTTATCTTCAATATAATTTATATCTATGTAATGGTGGTTGCACGGTCCAGCCAGTTGAACGCGACGAACTGTCAACTCAATAGAGAAAATGCTGCTGACGTCAGAAGCGAACCGCATTTTCTGACGTCATCAGCATTTTTTGTATAATTGTTTTTTGTATAGAGAGTAACAAAAAAGCTGAGACTGGTCCTATTTGGCACACCTTAACACAGACCTTGCACCTACCTTTAACTGTTTTGCGTTTTTCTTTTTTTTATGCTTTTGGTTAGTTAAGCAGTTTTATCTTGTGTTAGTTTAAGTACCTGTCTATGTTTTTGTTTGTTTCATTATTAAGTGTGTCTGTGAATCTGTGTCAATAAAGTATCTATCTATCTAACTGCGGCGCATACGGCGCGGACACGTGTGCGATCAGGTTAATGTTAACTGCTATGAGTGACAGATTCGTCATCGCCAAGCAGAGAATCTTACCACTGAATACTAGTGATATAATCTGTGCCAAAGCTGAGATAATTGCAAAACCATAAGACAATTTTGTCTTGTTTGCACTCTGGCTATCCATGTCAGGCGCCAATTAGATGTTCGTAATGTACGAAATTGTGCTATAGCAACATAGCACAATTTCGTACATTACGAACATCTGTAGTAATTAACCTGCTCAAGTATCCTTGAAAATCAGTAAAAAAATGCATTAAAATAATGTCGCCACAGAAAGGAATCGATTGCTTCGTGACGTTATCGGCGCAGTGCACCTCGATGTAACGTATCCTACCGTAGTAGGCACTAGACAGTGCAATTAATGTGAGTACCTGACCCAGTCCAAATAAAATGGCTATTCTTGTGCTCGTATCACTCACTCACTCATGTATAAAACTTTAATTAATATTATGTGAGCCTCTGGAATCGTATTGGATACAACTTGGAATAGGCGTAGATAGTGACCTGGAATAGCATATAGGCTATTCAAAATGTTGGTACCACGCGGGCGAAGCCGCACGCAGAAGCTAGTAGGTATATAAAAAAAATCGATTCTGTTAGCATGTAACTTTTTTTATTGTGTATCCATTCTGCAGTGTCAGACTAGCTATTGCATGAATTAGCTAGTTTGTAGGGGTTGCTAATAGCACTCAGACCTGGTATTTGAAATTGGAAACATTCCATTATAATTGAAGGTAATTACATAACCGAACCAGATTACACGTATTAAGACTTTTGATTGGATCAATTAAATAATTAAGAGTAATTTAATAAAGTAAAGAAAATCTTTATCGTGATTGCGAATAGATTTTATTCAGACGGTGTTGTTCATAAATCAATCCTATGAATTTGATGAAACGTAAAAAATAGATTTTCGAGTCGAGTGAGTAGATAATAATTAAACGTAAACGAAAATAGGGTCACGACTGTATCCCCAAGGCGCGGTAGACATTCTCTCAGATCTTTATATTCCAGATCCTTTGAAGATGTCTAAGGGGGTAGTCAGAGGCATGTACAAATACATATTTGATACATGCCCACATTTTTCAGAAATTAGTATTCCATACGTGACAGGTTGCAAGCCCATCGCCGCCTATAAGAATACTAACTGGTTTCCTCACTAGATAATAATTACTTACGCAAAAGTAGCAAATATTTTTGGTTACTTTTCGTTTGTTTGAGTAAAACCAAAACAGTATTAAAAAAGTTAAATAATGCATATAAAATACTTCTTTTTACTGCATACTACGAATAACATGACTTTAAATGAAAAAATCTCACTTTCCGTTGTTTTTATTCCACGTGCTCGCACTAATGACAAAACCGATTGTTTCATTCATTACCGCAAGTGAAAAAACGAAGCATTAATGTCGTTGAACCAAATAAATTGTAATGTTTAGGTTTTTATTATTACAAAAATATGTATTTTACGCTTCCGACCGTGGCTGCGTTCGTGTGAGACCAGCATTTTGCAGTGGTCAGTGTAAAAAGATTTCAGTCCACAATATATTTCCCAATGACTGCGTGATTGAAACAAAAACATCACAACTTACTCAAAAAATTCAGTTGTTTTTTTATTTTTAGTTAAAGAATTAGTAGGTAAATTAAAACCTTCTTGATGATTAGATATTTGTTAGTCATAATTTAGGTACTTAGGTAAGTACTTGAAATAATATTGTCATGATGTGCGTATGGCTTCAGACCTACAATTCATTATTTACTTAGACTTTTGCAAATGTACTAAATGGTCTATGAAATAGCCCTATCTGAAATTCCAGCTTTAGCCTGCAATTATTCAGTATGTGGACCTTGTATAGACGTCTGGCCATCTGGATCCGTGACTGCTGCCAAATTATGTTGAGATAGTGTCGAGCTTCCGATGTGAGGAGCTCTTTGGCAGCTTCCAGCGATGTACGAGTACATGTCACCTAAGACTGAGGTCAATCGAGCATGCGACGCCTATTGCGTCAGCTTATTTGTGAGGACGTGCTTAAAATGTTATACTATTTATCCTGACATGCCACGAGATTATAGTAAATGTGCTACTATTAAAATGTCGCTACTGCTTCACAGTCATTTATCATTGCGCTTACAGTATATATTCTTGCATCACAGCTGTTAAAAAAACCTACCATTAAAATATAATTAATGTTTCTGACTTCCTCTCAACACCAAATTCCAAACGCAATCTCATTTCATACAGATTGAAATAAAGATTCCCGAAAAAAAGTCATACAAAATAATTTACTAGAGAGCCGACCGATCCAACTGATTGATTTCATTCAATTAGCAAACAATGCGAGGCATCCAATAAGAATTAACGATACCAGGTTCCCTGGTTAGCGGCCATTTTGGTATCAATAGCCGGCCTTTTATCGGAGTAAATCGTTTTGTGTGTTTTCGATAATTGTC
Source organism: Epirrhoe alternata (assembly GCA_963565295.1). Lineage (NCBI taxonomy): Eukaryota > Metazoa > Arthropoda > Insecta > Lepidoptera > Geometridae > Epirrhoe > Epirrhoe alternata. Next base: position 6,077,882 of record OY751381.1, on the reverse strand, counting down.
GTTTCCATTAAAACAGTGCAGTTGGTTGGTAAAGATAATTGGAAGTGACAGCTTTGAAGAATTTATAAAAAAAAACATTTTATGGTTGACGTAGCAGATTGAGACTCGCGTAGCACACTTGGCTACACACGTAGCATCTTGTTCTAATTGGCTATTATCTAACCATGCAACTTTTCTCTCACCTAGCAATGTGAGCTTTATGATACTCATAATAAGGTATAATGTGTCTAACGCTCTTATACGTAGCATCCTTGCTACGAGTACTTAAAATAGAAAATGTGTTACAGTTGTTCTAATACGTTTATTCTAAAAATATAACTGAAATGTATTTAAATCTTTTGGGATTACACCAGTCTTCACAAATCAAGAACATAATAATGAAGCCACAACGCAAAAAATATTGTTGAGGAAAACCAGAAAACCTGAGTCTAGCAATCATACTTAACTCGAATCCCTTAAGATTAAGCTTAACCGAATCCGTTTTAGTATGGCTGTCGTAACGAAGAACGCTTGAAATAGAAATATATTCGTAGTAGCTTGGTTATAAACGAGAATAATGAAGCTAGTCTCAGTTGTTAAATAAAAACAAAATTATTCCCAGTATCAAAATGTTGTTTGACTGACTCTTCGTAAAGAGTAAGTCTACTAACACTTATTCAATCTATAATCTATAATAATATTATAAAGAGGAAAGATTTGTTTGTTTGTATGTTTGTTTGTTTGAAATAAATATTCTCCGAAACTACTGGACCGATTTGAAAAATTATTTCACCAATAGATATATAGTTATCCCCGATGAACATAGGATTTTATCCCGGGGAAGTGAAGTTTTCCCGAGGGATCGCGGGTAACACCGCGGCGGACAGGTAGTTATTATATAAATAGGTATGAGTGTCGAATAAGCGAGCCGTAAACCAACCTTTTAGACATTTTAAACAATCGTCCGTATCTGAGAAAATGTCTACCGTGCCTTGGAAATACAATCGTGATCCTGGTTGTTGTTGCTGTAGTTCAAAAAACTACTTTCTACATAAAAACAAACAAATCAGAGGAAATTTCTTATAAAATTCCCACTTTGTTTATTACCTAGTATAAACTAGTATAAATAAATGTAAATAGACAAGTATACATAAAGAAATATGTAGGAATGCTTCGTATTGAGACTTCGTCTTATATTATGATGCTTTCATATGACGTTTCTGACGTAAATGAGCTTCTATCACGGAACATAAATGGATTCCACATAATGCTCAAGCTATAGGCATATACATTTATATGTAGCTATGGCATAATCTGAAGCGACGACAGTCACAAAATGTGAATATTAAAACGTCGAGTTAATTTCAAGGCAACACGTGCTTTTATTATGAATAACATATCATATTCCTTTTTGAATGTAAGAAAAACCCTATGATTTCATATTTTCCTGTTAATTCCTGCAAGGTAAGACAGATATTAAAAAATGTTTTATTTTTTACGAAGGTAGATACTTCTAAATCAAAAAAAGAAGCTACACTTTTAGCAGAGTTTACCTAAAGGTGCATTTACACCATGCAATTTTTTGTACGATATGCTAAGCCCTGCCTATTAAACATGCCAACGAGGGTCGCACTAACTATGACAAACGCATACGATGAGCGTTTACACGTGTAAAATTGCCGTGCGATACGATATCGTATGGGTTAAAATCGCATCGTGTAAATGCACCTTAAGTTATAGCCCGGCCATGTTTAATAAAACTGCTTAAAATCGATACAATATATTTATTTACCCATTTTGTTCGAAATTAACAATTTTTACAAATTGTCAGACTATAGGTGAAATTAAACAATATATTATCATACTAACCCACCCTAGTGCAACATCAATAAACGTAAATAAAATCTACATCGGTATCAGCTACTGAATCGACTTTGTATTCACTCGGCGAAGCAAATTCGTGTAACGCACACATAATAGCGAAATTACGACACAGAAACACATTGGCTTTATTTTTAGACGCATAAATGGATTGAAAGAAGCAGTTTAGCGATACAGGAAACCTTTCGTATCTACGTTAAATGTCTTTGAGCGGCATAGAAAGCAGGTAGAGGCGTTGTTTGGGATGCCTTCGTATATATCTACCTATAGGAATGTTTGTGCTAGCATTCTGTCAATTCAAACCCGGTGTCAAACCCACTGTAACGTCTATTTTGAATAGAAGTTCTTTAGAGTGCTCTCCAGCTTAGCAGTGTTAAGTATTCACTGAAAATTAATAATGTTTCATTGTACTATTATATACAGGGTGTAAAAAGACGTCTACCGAAGCCGAATGGGGTTGGTACAACATCCCAACACACAACTAAATCCAAAAAGATCTTCCGAAATATTCATTATATCCGGAGAAAACAGCGTTTGAAGAGTACTGTTTGTGTATGGTTTGGGCGCGTTTTTTTACGTAGATTGCTGGATTTTGAGTTTTAAATGTTTTTTGCTTTTATAAATGAAATTATTATGTAGGTATGGTCTTATTATGTTGTAATAGTAGTAAATAACCGAAAAAAACAAAAAAAAACTAGCTAAGCTAAGTCAAAATATTTTTTTGCGTTTCTTTTCGCTTAATATGTTTAGAATCATGGTCTGATTGCAACCCCTCAGTTTTGGGTAGTTGTCTTTTTACACTGTGTTACTTGAGAGGTTTTAAATGTAATGAAAATACAAGGGCCATAAAGAAAAAGATCATTTAGGGTACAATGATTTCATTCAGCTAATTAGCGTTTGTCTTGTCGAAGTGTCCTGTTTCTGTAGTTCTGCCTGATTCTGATGTATTGTTGTGACACCACGATAATTGGCACTGTTATAAGTTAGCCTGTATTATTTTGTCACTATTGATTACTTGGTTCAGAGCGTTCGATCTCATGGGTGTGCGGGAGTGATTTCAGCTATTTCGTAGCTATTTATCTCAGAATCAAAAGTTACAACCTTCATATTAAGGGAAATGATACTTCGAACTTTTATCTTGGATTGCGCGTTTTAAAAACACGATTGGTAAAAGTTTTCTAGATAATATATTTTTTTGAAAATTACGTTTTGCACACATTTTGCTATTTATCTCAGGAATAGCACACTTCTTTTGGTGGATTTTGTTTTGTCAAGAAACTTATAAGTTTTTCTTTAGTCGTCTTTTTATTTACCGATTGGTTGATTAGTTCATTTGAAATTGGATAAAAAATGTTTTGCCGCTGTAAATGGCGTTACGTACCTAATCTATCTACCGTCCTCTCTCTATTTCTCACACACCGAACAAATCACACTCGCTGTCCCGCTTACAAAATGGTGTCGTATGGCAAACTCTTAACCATTATAATGGCCGAGATATGTATATATTATAATGTTATATTATATTGTATTTTACCAATACTCAAGGACTGACTTGACTGTCATCTTCAAACTGTTATAAAAAAAATTACACTCGAACTGCCGCGATACAGGCTTAGCCTAGTGCGGGGTTCGTTGTAAATTATTTATAATAATTTTAATATTTATTGTAATAATGTTTTTACGAGTAAATTGAAATCAAAGCACTGGACTTTCCTCATATTTTATTAAACTACGATAACACGGCTGAATGCTTGTTTGCTGTGGTATTTAATATAATAACCCAAGTAAGTTCATGATTGATTACATCGTATTTGGTTTTGAATAATCATGAACTCCGTTATCCGAAACCGAGACGTACATTGAACCGAATAGATCTTTAGAATAAGAACGGCGGACAGTATCCGTTTGATTCGATTGAATCATCTGAAGGCTGGCTTTCCTTCCCATTAAGTATTCGAGTTCTCCTTTATAATGTGTATTCACCGCGAATTATTTATTGAGACGCAGATTAGTTAGTATATTGACTATTCCAAAATACTTCACTTTACGCTTTTTTATGATTTACTAATAAAACATTATGCTGAGTACTTTCAAGTATTCTTCTCGGTTTTGAGAAGTGAACTCGCACTTCTTGCGTCTCAGCCCTACTATACACCCCTATTTTTTAATTACCAAAAAAATTTTAAACATGGTCTCAGTGTCTGTTACTGATCACATTTATGTAGTTAAAACTCAAAAAAAAGAGAAAAAAAATTATAAACTCAAAAGGAGACGAGACGAGTCAGACATGGATTTATGAAGCTACTGCGGTTTTACTGACTGGGGATGATACGAGAGCATAGTTCGCATGAGAGTCTGTACGCGATTGTTGTCTATACTACTTATTTGTACAGTTTTCATAAAATTTTGTTCGGTTTTGGTTGACTACAATCCTCGATAACTTGGTGATAGTTCAATAAAATAAAGTTCTGACCATGCCATTATCATTTTCTGCATCTGCTGCAACTACCCTTAACGACCTCTGTAGCGCAGTGGGCGAAGGCCCGCCTGCGACGCAAGAGGTTGCGGGTTCGATCCCCGCGGCGGGACCAATGTTTGTATGATCTACAAATATTTGTCTCGGGTCTGGGTGTTTCTATGTATAATATGTATGTATTTACAAACAAAAAGTATATAAGTAGTATATCAGTCATCTAGTACCCATAACACAAGCTCTGCTTACTTTGGGGCTAGATGATGCTGTGTGAAAAGTCCAGCATTATTTATTTATTTTAAAATTTTTTGGTAGTCATAAAATAGCGGTGTATACAGGGTCTTTCATTTTAAACTACACAAACTGACAGGGTTTCATTTTTGGGAAAAATAGACGTTTGACCGTATCAATTAAATCCTAAGCCGATATAAGTTTTCACTTCAAACATTTCCTTATTTATTTTTTAGGACATGTTGCATAATGATTTACAAAGAGAACAGAAATTCCACCAATCGCAGCCCGGCTACATCCGAGCGCGCACACACATGCACGCTCGATTGGACTAAGTTATACACGAACCAACAATAAATTGAAAGGATAGTCATTATAGACAAAACAAAAAATCATTTTTTATTAATTTGTTGAACCCAATTCCCGAATTAAGTTAGTTTAAAATGAAAACCCCTATATTATTAAGCCTCTCTACGCCACTGAGTATAGATTGTATTTGTTTTTGTTTATTGTAATCTTTATAATGAAATCGCGAATAAATTGTGTGCAGGTGACCTCTGTAGCGCAGTGGGCGAAGGCCCGCCTGCGACGCAAGAGGTTGCGGGTTCGATCCCCGCGGCGGGACCAATGTTTGTATGATCTACAAATATTTGTCTCGGGTCTGGGTGTTTCTATGTATAATATGTATGTATTTACAAACAAAAAGTATATAAGTAGTATATCAGTCATCCTAGTACCCATTACACAAGCTCTGCTTACTTTGGGGCTAGATGATGCTGTGTGAAAAGTCCAGCATTATTCATTATTTATTTATTATTAATCCTCTGAACTGAGAAAGCGTATCTAATACTGATACATATTGCAACTAAACTTGAAACAAGTCGACATTCCTGTAAAAGTTTTGAAATTTCATTCGATTTTATATTGTTGTCGATGTGAAAGTAAGTAGCCGCGCAACAGATTTCATCGATGTCTGGGGTGGAGTAACCAAGTGAATGGAACAACTGTGACATCATTCGATTTGGAGCGCTATCCACTCACGAAAGAACAGGATTTCGAAACTTGACCATTGTATGTTCCTGATGGTAACTACGAGTTTGTTCTCATGTTGCTTATTTGAAAGTTACTATAGCACATTTTTATATTATAATATCAAAGACGTCCAGAACTGAGTAGGGTGAGACATGTAATATTTGGCACAAGTCCACTACACGAGTTGATTCCTTAGATAGCGAACAAGCGTTGTGTTATTTCCCTAATATTTACGGACCACTAAGTTCTGTCCGGCTGACGATATCAATCATTGTCTAGAAGCCACCTGTCGATTCCGGACAATGCATCTCCAAACGGATACAGGACGTCCACTAATCTGTAACAAGGACCGAGAAGATCGCCATCAATTACCGGTAATTTGACATACGTGTTCATTATGGATGGCCACATTTAGAGCTTCTAATTTTTCTAATTATTATTTGGGTTGGCATTCTCTTTTCTGTGCTAAAAAATGTAAACAAGTTCACTGTACCCTAGGATTTGAATTGCAAAAAGGAATGTCTGAAAACATACAAAATGCAAGATGGGAGTACCTGCCCGACTGTGCTTCTGTCTACCCCGTTAAATCTTCGAAAGCTATTGAAGAGCTTATGGGAGAATGCCTACAGTAGCGCCAGCTCTTTCATCAGATTTCCGGAGGAGCAAAACCTGATTATTTATGGTATCATCGGATTGCGCTGTAAAATAACCATACTAACAATCGAAACCATCCTGAATGATTTTATAAAATTTATATATATATTTGCTCTTTCCACAATGAGCCATACAGTTTCAAAATAGAATTAAAATGGAGGAGCGATTGCAATTTCCTCTTAAGGTCTAGTTTCTGTCTAAAGTTTTAATTGCCCTCCATTTTCCAACTTGAGATATTAATATCTTTCATGGGACTTTAATTTCTGGACATTGTTCCTCAAGATATTGTATTTCACTGCGCCTTGATTTACTGACGGTAGGTATCTATTTGTTTCATGAGCATTCTGTATTTGCGTCGAAGTTTCTCACTCGGATAACTTCTTACCTAACTTTCGAGAATAACATCGTTTCATATTGGCAATATTGAAATGGATAAATATAATCTTGTTCCTTTTTACTTAAATAAATGTATTGTGTGTGTATTGATCAGACGTGGATTCTTTCTCTTATCCGATCCTCTGATAATACTAACTTTAACTTCCTTAATTTTGAAAGAAAAATCTTTTTGTTTCGCAAATTTAATACGATAAAATAGTGATCAGTAAGCTCCATTATAAATTTGGTCCCACAAAATACCTGTTACGCATTTTAACTCGGAATTGCTTTGCATAAATGAGTATTACTCTAAATGGGCTAAAGTTATAAAGCTGAGCGTTTGTTACCTAAAATTTATTTGAATGAGACTAAACTTGCGGCCGGGAGCTATTAAAAGGTAAAGAGCAGTTAAAATCTAATCATAACTTTTTTGCACCAGACTGCGCGGAAGTGACGACTAATGTTTTAAATTTTTGCTACCCGTCCGGGAAGTACCTGAGCGGCATGTAATTTATTTTCGTTGTTGAACTGATTCTGCATTAAGTTGAAATGTGGAAGAATCAGTCAACTGGCAATCCGTGAGGTTTGCTTCAAAGAATCTATGAATGGGCTATAATTCTTTGGAAATTAGTTAGTAGAATAGTTTTATACAACATTTGTGTAAAGCTACGATTGTTATGATGCCACAACATCTAGAATAGAAACAAAATATAATACCTCATATACGCAAACATTTTATTTACCGCTTGAGAATCGATCTCGCACACTCTCAATGGTCAAGAAGCGTTTAGACAATTTGAACTTCTAAACGTTTGAGATTCTCCACTCCACTCACGGATTCCCAAAGAACCCCCTCGTACATATAAAAAACACAAATTATTATGTATCAAACGGCTTTTGAGCACTTCATCATGTTGAACATTCGGATATTTTGTTGTTCTCGGTTTTGACTGCATAATGAAATGGATTTCAATATTTTAATATTTATAAATTCGTTATACTGTGCCGTGTTATTTCAAGACCATTTTGTCAGTATTTCAAAGAAATGTTCATTTCATTGCGTGCTGTATTTTTATTGGTTGTATTTTTTCGTATGTTAAAACCAAAAGTTAAAATTGTGTTACCTACATAAACATTTTGTTTTAACATTAACAAAATTATTTAATAGTTTTTAAAGCTTAGTACGTATGTCTAATACAAACATACTATTTTCAATAATATTTCTATAAATAAAATCTAAATATAAATAAAATCGACCATCTTTTATCAAAATTTAGTCATCCGACCGAAAACTAGCAAAGCCTAAATGATTTATCCAACACAAAACCGTCTAAATTTGAATATTCGTAACCCAATGAACTTATTTCCAGCATCGGCTAGCAGCGGTTAATAGATAGATAGAGAGAGAGAGAGCGATAAGCGATTGAAGGCCATTTCATGTCATTTTTGTACCTGCGCAAGGGCAAGACGAAATACTGAAAATGTGTAACAGTTCGTCTTTGACTTATGAAAATAAAAATTTTCATAAAAACATTGACTTTTCTGTCCTGTGCTGTAAGTAATTCTACTGGTTTTAATGAAACTTTTTTTAACTTGACTTAAACTTTTTTTTTCGGTTTGTATAGTTTATTCACGGCATAGCTAGGTATTTATTTCGGGACACAAACAACTACGAGTACATTACATTGTTACAGTATCTTAGGTAATTGCGAAGAATCACAATAATGTAATCCACATTATCCACTTTATTTAAAGACAGATTAAGAATTAATATTTCCAGACATTCATTATTTTAAATTAATTTTGGAGTAGTATTTTAGATACTTCGTAATGTTTGGCTTCTAACAGCAGCCGCTTGTTCTACAAACAGGAAGCAGCCGGATCACCTGGTCGCACCGGATGGACGCCGGCCGCTCTGATTTTGACTCCACTCATGAATATTTCATACATGAACACGTCAGGTTGTAGACTTGAGCTATGTTTGTTACTTCCTATGTTTGAGAATAAAGTTTAAATTGCCTAGTTTAAAATCAATATAAAAAACAGTGGAACTCCGGGAGTGCCGACAAAAGTGAAAACTTGAACGAGGTGTCGGTAAAGGTTCTAAGCTACAAAAAAGTACACGCAAGAATCATTATTTCATTCGTAAAAATGCCCAACGCGCATTACAGAAGTTTTCACCTAGAACATTTTCAACTTTTAGAACATTTTCAACTCATTTTCAACACACGTGACTCGCGCACGGCGGGAAATGCCGACAGACCCCGTGTGGACCTAGCCTGGACTTCTGTTGTTTGTTCAATTATTTTCTTCCATCTCAAAAATGCCAAACGCGCCGGTCAACAAAGATGCTAAAAATCTTTAATTTGTTATCAAATGAAATTGAATAACTAAAAACGTGTACAAACATGGAACATGGATACATACACCGCTACAAGCCTGTTAAATAAAGCCCCATAATCTACATTGATAGACTTAGCTCTATCAAGGATTTCCTCTGTGCCATCTGTATCTGAAACTACTAAGGTATGTACGTACAAAAATAATAAAAATATCTAATTCATGGTTTACAAATTTAAATATGATTCATGACTAAAAGAAAGAAAACCTCGTCATCGAGGTTATCTACAGGCTGATGTTAAGAAGTGCACGGTTCAATCCAATACTTTTAATATTTTTCAGATGCATTTTCCTCTGCAAACACCTAGCCGAGCCAAGTCAATCCATTACAGGAAATACGACTCACAATGTGCCCAGCGTACTGAGTTCATGCGGTCCCTTTCCTGCGAAGCTTTAAAAATTGTTGGAACTAGTTTGGAGTAGGTACATATTCTGATATTTTTTTTTTTGCGAAAAATCTATAGAAATATTTTTAGAATTAAAGCTTAACTGCTTCTAGAAAACAGTATCAGTCAGAGATATCAGAGTATAGTGCATGAATGCACTCGTCTTTATATCGGAACCCCAAAATGTGAACATGCAAGAACGGGGACATTATTGCATTTCATTCATTCATTTCGTTTACTTTCTCTAATTTATGTTTTATCAGCTTAATGTTACAAAAGCTAAAATCAGGTTTACCATCAGATTTAATTAATTTAATCCCTAAAGAGTTTACCTAATAATAGCTTGGTTCAAACAAATTATTAATTGAAAACCCAAATATTTTGCAAAATAATAAATAGCTTAATACCTTAAGGAGTAAAGTAAAGTAAGCACGTTTTGAAGGTTCAAACGATATCATATAAAAGCAATTTCCCAAGATTATGTGGTACCGTATCCATTTCATTACATACGAATTTTCTCCGTATGCTGTTTAAACATTTTAATTAACTCCCAATTTTCGGTTCAGCTAAAATTAATACTAATTATGTAATTCAAATGCTAAAAGGCGAGATCAAAGAGAAAACTCCTTTCTTCTATCGTAACTTCACAAAGTAAATTAAGTGGAGTGGAAAACCGGGTTGATAAAATATAATTACATAAAAATAAATGTGTAAAGACTCGTTAGAAATAAAATAACTAAATTAATGAGTATAAAGTTAACATAAAATGAGGAGAGATTGATCATCAGAGTGCAATGATCCAAGTTTAATCGGATGAGTGCTTCCTTATCATTTCATACACTTTGTTTGACCTCACTTCCTTCTTTTACTCTACAGGGTGTAAAAAGAATACTACAGAAAACTGAGGGATTGCAATCAGACCATGATTCTAAACAGATTTAGCGAAAAAAAACGCAAAAAAAATCTTGACTTATCTACGTTATTTTATGTTATTTTTGGTTATTTACTACACCACACCTAATAATTTTATTGCTTAAAGAAAAAAAAAAACAAAATCCAGCAATCTACGTAAAACAACGCACCCAGAACATACACAAACGGTAATCGTCAAACGTTGTTTTCTCCGGATATAATGATTTTTTCGGAAAATCCTTTTAGATTTGGTTGTGTGTTGGGATGGTTGTACCTATACCTACCCTTTTCGGCTTCTGTAAACGTCTTTTACACTCTGTAAAAAAAACAGTACAGAAGACTTGTAGCTACTTCTCTGGGCCAACTTGTACTCTCACTCTATCATAAAATTCAAATCATAATTAGTCAGACAACTCACCTAAGTTTTGAATGTTATTTCAGTTTAGTTTGGTTTTTGAATACTGTAATTAATTTTGAAACGTTAGACTTAAATAATTACCTAAGCTTTTGTTTTTCATAAGTGAACAATAACAATTAAAACTTTTGTATTTAAATTGATAGAGCCTACTGTAAAAATTTATCAACCAGATTTTTTTAGGTATTCGTATAATTAAATTACATTCAACAAAAAAACACACAAGATTATCGCCCTTCTATGAGTTGGTTATCCATACTAATATTATAAATGTGAAAGTAACTCTGTCTATCTTTCTGTCTGTTTGTTACCTTTTCACGCCCAAACCACTGAACAGATTGGGCTAAAAATTGGCATGGATAAAGGTTGTATCCCAGGAAAGGACATAGACTACTTTTTATCCCTAAAAATCCTGAGGGACCGCGGGTTACACCGCGGGAGCTCAGCTAGTACTAAATAGTTTACATGATCATTTTATTATTTTATTTAAGGCAAAAAACTATCTCCATGTAAATAGCGCTTTAATTTGTTTGAAAGTCCGCTGATATAATATATATCTTATTGCTTATTCCTTAAGGACCAGTACGTCGTAGTATTCAGTAGTATTAACCTTGAAACATACGAGTAAACTTTGTTGAAAGTGACTTATTATGACCCAAATGTTCCATGTTTGGGTTAACCGGGATGTTGATTCGATTACAGCGTAATTTGCCTAAGAGGCCTTAGCTAATGGCACAAAAGCCGATTTCAATGGCCTTAGGCATACATAAATGAATAATTACCATACTTTACTTAGCCTAACTATAATATACGAAACAGTATACTGGAGGCTTTTTAATAATAATATAATAATAATAATATGAGCCTTTATTCAGAAGATTACAGTTTTTTTCTTATCCTAATTTTAGTTAGTCTAACACTAGCCCTATTTCCTCCGTTTGCCTTAGTTTGGCATAGGCCTCTTCCAACTTCTTCCACTCGTGTCTATCTCTGGCGGTTCTTGACCATAACTTCCCAGCGATAGCTTTCAAGTCATCTTCCCATCTCTTAAATGGTCTTCCACATTTTCTCTTTCGATTCCTAGGTTGCCAATATGTTATAGATTTGGTCCATTTCTCCTTTCCTCTTAAAGTGTGACCTGTCCATCTCTATTTGTTCTTTCTTACTATTAGTGTGACGTTTTCTATTTTGGTTGTGTGCCTTATCTTTGTGTTCCTCACTCTGTCTGCTTTTCTTATGCTTAGCACACTTCTTTAGGAGGCTTTTTAATACTGAGATTTAATTTCAAATATGTATTTTTTTTGCCATATTTTTTGTAATAGAAATGCCATTAATTAATGGCATTTTTTTTGTAATAGGTATTTCGACTACCATTTTCACATACTTTTGAATTGTTCAAAATCATTTATAGAGTTTACTATAAAAATCTTAAAAAGCGTAACCTAGTTTTTTAAAATATAACACTTAATTTTTAACTGTGTGAGTTGTTTAAACAACGTAATTAATACACAAGTCCTTGACAAAGTCTCACACAGACAAAGTTGTACCCCGGCTCCCCATTTTAATGAACTAGACTAGAATGTAATTTAAGTTTCAAAGAAAATGCGAATGTTTTTAATTAGCCGGTTGTTACGTGAACTTACTGAGAATTTCTTTAAATTAAAACCAGCACCACCACTTTTGTTCATACCTAAAAATGTATGTTTAAAAATGTGTGCGTTTGTTTGTATCACTTGTCCTCTTAAGCGGCTCGACCGATTTTGATGTTTTTCTTAAACTCATCAGGACAGTTGCATGGTACTCAGTATGCACTCAGTGTCAAAAATAACAAGTCCAATGCTTCAATGCATTCTAAATCTTAAAAAACTGTCTAGTAGATATCAAATTCCCATCTTTACGCAAAAAAATTTTCGATAAATGTTTGCAAATATTTACGTGAATTACAAATTTGTGTATTTAAAAAAGTAAATTATCATTCAAGTAGTTCCTAGAACATAATTTCTCTTTTGGAAAATTTGATCGTTGAATAAACCATATTTCCAAAGACAACAATATAGAAGATTTAATAAAATATGTTTTTCCATTAATTTTCTGGGAACGGGCCTCGTTATATTCATATTACTTTACATAATTCCCTTCGTGTTAGTAAGATAAGTTCCAATTTCGCATACAAACTAGCGGCCCGGTCTGATGTATAGTAAAAGCGGGTTATAGTAAATTTGGGGTTAAGCCCATCCTAATGGCATGAATATTTTCCTTCCGCCTGGCTAGCGAGTGACGCGCTGTCAGAATTCCACGCCTGTTCAATTCAAACACTCACTGGATATGACAGTTACCAGCGCACGCACTCGGCTTCAATAAAAAAACATACATTGTATATTTTAAATGACAAAGCTTCTAGAAAATTTCTAATAGAGTTGGAATTGTAAAATGTCTTACGGCCACTCTACACATTCGCCGAACTATTTGCCGAACTATTCACCGAACTATTATTTGGATAGAAGATGACAGGCGAATACAGGCGATGAGGCCCTCGTTCGTCAGCGTCGGCATTTGTCTATCATCGGCGAATATGTAGAGGGCCCATTACAGATTTTAAACCGAAACCGAACCAAAACTGAAACCTATCATTTTCTCTCGCTCCAACCAAGCGCATAGCAATTCGTGGAATTCATAGACTCCAGAAAAGTCAGAAATAAATCCTCTATAAAAAAAGCATGAATAAAACCATTATGAAAAAAGTTATACACTAACGTTGTTGGCTCGACGAGTCCGAAAATGTGAGTTGTAATAGTACCTCCTTTGAACAAAACCTAATGGTGGTTTTTCAGAGTCGAACCTTGAGGGGTCTTTAAAATTTGTGACTTGTGCCAAAAACGCTTGAAAGCAGTGGAATCTTGAACGTGTTTGGATTTTATTTAGACCGCTGTCTTAAAGTTAAGAGAGAGAGCGATAGTGCTATACTTATATCGATGCTATTCAAAAATATGAAGGAAGCAAGTGCAAATCGATGCCTCTATATCTAATCAATCAACATACACTTACTGATGACTATTAGGCCCCACCAATTTCCACGCCACTTTTATCGCTTTTATAGCGTGTCAGTCGAACCAATGCTTCCTCGTCACTTTTGTAATGGTGTTATCTGGTGTGCTGTGACCCAAGCGCTACTTTTCACTCATTGCTTTTGTCTGTACACTGTCATCAGCCGGATCAGTTTAACCAAAGAAAAAATAAAGTCTATGGAAAACAGCGACAAAATCGTATAGACTAATGTTGCGTTAAAAATATCCTGTATCGCGTCAACCCTGCCAACTAGGACGAGCGTCTAATCAGTATGTGCGAGTAGGTGCATGAGTTATAGCCACGCCTCTGCATCTGCACACACAGATCATAAATTCGCTTCACTCGGTGCTTGTTCGATATTCGAATACCGATGAGCGCCAATACGGACGCTCGGTGCAGATAGGCACTGCTCAGTGGATTTGACCGATAAAAATATTGCTGAGCTCATACACGTTTCGAGGCTATTATTTTCCCTATGGGAAAACGTGAACATAATAATAATAATAATAATAATAATAATAAAAGCTTTATTTAGAAACTTACACTAATTTTAACTACTACACTTACAATTATTTTCTATAAACTAACTATTTATTCTACTATAGCCTATTTTTATATAAATGTTAACAATTTTTTTTTTTTTCCTTATTTCTATGTGTTGGTGTAAGAACCGCGTTCTGCGGTAAAAGCCTCCTCCAATTGCTTCCACTTTTCCCTGTCTCTAGCTGTTCTGCTCCATGTCTTTCCAGCAAGTTTTGCTAGGTCGTCGCTCCATCTTTTGTATGGTCTTCCTGGTCTGCGCTTTTTGTTAGGTGGGTACCAGTTCGTTGAAGTTTTAGACCATCTCTCATCTGCCGCTCTTTGTACGTGTCCAGCCCATTTCCATTTGAGTTTTAAGACTCTTGTTGCTGCATCTTTTGCCTTCGTTATGCTTCGTGAACGTGAACATACCAATGAATAACCTTAAACCTATTGTAAAACTGACACAAAACGATCGTGAGACTACTACTTAGTACACGAGTATAACAATTGTTTTTAAAAGTTGGAAAACATACGACGAGCAACACACAAAATCTCCAGACACTAATAACAAACAAAACTAAATAAAGTATGCACCCGACATGCAGCGACACAAAAATAATAAAACTTGAACAAAGAACACACATTTTTATCTCTTATATGAAATTTTTCTTCTCAATTTTGCGTTCCCGCCTGCGGTAGAGCTGTTTTGGTTACTCTAGTGACGTCTATTATGATTCTTTTTCCGGCTTTTTACAAAACTTCATCGTGCCTTAAGTCGGAAAGAATACAGGCCAAAAATAAAAAAGTCTAGTACTTAGTCAGTGAAATAAATTCATGAACAACTGATCGTGCGTGGTCAAAACTTATTAAAGGTACATTATATTATAAGTCCTTCCATACCAGTCATAAATATATTATAATGTAGTTCTATTCTAAGCACGTAAACTAATAGTACGCCGAGTAAAAATGTTAAACAGTACAGACTTAATACCTACAGGGAAAACGCCGTCGACCAAACAGTTCCCAATGGAAAGAGAGTAATGAATCTCAGGAACCATTGACGTAATGAGCAAAAGAACAATTCCTTCTAATACTTTAATGTTGCTAGAATCCTATTCTACTTTTTCGTTATGGCCCAGTGCACATTCCGTTTACGTTCAAAACAATACGTGTTTTGTTAACACTGTAAATAGCAATGAATTGACAATCATTTTGTAAGTTGGAAAGAGCTGGACGCAAACAGCCAAAGACAGGGAAAGGTGGAAAATGATGGAGGAGGCTTTTACCCCAAAGAGTGGACCCCTAGCATCGAACGGAAGGAAACCAAGTGATTTTTATATTTATGAATGTATTGTTATGTGGAAATAGATAGATAGATAGATAGATAGAAAAACAAAAAAAAGCTAAAGCTATAATAATAATAATTGTATGTTGGATATGGGCAGAAAGGTGATGAGGAATAAATTGATTATCCCAGTCTATTGTCGTCCATTAATATAAATACATACTACAGACTCCGTAACCCTCCTACCTTTACTCTTAAGGCTTACTATAACAATGTCTCACACTTCAGTCCTCTCCATCATATGTGCCGTCTCTATAATGACCTAGCGGTGTCTTCTTCGTATTTGGATATATTTGATAACAATATCAATAGGTTTAAGCAGCGCGTTCAAAAGGCCTTGTTACAATCAAACTCAAATTGTAATGTTTAATTATTTAGTTTATGTATTAGTTTAAGGGTATATTTTTATTAGTAGCATGCAACACTATTCTTGTCATATTCACTTGTAGGATTACGAATCTAGTTTTTTAATGTTATTTTCTTTAAACTTTGTTCTTATTATGATTGTAATCTGTTTTGTGAATTTAAATAAAAAAAAAAAAAAAAAACATTTTCTTGGAACCACCTGAGTAAGTAATAACTTCAAAGTTTTGTCTGTAACTTTTGGCATGTGTAAATAAATAACTGAAAATATATTTTTATTCGAGTGTGCAAATATCCGGTTTTTGGTACGTCACTTGGCATCTACGTTTACTTATAATGATAAAATAAAAAAAATAGAGGCAAAATCCAACTGGAGTGCAATTGAAATAAATAAAAGTTTTGCATAGTTTTTTTCTCTTTAACACAGCAATAAGCTTAGTGAAGCTCCTTGTGAATGAAGGTGTGTAAAAAAGAAAAACATTGGTTACTCGGGAAAATGACAAAAATATTAATTGATTTTTTTCTTTTGGACATTTCACACAGCATCATCTAGCCCCTACTAAGCAAAGCTTGTACAATGGGAACCAGATAACTGATTTATACGTATATACTTTTTTTTGCAAATACATACAAATTATACATATAAACACTCAGACCCAAGATAAATATTTGCAGATCATACAAACATTTATCCGGCCGCGGGGATCGACTCCCAACCTACGTCCCAAGCGAGCTTTTACCCACTGCGCCACAGAGGTCGTCATAATAATGTAGATACAACACTTTCTGGAACAAATAGATTCTAAGTTATAGCACTGCTTGTTGAATCAATTATTTTAGCCTAAGGTCTTTTTATTCAAAGATCAATAAATAGATTTCATTAATTAAATTCGTAAAATTCTGAAGATACTACTGAGAATCATAATTGCAGGAAAAAAATATGAAATATACATATTTCCAATTAATTCATTTGAAGATAAATAAAGCAAAAATGCTCTGGAATAATGAAGATAGACTGATTGTAATTGAGACAAAACATATTACACAAAGCTGGATTTATTCCTATAATTCCAATCTACAGCTCACAGTCGTTTCTCTATTCGCAATAACATGCCTTTTTGTGCTACGTATTGTATAAACTGAACGCGAGTTGGGCATTAAATTCAGTTGAAACTCTAGCAATTGCAGCAGGTTAACACGTTCAATGCGTCCCTTAGTCTTTTTAGGAGGGCATCGCATTCGTGATAGATAACGTACCAACACTGTACGTACACCAGAGAGGTTAACATGAACTCTTATTTCCTGGCAGTTTGACAGAGTGACAGAGTGACAGACAGCATTGACAGGGTGACAAAAAACACGCTGATAAGAATATTTCCGATCAAATCTGTAACCATCGCTGTTATTCTAGCATGAAACAGACACTAAGAAATTTTTAATTTGTTTATTTTAGAGATTAATTCGCTTTGATTTAGATATTTTTCTAGAGTGTATGTGAGATTAGCTTGAACAAAAGTATACACGTCACGTCACGTTGAAAAAAAAACTGGCAACAATTTTGTAAACAGAACCGCATCTGTCTTTTACTTGTACTGTATAATAAAACGGGGTATCTATTCTCAGGTGAAGACTCTCAGGCACGTTTTGGTTTGGCCAAGCTATGAACTTTATTTCAAGCGTGTTAAGGCTTTCTGTCGCCCCTCAAATTCGCGCCAAACTTATCTCTTGTGAATAATGCCCGTGGGCAGTGATCGACGACTGACGACATTTCTCTTTGGATCGTACGACTTTAGGGGCTGGAGTAGGGCTCTTGGGATTTCGAGTTCAGGATTCGAGGAAAAGCATTGTAGTAACTATGTAAACAATGATACGTGATCTAATAGGTACTCGAATTTTATGAGTGGATTAATATAAAAAAAATATGTTAACTGAAATCATGATAATTATATTATGATGAGATAGGTAACGTTGGAGTCACAGTCAAAGTCAAAGTATCATTTTATTGCTTGAAATAAATGTCATGTACAGAAGGTATTGGTGTGTAACAATGTATTCTACCTATACAGGTGCCTACAATATAATATTCTAGGCATACAATATTTTAGTTAGAATAATTGAATTTATTAATAAAATCATAGGTTACACAAAAATAAAGAATGCGACAAGGGACTGAGACAGGTGAAAGCAGTTAGGAGAGATCTTTACCCAGCTCTTGAAAAAATTGATTATGAATGTGGAGTTCATGGATTAACATCATCATGGACTCACTTCCTCTACGTCAGCCATCGCTTTTTTTGTACGCGCAGAACCTCAATTGTCTAAATGTCACGAGAGCTTCAATATACACACATATAAAAACAAACAAATATAAAAGCAGGGCTGCGATAGCAACTCGTTTGTAAGTTGAGGTAGGCATGTCATCCAATTACTCGTTCGGTCGTTCAATGTCTATACGTAGATTATCGTGATGGATTTATCTGGCTGTCCATTAATTTCATATGGTTTTGCTGCGTTCTTTTATATTGCTGCTTTTATTATGATTAAAAAAGGAATCCTATTGATTGAATAGACTTTCGAGACCGGGTAAGCACTTAGGACTGAATTTTTGAAATATATAAGAATTAAGACGTAAGTAACAATTTTACATCAAAATATTCCAGAACAGCTGGGATAAAAGTGAGCGTAAATTCTAAGCCATAATAACTTTGTCTAAAAGTAACTGACATAAAAAATACGAAGTCACTGTAAATTATAGCATCTGATGTGTTCATCCTCTCGACAGCCACAAAATTAGAAAGCATTCATAAAACCCGTAGGTCATCAAAAGCCCTTTTCATCCTAAATTACGGATAAAAGTATTCCTGCCCTAAAGAAACCGATAGCGCCATTATACCTGCCCCAAAACCTTACATCATTTCCCACCCACGCTTCAGCCATCGTTCAGTAATACCGTCACGCGTTGTGGCTGTCATTTGGGAAGGCTTGAAGATGAACTATCAGAAACTCAATGTATTCTGAGCCTTATCCCAAAGACATTGAGTTGAGGAGTCATTCAAGGTACCTGTTGAAATTCGTTTTGCTGACATTGGAATGTCGCACAAGGATTCAACCTAAATATTTGGTGGAAATCTAGTAGACTCGCATGGTGTTATAAATCTATAAATTAAATGATAAAGTTAGTAAGTAATGATAGACACAAAAACAAAAAATAAGTATCTTATCAAAACTAAAAGAACTGAGACTTATGGACTGCAAACTTTGTACCAAGATAATTTCAACGTAAGTAGCTAAGTACATTAGCGAAATATGTGTGTATGTCGTAGTTTACGAGTTAGTGTACTTCAGCCTCTCTCTACTTCTTTTTTATCTTCTCTGCCTCTAGTTCTTATAAAGCGTTTACCGCCAAAGTCCTTCACTTTTGCATTTGCTCAGGTTTGTACCAAAGATAGTTCGCTACTGTTCGCGTTTCACAGTCGTTGAGTAAAAATCAAGCCTAATTTTGGCCGGTTGGAATTAAAGCTAATGCTCAAGGGATTTTTGAATCCCCATGTCAAGTAAAAATTTTGAATAAAATATTAGGTAGGTATTTAGAAATATATTATTAAATCTCATGTCATCTAAATTACAGTTACTAAGGCCTCTGTGGCGCTGTGGGTGCAGAAGGTTGCGGGTTCGATCCCCGCCGCAGGATAAATGTTTGTATGATCTGCAAATATTTATCTTGGGTCTGGGTGTTTCTATGTATAATAATAAAGTATGTATTTACAAACAAAAAGTATATAGGTAATATATCAGTTACTGGTTCCCATAGTACAAGCTTTGCTTAGTTTGGGGTTAGTGATGCTGTGTGAAGTGTCCAGCATTATTATTTATTATAAGGTTCAAAATCAAGTACAAAAATGGCGGCCGCATTCCCAAAAAGCAACCTATTTGTTGTAAGTAAGATAAGCTTACACCCCACTGAAATTGCAGGCTCTTGAAACTTAGTGCGAGCTCCGACGCTCTCAAAGTCACTTTTGTCAATTACTTTAGTAAATTCGTACTGGTATTCCTGGATTTGCTCGCATAGGAAACAGGGAATTTTGATTGAAATAGTTCAACAACGTTGCTTTGAGCCTCACTGTTTATTTATTGAATACCTAGAAAGGTCGTTATTATTTTTACACCTGTCTATCTATCCTATTTTATAAAAGGTAGGGAGTGCTAGATTGAGATGGTATGGACACGCTGTATAAGAAGGGATGAAAACCATGTTACCAAAAGAGTTTTGAATAGAGTGTGGCTGGGACGTATGCAAGTAAAGGAAGGCCGAAGTTATTATGGTTGGATTGTGTAAGAGAGAATATGAAAGTTAAAGGAGTGGATGGCCAGTTGATGAGTGATGGGAGTGAATGTAGGAAGAATACATGCATGCCGACCCCACTTAGCGTGAGTTAAGGGCAGGGGAATGATGAGGATATCTATAAATAAATAAATAAATAATAAATAATAATGGACATTTCCCACAGCATCATCTAGCCCCATACTAAGCATAGCTTGTATTATGGGAACCAGATAACCGATATACTACTTAAATAATTTTTGTTTGTAAATACATACTTATTATACATAGAAACACCCAGACCCGAAATAAATATTTGCAGATCATACAAACATTTATCCCGCGGCGGGAATCGAACCCGCAACCTTCTGCGTCCCAAGCGGGCTTTCACCCACTGCGCCACAGAGGTCACACACCACACACATATTGACTCACACATTGACTTGATTCACATTATTGACTGTTGAAGTATCAAATATAATAGATAATCTTTTGTGATGGTTTTTATTTATTGTGAATATTTATTTGTGGGCGGGCAATGCTATTTATATGGGGCTTAAGTTACGTGTTTTTTTTATTGTAACCAAATAAGTTATTTCATTGTATTCTACGCTACGTGTCAATAATAATGGTTTTGTTTAGGAATCTTAGTTTATATTCAGTATTTTTTTTAAATTCAATAGGTCAGCATTTTACCTCACTCTGCTTGATATTAAGCAGTAGTGAGGTCTAAGATGGAGCATGTTTACCTAGAAGGAACCCATTTATAGTATAGTGTTAAATGCTTAGTATCTATGTCGTTTCTTTCTATTTATTACAATGTTTTCTATGAACATAAATCCAGTGAAATTGCATATAATATTTTCGATAAAACTTATACAGAATTGAAATTGTTACAGTGACCTACAAGCGAATGAATAATTCGCTTCCAATAACGAAATTGACCTTCAGACACAACGGCCAACAAAGTTTCCAGAATTAGCCGTTCATCTTCAATCAACGTTGATTGTGTCTGTCACAGAATAAGAAATAGGCTAATGTTGCTTAAAGGGTTTTGCTTAAACTGTCGCATTCTGAACTAGGAGGCAGAAAATCTAAGAAACTATTTGCCCATAACGTGTAATACATCTGTGATCATCATCATGTAAAATTGGCACTAAACTAAGCTCCACGTGAACTTAAGTAGTAAGTCGCAGCTAAAAGCAACTTTTTACTTTTTTACTTCTTACTTTTAAAACTTTTTTTTTTATGCTGGACATTTCACACAGCATCATCTAGCCCCAAACTAAGCAAAGCTATGGGAACCAGATAACTGATATACTACTTATATACTTTTTGTTTGTAAATAAATATATTTTATACATAGAAACATCCAGACCCGAGATAAATATTTGCAGATTATACAAACATTTACCCCGCGGCGGGGATCGAACCCGCAACCTTCTGCGTCCCAAGCGGGCTTTCACCCACTGTGCCACAGAGGTCGTTTAACTTGGTTATATACAGTAAGTAAATTCGAATGAGTCAGTGGCCAACTCTGGTGACGGAGTTTTTAGGCCAGCTTAAGGCCTCCGTCATGGCTTAACGAATTAAATAGCCGGGACCGATAATTTAACGTGCCTTCCGAAGCACGGAAGCGCTCAGATAAAAATGCCTCTGCGTAATGGTTTTAGGTTTGGAATGGAAAAAGTAGATTGAAATATAAATACTCTTTATTATTTCATCCTATTCAAAGGTTCTGGTGAGAAGACAGAGAAAGTCATCTTTATGAAATGTCGAAGGGTCCAACGGCTTGCCAGTTGCTTTTCTTAAAAATTATGGTAATTCCATTGTTGATGAATTGAATTTTCGAGCAAACTGAAATTGTGTCAAGGCCGTCGGATGCAGGCTCGCAGGTAGACTTTAAAGTCACCTCGTTAAAAATAATATACCTCGTAACATTCCGGTAAATATTTTAGTAACTTTGTGAATTTGAACGTAGCGTTTACCTGCAAAGTTTGAAACAATATAAAGTGATGCTTTTAGCGTAGTTTGTTTATAGTCAGATGTTTTTGTTTCGCTCTATCTTGACATCAAAGTGCTTTATTTAATAAATTTTCGTATGAAGAAAACGAATACTTAATGGCGCCTACTAATAAATCCGGAGTGTAAACTGTTAAAATGTCTGGTTATTCTTGGTTTATTCCGAGAAATAACTGTATCTCACGTTTCATGGTAAGGGTAATAGGGTTTAGTGCCTTGATTTTAGATTCAAACTGATTCATAATTTTGGCTGTGTATCAATGCACTTCTGCAAAATGAGGGCATAAATCAAATAGCCATGTATCTTACTACCCTTGTAGATCTTCAAATTACCTTAAATGGTTTGATCTAAGAGAATGCCTACCTTGTAGAATCTAATCGGAATAAAGGCATATTTTGTCTGACGTGTCTCGTATGTGCCGCATATTGACGATATTGGATTACCTTTATTCATATTATGAAATTTATATTTGTATTTTGTGACGTTACGACACGTGAGACTTCAGTAATGTAATTCCGATCACTATCGTCATGACACGACCCAAAAATAACTTAATTCCGGCTTAACTCACTTATCTCCAGGTAAAACACAATAGTTCATTGCTTCTATAAAACAACACACAATACAATCGGTCTGTTTTTTGTGTGAATTTTGTAAACAGTATTTCATGTTCGCTGCGTATTTGCTAAAATACTTATTGACAAGTTGGTATTCAAGCGAGTTTCATTGAAAACAGGGATTTTCTGGGTTTGTGCCTTTGGAGGTAGTACTCGCATAGCCATCTCAATCAATATAAAAAAATAAATTATAGGTAGGTTACACAAGAGTCACAAAATTTCCAACAATTTACAGTTGTAGTATAAAGACAGTATTGTTTAGATTTCCTTTCCTAATTCCTAAGCCACGGTATAACTTAGTTGTTACAATACACGGTAAAACCATATTTGCATTGCATCGTAGATTCCTTTTACAGGATTTTTCAGAAGAATAGTGAATTTGCTGCTGCTAAGCAGAAAACACTAAGCAGTCTACTGAACGTGGCTATCACTAACAAGAAAACCGCTTGTACGAACAGAATCAATCTTATGCAAAACTTAAACATGCAAAATCTAAATATTCTTGCGTTTTCAAGCAATGAATCAACGCCCAGATAACATACAATCTAAATATTTCTGACGATTTAAAAAAAACGTGGTTTTTATTATGAACTTCTGCTCGCGATTTTTCTCACCTACTGCACAAAACCCGAAAAATTAGTTAAAATAGGAAGACTATTTTCTTAGATTAACTCCTACATCAAAACCTAAAAACTTACTATTTTACTAGAGACTTCGCTCACGTGGTATATTGCCTTTGCCATTTAGGGACTGTACATTTCCACACGTGGCCGTTTTTCGTCGACTTTAGCTTTTAGTCTTTAGCTGCAAAATGGTCGCCACGAAAAGTCCTCTTATTTTAACGGGATAATTTATAGCCTATGTTCCCCTATTTTAAAGTCTGTATTGTAAATATTGTTCAAAGAATGTTTGAGATATACAAACAAACAATCTTTAGGTACCTCCTTACTTACAAGGAGCTAAAATTTGTAGATTCGTGTAGGTACTCGTATAAAATACTTAGGTGGTCTCTGCACTTACGTTAAGGAGGCGTGATTTTGTATTTATGCATGAAAATACAACTCGGTAACAAATACCTACCGCATTGGATAGCAAATACTGTGAATAGGTCCCAAGTCCCGCTGCGGACAGAAGATGGTGTACTGAATATTTCAGCGTTACTCTCTCACTGTCTCTGAATGTAGTTGCCGGAATCGCTCCAGTAGAAATAAAACTCTATGGTAACGGAAACAATAAATAAATCATGAGCCGAGTTTATATTGAGTAGGCACTTGATCGAGTTATTTTATATCTAAGGATGAATGAATATTAGGTATTCGTTTGATCCTTTGATTTTTTAAGGTTGTCGCGTAAATACTTGACTTACTTTACGCGACAGTAACAACATTTTCCACAGATAATCTATAACAAATCTGCCCCCCTAGCCACGTTACAAATTGAAATAGAGTAGAAATGGAATCGACAGATAACGCTGAGACTATACCTGCGCCTAGTGGCATTAATTGCAAAAACATACATTTTATGTCAAGTATCGCGGCATTATGTCAAACTGACGATTTACATAGAGCCAGGAACTCACGTGCCGCCATAATTTTTATAAAATGTATGCAGTTTTGGCAATTAATGCCGTAAGACGCAGGTGGAGTCTCGGCGTTATCTGTCGATTCGATTTCTATTCTATTGCGATTTGTAACATAGCTAAGGGGGGCTGGATGGATTTTGGCGATGGGGAAATCTTATCACAGCGCCGGGTATAGATTGCCTTCTGACGCAGTATATATCAATAAGCAAAGTTGTAAAGGTCTAAGTTTATCCATACTAAGACTAGATCCATATAGTTCAATGATTTTCCATATTAATACATAAAATCATTTATATTCAGGGGTCTTGGTGATCCGGTGATAGGTCCATTTTCTCATTCTCTGGTTTACATTATCCCCGGCGCAAACGTTTTAATTTATGCGGGTACGTCCATAAATTAAGCTGTGGTATTTTAGGTATTAATTTGGGTTTAAAACTTAAATTGTGGACGAAAGGAGTTTACGAATAAACTAGGGTTAAGTTTTTTGTACACATAGTAATTTTTTGCCATAGTGAAAAGTACGTAACTTCGAATATTCGATTTTGCATAAATTAAAATGATAGCTCCAGCTCGATTCTGCTGTAGTCAGCTCATGGTCAGCTTAAAACTCTGCGCTCGCAATTTTTTGCTGGAATCAACGCAGCTACGAAATTTTCTCAAAATCGCAACCTTCATATTGAAAGTACAATGCTATTAGGCCGACACTGCTCTTGCCAATCCAAACACAGCGCAAAAAAATGAGTATTTATTTTTCAAAGTTTTCGTTCACGTTTTCTGTTTAGATAAAATCCCGCCTATGCGTTTTAGTTAAACCCCAAACACGCAGAGCCAAACAGTTCGTGCACGCCACTGTTGGTAGCTAACTACGTTATTTCCTGAGTGTTGACCTATTTTGATCGAATAAGCGCTAAAATCTTTTGAAGCTGTAAATTCCAGGTTGTTCGATCCTTCCTCATATTTCTTTTTTGCATAACTCACTCACCAAATAACTATCTATTTTCAGTTTTCAGCTCTGGTAGATCCAGAGCTGAAAGCAGATAATAGAATAGATCTTCAAAAACTTGGCTAAAATGGCAAAAAGTTATCAGCAGCGTTTCACAATTTATATTATTCTAAGGTTCAGCTCAGTATAACAGCTGTTTTAAGTCCCTATATAGGGAAAACAGCATAATTTAGTTAAAGTTTTAACTTGAGCAAAATTATGGTGCACTTATGAGTTCTAGATTTCACAATAACAGCATTTAATTAGTAAAATTGACAGTAGTTTTGGCACTGTAAATCATCCAAGTTGAACGCAGGTGTTGAACTAAAGCTCAGTGCATGAACAAAGCGAGTCCAGAAACTTGTACATTGCCTTGGTAGTTTAATGTAGGTGAGTTACTTATAGGTTCATAGGATTGCAATTTGCGCGATGAATTACCTATTTTAGAAAGCGATCTGCCGTTTAGAGCTTTAAAACCTAGACGCAATGACTTGTCATAATCTATCTTCACTTCACATTCAATGAATTTTAAATTTCTGAATCGATATGCACATGATTACAACGTGGTATGAAAGATGATGGAAACATGCCAAATTCACAAAATAATTATAAATAATTATGTATTTGTGCGTGCCGTATTGCATTACTGCATTACTTTTTAAGATTTCAGAATAGCCTCGCAAAAGCAACTAAACAATGATTTCGCGAGCAACTTTCACATAAAAACTCTGACTAGGTATAAAGGTATAGCTTCCATAAAACGGTAATACACGTCTAATAAACACAAACAACGCTCGTTTACTGACAGGTAATAAGTTAAATATAGATTCTCAGTAATGTAAGCCAAACAAAGTTCTAGGAACGTATATCATCGACAATCTTTTGTTTACGTGCTAAGATAGCTGTACAGAGTGAAGCGACTTGCCAGCTCAGCTATTCTGCTTTTTTATTTTGCTCCGTCGCAGGTTTATTGGAGGTACCTACTTTTTCCAGAACTTTGTAGTTGCAGCTTAGGTAATGAAACATTGCTTTTTATAGCATTTTTATCGAATAGGTTCGCTGAAATATAGGTTTTTATTAGAGCTAGCGGGCTTTATTCAGTCTTTATTTCTAAGTTGATTGAAACGGTTTTGAAAATAAATCTTTATTCAGAAAATATTTTAGTTCCAAGTAAGTTTTGTACAAAGGCAAAGTTTCAGATCGTAAAAATAAAGTACACAACATCTTCAACTTTCAAAAAATGGATAAAATATCGATTACTTATTAAAAAAAAATTTAATATGCAAGACAACATAGCATTTATGTTTAAATACCATTTTTAACATGTTCTGGGATCATGCCAACTCCTGGTGATAAAGCAAGTACATAAAGCTTATTCAGATCCCATAGCTGAATAATTTGCACGATACGAAGCATCGGATTGCGAGTTAATAAGTCAAAAAGCAAACGTAGTATTTTGGACGTTGGTTCCGTCATCACACTGATATGAACAAAGGATTTCTCATCCTAACTCTAAAAATAGTTCTACATTCTATCCTTCTCACGTTTCGCTTTGAAAACAGATATTCGAAGCACATTGACGCTTGTGGAAATACTAGTACCTACCTGCGGTTTACACGGCTTACATGGACACGGTAGGTATGTATCCGTTATGTATGTAAATAATACACAAGTTTGAAAAAGTTTAAGTAAGTTTTAGTTCGTTAGTCTCTGGTGACAAAATTTATATAGACTTCCCTTAAGGATTACGGCAGGATCGACAATTTAACGTCCCTCACAAACAGCAGGTATCACTAGCAATCACCCATCCACTTCGTAATACCTTCTTCATAAACTCTTCGACGAACTATCTAGAATGATTAAGTAAACCATGAGCACTTCCACCAAGCACTGCGTTTGGTTTTCAGGCAGTTTAAAGAGGGCTTAAATGATAAAAATTATATGTCAAATGATCGTCAACGGTAGAGCCGTGTTGCCGGATCACCTGCTGAGAAACAAAACCTTTTAGGTAGTTTAGGCATCTTACTTATCCAAACTACGGAATAATAATGGAATATTTGACGATTCATTCCATTCCAAACGCAAACATTACTAAGCGAGCTTACATGAAAAGTTTGACTTTACTACCTAAGTGCATTCAAGTTTGTGAACTAAAAGTTTTGTGCATACGCTCATACGAACGAAAGTTTAGGGTTTTCTATCTGAAGTAAATATCGTTTCTATTATAAATACTTTAGCTGACCATTTCTGCATAAACAAGTAGATTTAAATTTAGAGTGACTCATCTATTTCTAAACTCGTAGACATAAGTCTCTTGTCACTCGTCTGAAATCATAAAAGACCAGACCAGCTATTTTTAAAACTCAAAAACTGGAAATTTAACCCATGTGCACAGTAACGTTTTGCACTACGTAAACTCTAGTTGAAGTTGGAATAGAATGAAATGTTGCTGATGCTTGCTTTTCAAATTGCGATGCTCAACCTGTATAGAATATTTTCTATATTATATGATGATGATAATAATGTTTTACGAATCAAGGCTTATCTCGTTCCAAGTCCGTTATTTACGAAACAGCATCCATAAAAAAGGTTTATTTTGTTCCTGTAAAAACACCTCTTATTTTTCAATTTACGCGCCTTACCGTCATAAAACAAACCGTTAGATACTAAAGTTTACCGCAAACTGATAAAGGTTCTAATTTATAAGCTTGGATGAAAACTCAGAGTAAGGAGGAAAGTTTCTTCAAACAAACGTTATCAAATATCTCGGGTGGGTTGTTGGTTTTTCCAGTCTCTAAGATGAACAGATAGAATTTGAGTAGGTTGCTTCAATAACGTTGTTATAATGATTCATTGTCATTTTACTAGCTTTTATTTTGTAAAATTTCCATACGTACTTACAACAAACTAATTACTTAAGTATTTTTTTCTAATCATCATGAAACGTCACTGACCATACCCACACGTAACTTTAGCATCTTTGCTATACCGACCAATACTAGCATACCTACTAGTACCTATAGCATCACTACGCCGGTGCTTTTACAAAATTACGTAGTTTAAAGGTTTTGCACATATTGCCGGCCGCACCGTACGCGCCATGCGCATTTTTCATAAGATGCGGCGCGTTTGGCCGCGGTGGATATTGCGAGCTTTCATTTCGATTTCATACAAAGAATTAAAAATTCGATGCGTACGGCAGTGGTGCGTACAATGTGGCAATATTGCGAGGACCTATAACTTTTTTCTGTTAAGTTTTTGAGACCTACATTATTAAATAAACCAGTTTTATTCTGTTCCATTCTCTATGCACATAACCTATGTGCAATAATGTGTTTATATATTCTCGATGCATTTACGAGAAGAGGCAGATTAATGAGTGCCTTTCCTTCTAATTGCTTATACAAATTACTTCGCGTTCACTAAATGGTCGGCCGAGGCTTACTATCTTAATTGTTGCAGTTAAAACTTTCCCTGTTTTATGTGTTGCGGTGTTTGCTAGTAATTTGTTCGGATAAGTTACGCTAAGTAAAATATTTTTAGTCTGAGATGAGAAAAATCTCTTGAAACTTCAAGCCATTTGAGGATAGTGTAGACCCCTTTTTTAATATTTCTTGGAGCTTGTTTGTTATCTTTTATTTAGTAAGAAATTTTTAGAGAGCAATATTTCAAAAACATGTTACATACAACGCATCAATAACTACGATAAGGCCGATGAGCCTTTAGGTCGTGGTTTCAAATCCGGACGTGCAGCAATAAGTTTTTCTGTCAAAATATTACAATGTCATCACTCTCAAACGGTAAAGGAAAACGTCATGAGAAAACCAGTAAAGTCAATGAACCAAGGCATCAGTACGTCGTAGGTAAGTGCAAAACAGAGTGTACTTCAGCAAGGATCGGATTCACTCCACCATTCTCTTAGTAGATTATTGGCGCAGCACACTGAGATCTAGGCACAGTGACCGGCTGAGCTCCCTTACTTAAATTATTAACGGTTAAACTGTACTGGCCTTAATTCCCCTCTTCGTTTGAAGTCAAAGATAGCTGTAAACAAGAAATTCGTGAACTATTTGAAGAGTTGAGAAACAGCATGGAATAAAGTTGTCAAACGTTCTTCTCTACATACTGAACTAGAACATTTTTGAGAAAATTCAATGGTCTTGGTCGTATCTGGTGACCAAAACTTAAATCCTAAAATCGAAATGACGCACTCATTACTCGTTTTTCTACTGTTATAAATAGCTTTTCTTGTGTTCTACAAACGGGTTTTAAAATAAAAATAGGCACTAGCTCAAGTTT
Source organism: Epirrhoe alternata (assembly GCA_963565295.1). Lineage (NCBI taxonomy): Eukaryota > Metazoa > Arthropoda > Insecta > Lepidoptera > Geometridae > Epirrhoe > Epirrhoe alternata. Next base: position 6,048,024 of record OY751381.1, on the reverse strand, counting down.
CGAGTGAACCTACTGTCGTCTGTTGAAGATATGTCTGCATTATTCATCATTGGTTTCTAATAGGAAACATGAAAACCAAGACGCAATCAAACATAAACAGACTGCTACCACAAAACTCGACAGCTCAAACGAAAACTCAGTAAAGTAGCGTTCGCCAATATACATGCAAAAACAGTCGTTCGATCGCGTCTGACAAACAAGATTACCGTTGATTTATACCGACGACTTATTTCTGATAACAGCTTTCCGCTTTTCACGTAAACAACAGCCAAACGTTTCCGTTGGAATAACAGAGTAAGGAGGTCAGCTGGACTATTCGTCAGCTTGTGTTTTTGACGGACGAGCTTCTGTTGTTTGTTATAAAAAATTTATAATCGTAAGTAAACGGATTAGGATTTTTATATCGCTAATGATATTACAAAAAAAATATCATTACGTATCGCTTAATGCATCTTCTGCTACAGAATTTTGCGCCTTGCTCTTGCGCCGTTGAAAGCAAGAAGCAAAGTATCGTGTAAATAAAGTATTTTTAGCTTCTTTTATAAAATTATCTGGTAAAAAAATCTAACGAATGGTAGGTAACTGACTAAGGCCATCTTGGGTACCAAAGCTTAAGTTCTACCCTTATATTATACCAAGCAAATTGTAAAAATGTATGGTGTGAAATTGAATATCGTCCCGTTTTCGACTTCAGACTCTTCTTAACCTTTCTATGTCGTCTCGTTTTTGACTTCAGACTCTTTTGATTTCGGACTCTTTTTAACCTTTCTCTTAATACCCTTTAGCCATCTTCAGAGCGAGAAGGAGAGAGTCTTTTGCTATTCGAGGAATAGAGTGGTTATTTTTTTTTGTCCGTCCCAGTGCTGCTGCATGATATAGGTATGAATCGTATTTCACATCATTCACGTGTCACTTACTTTTTCTCGTCTTGTTGCGATCGAGACTTAATTATACACTTCCCTTGTCGAACTTTTCCAATTTTTTCGTTCGATTCAAAAATGACAATTCACTACGCTCAAAGCGAGTATCAGTCGGTGAAAATGGCTGCTGCAGAATTTGTGACAATTTGTAAAAGTGTGTTTGTAATTTTAGAATCTCTTTATTGAGAATGTAGAGTATCCTAACTAGATTCGTAGCATTGAAGTTTTAAAACTTTTATTTAAACGACTGTAATTATGCATGACTAATTTACTATTTGCCCTCCTGCCAAATTCCTTTTTCCATTTAAAGTCATTGTTCTTTTTCAAATGGAAACAAGAATGGCTGAAAACCAGGCTACTGTATTGCTTTGTGTCCTAACTATACGTAAGCCAACCAAACCATGTACCTACTGTATTTAATTCATTTCTATATACTTTGTTTTTTGATCTAAATTTTTCTTGAGAAAAGAAAAGTCATATCAAAATTTTCGATTCCGACGGATTTCGAACCCGCGACTATCAGACAATCCTCATAAAGCCTGAGTGCCTTACCACTCGGCTGCGGAATTACTGACGTCGCAATCGAAATTTTTGATAATATTTTGAATAATATTATTTTAGTTCTGTTTTATTTTCAATTCAAATTTAATTTCACATAATGCAGGTAGTTCATTTATTTTTTACAGTTGAACTTAGGCTTATAATCCCAAGATGACGTCATGGTTAATAAATATACGTATTTGTACCTACTTTTTATTTAGTTTCAGAATCAATATTGAAACTGCTCTGTACGACAGCAAAAAAATAGGACACCTAAATAAATTCTGAATTTGTTGCTAAAACAAAGGCTGCTGCGCCGCGTACACACCGTAAAAACATGCAAATAAAAGGTAACGCTCCTCTGTAATTAGATTTAGGTACGGGAGGGCGCGAGCGGACGTTAAAAACTAGCACAAAACAACCTAGCTGACAAAATAGGTATACGCGATGTAATTTTCAAGGTATTGTTACCAAAAAAATACAAACAGTAGAACATTCATCACGCCATTTGAACCCTAAACTGAGAAAAATTTGTAATTATAAGAACGAGATCGGTAACAGAATACAAATAAACTTTTTTTTGCAAGTACATTTTCAATAGACTTAAAACAAACATCCACTTAAACATATCACACAAATTTTGTCCCGGTTAGGAAAACAATCCAAGACCCCGACTCTCTGCTCATCCTTCTCAGAGCATCTTTTAAAACATTAAGAAAACTACAACGCCTTTTCGACTTACAAAATTGAAGAAGGTAATTTTACTGGTTAGCATTTTCAAAAACCGTAGCACCGCTTTTACTAGCTTCTTACAATATTTGACTCTTAATACTAGAGCTTTCTGGTAGACTTTTAAATTTCAAGTATTTGGGCTTGACTTATTACGAGCCTGAACATTGTAGGCGGTTTCAATTACTCTTTTGTAAGTATTTCTAGAATTTTCATCGTATGGTCGAACTCAACTGATATTTATACTTTTTGCACAACATAAATACGTTTTGCTCGGTCAGACAGCACTGAGCCAAACCGCATTATAAATTGAAACCGATTCTAAATCAGTTGCAAACCTGTCACAAACCGAGCAATAGTAGCTACAGTTCACCACAGATTGATCTATGTCTCCGTGTATTCACGTGCACTACATCTACATTATAGGATTACAGATCGACTTGTGTACGTGTGACAAACAACTGGCTGTAGGAAAACGAGCTTTATGCCTAAGCTAATATGGTAGCTCAAATGCAAATTTACGCAGGCTGTTATGTGCTCAGAGTATATCACGGCTGAACCACATAATGTATGCTGTCGACATACCTGACACCGAGGCGACTCTATTACTCACAAGGCGTAGAATTTATGAACCGAATAACACACAGTCCTCAGTTATTGGAAACGTGATAAAAATACGAATATCTTTACAAAAACGCGTATTCAGGGAAAAACGTAGTAATATTTATTTAGCTCGACACAAATAACGCGGGACTGCATTTGATATCGATCGACTGCAATGTATGGATCAGTCCGCTTTCATTACTTACATAGCTGTCATGTTAATAACTTCTACTTAGTGCACCTAAATCATAATGTGTATTGATGCATCGGTCCTAGAGATATAGCTCGTTTCGAGGTAGAAGCTAGTTAAAAAAGAATTAAAGACAGAAGAAACGTTTGAGGATGTTTAAAATATGAAACCAAGCCAAGGTGGAACGCTAAAGCTTTTTAGAGAAATGTTGGGGCTGACAACCTGAATGTCGGTGTGTCACCTTTTTATTTCCTATGTTTTACATAATAATATTGATACCGGTATGAAATTATTTTGTAAAACTTGATAGCAAACGTCGTCTTGGAAAATCAAATAGCTATCCCTTTAACAAGCATAAATTATCAAATCAAAGTTCAGGGTTCCATAAACCCAATCTGATCGACCAATCTTTGAGAGTTTTAAATAAAAAAGAAAGTAAAACGGCACAGGGTACCTTGTTACTTTCAAATAGAGGTCATCATTGTTTCAAATATGTACAAGATCGAAGTGTACCTATACGTTTTCTCGGCTATTTAGCCCATGCGTAACATAAATATAAGCTTAACTTCAAAGATTTACCAATTTACAAGTATCTACATTGGGTAAGACCTCTGGCCGTCAACAAACCTACCACAAACTTATTCCAAACCACCAAATTAGAAAACCGCACACCACGCAACATGCAGCAATCCAGCCGTGAGGACCGAGCCGTCTTGTACCAATATTGGTCTAATTTACATCTAGATAATCGACGTTTGATGTTATACCCAAGGGACCATTTGCACTCGAACCGATTATAGGGTGAGAATACTCAGATGGATCAACGATAGGTCTCTAAGTTATGCTAATTGTGTTAGCACTAGTGCGATTCAGGAACAAGTGGTTATTGAATAGGTAATCAGGTTTCGTGACACAAGGGTCTATTGCTTACACTATTACGTGACTTGCTGATCTGATTACTACTGGTTTCATAAACATTAATGTGTTGCATAAGCGATAACATAATACATGTACCTTTTGAAATAAACGATGACCTTAGTGAAGTTGTGGGCAAGAGCTTGACTGAAAATTGAGACAAAAAGCGGGGCGAGTTAGATTTTCGGCTGGACTTACTGTAAATATTTGGTCTTGGTTCAACACAATAATATCCAGATGTTGGTATGCTATCTAGATGCTATGTTGTAGTAAAGGTACTACCCAGATGTTCTTCTAAGATTATAAGTACTACCATGGTACTCGTAACTTTTCCTACCAAATACTGGGAACGATATTTGGCAGTCGTGATCTTGCTTCGATTATATGTAGATTCAAAACTTTTGGCTACGCAATCGATAGCCAATCAAGCGTTCTCACAGAATTCTTAGAACAAGGCTGTAAATTTCCTCAATGTAATTTAATCAAGTTTGGTTTGAATGTAATACCTGGAAACGTAGGAGAGTTGAGTTCATGTGCTTTGAAACTACTTGTGCGAGGAAATTGAAAAGGTTTACATCTCTACCATCTATGAACGGCTTTATTGGGATATATTCGTTTAAACAAATTTTTGGAAGCCAATTCATCAACAAAACACGTTATAATTAATCTGCATCTCTAACAGCTGGTAAACTTGAAGCGGCATTTGCGAGAGAAGGAAGAGGTCATCTAGAGATTTTTTAAACGTTTTTAGAACTTTGGCACACGATGACACGACTATATTCATTAATATATTAGCTTTTTATAATATTTCCCGAAGTTGTGGCCTGTTGCAATAATCATAGTTGTGACGAACATCGCAAAACATATTACGACTTTTTCACTGTTTTGCTTCGCCAGAATTTAAAGACAGTTGAGTAGGTCAAAAATGTTTCAAAAACTTCAATATAACAGCTAGAACCAGAGTTTATCTAGAAAGGTTTTTTAGATTCAGTGTTAGCCATGTAAAACTATTTTGAACGTTTCAAAGCGGATAATCCGGAATGTGGACTTTTAGCAATTCGCAAAAATACGAACGTGGACTTCGTTCGTGCAATAGATTAGAATACTTACTAGCTTCTGCAAGCGGCTTCGCCTGCGTGGTACCCACATTTAATAGCCTATATGCTATTCTAGGTCACTATCTACGCCTATACCAAGTTTCATCTAAATCGGTTCACAGGCTTAGGCGTGATTGAAACACAAACATACAAACAACTATACATCTTAACATCCAAACATCTAAACAAACTCACAAACTTTCAGCTTTATTAAGGTGAGTGAGATGAGTGGGATGAGTGAGATGAGTAGAATGAGTGGGATAGGAATAGCTTATCATACAATTTAGCTAGATACCAAGTTTTGTCTATCGATTGGGGAAAATTGAATCTGTAAATAAGCAAGCTTAGTTGGTGTTTCAATCTTGCTACAAAATCTACAATACCTACTATCTAAATACAGTTTCTTATAGGTGTTGCTAAGAGGATGATGAAGTACCTAGTATTTACGATTCTAAGCTTAAAAGAAATAAGTGTAGATGATGATAGAAAGGAACGGAATCACCGTATTATTGATCCTAATTATTACAAAGACATGGACAAATATGCATTGTTTAAACCAAATGTAACGTCCAAGCCTTGATCCGATATCATACGACATTTTAGATTGAACTTGCTAGTACAAGTTCCGATTATTCGTGTTTGAAGTTTATGTTGGCTTAACTAATTCATGGGATGTTTTAACACTGGTGCAATTTCCCGCTTGTGTAGCTGAGGATGTATTTTGCTTTAGAAGACCCTTGGTGGTTTTGTCCATTGTACATTTTTATCTTGATTGTCTTTTGTTTTTGATTGTTTTAATTATTTATGGCGGAACGAGATAACAGATAACATTCGAATATTACCTTACCTTGACGTTTTGATCAGGTTGCACCGCTCGTGGTCACGAGGAAACTTTAGAATGTTGTGCAATAAAGTATTTTCATTCATTCATTCATATCCAGTATTAACTTTAGTTGGTTTAGTTAGCTTGTCTTAATCTTTTCAGGTGGTATTTGCTTGTTAAAATGAATGGACACTTTCTTCAATGGACAAATTTACTCTTATGGTAAACAGTTTCTATGAAAATTGCAATGTTGAAAGTAGATAACTTATCCAAGATTTACTATAGGTAGCTTAGGCTGTCATGCTTTCCAAAGATTAAATGTGTTACTAACATAAAACTAATATGTTAAAAAATCTTATTAAATTATGTAATTTTGCTAAAAACGCGCGTTTAAGTATCTCTGTGTCAACCCAATGGTTGAACATGATTAAGGGTTCGATATTACTATGCTAATGGAAACTGCGCGTCCACTATACTGCATCCATAAAGCGAAGACCCTGAGCACAAGTTTGGCTAAGCAAATCATAGCGATAACTCACGTTATGCTTCACAAGACCTCAATTGATTTTGGTTCTGATCTCAGGCTCTCTGTATTCTGTCTGAGGTTTGAACTTTCCAGGCACAATAAAAGATTATTATAGTGCCTGGAAAATGAGTTCATATTTACCTTTATGGTCGCAAAACAATAAGCAAAAGTGCTACTCTTCCTAACTCTATGATCATAGTGAAAGAACATTCCCATTTAAGCTTTTCCTATTAAACTTTCTATTAAGTATTTTGTTCTTTTTGAAATCAAAAAATAAGATTTATTTGATATCTTGCAAAAGAACCATCTGACTATTTCAGACTGATATCCAGAAGGTATATCAATTTCAGGTTTGTATTCATGCGACAGTGGTAGTCAAACGTCCGGTGGCTGTGTCGATCGCATTGCTCACGTGGCATACAAAATACAGCTGGGTGCGCCACTGTCTCAATTTACATTTTATGAACTCGCTTCATCCATAGCTAGTGAGCTACGACGCAGAAGGTTTTGGGTTCGATTCCCACTGTAGGAGAAATGTTTGTATGGCCTGAAAACTTTTTGTCTCGGGATGTCTTAATTTTTTTTTAAGTATTTGTGTTTGTTAATTATATTTATTTATATTTTCATTTTGGTCCAGTCCACCATCGAAATCGAGTTTGAACCTCAGTGGTGCGTGTTCTTTGGTTTCTGAACGTGTGCGTGATTAAAACGAGTTCAAAAGAAGAAGGAAAATAACGTGAGGAAAACAATTATTCTTGTAATAGCTGGCAATGGGCTTGCAACCCAACACGTATGAAATTCCTTGAAATTAAAACTATAGCAAAACATAATAGTTAGGGAGGCGAATAGGGGAATTTTCGGTAATACTCGAGCGTGGCAGTTTAAGATATGAGAGATACCTTAGACCTAATAGAACAACCTTGTAAAGTATTTAGCTCTATATGTAGTGACGCGCACCTAGGATAGACGATCAGATTAGTAAAAAAAAATCGATAGTCTGAAATACTGGAGCGCGTCAGATTAAGATATTGGGGGTTGATTTTAGTGTTTTAAGACTAAATTTAACTAATCTGAAGATAAGTCCTTGACGCCGCCGAGTTATAGGGTCGCGAACTTGTAAAAAAAAAACGTTAATCCGGCATTCTCGAGCGCGATTTTTATTTTTTTTATTTTGAAGAATATAATCTAAAACTTACTAAAAATACAAAATCTGCCGGTTTCCGCATGACCGGAAGTGTGGAGGAGCCATTTCGTCTTCCGAAAAACGCGTTGCGGCATATAAGTCGCGATCGATACATTTTACAAAAAAAAAGTTTGAATAAACAAAAACGGTAATTTTATTTTACACAAAAAAGGTCTTTTTACATTTTTGTCCAAAGAAAGCATCATACAAAACACAAACTCCCGGTTTTTTGAGTATATCTCGAAAACTGAGGGTGTTGAAAAAAATTGATATGAATTCCCCGTTTTATCAAGGAGAAAGAAAGGAAAAAAAAGAAACCAAAAAACCTTTTTCGGTCAGATTAAGAGAACCCACCAACATTTTTGTCAGATTAAGAAAATATGCTTTCAGTATACCGAGATAAACCTCCCCTATGAAAATCTGACGCGCTCGAGTATTTCAAAAAAACTTTTTTTTTTTGCATTTTCAAAAATTCATCGTAACTTATCGTCACGCCGAAATCGTCAGTTTTTTTAAAGGTAGCTTCCTTGGGGCCTACTTAACACCCCTTCCGAAAATCTGACGCGCACGAGTAAACTTTTTTTTTTTGCATTTTTGACTACTTTATATGCCTACCCCCACCACGCAAACCGGCAGATTAGTATACCGTTGTTATCAGAGGCACTTGGGGCATACGTAGTATGAATATCTGACGCGCTCGAGAATGCCCAAGTAACTGTTTTTTTTAACATTTTTGAAAAACCGTACACGCCAAACCCACCGCTAAAATGGTTTTTACTATACGAGCTTTTTTTTCGAAATTATTTTATCTTTCGATTTTGATAGGTCTCGACGGCGCCGTTGAATTACGCCATTTAGCTACCTCGCCTCCCTAACTATAAGCTGTACTTGAAATTTTAAAATAGTGGTAATCTTAAATATTAAGATTATAACTACATATTTTAATTGCTGGGAGCCGTTGGCTCCCAGCAACCTTTGCCAGATCGTCTTTCCATCTAGTGGGGGGGCCGTCCTTTACTGCGATTTCCGGTGCGTGGCTTCCATTTGAGAACTTTTCTGCCCCAACGGCCGTCAGTTCTACGAGCTATGTGCCCCGCCCACTGGCACTTCAACTTGCTAATCCTGTGGGCTACGTCGGTGACTTTAGTGCGTCTACGGATCTCTTCATTTCTGATTTGATCTCGTAGAGAGACACCAAGCATAGCCCTTTCCATGGCATGGATCAACCTTGAGCCTTCTAATGAGGCCTGTAGTGAGGGACCACGTCCCAGTTCCATATGCCACAGCCATACTTGCTCAACGGGAATTGGCTTACTAGTTTTAGTTATTTTTTACTATGAAAATGATTTATTTTCCAACACCATTCGAAAAAATGTTGACTAATACTTATTTGGTTTTTTAATAAATTGTATCTTATTTTTAAGAAAAAAAAATATTGAATCTAAAAATTATGAAAAAACTAAAAATTTATGTTTTTTTTAAGTTTCAAGCGGATGTAATAAGATACACTTGCAAAATAAAATGCAAGTTCTATTTCAAATTGGGACGATGCTTAAGGTCAACGGAAATTGTGGTTGGACTTGGCACACGTTCAAGAATTAGTTTGTATCTCGTGGCGGGTAGGTAGATGATAAAATATTTCTCGCAGGAAATAAGCCGGCTGAAAGCTGCACAAAAGGCGTTGTTGTATGTGCCCGAAAGCTCTATAAAGGACTTTGTTTGTGCTCGCATAAATTGTTCTTCATATAACAATCAAACAATTTTGTAGAACAATGCGGGATTCCATGCGAAATTCTACTATTTTTCTCGATATGGTGTTAATTTTTTTTAAGAAACTAGTCAGTTGCTATAGTGGCCATGATGGTGTATTTCCTGATGTTGTTTCAAAACTATGTAGTTGATACTACGAGCAGATACTAGTTTGGATTGCTAAAACTGCTATTCGTATCAAAAAACTCACATATTTACCTATTTTAATGAAGTTTAGGAACTCTTAAAAATAAAAAAGAATCTTCTAATATCTTTGCCTTCAATTTCAGAGTAAATAATATTACGAATAAGAACAGACTTTGAATTCTACCCACGACTGAAATCAAAGTAACGAACGAAATGATTAATGACTGTTATTAGGAAGTAAGGGACGCTCAAATCACCGCATCTTAACTTTCCTAATTATGTTTGTCAACAACGTAAAAAACCTTAACTTCTGCAAAGGCGAATGTATTTTAAGATATTTTATGATGATAACTAAGAACTCTATAAATACTGATTTCACACAGCATCATCAGGCCCAAATTAAGCGGAACTTGTGATAAAAGAACCAAATGACTGACATACTACGTTTATACAGGGTGTAAAAAGACGTCTACCGAAGCCGAAAGGGGTAGGTATAGCATCCCAACACAAAACCAAATCCAAAAGGATTTTCCGAAAAAATCATTATATCCAGAGAAAACAGCGTTTGAAGATTACTATTTGCGTATGTTCTGGGCGCGTTTTTTTACGTAGGATTTTGGGTTTAAACAGTTTTTTTATTTTATAAATGAAATTATTAGGTAGGTATGGTCTTATTATGTTGCACTAGTAGTAAATAATCGAAAATAACATAAAATGACTTAGCTAAGTCAAAATTTTTTTTGCGATTTTTTTTCGCTAAATATGTTTAGAATCATGGTCTAATTGCAACCTCTCAGTTTTCGGTAGTTGTCTTTTTACACCTTCTATACTGACTTTTTAATTCTAAATACATAATCAACTAGACCCGAGAAAAATATTTGCCTTTAACACAAAAATTTGTCTCGTGACTGGAATTGAACCATCAACCTTCTGCGTCAAAGGCGGATCTTATGCGCCACAGAAGGTCATCAAAAAATACAGTCTTAACCAAAAGAAACGGATTCCGTCCAAAATTGCTAGTCTCACTCACTATATTAATTCTGGGATAAGAAAATTCCCTTTTATTCTTGAATCCGGGCCTCGGGGATCGTTAACTGACGCTTTGCAGTCTTCTTTTAAACAATAAAAGCAAATTGAATAAGAAGGGGCCCCTCTTATAAGGTATTTCAGGAGCTGCTAGGTTTTAATTGAGAAAATAAACCTTTTGTGTAGGTAATTTTGGCAAGCGAATGTAACAGAACTCAAGAATAATGTAGTGAGGACACCGGGTTAGTTGCCGTCCGTTTTGTCTTAATAAAAGTAAATACGCGTTTGAGTCCCTAAGAATAAGTTCTTATTTGTGGCCAATTGTGGTGACAAAGGTTTAAGATCACCTAAAGGATTCTAAACAAACTAGTTCCATGAATTTTTGATTGGTTAAAGGTTTTAGATTACAAGCTTCTGAACAAATGAGTTCTATGAATTATTTTTAAGCACAGACATAAAATAAGATTAAATATCATTTTCACTTCAATGACATAAAAAATATTACTTGAGTAGCTTTTAGCTCTTTTTGCTTAGTTATGTTTTTTTGATTATTTTTATAGTTTCAAACTTCTTGGAAAATCGGCTCAAATCCATAATAATAATGATGATCAAAATATTAGACATGGATATAATTACGACATGTGAGTGAGCTCCGATGAGATTTTTCAAATATGCAAAAACAATTTGAAAGTAAAGAAGTATAATTCACTATTAACACGAACGGAGTATTTAGCATGATTTTTATCATGATTAATTCTCTTTGATTCGTATGAACGCAACTGCAGAGTCTTATCTCAAGCATTAATTATTTTTCAGTCCTTTTTTAAATCATCGTTACACTAACATCCTATTCACGCCCTTGTACATACCAGGGCGTGAATAGGATTTCCATCATGCAGTACCATTAAGCACATGCTTAATGGTACTGCATGATGGTTCTTCCATCTAAGTGACACCCACAACACCCAAAAAAGTTTAAAAATCGGTCAAGCTATTTATACAAATCGGGAACACTATGTAGGTACACCATAATTTTATAAATAAAGTTGTTCGAAGTATAAAGAAGACAATTTTTAGAAGCAAGAGCTAGTTTTGCGGCTGTCCAATGTTTTACTTTGTCAATATAATAGAAGTTCGACAGACTATGCACAGTATATTCCAAGTATCCCGTGAACTCGCAAACTTTAACCTATCGCTTGCCGCAGTTTCCGCTTTATGTTGCAGTTGCTAAATCGTGGATGACGTAACAAACTAAAGTTAAATCAAATAAGTGGTCACTTAAAGGTTTTTGATAATAGTGGCTAGGGGCTTTTAATAAATAGTAATAAGTTTCCTGGGCGATTACGTATAAAATAGGTGAATTTCATGACAAACAAACAAAGGTTACTATTCGAAATAAGACCTCCAAATATAATAACGTTCCGTTGGACCTTTGAACAGAACCCTCTGCCCTTTATTGTGTATTAATTTAATTTTATCGTTTCGTTTTCGTGTTGTTTAGATAATTTATTGTAAGTTTGGGTTGGGACGGGATTCTGATATCACAATGAATAAATGACCTAGTTATGTTTGTAAAACAAAGATGGTTGGAAAAGATTATCTTAATGTGTAATCAATAGCTTCGAACTTTAGTAATTTTTAGGATTCCGTTTGTACTCTGGAAAAAACTGAACGTTGAGAAATGAACGTTACTGAAAAGGGGGAAATAGTGCAAAAAAAAAATCTGGACATTTCACACAGCGTCATCTAGCCCCAAACTTAGCAAAGCTAGTACTATGGGAACCAGATAACTGATATAATAATAATAATAATGCTGGACATTTCACACAGCATCATCTAGCCCCAAACTAAGCAGAGCTTGTACTATGGGAACCAGATAACTGATATACATACTACTTATATACTTTTTGTTTGTAAATACATACATATTATACATAGTAACACCCAGACCCGAGATAAATATCTGTAGATCATACCCCAGATTATACAAACATTTGTCCCGCGGCAGGGATCGAACCCGAAACCTTTTGCGTCGCAGGCGGGCCTCGCGTCATATTAACTTAAATACTTAAATAAAATGTCGTGCTTTGCATAAAGTCCATGATCCTGTTTCATCACTGTAATTATATTTTCCTTTCGAAGCGTTTAGCTCTGAAATGTAACTACTCTGTAAAGTTTGTTTAGTTCTTGAATCAAGCAGGTCTCTTAAGTGCCTGTTGTATGGCAACTTTTTCTCAAGAAATAAACACATTATACCTACTTACTTTTGAAGTCGTATACAATTTTTTTCTGTTTTTCACATCATAAATTGAATTTGCAATTAAAGTACTGAATTTGCAATTAATTATTACCTAAACCAAGTCATAAACTCTTTAATACAAGATACAAGTATATTACAGAGTATACCTATTACCTAAAGTAATTAAACGCACATTCTCATAAATTAAATTTGGCTCGTAAACCCTCCGCTATGAATTATGGCATAGTAGCAAAGTATTCACGAGCCTCGACTCCATTTATAGGAGGTCATGTTTACCTGCCTTAATAAGGAGATTTTCATTTTAGATCTGACACCTTCTTTGTATGGATGAAATTTAATTTTCATATCAGTATGGTAACGCTCGCACTCGGCACCAGATGGCGGGCTTATAATAAAAATAAAGGTTTCTTGAAATAACAATGGAGAAAATGAGCCGAGATTGCAAAATAAGGGCACGTTTTATAAATGATCGATTAAGTACGCTGTTTGTATGAGGATGGAACAAAAAGATTTTCGCATTTTCAAGATTCATAAAAACTTATACTCGTAGTAACTTTTACCAGTTTACGTACCAGCCGTACTCAGTATTACTTTCAGCCTACATGGTAAACAGGCAGACCACCACGACGTTACGACGTTTTATCTACGATGGAAGGAGTAAAATGACAATTGAATTAAGACTGTCGCAACCTTGCCAAGAACTTTTAGCAACGATGTGCAGGTAGCGATTATTCTTTAATTTTGAGATGATGAAAAAATTATGAAGATGGTGCTACTAGTAGGTACTTGGTATAACTTTGAATCGCTCGGTTCCCCAATGGGATTGTTGAAGAGTAATGAACAATCTCAGTATTGTTCGACCATCCCATAACGTGATCAATAGCAAAAATAAACTTAAATTCCAAATTCAAAAGCAAGTCATACTCCGGTCTATAATCACCAATCAGTATTCCTCCAGTATTGAGCGTTAATTAGCGAACTATGACAAAGGAAACAGAACCCCCCATACACCCTCTCGCATTCAGTTTCAAAGTTCCTCATTAAGGTGTAACTCAAGGCAAGATGTTTTTCGTGAAGCTTTTCCGTCCAACTTAATGAATGGGCATGTTTTTAAAATGCGAAATTCAACGTTTATTTTTAGTGACTGTAAAGTTGAAAGCCCGGTTTTTAAAAACTTTGGATAGACACTGGTTTTTCTGTCCATTGATTGACTAAGCCGCGTAATGCAAGAAATGTGGTGTCTGAATATACTTACCGTAATCCATTTTTATTAGCCCATATTTTATTTTATATTATCAACTGAGCGCTTTCGTGCTTCGGAGGGCACGTTCAATTGTCGGTCCTGGCTTTTTTTAAGTCGTTAAGCCGTTATGGATTGTGTGAAGGATGACATGAGTAAGAAAGGAGTGAGTGTTGAGATGACGGCTGATAGAGGAGAATGGAAGAAGAACACATGTTGTGCCGACCCCACATAATTTGGTAAAAGGGCAGCGATGATGATGATGATGCTATGATGGCCATAAGGTGGCTTTATAAATCCGTCACCAGAGTATACTATTTTGTGTGATTTGAGTGCATCATAAGTATTCTTATTTGAACCACGTTCTAAGTAACACTCAGAGTACCGCAGTTCTAACCACAACCATTAATTATTAATTCCAATAATGAAATAATTGTTTAATTAAATACAAAAGGAGGTTTCGAATCGCGTATTTCAAATTTAATTTTAATTAAGGACATTGTAGCTCTGTAACAGATGTCCGAAAGCGATGTTGATTGGTATTATGGTATGTAATTGAAAAATAGATTTTTAATTTGCAATTTTTAAAGAGAAAATGTATTTTTAATAAATTTTGAATTAAAATTCAGCATTAAAGTTTTTGCATGTTTTACTTCTGTACTTTTACTTCCTCACAACAGTATTTCCCTATATTCGCTAAACAAAATGAAAAGAGAAGGTAAGTAAATGATTTAAAAGAATAAACAGTATTCAGTTTCATTTACATCCTTAACAAAAAAAAATTTTCTCTAAGATTTGCATCATAACTATTTCCAAAAACGATCAATCTCAGTATCTATTGTACAGATCCAACATGGATCTAGTAAGATATTTTTTTTCAGTAAACAATTACTTCAGAGAAATATTTTTTCGCCATGAGCCAAAAAAAAACATCAATATACAATCAGCTGCCATTACTATATAGCCCAAACAAACCACTCATCATTAAAAGACAAAAAAACGAACCGTTTAAAAACACCGCGACGCAAATTATCTGACAATCACACGAGTAATTTAAAACACAATCGAACTCAAATGAAAGCAATAAATAAAACAGTGGATTCCCGGCGGGATTGCAGAAAAATAAATATTTACTCACTTTTATGGGCATGAGCGATCCATGGAACTGTTTGCTCGCAGAGATGAGGCGCCGGTCTAACGAGATTCGTGCTATCTGAAGTGGTATCCACTTTGCCGTAGTGTTCCGTGTTTTGTTTAAGATTTGTGTATGCTTACAATGCATAATTTAAAAATGCAATGCAATAATTTATATTTTTATAAATTTTGTTTCAAGTTCAGAAATACGTTTTACAGCCTTTGTCAGGGATCCCACTCATATTATAAAGCTGAAAGTTTGTGAGTTTGTTTAGATGTTTGGATAATTGGATGTTTGTGTATCAATCATGCCTAAACCAGTAAACCGATTTGGATGAAACTTGGTATAAGCATAGATAGCATAGATACCTGAAATAGCATTTATAGGCTATTTAAAATGTTGGTAGGTACCACGCGGGTGAAGCCGCGCGCAGAAGCTAGTTAGGTATGAACCTAATAATTTTCAATTTATAAAATGCTAAAATTGCACCTTCACGGGATTTGAACTCACGACCTAGCCGTGGCTACGCTCTACCTCCAGTTTTTTTAAAGATACCTACGATAAAAGTTAAAATCATAATCTTATCTCGATCGGCGACCTCTGTGGCGCAGTGGGTGAAAGCCCGCTTGGGACGCAGAAGGTTGCGGGTTCGATCCCCGCGGCGGGATAAATGTTTGTATGATCTGCAAATATTTATCTCGGGTCTGGGTGTTTCTATGTATAATATGTATGTATTTACAAACAAAAAGTATATAAGTAATATATCAGTTATCTGGTTCCCATAGTACAAGCTTTGCTTAGTTTGGGGCTAGATGATGCTGTGTGAAATGTCCAGCATTATCCAGCATTATTTATTATATCATCTTTTACGAAATAATGATTTTTTTGAATTAACGCTATTAAAATCAATGGTTTAAAAAACCTATGTTTGTTTTTTGAAAACGTTTTAAGACGTTTTATAAAATGGAGCTTAATTTTATACAAAACTGCTTTTGTAGAATACGCAAACAACGTTTTCACTAACATAACCCTTTTGTGAGATACTAAGCACGTTTTTCGGAAAAACAAAATAATATTTGTCTACAACGAAACGGGTTATTTTCCTGCAAGGCATCGTGTAAATAAATGAAGTTAATGCTGTTTTATAGATGCTTCCTTGGTCTTTTATGTACAGCAGTAACTTTAAACCACGTCGTTATATTCGTGGAATTCAACCAGCGAAACAGGATCACGATTGTATCCCCAAGGCACGGTAGACAAAGGCACGCTCATATATACACATTTTACCACATGCCCAGAATTTTAAGATATGAACATTCCATACATGTCAAATTGCAAGACCATTGCATGCTATTTCTAGAATACTAACTGGTTTCGTCACTATTTTACACTTTCCTTCACAGTTTAGAAATCGTGTTCGCACGTACCTATAGTTTTATAATAATAAAAAAAAATATTGATACCGTTTGGTATTTGAACCCACAAAAGTATTTGATTGAAATTGAGGCACTGCCTTAGACCCCTTGCAGACTGCAGACTTTTTATCGGCCGATAGTTCAGAC
The DNA here is from genome assembly GCA_963565295.1 of Epirrhoe alternata. Lineage (NCBI taxonomy): Eukaryota > Metazoa > Arthropoda > Insecta > Lepidoptera > Geometridae > Epirrhoe > Epirrhoe alternata. Next base: position 6,031,379 of record OY751381.1, on the reverse strand, counting down.
GGAACATAGTCATAGCAAATATCAAGTTAATTACGTAAATCGGCCATTGTAAACATAGCAACTGTTTTCAAATGTAAACAGCGTTTTGTGAAGGAGCCCTTCCAGCTCATTGTACTAAAATAACCGTCAAGGATCATAAACAATCTCAAATAGGTCGCAAACTTATCTGCGACCCACATCTAAGCTCAAAATTAATCGTATCTTTCATACACTGAAACTATGAGGGCACCACGAAAGCTATTAGCGGAATATAAAAGGCTGGCCGGAATTCTTGAGTAGTGCTTAGAGTATGGAAGCCAGCCACGGGTCGTTAGCTGAAAAGTGTGCTAGTACGGCAATTCTGTTCAAAAAGCAACAGAATACACGTAAGTTCGACGAGCAAAACAGAAACTGCTTGGGACTAAGGATGCTCCAACTTTGTGGATTGTAAAATGTTGAAATGTTGTACATTTAGCATAAGGAAAAACAGGATACAACGACTATAATTATACCTAATATTCTAAAACACATTAGACATCATCTACCTATATCTTTTCATGTCTAAAGAAAAATACAATTTTTATTTGATGAAACATTTTTATGAAAGTATACGCACTGCTGTTTTGGTATAAAAACAATACACGCATCACGCAACTAACCAATTCTTGTATGTACGGGTAAAGTACATTTCGCTGGCTTTCAAAGAAACAATTTATTCTATTTCTCTCAGAAAAAATCTCTATGCATCATGTACCGCATATACAATGGGGAGTGTTCTGAGGAATTGTTTGGACTGATTCCAGCCGCTGAATTCCGCCATCGTATGCAACGACAGCAATACCTATACCATCCATATCATGTGGATGGTTGGCAGTCCACAACTGTGCGGTTTTCACGCCAATTCCTGCCTCGCACATCAGACTTGTGGAATCAGCTGTCGCCAGAGGTGTTTCCAGACCGATACGACTTAGGCGCCTTCAAGAAAAGAGCCTATTCCTACCTCAAAGGCCGGCAACGCATCTGCAGTGCCTCTTGATGCTGCGGTTGTCTGTGGGCGGTGGCAATCACTTACCATCAGGTGTGCCACCTGCTCGTTTGCCCCCTCTTCCATAAAAAAAAAAAAAAAAAAAAAGAAAACAAACGCTTACGGGAACGATTCGAACGCTAGTCTCCAATATTTCATAGATTTCAATTGTTCCAATAACTTACGTCTGTCAAAACGGCGATAGAGTCCGGAGCATTCAATAACAATGTCGAAACGTTTTTTTCGCTCCAATATAGCTGAATAAACGGCCTCGCCGCTCCCTTTTGTATTTATTTAAATTTCCCATTTGCATATTGAGATAGTTTTAGTGTTTTCATGGAGATTTTATTGTTGTTAATTTATGAATTTTGTTTGTTTCGTGCTGAATTTTCGGGGCTGTTTTCATTAAAGTGACAGTTTCGTAATGTTAATTATTCTGCTGTCATAATAATCGTGGTGATTTTTTCGATACTGACTACTACGAGTATAATATGTTTATATGTACCTACTCATAAGCTGTATATGCCTACTATTTTTAAATCCTTTTAATTTTGTGGTGTACATTTTTAAAACGCTCAAGCCTTCACATTTTTACTTGATGTTAATTATGTCAGGAGCTACCTCTACACTCAACGGGCACTGACCTCAAAATAGTTCCAGCATCATTTCAGATGGAATAGGATTGCCCAGTGCCTGAACTATCATCCCAGCTAAGAAGCCTTCAACCTCAGCTGTAAATAAATCAATACGTGTCGATCTTACTAAGCCGTAGCTAAGAAAACACCACGAAACCCTACGGGGTTCCATGGTGTTTTCTTACACCGTTCAGAGCTCGTGTTAATGTTAATAGCTAGGTATCCTCTCAAAGGTGAGGCGTTATTTTACTCCTATGCAGCTGCTCACTTTGTATAAAGCGCAGGTTAGAGCCTGTATGGAGTACCTACTGTTCTCACCTCTGGGTTGGCTCTGCCAAGCACCATCTCCAGGCATTAGTGTCGATTGAGAGGCGAGCCAAGAGGCTAATAGGTGATGACACTCTCATTGAGTCTCGACTTCAAAGCCTTGAGCATCGCCGTAGAGTCGCGTATTTGTCGGTTTTTTATGGACTCCATTTCGGAGAGTGTGCACAAGAACTTCACAATTTAGTTCCGCCATCCCCATTCTTCTATCGGGCCAACAGGTTCCCGGAAAGACGCCACTTGTACATGGTCGACATTCCCAGAGTTCGTACAAAGCGTTTTGAGTCCACATTTTTCATACGCACCGCCAAATTGTGTAACTCATTGCCGGGCTCTGTATTTCCCGAAAAGTTCAATATAGGGGTCTTCAAATCAACAGTAAATAGGTTCCTTCTAGGTAAGCATGCTCCATCTTAGACCTCACTACTGCTTAACATCAGGCAGTGAGGTCAAATGCTGACCTATTTAATTTAAAAAAAAAATCTACTAATTACAAAATTCGTTCATGCACTGCCAGCATTTGATGTCTCAACAAACTGATTGAAAACAGTACAAAATAGACCAACGCGGCTCTCCAAACTCTTAACGGACTTTTTTATCATTAACATCTAACATATCTCTTAGCCCGTGTCACTAAGACTTCCTACGTGATCTGAATCGATCAGAACCCTTTCAATAAAGCTATGTCCACACCGCTTCCATTCCGAATAGATACGAGGTTTAAAAAGAGTGAAACCTATGCAAATATGGATAGTGTATTTGACATACTGCATATTACTCGGTGGATTTATTCTCGAAGACTTCTGCATTCTGATATTTAAATAAGATCTTGGAAAAAACTCTTGCTTCTTGTTCAAGTTCAAGCCAAAAAGGCAAGCAGCCAACTCAATTAAAAACTTAAAATATGATGATATTATAGTTTCAACTTGATTAGAGTTCTTTGAAGATAGCAGAAAGTGATGTTAGTACACCAAATATCAATTCGTTTTAGGTTAAACGAATCTCCAAAATCCTGAAACCTAGTTCTTAAGCTAAATTCAATTCACATTATTTCAAATAGTTATGAACTGATTTTCTGAATGCATAACGTAAACAGGGTCACGACTGTATCCCCAAGGCGCGGTAGACAATCTCTCAGATCTTTTATTTTCCAGATCCTTTGAAGATGTCTAAGGGGGTAGTCAGAGGCATGTACAAATACATATTTGATACATGCCCACATCTTGCACAAGTTGGTATTCCATACGTGACAGGTTGCAAGCCCATCGCCGCCTATAAGAATACTAACTGGTTTCCTCATGATGTTTTTCTTCACCCTTTAGAGCACGTGTTAAAGCGCATATAAATTTGATGAAACGCAAAATCCATTGATGCCGGGATTCGAACCCACGCCCTTCGGATAGAAAGTCGAGGTACAACCCCATTTGGCCAACACCGCTTTTTATGGCAATAATGTAATTGAAAAGCTAACATAAGCGATATGAATTTAGGGGGTTAAACAGAAAAGTTGATTCTCTAGTGAGTATAGCAATGTTAAGAATATTATTCCCTTAATTGATTTTGTATTCCCAAATTAAAACGTTGGCCCTACCGTAAAGTAATCAAAAGAAAATGCCTCTGACGCGTCTCGGAGGTCCCTATGTACAATCTTCAAACACAAAACCTACTCTGACCTCGTGCAGACGATTGGATAAATTATATGGATGTAATAAAATGTGCCTTTTTTATTTGATTTAGTGAGAAATCATTTTACTTGTAATCGTCACACACAAGGTTATGTTAATTTTAAAGTGTTAAACCACACTTAGGTATTTCATTGAGAAATGAAAAGTCTTATCAAATCATGCTTAGCCGATATATTATATGAACTTATCAATGATTTCGATTATGACGATTAGGGTTCCGTGGCCGAGCAGCAAGGTACTCTGCTTTAGGAGGATCGTCTGATCGTTGCGGGTTCGAATCCCGTCAGAATCGAAAATTTTGAACATTTTCATTCAAAACACGGCATACGACCAAAGAAATGCTTTTAATGCAATTAAAATAATACCTACTGGTACGAATGCACCTTGAGTGAATACTAGAAGACACATTTGGCAGGTGTCCACATTTTGCAGAAGTTAGCATACCAGTCTGTACGACATATTGACGTTGTCTTTCCTTTAGATAAGGTCGAATAGACTATTGTTGAACCCCGTCGTTGTTGAATACTTTTCTAGCATCAATCGATCCAGATCAGCAAGTTCCCACCTTTAAACTAACTTCCCAATCCAAGCATAAAAGTAACTGCATTTGTCACTCTCATAATCCATCTTTTATCCACCCTTTTATCCCATGATATTGAAAAATGCAAGCCATCCGTAATTTATTGTTCAATAACAAATTCAATCACTCGCAACCTTTCAGTAAAGAGGCAAATCGTGAGAAAAATGACTAGCTATCAAAAACCACTACTGAAGTGAAATGGAGAGATAGAAAGTGCTGGTGTGTGCTCGAATATATTCCATTTCGAATCGATATTTTACTAAAATGTTGGAATATTTATAATTTATTTGCCTATAAGTAATTTGTTAGTTCGAGTTTGATTTATTCAAAAAATCTTTTTAACTTTATTATTTCAGGTGTGCACTAGTGGAAACTGCAAAATTTTCTCTTCGAGTAACATTCAAAAAGAAGTAAAAATTGCAAGGAATAAATATTTTCAAGTTTCAAAGAGATTGCAAGTCTAATCTTCTTGTAAACTCTTAAGTTTGATATTTTCAGCGTTGAAACTACTTTAAGCTTCTAAGAACTAGAAGCAGCCCGTTACCTTTAAACTGTTGAGCCCTGATAATTATGTAGGTATTATGTAGGTCCAAGTCAGCAGAAGATAAATAGTCACATGTCTAACCTTTCTTGATGATTATACGAGTTCTAATGTAGAGTTCTTTACCTTGAAAGGAAAAATCCCAACCTTTAGTATCATGTTTTCTCAGGAACGCGTACAATCCTTTAAAAATTAGGTGAATGGATTAAAAGTGTTGACAGGTATTTTATTTTATGTGGTTTTCCTAAATGTAACACCTAGTTTCACACTCGAAGCATGCCATGTTTCCAATTTTGCTCCTGTGACGATTTTCAAGAGATTTTGGCTCGGATAAACGCATACAAGTATCATGAAACTCTACTGGTGTGAATCATGTCTCAAGCATTTCATTCAATTCTGGATTCTATTGATAATGTGAATGGAAACGCTTTAGGAATTCGTTTTTTAATAGAAGTACCGCTTCTAAAAAGACGGATCCTGAACAATTTATGCTAAATACGTGACTATCTCAATGTCTATGCTATTGTTAACGTATTTGTACTGTAGGCAAGCCCTCATACCCTCAACCCGTATGAACTGGCCCAAATCGCTCCCAGATTGAATATGTATTACTTAGGTATGTTGATTGGTAGACTAGGTACTATTTGTAATCTGTGTAAAGTATCCTTAGATAATATCTACTTTTTGGAAGCCCAACCGCCGTTTTTGTAATCACGACTTTGTTGGTCTAACTATGTTTGGCTCTTCAGTTAACTATCGCACGGTATTACTCGAAAATAGATTAACCCTTTACTGTTGAGAGGAAAACCAAAACTGCAACTCCAGCATTTTCGTTCGGCTTACTTACAATGTTGATTTTATCCTAAATTATTTTCTCGTGTTACTTTTTAACTTTATTCTGTTTACATCTTAAACAAACAGTTTGTACCTAAACGAATTCGCCTCGTAAATATGTAACAAGATAAAAGTAAGCTTCCGCTAACCGAATGTTGGTGTGAAAGACAAATTCACAGTTGAGAAGTTGAAGGAGTTGTGCTCGGGCTGTCGCGAGCAAGCGGCTTGCGGTAGCGCTATGTTCACAGTGCTGTGGGTGGAAACCCAATGCTGAAATGTATAAAAAAGAAGATTGAAAAGACAAAAAGCACGTAGAGTTTACTAAAAAATTGGATGATACCGGTAAAAATTATGTAGGATGTGTCAACTATTATAACAACAAATCCGTTGCTACAGCGATCTCTAAATTACGGATCGTTGGGTTGCTGCTACCTAATTTACTAAAATCAGATGAGTTATTTTATACGCTCGGTGGAATACACACTTACACTTTGTAACTCACTATACTACAGCATTTCGGTAAACAGCATAGGTTAGGTTTTTACTACTTTCATAGACATCTTCAAATAATCCTAAATTTCTTGATCTTAAAGAATTTTTACTCCTTGCGAAAAAGTCGATATCCATTTGTTGTTTCTAAAAAGAACATACGATCAAAATGTAATATTATTTTTTCGTAAATCAACATGAGCGTATCTTCGCCTTAGCTCTGCGTCTGATTTATTACACGGAATAACTTTGTAACCACACTCGAACTTCAATTTGTTGCGGTCTCAAAAAGGCCCGTAAAGTTTATTTTTGGTCTGAGTAAAACCTTTTGAATAGATCAATAGCCGTTCTAATATAAGTAAAGTCTGATAGATCTAAGCCAACATTCTGATAGATCAACTGAACTGTTGTGGTGTATTCAACACATCATGGAACTAATGTTTAGCTTTTATGGCATAGAAGTGTTTGTTTTTACAAAGGTAAGTTATTTGGTTCCCATAATACAAGCTTTGCTTATTTAGTACTAGATAGCGCTATGTAAAATGTTTTCCAATATTTTATTTTATTGATTATTTACATAAATTGTTGTCCTTTCATAAATAACGGGTATTTATCAACTCGTATTATGGTGCCTTATTATACAACTTGCGTATTGCCTACAATAAAGTGCCTCAATAATATTAAATTTCTGTTTCTCGTCGGACCTCAGACGTTTGATATTAAATTGAATTTACATTGAATTGTCTTTAGAAATGGGATCTCGGCCTTCAGATATAACATTAAAAGAAAGTAAAACGAGACTTATATTAAATTAAATTCTGGACATCTGTCGTACACCCAGGGGCGCGCGTAATTCGAATGAAGATTCCGCATTAATGAATATTTTAATTAATATCTCAATGTATTTTAGAATCACATTCATCAGTGCGCCATATTGTGTGATGTCTGCGGAAAATCATATTTTGAGTATTGTTATAAGCTAGAGAAGATTACGTACCTTCGTCATCAAATAGCGATTGCGACTAAATAGGTGAGACTGGAGCAGGATAGGAAAGGTAGCTATAGCCTAGCAGTGGGTTAGGTTAGGTTAGGTTGTAAATGTAAGGAATGTAATAAGATTTGTTAATACTGGATGTTGCAGGATCTTAAATCAATTTGTATAGATGTTTTGTCTGTACAAAGTGCGGTCGTGGCCGCCACTCTCGTATAGGTTTATTTAGCCATGAACGTTTAGGTCTTAATTGTAGTGTGACTTGACTGACGCCACCTAAATCATCTTTTATAGATGGAAAACAGGCCAACGATGATGATGATTTTAATACTTAAAATAATGTTTATTTTTAAATTACAATCTATCAATGCTATCCACAATGTTTCATAATATTTTATCAGTTACTCGTAACTAAAAACCGAATTCACATACTTGTAAAATATAAAGTTTCTACCAACAACAAAGACGTTGAAAAAGTGTAGTGTCCGTGACGACGTTCCAATTTCCTTGATCTACGTAGCCTAATAGTCTAGCAGGCGTGAGCGACACTTAATTTTCACACAGTTCCACTCTGAAACTATGAATAAATTTGTATGAAGATCGTTCACCACTTTTCAGCAAGTTTTGCTATCCATCGGCCAACCATCATATACCAACTGACATACTTTAATATTGTAGTTGTAGACTACATACCAACTTAAATATCTCGTATATTCCCAAGAGGACTTGAAAATGTTATACAACATTAGAATTTAAATATAAATCCCACGAAGTAGCCGCACACATGCCTCGATTTATTCAAAGACACGCTCTCGACTTATCAGTGACTAGCGGGAAATCTAATTCACATATTTCTAGGACAGGATATAAAGAATCTATTTCATATAATAGTTTTCCAGCATTTTTAATAAAATTGTATGAACCAATGAGGTCACAAATATTATGCACGATGCTTTTTGGTTGTAACCAGCTGTGAACCACAGTTTATGTACTTACATAAGCAGCAAGTAAGTGACTTAGAAATGGAAAAATCCACTTTCGTAGTTTATAGAAAAAAAATCGAAGAACTATGGATGTTTCTCCTGCCCTGACACAAAATTCCACCCTGTATATTACATTAATGATGTGTATTGACATTAATGTTGTGTGTGTAAAGACGACTTCTGTGGCGCAGTGGGTGAAAGCCCGCTTGGGACGCAGAAGGTTGCGGGTTCGATCCCCGCCGCGGGATAAATGTTTGTATGATCTGCAAATATTTATCTCGGGTCTGGGTGTTTCCATGTATAATATGTATGTATTTACAAACAAAAAGTATAAAAATAGTATGTCAGTTATCTCGTTCCCATAGGTATGCTTAGTTTGGGGTTAGATGATGCTGTATGAAATGTCCAGCATTATTATAAAAAAAAATTTGATCACTTACAGAAATGTTAATCACAGAAAAGAAAACTACGACGCAAACTGTGTAATATAAAAAGCCACAATGCCAGATATGTAGCTATATATGCCTATGTATCTCCGATTGAAATGTCAGGCTGACTTCCTCTCGATCTCAGCCATTCAATGAGGTTGCCATTATTCTGCTCATCGGTGTACACTTCCAAATTCTTATTAACATTGGCATTGACGACAAATCGATACATCTATAATCACTTGGCGGTTGCATATACACCGCTATTTTATGACTACCAAAAAAAATTTAAGGACAGTTGCAGCAGAAGCAGAAAATGATAATGGCATGATCAGAACTTTTTTTTATTTAACTATCGCAAAGTTATCGAGGATTGTAGTCAACCAAAACCGAACAAAATTGTATGAAAACTGTTCAAATAATTACTACAGACAACAATCGCGTACATACTCTCATTGTAACTATGCTCTCGCATCATCACCAGTCAGTAAAACCGCAGTAGCTATCATAAATCCATGTTCGACTTGTCTCGTCTCCTTTTGAGGTTATAATTTTTTTTTCTCTTTTTTTTGAGTTTTAACTACAGAAATGTGATCAGTAACAGACACCGAGGCCATGTTTAAAATTACTCAATACTCATTGCGTGTTGGAATCTCGGTTTAGAAAACATTAATTGCAACGCAGGATCAACCAAAACTTGAATGAAACAAATATAGTACGTACATCAATTTGTAGAGCTCTCCTTCAATTCGCTTGAAGTAAGTACCGTTTCTAACATGAAAACTTTTGAAAAGCAAAATACTTTTTACCTATCGCATGGATGATCGGTTTTCCTATCCGTAAAGCCAGGTAATATAGAACTTTCTCGCAACGAAAATTACTTTCCTACAAAATTTCACCCCTTATCAAATTCAATTCGAAAACAGCCGATATCGCAAACTTTCCAAGACTCTATTGAGTTTTCTTCTAAGATTTTGGATGATGTGTTTGTTTAGTAAATAACTGTTTATCTTTAAGATTGATTTGCTTTAAATATTATTTTAAGATTGTTTAATGTTCTTTCATGTTATTTCAATAATTACCAATCATTTTGCCATCATGGCTCCGTTATCTGTACTAATATTATAAAGAGGAAAGATTTGTTTGTTTAAATTGAATAGGCTCCGAAACTGCTGGACCGATCTGAAAAATTCTTTTTTTTTGTTTTTCAACCTATACTGTCCCACTACTGGGCAAAAGTCTCCCCCAATTCCTTCCAATCATCTCTACTATCGAAGGAGTCGAGGAAAAATTCTTACCCTATGTTCATCCCTGATGAACATAGGCTATATTTTAATGTAGATTTTTCATCAGTTCATCAGGGATGAACATAGGCTATATTTTATCCCGGGAAAGTGATGTTTTCCCGAGAGACCGCGTGTAACATCGCGACGGACAGCTAGTAACGATATAATGATTCACCAAAACAGTCCAACTTTATCATCATCACATTTTGCCACTGTATGCTTAACAGTACGAATGGCTACCGTAGTTATATTAGGACTATAAACATTATGTCAATCAACAGGACCCTGCTAAATACTGCAATCGGATAATATGGCTTTTATATTTGGAAGCGTTTCAAAACCTATAAACATAGTCAAATGACCTTGATCGTTTGAAGAAATGAAATAACGTCTCATACCTTGATATTGTCGCTATCCTGTTCCCTGTATGAAAAAAGTAGTCGTACCTACCTACTAAACTAAATTTGATGTATGAATCTTCTCGCAAAATATATTTTTTCGATTCCCAAAGTATTGATATTCCAAGGTCACTTTATCTCCCCTCTGTTCCATCAACTTTTGGTAAAAGTTTCTCAATAATTTATTTGGTTCCGATTACGTCAATATTTGGTATCTCTCACGGGCGAGTGGTTATAATACCTTTCCGCTTGATTGCTATTTCCGAATTAATTTAAATATTGGTAGTTATTTAAATTGAAAGCGAGGGCGATGACCTTGTTACCTATCATTATGAAATACTATTGTTTACAGAACAAAAGGCATTGAGCCAAATATCTCTGATTACCTCAGCATTATTGATTATTAAGTGTGTAAATAAATAAGATACTTTACAAATCAATAGCGATACACATTTTCAAATCGGCTGTTAGAATAAACAAGAAATTACAAGATTCTTAGATAAATTACCTTTATTTATTCTGACATATTCATTTAGGTATTATAACATCTGCCTACCTCATAAGAAGAACCCAAACATGGTTCAATATCATATGCACAAAATAATAAAACTTCTCTAATCTTGAGTTCTGCTCGATAATGTTGAGCACAACTCAAGATTATCGAGCAGAAATGCAGTTCATTAATAAAATTTATAAATTGAATATAAAACCTTAAAAACAATTATTGTGATGACACTGTTTATGCAAATGGCCGTTGTAAGGAGAAAGGTAATCCTCGTTTTAAAATTTACTTAGTACTTTGCATAATGAATGAGCAAAAATAAATTGTAACGCTATTACTTTTCAGGGTTAAAAAACAATATAAAAAGGAAATTAGATAAACAACTAGACGAATAAGATAGAGACAAATTTAAAAAAGACTCGACTCTCTTTTATGCTATCCTTGTCAAGTTTATAGCAGAATATTAGCTAATAAAAAAAGTAAATTATTAGTTTGTCTCTCATATTTTCCAATAAACAAAATTTCTCCATTGTTAACTTGGCTCGTCGGATGCCCGCAATACAGGCTAGCCCTAGTGTGGGGTCCACTGAATGTTATCTTGGAATTATCCTTCTTTTGGAAAATAAACTATTTGATTTGAAGTTTATAAAGGTATGTTACCAGTTTTACCTATCACTAAAAATGTGTTTGTCTCGCTGGAATAGCTGAATGGATTCGGATTAAGATTGTTGTGAGGGTAGATCGCTCTCCAGATTAACGTATAGGTTGTATAGACTACTTTTTCCCAAATAAATGAATTATTCCCGCGGGACCGAGTGGCACTGCGGGGCGCAGCTCATTTGTTCAATAAAATATGAAATTTTAGATGATACTTGATCTACAAACCGAGTTTCAACTCAATCGGTCGATTATCTAAGGAGTTCCCTCCATCATCAGATCAGCTCGCTGTCACCATTCTTGAAAATGATACTTAATGATGATACTTAATCTACGAACCGAGTTTCAACTCCGGGCTATTTTCTGAGGAGTTCCCTGGAATAGCTCTTGACTCCATCATCAGATGAGCTCGCTGTTACCATATTATTGCATTGTCACCGAGGACTCATAAGTGAACCAAAATTCAGCTAAATCGGACACCGGGAAGTGGATCAAATTAAGCTTGCAAAATTTGACCCGGACAAACATACATACATACAAACATTGCCAGTTAATTAAAAGCTTTTAAAATGCTTCCAATTTGTATTTGCTTGAAATAGAGACTCATCTGAATAAAAAAGAAATCAAGCTCTAAACTAAGACTGAAAGTTGAACGTATTCGAAATGAAAACGTACAATACCCGTTTATCGGGTAGAAAATTACGAGAGTGTCTAATCCCGTTCTCACATCGGAAATCCTCCGTTCGACACAAAAGCTACTTTATATTTCTCGGTAAATTATCGTCGTTTCACGTCCCAGTGTTCAAGTGTTCTTGAGCCATTCATATGAAGGCGCGAGTGCCATCGCCTCAATAGAAATGTCATCACGTTCAACTGTAAAGCTATCTACGCATAGCCCTCCACACTTGGAACTTATTGGTTTCCGCTTCACTTCGATGGCTATTTATTTTATACTAGTGCGCAGCGCGGTATTACCCGAGCTTAAAATGTCTCGTGTATAATGATAATATTACTTTTATTATAAATAACTAAATAAATTACGCTGGACATTTCACACAGCGTCATTTAGCCTCAAACTAAGCAAAGGGCTATGGGAACCAAGTACCTAACTGATATACTACTTATATACTTTTTGTAAATACATACATTATTATACCTACATAGAAACACCCAGACCCGAGATAAGTATATATTATAAGTATTTATCCCGCAGCGGGGATTGAACCCGCAACCTTCTACGTCCCAAGCTTTCACCCACTGCGTTATTATAATTATAAGGAATGAGTTAACTTCATCTATTCTAATATTATAAAGAGGAAAGATTTGTTTGTTTGTATGTTTTTTTGTTTGTTTGAAATGAATAGGCTCTGGACCGATTTGAAAAATTCTTTCACCTACATTATCCCCGATGAACATAGGCTATATTTTATCCCGAGGAAGTGAAGTTTTCCCGAGGAATAGCGGGTAACACCGCGGCGGACAGCTAGTAACAAATAATTTAAATTAGATCGTCATAGCTCGAATAACATCAAGAGCCAGTTTGCATGAAAAGAAAAATTGGTGTTTACATTTTATGGTTTACGTGTTTTCGGTGCAATCTTGTATTATTTGTAAAATAGGTAATTTATTGTAATCATAGGAATATACAAAAAAATATTTACTGCCAAAATTGTTCTTAATATTTTTGCCGTAACTAGTGAGGTCTTCTTTTCAAAGTCAAAGTCAAAGTCAAAAAGCATTTATTCAGTAGGACCGCTGGGATCACTTTGAAACGTCTTAAAACTAGGTGATTTTACTCCTGTTCCTTCGCGACCAATTTCGTATCACCAATGATGTTAAATTTAATATCATTGTTCAGACCAGTTTGCAGAGTACTGAAGTGAAAGGACTTTTTTACTTTGCGACTTTTAAGTACGCCTCAAAAGCTCAAAATCTCCTATCAAAGGAGCTTCTTTGTAGTGGACTCGACACAATAATATTATTAAATATACATGTATTGGAACTTTCCAGGGATCTAAACAGATCAATAAATAATTATAATATTTTTCGGGATGATTGTTAAATTTTGTAAATATGAATTCCATAAATTAATAGGCGGAGCCTATGTATACAGTAATATCTATAATTTAAATTAAACGTATTGTTACAGTTTCAATTTGTAGCCGCATAAAGTTCCGCCTCAGAAACCTGCTAATCAGAAATTAGTCCTAAAATAACATAGCAATTGCGAACATCGTGATTTCACTTATGTTCTGTGAAAAATCATACGGTGTAAAATATGGCAACGCAAATGTGTATCAATAAAATGTTTCATCTGCATTCGCGAGTTTTACGAGTAAAAATAAACCTAAACCTTTCACAAGCAGAAATTGCTTCTGTGATTTTTCCATTCCATGTTCTTATTCATATGAAATGTTTTTAAAATAGCTGTATTCTGGTTTTGCTTATGAAATGTTACAATTATATCTCGTAATTCTCATTATTCATGATTCATGTATCTGTCAATTTAGCAAGACTATGATACCACTCTGGCATACCATTATTGCCTCTAGCTACCAAAGAATAATAGCTTCCGATGAGTTTGAGAAAGGAAAAGGCAGAAATGGTATGCCAGTATCAAATCGTGTAAATGGCGTTTTAATGAATGACTATGTCGTCACTGGAAAGTATTAAACATTCGTACTACGACACAGTTCTGGCTCTCGTGTGAATGAAAATACTCGTAAATCTGTCACAATGTAATACATTGCTGAAACTACAGGCGGCTGTTAGAGGATGATAAACATTAAAATCTCGCATAAAAACGGGCAAATAAAATTTGTTTTAAATAAACGAGTACATTTCGTTATTTCAGGCCGTCAGATCAGATGGCAGGTCAAATGTCGACCTACTTTTGAGATCGATAAAAGCTGTCTATTCAATATACCAGTAAGTGATTTTACTCTAACCGGCTTAACACTCAATTCAGTATGAATTTTGTATATTTTATTTTTAAGGAAACCCTCCCACGCAGGCTCGTCCTCAAGACATTTTTCGCTAAACTAATTGTAATGGATTCACCTTACGAGCTCGAAACAAAGAACATAAGATCTGGCTGGGCCAACCAAGTTTTCATAAGTCAAATATACCTAAATAAAAAAAAAAAAACAAGGATCACGACTTGTACCACCAAAGCACTATATTCTCCATCCTTTAAGTATACAAGACCTTTTTAAGATCTCTTCTTATGACTTCATACAAGATTATAATATATTTATTTTGATCTAGTCATTCTAAGGGTTCTGTAATCAAATTGTGAATTTATTAAAAAAGTCACGGGAAAAACCTGGATCATGACCAAAAAGTTTGGTCCGAGCTGAAATGATAATGATGGTAACGAAATCCTAAGTGTGAGAATCTGTCCACTATGTTAAGCACTTGCTTCTAGTGGTAGCAGTTAACTATTCCATCTAGCTTCATTAATCTAGCCACAGGGTAGCCCCAAAATCAAATCCATCGTATGCACCAATGGTGCAACATACAGAATTGGTAATGGGATTACGGATGCTGGCGACTGTTCGCCCGAATGGACAGTAGACGTCGAAACTACATGATCAACTCATGGGATAGTTATGGTTTCAATTTACTCATAGCAGCACCACAATATTGCGCCTGAACAAACTTCGTGCTTTGTATGAACAAAAGTTTTTTTCCAGATATGTAGGTATGACAGAAAACATTGGCGTGACGAACTTAATGCCTTCCAAGAAACCAGCCACGTCACACCAGCCAGTGGGACGTGGCTGGGGATCGAGACAGATGGAAACAACTGGGGGAGATCTTTGCCCAACAGTGGAAAAGTATAAGTATGACAGATGAACAGATGCTATGAATCAATACCTCCCGAATATACGACTCAGAAGATTTTGCGCTGCCTGTGATCAGTGATCCGACCGTGATCTTTGGAAATTACTGTCAGTGACAGTAGGTAAACTCAAGATTTCATTCACGTGTGAGAAGCTGAATTTGAACTCCAGAGTTGCTAAGCTACTTTTGACAGCAACTGTACAAAATTACCCCAGAGCGGTCCATACCATTACTACCCATTAATAGGGCAATTTAAACTCCGTTAGCGTTTTGCATGTTGGCTCAAAATGGCTTTTAACACGTATAATGGCGGATTAAAAACGTAT
Source organism: Epirrhoe alternata (assembly GCA_963565295.1). Lineage (NCBI taxonomy): Eukaryota > Metazoa > Arthropoda > Insecta > Lepidoptera > Geometridae > Epirrhoe > Epirrhoe alternata. Next base: position 6,015,871 of record OY751381.1, on the reverse strand, counting down.
TGTTGATGCCAGCGTTACTGTCTTCGTGTGGATTTAAAGTTATGAGTAAACAAACACTAAGATCATAACTCATTCCATACATAACACAAACTTCTGTAAATTACTTGAAGCGTGTAACCATTGGAATAATAACCGATCCATAGCTTCAAAACGCGGCTGTGTTTTAAAATTCATAGTACAAAATAAGTAGGTATCACTTATTATTATCTCTCTTTGGAACAAAACAAAAAGTAATGAAAGCTTATTTTGTTACGTCCGAGTGGATTATTTTCACTTTTTACCTTGTATAGAAAGTTAATAAAGGCAGTCTTAATCCAGGATTATGATAAAGCGCTGCAAATGAGTTGGGCGGAAAAATTCTTAATTTATCGCGGGTAACTTTGTAATCCGTCTGAGTTTTTTGCCGTTTGGATTTCTAAGAGTAAGGGCGCATTTTCATTGCACGCTGTGCGGGATACAGCCATTTATGAAACATGTTACATACGCTTACTTTTAACCGACTTAAAAAAGGAAGAGGTTAGCAATTCGTCAGAATGGTTTTAGTGTGATTCCCGATTACTCAACTAACTTAAAGACGCCTAGACCAATTTGGAAAATTATTCTCTGGATTAATATTTTTCATGTTAAATCTCATTTTACCTTACAAGTTCACGTGCGTTGATCTTTGAAGTCTGTTATCTAATATATTCTAGACCCGGTACCTACTCATAGGCGCCTTCATTAGTAGGCACACTCAGGAAAAACTTTATACCAGGTTTATTAAAACCTATTATAAAGTTATTCCTGAGTGTCATCGTCATCAAACTTAAGAGCTCAGCTCTTGCCGGTGCAATGATGCAACTTCCTTCAATTCCTGAGTGTAAACTGTCAAAATGTATAACTTTATTTCACGTTTCATGATAAGGCTAAGTGTCCCACTGCAGACAGTGGAACACTACGAAGTACGGTATGCACTGCAAATTGCAATGCATTTAGTAAAAACTATCAACTTCTATTTCAATGATCTACTTCTTTATAAGTTTTTTTACAAACGATTTCATACCAAAACTTATATGAAAACATAAACATTAACTACTCTTAGTCTCTTTTTATCGCTCACACCCACATTTTGCAAAAGGATGAGTAATAGTTTAAGAATTTGAAGAACTACCTACAATGAAATAGGTAAGTTCATTTCACTATTTCCTAAAACACTTTTTAAGGCATATGAACAACACTGAAACAAAAGTTGCTCCTTTATTAATCGAGAGATCTTAACCCTCCCGTTGGAACTTGGTAAAGTCCAATATAAAGTTTGACAATATTTCCGTACAGTGATGCCTGGCACTCGTTGATTGGGCTGCCCGTTCTACCGAGAAATAAAGTTGGCCTCGTATCGAAGTGTGTCGCCATCTTTGAAGACACACTGTGGGTTGAGAAAGGTTCTCTTAGATGATGAGTTATATCATTCATCTTCCAAAACTTGTTAAAATTTAAAACACATTGTAATTATTAAAAAACAAATTGAAAAACAGATTTTGCAATGACATGATACAAGATTTTTCCGAATTGGTCTAGGCTTTGAGTAAATGGGAAACTTACATAAAAACGATTGAAAATCTCTTTCTTTTTTTTGGAAATCTTGTTGATAATCGTCGATTTATTTGGAAATATATAGATATTTTTTATTTCTAGATGAAATCTGAGTACTGATTTCTGAGTTTTTTTGGGACACCTGGGTGAGACGTACCGATGACATGTGGTGTTATGCGTTGACAGAATGGTAGCCAAGGACCGACAGAAGAAGCTTTAGACGTCTAGCAGCGATGGGATGACTCATCATCGCGGAACGGCAGGCTAGCTTAGGGTTGAAAAAAAAATGACAAAAACATTGAGATATTTCTACCCAAAAGTGTATGAAAAGATTATGATGATTTTATTAGACAAAACGTTTATTTCATAACCTTTAAAGCTACAAAACCATGCGAATTCTATGATAGGGAATTCTGTAGCATTCCAACAAGTCACAAACACTTTGATTCATTTGTGCCGCCTGCTTTGCGCATAGCTGCCGCGTCGTAAATTGAACTCAAACTGAAATCATTGCTGCAGTCAATTTATTAATTACGAGTGTAGCAGTACCGTCACTCATACATAAGGCAATTAATGATCGTTATTCACCAATCGGTGATAAGTTAGATACTAGTACAATCTGAACAGCCGCGCAGATCATTTCTAATACTAAATACCTACTCGTAGACAGTATAATCCATCAGTATCATCAACCTACCTCGCAAACATTATGCAATCACAATCATAAATATTTTTTGGTAATCATTTAAAAATAAATTCATTTAAAATTGAAATGAGTTCAAAAACAATTAATAACAATTATGAGAAACAAAACCATATTCAAAAATTCAAATCTTTATTTGGAACAAAAACACATAGAGTAAAAATACAATAAGAAAAGATTGACTACTGCAAAAAACTGCTGAGTCAGCGCTCTCCTCCAGACAAGAGAAGATGAAGTTCCAAATTAACTGAGGAAGATATAGACTAGAGCGAGCTAGTGAGAATAACTTTCATTTTACTTGTTCTTATATCTAATCACCTTGATTATTTCAATACTAAATAAAAAACTCAAATAGGTAAATAAGTCAAGCAAAATAACAGATAGACAGAACATAGGAATTGGCCGATAGACTCGAGTCCAATCCTGTTATCGAAATCGTGCGTTTTGCTGACTGCATCGATACTGCATCGCGTTTGGACTACAAACTGCGTTCGATTGCCATTCCAAGTCAGTATACAGTCGCTGCGTTGAGCATGTAATACGGGATTGCTGCTGGAGTTTTATGTGCGCGGATTAAAGCGATCAGGCGCGGTATGGAGCTTCCAAAAAGCTAAAGCGCTTTTCACCGCTTAAGTATCGAAAGTGTCTTAAATCCAATTCATCGAAGTAATTGTCAAAATTAAACAAAGCTTGCATAACCAAAAGCCTCGCTATGAAGTAACAGTTTATTCAATAATGTTAACGATTCTATAAATCAATGACGTGCTCTTATTCAAACATCATTTAAAGGCGCATTATTAATTTATAGTATGAAATTGAAATTGTAACTTTGTTTGTTTTTGCATTTCAAAACATTAGATAGCAAACCGTAGAGGTTTTAATTAAAATTACATCGTAAATTCCAATTAGATTATAGAATCCACAAAGCTTCGGACGAAGTTTGTTCATATAATTATCAAATTTATGTTAGCGGGGCGATCCCTCGCATCCAATGGGAATGGAACTAAACGATAGCAAGTCGGTGACTAGTTTCCAACTTTATCAATATTTGTTTTACCCGCTGACTGTTTCGATACCAAAATCCCCGGTAGACCTTGAATCTATTGTTATGTTGCAAGCCACGGTATTATATTGCGTTGGTGTGTGTCACATTAGAAATCTTGTCCCCATTAGATGCCCTATGTCGTGGGATCAAAAAGTTCAAGTATGTGCTACAACATTCACGTTTTTCATGAAACATTACTATGTTTCTTTGCAAACGATATATCTGAATAAAATAGATACATATCTAAACAGCTTATGCGTAGACAGACGCCAGAGAGTGATCAAAATAATAAAACAAAGGGTTCCGTCGACTTCGCTGAATTTTTATTAAGTGCCTATTCACAGGTTTCGTTGTTCTGAAAATACCATTTGCTGGCTGGATGTTGGAGCTCTCTTTTGTTTGAAATGCTGTATTGAACATTTGAAACCCTAAATAACATTACAAATGAAAAGGAGAACGGGCAGGCATGTATGAAGCGCCGCCCAAGTCAAAAAACGATCGCCCGCAGAGTGGACGTATTGTGGAATGGGTAGACCTTCTAAAACACTACATTTGATTCTATGACAGCAAAAAAATCCATCCTACAGAAATCGAGATATTTGCAGTTAAAGGTGGTGACTTTTACAATCATATTTATTGACTTACAGGCTTCCCGCAGACAAGCCACTATGGGCATTCGATAGTACTTTAGAAGCACTACATTTCATTTTATGACAGCTAAAAAATCCATCCTGCAGAAGTCGAGATATTTGCAGTTAAAGGTGGTGACTTTTACCATCATCTTTTTTAACTTACAGGCTTCCCGCAGATAAGCCATTATGGGCATTCGATAGAACTTTAAAAGCACTACATTCGATTGTATGACAGCTAAAAAATCCATCCTGCAGAAGTCGAGATATTTGCAGTTAAAGGTGGTGACTTTTACCATCATCTTTTTAAACTTACAGGCTTCCCGCAGATAAGCCATTATGAGCATTCGATAGAACTTTAAAAGCACTACATTTGATTGTATGACAGCTAAAAAATCCATCCTGCAGAAGTCGAGATATTTGCAGTTAAAGGTGGTGACTTTAACCATCATCTTTTTTAACTTACAGGCTTCCCGCAGATAAGCCACTATGGGCATTCGATAGAACATTAGAAGCACTACATTTCATTGTATGACAGCTAAAAAATCCATCCTGCAGAAGTCGAGATATTTGCAGTTAAAGGTGGTGACTTTAACCATCATCTTTTTTGACTTACAGCCTTCCCGCAGATAAGCCACTATGGGCATTCGATAGAACTTTAGAAGCACTACATTTCATTGTATAACAGCTAAAAAAAATCCATCCTGCAGAAGTCGAGATATTTGCAGTCAAAGGTGGTGACTTTTACCATCATACGAGTATTTTTTGACTTACAGGCTTCCCGCAGACAAGCTACTATGGGCATTCGATAGAACTTTAGAAGCACTACATTTGATTGTAAGATATCTAGATTTCTGCAGGATGGATTTTTTAGCTGTCATACAATGAAATGTAGTGCTTTTAAAGTTCTATCGAATGCCCATAGTGGCTTATCTGCGGGAAGCCTGTAAGTTAAAAAAGATGATGGTAAAAGTCACCACCTTTAACTGCAAATATCTCGAATACATGATGGTCACCACCTTTAATTGCAAATTACTCGATTACTGCAGGATGGATTTTTTAGCTGTAATACAATGAAATGTAGTGCTTCTAAAGTTCTATCGAATGCCCATAGTGGCTTATCTGCGGGAAGCCTGTAAGTCAAAAAACATGATGGTCACCACCTTTAACTGCAAATTACTCGATTTCTGCAGGATGGATTTTTTAGCTGTCACACAATGAAATGTAGTGCTTCTAAAGTTCTATCGAATGCCCATAGTGGCTTATCTGCGGGAAGCCTGTTAGTCAAATAACATGATGGTCACCACCTTTAGCTGCAAATAACTCGATTTCTGCTGGATGGATTTTTTAGCTGTCATACAATGAAATGTAATGCTTTTAAAGTTCTATCGAATGCCCATAGTGGCTTATCTGCGGGAAGCCTGTAAGTTAAAGAAGATGATGGTAAAAGTCACCACCTTTAACTGCAAATATCTCGATTTCTGCAGGATGGATTTCTTAGCTGTCATACAATTGAATGTAGTGTTTTTATAGTTCTATCGAATGCTCATAGTGGCTTATCTGCGGGAAGCCTGTTAGTTAAAAAAGATGATGGTAAAAGTCATTACCTTTAACTGCAAATATCTCGACTTCTGCAGGATGGATTTTTTAGCTGTAATACAATGAAATGTAGTGCTTCTAAAGTTCTATCGAATGCCTATAGTGGCCTTATCTGCGGGAAGCCTGTAAGTCAAAAAACATGATGGTCACCACCTTTAACTGCAAATAACTCGGTTTCTGCAGGATGGATTTTTTAGCTGTCATACAATGAAATGTAGTGCTTCTAAAATTCTATCGAATGCCCATAGTGGCTTATCTGCGGGAAGCCTGTAAGTCAAAAAACATGATGGTCACCACCTTTAACTGCAAATAACTCTATTTCTGCAGGATGGATTTTTTAGCTGTCACACAATGAAATGTAGTGCTTCTAAAGTTCTATCGAATGCCCATAGTGGCTTATCTGCGGGAAGCCTGTTAGTCAAAAAACATGATGGTCATCACCTTTAGCTGCAAATAACTCGATTTCTGCTGGATGGATTTTTTAGCTGTCATACAATGAAATGTAGTGCTTTTAAAGTTCTATCGAATGCCCATAGTGGCTTATCTGCGGGAAGCCTGTAAGTTAAAGAAGATGATGGTAAAAGTCACCACCTTTAACTGCAAATATCTCGATTTCTGCAGGATGGATTTCTTAGCTGTCATACAATTGAATGTAGTGCTTTTAAAGTTCTATCGAATGCCCATAGTGGCTTATCTGCGGGAAGCCTGTTAGTTAAAAAAGATGATGGTAAAAGTCACCACCTTTAACAGCAAATATCTCGACTTCTGCAGGATGGATTTTTTAGCTGTCATACAATGAAATGTAGTGCTTCTAAAGTTCTATCGAATGCCTATAGTGGCCTTATTTGCGGGAAGCCTGTAAGTCAAAAAACATGATGGTCACCACCTTTAACTGCAAATAACTCGATTTCTGCAGGATGGATTTTTTAGCTGTCATACAATGAAATGTAGTGCTTCTAAAGTTCTATCGAATGCCCATAGTGGCTTATCTGCGGGAAGCCTGTTAGTCAAAAAACATGATGGTCATCACCTTTAGCTGCAAATAACTCGATTTCTGCTGGATGGATTTTTTAGCTGTCATACAATGAAATGTAGTGCTTTTAAAGTTCTATCGAATGCCCATAGTGGCTTATCTGCGGGAAGCCTGTAAGTTAAAGAAGATGATGGTAAAAGTCACCACCTTTAACTGCAAATATCTCGATTTCTGCAGGATGGATTTCTTAGCTGTCATACAATTGAATGTAGTGTTTTTATAGTTCTATCGAATGCTCATAGTGGCTTATCTGCGGGAAGCCTGTTAGTTAAAAAAGATGATGGTAAAAGTCATTACCTTTAACTGCAAATATCTCGACTTCTGCAGGATGGATTTTTTAGCTGTAATACAATGAAATGTAGTGCTTCTAAAGTTCTATCGAATGCCTATAGTGGCCTTATCTGCGGGAAGCCTGTAAGTCAAAAAACATGATGGTCACCACCTTTAACTGCAAATAACTCGGTTTCTGCAGGATGGATTTTTTAGCTGTCATACAATGAAATGTAGTGCTTCTAAAATTCTATCGAATGCCCATAGTGGCTTATCTGCGGGAAGCCTGTAAGTCAAAAAACATGATGGTCACCACCTTTAACTGCAAATAACTCTATTTCTGCAGGATGGATTTTTTAGCTGTCACACAATGAAATGTAGTGCTTCTAAAGTTCTATCGAATGCCCATAGTGGCTTATCTGCGGGAAGCCTGTTAGTCAAAAAACATGATGGTCATCACCTTTAGCTGCAAATAACTCGATTTCTGCTGGATGGATTTTTTAGCTGTCATACAATGAAATGTAGTGCTTTTAAAGTTCTATCGAATGCCCATAGTGGCTTATCTGCGGGAAGCCTGTAAGTTAAAGAAGATGATGGTAAAAGTCACCACCTTTAACTGCAAATATCTCGATTTCTGCAGGATGGATTTCTTAGCTGTCATACAATTGAATGTAGTGCTTTTAAAGTTCTATCGAATGCCCATAGTGGCTTATCTGCGGGAAGCCTGTTAGTTAAAAAAGATGATGGTAAAAGTCACCACCTTTAACAGCAAATATCTCGACTTCTGCAGGATGGATTTTTTAGCTGTCATACAATGAAATGTAGTGCTTCTAAAGTTCTATCGAATGCCTATAGTGGCCTTATTTGCGGGAAGCCTGTAAGTCAAAAAACATGATGGTCACCACCTTTAACTGCAAATAACTCGATTTCTGCAGGATGGATTTTTTAGCTGTCATACAATGAAATGTAGTGCTTCTAAAGTTCTATCGAATGCCCATAGTGGCTTATCTGCGGGAAGCCTGTAAGTCAAAAAACATGATGGTCACCACCTTTAACTGCAAATAACTCGATTTCTGCAGGATGGATTTTTTAGCTGTCATACAATGAAATGTAGTGCTTCTAAAGTTCTATCGAATGCCCATAGTGGCTTATCTGCGGGAAGCCTGTAAGTCAAAAAACATGATGGTAAGAGTCACCACATTTAACTGCAAATATCTCGATTTCTGTAGGATGGATTTTTTAGCTGTCATACAATGAAATGGAGTGTTTTTGAAGGTCTACCCATTCCACCATACGCCCACTCTGCGGGCGATAGTTTTTTGATTTGGGCGGGGATGCCCATTCTCCTTTTAGGATTTTTAATTTCTGCGTCTAAAAAAAAGAAAGTAATTCAGGTTTTCGAGATTTTCAAAGCATGCGTCTAAGATATTAAATAACTTCCCCGCTATATACATATTTGTGGGTTTTTTTTAATTAAAAGTTTAACTTATATTTTTTTTACAGAAAGTAAGCTACTACAATTGTTGGTGAGATATATTAATATTTTTATTATAAGTAACTTGAGTACGTAACAAAAAAAGGGATATCTCTTACTTGTCAGTAAAAAAACTTATGCCTTTACATCTAGTTGAATTATTAGCGTCAGGAGGCAACCTATGCTTACACTCAACGGGAGGCTGAGTGAAGGTTGACCTGAGACATATTGTTTGAGATGGGATAGGCTTGCCCAGAACCTAAGCCATCCTCTCAGCTCTAAGTTACGAAAACAATGGACAATCGACAATTTCAAATATTGAACAGAATAAGCTACATAGCGAATATCCTAAAACCAAATCAATAATGTTTATCGTAAGCCTGGTGTAATTCGAGGTAATGCCTAAACACGTCATGTAAGTTGGTTTGTATAGCTCGCCAACTCTTGTTTATAGAGGCGATAAACGAAAGCAAACAGAGGACGTCAAAAGCATTTTAGCTACAATAACGTTGTGGTTAGTTGCGATAAAATGTATCGTAAGGTTTTATACGTTGTCTATGCATTGCATTATAATATATTTTGTTATTGCGGCCATCTTCTCAATAGAATGTAATCGCAAATGGATTGAGAGATAGACGCATCGATTATAAAACTTATACAAAAAATATTTGATCGAGAAACTGAGATAATCGAGAGACTCTTAGATCCAGATTGCCTTTTATGCCCTTCAAATCTTTTTAACGAGTTTTACGGCTGTCAATCAAAATATTGTTAATAGAAGCATCTGTTAGTAGAATGCCAGCACGTGTGGAAAGCCCCTAAGCTTGCGATAGAACGTCGAGACGGAAGCGAAATCCACGAAGACGTAAGGCTTTTGCAGGAATAAATTATACGTTTCCAATATTGCGTAGTTTATATGATACTTATACAAAATATCTGAACATTTCATGTATCTTTAAAAAAAATGTTAAGTATTTTCAAATAAAATACAACAATAGTTACTATAATTAAGAAAAGAAAATATAAATATTATTCTCAATGATCAAAAAGAGTTTTTTAATACATAAGCTTCTTTAAAAGTATTGTGTAAGTGAAGCCTTCTCCAACCAGAGATTATCAGAACACAAAAAGATTTAAACTAAATATCGGCTCAGACTTGTGCCTCAATGAATTCGTTCATTGTTAGATTTCAATAGGCTCTTTCAACCTCAAAAACTTGCACCTATTGAGCACAGTGTACCGAATCTAAGAGATCTCTGTTCCCGCCACTCTCTCTAAGTGGTTGGGCACACTAGCGTAAAGCCAATGCTGTTGGCGTATATTCGCTTGAATCTCCATTTTCAAAGTAAGCCTGGGCTTATTCTGCAGATAGGAGAGTAAAAAGATGAATGTGGTGCGACCCGTTTCACCTTTATCCGTTGAAATAGAAAGTTTACGTACATCCCCCTATGTAGGCTGTCGCGTGTTGCTGGAATGAACTGAAATTGTTATCTTCAAGTTGAAAGCTCGATAATCTTCTTCACCTTGGTGAGGTGAGAATTGGTTTTCAATTCTTTAATCGATTCCTTGAATAATCAGATTTTACAAAAATAGCGTAGCATAATATAGAATATTGTATCGTTTTTTTTAATTATTAGCCCAACAGAACACTAAAAAATTACTGTCAAAGGAAGGGTTATATTTTTCGCGCGTATCTTGTATGTATTGTATGTTATGCTTTAAATTTCTTTGTTCTCTCGTATCTTCTAAACGACTGGATGGATTTTGCAGTTAAGGTATTGTTAGATATGTTTTAATATCCCAAGTTTCATGGGATAAATTTAAAAAAAAATAACAAAATGGCATATTTTATCTGTTAAATAGTAACACGTAAAGAAAAAAAAATTTGCCAATCATATCGAGTGGGGTATCTAACTTAAGGAAATGAAAAGGAGATTACAAAAATATATTAAAACTTAGTTTTGAATAACAAATTGGCAATGAATGCATGCAAATGGTTTTATTCATAGTTTAGGTACTCTACCTACGCATTGCAAAATCTCAAAAGTTGACTTTAGCAGTCGGGTTTTTTGATTTTTTTATTGTTATACTTGTTATTTCACTTATCATAAAATCACAGTTGGATTGTTTATTCTAGTGCTTCATTTGCGACAAAATAATAAGTACCTACTATGTTGCTGTTCATTCTTTTCAAATGTAAATCCTCAGTGAAAAGGTCAACAATGAGCAACTAAAAGTAGGAAGGAAAATTAAAAATATTTTCGGGCTTTGAACTTCCACTAACGAGGTGGTGGTTCAGGGCTATCTGCATTTCGTGACGGCCAAATTGGATTTATTCTTGGATTGTTTATCCTGCTTTGCATTAAGCTTTGCCTTATTTGGAATAAATAAATATTGTACGCACCGAGTTTTGGGAACAATAATATTTTTGCCGAAATGATAATTTACGATGTCTAAAAGTAACATCTCATAACATCGAGAAAACAGTAATGTTTCATACTACATGTGTGTAATTACGAGACACAAATAGTCCCTAGATAAGTTACATAGAACAAGTTAGGTAATCTTAGAGAACACATTTTTTTAACAATTATATCACTTGATGAAGCAATTAATAAGTTAAACAAAATCTCAAAGGAAGCAAAATGTTCAAAGTATCGGTTGCGACTCAATGCGACTATGTTGCGCGCTTCTAATAAATCTAATGATGGTAGTTTAGGTACCAAAAGTACGCATTTACGTTATAGCGTACGTTGTTGTGTCTAGTATATTGATAAAAAGTAGGCTTGTATCAACTAAACTCGGCCATCGTCATCCGCACTACATAGATTTTTTTCCTGGATGGATTTATTTCCCATCAAATATTGCATCACGATGATCACTTTTCTTAATAGTCGCGTCTTAATACTCAAGCTCATTTCCTTTAATTTTATGTGACGAGAAATTCTCTACTAACTTGTACTAAGTGTATTAGGATTGGAATTCAGATTATTCAGTTTCGGTCCCGTTTTATCGTTCCAACGTGACACTTCGGGCCATCGACATTCTTCGGGCACATTTCGTACATCACTCAGATTTTATACGTACGTGCCGATATTCGATGCTACCATACCCACATACTAAGCAAGGTAAAGGGTAAACCAAAATGGCTGTACTTCGGCTTTATTTTTTGAGGACTATGTCTTGGAAGTTAGAACAAAAACGCGTTGTATTAAAATACTTTTAAAGAAAAAAAATGTAATTTCAATGAACGACATATTAATGATTATGTTAGCGTCTAGTTTTTTTAAGTTTTGTAGAATGTTATGTTATAAATTATAATGTATTTATCTATCTTATCTCACATTACACACACATTTACACACACATACATACATACACACACATACATGTATTCAAACTCCCAACTTCAATCACTTCATTGTCGGTTACTTTGTTAAAATAAACTTTAAATCCTTTATTGGCTGTCGGTTATATCTTCAGACTTTTGTGTATACTCTTATGAGCTCTGGATTTTGTTAAATAAAAAAATAGTTTATTATTTTCAAATCAGGTTTGTCTACAGAGTAACTCTGTCATGTGGGCCATAAACATCCATGCATGTTTCGAACTGCGTAGCAACTAGCACCTACTGAGGGTACGCATAACAATAGTCGATGATTTGTGAGGTGGCGCACCACAAACCATGCACTTTGACCGCAAATATCGTCCACCATTGTCCAGCAGACCTATGAACTACCGTTGTATCTAAATTGGATCTGCGGGTTGGTTATGGACGTCTATATTTGCTGAGTCTTACCTTTTTTTTTAAACTAAATCCAATCGTGTATGTTTGAATTTACAATAATTATAATAATATTGTTCAACAATGTTCAAACTAGGGACTCATTCGATTTGGATGAAATTAACTTTTGGTCCGGCTATAGAAATTACCATAAATATAGTATTTTTGAACAACGGTTTTGAAGAACTAGTCATCGATAGAACATAAATTGTAAAAACAGAAAATTAGATATTTGACTTGAACTTCTTATAAAATGATAATTACTTTTTTTTTGTTACTTTTTCGGTTGGATTTGATCAGGAGCTCCTATATTAGTTTGCCTGAACAACCATAAACAACCATATAAGACTATTTTATATCCATTATACAAAACTGATTCTGTTCATTACGGTCTACGCACGGAAACGGTTAAAAATGCATAAGCTGCTGAATATTCTATGAATATTGCATGGTCATTTGCCGAGCCAATAAAGGTATCTAGTAGTATTACCATCGCTAAAGGCTGTTTATGTTTGAATTTAAACACAGTGTTGCCAGCTCAAAAAGTCAACTTCCGTGTAAAGTCACAGTGACGCATGTATGTTGTTGCGAGTGGATGTTAAAATACAAAAAGCTATTAAAATTACATAATCAGTAACATTTAATTTTAAAGTAAAACGTAGTATGTTTGTAGTTATTATGATTAGATTAACTATTGTTAGAATAAAAGCTCAAGTCCTGCGACTCTATTAAAACTAAAAATCGCGGCGGTTTCCGAAAAGCTGTACTAAATCTCTTATTATTATAAATACCAATTGCGAGCTATCTAAGTTGAATTTGAAAGATTAACTTTTTGTGTGTGAATTATGTGATCATTTATTTTATATTCAATGGTGTGTGAATCTTAAACTAAAATGTACAGTTTTCTATGAAAGTTTAGAAATGTATCATCGCGGATTCAAAGATTAAAACATTAAAAGCTCGCTTGAACATAAAATTTAGTACATTTCCACAGAATTTTCTATCAAGACAGCTATAAACCCAACAGTGTTTAAAAGAAAAGCCGCAACTATGTTACTGACGATAAAACTTTATGCGGTGAAATTTAAAGCGATCGCTAACCTCAGAATCAGTGAATATGTGGTACCAACACGTGAAATATAGCTTCATATTATACCCTTGTAACTGGTTTAAATTCATGCTAGGCGAAAAAAAAAAAAAGTGACATTGACATCTATTGTCCATGTCACGTTGACAGTATAGGTGTTGCAAGCTGTCAAGAATCTGCAAATTAATGAGTTGTTTGGAAATCAGTCTCGAGTTGAAATTTATTGTATTCTTTTGTTTTTCGGATTGTTAGTACGCAATGGCGTAATAGATCGGTAGAAGAATGACCTGGTCTGGTCCGAAGAGTGTTCGAGCTTGTCTCTGTCGGACTGGAGGATAGATTTGCTTCCCGGATCCTCCCTCAGGTTTGGAAGGGAGTGAGCGGCGTTGAGCTGTGATCCCTAAATTCTCTGCTGGCTTCTTCGAAGGACGTGACTTGTTCTTTGGCTGTGACACTCAGACTGAGTGGTTAACTTTTTACTCGTGAACTTATAAATTCGTACTGGAATCCCTTCAGCTGGTATGTATGTTAGTGATCCGCCTGTGCGTAGCTTCGCCAGCTCTGTGACTAAAATTCTGGTTCTTTTGGTGGAAATAGGACCTCGTGGTCAAGTCGTGACGTGACTCCGGAGCCCGAGACATCTGCCTCGTGGACACCTGCAAAAGGCCGCCGAGAGGATCTTTTCCCTGGAATCGGAGAGCTACGTTCAAGGTACTTTTTATACCGGCGATAGGCAATGCCACGCGTCACTCCCTAGGGTTTCCTATCTTGAGGAACACTTCTTTAACACTATTCTCTTGTCTCCCCCCCCCAGAGCACTGGCAGCGGGGTCCAGCTGAAGGCTCCAATTTTCTCGTTTTGTGTCGTCCCTGGAACGGCCTGTGAGAGGTCGTTCCCTTGGCAGTGCAGCACCGAAGGAGGCCTGGCCCCTTCTTTCGAGCTCGGCTCCTGCGGAGCGCCTGCGGAGTATCCTGGTACCACAGTCGGACCATGTCCGCTGTGTAATTTTCTATATTCTGTGCTGTGTCCAAACTAACTAACTTTTACCCCTCGGTCAACTCTGCGGTATCCGAATCTACAACCTACAAATGCTGAACATCACCTAGACTCAGACTTTACTTTAATTTAAACCTATTAATATTTATCTGGTTGCGAGGAAATTTAAATGTAGGCCTTCACTTTAAAATTAAAAGCGTTACAGTGGCGCTTCCAACTTGGTAAATAACTCCTAGCAACCACAGATACTTTTAGATAGGAATTCTTTTGTTTCTAACGTACAGCATTAGGTGAAAAACATTATTGCTAGAACATAACTTACTAACCAACAAAACAACTGTGTAAAATATATTTGTTGTGTTTTATTTCCTTCCTTTGATTGTTTTGAATCTGTGTAAATTGTTTTTATTGTGTGTATACTATAAGATGTTATCATTGTATGGTGCCAACTTTACTGTGTAAACTGTCCAGCTATTTATTGTAATTCTTAGCAACCAAATAACTTAAAAATCTAAAAACTAAACTTAATATTTTAATACCTGCATACTTACTTCTTTAGAGGCTCATGCAAACATGCAGCACTTTCTTTACTCTAGTTTTTACAATAGTGTTGTAATGGTGGAATTGTGCTTCAATAGATAGTGTTGTTCCGGTGTTACATTTTCTTGAATTCAATTCTGGATAGGGTTTTCTCTACTCTAATATTCTAGGAACTGCTGCTGGGATGATCCTTAGCTTGATATATTACCAGTTAGATTCTTTGCTTAATCATAGTAATTTCTAGGATACCTGGTCTTATCTAGAATTGTAACTTTGTTTAGTAGGAAATTCTAAAACTTCAATTTGACTCGGTTGCTTTGGGTAAATAGTTATTTCTTCTTGGATAGTTGTTGTTTGTGTGGTATGTACATTGATTTACTGGTAATATTGCTAAACTAATATCACTTTGCACTAAAAATCAAATACTAAATATCAACACATTGCAGTGATCAATAAACTAACTTCAAACCTTTGCTATAATCACTACTAAATTCTCTCACTAATACTACATAAGTAAAATTAAATACTTAAATATACTCAAAAATAAACATTGTATTTTTGCATTTGTTGGGTAAACTAAATCACAATGGCTAGTGAAATAAATTCTTTTATCTTTCTATTTTGGCATACTAAGAAACTTAAAACTTCTAATTAATCTAGGTATGACTGACTGATCTACGTTGCAAGATTCAATTCGTTTAGTCCGCTGATGCTGGTTCATACTCTCCTTAGTTCATTTTGTCTGAGATGTTCTCACAAACTGACCTGCGAAGAGTTGAACTAGTAAAACATAGCGCGATGGCGCGTCTTAACTCGCTAGGAGCAGCAAGCTAGGTACTCCTACTTACTTAATCTTAAACTAAAACTTAACTCAAGCGCGTTCTAGGCTCGTTCTGAGATGGTAGCTATTCCTACCTAACTTAAACTAAAACTTAACTCAAGCGCGTTCTAGGCTCGCTATGACATGGTAGCTATTCCTACCTAACTCCTCTAAGACTAAAACTTAGTTTCTAACTAAGATCTAAAACAGTTCTGACTAGGACTGTCTGAGACTCTCAAGCTCTCAAGAAAGCCCTGGACCGTAGCCCCGGCTACGTAACACTTGTCCCGGGAGTTGGAATAAACTTGGTTTGATGGATTGCTGGTGTCATGCTTTTATTTCTTTTGTTGGTAGGCACAGGCCCGCTACCCAGTGGAGTGTCGTGTGGTTGATCTCCTGTAATCACCACCCCTCACTTCCGCCGGCCTGTTGCGTGGTTGGTTAGCTTAGATTATCTGTTAGATTTAGTTGCATGCTAGAATTAATTAGGTTAGACAGTAGGTAGATAGGAAGTAGGTAGGTTAGGGCTTCTTGATAGGTAATTACTACCTATGGGATTTTTTCTTGTTCTGCAGTTTTTTTTTCAACAAGGAGATGTTCCCCAATTGCCATTTAGCGGGTCGTGACTATTGAAATAAGCCAACACTGGGTATTTTGGATACACTCACTTGATTACTATTGACAGTCTTACCATGTCTAAACAGGTAGACTTCATGATGTTAGTATGTTAGTTTTCCATCACAGTATCTTCAGTTCCATAGGAGAAACTGTGTGTGCTTGTGGAGGTATGATTGTGTGATTTGCTAGGGGGGGTTTGTGAAAGGGAAGAATGAAAGAGATTGTATGGAAGGAGAATGTATCAAACTGCTTAGGATCTTCAATCCTAGGGAACTAGTCCCCTAAGCCAGTAAATAATTACTACCTACCATGTAAATATACTACTACCTACTATTAGTTTATACATTAGGATATGTAAATATAGTATTATCTAGGTACTTTTGTACAGAAAGTATCATACATAGTTACGTACGCTCCTAGCTACTTTTCTTACCTTTAAACTATCATGATAGGTAGCGGGACTAAACCGTCGCTTAGTCATTGCTAATAAACCTACTTAGGTACTCATAGGGTTTACTTTGAATTTAAAATAAGATTTTCTTTGTTTGATAGATTAACATTTCTGGTGATTTCTGGTGTTTTTTCTTCTGTTCTGGTATTCGGCTGGGGTCAGCCGATCGAATTTACTGCGTAAATTCTGCTGGGGTGGGGATGTACTGTAACTGGTTTAAATTCATGCTAGGCGAAAAAAAAAAAAGTGACATTGACATCTATTGTCCATGTCACGTTGACAGTATAGGTGTTGCAAGCTGTCAAGAATCTGCAAATTAATGAGTTGTTTGGAAATCAGTCTCGAGTTGAAATTTATTGTATTCTTTTGTTTTTCGGATTGTTAGTACGCAATGGCGTAATAGATCGGTAGAAGAATGACCTGGTCTGGTCCGAAGAGTGTTCGAGCTTGTCTCTGTCGGACTGGAGGATAGATTTGCTTCCCGGATCCTCCCTCAGGTTTGGAAGGGAGTGAGCGGCGTTGAGCTGTGATCCCTAAATTCTCTGCTGGCTTCTTCGAAGGACGTGACTTGTTCTTTGGCTGTGACACTCAGACTGAGTGGTTAACTTTTTACTCGTGAACTTATAAATTCGTACTGGAATCCCTTCAGCTGGTATGTATGTTAGTGATCCGCCTGTGCGTAGCTTCGCCAGCTCTGTGACTAAAATTCTGGTTCTTTTGGTGGAAATAGGACCTCGTGGTCAAGTCGTGACGTGACTCCGGAGCCCGAGACATCTGCCTCGTGGACACCTGCAAAAGGCCGCCGAGAGGATCTTTTCCCTGGAATCGGAGAGCTACGTTCAAGGTACTTTTTATACCGGCGATAGGCAATGCCACGCGTCACTCCCTAGGGTTTCCTATCTTGAGGAACACTTCTTTAACACTATTCTCTTGTCTCCCCCCCCCAGAGCACTGGCAGCGGGGTCCAGCTGAAGGCTCCAATTTTCTCGTTTTGTGTCGTCCCTGGAACGGCCTGTGAGAGGTCGTTCCCTTGGCAGTGCAGCACCGAAGGAGGCCTGGCCCCTTCTTTCGAGCTCGGCTCCTGCGGAGCGCCTGCGGAGTATCCTGGTACCACAGTCGGACCATGTCCGCTGTGTAATTTTCTATATTCTGTGCTGTGTCCAAACTAACTAACTTTTACCCCTCGGTCAACTCTGCGGTATCCGAATCTACAACCTACAAATGCTGAACATCACCTAGACTCAGACTTTACTTTAATTTAAACCTAATAATATTTATCTGGTTGCTAGGAAAGTTAATGTAGGCCTTCACGCCCTGTTAATACTTCTCGTTGCTATACCGACTTATGCTGGTCATATAAATTTAAGGCGCCCAACATTCTTCAACACTCTGTAATAATTTAACTTATCAATATTATAATTTTAAAATAGCTTCTCTGTATTAACCTAATTTATTAGTTTTATGACTTTTGTATAACAGTGAATGCTGAATAAAATACTGTTATTAACGCTAACATCATAGTTTCTACTTGTACATCCCACCTCTAAATTTTAAGCGTTACACCCTAAAACCAATAATGATAGAATAAAGGGTACCACGAGTGTTCTGTAGAGTTATTGTTCTGGTGTATTAATAAATAAAATAATAATAAATAACGCTCGACATTTCACACAGCATCATCTAGCCCCAAACTAAGCAATGCTTGTACTATGGGAACCAGATAACTGTTATACTACTTATATACTTTTTGTTTTGTAAATACATACATATTATACATAGAAACACCCAGACCCGAGATAAATATTTGCAGATCATACAAACATTTATCCCACCGCGGGAATCGAACCCGCAACCTTCTGCGTCCCAAGCGGGCTTTCACCCACTGCGCCACAGAGGTCGTCAAATTGCTGGTGTAATGGGAATTTATTGGTTGTAAAACTAAGTTTTACTCGCTGTGAAAGTTTATAAAAATAGTGGATGGATATACTTTTTATAAATTAAATACAAAATAGTGAAATAATAGTTACCTACAATTTTAAACTAAAGTCACAGTAAACTTTGAGAATGGACCCTTTGGGAAAGGAAATATTATTTATTTTTAGTTGTGGACCTGTTGGAATAAGTTATATTTTTAGGTTATATCTATTGATTTCACCAATTATCTTTGTTAAATCTTTAATTAATCAGGAATACAGCATTAAATGTCTGTTTCAATATTTATTTCGGAACTTAATTGCAAATGGATGACAGATAACAGGGATTGAGAGTATTTGAGAGTTCTTAAAAATTAACCAAGTTTTAACTTCGACTCCTCCCATCGCGATTTGAGCACACGTCTAATTAAATCCCTAGACCAATGAGGCTGCGGCGAGAAGTAGGTCGCCTGCGTGCGACCCCGTCCATCGGGAAATGTCATTCCATTCTTCTAAGTGTTTTTTTCTGAATACCTATTAACTTCAACATCAAAAATATTATGCCTATGGTGATTAGTTAGAGTAGCTTGAGGAGATAGGTACGATTCAAAGTCAAAAAGCATTTTATAGCCCTTAAACCCGGAGTAAATCTCCAGAAACTCATTGTCACGGGTAAAGGGAAAGCGGCTAAAAGGCAGAAGCCCGATGCGTTGGTCAGACCAGATCCGCAGCACACTCGATCTCAGCATGCCGGAAGCTGTGCATGTGGCTGAAAACCGGAACAAATGGCGCAACATCGTACGGGAGAAGATACTTCCGTGATGGGTCACAATCCCCAGCATTGGGGGAACGACGCAAGGAGGAGAATATAATAGAATAGAACAAACCTGGTTTGATGCCTAGCTTTTTAGGTAAGTCTTGATGAATCTTTATCTTGTGTTCACCGACTTTTTGACATTGTAATTGAATGGTAATCCTTATATAGTTCGCACTAGGTAGGTTTACAGGCTTTCCAGATAAGTTTACAAGTAAGTGCTATAAGCTGGTGGACAAAAGCAGTAAATAAACGGTGGTCATGTAAATCTAAAGGGGTGGTCAGGAGCACGTCCAAATACTACTTGGCACAGAGCCATCGCTGCCTACTTGTATGCAATTATAAAGACACTTTTACATGAAGATATAACAGAAAATAGTTTGTTTCGAATGAAGTTAGGTATTTATAAGGATTTTTTTGATAAGATCAAAAGTCTAGACACTTTTGATTTGAATATCATGAAAACTAAAACCAAATAAACTTTGCAGGTTCATCTAAAGTTCATTATTTGTACCAGAAAAAAGATAACTTATAATAAGTTTTCCAATACTAGACTAATAAAATTAGCTAGTGGCCCGCGGCTTCACTCACGGTACCAAGAAGTTTCTTTATAAACATTTTGCGAAGAAATATTAATGAATTCGATGCGTGGTTTCATCATTGGCAGATCAAATGATAGCCCACTGCTGGACATAAGCCTCCTCTCTCAAACGCCACTCCAATTGTGTTTGCGTGGTTTAGGCGCGGATAAATAGACAGACATACAGACGAAAGCAACTTTGTTTTGCACTAATAGAGGATTGCGGGAAGGTATCTCTATGATAGATTGAAGAATATCTCTAGAATTGAATTATATTATATCCAAACAGTAATAAAAGAATGTACCTATTATAACTTTACCCAATGTTTTATGCATATAATATTCTTTTATTTTTTAGTACAAACTAACATAATATCTAGAACTTCCAAAGCAGACGGCCAATAGTTGCAGTTCGTGGCCTAGTACGAGAAAGTTTAGCAGTATCTCACGGGCAGCGGGTAAGCTATCACACGTGTGTATTTTGTTGTAAGTTTTCAGCGGAAAGATGAAAACCTTGTACCATTATAAGAAAATTTCACTATTTCAGGCTTAAACACTATGGAACAAATAACTAATACATCAAAACTCTTCTTCTTCTTTTAGTAAATGACAACTAGAGTGCACACTTATCTGAACCGCTGATATCGCATTTGGTGTCGACAGAAAAATAAATTTTAAAGTAAAATTCGTTAGTAATATCAGTATAATTCTCCACAAGGATATCTTTTCCGGTGAGGGAGGCGCTGCTATCGCATTTGGCATAGAGAAAGTAAGTAAATGTGTATGGCATTTGGTATTATTGCCAAAAAAAAATAATTAAATTTTACAGTAAAGTGGGTAAGCCAGGAATTAAACATAACAAGATTCTGTGTGTGTGTGTGTTTCAGTTCCGATAGTAGCATAATAATACACAGGTACATTCATAGTCATACCTTTTTGAAGGTGGTTAATTAGGTAGAGTATAGAATAGAGTATTTTGGCATTTTTTGAAAAAAAATTAAATCAATCCTGAGGTCGTAATAAACTAGCAGAATTTTTATTTCAATGAAGAACAATAAACACACTGAGCAAAAAAGCAATGGCGGGGCAACTAGAAACGAGTGGCAGACAGTAGCAGACAGATTGACATTTCAAAATGGCGTCGTTAGTTCCTCTGTTGGCCACCGGTCCAGATATATTTGTGGCAATCTAGTTGCCATTAAATGAAAGAAGAAGAAGAAAATATGAGTGTCAATCCAAAGTGTCAATCTATATTATAAGGACCATTAAAAATATTCTGAAATACTAGTTTACTAAGCGTAGACCAAACATTATTTGCAGTAATCGAAATCATTCACCATGCAAATCAGGCTTCGCTTGCTTACTAACCACTGCGTGTTGGCAGCTGACAGATTACTACGTTGCTGTCGTGCGGTTGCTCGGTGGTGCAAACCTAGCTATTGAACTACGGATGTCTCTCCCGACATTCATCATTTCACTTGTTTATTATGAATACAGTAACTCTCTCCATCATGTTTGTTTGTATGTCCAGTGTGTCCACTAAGGAATATACCATTCCATTGATTTAGTCACTCAGTGATGACCGTTTTGATCTGTACCTATTGTAGGTATAATTTCTATACCAATTTTGAATAAAACATGAAGTTTGCATGAAGTTACATTTACAAAGAACTTTAAACCGGAATTAGCTTCAAAGAAAATTAAGAACTAAAATAATAGTCTTTTAAAAATAACAATTGACAAGTACTTGTCACCTGCGTTTAATTTTTTTAACACTTATTTTTTACTTATTTATTTATTTATTCATCAAAAATTAAAACACCTTAACAGCAAGCCAAAGCTTATTTTGTTTTGCTTATGTTATAAGCATATGTTTTACTTACACGAACTTATATATTTTTTTAGTTACATTTTAAAAGATAGGTACTTATTGTTATTTTATGTCATTCAGTTTCAAATAAAAGTTATCACAACAAGAGTCATAGATAAATAATTATAGTATCTAAAGTCATTATTTAAACTTCGTTCGAGCCTACAAACGACTTTATAAGTTCCTGGCGGAGGCAGTGATCAATTTGAGGATTTCCTCTTCAGGAGAATAATGTGCTTTTTACATTGAGCATTTTTAGTCATGTTTTCTGCTCACTTTTCCTCAGGAAAGGGATGAGATTTAAAAACTTTACCGATAATTTTACTTCAATATATTATTATGAATAACGCGCATTTTGTTTTTGGCTTATTAAAAATTAAGTTTTTGGTAGCTAAGTTAACTTATATTACATTTTTGCATTATTTCAAAGTGTGATATTATATGTTTTTATCCATGTCTGTCTCTTTTTCTCAGCTCAATTTTTTAACACGTCCAACGCCAACAAAAAATGTATGTGACAGTGTGAGTTTTCAAACGAGTGGCAATGAGTGGCTTGTGCATACTCGAATAACATTAAGAAATGAGTTATTCGTAGTTTAAAATAATTAATTAAAACATACAAATTATATCTAGACTACATACATTAAAAACTACAAATGGCGTCCAACTCAGCATATTGTTGTAATAGCCAGTGGTTACTACAACGCTGATCTTCAACTCGACTTGTTCTTGTCATTATATCCAGTTATTTCAAACCTGTGTGGTATTGCCTTGGACATAAATTGTAATAAAAGTCGGTTACATAGAATTCATAGTATAGAATTCATCCAGCTTTTATTTTCTAGTGTAGCTTTAATTACGCGAGCGTACACAGGGCTTACAATAAAAGCTATCAATGGAGAGTCCTAGAGTAATTCCGATATTGACTGCACTGGCTCTTACATGACATTGGTTGAAGTACCTCTAGCTCTACCTTGTACAGTATAGGCGTGCTGTTTTGTATTGACCTGTTTTAAAGTATGTTTGTTTGAATGGCTTAGTGGTCTTTTTATTATTAAATCATTTATTATAGCATGACCGTCCTTTTTTTCCTACAAACGCCCATGTTTTGACTACAGATTCGAGATTCATTTATTTCACACGATTGGTACATGTCAAAAAACCAAAATTTCAATGAATATCCAGACAAATAAAAATGGACACAAAACATCAGTAAAAAAATCAGATAGGTACGTTTACTTACTAACACTACGGCTGGCGAACTCCTCGAACGAGTAGAACGTCTGCTCGACAGGCCAGCGCTTTAGCTACTTTCCTCTATATTTATTAAGTAAATCAATTAAATACCTAAGAATGGTATGGAGCAATTTTTAGAACGTTTTTAAAATATCATAAAATATGGCTTAACTGGGTTAGTAGTTTCTAGTTTCCTAGAAACTTTTTTTTAATGACCGCCACTTTTTTATAAATCTCTATATTTTTACGTAACTTACATTATGTATATGATAAAAATTACTTTAGGTGATATTAAGTGGTCGTACGACCAATTCGCGCCGAACGCGCCGAACTGTCAATTCAATGGAGGATATGCTGAGACGTCAGAAGCTAGCCGCATTTTCTGACGTCATCAGTACTTTTTCTGTAGAAAAATGTCTGCGGCGCGTACGGCGCGGACATAATATATGTGCGATCAGCTTTAAGCCCAGAAAGATAATAACACAAATCTAACATCTCATATCTTGTACCAAACAACAACCATATTTTGAACATGCTGCATTGCATCTGCTTGAGCTCATCTAACTTATTATATACTGGCCACTGTTGGCCATCGTTGGATCGTAAATTGTGCCAATGAGTGCATTACGCTTGCTCATAAGCGTAACAAGCTTAGATACTATCTATTATAATTTAACACGTGTCCCACCCTTGCAAGCTTTTATTTGCGGAATTGTTTTAAGTTCCTGATCCTCACTGCGGTGCATTCCAAAGAAGAGTGTGTAAAAGCAACGTGAAGCGAAAAGTTTGAATTATTTTAATTTCTGATAAGCTATAATTCCAGCCTACTGAAACTCACTAAAATATACACTAATTTAGAAGCCGATTTTCATAGAAAACTGATGTTGTGCGGTAGGTACTGAAACCCTAGCATAAAGTCGATCATTTATGAAAATAGTTCGTAATAAGTAATAGTTCGTAGTTAGTAGTAAGGCGTACCTTCTCAATGCAGTCGATAGGGAATCGTGGACGAACTATTACGACGAAAGTTACGACTTTCGCTGTCAAAGAGACGGTAATAAGCTTTTCCTAAGGCTTTTCATCATTAATTAAAATGGAGTCATGGAATAATGAGCATTCTGGACGTATTTCATTAGCAACTTTGCGATAAATTTCGAAAATCAATCAAAGGCTTCTGTTAAACAGGATGAAAAATTTCTTGCGGCAACTGCAAAGTAACACATCGACTACGCTTTTATGTAAGGTTGCTAATGGAATCAAAATTATAGTAATAAAGCATTTGACTGTTGCAAGTATGTTCGGATAAACAAAAACTTTATAGACACGAACAAAAAATTAAATTTCAAGGTTTTGCTATTGATATTTTTAATTTTCACTAATGTTATCGTTTACTTTAAAAAGGGCTATTGATAAATGGAAGGAATACAGATGATATTTGCTTTACTTAAATTGTAGAACCTTTAATTTTTTTTATCTAGATACTAATAAGTTCGTATTATCATCTACTTTCTATCACTTATTCGCAACTTAGATTAAATTGTTTCATTTTAATTCACATTCATACCCCACGAATGACTAAATTGCTACAATTTAAGAAAATTAAACGACATTCTCTGAAATCACGCCACTCAGATACGAACAATGCTAATTGGTTCGTTCAGAGAAACGTTTGCGAAGCGAGCAAAACTGCGTAACATGAAAATTCTGTTCAAATAAACTAAATACGCAAGTGTATTACAAAATTAATTATTCGTCGGTGGTAGGTAAATTTTAGACAGTCATGCAGCGCTTTGGCCGAATAGTGATATATGTATACAGGCAGTTCCGTAGGCCCTTGTGAGACACCCCGATAGTGCGTAGCGTACTACGCCGTAGCACTTATTCATTATTAGGACAACTAATAAATAAATAAATAAATAAATAATGCTGGACATTTTCACACAGCATCATCTAGCCCCAAACTAAGCATAGCTTGTACTATGGGAACCAGATAACTGATATATGTACTACTTATATACTTTTTGTTTGTAAATACATACATATTATACATAGAAACACCCAGACCCGAGATAAATATTTGCAGATTATACAAACATTTATCCCGCGGCGGGGATCGAACCCGCAACCTTCTGCGTCTCAAGCGGGCTTTCACCCACTGCGCCACAGAGGTCGTCAACTGTTTCATTATTGGGACCAATGTTTGTATGATCTACAAATATTTGTCTCGGGTCTGGGTGTTTCTATGTATAATATGTATGTATTTACAAACAAAAAGTATATAAGTAGTATATCAGTCATCTTAGTACCCATAACACAAGCTCTGCTTACTTTGGGGCTAGATGATGCTGTGTGAAAAGTCCAGCATTATTTATTTATTTATGGTCTAATAAGGAAGTTAAAGGGATAGTAATTTTTTTTTTATCTTAATAGTTCTCAGTTCAGTGCGTATTCGTATTTGATTCTATGTTTTTCTAAAAAAACATAAATAAAATGAATAGCACATAGCTTTGGACTAATATAACCACTGTGGTGGCAGTCCATGTCTCATTTCAATCATTCATCTTTTAACAAATACACTTTTAACTTCACTTATTATGATTTCATTTCTCGTGGCTTCATTATTTTTTATTTCCCGAACAGTTCACGGTAATAAAGAGTTATAAAAGCTGAATCTGTATCGTGGTACATTTGCCGGTGATATTAGCCGTGCGGGCCGTTGCCTCAAATGGTCGGGCGTATCGCGGTCGATGCAATGCCATGTGTGTATTCTTGCAACCTTCGATATCTTTTGATTATACCTTACTACACTACACACTACACTTATAGGTAACTTTTCTACACTAATATTATAATGAGAAAAGATTTGTTTGTTTGATGTTTGTTTGAACTGTATAGGCTCCGAAACTACTGGAACGATTTGAAAAAATCTTTCACCATTAGAATCCTACATTATCCTTGATGAACATAGGCTATATTTTATTCCGGAAAAGTGATGTTTTCCCGAGGGACCGCGGGTAACATCGCAACGGACAGCTAGTAAGATATAAAAAGATTGCGATCAGAGAAATAAAATCCTTATGAATTATACAGGTGTGAGTCTATTTGATTTAATTTTTCTTTGATGTTCTGTGTAGGGACTTGAAAGATATCTTACGTACCTACTCATCAAGTGAATGCCCATCCATAATGTTGTTTGAGTTGAGATCTAAAATAAAACCAATATTTGAGACATGATTCGAAGTTTAAATATAAATAAATAAATAATGCTGAACTATTCACACAGCATCATCTAGCCCCAAAGTAAGCAGAATATAACTCACTGATTTGAGTTGAGCAACATTTTGTAATACAAGGCTTAGGACATAACAATCATGAAACTAGGGCATATAGCTTTGCTTTCTATGATCTGTTTTTAGCCAAATCTTATTGAGGAGTTTTCGAACAATGCTGACTTTGAGAATAGCCCCTGTTTGCTCACGTGTAACCAACTGCTGACAAAATGGATGCAAGCCACGAAACATTGTCAGTTCCTATCACATTGATGATGTCATGTATGTATGTACATACCTATACGCAGTATAACTGCGATTATTGTAAGCCTGACAATTCAATAAAATGTAAATCCTACTATCCTACTTATATATAAATGTGAAAGTTTGTGAGTTTGATTAGATGTTTTGATATTTGGATGTTTGTGTTTCAATCACGCCTAAAACAGTGAATCGATTTGGATAAAACTTGGAATAGGCGTAGATGTGTGACCTAGAAAGCATATAGCCGCGCACTGTAGCTAGTACAAAATAGAATTAGGGATTGTCACATATTTTTTCAAATATATTACTCAAATCAATTATTTATTTAAAAAAAAAAAAGTTTAAGATCTGAGAGAATGTCTCCCGCGCCTTGGGGATACGTCATGACACTGTTTACATTTTTACATGAAGCTACTCTTCAAACATAATTCATGTACTTAATTCTTGTACATGTAAACGTGAACAGGGTCACAACTATATCCCCAAGGCGCGGTAGACATTCTCTCAGATATTTTATGTAGGTACATTTTTTAATTGAGTTCTATACATTAATTTATTTTCTGTTTTTTGTTCTTTATTTAATTTTGTATATTGTTTTTATTAGGTATTTATCAATAAAGATATATTCTATTCTATTCTAAATTCACAAACGTTCACATTTTTCATAGGTAAACCGTTGATAATCCTGATTTCTCATAATTTTATCCGTGCTCAGTACCCAGTTATGGTTTGTATTGGTCTCCCGTGCTCCTGCTTATTGAAAAAGTTTAATTTACAACCAAACTACAAAGCAATTTATTTAATAATCCTCAATGATATTTTACTAATAATCCCACAGTAATAAATTTCAAATAGGTTACATTGTTAATATATTTTGGAACACCGAATAACGCAGCATCAGCATGTTTTATCTCTTTCACTCTGTCGCTTTTAAAACGAACAATGCAATGAATTACTGGATTAAAATTGATGATCAATAGTCATTTCAATCAGATTATTTTTCATTATATTCAGCGCCTCTAAATAATTGAAAATGTTTAACTCTAGAATACAAAATAATCAAAGACCAAAAGTATAATTGAAATCCTCCTAAAATAACTAACACATAGCTTTTCTACATAATATAAGTGTGTGTGTAGGTAAGTATAGCAATAATTGAACAACAAATTCGATAAAAGTAATTGATACTGTGGTTTATTGAAGATACCTTTGTTTTTATTAAAGAAATAAAAGGTTACTCAACGGTCCGGACAAATAAAATAACAGTAAAAAGAAAATGTAAGATAACACTCATAATTACCTTATTATGAGTAAAATAAACGTTTTACTACAAGTCGCCGTACTCGTAAACGTAACACGAAAACCTTCGGTAAAATCACTGCTATTTTCTACACTGAGAGAAATAACGTTCATGATTACGAACAATTATAAAGGAATTCCAGCAATTTTATCCGTATTCCCAACAAAAACGGACCAAGAGTTCTTACTAACACTTTGTGAGTAAATCGTAACAATCTATCATTAAACTCATCACCAATGAACATCATTACAATATCACGTTAATACAAAGTGCTGTAAACTCGCGTCTTAACGTTACATGTCATAACAAAATGTCATGACTAACTCTCTGCTTGCGTCTAGCAATCATTACTAGAAATGAGTTTCAATCATGACGGAAATGATATTGAGTGCTGCATACTCGTGTGTTATCGCTACGCGTCATAACATTTTGTCATGACGAACTCTATGAATACTCCTAACAATAATTATGAGAAATCATGATGGGAATTATAGAAATTGTTAAAGTCATATTACGGTATCATTATTAGAATGTCATATTGGTACGGACATCATGATAATCAGTAGAAATTTCCTAAATATGCTTTGTGAAACTTGAGAATATATTTCCTGAATGTCATGACATTTATATTGAGCTTCCTAGTAGTTTATCATTACGAAATCCAAATATATCATGACCTACCCTAATTGTTGTTGGTATTTTAAGGATAGTGTGACCTCTCATAGCTATAAACTATTAGTACTGTCATGTCAAATCTGTATGCTTTCCCAATATATTAACGGTAATATTACCGCTTTTTGGAAGTACATACTTACTCCTAATATTGCAGGGGTGTTTTCTCGTGGACATATTTTACCATTACCCACCTGCCACCTTAAGGGTCGGTTCATATCTAACGGAAGATCCGTCGCGTATTATCGGTCGCGGAACGCCAGAACTGACAAATGTATAGAAAAACACTCGACCGTTCACACTCGACGGACTAACGTATCATCGGTTGAGTGTGAACGGTCGAGTGTTTTTCTATACATTTGTCAGTTCTGGCGTTCCGCGACCGATAATACGCGACGGATCTTCCGTTAGATATGAACCGACAGTAACAGTGGCCGGGGAT
Source organism: Epirrhoe alternata (assembly GCA_963565295.1). Lineage (NCBI taxonomy): Eukaryota > Metazoa > Arthropoda > Insecta > Lepidoptera > Geometridae > Epirrhoe > Epirrhoe alternata. The sequence continues at coordinate 5,986,890 of OY751381.1, read as the reverse complement.
TAAAAAAAAATCTCCTGTTTTTATCCACCTGAGATAAAATACTCTTGAAGGTGGATTAAACAGGGGACAATTTTTTTTATCCCTGGCCCGTGCTAAAGGTGCCCCTTTAGCACGGGCCAGGTGGTAATGGTAAAATATGTCCACGAGAAAACATCCCCGCAATATTAGGAGAAAGTAAATCTAACAGAGGTCCTGTTAGATTTACTTTCTCCTAATATTGCAGACAGTCAAGTAGTAAAACCATTATGGAACAACATTAAAGCCTAGAAATATAAAAAGAACCTTATTATTACATAATATAATATGGCATACCAAAGCAGAATTCTGCTTTTTTCTGCTACTTTACCTAGGTAGGTAAAGTACTTACAGTTACAATATTTTATGATCATAACTCGGTATACCTATTGTAAGTGGATTTTAGGTGTAAACAGAAAAAATAAACACATAAGGTAAGGTAATCATTGTTTTATTTTTATTAAAATACAAACAATATTTGTACAAAGGTACTGTATTAATCTTGTATACACTAGCATGAAAGAATACTAGACATATTTTAGGTACATTTCCATTTCTTACGTTGACCAAAATATGATAGGACCTAATCAGATGTTGTATGTTTACGTTATTCCTAACGAATCATAATAATCAGCTTAAGTGGTTGCATCTGAACTGAACTCAGCTCGAGATGGCTTCCAAGCGCCTTTTCTGCGTACAGGTGGAATGTTTATGATGTAAGGGAGCACAAGCAGGCTTATATTTTCTTCATTATTTTCTGAAACAAAATAAAGGTACTTATTAAATAAAGAATACACATTGTTTTGTCACAGATGAAAGAAAATTGACCTTTAGCTGATAAGTTTAATTCAGTCAAGTTTTGGTCGGACGAAATAGTCGGCGTGGTTGGACGACAATGGATGAAGATAGCACGGAACCGTGAAGAGTAGCGGGTTAGAGAGGAGGCCTACGCCCAGCAGTGGGTATTAATAGGTTAATGATGTTGATATCAAGTTTACCCAAGTAAACCAATAAGCAAGTTGAGTACTCACCATCAATAGCGTTTATATAGCCCTGGATAGCTTTCTTGATGGTAGCATCTGTGGTTGTGTTTGCTTTAGCTGCAGCAATTTTTATAATGTTTTTACAGACACTCAGCAAATTTGTCAGGGCAGCAGTATTATTCGGATATAAATTTTCATAATCTTGAAGTAGAAGTGTAAATCCTGAGGGTGATTTCAAAATTGGAAATCTGTTTAGGTAGTCAGTTAGCGTTCCCTTCTCATAATATAGATAGCGAGGGCACACACGGTGCTGTTCCAACACCTTTCCACGTGTTGCCATGGCCCTGGGTCTGGACTTTCTAAAATCGTAAGATTCTCTTCGCTTAACAGTAAGGGTCATCTGAAAATAAATTTTAGCTATTTAATCTTATCATACACTTTGTTGGTTACACCATTCCATAGTATACCAGATAATAATTGATATTCATTAGGGTAATACTAATAGAGAAACCTTTACTTATCAAAACAGGTAAAATCATCTTGATTGAATTAATTAATTTCATTGAACAGATTGAACCAACAGAAATAAAATAATAAATGTAAATATCATTGAATCATGGTAAATATCCCTTTTTTTAAACTAACCTCGTTGCAATTCAGAAAGCTGAATTCCTGATCCAGGTACTGTCAGTTCAGTAGTATCAGTGCTAGAAATTGTAGAAGTACAAGAGTGTGATCGAGATCTAGCAGGTTCAGGTAGTATGCCGAGGTTCCTCAGATGCTTTTTTCTTGTTGTATAGGCATTAAAAAGAATTCCGGATGCATTTCTTTTTGCCTGATATTTGGTCTGAGCTAAATATGGCGCATAGTAGACTGCTGGCGACTCTTTAGGAAATAGCTCATAGATTTCATGAGTGAATTTTAAAAAATCCGGTCCTTGTAATGCTTTGCCAGGTTCATTTTCTAATCTGTTTTTAATAATAATATTGGCCAACTGTTTTCTAAGGTCATAATTTAAAAGACCATTATTGCCTTTTGTGAGGATTGCACGACCTTCAGCTTTCTGGTTAAGTATTTCCAGGACCTGAAAATAAACTAAATATGAAACTATTCTATCCAAGTAATAGGAACCTATTAATACATACATACAAATAAATAAAATTGAAGTGTCTGTCTGTGATTTCAAAATAACTGTGTTATACCAAAGTGCATGTTATTTACACGATACTAAAACACAATCTAACTTAAAAAAAATTTTTGTCTGTCTGTCTGTTTGTCCGGGATAATCTTGATGGAACTTTCACTGGAAGATAGAGGAGGTTGATCGGTCAACATATAGGCTACTTTTTATCCAGAAATTTTCGCAGGATTGGGATTTACACAGGATAAACCTGAAAAAATAATAGGTCCCTATTATATTTCCAAGTTAATTTTTCAGACAGGGCAGTAAGTAGTAAGGGCAGAGCTATGGATAGTCTCCATAGAATGTTTTCTTTTCTTGAAACCATAGAGGTTAAGATACCTGCCATACTGTCCCGTCTCAAAAATGCATCCTGTATAACTAGTAGGTAGGTACATAAAGACTAGTTAGTACAGTAGTAAATACTTTGACTTGACAAAATTAAATAAGCCTTATGTATGAGTTAGTTAATTATAAAATCTATTTACCGAATTTTTAAAAGTTATTTCATTATTTAAATTTTCTTTTGGCCACTGCGGTTCAATATTAGCTTTGGTGCTTGGGCTTGGAGGGTTAATATCGTTCAGAAAACTAGAATTGAGTTCTGGAAGCTGCAACAATCATAATTATTTCAGTAAGTATTGTGAATTGTAATAAAATATTGTTTTCTAATTAAAGTAAACACAGACTACAGTTCTTTCAACGGATCTAGGCATTCGTGAAGATAGCCGTTCGTCTGCGCAGAACACAATTTTGTATGAAAAAGCAGTTACTGCGCAGACAAACGGCTAACTTCACGAATGCCTAGATCCGTTGGAAGAACTGTACATAAGTATATTGCTTACTACTAAACAAATTAGTTAAATGCACAGCTATTTGTTAGTGGCCTTACCAGACTCGAAGGTAACTCTGAACTAGCACTTGTTGTTAATTCCTTCTTCCATATTTCTAGGTTTGATTTTAGTCTTAATCGATCTCCAATTGGACCAATAAGTGATGCTATATCGCTATCACCAATTAGTTGTAGTGTGGTTATATCAATTCTTGCATCTAAACAAAGCGGAAGCCACCATATACAAGATTAGTAAATGCATACAAACACAGCCATTACACAATAGGTAGATAACTAAATGGGTTATAAATAAAATAAGTTTACTTCAGACCATTGATCCGTAAATTTGTAAGTTACTCTTACAAACTAGATTAGTACCATATTGTTAGTGTCTAAGAAACCCACCTCTCCCGCGAGGCGCGCCTCCGCCTCGACTCCTGCAATGAGCGGAGTCCCGTCTCGATATTTCACCAGCACTTTGCTTGTAGGTACAAGCTTGATGCTGGAGAAATAACGAAGAACACGACACGGTTGCTGAGACGTGCAACACATGCACCGAATAGAAACAGAAAAACAGCACTCGTAATTTTCTTTCTTACAGTTCTTCCAACGGATCTTGGCATGCGTAAAGTTAGCCGTTTGTCTGCGCAGAACACTATTTTGTATGAAAAAGCGGTTACTGCGCAGATAAAGTGCTAACTTCACGAATGCCTAGATTCGTTGGGCAAATAGTACTCACCTGCGAATATATTCACATATTCCAATAGTCCCCACTTACAGAGAAGGTCAGATGTTTATTGGTCCATTGTCAGGTCTTTCTTAGGTCACATTCACATCACACACAATATCACTCACAGAGAAATGATAATATAACAGTCCAATTTATTTCAAGATGCCGGCAGATTCAAATTGAATCAGTTACGAATAGAAACGAAACGAAGCCAAATAAGGAGGGACAACCAGCCAGTGTTGCCAACTCCAACTCAGTAAAAAACTGCGCACATGCGTAGGAAAAACCGTGAAAACTGTGTAAATTGATTTAAAAACTGAAAATCTACAGAATACATTGAAATCAGACAAAGCGAGCCTATTATAATCTACCTTTAAAAAACTTAAATTTGAATAAATGCCTAAACTGAAAACTGTGACCATTTCCAAAAAACTGTAGATCTACAGTTAAAACTGAGGGGTTGGCTACACTGCAACCAAATGACCAGTGTTGTCAACTCGGATTTAAAAAAAGGCTTAACCCAGGTTAGAAAATTAAGTAGATCTACGTACGTTTTTTTTATAAGAAATTAAAAAGAAGAGGCTAGAGTAGTTAAAACTGAATAAAACTAATGTTTTATTGAACAATTTCAGTCCATGAAAGAAAAAAAAAACAAAGTAAAACATTGTAGGTACCTATGCCACTAAGTTTTTTGGTTTTGTTTCACTTAGGTTCCTAAATGAGATACAGCATCACAGCTATATGGATTCCACGCAATTAGTATAAAACAGAACGTTTATTAACTTTTTTAATAATAAATAAATAATGCTGGACATTTCACACAGAGTCATCTAGCCCCAAACTAAGCAATGATTGTACTATGGGAACCAGGTAACTAATATACTAGGTACTTATATCCTTTTTTTTTGTAAATACATAGGTACATAATTATACATAGAAACACCCAGACCCGAGATAAATATTTGCAGATCATACAAACATTTAGCCCGCGGCGGGGATCGTACCCGCAACCTTCTGCGTCCCAAGCGGGCTTTCACCCACTGCGCCACAGAGGTCGTCTTAAGTGGATGATTTAAGTGGAAATACTGGAAATCATGATCATTCAGCCTCACGTTATTTCCCAAAAATTTAAAAGCAGATACCATTTTTTTACGGATAGAAAATCTGCTCATAGACATCCAATTACGTCGAGGGAACGTAATTGGGGTGTGTGGGGATGTTGAATACTCGACGACCCAGTAAAAACTACCCAATGGCCATAACGAGGGGCTCCGGGATCTCCTACGGAACGCACGCGGTGCCCCTCTCGCATTTTGCTTTGAGCAGAATCCCGGTAATGGCACCCACACACGCGGCTGTTAAACCACGTGCGTGGAGCTAACGACGACACCTGCCTAACAGTGTCGCCGCCCTCCCGGGATCTGCCAGAGCCCTCACTCCGACCGCCTTCAGACCCGAAAAGTCTCTTGTTGGGCAGGGGATACCACTCGCGCCCTCGCGGGGCAGGCGGTGTGGGGCTGATACTGCCAACAACCCGTTCCCACCTTCCATCCCGAGCGGGTTCGGCCTCGCTCCGAACCCACTCCGCGGCCTCGTCATCCAGACCATACAAGTGACTGGTGCCAAGGCAAGTCAGTCAGCGCGTATCCGACCGAATCGCCAAGGCACCTACATCCCGTGATGCCGGGCAAGAGTAGCGAAGGTGGCGATATTGCGCAGGACATAGGCTACTTTTTATCCCGGAAATCGTACGGGATTGGGATAGATAAAAAGGAAATATAATAGGGACCCATTAGTTTTTCCGGTTTTTCCCGCGTAAATCCCGATCTTGCGGGAATTTCTGGATAAAAAGTATACAGGGTGTAAAAAGACAACTACCGAAAACTGAGGGGTTGCAATCAGACCATGATTCTAAACATATTTAGCGAAAAAAAACGCGAATTTTTTTTTTGACTTAGCTTAGTCATTTTATTTTATATTCAGTTATTTACTACTATTACAACATAATAAGATCATACCTACCTAATAATTTCATTTGTAAAAGAAAGAAACAGTTAAAACTCAAAATCCAGCAATCTACGTAAAACAACGCGCCCAGAACATACGCAAACAGCACTTTTCAAACGCTGTTTTCTCCGGATTTAATGATTTTTTCGGAAAATCCTTTTGGATTTGGTTGTGTGTTGGGATGCTGTACCTACCCCTTTCGGCTTCGGTAGACGTCTTTTTACACCCTGTATAATGTATAAAGTATGTATAAGTAGCCTATACGTTGACCGACAACCTCCTCTATCTTCCAGTGAAAGTTCCATCAAAATCGGTTCACCCGTTCCAGATATTATCCCGGACAAACAGACAGATAGACAGACAATTTTTTTTTTAAAGTTAGATAGTGTTTTAGTATCGTGTAAATAATAAAGTAAATATTATCGTGTAATCGTGTAAATAACTATATGCACTTGGTATAGCACAGTTATTTTGAAATCACAAACAGACTCTTCAATTTTATTTATTTGTAGTATTGATACAAGTGGCAAAATGATAATATACTCCCTATATTTAGGGAAAAACCCAAAAACTTGGCAAGTCTGCCTTGATGTGACTTATTCTAAGGATGTGACGATGTGACCTATAAAAAAACCAGTCAAAAAAAGAGGTCTTTCTTGACATTCCATCGTGCCGTCATTTACTATGACGTTAAATACCGTTAGCTACGATTGATTAAACCAAACTTTTATTATGACAGCATGAAAGATTATCATGTTAACACGATAGTTCATCATGATAGCATAATATACTTTTAGGTTTTCCCAACTATCTATAGTGACTCTACTGATAAACCCCACAGATAAAGTTAGAATGAATTCATGATTTAATTTTTGTAACGTGACGATTTTAATCTTTAGTCAATACAGTCTTGACATTTAATCATGCGCAGTCTTGGTAATTTAGTAAACATCATGGCTCATGTAAGTTATAAACTTTAAAAATATCGTTATTGTCATTTAATCAGGAAAACAACAGATTACTATGACTTTCTCGATAAAACGTCATGCTAGTGCTGATAATTCATTGGTATGTAACTTTACGTTCTACTGATGAACAATCATGACAACCAACCAAGTTTTTCATTGTAACTAGTTGTGATGCAACGTAAATCGAAGCCGGCTGAATAACATTTTAAATTGCACATGATACTAACACAGTTGTCATGATTAGTTATAATTCTTCATGTTTAAATTTAATGAAGGACGAGATTCATTTTTCTCAGTGTAACAAACAAAAGGACCCTCGTCAAAAAAATCATTAGTGTAACAACAATAATTTGTCGCCGAATAATTAATTGCCATAAATGAGAGTGATGGGAAAATAATTCGATTAATAAGAATAGTAAGGGAGGAAATGTCTAGAAAATTTGATTACTGCGCATTGGTTGTGATGTGCGTCTTATGATACGAGCTCAGTCTGCTTACAGTACGAGTAAGTACGTTGTAGTTGCCAGTATGTTGAAAACTTCTTTAGAAACTTGAATGCCATAGAAATTGATAAACATCTAAGAATTTCAAACTTACAAAATAATAGAGATTTTGAATGAAAAAAACGTAAACGTAAACAGGGTCACGACTGTATCCCCAAGGCGCGGTAGACATTCTCCCAGATCTTTATATTCCAGATCCTATGAAGATGTCTAAGGGGGTAGTCAGAGGCATGTACAAATACATATTTGATACAAGCCCACATCTTGCAGAAGTTAGTATTCCATACGTGGCAGGTTGCAAGCCCATCGCCGCCTATAAGAATACTAACTGGTTTCCTCACGATGTTTTCCTTCACCGTTCAGAGCTCGTGTTCAAGCGCATATAAATTTTACGAAACGCAAAATCCATTGATGCACGGCCGGGATTCGATACCACGACCTTCGGATTGAAAGTCGAGGTACAACCCCATTCGGCCAACACGGCAACACGGATTCGAAAACTCAGATTTACCTTAGAAAAATCTCGCTCTCATTTAAAAATAAGCATGAAAACAAAACGAAATATGAGCGTGGAGTGTTTTTCGATAATTACAACGGAGCCGGCGATCGTGCCGACCTTCTAATTAATTCTGATATTCAAGCTGACAAATTCGCAAAAACGCCTATTCATTGCTACTCTTTGTAAATAAACTTGGCTTGTAATTAGGAACTCGAGAAAAGTTACAAAATTGCTATCCTCTTTGAAGCCGTGAAAGTGAATATTTTCTTTGTTGAATTACAATTAGATAAATAAAGAGGGTTACCTTCATTTTAATGCTGTTTATTATATAAACGACAGTTTAGGAGGCGGTGCTGAGACATGAATGTTAATATAGCAACATACAAACAAAAAATGGAAAATACTTAAAAAAATTATAAATGATAACACCAAGAAAAACTCTTTGTGTATCAGAAACTACAAGTACCATTGCACCACAACACCCAGATATCATTATTACCAACACCCAGACAAATTGCAAACTAGCTGCGCTCCCGCGGTGTAACACGCGGTCCCTCGGATTTTTTTCGGTAAAAGTAGACTATGTCTTTCCCTGGGAACCTTTATCCATGAAAAATTTCAGCGTAATCTGTTCAGTGGTTTGGGCGTGAAAAGGTAACAAACAGACAGATAGACAGACAGAGTTACTTTCACATTTTATAATATTAGTATGGAAGTATGGATCATGAAATGTTTGTCCCATCGTGACTATAGAATTTGCATTCAACTGCATACCTTGTCAACCAGCAGGTTTAATTAGTCTGTTTTCTATGGTATACGTAATAATGAGGGTTAAAATAATTAAGTGGTTCAACAGGCTTATTATTTCAGGGATCACTATAACTCAAAAGGTAGTAAAATAAGTGCGTTACACCCTAATTTATCATTCTCCGTTGTTATTATAATACGTGCAGATAAACAGCGAAGCTGAGAGGCTATTTTTACGCATAACGAGGCATAAAATTGAAAATGCCCAACATCTGTGAGATCCCACTGAAGAACTAAATGGCACTGAAATTGGTCTCAGTCTCTTCAAATAATCTCCTCGTTGAAATGAACTTTATTACTTTGGCTTAAGAGTTGAATTTGATTAGATCATGGTAACACACTGGTGTTACCATGATCTAATCAAACTAACTGTACTAGTGAATGTTCAACATTGTCTATCACAAGTTTACCGAAAAGTACAATACAGATACAATATAGGGGTTTTCAAATCAAGAGTGAATAGGTTCCTTCTAGGTAAGCATGCTCCATGTTAGACCTCACTACTGCTTAACATCAGGCAGAGTGAGGTCAAATGCAGACCTGTTTAATAAAAAAAAATCTTAGACTGTTCAGTTAATTATCACAATATTATTTTCTGTTATTGGAACATTATTTCAATGGGTCCGATTAGCGCAGGATCGTGGTGGATGGCACAAACTTAGGGAGTCCTATACCCAGCAGTGAGTAAGTCAGGCTGTGGATGATAATGATGATTATGAAACATCATAGATGAGCTAGTGTGGCCAGTGGAAGACAGAGCCTGATCTTATTATTATTTTATCATCAGATCATCTTTTTGTTATTTCAGTGATGCCAGAGTGAAACTTCCTGTACTCATTTTCTGTTAATGCGTCTGTGGCTGAAATTCAGCTTCAGCGTTTAACAAATTTATGGACCGAGGGCAATTCTTTAAATAAAGGATGAGATAGGTATTTTATTGCCTGCACTGAATTCACCCGATGAGATTAGTGAAGCCTTTAAATATTTCACTTGGAAAAACAGTGTTACATTGAAAGAAATGTAAATTCAATTTGTTCTTAATCCCAAAACTCTATGAAATATTTGAAAATTGCCAATATCAGTCATCATTGGCTTATCACAAAACCATGCAGTTCAATGAGCTGAAAATTTTAATTTAGGATAATTCGTTTATATGCCGTTTTCAATTAGATTATAACTGATTGTTCTTTTCAAATTGTATTTTAAACAGATTAATTCGTTACATTTCTTCTCTGCTTCTCTTACATTGTCAGTGCATTATAGCAATACAGTGATACATAAAAGGTTATAAAAAAAGGCCATTAAATCAAAGAAACTTCGAAGGCATTTACGGCGAGATTTACTCGACTCACCATAAAGACAGAGACAATGTCAGCGGCACTGTCGGCCCTACATTTGAACTTATTTACTTCAAAAGCAGGGACAGCAACATTTTTTTCAAATGTTGAGTGTAGCACCTACCTAACTCTCTCTTCCTGGCTATTTATCCCGCATGGGCGGTGGGGTCAGCCTTTCTAACTCTCCTCCTCCATGAACTCCAGTAACACGTATAACGTAGTAACGTAAAAATAAAAATATAGACTATATTCAGCAGTGGGTCGATGTGAATATAAGATGTCATAGCCCCGCACTAAATGAGACTCTCCTACCCCACTTAATGCGAGTTCTCATTGCGTTTTAAGGAGGATCGCGTTGCACGTGTCTACGAATACTCATATAATTACGTCTAGCCAGTGTCTTTGCCAACTGCACTTTACATTTTTGATACCCTATTCCTGAAATCGTAGACCATGGTACGTTGGTGGATCTCAGTATCTGATTTAACTCACATTATCAGAAATAAATTCAGTTTTTTACCATTAGCCATCCAATTTTTGGTAGTTCTTGCCATTATTGTATTAATATATTCATGATAATAAAAATATTTCTATTGTTACTAGTGCGCTGAAAGTGAAGACTCGAGAACGTCTTATTGGGACGTTTTTTTCTTCAGTTCACTTCATGCAGGGCAGTGACAGTCACATGTTTCACTACAGGATTTTAAAATTTTGGTAACTATGAACGTATTATCTTCTAAGGTATAAAATATCATTGCATAGCAATGAAAAAGAAACCTTCACTAGCAGCCTGTTTTCTGTTCAAATGCGGCTCTACATTTTGCTGGCAACATTTGCTGTGAAATATGTGGAGTTCGGCGTAGGGCATATTGGGGTATATTTACGTCGTTTGGGCAAGATTGAGAAAAGATGTCCCAATTTCTGAATTTATAAGATATTTGACGATTCCAGGTGTGATAGACAAGATTAAGTAACTTTTATAAGGTACCAATAAAAAAACATTCCAAACTGATCTTTACTATTTTACTGACCTTATGCTATTTTACCTTTTTTGCAATTACTTCGCTTAACATCTCTACGTCAGAATCCCAACAGATTTCCTTAAATAATTACCTTTGCAACAATTATGATAAAGTAGCACTACTTCAAAATCAAATAAAATCTTCTTTAAAGTAATTGCAATCTTTCAAAGTGGCCGGCTATACTCAAGAAAACAATATCTGGAACGAAGATAACCGTACAAACGACACCAAGACAACGGGAGCTGACAGGGATGGATTAAGTAGAGATTCCGCGTGGTTCAATGACAACGATTGCATTATCGACTCAGAAATAAGTACCTTCTCCGCAGTTTTGAATGTAAATTAATAGGTTAGTCGATGACTAAAAACTTGATAGTCCACCGCGATTGCATTATGCCATGACATTGAATAAGCTAATTTTAGGTTATGCTGACGCTCCCACTTCACTTCCCGCGTCCCGCGTATTTGACGCGCTCTAGTTGGCCCAAAGCTTAAAAATATTCATGAAAGAACGTTTTGCCCAAGCACCGGTCTGAAAAAGAAATTGATAACCTCAGTAATTTTTCAGCTAGTTTTATACGGAACCATTTTAGAATTCACTTAGTCCTGTCTCTCTGAGTTTCAACAACTTAATTTATCAACAGCTTGTTACTGCGTTACTGCTTGGAGCTCAGTTTGCAGCCGGATGTCGTCTTATCTTACATTCTGTAATAAACAGTCTTTTGTGAAGTTCTTGGGGGCATGTGAGCTTTTAAATAAACCTATGGTGATGGCACAAATCGAGTGGTTCTGAACGAAAATAAGAAACGGTTGGTAAGATGTAGGTCGACTTTCAATCCAAAGGATGCGAGTTTGAATCTTGGTCTTGCATCAAATAGACTTTTTATTTTATAAAATGTATATGCGTATTAACAAGACCTCAAAAATGATGTAAAATAATGTTAACATTTCAGCTTATCCACACGTATTAATCATGTTATTACTATGGATGAGGCAATTAATCTGAAGATGGTTTATGTGCTGGGCAAACTTATTCCATCTCAAGCAATTTTTAAACTTAAGTTCTTTTTAAAGTGGCTTCTGTTGCAAACACTACTTTATTTTTGTAGCAGGACAAAAGTAACGTCTCAGAAGCATTTTATTTTGTTCCTAAGCTCCATACTCAAGCAGTTGTAAATGAACCGTCATTGAGATGAATTTATTCAACTAGGGCGTTGAGACCATTTGTTCATACGATGTCTTCTTTATATTCGACTATTCCATTCTTAAATAAGTTTTATGGATGGTGAAATCTACAGTAGTTGTGTATCAAACTTATTAACAAGAATAGAAGAACAAGACAAGCACATACCTGTAGAATATCAGGTGTCTTTCTAGCATCAAGATTCCTTAAACTGAACTCCAATCGAGCGGAATGCAATAAAGACATTTTGTACTTTAGATGTAAATCACTGCTTACGCTCTTCGATCTGATTTCTCATTCAGGAAAGCAATAATGTGAAATTATTATTGTATGTAAATTGATAAATTCTATGTTAAAAAAATTAAAAATGAAGCCGGTTTATCAAAAAAAATTGATCCTATTACAACTTCTACGAGTATGTTAATATTTAAAGTATATAGAAAATTGTAGACACAGTATAAAATAATAATGTATGACAATAGGAAAACACGATACAAAATTCCCAAACTTGAACAATGGAGATGTTCAGGCATTAGTCGTTCGGTTTATTTCGTTTCAAAAGCGGGTTTATATATGAAGGTACACATTTTTCCAGGTAAAATAATAATAAAATGAAATTGTGCATGAAATATGTCAACGCGAGTTCCCCGAAAATATAAGTGTGGGGAAAATGTAGGAATTCGTGCCCCCAGGGGTAGAAATTAGGGTACGCACAAAATCTGGAATAAGGCCCAAAGAAATGTTGTAGATATCCAGCAATTTAATTTTACGTGGCGCTACATTGTTCCCAGACTAGTAGCAACATACTTTCTACTAAAAGTATCCCTAAAGGTTCTACTATTGTAACATCAGAATGTAGATCGCATGTTTACTAAATTAAGTTGGGAAAACTTCAATTTCAGCATTCAATTTTGCTGAAAACTTTCAGTTCTTTTACATTATCCTACTTGCTGACTATTTAAAGCATACGGGAATAGTTAGAAACAAAATGCTGGGTAATAGTTTTAGTTTTTTATAACTCGCTGCACGTTGTGTTACGGGTATATCTCTTCCTAATGTCATTTCAATTTTAAGAAGATGAATCCTCGCAAAGAAAGTGTTACGGTATTGATCTCGCGAAACAGTAGAATCACCTAACTTTCAAGACGATTCTATGTGATCTAAATTGTCTTATTTAATACATGCCTTTTAAACTTTGATTTTATAAGAGATATTTCGCAAACATAAAAAACTTCTGTAGATCCGTTGTCAAGGTCAATACTTCTTCGTAAAATGAAATAAAAATTACTCAGTGTTTCTTCCACAGTGATAACAAAAAACGTTATTTCCCGCTCATCCATCAAAACCTACAAGCCGCAAACAAAATGAAGCATCATTATACAATCAAGGACAACCGGCGCCTGTATAATATCACAAATCTACATGAAGTTAGTACTTCTGGCTAAAATACGCACATTAGGCACAGGCCGCTTTACTCATTTACAGGAAAGCAGTCGTGATGAGGTCGTCACAACTTGCTCGCTTTACCCCACCTTCCCTGTCTCCCCTAAGACTAGGTTCACAGTGCAGAGCGCATTATTGCGCTACAGTTGTCATTGCGTCAATTGTTATTCCTATTCGACCAACATGGCTACTAAAGCCATGTTGGTCGAATAGGATTATGCTTTGACTTTGAACATGAAATTGTTCGAAGTAGATCTTACTGATGTATATTTTACTTGGGTAAGATTGTTTACGCTGAAAAAAAGCTCAAAGTACTAGACTAGATCAACTTTGCACGCAGTATAATTCTTACATGAACCAACTTAAGGTGCTGGACGACTAGCATAGTGCATTGCATTGTGAACGTACCCCAAGCTCCCTCAGCCACTCTAGGTAATAGGCAGCGTTAACTAAATCGCCAACATTCACTTTAATTACGCATCCAGATTTCTTTCTTCCAAACTTTGCTCGTATTTTTTCGGCATCGGTCGAGGAGCTACGAACAAAATAGTATTCTGATTTAGGGGATGACTTTATTTTGTAGCCCAGTACCCGCGATTTTTCACGCGGTCGTGGCGCGGTCGCAGCGCCACTTTTATAGGTTTTGAAAGAAGAAACCAGAAAAGTAATCGGAAACAGTAGGTAGGGTTAGTATGCATATGACCACTCAGCAGAGTGTCGATTTCTAAATACGTATTGGAATACAATTAGGTACAATTTGTGCTCAATACCAATCAATACCAATTCAAGCAAAGAAGAGTAATTATCAACTTTTAAACTGCTTATATTTCTTTCACAATAATTAGTAAGTATTCGCTATTTCTTTCTTTTCATAAAATGTTTACTCTGTGCTCTTAGGAGGATAGTTATTCAAAAGAAAGAAACAATTTGTATAAGTAGTAAAGTAATTAAAAAAACCTAGTTGCAGTATTCTTGAGTAATTTGAGTTCAATAATTTTCTTTAGAGCACTCGACAGTTGATTCAATTTCGGACTGAGGGCAATCGGAGCATCGGCGTCTATATAAACAAGTTGTGCTTGCCAAGCGGGTGCCACTGAAACCGACTGTTGACGAACTTAAATTGTGTTTCTGAAGCGACAACTGTCTGTTCTTAGCACCGGTCTCTAGAGTTTGTGAGCTGGTAAGTAAACGATACGATGACAGAGAATACCTAACACTATGCGCTAATCAAGATTAATCCTCCGTGGCGCAGTGGGCGAAGGCCTGCCTGCGACGCATAAGGTTGCGGGTTCGATTCCCGCCGCGGGACAAATGTTTGTATGAAACACCCAGACCCGAGACAAATATTATAGAAACACCCAGGTGTTTCTATGTATAATATGTATGTATTTACAAACAAAAAGTATACAAGTAGTATATCAGTCATGTTAGTACCCATAACACAAGCTCTGCTTACTTTGGGGCTAGATGATGCTGTGTGGAAAGTCCAGCATTATTTAATTATTTAATCCTGAAATTGTTGGTTGTATTCTTCTGTTTAACAACGCATACATATTTGTATATTGTTTAATATTATTATTACTTACCTATTATTATCAAATTTAGTTTACGCGATGTTAATACTTAATTTATACCTAAGTTATATTATGCAAACCGCCTTCCATTTATGCCTATTATGCTTTTCTCACGTAAATGGTTGCCTGGAAGAGATCGCTTTCAGCGATAAGCCCGCCAGTTGTCTACCTATAAGTATTTTCTTATATATCTTTTTCGCTGTGGGTATGTGTATTCAATAAAAATTATCTATCTATCTAACAACGCATACACGAATGAAAACACAGACACAAGTATAAAAATCACGCGCGTAGTGTAAGTAGGTAAGTTTATCACAGCGTTTGTATAGAGTTTTGTCGAGTGTCTGTGCGATACAGTAATTTAGAATTTTGGACTATATTTATTTGTTCAACTGCTTCTTAAACGCAGTCGATATTGAATCAGGGTAGATGAACAATTTGATAATCAGCCAGGCATTTTGTATAAAAGTTACTGCATAAGTGCCAATACTAGGAACGGTGCTCTACGTTTGTGGAGACATCAAAAATAGATATTGCCAAAATATTAGAGGAGTAACTTTTGTTTGAACGTTTTATAGATTTTCAAGAGTTTGATTAGTGTAACTTATTACTTACAAAATACTGAAATAAAGTAAAACTTTAGTAACCCTCGTACCACATATCAGTTACTGGATTTATTGAGACCTGTTTCACATCCATCCCACCGGTAAAAACAGTTTACTAGAATCAGAGGTATTGATTTATTTGGCTATATTTGCATCGGAGCCGTTAGAAACTTTTTCCAATAGGCTACGTTGTACTGAGAATTCGTTTCATGCGCATACAAATAGCAGAATGAGCACATCTAAAAATTATAAACCTACAGTTTTTTTATTAGATTTGTAATCTCTGAACTCTCCTAGTGAACATTGTGGATTCTAGGAACCTAATAAACTTAATGGTCTTGACATTGAGTGATATACTCGTATTACATAAAGTTCATTTGAAATAAAGTACTTTTAAGCACAAACTTTCCCTCTTTATAAAATGTGTAAAATAATGCGTTAATTTTTTAAACTTTCGTGATTTGATGACGTTATTATAAGCTATTCAATAATAAATTATAACTAACACGTTATAAAAACCCAAATAAATGATCCTTCAATAGTAGAGACAAGCTCGTGCGTGGCGACATAACCAAACAATTTATCAGCCAGGCAATTCCTGCTGAGGTGGCGAGCGGTGACAACCCAAGAAATGTCCCCGGTAATATCGGGGCGTAACTCCGCGAAGCGACAAAGGGGCAATCGATCACGATTCCACCTGGCTAGAGTCGGCAATCCGAATGCGTGATACGCGTTAACTACCGCCAAATCGTTTATCCAGCCAAACGAAACCCAGTCTTATCTGTATAGGAATAAACGCCAATGCCAGTGGTCGATGAGCGTGAAAGTATTTCAGGCGATTCGTTTTGTCTCGCACTCTTCCGTCCCCAGGTAATGGTTCCCGCGATATTGGCGTAATATTTCTCAACGATGGCGTTTGTTATCAACGTGGAAAAGTATTTTTTCATCTCAATTCGAAGTAACCTACTCTGTTATTAATAGGAGTACGGTCTTTTATTTTTGTGGAGGCCTACGCGGAATCAAAATGTATGTTTTGAAAAAGCGGGAAAACTCTACCTCAATCATGTTATGTTGAGTATGAAGTTTACGATGATACTAAACCGTTCAACATTACGCTTTACAATAAAACCGCCTTTACCTACTTTGTCTGGGTTCCTAGCAATAAAGGCTAATACATTAAGTAAGGATAGAAATCATTCCATCTCTCTGCATAATCTTCATTCATTGCAATCTTGTCTAAAGTCCATGCAAATCTTTATAATCTACATAGACACCAAAAAAATATACCAAGATAAATGAGTTTCACTGCTGAAAAGATTCACCCAAGAATTCAATAGTTAGCTTTATTAGTTCTTTTCACCAACTCATTTCGGACTAGAGTGAATGAATGAAATTAAATGGGAAACTTCGAAGCGAAAATTACTCATTTCACACTCGGACTTTAGAAAAAGTTCGTGAAACGAAATATACTGGAGTTTGGGTGCTTTTTCATGAGCTAAGAACAATTTCTTTGAAAAATTACTAGTTCCATTCTTATAGATACCTACTCTCTTTAAAAACTCATGCACTCTTGATGTAGGTAGAAAACTCTTTTCTCATGCTCGCCTTTGTACATGTACTTTATAAACATATTGTTTGTGTCACTTTTCTCTTGTGTACAATAAAGAATTACAGAATTACAGAAGAATTAGGTAGTTTAGTCAATCATTTTATTAGATCGTCAAAGCTAAGCGAAGTCCTTCATAGTCACAAAAAGGATGAGAACTAATAAAATAAGGCTTATCAGTCATATTTCTGAATTGTCACAATATTAATAAAGATGAACGACATACGGCCTAAAAACTCAGTAGTATTGAGATCGCTCAAAGTTACTATCAGTTTAGGCCATTAACAAATTGTACTAAAATATCAACCTGAACAAAATAGCTTACTTAACCATTATATCATCGCTAGTACGAGTAAGACCCCTCGCAGGCTACAGACTTTCTATCGGCCATACTCATTACGAGCCGAAGTATGTTCCGTCTCAACTATCGGCCGAGAGAAAGTCTTCGCGAGGAGGCTAATAGTCATAATTATACACAAAGAAAATCAGCTCCAGGCTGATTAATTAAACGTCTACTCCAGGCGATATTTATGTCATTTTGATATGCACTGGCCCCTCGCCGCTGTCCCTTTATAAATAATGGCTCCGATCAACCTATTACTCAATTATTTGTCGGTAATCTGCTTAGATCGATATACTTGCGATTTTTTCGAATTCCTTATTAGTTTACTAAAATAGTTATGAGTACTTATTCAAATAAAGTTGAAGAAAAATTAAGGCATGTTGAGAAATTATGGACATGTAGAAAACAATAAAGTTTTATTTAATTCTGTGTGAAATGTCCAGCATTATTTATTTATTTATTTCTTAAAAGTGTTTAAACCATGCATTTTACAATAATTTTTGATGCATAAAATAAATATACCATTTTACATACCTATTAAAAACCAAGTTACGATATGCTTTTTAATTGAGTTGAAAGGAACTAAACTGAAGTTTAAGTTTTACATACTTTTGTTTTTATTTTGATTATTTCTACTCACAAAACGATACCAATGTTGATTTATTTATATCTTTATTTACAAAAATTAATAATGATTTTTAAATAAGTTAATTATTTGATTTGTATAAAGTTAATATTTAAAAGTAGCTTGCCACGCCATCTGTTGACAATCATAAACATATCTTTAAAACAACTGTGCTATGTAGCATAGCATAGGTAGGTTGATGACGTACTTTCCTGGTGGTATAAATTTGCTGAATAAATTATTATTCGTCCACTTCTTTTCGAGCCAGCAAACAACTCGTTTCATTTTCAAACCCTAACCTCTCATAACCAATTCCTCATAGGTAGTGATAGAATCAAAGTACCAACTCTTTGCCAGAAACCAAGTCTAGTAAAATCATCGCTTGCATATATTTTTATGAAATAGTTCTCACTCGTGCTCTTAATTAGTGCAATGAATAGCGAAGTCGTTCAGAAACCAATTTTGAATTAATTAAAGTTCCCTCCGGCACTTGTATAAGTGCTGAAGCTGCACTGGCTAATGAAATCATTGATTTGAACCGTTACTGAGTCAATTATTGGACTATCGAACGCTATCTTGGGCTGATGGCTTGCTACTCTGACATGTAGCCAGGAAGATAACGACTGATTGCATACCTAAATCACGCAAATCAAGCATGGTCCTAAGAATATTATTCATGAAATAATTACAACACCCAAGGCCTGACTCCGCGCTAAGATTTCCTGTGTTCTATTTTCTAATACATGATACCACAAATCCCAGATTGAGAAAATATTTTTTTTATATAATTTAATAATAATAAAATACATAAATAATGCTGAACTTTTCACACAGCATCATCTAGCCCCAAAGTAAGCAGAGCTTATTTTATGGGTACTACATGACTGATATAACTACTTATATACGTTTTGTTTGTAAATTCATACATATTATACATAGAAACACCCAGACCCGAGACAAATTTTTGTAGATCATACAAACATTGGTCCCGCCGCGGGGATCGAACCCGCAACCTTTTGCGTCGCAGGCGAGCCTTCGTCCTACTTATGTTGATCATGCAAACATTTTGTCAGTAGGTAGACAAAGTTTTTAATAATCCCTTGACTTCTGTGTGTTCAACAGCTAAAAGTTTACATTTCGATAGATGCAGTCCGAATTCAGTCGCCGCTCCTGAACTAAGTATCTCCTGAGAACTAACACGGAAATGCACTTAATTCAATTTTATATTCTTGAGAGTATCTGGCGGGGCGCTAAATTATTCCCGAGCCTTTCAACAGTTTATTGCACCCGGCAGCTGTAAAGGATACCTTGTTTATATAAAACTTACCACTTTGTGTACAGAGCACAGCTAAGTTTTCATACATTACTTTTCTATGAACTCTATTCAACTGTTATCCACGTGTTCTTCCTATCGAAAACCCTTCAAGTCTCTACATTATTAACAGTTCCATCTATTTATCTACCAAGAATCCAAATCGCTAAAACAACTTACATTGACACAGAACAAACAGTCCAATTTCTGTTATGGTAAAGAGAATAAGTAAAAACAGTGCTGCCAATTCCAGTATAAGCCTCCCCATCCTAGAAAATACACGCCATTTTTACCGCACTTTTACAAGTCTATCTTTTATGAAAAAGGGGATGTTAACGGTGACCTTGTATATTTTTTGAACCAGAGACTTTTTATGTTGATGGATGGCAAAAGGGCATACGGCTCGGTAGTAATTTCACCCCGGCACTGTAACTCCGTTATGTCAGTATCATCTGCGACCTTGTAATGAAAATTTTAGGACTCATTTTTTCGCGATTGCTGTGGGTATTCACCTTTATTATGTTTCAGGCTTTTTTCATACAAAGTATTGTTTGTTTTGTTTAGTTTACTAGGACGCTAAAACAGGTTATAATAAACATTTCGACGACCTCTGTGGGTGCAAACCCGCTTGTGACGCAGAAGATTGCGGGTTCGATCCCCACCGCGGGATAACTGTTTGTATGATTTGCAATTAATTTATCTCGGGTCTGGGTGATTCTATGTATAATAGTATGTATTTACAAACAAAAATTATATGTATAAAGTAGTATATCAGTTGTCTGGTTCCCATAGTACAAGCTATGCTTAGTGTGGGGCTAGATGATGCTGTGTGAAAATGTCCAGCATTATTTATATATTTTTAGATCATATTTTTTCAGTCACCTTTTCTATACCACACAGGTTAAGCTCTAACTTTTTTGTGTAACTTGTTATAATTTTTTAGCAGCGCTAAAATAAATACTGGCAACACTTTCCAAAGTTTTCTAACCCCTTTGAGAAAAATAAGTGTAAACTAATTTACCATCAAGTCATAAGTTTATCTTCAGTTAAAAATATCAGGTGTTGTAAGGTCATCCAATGTGACTTTGTGTTTAGTGGCAAAAGCCGTTTCTTAAACCACTCAATGTTCTGTACTAGCCCCTCGAGGGTTAGTCTAGGCTCTTTTTAAATTACAGAAATACCACTGATTAGATGTAATGGACTCGTATATTTTTATGCGTCTGAAGCAAGATATGAGTTATCTTGCTTCAGACACATAAAAATCAAATCATCAATATCAAGTATTCTCGAACTAATTCAGATGCGGTTACCGTTTTTTATTTTGTTTATCTGGTATTGATATGAGTTGAATAAACCAGCCAAATACGAAATGAATTTGCAAACGATGAGTTCTATAATATTTATTGAATTCCTGAGTGACGCTCCTTATTGGTGGTCTGTACTTGTTATTCAAGCTTCCACGGTACCTACACACTCAATTGTCAATCTATTACGGTTCAATTTGTGAAGTCTTGTAAAAGACTGACACATACGAACAAATGGACAGCGGTGTGACTGTTTTTCATATTTCTACTGCGTTGAGCAGCTTCTTAAAGAAAATTGTATCCAATGTAATTATGTTCACTAGGAAGTAGGCATACGTTTGTATGTAGATAACACTTTCCAACCACCCTCTTAAAGTTAATAACATTAAATGACGAAACCGTGCTCTTAATTAGATAACCCATTCCTACAGTACTCTACCTCTCTTCGTACTACGTTTATGGTTGGATAAGTGCAAGAGTTGAAGTTAGGTTTCTTCTCTATAATTCGACTTTACTTTAAAAACTTTACTTTATTATTATGCTTATCTTCATGCTACTAAACGTGAGTGATGTTCTAGGAAGTGGTGTTTATTAATCTAAACATAAGGTGAATTATAGTGTAGGCGGCTTCAATTAGTTACATACTCTACTATATCTTCAAATATCAAAGTTTGTGAAGATGTTTCGCTGTTCGTAGTACGAGTATAATTACATCTTAAATTGGAAGCGCTCATGCTTGTCTAGTTCTTGAAAATCCTACAAAGATGAGCGATATTAAAGGTGATCTAGTCTTTTTATCATGGCATTATACCTTAGGATAGAGTAAAATTACATTTGTTTTTAGGCAAAAACAAATTTTCTACAATTGTAATAAAATTCAAAATAGTCTGAGCCTGCTTTCTGATGATGAACTGAAAGGTGGAAGAACAAAACCCTTGAAAGGTTTCTAGAAAGGTCAGTATCAATTTACACTATAGAATAATCAGAGAATTCGCTTTTTTTCTATTGTGAACGAATTAGTTCAAATGCTCACCAAACAAGGTCCAAAACGGAAAATGTGAGTGCGAAGTTTGTAGCTGCTGATATGAGAAATAGAACCAGTCATCTGTCACTCTCGCTCGATCCTCTTAACAAATGTTGAAATAGATGCCACTTCTTGTATACCGAGTGTAACCGCAGGCGAAAGCTACAGTATACTCGTATATTCCGTGGGTATTTCACATTTACTCAATTCTCGGTTTTAACGTTGTAACAGGAACCGTGCAATATGGTAGAGTTTAATTTGAGTTCGTGCGTAAGCGAGGCCCAATTATAATGTCTTCGCGAGCTCAGGGCTTATCTTTGACCTGATTTCTTCGTACGTATTCGTTTCCTTACTGACTGACACATATTAAAAACAGAATAACCAGAAATCGGTTGGGGTCGCACACGAAAGATTCCGTACCAGTTACATGTCGAAGGGTTTTTATGGTATCTTTTAATTTGTATTATTAGTTTATACAGCGGTCAACATATCCGTGCAAACGGCCCAAATATCAAGTTTCTGTTTATTATTGCTTACAGATACAGACATTCGATGTACGCCGAACTGTTTGTGACGAACGTATGGACACTGGACAGACAGCGTACACGTTGTAACAATGTTATGTTTTAAACAAAATAATATTTCCACAAATCCAGACAAAATAATCATACTTTCGATAAGAGTAGCTCCGTTTGTTACAATCTCCTTTATTTTATGAGATCATGGTAAGTACCCTCCGACGTGACGAGACTCACTGACTGATATACCAACAAGTTGAGCAAACTACCCTCTGACTTATGACTGCAAGCAGTGATAACTTTACTTCGTACTTTATGGGCCAATTTATACAAAAACGAAGAGAAAGATGGTCTTTAAAATTTAAAATAGTCTAATTTTACAAATTGTATCTAGTATCATATTATTTCAGGGTATAGTCAATGTCAGAGTTAAAAAGCATTTATTCAGTAGAACCACTAGGATAATTTGAAATAGTTTTAATTTGACGATTCTCCTATTTCTTAGCGGCCAATATCTTGAACGAAGGCAAAACGGATTGTGGCATTGCAGGTCGCGGTATAGCTTACTTAGTTGTTCTTGATAGATCGTCGTAGTTATATCGTCGTGCAAGAAGCAACCTTCTATGCGGTCACAAAAGTGGATATACCAGCATGGCGGTCCAGCATGATGGCATCATGAACTGAGCGCTTCTGTTCCTCGGAGAGCACTTTATTTGTCAGTCCCAGTATAAAATTGTGAAGTCACGGTGCCAATTTTATACTGGCCATTTCAAGACGGCCTAAAAACCCCGTCACCGGACTTGTCCTTCATTTAAACTTACCCAACCCTTCGCATTCATAAGTAGTATATGGCTCAAATTCCTTCAATATATCAGCTCCACAACTCAGTGGAAGTGCAGTCCTCATGACAAGTCAGCGGCGAACCCACAAAGCGATTGATCACGTCACGGCCGCCCTTCATCTGTCTGTAGGGTCCTCGAAATCCGGAGGGTGTCAGTCGTCTTGACAACAAGGTCGAAGTAAGCCCATGTCACTCTAAATGAGATGATAATTGAAAATGAGCTTTTTGCGATCAAGTTATCAAACCTGGGGCCCAACTATGAGCTCTTATAGCGATCCATACGTATGGTAATAAAAGTTACTTATAATAAAATTTACTAGACTTGTCGTAAAAACTGAATCGTTTTGCAATCTAATACTTATGTAATACTCGTACAAGTGAAACAATTTTCTGCTTATAAAACGTCACGTTGACACGGTACGAAAACTTTAGGAACCTAAACTGGATAGCACCCAAACTGAATTATAGGTCATGGTACGGTTTATGTTAAAGTTACAGTTCAAGCACTCATATTTCCTGCGTTATTGTGGCAAATAAATACTTTTAATTTTTTCATTAAAAAATACACAAATTCTTCTGCGGCCTAGACCCCTCGCAGACTGCAGCCTTTTTATCGGCCCATAGTTGAGATGGAATATAGGTACTTCGGCTTATTTCTCCATACTCATTACGAACCGAAGTATGTTCCGTCTCAACTATCGGCCGATAGAAAATCTACAGTCTGCGAGGAGGCTTATAGGTACAATAAAAGCTTCTTTGCGATCCAAATATTACATACAAGACAAGTTGCACGCCCATTAATGCTAGCATGTATTCAAATTTGACATGACGTGTTATGGGACTGCATCGTTAAAAGCATAAGCTTTATTTATTTATTCTTTATTTCACAAAGAAATTACATTCATAAACTCTTAATATAGAGAAGTAATGGCAAAAGCGAGCTTATCCATAAAAAGAGCAAGCGAGAAGCTTTGTTATATAAAATTTGAATTCTTTCAGTCAAAACCAAAATAAGCTTAGTCAATCATATTTTAAAAATGAAAATCAAATCGCTGTCACACACCCAATTTAATCAAAACGCGATCACTTTAAAAGCACAAGCAATTTTATTTCAGTGAATTGCGCATGATTTCAGAATAATGAAACATTAATTTCCCTTAAGATCGAGTATCTAATTACAAAGCCTCATCCTATGTCCCGAGAGATATTAGTTTTGAGGACACCATTATTCAAGGTACTCGCATTTTATTTTATAAGAAAGAAACAAAACTGCCTAGCTGTTTTTGGCTTTTTATAAATGCTCATGTTCTAGCTAGGCCATCCAAATGCATTGAAGGTTTGTTTTATCAGGATATAATATTTTTTCTTTGTGGCCGGCACTTTACATTTTTTGGTGAAAATAAAATTATTTCCTTTATATAACAAGAGCAAAAGAAAATAAGTAAGTAAAAAGATACTTATAAAAAATTTCAACTATTACCAAGAACAATTTAAAAAAAACATAATTAATACTTCATCACTACAAGGTTTAGTAAGTATATCAATTAAGACTTTTTATACCTACTAGATGATGACGTTGAATTTTTTTATAAATTAAGTAACTTTTTACTTACCTTATTTTCTTTTTTCCTGTCATTTTTCTGAAACGAAAAATCATGCACGATCAGGATTTCAACCCACGCCCTGATTGAAAGTCGACACACTGCTCCACTTTGCCACCAAGGCTTTTAAATCGTGTAATGTAATTAAAACCCGAATTAGAATTGTCGAACTGATGAAGTAGGATCATTGTAGTTTCCAAAGCCATTTAATAGTTCAGCAAGTCACGAAATGATTTCCGATTGGTTTTGCCGACTAGCATTACCGGTTTTTCACTTTATCAGCTTTAATTCGATTTTAGAGTGACTCTTGAATAACTTTACCCGGTAAAATCCATTATAGGTCGGACTGGAGGAAACTCATGTCACTAAAAATAGTTATGCATGTAAAATAGCTCTAGTACCGTTGGAATAAGGCTTAACATCTTGGCGTACCAAATTTATTAATTTATTTACTTACACTAGGATGCACTGTGTTGTGAATATCAAAAACTACGACTGCCATGGTACCAAAGCTAAATCTTACAAAGGGTTTTTTCCCAACGTGTCCTATCCCACAACTGGTAAAGGTCTCCCCTTAATCCTTTCCTACCTCTAACACAGCAAAACGCTTACCTATTAGCTACTAGGCGTTCATATAGTAATTAATAGATTGAATTTCTTTACATAGGTATTTAACATAGATAGTAACATAGTTATACCAATAAAGCTTATTTTTGTTCTTGCATCTAGAGGTCGTTTTTTCCTTGAGTGCGAAAATCTCTTTGGTTCATTCATGGTTTATGTGTATGTCTTAATGCAGGTTACATTCAAAGTGAAACTTTTTAGCTCATTATACTATTACTGCGTCTGTGTTGAAAGTTAGGCGTGTTCACACAAACGGACAGAGCGGGTCGAACGGACTCCATTTGAAATTCTTATTAGCTTTCTCATTGGAAATTTGATTGTATTCGGAGACTAGTCATTTGGAAAATGCTGACGTTATTTTAACGAGGGACAAGCAAAGAAAATTGTTAATTAATGGAAAGCTAGACAAATAAGTTTCTAATCTAAACCCAAAGTACAGATTAATTCGGCCGAATAGCATAAATGCTATAATAGTACATTTTTGTAATTAAATTTGTAAATCTTGTAACTAAAGCAGATTCTACCCTAGGCAATAGAATAAGACATGATCAAGTATCAAGTCGAATTTATCATATAGAGAAGGATTTTTAGTATGTAGTCTAATATAAAATACAAATTGTTTGAGCAGGAAATTTGTTCAAGAAAATTTACTTGTGAATCTATAACCCTGTCGGCATGCACGGCCAGCAAACTATTACTATGATATACCGCCACAATGGATGCCAATAAAATGCGGCGTCCAAGGTCAGACGATAAGTAGTGTCAGGCTCGCGATAAGCAATGGCTTTCCTATCGCGTTTTATAGCACGTCCGTTATTACGTGAAATAGTTTTTGTTCCCTTAGAGGATCTCTAGATGGCAGTATACAGAGGTGGACTGTTCTCTTTAGAAAAAATAATAGGTTCTACAATTTTAGTTCAACTCCAATTTTTTAACCCTGTACTTGTCGTTACTAAAATATAGAAAATGCATTTGCAGTTTTTCCCGAATTTTCTCTTACCCTTTTTGCCCAATTTTTTCTATAACTTTTACTTAATATCATATTGATGGCTACATATTTTTTCTGAATACTTGGCATTTTATGCTTTATTGTTAGGACCATGAACTAACTACAGGAAATAGCTGAGATTTATCACTTCGGAATTTGCTAATTTTACTAGAAATAGGATACTTACTTTCACACTGATAATAACCTGTAATATACAGTCAGCATATCATCTGCTGTACTGAATTCATCCCTGTCTCTTATTGAATTCCTCGGAGAGTGTTTGAGCTGTAGGTACATCGTTGTGTGCGATTAGGGGTAATGGAAAAAGTTGTCGTTTATATAAGTAATGGTGTAATTTTCGGTCGGTATCTTTCGATCTACACTTCGCGTGTGGTAATTCTTATATTCTCCATTCAATCAGAAACGTATGCTTCAGGTGAATTTATTTTTTGAAAATATTTTTTTGTGAAGTATCTAACATCTCGTTATACATTTTCCGAAACGAAAAATCTATTGATGCACAGCCGGTATTTGAATCCTTTGATTCGAGGTACTGCCTCAAGTGGTAAACAAGGAAAGAGTGATAGAAACTAAAACCATAATTAACCTTTTTTTAAATATAACTTATGTTTTCATCCCACTAAGCTAAAGTTTCAAAAATACTTCAGTCCCAGTTTGTTTGTTAACTTTAATAAGTAAATTATTGTCCGAACACAAAGCAATTTAGCAGAAGGTGATATGGGTAAGTTAATTAAAATAGGCGTAACATACCTAAGTGGGCAAGAAAAGTAAATTTGAATGTGAATTTTCCAAACATAGATCCCATGTAATTTATAATTCATTTTAGGTTCCGGCTGTAAATTGAACCTAAGCTAGAATACTCATAGTACTTTATTTATGGTTGGACCTTTTTATAATTGGATAGGCCTTGTTTTGTTTCGTAACCACATAACTAGATCATTTGTATTTTGACCATTTTGCGAACAAAAGTTCTATTCAATACTAACTATAGGTACTAGCGTTCCTTCGGGAAATTTTCACTTATTTTTTCTTTTATAATATTACATTGACAAGACTTTGTTTTATAATAAGAAGCTTACTTCTTATACAGGATGTGGCAAAATTTAATAACATTGAGGGCGGTTATCTTTTTTTTGTTAGAAGATTTCGTTCATAAAAACTATAAGATTTTTGAAAAAAAAAAAGGTATGACCCTGTTGTTTTCAAGAAGAGAGTTAATAGGCACCTTCTGGGTAGGCTCGCTCCATCGTAGACCTCATTCTTGCCTATGTTAGTTTCGAGGTCAAGAGCATACCCATTCATCATAAAAAAAAAATTGGTGGCAATCGACGCGATTTTGCAAAAAAAGTCCAAAACGTTTCACATACAATTTCTCCTTCTCATCTTCCATACCCTGTATAATTACTAGAAAATAACGTTATTACCAATGTTGGTTACAAGCCATCAGCTCATGTCACTCTTCACCATCAAGCCTCATTTTACTCTGAATAAACTTGGAGACAGAAAGCAAGGTTTAAATAATTTTCAGTTTATTTCCCGTCCTTAGTAGTATTGAACAAAGGAAATAGAATCTTAATAGGCACTTAATACCTAAAGAAACCAACGGAGAACCAGCGTTCGAAGATAATCTCAACAATCAGGTACAATCGCTTCACAAAGCATTCAATTATTGTCGATGGTCTGTTTGTCTCTGTATAAAGAGCGTATTAGATCGCTATTTCGTAGACAGTTTAATTTTTTTACCAAAATTGTGCCCTCGCAGACAAAATACTTTCTATCGGCCGATAATTGAGACGGAATATACTTCGGCTCGTAATGAGTATGGAGAAGTACGTATAGGCCCGTATAACCAATTTTTCATACAAGCTTGCTTGCAATTACTACAAATACAGTGAGATATATTGGACTCTACACTCAAAATTTACATAACTGGAACAAAAATCAGCCTATCATGAAAACGTTATGTCCTACCACGAGAATCAAACTTGCGCCTCAGCCAAGCACCCGAATGGCATCGTGCTTGTCATGCTGTTACTACGGCATAAATTGAAAAAGACTGTATCCCCAGGGTAGTATACTCAATAATCAAAAATTGCGAGTCACCTGCTACTGAATTTAAATCGTTATTTTAATAAAGTTAAGATTACCTTTACAAACGCTAAGCTCTTCTCCAAAATAGAAGCTGATATACCAAACGGAGGTGCGTTTACGTCTACTTACGTTCATATTACAGCGTTAACCTGACTCCTTTATTGAGCATCACAACATAATGTCTGACACAATATCGTAATGCTCCTTTATAGAGTTAAAGCCGTGTTACATTACGCACTTCACTAAAGCAGCATGCACATCGGTGTTTGTTCTACATAAGCCTTTTTTGCTAGAAAGTAATTTTAAAATTAGAATATCTTTTGTGACCATGCTATGCCTTTCTGATCCTAAAAGAGTCCAAATAAGGCTATTTTGCATTTTACAAAGTAAAGCAGAAGTTTTTATAAGTAATGAGAAATACTGGTTCTAGAACTTTCGTTTTTTACAAGTTTGTAGACCAATATCGTGCAAGTAATCACTTCCCTATCTAGTAGTATATATAATAAAATATTCATTGATAATCATAATTTTTCATTCTCTGTTGTATTGTCGGCCTAAAGGTTTACTCGCGTGACGTCATATCGCCCCTTCCCACTTCCGCTCCAGCCTTCATTACAAATTCAAAGGTTGTTTAGTCATTATCATATAACACCTGTTGTCGGTCGCACTTACGTTGGTTATGTTTAGACCGAGGGCACTTAGTTGCCTGAGGTAGAAGTAAAAAAGTGACACATCTGACCGTTGTAGTATGTGTACAGTTCATGTAAGCAATGAGTGATTTTCTAAGGGTTTTTTTTTTCACGAAAAACTCCAAAAAACCCATACCATAAAAAGATAACTTCCTACATAAATAAAATCATAGAAATTCCAAATCCAAATCTCAGTGTGCCCTCGTTTTTTTTAATCAAATCTTTGACAAATCTGTTGATAATTTCAAATTAAGAATGACAAAACCGATTCATAAAAGGAATTGCATTTTTGTTGCCTATTTCAACGCTACTGAAAACATTGTTTCAGTTTTTAGTAACAGTATTATTACACAGTATGGCTGTTTCAAACAAGAATAGGTGATTTCGTTGCCTACAATAGGTACCCGCAGACTTAATGCGGTACTTTACTGTAGAAAAACTCCAAGTAAATGGGAAAATTAAGCACATACCTTGTTGTAATGCGACCGGGCTGGCGATAGAATCCATCGAAATCTAAGTCTTACCCTAACGTTCTAAAGTTCAATTTAGTTTGCATGAAGATAAGGTTGCATCGTAGGTGGAGTTCATAACACGGAGTCTGAATATGGATGCAAAGGTAATTGAGTGAAATCAAGGTAAATAAGTTTACGCTAGAGAATATGCAATAGATTGTTTGTGGTAGCTAATGTGGCATATTGAGAATTAACACTATTGCTAACGAGAGTTGATTCACTCTAGTGAGGGAAATACCCTCACTCAAGAGAACTACTATCAAGTTTCGTAACCTAGTTTAGGTTAGAAGCGATAGCTTCGAATATTTATACATCTATAGACATTCTTTAATTTACTGCATAAGCACACATGCACATCAATACACAGAAAAAACAATACAGCAATCAATAAAAGGAAGAGACACGTTTTAGTAAAAAATATAGGTAAAGTAAAAACAATAAGGGGAAAGTTTCCTAACAGTGCAGCAGCAAAAAGATCACTCATTACTCATTTACGTGAACTGTATTTACGTGAACTTCAACTCTTATTTTTGAGTACTGTAATATAATACAATAAACTTTTGATAAAGATTATCACGTTCACACAGACACACTTTCTTAGATCTTTATGCATTCATGTTTTTGAAGATATCAAAAGGGATAATACATTTATGCATTTTGCAAAACTTAGAATTTCATGAGTGACAACGCACCGGTTGTTAACTAATTGCCTTCTAATATCGCAATTTTGCGATAGAAAGTAGAGTTCATTCCACTAGGTCAGCACAGATCCTCTAGTACAAAGATTACCTAAGCTTACCCATCACTCAACACAAAAAGTAGAGTATACGCGATCTTTGCTTGAAATATTGAAAAATAAAAAATCATC
Organism: Epirrhoe alternata; assembly: GCA_963565295.1. Classification (NCBI taxonomy): domain Eukaryota; kingdom Metazoa; phylum Arthropoda; class Insecta; order Lepidoptera; family Geometridae; genus Epirrhoe; species Epirrhoe alternata. The sequence continues at coordinate 5,956,235 of OY751381.1, read as the reverse complement.
CGAGTGCGAAGGGTAGCATCGGCTCTCATTAGGCGGGTATCTTGTTAGTGGGGCTATAAATGAGTTGGCACGGATGGCAACGTGCTAACAAGCGGTCATTTTTCAAATAAACAGGTAGTGTGGTCGGGTGTTAGGAGATTATGATGCAACATGATACCACATGTTACCCAGAACTGCAGGATCTACGCAATGTAAAAGCAACAGAATCTTCCTTCTAATAAATACGATAGCTTGTGAGGGTGGATCAAAGTCAAAGTCCATTTATACAGTAGGACCGCTGGGATCACTTAGAATCTTAGAACTAATTTTGCTCCTGTTCTGGATAGATAGATAAGATGTTCATCCAATAAAAAGTAACACACATATTCATGTAGTAAGTGTCTTTAAACTAAAATAAGACTTATGGATGTTTGACGCAAAAACTACTGAAAAATTAGCTAGCATAAAGAAATATTAATATTGTCTAGAATAGTTCATAGGCACTTTTATTACGTATATTTGAAGTATTCCCGAGTAACACAGTGAAGCGCACCTAGTAAAATTATAAGCGGGACTTGACTGGGCACCAGATGCCGCGACCAAGTTGAAATCCAAGCGGAATCCAATTAGAAATTATCTTACAAGTCACTTGTCCTTTGAAGATGTTGTGATCTCTTCGCGTCCAAATAAATATTTGTCAGTACCTAATTAATCGCACATTTAGAAGCAGTCAGACCCATGGATGAGATTTGCATAGGTGAAATTTGTTTCCGCCTATTGTAAATTTAATAAATGGGCATGTTATGAGAAGGGAAGAAGGTCATGTAACTACTAGGAGAGTGCTTGGTATGAATGTTGATGGATTAACGATAGAGGTAGCCCAAAGAAAAGATGGATTGCGTGAAGGATGACATGAGTAAGAAAGGAATGATTGTTGAGATGACGGCTGATAGAGGAGAATGGAAGAAGAACACATGTTGTGCCGACCCCACGTAATGTGGGAAAAGGGCTGGAAGATAATGATGAAAATTTAATAAAACTATCAAAAAATTCCAACAAAATCACTTTGTGATCTTTTAAAATACAAATAATAAAACATACGTATTCAATATGCCATGCTCGGGTTATTCCCCTGTGGCTGTGGTCAGCTGATGAGAAGCATTGACCTCAGGTACGAACACAACGAAGTTATCAATAACTCCACTAATCAGCTATAAGTTGCAAACTACACATTTTAAACTTTCGCGACTCGAAGACATTTTAAATTTTATAACGGTTTTTTTTTTTTTTTAGCTGTCAAAAATCGCCAGGTGTATAAATCAGCGATAGCGGAGCACTTGCTAGAATCAGGATCAAACCGCTGGATCGAGTTACATCAACCTTTAGTCCTTTCCAATGATCGCCATTATTATACTAGAATTGTGCGTGAAGCAGTTGAAATAAAGAAACACAAAAATTTCAACCGGGAATGCGGCTACAAACTGTCATCAACGTGGGATCCAGTGATAAAAAAGTGTTCGGGTCGTGTAAGAACGTCTAGTACTAACTTGGATGTTGTCAGTGTAGTGTGTCGCGACCCTAATGTTATTTTGTGTTGACCGAATGAGGGTAGTTTCTCATCGGTCGAAGAGGCGAACGAGTACCGGCGGGCAGTCTTCTCGTGACCACGGTAGCTGTAACGCTACTGAAACGTCGAGGTAAATAAACAAATGTTATACCTACGCGATTAAGTCCCGTTATAAAATTTAAAATGTCTTCGAGTCGCGAAAGTTTAAAATGTGTATTATCAAGCCGGTACGGGCCGGAAATTGTTAAAAAAGTACGAGACCTAGAAAAACTTCGGATAAAGAGAGTGCGGGTGGAATCATCATTGGTATTTTTAATTAAATGTCGTGATACGGACGTAATTCCAACGTGCGCGAGAATTAAACCGCGTAGTGACATTCTTTTTTCCGGAGGTATTCTCCGAAGTGCCAGTGTTCGTTTGCTCAAACAAATAATTAGGAACAATTACTGTGAGTTAGACAAAGTGAATTGTGCGTTACACAGATTGCATTGGGAGTGTAGTGTTGTGCTATCATACGATGATTTCACTATGTGTGATAGAATTACCTACTTACAAGCTGATCGGATTAGTGAATTGTGTAGTGTTAATCATGACCGAAAATATAAAAAATTATGTGATCGTCAGAAACGGAACACAATTCATGAAGAGGATCTGTCTTCGGTAATTAATTTATCTAGTACGACATTAAATAGTGCAACCGAAAGTGTCTTAGCGAAGGGTTTGAATTTTGCTACTACCCCCCAACGAATTCCGTACGAGAAAATTATAAGTAGTGTTGAGGAAGTCATAATACGTAACAAACTACCTTCCAGTGATTCGGAATCGTTAAGGCAAGATGTTGCGGTAATATTACGCAGGGCCGCATTACCGAAAAGCAACATTTCTTCCGAAGAGCGGGAAGCTCTTAAGGACTTGCGCAAAAACAAAGATGTATGTGTTCTTAGGGCCGATAAGGGGAATGCTACTGTTGTGATGGACTCGGAGGACTATGATAAGAAGGTACGTGATTTGTTGAGTGACACAAAAGTATACAAACCAGTGTCGTATGACCCAACCGCCAGAGTGACGCGACGTATACGTGCAGTGATTAGGGACAATCAGGACATTATGGAGGAAGATGATTTTGCTTCCCTATATAAACCTAAAATTGCACAATCACCAAAATTTTATGGGTTGCCTAAAATACACAAAACCAACGTTCCAATGCGACCAATCGTGAGCCAGATAAACGCTCCGACGTACAGCCTCGCGGGACACGTTTCAAAAGTGCTGCAACCATGGGTGGGTAAGACGTCTTCATTCGTGAAAGATTCTCGCCATTTCATTGATATAATTAGGGACATTAAACTGGAACCAGATGACATAATGGTGAGTTTTGACGTTGAGTCACTCTTCACTAATGTTCCTTTAAAAGAATGTGTAGACCTAATTAGACGGAAAATTTATGAAAACAGCATACCAGAGGGATACATTACTTTGTTACGAAACTGTTTGGAAGGAAGTTATTTTTTATATAGAGGGCAACACTACCTGCAGATAGATGGAGTTGCTATGGGGAGTCCTGTAGCACCAGTTATGGCCAATATCTGGATGGAACACATCGAGACGCTCATACAGTTTCCATCTGGTCTTAAGTTATGGAAGCGCTATGTAGACGATGTGTTTTGCATTATGAAAGGTAACAAACCAGAAGTTGAACAGTTTCTACAACATCTAAACTCAGTACATGAAAAGATCAAGTTTACTTATGAGTTGCAAAGTGATCGTACACTACCGTTTCTGGATATAAAAGTAATGGCGAAATCGGATGGTTCCCTAACACACACTGTTTATAGGAAACCTACTCACACTGACAAATACCTAAATGCCATGTCACACCATCACCCGAAGCAGTTAGAGTCAGTGGTTTCTTCATTAATCGATAGAGCCTATGCATTGTGTGACCCAGACTTTCTACAGGAAGAACTTACACATGTTAAAGGAGTGCTAGTGAAGAATAACTACGGGGTGAGGAACATGAGTGCTAGACGTTTGAATAGGGTACTGAAAGATGACGTTCCGAGACAACGAGCATACTTGCCGTATATTAGAGGGGTGACAGACAAGGTTGGTTCTTTGCTGAAGAAGTACGCAATTAAGACCGTCTTCACTCCACTACTCAAGATAGCTTCACAAGTAGGAACAGTCAAGGATACTATACCCTATCAAACACCTGGTGTATACAAGGTCGATTGCAGTTGCGGCAGTTCTTATATTGGACCACTGGATCGAGTTACATCAACCTTTAGTCCTTTCCAATGATCACCATTATTATACTAGAATTGTGCGTGAAGCAGTTGAAATAAAGAAACACAAAAATTTCAACCGGGAATGCGGCTACAAACTGTCATCAACGTGGGATCCAGTGATAAAAAAGTGTTCGGGTCGTGTAAGAACGTCTAGTACTAACTTGGATGTTGTCAGTGTAGTGTGTCGCGACCCTAATGTTATTTTGTGTTGACCGAATGAGGGTTTCTCATCGGTCGAAGAGGCGAACGAGTACCGGCGGGCAGTCTTCTCGTGACCACGGTAGCTGTAACGCTACTGAAACGTCGAGGTAAATAAACAAATGTTATACCTAGTTGCAAACTAGCTTCTTAGGTAAGTTCCCGTTTGCAATGATAAGGATATAATTATGGCTAACGAGTAATTGTGTAAAGTTGTAGTAAAATTCTGGATTTCTTCCTTGTGAGAAATATAATTTGTTCGCGAATTACGAGCTCTATTGAGGAAAATATTGAAAGGAAACTAGTAAATATTATAACAAGCAGTTCGGAACATACGTAACAAGCAAATACTTATTATGTATAACGAAGATATGTTCTATATGTATATAAACACATTCAGAACATATGCTGCTAAAATCATAAGACTTTCTTTTGACTGTGCCGTAGTTGGATACGAAAATCGCAAGTAGAGAAAATTGATTGTGTATATCTGAAAATACGAGTATAATGAATTAAAAGCATTCTTACGGAGTATAACTCAGTTAAGCATATAATATTGATGTTACGTGAGCTCAGAATATACTAACGTAATAAATCTAGACTTCAAGTAAATTTAGTGCGTAGGTTTTAGAAGGAGCACTAAATCACAAGACACGGCAGAAGATCGTATAATTGTCCTTACTCCGCCTTATAAATCAAATTAAGCTTCTAAAAGCCGATATACGAATACCTACTCTACTACTCAGAACACAATAATTAGTTATAGGTACTCGTAAAAGCGAGAGTGTAAAAAAACTGACAACTGCTTTGAAAGAAGTGACACGAAAAGAGTTTTTATTCAAACATGATTTTAAGAAAAATGTCCCATTGAGTTGCCTGTGTTTGAATAACAACCTTATTTATGAATGCAGTGAGAACATAAAAAATAATGGTCAAAACATAAAAGGGAATAAATTACAATAAATCAGACATTTCAAATCATAAAGTATGTAAATATGCTAAAGTACCTATGCGTAGAGGATAGATGCTATTTTGTTGAAAATCTCCCTAAAATACGAGAACATCCATACTATACTATACTATTATACTATTATTACTATTATAAATGTGAAAGTAACTGTCTGTCTGTCTGTCTGTCTGTTTGTTACCTTTTCACGCACCGATTAAGCTGAAATTTGGCATGGATAAAGAGTATACCCCAGGGATGGACATAGGCTACTTTTTTTTGTCAATTACCATAAGGGGGCGGGAAAATAAGGGTTGGAAGTTTGTATGGGGAAAAAAGTTAAGCAACCCTGGGCGCGGTCATAAAAAGGATGGGTGACCGCCGAAGCCACTTTTTGCACTCTAGATTTTTTTACTTTTATTTGTATTTTGCATAATAAATTATTTAAAAATTAATGATAAACATGTAACATGTGTATTCCCACCCATCAATATATCCCAACTCCGAAGTTATGATTTTTTGATATTAAAATATTTTTTCCTTGGCTATAGTTAGAACGCCATCTATCGGTCTAGAGGTCAAAACTACTTTACACTTTTTCTCCTAGGTGGCGCTTCTAAAAACGTTTTTCGAAATACGATCGAGTATAATTTTCTTCGATTTTGAGTTTAGAAAAGTTAATGGAGATTTTTGCTTAGAGTTTTCGATTTTTTTATATTGCTGACGAAATCGCGGGTAGGTAATATTAGTTAATCGTTTTATTTCGAAATTCAACACCATACAGTAGGTACTTGCTATTCAAAAAAAATTATGTTTCAAGTCAATTTCTTCAAAAAAATTGCCGCTCGCTTCAGCGATTCTATACCAATTACCGTATTCGTTTTGTTCTTAGCATTGCAACATCTGGGTAAGATTTTCCCTACCTCTATCTATTAAGGGATTCTTGAGAGAAACATAGATATAAAAAAATATTATTATTATATCAAGGGACGGAGTTTTATATTTTGTATATACCTACTCTCGATTCACTCAAAACTCCTCTACTTTGTTCCTAATAATGCGCAGACGAAGTTGCGCGGGTCAGCTAGTTAGACATATTATACGGATATCGCTACTTTGATTTTTAAACTAGATCTTTGGCCAAGTGGACTATGACACTATCGCCGGCCCATCCTTATAAACGATTGCGTTTTTACAGAAGACACACAACTCAAAAAGTAAATATTAGGTACTCAATGCTCAAAGGTGATCTAAGTAAGTATGCAATATCTTAATGTTTGCATTTGCAAATAAAGGCTGGGTGTTGTTGATATAATGTTGGTGATACTCGGGGAATCCTGATCGGATGTTATCTTAACTACTGTTTTTGTCTGTTCTGTTAGTAGCGATAATATTATCTGAATAAACAATGTTAATTTTATGGGCTTGTAACTTTGGCAAGGAATGCTTTAATATGCAAAATTTGGTAATGTACCAAAATAAACGGAAACGGACAGCCTCACTACTAAGCAGGCGCGCGAGAAGCAAAAGTATTCTAAAAGAAATTTCAAATAATTATGCGTGTCCTCACGTTTGGAAGCTCTCTCAGAGGACGAAATCTCTTTTAGTTATTAAGTACTAGCTGTCCGTCGCGGTGCTACCCGCAGTCCCTTGGGATAACTTCACTCTCCCGGAATAAAATAATAGCCTATGTTCATCCGGGATAATGAATCATTCTAATGGTGAAAGAATTTTTCAAATCGGTCCAGTATTACGGAACTTATTCAATTCAAACAAACATACAAACAAACAAATCTTTCCTCTTTATAATATTAGTATAGACTAACCCCTATTGTGTATATTTTTTACTAACATGTTGTGGACTCTCACTGACTGAATAAATATTTAAATTATTAAAATGATATAATTCGACCTTTACCGATCCAAGTCCCGGATAAGTGCATTTTTTGGATGCATTTTTAAATTTTAGAAGACAATGTTTTATGAAATATACCTAAAGGTTACCTAGGTAAACAATGTTTTTGAATTCTTATTACCCAGGATGACCTGAATGTCATAACTTTATCGCACATTCCTCGTATCTACGCATTGCAAACACTCAAAGTAGTTCCCCGTTGCATACCTAAAGTGTTCATTGAGTATAAAATACAGGAAAATCTTGAAAGACATCAGTTACTTTCTGAGACTCGCAATACCCAGTTGAAAGTTTATTGCTTACAAAGCTTAAGATGAAGGGATATTTCTTGATTTTTGGTGTTGTCCTGATGATCGTGGCTATCAGCTCCGCAGAAGTGCATTCATCTTTAGGTAAGTTTTTTGTTTTATCTTACAAAATCCCGTGGTCTACTCTTTCACGTTGAGCATCTCTATGGTGGTTCAAAAACCATCATTCCATCTCTCTAGTTCATCTTCCGTCTTTTTTTCCATTTGAGATTTCAAATCTTTATCAGTTGTTTTTTTTTCAGAGAGTCAAGATGATGTTTCTGGACCGCTTCTTCAACGATTCCGCAGAGAAACATGCAACACAGTCCAAGAGTCCCTGGCGTGTGATAGATGGTGCCGACGCATTGGCCGTCCCGGCGGCGCGTGTTTGAACAACAAATGCGATTGTGATAGGTTTTAATTAAAGACTTGCCATTGTAACTTGTACCCATTGCATTATGTGAGTATTCATATACGCATTGTGGTAATTTTTTGAACAATAAAACATATATCGCACTTTTTCTTATAAACTTTCATATCATTTTTTACTTTATTCAAAAACAATTTTTGTTAATATAGACAATTATTTCGAGAAATTGGCAGTAAGTATAATGAAGCTAATAAATATCTTAAATTATGCAGTAAATGGAGCATGTAAACCTACGGTGATCCATGTTTCGAATAGAATAGTCGAACCGTGAACGAGCGCTGAAAACAATATATTTTCAGTGTTATTTTTAACTAAAGTTAGACAACCTGTACGTTTTTATAGAGCCTGTTTTGCACATCAAACGTGAATGGTACAGTTAGGTACTTCAATTCTATATTTTAATCTGAACTTTTTGGAATAAATAAAGTTATATTTATAGTTTATTAGTGGCTAAACTCGTGACAAACTATCAGAGCAAAAATATCTAGTTTCAAAACTCCCGCTGTTAATATTCTAATTGGCTGTGGCTAACAATTACTAACATTAGAATGCTATGTTCTTTATTTGGAGTCATATGACAGTCATATATAGTTTAGACATGCTTCTGACTACTTTCTTTATATCTTCAAAGTATATCTAAGAGCATGTCAAAGCTTGGGGATATAGCCTAAATAGTGATTAATTTCCATTATGACTGTACAGTGTAGGTAGATATAATTTGTCGACAAAACTAGTTTACTAAGCGTAAAAAAATAAGCCGCTTCCGAAACGTTTTGGATACGTTTCATAATAAAAATGGTTTGTTGTATGCGAAACTCGTCAGGTAGGCGAGCCCACGCCAATATTGCCAGAAAATGCCATATACCCCGGTATGGCATTTTCTGGGTACCCGCAATATTAAAGGCATGAAAGCGTGTAAAGGTAAACTATAGCATACCAACGGGCGGGCATACGTCAACCGCACGCTGTGAAAACTACAAAACGATTTTTGTACACTTATAATCTGGAAATTAATACATAATAAGTCACCCATTGTACCATATTTATACATGTTTGTTTTTAACTTTTGTTATTTTTATGGTGTACAATAAAGTTGTATTCTATTCTATTCTATATTAAATAAATAAAATAATGCTGGACATTTCACACAGCATCATCTAGCCCCAAATTAAGCAAAGCTTGTACAATGGGAACTAGTTAACTGATGTACTACTTACATACTTTTTTTGTAAATAGGTACATAGGTACATATGTATTATACCTACGTAGAAACACCCAGACCAGAGATAAATATTTGCAGATCGAACCCGCAACCTTCTGCCAAGTGGGCTTTTACCAACTGCGCCACAAAGGTCGTCATCAAAGATCATAATTAAATTGAAAATAAAAGAAATGAATTGATTTTTTTTGCATAATTCGTGAATTCGCGAGACCACCAGGAAGTGGCGCCACATATTTGCGAATCATGAATAAAAAATTTTGAAAAAAAAATTGAACCGACTTCACATAACACAAATAGACACTAAGAACCTTCTATGTACCTACACTAAAAAGAGAAAAATAAGAATATACACATGCAATTATTACCTAGTATTCAAATAATAAATTATTATGTTATATTATATTTGAAGAAAATTTTTATTTTTCAATTTTTAGTGTAAATAATATAGTAGGTTAGGTTAGATATTGGAATAGTCAAGATTAAAGAAGTTAGAGTGAGAATCCCTCAGGAATAAAAATAAATGGGATCACCTCGAGCGTATTCAAACATGTCAAACTATTCAATGTTTGACTCAGATTTTGTAATGAGAATGAGGTTTTTTGAGATTTACAGGAAAACTATCAATCCCTCAGGAAAAAAAGTATGAGGACCACCTAGATATGGATACCTTTTCAAGCAAAAAAAAAAATTTTGGAAATCGGTCCACATTTTTTGGAAATATCGGTGATTTTTTGAGTATTACGGGAAAACTATCAATCCCTCAGGAGTAAAATTTTTATGGGACCACTATGGGAGCATACCCTTTCACCCAAAAAAAAAATTTTGGAAATCGGTTTACAACTGACGGAGATATCGATGAACATACATCCAAAAAAAAAAAAAAAAAAAAACGCACGCGCGTTACGATATCGTATGGCTTGGAATCGCATCGTATAAATGCACCAATAGCCCTTTTCCATTACATGCTAGTCGTGCTAGTTACGAGCTAGCCTCGTCCAAGTCTTCCCCCTATCTCATTGTCAACGACCAATTTAGCTGGTGGTTCGTATCTACCCGCTCATAATTCACGAATCATCCTAAACGTCACGGGATTAACGACTGCTTCCAGAACAAACGGAACAAAGACTAAGATAGGGTGGAAAACTTATATTGGGTTGGGGGTGCGATGGGTGAAGCCACGGTTACTCAAAAGCGGTGAGCGTTTTCTAAGCTAAGGCTTTCATCATTATCAAAATTTGAGTGCATAATGTAATCTAGTACTGAGTATAGAATAGAGCTCTTTCGCTATTCTCTCGGATCACCTGCGAGTCTCACCCAGTGGTTTGCGACGGCACTGTCATCTGACCAATGGCTTTTGTTTCTTGGTCGCTGAGCATCTAATGACCCTTTGGTGGTAGCCTTTGTTTATCGTCATCGTCCTTTTACAAATTTTTGTAAATATAACGTCTTACAGAAACTTAGTTTTGACTTGACTCACTGTGCAGTCGACTATTGCAAAATAGCGGTCAGCGTTCACATCGAAATAGCAGCCAAAACGTTATCGCAGGCCAACAACCGCTTTACAAGCGTTATCAGCCATCTCTGTCTCTAAGAATCCAAGCTTGTTTTTGTTTATTCTGCGCTGTACTGAATGTAAGAAAGTTTGTATAAGTTTTGAGATGGTAGGTGTCTTTGTGATTATGTTAGATAGCTACCTAATTTACGTCTCACCTCACCTCTAGTTCATATTGTAGGTAGGTCTCAGACTAGCTTCTATAAGGATTTCAGTTTGTATGCTTGTAAATATGCTTATACAACCGCAAAAGTTTGCAGTAATCCTTCTTTAAGCGATGAGTACTTTATTAAATTCAGAGCTTTAGCCACAATTCCATGCTAAACAATATAAAAGTCCACTTTTTTAAATTGAAAGTAACTCTAGATCCACACAAATACAATGCGCAGTTCAATTTCAAATAGAAAGTTATGTTCCAAAAATAAACGTTTAAATTCCCTTCAACAGAACCTACACTATCAATTTACTAGCGTAGATGGGTGTTCAGGCACTCAAGTTATAATGTTATGGCTTCATGAAAGCTAAATTTCACGTGCAACTTGATGAGGTAACGGTTGGGAGTAACTTTTTACCCTTTTAGATTCTGTCAGAGCACCTGTGCTGCTTGAATTATGAAAATATTCTTTCATTTAAACTCTCCTAACCTTTACGAAGGTGCCTCGGCATGTATTTTCGTTTCGGTAAGTAATTTCAGATTATTTTTAGAAATATGTACATTGTACATCATTCAAGGTATCTTTGGCGAAAATACTTTTAGCCGGTATCGATATCACCCTCACGTAGTGACGTGGGTTACAACATTATCGTGGACACGTCAACCAGTGGGTTACAATCAGAGGTTACAACATTATCATCATCCGCCTAAAACTTCCAAGAATCCGATAACTGAACTCTGCTCCAATATTTGCCTTCCCGCGAATGCAGTAGTTCACAAGTGAAGGCAGTTGGTTCACGAGTTGCTGCTACTTGGACAGTTTTCAATTACTCGGAACTTAGTTATGCCCGGCTTAAATGCACCGCATGTCAAGTCTGTCGGCGGATATTCTAGAACTTTCATAATCTTTGTTCTGTTAGGTACTTGAAATTAGATACGTCTACTTGTTAATAACTTTGCATCAAGGTCTGCAAGATAATTTGAACTAAAATAAGGAATATAATTTAAGCTGTTTCCGTTTATAGTGAAATACTTGGAACAAAATTATGAATTTTGGGGAGCTAGGTCAAAAAGCACTCTGGGCTGGGAGCTAGCGTGTGGAGAAATATGTGTCATACGGGTAACACCGCGGAGCTTAGCTAGTTTACAGTAAAATCAAAATTATAGAGAAAATCAAGGACTTAAAATCCTATGTATGGAAAGATGTATTTATTTTGTCAAAAGTATTTATTTCTGTATAAAAATAGCTGTAACAACTGACCAATAGTTTACTTATTAAGTACCTAAATAAGAATGGTTGAGCAAATCACAATACTGTACAGTGCAAACATTGGTAACATAGCAAACGTTTAAATGCTACCAAACTTAATAGACTAATGTAATGACTGACCTAAGCATATTCAACGTTTTCTCGAAAGTTCCATTAATAATTTATATTTTGATAGATCTTCACTTAATTATAAAAAGTGAAATTTGGTTTTTACTGCTACTTTGATACCTACAAAATAGGGAGAATAAACTCCGGAACCTCTGCACATATTTGTATTATTTTCCATTTAAAAAATTACATTTATTATGAATACGTGATACATAATAATTATAATACACAATTTTTAAGTCGGGACGAGGTCCTAGTTATGACATTTATTTTAGCGTGTATCGCCCCACTACAAAAATATATAAACAAATAATAATATTCAGGTTCAATAATTGTTTCTCTATACTAAAATGCTCTTCATCATTAAATAAATATCACAACTTATTTAATAAAATAACCAGTAGTGACGACATACAGCGACCTACCTACTTCAGAGCTGTACTAGATGGCGCTGTCAACATAGATAAGCGAATTCCAATACAAATAACGCAGAAATGTACTAGATCCTGGATCGCGCTTACGAAGTTTTCAAGCACATCTAACCTATAAAGAACTATCCGATATTAACTGTCGGCTGCAAGGCCCCGAGGTAAGTGGACCAGATGGTGTCGACCTTGGTGAGGTTAGTACTACCTCTTTGTTCCTACCCCCAAACTCAATAGTTTACTTGCGGAACATTAACATTGTTAATCTAGAACTAATTTACACCAGCACTTTACAAACTATTCGCTTAAACGCTCGGTACAGTCGATATCATGCCCCCAACAAAACTAACCTAAAACATCACTCAGCCTTATATTTAGTTTCATAGATCACACTACTGGACACAGAACTCACACAAACATTATGTACACAATTGCATAAAACTAAAAACTAATTGAATACTAGATAATGTTAGGAATCTAGTTTAGACTGACTAGTACTTCTTGATGATTCCACCGATTCGGCTGCTCTTCTTACGTTATCACTTATTGGAGGGCGAGCTGAAATGATAAAAATGAAAAATAAATAAATTGGCATATTTTTGATAATTTTGATACTGATCGTCTTTAAAATAAAATATAACCTGCATGAACAGGTTGTACTATTGATGTTTTAATTTTCATTTCATTTTATTCCATATTAACATGATGATGATGATGTCTTCCAGCTGATTTCGACTATGGCGATTCTAGTTATTAAACGGAAGAGCTTCGTTGGTGTGCTCTCATATGACTTGCATAATCCTATTCTAGCTCTAACAGTGCGTTTATACATTGCATGCGGATTTACATATTTATGGCAGAAGTATTGACGTTGTCTTTTTTGTGGGTAAGGCCGATTAAGTTGAGAGGATGGTTTAGGTGCTGGGCAAGCCTATTCCATCTCAAACAATATCCCAGGCAACACGTTGATTGTATGCATAGATTGCACCCTGACAACCTCCTGAACACACCAGAATTTATTTAAAAACTTACCAAATTTTCTGAGTAGAATCTTTTCTATTCCATGTAATGGCGACTCGAAAAATAGACACAGAAGAATGGCAAGCATGAACGTGAGGATTATGTGTGATATTGCTGTTGCCATCTGCAAAAAAATCGCTGGTTAATTAAAACTTTTCTGTGGTTTTGGAGCTAAGTCGCCAAATAACATGCAAGTCAGAAAGTTCTTTTCATTTCCTATCGAGTTTTAATCGCGGGATTTCGCAAAAGTTGACAGGAAATTGAACGATCTCTTTTTATCAGGAACAAGACTTAACTGTGCAGAGGACGACATCGTTCTATAAAATTGGATCTATTATGGGTATGGATGTTCAATATCTAAGGACGCCTACATAGTACCTTATTATTAGATTCGGTTTTTAAGTGGCTCTAGATGGTAATATGATTATTGAACAAAATAAGTATAGAATAGCTTTTACCCTCAAATTCATACGCTTCAGATTAATTTTATGAACACTGTAGTTATATTTTTTTTATCTTTGGATCATATTTTCAGTTAGGTAAATTAAAATTTTATATCCCTTAGTTTCCGAGCTCGAATATTTTAAAAAATGTTCGTAAAATCCCGATACTTTACACAAGTAGGTTCCCTAAATAAACTTCGAAAGTTAGTTTTAGGACTTGGTTCAAAGCCAACGCAATTTCTTAAGAATTGGTAGGATATCGTAATTTTACGCCAAAACGATGTTTTAGTTCAGTTTTTTTAATAATATCTGCTAAGATGTAAAATAACTTGATCATAGAGTGTAAATTGTGCAACATAACGATTGGAATAATAAGTTTCACGTAAAATTTTGATCCTGGCAGCCAATAATGCTAAACAAAAAATATTTGAATTTCAAATTCAGCTTTTAAGTACGTCCTTGTTTTCAATTTAGAAAAGTCGAATGCAAAATTCAAAACTCGAATTCGGCGAAGACTCGTGTTTGTGCTGAGTTTTTTAGCTAGGCCTATCACAAGCTCTAAGGGTCGATTCACATCTGACCGAAGATCCGTCGCGTATTATCGGTCGCGGAACGCCAGAACTGACAAATGTATAGAAAAACACTCGACCGTTCACTCTCGACGGACTAACGTATAATCGGTCGAGTGTGAACGGTCGAGTGTTTTTCTATACATTTGTCAGTTCTGGCGTTCCGCGACCGATAATCCGAGACGGATCTTCCGTCAGATGTGAATCGACCCTAATACGAGTACTAAGTAGTTCCTTATGAATAGGCAATTTAAAAAATACGTACCACTGTAAAGAAAGTAATGTGCACTGGATGCCTCAGCTGTCCCACGTAGTACAACTCAACTATTCCGTTGACTAAGTATGCGCAAAACGTCAGCCTTGACACAGGTACTAAGAATCTCCAAGTCAAAAGCTTGCCAAGGAAACCTGAAAAAAATCATGATGATTTAATTTAATCTTAGCTCCCCAAAAAGCCCTATTATTGAGTAACGTGGTTCCTGGTAAAACTCAAAGCCAAAACACGAAAAAACAACACATTTTTATTCGAAAATATGTATATCATTAATACGAGCTCAAAATGGTATAGCAATGTATTTGCATGCTGTATTTAGCGAGAGGTACAAACTTTTACATTATAAATATCTTGAAATCTGAAGCCTTTCAATGTACGGACTACGCGTTCCAATGTACGCGTAACCGACAGTTTTTGCAGGTAGTCCTAGACTAGTATTCCTGAAGTTTTTTGGAACACATGGGAACGTTTTTATGAATAGTATGTAGTTGTGAACTTAGCTTACCTCCATTCCCAGTAGCACAAGCTACAATCAACCAGCCATTACACATCCCCCAAGCGAGTTTATGCAGCGATATGTACACAGCCGCCTCGATATTATTGTATTGGTACCATTCCTGATAAAACACTGACACTGAGAAGGTAACCACAGTACCCAGGATCACACTGGAGATCCATCCAAAAGTTTTTACGAAGCGGGAAAGCTCGTAACTGAAACAAAGGAATACATAGTTATGTTGGACTTACAAATAAAATCAAACTACTCGTGGTTCTAAGAAGTTCCACAACATTTTGGGAATATATTATATTGGCGGGTTCGATCCCCGCCGCGGGATAAATGTTTGTATCTGCAAATATTTATCTCGGGTCTAGGTGTTTCTATGTATAATAAGTATGTATTTACAAACAAAAAGTATATAAGTAGTATATCAGTTATCTGGTTCCCATAGTACAAGCTTTGCTTAGTTTGGGGCTAGATGATGCTGTGTGAAATGTCCAGCATTATTTATTTTATTTATTTATTTTTTCCGAGAACTCTTCAAAGTGATTAAGTACTGAATTATATTAAAAAAACGAAACAAATAGGCAGCAACGACTGTATATAAAAAAAAAGACTATTGAGAAATACACATCATTCAAAAATAAACGCAGTACCCAACTTGTGAATGTTTTACAAAAGTAAAGCCAACTTCCTTGGAGCGATTGCCTGCCACACTCTATTTTGTCGATGTAAAATGTCAGCTCTACATTTCTCAAAGACATAAAACATGGGCGCCTTTCAAACTGAACACAGCAACACGACAGTAACTCGATTCTCGTATTACGGAACACTATATACTCACTCTTGTGTTTGAATTCGATGTAATATGTACCCTGTTAGTAAGCCCATGAAGTACATTATCATTTTCATGTGGGATTTTATGTACGCTTCTTTGAAGTAAAAGTTCGATGCGATGTCTGTAAACTCTCTGTAAACAAATTAATCATTGCTTTAGTATTCATGTTCATGTACAGGTAATGTGGCTTCACTGAGGCTAAACTGCATAGGAGTCTACCTAACCTAATCATAACAACCTATTAAAATAATATGCTTCTTATTTTTGTAGAGCTGTTGACTCGAAAAGAAGAAAAAGAATGTCAGCAAACTTCTAGTTTCATATACTTATTAAAAAAAAATGCGATGTATAAAAACTCACTTGGCATAAAACAAAAACGTAGGATCCAGATTTTCCTTATAAGTAATCACGGCTGGTACGACTAGAGAGACGATAATAGACAAAGAGAGCAGCATTGGTCCAACCCGTCGCCATCGCCATAAACTGAAGATAAATACTGGCGCAACGAAGAACAACTGTGTATCCACAGACAAATACCACGACTGGAACATGCACTGAAAAAAGCAAATATTATAAACGTTTTGTACTAAGTATTTAAAATATTTGCTTAAATAAAGTGATCCTGGAAGTACAAAAATAAAAAAGCCATTTTTTTAAATGCTGACCTCATGGTGACATCCATACAAAGATGTTACAATATGATCCGGTAGGCACCCCATATCTAAATCTCTTCCAAATCAAAGTGAGCTCAGCGAAAGTTTCGAATAAAGCGTTAATATTTTCTTATTGTACGTACCAGCTGGTCAGTCTTGACATAGTTATTGATGTACAATATATTGGCCCACCAGGAAGCCATACATCTTTCCTTTTCCAGCATAAGACGGTCGTCCCAAAGTGGACCCTCGCCAACTTTAGGAAACCAGGTCATGTAGAACAATATTACAACTAGGTATGCTGGTGTTACCCTGGAAAATAAATAGTATGTTGTTTCAGGTTGTTTTCTCACTACTTACATAGTTTAAGATTTGTATGGGTGTTCAGCCCTCACAAATATGATAAGGGTTTGCCTAGGGAAATTGAACTTTTATTTTCTTGTTTGCGCCTAAACTTTTTCAGGATCACGCAAGCCTCAATAAATATAGAGTTTGGAATGTGCTTCTCTAAGTTAGCAGGCTTGAAATATAAATCGAACAATCGTTTTGATTCTATTCTCTAATAATTGCTATCAAAAGTTTAATCAAGTTATTAGTATATCTTACTAATCATTTATTAAAACAAAAAGCAACATTAATGACCTTGACTTCCGTCTGTTTTAACGAAGAACAAAACTTTTAAGTTGCCGTCTTGTTTTGACCTAGTAAACTATTGAGATAAAGAAGAAATCACTAACCTGATGTATCGGAAGATAAGTATCGGTAGAACATTCAGCCTTCCTCTTCGCTTATCCAGTTCAATAAGTAGCAGTCGGGAGAACAAGAACGCGCTGAGCATCAAGAAAGTGTCCACAAGAAGGGCGTTGTTCAACATGAAACCGTTTGCTGGCTGTCTTACTAACTGAAATGGTCGAAGTAAAATGTTAATCGTAAAATTCAATGAATATCAAATTAATCTTAGGCATAAAATACAGAAAAAAAATTCATAGTTATAAATAAAAAAAATTATGACAATATCTCCAAGGCTCGGTAGATAATATTATCTCCAATCAAGACACTCATTATATTCCAGATCTTTTGAAGTAAGTAATGAGTAAGGGGGTAGTCAGATGCATGTACAAATACATTTTGATACATGCCCACATCTTGCAGAAGTAAGTATTCCATACGTGACAGGTTGCAAGCCTATCGAATACTAACTGGTTTCCTCACGATGTTTTCCTTCACCGTTCAGAGCTCGTGTTAAAGCGCATATAAATTTAACGAAACGCAAAATCCATTGATGCACGGCCGGGATTCGATCCCACGACCTTCGGATTGAAAGTCGAGGTATAACCCCATTCGGCCAATACGGCTCGAATTGTATTATTATGTCTAAAATAATAAAGTAAGTTTTTATGAGTCAGTGGCCAACTCTTTTTATGCTCCATCTGCTCGTAAATGTTTAAACAGCTATTCGAGTATTGGTAAAAAAGGGGGCAACATGAGCATAAAACAGGTACAAAACGAATTCTTACCCGATCCCAAGCTTCAGCATCCATCACAGGACCACTAGCAATGAACAGACATGCATGACCAGACAGGATAAAGAACATAGCTAATGCTTTTATCCCTATTACACACTCCAACCCTAAGCTTGTGTGTTGCTTCGTTGATAAGATTTTCTTCATGTTGTTGATGATTGAGAATGATTTTATGAGTTCATGGGATATACACTCCTTGTTTTTACAGTTGTAAATTGTATAGACCTCAAACAGCGTGCTGAAGAATAAAATGGTCGCGAAAAGAAGAATCAGTGACCTGGAAAGAATGATTTGTTTGAATAAATAAAATTACTACGACGATGTGAATTCTGCAGGCCTGTTTTAATTTTAAAAAATGTTTTACCATTTACTATTCTGTATTTAATGTGAGATCGTTTAGATAGATAGTAAACACTTTATTTTACTCCACACGGTACAAATATTAAACATTTAGCCCCTCGCAGACTGCAGAATATCACCCGATAGTTGAGACGGAATATACTTCGGCTCGTAATGAGTATGGAGAAGTATATTCCATCTCAACTATCGGCCGATAGAAAATCTGCAGTCTGCGAGGGGTCTTAAAGCTAAGTGCAATGGGTGACCATAATAGCAATTCATTGCGATCTTCAAAATACTTTTTCCTTACTTTTTAATGCATTTTTTTATGCGTTAAAATCTTTCCAGCTTCAATACAATAATTTACATGAAATGTGTGAGGGAAATACTGATTTAAATTCCACAAGTATTCTCACATTTTAAAAACCTGAATCAATAGCAGTGGCCAGATTAAAACTGCTTTTAATCAACAAGCGGACAGATATCGTTGCGTTAATTTTTTTTTTTTAATTTCGAGTTGTACAATATTTATTTTGTGTTGTCCGTGCTGAGTAAATATATTTTCTTCCTTTCCTTAGTACCAGAGAAAGCACAAGATGACCATTAAATATCGATTGATGTTATAAGATTTTTACAAGTAAATTCGTGGATTCTCAAACGTGTTCTCATCATGTTCTAATACCTACATAATTCGTCAGAATTTGAGAACAATCCAAAGTTGCACTATTGGTTACTACCCGTCTAAGAAATAAGCCCCTTGTATTAAAAATATTCTTGTTGAGAATTAAGCTACAGTCCTTACCAAAACAGCTTCATGTACAGATACTTACAAAAACGCTACATCTAATGACGTAACTGGCAGCGGTTCCCTCTTGTAGCAGTCGCTGTCAGTGACCACAACACCTGTGCTGTTTCCGACAGTGTACGACAGGACGGCATTCACAAAACTGGACACTGCCTTCGCGTCGCAAGCACTTGGCACGCAGACCGCCCAGCGTAAGGTTTCACCTCTCCCTGTCCGAACCTGAAATAGTTTTCGTTTTTGATTACAGAAAATAGAACAACATTATTTATTCCCCAATAAATTTTGTCTTCATCACCGACCGTATCAGATGATATGAACAGTAGTTTTTTGAATCTGCTTTGTCAAAGTATGAGTACCTATGTTTTTTAAGATTATTAAAATGCGCCCTAAAAAAATAGTCATATGCAACCAAGCTAATGGAAGTTGACTCTACGGTGGTTTCGTGGAAGTAGGTATCCATAATCCACAGCATTTCGCCGTGTGTGACTTATACATACTTACCTTACATTTACACTTAGTTATCTTCCATTTATTTTTTAAGTAACTAGCTGCGCTCCCGCGGCGTAACCCGCAATCCCTCGGGATAAAAAGTAGCCTATGCCCTTCCCTGGGATATAACCATTATCCATGCCAATTTTCAGCCTAATCTGTTCAGTGGTTTGGGTGTGAAAAGGTAACAAACAGACAGACAGAGTTACTTTCACATTTATAATATTATTAGTATGGATATACCTTTTTCTTTTCCGGTCGCTGTTTCCACTTGATAGTAGCAAGACAATATTGTCCTGTGATTTCGACTCCATTGTCTCCGGGATCTTCAATGCCAACGCACTCGTCGAAGTTACCCAGATGGTACGAAGAACCGAAGAGCAAGCCTTGAGGAGATTTGGCTGATGCGTCGAACACTAGAACAAAAATGTAGACTGTTTATTCTGACTCTAACTTATCGTGTCCCTCTGCTGGGCAATCCCTTTAACTTCCACTTCCTGCGCTCCATGGCCAATCATATCAATCAATACACTATTAGACCTCAAAATTATATTAATAGCGTTAAGATAAGTGTTTTAGGGATCATTATTCTTGTTACTCTTCATGTTCCGCAGTGATTATTCCAAATTATAGATATTTTCGAAATGATTTTCTGAAAGCCTACATTTAAATATCAAACGGTCACAGAACAAAGTAGGTTCATCAATCTCCCTTTGTTCTGAAACAAAGCGGACCTAGAGATGCGGAAACCGTGAATCCTTGCGCTTGTCCTCTGTCTAATAGTTTTCCGGTGATATTGAGATCTCTAATTTGAAATCCATTTCGGTTCATAACATAAATTTAAATCTATAAAAAAGTAGGTGCATATGAATTATAATGTTTTTTGTTCGATTTGAAAACGTTTACCTACACTTATTGGACGCTTCAAAAAACTAGAAAAACATGCGAATTTGAATGCTTCATTTTTGTGATTAAGTATACCTCTTTTCGCATGGATACCTACTATAAAATTCATAGTAAATAATAGTTAACAATTTTATGATTGTCTCCAATTATGATAAAAACTATAAAATTATTATAGCACCTAATGGAACCTTTGGACAAATAGCTTATAAGTCTCATGATACATGTAATCTAACTCTTAACCATCCGAATAATTATTTTAATTTGAGTTTAAATGGTGGATTTTTCCTTTATAATAAACCTCGCTCTGATATATTCTAAGTATGCATATCTTAATAAGCACCATTACGTTTGTAAACTATTGAATAATAATGTTTAAAAAGAAGTACCTTACTTGAAAACTATTAGTATGAGTCTTGTTCGTTACGCTGTTTTCGTATGTGTCACCCTTAGCCACCCTTAGTTGAACGATAGTGAAAGGTTAACTTAGTTCTTCGATATTTTTCAACACCCAATACTAGTCTTGATCCCATACCACAGAATACAGATAGGCCTATACTAAGATTATCTGTGTAGTGGGAATCAAATTAAATAGAACTTGTAAACTTCTTCTCGCCGTGAGAATTGAACTAGCACTACATGGGTCTCAGCTGAGCAATCGCCCACCATGCCACCGGGGTAGTTTATTGATCCATATTATTTACCAGTAAGTAAATTATTTTCTTTTTATTATTACCCACGACGGAACGGAGAAGTAGTGTGTTTAGGGTGAGACGTATGTGTTTGTCAGTTTGTAGGTGCACTTTTTACTCCCATTTATCTTTATATTCAAGTTTTCATTTGTAAAACTTTCCGTCAACTGTATCGATTCAAAGAAATTAATTTGTGGAAACCCCTCAGTAAAACAATGCGATTCACACAGAATCTAAGTAGACAGTCGAGCATTTTATACGTAAAACGACTTACTCGTAATACCTGTATAATACTTGTCCGTGATTCGTCTTTTTCTTTGTTTAAGAGAACTCTACTTGACTGTTTGGTATATTTGTCACGATTCCGGAAATACTCTGATCTAACGTAACCTGCTTTAAGAATGCGTCAGGTTTTACAAAAATGTTCTACTCCGCCTATTACAATGACTACGAGCTGTACCGGCGTAGTGGGAGAATCTTTGTCGTTTGTGGGTTCTTTCGATGTTAAAAATTAGGTAATTTGATGGTGCGACGCTCTTGACAAAATAAAGTGTGGGGCCAAATGGCACAAGATCAAATTAAGTGAGAGATCGAGGAAATATAAAATTTATAACAATTCAATCCGGAGAATAAAATAAAGTTTCTTTATCCTTTTATCAAGATTAGAGATCTTGATTGTAGCTTATCCCATAGCCTTCATAAAATGAATGATCATCTAGAAAATTTTAAAACCTTTGTTTCAGTCTGTGCCTAATTTATAATTGTTAATATCCTTAACAGTGGCGTGGCGTGGACAATATAATTTTAAGTTGGAGATTTTGCAGGTTCTGGGTTAAAATAGAAAAGAAAAGCTTTTTAGGCAATAAAAAATCATACAGAATAGAAAGCACAATAGATAAAGCAGAACAAAAGCAAATAACAAAAACATGGTTGGTATGTAGGTGGGCAAAATGCTTGGTGCTTGAGCATTGCCAGCAAGGTTTGTTTTATATAAAATACTACCAGTACCAACCTAAATAGAAATATTACATTCGTACGTTTTCTAGTCTTCTTTGTGAAAAAAAACCAGTTAAATAAAAATCATTGTTTTCGCAATATATGATTTTTTGGCGATTTCATTAAATTAAGTAACGTTTAAAATGAAAAAATGAGAGTAGCATAGCAAAGTTTCAAAAGGTTACTACGCATAAGGTAGTAGGTAATTTAGACTGAGGTTATTGACATTTCCTTTATGGTACAATAAATAAACGTTCAACTTATTTGCTAAAACAGCTTGAGTTTCATACTCCGTTGCCTAAAATTATTTATTCTAATAAATAAATATTGTTAAAGGTCATTGAGCTTATTATTATTTATAACAAATTGCGATATATTTCGTGCGAAACGAATTCTCGCGTAGGTCAGGCAATTTTTCATCGCGTACAACCTAGGTTCCATAGATGAGTCATCTATGACGCGAAGAAAACAGTTATCACGCGATAAATTCTGAACTTGAACTGATTCAACAATGTCAGAACTATGGAAATGTAATTATTCAAGATCACGCCCTTAGCCTCGAGGCACGAACGATAAGAGCCATGATAGCTAAGTGGAAAAGAACCTGGGAACATGCCTACTTATGAACCTGGGAGCATGCATCACAGGTTGCAAATTAATCGAGGGGATATGTGGCTTTAAATAAGGCTTGTAAGACGGTAACCGGTTGTCTTAAACCCACCCCACTTAACAAGCTGTACCCATTAACAGACATTGCGCCGCCACGGGTCCGTAGAGAAATTGCCTGCACCGTAGAAAAAAAAACAAAAAATTATGACAGATATCCTCTGCATAACACCATACTACCAAGAGGACGGCTCAACAGCCGGAAAGGTTTTTTACGCTCAACGGAAGCCTCTACTATAGACGTGTGGCGGGCAGAGTATACTCCTCCTGACGGGTTTATTAAGCCTGCAGAAGAACAATACAATACAATCCAGCCCAAACGTCACACGATGCCCGCGTGGTGCCCAGTTGCAGTCTATGTCACACATGCTCGTGTGTCCATTATCCCCTCAGTTTTCAGTAGTTGTTTTTTTACACCCTGTATAAACTGAATATTTAATATTGCTGACCATCAATGAAAATATGTAAGAACTACTTAACCATTTAAATCCGAAGGGTACTGCCCTTTTGGTTCTTCAAAGAGAGTTACGTGTCAAGTACCTACAAAATCGAGTGCTAATACCTATTCATAATAATTTCAATGTGAGCTCATTGAGTGTACGAGTATACTTGTAACTTGACAGCCATCAAAGTTAGCACCAGTAAGAACAAAACAGATTCATTTATTTATGAACTTCACACACATAAAATATCAATATCCATCCATCCATAATAATATTATAAATGTGAAAGTAACTAAGTCTATCTGTTTGTTACATTTTCACGCCCAAACCACTGAACAGATTAGGCTGAAAATTGGCAAGGATAATGGTTGTATCCCAGGGAAGGTACTTTTTACTACTTTTTATTCTGAAAAAATATCCCGAGGGGCCGCAGATCACACCGCGGAAGCGCACCTATATTATATCTAGAAATTCATTCCACATAATAAAAATAAAAAGTAAACAAAACCATCATTATCAACCGTTTCATCATAAAACTGATTGGTTTTCTCAAAATATTAAAAATCACAACTCTTAATATGCCTTCATATTAACTTATTACATTTAAATCTAAACAAAAAGGTCCGCACTTTGGAAAGCAAAGTTAAGAAGCTTAGTTACGTTTCATAGAAAGATAGAGCAGACTTATGTCATATATAGTACATAATAAAAACTTTACTGCGACTAACTTGACTAAAATGCCGAATGCCGATATAAAACATTTGCTTATAATAGCTTGTGCTCAGGGTATATTAGGTTAGCGATAATGTATGTATGGAAATGACAGCTACTCGACGGGACGCCCACTGTTTCAGGATAAAAGCCCTACGGGATAACCGTGTAGAATATAGATACAGTCGTTTCAAACATCTGCGTCTAGATAATCAAAAGCGTATTGTTTTGACGTTCTTTTTGATATTTCATAAAGTCTAACTGAGACTTCGAAAATAAATAATTTTATGGGCGCAGTTTCTATAATGAAACATTACAACGGCAACAGCATCAACAAGGTAGATTTCTATGCCTATAAAAAAAAAGTAAGTTTGTATGAGTTAGTGGCCAACTCTGGTGACGGAGTTTTTAGGCCTCCGACATGGCTTAACGACTTAAATAGCCGGGACCGACAATTTAACGTGCCCTCCGAAGCACGGAAGCGCTCAGATGAAAATGCCACTGGCGGTCACCCATCCACTTACAGCCCCCTTACCATGGCGTTTGTCTAGGTACCAGAGAATAGAAAGAAATGACAGTAATGACATTATAGTGTGGATAAAACGCGTAGAAAGTGGAAAAAAGTTACTTTTCTACTCGTTTTATCCACACTCTAATGTCATTACTGTCATTTATTTCTATTCTCTGGTACCTAGACAAACGCCATGGTAAGGGGGCAGACCGTTTCGAACGTTGCTTAACTTCGACGATCTATCAAGTACGACTAAGCAAGCACGACCACTAGCGCTTCGCAAGCACGACCACGAGCGCTTCTTTATATTTATAATATGCCTATTAATATCATAATATTAGCAGCAGGTAGTTCAGGGAAGTGGTGTCAAGTCTGACCCGTTACAGTCAGGAATGGGGGTGGCGCAGGGCTCTTCTGTCTCCAACATACTTTTCTCTATCCTTCTAAATGACCTGCCAGAAGCAATAGCGAGCGCAGAGGTGCACATGTACGCGGATGATGTGGCCGCAACAGTCACTGCACCTTCAGTCGATGAGTGAAAAAACTCAACTGTACGGCGGCACGGCTCGCGGAATGGTTTGAGATGAATGGTCTTGCTCTAAATTTGAGCAAGACACACTTCATCCATTTCTGCCTGTCGGGTCACGCGCTGCGACCATTATCTGTGATGATAGGTGGAGAGCAAATAGAACAGGTTAAATGCACAACATTCCTCGGGTTTCAGATAGACAGAGGGCTGACTTGGGCGAACCACATACATAAGTTGTGTGGCAAGCTAGGCAGTGCGTGCTACGCATTGCACCGTGTAGCACACGCAGTGTCCGGTGACGTGGTTCGCGCATGTTACTTTGCCACAGTGCACTCGCTGCTGCAGTACGGCGCTGAACTATGGGCGCGTGCCGCCGACTGGGAACGTGTGTTTCGGATGCAAAAAAGGGCCGTACGAGCAATAATGCAAATCCGAAGTGACGTATCGGTGCGACCCCACTTCAGAGACCTAGGTATCCTAACGTTGCCCAGTATAGCAATATACCAAGTGGCAGTATACGCGAGAGCCAACCTGCACTCTTATGTAACGCACGGCGACCTGCATGCATACCACACACGCAACAGGCATAAACTAACGACTTTGCCGCGGACACTCACAAAGTCATCTAGACTAACACACGTCATGGGTCCGGAGGTTTATAACAAACTTCCGGAAACCATCACTAGTGCTGAAAATATGAATATATTTAAGAAAAGGTTAAAGAGCTGGCTTATCGAGCAGACTTTCTACGCCTATGATGAGTTCATATGCAGTAGATAATTTAAAGGTTAGGTACTTATAACCAGTAGCCATTAGGTATTGTGATTTCGTTATTACTTATGTATTCTTTTTTCTTGTTGACCTATAATGTAATATTATCAATAAATGACTATTATGACTATTATGACTATTATAAATATAAAGATTATGATTATGTGTTTCAATCACGCCTGGAATAGATAAAGTAAGTAGTAAAACAAAGAAACTTGCAAAAACTCTTCCTAGGTAATCCTAATGTTTTCAAATCAATAGCGAACCGTTGCAAAATTATCATTTAACTACCTAATAGCGTGACTTGTATACAGTTAATAATTATAGTGTTGTTTTAAACTGAACACAAACTTTTAAATGATCTATTGATGTCAGAAAGGAATCGGAAATATACCAGGTAATATGTGGATGTAATTATTTGGTTAAGTTAAATTACCTACAGCGATTTTGATGTTAATATCAAAACAAAACGATTAATGAATTTAATTTTAATTGTAGGTACAAAGTTGCTGTCAATTATACAGGAACATAATCCTGCAATAATAATTTTATAAAACATACGAAATAACAATTTAATTAAACCATATCATAAATCAATTAAAAAAATTACTCCAACTCTGGATAAACGCTCAACTCGTTCGGCCGAGTAGGTACCTATCATTTCAATAAAAAGTTAAAAGCTATTAAGATTAGTATATTTTGGTTTCGTTCAAAAAATCTGTGTATTCTTGTATGTCTTTTTATCAGACGTTATATCAAGCATAATTTGTTAGAACTATAATTACGCCAATTTCAATAATTATCATGACTATTAGCTAAATATAGCTCGACAGCTTGATTGATAATGTCATTGTGTGTGAGTCTTAAGTGATCAATAATGTCGCGTATACATAACTGATTAAAACACTTTTCTCAATAATAACAGGTTTAAATATACCTTGACTTTTGAAAAAGTTCTTAAGAAATAGCCTCACTAATCAATTCGTTATTTTAAACTCAAATTGATTTCAAATAAACCGGAATGTTCGAGCGAGACGTTCTCCCACAAATATGGTTCCGTAGCTTTTTTTTACCATACCTATTCTGTCAAAATTTTGAGTGTGGCGAAACCAAAAATTTAGAATACAAATTAACCATCGCTATCCACAACGAGTAAAGTTAAAATATAAATAAAAATTTAGACAAACTAACTATTAATTTAATTACTGCTATTCATTACTGCTGCTGGGCACCCTTATTTTAGCTATGCTTGTAAGCATTAATAGACTTTTGCGTTGGTCACATTATTAGAGTACCATCAGCCCTTTATAAGGTTGTGACACACTGAAACGGTGCGTCGTCTGCCATATTAAGCCAATTGCCCATTATAAAGAACCATTTGTATTCAAAGAATGTGTGGTGCGTATCGTAGTAATGTTCTTGTGAAGTATTTTCTGCGTTTATCCTTACAATTGTTCCAAATTATCTTCGCATCTTACCTGGAATGCTACATTCAGCTCGCAATTCAACCCACATGGAATCCTACACAAAGCGATATAATATCTGTGGCTGGGAATCAGTTTGTACAAGCTTTGATTAAACACAAGTTAAAAAATTTACCCGATAATTATACATGATATATAAAATGCTTGTAAATTGAATATTTACATACATAAAGTCATGCCTCTTTCCCGAAGTGGTAGGCAGAGATCACAGATCTCCACTTGCTCTTTTTTTGTATTTTTTTTTATATTTAGGTATTGGTTGCTATCTTGATGATAGTCAGGAGGTGTTCAACAGAATTCAGTCAGTTTGTTTCAATCTACTGCTAATAAAACCTTTTTCTGAAAAACTATTTTATTTGGATTAAGTATTTTGTCAAATTCAATCTATAAAATTGTTCAAGTTGGGAGTTACAAAGACTTACTCACAAATAAGTTGGACAAGGTTAAACATTCAATGCATATGTAATAGTTATCAATATTCAAACTTAATTATTTTACTTCCTAGACTAATAAGTGAACGTAAGGCTACAGAATGTAAATAATGAAATGGATTAGTTATAAGAACAGATTTGTTTAGTTAGTTACTAAAACTTATTTAAAGTTTACAGCCAATAAAATCACGATGAAAAGCAAAATTATGTCTATGGAATAACACTTCTCTCTCCACACCAACCCCTTACCGCGTTTCTTAATGCATTCTTGCGTTTTAAAGCCTCGTACAAACTAAACGTTCCAATGTACGCATATACAGAAAAGCGGCAAATAACTATTTCGAGGCCCTCACCTGCCTACCCCACCTGGGTAGGAAGAAGATCAGTCGTCTCGCAGTAACTGCAGTAGGAACCACAACCGACTGCGTGTACGCGTACATTGGAACACTTAGTCCGTACAAGTTTTATGGGAACAAATAACATGTATTTTTTTTCGAAAAAAAATATTTGCCCCACTTTTTGATTTTGTTTGTTACCTAAGTTCTTATCTAGTGATCAATGGGCTTGTCATTCACACAATCTGTACCTGCTGAGGAATTGACAAAACATATTAGAATTTCCGTGTAGATGTGGGTGGTCATTTTCTTTCTTAAATCCAGACACGTGTCAGCTCATATAAAT
The DNA here is from genome assembly GCA_963565295.1 of Epirrhoe alternata. Classification (NCBI taxonomy): domain Eukaryota; kingdom Metazoa; phylum Arthropoda; class Insecta; order Lepidoptera; family Geometridae; genus Epirrhoe; species Epirrhoe alternata. Next base: position 5,927,624 of record OY751381.1, on the reverse strand, counting down.
ATATACCTAGGTATATATTTCTACTCGTTTTCAAATAAATAATGTCTAGTTTGCAATTCCAATCTCGTCGCAGACATGCTAAGATCTCGGCGCGTGGATCCATAAGTTTTCAGAGCTTTATTTGATGTCAGTATGTAATAAGAGCACTGTAGACAGTCACTTTCATCTTGATTAGGATTACTTTTGAGATCGGACGACGACGCATCCATGAACATTTTGATGTTTTTAAACAAAGTTTATAGCTCGGCCAAAATTGTGCAATTCTAGCTTCTATTAACTACTTATAAAATTTACCAACATAGATGCCATGGAGCTTTATTTTCAAATAGCTCATGGACTCAATCTTTTTACCTACATAATTCAAACTTTTTACTTTGCTTAAGTTTTCACACGATATTTTCCTTTTCAGAGTACTGTATTGCGCTCTTTTGTAATACAATCTAAACACGCAGGGGGTGGTACCTTATGTACCTAGCAAATCCCGCAGCTTCTTCATTAGTAGTCATCGCTCAACCGACCTTCGTTCACTTCGAATGCCTAAGCAGCTGTTTTGACACAGAGTGAAAAATAGTGTCTGTGCAAGTTTGGGAAAACGTATCACTTTATCAATGTTGCGCGGGATTGCCATCTCTTTGGGTGTAAGATTGCGTTCAGAATCGAAATTTTTACATCAACTTTATATAACAGCTTTATATAACAGCATTTAACAGCATGCAATATTCTGATTGACGATGAAAGAGTGGAACAAGTGAAAGAGTTTGTGTATCTGGGGACATTGTTTACAAGAGATGGGAAGTACGATGAGGATATCGAAAGGAGAGTGAATGCTGGAAACCGAGTGAATGGGGCTGTCCATGATTTTATGAGCAGCCGGAAAGTGTCCGACAAGGCACGACTGGCAGTTCATAGAGGAGTGTTGGTACCGACATTGATGTATGGAAGTGAAAGTTGGGTGTGGCAGAAAAAACATCAAAGTAGAGTGAATGCTGTTGAAATGAGGGCGTTGCGTAGTATGTGTGGGGTAACGTTGAATGATAGAGTGAGAAATAGTGTGATAAGGGAACAGTGTGGAGTGAAAGAAGATGTAGTGTTGAGGATCGAGAAAGGTATGTTAAGATGGTTTGGGCATGTAGAGAGGATGGATGACAATCGTTTGACAAAGCAAGTGTATGAGGCGAGTGTGCATGGGACAGCTGGAAGGGGAAGACCTAGGCGAACCTTCTTGGATCAAATTGGCGACATTTTGGAGAAGGGCCAGGTCAAAAGTACCCTAAACCGACGAGCATGTATGAAGAATGTAATGAGAGTGAATGAGGCGAAAGTTGTGTGTCAGGATCGTAGCGACTGGAGATCCGTGGTCTCTGCCTACCCCTTTGGGAAAGAGGCGTGACTTTATGTATGTAACTTTATATAAAGTCACAACCTAGGTATTTCTAATTAACTTTTGCGATATTGACACCGACCTATATTGAAGTCAGAATTTATTTGACGAAACTTTCGGTGAGTTAATATAAAATAATCCGTATTCAGGCTTTTTGAAATCAACTCGCTGTTACATATTTTATTTCAAGGTTTGCAAATGTCGGTGTATGCTATAAAAGAGCGGTCTAATTTGTTGTGTGCCTGTGAATATTATAAATATTCAATAAAAAATAATCGTTCAAAACAAAATTGATTGTGTTATTTGAGTGTGATATTGGTAATTGATACTATTAAATGGTCTGTGTCCCAGAGTCACACGAGTCTCGAAAGGCGAGCTCCCTGCATTCCGGCCGCGCACGCTTACACTGCCAGTGGTATTGACCCAAATTGTGCAATTTTACGCTTCAAACTGCAACGTAAGGTTGATTGACTGATAACTGATAAGAATCACTGGCTCATCTCCATTATGATTCTTTTTTTCAAAAATTTCAAAAAGAAACTCTAGGACCATCCTTGCTAGAAATAAATTGATGCTATGACAATAATCATGATGAATTTTAAATTTTGAAAATGAGAGTATCTAGCTTCTAGGGAGTAGGTACCTGGTAGACACAGAAAAGGTTGAATGAATGAATGAATGAGAATTCTTTATTGTACTCTTAAACAATAAAATAAAATAATGGCTTAAATATAACAACTAGATAACAATGTACAATGGGCGGCCTTACCGCTAAAAAGCGATATCTTCCAGGCAACATTTGGTTCAATAGATTTAAAAATATTTAGCTAAGAAGATATAAGATAAAAATTATTTGAGTTTGTATCGAATTCTTTTATTTAGATCCTATTTAACAAATTGTCCGTCTATTTTGGCGTTCCAGGGTGGTCCACAGGTCATACTAAAATAGAAATAATCCGGCCATAAGGCAAGTAATTGTAACGTTGTTGTCTTAGACCCACCGCAGATTTTCAACCAGCCGGTAGTTTAGTGAGGCCATTAAGTTTATTTATTGGTCGATACAGAATCGTTGTAATGTGCGCTTTTGCATACATCTTCATACTGATTAGGAATCAGAAACTATCGGCTGTTTGATAGTCTGTGGTAGGTTGCGATGTCAGATGTTGTCTGTCCTCTTTCTTTCAGTTCACACAGAAACCCTATAGAAAAACACATTTCACTTTTTTCCTAATTGCTCAATTTCGGCCTCAATTTTTAAACCTTATTGTAAGAACTTTGAACGCTTTCTTAAACCACGAGAAAAAGAGTTGAGACAGCCTTTGTGGCGTAGTGGGTGAAGGCCCGCGAAACAAATGTTTGTATTATTTACAGATATTTGACTCGGGTTTTCTATGTCCTATATTATGTATGTAACAAAAAGTATATAAGTAGTATATGTCATATAGTACCCAAGCTCCCCAATAACACAAGCTCTGCTAACTTTAGGGCTAGATGATGCTGTGTGAAAAGTTCATCATTATTTATATTTATTTATAAAAGCCTGTACCATATGAAATGCGCGATAATGTTAGGGCGTACCCCCGCGCCCCGAGGCGACGCGCAGGTGCAGCACCCGGCGCCTGTGGGAAATGGACCAAAGAAAAGTTGGATGGACTGTGTGAAGGATGATATGGGTAAGAAAGGAGTGAGTGTTGAGATGACGGCTGATAGAGCGGAGTGGAAGAGGAAAACCTGTTGTGCCGACTCCACATGAAAGTGGGATAAGGGCAGGGAAATGATGATGAAAAGCCTGTACCAATGCAACATCAACAGCAGGCACCAAAAAATGATCAAAACTAAACATCCCTTCTAATTAATAGCTCTACATACTTTGCTTACTGTATGTAACCAGCTTATTGTTTCCTCATGACATGCAGTTCAGAAACTTAGCAGTCTTAGTTGTCTGCCATAAGCTTGTGAGTTCACAAAAGTTTGAAATTAATTATAATTAAATATCTATGCGTAAACAAAACTATGCGGGGTGAACAAAGTAATTATACAAGGCAAAATTCTGAAATGTACCACAAACTTCTCTAAACTGTTGTCAGTTGGTAAAACCATTAATAATAATTAAAAAATACATTAAAAAAGTACATAACTCAAGTAAATCAAAGCTAAAAATGAAAATAAATTACAGGTTTTTTCCACTGAAATTAATACTAAGTATAATCAAACCAGTACCTACCTAAAGTAAAAAATAGACCTGTGCTAAAAATAACCATGAGAACTTTAAGTACCTAACTTTGGTGGATTTTGTATCTCTATTCTGTTGTTTTGGTATCGAGCCAGATACGTACGTGTGTATGTATGCATGCGTTAGTATGCACGACACTTTGTCATTGTTCGCGACTGTTCTAGAATATGACGTACAGGCTTGATAGATGAAGGAGTATCCTATTGTTGGTAAGCTGAAGATTATGACTGTCTGTGACGATGGAACCATGAACTTGCACGCAATACGGTTAAGAAAATTTGAAAATTTTCACAGGATTTTTCGTCTTTGATACCTTTTATGCCTTATTTGAAGTAAGTCTTAAAAAAATCAAAACTAAGTAAGTCAAAACTTTGGAAAATAAGAAATGTGAATGCATAAGAGGAAGTCAAATCAGAAATGTTCTATTTGAATTCCGCTGAGTTTATCGTTTCCATAGTGAAAAAGTGGAAGGAAATTGGAGAATTCCCGGTTGACACGAACATGGAATTAATTAAGATTTGCGATCCACCTTTCCTTTTGTTTGACGAACTCGCCCGCAGTTTGGTGTTATGCGGTATTGTGGTTGTGATCGTTGATAGTTTTCCGAGGTTTCTACCATTATGTTACTAGTTTCATTTTGGTTTCTTCGCTTTACACGCATTCGTGGTATTATATTATATCTCGCTGTATTATATGTTTGATAGATCAACAAAGAATACGATGTTCTGCCTCTTTGACATCGTCAATAGAATATTTGATACTCTGACGCTATTTACGTACAGTCACTGAACTATGCACCTTATTATGTGGTAGATAATCGTAAATAATATTGAAACTCGAGAGACACTAGGTTAAAACGGCTCAGTTGTAAAATAGGCCTACATTAATTTTCATGTTGAATAGCACAGTGCAACATCAGTGAAGCTTCAATATACATATATCTTCCTGCGACCTCTAATCAGTATTACAAAGTACATGGAGGTGGTGTGGTATAAACTGACTACGCTTTGTGGCACAACATAATGACTGGGCATTATATTGAACTGAGGTTTGAAATCAGCATGTATTGTGTTATATGATATTTTGCCACACACAGACAACTTTTTTTTACATAAAAGCTCATGTGCAATCCATGCTCAAATCTTAAAAAAAAAGAAGAGTGAAAAGTTGTAAATATGTAACACTAATGAAGATCAGCAATGTACAACATAGAATAGAATAGAATAGTCATTTATTTTGTGCAAAAAAAGGTTTACAATATGACATCAACGTAGACTTTATTTTTATAGTGTTGCAATTTTTGGAATGTATTAAATTTTTTTGAGACTTACAACTTAAGTTCAGACAGAAAAAATAGTATGAGTATGGGAGGAACAAAAATGGTCATCACTTAGCATAATATGCAATAAATGAGCAAGGTTGTATTGCAATGGTATTCCGTGACGCCAGCGTATGCGGCGCAGCACATATTAATCACATCTATCTATATTAAAATCTTCTAATTAAACGTTACAAAAACAGTTACTTTGTTTGAAACTTACAAAACTAGGTATAACTTAAATGAAACAGGCGACTTCTTGTTATTTTTCTTGGCAAAGTTCTCCAAAGTAATTTGATAGAAACGTGAAATACTCTTCAAGTTTTGTTGCCGATTGTACTAGTACTCTATAATTCCTTTTAAAATACATTTTCATTGCATAGACTCATTAGCAAGTGTGACTAGTCCAGAACGCTAACGATCTAGTACTGTAAGACGTCACTACAAACATGCACTCAGCTAGATTCATTACCATAACCTAGTAATAGCCGCACCTACGGTTAAAAAAGTATTCTACTCATTTTGTTTCGCCATGTTTCTCATAATAAATAGTATGCCTTTTTTGCTATAAAATATAATTTGTATGGTTTATAATAATGAGGGGGACCAGGAATCACACAAATAAGATGTGTATTTAGTGCAATTATTTAATTAATTTTTTTTTTTTTCAGTGGGCGAAGGTCCGCTTGCGACGCAGTAGGTTGCGGGTTCGATCCCCGCCGTGGGACAAATGTTTGTATGATCTACAGATATATGTCTCGGGTCTGGATGTTTCTATGTATAATATGTATGTATTTTTACAAACAAAAAAGTATATAAGTAGTATATCAGATATCTGGTTCCCATAGTACAAGCTTTGCTTAGTTTGGGGCTAGATGATGCTGTGTGAAATTTTGCAGAATTATATATTTATTATTTATTTCTCACATTCATTCATTTAATCGTCGTGTCAATTTGCTCATATTCATCATCATCATCATTAGCAGCTCGAATGATAGCCCACTGCTGGACATAAGCCTCCTCCCTCAAACGCCACTCCAAAATATTATGTGCTCATATTATGCTCTCTATATTAAATTTGCTTGCTCCAAAATGAAGTAATGGCCCTATCTGAAGCCGCAACAAGGTCTTCCTGTTTTTTTTTTATTTCTCACAGAAATACCAAAATGGAATTTTTCTTACAGAAAAACCAAAATGGCAGTTAATAAATTATTAATTATATTAGGTAACATTTTTAGTGCATTTTTTACGCTGTTTAATTTTAACTACTCTGTCTTAATTGCGCTCATAATTAAACCAATTATCTACAGCTAGACACAGTTTTGCATCACTAAGTGTTTGCACAAGGTCAAAGGCAAACACACATTTAATTAATTAAGTAAATATATTTTTAATAATATTTTGTAAATAGCAGCAAGCCGTTCAGGATTAATTATTTAAAATTAACTTTTAATATTTTTCACTCGTATAATAAAGCTGAAAGTTTGTGAGTTTGTTTAAATGTTTGTATGTTTGTGTTTCAATCACGCCTAAACCAGTGAACCGATTTGGATGAAACATGAAATAGGCGTAAATAGTGACCTGGAATAGCTTATAGGCTATTCAAAATGTTGGTACAACGCGGGCGAAGCCGCGCGCAGAAACTAGTCATTAATATTTTTGTTTAATGTTAAACAAAAAAAAATAGTAATAAACTAACTTCCTAATTCCTTCGATCCCATTAATTTAAATCTCCACATTTGTGAGTTCCCATATTTGTGCTTCAACCCCGCCTTACCAATCAATGGTCAGATTGAGTAGATCGTTGCCCGGAATAACAAAAAGGCTATTTAAAATATTGGTGATTGATTGGATCCGCTTCTATAAAAGATTTTCTAATCGCTAACAAAAAAAATATTTTTTCTAGTGTTATTCTAAACGCTGTAAGCTATTGTTATATGAACGCGTTTTCTTACGGAAAAATACTACAATAACATAATCCGGTTCTTTTGGTGCGTCTATGTATAGATCATTTAATTTTAGCTACCGCTATTTTTATTTTAAGGTCATATAATCCTATGTATTTTTGTTAGCTAATGCTATACGTAATATATTATTAATTTATTCACTATCGAAAGTAAAATGCTGTTAGCTAATGCTACACGTAATAGAATAGAATAGAATAGATAAACACTTTGTACACAAAAGAAACACATAATAGGAAAATACACAAAGACAAGTAAGTAGGTACAATGGGCGGCCTTATCGCTAAAAGCGATCTCTTCCAGACAAAAAAATAAAGAGAGTTAGAGTAATATATTATTTAAAGAATGATAGGCCCCAAACCGTATTAGTTGCCCTGATTCTTCACGGTATTGGCCGCGAAAGAACAGGAGTAAAATTAGTCTAAAACTATTAATCTAAAAATATTTAAGTCTTGTTTTGTGTATTGTTTGTAGATTGCATGTAGGTGAGTAGGGATAGGCACAGAGGTTCTTAACTTCATAGCTCTGTCACCTACTTACCTCATACCTACCTACTTTTGTATTTTTTCTTTTTTGTACCTGTTCTCTGTATGTGTCTCTCTGTGTGTTGGCAAATAAAGCTTTCTATCTATCTATCTATCTAAGTATAAATAATGCTGGACATTTCACACAGCATCATCTAGCCCCAAACTAAGCATAGCTTGTACTATGGGAACCAGATAACTGATATACTACTTATATACTTTTTGTTTGTAAATACATACATATTATACATAGAAACACCCAGACCCGAGATAAATATTTGCAGATCATACAAACATTTATGCCGCGGCGGGGATCGAACCCACAACCTTCTGCGCCTCAAGCGGGCTTTCACCCACTGCGCCACAGAGGTCGTCGAAGAAGTGATCTCAGCGATCCAACTAAATAAATGCTTTTGACTTTGACTTTATTTATTTGTTTATTATCGAAAATATACTTTATTTATTATATTAAACACAAACATAGTATGTTATTCTATCTCGTTATAATATTAACCTTGACTCGGTGGAGCGCAGAGCCAAGAGGCTCATTGGTGAAGACTGTCTTGCCGAGGCAAAACTCGACAGTCTGAGCCATCGTCGTGAGGTAGCGAGTTTGTCGGTCTTCTACAGATTGTACTACGGTGAGTGTGCCCAGGCGCTACACGAACTTGTTCCGCCTTCACCGTTCTTTTACAGGGACTTCAGACGCACAGCTCACTATCATCCACACCTGGTTGATATTCCACTTATTAGAACTAAGCGCTTTCAAAGTTCTTTTATTATGCGCACTGCAAAAATGTGGAATCAGCTTCCCGCGTCTGTATTTCCGCTGAGCTACGACCCTGATGTTTTTAAGAAGAGAGTTAATAGGCACCTTCTGGGTAGGCTCGCTCCATCGTAGACCTCATTCTTGCCTATGTAAGTTTCGAGGTCAAGAGTCGACCCATTCAACATAAAAAAAAAAAAAAAAAAAAAAACATAGGTCTGTACATAAGAGATTACTATCCCCAGTCTACTTAATTAGCCTTTCCACTAGAATCTATTTCTGCCCAAACATGTAAACATGATAACGTTTTCTCTGAATGATTTTCTACAGAACTATAATTCTGTGAATTGCTCATAACTTTGTTATAGTATCACCATTGTCAAGTTTCAAATTTTTTATTCAGTGATTGTTCCAAACTAGCTTCCAGCGGATTACAATAATAACAAAGACTTGTTGAAACAACTTGTTTTCCAGCTATTCTAGAACAAAGGTCTATTCAACAGGTCCTAGTACAGAACACGAGTTGTTTGTTTGAGTTACCCAGTAAACGCCCCGAAGGTCCGTTTCCATACTTCCCCCTCATTTGCTAAGATGTGTAAAGTGCCACAAACTTATCTAAACTGGTGAGAGAGGCGCTGTTATCGCATTTGGTGTTGGCAGATGGAGTAAAATTAGTTAGTTCCTCTTTTGGCCACCAGTCCAGATAAGTTTGTGGCACTATACCTATTGCAAATTGATATAACGTCATTTCTACGGTATGAATTTTACAGTAATTACACAATAAACTCTATGAATCCTAAATTAAATTACCGAAATCTGTCTGGAATAACTTGGCCATGAAATATATTAAACACTTCACAGCAGAATGCTAAATTCAATGCTAATAAATTGATTTAGATTATGTTTAGTCATCGAACCTAATTTAATTGATAGTTACTGAATATAAACTCTACGCTGTGACCGACTTATAGACAATCATACTAAAACTAACCATTAATATAAACTCTACGCTGACCGACTTATTGACAATCAAAAACTATGAAATAAAATCATCAACATTCATTAAAAGGCAAATCAACCGAAATGAAAAAAAAACAGTATACAGGGTGTAAAAAGACGTCTACCAAGCTGCAAGGGCAAGGCATCCCAACACACAACCAAATCCAAAAGGATTTTCCGAAAAAATCATTACATCCGGAGAAAACAGTGATTGAAGAGTACTATTTGCGTATGTTCTGGGGCGCGTTCTTTTACGTAGATTGCTGGATTTTGAGTTTTAACTGTTTTTTTTCTTTTATAAATGAGATTATTAGGTAGGTTTCATCTTATTATGTTGTACTAGTAGTAAATAACCGAAAATAACACAGCTAAGTCAAAATTTTTTTTGCTTTTTTTTTTCACTAAATATGTTTAGAATCATGGTCTGATTGCAACCCCTCAGTTTTCGGTAGTTGTCTTTTTACACCCTGTATATACTCGTATTCCTACAAATTGAGACGAACAGCGACAAAGAGTTCTGAATTGTAAAGCTAATCGTAAGATCACTTTCATTTGCTGACATGTTTTGTTTATTTTAAGCCAGCCGCTAAGCTAAGCTAAGCAAATGACTAGGGTTGATCATAATGTACACAAATTTTTTTTTAGCAAAAGGAGACACTAAAATTATTTTCAAGTTTGCAGAAAACGCTCCTCCACAGTTTCGATCTTACTAAAGTATGTCTGTTTTTACAAAAAAAAATTGATTATTGTATCAGTTACATTTGGTTTCGATTATAAAAGATTTGCTTAGTTTAGAACTAGACGGCGCTGTGTGAAATATCCTAAAAAAATTGTTATATTGCTTCTTATCAAAATCATGTACCTAAATCCTAGCTGTCCTACGTCACAGTGAACAAGAATGATTTCGTCGCATTGAATACCTATCAGATATCATTCAATGAACAGATTTATGATTCACATCTATTGTACACACCAAATAACCGCTTCGAACACTTTTTTAGTAACTCGGATTTTCCAGCACACCTTATTTGTATATGAAAACAAATTATGCATGCGCATACAGTTATGCATCTTCACAATAGTGGATTATGGTCTCTACATATTGATTTACATAATCATTAGATGGTAAGTTATAGGTCAGATTGGCTATCTATACTAATGTATACAGGCTATAAACGTACCTTATTAACAAAACGTACCTACTATGAATCTGATGGCAGTAAATACCCACGTAATTATAGCCCAATATTTGCATACATTTAGACCCCTCGCAGACTGCAGACTTTCTATCGGCCGATAGCTGAGACGGGCTATACTTCTCCATACGCATTACGAGCCGAAGAATGTTCCGTCTCAACTATCGGTCGATAGAAAGTCTGCAGACTACGAGGAGGCTTAACGTCAATTATTGCCCTAATTCAAATTTATTAGAATCATGGGTTTCTAGCATAGTATGAAATTTAAAGCTGTGTACAGACTACTCGTTCCAAGCTACGCGTTCACGCGTTTTAAGGTTCGCGCGAGTCCTTTAAATGAGTATTCGATTTCGACAACTTACACTGAAAGCGTAGCCTGAAACAGCAGTAGTCCATACAAAGCTTAGAGTCATATATAATTTTAATTATGATCAAAATGTATTTGATTTAATGTAAGAAGTTGATCAATCTCTGTACAATCTCTAATCTATCAGTGTAGGTACAATCAAATCTGAGGCCATAAACCATTTGGATCTATCAGAAATGTGGGATGAGATGAATGTTAAGCTTTAGTCTAACACACTATTGAAACTATTCATTCCAAACATACTGCAGTAAAACTACAAGCAATCACGATTCCAAAGACATCCTAGCCTGTGCAAATACTTGCGCTCACATGCAAATATTTGAAGGGAGGCGGTGGTTTCAACCCGGCCAATCGCAAGCAAACTCTTGCGGCCGATTGAAATCGACCGATTCCCGGCAATAATTTCACATTTGGAAAAAGAAAGATAACATTTATTCAGCAAGATACACGAACACAAAAATAATGTAAATTCAACACACGAAACTAAAGTATAAAAAAATAGCTTATAAAAATCCCACCAAAAATATTTCATGTAATGATGCCAAGACACAATACAAATTCACAATGCGTTACTGTAAAAAAGTTATCAGATTGACTAGTAGAGCCAAGCTCCTAGATGAGCTCCGGTTCATACAACACATATTAGCCCTGCTGCTGTCAGATGATTACGTACAAACATTCTTAAAAAGCAAATAATTATGTTTTCCTATTTTAACAAGTTTTGGAGGAAGGTTACAGACCAAAACCAATATTCACAGAACCGATGCTAATAATAATAATTTGCACGAAGGTAAACGTGTTCAAATAATTCCAAACAGAATTCGAAATGAACTGATAGCTCATATTACCATATCGATGCATAATTCAAACTTGTCCAAGAAGAACTATGAGGAAGTTTATACTATAAAAGTAGCTTATACTGTCAGTTTATAGAATCTCATTCTATCATTAAATTAATTATAGTAAAAAGCAAATAAGATATTGATCTTTCAAACATTAAAAAAATACCCACGTCAATGTTAGACTCAAATCGAAAAAGATGTTTTTTAAGTTTGGTTGGAAAAGTATCAAAAATTAATTTAAATGGGACCACATCGAGAGTTGAGGTACCCTACCAAACAAAAAACAATTTTGAAAATCGGTCCACAATTGATGAAAATATCGGTGAACATCCTTTAAAAATATACATAAGTACCTACAGCCACACTTCGAGCTCTTTCTCTAAAAGGTAAAGTAGTAGACCTACGTTAGTCTGAATTTCTAGAGTGCCTAAATGTGAGTATCCAACGTGTCTACGACTAGTTAACGACAAAGAGATAAATTGCATTTGCTTCAGCACAGCTTACTATCGCACCGCCACGCTACTCACAATCCAGCTTTGTGGTCAAACGCAATTGTATTCTGATCAATAACTACCTACTCGTGTTACGCCGTTCCATTCCTATTGACAACAAGACTTTTCGATTGAAGATAAAACCTTGGAAGTGTCCAATTTATATTTTACTTTTTGACTCGTTTCCTGTGTTCCATTTTCTTTCCTTTGAGAGTAATGAGATAAAATGTGATTCGTTAAAATTGGCCCAGATTTTTTGGTATGGAGGCGCTGGTAAATGGATAATGAATTACTTAGTCAATTTGTAACAAGACAAAAATATAATAATATCTAATGCTAAATACTATTTGTATTTTTTTTGCATAAGGTGGGTTAGGTAAGTACTTGTACAATTTTTACGTTGACTTTATTGCCTAGGGAAATAAACGTAGACAGAAATTTTGGCACAAGATCTTTTACACATTTTCAGACGAGGCTGTCCTAAGCGTAAGAATGACTAAACACTGTCTGACTACCTACATAGTGTTGTAGTTTACATCGACATCCGGGACATAAACCACGGTCATTGGCATTTTCGAAATGTTGATCATGAATCCAAAACCACATTTTTATGCGATAAAGTAATAAGGGTTACATTGGGTTTTACCGAAGATTTTTACCCTTATATTTAAAACAGGGTTTGAAGGTTCATCCCACCTTCGTAAAACGAGGTGGGTGACCTGGAAATTGAACCAGGAAGCCTACTTCGTTCATCTTCCTTATTTTATAGGAAGACGTTCAGAGACATGACAATTATTTTATATTACCAACCCTACTAATATAAGATACTACGTAATATTTATAAATTTCACTTTGTTTGATAAGCACCCCACTCTAGCTTGGCTACGGTGGTGGCTGTAATGGATCATTTTTCATATCACCTCTTCGTTCAGCTAAGGACAGACTCTGGTTAAGGCAGATTCTTTAGAAGGCAGATTCGAGCTAGGAAAGAAGGACAGTGATGTTCATATCTCCTTGCTCCCTTTGCATGTCGCCCCTTGATGAGAACGAAAAGGCATACGGGTAATGCCTTTCAAAGTTAATATTGTTTTTATTTATAAAGCAACAATGTTCCATTACTGTTCAAGAGAAAGCATTCAGACATACCCCACCCTAAGAACAAGCGACTGTTCCCAGCACGTAGGAACTTAAACCGTGGTCGTAAAGTCTCAAATTTAATATTCTCATCGTCCTTAGCCGTATCTTGTAGTTAGTAAATCGCAATTACAACGTAACCTACGCGATCTAGTTACGGGTCGGTGCACTATCACATTGTATTGTTACACATACCCGTAGTTGAATATCAGAGAGATAGAACCTCTATTGTCCCTTTCTAAGAAGTCTAGTCTATTTTGTATGCTTGTATATCTGCCGCACTTCACCAAGCAACGGAACGCAACCGATGGAGACAACTGGTTGACCAAATAAAAAGGAGTTACGATCCTCAGTAGTGTGGAAACGATTGTGGAGAGAGCCATTTTTGAACTAGCTAAGCCCCATGGGGTAATTAGGTGGTTGGTGTTACTCCAGGCTTAAAATGGACCTAGCTATTTGTTTAAATATCTGTATGGATTATAATATAATAAACACTGATTTATGTTAATCGAGGTTTACCACAATACAACAACCTGTAGTAAGTATTATTGCTTAAACGATACTAGCTGTCCATCGCGGTGTTACCCGTCGTCCCTCGGGAAAACTTCACTTTCCCGGCATAAAATATAGCCAATGTTCTTCAGGGATAATGTAAGATTCTAATGGTGAAAGAATTTTTCAAATCGGTCCAGTAGTTTTGGAACCTATTCAATGCAAACAAACATACAAACAAACAAATCCTCTTTATAATATTAGAAGAAGAAGAAGTAGAAGAAGATAGATAGATATAATTTCATGATTAGTTTTTTCTTCCTATAGATATTCGTATTTTTGGTGCAAGAAACTCTGTGTAAACGATGCTTTAGCTTGGTTGTCGGTGACAGAGATTCGATGGCCTTTGCGTTTACTTCCCGACCCGCTTCCTTTTAAGCAGCTTTCTGAATCTATCACGATCAGACTTCATAGACATTCCATTATGCAAGTAAAGCAAGTACTTAATTGGTTCAATGGATCAAGAAACACAACTAAGAACATACTTTTACAAAATCAACATTTTATTTTGATAGTCGGTTAAATAAAAAAAAACATATTGTTAGGATTTCGCATTTTATAATTAAGTTTATAGGTAGGAGAAGTAGAGACGCATTCAACACTTTGCGGTGAAATTGGTCGACGACAATTGAACCCCACATACATACTGAGCTGGAAATGACAAGCTCTACAGCGCTTTACGTTGCGGGTGAAACTTATTTACAACCCGGGCGCAATAACTTGACACCTGACTCAAATGACGTTTGTCTACAGTACTGAGTGCAAAAAAGAAACGTAAACATATGCATACATGTAGCGCCCCCAGTGCTCGTTTTTTATTTTTCTGGTCAGGCTTTATTATATTTTAACTAAAATAACAGTTTCCATTATAATTTGAATTCCAATGGAATTCCGCCGAATGGCGAGGTTTGAAATAAAAACCCTAACCTAACTAAAAACCAAAGTATTACTGATTTATAATTTAATTACCTACTGAGATAAAACATTTGTATACTAGTAACGAATGCAGTATTTATTGCTTAGTTACGAATTGGAGCAGTAATAAACTATTTAGAGTCTATTTTGGGATTAATTTCCAATATTGTTAATCAAATGTAATTTTTTATTCAAGTTCATACTAGTATCTACCTATACAATAAGTAGGTAAAACAATAAATTTCTTACGGAAATAAAACAAAAAAGAATGTTATATTAATTTATTATTTTATGATTACGTGCAACGGTAACAGTGATGCTAACGCTACTGAAGGACGAGAGCGGGGCCTCGCGCGGGGTAGCGGGAGGGGAGTCGAGTTTCGAGCCAGGTGTCTAGTTGTTGCGCCCGGGTTGTAGTAATTATTTTCTTTTGCCTCAACTTCACCATAAAGTTCAATTTTATTCTAGATCTAGGCTGTTCAAATGGATAAAGTATTAAGAGATGATTATTCATCGTATTATTTCCCTCCAAGCGTGATAGTGTTCTTGACTTTTATAAGTGCATAAAATAATGCATTTAAATTATTAATTCATTCATTGAATTTGAAAAACGCATGTTTCCGCATTCGTGAGCATTTAGAATAAATCTCGGTCGGCAGCAACAATGCATTCATGCTTTTGTGTTTGCAATAAATATAAAAAGTTTAAAAATATAGGTAGTTATGCTGTATTGTAGGTAATTTAATTACATTTGATTTCGCGGGTTTGTCTTCCGGGTCAATTAATCTTAACTTTTAAATTGCATTGGTTTTTTGTGTATGAGATATTTATTTAATTTTTATTATTGTATACCTACATACTTATTCACAATTTGCAATAATTACATCATCAAGGTACTGTAACCTACTCCAAACTTAAAATAACAATTTTTTACCATACATTTTGATACTTATTGGTAAGATGCTTAAGTTATAATTTTTGCTTGTTCAGATTTTTACAAAATGATTGCTAATATTACATAGTAAAATGATTTGCATCAAGCATCAAATTGTCTATCTCATTAGAAATTTAACTATACATAACGTCTTGATTACCAGTACAAACTCAAGGTGTTATGTTAAATATAAATAAATATACTATTTTATACATATACTTTTTGTTTGTAAATACATACATATTATACATAGACCCGAGATAAATATTTGCAGATCATACAAACATTTATCCCGTGGTGGATCGAATCCGCAACCTTCTGCGTCACAAGCGGGCGATATCGACGACCTCTGTGGCGCAGTGGGCGAAACCACTGCGCCACAGAGGTCGTCGATATAAAATCAATTGAGTCAGACCACTTATACAGGATGGTCCACTCAGTGACTAATAAATTTGTACTTGACAGGCACCTTTTACATAATTCAAATAATCATCATCATTTGCCTGCCCTTATCCCGCCTATGCGGGGTCGGCCCAACATGTTCTCTTCTTCCACTCCCTTCTTACCCATATCTTCTTTCACACAATTCATCCATCTTTTTTTGGTCTACCTCTACTCACATATTCATCTACATTCATTTCTATCACCCTTTTAGTTACGTGACTTTCATCCCATAATTCAAATAATCATGACGATTTATTTATGGAACAAAATAGGCGTAAAAAACTTACGGATTACCTCAATTTATTTTGAGACACGAGGGTTGTCAACCTGTAATATCATTAACCTTGTCAAACAAATAATACGGAGCAATATTAAAACAGCGCCACAAACTTATCTGGACCGATGAAAGAGGCGCTGTTATCGCATTTGGTGTTGGCAGAAAAATTAATTTTAATATTAAATTCGTTAGTTCCTCTTTTGGTCACCGGTCTGGATAAGTTTGTGGCACTGTAAGCAGAGCAAATTTTTAGAGATGTTCATTTGTTTTTCTTGTGATTTTAACTAATTTATGTGCTTAGGTATCTTTATTTTTATATACAAATACGATAATAATATAAGCTCACCAAAATTAGTCTACGTGCATTGGAAAGGATTTGTTTGGTAAAGTTTGGGTTTTATTGATATTTGAATTAATTAAAGAGCAAATATGCGAAAAAAAACACACTTGAAAAACTTCTAACATACATTTGAAAAACGTTATCTCCCTTCTAACGTAATCAGGTAAAAAGGTATGGTTAATTGGTCTGTTCTGGTGAGACAATAAAATAAAGGAGTAGGTATAATTAAATTACGAAAGGTCAAACTCGGGGCGTGGGTGGATACATTCAGTGTAAGAATATGACCGCAGCATCTTTAATAAAAACAATAAGTACATTATCAATATTGATCGTTCAAACTGAACTGTGAACATCTCAAGTGTGCCATTTCTACATCATACTTTGTATAAAAGCGTTTTAAATGACACAGCATTTGTATATCTAGCGATATTGTTTCCGTAGTCTGTGAAAATCACGGTATTGCTTTCATTATTAGCGATTTATTAGCCAACTGGCTGAGCTCTGCGGTATTGCCCGCAAAACCTCGGGAATAGGTTCTTCACTTTTCCGTCTTATTCTTCTTGACGTGTCACTAGTTTTTACGAACCAGTGTGGTGAAAGAATTATAATAAGTTCGTATGAGTCAGTGGCCAGCTCTGGTGACGGAGTTTTTAGGCCGCCTTAAGGCCTCCGTCATGTCTTAACGACTTAAATAACCGGGACCGACAATTTAACGTGCCCTCCAAAGCACGGAAGCGATCAGATGAAAATGCTACTGGCGGTCACCCATCCACTTACGGATCGTTTAGAACGTTGTTTAACTTAGACGATCTATCAAGGACGACTAAACAAGCACGACCACGAGCGCTTCACGAAAGATTATAAGTGCGCAATTGCGCAACTAAGAGGCTCCTTTTCAGTGAAAAAAAGAAGAAAGATTTTTAATAAGATCAAAAGTACTTGGTTATACGTTATGATACGTTTCAATATTTTTCTCAAGTCACGCGTGTGTGTGCATCCCTCGTGGACATGGGTCAAAGACTTGTTAGGGTCATTGCAATTCATGGGTCATCTTCACCATCTAATCGAAATTTCGTATTCTTTCGAATGAGTAAGCTAACGACATTTTTGCTCACTGGTAATACACCGACCTTTGTAGCTTCATTAATAAAAAAACCATTAATGAAACTAATTCTGCGAGGCTCGTGTCCAAGATTATCACGTCTTGTGGTTTTTGGTGACAGAATTGGCCAGTAAATCATATAAACTTACTTTACATGACTATAAAATTTCGGCTTTTGCTCGCAGATTTGCACGCGCCCGCTAGAACAGTAGGTAAGTTTGATGAAAGATACCTTGGTTTTCTGTACGAAATTCCAATATGGATACCCTACCGCCGTGGGGACAGCGGAGGGTTATGTCGGACACTCACCGACTAAAAATTGACGTGTCGCGCGGCCTCCCTGCATGTCAAGGGGCTCTGGGATCTACGGAACGCACCGGTGCCCCTCTCGCATATACCTAAAGCACTGTCCCGGGAGTAATGAAAGAAACCTAGACATACTATGGCCCGTGTAAAATTTTATGCTGTGAATCCAACATCATGTTTTTAAAACGTGAAAGAGTTGCCAACTACCACTTTACTTACGTTACCTACGTAAAGTGGAATAAAAAAATATTACTTGGATGAGTTCAAAAGTATAGTGAACATTATGATGAGTGATAGAAAAATAATGAGAAATACTTGTTCTGCCAACTCCACCCAGCCGGATAAGGAAAGAGGAAGTAAGATCATAATATATACCTATCTATCTAATCAGCCCACATCCACCAACTGCTTCTTCATTTTCACGCCACTTTTTCCAATCCTGCGCCATTCGAATCCATTGCCTTCCCGCTACCACCACAATATCATCAGACCATCTAGGTGGTGGTCTGCCTGGTGTTCTATGACCCTCGCGTAGCCACCACTCAGTAACTGCCTCCGTCAATCTACCGTCTTACCACCTTGCCAAGTGTCCTGCCCATCTCCACTTTAGCTGATTAGTACTCCCACCTACATCTACGACCTCACTATGCCTAACATTCACGACCATATAACATAAGGCAATTAATTTTGTTTAGACTGAAGGCCCAAACCAAATCGACTGCTGCGTAGGATGCCCGGAACTCAGCGGAAGTCATGGGCAACCGCTGGAAGTGCAAAATTATACTTTCGTATAAATTATGCAAGCACCTGTACCTCTAAAGGGCTGATCTGACATTTTAGAATAAGTTTGTATTAGAACTTTTACCAGTTTCCAGTATCCCATTAACTTTTTTCAACATCGAACCATTCATTAGCAACTTCACGTAAAAGATTTTATATGTACTGTACTCGTATAAACTATTAGTAGGTAAGTACTCGTAACCACTGATTTCAAAATTTAACCCGCTGTTTAATTTTTATGTGACTTGTTCGAATGACATATCGTTCTACGGAACCGATTTTTGAAAGAGTGTCTATCTACCTCAAGCCTTTTACATCATAGGCACAGCGTCAGGAGGCAACCTATACCTACACCAACGAGCCGCTGTAGTGCCTTGGACATTGTTTGAGATGGAATTGGCTTGCCCAGCACCTAAACCTAGCTGTCCACTGGAAGGATAACGTCAACACATGTGGAGCTGACTAAGCTGCGGGTTTCCTCACGATGTTTTCCTTCACCTTTAAAATAGTAATATGCGAATATAACTAATCCGTATATACAGGGTGTAAAAAGTAGTGTACCTACCCCTTTCGGCTTCGGTAGACGTCTTTTTACACCCTGTATTAAACTTGGAGAAATACAATGCATATTTTTTTAATGATGCTTGCGTCTATAGTGCATGATTGTATTCCCTTTACGTAGTCTCTAGCTATTTGCATTTTTCTAGCAGCACTTTATCTATGCAATACAAAAGGCCAGAAAGCTTTCACGGATCATATACGGGCCCTCTAAAAGTATTATACTATAAGCCAGTCAGCAAAAAATAGCTTCCATTTTTATACACACGGCTGCTAGCGAAAAATCAATACAAAACAACAAACGCACTGTCGAAACTTTTGATATGTCACGGAATGGTGATTTTTGTTTACTATTTTTATGTAAAAAAAGCGCCGAGAAAGAGTTTTATGAGTTGATCCGATTTGGATAGTTTTTAGCTATGGTAAAATAGGAACTGAAAGAAAGAGAACAATTTGTTGATGAGCTAAATGTTACCACGTTCCTTGTAGATATGGGTAAGTTTATGGCAAATAAAATTTGAATTATGGAGCCATTAACTCGAAAAGAAGAAGTTGACGTATAATAACCGCATGCGTTACGCAATCAACCAGTTTTAAGTTTAACATGTTTGGCAGGTAGGACATTTTCTCAGGTCGTGACCCTAACTGGCCCCAAAAACTCACTGTCAAGGATATTTTGCTATATTACTATGTTAAATAATAGGCATGCATTTGTTCCCTACAATTACAACGTTTGACAACAGAAGATGTAGTATTAAGGATCGAGAAATGTATGTTAAGATGGTTTGGGCGTGTAGAGAGTATGGATGACAGCCGTTTCACAAAGCAAGTGTATCAGGCCGTGTGCCGGGGTGGTGTGGGACAGCTGGAAGGGGAAGGCCTAGGCGAACCTTCTTGGATCAAATTGGCGACATTTTGGAGAAGAGCCAGGTCAAAAGTACCCACCGACGAGCATGTATGAAGAATGTAATGAATGAGAGTGAATGAGGCGAAAGTTGTGTCAGGATCGTAGCGAGTGGAGATCCGTGGTCTCTGCCTACACCTTTAGGAAAGAGGCGTGATTTTATGTATGTATGAAATTACAACGGTCTATTTATTGCAAATTGATTCGCAATAACTGGCGACTTGTTTGTCAAATAATATGCTTGAGTCAAACAGAGCTTAACAAAATATCACACGGCAGTGTAGGCGGACTATGAAACACAATAAGCAAGCCATCCTCACCTTTATTCCCCGACGTCAAAGTTCACAGTTCATTTGTAAACATTGACACTACTGACCGTCTGTTTACTCATTTGTCACGTTTAGCTCTCTGATGCTTTGTTATGAGTGCATATGATGAGCTCAAATTAGCCTTGCAAATTATAACGTGCTGAGCCAGCAATGTGTTCATAGTGTTCCAATTTCTTTGAGACTGAGCTATTTAGCTGTTTATAGTAAATTAGAAACCTGTTTTAATTCGTTTAAGATAGATTAGTATCTTTATGTTATTTCACGAGCAAAGTAACATTAACCCTAGAAAGGTAACCTGGCTACTATTTAAAACCGATCTATTTGGAAATTGCAATAATTAAAATTTATTTTGTATATTACAATCTCTTTCTTTCAACATTCTCCTGCTCGCCATTTTGTCATAATTATAACATTTCTAAATAATTACATTTACCTACAAAAGTAAAATGTTACAAAATCTATACACAAAACAAATATAAAAGTTACACAGAAGATAAAGAGCGTAACGTGTTGTCATAGCAAAAAAAACTGTAGTACTTACCAAACAGCGGAGGTCGTCTCTCGGCAATATTGTCCGGCGACTGAGTTGGCTCAAAAACACAAGCTTGTGCCCGCATCAGCAAAAAAATACAAAACAAAAATACAAAACAGCAAAAAAATGTTTCGCGGGCGCCTCT
Source organism: Epirrhoe alternata (assembly GCA_963565295.1). Lineage (NCBI taxonomy): Eukaryota > Metazoa > Arthropoda > Insecta > Lepidoptera > Geometridae > Epirrhoe > Epirrhoe alternata. The sequence continues at coordinate 5,906,291 of OY751381.1, read as the reverse complement.
ATGTATCTACTAGTCTAAGTGTAAATCCACGGTATGCAATTTGCATCCAAGCTCTTTCAGCCACTTAGCCCCCTCGCAGACTGCAGACTTTCTATCGGCCGATAGTTGAGACAGAATATACTTCGGCTCGTAATGAGTATGGCGAAGTATAGCCCGTATCAACTATCGGCCGATAGAAAGTCTGCAGTCTGCGAGGGGGCTTATTGTGACACACCTACCTAGTAGGTATCGAAACATTTGTACTAGGAAGGTGTAGGTATACTGGTAGGTAATATTTTATAAGCATTAGCAACCCAGTGCTAAAACAACGCCCACAAAAATGTATACAAATTAACATTGTTTATTCATCTTCTTGCCGATGAAAATGCTTTTCCGATTAGATTAAGCTGTGGCGGTTTTAGGGAAGTAGGCTAATAAAGGTTGAAGCAAGAATGAGTTTGCAAAATATTTTTCAAACCAAGATTTTATTGGGTCGGTGTGAGCTGATTCAAATAGTTGGGCCCATTTGAATCAGAACGCCCCACACACAGATATTTTACTGCTATTCTTAAGGAGTCACTGTCAAGTCTAAAAGTGGAATATCAGGATAAAGGACTCTACGATTGGAACAACGGCAAAGCTAACAGATAGCTGACCACTTTTTGTATGATAATAATTTAAATACATTTTTATGTGTATACCTACCTAATTTAAATAAATCCCCGAAATCTATTGACTATAAGCTGTTAACTAAACTAGTTTTATTCGTTTCTTTATTTGGACGAGCAAAATCTTTTGACTGAATACTACCTACTCCTAACACAGGTTTCTTCAGATAGGGCCATAGCGGTGGCTTCATTTTGGAGCAAGTAAATTTAATATAGAGAGCATAATTATGAGCACATTGACACGATGAATGAATGAATGAGTGCCAGACAAGCAGTGGCCCAGTACTCGACAGAGACGCAGAAGGGGTTCAATTCCCGGGGCGGACATGATGACTTCTTCCTTCGAACGGTAATCATGTGAAATGATGACTTCTTCCTTCGAACGGTAATAAACCCTACATTTATCAAGTAAATAATCTATACTAATATTATAATGAGGAAAGATTTGTTTGTATGTTTGAAATGAATAGGCTCCGAAACTACTGAACCGATTTGATAATTTCTTTCACCATTAGAATCCCGCATTATCCCCGATCAACATAGGCTATATTTTATCCCGGGGAAGTGAAGTTTTCCCGAGGGATCACAGGTAACACCGCGGCGGACAGCTAGTAATTAATAAAATCCTTTTATTTCCGACAACATAATATGAGGTCCATATCTACTGCACAAAACATATTATTTGGAACATAAAGCAAGTTAGAATTAAAAACTACGGACTGTGATGGGCCGGACGGACATGATCAGTTCAAGAAATAGGTTCCTTCGCAGATCACCATCTGCACAAAACATTTCCAGAATGGTGATACACTCTTCCGCAGTCCTCAGGATACAGTTCCGACTGTCACGTAATCTGCGCATCTGTTTTTTTACGCGTGATGGCATGAAAATCATCAGTATGGTATTGCGCAAACATCCTCGACGCACTGCAGAAACAGGGCAGTTGCAGCATCATCCTTAAGATATTATTATATTGGATGCGTAGAGCGTCCATTAATTGTTTGGTATGCCGAACCCACTCTGACAGTAAGCTTTAAAAAGCGAAATTTTAACTTGGTCAGTACAACATCTGCGGACTTTAAATATCTTGGATAATTCCTTACCGACGACCTTAAAGATTATAGATATTGTCATATTTAGCGTAGGGCTCTATCGGTTCGAGGTCACGTTACCTCGAACGGATAGAGCCCTACGCTCCCTTTCAATATCTACATTGTTCTTAAGGTCGTCGGGAAGGAAGTGTCCAAGAAATTTACATGACACGCGGTTAATGCTCAAGTCATTAAATGTAAAATTAAGACTGTTGTCGGGACTTTTACCGGCGGCCTTAAAGACTTTTTTTCTCAAATTATCAAAAGCGCCCTTAGCTTACCCACTGTCACTGTTCACACTTATGCCATTCATGCGGCCGCCGACACGCATGCTGCTGAGCACTCTGATGAAGTCGTATAATACTGGATGATATGCCTGAGACTAACGATAGCACTCTCTGTCAGTCAGGCCGAAATCTGAACAGAGCGTCATGAAGATCTAAATTAGGTGTCTAGGTGAGAATCAAGCACACCATCCAGCACATAGGCAACAATGGTAGCTATGGAGATAGGGTGGTAGTTTTTGAGGTCGGACATATCCCCCGTGTCTAATATCTATATAAAATAAACATATCATTATTATATATATAGTATTCATTGCCAGACACATAAAACGAAAATTCATAGCTTAGATCTAGTTTAATCGATACGGATTAATAAATTAATACAATTGAATATTCAACAAGGCCTAACTCGTATTTCTGGCTAATTATCCATGGCATTGACATTGGCTTTAAATCTGAAAACTAACTTCAATGTTGGACTACGTAGCCAGCGAGGATAAAGTTTTTTTTAAGTTCATAATCCCTTAGGAACTAAATTATTTTATGAGACCACCTGAAGAGCAACCTTTGAAGCAAAGAAAAATAGCCCTGGAGTCAAGTCACAAGGGTTATTTTTTTTGTCCAGCTACCGTGTAAAAAAATAAATTCGATATCGGTCCATGTTGCTGAAGATTTCGGCGAATAGAGTACATCAAAAACATACCTCCACTTTTTTTAAACCGGTTATTAAACACTGTCCTTTTTACTGAACCATTTGATTTAGTGAAGTAAAAAATGGAAAAAATGTGGTTTTCTCAGCATAAAGCCATGAATACACATACCTATAAAACATGCATGCCATCCGCGTCCTGGCATGCCAATATTTCTAAGATGCCTTTTGCTGGCATGCGTGCCGGTTTTGCAGCCTCCCGCGAACCCTCTCTCATATTGCCAGTAAATCGAAGTGCTTGCCATGTGCTTACATAGCAGATACAGGCATGCCAGTTAATGTATACACATGCCAGTAGATGGCACGTGCAAGGAGCTGGTATGCAAGTGTGCCAGCTACAGGAACATGCCTGTAGCTGGTCCACTTGCATACCAGTCACTTATATTAGACCGAGAAAAGTGACAAATGCTATTTAATTTTAATATGTCTTCCCAAGTGATACGGATAGGTACATCACACTATACAATGTGACGTGCAATAAAATCAAGTTTCCCAATCGACTTAAGTATGCCTAAGTATTAATTTTTATAAGGTTTTGTAGTTTGGCTCAATTTCGTGACTAGTAATGGTAAGTAGCCACTTTTTTTTAGAACTTAAGTAAACCTTTTATTTATTTGTAACAATACGGAACTATGTCGTTATTTCAGGACACGGCAATATTTTGAGAGAGAACGTTATACTTCAATTAAAATCACTTTGATGTAAAATTTTCTATAAATCAACTTAGCTGGTCTTTACGCCATTTGCCAATTTACAAGCCCATTACAAACAAAGCAATCAATTTGACAGGCTACTAAATAAGATAAAATGATAAAACGCATAGATCGCTCTATGTGAAGTTCAAATCTAATTTTAAAAGTCATTTCGGTTTTTCTTCTTCTTATTTTATTTAAAATTTTCATAATCTTATCCAATCAATCAGTCCCACGACAAAATACGCGTTAATAAATTGACGTATAGTGCTAAAAACGGTAAATGAAATATTGTGTTGTGTATTTAGGAGTAGATTTATGGTCCAGTGTTGTTTCCGGATGTCCCACAAAATGCCCAAAAGCAATAGCTTATTCACCTTGTGCTAAGTCTTCAAACAGAGCAATCAATTAGGTTACAGCATTTTAAAAGGTACGCAGCCTAACACAATAACTTACGAGTAGAACCAAGTGGAGAGAGTGGATAGAGCCATAGCTTAGCTAGTTCATCTAGATAGAGAAGTGGCTTTCAGTTGCGTTACGATGGCAAAACAAAGTTAAGTTTAGTTATCGCATAACGATTCAATGTGATTGTCATGAACCTTTGTGTTCTGAAAACTTAACAAATAAAAAAATCCGTGAGAAAATTCGAAGTCACGGTGATAGTTGTGGGTTTTAATCCCTTAAGGGTGCAATTATTGGGATGTTTCTTAAAAATAATGATTCCTAAGACCCCTCGCAGACTACAAACTTTCTATCGGCCGATTGTTGAGACGGAATATACTTCGGCTTGTAATGAGTATGGAGAAGTATAGCCCATCTCAACTATCGGCCGATAGAAAGTCTGTAGTCTGCGAGGAGTCTAAATGTGAGGTTAGAAGTTATAAAGTTGCGAATTTCATCGTCTATATACACTATGACCAGTGATTATGTTGTAGTTCTAGGTAAATAAAGGTTTACGGACGTACTTTACTTACTTAAATACCCGGTTCATGGTTTATTTGTTTTCTAAATAACTAAGATTTAATTCGGAACAAAAACCGAACGACTTCCTTAAAGTCCTCAAACAAAATGATTTGCCTATGTTTATTTATTATTATTATATAAATATGCATAGCACATGTGACTGGCCTAGACAACGGTTAAATAATACCTATTTAGAAACACGGAATCTAAGAGAAACAGGATCGCAACTGCATCCCTAATGCATGGTAGACATTTTCTTGGATCTATAAAGCATTTTAGTTACGTTTTTTAGTTGTCTTACAAGAGTGGTTTAAGGTCTTCGCATTTATTGCCGCACCGTACGCATTTTTCACGGTGCGAAGCCCTTTTTATTGATGGTATGTTAAATCATGGTACAATCTAATAATATTTATCATTCAAAAACAGTTTAAAAGCAACTTCAATGCCTTAAAACCTTTCTAGAGAATAAACCGCACCTTATGGAGACAATAATAGTGATGTTTTAGTTGTATCAATAAAAATAAAGGTACTCACTCTTCAAAGCCCATCTCTTGTTCGTCAGCAAACCATCCAGGAACTGATACCCCTGTTCTCTACAAGCTTTCTCATGCACAGCAGCAATAGCACTGGTCAGCGAGAGCAGGTCACTCGCCAGCACCACCGAAGATGCATAATCAGGAGATTCATCGACTACCCCAATCTTCGGACCATCGCTTCCATCCTCATACGCGTTATACCCTCGATCCCTCACAGGATCAGGCTTGCTCAAATTCCTCGACACTAAACCAGATAGTTTCGCTATCAAATCTTTATTAATATTAATTTTTTGCGCGGTCGAGTTTAAAAATGCAAGATCATCAAATTCTAATGTTTTGAAGTCGGTTTCGATTTTGCTTAGGGCATCGTTTGTGTTTTCCTTGTCTACAGCGGCCACGAGTGTGCACGCGATTGTTATAATACCGATCTTGATCATTTCGACGGAGGCGTGCGTCCGCGCCGCTACTAATACAATAACTGAAGCCTTCAATGAAGACAGCGGTCGAGCCTCCGTTAAGGATCGCGACTATTACGTTATGATAATCGCATACATGCCAAAAAACAAGGCTGATTCAGAGTTTGACGCAAATAAACATGACGCTTTATAGGTCCGTAAGATTATTTTTAAACTCTGGGTTCTGCACCATTATAATAAATCGTCTAAAAATAACTTGTTATTACACGTATCGCAACAAGTTTTTATTAAAATTTGTTAAAAAAAATATGGAAAAACACAACTCTGGTAATTTATTAATGTTTTGTAAACTTTACATACCATGCATTGTCGCTATGTGTATTTATAATTATGCTATACAATTCCTAAACAATGTACTTATATAATTCCAAGGTATTCTAAGCAATGTGTGAAAACTAAAGGGCCGACAACAAGTCCGCTGGGGCCCATTTAAAATAATTGCAAGATCTCGAAGTGTAATAGAATACTTAAGATTTTATTAACTTGTATTCCGTGAAGCAATTTATAATTACGTTTTAAAAATTAAAAAGGAAACCACTTAGTTAAAAAAGACAGGGCGCGGCGTGACTCAGGGCGTTTTTGAGTTTTACGGGAAAACTGTTAATTCCTTAAAAATAAAATTTAATATGAGACCACCCCAAGAGACCAACCTCTTTCAAACAAAAAAGCATTTGGGTAATCGGTAAACAATTTACGGAGATATTAGTGAACATATATTAAAAAAAAATACTTAAAGCCGAATATACGAGAAGAAGCTCCTCCTTTTCTTTGAAGGTGGTTAAAAAGTATCGTGCAGTTAAATAATGAGATTTCAGGTAAATTTTTGGTGTAAATATTTCAAATACATGTCCCTATTGCTAACTATGTAGTTAAAGGTTTTGATTTATTTCATAAATACTATTCTAGTGTGTGTTTACTAGATTTCTCGCAATAAAACAAATATTATCTAATATTAAATGTTAATTTAAATAATGAAAGGCAAATGAAAACACTAACAAGTGTTACAAAACCGTCATTTTTTTTATTTCACCCACAACAAAACAATGTTATCTAGCGTATCGGTAATATTGAGCTCCATTCTGGCCATTGTTTGTCCATTCCCATTCATCAACATCCTGATCACCATTCCTAGAGTAAGATCTCTCTCCTTGTTCTCTTTCAGTCCACGCTTCCTCTTCCCCAGCTTCCTCCTCTTCAATTATTTCCAAATCATTGATGTCTTCATCTTCGTCACCGACAGTTCCCTCTTCTTCTTCAAGTATTTCATCAAGACCTTCCATCTTCTCTCTCTGAGTTTCATACTCTACTTCAACTTCAGGTATTTCTTCTAACACTTCTCTATGAGCTAAGAAATTTTGCCTGCTTCTTATTGGTATCTCAATTTCCGTGTTTTCTTCAATTATAGGCTCTGTTTCTGCTTCTGGTTTACCTTGAACTTCTCTATTTGGATCAGGCTCGGTTATTTCTACCTCGGGTTCGGAAGCATCAACTTTTGATTGGAAATTGAAAGAGAAGGAGAATACTTTATGTAAGGACTGCATGGGAATGACAAATGTGAGAGTTAAAACTGTGGAGGATAGTATTACAGCTAGAATTTCTTGAACGTCGATCTGAAACATAAAAAGTAATCTTGAAATATAAAGATAGAAGTAGTATTAAATGGACTTCCGTCTATTGAAAGTTGACTCACCAAAGATGATAAAGTGAATTCTCTAGACGTCTTCACAGTTCCAATGTTCGTGATGAATATTATGAATTGGCATAAGTACATGGCATATGAAATGCGGCTGATGAACACCAGAGGTCGCCAGCAAAGACACTGTGACAGGAACTCTGAAAAATAATACAAATTTGAAATACGCGACAACATCATTATAATGTTTAAACTACTAAGTATGAAGAACATGATTACTTAATGTTCACAAATAACTAAGAGATCCAAGTTTTAAAAGTGCTTATAACTCAAGATCATCACAAACTCATGTAAAAACAAGTACCTAAGCCAAGTTTAAATACACTTTTTTATTCTTAAGTTCTTATATTATCCTTTAGATTTGATGACTGAAATGCAATAAGATAAGAACAGGAAGCTCTACATAACCATACGCTAGTTCATTTTGAAAAAGTTAACGGATTACTTCGCTAGTCATTGTGAATAAAACGATAGCAACGTAATGAGTTTGTAGGTGAGCAAATGAGTGAAGCTGTACTTTTTTATGTCCATACCATTGTTGTAAGGAAATTAAATTAGGTTGAGCATTATGAGGAGTAGATCTGAGAGAATGTTTTTTTTTTACCACATGTGCCATTGTGTACAGCATAAATGACCCAAGCCAGGGCCATAGCAGAAGCCAGCGGCGCAATAGTTGCATACTGAGCTGCATACGAGGCGCTGTAGCGATACTGAGTGGAACCGGAGTCGAAACCAGCCCATAGCACCAGGGACCAGAGTATACTACTGCTCAACCATCCCAGGGATAAGACGATCTGAAAAAAACAGATTGAGTTAAACTAGTACAAACTCAAGTTATCATAAGCTATCCCACAGCTCGCCTCTCTTTGTTTTTGCAAACTCCTATGCCAATTTGACTCATGTACAAAATGTTCATTTCACTATGAGTAACGCCTGATGCCCTGTTTATTTTGAAACGATATCATGTTTAGGTACCGTTTTCAATTCCGCAACACTTCATTAATTCATATTCATCTGTCAATTTAGCAGGGCTTTAAAAAATGTTTTTCCTTGTCACGAAAATTCATTATTCAATTCATTTTATAAAGTCAATGAAAAATGATGAGACCGATTTATGATGGATTGTATTTTGAACAGGGTTTAATATTTTTGAAAGTCATCTACTTGCAGAGTTAGTAAATATTATGATTTTATCAAAGAATAGTAACTGAACAAAATAATAGAGCCCGAAATCCCCGATAGAATTGATTGCCAAACACCCGAAAACTTCGATTTTCTAATAATTCCTCACTCATCTCATTGTCACGATTTTGATCAGATTTGAAGTACCTATATGCAAACATTGTCTCGCCACGAGAATGGAACTTGCAGATGGGGTTTTGAGCTTTAATAGAAATATATTAGAGGTACCTTGCCGTGTTTAGCTGGCTTCCTCAAGGCCAGGCCTAAGCTGATGCCGATCAAGTATGGCGAACAGCGGTGTATCGTTGACATGTAACTCAACCTCGCCGTGCGATATAGCTGGCTTACACTGAAAGTAACGAAATATTAGGTAAATAAGTAAAACATTCAAGAACTAATTTAGCTATCTATATCCATCTATAGGCAAAGATTGCTATCAATAAACTTAGGCCTGTTACATCTATAGGATTATACTAGATGATTTTATACAGCGTCGCGAGGCAATCTATGCCTACGCTTGCTGTAGCGTTTGGGATAATTGTTTGCGATGGAATAGGCTTGCCCAACACCTTAACCGTCCATAACCTTGTCCACAGAAAAGATAATATCATTGCTATCAATAACTCGTAAATCCAAAACATGATAAATAATCCATGATACTTTCACCTGAATTAAAAAGTTAAGCAGAAAAAAAGCTATTTTCCACTTACCTGACTCCATGATAAGCCAATAGCGTCAACCGATGGTCACGCACGGTGGTGTATCTCAGATAGGCAGCTCCGATATGAATGCTAGGCAAGATCAGCTTGGCTAACCCCTGACCAGAATCCAGCAACCAAACGATAATACCGCCCAGGATCGTAAGCTGCATGTCCAGGGCTAGCTGATGAGTTTGAGGGGCGCACTAGAAAAAAATAAGTCGTAAGTTTTTGACTGCTTTCTATGATGTTATCTCTACGATAGAATAGAGTAAGTGAGACAGACAATTTAAAGTTTTATCGTGGCTGTAGAAAAGATGCCATTGCCATAACTTAAATATCATTTTATTTTGTTACACCGTTGATCATACCTGTCAGGCTGATTAGAAAGGAGAGCTCAGCTGTGTTGATCTGAGAGAATTTCTATCGTGCTGAGATACAGTCGTGAACCTGTTTCATTTCGTTTTGTTTCCAACAAGCATTTCCAGAAATCACTTACGATTACGCTTAGTCTCTTTCCAGAACACTGAAATATAAGTAGTTTTACCTTCGCCTAAACAAACAAGCCCCACGAGATTCAAATGCTATGAAGGATTGTGAAGTGAACCGGCAATACTCCAGTTGATTCGCTTCTTGTTTACCGGTCTCTGGTTTCGTCTACAATTGACGGACTTGAATATGTCCGTTTGTATTGCCTTTAATTGTATTTCTACTGTTACCAGCGGCTTTGTTCGTATAGTTCTCGCAACTATACTTAAAGTGTGCTTAAAGTTTATATAGAAGTTGAGTTTTTTATACATTTTTATTTGATCTGAGACTGAAAAAATGTCTACTGTTCCGGTACAGTACCGATCCGTGGAGATAAAGTCGTAAACCTGTTTTTAATTATGGCATGTGTTCAAATACATCGAAACTAGGGGATACATAGTATCCCCTAGATTTGATGTTGATGTATTTGAATCTCGATTCGAGAGTTGATCGTTCGGTCTGTCAATAATAGTCGTTTCCTTAAGCTGTAAGGTATATTGCTTCAACAGTAGTCCCACTTTGCATAATTTTCATTGAATACGTTCCGTTTGCAAGGTCAGTCACCACTAGATTTAAAGAGGAGGATCTTACCATATCTTCAAAGCCAAAGTAGTTCTGCACATATAGCATGTTCCACCACCAGCCCTCTTGGCAGACCTCTGCGTTCTTCGTTACAAAGGTCCCCCACATGGGCCCCGATGATATCTTGTCCCAAACGTACGCGTAGAATAGCACCACAGCTAACAAGGCAGGTGTTAATCTAAAATGTAAATATTGCATATAAAGTGACGTAGTGGGAAAGTTGTATTAGTCGTGGAATTTTGAGTATTTTAGGCGGTTTTGGTAGAAACAATTTTGCCTACATGACATTATTAAAATAATTAAATAAGACTGAATGATTTCTCGATAACTTTTACTGCTTATATGGCAAAATAGAAAGAATAGACACGCATCTCTCTGAAATTTGTGGACATGCATAAACTATGCTAATGTAAGAGAATATTATTGCCAAAATCATAATTGGTACATCAATAAAACGGGACTCTCTTGAGACTATTTACCCTCGCATTTGGTGCTAATTGAAAATGTAAAGTAGTATGTATGTAGAACCAATATTAGTTTGTACACGTGTACATTACAAATTGAATGAGCATAGAAACAAGAGATTTTCAGTTATTTATTACTGCTCAGGCTGTTTTTAGGACCTACTGCGTCTCAAATTCTGCCATTGATGGTAATTATCTTAGAATAAGGAAATATTTATAATAACCACAGACATTGAGTTGTCTGTGATTAAAACTGACACCGCTTAGCGGTGGTAATTTGACGGATACCAATTACACTATACACTCCACAGTCCACATAGACAGACATACTGTGCCACAAACTTATCTGGACCGGTGGCCAAAAGAGGAACTAACGAACTTTACTGTTAAATTTATTTTTCTGCACATCAAATGCGATAACAGTGCCTCTCTCACCGCTTCAGATAAGTTTGTGGCACTATACAAGTTAATGACGCGAAAAATTTCAGTGTTCTATGAATTTGTGTCTCCAACTGTGTGCAGGACGATGCAATTCATTCGAATGCATTTGATTCAAAAAAACTTTTCGGATTTGTGTCTTAAAAGATTTTTCGATCGCAAAAGATAGAATAGATAGAAAACAATATTAGGTAAAGTAACCCAGTAAGGATGAATCATAACACTGTTAAACGTTATTTGAACGAAAGTTCACCGTTATCGATTTGCGACCTCACACGTACAAAAACAGACCAGCAAAAATTCCAATAGACCAAAACAGCTAACACAGCTTTAAGCCGCTACACAATATCCAGCCAACTCATATTACCGTTTTGATATGCATCAAGACAGGCTTTATAACTTTGTCGGTAACTAAGTTAGGTTTGATAGTATGGCTCACCCACGTAACTTGATGATTTATTAGTAAACTTACAAATCTCACAAATCCTATACTTTCATATACCTACTACTATTATGAATGAATGAAAAACTCTTTATTGTACACAATAATTACAAAACACACATATGAACCAATAGTACCCAACGAGACAATGTATAATGATGATAATAGTCGATGCTGACAGTTTCACTGTTTCGTTTCACGCACCTTTTATTCGACAGAGAAAATCGATTAGATTACTAGTACCTAGGTAACATTTATTTCAATATGTACTAATTGTGATCGATATTTTGTCAATCGATTTTTGAGTCTGTTCGTGCTATACTTCATTTGAAATGGATTATAATAAATAATAATAATAATAAATAAATAATGCTGGACATTTCACACAGCATCATCTATAATACATACATATATACATAAAATCACGCCTCTTTCCCAAAGGGGTAGGCAGAGACCACGGATCTCCACTCGCTACGATCCTGACACACAACTTTCGCCTCATTCACTCTCATTACATTCTTCATACATGCTCGTCGGTTTAGGGTACTTTTTACCTGGCCCTTCTCCAAAATGTCGCCAATTTGATCCAAGAAGGTTCGCCTAGGCGTTCCCCTTCCAGCTGTCCCATACACACTTGCCTCATACACTTGCTTTGTCAAACGACTGTCATCCATCCTCTCTACATGCCCAAACCATCTTAACATACCTTTTTCGATCCTCAACACTACATCTACTATAATACTTATTACAAATGCGAAAGTTAGTGAGAATGCTTGGATGTTTGTAAGTTTGTATTTAAATCACGCTCAAGAAACGAAATTTGGTAAGGTAAAAGGTTATAGGTAACCTAGAATAGCAAACCTATAGGCAAATATAAAAGAATATCAGGAATATCGTATTTTTAGGTCCTTTGTTGATTCCAAAGACTATAGATTACCTACTTTTTAATGTGGACACGCATTGGCGTTGTCTTTCCTGTGGATAAGACCAATTAAGCTTGAGAGCATGGTTTATCATGGCAAGCCTATTGCATCTCAAACAATGTCCCAGGCACTACAGCGTCTCGTTGAGTGTAGGCATTGGTTGTCTCCTGACGTTGATCATATAATATAGATAAAGATAAAGGCCTGGTGTGGTGTGGAGTGTTTCATAACGGACGATATCGATGATTATTGAAAAAGTAAACAATAATTTGGAAAATGAATGACATAAGTACAAACACTGAGTGGGACAAACCCGTTCAAAGAATTCTCATTGATGAGTTCAGAATTGGTCAGATTGTTGCAACATGGATTTTCTCATGGTCATGAATCATAGGAATAATCTTCTTATAAGTTAATCTACACCAAAGTCAATACAGAATTCAAGATGAGGCAATGAAAAGTAAATAATAAGTGCACTTAGTTAGTTTAGCTACATCACGAGCGCTTCATAATGAAGTTCTTAATAAATTTTTTCTTTTTATCTCTTCTTACTACGTTTTCTATTACCACTCCAGTCTATCTAGGTATTTGACTTTTATTCTAATATAAGTAGGTCCTTCCTTTCATACGTCAATGACTTTTAGCAATCCTGAGTGACTGGTTTCACGCCGAAATGAAAGGCCAAAGCATACTGGGTGTAACAACACTACTAAACCAGAACACTATTGAAACCGTAAACTGATTTCCACACATGTTTAAAACTTAGTTTCGCTTATCATCGTTTCCACTGCATACATATCCCACTGTTACTGTTCCTAAATAAACTTGATTTGATTTGACTTAGCCTATGTTGTTCTTGGGTGGACTACTGAACTCAGGAGTACTTTCTTTCTTTACTTACTTCAATTCTATTGCGATTTGTGTCATGGCTAGGGAGGCTGGTTAGCTGTCTATTCGAGTAGGTTTTTAAAATCGGACGTTTTTATTTTATTTTGGAAAATAATAAAATAATCTACGAGTCGGTAACAGATAACTTTTTAAATGAGTTGTTTCAGTCAGGTATTTAGAACTTTTTTTACAACCAGTACCTACAATAAAACTATTTTAAAACCATAAGTATAATATAATGACGCACGATCCCTCAAAATTTCCAAGCATTAACCTCTCAGCCGCCTTGTTTTCGAAGTACGAAAAGAATAAAATTTTCGATTCCGACGGGATTCGAATCTGACGTCAGTGGTTCTGTGGCCGAGCTGTTGAAGGCACGCCGGCTTTAGGAGGATCGTCTGATCGTCGCGGGTTCGAATCCCTTCAGAATCGAAAATTTTGATAAGACTTTTCATTTCTTAATGATATAAGTACCAAGTGTGGATTAACACTATAAAAATTAAAAAAAATTAAAATGAAACTATGTATACAAATCAATATACCTACTTAGAACTATCATATCTCTTAAGGTCTATCTTTAAAGTCTATTTGGAGAAAAACTATTCATGTGGTAGACCAGGTACCTATCTAATAAACGCAATACTTCTTCAATGTTTATTTTTTTGTCCGTTTGGTTTGTTAGAGAAGATAATATTATCTATAACAGCCCTGAGGGACATGTAACGTGGTAGATACAACAACTCCTACCGCCTAAAAATTAAAGGTTCATTGACCAATGTCACTTTCATATCTACCGAAAGGACGCCGTGTACCTATAAATAGGTAACTTATAAGTCCATGAAAAATACAGAGAAAGTTTACCCAATGTAATTGCTGAGTGAGGGCTGTTCGCCAACAGCCAAACAAAAGCCCAAGTACGCTTTAACGCGACCAAATCCAAGTACTTTTAATGACTGCCTTCTTTTAAAATTTAAAGATTGCCTTGTATTTTAAAAGAAGCAAAGTTACACAGATGTTGCTGTTGCAATTTCAAACGGGGCAAGAAAGCGTAATTTAAGTTTCTAAATACTGTTTGTACAAAAGTATGTTACAATTTACACTCTCAAGCTGATACTGCAACTGCTCTTCATGATTAGTTTGGTTATATAATCCGATAGGTATTGGAGCCCCAAATAAAGAGTCTTTACAAAATTTGCGTTTTACTTCTTGTGTTCAGCAATGTGGTTTTTATTACATACCTAACTAGATAGATTATAAGTAATTAATTTTAATGTTTTTTTTTCTTAGCCTATATTTTCCCACTGCTGGGCAAAGGTTTCCCCCATATCCTTCCAACCATCTCTGTCCCGGCCCATTTCCCACCAGCCTTTCTCAAAGGTATCGAGATCGTCACGCCAACATTTTTCGGCTTGCCCCGGCTGCGTGAATTTTAATGATTATAAATAATATTTCTATAATCATAATTTACTTTTTATACCTATCAATCAAGACTCAAATAACGATGGCAGTGATTTGCTATGACAATTTAAATATGGTTTAGGACTCCTGTTACTATACCTCATGTATCTTGAGAACAGTCTGCGTAGTGCACTAAAGTCGCCGCTACTGGATATTCGATGAGCTGTCAGGACTCCACTGAGAAGCAGGAAGCTGTCAGTGAAGATCCATCCAGCACGACACCACGACCAGACCGGCAAACTCGCTAACTGAAACCAATGATAGGTAAAACTTTAAAACAATAGTGGACAATATATAGAAATGTTTTTGAGGTTTTTATTAGTATCGGTTTGAACCTTAAAATTATAAATTTAAAACAAATGAAAAAGAGCAAAGCCGGTTTTAATAACAGATTTATTTATAGCGGTCATATCATAATCAGGTTAAGTCTTTTCTAGTTGTTTAACTGTTTGAACAAGGGTGGTGAAAGTATTTTAAATGTGGCTCAAAGGGAAAATTTGAGATCCCATTGTTTCGCCGAAATACGTTCTTCATAATTTTACATCCCATAACAAGTTTCCCATAATTATCAAAAGTAATAATATTAGGATCTCATAATGTTTAATTTTAATTTTCGTGCACGACGAATATGGCATAAATCCCCTTGACACCATGTTTTACTAGTGTCTACCTTTTACGGTTTAGAAAATACAGCCTATGTGCAGATGGCTCGAAGTCTTGTCTACTAATTTCATCCCAATTTATTAAAAAAAAAGGATCGTTCATAAAATGGTTCTCGAAATAAAATCATAGCTAGGTACCTATCTCCAACGAGAACAAAAGATCGGCCAAGAGCGAGAGGCCATCGAGACAGCTTTAATGTGATTTCAACAAACGACTTAAAACGTTATCAAGAATTGGTTTAGTAGCGGGAGCTATCACTATGAGTCATTCGGTTGCATTTACACTGAAAACAGATCTACGTATCTACGTTTCTGACTGATTATTTTTGTTCAGTTCATATCAAAAGAAGCACGCGGTGATAATCTGATTTCTATATGAAAGTGTTCCTTGGACGGCGCACACACACTGACAGCCAAGCTTAGACGAGATGGCATCTTGCCAGTTGTAATTTAGTAACCAACGAAATTGACCTTTATTTCCTACAGATAAGGTTCATTGCAAGATGTTGACCTATAAGAAATATTTCGGTAAGTATTTAGATTAGCATGCGAGTTAATTAAACCACGGTTTTCGCTGAAGGTTGTAATCGTTAAAAGTCCATGTGGTTTTGACGCAGAATTATTTGTTTTTGTGGAATATTTCGGTCGCAGCTGTCGATAAGAAAATTCATAGATTTGTATAGTTTTCATGCAGAAGTAGGAAAAGTAACGTAAGTACTAAAGTTTAAGGAAACAATAAGTTGTTATTTAATGACATTCAAATGAGCCGAAACAAGGATATCTCAAGGACTTCAATAATTACGACTAAAGAAAGAGACGTTCTTTGTTTCGTCTTACTACGATTTCTGACTTCAAGGCCCAATTTTTCGGCGGAGTACATGGTCCTAGGCTAGAACCGTTTTTAACGTTGATCTTATCGACCGAATACACCGTAGCTCGTAGTGAGAAGCATTCGAATATTCACGTATTACGAAAAGTCAGTTCACACGAGCTAGTGACCAACTTTGGTGACGAAGTTTTAAGACAGCTTAAAGGCTTCTATTTAAAATCACTTTTACACAGCGATCCTACCTGATTCTTGTCGAATTACATCCGTTTTGAAAACAAATCTGTACTTTTCCGGTCTTGTGTTCAAATAATATGAACAAACAATGGATGTACTTATGCCGCAAATAAACGACGTACCGCTGTGAGAACCAGTAGTTTATCATGGTCGTCGTTAATAAAACGCAAGACCCATAAAAAGCTTAGAGAGAAAAACATACTTGTGTTAACGAATGAGAATGTTCCTTGAAAATCTGTCCAGCTGATAAAAGATTTTGATTTAATTTCAACAAGTTTTCCTTACTTGTTATATAATCGTAGGCCTTATTCAATAGAACTTATCATCAATTATAACTCTCGAAGCTACTTAAGGAAAGCTTAAAAATAGGTATATTTAGATTTTAAAACCTGATAGGTATTCAAGTTTTCCCAATCAAGCTCTTCAACACTTTAACGTTCAATGTTTATTTTATTAGCAAAATGTAATAATTTTAATGACAGGCAGTGCGCAGATGTCCACAATAACCTTAGGTTAACTGCCGAACGCACCATGTGGTCATAATTTTATCAGCCTGCATTAGGTTAGGAAAATACAAGAGAATAGGTACCTATTTCTACAGCAAAGTGTGCTGAATTGGTTAGATTTTCGATGATTATATTTTAACTTTTAAAACATTGTGTGAATATTTAGTAATAGACTACTGTCATGCGGAATGCAGACTCAAAGATTATTTTGCTTTCTAAACATTGTTAAATCAGCATTGCTTTTTCCAATCTTATAAATAACTTTGAAACTGAGTGAATTTCTGATGATAACTATGGCCGAAAAAGGCCTCGGCTCGGCAGTCGTCACTAAACGAAAACCAAACTCACACTGTCTTGTAAAATTTTGTAGTTCACTGCCTTAGTTAGTACCTACTAAGCACTCTATAATCGTCTTTAGTTCGTCCGTACCATTAAACTTACCTCAGCAATCTTCACTCTATTGGTGTAAGGCATGACAGCAACAGGTAGAAATTTGTGGGCCACAAGGAGGGCTAAAGTGGCGATGCCTCGAATACCGTGGATGCAGGCAATCTCGTCTGTGGTCCCCGGGGCGATCAGCTTGCTTATTGTGTAGTACAGCGAGAAAGAATGCAGAAAGCTGTCTGTGAATAATATAAAGTATTGCTAGAAGGCCATAGTTACACACTGTTGTTGGGTTCCGATGATTCCGTTTCTAACCAAATAAAATTGGTAAGTAAATACCGGTTTCTCACATATTATTATTATCGTTACAGGTCTTATTTTCACGCAAAGATATGGGGAAAATGGAAGAGATATCTGCGACGAAGTTTTGCCATGGAAGTATTTTTGGTCTTGCCTAGTATTTGGTAAACCACATTATAGATTATGGGAAAAACAACAGTTGGAGTGTAGTCTAAATAAAATACGAGCTATTCTAGAATTCAAATAGTAGAAGTCATTATTCAATCACAAAGTACAAGATTTAACTGTAATTTCATCATATTTGGAATCCATTAGAATTTCTCTCGTAAATTGTGGATAATTAAATAATTTCATGGTAGAACCGAAGCGACCCGCTCATTATTCAATATAAGTTCAACAGCAATTTTCAGACTAAGCCGGAAGTTTTAATAAAATATAACTTTTGCTAGCGGTATGAAACTCAGTT
Organism: Epirrhoe alternata; assembly: GCA_963565295.1. Classification (NCBI taxonomy): domain Eukaryota; kingdom Metazoa; phylum Arthropoda; class Insecta; order Lepidoptera; family Geometridae; genus Epirrhoe; species Epirrhoe alternata. The sequence continues at coordinate 5,888,216 of OY751381.1, read as the reverse complement.
TTAGTTTAATCAGATTATGGTTTTGTAGACGTCTATAGAACAGTTACCACATCAAGAGTCACCGCATAAATTGCTTCAACTTTTCATTAGCTACGGCGTTTGTTACGTGTCTGAGGTTTTCCACAGATAAAGTACTAAAGCACATATTGCACAGCTATTATCAATAATAATGTAGTACGTATTTGACTAGCTTTCCTTTAAGGATCAGCTTAGCATGGTATTCAGCTGCGTCATCATCGTCGGTACAGCGCATTTGCACCCACCGCTAGGTATAAAGCCTCCTAATTTCGTGTTTTTTAACCGCAGGAGATAGATTCCCTTCATTGTTCACTGACCTTGCAAATGTAAAAGGTATATATGAATTACCTGAAGACTTTGCAGGGCTTGTCTTCATTCCCCCATCATCTTCTTCTTTCTCGCTCTCAGCCTTGTCTTCTTCTTCAGACGGTCGTCGACCAAGAAAGTCTTGAACCGTCGCCACAAGAACCAACAGAACTATGACACCATAGAATGACCTGTAGCAAATACATATATTTGTTTCTTCGCAAACCGCTATAATACAACGAGAGAGAACCAATAGTCCGGTTAACCTGACTATAAATAATATCTTCACCTCGGTCTTACACCAAAAGTTTGAAAAAAGCTTTTATTTTATAGTGCACAACAATTTTTCAGCTTTCAAGAAAATTTCAGAATAGCTTTTGTCTAAACTAAGATTGATAAAAAAAATTGAATGCCATTCAAACACATCAGAGTCAAAACCACTGACCTAAAAAAATGTTCGCTATGGTCAAAACTAAAGCAATGGATAAGTGAAAATGATAATGTCAAGACAAATTCGCGAGTAGTGTAGGTAAAGATGGACTTACAATGTCAAAATGGTGGGCAGCTCAAGCCACTCCTCCCACGAATCACCCTCGTCAGTATAACAGTCTTCTTCATCCACCTTGACCCTGATGATGACACCGCTAGTGTGCTGGTAGTGCTTGACGGCATCTTTCAGGATCACTTCCACGTCTTCAGGGTTGCAGGTCGCAGGAACGCAGACGCCCCAACTCAGCGTTGAGAAACGAGGCACGAAGTGACCTGGCTGAACGGATTATGGTACTGCTTAGCAAGATTGGCATGGACTTGGTCTATATTATTTAGACGTATAAGATACAAAGGAAACATCCTGTTTGTATATAGATGTCATCTTGTTCCCACGATTAGTAGTTTCAATGTTGTTTAGTTTCTTATACTATGTTTAAAAAAAATTGACTAAAACTTTACTCCAAAAACACTACAATCTTAATAGATAACTAACTGAAAGCTCACAATACTTTATCATAAGTGCGAGTATTTATGTTATTTTGTGTGTGTGTGTGTGAGTTATAATTGAGTGCAATGAATCAAACTAAAATTACATTATTATTTATTTATACTCGACTCCTTCGAGAGAGAGTGGTGGGAGATTTCGAAGGAGAGCAGTGGTTGGAGGGATATGGGGGAGACCTTTGCCCTGCAGTGGGATGGTTAGCAAAAAAAAAATATTTTAAAAAAATATTTTTTCATTAAAATTCCAAATATTTGGGACCTTTTCATGTAAAGTTTGATAAAGGCTAGGCAATTCAATTTGTAAATGCCCAATTGCTCACGGGTAGTTTATACGTGACAAATGGAAAGCCCAATCGCGTAGTAAATCCATCAATCTAGACAAGTGTTCTAAGCATTAAACCAGGTGCTAAATCATAGTTTTTTAGGAAGACGTAGTTTTAACCGAAAAATCTTTGATTAGTAGTGGTTTTCCGTAACTTTTGATTTGATCCTGGTTGTAGTTTCCGTCTGGTGTCTAGTACCATTGATTTCATGATATATTTGAAGCTCTTTCTTTCTGAACTTGGTCCATAGATGAACAGCCAGTGTATCTAAAGCAAAACTGCGATAATGATAAAATGTAAAACGACATCATTGACTACTCAAATTAACTTAATGAGAAAGTTAACTTCCTTGTAGTCACTTTGTGCTTTCATACTTTAATTTGACACAGTCTTCTCTCAAACGAGATGATTAGAAACATGAGGCTGTTAAGAACCGTAGATCCCAAGTACCGATTTAAGGTGATCGCACGACCGAACGCACTCACATTGTAAAAAAATATAATTATGAATTAACTTATTATAATTGAATGTACGAACTTAGATAATTTACTTTAGTAAATAAGTTGTGTAAGTACACACTTACACATAATTACCCAGAAATAAACTGCATATTTGATTTGATTTGAATAGAGGAAATGCTGAGACGTAAGAAGATAGCCGCATTTTCTGACGTCATCAGTATTTTTTGTATAGAAAAATGACTGCAGCGCATACGGTGCGGACAAAATGTTTGATCAGCTTTAACAGACTGTAGGCACACTTCGAGTACCCTGTTATAAGTTTTGTATGCAGCGCTACGCTAAACTTATAAAAAGGCATCTTAAGTGAATTCAATTCAATTTTATTTTCTAAACTCGAACATGTGGTTCAAAAATTTTGATCGTAATTTAGTAAGTACTTCAAATTGTTGAGGGGATGTGATAGTGTGATGTGGTTGATACTATTTTTATTTAATCGCGCATATTAATTAGAATATGTTATTCAAACCCACCAATTCGTTTACCATGTTATTTGATGATTTAATGCTTGTGGGTAATTTACTACCTACCTCTTTGTTTGTTGGCTAATACTGACACATCTTGTTATTCTAAGATCAAAGCAAACACAACCCTGTATGTATAAACGTAGAGTCCACTTTATTATTTGTAATGAATGCAATTATTTGTGCTATACTCCAGTGAAGTGCATGTCATAACTTACTGATGGGATCGGGCATAAATTAATTAATGTAATTTGGTAGGTGCGTTTTCAGCTAGATTTATCAGATGCTCGTATGCACTATGGAATTTTAAAAGTGGAATGATATGAAATTACTTTTTTGCAGCTAATTAACATTCAATGTAGGTATTATGGGGACAACAGACGACGGCTGCTTCGTCTGTGATGGGGACACTACACTACACATTGCTGTATCACTGTATACAGCCACTGAAAGGCCTGGAAGAGATCGCTTTCAGTGATAAGGCCGCCAGTTGTCTACCTAAAGTAAAGTGTATTTTTTTTCTTATTTATTTTCTTCGCTGTGTGTTTGTGTATTCAATAAAGAGTTCAATCTATCTATCTATCTATCATAACGTAGGGCATACCTACCTACTAAGCAAAATTGCTCTAAAAAGGTAAAAGTAAGTAAGTTCGTATGAGTTAGTGGTCAACTCTGGTGACGAAGTTCTCCGCCATGGCTTAACGACTTAAATAGCCGGAACCGACAATTTAACGTGCCCTCCGAAGCACGGAAGCGCTCAGCTGAAAATGCCACTGGCGGTCACCCATCCACTTACAGACAATTTCGAACGTTGCTTAACTTCGACGATCTATCAAGAACGACTAAGCAAGCACGAGCACGAGCGCTTCAAAGCAAAATTGCTCTGACATTTTTGTGTTACTCAGTTTCTGTAAAAAGTTGTCTGATCACGAATCTGATCACGATCTGTCTGAACATGCCTACTATGTAACTATTCTGTTACAAGTTGCCTTACACCGCTGAGTATGCACTGTGCTAGGATAGATTATAGTTACTCAGGAAATCTAGAGCTCTGATTATCCACAAGGGAGTAGGTAAGTTATATGGATGGTTTCACACTTTGCTACAATAACTAGGAAGGAGCATAGTTTAGCAGACTAAAGCTGTTATAATTTGTTGTAGTTTTAGTACCCTCCTAACCCTGTAAACGTGAAACTCTCAAAAAAAACGGATACTTTGGAATTGTTTCTCAGTTGTGCCTCGCAATGCTTCTCGCGATCCCTTGGGAACACAACTGATGTTTGTATCAACAAACATAGTTTTACACGTTCTTGGTAAATAAGGGAGTATACTCAGCAGTAGATCATCTTTTTAAAGGATTATTAGGTTCAGTCAGCGTCACCAATTGGTAACCCCCTTCCTTAGTAAGGCACTTTGTACTGCAGAGGGGTTACCAGTTGGTAGCGCTGACCGTACAAGCTCTTGAATTCACTGAAATCGTCACAGCAAAAGCCTTTCGTGGAATAAAACAAATACACTTTGACAATATGATCGCAAAAGAAATTGGAAACTCTTTAGAAACCTACAACTCACATCATCGATCTTACTCCTGATCAAGCTCTTGGCCTGAGCCAGATAAACAGGCCCCTCCAGCTCTGAATGCTCAGCCTTCACGTCGATTCGAGCCAGGCAGTACTGCCCTTGGACCTTGACCACGCTTCCTGTGTCCAACTTGACGCGTGCCCGGCTCTCGATACACTGGTCAAAGTCCCCGAGCTGGATCCCATTCCCTTGTAGCACTCCCGAGGGGATCTTTGCCGTCGCGTCGAGCACTGTAATGAAATATTTCTGTTCAACTGTGGTCAGGCCTCTAGAGAACGCTTCAGCACGAAGGTCTTTATTATCCCTACGTTCCTTTGTTTAAAGTGTTCTATTATTTATAGAGGTAACTTGAAATAGCAACAATTGACACAATAGCATTGTTGTGTAAATAAAGCTTATACGTTTTATGAGGTACTTAGTCTTACTAACTCCTAGTAATATTAAATGTGTTATCAAAAAGTATGAAATTTTTACTAAAACAAACGTAAGTTCGTAGAAAGTATGTTCGGGCTACAAAAGAATGGGTCGTCCGGCAGCTAGAGTACGACAGCAGGTTTTACATGAAGGTTGCCTGGAAGAAATGGCTTTCAGCGATAAGGCCGCCCATTGTACTACGAACTTGTTATTGTTTTAAATGTTTTGTTTTTATGAATTTTTTGATGTACAATAAAGTGTTCATTCATTCATTCGTACATGGGTCAGACAAGCGCAGGATATGAAAGGTTGGCATAAGCGAAGAGAGGCCTATGCCCAGCAGTGGGAACAAAAAAGGCTGCAGATGATGATGATGAGTTCGTATGAGTGACCCATTCTGTCATCACAGGGTACAGAAATATTTGGGGCGCCTGAAGGTTGTCGTTATGGCTCAACGACTTTATAGCCGGGACCGACAATTAAATGTGCCCTCTAAAGCAAAAGTGCTGAAAGTTTGACAAAAAATACCGTCTCAGAAGTTAAAAGTTCAACGAATCCTACAAATGTGAATAATTGTGTTTTTTCGCGCAGCAGCACAGTTGAAATCCCTGAATTGGTGCCAACGTAAATAAATAAAAGCAAGAGAATTATCATTTTATTATCTCGGAATATTTATGTATGCAGCGTCTAATTTCTTTTATTTAGGATTTCAGGTAGGATGTACTTAATTCCTTTTTTTTTATAAAATGCTAAAATGCAGCATAAAGTTACAGTTTTTTGTGAGTAGGTACACCAAGGTGTAAGTAAAGTTATTGACATGATTTTTCCATGTTTCCGATTGTTTTGTTTTTGTGAATAGCTTGCATCTATCTTGTCATCTTATGTTGTTATGAATGTATTACCTACATAGTTGAAAATTTCTTTGTGTATATTATCTGGGGTATTACATAACAAAACCACAAACTACCTATTTTTCACGCAGTTTCACCGCATTTTGGTAAAATTCTCGTGTAAAATGAAAAATGCCGCCGCACACCGGCGCGTGGCTAAAAGGAAAGTTTAGTGTTGAAATGAAATTGTTGGTACTTACTATTTAAAGCCCATAATTTTGTTCCACGTAATTGCCGCAACACTATCTGTCCATGACGCCTGCATTCCGCGTTATGAATGCGCGAAAAATTCGGTGCAAATGTCGGGAAAAATGAATAAAAGTCTTCAAATTCACTTTTCAGCAAGTTGCGTCTATGCAAAGCTTCTGTAACGTGTTTTAAATGACTCGTTGATGTTTCTTCGCTATCATGAAGCTTTACAGCAGTATGCTTTTCTCGGAGCTTTGATAACAATTGCGGGTTTTCGGCTTCATAATTTTCTCTTTTATTTTCGATACTCTCCTTTGAGTCATTTTCTATTTTCTTTGGTTCATGAGTAGTTTTTCTTTCTTCTTTTTTCTCTTTTTCTACTTTTTTTGCATCAAGTATGGACTCTTTTTTGTGTTCCACTTCTTTTGGTTTGTCTTGTTCCTTTGGTTTCTTCACATCGAGAATTTTAGTTTCTTTCTCGTTAACTTTTAATTTTGGAATATCTTTCTCAGGTTCTTTAATTTTATTGTTTGACTCTTTGGACTTTTCTTCGCTATCCTTGTTTTTAGGTTTACTTTCGTCTTTTTTTACTGGTTGTGACTTTTCGCCGGAAATATCTTTGTCTTTTGTTGATTTTTGAGGTGAGAGATGCAGTTTTTCGTCACCACTTTTATCATGTTTGCTAGAAGTTTCTGTCTTTTTCAATTCAGGTAGCGATGGTTTAACTTTAGACTCTTTCTTACCATCTTCTTTATCTTGTTTGGAAACTGGTTTAGAAATACGTTTATGGTCTTCTTTTTCTTTTGAGTCAGCTTCATGTTGTTTTTCTTGTGTTTTTATATCTTTTACTTCTTGTACAATTGTTTTTTTCTGTGATTCTATATCAGTCTTTGGCATTATATTACTGGAAATTTTCTTTTGTTGAGGGTTTTGAGCAATTTTATCCTCATCATCGTCATCGTCATCGTCGTCATCTTCATCATCATCATCACTTCCAAAATTAATTTGTATGGCTGGTTTACTTTTCTGTTCAATCGGCACTTTTGGTTTTGCAGGTTTGACGTCTTGTTTTAATTTGGAGTCAGGTTTTTTTTCCATATGTAATATCTTAAACAGTTCTTCAATATTATCCAATCCATCATATTCATCATCATCATCATCGTCGTCATTACCATTGCTATCGTCATCTTCGTCATCATCATCATCATCGATATCCTCTTGTTTTAAAGCAATTTTTGTCTTCTTTATTTCAGTTACTTTGGCATCATGTTTAGCACTTACTATTTGTATTTCAGGCTTTTTAATGTCTACTAATCTTGCCTTATTTCGAACTATTGGAAATTCTTTACTACTTTTATCGTCGTCATCATCATCGTCGTCATCGTCATCGTCATCGTCATCATCATCGTCGTTGTTATTCTTGAGTTTCAACTTAGAAACAACTTTTTTATTGCTATTGCTTAATGGTCCACTCTTTTCTAGCTTTCTAACTTTTGATGCTTCTTGTCTAAATCCAGTTTGAACTTTTGATAATCCCATGTCATCATCGTCTTCATCTTCATCACTTCTTACGTCGTATTTATGACTCGATTTGCTTTCATCGACTATTATTTGCTTGTCACGAACAGCTTTCTTCAGATCCTCATTCCTACGTTTATCACTTTCGATTTTATCACTATGCACTTTATGATCAACCTTGACATCACAATTTTCACACTGTTGCGTCTTTTTCGTCTGCAATTTAAAAGTATCTGGGACTTTGGGCAGATCGCGAACACGGAATGCGGTTATCACTGTAGCTAGGATAGGTAGGCAGATTATAATTAGAGCTAGCGTCCATCGGTCGCGCGCCATGGTGGACGCTCGAGACGCTCACCGCGCCATTCTCGTTCCAACTGAAACGTATTCACCCACGGTCCCAGCCGTTTATTTGTAACACTCATTGAATTCGAGGGACTTCATTGATAATTCTCGGTCTAGGTTATGGGTTTCGGGAGTATCTTTGGGATGGGTGCGTATATTGCGAGGGGTTAATGCTAGTATACTGACGAACGGGCACGACTGATGGCATGCGTCCAAGATCAGTGTAAAAATAGTGCTGTTAAGACGATTGTCCGGCGTACTACGGACTGATTTTGATGATAACATTGTCCACAGTGACGGCTTAGCTTTTCAACAGAATTAATCGGTAATTACTGCCGTGGACGTTTAATAAACATGAGACAGTTCACTGTGATAAATTGATAATTGATCAATTAGGTGTGACGATAGCTTTTTGTTTTGTACCTATGCTTTCCACGTCAAATTACTCAACTTTTGAAACTGAAATTAAAACATTTAGTTTGAGTTTCTTCTGTTAATGTACTTCATCATCAAAATCTCAGCCCAGTATCACCCACTGCTGGTTAATGTACCTACCTACCGAAATTTAAATCGTTAAAGTTGGTCTTTGCAGACGGAATTCATGCTGAAATATGACGAACTAAGAGAGACAATCAGGTATTAGTATTGAAATAAACCTATCAAAGCAAAGGTAGCGTGCGGATTTAATAATACAAACGATTTATGAACCTCATAACTCAACCATATTCAGTCTCAGCACTGGTTCTATTATTTATTCTGTGTCAGCGCCTGAAATTGCTGCCTTCTCGAATTTAATTAATTTCGACGTTCGCACTACGCATTGCTACAAACTTTTTAACAGGCGTCAGAGTATTTAGACTACGAAACATTGAATTTTGCTTTTGAAACGTATTGTAGCCAAAATGTGTATCCAATTTACTAATGCTGCGCGTCATATCCTTTTAATAATTCTGCATATTAGGCATTAATTATTAGAATTTTAAGAAAATTAAATCATGTAGGTAGTAGATTCACAAATAATAATTCGAGAATATAACTAAATCAGAGTGAACCGCATTCATAGAAAATAGTTTTCATACAATATTGAATAGGTATATTAATTAAGCACAATTAAACCAGGTGATACGACAAAGTTTGAGAGCATCGGGTAGAGCTAACTAGGTCACATCGGGTTTCGATAAATTACCTTCAATCCAGGGTTCAAGTACTCAAAACAAAACAAAAGCGTGTTTGGAAATTATAAGTTGTCTCATGCCCTTGTTGTTGTCGCAACAACGCCGCGGGACTATTCCCAAGAGCACCAAAAACCTTACTTCGCATTTTTCTCACTTCATATATTTACTTCTTCAAATTCAAAATTATGATTTGTGATTAACCTACTGTGTTTGGTGTGTCCAGATAAAAAAACATGCTTTTTAACAAATACTTAGATATATTAATGCATATAAGCTCGGTAGGTATCTACCCCCTTTTTTAAAGGAATAAATGATTTAAAGAAAGCTACCCCTTATGCCCTTAGATATTTACCGCGTCTTTACGATATCTTCACAAGGCATCTGGAAAAAATTGTCTTCACAATTTTTTTACGAATTCCTGTATTCATATAGTTTTTTTGTTATTTTGCGATGATAATTTTTCTTGTCACTCATATATCTTAAATAAAATAAATAATTATACACAGCATCATTTAGCCACAAAGTAAGCAGAGCTTGTGTAATGGAAACCACATGACTGATATATGTACTACTTAACCTACTTATTTTTTGTAAATACATACATGTTATTTTAAATAGAAAACACTAAATTGAGGCAAGAAATCAAGTGTCCGTCTGAGCTGATGTAAGTCCATTATGAATACTGTGCAACATTATCAAACTATTCGGTGCGCTTAAGAATATTCCCTTCAATAGATGCAAGTGCCCGCTGCTAAATATTCTGTAGCACGGCGTTGATTAGCATTTGAATCAATTGTATTGTAATTGTGACTGTAGGAATATCAATAATATAATGAGTGATTGACCGAGAACTTTTCTTCAAAATCAAAATGGGTTAGAAGATATAAATGAAGTATGAAATTCAACCGTGAGTTGGAGTCCCCGGCATCAATGGATTTTCTTTTGGGAATTCACAAATGTGAAAATGAACCAAAAATGTATTTAAATTAGCTTATGACTGTTCTAGGTGAACACTTGAAGGACTTGATCTGAGAAGATGTCCGTGCCTTGGATACATTTTCGTGATACCTCGATGATGAATGATTTTCTTATCCTGTTTGATTTTTTTGTTATGTAACTTAATAATTATTTTGCTTAGCACAGTATAGACTTTTTCTTAAGTTTCGACAGCTAGAAACTGGGGGTAAGTTAGGTGTCAAACTTTTGTATGTAGAAACGAGTCGTAGCTCTTACCTACGAATGTCCGTTGAATATAGAAACCGGGAATTAGTGGTGACAGAGACACAGAATACAGGAGGTTGATGAAGAGGGGTTTGTGGGAGTGGTTGGGATTAGATGATTGCGATAAGCATTTGCATCAAGTATTGTATTTGTAGGAATATCAAGATACAATTAGTCGGCCTAGAACTTTGGAAAGCCCTCGAATTAGGGCAAAGGTTCGAGGGTAAAACAACGGAAGTATGCTTAATAATTGTAGGTTTCGTTTCAAATCATATGCGCGGAAATGGAGCATTTCCATACAGGTTTTTTATAAGTTGAAATAAATTGAATCTTACGTCACTCTCTTGTTCAAAGCCTCTACTACGAGGTAAGAAGCACTCAAAGTTTGCGTAGCTTACTGCTTAGGTACAGGCAGTTTCTATCTATCTATGGTTTTGCTGTCTATCTGTCGGAAAGAAAACGAAAACTATCTTTTTTTTCACATAGGGGTGGCAACATTTTGTAGGTAGATACCAAGAAATTAAGAGGATTCTGCCCCTTGACATAGACGCCTGTCTAACGCAATAAAATATTTAATGAGTTAATCGCCTTCGCTTTTAAATCATACATCATATTTTTTGCATAGATGACCTATTAAAAAAAACAAGTTTTTCTATTTAAATTTTAATAACTAAGTATAAAATGACGACACAATGACGACACGTGAGTGTGGATTATCATATTAAGAAATACATTGACCTTTTTAGGTTTCTGCGTTTGAAAGAAAGAACAAAACTCATGTTGTCTGTCTGTCTGCATGTCAAGGACTCTCTTTATTTTCAACTTGGAATTGATACCAAATAAGTATACTTAAAAATATTCCTGTGATTATAAAGCTAGTTTTTAAGTCAACACAATCTATAAATACGACCATATTAATATAGTAATTCGCAAGTAATTCAAATCCTACAAATGGGAATTTTTCGTTAACTCACAAATAAGAAAGGCAAAAAGTAAAGGTGTACAGCACAAATTCAAGAAAAACCCAAATGTTTTTAGTCGAGTTACATCACAAAGGTATTAAAAATTTGTTTACGACTGCCTTACATTTTTTTTCAACAAGAAACATACGTTTGTACTTCGATCTAAATTAACGGGACTCTCCGTGCGAGACCATCTCGGTCTTATTTATAGTTGTTCGATCTCATGAAGGCGGGTTGGTAGTATTAATTGTGTGTGTAGATGCATATGCACTTTTTTTTCTGTGTACGTAAGCTCGGGACCGCACCATGGACGAATAAGCGCTCAATAAGCATGCTCAATAAGCTTTTTAGCATGCATTGATCGTAACCATTGAGATAGGGTGGCTTTGGCTTAGTATGCAAGCTTAGTATAGTAGCTTTCTAGAATAGGTATAATTTAAAAATGCCTAATTAACCTTCACGCCAAAAATACATTTACATTTCTAAATAGTATTTAGCACCTATTAGATGCATCTAGTATGCTTGCCAAATCAACTTACATGGTGCAATCAGCATTTTTAAGATTTAGGGTACCTACATACCTAGTCTACGTTTAAAATTTTATTACTAGCTGTCCGTCGTGGTGTTACCCGCGTTCTCACGGGAAAACTTCACTTTTCCGGGATAAAATATAGCCTATGTTCATTAGGGATAATGCAGGATTCTAATGGTGAAGAAAGTTTTCAAATCGGTCCAGTTGTTTCGGAGCCTTTTCAATTCAAACAAACAAACAGTAGATAAAGTCCACAATAAATTTTTGAGCAAAAATCTAATCTGAAACAACGAAGTGCAGTGGGGTAAGGCCCGCCTGTGACGCAAGAGGTGCGAGTTCGATTCTCACGGCGGAACAAAGTATGCTTGTATGATATGCTGATTTTTTTTTGGTTTGGGTGTTTTATAGAATCATCTAAGTAAGACATAACAACGTCCAAACATACAAACTTTCAGAAAATGTACCTATATCGTAGCGAGTGGAAACCCGTGATCTATGACTACCCATTATGGGATTATAGGCGTGATTTTATAAGTAAAGCTGATTTGATTAACAGCCTTGTGACCTTCGTTAGAATGTTAATAGGAGAATAAAAAATAATTAATCTCATAAAACTTATATTATCCTATTTTTATACGTTATAAACGAGTTTTTACGCCTTCACACTTTACCTACATCATTATCATCCTATAGTAGTCCACTGCTGGACATAGGCCTCCCCTATTGAGCCCATTGCACCCTATCCTCAGTTCGACATATCCACTTTACCTACTTTACCTACACAGACGTGTAATTTAGTAACGATAGGTATCTGCTTCTAAGTCTTGATAGCATTTACTCGCGTATCCCAAAGAATATTATAGAAAATCATCGCGCTCGTGATCGTGCTTGCTTAGTCGTTCTTGATAGATCATCAAAGTTAAGCAACGTTCTAAACGGTCCGTAAGTGTGGGTGACCGCCAATGGCGTTTTCATCTGAGCGCTCCCGTGCTTCGGTCGGAGGGCACGATAAATTGTCGGTCCTGACTATTTAAGTCTAGCGCCTCCGCAGCAGTCGCCTCAGTGGCGTAGGCCTCCCCTAAATCTCACTATTCGTCCCTCTCCCTAGCCTTTCTCATCCATTCCGGTCCACCTCGTCTAGTAAATATATCTCTCCATATCTTTCTTGGTCTACCTTGTTTACTTTTTCCTTCCCTGGGGATCAACGGACGAAGGCCTAAAAACTCCGTCAACAGAGTAGGCCACTGACTCATATGAACTTACTTTTTTAGCACACGTTCGAAAGGACTGGTGATACAAGAATAAGAGTTGTATAAATTCAATATAAATTGCATCATGTATTAAAGCATGCTTACAGGGTCAAAGTCTTAAGCCGCCTCTGCCAAGGACAGCCAATGGCAGTAAGAGTCACGGACCTCACATAACCACTTGGTACTTGCAATGTCCGGTTTATGTGCAACTGTTTTTGCTAGATTTCAGAGAATACAGATGGCACTTGGATGTATTTAGCATTTGAGCCGCTGGAGTGTTTATGAAGGTATTCTGTTTTGTAAATTATAATACGCTATAGCTAAACGGATATAATAAAAAAATGCTGGACATTTCACACAGCATTATCTAGCCCAAAACTAAGCTTGTGCTATGGGAACCAGATAACTGATATACTACTTATATACTTTCCATAGATTCTGAAGATAAAAGCTTGCAACTAATCTTAGTTGCGAGTTTTTTTTAAGATAATAAATATTACCTTAACGAGTTTTCTATTTGAATTTAATTACTGCCTAAATCATCTATTATAAAAGATACCGAAAATATCGTTTTGTATTGTCAAAAACAGTTCAAAAAACAATCTTGTTCCTGTATTTTTTTATAAAAGAGTTATACCTTCATAAATTGTCGTTGGGACAGGATTTGAACACATGATCTACTTAACAAAGAGGTACCTTCCTCTAAGCCAAAAGGGCTCAAGAACCGTTAATATTGATGACGTTATAAAAGTATAATATGGGTACGGTATAATACCGTTATACCCGTTTCATATCCGCTATCACAAAGGCTGAAAATATTAGGGTAAGTATGTAATGGCTTGGCCTCACCTTGGTACGAAAGAGTAAGAGATTGCGCAGTTATAAGTGAATCACTAAAAATACGGGCTTTGTTACATCCTAACATAAGTTATTACATCAAGGGTCTCTTGATTCTCGACACGGAGACAAAAATATATTTGTTTTATTTCCTCACCTGTCCGAATTCAAATGTATAAAGCTTACGAATTCTATAATAAAAAATCGGCATTTTGTCTCCTGTAACATAAGGTCAAAAAAACAGTGCCGCTCATTTTGAGTGAGCAAAGAAGGTCCACCGTGCCCTCTCTCCAACGCGCTTCATCAGAGTTGGCCACACAAACTAACATTTACCGCAGAGAATGTGCCTCTAGCGTCAAGGTCGCAGGGCGTCAAACTTTGCACTACCACAGATTATAAAATACTATAATAGTAGTCCTTCCAACCAGCCTGGCCTTGATAAGGTTATGTTGTTGATTATGTAAGTTAGTTCCGGTGCGAGGTCGATACTTTTTGCCGCAACTGTTACGTATTGGGTGCAAATAATTACTCACGAAAAGTTTTTGAGATGTTTTTATGATTCTGTAAAGTCAAAGTATTTTTCTCAATGGTTAGTTTGTTCAGTTGGATACTATGTTATTGAATATTATTTCAGAAACTCCCGGCCGTCTTTTTTAACCTACTTAAAAAAGGTTACATTGAATTCTCTGAACCACGATATGACTCTGAACACAGCTTAGGTTTAAAGAATATGACACAACCTGACTTTGCCCACTGCTGGGCATAGGACGCTCTTTCTTTATGCCACTTTTATTTTTTTATAACTTAAATACTCAATAGAAAACCAAAAACAACACCATCTATGAATATTTTGTGTCAACTATAACAAATACTATATTATTATACTGTCACATGCATACACAGATCGGTATCATGCCTTTTGGCTTTGTCGTAGTCTTATAAAATGTAAAAGTATTTTTCACACCCTTTCTTTGATGAAAGGTAAAATCCAATGTCAGATTTCCCGGTTTTTTTTTATATGAGAGGCAGAGGATGTTGGACAATGTTACTTTAAATGCCAACTAAAGTTAAGGAATGGTTTTTCAGTTTTACTGGTTTTTGTAAACTCGATTAGTGTTTTAAATGCGTCTGTACTCGCCAGAAATAAACTGCGATTTCACATTTACGACATAGGTACTTATACTTACTCAACTTATAATGGGCTTATTTTAAGCACATCATTATTACTTTTATAAGTGAGCACCTAAAAGAAATGGAAAAGTATAAGGTTTTAATAGATGTAAAAAATAGATACTTACAAATTATACAATGGAATGCTTCTACAAAATTGTATTAAATATTTATTTAGATTTATAATTTTTATTTTTTATTTAGTGTTTAACCACACTTAGGTATTTAATTGAGAAATGAAAAATCTTATCAAAATTTTCGATTTTAACGGGGTCTGATCGTCGCGGGTTCGAATCCCGTCAGAATCGAAAATTTTGATAATACTTTTCATTTATTTGGATTGGTCTCTGACTACCTCTGGCATCTTCTTGATTTGGATCTGGAATGATTTATAGATCAGAGAAAGGGACAAAGTCATGATCCAATTTCGTTCGTTTCGTATTTTATTAAAAATGTAAGTGAAGCAGTTCAGCTATCTATGGATCGTTTTTAACGATCCATAGATGGCTCAAATGATTCTATTGTAACATGCAGGTAAATATTTAGTTGCTAAGTACCTAATTTAATATAATTTTAGTTGATACTTCACTAACCCCAACGGGAATAAAAAATGGATTTCCCGGTATACATTAGTTATTTATTAGTCCAAATAAGTTAACTCATCAACTAATTGATTTGCAGTAAGTACGTTAACCACAGAATAATATAGTTAAATGTGGACCTCAACTTGTATGTAGGTCGGTACTAACCCATTAACAAAGTTTTTTTTTATTTTCATTTAATTCATTTGGGCAACAAGTAATATTAAAATATGGGAAGAAGAGAACTTGTGCCCACCTCACATGGACAATAAAAAGGGCAGAAAATTAATTATGAAGTATATTACCTATGCATAATTAAGTAGTACATTATCCTTTTAATTTTTGTTTTGTGTGCCATTCATAAAATTAACTATTTTGAATACGCAAAGTTACCCACAAAAAAAAAATATTTCGCCATTCCAGGATTGTATCGTATTTCTTCACGCTATTGTAAACTCAGTGTCAGAGCGTAGGGTCATCCTGAATTGTTATTAAGAGTTTATACCCGCGAAATGCGTGCGAGACATCATTGCGCCTAACATCATGGAGTCGCGCGCATGCTCGATACTCGCTCTTTATCTCGCACTAACCGCTGCGGCTGCGCGGGAGTGCATCGAAATCACCCTCCCCGACAAACTTATTCTAAACGACAGCATTTTTAATGGGACTTTTCTTAAATTCGCGGCTAAAAATGAAAGTTTAAACGATAGTGCGAAGTTTAATGTGCTGGGGCTATGGGATGGGCTCCCTAAGGTTGTGGTGCCGAGGAATGCGACCAGTGAGCAGTGCAGGAAGGATGGCCAGCTTTACTTGGACAGCTTGGAACGGCTGGAGCTATGGGCTCTTAAAAGTAAGTGTTTTGGGATGTATTAAAAATTATGTAATGATCCCTTAATTAGAGGTTAAACAAATGGTCTTTTTGTGCGTAAAATTATTGAACAAAAATGTCTTTTCTTTTTCTTCTTAGTGAAAATGGGTACAAAGTAAAAAATCATGATTACCAAAATATGAGAGTTTTTGCCCAAAGGTAACCCTTTTTGGGGTTAAAGAATTGAAATACTTAGGTGCTTGCTTTCTTAAAAATAATTAAATTAACAAATTAATTGAGTAATAGTATTAAATAAATAACCATATAATTGAGACAACACAGCACATACTTATACAATGACTACCTGTTTGTCGCGGTCCCTCGGGAAAACTTCACTTTCCCGGGATAAAATATAGCCTATGTTCATCAGGGATAATGTGAGATTCTAATGGTGAAATTATTTTTCAAAACGGTCCAATAGTTTCGGAGCCTATTCAATTCAAACAAACATACAAACAAACAAATCTTTCCTCTTTATAATATACGAGTATAAGTGTAGATAAAATGTCATTGGCCCATATTTATAAATTAACCGAGTCAGCTAAGATTAATCTAAGATTAATAAGAATATGCAGTATTAGCTAAGATTAATTAGTTAGTCTAATTAGTGATTTTGTAGCCGGACTTTAACTAGATAACGTTTATAAAGTTGGTAGGTTGGGGTTACCTAGGGCATGTTTACCATAATAGTCAAAACAATAAATCAAACTTGATGAAGTCAAATAATTAAAAAAAAGGTCTAGCAGTAGGTACCACCAATAAGGACTATCTTTTGATTTATAGTAGTAGGGTGATAACTTTATGACAATAAATAAATAATGCTGGACGTTTCACACAGCATCATCTCGCCATAAAATAAGCAGAGCTTGTGTTATGGATACCACATGACTTAGTAGTGTTGAACAGGAAACAGGAGTAAAATATTCTTAGTGATCCCAGCTCCTAAACAATGAAAAAATATGAAATTAAATATAAAATAATAATGTGAAGTGTGAATGAATAAAGCTATAAGTCACCCATCCCTTATCCTTAGCCAATATAGCTATTATACCTAAAAAAAACAGGATCACGACTGTATCCCCAGGGCGCGGTCGACATGAGATGTCTAAGGGGGTAGTCAGCTATACCTATTAGTAATTTATCAAATAATTCATTTTTGTATTGTTGTGGAATGAAAGCAACAGTATTTTTATAGTATTCATCAGAACAACTTTTGCTAGCCGGTTTTTCGGGTCCAAGATTGATAATAAAATTGAAAGTTTGCGCAACGGCACCCAAATTCAACAATAAACTGGATGTACTTCGCAATAAAAGAATACCTGAGTCTAAAAACAAATTACTATTCTCCAGTACCACCTACCTATATCTTCAATAGCTCAATAAAGGAAACGATTACTTACATTCGGCATCAAATACCTCGCCTTTTCAAATAGAAAAAAAAATAGATCTTTTCATTAGTTTTGGAGCTACAGTGCAACAGATACACTGATCATCCACAACCAACAATATCCCACAGCTGGGTGTAAGCCTCCCTCTGTGTACACCACTCATTCTGGCAACATACCTAATTATATGAATAAATACGGCTATCACTATTTGAGTCGGGTCAAACCAAAGTTCAGGTTTTTACAGTTTCGTGTCTTCATCTCGCTTTGATACCTAGTCATACATCATCATCATAATATGATGTATGCCTTCTGTTTGATAAACCAAGTACAAGGCAGTGAGTTAAAGGTGCATTTACACGGTGCGATATGATTTAGCATCGCACGCCAATTTTTCCCGTGTGAACGCTCATCGTATGCGATGTGTCTTAGTATGCGATGTGCCGTCGGGACTTACTTAGTGTTTTGCGATGCGGCATCGGTAGCTCCGACGCGCCGTCGGAGAACAGAGTAGGGTTACCATACTAAAAATTGGAAACCCGGACAAATGCCAGACAAAATATACGATTTAAATGGAAACGCACATGGCTTACAACATATTATGTTGGTACCACGTGAGTGAAGCCACGGTGCGTTCCGCAAGCTCACATACCTAAATGTAGACATTGATATTTTAATGTTCAATATAATAGTCTTAATAACGAGAATTTCATTATTTTTCTACATAAAAAAAATCTTGTAAGTACTTATTTTGTATCATAATATCTTAGAAAAATCTAAATAAAACGACAGGTCTGGAGAAATCTTAACGTATGGTTACTGTAAAATGGGCGGATTATAGGGGCGTATGCCACAGAATAAGTTTCATAGTTACCTAGACTTTTACTAACTGCGGAAGAGCATACGATATTTGGTAGATTATAGCGTTGTTAAATTTCAACAATGTTCTCAAGGGATCGTTAGTGGAGTGGTCTAGCGTGCGGTTTCCAAGAAGAGACATGCTGGTTCAATTCCTTGCACAAAAAATTTTTTTGCATTTTTTTTTATTTTTGCTTCTCTAGAATTTTTTTTTATGTTAATGGTGAACATCTCAGTTTCATAAACTTTTTAATAAAAACTAAAGAAAATAAAATTAAAATTCAAGGTCCTAACAGAGTACTTACTTAGATGGTAATTTTACCTAATACTATTTTACCTAATACTAGCTGTCCGCCGCGGTGTTACCCGCGATCCCTCGGGAAAACTTCACTTCCCCGGGATAAAATATGTATAGCCTATGTTCATCGGGGATAATGTAGGATTCTATTGATGAAAGAATTTTTAAATCGGTCCAGTAGTTTTGGAGCCTATTCATTTCAAACAAACAAATCTTTCCTCTTTATAATATTAGTATAGATAAGCTGGCCATTTATTATTATAATAATAGGTAATAACATTAGGGACACAAAAATGTCTGAAATAAAGATTTTTTATTTTAAGGATAATGTAGCTACTCAAATCCTTCAATCCGAAGGTCGTGGGATCGAATCCCGGCCGTGCATCAATGGATTTTGCGTTTCGTAAAATTTATATGCGCTTTAACACGAGATCTGAACGGTGAAGGAAAACATCGCGAGGAAACCAGTTAGTATTCTAATAGGCGGCGATGGGCTTGCAACCTGTCACGTATGGAATACTAACTTCTGCAAGATGTGGGCATGTATCAAATACGTATTTGTACATGCCTCTGACTACCCCCTTAGACATCTTCAAAGGATCTGGAATATAAAAGATCTGAGAGAATGTCTACCGCGCCTTGGGGATACAGTCGTGACCCTGTTTTTTGTAGCTACTACCTACGAACCTACCTACCTGTGGTACCTGTGGTACCTAATGGTACCGAGATATGTAGGTACATAGGTATGTATAATAACATGAAAATATAAAGCAAAAACTCAAAACTAGGTAAACCTACCTACTTACATATGTGTGTATAATGTAGATATAGGTATCTAAGTAAGTTCGTATGATGGCCGTATATGGCCTCCGAAGCCGACAATTAACCTTACCCTCCCAAGCATGGAAGCTTTCAAATACTACTAGCGGTCACCCATCCATTTACGACGACCATGAGCGTTTCTACAAAGTGACAATGACGCAGTTGCGAGTCTTTCTGTTGGAACTACCTACTATCTACCGTTGACCTAAATAGGTAAGTAAGTAAGTACCTACATTGTGACATAGGTAGGTAAGTACAAATCGCCTCTTTATTGTATTGGAAACATTTCGAAAAACTGGACCTACCTAGTAGGTAGGTCCAGTTTTTCGATTTAGGTAGGTAAATAGGTAGGTAGGTACTACCTACCTAGTTACCTACCTACCTAAATCGAAACCTAGTCTGCTAGGTTATCTAGCCAACTTTACATCCACAACCTACCTGTTTAAACTTTAGTTAGGTACTACCTACAGTTTTTTGAAATGTTTCCAACACTGCGTTGGAACATTGAGCTAAGTAGGTAGGTATATTATTGTCCCCCCCGAAGGATTCCAATCGGGATAAAATATAGCCTATGTTTATCGGGGATAATGAAGGATTCTGTTGGTGAAAGAATTTTTAAATCGGTCCAGTAGTTTTGGAGCCTATTCAATTCAAACAAACAAATCTTTCCTCATTATAATATTAGTATGGACCCAGTATGGATAAGCTGGCCATTTATTAAAATTATGGCGAGTGCACGAAAGAGATGGAGAGTTCTTAGTTTGTCAAATCCACTAATTTTTAACTAATCATTAGTGTGTGTGCGTACGTCGGCATTTTGATAACACACATGTAAAGACAACGCCCTAGTTTTTGGCGTCCGGGCACATCTAACGATTTAAATCTTTGACATAGGCTTTATTTTATCCCGGGGAAGTGAAGTTTTCCCGAGGGATCGCGGGTAACACCGCGGCGGACAGCTAGTATTAGGTAAAATTACCATCTAAGTAAGTACTCTGTTCGGACCTTGAATTTTAATTTTATTTTCTTTAGTTTTTATTAAAAAGTTTATGAAACTGAGATGTTCACCATTAACATAAAAAAAAATTCTAGAGAAGCAAAAATAAAAAAAAATGCAAAAAAATTTTTTGTGCAAGGAATTGAACCAGCATGTCTCTTCTTGGAAACCGCACGCTAGACCACTCCACTAACGATCCCTTGAGAACATTGTTGAAATTTAACAACGCTATAATCTACCAAATATCGTATGCTCTTCCGCAGTTAGTAAAAGTCTAGGTAACTATGAAACTTATTCTGTGGCATACGCCCCTATAATCCGCCCATTTTACAGTAACCATACGTTAAGATTTCTCCAGACCTGTCGTTTTATTTAGATTTTTCTAAGATATTATGATACAAAATAAGTACTTACAAGATTTTTTTTATGTAGAAAAATAATGAAATTCTCGTTATTAAGACTATTATATTGAACATTAAAATATCAATGTCTACATTTAGGTATGTGAGCTTGCGGAACGCACCGTGGCTTCACTCACGTGGTACCAACATAATATGTTGTAAGCCACGTGCGTTTCCATTTAAATCGTATATTTTGTCTGGCATTTGTCCGGGTTTCCAATTTTTAGTATGGTAACCCTACTCGCCGCGATGCGATGGCGAGTTGGATCTCCGATATCGCATCGTAGTGACGACGCGACATCGCATCGCAAGCGCAGTTTGTCGTGTGAATGCGCTAAGTCTAACTCAAGTTGGCACACCGAATGGGCGCGGCCTAGCAAATCCGACGACAAATCGCACCGTGTAAATGCACCTTTATTTCTGCACGCCCTTGATGAACTTTTAATTTCATGTTTCTGAAAAGTTGGTCTGAGTCTGGGTCACGAGTTAGCAAGGTTCGGTACTTTGAAAGTGATAACCTTTATCAAGGGTACAATAGTATTGGGTTTAGGTACAATATTTTCGGTAATTACTTAAGTCGTTCAAGGATTTTCGAAAGCTCGTTATAAACGAACTTAAATATTACGAGAAAAGGTAACAGTCTCCTAAACTTACCTATTTCTCCAACAAGACGGCGAGGTAAAGATCTTTAGACATTTATGATCCTTTGAAGATGTCTATAAAGCCTTGTACGAACTACGCATTCTAGGGCCGTATTCGCGTACCTTACCTTCCCACCACGATTTTTGGCTTCCAGGAGCTTTCCAGCCTCGCGCGAGTCGTCAAATTCGTATACATTTTGGCATTTTACATCGACTCGTGCGTGCCTTGGAACTCGTAGCCTGGAATATGTAGTCCATACGCAGCTTATGGAGGTAGCTAGAGACAATCACAAACACATACTTGGCACATACCCATAAAACGCAGAAGCTATCATTTCAGATTAACAACAATGATGAATAAAAAAGTATTCGAAAATGATTTAGTAAATTCATAAAAATTTGAGCGTCCTTGAATATGTTTCCCAATCGATCATCTAAATTTGCATCATCTATCGAATTACTATCGTATTAATGATTTAGCGCATATTATTTTTTTTTTAATGGATATTCATATAAGTTTTTAAATTGACGTCGTAGTTGTAATAATTTTAATTGATTGACATTGGAAGTTGCACGATTAGATTGCTGTAAACCTGAGTATTTTATTACCGAATTATGAAATCCGATGTCTTAGAAAGAAATTCCAAAAGAAAAATCTAAAACTTAGATATTTTTAATAATTTGACTGAATAATTATTTGCAAATATTAGGTACCTACCTAGTATCGAAGAAATTGATTTGGATCCCTTGCCCAGCAATGGGACGATATTTTTTTATAAATTGTAAGTAAACTCAAAAATGAATACATATTATATAGTTTGTAGGTACACAAACTGGCATAAAGTGTGCACCAACAAAGTGGAATCTTCATATTCGTGACAACCTCATATTATCATCTCAGATCTCTACAGCTCCTACGAGACAGCATAAAATTTAAATAATTTTTGCTTTACTCAGATAGTGACCATAAAACTTCAACTAATCATGTTCACCAACTCAATAACCAGCGGATTTGTAGTAGGACTAACCTAATTTTTAAAGTTGGTAAATAAACTTTTATTTTGACGTAGACGTCACAATTATCATGGCCTGTAAGAAAGTAAACTACATGAAAATGTTTGAATCATTTGAAAACGTTTTGAATGGCTCTTAGAAGGCTTTTGAGTTGTATGTTTTTTTTTTAGTTTGTATGTTTAAATCATGTCTAACGATACCTATTTCTAATACTATTTTATATAAAACAAAACTTAAGTAATGAAATCAAACAGCACGGACCAAAAAAACATTCGATATTTTGAAGTGCTACAATTCCATAAAGGATTTGGCAATTGAACTCAAAAATCATAATTATTTAAATACAGAAACATGGTACAAACATGAGATACATAGGATAAAATATCAAAGATATTATCTTTGTCAAAGCAGGTTATGATAATTGTTATTATAACGCGCCTCCTGAAAGTGGCATAATAATGGTTTCAGTAATCGTGTTGATGAAGTTGGGCCTCAAGATACTAGAATTTTATTATTAGACATAATATTTTGTTGTACTTCACTTCCTACCTGAAGAATTTTGCAGCGTTAAAATTATCATAACTACGGGGGATTTTCGCAGTAAGATATTTCGTATCACAAGCGAAATATGTACCAACCGTTAAAAGTTTTTGTCTAAATTCTCTAATATTTCTGAAGTAAGTATTTACTAAATATCTCGTGATATATTTTTATTTAAAAGAGTGATGGATACCTACTGCAGTCCGTGATGTCTCGAAAGGAGCGTAGTTTTCTGTCAGCAGTAGGTTTTATGGTAATAAATAAATATTTATAAATTGGGAAGTTTCAGATATTGCATGTTTGTAATGTAGCTGATAATAACTTTCAGAGATCCGAAAAGCCTTACTAAAATGTAAGTAGGTACTAATTGGGTAAGTATGTATGGCAGGGTTCGACTGGCACAGGACCAGAAAAAGTTGCGTGAAATAAAGAGGCCTAACTCGCAGTGGTTGGATGTGGGCTGATTAAATAGATAGACGTATATTGTTCTATGAGGTTGTATTAGGGTTGTACCGACTTCAAAATCCACATGACAAAGCTGTTTGAGATTAGATCATTATGTCATTGACACAAAGGCAACCTAATCAGTAGTCCGGTGCGGTCACATGTGCGCGCTCCGCTTACTGACACACGAGGTAAAGCCGAAAATACTCGAAATTACAGTTAAATACGTACAACATATTATTTTGCAGGTAATTTAGTTCGATTGAGTTCTATTCTAGGGAATAAGTAATGTTGGACTGGACAATGGACATGCCACTGCAGGGTAAAGATTTATACTGAATTCTGTCTTGGACGAAGTCCTATTTTTCTTCAAATGTACTGTGGTACAATAAGTACAAAAATTTACTCTGTCTAAGACAAGTTCTAATATTATGTAGAAAGCAAAAGTACATAATTAAAAACTGTTACATATCCATTTATTAATATCTATCCATTTATAAAAACATTGCTGCTTTTCAGGGCTTTAAATGAATAAAAAATTAAAAACCATCCAAGGTAACAAACGGCTTCAAAAAATGAGTTAAAAAAACATGCTATTTCAAGGTACAGACAGTAATTTTAATTGCTTTTAGTTCATCACTAATTAGTAAAAGAGTTCTACTGTAGGACGGAACTACTAATTCCAGTCACGCCAATGTCATCCTTGGGTATGCACCGGCTACCATTTGATATTCACCAGCCACTGTCATTTCACCACAGTGACTTTTGACACGACAAGGTTCAAAGAACCTAAATTGGCATTCGAAAAATTCCACAACAAAGTACGTATTGTTTATACGGTCATCCCATTGAGCATTTATACTTTTCCGTGTAATTTTCTACATCGCACATCGCGTGACGGATGACTGAGTGTGTGATTTGCCATAGCCAAAGGCCATACGAGGAGTGTTTGAATTATAGCACCTGTATACATCGGTTTTTAATTGCACGGTGCTATAAGAACCGTCATTGTTTTTTTTTTCACGATAAACAAATCTCACTTCAACACAAATGCATAGCTCTGAACAACTATGGAAGTAAAATTGTAATGGCCTGTTTCAATCTGAATATTTCTATGTTTCGGAGCCTATTCTGCATATACGTGGCAGAGGATAGGTACAAGTAGGCTTTGTGCAAGTGGCTACTTCAGCAATAGTCGGACGCAACTTGGAACACCACTCGCACTGAAGAACATTGGTTTCAAATGGATGGTTCCAATATTCTTTAAAACTCGAATTTTTAAGTTATTTTAGTATTTTTTAGTATGAAATGTTTCTTTAATTTTTCCTAATAAAACTGGAAATAATGGCGCAATAGAGATTCCTTACTATATGTATACGCCACCGGAGATTATGATTTAATTCATAAGTAGATAATACAATACTTTTAGCAAACGATATTATGTGGGTTTGTGCCGCCAATGCTTTAAAGGGCTTTAACGCACCTTAATTTTTTTAATAAACAGTTTTGAAATGTAAAAAATATCCAGATGGAAATAGCCTTAGATTATGTCTAAGCAAAGACGGATCAGGTACTTAATAGAAAATATTGTGCTAGGTACTTCTGTAAAAAAGAAAATTATTTTGGTACCTAAGGAGGTATACTAACATCGCAGTTTAAAAAACAACGCCCAGGCAATAGTTTTAGTATACCTAGAAGCAAAACGGGTTCTTACATGATTCACTGTTGATATTTTAATACTACATATAAGTCACGAGACAAAATGCTTTATTATTTAAATTAGGATTGTTCTGTACGGAAATTGAAAATACCTAGCTCCTTCGTAAATCTATGAAAGCAACTACGAAGATAAATGGAATTTTTAATTTAGATTCAGTTCATTCCTACACAGGACTGTCGAACAAAATTAAATTTTTATTTAGGTAATCCATTGTCGAACTTTTCTTTGGTTCACCCCGGGGGTGCTAGCGTACCAGCGGCTTACTCACCAATGGATAGCCCCGTGGCTATGTGACCAGTTCGAATGTTTTCTATATAATTTCTGATAATTAATGAAGTTTTGTGGGTTCGTATCCGGTCGTGTATCAATGGATATTTCGTTTTGGGAAATGTAAAAAGCGAAAATTTGTATAAAGATAGCTTTGGGGGTTGGGCTTGAAAATGTTGGCACGTGCTAATGCACGTGTAAATATTATGAATGTCAAAAGAGTATGACCTTTTTTAAATTCCACAATTTGAACTTAAACACTTTAAAGATGCGTCGAGAGATATTATTTCTCAAATATTTTAAAGTTACTTTGAAACCAGTTTTTCTGTTTTCACAACACCCCAAAATATTTCATATTTTATCGAAAACTGTTTAACACTTTAGGCGTTAAAAAATTACACACAGACCAATGATGTTAAAACACAGACAGTTACATTTACGTAGATTATTAACATTTTCAATGAACTTGCCAGCGAATCGTAAGCTTGCGAAATTGATGTTGTTCAACGTTTACGATTATGTACAAGGTCTTTAATTTGTTTCAGTGTTTGACGCCACAGCCAAGCCCCCATCGGGCATATTGAGCGGTAACGGTAACCAATACGGTGATTTCGACGAATGTCTTAGTATAGATGGCGCTGTTCGAGGCAAGTACTGCCTCGCCTCGCTGCAAGTCTCCCTGGAAGACAATCACAACGAGCTGGACTATCTGGTGCATAGCGGACACTACATCAGAAGCAATATCACTGACGTGAGTTGAATAAGGAGTTTAACCCTCTTAGTTCTGCGTGTAATGGAACGGAACGCTTACTGACAATGACAGATGTCATTTGATAATGCGTTTCGTGCGTTTCGGACTGCGTGATGAAGGCATTGAGACGGCCTAACAACTCGGTCACCAGAGTTGATCACTACCACCTTACTCATTCATAGTACTAGTCATAGACTAACTTTCTTACTTTAATGAGATGAACACTTTACTTTCGATTCAGTCACTGCGAGTTCGAATCCCATCTACAAAACTTACGATAGCTTCCAAATCATTCTTTGTCGTCCACTATTTAAATTTAGAACAGCTGAGTTTTTTCAAATAAATCTTACCTAGGTTTTTTTTTAATGATATCATAATGTTGCCACACTAGAAACAACTATTTTTTTTAATCAAACCGTTCTCAAAATCGTTATTTAAAGGTCAATTCATTTTCGATAGTTTTAGCAATCAACTAAATTCAATGCCGTTTCCAAATTTCTTTAAAAACGCTCAAATGCATCAACATATAACCTGCTTAATGCAATTTATTTTCCAAATACTACAATACAGCGACACAAATAACTTGTAATTGCTATGTGAGATGTCTGTGGGCTAGGGCAGCCCACCAACTTTCAAATATATTATGGTATTCAGAAGTGGTAAATAAATAAATTAAAAATATAATTATAAGAAGGATACTAATAAAATAAATGTTTAATTGTGCACAAATCATGTTAACGAACTGCACTTTTCATTTTAGTTTTTAAAATGTAATTTTTGCTATTTATTTAATAGCGTTAAATGACACATAATCGATTATTATATTAATAGGTATAAATCGCGTCACGTAAAAAGAACGCTGGCTGTCATGCTGCGCCATGGACATTTTATAGGTCCATTTGACGGTACGGGGTGAGGCGCGGGGCGGGATGGTCGCGCGCCACACGCTTGCCAGCGCGCTATTGGTTCGTCAGTTGGCATTTGCCTTTCGCGCTGTGGCACGTTACTTTTTCTCTCAAAATAAGTTTTTAATTACGAAATCGTTTATCATAAAAAAAAATAGAAAAATATTTATGGCGTAGGTAGGTATATTGCTGTATGAAAAAAGGGGTTAATAATAATGCATTTGATATTGTAAAACAAAGTATGAAACGGACAACAAAGGCAACAAAACATTCCGTGTCTACAGTAAGACGAATAAAATTGTAAAAGGTTCAAAAGATTCGGAATACCACTACGACTTAGTGGAAGGAGTTTCAACATTAAAATTATCTCTAATGATTTTAATAGGTACGATTAAACATTCTTTACGGAATTAAATATGTTTTTAATTCTATTTAATGATTACTCTATCAAATATATTTGAATGTACCTACCACTAACCAATATACGAATCCGCAAGTGAATGGCTATAGTCTTTTTCACGCCGAAACGTATGCAAGACACTTCGAGATAATGTCAAAATCAGTCTAATAGTAATGTCCTAAAGTTTAATCGAGATTATCAAAATCGATTTTTGTTTCACTACTATCAATTCATCTCAATCGATTACAAGGTTCATTCATAGACAAAATTACTAAACCAACGATTATTTCTTTACTTATCGATTCATCAATTGTTTCGATTTTCATTTTTGCACTCTCTAATAGATTACGTTCCATTTTACTCAGTACTGTTAATTGGCGGAGTTTTTTAGAAAATGTTTATTGTTTATTTATTTATATTTTATGGCTCGTTTATGATAAGTTAACAAGCACATGTTTAAGTTACGGCTCTGCGACACTCCAACCTGCAGGTTCTGCAAAGAGGCGGATGAATCGCCCCTTCATTTGCTAGGGGAGTGTGGGCCACTAATGCACAAACGCAGCGCCATTCTGGGCAAATACACTTTAAGCCCAGAGGAGCTACGAGAATTCACTCCCAAAAAGGTCCTACAGTTTATGTCAGCAGTAGGGCTTGGAAGTGAACTATGAACGCCCCGCCACAAGGGGCGACTTGAAAGTGGCGATCACAATAGGCCTTCATGGCCGCAGTGATATAAAAGCCACGCTATCAATAATAATAATAATAATATGATAAGTTATGAAATAATTAAACAGAAAATAGACAAAAAAAAAATTTTTGTATGTTTTATCGTATAATTTTTTTTCTTGACTTTTTTGTTTCAAAATTGTTGTGAGCCACACAAAGTGAAATGAAACAAGTTCAATGTGTCTTGCATACGTTCCGGCGTGAAAAAGACTATAGTTCAAAAATAAAACATTAGGTGGAGTACTTTCGTGCGCGAGTGTACCCATGCGCAAACATACCCCCTCCACTTTTTTCCAGCGTTCTATTTACGTGACGCGAGCTATACCTATCTCATTTGTAATGCAAATGCATTCGACATTTTGACGTCAAAACATGTGCATCGACGAATAGGGATTGGCATTCACGTAATAATGACAATAACAATGAATTTTACCACTTATTTTTTTTATTTAATTAAGAAAAAGTGTAGTATGAGGCAAATTTCTCTGACATACATGCTATATTTTGATGTGAAATCATAGGTATTTATAACATGTCCACATTTTGCAAAAATTTATGTCTACCGTACCTTAGATCTTCAGCAAAAAATACTTCAGATTAAATTATTAATAATAATAGCTGCGCTCCCGCGGTGTAACCCGTGGTCCCTCGGGATTTTTTCGGGATAAAAATTAGCATTTGTTCCCTGGGATACAACCTTTATCCATGCCAATCTACAACACAAATCTTGAACTTAGTGTCGATACCGCTACACATCTTCATCAACCACAAGCCATCCTGATTGTAAAGTATGTGTAGGTATCTTACCTACCTAATTAAGAAATACCTACCTGATTGTAAAATATTATAAGGCCAAGTAATTGTTGATTGTACTATGCTTGATTTGAATAAACGTAATTATTTATTTATTTGCAGCCTAATCTGTTCAGTGGTATGTATTTCAAGCAATAAAAGATACTTTAACTTTGACTTTGGTTTGGGCGTGAAAAGGTAACAAACAGACAGACAGAATTACTGTGAATTTGGTAACAGATTTGAATGCAATTTCTTAAACATGATGTTATTGTCAATAAAATATTTCTGTACTGACAATTTTAATCACTTGGTCTTGTGGACTACCTTTTCCAAATCTAGCGTCTTTGGTTCTTTATGTGTGGGTATGCACGTATGCAATGACCATGACATCTATGCCGAAGTATGACGTTACCTATCGGTAGGTGTGGTAGGAAACATTATTTAAAGCCGGAAGATTATACACAAAACCACATGGAATTATGTTTTATGACTTCAATTAGGTGATATGCCGCCTAAAGCAAAACAATAAGTTGTGCTTCCTACTAAAATTATAAATAATAAAACTTGGAATGAATCAAAATCTGCAAAATGCTTTAGGTACTAACTACTTTCAGACGTGATTGAACAAACATCCGCAACAACTTCATTCTTATTAACTTGATGAATTAAAAAAAAAACTATAAAGTTTTACTTCTTTCCACTTTTGAAAGCCGCTCTACTTACTCTGGGGCTAAATGATGCCGCGTGAAAAAGTCCAGCATTATAATTTTTTTTTTATTTATAAGCTCTGTTTATAAACTGTTCAAAACCACTACAATCCCAGTTAAATATGTAATGCGAAACACAAAGTGCAATACGAATATCTACCCACATATCTCTAGTAGGTATCTATCTCACTCGTAAACGCAGCGCGAAGACAATAAATCTCCAAGTGCGGCGAGAATCGTGACATCACATATCTTTGATTCTAGAACCTTCACTAGGATTTTCCTTTCCATCTAGCAAGTGATAAATGGTTACGATGTAAAATCAGTACATTAAAGGCCCGGACTTAAGTGGTTCACGTGCCAATTGGTCTAATAGACAAGCCTGAGGGCTTTGGCTTAGATAAGAACAATAAAGTTTATTTTTAAAGTCAACAAAATGTCGTGCATGTTATTTGATAGATCTTGTGGACACCACTACATTTTTAGGCATAACCTTAGATAGTAAGCTACAATGGGGCCCACACATAGATGGATTGTCGAAGAGACTTGCTTCTGCAGCATACGCAGTTAAAAAGATACGTCATTACACGGACGTAGATACTGCCAGATTAGACTATTTCAGCTACTTTCACAGCATTGTCTTACGGCATTTTATTGTGGGGGACTGCTGCAGACATTAACACCGTGTTTGTGTTGCAGAAGAGGGCTGTTCGAGCAATTTACAATATGGGTCCCAGAGATTCGCTTAGAAATAAATTTAAAGATATATTCATACTGACAGTACCCTGTCAGTACATATATGAAAATCTGATGTATGTTCGTAAAAATATTGAATCATTTAAGAAAAAAAGCGATAATCATGATGTAAACACTATAAATAAGGATAAACTCGCTGTTCCCACTACTAGATTAGATAAAATTATGAAATCATTTAAAGGGCAATGTGTAAGCTTCTATAACAAAGTCCCAAGCGAATTGCAAAATTTATCAATCACGAAATTTAAAAATACAATTAAACGTCATCTCTGTAAAAAAGCCTATTATAAGATATCTGATTATTTGGATGACAAAAAAGCTTGGGACTTGCTCCAACTCAATGGATCCATGGATCACCTAAAAGAATGCTAGGCCCCAGACCGTGTTTGTTGTCCTGATTCTTCACGATATTGGTCGCGAAAGAACAGGAGTAAAATTAGTTTTAAGACTATTCTAAGTGATCCCTGCGGTCCTACTGAATAAATGATTTTTGACTTTGACTTTGACTTGACATTCCAAATAAGTAGGTACGACAAAGGCATCCATTTATTTGGTAGTACGTAGGTACGTGTACGTATCAAATTATGGATTAGTGGTATCAAATTGGTGTTCGATACTCATTTGGTTTTTATTTTACATAGTATTTATATTAAGCTGGATATGCTTTGAGACAGGCACGTTGCGTATCCGAAGTGAGGCGTGTCGTCTCATTTCGGCGTCTTGTCTCGGCAGCATCTCCACTTCCGCAGCTTCGGGTTGAGGCAGCCGTTCGGCCCGAGGCTGCCTCTAGTATCCACTAGAGGCAACCTTGGGCCGAACGGTTGCCGAACAGCATTATTCAGCTAGGTATCCACCTAGCTGAATAATGCTGTGCACTCTAAATTCGAGTTTCTCTCGCTTTATTGTAGCAAGTATACACGATTTTGGTCCAAAAATGCCTTTGGAGTCGTTGACACATTTATTGGTTTTCTAATGTCACCGCTTGTTATGTGACGGGGTTGCAATCACGCAATACATGGAATGCCGCATCCCGGCTCAGATTGACGAGAAGAACGCAATAACAATTGCTTTTGTCGGAAAGTGAAAATATACCTAGGTACTTATTCGACAAAATTTTTGAGTTTTGTGTGATAATTGGCTGTCTGCAAAGCAGTGCAACCCTCACAAATCAATTGATTAGCTTCTAGTGGTGATTTCGATGCCCAGAACACATTTTTGTATGAAAAAGCGCGACTGCACAGACAAACGGCTAACTTTATGAATGCCTAGATCAGTTGAACATACTGTATGCTGAAATGAGCAAACAACACCAAACAATACCATTCAAGGCCGCCCCGCCCGTATCTCAATCTCAACATTTGACAACATTTAATTTGCGAATTGATGTATCAAATATTTAGATTCTTACGCGAAAATAGGTACGCATCAAAATGGCGCGATATATCAAATCATTCAAGATCCTTTAAAAATTTCTCAGGGGTCAAAGACGTCCAAATATTTCACATGCCCACATTTTACTTATGTCATTGAAATTAACTAATAACTTTTGAATATGTTTATTACATGACCTTAAAAGCGGGTGTATAATGTCAAGATGTTGCAACTTGCATCCGAAGCTCAGAATTTACCCCTGGCCTTGATTGGAAATGCAGGCAGGTGGCATTGGCCGGTGGTTGCGCCACGAACCTTGCTGGACTTGTATCCCCGGTTCTAGAAGTTGGCGATGAGCCTATTTTTACCCTGCGAAAAAGGCTAGCAGTGTTGTAATCAACTTTGCGCGGCAAGAGTTAGGTCATTGACACAGAAAATCTTACTGAAATTATTTATTACAATACATAATGTGCAATGAACTATATGAACAAGTCAATGAGATAAGACATTTTCAAATATGTTTTTGGAAACGCACCTGACTACCTATACTGGTTATTCACAGTATTAGTCGCGAAGGAACAAGAGTAAAATCACCAAGCTTTAAGACGATTCAGTGATCCCAGTGGTCCTACTGAATTATGCTTTTTGACTTTGACTTTGACTACCCTTTAGATATCTTCGAAGGATCTTGAATGCCATAAAGTTTTGAAATTTTCTAACAAGTCTGGATGAAAGTACCTAACCAGGATCACGAGTGGATTCCCAACACAGTCATCATCTTGTAAAGTGACTGATTTAATATGGGGGCCGATAAAAATTTGCAAATGAAAATACAATTTTGGCATTTGCGGTTGGTAGCGGCGTAGAAGAATTTAGGTATTTTACGAATAATAAATTACATGTCTACGATAGCTGATTCACTGTTTTCCAAACTAATTTTAGGCTTCATGGATCCGCCAGATTAAATTAAT
Source organism: Epirrhoe alternata (assembly GCA_963565295.1). NCBI lineage: Eukaryota > Metazoa > Arthropoda > Insecta > Lepidoptera > Geometridae > Epirrhoe > Epirrhoe alternata. The sequence continues at coordinate 5,855,292 of OY751381.1, read as the reverse complement.
CTCTATTTTATTTTGAATAATTTCCGCGTTATTTATTAGTGTCACAGCGATTCTGTATAGGTCAATATTATGATTTATTTTGCGTGACAGAAAAATACTGTCAGATATATCTATCGGGTTTTTCTGTTCATTATGGCGTTCCTAGTTTTCTATAGGTACTGGTAATCAGAGAGGGATTCAGACTATGTTCTATGAAGTTAAACATATTTTCAACAAGATTTTCAATATTAAACAAAGCCAAAACATATTACTTTATTCTAAGCATCGGTGAGCCCTTTATGTGCTAGTCTGAATAAATCTTTGACCGGTCATTATAAATTTTCCTTAAATCTTGACTGAATTCCAAGTAGGCCATGACAGATAATGGAATTGCAAGTGTTGCTGCCCATAAACACTAAAGATAATCACCGAATTCACCAGCGTGTTCGCCATATAGTCATAATGATTATAAGTGTACAATGAACATCCAATCAATGAGTTTTCTTATAAATAGGCCTTTACATTGAAGATAATTTAATCAGCGACAAACTTATGCATACATAACGGGACGCAGTTGCAACTGGGAAAATTCTATGGGGCAAAAAACTTCCCTGGGTTATGTTCCAATTAAAAAAAACATGTTCAGTCACGTTTTTTCTTCTATTTTATATTCTGGTTATTTTGTCATTTATTTTGACGAAAGTAAGCAACACACCACACACTGTTGTCAAAATCATTGCACCTACTAAAAACGCGTCGTAAGTAATTTTTAAGGCTTCCGTACCCAAAGGGTAAAAGTACTAAGACTCTGCTGTCTGTCTGTCTGTCTGTCCGTCTGCCACAATTTCTGTTGCCGCTAAAACAACAAAATACTAAAAAACACTCGTATGGGGGGCTCCCATACAATAAACGTGATTTTTATCCGGTTTTATAGATTGGTACGGAACCCTTTTTATATAGGTTACGACTCCGAACTACTTTTCAATATATTTTTTTGTTTTTTAAGTACCTAATACTAATTTTTGAGCCCGTTTTTCTGCAAGCACTTGTCTACTTTATATCAGACGGTTTAATCGGCCATTAAATTAAACTCTGCATAATTTTATTATTCTTACCGAAAACGTTGCTACCTGCGTCAGTAGCCATATTGTTCTAAGTGAGCCACACGATAGACTGATCCAAATAGGCGGTCAGTTAGATAATTAGATGTTGATTCATATTTGCCAGTGAATTGATATTGATACGATACAATGGTCTGTTCGCTGCTTGCCCGGCGAGAGAGGCGCTGTTATCGCATTCGTTGTTGGCAGAAAAATAATGCAGTAAAATTCGTTAGGTCCTATTTTGGCCACCGGGCCAGATAAGTTTGTAGCACTGTACGTGTTAATAGTTTATCTGATAAGTACATACCTAGTCATTTAAGATAGTCTCTCATGTTTTGTCACATTATTATTTTCATTTTGTACATCTCTCTAGCTTCAAAGGTTTGCTGGAAGCAAACTCGGTGTTTGATCAAACTCCCCTTTGCACATTTCCTTTTTTATGATATTATTCTGTGTGTACAATAAAAAATTCAGAATTAAGAAAATTCGTTGATGGCACTTAACAATGTGTTCTCATGACTTGTCAAGGTTTTACATAATGTCACTCTTAGAAATATAAACGACACTATGCACTTACAAACAACACGCAAGGAAAATTTTTAAACAACTGTTGCTGGTATGTGTAACGTTAAGTTTACCTACTGAGAGTTAGGTAGTTTTTAGAGTTAGGTTTACATGAGTAGTTAAGTTTTAAGTTTCTTCTGATATTGTTCATAATCATTTTCTGTTGTATCAGGGTGATGTGGTCGCTAAGCGACAAAACCCTTAAATAAATTAAAAAAAAAGGGTACTCGTAGTTTGACATAACATGGTTGCTTACCTCTTTATTACTAGCGAGAAGCGACTAAACAGTTTATTTGTAAGTGTATGCGGCAGAAAATAATGATTGCAAACGGAACAAAGAATTCAAGGTCCCCAAAGGAACCATTTTAAGATTCTCAACACGACATCACATGCTTTTGGAAATACCTGGAATATAACCGGGGGGATCACGACACATTGTATACCGAACCATTTATGCTAGCTTAGTCTGGGTATTAAAATGTTATTATACTGGGTGTAAAAAGACAACTACCGAAAACTGAGGGGTTACAATCAGACCATGATTCTAAACATATTTTGCGAAAAAAACACAAAAAACAAATTTGATGGTATTTTCGTATTTACTACCAGGACAACATAATGATCCAGCCTTTTGGGCACGTTACCTGCGGTCGGTGACTTGAACACTGTTTTTATCTTTAGTTTAATTAAATTACATAATAACTACCTACCTAATAATTTCATTTATAAAAAAACAGTTAAAACTCAAAATCCAGCAATGTACGTAAAAAAACGCGCCCAGAACATACGCAAACTCTTCAAGCGCTGTTTTCTCCGGATATAATGTTTTTTTCGGAAAATCCTTTTGGATTTGGTTGTGTGTTGGGATGCTGTACCTACCCCTTTCGGCTTCGGTAGACGTCTTTTTACAACCTGTATAATTACTAAAAAAGAGTAACTAGGTATGTTTTCATCCAGTTACTTGGGTAAGCAAGCTTCGATTGGTTTAGGGCTAAAGCTGTGCGATAGATTATTATGTCCTATGTTTTTTTACGAATGTTTCTATGTTCATTTCTGGGACTAGGTAGGTACGCTAATTTAAAAAGCAGTCTCACTTGGCGTTGATAGAGGAATATTATTCATACGAAGTACACAATTAGTGATTCCCTGTATAGTAGGTATACATACGTAGTAAAATGTAAACAGGGTCACGACTGTATGTATAAACCTAATAATTATTTGTGGTACACCATAGGTATTGGTATACTAAAACTGCTTTCGACGATGATGATAATATATTTATAAAATACCCCTTTCTTTACAGTCGAATAAAAGTATTGGTCGCGAAGGAACAGGGTTAGAATAACCTAGTTTTAAGACTTCTCTAAGTGATCCTAGCGGTCCTAAAACATAATCTTGAGAAGAGTTCTCGGTTAATACAGAAGATAAGTTTACATAACGACATAAATTTTACTTTCACCAATCGTGTTTTCATAAAGTTGCATATCGCCAAAAATGAAGACGGTATTTTATACAGGAACTAAAAAAAATCAAGAATCCCCATTCCAGTTTTGCGCTCTTAATGATCTATTATTAGCAGTGCTGGTATTCTTACCAGCGTCACGCGAATCGCCAAGGTTCACTCTGTTAGTTAATATTCTGAGAGCACCCATCGACTACTATGTCAGCGTATTTGGTCTCAAAGCTGATTTTGAATCACAATTGTTATTGTGCAATCCACAATAGCCCTTGACCAAGACTGTCCCGGGTATGTTACCGAGCAAACCAAAACTAAAATTAAAAAAAAACTCGGAACAGTGGCACCTAGGAGTGCCGGCAGAAGTCAAAACTTGAACGGTTCTTAACTTGAGAAATAGCCCGGTGGTGATCACCCCATTCGAGGCTAATCCAATATTTTTTTCTCATCTCAAAACTGCCAAACCCAACTGAACAAGTTTTCACTTCAAAAAATCATACAGATATTCCTGGCACAAAAAGCAATGATCATGACTGTATGCCTAAAGCGCAGTAGATGCTCGTACATCTTTAGGCATGTAAGATCTCTTAAAGATGTCTAATCAGAATCACGTCCAAACATCATGAGTATTTAAACGTAATGAGTACCTAAAGCTCTTATTTTGAGTAACTACTTCCTTTGGAGTTGAAATATGTGGGAGAAGACACTTAAATATTATATTCGTATGAGATATGATACTCAGGTGGAGAAGGTACTTGCAATGAAAACAATAATCTCAAAATAATTTACTTACTTTTTATTGAAGGAGAGGGCTCTCCACATGAGTTCAACTCGCACTTGATTTGTTCACACTTCGTGTTCAATATGAGAATAAAATCATTTCAAAATAATTAGGTACTTACTCGTATAAAAAATGGTCTTAGCTGTCGATATCACAACATCGAGGATTAGATTTCGGGTAAGGTTAGAAGTGAACCCTACCCCGGGATCGGCACAAAGAATTCTTGCGTCCGCCGATGTCATCCCTTTGAACGCAGACACAATACCACAATCCAATTTAGGTTTTGTCGGAGGCTTTGTTTCGATTGGCGCTCCTTCATAATTGTTCGCAAATTCCAAACGTCTTTGTTGACGATATCAATGCAATGGAATCCTTATACCAAATGAAGGCAGCAAACAAAAGCTGAACAATAATCAGATATTTTTAATTATGAGTAGATATCTGGAATTCCTTTGAGTATGGGAATACGAGTGCAGAAAAACTGCAAAACAAACAATTACCTACTTCTTTTTTTATTGAATTTATTCATATTTGACTACGCAGATTCGTGATACCCAGTTAACTTGTTAAAGAAGGCCATAATGGCGTAGCCTTCGATAACAGTTGTTGAAAATTAGTAGTTATTTATTAAAAAAACTAACTTCAAGCTTCAGGCTTCTTCTTCTTGTGGTCTCCGACAAACGAAGGTTGGCAGTCAATATCGCATTTTATGTTCCCGATCTTTAGCAGATCCTTATTCTTCAGAAGTTTTAGACAGAATATCAATACTTCCGTCACATTTATTCAAATAAATTCTTTGGTTGCAGATGGGGCACCGAGTACCGAGATATTCAAGTCTATTATGGGGCGTCTGTATACCAAGCTCTTGCAGCAGCTTCGATCTTGAAGAGGAACTAAACCACAGACTTATGGACATCGGAATATCAGTCCGTGTCCACAATACCATGTGCTCGGTAAAGGACTTCAAACGGCCTTATTCTTTCGGAAGAACTCTCGCAACGTAAGTATTTTCGAAATGGATAATGCTTATTCATGTATTGTGTAAATGTACTATTTGTGTTGGCTGCAATAATAGTGGAAACTAAACTTATATCAAAAAGCTTTGAGCTACCTTATTTTTATGAAAATCATGTTACATGGAGTATAGGTTTAGAGATAATTTGCCCTGACCTCAACTCAGTAGATATCAATATATCGATGTGTCTAATGAGTGATAATGAGTGTCTCATTACTTGCTCTATACAATGGTATAGACCTTGCTGTTCACTACCTACCTCTACATAGACTAACTGTATGTACTCGAAATATGGCTCGTATTATTCCACACACATTATATAAAATGCAAATATGTTTTTATTGTTGAAAATCTGACAACAACATTACAGTAATTATATCCATAATCTTAGGAGCTTAGCTAGCATTTAACGTCGAGGATTAAATTATGAAGCACATAATTGAATGACATCACATTTGCTAAGCCGCGATCATGCTTGTTTCAAATCACGCACGATCCAAAGACGTGTATACACTATAGGAGACAATAGAACAAGCATAAGCGCTGTGAATAATTTAATCATATCGAAATAATCTAAAATTCAATCCTTTATAAATAAAACGGCCGAATTGGTGTATTACACGCGCCTTAGCCAGTGTGGACAGATTTTAATGATGGAGTCTGGATAAGCATAGGCTATATATGTAAAGATACTGGTTCCACGCGAACGAAGCTTTGTGTGCTAGAGTTAATATTATTATTATTATACCTGATGTTTTTACTAGTGTTAAAAGACAGAACTGCAAGTCTAGGCTGCTAGTGAGATAATAATTGTTAATGTTGTTTTCAAGAAGAGAGTTAATAGGCACCTTCTGGGTAGGCTCGCTCCATCGTAGATCTCATTCTTGCTTATGTTAGTTTCGAGGTCAAGAGCCGACCCATTCATCATAAAAAATATATATACAGGGTGTAAAAAGACAACTACCGAAAACTGGGGGGTTGCAATCAGGCCATGATTCCAAACATATTCAGCGAAAAAAAACGAATTTTTTTTTTTGACTTGGCTTAGTCATTTTACGTTATTTTTAGTTATTTACTACCAGGACAACATAATAAGACCATACCTACCTAATAGTTTCATTTATAAAAGAAAAAAACCGTTAAAACTCAAAATCTAGCACTCTACGTAAAAAAATACGCCCAAAACATACGCAAACAGTGCTCTTCAAACGCTGTTTTCTCCGGATATAATGATTTTTTTGGAAAATCCTTTTGGATTTGGTTGTGTGTTGGGATGCTGTACCTACCCCTTTCGGCTTCGGTAGACGTCTTTTTACACCCTGTATATATCTAATATACAGGGTGTAAAAAGACTGCTACCGAAAACTGAGGGGTTGCAATTAGACTATGACTCTAAACATATTTAGCGAAAAAAAAACGCAAAAATTTTTTTTGACTTAGCTTCGTCATATTATGTTATTTTGGGTTATTTACTACTAGTACGACATAATAAGACCATACCTACCTAATAATTGCATTTATAAAAGAAAAAAACAATTAAAACTCAAAATCCAGCAAGCTACGCAAAAAAACGCGCCCAAAACATACGCAAACAGCACTCTTCAAACGCTGTTTTCTCCGGATATAATGATTTTTTCGGAAAATCCTTTTGGATTTGGTTGTGTGTTGGGATGCTATACCTACCCCTTTCGGCTTCGGTAGACGTCTTTTTACACCCTGTATAAAATTCTCGTGTCACAGTTTTTGTTGCCATACTCCTCCGAAACGGCTTGACCGATTTTGATGAAATTTTTTGTGCTTATCCGGTATCTATGAGAATCGGCCAACATCTATTTTTCATCCCCCTAAATGTTAGGGGTAGTCCACCCCTAAATTTTATATTTTATTTTTGAGACAAAATTTTTAATTTCTATTTTTTTATGATACAACATACAAAAATACATACAATCCTCAATTTTCACCCTTCTACGATCAACCCTTATTTTTTAATAGCCATTTTAGTAATTTAATCATTTTTCCTCTCCGGTCGAAAACTGATCAATCGTCATTTAGGAAATTATTTATATGGCAAAACAACGTTTGCCGGGTCAGCTAGTATATATATATATTTTTGTGTGTTTCATTCATAAAATCCCAAACACCATATTGAATTTATTAATCGTATTATTTGTTCCAGAACATTCTTCCTTGCCATAATCCTGTTACTAAGCCTCGGAACAGTGTTTGACGACGGAAAAGAGGGAGCGACTAACTTTGAAAAACTTCTCAATGCGTTTTCATTGAAACGCAACTTGAAGAAAGTGTTCGACCTTTCAGACGTGCCAAGGGTGAAAGGGCTGGATGCTCATAGAGGAATGAATGCCCTCGCTTTGTTGGTAGCACATAAGTCTATGGCTATGGCGCACAACCCCTATGTGAACAAAGTTAGCTATGCCGCGGTAAGTCCTTATATCTTAAGAAAATTCCAACAGACTTTTTTTCTGAATCATCTAAAATACCTACCTAAAGCTATCAGGGAAAGTATGTACGTGTCCTAGGGTTTCAGATTTTTGGGCTATTTTCTCTCAAACAAGTATTTTTCACAAATTGATTAATTATTGGAATCCATCATGGTTTTATTATACACAAACATTTTGATTGATTGACCCTGAATTGGTATACCTAGAGTCAATACTCTTTTGGTGTTTCAAAGGAAAATAAACAGATTTGCGGGGTCGGCAATTACTATATCCAAGTCGGAGGTCAATCACGCTCACCGTAATTGACTCGTTCAAAAAGTTTGTAAATTCGAAAAGCCTCACCTCGCCGGATCACTCTAGGGCGCTTAATGACGGTATTCAATCCTTTGATTTAACGTTGGACGGTTTCGGTAAGCACTTTAAAGGATTATCCAGTTCGGTCGTCACTTCAGCAACGTTTGGCTGAAGTACTCCATGGAATCTTAAGAGGACAGGGACATCCCAAGTTCTATAATGTATTTGTAAGTTTACTGAGGACGTTCTTGGTAATCTGCACGTCAAAGAATCAAGGATCTATGACGGCAAAAAATACAATACATCTTTATAAAATTATTACAGTGTCAGAACGCAACCTATACCCTTTTATCTAGGTCTACACTGAGCATTTACACAATGCGATTTCAACCCATACGATATCGTATCGCACGGCAATTTTTACGTGTAAACGCTCATCGTATGCAATTTGTCATAGTCGGCACATTCAAATGGCGGGGCTTAGCAAATGTACGAAAAATCGCATCGTGTAAATGCACCCACGTAATACGTGGTAATACGTTAGGACATTATTAAAATGTGACAATTTAGTCTATTGTACTCGTATTCTGTACCTTAGAGATACTATGACAGGTATATGGTAAGCAATTCGTCACCTCTTTGCAGGATTCAATACAAAAATTTAAGGGAGTTGACAGTTGACCTCATTAAAATTTCAGGTGTTCGGAATGCCATGGGCTGTGGTTGGTCGTTCGGCAATATTGTACACGGACAGTTTTCTCTATCTGAGTGGCTTTTTGAATGCACACAATCTACTACAGGATCTCGAGAAAAAAGGGACGATTGATATGAAAGACAGGTTTATCGCCAGGTGGTTCAGGTAACTGCATTGCATTGATTGAATGTACCTAAATAAGGTAGCGTTTCCACCTCCAAGAAAACTTCTGGAAGAAATAGACTATGACGACAGTTTCGTGACAACATTTGCTTCTGTGTTTACACTTGCAAGCTGCTGTGCAAACATCAAGATCAAGAACAACATAACATCATTTATTCACAGAGAGGAAATCAATCATGATTTGTTTTTTGTCTATCTCGTGACCTGCAACTACTACATATTATCGAACCTTTCTAATGCCACTATTCAGGCAATGATTTGCTGTAAAAGGTTTCCTAATCTTTATTATCTATACTGGCAATTTTGATTCCCACGCCCAGCTTACCAGCTCTAATGGACACACATCCTTAACTATGCAATGTACGGAAGATGAGACGTGCGTCGTGCACATTAATTATAAGCATGCCATTTAGCAGGTAAAGCAGGAAACGCTTTAATCCTATTCTTCTTAGAATACCGATTAAAAATTAATTGTTCCACTTGAAATGGCCTAATTATTCCCAAACGCGTTGAATACGTTTGATTAAATAAAACTTAAAAATGCATTATTAATTGCTTTTTTGTGGTTAGATTATACTGCGCACGTGTTTAAAATCACATCAGCATTTACTTCATGAATACCTATAGATCTAAAAGGTAATCCGTTTTCCAAAAGATCTACGATTTCCAGGATAAACATTATTGTACTTTGCAAATTCACATTGATTTGGTCCCGATTCTATCACGTGTCTATCGTGTATCTGATAAACTAGCAATACTTAGAGTTCCACAGTTTTGTTAAAGTCAGATGAACATCGGAATGAAGGGTAGCATAATGTGACAACCCAATACCAGTTTAGTTCACTTGTCGTCATGGATACTCTTCACCAAGCCCGAGACGTGGTCGAGAGACGTAGACTACCTTTTATACAGACGTACTATTAACCTACTATAATGACTTTTATTTTTCAGGTTATTTCCCCTCTTCTTGAGTTTAATGCTGTTTTGCACGTACATCCTCCCAGACTTGAACAACGGACCCCAGTGGAACTTGGTCGTGGAAGAACACAGTAGGGTTTGCGAAAAAAACATGTGGAAGAGCTTCCTTTTCATACATAATTACTTCGGATTTGAAGAAATGGTAAGCTAAAGGTCGATTTGAGACGGTGCAATAGGTTTTTCTCACCACAAACGGGGTGTCAATCACCTTTTCGAACGTGATTCAAATCATATCCAATTGATTGTAGGAAAAGACCTCTTGCTTTTCATTCTAAAAGGATGCTAATTGGTGAATGCAGTTGCTCTATTGCTCCAGTTCCCAAGATTGTTAGATAACTCGATCATGGTGTCACCTACATTATGCGGTATTGCAACTGCATTGGGTTTTTGTGTGCATTCTTTGTTTAATATTTATGTTTGTAGGTAGAATGCAGAATAGGGCTTAATTCGATATCAGCAAGTGATTCAGGCTTTGACGCCGCTGCAAATAAAAAAATTAAGATATAGGTGTAATTGTTACTAGACAAGCATGTAATCCTATCGCCGTCTGAAGAATGCCGCTTCACTTCATTAGAACAAGTCCTTCAACCAAATTAGAATGCATTGCTTTACTTCACATCTTAGAATGTATTTCGTGCTCAAGTTTCAAATCACATAATTATCGAAAACCAATAATCTACATATGGCATCAACCACAAATTCGCCGCTGTGTTGAATTACGGTCAGTTTACATGCAACAACATGAGTATGTAAATCCAAGATACACCTGTCTCCACATATCACAAAACTATCATGTACTAGAACCTACAAAATGTTAATTGTAATTAAACTAAACAAATTAAATTAAATGAATAATACTGGACATTGACGATATCTGTGGCGCAGTGGGTGAAAGCCCGCTTGTGACGCAAAAGGTTGCGGGTTCGATCCCCGCCGCGGGATAAATGATTGTATGATCTGCAAATATTTAGCTCGGGTCTGGGTGTTTCTATGTATGTATTTACAAACAAAAAGTATACAGGGTGTAAAAAGACGTCTACCGAAGCCGAAAAGGGTAGGTACAGCATCCCAACACAAACCCAAATCCAAAAGGATTTTCCAAAAAAATCATTATATCCGGAGAAAACAGCGTTTGAAGAGTGCTATTTGCGTATATTTTGGGGCGCGTTTTTGGACGTAGATTGCTGGATTTTGAGTTTTAACTATTTTTTTCTTTTATAAATGAAATTATTAGGTAGGTGTGGTCTTATTATGTTGCAGTAGTAGTAAATAACCGAAAATAACATAAAATTACTAAGTTAAGTGAAAAAAAAATTGCGTTTTTTTTCCGCTAAATATGTTTAGAATCATGGTCTGATTACAACCCCTCAGTTTTCGGTAGCAGTCTTTTTACACCCTGTATAAGTAGTATAACAGTTATCTGATTCCCATATTACAAGCTTTGCTGAGTTTGGGGCTAGATGATGTTGAATAAAATATCCAGCACTATTTATTATATTTTACATAGCATCCCCAGAAGTAAAAGAAAACAATAAGAACTTGTGTTATATGAAGCACGTGATTTCTTACTACACAACTATTAAATTGTAAGTATACATTACCTATGTACTTATAATTTTTTGTAACTATATGTTGTGTGTATACTCAAAATACAAATAATTGGTCGCAGACGCCTTCGGCTTCGACCACTGTGCCGCAATTTAACAACCTTCAAAATTTTTGGTCTAATGTAAAAAATAAACTCCAATTGTGTAGATAAATATGAAGAAACCTAAACATATCTAAAAGTTTGTTTTATTATTTAGCAAGTATCTTAAAAAGAAGCGATAAAATTGGTACTTCCCACGACCTTTATGCCAATTATTATTGATGTTGAAAACGTAGAAATATCATAATCTTTGTCTATTTCTATTTCTATTATGGGACCAAAATACTCTTTTACCAATAATCGGGATAGAGGAAGTTCTAATACGGAAGATAGGGCGGAATTAGGAAGGTAATTATAATATTTCATCTTATTTCCAGTGTCTGACCCACACCCACCAGATTGGAATGGATATGCAGCTCTACGTAGCCACATTACCCCTCATGCTTATATTTTGGAAGTTCAGGAGCTTGGGCTGGATGCTCCTGATCGGTGTGGCCGTAGGGTCTACCGTGCTGAGATACTTGGCTACCTTCTGGTTCGATATCAGCATGTTCGTGTATTATGGAATCTCGTAAGTACCTATCAGTTCAAAGTAAGTTAGTTTCATCCATAAAAACCTGGTTCAAAACATACATATTTATTTACCTATCAGATATGAATATTGTATGCGACAATTGCAAATGATATATTCCTGTAATATTTCCTCCAGAATAGTGATAATTAAACTATTCCTTCCAAGATTCTGGAATTATATTCATGCCATTATTCACTGAAACTGGTTCAAGCAAACTTCTATTTCAACATTTGGAACATCGGGTACCTCTGAAGTAGGAAAGTTCAAAGAAGTCCGGAACTGTACCAGCAGTTTACATCAGAGTTGCAGGAAATACTTGGGCTGGTTAATAAACCAAACTTGACTGAATACTTCCTCACACGTTCACCTTACCCCTTCAAAAAGTATAAGGGTGAGGCCAAGAACTTAATAGCGAGCGAAATTTTTTGAGATATCACTCACAACGTGAAAAGTTACGCTCGTTCGGGCTTACTTTTTGAAGTAAAAATACCACTTGTAAGCCTCCTCGCAGACTGCAGACTTTCAATCGGCCGATAGTTGAGACGGAACATACTTCGGCTCATAATGAGTATGGAAAAGTATAGCCCGTCTCAACTATCAGCCGATAGAAAGTCTGCGAATGGGTCTTAATCCATTCGGTTTCATACAAAAGTTAATTAATTGTAACACGGTAACGCATGAGTTTTCTATTTCGTCAATGTAAATTTTGCGACTCAACACACCAAAAATTACGCTCGAGCCCTTCGTCGATGTCAGGATAATTCATTAGGTCTCCTTAAAACCTGTCAATGTTGCAGGATCTCGGCTAATCTTTCTTGTCACTTCGAAGTCAATGAGAGAGCGAATTGCACGATAGGTTTGGCAGCCGTTCGAACTCTAGGATGCCTGTTAATCCAGTATGAAACACCTCTACTGATTATGGCAGTGATGAACACCTAAACCTACATTAATACCCTCGGGGCCCCAAACTGCGTTTGCTCTGATTCTTCACGGTATTAGTCGGGGCAGAACCGGAGTAATAGCAGACGATTCAAATGTCAGTGATCTTTTAGAACAAAAAACTAATGACTTGGACTTTGGTACTGCATCTCTTTCTTTAGGAGCAAAATTATTGTAGCTTAATAATGCTAAAGTTATAGGCCCGAATCCCGAATACTTTATCTACACTAATATTATAAAGAGGAAAGATTTGTTTGTTTGAAAAGAATAGGCTCCGAAACTACTGGACCGATTTGAAAAATTCTTTTACCATTAGAATCCCTGAAGACATTATCCCTGATGAACATAGGCTATATTTTATCCCGGGAAAGTGAAGTTTTCCCGAGGGAGCTCGGGTTAACACCGCGACGGACAGTTAATAATCAATGAAATTTTAAAGTTAATAATGTTGTGGCTCCATTTTCGTGCATTAGGTTCCATTAAATTAAATAATCTTATGAGTAGGTGTTTCATAATTATGATACGATTTTATGCTTACTAGAAATCTAAATTGAATTGTGATCTTATGATTCTAAAGGTTAACAGTTAGTAACTTTTCGCCAAAAAAGTTGTTTATAACGTGTTGGACACGGAACATTTAACATTGGCTTTTACGTGTATCGAATGAATCATCATTTTTCTAACTTCTTGACTCAGATCTAATTTTGTTTTTCTCATTCTTCACATACACTATGTTAGAATCTAACATGGAAGAATCCCAATATCTAACAGTTAGATATTAGGATTCTTCCATTCAACAAAACCGGAACTCCAAACACATTCCAACTTACTAACAGTTTATTTAGATATGTACAGCGGTCGTACAAATAAAAGATAGGGGTGAGTGCACGCTTGCGATTCTCACGGCTTCCGAATATGTTGTGTAGTGGCGTCGCCGGATGCGCGCACGCGTGGGGATGTGATGGTGTCTGCGTGGGAATGTCCATCGACCACAGATAGTTCACTCCACTTTGTTTGTTCTCATTATTATTATTTTTATGAGCCCGTGATGTCCCACTGCAGGGCAAACTTCGCCCTGCAGTGGGACAGGTCTCTTTCTTTCTTTCTTCCCTTTTTCTTTCTTCTTCTTTTTTCACATACACAGATAAAAAGTATTTGTTTCCTAAACACACTAAATAGTAGACAAAGATCCTGATCTCATAGATCTTTATTAGAAAACTAAATGAGAGTTTTCTAATAAAGATCAGGATAAAGAAAGAAGTACTTATGAGATGTATGAATAGGCTTACATCATATCTTTTTGTTACATACATACATAAAGTCACGCCTCTTTCCCAAAGGGGTAGGCAGAGACCACGGATCTCCAGTCACTACGATCCTGACACACAACTTTCGCCTCATTCACTCTCATTACATTCTTCCCCCTCAACTGACTACGTTATACCTGCTGAGAAGCTCCCAGCGGGCCACCAACTACCATGGCCCACCTGGAAGTCTCTAAACCGTCTACGAAGCCAGGTGGGCCGCTGCAGGTATAACTTAGTCAAATGGGGATATTCTGACGTAGTTCAGTGCGATTGTGGAGTACCACAGACCATGCAACATCTGCTGTGCTGTCCGCAGTGCCCCAACACCTGCACTCTGCGCGACCTGAATGACGCCACGGATGTTGCAGTGAGTGTGGCCAACTTCTGGGCCCGAAAAATTTGATGGAACCATCGACACGACGAAGAAGATTACATTCTTCATACATGCTCGTCGGTTTAGGGTACTTTTGACCTGGCCCTTCTCCAAAATGTCGCCAATTTGATCCAAGAAGGTTCGCCTAGGCCTGCCCCTTCCAGCTGTCCCATGCACACTCGCCTCATACACTTGCTTTGTCAAACGACTGTCATCCATCCTCTCTACATGCCCAAACCATCTTAACATACCTTTCTCGATCCTCAACACTACATCTTCTTTCACTCCACACTGTTCCCTTATCACACTATTTATCACTCTATCATTCAACGTTACCCCACACATACTACGCAACGCTCTTATTTCAACAGCATTCACTCTACTTTGATGTTTTTTCTGCCACACCCAACTTTCATCTTTTTGTTCAGTCAAGATATTCGTCGGTTCCTACATATTATAACACCTATTATCTTGTTTGACGAGTACTTTACTCTACGGGCAGGTAAACAATTTCTAATAGAAACAATATTAGCTAAAGAGGGTTTAATCTTGGAGCATCAATTATGAATTTTAATGAAACATTGTCAACTAGCGACCCCACTGAGCAAACGCTGTAAGTGTCATTACTGGGCTGAGTCTTCAAATATGTACCTCCACACTTCAGTGAAACAAAGTTTAAGTTCATTCACCTAGTACCTATCCAAGCGTCCATTAGTAGGTAATCTCTACTTTATAGCACTAGTTTATGACTTTGGTTTTAAAGCACCGCAAAAGACCCGCAGATGTTGCCCTGTCTAAATTTGAAAAAAAGGTTAAATAATTACGTTTTAAAACTAAAAGAAAAACCGACTTCAATGTTCGACATTACACACGGCGTGACTCAGGGAATCAATAAGTCATCCATAAAAATCTAAATAAGAATAAGTTTTTTTTAAATATCATCAAGTACAAGCTTTTAATGGATTACCGTGATCTGATTGAACTCACCGATGTAAGTACAAAATTTCATTTCAATCAACCTATTTTCTGAGGAGTTCCGTTCTCCATCATCGGATCAGCTCGCAGTCATCATATTTCAAATTAGTAGATGATACTTGACCGATGTAGTGAGTTTCAACTCAATCAACCTATTAACTGAGGAGTTCCATTCTCCATCATCAGATCAGCTCGCTGTCACTATATTTTAAAATTTTAGATGATACTTGATCTACAAACCGAGTTTCAACTAAATCGGTCGATTATCTGAGGAGTTCCCTCCATCATCAGATCAGCTCGCTGTCACCATTTTTGAAAATTTTAGATGATACTCAATCTACGAACCGAGTTTCAACTCAATCGGCCTATTGTCTGAGGAGTTCCCTGGAACAGCTCTTGACTCCATCATCAGATCAGCTCGTTGTCGCCATTTTTGAAAATTTTAGATGATACTCAATCTACGAACCGAGTTTCAACTCAATCAGCCCACTGTCTGAGGAGTTCCCTGGAACAGCTCTTGACTCCATCATCAGATAAGCTTGAAAGAAAGAAATAAATAATGCTAAACAGATAATGCTTAGGCTCCACCGGCGTCTAAAGGCAATAATTACCAAAACTGCATACATTTTATGTCAAGTCTCGCGACACGTGAGTTCCTGGCATTAGTAAATTGTCAATTTGACATATTGCATAGAGAGTCTTAGACTTATTTGTCGATTCGATTTACAATGGCTAGGAGGGAAGGTTTTTAGAGTTTTACGGGCAAATTATCAAACCCTCAGGAATAAAATTTATATGGGACCACCTCTGGAGTATACCCTTTCAAATATAAAAATAATTTTGTAAATCGGGCCACAATTGGCTGAGTAATCGCGTAACATGATACAAAAAAAAAAAAAAAAAAAAACATACAGGCGAATTGAGAACCTCCTCCTTTTTTTGAAGTCGGTTAAAAATATAAAACTTTTTTAAAATAACAATCAAACAAATACCGTTGAACTTTTACCCTGTTATTAATAAACACGAACTTGGTTGGGATTAGAGCTAATCCAAAGCATAAGGCAGTAGTAGGTCAAATCTGTATTAATAAAGAAAGACCAAGGAGGAAATAAGCTAATCCGACGCTGCTCTCGGAGCAAGAGTTACGCCTAGGTGCAACCTAGTATAGAGATGGAGTAAGCATACTCTATCATGAATTTTGACATTTTACTTCATAATATTCATGTCATATCCAAAAAAAGGTTTGCAAATAGGATGGATATGTTGATGGTTTGAGGAAAAATTTAATGAGGTTGGATGGATACCAATTACGATAAATGGGGCGAGTAAAAATTTACAATATTCGTACAATTTATTTAATGATCTCGAAGAAACTGAATTTAAAATCCAAGTAAGTATAGATTTTAAGGTAAAAAATCATTTAGCATTAGCAAGAAACAAAAAAACAGTTAAAAATGACTAAACACAGTAAATACTTTTTTTATGACTAAAAACTTTTTGGTCAATATTCACTTGACCAAAAATTTTGAGAAGAATAAAACCTCTAACCTCTTTGAATAAAACAGATTATCAAATACAGATTATTGTCTATCTCTGTCATTCATATAATTAGTGACAGAGACAGACAATATTTTGAATGATAATAATATTCGTTCATTCACTCGTTTTTATTTTAAATTTTATGGGTTGCCATAACGCACGCGCTAGTCCCGATGCAAGAAATGTATTACTGATTCGAGATAACTACCGATTTATTAATAACCTTAAACTCATCATGTTACTCCAAGAAGTAACAGTTCTGAGAGCAGTCTTGGATTTAGCTAGAATTAGGGTTTTCTAATTAATAAGGCGGTTATAGTCTAGTGGTCAGTAGTGCCAACATAGCTCATATGACTCAAGGGAGAAAATCTTCTACGTACGCACAAACTTCAGCTTTTCATAAAATTATTGAAGAAACTAACCCCATATCTATTAATTTCTTCACCATCAATTGTGATAGTTGTAGTAGGTATGTTGATTTTGTTTGAACATTGTTTTCTTCGTCGCCATTAGGTATTGAGTAGCACAAAGCTGCTGCTACGCTATTAGATAAATAGATAGATAAACTCTTTATTGTACACAAGAACATGATACACGGAAAACAAAAATAAAAACATTGTACAATGGGCGGCCATATCGCTAAAAGCGATTTCTTCCTGGCAACCATATTACATTAAAATGAAAGTGCAATTTACTCTAAGTAAAGCAATAATAAGTACTTAGGACGTCAATAAAACGAAAATGCCGTATTTTTTATTTCGCACATATTTCCTTATGTTTAAAATTTATTTATTTTTTATTTCAGTGTGCAAAAGCTCATGGATGCAGCTAAATACTCTTATATCCTCCCAACGCACCGTGCTACGATTTATCTTGTAGGCGTCGTGATGGCTTACTTTATGAAGACTAAGAAGTTTAATTATACTCTAAATACTGTGAGTACAGCACAAAAAAGATATTTCTATTTCTTAAAGAACCTTATACGATCTCCTACTTGAGATAAAGTTAGGTAAAGTTCCCATAAGTGTTCTTGTGAGAGACCAATAACAAATCTTATGAAAACTTGTGAAGGAATTTGATTTTGTGATGCATCACAACTACCTATGTAGCGTATGGAATACAATTACAAAAAAAATTGCAAATCTTCGAATTTCACTTTTTTTAATAAGTAGAACAGCGATCCTACTAGATACTTATTTGTTGCCTTGAATTAAATGGCGGACCTATACAAGTGCTTTGTAGAAAAAGTGTTGAAAGGCAAAATGATGACCTAAATAGCAGTATAAGAGGACTGTTCTAAGAATCTACCTTATTTTCAATTTTCTACGAAGCATTTACCTTTTTTGCTTTGGTAATAAGCTCACAGAGTTCTATAACATTTTAAAGAAAGTAATTTTACTTTAATAGGCTTAAACTAAAAAATTCAAAAGCTTATGACATTTGCACCTTTTCCATTGCTAATTCAGAGTATGGTAATTGGTATATGTATTGAATATACATATATATAAAACATATACCAATGACTTAATACTGACATATAAAATGCTAAATAAATTAATATTAATAAGGACCCTTCACTTTATATTAGAACTAGATTGGAGATGGTGTAACAAGCACATAAGAAATCTTATTTCAGCTACAAGTAAGACTGCTATGGTGTTCAGCCTTCGCTCTGGCACTCTTCACGATGGTCAGCCCTTACAAGTGGGGACTGGAAGGCTACACTTACGAGCACGGTCCAGTAGCCATATTCGCGGCATTTTCACCTATTACGTGGGGTATCTTTATGGCAGTGACTCATTGGGCTATGAGCAATAATTACACAGGTAATAAAAAATAAAATTCATCTGTTTTTATCTGAAATTAATCTGATATGTATTTTTTTTTTACTGTCAGTTCATCTTCTAAGAAATAATTAAATTCTTCACCTTACATCGAATTTGCATAAAACTGTTGATTTCGGAGCTTAGTGCTGACTTTCGCACTTTGCGAACTATTGCAGTATTCAATACAGGCCGCAGTGCCGACTTTAGGAAATTTTTACGCAATTAATCTTTACAGATTTTATAGGCTTTTTATACATTTTCGTATTTTATGAGTACTTTGCCTACTATTATAAACTTCGATACTTCTGAAAGCACGATGCCGATTGTGGTACAATTGAGTTCAAAAATTTCGGGGGTTCAAGTACCGGGCACCTAGCACATCTGCCACCTGCAAATATTCCAGAGGGCTTCCTTTCGATTAAGTTTGAGCAAGGTAATTTTTGTCCCCAAAAATATTTCTTGACTATGACGTCATAAATATTATTTAGGGCATCCAACAAAGAATTCACAAGGAATGCTTATAGCTAAGGTAAAAGGTATTATAAAACTATATCTCAATGAAATGAGAACAGCTACTAACGTCCATGAATACCGTTTTACCTTCTATAGGAAATGGAAAACTCAAGACTTTCCTTACAGACATTTTCAAAAGGTCTTAAATGATTTGATCTTAGAGAATGTCTACTGTCTCTGTCTTTTGAATACAGTCGTCTTGTAATTTATCGTTTGATTTATCTTTCAAGTTTCTGTTAATCTTTGCAGGTTCAGCCACAGCGTTCCTGGAATCAAGAGCATTCAGATTCTTCAACAAGATCGCTTACAGTGTGTATCTCACACAGTTTCCTATATTCTTCTACAACGTTGGAGTGCAGAGATACTCCTCCTACTACTCACCACTTTTACTTGTAAGTGTATATTTTCTCTTATAATATTCATTTTTGTGCTATATTCTGAGAAGGTCGCTGTGATGTTGTCTAAAGGAGTAAGTGACCACATTGGAAAGAGATAAATGGAGGAATTGGCGTCAATGCACCAACAAGGGCTAAACGCTATTGATAATATGCTGAGAGAACAAGAATTGTTACTATTTTAGTTGGTGATTACCTATTGCACATTTTGCCGAATTTGGTTTGTAAACAATTACGAAAGATTGAAATTTTCCTTACATTTCTTGTGTATATTTCAGTTACATGTCCCAGAACTTCTAGCAGTATTAGTTATATCAATAATGACGACTGTAGCCATCGAGATGCCTTTCAACCAAGTGTATAGGATATATTTTGGTAAGTCCTTAGAAGTAAATCATTAAGCTGCGGACTACGCGTTCCAGGCTATGCGTTCACGCGTAGCCTGCAGCAACGCTTAGTATACATTTTACATTGACGCTCTCGTGCCTGGAACGCTTGAACGCGCAACCTGAAACGCTTAGTCCGCGCAACCTGAAACGCTTAGTCCGTACTAGGCTTTATAATGTGGCCGTCTACTCATGCAATCTATTATCAAGTGTGTAGGCCACTACACTTTTTGAAATAGGTAAAGTCTTTGCTATGTTTTTCCATACTGTATCTCAGTCCTTCTGTCTGTCTTTTCACGCCTGAAAAAATTAAATAAATCCGAGGGACCGCGGCTCACACCGCGTGAGTGCAGCTATTCTACTATTTTAAACTTATTTGAATTATTTGTTTCAGGAAAATCACAAATGAAACTAAAGGAAAAATAAAAGAACTGACCAAATTAAGCTAGGTTTAAGTTAGTTATAGGTAGTTGTAACCAAACACTTATGTAACTAGTTTATAAGTTTTAACTACTTTTATACTGAGACGAATAAACGATATAATTAAAAGAGTCAGTTCACATCTGACAGAAAATGCGTCGCGTACTTATTATGGGTCGCGTAACGCCAGAACAGAGAATTATATGAGAAAACATTCAACATTTCTCACTTAACCGATGATACGCGATGATAATAAACAAAGACTGCTGAATACGCTCGATGCATCTTCCATCAGATGTGAACCGACCCTAAATGATGAACGAAAAGTGATAATAAATTAAAATGACATTTGATATAAAAATAAAAAAATAAATATTCTTCCTGAAATATTTTTTATTGTTTTAACTTCGCAATCACTTTAACTACTTACAATACAATACCTACAACCAGTACAAACAAATGTCCTTAGTAGTTACAGTTATTTACATGTTATTAAATAGATCAGTTGTCAATACTGTGTTTCTTAAAAGTAGTTACGTATTCAGCAAAAAATCTTACGCGAAGTACCTACTTAGTACTTACTTACCTAAGTAGGTATACTTAGTCTCTTTGTCAAAAATCCATCTACTCTAAAATAGCTCGTAAGTCATAACCTTCTCTAATTTATCAATGGTTATCTTAGTTTGATGATTTACACAGCGCCAAAAAGCTAACTCAGCACCCAAATCATGCATTTCACCCCCCACCGGCCTTAGGTATCCACCTGAAAAACATGGTCAGTACGTGTGGAGCCACCGTTTTCTTCACGCTGTTTTCATTCAGCTTGAAGTGTAGTAGCTTAAGCAATCACCCATCGCTAAGGAATAAATAAATTACACCACTTTAAATTCAGTTCCATACAAACGTCACAACATTTACCTACCTAATCTTCCACAAATATCTCAACATTGAATAAAATTTTAATTTTGCATCGTAATTTCTACTTCACGAGATCATCAAATTATACTTACGTCACAAGAATATTCTATTAGTATAGAAAACAGCAAGTCCCTGACTTTTACAACTATATTTTGCTATGAAAACAGCCCCAAAGAGGCTGGAGTCAAAGATATTCTGGTATAAAGTTCTTTGTGCCACACAACAAATAGTACCCACGTCCCCCTATAGTAGACTATCTTCTATGGAGTTTCCAAAGTGTTGTGCATAAGCCGTCAACTAACACGAGCAAGTCTGGTATCAGCTTTGCATTCTGGTGGGATATGACCAGGCCTGCATCTGCATGTGACTTTCCCATTTGGTTCCTTCACGAGCCAGGACCCATCGGGGCAAGGACCCTGTGTGTGGAGGATATGACATGCGCCACCGTATGTGGCTGATCCATTGAATGATGCGCAAGATTCCACCTGAAAGTTGATAAGTCTTCTTAGTAAAATCGTTGGTGTTGGAACTTATTTTTAAAAGGCGATGATATGGAGATGGGCTTGGCTGAACGAAAGATGGAACGAAAAATGGTAGCTCAGAGTTGCTCATTGATCAAAAGGTAGACCGACGGCGGTCGGAAGGTATTATCAATGTTTTTGGGAGAGCGGGAAGAAGTCTGGACAGGACCAGACAGAATAGCTCTCAAGCAGGGTTATAGCCGTGCGGGGATGAACCCGGGCTTATTAGACACCTAGATGGAGTTTTGGAGTGTCTGGGGCTTAATATGAACTTTTACTTCCAAGCGCTCTACAGCACCATTGCCCTAAAGTGTCTCGAAACAAAATTCAGTTTTACCCCCGTGGGAATATCTCCATAAAGAACCTCGAATCCTAGAAAAAAAGAGTTAATATCAACCACTCTGTGTTGTACTAATTCTCCGTACCTCTCGTCGTTGACAAGAGCCACCAGAACAAGCGCAGACTCCATTATGGCTGAGGCCGTCAAGCGCTGGTCGAGCATCAAAGTCGAACGCGACCACTTCGCCTCTTGGACACGGTTCTGAGGTCCCGGGACGGTAGCAACGACGACGCTCCGGAACGTATAGACGACCCCGGGCACACGGCAACTGGATTAAATAGAACAGGGGGTAAAATGGTGATTAAAAAGAAAAAGCATCAGGAATCCAGGCGTGGTAGATATATTTTGATATTTTAGGGAATTATAAAAAAAACATTGTTATTTGAGTTAAAGTTTAGAATAAACAATATAAAATACACACACATATGGACATGAAACTGCCTACAATTACCTTCCTGAATTTCAGTGTAGATATGTCAGTAAGCTGAGCAAAGCCAATGTCTGTAGAAATCCAAAACTAATTTTGAGAGATTTTCAAGTGTTTAGCTGACGTAGCATATTTTTTGCTGACCTCAGCTACATTCCTACACGATTCAAATACCTTTGACCATCTTTGATTTACCTTAGTACACCGTCCTGCTCTTGAGATCATCTCATCCTGTGCACACGGTCCTCTAGTATACAATCTATAGCAGGCACCATCAGCCGCGCGAGCGTGGAATGACTTGCATTTACACTCGGCACGGGACCCTGTCGGATCCACCTCGGAAATGGAAAACTTGTGGCCTTTCGCGCAAGGACCAAGGGTATCTGTAAGATAAATTACCTCCGTGAAAACGTTTTCAAGGCATTTTGGGTTATTTGCGACATGAGAAGAAACTACGACCATCAGAATAAGTAAAAGTACAAGCACCAATATTATATTACTATAAAATTACAGTACCATGTGCCTGTCTATTATCATTCATACTACGTAAAGCCTTTTTTACGTGTTTCCCTTAGGAGTATACATAGGTTCGATTTCCACTTACTATAATCCTGACGTAGGTAAATCTTCCGCTTCATTCAATCTCAATACATTCGCATAGCTATTATCGATACCTATCTACTATAAATTTACTATAGTCATTATTTGACTATTGTTAAAACTTCCGCATCATTTGAATGTGTAGGGTATGTAATAAAATGCAGACCACTTGACCCTGAGAGAAAATTGTCTTATAAATATTTGTCCCGCAGCGAATCCAAGAAGCATCAAAGTGATTGAAAACTACTTATGTCTTCAAGGATCAACCATGACCCGAAAGTTTAGGTCAAAGCTTTGATAGGTTGATACCCAAAAGACAAAGATTGTTTTATAACCTTACAATTAAACAATCAAAGTTAAACTGCGTAGCGATATTTTATTCTGATATAACCACCGGATAATTGCTGAATAATTATTACTATTACTACTGGTTGTTACTAGTGTCTAAATTCGTATGAGCTAATGGCACTTCTAGCCGCGGAGTTTTTAATTCAACGTTTTTGAATTTTGAAAAATTATTCATTATATTTTTGTTTGACGATGGAAAAAACAGCATCGTCAGCATCTTTTCCAAAAAACGGGCGCAAATACTTTAATAATACGGTAACGGTACCTATGTTTACCAAAATCATCATTTCAATTGCTGACTCAGCTATTCCCCCTAAAGTTTGTAACGCTATTAGTTATATGGAAAATATTACATGGATTATTACAAATACCCATAATAGGCATACCTTTCTATGAAAGCAACGTGCTCCTTTGATAGAGCTATCCATTGATCAATCACCATTGGAACACCCCAATCAGTTGATTGAATAGGTTTCACTGATTTAATTTCCAAACATACTCTACGTCAATCCAGTTGACAAAATTGGTCAACCAAATTAATACTCAATTACTCAAGCGATTGACCGCTAATTATCGGGGACATATTTTGCTTCGATTACGCTTTTAACAAACACCAAATTGAGCTCCGAAACGTTTACATGATAAGGTTCGTAAAGAGTTTGTGTTAAGCGGTTTTTTAATCTATCGTATTGTATGTCATGTTGACCGAGTGATAAAGTTTCCAGTGGATTTAAAATTTTCGGAAAAAACGATGATGAAACAAGTTATGCTTTTTTTTAATTAAATAGGTCAGCATTGTCCTCGC
The DNA here is from genome assembly GCA_963565295.1 of Epirrhoe alternata. Classification (NCBI taxonomy): domain Eukaryota; kingdom Metazoa; phylum Arthropoda; class Insecta; order Lepidoptera; family Geometridae; genus Epirrhoe; species Epirrhoe alternata. The sequence continues at coordinate 5,830,932 of OY751381.1, read as the reverse complement.
AGTAGTGAGGTCTAAGATGGAGAATGCTTACCTAGAAGAAACCTAGTGACTCTTGATTTGAAGACCCCTAATATTGTACTTTTCTGGAAATACAGAGCCCGGCAATGAGTTCCACGATTTGGCGGTGCGTATGAAAAATGTAGACTCAAAACGCTTTGTACGAACTGTATTCTAATAATACCTACGCTTTACTACAAAATTTAAATTGGGGCATCATGCATTTTTAAAAAACTCTGAATGACGGGATCTGTAATGTCTTCAAGCACTTTGGGGATCTGTTTCGTAAAATATGTTAATTTATTAACCGATTTCTACTTTTTCATTCAATTGAAGATTACCTAATTCATTCCTAATTCATCCTTACCTAATTCATAGCAAGCGTCGGTTCCATTATGGTAGTGTGGTAGGTGGGATTCACACCCACACTTCGCTCCTGGTAGGAAAAGCTGCCCTTTCTCACAGGGTCCCCTGGTATAGTGAGAATAGCAGCCGCCATCTTGTGCCCAGTAGTGAGGTCCGTCCGAAGCACACTGAAAAAAGAAATAAGACATGCAAACGACAGGTCTTATTACTCTAGGTTGTAAAAAATGAAAGAGTCTTGATCAAACCACATTCAAGAAAAATATGTCCTAGGCCGCCTTAAGGCCTCCGTCATTGATTAAATTGTCGTTTCTAACTAACTAACGAACTTACTTTGGTGCTTTTAATATGCTTTATTGGGAGCTACTATGCCACAGATAGACACAATACACGCGTCAAACTTACAACACCTTTCTTTTTGCGTCGGTATTTAAAAATAATGTGAAAAATAAAAGTCTGAAATTAAAAGTCGTATTGTACCACAAACCACACTCGGACATATTTGTGGAAAATGTAATTTGTAATACAGAGATAAAACCAGATTTATCGCACGTTACTAAATAAATTCAACAATCATAAATTAACTGCAATTGACAAAGTGCACAAAGATTGCACTAATCTGCAATAGTGCTATCATATTTTTTGAGTGAAAGTTAAAACAATTTTTTTCAGTTTACATAGTTTTCCTTTCTAGTTCCAAATTCATAGATTCTTTTCTTTAAATTCATCATCATCATTGGCAGTTCAAATGCCAAATATTTCGTGCATCTTACCGTGCAGGTAGCTAGACCATCATCCCCCATATCCAGGATAGTGCCAGCATAGCAAGGCCCCTGGCTCAGCCTGAAGTAGCAGCGTCCATCAGGCGGCCAGTAGAGCAAGGTCTCATCAGCGCACTGCTGAGGACGCACGCACATGCCTTGGCGTTCGCTGGAATAACAAACGTGGGGAAATCGGATTACTCAGGGGAAAAGATTTGCAAGACCTTGGCACTGTTATTCTACTCGTAGGTGATCTTTGCGAGATTCTAGTTAGTTTGCTCTTTCTTATGAAAAGGGGTTTCCAATGCAGCTAATTAGCATACCTACTAAAAGTATCGTATGCCAAGTGGACAATGTATTTTATCAGATTTTCACGAAACAAAAAAATTACAACGTGTTGATGTTATGATTTGTATTTTTGTGTATGTTTTTGTGTAAATATTACTGTGTTATGATCAATATGATCATCATTCGCTATATACAATATCATGCCGTCTTCACATATGAGTGTAGAGACACTCAGAAAGAATAGTTGTTATGTTTCCATATTTTATAATAAAGTGTACTCTGTGTTGGTGAACCAATAAATAAATAAATACATAAACAAGGTACAGTAGTTCTATCTCACTCTAAAAGTCAAATACACATTTAGAGATAGTATATCTAGGAATACCTACGAGGTATTACACAATAACAGGAAATCTGGCATCTGCTGCACGCCTGAACTTTGAGAGACGTACTCGTAACAGAAGGTATGATAATTTGATATCCTTCATTCGAGCTCGTAAGTGACGGATTTATTAAACAATCCAATAGTTTAACTAATAGTTTGACCAATATCAAAACTTTTGTTTTACAACTGATCAAAATGCATAATAATACTGATTTGGTCGAAGATAATACTAAGGGTGCTTCTTCCATAAACCTTGCGTAGGTAAACTATTAATTCAGTTATCTTATCCTTAAGTGATTTCACCTTTCAGCTTAACCAAACGGAACAGAGTCAGTGGAACTTTCATATTAGTACTTACTTACATATTTATATGGAACGAATCTTTAAAAGCCATAAATAAAAAGTAAAAGAGTTCTATGACGATTCAAATTATCATACCCGTATTCGGAATGTTGTATGGTAACATCTTTGCGTAACATCTCAACGATGTGATTTGTATGAGACAATGCTGATGCAGAGTGAATCCTAAAAATTAATGCCTCTTTGCCTTGGATTCGTATCCGCGTGCCCTGTTGACCTAGATGCATTGTTTATGCGTTGTTTTATAGTTTTAGAGATTTTTTAAGGTTTTTATGTTAAATTTATAAAAACTTAAACTGACTGAATAGGTTTTATATCTTTTACGGCGTAACATAACTTAATTTGTATTTTTTTTCTCTTAATTGCAATGTGTTAAACTTTGAAATTCAAAATGAGCTTATCAAAAATTTCGATTAGTCGACGTCTGTGGTTCCGTGGCCTAGAGGTAAAGGCACTCCGGCTTAAGGAGGATCGTCTGCGGGTTGGAATCACGTCGGTATCAAGATATTTATAAGACTTTTCATTTCTTAATTTGTATTATTATCACAGACCAGACTTCAATCCGTGATTAAGTATTTAAAGACTACTGAGACATGAGACATAAATGCAAGATGATAAACTCTTAACCACACGTTACACAGTGCACACCTTGCATCCGTTTTACACCATAAAACAGCTTAGTTTATAGGTACTTACCTACATATTTAATATTGCCAACTTCTAATTGAGCGTAATTTAGTGTTCCAGTTGAAAATATGATTGACAAGCCAGACATGCTATGGCAGAGTTGTTAGCTTACGCAAGTCATGACATTTAAATCCTAGGAATGATCACTGTATACGAGTATACCACAATTTCATAACCTAGTATACATAGTCAAAGAGTTTTATGCAGAGAGATATTTTATAAATAACACCCAACAATCGCATGCAGTTCTGATTCCACACTCAGATTCTCAACTACGAGTATCATGATACCTGAGGAGCGATAAACACTCATCATCATCCAGTCTGACTTAACCACTGCTGGGTATAGGCCTCCCCAAGCTTGTGCCATCCACCCCGATCCAGCGCTATTCTGACCCATTGACGGCCCGCGACATGAACAATATCGTCCACCCATCTGGCATAATGACGTCCTACGTTTCTTTTAAATCAGATCCGAGACAAATATTTGCAGATCATGTCATGGGTCCCGCGACGAAAATCTAACCCGCAACCTACGTCGTAGGATCTTGCGCTACCAGAGGCCCTCATTATACCTACGGTCAACATGTTAGATGCTTACCTACCCTCGCTTGTTGAAAGTCTCCTCAACTGGCGCGAAGTACTCGCCAGACCTGCAAGGTCCCCGCTCGAAGAGCTTGTGACAGGTGGTGGTCTGAGGCAACTGAGCTGTTCCAGGTGGACACTTGCATTCTGCAATGGTTCTGCCACCCCATTTGCCAGGACTCAACTCTTGCGTCTCCGGGCATGGGTAGCCTTTCTGAAATTGATAAGAAACTGAATGAGAAAACAGGCGTGATGTGTTAGTGTTGTTTTGTGTAGGGATTTCAAGAAAATGAATAAGGCAAGCGTGGTGTTTTTTTGTTCTTCTTAAATGTAAAGGGCTTGTATGCCACTCGAACAACAAGAGGGCGAGTCAAAGTAGGTAAGTAAACATAACCAAATCTAATACAGCATCCAGATCTTAGCATCATAGCTATAAGTACAGGATATACAATACTAATTGGATACACATAACACGTTCTCTCGTAGCTAATATTTTATATAAACATAGTAATTATTTTGCTTGAATACAATAAAGCATCTTGGATTGTAATTGAGATAAAAACACATACCAACGAGTTTTTTACTGCGATGCAAATGGCTTATCGGTTTTTTAATAGTTATAAACAATGGAGGATAATATCATCTCATGGAACACAATTCTCACGAGAATTACATGTAATTCATGTAATACGCCGTAACAGCAATAATCGAATTACCTTTAGTCAATGAATAAACTTTTGTCTAGGTTCCTGAGAAAGCAACCTTTGGCTCTACCTACTAACATCGTTTGACAGGAAGTCACGTTGGTTGTGATCAAAATAGTCTAAGCAGTCGTGAACCCTGCTGCTACTCGCTTAGGGACTATATTGGCACGAATAGCATCATACATTATGAAGTAGGTTACTGTACTTTGAAGTACTTAATATACTTATAAATCTTGTTAGACAAAAATAATCCTGTAGTTTGTCTAACAATATACTACCTCTAGAAATATACAATCATTTCGTTTCGGACAAAACTTTACTTCGATAACCAATCAAGAGTATCAAGAATGGCTAGGTATTTAAGTATAAGCACATGCTGCCCGTTTGAAGAGCTGTATATGCACAACAACTTTGATAAACAAACTTAACTGTTGGTATTGGTATCGTTATCGTTAGGGCCAGCCAGACGATGAGTCACCTTCTAGATTGCCCTCTGTGCCCAAACCACTACACAAGGGAAGACCTGAATGCAGCCATGCATAATGCCATAGCCGTGGCTGAGTTTTTCGCGGATAAAATTTAATTTTTTGTAGAGCTATTGAATCGAAAAGAAGGAGTTAAGGCGTCAGTAACAAACTGCTGGTGTAGCTTGTCAGTAACGCCCTAACGATAAGTTTTGGATGTCAAGCTAGATCAGCAAATAGAGGGTTTGATAACCTGGCTAATTTGTACATTTGTACAAACTGACTGTTGACCTGACAAGACACCTGGACCAGTATATCTATGATACCAGTTTCAAACGAGCTGAGCTGCTTTATATCGCAGTGCAAGGATGTAAATGTTGTAGTAGAAATAATGATCTGTATCTTGATGATGATGAAAATTGCCAGGAAATCCTTTGAAAGGTCAACAGTTAGGGACAAGCATAGTAATTGGGACAAATCAAACATTTCACAAAATCATTCTCTGTTTATTTGAATTGGTAGTATCGTTACAAAATTCCCAGGCATTTCCTTATTTGTAGAACACCTCATCGTAAGTCACTGTGACGTAACCTGACCCATGAACCTGACTCGGGAAACACGTGCAATTCATAGAATTTTGCTTGCCTAAATGGCGGTTGAAACCAGAATCCAACTCTGGCAACAGAAAATGTACAAAATGTATGAAACCAAAGCAGTTGCTTCACGTGCTGCATCCTTTTGATGATCGGATAACAAACGACAATAAAGCTCAAAACTCATGGTATGTCCCATACCGACACGGTTAACCTTAAAATTTATCTTCAGAAACATTAATTACTACTTGAAAATCAGAGCATAATTGCACAAACTAAAGTTACAACATTTGTAAACAAGAAAAACGTGGAGAAAACTATGTTCATAACACACGGCCAACGCGGTTCACATCGGACACGCAATAACTCTACTTACGGAAATAATTCACCTACTTTTGCGTAACTTTTCTTGGGATAATCAGAACAAATCTTTAAACTAAGGTCCAAACTACAAAAATGGTATGTTTCTTCATCGTCATACGAGCCAGTACTTCCAGTAGACTTACCTCCCGATCCCGATCCATTGTCATCCAACCGTGCTGATGGTGTGCTACGTGGATAACCTTTAGTATGAAGAAATCTTAACTGAAGAGATTGTTTCGGTGATGATTCTCTAAAAACGATGTCCCAAATTAAACTGAGTAGGTAACTATTCTGAGACGAATTCTATTCTCAATCTCTCTGAATCAAGTAGGTAACAGGGGCTACGATGTAAGCATTGTAAGCATTCGACATAGCCTATGTCAAATGCTTACAAACTCGTGCTTATGAGTAGGTAGAGGCAACGGCTATTCAATTTCCATATCCTGTAAGTCTTCTTCTTCCTACCCTTATCCCACTAAGTGGGGTCGGCACAACATGTTTCTTTCTTCCATTTCCCTCTATCACTCGTCATATCAGAACTCACTCCTTTCACTAACATATCCGCATTCACACAGTTCATCCATCTTTTCTTAGGCCTACCCCTACCGGTATATCTATCCACCTTCATACTCGTCGTGTTATATGACTTTCATCCCTCCTCATGACATGCCCATACCACGCCAACCTTCCACTTGTCAATTTGTCAGTAGCAGGCGCCACTTTCAAACTTCCCCTGATGTACTCCATATCCTGTAAGTAGCTATGCAATAATTCGTTAAAAGTAACATATCGACCGATACCACTTATTACCGGTGTAACCAGTTATGTTACTTATTGTAGACGCTTAAAAAGACCGTGACCGCGCGACGTTCGTATACCCACTGACCTACTCATTTTTTGCTAACAAAGACATTTTGCAACAACTGTACGAGAAATCGTTATCTATGTAGACATTGCCAAAATGGTATTATGCGCTGTGAAAAATTGATAAAGTATTCTTCCTTAGTAATTAGTTTTACTGTTGTTGTAATCAAAATTATATCATTCATGTTGCTTTTACCAGTGTCTTATTTGTTGATTAGGGTTAATAAAAGGGACTTTTCTCTTGTAAAACACTTAAAACAAGTGGAAATCCGTGTTATCTTTACATAGCATACTATGTAACCCTGAAATTCATGCCTATAATATTCTCCGCGTGTGTGATACTGCAAAACACAAATTTACTAATGTAGTTATGTGTTGATTGTTTAACAAAGCGAATGTTAGATTTGTCTACAAAAACCGGTCTAGGAAAGGGTGTTGACCGCTGAATCGTATGACAATTCAAACTTCCCAAAGTACGCTAAGTATTTCGGAGGTCATAGTCCCTAGTGAGTCCAGTTCCAGCAAATTACGTATCTATCTACCTACAGACTAGTTCACAGTATACATTATGATACAGTATCTATACATCACACGTGTGGAATGCTCTCCAATATTTATCACATTATTTATCACATTATTTAACACAACAACAATATTTTTAGAGTCCATCAATGTCAAAGGCAAAAAGCATTTATTCAGTAGGACCACTGGGATCACTTTGAATCATCTTAAAACTAGGTGATTTTACTCCTGTTTGACAGCATTCACATTCAAAAACATAGGCTTACCTTTAACTTAAAATCAGTTTAAGGTTTTTTATGTAAGGAATAGTCTTACTGTATGCATGTTTTGGTGACTGTGTTGCCAAAGTATCTACGTGACTTGCCGACATCCACTGCTTCCATAGAACTAAGCTCTCATCTCTATTCATAAAGAGTGTTCAAATAGTGATGCCACAGGAAACAGAGTAGTTGCTGTCGTTATGTCAAATGATTATGAAGAGTATTAGTTTTCGCCCACTGTTTTCATGTCTTGTTTACAGAAACCAATAGGTAGAGAAATGTATGGCATTAGGAATTTTATCATTAGGGATTTCGTCAAGAGGCTCAGAATTCCGTTACCAGACTTGGCCACTAGCAAGATACCCGCGGCGGGACCAATGTTTGTTTGATCTACAAATATACAACGACCTCTGTGGCGCAGTGGGTGAAAGCCCGCTTGAGACGCAGAAGGTTGCGGGTTCAATTCCCGCCGCGGGAAATGTTTGTATGATCTGCAAATATTTATCTCAGGTCTGGGTGTTACATGTATAATATGTATGTATTTACAAACAAAAAGTATATAAGTAGTATATCAGTTATCTGGTTCCCATAGTACAAGCTTTGATTAGTTTGGGGCTAGATGATGCTGTGTGAAAATTCCAGCAGTATTTATTTATTTATTTATAACATAGAAACTTACTTTGAATTTTATTAGATCACTTTTTCGTTTTTTGGTCTATAAAGTAGTACTTATCTAAACACTTAATGATTTCTTAAAGCTTGCTGCTGAATTTAATGATGGAAGATATTGAATAGAAATATTAAAAAAAAATCACTCGGATACGTTAAACAAACAGCAGGTGTACCCTCTCGCGAATAATTTTCAATATATAAATCCCCACAACCGGAACAAATATTAACAGATCGTGCAAATGTTTACATAACAATGTTTAAAGCTCAACCCTTATTATTGAAAGCTTTGATTACTTTAATAATTTCCTGTTTAAAAAAAAAGTCCGATGATTTATCTACAGAAAAAAATCACCATCCATGGACTAAACTACCCAACTTGACCTCACAGGGGTTCATCATCATCATCATCAGCCTATAGCAGTCCACTGCTGGACATAGGCCTCCCCTAATGAGCGCCATTGCGCCGTCCTCGGCTCGACGCATCCAGCTTCTGTCAGCAGCATTTCGCAGATCGTCACTCCACCTGGCCGGAGGGCGTCCTACACTACGTTTGCCAAGTCGCGGTCTCCACTCAAGAACTCGATTACCCCAGCGGTTATCGGTTCTTCCGTCTTCGGCAGATATGGCCGGAGCACATGGTTAGTCTCATTAAAACAAATACAGCAAAGCTTGTTTAATTTTAAAGGTTCATATTCAGCTGAATCAACGAATGATTGTTAAGTCCACAAGAATACCTTATAAATTGTGTAGCATTTCCCGTCTGCAGGCCAGTACAGCATCAGCCAGCCTCGAGGGTGTGAGGCGCAGGGGTTTCTCCGCACGTCTGCCCAGGGTGGGGGCAGCACAGCAGCTTGAGTTCCACACAGCAGAGCTGCCAGCCACATCCACGCCCCCATTTTCCACTACCACAAATTGTCTTATCTTACTATCGTATTCTCATATTGATATCATCACTTGTCTTTTACCGTTCATTTTCTTGTCTTTGTAAATAAGTAAACTTTTTGTTTTCACTGTTCACTGTTTTAGGATACTAAAAAGAAACTTACGTCATCACGGTGATTAGATGGCTTTAAATACTCGAAATGATTCCAACGAGCTTTTACAAAAGAGATCTAAATGGTGTCATACCGATTCAAATAGGTAAAGTTGTACCTAATTCGATTTATACCCATATCAGGAGTAAAACCCCAAGTCAAAGATAAGCCTTACACACCTATTGAACAGGTTTATAATTTCCAGTCGCAAACTAGAAGGAAAGGATGGTCTATGTTTTAGTAGGGTCCCTAATGATTCACATAACGTCTCTTATCCTATTTTTAATTCCCATACTGTATTTGGTACTAATATTAAATTGTCCTAATGATTACTCGACATAACAATACTACACCTAATTAACAATAGTCATAGTATTAGGTGAACATAACATTAAATAGTCATAAAATCACATCTCCTAACATACGGTAATCCTAAAGTTATAAGCCCTAACAATATTTACTCCTAAAGTTATAAGCCCTAACAATATTACTCCTAATAATCAAACATAATAACAATTGAAATCATAATAGCATTAAATCCTAAAAAAATACCATATATACCCAAATAGATTCCTAACTATGTCAACTTTGTAAGGTTTAATAAATTAACTAACATAACTTCGGGTTCGCTATGTTTTCCAATAAACCCACTTTTACTAATTGCGTTTGCTATAACTTCAGCAGCTATAACCGAAAAAACGATTGTATAAATAAAATACTAGACTTTTTTCTACCTATAACAAGTTTAATATAATGAGGTTTAAGAGAAACAAGTCGGTTCTGGCACTCGCCGGCCGCTACCGCGGCACGCTTCGCTCGGCTCGTGCATGGTTTGGTCCCTATTGAAACCATGCTCGTCGCTACGCTCCTCGCAACCTATTCTACAGGTCTGTTAGCCTGTTATGGCAACACGATAAATTTACAGAAAGTTCCTATTTAGAGCAATTATAATTTTATGTAATATTTCAGTTATATTTATAATAATTATATAAACTGCACAATATAGCAATATTAAATGATACAATTATAACAAAATAACTCAACTTTATATACTATATAATATAACTTTATATAACTATAAATAGTATTTATTAGGATAAATAAACATTAGGACGATCAAAAATAGGACAAAATAGTTTATAAAACTTAACAATAGTAATAATAACTATTATGATAACATATATTAGGAGTTGAGACGAATATGTAAATATAATGGTATGTCTTTAATATATTAGGACAAAATATATGTATGTCAGTTTAAGTCTATGGAAATTTAACAGTATGACTACAGTATTTTAGGACTAGTATGTTATGTGTATTTATATTAGGACAATTAACATTATGTAAATCGACAGGATCCCGTTTTAGTACCCCTATAAAATTGTACGTACCTACTCGAAATTCAAGTCAAGCTAAGGTCGCTTTGTGTGTGTGTTCTAAATCCAAATCGTTTATGTCACATATTGGAGTTTACCATAAGCCATTCTGAATTCTACATGAGCCCACTGGAGCCTACTTCCTTGAGATTTTAATATTCTTAATACGGAGTGAGCCGACCGCATACAATACGAAAATTTATTTGAGGTACTCTACCTGCTTACTAAAGATCACAATCTACAGTTATGTCACAAGTCCTATGCTTCGAGGAGGGACTGCATTTCGTCATTGTATCTCAATTCGTAGAATTGCGCCATACGCAGAAGCAGTCCATTAAATATTATAGATATACTTAGAGCCCGTTTTACTATACCTAATCTCAAAGGTATGCACGTTTGACCGGAATAAAAACTTCCGCATTATTTTCTTTGCCCTTAGGTAAGTAGGTACATCAATTTCAAGCAACAAGATATCAGCCGCATGCAAACCACGATCTAACGTAATGTAACGGTGTTAGTTACCGTTTGATCTGACCGTGCGCGGGCGCAGCTGAGCGCATTGAGCCGAAATGTCGAAACCAGCTAGCTACAATTATTATAACCCACTTTTGTAGATTACGTCTGTGTTATGAGTGGGGCAGAGGCATAAACTGTGGTTTATTTGTTGAGATTTGTTGAAAAAATATTAAAAAAGAAATATTATTGCAATCGAATTGACATTGCAGAATACTCTGCAGTAGAAAAAGGCAAAAAGAAAAAAACTAAGAATCTGTAGCTCGATAATTTAATTTCGACTAGTCGTTTTTTACCTACGGTCAGTCATAACTGCATGTAAGAATTGAAAGGCTTTCAAGTTAGCAACAAAGTAAACTAAAAAAGCACCGCTTTCCGCTTGCCTAAGATTTGATTGAAAAAAAATCTACCAGCATCACGCAATTACACTTAGTATGAAGATGAAAAACGCTTTTATACAAAGACCGTTGTTTATGGGAACAAAAACCTCAACTGCCCTAAATAGCTATCTGTTTGCATCGAAAAAAGAATCGTTTCCCATAATCAATTGGATTGATAAGTGGATTGCTGCAACTGAAATGAATAGGAATGAATTTCTTAGTAGAGTCGATGCAATCCATATCTATACAAGTATGGGTACTCTCGTATAATGAAATAGCTGTACTTAGGTACCACATACTATACTTTTGCTTGCGGCTTGACTTGTCACTAACATTTTAAATAGCCTGTTAAAAGTTTGCAAGATTCAACTAAATCAGTATGGCGTAATTTACATTACAAGAGAAGATTTAAATTCATTCCAATACACTGAATTTTGTTTCATTTGAAAAGTGTTTTTACTTCATACACCTAAGTACGTACTACTCACTTAATTATCGCACACTAGTCTGCGCCAGCTAGTCATTTTTCTATACAAAAAATGCTGATGACGTCAGAAAATACGGGCTTTTGACGTCAGCAGCATTTTCTCTATTGAATTGACAGTTCGGCGCGTTCGGCTCGGCTGGACTGTGCGACCACCCTTAGTTAGTTTATCTCAGTAGTTGCAACTAAGTTGGTATTTCGTTACCATACAGATAATTGTAAGTAGGTAAGGTACCTAGGTACGTAAACCATTAGGTATCTCGTAATGAGTTCTTTGTAAGTAGATAAAATTGAGATTAAACTCGTTACAAAACTACTGTTGTATAATGACTTTTGTTACCAGCGTTTTTGTTTTAGGTACTTAAGTTTGTTTTTGAATTCCGTAAAATTATACATTTTAAACTTACGTGACTTGAAGATATTTAAATTTGTATCTACAAAAAAATATAAAAAATAATAGTGGCACTCCAGGAGTGCCGGCACTGAAAACTTGAACGGTTCTAAACTTGACAAATAACATGGTGTCGGTGAGCCGTCAGACCTTTTCAAGGCGAATCCAAGAATTTTTTCTCATCTCGAAACTGCCAAACGTGCCTAAAAATTTTTTTTACTTTAAAAAAACCGAAAATTTATTCAGAAAGTACAGTTCAGTTAAGATTGTTTTCGTACAACTACCAACACTTCATCATTATAATAGGTAGCCTACTCCTACTCGTATATTATTATAATTATAATTATTTATCTCGTATTATAATTCAAGCATGATTTGCTCTTGACTTTATTGTTCGGAACCATTGATTTATTTTGGAACAAACATTTTTAACTCTGTCATGATACAAAAATCATCATTTTTTGGCATGTTGGTCAAATGACGGGCTATACTAGGTAGGTTACCTACTTACTTGCAAAATTTAGGTGAAAAAATAACTAGGGCGATTTGCGTAAGCTCATTGAATTTTTAAGTAACATAAATAAAGACATTATTATAAAACAGTTCGTTCTTTATGAACTGATTAGAACATCATTATATTAATATTCATTTATTCAGATTAGGCCTTTTTGATGCTATCGACTATTTTTATCCTAATAATAATAAAACTCCTAGATCTAGGAAAATACCGATAGTGATGTAAGGCTATCAAGTTAGTGGGACAAAACTTACTAGACATTAATATTTGCAAAACATTATCTAAGGTTTGAAATAATATGCCTGTGACCAAAGTCAAAGTCAAAAAGCATTTATTCAGAAGGACCGCTGGGATCACTTTGAATCGTCTTAAAACTAGGTGATTTTACTCCTGACCAACTCTAAAGCTCGATTTTTATACTTATTCGGTAACGATCGTTCGTATGTACAAAGGTACATTGCCATAGCATCATTGTTAGCAATGAAAAATATATATTATTTTTTTGGCCTGATACAAATATTGAACAAACTAATAACTGGGCTCAATGGATTCATTTATTGACACATTTGCAATTGGCGGGCATTTTTGCTTTTTAGACCAAAATGAATGATTTCCTTCAAGTTGCTAACCAGATTGAATGCAGTTTGACTGATCTATTCGCTGAATGCGACTAAGCATTGTGACCTGGAAATATCCAGGGATTTTTAAGAGAAAATTATTATTATGTAAGAATTAGATATTTGTTTTTTTTTTAATTTTACATTAATTTTCTGCAAAGAAAATCCTTTGAATATACTTACTCAGGTAAGGTTTACGGAATGTTTACCTACTTAATGTTATTTTTCAAAAAATATATATCTATCTAGGTAGGTTTATAGGTATCACATAAATAATATTATAGAGCCTAAAATGATGAGCAACATTAAAAAATAGCTCGGAATAATTAAAAATTCGGAATCACTCATAGAACTAGAACATAAACCAAAGACAAAAATAAAAACGAAATTCTATAAACATACACGTTCTAATTTCAAAAAACCCGCGAACGCGTCTTTAGCGCGCCTGCGTCGCGGCTCCGCGAGGTTCGATAGCTACTGACAGTAACCGCGGGGTAGAGCTTTCCTGCCTCCGACACTTTATTTACGCAGTAACTGTAGTCCGGGAGATAGAGGCAATTGTTGTACGACGTTTTGGCGGTATGACTCAGAGCGACGCCGACACGTTACGTTGATGCGTAGGTCATAAATGCATCGTTTTACTTTTGTTGAATTCAGGGATTCCACTTTGTCTACCATTGTAACTTAGTACCTACACATAGTTAGGTAGCTAGGTACTTTATATAAGTTAATCTAAGCTCTACCTATTGCTCGAAGTACCTGTTGTCGATCATTCGACGACCCACTAAAAACTACCCGGTGGCCAGTCTTTAGCATATAGCATAACCTCTGCATAGCCTCTGCATAACCCCAGAGGGCTCCGCGTTACTGCAGAAAGCTAGAGCGGTTGTGCGTGCCTATCCTTAGCTGACTAGCCAACTAAATGAACCACGTCGCGTCTCGCCATCATCGGTCGGGTTTTCTATGATATCGTAAAGTGAGCGTAAGCTCTCGGTCTATAAGCCTTACGTATGAATGGCGACAGTGCGTGACTTTATCTCAGCTTATCTCCTTCAACCCTCTTTTATGGAATTTGTGAACATTCAGTGAAGTTTTTACCTGCCCAAGGTTTTTGGAAAAAAAGGCTGAAAACTAAAAAAAATTAGATAAGTACCTAAGTCCAAGTAGGTACACACAGATAGATAAACACAGTTTTGAAAACTGTTTCAAAGTTGGATATTCAGACTTGGAAAACACCAATAATGTATGGACTTTGGTTTCATTCAACATTGTAATGAACCGTGATAAAATATAGTATGAATAGACCTTCAAATGCAAAGGTATCATGTATTACCCTTGCTCTAATAAAACTCAAGTTTAATCCTATATTAGTTACCGTTAGCCAAACCACGTGATTCTATCGACGTGACGGCTCCTTAAATCACAGTAGGTATATTATGCAAACAGTAAATAGGCAAGAAAATAATCAGAAAACAAACAAAACGCTTAAAAAAAAACTAAACAAAAACCGTGGCACTCCCAGGAGTCCCAAGAGAAGTGAAAACTTGAACCTTTGGTGCTAAGTGTATTTTTTGAATCGACAGGAAATCGAAAGATAACGACTTCACCCGTTTAGTTATAAAATGAGTTTTAGAAATGTAAAAATATTGCCGTAAAAGTTTACCGAATACTTACAGAACTAGATGGCGCTACTGGTACGTGTCGGTGAGCAGTCACGTGACTCGCACGTGACCTTCAAGGCGAATCCAAGAATTTATTCTCATCTAAAAATGCCCAGTTCAAATATAGTAAGTAGGCGGATATAAGTACTTACGTCTAAGAAATTAGTGAAATGAAAAAAAAATCTGCCGACTCTACATATTCCAAATTCAATTCAATTGGATATCCTAACTAAGATTTGAGCTGGACGTCTTTTGAAATCACCTCTTATCTGCTTTTGTTTCAAATCTTAAAATACTAGTCCTACTGTTTTGCTACAAAAATAATGTGGCACTTAAGTCATCTTAGTTACGTAAGCCGTCTGGCTCCATAGACCATGGTGCCCATAACTAGATTGTACCGTTAACGAGGTTGATCGACCCCCGGACTAGTAAAAACTGTACGATGGAGTTTGGATACCGTTGTACTGTTTCTCGACTATAAGTGTTCGAGATAAACTCGATAGTTAGGTACCATAATCTAGTTAGTAAAACCCCGTAAAACTAACTAGATATGGTAACTATAGTACTATTGTAATGCGTATCTATTATGTAGGTAGGTACTACCCATAAGCATATGTTATCGCTTTAAATATCATCATTATGTTACTCGCTTTACTCATTATAATGCAGTCTTCGCTTGTAAGTGTAGACACTCAGAAAGAATAGTTGTGATGTTTCCATATTTTATGCTAAGGTGTACTCTGTGTTGGTAAACTAATAAACAAATGAGCAATGTAAAAAGTGCTTACTACCTAAATGATTATTTAAATCTTAAAGTCTTGAATGTGTGTTTTTTATGCTATTGTTATACCTACTACCATATTGGCTGAAATAACATGAAAAAAGTACCTAAGAACCTCCTCATTATTTTTTTAAGAAATCGAATCCTTTCGTCACCGTACCACAGAATACAGCCGTACTACGAGCGTGGAAAAAGCGTAGAGCGCACGTAGACCCTGCGTAGAGGAACCCCGTTCAAATCTTTAGTATTAAATAAGAGCACAAAAAATAATAAATATAGCTCAGCCTAAAATTAATGTCCTCTATGGCCAATTTTTATAGGCAGATAGAGATAAAACTAGGTCATGTTAGATCACGTTAAATTCGTCTGTGGTCTTTGTGAAGACGCAGTGTAATATCTTAGTATGAATAGCTTTCTGTGGCACAATTAGGTAGGTACCTTGGTAGTTGGCTGGCATAGTGTTATGTTCATACTTCATATTATCGTGCTGAATACTCAAAATAGTAGGTAGCATCAAAATTTCTATAAAACGTAGGTACCTAATTAATGTAGTTGTGGTTGGTAAAGTAATGTACAGTACGCACAAACAATCTTTAGCTCTCTGAAGTAGCTGCGCACAACCCAATTTTGATGACGCCTAAAAGACGATGACAGCGTTGTAGGTATAGCTGCCTCGCTCACTCGCTTAGTTTGTTGCATCGTCCTATCTCGCCTACTCTACCAAAACCTGCGCAATCGTTTAGGGCTTAGGGCACCTTACTTCAGAGAGCTAAAGATTGTTTGTGCGTACAGTAGGTAGACCAGGTACCTAATTAATTACCTACCTACCTATAGTACCTACCTACTTATGTAAGTGTTTAATAATTTTAATTTAATTAAAAACTAAGTAAGTATAGTATAGGTACTCGTAGTTTCTACGTTGAGATAAGTAGATATAGGACAAACCGACATCGATCATCAAAATGTAGGTAAATAAAGATAGGTACCTAAATGGATACTTACCAGCATTTTATATTTGCAAATCCAACTGGCGACTGGCGAGATGGGCTTACAACAGTTGCCACCTTACACGTATGGAAAACTTAAATGTGGGCACGTATCAAATAAACATAAATATAAGATAAGATAAAAATATATTTATTCAGAACTTATTACAGTGTCTTTACAAAAATATAACGAAGAGACTGCAAAAGTTATGAAACTGTGTAGCACATATTCAAATACTTACGTAAAAAGATCTGTGAGGATGGTCTACCACACTTTGAACTATGTTGATACAGACGAGACGAGAACTTTCAAATGAAACTGAAAACTAAACTTAATATTTTTTTTCTGGAAGGTACTGTAAAACTAAATACATAATGGCCAATAAACTTTGGCTCTGGCTGATCAAGTTCCTATAGTTGCTATACTTACATAGTTACTCTGTGATACTTACTCTGAGTCAAGTTCTATAAATTATTTTTCTTCTTTCTTTATAGGGTACGTAGCCGGTAGCATGGCAGTATGTATAATTCTACATTCTACCAATGTCAAGTTTTTGCTGTCATGTCATGTCATGTCAGTGGCACGCTGACATTGGCAAAATTGTGACACATGTCATTCCGTCAACAAACGCCAGATCCAAAAGAAGAAGAAGAAGAAGACCCAACCAACCAAACCAACCCACCCAACAAGTTCTGTGCTCCGCTAGCTAGGATAGTGTTCTGTGGTTCTGTGCCTGTGCCTCTGCTCTGCTGAAGTGCTGAGTTTCACTTTCGATCTAGAAGTTATCTTACCATACCATAACAATAATAATATGGATAGAAATAAGCCGAAAAATGCGTCAGAAGGAATAGCAGTGAGTAAAACATGTTTTTCTTAAATTGATCCCCAGTGTAAATAAAAAACCTACTGGGTGTGAACCAAAACTTTTGTAGAATACTAATAACTGATGAATCGACGTAATCAAGTAGTTACTACAGTATTTAAGTACGTAAATGTACTGAATTCGAACTGTTCGCCTTTGTTTATATAATGTTTTGAATAGAAACAAACAGCTGATTGATGAAGTTTTAAATTTTAATTCCAGCCAATGGGCATCTCAGCTCTAAATGAAATAGTACTAAGTGACCAGCCCGAGTCTAGATATGAATGTCCAGTGTGCCTCAACTGGCTTCGAGACCCGGTAATCACAACTTGCGGGCACAAGTTCTGCAAAAGCTGTATCACATCTTGGTTACAGTAAGTATTTTAAAGCCATCTATCATGCTTTGAAGCTATATAGAATTGTCTAATGCCTGGTGTATATTGAACGGACAGATGTAGGTAAGCAAAAGTTTGACAGCTAACAGGTAACTGACAAACTTTTGTATGTGGAAACGAGTCATAACTCATACCTATGACTGTCCGTTGAATATAGAAACCGAGCATTAAGTAGCCTAATGTTAATTTTTATTACAGAAACAGTGGACACTGTCCAATTGACAATATTAACTTGAGTATGAAAGTAGACATTTTTCCTGATAACTACACAAAGAGAGAGATTCAGGAACAGAGAATGAATTGCCCCTTCTCTGCTAAAGGTAAAAACACAATATTATTTGTGACTAAAATGCCACCAATAGATACTCGACTTTGTACTTACATTGGACAAGTAACAAGGTAAGGCACTCCGGCTTTAGGAGGATCGTCTGATCGTCGCGGGTTCGAATCTTGTCGGAATCGAAAATTTTTATAAGACTATTCATTCCGCAATTAAAGTAACAGCTTCAATTCTTAAGGTCTCATTAAAGTTAACCATGAAAACGATAATGTTAGGTTAGCAAATAACAGATTTTAATGTTTTTTAAAAAAAACAATATCCAAGGTTACAACAATACAGTGCATATCAACTTCTAAAAACAATGTCATTTTATCCAGAGCTCACAATTTTTTTTAACTCATAATACAACTCCAGGTTGCACTGTAAAAGTGACCCCATTAGACCTGGATGCCCACATTGCAATATGTGAGTACAACCAGCCAGAGACATCATCGCAGCCAGAGATCAAAGTGCCATGCTCCTTCCAAGCTGTTGGCTGCAAGGAAACCTTCGAAAGCCAGGAGGAGCTGAGCCAACATCTACAAAATGATACACAGAGTCATATGAGTGTGAGTTGAAAGTATTGATTCCTCATTGTTTGATAGCGTCTTTGTAGCAGGTATTTCAATGAACAAGACTTGGGTTTTTTTTGAAGTGAAAACTTTAGGCGCGTTGGGCATTTTTGAGATTGGTGAAAACCATTGAATTCGCGACACTCGCGACTTCGCAAATTGCGGGGTCTGGCGACGTTTCCTGCCGCGCGCCTCCTCCGCCCCCAAGAAACAACTCATGATTGACGATGGATATTTATTTATTCTGTGATCTTCCTTATAATTACAAAAGCAAAGAGTCAGCAAAACAACGATTTTAAAACCACAGTTTTATTAATGCAAATTCCCTCCACATCTCAAACAATCCTAAAATACATAGAATTAACAACATACAGGTCTGAAGATGAATATGTCCAAGACGAAGGTTATGGCGAATCTCTCCAGTGCCACAAGTTCCACTGTTATAGTGGGAAATGAGGTTCTGGAGAGAGTTGACCAGTATGTTTATCTTGGACATATTTTATCATTTGGCAAGGAGCACCAACAAAAAGAGATCACAAAAAGAATACAGCTTGGATGGGCTGCATTTGGAAAGGTGGACGATATTCTTAATGCCCCCAATATTCCACAATGTCTGAAGACCCGCTTGTTCAATGTGTTCTGCCCACAATGACTTACGGTGCCGAGACCGACGCTCACACAGGAGGTTGTGTACCGCTTGAGAGTTGCACAGAGAGCCATGGAGCGTGCCATGCTCGGTATCCGACTTGTAGACCGAGTTCCTAATGTGGAGATCCGAAAGCGTACTAAAGTTCAGGACGTTGGGATCCGCATTATGGAGCTCAAATGGAGCTGGGCAGGACACATTGCGAGGCGAGGTGATGACCGTTGGAGTAAGGCCTTAACCGAGTGGTGGCCAAGAGAAGGCTATCGAAACGTTGGACGTCCGGCGGCGAGATGGGCAGATGATATTGCCAAGGCCGTGGGCCGTAGATGGATGGGATTGGCGCGATCGTGTTGGATGGCACGGGCAAAGGGAGGCCTATGCCCAGCAGTGGGCTAGATCGGGCTGTGGATGATGATGATGATACATAAAATCACGCCTCTTTCCCAAAGGGGTAGGCAGAGACCACGGATTTCCACTCGCTACGATCCTAACACACAACTTTCGCCTCATTCAGTCTCATTACATTCTTCATACATGCCAAACATGGAATTAGGCTGTGTCCCCAGTAGGCAAACTGCGTACCAGTGAGCGCAAAACTAGCAAACTGTGGACACTCCATTTCAAATATATGGAAGGGCGTACTAAATCGATACGCCGCAAACTCAGTCGGCCGCTAACAGTTTGCCTACTGGGGAGACAGCCTTAATTTTAATCTTTACTTTTAGTACCTCATGAATGCCTATTCAGAGATGAGGATAAACAATGACATGTCTAACGCGAGTATCGATGCTAAAGAACAAGAAGCAATGACTTTGTGGGAAGCCCCTGATAAAGAAGGAAACCAGGCCAGTAAGCCACTGCCGAACAACACTAGCGCACTTATAAGGTAAACCTTGACAATAGATTGAGCATTGATACTTGGTTTTCAATGCTAAGAGTGTTTTCACATTATCGGTATCAGACGCCGATACGATGTTGGGGCAAGGAAAATGTATTAACTAGATAGCTCCGATATCGGGCCGGGCAATATGAAAGACATATTTCATACATTTTACTTGCCCCCAATATTGAATCGGATAATGTGAAAACGCTCTAAGACTTCTTTATTTCTTGCGGCTAGTAAAAGAAATTGGTAGTTTAACATTGACTTGGAATGAGCGCCATCTGTTATCGCTTTTAAGACGTAAAAAGCGTTTTTTTAATGCCACCTTGGCCCAAATATTTACAGCAACACCTTTTCTACTTTCGTTACTAAACATAAAATTAACTGATCTCCAATAAATGTCTGTGATAAATTTTGCTAAGGATTTCTCATAAACTATTATTTGGCTTATAGATGGCGCTGAAATCTGGTCTTTAGTTTGTTTTCTTTTACAGAGCACTGTACGAGCGAGTTGTTGTACTTGAACAACGTAATAGAGAACAAGACATAGTGATTGCAAATATGTCGAAGCAGCTATCAGCTTTCTCGATAGCGAAGATGAAGCAAAATAATGAAATGCTTTTGCGTTATTGCATGGGCAACTATGTATGGAAAGTTGATAACTTCAAGGCGAGACTCGATGCTATGCTGAAGGACCATTTCAAAATGTTGTACAGCCCTGGATTTTATACTTCACCTAATGGATACAGGTATTCAAATGACACTTTTATTTTTGTCTTTTTTTATTTTTTCATGATCCATGTACCTAAGTAGGTATATCACACACAACCCGTTATTAAGTTATCCTACTAATATAATAAATCTGAATGTTTGTGAGTATGTTTGGATGTTTGTGATTCAATCACGCCTAAATAAGTGAACCGATTTGAACGAAACTTGGAATAAATGTAGATAGTGACCTAGAATAGCATATAGGCTATTCAAAATGATGGTACAACGCGAGCGAAGCAGCGCGCAAAAGCTAGTAATTTTTTTCTTTTCAGATTTTGCGTTCGTCTCAATATCTCGCCACAAAACCCTCACTGCTTCGCTCTCCATGTGCACCTTATGAAGACAGAAAACGATGACTACCTCGAGTGGCCTTTCAACGGCCGCATCTCATTCGCGATGATCAACCAATATGACCCTGACCTCACACAAAGAGACACCATGATGTCGAATTCAAATCTAATAGCATTCAGAAAGCCCTCAGCGGAAATATGTGTGAGGGGATTTGGGTACACAGAATATGCTGTAGTCAGCGATGTTGTAAGGAACGGGTTTGTGAAAGATGATGTGCTAATAGTCAGAGTGCATATAAAATGTGTATGACATGAGGAGTGATATTTTATGTTGACTTTTTTTTTAGTTTTGATAAAAATTCCAATTTTAAAGTAATCTCGAATGTAAATATATTGTAATCTCTGTAAGATTAAATCCGAGCCATAAGTGAAATTGTTCCGTCCATATTTTACCTCTATGGGAAATTTATTATTGAACATTCCATTTTGAATATCTAGGTGTAAGGAAAAAGTATTTTCATATAAGAAATTTTATGAATTTGTTGGATTTTTTTAGGGCTGTATAAGTTTTTTTTTTTTGTTAAAGCTAGTTGGAGATCTACAGCTCAACTTGTACAGCTAGATATCAACTGTACTTATTTTATATACCCTTATTTATTATGGTGCTTTTTTATATTTATGTGCCTTTATATCTTATTGGCGCTATGGGCATTTTTGAGATCCGACACCACCGTCAGCGTCATCTAGTTTTGAACTCGGTAACTAAACACGGTAAAGAACCTTTATCGCGGCGTTAGCCGATTTATAAAGTACACACGCAATTGTTCAACTTCTGTCGGCACTCCCGTAATATATTCTTTATTTTGAGTATTATTTAAGTATGTAAACCTTGGTCGAATTCATGCTCTATGTAAGAATTAGCAAGGTGACCAAAGTAGGTGGTGTATTATGTAAAACTATAATAGGTACGATTTTATTGATTTTATCTACTTACGGTTAAAATAAATTGTTTTTATTTATCTAAACTAAGTTTCACTAAAATATCCTTGTGTAAAAACGTAGTCTATCAAAACGTCTAGGCATAAAAAAACAACGCGATACAATCTGTAATGTATTTCTAATTATAAATTGTGTTTAGAAAAGTATAGGAAGATCACTCATTTGTGAATTAGGTAGGTATAATATACTTAAAGTAAAAAGCGAAAGATTCAATTTCATAATAATTTTATTCAAATCTTACAAAATAGCATTAAATGGATTATGAAAACTACGTTCATTAATAAAATATGAATTTAACATACACAATTCTATGATTTAAAGTACAAAAGGCTAGCGATTACTCATTATCACATCCAAACATCACAACGGATCTCCCAACTACTAAAGCAAAAAGATTTTGAAAATGTAAAGCTTACACTGTATGTTTAGAAAACAATGAAGTATATTGAAGCCTAGTAGACAGACTATTTTCACCCGTAGCGACAATTTTTCGCCAGTTCTATGGCTAATGTCCGTACTCAGAGTCGTTAACGGCTAGCTTACTCCTTTCTTAGTAAAGATTTTGCATAATATAAAATCTTTAATAAGAAATGGATCTAAGTAGCCTTTAACGACTGAGTGCGGACATAAGAGAGAAAATATGTATGTTCACGCAATATTTACAGAAACTAATTTCATAGACACAACACGGTCAAGTTTAAGCATTCAAGAAGTTAGAGATGCGCAGGTGACCAGGTCCAGTCGCAGCCTAAAATTTGGGGGGGGGGGGGTCACTACACTAAAATTAGACTTTATTGCACAATACACAAGTTTCAATTGGACGTGTACGATTTTGGGGGGGAGGTCATGTGCCCCTCGGACCGCGCCTGCAGGTGACACTACTAAATGGTCTAATGCGCACCGAAACGACCAACTTCACGAACTCCTAGATCCATTGGCGTTAGTATATTCGCAAAAGCGCCTAGACATTTACACGTTGTAAAGCCGGGTCTCCTGCGACACTGTTGTGTGTTTTCTAACAGCAAACATCGAACAAAATATGGGCGTGGCCTACAACATTATTATCCGAGGCGAACAGAAAACATGTTTTGTTATTTTTAGTCGTAGGAGACACGGCTCAATAAGAATATTAGAATTCTTTATCAATCGGAAACTATGTAAATACTAGATATTTATTTTATCGATAACAATAATCATGAGTAAAAATAAAATGTAAAAATGACATCTAGATAATGATTTTAGATTACAATAAAATCTGAAAACTACATTTTATAATCTTATCTTACAATTATGGTAACTGGAACTAGGAATGCCAATTGGTGTAAGCATGCTTATTGCAATACACATTTTCCGTAGAAACCAAAAATATGGTTAAGATAAAGAAGAAAAAACATTTATACTTGGTAAATACGGCCATTAAAATATAATTTTTACAAGCCTAAAATCGGCATAAAACAACGTGTTCATAATCTACGCATGATCATATGGCTCAAGCCACATTGAATTGGCAAGCGCGCGTCAATTAGTTTTATAGCAAACCATTATAAACCTTATGAAAAATGGTACCAGATATAGAAACGCTTGTAGAATGAACCGCTCGAGCCAGCGCGGCCGGCTAGATGGATTCGCCAGATCTCGTAAATTCTACAAGCGTTTCTATATCTTGTACCATTGTTCATAAGGTTTATAATGGCTTGCTATAAAGCTAATTGACGCGTCATTTCCCAATTCAATGTGCATTGAGCCTAAGGTATGTAAACTAAATAATATGCTAAAGTTGTGATTCTTGTTTAGTAGTGTTTAATGGTATGTTAATCAAAACGTTACTTATGTACATTCGAAGTACCTAATCTAAAAATAATTTGACATAGCCAACTCAATAAATATTTTAAAACTAATTTTAATTTCTCTTACCAAACGGTGGAATTTCGTTCAGTCCAATCAAAAATTTGATTTGTAACATTTTAAAAACACACAAGATGCATTCAATGCTTTTAATTTTTATCTAGATTTTAAATTTTATCACTCTTTCTAACACTACTACTCTTATGCATGCATATAAAAATACTTATAACATTTTTAATCATTGGATATTTGATCCAAGACTATTTATATTAACATTTTAAATTTATTACAATGACGGCACAATCTCTAAATTATCCCCAATCATAAGCATTCAAAAAGATAAATAACAAACATATTTGAATTAATTTAAATAAATAAACAAAACCCAGTGGAATATTTTCAGCAAAAACACAAATAAATAAGGAAGCTCATAATGGAAGTTGTCTCTTACCAGACCCATTTGTTAAAACGAGCATTAAATATAGTAGTTGGAACTTTGTTTAAAATTTACTTACAATCTGTGTGGGCTTAGGTATAATTCAAAACGCCACTACCAAAACACTTTTCTTTGGGCCAATATTGAACTGAAACATTGTATGAACAGGGTGAAAAACAGTATTTTAATCAACTGGAATGTTTTAAATGAATGATTGGTACGGAGTAAGTTTCGGATTGCATTAGTTCAGAATCATCTACGCTAAACAAGCTCGAATAATTTCTACTTTACATCATATCACAGTAACGGTAAACAAATGCAATAAATTGATACAAACGATTTCAATGGCTATCTATGCGGTTAATGTCTTTTAAAATAAAAATCAATCTATAAAAATGTGATGCAAAATAATTATCTTTTTATCACTCCATGCCTTCTGCAGATTTGAAATAATCAAATCTTTATTTACTTTTATCTTATGCATAGCATGCTATCATTGTAATCCGTATAAAAGTAAACTTATATATCTATCTAAATAAGTATCTTACATTAAAATGAAGATCATATCATAGGTTTATAACGGATCCCACATGAGAACCCTGTACGACCACAGTACGACAGCCGTTCAATTTGGCGTTAGTGCTTATTGCACTGGTGTCAATATACCAATGCCCTTACTTATAAACTTGACATGAAGTTATGTAAACTAAACTAAGAATTTGTATAGTGACACAAACTGGTGGAACCAGTGAGAGAGGCGCTGTTATCGCATTTGGTGTTGGCGGAAAAATAAATTTTACTGTAAAATTCGTTAGTGAGGAACTAACGATTCTTTTTTTGCACTTTATGTCAAGTTTATTAGTAAGGGCCCTAAAGTTTAATAAGCTAGGGACTTACCAGCGTCTAATATTAATTAGCAATAAGCATGCATTTACATATTATGCCGGCCACCCACGATCCTACCGTCCAGTTTGCAGCGCTGCAAACTTGATCAAGTCGGCAGAACGAAGTTCTTTTTCGCTTGTCATGCACACTCATACCAATACACCGTCAAGTTTACTGGACGCCGCATCCAGTCCGCGGCAGACTGGACGGTAAACTTGATCGTGTGTGGCCGGCATTAGATGCAGGTGAATCCCCGATATTAAGAAAAGAGAGTTCACAACATTTTGATTTTCATCGCGTAGTTTGTGACACTAAATTACTGTAGATTGGTAGGTACATAGTGTTTTTAAGTCGCCTCTCTACCTACCTGTACCTACTGACACAGTTAAATATTGATTTTTGCTTTTTAATTTCATTATTAAAATTTCACCCGTATATTTTGGCTTATTATCACGTAGCTTCATCTACTCAAACTGCGTAAAATTTCTCGATCCTACATCGATGAAGCCACTTCAACTTTTGATTTCACCCGCATTCTTTGAAAATGTATTTCATAGCTAATTGCTTCCAAACACTCCCAATACATTTCATACTCGTAGAATGAAGTTGTACAGAATGTCTACCGAAGTTACTTTGGGGATACAGTACAACCTTCTTAGTTGTATAGGGTCATTTTTCAATGTGTATACAAATCTTCGTCACTTGTCATTTTTTGTATAGAATTTTATAGATAAAACTTGATAAACCTTGAAAAATGTCCCTGTAGCAGGTTGAATTAGAAAGAACTGCTAGAATCTCCCGGGAAGTGCAAAAGGTTGTCTCCACTACAACTTGGAGTGGGAGAAGAGGGGGGGTCGAGTGACGCACGGGAGGTTGAGCTTAAACTACTGGAACTCAACTCCTCTTGCTCCGCTTCAAAACGACCGCTTGCTGTTATTGCTGCAATAAAAATTGTAGTAGGTCAGTAAAAAATATATGACATGTATTCTTTAATCACAACCCACAAACGGACAAAGGCCTCAACTTTCATAATTATTATGCAAAATTCAATGGATATTTTAGTACCAACTTACATTTATTTACTTTTACTTATCTGAATAATTTTGAAAAATAGCCCACGGCAACAATTAAATAACTAACTACAGCTCGCATAACGGTTCTAGGCATTCGTAAAGTTAGCCGTTTGTCTGCGCAGAACACAATTTTGTATGAAAAAGCGTTCACTGCGCAGACAAATTGCTAACTTCACGAATGCCTAGAACCGTTGGGCGAAGAGTACTTAATTACTTTTAAAAAAGGATTGAGTTTGCCTCATCAGGCATCAAGGATTTGGAAATGAAAGCAATTTTGGTTTTTGAATTTGCATTTTTATTGAGATACTTGATTTTCAAACACTCCTAACATATCAACAACAGTTTCAGATGTAGGTACTAAGAAAAGCAGCCAAAAGGTACCAAACATTTTAAACAGGGAGTTTTAACACATCGAGACAATCTAATAATTAATTTTATCAACAAAATATTAAGTCACATCTACATCAGTCGCTTAAGATATATCTTTTTTAAAGTCACAATCCCTAGATTAATATAGATTACATTCTAAAGAGCAACAATTACATATTGTGAACCGCACAAACTGTTACATTGTAAGTTAGATTGATTTGTGACTGTACAAAGAATAATAATAAAATAATAATAATAATGCTGGACTTTTCACACAGCATCATCTAGCCCCAAAGTAAGCAGAGCTTGTGTTATGGGTACTAAGATGACTGATATACTACTTATATACTTTTTTGTTTGTAAATACATACATATTATACATAGAAACACCCAGACCCGAGACAAATATTTGTAGATCATACAAACATTGGTCCCGCCGCGGGGATCGAACCCGCAACCTTTTGCGTCGCAGGCAGGCCTTCGCCCACTGCGCCACAGAGGTCGTTATAGTACATTACGATATTAGTGCGTAAAGATGGTTATAACATGCGAGGCGGAATTTCAGCCCGAGCCGCAGGCGAGGGCGTAATTGAGCCGAGCATGTTATAACCAATACGCACGTATATCGTACGACGTTTTTTAACACATTTGCGAGGAAACAGGAAAAAAAAACATTTAAATAAACTCAATCTGTGAATGCACACTGTTGCTTTCCCGCCATTTTAACAGCGCGCTAGCGCTGCCTACTGACTGGCGCCGCGCGGCGATTAGTTCGAAATTTGAATAGCAACAGCGCGCTGCTCACTAGCTGGAGGCACGACTCCAGCTCGGCGGCGATCAGTTCCATATTTGAAATGGCAAATAATGCTGTTATGGAATTTGTATGGACTATAACATAACTATTTGCTTTGATAACACACGCGTTTGTTATGACCCGCTTTACATATCTAAAACCGGTGGAATTACATCAGCTTTACGAGCAAGGGTGTTAAAATAGTACATTACGATATTAGTGCGTAAAGATGGTTATAACATGCGAGGCGGAATTTCAGCCCGAGCCGCAGGCGAGGGCGTAATTGAGCCGAGCATGTTATAACCAATACGCACGTATATCGTACGACGTTTTTTAACACATTTGCGAGGAAACAGAAAAAAAATCATTTTAATTATACTCAATCTGTGAATGCACACTGTTGCTTTCCCGCCATTTTAACAGCGCGCTAGCGCTGCCTACTGGCGCCGCGCGGCGATTAGTTGAAAGAAATTTGAATAGCAACAGCGCGCTGCTCACTAGCTGGAGGCACGAATCCAGCTCGGCAGCGATCAGTTCCATATTTGAAATGGCAAATAATGCTGTTATGGAATTTGTATGGACTATAACATAACTATTTGCTTTGATAACACACGCGTTTGTTATGACCCGCTTTACATATTTAAAACCGGTGGAATTACATCAGCTTTACGAGCAAGGGTGTTAAAAAAGAATGTAAGTCGATTCTATGACATATTTTTGGATAGGGTTTGAAGATATAAAAAGCGTGCCTCACTACAAAATAAGATTCAGCTTAGCATAAAATTAGTTTTCAAACTCATATTAAGGCAATTCATATCAGATGATTGTTGATATATAATTCTATAACATTATTATTTGTTGTTTTAGAATCCATATTAAATTTATTTATACGTTGCATAAAACTACAGCTTAGTTTATAAGTCTGACAACATTTAAACAGAGCCAATGTACTCATTTAAAACAATTAGGTCTATTAAATAAATCATTGCTGATGCCATTTAACAAAATTGTACTACTTAAAATATATCTTCGGCTGAAATACTGGTCATTTTGAGTATAAATTCTAACTCAATATATCCGTTTCTTGAGTTTATACACAAAAAAGTCTCCAAATCTCGGCCTTAGAACTCGAATAGTCTTAAAAGTAAAACATAAAACTAATACGCACCAATTACGTATATAATTCAGCAAAAATGATATCAAAATAAATATTTGTCATGATTAACGTATTAGAGCTAAATAAATTAATAAACTTTCGCATATTCAAAATAATAATACTAAATAATAAATTATATTTTGATAATAATTTGTACAGAGACAGCCATAAGTAAGGTGAAAGGGTATTTTATACCGGGATGACTAAGTCAACAATCTTTGTCAGGAGGCAAAGATTTTACTCATTAATACAGCTGAGTTTATTTCAAGTAGATACCAAATGATGCCCATATCAAACCATGCCCTGTTGACAATGCTAAAACACGCATTCATGTACAGAATATAATGGAGCTGATACAACAAGCATAGATAACAATATAATCTAAAAGCAGCAAAATATGTTTTAGATTTTGGCATTTCATAGCGCATCAAATAAACAGCACAATACATTAATACTGGTGTAGCAATTAAGATAATCAATAACTACTCACAACTACTTAGTTAATCCAATAGTATAAACCAATTTGATTAAATTCAGTATATTACGATTGAGTTTTATAGCCAAGTTCGTTTATTTGAAATCCATTTGAAGCAAAAGCCTTATAAATTATAATTACCGAACTATCCGCTAAGTTAATATTTTAGCAGTTTAAGGGGAGTCTACCAAACGAGTTATACTGTAAGTTAAATGACGAGGCAGTATTTTAAACCTATTTAATTTTAGCGTTATTATGTAAGCTATGTAGGTAACAAGAGCATACTGGCCTCTGGTCAATCAAGTTATAAGTGATATTATTTTTAAAACTACATTAAAATATCTAAAGCGAAAGTCATACCATAACTAAATCCGCGAGTAAAATGGTACTCGTGCAAACAATATAATATTATTACAATTTCATATTTTTTAGGAAGTTGGTAACAGCGCGTATTGCTACCCACGTTATAAGCAAAACTTAATTTATATGGCGTAGACTTCAAGCGCAATGGCTACCGCTTTTCTTAAAAAATATGAAACATCGTTTTGTTTTTTGAGATTTTGACAGTTTTTGTTTTTTTGTTTTTCATTTTTCGATATGACTTAATAAAACTACATGACAAGTTCATTGTCTACGTGCTTTTTAGATAGCAAATAATTTGACATTACATTTTTCACTTTTTTAAGTTTTTTTTGTCTTTTACCTGTGCTTATGAACTAAATTGTTTTACTTACTCTAATGTAATAGCGAATTTCAAATTACTACTAGCAGAATCGTTACATTGATCAATCAAAAGTATATTGAACACATTATGATATTACTTCTTCTTCCTACGCGATTTTTTAGATTTATTAGATTGCTTTGACGAAGGCGTAGTTATATTCGAAGCACCAGTCGACTTTTTGTCCTCTTTGTCACTATCCGTCGACAATACAGGGGAAGCATTATCATCATCAGAAGACTTCTCCATCACTTCAAGATCCTTATCATCTGATTTGACATCATCGTCAGCCTTTACTTCCAGACTTGTTATCTTCTCACTCTCTATAACACTAAACCCTTTCTCCTTTTTTGCAGGAACCTCTTTCAGGTCTATCAAGTTAAATGTGCTTGACGACTCTTTTATAGACGAAAGAATGTTGTCTATATCAATTTTACATATCGGGCTGGTTACTTTTGCTTCAGTAGCCTCGAGAAGGCTGTCTCTCATTACTTCAAGTTTGAAGTCATCCAAATTGAAATCTAATTCGAGAGGAGGTAAATCTTGCAATAGTGAATGATGATCGTCAAAGAAACTCAACTCGGTTGGGGTATCGCATTGCGCTACCATAATATCAGTTCTTTTGCAAAGTCTCATCAGCTCTTCATGTAGTGAAATACCTGTAGACGCTTCGTCGTCGTCGTCAAATGAATGAATAACTCTCTTTTCACACATTTCCCCTTTCTTTGATGTGTTTTCAGATTTTGTCTCCATGGTTTTCTCTTCTTTTTTAACATTTTTAGCTGCAGCAGCTATGGAACTCCATGACTTTATAGGTTTCTCTTCGCCTTCTTCTCCATCTGCTGGGAGAGATTTCTTCCGCAGTTTGCTTCCCCTAGTTATTTGTATCTCAGGGAATTCATCGTTTGTGCTATCAATAACGTAGACATCTTTAACTTCATTCTCGAATGCCTTTTCTATTGATTTACGCTTTTCATAGTTACTCGGTGACTTATATTTTTTGTCATGAAGAGATTCTTTAACTGCTATGTTCTCAACGACTGTTATGTCACTACTTTTGACGTCTACAGCATCAGTAACTTTCTCCCATCTTCTTTCTTTAGTTGTTAATTTAGTGTCCAGTTCAGGCAGAGTATCGATATCAGCAGTAGTTGCTTTCTTTTTGGAGTTCTTTTGTTTGTACGATTCAATATCATCTAGAGACCAATCATCGAGCTTAGTTTCTGCTGGTTCTTTTTTATCGCCAATATTTTTGGGTGAACGAGATTTCTTAGTACGGCAAGAGTATGAACTGGAGGATTCTATTTCTTCAAACGGCATAGAAATGGATACTAAATCGCCACAAGGGAGTTGTGCCTTTTCTTCGATAGCATGAATCTCAACAAAGCTGTCGTCTTCTGATTTGCTCTGAGAGTCTTCCTGTGTTTTCTTTAGTTTACTTTTCTTCTTTGTCTTGGATTTAGTCTCGTCGCTCTTGTCACTCGCAACTGACTGGGGACTAACACTAAGTTCTTGTTTCTCTGGCTGGTTCAAAAGCATATCCCAAGCTTGTTCTTCTGTTTTGACAACTTCATTGAAAGCTACACAGACTTTTATTTCAGCCGTTTCTTTTCTAGAAAGTGACTTTGTTTCTGCTGATTTATTTGACCAATCGATGTTCTCTTTCTTCCACAAAGTGTGTGACTCGTTGGAATCTTTTTTTGGGGTAGACTCTCGATCATATGATTCTCTTTTAAAAGACAACATTTCAGAGAATGAAAGCGTAGAGGATGACTCCTTCTGCGATGAAGCTTGAGACTCCTTTCTTGATGGTGACAGCGATGATTGTTTTTTCGAAGATAGTGACTCCTTCCTCGAGCGCGTAGGCGATGACGAAATTGACTCCTTTTTGGGTGGAACTGGCGAAGTCTCTTTCTTCGAAGCAGAAAGCGAGTCTCTTTTCGAAGGCAATGGTGAGATCTCTTTTTTAGACTCTTTTTTCGGAGGAGTAAGTGATTCTTTGTTTGAAGGAGAAGGCGATGGCTCTCTTTTTATGGCAGGTGATGAGTCTCTTTTTGGAGGTAAAACAACCTCTATTTTAGGTGGTGATCGCTCTTTCTTTGATAAAATTACAGATTCCTTTTTAGAAACTGATTCTTTTTTCGAAGTAGGAGAAGACTCTTTCTTAGTAGGATCTGGTGACGGCTCCTTCTTTGTCTTCAAAGAAACCAACTCTGTTTTAGAAGGAGATTGGTTTCGTTTCGTTGAAACTGGTGATTCAGTTTGAGAAGTAACAGGGGCATCAATTTTTATGGGAACAGAAGTTTCTTTTTTGGAAGCTTTCTTGGACTCCTTTTTGGACAACGACGGTGATTTTTTAGAAATTTTCACGTCTTCACATTCCAAAAGCACTTCGATCGGAGCTGCTTTTGGGGCCTGTACATCTTCGACGGGTTTACTTAACGACTTTTTAGTAGTAGATGCTTCAATCGGTGGGATATCGTCAACCTTACATTCCGTCTCCGGCTTCGCTTGCGCGGATACGGTAACCTTAACGCTAGAACTATCTACTGAGGTGGGAACCGGAACATCCGGTCGTTCAGGCAGTGTGTCTTGAGTGGCATCGCTCATTTGTCGTTCGAGGTCATCGAACTCCAGAGCCGGGATGACGACGTCAGTTGTTAGCGGTCGGGGGTCTGAATCGGGTGAAGCGAAGGGTACTCTGAGTGATTGTACGGGGATAGTAGTGGTGTGGGGTAAATTGGTGGCTGGGAGATCAGCGGGAGGGGGGAGGGATTGGGATGTTCGCACGACGGGTCTGAACGAGGCTTCGTCGTCATTGGCGCAGGTGTAGGCGTCTGCATCGGTCGGGGGTGGAAGCGAAGCGGCAGGCGCGCGGGATACAGTCCCTCCCGGCGCCACCGCCAGTTCCACCCCTCCCCCTCCCCCGCTGCGCCACTCCCCTGCGTCGCGGTCCCGGCACGCCCCTATACGAAACCGAAGGCAACCATTAATCTCTGATCAAAAGGAGGCCATACAAGGTTGGGCCCAAAAGTCAAGTGCCGGCCAATCAAAATAAAGGTCTCAAATTGGAAACGTCAATTTGAGTATTTTTCAGTATGGTTCTGTCTCTAACGGCCGTTTCACGAACGCAAATCATCTTCAAATTAATTAATCATTCCTCAAATCTGTCATTCGACCTATGAGGACCAAGTATTCCAAGTTTAATCGGCTTGTCAATTTCAAAAGCGTTCGAGAAATCGGCCGTAAGTCTTTCAAAAGATTTCTAAGTTGAAAATTCTGGATTATACAATTTCTTCAAAGCTTGTTGCCATATTGAAAAATAGTCCGATTGAGTTCCCCAATAGTGGTGAGACCTTTATTTTCGTTGCACTTGACTTTTGAGCCCAAAATGAATAACCTCCTTTGTGTGTTAGCGTTGGGAAGTTATCAAGAGGGAGTGCTATGGATGCCTTTGGCTTCGGTAAGGGGCCGGCGGCGTGGGGTGCACAATGAGTGGCGGATCCTCTTGATATTTCACTTTTTAGTTGTTATTGTTCACTCCCGGTACCAATATGATTGTAGTAAGCAAGCGAATTGTACGATAACGAAACCTAGAATCGAATACGATTAGGCTTATAATAATTCTGATGGTAAAAAATCGGATGTTTTCAATGTATTATTTTATCGATGACGTGTATGTAAATAAATAAATTGTATGTCACCATGTAAATTATAATTTTATGCGCGTGCTTCAATTAGCACAGCCCAAAACCGAGCCAAATTGATTTGATGATGCATAAAATATTTTCAAATACAGGCTTAATATTTCACGTTTTGTAGACAGACATTGAATATAAAAAATGCAATCAGGCTCACGACAATAATCCATAGGACACATTCTTTCATTATAATACTCATTGTAATACATGAAAGGAGTTTAAATATTTTGTCCTAAATACTGTCCGCCATTTCATTTCTTCTCAAAATGGCGGTCTAACGCAACCTGCGTATTTAGATACTTTGAGGAGTTCCCAGGATGTCTACAAAACGCGAAATTTTATAAAAATGATAAAAAATATAATGAACATACCGTGATCTTCTTTCATAGCTTCAGCCAAGTCCTCTTTTAGTTGGACATCGCAGACGGATGCCGCTCGACCCGCTTCGGCCAAAAGCGACTTGCGACGGAAACTATCCGACGGAGAATGTTCTAGGGAACCTGAAACAAATTATGTATGTACATTGGTAAAATAATACATAAATTATCCTTTACATAGTGAACAATATACATCTTTATTTTGAACTAGCTTCTGCGCGCGGCTTCGCCCGCGTGGTACCAAAATTTTGAATAGCCTATATGCTATTCCAGGTCATCTACGCCTATACCAAGTTTCATCCAAATCGGTTCTCTGGTTTAGGCGTGATTGTTACACAAACATACAAATATCCAAACATCTAAACAAACTCACAAACTTTCAGCTTTATTATATGAGTGGGATTTAGGTTTTGATTCTTACACTTTTTTAAGTATGATCACTGTCTTAAAAATGACATTTGTATCCCTTATATTCAAATGCATGTCTTGTGTAGTCAGGAAGCTTTACAGTCCGTTGAATTATTTGACTGTTATCGAATTATCAAAGGAAATCATTTTTCACCTCTAACTGAAAGAACGTGTCGAAGCTAGTATGCAGTAGTTTACTTACTGGCAGAGCCGGAGTCTATGAGCACGGGTACCCGGGGCCGTACACCCGGCATGTTGACGGGGTTGGATCGCGCTACGCCACGGCCTGCGCTTGCCTCTACTTCCACTGTTTCCGCTTCGGATAATGAGGATGTTGACCTGAAAGTACATTATTGTAGACTGTAACTATTATTTAGCAAGGCGATGATAATTTTTGTACACCACGCAGTCCCACACAGACGGCCGGTTTCTCGAACACAAATCATCTTCAAAATTAACTAATCATTGGTCAACTCTGTCTTTCGACCAATGAGGACCAAGTATTCCAAGTTTAATCGGCTTGTCAATTTGAAATGCGTTCGAGAAACCGGCCGATAGTCTTATTTGTGTCGTGGTATCACAGACTAAGAATACCACAGCACAGAGAACCGAAACAAAATATGTGCAGATAGAGAAAAACGTACCTCTTGTGTCTCATCCGAATACTCTCGCCCAGTCTCTTTAATGTATACCATGTACTGAATGTAACTTTATTTTTTTTATTATTTATTAACAACTTCCAAAATGTCATACAGCTATAGTGGAAAAAAAATACATACAAGTTTCTTTGTATTGAAACTCGTAATATAATCAGTTTGGCGACTGGTGGTCGTACTATAATGAGATCATACTACTTTTGATTATATCTGATGTGAGTCAAATCCATGTCAGTTGCTAAAAGCATGCGCACTAAATCAATCCCGACTTAAATTGAATAAAGTCCTTTGTCTATAACTCATCTTACCCAGTGCAGTTGAAAGTTTTGAAGACGAACTGTGGCCCCATCCACAATCGGCGATGCGGACCCGCGTGTGTAACTATCTCAACTTGCGACAGCCATCTCTCTTCCTCGCTCATACAGATGTCGGCGTATCTCTGTTGATAAATAAATCAAATAAACTATCATAGCTGAGATGACAATGCAATAATAAAGTGACAGTAAGCTGATTTGATGATTGAGTCGGGAGCTGTTCAACGGAACTCCTCAGAAAATAGGCCGATTGAGTTAAAATTCGGTTTGTCGATCAAGTATCATTTACAATTTTAAAATATAGCAGCAGCGAGCTGATATGATGATGGAGCCAGGAGCTGTTCAATAGAACTCTTCAGTGAACAACAGTAAAAAAAACATGTTTTGGCTCTTATGAATCAGCTCAAAATAATTAGTAAATGGACTCTATGTCATGGACTTACGGCACACGACATAGGCTGTAGCAGCGGGTTTGACGGCGGCAATGGCGCCAACAAATCGGTGGCGGGAAGCGGACGCTGTAACGGCCATTGTGCGACCGGTTCTACTTCTAACTCTATTGGTGAATCGTCACAGATCTTTTCTTTTGGTACGCCTGGAAATAAAAAGTTATGTTTTAGTTTTAAAAATAAATGTTACTCAAATTATCATCAGCCAATAACATCCCATTGCAGGTAGCTAGACTTCCATCTGTCTTTGCTGTAACCAAACCTAAAAATCCTGATATTTACAACGTCATTCATTCCTGTCCTTAAATTCTGTGTCCGGTTCTCGGTCACCACTCACTGAATGCAGTCGGACTATGAATTTGATAGTGTGTAAATGACTCCCTGAGTGTGACATGCAGCACACATAAGAGAGAAAGAGACTAACAGAGTAGCGCGCTGCCACTTCCTCCGCGCTCCTCGTCATACAGCAGAGTATCTTTATAAATAATAATAAATAAAATAATATTTTTTTTTATTACTCCGAAGTTGCTACGCAGAACACTTTTTTCGATGACCCATATAATAATAGACGAAGACAGCGTTTATATAGCTGCCTCGCTTACTCGCCTAAGTTTGTTGCGTCGTTCTATCTCGCTTACTCTATACACGCAATGTACTACCTGCGCATTCGCTTAGTGCACCTAACTTCTAAGAGCTAAAGATTGGTTGTGCCTACTGTACTCTAGAGAGAGACTAATGCGGCTTGTACACGACGGCAGGGCAGTAAGGCAGAACAGTACTGCTACTGTGTGAACGCACAGAACAGTACTAGCTGGGCAGTAACCAAGGCAGGGCATGCCGGTCTATTTTTTCGGGGCAGTAGGCTACCCCCAACACCTTTCTCGCTCGTTTGTCTTCATGTGAACGCGAGGGCAGTGCAGTGGAGCAGGGCAGTGTGCGCCCGCGCTTTCATAATTGTTTTGTTTTACATGTGGTTCGTTTTCATAATGGCACCTCCTAAATTATCAATGGACGACAGTATATAACTCATAGAGCCTTAGCATGAAACGTGACTTAAAATTATTTCTCGAAATAAACCAAGAATGAATAACCATACATTTTGACAGTTTACACTCAGGAATAACTTTATACCAGGTTTATTAGTAGGCGCCAAAGACTTTACAAAGAAAATGAGTGTTTATGGCAAACTGAAGTGTCCTAAGCGGACTCACAGTTCTGCCGTCGTGTGCACACCACTGTTCTGTCTGAAGAGGGAGAGAAATTATCGCGATACCGCTCTCACATAGTGTGCCGAGTACTGTACTGACCGCTGGCCGCGCGCGGGTGCAGCACCAGATGCGCGAGCGCTCCGCCCGCCGTCAGAAGGTAGAGTGCTGCGGGAGCGGGGCCGCGCGCCGACCCCGCCCCGGCCGCCGCGGCCACGCCCCATTGTGCGCGAGCGAGAAGCGGCACACTGCTACCGTCTTCAGAGAGAGAGGAGAGACGCTGACGGCCTGCGAACAAAGTAAACAACTGAGATATTGGCAAAAAAATTAAGCGATACCCTTTTACC
Organism: Epirrhoe alternata; assembly: GCA_963565295.1. Classification (NCBI taxonomy): domain Eukaryota; kingdom Metazoa; phylum Arthropoda; class Insecta; order Lepidoptera; family Geometridae; genus Epirrhoe; species Epirrhoe alternata. Next base: position 5,793,377 of record OY751381.1, on the reverse strand, counting down.
GCCTTATTAATTAGAAAACCCTAATTCTAGCTAAATCCGAGACTGTTCTCAGAACTGTTACTTCTTGGAGTAACATGATGAGTTTAAGGTTATTAATAAATCGGTAGGTAGCTCGAATCAGTAATACATTTCTTGCATCGAGACTAGCGCGTGCGTTATGGCAACCCATAAAATTTAAAATAAAAACGAGTGAATGAACGAATATTATTATCATTCAAAATATTGTCTGTCTCTGTCACTAATTATATGAATGACAGAGATAGACAATAATTTGTATTTGATAATCTGTTTTATTTAAAGAGGTTTGAGGTTTTAATCTTCTCAAAATTTTTGGTCAAGTGAATATTGACCAAAAAGTTTTTAGTCATAAAAAAAGTATTTACTGTGTTTAGTCATTTTTAACTGTTTTTTTGTTTCTTGCTAATGCTAAATGATTTTTTACCTCAAAATCTATACTTACTTGGATTTTAAATTCAGTTTCTTCGAGATCATAAAATGAAATTTTACGAATATTGTAATTTTTCACTCGCCTCATTTATCGTAATTGGTATCCATCCAACCTCATTAAATTTTTCCTCAAACCATCAACATATCCATCCTATTTGCACAACCTTTTTTTGGTTATGACAAGAATATTATGAAGTAAAATGTCAAAATTCATGACAGAGTATGCGTACTCCATCTCTATACTAGGTTGCACCTAGGCGTAGCTCTTGCTCTGAGAGCAGCGTCGGATTAGCTTATTTCCTCCTTGGTCTTTATTTATTAATACAGATTTGACCTACTACTGCCTTATGTTTTGGATTAGCTCTAATCCCAACGAAGTTCGTGTTTATTAATAACAGGGTTAATGTTTTAAGGAACTACAAATGGGGCTTTTCGTTTTCAGCTTCCACAGCATAAGACCCTCAGTTTGTATTATTGCGGATGAGTTTATAATTACTTTATTGACGTCGCCATCTACCCCTCACAATGTCTCTTCCACTAAAACCAAGTTCTAGAACTAATCTTACCCGCGCTAGTTCTAGTGACGGTATGTGTGGCGAGGTTCGGAGTAGGCCTCAGTTGTGCTAGTGGCGAGTTCACTACAGGCAGAGGGTATGGAGGCAAGCGTGGGTTAGGGAACCACGCTCCAACGCTTGCACCATCTCCTACCTGTAAAGATATTAAGTAAAGTTAGCATTAAGATCATCACTAGGTCGAAGAAGTGGTTGGACTCTATGAGAGATATCACTACATAGTCACTACTATAAAACAAAGTCGCTTCCCGCTGTGTGTCCCTATGTATGCTTATATCTTTAAAACTACGCAACGGATTTTGATGCGGTTTTTTATAAATAAAGTGATTCACTCATATAATAATGCTGAAAGTTTGTGAGTTTGAATGAATGAAAATTCTTTATTGCACCCCATTAAGGGCGCGTACTACCTCAAAACTGCTTCTACTGTGGATCATATCTATGAAAGTATTGAACCAATATTATTGAAAAAAATATAAATTTATAGTTGAGGATATAAACTGTTGTTCCATTGTAGTGAAAACACGATTACTAAATATTTTCTCTATAGAAAATAATCACAAACTTCCCTCTGAATTTTACTTAAAAACAAAAGTACTCAATAAATACTTTAGCTAGACTAGTAAAACTTTGTATCTAAACTCAGCTTAGTACACTACGTGGTCCCATTGTTCCGAATTTTTATCTTTTTTTGTTTTTGTACTTTTAATTAGCTAAAAAGTGTTTTAGCTGCGTAAATAACACTGCGCATTCATAGCTCTGTACTCCTCACACGCCGAACAAATCACACTCGCTGTCCCGCTTACAAAATGTTGGCGTATTATGGGCCCTTAATAAAAAATACTAAAAACAAAAGAAAAATCACATAAAAATGTACAATGGGCGGCCTTCTCGCTAAGAAGCGATCTCTTCCAGGCGTCTCTTCTCGAGTTTGTTTAGATGTTTGGATGTTTGTGTTTCAATCACGCCTAAACCAGTGAACCGATTTGGATGAAACTGGAATAGCATATAGGCTATTCAAAATGTTGGTACCACGCGGGCAAAGCCGCGCGCAGAAGCTAGTTTGATCATAATACTCGTAATATAATTTTCTTGTCGTCAATCAAACTCATCCAGTCCTTACGAGCACTGGACACAATGTCATGTTTTTGACCATTTTAGGTTCCTGTTTCTCATGACGATTTTCTACACTCATTGAGAACGGGTATAGTGAATGAATGATTGAATGAACAAATGATATATTTACCGGGCTAGCAGGTCCGCGTTTGTCCGTTGCATGTATAGGTAGGCCGGCAGATCGATGGAAGCGGGACAGACGGTTCACAACTCGTGGATGCGTATGCGTTCGAACGCCACAAGCGCCTCCGTATGGAGACATCGCGAAGACGTGAGTTGTGCCGCGGAGGGTTGAAACTGCGGCCCAGCGGGAGTCACTCGATATCGCTATGTCCTGAACGTATTAAAGTGACGTTCTTAAACTAGAATGTCTTCAACTAAAGTCTTTATAACTACAACAGAAGGAAGCTTTATCTAAGATTAAATATCTGAAATAATAGTGAATTTCAACCATGAACGAACTATTTAAAAATGTTTGGCGCAGATTTCTCTTGATCATCTCCGGCCACAACTTACTTAGCCAACTTAATTTTTAACACGTTCACCGCCTTCTGTTGTGTTGTCCGAAAGAGGTGGCCGCAGCACCATGTGCCATAATACCTAGCACCGGACGTTTAAAGTCCCTTTGACAATAATAAATAATACTGGACATTTCACACAGCATCATCTAGCCCCAAACTAGCTTGTACTATGGGAACCAGATAACTGATAATTACTTATATACTTTTTGTTTGTAAAAACATACATAAAGCCAAACACCCAGACCCGAGATAAATATTTGCAGATCATACAAACATTTATCCCGCGGCGGGGATCAAACCCGTAACCTTCTGCGACCCAAGCGGACTTTCACCCACTGAGGCACAGAGATCGTCAATACAACATACCTGTACTTTAGCCGTGGTATCTCCCCTATGCAGCACATACAAATGATGCACAGACGCAAGGCTGGGCGAAGACGGGTGCGGGTTGATTCTGAACACGTGGAAGTCATGGCCGCGTTTGTCAGCTGTCACTAGCAGCATACCACTTGCGTCGAACTTCAGAGCGGTGACAGGTTCAGAATGCGCTATGAAGTGAGCTACGATCGGTTCGCATGCTTCGGAGGCGTCTTGGCCGTCCTCTTCTTCTATACCCTGGAAAATAAACATTGGTTGTCTGACTAAGGTAGCTGGAGAAAAGCTGATATTATGGGTATGGGAAGAGATCCGAATCAGCAGGACGGTTCGCATTTCATTCTAAGAACTTGTTCATGATTCGTGAAGTGTAAATCACCCTGCTGAATCCGACGTGGTATGTAGATTTTAAAATCAATTTAGCCATATCATAAACTTTCTATAACATACGTCACTCACATCACATAGGAAACTGTAACTGTAATTGTGTAACCTACAATTATTTTTTACGTGTTTTTTACAAAGCCTCATTTATTATGCAACATTCATGTGTTGTGGAGTTATGGAATTTACTTTTCATCTTAAAAATATTGTTTGAAATACATTTGAGTAAGTCATTGAGTAAACCCACCAAGGACACTTTAAAATATTAACCTAAATATTACCTCAACATCCAACACAGTTACGACTCCCGGCTGCGTAGAATCAGATCTCAATGCAGGCGGAGAAGGGCACGGCGCCGGAGCCCTAGTTCCCGCCAAACTGTGCGCCACACTCTCGCCTAAGCCCCGTAGGCCTTTGCCTAGAGACTTGGCTGCGTGGAGCACGGTTGCTGTATAGCTACTAACACCTTCACCTGAGAAGTTCATTATTCATTGGAAAAAAATATTTGAAAGTCGTAAGTCAAAAAGCATTATTTATTGTTTTGTTTATTCAGTAGGACCGCTGGGAACACTCAGAATAGTAGTATTAGAGAATACTAGGTGTATTAATACTATTCTACTCCCGTCCTTTGGCGACCAAAAAGACAAGAATTTACTATCGTTTTTGTAATTTTTAAAGTAACACTTTGGTACCACACTTATCTATTTTTAATAAATCATTTCATTTCATTTCATTAAGTATTTCATTGGGAAATGAAAAGTCCTATCAAAAATTCCGACGGGAATCGAAAATTTTGATAAGACTTTTCATTCCTCAAAGAATGAATGAATGAAAAACTCTATAAACACTATAATTACAAAACATACACATACTAATAATGTACTAATACAAAAATATTTTGTTTTGGGCTGCTTGAGATTGCAAATGTATGATTTATCTTTGATTTGGATAGATTTCTGTATTTTATTCTCAAATTATTTCATTCCTGCAATGAATCCCAAAGTTTTATAGTTTGGTTGAGATAGCCCTTCGAAATTATACTAAAGATGTCTGACGACAGTAATTCGAACAAAGGAATTGCTTAGCGGCCATTTTAATTTGCAAAGAGAACATCTTTCTTTTTTTTTTATTTGAAACCTGTTTAATAGAGGTGTTTGGTATTTATAAGGGACAAAGGCATGGATTGCGTATAAATATTATACCATTATACGTTTTACTAAAACAAGGTCTTGCTGATAGATAAAGAACCACCCAAAGTTAAATGCAGTAGTAATATAGTTAAACAATTAAAATAAAAGCTTGCATGACTCAGTTTGACGTCATTTGATGTGACTTTGTTTACTGATTGCAACAAAGAATATCAAATTAGGTGGAATAATTGTTTTGTCTATCAAAGTACAGACAGCAGAAAAACGGTACTTGGTCAAATTTAGGTCAAAATGACCATTACATATTTTTTTAATTTAAATCTTTTTACACTAATCTAACGATGTTAATTTCTCTGAACTTCCTTTAGGCATAAAGACTTGAAATCTAGGAAATAAAACTATGGAATATTTCTGTGTTTAACACAAAGAAGAGTAACAAACTCAACAGTTATATTGTTGGCTATAATGAGCAAACAAAAGAGTATGGTTAGAGTAGTCTAAATAAATAATAGTATTAACATACTCTGTCCCAGACACGCACATACGTTGAAGCACGAAATGTTTTGCAACAGAACAATGATACTACTAAGGTCATCGTATACATAGCCACCAGTTCAGTAACCGATATTGATAATGCTAATAGGTAAAGCAATTAATGTAGCTCATTATAAGGCGATAAATAATGCGGAAAGATCGTAAGCAACGAATTGTTTGTAAATCTTACAGTTATAATAACAAAATGCATATATTCCATGCGTTTGCGTAATTTATTAATACATATATTCAAAAAACCAAACTTAACTTTGCCTGGAAAATGATTTTGGTCATGCATGATGTTACGGATTCCGGAAATATTCAGATTTGTGAAACATAATTGTACCAACATACATACTCGTAGCATACTATACTCTGATCATAGTCTAGAAATACTTTAAAAACCTAGAAAACCTTGTAACCAATGATGCAAAAGCTAGACAGCGTAATTCGGCAACGAGTACTACAGTTACAATATAAGGCGACGCAAGGTCAGTTTTAAAGACAATTGAATGCAATATGCGAATAGCAGTTTTTTTTTTTGTAATAAATTGCTCGTAATGCTTCGTAATCGTAACGTTTTTACGGCAACTTTAACTGTAGTTCTGTTCTGCTGAATATGACAAAGTAAAATAATTGAGAAATGAAAAGTCAATTTTCGATTCCGACGGGATTGGAACCCGCGACGATCAGACGATCTAATAAAGCCGGAGTGCCTTACCGCTCGGCCACGCAATCACTGACGTCGCAATCGAAATTTTTTTTTGATTAGCTCATATTTATTGGTTAGAGCACCGGTAGAGACTTTTCATTTCTCAATGAAATACCTAAGTGTGTAACACTTTAAAAATTAAAGTTTCTAAAGGCGCTTAAATGCTTTCACCATCACTCAATCACGTATAGCAATTATCCCATCAGTCAATTCTGGTATAAAAGATCCCATCTCATCATATCGCCTTCTGTAAACTATTTTTTAATTAGATTAGTGGTTCTAGATTTCACTCACCTACAAGCGCACAACAAAATAAATAAATAAATAATAAATAATGCTGGACATTTCACACAGCATCATCTAGCCCCAAACTAAGCAAAGCTTGTACTATGGGAACCAGATAACTGATATACTATTTATATACTTTTTTTTTTGTTTGTAAATACATACATATTATACATAGAAACACCCAGACCCGAGATAAATATTTGCAGATCATACAAACATCTATCCCGCGGCGGGGATCGAACCCGCAACCTTCTGCGTCCCAAGCGGGCTTTCACCCACTGCGCCACAGAGGTCGTCAGTACAGTAGGTATATTTCGCCCAACGGATCTAGGCATTCGTGAAGTTAGCCGTTTGTCTGCGCATTGAACGCTTTTTCATACAAAATTGTGTTCTGCACAGAACGGCTAACTTCACGAATGTCTAGATCTATTGGGCGAAGTGTACATCTCTACTATATTACAGACAGACTTGAACATGCAACACCTTACCTTCACAACCTCCACTGCTCCTCTTAGACTGGTTAAGCTTTTTATCAGCATATGCGAGCCAGCGGTCACCCAACGCCAATGGATTGATCGGCGTGCTTCCTCCAAGGGGGCAGGGGCAAGGGTAGCAAGTGGTCACCGACATCCTGTCTTCTAAAGTCCCCGCATCGAACACCGCGAAACGTTCAGAGAAAGATACCACCACTGAACGCTTATTTGCCAGCACATCAAGAATTTGGTTCTTGAATTTTATGCTCTTTACCTGTTAGAAAAATAATGATACACATTTGAAAAATATACAGTCAAGACAGTCGTCATTTTTATACTTATAACATAACATACAACTGCTAACATAGCTCAGAGCTCCACCGCTTCACCGCTACATGGCGCTAACCGAAGCGATTTGAATCCTAGATCGCGCTGACGATGTTTCCAAGCACCTTTAAAGGACTATCCGACATTAACTGTCAACTGAAAGGCCCCAAGGTATGTGGACCAGTTGGCGTCGACCTTAGTGAGGTGAGATCTCCCTCTTTGCCTTGAGTTGGGGGGACTACACCTACCCTCAAATAGGTAATAAAAGCATAACTTTTTAATTTTCTATTCTACTCCTACTATCTTTTAGGCAATTTGTATGATACAACTTAGTGGCTAAATAAATCTTACCTGTTCACCACCCCGTATAGATATGAAACTCAACGAGCAGAAAGCTGGTCCAGGACTGGCTGAATCACACAAGGCAATCAAAGGCCTCTTCGGCGCGAAGCAGTCTCCTCTTACAGGCGTGGGTAGTATTCTCAACACACGCACGGTGCCTTGACGCCAGGATAAGACCTCTTGTGCTTCCCCATTGGGCGGGATGAGCCAAACTTGCACGCCCGCTCCATATCCGAGGATCAGTAGTAACGGTGATATTTCGGTCTCGCCGTCGCCTTCCGGAGTGGGCTCGTTTATGTCAGCTGTTTCGAATCTATGCAAAAATATTTACTTATGTAAACTAATCCTCATATTAAGGCTTTGAAAGATAAAGGAAACCATTGCCTAGTAGCTGGTAGTAAGGCAGTACAAAAAAGAAAAGTAGTATGTCAAATACCACAAGCCACAAGTCTATTCAATTGGAGACCGCGCAGAATATCACTTACTTCGTTAATTTATCAAGAACGACTAGACAAGAACGAGTATATCACGACATCTTATGAGTAATTCATCAATCTCAGTGATTGAATATGATTGATAGCAAAGTCAAATGGTAGTTTGCTACAAACCAATGTGATGTAACATAACATAACACATGGTTTCCCCTCAAAGGAAACAGATGTTACTATTACTTTCAGCCTACAATACATAAAAAACCAGCAAAGTGCGAGTCGGAACCGCGCACGAAGGGTTCCGTACCATCCTAATCCTATCCTAATATTATAATAAATCTGAAATCTGAAAGTTTGTGAGTATGTTTGGATATTTGGATGTTTGTGTAACAATCACGCCTAAACCAGTAAACCGATTTGGATGAAACTTGGAATAGGCATAGAATATAGGCTATTTTGTATTGGGCTCCCATACAACTTTCCCTTAAATATTTATTTTATTCTGTTTTGTAGTAGTTGTTGTTATAGCGGCAACGGAAATACATTACCTGTGAAAATTTTAACTCTCTTACTATCACGGTTCATGAGTTACAGCCTGCTGACAGACCGACAGACAGACAGTGAAGTCTTAGTAATAGGGTCCCATTTTACCCTTTGGGTACAGAACCCTAAAAAAGGTTGCCTGGCGCTGTTTACATCATAATTAATTAATTATACTTAGCGCAGATGGAAAAAACTTAGGTGTTTTCTCCAACTTCCTAGGTTTACGGAAAGTTTATTAAAAGGATTACCTGGCCCATTGTATAACATCCTTGGGATCGATAGTGGACGACGTGAGCTTCACATCGTTGATGAAGCCGGAGACCGCGTCAATGATGGAACGGTCGGCGGGCGGCTGAGAGGGCACCGTGAGGGGCCCCCCAGACCGCGCGTGTCGTGGCGACTCCGCCGACATCCTGTCCTAGTATCGCCTGTGAATAACAAACAATACTGAAAATGTATACCGTGCCTAGGGTCAGTTATGATGTTATTTGTTTGATGTTGTAATGGTATAATGGTGATGTATAATTATGGTTGTTTTGTTTACAGTTTTGTAAACAGTCTTTTGGACGTAGGTAAATATGCTGGGTTAAGCTTTTCCAACAATACAGATAGACCTTTCTATACTACCTGTGTCTACTAGCAGTTCTTAGTGTGAGAATAATAATAATATAATAATTCATTTCAGACTACATTAGATTAAGTAACATGATCAGAATAACTTAATCTACGGTCCTTATTTTATTTAAATACAATAGATAGGTAGGTACACATTTCGAAAACAAGTTAAGATAATATTAATTCAATAATTCGAAATTCAAAAAATTTTATGAATTCATTATTTCACCTGACTGTACTATTACCAATAGTGATGATAGGTCAATCAAATAAAAACTAGTAGGTACTTAGGTAACTTAAAAAACATTGAATGACCTTGACTTTGACTTGATATTGAGATGCAAGCTGTAATAAAAAATAATCAAAACACCCTCATTAATACAAATAATAGCTCACCAACAAAGGCTTTATAAGAGGGTAGACTATGTTAAAATAAATTAGCAGGTAGGTACAGACAGCAAAAGAAATATGTCACTTCATCACTAGTGAAATATAAATGGAATATTTTACCTTTATTTGTTTACACCTGCCAGTCCACTTTTAACTTAAAAGCTGCAAAAAACTGATTTTTTTTTGACCTAGCAAACAGTGCACTGATTTACAGTTACTATGGTAGCCTTCACACTTGTATTATTTGAATTGCGTAAAAATGTATAATACGAGTCAAAATAGATCAACAATCACTGGTATTACATAATGCTGAGAACAACAAACAAATATCACTCAAAATTAATACGCTGTTGTGATTGTGAAACAGCTGGTTTCTAGCTATACAAATAACTATGGCTGTGTATCGCTCAAGGGTCCGAGGACAAAGGAAGGAAATCGATTGCAGGTCGACTTCTAACTAAACGCAGATATCTTTCTAACACACGTTCAGATATTGAAAACTACTGCGTATTACATTAGAACTTACCTTGTTTACGAAAACAATCCTCATTTTAAATCCATTTTCGAGTAAAATGCAATTGCGTCGTTTAGCTGGCAGTCGAAAACAATGACGTCACACGGAATAAAAAACAAAACACAACATCTAAAATTCCACTCCCGCTTTCAATTAAACTATTATTAACTAATCAATACATCATTGATATAAATTATTACGCTAAATAATTATGTACAAAATATACAAAGATTTACGAAAACAGATGATTTTGTTTGAATGATGACAAAATGACAATACACCCCCACTCCTAGCTAGTTGCGTTCATGCATGAGTGAATTGAGTGAGTGAGGTCGAGTTGGTTGGTGTGTGTGCGTGAACGTTCTCTGCGTTCTCTGCACAGAGGTTCTCTGCACAGAGTAGGTTCTCTATTGGCACGAAATATGGTAGTGTGTCTTTTGTGTGCATGTGTGATCTAATAGAAAATACGGAAAAGAGGAGTAGCTGGATGGAAGGAACACGGAGTAAGGAAGGAACCAATGATGGGAGGGAACTGTCTCTTTCAATGAACACTCGGGAGTCGGGACGAATTATAAAATATTATCGTGAGATCACTCACGTAGAGTAGTAGGTACCGAAATAATAAAATCGGTCGGTAGGTAGCTAGTTCTACTGACACGGAAGTGACGGATCCGACCTAGGACCAAGTATCATACTGGACAGAGCCTGCGACGTTGCCGCTCTTGTATCTGTGTAACAAACCTAGTAGTCATGTATCTTTGTCTATCTCACGGAGCTTAGCTCCGAGTAAAAGAGATAGCTAGTGTACGTTTGGCAACGCAGCACTGTAGGTGTAAGTCGTGTCAGTTTATGACTACCTTGGTAGTCAAAACAGTGTGAGATCGTTGGAGAAAAATCAAGAAAAACTTAAAAATTACTGTGTTTAGGCTTAAATTAAATTAATAAATTGAAACTATGCCATGTTCAGCTGTGTATTGTTCATCAAGAACTACAAAAAGAGGAGTAAAAGACCCGGAATTATCATTTCATGCGTAAGTTTTTGATAACATTTCCTCTCGATAAAAATGCTAAAATAATGAGTTCATGACTATAAAAACAGTAGTAATAGCATTGTAGCAATCTAGTTATTATGTTCATATGTGATTTTGATTCAAAATAATGTAAAAACCACCAATTTAAAGCCTAAATAAATTTAGCTTCTGTGCTAGTGATGCGCGTAGAGTCAAATCTAGTTTTATCGATAGTATTTAACTTTCATGTTTCAATCTTGAATAAAATTGCGATATTTCGAACTGCATTCACAGTATGGAAATAAAATTATTATAGTCAGATCCCCTAAGAGCGTTTTCCTGTTGCTAAAACGGTTAAGGTACCTGTCCTCCGTGGCCCATCTCAAAAATCCACCCTGTATTATCAGTTATCTAGTACCAATAACCAAGTTCTGCATAGCTTAGGGCTAGATGGTGCTGTATGGATTGTCCTGCATTATTTACTATTTATTTACTCTGTGTTAATAGGGCAGTGCCCTACTGCGGTTCTATGATAGATTATTCTTTAGTCAGGTTAATAGATTTTCAAAATTAATGTTGCAGGTAGCGAAGAAAAGAAAACCACCTCAGCGCAAGTTTAATAAAGATTAAGACTTGATTAAGACCAATTAAAATGCTTTTTTTTTTCATTTCGTCTTTATTCTATCGATAAGCTCGTCAGCAAAGTCACATCTCTAGTCACGCACACTAATACAATTCTGCAACCGCACACTAGCAAAAAATGGACACGCGTAAAACGAAATCACTCTGTCCAGTATGATACTTGGTCCTAGGATCCGACCGACGGTCGCCAAGCGTTATATATAGAGATACTCATGGATCAAGAAGAATATATTGATACTAATTCTTACCTACCCCTAGGTATTACCTGCAGCTGCAGGCCAAATACTTCGTTTTATAGCTAGAATGCGGTACCTACTCATTTTAAATAAAAAATATGTAGGGACTTTAAGGGACCTAGGCGAAGGACTTATGGATCGCAAGCGAACGATACCGACTTAAAAAAAGAGGATCTTAAAAAATACGATAAAATTGATGGCAAAAAAACGTTAAGAGAGACGAGAGCACAGATTAGGTAAAGATAAATGACGAGAGACGCTTCTAATTTTTACTCTTTGCTAAAGAATGTACGGCACTCACACAATGATATAATTACGTTTCTTTCCACGCAAAATTCCACATGCAACTATTATAGATAATAGATGGTTAGAGGTCTATGGGCTATTTTCACCCTCTCTGAGTAGCGTTTCACCCTACACTTACTCCGTGCGTTTCACCAAACTCGGTTACTTAGTATTATTAGCTATAGAAAAGTCATTTACTAAAAACAATATCTAAACCACTCCAAAGTTATTAATTGATATACCTACATACATAGCTGGGCATTAACTCGTTAATCCGTTAATCGTTAATTAACGAAGTTAACATTTTGATTAACAGATTAACTTTTAAGTTAACTTTTAAAAATGTTAACGGACACATTAACTTCCGTTAATATGCAGAAGTCCGTTAATCGTTAATCCAATGCCTACTATTTACCGCACGGCACCGCGGCGCGGCGCGAAAAACAGGTTCAGACAAGTATGAAATGAATGACAAGTGCCGGGCGGCGCGCGGCAGCGCGTGAAACAAAAACAAAACTAGATATATTTGGCCGGCGCGTGCGAGTGAGAAAACTGCGAAGAATTTTTTTTCGTTTGATCTTTTATTTTATGAATTATACATGTATTTTGTTTTATTCATAACCTGTTAACTTCCAAAACCTAAACCAATAAGTTTTTTAAGTTCACTAACGCAACGATATAAAAATGTAATTTTACACATATTAACGGATTAACGATTAACGTTAACTTGCGTTAATTCTTCCGAAATGTAACGCTTTAGCGTTTAACGAAGCTGACTTTTTTTGTAGCGGATTAACGATTAACGAAGTTAACTATTTGATTAACGGTGCCCAGCTTTGCCTACATATTTTCTACGCTAGAACTTGCTTTATTATCTTGTGTGTTTAGTCCACAGAATACAGTTTAGTTTACGCAGATCGTAGGCAGTTTTTATTAGGTATAGAAAGTTTGCATTGTACATTAGTACAGGTAGATTAAACTGTCTAAGCTTCAGCCAGTTATTACCTGTTAAAGGACACTTAGAGTTATGTTAAAAACACTTATAATCCTTCTTTTTATGCAAAAAAAATGTTTTTCCGCAACAAATGTAAAACACAATGTATTGTTCATACTTGTTGATGATTTACGCCATCTATCGGTCGAAAATATTACCTTTCCAAATATAGAGAGACTATCAGCTAGAGGCGTCAATTTTAAACATGCTTTTGCTCAGGTAAGTTTTTAATTAACTTAGAAGTATCAATATTTTAATTCAAATTGCTGAATACCTACCTACCTGTAAGCGCCTGTAGCAACCAACAGACTTCTAGTTACAATGTAATAGGTACTTACTGTTTATTTCAGCAAGCCCTTTGCGCTCCAAGCCGAAATTCTCTTCTGACTGGTCGACGTCCAGACTCTCTCCACCTATACGATTTCTACAGTTATTGGCGTGATACAGCAGGAAATTTCACGACATTGCCGCAACTCTTCAAGGAGAACGGATATGAAACGTTCTCCGTGGGGAAAGTTTTCCATCCTGGGCCAAGTTCAAACTTCACTGACGACTACCCGCATAGCTGGTCACACTACCCCTACCATCCCCCTTCTGATATGTATAAAGATGCCGCAGTATGCAAAGACAACATTACGAAAAAACTTGAAAGCAATCTCCTTTGTCCAGTAAATGTGAGGCATCAGCCAGGACACACTTTGCCAGATTTGGAGAGTTTGGACTATGCTGTTAATATTCTGAAAAAGAGATCTAATAAAAACAGACCTTATTTTCTGGCTGTTGGGTTTCATAAGCCTCATATTCCTCTTAAGTTCCCAAAGAAATTTTTGAGTAAGTCGAGCAAAATATTTGTGTTTGAACAAAATACACTTTAGTGATTTAGTTAAAAGATTAAGTTTGTACCTACCTATACCTATTTATTTATGGCCTTTCAGGGAAAGTTCCTATCAATGAAGTGGATCCACCAAGATTTCCGAGCATACCAAAGGGAATGCCTTTAGTGGCCTGGCACCCATGGACCGACATTCAAAGTAGGAATGATATCAAGAGACTGAACATCACATTTCCTCTAGGAACAATGCCGAAGAAGTGGACATTGAAGATACGACAAAGCTACTTTGCCGCCGCCAGTTATATAGATGCCTTGATTGGCAAGCTACTAAGACATGTGGATATGAGGAAAACTATTGTTGTCCTTACAAGTGATCATGGTTTGTGTCCTATAAATATATTTTAGCACACAGAATAAGACATGCGAGCCTTACTCAGATAATAATAATCTACCTTCATTATGGTTTGGTAGGGCTACCCAGTACTTACGGTGGAATCTTTAAATCATTATTCCTTGCAGGTTGGTCACTAGGCGAGAATGGTTTATGGGCGAAATACAGCAACTTCGACGTCGCATTAAAAGTACCCTTAGTGTTCGTTGTGCCAAACATATCTCAAAAATCAGTTCAGTCCCCTGTTGAACTGATTGACATATTCCCGACTTTAGCAAACCTCGCTTTGGGCAAAAATATACCAAAGTGTAAAGGCAATAATGACAAGAGTAAACTATGCTTGGAAGGAAAAAATCTTAAACCATTATTGGAAGGATATGAAAACACAAGTTATTACGCCATAAGCCAATACCCAAGACCAAGTGAATACCCACAAAAGAACTCGGACAAGCCACGCCTTAGGCATATAAAAATAATGGGATATAGCATTAGAACAAAAACATACAGATACACTGAATGGGTCTCATTTAATAACACTTCGTTTATAATTAACTGGAATAAAATATATGGCTTGGAACTATACAATCACATCATAGATCCAGAAGAATCTAATAATTTATATTTGGTTTCAAAGTATAAAAATATTCAAATCAAGTTATCTAGATTGTTGAGATCACATGTTGACCCGAAATACTCAAACATCTAGAGGCACACACTGGCGCATACTTCCAACTTCCAGAACAATATTGTTTTTCAAAATATTTTTTTATTATGAATTACTTAATTTTGTACGTAAACAGATCATTATTTTATTTATACATATTGTACACACATAATACATATCAAATCGGACTAGGAATGCAGAAATCTTACAACAAACCAGAGTCTTTTTAGTTTTAAATCTAGCTTACTATATCTTATAAGCAACAATAAAAATTGCACCAATTAACAGTCATTATAAAGCACTATTTATCATACTAAGCTCCTTTTGTCTTCTGGCAGTGGGCGTCTTGATTTTTCCTCCATCTCTTGTTGTTTAAATCTAGCGTAAAAAGCGCTGCTAGCCAGCACTATCACGTTGGATGACCACCATAGTGAATTTTTAGATTCGTTGTACCATTGGGTGGCCATAACTGTTTGTGCGCATGCCTTGGCAGTGCCTGAGATGTTGTGGGTTAATGGTGAAGTGACCTGTAATAGAAATAAGACTTGTAAAATATTGTATTGATAGGCGTAGCACAAGGATCTACTATAGTTCCACTTGTATTCTTTTTTATAATTTAAAAGAGAATATTGGCTGAAATTCGCTTCTTCTTTGACCATTATCAAACTAAAAAATTAAACAAACTATTCATCAAACTAAAAAATTCAACAGATATTTGTCTCGGGTCTGGGTGTTTCTATGTATAATATGTATGTATTTACAAATAAAAAGTATATAAGTAGTATATCAGTTATCTAGTTCCCATAGTACAAGCTTAGCTTAATTTGGGGCTAGATGATGCTGTGTGAAATTGTCCAGCATTATTTATTTATTCATTTTTAACAAATAGATATAAATAACACACCCAACAGTCACATATTCCAAGGACATTTGGAATCCCTGTATATCTAGCTTGCTACACTACCAGAGTCTATTTACTTACCTTTATTTGCAATGATGTGAAATATCCAATACCGAATCCGCAAATCCCACCAATAACCATCTGCATCCAAAAGAATGTACTATCAAAGTTATTGTAGTTCGTCACAACCGATAGTTCTCCATTGATTAAGATCAATGGTAGAAATAATATGATTGAGTATGCATTATTGTAGTATGATAACAGCCATATCTCTTGGTTCACACTGGGTAAAACTTTTTTTGTGTAGATTGAATATAGAGATAGCATTAGGGATCCTATTACGCCGTAGATAGTTCCCGTCAGTGAGAATGAATCTGAAAATAAAAGAAATCAAAGATAAAAGTAAGTAAGTAAGTTCGCAAACAATGTTTCAGGCACTTCGGCATCATGTATAGTTTAGGCATAAGGTGCCTCCAGACACAGTATAAAATATCGTCTACTAGAGAGGCAAATACCCAAGTTTATATACTTTTCAATCGTATTTTTTAAGCCTACATGCATTTCAATTTATGTTATTACATTACATTATATAATACAACATGTGGTTAAAACAGGATATAAAATATAGTCTTAAAGGAGACTGTTCAAAAGCGGTCTATGAAGCTAGAGTGATCCTGTCTTGGTATTTCAGTCGAGATGCCTCATCTACATCCTTGTGCAAAGGGGCATCAAAATCTAACTGGCCAGTTTTGAGATATAGAGGGTGGATTTTAGAGGCGGGGTAGTAAGGGCGGTTTCTTAACCGTTCTGGTTACACGAAAACGTTCCTAGGAGACCATCCTTATTTTTTTGAGATATTCTAAACTGCATCCACAGATTTTGGAAAAAGTGTACAGTCAGCGAAAAAAATGGTGACCAAAAGCGGTCTTTGAACCAATAGCAATACTGTTATAGTATTTCTGTAGAAATACCTCAACTATATCATTGTGCAAATACAAAGACAGTATCGCTCTAGCTTCGTAGACCGCGTCCCATACAATTTTGAACAGTCTTGTTTGAGTGAGTATTAAAAATAAACTCTTGAATTCATTACCTATCAGTAGCAGTAGCTACTTTCACATTTTCATTAACAGCATGCTGATAATGAAAATGTGAAAGTTTGTTGAAACATTGTAATTATTTATAACTAGCTTCTGCCCGCGGCTTCGCCCGCGTGCTACCAACATTTTGAATTGCCTATAATGCTATTCCAGGTCACTATCTACGATTATTCCAAGTTTCATCCAAATCGGTTCACTGGTTTAGGCGTGATTTAAACACAAACATACAAACATCTAAGCAAACTCACAAACTTTCAGCTTTATTAAATAAGTGGGATAGTTTAATATATTGTAGTACCTATTACTTCATACTCACCAAGTAAACTTTCTTGATCCACACCGAGATAAAATCCAAAAATAATAAAGGCACAGCATGACATACATCTGTATGAAGTTGTCTGTCCTAGTAGCACCCAGCTGAAGATAACATTGAATACCGTTGTAAGAGATCTGCCTACATAGTAGAATGGTACTCCAACATACTTCAGGCAAAGATTGTTTGTAGCTATCATCAGTGTAAACATCAATGATAGAGGTATGACCTGAAATAGTAATAAAATAAAGTACTGATGTGTAGTTTGTGTGTGTAGATTTCTTTCTGTATGTGTGTAAGCTATACTGAGCGCTCATTCCTCCATGGTGCATTCCCAAGCTTACGCACACAGAAACAATGTGCATGTGCATCAACACAACACACACAATGAAGACCAACCCACTTTATATAGAACAACTGTATGAAAAATATCAACCTTCAGAATGTATTGATTTTCCATGTAGTATGTAGAGCAATCTGATAAGTCGATAACATTCCAGAGCAACATGCGTACATTCCACAATTATGAAACTAATGACTGAGTCATTAGTTAAATAAATATCCAGTTATTTTTTTTAATTTTACTTTATCTCTCCATAAGTAGTGACTTCATCATCATCATCCACAGCTCGACTTCACCCACTGCTGGGTATAGGCCTCCCTAAGCTTGTGCCATTCACCAAGACCCTGCGCTAATCTGACCCATTGACGGTCCGCGACATGAACAATGTAGTTATTGATACCAATACTACATGGTTGGATTGTGTGAGAGAGGATATGAAAATGTGTGGAAGAAAAGTTGACAAGCGTAGTATCGAATGGAGGAAGAATACATGCTGTGCCGACCCCACTTAGCGTGGGATAAGGACAAGGGAATGATGATGACCAATACTACCTATATTCTTTTTTTATTTTACTTTATCTATCTCTATGTAGTGACTTAGTGAGCA
Source organism: Epirrhoe alternata (assembly GCA_963565295.1). Classification (NCBI taxonomy): domain Eukaryota; kingdom Metazoa; phylum Arthropoda; class Insecta; order Lepidoptera; family Geometridae; genus Epirrhoe; species Epirrhoe alternata. Next base: position 5,775,327 of record OY751381.1, on the reverse strand, counting down.
TTATTTATACCCATAATTAGATTAGCCCAAAGTCACAAGCAAATTATAAAAAGGTCTCTAATAAAAAACCTAGCTGTAACTGTAATAATTTGAATACATACATTTACAATTTTATTGATTAAAAAAACGTAAGAAGGCATCACCGTGAGTTTTTATAAAGTTTCATGGACATAGTTTTGATAAACTGACAGGATGTAATACATTCTCATATCTATGTTTTTACCAAATACATGTTTATCAGTTAACCATCAATCATTAGCATATACATATAAGTAGAACATATAAAGCTAATTATATGATTATTTGTAGATACTCTTATCAAACCACTTAATTAGCAGTTTGGATAATACATTTTTTTTAGATTTAATACAATTCAACTATATTATGTATGTATAATTAAAATAATTTAGAGACTAGCTTCTGCGCGCGGCTTTGCCTGTGTGGTAACATCATTTTGAATGGCCTATAGGTATGCTATTTCAGGTCACTATCTATGCCTATACCAAGTTTCATACAAATCAGTTGACTAGTTTAGGCATGATTGAAACACAAACATCCAAATATCTAAACAGACTTATAAACTTTCAGCTTTATTGTATGAGTGGGATTACAAAATATTAGTATAAAATATAAAATAATAATTTGCATGTTTAAAAATCTGTTTGGCCTCACCTTTCTTACAGTGTCGAAATGCCATGGTGACCCCTTAGGAAAGACAAACACTCCAGGTATACCTCCAAAACTGCTCAGGAGTGAGCATATTGTGAATGAGACAATACACTGGAACCAGGTGATGAAGAGGGGTGCCTCTAAAGCTACAGATTGACTACTCAGCAATGTTTTGTTAACAAATACTGTGGCTATTGAAACAACCCTGAAAGAAGTTTTAATATAGGTAAATGTGAATACACATTTGCATGCTTATCTTTATGGTCGACATTGTAATGAACTGAACTTTTCAGACCTAACATGAAACATAAATGTACTTACCAGTAACATGAAACCACTATGAATATGTGAATGTATCGAGAACATAGATCTGACCGTGGTTCTTTCATTGTATGTTTTATTTAGCAATACCTAATAATGTGCACTTACGGCTATCAACTTCGTGCCTACTCAGTAATCAGTTTGTGATGTACGAAGTGACTATAAAAAATAAATTCCGTAACTAAAATTACGAATTTGTTATTTTTCTATGGATAATTACATAGGTATTGCATCTAAATCAAAATTATATTAGGTACATGGGGGCGGCTAATACGCTAAACACAAATTAAACTCGGTATTTTCAACAGTCCCCGATGCAATGCAAGCAAGGCAAGTAAAGTAAGTAATGTATTATATTATTTACAGGACACGACAAATTTTTTGACAGTTGTTATTTTCCCGAAAAAATATGTGGAGTCGTTCGACTGGTACTTTTCTCGCATATGTCATGAAAAAAGTGAATAGAATAAAATTAGTTTTCAGTTTATTTTACTTATGCTTTTACTTTGTGTGATTAATGCTCACAATAGGATGTTATGTAATGCTCTTGCCTGTTTTAGCTGTGTAGGTAGTGTAGAATATCAAAACAACCCTTCCTCCTCGTAGGTCTCGGTCATGGTAGAATACCAATAAAGAATAAAGTTTTTATGTAGTAGAAATAGCTCTTTAAGCAGATATACTTATGGCTGGTTTACACTTGTTAAGTGCTTTAGAGTCAAGTAAACTTTTAATTGTGTGTGTAAACCAGCAATTAAGTGCTTTAGTTATCAAGTTGACAAGTAAACCGGTTAAGTGGTTTGACAGCAACTGTAATAGAAATAATCCTATTTTTCTGTTTAGTAGCCCCCCTCTCCGCACTCCGCGACCCCCCCTCTCAAGGTTTGACACTTAATGTATGAAGTCTATAGTATTTATTTCAGTTTGTAGTACAACTTTTTGTTCATACCCTCCGTATTAACAAAAAGTTTACAAAAGTGTTTCAAACACAAGTAGAAGAAGAGTATTTTTGGCTCGTTTCTATTTTAAGCCGGGTCCGCAGCGACATGTTTTTGTGTTTTTGTACAAAATAAAAACATAACCGCCCGTCCTCTGCGCCTATTTGTAGTTATTGTTTTTGTTCATATTTCAAAAATGAGTTCCGACGAAGAAGACGTGAAAACTGTTTTAGCCATATAAAAATAGGATGTATCAAAGAGGTAGGTAGGTACCATGCTAAATCTATAGTTTTAGTTTGTTAGATTAATTTTTTTTCTTTAGTCCACTGCATTTCCAAGAGAAGGATTCAGCTAGGTTGGGCAGCATTTGAAAAACTACGTCGAGTCTTCTCGTCACCCATACCGCAATGTTTGAAAACGAAAGTCTTCTATCAGTGCGTCTGTCATTTAGGGGAGGCCTATGTCCAGCAGTGATATAGGCCGATGATGATGATGAAAATCTAAGCGCCAAACCAATTATTCCAGACGTTCCAGACCATGGATTTAGCATGGTACCTCTTTGATACATTATTTATCTTAGTTCCAGACCAAAAAAAATTACACATTTGACATTGACTTCTTCAACACAAACGAATTCCCCTCCCCCCAGGCAAATGCGGGGGATGTTATCCATTCTTCTCGGAAAACATTTTGTTGTTATTTTTGTCTATGCCAAGACCGAATTGACGTGATATTTTGTACAAAAACATGAAAACACGTCGCTGCGGACCCGGCTTTAAGTAGACAATACTCAAACGTAGTGATTAGATTCTCCTTGATTGTCAAGTAAACTTTTTAACTAAAGGATTCGGTTATTTCTAGCAGCCACTTCGCCATTTTCTTCAAACTTTTATGACCTCTATCTTTCGTCACGCAGTCAAAATTTATGAAAATGACAGGTCTCGCCTGCAAGTGGGGGGGGTGCGGAGTGCGAAGAGCGGGGCTACCAAACAGAAAAATAGGATTATTTCTATTTCGCTTGCAGCTAATCCACTAAACCGATTTAGTTGACAACTTCTTTGAATTGGTGGTTTACACACACAATTAACTGAATTATTTAGTTAAAAATTTAGTTAACTGTTAATCACTTAACAAGTTTAGTATAAACAACCTCATAAAGTGGTCGTAGAAAAGATGCTTTTGTCTAATGTCAAATGTCATTTTACTCTATTCTACCGTAGAGATGATCCATACTAATATTATAAATGTGAAAGTAACTCTGTCTGTCTGTTTGTTACCTTTTCACGCCCAAACCACTGAACAGATTAGGCTGAAAATTGGCATGGATAAAGGTTGTATCCCAGGGACGGACATAGGCTACTTTTTATCCCGAAAAAATCCCGAGGGACCGCGGGTTACACCGCGGGAGCGCAGCTAGTCGTAAATAAGGGTGATCATGGTAAGCAGGGTGATCAACTGAACTCCTCTTTTAGCAGAACGATGTAGTTGAAACTCGGATTTTCGATCAAGTTTCATCTATGATTTTAAAACATGCTGACAGCGAGCTGTTCTGATGATGGAGCCAGTAGCTAGTTCAACGTAACTTCTCAGGAAATAACAGTAAAATATCGGTGTTAGGTTTATTTTAACCTCCTTTTATATTTTACCTATGTTTCTACAATAAATGACATTTTATTTTATTCTATTCTTCTAACCAGTTCATGATATTAGGTGCTTACATTAAAATCTTGTATCGAAATATATTTAATTAACAAAAACTTATTATTATGTTGAATTCAACCTTATTAAGCACGTCTTCGCTTGTCATTGCGAAACGAACTTGCGAGTTTCACTTAATCACTAAACTGGTTTAGTGAAAACGCACGGCTGCTAGAATTAACTAAATTTTTAAGTTAAAAGTTTACCTGACACTAAAGCACTTAACAAGTGTAAACCAGCCATTACTCTGTGAGCAGATCACAGAGTAACTTGACAGCGCCAAATCTTTGCTTTTGTCAGTGTCAAATCTTTAAGTTTGTCAGTTATCACTGTCAAATGAAATCAAACAGCTTATTCAGTTCAGTCAGTAGCCATGCTTTCAAGAAAAAGATAAAGTTAGTTGTATTTTGTATGCAGTGAATGGCGTTTTCTTGTGAAGTTTTTTTATAAATCCCCGTGCGTTATAAAACGGACATTCTGCTCCGGCCTCTTCGTTTTGGATCGACAATCATGGATTCTTCAACAACTGAGTTTGATACCCCAGATGGTCAAGAAAGAATCACAAGATTGTTGGAAGACAGTCTATCTCCTTTGAACATTACGTTATTCGTAATTATTAGTTTATTGATCTACAAAATTATAAGAAGGTTTACTGCCAGCCCCTTAGAAGCAGAGTACGATGAGCTCCCTAGGCTTCGCAAGGACATGATGGTTGCAGAGTTGCGGCAATACGATGGGAACCAGCCAGACGGCCGGGTGCTCATCGCGGTCAACGGTTGGATATTCGACGTGACTCGAGGACGCCGCATCTACGGACCCGGTGAGTGCATTTGCATATGTCGCTGTTTATAAATAGAGTTGACACCTTAGTGACTCACAACTTTGCTCAGAATGCATTGTTTACATTGCATACAAATTGAATTAAGAAAATTTACGCATTCTAAGTCGCCACCGTTAGCCAATCAATCCGTGACAAATGTAATTATTATTTACTTGGAATGCTATGGGAAATTGTAATTTTCAGGTGGTCCATATGCAGCTTTTGGTGGCAAAGATGCCTCCAGAGGCCTGGCCACATTCTCTGTGACCTCATCAGACAAGGAGTATGATGACCTCAGTGACTTGAACTCAATGGAGATGGAATCTGTTAGAGAGTGGGAAGCACAATTCAGAGGTAAATAAAAGTACCTAGCTGGTTTAATTGACCTTTGGTAAATGAAATGCACTTGGGATTTTATTAGAGGTCAATTATAACTGCAGTGTAAATTGCTTCATTAGCACCGGTACATGGTGGTTTTGTTCTTTATTTGAAACACTTTATTTTGAAAGTACTTACATTTTGTTGGTTTGAGTTGTAGATTAATCACTTTTGACTCGTAAAGTCTGTCTAGTATAAAAAGTCTATAAAAATTTTGTTGTGTTTTCCCCATGATTTAAAATATTGCTTTTTATTTAGTGATTGGAAGACAAACATAATTATCATGCCAATTTTTTTGTTAAACATCAAATCAATCATCATCATTTCATCATCATTAGTAGCTCAAATGATAGCCCACTGCTGGACATAAGCCTCCTCCCTCAGACGCCACTCCAATCGGCCCTGTGCTGATCTTATCCAAGTCTTTCCCTCTATGGCCTCTATGTCGTCCACCCATCTGGCTGCTGGTCTGCCCCGGCTCCTAGCGCTTCCCCTTGGGTACCACTCGGTCAGAGCTTTACACCACCTGCCATCACCAAATCTGGCCAAGTGTCCTGCCCAGCGCCACTTAAGTCTCGCAATACGGTCTCCGATGTCTGCTACCTTTGTCCTCTTACGAATATCCGTATTGCGGACTCTATCAAGCAACGATATTCCAAGCATGGCACGCTCCATGGCCCTTTGTGCGACCCTCATTTTGTGCACAGTTTCTTTAGTGAGCGTCCATGCTTCAGCACCCTATGTCAATGTGGGCAAGACACAATGGGTAAAAAGTTTGGTTTTCAGGCATTGTGGCATTTTGCGGTCTCTGAAAATGTCTTCCAGCTTTCCAAACGGGGCCCATCCTAGCTGTTTGCGACGCATGATCTCCTTGGTTTTATGCCCAATCAAATCAATAATAAACATAAAAAAGGTTATCTGCCTCCTGATGCTATAAATACATATTTATCTAAGTGAACACACCTAGCGATGATAATGATGATAGCAAATGATGAGACATCCAACTATGCCAAATGCAAATAGCATTATGTCCGTCTACTACTTATCCAGATAACTATATGTATCACTAGCTTCTGCGCGCGGCTTCGCCCGCGTGGTACCAAAATTTTGAATAGCCTATATGCTATTCCAAGTCACTATCTACGCCTAGATACCAAGTTTCATCCAAACATCTAAACAAACTCACAAACTCATATAATAAAATTTTCAGCTTTATTATATGAGTGGGATGATATTTTGGCTTTGTTTGTTCTGTTATGTCATGTGACTACATGTCATGTATAATATCAACAAAAAGTAAGCCACATTTAATTGACTTAAAAATTGTTTTTCCCTTCCAAAAGCAAAATTGATGAATTAATAGATGTCCTTTCCTTGCTCTCTATCATCATGCCAATCCCACTTATATAGTAAAGCTGAAAATTTGTGAGTTTGTTTAGACTGTGTTTCAATCGCCCCTAAACCAGTGAACAGATTTGGATGAAACTTGGAATAGGCGTAGATAGTGACATATAGGCTATTCAAAATGTTGGTACTACGCGGGCGAAGTCGCGAGCAGAAGCAAGTATTAAATACAGATAGAATTACTTTAACGTTTTGAATAGTTTATTTTTCTTTGTAAGTTTATTTTTTACTACTTTCTCTTTATTAAGCTCTGATAAAAGGGTAGTATACCTATTTCAACTTTATGATAATGCGCTATCGTTATCTGTAATCATATCTGATGTTTATTACAACTGTTGGATGCATTTCTCACTCAGAATTGTCTTAATCATTCTGTCAATTTGTACTTGGATTTTAGAGAATGTGTAAGTTCCGAAGTTACCGAAATTAAACATCCACTAATGGACAGGATCATCATCATCATCATCATCATCTCAGCCTTTTTTACGTCCACTGCTGAACATAGGCCTCCCCCATATGGACAGGAACTGAACCAATAATCTTGGGGTGGAAAGACGACATAAAAACATAACTGGGCTCTATTATATGACAAAAATATTTTAATGATTAATAAATACTTAACTGTATTATTGTTTCCTCTATTACAGAGAAATACGATCTCGTGGGAAAGCTCCTGAAACCCGGCGAGGAGCCCACAAATTACTCAGACGAAGAAGCCGAAGAGACCGACACCTCGACCAACACGCCCGATGAGAAGAAGGACAACTGAACTATGGAACCGCTTGCATTCAAATTGTCTGTTGTCAATGTTTACCTAGCTGCCTTGTATGTGCACCATTTCAAAGGTTTGAGTTTTGTGTCGTGTGCCATAGAAGCCGATACGACCTGCTAGATGCCGTGCTATTTAGTCTTGTGTAAATAAGTAACACTCAAAACTCTTGACTTGACACTTGTTCACCTACTAATTCATTTCGGGCACAAGCTTTATATTACGTCGTTCCTTTTTAATTTGAATTTCAGCAGGAACTGCGAGATCCACTGACAATCGTGATTTATAAATACAGCCCATTTTAAAATAAATACTCTGTAAAATATTTCAAAGTAATACAGGATTTAGTCGGAAATAGACAAAGCTGGGCACCGTTAATCAAATAGTTAACTTCGTTAATCGTTAATCCGCTACAAAAAAAGTCAGCTTCGTTAAACGCTAAAGCGTTACATTTCGGAAGAATTAACGCAAGTTAACGTTAATCGTTAATCCGTTAATATGTGTAAAATTACATCGTCAGAATGAGTTCTCCTTTTTGTCTTGCCCCGGTTAGAGCCCGCCTTAACAATCTCTTCAAACTGTACGTACTGTGACTCATGTACCCTTCTTACATGTTGTTTCAAATTATTCAGGCTTGATACATGAACTTTTATTTTGGTGTCTTTCGGCAAGCATCGCTTACACGCAAAAAGTATTTGCTGGCCCGATCTGGATACAAATTCCACATACTCAGTCAAATGTGGCCATGGATTCTCATCAGCATCGCTGGAATTCGATTCCATGTCTTCCATGATATGGTTTTAATTACTACACTGCACAAACTTTTTCTAACTAAATTACACTCACAAACAAAACACTCGTCACTGTAAGCACCGGCGCTAAGTAATAAAATGATCAAACGAAAAAAAATTCTTCGCAGTTTTCTCACTCGCACGCGCCGGCCAAATATATCTAGTTTTGTTTTTGTTTCACGCGCTGCCGCGCGCCGCCCGGCACTTGTCATTCATTTCATACTTGTCTGAACCTGTTTTTCGCGCCGCGCCGCGGTGCCGTGCGGTAAATAGTAGGCATTGGATTAACGATTAACGGACTTCTGCATATTAACGGAAGTTAATGTGTCCGTTAACATTTTTAAAAGTTAACTTAAAAGTTAATCTGTTAATCAAAATGTTAACTTCGTTAATTAACGATTAACGGATTAACGAGTTAATGCCCAGCTATGGAAATAGACTGAATCAAGTTTGCGTTTGCTGTCGGCTTTGCGTCTAACCTTGCTTGTAATAAAACCTACACCTTTTTCGATATGGAAACCGCGTCATAATCCGTCCAGTAGAACTAAATATAGAAGCCTACATAAATACGACGAACAATTATTTTCTCAATTTTACGACGCACGCAGTCACTTCAAACAGCAGTCTAAAACGGCGAGTTATTTTAGTAGGTAACGAACGGATTAAGGTCTGATAGCAAGATATATAAAGTATGTTCTCTGAAAATGTATAGTAACAAATATCCAATGAAATAATAAATAATGATGCCAATCTGCCAACAATTTGTTTCTGTAATGTTTGTTTAATGTTAACTGATCTAATGTCAGGATGCAGCTGAAAAATAAATCTGAAGTCAAACATGTTAATTTTTTTACGTAGTTCATCATTTGTTTAATTTTAAATTGCTAAATTGATGGCATTATTAATTTCGGAAATGCAATAGCTACTAGCTTTTTTGTACTTACGCTTATTAAGGCCTAAAGCAAGCCAGAGTTAAAATTGACGAGTGGATAATGTAAATAATGAAGTCTATAGTCACCTATGTCGTTGAACTGTTACGAAATTTGGATTAATTTTATATCTTTCTTAATTATAAAGACTGATGATGGCATATTAAGTTATAGACAGGGGATGGGTAATATCATAAATGAAATTTTATGCACATTCCTTTGGTGGTGCTTTCAACTCTTGAATTTCTTATTGAGCAAAGTTTTTGGTGTTATAGCTAGCCGCTTCATTCATTTTATTATGATGACACATCTGCAGGGAATATTAATGCACTACTAATTGTTCTATTTAGAAGAATAAATGCTTTACATAACTGAACCTTTGCATGTGTTAAGGGTTCGGTTACTTACATTATCTATTATGTACTTGAAAAATGAAAAATATAATAAAAGAGTAAAAACTCTGTGTACTTTTGAATTTAAATGTAGAGTTGCAAGTTATAAAAAAATACAAAAAAAGGTAATGTGCATAATATGTGATTAATATGTTTTGTTTTATTGTTCTTTTATTTGGACGCGTTTTATTGTTTGTTCCTTACATAATGTGTCTGGTGATTGTGATAGTCGGGTGTTTTAATTAGGAACCTATTTTAATGCATTTGTTGTTTGCAACTAACGAACATTAATCTTCACATGAGACTTTTTAACTTAAGTACAAATCTCACATAATATGGCTTAATTATTGCGTGCGATGACTCGTGTTCGTAACTAGTTCTTTGTTAGTTAAACATAAATGTTATAAAGTGACAGAAGCGACAGTATGAAGTTATAAAAATAGCTACTTGTATAATGTTTCGCCTTTACCTAGCACCTCTGTACAATATTTTTAAAGACAAATTAAATAAACTTACTAGTTTTAATCTGTATTTAAAAAAAAACTTTAGACCTTAGTCAATTGAACCAACTCGAAAAATGTTTTTGAACCTCTGTACAATATTTAAGACTATCAAATTAAATAAACTTAATCTGTATTTAAAAAAATTAACCTTTAGTAAATTTTGAACCAGCCCGAAAAATGTTTTTGAAACACAGTTCATGGCATTTTGTGTTCGTTGACACATCATTGATTTATTTCACCTTCATGCTCTTTTAACTTAATCATCAATAGAATTCGTGTTTTAAAATTAAATGCTCTATTTCTATTGTCTTCTTAAGAACATTGTAGCTTTTCCTGTTTTAACTTGATCTGAATGTTAAAGCTGACGGTTGCATTTGTATGTATTGTTTATGCATAAAGATTATATTGTATGTATTGAGAATACCTCGTATTTTTATTGAATACAGTAAATATTAAATTAACTTAGAAAACTAGACTTCCAACAATCACGACATGGCTCGGTAGACTTTTTCAAAGACTAACTTACTAAAGATCCTTTGAAGATGTCGTTTATTTAGGGCTGTTTAGAGACATGTCCATATTATTAGGCTCATACTCGAATTTTGCAAAGGTAGCATTCCTAGCGTAAAAAGTTTCAAAGAAATAGTTCGTATGAGTCAGTGGCCGAGTGACGGAGTTTAAGAAATACCTAGATTGCCGGATAGATAGGCCAGTGGTGTGCTCTCCGAGGCACACCACTGGCGGTCACCCATCCAATAGTACCAAACCAACGTAGATGCCTGTTCAAGACTTCTGATTAGGAATGGCTAACTCGTGTTTTTTATTCATCACACAAGTGTGTTGCTCAACCTCTAACCAATACAAAACAAACAGCCTAACGACGATCGATTCCAGCGACTTTCAGAGGACTAAAAGATGTCCTATAAAAGCATCAGATGCTGCTATAAGACTGAAAAGATTAGATACAGCAGGCCAGGTTTAATATTCAGATTTGCCAAGTAAATGATAATTTTTATTTGACGCGTCGCTTCCCAATTCAATGTGCATTGAGCCTAAAGCGTCAGGAGACAAACTTTTGGCATTGAGATGGAATGGGTTCGGGCAGCACCCATCTATCTTTTGCATTTTCCGGTTTCCACAGGACTAATTTTTTTTTTCAAAAACGACACGTATTATTTTAAGCCACTTACTAGCTAGGCTAACAGAGTTGTCTGTGGGTAACGTACAGTGCCACTAACTTAGCTAGGCCGGTGAAAGTCGCTGTTATCGCATTTATTGGTGTTGGCAGAAAAATAAATTTTACAGTAAAGTGGGTAAGCAAGGGATTAAACCCAATTAAACCATAGATTTACACGTATAATAATAATACACAGGTACATAGGAATGTGTCAAAACCATTTTAAAAATAATATTAAATTAGTTCCTCTTTTGGCCACCGATCCAGCCGGCGTAGCATGGGGATTGTCTAGGTACCGGAGAATAGAAAGAAATGACAGTAATGACATTAGAGTGTGTTTTTAAGTAGTAGAATAGAAACTCGCGAGCATGGCGTTCCCTAGAAAGAATCTAAAGAATTGTTTCTAATCTTCCTATAAAAAGGCCATCTTTTGCGAGCATGGGGAATAGTTTCTTTCTATTTTTGACATTTAGGATTAGAGTTTTGAGATCTACAATCTTCTCAAATAGTCTACGCCTCCAGTGACCTAGAAAGGTGATTTACATTACTAAAAAAGCCCCAAAAAAATGTTTTGGCTTAGTTTTCATCATCATTTGAAGAATATAAATGATAGGTATCTTCAGAAAACTAACGTTCGTGAGCCAGAGAGCATTTCCAAGCCAGACAAAGAATTGTGAATGAGAAACAACTAAGTGAACCGGAAAGCGGTGGAATACATTTTGTGCCATGAAATAAGGATTCTGCACCTCTCAGGATCTTCCAGCCCAGTTCGAAGTACCTACATAAAGGATAAATAAATAATGCTGGACATTTCACACAGCATCATCTAGCCCCAAACTAAGCAAAGCTTGTACCTACTATGGGAACCAGATAACTGCACTACTTATATACTTTTTGTTTGTAAATACATACATAATGTACAAAGAAACACCCAGACCCGAGAAATATTTGCAGATCATACAAACATTTATCACGCTGAATACTTGCCTACATAGAACTTGTCACCTATTATGTGGTTTAACTTGTACCTACCTAATATCTGTCTACTAGTAGGTTGGTGAAGTAATGTTCATTTTAATATCCACCTAACCTTGATTATTTAGGTTTATTATGCAGGTTTTGTGTTGATTAAAACTTTTTGCTGGAGAGGTTAGGTTAGTTTTAAGTATACCTAGGTACCTACATCTATTATAATTAAGGCTTTGGTGTTTGGCTGACATAGCAACCTATAGCCTAACTCCATAAGTCCTGGAAACATGAACGTATGTTGGTATGACGTGACCGAAGTTACGGGCGTTTATTTTATTAATACAAACAGTAAAAATAGCACGTTTTTATTTATTATTATTACATACATAGGAAATTATTATTATTCTTATTTCTTCTCGGAACAGACCACCAGCCCATTGCTTAGTCAGATGACAAAGCGTAGAATTGATCAACAATGTAAAAGGGTGGCATGGAACCGAGCGAGAGGAGACTTACACCCAGCAGCTGTGGGCATTATCAGGTTGAATGATGATTGTTTGTTTATGTTCTAGAAACTCCATCTTATCTGTGATCTTCCCAATCTGTAACAAAATGATAATAATAATTAGTATTTTTTTTATTTTTAGGGGATTATAGATATTATGCACTGGAGATATGGTTAGTACGTGGATCAGATTACAAAAATTCTGTCCCTGGCACACCGGCGGAGACTACACACAGTAGCATTGTTGCTAAATGTTGTGCGACCCAATGGCTACATAGGGAACCTATTTTTCTTAGTTTGAAATATTACATTGTACTTGTTTATTTACCTTATTAAAAATTCAAGATTTTATGAACTGTCTGAATGGTCTCTTATTCACTTGATACCTTCTAAATTTCTTCTTTTGATTGATTTCCTGAAACATAAAGAAATAATATAATGTAGGCCTTTACATCTTAGTACTTATAAAATTGTACCACCTAGTGGTAATACAATGCCCCATCCGGGCTTTTATTTGGTAAATAAATAAATTAAGACCTCTATGTAAGAACATGAAACAATTAACGATTTTCACTTGATTTATACTGCATCAGAAGGCCAAGGTAGTACCCCGATGAGTGTAGGCATAGGTGCTTACACTCATCGGTACTGTAATAGTGCCTGGGTGGGACATTGTTTGAGATGGATCCGTCTTGCCCAGCACATAAAACATCCTTTGATAAATCTGCTTTTATCCACAGGAAACATAACGTCAATACGTGTGGAGCTGAGTACAGCTCCGGGTTTCCTCACGATGTTTCCATTACCGTCAAGAGCTCGTATAATGTTAAGATAACATATTAGTTTTATGAAACGCAAAATCCATTGATAAAACAACCGGGATTCGATTGATAGGTTAAAATTTAGACAAGACTTACCTATAAAATCTATAGATAGTCAGCTGCTAGACAATATTTGCTTTTAGCAGCATGAAAAACAAGTCCTTAAATGTAGATATTTAGTTTTCAAGACATTTTTAGCGGATTTTCACATTTTGCAGCTTTGTTTACATTATTTTGAAAGAAACATGAAAATGACAAAAATAATGTCAAAATTTCGTTCCGTTCTACGTTTTTTTTTCCGATTACTTACTATTTAGTAACTAATCGAACCACTCGATTAAATGTATTACGTAAAATGGAACGTTGCTCGGATGAAAAGAATGAACGTAAAAATCCATCACTAATGGGTCCTCCGTTCAACCTCCGTTGCTATGGAAAGGAGTTGTCTAGCCGAGATCCTAGACTCTCTCATTCGCCATGCTCGGAGAGTATCCGAGATCGTAGATTAGAATCAACTGAAGAATTAGCTTTTTTACTTTCCAGGGTAGAATAGAAATCAATCGCCATAGTACGCAGGCAGATATATGTTTGTGGCACTGTACACGTGTGGAGCTGAGCTTCGGGTTTCCTTTCGATGTTTTCCTAGATTTTTTACAAAAATACAGTCAATTACTTGATCAGCTTGAACTACGGTGGCGAAACATGGACGCTCACAGTACGGCTAGTCGATCAGCGAGCTTTGGAACGAGCTATGCTCAGAGTTTCTCTGAAGGATAAAATCCGCAATGAGACTATTAGACTCAGAGAATTAGCAAGCTAAAGTGGCAGTGGGCTGGCCATATCTGCCGAAGAACCGATAACCGCTGGGGTAATCGAGTTCTTGAGTGGAGACCGCGACTCGGCAAACGTAGTGTAGGACGCCCTCCGGCCAGGTGGAGTGACAATCTGAGAAAGGCTGCTGGCAGAAGCTGGATGCCTCGAGCCGAGGACAAGGCGCAATGGCGCTCATTAGGGGAGGCCTATGTCCAGCAGTGGACTGCTATAGTCTGATGATGATGATGACTTGATCAGCGATCGTGGAACTTTGAGCTCGTCGCGCTAGTTTTACTTGGGACCATATTTATTCTAGGCCCTGTATTCACAGTTCTTACACAAGCAGGAATCGTGTCTCAGGTTTCGATTTTTATGGAGAACTGTCAAAAAAATTACTATGCTTGAGCTTTTTATCAAGTCATGTGGACTCTGAATCAGCCCTGAAACAAGCACTTTAGGTACCTATAAGGGAAGATCTCTGGCTATCCAAGTAGGGTTCAGAATAAACAGAAACAACAGTTTATAATGATCACATAATTATATTATAAAATGATTTAATTACAATAAACAGAATAAGTATCATAATGTACCTACACTACAAACAACTTACATTACGCAGAAGCGGACAAGGACATACTTCCTCTCATATTTACAATTTGTACATTGAGCGCTCGATCATCGTAATACTTAATTAACGTCCCTCGCGCGTTAACGAGAATAAATAGGGAAGGGGAGATCGCGCGGGGGGCTGCGGGATGCGGGGAGAGGGGGGGAGGGAGGCGCCCCGAGCGCACTAGTCTATATGTGCAGAGCGGTCGGGACGCATTGTCTATGTACACTACAACTGCTCGACGAACTTGGTGAGCTGGTCCTGCGGCGTCATGGGAGGCAGCTGGTCGTCGGGCGGCGGGTGCGGCTGCGGCGGCGCGGGGGACTGCCGCAGGAGGAGCAGCTCCGAGGGGGTCGGGGGCCGGGGGGAAGGCGTCGCGGGCGGCGAGCGAGCCACGCCCCCGAAGGCGTACCTCGCTCCGCCGGCGAGCCGCGCGCCTCCCGCAACGCCGGCCGCGCCGCCGCCAGCTACGCCGCCGTACGCGCCTCGCATACCCATCATTCCACCGGGAGCTTGTTTGAACCAGCCGCCGCCGCCGACGCCGACGCCTCCCATCTGGCCGACTTGCCCGACGCCCACGCCGCCCATTTGGCCGACGCCGCCGACCTGGCCGACGCCGCCTACGCCTCCGACCTGAAATGACGATGTAACATTATAGTTTATGATGTAGGGCGTAGGGAGCTTGGATAGACGATATGCTAGTCCTAGCAAAAGCTAAGCGGATGCTCAAATTACTGATTGGGGATCGTTAGTTATGTGAAGTAATTTAAGGATGGCCCTGACACCAAAGCGTCGAAACTACCGTAGGGTTATTGCGTAAAATTTACGATCGGATGCTAATCGCTCAAAGGTTTGAACAGCGTCATTGAGTTTGAGTAGCAATCACAGGAAGTGCAATGTAAAACCAAGGAAGTTTCAAACAGATTGTCCTGTAGAGGCAGCACTGTCGATAACTATCATTTTGCAATTATCTGTATAATAATTATATACATATAATACATAACCGATTGTAATGAACGAGAAAACGATTTTTTTTGATAGAACATATTTAAATATTCTTGGTGATGATGCTTACTTGTGCTTGTTGCGGCAGCATCTGATGCATCTGCAGCCTCTGCTGCTGCTGCGGCTGCATCATGTGCTGCAGCTGCGGCTGCGGCTGCTGCTGCACGCCGCCACCGAGCCCGACGTTGCCAACTCCGCAGACGCCGCCGACACCACCCACCGCACCCACGTTGCCGGCGGCTGCTTGCTGGTTTTGGGCATTCTAGAATAATAAATGTTATGGTTAGAGTGATTGCTCTCACTTTGTGCGAAGGAGGTTTGAACACTGCCTTTGAACAATTGAATATTTCAGTGCTTCAAAAAAAACTTAATCATATTTGTAGGACTACTTCTATCTTGTATGAAATGTTAAGACGGATGCTGTGATACAGGTTACCAGCGATGGGTGATACCGGGCCGAGATGATGATCTATTACTAAGAATATCAAATACCAATCCACAGTAAGCAAAACAAAAACTGGCCAAACCGATTTGAATTAACGCCAGCGCGGATGGAAGCTGGTAAATAGCTATTAATATCGATATAAACAGAGTCGGTTCTGTTTGCTGCTTAAGCCAAGTGTTAGGCGGTCTCGACTTACAATTCGAAGGTCGTGCGTTCGAATCTTAGCTGATACCCAAGGGGGATAGCATGACTCTATGCTCTTTGTTTTTGTATTGGTTTCTAATACATCCTGTGCAATTTAACTGACCTGTCGTTGTTTGATAAACGCAGCCATAAGCGGTGGGTTTGACTTGAGTATATTCAGTATCTCTTGCTGCTGGTTGTGGCTGGTGGGCGAGCGTAGTGTTTGCATCAGCTGCTGTAACGCCTTTTGGTGGACTTGAGGCTGCGTCTGTTGCTGTTGCGGAACTGGTGCTCTTTGCTGCAATACAAAATAACAATTACACATGAGTTAAGTCTTGGTAAAATTGACAGGTTGACATTTTAATTCACAATATAGATGACTTAGCTTAAAGACTACGCATCACAAGGGCACTGCTTACTCCGCTAGTATGCATAACAACTGCTTAAACTTTGACCCGCCCCTTTTCAGTTCATCATTCCGCTGCAGACAGCCACAGCGATACATTATCCGTTTCAACTGTTATTATGCCGTATTGTACAGTGAAATATTGTGGGACGTGAAACACAACGTCTAGTCTCACAATAGATGGCATTTTAACATTATTGAAATAATTATTTACCAAAAATTCAAACAAAATGCACGCGATGATGTATTTTTGGCATCCCTTTTCTGTAATAGTGAATTCATATACCACTATCTCGGTTTCTCTTTGGCACGTGTAAACTAGTGATGAGACCCAATGCAAGCAAGCAAAAAATATTTGTTACGTTTACCACAGATAACACAAACTAAAGACTATGCGGGCTTTAAGGAGGCCATACACGCTAGGTTTTGCATGATGGTTTTAGCCGTGCATGCAAAACCGACAAGCATAACCGAGTTTCATACTACACATACACGTTAGGTTTTGCATGCACCGTCTTGACATGAACTCTGAGTTGAGCTACGTAGTACGTGATGGTGTGTAGGACGCAATGGACGACGACGATGTGATAGCTGTATATTCCTTGAGCTTAGTTATCAATTTCTCGTATGCTGTCGATCGTTTGTCTCTGTCGTGATATTCTTTGCACTTTACGCGCCAAAGACAAGGTTCCGACTTATAAATTTCAATGAATTCTTCTAATGTGGCATTGCGCTTGCGGCTCGCCATTTTCGCGAGGATGAGCGCGCGCGACCTTCCGCCGTCACAAACAATTAAAAACTGAGAACTGTGGCAGGCAAGCTCGCCGGACGCCACACACGCTCGGTTATGCTCGCGCGCAAACATAACCGAGCGGCATAAAATATCAATTTTGATATTTGCTCGGTTGCATGTACATGCACCGATAACTGTACAGTTTAATCACATACACGCTAGGGCTTGCCTGTCGGTTATGCATGCACGGCTAAAACCATCAATAGCTTGTTTTTTGCAATAATAAATAAATCTTCATTCAATTTACACAAGTTCGATCTTTTTTGAGATAAACTTTTTACATCTGAAAAAGAAAATATCTCTGACAAGTGTCACTGTATTACTGTCAACGTAATAAATATTTAAGGTAAAGTGGGGTTATGGCAACTATCGGATAATTTCAACTAATATCACAATTTTCAACAGGCTTGATATATATTGTAACGCTTTAAAATTTAGAGGTGAAGGCCTACATTAACTTTCCTAGCAACCAGATAAATATTAATAGGTTTAAATTAAAGTAAAGTCTGAGTCTAGGTGATGTTCAGCATTTGTAGGTTGTAGATTCGGATACCGCAGAGTTGACCGAGGGGTAAAAGTTAGTTAGTTTGGACACAGCACAGAATATAGAAAATTACACAGCGGACATGGTCCGACTGTGGTACCAGGATACTCCGCAGGCGCTCCGCAGGAGCCGAGCTCAAAAGAAGGGGCCAGGCCTCCTTCGGTGCTGCACTGCCAAGGGAACGACCTCTCACAGGCCGTTCCAGGGACGACACAAAACGAGAAAATTGGAGCCTTCAGCTGGACCCCGCTGCCAGTGCTCTGGGGGGGGAAGACAAGAGAATATTGTTAAAGAAGTGTTCCTCAAGATAGGAAACCCTAGGGAGTGACGCGTGGCATTGCCTATCGCCGGTATAAAAAGTACCTTGAACGTAGCTCTCCGATTCCAGGGAAAAGATCCTCTCGGCGGCCTTTTGCAGGTGTCCACGAGGCAGATGTCTCGGGCTCCGGAGTCACGTCACGACTTGACCACGAGGTCCTATTTCCACCAAAAGAACCAGAATTTTAGTCACAGAGCTGGCGAAGCTACGCACAGGCGGATCACTAACATACATACCAGCTGAAGGGATTCCAGTACGGATTTATAAGTTCACGAGCAAAAAGTTAACCACTCAGTCTGAGTGTCACAGCCAAAGAAAAAGCCACGTTCTTCGAAGTACGAGCAGAGAATTTAGGGATCCCAGCTCAACGCCGCTCACTCCCTTCCAAACCTGAGGGAGGATCCGGGAAGCAAATCTATCCTCCAGTCCGACAGAGACAAGCTCGAACACTCTTCGGACCAGACCAGGTCATTCTTCTACCGATCTATTACGCCATTGCGTACTAACAATCCGAAAAACAAAAGAATACAATAAATTTCAACTCGAGACTGATTTCCAAACAACTTATTAATTTGCAGATTCTTGACAGCTTGCAACACCTATACTGTCAACGTGACATGGACAATAGATGTCAATGTCACTTTTTTTTTTTTGCCTAGCATGAATTTAAACCAGTTACAGTACATCCCCAGCCCAGCAGAATTTACGCAGTAAATTCGATCGGCTGACCCCAGCCGAATACCAGAACAGAAGAAAAAACACCAGAAAACACCAGAAATGTTAACCTATCCAACAAAGAAAATCTTATTTTAAATTCAAAGTAAACCCTATGAGTACCTAAGTAGGTTTATTAGCAATGAATAAGCGACGGTTTAGTCCCGCTACCTATCATGATAGTTTAAAGGTAAGAAAAGTAACTATGTATCTGTACAAAAGTACCTAGTTAATATTATATTTACATATCCTAATGTATAAATTAATGGTAGGTAGTAGTATATTTACATGGTAGGTAGTAATTATTTACTGGCTTAGGGGACTAGTTCCCTAGGATTGAAGATCCTAAGCAGTTTGATACATTCTCCTTCCATACAATCTCTTTCATTCTTCACTTTCACAAACCCCCCCTAGCAAATCACACAATCATACCTCCACAAGCACACACAGTTTCTCCTATGGAACTGAAGATACTGTGATTGAAAACTAACATACTAACATCATGAAGTCTACCTGTTTAGACATGGTAAGACTGTCAATAGTAATCAAGTGAGTGTATCCAAAATACCCAGTGTTGGCTTATTTCAATAGTCACGACCCGCTAAATGGCAATTGGGGAACATCTCCTTGTTGAAAAAAACTGCCGAACAAGAAAAAATCCCATAGGTAGTAATTACCTATAAAGAAGCCCTAACCTACCTACTTCCTATCTACCTACTGTCTAACCTAATTATTCTAACATGCATTTAAATCTAATCGACTATCTAAAATCCCCATAGGTAGTATTTACCTATAAAGGAGCCCTAACCTACCTACTTCCTATCTACCTACTGTCTAACCTAATTAATTCTAGCATGCAACTAAATCTAACCGATACTCTAACCTAACCAACCACGCAACAGGCCGGCGGAAGTGAGGGGTGGTGATTACAGGAGATCAACCACACGACACTCCACTGGGTAGCGGGCCTGTGCCTACCAACAAAAGAAATAAAAGCATGACACCAGCAATCCAACAAACCAAGTATATTCCAACTCCCGGGACAAGTGTTACGTAGCCGGGGCTACGGTCCAGGGCTTTCTTGAGAGCTTGAGAGTCTCAGACAGTCCTAGTCAGAACTGTTTTAGATCTTAGTTAGAAACTAAGTTTTAGTCTTAGAGGAGTTAGGTAGGAATAGCTACCATGTCATAGCGAGCCTAGAACGCGCTTGAGTTAAGTTTTAGTTTAAGTTAGGTAGGAATAGCTACCATCTCAGAACGAGCCTAGAACGCGCTTGAGTTAAGTTTTAGTTTAAGATTAAGTAAGTAGGAGTACCTAGCTTGCTGCTCCTAGCGAGTTAAGACGCGCCATCGCGCTATGTTTTACTAGTTCAACTCTTCGCAGGTCAGTTTGTGAGAACATCTCAGACAAAATGAACTAAGGAGAGTATGAACCAGCATCAGCGGACTAAACGAATTGAATCTTGCAACGTAGATCAGTCAGTTACTTAGGTTAATTAGAAGTTTTAAGGTCCTTAATATGCCAAACCCCTGCGTTTCTACCATGCTCGTCCACGAGTTCGTAAACCAAGGGTGATCGTTTAGAGATGACCTTACACTTTACGAATTTAGGTGCTAGCTTTGCTGAGAAAAACCTACCCTTATCACTAAGAGGAAAAGTTCTCTTCCACACGGTTTGTCCAACTTTGAGTTCCACATGCCTCCTACGCAAATTGTAGTAGTGAGTGTTTTTTGCATGCGCCTTAACTATTTCCTCACGAACCTTACGAAAAATTTCCGTCAGTGTACCAAGTCGACGTACATAATCGTCGCGACGTGGGAACGTGATATCTGACAAGTCTTCCGGAGCCATGTCGTAAAGCGATCCGTTTACTACTGCTTCCCGTCCGTGAACCAGCAGAAAAGGTGAGAATATTTAGTAGTAAATATAACAAAAGTTTGAAATTAGCTTATTGATCACTGCAATGTGTTGATATTTAGTGTTTGATTTTTAGTGCAAAGTGATATTAGTTTAGCAATATTACCAGTAAACCAATGTACATACCACACAAACAACAACCATCCAAGAAGAAATAACTATTTACTCAAAGCAACCGAGCCAAATTGAAGTTTTAGAATTTCCTACTAAACAAAGTTACAATTCTAGATAAGACCAGGTATCCTAGAAAGTACTATGATTAAGCAAAGAATCTAACCGGGAATATATCAAGCTAAGGATCATCCCAGCAGCAGTTCCTAGAATATTAGAGTAGAGAAAACCCTATCCAGAATTGAATTCAAGAAAATGTAACACCGGAACAACACTATCTATTGAAGCACAATTCCACCATTACAACACTATTGTAAAAACTAGAGTAAACAAAGTGCTGTATGTTTGCATGAGTTTCTAAAGAAGTAAGTATGCAGGTATTAAAATATTAAGTTTAGTTTTTAGATTTTTAAATTATTTGGTTGCTAAGAATTACAATAAATAGCTGGACAGTTTACACAGTAAAGTTGGCACCATACAATGATAACATCTTATAGTATACACACAATAAAAACAATTTACACAGATTCAAAACAATCAAAGGAAGGAAATAAAACACAACAAATATATTTTACACAGTTGTTTTGTTGGTTAGTAAGTTATGTTCTAGCAATAATGTTTTTCACCTAATGCTGTAATTTAGAAACAAAAGAATTCCTATCTAAAAGTATCTGTGGTTGCTAGGAGTTATTTACCAAGTTGGAAGCGCCACTGTAACGCTTTAAGATTTTTATTACGCCATTGCGTACTAACAATCCGAAAAACAAAAGAATACAATAAATTTCAACTCGAGACTGATTTCCAAACAACTTATTAATTTGCAGATTCTTGACAGCTTGCAACACCTATACTGTCAACGTGACATGGACAATAGATGTCAATGTCACTTTTTTTTTTTTGCCTAGCATGAATTTAAACCAGTTACAATATAAATAAATTATTCTCTTATTTACTAAAATTAGTATAAATTTAAAGACTCGAAAAGTAGTATTAATTTACTTGTCGAGTTTATAAAATCGCGATAACGTGCCACTATTTGTAGGTAAATAGTTTCAATTACCCGTCCCACTGTTACAAGCATTTTGT
Source organism: Epirrhoe alternata (assembly GCA_963565295.1). NCBI lineage: Eukaryota > Metazoa > Arthropoda > Insecta > Lepidoptera > Geometridae > Epirrhoe > Epirrhoe alternata. The sequence continues at coordinate 5,753,300 of OY751381.1, read as the reverse complement.
GCAAAATAATACTACATATTATATTTTATACTTTTATTCTTTACACACTTTACAGCTTAAGACATTTACCTAAGACGGCAATATAAAACTAGATGAAATTTGTAAAAATATAGAATTAAAAAGCGATGAAGTTAGAAGTCCATGGTAATTGTAACTAATTCGAAACGTAGATACTAAACTTAATTTTAAGTTTGATAATTTTCATAGATGGACAAATTCAGATTTGACAAAATTTGTGCTGGACGAAATTCATATTGGACAATATTCGTGAAAGACGAAATCGATATTGGACAAAATTCATATTGGACAAAATTCGTGTTGGTCATTAGTTCTAGTTTAACATTTGATTTTGGACATTAGTGGCGCGAAGGAAAAATTTTAGTCGCAATTACCCCACTTCACTATTGAAGTGTATACAATATAATAACTAGCTGTTACCCGCGACTTCGTACGCGTTATAATCGAATATCGCCTTGACTGTGCATCGTCAACAAGTTTGGGCTATCAACGATTGCATCACACGTCATCAGAACCTAGTGTTCCTAGATTACAAACGTCAAAAAGTTCGTACACAAACTTTGAAATCCCTTTTAGGGGTTCTTTTGGAAATCCCTTTTAGGGGTTCTTTTGAAAACCCCTGAAACACGTGTCCATTTATTTTATAATATAATGTATCCAAACAGAGTTTCAAGCCAATAGTTGCTTAGTCGTTCTTGATAGATCGTCGAAGTTAAGCAACGTTCGAAACGGTCTGTAAGTGTATGGGTGACCGCCAGTGGCATTTTCATCGGAGCGCTTCCGTGCTTCGGAGGGCACGTTAAATTGTCGGTTTAAGTCGTTAAGCCATGACGGAGGCCTTAAGGCGGTCTAAAAACTCCGTCACCAGAGATGGCCACTGACTCATACGAACTTACTTACTTAGCCAATAGTTTCCAGTCAAAATGTTCCTATACAAACTTTAAAACCCCTTTTAACCCCATTTTAAGGAATGTTTTGAAAAACCCTGAAACACTGTTCAAGCAAATCGATAAACGCACTAAAAAGTTTTAAAAAAACGTTTTCAACCCTTTTGGGGAAGATTTCCGCAACCGCCATAATGGGTAGTGGGTTATGTTATAAAAGAAAGCTACCCCTTCTTTCAGTTTAGCTTCAGCGGTTTCGGCTCCGCGATGATGAGTCAGTCAGGTTCAGCTTTTTTATAGATATAGATTAAATTATAAACAGGGCAATGATAACTGTCATACATAGTTTCTAATTCTTTGCTGACGTAAATAGTATTGCAAGGGAAAATCAACCTTGTTGATTCATGACGTTCATATGAATCTCAACCGTAGGGTGGTAAACCACTTATTTTGCTGACTGTACCTACCAATAACCAATATACGAAGCCGCAAGCGAAAGGCTAGTTCAAAAATAAAAAAGTAAGTTGAGTACTTTCGTGCGCGAGTGTACCTATGCGCAAACATACCCCCACCACTTTTTTCCAGCGTTCTTTTTACGTGACGCGAGTTATACCATGTTTTTGTTTCCTAAAAAAACAATTTGAGCGTCTTTAGGCTAAGTCGTCTATGTATGTGAATTAAATTGACCAAGATCATATGTTTAATTTAGCTAGGGTGCATTATTTGAGATATCTTCAAAGGACCTGGAATACAAAAAAGATCTGAGAGAATGTCTACCGCACCTTGGGGATACAGTAGTGATCCTGTTAAGTAGATTCTGTACGTATTTCGGGTTATTGTGTGTGAGCAAATACCTGTAACTGTGGATGAGGATGCTGCGGATGCGTCGGCTGCTGATGATGATGCGGCAACCTCGCGTGGTGGGGATGATGTAATGGCGGCACAGGCGCGCGGTACCGCGCCGCCCACTCGGCTCGCACGGCACTCGCGCCGACGGCCCCCACTCCCACGCCGACGCCGCCGGGGGGACCCATCGCCGCTTGCTTGCCGTATGATGGAGCTTGTTGTCGTGCCGCTTCTTCTTGAACCTGAGGAGAAATAGTCAAATTATATCCTGTGTTCTGAGACAGTTATACAGTTGTTTAGAAATATTTGTTTGTCTGGGTGTTGAGGATTAGATTTATTGATATTAAATACTTTGGTAGTCATTCGATGCGCTACGCATCATATAAGGACAGCTTTTAACCAAAGTAGCTCGACCATCATTATCATCTCCCTGCCTTTACCCCTGGATATGTCTATACTAATATTATAAAGAGGAAAGATTTGTTTGTTTGTTTCAAATGAATAGGCTCCGAAACTACTGGACCGATTTGAAAAATTCTTTCACCAATAGAATCCCACATTATCCCCTATGAACATAGGCTATAATTTATCCCGGGGAAGTGAATTTTTCCCGAGGGATCGCTGGTAATACCGCGGCGGAGAGCTAGTAATACATAAAAATACAGAGTACAACAATTCAGAATCAATGCGCCATTAGAAAACAACAATATTTAACAACGGAATACAAAAATTAAACCGACATAGATAGATATCCACTACCAATGGAGCTCGAGTCAATAAGAAAATGTAGTAAGACTTACCTGTTGCAACGCCTTCTGCACATTGTGAGGTAGTGCGTGCGACTGTGGTTTTGAAGGCGGCGGCGAAGCAAGGGCGGGCGGCGGCGGCGGCGACGCGGCGGCCGGGGCCGCTCGCGTGTTCATCGCCGCCATACGCCGTCTCAAAAGCTTCGCCTGCTGTACCCTCTGTTGCACCTGCTGCTGCTTCAACTTCTGCTTTATACTGCTGCAGAAAGGCACGGAACACTTCGTCTCCTGACAATGCTTCGCGTGGTAACAGCACAGCGCGATAAGCTGCTTGCAGATCGGACAGTCTCCCTTCGTCTTTCGCTTGCAGATTTTCGTATGCGTCACGACTCGCTTCATCTTCTGGCATGATGGCAGGCGGCAGTTTGCGTCGCGGCATTGACACGCGTGCACCAGAGACTGGATGCAACGCTGGATGGAAAGTTTGCGAGCTTCTTGAGGGTTCGCTTGTTTCATGTCACCCGGCGACGTGCCCACGTCGATATCCAACCCGAGCTTGTCCATCTTGTGAGGATGGCCCTCCTTATCGTAGCACGGTACGCACAGGTCGAAGTCGTCGCACACTGTGCAATGGTATCTTGTCTCGACGTGCGCTTTGCATGTGTTACATGTGTATACGAATTTATCCGTGCCTTGGTTGTGCAGTTCGTATAACATACTTAGTGTGGAATAGCGCGCGCGTCTCATCGATGAAAACTCGTAGTGCCGATCGCGAGCCATCGTTAGGAATGCGTCGCGCCCGTCCATCAGGTCGCAATTGAGTAATGGGTCTGGATCTTGAATTGGCTGTGGACAAGAGTGTTTTTTATGAATCTTGCCTACATGAATCTGACAAATAGTAGAAGAATTCTAGGTAACTTACTGCTAAACTGGCGGCGGACTGTGCGGAATGTAGCCTTATAACGAAGAACACTTCTTTGTGTTTTTCCATGGTTGCAAATATCTTTGCATTGAGATCACTTCCTTGCTGCTGGTCACTTTGTTTCTTACTATTCTTCCTTTGCGCAGCTTTGGATTTATTTGACTTTTTCGCCTTCTTCTGGCCTTTCTTCTTGCCATCAGGACCTTGTTCGTTTTCTTCAGAGGACTGGAATATCTAAAAGCCATGTTAAAATTGTCTCACACCATACCACAGAAACCATGCAAAGTTTTATACACAACAAGAAAGTCACTAAGCAAAGAATTGTTAATTTCAAACCCATTGGAAAATCGAGTTAGTTTGCATATCATGTTTTTGGTAGAATATTTACAGTGATAGGTAAAAGCCCTTATATTTAACCAACAAGATACTTGATACTGACCACTGCTTCTGCGGCTTCAGCCTGCTTTCTCTTCTCTTCCTCTTCCTGGTCCAACTCCTTGATGGATTCTTCTAGAACGTTGGGCCAGAAATCTCCCTCAAAGTACGGCAACTCCGCCGCAGACGAGATATTGTCCTCCATTGCTTGCTTGAGTATATCTTTATAATCTAATATTATCCTCTCTATAATTCCTTTATCTAACATTTTCTTGTACCACTCTTGTAATCTTTTAGGTTTGGGTATTTTCTGTTCTGGCGGATGGCAGTGGAAGATGTAATCATCTCCTTCGGACGGCGGACACGCCCAGATGTGAGCCATTGTATAGCCCAACTGCTTGGCGTAGTCCAAGTAGCCTAATATAATCTCGTGGTACGCGGCAGTTCTGTACTGCCGCGGTTGAAAGAAATGCACTGAATCTAGATATGCTATGTAAACCCGCCTCGTGTTAGGCGATGGACTTTCACTGCCGTATTCCTGAAAATTTTGATACAGTTAAATAACCAAATTCGAAACTGGTATTTACCGTCGGAAAAGAATATTATTTTTTTCGCAAGCCTATCTTAGAATGACAACTAGGTTTTGTTGCAAAAAAAATAGTTACCTGTACGTGCATGCCGAAGAAACAAACATCAATCCCGTCGACTTCCTCAAACGCAAATAACGCTTTCGCTCGGTAAGGGAATTCGGCACACAACTGACCCGATTCTACGAATCTTCCTCTCATACCGGGTTTTACTTCTACGATCTGCAATTACAACAACATAACATAAGAAAATGGTCATTATTAAACTGTGCGAGGTACTTATTATAGCTTTTATTTATAGTTACCTTATCTGAAGACGCAACAACCCTGATATGCACTTCACCAGCACCAGCCTCTTTTTTCTTTAGGAAGTTATTGACTCTAGTTTCAATATAAACGCCGAGTTTCGAGGTAGGCAACCTTTTTGCGCTAAACTTGTTATCTTTTCGTTTGGCCGCTTTCTTCTTCAAACAATTATCACAGCAGAAGCCTTGGGGCCAAATCGAGTCGAGGTGAAGTACGCAGATCTGATGTTGCTTCCTCCCACAGTCCATGCAAACCACGAATGGTTCTTGTTCTAAATGGTCGTTTTTCATCTCTTTGAATTTATCTTTCTTGATTGCACTGAAAGGGTGAACTCGAGTTAATATTTATTTTATATGAAATACATTTGAGCAATAAGTATCATAAGCTATAATGCATTCAGAAAACTAATTGTTTACACTCACGTTTGCGGCTGCAGCGGATCGTCACCGAGCGTAACCGTGTCGCCCTGGATGTCGTTGAAGCATTTCTGGCAGAATGTGTATCTATCGGACACAACCCCATACGCTTTTAGACTTTAATCATAATTTTTCATCCGTAGCAGTAGTGATGAAGCGTGAACAGGAACATTTGGTGTGCAGGCAAGGACGTGCGTGGAGAGGGCGAAAATTAGTAAGCAATGATAACATAAAAGTGTTACACATACAATGGAAACACAAGTCACTCTCTGTGATGCGAGGTGCTGGTTGCAATTTGACTACCTCATATGAAAATGATATCTCGTTTATGTATTTTGCTTCGATCAAGAATACTATAGATGCAGCGTGACGTACAAAATCAAAGCTGAATTCTGTCGGCGTGACAAAAAAGTTAAAGGTTCAACCGAATTACACCCTTTGTATCTATGTAGTAATAAAGTCACAAATTCTCAAAACATCATCTTATACTTAATGCTAATTAAAATAACGGGGTGAGATGTTATTTACCGAATCGTTTTTGCTGCGCTGATCCTGAATCTATAGTATTCTTGATCGAAGGTATTTTGTTACCAAATGAAAATAGCATAACCAAGTTTCATTTCAAAATGAGAGTAGTGAAACCGATTGAGGTAACATAGCTACACAGAGAAGACAAAAAGCTGCATCTACATCTGTACTTGAGGCAGCAACAGGCAACACTTGATTTAATTTAAGACTCTCGAAAATAATCATGAGAATATGTTTAGGTGGAGACGGAATTGGCCGCAAATATTGATGTACAAGCAGAAATTCAAGACACTAGTTTTGTTTAATTACAATTTTGAAAAAGTTTTAAAACCACTATCTCAGAGCAGGTTTGAAACATTTTATAAAAAAATTGTGTATTTTTTTTCCATTTTTATAGCCAATATATTAAATGTCACAAATTTGCTCTCAAGTGTTACAAGTTTACACGAAATCCAATTAGTTTCAATGCAGATGAACAGCATCGTTCCCTATTCGGTACCGCATTTGCTTTAGAAGTTATGCAGACATTTAACTCTCATATAACACAAGACAGCTTGTAAGTTTTCAAACAATAGCGCTGTGCGCTCATGTTTCGGTAGTCAGATAATCTTAAGCTGTCCAAGTATCTTTTGCTTGTTGCATCACACTTAATCTGTTCAGGGTTAAGTGAAATAGCATGATTTAATTTAGTTTGACTCGCGTTGAAACAATTATTTACGAAAACCTTACACCAAAGGTAGCGAGCATGTAAAGCCTAAAGGCTCACCCACACTGGCGTCATAAAGATGTCGAAATAATCAAGCTAGCACGACCCGTTTTATTCATACGCACATGTATGATGCGAAAATTTAGGAATGAAATTTCGTTAAACGACATCCCGAATCTCAATCTTAAACATTTGGTAGTAGAATCTATGCCAGTGACGATAATTCATCACTGGCAACACAACGAAATAAATGCATAACGTTTTGATGTGGCCGAGTTGTGAGAGAATATCTTTGCATGTAAAAAAATGCATTTCCTCAAATAGCTGTTACTTCATCCATTACAACCCACCAGTGTAGAGGAGCCTTGAGTCATTAGTGAGAATTATAATGAGGGATAGAAGCAGTATATTGGTATAAAATAGACCTTAAAATTATTGTCCATTAAATATATACCAGAAGCTTCATAACTAGAGTTTATATCACACAAATCTGTCTATACCATGTCTCATTTATACCAAACATAGTTATGGTGTGGTGAGCTGTATTAATTAGTTTGGAAAATGTTTGACATGTTATACATGTCCATTGATGGCCGATATAGCTAGATTGGCCTGAAATTGGCACTCAGCACTACAGTCTAGCTGTAACAGCTACATTAAGTACCCAATGTAAAACAGACTATAGATAGAATGGTATGGTACGAAAACAACGCAACATGAGAAATGAAGTAGGACTTATATCGCACATTATACTAATGAAATGAAACTGCTCAAAATAACAAATATTCTATGTAAAATGATTATGTGTCCCAACACACATTTTAATCTGCTAAGTTTGAGAGTTTCTTTTCAACAAAAAGATAAAACACCAGATATAAAACACAATTTTGTGCAGATGAATTTAACAAGTTTCAAGAATAGAGCTCAATTTAGAAAAGGTTTGGCTAAATTCACCTGCACAGATTTGGTAAATAAAAATAACAGTGATAAAAATTTCTAGATCTCACCTGTTCTGATAGCTAAAATATTTAGCATCCCTTGGAATAGTGCAGAGCTGTTTGCCATAGCAGCACAAAACTTGTGGGTTGAACGTATATTTTCTACCACAGCAGTATCCAAGGCTCTGCATTACAGGGTCAATCTCTTGTTCAAACACTTCAGAGAGCTAAAACAAATAATTATGTTAGTATTTTATTTTCTCACTTTTGATCAATTCCATCATATGCGCATGTGAACTAGGTGAAGATTTAGAGCAGATTTTTTTTTTATATGTAACTTCTAATTTAAAAACGGGAACATATTCAGTAGCAGTTTAGTTTACAGGAAGCGTCCTTTATAAATAACAGGGTAAGAGGCTTAACTGCACAATATCGTGAAATGATGTCAAAAGGAATGACAATGTAATAAAAAATAATCTACAAGATACTTAGAAATGATAATCGCTCACCTTAGTACAATATCTGTAGACCCTGGAATTCTTTCTATTATAGAGCCACGCGTTGTCAAACATCAACCAGACATCGTCAACATATTCCCATGGGTCTTTATATTCTCCTCTATCTAGTTTCATTTTTATCGTAGATAAGTCTATAGGTTTAGTGACTATGTCAAAGTAGTCAGGAATGCCGAGGGCGGTAGCGTCGACGGGTTGTCTAAACGGCAGCGACTCGGGATCCTGTCTTACTAATTTTTCTAATGTAGGCATGAGCGCCTGTCGCAGATCTTCGGGCTTGAACACAAAGATGCGTTTTGTTTTGTCGGCTTCAGAAACGCTCGTCTCGCCGGCTTCCTCTTTTTTGATCTCCTGTTTGACTTCGATTTTGATTTCTTGCCTTAATTCTATGGGAGGTTCTCTTTCCATAGGCGTGTGACTTTCGTCTCGCATGCCTTTGTCGCCGGTCATTTCTTCCTCCTCTTGTTCTTGCTTTAACTGAACATCTTCAGGTTCTAGCTTGACGCGCGAATCGTCCATTGGGGAGCTATTCCAAGAAAAATAAAATTATTATGAATTTAATAATGTCTGATATTCATGTAAATGGTAAGTAAGTTACTTACTTACTTTTATGTAAATGGTTAGGATAGGAAAGCTTGCCTTTCTTAGGGACTGGCAGACAAGGGCACTAGAACGAAGTCACTGTCGAAAATGGAGGAGGCCTTTGCCCAACAATAGAACAGTATAGGCTGATAGTAAAGCTTACCTTTCATGTTCTGTAGAAGCGCTTGGCATGGGCGGTAAAGGAGGCGCGGGTGCGGGCGGTGGCGGCGGAGGCGCCGGTACAGACGGCGGCATAACTCGCGGCTGTGAGGGCGGTGCCGGCGACGCGTGCGGTAAGGGCGTGGCCGGAGTGGACGGGGCGGGAGCAGCGGGCGACGCCGTAGCCTCACGGAACTGGTTCACGAAGGGACTCGCTACTGGTCCTATGCGCTGTTCAACAGAAATGTCAATGGCGAGATGATGATGGCTGGGCAAAATTTTTCCACCTTGAGGGTACTTGGATGGCACAGGCAAAGGGAGGCCTATGCCCAGCAGTGGGTTAGATCGGGCTGTGGATGATGATGATGAGGGTACTTACTTTTTATTTTGTAAGTAGTTTTGTTATAAGAAAACTGTAGGCTATTTTGACCAATACCAATTTTCGGATCTTAAAAAAAGTTATGGACATTCAGCTTAGAAAATTATGATTTTTCTAAACTAGGGAGAATTCAATCAGGACTCTATCTTGTCTTCAGCTTGTATATTCAATGTAAAAAAAAACTTAAATCTTCAACGTTCAATTAATGTAATCTACCCTACATTATGAACATTTTGATCAAACTAACCTTTTCGGAATGAGACGGCGAAGCGAGCGGCGCAGGTCCATTGCTGGGCATTGCCGGGTAGTTGGGTGCAGGCGACATCATCGTCTGACCAAATGGAGACATACCGGGCTGGCCCACGGAGCCCACGCCGACTGAACCGCCATTCGGCGTCTGCGACATCTGCACATCCACGAGTCCGCTTAAGTACTGCGGCGGGACGGACATAAAGGAAAGACTCAGTAAAAATAAAATCATAATAAAACAACTGAAGAAATAAATATAGTAAGAGCCTAATAACAAAACAAAAAAAAAACAAAATTATAGTTATTGGCGAAACAGGTTTCACATATACTGCTGTAATGTAAACGAGGCGGTAGTCAAAAGCGCGATCGTCTGTACCATCTTCTTCTTGTCGTCTCACCGGTTCTTTCGAACCAGTGTGTAATCCTTTCACGTGTCATAAAGACGTCTTTTGAGAACAGATATTTAGCAATAATTTTTAAAGTTTTGCTAAAACAAAGGACTTCTTTCATGGTATGGCATCCATCGGATCATGCTGCACGAGACATTACACACCTGGTTTGGACTAGGTCCGGGCGGTCCAACAAGGTTCCCTTGTGGGAAGGGTAACCGCTGTTGTTGTTGCATGTTGCCCATAGCACCCGGCGAAGGTATTCGCATCGCGGGGAGTTGAGGCCGCGGGGGAAGTTGCGCCCGCACGGCTCCCGGCATACCGGCCGCCGCTGCTGCCTGCTGTTGCGCTTGTAATTGTTGTTCCTAGAGAAGAAAATGTTATTATAATATAACCTGGCTATAGTAAAGTAATATCACTAAGGAATTTACAGTTACACATACCTTGCGCTTTTGCCGTTTTTCTTCCAACTCTTTCTGAATTTTGTAAATCTTCTCGGCAAGCAAGTGATAGTATTCTGATCTGGTGCTGGCCATTTCATACATATCGCCTTCGACCTTTCGCGCGTATGCGACCAAATTGTGCATTCGCTTGTCGAGCATCGCAGTCGGGTCTGGCGTAGGAAATATCGCTTGCACCAACTTGTGGACGAGATGGTTCCTGAGATCTGCCGTGATGGAATGATGCCACTCCTTGGTGCCCGACGAGGGGTTGGCGGTCACGGGGCCGCCAGGCAGTTGTAACGTGCCCGCGCTCATCTGTAACGAACGAATCTTCAATACGAGTTATAACGTGTTCTCGAAAGATAAAACTGCCAGATGGGGCCCGAACTCTTTCATGCACCGGGCCCCAGCAACGCGGTGTGAACTCACCAGCGCCTGCTGCGACTGTTGCGTCGGCTGCTCCGCGCTCTGCAGGCGCATCATATCGGACTGCTGGGGGAACAGCTGCTGCATGTTGGACTGCTGCTGTTGAGGAACTACGTCCGTGAGGCCGGGCGGTCGGGGAACGGGAGGGCGCGCGCGGGGGAACGCGCCCATGTTGGACACTGAGGGCGGGCACGCGATGCCGAGTGCCTCGTATGCCCGCTTCATATCCGCGCCGGGAGCGGAGGGCGCCGGCGCCACGTTTTGCGTCACGTTGAGAGTGGGAACGCCGGCCATGCTGCCACCCGGCATGCCCCCGCCCGGCGCAACGCCGCCGACGCTGGTGACCCCCGTCACGTTGCCGGTGGCGTTCGGTACGTTGCCGACGGGGCCGCCGGGACCACCCGGCACCCCCCCGGACACGCCCCCGGTGACGCCCGTCGTCGTTGTATGCGTACCGCTGGACGCTACTGCAGCAGCCGCTGCCACTGTCACGATACACAATTAGTAACCAATACTCCAACTTCAGTCTTACTAGACAATCAAAATGTTTTCAAAAAACTCACCATTCATATTTCTAGTCCTATCGGCCTGCTTCAGCGGCAAGCAGACTGGACAGTCGTTTTTGTTACAATGTTTCCAATGATTTATAATCTGTCTCGATGATGAACAATGCGGGACAGCACAATTTTTGCCAGCCTGGAAAAGATTTGAACGTTAACTCCACGTCGCGAGGAAGCGAGCGAATAGCGTGTGCGTAAATTATGAGTCAACATACCTGGCACGACATCATATGGTTGAGGACTCCCTTCATGGTCTTGCAGTGCGGCAAGGAGCACTGCCACATATCGCCGTTGGACTGAGACTCGCGTCGCTGGCACTTGTGCGCGTGCAGCAGCAACACGAGTTGCTGCTGGATGAGTTTCCGCTTCTCGGGGTCCGCGATGGAGCCGGTGGCGGGGGGTTGTTGGGGAGGCGCGGGGGGCGCCTGCGTGGCGGCCTGCGGCTGGGACTGGCCGCCGGCGGGCGCGCCCGGCGTCTGTGGGGAGGGCGCGGGCGGTACCGCTTGCGCGGCCCCGCCGCCCGACTCTCCCCCCGGCGGACCGAAGCGCACGGTCGCGGGCCGCTGCGCAGGCGGAACTCCCGCGGGCGACTGCCCGTACGCAGGATGGTAAGGCGCCAGCGGATGCCCGCCTCCGCCCGGCGCTTGCATCCGAGGATGGTGCAGCGCGGTGCGCATGTTTGGCGCTTGCATGCCGACAGCCCCTACTCCCACTCTCCCGAGAGGACCGTTTTGCATCGCCTGAAAATTACGACTATGAAATACCCTGTCCTATTGATGATGAACTTGTTTCGTTGATTTTGATGATAAATTAGTGCATTTAGGACTTATTATAACCAACTCACCTGGGCATGAGGATGGTGCTGCGGCCCTCCGTGATGGTTGGTGCCCATTAGCGTGGGCAACTGCTTGTTAACATTGTTGAGGATTCCACCTCCGAGCATCCCAGCGCCGCCCATATTGCTGTTCGTCACGATCATGTTTCCGCCGACTACGTTCATACCACCTTGTATGGAACTCATCGGCAATGTCGAATGTAGTTGATTTGGATGACTTGTATTTGGCATTAGTTGTGGGTGCATACCACCCGTGTGTATGAGGTCCTTGGATACAGACACATTAGGAGGTGACTGTAAATTGGGACTTTTACTCCCTAAACTATTCAATCCCATTGGATTGTTGTGGCCAACTAAGCCACCCTTGCCCTGTGAAAAGACCAGCACACGAAAAAAGAACAATTAGTGCATTTGCTATTGTGTAATACAGTCAAGATAAAATTTAAGTGAAATGTCAAAACCACAAATCTTACTCATAAATTACACTGTATGGTAAGAAAATATAATTTCTATGGAGAAAAATGTAGGATTGAGTTTACGTAAGTATTGTTTTTCAATATATTAATTTTATAATATTTTTAAGCATGTTAGAATATTTTTAATTATACAAATTAGCTTCTTAACTTTGCAGCTAGAAACTACAGAATATTTGGATAGAATTTAGTTTCTACATTACAAAATTGAAGAAATGTTACATACAGCCATGCCAAATATTTCAGTTCAAGGTATCATAATAATATGCTTTTCCACCAACAATGTTGCCCAATAAGTATTGTTAGGACTACACTAGAAATTAATACTTGTAAAAGTAAGAGATTAAGGGCTAATAAATAAATGTTGAAGGATGTCACACAGCACTATCCAGCCCCAAAGTAAGCAAACTGATAGAATACATATACTTTTTTAGCTAAGCATTATTGATGAAAAGATATGAATCCTTCAGTCCAAGATACTCACTTGTTGGATAAGGTGATTGTTAAGTTGTCTGTGCATAACAGCTGTAGGGTCATCTCCATTCAGCTGCTGCGGTGGTCCCCCCATTTGCCCCCCAGGCCCTGGTCCTTGGGCCGGGGGCTTGGGGACCCCAGGTTGTTCGCTCCAAGAACCACCCATTAATTCATCTGGGAGGTCCTTTTCAAGATCGAACATGTCTAGGTTCGAGAACCCATCTAAAGATACAAAAATATCATTAGAGCTCAGTTACACATCATAGTTATCATACACAAGCTTCTACTCAAGATTTATTTCAGTAATAAATAAATAATGCTTGACATTTCACATAGCGTCATCTAGCCCCAAACTAAGCAAAGCTTGTTATGGGAACCAGATAACTGATATACTACTTATATACTTTTTGTTTGTAAATACATACATATTATACATAGAAACACCCAGATCCAGTTGATCACAATTATTGAATCCCCCCACTAATATAATAAAGCTGAAAGTTAGTGAGTTTGTTTAGATGTTTGTGTTTCAATCACACCTAAACCAGGGAAACAATTTGGATGATACTTAGAATAGGCGTAGATGGTGACCTGGAATAGCATAAAGGCTTTTCAAAATGTTGGCCACGCACAGAAGCTAGTTAGGTATAATTAGAACTAATCCATATTGAACAATGTATGTCTGTAAAAACTTTTTATGAACTAATATTGCTTTGTTAATAATGTGGATGTAGGTAGTGTCAATCAACATCCTATTTTGATATAGCACTGCTAATTTTATTAGAAATTACTAAGATCATAATAAATATTATAATATCTTTATAATGTAAAACTTCAACTAACACATGAGCTTGTCAATAAAAAAATTGAAATTGCAAAAAGATGCCATGAAACAATAAAAACTCCTCAAAGGTCTCCATAATTCAATGTGGATTTCTACAATCAAATACAATACAGCATGAGATCTCAGAGGTTATTATTATCATTGAGAACTGTCATACTAAATAAACATTATCATGTGGAAACCTTTAACAACAAAGTATCATCAACAAAAAGTTATGGGAATATCATACATGTATTAAACCATAATACAAAGCCTAATCCAATAATGTAGGTCAAATTGCTTCTAAGAAATTACCTAAGATATAAAATAAATACATATTTTGATTTATGATAATTATTCCATAGCAGGAAAAATATTTTTTATATTTGAACCAATATTTTCCCTTTCCATAAGAATAATTTCAAAGCTCAAGCTTTTAGATATCTCTACTTCTATGATCATTTTTATTGACCTGATTCTGAACTAAACTGAAAAATTATGATTTTTGAAGCACTCACACCCAGTACATGGTTTGTTGGTTTGCACAATGTAAATGATGAGCTAAGAACATCCAAATATCTTTACTTGTAATAGAATAATTGAAATAGGATAGAATATTCTATAAAATGTATGCCCATTTTTCATGACTACAATCATTCAAGACTTATTTTTGGCGAAATTGAATGAAGATCTGAATAAGAATGCAAATAACATTGAATCTACACGTTTATAACACAACGTACACATTATTCGGTATCTTTAGAGCTCGGAAACAATTTATACGACGCAAAAATCCCAAGGCGCTAACAAGAACTGAGACTGAGACAAAATGTCAAAAACCACAGAGAGCTAAATATGACAGAATGGTATTGAACACTTGGAAAACTCGTAAAATAAGAAAATTTACTCACCTGCGGAGTCCGATGGACCCTGAAACGGGTCCCGGAGCATTTTGGGCCGCTTGTTAGGCGGCTCATCGGCCATGGTTCTGTTTACTAATCGAAAGCCGTCGTGAATATTTTCGGCCCGCCGAATCAAATAGCACTTCTATGTCTTTTATCTTCATGAAATAACATTTTAGAGCGATTTGTCATTCATAAAAATGTAATTCACCCACATCGCGATCGTTCGATGTCCTTTACACCAGCGAAGGCACATAATAAAAATTCTCACTCAAGTATTCGCCATTACAAAGCTCCGAATCGAAGAGCTACACAGACCCTCTCACCATCTTCCGTCGGAACTAGCACAATAAATGAAAACAATATCACCAGATTTTAGCTATTTTATGGAAATATTTATGCAATCGAACGACACGATTTCACTTAGAACAATAAAATACACGGAATGATAAAGTTTTTGATAAATTGATGTAAGAAAATACAGAAAATTTACACGACAATTTCCGAAATCCTTCTCAGTCTCTCCAGCGCAAAATGGCGGCTGTTGATGTGAAGTTTTTCTACGCTGCTTGTCAGAAAATGTCGGCCTATATGGAAAGTGCTCTCTGATTGGCTGGCGTGTACCACGTGGTTACCGGAAGTTGCGATTTGAGGCAAGCTCGGACATAAAATATCTGACGTCATCACGAACATGTCCGAATAAAGTCGAAGATTTCTGAGATCATGTTTTTTCATTATTTTGTGTAATATGATTTGATTCGATAAAAAACTTATTATAACTATGAACATATAATTTTAAACAACTTATCTAACGCTTGTTATTCAAAGTTGTAGACATAGTGGCCTCGTTATGACAGAAATCTTGTAAAATACTGTCATCCTAATTTATCATTTGAATTTCCCTCTAAAACGGGAGTGGCCAACACACAGACGAAAGAGCCCATCAAGACGACGTGTCTCTAGTGTGTCTATTTCCAAATCACCATAGAGTATTTTTTTCTTTTTTTGTCTAATTGATGGCTAAAGAACTACATTATCCCAATAACCTTTAAAGAATAATCCATACTTCCATACTAATATTATAAATGTGAAAGTAACTCTGTCTGTCTGTTTGTTACCTTTTCACGCCCAAACCGCTGAACCGATTAAGCTGAAATTTGGCATGGATAAAGAGTATACCCCAGGGATGGACATAGGCTACTTTTTTTTGTCAATTACCATAAGGGGGCGGGAAAATAAGGGTTGGAAGTTTGTATGGGGAAAAAAGTTAAGCAACCCTGGGCGCGGTCATAAAAAGGATGGGTGACCGCCGAAGCCACTTTTTGCACTCTAGATTTTTTTACTTTTTTTTGTATTTTGCATAATAAATTATTTTAAAATTAATGATAAACATGTAACATGTGTATTCCCACCCATCAATATATCCCAACTCCGAAGTTATGATTTTTTGATATTAAAATATTTTTTCCTTGGCTATAGTTAGAACGCCATCTATCGGTCTAGAGGTCAAAACTACTTTACACTTTTTCTCCTAGGTGGCGCTTCTAAAAACGTTTTTCGAAATACGATCGAGTATAATTTTCTTCGATTTTGAGTTTTGAAAAGTTAATGGAGATTTTTGCTTAGAGTTTTCGATATTTTTATATTGCTGACGAAGTCGCGGGTAGGTAATATTAGTTAATCGTTTTATTTTGAAATTCAACACCATACAGTAGGTACTTGCTATTCAAAAAAAAATATGTTTCGAGTCAATTTCTTCAAAAAAATTGCCGCTCGCTTCAGCGATTCTATACCAATTACCGTATTCGTTTTGTTCTTAGCATTGCAACATCTGGGTAAGATTTTCCCTACCTCTATCTATTACGGGATTCTTGAGAGAAACATAAATATAAAAAAAATATTATTATTATATCAAGCGACGGAGTTTTATATTTTGTATATACCTACTCTCGATTCACTCAAAACTCCTCTACTTTGTTCCTAATAATGCGTAGACGAAGTTGCGCCGGTCAGCTAGTACATATAATACATAGAAACACCCAGATCAGATATAAATATTTGCAGATCATACAAACATTTACCCCGCGGCGGGGATCGAACCCACAACCTTCTGCGTCCCAAGCGGGCTTTCACCCACTGTGCCACAGAGGTCGTCACAGAGATTCTAAGTCACAGAGTAGGGTATTATAGCGTTGTAAACATTAAATATTAAAATAATAAAAAAATATTCCACACACATTGTTGGATTGCAATAAAAAATATTGAATAACATATTTTTAATTTGAAATAATCCGAATAAGACTTCGATTATTTTATCCAAATTTATATCAAACGACAGATGCCCTGAATTTTGAAGCGTTAAAATTATGTTGCGAGAGGGTTGTTTTTCGCCATTTTAGGAAGAAGTACTGGAATTGGGGAGAATTCAAAAAGATTTCTCATTTGACGAACCGTTGGAGTTTTGAAGAAAACAAGCCGCCGTGTTTTGTTCAAACCAGTGACAGGACTGACTGACTGACATGATTTCTATCCATATTGAAAACTTGAATTCTATCTAGTTGTTTGCCACTATAAAAAAGAAGAAGTATGTTGCGCCAAGGAAACGGAAATAGCAAAATGGAGGCAAACCATACTTCCTTCCTCTTTCATCATCATCATTCACCAGCACCACATCGCTGTGAAAAGTGGGAGATCGCTAGGCTACGATTATTAAATCAGAGTTTAGTTTAATGGCAAGGCAACCTACTGACCTAGTTACACGTGAGAATTAAAGGGATTTATTTTTTCGTTATGAATCGAAAACTATAGGTACCTACATCATAAAAATTATTAAAAATCTGGCTTAGCTTGTGCTAATGAAGCCCTTTCATACGACACCCACCAGACACAGTTAACTCAATTCAAAATTTCGGTTTACGGTTTTCAGATTTTTCCCTGTACCCTATAAATTTTGAAGACTCAGTTGTGCACCCATTTGCACAAATGGGTAGGGGGTACCTACACAACTGCAAGTCTTGTCTTTTTTTTATCATGTCTGACAATCTACATAAGTATAAAACTCAAGAGACTAGTCTGTTACAGAAAGTTATTATTATACTTATGTATGTACCTTATAAAAAAATCTTGCTTTTTGATATTAATACCCACCTTTACTAGGTCTTATTTTACTGTGTAAAACTAAATACTTAAGTGTACTACTTATTACAAAAAAAATATAAGTACAGTACGCAGAACCAATCTTTAGCGTAGAGTAGGCGAGATAGAATGATGCCACAAACTAAACGAGTGAGGGAGGCAGCTATACAAAGCTGTCTTCGTCTTTTAGGCTGCATCAAAAATGGGTTCTGCGTAGCCACTTCAGAGAGCTAAAGATTGGTTAAGCGTACCTACTTGAACTAAATAAAGTAAAAATTCAGACACTTCTTACTACATTTTTTATTGTACCTAACATGTACTGGATTATTTTACATTTCATGTAAAGGTTTTACTCCTAAGACTTCTAGGGCAGTCTTAATAACAAGCCTGGCTGAATGGAAGACAAGTAGCCTTTGGGATGCTAGGCTGGCATCAACATTTTTAACTTTTAACTCATTAAACATTCTATTAACATGTTTAGCTAAGCGGAACAAATACCCCACCAATATACAGGCTTCATATTCTTGACATGACTTGTTCAAAATATGTTCAAACTTGGCTAATTCAGCTACTACTACCCCAACAATTTCTTCTGGTAAATAGTGAGGATCACATAGTTCTGGCAATGCTACTCCACAAGTTTGCTCCAAACTCCAAAGCCTGCAATGTAAATATTGCAGTTTGATTCCACTATCCCCTTCACTTTGCAAAGCTCTATCCCAGTTGAATACATAGTCTTTTTGTCTTCTCTGCTTTAGATCATTGAGCACAACAGCTGTAGTTCCCAGTATGTCACATGTCTCATCATTCATTGCTGAGCTTCTTGTATCTAGAAATATAAAATGTAATGTTAGCTTAGCTGAGAATACAATTTTAGTTTAATCATTAAAAAATTACATAAAGGCAAACAGACAACTCTTAGGCTGAATGCACATTGAATTGGCAACGACAAGACGTAACAAGACAATATAAACCTTATGAACAACATAGTGTCGCTGCCAATTCAATGTGCATTGAGCCTTAGTTGATTAAATTAGTAAAGAAAATTACTTTTGGATAAGGACTGTTTCTCATGCATTTTCTCCTTAGCTTCATCTAGTATGTCATTCAGAAATACAACATTTCCCAATCTTGTGCTCATGCCATTGATTCTTCCAAATTTTATATGCTCACAGCCCTCGGCACATTTGTTGTTAATTTTTTTAACCACATCAAAAACAGCACAGAAATGATCAGTTTGCCCATTATCAACAACATACAACATTTTGTCAAACTCATATTTTTTATATCTATCCATCAATGCAGCGATATCCCTTGATAAATATAATGTTGAGTTATCACTTTTCATTACCGTAACATTTTTATTATTAACGGTTGTGATTTTCTTTCCTGACACATCATTCCTGATTATACCATTACTTTCTAGGCTATCCATCAAATCTTTGATTGCTTCACCGTTGTAGTCAGATTCCCAATGATACTCATCAAACTTAATACCTAATCTCCGATATACACATTTCAATTCTTGAACAGTAGCTTCACGGATTGCTCTCCAGCTATCAAGACTAATAAGTCCTTGTTCAATCTCGGAGAAATATTTTCTAGCTTGTTGATGTACACTCTCATCTTCTTTTGCCATTTTATTTGCATAAACATAAACATCAAACAGAGTCTTTATTGGATTTGTTTGCAAATTTGTAGCATCAATGTTTTTAGCTTTCAATCCATACTGCAACAATCCAAATTGGGTTCCCCAATCACCTAAATAATTTAATCTAGTCACTTTGTGCTTATAATACTCTTTTACATTAGCAATAAAATTTCCTATGATGGTAGATCTCAAATGTCCCACATGAAAAGGTTTTGCAATGTTTGGCGAGCTGAAATCTACCACAATCTTTTCTTTTTTGATGTGTGCATGGTCTTCAATATAACTGTTTCCTGATAGTACTGTTTTATAGAAAGCTTTTTTGTCTATACTCAATTGAAGATCTGAATTAAGTTCGATGGTTTCTTTCTTGGAGCTGTCATTCTGGTTTGTGGATAGGCTTTCTGAGGCGGTAAGTATAAATCTATTCTCATTATGCTTGTAAAGAATTTGATTAATATTGAAGTGCCTTCCTACTTTAGGATCTCTACCGCAACTTTTTGTTAGGATCTGGAATAAAAATTAGAATGAGTTAGGTCATAAGTAGGTACATTAGGGTTTTTGTTTTCGTTAGGTCAGTCACAAGATTTCTTAAAATTTTCGTTCACCTTACAAAGCCCAATCTTCATTATAATATCAGCCAATGATTCTTTTAACTTGTGCAGTGTAGTATTTTGATTTTCGATGTAAAAATATTTATAGTGTTTGTTTACCAATTTTAGTTTTTTTTTAATCAATACCAATGACATTAAATTTTCTGTCACTCATCAAAGTCAAAGTCATTCCATTCATGTCAAAAGTGCGGGTAATCCACTGGTGTGGTAAAGTAAAATCTCTGCCCTACGCCACAGAATACCCTACGCTATTCACTTGTAAGTTGTAATGTATGTGTCTATTGATTGCTAGCAAGTACTTGAAAATGCGATAGCACCCTTCCTTTAACACCATTTGAAACTTTATTATTATTTATTTATTATTACAGAATAACACTGATATTACGAAAAATAGAGATATACTCGGACGAACTCGATCGCTGGCTTAGCTACATAGTAATCTAAGGTGTTAAAGCCAGCGATCGAGTCGACTGCTTGGTCCACAGAAGAGAACAATATTACTTACTCCTGTTGGAGGCTTGGTCTGTCAGGTCAATTCAATGGATCACCAACGAACAGCGCGGCTCAGAGTAACTATGCCCACGGCTGTCACCACAGCTGTCGCTCGTTGCCTAGCAACAAAAGCAAAAGAAAAATACTTGGGATCAGATTTTCAGCTAGGTACGGTACGGTTAGCCATGGGTAACTCAGATAAAAATCGTGAACTGCATGTTTCAGGTATTTTTCAAACCTGAAGTAGAGTAGAATCGCAGCTCAAACAGCTCAACTATACATACATACATACAAAAAAAAAAAAAAAAAGTTCAACGGAATCCTACTTAGTTAAAAATAAAAATTCTTTTTAACAGACATTTTTGTGTTTATTACCTATAACGCCATCTATGATTTTACGTAAGTACTAAGTATAGGATGAAAAGTTCCATCAACAGTATCGGAGTTTGCTTAATGGTTTAACAATTTATGTCACTAGATGGCACTTTTTTGCAATTTTCAGAAAAATACCTGTAAATATTGTAGCTTGTAGATAAAGCTTGTAGATATTTATTATTCCAAAATTTTTCTAGGTAATTTCATTCTGCTATTAAAATTATATTAATTCCCAAAACTTAAATATCCGACAAAAAAAAAACCCGAAGACAGGATCTCGAGACTATGGAGTACACAGGTCAAGTCAAGCTTTAGTCTTATTTTAATAAACACTAAATTACATTGGCCTGTTTATACATTACATTAATTTATATTAATACTATCATTTAATAAAAGAAATAAACTAATGTTATTTTATTTAACGCTCATACATTACGCTTTACAATAAAATAAATAAAACGGAAGTTGTATCAGCCGTTTGTCCCGGAAGCTACACACAGCGCCACGCAGTACGATAGATGGACGCGGCAGCGGTCGTAAACTCAAAATCGGTGGAGCTGTTTGCATGACCTGATTTTCAATAATAGACCTTATTCCTATGTAGTTAAAATCCAAATTACTAGTTGATATTAGTCAGGCTATCAGTCAAACAAGTACGTCGTACATCAGATCAATCAGTCTAGCTCTGCTTTTCGAATAATGACCTTAACTGTATTGAAATAAAACACATTTTAATATTGCATGATCTTGAGTTTCGTTAGACTTTAATGACTTTTTGGTTCTGAGCATCAATCAATTCAGCTCCTGACGGATTTGATCTGTTTACGTCAGCTTTTCGAATAAAGACTTTAGCACCAACGAAATAGAACACAAAATAATATTGCTTAATCTTGAATTTTCCTATGCTTGTATGACTTTTTGGTTCGGAGCATCGACTAATTCAGCTCCTGACGGATTTGATCTGTTTACGTCAGCTTTTCGAATAAAGACTTTAGCACCAACGAAATAGAACACAAAATAATATTGCTCAATCTTGAATTTTCCTATGCTTGTATGACTTTTTGGTTCGGAGCATCGATCGACATGATGGAGACTGACGGACTTGATGTAAAGTATGTATTTGTCACGTCTTCGCTTTTCAAATAAAGACTTTAGGGTTATTGTAATAAAGTACAATTAAATACAGAGATTGGTCTCGGATTGGGACGGAAAACGAGCTGTTAGGAAGTGTTTGAGCTATTGTATTCTGTCAATACCTGAAAGACGTATATTGATTTGGATTGAGCTGCAGGTTTTCCGTACATATCCATCCTTCTACCCACGGCTAGGTACGGTCAAAGAATAAAATTACTCTGGTACGGTAGGTACACATTTCTCTTCCTAATCTGTGGTACACACCGGGTACACTATTGAAACGGGAATGTGAACAGAATTGTTAGTTAGATAGCAAAGATGACTACTCCTAAGGTATTGTAAACTTTGTACATATCAGATAAATCTACAGCTACTTTGCTGTGGGAACTTTGTAATCATTTGCGGAATATCCTCCTTTCCAGTTGTTGTACACAATAGAGCAGCCTCATGGCCCTGGTGAGCTCTACTTTCTGTGGCAGAAGGGAGAATCGCATTCGCTACTTGCTACCACCGGCACAGATGCCACTGTTGCTATTCATGATAGAACTGGCCAGTTGATGGAGAGGATGAAGTTGCAAGGGTGATATAACATTTTATCACTTGTTTTTTTAAGAGCTCACTTTAACCCGCCGTTTGTGACGTGTATGTCTGAGAGACCGGGTGGGTCGATTTTTATAGTGTTTTATGTAGTCAATCTTATAATGAAAAACCAACGTCACAAACGGCGGGTTAAGTACATTCTAGTTACCTATAGGTAAGTATGAAAAAGGGTACCCTAGGAGAAAACTTTGGTTTTAATTGTTAACACAAGATTATCACACTTAAAAATCACTCTTAACTCATCTCAATGATTACAAATAACACTATGTTTTATTGAAAAAAATAAATAAGTAACCTGCCAACAACAGGTAAAAAATCATCCACTCTAACGGTCAATATAAAAAAACTGAGATAAGTTCTTGGGATAAATTAATATTAGAGTGTTAGGTAATGTATAAAATAGAACTGTATTATTTATGCAATTTACATTTTGATTTCCAGTTTATGCGCAGCAATGGAATGGGATCAAGATGGAGACTATCTGGCCATGATAACACCTAACAGTAATGCAGTGCTGCTATGGGAATGCCATGCCAACAAACGGGTGAACATAGAAACAGGTCTAAGAGAGCCTCCATCGTGCCTAGCCTGGGCTTATGGAGAACCTTTGTTGGCTGTTGGTACTCAGAAAGGCAATTTGGCATTGTACAATCATCATACCACTAAGTAAGCATTTTGATTATTAATGTAGCAGCCTAGAGGTTTAATAAAACCAAAAATTCTAACTATTATATCATTAAGGCACTGTAGACATTGTTTCAGACATCACTCAAGGTTCATTGAAGATGTCTAAGGGTAGATGTTAAGAGACACATCCAAGAACATATTTAACACTAGCTGTCCGTCGCGGTGTTACCTGCAGTCCCTCGGTAAAACATCACTTTACCGGGATAAAATATAGCTTATGTTCATCAGGGATAATGCAGAATTCTAATGGTGAAAGAATTTTTCAAATCGGTCCAGTAGTTTCGGAGCCTATTCATTTCAAACATACAAACAAATCTTTCCTCTTTATAATATTAGTATAGACATGCCCATATTTTGCAGAACCATACAAAATATTAACATAGGCTCTTTATTGTGTGTGGCACTTTGTTCTACAAAAATCAATTGTGCCTATACTATATTAATAAACCATACCTTTTCTTTCAGGAGAATACCTATAATAGGAAAACATACAAAAAAGATAACCTGTGCAGCCTGGAATAAAGACAGTATTCTGGTACTTGCATCTGAAGATAAGAGTCTTTCTATCAACAATGCTGATGGAGATACATTGAGGGTCATCACACTACGAGATGTGCCTTATGATCTGCAGTTCTCTGAGATGAAGACTGATGAGAGAGTTTCCGGGGAGAATACAGTGAGATTTCAAGTGTTTTTATCTAGGTTTAATTTTATGAAAAAGCGAGAACATGGTCGGTTCACTACCTCTGTGGCGCAGTGGGTGAAAGCCCGCTTGTGACGCAGAAGGTTACTGGTTCGATCCCCGCCGCGGGATAAATGTTTTTGTGATCTGCAAATATTTATCTCAGGTCTGGGTGTTTCTATGTATAATATGTATGTATTTACAAACAAAAGGTATGTAAGTAGTATTTTAGTTATCTTGTCCGATATTACAAGCTTTGCTTAGTTTGGGGCTAGATGACGCTGTGTGAAATGTGCAGCATTATTTATTTATTTATATGAGGTCTCAGTTATGTGATGATAGACCACTGTCAGCTCTAGGCTTATGGTACCTGCATTAAAACAAGTTATCCTGCATGTCCCAAATTTCTCTTTTCTTAGAAGATTAAGGTCACAATTTTCTATTACTTTTCTTTTCAGGTCAGCATTGTTGTTGGTAAAAGAACTCTGTATCTGTACAACCTTCTCAACCCAGAGAATCCAATAGAGTTAGCATTCCAACAACGATATGGTTCAATAATATCCTACAAATGGTATGGAGATGGCTACATTCTGATTGGATTCAGTGCAGGGTTTATCATAGCCATATCTACTCATATTAAGGAGGTTGGGGAGGAATTGTTCCAAGTGAAGAATCATAAGGAAAATTTGACTGATGTTGCTGTTTCTAATGGCTTGGCGGCGTCTTGTGGGGATGGACAGTAAGTGTGCATATACGATTATCAATTCTTCTTAAAATCATCAATCAAAAATCAAAGAGTCCAGGCTTATTATGATTCAAGAGAGCCCACGGCTTCGCCCGCATGGTATAATCAGCGCGTTTTATGCTCTAATAACTAGTCATTTTAACCATTAGAAGTTATTTGAGCATAGATTTGTAAAATGACATTTGAGATGGTTATAGAAAAGCAGAAGGGACAGCTGGAAGGGGAAAGCCTAGGGGAACCTTCTTCGATCAATTTGGCAACATTTTGGAGAAGGGCCAGGTCAAAAGTAGCCTAAACCGGCGAGCATGTATGAAGAATGTATTGAGAGTGAATGAGGCGAAAGTTGTGTGTCGTGGTTTCTGCCTACCTCTTCGGGAAAAATGCGTGATTTTATGTAAGTAATGTATGTATGTATTGAAAAGATGATTTTGCCATACTGTCCATTTACTCTGTATGTCTATACTGTCATTTTTCTCTACTGGAATCGTAATTTAATCATGCTCAATATCCCATTTAGTGTAAGTAAACTATCCCATTAAAATTGTTTTTGTTTCGCAGATTGAAATTAATATCTGTTTGGAACAACGGCGAGGTTTCGGGCTCAGTGATGCCTACCGGAGGATCCGAGCGCTGTGCTTGGAGTTCCGACGGTAGGCTGTTGGCCACATCTGGCCGAGCCTACCTCAATGTGTACGTCACAGCCCTACCTCCCCTTTACGCAGCTTATGGTACCCGGGTCATAACATTGACGAGTCTCACTGAAGCTACTGTCTATCAGTGTATTGGAGTCGGTGATGATCCTGAGCCTGTTAATAAATGTAAGTTCTTTTAAAATTAATTCTATAATTTCTAAATTAACCTCAATGAAACAAAAAGTATTAAGTACACACTGCGCTTATATGTCTATTGCTATTTTATTAAAAGTATCCTATTTATATAAAATATTAGCACAATATGATAGGCTGTTCGTTAGTTTGAGGCTCTGTTACATTTAGACCAATGAACAGAGTGGAATGAGACTTGAAATATACCTGGAATAGCGTCTAGGCTAGGTTTTGAGCGGGGTAACACGAGCGAATTCGCTGCTAAAACAATATTTTCTTATAAAAAAAATATCACATTATGTACACTTTTAGTTTTTGTTTTATGCTACAAAACTGATATGTGTCTTATTTATCCACCTTAGTGTCCATTAAATCTGCCTCTTCACAATCAATTTCATAAAGTGATCCCTGCAGTTCTATCTGTATGTCTCTCAAGCTTTTACCTCTCGTTTCGAGAACCATATAATATGAAAATAAAGCTCCAGCAACAAAACACACCATGCAACCCCATCAAATCCTTCGCTATCTGATATCCTCTTATGCTAACAAACGCAATCAAACTACCAAAGAGATTAACAGAAGTTATCGCGATAGATTTGACATTTAATGGGAATATTTCGGCGGGAATGATAGGTGCCAAAGTATCGTATCCTAGAGAAGAAATGATGTGAAATAATACAAGGCTAAATAAGACTACGTTGCCAAGTAAGGCGGAGTTATTTTCGACGTTGATCACTTCGTGGATGAAGAAGCAAATTCCGGCGGCAGCCAAACATAAAAAGGCACCCATGAAGGAGTATATTAGGAGTGGTCGTCTTCCAATTCTGTCTATTATACCGGATGACGCCATAGCTGTAAATAACATTTAGGTTATATTATCATAAGATACTTTAAATTAAACTCTTTAAAGTGTCTGCTCCTGTATTAAGTTGCTAAGCCATAGCCTGTGTTAACTCAAACAAATCTGTGTGAACATATCACTATATAATCTTCACATCTTAATATCAGTTACTTACTGACTAAAAACGACAATGCTGAAGATGTTATCAACGCTGTGGATAGAGATAGTGAAGACTCTGTGTCTTGCATTATTCGTCCTAAATACTGTGAGACAGCCATCACGCCGGACAGCGCATTGAATAGCCGTAAACCTAAAAAAGTTCAAATTTATAAAAGTGTTGCTTATTACAATGAATTCAAGAAATTCTTTCATAAACATACCGAAGGAAATATAAAGTGCTTTCCTATAACGCTTTCCCGTGACTAACTCTTTTATAGTTGTAGATCGTCTCATATCTTCCTTTACGTGTTTGCGCATATCGGCTAGTTTTTGTTCAAGTATCTACAACAATGTTATAATAGGTATCAAGGTTTAATTAAATTGTGTAAATGGTTGAACTCAATTCATGCTTTTACGTAGGTATTTCGTAAGAAGTTTATATTCATATTCATATTCATTTATTTATTCTGCGATACATGGGTAAACTAAGGTCAATAAAATAAGTAAATGTGCCACCATGATCAGCATAAAGCATGCAAAATGTTACACAGTAAAAATGTCAAATCAAATAAGTAATACGAGTACAATAATGTCAATGCAATTAAAAGTTAATAACAGTCAAATTATAATTCAAAATTAAGTCCTATACACAATTATATTCTTCAAATTTGTCCATAAAGTATTCGTTAATATTGTAGTACGCCTTTTTTAACAGTAAATTTTTAAGATTATGCTTAAAATTATCAATGTTTTCTAGTTCTAATAGTGAATTTGGCAATTTATTATAAATCATTGGAGCCATACAGAAGACGCTGGTACTAAACTGGGCTGACTTACTTTCAGGAATACATATTTTAAGCCCAAGGCGTACGCTTCTAAAAGTACGAAAAAGTGCCTTATTTAATTTAACAAAAATAGCCATTTCAAATATATAGATTGAGGTTAGGGTCAGAATCTTAAGATTTACAAAATGTGGCTTGCAACTGTCAGTTTGTTTTAATCTACAGATTGCCCTTACACATTTCTTCTGAGCTTTAAAAACAGATTCTTTTCTGGTTGCGTTTCCCCAGAATATGATACCATACCTTAGGATTGACGCTGTGTAACCGTGATAAGCGGTTAATAGTGTGGTCATGTTAGATACTTTAGAGAGCATATATAGGGCGTAGGATTGTTGACTTATTTTATTACATAAACTATCGATATGGGAGCTCCAGTCGATGTTCGAGTCTATGTTTACACCCAAAAACTTAGTGGACTCTATTAGTTTTATTTCTTCTCCAGAATAATGTATGTCCATATCTTGAATTTTCTTCATTCTATTTCTAAAAATCATTAATTTTGTTTTATTAATATTTATCTTTAAATTTATTGATGTCAACCATTTAATTATATCCTTAAGAGTATTATTTATGTCAATTTCTAGTAACAATTTGCTCTTGCCTGTGAACATGACTGTGCTATCGTCAGCAAACATTATTGTGGGATGATTAGTGATTTCAGGTAGATTGTTAACGTATATAATAAATAGTAAAGGTCCCAGTATGCTACCCTGTGGAACCCCCATGTTTGCGTTCCTCAATTCTGATAAATATTTATGCTCAGTTTTTGTCACAGGACAGATACTCTTTATTTCAGTCATTTGCTTCCTGCAACTTAAGTAGGATTCTAACAGGTTAGATACATTACCTCTTATGCCATACGAGTTGAGTTTACCTATTAGTATTTTATGATCCACAAAGTCGAACGCTTTTGTAAGGTCCATGTACAGAGCACATGCTACCAAATTATTATTAATTGTCTTCAGTGCAATCTCTAGAAAATTATAGATTGCCTGGTTAATGGATTTATTTTTCCTAAATCCCACTTGTGCAGGTGAGAAAAGATTGTTTATTTCAACAAACTCATAAATTTTGTCGTTTATAACCTTTTCAAAAATTTTTGATAATGTTGAGTTTTTGATAAGAATTTTTGATAAGTTCATTCACCTCTTCGTTTTTGTAGCCATTGAGTTTCTTCAGTTCTTTTCTCGCAGCATCAACCATATCCTCCTTTAATAAATAATAAGGCGTTTCTGAGATCCACCAACAGGCCACAAAGAAAGTGACTGGCAGTATTATCATCAAATAGCTGAGAACATTGTAGGATACGAACGATCCTATTGAAACCACCAGTAAACTCCCGAAATTAAACATAAACCGATTGCCCACGGCCAGAATTCCTCTTATCTCCTTAGATGCTATTTCGGCTACGTAAATTTGTGAGGCCTGAAAAGGAAATTGAATTAATATTTCAAATAATTATTTACAAACATGATTATGATGGTTTTTTCTTACTATTTTAGACATACCACCGCCAAGGCCCCAACAAAATCTTGCTAAATAAATTACCCATACTTCTGTTGTAAACAACAATATAAAAATCTGAAAAAAAAGACTTCAGTAGATATGAAGGTAAATAAAATAAATAAATAATTACTAACTGAAAAAGTACAAAAATATTCAGACCGTTCCAAGGCAAAAAGGTATGGCGCTTGCCAGTAAGGTGGTACGTCGTCCGAAGATGTCTAATGAGTACTGTGAAGCGACGGTGCCCAATATTGTGCCGGGCGAAAATGACACTATCACCCAGGATATTTCATTCTGTGGAAAAAAATAAACTGTAATGCTGGTCTGATTTGATGGTGTGTCTTTGTGGAGATTTCTGTACTTTAGAGATTTGGGATTCATCGCTGGTTTGTAGTCCCAAAAACCTTTCAGGTTTCACAAACAGGTGGCAACAAAACTTTAGCTAGTCAATAGTTTCAATAATTGCGTGATTCTATGGTAATTATGAAGGAACTATGATAATATACAATTACAAGAGTAAGTATTAAATTCGATTTTAGAAAAAGGATACCTCAAGGCATAACTGTCGGTCCTATACTTTTTACCTTATTATTTTACTGAAAAAATGAAACTCATGTTCGCGGATACCTACTTACATCAGTTATAGTTAAATCAGTCTCATTGTTATGTAATTTTGGAATGACTGGTATCGTCCAGGAGAAAGCCGCGCTATTTGTCATTGCAGTTAGAGCCACTGAAAAATTTAAAGAACTACGATCACACGAACTTTCAACTAACAAAATACTAATCACCTTTTGTTGAACTTTTCTAACAAAGGTGATGATAAGTATTCTAATATAAAGTTCTTTGAAATAAATTGTTATAAATTGTTTGTCCTTTATTTGCATAGATAAGAGATACCCAATGTAAAATGTTTAACATGATATCCAAGTCTCAAGTACCTTCATTGTTTTCATAGCTATAGATTACCACTTGACAATAGAGTAAATGTTTATAAGCAAATACGTTTAAAAATCAGCTTGTTTAAAATCAATTTCGCTTACCTGCAAAGGCAGCCCAGTATTGGTATTTTCTATTTTCTCTCCCCACTTCCATCTCCATCATTGCGATCTATAACTTCAGATGTTAAAACGGCGCTAAAAGGGATAAGCAAATTAATGAGAAGTACCTAAAAGCCAGCAATTTTGTTTTCAGTTTGAAAAATGTGTTTCACAAAAACAGAACCTGTATTTGCTTAGCTATTGTAACGCGAATTTATGTAAAGACGTTTATAACATACGTTTTGTATGAACCTAAATTGGCGTCATTAAATAAATTACACTCAAAGAATGTAAAACAAAAACTAGGTATCACCTGAGACTATAAGCTGTAGTTTTTATAACACTACCACTTTTAGATAAAACGATAAACACAACAAACTGAGATGTCTTAGCCGCAATATTTTTATCTCGAGAAATGAGGTTCATTTTGCACTCAGATAAAAATTAAATTCTTGCAAATCATTCGTATTTTATCAGTAATCATACAGAGATGAATCAGATGCTCATTATTTGTCTGAAAAACTATGCAAACAAAAACCTACTTAGGTACAATTTAGTTATACTTGTAGTCTGATAAATTAGCATGTTCTTGACAGATTTACATATAACCACGTCTTATTGTAAGATTTTTAATATCTATAGCGGAGCCCCGTGCATTGGCGACGTACACGCTTCCAGCTGAACCGACACTGATAGCGCTCGGCGCTAGCCACGTGTGTTGCGTCCGCGGCGCTGAAGCGTGGTTTTACCCATTGACTGGCGGCGCAGCCTTGCGACGTCAGTATCCCGGCGCTGTAGATGCGTTGCGATTAGCCGCGAACCTCGCGGCCGCTTTATGTCAGGGCCGCGCTTTGCTACATAATGTGAGTTTTTATGAAAGTTACATGGTTTTTAGGGTTCCGTACCCAAAGGGTAAAACGGGACCCTATTACTAAGACTCCGCTGTCCGTCCGTCTGTCACCAGGCTGCATCTCATGAACCTTGATTGTATGACATGTTTACAGATGATGTTTTTCTGTAACAACAAATACTAAAAAAACAGAAGCTGTTTTTATAGATAATGGTACGGAACCCTTTTGTACGCGTGTCCGACTCGCACTTGGCCGGTTTCTTGTATGGTTTATTACCTTGAAGGTTTTTCTGTTCTCACTTTTTCGAGTGTCTTTTTTATTCAATCAGAGTAGCAATCTAATGTGTATTCTGATCGTTATTTCTTGTGTCATCTACATAGTAAAATGGGTGACCTTTTTACTGTTACAGATAGATTCATCAGAACCATCACAGACCGAGCGAGAAGCGATGCTGTTCCCTGAGCCACACATGCAAGGCGCTAAAATCGTCGATATAGCTCTCACAAGCGACTTTTTTATCTACATAACTGATGTGAGTAATTATTACAAATCTACCTAAATAAAAGTAACGTTTTTCTTTAAATTGATGAACATAAAACTAAGAATTGTTTTCATTTCAGCGTGGAGACATTGAGTACTTTTGCGTGGAGTCGTGGCGAGTGGCGGCTCGGCACAAACACACGTGTTCCCTAACTGCATTGTACGCAGATATAGGGGGCGCTAGAGCGTGCGTGTTTGATATAAGGCGTAGAGCACTTGTGTATGCGCCTGCCGCCGCCGAGCGAGCTTCATTACCATCGCTACATGCAAATATGAGGTAATCATGTAGTTTTTATCCCACCGACTGCGCCAAACATCAGGTAGATCCTATTATTATAAAGCTAACCGACAGACGTTGTCCTGTCAAACGACTGACATTTATGTCAAACGCCATAAGTTCACTCAATTTTCTAATTTTCCACGCAACTTTATATTTTTTTATTTCATAAGACACAATAACAACCACAAAAAGTTTTACGGTTAGATGATGTTATTGTGTGCAAATTATTTAATTTTAGCGTGCATCGTCAAACTGCAAGGCAAAGGCCTCCCTTCCCTTTCTCCGCACATCTCGATCTTGAGGCAAACTATGCCAGTCCTATGTTTTATTTTGTCAACAGTGAAATACACAACACTTTATTTTGTATTTTTGCACATATTATTATGAAATACCATTTTCACGAATTTATATTAAAAAAACGTAATAAGAATCAAAAACCAAATTTGATTCCACAGGGGTTGTAATGACTCTATGTAGTTCCGTACAACATTGCTGACGTGCTCTCTGCGTCGAGGTTAGATGACAACTGAACTCGTTTCGTGCACCGTGTCACTCGCACATTTCGTAACTAATTACGTTTCGTTATTAGTTACAAAATGTGCGAATTAATCGTAACACTTAAGAAGGTACTACTGTCACATTATGTGTACGCTTGTCTGTTTTATGGAAATAAACTATTTATCATAATATTCGTTTGTGATTTGGGCGAAATTACAGGTGCAATTAGGTCAGCTACATTTCTAGCAATCGGTTTTGTATTAGAATATGAATATTGCCGATGTTTTTAGATGCGCTTTATTAATTCGGTTGTACTGTGTGTTGTTAGTAGGTACTTATTTTCTTTTCCAAACATTCAAGACAATTTTAAATATATTTAACTTTTTGTTCTATTATTTTCAGAGGTGTGGTTTGGGACATTTGCCTATCAGAGCGCAATGTATTCATAGTGTACACTGACGACACTATAGAGACTTATTACTACTCCGCTAACTCTATAAACGGGGCACACGTGCAGTGGGCCGGCAGTACTAGTATTCTAACGGGGCAAGTGCCACTGATATTGTTCTGCGGGGACGCTTACTGTTATAGCAGTGGGGGCAAGTAAGTTTTATTTTTTTTCTACAAGTAAAAGTATTCATGTAGGGATTTTAAAATATTGATAGCGCGAAAATAATATTATTGTGTTTATTTTGAATACCTAGTTGGTCGTTTTAAGTGTTAAAGGTGGAATCAGACGTATAATTTTTCGTTCATTACACCGTTCAAATAAAATATCCGAAAGCAAAATGAATCAAGATATGAAAGAAAAATGAAGCATTCACTGGAGTGAAACATTAAAGTGGATCGTCTGATATCACCTATAGAAATGGTATTAATGTTAAGTTTGATTGATGTTAATATTGGGAAACTCAAAAACCTGTACATCATAGTAAATATCCCGTTGTTAAGTGTTAAAAGTGATACCAATATTATTTTCAGCGTTATAAAAGTGTCACTCGATTCACACAACACAAGCGGTCTGGCGGATGCAGACACGGAGAAGCGTATGGCGAACCAACGAAAGCACGTAGACAAATTGGTAGCGCTTCGGAGATTCACCGAAGCGTGGCTTACGTGCGAAGCGCTGGATGAAAATGATGTTTGGCGAAAAGTCGGCGAGGCGGCTATAGCGGATCTCAATATAGATTTTGGTATGTAAGCTAGAAGTTTGTTTTTATGCGAACTACCAAACCATGGTTAAGAATTTTGCCATTCAAGTACCTATGGTCAGTGACAAAAGTTCACAGATTTAGAAGATTAAACATTCCGTAGGTAGGTTACATAAAGAATTTGGTTTTAGCGATTCGCGTTTACACGAAGCTGAGCGACGTTGCTATGGTGTGGGCTTTAGAAGATGCGTCGCAGATTGAAGATCTCTCCATTCTATGGTAAGTATTTACTTTTGAAGTGAAAACTTCTTTAGGCGCGTTCTGCAGTTTTGAGATGTGAAAAAATCTTAAATTCGCCTCGGTCACATGCGAGTCACGTGACTGCTCACCGACACCAAGTTATTTGTCAAGTTTAGAACCGTTCAAGTTTCACTTCTGCCGGCACTCCTGGAGTGCCACTGTTTTTTTATTTTGTAAGAATAATGAAGATGAATAATTATAACTGTATCGAACTAAAATACAAACAAAAATAATTTATTTTTCTATTGCATACTTCTATCGTGCATTCTAGTTTTATAATTTATATGAATGCTACACAATCAATATAAAAAAATGATAAAACGGATAGAAACAACTGGAAAAATTGAGGTAGGCCTTTGCCCTGTGGGACTGTGGGACAATATAGATAGAAATAAACAACACAATCAATGTATATTCGCATGGAATACAAATCTTAGATGTAATTTTTTACTTTATGCCATTTATCGTACAGAATATTTTGTGAATGTTCAATATCTCGAGATTATAGAGTCCCGTGCATTTGACAGGCATGCATGGGGCCGAAATCAACACACAGGCCTTTTTAACGTGTGACATCAAAAAAGCCTGTGTGTTGGCTTACCGGCTATTATCCCTTCAACACTATAGAAATGCATTCAAGGACAGTCTCCAAATATTATTATTAACCCTTAAACAAACGCGAGCCCCTGACCATGATATTTTAAAAAAAGGTGTGGTTTCTGGGTAATTAGGGGTCTCTGATTCCATTTCTTTTGGAAAAAATCAAAAAACGGGGGTGGAAGGGGGTGATTTTTTGGTGGTATGTATATTACCATTGTCCATGTAGGACTTGAAATTTTTTTCGTTGGTGGTACGTATATTACCACTGTCCGTTACGGTCTGTTCATTAACTTTAGACTAGTTGTTTCCCGTGACTACAGGTGTAAAAAATAATTAGCCTGAGAATATGAAAATAAATAGGATTTTACCTACGTAAAAGGTTTTTCCCACAATTTCCCATTTATTTATGATTGTTATTTTAGTTTTTGTTCTCATCTAGTCTAATTTTATATTAAACTTGTTAACTTTTGGTCTGAAATGCCATTTAGAGCCCTGCTGTGGTTTGGAAGATGTTGTTTCCTTGAAAAATGATTCTTTTAGGTTTTTTAAACATGGTAATTTACTAAAACAAACAATTTACTTTCAAAAGTCACACTATACTTACACACATTTGTATGTATACAATTCGATTAAGAACTTTACCTATATGGACAATGGTAAAATAGATACCACTTACAGTCTCTACTTTGAGTGATCAAAAACTATGCAAACCTTGATAATATTCTCATTATTATGCATGTAGGACCTCTTAAATATAATAGAGTTTACCTATTTGAACTCCAAGAGCACCTACCGAATTCTTCGCCGAACAAAAATTCCAAAAGTTTGAAAGTGACACGCAAAAATACGAACTAAATGTCAAATTTGGCGCACAAAAAAAATTGACATCATTTTTCACTGACAGGCAAAAGTGACAAGGATAAAGATGCCAGCCTAATAGATAGCAAAAATATCAGAGATTACAATACTTTCAAATTCAAGTCCTGCCAAACAATAGAAAATAGTTTTTTTTGTTATCAACCTAAGTGGTACATATATGACTTTTGTTTGATTAAGGGTTAATATGCACTTTACTTCTTGAAGAACACAAAGCTACAAATCCTAATGTTTCATCTCCAGTGGAATGCTAAGTGCGTGTCTTGGCAAAGGCGAAGCCGCCGCGCGTTGGCTTGAAAGCTCCCCCCGTGGGGCACTTCAAGCGTTAGAACTTCACGTCGCTAGGGGAGACTGGGCCAAAGCTGCCGAGATCGCGGAACAAGCTTGTCCGCAGCGAGCCAAGGATATTACGCTCCACCAAGCACAGCATCTTGAACTCACGTACGTTTATTGGTGTCCTTTCCAATGCACTTGCTTCAAGCGTTAGATTAGAACTGCACGTGGCGAGGGGAGACTGGGCTAAAGCTGTCGAGATCGCGGAACAAGCTTTCCCGCAGCGAGCTAAGGATATCACGCTAAGCAACATGGGTACGGCGTTGTATTCCCGTCTATATTCCCGTTGTTTACCGATCTAAATTCCCATGCCTACCAAGATGAGTTGGGTACCCAATCAAAGTAAACTAAATTTGAACAGCTTCACTTTATTCGTTTGCTAGTAGTAGTAGCAATAGAGTATAATGATGTAAGTAAGAATCGCCTTAGTCCGCATTTGTTGCCTAATTCTGTTTAGTTAACTTTTAAGATATTTCAAAATTGATCCTATCTTGGAGAACTTTCATAACTTTAGTATCTTCCCAGGGCCGACTACCACGAAGCTCTAGCCAATTACGAGAAAAGTATAATAACAGAAAATATAGACGACATTAAAATCAAGGAACACAACTCTAAATGCGAGGCTGGCATCGCTCGCACTTCGATCAGATGCGGTGACGTCATGCGAGCTGTCTCCACAGCCCTGAAGTATGCTTACGACAACATGCTACTTAAAGATTGCGCTCAGCTTCTCGAAGAAGAAAAACATTACAGTCATGCGGCAACTTTGTACGACCACGCTGGCAACACCGAAAAAGCTGCCTCGCTTTACATAAAACTGAAATCATGGTTGAAAGTCGAAGCGCTCTTACCCAAAATCAACTCGCCAAGTATTCACATACAGTATGCGAAAGCTAAAGAAGCCGAAGGTAGGTATCACGATGCGTTGAAATCTTACATGAAAGCGCAAGATTACGAAGCCGCGATCAGACTCAACTTGGACAAGTTAGAAGACATCGATGAAGCAGTGAACTTAGTACAAGAAACCAAGTCTGTACAAGGCGCAAAAATGGTGGCAAACTACTTTCAGAACAGCGACGATCCGACATCTGCTATAAAGTTCTTAGTCATGTCGCTTTGTTACGAGGAAGCATTTCAACTGGCTCGGAAGAATGGAAAGCTGCAATTGTATGGGGAAATCTTGATTCAGACGTCACAAGCGAGGTCTGAGGACTTCAAAAGCTTAGCGTTACATTTTGAAGGGGAGAAGAATCATTTGCTGGCGGGGAAGTTTTATTTCCACGCTGGAGAGTATGGTAAAGCTATGAGCCATTTGATGAAAGCGGGAGGTTCGGAAGATGATGAGAATGAAGCAATCAGTATTGCGATTGATGCAGCCGCGGCGAGCGATGATGAAAGAATAACTCGAAGGTAATTTCATTTTTCAAGTCAAGCTTAACCCTCTATTGGAATCCATTGAGATTAATACATGATTCTAATAGGTTTTATCATGATCATGTTCCAGGTTGATTGAGTTTCTGTTAGGTGACACAGATGGTAATCCTAGAGAGCCACGCCACTTGTTTCGGCTATACATGGCCAAACGTCAGTTTGCCGAAGCAACTAAAACTGCGGTAAGTTCAATAGTTATGGAA
Organism: Epirrhoe alternata; assembly: GCA_963565295.1. Lineage (NCBI taxonomy): Eukaryota > Metazoa > Arthropoda > Insecta > Lepidoptera > Geometridae > Epirrhoe > Epirrhoe alternata. Next base: position 5,716,432 of record OY751381.1, on the reverse strand, counting down.
TGCTTTAGACCTTTTTCCGGTCATGTCGAACCCAATACCTTCCACCCTTGCAATATCATCAGACAATCAGTTCAACAATTTGGTGTATTTATTACTTTACCTCATAACACTTTTCGTTTGGCCGTTTGGTCCCATTTCACTAAATCTTAAAAAGAAATAGGGTATGTAATTTTTTGGCTCAAAATGAAATGAAATGATTTTATTTGCAAGAAATATGGTTACCAAGTTGATAAGGTTTACATTTAGATCACATATTTCACCAACTGGTATGCATGAAGAATGGTATGAATATCTTACGTAGTGCTACATGAATTAGATTTTCTTTCGTTTGTATCTGCAGGTAATAATAGCAAGTTCAGAGTGTGCTGCGGGTCGTTACCGCGAAGCACGCGATGTCGCACGCGGCATGTGTGCGGCATTACGCGCGCGACGCCGCGCCGTGCCGCGCGACATGCGACGCGCTGCAGCGTTGTTGCACTCTTACATACTGGTAAGTATAAGATATGCGTATAGCCAACTCCGGTGACGGGAAACTACCTCATGGGCCCTCTACATATTCGGTGTAGATAGACGAATGCCGACGGTACGAACGTGTAGATCATCGCCTGTATTTGCCTGTAATCTTCTATCTAAATAATAGTTCGGCGAATAGTTCGGGTGAATGTAGAGTGGCCGTTACACGAACATGTCGCGAGGGAAAACTAATACTGCTATATCCCTATTTGCTACAGTAAAATAGATTAAAAACTCATTTCAGTTTTGTCGTGATTGTTAAAAATATAAATTTGCTTGTTTAAGCAGGTAGGATTCGATACAGTAATACTACAATGCCGGCCGGTGCATGGATTTGTGTCGACACACATGCGTATGATTACGTTAATATAATCATCTTTTTCAGTGAGGCATCAGTTGTTTTCTATTATAGGCGGAAATAGCGTTCCTTTCTAACGTACACAGATAAACAGAAAAGTAATACTACAACTACAAATTATGATCAAAATCTTACACAAACGTTATCTTCAGAGAATATGCAATCGATTTCTAGCCACGTAGCACACTTCCAATAGCCGAGTCAACAAACTAAAACAAATCTATTAATAGATTTCATCATCTCGCTTTCGTGTTTCCGATGATAGACGAAGTTGACCGATGTACATTACTTTAATCGTAGTAAGTACCTACTGAACCTAGTACAGAGTAGTACAGAGAATCAAGACCTATGATTATGTGATTGAATTCCGGAGGTTATCATATCACTACTCTAATAGGTCATATCTATGAGTGTTCTATTACATGTTTTCATTTTATTTATTTTCATAATATTATGAAAATCAAAGTAAAATCGTCATGGTAACGACTGGAGAACTTGTTTTTCTATTCAGATATCAGAAAAAGCTTGTAATACTAGATTAAAACTATGGCTTTCTCTGTATTCTAGCCAAAGCTCCCTCACTTCGATCGGAAAATAACTCAAAACACCCTCGTTGCACTCGAAAACTTTAAAATGGAGGCAATATTCAATACAGTGTTCATGTCATAAGACACATTATCCACGTGTTTAATCTGATATCTTGTTTAAGGTGCGTACACACGTGAAACGCGGCCGCCACGACCTAGCAGCAAGACTGTTGCTGCGCACTGCAGATGACATTGAATTCTTTCCTACACCCGCACGTAAGTACAAAAAGTGTAGACGGGCTACAAAGTAAATCCGAAACGAATGCTAAGCTTGTGATACACGGGTCTGGTTAAGCCGCATTTTGCTATAGTTTGAACAAAAAGTTGCATGACACGAGCTTTTTTTATTGGCCCTCAGCACCGGAATGTACATAAAAACATGCTTTATGTAACATTCCGGTGTATGTAACATCAATTTTGTTATTTTTTGTGCTTAATTATGGAGTTCTGAATAATAGTTATGCATGAATAATTAAAATAAGAAGTGATTACATTATGTTAGAAATAAATTTATGATTTTAGGAATAAAAGCTTTATTTATTTATTTATGGAGGTCTGAGTTAGATCCAGTAGGTGGCGCTATAAAGTCCATTTCAATGAAATATAGAGGAAACATTTTTTCATGCGTGGAACGATGTCGTTCCACGCATGAAAAAATGTTTCATGTTTTAAGAGCAATTAAGCAATTTTTATATTTAACCTATGTAGGTTAAATATAAAAATTGCTTAATTGCTCTTACGTTCTTACTATACTCAGACCCGGTAGGTGGTCGCTTTTGATGTTTTTATATTCCAGGCTCTTGTTTAACTTACCTAGTCTACTAGTTGAAAGTTAATTGTTTCTAGATCAAGTATCGATTCTCACGTCGGCGGTGATTGAATGCGGTCGCGCGGGATTGAAGCACCAAGCTCATCACTGGGCTAAAGTTCTGATGCAGCCGGAATACAGATCTCAGGTACTCACCTTATTAGATTCTGCTCTATACGTGTAAGCTGTTATGGGCCCCCTACATATTCGGCGAAGATACGACGAATGCCGACGAACGTGTAGAGAGACATTTTACACAGCGTCATCTAGCCCCAAACTAAGCAAAGCTTGTACTATGGGAACCAGGTAATTGATAAACTACTTATGTATAAATACAAACATATTATACAAATACCGAGAGAAATATTTGCAGATCATACAAACATTTATCCCCCCCCCCCAGCGGGGATCGAACCCGCAACCTTCTGCTTCCCAAGCGGGCTTTCACCCACTGCGGCACAGAGGTCGTCAATGTTGCATCTATATTATTTTCTCCCTCATTTCAGATAGATCCAAAGTACGCGAAGAAGATAGAATCGGTAGTGCGTCACGCGCCGCGAACCGCTCCCCCCGCGCCGCCAACTTCCCCCTGCCCCGTCTGTGCCGTGGATATGCCTATCGCAGATCTACGGTGCACACATTGTGAGGCTGATGTGCCTTTCTGTTTAGCCACGGTACAATATATCAGACTAATATAATAAATCTGAACATAGGTACAGCACCAGTTGTACCAGTAGTTTGATCGCGGAGACGCGGAGCGTTTCTCCATAAACGCGACTCTACAACGCCATATGTTTGAATTCAGTGCGAGCCGCGACGCCACGCGTCTCCGTAAATGAGGCCTTGGATCGTTTTAAAATCGAGTACCTAAGTAATGTTTTGATACCAGTACAAAATATTTTGTTTGTCAAACTCTCGCCCACACTAATATTACTACTCGCACAGCGCTCTTGGTCGTGCTTGCTTAGTCGTTCTTGATACATCATCGAAATTAGTAACATTCTGAATGGTCTGTATGTGGATAGGTGACCGCCAGTGGCATTTTCATCTGAGCGCTTGTATGTGTACGGTTTCACCATACATTGGCAATTTGTGCATGCGGCACTTATTTCAGTCGCGTGCGCTGCACTTTAATTTTACCTAATATTTTATATTATTTTACATTTTTAACCGACAGTACGTGACCTACTCGCGCACAAGACACTAGTCAAGGGAGAGATTAGCCTACTTAATCCTTCACTTGTGTAACTAACTATCTAAATAAACTTTTATTAGTGAATCATGTGTTTTACCGTTACGTGCTCAGTAACATAGTGTGAACAACATCTACTACATACTACCTGTAAGGCCCTACAACACAGTGGCTCTTACAGTATGCTTCAGAGGGCAGTTGGCCACTGACTCATACGAACTTACTTTTTACTCGCACAGGACTTAAAATAATTTTGTTATAGGGCCTCCACATCGTGAAAGATGATTTGACTGCGTGTCCTGAATGCGATTTTCCAGCAATACTTACAGAGTTCCTAGAGTAAGTTACATTCAACTTTTTACTCCAGATATACTACCCTCTTACTATAGTAATAGTTTCAAACTGATTCATGGTGTTACACGTCATGCCTCAGGAATACTCCACTTTCCGGGATAACAATTTTGTAAGTTCCAGGCTAACAGTGTTAACCAGGGTACAAGCCACCTCCTTATCTAATTTTATTCAAATCTGTTCCGTCGCTTTATCATGGAGCAACCAATTTTCTAAAGTAGTCAGATTTATATATTTTTTCTAATTATTTTATTTTTTTGTTCTAGGATCCTGAAAGAAGAAGGTAAATGTCTGATGTGCGGTGAAAACGTGGACTATCGCCGTTTGGTAAGAATAGAAGACGTTGCTTCATACATGGACCTTAACACAGATGATTAAGACTGATTTTACACAAACAACCACCTATTCATTCCCTCCTAGATCATAATATCTAATTGCATTTATTTTATCGTCCTTATAAGTTAATATTAGAATATGTAAGCACTTTGAATTGAATTTACACGTGTGTGATAGTAATCCGTCCATTAAAGACAAAGTAAATTATATTATTAATAGTAGATTAATTTTATCTATAAGATATAATTTTAGTATCACGTGTTAAAACGCATATTGTATTTTCAAGGTAAGATTGATAAATGAATAAACAAATAAGTGATGAAACATTTAATTTTTCATTTGAAAGTATACCAAGGTTGTGTACACGTTCGATAATGAGATTCAAATGAAACAAACAATGGTATTATACAAAATTGCAATGGGTACCCGACTTCACTTCATTATTGATCCGAAAAGGCTTTGTACAGTTAGACAAATGAAAAGAAATACTGAACTTGTCACAATTTTGTTACAACAAAACTAGGTGATTTTTAAGTTTTGATTCATTTTTGATAGCCAAGATTTACCTGAAAAATAAAATATATTCTGTAAGTATAGCGAAATTAGCGATGTTATTTAGCGATAGGATCAACTTAAAAAATATTCAGCTTTCCCTAGATACAGTTTTTTTTAAGAAATAATGAATTTGGCCCTGTTCGGAATAAATAAGAGAATGAAGTAATCAGTATCCCAATGTACCTATCTTCATCTGTTATTCTAAAATATTGCCTATTATCATTACCGCTACCTAACTATGCCTTATGTAGACAAATACATTTATACAACTTAAAATAATGACAAGACGAATAATAAAATAATAATAATAATAGAAATAATTCATTGTGCTAATACATATACGGTCGATTCGCTACTTTGACCAACGCTATTATTTTGCTAGAATTCAGCTAACATTAACATAACAGATTGTTACACCTAATGGCTCATTCATCCGTCTGAACTCATCCAAATTCGAAGCATAAGTAAATGTTGGGTATTTGGTTTCGCAGCATTTCACACATAATTTTACATTTGTAAATTTTGAATCGATAAAGCAACAATTTTTTTAATTAAATACAAAACATTATAAAATTGATAATGGAATATAATTGGTGTTACACATTTTAATTTTGTTTGTAGAATGTTACATAATATCAATACTAACTACTTGTATAACGATGCACGGATGATTTCGATAAGTATAAAAATGTACTTTACAATGGAACGGATGAAACACTAATGAGTGTGAATTAATAAGCACTAGTCTTGTGAGAACACATTCAAATTGAAATAGGCATTTTACCTTTTTAATAATAGTGATGCGTCAAAAGAGTGGGCCTACTACGATTAAACAATGGACGAATAAGAATCAAATTAATTTTCGTTTCGATGAAAACATTTCAATATTTTTAATTAATAAATAATATAAATACTGAGTATATTTTATTTAATAAATATTTCGTTCGCAATAAAATATTTATTCTGGCCGGATTATTAGTTTGTATTAACGCTTTTAGTCCACTCTTTTAACATCATATAGCTCTTGGGAAAATATTTACAGATAATTATATAATATAAAAATATATTAAAACGTAGTCACGATGGCACTTGGTTGCGTTGTTATAGGGTAGAAATAAAATTGTTTGTTTGTACAAGAAATAAATAAGTGAAATAATTTAAAATAGTTATTTGACACATTTGAGACGATTGTACATACAATACAATATAAGAATTGATTAACAAAGAAACGCAAAATACCTATTATTATCAAGGGAATGTATAAAAATTAGTTTCAACTATATCAATGTTAACTTTTCATTAATAAATACTATAAATCTTTGGTTTCATTTAGTCGTTTGATTATAAAAGGTTATTTCTCTTAATACATAATTTCTTTCGCAAAAGAATTCCTTGTTACATTTATGGTTATAAGCCTACGACGAGTGTTCAAAAATGTGAAGATATTTTACACTATAGCTGTTTAAACGAGAACATCAAACGTAGCTCACATCCTCTCTATGTGCAAAATACAATAACAATTAGAAAGTGTGAGAAATACGACAATTCCTTACATTATTCCTTAGTACAGAGTGACGATAGCCTGTGAAGAAGGAAATATTTGGCACTATAAAAGACTCAATGTGAGCACGATTTGAATCATCGATTATCGAATGAGTCCTGTCTACCGAAACTAGTGTCCTAAACCTGTAATCCATCTCGTCTGCTAATATCTAGAAAGGTAAGTAATAAATCTATTTACTTTATTTCCGGTGAGATTTGTTGAAAACTAAATCGGACGCTGTAAAATTGTTTCTTATTATAATATGATTTTAAATAACTTCTCTATAATCAAAATAAATATTGGAATGAATCAATGAGATACAATTTAGCAGCGTCCGCGTGCTACTCATAAGACTTCACTGCAGATGCGCGAGTTGTTTGGGTAGGGCGGCGACTACCCTGACGCGGTCGCTGAATTGCGGCGGAGGCGCCAGAACAGGCGGGGCCGAGTCGGCCGTGCCCGCGGGTTCTTCGGGAGGCGGGGGGAGTTCCGCTAGGAGTACAGCAGCCCTGGCTCGTCTACCCGGCGCCTTATCTATATCCACTCCAAGCCTTTCAGCTGCGGATCTACCGCGCGCGGATCCTACAGTTCCACGCAACAAAGCGGCCGTCGCCCGTTTCCGCGTCAGCGAATTATGTCGCTGCATCGGTGGCGGCGGCGTCGCTAAACTCTCCGAAGAACTATGCACCGGCTCCGTACTGATCACGTCGTTCGACGACTTCACCGTGACTGATGCGCAGAAGGATACCTTATCCCGTCTCACTACAGGCTTAGCCTGAGCCTCCTGGTCTGAAGAGACGCCGGAGGAGGAATTATCGCCGTCGTCCCGTTCGACGCTGCCGAGCTCGTCGCCGCACGATTTGGACGACTTCAACCGAGTGCGGATCTTCTGGATCTCATCCACGGAGAAGGAATGCTGCATCGAACTGGAACCTGAGCTGCTGCCGCTGAAAATAACAATAATACACATTGTATTATGTGAATGACAAAATTTCGGATCCCATTTTGTTCAGATTTTGTTAGTTTTGAGTACCCAAGAATTGAAACACAGTTGCTGTAGATACTGATCAAGTTGAAGGTATGGGAATAGAAGTTACACTATTTTTAACACATGAAACAAGACTTCAGATAGGCACACGAATGAATGTGAAATATGCTAGATAGAGAGTTTCATGAGATGATGATTCACAATATTCACATATATTTTTTGTTTCGTATGCTCAAAGTCTGGTAGAGGTGCTCTCCAGACCAAGTGGTTTCGTATGACAAACCATTGCATTGAAAAATCACAAGAACGATCACAAACATGATAAAGCAAATCCCACGCGTTTTGAAACCAACTATACCTTTACGAAAATCTCTAATGTATGAATTATATGTATTCCCCTTCTGTTTCAAAGATTGTGGTGTATTTTGCACTCCTGAAAACCGTTAATGTTTTGTTCACAAAATGGAATGAAAATAAAATATCTTTGGAACACCTAAGAGCAGTTAATGTACTGACCTGGCATTGCTGTTAGCACTGGTTTCTGCTACAGCAGGAGCTTCGCCTTTGGGCTTTGCGTCTCCTTCTTCATCTGACTCGGACATACTGTAGTCTGGCTCTGGGATAGGAGGCGCAGGCGTCGAATTCTGAAAAACATTACGCTTGAGATGACCAAATATTATTGACCATTGAAAATCGATGGACCACTAAACAAAACTTACAACATACTAAATTACACAGCAATGTATAAGTTACCTGTCTGACAAAGCCCTTGTTATTGAAAGGTTGCGCGTATTGATTCGATGGCTCATCAGCGGACTGCGCCCGCCCTGGAGACGTCCACGATCGAAGTTGCGATATTCGGCTCTGAAATCATGTGATTCTTATTATAGCCAGTGCAGCAGGAAAGCATGCTCGCAAGTAAAACAGATTCATGGTCCGTTTTGAATATACTCCGTACTGAAGGATCATAATTCCTGGAGATCTATGGAGTATTTTTTTCGAAGAACAATCCATCATTGTTTCTGTCTAGAAGCTTATACAAGATGCAATACTTACAGCATGCGAGTCAGCCCTCGCAGGTCTATAAGCCACGGATTCCAAGTCCTTGGGCGACGCATAAAGCTTGGCAGGTGCTGCTGGTCGGAATGTAGAAGCGGGAGTGATACCGCCTGCGTTGGGGCCGGGTGGCGGCGGCGGTGGCTGGGTAGGTGGTGGAACTCTTCCAGGCCCTGGAAACAGAGTCCATAGAATTTGAGTTTGGCGTTGGCGAAGATGGAACCCAGGTACCTATGAGGTGATTGATGACACTTGACTGATATGAACCACCTAAATATGCCCTCACAAACTTGATAAACATATTCCTAGTCCAACAAGGTTCTGCTGAAAATCTTCGCTTAGCTTGTCTTGTCTACCCAGGGTTAATATACATTTTTGGACTTAGCTACTATCGAAGTCGATATTCGATTGTTACGCGCGAATGACTGGATATTAATAAGAGTTCTATGCGTTTATTTGGTTGTGTTATTCATCATCATGATCCTGTCCTTATCCCATTAAGTGGGGTCAGCACAACATGTTTCTTCTTCATTTTCCTCTTACTCCATTCACCCACATACACACAACCGCATACACGTAATTTAAAGGTTTCTATTCCGTACCATGCACGTCCTCTGAAGAGCGTGTTCGTAGCGGTTGTGTAGCGTGTTCTGCCGCTAGGTCCGGCGTTGAGTGGAAATCACGCCGGAGTGTGCCTTGTGACTTGCTCCATACCTGAAAATAGCAGAATATCTTAGCTACTAACTGCCTTTATGGGGTTAATTACCAGCTCGTGATGCTGACATCTACATTTTGAGGTCCTGGTGATTATTTTACTAGTTGTGGTTATAGTACCTTCCCGCGTGAGCGTTTCATTTCAGCCACGGAAGCGTAAACGCGCGTTGGAATCCTCGCAGGTGAGTAAGGAGCTCCTTCCAAGTCAACGTCTGTGAATGCCGACCTCGTCATCATTGCACTTGCACCGCCGCTAGAAATTTTAGAGATCCTTGAAGTTATTGAATATCTCAAGAGATCTAACAAAAAAACAATCATGTTTCATGCTCATTTAGCTCATATCAAAAGGTTTGTCTTAATCACTTACGCTGTATCTGCATCAGCTTGCCGTTGAAACAGCTCTTCGAGCTCAGCGGCTGTGATCCTTGAAGAAGCCGGTCTTTGCCGAATGGATGCCGTTCGAGGGGCTACAGGTGTGCCTGAAGATGGTGTTCCACCTGTAATACATGAGTAACTATATGTACTTCAGTGGGATAATAATTCTAACAAAGACTGTTTACGTTGAGACTGAACCGGGCTGTATGGATTTAAAGTTGTGTTTATACTCACTGTTGCTATTGCTGCCTCCGTGTAGCTGCACGGATTCTGCAGAAGACGACTTGCCAGCCACTCCTAGAGGCTCACAAGTTTCTTCTTTTTCACCTCCATTCTCTGAAACAACACGTAAATTAGTATCATATTCCAGACTTCTTAGTTAGAATTTCTTAATAAGTTTTTTTTAATTCCATTTACCTAGACCAGCTACCATAGACTTGGCTCTCGCTCGTCCCACGCTCAATGTGGTGCGGGGATCACGACGAGGCGGCGCTGGAGCTGGACTTCGACCTAGAAGATAATAGGAGACATAAGCATAAAGGATAAATCACTGTCATTTAACATTAAAAGACATCTTTGGACCATGGTCATCAGATACATAATTGTGGATGCCAACATTGGCGTCGCATCATCAGATATTGATAGAGCAAGTCCGAATACGAAATTATAAGACTCTACATTACATATTCTGTCTTTTCTAGCAAACTAAATCTGTGGTTTCTAGCTCACCTCCAGCACCTTTCCTAGGTAAGGTGGCGGCGTAGGGGCGGCCTGTACTTGACAGTTGATTCTGAGACTTGCTTGTGGGAACCGTACACGTGTTGTTCTCGTTGTTACCTGAAATATCTTTTGTTGTTTTAGTCGTACAACATGCCTTATGAAGTTTCAGCTTGTTTTTAATTGGTTTCATCTTTTGTTGCTGATCTGAAGGATTTAATTATTATCTTTTCGGCCTTTACCTACTGAGTATAGCTACCTCCCTCTCTTCTCTTAACTTCCACTGTCCGTATAGGAACATTTGTCACGAGTTTGTTTGAATTTATGCCGTTGCAGATTTTGTAGAGCATCAAAAAGTACCAACCATTACTACTCAACGAGACAACAGTCATGGAGACGAGAGCACCGGAGCTGCGGATCAGTTCCACTACATGTTCGTGTGATGCCGCAGAAACGTCCTCGCCGTTTATCTGGAATCAGAAAACTTGGTTTTATTCTTGGCCTATATAATTGAGTTCCATCGACCACATAACGATGTTGAGTTCAGACTATCAATTCCTAAAACTTATGAACCTAAATACATGTATTATTCCTTGCGATGTGCTTGCAACTTGTCAGTTGTCATGTATCTGAGCATGCGTCAAATATGTAATTCATGTCATGCCTCTACCCCCTTGCACATGTTTAAAGGATCGTGAGTAATGTTCTCAGCTCAGAAAACGTCTACCGTGCTGATACAGTTGTTAGTGTCTTGTGTTTCCTTCACCATTAAACATCATACCATCACTGGAAGTGGTCGTTTTCAACGATTAGTTTACTTAGCTATTTTCTGTAAGTCTATTTCTGATTTTTGTACGATTTGTAATGTCCTTAACTGCATACGTAAAGGTTCTATCACTTACCGCCACAAGAAAGTCTCCCTTCCTAAGTCCAGCTCGGTCAGCCACTCCACCTGCATCTACGTCATCCAGGTATTGCAGCCCGGGACACCGCTCCGATGGGCGAAGCTCCATCAACGGGGATGAGGCCTTCGCCCCACGAAGCACGAAGCCAAATCCGCGGCGTGCCCTGTGCAGTACCACTGTTCGGGTCTCTATGTTGCCATATCTGAAATGCATGAAGTAGTGATCTTATACTTGTAGTTCAATCTTATGATGCCATTCTGTATGGCTGCCAACTTAAGTTAATTGTATTTTACAAATAAAACAATTGGTGTAATTGTTTAAACTGTTGGCTCGCTTTTTTGCTAAACACATAACTAACCTTGAAAGCATGAACTTTATTTTCACTGAGGCGCATATTGTATGATTTCTTACTAAACAATTTAACTTTTTGTCGAACTCGGTTGCGGAATCTCCGCGAGATTCTTTAGCGCAAACCATTGATAGCTAAACTGAGTGTTCAATAACAGGATGGCCGAATTGCTTTGTTTGTTGATCGATAACATTGTCTCATGTTTCAAAACAATTTTTTGTGTCTATTGAATCGTTACTGGGTCGATTGATATCATCCGTTTGTTAAGTGTGTTCAAATAGAAACTATATAATCATCGTCACGTGGGTGCGATACTTACGACTTTTTTATTCTAGGAGCCGTTGCGCTATATGTTTTGCTCAGTGCCATTTCTCGTCTTCCTGTTACACGCGAGTGATGAATCGGTCCCGAAGCTAAAACCTGAAAACACCATGATTCACAATAGTATTGTTTTACGAGTTATAACTTTGAAATAAACCGGCGTGATACTATACCTGATGCAAGTTAGCGGTCTGCCTCAACCTCACTTCCTGGACGCATTGGCTTGGGAATAGACCTGTTGCTCCCGATCCTCGAACTGTTCCTTCCAGTAAACCATCGTCTGTTGCTCCAGTAACTGTCAATTTAGATGTAGGTACAGATTAAGGCTATTATTTTTATGGCATATGTATTTTTGGTTCAGTTATTTAGGTGTTAGAACATAAAAAAAATGTATTGCCATATGTGTGTTTAAAATGTGTTTATGAGTGTTAGTATTTAAGCGCGAACACATTTCGTGTGAAGTGTTTGTGCTCATTGCATGCTATGCAAATAATACTATCATCGTTTTTATCAGAATTTGTGTCAATAGTATTCAACATTATCGGAAGAATTTCTGGGTTTATTGGTTCAGTTTGTTTGTATGCAATACCTTCAATAATATCGCCCTGGTTGAGCCTCAGGTGGCCAGATGCGGTTGGTTCGTAAGGCTGTAGACACACAACCGTGGCTCCAGCGGTCTGCAGCGAGCAAGTAGTCGTGTCCGAGTTGCTGGTGCCCACGCCGCTTGAGTCCGATATAATGTCGCTAGTGTCGCCCGCACTTTTATCTATAAAGTCGCCGGTGGGGCATTTGCATTTATTTTTAAAACAGTCTTTTTATTTTGATCTAGACAACAGGAATACCATTGAAAATTAGATACCTATTCTAGCCATTCACCAGTTGCTGCTGCATAGCATTTTTTATTTATTTTTTATTTATAAATTTAAATTATTCTTCATAGGCAAGGAAGTGGTCCAAAACAGGCAACAAGATAAATATGTTTACATATTATTTCATTGATTTAATAGGTACATCTTCTGAAGTAGGTGGTACCTACGTATGAGTTAGAGATTGAGTAAACTTTCAAGGGGCTTTTAAAGACGCGTTTTGTTTGCAATTACATAAGTAAACTTTGTATTTTAACTATGAAATATTAAGGCGGAGATATAGGAAAGACAAGAAACTTACACCTAAACTAAATCTAGAAGGTAAAGGGTCAACAAACATCTGGAAAGGAACGAAGCGACAAGCGAAACCGTGGAACTACGTTTTTACATTAGGCACATAAAACATGCAGTCGGATGACAATGACGTGGTCGGTGCATGGTGATGGTTGTCTTTCACATGGACACGTGATACATCACTGGTGTGCTGGACGTACAGATCTTAGCATTATACCGGAGGATTATCGGAGAATCAAGATGCTGTTACAAAATTACACGAATAATACTCCAGTAGCTGTTTGACTTTGGTTATTAAACGCGTATATTTTGCAATACATCTTAAACCAAAGATCGAATTCATCGATTATTTTACCTGTGAGGATGCTTGCGTCGTCTTCATGGCTCGGATGGCTTGCATCACTGATGCTTGATGAGGCAGAGGAGAAAGGCCGGTCGAGGCTGCAGGGAGAGGCGATATGAGGTCCGCGAAGGAGGGCATCCAACTCGGGAGGCAGTCGCGTTGATGATGCGAGTGATGATCTGTCGCCCACAGAGCCACCCCACCATCCCCACGCAGCCGATCGCCGCTTCGGATTGTACCGCGGAGGACCTCGGAACGGCACTGTAATACCACCCGTAGCCCACCCAAACAAATATAATCGTGCCAAAACAAAACCAAAACTGCTTTTCAAATAAAAAACAGATTGGGAATCAAAATAATAAGGGTTAAAATAATCCGTGCTTAAATAAAATCGACCAAATTATAAAATAAAATACATTTCTAAATAATAAAATACTTTTAAGTGTAAAATACGGTTACAGATTATTGAGTGAGTTTTATATTTACCATCTACACGATACCACTTCGTAATTATATCCCTGTTAATAAAATACATACAATATGGGTACCTTGATAACTAATTAGATACAGCTCATTAGATGTACAACCATCACCATTTGAATGATAAATAAGCAATGATTTTGAAAATATTTATGGATGACGGCATGCACACCTGATTTATAAATAATATAATATGCTAATAATATGTACTAATAGGAGTATACTTACATTACATAAACTATGGCATAAACATGTTTTATTATGTAGTTTTATAAAAATAGTACTTCATTCTTATAGATTCTTATATTGTTCACTCCTTCGGTAACATTGTCTGAACGATATAAGAGCTCTCTGGATGTTAGTATTTGCTAAATTTCTTGTTATTCACATAAGTTTTATAAAGCGCCACTCAAAGCCATGCAATAGAAAAGTAATTTTATGTAATAAATATTTTTATACAACCAGGTTGTGACTCACCAACTTCTTCCGATTTATAGTTCTTTATGACTTCTGCCAGCTCTAAGTTACCAGCAATCACTGCCACCTGTGCGTTAAAAATAAAAACATTTCTTATTAACATACAATATTACCTGATGAAAATACATTTTTCAAAGACACAGAAACGGTGACAAAATAAACTGCAATCGATGACACTTTGGTGAAAAAAAATTTGGTTCTTAACTTACGAGCCTAATCAGTACAATAGTGAAAACCAAATATTGTTATCAAAAATTTAAACTTACCTACGTTAGTTAATTGGAGCAAATAATAATGCATTCTCATGTTCCAAATAATTGTAAACAAATACTAACCTTTGAGGAAACAACTGACAGAAATATAATACTTACCTACTGAGCGGTTCCGTGCTTCAGACGGCACGTTAAATTGTCGGTCCCAGCTATTGACAAAGGCAAAGCGGCCTAAAAACTCCGTCACCAGAGTATGCCACTCTCTACGAATTTACTTAACTACTTAACATAAAAATAGAATATTTTTTTGACCTGATAAGGCGTCTGGTTGGCAAAGTTCAGGGACTCTTTGTTACAGCCTCTAAACAGGAGCTGTCTCGCACAAGAGTCTTGCGCATTGACAGCGCAGACGTGAAGGGGCGTGTTCCCGGAGGCGTTGCGGCCGTTCATATCCGCGCCGTAGAACAGCAGGTGGTCCAGGTGCTGTACCAGGCCGTTGCGACATGCCTGGAAAGGAATGGAATTTTAGTTGCTTAAATTAATATTAAATAGGTAATGCTGGAAATTTCACTGCATCATAACAGAAATAAATTGTGGTTAAAATTTACCTGATGAACTTCCAGCCATCCCTGCAAATCTGTAGCACCAATCGTTGCGTGATCGTGTAACAACGTTTCACAGAGCAATGGGTCAGTTTTATTCGTGACTGACAAGTACAATGGCGTTAGACCTTTAGCATCTTTGTAATTTGGAGACCCTCCAAGTTCTAGAAGGGTCTTCACGGCTTCTAAAGAGTTCTTTTCGATAGCTCTGTGTAAAGCTGTGCTGCCATCTTTAGTTCGGTAATCCAAAAGCGCTCCACCATTGACTAGGGCTATCAATACTTTACCAGGTGACTTTAGGCCTGCAGCTATCGTAAGTGGTGTTTCTAAAATGAATAAGACAAAAAAAGTTAGTGTTGTTTTCACAGTTGAATATTATTCGTTGTTAGTTCATTTTGATATAAATCAATTTTCATCTTGATTCATATCTCTATTGACAGGATATTTAACAATGAGGAAGACAGAGTTCATTGATAACACATTCAAATGCTTGGTAATAAAGGTTCCATTCATCTTCTTGATTTGACATCATTGTGATCTGTTATGCTTTCGACGGAACAAATAAATTATAAAGTCTCAAGGTTGGTTCGACATTTATCGCAGATTATCCATGGCTGGATTGATACGGTTCGCACAATACCGCTACTATTACTTTACGGAACAATAGAAGATATGCATCTGTATGTAAATGAACAAAGTAATATAATAGCACTACTGTGGTATATTGGTAAATATTCGGTTGAAAAGTCACAATGCAAGAAGTATACTACTTACCAAAACTATAACTCTCACACAGTCATAGTTGTCGCATGTGTAAGCAATCGATTTATATGAATATGTGTGATCGAATTGTATTTGGAAATCGATATTAAATTGTATATAAGTAATTCATTCTCAAAATTATCATTAGTGAAGATCAATAGTCTCTTGACAATTTATATAGAATCGAGTTGAATGAACTGCGAAATTGGTAACAATAAAAACAATTTGTCTAACGACGATCTAAAGTGGTATTAAAGGAAAAATGAATTTATCTAACGAAAGAAAAGCTCGGTCTATTAAATGTTTGCACTGTTTATGTCAAGGTCGGGCATATCATATATGATGGAAAATCATACCTCCAGTCTCCTGGCAATGGAAGTTAGGGTCGAGGCCTTTTGCGCATGCTTTGGTTATTTTGTCGATCTGTGAATGCGTCACGTTTTCCAGAAACCTTCGCAAATTTGCTCTGGAGTGAAGAGCCTTCAGCGTCTTCTCATCTAATTTCAGCATTTTGTACACACGCCGTTTGTATTTCAGCTGGAATGGGAAAATTTTCCGGTGTAACATCATCATTTATACCTTACAAAATATTACCTATCATCAAAAGTTACGGCAGATTTCTCAACCTCTCCAAAAAAGGGAGAGAGCAACTGTTTTGACTGACAACTTTGTCAAGCGAACAAAGTTTCTTTTAGATTTACCTCAGAGAGAATTCAGTTATTCTTCATGTGATGATGCAAAGATAGGTAAAGAGTGTGTAGTACGAGTATTACCTCGAGATATCCAACAGGTCCGTTGAAGGGGTAGTCTCCGAGCCGTCGTTCCTCATCAAGGAACTTGCCGGCCTTGCCGTTGACAGGAGGGCAGAACAGACCATAGTTGAAGCTCTCTTTCAGCTCCTGGAAAGAAGAGAAAGAAGAACTTACTCGATGGTACATTTTGGAACATGAAATACTGTCTATGGAAACACGATAATTCAACGGCAACCATAATAAACCAATTTTCTTTATCATAATGGTTTTCTTTGTGTCATAATATTTTTATATTTTACACAACTATGTTCAAACTTCGGTTTAGTACCTACCTAATTATGTACTTGAGAGAAAGAAAGAGTAGTGCGTATACTATACTTATGTTATATCATCATCATCATTGGCAGCTCAAATAATAGCCCACTGATGCACTGATAGCCTCCTCCCTCAAACGCCACTCTACTCAGCCCTGTGCTGATCTCATCTTTATATTATATGCTTTATGCTTATGTTATAAGCTCTAACTTAAATGAGCGATATTATTTGCAGTTGCAGTGTTCACGGTAAATTAACACACATTCAACAGCGTGCTTAGTCAGCCACATTACTGCATCATTAAGTTAGCTGTAGGTAATCGTGGAACGGTAGTTAAGTGTTGGATATATTATCCTGAATACCTTTATCAGATTTATAAAAAGACTTGGTAGTATATTACCTGCCTACATTCAGGCTTATTAAAACTGTGAAATTTAAAATAGAATATTGAAACAATTTACTTATAAAAAGTGTTAATTTAGAATTCTACACTTTAATTATCACAATGATCGCAACTAAACTATCAACTAAATCAGAAGTATTATCGAAACACGCCACAAGAGGAAGATTGACGAGCTTTCTACTCAAAAATTAACTGGAAATCATAAATTTCAACTTACCTATAACCATAAATTGATCATATTGCAAACGTTAACTTAGACTTTAAGGCACAAATAACATAAAGACCTTTCCAACAGGAAGGATATTTATTTATGTCGTCTTAAACCAGCAAACGTGGGGTAACAAAAGCGGAATAAATTAAAAAATCTTCATAGTAAATCTAGCAAATGTTGATTTAGCGAGGACTTTGGAGTTATACATATATTAAGTACTTTATCACCCTAAGTTTATCATGATCAGCCGGCTGATAAAAGCCGAAAAATAACCTGGACAGTGGACACCAAAACCTATGTCAAAAAAATAGAGACCTTAGCTAAAGATTTATGAATCAGCATTTCACGAAAAAATTTAAAAATTAACTCAGGGTTTGGTTCCAAACTTCACGTATCTTCAAAGAATTTTATCGAAAAATTCGAGTGGGAGATATTGACGTGATTCCACCAGTTTATTGCAGTAATATTGGCCACGGTGAGATATCGGAAATATGGAGCAGAAATATTAAAGATCCGGCCGCATCGACTTGAGATTACATGTCACATTTCGTATGAAATCATACTTACCTATATTCATACTGGGACTCATATTGAGGATCATTCATAAATGATATGAAATACCATAATGCCTTACAAAATACAACTGTACCTACCTACTTTAGGTACAGTGCTTTTAGTAAAAACAAACAATTAGGTACACGTAAGTGAGATTCCTAATTATGCCATAAGTAAAATAATAATTGTCTAAGCATTTTACTTATTTTGTCCTACGTCGACCAATAGTAATACCTACAAATTAGTATTACCTAAATAGTAACACATAAAAACAGCGTACCTACTATGAAGAGAATGCTTTCATACTCATAGACCAGGCATACATCGAAGAAATCGGTTGCCATCATCGTAACTTTACTCATAAAATCAGAAATGACCGGTAATGAAACAGGTTATTTTCTTGATACGAAACGTTGCTAATAAGGATCTTATATGGGTAGCATAAAAAAGTTGCTGTTATTTGTCATGAAATCCTTTTGTTTGCTTGAGGCATTGGACACAGAAGAAATAACAGTACTGGAATTAATTCCCGAGAGAACGTAATCTCCAGCTTATCTTGCATACCTACGGCTAAAGGTGCATTTACACGGTGCGATATGATTTAGCATCGCACGCCAATTTTTCCCGTGTGAACGCTCATCGTATGCGATGTGTCTTAGTATGCGATGTGCCGTCGGGACTTACTTAGTGTTTTGCGATGCGGCATCGGTAGCTCCGACGCGCCGTCGGAGAACAGAGTAGGGTTACCATACTAAAAATTGGAAACCCGGACAAATGCCAAACAAAATGTACGATTTAAATGGAAACGCACGTGGCTTACAACATATTATGTTGGTACCACGTGAGTGAAGCCACGGTGCGTTCCGCAAGCTCACATACATAAATGTAGACATTGATATTTTAATGTTCAATATAATAGTCTTAATAACGAGAATTTCATTATTTTTCTACATAAAAAAATCTTGTAAGTACTTATTTTGTATCATAATATCTTAGAAAAATCTAAATAAAACGACAGGTCTGGAGAAATCTTAACGTATGGTTACTGTAAAATGGGCGGATTATAGGGGCGTATGCCACAGAATAAGTTTCATAGTTACCTAGACTTTTACTAACTGCGGAAGAGCGTACAATTTTTGGTAGATTGTAGCGTTGTTAAATTTCAACAATGTTCTCAAGGGATCGTTAGTGGAGTGGTCTAGCGTGCGGTTTCCAAGAAGAGACATGCTAGTTCAATTCCTTGCACAAAAAATTTTTTTGCATTTTTTTTTATTTTTGCTTCTCTAGAATTTTTTTTTTATGTTAATGGTGAACATCTCAGTTTCATAAACTTTTTAATAAAAACTAAAGAAAATAAAATTAAAATTCAAGGTCCGAACAGAGTACTTACTTAGATGGTAATTTTATCTAATACTATTTTACCTAATATTAGCTGTCCGCCGCGGTGTTACCCGCGATCCCTCGGGAAAACTTCACTTCCCCGGGATAAAATATGTATAGCCTATGTTCATCGGGGATAATGTAGGATTCTATTGATGAAAGAATTTTTAAATCGGTCCAGTAGCCTATTCATTTCAAACAAACAAATCTTTCCTCTTTATAATATTAGTATAGATAAGCTGGCCATTTATTATTATAATAATAGGTAATAACATTAGGGACACAAAAATGTCTGAAATAAAGATTTTTTATTTTAAGGATAATGTAGCTACTCAAATCCTTCAATCCGAAGGTCGTGGGATCGAATCCCGGCCGTGCATCAATGGATTTTGCGTTTCGTAAAATTTATATGCGCTTTAACTCGAGCTCTGAAAGGTGAAGGAAAACATCGTGAGGAAACCAGTTAGTATTCTAATAGGCGGCGATGGGCTTGCAACCTGTCACGTATGGAATACTAACTTCTGCAAGATGTGGGCATGTATCAAATATGTATTTGTACATGCCTCTGACTACCCCCTTAGACAGATGTCTAAGGGGGTACCATTTATATTCCAGATCCTTTGAATCTTCAAAGGATCTGGAATATAAATGGTACCCCCGTGTAAATTATTCAACATTAATTTGTATCTCACATTCACACCACCATACAAATTCAAAAACACAATACAAAAATACTTAGCGTCATAATATTCACAAAAAGGATCGTCACGGAGAAGTCGTAGCGCACTTGTTTTTAATGCAGAGAACTACATTAACAAAAAGTTTTTATATTTTTTGAGATAGGATATTATTGAATTTTTTTTTGCGTATTTGGAGGCTCTATCTGTTTACAAACAAATACTTCAAATAACTATGGTCTTAATTTTATTGGAACACTTAAAAATACTAAATTTTAGTTTTCATGCAAAATGTATTGAGAATAAGTTTTATTGAAAAATGGTTTTTCAATAGGGACAAGTATGGATATTATACTATTATTCAGGAGGAGTTCCATTGAACCGCTCCTAGTTCTAGTCCTACTACCATCATATTTTAAAGTTTAAAACCACCAGATTTAGTGGAAAATCCACTAAGTTGGCAACACTGCTGAAACGTGAACAGAACACTGACTGAACAGTGAACAACAATGCGCTGCGTAGCGTTGGCACAGAATTCAGAGAGGCGTTGCGTTGGTAGCGTAGTGCGTGCGATGCGATGCGAGGCAAGTAGGTAGGTAGGTAGTAGGTACCTACCTACCTATTCCTCCAAGTTACATACATCACAGGTATCGCTCGCAGTACCTAGTAGCACAGTAGTAGGTAGGTACCTTTTCGCAATCGTGTACCTACTTTTAGGTATGCTAGCCAACTAGCTAGGTAGGTAGATTCAGTTTTTCGAAATGTTTCCAATACAATAAAGATAATCTCAACACCTACCTAGTAGGTAGGTACCTTACACTATTGCGAGAAGGTACCTACCTACTACAGCTGTGCTACCTACTAAAAGTAAGTAAGTTCGAATGAGTCAGTGGCCAACTCTGGTGACGGAGTTTTTAGGCCGCCTTAAGGCCTCCGTCACGGCTTAACGACTTAAATAGCCGGGACCGACAATTTAACGTGCCCTCCGAAGCACGGAAGCGCTCAGATGAAAATGCCACTGGCGGTCACCCATCCACTTACAGACCGTTTCGAACGTTGGTTAACTTCGACGATCTATCAAGAACGACTAAGCAAGCACGACCACGAGCGCTACCTTACCTACTACCTATCCGCAATACGCAATAAAAAAAGGTAACCTAGACAACTTCACATACCTACTAGGTACCTAACCTACCTAGTAGATAGTAGGTAGTTCCAACAAAAAGACTCGCAACTGCGTCATTGTCACTTTGTAGCTTCCATGCTTGGGAGGGTAAGTTTAATTGTCGGCTTCGGAGGCCATATACGGCCATCATACGAACTTACTTAGATACCTATATCTACATTCTACACAACTATGTAAGTAGGTAGGTTTACCTACTTTGAGTTTTTTCTATATATTTTTGTTATTATACATACCTATGTACCTACCTACCTAGGTACCATTAGGTAAACCTACCATAGGTAGGCAGTACCTATCATAGGAACCTACCAACCCAGATGAATATATAACGACACCATCCTCTTACTATACCTACCTTAATTTCGTCATATTGGTAGAGTTGTTTGAGTGACCTCTGGTGGGATAGCCCCGAGTTCGAATCCCAGTGGTACAGTAACTTTTTGCTGTTTAGAACCGTTACCGAAGCCTTCACTTTTGTCGGCACACCTGGGAGTGCCACTCAAAGTCAAAGTCAAAAATCATTTATTCAGTAGGACAGCAGGGATCACTTAGAATAGTCTTAAAACTAATTTTACTCCTGTTCTTTCGCGACCAATACTGTGAAGAATCAGAGCAACAAACACGGTCTGGGGCCTATCATTCTTTTAGGTGATCCATGGATCCATTGAGTTGGAGCAAGTCCCAAGATTTTTTGTCATCCAAATAATGAGATATCTTATAATAGGCTTTTTTACAGAGATGACGTTTAATTGTATTTTTAAATTTAGTGATTGATATATTTTGCAATTCGCTTGGGACTTTGTTATAGAAGCTTACACATTGCCCTTTAAATGATTTCATAATTTTATCTAATCTAGTAGTGGGAACAGCGAGTTTATCCTTATTTCTAGTGTTTACATCATAATTATCGCTTTTTTTCTTAAATGATTGACTGTTTTTTTTCACATCTTTCTAGAATATGATGCCTTATTCCACAGTCGACAATTGATAACTTGATATCAGCATACCACGCGTGATTTAGAGCTGTGGCTAATGCCCTGGGATATCCAACAGATTATTGAATTGTTTTTGTTATTTCCAGAAAATTGTTTTTTTTTTTCAGTTTAGGTACTGTTTTAGTTATCCTTATGAAACTTATTTTTTTTTACTTGCATGCTTTTTATTTAATTACATAACTGAAATCTATAATACATTTAGCTTCTTTTGATGTATAACAGCTAGGACAAAACAAAGTGGAAATAAAATTAAACACTAAATACCCTTGTTCCCCAGACAATTTTAATGTGTGTCACCCAATTAAATAAATTATTTTTATTTGACACCCTTTTTTTATTTACTGACAAACAAAATAACAAATAATAATGAAACAAACAAAACAAGAATAAAGAGGTTACTTCATTTATTTGCGAAACTCAAATTTGTTACTCTACCTACTAAGCAATGTTTGATCATAATAAAATGCAT
Organism: Epirrhoe alternata; assembly: GCA_963565295.1. Taxonomy (NCBI): domain Eukaryota; kingdom Metazoa; phylum Arthropoda; class Insecta; order Lepidoptera; family Geometridae; genus Epirrhoe; species Epirrhoe alternata. Next base: position 5,693,788 of record OY751381.1, on the reverse strand, counting down.
TTTTAAAGTCAAATAAAATCACCCTGCTGCTTATTTCCACTATGTCGCTGGCGATGTCATGCGAGTTCACTGCCACTGCGGCGACGCGAAGTATTTTGCGCGCGGCCTGAAACAGTGCTAAATGTCTACTGCTGCAGTCCAACCGGCCCTTAAAAAATATATATAACAAAAAAATATATAACCAGTAGTCGGCCGTCTCGTAAAATATAGAAAAATAATATAAAAACACATTTTTTTTGTAAAAAAGACGTAAAAATTCATAATAAAGTACCTAGACGGCAAGTTGTTTCAAATAACTTGAGATAAAAAGATAAACTTACCTGTTTTCCAGACGCCGGTAGTTAGTAAAAAATTAGCGCGCAACGCACTTGACGTCTCTCTTGGAGACACCGGCGGAATGAACTGAAATTACTGCCAATCCTACCAACCTAATGACAAGAAAACGTCTTGCATCGACCAATCAGAAATCATAGTAGCAATCAAAATTAATTTGGCGCGGAAATCTGGATTACTTTGCTATTTATTCAAACTAAAAGCCAGTAATGGCCGACTACTGGAGAGGGGCCGACTACTGGGGCCTTTACCCTAATACTTGTACAAATAGTGTTAGGTAAATAATTTGTATTTGCCTCTAGTGGCACTTTTTATATAAACTCTCTTTGTCTAGATAATGTTGTGGGCTACAATATTATATTACCTGTCATGTATATTTTACCTTCTAAGTACTTAATGGTCATTTCTTACTATTAAGTTCAAATACGCTGTATATTGTAGCTGTTTGTTGTCCCTAATAAATAAAATAAAATAAATATGTAATTCATATTGTTTTGGTTTTACTCACCCAAGCCAGTACGTACATACTTAATCTGATGAGTTTGCTGACCGTACCTCACAGATTGCACATTTTTAGACTTGTACATTATTTTCCATTTCAGGGCATTAATAGGACCTTTGTTTTTTACAAAAGTCTGTGCAATATGGTTGCACAATAAATGATAATAATTTCAATTAAGGTTATTGGCAATAACACTATTTATATGTTATACGTACTCATTAGCTAAGTTGCGTGCGTAGGTATTTTGAGCCACACATTTTTCAATTTCATACATATATTTTTTCGCGAAAGTTCGTGCAATATTATTGCACAATAAATGGTGAAATAAAAGTTTAGTTTATTGGCAAATCCACTAATTTTTAACTAATCATTAGTGTGTGTGCGTACGTCGGCATTTTGATAACACACATGTAAAGACAACGCCATAGTTTTTGGCGTCCGGACATCTAACGATTTAAATCTTTGACATAGGCTATATTTTATCCCGGGGAAGTGAAGTTTTCCCGAGGGATCGCGGGTAACACCGCGGCGGACAGCTAGTATTAGGTAAAATAGTATTAGATAAAATTACCATCTAAGTAAGTACTCTGTTCGGACCTTGAATTTTAATTTTATTTTCTTTAGTTTTTATTAAAAAGTTTATGAAACTGAGATGTTCACCATTAACATAAAAAAAAAATTCTAGAGAAGCAAAAATAAAAAAAAATGCAAAAAAATTTTTTGTGCAAGGAATTGAACCAGCATGTCTCTTCTTGGAAACCGCACGCTAGACCACTCCACTAACGATCCCTTGAGAACATTGTTGAAATTTAACAACGCTACAATCTACCAAAAATTGTACGCTCTTCCGCAGTTAGTAAAAGTCTAGGTAACTATGAAACTTATTCTGTGGCATACGCCCCTATAATCCGCCCATTTTACAGTAACCATACGTTAAGATTTCTCCAGACCTGTCGTTTTATTTAGATTTTTCTAAGATATTATGATACAAAATAAGTACTTACAAGATTTTTTTATGTAGAAAAATAATGAAATTCTCGTTATTAAGACTATTATATTGAACATTAAAATATCAATGTCTACATTTAGGTATGTGAGCTTGCGGAACGCACCGTGGCTTCACTCACGTGGTACCAACATAATATGTTGTAAGCCACGTGCGTTTCCATTTAAATCGTATATTTTGTCTGGCATTTGTCCGGGTTTCCAATTTTTAGTATGGTAACCCTACTCGCCGCGATGCGATGGCGAGTTGGATCTCCGATATCGCATCGTAGTGACGACGCGACATCGCATCGCAAGCGCAGTTTGTCGTGTGAATGCGCTAAGTCTAACTCAAGTTGGCACACCGAATGGGCGCGGCCTAGCAAATCCGACGACAAATCGCACCGTGTAAATGCACCTTAAGGAGATAAGAATTAAGCTCTGCTCACTTTGGTCTGGCTGGTACACAGCAAAAGTATGTTCTATGATAAGCGGTGTAGATAACTCCTTTAATGACAATTGGACAAACCCTAACCTTTATAGGTAGGTAATATCCGTGTTTGTCTTAGGTACCTAGTTCCACAAGCTGTGAATAATTCGAACTACGAATGAAAATGAATTCACAGTGAATTCGAATCCTGACTTTACCTACTGCGTTCAAAACATATCAATTTAAATTTGTGATTGTTCAGTTGGGACTAGCTAGGGAGTTGCTAATAGCATGTGGGAGTATGGGAGTTCTTGTTTCAATCAGTTTGTCACATGGTGGTAACAATTAGTCCGCGATCTTAGCATACAATGGTTCTTGTTACTGGGTCGGCCGGGTCTTGTTCTCAGAGAGATGGAATATGGCACGCATGTTGCAAGGATGATGAAAACCAACTTGTTGACGTGATTGACTTTACTAACTTGAATATCAAGATTGTGACAGTTCATTATTCATAGCCATTCCTCAAGCGTGAGATATTATCAAAGCTCAAGCATAGTTTATTCCCCTAACATTCATGTTGAGCCGGAATAGACAAACTTGGAAACGACGGCAAGAGAAACTTTCTAAGCAACCTACTTAAAACTTTGCTAATTAAATTAGGTAGTGAACTAAAACGCGAGAGTGCACATGCGTGTAGTGTATCGTTATAAAAGTTAACTGAACGGGGCATTTGAACTGAGGGAAGCAATCAATTTATAGCGGGCCGCGGGCCGCGTGGCGTAACTGATGTGCGGACTTGATGGGACTGACCGGTGCCGTGTTCACCTTACAAGGCAACTACAGCATTTGAATAACCCTAAGCAAGTGATTTGAATATATCTGTTCTCATGTTTGACTCTCATGGCGCAGACGAAGATATGCGATGAGTCATAGAACTGTTGGAGATGTTCTTGTTATAGTTTGCAGAAAACTTAGTCCTTGAACCTGTCAATAATTAATAGTTTGGAATTCAACCATGGATCGAGAAAAAATAAAATAAAAAGGTACTCATTATTAGTAAGAAAAAAAACTTAGGCCATATTTACTAAGTAGATGATTTTAGCGTTCCTATTCCTACACTCAACGGGTCAAAGTTAGCGCCTGGGACATTGTTTTGATAGAATAAGCTAGCCTAGCACCTAACCCAAGGAGCTTTATTAATTGGAGCAGTCATACAGCTTCGAAGTAATACCGTAAGACAGTCACTGGAACTAGCCAGTTGTCTGAACGCAGCTTCAACAGCACATAAGTGGATCAGCGGTCAGTTGACAGATGTGTTTTGTCACATCGACGCGACGCGGGCCTCGATTGAACGGCGTTGCTCAAGCCACTTGTGGGATTATAGGTCAATTTATTGCGTACAGGTTTAGTTGCAAACTTCTATTAGTGACAGCCTGGGAGGAAAACTTACGAGGTTTCTAATACCTAGTTAAAGTTACTTAGGTAGGTACTTGGTAATATAACATTAACAGAAAGTGTGAATGAACTACTTACTCTAGACGATTAGGTTATAAGGAGTATTAAAATTTGCTAGGGCTTAGCCTAATAGTAGGACTCAATACTAGAAACTAAGGTATCCAGTAGGTAAAACTTATTTGTCTTAGGTAATTAGGTATAGTAAACAATATAGGTAAGATTTAACACAAATAACTTAAGGACACGCTTCGGAATGATGGTCGATGGAGTCTAAGTATGTTGATATTTAGGTTATATTATTTATTTATTTATTTATTAGGCAACACCAACAGCACACATAATTCACATTTTTAGGAACATTTTAAAAACAGTCACTCTATAGAATGTACACCCATTACAGGCATGCACAACATTTACAATAAGTATTAGGAACTGACAACAGCTAAAAGGACTGGCTATTATCAGCCTATGGTGGACCATTTTTTGACTGTCCAGGAATTGATTTTATTGAACGTTGAATTGGTCGAATCAAAGGTTTACGTATTTCTAGTAACAGTACCTATATTTTCAGCAGCATTTTTAGCTTGAAAAATTGAAGCTACATCCTAAACCCTGGCGTTACGCCAAAGCGCCTGGTAAAGTTCCGTCGCAGTCAGCCAAAAATGCCGAGTGATGTTTTATGTCTTCTGACATATACGCCGTTAAATTTTAAGTTACGTGGTCCATTACTTACATACCTATTCTGAACAACTTGCTAATTGCTGCTGACTCAACTTGTACGTACTCGTAGTTCCTCTTCTAACTTCGTCTCTTTCAAACGTTCAGAAAACAACGATTGTTTCACTCGAATTGATCTTTGTAATTCCAGTGAGACGACTAGACGAGTTCTCGTACCGGAAGATCAAAAATGGGTGGCAATTGTCAAGTCTAATTGACAACCCGTCGCACTTGAATACAATTGATAAAAACTAACGAGTTGTTCGTAAATCTTCACTACCTACCCTTGTTTATTTATACACGAAATTGGAAGCTCTGTGAAATAGCGATTGTCGCGGCCTATCTTGAGATCAGTGCCAATTAGGCGCTAGGTAATGGAATTCCATATCTAGCTGCTCTAGAACTAAGCTGCTCTAGGTTCTCGGTCACAACGGCAGGCAAATAATAACAATAACGGTCTGCGGGATCGCCCTCAATTCTCTATCTGAATATCGCGTTCGATTCTCGGAAGGCCCAATTATTTGCAAGAACCATTGCTTAGATGAAATTCTGTAAGCTGGTTCGCAATTCGCTTTTCCTGTTTGATTTGGTCAGAATAATGTTCTTTATTGTAAATAACCTGAGTCATGTTCGTTAACATTAGTAAGACCAATTTTCTAAGAAAATCCGATAGGTAAAATATGTACCTACATCAATTACCTACTTAAGATTATTTTAAAATCTGGAACTGTGAAACTCTTAATCTTTTTTTGTTGGTGGCGGTTACTTAACAAATTAAAAGCCAGCACCTCATTTTGAGTCATAAATCAATCAACTAAAAGCCTAATCAAATCTGATTACCTTTAAATAAACTAAAATAAATTCCGGTTTTCATCTAGTGCTTACGATAAAACCCTTGTATTAATCATACCGTCAGAAAACAATTTCGGAATTGCTTGAATTCGCTCCCTCGGGCGTCTAAGCTAAGCTAATTAGCTGGTGCTTCTGCGAAACTGACTCGTTCATAATCTGTGACCTGTGCACTATTCTACAAGCTGTAAAGGCGACCTTTGTACAGCGGAAACTTTGGGTAAACATTTAGCGCCCTCGCAAACTGCAGACTTTCTATCGGCCGATAGTTGAGACGGAACATACTTCGGCTCGTAATGAGTATGGAGAAGTAAGCCGAAGTATGTTCCGTCTCAACTATCGGCCGATAGAAAGTCTGCAGTCTGCGAGGGGTCTTATACTTCCTAGGTATGAATTGAAAAGCGATGTTTGCTCAATATCTTTAAATATTTTTATACCAAAATCTAACAACTTTATGTAAGTAAGTAGATACTTATGGATGAAAGATACCTAGATAAGCGTAGGTTGGTACAAAAATAAATGGTATTCAACGATTTTGGTAAGTAGGTAGGTTAGGTATTGTATTTATAAAATCTATAACTTAAGATACCTGCAAAGTGACTGAATAACAGTTCAGAATAAAACATGAGTTCGAAGCTGGCAATATTGGAAAGTTCTATTGCTTTAGAGATTATATTCTGGCAGCAAGTGATAATTTCCTATGACAGTGCTGATACTAAGCTGCGGGAGAAATGGCTTAGGCTAGCAACCCTGATATACACCGGAGTAGAATAAGTATTATGTATACTTATACACAATACTTAGAAGGCTCCTAAATGTTTGAATTAAACGTCCCAAAAACATTGGTTCATTTGAGTGTCTGTAAGCAAAAGCATAGCAGCATTTACATGCTGTAGGTAAAATAATCATCTAGCTAAATGAAAAGGCCTAAGTTCAAAAAACTTAGTGTTCATAACTTTGTTGCTGACTGTACCAAACTAATCTACCACAGTAACCTCTGGGATAGTTAGTACATTGCTAGGCTTAATGACTCTTAATGATGTCATTATTTTGTTACTTACAAGAGTTTTCTAATGGACCAAGTTCAATGCTACCTACATTCACTGGCTAATGTTGGGAAAGGACATAAGGTTAATGTTTGAACTTTTGACCAAGTTTCTTAGAAATTATTGTCACTCTAAAAGATTTGAATCTTGTTTGTTTGTATAAAAATAACCATTTTCTTTTAACTAAATTTGTTGAATTTCTCAGACAAGTTCATAAATGGTTCAGGCCATTTTGTTCTATCTTTTTTCACTCATTTTGCCCTAACTCTACAGAAAGCGTGAATCGTAAACGCCTCTGGTGTGGCTATTACCTACGCAAGGATGGTAAAACCGCCATTACATGGAAAGATAGCGATATTCACACGAAATATCAATTATGGTGTCCGAGAGAATGGAAATTGGCATTAAAAGAATGACTGCGCCACAGAAAATATAAAATTTTATAAGCAGTAGGTAGAGAAACTGTAATGTGTAAATAAGGTTTTTCTTAGCCGTAAACACAATAGAGACAGTCTGATCTTCGGGGCTGATATTAGTATTCTTATTTATTGAAATACTAGGTATGTTGGTTGCCCTGATTCTTCACGGTATTGGTCGCGAAAGAACAGAAGTAAAATTAGTTTAAGACTATTCTAAAGTGATCCCAGCGGTCCTACTGAATAAATGCTTTTTGACTTTGACTGCATGATGTGGGCATGTATCAAATATGTATTTGGACATGCCTCTGACTACCCCCTTAGACATCTTCAAAGGATCTGGAATATAAAAGATCTGAGAGAATGTCTACCGCGCCTTGGGGATACACTCGTGACCCTGTTTACGTTTTTTACTAAATAATAATTCAAAAATCGTTTAAGCGACATCTGGTTATGATCGTATTTTTAAATTGTCATAGCTTCAGATCTTTAGCTGAAATTTTCAGAATAAGGTGTCCTCGGTTTACCTAATATAGCAAAAGCTAGAAAATATGCTACTAGCTTGGTTACTCTGTGGAACGTCTCTGGCACGGGCGGTAATCGCATGATGCATGGTAATAAGCGGTAATCAGGCCTGGGGGACCGGGGTTCGAATCCCGAGCTAAAGTGCCCGCCTAGAGATGTTCATGCATATTTCAAATGGAAATGATAATAAGCGCGGATATGGAATTACGTAAGCGGTTTTGTGTTTATTTGTTGTTTTACGTTTTAGTCTAAGAACCAGGGACGATCGATATGTTATTAAATCTTGTACTTAACTGCTTTATTTAGATCAAACTAAGCAATTCATCAGCATCATCATCTCAGCCTGGTATCACCCACTGCTGGGCATAGGCCTCACTTCTTTTATGCCAGTCTCCTCTATCTTGCGCCATTCGAGTCCAAACATTTCCTACGAACTTTACTATGTCGTCGACCCAACGTGCTCTCGGACGACCTCAAGCAAGTAATGTGCTTTACTGTAATTTTATGTGATTTTTGTTAAAAATTCACATAAAATTACAAGTTAAAACCTCAAACAGGCTCAAACCTGGGTTTTCAAGAGTGAGCAGCTGTACAGGAGTGAAATAACGCCTCACCTTAACAAAGATGCCAAGCTTTTTAGCGGCTAACTGAGCTTTTGACTCGTTAAACGACGATCTACGAGTATCGTACTGAGAGCGCAAAGATAGGTCTTGGCGTTGTCCTTTCTCTCAAAAACCATGCAAATCGGGTTCACCGCATCATGTTTTAAGCAAGGGAAGCTTAATCTGGTTCAATACCGCTATTTTCTTTAAAGAAATGCGACATTTTAACTATCCAAAAAAAGTTGGTTTCAAGACTTGGTACACTTTGTGTTCAAATTTAAGTAGGATGCCATAAAGATATCTTGACGAAATTCACAGGGTAAATAGCTGTTGAAATGGCGATGTTTTTAAAATACATTCGGATTAACAAAAGTTCTATGACTTTTCCTCAGAAAATGCCCTTGAAAGTATTGGTATTGTTTTCAGTTTTTCATTTCACGCTAGATCATTTTATTTTATGGCGCAGTCGAGTGGGTTTTGAAGTAAATAGTCATTGGATTGAAGAGACCTAACTTTAAGCTAATTACCAGAGAAAAAATTATGAGCTTATCTTAATTATTAATCTCAAAATAAACAAAATGGTCTTGCAACTGCTTAATAAATAAAATGTCACAAAAACGTGAATAACTTCTAAACTACAAAAAATCGCTGAACATACATGGGGGTGATTCGGGTAGCCCTTGGGGTGCTGCATCACTGGACTTCCGCTCGACAGTCGTTCCTGGGACACCCTGTATAGAACTATAGTGTAGGTGGTTTAAAACAATAGTTTTATAAGTAGTTACACGGTTATAAAATTAATCACGTCTTACATCCACCCACGCAAGTTTCCGAGCCCAAAATGGAAACGATAATGTCTTTATAAGACAAAGTGTATCAAGATAACTGCTCCCAGACTAATTTATGACCTTAGCAGGTTCGCAAAGTATTTTATAACATACCTACCTACGTTCTTAGTATTTGTATTGGGTAAATCTAGGCATGTGTCGAAAATTTTGATGTGCCTCAGCTATCTTTAGACATCTTTCAAAGAATATTGAATACCTCAAGTAGAGAGTGTTCCATCATTCCGTGTATGTTCAATCGGAATGAAACAACCTACAATGCGATCGTTATGTTTCTTTGACAATACAAAGAAGTCACATGGTATCTAAGCTAGCATTGCTTCTTGTCTGGATTTATTACATGTACCTAATGTGTCACGTGCGTTAATGCCTGGATAGGCAGATATCTGATCCTAAGGTGTGACAGCAGGACTTCAATGGAGCTTAGGGCTTTGAGCCAACAGATTTATTATGCTGTTGGCAAATAAATCGGTGCATTGACCTAACTGACAGTGTTTGATGTTTTGTTTTTGTTGGCAATTTCTAACATGACACGGTTTTTTGGGATTCATATATGTTTCACATGATGACGTCATGGATAGGGCGAAGTGGAGAAAGAGTGTTAGGAAGGCTGACCCCACCGCCATGTGGGATAAATAGTCGGGAAGAGAGAGAGATAGGGGATACTTACTTACCTAGTAAGTTTTTTTAAGTTTTTTGTAACAGTTTTCTACATTACCTACCTATTCATGCAGTTCACTTAGGTATGTATAATTTGGTGCTACTTTGTTAGCTTAGACTATAAATACAACAAATTCTCTAAGTTGTTTATAGATAGCACCTTGATAAATTAGTCTCAAGCTTGCAACATATGCACATCTAATTAATAAGACAAGCCGTGGTATGCGGATAGCTTGTCACATTGCTAAGTTTAGATACAAATCGCTGTAGTTAGACAAACATGACCATTACCTACTCCTATTCGCTTCATCTTTGGTGGTCAATTATACTTCAAGATTGGTTAAAAGTAACTAGAACTAAATCTTTTTGGTTCTTATGAATAAACTACATAATTCGGTGTTAGATTATTTATGGTCCCTAAAAGGTTGAAAGATGATGTTGAATCGAAATAGGAATAGATAGGTAGTAATGATTAGGGATCGATGGTTCAAATGACAAAAACTCTGACAACACTTTTGTAGTCCTAAAAGATGTTATAAAACATGTACCTAAGCTGGTAGAAGGTTCCGTCAGTCCATACCAGCCCGCAGGTCGAGCTAAGATATTCTTGCATCACATTAATTTATTAAACACTTCACGCCTACTGTGTTAACAGACACCCGTTTCCTTATAAAGATATTGTTTTACGTTCTATTGGCTAAGCAGAACCTATCTAATGTTTTATAATAATTGCTCAGTTATTCATAGGCAATATCGTAATAATCTACTTACAAAACAAATACTAAGCATATTTCCTCAGACAAATAATACAAATCGTAACAAGGTATCTCGGGGAACAAACAAGCACTCTAACAAATCTCCACCAGGAAATACCAAAATGACAGAGGACAATTTAACTGGAAGCGGCGCCGGCGCATCGCGCGAACGGGATCTAGCTGCAATGTGTTTCTGTCCAGCTAATAATAAAATATTAATATAGTCCAACCTGTCTGTACCTAGATAAGCCTAGACTTGGCATAATAATTCACCCATTCTGAAGTCGCATCGAGCCTAGGCAGTTAGTTTTTGCGAAATTCTGCTATTGACAGAGTAGGCATTTGAATGAGTTACGAGTGCTGGCAACTCGTAAAATTCATCAAGCATAGGCCCTTAGGGACTGTTTTCATCAGAGTGTGAGGAAGCTGGGTCTAAATTATTCAAGAAAATAGAGCTGCGTTTATTGTTTTTTTTTTAAAACATCTCATCTTAGGCGCGCTTTTCTGATGTAGGTACCTGGTGTATTTTCTGGAAATACTCAACCATACATCACAACTAAAATAGAATCCACTTCTTTTATACCTAAGTAGATACAAATGAAATCTCATAATGGGATTATACCTACCTTACCAGTTACCAAAAAATAGCTAGGTACCCAAAAATCTGTAGGTACCTAACTTGATAATAATTTCAGGTGTGGATTATATATGGTATGTTTTTGCCCAATACAACTCTAGTTAGAGTAGAGCTTAGTTTACCATTTTAGTCATATTTATCAAGGGCAAAACAAAGGCTCGTTTTATAAGGACACGCACGACTAGACGACTGAGGTTTTTGTATTGCGATATATTTAAGCCGGTGATTTGTGCCACCGGCTTCAACCAGGGTGTTGCGACCGCCCGCTGTCTCGAGTACATTCCGACTACATTCCCTGTACTTATCCTGTGCTTGAGAGTCAGTTTGCACTTTACAAAGACAGGCGGCCGGATGGCACATGCTTAGGGAGGCGTATACCCAGCAGTGGGTGAAGTAAGGCTGTGGATGATGATGATGATGATACCTAAACCAATTTACAAACTCTATATTTTCAAAATATTAGCACAGATGAGATAATACTTATACCTAAGTATAAAAAGGATTACTCGTGTATTTGTGTGAGTGGGCGATGGACCAAGTTCTGTAAAAGCAGAGAGCCAAGAACTTTGTAAATTACTTTTCACAGAAACCACAACTCCTTAATCTTTGTCAACACGATCTAGAACTGGCCTGGTTCTAAAACGTTAAACGAAGCAATGGTTGACGAGCTATTTACCACGACCACAGCTGGTAACTTCGCAGTTACGATACGATCACCGACTTCGTAAACTCCAAAGTTTTATCGCTCCCAAATTGTTGAACATTGGTTACTGTAGGAACTGCTCTGACATTTTGGATTTTGTGCCTTTTGTATACCTACATTCTAACAATATCAATGGAAAAGAAAAGTCAGTAACAAATTTTAAGTATATGTATAAAGATAGCACAGGATAGGGATGAATGGGAAGAGTGGGGGGAGGCCTTTGCCCAGCAGTGGGACAGTGAGGGCTTTTAATAATAATAATAATAATGTATAAAGAATCGCCCATAGCCTGCTATGTTTATAAATTGCTACTAGAATAAAACGAGCTACCCTTCTACATCAATGGAGCTACCCAAGTAGGTATACAAGCATACATACAACACTCATACATCATACAAATTTTAAAATATATTAGATTAGTGTGATTTTTACATCCCACTTAGATCCACTTTAGTAAGAATTTTCAGAGTCTGCATCCACGAGCAGAAGCTAGTGGTGTAGGTAAACATTTTTCAAATAGGTGTAGTGGTACCGGAAATTTACCTTTCATCTAAAAACCCCAAACGTCAGAGCTTAATGTATCCGACAGAATAGTTGCACAACATTGTTCCGCACATAAATGGGTGACGAGCGGATACCACAAATTATTTCATTATTAAATCAATTAACTAGACGATGAAACAATGAACCGCTACAAATTACTTTCACGAACGAGGCTTGTTTGATGTTGGAACGATATTACTGTGATGGATACCGTCTGTGAGAAAATAAACCGATAAAATGTGGGCTATGTATAAATGCCTAAATAACATGGATCTTGGGCAGCTGGGTACCTAAAGTTGTGCTTAAGTAAGATATGAGTACTTATAACAATAGTAGTGAAATATCTATTATTTAAAAAAACATCTGTATTATCACGATTCTCGATTTAGTTAAAATTACATTGCATTCTATGAATAAACACGTATTATAGGCCAGTGCCTGCTATTTATTGCCTGCCGACTAACTTTATTAATTTCAGTAATATCCATTAAGAAACTTGAACAATAAAGTTATAAGCATCAATATTAAAGTCAGGTGAGCTATAAAAGACTCAATCAACAGTGACTTAGAAGGAAAATCCAATAACTCATCAACTCCAGTCAGTATTGTTCAGAAACTAATAAAGCGCTTTCGGCTTTTCTTTCAGACGCTCTTGTCATAACTTTCAAACAATATTTTGGTCATTGGACCGAAGTCCCTTTTACTTGATGCCTTTTATAAGTTTAACAAACTGATTGGAATGTCTATTTGAAAAGTTTTTGATGATTACAAAGCTCATTTTGAGAAAGACTTGACTAGAAACCGCGACAGAATGTAGGAATGAATGTAGATTTTAGTAATTTTTATCCAATGAGTCATTATCCATAATCAGCTGAGTATACAAGACTATTGTTTTCCAGTATCGCTACACAACCATTTTAGTAGGTAATACCCCGTAATACCTACAATCTACATGCAAATAACGCTGGCAAGATGTGGGCATGTGGCCAAACGTATAAACTTGCCTCAAAGACATCAAAGAATCCTAAAATGCCTGTAGATGAATGACTCGTAGTAGATGGATACATTACTTGGGGATACAGTAGTAAGCTTGTCTACCGACTAAATACGCTTTGAAATAAATCTTCAGGATTACTTATCACTGACACTATTAGACTAGCGGCGACTCGACTTTGCCCGGTTTAAAACCTATCCATCTGGATTAAAGTAGGTAGATCTTTTCTAATCCTATCCTTCTTTTCTACGAATATTTTAAATCTGAAAGTTTCTGAGCAAGTTACATAGAGTAAATTGATTTGGATAAAACTTGTGATAAGTGCAAGTAGGTAGATACCTAAAAGGTGACCTAGATAGTAGGTCACAAAAAGGCTACGTATTCAACATTTTGGTATCACGGACGCAAAGCGCGAGCAAATCGCGAGCGGAAACTATAGAAATGAAATATTTTTTTAAATATAGGTGCACTCTCTTTTTTACAGTGCTCTATGTAAACATTAAGTTCTATGCTTTTGTAATTGTCGTATATAAGTAGGTATAAATTGTTATGTATACCTAGCTCGTATCGTATTTTTGGAAACGTAATAGCTTGTTTCTTGTTTCGGCCTACGCCAAAGAGGCGACTACTGCGGGCGAATCGTTTGGCAAATATTAGTAGTTTTATATACCTAGTTTAATAGTTTAGAATATAGTTTAGTTATTAATTTTGTTTAAATATTTTGTAAAAGCACCTAGTAGAAATAAAGGCTTATTTTATTTATTTATTTTATTTAATAGCTTGTTTCAGTAGCCATACGGAAAATTCGTTCCATTTCACGTAACTAGCACTTTTTATTTGCAAGTCCATCACAAACTACCTCAACTGATATTAAATAAATTAAATTAAATTAAAATTAAATTAAAAAAGCCTTTATTCTACATATTATCTATACCATTTACTTAAACTTAAACTATCACTACTATTATTTTCTACACTACTGTTTATATATCTAACTAATTCTACTCTTAATATGAAGTCGCCTCAGCGGCGTAGGCCTCCCCCAATTTCTGCCATGTGTCCCTCTCTCGAGCCTTCCTCATCCAATCTGGACCACACTGTTGGGTAAAGATGTCCCGCCATCTCTTCTTTGGTCTGCCTTGTTTCCTCTTGGCTTCTAATGGGATCCACTCTGTCACCTTTTTTGTCCATCTGCTATTCTCCATCCTGCAAACATGCCCTGCCCAGTTCCATTTAAGCATTCTCATTCTCTCTTTCACATCCACTATTTTTGTTCTGCTTCTAATAATTTCGTTAGTTATTTTGTCTTTTAGTTTTATGCCCAACATGCTCCTTTCAATTTTTCGCTGACAGATAGCCAGTTTTTCCTCATCCTCTTTTCTCAGGGACCATGTCTGGCAACCATAGGTCAGACATGGTAGTATTGCTATATCATGTACTTTTTTCTTAATGTTCATTTTGATATGTTTGTTTTTCATGATTTCCTTTAGTCCCCAGTACTTTCTCCATGATAGAGCAATTCTCCTTTGTATGTCTTTTTCCGTGCAGCTTTCGAAGGATACAAGTTGACCTAGATATACGTACTCATTTACATATTCTATCCTTTTGCCCTCTATGTTCACGTCATTTGTCTCCCCATTTGTTATTATTTTCGTCTTGGATGCGTTTAGTAGTAAACCAACCTTCTTACTTTCATTTGTAAGTTCCCCGACCATTTCTTCTAAATCCGATGCGCTTTCAGCAAACACCACAATGTCGTCCGCGAAACGGAGATGACTCAAGAACACTCCATCAACTTTCACGCCTTTGTGCTCCCATTCCAAGGCCCTAAAAATATGCTCTAGAACCGCTGAAAAAATTTTTGGCGAAATCGGGTCCCCTTGTCTTACTCCTTTTTCTATTGTAAACTCTGTGCCTTCTCTTTCTAATCGGATCTTAGCGCGACATTTCAAGTATACACTTTGGATCAGATTGATGTACTTTGTGCTGATGCCTTGGTGTGCAAGAGCTTCCCATATTGCATCATGATTTAACGAATCAAAGGCTTTTGAATAGTCTATGAAGCACATGTATAAGGTTTTTTTATATTCGTTTGCTTTTTCAATCATTTGAGTTACTACCTGGATATGGTCTAACGTTGAGAAGTTTTTCCGGAAGCCGGCCTGCTCATGTGGTTGATTTTCATCAAGTGTTTTTGAGACTCTACCTAATAAAGTTTTTGAAAATATTTTATAGATGTTAGTCATAAGGCTTATTGGTCTATAATTTCCCAGGTCACCGCGATCACCTTTTTTGTGTAAAAGTATAATGGTAGATTTAGACCATTGTTCAGGTGTGGTTTCTTGTTCCAAGATGGTGTTAAATAATATCTGAAGTGGCTTCTGTAGCGAATTACAGAGAGATTTCAACACTTCATTTGCGATATTGTCACTTCCTGGTGTTTTGTCATTTTTTTGTGTTTTTATTGCATGCTCAATTTCAGACCTTAGAATGCTCAAAGGTTCGTTTTCTGTGTCCTTGTGTTTATAAAACTCTAAAGGGCCTGGCTTGATGTTAGTGGAGTAGAGCTCTTGGTAGAAATATGTTGCCTCCTTTATTATGTCTGGGCGCCTCGACAGTACTCTACCTTGCTTGTTTTTCAGATTAGCAGCCCACTCTGATTTATCGCTTAGCTCCTTATAGGCTTTACGTAGAGCTCCAGTCCGGTTTATATATTTCTCAAACGTTTTCTGTCTTTTTGTTTTCTTTTCTCGTGATATACTCCTGTTAATAGCCTTACTTATTTTTGTTATTTCTGACTTTATTTCCGTTGTCCTTTTTTTTTGGTACAGTTTTCTTCTTTTTTCCAGAAGATCTTTTGTCTCTTGGTCTAAGCTTGATCTATTTCCGTGGGTAGTTGAAGGTAATTGCTTTAATAAAGCCATCATCTCCCTCTCGAAGTTATCGTATTGCTTTTGTATTCCAACAGATTGATCCAGTGATTCCATGAATTTTTTTTCCCAATATTTGGCACGTTCTCCTGAAACTACTGGTAGATCTCTAATGTAAGATGTGGGTTTAATATGTTTCCTATTTCGATCAACTTGTAGTGACAGCTTGCAACGAATCATTCTGTGGTCAGTATTAAAATTTAGGTTGTTTATGATATCAAATTTCAGGATACATGTGGGCTGGTTCGTGACTATATAATCGATCACGTTAAAGTTTGACCCGTTTGGATGACGCCAAGTCCATTTCCTGTGTGGTTTACGCTCAAACATGCTATTTACAATTTTATAATTATTTTCAAGGCTGAATTCGACTAGTTTCTGACCATGTGGGCTTCTTTCTCCATAGGAATACTTTCCAAAAATATTTTCCTCTCCTCTTTGCATTTTTCCTACTCTTGCATTGAAATCTCCTAATAAAATTATATTTTTGGAATGCACGAATTCAAGTGCGGACTCTACAGATTGGTAAAAAAGTTCTAAGTCTTCGTCTGCGTATGCCTCCGTGGGAGCATATACCTGAATAAAAGACCATACAGAGTTATTTGCTCCTAGAATCTCTAGAGTCGCCACTCTATCAGAAAATGTTCTAAAGCTGTGAATATGAGCTTTTAAATGTTTTTTCACCAAGAAACCTACTCCATTTCTTCCGTTGTTTGTTGATATTAAATAACTCGCTTGAAAAATATTAAACCTTCTGCCCATTAGAGTGGTTCACCTGACCCAGATGCGATGAGAAAAGTTTTATAGAACATCCGAGCGGCTAATTTGCTCGCGTTGCGTAGAACGGAACGTGAGACTGATTGTTTCGTGACGTTTGAAGTAAAAAAAACACAAGTAATGCGGGTAGGCCCTTGAGACTAAAACGTGCTGCGATTTTCCAACAAAAACACATAAACGCTCTATTTTTTATTATTGCTTTTTGTTTATTTTCTTAGGAAGTTGAGTTTGTCTTTTTTCTAGTTTAGTACCTAAGTAGTAAAAAGAATTTTCCGTAACTTTTTCGCCATAGCGTATAGGCACTTACCTATCAGTGTTGCACTCTATATCAGTGCATACGTTTAGTCACCATTGAACAAGCATATAAGGAGGATGAAAAAGGGCACATTATCTAGCAGCTTAATATAGATTCACGTAGAAATACGTAGACAAGTAATTTACGCAGATGCGTGGGCATGCTACATCATGCTACGATAGTACGAGTAGAGACACCGAACAAATGTGACTCTTTTCGCAACTGTTCCCGTCCCACGTGGATGGACCGTTCGAATCAGCATCCGCAGGCTTCACACATTCATTAACACCTACACGTACAGTCATCTACGTGCTTATGCATTCAAGCTTTGGTATTTCGTACACCTATCTTTAGTTCATGATCTTTTCAAGATGTCCACGGTTTCGGCTTAGTCGTCCAAATTTTGCAGAAGTTTATGATACTTACCCATCGAAAATCTTTGTTAAAGTGCACTCAAATGTATAAAAAGAAAATGATAAAAGACCGACCTTTATATGATATTTCTTAAGATTTTAAAATTTATCCCAGAATTGCACCCGGGACTTAAATTCGATCCGTGGTAACGCTCTATCTATCTGAGCCATTGGGCAGTCGACGTGATTAGTTGAAATTTGGAGGGAGTGTAGGGATACCTACTATCCAGATTCCAGACCTACTTACTATATACAGCGTCCATCCATGGGTGCTACTTTTGGGATGCAGTTTAAGTGTGAGTTTAATTAAGTAGGTAAATTATAATACCCGTCGGTAATCATCGCAAAACCACACTGATTTCTGCAAAGTAAAAATACTATAAAAGATCGATAAAAAATTAATGTTTTTAGTCCAAATCGCTCTGAACTATTTGATCAGAGTGTACGGCACGTGGGAGAGCGAGCCCCTCCGGAAGGACGCAATGATGAATTCATTCGCGCTTCCCAGGCGTGCGAGGTAACCTAATTACTGACGTAATCAACTCGCTCCCCCGATTGGGCTATTACCGGCCATTCGCAGATTCATCGGATAGGTGTGGAAACTTACTTATTACTGTTATGATTTTACTATAATGTTTTGTGATTTATGTCTTTCTATTTTTGGGTTCCGTACTTTAAAAGAAAAAAAACGGAACCCCCTAGAGGATCACTTTGTTGTCTGTCTGTCTGCCTGTCAAGCCTTTAATATCAACAACGTGTGGAGGTATCGCGTTGAAATTAAAATCATCACTCAAGTCTACGCTCCCTTGAAGTTGTAAAAAACTCAAATTTCTAAGAAAGATACGGCCATTAATGCTTATTTACTTTTTTCATCTCGCTGCATCAACATTATCCTAAAATACTTCTATTGACTTTATCGTTACAAAAAAACGATTTGGATAGTAAGAACAGTTTATATGGCGCCATTCCCGTTTATAGGCGTTGGTATCGGTGACTGGAATCTAGTCTAGCCTCCGTATCAGCCGAGCCAAGACATGAGTCAGGGCTTTCGGAGAAACGTACATCCTTGCTTGGCGGACTACTTCTTCTAACCCAAGCAACATGAGGGATGTGTCTGTTTTTGTCTGAGGTATTATTTCACTTTTAGCATCTTCATTACTTAAAAGTTTGTTTTTAAGAGAAGAAAATATGTCTAGCTAAAGGATAAATGTTTAACTTTTTCAATTTGTTTATTACTTCGATACTGAGAAAGAAAACCTTGGCACTATGAAAGCAAGAAAATTTAGTTTAACTTCTTATCGGAAAATGTTTCAATGTGAAGCCAATGAATTTGTATGCTTCACCGAAGAGTCGAACTTACCTATTGGTACCTATGTAGGTAACTACGAAGGTAATAATCTTGCAGAGCAGCTATTTTATTTCAGTTTCATTTTCTAACAAAAAAATAAATTTGTAAAACAAAAGAGAGATTAACAGTGAGTAAAATATTACGATTGCATGTTTATGATTCGCATCATGTCTACTTGAACTTTGCAAAAAGCTAATCATAGTACTTTGTAGTTGCAATATAAAGGTGTTAAATTACGATCCGTCTATCCACTTTCACACGTTGAAATAGGGTTTAAAATAGCACACTTGCTTGCACAATTCTCAATCATTTTTATTATGAAATGAATCGTTGTTTGTTCAATCAATCTCATTATGAGTCGGTCATGTATTGCAAACGATAATCATTGCTTTGATTTCCCATGCCTTACCTACGTCTGTAAAATGGTAGCCATGGTAGCATATGGTATGTTTTCGGGATTTTGTTGATCCCAATGATTTGACTGAAACTGATACAAATTGTTGGCACCATCTTTCTGAAACTCCGGAGCTATGAGTTTTGTTTTAATTCCAGTAGAGATATTTTTGTGATTAGGAATGATATTATTTATGTATTATTCAATTTCTTCATTTATAATTACGTGTATGAATTCAATTTCTTCATTTATAATTACAACGTCAATGGCTCATAAGTATTATTTTAAAACTAATAAGGATTAAAGCAGTTAAAGAGAGGTTGCTGTCATGCCCTATAAGGGGTAAAAGAGACCGCGTTGACCGCGTTGAAATAAGGAAGTTAGACGACTAGTTTAACCCGACAAGTTTAACATAAAAACACCTTCTATGAAAAATAAATTTAACTGGGTAACCGGTAACAGTGAAATATATTTTTCATAGAAGGCGTCTATGTATATCAAGTTTTCTAACGTACGTCGTTATAATTGGACCTATAACTCGCATTTTTTAAGTTGGTAATATTAACAATATGGTCAATCTTCAGGTTAGATTCCCACTAGCTTCGTTTGCTCAATAATAGTTGCACAACTATGCTGTATAGGTAGATCTTGAGTAATGTGTTTAATCATAAGTCTGCGCACACAATCGCGAGTGTTGATTGCACTGTTTGATACAGTGACAAGATCATTACGAGATTATATCTGTCATTCTGTCGGCTTTGCATATTCAACATACAATTGATCAAAACTTGATCATAATTTCTGACAGTGAGCATATTTATTTTTAAGGTCAATGATGGAATCTTCTTTGAATGCCTTTCAATACCTAGATAGTACCAATGAAGTGGTCTATAGCATTAAAATATTGTCATTGAACTGACTCTGGCGGTTATTAATCGTCCATTTGCGTGCCGACTAGGAAGTTGTGTAACTTAGCATTATCGAATTTAGCTTCAGTTGCCTAACCATTGCAAGCTCAGGTGGTCTTCATTACAAATTCAATTTGCCTTTTACTCCCTTAACATTTCCATTCTCTGTCTATAAACAACAACTCACTCACTCATTAATTTGTTTCGTTATTCCAATAATCCTATGTTTCCAATCTATCCTGGTCTTATCTAGTGTTCTGCAATTTGTAACGCAGTTTTGATTTTAAAGTCTTTGATATAAGGCTCTATTTAGCATGTTAATTTGTTTTTGGAATAAATCTGCTCATTGGCATGCTTTACTTTTCTGGTTCAAATTCTCAACGATTGGTAAAATAGCTTCAATGTCTAAGTTTGAGGGCTTAATTTTGTATGATAATTGTTTTCAATTTCGAAATCCTGTTCCTAATGTTGGCGCCGCCGTTGCTTGTTCCAATCAAAAGCAAGAGATAAAAGTGAACGTATCAAAGTAATTACTGATTCAATATATTGTGTTTCGTTGCATTCTTGAACAGATTCCCAAGATAAGAGCGCTCATAGAAAACGATATTTCGCGTAATACAGGGAGAACCGTGTATTAACATTTATGCGATTTTGGATAATACCATAAACTAGGTAGTAAGGTACGAGTAGCTTCGCTGTGGTATTTAAAGATATCTAACTTATAAAACTACCATTTTATCTCATCAAATCAAATTAGTTGTCGATGCAAGTACCTAATGTGTTCTACTTTTCAGTGAATTAAGTACCTACATAAGTAATGTGTAGGTAATTAAATCGAGCTTAACTTTTGAATAGAATCGTGAGAGTTGTTTGACTGGTTTGTTCAAATGATTTTTCTTTTGTAAAGTGTATTTTTTATGAATATTAAAAATCTGTGGAATGTAAGTAATTTAATTTGCACATGACACGAACATTTTAATCCTAAACTAGTAAAAGGATTACGGTACATCACACACAAGATAAGGCCCTTTCCCTTTCACCCACTTTCTCCGAAACAATAGGTCCTTATTAGCATACTACGCCATCGATACGGTATGAATGAACACTATGTTATCTAATATACGGAACAGATCTAGAATTGAGACATGCTCAATAAAATGCAACTTCCAGATTATTATAAGAGAAAACATATCTGTTAAATAGATATTACTAAAATTCTTATGGATGATTTTCGCCGATTATCGTATACGGATGAGGTGGTTATGGTAATAGGTACCTAAATTGCCTTGTTTATATGTTCGTCTTGGAATTATTTCGAGGCGTCGCCGTCAATTGCGGTTTGTTAATGGTATGGTGACATGAGAGCGTTCCAGGTTCAAAGCTAGAGGGAATTTATTGATCTACATGGTCCACATATACGAGTATGACAGTATGGCGGCGCTCGTGTTTAGACAGGTGCAGCTTTCGTCAAGCTATTGAAACTACCCAGCACAGAGCTTACTATCCAAGTGTTTTACGTATGTACGTGGTTGTCTACTTTTCAGAATCCAATCATGAGAGACGTCGTCTTTAGACATTTTCAAACTAATTACTGTGAAACTCTATACTTATCGAAAATCTTTTGATAAAATTACGATTTTATTGCACCTGCATGTCAGTGTTCTACGTTTCTATAAAGAATTTCATACCAATCAGCAAGGACAGACAATTGTGCTTACCTGCAAAAAAAACATTGAATTAGATGTTTATTCAAATAAATTAGCATTGGGTATCAGACAGTGCGCATCAAATGTAGTTCGAGGTTATTCAAATACCTATAATCTATATGTTCAAGTACAACTAGGTTTATTTAATGTATCTCTGTATGTATAAGCACCAAATTATCTGTAGGTAACTTTAGCAATGAAGTAGGTATTTGCTACACGTTAGTTTCGCAAATCAACCAATTATGTTGTCAGTACGTATTACCTAAAGGTCTGTTGTACCATAAAACGTCCATTAAAAACTGCTTAAGATGTGTTAATTACGTTTCAAAACGGTTCAAAAACCTGTGCTATTCATTTCATAATTGACACTACCTTCAGAGTTTTTTCGTAGAAATGTTAATGGGTATATCCTTAAGCCGTAGGTATGCGTTAATGACAAAAGGAAGTAAACAACTACCTACATATTTTAATTTGAAATTTGTTACTCAAACATAGCTTAAACGGCTGCTACTGCTAGCTCTGTATTCATCTCTTTCTTTTAAGTTTGATTAATTAAAAACGAATTAATATCTTCAAATTGTTTTTATGAGACGGGAAAAAGGCCAAAGATTATGGTTAAAGGTTTTAGGACAAGACATTAAAATCAAGAATAGTCATGTAATCTACTCCACGGTTTGATGTTTATGTTCTATTGACAGTTACTTTAAAAGCTGTCATTTACCTACAGTAAATAAAGTACCCGTTGGAGCAGTGGTCGTAGTAGATAAATTAACCGTAGTATTTCCTAAATTGCGTTTGTTTCCCGTTTGAAGTAGAATGTGGGAAAACTTAAACTGTTTTAATTATTTTTCACAGCTTCATTGTCTTTAACGCGTCCATAACATGGTGACGATTTACCATAATCAACATCACCATTTTTTAACTAAATTTTGGTGGCACCAGTTACTGTTCATTCTACACAAATTTTTGGTTCAAACTAATACCTACCTATGATTGGCAAAAATGTATACTTACTTTTGCTCTTTCTCAAACACTAGCGTGTATTTTCCGACGATAGAATTAACCATTATTTATGCACAATATATTAACTTGTGCATACTGATTTATTCTATCGTCATCAAAAAGGTTTCCCGGAAAAAGCTCTGGCTTATTTCTATATTTTATGCAGTTTATGCGATGGTCTAAAAGATTAGCTTGTTACACAAGCTCACCGCTAAATCCTAGGCTAGGTCTTAATCTGTGACCTATTACGGGTGTTGTATCATCGGCCGTACTTTCCCTCCCGCAAGTAGGTTT
Source organism: Epirrhoe alternata (assembly GCA_963565295.1). Taxonomy (NCBI): domain Eukaryota; kingdom Metazoa; phylum Arthropoda; class Insecta; order Lepidoptera; family Geometridae; genus Epirrhoe; species Epirrhoe alternata. The sequence goes on along the minus strand of OY751381.1, from coordinate 5,670,725 downwards.
TGGTGTTACGCGTGCGAATAAACCACCGGAGGCCTGCCTCTGCCTACATTACATGGTAATTATAATAACTGGTCCAGCGTCAATCTTTATTGTGTCGGTCTCAATCGCCATTTTGGGAACAATATGACAGAATGAGAGACACCGTTCAAATTCGAAATCGTTCGGTAATGGTGGTCTGTGAGACTGGCTCTGATATCTAATAATGAAAATTGAAATTATAGGTATGTTCTTTGTATTTTAATTTACTTGTCGCTAATCCAACAGCTAATATTAAAAATGAGAAAGTTTGTGTTTGAATCACGCTAAACGGCAAAAGGTTACCCTAGAATTCAATTTTGTGCTTAGTATATTTTATCCCGAAAATCGTTTCTGATAACGAAAAAGTCAATTTGATGGTTTTATATTTGACCGAAAACCTACCTTTTGAGATAATCTTTGCTTCCGACATTTCCAATTGGAGGATCCTGTCATCTCTTAAAACATGTTTACCTAAAAGTCAATAACCCTAGTTATATCTAGGCTCAAAGTCGATCAAAGTGACCGACAGGCGACAGGGCGTTCCGTTCTATTCCATTTTTAAATTATTTTTTCCATCGGATTGAAGTACCTACCAGTACCTACACAAATCCATTTCTTCAACGTTAATACGATTTTAAGGTTAGGTGAAGTTCACTAACACTCAGCGGCTGATCAAGAGTTCTGACCGCCTTAGGCTAATAATCAGGACGCGCCCCCACCATGTGTGTTACGGTCGGCAACAGTAGTATATTACTTACTTTTGTCTTTGTTTGTAAAAAAGTTAACATGATTCGTAGTCATACTACTTATTGTAAGTTGAAACTGACGTTGTCTTTTAATCTGCGCGTCCAAAATGACCAAAATCATGACACATGACTGCAGGCTGGTGTTCATACTTTTTCTATAAACCCACTTGTACTAATAGTGTTTGCTATACATAAGTATAGACTTAACGTATATTTGATCTAAGTGCAGTTGTTCTAAATATTATTGGCTATAATTGTTGTATTAGTTCGAACACTTATTTACTATAGGTCCATATTCTATAAAGTTTTTTTGTTATAACTGTATCATATAATATACTTTAATATTGCTATATCGTGCAGTTTATATGTATAATTATTATAAATATAACTAAAATGATAATTGCTCTAAATAGGAACTTTCTATAAATTTAGTGTTGCCATAACAGGATAACAGACCTGTAGAATAGGTTGTGAAATCGTCCTCTCAATAAAATACACCGATATACACTTGCACGACTTTTATTGTCTGTTTTTACAATATCACATCACAAGGAATTACTTTTAGTCTGTTCTTCTTCAAGTATCAAGCACAACTGAATTGCCGATGTGACTTTCGATCCACCAGGAAGTCATAAGCCAAAAAAACCACTGTCTACTTATTATTAATTTTATAAAAATGGCACTTCCGTCTCGAAAAACAATCAAGCATCAGTTGAGCTACTAAATTATATTCAAATACAAATTCATATTATTGTTATGAAAAAAATCATCTTAATTAAAAGCTAAATCTAATTCGATAAATATTATAAAATATAATTATTATTTAACAACACTGGATGGTAATAAAATTAGCAAATCACCGAAATTAAATTAAAAGTATGGCAAACATTTATTAAAATAGCTTCTTAATTTTTGGATATGCTTACATTCGTCCATCCTGATATGATGATGCGTCCTCGCAACATAATCTACACAAAGAACATACCTGACTATTCTGCCGGTTTTTTTTTTATATAAATTTACCGTCGACATTTTGCATGAAATACATGGCATTGCATTGTGCACTTTACACTACAAAATACATATTATATCGTACACGTTGCACGTCAAAATTCATGAACAGTACACGTTGCACTTCAAAATATCTGTATAGTACACGTTGCACTTCAAAATACCTGTATAGTACACGTTGCACTTTAAAATACATACATAGTACACGTTGCACTTCAATTCACATGTCATCTATAGTACACGTTGCACCTCAAAATACATTTATACTAGTACACGTTGCACTTCAAAATAATTACACTATTGTGCATAATAATTCCAAAATATATACAATCATTACTATATAATATACTCATCTAAATTAAAAATAATCACATGTACACGTTGGACTTCAAGATACATTAAAGCTTACATTTAGTATTTCCAATTGCATTATAACAAAATAAATTGCACTGCAATAACTATCTACACATTATAATCCATAAAATCAACATAATACACGATTTGTACCTTTACTATAACATCTATATTTTCTGCCCGAGATTAAATAGCAAGAGATACATAATCACATTCTATTCCTCAGTAAGGTATTACAAATTCACGACGCAACTTATTTAAATACTAGCTTATTAATTTTAATTTAAAATTATCTGCAATAACAAATCAACTACTCATCTGAACTTTCGCAAGAAGAACTACTTTCTTTATTTTTAAAACAAAGCCAGGGGTGTATTTTATCTATAGAAAATATACCTTTGTAAAGTGAAGTTCCCTTCTTTGTTATGGGAGTATCTATTACTTCATATCTATCATTATCTAATACTTTGGTCACCCTATATGGTCCAGAACACTTAGAAAGCAATTTTCTACTTTTACCTACCGTGTGCACCACTCTTTCTACTCTTACATAGTCTCCTACTTTATATTTTAATGGTTCTTTTCTTTTCCTATCAAACCTATTTTTCTGTTTTTCTTGACATTTTTTTGTATACTGATCTACTTGATCTCTAATAAGCTGTAAAGTATCAGTCTCTGCACTATATTCAGCAGCTCTATTACTTAGTTGAATTCCCAATTGATCGTTAGATTGGTTATATTTTGTACCCTGATTTACTTGATCTAGGTTCTCGTCAGATTCACCGTTGGTGATTTGATGTGATTGACTATTTGTTTGGCTTAATTCACCTGACTCGGCTACCCTATTGTCATTTATTGATTCCGAATCGTTTATGTCAGAATTTATTTCTGAAACTATAGCACCCTCACTAACTCCTGTCAGTCTAAGACCAAATAAAACTTCAGAAGGAGTTTTGCCGGTACCCCTGTTTAGAGTGTTGTTTAAACCCCACTGTACTTGTAAAAGTCTGTCATCCCATAGTTTTTCATCTTTACCATGATTTTGAGCTGCTAACGAATCCAAAATGGTTCGGTTATACCTCTCCACCTGACCATTGGCTCTAGGCGAAGCAACTGCGTTTTTTATATGTTGGACACTTACTTCGTTCAAGAAGTTCTTGAATTTTGAACTAGTAAAAGATGTACCTCTATCGCTTATCAAACGCTTTGGCAAGCCAAATGTCCCAAAATAGTCTCTAAGAACGGTTATAGTTGAAGTTGATTTAGTATTTTTCACGGCTTTTAACACAATAAATTTTGTAAATGCTTCAACAATCACCAAAATATAACAGTTTTTCCGTTTTGACTTAACAAATGGGCCTACATGGTCGACATGGATGGTGTGAAAGGGTGTGGTATCTTTGGGTATAGGATGTAAGAATCCTTGTTTCCTACCGGACGGTAATTTATTGTGAGCACACTCCAAACACGCACTTACGTACTTCTTGACAAATCTGCGCATACGAGGGAACCAGTAATGTAGTTTAATTTTATCGAGAGTTTTATCAAATGCGAAATGACCAATTTCGTCGTGATTCTTTTGAAGTATTTGCCATCGACAACCCTTTGGCACCACCCATCTCAACCCATTTTCAGTGACTCTAAATACACGATCACGTTTTAGGACAAAGTTTTTCCTAACTTCAACTACATCATCATACTCTTTATCAGACAGTATCTTTTTTATACGTTGCAACTCAGAGTCTTCTGATTGTACTGTGGTCAACCAGTCATCCGTTATATTCATAATGTCATAAGCTTCTATGGCTTGAACAACACCTTCGTTTTTATGAATCGGATTTCTACTAAGTGCGTCAACATGAATCATACCCTTCCCAGACCTATATACCACATTGCAATCATACTCTTGGATCAAACTCCACCATCGTGCTACTCTCGGTATCATGTCACGCTTTAGAAATGTAGCCCTGAGAGAGTTACAGTCCGTGACAACAGTGAAGTTTAACCCAAGTACATATGATCTAAATTTGACTAAAGCAGCAATAACTGCCAAGGTTTCCAGTTCATACGAGGAAAAATGGGTTTCTTCGGGAGAAGTCTGCCTACTGTAATAAGCCACGGGTTTAAAAATGCCATTATGTTGTTTTTGTAGTAATACACTACCTATCCCATGTTTGCTAGCATCTGTATGTATCTGAGTCTCAAGTTTGGGGTCATATAAAGCCAAGACAGGTCGTGATATCAAAGCATTTTTCAACTTATCAAAAGAATTATCTTGTTCATGCGTCCAAACCCAACAAGAATCCTTCTTCAGCAATTTTGTAAGAGGCCTAGCTATTTCTGCGAACCCTTTAATAAACCGCCTAAAAAAACTCGCTAGACCAATAAACTGACGGACGTTATGGACGTCTTTTGGTTTAGGGAAGTTTTGAACAGACTCGATTTTCTTGTAACCCGGCTGAACACCTTCACTCGAAATTGAAAATCCCAAATAATCAACATGTCTCCGGAAAAAGTGGCATTTTTGCGGCTTTAACGTCAGTCCTGCTTCCCTAAACTTCTGTAATATTGACTCTAATTTTTCAATACCTTCCTGAAATGTTTTGCTAGGTATTAACACATCATCCATATAAGCTAATGCACTATCGAATCGCAAATTACCTAGGACCATATTGATAGTACGCTGGAAGACTGCAGGTGCATTTGCAAGCCCAAAGGGCATTCTATTGAATTCATATTGCCCGTCGGGCGTAACGAACGAGGTCTTCTCCTTGGACTCTTTAGACAATGGTATTTGGTAATAACCAGATGCCAAATCCAAGGCGCAAAAATAGTTGTTGCCAGCTAAACGATCAATCTGGTCCTCTATACGCGGCAAGGGATAGTGTTGTTTAACTGTTTTCCGGTTCAACGCGCGATAATCGACGCAAAGTCGTTTGTCCCCAGTTTTCTTCTTAACCAATAAAATTGGACTAGCGTACGGTGACCGCGATTCTTTTATAATGTCATTTTTGATAAGTTCATCAATCATTAGTCTAACTTCATTTCGTTCAGGTTGACTTAATCTATAAGGCCTGTAGACGACTGGTTCTGAATCTCTTAATTGTATATCCATTTCCGTAATAGTTGTTTGTCCTAATTCCGATAGGTCTTTTGCAAAACAGTCACGGAAATTATTTAACGTTTTCAATAAAATGTCCTTTTGGTCTTTAGTCAATTGATCGTCAATATGAAGGTCTTCTAATATTAGAGGTGAGTGTATACATTGTATTTTATTAACTGATTTTATACTACTTGTTAGACTTGAGGGTTCTTGGAAAGTCCAAGCACGTGCCAGTACTTCACCTTTTCTAAAGTTTATTAAACTGTTATTATCATTGAGAATCGTTAAATAACAAGTACCATTGTTGACTTTATAATCGCCAAGTTTCACTTTGTAGTTCAAACGATTACCGCTTTCCACTATTGCAACGCCGTTAAAATTGTTATTGGAGTGAACCTTTATTGAAACACTGCCTTCAATAATCACATTACTACAAGATTTCAGAACCAGTCGACCCGTGTTTTCTTTCCGCCTGTCCTTAATTAGTAATTCTTTATCAGACTTGAAAACTACTATATGTGTTTGTTCGGTAGCAGTTTGTCCTATCAGTAATTGGTAATTTAAATAAGCATCAGGAACAACAACAACATCTAGATCAATATTTACATTGTCAACTACTAATGATATGAAAGTCTTGCCTAAAGCCTTCACACACGTATTTCCGAACCCCTTAAGAACTGGTAAATTATCAACGAACCATTTTTTGGGTGGGACTATTTCCTTTATAACCGACTCCTGTATTAAACTGCACTGACTACCAAAATCTATAAATCCTGTTAATTCAATACCATTTACTTTAACTACTGTAACTGGTTTAAATTCATGCTAGGCGAAAAAAAGAAAAAGTGACATTGACATCTATTGTCCATGTCACGTTGACAGTATAGGTGTTGCAAGCTGTCAAGAATCTGCAAATTAATGAGTTGTTTTGTAAATCAGTCTCGAGTTGAAATTTATTGTATTCTTTTGTTTTTCGGATTGTTAGTACGCAATGGCGTAATAGATCGCGAGAAGAATGACCTGGTCTGGTCCGAAGAGTGTTAGAGCTTGTCTCTGTCGGACTGGAGGATAGATTTGCTTCCCGGATCCTCCCTCAGGTTTGGAAGGGAGTGAGCGGCGTTGAGCTGTGATCCCTAAGCTCTCTGCTGGCGACTTCGAAGAACGTGGCTTTTTCTTTGGCTGTGACACTCAGACTGAGTGGTTAACTTTTTACTCGTGAACTTATAAATCCGTACTGGAATCCCTTCAGCTGGTATGTATGTTAGTGATCCGCCTGTGCGTAGCTTCGCCAGCTCTGTGACTAAAATTCTGGTTCTTTTGGTGGAAATAGGACCTCGTGGTCAAGTCGTGACGTGACTCCGGAGCCCGAGACATCTGCCTCGTGGACACCTGCAAAAGGCCGCCGAGAGGATCTTTTCCCTGGAATCGGAGAGCTACGTTCAAGGTACTTTTTATACCGGCGATAGGCAATGCCACGCGTCACTCCCTAGGGTTTCCTATCTTGAGGAACACTTCTTTAACAATATTCTCTTGTCTTCCCCCCCAGAGCACTGGCAGCGGGGTTCAGCTGAAGGCTCCAATTTTCTCGTTTTGTGTCGTCCCTGGAACGGCCTGTGAGAGGTCGTTCCCTTGGCAGTGCAGCACCGAAGGAGGCCTGGCCCCTTCTTTTGAGCTCGGCTCCTGCGGAGCGCCTGCGGAGTATCCTGGTACCACAGTCGGACCTTGTCCGCTGTGTATTTTTTCTATATTCTGTGCTGTGTCCAAACTAACTAACTTTTACCCCTCGGTCAACTCTGCGGTATCCGAATCTACAACCTACAAATGCTGAACATCACCTAGACTCAGACTTTACTTTAATTTAAACCCTATTACTATTTATCCGGTTGCTAGGAAAGTTAAATGCAGGCCTTCACTATAAATTCTAAAGCGTTACAGTGGCGCTTCCAACTTGGTAAATAACTCCTAGCAACCACAGATACTTTTAGATAGGAATTCTTTTGTTTCTAAATTACAGCATTAGGTGAAAAACATTATTGCTAGAACATAACTTACTAACCAACAAAACAACTGTGTAAAATATATTTGTTGTGTTTTATTTCCTTCCTTTGATTGTATTGAATCTGTGTAAATTGTTTTTATTGTGTGTATACTATAAGATGTTATCATTTAATGGTGCCAACTTTACTGTGTAAACTGTCCAGCTATTTATTGTAATTCTTAGCAACCAAATAACTAAAAAATCTAAAACTGAACTTAATATTTTAATGCCTACATACTTACTTCTTTGGAAACTCATGCAAACATACAGCACTTTGTTTACTCTAGTTTTTACAATAGTGTTGTAATGGTGGAATTGTGCTTCAATAGATAGTGTTGTTCCGGTGTTACATTTTCTTGAATTCAGTTCTGGATAGGGTTTTCTCTACTCTAATATTCTAGGAACTGCTGCTGGGATGATCCTTAGCTTGATATATTCCCGGTTAGATTCTTTGCTTAATCATAGTAATTTCTAGGATACCTGGTCTTATCTAGAATTGTAACTTTGTTTAGTAGGAAATTCTAAAACTTCAATTCGGCTCGGTTGCTTTGGGTAAATAGTTATTTCTTCTTGGATAGTTGTTGTTTGTATGGTATGTACATTGATTTACTGGTAATATTGCTAGACTAATATCACTTTGCACTAAAAATCAAACACTAAATATCAGCACATTGCAGTGATCAATAAACTAATATCAATCCTTTGCTATATTCACTACTAAATACTCTCACTAATACTACATAAATAAAACAAAATACTTAAATATACTCAAGAAAAATTTTTTTAATTTTTTTTTTTATTGCATTTGTTGGGTACACTAAATCACAAGGGCTAGTGAACTAACTTCTTCTTTCTATTTTGCAATACTGGGAACCTTAAAACTTCTAATTAACCTAAGTAACTGACTGATCTACGTTGCAAGATTCAATTCGTTTAGTCCGCTGATGCTGGTTCATACTCTCCTTAGTTCATTTTGTCTGAGATGTTCTCACAAACTGACCTGCGAAGAGTTGAACTAGTAAAACATAGCGCGATGGCGCGTCTTAACTCGCTAGGAGCAGCAAGCTAGGTACTCCTACTTACTTAATCTTAAACTAAAACTTAACTCAAGCGCGTTCTAGGCTCGTTCTGAGATGGTAGCTATTCCTACCTAACTTAAACTAAAACTTAACTCAAGCGCGTTCTAGGCTCGCTATGACATGGTAGCTATTCCTACCTAACTCCTCTAAGACTAAAACTTAGTTTCTAACTAAGATCTAAAACAGTTCTGACTAGGACTGTCTGAGACTCTCAAGCTCTCAAGAAAGCCCTGGACCGTAGCCCAGGCTACGTAACACTTGTCCCGGGAGTTGGAATATACTTGGTTTGTTGGATTGCTGGTGTCATGCTTTTATTTCTTTTGTTGGTAGGCACAGGCCCGCTACCCAGTGGAGTGTCGTGTGGTTGATCTCCTGTAATCACCACCCCTCACTTCCGCCGGCCTGTTGCGTGGTTGGTTAGGTTAGATTATCTGTTAGATTTAGTTGCATGCTAGAATTAATTAGGTTAGACAGTAGGTAGATAGGAAGTAGGTAGGTTAGGGCTTCTTTATAGGTAAATACTACCTATGGGATTTTTTCTTGTTCTGCAGTTTTTTTTCACAAGGAGATGTTCCCCAATTGCCATTTAGCGGGTCGTGACTATTGAAATAAGCCAACACTGGGTATTTTGGATACACTCACTTGTTACTATTGACAGTCTTACCATGTCTAAACAGGTAGACTTCATGATGTTAGTATGTTAGTTCTCAATCACAGTATCTTCAGTTCCATAGGAGAAACTGTGTGTGCTTGTGGAAGTATGATTGGGTGATTTGTTAGGGGAGGTTTGTGAAAGGGAAGAATGAAAGAGATTGTTTGGAAGGAGAATGTATCAAACTGCTTAGGATCTTCAATCCTAGGGAACTAGTCCCCTAAGCCAGTAAGTAACTACTACCTACTATTAGTTTATACATTAGGATAGGTAAATATAGTATTATCTAGGGACTTTTGTACAGATACATAGTTACGTACGCTCCTAGCTACTTTTCTTACCTTTAAACTATCATGATAGGTAGCGGGACTAAACCGTCGCTTATTCATTGCTAATAAACCTACTTAGGTACTCATAGGGTTTACTTCGAATGTAAAATAATATTTTCTTTGTTTGATACATTAACATTTCTGGTGTTTTCTGGTGTTTTTTCTTCTGTTCTGGTATTCGGCTGGGGTCAGCCGATCGAATTTACTGCGTAAATTCTGCTGGGCTGGGGATGTACTGTAACTGGTTTAAATTCATGCTAGGCGAAAAAAAGAAAAAGTGACATTGACATCTATTGTCCATGTCACGTTGACAGTATAGGTGTTGCAAGCTGTCAAGAATCTGCAAATTAATGAGTTGTTTTGTAAATCAGTCTCGAGTTGAAATTTATTGTATTCTTTTGTTTTTCGGATTGTTAGTACGCAATGGCGTAATAGATCGCGAGAAGAATGACCTGGTCTGGTCCGAAGAGTGTTAGAGCTTGTCTCTGTCGGACTGGAGGATAGATTTGCTTCCCGGATCCTCCCTCAGGTTTGGAAGGGAGTGAGCGGCGTTGAGCTGTGATCCCTAAGCTCTCTGCTGGCGACTTCGAAGAACGTGGCTTTTTCTTTGGCTGTGACACTCAGACTGAGTGGTTAACTTTTTACTCGTGAACTTATAAATCCGTACTGGAATCCCTTCAGCTGGTATGTATGTTAGTGATCCGCCTGTGCGTAGCTTCGCCAGCTCTGTGACTAAAATTCTGGTTCTTTTGGTGGAAATAGGACCTCGTGGTCAAGTCGTGACGTGACTCCGGAGCCCGAGACATCTGCCTCGTGGACACCTGCAAAAGGCCGCCGAGAGGATCTTTTCCCTGGAATCGGAGAGCTACGTTCAAGGTACTTTTTATACCGGCGATAGGCAATGCCACGCGTCACTCCCTAGGGTTTCCTATCTTGAGGAACACTTCTTTAACAATATTCTCTTGTCTTCCCCCCCAGAGCACTGGCAGCGGGGTTCAGCTGAAGGCTCCAATTTTCTCGTTTTGTGTCGTCCCTGGAACGGCCTGTGAGAGGTCGTTCCCTTGGCAGTGCAGCACCGAAGGAGGCCTGGCCCCTTCTTTTGAGCTCGGCTCCTGCGGAGCGCCTGCGGAGTATCCTGGTACCACAGTCGGACCTTGTCCGCTGTGTATTTTTTCTATATTCTGTGCTGTGTCCAAACTAACTAACTTTTACCCCTCGGTCAACTCTGCGGTATCCGAATCTACAACCTACAAATGCTGAACATCACCTAGACTCAGACTTTACTTTAATTTAAACCTAATAATATTTATCTGGTTGCTAGGAAAGTTAATGTAGGCCTTCACGCCCTGTTAATACTTCTCGTTGCTATACCGACTTATGCTGGTCATATAAATTTAAGGCGCCCAACATTCTTCAACACTCTGTAATAATTTAACTTATCAATATTATAATTTTAAAATAGCTTCTCTGTATTAACCTAATTTATTAGTTTTATGACTTTTGTATAACAGTGAATGCTGAATAAAATACTGTTATTAACGCTAACATCCTAGTTTCTACTTATACATCCCACCTCTAAATTTCCAGCGTTACACTACCTTCACAAATTTTTCTTCAGCAGGCCAATTGATATTGTTCCCTAGTCATAACTTTTTAACTTCGTTTTTATCTACCCATACGTTCCTCTTGCAATTCGGATCATCATGGCCTATATGTTTACACTTCTGACACTTCACAAGTGGTTTCTTGCAACCTGAATATGCATGACCGGTTTCGTGACAGTTGAAACATTTTATTAACCGACTTGAATCATACTTAAGAGGTCTGCGAGTAGCTACCGATTCGGAAACGGGGCGTATAGGTTTTTTATTAAATTTATCTGTACTCTCGTGTTTAACACTTCTCAGATAACCTAATAACTTATCCGCATCTTCAAAACCTACTGCTTCTGCACCATATCTAACAGATCTATCGTCGATTCCATACACAATGCAATCAATTGCGTTTCTACCCGTTAACCCACATCTATTCAGTGCTATTAATTTTTCATAATAATACTCCTCTAGATTATCACCAAATTTTGCTCGTTTTGATAACATTTCTGTGAGTAAATGTCCGTAATTTTCATACGACGGGAATGCAGACTTAAGTTTTAATACCCATTCGTCCCATGTATGCAATACTGAAGGTTGTCCCTCATACCATTTTTTAGCGGTACCAACTAATTTGGGGAGAGCATAATGGGCAGTTTGTTTGCTATCCCAACCGTAAATTTCCGAGCATTCCTTTACTTTGTTTAGCCATGAATCAATAGTTTGGTTCTTTACCTTCGGATCGAATTCCGGTACAACGTTGTGATTTGAAAATTTATCCTTACTCGGCTGATTTACAGTTGAGATAGATTGCAGTGAATCTTTAATACATTGAAGCAATTCATTTTGAACACGATCGCCATCAGGAAGAGAGAGCTTTGACTTTGAAGCTGAGTAGCGATCATCCTGATGAGATCTTACAGGACTGCGGGATCGTATGTTACTATTTCTGCGAGGGGTAAGCAGCCTGCGACGCATATGACTACTCTGAATGCGATCACGAGATCTCGCACTATTTCTTTGAGGTGTACGCAGTCTGCGAACCCTTTGGCTACTACGACTACGGTCCCTTAATCTATCTATGTTCTTACGCGACTGTCGCATGCTTTGAGTGTCTAACCTGTTTCGACTTCTCGTCCTTGACCTGGCTATAGACCGTGAACGTCCTGTTCGGTTATGCCTTGGAAGGCTGATCTCGGTGCGTGATCCTGACCGCCGACGCTCCGAAGGTCCAGCACCATCGTTACGATGAGGAGAGCGGGTACTCCGTTGACCTCGATCACTTCGTAGTCGGGACCGGCTACGACGCGGTTGATCTTGCAGCACGCTACCATGCCTCCGATCACAATCCTTTTTATTGCCCTCGACTCTATCACTAGGCATGTTTTCCTAAAAATTTCAAAATATATTAGTAATGCATCTTTTGTAAGTAGGAAAAATAAAACTAAAAAGGAAAGCATGTAGATAGATGTATAAGATAGATAAAAAATATTTGGGAAAACAAACACACACAGACGAACATAATTAGGTACAGAGTAAAGTGATGCAGCAAAAAAAACAAATGTATATAATAGATCTATCTAATACAAACAAAACAAAAATATATTTTATTACATCTATTTCAATGTAGGTAGGTAACCTACTTATTTATTTTAAACTAGCACGACAGCATGTAATCCATCCTATTCAATAGCTACGTTTTTATAATCTTTAGATGTCTACCGATCAATATGAAAATTAATTAAAAATAGCATAAAGTTACCCCTTACTAAATACAAGGGGTACAAAGGCAAAAACTGATAAAAATGCGTTTGTTTCAACGAAGTACCTCAAACTATGTTTTTTTTTCGATGCTAAATAACTAGCTTGGTATCTAATATTCGAACTATTCACTAACTCACAACAGCTGACAATGTACAAAATCATTAATTAAATTGAAAATGCAAATAAATAAAGTACAGTAGTTAATCACATGCATAATAATATAAAAACCAACGGTAGACTTGATAAAATAAAAAAATAAAAAACTATAAAAAAAAAACATAAACTGTCCTAAATAATTAATAAATGGTACTTAACTGTCGATATCCAGGGCGTGCGTCTTGTCACTTCTGGGTTGAAATCGTCCTCTCAATAAAATACACCGATATACACTTGCACGACTTTTATTGTCTGTTTTTACAATATCACATCACAAGGAATTACTTTTAGTCTGTTCTTCTTCAAGTATCAAGCACAACTGAATTGCCGATGTGACTTTCGATCCACCAGGAAGTCATAAGCCAAAAAAACCACTGTCTACTTATTATTAATTTTATAAAAATGGCACTTCCGTCTCGAAAAACAATCAAGCATCAGTTGAGCTACTAAATTATATTCAAATACAAATTCATATTATTGTTATGAAAAAAATCATCTTAATTAAAAGCTAAATCTAATTCGATAAATATTATAAAATATAATTATTATTTAACAACACTGGATGGTAATAAAATTAGCAAATCACCGAAATTAAATTAAAAGTATGGCAAACATTTATTAAAATAGCTTCTTAATTTTTGGATATGCTTACAGTTGCGAGGAGCGTATCGACGAGCATGGTTTCAATAGTGACCAAACCATGCACGAGCCGAGCGAAGCGTGCCGCGGTAGCGGCCGGCGAGTGCCAGAACCGACTTGTCCCTATTATAACCTTATCGTTTTAGGTAGAAAAAATAAAACAAACGTAGGTATGCATGCAAAATTAATATAATTATTTTATTTAGATCTATAGGTAGTCCTTAATACTATTTTAAATAAAGGTTTGAAGCAATCGCTCTTAAAAATTCACCTGGTTGGTATTGGTCTAAGGCGCTATTCATGGTGTAGATAGGTACAGTTTACTTATTGAATATTATTATAGCAAAATACTATTAGTAATATTGCAATTAGATGTGATAAACTTTATAACACATTAAATGTATCGCTAATGGTCGTTATAATAAAAACAATTATGTATTTTACGATTAGAGAATATAGTACAGTTATATAAATCACAAATTAGTAAAAGTGGTTTTATAACGAAACTAGTGTATAAGAATTGAACCGTTATATCTATATTCGGTTATAGCTGCTGAAGTTATAGCAAACGCAATTAGTAGAAGTGGGTGTATAGAAAAACATATTTCGGAAACTGCAGGCTATTTCGGAAACGCACCACATAGTCGATGCAAAAATATGGCGTGCATGGTTAAGACAATACGCGGTACGCTTTTCTTTTAATACTTGGCGTCGAGCCGCGCTGCCGCGTCCCTTGATTAATAGTAGATTATTCACCAAGGGGATAAAGCAGTGTATTATGTCACGGGCGCCATATTGAATCCCAAGCGCATCGAAGGATTCTTTAGTTAACTCCCGAGCGACAGCGAGGGTGTTTATAGTTAACTCCCGAGTGCAACGAGGGAGTTAATGACTAGAATCATGAGACAGCGAGGGATTCAAGAGCGCCCAAGACTAAGACAGCTTTAACCCCGAGGTGAATACTCTGCTTTTCACACATAGGTACTGCGAGAAAAATAGTGAATACTTACACCCAGAAAATAGCAAGCAAGTCAGGTTTTATAGGTAGAATAATAATAATCAATTAGTTTTTTTTATTCAACCTATACTGTCCCACTGCTGGGCAAAGGTCTCCCTCAATTCTTTCCAACCATCTCTCTCCTTCGATAGCTCCCACCACCCGCTATCGAAGGAGTCGAGGTCGTCCGTTTATTCTCAAAAAATATTTTATTGAGGTCGTCCTTTCGTTCTCTAGAAATATATTAGCATTAATATGCAACAACATTAGATCATCTATAGTTTGGAGGCATTAGCCACACTTTTTCCTTAAGTTTGAATAAATTCTACTTGGTGCAGGTCTCTATGGTAAACATTTTCATAGAAACATCAAAAATAAATTCGGAAGAAAAAGATTAGTTGCCACATTTTTTCTTTTTTTATTGGGTGTGGACTCAATAGTAAAAATTTTAATAGAAATGTTGAAGTTCGAAATTCAAATCTCATTACTTATCTGTTCACATGAGGTTCAGAGGGAGAAATTAAATCCCATACAACTTTACCTCCCGCCGGCCATTTTGTTTTTTAGGAGGGAGAAATGGTTTACTTTCTGTTAAGAATGTGAGACGAATGGTTTTCTTGGACCGGGTGTGAAAACTAGATTTATAGTGCTTGCGAAGATACGATTTCATCGCGCCCCCCCGATCCTCGCGCCCTAGGCTGCAGCCTAATTAGCCTAAGGGTTAAACAGGCCCTGCTAACACTTAATCAATATACATAGTAGTATGATAGTAATAACAGAAAAAAAGAAAGAAAATACATTTATTAAACAAATCAACTAAGTAGGTAAGAAAATAAAACAATAATAAAATTAACACAAATGAAAAATGACTGTTGAAAAGGCAACTACTCAGCAAATTGCCTAGATCCAGGGATCAGGCAAGTCAATAGATATTAAAATTTCTTCAAGACCTACCAATTCTTCTTTCTTCTTCTTTATTACCTAATCTTTGACTTCTCTCTTCTGGTAGAGTAGCTCTTTCAAAGCAAAAAATGACTCTATTCCTTGTGACGCGAATGCACGTCATTCATCACAAAACCTTCATTTTCTTCTTGCAACAGCGCGTGCGCCTAAACCGCAGCTTACCTAATCGAAAAGCCTACGTAATTTATTCCGTAAGGCTTCCATATTTAGCTTGTAGGCCTCTCATTGTCGCTCTGTGAAATTACTATTATTATGAGTAGGTTGTGGATCATTGTTTACGAATTATATAATTACGATCTATTCGAAAATTCGTGAACGGTAGTAAATTAGCATGAATGGGTAGAGGTGCATGTAGCGTCAGAATGGCCCTCCCTAATTAGTAAAGTTACATTATCAGCGCTACTCCCCTTTGGGGAGCAGCACCAACGCTGAGACTAGGCCTATTTGGTGCAAACATACGCAAGGGAGGGTCTGTTCTGAGGGCTTAGACAACCGGCAGTAGCTATGAATCGAATCGACTTCTACAATCGTCAACGCTTAGACGATAGCGAAGTTCGATTGCTAGCCAAAGTAACCTTCATAAAGCGATCGCCTTGTCTAATCGACTGATCGCTAAAAACCGCGCTTAGTCTATGGTTTTCGTCTTCAAACGTGAAATGTGTCATTGAACTCTGAATGTTCGCCCGGAAAGAGCGCGAAAATTTAAAATTGAGATTGGATTAGAATATTAAAAAGTGAGTTAATGTTTATAGAAACAAATTGCTTTATGTAATAATTTTTAATACACTTTGTCAATAATGTGTTGCAATTATTTTACGTAGTACAATTACGGAAAGTTAAATCTTTGTGCCTATTTTAAGTTTATGGACTATGGAGTTCATAAAATATTAATTTATTAGGTACCTTACCCACCTACTTACCTTTCTTTGTAATAACAAGAAATAATAGGCTAATGTACCTATACAGTAGCATAATCTTATATCACATAGTAAGTTTCGAGCCGGAAGGCAATATTGTAAACAATGACGCGTTTCACAAAGATGCCTACTTAGAACGAGAGCGCTTTAGTTTATTTTATGTTATATTACAGCCACGGTGACCTTGATATGGCTCAGTTTAGTGCGCAGAGACGTCTAAGGGCCAAAATTATTTTAACAATCATAAAACAAACAACGAAATACAATTACTTTTTACAACAGCTGTTTATGAAATCGCCATTTTGTTTCGATATCTACAACATTTTAGCGTTCGCTAGCCTTACCATCAAGAGAATCGACAACTAAGCGAAAACGCTTGTCAAATGATCCACTTGGCTAGGCATTTGTATGGAAGTCATCGTTCGATGTTGTCGATTCGTTTGATGGAATCGAAATGTGTGTACATTGTCTACAAATAATCGATTCGCTAACAACAGATCACGTGACTTAGCTAAGGCTTATGTCAATCCCATACATTTTTGGACTTAGCTACTATCGAAGTCGACATTCGATTGTTACATTGTCTAGGCCCTCTGTACTCGTATAGACCCACAGTTGTAGCAGTGGGTACTTTATAGCGTTTACGGTTGTTTTAGTTTTTTTAATTTAGTGCCTACCTACTTAACTTACTTTTTTG
This sequence comes from Epirrhoe alternata, assembly GCA_963565295.1. NCBI lineage: Eukaryota > Metazoa > Arthropoda > Insecta > Lepidoptera > Geometridae > Epirrhoe > Epirrhoe alternata. Next base: position 5,653,670 of record OY751381.1, on the reverse strand, counting down.
ATTATTTGTAACCTATCTATTTTGTTCATTGTCCCTTGTCTTGTGTGTGTAAGTACCAAATAAAATATATTCTATTCTATTCTATTATTTAAAGCCTATTTATTTCATGGCCCAATCATAGTAATTATTGATAACTATATAAGTTACAAGTCACCAACAGTATTAAAATAAAAATTCAAGTACACTTAGTACCTCATGCATAAAATATAAAACATTAATTTAAAAATAAATTATACAATGTGATTCATAGAAGTTCATCCACCCTATTAAAAGCTTTCTCAATCAAACCAAGTTCTAATTCTGTTGTTATTTTTGTTTTTTTTTCCATAAGTTTGAGGCCACTTCGGTTTATTTTCTTGCTACTAAAACTACAAGTTTAATGTTTCATACTATGTTTTTCTGTTCTGTAGTCGATCGCCGACAGCAAATTTATAGTTTTACAAGCCTGTAATGCCATAGGCTAAATTACCCGATAATGAGGCTATTACAATAAAGCTTGTCGGCCTAAGTGATTGCTTTGATATTGTTACTTAGGTTCTGATTCTGCATGCCATTCCAAGTATTTACTAGCCCGCCCGCGGTTTTGCTCACGTAGTACCTTACCTACTTGGGTACATATCATTCATTTTATACCCATTAGGTATACGATAGGTACTCTTGGATACAGTAGCTTTCTACTCTGTTTTTTTTTAATTCAATGGGAAGTTTGGAAGATTATTTCGCATAAAAATAAAAGAAGTCGCGACTTTTCTTACGTTGTCTTTACCTAAGTGTAGTATTTTATAGATTATCTAAGATAAGAACTTCCTGGCAAATCAAACGACAATTTACCCTAAAAGCCTTTGCCAGATAAATACATCAAAGCACAGAATCTGAGATTAGAGATAAGTACTTATTGATTTTTCTCTACCTTCGCACCTTTAGGCTTACCTGGAATACGTAAAAGAAACCTTTAGACTGTGTTTCCATCATCTTAACGGTTTCTTAGAAAGGAACAAGGCTTTGGCGCCTTGAAGTGCCTGGAGTGAATAAATAACTGAATAACTGAACTGAATAATAAGAATTCATATTAACCTCCTGGCAATTACGATCGGACATCCGAAAATAACATAAAGGGCTTGTTTCGCCACTGTAACCTAAATGTCAGCTTTGTTTGAGTAAATGACACGTGGTGATTTACACTGAATATGCTTCATATGGATCGACATTGTCGACATTATTTGCAAGTTTTACATTTGACTGGATGACGAAACAGTACAAATACCTATTAAATACCTATGCACAATATATAAAACAACCACATAGGTACTAGTACATACTCCATTACAAAATGTTTCTGTAAATTATGCGTAGTAACTAAAGTTGTGTGGTAAACTCTATACAAAAAAGAAAGCTTTATCGAAACCACAGAAAAAAAAATCCGCGGAAAATTCATCGTTTTATTGTTACTTACTCAGCTGAATAAAGTTAAATTCAACGTAAAATAAATAAATAATGCTGGACTTTTCACACAGCATCATCTAGCCCCAAAGTAAGCAGAGCTTGTGTTATGGGTACTATGATGACTGATATACTACTTATATACTTTTTGTTTTGTAAATACATACATATTATACATAGAAACACCCAGACCCGAGACAAATATTTGTAGATCATACAAACATTGGTCCCGCCGCGGGGATCGAACCCGCAACCTCTTGCGTCGCAGGCGGGCCTTCGCCCACTGCGCTACAGAGGTCGTCCGTAAAATAGATTTATTTGTTTATGTTCCGGTATAAATGGTCCCATCTGGACTCGCCGTTTTGTCAGTACCTAATTTATTGGTATAACAGCACTTATATTTCATATCAATGATAGCTTTCATAAATACTGGCTGACCCAACAGACGCTCCTTCAGTTTTTTATAAATTTTCCAGCCTATATCTATTTCGCAAAAACAACCCACTATTGAAAATTAAAAATATGAGCTTATATAGCTAACTCGATACCGAATGTATGATCAAACTAGCTAAGCTTTGTGCGCCACGTACGCACAAAGCATAAACGAGATTATACGTTCGTTTCACTCTCAGCTCATGTCTAATTTGGAATTTACTTGGGCGATAAAAAGTTATGATTATATTCCCAAGTTTCCGGCCCCAGTATCAACCTACTTTCGTACATTAATGTTGCATTATGAAGCTGTCCATTAAGTTAGATGAATGAGAGAAGTCTCTTTACTTTGGACTGTACGTACATCTCTACTTAGGATAATTTCATAATAAGTGGTGGTTTATGTTTACCTATGTTATAGACTGTTATGACTTTATTAAAAAACGTCCCCTCCTTGTTTTTTAAAAAAAGTCAAGATTAGGCACATATAACCAGAATGAGCCATGATTATCTGATATGCAAGATGACAATGGATGCAATAAGCAATCTATAAGTTCAGACAATACCTATACCGCCGATTGACAAAAATTGCTAAATAAATACATACACAAACTAAAGATTTTATCCTTAGAAAAAACTGAGATATATATCTCAGAGCAATCAAAGAATTAGCATTTATGACTCGCAAATCCAATTTGACGGACATTGACATAATATGCTCCAATTAAGTCCCGATGGGTTTTAGGCAGGTTTTATAGTTACTTCATTACTACATAGCAACACAGCAATTTTTACGACTGATCTTAGCTTCTTTGCGAAATCATTGCGAAGACTTTCATCAACATTAGGATGTGGAGATCACACGTGCCAAAACATTATATTTTCGGTTATGCATCTGAATACAAACAAATTATTGAAAATCTGCTTAGTTTTTCCAGGAACCGGTCCTCTTAGTTAGACCATCAAATTCAAATTCATTTATTTTGCGAAACAAGGGTTAACAATAGATGACTGGAGAAAAATATATTCACAGCCTTGTTCAGCTTATCAGCATGCAAAATGTTACCTACTTATACCCATCATTACCCATAATTTTCATCTAAAACAACCGAGAGGTAGTCTCTTTGGACATTTAAAGATGGTAAAAAATATTTGTAGATATATTTATCACTGGTTCGATAATAATCTCTGAATTCGCGGATAATAATCTCTGAATTCGCGGATAATAATCTCTGAATTCCGTGTGAAAATTACATCTTATTATTGTCAGCCATGATGATTTAAGTTGTTTTAACAAGCTCAAAGCTTACGAAATTACTTCATTCATGGCGTTTTGTTTTTTTGTTGAATTCGGCCCAGCACACACGAAACATCGCCAAAACAACCGAAATGTAGCATTCAATAGATTTGGTGTCCTTCGGTAAAATGTTCCGTTTTATCTAACATATTTGTTATTCTTACCTAACAGTTTTGTAGTTCGTAGGTAGTCTTGATAAAAATCACCCTATTTGTTTTATATGCGATAAGCCTGTGCACTGATTTAAATACTTGATTGTAGGGACTTTCTAATTAAATAGATATTATTATCTTTAATTTATTCAATTCTATTTTAGGCCTAATTACTTGAGTTAATTAGGTAATTGTAAAATAGAGAAATAATATTACTTAGGTACTACCCCAGTACTACTCTTCTGTTTTTGGAAACAAATAAATAAATTTTTACTTTACTTTACTTTACTTACTCGTACATACATGCGCACAATGACAAGAACCTGTTTATCTGTGCGAAGCTAGACTCGCAAAAAAGTCGCGTTTTTTTTGCTGTTTTACGGTGGTGGTATTCAGGTAGCAGCTTATTTTTAGTGGTTGCAAAAACAAATAACACTTACAAGAACAATCATAATGATTGCGATGTGTCGCCTCAAGCAATACCGACCTCAATAAAAATAATAATTGCTCAATTACGGCTCGCTGAACAGAAATAAGCATTGCAGGCACATGTTAAATAACAAATAGTGGCTTAATCGAACAATCTTACTTACATAACGCAATTGTAGCGAAACAAATTGCTTAAACGCACGCGTTGAGCTGATACGTCGTGAGACAATCTGGTGTTCTACATCCAAAAATGAAAATGGTACAAAAATGGTTCATGTCCACGAAGAGCTTTTTATTAACCCCTAAAAGGCTCTCTAATAATAGGAATAGCCTTTGTTAATGTATTTTTGGATCTCAGCAGATTTCGCAGAGTTTGTATCGGAAATTAATATCCTTACTTAGAATCTTTTATTTATAAATACTCACGTTTATGGAAAGGTCTATAGTTGAATCAATAAAGATTCCAACCTGCACGTTTTGTGGCCAATCTCAATTATGTAGGTCAATTAGTGCGTAATCTCGGCGAGTAGTATCGATATACCTTGTACCTATAGTGACCTAAGGTAACGTTCAATTCAGGCGACCGACTACCAACCACATTAAAGCTATTTTGTAGAGACAGCCTGAAAATTGGTCTTATAAGAGTCTTAAAGGTGCATTTACACGGTGCGATATGATTTAGCATCGCACGCCAATTTTTCCCGTGTGAACGCTCATCGTATGCGATGTGTCTTAGTATGCGATGTGCCGTCGGGACTTACTTAGTGTTTTGCGATGCGGCATCGGTAGCTCCGACGCGCCGTCGGAGAACAGAGTAGGGTTACCATACAAAAAATTGGAAACCCGGACAAATGCCAGACAAAATATACGATTTAAATGGAAACGCACGTGGCTTACAACATATTATGTTGGTACCACGTGAGTGAAGCCACGGTGCGTTCCGCAAGCTCACATATCTAAATGTAGACATTGATATTTTAATGTTCAATATAATAGTCTTAATAACGAGAATTTCATTATTTTTCTACATAAAAAAAATCTTGTAAGTACTTATTTTGTATCATAATATCTTAGAAAAATCTAAATAAAACGACAGGTCTGGAGAAATCTTAACGTATGGTTACTGTAAAATGGGCGGATTATAGGGGCGTATGCCACAGAATAAGTTTCATAGTTACCTAGACTTTTACTAACTGCGGAAGAGCGTACAATATTTGGTAGATTATAGCGTTGTTAAATTTCAACTCTGTTCTCAAGGGATCGTTAGTGGAGTGGTCTAGCGTGCGGTTTCCAAGAAGAGACATGCTGGTTCAATTCCTTGCACAAAAAATTTTTTTGCATTTTTTTTTATTTTTGCTTCTCTAGAATTTTTTTTTATGTTAATGGTGAACATCTCAGTTTCATAAACTTTTTAATAAAAACTAAAGAAAATAAAATTAAAATTCAAGGTCCGAACAGAGTACTTACTTAGATGGTAATTTTACCTAATACTATTTTACCTAATACTAGCTGTCCGCCGCGGTGTTACCCGCGATCCCTCGGGAAAACTTCACTTCCCCGGGATAAAATATGTATAGCCTATGTTCATCGGGGATAATGTAGGATTCTATTGATGAAAGAATTTTTAAAACAAAGTGGAAATAAAATTAAACACTAAATACCCTTGTTCCCCAGACAATTTTAATGTGTGTCACCCAATTAAATAAATTATTTTTATTTGACACCCTTTTTTTATTTACTGACAAACAAAATAACAAATAATAATGAAACAAACAAAACAAGAATAAAGAGGTTACTTCATTTATTTGCGAAACTCAAATTTGTTACTCTACCTACTAAGCAATGTTTGATCATAATAAAATGCATTTTTAACCCTTAAACAAACGCGAGCCCCTGGCCATGATATTTTAAAAAAAGATGTGGTTTCTGGGTAATTAGGGGTCTCTGATTCCATTTCTTTTGGAAAAAATCAAAAAAAGGGGGTGGAAGGGGGTGATTTTTTGGTGGTATGTATATTACCATTGTCCATGTAGGACTTGAAATTTTTTTCGTTGGTGGTACGTATATTACCATTGTCCGTTACGGTCTGTTCATAACTTTAGACTAGTTGTTTCCCGTGACTACAGTTGTAAAAATAATTAGCCTGAGAATATGAAAATAAATAGGATTTTACCTACGTAAAAGGTTTTTTCCACAATTTCCCATTTATTTATGATTGTTATTTTAGTTTTTGTTCTCACATAGTCTAATTTTATATTAAACTTGTTAACTTTGGGTCTGAGATGCCATTTAGAGCCCTGCTGTGGTTTGGAAGATGTTGTTTCCTTGAAAAATGATTTTTTTTGGTTTTTTAAACATGGTAATTTACTAAAACAAACAATTTACGTTCAAAAGTCACACTATACTTACACACATTTTTATGTATACAATTCGATTAAGAACTTTACCTATACGGACAATGGTAAAATAGATACCACTTACAGTCTCTACTTTGAGTGATCAAAAACTATGCAAACCTTGGTAATATTCTCATTATTATGCATGTAGGACCTCTTAAATATAATAGAGTTTACCTATTTGAACTCCAAGAGCACTTAACGAATTCTTCGCCGAACAAAAATTCCAAAAGTTTGAAAGTGACACGCAAAAATACGAACTAAATGTCAAATTTGGCGCAAAAAAAAAATTGACATCATTTTTCACTGACAGGCAAAAGTGACAAGGATAAAGTTGCCAGCATATTAGATAGCAAAAATATCAGAGATTACAATACTTTCAAATTCAAGTCCTGCCAAACAATAGAAAATAGTTTTTTTTGTTATCAAACTAAGTGGTACATATATGACTTTTGTTTGATTAAGGGTTAAAGTCAAATAAAATCACCCTGCTGCTTATTTCCACTATGTCGCTGGCGATGTCATGCGAGTTCACTGCCACTGCGGCGACGCGAAGTATTTTGCGCGCGGCCTGAAACAGTGCTAAATGTCTACTGCTGCAGTCCAACCGGCCCTTAAAAAAGTTCTAAAGATCTGCTTTGGTGTCGCAAAACGATTGGCTAATTAGGTATCTATATGTATATTTTGGCAGTCTTCGTTCTTCCTGCAGTCGCCAAGTCGCGATCGCTTAAATCTAGTTAAACGAAGCTTAGCAATACCCTGTTTTACTTCTTTTCGCTATTTATTAGTCGAGCAATACGGCGAGCGAATCTAAGATTTTTTGCGCCGTTTATAGCTATAATTAGGGATCGAAGCGTTTTCGTTTAATTGGCAAAAAGTAGGATGATTTGACCGTAAATGGAATGATATTTTTTCTAGAGAGGATGTAGCTGACCGTTAATTACGAAACAAGTAAATATTCTACACGAGTGCGGTTTACCGACAGGGATGCGGGACGTTGACAGTCGCTTTCGCATTTATCTCGCCGATTCAGCCCCCATAGCCATGTTACAAATAGAAAATAGATGCCATTAAGTAGCGCCAAATTTTTTAACTGTAGGTATACATTTTATGTCAAGTATGGCGGCAGTAAGTTCCCTTCAATTTGACATAATGCCATTAACTCACCCTCAGAACTCACCTGTCGATACTACCTACGTGGCAGGTTGTAAGCCCATAGTGACAGAATATTTTGCTGCCATCCGAATACATCTGTATTCCTGATATGCAATTCTCAAGTCAAATCTGAGAGCCGGGTGGGCAGGTGATTCACACAACACAGCCGATTGTGTAACTGCACAACTGCACGTGTTTGTGTTGTATTGTTATGAATGGACAGGTAGCTTCCTATCTGCTGAATAACATGGATATGGACAGGTATACGGCAATATTTGTGCACACTTAACTTTTGTATTAAAACTAGGTAATAGTAGACTATTACTCAGTATCTCAATAATCCATACTATTATTATACTATTATTAAAGTTGTCTGTCTGACCTATTCACGCCCAAACCACTGAATAGATTAGGCTGAAAATTGGCGCGGATAAAGTTTTTATCCCAGGGAAGGACATAGGCTACTTTTTATCCCGAAAAAATCCCGAAGGACCGTTAGGTCACACAGCGGGAGCGCAGCTAGTTTCTAGTAAAGTAGTAAATCTAAAACATTCATTACCAGTAATGCTCAGTATGTTCCATGCTGAGGAAACGAGTTCAAAGGCTATGAAAATTATCGCTGTTGCTGTTGAGCAAAACTCCTTTACGATGAATTAACAATAGCAAAGCCTACTTACAAACGTAAGTAGTTTTCAGTTGAAAGCCGCGAGCCCGCGACCCTAGACAAACCAACAAAGCGATTCCCGTATAATTCTAGCTTTGGACGCAATTACATTTCAAGCTGGGTTTTCACTATACGAGTCCATTCATATGAGCTAGATCTTATATGAGCCGTATAGTGACCATGTCCAAGTGCGCATTTATACGCTACGAGTAGCATACCAGTGTATCTACAGTATCTATAATACTTATTTGGCTTACCTGACTTCACCTAAGCAGGTATACAATAGTCCAATTTTGGATATTAAAAAGGTGGTATTTTTTTCATTGATCTGTAGATTCAACAAAGCTTTACTCATAACAAAGCTTTACGCTTTATCAAGACTAACGTAGCTTTACTGTTATGAGTTTATTTTGTAGAGATCCCTAGGTTTTATAAAAAACTAAGAGCATATTACTCCAGACTTAAACTAGGCATTATCAGCACAAGATCAACCTGCTTTCAGTTTACACACGCATCCATTCACAAACCAGTGATTCAAAAGCATATTTCCGTGTCTACGAACTTGGTCGTATACAATTTTACGATCTTGTTACCATTTGTTTAACCGTTTCAGGCCCATTTATGGGTAACGGCGTTTGAGAGGTCCCATAATGTTTTATGGGGCGAGATTTTTTTGAAAAGTTGCGAAAACAAAGCTTTTTATGTTTTACCTACGTTCTGTATATTCTCATTTCCCATGGAAACAGTTCAACTTACTTTTAAACAATGGTTTAAATGTTATCGTTTGTAACAATCAGGACCCTAGATTGATTTAACTGTGAACCCCACGACCGGCACTCATAGACTATGCAGCAGTTATTAAGGACTGAGGGATCGTTCCATCACGATAGTGACCTTGCCTCTTCTCATCTTCTGCCCCTACTTAGTGGTATGTTTTACTATTCTATATACCTATTTGCATATTTTTGCATAGTGTACCAACCTAATATAAAAATCTAGACAGTATGACATAAGAGTAGGTGCACTCCAATGGACGGTAATGCCTACAAAGGATCAATCTAAAAAGGCGGTCCGTCTTTTTACGTTGACACTTTGTAGGCTTCCTGAAGGTTCAATACATACCTACCTACCTACCAACAATAAGTACTCATATATGGGTTTGATACTTACATAAAAGATGATTCGATTGAGACATCTTTCAAATTAGGTATAATGTTTTTAGAATTTCAATATGGCTTAGATTTGCAAAAAACAATGAAACATTTATGATAATGATAACAAACTCTCGTTCACTTTAAAATCGTGACTAAGCGGAACTAATTCTGTAATTTGTTATAATTGTTGAAAACGAGCACAATAGAGTATTTATACGATACTTCCGTCCCTACAATTAGACTCGAGTGCCCGGAACAGGCCTCTTTGATAACTTATTCAACTTACATTTTTTATTAAAACGTACTTAGGAAATTAGGGCAATTAGAAGCATTGTTTTACAAAGTGGAAATTGTAAGTACCTACTTTAAAGCTTCCAAGAATAGGTAGGTATTCTTGTACCTTATACCTACATAAAGAAATCGACATATTTTTACCTAATATAAAAATGACAATCTGTCCTTTTTTGAAAATAGGTCCCTCATGTTCATATGGGATAGGCACCTAATACACTGGCTTGTATTGTAGAAACTGTTGTAAAACGCAAAATATTCATTTCCATTGTAAATTATACAGATTTACCAATTGGCATAACATTTTACAAGGCGGTAACTTAAAACGATTACAATTGATAACTTAGTAATTTAATCAGTAGGTGTTAGCGGTTGCCTTTTAATAGATTGTAATCATAACAACGCTCTATTAGACCCAAACGAAATCAAAGTTCAAACACTACAATTATTTAATTTTAGTTATTATTGATCAAATGATTTCGTCAGAGACCTTCGTCTTCCAACCTTCGTTTGAGCACATTGCGTAGATCTAATGAGATATTAAATCATTGAAGATTTGATTTTTTCACACCAGTAAATCTTCGCTGATCTTTAAAGACGACTGTGGGAATAGCTTCAGTTAGTTAAATTATAACACTACTAGAAAAAACTAGTTATTAGCACTACAAATCTAATAGTAGGTGCGATATGCCATGAATAAGTACTCAAACACTTACTAATCCATACTAATATTATAAATGTGAAAGTAGCTCTGTCTGTCTATCTGTCTGTTTGTTCCCTTTTCACGCCCAAACCACTGAACAGAGTAGGCTGAAAATTGTCATGGATAAAGGTTGTATCCCAGGGAGTACTTTTTAACCCGAAAAATCCCGAGGGACCGTGGGTTACACCGCTGGAGAGCAGCTAGTTTGTTATAACCTCAAAACCTTTGTAACAATTTTGTGCTTGACACAAACGAATAGTGAAGTTCTTTTATAAAACCCGTCGCAATCTCAACGTTTCAGCTCCATTTTAACGCTATGTTTCATAAAGTTATCTGTAGAATTAGGTAGCCAGTGACGTTATCTCGAAGGGTCGCCTGCCCCGGAGGTGTCCCTGATCAAATATGAAGGGTCCTTGGGATTAACGTCAAAACCCGCCTTGATCACGCTTCAGCACTCTTTAATTTGTTTTATATTAAGCTTGGAAGACACATTTTGAACCCTTGACTTTCCAGTCCTTTCACATTTAGAATTATGTTTATCATGTTATTTACAACACGCTTTGTTAGGTACTATCTATATACGGACAAGTTAGTCCGCCCACGAACACGGTTGTTGTGTGCTTTTGTTTATCTGTGTATCGGGAAGTAAATAAAGGATAAAATTGATAATTGCCCCTTTATTATGTATCTGAAAACATTATAGGAAACTGGTTAAAAACCCAACGCTTATTCCAAAAGTGTGGTCGTTGAAAAATCATTCTTGTAGGCAACGTTAACGAAATATTGTACGGAAATTATCGGAAATTTAGTTAGGTTAGCAGGTTATGCTCAAGTACAAAGCTAACGTTATTCCTACATAAATTGTAAGGCAAGTATAATAAGCGGAAGTTGCAACAATCTGGTAACAGTTGATAGTGTCGGTTTAAAACAGACCATTGTTGCCGTAACAAATGCAAAATATCATAGTACAAGATAGAGATATTGTTTGAGCTGGGGCCTGTCAAAAGGAGCAGGTAGCTGCAGATCCGGAAAAGCTACTTCCTGGGGTGGTGTACCGCTGGAAACCCTAATTGCCATGTCAACAAGTGATATTGCATAATTTAACGACTGAATTGACTAACTGATCCAGTGATAGTCAACTTAGGCACCTACGACAGTGAAAATGCTTTATGTCTTGACTTTGATATGCATAAGAAATAACGTAAGATGCTTCTAATCTAAAACTTTCAAGACAAATCGACTATCGCAGTACGCGCTACACAATCGCTGGAATATAACTTATTGTCTCAGGGGTTTTACTATAGCTAGAACCGTCCAAACGACCAAAAATTATCAAAATCAATCAAACCCATTAGAATTTTATAATTAGAGATTGCATACATTGTTGATTCGTTCAGTAAATAATACTAAAATACTTGGCATTTCAATCCGTAAGTAAAATAAAACGTAGTATAATGTAGTGTTGTGGCAACGCGTCGACGATCGATAAAAGTATATCTACATCTGATACCTAAAGGAATAACTTGCGTGTCGCGAGCAAGGTTGCGTGTTATGAACTTGTAGAATAACTAGAATAACGCGAGGGTGTTTTTATGACGTAGCCCGTCCAAATATTGGTATCTTTTTAGAACGTTTCATTTTATTAAGACCCCTCGCAGACTACAGACTTTCTATCGGCCGATAGTTGAGAAGGCTTCGGCTCGTAATGAGAATGGGGAAGTATAGCCCGTCGCAACTATCGGCCGATAGAAAGTCTGCAGTCTGCGAGGGACTCTTGTGGGTTCTTGTCTTTTTACCTTTTCGCGTCTATGTAAAATTTTTAAATTCTTGCTTCCAAGTTGGTATGAGGGGCCTACATATATTCTAGTGCGAATAGGTACTAGGTACTAGCAAATCTTTAGTAGTAGTACATATTTTGTGTATTTGGTAATAATACGATTTTCTTTGTAGATATTGATCGAAAGATTTAAACATCCGCCATGTTATAACAAAAATCATAGCGGCCATTGATAATTATTTAAAACCGATAACTGACCTCAAAACAAGGCCTTTAGGCCGGGCCTTTTATGTGGCGTGGTAACATTTTTCCAAAGATGGTCATTTGGCTATTGGACGTTATTTCTTGTGTTTAAGTTTGTACTTTTGTATGTAGGAGGTAGGTAATATCCGAAAATTTAAAAAAAAATACTGGAAAGCTATCGGTAGGCTACAAAGCTACGTAAGCAATTTTTTGTGAAAAAAAGGGTTTTGGTAATATCTACTTACACTCTTGCGAGTCAAATAATACCTACACACTTATGTGTCACAGAATGATATGCCGGTATTTCAATATGCGTTCTGCATTCATCCAAGTTGTAAATTGCATAAAGGAAACAATATGCTTGTACGTAGCGAAGAATGCTCGTTGCAAGTTAATTTGTATTCTGAATGTCGTCGTCGCATGTTCTTTGAATCATAGCTTGAAGATGACAGAGGGTAGTGAATATTTTCGTATTTCGGTGGTAAATATTCTAAAATTTGTATGAAGATTTCCATAAATTTTCGTTTTGCGTACAAATTATATTTTATTGTAAATTTCTAGTGCTATGCATATTTACAACCTCTATCCATAAAGCTCTAAGATAACAGATCGTAGTCTAGATACCTACTCAAGTACAAACAACGATCGAGGTGACTCGGGCGTCAGGGACTTTTGTAAGTCATTTCAAGTTAGGGAGTCAGAAATTGATTTGACTGGGCACTATGTCAACTGCTCCGGTGATATGAAATTAGTTTTAAGAATTACCTACTTTTAGTACGAAAGTTTCGAACTGATGACTGATGACTTTTTTTACACTACTTAGTTATAATGAAGTGAAATATAAATTATAAATAAATAATGCTGGACATTTCACACAGCATCATCTAGCCCCAAACTAAGCAAAGCTTGTACTATGGGAACCAGATTACTGTTATAGGTATTACTTATATACTCTTTTTTGTTTGTAAATACATACATATTATACGGTATGGCGGCGATGGGCTTGCAACCTGTCACGTATGGAATACTAACTTCTGCAAGATGTGGGCATGTATCAAATATGTATTTGTACATGCCTCTGACTACCCCCTTAGACATCTTCAAAGGATCTGGAATATAAAAGATCTGAGAGAATGTCTACCGCGCCTCGGGGATACAGTCGTGACCCTGTTTTTTTTACATATTATACATAGAAACTCCCAGAGCCGAGATAAAATCGCGGAGATCGACCCGCAACCTTCTGCGTTTTCACCCACTGCGCCACAGAGGTCGTCGAGATATCTTATTATACTTTTACTGAGCACCGGAAATCGCAGTAGAGGACGGCCCCCCACTAGATAGAAAGACGATCTGGTGAAGGTTGCTGGGAGCCGTTGGGTGCTGGCTGCACAAGATCGATCGCTGTGAAAACCGATGGGGGAGGCCTATGTTCAGCAGTTGACGCAAGATGGCCGAGATGATGATGACTTTTACTAAGTATTTATTTAGGTATTTAAGAAAGTAACAAAAAAAATTAGTACCATTTTAAAAGCTTTTTTTTTTAATTGTATTGTTTAGGATATAATTGCCACCGACAATGTCCTTGTAGTTCTTCCTCTAAATAATCTGTTGTAACAGTTAGGTATTTTTTCTATATTCCTTTTAAATATGGCAGTTTATTATAAACATGCTTTTCACCTTTCTTTTGAGCTTCTGCATTCGTTAAAAGTTATAGAGTGTTTCTGAAACGATCTTTTTGAATGTTTTGCAATGTACAAAGAAATGCAACAAGTGAGACTGTTAAACAAGTACCAACAAAATGGTTGAACGTTCTGAACAATGATACTTCACGGAAAACCGACAACAATGCTTTAAGAAATTCCTTTAAAAATTCTGTTCCTGAAATTGAGATGAAAATGAACGTTTTAGCTCATTACTACAAAAAAAAGTAAGGAAAATTCTGACGGTGACTTGTTTATAGTTAGGTATTCTTTTACGTTAATTTAGATAAACTCATAACGATGAAAGTAAAACATCGTTTACTTACTGCTGTTGTTTACAACATTATTATTTGGAGATTGTTAATTGTTTACGTGAGCTTTCAGTTACAAGCTAAATGTCTTGATAAGGTATAATAACGTTTTAAAACTAAAAGAAAAACCGACTTCAATGTTCGACACTACACACGGCGTGACTCAGGGAATCAATAAGTCATCCATGAAAATCTAAATAAGAATAAGTTTTTTTTTAAATATCAACAAGTACAAGCTTTTAATGGATTACCGTGATCTCATTGAACTCACCGATGTAAGTACAAAATTTCATTTCAATCAACCTATTTTCTGAGGAGTTCCGTTCTCCATCATCGGATCAGCTCGCAGTCATCATATTTCAAATTAGTAGATGAAACTTGACCGATGTAGTGAGTTTCAACTCAATCAACCTATTTACTGAGGAGTTCCATTCGCCATCATCAGATCAGCTCACTGTCACTATATTTTAAAATTTTAGATGATACTTGATCTACAAACCGAGTTTCAACTAAATCGGTCGATTATCTGAGGAGTTCCCCCCATCATCAGATCAGCTCGCTGTCACCATTTTTGAAAATTTTAGATGATACTCAATCTACGAACCGAGTTTCAACTCAATCGGCCTATTGTCTGAGGAGTTCCCTGGAACAGCTCTTGACTCCATCATCAGATCAGCTCGTTGTCACCATTTTTGAAAATTTTAGATGATACTTAATCTACGAACCTAATTTCAACTCAATCAGCCTATTGTCTGAGGAGTTCCCTGGAACAGCTCTTGACTCCATCATCAGATCAGCTTGAAAGAAAGAAAGAAATAATGCTAAACAGATAATGCTTAGGCTCCACCGGCGTCTAAAGGCAATAAATACCAAAACTGCATATATTTTATGTCAAGTCTCGCGACACGTGAGTTCCTGGCATTAGTAAAGTGTCAATTTGACATATTGCATAGAGGGTCAGACTTATCTGTCGATTCGATTTTCAATGGCTAGGAGGGAAGGTTTTTAGAGTTTTACGGGCAAACTATCAAACCCTCAGGAATAAAATTTATATGGGACCACCTCTGGAGTATAGCCTTTCAAACATAAAAATAATTTTGAAAATCGGGCCACAATTGGCGGAGTAATCGCGTAACATGATACAAAAAAAAAAAAAAAAAAAAAAATAATTACGTTTTAAAACTAAAAGAAAAACCGACTTCAATGTTTGACACTACACACGGCGTGACTCAGGGAATCAATAAGTCATCCACAAAAATCTAAATAAGAATAAGTTTTTTTTTTAAATATCAACAAGTACAAGCTTTTAATGGATAACCGTGATCTGATTGAACTCACCCACAGTGCCCCTCTACCTGCACCCGGGAACAGCTCAACCTAGCAACAGAAGAGGCCGTAGAGGTGGCTGAATACTGGTCTAAAGTTATATGAGTACCATTGACTCGAAATGAATGAATGATTGAACTCACCGATGTAAGTACAAAATTTCATTTCAATCAACCTATTTTCTGAGGAGTTCCGTTCTCCATCATCGGATCAGCTCGCAGTCATCATATTTCAAATTAGTAGATGAAACTTGACCGATGTAGTGAGTTTCAACTCAATCAACCTATTAAGTGAGGAGTTCCATTCTCCATCATCAGATCAGCTCGCTGTCACTATATTTTAAAATTTTAGATGATACTTAATCTACCAACCGAGTTTCAACTTAATCAGCTTTTTGTCTGAGGAGTTCCCTGGAACAGCTCTTGACTCCATCATCAGATCAGCTTGAAAGAAAGAAATAATGCTAAACAGATAATGCTTAGGCTCCACCGGCGTCTAAAGGCAATAGTTACCAAAACTGCATACATTTTATGTCAAGTCTCGCGACACGTGAGTTCCTGGCATTAGTAAATTGTCAATTTGACATATTGCATAGAGAGTCTTAGACTTATCTGTCGATTCGATTTACAATGGCTAGGAGGGAAGGTTTTCATAGTTTTACGGGCAAACTATCAAACCCTCAGGAATAAAATTTATATGGGACCACCTCTGGAGTATAGCCTTTCAAACATAAAAATAATTTTGAAAATCGGGCCACAATTGGCGGAGTAATCGCGTAACATGATACAAAAAAAAAAAAAAAAAAACATACAGGCGAATTGAGAACCTCCTCCTTTTTTTGAAGTCGGTTAAAAATACAGGCGAATTGAGAACCTCCTCATTTTTTTGAAGTCGGTTAAAAATCAAGTATTATCTTTTGAGTGCTAATTAATTGAGAAACTAGCAATATTAAGACCTGTTAGAAATAAATTACAACGAATTATGAATCCACTTTTTCCGGACAACATCACTTGTGCGAAACAAAGTTTTTCTAACCAGAAATACTAAGCGTTACGGATGGTTAGAAGAACTAAATACTAGGGCTTCTTGGAAATTCTATAACATAGTCACACGTAACAAGATAATGAATTCAACGCAACACTAATGGGCTTGAACAGAGTCAGGGTTTACGATACGCGGAATTGTAGAAATTGATACGTACTTCAAACAAAACAATGGAATAGTTTGTTTCAAGCTTGATAAAGGTGTTGAAACTATTATTGATTTACGCCTGCAGATTTTTTTCTGGATTTTATACGTAGCAGTAGTAGTCATTAATAGCAAGTAGATGTATTATGTCTGGCGGCAGATTGAATACCGACCGAGTGAAACGAGGGAGTTAGCTATAAACACCCCCGCTGTCGCTAGGAAGTTAACCCAGGAATCCTACAATGCACTCGGGATTCAATAGGGCGCACGTAACATAATACACTGTTTTATCCCCTTGGATAATAATCTAAGTATATATTCTGTGCCTCTAGTGAATAGGTTAAGTAAAATAGTATTTTTTTGGCTTTCTTGCGGTTGGATGGTAGGTGGCTCTAAGAAGCTTTGACCTTCTTTTAGTGGTGAATTGAACTCCAAATAGTGAAAGCATCGATAACGAACAAACGTTAAAATTGAAATCTAGCCGTAACGCGTGAGCAATCGGTTCAGTGACCGCACTACAGATTGATTTGCTTTCCAATTTAATTATGAGAACTAAGGCCACCAAAAAAATATTGATAATATGTTAAAGTGGACTAATAGGTAGGTACTTAGTCAGTAAAATATAAAAAGTAATGATCCTGAAAATATTTTAGGCTTAGTCTTCTCGCAAAAAATGTATTGAGAACATGAAAATCGGTCAAACTGAGAATACACGCGCACTGGAATTTTATTTATGTATAAAGTTTAGAAAAATGATTATAACTTGATCTGAAACCGAAATATTTCAACCCACTGATTGGCCAAGCGGAGAATTAGTGGGTTTAGTTTATAAGTTTTTTGAGCAAGGTCATCGAATGTGAACTATATATAAAATCTAGAAGCTGTTTATACATTTATTTCATCTACTGGTACCTACACATTAATTCGCTGCCTTTAGCAAACCTACATTGTGCAGGTATAAAATGTTTTTCTTGTAACTTAGCCGTTTGAGTTGAAAATACCTAAAATACCTGTCTGACTTCACCCACTGCTGGGTATAGGGGCTTTTGCCATTCTTCGGTTCGACCTGATCCACTGTATTAGGATTACCTAGAAGTAAATAGCAATACACATTTGAAGTATAAAAGGTTTTGCAAACAGAGTTGCTGGTCGAACCTACTTAGTACACACAGTACAGAATCAAACTTATAATAGCCATTAAAAAGCCATTTAGCCGTCACTGAAAGTGGTTTCTTCGTTTATTGCCGGCCATTTTCTTAAGTTTCAAATTAAGTTAGGTACTTTAATTGTAAGCTGTTCTTTTTGTTTCTTTATCCAGACAGTTAATCTAACTTAAAGCTTTTATAGGTATTCAAAGTGAGATTTAACTTTGGATTTGGATTGGTTTTGTAGAAATTGGATTTTTAGGGTTAATCTATTTTAGGTAGGGATCCTTAATGAATTGGAATGAACTCGCGCAGCAGCCTATCAGCTTAACAATAACATAACCATACCATGTATAGTAATCGATTTAATTGATAAACATACTCATTTCAGGAACCAATTACATCGAAACAATAAACAACGTTCAAATAAACGAAACTATTCGGTGGGAAATTAATTTAATCAAGCACCAACTCTACCCGTTAGTTATAGCGTTTATTTGCGGTTCACGCTGCGGTTACTGGCTATTACCGCTTATTTGCAAACTTTTACTGGGCTCTGGGCAATCAGAATTACAGTTTTTTATACAGTTCATGTAAGGTTCATTTTATTGAGTAATACCGGCCCAGCATTAGGTGATGATTATGACAATGATGTAAGGCTGCAAATGTATGGAGCTCAGCACACGGTTAAAATAATGGCCGCAGAGTTGACATTTTTCAATTAAAAAGGTTATTGAGGATATTTGCTCGTATAAAAGCTAAAAAAGTTAATTCTCCATCCATCAGAATAAATCTAAAATGAATATATTTTTGTGGTAGCTAAAAGTAGACAGAAAAACCTTTAAAGTGATTAAAACAAAGCAGTCCCTCTTTGTTTGCTATCGGGCAACTGGTGCCTAATCAAACATACCTAACATTTTATCATCCTATTGTGAACTTTAAATCACTGCGAAATATGGTCTATTCTTGAACTGCTACACCTAAAGTTCCAGTTCTAATGAAGCCGATATAAAACATGCTTTAAATTTATGGGAAATACGGTTGAAATTACAATGACATTTCATGTTTCCATATCAGCAGGGTACGAAAGTTTTGAAACAACTTGATCAAATATTTATAGAAATTAACGTGAGTAGATTAGATACGCACGTTTTGTATACTATCAACACAGAAGAGTTACGTTACTATGATGGTAAAAAACTAACACCCAAAAGTCACACATACATAATTTTATGTTCCTACACTAGAATTCGCTGTGTACCAAAAACCCCTTTGGGTTTTGTCTAAATAAGTACACATTGGCAGATGCCCTTATTTTGTAGAGGTAAGAACTCTATCTTTAGGTGCCTCTTATACATAACTGGCAGGTAGCAATCCTATTGCCATCTGCTATAATACTGATTTCCCCATAATGTCGCCTCATTTGAGCTCGTGTCGCTAAGTTTTCCAAAACTTCATAAGTATTCACATCACGGATCTGAACCTGTCCTTTTTGAAAGTCGATAATCCCACTTGGCCTGTTTATTTTAATAAGCTCAGTATATTTGCAGCAGTGTCCCACAACGCGCCTGAAGCTAAACTATAAATAACATTAATATTTACACCATTACTCAAAATGCAGTAGGCAGATAATACTAGCAATTTATAGGGCAAGTAAAATGTTTATAAAGCTGAGTGCACACTGGGCTAAATTGAGATTTCGAGACGCGAGGCTCCCACGCGACTGATTTAAATCAGATTTATTCATAGAGCTGTGTTGTTCGCGTAGGGATGTTACTTCGATTCTTCAATTCCGATCAAAACGCAGCAAATATCAAGTAAATTCGTATGAGCTCGTGCCTAACTCTCGTGAAGAGTTGTAGCTGCCTAAAAGTCACCATCATGGCTTAACAGCTTTATAGACGACACCGGAACTTAAAATTAAACGTGCCCTCGGTCGTATCAACGCTAAGCTCCACTTAGTGTCAATGCCACTACCGGTTACCCATACCTATACTTAGGAGGAAATTCAGTAGAATCGCTGGGATAACTCAATGAAAAATATCTAGATGAGTTTACTCCAGTTTCTTTGCAACTAATATCGTAAAGAGCCAAGGCAATAAACACGGTTTTGGCCTAGCTTTTAGGTGAACCTGATGGCTATAAACCTACATTATATAACTACATAATCGACTATAAATATGAAAACGTAATATATTCCATCCAACTTTCTGCACCATTATCTAGCCAATTGATAGTTATGATCGTTTCTGATACAATAAGAGCTTACTTGGCTTTTAATGCACGTTTTATAAGCCATAAAGTACGAATAAATACCTGGTTGAGTAGTATAAGTCGCATTAAATAGTTTAAACACACTGATAACTGTCTTTTATTGTTTAAAGACCCACCAGAACTGTTTTGCTTCCCGCGAATATTGTCTAATACGAGTAATGCTTTTTGCTAAAACGGTAAAATGACTGATCTTTAAAAACTGGCACGTACTAGCGGATCATAAAAAAAAGAAACAAATTAGCTAAACAATAAATTAATTCGAAATTTGAAAAATTTAATTAGGAATCATGATAGTTTTGATTGAAAAGAGCAGTATTGACGTATTGATGTTTTTTTCATTGATCGAAAAGAGCAATCTCTTTGGTAGCATCCCTATTCGTTATCACACGGTATGAATATGCGACATAATATGCAAATATTGTCCCCTACTGCTTTAGATCCCTAAGCTATTTCTGTTTTCATAAATGTATTGAACATGCGGAGTATGATATTGAACGTCACACAATAATGATAAATAATGCTGGACTTTCCACACAGCATCATCTAGCCCCAAAGTTAAGCAAAGCTTGTTTTATGGGTACTACATGACTGTTATACTACTTATATATTTTTTGTTCGTAAATACATACATATTATACATAGAAAACACCCAGACCAGAGACAAATATTTGTAGATCATACAAACATTTGTCCCGCGGGGATCGAACCCGCAACCTTTTGCGTCGCAGGCGGGCCTTCGCCCACTGCGACACGCAATATTGGAAGACATCGGTATTAATGCTTTTCAAAAGATACGAATAATCTAGAGGATAAGTATAATATTTTACTGATTAGTATTTTATATTACACTGATTAGTAAATAAGTACTTATTTCGTGAACTACACTGAAATGGTCTTTAATTTTTTACCCGGAGTTTCACTCATGTGATTCCAACTGTCGTATGAAGATTCATACGACCACACCAGAGTTGGCTACAGATGTGGCCAACTCTGGGGGCGGAGCTTTTAGGCCGCCTTAAGGCCTCCGTTATAGCTTAGCTATTGATTCTTAGGTAGTCCAGATAATATTATACCCATTAACAACAAGCAAATTTTTGATCTTTGTACTATTTGTAGGTCGTACAGTCAGCGACAGAAATTCATGAAGAATTGGAGATTTTAAAGCTTAATTTTATCATCTGTGGGAAAATTGCCTATTTTTTTCACAAATAGTAATGGTGCAAGGTAAAGCATCCAATATAAGGTAAAGTTCTATCTAAAACCCTACGAACTTCGAAGACATAGAAGATTCAAATACGTCAAAATTAAATCTATAATTTTTTTATTTTTTTTGTAATTTTTTATAGTGCTAATCCACACTTGGTATTACTTTTATTTGAAAAGTCTTTATCAAAATTACTATAACTAGGGTTCTGTGGCCGAGCGGCAAAGCACTCCGGCTTCAGGAGGATCGTCTGATCAATGCGGGTTCGAATCCCGACGGAATCCAAAATTTTGATAAGACTTTTCATTTCTTAATCAAAATTAAATTTTCATGAACTTCTGTACTATAGATTCCGAGATACCTAAATACAGTTACCTCTTTGCTGACAACGGTCTCCTCAAGAAAATGTAACAGCAAATGCGTATCTTAATCTAATTCCGGAAGTGGTGCAGTTAGCCAATCAGCCACACGCGGCAGTAAAGGCAGATGGAATCTGAACTGCTCCAATCCCGTAGGTATGCGCCACGAGATCTAGTGGTTGATAATGATAGCAATGTCGCGTGCGGTAGCTAGCTTAGTCTGACCAGTCTACTCTTGTTAATATCAAACTTGCAGACTTCAGAAATAGGATAGGACAATTCCGTCGAGACTTAGGTACTTTTTTTAAATATTTCAGATTCTTGGGAAAACCTAAACCTACGATATTGAGATTATCCAGCTAATATAATCAAGCTGAAAGTTAGTGAGTTTGTTGATTTAAGATTAGATTTAAGATGGATCACCTAAAAAAAATTTTGTTGCCCTGGTTCTTCACGGTTCTGGTCGCGAAGGAACAGGAGTAAAATCACCTAGCTTTAAGACGTTTCAAAGTGATCCCAGCAGTCCAGTAAACTGATTAGGTGTAGATCAAATTCAAATTCAAATTCAAAAGTATTTATTTGCAAAAGAAATGACATACAGTAGGTTATAAGCTAAGTTATCGATTAGTTGCTATAATTATGTCCAATATTCCTATAATTAGCTAACCTGAGTCTGTATTATACAATTCAAAACGTTGAACCTTGCTCTAACTAAGTTTAAAACTTGTGTTTAGACACAAAGGTCTCTGCTTCGGCTCATATTATATACTGATAGGTAAAGGGGAGATGTTACTGGTATAGATAGATGGTATACCTTTGTCTTATGATCAACTAAGTTCTGGTAAAAGTTTATACTTAATTCTATTTAAAAATTTGCTTACTCTAATTATAGTTTACTCTTAATTGATTGTGCGGTGTGATATAGTTACGGATAAGTACCGTGTAAAGGAGTACAAGAGTATAATTACAATTTATTTACAACGTTTTCAGTATTATGTGTGTGTGTGTGTGTGTGTGTGTGTGTGTGAGTATGTGTGGTTGTGTGTAGTATCCATTTGTTTTTGTCTTTTTCTTGTGTACCTTGTCAAGATACGATGTTTAATAACGCCTCCGTTTGTATGTAATCTAAGCCGGAGAAGTATTGTTTTAATTTCTTCTTACATTCGATTTGTGTTGTTTGATGAATTGATAGAGTTTTATTTATTGTATTATATAGATATGCGCCTAAAAAGTGGAAATGTTTTTGAGCAAATTTTGTTTTGCATTTTACAATTTTATATATTTTGTCTATTCTTCTTTGGTTTTTTAATTTTGCGTCTGGGGTGAACTTACGCTGTTTTAGAATTGTTTGTTGTATGAAAAGCTTTCTTACAGTTAAGACGTTGCAATCTTCGTAAAGTTGTTTTGTCGAGTACATAAAAGGCCGTGAATATGCCACTTTTAATACAGCTCTCTGTGCCCTTTCAAGCGGGAGCAGGTGAGTTTTTGAGGCCCCGCCCCATGTAGTCAGACAATCAGTTAGTAGCGATTGGCATAGTGCGTAGTAGGTGTTTTTTAGCTGGTTACTGTTTGCGGCATGCTTAATATTTTTAAAGATAGCAATTAGTTTTCTTGTCCTAGAGGTAATTTGATTAATATGCGGTTCATATGATAGTTTTTGGTCGATAACAACACCTAGATATTTAATGACATTACAATTTTCTAATTTCGGACAAGTGCAGTTAGAGCGAGAACTGGAGTCTTGGAGACAGAGCGCGGTATGGGCTCGTAAAGAAAAAGTAATAGTGTTTGGGAGTCCACGATTTTGTAGGGAAAATGCCATGTATTTAGTTTTTGTTGGGTTAAGTGTTAGTACGTTTTGATAGAGATTTGAAGAAACCAGATCAAAAATAGTTTGTGCATTTAAGAAGGCTTCGTTCCAGTTCTTTCCCCTAGCCAACAAAACGGTGTCGTCTGCAAAAGCGATAAGCTTACTGTTTGACATTTCAAGATCACATGTCTGATTAAGGTAGGCCAGAAATAGAGTCGGTCCTAGTATAGAGCCCTGTGGTATGCCGTATGTAACAGGTAGCTCACTGCTTACATGTTCACCGATTTTAACCATTTGAGTTCTCTCGCTTAAGTAACTTTCAAACAATTTAAGTTGGTTGCCTCGTATACCTAAATGTGATAGTTTATCCAAGAGTAAATTACAAGACACCGTATCGAATGCTTTAGCCAAATCTAGGTAAATGGCTACACACTTAATGCCGCCATCCAAGCATTCAACTATGTAGCTATTAAGTTCCGATACGGCGTCATCTGTGGATTTTCCTTTGCGGAATCCAAATTGATTTCTCGATAAGAGCTGTTTGCTTTCCAGATAATTAATAAGCCTATTGTTTAAAGCTCTTTCTAAAATTTTAGATAGTGCTGGCAAGATAGATATAGGTCTATAATTAGTGATTGTGTTTTGGTCACCTGCCTTATGTATGGGTAGAATTACTGATTTTTTGAAAGCCTGGGGAAAAATTGAAGAGCCAAAACTAAGTTGACAAATATGGGTTATAGGCGTAAGGAGTGACTCTATGTTTTGTTTTAAGATTTTACTGGAGATATTATCCCATCCAGTGGAACAGTTTATTTTAAGGGAGTTTATAAGAGTTCTTACTTCTGATGCATCGATGTCTAATAGCCCAAAGGAATTTAGAGGTTCATAAGTTGTATTATTGTTAAGAGAATTTGAATTTATTTTATTTGCTGATAGTATTTTTTCGGCCAAGTTCTTACCTATGTTGGTGAAAAACTCGTTAACCGAGTTTACAGCAGTTTCCGGGTTGTTCCCATGAAGAAGGTGTAGAGGCAGGGATTTTTTTATTTTAAAGTTTGTAATGTTGTTTATAACTTCCCACGTTTTTTTTATATTATTACCAGCTTTTTAAAATTGTTCTTTTTCATAGGTTTTTTTGAGTTTATTGAGAAGAGTGTTACAGAAGTTTCTGTATCTCTTGTAGACTTTTATTAGGCATTCATTATCGAATTGTTTACGTACTTTTCTGTGAAGATTGTCACGGTGACGAATGCAACGTATGAGTCCTGGGGTAATCCACGGTTTTAAGGGGGTTTTTCGTCGGGAGAGTTTAATTTGTTTTGTATATTATATTTCTTAAAAGTTCAACAAATATATCAGTTGCAGCATTGCAATCTGTGGCGTTTAACACAGAGGAAAAATCAGTATAGTTAAGCTCTAGTTTAACTGCATTAAAGTCCACTTTTGAGATTATTTTTGGAATTGTTAGAACATTATTTCTTGTTTTAATTGTAGTAAACAGTAGAGAGTAATGATCAGTCAAACTATTTTGGACAACAAGAGTTGTAGCTTTTAATTTAGTTTTTAAGAATATGTGGTCTAGACAAGTCTCATTTCTTGTCGGAAAGGTGTGAGTTGGGAGAAGGCCATGAAAGGCCAGCACATCTACGTAAACTGATGATTCCTCTGTTACTTCAGAGTCGATCATATTTATATTTATATCTCCAAGCACAATAATAGTTTTGTATGACGCTAGAGTAGTTAGAGCATTGTCCAAGCATGACACAAACTTGTCTAAGTTTTTATAGGAGGGAGATCTGTAGATAGAGAGTATTGCTACATTATTATTGACGATAGTTACCAGACAGTTCGCATTTTCAAAACTTGGTTCATATGAATTAGTTTTTAAGCTTGATTTCGTATAAACCACTACTCCGTCGTTTTGTAAAGGATTATTTCTCGTCGACACGGATTCGTAGCCCTCCAGAGTTGGTAAGTTGGGGCACTTCCGAAGCCAACATTCCGTGAGTACTATGACATCGGTATTTATTACAGTGCGTTTTATGATAATTTGAAATTCATCTAAGTTTTTGGATATACTTCTAATATTTTCTGATATTATAGTAAGTTGCCTAGATGAATTTTGTACATAAGAAAGACAGTTTTCTGGTATACAAGTGTAAGCTTCCGATATTTTTACTTCATCTATGCTATTACAGAGTGACTCTATATTACTCATCTAAAATAATTGTTACGATTTCACTGCGAAACTTCAAGCTAAAGATACTCGTAGTGACCTATTAGAATAGCATACAGGCTATTGAATGTTGGTGCTACACGGGCGAAGCTACGCGCAGTAGGTAGTTACAAATAATTTAGAAAAATAAAAGCTTTTTCAAAGAATAGCTTTATATTATGTAAGTATAGAAAAAATTGAACCAAAAAATTACCATTTTCATATTGACTTGATACTTGAAGCCAAGTTAATACATTGAATTGTATTTCAATGTATTAACTTGGCTTGCAGTTTATCCACAGACTGTATCGAATCAAGTTTACGTTTTATGTTTATTAATTGAAATGTCGGGATGGCTTGATATGGGAATCAATTTGATACCGGTCTGCTACCGGCTTTCGCGGCAGACGGTATAAGTTGCAATTTAGATTCTGCCAGTCTTCCGTTGCCTTTTATACGCTCCTTATTCACTTTATTACTTAGTTTTAACTATGTTACAGTAATTATTTTCTTTAAGCTGATCGCACACTTGTCCGCGCCGTACGCGCCTTAGTCATTTTTCTATAGAAAAAATACTGATGACGTCAGAAAATGCGGCAAGCTTCTGACGTCTCAGCATTTCCTCTATTGAATTGACAGTTCGGTGCGTTTGGCGCGGATGGGTCGTGCGACCACCTTTAAGAGACATGTATTTTTTATAAATAGCTATGACGTAATAAACCGTAAAAAAACAGTAAGTACCTTCTTGTAAAACAATAAGTAGGTATTTTGATCGTGGTATGTGATAGCTTATTTCTTTATTAGTAACTAGCTGTCCGCCGCGGTGTTACCCCCGCGATCCCTCGGGAAATGTTCACTTCCCCGGGATAAAATATAGCCTATATTCATCGGGGATAATGTAGGATCCTATTAATGAAAGAATTTTTCAAATCGGTCCAGTAGTTTCGGAGCCTATTCATTTCAAACAAATAAACAAACATACATACAAACAAACAAACAAATCTTTCCTCTTTATAATATTAGTATAGATGTTACCTTATCGACTAGTATATAGCCAGTAAGCCTGCTAGAACAGCAATTCACTTTGAATCATATTATTGTCAACTACTATACTACTTAATTTTTTTACTCATATTCATCATCTGTCTTCTTATTTTCAAGAGCTGTCTCTTTCTCGGTGCTTATAAATTAAACTCATTTTAAACTTTCGATATAGGAATGCATAATTACTGAGCCAAGTCTACATTTGCAATATCAAGGAATATACAAAGTTAAAGGCACAATGACAACTAATTTCCAGCAACAAAGATTTATGATTGCGCCTCGACAATGCAATTCACTGAATATCCGGTCTATTGCGTGTCGATCCTAAGCTTATTAACTTTTTGAACGCAGTTAGTATTAAACCCTTGGTTTTCTAAGAAAAAGTCCACTTCGTATTATGACCGTAAAATAAAGGATATCGCCATTTTATGATTTATGAAACAACATGTTTTTACACATTAAAGCCCTTTTATAAAAAATGCAATATTTATTTTGTTCTTTTCTTTTAATCTCGAATCAATAAACTTGCTCAATAGTAAAAAGTGCAATTAATATGTGTGATAAATATGCCCCCACTTGAGAGCTACTCGTATGATAAAATGATAAATAAAATTATCAACACGGTTTAACTAGCCTTACTCCAAGAATACTTGCTTATATTTTTAAACCATGATCTTATTTAGTTAGATGATAGTGCTTGTGATACAATTTAAACCCAGTTATTTATTTATATTCTGTAAAATTTATGATAAGAAATTTAACTCCATGACTCTACTGACTGACTGGTCAAAGTCAAAGTCAAAAAGTATTTATTCAGTAGGACCGCTGGGATTACTTTGACTGGGCGATCTGACTCAGGAATTTTACCAAAGCAGCGTTCACTTATAATTATGGATTTTCCGCATGTCTGCCTGACGTCAACTTTTGTTGCCCTTGACGATACTTGCTGGATATATCTAGCAGTGGATATAACGGTCGTAATTTTAAGTCACCAGCATTTTGTGATAAAGTTCTACTAAGAAGTACCAAGAGCTGACAACTTCAAATTCTACCGTCTACCGCTATCGAATGGATTTATTGCAATAATAACTCAACAGTTTTGTAACAGATAAAATTACTTGTAGGTCGGGTTACTTCGTTTAAATTAACAGGTAATTTTTATTTTTAAATGAAAATTTATTTTAATACTTGGTCTTTTTAAACTTGTCACTTTGGATAAAAGCAATCAACAATATTATAGATATAGCGTGACGTACAAAATCAAAGCTAAATTCTGTCCGCGTGACAAAAAAGATTTAAGTTTAACCGAATTAAACCCTTTGCACCCTGTAATAAAGTCACAAATCCTCAAAACATTATCATAACCTTACGATAATTCATCACGAAAAACGTCCAAATGCTAAACAAAATAACGGCGCGAGCTGTTATTTACCGAGGACGGTTTTGCTGCGCTGACCTTAAATCTGTAATATTGTTGATCGAAAGATAAAAGCCTCAGAAGATAGTGCCTTACATCAAATGTAAGGCAAATAACTTTTTACAACTCTTAGATGTATCAGTGAATAATAATTTCAAATGGTTGTCTACCGTGCCCACTTGCGAAATGAATATAAACATTTTCATTTCCTTATGACCATGCACTTAATCTATAAATAAATACATAATTTTCTCTGACTTTAGTATCTTTTAAGTACGAGTACTCGTAAGTACTAAAGCTTACTCTATTATAGTACTCGTACCTAATAGTTACTATAGAAATTCACTAAATAACATATTCAGGTGTACCGTAACATGTTTGGCAACAGAGCACAATGATGCATAAAATAAAAAAAAAATCGCAAGAAAAAGCGTCGGCCAACATCACGAGCAATAATTTTGTGCAAAATGTTGCGTATTGTTGCCTAATGGATGCATAGTGTAAATAATCTTTCGAGATATGTTTGAGTTAAAATGTTTACACGCCGTGTAAAAGCCATTAAACGTAGGTGTTTCACTTACTCGTTTAACTATTATAATTTACGCCGCATCATTTCGCCATAAAAACGCGACCTAACGAGATAACACTGTTACAAAACACAAATTTAACGTTTTACTGCGGGCACTAAAGTCGGGCCACTTTAGTTTTTTACACAAGATTTAGAGCCTATATTTTTTGTTATCTGTTAATTGAAAATTAAAATAACGATCGTTTGCAAAAGTAAAGAACAAGGCTGTGTCCGCGCCAAGAGCAAAGTTACTTTGTTAAGAGTTAGAAGAATAAAAACCTAGATTTTCGTATTGAAGTATTTTACTAGAAATTTCACTATAAATAAAACTTCTAGATTTCGTACAAAAACCTTTATAAAAACAAAAAAAAATGTAACAAGGCAAGACATAGGTACAACACCTATGTCTTGCCTTGTTACATTTTTTTTGTTTTTATATTTTATTTTAATGTAGGTTTTCTAGGTACTTAGGGAAATTTAATTTTGTTTAATATGCCTTAATATTTAATAAATTAATTACCTTCTAGAACAATTTCAAATAGTATTTATTTGGAAAATTTACACATAACAAGACTCAAAGGGATTATGTACCTATCCTATCAAAGCTTTCCTCAACTTTGCTTAGAGATGCGGAAGCCTTATTAGTGTTCAATTTACTGTCGACCCTTAACAAGATATTCCCAAGAATTCCCTTCAAGTATCTATTTAGTCGAAGAAAACTGGTTAAATGAAAGTAATTTATTAAAATGTTTTTCTTCCGGCTTCTAAGAGAATATTGAAAAGGCTTTTAAGATTTGCCGTATAATTTTCAACATGATAATAAATATATTTTTTAATCATCGAGAGGTTCGCTAATGTAGTTTGAAAGATTTGAGTGGGTTTTCAAATTTTTATAAAAGTAGGTAAATAAATACTATAAATTAACCTGAAATCCTAAAAGAAAAAAAAACTCTTTTGCCTCCTTTTTCGATTGCAGAAAAAATTACTCATACATATGAGTAAATTTTTCTAAATTACAATAACTTATTTTAACTATCGCTCAGAAAACGATCTCTTGAAATTTATCCGATTCAATTCAAGCACCTTTTCCACTTGGTAGCATAATATCACCTCTGCACTGATATTATAAAAGAAGCATCGAGAACAAAATTCCATCGCTAAAAGTTGAAGTTAGACCTCTATTTATGACGCCACAATCGGCTCCACGGCATTTTGTTACGAACAGACTTATGACCATCAAACAACAATATTGTTAAACGTTCAATCTGAATATAATATTTCAGACTTTAGAAGCCGGCAATTATCGAGAGGCAAATTAGATTTGCTTTCTTGATTGAAGTTGATTTATGAGCAAACACAGTTTTATGTATCATGATCGTAAGATTGATAAGGTTTTGGCAAAGTGGGCGGTTTAATTAAACAGCACTTTGGAAAAAAATTTAAACAATTTTATTATGTTGAAATCTAAACAAAAAAAAATTCCTGTCATGATGTTTATTTTTTGAGATTAAAACATACCCCCTGCGTGTTTATTTATAAACTAACTAAATTGTAGAGATTTTCCACCCATGGAATTGAATCTAATTTATTTAGAGAAAGTCTCAGAACCCTCTTTAAACAGACCTTGAAAATGGGCATCAAAAAAGAGTAATGGAAAAGTAAGGCAGATAGTCCAAATGAAAATCACCTCACGTTTTGTCGCAATCAATCAAGGACAATCGGAGACAAAGGTCGTGAGGACATTCTTTTTTTACTACTTTTAAAATAAATATAAAAAATTGCGTTCGTTCGTCCTTGGTAAAATAATACCTAGGTATATACTCTTGTTTAGTTTACCTAGGCTCATGTGTTTTAGCAAGGAGGTTACCTATTTAACTTGATTTCTAGAGATGATTTGCTAAGATAGGTTATTTAGACAGTCAGAGGAATTCTCAAATGCATCCCACTAATATAATAAAGCTGAAAGTTTGTTAGTTTGTTTAGATGTTTGTGTTTCAATCACGCCTATACCAGTGAACCGATTTGGATGAAAATTGGAATCGTAGAAAGTGACCTAGAGTATAGAGGCTATTCAAAATGTTGGTAAGCCGAACGCAGTAGCTAGTGAAGCTATGTCTACATCGAGAAGATAAGTTTATAAGTAATTATTAGGTTGATAGGAAAGTTGCCGTCAACTAGAATTCCAAATGTAAGGCAAGGTATACATAGCATAATATTATTCATAAGGTGTGTTACATCAGATATATTTCCATATAAAGCCGGCTCCACAAAGCTGCATTCGCTGGACACGAGCGTGACTAAAGTGGCGACGATCGTGCCACACTATTTTTTTTCTTTACAATTGTGATAAATTGACATTGGAATGGCGTAATTGGAATATTTTGTAATCTGTGACGTTATAGCACGCAAAATAGCACCAAAGAACTATATTTAATAAAATATATTTATTTCAAGCGAGAGGTGTAATTCTGTACCTGTCGATGGCCACTTCTATTATTATTTGTTGGTTATTTTGTTAAGGTTCAACATGTTGAACCTTAAAAGACCTACTTACTACTCCTTAACCTTATATACCTTAAATACATATAATTTAAACAGGATCTAATATTTAGTTATTACCTACACCAAGGATGCCATGTACTAACATCGTTATTATGACAGCAACCTTAATAGGGTAAAAGACAATTTGCTTACCACCTCTAAGATGGTCTTCCTTAACACTTAGAAATTGGACCCTACCATAAACGTCTTATTCCCAGAGGTCCAAGACTCGTTCATACTTTGATTTCCAACGGGTCCACGACATTCTAAAATAAATAATATTTCCTTTCCCAAAGGGTCCATGGAATTGTTTGGTACAGTTATAAAAAATACAATATATTCAACTCAAACCTGTAGTCTATTTCGCTCTAAAGACATGAAGACTCGCAAACTAAAGAAATACCCTCTTTTATTGCTTTTTGACTGTACATTCGTTAAATCTCATGGACCCATTGGCAGTTTATGTATGAACATTTAAAATTATAGTTATATTTTCCACTTTTATATTTTTCATGGATCCACTGGTAAATAAATACAATATCATGGACCTCTGGGAATAAGCCCTATAAACGAGCTTACTGTTGTAACATCTTGTCTGTTTCTTAAATATTTACCTACCTTTCAAAATCTCTTTCGATATCAATAAACAAATAAATCACGATGTTTATAAACATCTCATAAAATGCCGAAAACAGAAAAGGTCCAAATAATAAAATAAACAGGTTCCACGGAGTGGCTATGACCTCAGCAATGCGTCATTGACATTTGGCGGGTCAAGCCACGCTGTGCTCTTTTTAGCATAATTTTACGACCTGATGCCATGAGAAAGTATTATGTTAGTTCTTATAGCATAATATTATACTAGCTTGCTTTATCCCAGCATTTTGAATGCCTTAAGCTATTCTAGGTCTCTATCTACACATTCATATCCCAAGTTTCATCCTAATCGGTTCAATGTTTAGACCCCTCGCAGACTACAGACTTTCTATCGGCCGATAGTTGAGACAGAATATACTTCGGCTCATAATGAGTATGGAGAAGTATAGCCCGTCTCAACTATCGGCCGATAGAAAGTCTGTGTAGTCTGCGATGGGTTTTAAGGTATTATTGAAACACAAAATGTAAAGATGTGCACCGAAATAAATAAATAAATAAAAATCATTTAATTCCGACCCAGTTGATCCATTGAAATGGCTAATGCAATCAATCCATCAGTTAGGTAGTGTTTTCCAAGATGTTATGGGGGTCGCCAATTTGTATGACACTTGGAATAGCAATAGAATCTAGGTTGGCAAGTAAAACCGTGGGCGGGAACTAGTAAGAAACATTTGTACGATATAAATATTAAATCCACCCACGGCTCGCTCGGTACATTTAAAATAGTATGCAATGCCATTTGAATTGATTTAATTTAAACTCGCTAATAAAAGGGGTATACAATAAATGTAAAATCTTATCACCGTGTAAACCTAGCACATAGAATGCTATAAAAAAGTAATAAAGACTACGGGCACGCTCCAGAGTTCGTTCCAATTTTATTCCGAAATTCCCACCGTTTCACTCTTTTGAGCTTATTCAGCGTCAGAGTATCAATAATACTTTCACGTTTTCCAAGTATTAGTAGGTTGTATTACAACACCCTTCATAATAAGTGCTCATAAAGTAATGAGTTTACAGCAACTCTACAAAGGAAAGTAGAACCTTATAAGTGTCAGACTATCTCGAAACTTGCCGCCCTTGTACTTTATCAGACATTTATGTTGAATATTTTTACATTTATGCGTTGCTCATAAGTAGTAGAGAAACAGGTGATTTTGTCAGTACCTATACCACGAACATTCTCGCAAGGTTATTTACGAGTGGAATTACCCGGATTGATAAGCTTTGACTGAATCCAGGTACCTTTGTACACCACACATCAAGTCATCTTAGGAAAGCATTTACGGTTTTTAACTTTACTGTATTGAATACCTCTCTAGATTCTAAGATAAATTATTCTCAACGATGTGTTTTTTTATTTATTTGCAAAGGATAAGTATGGATAGTGGTCGGCTCATGGATAGCATTTATGTCCCCAAATATGGAAATCAGCGTTTATTCTCTTACTCTTGGCCTCTCTTGAATCCTATCTAATATTTTTATTGCTTGTATTTCAGAGTATTGGCAGATCAGACAATCCTTATTTTCATAAATAACCTATCCAATTATCCGAAGAAACTAGCCTATAAACAACCTCTAAGAGAAAACGAAGGAAAAATAAATCCACATTTTACCCTCACAAATTATACCAAAAGAACATCTTGTCTACATTGCACAAGTATTCGTTACAAAAGCTTTCCCATTTTCCCAACCCTTTCAAGTGTCCTAAAAATGGGACAACATACAATGGGCCACATGTAAGATGTAAGTCCCGAGAAAATAAGCGAAGAATAGTGTTGTTGGGAGTGTCCGGCTGTAGATGGTTGATAAGTAGGCCGGCGCGTGAGTATGGTGCTATTTTAAGTAGGCCGTAGATGCTACACGCTTCTTGCTCTAGGCTGCCGAGAAAACATTTTTATGGCTAGTTTTTAGCGATTGTTCTGCCAGTTGCATATCTGGCAACTCAAGGCGGTTTTATTTAAATACTCTTTTCTACTTATACCTACACCCATACATAGGTTGGTCATATTTAACATTAGGTATTTGATATGTACTGAAAACCGACCTTTTTACGCCATCGTAAAAAGCATCTTATTTTAGCTCTTCATTTTCGATGATATTCTCAATTTATTTAGTAACCTTTTGTTTCTTTTTTACTTTTGCGCCCGTAAATGGTACAAATCAATGGTACAATTGACACCAGGTGGTTAATATAGGGACCTAAATAGAAATAGAAATGCACGATTTTGCTGCAAAACTGGTTTTACTTCTACGAACATTGTTCAAATTATTGATTTTCACAATTTCATTTATACTGCCAAACAATAGGATTGTTAATATTATATTCGTAGTTCTAAAATCGCATACCCATTGAAATGATTTAATATCTATGATATTATACCTGTAGGTACATAATAAATAGATGCGTCAGCGTGTATGTCTGACCTATATTTTATGATAATCCAACCTGTATTCAGACGAAGCTAAGGAGATAACATGCAGTGAATCTTCATGCAGACACGTTTCACCCATCGGCGTGTTATCCGTGTCGAATCATTGTTCTGATTCATGCACTAGCAAATATTTGTAGCATCCTGTATGCATCATACACGATAGTTCATATGAAATACATGTCTGAATTGTATGCTTATTATTATAAACACCAACTTGCAATAAATAACAAAAGCTAGAAAACATCTTCAATGTTCATGCTCTATGGGTTTTCCGATTATAGGGGTTTTCCAATATGATTTATATACAGGATTGCACAGGCTATATACATGGGGTAGCATTTTGAAATGTGACATACCCTGTACCAAGTGGCCACCTGTGGTTTCCCGGAATCGGCACCGAAAACAATATACATACACATATTAATATATTATAATAAATACATAATAATACGAGTATTATCATAGAAACAAAATGTATTAAAAGTCACATATTAAAACAAAAAAAAACTTAAAATATACAAAAAACAATGTGTTCAATAAAATGTCACATAAAATTAGGTGTTATAAAATATACACAATAAAAATGACGTAATATTAGAATATGGTACATCAGATAACCAATTGGGATAACCTGTCCTAGTTTACCCATCTAGGTACATAGTCTAAAACGAGTACATTCTACAAAGTAAACGCATAGTACACAAGTCATACAAAGTAAAGTACCTACATGAATGAGTGAATGTAGATCGATTGAGCGTGGTCAAACTAAAGAATTCTCTTCTACGTAGCGGTGTTGTCGAAACTGGTTTTTAAATGTCGGGAACATACCAGCCGATTTTCATACATTCGCTTCGATCATGTTTGACATGCTAATAATTTTTCTTTTCGATAAAAAGTGAGATGTTTGTGAAGGTTTGCAAAGTATTTATCAACGGCAAAATGATGATGATAACTTGGATACGACTTGAAGTTTAACTAAAATTAGTAAGTACAGAATACTTATTAATAAATTCATAAGTTCTTGGATCATTTCCATTTGGCGCATTCTAAACATATATTTACAAAATGAATAATAGCAAAGTAGGCAAGCATTTAGTAGCATAAAATATTTATAACGACACAATAAAATGAAAATAACAGCGATAGCGATTTTTTTATTATCTACCTACTCAATCTACTCAATCCGTAGATAGGTAAACGTTAAAACACTGACTTTTAAAGGTACTTTAAGTGAAATTTACTACGATAGGTTCACTTTACTGCTAGTGAAACACCTGCCTGCTAAATTCATATCGACAAGGATTTATAAATCTGTGATAGGTAAAACACGTGATTAAACTGGCATTTCTATTTTACTCCCTATTCCGTGTGTAAAAATGATAAGATTTTGTAAAATTTTGACCCTGAAAATAGCAAGTATTGATAACATATTGTTGGTATATTTATAATGCCTATTTATCCATAGTCACATGTCACCATTAATTCTCAATACTTATGTAGAAATTATATAAAAAACTATGGCTCTTTGAAAGGAGACTGTTCTATAAACAATTTAACTCTATAAATAAATAGTGCTGGACATTTCACACAGCATCCAAACTAAGCAAAGCTTGTACTATGACCAGATAACTGATACATACATACATAAAGTCACGCCTCTTTCCCAAAGGGGTAGGCAGAGACCACGGATCTCCAGTCGCTACGATAACTACTTATATAACTATATAACTTATATACTAGATAACTGATATACT
The DNA here is from genome assembly GCA_963565295.1 of Epirrhoe alternata. Classification (NCBI taxonomy): domain Eukaryota; kingdom Metazoa; phylum Arthropoda; class Insecta; order Lepidoptera; family Geometridae; genus Epirrhoe; species Epirrhoe alternata. The sequence goes on along the minus strand of OY751381.1, from coordinate 5,617,589 downwards.
ACTTATATACTTTTTGTTTGTAAATACATATTATACATAGAAACACCCAGATCCGAGATAAATATTTGCAGATCATACAAACATTTATCCCGCGCCGGTAGTCGAACCCGCAACCCTCTGCGGCCCAAGCCACCCACTGCGCCACACAGGTCGTCAAAACGATAAAACGAGGTTTGGCAAAGTTCTAAACGTAAAGCTTAGAAATATTCTATTACAGATTTCCCTATTTTTGGGATGAAGGAAAAAATCCTTTAAGACTATTTTAGGAACAGCGAAAGCTTTTCATTCTACGCCTTTGATCTATTTCAATGGATCATGAAATCCGGCTTGAACAAAGATAACTTGAAAATTAATTATGAATTTCTTATAAAGAACCAGAGCTTTCTCTGAAAGTCAGCAAACATTCAGAAGCGCTTTACTCCGCTTCATCGAACTCGCTGAAAGCTATTCAGCTTCAGATTTTTCATTTCAATTTATATTGAAAACGCTAGATAGAATAGAACGCTAGATAGAATAGATAAGATAAGCAAGTAGGTAAGTAACTGAAAGTAAGTAGGAAAATTATCGCTTTATTAACTAACATAAGTAAAAATATTTAAAAAAAAAGAAAAAAACTGAAATGTAAACCAAATAGGATAAAAATTTAAGGCCGCCTAAAAAGCCACGTATACTGAATGGGTTCCTTTCTCGTGGTCACTGGGTAGTTGGTTTGTCCAGGAATAAAATTTTCCATGATGAACTAATGATATCATCCACAGTGATGATAGAATCAATATATAATTGTTTATCGGCACCGTAAGCACTTGAGAGCATGATCGATTTGTATACAACTTGAACACGATGGAAGAATCAGATACATAGGATACTTTTAGTATTGAATCAATTTGTAGAATGATAATTTGATATAAGTACTTACTTTCTTAAATTGTTGGCATGTCTGCCTACTTATATGATATGAGGATACTACGTGCACCCTGCGGCGTTACCCGCGGTTCCTTAGTAATACTTCACTTTTTGAAGAATCAAACATACACTACACACATACAATACATACTTTTTAATGTATAATATTAGGAACCTACCCAAGCAAAAAAAATAAAACCTATCATTTGATAGACTGATGTCATAGTGAGGGTCAGAGGAAGTGTATGAAGGCAGCGGTGACCTTATAGGTAATGATGATGATGATAACGTTTGAATAGCTTCCAAACGTATAATTACTAATTTTTTTGTCTGTCGTTTTACATTTTACCTAGTTTTAGTTTACCATAGTTTACCGGTTGTCTGGAAGACATTGCCTCGAGCGATAAGACCGCCGATTGCAGGACATTACATTATCTAAACCTAGCACCTAAGTTTATCCTTAATGAATGTAAATTGGTGTCCACGATAAAGTTCTTATTTATTTATTTATTTCATCTGCACAATGTTTACCTGAAACTGTTTCACCAATATTACTTTTCCATTACGATTGTCTAAGAAACAGTACGAATAAATCACATTGAATAATCGTACTTTACTTAACAACGATAAATTTGAATAAGCGAAAGTTCGCGCCGTCGTAAAACCAGTCTGTTTATTTATTCCAGGTATTTTTAGTATGTAGGCTTTATAGATAATTTTTTTTATTTTAAAAATAGACTGCATTAGTGTTATCGTCTATTATTGTATTTTTGCAGACATACATGTAATCGGGATCCACACCGATCACTTCCTGGTTTTGAGCCGAATTAGTGGTCTTTTTAGAGGGTGGCGGCATAGGGAGCGCGAGTCTAAAGGTGTTCTAGAACGAATTAAAGTTGAAAATTTACAAGATGATAAAGTGAAAAAGGAGTATGAAAGTAAATTGATTGAGAGTTTTAATGGTTTAGATGATTTAGCTGAGATTGATAGTTTATGGGATGCCTTTAAAAAAGAAGTCGTGAGTGTGGCTTCTACAGTGTGTGGAGTAAGTAAGAGAAAGAAAGTTCTGACAGAGAAGAATGTATGGTGGGATAAGGATGTGCAAAAGGTGGTATGTGAAAAGAAGAAAGCGTGGTTAGATTGGTTAGCTGTCAGAGCTAATGAGAGAATGAAAAAAGCTACGATTGAGGATGTGGATGAAGCTAAGAATGAATATAAGAGAGTGAAAAGTTTAGTAAAAGAAATTGTTGCAAGAAAGAAAGAAGAACAAAAGGATGTCTTTGATCAACGATTATCTGCAGATTTCCAAAGAAATATAAAAATTTTCTGGAAATCCATTCGTTCCGCCAGAGGGAAAGCTCAAAACTCAGAGTTGGACGCAATCAGAGATCAGAATGGAAGTATAGTGAAAGGTGAAGAGTGTATATTAAAGAGGTGGAAAGAGTATTTTGAGAGTTTGTTTGAGAGAGAAGATACGCTGGAACCTACCTCAACGTCTTCGTGTGAAGAAGTGAGCAGTGACAGTAGTATCGGAATGGGTGAAATTGTGAATGCATTAAAGAGTATGAAATCGGGAAAGGCTGCTGGGTATGATAGGATTACAGCCGAGATGCTAAAGGCTGGACATGGTGTTGTAGCTAGTCAGCTATACCGTCTTTTTAATTTGTGCTGGAACTCTGGGAGAGTACCGAATGACTGGTGCAAGGCGGTTATAGTTCCCCTTTATAAAGGAAAAGGCTCACACCAAGACTGCAAAAATTACCGAGGCATTAGCCTCCTTAGCATCGTCGGCAAACTGTATGCAAAGATTTTGATTGAAAGGGTTGTAAAAGAAACCGACAAGAGAATATGGGATGCACAAGCGGGTTTTCGAAAGGGAATGGGATGTACGGATCAGGTCTTTTCCTTGCGAAGCATAGCCGAAAAGTTTTTGGCCAAAGGTCAAAAAGTCTATTGCGCATTCGTGGATTTGGAAAAGGCCTATGATAAAGTGATGAGGAATGAGCTTTGGTCGGTACTGTCGATGTATGGAGTGAACAGCAACCTCGTTCGAGCTCTGAAATCTCTCTATGAGGATTCTAGTGCTTGCGTGAGGATACATGGGTCATACACTGAATGGTTTAACATCCAAAAGGGCGTTAGGCAGGGATGTGTAGCGTCACCATGGCTGTTTAATCTATTCATGGACAGTTGCTTGAAAGATTTGAAAGATGGTGCAAATGGTTTAAGAATGAATGAGTTACTCGTCAAATGTCTTCTCTATGCCGATGACCAGGTTATACTTGCGTCGTCGGAGAATGAGTTGCAGGAGATGGTAACAGTTATGCATGAAGCTTTTAAGCGAAAGGGAATGAAAGTAAATGTGAGCAAGACGAAAATTATGGTTTTTGAAAAAGATGAATGTATGACAGCATGCAATATTCTGATTGACGATGAAAGAGTGGAACAAGTGAAAGAGTTTGTGTATCTGGGGACATTGTTTACAAGAGATGGGAAGTACGATGAGGATATCGAAAGGAAAGTGAATGCTGGAAACCGAGTGAATGGGGCTCTCCATGATTTTATGAGCAGCCGGAAAGTGTCCGACAAGGCACGACTGGCAGTTCATAGAGGAGTGTTGGTACCGACATTGATGTATGGAAGTGAAAGTTGGGTGTGGCAGAAAAAACATCAGAGTAGAGTGAATGCTGTTGAAATGAGGGCGTTGCGTAGTATGTGTGGGGTAACGTTGAATGATAGAGTGAGAAATAGTGTGATAAGGGAACAGTGTGGAGTGAAAGAAGATGTAGTGTTGAGGATCGAGAAAGGTATGTTAAGATGGTTTGGGCATGTAGAGAGGATGGATGACAATCGTTTGACAAAGCAAGTGTATGAGGCGAGTGTGCATGGGACAGCTGGAAGGGGAAGACCTAGGCGAACCTTCTTGGATCAAATTGGCGACATTTTGGAGAAGGGCCAGGTCAAAAGTACCCTAAACCGACGAGCATGTATGAAGAATGTAATGAGAGTGAATGAGGCGAAAGTTGTGTGTCAGGATCGTAGCGACTGGAGATCCGTGGTCTCTGCCTACCCCTTTGGGAAAGAGGCGTGACTTTATGTATGTATGTGTATGTATGTATACATGTAATCGTAGGCTTCATGCCAGCACGTAATAGTGTCTATGTATATCATGTTATTTAGCTTTCGATGATCGATGAGATGACTCAAACTTATGATAAAGCACTATTTAATACTGATTTATTATACGCATTGCATTTTTTATCAGCTATGTGAATGTAGTTCATATCACATTAGAATAGTATAATAAAAGCATTATTACAGGCATTATAAGCGTCGTACTGGTAAATAATTCTGGATATTAGCCAGCAGGATTTTCTACGTCACTTTGGTAGCTTAGCACTTATAATCGATATGTCAGGCCTACCTATTGATTTAGTGGGTTCCAAAAAGCTCAGAAATTTTCACCAGCTTTTGGTATTCCCCGAAGTACGATAGACATATCTTTTATTTTTTGCAAATGTCGATTAATGACTACTAAAGGTTAAACAATTATAACATTTTGAGTTTCAAACATGCTGTAGAAAAGTTTTACGTAAATAAATGTAAAGTATAAATTAACTTCTACAAATTGACTTCTACAGGAGCAGGTATAGGTATGTTCTATATAGATATGGGTAAGAAGGGAGTGGATTCGAAGATGACGAGTGATAGGGGAGAGTGGAAGAAGAGAACATTTTGTGCCGACCTCGCATAAGTGGGATAAGGGCAGGCAAATGATAAAGCAGGTATAGGTACTGACCTTGGGTAGCGCGGCCAGGCACTGCTGCTTGACGTCCCAGACGAGCTGGTCGCGCGGGAACTGGAGGTTCTTCTGCACGTTCAGCTCGGGCACGTGCACGCGGACCAGCAGCCAGCCCTCTGTCTCCGAGCTCTCGCCCTCCATTACGCTACGACATCTGGAACAAACGTCTTTATTTTACTAATCGGCAAAAATAAACTAATATAAACAAATTGTGGAATTTTATGACTTTATAAAAATGGCGTATTTGCAAGGTTTTCGTCGTTCACGATACATTGTCTTAAATGTTAACCTTGGTAATGATTCACCCACACTACGGGTCCGGTTCTTAGTCCCCCAGTTTCGTTTTCACCCAGTCCTTACACTACGGGTCCGGTAAGTCACACTAGATATTCGAATTTAAAATCCTTTTAAACATATCACTCATAAGTTGGCCATCAGAGGCACGTGCAATCATATTTGATACAAAAAGAGAATCAACGTAATAAAATTATAATTACCGTCGTAAAAGCTATCGTTTTTTCCTATAAAAAAATTGTTGAGTTCTTAGTACATTCTTGGAAAGCTTCGGTCCGGCTAGCTTTCCACGAAATCGGAATTACACATGCAATAGCTATGGCACATTTATCGCACCTTCGGGGAACTTAAACCGGACTTCTTATCCTCTACCCAATGAGTTATACTACCAATATTTATCTATTTATGTCTTTAATAATTCGAAGCTGATTTCATACTCTCCTTGAGGCAACTTTTATAACATCAGTTACCACGCAAACCGTAAAGCAAGAATCAATAATTTAAAACGTAATTGTATAGGTAAATAGGTACTTGACTTATCTTTGAGAATTCTACTTATCTAGTTTTGAAATTTTTTAAGAATTACGCATGACCAAGGACCATACAGATCGTTGTTGATATAGGTACATACATTCATTGGCGTTTTCTATCATAGTCTTCAGATGACTCGTAAAATATCCTTTTGTAAACTGAAGGTAAAATAAAATTCAATGCCCTCAATGCCCTCATAAACAATTCCTGGAGAGAAATCCTTTTCTATGAGAAACCACTGAGATTACTATAGAAATAGAATATCTCTTTTTTAACATACCTTTTGGCCCCTCTACAGATTTGCCGAACTATTGGCCGAACTATTCGCTGAACTATTTATTGGATAGACAATGATTGACGAATACAGGCGAATAGACCCTCTACACGTTCGTGAGCGCGGATATTCGTCTATCATTAGCGAATATGTAGAGGATTCTCCCTCTTTTAATATAACTGATCTTTTTGTTTAGATTTCTGGATCGACTCAGATGTAACCAGATGCATGTCCAAATATGCATCTGGCGAAAACACACCTCTTGGTTTAATCAATTTGTTTGAGTGTACTTGTATTGTATGTCGCGGGCAGATCGATGAATGAATTAGCCATTTCATCCTAGGCATATCGTTCAACGACGCAATTTCACGATCTGCCTTACTTCACCATATCATTCATACAAAAACAAACATCATCATGACTGTATCTCCAAGGCGCGGTAGATATTCTCTCAGATCTTTTATGTTACTCATTACCGATATCTTAAAAGTATTTGGTATCATAAACTGCCAAATAATAGAACACTTAAACGTCAACATAATTTAAAACAAGCTGTTACAGATAACGATATCGTAAAGTTGAAGTAAACCAGTTCACTCCAAACAAAGCCTATACAACAAACTTTAAATGAATAGCTGAGTAATTTTGGTTGCTTTATAAAATTGAATTTAGTTGAAACTATCGCATAGTTTTTGAAAGGTAGAACAATATTAATATGTAGTTCAGAGAAAATGCTTCAAATTATTTGGTAGCTAGAAGCAGCTAAAATCCACACTTAAATTGATTTTACAGATTTTTTGATAAAAGAATGTATGTACTTACCTACTATTTTTCATAGTAATCTATAAAGGTAAATATTTTGTTTCTTTGATAATCTTTGTACATATACCCACTATCTATTTTGCACACCTCTCTAGCCTCAAAGGTTTGCTGGAAGAAAACTCTTTGTAGGGTTAAGCTCGCCTTTCTTTATGTTATTAGCATGTGTGTGTTTATTTGTACAATAAAGAATTAAGAAAGGTTATCAAAGAATACAACAATAAATATTCCTTTACAAACATGGTCAGTTAAAAGTAGAGCAAGTTCAAGTTTCCAATAAATAATTAATTTGATGTAAATTAGTAAGCGCCTCCTTTGACAGTTGATAATCGGAAACTGATAACACTATCAGACTAAACACGTTTAATTTAAGTGGTACAGATTATTACATAACTTTATGAACATTAAAAAAAAGTTAGTTATGAGTAGTTGAAAAATAAGTAAATAAAACTTTATCAAAATCAGATAAGTGTTTATAATGGTTTTTTCGGGAAAAATGCGAAGGAATATAATGCGTCCACTATAAGAAATCAGTTAACGACTTCTATACAAGATATAATATTTCTCTAACTTAAAGTAAGTAAGTATTTCAAAATAAACACAAAGTTTAGAAAACCTGGTGTTTATAAATTTTTGTTTCTTATTGTACCAACAATGAAAGTAATTAGCCTTCAATTTGATTAAATATAACCGATAATAATTAAACATTCTGATTAGATAATTGTTAGCTATCTCAAACTTTCAATAAACTCAATAAACATGTGATGGATTTGAAACCTTGACGCCGAATTGCTTGAATTCCTACTGTGAAATGGTTGGTATTTGGGGGTTTCGATATACAGTGTTCTGCGCCTTTGTTCCCGTAGTCACTCCTTTCAAAAGAGCTTGATCAGCCTAATAGTACATAATTAAGGATAGACATGAATCTTTATCAGATTGGTTGAGATCCTGTTTCGATTTTTGAATTCATTGAATATTACATTTTTATAAAGGTGAAAATTAAATGTCATCGGCAAACCTTTCGTCCGCGATGGTATTATGCAACAAAGTAGCACAATTTATAGCATGACGAGAAAATACATAAATATCATTCAGATTGCAGATATTGACCTTGGCGACTCGCTTTTGGCCGGTTTCGTTCACTTTCATTGATACTTGTGTTTTATGACCAGTAATTGGTATTTCTTCAGTACGTTGTTATTTCACCATTTTAGTATCGTATCCTTGGCCAATTTCGAAGAATTTCATATGAATTTCCTACATTCATCTTTCGAAGAGTCATTATTACAATCTATTGCAGTTCTCAGTTTTTTTCTTTAGAAATGCCACAGTGCCGATGACATTTGGCACATTATTTAAGTATTATTATTGTAACCATCATTATAATAATAAGACATAAAACAATTAGTCATGAAAAACCTTACTTTATAGTCCCTCGCTATTCTCAAAGAAAAGAAAGGAGTTGATACAGAGATAGGGGAGAGTGGAAGAGAAGAACATGTTGTGCCGACCACGCATGAGCGGGATAAGGGCAGGCCAATGATGATGATTATGATGCTATTCACATACAAAATTGCCAAAGCTGTCTGAAATCTGATTTTTACAAAAGTTGCAGAACGTACAAGATTTAGCCAACCGTGTTAAATACATTATGTAGCTACATAATTTCCTTAACACGGTAGCCAGCTCATGTATCTAAGTAACACTTAAATCTCTATTTACTTTGGAAGCATTCCGTCAACGCGTAGATCGCGCAGTTTATCTTAACTGCGGTAATTAACCTGATTGTACATACTTGAGGCTATCTAGGATGTGTTTGCTCACTTCATTTTCCAGGGATTGTGGTATAGTTAGTCATACTTGGAGTATGTGGATTGTGGAGCTAAAGCACTTTTACCTATTCTACGACTTCAGGACTTGAGTTGATCCGGTTACTACGTAGCACAGATTCTCTTTTTGACAATTAGTGTCTCATTATTGTAACGGTAATATTACAAAAGATCTTTAGAACGTGAAGAAAGGACATTACAATAAAAGGAGTAAGTATAGAAAGAGAGAAAGAGATTATAACTCTGCTTTACCATAATCTCTTATTTCAGAGATACGATTTTGCTGCATTTACGGACTAACAACACAAGTACAAGTTAAGGAACTCTTTACCTGTTTCCATTCGATTGTCTAAATCTTTACATATTTTTAAATCCAGTGTCTATGAACATTATCTTTCCATGTCTGGTTACTGCTAACTGTTCGTTTTGTTTAATAGTAGGTAAGTTATATGTAGGTATGTTTTTTCAGTGCTTTATGTGTAATTTGTGTATTGTGTGGGTATAGGTAGGCACTTAGTTTGTTACTGTTCTCTTCTGAGATTATCTTTTGTACACCGCTGTATTTCTGCGTATTCCACTATCCTGTCCATACAAATGGTTGCCAGGAAGAAATCGCTTTTAGCGATATGGCCGCCCTTGTACAATTTCTTATTTTATGTATTCTCTGTATTATGTTTTTGTGTACAATAAAACGTCTATCTATCTATCTAACTACTTTCCAAAAAAACTTTCTATACTTACTCGTAAATTCATTGTACCTAATGTCAGTTCTAAAAAGCTATCAGCTAGAATTTTGAGATAAGGTTCGCTATCTGTTGCTTAAAGATGAATGCATAGCTTTATCATTTACACAATTTACAGCATCGTCCGTCAGCCTGAAGCTTGTTTATTTGTCTCTAAAGACTAAAGTCCAACATAGTTTCTATTACAAAAGTCCATAGCGGACTGTCGGCATCTGCAAATACCAGCACATCCCGCTAATTGAGAATGTTACACAATGTATACGAAGCTAACTGTACTTAGTGCAACTTGTTTCGTTTGCCACATAGAGCTATAAAAATAGAGAGACAATCGATCACTGAGTTGAGGTGTTTTTATAATGAAATAAAAGACGATGAAGAACGATGAAATCTCTTAGTTTACCTACTTATGCATATTAAGGTCATCTCATCTTTGATGCCGTTTGAAACGTTTTGAATCACATTTGGCAGGCAATGAGTAAAAAATTACCTTACTAGGTACCTATACTAATTTGTTTGAGCTCCTAATATTTTACAGCATAGGGTAGGATAAACTTTAAAAAAATGCCCTGAAACTAGTCCATTCTGTATCTAAGTCCATACTCTGTGATAGATGAGTGTAAATATTTGATCGGCTCTCGCCAGAGCTTGGTGTAGACAACTTATTAGCAGACCACTGTTTGGCTTCCTCGCTTTCTTTAATAGCTTCTACTGAAGCGGGAACTTTATAAATTGATTTTGTTCTAAGACTATCAATATAGTCTTAGTAAAAAAACAGTAAGCTTATTACAGGTGACCAATGGTCACCTGTAATAAGCTTACTGTTTTTTTTATTACGAGTAATAATGTTTGGTGCTAGATGATGACACTTGATTCTATAATTAAGATACTTCCTGAGGACCCCAAATGATAGTTGCCGTAACCACGTTCCAGTTCCATGGTTCTATTCAAAATTTCGAATCGAAATTTTCAGCCGGTTGAATGATATATGCAATGAAATAAGTACCTACTCGTAATAATATCGTTCGCGTATAAGTGCACAGAAACATTAAATGTCCCAGTCCCAGTCCTTTACTAAACCAACACGGATCTTATCTAAATGTTTCAGTTCAAACTTCGAAACAACTTGTGCGACAGTAGGATTTCTTCGAACGATATGAAAATTCCATTCCTCCCGTAGTACAGCGTTGTCCTCCATTTGCCGTCAATTTATCACCCGCGACAAACTGTTATCTTACCTAAATACGATAGCTCTCAAAGTGACTAGAGGTGTTTTCTTGTTTATTTACCGAACCGTGTTTTAGCTGTGTTCTAGAACTTAGGAGACAAAACTAGAGAACTCTAATTGTCATCCAAACAACTGTGGATACAAGTCTCGAAAGCGCTCGTGGTCGTGCTTGCTTAGTCGTTCTTGATAGATTCCCGATTTTAATAATTATTTTATTAAAATGTTTCATATCCAGAAGTAGCTATAGCAAAGACTATGTTGAAACCGTGTGCGATTCCGCGGTAACGAAAAATCGATATAATTTTTCAAATTTGAAAATGATGAAAGCCCAAGTTAAGTTTTGGCGTGCCAGTTGTATTGATTATGGCCTACAAGGTTTACAAAACAACTGGACAAGCCTATCTGTTATTTTTTTTTATGATTCCAGACATTTGTATACTTGTTGGTACTCCAGTGTTCTACAAAACCCTGGCAATAACGACGCCCTCTGAGAGGCAATTTGTCAACGTCGGAGGAGTGAGGACTTCACAAATCGGTTTTTGATTTGATTACTGTTCGTACTCTTTATCTTAATCTATTGTTGTATTAACTACTATATTACTTTACAATGTTTATGAATATCTTACTAATATGAATATCGTAGAAACTTATCCTCAAATTGTCTGCAAGTCCTATAGTTCCGTTTCCTTTTGCATTCCTATTAGTATTCAGAGTTTTTATACTGTTACATAGATTCTGACCACACAGGTGTGTAGGTATTTATGTAAACAGCACAACCCACAACACACTAAATAAATATTTCTAGGTGCCTACCAAATTTTCACCTGGCAAAGCTTTTATATCGCTTTTACCGCGGTGCGGAATGTGTTCCATAAAACTTAAATTTAATGAACACGGGCCGTCTTTATGGTAACATTATTATCACCAATTACCGTGGTACCGCTAAGTTTTTATGATTAGTAGGTACAAGCTGCCAAAAGTAGCGTCGGAACTCCAGGGTTTGAATATTTTGAGTACCAGTAGGTATTATTGATAGAACATAATTACGAGTATATCTCTGGGGTTTAAGTAGATATTCAGCTGTGGAGAGGACTGGTCCGATGCTGAATTTGATTATACTTATGTCAGTGTAAAAAAAACATGACCACGACTGTATCCCCAGAGTGAACACCAGAGTTGCTGAGCAACTTTTGGCAGTGATACCTGCATGTAACGGTATTAGTGACGCAATTTCCACATCATATTTTTGAATACGTTATCTGTTATTGATTCATAGGTTAAAATGAAAATGTTTTTATTTAACTGTCGAGTACTCATTTATTTTTCTTTGCTTGAACATTTAGATAAATATTAATTTAAGGACATAAAACAAAGAACGAAAAACAATATATTTTGATTAAAAATATTCCAAGTTTCAAAGGTGCTCAGCGTAGGCTGCTTTATTTTTGTTTCAAATTCCTATTTTCTCTACATTTTCATTTATTTTGTATTTTTTTATCAATACGATTTTTGACGTTCCTAATTTTCAATTATAAATCGTATTGATAAAAAAAGTTCAGCGTGGCAATGCCGCCAGTATTTTGGGCACGCTGCCGACTAGCAGTGACCTGGATTAGTTGAGCTATCTATAGATCGTTTTTAAGGCGATCCTTATAGCTTGACTGATTCTATTGTATTTTGTAATTTTATGTAGGTACATATTGTAGTAGCTTAGTTTCGTCAAGTTTATTATTACAAAATAAAGTAACACTGTAGTGGCACCTGTATTTAGATCACTTGCAAGGCCGCTGCGTAAATTATAAAGCGTCACGTTTTACTAGCTGAACAGACTCCATTAGGGTTGACAATGTATTTATGAAAAACAACACTCCATTTCCTTCAAAGCTGTGAAAGGAATGTGGAAAATTCTTTCTTCAGAAATTATTTTTGAATACTTAATCGAGTTTCGTGTGCGTCTTAGTAAAGTACCTACTCGTATTTATGTTTCTTCGTTAAAATTTAAAACATCATAATTTGTGTACTAAAATATATTGTGCGTGTTGGTAGGTACATATGTATACATATATAAGTTACAAAAGTTGTACCTACATTATCTAGTTCTAACAGATTTTTTCAGTTTATGGCGTGTGAAGATGTCCATCTACTTACATATTTATTTATGTACGTGATTAACGTATTTTTGCTCCGCTAATAAAGGTAAGTGACTCGGCTAAAACAATAGTGAACAACATAGATAAAGCTGTAGTTACCTACTATAGACAGATACAAACGTGGGAAAGTGCAAGGCCTTGCCCGGGTAAGTGCCCGACAATGGAATAAAAACCAAACAATAATAAAGTGGCCTAACATTTTTTACGCGAAGATGGTACCTGGCGAGTGAGGAAGAACCGAGAGATTGCTGAGCTTGTGGCCGAGCCTAATATCATTGGCGAAATTAAATCACACAGAATACGCTGGCTCGGTCATGTGTTGCGTATGAGAGAGGATCGTGCAGCTGGGCGGGCTTTTCATGGGGTGCCAGTCGGCCGTCGACCAGTCGGCCGTCCCAGATATAGGTGGAAGGATGAAGTGGAGAAAGACCTTCGTTCACTTCAAATCCTTGCACCGGACTGGGTGGAAGCGGCGCAAGATAGAGACCGATGGCGTTCTATTGTGTTGGAGGCCAGGACCCACTTTGGGGTCGATGCGCCAGGATAGTAAGTAAGTAACATTTTTTAAGCATGAAAAGACTCCTCACTTGTTTTTTTTTATGTTTATACCAAACTAATGATTGTGGGCAAAATTTAGGATCGTCGAGTCTTTTAAATACAAAATTTGTTAATCTACTCGACTGGCTGTTGAAAAGTTATAATTTGGACATCCGGAATGAAAACGCTGTGTCTCATAATCATAATACAGAGTAAAAATGACTTGAAGACGAATAAATTCAAAAAAGTAAGAATTTAAAGTTTATTTAACTTCAGAATCAATGAAAGCGTGATATTGCCATAATAAAAAATTGATTACACCTTTAAATGCAAGTACTATTATTACAGTACTTATTGAAGTAATAGCTGCTGTAAAAAACTTGGATATTTTTCGCACCATCCGTGTCCGTCAAAGCATTACTGACAGTCGTGTGGGAAATGCTTTGAAATATAATGGGCAGTGTTGCGTCACCCGCAACATTGCTAACAAATTAGTGACTTGGTTATAATGAATAACGCAGTAAATGCATCATTCTTTTTAAATTGTAAACAATGTGGAAACGTTTATCCGCTTTGCGCCCGCCGCGTCTTACCAATGCTGTCAATCTTAAGAACTGTTGTTAAAACACCATTTATCTAATAAGCGGCGATGTACGTACATACTCCCTGTCTTGTATGGAATGATGATCTCTTGTAATCTTCTTCTTCTTGTAAAAGTTTACTGCCACATAATATGTCATGTTGAATGTTGTAATTTTTGCCCAAGCTATTTAGAAGCCACTAAACTTGGGCAAAAATAACGTAATTTTTGTAGCATTAAAGCTTTTGCGCTCTACGTCTACGTCTAGTCATTAGGAAAGAGAGGAAGCCCGAGGCATCGTCAACCATACTAGTACTGATATTGTTTAGTTCCTCCTAAGCAAACTTAATCTGTCTCAATAATGTCCTAGCTAGACTATACCTACACTTGTAGGTAGGTAGATATCCCACGCACCACAATATTTTCAAAGTGTAGGTAAAACTTTTATTCTGTCGCTGTAAGAACATTATGCTGTATTTATTTATTTATTTATACGTAGATTATATCGTCACACAAACCAAAAAGGCTTTGAATCGCTCGGTCAAGTACCTCTTGTACTTGACATTCAGATTTTCCGTGGTATATTAGGTATACCATACCTAATCAGTGTCCTAAAAGTTTTCTTCGCGCTTGTACTAGAAAAAAGCTCAATCAGATTCGTACCGAGAAATCGTGACAACATAATAAGGTCAACGCTCTCTTGCCTACCTCATCTACATTTGTACCTAGCTTGTATTATTTGACACTGAGTAGTTGTAGAGTGCCACAAACTTATCTGAACCGGTGAGAGAGGCGCTGTATCGCATTTGGTGTTGGCAGAAAAATAAATTTTACAGTAGTTCCTCTTTTGGTCACCGGTCCAGATAAGTTTGTGGCACTGTACCTACATGTAATTAGTTTTTTAACCGGATATTTTGAGTTTGACATTTATAAGCGTAGGTTTCACATTAGGGTTTTTGTACGATTACTACCGAGAATCCATTTATAAATATTAATTGAAGATAAACGTACGAGAACGTATATTTGAATTTTGTTTCCAACTTTTTTCTTGAATTCAGTAGGTGAGGGGCGCGCGCGTTTTAATGCATAGATTTGTATGGAACTGACCTCGAAGGTAGCGGCGCGGACAGCGGCGTACGAGCGCGCGCCAGACAAGCGGTGCCCGAACGTCTGCAGTAACGTAGTGTTGTGCATTTAACTTTTTGCTCAAGCACCTGACCTCGATACCTCGGTATTTCAAATCTACAAATTCGTTAGTACCAATCGAGTAAAGCTGTAGGCGGAAACTAATTGGGAAATTAAGGTATTTTATTGATTTGACATTTGATACAGCAAAAAGCGAAAACCGGTCCTTAAAATTTGGAGCAATCAAAACTTTGATAATGAATTTATTTTTGGCACAATAATTAAAGGAAAAATATTGATATTCTCCACGCGTTTCAGTATTTTCTTTCTGCAAGTTTTTGAAAAAAGAATGGCATAATCTTTTTACGTTACAAATAATTTGATTCAAACCCTCAGTTCAAACCTATCGCAGCAAAAGTAGCGTAATATTTAAAGACATTTTACAATAGAATAGCTTTTGTATGGAAGTTAAAACAGCTGACGCCACCCATAGCTGTTACATAAATAATAAACACGTCGGAAGCGTGGGTGAACACGTAGCTTGGAACTTGTCCGCTTTTAATTAACAGTTAAACACTGCCCAGTCTTATTTGTATATTTTTACTGGCACAAAGAGTTAAATAAGTATGCATGAATGAACAGAATTGTACCATAAACAATAAAACAAATTCTAAGGAATTGTACAACTAAGTTACAATGTATCTATAGTGCCGCTAAAGCCACCGCTTTATCGCTAAACTGCAGTAACCAGACAACCATTAGAAAGAACCTTGACATTTTCCATATCTTGGGTATTGAAGGCCCAAAATTCTGGGGGTCTACCACGCTTTTTAATCTGCTAGATTTAAAAAATGCGTAAAAAATTAAGAATAACAAGAATAAGAAGTGTTTCTTGGAAAATTCTAGAACAAAAGATGTTTATTTCACAGTTTTCCTCACTGACCTAATTAAAACAAGAGCATTCACTTAGCAAAGGAATGAGGAATGATGTCACGACTTAGTAGAGTTCTATAGAGATTAGTTCACCCTGCTCAGGTTATGTTCCGCGTTGAGATATATAAATAAATAAATAATGCTGCATATTTCACACAACATCCAGCCCCAAACTAAGCAAAGCTTTTACCATGGGAACCAGATAACTGATATACTTACTTAATAGGTACTTATATAATTTTTAACCCAGACCCGAGACAAATATTTGCAGATCATACAAACATTTATCCCGCTGCAGGGATCTAACTCGAAACCTTTTGCGTCCCAAGCGGGATTTCACCCTGCGTCACAGAGGTCGTCAAAATTGTGATAAATTATCACGTGGTGAATCCCACTATCCCATCTCATTCAAATCCCATCCCAATCATCCCATCATATAATAAAGCTGAAAGTTTGTGAGATTGTTTAGATGTTTGGATATTTGGATGTTTGGATATTTGGATGTTTTGATGTTTGTATGTTTGTGTATCAATCACGCCTAAACCAGAGAACCGATTTGGATGAAACTTGGTATACGCATAGAGAGTGACCTGGAATAGCATATAGGCTAATCAAAATGTTGGTACCACGCGAGAAAAGCCGCGCGCAGAAGCTAGTTAATAATGAAGCTGAAATTTTGTAAGTTTGTTTAGATGTTTGTGTTGCAATCACGCCTAAACCAGTGAACCGATTTGGATAAAACTTTGAATAGTGACCTGGAATAGCATATAGGCTATTCAAAATGATGGTACCACGCTAGAAAAGCCGCGCGCAGAAGCTAGTTCTACATATTTCGAGAATTTTGAGATCCTAATCGCAAAGCACAATGTTTCTTAGTGACATTTACTCGCTCTAACAAGTATCCTTTTAAGGATATGAGGAAGTACATTAAACTAGTTCAGTTCATAAAATAAAGTAATGAATCTATGAATTCATTACCCAATTAGATACATGTAATTTATTGTAGTTGTTTTGGGATTGGTTTTCAATTGCGTTTCTATATACCTACGTAGTAACTTTTCAAGGATTAAGATGAAGGTTTTTTTTAGCATCAATAATATCGAGCCTTAGCAGAAAGTACCTAACTACAGGCAACTAACACTATCTACCTATTCCTAAAATGAGTGGATAAATCTGCGGATCAAAGAGTTTATTAATCATGTTTGGGTCATGGCTAGGTTGTTATAATTACAATTGAATGCAGTCTTATCAGAATGTCCATCTTCGTCAATACAATTCTGAGAACAATAGAATCGAAGCAAAAAGTCGATTTAAGCGATTTCCTTAGAACGATCAAGAGATAAATTAAACTGTTTCGATCAATCGGAGAAACAATGAGGTCATTAATGCCTGAGGGTTCTTAAAAACAGACTTGTTACAATGGACAAAAACTATTTATTTATGTAATAGCCACCTGTACTAGCAAGATGGTTCGATGACATCGGAGAGATGAGGGAATGGCCTTTCGTTCAATCGATGAAAACCAAAGACAAAGCAGAGATATTGGGTACATGCTAAGAATTTTAATATGAGCATTACATTTATGTTCATCTTGGTTCTTGTTGCTTATCGGATTTCGATGTTTCGTGTTATAATAGATCGAAAAATTAAATGATATATTTCAGCAGCTGCAAAGCAATGTTATACTTTTTTTACGACTCAATCGAAATTTTACAAAACGTCATTCATTCATGCATTTTCATTATCTTTGGCGTTCAAATTTTTGTAGATGTGTGTAGTGGTAGTTGCATGGTTTACTTATTTTTTTTTAATATTAAACCAAACTTTGTTAATATTAAACCAAAACTAATATTTCTAATCAAAACCAGTCGCATCAACGATCCCACGGTTGTAAATTGTCTCTATAACAATTCTATGATTAAACCTCCATCTTATTCGCAACAATACTGATATTATCTTATAATTATTTTCTTGTCACGGCTAATCGTGGATTGGACAAAGCCCTTAGTTTTTTGCTCCGGGCCGAAAATGGCCGAAATTAATATTGTACCGGTTCTTACAAGGCCTTTTGTGGGATTAGAAAAAAGA
This sequence comes from Epirrhoe alternata, assembly GCA_963565295.1. Classification (NCBI taxonomy): domain Eukaryota; kingdom Metazoa; phylum Arthropoda; class Insecta; order Lepidoptera; family Geometridae; genus Epirrhoe; species Epirrhoe alternata. The sequence continues at coordinate 5,599,756 of OY751381.1, read as the reverse complement.
CCGTAAAAAATAATTAAACTGATGTGCCTCGCAGACCAAATATATTTCTATAAGTACACTTTTTGCGGCGCACCCTTTCAGAGGGAATGGAGGATTCTGATTAAACATAATCTTCTTGTAAATAAGACTTCCATCAGAAGCTTCACTAGCTTTATCTCCTATATAAAATGAAAATGCTGTTTTACAAGTAAATAATATAACATTACACTCGGTGCCTTATAACCATAAACTAAGGAAAGCTTGTACTATGGAAACTAGAAAACGGATGTAATGCAAAAAAAATGCTGTATTTTACATCCATACTAATATTATAAATGTGAAAGTAACTCTGTCTGTCTGTCTGTCTGTCTGTTTGTTACCTTTTCACGCCCAAACCGCTGAACAGATTAAGCTGAAATTTGGCATAGATAAAGAGTATACCCCAGGGATGGACATAGGCTACTTTTTTTTTGTCAATAACCATAAGGGGGCGTCAAAATAAGGGTTGCAAGTTTGTATGGGGAAAAAAGTTAAGCGACCCTGGGCGCGGTCATAAAGAGGATGGGTGACCGCCCGAGCCACTTTTTGCACTCTAAATTTTTTTTGTTTTTTTTTATTTTGCTTAATAAATGATTTTAAAATTAATTATAAACATGTAACATGTGTGTTCCCACCCATCAATATATCTGAACTCCGAAGTTAGGTATGCTTTTTTGATATTAAAATATTTTTTCCTTGGCTTTAGTTAGAACGCCATCTATATCACCGAGGGTAAACTGATTTATACTTTGCTCCTAGGTGGCGTTTCTATTAAGATACGATCATTTTGAGTTTTGAAAAGTAAACGGAGATTTTTGCTTAGAGTTTCCGATCTTTTTGTTTGTTTTGAAATTTCAAGTACCTACTTATGTTTTTTTTTGCTCACGAATTTGCAGGTAGGTAATATTAGTTATCTAATCGTTTTATTTCGAAATTCAAAACCAAACAGTACTTGCTATTAAAAAAAAATACGTTTCGAGTCAATTTCTTCAAAAAAATTGCCGCTCGCTTCGACAAGTTTCACACCAGTTGCCACTATCGTTTTGAAGCGCTCTTGGTCGTGCTTGCTTAGTCGTTCTTGATAGATCGTCGAAGTTAAGCAACGTTCGAAACGGTCTGTAAGTGGATGGATGACCGCCAGTGGCATTTTCATCTGAGCGCTTCCGTGCTTCGGAGGGCACGTTAAATGGTCGGTCCCGGAAGCCATAAGGCGGCCTAAAAACTCCGTCACCAGAGTTGGCCACTGACTCATACGAACTTAGGTACTTACTATCGTTTTGTTCTAAGCATTGCAAGATTACCTCTTGAAATTCTTGAGAGGAGAGGAACATAACGCAAAATTAGTTATTTATTCGATCGAAATTCAAAACAATTCATAAAGCTTAACGTTAAAATGATTATTGTATCAAGCGAAAGAGTTTAATAGTTTGTATATTTTTTCGATTCACTCAAGACTCCTGCATTTTGTTCCTAATAATGCGCAGACGAAGTCGCGCGGGTCAGCTAGTACTTATCATAAATTATAACGATGTTTCACAAAAAGGACTGTCTCGCTGTCTCGGTGGGAGTCAAGCCCCTACAGCGTAGTACTGGCATTACATTCCTTGAATTAAAGTGTTCAAAATATAATATAACAGGTCTGAATTTGAACCCTATCTAAAAAAATCAGCAACCTATTATTTGGATGTAGGTTTAGCTGAGATCCGCAGTCGTACCAAGATCTATGACGTCGAAAGAGCGATAAATCTCAAGTGAAGTTGGGCAGGACACCTGGCTAGACGTGGTGATGGCCGGTGGAGTAAATCTTTGACCGAGTAGTGGCCAAGATCGGACCACCGGAATCGAGGTCGTCAGAGAGCACGTTGGGTCGACGAAGTGAAGGTCGTACGGAATGTTTGAACGCGAGAGGCGCAAGATAGAGGAGACTGGCATAAAAGAAGGGAGGCCTGTACCTAGCAGTGGGTGATACCGGACTGAGATGATGATGAGGTTAAGCTGGACCTCACATAATTATCATCATAATTGTGTAGGTACAAGATTATTTCTGATGTTTTTTATCAAGCTTATTACAAACACGTGTTACATACATACATACATACCTACATAAAATCACGCCTCTTTCCCAAAGGGGTTGGCAGAGACCACGGATCTCCACTCGCTACGATAAACACGTGTTATTTCCATTTATCACGTGGTAGTTACTTGAAACATGGCCTAGACAAGTATAAGCTAGGTGCAATTACAACTTTACATAATGATCTCATAGGGATAATCGATCTATTTATAAAGATGATGATTGCAAGAGATTTGTATCAAATTCGATATCTACTGAGAATGAGTGTCTGGAAAGGGATAGACTAAGTTTGACGAAGTGATTAATGCCAGTGAGTACCCACCTCAAGTATCAACATCGATTGAGTACATTTCACTTACGATAAGTCGATTCTAGGCCACGGTACTTTCTACTTACGCTTCTCGATATCGCCTGTATCGAATCTGTGTTACGCTACGTTTGATGAAAGGTATTCGATATGTTCATTGTAAATATGTAAGTACATTTTTTATCACATCACTATCTTATATCAATTTACTTACCTACATTAAAATATTTATCGTTTTACTTAAGTACCTACGTATAAGGTGTCTATGTCTGTTATTTTTTATAGTTTGCTATTTTTTTCATTTTGAATTCAACTTAAAGTTACAATAGTCACCTAAAATATACCCTCATAAATACATTTTGTGTAATCGTCGATACGTGATCGGTTTTTTGTGTGCAAACAACGGATAATAATATTAAATTCTAATCGATTATTAAAATACACTTTACCAATTGATATTTCTGAATTGATTTTGAAGACTGGCAGCAAGACTCTAGACCTCTTTACTTAGACGACCTCTGTAGCGCAGTGGGCGAAGGCCCGCCTGCGACGCAATAGGTTGCGGGTTCGATCCCCGCGGCGGGACCAATGTTTGTATCATTTACAAATATTTGTCTCGGGTCTGGGTGTTTCTATGTATAATATGTATGTATTTACAAACTAAAAGTATATAAGTACTATATCAGTCATCTTAGTACCCATAACACAAGCTCTGCTTACTTTGGGGCTAGATGATGCTGTGTGAAAAAGTCCAGCATTATTTATTTATTTAAGACTGAAAATTTAAATTTAAAAGTACACTTCTAAGTACAATCAATAACTTATTTCAAGTTACTCATGAATATGCAAATATTTTGGGCGGCACGGACACTCCGGTCGTAAAGTACTTCAAGACTTATTTAAGTTAGAATAAAATTAGTTCTCTACTGATTTATTGTTTGAATAGGTCAAACTGGGTTTATTACATTGCTTTTGTCGGCAACATTTAGTAACTAGACTAGAACTATTATCTTGTTAGTGAAAATACACCTAAATCGTGGTTATTCTGTAAATAAATGATTTGATTACCGTTTAGTTTCATAACGCGTAGGTACCTACTTATACCATATCTTTAACGAAAAGAAGTCAAAAAAAAAAATCAAAATCAAAAATCATTTATTCAGTAGGACCACAGGGATCACTTAGAATAGTCTTAAAACTAATTTTACTCCTGTTCTTTCGCGACCAATACCGTGAAGAATCAGGGCAACAAACACGGTCTGGGGCCTATCATTTTTTTAGGTGATCCATGGATCCATTGAGTTGGAGCAAGTCCCAAGCTTTTTTGTCATCCAAATAATCTGATATCTTATAATAGGCTTTTTTACAGAGATGACGTTTAATTGTATTTTTAAATTTAGTGATTGATAAATTTTGCAATTCGCTTGGGACTTTGTTATAGAAGCTTACACATTGCCCTTTAAATGATTTCATAATTTTATCTAATCTAGTAGTGGGAACAGCGAGTTTATCCTTATTTCTAGTGTTTACATCATGATTATCGCTTTTTTTCTTAAATGATTCAATATTTTTACGAACATACATCAGATTTTCATATATGTACTGACAGGGTACTGTCAGTATGAATATATCTTTAAATTTATTTCTAAGCGAATCTCTGGGACCCATATTGTAAATTGCTCGAACAGCCCTCTTCTGCAACACAAACACGGTGTTAATGTCTGCAGCAGTCCCCCACAATAAAATGCCGTAAGACATAATGCTGTGAAAGTAGCTGAAATAGACTAATCTGGCAGTATCTACGTCCGTGTAATGACGTATCTTTTTAACTGCGTATGCTGCAGAAGCAAGTCTCTTCGACAATCCATCTATGTGTGGGCCCCATTGTAGCTTACTATCTAAGGTTATGCCTAAAAATGTAGTGGTGTCCACAAGATATATCTGTTCATTTTTTATTATTACATTGGTTTTTATTGGTTTTACATTTGGTAGTATGAAGCGAATACATTTAGTTTTCTTCTCGTTTAATAATAAATTATTAACATTGAACCAATTTACAACCTTAGAGATTGCATTGTTCACTTCGTCAAAGTTAACCTGTTTACGTTTCAACTTAAATATAAGTGAAGTGTCATCTGCAAACAGGACAATCTCGTGGTTGTCTTTTACAAGTTTTGGTAGGTCATTAATGTAAATTAAAAAAAGGAATGGACCTAATATTGATCCTTGTGGTACACCCATTGTCACCACTGACCCCGGAGAACGCTTCCCATTTACGTCAACTCTTTGTATTCTGTCACTTAAGTAGGAAGTGAAAAGGTTGAGAGCAACACCCCTAACACCATAGTGGTAGAGTTTCCTAATTAATGTTTCATGATGTACACAATCAAATGCTTTAGATAAATCACAAAAAATACCAAGCGCATCATGAGAGTCTTCCCAAGAATTAAAAATATGAGATATTAGATCAACACCGGCATCAGTTGTTGATCGTCCCCTTGTAAATCCAAATTGTTTGCTGTCAAGTAATTTGTTAATATTAAAATGTCTTTGTAATTGAATAAGTATAAGTTTCTCAAAGATTTTACTAAAAGTTGGTAAAACTGATATTGGTCGAAAATTGCTAGGGTCAGAGTGAGTACCAGATTTAAAAAGAGGCGATATTTTACTATATTTCATCAGATCAGGAAACACACCACTATCAATACATTTGTTAAATATGAGAGCTAGTTCAGGTGCAATGATGTTAATCAATGGTTTTACGACGCTAACGGAAATTCCCCAGAGGTCTGTGGTTTTTTTTACATTAATGAGATTGAAAGCTTTGATGATGTCTTTATAATCCACATAATCGAAGGAGAATTTGATGTTACATTCAGGTATGTTATCTTTTAGAAATGACTCTGCGATTATGTGGGAAGAGTTCAAACTTTGTTTCAAACTTTGTTCAAATTTTGTAGTAGAGACTGGAATGTCAGTAAAAAAAGTTTCGAATGCCTTGGCTACGGCATCGTCTTGGTTTACGATGGAATCACCAATTTTAAGTTTGTAGGTATTATTATGAACCTTAACATTTCCAGTCTCACTATTAATAATATTCCAAGTTGCTTTTATTTTATTTTGACTATTTTTAATTTTATTGCCTATATGCAGTGATTTAGCTGTGCGACACACATTTTTGAAAACTTTTGAATATCTTCTAACTCTTTCCTTAAACTCTTCACTAAAATTATATTGTTTTTCGCTATAAAGTTCATACAATTTTTGTCTGCTTTTATGGATCCCCGCTGTTGCCCACTCACAAAAGTTTGAACCTTCAGTAACCATAATCGATTTAGATGTATATATTGAGTTAAATTGGTAGGTAAATTCATTAAAAAATTTATTGTACAAGTAATTTGGGTTATCATTGTCATAAAATAGGTTTTCTAGTCTGGTTGCTAATTTTGATTTAAACTTTTCCAATCGATTATTGGTCATTGGTACATAAGTAATTTTTCTCCTTACATTTTGCTTTATTTGATTTTGAATTTTAATTAATTGACCAAGATGGTCGGATTTAAACTTACTTACTAAACTTTTATCAATTATTTTAACATTTGTAAAAATATTATCTATACATGTGGCAGAAGTAGCTGTAATTCTTGTAGGTTCCATAAATGAAGGTTCAAGGTTAAATGACTTAAATAAACTAGTTAATCTGGTATTATAAGAGTTATTTTCTAACAGGTTTACATTAAAATCGCCACATACTAGGATTTGTTTCTTACATTTGGTTATTTTAAAGAGAATTTCTTCCATAACTTTTTCAAAAGTATTAAATGTAGCGGATGGTGGGCTATAGGCGCTTATAACAATTAATTGCTCCAACTCTACGCACGCGATTTCAATGTGTCTTTCTACAGAGTGGTGGACAATATCTTTGCGTTCTTTAAATTTAAAACTCTTGTTTAATAATATTAGTGAGCCACCTCGAATAAAATGAACTCTGCAGAAAGCACTACCAACCTGGTGATCACTGAAATTAAACATAAGCTCATGACTTTTCAGCCAATGTTCTGTAATACATACAATGTCAATATTATTTGAGGTCATGTACAAGTCCAGTTCTAATTCTTTACCGCGTAAACCTTCAAAATTTTGATGCACCAAGTTAGTAAGATTTACATTTGATTTTTTATTTTGACTCTCTATTTTATTATTATTATTTGACTTTATTGCAATGCTAGAGGTTCTCTCTATTGTCTTAAGATTTAATTTAAATGGCTTGGATAAACTTCCAAAGCCATGTTAGGCATGTCAGTTTTCTGCTCAATAGAAGCAGATTGAATAGCCAAGTTTTTGGCTGTTATACTAAAATAATAAGATAGCGAAACAGCTACCTGTCGTTGGTCAAAATGGGATAGGTAATAGCTACCTTTGGTCAAATAATAATTTTTACTAACAATATTGTTAGAGTCAATTACATGTATTAAATTATTATTGCATGATATTGTATGCAAAGTCATATTTAATCTATATCTAAGTTCGTTTTCTGCTTGTGGCAAGCTGTTGCTGTAGGGGAATGTAAACATTACAATTTTATTTACATTTAATGTACACAGTGTCTCAAAATATTTTATTAATTCAACTTTATTTACATTTCCCCTATTCCCAACCCAAATTACTATGTTGGAGCTATTATTGAATTTATTTTTAGTTATTAAACGCATGATATCATGTAGATTTGACCCGGGCAAGCAATTATTTAAAACCGAGTGTCCCATTCTTATATTTAAGAGCTGGCCCATATTTTTTCCTATTTCATCGCTGTACATGATAGTTTGTTGTGTATTTTTGCACAACTTAGGTGAACTGACACTCAGCGGGGAGGCTGACTCGGTGACACTCACTGGTTCTGGAGTCGCAGGGCGTTGGCAGCCACAAGAGTGGTTGGCCACAAATGAATCATAGCGGTCTTTGTTGCTATGTGAAAGTTGAAGTAGCTCATCCATGGCCAGTGAGTACTCCCGCATCGCCTCCTGGGAGTATTCCAGGTTTTTGGTATTTTTTACACTTAGGTATTTCATTGAGAAATCAAAAGGCTTTTCAAAACTTTTTTGGTACCGGTGCTTATAACCGATAAATATGAGTTTATCTGAAATTTCGAAACTGACGTCAGTGGGTTCCGTGGCCGAGCAAGGCACTCCGACTTTAAGAGGATCGTCTGATCGTCGCGGGTTCGAATCCCGTCGGAATCGAAAATTTTGATAAACTTTTCATTTCTCAAGTATTCCAGGTACCTACTATTCCACTTTAAAATACAATTTATTGAATGAAAACCTGCTGTTTCCAGCCACAGCTCATACATTTGATATCCAAGTTGCACGTAGGTACCTATATCCAATGAGACGAGACGATCATGAATGCCAACTATAAAAAAACAATTACCGAGCAACGATAAAGTTATTCTTTCAAAATGAAAGTATTCTCTCAGTATCTGTGTGTCACGGTAGCAAAGCCAACGAGGCTTCAGCCATATTAAGTTACATTGTAATCAAGTAGGCACCTTTCCCATCAGTCCAGCAAACGGGTAATTGTATCTGTTTATGCCAATACGATGCTAACGAGTGCCCGTATTGAGTTGCACTAAGAAAGACACTTGGCAATAAAAAACCTGCTTCTAATTAGCTATTGGCTTCGGTCATAGTAGATAGCCACTAAGCTTCCATTCTAAAACAAATATTTTCAAAATAGGATGATTCGTTTCGGAAACTTATCTAAGTACCTACATAAAAAACTTACGAACATACAAACTTTACTACTTTTGATATGTAGGTATATGGTCACGGCTAAAAGCGAAACTAGTTACACGATAACCGTGTTTAATATGATCAGTAAAAAATTTGAAACTCTAAAACTGGTTATAACTGGTTTGTTTTTATATTATCTCCATATTATGAACCACTAACAAATTGTCCTACCTACATACATTACAATATAAAAGGTGTAGTTACTTATACTGAGTAATGGAGGGAGTTGAATAAACATTAAATATTGATAGTCAATCACAACCCTTTCGTCATGTGACACAACTGAGGCATACGGTGAAGCTCACCACAAGCTCACAACAAAAGAAAGCAAAACGTTTTACATGAAAACTTTTCGGATCGGGGACATTTTATTCCGTCGGGGTTATAAAATTGGACATATTCGCTAGACTATCCAACTAGGTAGTGCTCGTAACACAAGCGGGTTCGCTGACGTCCAGTCGACGCAATTACTCGCAAAGCCTAGGTTTCAACTGCACTATCTATTGATTTAATAATGCAACCGGCTGTGTAGGCAGAGCTTTATTATTACGAAACCGGTTGCAAAACTGGACATTGGAAGAATATTAAGCAGTAATGGCGCTTTTGAAATCTGTGATGTGACTGAGGCCGATTTAAAATTAATGTTCTTGCATCTTAGACGATATCCTAATATGGATCCTCAGTTATTAACATTTTATATAAGTTCATCTGATTCAAAGAAGAATTTGCACTTTACTAGAAGATTTATACAGTGTGAGGAGGCAACTAAAACTAAGGTAGACTCAACGGGACGCGGTAGTGTCTGTGACATTGCTTGAGATGGAATAGCCCAGCACCTCCTCTCAGCGATTGGCCTTATCCATGGGAGAGAAATGGTAAATGTCGACCTTTATTTTACGACCCTGTCGTCTATTATTATACTCCACTATACCTATTAATGTATCAGTTTTATTTCACATTTAAACGAAGTTTCGCTACAAAATAGCCTTTTATCGCCCACAGATATCCGGCAAGTCCCTTTCTCAGTAAAAAACTGCTATGTTTACCTACTGTATATTTTTCTTACAACAAATAATTTGTTGTAAAATTGCCTACATTTTTATAGACGCACCCAATATCTATAAATTTTTGCCTTCCAAAATGTAATGGAAGCGTTTATTTATTTATTTGTTAACAAAATCCACAGCTCTTATGATTAATTTACAAACTTAAAGATTTAACCTACAGCCAATAATGGATTTATATTATTTTTAACCAGCTAACCGACAATGAAATGACAAAAGTTGAAAGTTTGAATACATGTGTGTGTGATTGTGTGTGTGTGTGAGAGGTAAAATAGATAAATACACTACAATTAATAACAAACTACATAACTAGGTAACATAATTATATAAACAATAAACTTAATAATACTGTAACTACTGCTTATTTAATTAACATCATTCAACATGTTAAGAATTTTGCTTTTAAAAACTTGCTTGCTACTGTTAAAGATATCAACAGTGCTGAACTGTTTATTATACATTATATGAATTCGATATGAATTAGAATTATGAATTAGATATGTTATTTATTATACATTATATGTTGATTAGTTTAAATGAATTTTGTATTTGGAATGCACGAACTTGCATCGGCGATGACAGTGACAGTTGACAAGGAAAGGAAGCTCGCGGAAAAAAACCCGATGCGGGTAGGAATGCGGTCAAGCATTCCCTAGCCGTTCCCGTTATCAGTGTAAGCTGATATCTCTGAGTTGAGTAGGTCTTCGCGTCCGTTTTGTCAAAACCCAGTGAAATTGGATTAACATGGTATGCCATTGTTTTTTGTTGAACCGTTGAACCGAGACCAGCTGAGGTTATCGATTTGTATAGAAATGTGAGTTTTCTTATAAAAGGGATAGTAATCAATAAGATTCTTACAAATGTTAAAAATATTCTACTTTACTAAAAATTACATAGAAAAATATTAATTGTAAAAAGATCGTAGCGAATTCGTAGCATTGCGCACGCGTTTAAGTCTTTTCCATAGGTGTTACAGAATTACGAACCTAATACTCATTTGCATAGGAGTTAAATTCTTTCGTAGCTTTCTGCATGCAACTGAGGCGTACGTTGAAGCTTATTATGAAAGACAAATGTTCTGCCTTGCCAATCATTATTTCATACGCAACTAATAAGTACCTACTTGCATTTAACGAACATTAAATCTGGCATGCCACTTGTAGAAAGGTTAACTATGAAGAGATCATTGGGTCAGTCAATGTAATGACATGAGACTACAGAGGTCTAATCGCGAGCCACAACGAGTGGCAAAAGAATAGTGGTGCAATAAGGCAAAGATGTGTGGCCATGTTACATTTATAAAAAAAAACGAAGCAAACATCATCACGATTCACGACTGTATCGACAAGCGCGCAAATTATCACGCGTCCAAAACTTTCTAGTAATTCAGTAAAAATTAAAATTTTGGTAAACAAAACATCATAACCGTTTATACATAGTACAGACTCATTTTATTAGCATTTAGTACGATGCGAGTAGGATAACCACAAGTAAGAACTATCTAATGCAGGAATGAATATTATACTCCCGTTTATGTATTTGTAACGGTCAAAGCCCACGGGTTATGTAGGAACCATTGTCGACATTATGTCAGCATACATATTGGTTACTAAAGTGCCCAAGTCGGTTTAACTAGTTACGAGGCAAATTCCGCATATGGGTAATTGGCTGACTTGTATGAACAGATTCCAGTTTGCATATAACTGTACACTCTGTTGGGCCAGTTCCAATATTTTTTTGTACTTTGCAACTGCTCTGTACTGATCCAGTCGATTTTTTTTATGATGGGTCGGCTCTTGACCTCGAAACTAACATAGGCAAGAATGAGGTCTACGATGGAGCGAGCCTACCCAGAAGGTGCCTATTAACTCTCTTCTTGAAAACAACAGGGTCATAGCTCAGCGGAAATACAGACGCGGGAAACTGATTCCAAATTTTTGCAGTGCGCATAATAAAAGAACTTTGAAAGCGCTTAGTTCTAATAAGGGGAATATCAACCAGGTAAGGATGATAATCAGCTGTGCGTCTGAAGTCCCTGTAAAAGAACGGTGAAGGCGGAATAAGGTCGTGGCACACTCACCGTAGTACAATCTGTCGAAGACCGACAAACTCGAAACCAGAAACCTAGAAACCAGAGATTTACAAGTTGGACGTCACACAGCTGGGATCATCGAGATCTAATCGGTTTCAGTGTTACCAGCTTGTGTGTGTTTATATACAGGCTGTCATTTTCAAATCCTCAATAATTATCAACATCCAACATAAGCTAAGCTGCAAAAAATCGTACGATATTTTGAGAACGTCACGAGGAACTTAATTATTTTTTAAAATTTATTAGGTGTTTTATCTTTATTAAAGTGGATTTAGATAAGTTCGTAATAATCAAGGATGATATTACAAGTAGGTATCATTACTCTGCCATCTGCCCTCATGTATAATTTTATCGTGGAATGATAATGATACTTAATAGTAGCTCGATAGTAGTCGGTATTTACTGTATAATATTTTACTGATAATGGTCATCCTTTATACGTAAGCAAATTACTTTTTCAGGTGAAAAAGGAATATACGAAACATGGTAACGCCATATTACCAAAAGTTTCTTAGCAATGCCAACTACATATTTTACTTGAGTTCCGAAAGTTAGAGCTATTTATTCTTATTTCCTGATAAAACAGGTATTCATTCGACGACCTCTGTGGCGCAGTGGGTGAAAGCCCGCTTGGGACGCATAAGGTTGCGGGTTCGATCCCCGCGGGGGGATAAATGTTTGTATGATCTGCAAATATTTATCTCGGGTCTGGGTGTTTCTATGTAAAATATGTATGTATATAAAAGTATATAAGTAGTTTATCAGTTATCTGGTTCCCATAGTACAGGCTTTGCTTAGTTTGGGGCTAGATGATGCTGTGTGAAATGTCCAGCATTATTTATTTATTTATTTGAATTATTCTCATTATGGTATGTAGTACCAAATGAATTCAACATTACGAACTTGAAACCTACTTAAAACAAATAATACGCAGTTGGATTTTTTATTTTTAACTGAAGACTTGTAAAGAAAGGTGGAGATATTATCAAACTGAATCAAAAATCGAATTTGATTTCATTATGATAATATTTTTATGGAATCTACTTACACAATAAAAAACGTGCATCCGATTTCCATCTACCCTCATTTACATGATACGTTTCACTGAACTTGATCAAAGAAAACATCCTAAATATGAAGATTCTTTTTATTTTCAAATAATTTTCAAAAATCATGAAAAGAAATCGTTCTTCATCTCTGTCTTCATCTTCATCTCTCTGGTTCGCAGTTATAGAATGTATCTACCTGGTCATTATTACCTACTCCGTTTACCTGTTAGTATGTGTCGGTATTAAATTACTAGGTAGTTAGGTAGGTACCTATTACAAGCAACCTTTGGTTTGACTTACCATAAAAACTGCGCTAAAGAAAAATCCAAGTCCGTTTAGGTATTGAGCTCACAAAAACAGGTTTATCACACACACATACAATAATATTAGTCAAAGCAACGCACAAGTAATAATCTGCACAAATTTTCACTTAGCACTATTTCTAATTGTTTTTTTTTCAAAATCGCATTCGAGTTTCGTAGCACTGTTCGTATCAACGTAGCACACACGACCGCCGGCAAGCGGTTATCACCCACGACTAGCGAACGAATGGTAAAGCTAAAGACCGACCGGAATCCGGCACAGAACAAACAATACTCTATACGACGCAGACCGAATGAAACAAGCAAAATTGCGGGTGTTCGGCGCAGGAAGCGGATAGTATAAATTAAATAGTTTTAATGAATGTGAATGAGGAAAATGGAAAATTAATATTATAGAATTAAATAAAATGCTAAAGTTTTACATAGAACCATTTCTACTAGTAGTAATTTACCCTATTTGTGAATTCTGAATGTAATTATTTCGTTTCTTTATAGATCTGTTCTATACAGGGCGTCCCAAACTTATGGGACATGAAGGGGAAGTACCTTAAATATCGTAGATAGTGTATTTTGCTTAAAGAAGACTTTATGTTATTTTTAAAACTTAGTAATTCCGCATTCATAGATTTTCTAAAAATTACTTGCTTCGTCTGGGAATCGAACCGACTCAAATGTCAAAAAAAAATCACCCTACTTTTATGATGCCAATCGAAAGAATAGCTAAAAAATAATAACTCTGCTTAGGTAACATTGTATTTTAAAAGAAAGGAACAACGTAAAATTAATCATTTTAATCAACCTAAAAACATACATGTAACTGCCGTAGTCAATTAAGTGGGTATTTTTTTGTAAATTAATTAATTAATTGCTCAAAATGTGATCCCTCTTGTCTTACGCAAATCGCCAATCTTTTAATGAGTCCGCTACCTGTTGATTTTCTAATCATTTTATGGTGAACACTCGATGTGATATGGCACAATTCAGTTTGAACGTCGTCGACGGCAATAAATAACTTTCTTGAAATTTGACTCATTCAAAACTCATTTTACGTTGTTCCTTTCTTTTAAAATACAATGTTACCTAAGCAGAGTTATTATTTTTTAGCTATTCTTTCGATTGGCATCATAAAAGTAGGGTGATTTTTTTTTGACATTTGAGTCGGTTCGATTCCCAGACGAAGCAAGTAATTTTTAGAAAATCTATGAATGCGGAATTACTAAGTTTTAAAAATAACATAAAGTCTTCTTTAAGCAAAATACACTATCTACGATATTTAAGGTACTTCCCCTTCATGTCCCATAAGTTTGGGACGCCCTGTATAGATTGTTTTATCTCGTCAAGCGTTTTCCATGCTCATTGACGCGTGTGCCCACACTTTCTTACTATCTACTGTTTTTTGTTGTTTTACGCTAGTTGTGAGTAGAGATAGGCGTGGTATGTAAATACGACACGCGGATACGAATCTATAGTGGAAAGCTGTTAAACCATTGGAACTGAATAAATGAATGAAAAATTTAGGTTATTGGTTTTGTAATAAAATGTTTAGGAAATTATTTTTCCGGGTTTTTGACATCAAATTAGGTAACTATATAAACTAATCTCTATTTAATTATTTATTTATTTATTATCTTCCGTATGTCGAACAATATTTTTTTGTTTGATTTTTGATCTTGTTACCATCTCAACTTTACCTATACTGTTTTAGGGCCACTCAAGGGTCACTCTAGACTAGATCTAGAGATCACTTCTTAGAGAAGGCTGCCCATTGTGCATTTTTATAGTATTGATATTTGGTTGTTTTTTGATTGTAGGGTGTACAATAAAAAAATTACATTAATTCATTCATTCACTCTTTAGAAAGAAGCACAGACAGGTTACATAATACTGATCAAAATAATGCTTCACCATTTCGAGTACCCAGGTACCAAGATACTTATTTCATTTGTTTCGCTAAAGAACGGCAAAGGATAATGGTCAAAAAAAACCCAGACCCGGCGCAAACGCAATGTATCTCAAATGATAAGCAAAAATGAGTAGATAAATCCTGTTTAGGAGGTATCATCGAAATTGATGTCCTCTATGCAGAATTTATTTACTTCCTCATTATTGCCTATAATTTGTAGCTAAATTTCGTTTGCGCCGGGCCTGGGTTTTTTTCATACATTATTTGGCATTATCCTTATTATTTTACAGATTTCCACTTGGTACGATCTTGGAACGTCGAGTGAGAATCTGAGTCGTTCATAACATTCTTCACACAAGCGTGCAGATTTGTTTTCCAAAATATCATCAACTTGCTAAGCATGTTCGCCTAGTTAGGTGGTCCCATTCCAGCTCTTCCATAGAAACTGATAAGTGCATAGATACCTTATCAAAAAGTTTGGTCTACTCACTGAGGTGCTAATTACACACAAAATAATAAGAGTCATGAGAAATGAACTGGTTATGATTGCATCAATTCATTGCATAAAACTCAGTTCCTAATCGTGAGAATGTAACCTAATGTACCTAGTTGGTCTATTTAAGTTGTTACCTAATGAATCTACCAAGATTGACTTAAAGATTTATTTAATTACCACT
This sequence comes from Epirrhoe alternata, assembly GCA_963565295.1. Classification (NCBI taxonomy): domain Eukaryota; kingdom Metazoa; phylum Arthropoda; class Insecta; order Lepidoptera; family Geometridae; genus Epirrhoe; species Epirrhoe alternata. The sequence goes on along the minus strand of OY751381.1, from coordinate 5,584,457 downwards.
CCGCCAATATTAATTACCTCCAGGAAATATAAGAATTTAGAACAAATGCATTGTAACTAATTATAAAATTGGTTTGTATCAAGATTTTACATTACGTTGCATAACAGAGACAGATAGATAGAAAAAAAATTTAAAATGACACACACACAGACAAACATAATTAGATTGATAGAATAATTTATTTGATAGATTCATCCCATAATATCATAGAGATAAGATTCATCCCAAAAAGTACAATAATTGGAATGATGTTACAAATAAAGAGCTTCTCCCAAACAGAGATGACCGAATGAAATGACCGGGATGTCAGTTTGTTGTTGGACAAAGGCTTTTACCTTGTGCACAGAACACTTTAACCGCAAGCATTCCAGCGTTTTCAACTGACATACTTGTGGGATGTGAACTCACCTCCTACGCATTATACAAACATAGGGATACATCGCTAGTTACTGGCTTGACTTTATTCAGATGATATGTCATATCATCCCCAAATTTTTTATGCGAATTCAACTTACCCCTTGGTATTATCAACTGAGCGCTTCCGTGCTTCGGGGCATATCCTGGCTATAAAGTTGTTAAGCCATGACGGAGGCTTTAAGGCGACCTAATAACTCCGTCACCAAAGTTGAACACTGACTCATACAAACTTAACTTACCATGACCAGTGACCACCAATAAGGTTTTGGTTTTGGCTCAGTATTTTGTACAGTTTCATTAGCACAAACTAAAATACAGTTTTATAGGTAGGCACCTATTTATAATCTACTAGCTGTCCGTCGCGGTGTTACCGGTCCCTCGGAAAAACATCACTTTCCCGGGATAAAATATAGCCTATGTTCATCAGCGATAATTTAGGATTCTAATGGTGAAATAATTTTTAAAATCGGTCCAGTAGTTTCGGAGCCTATTCAATTCAAACAAACAAACAAATCTTTCTTCCTTAAAATATTATAATAATGTAGATAAGCAGATAGGATAGATAGATAGGCTAAGATCTTTTATTATAGATTATCTTCTTTCCAAATATTTTGGGCAACGAAAAATTAACAAAACGATTTATATGTTATTTGTCTTGTTTCAGGATTTAGCTTTTATTAAATAATAAATAAATAATGCTAGACATTTCACACCAAACCACAGAATACAAATGGACCAAACTAAGCAAAGCTTGTACAATGGGATCCAGATAACTGTTATACTACTTAAATACTTTTTGTTTGTAAATACATACATTATACATAGAAACACCCAGACCCAAGATTGCAGGTCATACAGATATTTATCCTGTGGCGGGTATCGAACCCGCAACCTTCTGTGTCACAAGCGGGCTTTCACCCACTACGCCACAGAGGTCGTCAGAAATTCTTGGTATTTACCTAAGCTAGTACCCGGTACGTTCATTGTTGGTATTGGAATTCTCAATTCAATTTCGGACCTTGTTATTGTAACTGCACTTGGCGTACAAAGGCTAGAAGCAGGGAAGTGCGAAACAAGTGGGCTAACAGCCGAACCGTGTACATCTGTTATCAAAGCCGTTGAGATTATACACCTCTAAGGCTATCCGGCTAGCTCAACTTATCACGCCTGGCAGAGACATGACTCGCTGCTACGAATGGTACAGTTATCCATCCAGTTGAGTTTGACTGAGGTCAAAGACTATTCGTGAAGATAAGCCAATACAACAATTAGGTTCTGGATAGTGAGTGATGTATCTTTTAAGAACAGGACCTATTTAGCTGGATTTGGGGACACCTAAAAGACTAGCAAGAGGCAGTTAGGTACCATTTTCTTAAAGCGTTTTGATTTTTGAACCGTCATAGCTGATGCGATCTGGGTGCTGTTAGAATAACTGAATCCCAATCAGGCTTGTGGCGACCTCTAACTGCGATTGCCTGAACTACAAGGGCGACGACCCCTGTGGCGCAGTGGGTGAAAGCCCGCTTGAGGCGCAGCAGGTTGCGGGTTCGATCCCCGCCGCGGGATAAATGTTTGTATGATCTGCAAATATTTATCTCGGGTCTGGGTGTTTCTATGTATAATATGTATGTATTTACAAACAAAAAAGTATATAAGTAAGTGTATCGGTAATCTGGTTCCCATAGTACAAGCTATGCTTAGTTTGGGGCTAGATGATGCTGTGTGAAATTGTCCAGCATTAAGAATAAGAATAAGAATACATTTATTCGCAGTTTTACAAAAATTTAACAAAAAATAAAAAATAAAACAAAGAATAGGCATAAGTAAAAATTAATTATTTAATTTAATAGAGTAGCCAATTACAGTGACCTAGCTACTTCAGAGCTTCACCGCTAGATGGCGCTGGCGCGCTACCAACCGACGCGATTTGAATCCTAGATCTCGCAAGTAACATTATTCTTGGCAATTAGCCTTTATAGAACTATCCGACATAAACTGTTGGCCACAAGGGCCCCAAGGTAAGTGGACAAGATGGTGTCGACCTTGGTGAGGTTAGAACTACCTCTTTGCCATGGATTGGGGGAATACCACCTACCCCCAAAGGCTTTTTAGGAAAAAAAACTAAAACGTTTATTAATAAACGTCGGTTAGATCATCTAGTAATCATCCAGATGCATCATTTCGAAGACGTTCTTCGAATCAACGGAAGTATGGATGCTACACTGGTGTAAGAAAGTCGCCTATAATTAAAAATACCCGTACATAAGTACTACCTCTACTCAAAGTTTGTTTAGTCTATGGCAGCGTCCGAGCGCACCGTTACGTCCGATCTCACCGCAGTACCCGCAAATGATCTCGACATCGTGCAAGGTCACCAGTACTTATAACTAATGATAGGCATTGGTGCCTCTCAGCTAGCAAACACAGGAAATGCAACAACACGAATTGTGAATCAAACAGCAAAATGTTATGGTTAATTAGTTTTTTTATAACAATACATAAGTAATTTTTGAAATAATTATTTATAGTGTTAATCCACATTAACATTATAAATAATCATTAACCGGTGCTTAACCGATAAATATGAGCTTATCAAGAATTTCGAGTCTGACGTCAGGGTTCCGTGGCCGACCGGTTGAAGGCACTCCGGCTTTAGGAGGATCATCTGATCGGCGCGGGTTCGAATCCCGTCGGAATCAAAAATTTTGATAAGACTTTTCATTTCTTAATACATAAGTAGATACTGCCAATTAATAAAGCCGTTTATTTCAGGCTCAATTAATCTACAGCCATTAAAAAACCAGTCTCACTTACATTTATTATAACCTATTTTAGGTAAGGATGAGCGTAGGCGCTTTTAATATTTGGTAATGTGTAGTGTAGGTGCTTAAATCTAGTACGTAAAGATGAAATGGCTATGTTTTATGTTGTCTTACTAACGGGTTAAGTAAGATCTTATCTTCTACCAAATATTATTTATTTTTTTATAGTTGTAAATCTCGCATAAAATATAATAAAAATTTAAACCTGTAATTTCTGCAAGGTTTCCGACGAGCATAAAAATATACCTACTTGAACACTATGAAAAAACCTTTCAAATCTAAAAGCCCTCAAATCCCAAAGAGCTCTTTTAAAGCCATATTTTTAAAAGAAAGGCAATCATTTGGAAGTTATATTTTAAAACTTAAGTTACCTAATATCTAGACTTGGCCAAGGTTGGAGTTATAAAACTGTAAGGATACTTAATCTCCGAAGGTTACTTCAACATCTTGAAAGATCTTGAATAATTTATAATCTGAGGACCCTTAGTATCAACTCCGCGAAGCTCCTGGCGCAGCTGTTTATTCTATAGCCCGGTAGGATACCAAATTACGAGAGCCGTCGAAAGTACTTGAGTACCGCGCTTTAGGTATCTAGAAAATCTTGAGCGGGATTGAGGGATTCTATTAATAAAGCTGCTGACAAAGCTTAGGATTTGAACCAGTAAGTCAAGGTCAATGTTAAAGCACCTTATTTTGAGTTTGTATACGTTTTTGTTTATTTTACGGGAAACAAACAGCCACGAAATATTATAAGAAGTTATAAGTATACTATTTCATTTGAATGTGCGTCATATAATGTGACACACACACACAGAGTGTCCTGGCATGCAATAATATTCCAACTACGGTCACGCTTGAGCCAAGTTCATAAAATCATGAAAAAATCGTCGAAAGCTCTGGAGACAAACGACCCGACCAAGTCAACATCCTACCGAAGTGAATTGTCGCTGATGTATGCGTAGAATCTAATCCATTTGGCGGCAAATAAGCAAACACGCCGAGCGGAAGGGAGCGATGCAATCAGCGCAGGGGAAACGACGATTTGACGGCAATTTCTCGTCACCAACACAGCCAGTAGTAGGTATGTAGACGGGAATGTGATACATGATTTGTAACAAATCGCCTAGATCAACAGTATTCAAACTTGGAGTACCTACCTATTTAACCATTAAATTAGAATTTACCGAAGAGATTTTACTTCTTTAATATAATTTATCGCTATTATTATTTTGTTTTCTAATATAGATGTACGTGTATATTTCCTAGCATCTAAACTTAACTTTGACGAGTCTCAATTTTCTTTGACTGGCTCCCCACTGAGCTTGACTTTATTTGATGGATCACCTTAAAGAATGATAGGCCCCAAACCGTGTTTGTTGCCCTGATTCTTCACGGTATTGGTCGCGAAAGAACAGGAGTTAAATTACTTAGTTCTAAGACAATGTCATCCCAGCGGTCCTACTGAATAAATGCTTTTTGACTTTGACTTTTGACTTTCCATATCAGCTATCACCAATACTTACTTACCTAAATGATTTTGATAGAAATAAACTTGCAATAACGCTTCAATGTAGATAATTTTGAACATTGTCGTTTAGCAACCAAGCATATCACTATCTAAAGTCGTAAATTCTATTCGCTCTGTGATAATCCTAGCGTAGATTTAAACGCTATTTACACAATACCATTCTGTCATACCATTCTTGCTTTCACAAACTCAACGGAGCAAGAGCTAGAGGCATGAATGGTATTGTGTAAATGACGTTTTAGGTAACCAGCCGTGGAAATCCTAGTGGAAATTAAGAGCGAAGAAAATCTTTCGTGCATTCGATTCAAGAGCCTGAATCTCAGGCTCGACTTTGAGCTCAGCACTATCGGATTGTCCAAAGTGAAATTACATTATAGAAGCAATCCTATCGGAAACTTAGCGACATGAATAAGTTTTGTTCCTATTTCGGAGATGCGCTTTTATTTTGTGCAACGTGATTAAAAATGCTTTTCTTTGGAATATTACTTACTCCGTTTTTTTAGCACAATTCACAATATTTTTTAGCTCAAGCTCCTTTACGCACTGGTGGTTGAACCGGAGTACAATTTGTGGCGGTTAGGTGCGGAAGCCGTATAACAAGCGGTTGCATACTAAAACTGGATAAGCGGACCGCCATGCGGCTAGCTGCCCCGCGGTTCAACCGCTAAGAGAATTTATTCTGTGTTTTTGGCTGAAAAAGTTACTAAAATTATTACAAAAACCGATTTTGTTTACTATTTAGCAAAAGCTAAAATCTTTAAGCATGTCATATTCCGACACCCATCGAGTACATTACCGTTGAAACCTCACAAACAACCCTCCACCCACACATTTTATAGCAACCCACGTCATTGAGATCATAAATTTGAATATGTTGCATATTATTTACATGCGTAAAATTTTCCTATCAAAGGTATCGCAGACGACACTAGCTTAGATGTTTGGAGAAAACGGAGACCGTCAAATAACGGCCAACAAAATTTATAAAAACAATTATTGTTCGTCCATACTACGTTTAGATTTTTGGCATTGTACCTTAAGTAAAACCTTTTCTGGCCAGCTTTTAAATGGTTTCTGGTTTTTACTTATTTTTACCAATATCTAGTCAAGTAGGTACTATATTTATGGTTGCTACCTATTATATTATATTTATAGGTATTGCCAAATAAAGTTTATGACAGTTATCAAGATAATAAATAAAATATGAAGTTATGCTAACGGTGGCTGAGAGTTATAAATTTTACTATCTGTAAAGTCATTTTCAAGGATCATGTACTTAATCTATTTTATATATGGATTATGTACGTAAAAATAGTTCGTCCTTTTTAAGAAAATTACTAAGACCTAAATTTAGCTCGATTTAATCCCGGCTTTTGACGTCACGTCAAGGATTGGAGATCACGAATATAAAATTCATCTTTATTATACCTCACTTCGCTTCAGTGATTGAGTTAGATTTACCTTCATTTTATAATACATATTACGTACCTTATTGTATTTAGTTAGGCCGTCCAACATAACGAACATGCGTAAAACTACAAAGAGTTTGTAAGGTGACAAAAATATCACGTGTTCACGCATGCCACCAGTTTCCTGGATTATAGGATTATGCTGACTGATAGGATAATCCTCTAATGTTCCTAATAATTTTATCGTTAGTTATTTTATCGTTTATAAATAAGACGCAATTTATCACAGGTCTTATTTATATTTTCAGAAGAGTTACGTTGTGTAGAGATGAATAAATAAAATAAAATTAATTAATGAAAAAATGAATGTTGGTACATAATCATCTAAAAGATAAATTGTGAACTAATAAACCTTATGAAAAAATGTACAATGGGCGGTCTTATTGCTCAGAAGCAATCTCTCCCAGGCAATATTTGGATGGAGAGAAGCATATTGACTGAAATGTATTAATGCAGGGGTGTACAAACATTATCACCCATGCTTTATATTCTTATTAGTTATAGGTAGTCTTATTAGTTACAGTCTTAAATTATTATTTTATGTATATAATAATATGAATAAAAATAGGGAAAGAGATATTAATTAATGACTTTTTACCTAGGTAGGTACTGGTAAAGCTGCGGAAATTAAATGTTTTTTTTTTTAAATTATATTTTCATAGTAATTAGGTAAGTATTTAAGTCGTATTTTTTTGGAGGGGGCCACTATTAAATAAAAAAGTAGATTGACGCAAAACTAGTCCGTTTAAAATATTTCACGACAAAAATGTTTTTCTCTCGTTGCAATAATTCACGATTTATCGACTTTATAATAAATTCACTATAAACTAGACTCAATTATGTCCGACCTAGTTATTGGTTGGCAATTTCATCGCATTATAGTAATTCCCGATGTTACCAAATCACGCCCAGTCGTTTCCCAGGCACGCAATAAGTTATCTGTCCTTTGTGTCAAACTGATGAAGTATTTTCCTGGAGAACCCGCTTATTTTTTATATTGTGAAACATATATACCTACCTTATTGTAACATGTTTGTAGATAATTGCCGACTAGATAATTGACGACCTCTGTGGCGCAGTGGGTGAAAGCCCGCTTGCGACGCAGAAGGTTGCGGGTTCGATCCCCGCGGCGGGATAAATGTTTGTATGCTCTGCAAATATTTATCTCGGGTCTGGGTGTTTCTATGTAAAATATGTATGTATTTACAAACAAAAAGTATATAAGAAGTATATCAGTTATCTGGTTCCCATAGTACAAGCTTTGCCTAGTTTGGGGCTAGATGATGCTGTGTGAAATGTCCAGCATTATTTATTTATTTAATTGCATATCAAAGTTATTATTTTGTAATTTTAGTTTATAAAATATACTTAATAATATGTTTTTCTTTTTAAACTTATACGATTTAAATGTGTTATTTAAATGCGAAATCAGGGGACGAGATTGCCCCAGTCCCCCCATGACCACGGTGCAAATGGTGCAATGCAACCCGATAAAATAGCTAAAGATTTGGAATCAGCTTCCCGCGTCTGTATTTCTGCTGAGCTATGACCCTGTTGTTTTCAAGAAGAGAGTTAATAGACACCTTCTGGGTAGGCTCGCTCCATTGTAGACCTCGTTCTTGTCTATGTTTCGAGGTCAAGAGCCGACCCATTCATCATAAAAAAAAAGATTATCTAAAAATCCTTTACACGATCTTCTCGTCCCGTTATTAAAAACAATAAGTAAGTAATACATTCTGTCAGAGATTATTTTACTGTTCGTTGTTTCTGTAAATAAATAATCCCACCCACTGATTGTTCTTGCAACTACACACACCAAGCACTTCTAGCTATTGGTATTTAAGTCGATATTACAGGAACTTGACCTCATGCAGCGTAACTGCACTGACCGTAACCCAGGTAGCATACAATTAGTTACAACTCATAGAATTCATTACACTGAATGCACTTTAAGCACGCTTTTCTATGATAAATTAGCTGGTTAATCTTTCTTGTTTACTTCCTTCTCGAAGCTGTATGCCATTTATGTTTGTTATCCCGTTTGGACACAGGCTATTCTAGACTTTGACTCTAATGAGCTCTCTACATATTCCCCGATGACAGACGAATGCCGACGGTCACGAACGTGAGAGAGCCTCATCGCCTGTATTCGCCTGTCATCTTTTATCCAAATCGGCAAATAGTTCGGCGAAGTAGAGTAACCGTTATACTTAGGTATTTAATATATTTTATGTTGACTATATTTAAGGCGAAAACCATTGGAAGAGATCGTTACAAAGCAGAGAGAAGACATCCAGAAACGTCGGTGCCGAAGCAAATCTGTGTAGGAAGGACGTTAGGATTCTCATAGAATTTGAACGTCCTAGCAACAATTTCATACTTGTTAACGAAGCGTCCTAGATTTATTTATTTACCTTCAGTGCTTCCCTGTCAGAAGTGTCAAGTATTTTGACAGGCGCAATCGCCCCGGGCGGTATTACCTGAAACAACACGCCGGGATTAATCTCTGAACAAGCTGCGCGCACGCAGAAGCCCTTCAACTGATAGCCACATTGATTGGTTTAATGTTATATAAATTTACGTACTGCCATGAAAGATGAACAGTTTCATTTTGTTAAACGGCATTTCTTTCAGATTTCTAAGATTTTTTTAATGAATATACTATAAGTATATTCATTAAAAAAATCTTAGAAATCTGTAGGTTTAATATTATACTCGTACTATGGACTAAGAAATATGCAGGGCATCTTTTGTATAATTCTTGAGCCTACTATGATGATATGAGTAGAAAGGTAGCTCAACCTTTCTACTCATAAATTATACACAATTCATATGATTATGCGAGTGTTTTGCGATGGTTGGGTGTTTACATTTTATAAGCATCTTAAATTAGTTTGCCTTTCATGCGGACCACCCTATCTTTTATGTTTGCTATTCATACCCAATGGTCAGGGTTACAGAGTGACCTCCATCTGTATGCAAAAACAACATGCTAATCGCAGATTTGCATACTTAACAATGGAATTAATACAGGGTGGTGGGTGCAAACCGGTTTAAAAACTGCGAGCTCTAGAAAACTTCGACCTCTGCAACTTTAATGATTTATACATCGACAGGACGCAACCTTTGCCTACAATCAACGGGAAGCTGTAGGTACCCGGGACGTTGTATGAGATGGAAATGGCTTGCCTAGTGCTTTGACCAGGCTCTCAGCTTTAATTAGTATTAGCCACAGAAAATAAATGATGAATACCAACGTACGTGTGAACTGTGAAGGTGAACAAGGTGCATTTCTCACAATGTTTTTCTTCGCCGTATGATTTAAAGCGCTTAGGCATATATATATTTTTCTAAATCTAAAAACCCATTTATCCACGACCAGGAACGCGGATTAAATGTTCTACTCGTATACCAACTAACTTTAGGTATCGATAGGTTTTTTTTATACTTAATCTAGAGATGACAATTCTGAAAGCATGTTGAAATTGTTTGGGCTTAGTTGTTATAAAAAACTATTACAAGTAACTCAAACTTTTCAGAAAAAAACGCTGTCAATACATTGAAGTCATTTTCGTATTGTGTGATTTGTTGAGCTCTATTGGGATGACAACTGGGAATGGATTTCAAGTTAGACAATAAGGCAGCTTATCCATATACTATTTACTCACTACACGAGAACGATAGGAATCTATTGATGATGATTTCATGCTTTTTATAGGGTTTCATCTGTTTGCCGTTTGCGATAGCTGTTTGCGTCAACTGTGAAATCATTTCGCACGACTTGATCTCATGAACCAGCATCAACAGGGGCGCACTCGAAATATGATTGTAATACTAATTCTCATGGGGTTTTCCTTCACCGTTTAAATAAAAATAATACAGGGGTTTCGAGCCCACCCTTTTACGCCTAAGTAAAATGTATAAAATAAACAAAAAACTCTTTAAAGTAACAACGTTTTATGTAACGTACCTAGTAACGTTTATTAAATAAGTAGCAACACAGTGGAGTATTGAGACAGTTGGTTTAAAATACCTACAGTCATTGCAAGCAATAAGCAGGTACCTACTCTAAAATAAGACCCTATCATTGCAGATAGAAGATCTCAAAAGAAAAGGTCAAGGACGCAATTCCTTTAGTTTTATCGAGAACGTTCCAAATAAATGTTTTATACCTCCATCATTAGGTGTAAGCCGGTGTCGCTGTATCTAGACCACTTACGCCTTCCCAGCTCATTTTCTCGGCAACAAGCGCCGATAAAAACTAACAAACCGTAGCCTGACCCCATTAGCCGTAAACAGAGAGTGCGGTTCCGTTCTGTTCTTATTAGATATCTCGCTAATATACCTGAGCTTCGCATTGATTAAACAACGGGACGGCATTCTAGCGCGTTGTCACATAATAGTACCTAAGTTCCACTAAGGTTCCACTAATAGAAATAACGCTAGATGTCGCCCACGGCTTTGGTAACGTAGAGCTGAGCGTAGAGGCAACTTTAAGCAGTTCAAGGTCATTTAAAACGACTTGGAATGCTTGTGACAGTCAAAACTTCTTTCAAATCACAACCAAGTTTTATTTTATATTTAAAATTAGAATAAGTACCTATGATAACAGTAGGTATAAAATTGTAGGGACTTGCCTTACCATTAACCTAAGAAAACAATTTCAAAGACCAAGAAAGAACAAGGAGTGACAATTGATTTGCCAGCAAACGAAGCGTGGCCAGGTACTGTTCGCCTTGACGTGCTCGAATGCTGTTCAATTACTCGGAATGATCGGTCCACCGGTGCGAAATGATGGATAATTATAAACTGAACCAGTAAGGTGAAAATAACATCGCTTTTGATATCAAGGGGTGAAAAGTTACCTTATTCCCGTCACGAAGCTATATTTTATTTGCTTTCCAAGAAATAGTCACAGTCAAAAAGCATTTATTCAGTAGGACCGCTGGGATCACTTAGAATAGTCTTAAAACTAATTTTACTCAAGTTCTTGCGCGACCAATACCGTGAAGAATCAGGGCAACAAACACGGTTTAGGGCCTACCATTATTTTAGGTGATCCAGTCAAGCTCCAGTGGGGAGCCAGTCAAACAAAATTGAGATGCTCATAAAGTATTACAAAGACCTAACGCATCAACAAAGTACTTCGCCTGGCATCGCACCCTACACTTGACTAACTTTGGTGGTACCTACCTAGCTTTGGCGATAATACCTACGAGAGATAAATATGGAATGTATAGAAGTTTAAATTTTCTATGCAATTAGGTACACGCCTGCACCTTTTTCTTACTACAAGTCCTAGCTAGGGCTTGATAGCGTGTAAATTTTTTTTCAATTGTAAATTACCAATTTATCAATATGGTAAGTGTACCACCGGTCCATAATTATCACATCCACAGGATACTGTAATACGGGCACCAACGAATTGGTCGATGTCCGTTTTAATTGGTCTGCTGATGGAAATTGTATCAAAGCTGTTTCAATTGGTGCAGTTTCGCAACGCCTTTGTTTTTACTTAATTTATACGCGGAGCGCCTTGCCTGTCTTAAAATTTCAGTAATATTATTGTAACGACCACTGACGATCCTGGGTGCAGAGTGGGCTAAAGTGAAAGTCAAAAATCATTTATTCGGTAGGACCGCTGGGATCACTCATAATAGTCTTAAAACAAGGTAATTCTATCTGTTCCTTCGCGACTAATACCGTGAAGAACTAGGACAACAAAAGCTCGCCTGTGACGCTGAATATTGCGAATCCGATTACCGCCAACAAATGGGGAGGATGTGAAGACTAAGTTTATCAATTCACTGAAACGATAAAAAAAATAACGCGTTCCTTAAACCCTTTAACATACTCACCATTTTTGCCACTGAATATTAACTCTTATTTCGTTGAGTTTTAGAAAGCAAGAGGCAAGAATAGTATCGTGTAAATAGCGTTTAATGGCTCGTTGGGACTTGGAACGCGAGCCACTGTCGCCTGGCCCCTTGACCGACACTTGGGAAGTCGGGCGTTTCTTGCAACCTCTTGAGGGTTGAGTGAAAGACTTACGAGTATTTTACTCTTTTGCAGTTAGTTCGTTTTTGATTGAGAGGAGTATTTTGTAATTGAATAGTTTGAGCTTATTTTACATCTTTGAATATGTTTAAGGGTATAATTAAATGCTTGATAGACACATGCACCTAACTAGTCCCTTGCGGCTTTATGTTTAGGTATTAATATTTTCAAGAAAAATTTTTGTGCATACCTATGTTCTAATTCGGGAACAACCATAGATCATAAAGTATTTTTCTGAGGGAACAACTGATTGAAAGTGGCAATACCAACTACCCTGCTGCATGTAGTTAGGTATAGGCAATAAACCTCTAAGTATCTAAATGTCTTACTCTGAGCAGCAGGGCACATTTTATTTTAGGGGAATCGGTCTCGTGACAGGGCTGTCTTTTGAACCTACTAGCGGTAGAGCCGCGGATCGGCTAACCGCATGGCGAGCCGCTTTTCCAGTTTTAGTATGCAACCGCTTGTCATCGTACGCATCTAACCGCCACTAACCGCCACAAAATCGTACTAAAATTTTAACCGCGGAGCGCGGTTCAACCGCTTATGCCTAAGGGAGCTTATTGTTTGAACAATATTGTTCAAAAAATATGTTATAATAAAATGTATATCTAAATAAAGTATCGTTATCGTGTGGCAATTCGATTCAACATAACCGATTTTCTTCTAAAATCTGATATTTACGCTTAAGCTTAACACTTGAAGGGGTAGGTAATTACAGGCTTAGTTTTTGCCGGCAATCGCTCATACGGTAATTCAGCGGCACGTTTAGCGGTCATTTGAGCAATTAAATATAGCTCATTAATGAACCGTATGACGACCAAGCCGTGCCATGCGATGTGCCAAAAACCAGCATATTAGGAGGGAACTACCAGAGCACACATATTTCAAGGTTGTCTAAGCTCATGTTCAGCTAATAGAAATTGTATGAGAGGGAGAGTTAAGCTGATCGCACATATGTCCGCGCCGTACGCGCCGCAGTCATTTTTCTATATTTTTATAAAAATAAAATGCGGTTAGCTTCTGAAGTCTCAGCATTTCCTCTACTGAATTGACAGTTCGGCGCTGTTGGGTCATGCGACCACCTTTATATACCTTATTGAAACAATACAATACAATACAAATACATTTGTTGCAATGATGTTTTTAAGAAGAGAGTTAATAGGCACCTTCTGGGTAGGCTTGCTCCATCGTAGACCTCATTCTTGCCTATGTAAGTTTCGAGGTCAAGAGTCGACCCATTCATCATAAAAAAAAAAAAAAAAAATTATAAAAGTAGTGTAAACAATTTGCTACATTTAAGGTGTTTTTCTAAAGATTCGATAATTTTGAAATATCAACAGTTCCGGAATTTAATAGAGTATGGTATATGCAGCGATATAGCTGTGAACCTGTTTTCTTAAATTACCCTATGCACTTACATCGTACATAGGTATACAATAAGCACTTGCATCATTGGCACCCCAGTACTAAAGCCAGCACTACCCTCCATACAAAGTACCTAAAGAAAAGACAGACATTCTGAGTATTTGAAACCAGGATAACGTACGTGCCGAGGACCTTTGACAAAGTAATGACGGTGCGCAGACAAAGGACCTCCCCTTGCAACCTCAGGCCAACGGCTGAAGTAACGTTTGAAGTTGCTATATTTCCCTGTAAGTTCGCATTTTTTGTTGTTACTGAAGATATTTAAAGCGCCAGTAATAGATTACCTCATTGATATGGCTAAGTTGACAACCCAAATCAAAATCATCATCTTCCTGTGAATCCGTCATCTCATACACATCGAAATTATTTAGTACTAGCTGTTCGTCGCGGTGTACTCGCGTTCCCTCGGGAAAACTTCACTTTCCCGGGATAAAATATAGCCTTTGTTCATCAAGGATAATGTAGGATTCTAATGGTGAAAGAATTTTTCAAATCGGTGAAGTAGTTTCGGAGCCTATTCAATTCAAACAAACAAACAATTTTTTCCTCTTTATAATATTATTATTATAGTATAGACTAGCTGCGCTCCCGCGGTGTGACCCGCGGTCCCTCGGGGTTTTTTCGGGTTAAACAGTATAAGCCTATATCCTTCCCTGGGATACAACCTATAACTATGACAATTTTCAGCCTAATCTGTTCAGTGGTTTGGGTGTGAAAAGGTAACAAACAGCCAAACGGACAGAGTTACTTTCACATTTATAATATTAGTATGGATGGATTGTTTCATTTTAATTTAGCAACGGGATTGGTAGGCATCTTGCTAATTCAATTTTCCAAGTTTGAAATTGTTGATCTTTGCTCTCAAGTTTATCGTGTTAAACAATTTACTTCTTATTGGACCACTTTGTATAAGCCAACATCGCAAACTAGTCCTGCTAGAATTGCTGGATAAAATAGACACAGTACATGGCCATTAAACAAAATTAAAAATATGCTTAAATAAATAATGTTGGGCATTTCACCCAGTCCCAAACTAAGCAAAGCTACTATGGGAACCAGATAACTGGTATACTACTAATATACTATTTTTTGTAAATACATACCTACATATTATACATAGGTACACCCAGACCCGAGATAAATAAATAAAATAAATAAATAATGCTGGACATTTTCACACAGCATCATCTAGCCCCAAACTAAGCATAGGGGGACCAGATAACTAATATAATACTTTATATACTTTTTGTATTGCAAATACATACAATATATTATACATAGTAACACTCAGACCCGAAATAAATATTTACAGATCATGCAAACATTTATCCTGCGGCGGGGATCGAACCCGCAACCTTCTGCGTCCCAAGCGTGCTTTGACCAACTGCGCCATAGAGGTCGTCAGTACCTATACATGTATACCTAATGACATTTTAGGCGAAGTGCCTACCTAGCACCTAAGTGGGTACTTACCTAGTTTATGTACAGACCTACAACAAATATGTGAGCCTAACAGCTAGCTGTCTTTTTTTCTCCTCTTAAAACTACCTTAAACAAAATTCATTAGGTTGCCTATCCCATACAGCGTCAATATTGTCTTGGCATTACCATATTATTGGAGTTTCTACACAACTCCCTTCAATATTGCTTTACGTACACGGAACAACGGAATATTTCAAATGTTTTTGGCAAGTATTTTTCTTTAGTAGTTTTTTTAGCCTCTGTATCAAAATACAAAAAATCAGTACCTACCTACTTATATATTTTTCGAACTAGTGTGGTGAAAGGCTCAATGGGGCTTGTTTTTTGCACTTGACATTATTAAAGTATGATCTCGAACTTTTAAGCTATACGACATGTCGGTTTCCTCACGATGTTTTCCTTCACCGTTTGAGAACACCATATTTTTTTTCGTAAATACTCATTCCACGCACCTATATTAGTTTTAAAATAGGGCTACTACATTTTTCCACATAAAGCCCTACATTGTGATAACCCTACACAGAAGTGTTTGGTGATGAGCTGAAACCGCGGTAATGTTTCTGCGAATGCCAAATTAGCCATAATTTGTGGATGCTGCTTCCGCGTACTTATAGAGAACTCTGTAATCCAGTTACGGTTCTCATGAGTTATTACGATTGACTGCTCTGTTTTGGCCTAAGAATGCAGTCAGCTTCGTTAGGAAAATGTTTCAGTTTTTCATATCTGAAGTTTCACGTTTTTTTTTTGCTACTTTTCTTATAAACTTTTCTATATCAAAATGGCGCGGACTTACGTGCGATCAGCTAAAACTTTACACTTTTTTCTTCTAGCCCCCATTGTCCTCACCGTCCGAAAACGAAATTCGTTCCAAAAATAATATCCCTACCATAGCGGATAGATCGAAAAGGAACTGCGAGAATAAGTTTGTGAAGTCAGAAAAAAAAAATTAGATATACTAAAGTAAAAAAAAGGAATCTAAAACTGTTTGTAGGTACCTACCTACACTAGACACCAACGCCCAACTAACATAAGTAACATTTTACTAAGACAAATCGCATACGATGAGCGTTCACACGGGAAAATTGACGTGCGATGCTAAATCGTATCGCACCGTGTAAATGCACCTTAAGTATGAAGAAAAACTCGCACTCTGCCTGCTAACACAAAATCCTATTTTCTACGCGACAGAACTCAAAATTGTCTTGTTACCGTACAGATTGGTTGACCATGGTAAGAAGGTATCATCTTTCTGTCTCCTCGCATAGATACGGCATGCATTGCATTGCATCTTACAGTTATTAAATTCCATCACTAAGTAGGCGTGTACAGCCCAATTACGTAAGATAAATGCAGGTTAAACATAACGGTGTCGTGACGAAATGCACGCTTAAATAACGTTACGAGTACTAACATCTCTTGGGACCGGTTATGCTTCGGACCAAGCAATAATTTAGGAGCCTCTTAATTTTTTTAAAGTACTAGCTGTCCGTCGCGGTGTTACCCGCGTTCTCACGGGAAAACTTCACTTACCCGGGATAAAATATAGCCTATGTTCATCAGGGATAATGGAGGATTCTAATGGTGAAGGAATTTTTCAAATCGGTCCAGTAGTTTCGGAGCCTATTCAATTCAAACAAACAAACAAATCTTATTTAAGGGCGCGTACTACCTCAAAACTGCTTCTACTCTGGATCATATCTATAAAAGTATTGAACCAATATTATTGAAAAAAATATATATTATAGTTGAGGATATAAACTGTTGCTCCATTGTAGTGAAAACACGATTACTAAATATTTTCTCGATAGAAAATAATCACAAACTTCCCTCTGAATTTTACTTAAAAACAAAAGTACTCAATAAATACTTTAGCTAGACTAGTAAAACTTCGTATCTAAACTCAGCTTAGTACACTACGTGGTCCCATTGTTCCGAATTTTGATCTTTTATTGTTTTTGTACTTTTAATTAGCTAAAAAGTGTTTTAGCTCCGTAAATAACGCTGCGCATCCATAGCTCTGTACTCCTCACACGCCGAACAAATCACACTCGCTGTCCCGCTTACAAAATGTTGGCGTAAAATAGGCCTTTAAGTGTAGATATAGATTAAGTTTGTCCAGTCAGCAACAAAAGTCAAATAATACTTAGATGGACTTTTTGAAATGGTTTTTGTTTTCGATAACTTAAACTTTTCTTGAGAAATTATTACGAACCAAGACTTTATCTTCAAAAATTAGTCAAATTTTGGTCATGATGTTACGGATTTCCGAAATATTCAGATTTGTGAAACACGACTGTCGTTGCTGAGTGTACCTATTTATTAAAATTTCATGTCCACGTCACAGCTATCATAAGTACATTTAGTAATAAAAATGTTTAAAATTGTGTGATCCATTATTTTTTGGAGAGAAAATATTCTTTCAGAGGCTTTGTATGGTCAAGTATAAATACTATCCATTGGTATGCATGTGGTAGGTTGTGTTGAACCCATATCTGCGGAAAAGGTTTCCGCACCACCTCGGATTACGCAGTAGGGCTTCTAGGAGGTCATATTATTAGAACAACAGCCACAGCACGAACCAGCAACCTGGGTTAGTTTCTAGGCCATTAGTATTTATTTTATTGTGTCAAGGTAGGTAGGTTAAAGCTGAAAGTTTGCGAGTTTGTTTAGATGTTTGTGTTTCAATCACGCCTTAAAACAGTGAACCGATTTGGATGAAACTTGGAATAGGCGTAGATAGTGACCTGGAATATCATATAGGCTATTCAAAATGTTGGTACCTAGTACCTACCCCGCGGGCGAAGCCGCGTGCAAAAGCTAGTAAACAATAAAACCAAAATTATACTTAAGTACTTACATAAAATTAAGTTAATCGCCTCGAAAAATTGTCTCTTTTCAACGCAAGGAATAGCCACGTGTAGTAAAGTAATAAAATTACTCTTACCACACTACACCAAATAAAAAACCTAGAGCCATCCAACTATCAGTCGAAAAAAATCAACCTTAAAATAATGAAGTTAAAGTTAGAAATCGATCGGCAAATTGCATGTAGATGAATATGCGACAACACGCAGGCTGTAAAGTGGACGACGAGACGTGTACGTGCCATTTCCTCCAGTTTTTTCTTTTTTATTCGAATGTCTCGAGACATGTCCCGTGCGCTATGCGGACTATGCATGGATACTAATCTCCAATAACAAGAATGGTTCTTATTGCAAAACAATACGTTTTAAATTTCCATGTAGCCTGTCCACTAAGATGTAGACAAAGGGTCGTTGCATCGTTCAGTTTGCACTGGGGTTCAGTTTCTCAAACAACAATTTTAAATCTAAGTGGACCATTTTTAACAGGACTGACTATTCAATGAATATTGAGCACTCAAAAACGAAAAAAAAGGTTTCGAGCCCCTAAGCACGGTAGACATTGCCTTAGATCAAGATGTGAGGGGGTAGTCAGAAGCATGTCCAATTACATTCATATTAGACAAAAGCACACATTTACAAAAGCGTATATTTACATACATAGGTAGAAACACTTGCTAATTAGTTCTCCTAAAACTCTCCCTTCACCGATTAAAGCTCGTACATTTTCCAAAAAAAAAATTCATTGATGCAAAAATTATATCTAAACTACGCTATGTCAATTGGGGCACCATATCAGACAAGCTTCTCGTACGCCCAAAGCTACTTGTCCCTTACGGATCCGGGGAGGAACCGGGGGGAACGGGAAAGGCCGGTGTGCCCTGTTAAGTCCGACAATAATCTGGAATCTATTGTCGGATAACCAATGGTCTGACGGGAGGTAGCTTCTCCGCGCATCCCTCTGACTCGCAGATGGCGCAGTGGATGAAGCTAGTACGAGCTGGTAGGCTCGTAGGCGGCGGAACACCGTAGAGGTGGAAGGTGGTGGTACCTCCAAGATTCACTCTGGTGAGTGCGTGGTACGCGATATCACCGCCTTCGCTACTCTTGCCTTGAATGAAGGGATGTGGGTGCCTTGGCGACTCGGTCGGATAAGCACTGACTGACTTGCCTTGGCACCAGTCACTTGTATGGTCTGGATGACGAGGCCGCGGAGAGGGTTCGGAGCAAGGCCGAACCCAGAGGAGGGCGGGAACGGGTTGTTGGCAACATCAGCCCTCCACCGCCTGCCCCGTGAGGGGGCGACTGGTATCCCCTGCCCAACAGGGGACTTGTCGGGTCTGCGGGTGGTAGGAATAAGGGCTCAGGCTGCTCATCATGCAGATCCCGGGAGGGCGGCGACACTGTTAGGCAGGTGACCACGTGTGCCAGCCGTGTGTGTGGGTGCCGAGCGTGGCTGTGGGTGCCATTACCGGGATTGTGCTCAAGGCAAAATGCGAGAGTGGCACCGGCGTGTTCCGTAGGAGGTCCCGGACTCTTTTTATTCCGGAGCTATTAAAAAAGCTTGTTGTAAGGATTCAAATAAAAAAACATGCTACATCTCAAATAAAGAAATCAAAAAAAAAACAAATAAAAAAAAACAATTTTTTATTTCAGGCAACATAAGTCAAGTACAAGATCTTAAATACTTAAAACAACGGCCCATATTATAACATAACCTTAATCTAAAAATAAACTTATTTACTAGCACAAAATACAAGATTGTTGTAATTTTTTTTTTAATTTACGGTTTCAGAGAATAATAGAACATTTATATTCTATTCTATTTCTAAGTATAAAGAAAAAAATATTGAAGTAAGTAATTCTTATAATCAAGTTACCGTATTAATAATTTATTAATGAAACTTGCAATACCCCATTCTCATTTTCAACAACATTTACTTCTATATTAGCTTTAGCACAAAATGATTTAAACTCGTCTATAATCAAAATGCTATTGAAGTAAATCAAAGGTTTATGACCACGTGTATTTTTAGTATTACATATTTTTTCTAACTGATGTTGTTCTACATGTGATGCCATCATAGAGAAAAAATTTATATTATTTCTTTGAGCGGCATAATGCGCCGGTACACTCCCCGATGCATCTCTGGCACTAAATACTCTCATACATTGATCGGGATTTAATTTCTTAATTGTGTTTTCCAGAATCAGCATTTCAAACTGAAGACATAAACTATAATGTAGAATTGTTCGATTGTATCCCGCCCCCACTAAAGGAGTTGTCAGTAAGTTCGTCAGATCGTCAGGTTCAATATGTTGTATAAACATAACCATGACCTGGATCATGACGGATTTAGTAGCATCACTGGTCAGGACTGAAGGGTGCTGATGTAAGAAAGCAAGCGTGAATATATTCATTATTGGAATATTCTCAAAAAAAAAAAGTTTGCCTAACTTAGTGCAATCCAATCTGACAATTATTTTTATAATTCTCTCCATTACTATGAGGTTACGTTCATCGTGCGTACACTCTAGAAAACACGGAAATGAAAAATTTTCTGAAACTAAGTACATGAAATCATCTAAATTGTTATCATTTAAATATGTGTCAAGATTGTTTAACAAAAACAGAGCAATGTTTGTGTGATATTCTCTGACAGCACAATTTAGTGCAGATGGAGCAGATTCCGAAGAATGTCTTAGCGAAAGCAAAGTATCGCATAAACTCTTTGAAGTCAATTTGGATAGTACTTTGTCAATTTCTAGTTTTGCATCAAAAAACCCTCTGATACCTTTATTGTCGTTAACTAAAATATGGTTCATGTATTGCCAAGCTGCTTCGTTATTCTGTTTTAGTTTATCGCAGAGGAATTCGCAAAAAAAATATTCGGCGTAAGTGAAATGGACAAATCTGGGTTCATTCTGATAAATATTGCCAATAATGCCAGTTTTTTCCTCGCCTGAATTAAATGTTTGCATCAATTCTAGTGAACGTGTTAAATCGTCATCAGTTAAAAGCCTTGCATCGTTGTTTTTGTGTAATAATGCATAGGCAGCCATAATTTTATGATTCTCAATGAATGCAATATGCATTAGCTCTATCACCTTTTTTATGTCTGGGTGTTTGTGACATAGACAATTGCTTTTTTCGCCAAAACGTATTTTATAAAATTTGATGTCAATAAATTTCTCGTAGAGTGTTATCAAATTAAAAGGATCATAGAATTTAGTATAATATGGTGAAAAAGAAACATAGGAAGTATTGAAAGATGCTCCATAAGTTTCCGCAATCATATGTAAATGCAGTGGTGTTGATGTAAAATCGTTTTTGTAGCTTGTCATTTTGTGTGTTATTGCATTTAAAAAATTTTGTATATAGAAATCCGTACTTTCAAACTGTTCCGTTAAATTTCTCTTCCACAACTTTTTCAAGAAATTAATTTGATCATTGCTTGAGAAGCTTTTTAAAGTATAAGCAATTGTATTCAATTCAAGTTCTAGTTCATTTAGAATCAAATAAGATCTGGAAGTTATCAATAATTGTGCTATCCTAGATTTAATTAATTCCTTAAATAATTCTATTGCTTCTTTCTTATAATCAGGACACACTTCGTCAAAACCATCTAAAATGATAGTAACTCTATCATTATTATACATATTTAAAAAAACCCGAAATTCAAAGACAGTGAATTGACAAGTATTTTTTATAGGATCTTCACTATTTAAATAAACTTGGTTCGTATTGACAACAGATAAACTATTTATTATATCAGCAAACTCTTCATTCGTTTCTCTATTAACGACATCAGTGTTAATTTTATAAAATGCCCGGTATATAATTATTAATAACCATTTCAATCTTGTGTCAGTATCACAATCATGCCACATACTGAACTCATGCGTAAGATCTAGTAAGTTAAGCTTTATAATACACATTGATTTATAGAGGAGCTTCGTTTGCATCATCAAGTGCGAGAGAAGGGAAGACTTACCCATTCCAGGCAGACCACAAATTACTACGACTTTTTCGTTTATGTCTTTCAAATTTTTTGGTTGAAATGAACAATGTATATTTTCGTGGCATTGGATTTTTTGAATATAAGGAAGTAAAGTTTGAAGACTACCATAACTTTGAATCCAATGTAACTTTTCACTATCTTTTCTATGAAACCAGTGAACATTCACATTATTTGACTTCTTACAAACTTCTTCAAACACAGTTTTATCACATGAAATTACTAAAATATCCTTTCCTTTTTCATATTTAACCCCTTTAGTAGCTTCTTTTGACGTATCTTTAAGTTCTACAACATCAATAAAACTACGACATTCCCAATTTATATTCAAACAACGGCATAAATATCGTTTTATATAAAACTCCTTATTATTATCAACGAGCTTAAGCTGTCTCCCAATTTTGATTTCGTTACCAATAATTACTTTATGAAGTATTGTTGAATCCAAAAATGTTTCCAAGTGCTTATCGATAATGGAGTTAAAAGAAACTTCAAAACCTTGAAACAATATTTTTTTCTGTTCATAAATCCTTTGTTTTGTTGTAGAATCAAGGTCAATAAAACTATTATTTTGGTCTACTTTCTCTATTGAAGTTACATTTTCATTATTTATGTTCAAAGAACTCGAATGAGATATCACTATCACCTTTTTAACGTGTTTTTGGATACTTTGAACAAACATATTTGTAATAATGCTGGCATCATTAAGCACGATGATAATGACAAAATCTTTATGCAACATTCCTATTTCCTTTAAAATGACTTCCTCGGAAACTTCTGTACTAACATGGTCGAAATCGATAAATTCAAAATTTGAAGTTTTCTGAATGTCGTTAAAAAATTGGAAAATCTTTATACTAGTCCAAGTTTTATCTTTACTGCTTATGTGGAAAACGTTTATGTTTGAACTGTTCCTTAGATCTTGCAGCTTTAAGAAATTAACAGATTTCAGATCAAACCTTAAATTATAGGCACAAATCTTTTTAATATAAACGTAGCTGTACATATTCACCAAGGGGCTATCTATAATAACTCTTTTAGATTCTTCATAAAACTTACAAGTATCTGTTAGATATTCTTTAGGCTTTTTCCACCAATTTAGTATTTTGTCATGATATTGTAAATATACTGCATCATCTTTTACATTATAGAAGTTTTTACTGTCATCGCTTTCAGAAATGTACTGGTTATAAATTTCGTTTTTTAAAATATTTTCTACACCTTCTTCGTCTGCTTGATCAGTGAAAAATATTAACTTACCTAAAAAATCTGTTAGCATGTTTTTATCTCGTTTCACATTGCACAACGAAAGTTGAGGGAAATTTTGTATAGAGATATCAAACCTTAAGTTATTTATCGTATTCTCGACTGGCATCAATAGTCTCACCTTGTTTGTTACTTTTTTAGTGATTTCTGAGACATTTTCTTCTGTATTAAGCTTTAGATACCCGGTTTCACTATCAAAAATGAGTGTTTCTCCTACCAAATCTCTAATAATTGCCACGTCTTTTTTATTAAATGTCTTAATTTTTCCAACCATGCCGTCATCTATTC
The DNA here is from genome assembly GCA_963565295.1 of Epirrhoe alternata. Lineage (NCBI taxonomy): Eukaryota > Metazoa > Arthropoda > Insecta > Lepidoptera > Geometridae > Epirrhoe > Epirrhoe alternata. The sequence continues at coordinate 5,560,820 of OY751381.1, read as the reverse complement.
TTATCGTGTTGAAATTATTTGACTTTTGTAAAAATATCATTAACTTTTCAAATACTTCACATATTTCAATAAATTTATCTTCATTAAACGACAAATGTGTATTTCCAAAATTCTTTGGCAACTCGAATTCGAAAGTAATTTCACTTGCTTTCTGAGATAGTTTATCAAGCATTTTTAATTCCTTAAACATGTTTTTTTTCATTAAAACCAATATCTCATCTTCGCTCTCGAGAAAGCTTTTTCTAAATTTTCCTATCAGACATTCTTTTTTTACACCACAAATCTGAACAACATTTTTAATTAAAAATACATGATATACATTGATTAAATCATCCCACATCATAGTTTTGTATTTATTTTTGACAATGTTCTTTGCAAATTTTTGCGACAGTGAGAGTGCACGTGATTTCAAAATGTTTTTTAACAAAGTTTCAATGTCTTCATCATCATATTTATACATGAATATTTTCCCTTTGTCACTGGTATATGTTAAAATTTCTTTGCCAAGAACTTCAATAAATCTTTTTTTTTCGAACTGTTCAACAGCTGGTGTATAAATGATAAAACGTAAATCTGGCGTTAGTTTATTTCGAAAAATATCATCTCTAGTTTTTTTTGGTTTTATTTTTTGTTCAATTTTCATATAACTCTCAAAATATTTGTCTAAACTAAAATCATCATTTGTCCTGAGTACACTATTCAGCATAAGCTTAGCTTTTGTAAGGTTATCTTTGTGTTTTGCTTGTATAAAAACAATTTTGGGTCTTCTATCATTTTTTAAGTAATATTTAAACACTATATCATCTAAGGCACCCAATCCTTCTACATTAGAACCTAAATAAAATTTGTGAATTTCTCTATCATTTAAAGCTCTATGCAATAACAATCCTATTAATTTAGTTTCATAAAGTTGTCCTCTAATTCCGGCTGTTCCTGGTCGGCTCTTGCATGCTAGTGTTGTTTCTTTGTGACTATTTCTTGCACTGTCAATTACACATAACTTATTTAATTCCTTTTTACTCGTTTTAGTTTTCTTTAGCGATTTATCTTCAATGCATTTATCCATTAATGCTTCTAAAATTGCAACTATTTCCATTTTGTTTTTGTTAGCAGATATTATTGCAAGGTCTAATGGGCTTATCATGTTTTTATTCTTCACGTTAACATTTGCACCATATTTTAGGAGGATCTTAACTGTTTCCGGTTCGTCTATCTCAACAGCAATATGCAAAGGTGTGTTGTTGTCATCATTAGCATCTGGTGCATTGACATCGGCGCCTTTTGTGAGATACTCCGTGATTTTCTTGAGTTTATCTTCAATATTGCTATGACTACGCAGCATGCAGAATAGTAGTCCATTAAGTAATAACTTTTCTCTCCTTCCATTATTATTAAAAATTGTCGTTGAATTCATACTGAAGTTGGCAAAAGATATCGTAGGTATGTTTATTTTTATCTAAAATGAAGATAAAACTGTAAATTTAGGCAAAATCACAACTGCACTAACCTGCGCCCATGCCGTCTTTATACTAACAGAGACTACAATGACTTAAATAAATGTTATGAGGCAGACGTAGGATAAACGTCTGATAAACGATATAACTAGATAAGATAAAAATTATCAATAAATAAGTACCTACGTAATATGATTCTTCAGTTTAATCAGTAAAATTCTAAGTTGTTTAAGTAGGTACATACATATAAAAAATTACAATACACATTTTCAATACATACAATTTATTATTAGTGAAAAAAAAATAATGAAAAGGTACCGTAATTGTACTTTAGTAGGTACCTTTATTTGAAACTAGCTGTCTGTCGCGGTGTTACCCGCTCTCTCCCTCTATTGGTGAAATTTTTTTTCAAATCGGTCTAGTAGTTTTGAAGCCTATTCATTTCAAACAAACAAAGAAACATACAAACAAACAAATCTTTTCTCTTTATAATATTAGTCTTCTTCTTCTTCGTCGTGTCGATGGTTCCATCAAATTTTTCGGGCCCAGAAGTTGGCCACACTCACTGCAACATCCGTGGCGTCATTCAGGTCGCGCAAAGTGCAGGTGTTGGGGCACTGCGGACAGCACAGCAGATGTTGCATGGTCTGTGGTACTCCACAGTCGCACTGAACTACGTCAGAATATCCCCATTTGACTAAGTTATACCGGCAGCGGCCCACCTGGCTTCGTAGACGGTTTAGAGACTTCCAGGTGGGCCATGGTAGTTGGTGGCCCGCTGGGAGCTTCTCAGCAGGCATAACGTAGTCAGTTGAGGGGGGATGTTTCTGATGCCATAGATGCTTTCGTGCTTCCGCTGGATTTTCCCCTACTAAGGCTTCGGTGGATTTTAAGAAGCTTTTACGGCTTCTAAGCCTTTTTTTGCAATCTGTGTAGTCATAGAGAGAGTGCCTGCTATCGGTTTCCTGTTTAGTTTTTTCGATTGAGCAGGCGACAGCTCTACGGACTTCTGGGGGGGCTATTCCTGCAAGAGGGTATAGTGCAGTAAGTGGAGTGGGTCTCAAGCAGCCGGTGATAATCCTGCAGGTGTCATTTAGGGCTACATCTACCTCTCGAGCGTGAGCGGATCGATGCCACACTGGACATGCAAATTCGCCAGCCGAGTAGCATAGAGCCAGCCCTGATGTTCGAAGTACTTGAGGAGTCGCACCCCAGGTTGTGGATGTCAGTCGCTGCAGTAGATTATTTCGGGTGCCAACTTTGAGCTTGGTTTTTATACAGTGGTTTTTAAATGTGAGGGAACGGTCTAGTGTAACTCCTAAATAGGTTGGAAGGTCTGTGTGCTCGATGTTAGTGCCACGCCATGGGATGTTTAATTTTCGACTTGCCTGATGATTACGGAGGTGGAACACACTGGACAGAGTTTTTGAAGGGTTTGGTCTTAGAGCATTATTTTCATAGTATACACTGAGATCAGTCAATACTTTACACAGGATTTTTTCGGCATCTTCGAAGGTCGAGGTCTGGGTGGCTAGAGCCAAGTCATCTGCGTAAAGAAACCTTTCAGTATGATCAGAGCTTGGTTGGTCATTCGTATAGATATTAAAGAGAATGGGAGCCAGAACACTACCTTGGGGAAGTCCGTTCCTCGCATCACGCCATCTGCTTTTATCTGTTTCCAGGTGGACTTGGAAGCGTCGGTTTCTGAGCATTTCACCCAACACGTTCACAAACGCTTGGTCATCTGTCAGGGAAGTTAGTTTTAGGAGCAATTTCTTTATGTTGACTGTGTCATATGCTGCTGACAGATCTACCAAGACTACTCCAGTGATTTTATTTGCCTCATACCCATCCTCGATGTACTGAGTGAGGCGGAGAATCTGTCCCGTACATGACTTTCCCGGTCTGAAGCCAGCCTGTTCTGGGATAAGTTTAGGATCGATTAAAGGCATGAGGCGGTTGAGTAGCAGCCTTTCAAATAGTTTATACGTGTGGCAAAGGAGAGAAATAGGACGATAACTCTTCGGGTCCTCTGGAGACTTTCCCGGTTTGAGAAGAGCCACCACTTTGGACTTTCTCCATTGCTTAGGTAGTTTGGGGTCGATAAGACAAGAGTTATAAAGCGCAAGCAACCAAGACACTGCAACTGGACCCAAATGTTTGATTTGCTCTACAGTTAGATCGTCAACTCCTGCCGCTTTTCCGTTTTTTAGAGCTTTGATTGCCGGGATAATATCGGAAAGCGTGAATGGTTTACTAATTTCTGAAGTATTTTGCGGGTGTTCTGCAATTTTTGGTGTGATAGGCAATCTGTTTGGTGGTTTCCCATTTAGAAGAAGTTGGTGCGCTATTTGATTTGCAGTGACTTTAGGTACAGTTTTAGGATTAGGGGGATTGTCCGTCAGTTTCCGAAGAGTGGACCAGGCTTTTTTGCTGTTGTTTGTCAAGTCTATACTTTCGATGGTGTTGATCCACTTTTCTTTCCGTCTTTCTGTCACTTTATGCATCAGTTCGTTACCTGCATCAATTGTTTCCTGAGAAAATGGATCACGGGAGTAAAGAGACTGATAACTTTCCAATAACAATTTCAAATAATATTAGTATAGATTTATAATATTAGTATAGACTAACTGCGCTCCCGCAGTGTAACCCGCGGTCCTTCGGGTTTTTTTCGTGATAAAAAGTAGCCCAGTGTATATGTCCTTCCCTGGGATACAACCTTTATCCATGCTAAATTTCAGCCTAATCTGTTCAGCAGTTTGGGCGTGAAAAGGTGACAAAAATGTTCCGAGTATGGTCCCTTCCAGTGTAGTTATAGGTTGCCTCCTGACGCTATTTAAATTATTTAGTAACGTAATAGGTACCTAAATGAAGAGGCCTAAGTTTTCTGTTACTCCAGTATTTCAAACTGGATTTTTCTTCCATGAATAACGCTAGTTCATTGGTAGGTAGGCAGGTAGCTAAAAGTTAATTCCTAAGTAAACGTTTTTGCTCTAGAAAGTTCCACTGAATCCTCATGAAAAATCACTTGTTCAATGCGTGGCCAACTAGGAAGTAACATGGTGCAATGGCAAAAAAGCGCGATGAGTAAAAAGGGCTATTTCTCAGTCCCGTGAGAGTGTGATCCGTAGGAAGTGGTCGGACAAAAGACGTTGCATTTACTTGAATGGTTATTTTCTTCGCGGCTAGTGACTTTCCAGGGCACTTTGAATTTCAATAAGCTTAACGAAAAAGCTGATTGTACTGTTTCTTATACTGACTCTTGTTCTGTACGACTTATTTTGTTCGAGCTAAGAAAATTGTCGACTATCCCTAAGGTGTTTGTCGATGCTTTTAAGTCGCGTTTGAAAACAACAGTGTAGCTAAAGAAAATCTACATTTGTTTCTCTTCTGTCATTAAATGCATACCTACGAGAGCACTGGTGATCATTCTGATTGGTAAAGGTGGTGAGTTCGATTCTTTGGCCAAACCATGAGTTTTCAGAGATTTTTTTTAGTAAATAAATTAGTATTGTGGGATAAGCATGTTGCAGAACCTAAAAAAATCGATAAAATGTGTCAAGTGCCCGAAAGCTTCCATCAACTACTCTTAAGTATAAGAAAGCATCAAATTTTTTCATCACACCTGACTGGTTCGAAGGACTACTTTCGGACCATCAAACGAAGTTTTTTCTTCACCGTTTGAATCGTTACCAACTGGCTGGCATGCATTTTTTGGTGAATGGTTTTACGGTAAACAGTCTCCGTAAAAGCGTTCGTGGGTTCGAAGACCGATGTAAGTATAGGAACCTACCATATTAAGAGAGATAGACAGTTATCTCATCTAGCAGACAGTCGATAGCTTTCATAATGTATCACAAACACAACCACAAAGTACCAAAAGCGCGTGGGAATCTGATGTGCGACGAGTTCATAGTAGGATCCCTAGCTTTAAAATATGATGTGGAAATCGGTTGCGTTTAGTTTCTGCATTACTAATATCATCCAATAGGTACCAGGGTTTCAGAACCGTGTTGGGGGAGTGGGAAAGTGACATGACTTTTGATCCAAAGTTTGCAGGTTTGAAGGCCGTGATTCAATAGATTTTATTTAGTACACTTTATTTTTTAAGTACCTTTACCGAGCTGGTTTGAGCTGTTTCAACTGGGGTGCTAGCCAAGATGACATTGATTCGATTCCATTCTACTGCTGATTTGGCGACTTTGCACTCAGTTTGCACTTGATTATGCCATAGATTACAAAGAGTATGTATGAAAATAACGCGTCATAATGAATGAAATGGAAACATTGGTAGCATTGACATGCGCGATAGATACTTTGTTTACATTTTTGGTCGATGACAAGGCGGTCGCAGAAACCCTGTTGTAATCGCCAGTCGCCAGTAGAAACAAAATGGCTTCTTCAGCTTACTTTAAATTGACGTCTTGCCACCAAGAGTTGTATTTTTTATCCGTAATTTCTACATAAAGAGCGTTGCTGTGCTCATAATTGGATTTTCATATTTTTGAAATAATCAACTTATTTCAATGAAGTAACTTAAAGCTATCGCTTAGAACTTGAAACAAAGATTACCTAAGTAATAGGTACACACATGAGTTTCCTATAGGGGTAGACAGACAACACTTATTTATACTTGCTTCAATTCTTACGCACATTTCTCGCCTTGTTCCTCATTACATTTTTCATACAAGCTCGCCTAAGACTTTAGAGTAACTACATTCACCTATCCTTCCCTTAGCATCCTTTCCACACATATTCACCTCATACCTATATCCTGTTTGGTCAAACCACTTTCATTCGTCACCTCTGCATGATCTGCATGATCAAACCATCTTAATTTGCCTTTCTCAATCCTCATCACTGCTATTAAGCACCTAATACCTTCTTTCACTCCACACTTCCCTGAACGCACTGTATCTTACTCTACCATTCAAAGTTACTCTAAAAAAACACTCGTTGATATTATGCAATGCTCTTATTTCTACAGCAATCACTCTATCTATTGAAACAAAAATATAATCCACTGATATTCCTTCATACTGTTCATACGCTAGACTATGCCTGCCCTATAAAGTTGTATACTTACTTATAATTAAATTACAAATACAAAATATTTATTACTGAATAGGTACAATGAAACAGTTTTATTTGCAACACACAGGAGAAAGTAGGTAAATATCCACTCCACGGGTTATGTATTATCCTTATGGTTAGCTCCACCCTACAGAAAGCGCAGGTTCCATTTATATGCTGTGATTGAGCTCTTCAAGTTACTCCGGTTCTGGAGTCAATCGATGACTGAGGGTGGCAGACACTTGCGTGGAAAGCAGGAGAAGGCGCAGTGGTCGTTAAATTATATTGTTGAGGTCCTGTGCGTCTCATCTTTATATTTTACCACGGAAATAGTATCGAAAGCACATTTCATTTTGCAATGCTGCGAGTTCATTTTTGATTCGGGTACTGTTAGATCCGATTGTTCTAGCTAGGTACGGATGCTTGGCGTTGGCTATAAGGTCAAGATATATAAATAAGTGCTAATCCTATAAATATTATAAAGGCGAAAGTTTGTAAGTATGGATGTATGGATGTATGGATGTTTGTTACTCTTTCACGCAAAAACGGCTGGACCGATTTGGTTGAAATTTGGTATGTAGATAGGTGATACCCTGGATTAACACATAGGCTACTTTTTATCCCGATATTCCCGCGGGAACGGGACTTACGCGGGTGAAACCGCGGGGCGCAGCTAGTAATTAATATTTGCAAATTCACACAACAACACAGAAAATTTTGACTTTATTTTGACATCGCAAAGATCGTGGACCTCATTGTTGCTTTGTTACTATATGGTATTCTGTGGCAACTATCTATCCTCGCGGTGTCAATTCGACGTTTGATAATGCCAGGAACTCACCTGCCGCGATATTTGGCATAAAATGTATGCAGTACATAGGCAGTGCTATACAAATCGTGCTAAATAATGTTATTCGCCGCACGTGAGTAATAGTCATTATCTGTCTATTCCACTGTCTATTTCTACTTCCATTATGGTGTTTGGCTAGCCCCCCTGTTTTTATAGCGTGATAATTTAGAAGTCTTAGGTTGTGTGAGGGTTAACTTTGAATTGGTTATCTAACTAAAACACGTAACCCCTACTTTTTAACTTTTATTCTGCCTGATTTTGTTTTAGAAGAACTTGATACCAAAATCTTATTGGTCAAATACACGTTTCTCAGCTATATTATGTTGGCGATACACGAACTTTACACAACTGTTCTAACGTAGAGGTACCATCGAGTCACTTGGTTTGTTTGCGCCGCGCATTCCGTGATGGAACACATAGGAACCTTTCAACTTAAATTAGGTAAACAATATTTTTTTTCTACTTTAGTAAGTTCGTTCTTATGTTAGGAGGTGAGTCAACTCTGGTGTTAAATTTTTAAGGCCGCTTGAATGCCTCCGATCGCAACATTAATACCAAGGATAATAAAATTATAAGTAGCATGAGTACATAAGTCCTATTATGTACCTACGCAGACAATAGACCATGTTGTCACTTGATTCAACAATGCTTCGATGAAATACGATACATTTCTGAAAACTGCTGCAGGCAATGTTTGGAAACCGTCAGTAAACTGACTATCGAAAAACGAAAGTGTTCAGTTAGAAGCTCGATCGCAACGATCAGACGATCCTACTAAAGCCGGATAATATGAGCTTATCAAAAATTTAAATTCAGACGATTAGGGTTCTGTGGCCGAGCGTTAAGGCACTCCGGCTTTAGGAGGATCGTCTGATCGTTGCGGGTTCGAATTCCGTCGAAATCCAAAATTTTGATAACTTTTCATTTTTTTATGAAATACTAATACACTATAAAATTACAAATAAAGTAAAGTATTTTATATAGTTTTTTGTAAGTATCTACTTACAAATCTACAAATATTTGTCTCGGGTCTGGGTGTTTCTATGTATAATATGTATGTATTTACAAACAAAAAGTATATAAGTAATATATCAGTCATCTTAGTACCCATAACACAAGCTCTGCTTACTTTGGGGCTAGATGATGCTGTGTGAATAGTCCAGCATTAGGTATTTATTTATTTATTTTATTTATTTTTATTTGTACTTAACTTACTTACGGTACACGCGTGTCGCGTAGTTGTATCCCCGCGATCGATGCCGCCAATTTGGCGACGTTTGCGATTTATCGCGCAACAAACATGATCCTATAGATAATGTATATGATTGTCAACTCCATACAACATAACCCCTAACAAAATGGCGGCACGGAATTCCGGGGAATATTTTCCCCGCTGACCTTTGCTATTTTTGTAACAAAAATCAGAAGTTTCGATATATCCGCTCTTATGTTATGTACATATCTTATTTCGAAAAAAATTATGAAAGCTGGCTAAAAAATATATTTTGATACCTATCCGGAGTTTTGTCCTGTTGTAGTTTCTTCATATCTTATCAAATAAGTGCCTACTAGCTTCCGTACCATATTTTGGATTTACAAGCATGATTTACTTACAAATTTTCTGCCTAAACTTAACTTTTAGTTCGTAAAACCTGCTTAAGTAAATAGCGCCTTAATTACTCGTAGGTAAGTAGGTATTATGGCGCTATTTACCTAAGTAGGTACCTATTTATTTTCTGATGGATTCCTAACATGTTTTTTTATTTAACAAACAATACCTACCTACCTACCTACCTAACAATGCTTTGATTTTAAATTTGGTACCAAATTATAATAAATTTCGTCATTTTGTTTTTGTTCCTAGAACCTAAGTTATTCCACTGCCTGCAGTATTATTTCGCATTCTAAGAACTAAATTGAGGATTTGAAGTCACGAATTGACGCCTGAGCGGCACCGGCACCTCAAAGTCAAAAAATAATGGATATTTAATGAGACGAACCTTCTCAATTCAGGGAACCAACTCCTTCACAAACGGGCAATCAATAAATCATTCAGCGAGCCCTATTATTTAGGTAATATCTACCTACTATGGTGAATTCTGTTTGGGTGGGTATAACAGGTTTGATTATGTTATTTGATCTAATTTTCGTGGAGCTGACATTGGGGAAACATAATTGACGATGGTTAAGCTTTGATCGCACTGTAAAGAATGGTGCCCAGATTTGCACTGATAGGATAGAGAAGGTGCTAGTTCATTGAGTAATGAGTAGTTCCTACTTAGATTATTACCAAAGATTATTTTAATAGTTTTTATTAAATTTGTTATTTACTTGTATAAAATTTGTGTAATCCAATTAGCCTCCGATTTTGGATCGGATGTTTTTCAATTTTTAAGTTTTTGTTTCTTTTGAAGGTACTATGGAAATAACATACCTACCTAATTTTAATTACTTCTTAGTAGTAAATCTATTGGTATTAAATATTGATTGGGATTAAATAAATAAAAATACCTGATTTAAAAGTCGTTTTTTTTGCCTCAAAGTCAAACTGATCTAATTCGCCTCGGTCTACCCTTAGGTAGGTATATAATAGTATAATAATAATCTTCACGTAGAAAAATAACCAGTAGGTATTTTTAATCCTACTTATAAACCTTCAAAATAAATGCCTACAAACATCGCATTTATTTGATCAAAATAACAAAACACAAAAACTATCCAAAACAACTTCTTAATGCGAGGTGACATTCGTAAGAGGTTCAAAACATAAGAGAGCGCATGCGCGAAGTTTCCCCTTAAAAGTCTGTTCGTTAACCTCTGCTATACGCAGCTATGGACATGGGACGCCATGAGAGGGTCGCGACGAGCTCGTCTCGTCCACAAGGTCGCCCCTTACACTTACAAATATAATGAAGGCTCGGTTTTTACCTATTCGGACTTACCTGCTGAAGATAAGCGAACCTATAGTGTATCTGTGTTCGTTTCATTTTCTGACCTACACAGGTTATGCTTTGTACAGGATGAAAATTCAATACTCCTGAAAACCCAAACAGACGTGTGTAAGTATTATCTACACTAATATTATAAAAAGGCAATATTCGTTTGTTTGTTTGAATTGAATAGGCTCCGAAACTACTGGACCGATTTGAAAAATTCTTTCACAGAGTAACACCGCGATGGACAGCTAGTCCCAGATAAATAAGTAGCAGGCCGAAGCCCATGGTGCTGTAAATGTGGCTTCTTTGACAGTATAAAACAATAGGTATACCTATATTTATCCAAGTTTAATCAATAAATACCATGAGCTTTTACACTAGAGATGTGCTATGCTACATTGCTATGGATGCGTTTGATATCCACCAATCATATTCATTGGCTCACTTATACACATAGCATCAGTGGAAACGGTCACATAGTTTCGTAGCTTAGCTTTCACATCTTCGAAGCTGCATAGCACACTACCTGGTGGAAAAGCACCCTAAGACAGACAAGTTGCAGTGTAATCCATCTCTGCCCGATGCTGATGTAGGATCTACCCCTCCTTTACACGACCATCAATCGTAGTACGACATCATCCTCGTATATTTATTTATCTATCTCAGACTCACGAAAAAAAGGATAGTTATTTCATTATTCATACGTATTTCATGATTAACGTATCTCACGGGAACAGCATTTTTTTAGAGAACTAACACATACCTAAGACAGACCGACTAAACCTACACATAGGTATAATTATAGACCCCATAATTTAATACTTACGAAGTAGGTAAACAAAGTAGAAATAATTAAATTTACGAGTATCATAGACCCCACTTAGGCGAGACTTCCTTCACGACTGTTCTTCCCAGGGATTTCGTAATAAGTATTCCAAGTTTGTCTACCAAAGAATAATATACAGGGAATTCAAAACTCCATGTGTGATGAAATTCTTAGAGGTCGTCCTCGTCACTGTCTCATTTTCAACAACTACATTTTAAAATTGTGCGATTATTTTATTAGAAGCTTCCAATCACAGCTTCACTCGCTTGGTACCAACATTCTAATAATGTAAGTACCTACCATACCCTGTACCAGGCTATGATCTACAGCTAATCCCATCCAAATAGGTTGACTGAGGTGTTAATGAAAATGGACCAAAGGGGTTATGGCGTGATGGAAGCACAAACATACAAATCTCACAAAATGTTATTTTTTGTATTATTTACACTGAATAAGAGTTATATAAGATAAGCTAACTACCAAAAGTGATGGTCCATTTGCAGAATCCCCATCTCTGCAAAAACACTGGGGTCATGTTGTGTGCTCCTCAATTAGGCTGTTTGGGCTGATTTGGTTTTATCTGTGGTGTCAGTTTTCTGAACAAAAAGGTTCTTTGGTGATGATTAGTATTTCAGCTTAACTAACCCAATCAAACTCAAGTACCTATATGATAGGCAGGATCTATCTACCTACACAATTATTCTGTTAGGAATTTCTGCTAGTCTCAATTTTTATGGCAGGAGCAAATGTAGAAAGGCTTCCCAAACTAACATCTAGGAAAAAAACGGTACATTACCCGGCACTTAAACCCATAAGTAGATCCTTTACATCGACCTCTTGAAACATAATGAAATTAATAGATAGATTGAGTGTCTGAAACCAAGTCTGAACCCTTGAAAACTGGTAGGTTTAATATTGGATTGTAAGGATTTCCTAAAGTCTTAACACATTACTGATAATTATTGATCCCTTTTCACAATTGCCAAAACAATCTCATGCCTCAATCGTGTGGTGTAACTTGCCAAGTTGTGGTGACAAATTGACAAAGTAAGCAAAGTTCTTCGTGTCGATAAGATAGGTAGCTGCTAGTGGAATTATGGATCACCTCCGAATTCCACGGGGCATGTTAAACTCAGACTCGGATATTAAACTGTCTTTCCGACGTCCTCAGTTGCTCGTAATCTTAAGAGGATCCAAAAAGTCCAATAATAGAATTGCTTCCAGACGCAAGTAAAAAAAATATGCAACAACAAAACTTGGAATACTGCTGACTAAAGCTATTTCTGCCTGGAATCTCTTTTTGGTTGCTCCCGGAGCAGTATAGTGTGACCTCGGTGATTTCGTTTCAGACGGTCCTCCCACTGATGCTTATTATTCTGGAGCCAGTAATTTATGCGGAAAAAGCAATATAAGAAACAGTTATTATACTTATGATTCCCGTAAATTAAGGCGCTAAGTACCACCCACCCCTTGCGACAATCTGCAATCAAACGCTTAAATATCAAATTAAATGTGTGAAGATTCCGCCATGTTAATTCGGCATTTCGAGAACACGCAGACATTTCAGTTATCTTTCCGTTTATCATAACGAGAAAACATGAACTTTTAATTGCCAGCAATTGTTTAACTCACCTTTTCCGGCGAAAATTGGCCCCAAACAACAAGCAAACAATCCAACACACAGCCCACAAACACCACTATACACTGCCGTGCCACTTAGCTTTTCATGGTGTTACTGTTTACTATTTTGTTTCAATTTAGGGTAAAGACGGGGGGTTTATTTTCATGATCGCCTGGAGTAATGTGACGTCAGCAAAGTACGCCCGCACGGGGTATTCGCGGTTCGCGACTGGTCGGTATCGAGCGGCGACCGGCGCCTCCCCGCTCCTCTCTAAACCAATTTATAATACATACAGAGGCGCAGCATCCCCTTCAACCCCGTCAGGAGGACTCCCGACCTTATCACCGCCCCATAAAGATCATATTGAAGTGCCAGCAGTTTGCCGCAGGAGCAGAATCGTCGCCAGTTCTTGCAGAGGAGCCAAGGGTGCGAATTGTGTACGTTTTCTTCATTATAATTGAAATCAGCGTCGTAAGGAACTTTGATCGTGGCGATTGTATGCTATTGAATATTCATTGGCCTTAGGAGTTGGGTGATCCGATAACTGGCTCGTTCAAAGTTTCTGTTTCTTTAGCCGATATCCGTCTGTACTAAGAGTACATCCGTCACCCACTTGCTAAAAAACAATAGTAGTACCTGTGGTAGTACTTACTTATTTACTAATTCTTCTAAATTATACCAATATGATCAAGCGTGATGAGTCGACAACATCAAAAATAAAGACCAAATCGATTTGGATACGTGCAGCACTGGACCAAAATGCATGACGTAAGAAGGAGGCCTTCGTCCAACAGCGGAATACCTAAATGTTAGAAGAGCTCTGCTCTGGATGATGTGGTTGTTAGTTTGGTCCAATAAGAGTACGATCAGATAGACAGAGAGATCTGCAAAAACTTGGACAGGAACATAAAATTTGTTTCTTACAAGAGCAAAAGTATCAATATCTTAGAATGAAGCCCTAAGCCTTAATCTGCCTAATGTTTGCCACTATCTGCGTTCGTCATTATGCGTCTGACGCCCGAGGTGCCACAAGAGCCATGGAATTCATTAGATTACGTTACGTGATGTCATTATGAATTAGGATGCAATCAGAGAAGCTATGCAAGTGTTGATGAACTCTTGTCTGAAGATTTAAGTAAGGAAAGCCTAACAATCCATTTATCGCTATGAAGGAGAACGCAATTAAAATCTGACTGTTCATCCCTCGATTCAGCAAAACAACAGACAACAGAATTCGATAGGTAAGTAATAGGAGACAAATCCACCAATAAGCTCAAAGCAAAATAATTATGGGTAACCTGTTAGGTACCAAAATAATAGCAGAACAAAAGATGTGTTCACAAAGTTCCAATTATCCAACGGCCTCTATCATTCCTCTTCGAGCATGTCGTAAAAAGGGGAGAACGTTGATGTGTCTCTAGTATTAGGTAAGTATATTGAAAGGTTTTTATTTGTAGTGCGGTTCCATTGTGCGCATATAAAGAAGCCAATTGCGTGAGCTTGATCCGACCGCGATAGTCGGACGGTGCCCTTACGCGTATTCCGAGAACGCTTTGTGAGCCCTATCCTCAGTTTGTGTCCTTTTACTTTGAATAATTTACTTTTACATTCCAACGTCACTTTGTTCATATCATTTCATTTTGTTTATTTATTTATTTCAGGCAAAATGAGAACCCGTCGGAATGCAAATATTCTGATAAGATTTTTCATTTCTTACATGAGAAAAAGTTACCTACAAGATCTTAAATTAACTTAATCTAAGACCCATATTTAACTTAATTACTAATATACGTATTGAAGACGGCGACCGACGTGTGTGTGACGTGTCGCGGAGTGTCAATTTGCTTATGGTTTATGTTTCGATGATCTCTTTTTAGCATCTTGAACTAAACCTTTGGAATGTAGGCGAAAAAAGCTGATGGACTAAATTAACACGCTTTTATAAGTGTAGCAATCCCGCCCAAAATAAAATATGACAGTCAAAGAATTATATCCTACAGAAATCGAGATATCTGAAGTTGAAGTTTGTGACTCTCCAATATCCCGTCTGTCCCACACCTGTGTGGAGGTTACATCGTTTGGTTCATAGAGGAAGCAGTAATTTACGTTGGAAATATCCCGATCCCGGATCTCACTAAATTGGATCGCGACCTCGGAAGTTCCAAAGAACCAATTTTAGAACTACCTTTTATTATTATTTTCGGGACATAGATATAGGTAATGTCAGTTTTGTATTTTGGGATAAAATTACCTAAAAGATTAAACGGGAGCTTTTAAGCTTTTAATCTTCGCTGATGAAGTAAAATAATGATTTCTGTTTTCAGTTTTATTGCAGCAATTTAGCGTTATCTGTAAGTTATGTTTTAGTTCATGCAATGAACGCTAATGAAAACAGTTCTCTCTCTACAATGCTATCTAGCTCCACAGCTACTATTACACTGAAAAAAATATATAGCTTAACTGTTTTGGCTAATTGAAATTTATCCAAAATTTGTTTATTCATTACTAAAGTTAATATAAAATAATAAAACTGGTTTATTAATCAGGCCCTTAACTTGTTTTGTTACTAACCCGTAGGTTAGATGTAGTCAATTTTTTTGTTATTAGTAACCTAACTTCTGTAGATAAACTGATTCATTTACCTGTAAGCAAACCTTTGTACACAATGTAACAAAACTCTTCGCTACTATAAAGCTAATAACATTGACTTTATGTTGCAAAAGTAATTTAACCAATAATTTTGTCAAAATTTACCAACAAAATTTGGCAATTTTAACCTAACCCTCTGTAATTATCTAATCATTGACTTTGTTTGTAAACACACACACGGCCAATGTGTTGCTTTGCAAAACTTTGGCTATACATAAATTAATAAACGACTATCCGATAACGAAACTATTGTAGCATGTAACGGAACGTTTTGGTTGTACCTGCCATTAACCTGTCGAAACCTGCACAATTTGATTGATTTGATTACACATTATTGATGGCGTCGGCGGCACGGCACGAGGTGAGGTATTTTGCGCGTGCGTTTGTTGCATAAAGTCCTATCTACTGGTAATCATTGGTACTGTGTTATGTTTGTGAAACTACTAAAAGACACAAAAAGACGTCCTGTGATGGACGAAGAAAATACAGTTCTAGATCGGCCTGTAGACGATTATCTCCGGCAGTGGGGCCTTGAAATGTATATTGGAAAGTTCCAACGGTAAGTACCAATAAGCCCTACTGTTTCTGTTTCTATTACTTACCTACTTATCTATAAAAAAATACCGCGAGTTCTGTCTGTTTGTCTGTTATGTTTTCAAGCCCAAACCGCGGATTAGGCAGAAATTTGGCATTCTTATATTGTATCCCATCCCAGAGAAGGCTGGGAAAAAATCCCGAGGGACCGCAGCGCGGATCACCGCGGGAGTGCAGCTAGTTATTTTCAAAGTGTAGGCATATGTTGCCTCTTATTAGACTCATCTAGAGTAGATGATAGGTATATACAGATAAATCATCTACTTTATGTAAATGTAAAGGCCTGTTCTTATTTGCAGAGCAAGCCATAGATTTAGAAACTCTTCAAATGCTATCAGAAAATGACATAAAAGACCTAATACCTATCATTGGCCAAAGGGCCAAACTAACAACACAAATCAAAATGTTACGGACTTTATCTGAAGCTGGTAATCAAGTATCAGTAAGTACATCATGTATACATGTCTTCAGAAAAGTTCTATTTACCCAGCCTTAACTAAAAAAAAATTGATTTGATAGATTATATTTTGGGATTTATTTAAATTTTGTCAATTGAATACTTTTTGATAACGTATGCAAACATACCAATGAATATCTAAAAGAATTTGGTGTTCACTTGGCTGGTAGCTTCTTTTCTTTCTTATTTGTTTGTTGTAAGTACCTACTTGTCCATTCCAAGATGTTTATCAGTTCTCTTCGTCACAATTTATTTTTGTATGTATTTCAGATTTCTGAAGCCCAGCAGTCTCTTTTGTCAGATAGTGTGCTCAACTTCATTTTCGAACCGAACACTGCTGAATCCTCAGCAATAACTATAGATGATTCTGCACCCATAGCGCTAGAAGTGGACAGCACTCATGATACAAGTCCAAATACATCCTGCGTAAGTATTCCCCGTTTCAACAATTCAATTTTCTTATTATTGTACAAGTGGAACCACCTGCAACTTCATTTGATTTTTACCATAGAAATCTTCCCTTGAAGCCACACTGATATCTATGCCACATGGACATACTGCTCCTGTCCACATAGAATGTATCACACGATCGGAAGCTATTAATAGATAAACATGTAAAATTGTTTTATGTTATTTCAGGAATTATACAATATCTTAAATACATGCAACGCAGGGAAGTCATTGCTCTTAAGGTATCAAGAAAATGGGTTGTTGAACAATTCCTCAAGACGAAAACTATGCAATATTGTTATTGACAATGAGCTGAAAACTGACTCTAATAAAAAAATTACTAGCAGTAGGCTATATTAGTTAGCTTATGATGTACCAAGAGTATTTAAAAAAGAAAATTCATCGGTATATTTCATACCTTTCATGAGCTTCAATCCAGGTCAAAAAACATCATTCAAAGGGAAACTACTCGACTGCTACAGGCAACGCAGGAGAGAATTTATTAAGTCTGGAGTAATTGCTGAATCTTCAAAACGTGGCTCTTTATCTACCAGTAAAGGAGGTTCACCCGGCCCCAGTTCCAGCTGCAGTGTTCAAGACGCTATTGACCAATTAAATGAATTGACGGAGGATGTTGATGAGAAATTATTGTGGTTGAAAAATTGTTGTGACCCGTGGGTGACTGTTGAATTAAACTGGGATATCACAGCCAAAAAAAGGCTATCTGATTTAACTTCTAGTGAAATAACAGTTGAAGACTACCTTTGGGAGTTTAAGCCTCTCAACCAGCCAGGCGGTGTCTTTTTGGTAAGTAATTATGTAGAATTTCTTAAATAAATCTGTGTTAGCTAAGTGGGAGGTCCCTCGACTATTATTTATTGGTATTATATACTACGGTTAGCTGTGTATGTATGAGCCGTGTTGGTCGAATGGGGTTGTGCCGCGACTATCAATCCGAAGGTCGTGCGTTCGAATCCCGGCCGTACATCAATGGTACCTCCTGACGCTGTATAAATCATCTAATAAAGATGTAAGTTTTAACAATGTACCTACTATTATTTTTTTTGCAGCTTCTGAAAGACTTCAAAAATCTTTACCAAGAAACTGATGATAAATTATACCAGAACTGGCCAATAGTCCGGCCAAAAATTCTTGAAGAAGTTAAAAAACGACCCCTTAATGTAGATTCTGGGCTAAAGGATATTACTACAGATATTTATGGTAAGTTTTGTCGTCATCTTTTAATCTTTTGTGCCTGTTGACCAATCTTACTTAATGCTTTATTGAGCTTTTTTTTGAGATTGGATTTGATTACCCCATGGCTAAAATGAGGAAGGACTTTAGAAATTATTGTAGGATTAAGTTTACTGTTTGCGATACATACGACTCTAAGATCTACAGACACTAGGATTCTTAGGGATGTTAATAGAGGTAGACAGAGGCAGGTCCAAAAATTAAATTCGGTACCTATACAGGGAGGGTGGGTTTTTGAGATAGGATATGGAGGGCAGGTACCCTAACCGTTGTGCTACAGGAAAACGCTCTTAGGAGACCTTCCCTAACTTTTTCAGATATTTTGAACTCGCAATTCACAAATTTTGAAAAAAATGTACAGTCAGCGACATAAATGCTTTAACTATTTTTTTATGCCAATCGATTCTGTTTCGTATAGGGATCAAAAGACTCTATGGGACCATTTAAGGTTTGAGTAGGTACTAGAAAAGTCAGAAAGGGTGTAATAAGACTACTTCCGAAAAATTTGGGGGTTACATTACCCATCAATATGAACAACTTTTTCTATGGAACCACCAAAACTGCTTCTCCATACAAAAGTTATTACCTAATTGGCTAAAATGTATAATACAGCTGTTTTTCTGTCTCGTTAACGTTAGTATTTTTTTACAGATGATGATGACGAGGTGCTGGATCTCATTAGTTTTATGGCGCTGCCGTTTTTGATGACGACATCCATAGTAAAGAAAACTAATTCGAAAAAACGGTGGCGCCCTTCGAATCACGAAGCCCTACAAGGTTTCATATGTCACGTGAAGGCTGCTGCGGAAATTGAAGAAATAATTACACGTCGGAAAGCTAAGCTTCTGGAATTGGGGTTAACTTTGCAACCATTTATAATTGTGGTAGGTCCCTCATTAAAACAAATATCTGCAAGGTATATCATCCTGAACAAGTTGCGTTATGAAATGCCTTCAATCATCAAGACGGTTGACGCTTGTTTTAAGATAATATTCGTTTTGAATGCCCATTATTCCGCAGAAAGTACACACGTTTGGCAGTTCATTCAAAAATATGTTTTCAAACTAAACACCAAATATGATAAAATCTACACCACAGTGCGCGCTCTAGCAACTGACCTTGGCTTAATGTAAAATAAACAAATAACTATCTCAGTAAATGGGTATAGTGCCCAAGTATTAAAAACATAAAATCACTTTTACGTAATTTATGTTTTGGTAGGTTCTCATCTGTCAGAGATCAGTTTAAACATTTTGATTTAATTCATAATTTTTGTTGATTTTTGTTGTAATTGGTTGTGACCGTTCATTTTATTTAAGAAATACATTTAGCAAACATATAAATAATAATCATGTTGTTGCAATTATGTAACACAAAGAGTAGTTTTTTAGTAGGTTAGCATAGATACTAAGGTATTATAAATATTATATTAACCAGGTGTAATATGACTTCCTAATTCCAAAATGTTTGGGGGGGGGGGGGTTATAGTCCCCATCAATATGAAAAAATTCTATGGAACCAACACTGAGCACGAAAAAAAATAGCTGTTCCGTACATTTTAGCTAAGAGGATATTGTATGGAACTGCTGTTTTTGCATTCACAGAATAGAATAAAATAGAAAACAGCTTTATTGTACACCAGAAAAATAACTAAACACAGTGTTGGTTCCATAGAAAAAGTTTTTCATATTGATGAGTACTGTAACCCCCTAAAGTTTTCGGGAGTTCACCCGGTATAATATAATCAATGATCATTCTTTAATATTCGTAATTAAGTACAGTGATCATTATCATTACTTTCACCTCAAGTGAAAAAAGGTTATGTAACGCAGAGTGATAAAGGACTAAGTAACTGTAAGGTATATGAATAAAAGTGTTTATTTTTAATAAATAATAATGTCATTACGAAATTGCTTATTTTATTTTATCATACGAAAGCAGTAAATCTTTCCTGTTAATTTATAACTAGAGACTGATTTTCCTAATGGGCAGCTTTTTATATTATTTTAGTTGTTAACCAGTTTTACATAGTAATTTTCTTACAGGTGGACGCGCATTACTCTGAGCCACAGAAATTTTCTCCATACTTTTTGTTAGCTGAATTGCATTTGTCAAAATGCTGACAGCTCAAATTGTATAAATACCGAGTGTAATAAGACTACTCCCGACAACTTTGGAGGGTTACGGGTACTGTAACCCTCAATCAATATGAACTATTTTTTCTATGGAATCAACACTGAGCGCGAAACACTGTTTATACATTTTAGCTAAGTGGGTCATTAATTAACTATTATGGAGGAGCTATTTTTTTCGCGCTCACCGTGTTGGTTCAATAGTAAAAGTTGTTCATATTGGTGGGTGCTGTAGCCCCCTAAGTTTTCTGAGGTAGTCTTATTTCACCCGGTATATTTCTGCGGCTTCGGGTAGTGTGCGTTTACTACGTATAACAAAACAGGTTATCTAAATATAGCATAACTATTGGTTCATATCTAACAAAACAGGTTATCTGAAAATAGCATAACTATTGGTTCATATCTAACAAAACAGGTTATCTGAATATAGCATAACTAATGGTTCATATCGAACAAAACAGGTTATTTAAATATAGCATAACTATTGGTTCATATCTAACAAAACAGGTTATCTGAATATAGCATAACTATTGGTTCATATCTAACAAAACAGGTTATCTGAATATAGCATAACTATTGGTTCATATCTAACAAAACAGGTTATCTGAAAATAGCATAACTAATTGTTCATATCCAACAAAACAGGTTATCTGAATATAGCATAACTATTGGTTCATATCTAACAAAACAGTTTATCTGAATAAAGCATAACTATTGGTTCATATCTAACAAAACAGGATAACTGAATATAGCATAAC
Source organism: Epirrhoe alternata (assembly GCA_963565295.1). NCBI lineage: Eukaryota > Metazoa > Arthropoda > Insecta > Lepidoptera > Geometridae > Epirrhoe > Epirrhoe alternata. The sequence goes on along the minus strand of OY751381.1, from coordinate 5,539,766 downwards.
TATTGTTTGAGCTGTAGACCCACTGTTTGAGAACCCTCAGCTAAGGAGAATAAGCAATACAAAACAAAAAATAGTTTAGTTAAAGGCTACATAACTCCCGTTACCCAACTGGGTTTAGTTGTATGTTACATTGGTTTTGCTGTCACTCATTTTGTGTAACTGGTAGACAAAAAGTTGGTTACCTAGAACTAAACATTTTTTTCAGTGTACCAATTACTTACAGTCTAATCCAAATAAAGACAGTCATAACACATTATTATTATTTATTATTAAAGAATAAAATAACACTAGAATCATGACTTGAATGAATTTATTAGGTACTTACCTACTTCGTTCGGTCTTCACTCTAGGTATCGTTAACTGGTCAATGTAAAAAGCTTTTCCTCAGGGTCTTCTTCAGTAATCCCCTATTTTAATTACTAAAATAGCATTTTCACTAGGCCGTTATAAATGAAGTAACTTAATTCAATTTATGACAGAAGTAACTTAGTTTAATAAAACAGTGCGCATCGTCACTAGAATCGACATTTTCCTTTTGCATTCTAAAATTGCTGGACGTCAAAAAATATTTCACTGCGCTCATTTTGTTAAAAAAAGGAAAATTTGAAAATTGCCTAAACTAGACTAGCTATGTCTAGTTTAGGCAATTTTAAAATTTTCCTTTTTCTCTGACAAAGTAAAATTCAATATCAAAATACGCTAGACTAGATGGATAATGTCGATCGATTGAGGAGCGAGTCTTATCTCCTCGGGGTGGTTTCCACTTCGTCGCAGACCCTCGTACGCAATTATTAACCGCCCAGAACCATGTTACCCTAAGCTTTTCCAATGTGCATTGAAGCCAGCAATATGGTGATGATTATTGAAGCTTGATTCCGAAAACAGGGGTTAGTCTGAATTTTAGCTTGAAACTTTTTATAGAATCATTAGTTTAGTAGGTAATGCTAGAAATGTGACTCTATCATAAAAATATCTAAATTCAAGGGTAGACAATATTATTTTTTATGGTAAAAAATCGCGGGACGCAGCTAGTAGGTACCTAATAATATAAGTAAAAATAAATTTACTTTTAGGACACGAATAGGTTCGTCCAATTTAAAACGGATTTTCCATATTATGATTTTCACATTCACTACGAAAATATTTATCAATTTCCACGTGCAATTTCCTCTGCAGTGGCTCTGAGGAGCGTTGACGACGCTTTTGGGAAATTATTTGCATTTCCTACCTGACGCCTGAGCAAATTTGAACATAGTACCTAACGTGTATTTCCTGAGCAAATTTTCCACTTACGAATTGATTTTCATTCACCTAGCTACACTAGATAAATTAGAGACGAGGTTCTTATCCTAGGCAGGTAGGTACCTACATATTTATTGTTTTTACTTACGCGTATATTATGGCACGAAGTTAGCTGAGGCGTACCTACAATATTTTATGATAGGTACCCCACTACCTACAATATTTATGATAGCTACCTACTTAAATCATCATCATCATCATCATCCCAGCCATCTATCGTCCACTGCTGAAATAGGCCTCCCCATCGATTTCCACAGCGATCGATCTTGTGCAGCCTGCACCCAACGGCTCCCAGAAACCTTTACCAGATGACCAGATATCTTGTAAGTGTATTTTTTTTAATGCCATAATAAAGAAAACTTTTCCCTTAGGTACATTCAACTAGGTTCAATCACCGATCGTGTCATCTTCGTGCTATTCATAAGCTTTTAATAGAGTTCTTGTTTGCAGACTGCTAATGGAATACCAATTCATTCATCAATATGTATGAGTGGGCCGACGATGCTTTGCAATGAGATTAGTACAAGCTCGATATGATTATTAAGTGCCGAAGGACTCTTGCTATTATGGAGCTTATTACCTAGGGCTTATGGAGACATAGTTTTACCGCAGTAATTTATTCGAAAAGCAGTTCTGAAACAAGCTTAAAGTAGGTACCTATGTTTTTATGCAGAAGCCCAGACATTCCTAAAGTCACCGTGTTGTATGATAATAACTACGTGCACCCCGCTGGGGTGGGTTACAAAAATATGCATGTCGGTGTACCTACCTAATGACATAAAATAATCACGGAATTATACCTACAAGAGACTAACACATGAACAGAGGGGAATACACTATATCTCTGATATAAAATTCTGTTTATTAAATTAAAAAAAAAATATCCCTTTCAAAACAAACTTAAAAAAATGAAAATGAAAAAATATTTATTAATGCAAAAACAGAGTATTTTGGACATTCTTAGGTAACTTACAATAGAAAATAATAGGAGATACATTGAATATCAGAACACTCATATTCTGCAGAGAACTTATTCTAATTTGAAGACATATTATTGGTTCCCTCACTAGGCAAGGCCTGTATCGAGGGAGCCTGTGTCGCAGTTTAATAATACACAATATAAGCGCACAGCAGACAGATTGTGCTAGTACAGGCATTAAATAAACGAATAAGTATATTAGGTATATACTTATATTATAAACAAATAAATAAATAAGAGCTATATATTAAACATCATGTAAATATTACTTGCTTAACAGATTTCCATGAAAAGCATGGATATATAGAGGTGGTGAATTAAGTGACAAAATTTTCTTAATGGATAACAGAGGTAATTTAGAAGATTAACAATTTTATAAATAAGTAAAAACATGAATTAAAATATTCAGGAGTGACATTCTTATAATATATGGCATTTACAATGTGGTAATTGGGGATCCTACGTTGATCGAGGACGAGACGAACGACGACGCGCGGTCATCAAATACTTCGGTGACCGCTCGTGGCAATAAAATGGAGCGCTTCCCTGTTTTGAAGAGCAAGTTCAAATAACGTTCCCGGCTATAAAATCGTCTTCAAGGTACCTACTATTATTCAAGCTCTTCTTAAGGGCCACATCAGACATGCTACTTTTAGCGATGATTGGCGATTTAGCCGCTTTTGAGAAGCTAAATGCAGCGTTCTAAGTTTGGTTCCAAACATTCCACTCGCACACGTCAAACGCTGCGATTGAGTTACTTTTCGGAAGCTCGACACAACGACTGAACGCTATATTATTCTGCACAAATTCTGATGCCGGCCAGTTGCATCGATTTGGCATCTGCAGAACACGATCGGCAACTCTACAACCACTTACGGCGATCCACCTCTGAACGTCAAAAAAATCGCGATGTAGCATCGATAGAATCTCTAAAAGAGCAGAGAGTCAAAACGCGACAATCAAGTCATGGATCATAGTCGCAAAATCGCAGATCGCCGGTGCTCCTAAATTGCGCTGACATAAGGCAGAGTTCTGTTTACCTAAAAGGATTACTGGGTAATGCAATTTAGCTCGCGTTGCGTCGCCGGTCGTCGCGCACCGGGCTTGCAGCTGGGATTAAACTGTGACAGGACTTTTCCAACTTCATGCTTCCAACAAAACAAAGAAATCTATAACTAACACACATATGTAGGTATCGATCGCTCTTTTCAATTCCCCTACTAATTTATTAAATGAGAAGGTAGCTATGCCTATCTATTAGTATGTAGGTAGGTAGATACTTATACCTGTGTGTCTAAATCAAAGTTCATATTTATAATAATAATAATAGCAATAGCAACCTCTTCTGTGTTGTACACTCAGCAACGCCCGGAGCGCTAAGGGTATCAAGCCTGTGAGGTTAGTCGGGACGAACTCGGTATAATGAACTATGAATGGGCTAGTGAGTAAGAAATATCGATTGTCTCCCGTTGCTAGGCAACCAGAGGCGTCGCGACGTCGACTGCTAAGCGCGTACTTTGATTGATAGTAAAAAATCCATGCATGTAGCTGGAGGCTTATTATATGTATAACTTTGATGCAAATACTTAACGAAATGATTATAAGAACCTAAATTATATGAATGCCAAGAGAAAAATCTTCAAAAACGAATTTGCTGCATAAGTCATTGTATTTAAATGGTGTTGTAGGTATTTATAGAGGCGGCAGTCTAAGGTATGTACCTATTTATATAAGTATGACATTTCTCAGAAACTGTATCAAGCTCTTTGCTAACTATGAGAGTTTGGAGTTTGGAGCTAGATGATGCTGTGTGAAATGTCCATATTTTGCTCCACACGGCACACTCAATCAGGCATGCTTCGGAAACCAATAATTTTGGTAACGCCTACGAGGTTTTAAAGAAGAAAAAAAAAGTTTAAATTTTTTTTTTGTACTAAGCGAAATTAATAATCTGCCAAGTTAAATATTTCTATATCTATTCTGTTTTGGATTGGAAACGAGCCGATGCAGCGATGGAAATAAATATGATAACTATCGTGCCATTTGAAATATCGCGACCCATCGACATAACAATCCAGCTTAAAATACGAACAGCCCACCGCTGCCCGTAGATCTTTTCAGACCACATGCAAAATAAAAGAGTAAGCGATTAAGCTCTAATTGAATTTTGAAATTGAATGTCATCACCGACATTGTCCTATCCTAGCTACAACCTGTGCTAAAACCCACGCTACAACCCCCCGTGTAAAATAAAACTAGTAGGTTTACCTACCTATTAACAAAAACGAACGCAATTTCACTTGCCCTCCCTCTGTAACAATCTTTTTTGAATTCGATGAATATCCATATCCATACTTCCATACTAATATTAACTCTGTCTGTCTGTCTGTCTGTTTGTTACCTTTTCACGCCCAAACCACTGAACAGATTAGGCTGAAAATTGGCATGGATAAAGGTTGTATCCCAGGAAAGGACATAGGCTACTTTTTATCCCGAAAAAATCCCGAGGGACCGCGGGTTAGATATATAGATATATACGAGCTAGTTTAGATATATACGAGTATTTAGAAGCAAGTTCTGGTAAACAAGTACCTATTTTTAAATGCAAACGAGCTGGTCTACAAAACGCTATTGCTTTTAACTTCCCCCATAGTAGAACAACTAAACCGACGGTGTAAGCCGGCCTGGGGGCATCGCATATAGCAATTGATTGCACCAATCAGCTACTAATAACTCTGCCTCACTATGGACTCTACGCTTTATTCATTAGTTATGCAGCTTGGTCATCAAGTGATTGGATACCTACTGATCACTCTGTCAGCGCGGGTGGTCTCTTTTTACGAACATTGCTTTATGTACGTATATACCGTCAGCGTCCCTACTGGTAACCCCCCTGCAGTACAAACTGCCTTACTGGGGTTACCAATTGGCGACGCTGACTGTACCTACAAACGTACGGTTTTTTTTTTTTTAGTTTTTCACTATTTTTTATGCCACCTCCTAGAGTTTCCAACCAACCAGAGGCCAAAACATTAGGTTTTTCTGTCCAAAAATGTATGTGCACTATGCCAGATAGTACTCAGAAACTGTGTAGAACTGTATACATCTTGAGACAACCAGATTGTTATACATAACATACCTACGTAACACAAAGTCGTATTGATTATAAGATATTGATGTCAAGCATTTCACTACAGGTAGGTATCCCTAAATACGATAGACCTCAGTTACCCAACAAGACTCATTGAAGATATCAAAGGGACTTTGGAACTTTTGATCTTGGCAATACCAATTTTCCACCATTGAGCGTTTTCCACACACATTTTGCAGAAGCTAGATTCCATACGCGACAATGTTGCAAGCCCATAGCTGTTCATTTTATTTTACTTTAGAATAAGTACTAAATTGATTCCTCACGAAGTTCTCTTCTAAGTACTCGACGGGTCAACATCAGTGTGAAGATTATTTTAAGATAAACTAAAAAACACCAGTCATTGCTATTCATCATACCAGCTGACTCACATAATGGACGGCCCGCATTAAGCGCGAAAATTACACGAAAAACCCCTTAACCAACGAAAATTAAACGGAGCTACCCTAACTAGGGGATGATAAGGGGTCTTGACAAACAGTAAAATAAAGTAGCATAGATATAAACGGCTATTTTAGGAAGGTATGAATTATAAAACAAACCACACGACTATGGATAGGTAGGTACTTAGTAAAGGTTGGACGTGAAAGTTTAATTTGCTACCCGAACGTGGTGGGGCTGCCCTATTCCACTCTGATCCACGAAGGGTTTTTTCCACTTTTTATTCCATTTTAATCTATCAATAGTTTTTTTTCCACTTTGAGTACCACTATAATCCATCAATGGCTTTGTTGGGCTCTGCTAGGTTCCTAGGTACATCCTGATAGTAAGCAACACGATCTTATAAACATCCAAATCATAGAAAATTTTAAAATTCTGAGGTAAAGCTGAAATTTTGAAAACGGTAGATACCTACCTAACCTTCAAAATTAAAAAAAAAACTGATTGTACTGTCAGCAACATCAGTCAGTTCATCGACATTTCAAGTTTTGAAAAATGATTTTAATAGTAAACTTGAGTTTACGGTTTTGTTTTAATTTCAACTCGATACCTCCACGCTTTTCCGAGATAAAGGGTCTTGACAGATAGACAGACGGACAACAAAGTGATCCTATAAGGGTCCCGTTTTTTCCTTCTGAAGTCAGGAACCCTAAAAAGAATTTTGGAAATTTGTCTACAATTCGGAGATTATCGGTGAACACACAAAAAAACATACATAGAGCCGAACAAAGAACCATCTCCTTTTATTGAAATCGGTTAATTGGAAATAACTAAGCTTCAAATTATTTTTATCCGGAAGCCTGATAAATAAAACTTCTCTAGGAGAAGTAGGTACTTATACCTACCTTCATTACTTATATACCTACAGTCCTACTTAGGTGTTTAGTTTTCAGTTTGATGTGATCTTGTCAACTGACATTGTAGTGAGTTAATTGGCATAAATTTTCTACTAACACGAGTCTTTTGAAAGGAAAATACCAACAAAGAACCTGAAACGGCGGTATGTAAGCCCATTATCGAGAAGGTAGGAATCGAAAAACATTCACCGCTCCTAGGATAACAGGGCTGAACTGATGGGGGAAATTTTAATGTCTTGCTTTCTAACTTAGAACCCTTCCCGGCGCGTCTATCGTCAACGCGAGCATGGTTGAAAATGTATCATCATTTTCATTGATATAGATCTGTTACAACGCCATAATCACGTAAGAGAGTTTGTATGAAAAGTAAGACGGGTTGGCCGCCCAATCACATTTTTGATAATGGTACCTAGGTACCTTCTTATTTAATTTGCAGTGATGTGCTTGCAACTAGGTTGGTGTAAACGCAAACTGCTCGCAACTATTAATAGGCACCTACGGTAGACTCTACATACACTTTATAAAATTTTGTAAATTCTTCTTTAAGTGCTAGTTAATCAAAGAGTCCTATAATTATAGGTAAAACTTACCATTTTTTTATAAATTAACGAACGAACTACGGGCCTAATATTAATTACAACACAGTTATCTTATATTACAGTTTATCAATCCTCAATAAAATTTTAAAGCTTTTAGGTGAGCACCAAATAAACAAGACAGAGCCCTGAAAGCGACCCTGGCCCACCCAAACGGGCCGTTCCATTACCGCTAGTCAATAATTTACTTGCATTCTACTACTATTGTGACTACCCCGTATATTCCTAATGATAGGCATTATTATCGCGATTCCGTTACTTTGTCTGTCTGTCTGTCTTTAATTAGATGTCAAAAGTGCTCGTTATAATGGTCAGATATTTTGTAAGATTGAGTCGCCTAATCCAGAAACTTGTTGTAGGAATAAATGCATAATGCTAGGTACAATTGCTAAGAGCTTGTTTTAATACAGAGCAAATTTTGCCACAACCTGTAGATAGGGTACCTGTGGATAGAGTAGGTAGTAGGTACCTATACCCTATCGAGGGCATGACTCTTTTCACAACTTTTCTCTAACTTTTGGACTTGGCCATCACCGCCCATCTCAAAAAACCACCCTGTATTCATAGATCTCAAGTTCTATTCTATCCCTGTAGGTAGGTATTTGACAATATAAAAACTTCGTAGAAAATAAGCAATGTAGGTACCTACTCACATTATACCTAGTCTTGTGATGCCTGCAGCGCAGTTTGCAGCAGTCGGGCCAACGCTACGATACTGGATAACATCTGTCTGCATCGTTCCAACATCTCACACAATCTGGAACTTATCGCAAGGGAACAGGGGTTAATTTCCCATGCAGTTATCGCGTCTATTTTATCAAGAGCTTAGTTTCCTTCGCATTTTCGAAAGGACTAAGGTGGAATTATATTGGTCTACAGTGTTATGAAGCTGTTTAGAAACACCCATCTTGTGGGCAATGGACCGTACTACATTGCGCTGTGCAAGATCGCGAAAGATATTACCCACTTACTTACAGCTAAGCTACGAGTAATCTAGGTAGGTACCTACTACATAAGCTCTGAAATTTATATCGAGACTCTAGTGTGAAACATTTTTAAAAAATCTCGCCATCCTACTTATAGGGCTATCTCCACTCCAAAGAGACTACCAACCAACTGCTTCAATGTCTGACTGAGATTTTATGAAAGCTTCTATGAACTATTAAAATGTGTCCTAGCTTGGTGTATTCCGCGACTTCGCCCGCATTGCTATGTAATGCTATTATCTCGGTTCCCCATAGTATTTATAGTTATAGGTAAGTAGGTACCTAATAATTACCTACCTACCAATTTTTTCCGTAATCTGTTTAATTCAACGGTTTGGATTTGACACAGGATGTAAACATATTATGTACCTACCTACCTAAGTAGCATTTTTCTCTATGAATTCTATGATGTGAACCTTTCTTTTTTTCTCTGTTTTCTTTTTGTTACCTAGGTACCTACCTACCTAACAAACAGATATACTTTATAAGAAAGTAATTTTAAATAAGTAGGTAGAGGTACTATAGATTTGCATTATCCCAAAGGGATGTACGAGGATCGAACCCGCACCTGACCTATTCCTACACCATTGCAGCCGCTCGGCCACCCCGTAGCCTCCACCTACTATCTGGATCACCACAATAAAATATTTGTTTAAAGTAGGTAGGTATGTATAGAAAATGCTTGACAATACAATACTATACTATACCTACCTATACCACTACGAGTATTTCCTTATAATTGCAAGTATCAAATTCACTGCATATTTCGCACACATCGTAAGCCGCTGAGTCGGCGAAACTCTATACGAAACCTCGGTCACGTAGCAAAAGCACGGGAACCGTACAATGGACCGCAAAAGTACAGAAGAACTAGCGCTAGCGCCCTAAACAAAAAAAAATACATGAGGTAAAAAAAAACTTCTGCGAGACCTTCTAGGTAAGTATAGTATAGTATCTTGAATTGACAAAATTTTTTCGGGATTATTTCTTTCTTGTTTCTTCTTGTAACAAAAAAAACAGAAGCAGAGCAAAAATAATCTTCTTTCTTCTAGTGATGGCTGTCCAGGTCGAGACTTCCACTACGTCACATCACACGTTGTACCAACAAGACCACGTGACTGTGAGGTAATGGCCATTTCAACCCTGAACTTCTTCTTTCTTCTTGCAACAGCTTTCTTGATTCATTGGCTTGCGTTTGGTTGGTTTGGTCATATTCACCCAATCACTTATGCACTAAAAAGCCAAGGTAGGTATATAACTACTAAGGTAGGTCCACTTAGAATAAAAAATAAAGGTGGGCGTCTATCGCTGTTATTAAGTTTTCATAATGAGCAGACCTGATTCTAATGCTCTAGCTAGTGATTCTGATGATCTTGACACGCCAGTAGGTATACTACAGTGTGTAACATTTAGATCGGTCAGTATGGGAAAGTCTGAAACTACATAAAAGACATACGAAGATATTATGTTCTAAATAGAAAGAAATAGTGTTAGTTTCATTTTTCAAAACGTCCGGGTTCGATTCCCGAGCTGAGTACAAGTTTTTTTTTAATAGAGACGACCTCGACTCCTTCGATAGTGGGTGGTGGGAGCTATCGAAGGTGGGAAGGAATTGGGGGAGACCTTTTCCCAGCAGTGGGACAGTATAGGTTGAATAAAAAAAATGAAAGCAGTTTTCCTTGTTAAATACTTAAATCGATAACATGGTTCATAAGAACAGATCTTCGAATGTCTTAAAGTTTCAGTTCAGACTTTCACATACTGACCGATCTACGAGTTAGGTAAATGTTAGGTACAGTACAGCCTGTATAATTGGACGGAAAATCGAGAATTTAGACATGCTACTGTGGGTACAGGCAGGCAGGTAATCATAAGATAAAAAAAAGTTTACTTACCTTATGGATTTCGAAGAGTTGGCACAGGAAGGAATGACTGCATGATTTTCACTGGATCATGACATGAGCATGACTTTCGCTCTGTAATGGTAAAATGGTTATGCGTTAGATTATGATGGGTAGGCTCCTATCCTAGTGAATTAGGTACCTACCTACCTACATATTCCAAGGTAGCTAGAACAAACAGGAGCTTGGTACAAACTTGGAACGATCTTAAAACTTAACACGACTTTTAGAACATTCAAAAAAATTTGATGAAACTTGGTATACCTAGGCGTAGAATAGCATAAAGTCTATTCAAAATGTTGGTACCACGTGGGCGAAGCCGCGCGCAGAAGCTATAGTTAGGTACGTATACATAATTTAAGTTACTTAAAATCAGGAAGAGCCGTGTTGGCCGAATGAGGTTGTCTCCTCGACTTTCAATCCGAAGGTCGTGGGTTCGAATACCGGCAGTGCATCAATAGATTTTGCATTTCGTAAAATATGGGTTTAGCACGTGCTCTAAACGGTGAAGGAAAACATCGTGAGGAAACCGGTTAGTATGGGCAATGGGTTGCAACCTGTCACGTATGGAATACTAACTTCTGCAAAATATGGGCTTATTGTATCAAATATGCTATTGGTAAAAAATACGTTTAGAGCTGTGGATTCTGTTGATAAATAAATAAATAAAAAATAAAATAATAATATGAATTGAACATACCTCTGCAGACTGAAGATGTCTAAGGGGTCCCTTAGACATCTTCAAAAGGTTCTGCAATACATAAAAGATCTGAGAGAATGTCTACTGCCCTTTGGGGATATTATAGTTACAGTCGTGACTATAAAATCAGGAAGAAACACGATGTCTGATGATAGAGTAAGTCTTCTAAGCTCCTCAGAAAATAGGTCGATTGAGTTGAAATTCGGCACACCAGTCGGTTTAAAAATACGGGTACCTAAGCTTATCTGACGATAGAGTGAGGAGATGAAACTCCTCAGTCGTGGGTTCGTATCCAGTCGTGGATGATTGTGGTTTTCTGTTAATAAAATGTAGGTAGGTATGTGCACCATTGCTAGGAAAATATAGAGAAATAATAAAATAACACAAAAAATTCGTGAAATGATAATGAAATAGTAACTTACATGTGTGTAGTCTGGGTGGCGCGACACAGGAGTGGGTTCCGGCGAGCTTGCATACGGGACCAGCAAAACGCTGACGATGCAACGCGATGCAACCAGAGACGCTCAACATTTTATATCAATTAAAAAACTACATAACTGGCCCACATCATTTCGTTTGCATTTATTCTAATTAATTAGTCTAAAAAGTTCATCATCATCATAATCCCAATCCTTACTTACGTATTACCTGCAGGTCGACATTATCTCCAATTTCATCAATCACACCAATATTTTACTCATTGCTCATAGCAGGTAGGTATGGACCACAGACGAAAAGAATATTTGCTTTGCTAAGTTTTCCTCAACCACTTTCAGCTGCTGTTGACGGACGAAAGAACTGCAGACGCAGGAACCTGCCCCAGGGCGCCACCTTTTGCTCCTCATACATTTACTACCTATAATATCGTGTAACGATATGGTCTGCTCTTTGCAGTTACCATCGGTTTCTTTGATAAGAAAATAAGGGTATCCCTAATAGCTTACCTACTAGGTACCTTACATAGAGAATGGATTTTTATTCTGGACCACAATAATTTTCTTTCATCAATCCAAGAAATATCCTTGCCAATGGTTCATCACACCTGACCGACGACAGTGTCAAATTCCCTTGTGAAACATTTATCGCAAGCGTTCCCTGGCATAAAATAATACCTTTTGCAAATACTTTGTAGGTATTGCAATAACAATATCATCATGTTCAAAGAAATCGGAAACTTTATTCCGCTCTTTTCTATTTGCAACAATGCATTGACGTCACCTTCTTGGGCACGTGTTAGTTACTGCAGTTGATTGCTTATTGTTGATGCTACTAATTATATGAACCTAAAACTTTTTGAATAGGTATATGATTATGATTATTATTATTATGCTATTAGTGACCTTTTTGGACCTTGTAGAAAAGTCTCATCTTGAATGGCACAGCTAAAATTTCTGCTTTACCTACCTAATTATTATTTTAAAGTTCTTACCACTTTGGCTCTGATCAATGAATAGTTATATCATTTTACAATAAAACACATTTCATATCAATCATACAATATGTATTTAATCAATGTAACATACAATCATTGTGACAGGTGGACAAAACCATTTCAATTGAAAATTTCATAAAACCACTACATTGAACAAATACAAAGGACCACATTATATTAAGTAATTCATTATTATTATGCCCAAATATGTGATAAATTAATTGAGGTAGATTCCCATCATCGTCTGGGGTTCAAATTATAATTAACTTCGGATTCACCGCAGGGTATAAGCAAATAAGACAACGCATTAACATTATACTATATAATTAAATATCTACAAATTGAATATAAGTGGTGCACACTATTGAGGGATATTCAGGCTCCGCTAATAGCTGATTGCTTTCTCAAACATTTACAATAAAAGAGAACATTCATAATATAATAAACGCATATAGGAAACATGTTTGAATGACACTCACTACTAGCACTAGTCTAACGGGGACTCCACCGCCGCTGCCTACCCAAGGCCCAACCCGGCGCGAAGCAAATTACAGAGTTCTGCAGATTATAATACTTATCAATAAATACTAGCTATTTACATTCCAGTAGGCTGTTTCACAACTGACCAGAATAACTTCCTAATCTTCGGAATTGTATCAGTTACTGAGAATTATGCTACGAGCTATTCTGGTCCTTGTGAGGAAGAGCCCGCCAACATCCGTTCAGCGCGTCTCCGCCGCAGCTGTAATGTGTTTCACGCCTCACAATCATCAATGGATAGAGCTAACAGAAACAATACTAAATAGCGAAATATTTCATTATAAATTTGTTCGTATTGTAAGAAATTGGACAAACTTATATCGTTTGCCTAAAATTTACAATTTTCATTGAATTAAATTAAAATAGAATATAATATAAACAGTATGTAACCTAAATAAATATTGTTTTCCGTATAAAAGTCCACGGGCACGCAGTCGGAGAACAATCCACACTACATGGTATTGCGATATAACAACTATAGTGGCAGTAAAAAGTAGGTAAGTAAGTAACTTACTTACTAGTGGCAGTGATATAAATAGACTTTACATTTTATGCGCTTAAAAGTACGATTAAAATTGCATCAACTAAAACGAGCAATTTCCCCAAAATATCTTTTTTTTACGTATCGACTGACGTATCTCTATTCAATTTACACGCGACTTATTTCAGTATATATCATCAAAATAATTTTGTACTGAAGCTTTTTAATAGGCCAGGCACGCCTGGTCATTGAATTTTCCGAAATCTAATTGAGCGATACCTACATAATTGAACCACGCGACACATGCATCGGTATCCTTTCACACGTTTCACTGAAATGTTTGAGATCAAATAATTATTCAAGTTCATTATTTTTACGGATAGAACAAAAAATGTCTTTAAGAATTTGGTGTCAAATTTCACTAAAAAAATAATTTAAAAAGCGAGCCAATATAATATGGCACTACAATCAGTGCTGGATAAAATTAACTAAATTTAAAATTTCATAAAAAAATAATCAGTACATTGGATAAACTCCAAACGGAAGTCTTGATGCGCTTTGTAACAGCAAATCGTACCGCGTACCAACAAACAGGCACCAACTTGACTACTAGACAATTTTTTCTAACATTTTCTTTGGGTCCACGCCTACTACGAATGCGTTCAAAACTGTAAATCTCAATCGTCTTGCGCGACGAAAGACAATAATGCAGTTCTGAACCGATTCAAGTTACATTTCCTACGACTCGCACAACAGTGATCTCTTCACGATACAATAGCCAACATTTCATTGCATTACCATTATCCTACGACCGTCTCGCCTAATTGCTCTCTACGCTTCGCAATTGCCACTCTTATTTACTTCGTAGAATACTATATAAAGGTCGATTTCAACTACAAAACGAATCTAATCTCCGCTCCCGTCGTGTGGGCGACATCGGAAAGCATATCATCGAAATATGGTGTTCTATGTAATTATTAAGTCAACACCATTAACCGCGCGTAATTCACCTTAACTTAACACTAGGCTAGGCACTAACTAAACAATACTAGCGAGATCTCGTGAGCACGGAACACAATGTATTTAAATTTACTTGTGTAAATATCCCCTAAGACTAAAAGGCATTATATTCTGATAACTTCTGTATAGGGCCATCCAAAAAGTTATTTAAATCTAAATCCCGTTTAAAGGCGAAAAGTATCTTGATCCGAGTGATTACATACGGTATTAATTTGACAAGATTTCGAGTTCTTGGGATTATTTACATCAAATAACTGTCGAGTATGGCTATATCAGTTTTTTTTTTCAAGATAAAAGATACGGTTCATTTTACTCACAGGTTTCAGTGTGCATTTGAAGGATCGAAATGCAATCTGAAAATTGTTGTAAGTTGGAAATTGAGAACAGCACAGGTGTGAAAATACCTTAACCATACATTTACATTAAAACCGTAACCAAACACTACGTATTTGATTGAACACTTTAAGGGCATTAACCAAACACGTAAGTTATTTTACCTCGATGATTTGAACACTTTAAAGGTATTGAGACAATATTAGCATTAGAAAATTTTAAAAATATACATACATATACAGTGAACATGTTATGTGAAATACATAAAATAAGTTAAACATTGATTTTACTGTAAATAATGAAATACACTTAAAAACCAGGTTAAAACGTTCTGCTTGAAATTAATATTTAAACTATGTCTCTTATCACGTATATTTATTGCTAACATTACGTTTCGAGGCTTGTGTACAGTCGGCCAAAGATTAAAATACACCACATCAAAATTCTAATTAACAAACATTAAAACACATTGAAATCTTCATTGTAAAAATTGTCTTATAGTTATTTTAACAAGGCACAAAAATCTATTGCCGACTAAATTGTAAATTAAATACAACTCCAATGGCAGTGACGTTATTCACAAACACAACTCAAAATCACAGAGACAGCTGTTGATTCTGTATATGAAGCGTCATCAACAATTGCTTGGCTTTGTCACTCGGAACACAAGAACGCATCAATAAATCGATTATCAAAAGTGGACTCTACAACATATAAACTAACGGCTACTTTCGTTTGATATGACTACGCGCGTACCTGATATAAAGTGAACACTACGGATTAAAGGTAAAGTGGCTACTATAGGCACTTGGTGAGTGAAGGTGAGCGCCTAACAGTTCAGAAGTCATCTGCAAAACTATAACCGCTGTCCAACAAATACTATAGAAAATTGCTATGGAGAACTTATTAAATATATCTACTATTGAACTGTGGTATTACCTTCTTTGAAGTGAACTTTGGACAGCAAATCAGCTGTTACTACTTGCACATCTGCGCCAACGTTGGCACCTTAAACTAGCGAAAGCAAAAGACGATTCACGGAGTAATTAAAACTAAATTTAAAACGATACTAGCGCAAAACGCAAATTATTCTAATCCGGATCTTATTCCGGCTTCGATAAGAACTAGTATTTACACATTGGCAGTGGTGCGTATCGCTGGTCGTAATGTGTCGATGGCGACACTACTTACAATCTAATAACTTACTAAGTATTCAGACTACTTCCGTCCGTATCCACTCGAAGATCGAGAGGTCATTTTAAACTAAGTCACCTATGTTACATCGAAAATATCGAACCTCTGTCACCTTTCCTTTTTACATTTCATACTAACTATTTACATAATTTGTTCACGTCGTCCGTCGCGCCATCCGAGTCGCGCTCGGACGCGATAAGGCTAGAAATCCCGACGAACCGTTCAAATATCATTATAAAATCATCAGTCTTGTCAATAAATTTACGCCTGCTGTGGATTTAGCAGTCTACGAACCGTCGTCGACAATCTTTGGCGAGAATTTACCTAAATCAGCCACCCGCGGTGGAGAATCAACACCTGCCTTGCACGTCACACTCGTTAAACATCCTCTAGCAGCGAGCCGATGGGAATGTCGCGTTTGAGCCTGCGCGCTAAACTGCGGCAATTGTCAACGATAATCAATATGGATAAGGAGCAACCGTTTCATTCCGACCGGCTCTGTCGAGGGAGCTACCGTCCGCAGGGCCAGAAGGCGTTGCCGCCGTATCGCCGGCCGAGCTTGCGTTTCTTGGCGCCGCTGACTTCTACGCGCTCGCTGCGCTCCTCCTCCTTGAAGAGTACGGGTCCAAGAGGCGCGGTGCACTCGCTGCGCTCCGTGGACTTGCGTTGTTTGGCGATGAGGTTGTTGAGAAGACGAGACGAGGTGCAGTTTCGCTTGGGCAAAAGGCGGGTGGGGGCAGCGGGCGCGGGGAGGAGTTTCTTGGCCGCGGGAGACACCGCCTTGCGATACGAGTCGCAGAACTGCTCGTAGAGCATGACCTTCGCGTGCACAGGCAGAGACGCGATCTCGACTCGTTTCACGCGTTGCACATCCTTCTCCGGAACCCACTCGTCCTCCAACCTGGAAAATGGAATAAACCGATCAGAAAGGGATCGGGCTCGTGCCACACAGAGATGCAAACACATGAATGACGTATCTGTTACAACTGAAATACTTTTTATCTGGAAATAAACTGGTAGTCAAGACTTTGCAATGCAACGCTTGCCAATTAGTGTTTGCAGTATGGGATGCAGTCCTAAACATTATGAACTAAAATATAACGAATCGTTAGTTTCTTCATGCAAAGCTAATATAGAATGTTAAGACAAAACGGTGGTTAAATACAGGTGATTCTAGAATCTAATAAATTGCTTTATAAACCAAAACCAAGGCCACAGCTACACTCTAAATAAAGTTTAGGACTGACACCCCTCTTAGCTGCTAGCAACCTTGGATAACGTAAGTCTAAAAATAACCCGACAGCCAATTGCACAAACTTAAAATAAATTTTGGTAGTTCAAAATTAAAATTGTATATTTTTATACATAACGATAAATTTTGAAAGAACACTTTGCTAGCAACGCTTATAAATAAAAATGCTCTGTGTGGCTTTGTCATGGAACAAATTATGCCAAGCAGAGACTTTATAGGGATCAAATGCATACAGAGATCTGCAAGTTTTATAGCAGTAGTAACATTTTTTTTTTTTTCTAAAATTTTCCAATGTTACAAAGGTGATATTCAGGTAATTATTCATTACACATTATCCTAATCAAGATCCGATCGTAATCGCATGATCATACAATGATCTGCCGAGTAGGACAAAGTTTGTAGAGGTCCTGAACGACAGCAGTTTTTGATCACCAAAAGACCGTCAAAATGGCAATTCAAAATATGCAAATGATCCCATCTTGAGCGTGAAGCTAAATATGAAAAGTTTGGACCGTGTTTAAAATTATGCAGACATCTGCAAAAGGCTCAATGCACAGTGAATTGGCAAGCGACGCGACAATTAGTTTTATAGCAGGCAATTATAAACCTTATGAACAATGGTACAAGATATGTACCTAATTGCTGTTGTATTCTTTGCATTACTGTTTGCATCTATAATAATTGGGATATCACTTGGTTATAATTATATTGTGTTGGTGATTATCTTGTTGGTGCAACTTAAAAATAAATAAATAAATATAGAAACGCTTGTAGAATAAACCGCACGAAAGTGCTCGAGCCAGCGCGGCCCGCTAGATGACTTCGCCAGACCTCGTTTATTTTATAAGCGTTTCTATATCTTGTACCATTGTTCATAAGGTTTATAAAGGCTTGCTATAAAACTAATTGTCGCGTCGCTTGCCAATTCACTGTGCATTTAGCCTAACAATACTGTTTAGATTAGACAATAAAAGGATGTATATAATGTAGTGTATACTCCCATTGATTTATTATAATAAACATTCAGATGATATGGAATTGGATATAAAACATAATAGTGTGAAGACTTACTGGTGATCATCAAATATGATAAAATAATAAAAAGGGTTCAATGAGTAGAATAATAAATCAATTCAGATGACGACTACTACAACCCACCTGGAGTTTACCTTACAACATTTAACATCGTTCCTTTTTCTAAATCTGTACAGCTGCAGGTTTTGGCATTAGTAATAAGTAAACAATGAACTACCAAATTTTTATTACATCCGAAATGTGCGCTGGGTAAGAAAATACATGTTTCATAGGCTTCTCTCATACACAAAATGTCGTATAGACTTGACAATATAGTATTAATTATCATTATCATTGTGAATAACTTCTACTGAAGTTGCTTTTGCTTGGGAAATAAAATCCAGCGTCAATAATAAATGAGAGCAGTATAAATAGGTATTATTGCATATCTACTTCGTTTGCATTTAGCCGGAAATGCAAATTCAGTTGTCAAAAACTTGTTTAAATTACGCAAATAATAAATTGTAAGAAATGCACTTCCATGAATAAATAACAAGTAATGTTGAACAAGCCATTATTTGAATCCAATGCTTACCTGTAAAAATAACTAGACTTAGTGACTCGGTAACTTAAAAATTACAATGGTACAAACTACTTAATTATTATTTTAATCTTCTCATAATTCTAAATTAATTATGTTCATGTTGTAATTTGGTAATTAATGTAACCTCATTTGCTTAATACAAACTACATACATAATTTGCCAAGTATACAGAGGCAAGCCTACTCGTATTAAGACTGTTATTAACACGTTGAGTGCCAGCGGCGTACATGGTAAACAGCATGGGGCGTGTTGGGGCTCCTTTTGTAGGTCACTCACCAGACGTTAATCAATACCGAATTTAATTTAAAGGGCGTTTGTTGTATCAGGTATACATAGCAATTTTTACTAACTTATGTTGCCCCACAGCTGGGCAAAGGTCTCCCCCATTACCTAATACATGCAATCGCCAGCTTCACCCCATCCCGGAGAGTCAATCCCAGTTTGCACCTAGATAATCTACAATCATGATTATGTAAAAATAACTTACACATGCGGAGGGTAGTAGGTAAGCAAGGCCTCCCTTCGCCTGGTCTGTGCGTTGTATCTTGTAGCGGCGAGCGAAGCGTGCAGCGTTAGCAGGTGACGGCTGTGCGGCGGCTCCACGAAAAGACAACCGCCGCCGAGCCGCCAGCGAGTGCAGCGAACCAGCCGCCACGCCAACCCCTCCATCATGCCCGGATCGAAGAAATCGAACATACGCGCTGGAATAACCATTGTACAAAATAACCATACATTACACAATCATATTATGTACTTCATAACAGGTTGTGGAAGTCAAGTGCGTTCGTATATTACTAGCACCAGTCACTAATATGCTCGTGGTCGTTTCTGTAATAAAGGGCCCTTACTAATTACTAACTTAAACTTGACATAAAGTTATGTCATAAGTACATAAACTAATAATTTGTATGGTTATTCATAGGTTATGCAGGACCTAACTTTCAAGGTCAAGTTTATTAATAAGGGCCTAAGATTTTCCATTCATTGTAAAAAAGCTCACAATTATCGTCCTTCACTTCTGGATTTTCATATTCTTGCGAATATGATTGAGCGCTAGGATATTAACTTTTGTCAACAAGAGATGCATCTCTTGTCTATAGACTTAAAAGACCCAATAAAAAACTTTGATGTTTACATAATCCTCCGTCTCTTTCGGCAATCGTCTAAAGTGCCTACTCCGTTACTAGCAAACTCAACAAATCTTACGAATCTACTTAATCTTAATAAAAATATTATTCGAAGCTGTAGATTAGTAATTAATATGTTAATTTCATACGAATGAACACATCAACTTGTTTTTAAGGTGAAGTTTGACTGTGCCGGTGAATATAACTTGTTTAGAGTGCACTCACCCGACCACGGCTGCCTTCGATACCGCAGTTTCTTCCCGTTCCGGCGAATGAGTTTGCTAGCGCTATCCGCTGACTTCTTGGTCCCGTTGGCGTTCGGACTGGACTCGTTGAAGTGGTTGTTGACGTGCCGCTCGAGAAGAGTCTGGAATTTACAACAAGTATGTTAGATTTTGAAGAAATAACTTTGTATGTGCCTTTAACATCTTCTGCTTGTTAAACAAATATGATGAATACAATATATTTGTTTATGGAGCAAAATAAACTACTGGTTCTTGCCAGTAGCTATATTTTTAAGTACACTGAAGGTAAATTACTAAATCAAACTTTTTATTGCCTTGTCTTATCATTAACACAGATAAAATATCAGTAATAAGGCACTTTTAGATGGATCTCATATTAAATTAAGTTATTTGTAAGGTAACAGGTACAACCAGCCACCAGAAACACCAGAAGATCTTTCACATTTGAAGAAATTGAGATTCGGTCGTATGTATAAAATCTGTCTGAACTTAAACAATGCTTAGAGTAGGTACTATGCACTAACTTTAAGCATAGTTTATTTTAAATAGAGTTTATAATTATAGGCCTAAAGTTCATAAACTTTACAAAATACCTTCAAATGGTAAGTACAAATAGTGCATTCTAACAACATCGAGTATTTTTAATAATGTTTTGTTGACTTGCTCAGGTGCAAACAGGTGCATGTACGCAGACATAGTTTTATGAACTTTCTTCGGGCGTTTTCCGCCGTTAAGAGAGTTATTCACTTAGTTATTTTTATTCACTTTCGTCTAACACTTTCAACGTTACTTTTACAGAATGTTGTTTTACTTTTAGTTGCACTAAGAGTTATCTAAGATGTCCCAGTTTGAGCATCAAAACTTATGCAATTTTTTAAATAACGTTTTGTTAAGTTAATATTCACTGCATTTAGAGCATTGTTGTACAAGCTATAGTTAGTATATTGTTATTTGTCGGTACCTTAACGTAAGACTATTTTAATCACAAACTTGAATGTTCCCAGACGTGTTTAACACACATCCTCTCGATCATCTCTCGAAGTGGTAACAAATAAAGGTAACTCAATAAATTTATCGAAAAATTTCATAAAGACATCTAACCAAATTCAATACATGGATAGACCGGCAGCGTACATGAAAAATTTATAAGTTAGATGTAACCATGAGAAATGTAGTAATGATAAGTAGTAAGCGTAATAAAAAAATAAACAAAGTCTATCCATGTATAATTTGGTCAAAATAGACCCCAATAAATTTATTGACAAAAGAAATATAAATGTAGTGGATTGTATGTAGTGGACTGCTTTCGGATCCTTGGGAAAGAAAATGAGAAAATGTAACATCTTTATCGCGGTCACGTTAAACACAGGGGATAAAACTATCATAAACCGACGTCACGATGGCGTCATCACGACAAAATAATTGAAAGCAGAAACCGAAATTTTACAAAAGCTTTGATAAGACGTTAGCGTGATAACGCCACTTGATCGACAAGTGATGGAATCACATATCGACAAAATAATTAATTCTTACTTTTTGCTTGAAAAACAAAAAGCATTGAAAATCTTTGATAACTATCAAAATGATTGTTCGACTATGATCCAATCACCATCGATTGGACGAGATTTACAGGGAGACACTACATCACATTCACTTACTTTGCCAATTGTTATACTGTAATTAATTTCATTAATGTATCACACACAACTACTTAATCGTAACAATGTATACAACTTTACTACTGGATCTGAATTTAAAATACACACGGACACGACGATTTACACGATATAATTTTTGATTTTTCAGTAATAAACTTGAAACAAAACAAATAACATAAGGATGCTTAATCCACTAAACCGCGCCGTCAATACTCATTACCAATCACCCACGTACTGTGTTTGTAGACTAAATGCACTCAAGAGTAAATTAATCGTTAAATGGGTTCTCTGAAGTCTGTGATAGTTCGTACCGTAAAGCTTAACTGAAGAACCATTTAATGAATCATTAACCATTGAATACAACAATAACAGTAGTATACTCCTTAATGCCTTAGGGAACGTTAAATTACTATTACTTGTCGTTAGAACTTCTAACTGAATGAAATCAGTAGATCAGAACGATTTACCAGTCGGCAACGCATTCATCAAATTCCGACAGATATAAAAACAAAACAAACTCGCGGTATTACTACCGTGAGTATGAGTATGCTTGGGGGATTGTGAATACGTTCTGATTGCACAGATTTCATTCTAGAGACAGTTCAATGTGCTATCTTTATCCAAAGATATTCTGCGAAGAGATCCAGCATAGAGTATAGTAAAAGTTATCAAGGAACGTAATTGTACCTGGGTGGAGAATCTTCGCTCGCATCCATCGACGATGCACTTGAAAGGCTTGCTGCCGCCGTGAGAGAGTGTGTGACGCTCAAGCCAGAGCCGAGAGCAGGATGGCTTGCCGAACACTTTGCAGCGCTCCCACAAGCAAACGTAGTTCTCTTTGCCAGCTTGCGTCTCTACGTGCGTCGACTGGAATTTTAACAGTTATTCAGTTGAAAATTCATCAAAATTATGTCATATTTAGGAGCTGCTCCGCGGTAAAGTTTTCGGTTTTGTTAAAAATGGTAGCAAAATATGTATTTATTAAATATCAATAATCATTTTTAAAACAAGTATGTAATTAAAACTGTCGGATAAGGTAGAAATTATCATTATGTCATCTAATTAAGAACAACAAAACACACCTGTATATGTTCAAGAAGATCGGGATCTCCATCGAACTCCTTTTTGCAGTTTTCCCATAAACACACGGTGATGGTGGTGGATGTGTCGGAGGACGATGCTCTTTTTCCACTATCTGCCTTTACGAGAACTCTAGGCGGAAACCGTAACGTTTTCGGTTGCTTCAAAATTGGACTCTTTTGACTCTGAGTTTCTACGGAGCACAAACTAATACTCAACGATAGAGACGAATCGTCGTCTCCTTCTTTACTTGTAAGCGAGCCACTTGGAGAGTCTATTGATTTATCCGTGCCGATTCCTGATTCGGACTCGGTACCGAAATTTGCCTCTAGCAGAGAACTATGAACATTCGACGACACATCATTCAGTACGGTGATTTGTGTAAATATCGTATCTTCTCGTCTCGCAACCTCTTCAACTTTTCGCAATTTTGCACATACAGGGTCTGTTCTCGATTCATCGCTATCATCTTCCATTTTTATGTCAACTTCTATTTCATCAATATCTTTTTCTAACAATAGCTCATCAAATTTGTCTGAGAAACTACTACTTACTTCCGCAAAAGGCCTTTTTTTACTAGTTACTAACGGAACAATATTGTTGTTAACTGTTTTAGAGAGCCATGGAATATCACACTTAGTTGTCGTGGCTTCGCAGACATCTGGTTCCTTTACTGTACTACTTGGTGGTTCTGTTCCTTGAATCGGATTATCGGGTGGTTTGACAGGTGCTATAGGAATACTACTCGTGTGAATAGATTGGTTAGCATTGCTAACAATAGATGGAGCATGATGAAGAAGTTGGTTTGAGTAGGTCGACTGCAAACTGGTTGCGGCGCTGTATATCTGATTCGAGCATGATGACTGTATACTTTTAGATGTGCTACCAGGGTGAATAGGATTGGAGCATGATTGTTTACTCGTTGTAGTTATACCACTGTAATCCTGATTAGAGCACGATGTCTGTATGCTTGTGGCACTACCAGTAAACATTTGATTCGAACAAGAAGACTGTATGCTACTCGCGGTACTTCCGGTGTAGCTCCAAGTTTCCTTCACGTTCATGTTTGGCACAGAAGTCACGATGAAACCTGGTTGAGGTACTAGAACAGGATGACTAAAATTGACAGCGTAGTTAGGCTTCTGATGAACCGTCATTCCAACATTTGGCACTCCTGCGGCGTTTTTGTTCATTCCTTGCTGCGTATTCATTGGAGTCGATTTATTAACATTCGAATAAGACGGCCCTGGCATAGCGCTTGCAAGTTTCAGGAGAGTGCCGTTTATCAGTATTTGCGTTGTAGTTGTCGTTTGGTTTTGCAAATGGTCTTGTCTCGGTGCTGCTAGCTGAGGATTTTGCGGGAGTACAAAGTTCGGCATTTTTGCCATCAGGTTTGGAATTTGTACAACTGTTCCATTAATATTTTGCATCAACGGAAAAACGAATTGCCCGTTTAGCTTCGTTGGGCTAGAAACGTTGACATTTTGTCGATTGAAGGCTGACATATTGTTTTGTTGGCCCAAAGTTTGTGCTTGTAATCCAGTTTGAGGTATTCTTAGAGTAGTTAGCATCACATTTTGAGGAACCGCTACGAAAGACGTCATATTGGTGGTAGTGCCATT
The DNA here is from genome assembly GCA_963565295.1 of Epirrhoe alternata. Lineage (NCBI taxonomy): Eukaryota > Metazoa > Arthropoda > Insecta > Lepidoptera > Geometridae > Epirrhoe > Epirrhoe alternata. Next base: position 5,515,251 of record OY751381.1, on the reverse strand, counting down.
GCAAGCTTGTGGGATGTTTATTTGGTGGCAGTTCTGTATATTGTTTACTGGTAAATTGATATTACTAAGATTGCCATTAACTGCCATCGGTACTTGTCGAACGCCGTTCGGAATGTTAATTTTGGATGTACAATTTGCTTCTCCTGGTTTAACAGAAACGGCAGCTGGACGTTGATTCGAATTCATACATTTTTGCTTGAGATTATTGGCTCTAGACCATGTGAGATTTTTGCTATTGGCTATACATGCTGATGATTTACGGTTAGTTCTTTTGGCTGCATTTGATTCCACAGTTTTCTTACTGGTTAAATCTTTTTTATTTGGAATCATTTTGTGTGCCATAGGATTAAGACTCAGATTGTTAGATCCACACATTACACCGTTCATTCTACTGTCTAATTTGGTCGTAGAGCTTACAACGCCTGTTCTGTTGTCAGGTTTGGCTGCCAGCTTGATTGGCGAACGATTGACTGTAGGAACTGGTAAAGCAGGTATTGGTACTTTTCCTTTGGGTATACTCGTAGACACCTTATTTACACCATTGGCGGATGGGTCTGGTGTTCTCTTTTCACTCATCTTCTTTTTGTTTTCAGTGAATCCATTTTGAAGTCCGCCCGTTGGCTTATCTTTGGCGAAAGACTCGAGTCCGTTTCGAACATCCATAAAACCATTCATACTTGTATGAAACCTTTCCTTACCATCACTGAATTTCGCATAGTCTACAGTTCCATTAACAACCGTACTTGACGGCGTTTTAGAAAGGTTGGCTTTGGTATCTGAAGTTCCATTAAAGGTAAGGTTTGATGGTTTCAAAGCAGCGGTCTCGTTTTGTCTTCCGACGTCCATTAGCACCTTAGGACTGAGCGTTTGGGATAAGTACGAAATGTATTTTTCTAAATCATGCGTGACGCCGTTTTTTGGGCACTTTTTCTTGTTATCATCCTGAACAATAGTGTTGTGATCCCGCTTGAGACCGTTTTGGGGTTTCATTTTGTGGTTAAAAAACTCAGTAATGCGGCGATGCGAGGGCGGGTTGTGGCGGCGCACGGGCGCAGGTTGGACCGCGATGCGTCGCGGGGCCGGCGGCGCCGGCTCGCTCGCCCAGGGAGGCATGCGCACGCCCGCGCCCGCTGCTACGCCCGCGTCCTCGGCGCTGCTGCTGCACGACGACTCGGGGCTGCGCGGCGACCGCGGCTCGGTGATGTCGCTACCGCTGCCTCCGCTCTCGGACGGACTATGCACCGCCACGCCACTGAAACAAATAAAACAACTCCTATTAATATTTCAATAGCTCCAATAAGTTCTTCATTGATCAAAATAACCAAAAAACTGCCATAACATGTCCGTCAATGAAATAGATACGAAACATGAATAGAATCATAAATGTTAGAGGGGAAGATGTACAAACGTGGTCTGCGAGTGATCAAGGTGCATTGCCCCGAGACGGCTCAGACCGGTGCCGTGACGCAACGAAACTGCACTGACCGAGAGACGCGACGTCCAAACCAACAGGCATAAATAAATATAGAGAAAGTAGGTAAGTATATGATAAGCATTATTTTTGGCTGCATAGTATTCAATGCACGTATGCACTCGACACGACCATACAATGTGACGGCCAAGCTGATATTTAAACTCATTGTTAGCGCGTCCAAATATCACGCTTTTATTGTTCAACCAAAACTTTATATTCACAGGTGGGCCACGCAGAGTTCAATCTTACGTTTAAACATAACAGAGTTTAGTCAAGCTACAAGTGGAAAAACGTGTGAGAATCAGGTTCAAACGTGAAATGTCCTAGCCCAGAGGCATCCTGTCGGTTACATTTACGTACCTTGTCCAAGTCTAGAACCTTTATTGAGTAAAATCCAATATTAATTGCCGAATAACTAACGACTTCACGAGTTAACTACGTTAGATTGAACATGGTGTTCGATAATGAGATTTATGATTTGGTTAAGATAATGCTTATGATAATAGGCAAAATGATCGAGCATAGGCTTTTTTTTCTAAAAATTAAGGTGAAGTAGTGAGTGAGGTCTAAGATGCAGAAGCATGCTAACTAACCTAGAAGAAAGAAAAAGGACTAAGCCGTTTCAAAAAACATGAAATGTCGCGGTAAGGTCGCGGTGTAGAAAATGTTGGTATTTGTCAGAATTACATTTTGGCTCGCAAACCTAAACAATAGACAGTACATGTTAGCCAAAACATTATTCATCGAAATATACCTCTCTGTTTAACAATTTCCCGTAGTCAATATTTGCACGCGTCATAGCTTCTCATTGGAACAAAGGTTCTTTTATAGTTTTTTGCGAATTGCCGAAAGCAAAAGTGGCTGGTGTGTCGTTATGTAGGTGAGTCTGAGTCGAAGCAAGGTCGCGCCCGCGCCGATTCCGGTCGTTCACCCGTGCTCCTTACCGATGTAATAGCTATTGTGATCTCGCTTTCGACTTAACTCTATACGGCTTTATGTGTCTCTACGAATATCCCGGAGCTACTACATCTTAATAATCGCAAACAATTTTTGACGATCTAAAATTGCGAGACAACTTCGGCTTCAAATTCACACAACTTGCATAGCAAAATCCCTGCAAACACAACTGCAATATTTACTGCTTAATATTTTGGTGCGATGGTAATAAAGTTATGTGACATTATTTTAGTTGGGCTAGGTCAAGCATAAAATATCTGTAATTTTTTAAAATTTTGAACAAATGTCGCCACTGTCGTGTGTCCCTAACGAGTGGGCGTGCAAAAGCGCAAATGATACGTCAAGCGCACATGCCGCCCCCTGCCCGCGGCTTGAAGCGCTGGCGAGGGTGCTCTGATTACAAGCCCAGGATTTTGTGTAGTTGCATGGCTATGATTAATAATGCGCTTTATTTATGAGAGACGCTGATGATGCTTTTGTATTGAGAATACATCTATAAACTTTCTTTAGAAGAAACTGCCCATCAAACCATTTGTATGAACCTTTTTCTCTGACAAGTATAAAAGTAAACAATCACTTCAAGGCGAACAATTGAGACGTTGCTACATTTATTCAAATAACAAGAAAAAAAATGACTAAACTACTTGTCTTGGTAAAAAATAATGTGAAAAAAATGTCACTTATGAAATCAAATCTGAAAAGAGACAACTTTAAATCCGACTAAATTAAGCCTGGGGTTGGCTTTCTTTTGGGGTAGTAAAATGGAATATTATTACGTTTAGCGTTGGAAATTGATCATCATGCCCGGGGTAGGCCACTGGGGATTTGCTCGTCGAATTCGCTGGGGTGTAGCCGTGTGCACAGTGGAACCCTGTGGTGCGCATATGTGCTCTACCCACGGATTTTGAATACGTGACTGGATATTCATAAAATTCTAAATTAATTTGCTACATGACTTTAAAAATCAACGTAATAATTATGTATACTATTGGAAATCGTATTGGTTCCCGATTCCTTCTGCTATTTTAACTTTTCCGAGAGTTCATTCTATTTTGGATGAGCCGATCAATAGCGCCGTCAGTCGTTGTATGAATAAAAATAAAATCCCACTAGCCTACACCCGAAATTGGAGCAATTAGTAGAAATAGACAATTAGCGAAAGGCACACTGCAAGGACCACTAAAGTCCAATATACCAGAATAAGTATCAGAAGAAAATACAGACACAACGAAAGTGAATCTTAATGAATCGAGAAACAAAAACCAATTTCTAGACTTGAAGAATTCCCTGGTCATTCCACTTTCCGATTGCATGTAACTGTCACAATACGACTGGTTTTCAATGGCAAGTTGTACAGCAACTGTGATTATGTCACCGGCGACGTATTTACTCCGTTACCCATTCATTACGAGTTGAAAGGAAGCCGCGTCGCGTGAGAATCGTGTCACAGGACGGGGTGGGCGATCCCCCTTTTTACTATGTACCTCCAGTTGCCTCCCTCTCGTCCCCACACCCCCGCGATTATTATGCTAAGTGTCTGACGGTTTTGTCAGGGTGAGTTTTTCGCGCATCTGCTATTTATTTACGCGTTTTATATTCATGGGATTGTGTAGTCGCTCGGTCGTAGCAAGGCGTCAGCCTCACAGTTCATTACGCAGCATTACAAGGTTATTGCTTGTCGTTTGATACACGACTATAGATTTTACATTGATAGTATTACGGTTGCGTTTGTTAGCGGGAGGCAGTAGGGAAGGAAGTAGGTTACCGAGCGCACCCTGCGTGACGCTCCTGTCAAACATCGTTCAATTGATTTCGTACTATCTATAGTAGATACTCAAATGCTTATTTGGTCATATAAATTTACTGATCATTATTAATTTTATCCTATGTCGTCCCATTGTCTTCCCCAATACGTAAACATTGAATTTTTTACGTAATTTTAAGTATATCCTTAAAAAGTGATCGAATACGATAGACTGGTACAATAGCAATATTTTATTGAACAGCAGTGGACAACGTCGATGCATTTGTTGATTACGAAAATCGTGAGTCGACTGACAGCGCATTTGGGGAGCTGCATCGACAAAGACGTTGCAGTACTTGCAGATCTGGTTTCCTGTTCCGTCAGGCGCGTCTGGGCAGGAAATAAGCGGATCCGCGACGAGTGCTTTGTCTAGAACCGCTACTTTAGTTAATATCCGACTGGGAGCTTTTTGAAATTACGTTGACAGTCAACTGTTTTTGTTCATTTGTTTATTAACTGTATGATAAGTATCGAAAGAAAGTAAACGTTTGATAAAATTATGTTGATTTACGTACAAGAAAAGATAATAAACCTAAGCTATTAATTGATACTATTATAAAGAAGTTCGTATATTATTTTAAAAATTATTTTACCATTTGTAACCGGTTTTATTTCAGATTAACTTAAGCCAATATAACCCGAGCAGAGCTAGGGCGGGCCGCTAGTGTACTAACTAAAAATAATCACTATGATGCTGATGTCAGATTTAAAGAATAGGGTTCTTCCGTAGTTTAACCCGTCTCTCATGGTTCCGCTAACGGAACTTTGAAATATAATACACGAATCCATGGACTCGTATTACAAAATTAAACTTGGAGAGCTCACCCTCGAGGGAAATCATACACAATGAAGGGTATAATGGCGGAATCTTTATCGTACCCTACCGCCTGTTTCTGCTCGATCTCAACCACAACTGTTTGTTAAAGTGAAGACGTAAATAAACATGACCTATAAATAAAAATAGGTGATTGTACTTATTGGAGTAATAGATGGTAATTAGCGAAACAAAATGGTTGATCGACGGAACTAGAGGTTGTCGTTTAAATAAATAAAAGGAAAATACACAGAAATATAAAAGGGTATTCTACTGTTCTGTAGGCACCTACATTAAGGTTATTGATATAATTGATTCCAGAATCTATACATACATATATATATGTGTACAGAACAATTACATTTATTGCGTTTAATTTATTAGAGTAAACAACGGCCATTGCACTCCGTGCACTGATAACTTTGTCGCGTCCCCTCATAACTATGCGAAAACCACTAGATAACCGGAGAAACCGTACTGAAAATACTGAGGAATAACCTAAGGTATTTTTTTACTTTAAAATGTTTCGAAATTCATCGTTCAGGACTGAATGACGGAAACCAAAAAACGAATAGATGGGGACTCTTTTGGGACTCTTAAGTCACTGCATTCCGTCATGTATGTATATGTGTCAAGTGCATGAATGAATGTGCATCATTACATCTGCCATTAACATGACGCATACATAGTAAAGTAGCATTCGCATAATGCGAAAGGACACGAGCTTTACCGAGAGTTCTCGAACTGTGCTCGAATGAAACTAAACCAAATAAGTTAAAAATAGTTTCGCACCAGCCGAGCACAGCGGCGCATGTATGCCTACTCTTTGATATTTTGTTATGTTAATGAAATTTAAATTACATTTAAAGCGTCGTGGGAATTAACATGATTTCCAGTGCCATTGTACTTAATTTCCGGTAAATATTCTTGTATGTCTAAAATCCAGCGTGCGTCCACTCTATAATAAAGAAAACGTAATCAAATGAGGAACTTTTGGAACATAATTATGTAAGTATAATGTAATGTTTTGACGACCTCTGTGGCGCAGTGGGTGAAAGCCCGCTTGCGACGCAGAAGGTTGCGGGTTCGATCCCCGCGGCGGGATAAATGTTTGTATGATCTGCAAATATTTATCTCGGGTCTGGGTGTTTCTATGTATAATATGTATGTATTTACAAACAAAAAGTATATAAGTAGTATATCAGTTATCTGGTTCCCATAGTATAAGCTTTGCTTAGTTTGGGGCTAGATGATGCTGTGTGAAATGTCCAGCATTATTTATTTATTTATTTATTAATGTTAGTAGGTAGGTACTAAATAAAATTTAATAATTTTCTACAAAACTATCACTAACACGTGTAAGTAACCTACAGTGACTTGAGCACTTGCGGAAAATGAATGATGTCATATTTTCCTCCATGTTTTCTTAATGCTTTAAGAAACAAAATATGTTCGCTAAAATTATCGATTTTCTCCTGTAGGTACTTACTCGTAGTAGGGGATAGCGACAAGTACCATACATATTATTTTTGTACCTATATGCTCTGCAAACGCGAGAGCAGTGACCTTCGCGGCTGTACTATGAAGACGACAATAGCCTTGCTGCCGTGTCGTGATCATAGAATAGTACTGATTGTGTAGATTCCAACTGACTCGCATAACAGGACAGTTTATGAGTAAATGTTGTAAATTTTATCTACTTTTATGTTGGGTCGACTGTTTTGTCGACCCAACATAAAAGTAGATAAAAAAAATTTACACTTATCCTCAACGGTATAAATTTTGTCTATACTTCCTGTAGATTCCATATTACCAAAATATTTGGAGCCATTATATTATAGTCGGTCCATTTTAATAGGCCACATTTGACATTTCATCAAAATTTACCCACGTAACTTTGTACCGGCGGCCATAAAATACTACTATTTTATCGAAGTTAGTACTGCACAATTGCTTAACTTTTTTTCAATTGCGGTTAAATAATTTATTGTCTTAACGACAAAAGAAGGTAATTTTATGATTTATTTCCTTATTACACCATCCAAACATATTATGTTTCACAACAATTCCAGTTTTCGAGAGAACTGAACGTTGTTACAATGTTGCGTCAGTAAACCCTTGTTCTCTTTTGACACTAGGTATGTTACCCAAAATAATCGAAATTTGAGAGTTAGAATCGAATGAAATGATTTCTCGTAAGGGAATATTTCACTTTTAATGATGATGATGGCGCATTAAATGCTTATTGTTTTTTTTAAAGAAACTTATTTATCCCGAAAAACGTAACTAAATACCAACAAGTACTTATGTAAAAGGACAACGGGAATATCGCATAATAACTTTTTTTCTCTGTTTGACATGACAACCATAAACTTTTGAACAATTTTATCAAAATAAATAAGTAATGGGGTTGTGACGCAGTCTTGATCGTTGTGCAAAGTGACTTTGCGTTCTTGGTGTGCTATTATTTTAAGACCCGGTTTTTTTTTACTGATCTTACCTACTCTTAGTTTACGGTTTACCTGGCGATAAATTTTAATTCATGTGGATGAATCGATACGGACTTCGAACATAATCGAAGTTTTAAGAAGGTCACCTCACTAGAAAGCTCAAACTGACAAACGTCAAATGTGACCTATTAAGTTGGACCGACTATAACATTGTTTAACGGAAGTTCTGTTCGGGAGAGCCGATGCAGTCTGCAAGACTTCAATCTCAATTACAAAACTGAGCTGTTACATAATAACTGAATTAACTGAGACCATGTGTTGGATCGGGAATCGGTATAATATTTCATGCCAAACCTTCGTATAGCGTTACATAAAACTTATACAGTGAAACTGTGACGATAATAAAATAAAGGAAATTTTTATTTTAAAATTTGGAGACGCGTAATAATAATATCATACGAAGAACAACAATACTGCAAGTGTGTTTGTGGTTCGCGTGGGCGAAAGTGAGCGACCGACTCTTGACTTGTCGATAGGTAGTAGTGAAGCCACAGAAGAATTAATAGGTAGAGTCACTTGCGCAATAATACGCGGGCATTGTTTCTGTCACTGAACGTGTTTACATCACGATAATTGCATCTTCACTTCAATCACAAAATACTTGAAATACAACCAAATTATTTGAAGTTTTGATTTTACTTTGTGTGCTTTGTTTTTTTTTTTATGAAGTTATAATATCAACTTTTGTAAACACACATTGTAGTTGGTTTATGGAGAAACGAACAATAATGATCAACTTAAAAAAATGCACTTGTAAATCTATAAAAATTAAAAACATAAAAACCAATCGCTTTCGCATGTCGATGATGAATATGTAAATCATAAAGTTAATTGTTGAGATGGTATCAGTACACGAAGCGAAGTTATATCATGGGGGTAATTTGTGGGGCATCGAACCTTGAACCGGGCCCGCATAACCATTGTCCATTGGCGAACAATGTCCACTTGCGGTGTGTACACGGACTGCTTTCAATATTATTTTCACAAGCTAAGTACTTCTGACAAGGCAGTAAAAATATCGATGTGACTTATGATTATGACAGAACTTTAACCCATAGAAATGTCTTGTTCCAGCTGCATGCAAGACGGGCACACTGTTATATGGTTCCAAATAGTAATAACATTTTTCAGTGAGGATTTTTTTATGTATAATGCAGGTATAACAATCTCAAATACAAACTACGGGGTAAAATTCACCTCCACCAAAGTCCATTTTGCTTTTATAGCGGTTCATTAACGCGACAAATTTTATTAGCATTCATTTACATTTCCGATGGCAGATATAAACACGTAAAACCAGCAGGGTTCACTTAAGTAATAGCCCCTAACATCAGTTAGCAAACTGACGTTGCATTCTATAGCACTTAAAGATTGAATTGATTGATTGAAAGACGATGAGGTAGATTCATCATCATAAAATTTATGTTTTAGTTTGACACTGATACATTTTCAATTGTTGTTCTTAGAGACTTGAGATTTAAGTCCAATAAGACCTACTAAGTCGCTAAGATTGGGAAACAAGGCTTGATTAACAAATAAGAAATACTAATTACTAAATCCATTAAAAAACTTTCAAGATAACAAATAGTAGTATCTCTTGTATGAACAAAAATGTCAGAATCGTCATTCATCTATCCGCCAAAAAGTAATCTAATGTTTGCAACGTCCAAATTGGTAGGGAGAGAGACCAGAGCTCGACAGGGGGTATTAAAAATAAATAACAATAATAAAATCAATACAGTAAGTACGAAGGGTGGTCAAACCGGTTTATCAGAGACGGGTTTATAACGCCACGGAATAAATGTTAGGCCAGGGATATACTTTTTGAGAAGGATGCGTTAAGCATGATTTAAGTTTAGAAACAATGGATTTTTAAGAGCTGTTTATTTGTACTTTTTAATTTTTGGCAGATTGGAAAACGTAGCAAATTAATTAAGATCTCAAGAAAAGATTCGGGCCAACCACGGCTCCGCGCTGAATGGACAACTTGTAAACTTGACCGATCACCTGATTCACTCGACCGCCACCTCGAACCTGTCTTGCTTCCGCTCCGTTACGCCAAATAAGTTTCGTATGAATAAAATAGTTCATTATAAATGTATGTGTGAAATTCATACACGTGTATATTTATTTGAGAAAATAATTTAATTTTCTGTCATAAACATTAATATTTTAAATCTTGCTTCTACGTATGCTGTATTATTGGTACATAGGTTGATAGGTATCAACCTCAGTAATAAAAATGTATATAAGTAGATTTAGTCTTATTCCGTTTAATAAAACGCGCATCCTTTTATTTTAACAGAAGGGCGATTCCATTATCGCGGGTGCAACATGTTGACGCATTCAAAGTTACATAGTAATAAAATAAGAAACATTTTAAAGTAAACTATGCTAGGAAGAGCTACATTTTAACAAGTTTATTTTTATTTCAGTATAAAAAATATTATTGATCGATTTTGTTAGTCAGTATGGAGGTTCAAAGTCGTATTGCGGGTGCAACCAAGTTTACCCCACCTTTGCCGATCATCAAACAAAAACACATGAATCTGTTAATTGTGAAACATTTAGTACGTTTTCCATTCATATTTTGTAAGATGTTGAACTAATCTACTCAGCTTATAACAAAATATAGAGCAAACTAAAATAAATAAATAATTATTAACTTTTAAAGCAATCGCGGGTGCAACATCGAAATATCGCGGGTGCAACCTGTCTTATTACGGTGACTACAAACATCAATAAACACGTATAAATGAATGAAATACGGTATTAAACTATGTTTTTTACTAATTAGAATTCTTCTTTGTCACTTTTGCTTATTATATCTTTACAAATTCGTTAAAATTCGTCGGAAATTCTATCGACTTATTTTCCTCATCAATATTTTTCTCTGGCGCTTCCGACTTCGCGATTATACTCTCAAATTGCATGTTTTCTATGCCATTACTAATTTCTGACGTTAACATTAATTCTGACGATGAATCTCCAACAAATTCTCTTCAACCCTTAAAATTACCAGCAGAATCATGCCATGAAATGCGCTGGTTTGTACGTGCTCGTGCATCTAGAACTGGCACATGTTGACCGCGAGTTCGGTTTGCCATCAGCCGTCATCAGAAATGTTACCTACGCTAAGTGCTCCATCTTCATCCATATCGTTCTGACATATACACCTACCTACATAGCGGTATGGCGTAATTTTCTTGCCAGATTTATAGAGCAGTTGCACGATCACGTACAAACCATCGCAAATATCTATTGGTAAGACATCAGTACAGATAGTACCAGTTTCATGGCCTGATTCTGCTGGTAATTTTGAGGGTTGAAGAGAAGTTGATAGAGATTTTGCCGTCTGAACCACTGTAAGCATCAGAAACATGCAATTTCGTTTTATGCGGATTTCTGGTGAATATAATTCAGCTTCAATATTGATGGCGCAGATTCATCAGAACCAATTTAGGATTCTCTATTAACGTAGCACTCTCTTTTTTATGTTCTTCAGGCATTTTAGGCAATATTTGTATAAAAAAACGGAATTTGAAGCTAAAAAACATTAAATATAAATAAATAATCATGCTCAGCATAATGTAATGACTATTCAAAGCTTAAATTACATGAATTGCAAGATAAATCAGACAATAAAAATATTAGAAAAAGAGTTGCACCCGCGATCGATCGCGGGTGCAACCGATTTCAGTTGAAGTTTATATCAATTTGGCTAACATTATTTTCTTAAAAACCACTGAAATATGTTTGCTTTCGATTTCTTCTTACTTTTACAAAGTTTGAAAACTTTAGCTTTGTATGTCAGTGAAATACACAAACTTTTATATGTTTTTGTATCGCGGGTGCAACAAGCTAATAGTGACATTTTGTAATCAATAATGCTTAAAAAATGTCAATGATTTCATACATGTTTGAGCACATATGAATAATACAGTATCTTCACCATACATTTAGCCGGTAAAATATAAAATTATACTATCGTTTACAGCTGTTTTGTGTCAATGTTGTCCGGTATGATTTTGCGCCTTACACCAGTTTTTCGAACGGTTAGTTTTCCAAGCGTGCCAAAACTTGGTATATGAAGTAAAATCCACGAAAAAAATATTGTTTTTAGAAGCTTTTGACTTTCTTCTTTACACTGATATAAAAATAAGCTACAAATAATGTGATTTAAAAATTGATGTCAAAAAGCGTCTATAGCGGAATCGCCCAGAACTAACATGATGCGTTATCAGCGAAACTTGTGTTTCTGTACGTGACGTGAACGTATTTATTCTATGCTATAGGGTTACGGCAGAATAAAACACAAAGTAATGAAAACAAACTAATACCATACAAATAATAACGTAATTAGTTGTTATTTATGTAAGACGTCACATATGCGTAATAGATAACAATAACTTTACTGCTATAGTTATGCTTATCTCAGAAAATAACTGTGTTACCATGTACCTAAACATTACGCGATGGTTTATCAGTGAGACTAGGCGTGGTGCTCCAAATCTAGAACTTATCATTTGGCGTGTACGAGTATACTGTCAACAGCGCGGTGGGCGCATTTAGCTTTTAGAATTGGAATTGGCAGAAATAATATCGTTGATAGTTATAGCAAAACACATTGTCATGTATGGAATCTTTGGAGGCGCACTTGAAAGTATTTTACCACACTGACTGTAGTTCGTAAGAACTAGTGACACGACAAGAATATAGCAGAGTGTTATCATGAGGATCAGAATTGTTATGTCAGACCGATATGTCAGATTTAAAAAAATAAACAATTTAAAATCTGGAATATGTCTGCATGGTATGGTTTACTCAGAATAGTAAGAATTCCATATTTCAAAACTAGGCAAAGAGTTTATAAAAACCATGACAATCATTCTACTGAATCGAAGAGATTATTGTGGTAAGAATGTTCACAGGGGTCAAAGACAGGTACTTTTTGAGGTTAAAGAATTTTTGATTTCTCATAATAACTACAGAATGTTCACTTAAAATGAGATACAGAAATATGAAAGATACTTAACTTTGTTTAGGTAGGTAACTGTATACAATTACTTAACTAAGAAGCTTACGTTTTAATTAAAATTTATAGCTTTTTTATAAATTGCTTTTTCCAGAAGTAATCAATTTTAGAATAACTAGTTCACTCTAGTCCTCTTATTGTTTGACATTAAATGAAATATTTTATTGTTATTGATGAATGGTAGAACAAAGATTCCACTGTGAGAATATAAAAATATTTTTAGTCTCGTAACGCCAAGTTTGTCAACAGTAACTGTTAACCAAATGCAGATAAGGAATTGAACTTTGTTATTAAATTAATTGCTGTTATCAGCAGAATCATTGTTAAAAGTCATGTCACGCTGTATTAAAGTAAATTTAAGAAACTAACTTCTGCAAGATGTGGGCATGTATCAAATATGTATTTGTACATGCTTCTGACTACCCCCTTAGACATCTTCAAAGGATCTGGAATATAAAGATCTGAGAGAATGTCTACCGCGCCTTGGGGATACAGTCGTGACCCTGTTCTGTAAGAAACTAATGTTTCTTACAGAAACTGTTAATGATCTAGTACGTCTGTAAAAACAATCTTTAATCATTGAAATAAGTAGGTACCTACGTAATATTCAAATGAACATTATTAATTTATCAATGTGACTTGAAAGTCGCCGGGTTTACTTACTTCAAATAATAAAACAAATAATGATATTTTTTCAGTAGCTTCAAATAAATTATAAAAAAAAAAATTAACATTAGCTATTACATATTTGCAATAAAAATCATATAAAAGAAGGCAACTACACAACTAATATCAACAATAGTTTTATTGGTGTAGTTAACAAGCGAAGGATATTGTTTACATTTCGTGTAATAAAGATTACATAACATTAACTTTATCGATAGCTACTTCATTTATGGCCCCACATATTATGTAAAATAATGCAAATCCAAGAATTCATACCCTTATTATTAAAAAAAACCGTGGCAATCCCAGGAGTGCCGAGAGAAGTGAAAACATAAACAAAAATTTTTTTATGCATTTTTATTCACCCGTTTAGTTATAAAATGAGCTATTAGAAATGTTAAAATATTGCCGTAAAAGTTTACCGAGTTCAGAACTAGGCGTCGGTGAGCAGTTTCGAGGCGAATCCAAGAATTTATTCTCATCTCAAAAATGCCCAACGCGCCAAAATAAGTTTTCACTTCATTAACCGAATACTCTACGTCTATACTTTGCCTGACATAGAAGAAATAACTATAGGTAGGTAACTAATACGGTTAACCTTATCTTCCAGGCATCATCATAGTATCAAGAGTGTTATTTTGTAGGCCACCGGGATTCTTATTTTGGTTTTCTTACGAAGATGTTTCTTGTCACTGTTCCCTAAAAACAATCTATTTATGAAAACGTTTCGACAAACAAAAGTGAATCAATGTTAGAGAACGAATAAAAAAAATTGCGTGCAAATAAGGAATTCCCACGGTTGAATAGAAAACGAACAAATGACGCAATCGATAACCAGTAATGCAATAATGGAAGTGCTTCCACGTTCAGCACTGCAATTAATAGTATGTCCGTAAACACACGCGCTGATTTCTTAGAGTTGTTTTTTAAATTTAATTAAACGTTGGAACCAAGATTGTTGAACACGACATAAAAATAAAGGTAATTGAAAATGTGTTTTCTATACCTATGAGTATACCACATGAGTGTTATAATAAATATATATTTTTGACACATTAGAAATTGTATCCTGAATACTTTGTGCAGGACAATCGTTATATATTATGAGTAATATTAAGCCACCAGATGTTGAGAAATCGTTGGCTGATTCGACATCACGTCCGGAAATTGAGCGTACAGCAGCGAGATTGCTTTTAAATCGTGTTACTTGCATGTGCAGAAGCGATGCAGCCAAACGTCAAACGAGAACTGGCGTAGTTCCCAATAATTAAGTTCATTTAGACATCCTCTTTGCTTATTAAACAGGAAGAGACAGAATAAGAAGATGCGAACATTGAAACGTCCACTGCGTATAAGCGCGCATATTTGATCGAAGAAGCGCGCTGAAATAATCAGTAAGATATTTTGAAGGAAGCAAGTTTGTAGGTTTATGGATAACGATATTTGGGAAGTTACCTATATAGATTTCATATTTGAGCCTCTGATAAAATCTTTATTCCAGACTTTTTTCTTTTGTCTTGAGTAGATATAATTACATCTATAGACCACATAAAAAAACATAACTAGCTGTTATCCGCGACGTCATACTCCTAGGACTACTTTCACACTAACCTATAACCTTACGTAGAGCAGTACCTAACAAAAAATAATTAAGTATCTATCAAATGATTAATAATAAAAACAAATTAACTTACTGTACTACGTAGGTTTATAAGTATTAAAGTATTCTAAGGAGTAGGTAAATACTACGAAGTCGCGGATAGCAGCTACTTTACGCCACGAAGATTTATTTCGGACCTCGGTTAAACAACACATCTATCAAATTTACAAACCGAAACAACGAAACAAACAAAGTGCCAATGAGAAAATAAATAAACGAAGAGAAAAATTTAAATAACAATTGTGCTAGCAATGGAAGCAAGAGTTCACAGCAAATGAAATTGCAGTGTCAAAAGGGATCAGTCGTAAAACTTTGTCCAATACCTAGAATGGGCAAAAAAGAAACGGTTCGTTTCGTACGTTGACAAAAAATGTTAAAAAAACTTTCCCCTATCGTCGTTTCGTTTCCCATACTTTACAAAAAAGTTACTTGGGGTGTTAGCAAGCACGTTAGAAACTCATCAGCGATTTCAAATTTGTGTTGAGAATATTATATAATTTTTGTAATTTTATTAGACTTTACTTTACAAACGATTATAACATAAATAATAGTAATTTGACTTGTGATAAAACATGAATGTTTTTATGTTTTCTTAATTAACGTAGCTATAAAATCAATAAAAAACAAGCAATAAAAACATGCGGTAGAGCCGACAGGTCACCTTTAGCGCAGAATTAGAAGTCACGAAACATCGGCCTGGCACTATACTCATAGTATACGATACGCGAAATTGATACGCACAGTTGAAAGTTACTTTATTTTCTTTTACAGAATTAAAAAAATAGTCTTTGTTGTCAGCTACCATTGTTTTTGACACGATCCTGCGATTAAACTATTCAAGTTGACTAGACGTACAATTGCTGGAAGATTTAACTTTTGGACTGGTTTGAAAAATTCTATGTTTGCTCTCTACCACACCTTTGATAACAAAAGTAATAAATATAAATTATAGATAACAACAATAATTGTAAAGTTTCAAGTCTGATTCACACTTGCGCATTGAGAACCCTACTCAAGAATGTCAATGACTTCCTTACAGAGAATATGATAGAACGATAATAACCGTTTGCAAAGCAAATGGCTCTACCATTTTAGACTTAGAGAGACAAAGAATAGATAAATTATTCAGTGGATAAAACCGGAAGGCTAAGCACAAGGTGGTGGCACACCTGCCTTTTAAAACGCAGAACTTTTGCTAGAAAACATTATGTCAACTATCATTCTACCATTAAATTCTAATTCAAAGCCAGCGCATTCTTTCTCGTAGCATAATGCGCTTTTAATTACAATTTCTTATGTACTAATAGGATTGATTTTTTTCTAGTTTTACTCATTAGTTTGTAAACGGTTTATCAATCTTTATCGTATGTCAAGTACAGTTTTGAGGGAAGAAAGATTATTTCCTATTACAAATGGAAATACCTCAATGTGCTATACTCACGCTATACTCGTATTTCTTTCCTCTGTCTATGGGAATACCACCGAGTTTAATGACGTTAAGTAAAATTAATTGTTATATATCATTACGTCGATGACGAATCATACTAATTACAATAGAATAGGTATATATATTTATTTATCCGAGTTACGTTATAGTTTATACCTATAAAAATAATGAAGAATATTTAGTTATTATGTTGAATGAATTGTCAGTCTACCTACACACATTGTTCAAAGTATGTAGTTATTAATGTACTGTAGTAATATGGAATCAATTTATAATTTGATACTGCATCTTGTTCATATTTTTAAAGATATTGCCCTCAAAATTACGTTGATAGTATTTTTTTATATGCCCAACCGAAAATATTGACAGTCAGACACAAAAACGGATTCAGAATACCTTCAAATGTTGGGGGACAAAGCAAACACACAGCGACTCCTATTGTGAATGAAGTCGCTGTGTTTTTGCGCCTATATACACAAAAAAATTCTTACAGACAAAAATGAAAAAAACCTTTGTGAGTACTACCAATGGTTTCTTTTCCAACATTAGGATAGGGTACCGTCCTTCCATGACGCTCCCGCACGTACGCGCGCATGGTGTTTTCGGAGCGAGGTCGAGATAATCACCTCTGTCGGTGGTGTAGCATAACTTTTCATCTCCCGTGGGCTGTGTCCCAGTCAGCTCCTTGGTTTAACACTGCACATCCTGGACACAGGTTACACCAAACACTCCACCACACTATAGGTTGGCACTGATCGAGTTGTCACTGCACTGTACTGTCGGGAAGGGAAAAGCGACGGGTAGCGAGACGAGCGGCGCGCTCCATCAACACCGATGCATTGGCTGGCGGCAGTGTGCGCTGGCTGCGCGCTCCCGGTCGCGCAACAGCTGACGGGAGGCGCGGTCCCCTCGCCCCGCACCACCAGCAGAACGCGCGCGCATTCGGTGCGTGAGCCATCCCCCCCTCCCCTCTCGGTTGTTCCTCGTCCCCCACTACGCCTTTAATCCATTATTTACGGACGACCGACCGGTTTCAGCCGCGATCGCTGTACCGGCATCTTCGATCTTTCAAAATTAAATGCTCTTCCTATATCCGGTGCATAGTACACTGTATCATAGTTATATACATAGTTTTAATATAGTAATATTTATCGAGTCTCTCTTGTCACAATTTTTGTTTTTTTTTTTAATGCATTTCGATTCAAATTGTAGTACCATCCAATATGTAAACCTAAACGTATAACTTTTAGGATGGAAATTAAACTGGGAACAGAATATTATGGCTGTCCTAGACTGGGACGGATAACCCATCTTCTTCTTCTTCTTTCGAGTCGATTTAACACGCTATTCAGAGCCATTTGGACCAGTAGGAGCCGTTTGGACCACTACATCCACACCACAGCATTGCTCGAGCAAGTCATGAGATCTCCCAAAGTGAGATGCCAAAACACGGATAACCCATAAAAAAATATGACGACTGAGTTTATCTCCCCATTTATCGTATTTCCGTGAAAAGATCTCGTGTGTTATCTTCTAATACCGAGAATGGTTCTAACCAGAAATAATTACTTGAAACTTGGGTAATTGCTCAAAGACTTACAGAACTTTTTTTATTTAGAATTTTATTTACTTAAAGCACTTTTTACAATAAAACATGTGAAGTGCATTGAATTGTATATTTTTAAAGGGTTCTTCTAACGTGATAAGGAGTAGGGTGGGTGGTCTTTCGAAATGAAAAACATGACGTACCTACCTATACAGTAAAAAAACAATGCGTCGTTTTAAGAGGAAGACCTTAGACCAATCCAGTGTTTCATTACACTTTTTCCAGGTAAAATACCAAGCGGGAGTCAAGATGGTCCTGGATCCACTTTCAACCTTAGAAATCACGGACTTCGCAGAACTTTGTTACCTGTGGTGCGGCGGCAGCGCAGGCCGCAGCGCCAAGGTGAACGTTCGGGCCAAGGACGGCCCGGGGCGTCGCGGGGCGGGCCCCCGCCTCTCCCCCCTCTTCGCGTCCCCTCTCCCTGTGCCCTAGTAAAAACACTCAGAACCTTCCAACTCGACCGGTGCAACCCAGCAAAAAAAGTGCCCCGAGACGGAACAAATAGAAACGCTTCATCCCAAAAAAAACACTCAAATAACATGGGTCTCAGATGCCAGAAATAGTTAAGGCTTGTGTATGAATGTCGAAATAATGAGGACTTCGCATGTCACTTGCGCCTACGCAGACGGGTCACGCACTGCGTGGCTCTGTGATGTGATATAATAGACGAGCGATCAAAAGAGCTAGGTACGACCGGTCAGAAGGTTCACTAATCATCTGGGATTATAATATATTTATAATTTTACAGTTACTGTGAGCGATCTTTCTCGGAGACCTTAATATTCTAGAGATGAGCTTCCTACGTTAATTATGTATGCTGTCTTCTTTCCATTTGTAAAACATACAAGAAGTTTTACTGTGTGAATTAACAGATTGAATAAAGATAAAATGGCCTATACCAGGCAGAATGGCGACCGGTTTGCCAGCAAAACACACAACAACTTCCCTATTAGAAAAACTGGCTCTGGAAAATATGAACGTATTTTGCTAAGACACAGAATACTGGCTAAGTTTTAAAATGCCCTACGGCCTACACGATAAACATTTGTATACCGTAACAGTTCTTTTTAGAATAAAAATATGAATCAAACATTTGCAGGAAACTCAGATAATATCCGAATAATTTATTGATTGTATTTAACAAGGATTGACTTCCTTAACTGAGACAATGGAAGTGCTAAAGTGCTGTTATACGAGTATGACCAACCCATAGGACGTATTACATCATCGAATAAAAATAGAATCTCCTGGAGCTCCGAGCACTTACTTGCGTACAGCGCGTGTAAAGAGGCGTAACATTCTGCACTTCTCTAGCGAGGACCACTAAACAAGAGAGAAAGGGACGAGGCAGTGTTACAGTTAAGCAGGAACTCTATTTATATGCAAATATAACCTCGGAGTCGACACCTGTTTGCGTATTCTCGACGCTGTTCGCCGCTTCTCTTTGTGGTAACAGCCCAGACTGTTACATAGATTATAAATATTATCGAAAGCCTAACAAAAAAAGGAAGATTGTAATATTGTTACTATTCTATGCAAATTACAGACAGTACCATGGTAATGATGAGCAAGTTTGATTTAATTTCAAATCTGTGTCTTTATTATTTTAATTTTCTGTATTTTGTCACTTTAGGAGTTTCGCAAAACTCTTTACGCTACCGTGTCTTTGAATAACCATGTAGTAAGTAGCCTTATCTTTTAAGTCTTCCGTTCAAGTACAGATTTCTACCGTTAGAGCGGTTTCGCACTACGTCCGATCCGTATCCGTGAAAATAAGAATCAAAGAAGAAATCGGATGATCTAGTGCGTAAACTATTACAGAAATAGTTCTACGACTACTCCGATCCTTGTTCGGATTGGATCCGGATCGGACGTAGTGCGAAACCGCTCTCACCGGGGATAATTGTCTTGCATGACCCTAATTACGAGTTTTTAAATATCACTAGATTCCAAAAGAAACAACACAAGAGTACACATGAAAGCTAACATTTTCTATACTGTAATAGGAAACTACCAAAATAATTGTTCTCATCAAACAGCGTAGTCTGCAAACGCTAGCGTGTGCCGTAATCATTATTTCCCTTGCGTTCTCGCTGTCATATCATTCCATTACTGTCATATTTCGTCGGACTTCTCTGATCCTGTGAGGAATTAGAGCGGGTTTCGGCGGCGGCACGTTCATTTATCATACTCGGAACAGACGGCGACCGACGGCGAGTCCTGAGTGCGTTCCTGTGTCCATCCTCCGCCGCTGAGATACGGCAGCTCGTTGTTTATTTTATTTACGCTATGTTACTTTGCAGCGTCTGCAAAATACGCAACAGAAAGCTTTTCTGTATGTATATTTTAAACTTCTGCCAAGATTTCGAGCTTTTTGTTAAATCGCGGCATAGCAGTTTAATTTTCCATAATTTATATTTATGCCAAACTAAGTTTATATTTCAAAGAGATGAAATTAGATAAAGTCGATACGTCCTAATGGGGCTTTATGTAATGTAACCCAATCTTCATCGAGTATTGTAAAAGTATTTTACTGATAATATACCAAATTGTTACAATTAGATTACAATTACAATGTTTTGCATTTTTTGCTGGGTTTTGCATTAATGTGCATACGCGGGGTAGGTATTATGTTATGACGAATGACGAGCGACTTTATAATTTGTGCATCAACACGAACTCCGTATTCTTAATCAAATACCACTCCTACAGGTGGCGGCGTTCTAATAGACGGTGATTAAATCTCCTGCAAAACTTCTCCCAACAAATTGCGCTCTACGAACCTTTAGCTTATAATTAAGGATTAAACGAACTTACCTGTAAGTGAAGTTCTATCATAATTACGCTAACATCCAGTCCGAATAGATTAAATTTTTTATTTATACTAGTAGTAACGACATTTAGTACGACCACAACACTGATTTGAGAGAATATTTTGCAATCAAAGTCATTGCAAAAGCTTTTTTTTTTTTTTCATTGGAGTCAGGGTAGATACATAACCTCATTTAGTTAGTAGTTTCAATACAGGAGAACATAAATCCTGGACCTCATTGATGTATTACCTAATTACCGTAATTATATATATATATATATATATATTGGGAGTGTTGCAACCACGACGGGTGGGCGGGACATATTAATCTATTCGGACTGGATGTTAGCGTAATTATGATAGAACTTCACTTACAGGTAAGTTCGTTTAATCCTTAATTACGCGGAACATCCAGTCCTCTAGATTAAATTTTTTATTTATACTAGTAGACCTTGAGAGTTCGTATGGGAATAACATCAATGAGGAATTCATTCCATGTAGTTATGCGAAATAAAAATGTTTCTATTTCGACCAATTTAACGATTGGTAACTACGAAGGATAAATAAGGAAAGGATGCCTTACTAATTTTCATAGTCATCCTTGCTTCAATTTAGTTTCGATCAACAAGATTGATAAGAATTATTAATAATAAAAAACGCTGAGGTATAATATTTCTTAGCTAATTTATTATAATAGTTATAATATTTTTCAATATTATACATAATATGAAATAGTATATTATATAGGTATTTAATAGTTTTTGAAGATACTATTAAAGAAGGATACGGAAATTGTAGATTATTTGAATAATAAACAACATGGACGTGGTAAATTGATTAAGAATCTAGTTTAGGTATTATTATGCCTGAGGAATTATTAGGCAATAATTAAATGAGTTAAATGTACTTCTCCTTTTATGTAATAAATAAAAGGCTCCTGATCGGAGCGAGCAAAGGTGGAGAAGCGGTCGGTCCAGCCTGCAGAGGTATCTGTTGTGGATGGGATCGACACTGAAGCCAAGTGAGTTCGCGTATGCGACGCGTTACGCCGCGAAGTGTAGCGTGTCGTGTGCGCTTGATACCGATATAATATCCATACCGCACTTGCTCGGCAGGCCCTTTAACAAGCTTCACAGTTAGTGTGTTTACCAATAAAATTGTTATAGAAGATTTTTTGTCCACAATGAATGACTTTACTTTAATAAGTCCTTTATAGATCTGTGGTTCTTTTGACGTAGTTAATAATCAAACTTCAGCCGAGTAAAACTATTGGTTCTTGGATAAACAGGGAGAGTGTGGCACTGGTTGTTTACAATCAAGACTTAAAATTTTCAACATTTATTTCGGATTTTATTTTAAAATAAATAAATCTCAATGTATTGGTTGGACTATAGACATTTTTGAGTACTAGTAGCAGACATATGCGAATTTGCGAGTAGGTACCAGTAGCAGTAGGTATAAAAAGTCGTTCTGTCAAGACTTTCTTAGGAAATCTTATTATAAAAAATATTACAAAGGCTAATGATCCAAGACAAGTTTATAATATCAAGGTATGTAGGTACCTTAGAGAGTATACAAAATCGTATTTATTTCGATTGTAGTACTTTTGACGAAACAGGGGCGTGTTAGCGACGCGAAGGAGTTTGATTGGAAAGAAGGCAGCCTTCTTTAAAAAAGTAGTTTTAAAAGAGTTTTGGCAGCTCGCTGTCTTCGAAAAAAGGATAATGTCTAGTTAGTTGTTTTACAAATATATTGGAGTCTTTTTCCGGTTTCATGTTTTGTTTATTCAAATTATCACCATTTATATAGTGCACCGCCAACATTGAGGTTTAATTTCTTGTACTTATACAACATACTCATTTGGTAAGTATCTAAGTATTTAATATTGGGCCTAAGCACAGAAGTCTAAGATTAAGGATAAGGCTGATTGATTTGAATTTGAGGTACCTACCTAGGTACTAGGTATTAAAATCAGTCCTTAAAATGAATCTTATTGTAGGAAACAATTATATGACTTTTTAAATAGAAATTAACAAAAAATAAGGCTTTCACAAAATAACCCCACCACTTTGGTATGTAAATAATAACCTATTATTTACTTGAAGTGGCTGAAAGTGGCGTCAATATAAGATTGTTCAAAGATAAAATTGGGATGCTTAAACTTGATAGTTTAGTTGACCGAGGTGAACCGAGGTTCCTCGAGCTTAATCTGCGATTATATTATTTCCTTAATAATGAAATAAACAAAATAACATTTAAATAGATTTAAATAGATTTCATAAATCAAAATAGTGGTAAATAAGGTAATTAAATGACCTAGATAGGACTCTGAATTGGTCTATGGCAAACGCCTCCAGAAGTCATTTAGATAAATGACTTAGTAGATGTCCAAATCATATTTACGCGACTGGTAAATTGGGTCCTAGCTAACTGAAGAGTACTTGTAGACATCAATGTTATTAGACATAACTACGTATATGTACGGATTTACAAAAGTTTATTACCTTCGTCCAGTCCCAAACTACCTACTAATTATGAAATAACTGAATCATTTATTATAATTATGTTCAAATTCAAGCCAGCACATATAACACGAGTGAATAAAATACTTAAGTACATTCAATAGAAAAAATCACTTAGTCGTTTCTTATTAGGTAGGTAGGTACTCTGGTAAGGTGTTGAATACCACCTAGTACTACCCCACCTGCTTAGGTAGGTAATATATCCGTAATACCAATCATCTTATGCGTGTAGGAAGAATTCAGTGGAGCTGTCAATGCATACAACCATATTGGTAGATACCTACAGACCTTAGTAATGTATAGGTACGTAGGTAATGTTTTGAAAATCAAATATTGACGACTGACCGCTACCTATACATACTCGTATAATTACACCCCATAGTTGAGCGTCAGTAAAATTTCAACGATGAATGTTAAAATTATCCATAAACTCATAATAAAGGCATTGGTTGCCTGGAAGAGATCATTCGCGATTCATAGCGATAAGGCCGCCCATTGTACATTTTCATCTGGTTCATTATTATAATTATGAGTACTTGATCGTCACGATCCTTGAGGTTAAGATTATTGAATATAGGTACCCTCGTTTCACATCATTACCATTAGGTAATGGAAAGATTTTTAAAACAATACTTGATAAACAATTTAATATTTTTCCACCTATGGATAATAACCCACACCTAGGTTGTATTTTGTGACCTAGGTATTTTGTATAAAAGAGAATATAACGACGAGAAAACGACGCATGACGATCGACAATGTCATTTCCCTCATTAACATGAGAGATAGATATAATAATAATAACTTCGAAGTTAAGTCATGTAGCCATAGCCTATATTTAAGTTGTTGAACTTAAAATTATCAAATATGATGAAATATTTTTAAGGTTCTGAAATGATGCGCGTTGCTCCTTATTCTCGTATAATAATACTTCGTCTGTATCTGAATACGACAGAATGTCGGGTATAGTGTTAATACACAGGTTATAAAGAAATGTATAATTTTATATAAGTATTTCTACTTCAAAAACGAAAGTAGCCAGGTACTAGGTATGGTCTCCCGTCATAAGATAAGAAGCGCTCGTGGTGTAGCTTGATTATCGCTCTTCCCAAATCGTCGAAATCAAGCAAACAAGCGAATGACTCAAACGTCCCGGCCAGATTTGGATGGGTGACCGCTAATGGCACCTTCATTTCATTTATGAAATGAAATTATCGGCTAAATTACCGTGCCTCGGAGAGGGCACGTTAAATTTCATTGTCGGCGACAAATTATAGGTAGGTACGATGCAGTACATACTTAGAACATAATACTTAGTACATTGATCAAAATAAGGAAGGAAATATCCAGTAGGCCTAGGTACTCATCTGGGCTCGACGAGAGTAGGGCCGGAGGTTCGTGCGCGGGCCTCGTCCTTCACGTCGTCCGTCGTCACCATTGTGTCGCGCTGGTGCATGGCGCCGCGTAGTGGCGGCTTGCGGCGGTGCGCCGGCGGCGCCTCCTGGCCTTCATAACTAGCCATTATTTGCCGAATTCTCCTTTTGATCATTTCCTCCAAACTAAGTTGACTGCCTTTTATTAAATTTCCAAGGTTAAATTTCGAAAGTAGGGTATTTTGGAAATAAGTACATACCTAATTCATTCGTAGGTATGTAGGTATAGTCGGCTAGCGAGTTTGTATCCAATTAGTTTAAGGAAGTAATAATGTAAACATGACAAGGTTCGGTCACAGTTCCCAATGAAGAGGACGCAAAAACCGTAACGTCGATGCTTCGAGACAGCCCCAATGGCAGCTCTGGTTGCATTAAAATTAAATTGTAGGTAAATACCTACTGGGAATATTCATACTGTATTCTAAATAGAATGCCGGTATTGAAAGGTTAGGTTATAGACCCCAATGGTAGAAACGCCAACCTGATTCTTTGCATCACAACATGCATAAAACTGTAGGTAAATACCTGGACCACATTTTCCATACGTCAACACGTCTTTGTAGAATCTTCATTGGTACATCTAGGTACTTACATTCTTATCTTTCTCCTCATATAAAACCCACCTTCAGGTCTCTCAATAAAATGTAGCTATGACTGTATCTAAAATAGGTACTAACATTTCGATGTAGGGTGTTTCAAGACACAAAGGCTATTCACTCACTCGATAGTGAACGTTATTATTTGTCTAACATCATGTTTTATAATTTCATCTATCTAATGCATTATTAGGCTTTAGAGCCGCTCACCAGGTTGAGGTGACGTTGAATACGTCCAGCACTTCAAGAAAACAACGCTTTTTTCACCTTTACATAATTTGCACTGCTAAATACTTGCACTAAGACTATTCTGGAAAGCGTTCAGGCATTTCCAGCACACTGCGAAGAAACACAAGAAAATAAAGTGTGGTGTGGTTGAGCACTAAAAAACGAATGGGGTTATGTATCTACCCTGACTCCAATGAAAAAAAAAAAAAAGCTTTTGCAATGACTTTGATTGCAAAATATTCTCTCAAATCAGTGTTGTGGTCGTACTAAATGTCGTTACTACTAGTATAAATAAAAAATTTAATCTAGAGGACTGGATGTTCCGCGTAATAATAAATTCGTATACTTTGATGTTTATAAATTCAGTAGGAGCTTTCGCGATCTTAGTCCTCAAGAGGGTGAAAAACTCACAGCAGCCGCTTTTAAGATGTCCCTAATCTCAGACACGTCCCGTCCCTCTTTGAAAGTACAAGGGATTCGTGACGACTAACGACGAAAGGCGACTTAACTGTAGACGACGCGACAGTCGGCACAGCCGCGCCATTCTTCATCTGACCTATAAAACAGAATCCAGAGCTCGAAGCTTTTCAAACCCCATAAATATTTTGTTACGTTTTCCCCCTTAAATAGAATATTCATAAGGTTCAAGAACTTAAGATTGGAATGTTATTTATAATTTAAATATTTTTGGTATTTTTTTAACCGCCTTTATTTTATTCTATAAACTAAGTAAAGGTGTCCTTTACTTAGTTTATAGAATAATCAGGAAAAATTTAAAAATCCGGGAGAAATATGATAGCAAAAATAATTCTAAATATTCAACTATCTCAGTCTGTCTGATGAGTACAAGAACAAATTGCTAAAGAATATGTATGGCACCAATAGACATCAAAATGAGCAGGCCAACCGGAAGGCTCATTTTAGGCCGAGTCGCGACAATTTTCCAATCAATCGGTCTATGATCTCTACTCTAGCATACTGAGAGCCTATAGGCCCGACCTATTTCAAATTCAAAATGTAGCTTTATGATATAAAAAAAAAATATGTGAACCTAATTATATTCCTCTTTTAGTCTGAATGGTAAAAGAGTTTTAAATATTCATAAAGCTATGCAAATTGGGTGTTCTCTTCCTTGTCGGCCGTGTTAATACATGCATTTTTTATAATTTTAAAGTGTTGACCAATGTGTTTGCTAAAAATGAAAATGTAGTTCATTAGTCAGAACAATGAAATAGCTTAAATAAAACTTTTAAATGCTGTAAATTGTGTTCAAAAATAGGACCTATTTCTCTCAAATACGACTAAAATGCCGAGCCTTTTAAATGATATATTAAACAAATGTAAAATGTGTAGACACAAGCGTGGGGTTCTGTAATTCAATTCGCCGGTATAGAGTTTCTTATTGACATATCCATTAGGTATGTAGGTAGGTAGGTACCTATTATTCAAGTTTAGTGAGCGTGAGTAGAGCTCAGGTTGAGGGCAAAGCAAAGTTCTTGTAAGTGGAACCAGGGTTCATTCGTAATTTGAGAAGCCATAACAACGTGCTCATTTCTTGAAGTTTACAAATATTTTCATGTATTATGTAGGTACTAGGTACTTGCACAGAGATAGGCCTGCATCCAGCAGTGGCATACTATTGACTACGGCAACTACGGATGGTGATGATGATGATTATGTACTTTGGACACCAACAATAACTTTTAGTAGAGTAAAAAGCAAGGGATTATACTTTTTAAAATGTCCCAGCCAGTGGGAAAGTAAAGGTTTATTAAAAAAAAATGTTTTATCTGATACATAACGTTTGTTTATATCCCTTCAGCCGGCTCATGAAAACATGTTTAACATTAATCAAAATTCCATTCGCCGAAACTTGCATGTGGCAATGGCATGCTATAAAGTTTCTACATATTATCGAAAACGTCCAGTTATAAAAGCTTCTGCCGAGGGGAATAAACTATTGAATATTAATATCTAACTTAAACTCAATCGCACTCTCGGTCTCCACGGGCCGCTAACTGGCAGATTAGTGTGTTATAAAACTGGACACGGCACTGTTGGTTAGCAATTTAATTTTACTGTCCGAAACTTTGCCCGCGTTCCAACGAAGCCGACTCGACTGGCGTCGGATCGTGTAGTATGGAACATTTCTCAAACTGTTGGTGAAATACACAATGAATCGATGTTGTGATGGTTAGAAGAACTAATTTCAGCTCATTCAAAGGAGTAGAGGTGTACTGATATGAGTATTCATAGAAACAGAAGGTTACCATGAATATTTTTGAACATTGTACATATGTACTTACTTATACTTACCTACTAATATTGTGGAAATTCAAGAGATACCTAATTTATTTACGAAGAAAATTGAATTCAATCGTTTTAAAATAGAGAGAATAGACACTGAGTTCACACGTATACGTGTACTATTCGCGATCAATACTGTGCTAGCCATGCGGCTGAAATGGGTTTCGTAAATTGGAAAATAACTTGCCTGCAAAAAAAGTTCTAATCTGTTTAGTTGAAAACGTAACCGTCATTCTAAGAATGTTAGGGACGTGGTTTTTTTTTAATTCTTAATGGGATCCAAAGTCTCTCTCAGAAGTGAGGGTGCGGGCTATAATCCACCACGCGGGCTCATTCTCCAACAAAATTGTAAGCGCAATTTTTATGGCTTTTTGTAAAATGTTCACTTCCTATTTCCATAAAAGTCATGAAATATTATTGAAGTGAAAACTTCTTTAGGCGCGTTTGGCAGTTTAGAGATGAGAAAAAAATCTTTGATTTGCCTCGAAAAGGGGTTATTTTTAGAACCGTTCAAGTTTTCACTTATGCCGGCACTCCTAGAGTGCCACTGTTTTTTTATTTTAAACTACTTATGACTTTATGAGACACCAAGCCTTCTCTTTAGTTGACTCGCACGCATCCTTTTACTAGTGGAACTATATTATACCAACTATACCCAGTTTAAGATCATTTGACTGGTGGTATCGGCTAAGATTGCAAGTAGAACGGTGATGTAACCGGAGCGCGGTGGTCAGCGTATGCAGTACCTTTGCAGTGGTCAGCTCAGGTTTGAGGAAGCGGTCATTCTCACGGAGATATTCCTACGTACCTGAAACAAAATCAATCACATTCTAAATAATTCAATCATAAATGATAAAAAAAAACTTCTCATAAATATGAAAATACAAATACGCAAGACTTTTGAATAAATGTTTATCATGTTTGCGAAAAAGTCACATAACAACATTGTTTTCCGTTGGAAATAAGACATAATATTCCGATTCCGACTACCTATTTGAAAAACTTTATATATTCCCCTCTATCAAACCCTCCTCTTTCACGCCGAAAGATCACTTAAACTAATTCCAAAGCATCAAACTCTGAAGAATAATTTTGCTCGGGGAGTTCCTGCATGTTAACTTTTATAGTATTCGACAGGTTTTCCGGTAAATCGAAGGAATTTCGTTTATTCCCTCGCCCTGTTTAAGGATAATTCAATTTCCATTCAGAAGCACTTCAGACGCCTCAAAATGATTTGACCTCAGAGTGCCAACCCGCATATTTCAGAAACGGATCAAAAGCACAGTTTGCGTGGCTTTGAAGATGGCGATTCTTAAATTACAGATTAATTTGTCAATATTCAACAATAATCATAAAACCTTGCCATAGTTATTCGTGATGTTTGTTAACTCTTTTATTTTCTATTTTTATCTCTACTATCATTAACTATTTTCTATCCATCGCTAGTTTCTTAGCTCCAACGTAGAGTAGCGTTGGCAGGAAGCGAGCGACATAGGCGGACGTTTAATACGGGTGAGGAAGCGGCCGTGTCCGGTGCGCGTATCAGGGTTTGCCGCTCAGAGCATCTCATGCCGAGATTTGCGGTAATATTCCGCATATTACAATCTCAACATGAGAATGTTTACCGAGTGTGAAATGCGCAGCTACAGGGTTACTGATATTTAAAACTCGTTCTCGTAGAATCCAAGTTATGTTTTTTTGGATTTCCAATATCAGGATCAAAGTAAAACAACGATAGACTGGAGTCCAACATTTAGGCATTCTGTAAAGAATGCTGACAGCCTCGCAAATCTCGCAATACCTAGGTAATATTTTGAAAGTTACACCTTGAGGAGAGTGGAAGAAGAACACGTCATGTTGTGCAGACCCAACATAATTTGGGACAAGGGCCGGAAGATGATGATGATGATGATGACCTTGTCCTTAGCCTGTTTTTCCGGTATAATTAGCCTGTTTTTTAATCTCCGTAATAAAGAATTTCATTTGTACGAAGATAACAAAGGCAAGCACATGTTCATCTGTTATTAATGAGGGTAGATTCCGTGAATCAGTGAAAGCACTTATTGTGCCTTTGTTCGTTCCATGTAAACACCTCGAAGACTTGTTTGAAAATATTAGTGGCAATTAAAACAATTCAACATAATAAACAACAATTGCTGCAACTTACATCAGGAATAGAAAACAAAACTTGCTAGCTTGACCCAAAACATGTTGTACCGTTCGAGATATTGATTGTAGGTAGTTTGGAGATCAAAGCCATGTTCTGCATGTTCATGATACGGACCCTTTAAATAATTTTCTTAAAAAGGCTGAGAGCAGACTTCAGGGTATCAAATGAAACACTATGGGTTCTATAGTTTTTTAGCTTTTATCAGATCTCGGCTTTTGGTTCTAATAATTCCCACATACGACCTATACAGACTTTTATTTTCTTATTTACCAACTATAACTGGTAAACGCAACAAAGCATGTTGTAACATAAACTCGGGGGCGTAGAAATGAAATAAAAGAGGTGCGAGGTTGCCGCTCTGCCTGGACGCTGGCAACGTCGCAAGCGCACAATAGCAGGACCCGACCAGCTGTTTGTACCTGGCAGTGTTTGTTGAGACGAATGTTTACCCGAAACCTTCGCCACAGCCACAGTGGGGTGGCAGCAACAACTATAATTTAATTTCACGTATTGCATTGCATACCGATAGTCAATTACCGAGAATCAAGATTAAAAGAAGTTAGCTGAATCAGCTGTTTAAAGACACCTACTTGTTATGTAACTTTTTATCTAATTTGATGCGTTCATAGTCAAGAAGGTTTTATTCTAGCTTCTGTCTCTTAACTTCTTCTAAAACACTCGAAAAATACTATCAGTAACATTCATATTATCTCTCACATTTATTCTCATATTTTCTACCTCAGACTAGTGGAAATGTGAGAAGGAATGTACCTAAAGGATAATACGTAAAGCTATATTTGGCTTCAACTCAAGCCTGGGTCGACAAGTTTTGTTCTTCAATGTAAAGAGTAATCGATCTGCGTGAAATTGAGCCTTCCTTGAGATCCGCAAGACCTGCCTGTAAGCACGCATAGCTAACGTGTACCGTCGTCAAAAAAGTAAAACATTTTTACTTTAATTTTGCACTCGTGG
The DNA here is from genome assembly GCA_963565295.1 of Epirrhoe alternata. Classification (NCBI taxonomy): domain Eukaryota; kingdom Metazoa; phylum Arthropoda; class Insecta; order Lepidoptera; family Geometridae; genus Epirrhoe; species Epirrhoe alternata. The sequence continues at coordinate 5,484,238 of OY751381.1, read as the reverse complement.
AAGGTGATCTCTTCTGATACTACATATACTGGCAAAAACACAACATTAACCCCTCGCGTTGCTGTAGGGGATACTTAATCCCCTGTCTATTTCGAACACGTTTTACCTCATTCGTTTGGCGCATAATAAAAAACTTGTATTCGATTTCATACTAGCTCGCCCCATAGCTCGATCGATAAATGGGTCCTATTGTGCACTGATTTGACAGATCCTGTGTGGATGGGGGAGATAATGAAGTTACTTATCACCTCGTAAAAGAAATGCATGTTTTACAAGATTCCATTACAAACTTTGCAAACGATTCCGCTTGAAAAACAGTTTTAATAAGAACGGCTATTCGTTGACCAGTACTTTACCATCATTAAGCTAATGACATTCACAGAAAATCATTCAATCTGTTCGGTCACGAAAGTATTGCTAGGTTTCATAATAAAAAATAACGATATCGGTAATTAAAATTATTAACCTAGTCATAATCTGCTGAACACGTGCGTTCTCGCGGTCGCCATGATCACAATATTTAATTTTGTCGATGCTCCCGCCAGAGGCATGGTAAGGTTATCCGGCAGTCTTCAAGCGAGTGATAAATGAAAATAGGCGGCGAGGGGGGCGCGACTCCCGCAGAGCCTGCACACATGGCCTTATCGACCAACGCTGCTGGCTCAAGTGTTAGGTGGAAGCGGGTGCCCAAATACATTCAAGGACTTTCATATTTTAAGCTTAAGAAATTGTGAAAATATTTTGTAATTTAGTAGTAGGATTGTCATTTGTTATGTTATTAATATAAGAATTATATTTAGATAAAGAAAACACTTTCAAGAAACCTTCCTTCTTGTTCAATCTTATTCTTTTCATAATATTAACTTCATATACTTAAATGGTTTGTATGCTCACAATGTCATTAGACGCTCCCCTTGTCTGTCAATGGTTCTAAACCGCTAAGAAAATCTCTAAAAGCTCATCATTTGCTCCCCTGTGATCTTCTCAGGCCGGCACACGCTCTCCTCCGCTACAATAATAGGCACGCACGAGCCACGCGTGTGACCGCCGACTGCCGAAATAATTGTCCATTACATATAGCACCAAATTGTGGGGGACTATTATCATATACATAGACATAATGTAACTAGCTATGATGAGTGCGCTATATTGAGATGTTTTACGACTCTCAAATTAATGTAGGTCACTTAACAGTGGTGGTGAGGAGCGTGATGGCGTCATACATGGTAGAATTACATTTCACTTAGTGAAATTAATAATTTTCTCTTTGGCTAAGCCCCCTCGCAGACTGCAGACTTTCTATCGACCGATAGTTGAGACGTATAGGAGAAGTATAGCCTTCTCCATACTCATTACGAGCCGAAATATATTCTGTCTCAACTATCGGCCGATAGAAAGTCTGCAGTCTGCGAGGGGGCTTAGCTTGTGAATATTTGGAATCAAAGCCTTATAGGGTGGGTCAAGGTATATTATAAAAGTTGTGTAATCCGAAATGTTATGTAGTTTTACTTAATGCAAAATCAATACTTAGCTTATGTGAAATCCTAATAACACACTTATGAATCATAATTACAAATATCTCTCGCTATCAGCCACTTTAGAAGACTCGCTTGCGCGATATCTATCATGACACAAACAGGGATGAAAACGGGCAACGAATAAGGGGAGCCCGGGGCTTAGGGAATTGAACTCGTAAACCTAAAAATAGATACGACGACACGCCTTCTACCAGTATACACTACGTAACTGACACTTGTGCGCTAGCTGAGCTACTTACTTCAATAACTCGGTATATAGATACAATATTCATTGCGTGCACGATTATCACTGCGGGGAGTATAGGCCTCATCTTGTTTATTCCTCCTTTCATTTCACGGTCTATTGTTATCACAAATTTCTCTCGATGCTGGACGACAGACTTTTCTATATCTGGTTCTAAGAAGCCAGTCCGTTATCACTTACTCCATCAATCGTCACCTCTAAAATGGATCTCCATTATAGCTTTCATGTAGCTAGTTGCTCTTTACATCAGATTCTGTGTCACAGCTTTGTTCGTCAGTACGGACTACGGAGACATTTAAAGTTGTAATTAATAGAAAGGGATTATTTTAACTAGTGATTTCCCACGTCTTCGACCGCTTTGAAACTTAAGTACCACGTGTCCCCATACAGACAATCATCAGTTCATTCAGCTCCTCCAAGTTTGTTTTTTAAAGTAAGTAGCCTTTTCTGACGACATGTCCTATCTATCCAATCCATGCCAATTAACAAACTCTATTCATTGGTTTAGGTATAAAAAGGTAACAGTACAGACAGAGTTACTTTCACATTTACAATATTAGTGTGGAAGTATGTATACGTTCCTATAATCATTATTTATCAAACAACAGCCATTGGGTAAAAATAGTCAGTCAGTCAGATGCAAACGTGGCCCACTTTCGTATCCGGTTTTCATGGATAAACATTCCAGATAAAGAATAATTTTATTACGTTCATAATTTGGAAGTATGGAAATAAAAGTGTGGAAGTGTAATTTAAATTATTTAGGATAGTTTTAATTGGCACTTACTGGCGCTACGAGGGACATTTCGGCTGCAAAAGTCCGATGTTTTAATTTGTATTCGATTTCGAAAACTTTTATTTTTATTATTCAATTACTTTACGTAACTACTGTTGTAAAATTGCCAAGGTATTACACTTTTATGGAAACTTTTTGAGCGAGAATTTCTAAAGGTAAATCAATTGGTTTCAGAAACACACGTTGCTGTGGTAAACTTATGTTATGATTAGTAAAGTAAATCTTAATAAGAAAACTACGTCGTTTTATTAAGGTGTTACTGTACCATTTAAAATGTAAGCAAGAAGCCTTATTACTATTGGTATGATGTAAGTCAAACTTATTTGTTTGAATTCTTTCGAAAGTACACAAGAAATTCGTACAAATGGTCGAATGATGTAATGAGTAATTCAGTTGAAACATTAACGAGTAAGAACAAAATAAATGTTATGTTAATACTTCGATGAACTTAATTTTAAACTTTTATAATTTCCGGAAAATTTTGAGATGTTGATTAAATGTTTTTTGTTATGTAATTTTATGAAAACAAAACAGGATCCCAACTGTTACGTAGGGTTAATGAAGATTCAAGGTCCTTTTTTTTCTACTTTAAGGATTTGGCAGCCTGAGGAGAGGCGACGCCGCGGACGGCCAAGGAAGCGCTGGAGAGACGACCTCGACTCCTTTGATAGTGGGTGGTGGAACCTATGTGGAGGGTTGAGGGAGACCTTTGCCCAGCAGTGGGACAACATAGGTTAAAGAAAAAAAAATTAAAAAAAGGATTTGATCCTTGTCGGCATAACAACTCAACGTAGTTATTTTTAGGGCAGCTTCCTTGATAATTATAAAATAACTAGCTTCTGCGCGCGGATTCGCCCGCGTGGTACCAACATTTTAAATAGCCTATATGCTATTCCAGGTCACTATCTATGCCTATAATAAGTTTCATACAAATCGGTTCACTGGTTTAGGCGTGATTGAAACACAAACATACAAATATCCAAACATCTAAACACACAAACACAGGCGTCCGATGACCACCCGATTGTTAGCAGGTGTAAACTCTGGGCAGAGATAAAATCAACCCCCCCCCCCCCCCTGACTTCCCCAGGAGAAGCTGCCACCAGGCCACAATCTGCCGTGGCCGGTGTGGAAGTCACTGAACCGACTCCGCACTTAAGTCGGCCGCTGCAGACTGAACATGTGTGAATGGGGATTTAGGGTTCAGTCAATGCAGCACCTACTGGTGTGCCCCTTGTGCCCTGAGACCTGCACAAGAGAGGACCTCTGCTGCCTCAGATAGAGCCATCAAAGTGGCCTATCATTAATTCCAAGTGTATCTGAATGAAGCATCGACACGACAAGAAGAAGAACAAACTCACAAACTTTCAGCTTTATTATGAGTGGGATATTACAGCGGCCTTCTTTACTTTGAAGGTCATACATACAACAGTTCAAACTTTGTACGACACAAGAGGAAAAGGTTTTTAGCAACTTTGTACATTCAATAAACAAAGAAATCTTAGTAAACATTCCAAGACAAAAAACTTTTTTTAAGCGGAGTTGAACCCAAAAGTCTATCGTGCAACGCTTTGTTGAAAAGGGGTTCGCTTCAAAACCATTAAAGTGTGTAATCGCGAATGTTTGTATAATCCATCAATCTTACTAAAGCATTGCACTTATTTGACATGAATACGCGAACGGCTGTTCCAAATCCGTCGAGTGAGTGACAGATCCCAATCAAACTTTAATCAAAGCAGCCGCCATCAGTTCTAACGTCTGCCAGAAGCGGCAGGGCAGACAAACCCAGTCGCGCCATGCTGTGGCTAATTGACCGGAATGGCCCTTACCCCGTATGCATTTAAACTGATTAATTTAGAAGCGTCAGCGTAACTCGGATGTCCAAAACTCGTAAAAGAAAATCGTAAGCAAACAAGCTTGTTTCATAATTCATTAGGACTTTTTATTGGAAGCCGTTTCCCGTCCACTAATTAATATTCCTAAGCAATGTGCATAAATACCAAGCTTTTTTAATTCTATGAAGTCTGAAACCGAACCTACCAACTATAATAATTATATTGAATCTCCAATGCTGATCCAGCTATCGAATCATCAAAATATGATAAATATTTTGATGATTAGATATTTTTTATAACACCACATAACAAATCAGTCATTATTTATCGTTCGCCTCAGCTTGTCACCCACAGCAGACACACTTCCATTCCATGTGAGTAAAGGGGTGAGCCAGGGGGACAGAAAGAGATAAGAGATAGGTTCGGCTCCAGCACAATATTACGCGCCCGTGGAATGTGGGGAATGTAAAGCTTGGACTCGTCAAAGGGTTCAGAGTGGCTTTTAAAATTGAAATGACAAACACTGAGGTGGCTCAGTGTGGTTAATTGATTGGATTATACCTTGTTCCTTTTGCGGTGACATTTTTTAAACTATTTTTACATAAAAATAGTAATCGCACTCCATAGTTCATCATTATTTTGCTACATAGCAATTGAGTGCGAAGAATACGACTTGTGAATTGAGATCACTTGAAGGTTGGAAATAATAATTAATTGGCGCATACTATTGAATGAATATTCACGGATAAAATTAATATTCCATTTATATAGTTATCAAATTACCCCTGATACAAGTTTACCTTATAATGAGTTCAATATAACCAGAGCTTCAACAGACTCTTGAGCTGTTGGAGCAAATGCTGTAGGGTAGCCCTATTTTCAGCCACTTAAATTGTTACACTTACCTAACTGTAAAGCTCGGGTACTTTGTATTGTGGAGGAAATTAAATTTTATTCGATTCTAATCTCATACCAATCCATACTAATCCATACTATAATTACTATATTACTATTACTATATTACTATATTACTATAATATTATAAATGTGAAAGTAACTCTGTCTGTCTGTCTGTCTATCTGTCTGTCTGTCTGTTTGTTACCTTTTCACGCCCAAACCACTGAACAGATTAGGCTGAAAATTGGCATGGATAAAGGTTGTATCCCAGGGACGGACATAGGCTACTTTTTATCCCGAAAAAATCCCTAGGGACCGCGGGTTACACCGCGGGAATGCAGCTAGTTCTTTATTAATTTAAATGTAACCTTACCCATAATTGTGTGCGTGCGTCAGCCAACAGCATTCAGGATGTTGAATAACCGCCTAATAATTTGATCGGATCGTATATTTAAACAAAGAATTTATCACTTAGAAGTTGTCCAAAATGTTGTTTTAGAATTGAACGTCGCTAGCAGTACCGAGAACTCCCCATGTGTCGAGCTTTCTCCGAAAACTCATTACCCTGGCACGCGTCACGTAGCGGCCATAACGGGTTTTATTAGGTTTCACTAACGCGCCCTAAGTTGGCCGGAGCCGCGGCGCGCATCTGAACAGCCCTTTGTGTCGCCCACGAGTTTCCACGGCGGATGCTGTACCGATTCGGACATTGCCTTCAAAAGTTCAAAGGGTTTTTGTGCTTTATAAAGTTCTCTTAAAATAAAGTCCTCTTCCTCCTAGCCCTATCTCGTAACTTTATGTACTTACATATTATCAACACACCTTAATTTTTCAGTAGTTATAGAAAAAAACTCTTGAAGGGTTCACGTTGAGCACTGTTATTCCAGTTTTTACAATATAAATATATGCATTTAAGATAAGGTGTAGATGATGAGAAACCACAATCTGATAAACAGCTCAAAGTTATTTACAACTATCAAACTTTACCGCAGGGGATTTAGTCCGACTAAGATGCAAACTTGGGGTTCGATTGTCCTCTAACCCAAATATTAGCTTAGCAACTCTCTGGGGATCTGTTATCGTATCACTAGTTTAATCAGGTCTGTTTACAGATTTTCTTCGTTGGGTATTTTTATTGTGTGTTTTTGTGAACAGCGTGAAAATATGGAGTTTGAGGCTCTACCTCAAACTCCATACACATATATAAATTACACCAAGATGAACCACGTTTTTTCGTTGTAAATAATCAAAAAACCAAATGATTACTTAATTTTTTATACGGGACTTAATTGCGTATAGGTATACTTAATTTATTTATTTACCTTGACGTTTCGATAGCATTACAGCTAATATGGTCACGAGAAGACTCAAATTATTACTGTACCTAACTTGAATCCAACCATAGAAAGTGTGTCGGGTTTAACTTTATTTAATTCTAACTTTCTACCTTTTATTGCAGTAAATGAGTAAACAAAACGCAAGGTAAAACTGGTCTGTAAAAGCGATTCAGTCTAGAAAGCAAAAGTAAAGTACCAGGTATGCATAGAGCTGAAGGAGCTCCGTGGCCGCGCGTAGGCTCGGCTCTCGTGTTGGCGGCAGACGGCGACGGGCGGGGGCGGATCGATACCCAGGCCGCATTGTTGCCCCTGTGCTCCCCCCGCGCCCTACCACACCCTCGCCACGGGCCTGCATCCGAAATTCGCCCTATTTGTTCCAAAGGCCCGAATCAATCGCCTTTGTTTTGTTGCAGTAACTTGATGCGATACGTTAAAATGGATGTGTTAAGTGGTGACGTGTCAAGAATTTGAACTCTTCACACATGTGTACTTTTAATCAAAAGGCACCGTTATTTAAGCAACAAAATATTACTGTGCATATTCATAATGAGAAAATGCCTGCCCAACTGATTTGTTTTGTAGGAAACCAGTGCCAGAACATGGAAATAAACTAGAGTTAATGCCGCAATAACTTTTACGATGAAATGAAATGCCTAATTAGCAGCCTAGTTATTACCTAACTATATTTCACACCTGAGCGCTACCCGTAATTGCTACGGAAGATTGAGGAACGGCAGCGTATGCACGAATGTTTTTTCTGAAGGAATACATAACACGCGGCAAGCGATACTGATATAAATCATGTTATTTTCTAAGCAAAAGAATAAAAAAATATGTATATATCCACACCCTCGTGCACATGAATTTTCATATTGATGAGAAATCGTAATCGTAGTGTAATCATTGCAATCAAACGTCCACATCGCTAAGCATCGTGTGAAGATAACTGCCCGGAAGTACAGTTATTTTTAAGCAAGTTTACAAGCTGTAACTAAACAAAGAAAACCAGACAGGTATGTATAAAAAGTTTCAACATCTTTGAGAAATGTTTCTGTGAATCTTAGAGTAAGTATTTAATAAGGACACAATGACACAATTCAAATTTCGCATACCTCACCAGATTCTTTAATTTATCATTATGATAGATGAATCTGTTTCAAATAAACTTTCTTGTGGTTTCGTTATTCGTCTCGTGCATTATCATAAAAGTCACATTGCGGCGAGAGCAACATTTGTAACCAAGTGCCCGGACATGATTGTCTTAAATATGTTTCAACATAGTCGTCAACAATCATTGAGCTCTATCAGAAAGTGATAACATTTAAATTTATTAGCTTCAAAAAACTGGGTAGCGGACGTTATCCAAGCTTAGACATGCGTTTGGTTATCGGTAAGGTTTTGGACCATAAATTATTCTCAATGGGGCGAGAGACGGAGAGAATACTGGTTTTGGTGGTTTGTTTAAACCGCGTATGTACTTATTGATATTTTAACTTTTAGAGTAAGATCATAAATTAGTGCTATAAAATCGAAGATAATGATAGATTCATCTGTCGGGTATGTCATTCGAACAATTAGGTAGCATAACTCAGAAAATTTGTAGTTAATTCATATTCGTATTGATCTATTTTCGCATTGTGCCTACAATAAACGAATGCAAACACTGACCTGCCCCAATCTACCGCTAGTAGGTATTGGCCAAACGCGTCATTCGACCGACCGAGACGATCGACGTAATCACTACGCAGACACTAAAGAGCCTACACAATATACTGGCCTACGACATCAATAGATATTTGAAAAATAATGTTCTGCTGCGAGACTGGCTGGCTATTCTAACTGTAACAACTGTTCCAAATCATATGAATGTATGGCTACGTGATAACGGTTGATATACGCAGTACCTACCTACGTATCACACAAATCGACATTGCCATCTACCTTACCCCGGGTTTAGAGGTGTTTCACGTGTGTTTCCGAAATGATGGCATAGCACACGATGGTGGTCTCAAGCGTGCGAGACGCGTCGGGTCGTTGTCGTCTCGGTCGCGTCATCGTGTCGCCAATTTGCATAATTGAGTACCATTATGCATTCATTCAGTCAGGTCGCCCTCATGTAGCGGTGCGCCGAAACAAAGCGGGCGGATGTATCGATAAAACGCCTCGTAATTACTTTAGATAGGGAGGTGGAGTTGACCGTGCATCCGAATAACTAATCAAATCAGACAACCTGACAAAACAAGCGATGATTCCTTCCGAAACGCATCGAGCAAGATGTGCAGTAAATAAAAGACAAAATACCTAGTACCCAAAATAACTAAATACTGCCGGAGTATTCGAGTGATCTAGAAAAAGAAAATTCCAAATTAGGAGAAACTATGATTATTGTCCCACAGCTGGGCAAAGGCCTCCCCCCACTCCTTTCAGACGACTCGATCTTGTGCAAGGCTCTCCCAATCGTTCGCAAATTTATCGAGTTCATTTCAGGAGAAACTATAGATAACATAATAATAAAAATACGAAGAAATCATAACATTTATGTGAGAATTATGTAGAAGTGGAATTTGTACCCACTTGTTTTAAAAAAAGCCTCTACAATCTAGTCACCCTGACTGCACTATATCGGCGTCAACCGATCCTATTTCCATGGTGTATTTCGTGGCAAACCCGAGGTGTTTTGCGAATACGAACGACAGCGACTGTCTACGAGTTTTACCGAAGTAGTTGGAAAGCGAAACCACCCCGTTTCCCCCCTCGGCGGGTGCTGGGGGTCTTTGTCCCAGCGCGACCCAGTTAATGACCGCCCTCGCATACAGCCTCGTGCAGATATAAATACGCCTACTACACTTGACCTCTAAAGTTTTTATTGGAAAGCACGTGTGCCCCGGTATCGTGATCGAGTTGTTAACAATCAACCATTGTGTAACGGTTCTGTTATCTTAGCAAAAAGTGCTTCATCAATCATTCCGTGTTCCACTTGCGCGCGTTTCGATCTAATTTGGCGCAAGCGGTAATAAATCTGTAACTCGAAAAGGGTTTGCGGTCCAATCGAGCCGTGATGTAGATGGGGCACGGGGAAGCAACAGGTCGCGAAACAACGTTTTAATTATATGCTGATAAACATCGACGTCATCGGACCGCGACACCCACACGACACGCCGCAATAAGGTACGATGACCGGCCCTCCATGCATTCATTCTAGTTCAAAACACACATCCCACGACGTCTTGATTTCACAGGAGGTTAAAGTTATAGATGAGGTATGTATTTCTGAACCAAAAGCACATAATAAAATTATATCTAAGCAGAAAACATGTCAAACTCTTCTAATAGCGCGCAATCTTAGCGTCAAATAAACTTGCGAGAAGCCTGTCAGTAGACATTACATTTCAATGGCAGTTAGACACCTTGGGACTAGAAGACAAGATACCGGTTTGCCAAGCATGAACCAGTTTATGTTGAACTTTCGCATCTGAGGAAATGTGTCTCAGTATAATGAAGCGATGGGATCTACTAGTCTGGACAAGGAAACATGCCTGCAGTGGTGTTGCATAGCATAGATAGAGCGTTATTTCACAAACGCATGGAAATACAACAAAGCTTTCTTGAAGTACATTACATAACAGAATAGAAATCGCATTATTTAAAGTCAAATAGTCGCACTTATATAAAATCATGTTATGTAGGTCCATTTCATATGTTATTCGAACATTTCAATTATTATTACACCCACGCTGTGCGTATATATCCCAAAATACAAAGCTCGAATCTCATTGTTGAGGAGGCTTTGTGTCAGCTTACGGCTCAGTAAGCCACAGCATGGCTCGGTTTATGGCAACACCATAAACATAACTGCAACCTTATGCTTCATGCTCAAATGTACGAGCCTATTACAGTACCTTAGGGGATTTTGTTAGCTTTTTAAGAGTTTTTCATCAATCAATCAACATTAGTGTGCTTGAAACATTTCAAGTTTTGAGTGCGTTTTTAAAGTTTTTATGAAGCTGGCTGAGTTGTATATTGTAATAAAACTGTCACGTGCGAGCCAGATTCTTGCCCTAACAGCATAAAAATATATTAAAATGAAAGGCTACTTGTACCGACAAACTGCAATTTTCTATATGGGGAAGTTTCCCAATTTAAAAATCATTTAGATGTTTAATCACATAGGCTGCATTCTAAGGGGAATTATGAGCATACCATACTGGAAGTACCCAGAGATTATTAATAATTGCCATTTCTATGCAAAATATAGAATGAATATAAATCATTCATTCAAATCTCGTTTTCCTATTGCACTAAGGAACCTTAAAATGGACACGAATTCTGAGCTTTATGTGTACTTAACTTAGCTACTCTATCAACAGAAAAGTATAAAAGTCATGGGAAAATGATTTGTAGAATCATTAAGAGACTAAGCATTTATGTGTTTAATTTTGGAACTCTTAGGTTACACACACACAAGTATTTTTTTTTTATTAAGAGCGGGGCATTGTTCTATAGGTTAAGGTTTCAATATAAACATGGTTGTTGTGATTGCCAACAGTATTATAGAATTTTAAGAACATACTTACCGAATTTAATTAGTTTTACGTCCCGTCGGGTACAATATAAACACAATGTACTCACAAAGTCAAGTGGCAATAAACTTAACTTCACTGCAAATAAATTTATAGGAAACTGCTTAAAACATTTCGTTTTGTATAATTAATAATGGTGTCCACCTGCTGTGAAATTTTTCGTTGAAAACTTCTTCAAGACTTTACAACTTAAATTGGAGAAGACACAGTCTATATTACATGAAGACGTGAACTTTGACAAAAAGAAAAGATAGGCCTCAATCAAGTTGCGGGGTACTTTTTTATGCAAATAAGCGAGGTTTATAAACAAAATGGGTACAAAATGGTTGATATCGGTACCGGTTGGAGTGTTCCGTTCGGGTACTTGCGTCGCGGGGTTGCATTAGAGTGCAGTTATTGCAACAGTATGCAGGGCCTTGCATTCGCCGACCCGCAGTTGGCCATGGGCCAAAATGCCCGCTTTCACGCACTAGGCTCACAACTCTCTGGTACAGTCATAACATTAATTTGGATTAGGCTTAGATTAATCGTATAATGCCACACTTAGGTTTTGGACAAAATGAAAATCAATAAAAAAGAAGCAATTTTAGTATTCAAGAACAAAGCACAATGCAAACACCGTTTGTTTACGAATAAGTAATAAAGTTTAATCCAGTTCACATTCTCGTTTAACGCTGACTGTACGGTCCGTTTGAGGTTTGTTAGCATTAAACGAGATTTGCCGGACTTGTTCGCATAGAAGATGTCGTAACTTGACCCGTTTTAATACTAGGTACTCTATGTATTATTCTATGGCAAAACTGGTATTACTACTGCTTAATCCGTGTACCGGTAGAGCAAGATGCGATGTTATCGCCGCAAGGGATATCGCACATTATTTTACTCTCTAATGCCAAGTGCCCTATTATTAATTTACAAATTAATGATCACTAGGGTAATTTATTGCTCAAGCATGCTAATTACTGGGCCATAGCAACACGATGCCAATATAAAGTTGGTAAGTTCCTACTATTACACTCTACAATGTCATAAATTCATAGCTTAACATTCCACTCACTATTTACCCAGCGTTCGATGGTGGACTAAAATAAAATGGATGGCGGAATGTTCTTACAATATACTAGCAACCCTGTCCTATGTATAAATACCAAGTATACGGATAGATAGAGAGCATGCAACCGATACACCTTGTGTAGGCAATCGAACGCAAACAGTTTGCGGTTACAATAACAGCCTATGCGGTCCGAAGGGCGCCACACAACGCAATGCAGATTAACTAATAGTTACAAGTATTACTGCCAAATAATTTAGATCGGTCACCCACCAGAGTCACCGACTAATGGCCTACGCAAATCGGGACGTCACGGCACGGCATTTTACATTTTTACCAATGAACATTCAAACATATCCCAATATAAATACGATATATCCTACAATAGCATTTATGACTTATATTTCTAAAAAATAATTTTATAATCAACTTTGTAAAGTCAAAATAAGAGTTAGATTTTTTTTGTATATTTGAATTTATACCTAACAAAAAATAATGTTTAAATGTTCGTAAGTATATAAATAAATTGTTTAAAACATTTTTATAAAAAATAAGCACAACATTACAACAGCTAATAAATTCCCTAAAATTCAATAAAGCGGAGGGGCAGTAAAGGCAAACTGTTGATTTTACAGGCGAACGACAAAAACACAATGGAAACGTAAGACAAAAGCTCTTTAGAAAAACTTTAAGTCGTTACGAACAAAAGGACGTTTCGTTGAAAGTCGCTGTAAATCAATGTAGGCTAATAACAAAATGAAAATTATACAGAACTGTACCACGCTGGAAGAGAAAATGCGACGGACAAATAATTGTAGTTAGCCTTTTAGGCGCACATAACTACACAGGAGAATCAATAATTATGAGGCATTTTACATTTACGCATGCAAGCAACGGTTACATTACGTCTCAGGGCTCATGCTCTCATATGTTTCCACATGCAACATTTTATTTATTGTTATACATAAAATATTCTAATAAGAAATAGATCTCTTTTATTAAGCAGCCATATTTCCGCAGGCCCTTTGCGAAATGCGCAGTGAAACCTTGGCCAGTGCATAAAGTGCACATTTTAGTGCTTATAAGCATCGACAAGCCGCCGCCGCCGTGTTTCAAGTAACCTACATAAAAATAACTGTTAAAATGTTATGGTTTCTCCTTGCAAAGTGTTTAAGAACGCGGCACAACTTCGTATGTTTATGTTCTTCTGCACTGGCATTCCTAAGACGAAACTAGTAATATTAATTATCGTATTTCGTAAATGACCGAAGCCTTCTGTTTGAGATTAAAAGTCCTATATAGTCGAATTTGTAAGGCTCCATCCAGGCAAGACGTGATAGAAGCCCATTATAAACGAATATCAAAACATTTTAACCTTAAACCCTTTAGCACGTCGGCACAAAAACTATTTTTAATTTAAGTAACTCTTTAAAGTTACTCAGAAATAATGCTTCTGTGTCTCTGTATTGTTCACAATTCTTTGAAAGACTAGATTAACATTTTAGTTAATTCCTTTGGTATGCGTTTAGTTACCAGCTGCAATCACTGATTCACCGTACCAAGGTTACGAGGCACATGCATCATAAACTAGGATGTTTACCAGCCATTCACTCGGCTTTGTCTTTGAAAATCATTGATCTGTCTGGGGCTTAAGTTACAAGCTTAGCCTTTACATTTGGAGAGCAAAGTATTTAAATATATTCCCTAAAACATGGGATCGTAATCTGTTTTGTCATTTTTTATCATACGAAAAATGTCGATTGAAAGAAATATAAAATTTATAAATATGTGATAGCATCTCGCTACTTTTTTATGTTTTGCACTACAGCCCATCTCCACAAGAGAAGGCGTCTCGAGAGGCGATCGAATGCACCGACCTACAAAGACGACCCTGGGAACGCCAGTCACTAAGTTTATTGCAAACGTAGGTGGTTAAAAGTATCGCCACACCGAGCGCAGCGTCTGCGAATGCGGCACAAATATATTCTAAGCAATGAAATGTTCGAGAGATGTTATCATCACGCAGCCCCGTGGATACGGTGCGGTGAGGTGCGATTTCTATACCTAATATAAATGCTGACTATTCAGTTGATTGCCACCGCTGGCGCTGTAAAAGGAAACTTAGTTCATTTCGCAGCCGGTTGTATCATTAATAATACAAATATACAAATTATGTCTCGTAATATTTAGCTTATAGATATAACAAAAAAGTCGCTTCTAACATGATCATATTTCGAGTGCAATTATTATCAATATTAGTGTTCTCAACATGCAACTACAGGCTGTTCCTGTTCACATGCCAATCAAAATAGAAAAAAATGACTACAGGTCAGCATTTAGAATGGTATGAAACGTAAACACGTGTCGATCACTAAATGACAATAATCAACCACTCGACACCGCCCACCTGAATTCCACAATTGGGGCCAGTTGACGGCTACAATTACAAAGAAATCAGATCGGAGCTGAAATACTACTCAACTTCTAATGGGAGCAAACTAATATAAGGCTACCACATCAAATACAGCATGTAGTTCCGTGACTTTCCTTATTTAAACTACACTATGCACGTTCCTGCGCAGGTAGACAGGTGCTGGTAACCTGCTTTTACTATAAAGGTCCAAAAATCACTGACTCGTTGTTTGTAGCACAGTTGTTTACTCTCTCACAGAGGTTATATTTTTAAGTGCGTGACTTGTCAAACGCCACGTCAGTGAACGCTGCATGGCCTGCACGACACCATACCACCTATGCCTAACTCAATTACAGTTAAGAAACTTTTCAATTATTGAAATCTCTTATGATTGCGTCGCCAATTATCATTATTATCAGGTATCCTATTGTGCTCGCAAGATCAATGTCTTTGCATTTGTACAACATTAACATTGTTGTACCATGCGTGCGACTCTTGCCAGTAATAATTTAGAATTAGGTCCAGCTAGTTATCAGAAAGTGCTAAGATTTATTGGAGCTCTATCATCCATTCTTGCGTAGCGCATAAACATTTATAATTTATGAAAGGGCGCAAGTTTGATCAGTTTATCAATACAGCTGCGACTACTGTTTCAACAGTGTAGAGATAAACATGGAGGCATGGATGGGCGCTGGCAGTAGGCGTACATAACCGGACGGTAAACAAAGCGGGGGTCAACGTACAACCACTGCTGCACTGCAGCAAGCCAAATAGTAAAGAATGTTCGAGTATTTCAGTTTAAAAAAAAGGTCAATAAGTACATCATACATAGTACAGTGAAACCACAATGTGGTCAGCACTGTAACTAAGTAAGATACACTTCGCTAGAACTTAAGAAAATAATGGATTATGCCCATATTGTTAGAGAGCTTATTTTAATTTATTTTGTCCAATACTTGCAATTTCAGCTTAAAGATATTGTAGCTCAAATTAATTAAGTAACAAGAAAATGACCACTTAATTAATAAAAACTTAATTGTTATAGTTTAAATATTAATTTTATCATCATTAATTTATTACAGTCGTATTTTCTCGATATCTTATCCATCTCAGTCCACACCACAATTTAACTATACCGCCCGCCGATCTAGTCTGGTAAGTAATTAAGGGTTAAAATTAGCCTCGATCATATCTGACAGTATGGTAATCTTAAATTAACTAATCGTAACAACGGCAACCTTTACAGCAATAAAAATCAAAAAATAAAAGTCGGTGTTTCAAACTTTTTTTGAAAATTGACATCACTTTGAATAATGAGAAACATGACTATACAATTTGAACCTTTAACGACTAAAACAAATTCCAAATAAAAGATTCCATCGAGTCATATCCGCATCATTCTGCGACCCCTCACCGGGCAGTTAAAATTTTAATAATGGAACTGGTCTCGGGTGTATGAAACGGGAACGCGATAGCTTGCATATAATTTTAAAATACATATCCATGTAAATAAAATGTTAAAGCCACATAAAATGTAAAGCATCATTGAATATCATAGGTTCTTTTTGGATTTGAATATCAACTTTATGTGGCAATTCATAGAACTTGGAATCGTACTTGATAGAATTTATTACAATTGCATTTCATAATCTTGTTGTCAGACTACAAGCACTATTTCCGTCCGGTTCGATGGGAACCCTAGTTCGATCAGAAGCGTGGGCGAGTTCTATTACTCTAGTTCTCTGACCTCCAAAGGATTTGTGAGCTGTGTTGTGGCAATGTTGCCGCAATCTCAGAAACGGCTTGCAATTGCTGCAAGCTGATTCATTCTCGATTTCAACAAGAGGAAATAGGTTCATCAGAATGATATATCGGCGGTGATTATTATTGATTTATTACTCAATCGATATGAAAAACTATACGGTCTCAAATCTTGTAAGAATTTGTAGCTTTCCATTTTGATCAGATAACATATAGAATACATCTAAAATGTAAATTTAAAAACTATGTGATATTTAAACACATAATAATTTAGAATTATAAAAGTGGCATTGTATATCGCTAGATCTAAATTTAGTTTAGTATTGAATTCCGTTGAACGATGACTATGAAATCGTATACCGAAACATAAAAATATCTCGTCACCTTTGAGAATGTGGATAAAAGGGAAAGATTTTAATGAAGATTAATTGTAAGCTAAGTAATGCGCCATAACAGCTAAAAGCCAACATAGATAAAAAAGGTGGTCTAACGTTCAGAGAGGCATACTAATTGAATTAATGTTTAGAAGAGGTGTAGCTTATTCGGGCATACAGAGGGGAGGCAGAATTCCTGGGAGGGAGGGGGCGGTGCTTTTGTACCTGCCAGCCAGACGTTGACCTCGCTAGCCTTGGTTTTAGTTGAAGTAAAAAAGCAGAGATTTGACCACGGCACTCTCTACTACTTTAAGGTTTTTAAGTGACTTCGTTTAGAAGAATGATCCATATACTAATATTATAAATGTGAAAGTAACTCTGTCTGTCTGTCTGTCTGTCTGTCTGTCTGTCTGTTAGTTACCTTTTCACGCCCAAACCGCTGAACCGATTAAGCTGAAATTTGGCATGGATAAAGAGTATACCCCAGGGATGGACATAGGCTACTTTTTTTTGTCAATTACCATAAGGGGGCGGGAAAATAAGGGTTGGAAGTTTGTATGGGGAAAAAAGTTAAGCAACCCTTGGCGCGGTCATAATAAGGATGGGTGACTGCCCGAAGCCGACTTTTTGCACTCTAAATTTTTTCGTTTTTTTTTGTATTTTGCATAATTAATTATTTTAAAATTAATGATAAACATGTAACATGTGTGTTCCCACCCATCAATATATCAGAACTCCGAAGTTATGATTTTTTGATATTAAAATATTTTTCCTTGGCTATAACGCCATCTATCGGTCTAGAGGTCAAAACTACTTTACACTTTTTTCCTAGGTGGCGTTTTAACTATGACGGAGATCGAGTATAATTTTCTTTGATTTTGAGTTTTGAAAAGTTAATGGAGATTTTTGCTAAGAGTTTTCGATATTTTTATATTGCTGACGAAGTCGCGGGTAGGTATTGCCGCTCGCTTCGGCAAATCTGACACCAGTTGCCGCTATCGTGTTGTTCTTAACATTGCAAGATCTGGGTAAGATTTTCCCTACCTCTATCTATTAAGGGATTCTTGAGAGAAACATCCATACTATCCATATCCATATCCATACTATATACTATTATACTATAATATTATAAATGTGAAAGTAACTCTGTCTGTCTGTTTGTTACCTTTTCACGCCCAAACCGCTGAACCGATTAAGCTGAAATTTGGCATGGATAAAGAGTATACCCCAGGGATGGACATAGGCTACTTTTTTTTGTCAATTACCATAAGGGGGCGGGAAAATAAGGGTTGGAAGTTTGTATGGGGAAAAAAGTTAAGCAACCCTGGGCGCGGTCATAATAAGGATGGGTGACCGCCCGAAGCCGACTTTTTGCACTCTAAATTTTTTCGTTTTTTTTGTATTTTGCATAATTAATTATTTTAAAATTAATGATAAACATGTAACATGTGTGTTCCCACCCATCAATATATCCGAACTCCGAAGTTATGATTTTTTGATATTAAAATATTTTTCCTTGGCTATAACGCCATCTATCGGTCTAGAGGTCAAAACTACTTTACACTTTTTTCCTAGGTGGCGTTTTTACTATGGCGGAGATCGAGTATAATTTTCTTTGATTTTGAGTTTTGAAAAGTTAATGGAGATTTTTGCTAAGAGTTTTCGATATTTTTATATTGCTGACGAAGTCGCGGGTAGGTATTGCCGCTCGCTTCGGCAAATCTGACACCAGTTGCCGCTATCGTGTTGTTCTTAACAATGCAAGATCTGGGTAAGATTTTCCCTACCTCTATCTATTAAGGGATTCTTGAGAGAAACATAACGCAATATTAGTTAATAATTTTATTTCGAAATTTTAAACCACACAGTTCTTGCTATAAAAAAATACGTTTCGAGTCAATTTCTTCAAAAACTCTCTCTCTCTCTTCAAAAACTCGCTGCGCTCGCTTCAGCGATTCTGTACCAATTACCGTATTCGTTTTGTTCTTAGCATTGCAAGATCTGGGTAAGATTTTTCCTACCTTTATATCTATTAAATGATTCTTGAGAGAAACATATATAAAAAAAAAATATTATATCATGCGACGGAGTTTTATATTTTGTACTCTCTATTCACTCAAAACTCCTCCACTTTGTTCCTAATAATGCGCAGACGAAGTTGCGCGGGTCAGCTAGTTTTTTAATAATTTTTAAAGTAACCTGCCCTTTCACTTGGACTTGTATTTTACAGATGTATGTAGTTCGTTTTACTTCCTGAGGATTATTTGGTTTAAAATTTACTCACGTATTTACGGGCCCTGTAATTACGGAGTCTTTTTACCTGAAACAAACAAGAGATGTTGATTAATTAAGGTTTGCAACGATGCGTGGTAATTGTTGTGTTTGTTTATAATAACTTGCATTAAACTAAAACCCATGCAGTGAACGCAAATGAAACATGCAAGCATAGGAGTTAGAAGTGCATTATGATACAAAATCGAACAAACTTAGACATCGGAGCTCACCACACCACTGATTAGCCAACACTAAGCAAACTCGATTTTTCTCCATAAAAGAGGGAGTCTTATTTTTTATAGAAACGTTGTACCCATCCATATGATAGAGAAACGAAATAAATAAATGCGTAGCATTAGAATTGAGGCTGTTTAATATTCCTTGGACGTTGTGGGGCCAGTGGTCCCTTGAGGCGAATCCGGCTTCCTCGTCGTTGTATGTCTAAAATAAATTGTGGTTTTTAAAAGTTTGATATTAGATTAAATAAGTGTATTTGCACAATGGAGAAAATCTATCGTTATGATAAAAGGCCTAATTGTTCAGTTTTACGTATACTCGTCACGAACTCGTGACTGTTGATTGGAGCGAGCATTCAGTGACCAATACACAGTACAATGTCTGCTGTCTGTCTGTTAAACATGAAAAATAGTCTGCTGCTGTATAACAGCCACTCTACACATTCGCCGAACTATTTATTGGATAGACAATGATCGACGAATACAGGCGAATGGACCCTCTACCTACACGTTCGTGAACGGTATTCGTCTATCATCGGCGAATATGTAGAGCCCATTAAAGAAACGATTATGTACAACAAAACTACTTACTTATAGAACCTTAAGAAAGAACTGAAATATTAATTAATTCATTAAAATAAGCCAAAAAAAACTTGCTTGTTTACACAATGGGGTATTATGATTCCAAACAAGTCTCGCTCTCTCAACGGATTTAGTCCATAAACCCACATAAAACAAAGACGAGGTCCCGGTCCCTTACTCCCGTTAATCCACTTTATTCTCGCCATGCCAGATAGTGTAAGATCGTTTCCTGTTGTAGTATTTCCAGTCAACAAGCTAGTTAGTACATACTAAGAGAACACCTCGCATTTGTCTTGTCCGGTGTCTTTGAAGGCAGCGATTTATAGCCCTACTATTCGTGTCCACGTGATCAAATAGGTACTGCTGCATTCTGTCCATGCATGTTTGCTGCGAGTTCATTAGCGGTTCAGCTAATTTTAGTTCGGTTTTAACTTTCAAACGGTTCTGGAAGGAAGTCATTTATTCATTAGCTCAACAAAGTAAACCCGTCTCAAAGGCAGTGTTCGTTATTTGATGAAAGGTAATGCTTTTCTTTAAATAATAACCGAAATAAAAATAATTGTATTACATCAAACAGTATAGGAGAGTGCATCTTTTTTAATGTTTTGTTAGAGGTATTAACTCAGACCACTACACAATAATCTATTCAAGTCTATTTTAGCTAGATGGCACGAGCGAGTCCCTTGCATCTGCCAGTAAAGCGCGAACAAGTTTAGTTTTCTCTTATTTATCGCGTCCGGTTTAAGGCAGGTGGTGAACTGATGATTGAACACGCATCAAAGGTTAGGGAGTTATATAAATAAATCATCCGCGACTACAATGCAATACGAAAAAACGTTATAAAAACTATACTTTGATTGCATCTGATACTGAGAAACCTCTGGGAAGGTTAAAGTTTTTTCATTTATGATTATACACTGAACTCTATTTTGATGGCAGACCACTATAGCACAACTATAGTAGGTTGTTATTTTCAACATTTTTAAGCGCTTTATACAAGTAGGTACTTTGCATAAACATAAGCTTACGACTTATGATTCAATCTCTAGTTCTGACATGCCACTCATTAACAGTTATTTTCTTTAAGTGTTTTACCGAGTGGATAAACACCAATTGTAAATTCCAATGATAAGAAAACTTATGTTATGAATAATAGAGATTGTTGAACAAGTTTATCATTATATTACTAACAAACCACACATCAAGGCATACATTGGAGTATATTATGTTTACCAAAATTAGGTGTTCACAACCTCATAAAGCTATTTTCGTCGCGATGCATTTCTAAGTTCTAAAATCAAATTACCTTGGCTGGGCTGAGAGCGGCGCGGTAATTACAGGCGCTCGTGATTAATGAGCAATCAGACCCTTGCTCCATGGATTAGGGTTGCCATTTTAGCCAGCCTTTATCACTTAAAGTTGTACTTTAATGGAAAATAAGCCTTATCGATCCGATTTTAGGTTCCATCTGACAGTAAAATTTATCCTGCATGCGATAAAAATGATATCATATTATAGACGTTGTAAATTGTAGCTTTATGTATTAACGTGCTTGCCATATTCATGTAAAGGTATTGTTCGTTTTGTTTGATAAGAGAGAAGTATGGGCATTGATACAGTAATTTATTCTGTGTATTTTCGGCATCCCATGTGGCAACGACTTTCCCAAGTCGAATTAATGTTTGTTTTTTTTTGGTAGTAAATCAAGCTCCATTTAATTTTAATACCTTGGACTGCTTATCTTATTTTTATTTGGGATGAATTTTATGTTATGACTTTTCAATAAATGATGATCAGCGAGCTCATGCTAGATAATCTAAGAGCTCATCGCAGTATCCATCCGCGCCGAACTCTCAATTTAATAGAAGAAACAGTGAATTGGTATACTACTTAGGTACAGTAGTATGACTAGAATTCTGTGAGAAGAAATGCTGAACCGTCAGAAGCAAAGGGTATTTTCTGATAATGTGCGATCAGCTTTATTGTTTATTGGCAATTACCTACGTTTAAATTGTCTGTAATGGTGTAACAATAGAGTTATCTATCTATCTTTTCGTAAAAATATGATGAGTGGCATCGGTATCACGCTAAGATGCAAGTAGATAAAAAATGTGAACTCTACTATCGTCCTAAATCTGAATTTTGAACCATCATAACACACAAATTGCTTATTATTCGATATTCCATGGGGTGAATATTCAATGTGATGAACACTTTGATTCCTAATTTAGGAGTCGAGCGAATGCTGTATCTCTAGATTTTTATTTGAAAAAGTAAAAAGTAAGTATGTTCGTATGAGTCAGTGGCCAACTCTGGAAAAGTAGGAACGTACTAAAATCAAAAGGATTTATAATAAAAAATTGGTAACAAACAAAGCACCATACATAGACAATGAAATTTTAAAAAGGAAGTGGAACTAAATAAGTAGTGTCGGAGACCAGAACCGCCTTCTGGGTTGATGTGCCAGGATAGTAGATTTACCTAGGCAGGCTTCTGTTGTCAATTTACCAAAGGGTCGCGCGCGATGCGACCACTGTCATTACAGTAATTGAAGTAGGAAGCCTACTGACTGCGAGGTATCATTAAATGATATTGAAGGGAATCGGACGTGCCAGCCAGTCTACACAATACAATTTATTAATGAAGTTATGTAGAGGTAGAGCAAAGTAATAAAGTAATGGCATTCGAATTTATCAGAAATCTTACTGTAATATAGCAGGCACTTTAAAACTCATTGCAAGTACAAGTTTCACATAGCAAAAAAGTTATCGCTTTAATTAAAAACAATCAATCAGAGGAGAAATGATCAATAGCGTTGGAAAGGTCGATATTATCGGATGCCCCGCCCAGCTGGCTCCCCTGCGACACTGGG
Organism: Epirrhoe alternata; assembly: GCA_963565295.1. Classification (NCBI taxonomy): domain Eukaryota; kingdom Metazoa; phylum Arthropoda; class Insecta; order Lepidoptera; family Geometridae; genus Epirrhoe; species Epirrhoe alternata. The sequence continues at coordinate 5,461,448 of OY751381.1, read as the reverse complement.
CCCTGGTAACCCAATATACGGAGAGTACGAGGGCTGTGAACCCGCAGCTACTCCAGCTAGATGAGTCAGCGGAATGTAGCCCCGATTAATACTTTGAATATTTCACATTTTTTTGTGTAGTTCGAGTTCAGTATATTGAGGAGAATAAAAACTTAATACTTAGGTAGTAGTTTAATACGTTTCCCATGATAACGTCATGGATAGGGCGAAGTGAAGGAAGAGTGTTAGGAAGGCTGACCCCATCCCTACCACCATGTGGATTGAAATATATTTTAAAATTATAATGACGTAATGCTGTCTAGGTATTCAGTTTTGAGAAAAGTAAGTTCGGTATACATTATACACGATGATGATGTACGACGAGTTAGCTTCTAATATTGAAGGTTAAATCTGAATCTACCCTCAATTTTTCAAAATCAGACAAAGTCAATTTTGGGAACGAACCTTACTTTGAGCAAATAAAACAAAACAGAATACGTAATAAACACTCGTTTTTTTTTTCAGAAATTATTATGTGGGTTGTTAGTTTTTTTAACTGAAAGCAAGTGTAAATCTTGTCGCTTCCAGAAGTTATAGAGTAAGTTCAAACAAGGGTGTCCGAGGGGCGGCGTGTGAACGAACCGGGTGGGGTCCCCGCGCCCCGCGCCACAAACACAACCGATTGCTCGCAGTATTATGAAACTCTACCAAGGACATCTGATTTACGCAACCTATGATTGCATAGGTACTCGTACACACAACTTGTTGCTTTCCGCCTAATTTCAAATTATTACATTATATTACTAAAAGAAATCAATAAATGCTTTGGACTCTAAGCTTATGTGGGCTCTTCCTACCTTCACAGGAAAGAAGACTGATTTAATTGATTGTGCCTGGTGTCAATCAATATCATATCATAACAATTAGTATATAAATAAAATAATACACTAGCTTGGTAGGTAATAGAATCTTCCATTATAAAATCTATTTACATCACATTTTTTCACTCATTTTATAATAATTCAACAAAGTAAGAAAAGTATGAAAAAAGTCTACTTTGAATAACGTCACAAAATTTAAAACTGTACAGTATATCAGGTACCTATAGTATTGGTTGAGCATTTATTCCATTGATAACAAGAGAGAAACGCATTATCGATCCTACATTCACAATGTGAAGCCAGCATTTGTCGATGGATGCTGTGAATGAATCAAATTCATTACATCAGTATCCTGACAATGAATATCAAAGGGTTGTTTTGAATGACAGGGTCGCGTGGCTATCCGAACACGTGCGCACACAAATAGGAGATTATGCTAATTATTGCATGGTGGATATATTTTTTTATTGATATTGAAATAGTTGTTTAAGGAAACGCAGAATCAGCATGGATTAACCTGACAGCTACTTATGGTTATTTTTTTCAGAGTCATATGTTGTATACCGGAGAGCTGACAGACTTCTAGTGGTCCATTTTTACACAACACATTGATGAACGCCCAGGATTTGCATCCCGGACATATATCTCATTAGCCCAACAGAGCAACGCGGCCCTTCTTCAACATGCCCGGTATAATTACTCAAGAGTAATTAATACTAACGAATACAAATTCGTGAGAACCTCAAAACACAAACAAGGCAGAGAGTATGCTATTTATTTAGGTAATACGCAAAATGCGTGTGCACGTGTTGGTCCACCCCCATCTCACTTCTCATCTTCACCCTTCTAGAAATACGTTGCTGGCCGAACGAGAATCGACCATAATGTGTGGAGTAAAAGGTTCAACTATGTTTTTTTTGACAAAAAGTCGACCATAAAGGCAAACCCTCTGAGGAAACGCAACTTTGAAGCTTGTGCATTTGAGATAAGGGCTTGGTAACAAAAACGTCTGATGAGCCAAACTAGACTCTTTCAGTAACGAATTAAATGTCACTGTTGAAGACTCCCACTTAATGTAATATTGGGCTTCAACGAGCAGAATGGCGTATCAGGGGATTACTTTATTGTGTGCGAAAATTAAGCACAGTTTTAAAGTTTGGAAATGTGTCACTGAAGTTTGCTAAGTTGATTAGGCAGAATATAAATGGTGAAATGATTTACAATATTTTATTTAATGCTACATTTGAAATATTAAATAAGAATGGGTTGGATTTATTGTAGTATTTTCCTTTTGAAAACTTTTCTTTTTCAAATAAGTACAAATATAGTTTTCAATTTATATGAACCACAACAATGATTAGCCACAGACATTCTCCACATCGTATCAAACAAAACACAGGTGCACTTTAATCTATAAAATGATAATCAAGAACATCATGGTAAATACATACTTGAATAGTAAAACAGCGTTGTGCGAGTGTACGAGTATATGACAGATGGTTTCGTATCGATCAGCGTACGCAGAGTTACGCACGGACGGCCGACTCCATTATTGTTAATCGCAATCTCAGCTCATGATTAGCATAACCATTGTGCACCACGCGCGATTACTACACATGTTATCGTCCGTTCAGTTTAATGAATGAAGAACATGGATCATTAAAGAAAAAGCTTCACATAAACGGACCGTATATTGGTCGTTCATTTTAGTGAAAAAGTTATGTTTATAATAAGATTATTTTTATCATAGGGCTTACTGTCTGTCGACCAGCTTTAACAAAGAGTTCCACAGAAATGAGGTCGATTGCTACTGCTAATCCACTCAGTTTAATCTTCCTGGCAGACGGCCAATTTCATTTATAAAACGTAGATTCGAGAGACCACAATACGATTATAGGAAAAGTGCAGAGGATAATCTTATAATTCATGAGTGACGCTGGCATTCCAGTGCAAGCAGACAAACAAAAAATAAACGAGTTTTACCGGCCTCGAAATTCCCACGGGGAAACATTAGCTTTGATGTTCCACAATTTCGTGGTGGTTCGTGAAAGCAACGGTAAGTTGGATATAACAACGAGTAGATCCGCTTAAATTCGAAACAGCTGATATCGCATAAAAAAATATTACTCGGGTTGAAGACGTCATGTAGGTTACTTTTGGAACTTGTTTTATAAGTTATAATGATATTTACTAATTATTGATTATATGATGATTTATTATAGTATTATTTTTTTCATAATAATTACATTTAGTGACTAGGACATTGTGGCTGGATCAAGCTTGTCTCTCTCAAATCAAATCTACTTACCTAGTAACCTAAGCAAAATCATAGTCAATAATCTAAACTGACTAAACCACAAAATCACCGATCATAAGTCAGCGTTTTCGTTATCGATATATGGCTGAAACTAGATATTACTGAGTAAGTGGGAAATACCTACATCTTTAAACGTAAAATAAGTAACAAAAGCAATTGCCACGATTTTACTGATATAAATATTAAACTAGTTTGGTGACATTGTTAGTAGGGGTTTAATTATGTTGAGTGAAGCCCTAAAACGTGTCAAAAGAAATACAAGTCAAGACATCAGATCTAAAAGGCTTTGTTTGTACCTAGCGACCCGTTAATCCTCGAAAAGTCGACAAAGCGGGCGACTGGCTGGCAACCTCAACGCGAAGACTAATTACGGACCCTCGGCCTGATAATCCCTTACCAGCAGGCGGTCTCTAAATTAAAAACCCCTGACACAAAGTCCAGTTCAGGATTACCGTACCCGGGCGCCAATCTAAAACCTTGAGATCCCGAAAAATCGAAGGGTGAATTTCTGAGTTGGCGCAAAATTCCAAATCCAGAGATGAAATAGTAATTTATCAAAGGATTCTGAAATCCCAAGGAGCGGAAGTGAAGGATGGTTCGCCTTTTATCGTTAAACAGCAGTCGCTGTTCTTATAGAAAAAATCCGAGAAATGCCAGAAGAATAAATGTATTAAACACATATTGGAGAACCAAATAGGATTCAGCTATAGTATTTCGAAGCTTTAAATAATGTTAAAATTGTTAAATAGACATTTGACTAAATCTTCGAGTTATTACAAAATATTCAAACATCATTGGGTTGCGTGAGGCCTGCGCCGCGGTGCGAGATCCCATGGTATGGTATTAGTTTCATTAACACTGCGGCGAGATAGCACAAACTTGTTGTGTAAACATTCTAGCCACCAACGCAGGTTGCCCTTTTATACCAATATAAAATCACCATAATATAGCATCATGCCATAACCAGCTGGCGGCTTAGCTCTTATTTAAACTTTGAAATGATGGCTGCAATAAAATAACATCTGTGCTTGCCGGTTTTGTGTCGTAGAGTAAAATCGTTTAAAAATGTTACAATGTTCCTATTTTTCATCATCTATCCTTTCTTTAGTAGTATCGAACAGCTGTAAAAGTTAAGGTTACACCCTTATCCTCGCACCTGCGCTTTCCTCTGCTGCCGGAGTCAGTTCACCCTCGTTTTGCTTAATTACAATCCTATTAGCGATACCGTCTTAATCTCCATCGCTCAAATTATATTGGGGTTCGATGGATAAATATTTGACCGATCAAACTTCCTGCATGCAAGCAAGCATTCATCACCCAGATCGTCTGATAGCGCAAGAATCATTTTCAAGAGCGTAAGCATGATAATCAGATAGTAGAATTTTGTTATGAAAACAATTCCCGACATCGACATTTTTGTTTGTGATGAGTTGAAAAGTTTCGACAATGCACGTGCGAGGCTATAACCGCGTGACCGCTCTCTGTCTGATAGGTCCCTTTTTTCAATAGCACAAAAAATCCACCGACAATTACCAGATTACGGATGAAAAGGAGGGAGCAATTTTTTTACCCTCAATAGGTTACCGTTAGACCTTTTTCTTTTGCGACTTTCTCGTCTCGGGATTCGGTTTAATTAAATAAATCCCGGATCTCGGTTTGGAGTGGAATATTAATAGGTACTGAAAGTGTAAATAAGTATCCCAGGTAACTAAACCTTTGTTCAAGTTGTGTAAGGTATTATTATATAGGAAAAATATATTATGTTAGAAACAATAGGTAGTCAAGGTAGACAAAGGGTCAGAAATGATAATCAAGTTTCTTTGTAAGTAGCATAATTGAGCCCGGAACAGCTCATCGTTCATGACATAGCACGCGAAACATTCTAATGACTGGGCTGCGGATAAGTGCAGGTAATTTCGCCGCGTCCACCGCCGACCGCTGCTGCGGGCGCGCACGCACGCTACTCCCGCGCGTCAGTCGGGAGCTGAGGTTGAAAGCCCACCATCCAGCCAAAAAAACAACATATTATAAGCCTTTATAAAAGTGTTTTATTGAACGTAAAAATAATATGGGAACAAATGACAGAGCTTTTTGCGCATTATATCGATTGTGCCGTTATGTAAAGCAAGAACATTTCCGTGATCTCTAGTTTCAACTTCGTAAGTTTGCCGTTTCTAGGAAGACGTTCAGACCGTAACTTAAGCTTTTCAACGAAAAGAGTAGTTCACCTCGACGAGATATATCACCGTGAATTAATCTGATTAATGCACGTAGGTTTCATAGAACGGAATTCCAATCCCGTCAGTGTACTGACTGGATTTGAATTCCGTATTAGTTGTAACTAATAAGTGTGACTCTAACGTGTTCCAATTCAAGTCGTTGTGAGTCTTCAGTCAGACAAAAGATGACAGCGATCGATCGGTGGCCGCCGCCGTTCGTGACTATTGTTCGAGCAGCGAATGCACCACGGTCGTACATCTGTTTCGTTCCTTTTTCACTCGCCCTGCATAATAAAACCGGCCCATTGTGAAACATCCACAAAAGAACACGCACTTTAGCGTTGGGTTCGTATTTTATAAGAAAAATAACAGGAGCTCCGAAACTAAAAGGTGGGCGTAGGCGCTGTCGGAAATGAGAAAGTCGATGCAATGCAACTGTTATGTTATGTATGACATACGCGGTTCGCTAAATGCTATTGAATAAACAACAGTTTGGAACTTAGCACGGTATACCTACGCTGATAAAATCAATGATTTCAATTCGATATCTTCCTGTCGTATCATTAATCAAGTGTGAAAGGATTTCACTATGAGAATCGAAAACTATAAATAATGTAACGAACAAGCACTCGAACGTTCTAGAAGACTCGCGCGCAGGATAGATGCCACGAACATTCTCGCTTAGACATACCGAATTAACAATTGGATCGTAATACCTGGACTTAAGGTTCATATTTGTTGGGCGCTACTGACAAGCGACCTTATTACAAGTGTATAAGGTTCAAGGTCGCTTGTCACGTGTTGTTGTTTATTTATAGAGGCTTCCTGTTTATTTGTAGAGAGTTCCCACGGTGAACGTTCTAGGCGTTTCTGTGGGGTATATAAACGGGCGATTTGCGCGTCACAAATCAGTTCATTGTGAATTACGAGTGAGTCAACTTGTGATATAACAAAGTGAATAGTGACCAGTGATATTCAGTGCGACTGTTCATAACATTAAAGTGTGTTTTGAGTAAATTAGTGTGTAATAAAGTTTCGAAAGTTATACCTAGTGTTTATCTTCGGAATCGACGAACCCCAGCACGTAACATTTGGTGTCAGAAGTGCGATAAATCATGCCGATTCTACCAAAGGAGGACACGGACGGTATCCGTACTAGGAGTCATCGTCAGCAAGAGACGGATCAGAGACGATTTGGAGATACTTCGCAGCAATCATCGGGTGGTCAGCTGATAGCAATGGAAGCCGGCCCTTCCACCGCGACTTCAGTGCCTGCAGCTCCCGACTTTGCAGCCTTGATGGCGATGCTTCAAGAGCAGTCGCGCCGGCAGGAGGAGCAGGCCCGTTGCTTAAAAGAACAACTCCAGCGCGACAAAGAGGAGCAGGCCCGTCGGCAGGAGGAACAGGCCCGTCGCTTAGAAGAACAACTGCAGCGCGACAAAGAGGAGCAGGCCAGCCGACAGGAGGAACAGGCCCGTCGGCAGGAGGAACAGGCCCGTCGGCAGGAGGAACAGGCCCGGCGCTTAGAAGAACAACTACAGCGCGACAAAGAGGAGCAGGCCAGCCGACAGGAGGAACAGGCCCGTCGCTTAGAAGAACAGTTACAGCGCGACAAAAAGGAGCAGGCCAGCCGACAGGAGGAACAGATGATCCTCATGAAAGATCTCCACGCGACGTTCAACAAGGAGCTCAAGATGATGAAGGATCAAGTTCATCAACATGGACAACGCCTCACTGAAGCTGAAACTCGGATTGATGAGGTGAAAACTCAGGTTGCTGATGTGAAGAAGGCTTTAGGTAACCTCAAAGATGGAGACGGGGCTGTAACTTCTACAGCTGCCGGACCTTCAATACGTGGATTCAAGGTGCCACCATTCGACGGGACATCTTCGTGGTCGGCCTACAAGATACAGTTTGAGGCCGTGATGAAGGCGAACGGATGGAATAAGGCTCAAGCTATGACTGCACTCACCTTAGGCCTACGAGATCAGGCTTTGACTGTTCTAGAAGCTCTCGGGCAAGAAGTGACTTATGAACAACTACTAGAGGCATTGGAAGCTAGATATGGTGACGCCCACCTGGAGCACGTGTTTCGTGCACAACTTAAGGATCGTGTACAATGCAATGGTGAAAACCTACAACAATGGGCCCTGGAAGTCGAAAAGCTGGTCCGAAAAGCATACCAGTCTGTACCTGCTCTCATTAATGGGAACCTAGTGCAAACATTTATCAACGGGATTCGTGACCTTGAAGTCAGGGCTGCTGTGAGACTTGGGCACCATGAGACACTCAAGGACGCCTTAGCCCATGCATTGGAAGTAGAGGCAGTGAGACAGGACCATCGCGCCCATCGACTCAGAGAGGTCGTAGTACCACCATTGTGCGGACGAGGTTATGGCCCCAGATGTTACACCTGTGGGGAAAAGGGTCACCTGCGATCGAGTTGCCCAAAGCGAAGCACAGAAAGAATAGAAGTATCGGACGAAATTAAGACTCCGTTGAAGCTGCAATCTAGAATAAGGTGCTACAAGTGTGGTGGAAAAGGCCACCTGCAACTTAATTGTCCGCAGAAAGACTCGCATATGGCTAGACTCGAGAAATTGGCGGAACGTCTGAAGCAGCTGACCAAGGAGTACGAGGCTTGGACGGATGCTCAAGACAAGGGAAACGAGCAATTCAAGAACTACCACTTCAAACCACACCGTAGCGCGAAGGCCTACGGCAATGCAGACGCAATCTCGTGGAGACCTCGCTATGAGGCTGATGGACACTTCGTCAAGCAGGAGTCGAGGGATACGACGTGGAAGTATGCGAAACCTTTGGAGTCCTGGAGGGATGATGCAATGAAGAAGGCTCAGAAGGAAAGCTGGTTGCAGTCTGGCAGGAACATAGGAGTCAGATGCGACCGAGGTTTGGACACAAGTGGTTTCAAGGAAGATGCGTCGGACTGGTTACAAACTCCAGGTTGTCGAAGAGGAAGATCTCCGAAATTGCGGACTGGATATGTGCCTCATCCAAGGTGGTACACATCGCACGGTGGTAGCAACGGTGATGCTCGGGACGAGCATGTCTAAGGAGGGGGCAGTGTAACGAACAAGCACTCGAACGTTCTAGAAGACTCGCGCGCAGGATAGATGCCACGAACATTCTCGCTTAGACATACCGAATTAACAATTGGATCGTAATACCTGGACTTAAGGTTCATATTTGTTGGGCGCTACTGACAAGCGACCTTATTACAAGTGTATAAGGTTCAAGGTCGCTTGTCACGTGTTGTTGTTTATTTATAGAGGCTTCCTGTTTATTTGTAGAGAGTTCCCACGGTGAACGTTCTAGGCGTTTCTGTGGGGTATATAAACGGGCGATTTGCGCGTCACAAATCAGTTCATTGTGAATTACGAGTGAGTCAACTTGTGATATAACAAAGTGAATAGTGACCAGTGATATTCAGTGCGACTGTTCATAACATTAAAGTGTGTTTTGAGTAAATTAGTGTGTAATAAAGTTTCGAAAGTTATACCTAGTGTTTATCTTCGGAATCGACGAACCCCAGCACGTAACAATAAGTATCAAGATACTGAAATAAATAAAGTAACGAACGACCAGAAGTTAGTGTCCAATAAGATTGTCATAATTATTGGACACTAACTTCATAAACATACAAACTTTTTGATTTATTATAGCGGTAGAATATTTTATGTATGCAGATACTAGGTACTAACACGCTATCTAACCAAAATTATTAAAGAACACATAAAAATCTATGGCGGTATAATGAATGCGGGTTCCGCCGGCAAATTGTGCTCCCCGGGCGCCGAGAGCTTGCGCCGACAATTAAGTACACTTTATTCCATTATAAATGTTGCCCAACGGGGAGTTCGCGGAGTTGCTCCAAGGTTCTTCTTGATGGCAGCACACGTATTATACTTAGGGCAACCGAAAGTTTGCGGTAACAAAAACGAAGACAACAATTTTATGGCAAATCGTTATTCCGTGACCGCAACTTGTCTTGAGGACGCAAAGGGTGCTCCGGTTTAATGTTGAAAATTGATCAAAATACTAACTAATTTAATAATTCTTAGGAGTAACTTATATGCTAATGCGAATTTTGCAATTATGTGACATGAGATTTAATCCAGGGCATGCATAATCACAACACAACAGCTCTTGGGTATATGCAAATGAACCATCAACTTTGTAGGGGAGTAAAGGCAGCCCTAGGGCTTTACTTCTACCCTCGCGTGAGTCGTTGAGCCGTGTGTACAAATCACTGCCGCAGACTGCGGTATCATTATTGTATACCTATGCCATTAGTTTACAAAAATCGAACTACCATAAATAATAAAAACCGCATGAGAAGGCTTTTATACATAAAACTAAAGAAATCAGAGTTTGGTAGTTGTGTGTAGTGTATGTCCTAAAAAGCGTCCATTTTTTACACGTTTTACGGGTAGAACATTCTAAGAGACTCAATATTCTAACGATCACCACACATGAAATCGATATCTACAAGGCTGTATCAATCAATATGAATCTTCCCACACTATGTTCTGCAACACTTTTTGTTCAAAGTTCTACGTGAACCGAGCAATCGCGTGATAAAATGCTGCGCAGTGAAAAAAACTTAATTAGTAACATCCGAGAAAATCTTTAATTTATGGATCAGAATATGGAGTTGATCCACGGTTTTGCATATCGTCGATCTAAAATGTTATGATCGTAATTTAAACAGTGCGAGTGTTTTTACAAAGCTGATTCATGAAATGTTTTGATTTGAGATGAGTTTTCAGAGTAAGATCAAATACTAAAACAATATTTTCGATCAATAGTAAGCTCTCAGCAGAAATCTATCTTAAGATAAATATACGGAATCTGAATTCTGATTCTAACGATCAGTTTAATTATGCTTAGTTTCCAACAAGTTATGCTTAACCTACTTGGACGTGATGAGTTGAGTCTGGCATTCTACCAAGATATTCGCCAGCTTCCCTGTTTTGTTTTTATCGTGTTTTAGAGAAATCTTTGGTTAAATCAGTAACAATCTAAGGAATAAAACACTATAAAAAGAGAAATATTCCTTTCAGACACGCTGGTGTGTATGAGGATCTAGCGATATGAAGACTGATAGGTGAGACAGTTCATCCAGTTTGGAGCCAGACGAGACTCAAAGGGTTATTGACAGACACCCGCAGACGCGTCTTGATGCGGTAAGACATCTCGAGTAACAGAGGCTTATTAAATACGAGTGCTTCAGTTATATTGGGAGGGAAGGCATAGTTAATGAGTTAATGAAAGACTTCATCTTGTTGAACGGTACGGTTTGTTCCTAGATTTTCTAAACAAAAATAGAATAATGGTCTACGTACAGATCCGGGTTCAGTTATATAAAGTAAAGTACATGGTACACACATTACACGAATCTTTATATGATCATTATCAAAGCAGGCATTGCACGAGAAGAAATTTAAAATTCTTTAGGAGTCAGCGACATAACTGTCCATGTGTAGCTCAACAACGTGCCAGTAAAAACCTCAAGCCCGCATAGTGAATGCCATCTGCAGAGCTCATCAGGACATGGTCAAGCAATAAAAACAATCGCACCGCACATGCGAATATCGAACTGAGATTACAGCACGATCTAGTGGGAACTGTTTTAAACACTTTACATTTTTTTTTTCGTTCACACATCTCTCCAGGTGTAAACGTGATAACCAAATCTACGAAGGCAAATAAAAGATACATGTTTACTCACGCTCCATGAAAAGAGAACGAAGTTCAATGGCAAGAACACGGACACCGAGCGCGCCGAAAAGATTACATAAGTACCTACACGAGTAAACGGCAAGGTCAATGTCGCGTTGAACAAAGATCGCGAAAGTGCTCCGACGTTACGTGTAGGTAGGCAACAGTCGGCACTCGCGGATAATTGCGATGTAATCGCCGTAATCCATCCAAGAGTCTTGTTTCCATTTATGGTGCGCGCAGCTTGCGACCGCATAGAAGAAACAGCTGACCACCGCTGCGGCACGCGCCTCGAATGCATATTTATGTCGCACCCGCGGCAAAAACATGTATTAAATCGAAACGTTACATTATGAAATATCGAACCAGTTTGAATTGCAGCTCTTCAATTATGCAATTAAACGTGCTGGACTAAAGGTAACATGGTTATAGTTATGAGACACAAAACATACAGGTAGAAGTCGTAAAAGATCGATAGTTCGATACCCCTTTAAAATGTATTGCTTAAAAATATAAGTCTACGAGTATGATGTGTTGACTTTGTTGATAATCATTAATTTTGTCAACAACGTCTATAAAGGGAGTGTTGACAGAGATGAGCATATAACAGTAACACAATGAGGTTTGTCGAAGGAAACCATTGTTCTATTCACACAATAAATGGAGCCATGACATTCTCTCCCTCACGGAGCAGCTGCTTCACTCACACTGTTATAGAAATTAAAAGTCAATGAAAACTAAAACTTTTATTTCAAACTTTTTCATGTCTTGAAAAGTTTTGTACATGGTCTTCACAGGTTTGTAGATAAAGTTATTCAGATTGTAACGAGTGTCTTTTATCATAATATCACGTAATAGATGTCGTAAATTAACTTTTTTTTTCTTTCTTTCCTTTCTATAAATATTTCTTTAAAAAGGCTTTTTCTTTTGGAAATTAAAAAGTTGAAAACAACTTAAAAATAAAAACAACTTTAGGGAGGACTGCTTTCATCAAGCAGCTTAGACAATGATTTCGTTCAGCCTGTTTATTTAAACTCTGGCATTAACTGTTACAGATGTACAAGTTTTATACACATTATGTATTCATAGAAGAATCAACAAGTATTTGTTCGATAAACGAACAATTTTACAGTATTAACTATTCATGCAAAACCAGCAGGTGCCTCAACTTCGACGACGTTAGACCTTTCTATGCCCTGTCGCGTGCCTTAACTTGCACATGCTCTTTATTTATGAACGTAGGCTGGATAAAACGACTATAACTTTCAACACTATTCGGACACATTGTTTCGATGCAAAGAGATATTGCGAATAACCTGTAGAGACCTTTCGGCTAATGGAAGTCGATGAGTAGGTGCGGTCCAGCTGCTCCTTGCCACCTTGAATGTTCTTTATTCGCCACGTAGCGCGTGTCGTAATAATATTTAATTACAATTTTTATAGCTTTTATGGAGCTGATTATAACTTCGTTTTTAACAAAATATTATGAAAGTCAAATGATAAAAGTCAAGCAACAAATTACTCTTACAGAAGGTAAGATAGGTAGGTTAGGTATATAATGACATAAACTATTAGGAATTAGATAACAGTTGTACTTTTAGGTATCATATTATAGCATCAGTACTGATAGTAACTGATGAAGTAGAAGCAAGTTAACGGATGCATGTTATTTGCCAATTCCTAAATCCCTAATTATGTACCACAGATACGTATGCAGTTTTACCACCAATAAACCAGGAATGCTAACAATATCCCAATAGACACAATATACAATTTAGACGTGCCTAGGCGGTAATACGTATTTATGGGGATTCGCAGCAGGAGAAAGGGTCCTATTAGCGAAACGGGTCTCGAACTTTCGAGTTTATTGGGACAATGTTGGCTTCATAAACCGGCTGCAACACCTGCCAGTGAGGGGACACCAAAAATGTTAAAGCTCGATAAAATATAGCAACTTGATAAATCAATTATTAAACGGAACTTTCGATAAGCGACTACAATGTGTAGAGCGAGCAACATAAAATTGCATATTTTTATTTTTGTCTACAGTATTTTGGTCCTGTTTTTAACATGCTCGAAAACTACGCAGTCTAGACGATGACGATAGGAAAACGATGATCTATCAATAATAGATGAGATGATCCACAAACAACATCTCATAATACAATCTTTGAGCCGACACTTTTTTACGTCTTCGGAATTAGATAAAGAATTTGCCAGAACATCAGTGGTCATGTCACCCGAATATTGTCATTTTTAGTTGGCATATGTCTATGCTTTTGGCATATGTATTGCATAGCACGGGTAAAATGGTGTTACTAACGCTGCACTGAAGCATCTACATACCTAACTCGTCTTGCGACATTTTATCATGAGTTTTCAATAAAGTATTGGCCACTAACTCAAACGAGCTTACAGTTTACATAAATAAGTTTACTTTACTTACTTAATAAAGTAAGACATCAAAATGACTTTTCACGAAGTTTGTGATGTTGTGTCAAATAAATCATTTATCTATCTATCACTTCAAATGCTAATTATGTTGTTAGAAGGTGTGATTGAAATGAAATTTAATAACAGTATCTTTAAAGTTATTCATATTATTAGTAATATTTTATCTTCAAGATAATTAATCCCTGCCTATGAAATTCTGTTATATTTTTTTGTAGTATAATTTAATTTATTATTTATTTATTTAATTGGAATTAATTGCGGTTAGTAAGTGTGGATTCAGCCTAAGCGAGGGGACGGCGAACTCGTAATTACAAACAGGGCGAGGTGAGTCGAGGTGTGGAGACATCGCGATAATATCGAAACGTTTGCGTTTATCGTTACCAAAGGGTATTTAATCGAGGAATTTAATAAAACTGCGGACCCAACGAGGTATCCGACTGATTTATAGTGTATTCGAAGAATACCAATCGTAAAGCATATGTCTAAATCTACGGTCAAAGAACTTTTAGGTTGCAACGAACATCATTTGTAACCCAATTAGACGATTATTTTTTTTATATATCAGGAAAGAACAGAGACGCTTCAACGTCAAAGGCAGGTATACCAGCCAGGGTAAACATAATATTAGCATCGAATTTAGGCAGCACGCGCCTCTTGAATTGGGGCTCATGTGTGCATAAAATATTGATGGGGCAGTTCGGAGACAAGACCGTGCTGAAGACAAACAACGTCAAATATTTGATTAATTCAATAGCTATATTTATAGACCAATTCAGTACATAGTATTTTTTATTAATGTATAACGGGTAGAATTATTTTATATATGTATAGTAGAAAATAACCCGGGTCAACTATGTGTCTTGCTTGTCTAGTCAGCTTAGTTCAGTTTGACGTACGCGATGCATGAGAAAGCGGCAACTTTTATCTCACGTTGAAGTTTTAACGGCATTCGTTGGAGTAATTACAAAATACCTCAAAATGTTGGAAGGGGAAAACTTGATGGTAATCTGTTCTGAAGTTCCGTGGAGGTATATCGAAAATGTCAAGTCAGCTCAATAAATGACAGGCGTGAAGCACATGATTAGTCACAAAGATAAAGAAGAAAGGCTTACAAAATAAAAAATCTGTCGTAGAGTACCTAAAAAGAGAGGAAAATTAAATGCTGTATCCCCAATTACAAAGGAATTTCAGTCATTAAATCCTAGAAGATATTGGGCAAATATTACTAAATTTTGTATAAAGCTCTATAGTACAAAATGACTTGCAGAAGTATTCTTTTTTATTTATTCAACCTATTTAGTCCCACAACTGGGCAAAGGTCTCCCCGTATCTCTCTTGTTCGAGGTCTCCCAACACTTTCTCTCGAAGGCGACTTATTTATTAGAGACGAAAAATCAAACGAGAAGAATTCACAACTAGTCGAAAGTAAATCTGACTAGGCTGTTTTCGGACACGTGAACAAAGTCCGCTGTAACGGAAATGGAGGAAATATACATTTGCTCAACAATGGAACATTTTAAGCTATCAGTTAAGTAACTTATTTAAACTATGTTAAGATTGAAAGGACATTTTGAGTTAAGAACTTCGAGTAACGGCTTTTAACCCCCATTATCACTAAAAGCAACTTCTCGTTCGTTCAATTTGATCGATTCGACAAATAATAGCGAAAAGGAAAATATATTAGCCCTCGCGTAGCGTGACGTCGTTTCAATGGGCCCCCACATCACGCCCTCTACGAGTTCAGGCAAGTGTCACTCCCCAATACTCCAACCTAAAGTCAACTTTATTGAAATATGTCTTCGAGCAGAGCAATAAGCATCTCCGAAATAGTTCATGAATGAACGATAAGTACATTTATATGTACTAACAAGACGTCTATTTCTGTCCTAACTAGTCTTAAGAAAAAATATATGCTTTATACGCGTAAAATTTAAGTCGTGAGTGAATATTATAATTGGCGCTATTATTATTTCTTCTGTGACGCCATTCGAATCAGTAAAAATGCAGTTGGATTATGCAGCAATCTGCCCTGAGAGAAACCCCCAACTTACCCGCTTGGCAACGTATCGTGTTTCCAGGATTAATTGATGTTTACCCCACGCTCAGGGGCAAGTATTCTCCTATTATATTGCAAGAAATTAGCGACGGTTGTAATGCTAAATTAATAAGAACCACGAACTCCAGAAAACCAATTATGTTCGATGCTACTTTGATTTTCTTTAAAATATTGATAGATAATTTATGGAATGGTCAAATTAATCGTCCCATAACGCCAAAGAGATGTCCGACAGCCAGGAATGCAATGGGGTAATGCAACGAACGCTGGAGATCTATTGATAGATGAGATCTTAAATTGTAAGCATCTGAATTGTTAGGAATGCTTATCGAACAAGATTGAAGTTTAAGACCCCTCGCAGACTTTCTATCGGCCGATAGTTGAGACAGAATATACTTCGGCTCGTAATGAGTATGGAGAAGTATAGCCCGTCTCAACTATCGGCCGATAGAAAGTCTGTAGTCTGCGAGGGGTCTAACTCAGACAGGACTGTGACAGGACAGGACTAACAACTCTTTGCAAATCAATGTTCATTTTAGCCTAAACCTAATACTTTGACTTATAACGTAGCTATCCGTGTTAGACAGGATTAATAAATACACTATTTGGGAATAAAGAAAAGGACCTTTGTTTTTGAGTAATATTTTAAGTAGTTGTCTTTGAATGTGGTGCTGCTATCTGATATAATCTGCGTGTTCAATTTGAAAGGTAGACGGCATTGTCTAGAAACGATTCCCGACGGGATGCTTCTAATGGAATTCGAAAGACGTTTACTACTATTGTCTGAAGTGAACAGGACGGTAAGTTGTGTGTTTATTAAACGCGAGAATATTAAACACCTTGCTAGATGAAGAACTGATATCATTGATACCTTTGTGCGAAACTTGAATTCTTGCTCACTATCTCAAACTTTTGATTAGTATATAAAGATAGAATCAGGTGCCTGAGGAGCTATTTATCTATGTAGGTATATGTATGTATAAAAAATACTTTAAAGAATATAATTGTAATAATTATGTTCACAACTCTAAAATCCTAAGCTTTTTGTGCATATAATCGATCGACCTTGCGAGTCCTTCAATTCAGAACAGCTAACAAAAACCATCCTAGACACGAAATTAAATAACAAAATGCAATGTCTACGAAAATGCACGATTCAGCCGCAGGGCATTTATACAAATGGAACACGACTGAATCCGCAGAAATAGTGGACATTGATCTTCATTTCAACATTCTACTTCTTCAATCAACAAAATGTTTTCTTCTAGGAAGAAGATGCGAATGCAAAAACTTGTTCACTTTTTGAAAAAAAAAATTCTTAGTGACAAGTTTACAGCTCGTGCATTTACAGCTGGAATTCGAACCTCCGAACCTTCGAATCTAAAATCGAATTACTGTTCCATTTAGCGAACACGACTTGGGCGTTTATATTCGTTTATTTTCGTACAATTTGGTTAATAACAAAGGGTTACCTTTGGGTCGGTCATGTGAAATCGCTCATTCGGCCTCTAATTACAGACATCAAATAATCTGAGTAATTTTAGGCACAAAACAAAGAAACCGATGAAACTATGGTAAAACTACTACTCAACAAATGTGAGTTGGCATTCACCAACAACTACATTTTTACGTACAAAGTGAATACGAAAATGTCAAACGTCCAAGAGACAAAGGTAAAAGCAGGTGTATGTCTCGAAGCAGCTGCTACATACGACTCGAGACAATCCGCCTTAATCGATACACTTTCAAGAAAATATATATAAATATAAGACCCATCAAAATATGTATTTAAGCGAGAGCTGAATAGCGTCGACAGCACGTTTTTTACTACACCCACAACACTTACATAAAACATTTTTGTAAGGTTAATGGCTATGTTTTAATTACAGAACACAAACAGAGCGGCGATTCCGAGAATCTGAGTAGACCGCGAGATTAAAAACTACCCTCCGTTGCGGATCAGTTATCATGGCTTTATATACGATATCGATTCTATAGAAACAAAGCCTGTTTACGGATTATTGCTTGCTACATAAGAAAGTCTTTAGCGTGGCAAAGTTCTTTACTTTCAAAAGTAAGAGTTGCATTTACGTGCATTCATAAATATTGAATCTTCAACACCCTTGTACTGGGGATAGACTTATCTACTCATGGAAGTACAATTTTCATATCGGTGGAACATTTCATATAGAGACAACCGGATTGATTACAATTTTGTTGATTTGAATGGGTCATTGCTGAACGTACTGCTTGGAGATTCTACTACCAGTAAAACTGAGTCTATAAATAATTCACTCTATCTAGACTCGAATGTTATCGTAACTTGCTAATATTGTCGTCACTGATAGGAAATACTTTTATCTGCTGTGTGTGGCCGATCCTCTTTTAAAAGTATGCAAGAGTTGTATCTAAGGCAAATAGGTTCAACATTCAATCACTAATTCTTACTAGCATCATAAGTCCGGACAAACCAACCGAACCTATAATTGCATTAGTGAAGTCGAGAGAACCGGTTTGTACATTAGCTGCCCTTTGACTGCACTGATTCTTTCCGACATGCAACATGAGAGTAATGTAGGTGGAAAGGTTCTTGGCCTGTAGTAAGCATAAATTACCGAACTATACAAGCCGCATTGTTATACTGCATCACATATAATAAATAAATAATAAACGCCTCTGACTTAGACATCTTCAAAAGGATCTGAGAATGTCTACTGCGCCTTGGGGATACAGTCGTGACCCTGTTTGCGTTTACGTTTTTAAATCTATACTATACTAATAATATAATATAATATTATAAAGAGGAAATATTTGTTTGTTTGTTTGTATGTTTCATTTCATTTTTTAACCGACTTCAAAAAAAGGAGGAGGTTCTCAATTCGCCTGTATATTTTTTTTTTGTATCTTGTTACGCGATTACTCCGCCAATTGGGTACCGATTTTCAAAATTATTTTTTTGTTTGAAAGGGTATGCTCCAGAGGTGGTCCCATATAAATTGTATTCCTGAGGGTTTGATAGTTTTCCCGTAAAACTCTAAAAACCTTCCCTCCTAGCCATTGTAAATCGAATCAATAGATAATGTCTAAGACTATTTATGCATTATGTCAAATTGACGCTTTACTAATGCCAGGAACTCACGTGCCGCGAAACTTGACATAAAATGTATGCAGTTTTGGTAATTATGCCCTTAGACGCGCCGGTGGAGCCTAAGCATTATCTGTCGATTTGATTGCTTTTTCTTATTTAGATTTTTATGAATGGCTTATTGATTCCCTGAGTCACGCCGTGTGTAGAGTCGAACATTGAAGTCGGTTTTTCTTTTAGTTTTAAAACGTAATTATTAATTTATTTATTTCGTACATAAATAATTTACAACGGACCCCGCACTAGGCCAAGCCTGTATCGCGGTAGACCGAGTTTGTTTGTTTGAAATGAATAGGCTCCGAAACTACTGGATCGATTTGAAAAATTCTTTCACCAATAGAATCCTACATCATCCCCGATGAACATAGGCTATATTTTATCCCGGGGAAGTGAAGTTTTCCCGAGGGATCGCGGGTAACACCGCGGCGGACAGCTAGTAATAAATAAATCTGGACATTTAAAAATTCCGCAGAAGGATCCCCGCGGCGGGGATCGAACCCGCAACCTTCTGCGTCACAAGCGGGCTTTCACCCACTGCGCCACAGAGGTCGTCAATAAAATTGTATGTTTGTTACTAGGTACCTGCCTACTTTGGGTCCTAGCAATATACAAAGGGACAGTAAAATCTTACTGGTACCTTCAAAGCACTTCGACGTGGTTTATGGCGTATTTTCATTGGTAGACAGCTCTCTCTATCGAAAAACAGTATGTCTACTGCTGGTGGAGGCGAATGTGGGCTTTTAGTAAGCGACACATAATGCATAACCACATGCTTTTACTATTGACTTTAATCAAGGGTTATTATAAAACTCAACGCAGTTTGTTCCGTTCAACTAACTAATCAAAGTGCCATTGTCCCTCGAGTCTCCTTAGTTTCCATCAGCCAGCAATAAATACAACAATCTCTAGGTAAATAAGCGATACGATAGGCTCCCAAGGTTGTTCACATTCCACATTCACCGAGCCTCGGTTTGCGTGACCTGACTTAGCTGAGACTGGCTAGATATTAGATCTCCTCAAAGTATAATTCCATTACCGTTAACGAAATTGTAGGAGCCTTTTACAAAACGTACGGCTATATAATAACAAAGAAGACCAACCAAGGTCTTGCTTGTCCTGACCCATGTAAAATAAAAACTGTGCACATTGATTTTTACATAATGTAATAAATATGAAATTATTTGTGTAAATGAATATACGTACAAAGCATAATTTCAGAACAATCATTTCGCGTGTGGTTACCGCTTACGCTTACCATCTGCCTGGATGGCGAGACGAACGTAATCATAGCAAAATTATTGTCATGAAACAACATTGAAAAATAAATATAACTCATATGTCTGGGTACGGTGAGTCTGCGCGTATCATTAATAATTTGTGATAACGATTGACGTGGACTTGACGCAAGCGGAAGGAAAATCGTTGTGATAAGTGTGAATTACATGTAAAATACCTACAAATTTTAGGGGACGGGAGTTAGATGACATTTTCAAGGTCGTTGGACAGGAGGAGCACAAGGCATAGGAGCATAAAGATAAAAGAAGGAAGTTCTCTATACAGCAATAGAGGGTGATGCATACGAGGCTTATATGGAGACAATAAAGCTGATCAGTTTAGAAAACCACCTACAACAGTTCAACAAAGAAGCAAAACAGCTGACAAGACAAAGATAAGTTGGTGGAATTGGATATTCTTGATAGATCAGAATACATCGGTAAAAAGATGCAGATGCCTAACTACTTGAAAGGTGGGTGAGTCAAGACAGCTCGTTTATCTCTTAGAACACACCTATGTACTTCCGAGTCGTTTATTTATAGGCATTGTGCACGCGTCAAAAGACAAGTCTTGTCCTGGTCAATAAAAATAAAGAATAATGAAAGTTGAACGACCAAGTGATGACTCAGTTTCTACCTGACCAGCCGGTCTTTTTATTACAATACAAATTCGTCTGTGAGCGTCGGAAACAGAAATAACTTATCCTCCGGAAGATTTAGGAATGTTGAGTACCTACTATCCTTAACTTGACCTCATATATACCTATTCTAAGCAAGCTATTAGCTAGTAAAGTAAGGAAAGGAAGCTATCATCAAAATGTTATGTGAATAGGTCATCTCTTTTTGGTTATTCTTTTTGACAACGTTTGTACCCAGTCCCAAAATTATAATTATGTACTAACATACAGCCATGCAATCACAGAAGCTATGATTGGATCAGTATTTCGAGTCTATCTCATATTTATAGGAATATCAGATAGATCTTGCAACATCGTTCAAAACTCAAACGAAATCACTACCATCGTGGTTCCCGAGCCCATAAGTCGGACTGCGCAACGGTCGAGGGCCAATGCGCCCGCGCACGCTTCTAATGACAGGGGGCTGTGGGCTCGCAGGGAGGGCGACCGGTCGGCCGGACGCGCAATGTAAGTAGCGAGGAAGCATGAAAATGTAATACTTTGATGATGGGTTCCAAACATGCGATTCTTTAAGTTTTTATGAGTTCCGTGCTCTTCCAAAACTTGAAAAAGAAATCAAACAAGAGGAGCCTGAAAAATAGGAATAAAAGGGTTGAAAACAGAGCTTTAATATTTAATGGTTGTGATTCTTAAACGAGGAACAATCTGAACAGATTGAAAGCCACGGGCCAGAAGTTAGTTTATAAGACCAGACCAAAAGAAAACTGTAAGCGGTATAGCAAGTTACCGCGGTAACCTGCAACATACCTCGGCGCCTCCGAAAACCCGTTCGCTGTCCCCGTCGCGCCCGGTTAGAACTCCTAACTTTTTATTTTACTGTTCACCCTTTGTGGCTTAGGCTCGCGTGAACGCCCTACCTACCGATCCTGAGACTTTTTGTCGATGCTACCACGTCAGTTACTAAACTTTCGCGCCGGTTTTAGACTGGTACCTTTTAACAAAGAAATAAGCTTTAGCTAGGATCGATAAGGTAATAAAAGAATAATAACTCTTTTAGGTAATGTTTTCTTTGTAATGTAATGTAACGCTTAAATGTTATTGCTCCCGCCTACGACTAATTTACCTACCAGGACTTGGTGTCAAAACTGTTTTTAACGGAAACGAAAACCCATTCTATAGTTAGTATCAGGGCACAAGTCCACTGACGCCAAATTTTTTTTATAGCTCATCCACTTAAGTGCTGCACCATTGCATTATTTTAAATATTTAAAAATGTATAAATTATTTTAATTTTGTATTACATAAGCCAAATAAACTATTTTTATATTTTCAACAAGTTAATTTACTATTGGACATATACTTGAAATGCTGTAAGTACCTATTTTATCAGGCATTAGGTGACCTAAATACAGGCCACTTAGCCCTAGTGATAAGTTTGATAAGTAGGTATGGTGTTATCATTATCAATAACTTTGAGTTGGTTTGGTATAGTAACAGCATAAAGTAAAAATTCAGTCTGCAGTTAAAACGAAACACATGGATGTGTATTGTGAAACTTAGATAATGATAAATTTATGCGATATTGTTTTTATATAGATTCTCATTGCCAGTAGACAATGAGTCTCTCACAGTCTCAGTTTCAAATATCTTTAAAATTATTGAATACTAGCTGTCCGTCGCGGTGTTACCCGCGTTCTTTCGGGAAAACTTCACTTTCCCGGGATAAAATATAGCCTACTAGCTGCGCTCCCGCGGTGTAACCCGCGGTCCCTCGGGATTTTTTCGGGATAAAAAGTAGCCTACGTCCTTCCCTGGGATACAACCTTTATTCATGCCAATTTTCAGCCCAATCTGTTCAGTGGTTTAGGCGTGAAAAGGTAACAAACAGACAGACAGACAGATAGACAGACAGAGTTACTTTCACATTTATAATTAAATAAGTATGGATGTTCATCAGGGATAATGCAGGAATCTAATGGTGAAAGAATTTTTCAAATCGGTCCAGTAGTTTCGGAGCCTATTCAATTCAAACAAACAAACATACAAACAAATCATTCCTGTTTATAATATTATTATTATATTATAGTACTTATAGAGAATACGAGTGGAGTGCCACAAACTTATCTGGATCGGTGGCTAAAAGAGGAACTAACGAATTTTACTCTAATATTTCTGCTAACACCAAATGCGATAACAGCGCCCCCCTCACCGGTTCAGATAAGTTTGGTGTAAACAAAGAACAAAAATGTGTCTGAAGAATACAAGTTAAGTAGCTTGGTGTGAATGGGAAGTTACCTTAGACATCTTCAATATTAGTTAGTGGATGCATTTCTATTTAAAATATTGTAGGTTCCGATTCTCAACAACTATAAAGACTAGCTGTTAGTTTTGGTTGAAATCTGAACAATCAAAACCATTAGGATGACTTCTGAGTGAAAGGAAGGAAGATTGATTATTAGATTTATTTGATATAAGTTGGATCACCTAAATGGAAGCTTGATCCCAAATAATGTTTGTTGCCCTAGTTAGGACCCCGACTGAAGAAATGCTTTTGCATTGGTTGGTCTCTTGAACGACATACTCATATTATTATCATTCTGTCATTGCATTATAGTCAAATACTAAGTTAATACTAAGCAATTTGTTTTAGTTACAGCTATTGCATGAATTAAATTTTTTGCCCTTTTTATATTCTTCACAACCTACTTAGTATCAAAGTCAAAGTCAAAAATCATTTATTCAGTAGGCCGCAGGGATCACTTAGAATAGTCTTAAAACTAATTTACTCGTGTTCTTTCACAACCAATACCGTGAAGAATCAGGGCAACAAACACGGTTTATGGTATGTTTACCTATATTTATAGGTAGGTGCCTGGATACATGTACGTGCCTACAAGAACCAAATAAACTATATTCTATACAATATAAGTAAATAATTGGTGTGTACAAATTTTTTTGTTGGAAATGCCAGGCTATCTGATAAGAAACATCTACGTAACAGTGACTGATTAATTTGGTTATCAACTATCCACCTACATCTTTTTGATGTTCAGATTATGATTTGGCAAAAGTCAAGTTCAATAGATATCTAGAAGTACCAGTTCTTTCACAGATCTAGGCATTTTTTAAGTTAGCCTTTTTACTGCGCAGAACCTCCAGTCAATTGTTGATTGAAGCGCAGAACACAATTATGTATGAAAAATCGGTCATTGCACAGACAAATGAGTGACTTCACGAATGCCTAGATACATTGTACAAGCTGTACTTTGTATATTGTAATGTATAGGATAAGTAATGGATATACCACCAGCAGTCAGGTGGGTAGAAGGCTATTGAGGGAAATACATGGATGAGATCAACACAGGGCTGATTGCACTGTCATTTATGGGAGGAGGCGTCTGTCCAGTAGTGGACTGTTATTTGAGCTCTGCCAATGATGATGAACCATTGTAAAAAAACAAACAAAAGAAAGAGAGGAAGGCAACTAAAAAGATGGTCGGACAACATCAAACAGATTGCAGGACCACTGTGGCTGTGAGTGAAAAAGAGCAGAACAGAGTGGAAGCGGTTGGAGGAGGCCTATGTGTAGACAGGACATGCTGAAGAATAGCCGGACTAGTGTGCAAAAATAGAATTGAGTAAATTGTAAAATTCTCAGTAAAATAAAGGCTTTGAAATTGAAATGATGATGAACTGTTATAGGACATGCAGATGGTACTAAATGCTACAAGTTAGATGGTGGAGTTGGTTAAAATCATTCAGTTTAGATGGTATATGGTTTATCCCAAAGACTACATTAATCTTATTTTGTTTTTTTTTTTTAGGTACTTAAGTATTAAAAGGTCTCTTAGTTTAGATGTAGAATCATCGAATGTGGGAACTTTAGTCTCGTAATATTACAAGAACGACTCACGGCAATTAGTTACAAGTCAAACGGAGACGCGACGCGACTGCGGCCCAGCGAGCTATTCCGAGGGCATTCAACCGAGCGAAGGCGGCATAATAAGCAACACCTAAATTTCACAATGACCATGACATCGAAATCGAACAGCATCCGGTCACTGGAGCATTGACTCCTAAATCGTGATTACAAACAAACAATTGTAGATAATTTCGATTAGTAAAGCCATCAGGAATGCTACAATTTATTTGGTACTGACCTGTCAGAAGATTCGGAGCTGTCGTATCGGTCGATACATCGTTTCTTTCTGTCGTCTCCGTCTACCGCCGTCGTCGTGTTCTCATCCGGTGGTTTTTGAGAATCTCCAGGGAAGGCGAGAGTAGCGGCCACGCCGTCCTTGTCACTATTCTCACACGATTCCCTCTGATTCAGTTCTGTGTAGAACGATAACTTCACACTATCGCCGTTAAATGTTTCGCCACCGAACTTTTTTGAGTCACAAAGTCCTAAAACAGGCGCGGAAAAA
Source organism: Epirrhoe alternata (assembly GCA_963565295.1). Taxonomy (NCBI): domain Eukaryota; kingdom Metazoa; phylum Arthropoda; class Insecta; order Lepidoptera; family Geometridae; genus Epirrhoe; species Epirrhoe alternata. The sequence goes on along the minus strand of OY751381.1, from coordinate 5,436,316 downwards.
GTTATATCGTTCAATTGTTTCGGGCCAGCACGGTCTCCGTGCGACCCATCCGCCATCTTTGAGCGCACGAGTGTTTTGGTTGGATAGCTTCGGTGCGACGCCGCGCATGGCCTGGCGCTGCGATCGCGAATTGCAGGTGCGGGGCAGAGGCAGCGCGGGTTGCGGGGGGCATGACGTCACGGCGGCTGCGCGCCCGCGGGGGCAGGACGCGGTGACGTAACGACTCCGCCCCGTGCATGTGCAGGGACGCTGTCATTGGCCGCGAGTTACGCAACTGTGTGCCTATTCAAATACGAGCACGGAAGGGCCCGTAGGAATCGCCGCGCACGGGACAAGCCCATCCCAGCCCTAAAGTAACAAAATATAATGACTCCTAATGACCTGTGCTTCACACATTGCTGATCATGAACACGGGCGCCTCACTTGGTTTAAAAAGTAAGTTGTAGAAACTTAACAAACTGTTGTTTCTCAGATCCTCTAAAATCGAAATCCTAAATAAAATCAGTCTTAATACCTACCTACATTGATACCTACTAAGTAATTGTAGGCGATCGTCTTTCGTGTCGAGTCGATCCACAATTTTTTTAGGCAACCTAGGTAGGTAGGCTACCAAAATAAATGGTGTCGATTATCAGGCTGCCGTTCGTTCGTCTTTCATTAGTAGGTAGGTACGACCCCGTACCTAATTTAATGAGGAGAAAACCAGATGGCCTACCCACCCGGTTATGTAAGTCCTACCTACAATTTTTATAAGACAAGCTAGCCGTGCCCGCGACTTCGTAGGTAGGTACCTACCTACCTACGCGTAGTGTTTTTGGGGTGGACCACCCTAATAAAAAATAGTTTACTTTACGAGATTTAGTATGTAGGTAGGTAGGTAGTCTAGCTAAGACAAACTAGAATGGACGAGTATTAAGTAATAGTACATTACGATATTAGTGCGTAAAGATGGTTATAACATGCGAGGCGGAATTTCAGCCCGAGCCGCAGGCGAGGGCGTAATTGAGCCGAGCATGTTATAACCAATACGCACGTATATCGTACGACGTTTTTTAACACATTTGCGAGGAAACAGAAAAAAACATTTTAATTATACTCAATCTGTGAATGCACACTGTTGCTTTCCCGCCATTTTAACAGACTGCCTACTGAGTGGCGCCGCGCGGCGATTAGTTCTCCTTTGAATAGCAACAGCGCGCTGCTCACTAGCTGGAGGCACGACTCCAGCTCGGCGGCGATCAGTTCCATATTTGAAATAGCAAATAATGCTGTTATGGAATTTGTATGGACTATAACATAACTATTTGCTTTGATAACACACGCGTTTGTTATGACCCGCTTTACATATTTAAAACCGGTGGAATTACATCAGCTTTACGAGCAAGGGTGTTAAAAATAAATAAATAATATTGACAGATTTCCTCTTTCAACATTACTGACGGTTTTTGCGGGGGACGAGGTAGCACACGAACTAGAGTGCGTTTCATCAAATAGTTCCTATGCCGTCATGTTGGCAGTAGTGAAAATAAGTGTATGTATTGGTTTATGTGGGGCCTCGTTACGTTTTTTTCTTTCACAAAAGAACTTCGCCTTCAACACCATCACTCTTTCACCACTTTTTAATGTTTTAGGCATCATTTTCTCAAGAAATTCCAATAAAACCACAGGGGTGCCAACATTACGGCATCGGAACTATTTGATGAAACGCACTCTAGTTATAGTTAGTTAGTAAGTTACCCTGAGACATGAACGCATTTTACATACACTTATGCATAAAAAATTACAATACACCCTCATTTTTACGCACACTCTTGCAAATTTCGTTGGTATATGACGTAGGTAGGTACGTAATACGTGCTCTCTGTATTCTGTGATACGTGGTAGCACTGGTGAGGTGGTAGGTAATAAATACCTCTCTGTATACTGTGGTAATCTCAGACCAGAATATCCGTGGTGGTAATAGTAGGTACTACAAGGCGCACATGATTCGGAATCGTGTTCATTTTGGCAGAGGGGAAATTTAGGGTAAAGGCTCATCCCGAACGAAGTAAGATCGTCGTAACCACAGACAATCAGAAATCCGTGCTATAAAGGTCTACGTAGGTAGTATCTAGTAGGTACGTACTACCATACCAGCAGCATTAGTAAGGCCCTGTAAGGCCACAGTGGCACACCCAAATACCTACCTAACCTACACAAGTTAGTAGATTTCGCGTAGGTAGGTATATATTTATAAATAACGCATACCACGCCTTCATAGTTAATATCAACCAAATGAAATGTAGTAAGTACCTACCTACTTAAAATTTAAATACCCTGATTTACATAACTACCTACTAGATAAAAAATTGTGCTGTTCCAAGATCATTGGCTGTTCCTATGAAAAAACAACTTATAAGTTATACCTACTTTCCTAGGTTAATTTTAAGAATTGAAAACTTTTTTAGGCGCGTTTGGCAGTTGAGAGAGCAGTTTGAGATGAGAAAAAATTATTGGATTCGCCTCGAAAAGGTCACTTGCGAGTCACGTGACGTTCAAGCTTTCATTTCCGCCGGCTCTCCTTGAGTGCCACTGTTATTTTTGTTATAGGTAGGTTCCTACCTACCTATAACAAAAATAACGTTTACTTTTTAAGTTCCTACTTAAAAAGTAAACGTACCTACTTAGAAATATTGGGCTGTCTCTCTCTATGAGTATCAGCAAGGCACTCAGCATTTATAGGACTTGGGTACCTACCTAAAGCTAGAAACATATTATGGGACGCGTCTTACGGACGCGACTGTTATGTACCAAATCAATCTGTAATGTTAGCCTAAGTTGTAATAAATAAAAATGTACAATGAGAATAGGGTTTAGGCATCTTTGACTAAGTTATGTAATTAGCTAAGATTTTAGAGCTGTCATCCTAATATTAGCTTTAGTTTGGTCCGTTGGAATCATGGATTTAGCATGGTATAAACCGCTGGAAAAAAGTGGTGGGGGTATGTTTGCGCATGGGTACACTCGCGCACGAAAGTACTCAACCTACTGTTATATTGTTGAACTAGCCTTTCGCTTGCGGCTTTGTATATTGGTTATTGGTAGTACATTCAAATATATTAGATAGGGTTATCATTAAATAGAATTAAAAACATATTTAATTGCGTAAAGAATGTTTAATCGTAATAAAAAACATTACAGATCACGTTGAAGCTCCTTCCACTAAGTCGTAGTGGTATTCCGAATCCTTTGAACCTTTTACAATTTTATTCGTCTCACTGTAGACTTCGAACGTCTTATTGCCTTTGTTGTCCGTTTTAAGGTACATTGTTTTAAAACATCAAATGCATTATTATCAACCTCTCTTTTCATAGAGCAATATACTTACCTATGTCATAAATATTTTTCTAAATTTTTTATGTAAAACGATTTCGTAATTAATAACCTGACCAAATGCCAACTGACGAACCAATAGCGCGCTGGCAAGCGTGTGGCGCGCGACCATCCCGCCCCGCGCCTCACCCCGTACCGTCAAATGGATCCATAACATGGATTTAGCATTGAACCTTTTTGGTACATTATTTATCTTTGATCCATAAAGCGTCCATGGCGCAGCTTGACAGCCAGCGTTCTTTTTAAGTGACGCGAACTATACCTTTTTGGTACATTATTTATGTTAGGTTGGAATACGTTAGTGTCGATTCTAACAAGCACTGACTAAAGCTAGCTAAACTAGTTAAAAATCCTATCTTAGCTAGATATCCTAAAATATCTATTCCGGGTTAGTCAGTTGACTAAATTTAGAAAGCTTTAGATCATCCTAAAACATGTCCCAAGTTGAATACACGGTGCTGCCATCTAGTGGCGAGTAGCAATACGTATGGATTTATTTGATTGCTAAGGCTCATAATACACGAGGCTAGTAGCTCAAGTCTCGTGTTAAAATTACCTTTCGAAGCTTCAAACGAATGATTTGACAGTTCTGAAGTTGACATTTAATGATATTTTGATTGTATTCTCGGCGAAGACGTGAATAAGAAGAAGAAGACTGTAAATTGTAAACAAACCTCGTAACAAATCTAAGTTCTGTTTTCTAAGCTGTTTAATAAAATAACTACCTATAAAGGAAAAAGCTAAATGTACCAGAGGGTCTAGACAATGTAGGTAACAATCGATTAGCGAAGGGATATTCGATAAGTCCTAAAATGTTATTGTATGAGTTTGAACCAAATGGAAAGAGGTTAGTAAATTTTTCTATCAATGATTTATAAGGATTCTACTTTATCTAGCAGAGTCTAGTGGTAGAATTCTGCTGATAATGATGATTTATATCATTACAAATTACTGATTTTATTCTTTATAAAAATGTGTACCAAAATGAAGTTGGCAAACTAAATGTGTTTTTTTTTTTCAGAGAATCAAGCTAAAGCAAGTTGTAATGATGTAATTTATAGCATACTCAGTAGAAGAGTTTCTATTTGTGTTAGAGCAGAACTGTCCTCAAGACGTGGATCTGTATCTGTATCAAATGAGGTAATTATAACAATTTTATAAATTATTTTATTTGTAAGGTGTAACGGTAGCTTGAACTTTTACTTTAAAAATCTTGTTTTTACAGGATCTTCAACACCTTCTATACTGAGCACTCAGGGAAATAGTTGATAAGCAAGCCCAATAACCCCATAAGCCCGGCTTGATCTCCGGTCAATCAAAGTTTAATGAAAACAGGTGTAATGGAAAATAAGTACACCGGTGTTTGAAACCTACCTAGTTTCTAGTTATTTCATTATTCATTCTATTCATATGAATGTAACTCAAAAGTTTTTGATTAATAATTTAATTTTATAACATATTTGGACAATGTAATAAATGTATTAGGTATAATAAAATATAAAACTTTCTGTTATAACTAGTTTTATTGAAAAATAAACTGAATGTTATACTAATTATCTGGCAAATAGATCATGCTTCGGTAGGAAAACCTTAATTAACTTCTGGCCAATATAATCTCTTCGTCTAGTTGAATGTTATTGATTTCTGGGTCTCCGGAATCTGCAAAAGTAACATTATTAAGTATTATCATTCGGACTGCCTCAGGTAGTTAGAAATTTACTTTAGGATCATTAAAGTGATATCAGGTATGGCATGTATTATATTGTAGAATCAAAGGCTGTATTGCTTGTGTAGAGTAGGAGACGTTACATTTTGTAAAGAAACTGCAAAGTATTTATAATAATTCAATTTCACAGCTACGTACAATATTGTGAAATCTTTTCAATCTGTTCCTTGTTTTCATAATGGATTGCCTGGAGTAGTTGGGGATTCAATTATTTTGGTTTCTCTAGCTAGAATACACCATCCGTAGCGCTTGGGGCAGCTATTGGGCATATTATGCTTTGTTGAAATCTAGAACAACATTATTGATTACAAAACGATGTTGGTAGATAAGTTTAACACCAAATAATTGTGATTAAGCTTTTCAACAACTTACTCATTCTTTGCAGTCTCTTTGCTTTTGGGTAGTGATTTGATTTGATAATTCTTGATCCGCTACCATTGATTTATGTAGGTACATGCACAGGGCTTAGGGCCAGCACAGGGGATAGTAGGTAGTGGCTGAAAACAAAGATAAAGATTGATGAGCACAGGTAAAAGCAAAGTTATGCTAGAGACAGGTTTTTTACTAGTTCAAGATAACAAAACAAGGTAAAAACAAGAGACATTTTTCTTTCTTTAGTGGATGATGTAAGATGGTTTTCTTGAAGGGATAGCAGCTTGATCTTAGAAAAAAATACGAACTGAGCTTGAGAAACATTTTGTTTTCAGGTTAGGTTTTATAACCAAACTAACACCAAGAATTTGAAACGTAGGTTCAATCCTACAGCAGAAGCACTGACAACATCAAGATCCTATGTAAAAACACAAACCTTTACGAAAAATCCAACCACAAACTTGCATGTTTTCGGTGATGTTTTCAAACAATTTTCTCACAGAAAACTTACTCCTGGCGGAGGATTTTCTTCTGGTAAAACACTCGAAAACACGTTTTGCATCACCTTGTTCATTACATAGTACTTCAATTAACACAAAAATATTATTTTGTTTGTTTTCGAGGTCCTACAAATCATATTTCACATCACAATCCTACTTGGTATTTTTAGTCAACACCTATTTGCATGCTCGCTAAGATTAGGAATTTTACGCGTAAAACAGACTAAAAATGTACAATGAGAATAGGGTTTAGGCACGTTTGGCTAAGTTGAGTAACTAGCTAAGATTTTAGAGCTGTCATCCTAATTTTAGCTTTAGTTTGTTTTGCTGGAATAAGATAACTGACTGAAGCTGACTAAAGCTCATTTTAGCGATTTTTAATTAGCTTTAGCTAGTTATGTTCCACACAGAATTGGGGGCGTTATGTGACTAAAGCTAATATTAGCGATTTTTAGTTAGCTTTAGCTAGTTAGGTCAGCGTCAGAATTGAGGCCAATACCTACAAAAACATCAAGGGGTTGTTTTTCGCCATTTTAAGAAGAAGCACTGCTCTGCTATTTTATTTTTCTTGTGTTTTACTAGGTTTTATTATGTAATTTCGGTGGCATTTTACTAATGAAGCCTTGGATTTGAAACAGGAGATCTGGAAAATGGAATGGGGGAATATTGAAGAAGATTTCTCATTTGACGAAAAATTTCCGTTATGAGTTTTGGAGGAAACAAGCCGCCGTGTTTTAGTTAAACCATCGACAGGACTTGACTGACATGACTTTAAGGGCGGCCGTACACGGACTGCTCGAGCAGTTAGCGGCTGAGCGACGTACACGGACCGCTCGAGCGGTCGGCGTCGACTGCTCGAGCGGTCGGTTGTTGGCTGCTCGAGCTACGCTACCAACCGCTCGAGCAGTTGATTTTATACCACAGTCGAGTCATGGATTCTGACGAGGAAGCACTGCTTTTGCTGCTTCTGCTCAAGCGGAGACGACGGCGGCGATGTCAAAAGAGAAAATTTTGGGTTCATCCAATTTTGGAATTAAGAGAACAACATGGACAATTCCATCATTTGTTTATTAGAAGTGATGAAGTGAGACGAGACAGACAGACGCCGTGAGGCCACAAGGGACGGGGGAGGTCGGAGCTGTCGACTGCTCTAGCGCAGTCAACGGCTCGAGCAGTCAGTGTATGCCTCTCGACCGTTCGCGAGCGGTCGACGGCACGATGGAATTTCGTCATGCAGTTGACGGCTTGAAGCGGTCGCGACTGCTCGAGCAGTCGTGTGTACGGCAGCGAATGAATGACTATAGTTCACCGCGCGGTCGCGGCTTTAAGCAGTCGGTCTCAACTGCTTGAAGCAGTCCGTGTATGGCCGCTCTAAAACTTGACATTGGCAGAATTACGCCTAGTTGTGTAGATTGCCATTAAATAAAAAAAAGAAAAAATATACAGCGCGCCAGACCGTTAACGGACGTCCGAAAGCTCAAGGACACGTCCGCGACTTACCTACGTCCGATAGTTGGAAGTGAAGAAGAAGATAGAGTGGAAATGAAAGTGTGGAAGATAGATGAAAATAAAACACAACATGTTAAATAACATTTACTTACATTTTTACTAGGCATCATCATTCATTTATAAGAACAAACATTAAAATATTATAATAAAATTAATACAAAAATAAAACTTTAATTACATAAATAATATACCATAATTTTTTGTATATCCACCTCTTTATTTTTGGCGGTTACAAAATATTTATATGTATTGAAAACTTTACCTTGTAATTGAACCCCACATTCCCTATTGCCCACTTTCTGATTTGTTTAAATTTTGAAGATTCATGTACGTAAAAGACATCAAAATAATTATTTTAAATAACTTAATACAAAATGTATTAATAATAATTATTACGTTTTAATAATACGGTGGATCAAGGCAGTTGACCGGAATGATACAATAAATAATTTAACTTGTTTACGTCATTATATCTACACTATAAATTAAATTACACAATCGGATTATTCTATTATAAATTATTATAATACTTGGTCACAGTTTAAAAATAAATAATATAGCAAATATTGAGGTAACGTCAGAAAGAAGAAATGGTCTTGAAACAATGTGATGTAATATAAGAATTAAGGAATAAATATTAGATATTCGAGCAAACAAATTAGAAATTTCAACAATTACATAAATAACAAAATAATCAGTAGATCTTAGTTTCTTACAATAATTACCATTATACTATACAAATACCATTTAATTATTATTATTTTATTACAATCCGCTGGCAAGTACAATAATGAATTTAATATAAGTATACTTATATTAAATTCATTAATTGTACTTGCTCTTACATACAGTCAGCGTCACCAATTGGTAGCCCCCTTAGTAAGGCGGTTTGTACTGCAGGGGGTTACCAGTTGGTGATGCTGACCGTACATAAAGTTTTGACATAAAATTATGTGATCTTACTTTTAATAATATTCAACATTCATAAAGTAATATTAATTTATTAATAAATTATAATTATTACAGTACAAACTGGAAGGAATACTTTTATACTATGCACAGAATAAGAGTAGTGGAAATTGAATTACGCATTATGGAATATTATTTTAAATTTTATAACGGGACTTAATCGCGTAGGTATAACATTTGTTTATTTGTTAAAATGTCTTCGAGTCGCGAAAGTTTAAAATGTGTATTATGGAATATTAGTTTAGAAGGAAATAGACATCACAGAAGACACTGTATGAATCCATATGGCTTTTATGTATTTTTTTTTATCATAGAGTCAGTTTATTTAAGTGTATTTTTTTCTTTGAGTGCATTTGTTTACATACTTCAGTATTTTTTTTCACTTTACTTGTTCATAAGTTGCCTTAAGAATTAACTCGTAAGAGCGCAGTATGATGGAATACTAAAAATTCAATTTATTTATTTTTATTTTCAGCCTATATTGTCCCACTGCAGGGCAAAGGCCTCCCTCCCTTTTTTCCAGTTAAAAGTTTACGACGTCGGCAAAAAAGCCGCCCAGCTCAAGTGGGATTGGGCCGGCCATGTCTGTCGCATGTCGGACGACTTGTGGGCAAAAATTCAATGGTTTATAAATATTATGCGGTACTTCTTTCTATTTCAACTTTGTTGTCTTGTAAAATTAATTATATTAACTTATTATATTAGCGAAAAACATAGAAACATTATTATGACACAAATTATATGTAAGTACCTATTAAAAAGTACTTACTATTTTTTTGCAATGTTATTTATGTCCAAAGAGATGTTGGCATCATCCCCTCCATCGAAGTAGTTTTAGGCGTCAGGATCTCGTTGCAAAGGAAATCCAACGGCATATCGACCAAATACCCTTGAATAAGTTCTATTTTCCTGTTCGCGAGCGCTGGGTCAGAGTGCCATAGGCTCTCGTGATGTTCCTCTTGGAACCGCTTTAGTTCCGCGAAGCTGTGGACTGAATCGGTTGGTATCACGTGGAACACCTGTGAAAGAAATGGGATTAAACTCACAAACAAAGATGGCTGTGGAAACTATTATGAATCAGCTACTTAAAAAAAGCAATAATAATATTATACAGACACTGGGATCACAAAAGTAAAAGTATTTATGTAGTCTCACACAAATTCAATTCTACCATCAAGCGACTTCGTCACCGCGAAGGTCCAAATCCCGCATGAGTACAATTTGTTGGGTTTTTATTTTTGTTAGCCTATTCTGCCCCACTACTGTAACATATACATTACATACTATTACGATACGATTACATACTAGTCATAGAACAAAAGTTGTTCCTTATGATGATAGTAAGAATTGTTCCCTTTACGTCGAGTCCCTTTACGTCGAGTCTTAAAGTCTATTGTTATGTTAAATATTACTGTTTACGCTTCCTATTCCCTTTATATCGATTTTGGAAAGGTACAATTGAAACAAAAAATAATAATCAGTCAGTTTTAATAAAAATCACAATCGTTTAACATTTCAGACTAAGTATTGGTGTCATTGGTAACATAGACTAAAAATATTGTAATCAAGCACACAGTTAAGGACATCGTGTCTACAATAAAATAGGTAGGTCCTATAAAATAATGTAACACATTATTTTGTTAAAAACAGTTAAATAAAGTCACATAATATAAAAAAATCACAGAAGTCACTAATGTGACAGGAACATCTAAAATAGATTATCACAATCAAAAACTAACTAAATTTGAGATCTAATAACAACAAGTAAATAATTATTTCTTTAAAATATACCCTATATAAAAAAAACACAAATATCAAATCACAATCAAATACTGACTTACATACTAACTAAAAAATGTATAAATAAATAAATAAATAAATAATGCTGGACATTTCACACAGCATTATCTAGCCCCAAACTAAGCAAAGCTTGTACTATGGGAACCAGATAACTGATATACTACTTATATACTTTTTTTTTTTTTTTTTTGTAAATACATACATATTATACATAGTAACACCCAGACCCGAGATAAATATTTGCAGATCATACAAACATCTATCCCGCCGCGGGGATCGAACCCGCAACCTTCTGCGTCTCGAGCGGGCTTTCACCCACTGCGCCACAGAGGTCGTCAGATGGTCCACAGAATAGGTCCACAGAGGTCGTATACTTAACGACTTTCTGTATTATACAGGGTGTAAAAAGACGTCTACCGAAGCCGAAAGGGGTAGGTACAGCATCCCAACACACAACCAAATCCAAAAGGATTTTCCGAAAAAATCATTATATCCGGAGAAAACAGCGTTTGAACAGTACTGTTTTTGTATGTTCTGGGCGCGTTGTTTTACGTAAATTGCTGGATTTTGAGTTTTAACTGTTTTTTTCTTTTATAAATGAAATTATTAGGTATGTATGGTCTGATTATGTTGTCCTGGTAGTAAATAACCGAAGATAACGTAAAATGACCAAGTTAAGTCAAAAAAAAATTGCGTTTTTTTTTTCGCTAAATATGTTTAAAATCATGGTCTTATTGCAACCCCTCAGTTATCGGTAGCAGTCTTTTTACACCCTGTATAAATAGTAGATATATACAATATGCATAAGTATAAGAATAGTTTGTATAGCATGTGTCTATCTCTTAAAATTTTACAACTGACAGTCTTTTTAAACATTTTGTCACTTCAATTTTCTTCGTAGTGAAATCTTCAACGATTTTATTAATGCGATTGTCAATAGCCAGGCTTGATTTTTTTCTTGGTTTTTGGTCTTCATCGTATGTGCCCGCCTGCTCTATCCTGAATCTACTTTCTTTAGCTTCTTCTTTAAGCACACTAATTAATGTGTAAAGTGGCGGTTTCTTGTTCAGTTTCCTGTTCAGCCTGTTGTGCCAACCTTCCACGGGATTAGTAGTTCTGTGACGTTTTTATGTATAATATTGTTTAAGTGACATTGTATCGTAAAAACAACAAATTTACTTTATTTATTTATGAAATATTACTACAATATACAATTATTATACAATCACATCATCACATCAAATCTGTAAAAACTTAGCCCTTTCTATAGCTTTTCATTTTACTATGTGACTGTACTTTCGGCACTTGTTGCACTCGACGTTAAGGGAATGAAAGCGAGGAAGAACTCATTAATTGACATTGAGGTAATAAAAATGTGGTGACTCTCACCGCTCGACGTAGAGGGACTCGACGTAAAGGGAACCATTCGATAGTAATACAGTCCTGAGAGGTTACCGGTGTTTTACAAATAACCCTGTATAGCATTGCGCTGTGAGTGACATCTATGGAGACACGTTACAGTCATCTTCCACTCTGTCTTTAGATATCCCCAAGTGTGCGGTTAACACTATAAAATATAATCTTTATTAAATCTGACCTCTTCATAAACATCGGTGTTTCGTTTCGAAGTGGCCTTCCAGACGTTTCTATAGAATTGTTCGCAGCAGGGATCGGCCAGCGATACCCCAATGCGCTCCAAATCTTCCTCCATCAGACCGAGATGTTCACGGAAGAGACGCTTCCGTAACGCGCCCGCAACTCGCCCGCAGGGAAATGTTTCACCTGCCATTGTTCCGTCCGTGAATTCTTCATCCTGGAATTATTATAAGTATGCCATTGATTTCTTAATTCACATCGCTTGCCACCTTTTTAAATACAAAACCAGGCCCTTGATTCAGACTTTAGCGGAATGCATTCGGGTCGGAATCGGTCAGCTGTTCAACGTTCTTCTTCTTCTTCCTCCCCTTATCCCACTAAGTGAGGTCAGCACAACATGTTTCTTTCTTCCATTTCCCAGGAATCACAGTGCAGGAATTGATCCAAAACTGACGTTCCTTGCACTGTGATTGGTTGTGGTGGTAGCTGTCCTATTGTATATCCGAATGCATTCCGCTGAAGTCTGAACCACTAGGCTGGCGTTCACTTGTATATCAATAGTAATCAGTTGTGTCCCAAGTCCCATGATAAGAAATGTAGTCTAGTTTAGAATGTCTCTGAACTTTCAATAAGTCCACGTCGAGTCCAAAGTCGTGGATTTACTTCCCAAGTCTAAGATAAGGTTATTCCCTTGAACCATTTACGATAAGGTACTAAATAGTTTTATTTGCTGTCTCCAAGAGACAGAGCTGGTTGTATTTCATTGCGACTTATTATTTCATACGAATTATTAGGATATACCTAAGTTCGTATAATTGACCGAGCGAGCGAAGCGAGCGAAGCGTCTCAGTTTCGAGATTGGCCAAAAATGCTTTTGTCCTTCTGTCCGTCCGTCTGTCAGTAATCGCCTACAGGTCGCATTTTTCAACCAATTTTGACGAAAATTGGCACACTGGTTCCTTGACTTATTAAAAAACGATTGTCGATTGCGATTTTTGATTGGAGCGAAAATGGGGGGAGGGGGGGAAAGGAGGGAAGTTTGCTGTAGCGTTATTTATGGACAGATTTAAGTCAAATTTAAAAGGCATATTATGGACTTCATTCTACACAAGTTGTGATGAAAAAAAATCCAAAAGGGGGAGGTGAAAGGGGGGAAAGCGGCTGGATGTTTGTTTTAGCGTTATAAAGGACGTTTTTTCGTAAAATTTATATCTACCTATACCAATCAGACTACGCAGTCGTCTCCGCCTTTACAAGACGAACCCATTGACACCAGATTGGACCCCCTAGGACCAAAGGAACGCGAATAATCACTAAAACTTATCCCCCTCTTTTGCTTAAAAGTTTACATGGGCATAGGTAAACAGCGTCGGTTAGCCTAGGATAGGCTACCTACGGGCGGGACCTCTCGCTTCCCAACGTAGTTGGAGGGATGCTGTGAAGTGAGGACGCCTGGGCGGCAGTCGCCTCCTTCTGCGAAGTCGTCATATCGCAGAAGGAGGCGGCGGAGCGTGCGCGAGAGGTGGATCCCCTTGCGCCGCCACACCGCAGGCTGCGTAGGGGTAGGCGAAGGCGGATGTACGACCGCCTTCTCCCGCCCGGTGGTGAGTAGCAGACGCTAGGTGCGGGGGCACCTTCGTCCGCCTTACACGGCTCACCAAGACGCGGGGCCTCCTCAACACGAGGAGGGATGTGAAAGGCCCGCCTCAAGGGCGGGGATCGCTGGAGGGGGACTGGAAGAAGAGGCTCTGCCGGTTTCCCAGACCCCCCTCCATTCCAGGCGACGCTGGAATGTCACTGGGTCGTTTAGTGGGTATACCGGGAGTCCCACATACCCCTCTCGCCCCCCGAGCGGGAGGGGATGCGTAATGCATTTTTCCCAGGATAAAAAAAAAAAAAAAAAAGGATAGGCTACCTAAGTAAGCCTATCCTACTAATGTTTGTGAAATAAATGTGAAAGTCTGTGTGTGTGTGTGTGTGTGTGTATGTGCGAATGTTTGTTGCCACGTATTTCTGTGACGACTTAACCGATAGTGATGAAATTTGGAATGTAGATTGATTAAGCGTCGAGCCGAGCGTCGACAGGGCGCAATGGCGCTCATTAGGGGAGGCCTATGTCCAGCAGTGGACTGATATAGGCTGATGATGATGATGATGATTGATTAAACACTGGAATAGCATATAAGCGTATAAGCTTTTCGAAAATCAACCCCTTAGAGTGTTATGCTGGGTGTAAAAGTGGTGTTAAAGTTTCTATGTAAAAAAAATATTACTTGGTCTGATAAAATCCAAACTCGGTATGAAAAAAACTTTATAGTAAATTAATGAAGCTCATATTTTTTTTCTTTCAAAACAATCCCTTGGTGTAGTGCAAGGTAGTTTTAAGGTCTTAAGATTCGAAAGTCCGTGTTGGCGAAATAAGGAATAATAGAGATGAACATAACGCTATATTAGTTAATCATTTTATTTCTAAATTAAAAACCATGCAGTATTTAAAAAAATTTCCGCTCGCTTGGCGAGCCCCAAAAATTGCCAATTGAGCCAATTGAGATGCTCGCTATGCTCGCATCTTTTATACCAATCAGACTACGCAATCCTCTCCGCCTTTACGAGACGAACCCGTTGACACCAGATTCGACCCCCTAGGACCAAAGGAACGCGAGTAATCACTAAAACTTATTCCTCTCTTTTGCTTAAAAGTGTACATAGGCATAGGTAAGCCTATAGGATAATACAAAGCACCTAAATTTCAATTGTGTTCGCGAGGTCTATGTTCTCACAGAACCACTAGTATAATAAGTCGCGGGAAGTAAGGGTTCCTCTAGCTAGACTCTAGGGATAACATCGCATAGTTTCAAACAGATTATTAGAGTATTGGTAAACTAAAATAAAAATATTAAAGTAAGAGTCTATCACACCTGTAAAAGCACCGCAATCTCCGAATCCCTCGTACCGAGCATAGATCGATCGTTGATATTAGCACTGCCGCATATAATGCTCTTATCGTCAGCTATGAGCAGTTTGGAGTGCACATACACAAGCTCTGTCACAGGCTCGTTCCCAAGCGTACTGTGAGTGCGAAGGCCGTGGAATGTTATGTATTCGGACGGGTCGGGAACACCGGATTCGTATAGACGCGTGATTATTGCTTCGCGGCTCCTGAAATTAAAAGAGGCTTTATAGACACAGCCTTTTAGTTGGAGATTGCTGAAACTTTTATTCCCTTAGACATCTTCAAATATCTAAAATAATAGATTTGAGTTGAGACTATGTTGATCTATGTTGACTATGATGATCTGTAATCTCACCGACTTATGCTCTGATAGTTCCAATGGGTAACAGCATGCAAAGAGGTACCGGATGGTGCTCCTACTTCCCCTTCGAAGCCCGGCAGTAAAGGCATCACTACAAACACCCTGAACTTCTGCTTGGCACGGAACGCTCGCATTATCCTGTTGTATAACGCTTCGGCTATCTGAAAAGTTAAATTATATTATTTTAAATTAAATAATGCTGGACATTTCACACAGCATCATCTAGACCCAAACTAAGCAAAGCTATGGGAACCAGATAACTGATACACTACTTATATACTTTTTGTTTGTAAATACATATAGAAACACCCAGACCCGAGATAAATATTTAGACATAGACAGACATTTATTCACCACTCATTCATTCATTTATTTGCAGAGCATACAAATAAATTAACGACAATTCTTCACAATCATTGCAAAAAACATAAGAAAAAGATTATTTTAGCCGGAGATCTAAATATTAATTCCCTTGTCGATACTAATACATCTACGCAATTTCGTGAACTCATAATGAATTACAATCTTAACATGCACATAAGAGAAGCAACTAGACTTAACAGCTGTATTGACCACATTATAAGCAATATCCCCTCCGCGAAAGGTGAGCTTCTACACTGGGGTATCTCGGATCATAACACTGCCCAATTACTGAATATTCCAGTTAAATCAAACTTAAATTTTTCCGAGTACTTTATTACAAAAAGAGACTATAGTTTAGATAACATAGAGAAAATGAAGCAGTGTTTACAGAATCTTTCATTTACTGAGGTTTATGAGCAAAAAAATATTGACAGTGCTTATGAAAGTTTTCAAGAGCTACTTATTTTATTTTACGATCTCTGCTTTCCATACATCAAAATAAAAATACGTAACGCAACAGGTAAACCAGTTTGGATAACCAAAGGTTTAAAAATTAGTTGCCAAACTAAAAGAGTATTACGTTATAAATATTATAAAAATAAATCAAATGAAAATAAAAATATGTATAAAAAATATTCTCGGCTTCTTAGAAATTGTATAGATCGTTCTATAAAAACTTCTAAAGAAACCACTTTAAAAAACTCTAAAAATAAATGTAGGACTTCATGGCAACTAATAAAGCACGAATGTGAGAGTCAAAAACATTTAACTATCATAAATGAATTAAAAAAAAAAGATTCTCTTATCTCAGACCCATGTGAAATTGCTGAAGAGTTTAATAACTATTGGATAAACTTGACGAGGAGCCCGATTGGTAATCTCTGCTATACTCACAAAAATAGTAACTGCAGAAGCATGTTTTTAGAACCATGTAGTTATGAAAATATAAAAAAAATCATAGTCTCACTTAAAAATACGAAAGCTACTGGTTATGATGGGTTCTCTACTAATATTTTAAAAGCATGTGCAGACGAACTGGTACCCGTACTTACACACATGATCAATTTGTCATTTACCGAGGGTCGCTTCCCAAGTGCTCTAAAATATTCGACAGTGAAGCCTCTGTTTAAAAAAGGTGATAAAAGCATGACAGAAAATTATAGACCAATAACATTGATTCCAATTCTATCTAAAGTATTTGAAAAGGCAATGCAAGAGCGGATATTGTCATTTCTAAATAAAAATTCAATTCTAAAAAGCCAGCAATATGGATTTCAAAAAGGCAAATCCACCACACTTGCTTGCTTTAATTTAACAAGAAAAATTATTGACGACTTAGATGAAGGTAAATGGGTAACTGCGGTCTTTTTTGACATGTCAAAAGCATTTGACTTTGTATCCCATGACTTACTTCTTAATAAAATTGAAAAATACGGTATCAGAGGACCAGCACTCAACTGGTTAGAGACATATTTAAATAATCGTATGCAATGTGTTGAAATTTCCCATATTAACAGTCTTAAGGAGCTTACGTCAATTAAATCGGAATACAAAGTAAATAAATGTGGCGTACCTCAAGGTAGTGTCTTGGGTCCCCTGTTATTTTTGCTGTATATTAATGATTTACCTGAAGTGACGAATAACTCCATTACTTTATTTGCAGATGACATTTCAATTATTATTTCATCAAATTCTGACATTTCTACTTACACATTGGACATAAATAATTCTATTAATTCAATAATCTCATGGTTGAATAATAATAATTTAAAAGTTAATTTGATTAAAACAAATTTAATCCAATTTCATAATTATGGTACCAATCGTCAAAGCCTTAACATACTTTACAATGGGCAATGCCTAACTGAGGTTGATGACACGACATTTTTGGGAATTATCTTAGACCATAACTGTAATTGGAAGGCGCATATTGAACACGTTTGAAAAAAACTTAATAGGTTTGTATATGTACTTTACAGACTTCACAAAACAGCTAATCGTGCTACAGCCTTAACAGCATACCACGGATATGTTGCTTCTGTCCTGAGATATGGTCTTATTCTGTGGGGTAACTCTACTGATATTAACAGGGCATTTATTGCACAAAAAAAATGTATTCGTGCAATTGTTGGAGTTCCACCTTGGGTTTCGTGTAAACCTTATTTCACTAAGCTAAGGCTACTTACCTTGCCAAGCATGTACATCTTTGAAGCGGCAAAGTTCGTTAAAGAGCATTTTGATACTTTTGTTAAAGCACGTGATATTTACAATAGATGTGTACGGAATCCGGATAGAATTGTTCTCTCAAGGGTCCCTAAAACGGAGTTTTACTTAAATAATTCTTTTGCTATGTGTGGACGTATCTTTAATAATGTTCCCGATAGTTTCAAGGAACTACCTCTTAAACAATTTACAATTAAGTTAAAATTATGGTTATATGACAGGCAATATTATACAGTTTCGGATTTTTTAAAATAATTATTATATTCAATTATTAGTTATGACAATGCTTGACATCAATTTCTTAATTTAATTTTTTAATTTACTATTCTGCATGTTTGTTATAAATTTTACCTACCTATTGAGACATGGTTTGACATCTAAGTATAAGTTTTTTCTGATTCTATTTATGTAATTACGACTAGAGATTTGTATACCGTGTTCATACGGTGGAGAATGTGACACTTATTAATAACTTTAAAATCTTTATGTAACCATTCTTCTGACAAATAAATTTATTTCATTTCATTTCATTTCATTTACAAACATTTATCCCGCTGCGGGGATCGCACCCGCAACCTTCCGCGTCCCAAGCAGGCGCCACAGAGGTCAATTTTGATTGCTAGAAATTTTCTGAATAATCTTAAAATGCTTTTGTTTACCAAACATAGAAGGCAGTTTACCTTCTCGGTTTGGTTTGGTTTCAAAGCCGTTTTATCTCACCTGATTCCTAACGCTAGTGTTGGTCCGCGATAGAGTTATGAAAAACTGGTTTTCAATATAGATGTAATGCTGTGCACTTTTGATAGTATCTACGTATGCTTCATGGATACTCTGCTCTACTGTGTCCGGGTCTAAGAAACCGCACGACCAACTGGATACACTGCGGAGGACCTGGAATTTTAGCTTACTTTAGATTTTATTTGTCTACAAAGCGTGTTTCTTCCATAATATTGTAAACGGAGGTTCTATCTAGTATCTAGCCTGCCGGTAACACCCTAGGTATAGGCTTCTTCTCTATGACGTCACTCCTGGCGGTTTTGTGCTAGCGGGATCCACTGCTTTCCTAATAAGTAATTTAGTTAGATCAAAATGTAAATTGTATTTATAACTAGTTTGTTTAGATAAAACTATGACTAAACTAAAAGCATTTTTACCTGACAAGAAACGTTCTTGATGTCCACATTTAATGTTTTGTTAAGATCTTGTAATGGCTTGATGTCGGAATAGGTCTTCGGCACTAAATAGGGGTAATTTGTATTTTGTCTGAAACATAACCAGTTCAATATGAATTTGTATTAAAAATATAGTTGTAATTTCGTAAAAATCAACTCTGAAATTTGCTACAAAGAGATCTAAGTAAGTTCGTATGAGTCAGTAGCCAACTCTGGTGACAGAGTTTTTAGGCCGCCTTAGGGCCTCCGTCAGGGCTTAACGACTTGTTAGCCGGGACCGATAATTTAACGAGCACGAAGTATAGAAGCGCTCAGATGAAAATGTCAACTTACATACGTTGCACAATCTATCAAGAACGACTAAAGCAAGCACAACCACGAACACTTCGAAATGGCAAATCATAAGTGTGTTATTACCTTGCTTTCTCCAATTTGATGGCGTTCCATCGCTGAATGAAATGTCTGGCAACATCCCTCGCGGCAGCATCCTGAACCATAGCACCGACGTCGTGCCAAGGCATTCTAGGCGTTGATAGCCTGTCCACTAAGTCTGAAATTGTATGATGTTAAAATTACAATAACGACTTCGTAAGATGTGTGAGTACAGAATCTCATAGATCAACTTGAAATCAAATGTAGAATGGTATAGACTTACCAACAAAAGGCAGATCTAAGTTACTGAAGTCCTTAACAATAAAATTGGTGTAATCCTTCCCAATCCACAATTTCGAGTTTCCCTCAACATTTTCTAGCGCATCCTTGGTACTCTCTGTGATCACTCTACCCTCAACCACTTGCGCTAAAGGCGTGGGCTCACTGACGTTTCTCTTCACCTTGATATCCTTAGTTCCAAACGCATCAGTCAGCAGTACTTGCTCGTTCGATAGCGCATATTTCTCAGCCTTTTTTCGTTCCGAGTCATCAAACTTCTGCTCAATTCTTTCCTCTTCGAACGGAGGGTATATTATACTGATGATATCTTTCCCTCGGTTGGTGATTTTGTTTAGTACATTCCGTTTTTGTACTTCAGGCGTTTCGAACATGGAGAATTCTTGGGGGTTAGTTGGTGTGGTGATGAGAAGCTGGTCACCGGGTTCTAGATGAGGTAGGTTTGGTGATGGCACGTTTTCTATTTCGGTTTGGGGTTCATTGTCGCTTTTAGTTTCTTGCGCGTCCTTGTTATCTTGGATGTTTATTGTATTGCTGTAAAGGTAAATTTCGAAATTACTGTAGAAATGAAATACTTTAGACATGGTTGGATTGGAAAATAACATGCTCAGCATAGCACACTTACTCATTTAAACTTATAACAAGGTCCTTAGAGCTCTTGGCAAGTTCAATGGTGGCTTGCAATCCGTTCAGATTGGGCAAGTAGAGTCCGCCGTTCGGCGAACTCGAAGTTTTCATCTTCGTACGCAAAGAATTCTTGGGCTGAGACACACTGCCGAGATCTGTCAGTCTGTAATAGAAAAAAGTTAATAAAACTAGTAAACTTATAAAAACGTAGAGAAATACAGTCTTGTATCAAACCTAATATATGACTGATCAAATTCCATGTTCCCAAATCCCACTAACTATAATAATAAGCTGAAAGTTTGGGGGCTTGTTGAGATATTTGGATATTTGTATTTATGTATGTTTGTGTTTCAATCACGCCTAAACCAGTGAACAGATTTGGATGAAACTTGAATTAGACGTAGATAGTGACCTGGAATCATATAGGCTATTCAAAATGTTGGTACCGCGCGGTTACTAACAAAATTTTCAGACTGGCAAAACAATAACATAGAAACTTAAGACGAATGTCCTCTTACTACCTATTCAATTCACAAACTTACCTGTGTTTGTGGTCATCCCAGCGTCCATAGCAGAGGTCGATGCCCCCGACAAATGCAACCGTTTGGTCCACGCAGACGATCTTCTCATGATGCGCCCAGAACAACACGCCGGCTTTCGCGTGGTCTGGATGACGGAAAACCTAACGTTAGAATAAAACAATGAATTTCTTAGGAATGTCTTCTTGCAAGTGATTGGTTTATTCGGGTGCTAAATAAACAAACGGCAAATAAATTTTAAAGAAGTAACTATCCTACCGGCTACGCTAAAAATTCAAGTTGTTTATGATAAAATCAGTATTGAAACAAATAGGCTTAACTAGATAGTAATGAGCTTACTATATAGTTCTTAAGCTCATTCTTAAAAAAAATCAAGATAAATTATTTACTTCAATTCCTAATTAGTAACGCAAATAATATGTGTAATATGTGCACTCAAGTCACTAATGTACTAACTATGTAAATGTTATCTGTTGTCCCAAAACCTGTAATCCATAAGCGTTTATCTAGTTATCTTACCTTGATGTATTCACTGGCTAATCTACTTTTACTGTAGAAACTGTTGATACCTAAAGCCATTTCCACTTCTTTGTACAGCATCACAAAAACTTTCACGCCTTGGGCCTGCCAACAAAAATAATAGGTAAGTAAGTGTTCAATACAGAACATAAAGATTATTTAGTTTATTAGAAATAGGAAATATTGATTGCTTATGTATGGCAACATTTTATAAATTTAAAAAGAATATAACCACTTCCGGTGGCCATATTCTCCCTCTCTGTTCTACCGTGCAATGGCGGTCACATTGTGGAGTGCAAAAATTAAAATAAATTACCCAAATTAAACTTTCTTTGCTGTTTCATTAACAGCAAAAGTGGTCCTTCGAGATAATTAACCAGTACAAGTGTTATCTTCGCGGTGTGTCGTCATTTACATTGTTTTCGGCGATTTGCTATACAAGTCGTTGGATACCGGCGCGTGCGGCGAAGGGACAAGAAGATACATTGCCTGCATATTCGCATTGTATGCGATTGCGGCAGCTCACATTTCGACTCTATAACGTCGATACATCGGGTGATACTCGTCAATCAATATCGATTTTGGAGAAAAATCATCAACATTTAGAGAAGGCGGTGTTTCGAAAATTTTCAAACCATAGACGGAGAACGCTACGTGACGTCACATAGAAGAGGCTGTTTGTTTCGCTGGATGTCCTGTTTGCACAGGAAGTGCAGTTGCAATCATCGAGCAAGACCGTCAGTCACGTCAAGCAAGTTACGAAACGTCAAACTTTGGTCGTTCATCGTTCACTCTCAAGCAATCATCATTCACATTGTTTGTAAACAAAACAAACTTAGATTCAGTGCGGGAATTATAGCGGTCGTATTATTTAATGCTGTGTGCGTAATAAAAAGTGAAAAGCGTAAGTGTTTACCATGGCGGAAGCCGAACTTGGACGTTTGCGAGCTCAGCGTGCCCAATGTAAGTCAACCATTACCAGAATTGAGAACTTTATAAATCATCCAGACAGCGCAGCTTCGTATACTATAGACTCGTTAGAAGCACGTAAAGACAAACTTAATCTTTCCCTTCAAAAATATGAGAGCTTACAATTAGACATTTGTATGTTAGATGAAAAAGATGTTGATGATGGAGTTGTAGAAGATAGATACTTTTTTGTGATGGGGAAGATCAATGCAGCATTAAGACAATTGAAAACTAAAGTAGAATCAGATAAACCCACAATTTTGGCTTCCAAATTGCCTAACATTGAAATCTCATCATTTGATGGAAAAGAATTCTCAAAATTCAAGCCTTTTATGGACTTGTTTAATGCTGTCATTGATAAGAACCAGACATTGTCAAATGTGCAAAAACTGTTTTACCTGCGCAAGTACCTTACTGCAGATGCACTAGCTGTTATCATCAACTTGCCACTTGTCAATGAATCTTACCCTGAAGCTATCACATTGCTAGAAAAGAGGTTCAATAATACAACTCGCATAATTTCAAATCACATCAACATCCTCCTTGACATTCCACAAATGAAAAAGGGTACTGCGGCATGCATCAGGTCATTCATTTCTGATGTGCGTCAACAATTACATGCTCTTAAAAACCTTGAGCAACCTGTTGAGAGTTGGGATATGCTAATGATTTCAATTTTGTCAAGAAAGCTCGATAGCTACACAAACCGTGCATACCATCTCGACAGGTCGTCTCCAGATAAATTGCCTACATTGGAAGAATTTCTATTCTTTCTGGAAAAAAGAGCTGTTGCCTTAGAGGACAGCAACTTACCATTGAAAAGTACCTGCTATGAAGGTAAGTCAAAATTCAATAACAATAAAGTTACAAACATTGCAACCAAATCATCAAATGTCAAACGTTCCTGCACATTTTGCAGCAATGATCATCCAATTTATGTATGCCCAAAATTCAAATTGGCTCCTGCCTCACAGCGTACAAAGTTTGTCGATGACAATAAATTATGCACTTCATGTCTGAGAAAGCACACTGACAAATGTAGGTACACATTCAGATGTCAAATCTGCAAAGAAAGTCACAATACACTCTTGCATGAGGATAAGCCTAAAGATAAAGAGAATGTTATTACATTACATTCCAACTTGTCAACCTGCGAGAAAAACATATTATTGCCTACTATGATGGTAAAACTCATTGACAAGTCTGGTCAGGAAATTGAAGTGAAGGCACTGCTTGACTGTGGTAGCCAAGTTTGTATAGCAAAGCGTACACTTGTAGATCAGCTGAACTTGACACCGGTATCTCAAGATTCAAACATTGTTGGTTTAGGGAATGTTCCCAACAAGGTAACAGAATGCGCTAACATTTTGCTAAAAGCTTCTGAACACAATCTAAAATTCTCACTTAAATGTCACATTGTAGATACAATAACTACTAAATTACCCCAAAATTACATTGATTTGAAAAATTGTCAAATACCCAAAAATGTTCAGCTTGCTGACACCGGTTTCAATAAACCGTCTGAAATTGATCTATTGTTAGGAGTTGACTTTTACTCCAAAATTATAATTGATGGAATCATAAAATTAGACAATGGTCTTGTATTACAAAACACACTGTTAGGTCACATTGTAACAGGAACAATTGCAAATGAATGCAAAATAAATCCATCAAGTGTGAATCTGGTCTCAAACTTTGTGGTTCAAGAAATTCAGGATGATAGTTTAGAAAATATAATGAAAAAGTTTTGGCTTTCAGAAAAAATTACTGAAGAAAAATCTGATCAAAACATTGAGTTAAAAAAGGCTGAACAAGTTTTTCAACAGTCGGTTAAATTAGAAAACAACAAATTTTCAGTTGACATTCCTTTAAAATGCCCATTAGAAGAGTTAAATATTGGTGATTCATTTTCATCAGCCCTGCAGAGATTCCACTCACTTGAAAGAAAGTTTGAGACCAACCCAGATTATTTTCAAAAGTATAAAAGGTTCATCGATGAATATGTAGAGCTGGGTCATGCCAAGGAGGTTGATATAAGTCAATATGATATCAATAATGATCCTGTGTATTTCCTTGCTCACCATGCTGTCCTGAATGAAGGTAGCAAAACAACAAAATTAAGAGTAGTTTTTGGAGGTAATGTAAAATCAAAAAATGGCCTATCCGTAAATGATGCCATGTTAAATGGACCTATAGTTCAAAATGACTTATTCAACATACTACTGCTATTTCGCTCTTACCAGTATACACTAATGTGTGATGTAGAGAAAATGTTCCGTATGTGCTCCATAAATGAGAAATTCAGGCCATTGCAAAATATTCTTTGGCGGGATCATCCTAGTAAGCCCATTGCTTGTTTACAGCTGCAAACAATTACTTACGGCTTAAAATCCTCTACCTTTTTGAGCACTAGGTGTCTGATAGAGCTAGCGAGTATTTATCAAAATGAGTACCCGCTTGCGGCGGAGGCTTTAAGGTTAAATACCTACATTGATGATGTCATAACTGGCGCGG
Organism: Epirrhoe alternata; assembly: GCA_963565295.1. Taxonomy (NCBI): domain Eukaryota; kingdom Metazoa; phylum Arthropoda; class Insecta; order Lepidoptera; family Geometridae; genus Epirrhoe; species Epirrhoe alternata. The sequence goes on along the minus strand of OY751381.1, from coordinate 5,411,563 downwards.
ATAGTATAGAGAACATTCAAGAGCTCAAAACACAACTTATTGAGTTGATGAAATTAGGAAGTTTCAAATTACACAAGTGGTGTTCTAACTCTCCTCAGTCACTCAACGATTTACCTGACAAAATAAAATACATTGAACAAGTTGATCTCAATAAAGACAACATAGTTAAAACATTAGGTTTGAAATGCGATATAATTACTGATAAATTGCTATTTACATGTCCCATGACAGAAGATCATGATAAATTAAAAACAAAAAGAGATATTTTAAGTTTCATAGGGAAGATTTTTGACCCTCTTGGTCTAATAGGACCTATAGTAGTTAAAGCTAAATTGTTAATGCAGGAGATTTGGAAAACAAAGGTTGACTGGGACTCCACTTTGCCCAGTAGCATACTGAAAAGTTGGAAAGAGTTTTTGATGAGCTTAAATGAGATGGGCACAATCCAAATACCTAGAGTCATAAATTCTGCTAGTATGGAAAATGTAGAGTCAATAGAAATTGTTGGATACTCTGACGCTTCACTGAATGCAACTGGTTGTTGTCTCTACCTTAGGGTTGTATCCAAGAATGGAAATGTAGAAATGAGGTTATTATGTTCAAAGTCCCGGGTTGCACCTCTCAATAGAAAACTTACCATCCCAAATCTTGAGCTCAATGGTGCTCTACTCCTTGCAGAACTCTCTTCTAGAGTTTATACAACTCTTCAAATTAGGTATAAAAATCTCAAAGTGTTTTTATACACAGATTCTCAGGTGGTACTAGCCTGGTTGAATTCCCAAAGATCAAAGGGTGCCTATGTCTCCAATAGAGTCCATAAAATTAGGACCCTAACCAAAGATTTCACATGGTCTCATGTAAAGGGAATAGATAATCCTGCTGATATATTATCAAGGGGTATTGCTCCTCATAAATTGCAAGCCGACCAGCTATGGTGGTCTGGCCCATCCAGTTTGCTAGATACAAATTTTCAGCACAATATTGCTGAATCAATTTCACAAAATATTGATGAAACCCCCCAGATTGAAAACAATGTATGTAGTGTACAACAAAGAATTTCATTAAATTCAGATTGTATTTTTGATAAATACTCAGATTATAACAAACTTCAAAGAGTTATTGCTCTACTCTTACGATTTAAACATAACTGTCTAAATTCAAACAATAAATTAGTTGGTTCATTGATGCCTAAAGAGCTACAGCTTTCTAATTTAGTTATTATAAGGCATGTTCAGCATATGGCTTTTGCAAATGAAATTCAGTTGTTACAGAAAGGAAATGAAATTAAGAACCATATGGCTAGTCTGCACCCCTTCTTAGACTGCAATACTATTCTAAGAGTAGGAGGTCGCTTACAAAATGCGCCTAACTTGTTGTATGATAAAAAGCATCCAATCATACTTCCAAAGTCCAACCACATTACCAACTTAATTATTATAAAGGAACATCTGAGGCTTCTACATGCTGGTGCTAAGCTAGTGCTAAGTTCACTTTCCCAAAAATTCTGGCTATTAAATGGCATTAGAGAAGTTAAGAAGATAGTTCACAAATGTGTTAAATGTTTCCGTCTTAAGGCAGTAGCTGCTAAACAATTAATGGGTTCTTTACCCTCACAAAGAATATCAATGAGCAGACCTTTTGAAATTACAGGTGTAGACTTCTGTGGTCCATTTGACATTAAGGTAGCCCGGATTAGAAATCCTATTATCACAAAAGGTTATGTTGCACTATTTGTATGTTTTGCTACCAAGGCCATCCACCTTGAGTTGGTCAGCAACATGACTACAGCAGCCTTCTTGGCATGCCCCCAGAGATTTATAGCTAGGAGAGGACAACCATCCTATATCTATTGTGACAATGCAAAAACATTTATAGGTGCTGCAAATAAATTGAAGGATTTGTATGAATTGCATTCATCAAAGTCCAATAAAGATAATGTAGAGAATTTTTGCTCAAATAAGTTAATTAGATTCAAGTACATACCTAGTTACTCTCCTGAGTTTGGTGGGCTTTGGGAAGCCGGAGTAAAGAGTGCAAAACATCACATCAAGAGAGTGATTGGGAATGTATCTTTAACATTTGAAGAATTTAATACTGTTCTTACACAGATAGAATCAATTTTAAATTCCAGACCGCTTCTACCTCTGAGTAGTGAAATTTCAGACTTAAATTATCTGACTCCAGGTCATTTCCTAGTGGGAACCTCACTCACAAGCTACCCAGAGATAGATGTGACTGATAAAAACATAAATAGATTAAAATTTTGGAATATTTGTACAAAAGTAAAACAAGATTTTTGGAAAAGCTGGTCTAAGGACTATTTAACTTCCTTGCAAAATAGACCTAAATGGAAAAATTGTTCTAAAAATATTGAAGAAGGAGATTTAGTTATTGTTAAACAGAAAGATATTGCACCTCTAAATTGGCCCATGGGGCGAATTGTAAAAACAATACCTGGACCAGATGGTAAAGTTAGAGTAGCTGAAGTTAGAATGGGGCCTAAAAATAATGTTTATTTACGGTCATATACAAAATTATGTCCTTTGCCTTTGAACGATAATTCTGATTAAGTTAAGATAAAAATAAGTTAAAGTTAAAAAGTAAGTTAGGATTAAGTTAATTGAAAGTAAAATGTAAATAATTTAGAACCTAAATTCAGTTTTGAGATTAATGTGAAAATTAAAAAATGTCCGAGTAAACTTAATTTAAGTTGGTGGTATTGCCCGCCCCAACTTATGTTCAATACAGAACATAAAGATTATTTAGTTTATTAGAAATAGGAAATATTGATTGCTTATGTATGGCAACATTTTATAAATTTAAAAAGAATATAACCACTTCCGGTGGCCATATTCTCCCTCTCTGTTCTACCGTGCAATGGCGGTCACATTGTGGAGTGCAAAAATTAAAATAAATTACCCAAATTAAACTTTCTTTGCTGTTTCATTAACAGTAAGTATAAAATTGCTGGCGAGAGAAGCGAGCCTCCATAATTCGTAGAAGAATTGGAGGTTCGCTTCACTCGCCATAACTATGCAGTATTGCATACGTATCTCTAGACTGTAAAGCGAGTCTGCAACGAATTAATGTAAAGCGAAATTAACCAGTCAATTTAATGTTTAGCCCTTATCAAGAAAATATTCGTTACTAAAAACAAAGCTTTATAAACTTAGTGTATCCGTAATTTAAGGGCAGGTACTATTTTACTTTTTTTACTTTATCACACTAAAACGGAAATAATGAAACTGTCTCTTTGTCGCAAACTTAAAAAACTAGACAGCTACAAAACCTAGTACTCACAGCTTTCCGCTTCAGCAAAGTATCGAGCCGCCAATAATTCCCGTTCATAGCGGGTCTCTTCAAGTATATCTCAGGACTTAGCCACCAATCCGCTATAAATATCTCCTCTTTAGCCAGTTCCATCGCATCAGCGACGGCGGAGAGATAAGCTGAGCCGTCTACGAAAGTGGCAGCGGGTATCGCACTGCGGCTCGGTGCGAACGACGAATGCACGTTTGGGTGTGTGAATTCATGGGCTGGAAGAAATTTCTTTTAAAATAAATAAAATAACATGGAACCTACGCACTCGTTCACCGGATATGCATTCGTGAAGGTAGCCATTTCGACGCGCAGTTTGGAGGTAGGTGTAATTCACCTAATTCAAGGCAAAGAGGGAGATCTCACCTTACTAAGGTCGACGGCAATCTGGTCCACATACCTTAGGGCCTTTCAGCCGACAGTTTATGTCGGATAGTTCTATATAGGCCAATTGCAAAGTATAACGTTACTTGCGCGATCTAGGACTCAAATCGCGTCGGTTGGTAGCGCCCTCTAGCGGTGCAGCTCTGAAGTGTCTAGGTCGCTGTAATTGGCAACTCTATTACGATGCCCTTGTAGTTCAGGCGATTGCAGTTAGAGGTCGCCACACGCAGTCTCCATTTTTGTATGAAAAAAGCGCCATTGCGCAGCCTAACAGCTAATTTTACGAATGCCAAGATCCGTTTAACGTGTTATAGTTATTCTATTTTTGAAAAGTGTATTATAGATTGTTGCGAGTTGATACTGGCTACAAAAGACAAACACCCTTTTTGAAATGTCGTGTAGATTGATAACATTCAAAAAAAACTTTAGCTGGCATAGCGGAAATCCAAATTGAACTTCTTTTATTTTACAGAAAGTAGAGTCAACTTTGTAATCTTAACTTTTATGGATTATTTTATAGCTAGAATATGATAAAGTTGTTTAAAGCCCCAGGTGGCTAGGAACACAACTATAGAAGTCTGTTTTTTCATCTCAATATCAAAATAATCATACCGGTCTTATTGGCAACAGTTTTCAGAACTTGCATCCACTCCTTGCTCTTTCGTTTCGTCCAACATTTGATGACCATCTGTCTACTGTGGTTTAGCACCTGCAATCCGTGGTTCAAACCCGTGGCGTACATGCCCGTTGATACTTCAAACCTGGGAAATTCACATTAAAACATGAGGGGCTGGGGACGCGGAAATTCATCATGTTCACCTATCTTTTAACTTTGAAAGGAACAAAGTGATATTTATAGCTAATGGGGCAGGGAATGTGTTATTTCAACATGTTCTTAAATCTAAAGTTCAATCCATTTCCGAAATTTATAAAAGCGGTAAGCAAAACTTGCAATGCTAGGAACAAAATTGTGTATTGAAATCGGTTAATTAACAAGCATCAGTGGCTATAAGCGGCTAGCTTTACACAAAATGAAATATTTATTGTAAAGCCATATTCCGTGCGTGGACAGATAATCCAGAATGTGTGTGTGTCATGCTTAAGCCTAATTAGTATTAAAGATGGTTTGTACTTTTAAGATTTAAGAATACTTAAGTATATTTAAACAATCTGTTATGTAACAATATCTCAGTAACCTATCTAATAACGTAGGTAGTTGTATATCGTTTGTAGGTTTTTAAGTAGGTGTGTTAACTACAGTATAATACATCTCTATGTAAATTATGTGAGAACCCCAGTGCTTAGACAAACCTATCAAACCATATATTAATAAATGTTCTATCTATCTAAAAAATATTATACACAATAAATAAATCAAACCATGAAAATAGGATAATGATATATTAATATGTAGTACTTTTATATACAACTGTAAACTCAATAGTATGATTTATGGACACTATGTTAGATTCAGTCCAAACCACATATATTTTTAGTTTCTAATCTTTACTTACGCATCCATGTCTGCTTGCAATGAAACAAAATAAATGCATTAATATAACCTAAATTATGAACAATACGGTTTTCAAATTCATTGTTGTTGTTATAAAATTGATTTTTGAATTTATAGATTACAGACTTAGCTAAGTTGAATGCTGTTTGCAAAATATGGGCTTGTAGACATCTTATACAACATGACAGCTTTATTAAGAACATCATAGAAGGAAACGTGGACGGAAGACGAGGAAAAAGAAGGCCTAGAATTAATTTCATGAGTCAGATGAAAGAGAAGATCACTATCATGTCGTATAAAGAAGTAAAGGAGACCGCTTGGAAATAGAGAGGTGGAGGAAGACATTTATCTACTGTTTCCGCTGGGTTGATTTATACACCGCTATTTTATGACTACCAAAAAAATTTTAAGGACAGTTGCAGCAGATGCAGAAAATGATAATAGCATGGTCAGAACTTTTTTTTAATTAACTATCGCAAAGTTATCGAGGATTGTAGTTAACCAAAACCGAACAAAATTTTATGAAAACTGTACAAATAAGTACTACAGACAACAATCGCGACTCTCATTGCAACTATGCTCTCGCATCATCCCCAGTCAGTAAAACCGCAGTAGCTATCATAAATCCATGTTCGACTCGTCTCGTCTCCTTTTGAGGTTATAATTTTTTTATCTCTTTTTTTGAGTTTTAACTACAGAAATGTGATCAGTAACAGACACCGAGACCATGTTTAATTTTTTTTTTGTAATTAAAAAATAGGGGTGTATACATACCCTTGATCAAAAAGCATAATCGCCTTTATGATGCCATCGGACGGCCGAATGTAGCCGAAGAAGGTATCTTTGACGAACAACCATCGCTCTTGCCACTTCGCGCAAACAAGGCCCGTGCAGAAATAATTACACCTGGAAAAATATAGATATTTACTCATATAACCCTGCTAGCCTTTTGTCATAGACCAAAGTAGTAGGTAGTAATTACGTATTATTCCGTTTAAATAATACGTAATTACTACCTACTGCCTGTGTTTCAACAGGCGTGGTCGCGGGCAAACATCGGGAAATAATAAAATAAGGTACGCGATAAATCCCATTTAAATAATACGTAATTATGAATAGTGATCGCGATAGTAGGTAGTAGTTCTAAACAAAATGTAAATTTGAAAATAAATTTGACATATGAAACGGCTGAACAGATTATCATAGAAAAACCTTTAGCCGTCGAATCAGATTCATCAATTCATCTGTTTCACAGTTTCTAAAGTTATTTTTGATTGACTTTTATAAGTGTTACCGTGTTACAAAAACAATGTCGTAAGTATTATGAATTTCGAAACTGAAATATAATGCCTAACTAGCTAGGAATAACGTCTATTTTAGTCCGATAAAAATGTTTACCTTACGCAGACAGTGGTCCCCAGCATCCCGAAGCAATTGCAGCCAGCTTGACCAGGCCGAGTGGACCCGGTTCGCTTCTGTATCATGCCTTCTTTGTCTTTACTGCCTAATTCCGATATGAACGAAAGATTTGATACTTCTAGGAATTTAACCTGTAACAATACGTGTGGCAAAAAATATCGCATAATATGTTTTAGCTTTCGTTTAGCGGTCGTGTAGGAACAGGAGTAAAATCACCTGGTTTTAAGACTTCTAAGTGATTCTAGCGGTCCTACTGAATAAATGCTGCTTTTGACGTGGAGTAATCATAAAGTAACATTAAATAAGAAATTTTGAGTACAGTATCAAGTTTATAACTGTAGAAAAAATAAAACAATTCGGCCATATGCGAGTCGGACTCCCGTACGAAGGGTTTGGCATAAAATCACGTTTGTTGTATGGGAGCCCTCTTAAATATATATTTTATTCTGTTTGTTAGTATTTGTTTTTATAGAGGCAACAGAAATACATCATCTGTGAAAATTTCAACTGTCTAACTATCACGGTTCATGAATCATGAGATACAGCCTGGTGAAAGACGTACAGACAGACAGACGTACGGACAGCGGAGTATTAGTAATAGGGTCCCGTTTTACCCTTTGGGTACGGTACCCTAAAACGATTTTTGGTCGGTAAACTAAAGAAAAATGTGAATCGACAACCATCAAATCTTCCTATAGCTACGAAGACAAACCGGATGGTTTGTCTTTGGGCCTCTAAATAAACCATATAAAGAGGATTCTTTATATGGTTTATTTAGAGGTTCAAATCATTTTGCTGAAATAACCTTGTCTGTAACCTTTTTCTGTAGATAGATAAGTTATGTAATGTGCGTGCCCGTCGCAACTCTTTCATTGCGTCTTGGTACTGATCCTAAGCCTCATAACCACTTCCGTCCAATAAGATTACCTAAACACAGACAACAAACCACTTCCCGTAACACTATCATTGCCAATGGCAATATAATAGCTTCATAGCCTTGATTTTATCAAGGTAACTTTTTATACTAACACCATCCTAAGAATGAACGGTTAAATTGAGACTAGGTGACGATATAATATGTTGTCCTATGCTTTTATCCTATGCGATATAGTTTGCAACCAGTTAAGTGGAATAATACTACAGGTCATGATATTAAGTACATAGTTCGTTTCTCGCTAAAATGTTCCTAGATATAATACGAGTAGAAAATTTACTTACTGTTTCATGATGATTTCTGTATATTGATATATTTAATAGGTTATACAAGTATTCCTCTAGCTGCTGCATTCGTAGTTGGATACCTTCGTACGTTATCATTACTTCTGGTTTCTTTGGAAATCTGAAATTAAAAAACAATTTGGCTTTCAATTCGTACCTACCAGTAATAAAAAACTAGTGGCACTCCGGAAGTGCCGACAGAAGTGAAAACTTGAACGAGGTGTCGGTAAGTGTCGCGAGTTCAATGGTTTTTTTTCATCTCAAAAACGCGCGAAGTTTTTAGAGAAGTTTTCACTTCAAAAACTAAACCCTAATAATGTGTATCTTGGATGTAAGGTTCTACAGAAAACTAAAACAAACTAAATGGTGCACTAAGTCAATAGACGTAAGGTTAAAATTACATTCATTAAATGGCAAAGTACAGATGACCTTTAACCTGACCTTTGACCTTTTTTTTTATAACGGCAACCTTGTAAATAATCATGAGTAAAAAAAAAGTTACTTTTAATTACTTTAACGATTAGCAACAATTGTACAAAAGTATTATGTTTAAACCAGTTTTTAAAATCACAGAAGATAAAAAAGAGATAAAAAAGTTCCCTTTTAATTGTTTTGTAGGTAGTCATAATTATTCTAACGACTACATCCCTAAAAAATAATCGTCTTAATAAGATTAAAAGTGCGTACCCATGCCTTTTGATACATAATCGTTTCATTTGCCATTTCGCAAATTCTATTATGGAACCGATGTGTTATATTATTACAAAAACAAAATCGGAATATGAGTTTCAGTTCTTACCTAGGCAGAGCCCCCTTCCTAACCCTAGGCCTACCATCCCGTTTCCTAGAATTGTTTCTAGGCACAGCAACAGTTTCCATCGCGACTCTTTCTGCCGTTTCCTCCGTGACTGTATTTTTGAAGCTAGCCCGTCTTGTTCGGTGCGTTTTGGTAGGGAATGGTATATCCAACGAAGTACGGTATAAAGAGAGCTGTTGGTGTAGATACAGTATGTGTTTGTAACGCTTCTTGATCGTCCATGTGAACTCGCCATGTTGCAACGATATTGTGTACCTGTAAGAATATAATAAAGTTGGAAACGTAACGGAACGTTATAGTACAACCATAAATGAAAGTCTTATCTAGAGAAGAGCAGCTGAAACAAAACTGGAACCATTTTATTGGAATCGGGAAAAAAACCTAGGAAATGGAATGACACAGGAAAGAGATGGTCAATACTTGGTTTCCTCACGATGTTGTTTTCTTTGCCCATGAGCTTGTGTTAAAGCGCATATTTAATTACAAAACGCAAAATCCTTTGCTGTGCTGTTGGGATTTGAACTCGCAGCCTTCAGATTGAAACTTGAGACTACAACCAACTATGACTAACTTTCTTAAAAAAAAAAAAATATGATCACGACTGTATCCCCAAAGCATGGTAGAAATATGCTCATAGGCTCAACAATCAGTAGAAAATACGTTAGTAAAAAAAACCCATTACGGTAATAGGTAAGTACGTATCAGACATTGCTATTGGCTTATGTGTCAGATAAATGCGTGAGCAAGTATTATAAGTGGACAGAAATAGAGCTAGTATATCGCCATGTATGGAGGAGGTTACATTTGTTGGTAGTCTCTGTGATTATGTTACCTAGCGTCCCCACTTTAGTTTTAACTAGCGACCCGCCCCGGCTTCCCACGGGTGTAATGCTGATGCTAAATATTAGGGTTTAGCCAGTGTTTGCAATGTAAGCGCAAAAAATGTATTAGTAATTCACGACATCACATTAGATACCTCTAAAATTATCAGTGTTCTTCTACTATATTATACATATAAACCTTCCTCTTGAATCACTCTATCTATGGAAAAAAACCGCATCAAAATCCGTTGCGTAGTTTTAAAGATTTAAGCATACATAGGGACATAGGGATATAAGGACAGAGAAAGCGACTTTGTTTTATACTATGTAGTGATTCTTGATGAATTGTATGAACGTACGTTATATGTAGCATTGTTATTTAAGATATCATACGGGACAAGTGGTTCCCTTCTTTCACTACAGTAATCACGAGTTTGTATCAACCACCACGCTGGTGATGTACTCAAATCTACAAACATATTAGCTCTAACTTGATAAAATATAAATACAGGCCCTTCTAGAGCGTTGGAACTTGGGAAGCTAATTGCACATGCATTACAGTGTCTGGGCGAGTCGGTACCTAACTTAAACGGTTTATGAAACCGTGATTTGAATCGTGAACCGCCAAATTGTGGAACTCATTGCCGGGCTCTGTATTTCCCGATAAGTACAATATAGGGGTCTTCAAATCAAGAGTCAATAGGTTCCTTCTAGGTAAGCAAGCTCCATCTTAGACCTCACTACTGCTTAACATCAGGCAGAGTAAGGTCAAATGCTGACCTATTTAATAAAAAAAAAAATTGCCGCATTGGTTCTTGATTGTTCCACAGGAAACATAATCAGGCCAGATAAATACGTAACAACCAAATGTGTTTCCTCATTATGTTTATAGCAGGCGTTCATCCTATATCCTATAAATATTATAAAGGCGAAAGTTTGTAAGTATGGATGTATGGATGTATGGATGTTTGTTACTCTTTCACGCAAAAACGGCTGGACCGATTTGGTTGAAATTTGGTATGTAGATAGGTGATACCCTGGATTAACACATAGGCTACTTTTTATCCCGATATTCCCGCGGGAACGGGACTTACGCGGGTGAAACCGCGGGGCGCAGCTAGTAATAAATATTCTAAGGAAAAAAAATGTTTATTATTCTATCGAATATCATACATATCTATTCTTGGAGCAAGATAATTCTCATGCTTATTTTTTCTCTCTGTAACCTTGTTTATTTGACTCCGTCTCCAACATTGTCTTTTATTTGCTTAAATCTATGATATTGATAATAAGATTTTCATACACATTTCAGAATATAACTAACCAAACAAGTAAGGACTGTTATGCCAAGTTATAACAAGCCTTTAGGGTGAATGTAATTAATTAAGACTATTTCTAGATTATCTATCAATGATAATAGTACATTGTTCCACAAGAGAGCAAAATTCGTTTTTGTTGCGAGTGCTGAGTTTGAATCTCGAACAAACGAAGGATTCTATGTTAGAATCCTGAGTGTAGAGATTCAAAAGCATAAGCAACAAAATATTTTTCACCTTACTAGCTCAAAAAGGGCGCTTTTGCCGCGTAAAAACAGTGAGCAAAACTCTACTTTGCTCACACTATGAGGAAAAGTGATTTGAATTTAGAATGCTGCAAGCAACCAATGAGAATTAGTACATTGTACCACAAGAGAGCAAAATTCGTTTTTGTTGCGAGTGCAGAGTTTGAATCCCGAACAAACGAGGGATTCTATATTTGAATCACGAGCGTAGCGAGTGATTCTAAGTTAGAATCCTGAGTGTAGTGAGGGATTCAAAAGCACAAGCAACAAAATATTTTGCTCTCGTGTGATACATACAACTTTTCACCTTACTAGCGAAAAAATATAAGATGTAAGGAAAACCGATTCCCGCCATTATTATTTTTTTACCCCTCAAGTGGCAGGCTAAAGACCTGCCATCAGACCACCTCGGCCGCCGCCGCCTGGCCGGGCGCACGCTGCGGCCTGTAATATTCGATTCTCATTGGTTGCTTGCAGCATTCTAAATTCAAATCACTTTTCCTCATAGTGTGAGCAAAGTAGAGTTTTGCTCACTGTTTTTACGCGGCAAAAGCGCCCTTTTTGAGCTAGTAAGGTGAAAAGAATATTACAGGCCGCAGCGTGCGCCCGGCCAGGCGGCGGCCAGGGGGGGCTGGTGGCAGGACTGTAGCCTGCCACTTGAGGGGCAAAAAATAGCGGGAATTGGTTTTCCTTACATCTTGTATTTTAGAAATGAAAAGTCTTATCCAAATTTTCGATTCCGACGGGATTCGAACCCGCGATGATTAGACGATTCTCCTAAAGCCGGAGTGCCTTCGACCGCTCGGCCACAGAACTACATGCGTTGATTTAGCAATTCTTGATAAGCTCATATTTATCGGTTAATATCATCGCGGGTTCGAATCCCGTCGGGATCGAAAATGTTGATAAGACTTTTCATTTCTAAATGAAATACCAAGTGTGGATTAGCCCTATTAAATTACAAAAAATCTAGTATTTTTTCGCTAGTAAGGTGAAAAGTTGTATGTATCACACGAGAGCAAAATATTTTGTTGCTTATGCTTTTGAATCTCTCACTACACTCAGGATTCTAACATAGAATCACTCGCTACGCTCGTGATTCTAATTTAGAATCCTTCGTTTGTTCGAGATTCAAACTCAGCACTCGCAACAAAAACGCATTTTGCTCTCTTGTGGTACAATGTACTATTGCTCTCGTGTGATACATACAACTTTTCACCTTACTAGCGAAAAAATACAAGATTTTTTTGTAATTTAATAGTGCTAATCCACACTTGGTATTTCATTTAGAAATGAAAAGTCTTATCAAAATTTTCGATTCCGACGGGATTCGAACCCGCGATGATATTAACCGATAAATATGAGCATATCAAGAATTGCTAAATCGACGCATGTGGTTCTGTGGCCGAGCGGTCGAAGGCACTCCGGCTTTAGGAGGATCGTCTAATCATCGCGGGTTCGAATCCCGTCGGAATCGAAAATTTTGATACATAAGACAATTTACATTGACATTTACATTTTATTGACATTTTATTTCTAAAATACAAGATGTAAGGAAAACCAATTCCCGCTATTTTTTTTGCCCTTCAAGTAGCAGGCTACAGTCCTGCCACCAGGGTACCTAGTCCGCCGCCGCCTGGCCGGGCGCACGCTGCGGCCTGTAATATTCGATTCTCATTGGTTGCTTGCAGCATTCTAAATTCAAATCACTTTCATCGATTAGTCATCAAGCTAGGCACTTAAAAGAATGACAAGTGGAATTAATTGGATTCATTGGCTATCAAAGGGCAGATAATGAAGAAACAATTATAATTTTATACACAGCCTTTGTTTATGGGGAAAATATATTTTTCACTGCAAAACAAATGAAATAACGTGAAAACTAAACAATCGTTCATCGGTAGCTATAGATAATCATTTAGTTAGGTCATGTCATTGATGTCATGATCAAACTAAATGATTATTTTCGCCAGAATACGTACATGTTACAGTTATTATAATATAAGCCTACTAGCTCCGCACCCACGGTGTGACCCGCAGTCCCTAGGGATTATTTTTACCGGGATAAAAAAGTAGCATGTCCTTCCCTGGGATACAACCTTTATCCATGCCAATTTTCAGCCTAATCTGTTCGTTTGGGCGTGAAAACAGACAGAGTTACTTTCACATTTATAATATAAGTATGGATAAGTACATAAGTAAGGATTAAAGTGGTACATAGGTCAACTAATAGAAAGACTATCTAATACTAAAGATCTGAGAATTTATACCATGCCTAGGGAATACAGTCGTGAAAATCTTTTAGTTTTAAGACGATTCAAAGAGATCCCAGCGGTCCTACAGAATAAATTGACCTTATTTGGTTTCTTTCATAACTAAGTACCTAAATAGGAAATTCACTTACAGGTTGGGATTCAAAAGATGTGTGGTAACACTCCTCTCGTTCTCCACGAATCTGACTTTTATCACAACACCCGGAATGAACACTTTCCTATGAATTGAGCTGAATTTGACCGGCGGGTCATGTATCGCTTTAAATGGCACAGACTTGTCGTTTGCACCTGAAAAAAAAAGAACAAACAACCACATACACATATATTCATATATTCACATTGTATATTTTAGTAACTTATAGAGTACTAGCTGTCCGTCGCGGTGTTACCCGCGGTCCCTCGGGAAAACTTCACTTTCCTGGGATAAATATAGCCTAATGTTCATCAGGGATAATGTATATGGTGAAAGAATTTTTCAAATCGGTCCAGTAGTTTCGGAATCTTTCCTCTTTATAATATTAGTGTAGATGTATGACAGTAGGTAGTTAGGTAGGTACTATAGATTAGTAGATGAGGACATGCTAAAAGCTACAATGATAGTACTTTATAGCCTGTATCAGGCAGGACTCAGGCTCACATCAAAACATTGATAAGATTGAACACTTAGTTATCAAATTGATACACTTGAATGGAAAAGTAGGTAAACATATTCAAAGGTTAATCAAAATATGATCTAAGAAAAAAAAAAATATATATATAATTATTGTTGGACGACCTCTGTAGCGCAGTGGGCGAAGGCCCGCCTGCGACGCAAAAGGTTGCGGGTTCGATCCCCGCGACGGGACCAATGTTTGTATGATCTACAAATATTTGTCTCGAGTCTGGGTGTTTCTATGTATAATATGTATATATTTACAAACAAAAAGTATATAAGTAAATATATCAGTCATCTTAGTACCCATAACACAAGCTCTGCTTACTTTGGGGCTAGATGATGCTGTGTGAATAGTCCAGCATTATTTATTTTATTATTTATTTTATTGTAATATTTATGTAAGTTTTTATGAATAAATTGAATTGAATTATAGTAACAGGAAGTAACAGGAGTAAAATCACCTATTTTTAAGACTATTTTCAGTACTTGCAGCAGTTCTACTGTATAAATGGCTTTTAACAAAAATTTTCAATTATAATCTAAGAGCTGCTCAATAATGTTAAGTGAATTTTATTAGGTAGATCAAGCCCGTATTTTATCAGCAAAATAATTACATACCAGCATCAGTTTCCTCCTTAGTTTTCTCATCGATTACTGAGAGGGACTCTGGCACAGCAAGGCTCACATCGAATTCGGAATCTAGTGTTGGGCTTAGGGATTCCAGGGTCTGAAAGAGTCCAGGCAGGCAGTCTCCCGGAGTGTTTGTTGGAGTAGGAGTATCCATTCCAGAGTTTGTGTACCCGTATAATTCCTCATCTGTTAAGTGAAGTAAAAATATTATCAGTTGGACAAGTTATGACATATGATCAATCAGTGTTCCTATCATATTGAAGAAATATACAATACAATCATTTTTCTGATAAAATTAGCTCCTATTTCACTATAGTATAAACGTTTCTATAAAATACTCCAAATGTATGGTATTAAACACTAAACAGTCATTTTTAGACTCATGTCTGTCAAAAATTTTGAAATTTTTTCAAAGGGTTTATTGGCCTAAAGGCCTCTGTTATAGCTTAACAGCTTAATTATAATAAAATTGTTAAGTAGAAACAAGAGATTATAATATGCTCTGCTCATTAAATTGTTTATTTTTTTTTTATTGGAGGGAATGTGGGGAGGCCTTTGCCCAGCAGTGGGACATGAAGGGCTAATATAATAATAATAATTTATTCTTTATTGCACAAAGAAATAACATACATAAACACTTAATCTAGAGAAGTAATGGCAATGGCGAGCTTAACCCTAAAAAGAATTCTCTTACAGCAAACCTTATGAGAGAGAGATGGGATTGTAACTGTATGTACTTTTATATAGAATAAATCAAGTTTTAGAAGAAACAAAACTGAAATAATGTAATATAGGTACCTATTTTTATTGTATACAATTACCGAGTTTAGTTTAAGTTTGTACAATAATTGTATTATTGCAAGATAAGGAAGTTGAT
Source organism: Epirrhoe alternata (assembly GCA_963565295.1). NCBI lineage: Eukaryota > Metazoa > Arthropoda > Insecta > Lepidoptera > Geometridae > Epirrhoe > Epirrhoe alternata. The sequence continues at coordinate 5,396,077 of OY751381.1, read as the reverse complement.
AGATGAATATACTTTACCATATGTTTAAAATGAATGATTGTAAATCTTTTACTAATACTATTCTGGAGATTCATGTTATTATTGGTAATACACATAATCACTCGATATAATTTCATAATCGCCACAGAAAATCAGTGCTGCAGTAGCTATAAGTTGCTGGAGCCCATGCTGAGTGGTGACCTATTTTGTGTGTAATTAAGATAAGTGTAGTTCCAAAATTTTACTGTAAGCCCTTTTTTGCACAAAATAAATGATTATTCTATTCTAATTTACACTGTAACAATTTCAGAAAACTTTTGAAAACCACTTTAGTAAAACTCATGAATTATCCTCAACAGATTTAAACATAGACGCACTGTAAAATACATTTTCACACTTAAAAATCTAAAACAAACACTACCTCGCTTTATTAAGTTATGGAAACTCAATGTCAACTCTTTGCGTTCCATTCGTTGAATGTAATCTGTGTCTTCATGCACTTGAGATATGACACGGTACTCAGGCAGGTGCTGGCTTGTAATGTGCTGCCCATTGCGAGGTACAAATCCAACACTTGTGTACATACCTACCTAATCTACTTGATAAGATATAATGATAATAAAATTCACTCGTATTTTGACTAGACAGTATTATAAGGCCATGAAACAAAACAGACGTTCGCGCTTCACCGAGCAAGGCCATATCTAATTCGTACAATGAGTGAAAATAAAGTTTTTTACTTACAAAAATAGTTTCTGAAGTGAAGGTTTCCTCACATTTGCACTAAGATGAATGAAATAATGGACATAATATAACTTTGAGCACTATTGAATGATGCGTGATTTTATTCTTATAGAGGTATAAAGAGGTACTTTTTTAATTCAAGGTTGTGATAGACCTTGAAAACAAGTTACCGCAAGCGCTACAAAATGTTATTTTTTCACACTGCCTGCACTGCTCGCTCTGCACCTTCCGATCATTCATGCGATGACGTCATAGAATAGAATAAAGAACTCATTATCTCACTGAATGACGTAAGCATTCTTTGCGACTCCACGACCGCCTCTTTTTGGGGCGGTTGGTTTGATCCATGATGTGGCCCATTGAGATACCTAATGTACGTAACTCAATGATATGGCCCAACGAGCATTATCCAGCCTTTCTCAACATTGTTGAAAATCTTAAGGATTTGCTGACCTAGCCATCACAAGGAGAGTTATTTAATTCAAAAAGCTATGGAATCACTCTTTAGCTGATCAAATGATGATAAGAATCTACTAACAATTCTCTGCATTTGAAGCTCTGGAGTCTGGACTATGTATTTACTCGAGTAACAATGGAGACCTAAAAACCGGCGAGATCTGTACCACATTCAATTATAAATCCAACATTTTGGCTTGGTTTCGTGAATTGAAAATGTTTACATTCGCTTCGTTTTCATTTCAATTCTTTTCAAGTGAACGGACGGAACAGACGTTACGGACGGACGGAACCATGGATTTAGCATGCTCTGTGTTGAACTCAGCCTCAGACATTATCTCGGACGAAAGTACATTACAGAGTGCTCGTGGTCGTGCTTGCTTAGTCGTTCTTGTAGATCGTCGAAGTTAAGCAACGTTCGAAACGGTCTGTAAGTGGATGGGTGACCGCCAGTGGCATTTTCATCTGAGCGCTTCCGTGCTTCGGAGGGCACATTAAATTGTCGGTCCCGGCTTTTTAAGTCGTTAAGCCATGACGGAGGCCTTAGCGCGACCTAAAAACTCCATCACCAGAGTTGGCCACTGACTCATACGAACTTACTTTTTATCAAAGAGTTTTCCGTTATGTTTTTATTTTGTACAAAAACACGAAAACACGTCGCTGCGGACCCGGCTTTTATCCCGGGAAAAATTGACAGGACTGACTGACTGACATCGACATTGGCAGAATTATACATACAAAGTTCTAAAAGAAGAAGAAGAAGATCTACATTCTCCTCCCGTGTTTTCGTCCGTCTTTAGAAAGTTTTGTCGACTACCAATTAAATTAATTTAGTTCTAAATTTTATAATGTCTTCCGAAGATACTGTTGAAAAATTCAAGGCTTTGGGCTTGAATGAACAGAAGGCTAAAGAGACATTAAAAAATGGTAACGTCACCAAGTCGTTGCTCGCCGCTCTACAAGAGGTTAGAAAAGTTTATTTATAATTTGCTATGATTATTCTTCCTCCAAAAAATATTGGACTAGCTTTGACGAATATGTATTGTTTTAGGTTGATGTGGCAAAACTACCCCCAGGCGTCGGCATGTTGATATACCACTTGGCGACCAAAATAAAACCTCAGATTTCAGCGAAGTTGCTTTTTGTACGTGACTACATCACCAACGGCAAGCTAGATTCTACTTTGCGAGTAGAAGCTGGTCTAGAATATCTCCTCACTAACGTGAACGACGTCAACGTTGATGTTGCGGCATTTGAGAAAGCTTGTGGTGTGGGAGTCGTGGTGACACCAGAAGAAGTGGAACAAGCTGTGGAAAAACATATGGCTCAGTACAAGCAAGAGTTGTTGGAAAAGAGATATCGTTTTGCTCCTGGCGTCATTATGCAGGCTGTGAGAGCGGACCTTCCCTGGGCTGATGGTAAAGCTATTAAGAGTGAGGTTGATGTGCAGGTAATATGTAAGCTAGACTTACCATACAATGCTAAACTTACTGCTTTAAGTCACTCGAGATTTAATTAGAATTTGTTTTAGATTTTAGATTTGCTAGGTCCTAAAACAGAAGCTGACTTGGCCCCACCACCAAAAGCAGAGAAAAAGCCAAAAAATACTGAGGCAAAGAAACCCAAAACTGAGGACAGTAAAGGTAATTAATCTCTACTCTAATCCAGATTTATGTATCTCTTGTTAATTTTTGTGACAGATGTTTATAAATATTGCAGCGAAGAATAATGAAGAAGCCCCAGGTGATGTTGGTGGTGCAACAACAATCACTGAACTGATGAAAAAGTTGCCATTCCATTTACCTGGAGAGAATTTTAAATCTGATGGGTACATTGTTACTCCCGACACTAAACGCCTGCTAGCTGAGCATTTGAAGATCACAGGCGGTAAAGTCAGGACCAGGTTTCCTCCAGAACCTAATGGTATTCTGCACATAGGTCATGCGAAAGCAATTAACATAAACTTTGGTTACGCAGCAGCCCATGATGGGATTTGCTTCTTGAGATATGATGACACAAATCCGGAAAAGGAAGAAGAAAAGTTCTTTGTTGGAATCAAGGATATGGTTGAATGGCTTGGTAAGTTAAATTATCTATACATTTAAGTATTTTAAGTTGAAGAAATTAACTTTCAGGCACTACTTATTAGCCTTACTTTAGTTTGACTGGCTCCCCATTGGAGCTTGACTTATTTAGCTTAAGCTAGATCACCCAAATGAAAGCTAGGCCCAAAACCGTGCTTGATGCCCTCACCGTATTGCCATATTGGTGGTGAAGGAATAGGTGGTAGAATTATCTAGTTTTAAGACTACACTATGTGATCCCAGAGATGCTCTTGAATTAATGAGTTTTGACTTTGACCACAATTTTTATAAAACCCAATGTCAGTCTTTTGGATGCAAATAACTACTAGCCATTTGCAGGATACACTCCCTACAAAATCACCCACTCCTCTGACAACTTTGACCAGTTATACCAGTGGGCTGTTGAGCTCATAAAGAAAGATTTAGCTTATGTGTGCCATCAGAAGTCTGAGGAGATCAAAGGGTTTAATCCACCTCCTTCTCCATGGAGAAATAGGCCTGTAGAAGAGAGCTTGCAGTTATTTGAGGTAAGAAAGAACATGTAACACATAAGAGAAATCATTACGATTTTATTTAAAAGCAAACCTACTTTATAAAGTAAAATAACTTTATAAGTAAATAAAATTTGAGGTCTATAACTAGACAGTAATTCGTCAAGACAAAGAAAGATCTATCAATGTTTGGAGACTAACTGAAGTGGATTCATCTAATATTCATTACTTATTTAGGATTATTTTACCTATGTATATTATATTCATATTTCTGGGCAGATATGTGTGTCCAAATCGGTGCACGTAACATTCACACTCCGAAAGGAAGATTGCGCTCCTGTCACCCTAAACGGTACACAACTACCACACCAAAACTCAGTAAAGTACCTAGGCATGCACCTAGATCGTAGACTCACCTGGAAAAAACATGTCCAAGCTAAGAGGGATCAAATAAACTTAAAATACAAGGGTCTTTACTGGCTGCTGGGAAGAAACTCTAAACTCACCATCGACAACAAGCTACTTATTTACAAAACTATTCTGAAACCTATTTGGACTTATGGCATACAGCTATGGGGCTCCGCTTGTGCCTTAAACATAATGAAAATGCAAAGGGTGCAAAACTACATCCTTAAGCAAATTTCGTGCACCCCATGGTTCATCAGAACAGCTGAGATCCATGAATGCCTTGGCATGCCAACAATAAAAGAGGAAATTGCAACGTATGCCCACAAATACAAGTTAAGACTCGAAAAACACCCAAACCAGCTCGCTGGACAACTTACTGTTCCTGAAAGCTTACGTCGATTAAAAAAGCGGCGAGACCTCTTCGACTAGAACAGTAAGAAGGTCCATGCGCCAATACAAAGAAAGGGCTGGCTCCGCTGGGAGTAGCGCCCTCCACGCGAAGAAGCACACAGCACATCTGCTTATAGTCGGCACGACTGATCGCATGATGAAAATCCAGAACAAAAAAAAAAAAAAAATTTCTGGGCAAACAATTTAAGCTAAACATGGTTTATGTAATATCATTGTTATGTTGTCTTTCAGGACATGAAAAATGGCAAAATAGACGAAGGAGATGCGACATTGCGGATGAAAATCACCCTCGAAGAAGGCAAACAGGACCCAGTGGCATACAGAATCAGATTTAAGCCTCATCACCGCACGGGTAATAAGTGGTGCATTTATCCTACTTACGATTACACCCACTGTCTGTGCGATAGCATTGAGCATATCACCCACTCTCTGTGTACGAAAGAGTTTCAGTCAAGGAGGTAAGAGTCAGCCACTGAAACTCCAATATCTGATAAACATATTAGAGCAATAACAAAAGTTGTACTTCCTTTCATAATAGGCTATTACTGATTTAGTCTAATTCACAAGCGCAATGAATAGCTGGTGTAGCTTGCTTACCTATTCGTTATATACGCTACAGATTCAACATCTTTTAATTAATGTTTGACCAAGTATAACTTCAGTATTTTTATATTAATTTATACAATTAGCTGACCGTTGCGGTGCTACCCTCGGGATAATTTCACTTTCCCGGGATAAAATATAGCCTATGTTCATCAGGGATAATGTAGGATTCTAATGGTGAATGAATTTTTCAAATCGGTCCAGTAGTCTCGGAGCCTATTCAATTCAAACAAACAAATAAACAATTCTTTCCTCTTTATAATATAAGTAACCTTATTTTTTTGATTACAAAGTAATTTTCAATACATTATAGATCATCATACTACTGGCTGTGTAATGCGTTGGGAATCTATTGCCCAGTGCAATGGGAGTATGGACGGCTTAATGTCAACTACACTGTTGTATCTAAGAGAAAGATAGCCAAGCTCATCAACGAAGGAATTGTAAATGGTGCGTATAAAACTTTTGTTTAGTCTAGAAAATTGATTGTAGGGAGCTATTTTTATTCGTCGAGAAGTTGTCGGATTCGATATTGGCCGCCTGATTATGTAAAATTGGCTATAATTGTGATTGCTCTTGGTTGTAAACTAGCGGGTCTAGAGCCATTGTGATAAAGTAGAACTGAGTGGTAATGTGAAAGGAGTGCTTCGGAGGCCACCTTAAATTGTCGGTCCCGGCTATTAAGTTGTTAGCCACGACAAATACCTTAAAACTCCGTCTGGGCCTCTAACTTACATACTTTTTATTATGTGACTTAAAAAATGTTTTATTTAGATTGGGACGACCCCAGGCTATACACTCTCACTGCGCTGAGACGTCGTGGGGTTCCATCCAGTGCCATCAACTCGTTCTGTGCTGGTCTCGGCGTCACTGGTGCGTTGGGTGCCGTTGATCCGACCATGCTGGATGCCTATATCAGAGATGCGCTTAACGTGACTGCACCTAGGTAATCCATTAAACATGAGCCTCGTAGGCCTACTAAAAGTCTTTTCGTAAAAATAGTTTTCATCTTTCATTTGTTTACAAAGGGGATGTACTCGTATTAACGCAACAGAACCTGAATATATGTTTAACTTTTTGTCTGTTTATCTGTGCGGTTGTGCACGATAATCTCTGAAACAGCTTAGCCGATTTGGATGCGGCTTTCACTGTTGTGATCTATTAGAATTAGAAATTCTGTTTTTTGTAGATTTTCGATCAATACTCCCAGCGTCTTACCATAGAACGTGACATAAAGTTATTCCGGAGTGTAAACTGTCAAAATGTATGGTTATTCTTGATTTATTCGGTGGAATAACTTTATGTCACGTTCTATGGTAAGACGCCCAGTATTTAATGTTATGTACATTAAATAACTTAACTATCTTTAATAAACAATTTCACCTTTCAGGGTAATGGTTGTACTAGAGCCATTGAAAATCACAATAGAAAACTTCCCAAGCGATAAGCCTATACAAGTGGCGGTGCCAGACTTTCCCAACGAACCAGAGAAAGGATCACATTCTGTTGTTTTCAATAAAGTTGTGTACATCGAAGCGACAGACTTTAAAGAAACACCTGAGAAGGGGTATAGGCGACTCACGCTCACGCAGACTGTAGGATTGAGGCATGCGGGATACGTTGTCAAAGTAAGTAAAAATGTCTATGTATGTGGTTTTTGGCCACGAGGTAGATCTCCAATGAGATGGACGGACCAAGTGAAGGCAGCGCTGGAAATGAGTGCTCCAGAAAGACCACCATCCGAGACGAATGGCGCAGAATTGTGAAGCGAGCCACACTCCCGACCTAACGACCACGACCACTCTGTCAAGAGTGCAACGACTAAGAAGATGTGGTTTTTGAATAGGTATGTGACGCTATACTTATCACAAAAAGGATGGATAAAATTTACTATTGAACCCCGAAATTTCGGTCGAAGGGACGTTAAATTATCGATTGAAAAGTAACTTAGCCATGACCTTGTGACCTTCAAGCGTAGTTCTTTTGTCCCTAAGTATGTAAGTTCGTATGAGTCAGTGGACAACTCTGGTGACGGAGTTTTTAGGCCACCTTAAGGCCTCCGTCAAGGCTTAACTTAAGGATCATTGAAGGCTTAACTTAAGGATCATTGAAGGCTTAACTTAAGGATCATTTAAGTAGCCGGGAATTTAACGTACCCTCCGAAGCACGGAAGCGCTCAGATGAAAATACCACTGGCGGTCACAGATCCACTTACATGCCGTTTCGAACGTTGCTTAACATCAACGATCTATCAAGAACGACTAAGCAAGCACGACCACGAGCGCTTTGATTCGCTTCGTCCCTCAACTCTCGGTCTTGCGTCTAATGTTGTAGCCGTTGACGCGTCTGAGTACGGAAATTAATCTCAAATTCATCCGTTTTTGGTATTTTGTCCCTTTATTGACAACATAATTAGCAAAATAATTATTTTTAGGTATCCAAGGTACTAAAAGACAGCTCAGGCAAAGTAACGGAGCTTGTTTGTACGGCGAGCGCGGCAGACACCACGGAAAAGCCCAAGGCGTTCATACACTGGGTTTCTGTTCCTATCTCTGCGGAAGTCCGACTCTATGAACCATTGTAAGTATGAATTATTTAAGCTAATACAACTTTTTATTTGTATTGTGGTTTCGTTAGAATATGCCTTATAAAATGTTATTAACCTCAATATTTTGAAGATATCAGGTTTTATTTTAGACTAGCTTTTGCGCACAGCTTCACCCGCGTAGTACCAACATTTTGAATAGCCTATATGCTATTCCAGGTCATTATCTATGCCTATACCAAGTTTCATCCAAATCAGTTCACTGGTTTAGTCGTGATTGATACACAAACATCCAAATATAAAAAAACACAGCCAGTACTCTCTAACGGTGGAGGAAAACATCGTGCGGAAATCAGCATGTCATAGTACCTAAAATGTTCGAAAACAGGGTGTCAAATGCATGAATCCATTCATCGAGAGTGACACGACAAGAAAATAAGAAATTCTGCATAATTCACAATTATTGCAATTTATCTTAGTAACAGTAATTTTTAACTTTGTGCTATTTATTTATTTCTACCACCAGGTTTAAACACAAGAACCCAGAAGATCCTACCGAAGTTCCCGGTGGTTTCATCTCCGACTGTCGTGAAGACACCCTTCAGATAGTTCGAGGATACGCTGATGCATCATTGAAGGGCGCCAAGGTGTACGATAAGTTCCAATTCGAAAGGATAGGATTCTTCTCCGTGGATCCTGACAGCACGTCTAGTAATGTGAGTACTGATATACTGTTGTACAGTCAGAAGCGAAAGTTGAGCAGTTTGCACCGAAAAACATAACCAGAAACATTTACACAGCAAAGAATACGACATAAAATCACTTATTTAATCAATTTTGAAAATAATAATTTGATATTGGACCCTGTACATGAAACCACTAAAGGCGAATCCTTATAAATTTCGTTGTCGCTCAATGGTTCTTTATCACGAGTAATTTATTTAGACGTACACGCTTTCTCGCGTAATTGGGTGCTGTTGTGAGATAGCGAGATTTTCTTGTCAAGTAAAATCTATAGGGGTGTGCGACCGGAGATGCGTGACGAGAAAACAACTTTACCAACAAATTAGAACATTTTAGACAAGGAATCACGTATGATTTGGCCAGCGAGTGCGAAAGAGTTTAACTGAAAATAGTCACCCTGGTCTTAGTAAAGCGAGAGTGTGCGAGGTATTTGTTTAAATGCACGCCTCAATTACGGCTTTTTTCCCAAAGCATAAGTCATCTTTTTTTCACGCGTTTCAAGCGCGTTAGTGTAAAGGTGTTTTGAAGGGAGCAATCTTAAGAAAATAACCGAGTGACGTATGTACAATGTCGTCAAGAACGTTACGTAGTACCTTTTCAAGACCGTAACCCGATTCAATGTCATTTCACCTATTCACAGTGTCTGTACACAATTTTATTGAGGCTTGCATCACGATCTCTAAACATATTTAAACATGTTTTATTTATCCACTGCCAACAACTGTCAAACGTAAGTAAAACGCTGCATACTTAATTAGCTAAATACGACAACGTTATGCAAGTCGTCCATAAAATAAACAGAAAAACAGGTCAAGTCATGTCGGGGCGAGCCGCTAGTTAAACCTTCTCGCAATTTAATATTATCCAGTTCATGATAAATGCCACTTTGTGTGTTAACTTTTATGTTTTCATTCAAGCTTTATTGTGTTCTGCATGCATGTGGGTTTATTTTAGCCATTTCACGGTTAACGCTTCGCAATAGTAAGTATGCTTTCATTTTCTTTAATGTTATTTTGCTTTTAACCTTCGCTTGCGACTAGTCGCATTGTATAGGGTGGATTTTTAAGACGGGTCATGAAGGGCAGGTACCTTAACCGTTTTAGCTACAGGAAAACATTCTTAGGAGACCTTCCCTAACGTTTTGATATATTTTGAACTGCATTCACAGATTTTGTATGTCAATAAATAATACCTGTTTATGGTACAATCAGTAACGAAAGCCGATTAACAGTCTGATTTCTTATAACGCCATTTGATAAACTTTTCCTGGGAAATGAACATGGGCTGACACTTATTCTTCAATTATCTGTTAAAATATTGGTCATAATGTCACAGATTTTGGAAATATTGAGATACGTGAAACGTCAAAATGTTCAGTGATTTTCGTTGTTGACTGTAATATAATAAGTTTTTGTGCAAATCGTCTTAATTCAATTCATTAATCAGATTACGAGATCCATATGTTAGTAAATTCTTAAAGCTAGGTTGTTCGACAGGCTCATTAATTACTATAAAAATTAAAATCTTATCCACTGATGTTTTTTGGGGATGAAGACATAATGGCGTCGATTCTGTTGTTCACTGACTAAACTTAATTAAAACTAAAACTGGCACGTTCTTATTTTGTTCTCACTAAAGACGAAAATGGCATGTCGTTGAAAGTGACATAACTAAAAGTATAATCAAAATGGCGCATCTGAGCTTCTTAAGCAGCTGTTTTAGACGGCAAGCAAAATGGTCTTGACTAAATCTACCCACAAATACTTCATTTTTACTAAAATTAAGAAATTTTAAGAATGCCACTGTAATAGTCATTCCATTTTGGACTTTATCGTTAACGAAATAAGAACGAAGCATTTTAGTTTAGTTAACTTTAGTCAGTGAACAACAGAATCGGGGCCAATACCTGTTTATCAGCAACGAAAGTCGATTAACAGTCTGATTTCTTATAACGCCATTTGATAAACTTTTCCTGGGAAATGAACATGGGCTGACACTTATTCTTCAATTATCTGTTAAAATATTGGTCATAATGTCACAGATTTTGGAAATATTGAGATATGTGAAACGTCAAAATGTTCAGTGATTTTCGTTGTTGACTGTAATATAATAAATTTTTGTGCAAATCGTCTTAATTCAATTCATTAATCAGATTACGAGATCCATATGTTAGTAAATTCTTAAAGCTAGGTTGTTCGACAGGCTCATTAATTACTATAAAAATTAAAATCTTATCCACTGATGTTTTTTGGGGATGAAGACATATGATTACTCACATTTACATTCATATTTGGCGTGAGGAAAAGGAAATATATACCCAGGGGTCGTCTATCCTTGTAAACAATAGTCGTGAAGGTATGACGTGACCGCGTAGGCTGCGGAGCTCTGACCCTTGTAATTATTAGAAATCTCATGATTCCTTTGCCTAATAATATGTTATTTCATCTCATTTTCGTGATGTTTACTTAGGTCTAACGTTGTTTACACTAGAAAACTGGATACAATTTTAATCCATATCATTTTCATTCTCATCTAAAATACAGGCGTAATTTTTTGAAATGAGTGGTATTTATTTAGGTCTAACGTCATTTACACCAGAAGACCGGCTACAATGTTAAACCTTATTTATATTCTTAGCTCTAAAATACTGGATACAAACTGGAATTGATTCTATTATAGTCTAGTTTTAGTAGTTGTTTATAAAAAAGTATTTTTTTTGTTTCAGATCGTTTTCAACAGAACTGTGTCCCTGAAAGAAGATACTGGCAAATAAAATTTGTTTAGTATAGTTTTTTAATTGATTGAATAAAAACTATTTATTGTTGTAATGTTTTCTTTTTCAAACTTTAGCTATTCATCAATACATATGCTTAATGTGAACGTCACTCTAGCTTTCACGCATAAAAGCTGAACAAGTAGTTAAAGAAATTACAGACCGAGGAAGGACATAGGATACTTTAAAAAAATATATATTCTAGCGGGTGTGAAATAAGTCGTGAAACTTTGTATGGGGAAAACGGAGATAATCAATAGGGATGAAGTCGCGGGAAACATCTAGTAAATTTATAAACTAAAAACGTAAAACGAGAATCAGATAGCTTATGATACTGGTATTAAAACATTTTACGTGTAAAACGTATGTTGCTCGCCTTGCGATATCCTTGTGGCGAGTCCGTTCGTCCTTGAGCATGAGCAGTGCATGGTACACAGAATACTGTTCAACAGTAAACTCGTATCCTTTTCTCCTTACACTACATACTTCTAAACATGTAGTGTTAGGTACTACGATTATCCATACTTAATATTATAAATGTGAAAGTAACTCTGTCTGTCTGTTTGTGTTACCTACCTTTTCACGCCCAAACAACTAAAAAGATTAGGCTGAAAATTGGCATGGATAAAGGATGTATCCCAGGGAAGTACATAGGCTACTTTTTATTCCGAAAAAATCCCGAGGGACCGCGGGTCACACCGCGGGAGCAAAATAAACGATGAAAATGACAAACAAATTAAGTTTGTGCGGATCGTAGTAGATCGATATCAGTGATCTCTGCATAGCCCTTAGGAAGCAGCTGATTAAGCAAACTTTTTATAAATAAATAAAAAAATTAAGTATATGATTTGACTGATATGAAGAAAGTAACTAGAGTATATTTTAGTAATATTGGTCAAAAATATTTCATGAACAAACATACTGTAGCGATAATTAAATTTTCAGTAAAAGCAACGAAATAATCGTTGGACGCGCAACGAATAAAATCATAAAGAAGTTTTCCATTTCCATACAATCTTAAGCAGAAAAAGTGCCGCATTCTTTTATGAAATCATAAAGCAGAAGACATTCTGCATCTAACCGCATAAGCAAAACGACCTTTGAAAGATTCGTCAATATCGCTTTTCGAAGTTTGTCTACGGTTCCGCACGAACTGTGTCAAGGGGGTCGGGGCGGGCGGGGAGCATTATCGAGCGTGGGCGCCGCGCATGAACACTAGTCTCTGCCATCCCGCGATATGCAGCACTACCTCCTCAGCTAACTCTCGTGAAAACTGGTGATATACCATGTAAAGGAATATCTTTAGGTAAGTACAACTTTACCTCCCCTAACTTTAATTCATTCCCATTAGAAGTGCGTCATATGACGTACAAGTGACGTAACTAATTGGAAACCTTCATTTGCGAGCTCCTTAAGAGATATAAATAAAACTTAGATGGTCAAAGTTAGGTAAGTATGTCTGATTTTCGTGGACCACGGCGGATCGAAGTAGATTATAAACTCTACCTAGAACTCTTTAGTGCTTGTAGTAAATCGTAGTGCTGTGAAAATAGTTTTGAATAGAGTGGCAAGTAGTAAAAAGTAAAAAAAAAATGTTTTGTAGTGGAATAGCAAAGACAAAAAGTAGGTGCTACGACGGCGTAGAGGCCTCTACAAACTTTTCTTCTTCGCTATCGGTCGTAGCGTCCAGTCCGTATTTTTCATTTACTACCTACGTTTTAAGTTTATTTGATTTTGTATTACTGAATTTAGTACAGTTTGTTATAACTTCTTTGAATGGTAACAATGTGTACAATACAATATCATCAATCAAATTAATTTAATTCTGCGACGCATTAATAATATCTGTTCAAAAACTTCACAAAACTTACAGTTAAAATTCTCTATCAGTCATCACTAATCAGTTCCAAATAAAACTTCAGAAAACAAGCGTAAAACTAAGCCTGTTTTTTGCAAGTATCATTACCACTACAGAGCCTTATCACCAACACTATCAAGTTATCTACTTTTAACGGTTCAGCAGAATGTACAACATGCTGGTGCGATAAGTTTTATGGGACAAAATTTGCATTACCCATACGATAATGACGGTGTGATGCACTTGTTTATAAATTAGGTAAACGGGTTAGTATGCTCTTGTTACAAGCTTAATGAAGCGTGTAGGTGTAGGTTAAATATGTGATGTTTAGTATATCCTTACGCACTAAGTATACTGATTGGCCTACAAACTTACAAAATTATGGTAAAACGTATGTACAAACTAAAAAAAAATGGTTACGTACCTGGGAAGCATAATATTAGAATAATCAGCAGGCTAATTAATTTATAGGTGTGAAATAAAGACATCTTAAAAAAAACCTTGCTATTGCTGTTTATGTGGTCTATGAAATGAAGCTGGTTATGTAAAATAAATTAAGTGTTCGAAGCTAAAGTGGGGGTAAATTCATGACTTTCTAGCTATACTTCGTAGACAGAATACTAGTCTACTTGAAATAAGAATTTCAAACCGTTTTGTCTTTGTCATTTGCTTGTTAACGAAAAGAGATGAAGAAGATTAATTAGCCTTCTCAGCGCTAGGCTAGCCTTTGTTTTATAAAATAAACCTACGTTACAGTCCTACCTTTAGAATTTTGATTAGAATATTTACCGTGGGCATGCTTAATTAAATTTGGAACTCAATTTAAGAACCTCAACCCTAAAACATTTTCCTCGAAATTACGTACGAAGCCTGTTAATATTTTCTCTTCCTGAAATTCGCTGAAATCCTGTACATTTTAATTGGCTTTCGGGCCTCGCTTTTAGAGTGAAATGAAACGGTCTATTTCAATGGAGCTTTTTAGCTTGTTTATAAAATAGAGGGCGAAAGTAGAAGCCATAAAATAGCCTTGTCCATAATGTCCATTTTACAGCATTTGAAAAGAAATAAGGAGAAACAGCAACAGAGTAATGGCTAAACCAAGTTCATTTAACGCTTAGTTATTTGGGAGAAATATTCAAATTAAATGAAGCTTTAAGTATGTACCTACACATTGGCCCAACATATTGCTTAAAACTTTGCCGCTGTTGCCGAAAGCAACAGAAAGCCATATAAAAGTTTTTATTGCGCAAACGTTTACTAAAACTCTAGGTTGATACTCGCGTCGGAGTTTGTAAAAGCTCCCAGAGGCTTCAAGACCTTTTGTTTCTCACTTTTTGTACAAAAGTTTGTTACACATTTATTTCTTTTAATAAATTCGTGTAGGTCAGAGCGATTCCATTCTCCGATTACCACCCACTCTCGAATGTCGTAATATTGATAGCGCAAAATAATGCATATCTATAGACATGTAATCCCATGCAAACATCGAGACCAGTAAAGTGCCTAATGTAAAAATACACAAAATATAACTAAGATATACCTATCTGCTTGTATACCTAACAATGTTGGAGTTTGTAAAACAGCAATATCACAAAGTTGTTTCGAACAGCCAATCTCAGTAAAAAAGGCCGTAAAAATGGCCATCATTTCTGTGAAACCATCCATCTAATCGAGTCACGACTAAAATCTAATATGCCCGGCTTTCATGGGTGTGGTGTGGCATGAAAGCAGAGGGGATCTTTTCAAGGTCAACGCACCGCCCTTGTCCCCGCTTTAACTTTCCATCTGTATAACCTATGTGAAGTTATTACTTCTCTTGATTGCTGCATTACATTTTGATAGGTTTTTCGACTTGGGATTTGGTATTATGATTGAGTTGTATTGTACAGGTTTATCTGCAAATATCCACCTAGTTTTATAGCCCGTAAGGGATGAAATGGCTTGCCACCGGCGGGAGGGGTGGCCGGGAGAGTTCCCTCTGGGAAATGTGTCAAGGCGATAGATGGTTCAAGGGGATCTGGGTATTAAACCGTTCATTTATAATTGAAACTTGGGCCGATCGGTAAACGGTCTTGTCTGCAATTCTAGTGAGACTTTCAAAGTTTTCTAATTCATTTTGTTGTGAACTCGCTGTTCAATTTGAGTTATAGGTATTAGTATCTTAATTAATCTTAGCTAATAGTTATAGTTGCGGCGCAGGTTAAACATGAATAATAAGTATGTAGTAACTTTAATAGTTGATACAAAAAAGAAGCATTATACAATTCGATTACAACGGCTTCTAATGTTTGTAAAAGTATTTTTTATTACAATCATGTAAACAAATTATACATAGTTAACCAACTAAATAAAAATCTGGTATTCTCATACGACTTGCCACTTTATTCAAATAATAGTCACGTAATAAGAATAACGATCACTACGGTTCACAACTCACTTACTACTCGCTCTGTTGCAATATTTCCTTTATTTGGTTTATTTTCAGAAGTAATCCAAAAAGTGATAATTATGACAAGCAATATTAACTTAATATAGAATGGGTACAAACGAACTCTATAAGCAAATAGTATCGCGATGGATGTTCAGAGACAGCAACTGTGTCCGCGACTGGTTGACTACTTGACTATAGTCGGGGCGCGGCCTTATACGTCGGGCAAGGGACTAGCGCCAGTACAGGTGAGAAATTTCAGCATGCGAGAAAAACAGAAAAGGTGTAAGGTGTGGGACGTGCAGGCGACTAAGCGTCGCGTCCGCGCTTTGTTTGCATAAAGTTAATTAAGAGGGGCGCATCCGCGACGCGTCCTCGCCTTATGTCTTCTTTGTCTGTCTTTCGCTTAAGAAATGGACTGTGTTTTTTTAAAACTTACATTGTAAAATCCAAGCGAATGGGAACTCGGAGAGTCTAAACTAGTTAAAAAGAACCTTAAGTATAAAATCTTCTACGAAGCAATCAAAGAATACAACTTTTTCAATATTTCGCGGCGGATGTGGAAAATAATTTCATAACACCTGCCAAAGTCCAAAAACAACAAAACTCTTATTCCTTGAGCTTTTGTGTTTGCCGAATTTTGGGCCTCGTTATTTTCAGAACGAACAAACACTGTAATCCATTTTAAATTGGATTTTAGACTTGAAAGCTTTGCAATTTAGCTTCCATCGCAAGAAAACTTATGTAACACAAAAATACGTAACATTCTTTGCGTCAAATAGGAGTTTAATCGAAGAATTCCCGCAACTTCACAAGTAATTTTGATTGCTTGCAAAAGTTTTTGTATAAAATGACTTTTTTATGAATGTTGAACTGTCTAACAACCCAACTTTGAATTGGTTGTGTATTAGGAAAAGTTTGAGTGAAATGCTTTTTTATTAATTTAGGCTCCGGAACTTCTCCGACGATATCCTCTCACGAACCACGATGACTTCCCGTTGCCATTGGACATGGTATACTTCTGCCAGCCGGAGGGATGCGTTTCCGCTGGACCAAGACGGGCGCCTGGCCACTTGGCTTCAAGAGACACCACGTCATTCGTGTTCACGCTTACTGATAAGGACTCTGGTATGTTTGCTACTATTTTTGTTTGGCTTAAGAAGACGAAATTCTAGCTATAATTGTCTTGATTAAAAGGGAAGAAACTGTAGCTATGTCTCGATGAATGCTAAAAAATCAGACTTTATACAGTATTTGTTTTTCAGGAACGAAATCATGTAGATTTCACAGATCTTCGTACTTTTTTGGATAGGAAAATACATTTTTGTTCAATCTGGGGGCACGGTACCTCTGTCAAGCCCCCGCTAAGACACTCTTTTGTCAAAGCGTTTTGTCGTATTTTTTTTAAGTTTAGCCAGAAATAATTATCATAGTTTCTGCTATCACCATTTCATAACTTATACTCATTTCGTATGAATTAATAGTTTTCTTTGATTACCAGGTAAGACACGATACGGGATATGTGTAAACTTCTACCGAGCAGTGGACAGGGCGACTGCCTCTGGGCCTCAGCGAGGCGTCTTACGACGGGAATCATGGCGCAAATCTATGGAAAAGAGTTCCGACTCTGCATTCTCAAGGTGATTGCAGCTTTATCCGTGCTGTAAAGGGTTCAAATTCCCTTTGTGAGGACGTAGGCGGTGGTTTCGATTAAAAAA
The DNA here is from genome assembly GCA_963565295.1 of Epirrhoe alternata. Taxonomy (NCBI): domain Eukaryota; kingdom Metazoa; phylum Arthropoda; class Insecta; order Lepidoptera; family Geometridae; genus Epirrhoe; species Epirrhoe alternata. The sequence goes on along the minus strand of OY751381.1, from coordinate 5,378,835 downwards.
CAAAACACGATAGCTGTAAAGGTTAGCGCTTTCGTTCGTATTTTTAGATGTTTAGGGAGTTTTCCTTCCTACACTAAAAATACCTACGAACTACGTTGATCAGCGTTGTCGTCGTGGGCCGTCAATGGATCAGATTAGCACAGGACCGTGGTGGATGCCACAAGCTTAGGGAGGCCTATACCAAGCAGTGGGTGAAGTCGGGTTGTGGATGATGATGATGACGTTGATTAGTGCACTGCTCATAAAATATGAAAAACTGGTAACCATAAAATCTCAATAAATTATAACAGAGGATAAAATACCAATAAAATAGCATGAAGCTATTCTGGTGCACCGCACCGATCCCTGGTTCTGATCCTCTTGTACATGTGCTCAGATAGAAAGAAAACGCAATACTTGTGACAAAATCACTGCACCACGATTAATTTTTCGGACGGCTTATTCGGTAATTGCCTTTTGTGTCTGTATTACGAAGATTCATCACACAGACAGACATCAGAAGTTTCATCCGTGATTAGAACCTATGGGATGTTCCAGTGACTATAGAAGCAGCAACGTGGCGCCAAGTGACTCGGAGCGCGATTGCAGCGCTACTATGGGCCCGCGGCTGGCACCGGCAGCTGCGGCTGACTCTGAAAGTGGAGGGGAACAGTCTCCTAGTCCTCGACAAGCTAGGAAACGACAGGTAAGTTTCTGGTATAGTTTTTCCATCTCATGAAGGTTGCTATGAAATTGGATATGGGGGTGTGGATGTAACTCGGTATTATATTGCATTCGAAATCATACAGACCACTTAACCCTCGCCTTATCATTGTGACGCTGATCGGGTGGGTGGCAAATGCGTGGGTATAGTTTAATTATCTCAATAAAAATATCAGCTGTTTCTCTACTATGTGAATGCCGTCGGTACGTTTCAGTGACGAATGAAGGACATGTTATTGTAGTAGGTACTCGGAACCTGAGTGAGTTTGTAAAATTGGAAAAAGGAAGGATGGTGACCAGCAATAACCGTAATTCTTCAGGATTTTTTTTTTAGATAAGATAACGTTTATTTGTTCAAAATATACAAAAACGGTTGTCTGGAACATATCGCCTCGAGTGATAAGTCCGCCGATTGCAGGACCTATCCCTATCTAAACCTAGCACCTAAGTCTATCGCTAAGGTATGTAAATGGTTCCTCAATAAAGTTATTATTTATTTATTTATATGTCTACATAATAATTTCTCCAATGGCTTACCAATACAATGAATGGGTATTTCCATCGTATTACAGGCACCAACGCCCACAGATTTTATAAAATGGTTCCTTTGAATATGTGATTGAGTAGTAAAATTACCATATTAATTCATACGAACTGACTTTATCAGACTAAGCATTTTGGTTGTTTCAGCGTGTCCGAAACCATTCCCTCACGTCCCTATGCCTCCTGTCCCACCACCCTTTTTTCTCCACCTTCCGCGAGTGCCTGTTCATCCTGAAAAAACTCATTGATGCGTGTAACGAGTCCTCCAGTCCAAGGAGAGTCGGTGCTTCGAGACAAATATTAAGGTAATTCCCGAACCAACTGGAAAACGCGTTTTTTTGTACCGTGAAGCCATGACGGAGACCCTCAGGTGGCCTAATAAATCCGCAACCACAGTTGGCCACTAATGTGTATAAGTAGTATATCAGTTATCTGGTTCCCATAGTACAAGCTTTGCTTAGTTTGGGGCTAGATGATGCTGTGTGAATATGTCCAGCATTATTTATTTATTTAATGTACAATGTTTTTTTTTAACTTTGCACAATATGAACCTATCGCTATTAGTGTGTTTGGACTTGCTTTTAATGACCCTCTGACAGCTATTCTCAAAGGATCAAGAGTGTTGTAAAATTTTTACCCTATCATAACTTGGGATAGGAGGAATTGTGTACTTGCCTGCTTTTTTAATACATTGACGAAACGAACTAACTCGAACTACATAAAACAGCTTTGTGAAGAACGAATCACAGCAACTAATCTTGACCAATTCACAGGGATACAGTATGGTCAGTCCTGACAGGCCAAGCCTACGATAACACACCCACAATCGTACTCCACGACGTGAAAGAGATTGAAACATGGATCCTCCGTCTCCTTTCCGCACCAGTGCCAGTGCCGGGAAAGACGCGAGTGGAACTTGAAGTATTATCTCCCACAGCGCATTCCCCACTCATCTTTGCGTTGCCTGATCACACAAGATTCACGCTGGTCGACTTTCCACTCCATTTGCCGTTGGAACTCCTTGGTAAGTGGATCTAATCGTATTATCTACAACTCAATTTCATCCTCTACTGGCCCTAAGAATTTTTTCGTTAGAAGATTTTTCATTATTTTTTTTCAGTTTAGAATATTTGAGGACTCGCAATTTTATTAACTTATCCATATTAGCTCTATAAACTTTTAAAAATATTGAAAACTAGATCCTAACTCAATTAAAAAAAAACTTTGAACTAAGGTGGATGAACTTTGTGTTTTTGAAATTCTAAATATCACGTCCAAAAGTCAAGGTTAAACGGTGAAACAGTATTATCTTCTTAATCAATTGAGTTAGGCAACTCTTAACATAGTTAAACAAACTGAAAACGCTTAAGTTGCAAGAACAACAGCAACTGTTTGTTCATAACAACTGCTAAGTTTTGTTGTGATGTTTGAACATTACTTATTAAGGGGATGTAAGTAGACTTTATCTGTACTTCGTTGATTCAGATTCATTACACTAAGTTTCTTCATCATAAACTTTACTTGTCTTATTTTCTTATTATGATTTGTGAATACTGTTAGCACAGTATACAAAAACTTTTGTAGATGTATTTTAATAACAAGACTAAAGGGTTATAACTAGAGATCAGTCGGATGCATATTTACCTAAAATTCAGATAAAGCACTTATTTTATCGAAAAATCCCGCGATCCCGGGAAATACTAATTTAAGTGAACTCCGTGAGATGTAATAAATCCAATTTTATAAATGGCAGCCCCCTGTTACAACGTAAAATGCTTGCTTTTCTTTAATTTTATTATCAGTGATTTTGAGAAGATTGTTACATTGTCAAATCGGGTCTATTAAACATCAGGAAATCATAGATTGACGTCCAAAAAGGCTTAGATAAGGCAACATCCAATTATTTATGCAATTCTGGAATCCCGGGATTCTTAATAAAAGTATCCTAAGAAGCCGCTTCCAGATTTTTTACCAAAAATTGACATTAGGTGAATTTGCATCCGATTATCCGATCCGATATTAAAACAAGACATAACAAAATAATCAAAATTTAAGTCACGGTTTGTTGCCTGCAAAACCTCGTCGCCATTTAAACATTAACCGTCTTACTACAAAGTTTATCAAAGGTGTTTAGCTAAACGCCGACTAAAAACTATCTCTAGAGAAACGATCTAAATACTCGTACCTAAAACACTGAGATGTGTTAACATGGTGTTCTAACAGATGCTTAACTTTTTTTGTGTAAGACCGAAAATTTCTTCCACAGGTGTTGACACGTGCCTCAAAGTGCTAACACTGATTATCCTAGAGAATAAAGTTGTGGTACAATCAAGGGACTACAACGCTCTTTCCATGTCTGTTATGGCATTGGTCGCGATGCTGTATCCACTTGAATACATGTTTCCTGCAATTCCGCTACTGCCGAGTTGTATGAACAGCGCTGAACAATTGCTATTGGCGCCAACACCATTCCTTATTGGCATTCCTGCTACCTTCCTCACTTATAAGAAGAATTTTAGGTGAGTTATGAAAAATATAATCTTCAATAAAATAAGCCCGAATGATAAGGCGATGAGTACATAATTTAATTTTTAACTTCTTCCGACGCAAAAAGATGGATTTTAGAAGTTTGACTTAAGTATCTGGTTTATCTAAGAATCGGTATTGCTTGGGTTTATGTTTTATCTGTATCTTATATACTCTGTGCTTATTTTGTTGTTGAAAGTTACATTATGTTCATACAGGTTACCCGACGATATCTGGCTAGTTGATCTAGATGCGACAAAGCTCATAAGCCCGACTGGAAACGACCAGGACCTGCCACCTCTCCCCGAACCAGAGGGATCTGTACTAAAAAGCCACTTAAAACAGGTACCCGTTTAGCCAAGCTATTGAATGTTATATTGTGTGTTCATTTAATACATTCTTCTCTTCTCAGTACTAATCACATAATTTATTTTGACCTGTCTATCAAAGCGGTCGATTATTTGTGGGTAACCGCTTTGGTGGATGGGTTTAAGCGTGCACTGGCGCATTGTTATCGATGTCGCTGAAATGCTCTGTGAAGTATGTCTTGTTACAAGAACTATTGCCTTTATGTGGCTAAATCGGAAACGCTACTTGCTTGAATGAGTTTCATTCGCTGTCTCATTTCTTATTTGATGATTTTGAACCTTATCATATCACTTTAAGGACTCTTATTGCATGAGATTTTGGTGTGTGATTCGTTTGTGTGAAACGCTTTTGTTTTTAGACAATTTTGAAAATTTTCAGTGTTTCTGTGCAGTCTGCCTTTTATTTATTTGCCACCTTGGTTCCAATATACCAGATAACGCAGATAGATCCAAATAACGCAATAATGTAAGTTATTTATCGAAGTATTTCATCAAAATATCACAAGAGAGTACCGTTTCCGATTGAGCACTTTACGCAAACACTATCAATGACTCACTAACATACTCCCTCACTTTCTCTCGTCGTCGCTAGGCTCTGCATCTCATGGGCGATACCGGGATTGGTGTAAATATTTACTCTTTTTACATTGCACACTTTGAATTTTATTCACAATCGTAATGTAACAGTGATACTATACTATACCTACAACCATGTGTGCCAGATTTTACATTTTTTATCAATTAGGCACAATATTTCCGGCCGTTTTTCCATGGATCGTACTTGTATATCAAAATCTGGCACACATTGGCCACGACTGAAATAAGTGTTGAGATGAAACATTCTTAAAGACATTTTTCTAACCCAAATTTTCTTCTACCAATAACACAATTTCAGTCAGGTTTGCTATTTTCGCAGCATGTGTTTGAGTGTTGTATGGTGCTATGTAATCTGCTAAATAATAATACTATCTATTCAATACCTGGCTGTAACACTTTTGATTACAGATATTTTATGGCATTATTTGTAGTGAGTTTGGCCTTTTATGAACTAGGATTTAAAAAGCTGCAGTGCAGTATAATCTGGAGTGTGATTTGTGTAGCATAATAAAGTTTATAAAAATATTGCTAGTGTAGTGGCTCTGAATACAGCCTTTACTTGCTATTCAAGTAATTTACTCTAACTTTGTAAATAATGCGCTGAATAAATAAAATCAGCTGTAAAAACTGCACTTGTAAAATACGAACTTTTAAAAGTAGTTTAATAGGATCTCCCGAAAATGCATCAGTAGATTCTTTTTATCCTCTAAAACTCGTCAATTACAAACAGTTGTAGTTTTGTTTACCATAACGACGTTTGCAGAATAACTAAGACATTTCACTAGATAGCAAAGCCCTATTTGATATATTTTCGGGATTGCCTTAATCGACGATCAAACAAAACTAGATATTGTATAAAATTACAATATAAAATGTTTTTGTATCAGGCCTTGAGTAGTCTGACAAACAACGCGGCTGAACAAGCAACAGCCCTCCTGATGCCATCTATGCGAGACGGCGTGGGTGGAGCTACCCTAAAGTAAGTTTATAAATACCTGAAGGTAATATCACGGTAGAAGCTATTAACTTATGCAATACATGCCCTTAATTAAGTTTGAATGCCTCTGACTAACCCCCTTAGACATTTTGAAAGGATCTGGAATACATAAAAAAAAGATCTATGTCTACCGCGCCTTATGATCGTGAACTGTTGTTGTTGTTAATTTAGTTTTATAATCGGCATGTCAGAAGAGCAAGCCGAACAGCTTCCTCTACTGACAATCGTTTTGTTATACCGGCCACACACGATCAAGTTTACCGTCCAGTCTGCCGCGGACTAGATGCGGCGTCCAGTAAACTTGACGTTGTATTGGTATGGGTGTGCATGACAAGCGAAAAAGAATTTCGTTCTGCCGACTTGATCAAGTTTGCAGCGCTGCAAACTGGACGGTAGACTGGATCGTGGGTGGTCGGCATTAGTCGCTATCTTTAAAAGCTTCACACTCTGTGCACCTTTTGATGGCGGCCATGCCCACATGCGTTTGGCACAACTTGCGCAAAGTGCTACAAAGAATTGGTGTTTCAATTTCAACAGGTTTTATTGGTGTTTCAACAGAGTGCAGCCTGCATCATACCGTTCATCAGACGGAGCTCATTCAGCTCCGCACAGCACTCCAGAAAGCCGGCGCGTGTCTGTAGCAACTAATGCCAGTGCGGGAGCCACACCAGCGAGGCATTCACTTGCCTCTCCCCAATCACAGCCCTTCAACCCGCTTATATACGGCAACGATGTGGACTCTGTGGACGTGGCTACACGTGTTGCTATGGTAAATATTACAACCGGCACTAGACTCCCCGTGAAGTAAGTGTAGTCGTGACTACACTATACTTACTTCGCGGATAGGTTGCACAAAACGAAACGCCGCTTGACTCCGCCCCAGTTTTCCCGATCTACTAAAGTGATATTTGTTTCGCAGGTCCGTTTCTTCAACTCTCAGAACATTCTGGCTAACTTCATGGAACATACGCGCACGCTACGTCTTTACCCGCGGCCGGTCGTCGCTTTCCAAATCAACAGCTTCTTAAGATCCCGACCGAGGACTACCTCGTTTCTCAATAAGTTCGCCAGAACTCAGGTAAGTTTTTAAAATTCAAACTTCTGCAAAATATAATTGCAATCGCATGTATCAAATATGTATTTGGACATGCCTCTGACTATGCTCTTAGAGATCTTCAAAGGATCTGGAATATATAAAAAAATCTGAGAGAATGTCTACCGCCCTTTGGGGATATAGTCGTGATCCTGCTTACGTTTATCCAACTTACCTAGAATCATCTCTTCAATCTCCCATTCACTTGTCATTTCCGTTCTCCAAATGTGTATAGATATCGATACAAAAAGCTTGTCTGAATGACATTCCTGCGATTGTTACGAATACCTTTTACACCAGCGTAACAAATGTGTTCCTTCGTTCATCTAGTCTCAGATTTTTTTTAATCTGTAAATAATAGTGTAACCACTTTCATACCGTTCCCAGGCAGTGGAGTTCCTAGCCGAATGGTCGCTAACGCCTTGCAACGTAGCTTTCCTCCGCGTTCAAACTGGCTTGTTCGACCCCCGCCAAGTTGGAGATAAGCCCAAATGGTTCGCAGAAACATTACAGCCGGTCAGATTCGCGGTCTGGGACGATGGTAGCTCACTCAATGGTGCTCTGAGGCAACTGCAGCGACAGGAGAATCAGCCTACAGGTATGTTGATAAAGGGAAAGCTAGTCTTGTTGATAAATATTTACTGCCATATTATGACGAAAAAGAATATTGTTTTGGCCCGCGTGACAGTTTTTAAATATGTAAATTTTCAGTGTATTTTTATGTAACTCACTTCGCTCACCGTCACTTGACTTGACTGTCACATTATGAATCTAAGATTTATGATTTGTCTGATCTTAACCAGTAAATTACCATGTGATATTTTGCAAGTCCTTAATAAAAAAATTAAAACTCTAAAATCTCGAAAACATCCATCCTTCGATGTATTTGTAGGTAGCTCTCTTTGCTCGCCATCACTTTTGACCTTGTTTGTTTCAGATGAAAGTGGATCAGATTCCGAAGGCGCGGATAGTACTAGCTCATCGTATTCGTCTCTCAGCGATTTTGTTTCGGAGATGGTGTCTTCAGACTTATCACCAGGTATTGGACAACGTATTTTGTTCGTCATTTACTAGGTAGACAGCGCCAAGAGGAAATCTATCCCTACAATCAATGGACGTTGTAGTGTCTGAAATTTTGATGTGATGCAATTAGAAATAATTGAAGCACACTACAATGTTGTCTGAAACACTATTGAACACAATGATCTTTTCAGGGAACTCTCACCATCAACACCATGTTATCGGCGAAACGTATAGCGCTGTGGTGCAAGTGCCAATGACGTTGTCATCATCTTTGGATCCTAAAACAGTAAATATTTTAGTCTAATTTATTTGTATGCTAGTCTTTTTGGCAACTTCAGTTATAGTTTCTAGGATTAATTGTTAGTACAGCTAGCCCATGCTATTAATCCATACCATTCTTATTTTCCCCGCTTAGACTTGTCGAAAATTTCTTGAAAGTATGAACATCTAATTGGATATCTTTCTTGACCAAGCTTTCGGTACACAACCTTTCTTCATTTTCATGTTTACATTTTTAGAAATAAGAAACTAGATGACTTCTGAAAAATGTTATCATGTACACTCAGCAAAAAATGTGGTCTACCACCTTACGGTTGAGGTTCATTTGAACGTTATGAAACAACAAGGTTTATTTTACTATTATGACAGTTAAAAAAGTAAACCTTAGCGGTAGTTACATTTCACAGAAACTGTTGTCAAAAGTGGTAGACCACTTTCTTTGCTGACCGTACTAATTATCTATTGGATCGCTTTTAGACATCTTCAAAATAATCTTATACATAATGCCTTATGTTACAGTCATGCAGATGACTGGCACAGTTTGGCTCAAGATCGAGAGGTGTGGAAAAATGGGAGGGAGGCCTTTGCCTTGCAGTGGGATGAAGCAGGCTAAAAACAAATAAATAAATAAAATACTGCCTTATATCGTGATTTTTGTTACGTATTTTCTGTATTAGCAGAATTCACATTCAATCAAATACTAACAAGACCATAACATTCAGGTGTACAGCCCTCCATCATCCCTAATGTTCGGTGATGAAGAGGAAGTTGGGGGACGTGCGTCAACCTCCCCCTCCCCTTCAGGGGGGAGTAGTTCTGAACACAGCGACGCTTCTGATGATGAACCACCCGCGAAGGAACCGCATCCACCTCCAGTCAAGAAAAGTGTAAGTAGCTACTAGTAGCTATTAGAACACTTATCATTTTTATTTTATTTATTAAATTTGTATAGTTATTAATTACTTACAATCTAACAGCCTAAGCCAAAACGTTTGTAAGCCACTTAAAAGATTCTACATAGATACATAACGGACACAAATCAACTAAAAAAACCATACACAAAGAAAGACAAATAAATGAAGCTTCATCCGGGTTCGAGGACCATCTGCCTGAAGACATGGCCAAGTTTTACATCGCAGAAATTGTGCTCGCTGTGCAGAGTGTACTATTATATGAAAATTTGTGATTATATATGTGGATGTATTTATGTTTGTTACTTTTTCACGCTAAAACTACAGTACGAACTTGCATAATAGGCACAGAAATAGATTATAGTCTAGAATCACATATGCTAGTCACGGAAAAGTTAAGTATTCCCGAGGGACCGCAGGTAACACCGCAGAACGCAGCTAGTACGAGTAGCATCAATATTATAATCATAAAGTACAATACGCAAAACCGGTTTGGTAGGTAAGCAGCTATACAACGCTGTCTTCGTCTTTTAAGCGCCATCAAAAATGGGTTCTGCGCAGCAACTTCAGAGAGCTAAAGATAGGTTGTGCGTATTGTAATTATGTTTGGTAGACCATTAGAGTAGACTCCCGATTGTTTTTCTTTTGTTTATACTTGTAGCTGAAAGTAACGTTTTGCACAGGACACAGACAGCGGTAGTTTCGGACGCGAATCGGATTCGAACTCGACCACGACGCCTAAGACGGTGGTCAGTCGACAACGAGCCGCCGACAGCAGCACTAGCGAGTCGGAACGTGCACTCACACCCTCCCACCATTCGCACTCGCCTCACGCTCATACCAAGGTAGAAACCGCACTCAATTTAATAAGAACCAATATGATTCTTATAGGCATTAGTATTTAATTTTTAACGTAATGGGGATTAATGAACTCTTTAGTTCACTACTCCCCATTACGAGTTCGTATCGGCGCCAACGGGGAATACTGAACGAAAAGTTCACTAATCCCCATTGGATTAGTTAGAGGAATAAGCCATTGCTTCATATTAGGTCTTAAAATAAAGATTCCTTGTAAATTAAATTCTTATCATCAATTATCTGTCCATATCTTATCCATACCTACCTACCACATCCATGTGGGTTCGACACAAGCCGTCATCTCAACATTCTATCCTTTCCTCTTCCGTAATCTACTAAGGTGGAACAACCACTCTTAAGACTTCTTTACCACTGATATGTATTAAGAAATTAAACTTGAAACAGGATCGGGACTATAGCTACTAGGTGCATTCTCTCAGATTAAATAACCAATGATGACGTCTAAGGGAATAGTTAATGCAGATATCATCGGTATTTCCCAGTTATTGTACATTTTGTCCTTTGTTCCAAATAAATAAAAAAAGAAGTTAGAAAATCAACGAGCTTACCAGCTTAGAACTTTGTTCAAGGGATGCCTAAAAATCTAATAAAAAAAAGTGAACTGACCATTAGAAACAAAACAATGACTGTTTTATTTTCTAACTTCAAAACAGCTTAGAATAACATTCGTACTTCATTTCAGAGTGGCAGCGGAGTATCCCGCCAGGCGTCCCAATCGTCTCTTCTAGAACAATTCGCGGCGCAGGCTAAAGAACTCGTAAGAGAGACTACTCGTCAAAGCAGCCAGGAAGGATTATTGGCTCATATGGATAAGGTATTTATTTAACAAATTATCTGCCTACGATGATTTGAATTGATCCTTCGAGCCATTGTTGCTAGTTTAAATCCGGTTCGAAGGACCAATATTTTAAAACATTTTGTTGTTTTTGTGAGAATTGATTTTGAACATATTTGTTATTTATTTTCTTTTAATAAATATTGTGTTACCTACTTGTCATACCAATTAAAGAAGAAAGGAAAAGTAGCAGAAGGAGAAGAGAAGAAAATGTTCGCTCCTTTTGGTCAGGTATAATGAGAGTTTTGGGTTATTTTTAAACCAAAAGCAAACGTAATAGCTTGAGAATAGAATAGAGAGTAGATAGAATTATCACTTTACAAAGGCTAAGAAGACCGTATTTTTTATTCTAAGCTGAAAGAATTGTACATCTTGCATTAATACACAACATCAATAGAACAGACAACTGTAGAAAAAATTGACAATATCAATAGAAACAAAAATCCCTTGCTATTCCTTAGTAATTTTTCCCTTCAAGGAACTTTAGACCGTACGCTACTGCGATATAAGGAATGTATCAGCATCCAAAATGCATTGACATCAATCCAATTTCAAAAAGCTATTAGATGCTTTAAAACCACGCTTCATTTCAAACAGAGTATTCTAGCACTAGCTTATAAAAGAACAATAACTTAATTTTCTCCTTAAAATCTTGTCACATTTTATTATGGTTTAGTCTAATAGCTTATCACCATCACCAAGGTAGATTAGGTAGGTACTTGCTAAATTACATTACCTGCCAAAAACTATCCTATAGAAACTACAAAAGTGCTATGGAGCTCAAAAATTTAGAAAGTCGAGCTCTATACTTCTCACTTTACTAACAGTTAGTCTTCTATATCAACAATATTATAGATTTAGGGTCAGCGCAGCAAAACCGTCCTCGGTGAATAACAGCCCGCGCCGTTATTTTGTAGTTAGCATTTTGTCATTTTTCGTGATGATCGTAAGTTTATGATAATGTTTTGAGGATTTGTGACTATATCACTAGGTACAAAGGGTGTAATTCCGTTAAAATTAAAACTTTTTTGTCACGCGGACATAATTTAGCTTTGAATTTGTACGTCACGCTATAATCTATAATATTGTTGATTTGCCATCTTGGGACCACTCACAGTTGGTTAAATAAGACCTTATGTTGTTATTTGGTCTCTACAGCTAACATTACATGCAAAAAAGGCCGCAGAAGAGGCATCGAAAAGTATGCACGTAGCTTCAAAGTCCGCTCTTGAAGCGAGTAAAACAGCCACTGCCGTTAGTAAGAACACTTTTGAGGACCTCACTTACGTCGGCAAATCTACTTTGGGCGACCTCACAAAGACTGCTAAGGAAGCTGCCACGAAGAAGGGATTAATAAAGGTAACTACAGTACTCACAACCGCTCTTTGTCTCTCTGAAGTTAGGCACTAAACGATTGCGCAGGTTTAGTAAGCTAGATAGCACGATGAAACAAACTAAGCGAGTGAGCGAGGCAGCTATACAAAGCTGTCTTCGTCTTTTAGGCGCCATCAAAAATAGGTTCTGCGCACTTCAGTTGTGCATATTGTAAAAGGGTTTAAACTTCGATATTCGTACAGTGGACTCTGTCTTCAGTAAGATGCAGTCGCTGACTTAACCTCAGTGGCCAGATGGACTTGCTTTAAACAATTTAGTATTTCTGAAGGAAAAAAATCATGAAAATACATGTTGTGCTGACCGAACATAGAGTGGGACAAGGGCAGGTAGATGATGATGATGGTTAAGGAAAAAATCGTGAGGAAACAAGTTAGTATTCTTAAAGGTGGCGATGGGCTTGCAACCTGCCACGTATGGAAAACTAACTTCTGCAAATATGTATTTGGACATGCCTCACGCTACCCCTTAGACCTTCTACGTCGCTTTGTGGATACAAACGTGCTCCTGTTTTTTTACACAGTCTCTCTGGGTGAAACCGTTGCTAATTTTCATTCTATTTATTTTGATTGACTTTATTTATCAACAGGGAGAAAGCCAAGACTTGCCAAGCAGTCCTCCAAACAGACGCGATTCGACCGCGCTACAGACCACCAACCTTTTAACCGCGACGCACAGAGACTTCCTCTCCAATATCAGCTCGGATCTAAATGGCCTAGCCGCTTCTACTTCTAGCATGTTTAGCGGTTTCTTTGGATCTAATAAAGGTGAGATTTATTTCAAAAGGTTATCCAGCAATAGTTCGTGATTTCATGTTTGATATATGGACAATTGGACAGGCTAAGCTCAAGTCCTTATTCACAGTCAAGCATACATTTTTGGACAGTTCTCTACGTAAATTGATCAATAAAACCTGGAGATACGATGATTTCTCCGCCAGAGATTTAGTTGCTTTTGGTCAGAGTAACGGGATCTCATGTCAGTGAAAAAAAAAGAATTTATTTACAGAAACTAAGCTACTACAATATGTACATAAAATTACAAAATACAATAGAATCAGTCAAGTTATCTAAGGATCGTCGTAAAAACGATCTATATATAGCTCAACTGATCCAGGTCACTGCCAGTCGGAAGCGTGCCCAAAACACTGGCGGCGTTGCCACGCTGAATGGCAATGCTGATTCTTTGGGCCAAAAATTCGCCAGCTCTTGAATCACGCGACGCGTGAAAAAATAATAAATAATGCTGGACTTTTTCACACAGCATCATCTAGCCCCAAAGTAAGCAGAGCTTGTGTTATGGGTACTACAATGACTGATATACTACTTATATACTTTTTGTTTGTAAATACATACATATTATTTTTTTTAAGCGCGAAATTCTAAGATTGTGTACTAGCTAACTAACAACTTATTCCTTTTCCTATTGCGTTACAGTTCTTTCGAACTAGTGTACTGAACCTACCCAATTATTATAATAACTACCTAACAGCTTATTTTCTATACGTGCTGTGTGTCTATCTATCTCTTAAAATGTAATTTGTATGATGTACTAACGGTTATAAAATTGTGTGATTTTGTGTGTTAAAATAAGTGTACCTAAATGTACCTACCTTTAAAACGGTCGCCTTGCATGTGTTACCTATAAAATGTAAATCCGTAATTGGCTGTATGGAATAGAAATAAGTTTTAGCATAGATAATAAGAGCTGTGGATTTTGTTGATAAATAAATAAATAAATAAATATACATAGGAAACACCCAGACCCGAGACAAATATCTGTAGATCATACAAACATTTGTCCCGCGGCGGGGATCGAACCCGCAACCTTCTGCGTCGCAGGCGGGCTTTCGCCCACTGTGCCACAGAGGTCGTCAAGATTCTAAAATTTAGCTTATAATTATGTAAGTCTCTTTTTAAATAAATATTGCAGGCAAACAACCACCAAAAGCAGCGGAGTCGATCCGCTCTGGCGGCGTTTCTCCCGGAAGCGCTAGTACCGCCGCATCTTTCGGTCCATTCTCTCAAGGAGCTAAGGGTCTGGTCCAAAAATCTCCGCTCATACGTCACGCGGCGCCAACGCCCGCGCCCCCGCCGCCCCATGCCCGCTCCGCTGCCAACACAGAGAACCAAGCCTTCCTCAACGATGTGAGTTACATAGACATCCATAGTGACGTCACTAGGAGTAAAAGCTAAGCGTCTGGTCCAACGGTATCCGCTTATATACGTCACGAAATCAAGCTTAAGCCAAAATGGTCTGAGTATGCGGAAATAGCAAGCCACGTATAGCAAAACGAGTAAGGAGCAGTCGCAGGTAAGATGTGTCGTGCGTTGACTGTAGGGAATTATTTATTCGGTAAATAGGATGGTAAAATGCCAGGGACTGGTTTACATTTTTCGCTTTATATGTTAGGGATGCAGCGCGGACGCAAATAATATCGAACTTGGTCCTTAATCTGATAAAGATTGCCTCTATATCTCTCTACTCTCAACTTTTGTAGGATGCGAATCAATGTTTTAAATAGCGCCATCCTTTTTGTTAGATAGTTGACAAATAATTACAGGACAAATCTAACTTGAAAGGCGATTCAAAGACCGCAAATCCTCATACCAAAATCAAAATCAAATATTCCTATTACAGTTGGTTCAACACGTGCTGGAAGGTGAAGGTGTGGGCTGGCTCAAACTGAACCGACTGAAGAAACTGATGGAAGACGAGTCGTATAGAAACATGGTTCTCAGCAAACTGAATAGAAACTTCAACCGGAAATCCACGCCGTGTGATAAAGTCGATGATGTTGTAAGTTTCAACATTTAACTGTAAGAGTAATATATTAATTTTTTGAGGTTATACAGGATGAGTTCTCTTGGCTGCCTCTTGAAGGGAAAATCTAAACAGCTATAGTTTTGGTGTTTTGTGTTGTGTGTTATGTCCGTACTCAGACGCTAACGGCTACCTATTCAGTGTCTCAGAGTACGGACATCAGACTACTTTGAAATGAAAGTTAGTAAAAATAGATAAAGATAAATCATTTATTTGTTCTGAATATGGTATAAAACAGTATGTTACATTGTCATTAGTTGTTAGCGTCCAAAATATCCAGTCATAATAATTATGACGTACAAATATAGTTCATTTATTAAAATTATGTTAAAGCATGCAAAATTACAATTAATACATTCTAATTTCCAGTTCTTTTCCAGTCCATCCAAAGGTTGTCTGGAAGAGATCGCTTTTAGCGATAAGGCCGCCCATTGTACCTACTTGTTATTTTGTGTTCCTGTTATGTTTCTTCTGTGTACAATAAAGTGTTTATCTATCTATCTATCTAATTATGTCAAATTCACATCTCAAAAAATCCTTGAGTTTGAAGACAGCGTTTAAGAATGTCTGTCCTTTTTTATGTATATTTTTAAAGATTTTTTATCTATACTCAATTTATTACAGTTCATCAGCAAACCAATTTGGAAAGGCATGCTCAAAGTTCTCCAAGCGGTTGTCCATGGGTTAGAACACACGTACTCTAACTTCGGTTTAGGTGGGATGGCGTCAGTGTTCCAACTGGCAGAAATGGCACATACGCATTACTGGAGTAAGGAGATTGCGTGTTTAGGCGATGGCGGGATGGCTAACTCGGCGCTATCTGATTATCGACATGATTTGGACACACCCTCTGCGCCTTCGTCTCGGAAAAGTTCTCAGTCAGGTATTTTACCTAGTACTTTAATATATATTTTGAATTGTATAGTGAAATGCTGATTGCAAAATATGGTATAGGCCACAGTCACCGTCTGATGATGGTGATTTGTTTGTTAACTCCGAAAAAATTATTTTACCATTATACATTATCCCTGATGAACATAGGCTTTTATCCCGGGAGAGTGAAGTTTTCCCGCAGGACCGCGGGTAACACCGCGACGGACAGCTAGTGTTTAATAAAAATCTCAAACTCTCAGTGTCTATCACGCAACGACGACAATATTTATGCAAACTATTTCGTACTTCGTCTTTCTATTAGTAACCTGTAAGAGAATCAAACAACAAAGACAGTAATATAAAAACAATATTGTTTTATTCAGATATACCAACCGTTAACTACCCCGAGATGGATTCCAGCGAAGCTCAGAGCACCACGGAAATGTTTAAAGACATGTTGAACCAAAAACGGAATCTTCTATACAGTAAACTAACTTCATTCGACTCAGACGTAAGTGTATATACTGCTATTGAATCTGTTGCATGGTGGCGATACAGTACGTGCTAACCTGATGTAAATATGTATACCATATAATATATAACGTATCAGCCCCTTGAGCATGTAACTATACCTTTGAGTGACCTTGTGTAATGTGTTATAGTCGGTCCAACTTAATAGGCCACATTTGACGTTTGTCAGTTTGAGCTTTCTAGTGAGGTGACGTTCTTAAAAACTTCGATTATGTTCGAAGTCCGTATCGATTCATTCACATGAATTAAATTTATCGCCAGGTAAACCGTTAACTAAGAGTAGGTAAGATCAGTTAAAAAAAACGGGGTCTGAAAAAAACAGCACACCAAGAACGCAAAGTCACTTTGCACAACGATCAAGACTGCGTCACAATCCCATTAATTATTTATTTTGATGAAAATTGTTCAAATCTTCATTTTGAAAAGTCAAAAGTTTATGGTTGTTTTTTTTTTTTTTTTTTTATGATTAATGGGTCGGCTCTTGACCTCGAAACTAACATAAGCAAGAATGAGGTCTACGATGGAGCGAGCCTACCCAGAAGGTGCCTATTAACTCTCTTCTTGAAAACAACAGGGTCATAGCTCAGCGGAAATACAGACGCGGGAAGCTGATTCCAAATTTTTGCAGTGCGCATAATAAAAGAACTTTGAAAGCGCTTAGTTCTAATAAGTGGAAACAAACATAGAAAAAAAGTTTTTATGCGATATTCCCGTAGTCCATTTACATAAGTACTTTTTGGTATTAAGTAACGTTTTTCGGGATAAATAAGTTTATTTAAAAAAAACAATAAGTATTTAATGCGCCATCATTCATCATCATTAAAGGTGAAATATTCCCTTACGAGAAATCATTTCATTCGATTATAACTCTCAAATTTCGATTATTTTGGGTAACATACCTAGTGTCAAAAGAAAACAAGGGTTTACTGACGCAACATTGTAACAACGTTCAGTTCTCTCTAAAACAGAAATTGTTGTGAAACATAATATGTTCGGATGGTGTATTATGCAAAAAAAATCATAAAATGACCTTCTTTTGTCGTTAATACAATAACTTATTTAACCGCAATTGAAAAAAAGTTAAGCAATTGTGCAGTACTAACTTCGATAAAATAGTAGTATTTTATGCCCGCCGGTACAAAGTTACGTTGTTAAATTTTGATGAAATGTCAAATGTGGCCTATTAAAATGGACCGACTATAGTAAAGTCTGATTTGCTAAGTTTACAGCTTTACTGTTGTTTGTTTGAAACAGTTTGCTTTTCAATGTTGTAAGAAATACTCAGATTCTACTATATGGAAGATTATTTTTCAAAATTCTAAATTGATAAAAGTATATTTTATAATTGGTTACTAAATTCTTGTTATAAAAAAAATGTAAGATAAGTCCCGTTACGAGGTAAAGCTAAAACCATATTCGCCATGGACGCTACGATCAACAGAAAATGTTACTAAGTCAAAAAATGAATGGTAGTCAAGGCAAGTATGGTACAGGCTGATTTTGACGGCAGGCGGCGCCTTCCGATTGTTCGGCCGACGAGAGCGGCTCGATCACAACCAACCGAGCCAATCTCTACGACCATCGCGCCTCCTTTAAGTCAAACCTCTCTGACACTGACGTCATGCTCCTCAATGTAAGTCCTAGTGCGTTGTGTGTTCCCCTGTCAGGATCGGGGTCAGAAATGTTTGAGTAACTCGCGGAAATCAGGTTCAATGTTAGTCATTCTTGACTCGACAATTTCAGTCTATTTCTTTACACCTCCAAAACTGTCTCTTGTGCATCTTTTGCTTAAAACTTATCTGTACAGTAAGCGTTACCAATCTGTAACCCCCTGATAAGATAGATTGAAAAACGTGCATCATGCAGGGGGCTAGGAATGTTACAATACAAGTTTATGACGCTGACTGTACCATTAACTTCTGTCGTCGAAGAATCTACGTTTAAAAGACATTTCCGACTCCGTGACTGTTGTAGCTCCCAATTGCTTTCCGCTTTCGTATCGCAATACGACAAATAGCTATACCCGAATCGGCATATTGGATATCAAAATTAAATCGGCTATTTGTCGAAAACCATTATTTGACCACAGAACGTTGTATAACTAGGACCGAAGAGATCTAGCAATACACAACTAATAATTTAAAGAATAACTTTTGTCTTGATGAAACTAAGAAGAGATTTTCACGTCCCGTGGTTAATCGGTTCTAGATGTAATTTTGTGCATGTTGTTTGCATTTTTGAGTGACATTTATAGTTTTGTGCCGACTGACCATGCATAGGCACGAATGGAAGATGACTATTTGATAAGTATTGAGAACAGCTGCACGGATTCAAAGGTGGTAAGAAAGAGTGCACTGCATCTTCGCAAGATTCCATGTTAAGTCTAGTGGCACATCTGACACTTGCAAAAATGAATAAATAAATAATATGAAAGCTTCAAGTATTGCCATCTCTTGCTAATAATAGAAAGTGACATATCATAAGAAGTGTTTTAAATTTAAAATGCGTTACATTTTTACTAAATTGGTTTCGATTCTAGTAGTAGTAAAATAAAGGTAGAATAAAATAAATGAATAAAGTTATTCTGTAGTCCTTTATCCAATTTGCCAGCTTTGAAAGTATTGATGGCAAAGATTTTTATCGATCTAAAATTTTCTATTAGCACATTGGCCTGTATCTTCAAACTGCTTCCAAATTTTTAATAAAGTAATCTCTAGTTTAGCGCAACACTTATACACAATAGAACCAACACAGCAAAATTGCATTACATTGGCATCAACAAACTAATACATCAACAAAATTGGTTTATATAAGTGTTCCATTTTGCTAAAGGTATAAAGTCAGATGTGTCTATGTGGCGCATTTACTTTAGTCGTTATATCTTTAGGTGTGTCGTCCAAGCTCATCGGGTAAGCCGAGGGCGGCGAGCGTGTTTTCCACAAAGTCGATGGGATATCGACCGCCAGTCGGGGTGCCTGTGACGTCACCACTCACATCGCCCGATACTGCGCGCACATATCTGTACCAAGGACTTATTGGTGTGTTTGAATAATATCTTCTTGTGGTGTAGTTCTTTCGACGATATGTGAAGGATTTAAAGGTGTGTCTTATGAGGCCCTTTCATGAACTTGAAACGAGTTTGCATGTATGAAAATGTTTGGTTTTGGAATGCTTTGAATGATCAATAACAGTCATCCGCGGAATTCAACCTACTTCTTCTGTTTCAAATTACTTAATTGAAAATTTCGCTCACCATAACATAAGAAAACTTGGGATCTTCTGCGTTTCAACCCTTCCGGCCGTTTTCGCAACTAATTTTCGCAACCAGTTCTGAAAGCGAAAATATCTGCCTTTACCCGCAACTGGTTGTGGTCTTCAGCCGCAACCAGTTGCGAAATCACAACATACTGAAACTGAATGGTTTACCTAATCACGTAATTACAATAAACAGGTTTTAAGCTTATTACGGTTAGACAAAACAACCACCTAGATATCATGCTGGAAGACTGATTGTTACACCTAATAGCAAAACTTTTTAACATAAAATAACTTGCAGGGAAGGAACGATCGAGTATATGGGACCAAATGCAATTCTGGGAGGATGCGTTTCTAGACGCCGTAAGTCAAGAGAGAGACATGATCGGTATGGACCAGGGCGCCAATGAAATGATGGAGCGATACAAATGTCTGAGCGAGACGGAGAGAAAACGCCTTGAGCATGAAGAGGACAGACTGCTGTCCACCGCGCTGTATAACCTCACCGCGGCGATGGTGCTATTCGAAGTAGATGCGGATATAGTACGGAATAAAGTGAGGAGGTTGCTTGCCAAGAGTCATATCGGGCTTATTTATAGTCAAGAAGTTAATCATCTTTTGGATGTGGTACACACGTTGGTAAGTATTTTTTATCCTTACTTTGTTAATTTTATATTAGCTTTTTAGCTGTTGTCAGTTCCTAATACTTATTGTAAATGTTGTGCATGCCTGTAATGGGTGTACATTCTATAGAGTGACTGATTTAAAATGTTCCTACAAAATGTGTATTATGTATGCTGTTGGTGTTGCCTAATAAATAAATAAATAAATTTTAAGATTGGGCAGACTGGGCCTCCGTCGATGAGCGATAGTTATCACAACTACCCTCTTCTTTCTTCAGAATTTGCAGAAACAATGGCATTTACGCTGAAACACACGACAATTTGTTTTTTTTTAAAACACAAGTGATGCTATAGAAAAACAGTAGCACTCCACGAGTGCCGGCAGAAGTGAAAACTTGAACGGTTCTAAACTTGACATGACAAATAACCCGGCGTGTCGGTGAGCAGTCACGTGACTCGCACGTGACCTTATCGAGGCGAATCCAAAATTTTTTTCTCATCAAGAAGTTTCCACTTCATGAAAACTAATTTTCTGTTTCAAGTTCTTGTAGTTTTTGTGAGAAATTGTTTAGGTATTACTCGTATTAATATCATCATTCGCCCCTCCTCTCGTTTATTGTCACTTTTGGTTGTCATGGTGCGCGATATAGAATTCTCTATTTTTACAGCACGGCAATGACATAGAGTTGCGGCCTCTAGGCTCGCGACTCCTTCGTCGCGCGACTTTCACGGTGCACGAGGGGGATGCGGGCGCGGGGGGCGAGCTGCGCTTTATGGAGGTGCGGGACGACGGACTCGTGCTGCGCTCCACGCAAGGTAACACTTACAATGCTTGTCTTCGCGGGATAAATGTTTGTATGATCTGTAAATATTTGTCTCGGGTCTGGGTATTTTCTATGTATAATATGCAGACCATTATTATTTATTCACCCATCTACCAAGATTTTGAATAGCCTATATGCGATTCCAGGTTTCTTCCTCCTATTCCAAGTTTCTTCCAAATCGGTTAGTATATCCAGAAACAATTGTATATCTGATACTTTTGTATGTTCTTAAAAAACAACGATCGATGACGATTAATGCAATCAAAGTGTACGTGTTGAGCAAATGTCTGTCGAAACTTCTTCCAAAACCTGTTGTAGGTTTTATTGTAACAATCTTAACTAACAATCTTAACAAACCTAAGCCTAAGTTTGGTAAAAAGATTAGATAGATAGATAGATAGATCATTTATTTATAAAAGTAGTTTACATTATCATTGTTAACAGTGCCTTAAATCCTATTATTATTTAGACGTGATTGAAACACAATCATCTAAACAAACTCACAAACTTTCAGCTTTATTATGTGTGGGATTGTGGGGCGTCATTCTAATAGAACGCGAATGCGCCATCGTACACATTCGCGCGATATTAGTTCGTACGAACGCGCGATCAAACACATTGATGTCAAATGCCGAACTTTGCAGACGTTTTGGTAAAAATTCTACTCGGACAAGAATACTCGGACAAAATCTATTGATACACTGATGGACGTAGAACTCGCCTTCAGATTGGCTAAACAGTTTTAAAAGAAATTCTTATAAAGAATAGCTTTTCATGAAATAGCTTGTACTCTTATACCAAAGAGTAGCGCCAATCTTACACTTTGTCCTATAGTTCAAAATATCTGGCAGGTACAATCGTGGAAAGATGGTGGTACGAGCGACTTGTGAATATGACATACAGTCCCAAAATACGAGTGTTGTGCCTTTGGAGGAAGAACGGCGGTCAGACGCAACTGCATAAATACTACACCAAAAAGGTAATTTCAACTATCAATCGATAGTTTTATCGAGTATGTATATAGTTTTATATAAAACTCGTGACAAAATGTAACTACCTAAATTTTAGTGTGTAAGTAATCGATAACATAAGATACCCTAATTGTTTATTCGACTGACAAATAACTTATTAATACAAAAAAAAAACCTTAAAATAGATTTTACTTTACAAATCATGCATGTCTGTTTGTTAGTAGTCTGGAAAAAGTAACTACTTATCCTTTGGGATTTTAATTAAGTTGGGACCAATTCTGGATTGAAACCATTTGACCATTGATGTTTCGATTTGGATAGGCCTCCAGTGGTTGAAGTCAGGCTGTCGATAATGATGAGTAATCACATTCATATAATAAATTGTATAATAACTTTGGTTTCAGTGCAAAGCATTATACTACTGCATCAAAGAGGCGATGGAGAAAAGCGGCAGAAGGCAAGACGCCGCGGAATTGGGGGGAGAGTTCCCTATCCAAGACTGCGCGAGTGGGGAGGGCGGACTTATACAGGTAATGTTCGGATAACTTTAAACTAAAATAGGAACTTTTCTTTTTCTTTTGCCTATTGTATCCCATTGGGCTAAACTCCCACAAATGTTCACTGATCCCTCTTTGAACAGGAACAGTAGTAGAATCACCTAGTTTTAAGACGATTTTTCGAAGTGATTCCAACTGTCCTACTGAATAAATGCTTTTTGACATTGATGATCAATGCTCTTTGGCGATCTCAGACTATTATATTGCAAATCCGAGGATTTACATCATCATTTGCCTGCCCTTATCCCGCTTATGCGGGGTCGGCACAACATGTTCTCTTCTTCCACTCTCCCCTATCACTCGTCATCCTCGTATCCACTCCCTTCTTATCCATATCTTCTTTCACACAATCCATCCATCTTTTCTTTGGTCTACCTCTACTCGCATATCCATCCACATTCACATTCATCCGAGGAATTTACATATATGTACTTAAATATTAGAGGACATGTCACGTTTCAATACTATTAAACAGTGATGGAAAACATCGTGAGGAAACCGGCATGTCGTAGAACATAAAAAGAAAATACGATAAGAAGAACAGCATCATCTAGCCCGTAACTAAGTAAAGCTAAATATAGGAGCCAGATAACTAATACTTTCTTAAATAAGTACCTCCAGTACGCACAACCGATCTTTGTCTCTCTGAAGTTAGGTGCACTAAAAGATTGCGCAGGTTTGATAGAGTAAGCGAGATAGCACGGTGCAACAAACTAAGCGAGTGAGCGAGGCAGCTATACAATGCTTCTTCGTCTTTTAGGCGCCCTCAAAAATGGGTTCTGCGCAGCTACTTCAGAGAGCTAAAGGTTGGTTGTGCGTATTGTACTTGTGTACAAAACAAACATGTATAAAAATAAATAAAGCATGTGTAAAACTGTAATTTTAAGGTGTGCATGGAAGGCGTGGGTCTACTCTTCCACCACAGCAAGGTATGTTGCGCCGCTTTCAAGTTTTTATATTTTTGTCGGCTTATTTATGTCATTTACCAGTACAGTTACATCGTATGATATACCAAAACTTAGTTAAACTGAGCGTTTTGGTGTAATCATGGCAGGTAAGATTTGTTCGTGTTTCCGCTTAATTTAGGTCGTCTCGTTAGGTATAATAATGTAGAATGTCGTACGGCATGTATGACAATCTACGATACTCTGGGACAGCGTCCAGGCTACGCTACGCTTCATTGTATTCGATATTGTATCGGTGCCATCAGCGCATTGTTGTCGTTCCTATTACATGAAGCTTCTTCATCCGACAGACGACACTCGGAACAGGCAATGTGATCAACATTCTGCTATCAACAAAAAAATCCCACATATAATTTAAGCCCATGATTATTTGTTGATAAATGTAGTTGATTTAATCATCCGGACGCAAGGACCTCTCAAACTTTCCTATCGAAATACAATACTTTCTTATCTATTACAATTTTTCTATAATTTTCATGTATTTAGTATATTTACTTACGTTTATATTTTATTCGGATAATTTTGCATTGTTTATTTTATGAACAGCTTCAAGAGGATGATATCCATTATTTGTCCCTTACCTCTGTATGTACAAGTGGATGTTAGTTTGGTTAGGTTGTCCCTTGCGCCGCGCCGCGCCTGCATGCGCTAGGTATCCGCTCCCGTGGCCGCTCGCTAGGAACTTTTGAGATGGTCCTTGACTCGCGCTCGGGCTCGACCCGCACTAATCTCTTGTTTTTATCTGTTCTACTCTCCCCGGACACGCCGAACCGCGCCGCTGCGCTCAAGGATTTCGAGGTACATAGTGGTTCTCACTAGTGGCTGGCTCTTACGATCGACCCGACCTATCTCTCTCAGTCACGGGTACCGTGAGCGCGATCGGTTCCGATCGTTCGAGGTCGTAGGGCTTTACTTGTAGTTTTGAGGCTTACAGATTGTTTTTAGCCGTTGTTAGCGTTGTATTAGTTCTCCCGAGTGCGACGACGCCCGGCGCCGTCGTGCATGCACATAGACGCCCTTTGTTTTATCTGTTTATACATATCGCACCCGACAGCTTGCATTCGTACCGTTGATCGTCCGGCGAGCGGTCTCTATCTTTCGCTCCCGCATTGCGGAGAACTAGTTCGTTTGTCCCCTCACCCGGAACCTGAGCGAGCGTCACGTCAGCGCCGAACGCTTAACGTACGCGAGTCAACGAGGTCAGTCGTAGAGCATCTGCCATCTCACAAGTTCTGGTGCGGCCCTCGCTACCTCCCGCCCCCATACCCCCATACCCCCCCCCCCCCCGCCCCACTCCCCGCATCTGACCTCGCAGCACGCACTGCCTCGCTCTCCTCTCCGCTTCGAACTCTGCACCGCCTCACAAGGTCCCGATCACTCCACTTACGAGAACTCACCGCACGAAATACCAAGCTTACCATGACTGTAAATAGAGTAAAATGACGTTTGAGTTTAGACAAAAGCGTCTTTTCTACAACCGCATTGAAACTTAAATGCCATATTAATCTACGAGTATTCTACTAGAAATATGGTCATGGTAAGCAGGCAGATTAAACTCAAATAAGAAGCCTGCTTGAAAAATGTAGACGCTCTGAATGCAACGCCTCGTCGAAGCTAGTCGCTCTCTGCATTGTAGCCTGCATGGTTGCATGTTGTTATAATTATAGTTTTTTTTACTATTTGTTAAAGATATTTTGGAGTCATGGGCATTTATCGGAATGCAGCTGAACCATTGTTGATGTAATGTTTTTTTGCATGTTTCCCGTAATACCCCCTACCCGAAACAGTTCAAACCACGTTCAAACGTTAGACAGGTCAATAATCTAATGATTTTGTTGACTCACTGACCCAAAAAACTTACTAGAAATAGAGTACACAATGAAATTAGTGTTTATAATTATGAAGTTTGTGTTATAGATTTAATATTTTTTTATAGCATAGCGTTAGCATTTTTGATTGGCTTATCGTATTTTTTTAATTTGTCTCTGTTCCAGTTCTTTGTGCGGCTGGACCACATACGGAAATGCTTCACTCAGAATGGCGGAATCTTCGTTTTAGAAGAATTCAGTAAGATTTATAAAATACTTAATCAATATTACATTAACCACTATATTTTTTAAAATTATTTTTAACTGTGTTGTTGATTATTTCACGATGAGCCTAATAATCTAGCGTTTTACCATAGAACGTGACATAAAGTTATTCCGGAGTGTAAACTGTCAAAATGTATGGTTATTTTTGATTTATTCGGTGGAATAACTTTATGTCACGTTCTATGGTAAGACGGCTAGACTTTAGTACCACCAAGGATGTACTTTTAATTTATTATTTAACTGTGGATCCGAATCTTAGTCAAATAAGTCCCTTAAATAAAAGTTTATTCATTTCAGTGAAATGTGTTATGACTTTTTCTAATTTAAACTATGTAAAGTGTGTCTATTATGTTTTTTCAGATCCAAAAACAAGACAAATAATACAAAGAAAGTACAAATCTGTGATGGTGAGTATCTGCATAATCAATGAATTTGTGTCGCATATGTAATGTAATGTTTATTTGTGTTCCTTTTATGTTGTTATAGGCAGAGAAAGTAGTATTTGATCTGCACCGTCTCTTCTCCATATGGCTTTCTCGATACTTTCTCTATCTCGAGGCAAACGAGAGTGTACATCATGTTTTTAGTTAGTTATTTCCCACGTGTACGTATAACAATGTTTCTTAATTTTCGCTATTTCTGCCTTTCTATCCTTGCTTCTCGCATTGCATGTCCATTTCTCTCGCCTAACAGGTAAGTGATTTTATTTATTCATTTTATTCTATTTTCCCTCATTTATTACTAATTTGTTACCAATTTTATAAACTTTGCAGCCAGTTTGTAGGTATCTTTAAAGAGAAATTGATATAAATACCCCTACCCCTACTGAAAAAAGCTGGAAAATTTATCTGGGCCAAATTCGATCTAGAACATTAAAAAAAAAAAAACATTTATCAATGAAGATTCCTAAAGACTTCTTTTATATAGGCGGACCAAATCTGCTACGCGGTACTTTGCGTGTTTTCGTACTTCGCGGCGGGACAGGAACAGAAGAAGGCGATATTGGATCAGGCGGCGCGAGTGCCTCCCGCGTCTCCGTCTCGACTCGCACCTGCCTCGCCTCGACTGGCTGCCTCGCCTACGGAGCCTCACAGGGTCAGCCCACAGGTAGCGTATAAACAAGCTCACAGCTTTATGCGATATTGGAGCAGAAACCCCAGGTAAAGACAAGCTCAAAGCTTTAGCTCAAAACAACTAAAAACAAGCTCACAGCTTCATGCTTATTTGAGCCTAAGTACTACAGGTGAAATGTTTGTTCTACACTTCATGAGTGTAACTCACTGGTAAAAAGTAACAGGCGAACAGCCATTATAAATCGCGTGATCTAAAAGCTGGAGCCTTAGTTACTCGGATGTGAATCCAATATTATTTGAGCTGAATATTCCGTCGATAAGAATTAAGATCAATCTATGAGCTCGGTCTGACCCTAGCTAGGATGATTGGTAGTCTTGAGTCCTAGAGGAATTGGTCCTAGAGAAAAAAATTGCAACTCTGGTTGATGTTTCATGTTAGAGAAATGCCCTGGTGCGTATTTGGCCCAACAGATCATTGCCAATATTGCCATTCAGCATGGTAAACCGGTCAGTGTTTCAGTGTCGTGTCTACAGGGTCTTTCATTTTAAACTACACAAACTGACAAGGATTAATTTTTGGGTTGTAAATAGACGTTTGACCGTATCAATTTAATTCCTAAGCCGATCTTAGTTTTCACTTCAAAATTTATCTTTTATTCACTTTTAGGGCATGTTTGAGGAGAACGGACGTTTCACCTATCGCAACGCAGCTACATCACGTCGTACACTCGAATGGAATAAGTTATACAAGAAGCAAGAATTAATTGAAATGATAGTCTTTATCGATTTTCTCGGGATTTTCATAACATAACAAAAAAAACATTACATAAATATTTTTAAATTTCTTTGTTGAACCCAATACCTGAATCAAGTTAGTTTAAAATGAAAGAGTGTTTTCAACGACCTTTAGGCTCAATTGATAGTTTATTTTTCTATTCTATTTTTCTCTCAATTGATAGTTGATCTTTGGAAATAGGTATGTGGTAGGTTAGTTTGTGTAATGACTGTGACCAGTTTCTGTAGATCGTGATTCATGAACAGGTCGAGAAGAAGTCTCCAGTGCATAGAGAGAAGGACAGAAGTTTGGTGCGAAGCGAGGCTGAGAGTAAAGCTGAGGGCGACGAGCGGCCGGGGGCGGGGCGGGGAGGGGGGCAGCCTCCACCCGCCCCCGGGAAACCTACTGATACTACTAGTAAGTACTTTAAACTGTTACAATGCGGTCTACCGACTTTTATGTAAAAGTAGCTGACCCGGCGAACTTCGTGCTGTCATATTATAAAAAACTGTTCGATTGTTTTATTGTCCTGACAATAACGAACACAAAACAGAATTAAGTATCCAATTTGGTGCAGTCGTTCAGAAGATAAGCGCGTACATATATTTCGGCGATAGATTTATCAATTTTTTTAATAGGTTTGATTGTCCTGTAGAAACAGCAATGGCGAAAATTGTGCTATTTTTTTGCAGTTATGTAAATTCCTTGAATCTTCGAAACACCATTTTAGAACAGTATTTCGTACAGACGTTTCTGCATGATTTGTATAAAACTACTTTAAAAAGTGTATGCATATAGAATACACGTGTGCCCTGTTCATACCGCATCAGACTCACGTTCGTTTCATTATTATTTCCAGGTCCGGACCACAGAAGCTCGTCTGTATCCCCGGACACAGGCCCTCAGCGTAAGAACAGCTTACCTCCACGTCGGCCGCCGCCCCCGGCGCCGCCGCATCAGCGCCTCGCCCGAGCGCACTCCCTCGCGCCCGCTCCCTCGCGTCCGCTCGACCCGCCCTCCGTAAGTAAACCACGAGCGAGGATGAAGATTTTTTTTAGTTTTGTAGGAAAAGTATCAATCTCTCAGGAATAACATTTATATGGGCCCACTTTAAGAGTTTACTCATTACAAAAAATAATTTTGAAAATCGGTCCACAAATTACAGAGAAATAGGTGAACATACTAACATAAGAAAACATACAACTCCTCCTTTTTTGAAGTCGTTTAAAAAGAGGCATATTTCTTGATAATAATATTGTTGTAACCTAGCCGAACTTTTTATATGAATGTTTCAGATCCCCCCTCGCGTGGCACCTACTGTGATCCGCGCAGCAGGCCCTCCCCCCGCACTCCCCCCGCGGCAACTCTCCGCCGCCGCAGACCTCAATGTTGTTCCTAGGTAACTAACATTTACGTATCTTATGTCCTGTTTTTTGTATTAAAAGTAACACTTTCAAACGCGATATTTATCATAATTTAATGGTATTGGATTTTTCGATATTTCGCCGCAGTTGTCATGATCACATGATCACACAAAAACATTTAATCATACTAACTGTCCCGTTATTAGTGTTATAAAATCTTATGTCCTGGTCACCCAAAGTTGCCCATTGTTTACAATTTATTAGCTTAAAATATAGGTAAGGAGGTAGCGGATATTTCTTGATAAAAGCACTAACGTCAGTTTGTCATAACCTGTAGTGTTCGGTGATAATCCAGGCTTATCTTATTTTAGAACTGATTTTGATAAAATAAACCACAATGAAACAGTGGAGACTGTGTCTGAATTAATAATATTGACGATAGACAATTTACATACTTTAATATCTGTGTTTTAAATCATGCAGCCCAGCCTATAACACTAACAACCAACCGTAAGGTAATGCATTGATTCTGCACATCCATTAGGCAGTAGTTGCATTAAAAAAAATGTTAAATCCATTTAGAATCATAGAATTGGTAACATGCAAATCTCACCAATAACTTATATATTCATTTGTTTACAGAAACGAATGTAAGTAACTTGTAAGTAAAGTAATTGTTGCGTCTGTTGGCTGCTAATCAAAAAACTGCTATAAAAATATTGCTGAAGATTCTGTTGTTCACTAACTTGGAAAACATACATTTGAACGAAGTTAAAATAAAAAAAAAACATGATTACGACTGTATCCCCGAAGCGCAATAGACATCATAAATAGTGTGTTCCAATGATGTTAAGAAAAGTGTACCTATTCCAAATCATTTGACATCTTCAAATGATTTGGAATGCATATAATCAGAGACATAAAATAAAAAAATACAGATGGTAATGCTAGCGGTAACCCGATATTAAACATAGCACAATTATTGCGCATAAATCGTTAAATTCGGTTTAAAACTTGGTTGAACATGGGTTCAACCAAGTTTCACTTTAGTTCCGGTGATTGTTACTCGATCGCTAGTAATCGTAGTTACCTACATAATCAATCATATGATATGAAGGCCTTTTCCGTTACAGGACGTCGGGTAACGTGAGACGAGCCGCCCCCCAACGGCAAGGCTCCATCAGTGGCCCTTTCGCTCCAACAAATCCATTCACCTCACCGCGACACGCCGAGTTCATCATCCCACAGAGAAACAACGTCCGTCGCTCCTCCACAGATAGACATTAATAAGATAAAACTATATTTTTATATGCCTTTATTCACAAGACTTCGCGTGTCACAGTTATTTTTCATAGTTTTGATAACAGGAACCTGACCCCACAATAAAATACTATAGCACTATTAAGTGGCAACTAAGTGTATTTTTCACAATGTGACATGAATTTTGATTAAACTCTTGAGTTACCCTGTGCACAATGATAGTAATGATAAAAAAAAAAATTACCCCTATTATTTTAGTTGTCTAAAATTCATCATTGCTATGAAAAGTAATCGATTCTGACAACAATTTGTTCGTACAGTTTAAAACAGCTTAATAATTCCACTGTCGGTTCCAAAACCGGCGACAATGAGCCCCTAATCTCGGCTTGACTCGAGCAAAATAATGATATCCTATTTTTAAACCGAAAAGTTTTGTTGAAAGTAGGAAATCGTAACAAATTGTTGGGTAGTTGCTCCTAGTTCTTTGCCCTTGGACCTAGGCTGTTGTCACAACACGAATACCTCACCCAAGATTGTCCCATTTTTTGTTATCTATCCAGTAAAATAACTAAATATGTTCGGCTTTTATTTATATGATAAATATTTAGCAAATATTATCCCAAATACAACTAAGGATGTCGTTTATTAATCAGAAAAAATCTTTTGACCGTCCATTTTGTTTTTAAAGGACATCTTATTTTAAACCTTAAAGACGAGGTAGAGTGTATATTGAATAACTTTCCCCTTAGGTCAACCTTAGGTACATTCGTTTATGTTTTGATATCAAATTTTTTTAAACCAAATATTCTAGAGGTGTTGTTAGTAGCTGTGTATTGTTTATGTTTAAATGCGGATGTAATTTGTTGGCATGCTAGATGATGTTCGTTAAAATAGTACTTACCACCTTGCCGTTTGAATAAAATGATTTCAATGTATACATAATCACATAACTGAATTGCTTAGGTAGGTTGGTTTGGTACTCAATACTAGTTTCTAAAGAGGCTTATTTCATTTTTAGGAATATGAACTCAGATTTATTTAAATAATTCCTATAAACAGCAAAAAGATTTTATTTATAGTTAAAGCTGTTCGTGTATAGATTCAAACTTAATTCTTAACCAGTCAGGGTTATAATAATAAAATAGATTATAAAATATTTTATTTATTGCAATAAATAGTTACAAATTTTGTGTGTGTTTCCTTTACGATTATGGATTTTATTTTGAGTAGGTTGGTAATTTATTAAAAATACAAGTGCAACGCTAGGTAAGTAAGCGAGTCAGTGGACAACTCTGGGGACGGAGTTTTTAGGCCGCCTTAAGGGCTCCGATATGGCTTGCTAGAAGTTTTAGAGGATGCCTACTGCTGCTCTACAATAAGTATGACTTTGCATAGAATAATAAAATGGTGAATTTTACGAATCCTCAGCTGTCGAAGTCTCGATGGTCGGTATTATAGCGGTTACGTTGAACTGGTTCTGATAAAGTATGGGACATTAAAATCAAAAAGAACGCTACACGGTGGGCTGTTGTGGCGACAACTATTAGCTGATCTGTGTATTTGTTTACCAAGGTGATACATACTTAATCAACTATCGAATGTTAGCGGGAGTACAACTTTAAAAACAATAAAAGTAAGGGCGTATAACAGCGAATCGCTGTGACCCTACTACACAGGCTTTTTAGTCCTAGTGTGGGGAACAGAGGTTCAACCAGGGTACAGACCTATCATGAACCCTGCAAATGTAGGAAACCAATTTTTTTAGTGAAACCTTTATAGGTTATGGTGTTAAGGTTAACCGCTATAGCTGTTTCTGCCTCAATAAACTTTATCTATACCTAACCTACCGAAGTAGTAGATAAGGAAAGGAACAACTTTTTGTAGAAAGGAAGGAAAGGAAAAATTTTTTGTAGAAAGGACATACCCTAGGTACCTAAGTAAAAGGAGCAAGACAAATGCAAGCATTATTTGACACAAAGTTTAATCAACATAAGATAGTTTATAAACTAGTATACATGTCATATTTTAAAACACAAAAATGGGCACTGACCGCAAGACGCATAATGCTTTCCATTTTCGTTATGGGTACTTACAATGAATTACAACTTAATATCACAGACATTTTAAAATAACTTGCTTAACCTTTTCAATCTTAACATACTTTACTTACTAGGTACCATACCTAGGGTTAATTTTATAGTTTTGAGGTAGTATATTCTATTACTTAGCCGCGTAGGTATAGATTTAAATTTTTAAACGAATGTTGATCAATTTAAAAATTGTTTCTCATGTTGTGTTGCAAATAACTGAAGGTACCTACGCGGATACTGTATCATTTACAGAACATATAGTGACGTATATTTTTAATTATTTTGCTATCGCTTCGTATCGGATCGGTAAATGTTCTGGTAAGGTACCAAGTTACTTTTAAAAATAGCAAAAATATATAGTACTTACTTAACAAAGTATAACAAATGTTATGTAGGTTAGGGACCTAAAAGTAGAAAACAATATTTACAATTCAGTCAGAGCATTAACAAAGTCTAAGCGACCACAATCAATGTGGGTTGTGCCCACAAAGTACTAATATTTCAGTCTGGAATTTACATTGAGTACAATTATCCAATCACAGGAAAGTATTCGAAATTAAACCTAAAATAACAAATCTGAGGGTAACCTGTACTCCTGTAGGTACCTACACATTAAACATGATATAGAACTACTCCGATTGTTACAAAATAATACTACAAAACTCCTTTTTTGGGATTTAAGTAACACAACATGTTTAAATTTTTTGCACAATCAACATTTAACTTCTCATTTACATATCTAGCAAATTACTTACAAACACACAGACACAGATGATCCATTGATTGGGCGAAATAGTTTGGCTATGAGGAACAAGCCGATTGATCGTAGACACATCAAATTAAGTAGTACTTACCTAAGTTTAAAAAATATACAAATTTGAAATGACAACCCAAAGCCTAGGCAGATAATCACACAGCCTTACAAATGAAAGTTATTAGGAATCAGGAATAAACTATGTATTTGTAGGTGAAACTTAAACCTGGAAAGGCTGTTCCACCACGTTTATTTGTGAGACCAATAGCATTTAAGGGAATTTACGATAGAACTGAATTTTCAATCTGAAAAATACCAAAGACCGTAGGTACCCGTAGGTCTTAAAAATCTCGTAAACAAATCAATTTATTGCTTCAACTTCTACGTGCGATCATAATCATGATCATCCATCAAATCGTTATTCATCGACATCAGTCCTCGAAGAGTTTCTGACATCTCAGACTTTAGTTCTTCGGGCACACTAAATGTTTTAATGATTTCCGTTTGTCTTTTCTCCGTTTCATTCCACAATAACACAGTTTCGTCTTCAAGTAGTCTGCTGGTTTGCTCCAGACCATCCATGAGACCCTGAAATATAATAAATCAACATTCTAAACAGCATCATCTAGCTCTAAAATAAGCAGAGCTTATTTAGGAATCTCATGACTGAATCGTAAGAATAGTCGTAAGTTAGACACGTATCCCAGTAATAAAATGAAGGTGAAAGTTTGTGAGTTTGTTTAGTTAGATGATTGTACGTTTGTGTTTCAATCACTCCTAAACCAGAGAACCGATTTGGATGAAACTTGGAATAGGCGTAGATAGTGACCTGGAATAGCATATAGGCTATTCAAAATGTTAGTACCACGCGGGCGAAGTCGCGCGCAGAAGCTAGTAATTAATAAGAAAGAACTAAAACTAAATTAATATCTGTAAGTACTAAAGCTAAAGATTACTAGGTTTATTTTAAATTTATTTATTCAGAATCAGAACCACAACCATAATTACAGGTAAGTTCGTATTGGAGCTAGGTGGCCAACTCTTGTGTGTGACGGAGTTTTTACCATTAGGCACCATTAGGCATTCTTACTATTTTTACTAATATTGTATATGCGAAAGACTGTGTGTGCTAATGTTTGGCCTAAGGCACCCTAAAGCATCTGTCATAATTTTAAGTAAAAATAAAAATGCTAAATTACTTTTTTGCCTAAATTGGGTAGTTGACGTAGTGCGACCCAGCATTTACAGCTTTTGCAACCTTCTAATATTTCTTAGCTACTTAGCAGAGAAGCGAAGCGACTCGGAATAAACGCAGCTCTGGTATTTTGCAAACCAAATCTTTGATTCTTCAAACCATCCGTCTACTATAATGCTAGTAGCTACCTAATTTTGAAAGGTACGCACCAAATTCAAGGATGTAGTTGGATGATCTTCTAAATCTTCAAATAACTGGGGTTCTCGTGAAGCCGTGTCTGGTGTTGTGGATTTTAGGATGCCACTTTCAGTTATTTCCTGAAAAATATATAAAAAAAGTTACTGTTTGATAATCTTTTTCATTGGTGCCCAATAAAGTACACACTCACGTAATTGTTAGCCAAAGTGTCAACGTTTAAGATTGCACTTTTATGAGTTTTGCTTGCCCGAGTCTCGTTTAACACTTTCCATTCAATCTTGATGTTCTTTGGTATGCGTATGTACTTTGATAAAACTCTGTAAATAGATAATATGTTGGTAAGACACGATTTAAAAAATATTTTATTTTTGTAGCAATTAATTTAAAACCAATGAAATAAATAAAATACCAGGGTACCTACTTTCTTAATTGGAAAAAAAAATTAGGTAGGAACCTTTTGTAAAAATGGGTTTGAGATACTTATTTATATAAATGCAGTAGGTACCTAAATTTTAAAAAACCACATACGTAATAAAATCAATTTAAGATACTTACTGGTTAATCATATTAAAAGCTTCTTTTTCAGTGTAAAATACGTCAGTTTTAAATCCGGGAAAATCTACGCTCAATAGATTTTTATCATTTTTTCTGCCTCGTATCCAACCCAAGTTGTCAATAGCGGGACATTGAATCCAAACGTCACTCCATTTTTGGTCATCATTACTTTCGGCTGATACTAAACATTGAATGTCATCATCCCAAATACCCATGGATTCTTTAGAGGTTAGGAAATTTTCTATATCCACTTCCATATTCTTGTCTTCATTATCATCTTCAATGAGGCTTTGCTTGTTTAAATTTTGAAGCTTTTTATTGATTTCTTCAGGTTTCAAAATAAGCATACTTGGTTTTATTACCGTTCCAGTCGAACCATCCCTTTCTGAATAAACGGATGTTATTTTGATTAGCTCAGCTCCAGTTTGAGTGCAATCATTGATTGTTGCTGTGTTGTGTTGATCATTAGAATCCTCAGTGATGTTACAATTCGGATCATTCTTTAATAAATTATCTTGTGTGTTCATTTCTAGATGTTTCATAGGGATGAGTGTCGTTTCTGTGTTTGGTAATACACTTTTAGCAATCGTTTTTTTCGACGTAAGATGATAGAAACCATTAGTTCGGCAGATCTTAATTGGTTTAACAATTTTAGGAATCTTTTTTTCAATTGTATTTTTATTCAAACAAACTTGTTTGTGTATTTTTTGAAGACTATTCACTTTTTTTTGTGAGGTCGATGGTTGAACATTGGTGGTGTCGCCTTTAGTTTTAACATTACTGATAATGTTTTGAGCTATCTGTCCTTTTGTTGATGGCAAAAATGACAAAGGATCGTCTAGAACTCTAATGTTGTCAACTTTGTTTGTGGTGATCCAGTAACCTTTTGTGGTCTTATGCTTTATAAACATACTTGCCTTAACTATTTCTAAACCCAACGATTCCTCTAATTCATATGGCCCCACAACAGCACAATACTCAGTCGTATCAGGTAGTGCATAGATTCCAAACGGGATATTTCTTATTTCTGCACTCGTTTGCTTATTGATAACAACTGTTTTTCGCGTTATTCTCGCCAAATTAATGGCATGGAGTATTTTTTCACGTTCCACATAAAATCCTTTTTTATGACAGTATATTTCAGTGAAATCGTTTTCAAGTTTTATTAAAAACCATTTCGAGCGTTCTATATTATCTATTTCGAATTTCATTTGATCAGCCGCTTGTTTTGGCACACTTTTTGCATGGGGAGCGTCAATCATATCATGGTCTTCTTTTACGCTCCAATTTTCTTCCACTAAGTCTGAATCTTGGGATGAACTTTCGGTGTTTGAAAAGTCACTTGAATGACCCTCAGTTGTTGTATTGTGTTTCTTGACGGATCCTATGATTTCCCAGCAGTCATCCCAACCCCCAAGTATACAAAAATAGTCTTTATTACTTGCATTAGTAAGTAGTTTTTTAACGAGCAAGGGGTACTTATTTAGATCTGCATATCTGATGGCATCGATGTTTATACAATGTCTGAAAAAGGGTTTACCAATATCATTTGCAATATATATGCGGAAAGGTTCTCTTGTGGTTGTCAAGAAAATGTTTTTCCGACTTCTGTAACGACTTAGTAAACACTCCCAAAGGTGAAGAATTATTTTGCCTCTTCTAGGGCGTCCTAATGTAGTTTTGCCATTTTCAACTTGTTCTTTGTAGTGTTTAAAACTCTTTGCTATCCAAGGCGTAAGGAATTTTTGTGTTATTTGATGTCCTTTTATTGGTTTGTAGATATCACCACTAATTTCAAATGGAAGGCTTAGTTCAGTAGAGGACTCTTCAGTTGCATTTTCGTTTGGTGTTTCTATGTTTTCTGCTAGATCAAGTTTAGCAAATTCACTTTGAGCAGTACCGGGGCCTGCTTCATTTTTAATATGACTCGAATTGTTTTTCACTAATTTCAAACGAATATTGTCAGTCGCTAATTTATTGCATTTCTCATTCTCACTATCAATTATTGTAATATTGCAATTCTCATTGTTACTTGCCATTTTTTTATTATTATTACTTGGCGCATCTTCAGAGCTACTTGTATCCGACAGTGTAATTGGTCTATAAGTGTTCTGCATTAGCTTCATCATCCTTTTACGCAACTTTTCATCATTCTTCTCCATTTCTAATATTTTTTGGTTCGTGGTATTGTAATAACTTTCATCGTACTTTCTACCTATGTATTCAGTAGTTCTTGCACATGTTGTCAGATTGATCTCGTCTGATGGATTATAATGACGCTGATATTTCATATAATTGCTGTTTAGTAAAGAAGTAGAAGTAGGTATAATTTTCTCATTACATTCCCTGCTCCGACGGGTACGGGGTTTAGCTACATCTTTAATATCATGGTTTGTAATATCATTCTCACTATCGCTGATTTCGATAGGGATTTCGTTACCTGCAATGCTATTTGCGGTTGGTGTCTTGCTTGTATTGGACGTTGAAGTTTCGACAAATCTGCCTTTACAAAAACATTTATACAAATTGTGGACCATGCACCATGGTTCTATTTCAGTATAGTTAATCTTATTGCTAACGATGGCAAGTATTTTTTTGGGAACTTGTTCATTTTTTAACCGCAAGCTATTATGAAATTCTGCATACTTCATAGTAGATTTTGAAGTTCGTTTCCTTGATTTTAATAAAATGCTTTTTTCGCCACTGACAACAACAGTTTGATGAAATTTTTGTTCTTCTTTTGCCAAACTTGCATTTATTTCATTATCTAACTTCATTAACCCCGGAATTAATTCAACACAGTCATTTTCTAACAATTCAATATCTTTGTATTTGGACAGTTCACATTTACATCCAAACATACAATCGAGAAAGCCACAATGCTGTTTAAACTTATATGTGCAATTTAATGAGTCACATAAACACCCTAAATTACAGTAAGGTTTTCCGCAAAGTTTTGGAGAGTTTTCTTTAGGTGTTCCAGGTAACTGTATTACGGTGACTGCCAAGCGGTCCAATTCGCAATATTTCTTCTTAGTTCTTTCTTTCACATTATTGCCATCAACTTGATGGTGATCCAATGATTCCGGTGTAGTTTGAGGCAACTCATTTTCTACAGAATACATGCAATCTTGTTTCAAGCTGATTTCCACAGAATCTAACATTTTATCTAATGTTTCTTGGATAACAATCAGGTTGTCAGAGTCATTCCTGAATGTATGTTTTGATCTAGTAATGTTTGAATTTTCAGTCACTTTTCCAATATCTCGTCGCATTAATATACGATCTTGGCCACACTTATAGCTTAAATCAAAGGTGACACAACATTCTTTGTCAATTTGAGTAATTTTATTATCTTGGACTGTTCCTAAAACGGAAACGGCAAATTCGGCCCATTTTTCTGTTATAATGCCATCTTCTGCACGCAATTTATTTAAAAAGCTGGATATTATGGGTTCTACGACAATTCCGTGCGCGGGTTGGATAACAAGTGCCGGTTTCGGTAGTTTAACTAACTCCACAGGTCCCATGTGATATTTTTGGTGCGAAACATCCAGGTTTTTTTTTCTTCGTAGTGGTCCAGGCTTGAATTTAATATTTAAGGAATTCCGTAGCAACCCTATGTTTTTCTTGTATTTTTCCATATGACACTTCTTCTTAATTTTTTCTATATTATTTTTGCCTAAATCATGATTACAAATGAATTTAGATTTTCCGCCCCTACTACCAACTACCCGAATACGTCTTCCATTCCACAAGACAAACTGTGTGGGATTAGTATTTTTATCTGGGTTAATATTGTTGAGCATTTGCCAAGCAGTTCTCGTGATCGGATGATCGGCAATGAGCAACTTTTTTGCCATTGACTTCGTACTTTCATCAGTAGCAGAACCTGTCCTTATTTTTGTAAGTAATGCACTTTGTTGTTTTTCCATATCTTCGATGATAAACTGATAATTGTCCTGTTCGAAAAGGTTTCGTATATCTTTCACTGTCCTTACTTTCATTCGGGATTTCTTTTTTGGAACATAGTATTTATCACACTTCGGTTGAAATTCGTCAATTTCATTTTTAATTACTTTAACTGGTACAGGATTTGCTGGAGTAATATCTAGCAGCTCGTAGAGGTTATTTTTTGGTTCAAAATCTACCCTGGTTATGTTCGAAACAAATACCTTTTTATCGGATTCCATTGTGCTGTCTCTTATCTGAAAAAACAAAATATTTATAGTTACTTTATGTGGAAAATAATAGTAGGTACCTACTACTTTTCATCCATAATAAAGGTATCAATTGCTCCCCATGGACAAGGACTACCCATGGACTACCCACTACCATTGGATGTCTGTGAGCAGATTTTCTATCCGTAAAAAAAATGTGGAAAGTGCGAGCTTTCGTTGGACTTCAAGTTAAAAATTCGACGCATACAGCGCGGAGATCGGGAAATCCCATCTCTTGAGATTTTATTCCACACTAAGCTTTTGCGCGCGGCTTCGCCCTTATGGTACCAACATTTTGAATAGCCTATAAGCTATTCCAGGTCACTATCTACGCCCATTCCAAGTTTCATCCAAATCGGTTCACTGGTTTAGGCGTGATTGAAACACAAACATACAAACATCGAAACAAACTCACAAACTTTCAGCTTTATTATATGTATGACTGGGATACAGACTTTACTCGTATGGCAACTTGGCAACTCTACTTTAGTTACCTATTAATAGCCTTTTGTAATGCGCATGCACCTATGAATTTGGAAAAAACATAGTAAGTACCTAAGTTCCTGCCTACTTACCGCAACCAACTGGTTTAATCAGCCATTCAACTAAACGCCTAGCCCTTTCATTAAACGGCGCCGTTCAACTAGCGGCCTGAATGTTATTAGGCAAATGGCTTGGAGCTATTACGTTTAACTACTTGCCTAGCCAAGTCATTTCTTAGGTAATAAAGTTATCAATCATTATTTAATTTCGAAAAACTACGCACCAGAAATCTATTAATAGATTTCAAAGCATCCAGCCAGCCAGTTCATTAAATGTTTGTATTTAACCAAACGCCTGAATATCATTCAGGCTGTTAGTCTAGTTGAATGGCTGATTAAACCAGTTGCCTGCGACGTAGGTATATAAAAGGCAAGTACCTACTATACCATGGCACATAGGTACCTATCTACCACACATAAGATGCAGCTTTGTGTTCTGTGGTACCTAGTAGGTACAGTACGCACAGCCGATCTTTTTCTCTCTGAAGTTAGGTGCACTAAACGATTGCGCAGGTTTGGAAGAGTAAGCGTGACAGCACGGTGCAACAAACTTAGCAAGTGATACAACGCTGTCTTCGTCTTCAAGGCGCCATCAAAATTGGGTTCTGCGCAGCTTCAGAGAGAGGGCTTAAGATCGGCTTGGCGTATTGTACCTACATAACCATGTAGGCTGTAGCTAACCTAACCTTACCGAATGTACCTAAGTAAGTATAAGTACCTATTTATCTACGGAATTCCAACGTTTTTTAAGATCTTAAAAAAAATACTGAAGTGGATACAAAGTGTTAAAAAATTTAACCGAATCCTACGATACTACGGATTTGGTAAATTTTTAACTTTTTTTTTGTAGGTACTTTTTGTGCCGACATTTTCTATGTTTAACTTTTTATTACATTTATCCATCCATATGTCCATAGGAACAGTTGAGAACTTTCAACACCTAAACCCAAAGTTTCAATAAAACACTAAACACTACCTCTATGGCTTAGATACTTACATCTTTAGTAGGTAGGAACTTACTTTACTTTTAAGTTAGGTACCTATTTAAAAGTAAGTATTTAACATGGACCACCTACTTACATCGCTAAGTTCATTTTTTAAAACATAAATTACTGGATTAACGTTCCCCAAGAAACAGATATCGTGTAGTTTTATTTTTAAAATATACCTACGCTACGTAGCCGCAGGTAACAATCTTAAATGACGAGATCTGAAAGTATTGGATATTATGTATAACCCTAGGTAGTTTTTATATAATTTCTAAATTTTATACAAGTACCTACCAGCCTTAGGTGCTGAGACAGAATATAAGCTACCTGCAGATCTTTAAAGCATGCTAATTTAGTTGAATACGATAAAATTAGGTAAAAATATAGAATCGAGATATTTACTGACTGACTGAAGTTACAACTTGTTCATTCATTCTTAGTTATCAAACACACACTGTCATGGCGGATGAACTATCAATCAGCTGACTATGAATGACAGCCATCGATCGATAGCTAAAACACACCTTTGAATTTTACCTATAGACACCGACCATGGTAATACTAAGTGTACCTACACTAACAGTTTACTTAGTAGTAGATAATGTTCATTCTGATTAGATAAGATAGTTACCTACTTACCTTTAGAGCAAAATCTAGGTATCTTTCACAGTTAGCACCATGTGGACTGACGGATATTGTACATGCTTGAAATTAGTACCTAACCTGTTTACGTATTACAAGTTCATAAAGTTGTGTACTTACCCAAGTCAATCTATTACTGTGGTACCAAGTGTTCGAATTGAAAACTGAAATACAAAATGGCCGGCACTCAGCATTACTCGGTAGTTATGCACTGCGTAGCAAATCCGCTGTAATCACACGATATGTTGCAATATAAAGAATGAAAGTAAGTTAGTAAGTTTAATAAAGAAGAAAGTTATTCTGAATTTATATTATTTTGATAAACTAGATACAAAAATATGTTTTGAATAACAAACAAAAGAAACAAATTATTTTCACGATTCATTCATTCGTTCAATCAAATCCACAGCTAAAAACCAGTCACGTGGTATTCGGTCATTGTCTGTTACAGACTAAAAATGTACAGATAGACCGAGATTAGACTGGCGGTACGACCACGTGGAATGCAATTCTACAAGAATTCGGTTACAAATTACACTGCTATGGCGCACATACTCGATAATTATCACGATATTTGGATCGTGATTTAGGATTACGATATTTATCGAGCGTGTAGTATAGCGTATCGTAGATCGTTTAACCATCTACGATATCGTTATACGGATCGCTGGATTTCTAAAAATCCAGAAATCCCACGATCTGTATCAAGTATCGTCCAAAGAAAATTATACTCGTATCGTCGATCCATAACGAGTGTCTAGTCTCTGGTCTGTGATTTGACAGAAAATATATGAATCTAATGTAATTATGTAATTTTTAACGTTTCTAATGAATAAAATCTATCGTTGTACTGACGCGATAGGTTTCGAGTGTGTAATAAGTAGATTCAGTCCAAAATATTGCAAGATAAATATCACGATCAATATCGTGATAATTATCGAGTGTGTAATAAGCGCCTATGAAAAATTACTTAA
Organism: Epirrhoe alternata; assembly: GCA_963565295.1. NCBI lineage: Eukaryota > Metazoa > Arthropoda > Insecta > Lepidoptera > Geometridae > Epirrhoe > Epirrhoe alternata. The sequence continues at coordinate 5,336,544 of OY751381.1, read as the reverse complement.
TTATACATAATAATTATTGAAAAATATTCCAAGCTTAGGCAAGTATGTATTTTTATTTATTTATTAGGGAAAATGATTATAAAATCTGAAATGTGTAGCGTGGCAGATGTCAATTGACAGCGCGCAACTGTGCTCCGTTCATAGGCCACGTTTCGGCCGCCTCCGCTGCTCCGTCTCCAGTCCATTGAATAAATTTCATTCTCCGCCAGTGCTCAAGCCTCGGGAGAAATCTCTGGCCTCGGAGGCTCCAGACTCCAGCCTAGGTACCCCTACTACTCCGGTACTAAGTTACGCTACTAGGTACGCAGTAATACAAAATAGTGGTTTGCTGAGACGTTTACCATTTCAGGCAGGTTCAAGGTTCACAAGACTGCTACCGATAACGGTGATAACTTCATTGAATAGGAAACGCTCCAGTCTCTCTTTCCCCAGTAGATATGCTAGGTATTTTGCTAATAGGTACCGTTATCACCTTCAATACCTATCTACCTAGTAAGCCGTGTTTCCACCGCGAAGGGCTTCGATCAAGAGATAATTTGATCGAAGGTGATAGGGGTAATGAGCGAGAAATGGCTAAGCGGAACGGACTCCTTGTCTCTAAAATAGGTTTTGATTAACCTAAACCCAATGATGTTGTGTTACTACTGTAAGTAGTATCCCATTTCTCTGCCTAAGCCGTTACTCTGAGACTTACACCAAAAGAGTTTTATCTTTCGTTTCCGCATTTTTTAATTTAGAACCAGAGAAATGGGATACTACTTAGGTACAGTAGTTTAGAACTGAGCGAGTTCCTTTCAACTCTTCCTTTCCACTCCACTCGACTTTGTTGATCTTCGATCAAATCAAATAGATGTTGGTGGACACGTATGATTATGCAATTTATTCTTGCGAGTTCAACGGAGTCCGCTCTGCTTAAAGGTAAGCGTCCACAGGTCAGTATCGTACGCATCAGACGCATCGCATTTTTATTCTTTGTATAGAAAGTCACACATGACGTCAAGGACACCGCTCCATTTATTCTCTTCATTCCTAAGTCTTTCAAAATATCTTTTCCAGCGCTCCTTTATTCGTTCGTAAACACCGAGATGAAGGGGGATAACTTCATCTTATAAATACCTATACACTTCACATGTATTTTGATACATGTGAAGTGTCTATATCTCTTGCATTCTGCTCTCTCGCTTTTGCCAGCCTTTAAAGCTGTTTCTGTCCATAGGGGCTTTCCAATTATAGATACAATTTTTGTTATACTTGAGCCCTCGCTACTGCAACTGCTCTTTTAGCTTTTATTCGGAATAGAGGGTAGGAACATTAAATCGGCATTAGTGGATTGGTATAGGTACTAGTTCTCTGATGGGCATCAAGAAACTTCTTATACCTACATATTAAAGATCCATCAGCCGTACGTATTGTACCTACTTATTCTTTGATACCAAATTATGAAAAAGCACTACGCATGCATGAATGCCTAGTTCAGCTAGCATCTATCGTATATTTGTCGTACGTAGCGTAGTAAATGCTTATAAGTTTTTTTTGAGAAAAATTTCAACAAGCACAAGCTTTTAATAGGTTACCGTGAGCTGATTGAACTCACCGATGCAAGTACAAAATTTCATTTCAATCAACCTATTTTCTGAGGAGTTCCGTTCTCCATCATCGGATCAGCTCGCAGTCATCACATTTCAAAATAGTAGATGAAACTTGACCGATGTACCTAGTGAGTTTTTACTCAATCAACCTAATAACTGAGGAGTTCCATTCTCCATCATCAGATCAGCTCGCTGTCACTATATTTTAAAATTTTAGATGATAGGTACATGATTTACTAACCGAGTTTCAACTCATCATCATTTCCCTGCCCTTATCCCACTTTTATGTGGGGTCGGCACAACAGCTTTTCCTCTTCTACTCCGCTCTATCAGCCGACATCTCAGCATGCACTCCTTTATTCCATATCATCCTTCACACAGTCCATCCATCTTTTCTTTGGTCTGCCTCTTCTGCTACATCCCTCCACATTCAAACCTAACATTCTTCTCGTTACATGACCCTCTTCCCTCCTCATAACATGCCCATACCACGACAACCTATTACTCCTCAACTTATCCGTCACTGGCGCAACTTTAAAACTTCCTCTCGATTATCTGAGTTCCCCCATCAACAGATCTGCTCGCTGTCACCATTTTTGAAAATTTTAGATGATACTTAATCTACGAACCGAGATTCAACTCAATCGGACTATTTTCTGAGGCGTTCCCTGGAACAGCTCATGACTCCATCGTCAGATCAGCTCGCTATTACCATATTATTGTATTGTCACCGAGGACTCACAAGTGTACCGAAATTCAGCTCAATCGGACACCGGGAAGTGGGTCAAATTATTCTTTATTGCTTTTAACTAACGTAACATTACAGGCCAAGTACCTACATATTTGACACTTTGAAAAGATATTTAGTACCTACTTGCAAGGGATGAAGGAACGTAGATGTCTGTGGGTAGTAGGTACCTACTGTCACTGATCACAGAACACTATTACTCCAAGACTGATGCTTGGTTCGTCTTGGGGTTCAGACTAGATAAGTATTCTTGATCGAAGTACCTAAATACTATAGGTACCGTGATCATCGCCTGGCTGTTTCGTCTGTGCACATACCGTATAAAAAAACAGTAGCTGGCTACAAAAACCTGGGTGTCGCATTACGCAATCCGATACTATGATGATCACGGGACAGGACAATTTTTCCCGTGATCATCATAGAATCGATCCGATTTCATTCGACCATGATAACATTTTTAGATTTCTCCTGTGATAGCGATATCAGAGGCGAATGAAATGACCTATATTATTTCCAGTGTACCTAAATAATAACGTCGATGCTAGGTAGGTCAGGCTACACTCGTTTTTTCAAAATAAAACAAACGTGTATTGTTTTAGGTATTATTTTTAATCTTGCTATTTGTCCAGTGTTATTATCATCACAGTAAGGTACTGCAAGTTTCCATTTCAGCCAGCTTCTATTATTATCTTCTTAGTTTCGATTCATTGGACCGCCTAGTAAACTTATGTTAAGGATTTTAAAAGAATACATTAAACAGTTACGTAATAGTCCGTTTATTTTTATAAATTCTGTCAGATTAAAAACGTACAAACGTTGAAGGAAAACAATATGACAAGAGATGTAGGACACCTCACACCAATATTTGCAAGACACCGTAGTTTGCGATGGTGAATGCATTATTGTGTGGCCATAGATTGATGGCAACCAGTTTTATATTTATTAACCCTTGCTGTTGTTTTTTTGTGATAGTAGTACTGAACAGAAGTCTGTAAACATATATAAAATTCTGCCAAGACAAACCAAAAGAAGCGAGGCTTTACCAACCGTTTCTCGAATTATGTTATTAACTAGCTTTCTATTAAAAAGGATATTGCTTATCTCTGGGTTCTTCGTGCGAACGATCCCGGAAAGGAGATTTTTCCTGCAAAAAAGGAAAAAAAATCAGTACATCACCCAAACCAAAAAGCTTACTGTTTTCTTTTCTTTAAACAGGGCGACACCAAAAACTTAATTATTTTGTTTGTTTTCTTACCCTTTTATGATATTTCTCATAATGATGATTTTGGTGTTCCTCTTGTGAACCATTTTGGTGACTTCCCATTTTGATTAGAGCTGTAACATTTTAAATAAGTAATATAAAATACAGCTAATTCATTGCAAACTGCGATATGCTTGGTTGCTTGCGTAATAAAGCTAGTAAATATATAAAGCAAGATGAGAAAATAAAGTGTTTTGCTAGCAATTCTTACTGTTTATCAATCTACTATGAAATTGACGTGAAGAATTGTAATATTAAACTTACCCTTTTGCTCGTCACGCCTTCGTTTTTGTTCAAGGACCACTGTTTCTTCTGCCCTGTCCTGCAATAACGAGTTTTAATTAACACAAAAACATAAGTCTAAAGTCACAAAAGCAATATTTAAAGTTATCAAATACAAAGTTAGTATATAAATAAGCCGTCATTCTGTTGAATCGGTTTCTGGACATACAGAAACCGGTTTGAATAAAGATTCTAACTGGATATTCTCATAACATGTGCAGTCACACAATTGTAAATAACTCCAGTGTGTGGGCAGAACTGAACTTACCCTTTTGCGGCTCATCTTACGCTCTTTACGCTCATCACCTCTCAATTTAGCCTTTCGCTTTTCCTTTTCTGGTGAGCGTTCTTCGATTTCTTTGCTACCCTGCTTAGCAGAAAAATATATTAACGTTTGGTTTCATAATCTTATAATTTAATAATTTTGAATGCTAAACAGAAAAAGTAAACGACTGTGCTCGTCCAATTAGTATTAAAATATCAAGCCCTAATGGTTACTATACAACTTGTAATGCGCTTGTGAATCTGCCATTATACATCTTTTGTAAATGTAAATTTCAATTAAATAAGAAGCAAAAAAATTACAATAAACAAATCTAATCATTATTGAGCAATTGCAGAACAGTCAACATCTCAATGAATCTCTATGAATTTATTGGCAGATCGAATTTAAACAAAATCTTATTTTAGCTACAGCCAATTTACTGAGGCGTTAAACTAACTAGAGTCAATAGGGCCGATGAAGATAACTCAACATCCCATACATTGTATTTGGTACATAGCTGTCCATATCGTCTGTGTACCTTACATTCTGCTCCAAACTTCTCGTCGTCTCATTTTAGGTTCCCGCATTCTTTTATGTATGATTGTGTTTGTTGTTTTTGAAGATAATTACAGCCTCAAATCTTGTAGCAGTAGATTGATGATTGTTTTCAAACTTTTCTATTGAAGTGACATTAGGGTTTTATTGAACTGGTTGTACTGTACTTTCTTCTTGATGCCATCCTCGTAGTTTTTTTGAGTGATGATATTTATCTTGTTATGGAATTCTCTGTCGTTGTTTTTCTTCTTGCTTTTTTCTTGTGTTTGAATGTTTGAAGACTTGATTTATATCTTCTCAAGTTTAGTAGAGATTTTGTTTTTTTGTTATCTCTTGTGTTTGAATGTTTGAAGACTTGATTTATATCTTCTCAAGTTTAGTAGAGATTTAGTTTTTTTGTTATCTTGTATTATATTGTATTTATTTTTTAAACATTGTGCTTCCAAAACAGAAAAAAAACCCACAGCTTCTTCAACATATTTTTCTTTATGTTCTTCGTCTTCATGTTTATTCTTCCTTCAATCTTCCTTTCCCGGAAGAAATAGGGTTCTTGTGCTTCTTCAAGGGACCTATTGACTTTCAGAATACCTTACTTTTTACCGTGGTGACTCGGACTGGGCTGTGGACTGGCGACACGCACGAAACTGAGTCCAATTTTGTATTTGTTTTAACATTTATTAATTAATTTCTTGACTTCTGGCCAGAATTTTAACTGTAGACATTGTTCGTATTCCTTCAGGGTTGAGATCGGCCTCCAATAAAATTCCACAATGAAGTTTTATTTTGATTTTAGTTTTTATTGTATTATTATTTGAACTTGAACTTTGCGTTTGTTTATAAATATCCAGCTTCTTTGGCGAATCGACAACATTAATTGTACTTATACTTCAAAAGTATACAAAGCGACAAGGTAAGCACTGTACCACTTTCGTGACCATTGGCAGCATGATGTCAAGGTAGTTTTGGTTTTTACAATAAGGAGTCACCATTTTCTGTTGCAGATCATGTTCTCCCTTTTTGGTAAGCTCTTTGCAGGTTGAACATATAAAAATATTTAACCATTTGATAGGCTTTCTTGCTTTACGGTTTTCAGAATAATATTCCATGAGATCCTTCCAAGTTCCAAGGCAATGGATGAATTCTTCGATGAGCTATCTTTTTCTCTTTTTACTGTTATATTGAAATATATTCGTTGCTGTATAATTTATGTTAGATTTTATGATCTTGCGCGTATTTTTTTTTCAGCTTTCTTACATTACATTTGATTGAAGTTTTTTTTATTGAGCACTGTAAGTCTTTCAGTCCAACACACATTATCACTGGGTTCATCGAGCACTTTTTACAATTTTCGCAGATGGTGTTCGCGGTCCAGCCCAATCCTCAGTCCGGTGCGAGCGCGGCGCGCGTCCGTCTTATCGTCACGATACTCACCTTGCCATTGCTGCTGCCTTCTACTTTACGACGCTTTACTTCTGTAAAGCAAAACACAAAATTAGACTTGATAAGTGGCAATATTGGTACACTGCGAGTGCCGTCACGTCACTAATAATTAATACTCTGCTACACAAAATTAAAATTATTCTGTAAATGATAAACAATTATGCATCTGATTTTTTTGACGTGACAACGTCTTATAATTCGATAGAGCCGGCTGCACGCACGAAAAAATGCGGCGTTACCACGGCGTTACCTCGCTCTGAGGCGTTCCATGTAAGGCTTGAAGTGCAAGCGAGAGCGCGGAACGAGCGACAAAGAAGCACAAACGTTGTCACGTTCAACTATCGTCAGTAAACCGACTTTACAGACAACCAATTTTTTTAGAAGATATTGACGAATCTTGGACTTACCTCGTTCTATGTCGTCGGGAACGCCGCGATGATCATGAGGAGGTGATACGGCTTCCAAATAACGCTCCTCCTGAAAACAATACAAAATCTTCTAAGCTTATCCTGTGTTAACGATGTTCCAATATCAATTATTCTCCAGACGAATGATCGGTACTAACGAAATCAACAATATCCTTTACGTAAGAGGTGTCCGTTTTTATTACAACGTCTAGTATTAACATAGTATAGAAATTTTATGAATCATTAATTTGTTAATAACATAAGCATTTCTTACCCTGTGAGATCTTTCCCGAGGTGATCTATCTTTCATCCTTATCTCGTCTTTGGCTCTTTCTTTGAGACTACTGTAAAACATGTACACCATGGTGAGTTACTCAAAAATGACATTTAGCTAACACAAAATAAGATAAGATACAATAAAATGTCAACTTACGACCGCGATTCACGTTTAGATTCCTTTTCTCTGTCGGAGTCATCTCTACGGCGGTCACTGATCCTGGATTCCCGCTTTTCAGCATCTACAAAATGTATCGAATAAATATTTTTTTTTGCAGTTGATTTTTTCAAGCTTCGATCAACAATACATCCTATATCAATGGTTGCAAGCACGGTGCAAGCCTTGTGTGATCTCACCATTAGCCTGAGAAGGCGACGTGGCGGGTTCCTCTTGTTTGACGGTAGTCGGTTCCTCCTTCGGAACTGGCGCGGGAGTGGCTGACGCGGCCGCTGCCAACTTCTGTCTGTCGCCAACCTGCATGCGAAAATTACGTTAGGCTTTTTGCAAATAACTAAAGGATGAATGATCTTTATGAATTGCCTTTTCTTTTCTTGCCGTGTCATTATTTCTTTCAAATAAGTGTGATGAAAAAAAGTGTGCTTCAGAAGCTTCTTGGCATTTGATAATAACTAACTAAGGTTATCATATCATCCACGTTTTCATACATTATTTCTCAACAGCTGTCCATCGCGGTGTTACCCGCGGTCCCTCAGGAAAACATCACTTTCCCGGGATAAAATATAGCCTATAGTCATCAGGGATAATGTAGGATTCTAATGGTGAAAGAATTTTTCGAATCGGTCCAGTAGTTTCAGAGCCAATTCAAACAAACAAATATACAAACAAATAAATCTTTCATAATAAGTGTATTTTTTTTTATTTTTTGTAAATTACAACTTACTGAATCTGTTAAGAGAAACCACCGATCTAAGTAAATAATTCATGCAAACATTCATACTTTGTTGTGTTCATTAGGTTTTTTTAAACAGACTTACATGGTGGAAATCACTCTCCCTCATCATGCTGTGAGCTTTGTTCCGGAGTTGCCCGCTGTACACTGTAGCGAGCGCGTACAGATCTTGCCTTTGAGTTTTCTCTTCATCTTTCACCTAGAAAATCAAATAAGCTAAGAGAAAGATGGCTAACAGGGTCGGCTCTTGACCTCGAAACTAACATAAGCAAGAATGAGGTCTACAATGGAGCGAGCCCACCCAGAAGGTGCCTATTAACTCTCTTCTTGAAAACAACAGGGTCAGAGCTCAGTGGAAATACAGACGTTGGAAGCAGATTTCAAATTATTGCAGTGCGCATAATAAAAGAAACTGGCTCATGTGAATTCGGCACTTTTTCTAACACTATAGAATATTATTGAGTTCATTAAAATTGTATTAAAGTTCTAATCCTGGCGGTGACTAATTAATTTCGGACAGCTCTGATCACTGTACGATAACATCGTCTGGAATCCAGTCTTCGTCAGTTTTACATTGTATTGTCTATGACGTAGCCATCAGTCAGAAATATAGGGCTAAGGCCTACCACCTTTATCGTGATGATACTCAATGCATAGAGATTTGGAAGAATGAGATCTGAATGAAATGAATGGATATCGTATGATTTACGTTTTTTTAATAGGACGTACCTTGTCAACTTTCTTCTCGATGATCTGCGCGAGTTTGGCAAGTATCGGGAAATGCGGCAGCACACGAATGAGCACGATGAGCGCATTTCGGATCTGCACGTAATCGCCGGAGTCCAGGCAGACCACCATGGCTTTGGTGATCTTGTAGTGCCATTTGTGGCACACGTGCCTGATAATAAGGTTCAAATTTGAAATCAAGCATTTTGATTGTATGTATGAAAACAACAGGAAACAATCGCTTTGCTAGAAAATGCGGACCAACCAGACGTTGTCCTGCTTAATTTTAGTCAGCACTAAAAAACATTGAAGCTCACGCTACTTGTTCACATCGCGACTATATATATTTCCATATTAAACTACCATCACAATGTCCGACTTTTCCAGTCAGTGGATTTCCAAAAAATACAAACGTTATAACGAATTTAAGCTTTATTAGATGAATGTTTAGATAGTTCACCTGTAATTCTCGTATCCGACGTGATCGTTGGCCTCCGTGAATTGATTAGAGACGCGGTACTTGGTGACGAAGCCGGGGTAGTGCGCGCATTCGCGATGGAACGCCTGCCGGTCGGCGTGCCAACGCATTGCCGTGCCGAGTACCGCGCGAAGGAAAGAGCCGTACCGCCCCGCTTCGCCTTCGGTGCACGACATTACAGAGTATGTGATGTCGCAGAACAACTACATCAGACCACAATGATTATGATCAAGATAATGTCACTCAAAGATCTGCCACTCTCATTTATGTCCTAGCTGTATGCTGTTTCTTTAGCTCTCCAAACAAAAATAAAACCCTTACCCGATCATAGCACAGAAGCGTGGAGAAGTTAGGTGTCTTCAGCGAATGCACAGTATGCACAAACTCAGCGCAGTATAGGGCATCAGTGGCGGTAAACACGCAGCGTGGAAACAGGCAGAGTTGCATTAAACGCGTGACAGTCTCGTTCTTGGCGGATTTGGCCGCACGAGCCGGGAACCAAGAAGCGCACTCGCGTTGGAGTCGAGCCATCACACGGGATACATGCTCTTGTTGCCGACGACGCTCGTCCTGTGAAACAGTGGTGTTAATACTGATTCCGCAAGAACTTCGTGGTATTTAGCAGGAATTCGAAAATGACATTCTATAAGTGCATACCAAGATCAAGTTTGAAAAACAGATTTGTATTTTAATATGACATTAAAGCAGCCTAAACTTAGACCTTTATTTTATATCTATACTAGATGATTTATCTATACAGCGCCGAGAGGTAACCTGTGCCTACACTCAACGGGACACTGTGTAGACACAAAGTAGATGGTTTATAGCTTCCGCCAACACCAATATTTTTTACATGTCAAAAAACGTATTAAATTTGAAGATATTAATGCCAATTGATCTTACCTGTAACTTCTCAATCAAAGTATTGAATCGCTCTTGTTCTTTCTTCAGCTTAGATCCGCCTTGGGAACTGTCCTTAGCAGCGTTAGCTGCCGCGGTCTTCAGGCGATCAATCTCTCTGTCGTAGCTTTCTTCTGGCACACGGAGATCATACATCGATAAAGACCTGTGGAGAGACGCTACCTTAGTTTTGTTGCTGGTTTTAATTAGTCAGTAGTTCCATGCGAACTTATTTAGGTACAATTATGAAAAATTTTGATGTCATAACTAACACAGGAAACATGGAAAAAAGAGATAAAGATAATACAAGCGAGGAGAATATAAAAGAGAAACTCAAGACGCATTGAATTCATTATTCGATCGATCTAATAAATGACGAAACCAAAAAGTTTTGTTCTAAAGCTTTTGCCCCGAATTATTCAAGCTTCAAATAATACGAGTAATAATAATGTATGCCAAAATAAAAACAAAAGGGGGTTCATTGTAAACTTACCAGAAAGTCACATAGAACTCTGGCGAAATGTCCTCCCAGACTCTAGCCGGGAGCATCGGCGTGACTGCCGTGATTACAGGCTCCAACGCGTCTTTTGCCGCGATGGTGTACCGCTCTATACTCTTCTCTAAGTTGTCCGTTTTACTGTCAATGCCTTTACGCAGAGCTTCCACCCTACCGGCGATCTTCTGTGTCAATACTGGACGGTGAAGGAAGAAGGCTACGTCAGCGTCGACGTGATAGTCTCGAAGTAGCTCCTAGAAATAAAATATTTCTGTTGGTTCCTATACAAATGTGTTAGGCGCCGTCCTAATTGACCATCGCTCGCGCGCAAGATAATGCGAGCGTCCGATAAAAATGTTCAACAGCAGTTTCATCGCACATTGAAATCTACAATACTAGTTAGTACAATAAGTATAGTTACTCTAAATAGGAAGAAAATAGATATGGAAAGTAATTATGTGTATCTTTGATGCGTTACCTGCAAGGGAGGTAATCTCGCAGCATATTCTTCGGGCCCGTGCGATGAAGCGAGGAACGTCCCGAGCTGAACCAAAGCATCTTGACACTGGTCAGCCAAGCGGCCGACAACCTTCAGCTGTGAGCCCGGCGGCTCACCTGAGCTTGTTGGTGTATCTATATCTTCATACTCTGACAAAACATAGATACAAACGAATGAAACGAAAAAAGGGATAAAAGTTCTTCCGCGGTAAAAAAAAATTAAAGCTTATCTATTTTGCTAGTTGAACGGGAATTCATCGTAAAATACTATGTTGTTGTTTCCCGACGTTTCGCCTATGTTTCAATAGGCGTGGTCACGGGCAAAGGGATTTAACGCGATGAAATCCCGTTGAACTAACTATAAGTTTAAGAAAGTCTTATGTCTATTGTTATAGAGCTCATTTTACCTTTCCAAACGCAACAATGGCGTTGCTGTGCAGAAAGTATGCACAAGGAGATATCGAGATTGTTCCCCACCATGGCTTCCTTGAGACGTGCTGATGACCTTCTTGTGTTGCGCACTTGGGAGAAGTAGCCAGCCTGATGCAGAAAAGATTTAATTAAGTAAATTATAGACTCAATAAAATTTTGCATTTTCGTAATGCAGAAGACAAAATAGAAAAGTGAATGGCATTAAATCATATTCCTATTACAGCCAGTGTTCCTTTACTTTCCATGTGTTTCCATGGGAATGGGGAAACCATTATTTTCTACCTATGATAATCCGCATCCGCACTCATTTCGGGTACAATAAAACACAACATCTTTTTGGTAGAGTACTACATAAATGTTGAACAATTCAATGAAGAGATAAGACTAGCTTCTGCGCGCGGCTTCGCCCGCGTGGTACCAACATTTTGAATAGCCTATATGCTATTCCAGGTCATTATCTACGCCTGTTTTAAGTTTCATCCAAATCGGTTCAACTGGTTTAGGCGTGATTGTTACACAAACATCCAAACATACTCACAAACTTTCAGATTTATTATATTATTAGGATTAGGATTATTAGGGAATCGAGAGGTCTTCAATGCTTACCTCCCCCTTGAGCAAGTCTCCACCAGCCATCGCATCCAGCTGTTCCGCCGTCATTTCTTCAGCTGCTTCAATTCCAGCCATCTTCTGTACAATTTCTTTCAGGATCAACAAGTCCTGGCTGAAAGACAAATGTAATATCATAGAACCAACAAGCAAGCATTATACAATAATTTCCAAAACTAATAAATGTGAAAAAAAAGTCTAGGCATCTCGTAAGTAGTCTCTTATGCATATAGATTGTTCAAGACATTTGAATCATATTTCGCTCAATAAACACTAATTTGCAAATGTAAACAAACCTCTGTTGTGACTTCAAGCGGTTAGCGACAAACTGCAGCAACGCAGTGAGCTCTATATTATGTTTCTTGAACGCGGCGCCCGCGAACGCTGCAAGTGCTTGAAGCCAAGGCGGGTGCGCTGCACCGCCCGACGACCGGCCGACGCACAGCGCTTCAAGCAAACAGTATCCTAGCACGTCGAGGGACAGCGATGTCAGGTATTTAAGGGACTCTACCACAGGTCCGATGAGATTGTCGTATGTTTGGATCTGAAAAAAAAAATGGTTTTCATTGAATGCAGCAGCGGAGCTTGAACATTGATCATTAACAATAATCATAAACATACTTGGTGCCTAATTTTTAGTATCTTTAGACAGAAAATTCTGGAAAATGTGGAGGCTTTTGCCGCTCGCTCAAAAACTAGCACAAAAACTGTCAACAATAAAATTGCACGCCATCCTTTCTACTCCACAACGCAACTTGAAATGTGTAGGCAAAATAATGAAAGGAAACATAATTGTATTCTGAAAAGTATCCTATTTTCTAATAATATTACCTGTAATAGCATATAGTCAAATAAGAAAGCTGGTGCGGCGTGCGAGAGCTTTCCTATAAGCCGCCCTTGAGGTTTGATGTTCTCTTTGGACACTCGCTTCATGATATGCTTGATCCGTTGTAACGCGTTTCCTCGAACGCGCATAAGTGCGGGGATGCGCTCCCCCGCTTCGTTCTTCCATCGGGAGTATAGGCAATACCTATAAAATATATTTTTGAATCAGTTTCAGTTTCCATACAGTATTTAGGGAATATCTTGTAAACAATAAAACTCAAACATACAGAAGGTGAGATGACACTAAAATGGGAAATCAAAGTAAGTTTGTCACTAAAACTTGTTGGACACTAACAGCAATGAACAATGCTTGAATGCAAATCTTTTACTCGTTTGTAACGATAGTGACCAGAAGGAATCAAGTGACGATCCTATTCGAGATAACTTACCTGCACTGATACGGATACAACTTGATCAGAGTGTAGATCTCTTCAGCCATGCAACAGTTACCCTCCATCAGAGTCAATGCTGGTAGAACAGCCGCGTCAAGAATTGTCAGCGCCTCATAATGCAACGGATCACTTTTCTGAGCACGTGCTGTTTTCAAAATACGTATTATCTGAAAGAAAAGGTAGATTTTATTTAGTCAAATATTATTCAAGTATTGAAGTACTTGTGTACATAGCAATACTCACTTTATACATCAGTATAGGATCGTAATGTAAGGAAGGTCCCAAAGAGATCAGAGCTGGTATGACAGTCTCCTTCATATCCTCGAAGGTCTTGCATGGTGGCGGCGCAAGGGAAGACTTCAACGGAGGGATAGGTTTGCCGGGTATTTTAGGAGATACGCAGCACTGGCTGTAAAGATGAAGAAAATTTATTAGGAATGCAAATTAGTTATTTACAGAAAACCAGTCAGCAATTTCAGTGGCTTGCTGGCAGCAGGCAAATACGATATGACTCAAACTCCTTCGACATGCATTGGGCATACAAATGTGATTCTGCAATTTGGTTGTCTCTTGAAAATAAGAGAATGTCTACCATGCATTGGCCAACATGATCCTGTTTTTTTTTTGTTTTTTAGATGGTGAAAATATTACCTTCTGTAAAGCGGCTCTATAACAGCATGCAGCATCTTACAGAGCGCCGTGGCGGGTCGTTCAGGCATCACAGTGGCGGGCAGGCGAGCTGACAACGCCGCGAACTCACGCCACGCGGTCACGTTTAGTAGCGCTTCACATAGCACAAGCTTCTGATTTCCCCAGTAGTCCTGTTTTAGGAAAATATTATAAACTATTATTGGAATCATGGTTGAATTTCTGTAGGTCAACATGTTTTAACAGCTGGTTTGTAATAACAAGTATAAGCAAACAGTTCATGACCTGAAAGAGCATAATATATTTTCTGTCCTTAATGTGTTTTTCAACATTTAGCACCATCCATGAGTGAGAGCAATAAATTTAATGTGAGAGAAACATATCAAATGAACATAGGAGATACAATTTACAAAAAAGTTTTAAGATAAGAAGTATTCATTTTAGGAGTTTTTTTCCAGCAGCAGCACAGTGTGATGGGAGCAACTGTGCATAATTTACGTATAAAAAAATCATATTGAATTTACCTGAGGATCAGCCTTCTCTTCCATGAACTCTGTAGGAGCATTAGCTTGTGGTCCTTTTGTTGAAACAATGCTGAGTTTTCGAATATAATCCTGCACAGCTTTGATCTCCTTTTCAGCAGTTTTTGCCATGATTGAGTCATCAGGACGTAGCTGTTATAATAAGTTATTTTAATAACATTGGATATTATAATAATTATTATTTACACTAATATATAATGAAGAATAGCAAATTTTAGATGTTGCTATGAAATTATTATTGTACTTAGATTAAATCCTCATTGCCAAGTACTAAATAAAACCATACAGAGTGGTTATTATCAGTTTCATTCCCCTATAGAAAAAGCAACATAAACAATGTTTAATAATGACTTGTGTACATATTGAAATGTTGAAAATATATTTATATATGGCACAATGGTTTTAACTAAATAAATAAACTTACCCAAGGATAAATATCATCCAATGATATAACTTGGTACTGCAACAACAAAGCTATAACCGTCATCAGAGCAGGTGGTTCCTTATAATCTTCAAGAACTTCAGCATTTCCCAACTTAAAGCCTAGAACCTCTGATATGACTTGGGCATCACACATGTAGTTTTTTACAAGAGGTACAAATAACTGGTCTAGGTGGGGTCTAGCCTCAAACGATTCTAAAATTATGTCAAGTACCCTGTTAGGATCTAAGTTGAAACAACCTGAAACAAAAAAATATTTATCACATCACTTCACTGACATTAAGGAAACAACTGGCTACCTGCTGACAAGAATTTGGTATCCAATCTACGAGCTAGTTTAATGCAGAGACAAGAAATATAAAAGAGACTGCTTGCCCTACTTGCTTCTCTAATTGTCAGCTTCTTTCTGGCTTTCAAACTTCATGCTTTGGTTTGAACTTTAGAGAACACTTTAGAGATTGAAGCCATGTTGACACGCTACTAGGACACAATTTGGATTGTGGCAACACCAATCTGAGCGCACTCAGATGGCAAAGTATGAAGCTTAGGCTTTAGTATTTTCAGTAAACAAAAGTTTTGAAAAGATGATTACATAGTTTGTGTAGTACCTATGAGGGATTGGATGATTTCCAGCAGACTTGTCCATTCCACTTTTTCATTTAGGTCTTGATTAAGCTCTACTATTAGTTTAGCATAGCCTTCACTTTCTTCTCTAAACAAATTAAACTTGCGCTGCTTGTAACTGAAACAGAATATCATTAGAATCGAGAAGTTGTTAAGAACACGAGTTAAATGAGTTTTGTAGCTAAAGTAGTCATATTTATTTATGTGCAATGAGTTCATAGCGATACCATACAATATTAATTTAAAATTATGTAACTTGTTTACTATAAACTTGTACTTACTATAATTTTGTCTTTATTTTGATGAATTTTGTATAGAATATTTTGTTTTTCAGTGTTCCAACATCCTGCAGGGTGTCAATTTCTAATCTTTCTTTCAGAAGTTTGTCAGATATAAAAGACTCGAGTTCTCTCACTATGTGGCAGAAGTTCGAGCGCTCATCACTCTGCACATCAACACAGGTTTCAGCATCAAGAACACTCACCACATCCAGAATGATAGATGGGATATCTGCGTGGAGACCCTAGAATAAGTCAATGTTTTGAATCCTCTTTACTATCTATTAGGTAACACAATTTAGATTCTCAAAGTATTAGGTACTCACTGATAAATCTCGTAGAACAGAAACAACAGCATCTTTCTTCAGATTTCCACGCAAGCCACACAACAATAGGTCATAGATATTCTGAGACAAGCCTGTGAGCTTACCAGTCTTGGAAAACAGTGGACTTTTATCATCATCTTTTGCAGACTGTGTCACATATTTTATACTGTAAAATACATACATACAATAAAATACATACATTTTCCTCATTCGCATTTGTCTTGAATCAGCATTTTTAGCTATCCAGATGGTAATGAGACGTAATGTTGATGGTTATAGTCAAAATATCAAGTAAAACATAAAAAAAATTAAAATTTATCTTGTTTGTTAGTAAATCGAAATTGAATCTGTAAATCGTTGGTTAGAGGCGATTTTACCTACGGCAGGAGTCCCAGTAAACATGTGGTATATTTTGTTTGTTTATCACTAATTACTTACAATTGATCTTTTCCTGATTTTTCCCAACTTTTACAGTAGTCCGATACAAATTTTGCATAGGATCCCATCTTCAATTACATAGAACTATTATTTTCAATCGTAAAAACAAGCATCACGCCATCACCGCCATGATCGATTATTTTATGAGTGAAATGTGAATGAATGACCAAGTGAAATGTGAGATTGATGAAGGAAAGAAAGCAATCAAAACTCAACGAATGATTTTAAGAATGTCAAATTAATAGTCATTCATTCAAAATTGCTAGTTTTTGTGCCTTGCTGTTTTTGGGCTTATTTTTGTTACTTTTTCCATTCAGCGTTCTAATTTCAGTTCTTCAAAGGAGAATGGGCATCCCCGCCCAAATCAAAAAACTATCGCCCGCAGAGTGGGCGTATGGTGGAATGGGTAGACCTTCAAAAACACTCCATTTCATTGTATGACAGCTAAAAAATCCATCCTACAGAAATCGAGATATTTGCAGTTAAATATGGTGACTCTTACCATCATGTTTTTTGACTTACAGGCTTCCCGCAGATAAGCCACTATGGGCATTCGATAGAACTTTAGAAGCACTACATTTCATTGTATGACAGCTAAAAAATCCATCCTGCAGAAATCGAGTTATTTGCAGTTAAAGGTGGTGACCATCATGTTTTTTGACTTACAGGCTTCCCGCAGATAAGCCACTATAGGCATTCGATAGAACTTTAGAAGCACTACATTTCATTGTATGACAGCTAAAAAATCCATCCTGCAGAAATCGAGTTATTTGCAGTTAAAGGTGGTGACCATCATGTTTTTGACTTACAGGCTTCCCGCAGATAAGCCACTATAGGCATTCGATAGAACTTTAAAAGCACTACATTCGATTGTATGACAGCTAAAAAATCCATCCTGCAGAAGTCGAGATATTTGCAGTTAATGGTGGTGACTTTTACCATCATCTTTTTTAACTAACAGGCTTCCCGCAGATAAGCCACTATGGGCATTCGATAGAACTTTAAAAGCACTACATTTCATTGTATGACAGCTAAAGAATCCATCCTGCAGAAATCGAGTTATTTGCAGTTAAAGGTGGTGACCATCATGTTTTTTGACTTACAGGCTTCCCGCAGATAAGCCACTATGGGCATTCGATAGAACTTTAGAAGCACTACATTTCATTGTATGACAGCTAAAAAATCCATCCTGCAGAAATCGAGTTATTTGCAGTTAAAGGTGGTGACCATCATGTTTTTTGACTTACAGGCTTCCCGCAGATAAGCCACTATAGGCATTCGATAGAACTTTAGAAGCACTACATTTCATTGTATGACAGCTAAAAAATCCATCCTGCAGAAGTCGAGATATTTGCAGTTAAAGGTGGTGACTTTTACCATCATCTTTTTTAACTAACAGGCTTCCCGCAGATAAGCCACTATGGGCATTCGATAGAACTTTAAAAGCACTACATTTCATTGTATGACAGCTAAAGAATCCATCCTGCAGAAATCGAGTTATTTGCAGTTAAAGGTGGTGACCATCATGTTTTTTGACTTACAGGCTTCCCGCAGATAAGCCACTATGGGCATTCGATAGAACTTTAGAAGCACTACATTTCATTGTATGACAGCTAAAAAATCCATCCTGCAGAAATCGAGTTATTTGCAGTTAAAGGTGGTGACCATCATGTTTTTTGACTTACAGGCTTCCCGCAGATAAGCCACTATAGGCATTCGATAGAACTTTAGAAGCACTACATTTCATTGTATGACAGCTAAAAAATCCATCCTGCAGAAATCGAGATATTTGCAGTTAAAGGTGGTGACTTTAACCATCATACGAGTATTTTTTGACTTACAGGCTTCCCGCAGACAAGCAACTATGGGCATTCGATAGAACTTTAGAAGCACGACATTTCATTGTATGACAGCTAAAAAATCCATCCTGCAGTAATCGAGTAATTTGCAGTTAAAGGTGGTGACCATCATGTTTTTTGACTTACAGGCTTCCCGCAGATAAGCCACTATGGGCATTCGATAGAACTTTAGAAGCACTACATTTCATTGTATGACAGCTAAAAAATCCATCCTGCAGAAATCGAGATATTGGCAGTTAAAGGTGGTGACTTTAACCATCATACGAGTATTTTTTGACTTACAGGCTTCCCGCAGACAAGCAACTATGGGCATTCGATAGAACTTTAGAAGCACGACATTTCATTGTATGACAGCTAAAAAATCCATCCTGCAGTAATCGAGTAATTTGCAGTTAAAGGTGGTGACCATCATGTTTTTTGACTTACAGGCTTCCCGCAGATAAGCCACTATGGGCATTCGATAGAACTTTAGAAGCACTACATTTCATTGTATGACAGCTAAAAAATCCATCCTGCAGAAATCGAGATATTGGCAGTTAAAGGTGGTGACTTTAACCATCATACGAGTATTTTTTGACTTACAGGCTTCCCGCAGACAAGCAACTATGGGCATTCGAAAGAACTTTAGAAGCACTACATTTCATTGTATGACAGCTAAAAAATCCATCCTGCAGTAATCGAGTAATTTGCAGTTAAAGGTGGTGACCATCATGTATTCGAGATATTTGCAGTTAAAGGTGGTGACTTTTACCATCATCTTTTTTAGCTTACAGGCTTCCCGCAGATAAGCCACTATGGGCATTCGATAGAACTTTAAAAGCACTACATTTCATTGTATGACAGCTAAAAAATCCATCCTGCAGAAATCGAGATATCTTACAATCAAATGTAGTGCTTCTAAAGTTCTATCGAATGCCCATAGTAGCTTGTCTGCGGGAAGCCTGTAAGTCAAAAAATACTCGTATGATGGTAAAAGTCACCACCTTTGACTGCAAATATCTCGACTTCTGCAGGATGGATTTTTTTAGCTGTTTTACAATGAAATGTAGTGCTTCTAAAGTTCTATCGAATGCCCATAGTGGCTTATCTGCGGGAATCCTGTAAGTCAATAAATATGATTGTAAAAGTCACCACCTTTAACTGCAAATATCTGGACTTCTGCAGGATGGATTTTTTAGCTGTCATACAATCGAATGTAGTGCTTTTAAAGTTCTATCGAATGCCTTTAATGGCTTATCTGCGGGAAGCCTGTAAGTTAAAAAAGATGATGGTAAAAGTCACCACCTTTAACTGCAAATATCTCGACTTCTGCAGGATGGATTTTTTAGCTGTCATACAATCGAATGTAGTGCTTTTAAAGTTCTATCGAATGCCCATAATGGCTTATCTGCGGGAAGCCTGTAAGTTAAAAAAGATGATGGTAAAAGTCACCACCTTTAACTGCAAATATCGCGACTTCTGCAGGATGGATTTTTTAGCTGTGATACAATGAAATGTAGTGCTTCTAAAGTTCTATCGAATGCTCATAGTGGCTTGTCTGCGGAAAGCCTGTAAGTCAATAAATATGATTGTAAAAGTCACCACCTTTAACTGCAAATATCTCGACTTCTGCAGGATGGATTTTTTTAGCTGTTTTACAATGAAATGTAGTGCTTCTAAAGTTCTATCGAATGCCCATAGTGGCTTATCTGCGGGAATCCTGTAAGTCAATAAATATGATTGTAAAAGTCACCACCTTTAACTGCAAATATCTGGACTTCTGCAGGATGGATTTTTTAGCTGTCATACAATCGAATGTAGTGCTTTTAAAGTTCTATCGAATGCCTTTAATGGCTTATCTGCGGGAAGCCTGTAAGTTAAAAAAGATGATGGTAAAAGTCACCACCTTTAACTGCAAATATCTCGACTTCTGCAGGATGGATTTTTTAGCTGTCATACAATCGAATGTAGTGCTTTTAAAGTTCTATCGAATGCCCATAATGGCTTATCTGCGGGAAGCCTGTAAGTTAAAAAAGATGATGGTAAAAGTCACCACCTTTAACTGCAAATATCTCGACTTCTGCAGGATGGATTTTTTAGCTGTCATACAATGAAATGTAGTGCTTCTAAAGTTCTATCGAATGCCCATAGTGGCTTGTCTGCGGGAAGCCTGTAAGTCAATAAATATGATTGTAAAAGTCACCACCTTTAACTGCAAATATCTCGATTTCTGTAGGATGGATTTTTTTGCTGTCATACAATCAAATGTAGTGTTTTAGAAGGTCTACCCATTCCACTATACGTCCACTCTGCGGGCGATCGTTTTTTGACTTGGGCGGCGCTTCATACATGCCTGCCCGTTCTCCTTTTATGTGAAATAAGTTTCAATCGCAATTAATAATTCAGAACTTGTTTACAGTACTTACAGTATAGTTACAGAAAGATCGAAGGAACTTTAGTCTTTGCGAACAATTTACAAAATGGCAACAATTTATAAAATAATTTTGACAGTAAAATAAATTGACCTAAGTCAAAATTCTGACAATGTCAATCCGAACTATTCCTAACCATGGATTTAGCATTGAACCTTCCGTAATATATCTTTGTTCCTAACCTCTTCACTTCATTCAAAACAAGTTGTTTTCTTCCAAAAATATTTTGATTAGATAAAATCAAATTATTTAATAATAGTAAAACAAAATGCCTACCTACGAAGTAGCATTGATGTTACGAACAATGCCTAAACCAGAACTCAAAAGTACTCTCAAGCGAGTTGCAACTGCAATATTTGACCGTGGTGGAATTATTAGAAACATTGAAAATCTTGGATTTCGACCCATGCCATACAAAACCAGTATCCATGGGCTGGTGCACAAAGAAGCTAACTATTTCTTGTTCAAAGTCGATTCATCAACTCAAGCGGTCGCTGATTTGAAGGAAGAATATAGCAGAGATGTTGATATTGTAAGACAGCGAGTGTTCAAAGTATCGGAGAGAGACCAAAGCAATTGCACCCTGGAAACAGAACTATTACCTCCAGCATATAGACAAGAAGTTCAAAAAATGATTGAAGTTGGAAAGACGCAAGTCAACCGTTTCACTTACAAGTTCAAATATAACTCTGGCCTTGATTACTATCCATTTCAAAAGTAGTTTCTTTACAAAGAAATTTATTGTTTGTTTATGTTAATGTAGATTATTCAAATAAATGTAGGTGTGTAATTAGGAAAACTCTATTTTATTTGTTTTAATTCATAAAATCAAGAATTTAGTACTACTCGGTAGCCTATTCTACTTCCTTAAAATTTTCTCCTACTTACTAATATTATAAATTCACTCTAATACATCCACACTTATTAATATTATAATATAAATGTGAAAGTATCTCTGTCTGTCTGTTTGTTACCTTTTCACTCCCAAACCACTGAACTGATTAGCCTGAAAATTGGCATGGATAAAGGTTGTATCCGAGAAGGCTACTTTTTATCCCGAGGGACCGCGGGTTACACCGCAGGAGCGCAGTTAGTAATCAAATAAATAGTGGCTTAAATCTATTTGAAATAACAATATTTTTAGCAAGATATTGGTTACTGTATTGATTCAGGTGTAAAGTTGCAAAAGTCCATTGTAAGATTTTGAAAATCCCAAAATAATAATGTAAGTAATAGGCTTGCATTGCTTGAACTAAAAATGTTTGAATTAAATATCTTTAAGAGCCAATCCATACCTACATATGTTAGTTTATAAGTTAAATACCTACCAAATATTGCAGTGCCCCAGCGGGGTTCATGTTATGAAATGCCTACCTATATTTTAAGACCTTGTAACTAACGAATTTGATCACAGAACATACTACTGTTGAATACCTATCTACCTTCCCATTTGAAATAATTTACTGGGGTGGCCATCGAGTTAGAATCTAACTCAATGCTGTTGGCATAGATCTATGTTTACTGTATGTAATCTATGTTTACTTTCATTGAGTTCTATGACTGGCGGTGCATGTTTACGGTATTTCATAACGCTAGAAAAAATTGAGCATACCTATGCTGGCTAGTTTAGACTTGCCTCGGACTACCCTACCCTTCATTCATTCATTTAGGAATTTTCATATTTTAACTGTGGACCTTAGATCAGCTGTGGACTTATTCAATCTATTCGTTCACTTTACATTGCATCACTCAACTCACTCATTTTATTTTCGTTCGAACGACTCTTCCTTCATTTTTCTACAAAATAAAACTCACAAATTGCGTCATTTGTAAATTTCATATTATTTAAAAATAATTGTGGAAACGTGAATGGATATTGTTATAAAGTTAATCTATGCATTTATCCAGAATAAATACAATTTATATGCATTTGTACATCAAAGTCAGCTGACGTGTATAATATAAACAAAGGGCATGATAATATTTTGAAGTGTCCTGAACTATAGAAGAACACTGGTTTCAAGTGTATTGTTTGATATATTTTATTCGTAAAGATGGATGTGGACGGCTCATCAATTGGTGGAGAGATAGACCAGAACCTTTTGCTACAATTTAGTTGTATGAATACAACAGATCGGGAGGAACTCATTAGTCAAATGCAAAGACTTTTAGGGCCTAATGTGAACTATTACACTGCTAGTTTTTTTCTGGACATGAGCAACTGGTAAGATAGACTAACTAAATGCACAATTGTACATTATACATATTGTTCAAATGTTGTTGTTGAAGAAGGGATTTATTTGATAAATTTGCAGGAATCTACAAGAGGCAATATGCTGTTACTTAGATTATAGCGCTCCAAAAGCTCCTATGATGTCTCTGGCTGCAGCATCAAGTCTCGTTCAGACAGTCGGTTTGAGTTCAAGGTAAATAAAGTTACCTCAATTTCCTAAACTTAGTATTACCAATTTATGTGGAAAAGCTAAATTATTTTAACATTTTTAGCTTTGAAGAATCTTGGACTTTAGCCAATACTGGTGCAGAACCATGGCCAGCCAGCTGTAGTATAATCCAAACTGGTGGAGAGCTGTTGGGGGCAGCCCGGTGCTATGTGCCACCTCTGCCGCCTGGTCACACCACCACAGCTACTCTGAGGTTCACTGCGCCTCCCACTGCGGGCACTTACACAGCCAATTTTAACTTAGTTACTGATAAAGGGGAACACTTTGGTGGTAAGAAACAGTACACATTATCTTTGGGAGTAATTATATGAAAGAAATAGCCATTTTTTTCATTGTTGAAAGCAAGTTATGTAATAAAGATTTGGTGAATGATTTATGTGAATAATCCAGTCAATGGATTCACTATATTGGATTTCCAAATGTTATAAATTCATTAAAAAACTAATCATGGTATTTTTAGTAGTTCTCTTTAAGTAGACACAAAGAAATACACTCCTATCTTTTTGGAAATTTTTCAATAAAATATCTTGTAGAAGATCACGTTGTTTATATAGTATCGTTTGTTTTATGAATTTAGACACACTGAAGATAACAGTGAGAGTGGAATCTGAAATGACCATGGCCTTGGTAGAGCAACTAGCAGCGTTACCCGTCCCCAGCAGTAGGATGGAAGATTCTGTTACTCAGGTAGTAATTTATATATAATCTTAACAAAGATAACTTATACTAGGTCCTTGTCCTTGTTTAAAGGCGAAGTGAGCTCTGGCTTACACCGTGCTTGCCACCCTCCTAGCCCATCTGATGGTGTGCTGGCCGGCCCGCGCACAATTACACTGAACATTATTTATAAATGTATTTTTTGCTAGAAAATAATACTCCTTGGCAATAAAATTAATCCGTAATCCTCTACCGCATTTATTAGGGAACACGTAGACGAAATTTCATTAAAAAAAATTAAATAACCAGAAATGAAACTGCTTTATGATGAAGATTTAGAGGTAACTTTGTGATTTTTTTCTATAGAGTCAAATTAAGTCAATCGTGTTTTGACTCCCTAATATACTGATATCCTAAACTATTCATTGTCATCAAAAAAACATAAAAAAATTGGTGTTTTTATGCCTTAAAAATGACTTGACGTACAGTCAAAACGTGAGTTTGCATCACCTTATTGTCTTGTTTAGACAAACTTAATTTTTATAGATTCTTGAATGAACAGATGCTTTTATAACCACTTTTAAATACATTTTTTTGTTTCAGACTCCATCACAAGATGACATTAATTTATAGGTTAAATTAAAGATACTTAATCTAGAACTAGAACCTATGTAATAATGTTGCAAACTCAAAATTAAATTATTTTATGTAGTCCCATCAAACAAGTGCAGTTTATGATGTTCGCAAAATATATAATGCTGGTATATTATATTATCTGGGCCGGTATCTTCTTCACACAAAGTGAAATGTTTATACTTCGATCAAGAAAGTATTCTTGATTGAAGTGTATAAACACATATATTCATTTATTTGGGTGTCTTTAATAAGTTTACTACCATCACAATTAAATAAGTCATTTACAAATTATACATGGTGCTTTGCTTGGGTCTGGTTTTGTAAAAGTATAAAAATCGGCATTGTAATATAGTATTCATGTCATGCTACTTTAGATTCCTAGCATTATGAGCACACAATATTTGAAATGGCAATTGAAAGTAACAATTCAGTACTTATACTTACTAATGTCCGCATTGATGTTTTTCATCATCTAAACTTTGTTTGTAAGTTGTTGACTGAAGACTGCATCAATAAATTCATTTTAAGGTTTTATTTAGGTAGTTTTATAATTTTTTTTTTTAATTATTACAATATTTAATTATGCATATAATTTTATTTTAATATAAATAGACAACCTATTATGAATTTTGAAAAATATCGAGTACTAATTGTAATTATCTACTTTAGAGTTTTAATCACATTTTAATATTCCTTAGAGATGTATGTATGTTGGTCTCATCTCCATCCATGTTTACCTTCGTGACACAATTACATACTATAATAATTTAATTATGGCTAAAAATCAACTAATGTACAAAATCGTACAGGAATCATGTAGGTACAGTAGGTAGTAGAATTAAAGAATCAACCATTCAATAGTTCGTTGTAATCCAAGTTTTGTAAGTAATTTGCATATAAACAATAGAACAGTTGGCATAGGTCCTTGAAGCTTTTTAAAATCTAACAACAATTTTGTTTTTATATATTTCAATCTGTGTAGTTTGTAGTTACTGTAACATTTTATCAAATTAATCATCTTCGTTTTATGAATAATAAATTAAAGGACAGTATCCATTTTGGTCCAAAATGCAAAAGTGCCAGCCAAAAAAAAAAACCTGTATTCTGATAGAACACGTCGGCGTTGGCATTTGTGATTATGGCAACAAAGCTCTAGTACTACTATTAGTGGTGCTCTAAGCTTTGATGTTTTCTTTCATTTAATGTCACATTTCTTCAGAATAATTATTTTACCTATTTAGCTGACATTTCATATATTTTTCGATCAAATGAATTAACCAAAACAATGAGGTAAGTACCTTAATATTTACGAAATGTAAGAAAAGACGGACTTCTAGAACTCAAATAATACAAAGCATAGTGGTGCTACAGATTTGTTGGCATATTAACAAAATATGCTAAGGCGGACATGCTCTATCAGAATACAGCACTTTTTTTTATGGCTGAAATTTTTGGATTTTGGACCAAAAATGCATGAAACGTGGATGGTGTCCTTTGCCAGATTCTTAAAAGCTAGTATGATGCAATAATGTATCTAGATTTAAGCACTGTATGAATGTGCTATTGTTTAGCATGTGTGAGCCATGTATTCACTGAGAAACATTTGTTTATAAACACTGTTTCGGAAACTAAATCTACGTGATTCTAAAACAAATAGGTACATGTGTTTCCGAAACAAGTTAAATTGTTTCAGAAACCTTTTAAAATATTGCGGTAATAGAATGTTTCTGTGCTCAGCTCAACAGCTTTTGGACGTTTGTTTCAGTTGTTTATAAACTACATGGCGGTAGTTTGGAATGACAACAGCATAATTTGAATTCAGAATTATTTGAAAGTAAGCCGTTATGGGATTGCGCAACTCGCGATCGCTGTGAAACAATGGATGGCCAAGCCCCCGAAACATTTGTTTCTTTACGTCTACGTTTTGTTTCAGAAACATAGGTACACACATGTTTCTCAGTGAATACATAGGTACATGGCTAGTATGTTGCGACAGGTCATCACAAATGTGAGGTGTAGTATTTTAGTGTTTGAAAATAAGATACATTCTCGAAATTGGTTATATGTATCTAGCTATGATGTATAGAGTTAGCTAGCAAGCACCATATTATATTAAAGTGAAAAGTGACCTAAGTATAATGAAATGATTGCCATTTATGGATAATGGGGATTTTTTGATAGTGCCTATTGTTAAGAATAAATAAAATTATATATTATTTAGTTATGAGATTTATTTTACTTTATTTATATTTAATAGATTATTCACATTATCTTACATACGAAATTAATAGTTTTTAACCATTGAAAAATCTTACATAATCAAGGCAACTATTAATCAAGAGCACTCTTAATTGTGTAAACATCACTTTCTAAGGTTAAAAATATAAAAAATACTGTTGTTTAAAATTATACAGCCATTTCCATATCAATCTTTGGGTAAGGCTGGTAACCTTTGATGATAAAGTCTTCGTATTTGAAATCATCAATAGATTCAATTTTACGGGCAAACTCCAAGGTAGGGAAAGGTCTGGGCACTCTTTGTATCTGTATTTTCAAAGGTTCAATGTGATTCAGATAGACATGGGTATCTCCAGTCGTATGAATGAACTCACCCGCCTGAAACAAGAATTATTGCATTTATATTTGTAAAAAGTTTTCTAATATTTTTTAAACTCTACACTTCTATGCCATGTTTGGTATCCATTTGATTATTTTACTCTAACATAATCAAGTGGCAATACAGGATCCTGTATTGCCTGTACTCTAAAATTTACGAGTGTAAGGAAGGATGCTGTATCATATTTGTAATGTTACCTCCAATCCTGTGATGTGTGCAATCATATGAGTGAGTAGTGCATAGCTGGCTATATTGAAAGGAACTCCCAATCCCATATCAGCACTTCTCTGATAAAGTAAGCAGGAGAGCTTTCCGTTTGAGACATGGAACTGGGCCAGGCAGTGGCAAGGAGGCAGCGCCATCTTGCTAAGATCCGATGGATTCCAAGAGCACATTACCATTCTTCTGTCTGCTGGGTTAGTTCTAAAATTACAGTTCTTATTACAATTTCTAGCAAATATAAAATTAATACAGTATTATCAATAGCTTACTATGTTGAATGTTTTACATGCATGATCAAGGAACTAATCAATACTCTATCATAGTGAAAGTTGGCATTTTAATAACATCTTAAATAGCAGAGAGATTAAATTGCAAGAAGCTAGTTCCAAATAATTTTAAAAGCATGATAACTAACTTCAGTGTTTGAATAATATTCTGAAGTTGATCAATGCCTTGTCCAGTGTAGTCTGTTTTAGAATCTATGTATTGGGCACCACTATGTCTCCACTGCATGCCATACACTGGCCCCAAATCACCTGAAATGGTTCTGTATTATTGAAGGTAAGTATTATTCTTTTATTAAAATTTCAGTTAATTGGTAGCAGTTGCAGGGTATTCTCATACTCAGTATCCTTATTATAGCTGTTACACTACAGCATTGGTGTTGAACATTACATACCTTCTTCTCTATCTGTAAATCCAAGATTATCAAGGAAGGCTCTGGATCCATTGGCATCCCAAATATGGACGCCTTTGGCAGCTAAAGCCTTGGAATCAGTTGAACCAGATATCATCCATAATAGCTCTTCAATAACTCCTCTGATGAATACCCTTTTAGTTGTGAGAATAGGTAAAATGTTGTTTTTCAGAGAATATCTCTGCATAGCGCCAAATATTGAAAGGGTGCCCACGCCAGTACGGTCCACTCTCTTGTCTCCTGTTGATGGATTTGGCAAATTATTATACTAGCCCCGACAATCGGCTAAATACTCTAAAATCGGTTATGAACTTACCGGTATCTATAATTTGCTCCACGAGCTTCAGATATTGCAGTTCATCATGAACAGTTCCATTGTTTTCGGTTTTCATGTTTATTTACTTTTTAAACACTATTAAACTACAAAACTATGTTATTTTATGTTCCCGACAATCGTTGATGCGATGATTTGAGGAAGCTGTGCAGAAAATAAACACCAAATGATAATAATGAAGAAATTAAAGTTTACAAAATCAAAGAAGAGACCAAGTAAAGCGAACGTCTTGCTGTCAAATTTGCCGCCTTTTTATGACACTGACACTGTCAAATGTCAACGACAGGTTTTTTTTCCTTTCTGGCTTCGCACTCTTTGGTTTTTTGGAAATCTATACTAATATTATAAAGTGAAAAGATTTGTTTGTTTGAATTGAATAGGCTCCGAAACTACTGGACCGATTTGAAAAATTCTTTCACCATTAGAATCCTACATTATCCCTGATGAACATAGACTATATTTTATCCCGGGAAAGTGAAGTTTTCCCGAGGGAAAGTCGTAATATTTTTTCGGAGGGCTAAGACAAGCAGCCCCTAGGACCAATGATCATATTACATACATAACTAGATTGCTACAATGCTATTACTACTGTTTTTATAGTCATGAACTCATTATTTTAGCATTTTTATCGAGGGAAAATGTTATCAAAAACATACGCATGAAATGACAATTCCGGGTCTTTTACTCCTCCTTTTGTAGTTCTTGATGAACAATACACAGCTGAACATGACATATGTTCAATTTATCCATTCAATTTAAGCCTAAACACAGTATTTTTAAAGTATTTCTTGATTTTTCTCTAACGTTCTCGCACTGTTTTGACTACCAAGGTAGTCATAAACTGACACGACTTACACCTACAGTGCAGCGTTGCCAAACGTACACTAGCTATCTCTTTTACTCGGAGCTAAGCTCCGTGAGATAGACAAAGATACATGACTACTAGGTTGTTACACAGATATAAGAGCGGCAACGTCGCAGGCTCTGTCCATAGGATTCTTGGTCCGAGAGCAGCCCCCTTAGCACAGCGTTTGTCTAGGTACTGGAGAATAGATAGGTATAAATGACAGTAATGACAATAAAGTATCTTGAGACTTCTAGCGGAGGCGGCAGCATCGAGATAAGTACATTATAACTCAATGGGCGGCAGTCGATAATCTAAGGTTGAGAGTGTGGCTATATCTTTTAGCCACATCTACAAAATATCATTAAATATAAAATAAATTTATAATAAAATTATAAAATATCATTGGCCACGCTGTAACTTTTAACTACCCGTTTTATTCACCCTAAATGTCTTTACTGACATTTTTATCTATTCTCCGGTACCTAGACAAACGCTATGCTAAGGGGGCTGGCTGGATAAAAACCGGAGCTCATTGCAGATTGCAGATAAGGGCTTGGCTCTACTAGTAGAGATCTCAAAACTTTTTTACAGTGAATAAATGTAGTCTTGCTTGGCAACCAAATTTACATGAAATGTTTTAGGTGGGATTATGTAGGTTACTACACTGAGCTAGTGGTCAATTCTGGATTTTTAGGGCCTTCGTCATGGCTTCCGCCGGGACCGACAAACGTTTCAGAATCAGTAGGTAGGTACCTAAGGCTAAGCTAAGGTTAGGTAGTTCCTACTTACCTAAATCTAATGTAAGTAGGTAGTACTTATTTACCTAGGTAGTACCTACCTACCTCTTTCACTCTTAGGCTCAATAATTAATGCACATTGAATTGGCAGCGACGCGACGAGACGTAACAAGACATTCGAAACCCTATGAACAATGTAATAAGATAGAGGAAATAGGGAAGAGAAAATAGATGAAAGAGGTGTGGCGAAGCCTCGTAGCGGTGTGTCTCGAGCGGTCGTGAGCTATCAAGCGTTTCTGTATCTTGTAATAATTGTTCTTAAGGTTTTGTATTGTTCTCGTCGCGTCGCTGCCAATCCAGTCTGCATTGAGCCTTAGTCTACCTACATACCTAGGTATGTACAAGTTCGACGGTTTAAGGTAGGTAGGAGGTACCTACTTACTTTAGTTTTGACCTGGCCCTTCCAGCTGTCCAACTCAGGTAGGTACCTAATAAAGACAGAGACGCACATTGTTTGGCGACTAGGCTCTACGTACGTACAACGTACCTACTTGTCTTTATTTCTATAAATACCTAATGGCAAGGTAGGCACCCTATACCTTGCGCAGGTATAACGAAACAAAAATAATATGCTTGTGCGCTTACTTCCCAAAAGATCGAGTTAAACTTATGAAAAATAATGCCATTATTTTACGCCTAACAACTTAGCCATTTTACGGGCAAATAGATAGAAGTCTCGCGAGAGTCCTCTTGTCGTTTTTAAGCTAAAAGATTCGAGAGTTGTACGTCCCCAATCGGAAACTTCTCAAGAGGAGGTCAATGCTGTACTTTGGAAGCTAAATATTTTTATCGGATCTAAAGTCAGCTCTTCGCCTATCACGGAAATATACCGGTTCATCTTACTGACGAACACAATTACACCTGTTGCCAGGGACCAACCAGGGACATTATGCTTTAATTAACTAGGTAAGGTTAATTAAATATTTTTGACTGATTTTATTATAGTCCTTTTCACGTAGGAACAGTTCCGTGATAAGGCGCTATTATGTTATTATTATTATTATTTATTATTTTTAGTCATTTGTGTCCCACTGCTGGGCAAAGACCTCCCCCCATTCCCTCCACACATCACACATGCTATTATGTTAATATCTGAAAAAATTAAAAGGAAATAGACAAAATCCTCTTTTATTGAAGTTGGTATCTTTTAGTATTATCACTAGATTTCATTTATTTCAAATTTTTTCATTGTTGTACAGCGTAAAACGTAAAAGTTATATGTGTCAGGGATACGTTCCTACGTGAAAAATACTATAGTTGATGCAAACCATTAGAAGATTTCCAATGTAAGTAAATTCTATGATAAAAACAAA
Source organism: Epirrhoe alternata (assembly GCA_963565295.1). Classification (NCBI taxonomy): domain Eukaryota; kingdom Metazoa; phylum Arthropoda; class Insecta; order Lepidoptera; family Geometridae; genus Epirrhoe; species Epirrhoe alternata. Next base: position 5,305,245 of record OY751381.1, on the reverse strand, counting down.
GAACACCAAATTGAATTAACTTCGATGGAATAGCAATAAGGAGGCCTGGGTATAGGCACTTAACTCTGAACGGTCCTGATATTTATTTTCTGAGGGTTTCTTACCGAAAATATCCATAACCATTACATACTTACAGTGTTAGGGTGTAGCTACATTGGTTTCCGGGGTGTTATTGAATATTGTTGCATTCCTTTCGCCTCGTGGACCTATTTCTTGTTTTTCGTAGAGCTTCTACGTTTCGTAGGAGCTCTACGAAATGTACGATAGCAATCGTTTTATTAGGTGCCTGCGGCTTTAGGTTGTTTTATGTCATGCATCATCCAAGTTCTTAGTATTAAGTACCTAAATTCACCAGTTTTTTATAATTGCAGTAAGTAGACATACATGGGAGACTATTTTTATTTTTGTTTTAAAGCTTTACTCAAATGAGTTTTGTAAGCGTTCAAATCCGTCTATACAATGTAAGTCCTACTATTAGAAGGGTTTGCCAGTAGGCTCGCTCCTTTATTGGAAGGTATAAAAGAAACTCGAAATAAAAGAGTGGATAATTGAATCCTCGTTTCAGCTTGGTTGCGGAAAGTATGTAGATTACACCGATAACATTGAATGGTAAACTGAGGTTCGGCAATAGCTTGCCCTAATACGGAAACTGTCTATTACCATTATGGTAATACTAATATTCAATGATAGGCTAATAGCTATTTGCACCTGGTTTTACACAGATTAGATAATTTTGGTTAATGTAAATGGTTTTACATAGAGTACATACTTCGATAAATTATGTAACCACGAAGCATATTGGGGGCTTAAATCGCGAAAACTGAATTACCTACAAGTAGGGTATTTGATGCGCTTCAGTTTTCAGTAAGTGTTAAACATTACCTACATCAAATTATATAACCACAGAACTGATATCGGGTATAACTATGCACAAATATTAAAATACTATGTCGGTTCTCTATTTGAATTTAAACTCTACTCTCAAATTATTTAGCTATATCACTGTGGAAGATGATTAAACATTGAACGAAATACAATTTAATACATACCTTCCTACCTAGTAGTATTAAATTGTATTTCGAAGTTAACGGGCACGGCGGGACGCGGGACGGATGAGACAAAGCGTGCCAATATTGCTCTGCACTGGCATTACTGGCAACCCACGTGACGACTCTAATACGATGCCATTTTGAAATATTTTTCGCTTTGTTTTCCTTGAACATTCCTTTTTGAATCGATACGACACACGGGAAATGGAAGAGAGAAACATGTTGTGCCGACTCCCGACGTGGGTTATGTAGTAGCTGTGTATGTAGGTGTATCTAAGTATTTATCTAACTATCTAGTGAATATTACAGTTTACGTATAATTTTTTTCCTCATAATATAACGTTGCATACCCCTATTAAATACCCAGGTATCCACTACATAGACATAGACATTCATTTATTTACTGCATAAGCACACATACACATCAATACACAGAAAAAACAATACAGCAATGAATAAAAAGGAAGTCACACTTTTTACTTTTTAGGTACATGTAAAAAAAGATAAATATAGGTAAAGTAAAAAAGGGAAAGTTTCCTAACAGTGCTGTGTGCTACAGCAGCAAAAAGATCTCGACTCAGCGTTATGCTGCCCTATCAGATGACAGGTCAGCGCTGTTATTCTGCCGAGACCTTCGATCCAGTCACTCCTCCTTACGAAGCGCATAATAATTAAAAGTAGGTATTATAAATAATAATATGTAATTAATAAACAAACTTAGCTCAAGAAAAATATAATAATATACTTAATATTATTACTACGTAGGTATCTACTAAGTTTATTAAAATCTAAATCAGTGGTAAGTAGTTTAAGATTTGAAAATGGTTTATTTTAGGCACCCATCAATGGTATTATACCTACCTAATAGTACAAGTACCTACCTACCTGCCTACAGTGCCTTCGTTTATAAACTCAACTTTATAAATATAACGTCGTTGTCCTTTGTTACAAAGCAAATATTTTATTTAAAACCACGAGTACGTCTGTCTTCATTAAAGTGTGGAAAATGGGGACAGAAGATAAAAAAAAAAAAATTACGCGCAAAGCCACGAACGTTTCTAAGTCAAAGCATTCTTTATAATACACCCACTGATGTTTCGTTTATAATGAGACGTAGCCAAAATTGAGTCTTCCTTTGAAAATATTTACAGTTAAGGCCACACCGCCCACGAATAAGCTATAAAACTTTTCTAGCTATCGACTATTTATTTGCTCAAGAAACGTACAAAACTTAGATTCGGTTTAAAAAAAACACGTTACAGCCTCTTTGGTTATAAATAAATAGATAATGCTGGACATTTTCACACAGCATCATCTAGCCCCAAACTAAGCAAAGCTTGTACTATGTGAACCAGATAACTGATATACTTATATACTTTTTGTTTGTAAATACATACATATAGCTACCAAACTATCCAAACCTTCTCGCTCGCCAACTCGTTTACAATTTTTATTTTAGCTTTACATAATGGCTAATCGTTAGCTGTGGAACAGGCCCTTATGAGCGAAATTAAAACGTGGTGTCATTCTTCATTAGGAATTTGAAAAGAAAGTACGTCCATGCTTCCCCCAGCCGAAGATAAGTGATTATATTCTTTGTACTTGTATCATTAATAAACATGGTCACTTAGCAGACTTTCTTGTGTACAAGAAAGTCACGATTAAATGGTGTCGCCACTTTATTTCATAATTTTAGCCCATTCGTGATCTCTAGCCATATACAGAATTTGATCCTAGCTTTATCTCCAATTTCAAATACATAGTTATGTAGGTTCTGTTTACGAGCTACAAATAGCTCTATTCTCCCATGCTACATTCTTGACTCTGTAAGCGATATTTTGAAAACATACAGGATTTTATCGCGTTGAATTCGAATATTTTCCAAAATGTCTAGAAAATAAAGGTAACGCGATAAAATCCATACTAATATCCATACTAATATTATAAATGTGAAAGTAACTCTGTCTGTCTGTCTGTTTGTTACCTATTCACGCCCAAACCGCTGAACAGATTAGGCTGAAAATTGGCATGGATAAAGGTTGTATCCCAGGGAAGGACATAGGCTACTTTTTATCCCGAGGGAAAGCGGGTTACACCGCGGGAGCGCAGCTAGTCCTGAATATGTTTTAGAAATACTTATCGCTTATAGAGTCAGGATGAGTTGTGATCGCAAAAGTTTAAGAAAGACTTCTGTAAGCGATGTTGATTGCTCTCATCTCGGCGGGCTTTGCACGGTTATAACAAGAGCGACAAAATTGCGTAAGCTTCCGCGATATTGGTGCAGTTGGGGCCCGAATGACCCAATGTATATCAGCACGCTCGTAATCGGGATTTGCAAAATATATTTTCGAGCCCCGCATAACCTTGTTTCCTTTTACCAGGATTTTTTTATAAGGTTTTAACTGTTTTAAGGGCATTTCACGGACATTTTTGCCTTATTATAACGTGGGTAGTATCTAATAGTAACTCTCTCGATCAGAACTACTCGTAGAAAAAAGATTATAATTCTTTGGATTCGCATTTTTATAAGTACTTTTTATTTTGATACCTAGACCGTGAGCGAAGGGGATTACAGTCATTTATTTTCTATGATAAATTGGACGTGAAAGTGAAGAGTACTTTATTGACGCATATGGCTTCCAGTAGAAATCTTTTGAGATACCATAGTTAAGAGATTTTAAAGAGATAAAAATATCTTCGATGGTGTACTTACCTATACGAAGCAATCGATAAACTCGAGTAGGTAGATCGTATAATAAAAATATCGTATAGACAGCAACCGCTTAAAAAGTCACGATTTTTTTATATACACCAACAAACAATCTATTGATACACAGCCTAGGTCGACCGAAGACAGTAGAGACATAGACCAACACGGCTCTACTTCAGGATGAAAAACACAAAAAAAAGATTAAACTACACACATTCAATGCATTAAATTGCTAAAGAGTGCAACGGTTTCCGGATCTATTCGATTCCATAGCTCTACTTAATTAAAAATGTTTTGTTCAGTTGCATTGCTATTTACTAACGAGTACAAAGAGCTCGCCAAAAGGTTTGCAAACACGAATTAACTAGAGCCGTCGAACAAACTCAAGTGGATGTGCCTTCCAGTGCAACCGACGATATGCATAATGAGATCCTCTTGCTGGATACGCAAACGTTGTAAATTGTACAGAAATTGATTGAAAAATCGTTATCACTTCTAAAACTTTCATCGTGATACCTATACCTACGGCCTGCCTACTTAAACGAGTATAAAGTTCCAGGTGACTTTGAATTAGTTTTTCTACCTATTGAATGAATGAAAATACTTTATTGCACAATGCACACCTTTTAACTACAAAATACAGTAGAAAAGAGAACCATATTACAATGCAAAATTGGCGGCCTTATCGCTGAGAAGCGATCTCTTCCAGGCAACCTTTGGATGGAGAGGAATGTAAATGCATGGAAGATTGAACGGGTGCAAAAAATTAAAGGAACTTAAGAGTTGCCTTATCTTTTATTTAACAACAAAAATAGTACTTAAGTACATAAGTACTTACCTACTACTTAGTTTATTTAAAAATCTTGTGAAATGGCGTAGGTACCACTTACCGCATCCTCAAGTTAGTAACTTGACTCGTTGCTTGCACTTTCGAATGCCTTTGTAAATAAGAAGAATTTAATTCATTAAACGTTGAAGCTGAGGAAATAAATTACTGATGAATAAGAATCCATAAGTACCTACCTAGTAAATTAAAATAGTGATAGAATATACTATACCCTCAGACAAAAAATTAGGGACCCGCTATTGACGGAATTTCTCTAACAAAATTTTTCTGCCAATTTTGCGGGGGACGAGGTAGCACACGAACGCATTTTACACATACTTATGCAAAAAAAACTGTCAATAAACCCTAATTTTACGCACACTCTTGCAAATTTCGTATATGACGTAGGTACCAACGTAATAATATAAGACGCACATGATTCGGAATCAGTACATTTTTACAGAAGGAAAATTATAAGGTAAGGTCTATCCCATCTGAAATGATCCTATGAAATACCATACAATTTATTTCAGTTTGTTTTTTGCGAGAAAGTTGCACTATTTGAACCAACCGATTTGTATAAAACTTTGAGTAGGTGTGTCAGCAGAAAAAGTTGATTATCAGTTTGATTTTTAGAAACGCTATTGAAACGCTTTGGTTTTAGTTTTCTAAGAAAATAATAACTTTGATTTAATAGATAGATAAATAACTTTGATTAATTATACCTAATAGACAAAGTAAGTATAAATTTTTGACAAAATTTTGGATTTCAGAAATATTTCGATTTGTGAGACATTAAATGCTAATGGACCTTTGCTGCTGTCTGTACAGCCTGGAATAGGACATAAATGTTATTATTACCAAAACATTCGTCTTCTGAAACAGAAACCAATTCTATCACATAATCAAACAAAGTAAACACTATTGAATTGTCAGAAAATGTAATTCGCATTTGAAATATCTCATTCCCTGCTTAGATTGAGTTGCAACGTGGAAAGGTATTTCCGATCCTCGCATCACTTGCATTGTAAGCATCCCCCATTCGGCTCTAATTGCTATCCGCCGGGTATAGGCACGTGGATCGACGATTCTAGATAAGCAGGGAGCTATGTCAGCCGTAATGGATACCGCGTTCCGTGGGAATTACGGCACACTTGCTAATGAAAGCTCTGATTTGAAGAGTTGCTCGCACGTACTTCGCAACTTCTCTTATTAGCTGTCCAGGTGTTTGTATAACGTCTTTGCGTACGATAACTTTCATTGAAGTTTCATGAAAACTTGTGTAACGGTGAATCAGGCTGGCTGAGCGTCATCATAGTTCAGTTTTATAGCCAGGACTGCTATCCGAAGTATGGATATACCTGATATTTTTTGTGCCACTAACCGTCCAATTTCACCGTGTAGAACATTGCTTCTACATTCTTTCAAGATTGACTGAAAGATACACCGAGAGTACTTTTTACATAGAGAAAGCTTAATTACGCATTTCATGAATTCTGATACGACAGTCTGTTCCAGTTTATTTCAAGGAAGTAGTCAAAGTATATTGACTAGCCTTACAGCTTAGTAGTATATTAACCCATCTCTCCCTTTTGCCTTACCAAACAAATATTTGTTTCATGAACACGTATGTTTGTTTTGCGTATTGAGGTATTCTCTGAATACCTCAATATGTGTACATAAACTTATTAAAGCAAATCCGCGACGAAAACCTAGTGTATTCAAAATTCATATTCATACACCGTTCATTCGTCCGATACAGTGAGTTTCCACTGTTTCATTAATTATTGGATAGCAGCATTTAGTCATTGTTCTGGGAATATTAGGATATCCAGTCACTTAATCTATGCCGAGCGCTGCAGCATATATGAACAGCTGAATTAGGTCATCAACGCTGGCGCGGCACACATTCCTCGGGAATGCAGACTCAATTTTATATGATAATACATTTTAAACATTACGCGACATTGAGTCAGTTTAAATCCGTGAGATACTGGATTTTTTGAATTGCTTAGTGTCTGAGTGAGTAGATACATATCAAGTTTTATATTGCTTTGATGAATTTTTGTACACATTTTAATAGATGTGTTGTATGTAACAAATGAAAAATAAACTCGTATTTTAATTTGTACACTTATAAAATCACAGCGCACCGAAGCAAGAAGAGCTTTCACAAAATCTCTTACTTTCACAACAATCTACAAAATATAAATAAAGTGAAAGTCGATAGTGTGAATTCAATTTTAGTAAACAATTTTCTAGGTCTCAAGTACACTTATCCTCCGGCTGCTTCTAATCGGGTTTAATTCTCGCAGATATGGAGGTCGGAGGACGTTGACATCAAGCACCTTCGTGATGTCGGTGGCATATTCGGAGTTCAAGTGACAATACTCAGCTTCACCGCACTTGGATTGAAAATTATTTTCTAGATTTAGGTAAGTAGGTATAGTCAATAACCGCCTTATTAATTAGAAAACCCTAATTCTAGCTAAATCCGAGACTGCTCTCAGAACTGTTACTTCTTGGAGTAAAATGATGAGTTTAAGGTTATTAATAAATCGGTAGTTATCTCGAATCAGTAATACATTTCTTGCATCGGGACTAGCGCGTGCGTTATGGCAACCCATAAAATTTAAAATAAAAACGAGTGAATGAACGAATATTATTATCATTCAAAATATTGTCTGTCTCTGTCACTAATTATATGAATGACAGAGATAGACAATAATTTGTATTTGATAATCTGTTTTATTCAAAGAGGTTAGAGGTTTTATTCTTCTCAAAATTTTTGGTCAAGTGAATATTGACCAAAAAGTTTTTAGTCATAAAAAAAGTATTTACTGTGTTTAGTCATTTTTAACTGTTTTTTTGTTTCTTGCTAATGCTAAATGATTTTTTACCTCAAAATCTATACTTACTTGGATTTTAAATTCAGTTTCTTCGAGATCATAAAATGAAATTGTACGAATATTGTAAATTTTCACTCGCCCCATTTATCGTAATTGGTATCCATCCAACCTCATTAAATTTTTCCTCAAACCATCAACATATCCATCCTATTTGCACAGCCTTTTTTTGGATATGACATGAATATTATGAAGTAAAATGTCAAAATTCATGATAGAGTATGCTTACTCCATCTGTATACTAGGTTGCACCTAGGCGTAACTCTTGCTCCGAGAGCAGCGTCGGATTAGCTTATTTCCTCCTTGGTCTTTATTTATTAATACAGATTTGACCTACTACTGCCTTATGCTTTGGATTAGCTCTAATCCCAACCAAGTTCGTGTTTATTAATAACAGGGTAAGACATTGAACACGTTTCACATTTTTAACCGACTTCAAAAAACGGAGGAGGTTCTCAATTCGCCTGTATGTTCTTTTTTTTTTTTTTTTTTTTTTTGTATCATGTTACGCGATTACTCCGCCAATTGTGGCCCGATTTTCAAAATTATTTTTATGTTTGAAAGGGTATACTCCAGAGGTGGTCCCATATAAATTTTATTCCTGAGGGTTTGATAGTTTGCCCGTAAAACTCTAAAAACCTTCCCTCCTAGCCATTGTAAATCGAATCGACAGATAAGTTCTATGCAATATGTCAAATTGACAATTTACTAATGCCAGGAACTCACGTGTCGCGAGACTTGACATAAAATGTATGCAGTTTTGGTAATTATTGCCTTTAGACGCCGGTGGAGCCTAAGCATTATCTGTTTAGCATTATTTATTTCTTTCTTTCAAGCTGATCTGATGATGGAGTCAAGAGCTGTTCCAGGGAACTCCTCAGACAATAGGCTGATTGAGTTGAAACTCGGTTCGTAGATTAAGTATCATCTAAAATTTTCAAAAATGGTGACAACGAGCTGATCTGATGATGGAGTCAAGAGCTGTTCCAGGGAACTCCTCAGGCAATAGGCCGATTGAGTTGAAACTCGGTTCGTAGATTGAGTATCATCTAATATTTTCAAAAATGGTGACAACGAGTTGATCTGATGATGGAGTCAAGAGCTGTTCCAGGGAACTCCTAAGACAATAGGCCGATTGAGTTGAAACTCGGTTCGTGGATTGAGTATCATCTAAAATTTTCACGAGGAAGAGGAAAAGGATGAGGATGAGGATTATCCTTATCCTTATCCTTATCCTTATCCTTATCCTTATCCTTATCCTTATCCTTATCCTTATCCTTATCCTTATCCTTATCCTTATCCTTATCCTTATCCTTATCCTTATCCTTATCCTTATCCTTATCCTTATCCTTATCCTTATCCTTATCCTTATCCTTATCCTTATCCTTATCCTTATCCTTATCCTTATCCTTATCCTTATCCTTATCCTTATCCTTATCCTTATCCTTATCCTTATCCTTATCCTTATCCTTATCCTTATCCTTATCCTTATCCTTATCCTTATCCTTATCCTTATCCTTATCCTTATCCTTATCCTTATCCTTATCCTTATCCTTATCCTTATCCTTATCCTTATCCTTATCCTTATCCTTATCCTTATCCTTATCCTTATCCTTATCCTTATCCTTATCCTTATCCTTATCCTTATCCTTATCCTTATCCTTATCCTTATCCTTATCCTTATCCTTATCCTTATCCTTATCCTTATCCTTATCCTTATCCTTATCCTTATCCTTATCCTTATCCTTATCCTTATCCTTATCCTTATCCTTATCCTTATCCTTATCCTTATCCTTATCCTTATCCTTATCCTTATCCTTATCCTTATCCTTATCCTTATCTTATTGTTGCATACATGTTTTATTCTTGTTGCATACATGTTTTATACTTGTTGCATACATGTTTGATACTTGTTGCATACATGTTTGATACTTGTCGCATACTTGTTGCATACATGTTTTATACTTGTTGCATACTTGTTTGATATATGTTGCATACTTGTTTGATAAATGTTGCATACATGTTTTATACTTGTTGCATTCATGTTTGATACTTGTTGCATACTTGTTTTATACTTGTTGCATACATATTTTATACTTGTTGCATACATGTTTGATACTTGTTGCATACATGTTTTATACTTGTTGCATACATGTTTGATACTTGTTGCATACATGTTTGATACTTGTTGCATACATGTTTGATACTTGTTATATACTTGTTTGATACTTGTTGCATACATGTTTTATACTTGTTGCATACTTGTTTGATACATGTTGCATACATGTTTTATACTTGTTGCATACATATTGCATACATGTTTTATACTTGTTGCATACATGTTTTATACTTGTTGCATACATGTTTTATACATGTTGCATACATGTTTTATACTTGTTGCATACATGTTTGATACATGTTGCATACATGTTTTATACTTGTTGCATACATGTTTGATACTTGTTGCATACATGTTTGATACTTGTCGCATACTTGTTTGATACATGTTGCATACATGTTTTATACTTGTTGCATACATATTGCATACATGTTTTATACTTGTTGCATAAATAAATAATAAATAAATAAATAAATAATGCTGGACTTTCCACACAGCATACATGTTTTATACTTGTTGCATACATGTTTTATACATGTTGCATACATGTTTTATACTTGTTGCATACATGTTTTATACTTGTTGCATACATGTTTTATACTTGTTGCATACATGTTTTATACTTGTTGCATACATGTTGGATACCTGTTGCATACATGTTTGATACTTGTTGCATACATGTTTTATACTTGTTGCATACATGTTTGATACATGTTGCATACATGTTTTATACTTGGTGCATACATGTTTGATACTTGTTGCATACATGTTTGATACTTGTCGCATACTTGTTGCATACATGTTTTATACTTGTTGCATACTTGTTTGATATATGTTGCATACTTGTTTGATAAATGTTGCATACATGTTTTATACTTGTTGCATTCATGTTTGATACTTGTTGCATACATGTTTGACACTTGTTGCATACTTGTTTTATACTTGTTGCATACATATTTTATACTTGTTGCATACATGTTTGATACTTGTTATATACTTGTTTGATACTTGTTGCATACATGTTTTATACTTGTTGCATACTTGTTTGATACATGTTGCATACATGTTTTATACTTGTTGCATACATGTTTGATACTTGTTGCATACATGTTTGATACTTGTTGCATACATGTTTTATACTTGTTGCATACATGTTTGATACATGTTGCATACATGTTTTATACTTGTTGCATACATGTTTGATACATGTTGCATACATGAGAAATAGAGAAATGAGAAATGAGAATGAGATGAGATATATCCTTATCCTCATCCTCATCCTCATCCTCATCCTCATCCTCATCCTCATCCTCATCCTCATCCTCATCCTCATCCTCATCCTCATCCTCATCCTCATCCTCATCCTCATCCTCATCCTCATCCTCATCCTCATCCTCATCCTCATCCTCATCCTCATCCTCATCCTCATCCTCATCCTCATCCTCATCCTCATCCTCATCCTCATCCTCATCCTCATCCTCATCCTCATCCTCATCCTCATCCTCATCCTCATCCTCATCCTCATCCTCATCCTCATCCTCATCCTCATCCTCATCCTCATCCTCATCCTCATCCTCATCCTCATCCTCATCCTCATCCTCATCCTCATCCTCATCCTCATCCTCATCCTCATCCTCATCCTCATCCTCATCCTCATCCTCATCCTCATCCTCATCCTCATCCTCATCCTCATCCTTATCCTGCATAAGCCATAACCATAACCATAAGAGGCTCCTCAGAGGATAACCTCTGAGGAGCCTCTTATACTTTTGACTGCTAAGCAGATCAACACAACAATTAAGAGCATGACCAGAGGCAAGTCTCCCGGACACGATGGACTTAGCGTCGAACATCTCAAATATGCAGGTATCCACTTACCCCGTGTCCTCTCAATGTTTTTCACAATGTGTCTTAGTCACTCGTATCTACCTGCTGACCTTATGAAGACACATCACACACCTATTGTGAAGAACAGGACGGGAGATATCTCGGATAAGGGGAACTATCGCCCGATCTCCCTGGCCACGACCGTAGCCAAGGTGCTGGACAGTGTGCTTGATTCGATCTTACAAAAACACCTTGGATTGCATGACTCACAGTTTGGGTTTAAGCTCGGATTATCAACAGAGAGTGCAATCCTGGGACTCAAGCACACTGTCCAGTATTAGTTGTCGCCGGTGTACGCTTGTTTCCTTGATCTCTCCAGAGCTTTCGACCTTGTGTCCTATGATGTGCTCTGGAGAAAGCTGAGAGACAGGGGTGTACCGGCGGACGTGCTTCGAGTACTGCAGTACTGGTATTCGAACCAAAGTAATGTTGTGAAGTGGTCTAATACTTTTTCTGACCCATTCAGGCTGGAGTGTGGGGTGAGACAGGGTGGAGTAAGTTCTCCCTCACTCTTCAGCCTGTATGTAAATGATTTGATAGTCGAGCTCAGTAGCATGCGTGTCGGTTGTAGCGTGGATGGTGTCAGTGTAAACAACATCAGCTATGCTGACGACATGGTGCTGCTGGGCCCGACTGCGGGGTCGGTCGGAAAAATGCTGGAGGTCTGCGCCGGCTACGCTGCATCTCATGGGCTCAGCTATAATGTTAAGAAATGTGAATACATGGTCTTTAGGGCCGCCGGTAGTAGCATGAAAAGTTTTCCAGATTTAACCCTTAACGGAATGAGCATTAAAAAAGTGACTAACTTTAAATATCTGGGTCATAGCATTACCGACGGCCTTAAAGACAATGTTGACATAGAGAGGGAACGCAGGGCTCTAGCCGTCCGAGGAAACATGTTGATCCGTAGGTTTGCCCGATGTACTGAAGAAGTCAAGCTGACACTTTTTAAAGCTTATTGCCAGAGCTTCTACACGGGTAACCTATGGGTCAACTACTCCAAAAAGCCCTTGGACCGGCTCCGTGTCCAATATAATAATATTTTCAGGATGCTGCCTCGCTTCTGCAGTGCGTCAGGGATGTTTGCAGAATACCAGACGGATGCTTTCGAAGCCATACTACGTAAGAAAACTGCATCCCGGATTCGCAGAGTGCGGGACAGTCAAAACAGCATCCTGAAAACTATATCGGACAGGTTCACCTCTCCGATCTGGAAATGTTTTGTGCGGAGGGCGATTTAAACCGCCGGTGCCGTATGTTTTTATTTAGTTCCAAGTTTAGTTTTTAAATATTTTATTTTAGTGATTTATTTATGTGATTATTTGTTTTTATAAATTGTAATATGGATTGTAACTATCTGAAATAAAATGAATTTGAATTTATCGAAAATTGTGAATCAGCGTTTGAGGTGATGACTAAACTTGAGTCCATCTATGAACAAAAATCCGAGATGACCAAAATAATGATACATGAACGTTTTTATCAATATAAAATATCGTCATCAGATGGTATTGCTCATCATATTGCAAAAGTAGAAAGTTTGGCTAAGCAACTCAAAGAAAGTGGTGAAGTTATCAGTGAGACTGCAATCATAACCAAGTTATTGAGTACGCTACCATCCAAGTACAGATCATTACGTCAAGCTTGGATGTCACTTGATTCTAACAAACAAACTATTGTCAACTTGACTGCCCGCTTATTAGATGAAGAGGCCAGTTTGAACTTAGAAGAAGAGAATGAAACTGTTTTGTTAGTGGCAAAACCAAATACAAAGAAGAAAACTGTTCCAGAAATAAGACCAAACAAAGAAGATGAAAAATCTCATTGTTTCATTATGTTACAACTGTGGCAAACGTGGTCATTTTGCAAAAGATGAAGCGCTCGTGGCCGTGCTTTCTTAGTCGTTCTTGATAGATCGTCGAAGTTAAGCAACGTTCGAAACGGTCTGTAAGTGGATGGGTGACTGCCAGTGGCATTTTCATCTGAGCGCTTCCGTGCTTCGGAGGGCACGTTAAATTGTCGGTCCCGGCTATTTAAGTCGTTAAGCCATGACGGAGGCCTTAAGGCGGCCTAAAAACTCCGTCACCAGAGTTGGCCACTGACTCATACGAACTTACTTACTTTTATCTAAAATTTTCAAAAATGGTGACAGCGAGCTGATCTGATGATGGAGGAAACTCCTCAGATAATCGACCGATTTAGTTGAAACTCGGTTTGTAGATTAAGTATCATCTAAAATTTTCAAACATAGTGACAGCGAGCTGATCTGATGATGGAGAATGGAACTCCTCAGTTAATAGGTTGATTGAGTTGAAACTCACTACATCGGTCAAGTTTCATCTACTAATTGAAATATGATGACTGTGAGCTGATCCGATGATGGAGAACGGAACTCCTCAGAAAATAGGTTGATTGAAATGAAATTTTGTACTTACATCGGTGAGTTCAATCAGATCACGGTAATCCATCAAAAGCTTGTACTTGTTGATATTAAAAAAAAACTTATTCTTATTTAGATTTTTATGGATGACTTATTGATTCCCTGAGTCACGCCGTGTGTAGTGTCGAACATTGAAGTCGGTTCTTTTAGTTTTAAAACGTAATGTGCATTTAATTTCCTAATTACCTATTGAGTTCAGCAATGGTCAACCTTTTTTGATTTTAAAATTATTCCAAAATATATCGATGCCTGTACTCGTGTACAAAAACTACTTTACTACAATTTGAACAATCGAGAAGTTCGTAGACAGTTCGTAGCAGCGGCGTAGTACATTGTAGCCACATCGTAGCGCCCTTCTGGCCAATTTTTATATTTGTAAACCATTACAAAACATTTTAGGTAATAGGTATAGAAATTATCAGAATCGGCTTAAAATGTAAATAATACCTTCTGCGTACAGGTACGCCCATTAATTAACGAAATATTCAAAGTAGTAGCAAATTACAAAGTTCATACAGCGTAAAATTACACCTAATTAAGTGACTTGCGACTCTTGTGAGTAAGTTTATAGATGTTTTCCCGCCGTAGTAGTGAGCGCCTAATTAATTAACTTATTTTAGGGCTACGGTTTTACGATTTGGGTTCATTTCTACTACGCTCGTATAACCTAGGCAAAACCATTCGCTGAAGTTACCTAGACTTGTAATTTTGAAACACACTCAAACGCGTATTATAATTGCAAATGTTTGTAGTTATAATTAGTTTTGCAACAAGTATTTCTCAACATCATTATCATCATCCAATTTTGTTTCACTGAGTGTAGGTTTTCTGTTTGCGCAATTAAAACTTTAAAAAAAAACCAGGGCAACAAATATGGCTTAGGACCTAGCTTTCAGGTAATTCATTCTGGACCTGAGCCTAACTATTTTAAGTGTCACTTCCTAAAATGAAATTATTTGTATCAAGCAAAGAAATACAAAGAATCCCTCCCGTTTCGTGGAAAGTAGTAATCCTTTAAAACAATTCAAACCCATTAATTGTTCAGGTCTTTAGATGTTTTGCAGAAACAGATGGATCGCTCGGTATTTATCAGCCTCTTGTTTTCCTCAAGGTTGTTTTGAAACGATTAGGATGATCAACATTTAATGTTGATCACTCTAGATTAGTTAAAGGTTTTTAGCCTTTGTAAATGGTAGGTATATATTTTGATGGACGTTACGGCAAAGTTATTCTTTTATGTAGCCTTAGCTGTCACACAACTGGGCAAAGGCATTTCCTGTCACCTTCCACATCTCGAAATCCTCTACGGTTTCCCTCAATCCTTCCTAAAGGCAAATACACAATCCGTCTATATCATCACGAGAGCGCTATTTAGACCTGCCTCGGTGGCGGTGTCAACCATTCACCAGTGACCCACCTGTCTGGGTGCTTGCGGGTGACATCACCCCCCAATCACACTTTAACTTGGCAGCCTTTACGCCCACGTTAATAATACCGGTCTTTGACAAATTTAAAGAACAAAAATGAGTAGATACACCCACCCAATAGTCACATACATTAGTGATCCCACTAGCATTCCCTGTGTCATGGATAACGGATAATATACGTGGGTTCAAATTCCACATGGGTTATGTTCTAAATAAATATAGATTTTTTGATTTGAGTCCAGTCAGCGACAGAAGTTCATGAACAATCGGAGATTTTAAAGCTTCATTTTCATCATTGTTTATGGGATAATTGCCTATTTTTTGCACAAATAGCATGGTGCAAGGTAAAGGATCCAATATTAGGTTTTGTATGTTAAACCTAACGAACTTTGAAGATATTGAAGATTCAAAAACATCGAATGTTCATGAACTGCGATATTTTTATTTTCTTTCTTGACTAAGGCCGACGACGTGACGTCAAACAAAACATCCGGTATCGCGATCATGTATAAAACATATCCTATTTCAATACCATCTAATCGATTTCCTTAGAATATCAAAGAGCCACCGTTACAAAGGTAGAAAAGTTATCAATATTTATCTCCTTTTAGATATATTTTTTTAAACAGGATCACGACTGTATCTCCAGGGCACGGTAGACAGACGCTCTCTCAGATCTTTAGTTATTCAAGATCCTTTGAAAATATCGAGACCAGCATGCAAATACTAATTTTACACGTACGTGGCAGCCAAACTCATAATTTTAACTAAAGACGTCTTTAAAGTTTGTAAAAGATCTTATTTAATAAGGTAGATGTTCAACATATAAAACAAGAGAGATCAACCGAGTTTTTTCAAGTACTATTTTAAGGAGCAGTTTATATTTTATAAAATAAAAATTTACGTCAATGACTTTCCTGTTTACCTTTTAGGGTTGCGATTATCGAAAAGTTACTTTGATGTTAAAATTATTTTGCCAACCAGTAAACAAACATGCCAGGGCAATATTTAAATTTTAAAATATGACCACTAACTCTTTTGTAGCTGTTGGCGAATAAATTATTTGCAGCAATTATTTAAAAACAACATTAGCGGTAACTGATACTGGATGCAGCATGCAATTGACGTTTTAAGAGCTGTTATATAAATATTATGATATTTTACAGCTTTTTTATGTGATATTTTTTTTAGCGTCGTACGCGCCGCACACATCGTTGTCTGAAATCGAATACCCCCTCCGCATTTTATGAAATAGGTACTGAGAGAAAGTGAAAGGTCCGTGGGCATATTTCCGCGCCGTACGCGCCTAATTTTTTTATCTTTCTATGAAATTTTATGAAAACTCGCACTATCCACACGCGCCAAACGCACTGCATTTTATGAGGTCAGCATCATTTTTCTATACTATTCAAAATGTCGAGTACGGCGCGGATGGATAGTGCGATAAGTAAGAGTACGATCAAATGTGCAATATTCCATAATTATAATTTCTTACAACAAATTCTGAATGAGGCGCGTGCGTTTCGTACCGTGCTGACAATAATGCCTTCACCCTGATTCTTGTAAAGGAATGCTTCTCTTTGCATTCACTAATAAAAGGTTGAATTTAAACGCGTTTGATCCATGTTCTACGAATCACTCTAGGTCGATTTAAAAGGGACTGCTAAAACTATAGCGAATCTGTTTTAGTGATAATGGAAGCGTCAAAGACTTGACTGTTCGGCATTTCAATTACTAGACTGTAGCCCACTAAATAATTCATCGACTCCTTTGAATAAAGCTTTCGTCCCTCTTAACTCAATGTTACTAGTAAATAGTGAATTGTAGGTACATGTCATTGACTGTGATAGCATTTTTAGTACCTACCAAAATTTTTAAATACATATAAGTCTAGTCCACACGTTAGAGATTACGATTAAAGATTTTTAAGATGTGTTTCAAAAAGTGTTTCAAAATCGTTGGTTCAGATCCCTTTGGGCTTATGCGAGATGGGTGATGATGAAGTGTACATGTAGGTATAGCTTGATTATTGAATTAATTATGCCCTTGAATTAGTTTCCTTATTATACGCTGATTATACGTTGCAATTAAGCTTATGTAAGGTCCTATTCGGGATTTGCTTCAGGCATGAACTAAACTAGGTCACCTAATACAAGTATCAAACATGTTCAATTCACCATACTGGGCCAAATCTGAGAACGCTGCCGTGCCTTGAAGATGCAGTCTCGATTTCTTTTTTCCGGTAGCTAGTACGAGTGAACCATAGTTTTAACTTACCAACAACGTTTAGTTTCAAACTGAAGTAGTAAAGTTTTGCATGTTAGTTCTCCCAGGAATTAGTTCTGTTTATTGCCTGCGCTTAACAGGAATGTTTCTGTGCTTTACGCTGCTTCATCTAAGCATTTCGGAGCTTTGCAGCTAGGAGATTGTCATTCCAGAAGTGCATTCCACGTTCGCTAAATTAATATGATACCTAGTCGTGTAGTATGAAAAAGTTAACAGCGCTGATATTTTTGTCAAGTGTCTTACACCTTTGCTGCGCCGGTCCAACACTTTCGAAATATTAGTGAAATAATCATAACTGAAAAACACGCTCTTTCTTACACGGGCAGAGGTAGAAAAGAGACAACAGATTTCCAGTTGCTACGATTCTTTGCTTTTGATGCTCTAAAATTCTTCTTATCAGTGGTGAGAGGATTGTTAGTGCGCCAGATAATGTAATATAATTATTATTTTTTGCCTACATTAGGTTAAATATATAGATATACCAGGTTCACATATTGTGTGGTAAGTACTTCTAGCCCAAGATGGACGTGGACCGTTCGTGCCAGCTATTCCAAGCACTTATTTAGGAAGTATTTCCGTGCAGTAATCTAGATTTAGGCAATCAGGGGTCGTTTGTAGCCTGTTTTCACCTGCTTTGTGTCGCAGTGGCACGCTATGCTATTAAACAATTTACCTATGCAGTGTTTGTTATGTGAGTACAACTTATGTACTTATATGAAGCATATAATGCACCTTCGGTTGGAAATTTGTACGCGCTACGTCGAAGTTGTGTGTTAGTTCATTCTATAATATGTATTATAAATGCTTATAAGTATCGTTATGTTCCTATAGTTTCTGGCTTAAACTGTAAGTCCTCTGGATCGGAATCGGAGCATACGATGTGAAAAGATTTGTTAATTTGTACGTCTAAGTTCTACACGTATTGAGGTGGCTTTTCCTGTGGTTAAAGCCGATTAAGCAGAGAGGATAGTGTAGGTGCTGGGCAAGTCTATTCCATCTCAAACAATGTCCGAGGCAGTACCAGCGTCCGGTTGAGTGTAGGCCCCTAAGTTTTATAGGCAATTTAATAATATAGGCATGCAGCAATGGATAAATAGTACACATACATATGTTATTAGATAACTAGCTGACCCGGAAAACGTTGTTCTGCCATGTAAGTAGGTACTTAAATATTATTTAGTGAATATTTTGCTAGTCAATTAAAAAATAACCAACTTATTGTCATTGAGATAAAATGTAAGTACATTATAACTCAATGCTTATTGTAAGTGTGTGTGGATGTAGTATAAGACTGAAAGAGGAATGGAGCGCTTTAAAATATTCATATAAAATAAAAACAAATTGTCAAAAAAAATTGAGATGGACCACCCACCCCCATATCACTTAGGGAGATGAAAAATAGTTTACATCCGATTCCCGGAGCTATTGAATATACACAAAGTTTTATACGAATCGGTCGAGCCGTTTCGGAGGAGTTTGGTTACATACACGAGAATTTTATATATTAGATGTATTTGCGTTGTCGTGCAATTACGTTTACCGAATTCTGTGTTGCATGACGAAATGCGGTAAACAATCTACGTAGTTAGGTACCATGAATTCGCTTCAATAAAGTGAAAATTTACAGCGTTACGAACTGGGGAATAACGTCGGCAAAATACAGTTTAATTTGTTTTACACTCAGGCGGAAAGTAGTTGAATATTAGCGAATGAAATCAATTAGGTATCAAACGTAGGTACTTGTGTTTCTTTTATTGCCTTTTTATTTTATTTTCAGCTTTTTCTAAATAAACGATCAATCGCATTACTTATTTTTTATAAAGGTTAACAAGCTGTCGATTTACTTTAAGTAATAAATACCTAAACAATTTTCTTAGTATTTTCACCGTTCAGAGGAAAAAAAACATAAATGTCCGGCTAGGATTAGCTTCCAGTCGACTCGAAAGGTAACTTCTGAAAGAAAACACAGCCCCAATTTTACTAGCACTTTTAATAATTCGTTGTCTCGCTCGATGCTTTCAAGAACTTGTTCTAGGAAAAACTTATTTACGCTTTTCTATTTGTGACAGCGATAGTTTTCATCTAGGTCTCAAGTTTTACTACTTCGGTGTTGAAGTTGTCATTGATTGAGTTTCTCATCACGTACGCGTTTTCTTGGCATCTGGTATGTTGTTGCTAGATGTAGCAGTGTCTTCTTGCAAAGTTAGTTTTCAACTTAAAGCAACGACTTCGGCCTCGTTTTACGTGCTCACAAGAGCTAAATGTCAGAACTTGTACAAAACATAAAGTACAACAGTAAATTAAAAATAAAAGTAGTTGGCGGTGGACACCATCCGTGCTTTAAAATGATACATGGGTGCGATACATACGAGTATTCCCACGTGAAACGAATTCACTGCGGAACGGATTGGCTTGAATTGATTTGACGCTTTTACATAGGCTTTGAAGAACCTTTATTTCAATAGTTCGATCGATACATTAATGCTAGAGACTCATTTACGTGTGATATATAGATGAGAGAGATAGATACATCAGTAATCAGTGAATCATCAGTAATATGTACATCAGTAATCAGTCAATACATCAGTAATCATAATCAGTGAAATTATTTAGGTCAAACAATTGACTATGCAATTAACACCACTAGACGAATGAAGTATCTGGTATTTGTTTATCTTAAATATTTAGGCACTTACGATTTAATTATGTGTTTTTGTTGTACGTTAGGCTATAACATCTTAAAATAAACTTTTACTGAACTTGGCCAAACTGAGAAGTACGAACTTACTACCTATTGAGTACCTAAATGCTAAATGTTAGCAAACATTTGATGAGCGATTCAAACACAAACGTCCTACATAGGATTTTACCTAGATTTCCTTTTACCTTTTTACTTTCAGATTTCGAATATAGTAGTATAGGATAATTCGCAGCTCAAGGCTAGTTCATTCAAGAACCCACTAGTGCTGTAAATGAAGTCGTCCAGTCAGGGTCCTGAGCGGCTCCCGACTGCAATATTAAATTCAATTTACTTGAGTTGATTAGTTGGTCATATCGGCCATATAAGCAGCCAGCTCTGCCATTGTACAGTTAATTGCGATTTCGCTTCTCAGTGATTAAACGTGCCCAAAATCAGACTAAACTGAGAGAATGTAACTAGAATGTGTTGAGAATATAAAGGATAGTTTCTGGGATTGCATTATGAATTGTCCTAAGTAATTGAACATACACTCTAAACAAATAAATACAAGAAAATCAAATTGCAGTGTTTGCATCAGAGGCACGTACAAATAAATAAATAATGCTGGACTTTTCACACTGCATCATCTAGCCCCAAACTAAGCAGAGCTTGTGTTATGGATATTACATGACTGGTATACTACTTATTTACTGTTTAAATACATACATATTTATACATAGAAAACACCGAGATATTATACTTGTAGATCATACAAACATTTGTCTCGCCGCGGGGATCGAACCCGCAACCTTCTGCGTCGCAAGCGGACCGTCGTCTTCTGCTCTACAGAGGTCGTCAAATACATATTTGAATCATACTACTCTGAAGTTATTGCCACTAAGTAATCTTGAATCAGCAAACTCTGCTGGCGTAGGTTTTAGGCTGCCAGAAAGCCTCTTTATCAAGAGCAAATAGCTACATAACGAGCGCTTCAGTATGTAGTCATTAAACTCTTTATAACATCGCTTGAACGGGCTATTGTTATTTAGATTAACTAACGGCGCCGTGTGAAACACTTAAAAAGGTAAGGTAGTGCGCGAAATCCCGAATTGTCGCTTTTTATCTTGGGACAGTGGTCCAATCATACGGTTCACTGAACGAGTTAATTAATGAAATCTACTAACTTCTTCATTCCAGTCGGAAACGTTCCGCAAAACATTTTTTGTTGAACGGTTTAGCTACGGGAATTAACCCGGGATTTTATGAACATCACGTTCCGCTTAAGGAGTTCCGTACACTTTACGATATTGAAGTCTTATACATAAATTTTGTAGTTTTAGAACAAGCATAGGTGTGTTATTGATAAACTTTTTAATCTAATAAAAAGTTTTCCAAATAATATTGATAAAATACAAAACTAACTCATATTTCGAAGCCTTTGAAGATATCTAAGGGGGTAGTCTGAGGCACGTCACCATATAATTTGTCACAAGCCCTTATTTTAAAGAAGTTCCACACATGATGATTGCAAGACCATCGCCTCCATCAATGGATATTCATGAAAGAACCATACTTATGTGCGTTTCTTTCTGTCTGGTTGTATGAGTTGCAATAGCAAACTCGCGTGACTCGTTTCCCCGTGATGATTCGCTCATTTCAACGACAATTTGTTGTGCTTTATTCCCGCGACACGGCACAGGAACATTGTGCACGTATCAGATAAATGGCCTGTTATACAGTTTATGCGAGAGAGCTAGCTCACTTAAACGTAGCAACTTTTATGAGGCTTTTTACTATCACAAATTATTAGTGAATATGTATAGTTGACTAATAATTTGTAAGATAATTTCCTAGATCTATTGAAAAGCTGCAACTACATTAAGATTACTTTTATAAGTATCTTCGATACAATTTTAATATTATCAAGTTCAACTTGTTCCTGACTTGAATGTCATAAGAATTTGTACGTGCGCTGACTACCCCTATCGTCTACACATGATCTTAAATGCCGAGAATAATGTTTTTTGGATATTAAGTCGTAATCCTGTTTCATTTTTCCTCTCTTAATTTGACTTAAGTTTGTTTCAAACTGAAACTTATAGTGAGCTTAGTATTTAACTTTTAAGCTAGCTGGGCTGGTTGATAACAATAAGCAGTTTAAGTAACGTTCACATCTTACAGAAGCATTGTTCACTTGAGCCTCGGAGATGAATGGATATTCTATTTACTCCGTAAGAATATCCTGTCTTTCAAGTAACTCATCAAATAGACGCAAGGGACGGTATACAGGGTGTTCTGTTACTAAATGTGTTTATTTTGTGAGTCTGCAATATAATGTGAAAGAACAATTTTTTTCATATTTGACATTAGTTAAGGTATCAATAGGTTTCCTCACAATGTTTTCCTCTACCTTTGAATACTACATTTCCCTAAGAATATAATTATAATTCGCGTCTTCCAAGACCTTTCAGGGCGTCGTCGCGTGATTCTAAAGCTGCTGATTTTTTGGCACAGAAAATCAGAATTGCAATTCAGCGTGGCAATGCCGCCAGTATTTTGGGCACGCTTCTGACTGGCAGTGATCTGGATCAGTTGAGCTACCTATAGATCGTTTTTACAATGATCTTTAGATAGCTGGACTGATTCTTTTGTATTTTTTAATTTTATGTAAGTACATATTTTAGTAGCTTAGTTTATGTAAATAATTATAATTAAGTTGGGAGATAATTTTATTATTGGTTTGACCAAAAACCACATAACTTTTTTTTTATATCCTGAGCCCTTAGATATTTCAGTCTGTATCCTTGTTTTCTGAAATAAAACCGATAAAATGTTGTGAAGTTCAACTTGGTTTCAACACACAAAAATCTGACAAGCGCTGTTTCGCTAAAAGCCCTCAAAATTAGGCTACGCTAGGAAAATATTTGTCTCCTAAAACCGATGTACACAAGAACATGTTTACCTACGTACTTATATTTATGGAGATGTTGAACGAGTTCATAAGATGTTTTCTTGTGGAAAAGTCTACGACTATTTTTTGTACTTATTTGTTGACTGGATAGATAGATATAGGCCCATATAGGTATATACTAACAAGTGGAAAATCCTTCCCCTTACAATGGAAAATATTTGAAGCCGCAATTATTTCGCGGGCATTGTCAGTAGAGGCAGAAAAAAGGTAAATTCGTCATAACAAACATACCAATTTGCATATATTTTGAACGTGGGAAGTATCGCGTGTCCATAACGTTATTCCTCGCTATAACAAGGGGTATTCAGATGTTGAAGGACTTCGCTATTTGGGTTACCAACCGTTCAAATTAATTATAACTATTACCTACTTGTTACAATTTTTATGCATATTTAAGTAACGGTTGACAAACTACGCATTTTAATGAAAGCATAGGGATTTTTGTTGCTCAAATCTTCTTATCATAAATTCCTATTTATGAGGTAAGTAAATACCTAAGTACTTGAAAATTAGAATAAAATATATCCATAGATTCGATTTAAGTAAATACCTTGTAGCAAAAAAGCTCTTAGACCCCTCGCAGACTGCAGACTTTCTATCGGCCGATAGTTGAGACATACTTCGGCTCGTAATGAGTATAGAGAAGTAAGTCGAAGTATCGTCTCAACTATCGGCCGATAGAAAGTCTGCGAGGGGTCTAAATATTATTGCATCCGTCCGACAGGTGCTACGATCGAGACGAAGAAATGCTATAATATTATCTCTTATTAATTATGTATGACGCAGCTGCTCGATGGGAATTTTCTAGTGTCAATCATGTGCCAATACAAAAATAAAACACATTTTTCCCATCAGCTTTAGTAATAAATTTAACGAAATTCTGTTTTGTACAAAAACAAAGGTCTCAATGTCTACGAAGTTAATATCCTGCTTTATTACAGAGCGCTTACCTTTGAGGATTTTTGCAAAGTTATTATCATGAATATTTTCAAATTGTGTCGACCTTACGTCTTTGTGCTCATCAGGTGGTCTAAAGGTCGGCTGTTATATTTTTTGCGAGTTCCTGGCGATATTGCCGGCTAAAGCTAATAAACTGTAATCTAGCTGGCACGCCGGCCGCCTTCTCAGCGGGAAGCCACAGACAATCAAAAATTTAATTTACCCGGCTTAATAGTTGGCTGGTCATAATGCCTTCATTATGAGCAGAGAAAAAGCTCAAATATAATTCAGTTTTCTAGATACTTTTCTTATACGACATGACAGCTTTATTAAGAACATCATAGAAGGAAAAGTGGAAGGAAGACGAGGAAGAGGCAGGCCTAGAATCAATTTCATGAGTCAGATAAAAGAGAAGATCGCTGTCATGTCGTATAAAGAAGTAAAGGAATTGGAAAGGGAGAGGTGGAGGAAGTTGCATCATTGCACCGACAAGAGCTGAGCTCTTAAATTTGATGATGATGAGATACTTTTGAAGAAAATCTAATCAACTAAAATTATTTGCAAACGAGTCTCAAGAACAAATTCGATTAAAAAGTTAATCTCATTAAGGTTAATGCGTTTTTCTTTGCATTTGAGACAAAACAACGCCTGGCCTTTGAAGCAGTGGTAAGAGCGCTATTTACAGAGATAAACAAAGGCTGAACAAACTCCGAAACATCAAGAGTCGCATTACAGTACACCTTTCCATTGTATTTTGCGACAAAAAGGCCAGCTACGTTGACGCTTCAGAACTGCGTTTTCTTTGTTTCTGAGATTACTTTCACGGCGCCGCCGCCGCCGGCTGTAGGGAACTCTGAGTCCAGCTTGCTGCCCTATTTGCTAACTTCATTTAAATACATCTATTTACTTTAGGTGCTTTTTGTATTGAAAACTTTCAAGTGTATATAGTTTATTGCGTAGGTAAGTGTTAAAACTTTAGACTTTTCGTTGAATAAAACAAAACATATTACTTTTTAACAAATGTATTGTATCAGTTTTACATAAAATTATGTTATTTGTTAACATATTAGGATATGTCGAAAAGTTTAGTAGTCTTTCATTATTACAAGTTTACAAGGTGTCACTTATTACAACCAGTAGGTATTTTAATGGGAAAAATTATACATAATTCAAGTTTTACATTTTAGTTTTCTAGGTAATTTAAGTGTTTATTATTTAATTTACAGATTGACTACTAAATCGTTCGTTAAATTACTTACCGAAAGTGTAGTTAGCATCACAGTAAATTCAATGATAATTTAAACATAGTAGGTACTTTCTTATCCTATTATCTACATGGATTAATAGTAAGTATTTTATAATACTACAGTTATAATAACAAAACAAAATACTATTTTAAGTATTAAACTTTATACAATTTTGAATTCTAAAATACTTTTATTATGAATTAAGTTTACAAGGTGTAAAATGACTTCTCCTGAAAACTAAAACGGTGCTCTCGGATCAAGTAAAAAAATAATACAGGGTGTAAAAAGACATTTACCGAAGCCGAAAGGGGTAGGTACAGCATCCCAACACACAACCAAATCCAAAAGGATTTTCCGAAATATTCATTATATCCGGAGAAAACAGCGTTTGAAGAGCGTTTGCGTATGTTTTGTGCGCGTTTTTTAACGTAGATTGCTGGATTTTGAGTTTTAAATGTTTTTTTCCTTTATAAATGAAATTATTATGTAGCTTTGTTTTTATTATGTTGTAATAGCAGTAAATAACCGAAAAAAACATAAAATGACTAAGTTAAGTAAAAAGTCTGATTGCAACCCCTAAGTTTTCGGTAGTTGTCTTTTTACACCCTGTATATAAAAACGTCATATAGGCAATAGGTACCTAAAAAAACTTTACACGTGGTCTAAAAAGTATGACGCAGGTTAATGTATAATAAATTCGTTCGAAATAGAATACAAGGATTGAGCTCTTTAAACAAAATGACATATATTACTAGACGAATTATAAAAAAAGTTCTAGTTAGGTGAAAACTCATCCATATTATAGAGATTTCTTACAGCAATAAGTTCGATCATGTATTTATGTTATAGCTAAACTATTTTACAAATTTGATTTTACCTATCCTCAATTGTTTTAATATAAAAACATGCTAAACGCCTCGCTGAAGTAGGTATTTTGAAGATTACTTAAAGAAAACAAAGAAATTATTTGTTACATAAAGTAATTTATGAAGTTGGTGTGTTGCTTAGTACCTAGCTAGGAATCAAATCAAAACCTGTGCTATTGTCGTTCTAATAAAATAATAATTTGATATTAAGGAATGACTACGAGTATATCAAACTATTTATTAACATTGATAACAGAGTAACTTTAAAAATAGTTTTTCTTTAACAAAAAAAAATCTTCAATGCAGCGTAGGCCTTAGACAAACGGTATAAAATACATCAGACTAGACATAGCTCTCTCGTGTGTTCTCCAGAAGAGGCGTCCTTGTTGTAACTATTTCACGTCGACGAGACAAAGTCCCACTTGTTACACTCCTGCGGTCGTCAGCCAGCGTCCCGATGCTCTGTATAATATTATAATTCAGGTTTTATTTTCAGTTTTAAACACGTAAAAATGTTTCACTTCCTTCTTTACGGGTAGTATAATTGAGGTGACATGCCTTTTTGCAAACAATACGAATCTTTCTTGTTGTTATTGTTTGCTACATAACTGTAAGTAGAGTTAGTAGAATAATTACCTAAGCGTTGAGTTAGTGAAGTTTTATAGAATTCCTGAATAAAGTTACTTAAAGTAGGCTATGATGACACCATGTCACATTTTTTTTATAAAAAAAATATACCTAAGGTATTTTTTATAAAAAATAAATGTTGACGCTCTTAGACGAAAAATAGTATCAGAAGAAGTATCCGTTCGTCGAAAATATGAACCAGAATAAATTCCAAATCAAAATAATAAATGCTTTGTTCGTTGTTTATTAGTTGTTTGTGATGTAGTTTGGGTGTAGTTCTAACTTCTGAAAATATGGGCATGTGCCGAATATATGGACGTGTTTCCCACCTCTTTGATATTTTATATTGGATCTGAAGTGACTTACTCTGGAAGATAGCCTTGGGAATACAGGGATCCTGTTTTTTGATGTTTGTATGTTTCTGATTTTGAAGTTTAGTTTGATCTCACTCGGTTACCGCCTTGGATTTACATATCTGTTTTACGTAACAGATATGTTAATCCAAAGTAAATCTAAAATATTTTCGCTATTAAATGATGCCGTAAAAGACAAAGGTAGCAAATGCGTTCGGCATTAGGCATACTCATTATTTTTATGATTTTTGTGCAATAAATTCCTTAAATAAATACATAAAATAAAACATCATACCTAATAACCTAGTCTATCAGTCACTCACCTGAGTATCGGAAACTGGCGTGTTTGGCGTGTGTGCGTTCGATCTCGTATCCCGTAAACTATTAGCGCTCTTTGAGTTCCCCACTAATGGAGATGTCACGCCGTACCGAGTCTCTGGAAACCTTTCAGACTCTTCCTGGTAGTTGCGCCCTGACAAGAATAACTCGTAAGTACCTATTAAAGCTTTAAATGCAGGCAAACGACATTGTTTTTAATAAAAGTAATAAGGTTACGTTAAATTATAATTATTTTATGAACTCCATGTAACAGCTTCACCTTTTGCTAATAAATGTCCAAGTGAGTTTTAAAAAACATGACTTGTCAAAACGCTTAGGCAGGAAGAGAATAATTTTAATTTATTAGTAACTAAGGTACTAATAAATTAAATATAATATAATACGAAGTATAATACGAGGTACACGTACACTTTTCATATAATATGTATAAGTACAAACCTTTTTCTAAAGGCACAACATCAGGATTCTTATCGTCTGACTGCAGAGGTGAATGATTTCCAGAGCTGTACACTTTCATTATTTGCATGGGCGCTGGAACAAAAATGTTCATCACTGTTTTCAGTTTAAACTACCAGTTATATTTTAGTCTTTGACAGTTTCACAGATTTATATATTGAAACGTTTGACGATATACTGTTGCAGTTCAAATTGACCTCGTAAATCAGACTTTGGATGCAATTGCGGGCTTAGAAGCGAACCGTTCCGTAATTCTGGTCACGCGGCAGAATCTGACTCTGTGCTTCAGTAAACTCTCCAAAGGCTTTATCATTTTATTTGTGGGTTAATGGAAGCAGCGAATACTCTTCGCCAAAGGCTTCGCGCAGCACCAGCGCTATAGACTAATACATGCTATTCCAATCCACATCTATTCTACGTTTCATTCAAATCTGTCTAATGGTTGATGCTTGAACGTACTCATACTTTTGAGCAGTTAGATCAAGTTGAAGGAAATAATGATGTTGAACTTTTAGTTATGTTGTTATGAAATATGAACATATTTTTTAACACATAACAGTTTACGGTTCAGAAATCAACTTACAGGATCTTTTTTATGATCGAAAAACTTTGTAACTCTCGGCGAGTTGGAGGATGATCAAAGTTATTTTTTACTTTATTGCTCGTCGATGAGTACTTAACGATAACTTGAATAATTTAGGGCTGCTTAAAACTTCTTTTATGAAAATTCATTTATCTTTCTTCTTAGTAATCTTGTTATTTTTCGTCGTCCAGTTTTTTTCCTAATTCATTTATAAATTGCGTAAACTTTGCCGTCGTGGCTAATACTTTGTTTATTAGTTATACATTTTCTTTGGTACTTTCATAATTTGTTCACCTACAAGGTGGGCGTGTTCAAAAGTTTGGCCCACACCAAACATTTTTTAAATTACCAATTTTAGATAACCTACATTCCCAGTACACCTGTATTCCCAGATACAATCGAGATACATTTTCGCTCCTCATTATAAAAACAATAAAAAATACCTGGATATTGCAGAGGTCGATCATTCTTCACCAACATGGAAAGCGTGATTCTCCAAGCCGTCATTACCAACAGGAGCACACAAGATATCCCCGTGAGCCATTTTAGTATCCAATTCATATCCAGCCCATAGCTTGTTGATTTTGCTTCTGTGTTAAAACAATAATATTTGTGCTGTAAACATGCTCTGTTTTCCTGATTAGAACAGGGTTTAAATAGTAGTTATAGTAAAACATATATCGTAGAGTCCTTTATGTGAGACCTAAATGCATACGATTAACCCCTAGTACACATTAGGCGTTTTGAAGCGCGCGCTTTGGTAACGTGCCTTTAAAAATGTATGTGGTCCAATGCATCCGTAACACATAACGCGATGACGAAACGCAAGCTTATAATAACAAAAATCTTACAACGTGCGTCTGACGCGCGCATAAAAACGCCTAGTGTGTACCAGCAGCCCTATTGTCTAGCATTAAAATCCATTCCCAGTTGTCATCCCAATAGAGCTTAACCAGAGAAATGGGATACTACTTACAGAGCTCAACCAATCACACAATACGAAAATGACAATTGAAGTTCAGGCTAGGTTTCAAATGCCAAAATGAAGCTGATATCCATTGCCAGTTGAGTTACACAATACGGCTCTAAATGTGCTTGAATACAAGTATTTTGAATACCTACTAATATTTTGATTACCTATATTTCAATCGTGCCTCGTCTAGATGCCCTTTTTGTATGAAATTTAATATATATTAGTGATTATTATATAGATAGTGGTTTCAAATAGCATATAGGCTAATTATAAAGAACGTAGGGTATTATAAACCTGATGTAAACTTTATAAAACCAAGTTTAACGACCACCAAAAGCTAGCTAGTAAATAATTAAATAGCTAACTTTTGCTTTTGTGAAATTCAAAGGCGTCCTTATGTATTCATTAAGAGTTTCTCAAAAAGTTGTCTGCACTTTACTTTGAGGAACTTAACTTAGGTGAGTAGTTTGACTCAAGATGGAAGCTACAACGATGCTCATAATTACTCGAAGCAGACCTATGTTAGTTCTGGAGTGAGCAGTACCTAGGCATTACAGGTTTAACTGATGCAACTGCTTAAATGTGCTTTGCTGGAATGTGTTTACGTATGATACAGACTAAAAAAAAACAGTGCCACTCCAGGAGTGCCGGCAGAAGTGAAAACTTGAGCGGTTTTAAACTTGACAAATAACTCGGTGTCGGTGCGCAGTCACGTGACTCGCAAGTGACCTTTTCGAGGCTTATCCAAGAATTTTTTCTCATCTCAAAACTGCCAAACACGCCTAAAGAAGTTTTCACTTCAAAAAGAACAAGAATAGACTATTTACAAGTTTATTCATAATATTATAATATTCTATGATAAATCCTAAATAATCAAAAATCTCGCCTTTACATTACTACAGGTACTAGCAATTCAGCCCTTATTCGCCCGGGTTCATATACTCGTAAGTACCTTATGGTTCTGAAAGAATTTCTCAACTACCTAGGTCCATTTCCCTGTTCATAATCTATTTCACGTTTCATCTAAGGCCTTCAAACTTGATTGAAAAACAAACTCGCAAACTTTCAGATCACGGAGAGATTATATCCAAGTAGAAACTTTTCGCAAACTCACCAGTATGAAGCGCCAATCGCGACAGTGTATGTACTCTAAGCGTTGTTATTTTCGTCCTTCCTCTGGCACTGTGTGCGTAAAAGACCAGCTTCAAGGTTTTCCCGGAGCCAAGACCCCTCAACTTCCATATTGGAGTGGCAGTGGAGACATTTAGCACCAGGTTGCCTGCTTCCCATGCCTCTACACAGTAGCTCGTGTGAAGTCCTCCGTCATAACCTGTCGGCAAGTGCTGCTTACATCAAACCCTTAGATAATTTACATTCAACTTTTTATGTTGTCCACGAATGCCATTCTTAGTTTGAAGATGCTCGATAAAGTTTCACGAAAGCCAATGTCAATTTATAAATAATCAAACTATACTCATTATCTATTTTCTTAGATTTCAATATTATTCCTGATAAAGCATATTAAAGATGACAAATATTAACCTATTCATTTCCTATCATACCAGGCATGACTGGTCAAGCAGACGACATTAATTACTTGATTGACAACGATGCCCAATTATTATGCCCTGGATCAATTAATTCCAAAAGTACTCTGTTTTTACGGTCAACTGTAAAATTATTTATTTACTTTGATATATTTTTTAATTTGTTCAAGTTACAAAATTATCAGGTAAAATTATCGTCACATATGGAACACTAATTTACTGCAAAATGTGTGAATGTGCCAAATAATAGACGTGCCACTGACAACCCCTTTACACCTTTAATCAAGAGATCCATAATATCAAAAAGATCAGAGAAAATTTTAAACATTGTCATGAACCTTTTCTTGATCCCTAATAAGATAATCCCTAAGATCCCAGATGACAATCTTACTTACCAACAACACACTGCAGTTCGACCGAGTCGTCAGTCATGTTCACAGTGGAACAGTTGTATGGGCGATGTACAGCGAATCGACACGGCTCCGCCTGTTGCCCGCCCGTATTAGACGCCTTGCAGCTCAACACTCCATAGTCCGTTTCAGATCTTGGCGTGAACGACAGAATCGACTTTTCATCCACGATAGTGATATTATCCTTAAAACAATAAAGATTTTATGTTTTGTCAACACAGTTTCACGATCCGGCAAAGGTAAGTTCATCTTAATTTTTCACCTAAAGGCCTCGATGCTAATAATGCTTTTCGTAGGCGTTAGTATGACAATATATTCTGCTAACGATTAAACTTGGCTTAACATTGCTTACGAAAAGCATCAATGCACTAATTATCTTTTCTATTACCTAATAATAAGTTGTGTTACTAATTCAGACCAAGCGACATCAATAGAGTAGAAGCAATCCAAATCTGTAATAGACCTAAGTGATACTTAGTGCGAATATATTGAAGCTTTGGCTTACCGAATCGAATTCTACGGTACCCATTGAATTATTTAGGGTCCACTGAAAGCTTTCTGGGCGAGGGAACGCATCGACTTCGCAGGTTATTTTAGCTTCTTCGTTAATAGCCACTCCAACGACCGCTATCGAGCTGACTTTGCATACCGGCTTGTCTAGTGAAATGAAACAATCAGCGAGTTAAATCAGTCAAACTGTTTATTGTGAAACAAAACAAGTACCTAATCCTATAAAAGAAAAGGTTTCAATTATTCCACCTGAGGTATGAAAACCTAAAAAATGCATTTATATAAGTGTTGAAAATTTTAAAATTAAAATGTATCTTTATTTATTGTTTTTTTGACAAATTAGTTCAGTCGTTAGATACATAAGTATTCCGCTATTTTCAATTATAAGCAAGGCAATTGCAGGATAGTTTAAATATGGGTAGCCTTAGCAGTATTCCACGTAATAATAACATTCCTGCTGGCCAGCAAACCCTAGTACATACGCTTAAATGGGTCTGGCCTACGAACCGTTTATTGATGCGGAAGCAGAATACCTACTCTCTACCACAAATATTGCGATCCGAAGTTATGTTTGTGTTCGAGTTTCGAACATCTGATATCCCTAATAGAGCATAGGCAGGAATTATTTTGAATTATTAATGAGTACCTGGGCATAGATCATAATACCTTTAATCACCGGCCCGTCTCATGCATGCTTTATGTGTCAACTATAGCAATAGGACTAGTGGAAACCTATACGTGCAACTCTGTTAATTAATTATATTTATTGGTAGCACGTACTTATTAATCATTTTTAAATATAGCAAATTGATATTTTTGAAATACTACAACGTAATTCTTGATTGCTGCATAAGTAACTTTATTTTGTTTCGTCTATATCCTAAAGAATAAATAAACGTAAAGTTATTTTTCAAAGTTTATGTACTTTCCTCTCAAATATTTGTGTAGTTAAACAATGGGTAACACATCAATATACGACTTACATATAATTTTGAGAGGGAATGGCTGTGAGCTGCCGTCGCCCTCAACGTTGGACGCGGTGCACGAGTAGTTCCCGGCCTGTTCTCTCGACGCGGCTTGAATGGCCAAGTGCCCCGCAGCTGCTATCACTCCAGCTCTTTGGTTGTGAGTTATAACTTGCCCCTAAACATAACATCGTGGAAATACATGGTGTTATCAGTTAAGTGGTTCCTTCCTTAAAGACAAATGATATGATTTATGATCATTCAGAGTGATATTTGTGGCCAGATTTCTCAGCGCGATTGCGGAGTTTTCTCTAGCAACTTCTCAGTGTGTTGCCCACTTTACAGCAAAAGTTTAGAAAATATCACTCACATTGTGCTCCCACACAACTTTGTAAGCGGGCGGGTACGCTTGCACGACACACACGAAGTACACATCGTCGCCCTCCTCTATGTCGGCTGGGTTGAGTTCGGAGCCTAGTTTCAAAACAACGATGGGAACATCTGTTGACAAAACATACAGATTTTGGTATTATTGTATTTTTAAAAGTGCAAATTGCTTCCACAATATTGCACACTGAGGTATTACTACCAACCAACAGCTTCTCTACGAAAATATGTAATTTCAAAAGCTTTGTTTTTTGGTGGACTTAGGTTCTTTACTTACAGTGTAAATTGAGCAGCAAGCTCGTATCAATGGTGGCATGTTTGAGAACGGAATGGGAGGCGCGACACGTTAGCGTTTGACCGTTGTTCTTCATGTTCGGTGTCCATCGGAGGATCGACAGCGTTTCGTTCTGATTTTCTGAATCCTGGTAAAAATAAAACAG
Organism: Epirrhoe alternata; assembly: GCA_963565295.1. Classification (NCBI taxonomy): domain Eukaryota; kingdom Metazoa; phylum Arthropoda; class Insecta; order Lepidoptera; family Geometridae; genus Epirrhoe; species Epirrhoe alternata. Next base: position 5,271,302 of record OY751381.1, on the reverse strand, counting down.
TTTCTCAACATCTTTGTCGAAATATAGAAATGGGGGATTTTATTAATGGTAGTAATTCTTCTTCAAAATGCACCTTTTGAGCCGCGGAGCTGAGTTTCTCATTATCCAACCACCATGTGATGAGCGCCGGAGGCCGCGCCCCTACGGCCCGACAGGCCACATCAGCGGTTTGCTGGACAGACAGTGGCTGTTCCCTTGTCAGTATCTCCACCGAGAGGGGCCTCACTAAACAAAACATCCCGTAATAAATAAATGACAAACAACGCGGTCGCGCGAATCGACGAGTCTTTACGACACTTTATTTTTCGTATACCCCACGCGTCTGAATATTTTATAGCATTGCGTAGAGAGATAATGCATTCACAAACAATATACATTTGGAAATGGGGTGAAACTGAATAAATGTGGACGGAAAATAACGGAAGTTTTTCGGGCCTGAGCTAGGGTAAAAGAGGATAAATAAAAGAGTTTCAGTAAAGTAAAAGGGTTTTTATCAGATTGCATTCATCACAGCATCAATTATTAAGGCGACTGTGCCATTAAACTAATGGTGAATAATTTTCTGTTGTGGTGTGGCTATTCCGACCCGAAGAAAGGGCAATGAGCCACAAATAAAAAGTAATGGATGTCGAGGCGTGGGGCACAAAAGAGTAGTAATTTATGAACGGACAGTCATATTCTGAGAAATCGTTGATGAAAGAGGGTCAGAGTAAAGTCGCTTTTCACTGCGTACTGTGATTGTAGTGATAAAAATAATTTGATTTGTTTTTAGGTAATACTTTGTGGCATATTTTTACACGTTTAATTGCAAAATATTTTTTCAAAGCATGCTACTTTTAAATTGAACGCTAAAATAAAATTATTGCAACAATCTTCGAACTTTCTTCGATATTATTAGTAGTTGTGAGTTATTGTTCAATTATTGTGTATACGATACGACGACGAAGTTTCAACACTACAGAATTTCTCACTATTGTTTATAGCCACGAAACGATAATTAAGTACTGGAAATATTCCCGTTTGAAAAGAATAGACAAATACCTACGTTGTTGTATTAAGTTGAACTGTCTCTCTCACAGATCTCACTTGTGTATATAGGCAAGACTTTTATTTATGAGTTTGAACTGTGTTTGATTTATTTCATGAACTTACATCATCATCACCTAAATATTTTTATTTAAGAACCAGTATCTATAGCCAGATGCCTGTATATGTTTACTATGTACCTACAGTGCATATTGATGTCCAAATCAATTACCTAGAACTTGCCGTGTGGCACGCTCGCATGCAAAGCATATTTATAGTGTGTTCCTAACACGCTTTATATTATTTAAAACTACCTGATCCGACAGAAATTGTCCTCTTTGTTCATTAAAACACTTTTCGATTGGTTGTGGCTACATAACACAACCTCTGCTTACGTTAATACTGCGTGAAAAGTCCAGAAAGTTTTTTTTTCCTACTATACAAAAATACGTAACAGAATAGCCTAAACGGTCTGGAACCCCTATAGGACCCACTATATTGTCCGTCTGTATGTTAAAACTCTTTTCACACGCGGAGGCATCAAGAAGAAAGTAAGGTATGTAACCCTATAACACAATCAATGGATACGGCCGTATGTGTCACATATTTCGAAACACACAAAGGAATGAAAAAGCATGTTTTTCAAGAGCAATGTTTGGAGTTCCATTCCAAATATTTCACATAACAAAACCCTCAGCGTGCGAGTTTCAGACTAGCACTTGCCCGGTTTTTCATTATACAGATAAAATAATTGTTTACTGTTAGCCAACTGGATCGTAATTGTCGCAATAAAATTAAAAGCGACAAATTACAAATTGCCGCTAGGGAATAAAATATAAGCAACACGCGAAATCATATTCAATGCGACAAATTACTATTGTCGCTGGAGAATAAAATACACGCGTATATGAATTCAAAGCTATGCCAATGGACTATTATTCACAAGAGTATCGTATAGGAAAATGTACATGAATTACCTAACACATGTTTGGTACACTAAAGATTCTTATGCTAACTCAGGGACTCTTGCCCACTGAATTCGTTAGCTAGAAAATACTTATATCGACCTTCCATACCATCCTTTCAGTAAAGCCTACCTTATAATGTTCATCGATTTGCATAATCTTTCAGTTTCGGTATATTATTCTTTGTATTAATCAGCACAAATACTTTTACCTACTGTAAAATCTATGGAAACAGATGTCGAGAATCTTTCTCAAAGCCAAGCTTTTGCTGGAGCGCGGGTCATCACTAACGTATCGCAACTTTAAAATGCGCCAGAAACTTGGATAATGTGACATTGATGTCGTGTCTTGTACAAGGAAATGTAAACTTTTATAAAGGAATATTCCGCACGTTGAGTAAAAACTGCTACTTGTTACTATAACCGAGATAATATATTCTGTAGTACAAACTGAACGTAAGAAGTAGGAAAATAGTATTTTTCGATGTTTTTGTAGAATAATTGAATACTTACAGTACATTTGTATTTGCACATTGGTCCTCAAAGGTGGTACTAGTGCTGTGTTATCGGCAGTACAAGAGTATATCGCTTCATTATATTCCCGGGTTAGTTTGGGTATCCGTAGATCGAGGAGACTGATCCGAGAACCATCCTCGGCCGGCGTTAGTGTGGACAGGACCTTATCGTCGCGCCACCATCGGATGCGGGGCGTTGGGTTTCCTGTTACATAAATAAATATCGTGAGGCTAAAACTTATTATTTTGCTGGCTATACCTTCTCATGTTGAAATCTGTATCAATGAACACAAAGTTATATAAGTTTAAAGCATCATGTAAGTAAATAGATGGACATAAAGGCTATATACTAAAAACACAAGAGTGTATTCAGATTGAATTGAATAGAGACATAACAATTCTCCGAATTTGTATAGAATATAAGTTTACCTCAATTTGCTCTTCTAGATTAATTAACGATGTTCTCCTACTTTTATAAAAAAACCTAAGTCTACACAACAAAATGTAAGGTTCCCACTAGTTTTACCTCCACTTACAACACAGGTAAGTTTCGTACTGGTGTCTTCCACGTAAGGTCCGGCGAACCTGATCATTTCTTTGTCAAGCTCATCAAATATTTTAGGCTTCGCTGGCAATTCTGCAAAACAAGTATAGCAGTTTTAAGTAAATTAACCCAGTAAGTCCCTATTGTAATGAGACTGGACAATTTCTGAATGAAGTGATCCAATCACACAGTGTTGATAAATTTTCTTTTCAAAATATACAGAGTCAAAGAGAAATTCGAAGAAAAAATATCGATAATTTATCAATTTCTCAGTATTACTTGCCAAAGAAAGCAAGGTAATTAGAGCCTTAAGAAAAATATAGAATATTAGAATCCATTCATTAAAATGAGTTTTTTATTAACAATTCATCATGCCGCAAAAAGACAAGATGTCGGTTTTAATAAACCGCTAGCTTTTGGCTTGGTTCCGATACGTACAGAACATAAATTACGCAAGCAGCGTGAGAGCCAGGTGATAAATAATGTCGTCTATAGCTTTTCCATTTCATTTTCGTTTACTATGTAATAAACCGAGATTATCCAATGTTTTTTGATATTAACAGTTCAATGGAGTCGAGAATCGCGTAACAAATAAATATAAATGTTTTCTTGTTATTTGAAGTAAGAAAATGTTATATCAATTCGATTTCCAATTATATTATTCGGTGAAGATAAACAATGAGATTTCCAATACGGGCTTTATCATCTGGTGATTTGTGAGCGTGTTTCGGTATCCATCACCTCGCACACTCGCGTACAATAATGGGACTACAGTGATTGCATGTGAGTATACACTATACACATGTCGAGTTTTAACACAGCTATTTGTCATTGAGATTCAAAACTGCCCCGTGCTATGTGATCAAACAAAGAGAATTTATAGTGACCGAATTTCAAAAATGCAATGAGATATTCTATAGCTTGTGTTGTGCTTATGACGTGGAGTTCTCGCGTATACGCTTTCAACTCGCCACACTTATGACCGAATTGTGAAATGGGGATATCAAAATAGCTTACATGTATTATTATTTTCCAGTCAACTTAAGGGTTATGATGCCCTTACCAAACAACACCATAATATTATTTCAAACTAAGGACGGTTAGAATTGAATAGTTCAATACAGCGCTACGCCTGTGTAGCATGTTCGTAGCACATTCGGAGCAGTTGTAAAACGCTCTACAATTTGTAGGAATTATTCAGACCTATAATATCCAGTAAAATCTTCTGGTTTATAGTTGGAGATATTTTGAAGTCGACTCTGCAGCGGTAAAGGGCTCGGTCCTCCGGCACAATATTTCGTATTAGTAGTGTAGACGGCGGCGCGGCGTGCCACTCTGTTCGACCGGCCAGCATGTCGTCGGCCCAGTTCGCTGCCGGACCTTTTTTTCGCCCGTCGAAACTGAGAATAGAGAAGTTATTACTAGCAATTTGTAGTGGACCAACCCAAGTTTCGTGAGGGTCATGCGTGAACCCGAAGTAGCGTTCATTGTATTGTAAATCAGTAAAACAAAATCGCATACCAGGCGTATTAAAATTAAACTTAAAATGAAAACTACATTAATTTTAACTATTCTAATTTTATGCTCTTATTAACTCGTGATTTACAAAGCTTTTGTTCCAATCAAATCGCGAAGAAAATAAATTATTCAGTAAAATAAAGCTTTTCTATAATGAGAAGACGGAATGTGATCCTCTGAAATGGAAACCTCTTGCTAGAAACTGGTTTTGTAAGTATTTGTTTGATGTAAAATTATTAAGTCATTTTATTTTTATAGTGTTCCAAGAATTTAGTCGATGACAAAGTTTTTATAATAACAAACAAATAAAAAACCTTTTTAGGTCGTCGCTGTGGAGCCGCACGCGATACAAGCTTTATTACAAATCAAGAAATAGGAAATTGCTACTACATTTACCTACCTACTCGTAACCAGACGGATTTATACTTGATGGGAGCAGATAGGTATAAAAATACAGAAACGGTTAAAATAACGAAAACAGTTTTACTGTTATTTTTGCCTAGTTATTTTATTAGTTATATATTATTGTAGCTATGATTAATGTATGCCGCCAATGTATCTCCACTTATAAATCCATATATCGCTTGGAAACTATCTGGCTTACCTGGTGATATTGGTTTAGGTTTAGGTTTTAATAAATTTATTCTCACTAAGACAATAAACAATGTCACTTACATGAGAACTAAGTTTTTGTTAATCTTGGCCATTTCCGTGCAAGTAAGTACATAAAGATGGATCATTATTGCAGGTTATGCTCATTTAACGCATATTGAGTAAGGTGTGATCGTTGGTAATATGACTGTGTAGTTTTGTTTTGAATGCGTTAAATGAACTTACACTTTTAATTTTTGAAGGTAGTTTGTTATAGATCTGTGCGCCTTCAAAGACTATCGTTTTTTTCCCATAGTTAGTTCGTATCTTAGGCAAAACAATGAAACTGGCTCGGCGAGTACTTCGTTTAGTGATTTGGTTTAGTGTTACCATTGATAAGTTAGTATGAACTGTTTTGCTTAGGATTTTACGGATAAGGATACAAGTATTATAGACATAAAGTTGCTTGATGTTCATAATTTTAGTTTCTCGGTAAAGTGTATTTGTGGGTGTCAGGTAGGGATAGTTAAAAAGCGATTTAATTATTTTATTTTGACTGGTTTGCAGTTTAGCTAATTTTGTTTTGGCCGAGCTTCCCCAAATCTCTATAAGATACAGTAGATGTGGCTTGACCAAGGAATTGTAAATAGTGTGGCGTAGTTGGTGTGGGACACATTGCACAATGTTTCTTAGTGAGCCATTTAGTGATGATAGTTTTGTTTTGATATGTTCAATGTGTGCATTCCATGTTAAAAAGGTGTCTATCCTTAGGCCAAGATACGTTTGACAAGATTTTTCTTGTAGAGCTACGTTATCGATTACAAGTGGGGTGAAAGGAGGGACTTGCTTGTTTTTAGCTTTAAAGATAGTAAAACTAGTTTTCTCAGCATTAATTGTGAGAAGGTTACAACGGAACCACGACGAAAGGATGTCTAGGTCTTTTTGTGCCTGTTGTAGGATGTTCGTAATTGTAGTTCCGAAGTAGAACAGACATGTATCGTCTGCGTATAGAGTTATCTGTCCGTGTAATCCCAAGTCTTTTATGTTGTTAATGTAGATAAGAAAGAGAAGCGGACCTAATATTGAGCCTTGGGGGACTCCACAAGTTACCGGCGCTGGCTTGCTTTGAATATTATCTATTTTTACAACTTGCGATCTGCATGATAGATATGACTTAAGCATCTTTAGGGCAGTGCCCGTAACGCCTATACAATTTAGTTTCTCCAAAAGTATCTCATGGCTGACTGTATCAAAGGCCTTTTTAAGATCTATAAATATGCCGAGTGCGATTTGTTTCTTATCTATGTTAGACTTTATTTTTGTTACAAGATCAACTGTGGCTGTTAGGGTACTACTTTTGGTCCTAAACCCGTATTGTTCTTTATAGATGAAGTCAATTGAGTCCAGATACTTTTCAAGTCTCGTGTGTATTATTTTTTCTATGATTTTGGAAAGAACTGGTAAAACTGATATGGGTCGGTAATTGCCTGGGTCTGTTCTGGATCCTGATTTGAAGATAGGAGTGACTTTTGCAATTTTTAATGTGTTTGGAAATACACCATCCGTTAGTAATTTATTGAAACAATGTGTAAGACTGTCTAGTAAAAGGTTTTTTAGAATTTTAATTGTTTTAGTATTTATGCCGTCTAGACCTGCGCTACTATTTGTGTCGAGATTCATTATGATTTTGTTAATCTCCTGAGATGTGCAAGGTGTAAAGGTAGATAGTTCATCTTGTTTGGTGTTATGTGGTAGGGTTTGCTGGTAATTATTTTGATATAATTTAGGTATTTTATTTGCCAGACAAGAACCAATGGTTGAGAAGTATTGATTGTAAACTTCACAAATTTCTCTCGTATCAGTGATGATTTTGGAATCTAGTGATAGTCTTTGAGGGGCACTATTTTGCTTAATTTTATTAGTGGCCAAAGTGTTAATCAAATTCCACATCTTTTTAGGTTTTTTCATACATTTCTTAAATTCATTGGAGTGGTACTTGTTCTTTGTGTTTCGAATCAGTTTCGCTGTTTGGTCTCTTTTTGTTGTAAAGTCTTCTTCTAGTATCTTGTTACAAGGATCTTTCTTGAGTTCTATCCATAGGTGATTTCTTAGGTTAAGTTCCGATAATATATGGCTGTTGATCCATTCTTTCTGTGGCAAGTTAAGTATTTTTGTCCTTAGTGTTTTGGTTTTACTTATGTTATGTTTGATTATATCTTCTAGTAGTTTGTAGTCATTCAGTAGGTTTTCAATTATTGATTGTTCCATTAAGTTGTATAGTTTAGAGTAGTCTATAGTTTCGTAATTTATTCTTGTATTCGGCTGTGGTTGACACTTTTTGATTTCTAAGTATATTTGTTTGTGGTCGGACATGGATGAGTGAATAAGAGCCATATGAAAATTGTCATTTTGTAAGTTCGTGCAGACATGATCTAGGATAGAATTTCTGGTTTTAGAGTCTCGTGTAGTATATCTTTTGTTGACCTTATTAAGTATGTTGTATCCGGCTTCTCGTATCATTTCCTTGTACATTTTGGTATTTTTGTCTTTAGTGAGTAGATCTATATTAAAGTCTCCAAAAACGATTGCTCTTTTCTTCTGTTGTATCTGTGTATCATAGACTTCAAGGAATTTTTTAAAGTTTGTGTCACCTGGATTATAGATCACTCCCACATTTAGTGCATATTTTTCTAATTTCAGCCAAAGATAATTGTTACCATCTATGTAGTTTGATTCGATCAGGCTGTGTTTTATATTATTATGGACATACGCAGATACTCCGCCTCCTCGAGAGTCTGTTCGGTAGTTGTAATGGTGAGTGTAGTTGGGTAGCTGTAGTCTTAGTGCTTGCTCCTCGTTTCTTATCCAAGTTTCAGTAAGTAGTATAATGTGCACAGTAGTCGATATGGATTCTAGAATACACTTCAGCTCGTCGAATTTTCCTTGTTTACGGATACTACGCGCATTTAGGTAGAAAAATGTAAGTGTTGATTTGCTTATTGTGAGGTCTTGATAGCTGGTACAGATTTGATAAGTGGTTGATTTGGTGGTTGGGTCTGCGGTCCTGGTCGTTGTTATTAGTTTTTTGATGTCATTGTGTTGGTTGTTATAATGCTGGGTGTTCCGTTAACATATTTAATGGTGAGATCTTTCTCACCATTCTCAAGGCGGCGGGCTAGTTCTTCTTTTAAGCCTTGCAGGTATTTTTGCTGCGCTGGTGTTTGGTCAGAATATAATTTTACGTTTCCTTGCAGTTTTTCCTTATTACGTAGCAATTGTCTGGCCGGCCCAACTGTATCATAACAGACTTTCACCCTTCGATTTTTTCCCGAAGTGAACTTGCCAATGCGGAAAACTTTTATCGCCTTCGGTATGTCTTTATCGATGGAACTAGTAATTCTCATTACAGCAGCTTCGTCGTTGAGAATTCTCTCTTCAGCCGTAGATGAAGTTTGTTCAGGTAGTCCAGTAATAATAATGTTTTTTTCCCGCTCATTGCGCTCTTTCAGCTCCCGAAGCATTTGTTCATTTAAGTAAGATTGATTGGCAGATTGGTGGGCTGGGGATGGTTTCATTTCTAGTGACTGGAGTCTACTTTCACCCGAGATGATTTTGTTTTCTATTTGAGTGATTTGAGTTTTCATTTTTCTGTGGTCATTAGTTATGGCCATTGATGTGGATTTTATATCCTTAATTTGATCCTTGATCTCATTAATGTTACCATTGAATAGATTAGCGGTTTTTTCATGGTTGGACCTAATTTCCGTTATTTCTGATTTAATGTCGGTAATGCTTACTTGAATTTTATTCATTATCTGTTGGTTTGATTCGACATACCGTTCCAGTAACGAAGTCATTCGGGATAACTCGTTTTTAATTTCTTTAACTTCATGGGCGCAATCACATTCCTTGTCCGGTGTAGGCTGCTTTCGTTTACGTAATTTATTAATCGTAGGATCCAGCTCGATGGTGGTAAGCTTCGACAGGTCGGGTTGCGATCCACCTCCGGTTTTAGTAGGTGAACGTCGAGAACTCATTGTGCACACTTGTTGGTTTCGGTTTGAGTTGCGCACACTTTTGTTTTACTTGGGAACTTTCCACAGCTCGTGAAGTCGTGAGGTAGAAACGCAGCAATGTATGTCACGCAGTGCGTATGCGACGATTCGTAAATCAACGTAGTGACGGAGCCTCTGCGTACTAACTATGCACTATGCAACGCTACAGCGAGCTGTTTGCGAGTTGTCGTAGGTCAGGTTTTTCGACGAGTGCAACAATTATTGAAAAAAGTTTTTACTAATAACTCACTATTTCGTGGATGAATCCGATTGGAACAAACACACACAGTTAGAGCGTTTGATTAGCTCCACAACAAGGTATAACACTTATTGTAAAAGTTACTTTGGACACACTTTAATCTATTTTATTTACGAACAAGTCAAAAACGTTAGTTGGCTTTGCGACGGTAGGCCGGTAATATGATATTGAGTATCGAGTACCTACTCACTTGCAAAATAAGTCCTATGTAATATTTTTATGTAGTTATATACAAAAGCCAACACACTACTGCACATATATTTTTTTAGAGATATATAGATTGCGATGTTGAAATCTGGTTTTAAGTTTGCCTACTACATAAAATCCTCAAATATTTGGGTAAGTGTCAAAATCCCCTTTGAGCTTGAAACTAGAAAGGGGATTTTCACACAAAAAATCCCAAAATCCCCTTTCCTGTTTTACGGACAATTTTCCAAAGAAAAGTACAGCAGAATCCCGTATAATTAGGCACGCTTTCAGACGTCCTAAAACCTTGCACGATGTCACGCCATTCTAGAATTAGTAAAGTTTTTAAGCCTAGCGTCCCATTCAAGTCTTACCTGTAAACGGGCACGTCGTCCTTATACCAGACCACAAGCAGCAGTGCGTCAGCTGGATGTGGAGAAAGCGTGTTGCAAGGCAGCTTGGCGTCTCCGCCCGTCACCGCCGCCACTCGCGCTGTGTCGAGGTACTCGCCAGCACCAGAGCCTGCCCATTGACCTATGATACGGTCAGTATGTAAAGACGAACTTCTTCAATATTCAAAAAGCTTCAGCTCTTCACACACAGTTATATTAAGAACAATAAACATATAAGGAAAAGTGGAAGGAAGAGGAGGTGGTAGGACAAGAATTAATTTCATGAGAGAAGCCAGAGAAGGTCTTCTTTATATGCGTCATGTCATATAAAGAAGTAAAAGAGACAATTTTTTTTATTAGTCAGAAAGTGTTTATTTAGTAAGACTGGGATTTCTAGAGATCCCAGCGTCTAGAAAATTACTAAATTCTACTGTTTCTTCATGGGATGTTTGTGGCCTAGCTTTCTTTCAAGACTCTAATTTTAAATAGTGAAGCTCCAGTTGGTAGCCAATCTTGTGACGGTTATCATATGTTAACCGTCACACACATTCCTTCCATATGGAAGGAATGTAACAGAAATAAGTTAAATGGAAGGAATGGAAACAGAAACAATATCGCGAGTATATTAGTGAAAAAATACACTCGTCACTGTGCTCATCATAGAGAAATGTTCGAAATTAATGTCACACCAGAATCACGAATAAGAAACATTTTTTTCTGTAGTTAGGAATAGGTCTCTAATATTATTGGTGCCGGAATACTTTCTGGAATTTTATTTTCTCACAGTTTTCCGTCGACGAAACATTTCATCTACCTACATGTAGGTCAACAGCCGAATCCTGTAATATTCCATGAATAAGTTATTACAAAAAATGTCTAGACTTTTGAAATCATATAAACCATAAACGTATATTTATCCGACTTAAAATGTACATAGATCGTTTGTTTTCTCTGTACTATCTCGTCTATCATTTCAAAACGTAGAATTGAATATTATCATTATATTTAAATATTCATCGTTGTCCCGAGAGGATCGTAGGCGTTGTAGCACTCTAGCAATTAATTTATTTTGCTACATCGTTATTTTAAATGAGTTAGTAAGTTTACCACAGTAATGATACGATGTTTTAATTAATTTAATGTGAGCTTATGTGAACTTAATGAGTGAATGAATTTAATTGAGCCAGCGCCGCAACAAATATCTAATCTATACGCAAACCTCTATTGTTAGTTGAAATCTGTTTTAATTAAAATAATTACTTTCAATTCCTAATATTGCTAACGATAAAATAAAATAACGACTGGTTTTTAAACACTATTGTATAACTTGCCATTAGCAATACTTACTTTTACATATAGGTAATGCGGTAAGTCACGAGCAAAAGAGCCATTTAGAATCAGCCCGAGCATTTGAAACCTAAATTGTATAAAGCAGAAACAGAAACAAAAGAGGACAGTGGTAGAACGTGGAAAAGTTTATGAAAGAGATAAAGTAGTACGTTTGCGAGACCACACAATATGGGGCCAAAACACAGCTCGAAATATCCGATCCCGGGTTAATCGTGTCGTTAGCATACGGATTATTCACCGCTAGAACGGCTAGGGCCAGAAATGGATTTGATTCTGTATATTGATTAGTACACTTGAACGTGGATTTTATAGAAAAATCTGCGAATTGAGTGTTCAAATAAAGCTTTTCCTTTTTAACTCGAAACTAAATAATAAGATAAAAAAAGATGATATGATTCATCAGCCACCACACATGGACTTTTAAATTTTATTATTTATTATAACTTCTGGGTTCATGACAGGTACCTATAGTTGTTCAGCAGTGATACCAGGCTGAGATGATGATGATGATAGATGTTCTATCTCACAAAGGCCTTCGATCACTGATGAAGCGGGTTGCTAATGAAGTTTTCATGCCTAGATATCGACATAGAAGCTGAATACATGATTTTCCTCAAGGGTTAATAACATTAAATGATTGAAAGTCGAATCATGTGCAGGTGGAAGCCGGTATTCTAACTCGCAACCACGCCGGCTTACAAGCATGTTAAATATCACAGCGTCGATATAAATATTCATGATCGCGACGGGATTCCGCACTGCTGCGGCATGTTAACGTGACGGATTAAATACTTGGTGTCGATGCAAGAAGCGGCAGCTAGCGGTTTTCATTTCGCGCTTATACTTAATTAAGTTTTCAGTAACCAAAACCTCCAGAAAACATATGAAACGACCTTATAATCGGGCCTCTTTCAATCTTCAAACAATTGAATATTATGTGAAACTAGCTGCGCTCCCGCGGTGTAACCCGCGGTCCCTCGGGATTTTTTCGGGATAAAAAGTAGCCTATGTCCGTCCCTGGGATACAACCTTTATCCATGCCAATTTTCAGCCTAATCTGTTCAGTGGTTTGGGCGTGAAAAGGTAACAAACAGACAGACAGACAGACAGACAGACAGATAGACAGACAGACAGACAGAGTTACTTTCACATTTATAATATTAGTATGGAAGTATGGATAACGCTTTTTTAATAAGGGTGTTATTTTACGTGACTCCGCAAAGACATGAGTTTCGGCGAAGGTCTGTTCTACATCTACATCGTCAGACTTTAGGAAACATTTTGATAAAACCGAACGCTCCTAAAGTGCTGTTTTAACTGATAATACTGAGCCACTAATCCCGATATGTCTGCGGAGACGGCGCAAATTTATAGTGTAGCGAGGCTTTACAGCCGTGCACTCGCAACTAAATGTTCCACTCTAGAAATAGGTAGGTTGTTGTACTGTTTTCCTCCTGAACTCGACTATATTTAGATAGGCACGCAAATTACTTTATCCAATTTCAAAGTGTCGAACGCAATGCCTACAAGTTATTCCGCCGTATATTTTTGAAGTGTTTCGGTTTGGTGATTGACACAAAATGAAACCATTTTGTGTCAATCACGGATAATCAATAGAGTGATGCCAGTTCCTGACTTAAACCGCAGTGTATTGACTGAAGCATTGGCGGAACACGAGAGTTCGTCAAACAAAAATATTGTAAAAGTATGTGATGCATTTGCATGCGCATACTTTTCCATCGAGTTTCTAGGGCTCGGATTCCACAGTTATTACTGTGAAATTCGCTGATATATAAACAAAACATATTATGGTCTTTTTATTATGAAATTAATTTTAGATACTGTAATATCAACGATACGTGAAAATTATTCCTGAAAATCATCAATGTTTTTACAAACTTTGCTCTCCAATTTATCCAATAAGCTATCAAATCAAAAAATTTCATACGACAAAATACCAAATTATATAAAAGCATCTACTTTTGGAGTCATTGCTTCACTTGAAATAGTTTATTAGACATTCTCAATATCTTTTCCCCACACCCGAACGGTAAGTAATTGATTCAGATTTCCCTCTACTAAGATATCTCCTAAATGCTCTCTCGGTTTTTTTCAATTTACTTGTACGATTTGATTATTTCCACTTCATTGTGTATTCTAGCATTGTATCCCTTTACAGTTTTTTCTGTATTTTTCGTAAAAGGGACCCGCTTATCGAGATAAAGGCCAAACGCTTTGTCTCTTTACGAGAAAAGGATAAGTAAACTACTTTCCTTCATTCCATTTCTTTTGTATGAAAAAGATAACCTTCACCGAAATATTTAAATACACATGATTGTATCGCTTCAAATCATATAAATTAAACCCTTTATTACTAGCAACAAGTAGATGTGTGTATTTATATTTCAGAAAATAAATAAATGTATATACATCAGTATCTACTCGTACAGCTACATAAGTTTAAAACAAAATGTGAAAAAGTCAATGGTTAAATTATACCTACAACTTACACACCATAAAGAGATATGTAGGAACTTCAAAATATACTAATTGAGAACTTTTAAAATTTCCTATCGTTTCAAGAATAGGTAAGAATGGTTGTTGTAAGGTCTCTATTGGCACAAATGATGTGCGCGCTCGAGCACGTTATTGTATTCACGGTTATGTAAATAAAGTAACTTCACGCCAATTTCATCCTCGAAAGTAGAGACACTTGCACGAGAACACCACGTTCGATATTGTTGTACAGTCGTTCACTACACGTTTAGCGAATTGCTTATATTACTATCGTCTCATTTTACGAAAACCTGCAACTTAAACCTACTAATTTAAAATACTACTACTAAAAACAACTACTTAATAGATGTGGCACAGCGATAGATTATGGTCTGGAATAGCACTTAGGCTACTTTTAGCCAAAGTGAAATATTTCCGTTAGACTGCGGGTAACGCGCAGCTGGTTATAAATAAATAACACCCAACAGTCCTGATCCCATACCAAGATTGTCCTGTGTCGCGGTTATCAGAAACTACAAGTACCATGTTACCGCAACACCTAGACCCGACAAAAATCTATCTATTGAACATTTCATCTTCATTCCATTTTATTCCATAATAACAAAATACATTGCATGCGGAAATACATAGTACATAATAAAAATTTAAACATGTCAAAAAAACGAAAACTAATCTAAAAACACTAAAAAGGAAAGGTTTAAATTTTGTTTGTTTGTTTGACTAACAATCATGTTTAGTTCAATAACCGCAGTGAGATCTGAACTCGCACCTTTAGCATCTCAGCCGAGCAAATCGCCCTCTATTCCAATGAGGTTGTCAATTCACCTACATCAATAGAAATATTCTAACCACTGTGCAACTTAGCTAATGAAAGTACGCGAGGAGCAAGTTAGTATTGTAAGCGGGCTTGCAACTTGAAATGTAAGTATTTGCAAAACGTGGGTATCCATCCAATTGCTCCATATGTAATATTTGAATGTGGCCCTATTAATTCATGGAATTTGAATACTTGAAGATAATATAGGACATCTACAAAGCCTGATCGGAGTCTATATTCATGAGTTTTTTGCTTAAATATTTAGATTGCTTGTTTTTGTGTACCTAAAGCAGAACTTCGTTTAATGCTAAGATTTGGTTGTCTGCTCCAAAGCCGCGGGATTATCGTTAGCTGAACGGATCGCCCGCAAAGTCGGTCGCCGAGCGAGCAGAAACTCAAATGTTCCGAAGTTATAACACAATTTAATAAAACTGTGTAACACGCGTCAATGAAATGTAAATTTGCGATTCGCATAAATAATCACAGACATAATCAAGTTTCCTGTTAACCTTTTAGGAAACGTCTCTTTAAGCAACTCATTTCGTAAATTAAGCAAAAGTAAGACTCGGTGAATTTATGCAAACATTACACACGGAAAGGGCTTTGGAATTACTTGGCTTTGCTATACTGTACGGTACGGTTAATGGTATTTCTGAAGAGATAGCAATATAGCGGTGGCTTTGGGTGACCAATTCACCATTAGGGAGTATGGGCTAAAGAAAGGACTATCTGATCTAAGAGTACCCTATCTTTCCCAAAGAATTTTTTTATCTATCTATCTATCTGCAGCCCTGCAGTTCGTAAAGTCGAAGCAGTATGAATAGATCACCCCATTTAGTTCGACAAAGATTATTCTAATTAATTATACGTACATTTTAATGTTCAACAGTGCGTATATATATATAGTTAAGTTAAACAATTCTTGAAAAAACAACGGATGCGGTAATTTGCAAGCTTCAGTTCAAGTTATCGCTCAAAGGTTTTATTTTGCTTTGGTAAAGTGAGAAGCAAAGAAACCGCTACACAATCGTTTTTCTTTGAATAAACAATCTCGCTTACTTACTTGAAAGTTTAAAATATTTTTAATGAAGGCGAAACATTGAACATCGTCTCAAACATTCTGAATAGAAACATCGGTTCTAAACATTGAGTTATAATGTACTAACGTACTAGAGAGGTCACCTCTACTCGATTGTTTGTAACACCTTGTTAGAGTTTACGCACTCCGACTCATTTAGTCTGTGCCAAGCGCTTGCTGCAGCGTGACATGTCTGATGATGTGTGTGAAGTTTTGTTCCTTAGAATATACCTTCGTGTGCATTGAGATATTACACAAACAACTCCAGAAACATAAGTAAAAGTCAAGGAGTGCCTTTACACCAGTCAGTTCAACATAATTACGTTTATTTTAATTATATTTTTTCAATTGCAACGCGTCACCGCGCGGCGGTGGTGGCGGCCATGTTTACGTGAATGTCAAAGAGTAAAACATTTATGCACAGACTAGACACTATCGACGTACAGTAGTCACAACGCATCTTTAGCTCTTTGGAGTAGCTGCGCAGAACCCATTTTTGATGACGCCTAAAAGACGAAGACAGCGTTGTATAGCTGCCTCGCTCACTCGCTTAGTTGTTGCATCGTCCTATCTCGCTTACTCTACACACGCAATGTACTACATGCGCACATCGGCGCAATCGTTTAGTAACTTCAGAGAGCTAAAGATTGGTTGTGCTTACTGTAAAATTTTAAATAATTATGGGCTATAAAATATTAATAAATAAACTAAACTTATATTATTTAAAGGAAATTTAAATATTGTTACAGTATCAATACTCTTATTTATTTTCTGAGTAAGTACCTACCTACGCACACGAACAATATTAAGTAGGCAGAATAATAAAATTATGTCGCATCTGCGCGCATTGATTGTTATCTATGACAACATAACACCCCCCCGCTTGCCCCGCGCATGCCCCGCTGTCATCAGTCCGCGCGCTAATTTTGTTTGAAATAGCGTCTCTATTCATTTATCTCGATGGTTCTAAACTCCTTTATATGAATATAAAAGTAAATACTCATAGATGTGATAGTTTCTACTGCGCGGATTTAAACACAATATCAGAATGAAATACATATATTTTTCCTTCCAGTATCTAATAGCGTTGCAGAAAATTATTGTTGAAAATACTGCATCTGAAGTCGACCAAAAGACCAAAAGTAATTTTTCACCATCTGATGATGGTGTGAAAGCTTAATTATAATAAAGCTTTGAATTATTGCCTGGAATAGGTTACTTTTAAGCAGTACCTATTCCAGGCAGTAATTCATGCAACTCTGTCGTAAAACATCCGAAAATAGGCATAATATGGTTCTCTCCGATTTCATCTTGGCAATATATTGTTATACCAGATACTTAGGCCTTGACCTAGGTATCTGGTATAATCTACATATCTTTCAAATTATTAAAAAGTTCCAAATCAACTCATACATGTAATGACTTCTTCTCTTTCAGATCTGTATTCTTAATTATCTACATCTTTTGGTTAAATAATGTTCCAGTTTAACTGTCACACGAATTATCATCCTATATCCTATATATAAATATTATAAAGGCGAAAGTTTGTAAGTATGGATGTATGGATGTATGGATGTTTGTTACTCTTTCACGCAAAAACGGCTGGACCGATTTGGTTGAAATTTGGTATGTAGATAGGTGATACCCTGGATTAACACATAGGCTACTTTTTATCCCGATATTCCCGCGGGAACGGGACTTACGCGGGTGAAACCGCGGGGCGCAGCTAGTATATAATAATTACTCTGAAACCAGCATTGCATGATCTTGGAGGGCTTAACAATGACCAAAGTTGAACACAAATACAACGGAAACATTTTTGCTTTAATTCAAAATAGTGGAGTGCCCTTAGCGCCTAAAACATGAAAAGCTCGGAATCCAATAACTTTGAATGATGTGAAACCTTCGAAATTATATTTTACAAGAGGCCAGCCAACGACTTTGTCCGCGTTAATAAATAGCTTATAAATTAATTGAAATATGTTATTTTAGATGGACATAGACATAGTAAGTCTTGTTTCTTTGAAATGATGACAGAATTTTATTAGTTGCGGTGGCTCGGTTGCTATCCTCATATAAACCAAAATTCGTTTTCTCTCTTTTTGAATACATAGCATATAGTTTACATTTTATACTGTCTCTGTATCATAAGGTAGTTGAGGAAGGTAGTAAAATAGCTACAGTCTGCAGTACCTAAATCATATAGTAAAATAAGCCCGATTCCTATGTTGGGTATGACTATGACTATAAGTTTCATACCTTCGGTAGAGAGAAGTCCCAGCAGCAACGCCCACAGGGACAGACCATGACCCGGCCAGCGTATGCTCCACAACATTTTACATCTTACGATTTTAGCCAGTCACATAATACACTTCATTGTATTTATACATTTTCACTGATCCCGGAAAACTAATCTTCAATATCTGAAACAAGAAAAGTCTAGTTAGTATGTTCGTATGAATTCGCCAACTCTAGTGACGGTAAGTTTTTAATCCACCAGAGGGCTCTCTTATAGCCAAACGTCTTTATTATGTAACCGAGGTCGGTTATTTAACTTGCCCTCTGAAAGACCAGAAAGAGGTAAGTAGAGCTTTAGTTGTTTTTACCAGCGGTCATTTTGCAACCGCGCAGAACGCTTGAAAATAAGAGTAGGTTAAGTTTATTAATGAAATATTTACTTCCATTAGCACGAGAACTAAGAGCTTACAAGAAGGTGTTTAAAAATTCAAGTAAAAAACTGATGCCCCATCTGCGTCCCTTAAAGGCGGAAGGTTTACTACACTTAGCAGAGAGTGCAAATGTTGTATGGGTGTGAAGAATAGCCCTGAAGATTGGCCCTGTAGATTGAGACAATATAAATCTCGTAAGGTCTACACGCCTTGAGTATGCAATCGCTTGTTTCGTTCTTACAACCGCTGCATTTGCTTTTTAAATTCAGTAAATTGCTGAGAAAATGCCAATTTACCTAGTGAAAATAATACAATCAACTCAATTCTAGTAGTATAACGATAACCGTTGGTAAAACAAAAAAAATGTTCTTTCGAAACAATGTAAGGAAAGGATTTAAAGTGAGCCTCAAATGCTGCTTTTGTGCACTGTCACACGTCCACATTAAATCGGCATAATTGAATGCAATTAAATTATTTATTGGACGAGCTATAATGTGCCTACTTGGTGCCTACGCAATCCGGATATTGGAAATCTGATCAAAGGGAATATAATATTATGAATAACCATTGCTTTCAGTGTAACGATATTTATTTAATTACAGTTTCTGATAAATCAATTACATAGCGATGAGTGAAGCCAGAAACACAATATTTTTTTATATTATACGTCTCATGTATCGCTTAAATGATTTTTTTGCTTGTCTTGGCTAGGGCACCTCCGTTCCCCTAGATATATTTTTTTTTAGAATTCGGTGACTTAGGTAATGAATTCATTATTAATTAAGTATGCCTTAAGTTTGTTTCTCAAAATGTATCAAGTGAAATGTTGGGTCTTCTCAACGCGACCATAGTTACGCAATAAAATGTAAAAAATAAATTGTAAACCAACGAAAATTTTTGAACAAGTTTGTAAATCTGAAATATTTATTCATGCGAAACTAAACTAAGTTACTAAAATGGAGCAATCAGAGTTCTTTTGGCGCGGTCAAAGTGTTGCATAAGTCGTGAGCAGTCGATAAGTTTGTGACGAAATAAAGTAGCATCTTCGCTTAATTAGCGCTATTTGTATGATACAACCTACAACCATCTAAAGCTCTGCGCTGTGCATGCAAAATGGGGCACGCTTCTTGCGGAAAGCATATAGAACTATATCTACCAACGTTATACTGGGTTAATTAAGTATATACAAAAAAAAACGAAACAGGATCACAACTTTCCCAAAGGCCTGTTAAAGTTTTCCTAACTTTAGATAAATTTAATTATCTTTGATATCGAAGAGCTTAGTCAGAATCACGTTCAAAGTAAAAAATCCTACATATTTGGCACAACTTTATAGATTTATATTCAACGTGCAAGTTGAATATAAATCTATAAAGGTCTAGAAATTTATATTTGGAAATAGGCAAATGCGTTAAATTGGGTCATATTAAGCTCCCTTACGATATGTTGTTACTCGGGCGGCCTTGCAATAACCAGATGACGGCCGATTTAATTTTGCTCCGGAATATTAAAACATGAACTACCCTACTAGGGCTTCTCATAATGAAATTTATATTAAAGGCTTAGCAGAATAGGAAAATGTTCTTATGAATAAAGTACCTGCATCTTACTGAACCGTGTTGGCCGAGTGCAGTCTTAACTTTAGTTAGTTTGAATATTAATGTACTAGCTTCTGCGCCCGGTAACAACATTTTGAATAGCTTTTATGCTATTCCAGGTCATTATCTATACCTATTCCAAGTTTCATCCAAATCGGTTCACTGGTTTAGGCGTGATTGAAACACAAATATCCAAACATATTATTAGACCGGAATGAATGGCGTAAACAGAGGGAGGCTTACTTAGTCTGGCCATAAATACTGTTACAGTTAAAAATAAGAAAGATATTACATTTGAATTTGGAATCTGTCATTTTTATACGATTGTTCATTGAGTTTTCTAATTTTGGCGCCAATACATTGTACAATATTTTGCGATATTAAAATGGAGTAGGGTGATAAAGAGAACCGAATCGCTGTGATTGCATTACACAAAGTTGGCATGGAGCCAAATGCAATTTTTAAAACACTCCATACGCTTGGTATTAGTCAAATGTTTGTGTACCGGGCTATTAATAGGTACAATGAGACCTCCTCTGTTTGTGACAGAAAAAGATCTGGCCGTCCACGTAGTGTTCGTACGAAAAAGGTGGTCAAAGCAGTAAGGGAAAGAATTCGAAGAAATCCTGTCCGAAAGCAAAAGATTTAATCTCGGGAGATGAAGATAGCACCTAGAACCATGTCGCGTATTTTAAAAGATGACTTAGGACTTGCAGCCTTTATGAGACGCACTGGTCATTTTTTAACTAATAATTAAAAAAGAATAGGGTGGTAAAATCGAAACAACTACTGAAACGGTACGCAAACTTTTGTCACAGAAAAATTTTGTTTATGGATGAGAAAATCTTTACAATTGAGCAACATTTTAACAAACAAAATGACCGTATTTATGCTCAAAGCTCTAAGGAAGCTTCCCAATTAGTCGACAGAGTGCAACGTGGGCATTATCCGACTTCAGTGATGGTTTGGTGGGGTGTTAGCTATGAAGGAGTGACTGAGCCATATTTTTGTGAAAAAGGTATCAAAACATCGGCACAAATGTATCAAAATACCATTCTTGAGAAGGTAGTTAAGCCCCTTAACAACACCATGTTCAATAACCAAATATGGTCCTTCCAACAAGACTCGGCGCCAGGTCATAAAGCTCGGTCCACGCAGTCTTGGTTGGAAGTGAACGTTTCGGACTTCATCAGAGCTGAAGACTGGCCGTCATCTAGTCCTGATCTTAATCCGCTGGATTATGATTTATGGTCAGTTTTAGAGAGTATGGCTTGCTCTAAACGCCATGATAATTTGGAGTCCCTAAAACAATCCATACGATTGGCAGTGAAGAATTTTCCCATGGAAAGAGTGCGTGCTTCTATTCATAACTGGCCTCAACGTTTAAAGGACTGTATTGCAGCCAATGGAGATCACTTCGAATAAGCTTTTATATTTTAAATTGTTTTATATTTATGTATTAAACTAACACACTGTAAAAGTAATAAATATTATTTGCAATAAAAAAAATTTTTTTTTCTTCGTGACAATATTTATGGCAAGACTAGGTATACCCAGCAGTGAGATATCCTTCGCTGCGGATGATAAGTAAGATTTTTCGTTTCTAAAAATTTAGGTACCTATATGCACCAAAGATTTAGGAACATGCACTAGATTGACTTACTACATGCATAAGATTATCTATGTTTTATTAGTATTTTCATATAAGTGATGCATCGTGTCTTTTTGAGGATAAATATCTTTAAACCTAAACCTAAGTGATAAACTATGAAACCGCAGAGAAACCAGCAGCTAGTCCGCCTCACTGTAGTCTTACTTATAATTAGGGATAGATAGCCTCCTGACACAAACTAATTCATCCGACGTTTTTTATGACACCTTACAATATTAACTTGAGTACTTACTTAAAACTGTTTGTGTCTTTATATCAGAAATTATCGACCAACGAAGCGGAAATCCACATTTACCTTCTTGAGTAAGTATAGCTTATTATCACTGCTACCTTCCAAATTATGCTTTAACGTTCCCTTGAACTCTTTTCTATAGGATCTTATACTTAAAATGAGTCCTCCAATATGATTCCATGGAAACAAAAACAACAAACAACTGAAATCTTTTAATTCTAAATTTTCTATATCACTTTTTTCGTGATAAAAACGTTTTCACCAAAAAGCTTTTTTAAATATAGCAATAATTTACAGTTCTGCTCTTATACTTTCATATTTTAAATCGTATTATGAGTTTTAGTAGCATCAAACTGTCTAATATTTTTGATGTAAAGTTTTCAAACGATTGTATTGGTTTGGATGATTACGATGTCTAGCTCGCAACGATACAAGATATTTGTTTTGGTTGTCAAGAAAGGTAAGCAAGCTTATTCGCTACTAAAACTACTTTATTTTTACTAAAGCTGTTAACAAATGTGCTTTTACCTTATAAAAACGCCACCCTATAAAAATGACCGAGTAGAAATGAAAGCAAATCCCCTCCGTGAACTCTTTCATTTGGTCTATCATTTACATCTTTTAATTTCCTTTGAAAAGTGCTTTTATTTTACAAAGCCATTGGGCGAACCTTTATTAAACTTTTCAAACGAAATGCATTATTTGGTTTTGAGATTCTAATAAGTGGGTAAATAGCTCCTTACCCCCAATAGAACGGAGGTGTACCTATGCGTTTAGTTTTGGTTTAGGGTGAGGTACTAGTATGTAAGTGAATGTTCATAAAACAAATGGATTGATTTCGTTATACTCGTAGTTTTCTTTGAAAGGTTTGCAATTGATTATCGATGCATAAATAGTTGATTCCCCTGGGAAAGCTGCAATAAATATTTATCACCTGTTTAAATAGAGAGTTTTAGCGCAATTATTCCCTACAACATATCCTAAAATCTGCAGGACATTACCAAATCCTCATCAATTACCAAATCACAGAAGAGATTCGTGTTTTAATTAGAATAGTTCTAATAAATAGGTTTTAAATAGGTTCTTTTTATATGTTTTACTACCTACTTAGGTACTTTTAAACGTGATGAATTAATATGAATACCTTTATCCCGTCGGAATCCAAAATTTTGATAAGACTTTTCATTTCATAATGAAATACCTTTATCATGTTAGGAAAACTAAATTTCAAATCTTACTAAGCTTTAAGCCAGAATCTGTATTACGCCGGATGATGTGAGTATTAGCTATTTATCAAGAGCGAACTTAATGAACTCTTGAATAAGTAATATAAGGTTAAAGCTACTAATCCTTGCTACCAAAGCGAAGGTTAACATGCTGAAATGAACCACCTAATCCGGAACAAAGCGAGGTAGCCTCTCGCATGTGACGCTCCGTTGTGTATTGTGTACTGTGGGCGTGCCTGTTTCCCGCCAATTTCAAGGGCACAATGGAAATAATAAATAATTGTGTGTCAAAAATAATAACTCACTGAAAATGAACGCGCTATTCTAAAGTAGCGGACATTATCAAACCGACGGGCACACGAATCACGAATCCCAGTTACAGTAATCATTCTCTATGTTTTCTGGTACCTACTGAAAATGAACTGAAGATGAACTGAAGATGTGTAGAGTCTCAGAGATAAGTCCAATCACACGACTGATCCATATTTTGCAAGTAGTTAGGTAGCATTAGGTATACGTGACAAGTTGTTAACCTGCCATTGCTGCTTTTTAAACACGTTCATGTTTTATCGAAAGCACAGTAACTTTACTTGACTAGCTTCCAGCAACTAGGTTTTTGATTACAAATTATCGCCTAAGGCCGCATTTCCATCTTCGAGGAAACTTCCGTAAGAAAGGTCCAACAGTCTGTCCGACAGATGCTGGTGCTGTCACGACCGACTACGGAGTTTGCAAATGAAAGCTGCTGACGGACATTTCTCACGGAAGTTTTCTTACAGGTGGAAATGCTGCCTAATAGGCCTTTGTATATGTGCTTGTCATTAAAATCACGTTCATTGATTCGAATTACTTAAAATTAGAATAATTTTGCTTTATATTAAACAATACAAAGCATGAACAACAAAACAAAGAGCTTATTTTATTCTTAAAACCGGAAAAAACAATTTTATTATACTTACCACTAAAAACATAAAAAAAATGTACCTACCTAGTAGGTACTCAAATAACATGCTTGTCTACTAAATAACTCACCTATAGTTTTTACATCCATTGTATTTCACTGTAGTTTCAATACTGTATCACAAATTACAATTAGAAATTCAACACTACTTCACGAAGTTTCGGTAGAAAGTATTTTCGTAAAATCGCGCGCGAATCTTCCCAAGCTGGGGACAAGGGGGAGTGAGTGGACTGAGCAGCAGCTAGCCCGTTACTAACTGATCACTCGCGCACAGAGCTGTGGGCCACATCGCGCATGCTCTAACTGAATTACCTCCAAAACCGAGATTATTCATAACTTATCTACTTGTTAGTTTTGTTTATAATGTTCCTGAAGTACCTATTTTAATTCAATAACGTAGGTACACGCTGATAGTATAAATTTTTTTTAAGTTTTAAAGAAATTATTGGTAGGTTAAAATTATGATGATGGTGAATACCTTATGGGCCCTCTACGTATTCGGCGAAGATAGACGAATGCCGACGGTGACAAACGTGTAGAGGGCCTCATCGCCTGTATTTGCCTGTCATCTTCTATCCAAATAATAGTTCTGCGAATAGTTCGGCGAATGTGTAGAGAGGCCGTTAGACGTCTATGCAATCAAGAATATACCTATCTAGTCTGAATTTTTACTTAAACAACATCAAATAGGTAATTGCTTGTAGGATTTATTGCAGGCGAAGTGCTTTCCTAAGAGCACGATTCTTTGTTAATGTTTTTAATTCTTGTGCATAGACATGATGTCTTTCGGATCAGCTAGTCTTAAAGGAAGCATAGGTGAGTACCTACCTACCAAGCAAAAGTATTATTACACAAACTATTTCCAAAAAAGGAGCACTCCTCCCCAGAGATCTCTAGAAGATCTTTGAAGATCTTAATCAGGTCATAACAAGCGAATGATTTGAATTAAACTTGGAAGAAAAGTTCTTTACCTTAAAGTAATATATTACCAATGTAGGTATGCCGTTTTTGCCTGAAGTCGTATTTTAGGATTCAGGTCTTCGGGCCAGGTGCGAAATAAATTATGGAAGTACGTGCACGTGTTGCGGTCACTTATCAGGGCCGAACGGAACCTCTCTCCATTCTTCAAAGTCAGCCGTACGTTTTAAATAAATTTCCATAATGACCATCGTGCCGATACTAAGATTTTTAAAGATCCATTATAAAGCACGGTAGTATCTCTATGTTATACAATGTACTTCAGAAATGTGTGAATAAAATTGAATATTTTTTGGTTTAACATACGCTCACTAATTTCAGCCAATAACAATGAATTTCAGCTTTAATAAATTCAAGCACGTGGTTATCGTTTAATTGCTGTAGGCATCCACAAGGTTTATTCAAATGGTCGTTTTATCCAACAACTGTGCAAAACCACTCAACCCTTTTTAAACCTCGATCCGAAGTGCGTCCGGCGGCCGGTCGTTAGCAGACAATAATGTTATACAGTAATTCAGCTACTGTCGAATAAAAATGAGGCCAGCTAGTGGTCCCTTGTACTTACCGGACACCGGATTCTTCAATTTAACCGTAAGTGCACAATCACTTTACCACTAATCGTAGATCTAGCCGAATAGACCGTTTCTTCTGATAAAATGGAATCAAACACAAAAGGTTTTTTTTGCAGTGCAATTACAAAACATTGAGTGAAAACAAAGATGTGAATGACTTTTGCCTAATGAGCAAGTGTTCGGAATGTTTGAAGTTTTTAAGCTGAGTCTGTGTAAATAAACTCAAAGTACATAGGCTCGTATCTACAAGTCAGTGTTATTTTAGGCTGCGTAACGCCACGGTCTGAAAGCATGTGGAAAACGAGAGGGAAAACGCAATAAATTAAAATAAGTAGGTACCTACTATATTTATTTCAATTTTCATGATGGGAAGTTGACATTTGAGGTGTAGGTCTACTCCTACGAGAAATAGGCTTGATTTTGGTCCCTATGTGAATGTATTTAGAGCATAGCTCTTTATCAAGTCACATTCACAAAAAAACACTAAATTAAAATCTGTTTATTCTTTGAGAGCTGTAGACAGAGAAACTCATAGCCCTTTTTTGCACCGAAGCTAAAACATGGCATATCCAATAGTGGTCAGTTTTTTGGTCACATTCGTCTCGCAATAAGGCCAGTCCCTCACAGATATCCGCGACGTAATTTGTACTGTCTTGGTCATTCTCCCGCCGCTACCGTGCAGCAGATGTTTCCAAGTGCCGGATATTTCTACCGTAAGAAAGTCTCACTCCACTATTTGCTGGTCAGCTATATTATGAACAGTATTTTTATACAATTTGTGACAAATAGAATACACCCTACAGGCGCAGTCCGAGGGGGGTGAGGGGGGGTCACAAATTTTTATACCATAAGCCTCCTCGCAGACTGCAGACTTTCTATCGGCCGATAGTTGAGATGGAACATACTTCGGCTCGTAATGAGTATGGAGAAGTATAGCCCGTCTCAACTATCGGCCGATAGAAAGTCTGCAGTCTGCGAGGGGTCTAACATAAACGAAAACTTTGCTTATGTAAAAAAACCTTATAAACCGATTGAGCTTTTCAATTTATTTATAAATTGTATTCATTTGCTCTTTTTTTCGTTAGATTGTATGGATAGTAAATAAAATCGAGTAAAAAAACGGCTATGCAATCCAAATAAATTGTTATCGATAATGTGATTGGCACAGCCTAAAAAACTGAAAATAAAGTGCTATTATCAGCAAAAAAAACCTTCAACATTTACTGAATTCCCTCGGGAACTAGCATGGACTCCAGTAAAAATTGCATTTAGTCTCACGCAAAAACAGACAAAGAGGAAAATTGTTGTTTTTTTCTACTGCTCTTTGGTACCTAGGAATAAAAGGTTTTTTTTGAGGTTGTTTACCTATTTATTTGAATGAAAAACCCCGTAGGAATCCGTACGGCACTGTTTGGTGAATACGAGGTAAAACTTTTTTGGGCGGTAGAAAAACTGCAGTTTTTCGCCCAAGGCACTCTTTATATGTATTGTGTAGCAGACTTCGAAGCCAATTAAAAAATTAACTAAAGTAGTTAAGAGCTGGTTCCCAAAACGAACAAGCTTGTTTCACTGAACAGCAGTTGGTTGAAAAGTTTCAAATTTTGACTACTAACAATGGGTTGGTACTGTATTACGTCTCGTTGATGTTCGCTTCTTATCGATAAACGCATTCTACTATTCATACAATAAGAAAGCGCTTCGTAAGCCTCATTAGAGTGCGTGCGAGAAAGATATACAAGAAATATTTACGACCCGACGACTTAAAAGATAACGAACAGACTAAAGACATAATAATAACACGGGAATCTCTCACGTAAAAATATCGTCGATTAAGGTAGAGATAACGTTTCCATGCATCCGGTGATTCATCATCTGGATTACCTAAGACTGGCGGTACGGTCAATTCTAGGGGTCGCGTCGTACACTATACAGATCCACTAGTCGTCGAAGCATCGAAACAACGAAACTTTTCGATGTCCAAATCGATATATTGACGTGAGTGTTTTTTATAATAACTATGTAGAACGAGAAGAAATAAAAAAAGTGAAATACTAAATACTGGTTCTGTCTAATCATAAACAAAATGAATGTCACGGTTTAATTCGCTTGGAATTTTTGTAATCGTTCTTGAACAACGTTATAGGCCTCATCAATCCCAACAAATGAATTACACATTATAATTAATTCATTATTACGAACAATTTAACTTCAGCCTATCATAAAGTTATGCAAGGTGTAAACTCATGGAAGCTTTCTAAAAAAACAGACTGGGGTGACGCTGAATACTGTAACGAAGGTAGCACGCAACGGACGGCAAAGCTAAACAAGCCTTCATTAAAATAATTCATTTCATTACCCCATTCGGACACGCAAGTGTGTTTTGAAAATTTAAATACTTCGGCTCTCAGCTCAGCTTTATGTTATTCCTTCGGTTTCAGCCTGCTTACCATACAACGCAACGTTGACAACTTTACACACACACTCACAAAATTATATGTACAGAAGAATAGAGTAAATGACATTGCGTTCAGACAATTTTAAAAATCGCGGTTTTAGAAAAGATGCGCTTGATGCATTCCAATGTTTTTACTCTATTCTTGAGTGTGTGTCATGGTAAGTGGGCTGGTGGTCTTGCAGTATTCACTGCTGTTTATTTACAGAATTTGTTTTGTTCTCGCTGAATATTAGTGTGGTTTTACTCACGTACCTAATTTTTCAAACTTTTCCGGTCTGTTATTTCAAAAACAAGGTAGCTCAGACTAAGATTATAAAACGCAAACAGGGTCACGACTGTATCCCGAAGGCGCGGTACGAGTAAACTGGTGTTAAAAGTGCTAATTTCATTTTGTTTTATCAATGTATTTAAATCAAGCCATTATCAAACCAGAACAATCTTCATTCGTTTTTGCAAAATACTTAATATCTTTGATTCGTCATTTTTTCGATACAGTTATTAAAAAGTAGCAAAAAACATCCTAACATCCCATATTTGGTAATATTGTATTACCTATCGTGGAAAAGTTTTCAATATTGTCTGAAAATGCATGTCATGTTGTATTGTGTATGTTGTGGAAATTGATGTAAACGTAGACGCCCAACGCTCTAGACTTTCGAAAAATGTTATTTTTCCAGATCGTTTCTCATGTGGATATTGAAAGACATGTTATCATAAAGTTAAAGGTCTACCTTTTCTAATTTCAGCCAATATCCTAAGAAAACATCGTTCACACTTACATAAACGACCATTACATGTTCATGATCTCTTACCGACTTCAAAAAAAGGAGTCGGTTCTTATGTCAGCTATTTTTTATGTTGGTTATAATTTATACATACTCTTTGGTTGGTTATCACATAACTTCGTCAAAACCGTCAAGCAAACTTTTTTCATTTCATAGCATTGTTATCAATGATCTTTTGATTGTTATGAACTTAAAAAAAGTTTGTTTCTCGTTTAGGAGCGAATACTTATCTAACGTTTTCTTTCTTTTTATTTAATTAATTGGCAACTTACTGTAATATCAGTATAATTCTGCCAATGTCAAGTTTTAATATTTAAAAATTCATATCATGTCAGTCAGTCAGTCCTGTCAATGTTTTAGAAGAAAACATGGCGGCTTGTCACTTCAAACTCCAACAGAAATCTTTCGTCAAATAGGAGAAATCTTCTTGCATATTCCCCCATTCCATTTGCCAAATCTCCTGTTGCGTATCCAAGGCTTCTTTAGTAAAATGCCACCGAAATTACATAATAAAACCTAGTAAAACACGAGAAAACTAAAATAAAATAGCAGATCCACTAGCTTCTCCTAAAATGGAGAAAGTAATATATCTACCGTTTGCTCCCATTTAAAGTTGAATCCTAAGGGATTGTGACTTTTCTCGTAAAAATTAAAAACCTCATTCTTACTTCTATGTATATGCTTAATGCTTACCTACTTATTATGACATGGAAGTCAGGTTTCTTTTCAGTTTTAACATGTAATAATTATCTGTCATTACCTACATCATAAAAGAGATGATTTGCACTCAAACCCTGATTGAGCCTTATAAATGTCATAGAATGCATGTCTGTATGCCATTGCATTCATTGATCAAGTACTCCAAAGGCCAGTAGGATAGTTAGAATTACTACATCAAGGGAGGCAATTGGAATGAGGCCAGGCATGTGCACCAAGCACTCAGATCTCATCATTGCTATGAGGTGAAACGTTCAAATCATGCAGTGAAACATGTTTGCAACAACCATTGTTAAAACTATGTATGAGGAAGGATACAAGAAACAAGCACCATCACTTCATATAATTTTTATTAAGAATTCAGTTGGACTGCTGGGATCACTTTGAATCGTCTTAAAACTAGGTGATTTTACTCCTGTTCCTTCGCGACCAATACCGTGAAGAACCAGGGCAACAAACACGGTCTGGGGCCTAGCTTTTCTTTGGTGATCCATCTTAAATCTTACTTAACTTAGTAACCAATTGCTTTAATTATAAACAATGCCTTATTTTATCAGTATTTTACTTTAACCTCAACATCAATCTAATTCTCTCACCTGTTATTTTGAAACAGATATCATATTCTAAGAAGACAATGCACTTTAAATAATTATAATTACATAACTACGCACGGAACCCAATTACAATGAACAATACTTCTTTTACACTACTAATAACACTTTCAATGCTATAATCACAAAATAGAAACAGCCTACTAAGCTTTCTACCATTCTACAACATATGTTTTTACTTAACTTGCTCATTTCTCCTTCACCAAAAACCGCATGCCGACTGAATCTCTCTGCCCGCTCCATTCGCCATCTTTCTTTCGCCTCTACCTCCTATTTCCGCTACTTGCCAATAATATTCAACCGAAAAGGAACACTAACCATTATTTCTATTGTACCAAAAATCACTGTTAGTTTTATAAAGTTATGATACACGTAACAAATTATTTTCGGTCCCATATTTTCACATTGCAGCCGTAAGAAAAGAACATGACATTGACCTCTTCCTATCTCAAATCAAAACAAAACAGTATTGTAATCATTGTAATCTAGCAATTATTATTTAGATTTTTGTTGAATGGCTAAATTATCTACTTTATTAATTCCTAATTATAACAGTTCGTCCATCCTGACATAATTTGATACCACGCAAATTAAGATCGATTAACATTTTAACTACCATTAAACATAGGTACTTACTCTAAATTAATTATATTCCTATAATTAAGTACACCTTAATAGCCATTTATGTATACGTGTTAATAATACGTGTTGTTTTATTTTAAAGGTGGCTTCTGTGATAAATCCTGTGTTATCACCTGAAAAAGAAAATTAAAATCTTAATAGTCAAATAAGTATACTTTTATTTTGCACTTTTAACTGTCGTAACCATTTTTTTGTTTTCTTTTGCCATCACAAGAAGTATTTCATAGTGTATCTATCTATCTATCCCAATATAATTAACTTTTCATCATTCAGTTTTCATTTCAACCAAGTTTTCAGTAGGCTTAAAGAAAGACCCTTAGGAATATGATTTTACCTAGACTGGGTATAATATAATATACCTAGTCTATTTCCTCACACCTATACCTACTTTAAGTAGGTATCTCATCGTCTTTTTGGACGACCCATATTTATTTTCATCCTTTAGCAAACTGTTTATTTCATCTTCCAATCAAACGGCCTTATATTTTATATTCATCGTTTAACAAACTGTTTATTCCATCGTCCAGTCAGACGGCCCTTAATTATTTTTGTCGTTTAGAAAACTGTTTATTTCATCGTCCCGTCAGACGGCCCTTGATTATCTTATCATTTTTACCAAATTGTTTATTTCATCGTCCAGGCAGACGGCCCTTATTTATTTTTATCATTTAGCAAACTGTTTATTTCATCGTCCAGTCAGACGGCCCTTATTTATTTTTATCATTTTTACAAAATTGTTTATTTCATCGTCCAGGCAGACGGCCCTTCATTATTTTCATAATTTTTGTTTTTTTAAACTGCATCTTTCATCGTCCAGTCGGACGGCCCTTTTCTCGCGTATGTATTTGTCTAAATGCTTAACATACCCTTCTAGCAACGCAATGAGCTCTTCCGTAGGACCCCTAGGACTCCACAGAACTAATATCATTATCATCAAATTTCCTAAGGAATCTGATTCCACAGTTTTATATTACTTATACTTTTTATATCCATAATACTATTATTTATTTTATTTACATCCTCATGTGTTCATGAAGTAACTAAACCAATCAAAACTACATAACAGCACCGTTTCCGTTCGGGTAATTCTGTCTCAACCTAGGTTCAAACTTAGAACCAGACCTGAGTGAGTACTCAACATACATCGTCTGATACGATTAGTTTGCAATACAGCAAAACCTTTATGTAATAAATAATAACTTTATCACCGATAAGGTCTTTATTACCAGTTACTGAACTCTATCTATGAACGTAAATTTTCTTTGTCAATCACAACAGTGGTCACATTAGCTACTTTAAATTTTAACCGGAATTGCTCACGCGCATTCCTGGATCTTATTTATCATCTTTTATCATCCTTATATCATCCTTATATCATCCTTATATCATCCTTATATCATCCTTATATCATCCTTATATCATCCTTATATCATCCTTATATCATCCTTATATCATCCTTATATCATCCTTATATCATCCTTATATCATCCTTATATCATCCTTATATCATCCTTATATCATCCTTATATCATCCTTATATCATCCTTATATCATCCTTATATCATCCTTATATCATCCTTATATCATCCTTATATCATCCTTATATCATCCTTATATCATCCTTATATCATCCTTATATCATCCTTATATCATCCTTATATCATCC
This sequence comes from Epirrhoe alternata, assembly GCA_963565295.1. Classification (NCBI taxonomy): domain Eukaryota; kingdom Metazoa; phylum Arthropoda; class Insecta; order Lepidoptera; family Geometridae; genus Epirrhoe; species Epirrhoe alternata. Next base: position 5,238,706 of record OY751381.1, on the reverse strand, counting down.
TTATATCATCCTTATATCATCCTTATATCATCCTTATATCATCCTTATATCATCCTTATATCATCCTTCTATCATCCTTCTATCATCCTTCTATCATCCTTCTATCATCCTTATATCATCCTTATATCATCCTTCTATCATCCTTATATCATCCTTATATCATCCTTATATCATCCTTATATCATCTCGACCCTCATCTCGACCCTCATCTCGACCCTCATCTCGACCCTCATCTCGACCCTCATCTCGACCCTCATCTCGACCCTCATCTCGACCCTCATCTCGACCCTCATCTCGACCCTCATCTCGACCCTCATCTCGACCCTCATCTCGACCCTCATCTCGACCCTCATCTCGACCCTCATCTCGACCCTCATCTCGACCCTCATCTCGACCCTCATCTCGACCCTCATCTCGACCCTCATCTCGACCCTCATCTCGACCCTCATCTCGACCCTCATCTCGACCCTCATCTCGACCCTCATCTCTACATTATCTGTATCTCTACCTTTATGTCTCTACCTTTATGTCTCTACCTTTATGTCTCTACCTTTATGTCTCTACCTTTATGTCTCTACCTTTATGTCTCTACCTTTATGTCTCTACCTTTATGTCTCTACCTTTATGTCTCTACCTTTATGTCTCTACCTTTATGTCTCTACCTTTATGTCTCTACCTTTATGTCTCTACCTTTATGTCTCTACCTTTATGTCTCTACCTTTATGTCTCTACCTTTATGTCTCTACCTTTATGTCTCTACCTTTATGTCTCTACCTTTATGTCTCTACCTTTATGTCTCTACCTTTATGTCTCTACCTTTATGTCTCTACCTTTATGTCTCTACCTTTATGTCTCTACCTTTATGTCTCTACCTTTATGTCTCTACCTTTATGTCTCTACCTTTATGTCTCTACCTTTATGTCTCTACCTTTATGTCTCTACCTTTATGTCTCTACCTTTATGTCTCTACCTTTATCTTTATCTTTATCTTTATCTTTATCTTTATCTTTATCTTTATCTTTATCTTTATCTTTATCTTTATCTTTATCTTTATCTTTATCTTTATCTTTATCTTTATCTTTATCTTTATCTTTATCTTTATCTTTATCTTTATCTTTATCTTTATCTTTATCTTTATCTTTATCTTTATCTTTATCTTTATCTTTATCTTTATCTTTATCTTTATCTTTATCTTTATCTTTATCTTTATCTTTATCTTTATCTTTATCTTTATCTTTATCTTTATCTTTATCTTTATCTTTATCTTTATCTTTATCTTTATCTTTATCTTTATCTTTATCTTTATCTTTATCTTTATCTTTATCTTTATCTTTATCTTTATCTTTATCTTTATCTTTATCTTTATCTTTATCTTTATCTTTATCTTTATCTTTATCTTTATCTTTATCTTTATCTTTATCTTTATCTTTATCTTTATCTTTATCTTTATCTTTATCTTTATCTTTATCTTTATCTTTATCTTTATCTTTATCTTTATCTTTATCTTTATCTTTATCTTTATCTTTATCTTTATCTTTATCTTTATCTTTATCTTTATCTTTATCTTTATCTTTATCTTTATCTTTATCTTTATCTTTATCTTTATCTTTATCTTTATCTTTATCTTTATCTTTATCTTTATCTTTATCTTTATCTTTATCTTTATCTTTATCTTTATCTTTATCTTTATCTTTATCTTTATCTTTATCTTTATCTTTATCTTTATCTTTATCTTTATCTTTATCTTTATCTTTATCTTTATCTTTATCTTTATCTTTATCTTTATCTTTATCTTTATCTTTATCTTTATCTTTATCTTTATCTTTATCTTTATCTTTATCTTTATCTTTATCTTTATCTTTATCTTTATCTTTATCTTTATCTTTATCTTTATCTTTATCTTTATCTTTATCTTTATCTTTATCTTTATCTTTATCTTTATCTTTATCTTTATCTTTATCTTTATCTTTATCTTTATCTTTATCTTTATCTTTATCTTTATCTTTATCTTTATCTTTATCTTTATCTTTATCTTTATCTTTATCTTTATCTTTATCTTTATCTTTATCTTTATCTTTATCTTTATCTTTATCTTTATCTTTATCTTTATCTTTATCTTTATCTTTATCTTTATCTTTATCTTTATCTTTATCTTTATCTTTATCTTTATCTTTATCTTTATCTTTATCTTTATCTTTATCTTTATCTTTATCTTTATCTTTATCTTTATCTTTATCTTTATCTTTATCTTTATCTTTATCTTTATCTTTATCTTTATCTTTATCTTTATCTTTATCTTTATCTTTATCTTTATCTTTATCTTTATCTTTATCTTTATCTTTATCTTTATCTTTATCTTTATCTTTATCTTTATCTTTATCTTTATCTTTATCTTTATCTTTATCTTTATCTTTATCTTTATCTTTATCTTTATCTTTATCTTTATCTTTATCTTTATCTTTATCTTTATCTTTATCTTTATCTTTATCTTTATCTTTATCTTTATCTTTATCTTTATCTTTATCTTTATCTTTATCTTTATCTTTATCTTTATCTTTATCTTTATCTTTATCTTTATCTTTATCTTTATCTTTATCTTTATCTTTATCTTTATCTTTATCTTTATCTTTATCTTTATCTTTATCTTTATCTTTATCTTTATCTTTATCTTTATCTTTATCTTTATCTTTATCTTTATCTTTATCTTTATCTTTATCTTTATCTTTATCTTTATCTTTATCTTTATCTTTATCTTTATCTTTATCTTTATCTTTATCTTTATCTTTATCTTTATCTTTATCTTTATCTTTATCTTTATCTTTATCTTTATCTTTATCTTTATCTTTATCTTTATCTTTATCTTTATCTTTATCTTTATCTTTATCTTTATCTTTATCTTTATCTTTATCTTTATCTTTATCTTTATCTTTATCTTTATCTTTATCTTTATCTTTATCTTTATCTTTATCTTTATCTTTATCTTTATCTTTATCTTTATCTTTATCTTTATCTTTATCTTTATCTTTATCTTTATCTTTATCTTTATCTTTATCTTTATCTTTATCTTTATCTTTATCTTTATCTTTATCTTTATCTTTATCTTTATCTTGGAATTCATTTCATCATTAACTTCATTAACATCATTTCATACTCTGACATCATTCCTAACATGGTACATGTAGGACAGACGAAACTCACTGTCACAAAAATATCGAAAATCTTTAGGTACTCGCAAAAAAAATAAACACCTAAGTACCTACCTTAAATAGCGAGTACTACACGTGTGGACACTGATACCGATCTAGCGTTTCTCATAAAATTATAATATACACTAAGAAAAACAAACTTCAATGTATCTAACCGGAATGTAAAGAACAACCATCTAACAACTCAACTACGAAAAGTAAGCGTCAAAGCAGATTGTAGTATTAACCATACTTAATTAGATCACATACAACTACAACCCTCAAATGGCTCTCATTACCTCTCTTAATGAGACCTTCCCTTCATCTAGAGTCTGTGACTTGCAGGTCATGACCACCAACACACAACATTATACAGTACGCCTTTAAGACCCAGGTCACCACCACAGCCTAGCTGTCCATCGCGCCCTGAACAACTCTCAACTGAGTTGCAGTTACGATAACAGACCGGTGCGTGCAGCGCGACCCCTGACTATGTCCTTACTGTTTTATTAGCAAAAGGTTACCCTCACTATCTATCTATCACTACAACCAAATCTAACTCTGTATTTAGATCGCTTAGATGACCTCTTCATATACGTCTCCCTTCACGAGAGAACTATTAGGTTCTATTACCATTCAATCTAAACCATCACGTTTATTCACTTACAAAGACTAGCGAACAGGACTAACTTAACTGACTTGGAATTAGCAAATCATATTTTATAAGCACTAAAATTGATAAATTTACGCACTATTTCTCGTTGTTGTGAACCTAGTCGAATCAACCAAAGTTTGTATCGACGAACTCTGAAAAAGTGTAGGTACGCGCTTTTACTGGTGCAGGTCTTTAGGTCTGGGAATCTGACTACCTGTCACTGTACCTAACAAGAAATAATCACGTTTACCTATTAATGTGAAAACAACTTATTCCAATCTCTGCCCAACAGTTTCTCTAAATGTGGGTAGATCCCTTAATTTTTATTCCGAATCAAGATAAAACAATAAACCGGTTTTATGATTGACAAGTGAGGCTTAGCTTACTGTCACACCAACATTCAAATTATTAGAACCAATCTCATTACGGAATAGCCTAGGTCATTAACCTCGTCCAGTGAAATGAGAATAAATTATAGTCTACCTCACTATTAATTATTCGATACTGTAAACATGAACACAGATTTGAAATTTCCTGAGAATCGAAAGTATTTTCTGTCTAACGCTTTAGATATTCTAGCTTCCAGCTGAATTTACCTAGATGTCATATATTGTATCGCGATATAACCAATTTTCTAAATTCAACACTTGAATCAAAATGAAAAGTACATAATACGCTCACCGGATAATCGTCCATTCGGGTTCGTCAGCAACCTTGTATCAAGATCTAAACAAAGCCGCTACAGCTGTTGCTTGCTGCCACGGTATATAGTGTGACTGCCACCGATTGTACCACACCGTTGCCCGAGCTATACTTCCTCACCGTGGAATGAGTAGCACGACTTATTTGCATAGTGATCGGTACCACTTCACCATCGCTTCTTTACAGGTCTATCAGCATCGTCTCGATGACTTCGGTCAGGTTCTCGTACACGTTTGGGCATGATTAGGAATCCCACCTTCTGAAACTGTTAAAACTATGTATGAGGAAGGATACAAGAAACAAGCACCATCACTTCATATAATTTTTATTAAGAATTCAGTTGGACTGCTGGGATCACTTTGAATCGTCTTAAAACTAGGTGATTTTACTCCTGTTCCTTCGCGACCAATACCGTGAAGAACCAGGGCAACAAACACGGTCTGGGGCCTAGCTTTTCTTTGGTGATCCATCTTAAATCTTACTTAACTTAGTAACCAATTGCTTTAATTATAAACAATGCCTTATTTTATCAGTATTTTACTTTAACCTCAACATCAATCTAATTCTCTCACCTGTTATTTTGAAACAGATATCATATTCTAAGAAGACAATGCACTTTAAATAATTATAATTACATAACTACGCACGGAACCCAATTACAATGAACAATACTTCTTTTACACTACTAATAACACTTTCAATGCTATAATCACAAAATAGAAACAGCCTACTAAGCTTTCTACCATTCTACAACATATGTTTTTACTTAACTTGCTCATTTCTCCTTCACCAAAAACCGCATGCCGACTGAATCTCTCTGCCCGCTCCATTCGCCATCTTTCTTTCGCCTCTACCTCCTATTTCCGCTACTTGCCAATAATATTCAACCGAAAAGGAACACTAACCATTATTTCTATTGTACCAAAAATCACTGTTAGTTTTATAAAGTTATGATACACGTAACAAATTATTTTCGGTCCCATATTTTCACATTGCAGCCGTAAGAAAAGAACATGACATTGACCTCTTCCTATCTCAAATCAAAACAAAACAGTATTGTAATCATTGTAATCTAGCAATTATTATTTAGATTTTTGTTGAATGGCTAAATTATCTACTTTATTAATTCCTAATTATAACACCATACACCTGTATCCGGTCATTTCTGAGTAAATGCCTTTCTATTAATCATCTCACTGAAAGATTTTTGGATGCAAAACTGATTTGTTTGTTTAATTCCTAAACTATGAATAATTTTAACACTGTAACTGAACTAATATTAGTGTAGGTATGTAGGCTATTTTAGAAATATTAAATGTTGTAAATAAAATAAATACGCGTATAAATGGCTGGAGTCGGAGGCGTGAAACGTGAATCATTAAGAAGTCATTCATAATGATTGATAAAAAAGCAGTAGTAGCAATAATATATCACAAAATTGTGAGAATATTGTGAAATACAGATAAGTTCTTGTTTACAATATGCAAACCAACCTTATTAGTTGTGGGTCGTTAGTCCAGTAACGGATAATCTCAGTAAATCTGTGCGTGAAGCCATTAAGCTGTCCGGTGTCGGGATACGCATGTGGGTCTTCATTGGTCATTTTCCGGAAAATAATAACTTTGATAAACGGTGAAGGAAAACATCGCATCGTTAGAAAAAAACAGTATTAAATAGGCTGCGTTGGGCATGCTTGTATGGCATTATAATGCAAAGTGTGGAATGCATGTGAAAGATTAGGTTACTAAAATGCGCCTGGAGGGCCGTGGCCTCTTTCTGTGAAGCCGTTCTGGTCCAGAAAGAGGCGGCTGAGCGGGATCGTGAGAGGGCCGATCCCGCTCGGAGAAGGAGGCGGAGGCGGGGCGCTAACGGCCGTCCCGCACCGCCTGCCCCCCCGTGAGGGGGGGCGGAGTGGTATCCCCTGCCAAACAGGGGACTTTCCGGGTCCGCGGGTGGTCGAAGTGGGGACTTCGGCTGTCCATGATGCGGACCCCGGGAGGGCGGCGGCGCTCTGTGGCGAGCGCCGTCGTAAGCACCGCGAGGGTGCTGGGCGTGACCGTGGGTGTCATTCCCGGGACAGTGCTTTAGGCAATGCGAGAGGGGCACCGGTGCGTTCCGTAGGAGAACCCGGAGCCCCTTGACATGCATGGAGGCCGGCCATACGTCAGTTTTTAGTCGGTGAGAGTCCGACATAACCCTTCCGCTGTCTCCACGGCGGCAGGGTATCCATAATGGATTTTCTGACGGTATAAAAAAAAAAAAAAAAAAGGTTACTAAAATGCATTTTAATTCACGTGGCGACTATAAAATAATAAAATATAGTTTATTTGGTTCTTTCTTACACACACAAGACAATGACATTAGAACGATGAATAAAATAGGTAGGTACATACATATTACATGTATCCTACCTATAAATAGGTATAGATATACATTCTAGGTGAGCTAATGGCACAGAATAGCTAATGGACAATTGGTTTTTCTTTTATAAACTCTATGTAACTAAATGAATAGGTATCGAAAAAAGTCGTCTTTTTTATTCTATTATTCGTTACTCCCACTAATAAGGTTGAGGCTAAAATAAACTATTGTCAAGAATCTAGTAATGGCTTCTGGAAGTTCTGGAACAATGGTTGCCAGAAAAAGTTTATGCCTATAGTTACAATATTTATCTGCCTACTAACGGGGTAAACATATCGGTTGCTTATTATATGGAAATATTCTATATTTAATGGCTCATCAAAATGGCTTTCGAAATAGCATAGGGAACCCCAAAATAGCAGAAAATTTCATCTAGATAAAGTTATCTCGAGATTAATGGCCCAAACTGAATGAACAATGTAAAATCAGTGTTTGTTGATGATAATGATAATTATGCAGCTTTATACAAAGTTATCAAACTGCGAAAGGCTCAGGTGCAAACTTCAAAATAGCTTCTCGTACCTTAGCTCCAATAAGTTAAGAGGCCATAAATATATTTCAGCGTTACGTATAATGTTCAAATAAGCTGCGATATATTTTAGCTCAGTTCCAATTTAATCAATACTTTGATTTAATTATTAGCGAGTTTATAATTTCAATAAATATTACAGATTTATACCGAAGAACCGTTTCTCTGTCTACGCTTGAACACTTCCTTTATTTACAATCTTATTGATAAATCTAAAATTAAATCTGTCTGTAACTAGGCAATTTAATTAAGACAAAATAAGAATAACTTTATTTGAATAAATTGTGAAAAAGCAAAACACCTTAAACTTGTTTACGAGTACTATGTATAAACGGTCGAAACAGAGGAAGTAGATAATATAATTAAAATAATTCGACGTTCCGTAAGAGGATTGTGACTAAATTAACTTTATAACGAAGTCTATATTTAGCCATGTCACGATCACTATATAGGTAAATGCATATTTTGGCAACTAAAATGAACAAAGTACCTACCTAATAAAAAGTTACCCAAGTGTAAGTTGAAGTCGTATGGAAAGAGTCTGTACTTCCGTAAAATAGTAATATCAATTTACTCTATTCCACTGTAGAGATACTGTACCTCAGAGAAATAAACAAAGATACGGTATATATACCAATTTATCACCTTATCTCTACAATAGAATAGTACCATGGCCAATTGGCCATAGGTAACCCAGCTAAAAAAAAAGTCATGAACACTATGCCCGATCGTATAAATGAAATTGTAGTTTGATGCGAAGTCTTCTTGTATCTTTTTGTAAATAATGTATCTAACTAAGCGTAAGTGTAAATGCCACCCACGCTTGGGTTGGGCAGGGTGGCCATTTCACCAAAATTACACCATATTGCTCGACTTCCAAATGTTAGTGCAGACCGTATTCTCTACTACTAAGCAAGTATTCTCGCTACACATCCATAAAACTTCCTGGAGACCCTTTCATCTGCGGAGATGTTAATTGAATTCTTTGGATTAAAATTGATTTGAAATAATTTTGAGTTCGGAATATAATATTGTATCTTCTTATTTAAGGGTTCGTTCCTTGTCGCTATAACTGATGTGTGTACAGAAACGTAGAAAATAACTTGTAACCGTATTTTGCCTTGATAAGTGTGTCATGTTTTCCTTGCTACAATGGCTGTAACAAGCAAAATCCCGCGATTTTTTGAATCCCTAAAGGTATCCGTCCAAACTCAGACCCCAGATAGTGGCGACAGGGCCGCTGAAACACAGTGACAAGGACTATGTTCTATTCTGCAACGACTAAAATGAAAAATTGAAAAGAAGCCATGTTTGTATTTCTAACGACGTATAACTTATCTAGCTCCCTACCAATTTCCTGTTTAAACTTCACAGCCTAACTTTAGCCAACTAGTTCTAGTTTATTTATGTAACTTTTTTTTTAACTTGTCAACAACTTGCTTTTACTTTATAAGTTACTATCGAGCAATCGCTCTTTCGTGTTGTACGTAAAAAATATATAAGTCAGTAGGTACTCATAATTATGATAAAAAAAGGTGGATTGTTTGATAGTATTCGCTTTAAACTTTATTGAAATAGTTCAGCGTCTCACTCTGGTCAGTAGGTACTTAATTATGCGTAAAGTAAATATCTAATTAGTTAACAGTAAAAAAAACATAAATGACTTTTGATATATCAAGTACTTACTTGAGAGTGCATCAGAGAAATTACCGGTTGGCAGATATTTAACACAAATTGCCAGATTTTTTTACTATTGCCCACAGTTTCTCAATTTCGTAATAAAAGGATCCCCTAGATTCGGAACTGTAATGAAATGCTTGTATGTCATGAGTTCGGCCGTTTTCACATTCAAATCATGTCCCGTCCTGTGCGTCGAGATAACAATGAATTCTCTCGTTTAGTTGTTACACGAAAATTCTTTTTGTCCTGACTTCACTCTTGACATCCAAATAGCGACAGATTACTCGGCTATTATTTTAAGACAGGGTCGGATTTAAGGACAATAAAATCTCGGTTCAGCCGTACCTCTACTGCTACCTCTTTAGATATCCCCAAAGGATCTCAAATTCTCTATGAATGTCTGATGTGTTAGGTACCTTTAACTGTTACCTTTTACTGTAACTTCGTGATCTTGTTTCGTTTTGTTTTATTATTTGCCTTTCTAGAATATTTATTCGCGATTTCCGCTTAACGAATATTCAATTCTATGCGCAATCAAAAAATGAATGCTTACTTTATTATTATTTGATTGCACCTGCAATACGTGTACAGTAACAATATACACGTTGGCAAGTGAAATCTAAAAATTTCTTGAATGTGACACTGTAAAAGTTTCAAAATGGACTTGCTACGTCCCGCTCGGTCCCCGGAGTTATGGGAATAAATAAACACGCTGACGAATTTAATTTCCGCTTTTATTATTTATCATGTTGGAAAATTTAATAACTGACATTATAGAGCGTACCTAAAGCCAAGCGTGGTATGCAAGTAATTTGATGCAACATTCAAGCAATTAAAATCTAAGCAGGTATTTAATTCGTTTGTACATTTGATACGCAAATAATTTTATTTTTGGAATTCTGTTTTTGTAATGCGGAAACTCATATTCCCATATTTTTTGTCATTTTGTCCGGGGTCCTAGAACGATGCACACGCTTCACCTAAATATTCTGCTTTACGAACTAGGTCACCCTGAAACAGCATTTACTTACCTACCATGTTAACTTCGTTCAATTTGAGATGGAGTAACAGCCTGTGTATCGCAACAAATAACTTTCAACTCTTATTCTCTCAAGGGGCAAATTGAAAAATTCCTGAAGAAAATGCGGCCTGTAGCACTAGAAAATCTTGGACATTTCTGTGTCCGTTCTTGCGGACATTTATCTCCGTTTCACACATGTCTACGTTCACTTTAGTGTACGAGAGTACTCACATTTTTCGAAACCAAGCATATCATAGAAGCGGATGGAAACGCTATCCTCCATACTTTAGCATTATAGTTGTGAAACTCGTAAGTGTAGCCATTTTTTTTCTTTTGTAAGCTTTGTTTATTCTTTTCTTTTCCTTTTTGTTATGAGTAATGGAGAGGCTGAGAGCAAGTGACACGAGCGGTCGGCTCTCAGACGAGAAATACGTTTACAATGTGTTCGCGATTGTTGCTTTGGGTTGATTGTAAGATTTCCCGCCACTTATATGCGGGGGATGTCGCGCATTTTCCTTGTTTAAATTTATATGTAACATTTTTATGAGACGATGCTTTACTGTTACGGATCATAAAGATGTCGTGCTTATGATATACTTACAATGTGAATAAACAATAGATTCTCTTGATATTTTTGAGATCACGTAAACGAAAATTCATCTATTAACATGAATTTTAAATCTTTTTCTGGATTAGTCATACATAATCCCAGTATTTTACCATCATTAGCTTGACTAACGCGTTTTTTTTTGCCACGTAGAAAATATAAATCCACATTTCGAGCATAAAGCAAGAGTTATTAGAAGAAAGTGTGGCTTAAGATTTCGGCAATGGCTGCAAATTCTATCCATATTATTATGGTAATCGTACGATTTCAATAAGACGCCAGGTAGGCGTATCGTCGCCCGAGGCATTTCTTTTAGATAAATCAGGCATGCAAAAATAATATTTCTACGCCGGGGATTCCAATCACAGTCCTATTTTAAAACATTTGTTGTATCCATATTTTAAGGCATTGAGCAAATATTACTTATCCCACATAGAGTGGGAGGCAAGAAGATGATGATGAGCAAATAATACTTAGTAAATATAGTTGAGTCTGACCCAGAATTTGCCCAGATTCTAATCCATCCTCACAGCTCGGCTATATCCAGAAAGTCGTATGACGCTGATTAAGCTGACTATTTCAAGATGTTTTTCTGCACTTCTTCAAACCTGCATATAGGTAAGTAGACTCACGTTTTAGCCATGTTTTTTCCCAGAGCTGATACCAATTCCCGATTCAGTTAAAGAAATAGCCTAAGATTCTTAATCCAACCGTTACTTTACTCAATATTTATTTATATTTACTGAATCCGATCGATAGCGATGGCTTTTCACTCGACGGTTCGGCACAAAGAGCCAAGTGGACTTTGAAGCACTAGCAATAACATGTTGTGTTTTCGCGTTCTACGAGCTTTACTAAGAGTTTAAGTTACTTTTTCGGGTTCCGTACCTCAAAGGCATATTATAGATCACTTTGTTGTCCGCCTGTCTGTCTCTCTGTCAAGACCCTTTATTTGGACATTTTTTTTTTCTTGGGAACGCGTCGAGCTATCGAGTTGAAATTAAAACCGTACTTCCCGTTGAAATTTAGCAAGTAGTATCGTCTTAGACTACAAGTACCTAAAGGGAGAAATGAAAACCATATATTTGTAGTTAAATCTAAAAAAAACAGGGCCTAATGCAAGGAATGGGGGCCAAGTCAAGTGGGGTATCGTATGAAAGGGTTTCATTAGCACAAGCTTAAACAGATTTTAAATATTTTTTTGTTGTAAGTACCTATAATTTAGTTTACGATTATGAAAATTTTAAAAAATCCTTTCCTAAGTATACTTACTTAATAAATTTGGTGTATGTAAGTAGGTAGTACCTAACAGTTTGCACTGTTATACGTACCTAGTCCTTGGTACGGAACCCTCGGTGGGCGAGTCTGACTCGCACTTGTCCGGTTTTTTTTTAATCTGTACATCAGTTTCGTTATTTCAAATGAAGTATTAATGAAAAAAATGCGGATTCTACAAGTAAGATACCTAGTAACTGTAACTAAATTAAACGTTAAAATAAAATTCCTGCGATTGAAGTTGATATAATCTTATACACCTATCTATTATATTATATCTATTATCTTATACACCTATCTATTATATTTATATTGTTATTTAAAACTAATATAATTTTAGGAGATTTTAATTTATATTCTTGTAGTGAAAACGTAACTAATTATTTTGAGTATTTTACAGCCTTTTGCGGGGTCGCTCAGAGGAATGAAGTGAGGAATTGTAGGCACCGATTACTAGATCTAGTTTTAGTCTCACTAAATGTAGATGAGGTGCAAGTGTGTGCCGCCGATGAGCGGCTGGTAGAGGTGGACATTCAACACCCGCCGCTGGCAGTGACGGTGCGGCGGGCAGATCGCTCTGAGGGCGTATGCACGCCGGTGACTCTTCGAACTGATCAACATGATGCAAGACATCAATGGAACTTTTCAAAGGCAAACTTCAGTGAGTTATACTCTTCTATAACTATGATAGATTGGAGCTCGTTATATTTGATACAGGAACCAGAAGAGGCTTTAAATTTTTTCTATGACGCGTTGAATAATGTCATTGATAACTGCGTACCTATAAAAAAACCAAGAAAGATATCCTCTAGGTTTAATTATCCGGTGTGGTATACGTCAGATATCATTCGAGAAATTGAATGCAAGGCGAGGTTCCATAAGGTGTATAAATCAAGAGGGTCCAAAGAGGACTATATGGCTTTTTCGGCTTGCAGAGCAAGAGTCAAGGATAAAATAGAGAGTGCGCGCGGACAACACCAAGAGCAAATACAGAGTCGTCTGGCAAAGGACCCGAAAGCGTTTTGGGATTACATTAGGACCAAAAGGGGCACGGTGAACCGTAAAAAGATTACCAAGGACGGAGTTGCTCTTTCCGATCCGGAATGCGCGACGGAGTTCGCAAAATATTTTCATTCAGTTTACGGCACCGAGACTGCGACACTGAATGTGAGTGCAGCGGAGGCGGCCAGCGTAGCCAGCAGCGCGCGTGTGCATGTGTCGCGGCTAGCGCTCACTGAGGTGCGGGCGGCAATGGCCCGGCTCAAACCGAAGCGTTCAGCGGGTCCAGATGGCATACCCGCTTTTGTAATAAGGGACTGTCGCATGGTCTTATCGCAACCGCTCGCTCATGTTTTTAACTTGTGTTTGGAGGAGTCATGTTTTCCTAAAAGATGGAAAATCACTCGAGTTATTCCAATTCCCAAGAGTGAGGCAGGGTCTGACGTAAACGGATTTAGACCAGTGGCGATCCTGTCAACCCCAGCAAAGGTGTTCGAATCAGCAGTATATCGCAGCATGCAGGCCCAGATGTCAGCACGCCTCTCAGATGCTCAGCACGGTTTCCGACCAGCGCACAGCACCACCAGCAACCTTCTCAACGCCATGGCCTACATGCTCCCACAGGTCGACGCTGGGATACAAGTCGATGCCGCATACTTTGACTTTAAAAAGGCATTTGACTTAGTCGACAATGACATATTGCTGACAAAGCTAGCGTCGATTGGCTGCACGACAAAGACGCTACAGTTCCTGGCAAGCTGCATGAAAGATAGACAGCAGTATGTGGAGTACGCAGGGTGCAAATCAGAGCCTTATTTGACAAAGACGGGTGTGAGTCAGGGAAGTAATTTGGGGCCACTTGAGTTTCTGATTATGATTAACGACTTGCCGGAAGTCGTTAAAGAGGCCAAGTGTCTGTTGTTTGCCGACGACCTGAAGTTGCTCTTGCCAATTCAGAAGGAGGGAGATTGTGGTCGCCTACAACGTGACATTGACAGGGTAGTAGGATGGAGTAGGGGAAACAAATTACAGTTTAACGTAAGTAAGTGCTCCATAATATCATTCAGCAGAGCTAGAACACCACTGCATTACACCTACAAAATGGAGGAGACGTTATTGAATCGGGTTCAATCAGTGAGAGACCTGGGCGTTAACTTAGACGCTGAACTGACACTCAGAGGACATGCTGTTATGGTTTGTAAGAAAGCGTTTAAGAATCTAGGTTTTGTTCTTAGACAAGTCAACAACTTTACAAATTTAAAAGAACTGACAGCATTGTATGACGCACTGGTCAGAAGTCAGTTAGAGTGTAACGCTGCGATTTGGTCTCCTCACGAGTTGAAATACAGCCTGATGCTAGAGCGAATCCAAAATAAATTTACTAGGTACTTGTACCTAAAGTTATACGGGGTATATCCATACTACCCTTTGATGTATCCGACCTTATTCGTTCTTGGCATGGTGGGATACACCAAACTAGAAGTTAGGAGGGATAAGGCACTTGCTGTATACCTACTTAGGGTGTTCCGAGGTTATATCTCCAATCCAGGCGTGCTGTCGGAAATGAGGCTGAACGTGCCTCAAGAATACGTGCATAGGAGAAGGAAGCCAGAGCTGTTCGCGGTGTCCAGTGGAAGAACAAATTTGTTGGGCAAAGCGCCATTGACGCGCACCTTGCACACACTCAATCGAGTTGCCCAAACGATTGATATTTTTCACTGTTCCCTGACCGATTTCGTAAGGGCTACACTGTATGTTTTATGTTACTTGTAGGAATTAATTGTATTTTGTGACTGATTTATTTTTTAATTATTAATATTATTATTACGTGATATTTTTGACAATGTATTAAGATTTATGTTTTGGTTTATTGACTTATTTTATGTTTACACTTATAATTTTTTAAATATGAACTTTAGAATTTAGGATATGACTACGCTATTGCATTGGGGGCACCCTGTTATGATAGTGTAATGAGAAATAAATAAATAAATAAATAAATAAATAATCTAGTACGCAAACTGAGGTGGAACTGTTTCAAGGGTCTTCAAGGGTCGTCCCTTTGTTACTTGTTTACTTATTCTGTGCCCTATAAGTCTTGTTTACCTTCCTGAAAATAATTATTCAAAGATACTCGTAGGATATTTTTTTCCTATTTTTGCTACCGCTATATTAAATAACCGGGCATACAATGCGCTTGTCAAAATGTATACTCCTCACTGGGTTTTTTATTTTTTCTGTCTACTTGTTGCGATTCCAAGAAATCTATCATGAGCTCGTGGCGTATTTCTCATTCTGCTAGATTCAAGTAATGTAGCTAAGACACAGGCGAAATAACATCGTTATCACACTGCGAACTCCGTAGAATTATGTATGCAATGTATGCAGTCACTGCTATTTTCATTTAAATTGAAACACACGCTTTGTTGGCTGATACTAACTACTGTTATAGAGCTATCAGTCTTGGTGAATATTCTAAACATTTGACTGACTTTGGTTGTATAAAGATTGCTTGTCTGGTAGGTAATTTGCGATTTACGTCGGTACTTAGACAAATGTTTGCATGTTAATTAGGTAATTAATTACTTGGGTATATATCTAATACAAAGAATTAAGAAAATAATCAAGGTATGTGACTACTTGTCGATTCGCAAAAATCGAAAACACCTTTTCCTTAAAGTAAGAAACAGTAATAGATCAGAAACAATAAAACTTAGATTTCACGATAAATTAATTTTATAGTCATTTTCATTATGATCCAGCTTTAGTGATGTTGAAATACGATGTCATTCTAGATTTTTACTGAGCTAACGCAAGATTTTACGGGCAATAAGGATAAAAAATGTAGATAGACCAGCACCCAGCACTCATTGAAATTGGCCTGATTTACTTTAATCACATTTTCTACAACAGTCGAGATTGGCTTGCGATTTATGATCATTCTATAAATGCTGAGCAGTACAGTTTCATGGGAAATACCCTCTAATGAACCATTCAGTGCGAAAGCAGAGCCAGATGAAAGCATTGTGACCCCATTACCGAAAATCTAGCGGTAAGCTTATGAGTGCCTGCCGATTAGAGGTCTTCCGCTTTAATTGGCGAACACTCTCCGCGGCGCTTTCCGGGAATTACCACAGGTATTAGAGCAATTCCACCGAAATGAGTATAGTAGCATACCTACACGGCTTGTTGTCAAGTAATAACGGAACTCTGTCTTTGGGTATTACAGTTTCTATTTGCTCCGAGATTGGAATATTTTCCTTGAAATAAGCTGATGTTATGTTTGTGAAAACAGAATAATTTATGAAATAATAATATCAATGTTGACTTTGTCAAGAATCACCTGTCTTCCTTGATCTCTCAAAATATCTCGAACGAAACTGCCGCATAAGTTAGCGTGTACTAGCGTCTTTTATAAAGAGACGTCGAAATTGTAAGACGACTGAAACGAAGTTACCTTTGAACTAAGCAGAAGGAATTCAAAAGTGAATTTAAGTTCGTTGTAGTGACTTCGGAAGTCACGAACTGGCTGGAGTTGTAAACAAATTTGAAAAAATGTAAACCTCAAAACATAAAATCTCGCAAAGATTTTGTCTTGTCCTCCGTTAACTAAACTAAAGAAGGCAATAGGGCAAAATTTAGCTTTTCATCAAGGATGAAAATTGAATTGATGAAGTAATTTTTATGTAATAAATATGACGGCGTCAGGTTATTTTTTTGGCTATTAAGTATTAAGGCCGTTGTAAGCTAATATCTCGTGGGCGAGTTAGGTAGGTGTCGATTCAAATAAACACAAACGAAAGTAATCTTACATAGACTTTATTTTAAAGGTCTATCTACTTTTATAATAAAGATAGACAACTATCCAATCCAGCACTGTATCTAACTAGGTTTCCACAACGGAACGCGGACAGTTTCTACGACTGCACTGGGCGGTGCTCTAAGGAAGACCGCTCGATGAAGCCTGTTTTTCTTCACTCCCCACCACCCGGCCATGGTAGACTCTGGCAGTGCCAACAGATGGCACTAGCGTTTCGTTTGAAACCTAATCTAATGAAGTAACGAATTTCTATATCCTGGAAATATTATAAATTGCCATCGACATTTCACAGCAACCTAAAGCCGAGAATAAAATATAGATGATGGTGGAGAGGCCTGTCATGTGATTAGTAGGCTGGTATTGTGACGAATGACAGTTTTGTGAGTTATGGCAACAGTTTGAGTACCGTTCTATGTCGAATAATATAACAAAAGCTTGAGACTACATTAAAAGCTCAAGTAGAGATTATTTAATAAAGCTTAAACTGTATTTGCGTAACAATCTTTAATATGAGCGTTACCATGACAGAGGCCTTAAGGCGGCTTAAAAACTCCGTCACCAGAGTTGGCCACTGACTCATACGAACTTACTTACTTACCTAGTGTTCGCCTTTCTATATCTAAGTAAATAATAAAATGCCATCTATATCACGTAGTACGTTATATTTGTACAACACCTTCAGAGAACCACATAAAATATTATAATACAATGCGTCTTCATTTCATAGTCGATGTGAAGAAATTTATTGTCGGTCGTAAAAAGTACATTGTGCGCGTAAAGCGTGAGAACTTTAGAAACAAGCAAGCCCGTTTTCACGTCAACACTTCGTCTGGCGAACTTGAACAGGAAATAACTTATATTACCATCTATGGCCATGAATTTAGTCCTGCGAGACGTAAAAGGTTTTTATGTGGTCCAGTAAAAAAGACGCATGGCCCACGCTCTTCCTGGCGCGGGTTAGGTAAAGTTATTGGAGAATCTATCTTTGTTTAAACATAGTTCACAGCTCCCTGAGGCAAGGCTGATGCAAAAATATGCACTTATGAAATTACTTTGTTCACTTTGTTGTGTGATCCAAGGGCAATTAATAATAATTCTGATCAGTTTTTAAAGTCCACTAATAGACAGTATTTCCCTGCTGTTTTGTTTTCCCATACAAATTGTAAAGTTTAGGGTACGTAATGCGATCGAGTTAGTGAAAAAACTCGCGCTTGGAATCCGCTCTCATTCTATAACTTGCGGACGTGTAAAGTTTGATGCCCATTAATAATATCCCCTGAGGTATCGTCGACCCCTGAAAATGCTCAACAGTTGAGTTTAATCTATTTGTCATTTTTAAGCTCATTTTATTACAAGTACCCAAACCAAACGTACTCTAAAAGTTTTTCAACCTTTTTGTTGTTTGGAAGTTTATTTGTAAAGTAAAGTAAAGTAAAGTAAAGTAAAAGTTTATTTTGCTAAATTTGTGGTAGGTACAAGTTACAAGGTACAAGTTACATTCATGTTATTAGCAAAAAAGGTAACCACTCAGCATCGTGCAAGTGCAGAGAAGGATACCTCCCCTGCACAAGCGCTGGTATTATGTGGCACCAGATGCGAGCGCGCGACAGACGCTGCGATTACATGCGTTTAAACTAAATAAGCTAAAGATACAGTTGTGTATCTTTTGTGTTTGTGTTGAGTGTATTTATCATGCCTCGACGGATAAAGTTGAATATACTTCCGACTAATGCAATTTGGATCTTTGTGAACTGAACATCCTATCTTGGCTCATAGATAGGTACTAGCAATGTGACTCTAAAATTATAAAAATCTTTTGAAGTTTATTAACCTGACCGCGGCTAGTCAGTCGTACGAATTGACGATGTCTTTCCTGTAGATAAAGCCCAATTAGTGAAGAGTATAATTTAGCTGGACAAACCTCTATCCAAATAGCGTTCCATTTAGTGAACGAGTATCCCCACTTCCTGACGTTGTTTAATTAAATCAACTACAAGATTTAAAGGCTTAAATGACAAAGGCTTGTACGCAAAAATAGAACTAAACACATTGCTTCAAGTCTTCCACCTGGCTTTGAGTCAGTCATAATTCAAATGCGCTCATAAAAATAAATAAATCTGCAACTTCATTTACCTCTATCCGGGACGGACGTAAACAACGTAGGTACTCTCGAAGAAAAATAAAAGTACAGGACTTTTGGGTATTGTGCAGTGCATCCGTTAGTCATAATTCGTAATTAGACTTTCACAGACTTTGCATCTTTCTCTATGGGATAATTGTACCTAAGTACCTACTGAATTATGACAAAGTATATTATTGTATATTTATATTATTTTTCTGAATACCAATCTATGATGAAGTTAGCTTGAGCTTGTCCCACAAGATTAGTGGTCCAAGCCCATTATAACATAATCAAATTATATCAGCCGGACTATTATACAATACTTTCCATAAACACTTTTCAGTTTATTGTCTTCATGTCCAACAATGATCCTTGTCTCGTTCCTAGAGCAATATAAATGGATGTTACGTTTGTGCGCGCAGCAGCTGAAACAAATCGTAGGCAACTACTACCTAATGGATATAATGGAAACGACCGATTATTTCTTCATGGATCTGAAAGCTTTTGGACAGATTACATTATAGGTAATCAAGAATAAAGAACACCTTTTTTTTAAATATGTGTTATAATTCCTAAAATATCATATCATTTATTAATTATGAGAAGCATTTAATCAGGAATCTTTAATTAATTACCAATGTTTCAGAGTATGTATTTTGTACATAAATGCATATTCATGTGCATTCGATCGAGAACTTTCCATTTTATTATCTTACCTTTAGAACGATGTTTGTCACGCTCGCTTCCCAAGTTGCTCGGGGGCTCCAACTGATTCTTTATGAATCTCCATCCCCAGGCGTCATTTTATTTTCATCGTCGTTGGCTGCTATATTTGCATGAAAAATGCTTCCGACACGACGGCTCCAAGGTGTGAAAATAAATAATGAAGACTGTGGCAACAGTTTTTATTATTGCAATCGATCATAATCCAGCCAAACGGGAGTGAAGTAAGGCTGAATAAACTTGGTGAAAACCGTTTTATTATGAGCAAGTCTGATTATGAAATATCAAGTAAATGTTCGTAGCAATTTCGTAGAGTGGCTACGAACTTCGTAGACGTTCTTGGGCGCTGTAATATGAACTCTTATGAACTTTTATTGGATTACCAACTAATCACTGAAATTATTCACTGTAAAGTCAAAAGTTATGAGGACCTTATCTTTCAAAGCCAAAATAATATTTATAGACGCTAGCTAGCTAGAAACAAACTAATTTATTTTAGATTGAGAACACCAAATTATCATAAAACTACTAGAAATGCATAGACCGATTGCTAATTTATTTTTGGAAGATAATCATTTTAAATAGGTTCTTAAGTTCAAATGAGTTAGTGGTCAATGAACTCATTACTAGTGGCCGAGTTTTTAAGCCTAG
Source organism: Epirrhoe alternata (assembly GCA_963565295.1). NCBI lineage: Eukaryota > Metazoa > Arthropoda > Insecta > Lepidoptera > Geometridae > Epirrhoe > Epirrhoe alternata. The sequence goes on along the minus strand of OY751381.1, from coordinate 5,218,316 downwards.
AAACTTGTCATGTTTTAACGACTTATATTGTAGAACCATTACATGTACAGCCTTTTCATATTCTAGAAACAGCATGTCTATACTCAACAGGCTGCTGACAAAGGACCTGGGGCAATGTTTATAGAGTGGGCTGGCAGCAACGTACTGTGGCTGCCGTCTGTACACCTACACCTACACATAGTTTTCTCTGTTTTCACGTTCCAAAGCTAAATTGTCCAAGTTTTTCTCTCTCATCCGCTAACTTTGTATGCTCTTTTGTTTTGCCACATTTATTTTTGTACGCGGTCTAATTCTCGTCGTTGTCACAGTCGTTTTGTAACCAAATTCTACAAAATGAGGTCTGTTGTTCAAATGAAATTGGTATTCTGAATGAATTGGGTTCTTAGTAAGTTTTGCGGACCCTTTTACTTCAAAACAGTGCTTGATTTTTAATTCGATTAGAGTTCTGTGCGACCACTGAATATAGAGCGTCTTGATTGTTAATACATTGTACGAAACTTACTACAACAAATCTTCTTAATTCATTCTTAAAGGATTTTTAAAGATATACAGATTCATTAGGGAGAGGTAAGAGGCAGGTCTATCTAAATACCAGTGACATGTCCACATTTTGCATTTATTTTCCTTCAAGCTCATCGCCACATATTAGAATAGGAAGGTAGGTAACTATCTACTCATAAACGATAGGATTTTTTCGTAGTTTACCACGAGTGAACAGTTACAAATGTTGTCTGGACATAATTGAACTCCCTCTTTCAAAAAAACAATCGTGATAAATAAACGGGTTAAATAACATGAAAACACAGTTTGTATTTACATAGTTTGTTATGTGTTAAATATGAACTACATAATATATTAACTGACAAAATATATACCTATTTGTTATTACAATAAATGATTTGCTCGAACGTTGTTTGCCAAAACAAATACACACATAATGTAACACCATCACGCTCATTCGCTTGCATGGGCTTTGTAAAGACGGATAATGGTACCATCCGACACGATCCTAGCTTACATTGTCAATTAATAGACTTACAAGTTTTCCAATAGGACCAACAAAACCGCAATAAGGACAAAAACAGATGTAGTACGTCCAACTTCTGCACGTTATTAATTTTATTACGTAGTCGCGTCTTACTTACGTCATGAGGTAGTAATGGTAGAGATGTTTTCCTTGTATGCAGACGTATTTCCTTAGGGTGAGAGCAAACGAATGTAATTTTTTGAGTTGTGAGTTAAACACACACACACAGAACACGTAAGTACTAAGTAATGAATTACCGAATTTTGAAGAAACTGTTTTTGCATGCACAGTTTTACCATCAAACAATTTACAGTCAATATAATATTAAAAACTAAGCACTTATAAAAGTGATCTAAAACTAAGAATATTATTGCCATTATACATAAATAAAAAAGCTACAGTTTTTGCTCCCACTCGAAAATAACGGAATATTAAGTTTAATATTCCGTTAAAAATCAGAATTCATGTTCTTTATCTCACCTCAACAATAGTTTCCGCGAAACAAGACTATAACCATTATGTTTGGGTAACGTCAGCCCTGTGTATCCCGAATCCCGTGAATGGACACTATTTGCCCGCGGGGACGAATAAAAATAATTTAGATACACGGAGATTAACTAAATCCTATGATAAATGAGGGTATGGTGGATGTGGGCAGCAGACCTCGCAGGCGGTCTCTGGTGCATTTGCAATAATTGGATTTATTTTACCAACTGATGGCCTGGCTATATTGGGCTTTTAGTTTGATTCATGTAATAAAACCATCGAGAAAAAAACGCATGTAATATTAAATGAATGAATGTATAAAATCAAGTCTCTGTTTCGTAAAACACAGACTTCCGTTTGCAACGATCCTGACATCTTTAACCTCATTCGCTCTCACTCCTCCTGAAAGTGATAATAAAATTGAATGATTTTATTATGATGATATCAAAATTGATCCGGGTTTAGCAAAAAGGCAGCTAGCTAAGTAGTTATAAAGTAAACTTGAAGCGTTGAATCCTGTTGTAAGTATACCCTACAAGTTTTAGGTACCGTCAACTGATGAAAAGGACTTTTAATGATAAGATAGCAAGGTCGAGGAGCTAACATAAAGTATTAGTGTCTGGATCCAGAGCTTAGCCTGAAATAAGTTTGAAAGACCAAGTCGGAAAAACATGTTAAGCCGTGATTAGGGTCGCTACGTGTCTCCATAGCACTACGGTAGTTACACTAGTTTTTCACGTATCTGATATTTTTTATTTCTTTGTCTGTTTTTATTTATGTGCCTTTATTGTAACCAATTTGGTTTTTTCTAACATGGAATGTGTCATTCAGAACAATGATTTAAGAAAAATCTTTAAAAGATTAGAATGATGTAGGTATTTTTATGTTTCAAAAACAAAATACTTGAATAGATATAATGGATCAACAACTCTATTTTCACCTATATTCTTTATGTTGAATTTTATGTTAGCGTAAATGAACTGTCAAGAGTTATTTGTGCATATTGTTTCCCCGGTTCTCCCCAACAATATGGTCGCCGAAACTTTGATCGAACACAACAATTCAATTACCGCTAAGCAACGAATGTAACAATGCAACAACAAAGTGCCAAGAAGCGGAGATAAGAAGTTTGGACAATGAACTCAAACAAAACACGAGGCAGTGGCGCCTGCATCTTGTATTAGGGGCTAGGTTGTTGAATTTATTAATAAAACTACAGTATCTTATAGCATTTACTGCCAAACTCCATAGTATGTCCATCATGAGCGCCGCTAGCACTCATAGCGTCAAGCTACTCTTTAAAATAATCAACCCATTCATCATAAATAGTCATTGTAAGAGCTACTTTAGTCTCCTTTAGTTCTATTTACTCATAATAACCCTAACAAAAAAATATTTGATCATCGTTGTTGATTATTATAGCTTAATATGGTGTTCTCCGAAACACGACTAGGGTAAAGGCCCTAGTAGTCAGCCCCTCTCCAATAGTTGGCCTTTACTGGCTTCTATTTTGAATAAATAGCAAAGTAATCCAGATTTTAGCGCCAAATTAATTTTGATTGCTACTATGATTTCTGATTCGTCGATGCAAGAAGTTTCCTTGTCATTAGGATGGTAGGATTGGCAGTAAATTCAGTCAGTGATAGGGTCACAATATTACATATCTTAAACATAAATCAATAAATGTTATATTTATTGTAAGAACACCACGAACGCTTCATACACACCTCCAGCTGCTAATATAGGAGACTAGCTGACCCGCGCAACTTCGTCTGCGCATTATTAGGAACAAAGTGGAGGAGTTTTGAGTGAATCGAGAGTACAAAATATAAAACTCCGTCGCATGATATAATATTTTTTTTTATATATGTTTCTCTCAAGAATTATTTAATAGATAAAGGTAGGAAAAATCTTACCCAGATCTTGCAATGCTAAGAAAAAAAACGAATACGGTAATTGGTACAGAATCGCTAAAGCGAGCGCAGCGTATTTTTTTATAGCAAGAACTGTGTGGTTTTAAATTTCGAAATAAAATTATTAACTAATATTGCGTTATGTTTCTCTCAAGAATCCCATAATAGATAGAGGTAGGGAAAATCTTACCCAGATCTTGCAATGTTAAGAACAACACGATAGCGGCAACTGGTGTCAGATTTGCCGAAGCGAGCGGCAATACCTACCCGCGACTTCGTCAGCAATATAAAATATCGAAAACTCTAAGCAAAAATCTCCATTAACTTTTCGGAACTCAAAATGATCGATCTCCGCTGTGCCTCCGCTATAGTAGAAACGCCACCTAGGAGAAAAAGTATAAAGTAGTTTGACCTCGGCGATGTAGATGGCGTTCTAACTATAGCCAAGGAAAAATATTTTAATATCAAAAAATCATAACTTCGGAGTTCGGATATATTGATGGGTGGGAACACACATGTTACATGTTTATCATTAATTTTAAAATAATTTATTATGCAAAATAAAAAAAAAAACGAAAAAATTTAGAGTGCAAAAAGTGGCTCCGGGCGGTCACCCATCCTTATTATGACCGCGCCCAGGGTTGCTTAACTTTTTTCCCCATACAAACTTCCAACCCTTATTTTCCCGCCCCCTTATGGTAATTAACAAAAAATTTCAGCTTAATCGGTTCAGCGGTTTGGGCGTGAAAAGGTAACAAACAGACAGACAGACAGAGTTACTTTCACATTTATAATATTAGTATAGTATAGTATAGTATATATATGGAAGTATGGATTAGTATGGATAATAGATTTTTCACACCCGGTACAAGAATACCATACATTTTTTCGTCTCACCTTCTTAACAGAAAGTAAACCATTACTCCCTCCTAAAAAACAAAATGGCCGGCGGGAGGTAAAGTTGTATGGGATTTCATTTCTCCCTCTGAACCTCATGTGAACAGATAAGTAATGAGATTTGAATTTCGAACTTCAACATTTCTATTAAATTTTTTACTATTGAGTCCACCCACACCCAATAGAACTTATACGAAAAAAAAAGAAAAAATGTGGCAACTAATCTTTTTCTTCCGAATTTATTTTTGATGTTTCTATGAAAATGTTTACCATAGAGACCTGCTCCAAGTAGAATTTATTCAAATTTAAGGAAAAAGTGTGGCTAATGCCTCCAAACTATAGAGCGATCTAATGTTGTTGCATATTAATGCTAAAATATTTTTTGAGAACGAAAGGACGACCTCAATAATTTTTTTTTTGAGAATAAACCTCGACTCCTTCGATAGCGGGTGGTGGGAGCTATCAAAGAAGAGAGATGGTTGAAAAGAATTGGGGGAGACCTTTGCCCAGGAGTGGGACAGTGTAGGTTGAATAAAAAAACGAATAGATTATTATTATTCTACCTATAAAACCTGTTCATTAAACTTGCTTGCTATTTTCTGGGTTCACTATTTTTCTCGCAGTACCTATGTGTGAAAAGCAGAGTATTCACCTCGGGGTTAAAGCTGTCTTAGTCTTGGTTAACTTGGTCTTTGTCTTAGTCTTGGTTTATAGTTAACTCCCTCGTTGCACTCGGGAGTTAACTATAAACACCCTCGCTATCGCTCGGGAGTTAACTAAAGAATCCTTCGATGCGCTTGGGATTCAATATGGCGCCCGTGACATAATACACTGCTTTATCCCCTTGGTGAATAATCTACTAATGTTCTCTTCCCAACATGAACGACAGCTCCAAAATCTGTCGCACTCAGATACCATCGAAGTTAGTGCCAACGACTAATGAGTCATTAGTAGAAAAACATATTGTTTTATGTCACAAAAACTAAAGCAAACTAACGGGAGTGATTACGTGTGATCCAATGATTTGTGTGGATCCCAATTAGGAAGCAAATGTCACGTACAGAATGTGTATAATCACTTAGAAGAAATCTTTTCACAAAGAAATATAGTCCTATCCCATAAACAAAATACTTAGATAAGTTCTTCTATAGGTACAAAATACCTGAGAAATGTTTTGTTGAACAGCTTATAGATATTAAAAACTTTAAAGCACTTAGGTAAAGGTGTTTCTATAAAGTTTAAATACACTTTCGAGTTAAGACGTTGTAATTTGATATGAGCCTTTGTAGTTTATTTGGAGAAGTTGCTTTGTTCGAGTTTTGGATTTGGAAACTCTAAAGTTACATGAATTCTGAGTAGATACGTGGCTGGTTTTGTGTGGTCATCTGTTGACAGAATTTATCTTTCAAGAGTGACTAAACATAAACAATACTTCTTACCATACGATTTTACGAGTGACTATGAGAGCAGCTACAGGTAACGTGTATTCCTACAAAGCGAATTATCAGGTTCAATGTAAATGATTTAACCAACCGTGCACACACGATTCATTTAGTGACAGCGATTTCGGGAACAATGCTCCATTTATGCAAACAGGACAACTAACTGTAATTTATTCCCATCTACTCCGTCCTAAATAATCAAAATACGGTACCTATCCTACTAGAATAAAAAAGTAGTTGCGCACAAAATGAACCTTGACACAAATGCCACTACCGCCACACGACTGCTGTTTATTGTTAGTAAATAAAAATGTAACTGCTATAGTGGAAAGTACGTGTGTCAGTATAGTACAAAAGCTGACTCGTACATTTTTCTAGAAGCCGCACGGGCACAATCTCCGCACAAATCTTTCAGAAAGGGTTTTGAGCATGCGACAGCCACTTTATTTTTTGCGACAATATAAACCAGCTTATATTATTTTGATAGAATCTAGCCCCGATATTAAAGTTTTTTGGTAGAATTATTTCAGGAAGCGCCATTAAATATTTTGACGTCAAAGTATATTTGAATGTTAGCGCATTTGAAAATTCCTATTGCGAAGATTATTTTCTTTCTTTTTGGGTTCTAGGTACACATAATTAACACAGTTTTGCACTTATACAAAGTACAAACAAATATAAATATGTAGATTGTTGTTGTATTGGGCTGGGTAAAATGGTGTTTTTTTTTTCTCAGATCGTAGTGTTGATGAGTAAACTATAAAATGTTAAAGATGAAACGAAAACAATTTGGCGTGTTAATTAAAATGCGAGCTAAAAAAATAAACTTCGCACAAGTTTTTTACTTTACATTAATTAAAAACGTAGCAAAGCAAGAATTTTATGCCCGACTGTTGTCTGCGGCTTGTTCTTTTTATTTTTATTTCTATCGTTCCTAAATTGCTTGCATTACTGTGGTCCAGTCCAGTTTCGGGCTGGAATTCTCCAAATTTGGCCTTCTAACAGGCAAAGGTAATATTTTAATAATATATTTTATTTACACCTGCGGAATGTACATACATATTGTAAGTAAGCACATAAATTAGTCTTATTTTAATCAATATTTGATAGCTTTAGAACGTAAGAAGAGTCGCCACATAGGTAAGTAGGTACTGTAGTTTCAGTCGACAATCGTAAAAAAACAAAAAAGAAAAATAAGTAACTTAGACTTGTTGTACGAGTAGTAACTTTCGGTCAGTAGGTCGACAGTAAATATATTCAACATCATGTCAATTATGTCACTTAACTGTGCTTTCGATTACCTACAATAAGCGGATCATTCACTCTTCTTCAGATTCTATGTTGCTTCCAATGAGTAGGTAGGTACTTTCCATATTTTTCATAGTGAGCCATATCATGTTACGAGTTGGTGGATCTTACAATCTTCAAATTAGACCGCAAAAATACCTAATCCAATACATTCTGAAGCAAAACCGATAAACTCTCGACCTCCCTTCAAACATCCTATCTAGTAAAAACTACTTACAAAAATATTTTATGAAACCACTTTGTGCGCGATAAAACGGAACTTTTTCTGCGTTGAACTCATCTTTTAAATTTTTGATTACGAAAGTTTAACTATAGTTGTTTTATAAGTATTGAATGAACGATTTCCGATCTTGCGCAATTTCCGAACAAGTTAATTTAACTCCCATAGCTTTGGCTTTTTGTAAAAACGAATAATATCAGACTTAAAAGCTACTGGATTCATCGGAGACAAAACACATTAAACATTTATTTATATGTTTTTAACAACTTGTAATTTATTTATTTATTTATACACACATAGATAATTACAGAATTAATTATTCTAATTCTTAATATCTAGTGAAATACAAGGACACATAATAACATTCGACAGAAAAATTACTCAACAATAAAATAAATTATAAAAAGTGGTAAAACTATATTTTTTTCAACCAGTCCCACTGCTGGGCAAAGGTCTCCCCCAATTATTCCCAACCATCTCTCTCCTTCGATAGCTCGCACGACCCACTATCAAAGGAGTTGAGGTCGTCTCTCCAGCGCTTCCTTGGCCGTCCGCGGCGTCGTCTCCCTTCGGGTTGCCTTCAGGTTGTTAAGATGTTGGCCCATTTTTCGCTGTGAATCCGGCTCACGTGTCCTGCCCAGTCCCACTTCTCGTCCCCAGCCTCTGGTAATGCTGCGTTCCATTGCTCTATGGCAAATTTTGAGCTTGGTCTTCTGTGTCTCGGTTAACGACTGTAGGTCGTTTTGCAAAAAAAAGGTAGGTATTGTTTTTAAACGTTTCATCTCCGGGAAAAACCGGCTACATAAGAGCTTTGCTTTGCAAGTATCGCTGCAAGAGCTACGTTTTATAAATTAATCTTTTCACGCTTTCGCGAATTTATGCGATCAAGAATAATAGAAACTTTGTATAGATAATTGATTTTCATTAATAAATACTACACTCTAAACAAAATTGCGCTGTGTAGGTATAAATCTTATTATTTTCTGTGGTTTGATCACGATCTGGTAAAGGTAGGTACATATTCGACTATTCAAGTTATCTACAGAAGTCTGAGAAGATTAGCTAAAAATTATTATGTTCAAATACTTACTACACATGCACACACATAATACATAATTGCCAACACATGCAGTAGCTTGCGATTGTCTGATAAATTGAATAAACCTAGTTTTTGATTATTATCATCATCATCATCATCAGCCTATAGCAGTCCACTGCTGGACATAGGCCTCCCCTAATGAGCGCCATTGCGCCCTGTCCTCGGCTCGATTCTCATAGCAAATCTCATTACAAAACTTCGTGGAAACTTTTTATTGTTGGAATTATGACAGGGGCTACACACACTAGCACAGGCTACGTAGGTACCTCGTACGATGAGATCACATACCTACTAGGTGCTACTAGCTAGACAGACTGCAAATAGGAACTCAGCTAAACAATCTCACCGACCATAGGGGCGGTCTATTTAGAACTTATGCTAATTACCAACTGTACCTACCAAGAAAGACGGCGTAGCATTTGATTGTTGTCTTAATTACTTTAATAAGTCCATATCGTTTCATAACATCGTTTTACTGGTATTATTCTCCTAGGATTTTACCTTTTCAACACAAAGCAAAGGATTATGTTCTACAACTTATGAGTTTTCAGTTACACACAGGAATCTAAACACTAAAATCATAAAGAGATTTTTCAAATACTTTTTTGCCTAACTATAAACGAATAAATCTCTTTTGCAAAACAGGGGCTCTAGCCAAACACCATAATGGAAGTAGAAATAGACAGTGGAATAGACAGATAATGACTATTACTCACGTGCGGCGAATAACATTATTTAGCACGATTTGTATAGCACTGCCTATGCACTGCATACATTTTATGTCAAATATCGCCGGCAGGTGAGTTCCTGGCATTATCAAACGTCGAATTGACACCGCGAGGATAGATAGTTACCACAGAATACCATATAGTAAAAAAGCAACAATGAGGTCCACGATCTTTGCGATGTCAAAATAAAGTCAACATTTTCTGTGTTGTTGTGTGAATTTGCAAATATTAATTATTAGCACTTATTTATATATCTTGACCTTATAGCCAACGCCAAGCATCCGTACCTAGCTAGAACAATCGGATCTAACAGTACCCGAATCAAAAATGAACTCGCAGCATTGCAAAATGAAATGTGCTTTCGATACTATTTCCGTGGTAAAATATAAAGATGAGACGCACAGGACCTCAACAATATAATTTAACGACCACTGCGCCTTCTCCTGCTTTCCACGCAAGTGTCTGCCACCCTCAGTCATCGATTGACACCAGAACCGGAGTAACTTGAAGAGCTCAATCACAGCATATAAATGGAACCTGCGCTTTCTGTAGGGTGGAGCTAACCATAAGGATAATACATAACCCGTGGAGTGGATATTTACCTATTTCTCCTGTGTGTTGCAAATAAAACTGTTTCATTGTACCTATTCAGTAATAAATATTTTGTATTTGTAATTCAGTAATAAATATTTTGTATATAAAGGGCAGGCATAGTCTAGCGTATGAACAGTATGAAGGAATATCAGTGGATTATATTTTTGTTTCAATAGATAGAGTGATTGCTGTAGAAATAAGAGCATTGCATAATATCAACGAGTGTTTTTTAGAGTAACTTTGAATGGTAGAGTAAGATACAGTGCGTTCAGGGAAGTGTGGAGTGAAAGAAGGTATTAGGTGCTTAATAGCAGTGATGAGGATTGAGAAAGGCAAATTAAGATGGTTTGATCATGCAGATCATGCAGAGGTGACGAATGAAAGTGGTTTGACCAAACAGAGTATAGGTATGAGGTGAATATGTGTGGAAAGGATGCTAAGGGAAGGATAGGTGAATGTAGTTACTCTAAAGTCTTAGGCGAGCTTGTATGAAAAATGTAATGAGGAACAAGGCGAGAAATGTGCGTAAGAATTGAAGCAAGTATAAATAAGTGTTGTCTGTCTACCGCTATAGGAAACTCATGTGTGTACCTATTACTATTAGGTAATATTTGTTTCAAGTTCTAAGCGAAAGCTTTAAGTTACTTCATTGAAATAAGTTGATTATTTCAAAAATATGAAAATCCAATTATGAGCACAGCAACGCTCTTTATGTAGAAATTACGGATAAAAAATACAACTCTTGGTGGCAAGACGTCAATTTGAAGTAAGCTGAAGAAGCCATTTTGTTTCTACTGGCGACTGGCGATTACAACTGGGTTTCTGCGACCGCCTTGTCATCGACCAAAAATGTAAACAAAGTATCTATCGCGCATGTCAATGCTACCAATTTTTCCATTTCGTTCATTATGACGCGTTATTTTCATACATACTCTTTGTAATCTATGGCATAATCAAGTGCAAACTGAGTGCAAAGTCGCCAAATCAGCAGTAGAATGGAATCGAATCAATGTCATCTTGGCTAGCACCCCAGAGTAGGCTACTAGTCAAATAATAAACTTTATTTAGTTAATGCAATGAGATCTAATGTGTCCTTGATTGAGTTATAAAGGTAGAGATCACTATTTAGCGATAAGACCGCCGATTGTATGTCATTATGTTTTTTTGTTTAGTTTTCTATTTTTGTTTATTTTTATTATGTGGTGTTCAATAAAGTATTTTCTATCTATCTATCTATAAAAATTTCGCACTCGAACCACTTGGTACAACATTTTTTGGTACGAACTCATACCAAAAAATCTCTCTCGCTCGCATGTTCGTAGTTCTAGTTAAACATAACGTTATGATGATTTTCCTCGTAGCGGCAAATGTTTGTTATTGTAGGTAGTGGTCATTTGAGAAGGGATAACCGCCCAAACAATGATGATAATGTGAAGATAAAACGCTTGTGCTGTTACCGATAACAGTTTCCTTATTTCTGTTTAGTTCAAGGATAACGTTAGTGTAATTGAAAGCAATGTTCACACAGAAAAGAGAGACTTTGTATTATCGTAGTTATTGCTATCAATTACATTTGAAATGTCTATTAAAAAAAACAAGTAAGGCTCTTGACTTTTGAAAAATTCCTGCTTAATAACTCCTTGATTATGCCTTGAGGATATAATCAGAGGTTCAACTCGATATCCACACAGTTGTCCCATGCCCAGACTTTGCTGCAGCCTAACGCCATCTAAGTTTTAGAACAAAAGAGTTCTCCGCTAGAATTCCCTGCTCTTATAAATTTTCTAGTACAATATCGATACCTCCGCCTGGATTTAAACTCGCTATCTCTGGATCGAAAGTCAAAAACATACCCAACTTTTACTAATATTCGAGGGTAAATGTATCAGTGACGCCACAGATACTTATGAAGTACCAGTAAGTAGGTACAAGATTACATGAGAGGGTGTTATGGCCGCTGTAAGTAAGCGCAGAGTGTCTGAAAGGACGGGCCCGACTGCCAAACGTTATTGAATATAAGGATGAAGGTGTCCTGTGGGACTGAAATATCAGGGACCAAGTTTCGCACACGATGCATATTCAGCGGTTAACACGTAATGGAATCCAGATATTGGGCCGAAAATGAAGAAAGTATGTTATTTATGTCAAAAAATATCAGACTGAATTTACTCTATATTTGAATTTGATTCAAGCTAGTTGGTAGGTGCCTAAATAATAATTCAAAAGATATCCTCACAAGAATTTTGAGTAAACTTATCGTACTTACGATTGTACAGTATTTTGTTCAGATTTCGGTACTTAGGTATGTCTTACGCGCACTCTACACATTCACCGATCTATTAGCCGAATTATTCGTCAAACTATTATTTGGATAGAAGATGACAGGCGAATACAGGCGATGAGGCCCTCTACACGTTCGTCAACGTCGGCATTGGCCTATCTTCGCCGAATATGTAGAGAGCCCATTAAATGTAATTAGAAAGGTAATCAATCTGTCGACAAATCTTTTTATCGCATTTTATTGTTCTTTATTGTGATGTGATATTGCATGATTAGGCAATTTTTTTTACATTTTAATCACAATTAAAACCAGAACCTTGACCTTTGCCCAGCAGTGGGACGAAACAGGTTATATAAAAAAAAACACAATTAAACACAACTTGATTTGAACACCAAATCCTATCTAAAAAATCTAATCCTATCTGGAAGAAATCGCTTCTAAGCGATAAGACCGCCCATTGTACATTGTCTCGTTGGGTTTTATTGATTGTTTAAGTTTTGTAATATTGTGTACAATAAAGAGTTTTTCATTCATTCATTCATTCCTAGTAAAGTAACAATTCATACCAATTACCAACGTTTTCATAGTGCTTGCCAGCTCAGAATATACCCTAGAGCGTAACTGGATGTACCTATCTAATTAGTATAAGGTACGTTGAAGCTAGAACCCAATTCGTTATGTTGTTATCTCCAGACAAATAGTACTTCAGGGAATGCTGTTTCAGTCTATTAGATTAGGTATTTATGTGCAGCTTAGGATAATACTACTGAGCTGTGCAAAGCACAATACAGTCTTGTCTTGTACTCGTTATATGCTTGTTACATGCCTCTTTCCCCAACGGAAAAGACTATCAAATGGGAGAATTCATAATACTAATACTTTGAATTCTTGTAAAAATGCGGATATTAAGTCGCTTCTACTTTTCTTGGATGAAGAAACGAATCTTAAAGCTTCATATATATTACCTACCTAAAATAAAATACTTACGGAAGTAAACATGAATTAGTGAACCCGTTCGTTGACCCCATTCGTTGCAGACGATCTATAAATACCTAGTCCAACAGTGCCAATCAGAAACGTGCCCTGATGCTGGACTATATTACCTTATACCTGAATGGTGTACGTACGTACCTGAATATCTCGAATGGCAATTCTGACCCATTGAGAAAAACAGTGTGCTTCTTGGTTACCTAGTTATTAAAAACATGGACCTTATTTCGAAATAATGTCAAGTGCTACGTTTTATAATATAAAATAGACGTGTAGCCGAGCTGAGACCCCACGGGATAGCGAACGGGTGTCAGCAAATATTATGGCAGTGCAACCGAGCGGACCGCTGAGTGAACATGCCATCTATAGATATACCTACCACTCAAGAATACCAAGGATCAATACGAAGCTTTTTAGACTACAGTCACATCGAAAATTGTTATAGTTAGAAGATAATCTGGGCCTGAAATATTATGTAGTCCAAAATAATTTGGTCATTTTAAACTCGGTTTCTAAAAAAACTTCTAATAAGTAAATTAAGAAATCAACTAAGAAATCGACAACCGTAAATTATTTTGTAGGCATTGCACTTGGGATCTTTGACACTGCTACAGAATGTCAGGTAGAGTTGAGGTAGAGTCCTTATCTATCTACATTTTTTTATAAGTATCTTTATTCTGAAGCTCTTGTGAATATTATAGAGTCATAGTAAGTTGAACTCTTTCAGTTTTAAATTACATCTGTCGCGAGTATACCTAATATAACACCCAGAATAGAGGCAGTTGTATCTGATCGACTCGAATGGGTATGACGCCACAAACCCTTAGGTAATGCGTTGAAGATTCCGTGATATGTGGGCCGTTTGTTCCACTTCCGAAAACCCTGAAACTTCTACAAAATTGTTTGTTTGCCCCCACTACAACCTTCAGCACTTCCTTGTAGCTTTGACGATATAAGCAGATATTTTGTTGACTCTTTCAATAAAGCTCCATTCACTTCAAGCTTGCGGAAGAAAACGTTTCAGATGGCCGGAATTATCTTAATTTACAAACCATTTTAATTCTTTGTAGGTTACTGATATGTTTCAGTATAGGTAAAAATTATGTTTTACATTATGTAGGTATCTACATTAGGTGTTTTATTGTTTAGTTTTAGTTCTTTTTATTTAATAAATTTTTACATATAGTTTCCATCAGAATCTACTCACCAGTTCTGGAGGTGGGCGTTGAAACTGCTTCACAGTTTTACAACTTTTGCAGTTTCATCGTTTTAATTGTAATTTTGCTCAACTGTAATTTGTTCTGAATAAACATATTTTTACTTTTTACTTTTTTTTTACATTTATACTAGACTAGCTGCGCCCCGCGGTTTCACCCGCGTAAGTCCCGTTCCCGCGGGAATATCGGGATAAAAAGTAGCCTATGTGTTAATCCAGGGTATCACCTATCTACATACCAAATTTCAACCAAATCGGTCCAGCCGTTTTTGCGTGAAAGAGTAACAAACATCCATACATCCATACATCCATACTTACAAACTTTCGCCTTTATAATATTTATTATAGGATAGGATGGTGTCAAGTTGTCAACCTGTTCCTACAGATGCAACCACAGACCAGAAGAATTAAGGATGCAACCTATGCCTACACTCAACGGGACGCCTATAGTGCCTGAAACGTTATCAAAAGAATGCCTCAATATACAGAATTAAGGATGAAAGATGTCCGATTACAATATTATACAATTATTTTTCATGACAGACATAGTCAACACTTATATGGAGGCAAAAGTAGACTGCATTAAGTAATAAACAAGCTGTTAATATTCAAGTTAAAAGGTGTATAAATTCTCGTGAAAGCATACACCACGCATGCTATTATGCTTGGTTTTTATGGGTCATACTTACATAATATTATACTAGGTATGAAACATGTTAATTTTCCAACCCAAAAGTTACAGAAATTATATTAGCGAAGTATACCTACACAAAGTACGTTACAGTCAAACCTCAACGAGTACGTACTTATAGGTATTTTGGAAATTATTTTTTTTTAATTTTGATGAACATTTTGGACAATTTAGGTCAAAAGTACCTTTTCGAATGAGAATAAATAAGGCGAAATAAGGGTCGATTCACATCTGACGGAAGATCCGTCGCGGATTATCGGTCGCGGAACGCCAGAACTGACAAATGTATAGAAAAACACTCGACCCGTCGAGTGTGAACGGTCGAGTGTTTTTCTATACATTTGTCAGTTCTGGCGTTCCGCGACCGATAATCCGCGACGGATCTTCCGTCAGATGTGAATCGACCCTTATTATGTGTGTAAGGATCGTAGTTCCATTACGATCCTTACACACATAGTTATTTATTATGTGCCTGTGGTTTGCCTTCCCCTACCTGCAGGCTTAATTTTATGTACTTACTCTAAGTAGGATGTGTGTGTATGACTGTCATTATCATTTCGTGTCAGTATGCTATGGTGGTGGTGGTGGTGGTGGTGTGGTGGTGTAGTAGTGGTGACCTAGCTAGAGTATATCTCAGAAAATTAAGGGACAGCTTAACGAAGATCAAAGGGAAAACGCCGCGAGCATCCTTTTCTTGTCGACGACGACGCACATTGACAAAGTAAGAATACTTTGTGCTTTTATCAAAGACTTTTCCCAAGAAAAGACACCAATCTCTCTGCTTTCAAATATTATATCCAAATTGTGGATAGATACAAATATATATAAAGTAAGAAGCTTAATTTTGAAAGCCCCACATAAGAATGGATGGATTGTGTTAAATAAATAACCATTTATTTTAGGCAACACAGAACATACCTAAACAATGATAAAATGCCATTGGTCCATATTTATAAATACCTTATAGACTAACATACATAAAATATTAATAATTAACCGAGTCATCGACGATCCGATGACGCACGCGCAGTGTCGTTTGACAGGCGTCCTATGACATACATACATACATAAAGTCACGCCTCTTTCCCAAAGGGGTAGGCAGAGACCACGGATCTCCAGTCGCTACGATCCTGACACACAACTTTCGCCTCATTCACTCTCATTACATTCTTCATACATGCGTCCTATGAACTTTCTGTAAATTGAAACCATTTTTTATAGACTATTATGTCGAAGAACGGACTGAAGGACTGTAATGCCGGCTGATAGAGCAGAGTGAACAATAATCCTTTATACTAATAATATTATAAAGAGGAAAGATTTGTTTGTTGAATGTTTGTTTGATTGAAATTAATAGGCTCCGAAACTACTGGACCGATTTGAAAAATTCTAGGCTACATTTTATCCCGGGGAAGTGAAGTTTTCCCGAGGGATCGCGGGTAACACCGCGGCGGACAGCTAGTTAGTTATAAAAGATCATTGAGAGTGAAAGAAGAAAATATGTCGTGCCAGCCACACACGTGAGATGATGACAGTGTGACATAAAAGTACAATAATTTAAGTAAATATTACAAGTATTTGTATATCCCAGGAGATCTAATATAAAATTAGATTTTGACCATCTTACTAAGGGTGGTCGCACAGTCCAGCCGAGCCGAACGCGCCGAACTGTCAATTCAATCGAGAAAATGCTGCTGGCGTCATCAGCAGTTTTTGTATAGAAAAATTACTGTGGCGCGTACGGCGCGGCCCAGTGTGCGATCATTAAAATAACCATTTAGGTATCGTCTCACTTCGTCAACATTGTCTCACTATAAAAACGCACCTAATATAATCAAAACATGCTCTTCCTCTGCCGCGTGTAGGCTGGTCGGTCAAGTGCGACATGTGGTTAAGGTTCCAAATATTAAAATATTTCAGAGGGATGATTCATGTTGCACTTAGAATGTTCGTTTTCGTTTTGTCTTATTGAATTCTCCACCTATTTGTTGACGATGCAGAAAGTAAAGCCTGTATGTATTAAAGCTATTTCAGAGGGATGTTTTCAGTGGTTTCCGACACCTAGTACTTATTAAGTTAGACTAACTCAGAAGCCTCCAGGTTTGAAATTCAAACCACAATCGGTTCAAGTTAAGCAAGTACTTTAAGAGGCGAAGCCATAAAATAAACAGCCATTTCTGAAAACTTGCACGTAACTTTTCGAACGTGAATATTGTTTAGAGATTAAGGTACCTGGCAACTTTTGCACCGACAACGTTCTCTCATAAAATATCTCGGAGTCACTTCAACAGTTAATTCAAATAAAACTTTGTATCTCACTCTACCTTAGGCGAGTAAACTCTGAGCGAACGTTGAGTTTTTCTTCCTGTATAAGGTATATTTACAGCATGAGTCACAGTTAAACGAGGATTCCATTATGTAAAACGATTTGCCACCGCTCCACACGCGCGCCTGTTAAAACGTTCCGCTTTTCATTTTGAAGTGATTCTTGTCTACATCGGCGAAACGACCCCGGAATAGAAAGCATT
This sequence comes from Epirrhoe alternata, assembly GCA_963565295.1. NCBI lineage: Eukaryota > Metazoa > Arthropoda > Insecta > Lepidoptera > Geometridae > Epirrhoe > Epirrhoe alternata. The sequence goes on along the minus strand of OY751381.1, from coordinate 5,200,896 downwards.
GAGCCCCTACTCGTACGCCAATGGTCTTTAATATTTGTATGGCGGTTGTAGTTTACAGGCCACAAGTAGGTATACCTATGATGTTACCGCTACTACAGTCAACAATAGCTTCCAATTTTAAAAATCTGTAGGCTGTGAAAATCACAATGTAGAGTATTTCCCATGACAGCTATTTTGTCAAAAAATGTGTGGAATATAACCAAGTAAATTTTGTAGAGTTCATCCTGGAATGGCCGCGAGACGTAATATAAAGGGCCTTATACCCCACAGGGCTGTAATTTGCACCTGTACGCACAGATATTATCTGAGAAATTTCGAGTTACTCGGGGCTCGGGTCGTGATGCTAAATCGGAAATATTTTGGGTTTACCCTATTGTAATATTAGAATCGTCTGCGAAAAGGATCTTTGTTAGGGTCTGTAATTGTGCTTATCTATCTAGTGGACTGGACCGAGTGCTGATAATAAAATAATTTCCACTAACTACTCTCAACTTCAACAAAGCCATACACACGGTACAGACGGTACCTCTACTTTATAAACTTAAGTATAGTTAGGTATCGGAAGTAAGATTTTTGAACCTGTAGTGTCATCTTTACGCCTACTCAATGACTCAGAGCCAAATATGATCTCACCAGCTACAAACATATTCGGAAACTGACTTTAGCTTTTATGGAACACAAAAAACGGTTATTCCTTACAACACGAGATGGTATTAAATTGTACGAAAACATTCTAAAAGTTTCGGAGCAGAAAGAAAGCTCGTTGAAGCGTCGAATTTCAAAGTTGCCAGGTTCCACATGTCGGTAGCACCCAATATGCAAATAAATTGATACGGCCCCATAGGGACTTTTTCGCTTAGAAAAGCTTCACTGTAGCCGAATGCAACGAAATGCGTCTGAGAAATGCGAATATCTCGATTTTATTAGGTGCATGTCTCACAGTGTTTACATAGGTATGTTTCGTGATCCCGACGAACGGTACACGCCTGCGACTCTAGACCGTATTTACCAAAAGCGTATTCATATTAGATTTCCGAGCTCCCAATGCCAGGCGGCCGTATCGAGAATGTCACCGATACGTTCAATACTTTATTCGAGCCTGCTCGAGAGCGCCCGCGACACTCAACTGTGTCGAATAAATACAGGTTGAAATATCTCTCGCGTCTGTGATCCTGTATTATACGTGCCATAAAGAAGATGAACCTCTCGTTGGTTTTCGTGTTGTGCGGATATTTTTTTGCGTGGACGTCCGGGATGTTGTACCGGCGAGACGATGACAATATTCTTATACCCGGTGAGATCACATATTTTTTTAAACATTACTTTAGTAGATAGTAGGTATTTTATGTTAACTAACGTTAAGTACCTATCAACATATCGATAGAGCGTGGCTCACGAAAAGTCAGTTGAACCATAGGTAACTACTTACCTAGGTACTAACTAGGTAAACTTAACAATCCACTAACATTTCGCTCTAGTTACACATTACATTATAAGGTAGTTAAAAAGGGAAAAAAAAGAGCTACAAACTGCCTATTCTAAACTCCTAAATAACTCAGCTAAAGATCCGATAATTATTTATATTAAGTATAAGTACTATATTATAAATAATTTATATTATGTAGAAGTACTAGTAATTTATAAAATATTTACTAACTAAGCTAACAGCAATGGAATCCGAAATCGGATAATTTAAAATATCATATTAAGTAAGTATTGTGTGGTGTTGCACATTTCACTTCAGCGACAGGTAGAGTTGCAACCTTGATAGTAAATATGGCGCACTATCGAATCGTATCATACCGTTTTACGCCTATTTCTTATTAGCATAAAGACGAAATTACTGTATTAACAACTTGTTTCAATTAAAACTTGCAACGCACCTTCACTACTTATTTGCAAACATTACTATGTTTGCAGTCAAATAACACGCAATTGGTACTCCTATTGCATGTTATTTACTCTACCATCAATAATCATCCACAAACGATATTGTATAGGTATGTAATGTAGCTAAAATGGCAACAACTCCACTCCCAATAACAAACGGGACTTCTCTAAGGATTTTCCTAATCGATTAAGTAAAAATAAATTGGTAATTTTTGGAGCACTTTACCGAAGCCCGGAGCATTTTTTTTATCTCGTTTTCTGAACAATACATTATTATTATTTTAAACTGATTATAGTAGGTAGGTATTACCATGTTCGTTGCTAGCTTTAAAGATGGCAATGTTTTTGAGTCGTTTTGAGGTTTTAGTTTCAATATTTTGATAACATACTCCAAACTAAGTGCTTCATACCTATACCTACAAAATGATCCTTGCCTATAGCACAGAATACAGAGAGTCTACCAGACCTACCAAATCGTAGCAGGAAGGGAATTCAGGGTTTTCACTTACTTGCCCTCAGCAAGCTTATTAATTCTGCCAACAATTTTCAAACAAGAATGAAGATGCATCTACATTAATACCTAACTAAGAAATCTATTCAGATCTATGCGAAACCGGTAGACATTAGAAATATTAGCATATTTATTGGACGCACCTTACAAGGTCAAACATTATTATTAAAACAATATTAGTCGCCCAAGCATGTTGCCATTCAAATACTTACCTGATGTGATGATAGAATATTAAAATATGGTTGAGTTTAGAGTTCATTCCCTTGAAAACACCTACCCACCCATGGAAGGTTAATTTTGCAGCGTATTGGTCACCTTAGTTCGAATCAAAAACATGCAGTCATTGACTTGTTTTTAATTCAATAAAAACAATAAAACGACTTTTTGGGCCTTGTTTTGCATGAATATGCAAAACTCCTTTTCACTAAGATTATAAAAAAGAAGCTGCATTATAGGTAGAGGACCCCTGAGGGTTATAGGAGAGACATTACCACGAGAGTGACACCATTGAAGGAAACTAAAAATTTTAAAATTGCCTGGAACTGCCTTGTTCCGCCTTCACCGTTCTTTTACAGGGACTTCAGACGCACAGCTCACTATCATCCACACCTGGTTGATATTCCACTTATTAGAACTAAGCGCTTTCAAAGTTCTTTTATTATGCGCACTGCAAAAATGTGGAATCAGCTTCCCGCGTCTGTATTTCCGCTGAGCTACGACCCTGATGTTTTTAAGAAGAGAGTTAATAGGCACCTTCTGGGTAGGCTCGCTCCATCGTAGACCTCATTCTTGCCTATGTAAGTTTCGAGGTCAAGAGTCGACCCATTCATCATAAAAAAAAAAAAAAAAGAACTCCTGGATACAATTAAATTAGGTACCTACCTAGGTAATGTACAAAATATATAAAAGCTTGAATCGAAACAAGTTCTGTTTAATCTTTTCAATAAGTATAATGCCGCAATTTGCTATAAACATTCAGACTATAGGTACTAGGTAGGTAGAGTAGAAGGCCTTGCGTGAGTGAGGCGCAGCGTGCCACGGTCAAGAGTCAAGTGGAGTCAGATGTGGAGAATTGCAGTACCTTGGCTTTAGCTTATTCTTAGCATTCGCTACCGAAAGCTCAAAAGCACTTCAATTGAAATATTATTCTAGTTTGTATAAGGTTCTAATCTTAAACGCAAAATAACCTCTAGGTCCTAAATATTTATTATATAATAAATTAATTTAATTTATTATTATTATTTTTTATTTATTTATTTTAATTTTTCGTCCTATCTTTAGCGAATGACATAATTCCTTAAAAAAAATTACCTACATAACCGGCTGTGACCTTGACCTTTTTATGGCCACCGCTACATTAATTTAGCTACCGGATAATCGGACAATGGACGTCATGATTGACATAAAAAAATATAAAAAAACTTCTAAAAGTATTGCACTTGGGTTTCCTGTTTTTGAAGTTCCGTACAGAAACTGACCCTTAGGTTCAACCTAAGGGTCAGTTTGCACTAAAGTCGTACTCTAGCTGCTCCATTCCAGCAAGCTTGGATTACAATCAGCACAGCTTACTTATTCTTCATAATTGATATTAAAATCGATCAAGTGTACCTAACTCATTTTATTAGCATTATTTTATAATTTTAAGTATCTCTTATCTTTTCCAGATCTATTGGCAATATCCTCTACTGTAGTACCGCTGCCAGCATTGACTGTGCACACCTACGAGAAGAAAATACTCCAAGAAAAGACCAAGAAACGAACATCTGGAAAAATCTCACTTGTTACTAAGGCACCGAAATAAATTATTTATATGATTTTAGCTTTTATTTCATTGGAGATCAAGATTCGAAAGAACAAGAAGCAGATCAAGAACGCAATAAAACACACAGTAGGTAGTGAAACCCTAATTTTAGGTGAGTTAATAAGTAGTAGGTACTTAGCTCTCAGCAGTAACACACATAACTGATCAGTGATCACACTCACTGTGGGTTTCAGAAACTGTGAGTACCATGGTACGGTCAGCAAAGATAGTGGTCTACCAATTTTGACAACAGTTTCTGTGAAATCTAACTACGAGTATTGCTAAGGTTTACTTTTCTAACTGTCATAATAGTAAAATAAACCTTGTTTTTTCTTGACGTTCAAATGAACCTCAACCGTATGGTGGTTGACCACATCTTTTGCTGAGTGTATCACAACATCCCTGGTTCTAAAGAAATATTTGCAAAGCATGCAAACTTGTCCGGTCGAGAGAATAAAACTCACATGTTTGCACATCCAACATCCTAATCAACATGAAAGTTTGTGAGTATGTTTGGATATTTGGATGTTTGTATGTTTGTGTAACAATCACGCCTAAACCAGTGAACCGATTTGGATGAAACTTGAAATAGGGGTAAATAGTGACCTGGAATAGCATATAGGCTATTCAAAATGTTGGTACCACGCGGGCTAAGCCGCGCGCAGAAGCTAGTAGGTACTATTTGGCAGTGATAAACAAAAATAGTAGCATATTATGTAAGGTGAGTAGGTACGTGTGGAGATTTGTTATGTCTGTGGTCGGCTTCATAATCCGTCCATTAATGGGAGCGCCGCACCTCCGAGTCCCTGCTAGTCTGCCTGCTCCATAAAGCTTAACATTTGAGGCGAGATTTTCGTACAGACGGACGAGTTTCTACGTTCCAGAAATATTATTTCTATGAAGCTGCATTGAACCACTACCTACAGGTCGATCAATTGATATGTGTGTGTGAGTTGTTGTCAGTTTGCTACTGAGGTTTGCTACCTATTGTGGCTATTGTGTAGATTAGCTATTTAATAATACATAAATAAGTTACTAATACCTACAATAAAGCTGAAAGCAAAAACTTTGAATAGATGTAGATAGCATAGCATAAAGGCTATTCAAAATGTTGGTACCACGCGAGCGAAGTCGCGCGCAGAAGCTAGCCCCAAAGTAAGCAGAGCTTGTGTTATGGGTAGGTTATGTATTTACAAACAAAAAGTATATAAGTAGTCTATCAGTCATGTACCTAGTGATTGATCTTAGATGATCAAACGCGGCCGCTCCGCTGATTGATAGACATAGACAGACATTTATTCACTACTTTGGCACACAATACAATCACTCATCAAAAATTCAAAATAAAAAAGAAGAAGCATAATAAAAAATTAAAAGTTGAAGAATTGTGATTGTGTGTCACAGCAGCAAAAAGGCGTCGACTCAGCATTCTGCCGTCCCACTGAGAAGTGGTAAGGCGCTGGTATTCTGCCGAAGCCCTCATAGTCACTGAACCCCGTGATGTAGGTAAATACATACATAATTATACATAGAAAACACCCAGATCCGAGACAAATGTTTGTAGATCATGAAAACATTTTATTATTTGATCGAAGAGATTAAAATTATACCAAATAAGTTTGTATCCTGTCACTGTAGAGTTTTGCTTAAATATTCTATTAAATAGAAACCTATAGGACGGTCCTTCTGCGTGTTATGAACTAAACAAGAAAGTGTCAAAGTGGCGAGGAATATTTTCCAGGAAACAAACCATAATGTCCGAGCCAAGCTGGATTGGTGTGACAGGCTGGCTGGAGCCAAGAACCACCTACCTGTCTAGGGAATAACTAATGGGTGCTTAGCTTAGTTCATTATTGGTAGAGTAGGACCTACAACTTCAAAATAATTGGCTAAAAGAAAAACCAGAAACTCATTTGAATGTTGTTGTTTTTAGTCTGTACCACGGATATAACTTATTTCTGATGTCTGTCGTCTGTACTGTCCCACTGCTGGGCAAAGGCCTGCCCTCGAGTTTTCCAGGTTTTCCGGTCTAATTCCACTTAGGCACTTAGTATTAACACCATTTGAATGATACAACTTAGGTAATCGAACGCAATGGTGTAGGTAAATCAGACACTTAAGTATAAAATTAAGCAACGTAGCTTTAAATCAGACTAAGTGGACCCGCTTATATCTTTTTAATAAGCTGCACTGATTAATCTAGGTATGTAGTATAGCTACATAGATTAGACTATTAAAAAAAAGGATCTGCGATACATAAAAAGATCTGAGAGAATATCCGCGCCTTGGGGATCCAGTCGTGACAAACGTCATCATCATCCACAGCCTGACTTCACCGGTTCCAGTGTCGGCCCGCGACGTGTAGGTACCCATCTGGCCGACGTCCTACGTTCCTGTACCCAGATCTAAAAACCAAACGTATCTTAAAGCAACAAACTTTATGCTGCACAAATAATGCCTCGCCATTCTAACTTCATTAATTTGCTAACAGCTGATTAAACATTTATGTTGAGAACTTCTTTGTACACGTTGCACTCTACCTCTACTTTTGGAATCCGTTTATCGGGTTAAAGGGGTACGGCTACAAACACTTACTTTAACGGCTTAATTGCATTGCATTTTACTTTATTTTTGATGCAAGCAAATGCAATTTTTTGACAAATTATTGTTAGGTGATGTAACATAAAATTATGTGTATTTTATAATTTGGTGTCTCTTGAACAGTTGTCGAAATATTGAATTAGGTAGGTAGATACGAAATATTGGAAGGTGAAAAGTTGATTTCCATCCTAGGCATGTAAAGAAATCAATCTTCGAGTTTGAAATATTGCACTCACTTTCACACTCCAGTTTCGATCAAAAATAGCAAATCACTTACACCAGATTTCAACGCTCTCGAACCGTAACATTCCTAACATGGCGATTACCGTCATTATACGGGATTAGATTCACATCAATGGTTCAATATTAATGATAAAGGTGTAGGTACAGTACCTACCTAGTACCTACTCACTCGTTCATAATCTAAGTAAAAGTAGAGAAGAGTCACCATTAATAAATTGACGATGCCTGACTCCTCAATTTATGTTGGTGTTATTGTATCATCACAACATAGGTACCTACACGCACGCACATCAAAGTCAATTTTATACTTGAAGTATCTAATTGATTGGTTCCTATTATGCAGACCTGCATTATAGGAACCAATCAATTGTACGCATAACCAATGTTTAGCTCTCTGAAGTTAGGTGCACTAAACGATTGCGCAGGTTTGGTAGAGTAGGCGAGATAGGACGATGCAACAATCGGTTCGGAATCGGTTTTATTTTAGGTACCCTTCTTACCATTTAGATACTTTCTCACTCAACCTAGATTTTATCTTTAGGATATTTTGCCTGTTTCGAGCTCTCAGCATCAGTCATCATCAGTGAAAGAGATATTTTTATACAAAATGAGAACCTAAAAGTTACAAAAACGTCATTTTTTGTACATACCTACTGCTTAGGTTAGGTTCCTACCTAAAGCTTAAATAAAAGTCGTTAGTGGCTTCTTAAAAAATTACATAAGGCTAAAGCTCAAACAAGCGCCTTTTTTCCGCTAATGAAGTACTTACAAGTTTATCGGGAGCGAGGAATTGCTCCAGACGGTAATCAATCAAATATTTGGGCAAGTCATGAATAAATTTGCACAAGAAACTTTACAAGTTTGCATAATCGAAGTACAAGTACCTATACATTCTACTCAGATTTGTAAGGTCAATACAATGAAAGCCTGCCAGGTCCTGCCTGTGTTCAGTTCACTAAAAATTAATAACTCAAAACTTTTCTCATTTCTCTGGTAGGTAATAAGAACACTTAGCTAGAAGCTATTTTGTTCGTTCATCATTTTGATCTTTGTGTATTTTAATAGAGAGCTAAAAGGGTATCAAAATATCGGTGGGCTAGCTTTATTTGTTGATAAGGTGCCAGACGGATAATACTAAGATAACTATCGTAGAAGTAGCAAGTAGGGTTTTTCGTCACTCTGTGATGAACACCACTTAAGTAATAGGTATAGGTAGTTTAGTTATATCCCGTTAAATTCACATTATTTCCCTACCTCGGACAAAACATTTGGTCCGTAATAAAGGTGTCTGTCTAGGTACCTACTATGATTCTTTGAAAGTTACTTTCAATTAATTTGCCTAGCTTTTGCTTAGCATATCACAGAACAGTTCCATTTACATGCGAGTAAAACGTTCATCTAGGTATAAAAATTTTTGAAAAAAAAATTGAACCGACTTCACATAACACATACAGACACTAAGAACCTTCTATGTACCTACACTAAAAAGAGAAAAATAAGAATATACACATGCAATTATTATTTACAGTATTCAATTAATAAATGATTATGTTATATTATAGGTATTTGAAGTGGGTGCCAACTATGCATTTACTTACATCTAAGAAGAAATTACGAATACAATAGAACTTGGGTGCAAAATTGTATCGAGTAGTTGGAGTAAAATAGTTGGCACCGACTTCAAATACCTATAATATAACATAATAATTTATTAATTGAATACTGTAAATAATAATTGCATGTGTATATTCTTATTTTTCTCTTTTTAGTGTAGGTACATAGAAGGTTCTTAGTGTCTGTATGTGTTATGTGAAGTCGGTTCAATTTTTTTTTCAAAAATTTTTATTTTTCAATTTTTAGTGTAAATAAACACTGTGTAAATAAAGTGTAAGTGTAAATAATATAGTAGGTTAGGTTAGATATTGGAATAGTCAAGATTAAAGAAGTTAGAGTGAGAATGAGGTTTTTTGAGTTTTACGAGAAACTATCAATCCCTCAGGAATAAAATTTATATAGGACCACCTCGAGAGTATAAACATGTCAAACTATTCAACGTTTGACTCAAATTGTGTAGTGAGAATGAGGTTTTTTGAGTTTTACAGGAAAACTATCAATCCCTCAGGAAAAAAAAGTATGAGGACCACCTCGAGATGGATACCCCTTTCAAGCAAAAAAAAATTTTGGAAATCGGTCCACATTTTTCGGAAAGATCGGTGATTTTTTTTGTTTTACGGGAAAACTATCAATCCCTCAGGAGTAATTTTTTTATGGGACCACTATGGTAACATACCCTTTCAAACAAAAAAATAATTTTGGAAATCGGTTCACAACTGACGGAGATATCGGTGAACATACATAAAAAAAAAAAAAAAAAAACATACATACACCCGAACATAGAACCTCCTCCTTTTTTTGAAGTCGGTTAAAAAAAAAAAAAAACATACATACACCCGAACATAGAACCTCCTCCTTTTTTTGAAGTCGGTTAAAAACTTACCTAAAGCCCGTAGCAAAAGGTGTATTTTCCTTTGTTTTTCTAATGAAATTATGTGACTTTGTGGAAGTGGTGACTACTACTTCGTTCGTTTCACCTGCACCCGTGCTTGCATTCCGGTGCTTTGGCAAAGCTCTTCTTCAGCTACTAAAAGTCAGGGTTTCTTAGGACAATAAAGGTCTTTGATAACAGCGATATGAAGCTAGTCAAAAGCTAAAAGGAGCTGTGTAAGTCATTGAGATAAAATAGTACCTACATTATAACTCAATGTCTGAAGGTTGCCAGTTTGACAATTGGTTATTCGTAAGCATCGTGAGGAACTGTTATTTTAAATAGTTCGTTGAAGAAATGATAGGCTTGCATGTCACGTAGGTATGGAACGCTAATGGTAGGTAATATACTGCATGTGCCAAATGTAGTTAGGCTAGGTATTTGAATTTGCCCCTGATTAGCCACCAAGATTTCTTCAAATACCTACCTAATCTTGATCAAGGAGAATTTTGACCGTGCTTTGGCGAAGTCGCTTGGAACCTCAGAGAAATAAAATCTGAGCTTGGAACAGACAGCCGTGGTTTTGTGTGTGTGAGAGGTATGCTTCTATAGTACAGACCTATCATACTTACCCATAAAACATACCCATCTAGACATAACCATCTACAAATTAGTTAGATAGGTAGGTACATGGCTCTACCTCTTAACACTGCAAAAACAGGTTTCTTAGAGTTGTAAAGATGTCCCCGCTAATTGAATCTGGACCCTCGAGCGGAGAAAAAGGAAATCAAACCCAAAGATCGCAATGAACTTGTCAAAGGCAAAGTTTAATAAACAAGTTGTAAGCGATCTCAAAGTAAAAGTTCGCTATCTCAGAAGCCGCCAGACACGAGATTACACCCCAAAATGATAAATTGGTGAACTGAGGACAACCATTATATTGTCGTTTCGTGCCCTACCCCTACCTACAATGATATTTTATACTAGATCATTGCCTACCTATCATTGTTATAAAGAATTGATGGATACGGTGCCATTTTTGTTTTAGGGCACATTTAGTTAAGTCCTAAGTACCTACCTACAGAGGTAACCTACTTTTTTTTCACTGCAATCTAGCTCTGTATTTCCCTGCCTCGTGCATCTGACTGAATCAAAAAACGACTGACGAGAATATGTAAATTTTATTGATATAATTATTTCCGTGAAATGAAATCAATCCTCGGTAAAAATGACTAAGGTTGCAGCGGTTGGTAATTTGGTACCTACATAGGTACTACCTAGAACGCGAAAGGATGTAGGTAGGTACCTACCAATACCCACTAATTTATTTATTTTGTTAATCTAGTTTATTGCACGGTTTCTAGTTTGTGAAATACAAATCCGTAATTTCAACTCGGTGATTCAATTAATGCGTTGTCCAAGTTTATTTGAGCGCACCCTAAACAATAGCAACAGCAAATCAACATTTGTCACGACCGCAATAATTTCCGTTGCCGGTGCAGGCTTCCGCTTTTCTGTGCCTGCACAAATGGCGGCGTGTGAATCAAATTCACAATAACCATTAGGTATAATGTAAGTAGGTAAGCCTAGGTAGTCAAAATACACCTAGCTACCTACCTACCTACATGCTTGTGGTTCTATACCTACTTACCTACTATCCACACACTTACCTAATTAGGTAGGTACCCACTTACAATACGTTTATCTATTGGCTGTAGGATCTACGCAGATTTATAGAAATGTGGATCATAAACATCGTGGGCCATCTATGACATAGATAGCACGCACAACTGAACACGAGACTAGCACGAGATCGAATTATATTAAAATGATACAGTGCCACAAACTTATTAAGAAATAAGAAAAATTTATTGTTCAACTGTGTTTTACAAAGATGTAAAGATATTTATAGATAGGTATCAACAGTTTGCCCATCGTGGGCGTACAATAATATAGTATGAAGGTAGGTGTTGGACACCTACCTTCATAGAAAGTTCTACCTAAACTTACAAATAAGTAAAACTTTAAATTATCAGTCATTCGTTTCATTCGTTCGTTCCTCTTTTGGTGTGTGTCCAAAAGAGGAACGAACGAATTATTTTTTTTGCTGGCACCAATTTTGCTGGGCGCCTCTCTCAGCGGTCCAGGTTGTGGCACTGTGTAATAGTATTTTTCTTTACGCAGAATCAGGCGCGGTCACAGCCTGAAATTTTGGGGGGGGTTACTAGTGAAATTTGCGTCGAGCCGAGGACAGGGCGCAATGGTGCTCATTAGGGGAGGCCTATGTCCAGCAGTGGACTACTATAGGTTGATGATGATGAAGGGGGGGTCACTCCACTAATAATATACTTTATTGCACAATAAACAGGATTTTACTATTGGACGTGTACGATTTTGGGGGGTCATGTCCCCCGTGACCACCCCCCTCGGACCGCGCCTGCGCAGAATAAGAACCAAGCAATTAGGTACGTTACTGTTTCGCGCATAAGATCCGCCATTTTGTTTTATTCAAAAATCTATCTTATGACACTCGTTGTATAAAGGTACGTTACGCGGGAACAAAGAAATTTAACGCATTACATACATATAAAAATACAATACAAGATAAACCTTCAACGAAAAACATAAACCTTCCTTTGACAGTCGGGTTAAAAAGTAGGGTCCCGCCTCGGACGAAATACCTTAATGATCGAAGGGTCCCGCACCGCAGCCCGCTAGACTTCTTTCGCCATTATTTGAGAAAACTAGTACTATGTTATTTTATTTTCTTTTTTAGTGCTTTACTAGGTTTTAATAGGTAGTTTCGGTGGCATTTTACTAATGAAGCCTTGGATACTTGGCAGAATGGCAAATGGAATGGCAAATGGAATGGGGCTAAGAGTTCTTAGGTCATTGGGCTAGGTAGGTACTGAGGTAATACACTGAGTTGTAGTAGTACCATAGATTTAACATATTACCTTTTCTTTATTAATACCTCGGACAAATTCTAAGATTAGTACGTAATGTCTTAGATCATTTTAACTGAGTCTTAGATAATCGAACGCGGCCGAACTGAGTCTTCTTCTTATTTTAATAAATGGCAAATATCTGTAATATCAGTATAATTCTGCCAATGTCAAGTTCTGTTCACTTTCCATCAAACTTCAAAATGTCATTGACATTACAGCTTCAATGTCATTGTTACTTTGTCTTTTTTTTTACACAACTACAGTAAAACACTGATTTTCTATTCTACCAGGCTCGAAAAAATAACAAGAAATAAACAAAACTCTGAAAACTCCGTTCCAAGCGGGGCGGGGGATGTATTATTCAATCAAATTAATCTAGCAGAGTATTTCATAACTGACTGACTGGATTTTATCCTTACACCCCCAACAAAGTTAGTTTAGGTTTGGTTATTGCTTATTTTAACGATGCGGTAGTTACGATGGTTTGGATGTAGGCTTGTGGGTGATGTAGCTCCGTACTAAAATGGCGGATGTCTCAAGCAGTGATCGCAAAGTGAAGCTCAACAAAAATGGGAAAGTTATTAAAAGACGAACAAGAAACCCAGAAGGTAATGTTTAGATTTCTGACTATAGAATCTATTCAGTAAATGAGAACACTTCCAAATAATAGCGTTTGATAGATAATGAAGATGCGCTACCGAAGTCTTCGATAATAATTGCCTCTTACTACCTTATTACTTTTCTGTTAGCAAGATTTCGACCAACGACCTCACTTGCTTTTGTTTATTTACACGAATTTAGCATTTCCAGCAAGTGGAGATAATGCATGAAAAAGGAATTCTGTGTTAAAGGTTCTCACATCCAATTGTAGCTAAAAATGCAATCCAATGTAGTTACCACTGCTCTATTACGAAGCTAAACCCTCGTATTTTAAGTTGCGTCTCTAACGTAATAAATAAAATGTTGTTTTTTTTTCAGAATGGCACAAACAAAAGCAGAAGCGCTTACGAATTGCGGGGCTAGAATATATAAATGCAAATGGAAAAATAGTACCGCCGAAACAACCAGGTTCTGATTGCAGCTGCAGGCGCAGGTGCTTCCAGAAAGTGCCTGAAGATATAAGACTAAAAACATTTCAAGGTTTCTACTCCATGAAAACACATGATGAACAAAATGCATATTTATTCGGTTTGATGAGGCAAGTAGATGTTAAAAGAAAGAGAGTTAAATCAAGCAGTAGAAGAACATGCACATTTGAGTACTTCATCAGAGTCAAAGGAAGAGAGACCCAAGTCTGTCAAACAGCTTTCAAAAACATTCATGCAATAACGGAGAGGAAGGTCAGAGTTCTTTGTAAGAAAATGGATGATGGTGTTATGTTTCCCAGTGACAACCGTGGCAAGAACAGCCATCGCAGGTCTGGTGAGGTACGTTTACCTACAGGAATCGTAGAGCAAATAAAAAACCACATATACTCCATTGTCCATACTCACAGACTGAAGGATTTCATCAGGCTAGACAAAATTGCTGGCTTAGAAATAAACATTTCAAAAATGTGGAAAGACTACATCAAAACATATGATCCTGAAAATATATCTGCAACAATGCCTAAATCTAAAAGAGATTTGATTCAGCCAACTGAACCTGAAACACATCAACCACCGCCGCAAGAAACATTTGCTCCAGTCACATACCCTGGTAGTGGCCAGCTGGTGAACATTGCTGAAAATTACTTCCAAAATCAATACCAGACCACATTGCCTACTGGAGCTACAAATTTTTATCAAACCCCAAACAGTGGTCAAAGCATGGGTATCCTCCTGCAAACTGCACCGAGGCCTGCACAGCCCACCACAGCCTACATTGTGCTACAAGCTAAACCAGAACCTCAAAACACCATGATAGCTATTGATAACACAAGGTACAACACAGATATAATTGAAATTGAGGTTGATAAGGTTGATGAAAAAGTTAAGAAAGAACGCAAAAGAGGACCCACTGTGAAGCAATGGCGCTATACTAATATTTTTCATGATGAGATAAATGGTGCTGCCTTAGCGGCAATTAAAACTAGGCTTGGAATGTATTATGCTGAGAGTGATGCAGCAAGAAAGAAGGCTAAGCAGGTTCGGCCATCAGACTCTGTCCAGACGCAAACTCAACAGGAGCCATTTGCTGATATTAGACCAGCTCATGTTACAGTATACAGTCATGGGCGCACCTAAATATTCATAACAGCAATTAGCTGACTCCATGATAATAATTAGGATTTGAAGATTTGTTCAAATCAATAACATAGTAGTAGTACATTATGTCTTATTTTTCAGCAAAATAATGATGCTTACATTGATCTCCTTCTAACTGCTAAGAAAGAAAATTTCTAAAAGGCCAATTTTTTAAGTTAGGTTGTACAGTACATTCATCTGATCTAGACATTTGTTGGCTAACTTTACAATTGCCTAGATCCATTAAAAGTAGTGTACGTAATTATCTTTATTACAACTTTATAAAAATTGGCCACTAAGCAAAAACAGTTGGTAAAGATATACCAACATCTAGCTTCTAAACCTTTATAATTACTTTATTGAGTATGTATGAAGTTAATAAACATAAAGAAGTTACAGACATGGTATTATTTCCAACAGTAATAAACATCATTAGGTATTACTTATCTATTTGGAGAAAGATGATTAAAATCTTTAATCCCCTAATTTAAACTAAAGGTGCACTGCCGGCGGTAGAACGAAGACCTAAATTATCATTCATTCATCGGCATGTCAACTCGGATCAAGATGAAACTTTGGGTAAAATTAGTGTGCCCCAAAAATAAAATTTGTGCATTGTGATTTTTTCAGTCATTCGAGAAAACGAATGCCTCTGGTAAAAACGTTACCCTGGCAGCATGAAATCAATAGATCTGCCCTAGCGGCATGCTTTTTACCTATTAATCTTAAAGGCATTCAATGAATTGAATACCCACTGACTTGTCTTGGTAGATTCGATCCTAGTTGATTCTATCATTATTACTGAAACTAAGTCTGATCAGCATAATGGATCCATTCATCACAGGTTTCTTAAAGTCCAACTTCAAAAATAAGATTTCAATGTAAGTAATGCAGCAAGTAATATAACAGTCCTCTCAGGAAGCTAATTACTTAGTATACCTAGGGTATGTTAAAAAAACTAGGAGTCTTAATTTTTTTTTGTGTTCCGTTTGCATCTGCGATCAGTCCCAAGACTTTAAGCAGGTGTAGGAGTCTTAATAAAAACAAGTTTGATTTTTATGTTTTTATTTTACTCTTAAATTACGCAGACAAGACGCATACACCACCAGCAGCCTTGATCTTCTCCTCAGCTGTCTTTGAGAAGAATTTAGCCTTCACTATGACGGGTTGCTTGGGAAGTTTGCCTTTGCCTAATAATTTGTAGTAACCCTGAAAAAGAAAACAATATTTTGAGCAAAATTCAAATTTCAAACCATCAATTTTAATATCAGGGGCCACTCTTACCATCTGACCAAGTGGCTGATACATATCTAGAAGTTAAAACATGTCTGTCTGATAATATGAAAAGAAAAATTTAAGTGCCTAATCAGACATTTGTGAAATAATATCTGTTGGACAAGTTATTGAAAGGCTCTCATACACTTTTTCAGGAAGCGAACAGTTTCATCATTATAGTAGATACATGTACACTGCCGATTGATAAAGTATTTTCTATCTATCTATCCAAAGACTAAGAGAAGTAAGAAATAAGGATCCTTCAACATGTACAAAATAGATGCAATTTGCATATCCAAGTATTATATTTAACTTGGATGATAGAAATTTATAAAAGTACTTACAGCCTTGACAATGTTGATGACAGGGACCTTGCCATCAGTAGCAGAGGCATATTTCAACCTCGCTTGCTCAGATACCAGAGTCCACAGTTTGTCCAAGTTCAAGACCGGGCAGAACTCCTTGTTTTTCCTTTGGTGGTAGTTTCTCATACCAAGCTGGAAATGAATAATACAAATTTAGTAAGTACAGGCTATTCATAAGTACCTAAGGTCCACATTCTACACTATTATTAAGAGGCAAGTTTGTTTGTAGATAATCTCTGATTATTTATTTATTTTATTTTTGAATTTTCAGTAAACTAGGTAAATTTATAAGATTAAAATAACACATGCCAGCATAGGGCCAATTAAAAGTTTACACTGATAGTTATAAATCTAAGTATGCTATAAAAAACAGTATGTGGACGAACAATACATCAATCTACTCACACGATGAAAGAAAAAAGAAAAACTCACTGGTGCTCTAGTTTAAGAAAAAATTGACAGAGAGCAAGCTTATTAGAATAAGATCACCTAAATTATTTTCAAAATTGAATTTTAGAATGAGGCCATAATGTGTACTACATGCCGAACAGAATAAATGTAATGCCTACAATGAGATTCACTATGAACATTAGGTAAAGAATCCTTTTAGTGGTAAATTGTAGGCTATAGATAAATGAACAATAATCAAAGATTTCAATATTCACCTTGCCAAAGTACCCTGGGTGGTACTTGTCCATGTTGATTCTGTGGTGGTGCTCGCCACCAGCGTTACCACGACCTCCAGGATGCTTACGGTGCTTTCCTGAAAACAAAGTTTGTATGAGTCAATGGCTAACTCTAATGACGGAATTTTTAGGCCGCCCTAAGACCTCCGTCATGGCTTAACGATTTATATAGCCGGGACCGACCATTTAACGTCCTCATAAGCCTACTATAATGACATCGTAAACCATGAACTTCAATAAGTAATTCAAAATTTGTTGCAGCAGTTGACCTGGGGCCCAACTAAATACTTGTACGTATTACAGAAACATAACTTTTAAGGCGAAATGATAAACTAGACTTTCTTAGATCGTATCATTCATAAAGTATCCACTATGAAAAGCCATACAGATAAATACAGAAGGAAGAGTCGGCTTACCGCCTATTTACAAAGAGGTTAGGATTGTTATTGATGGCAAAATTGTAGATTTAGGGTCTTTGGTATAAAGAAGCTTACCAATACGACCGTGCCCATGGCTCACGTGTCCTCTCAACTTCCTAGTCTTCTTCTTTGATGTGGCCTGAAGGAAAACAACATCACATGAATACAATAGACGGGGTGTCGAAGTTTTAGAAAATATATCACACAATCACTCATTTTTTACACAGAATGCGTACAACGTTGCAACTAATGATTATTCTAATGGAGATTATAGCGATATTTCAGGATATAATTCGAAATAATATTCACGAACCATATTTTCGTCTCCCGTCAAGTTTTACGAAAGAACTAAAAAGAAAGAAGTCAAATGTCAATGTCAAACTTCAGGCAGGCAGTCAGCACCACACCCACAGATTAGGCAATAATAGAGATGTTCTATCTAGGTAGAATTCGTTCACCTTCACTTGATGTATTATAATTATTTTTACATTAATGCCACTACTTATAAGAAATAAACAAATACTTAAATTATTCAGAGATTTCAAATATTAAGCTGAGCATAAATTTAAACAGTAAAATGCACTTCACTTTGTCAATCGAGAATTCAGATTGATGTTGATGATGGCTTCATCGGGAGCAAAACAAACATTCCTGGCAAAAAAAACTTGAGCTTTTTGCTTTTTTTGTCAATGCGTGGCATTATCATGATAATTAATGCTAATTGCTGAACTAACTTTTATTATTACCGAATTATGCTTACTATTGTTACAAAAAATTAGAATCCCTGAACACTTTGTTACCTCACATACAATCATTCTATGATCAGAGCACATCACTAAAGTCTCAGTATGTTTCCAGAAAATGGTGGGGTCGTATACCAAAGTAGTTTCTGACACGTATTTTATGATAAATCGTAATTATTTTGTGAAAATCTTGCAATGTTATTAAGAATTTAGTGGTTTTACTCTTTATTCTATCATAAAATCAGAAAGATGGAGTTTCGCGAGACCCTTTTGGCTGCACAACGAAATCAACAACACAAGTCATCTGTAAGTTCCATTCGTGGTTTTCTCTATTTAATTTGCTTTTATGTACAAACCACTACCTGTGAGATAAATCGTACTGCGTAAACTGATGGATTCTGACTCGACTATAATTTTCGAATGTTTCAGGAGAGTTCGTTCTACAAAGCAAGATTCGATCCGCCAAAAAAGGAACAGAAGCAAAAAGATAAACTGTCTGCAAACATACAAAAGTTTCTGGCTAAAAAAGATGAGGAAGAGAAGCAGAAGAAGTTAGATGCCCAACGGAAACGTGACGAACTTTTAGCGATGCGTGACCCTAAGCTTATGAACAAAATAAAAAAATCTCTGAAAGTTTTCAAGTCTGCTAACAAATCTGTGATAGATGATGCTTATGATCGAGATAATACAGCTGTTACACTGAATGGGCCAGAACAGCCAGACCAAGATGACTATGGTTATGAATCACAGGAAGCAGCTGCTATTTATGCTAAAATGATGCAAAAATACAGCAAGATACCTGATGAGCCCAAATTTCCCTCAAGTAGTATGTAATGTTTTTTAATGGATGTTATAATTTAAAAGAAGGGTCATGTAACGAGAAGAATGTTAGGTTTGAATGTGGAGGGATGTAGCAGAAGAGGCAGACCAAAGAAAAGATGGATGGACTGTGTGAAGGATGATATGGGTAAGAAAAGAGTGCATGTTGAGATGATGGCTGATAGAGCGGAGTGGAAGAGGAAAACCTGTTGTGCCGACCCCACATAAAAGTGGGATAAGGGCAGGAAAATGATGATGTTATAATTTAAAAGAGTCTTAATTTCATTTGTATTTCAATTCACAATTCAAGTACTTACTTTTATTTTTGTCCTGTTCAATGTAATTCAAATATTTCATTGTTGCATGTTACCCTAATTCTAAAGATTCAGTAGTGTCAAGAACATTATGACTTCACCTCATAAAAAATTTAAAGCCCTACATGCATGTGCAGCTGTTGCCACACATGGACTCACCAGCACCACAGAAAAGCAACGCTGCAGCAGCTATAAGTTGCTGCAGCACATGCTGAGTGGTGACCTATTTTGTGCCTAGTTAAGATAAGAGCCGTGTTGGCTGAAAAGAGCCGTGTTGGCTGAAAAGAGCCGTGTTGGCTGAATGGGGTTGTACCTCGACTTTCAATCCGAAGGTCGTGGGATCGAATCCCGGCCGTGCATCAATGGATTTTGCGTTTCGTAAAATGTATATGCGCTTTAACACGAGCTCTGAACGGTGAAGGAAACCAGTTAGTATTCTTATAGGCGGCGATGGGCTTGCAACCTGTCACGTATGGAATACTAACTTCTGCAAGATGTGGGCATGTATCAAATATGTATTTGTACATGCCTCTGACTACCCCCTTAGACATCTTCAAAGGATCTGGAATATAAAGATCTGAGAGAATGTCTACCGCGCCTTGGGGATACAGTCGTGACCCTGTTTACGTTTACGTTTTTAAGATAAGGTGTAGTTCTTAAATAATGTAAACCCTTTTTTGCACAAAAAAATAATTATTCTATTCTATTCCACATGCTTCGGAGGGCACATAAATTGTTGGTTCTGGCTAAAAATTTAAGCCTTTAGGCAACCTTAAAGCTGCTGGTCATAATAACTTACTTCCATTTTACAAATGAATGTTTTGTTTTTAGACAATTCAGTGAAGAAAGATTTAAATGGCACCAGAGAGAGAGTGAAGCAGGCTTTACAGCATGAAGATGAACCAGTTCCACACAAAAGAAGGAGAAGGACCAATGGAGAAAAGAGTGCTGATGGTATATTTCTTATTTAAAATATGTAAATCTGCTAAATCGACGGCTGACCTGGATCTGTGTTAAGTAGATATGTCAAAACAGTTTTGACCAAGATTAGCAGATACTAGCTACTATGATATTTTTTTTTCTTTTCTAACCTATGCTGTCCCACTGCTCAATTCAATTCAATTCAAAGCCTTTATTTCACTGAGTTAACATTTTTCTTAATTATATTATGCACACCAGTCCTACTCAGCGTGTCCTGTGGACACATAGGCCTCTTCCAACCGCTTCCACTCCGATCTGCTCCTTGTTATTCGCTGCCAGAGTGGACCCGCAACCTCTTTGATGTCGTCCGACCATCTTTTCCGCTGCCTACCTCTCTTTCTTTTTGTGTTGTACCTCGGGGTCCACTCTGTCACGATCCTTGTCCACTTCTGTGCCCTTTCTCTCATCATGTGGCCAGTCCATCTCCACTTCAATTCTTTGCATTTCGTGTTTATGTCTTCAAATTTTGTAATTTTTCTTATTTCTGAGGCCTGCTTCCTGTCTTTTCTTCTGTAGCCCAGTATACTTCTCTCCATGCTCCTCTGGCAAGTTCTTAATTTTTGGTGTCCCACTGCTACTATGATATTTATCCAAAATAAATAAAAGAAAAATGGTCTACTAGGAATCATTGTAGGCCTAACCATACAATATAACCATTTAAAGGTTAGAAGACTAACACTAATGTATTATGAAGTGAAGAGGGTCTGTTAGGGCAGCCTAGATGTATTTAATATCCATGGCTTATTGCAATGCTGCTATAAAGCATACAATGTGCATTGTATGCAGGGACTGTGCTAAATTAATAGATATAATGATGTTTTTGTCATTCAGGTCGAGATGAAAGTCCCCCTACTAAGTATGAGCCTGAGAAAGAAAAGAGGGATGAAAAGCATAAGTCTGATAAACCTAAGAACCGTAAGCCGATGCCACCACCAATAGATTTCAATCAGCTGCTGAAACTGGCAGAACAGAAGAAGAGTGAGCCTCTTGAAGTTGAGAAGAAAAAAGCTGAAGACAAACCTAAAGAGGGAGAACGACTCATGACAAAGAGGCAGAAGCAAGAATATGAAGAGGAAATGGCACGAAGACAGCGGAGGCAGGAGCGGTTGGATGCTGAGAAAGCAGGCGGAAGAAAATGTAAGTAGCTTTTTAAAAAGCATGTGCAATTTTAAAACAGATGTGCCATGTTGGTTAAATAAAACTGAAATTGCAACATTTTGCATGTTACATATGTACCTGCACGGAAAAAATAATGTTTTAAACTTGATCTAATAGGTACTCATTTATTATTATTAATATTCCAGCACAAAAAGAAACACAAAAGGAAGATAGACCAGTCGAGAGAGAGAGAAAAACAGAGCCAAGTGGTTTTGGTCGAATCCCAAAATTAAATAGTAGTACTGGCGACAGAAACAATAGTCCCAGACCCTCTGACAGAGATAAAGCTGAGAAACTACAGAGAGAAAAAGACAGAGCTAGACAAGAAAGAGAAAAGATAGATAAAGAAAGAAGTAGATTAGAAAGAGAAAAACTGGACAGAGATAAAACAGATAAGGACAAGTTAGACAAATTGAAAGCAGAGAGAGAACGGATTGAAAGAGACATTGAAAGGCTTAATAAAGATAGAGAAAGACTGGAAAAAACTAAATCAAAGTTAGAAAATGGAAGATCAGATAAATATTTAGATAAAAAACAAACTTCCAGTGAGACTGTAAAGAAAAACATAGATTTAAAGAGTCAGAATACTTATAGGATAGATAAGAATTCAAATGATAAGAAACTAGGCAGTAAGAATCCAAGTAGTCAGAGCTCTCAGGAAAAATTAGTGCCAAAAATGAACAGGGACCAACAGATGAAGAATGCTATGAGGGACAAGGAAGCTGCCATTAGAGCGAGAGCTCAGAATGATGTTGCGAGACCAGAGAATGGTAAACGGTTGCCTGAAAGTAAAGGGCTCCCAAAGAGGCCTGATGATAAAAAACCTCAGGCTGGCCCCAGTAAACCTAAGGTTTCTAACTCATTTGATTTCGATAAACATGTCAATTCCTTGAAGAGAGGGCAGTCTGACGCAGCAAATAAAAACGGAGCTCGCGTACCACCTTCTGTTAAACGAAAACCACACCCCGATGATAAGAGAAAGCCAAATCGTGAGTATATTCCAAGGACACAGATATTTTACTCAATAGTTTTATTTAATGCCCCACAGTATCTAAAGAGTTTATTTTCAGGTCGGATTGTGGATTCGGAGTCTGAATATGATTCAGAAATGGATGACTTTATTGACGACGGTGATGTGGACATGGATTATTCGAAACACATCAAAGAAATATTTGGTTATGACAGAAGCAGGTAGGGTATATTCCATAATATTTATAAAATCTTATTTTTGATATGTTTTGTAAACATTTTTCTTATTATTATAGATATCGAGACATGGATGACGATGATGATCCAAACATGGAGTCAAGCTTCGCACGCCAACAACGCGAAGAGTTTTTGAGCAAAAAAATAGGTAAGCTTTTTAGTAGGTGTAGGTCACATCAAAATAAATTGTTAGCTTCGTTTAGTGGTATTTATTTCTCAACAACTATTTAATATAAAGATGTTTTTAAAAGAAATTATAAACTAATAAGTTATCATACCTCCAATTTCAGGTATAATGGAAGATTTGGAAGACATGAGAATGGAAGCGATGGAAAAGAAGAAATCTTCAAAAAAACGACGTATTGATGATTGACAACCCAACAACAGACAAATAAAATTATAATTGTCTAATCTGGGTGGTGCCACACTGGTCATATAAGTTCACAGAACATAATTTAATCAATGGACATTGAAAAACACTTATTATTTTGTAAAATTCTTCCATTGCATTGTGACTAGTGTGGTAACACTATAATGTGTTACCTGTAAATTTATATTATGTAAAATGTAAATCAATGTATGCTGTTAATTATGTAATTACCTAGCTTTTATAACTAATCATAGTTATTAATAGCCTTAAAATAGTTTGGATACATTTACTTAATAGGTTTCATTTAATTGATCAATTTAAATATTTGTCTTTAGCCTACCGTTTGCACATCACATCAATTAAATATGTAAAAAAGTCCTAAATATATTTTGTTTCTGAAATCATAATACTTATAAGGTATTGTTATACTTTGTGGGATGACTGTCAAAACCATAGTAGTAATCTTTAAACCATTTCAAAAGTGAATTGATTTATAGATTCAAATGAATTGATACCTACATAGATGTTATTTATTTATTGAAACTAGCACGGCTACAACACCAATTACGCTAATTACAAAATTATCAATGTCAAATATAAGAGTCAGAATTAAATACAAATGAAAATAAGTACCTAATATGAATGATATGTCAAAATATTAGAATAAAAATAAATCAACAATAACAATACCTACAATAATTATATACAATGCAACTTTCATAAATTTTCACTGAACGCCAGACTAGTCGTAAGGACTTTGGTCCAATTATCCGTGAACAAGTCGAAGTCTGTGTTAGTGGCCAGGAGGTCGTTGAGCGCCGTGAGGGTTCGGGGCAAGGGTGAATTAGCTCGGGCGACAGTACGGCAGGAGGGCACTGCGAACAGCACATGTCTTCGAGCCCGCAGATAATTATTTGGGGTATAAAATCGAGCAAGTTTGTTATGAAGACCAGGAGCATCAACCATGCCTCGCAAGATCTTACAGACAGTTATGTTCAGTTGTTGTATAAATAACATTGACCTCAAAATGTAATTTCAGGATGTATGTTATTTAGTTGTAAGCTACCCATTTATTGATATAATAATCGGATTTGACTATGATCTGGTTGAACTATAAAGTTGTATTAATGTTAGGTTTTTAAGTCCAAATGACAGTATGCGAAAACTTTAATTGGTTTGGCAAGTCTCTATGGCCGTTTAGCCTCTCTCATACTAAACGCCATAGAATTTTGTTGAGATACCCAGACTACCTTATACCTATACCAATTTATTTAATTCCACAATCATTCATTTTGTAAATGTCAAGTGGTGGAGGAGTATCATTTTATTGCTTTTATGGTGCCATAGCCTGAAAATTATGGTTTGCGCTATGGCTCTTATAAGGTCGATCAATAAGTATGTTATTTTTATTATTATTTAGCCGTTCTCGTCCCACTGCAGGGCAAATACCTCCCTTCCCTTCTTCCACTCTTCGCGATTTAACGCTGTAACAGGCCAGGTTCGTAAGAGCGCGTGACTTATGTTTTGCTGAATTTAATTTTGACTTACATAATATTTTGAATAATGTACTTTAATCTGTTTTTGTATAATTAAGTTTAAATAACCAGCATCTCAAAAATGAATAAAAAATTATTTAATTACGAATTACCATTGAGTATTTTCAGTTTACTGTTTTACTACTTAAACCTAAATACCGCTCTTTTAACGGGACCTACATTGACCTCATACTTTAAAGAGCTTCACTTAAGCTCTCGTTTTATGTAGGTAGGTATAGCTTGCTTCTTCTTAGTTATAGTTACTCTGTGTTCTTCTCGGTAAGTATCATATTGAGCCTCGGACCAAGAAGTATGATCATTGGTCCTAGGATTGAGCTGTTCAGTCGTTTGTCAACTCCTTAAAGTTGGTAAAACCTAGTAAATATTATATTATCTGGGGTAAAACTTACCAACCAAGTAAGACCCTAAGATAATTTTGCATAGCCTGCAGGCCAATTCTAGTTGCTTTTAAGATCTGCTGCATTCTTAGGGAAGGACGAAGGACAGGATCATTTGAATCAGATCACTTAGCCACCACGGATGGAATGTAGGTAGAATAAATAAAATCGCACACAACTTCACACGAGTCACTAAAACATTTTTAAATTTT
This sequence comes from Epirrhoe alternata, assembly GCA_963565295.1. Lineage (NCBI taxonomy): Eukaryota > Metazoa > Arthropoda > Insecta > Lepidoptera > Geometridae > Epirrhoe > Epirrhoe alternata. The sequence continues at coordinate 5,175,711 of OY751381.1, read as the reverse complement.
ACCTATTTAAACAGGGTGTAAAAAGACGTCTACCGAAGCCGAAAGGGGTAGGTACAACATCCCAATAGACTACCAAATCCTAGGACCAAGTATGATACTTGGTCCTAGACCAAATCCAAAAGGATTTTCCGAAAAATGCACTAAATCCGAAGAAAACAATTCAAACGCAGTTTTCTCCGGATTTAGTGCATGAGTATTGTTTGCGTATGTTTTGGGCGCGTTTTTTTACGTAGATTGCTGGATTTTGAGTTTTAAATGTTTTTTTCTTTTATAAATGAAATTATTAGGTAGGTATGGTCTTATTATGTTGTAATAGTAGTAAATAGCCGAAAATAACAGCCCTTCTTTCCCGTGGTTCACCTATTTTGTCCACCTGGTGGACCACGGGTAAACATATTCTTCCGTGGTCCACCTGATAATCGCGTAAATTATTTTTATTGAAATATATTGCCTATTGTCCACCTCTTTTCATTGGCTAGATTAAATCTATGCAACATTGATCCCGACAAATTAAAAAGTACAACACATCCGTCAGATTCCGCTTTCGTCAGATCACTTTTTTTTGCCGTTTAAGTCAGAATTTACATAAATTTATGGTGTTGCCATAACAGGCTGACAGACCTGTAGAATAGGTTGCGAGGAGCGTAGCGACGAGCATGGTATCAATAGTGACCAAACCATGCACGAGCCGAGCGAAGCGTGCCGCGGTAGCGGCCGGCGAGAGCCAGAACCGACTTCTTCTTCTTCTTCGAAAGATTGTGTGCTCAAAGGTGGACCACGGTTAAATAATAATTTCCTATGGTTCACCTTAGTTCACCTGGTGGACCACGGAAGAATATGTTTACCCGTGGTCCACCAGGTGGACAAAATAGGTGAACCACGGGAACACTCTCAATAACAGCATGACGAACCTAAGTAAAAAAAATTTTTTGCGTTTTTTTTTTTTTTCGCTAAATATGTTTTGAATCATGGTCTGATTACAGCCCCTCAGTTTTCGGTAGCAGTCTTTTTACACTCTGTATAAAACATTATTATTAAAACAAGCCGCCGCGCCGTGTTTTATTCAAACCATCAACAGGACTTGACTGACTGACATGACTATAAATCTTTATTTAAAACTTGACATTGGCAGAATTACACCTAGTTGTGTCGATTGCCACATTAAATAAAAGAAGAAGAAGTGTGTGTGTGTTAAGTATCGCAGTCGCAGTTCGGTTCGCGTTCGCCAGCGTTCGCTCTCTGCTGGATTGGATTTAATTGTACGTGAAGTTTTTGGTACATTGTTTCTGCTAAACAATACTCTTTAAATTAGCAATAACGTTGCTGCTGCACAAGAAAAAAGGTGTTACATACGGCAGCCATCGTTATACCTCAAGTAAGTTCGCCGAAAATCGGTGACTTCTTGCTCGCAGTATCCCTAGTACCTACGTCTGTGCTTCTTGTTACTACCTACCTTTATATTTTATTTTTCGAGAAAAACAATGATGTGTTTGTAAATCCAGAACTTGCTTTTTAATATTTTTAAAGATCACTGTATGTATTTAGTTATTTATTAGAATATTTTCCAGATATGAAATTACTGTCCAGTATCCAGGATATTCCTGAATTGAAGAAGAGTACGGTACACCTCAGAAATGAAAATGAGCTCCTAGAGAAAATGAACATATTAATCAAAGATGGACATAGTAACTTACAAATAGTGACAGATTTTGATCACACCCTAACAAAGCATTCTTTGGAAAACGGGACTCCAGTACTCACTAGTTTTGGTAAGCCCATTGATTTGAAAATTGTAATATATTTTGATGAACTACAATCATTTTAAATAAAATAACATAATACTTATTCAAATAAAATTTAAGGAATGTTCAGAGACTGTCCATCGATTCCGCAGCATTACAAAGATGAAGACAACAGGCTCGCAGCCATTTACAAGCCAATAGAGTGTGATCATGCCATGAATACTGAAGAAAAAATCAAACACATGATCAATTGGTATGTGGCTGTACATGCACTGCTCAAGTAAGATATTTTCTGAACAATTAAGCCTATAGGAGTCTTAAAAATCTAGGCTAACCTGCACTGTTCTTTCACAGAGGCATTAAGTTTCCAAGGCATGAGTTAAAGGAAGTTGCACACAAAATGGCAGACAGTTTCAGGTAAGTAAAGTTTTTTACCCAGTTAGAATTATTACAATTGTTTATTATGATCTGCCCATTATGAAATCTTTCATTCGGGGTCTAGTCTAGCAGTATCACTTGACACTGATGGACTGGAGCGTGAAAGACCTACTCAATTAATTATCCCATCCCACTCATATAATAAAGCTGAAAGTTTGTGAGTTTGTTTAGATGTTTGTATGTTTGTGTATCAATCACGCCTAAACAAGTGACCCGATTTGGATGAAACTTGGAATAGGCGTAGATAGTGACATGGAATAGCATATAGGCTATTCAAAATGTCAAAAAACCACTCAGGCGAAGCCGCACACAGAAGCTAGTCTATTCTAAATGCATTTGTATGATACTAACATAGACATAAGCCTACTAAACACTAACACTAAATGGACTTACAAGTTGTCTGATTTAATAAATTGGTTTTATTTGAATAATGTTGCAGAATTAATTAATATATTCAATACTAGCTGACCCGCGCAACTTCGTCTGCGCATTATTAGGAACAAAGTGGAGGAGTTTTGAGTGAATCGAGAGTACAAAATATAAAACTCCGTCGCATGATATAATATTTTTTTATATACATGTTTCTCTCAAGAATTATTTAATAGATAAAGATAGGAAAAATCTTACCCAGATCTTGCAATGCTAAGAACAAAACGAATACGGTAATTGGTACAGAATCACTGAAGCGAGCGCAGCGAGTTTCGAACGATGGGCCCGATGGACTCGCAATTTTTTTGAAGAAATTGACTCGAAACGTATTTTTTTATAGCAAGAACTGTGTGGTTTTAAATTTCGAAATAAAATTATTAACTTATATTGCGTTATGTTTCTCACAAGAATCCCATAATAGATAGAGGTAGGGAAAATCTTACCCAGATCTTGCAATGTTAAGAACAACACGATAGCGGCAACTGGTGTCAGATTTGCCGAAGCGAGCGGCAATACCTACCCGCGACTTCGTCAGCAATATAAAATATCGAAAACTCTAAGCAAAAATCTCCATTAACTTTTCGGAACTCAAAATGATCGATCTCCGCTGTGCCTCCGCTATAGTAGAAACGCCACCTAGGAGAAAAAGTATAAAGTAGTTTGACCTCGGCGATGTAGATGGCGTTCTAACTATAGCCAAGGAAAAATATTTTAATATCAAAAAATCATAACTTCGGAGTTCGGATATATTGATGGGTGGGAACACACATGTTACATGTTTATCATTAATTTAAAAATAATTTATTATGCAAAATAAAAAAAAAAACGAAAAAATTTATGCAAAAAGTGGCTCCGGCGGTCACCCATCCTTATTATGACCGCGCCCAGGGTTGCTTAACTTTTTTCCCCATACAAACTTCCAATCCTTATTTTCCCGCCCCCTTATGGTAATTGACAAAAAAAAGTAGCCTATGTCCATCCCTGGGGTATACTCTTTATCCATGCCAAATTTCAGCTTAATCGGTTCAGCGGTTTGGGCGTGAAAAGGTAACAAACAGACAGACAGATAGACAGACAGAGTTACTTTCACATTTATAATATTAGTATGGATATTAGTATGGATTGATACTTACTTAAATATTCATACCATCTCGTAATATTTTACTCAAGGTTGTAAATAGTTAAGATTTAATTTTTAACAGAAAACAGACATGGTAAAAATATTAGAATATATATGTAGGTTATTCAAAATTATAAATCAAAATGATTAATGTATTCTTGATCATATTAATACTTTGACGACTTATACCTGAATATTTCTGTGTAATATTTACAGGGAGGGAGTTCGAGATTTAATATTATGGAGTGAAGAAAAAGAAGTGCCTGTCCTTGTGTTCTCCGCTGGGCTTGGCGAGTCAGTGGTAGCTGCTCTAGAATCTGCCAACTTTTTGCTGCCTAATGTTAAGGTATTTTAACCAATTGTTAAAAAAATACCAATTGGTATCTAATAAAGCGAATTACATACTTCCATCATTAAATCCTTTGATGTACAGCTGGGATTCAACCCTTATTAAAATTCAACCATTACAACCTTGGAAGTTTAACCTTGCCTCAATTCGAAGCTCAATCTTGCTTTACCTTAAATTCCAAATCGAGGTCGAACTTCCGCTACACCAATAAGGATAAATCGGATTATTTCTTCTGGTCTGTGGGATAAATAAAGTCGCATCTTTTTCCCGTAGGGCAGACAGAGACCACATATTTCTATTTGCTACGTTCTTGGCACATGTCTTTAAATAAACACTATGATTATTTCTTCAAGGTTGTGTCGAACTTCTTGGCGATGGATAAAGAAGATAATATTGTAGGAATAAAGGGTGAAGTTATACACACCTACAACAAGAATGAAGCGGCAATCAAGAATACGGAATTTTATGATATGGTGAAGGAACGCAGCAACGTTATTCTTATGGGTGATAACATTGGAGATGCTGGCATGGCCGAAGGAATGGATCATTGCGATGTCGTCATCAAAGTTGGATTCCTAGGACGGAACATAGAGGCTAATCTTGACAACTATCTAAACAAATTCGACATAGTATTAGTCAACGATCCGACAATGGATATTCCTAATGCCATATTGAAATTACTGTGATTTAGAGTAGTTATACAATTTTTAATAGCAGATACAAGCGTTATTCGTAAGGATAAAGCTGCTGTTATGGGTGGCACAGTAATGACGAAACAGTTGCTGCTGAAGTCTAAAAGACCTATATTATTGGATTTCTGCTGTCCAAAGCAAATAACGCTTAAATCTGAATAGACCTTATTTTTTGTTGGAGATTTTTTTACTAAATGTTTATTAATTTGGTTAAAAAGTACAATATTGTACGATTTAGTTTAGTTTTGTTGTGTATTTAATATGCAATTTTTAAATATACTGTAGATAGATAAATATCGGCGTATAGAGCTCCGCAAAGAAAGCGGTAGGTACCTAAGTCATATTTTGACTGATAAAATAAATAAGCTATAACAATAGTTATCACTTATTTATTTGCTACACTGTATTGTTTCACACAAAATTGAAGTTAGTTAATCATTTTCTTCTGTGTTCATTATTTTGATGAGATTTTTAACAAATACGCCTAATATACGTACTTACACTTAAACAATGAATAAATTCGGTAATATGATCGGTTTTCTTCGAGGAAGGGATATTATTTATGTACAATGTTTGGCCAACGTTCTATAAATAAACCATCTGACTGTACTACTGAATTTCGACAGTTCTTTAATTCCACACGTCGCAATAATCAAGTACCTAGCATTTTTTATTTTATAAACGTATTATGTCGTCGTATGAGTGGAAGAAGGGAAGGGAGGCCTTTGCCCTGCAGTGGGACGAGAATGGCTAAATAATAATAATAATAATAATGTCGAAGGTATGTCTCTATCGAAATAATAACCTGCCGAACAAGTGCAAGTCGCAGTAGGGTCTGTCGAAGTAGTGTTCTTTCAAAGTTGTGTGTTGTCGAAGTAATGTTCCGCCGAAACAATGGCTTATCGAACTATGTTTTTTCCAAGATGGCGACGTGTCGAAATAAACTGTCGAAATTCAGTGGTACAGTCCTTCCATCCATCTACCCTTCGCGTTGTGTGCAGGCATCACGCAGGCATTATTGTATTGGTAGCGGGGACAAGAGCTGTGTGACATCCCGCCTGCCGCGCCCTTCTCATAATAAATTCATTCCTGACTTAGAAAGAATAGTGGAATACTGCTGGTCAACTCTTTTGCTTTTGAGGCAACCGGCCCTCACATTGTCTAATTTTATGTTCTCAATGCTTAGAATAAACACCATGAACTAAGTTACAAAAATGATTCAGTGATTAAGTACTTACATAGAATTAGCCCTAATCAATTCAATCTAAGGAATTCAATATTATTGACTTTTTGCGCGCTGTTCTGTGTGATGCTAAGTGGAAAAATAAAACACTCATTTAATGAAATTAAATATTTTGTTATTATTTATAAACAACACATAAATACGAATGTATTTTCTAGTCATTGCTGTGTTTGCTTCTCTGTTATCCCAAAGAACAAGATACTTTATGAGACAATATCACAAAATGTAAATGCATAATTGAGTAAAATATTAATAAAAACTTCGACCAAATGTTAACGAAAGGCTTTCAAAAATGTTGCAGATCGTTCAACTTATTAGTTAGCAAGGATGGTTTCTTATTTGATTTGTTGGTCGAAGGACGAAATGGAGAAGCAACACCGCATTGTCATCTAATAACATGTAATTAATACTTTAGCTCACAAAGGAAGATCTGTGGAACATCTACACGATTTTAACGAACGTTAGCATAGCAGACTAGTATTTCAATTTTCAAGATTAAAATACATCTAGGTATATAATTAATTATTATAAACGCCAATACGACTCGTAGTAATTATGATGTAAGATGGCCCCCAAACAATTGGCTTATTCAATTCTCAGTTCTGAGAAAATTAGAATGCTTAATTCGATGCGTTGTCTGCTGATTAAGTGAGCATTCATTAGCTACTAGTTGGATCACATTCACATCGTCTTTATGGTCCATGCAGAACGTTGCGGTAAACTCAATAACTTTATCAACTACAGATATTTTCCTACAGAACTGCAACAAAGCTACGAGAAGCTAACTTGTACTAAAAGTTAAAAACCACTACAGTTTCATTATGGCAAGACACAATATAATAAAAATATAGAACAATAGAAGTTCAAAGAATCCCGCGTGTTACAGATGACTGGAAAATACACTATTCATCAGTTCTCATGATATAACACAATTACTTTGAAACGAATTAAAAGCTCTAAAATAAACAACAGTCTTAGAATATACAGTTATTTACACAAAGATATTTTCATAAAAAAATAGCCTACTGTACATGTAACAATTACTTTCTCTCATATAGAAATATATATTCGTCTTTATTTACTAACTAGAAACAGTACAATAGTAAAAATAGTGAAATCTTCTAGGAATCATAAGACTTCTATCGTAGGAGAAATACAGGAGCCGAGCAAGGCACTACCCAAACACTATGTAAGGCTTTACGTGAAAACAATTCTTGAAGAACAAAAGCTATAGAAATTATACAATACCTACTTGCGTTGTTATCGACATTTTCTACAACAATACTCTGATGTGTTTCATAATTTATTTTGCAACTAACCGGCTCATGTATTTCTCAATACGTCGCAAGTCGCCCTAGAATTGGGCAGTTTAGGGCAAGGCAACGGTTATCGTTATAATGTAGTGTTGATCAACGAAAGCCAATTAAAATCACAAGTCTACAAAAATATTTGATACAATATAAATTTAAGTATAATTTCTATACTAATGTCAGTCCAAACCTGACCTGACTTCCAAGTGAAATGTTAACGCGAACTAGATATATCCATAATGAACAGTTTCTAATGTGAACATTCGGGTACTTATTCGATAAAAAGTATTTCAAATATTTTTTACTTATCAATATATCTGTTCATCAATTTAAAACGACAATCAACTTGTTTTGTTTTTTGGAATCATTTTTTCTAAATATCGCCAAACATTATCTAGAGAAGAAACTAAAACATATTTTTTGTAATAAAAGGCACTTTTAGACAAACTTATACCATTCAGTTGTAGAAATACTTATACCTGTTTGTAGTCTATGCTCAGAGCACAATCTAATACAATACATAATAATACAATAAGTTACAAGGAGCAGTACCGCTGTTGGCAGATCATTGGGAACACTTGTCTTGTGGTGGGCGCACACTAACGACTAGAGAATTTGTAATATTTACATAATTATTTTGAAATTATTAGCATACTTCATGCAACATTGGAATGACGAAGCCATTAAACGTGAACAGTAACCATTTATTAAGACAAAAGTTGAAAACAAAAAAACAGTGGCATTCCAGGAGTGCCGGCAGAAGTGAAAACTTGAACGGTTCTAAACTTGTCAAATAACCCGGTGTCGAATATCTAAAATCTTTTCGAGGCGAATCCAAGAATTTTTTCTTTTTTCAAAACTACCAAACGCGCCTAAAGAAAAGAACTTCATTAAAATAAATCAAAATCTAAACGCAATGATGATGATGGTTAAACCCCATTTTTTAAATGAATAGAAATCCGCTGAATATATTAATATTTCATTCCAGTTAATAATACATTTATATTAGTACTAGATGAGGCACCAGTTAGTATCATAATAAGTCAATACCTCTAATTTATTTGTCACAATATAATAAAATAATACATACAAAAAATCACGCCTCTTTCCCGAAGGGGTAGGCAGAGACCACGGATTTCCACTTGCTACACACACTTGATCTTGACACACACACAATCTTCGCCTCATTAAAATAATTATAATAATGTTATAAATAATTATTATCAGTAAAATAATTATAATAATGTGGAATGAAAAAAATACTGTAAGTACTGAAAGGGTATTCGACTGTATCTTGTCTTGTTCTTGCTTGTAAATAAACTGCCAGGCTTGCTTGGACTCAGGTGCCTTTAATAAATAACGAAGAGTAATATCTTTATTTCTTTGAAAAGAAAATAAAAACCCATTTCTCAATGACAGGTAATATCAAAACTAGATAAAAGATACCAAACTGTGTACCTATTTTTGTATTGCAAATAAATACTTACCAACCAAAGATTTTTTATAAGTTCTTCATCATCATCATCATCAACAGCCTGACTTCACCCACTGCTGGGTATAGGCCTCCCTAAGTTTGTGCCATCCGCCACGATCTTGCGCTAATCGGACCCAGTGACGGCCCGCGACGTGTACAATATCGTCTTAAGTTCAATAAGTTCTTACTAAAAGTTATATAAAATCTTGGTTGAAAAAGCTTTAGTTTACACTGCTATTAGCGGATACACAGGCATGGTGTAGATCATTTCTATTAGTAAACTACCATCAAAATTTGGAAAAACCCGATTCAGTGGGTGCCCAACATTGTTCCCAAATTGGAAGTAGTTAAAGCTCGCCCATCACAATCTGAGCACAATCAACTCGATTGGTCCCGCTCTGTATAAAGCGATACGCTACATTTAAATAAGATTAGTTCTAACGGATCACAGCCTAGGTAAATGTAAACGGGTCGAGGTAAACTTTGGTGATGCGTTCACCCGGGAGCACCAATAGTAGAGCGAGCGCGGCGACCGCGCCCCGTCAAGTGATCGCCGTCACGTCGGACTGTGCGCGTTCCAAACCGTCCTCATCTGTTGGCCTGACGGAAAAAACACAGGCTTTCATTTTCTAGAACTAATGAAAAATCGTAGGTGAGTACGCAGCGGTTGGTCCGTCCTAAATGAGCGTTACGTACGTCCAAAAGGTCGGTAGAGTACCTACCACAAACTTATCTGGACCGGTGGCCAAAAGAGGAACTAATGAATTTAGTATTAACATAAATTATTCTGCGTACACCTAATGCGATAACAGCGCCTCTCAAACCGGTCCAGGTAAGTTTGTGGCACTGTACAATGTCTGACGGATAATGCGTCGCGTATTATCGGTCGCGTCAGAGAAATATAATCGTCGTATAATAAATCATTACCTTGCAAACTCAACTGATAATACGCGATGGTGATAAACGAAGCCCGCTGATACGATTGATTTTTTTTCAAATGAGTGTTACAGTAAGCAGAACCAATCTTTAGCTCTCTGAAGTCAGGTGCTAAACGATTGCGCATGTATGTGTATAGACATTGTGTGTGTAGAGTAAGCGAGACAGAACGACGCAACAAACTTAGACGAGTGAGCGAGGCAGCTATACAACGGTGTCTTCGTCTTACATGGGTCATCGAACTTCGGAGGGATAAAGATTGGTTGAGAGTACTGTACGTCCGTCTTAAAAGAGTGTTACGTCCGTCCTAAATTAGTATGTTACCTGTAGACGTGCGCGGCCGCTCGGTCGGTGCGGTAGTGCGCGGCGTACGGCAGGCGTGCGCGGCGCCGCGCCACGACCGCGCGGCGCAGCGTGCCCGGCCGCGTCGAGTTGCGGATCGCATGGTATGCCAGTCTGCAATACAAACACTGCCTTAAGAAACACACCTTGGTTGGGCTAGCATCAACAATTGATTATGCTCGTTCCACAATTTAATAGCCGGGTCCCTAGTCCCTACTGGGCGCACAAGTTAGCGTAGCAGCCTCGATACGCGACTCGCGAGCCTACTAGCGATTCATACTTCAGCGGAACGCACCCGCGACGACACCGTTCCGTGGAATTCGTCCAAATCTGATGTTTCCTACACTCCGTTTGGTTGCGGTCGGTTGGACAGCGGAACGGTTTTGTTGGATGCGTTCCGATCTGGATCGCTATGCTGGCCCCAGTAGTTTTGCGCACCCGAGGCAGCCACGTCCACATCGGCCGCGGCAACCTCACTTTACCGACCCGGACATTAACTTTTGACAGGTGCTAGAGAAGCTAAAGTTCCATGAAGCGTAAAAAAAATGTATTTCGGAATCTAGACGAAAATGGCTGAGGCGCTCAGAGTGGTGCTACTGTACGACATCACGCGAGAGCAAGATGAGTTGTATTCTAATGATACGCGCAGGATTAAGGAGGTAACAAACTGTTATAACACATTTTAAACTTACCTCGGCGTAAGTGCAAGCACGGTGCTAAGCACCAACACCAGCCAGTAGACAGGATCAGCGATAGCGTAGTGCATCACGCGGTAAGTCGACGGCAAGTTGAAGCAAGACACGCAGATCGACTGGTAGATCAGAGTCAAGATAAAGAACGAGATCAAGGATCCCGTTAACGCCACCAAGTGGATCACCGTCTGATAAAAACGATAAAAAAATTACATTTAAAAAAGAAAACGATATCATTTGTTTTTTTTTTGAGTTATAGTAGTGAGTTCATGAACCTTTGATGTTTTTAAATCTTCTATTGCTTTAGAACCCGTATGTTTTTAACCATTTTTGCTTATTTTAGATGCTTTGCCTTGGCACATTTTTAGTATTCAAAAACAAAATATTCAATTTTCTCACACCGCATGATGAAAATAAAACATAAATTCTTGTTTATGAACTTGTGTCGAAAACTATCGATAGAAAAACGTGTTCTATATCTAAATAAATCCGTGCGTTGTGCTTCTCTCGTGTAAACACAATCAGCAATGAGCACACGTTCATGTGCTGCTAAAAATCAATGACACATAAATAAAAGGTCTGTAAACACTCTGCTATCCCACACACTTACGAGTTTCATATAAAAAAGCTGCATGAAAATAAATTGAGAATAGTCATGTCAATTTGATTAAAGCCAGTCCATTTTGCAATGCGAAAACTGAGTAGTCCTTGCTGCAATCAAATTCACTTCCTACATAGGCTACATACTTTCTTCTTTGTAATGTAGTAGCAACAACGTGGGCTTCTATTTTCGCGTCGGCGCATCATCACTAGGAACTAAACTGAAGAAAAACTCGCACTAATAATATTATGTATGAGTCTATACTTTCTCTGCAACTTCTCTGCAACCCAAATATTGCACCCTCGCGGTATTTGAAGGATAGTCTATTGTATTGTATATTAATTGTATTGTATATCAATTAAAAACGTGGAGATGATACTTTTTTTGCATACCGAACTAGTCTCGAAGATTGGAGAGTATAGATGTAAAAAAAAAGATACTGAATGTTGATCAACTTACCCAGCTCCTAGTCTCAATAGCGACATAAAGCAGCATAACAGTGAGACAGCAGGTGACGGTAGAAACACCGAACTCCCATATATCGACAGTGGTGTCCCAGTACGCGAACGAGTTACAGAAGTATATCACGACGCTGATGTAGAGCGATTCGACGAGGACCAGCCAGTAGGAATGCGCTCGGTAAGCGAGGCCGCGCCGACTCGCGCTGTATAAACCGGCGCGTTCTGTTAGCAGAGCGGCGGGGGCGACGCGGTCGTATGCGCCTGAAATAACAACGTTATTATTATGAGCCCGTGGTAAAGAAGGAGATCTTAGATATTTATTTATTCATAAAAAATAATAATTAATTTATTACTAAAAAAGCAAGTGGGACGAAACAGGTTGATAAAAAAAATAATAATAATTACTAAAAAAATATATACATGGTCTTTCGTTTTAAACTACACAAACTGACAGGGCCTCATTTTTGGGTTGTAAAAAGACGTTTGACCGTATCAATGTAATTCTTAAGCCGATTTAAGTTTACACTTCAAAATTTTTCTTTTATTGATTTTTAGGACATGTTGCATAATATTTTCAGTGAGAACAGACGTTTCAATAATCGCAACGCAGCTACATCACGTCACACGCTCGAATGGACTAAGTTATACAAGTAGTTATATAGTAGCAGCCAACAATTGAAATATGGTCTTTATCGACTTTCTAGGGATTTTCATAACAAAAAAAAACATGACATAAATATTTTTTAATTTATTTGTTGAACCCAATTCCTGAATTAAGTTAGTTTAAAATAAAAGACCCTTTACCACGAACCCCGCATTAGGCTAAGGCTGTATCGCCTGGGCCACAACTGGGCAAAGGTAGATCTCTCCAATCATTGCGGTCTTGTGTCATTTGTTTTTGTTTAAATTGGTAAAATAAGTACAAAAAAAGAAATACACACTAATTCGAAAGAAGCTAGAGAAAAGAACCTATCCTAATTGGTCCCTAACAAGTGGACACTTGGACAGGGATAGATTTTGATGACACTTGGAATAGGTGTAGTTTGTAAACTGGAACTAATTGTAGCATAGAAGCTACTAGCTTCTGCGCGCGGCTTGGCCCGCGTTGTACCAACATTTTGAATAGCCTATATGCTATTCCAGGTCACTATCTACGCGTATTCCAAATTTCATCCAAATCGGTTCACATGATTCAAATTGATACACAAACATATAAACATCCAAATATCTAAATATCCAAACATCTAAACAAACTCACAAACTTTCAGCTTTATTATATGATTGGGATGTAAATTAATGCTCCCACGCAATTGAAGCCTAGAGGGTGGAAGCAAGTTATATAGCAGTAAATAATACAAAAAAAAACAACTTACCAATAATAATAGGAGGTAGCGCAGTGAACATGAGGTTGTAAGCCATTAGGTGGATCTGATCTATCATCACCATAGCGGAGAAGCCGCAGTAGAACTGGTACCAGAATATTAGGAACACAAACGTCTGAAATGAAAATATAAATACGTTATTGAATGCAATCCAATCAATATGAGTGATATTGTAAAAAAATAACTTTACGGCCGATGGATCTAGTTCGTGAAGTTAGCAGTTTCGATGCGCAGTAAACAAATTAGTATGTAAAAGCGAGACTGCGCAATGCGCATGTCAAACGAACCAATTAATGTGAAATGTCAAACGGCTAATAATATTTTTAGATAAATACAGGCGGGTTGGTCTTGCACGTTGTTTCTGTGTGCGTGAGCTATGACGCTCCATGTATAAATGAGCAATCAGTATAGCTTACGCACACAGAAATAAATCTACACACATAAATACCAATGCGCCTTCATGAGATAGAACAACTCCACCTCCTCTCTTGACGACCTCTGTGGCGCAGTGGGTTAAAGCCCGCTTGTGACGCAGAAGGTTGCGGGTTCGATCCCCGAGGCGGGATAAATGTTTGTATGATCTGCAAATATTTATCTCGGGTCTGGGTGTTTCTATGTATAATATGTATGTATTTACAAACAAAAAGTATATAAGTAGTATATCAGTTATCTGGTTCCCATAGTACAAGCTATGCTTAGTTTGGGGCTAGATGATGCTGTGTGAAATGTCCAGCATTATTTATTTATAATATTTAACTATAAATTAGAAACAGGCAAACTTGAGCACCAGCAAACAATCTTGTTAATAGCAAGAGCTATTTCCCATGATAATTTTAAAGTACTGACGGCATTTTTGAGGAAGAAGTATAGGATCATCCTCGCAAGTCGGTCGTAGCACCAGTGGCCGTGGACCAGTAGCAGTCGTTCGATGAATTTGAACCGTGACAGCGCGAAGTCCGCCGCCATTACCGCCTGCATACCCTCTTGTCCGGACAGACCTGGAAAAATGTATATACATGTATCAGACAACTGAGGAGAACAATTTTATTAAACAGCTGATTTTCAATTGTTTGTCTTATAATTTTGCGAATGATGATACTATGTGAAGAATGACTAGGGTAACCATTTGAATAATCTTACTGTTTTGGATGGATTCTGGGCTGATACCGCTAAACGGATTTGGATGTGCTATGGAGGCAGCTTATACCCTGGATTAACTCTCCGTTGTCCGTCTGTCACCAGGATGTATCTCATGAATTCATCATACAAATATTTCATTTTGCCCCACGCACGATTCACGCCCTTTAGAAATCTTAACTGTTCTTCTTACAACTCCATTTCTTAGGTTCATAAATCCGATTACATAGAACTAACTATAATCGCGTCATAAATTCTTTACGTGGAAAGTGAACGTTGCAACGAATTCATAAAATTAAAAAATTCAAAATATGTCCAATGTAGTTCAACTGAGTCATAAAAATCAACATTCCAAATCTAGGAATTATTAATATTTTCAAATGTAAAACATTTCAAGGCTAAACGTGTTTAAACGTAAACACCGCCCAGTCAATTGGTTTCGTGTGTGAAGCTCGGTAAAGGGGCGCGGTTTGATCGGACGATTAACCGCTATCGAACGTCTAAATACCATATCGCGTGATACTACTGCTAAATGACGGAGATAAGGCGATTCAAGAACTTTGATTACTCCGTTTTGAATAAGATAGTTTTGTTGATGTTTGTATTTTATTAAAACTAAGAGATTAGTGTCTTCCTAATAGTATTAACCGAGGTCGATCCATTATTTATTTTAAAAAGCATTGTTTAGCGGTTTTCTACATTGACCTATAAGGAAAATGTCGATGTCGGAAATGTCGCTCATTATTTGACAAAGGCTTTTTTTTATATTATAAATAGGTCAAGTACACACTATTGTAGGGTTCTTATGGTGATCATCAAAGTTAAGCGTTGGAATTTATTTAATTACAATAATTTATTTATGCCTAACTACAACATACTATTTTTCACACATTGAAAACAATAACTTTTCCAACTAAACAATAGTAGTTACGAACCTACACCGACGTCAGCTGTTTGAATCATCGACACGTCGTTGGCGCCATCTCCAATAGCCAAAGTGGTGACGCCCAATTCTTCTTTCACTGCCTGTAAGGTATCAAACAAAAAAACATCAAATCACACATCATCATTCACAGCCCGACTTCACCCACTGCTGGGTGTAGGACTCCCTAAGGTTGTGCCATCCACCACGATCCTGCGCTAAAATATACTCGTATTTATTTGGAAGGAAAATTATCAAAGATGCCTGCTAACTATTACCAAATGCCTGCTAACTATTAGTCAAAGTCAAAAAGCATTTATTCAGTAGGACCGTTGGGATCACTTAGAACTCCTGTTATTTCACGACCAATACCGTGAAGAATCAGGGCAACAAACACGGTTTGGGGCCTATCATTCCTTTAGGTGATCCATCTTAAAACTAAAAGTGAAGCTCCAGTGGGGAGCCAGTCAAAGAAAATTGAGGCTCGTCAAAGTAAGTTTAGATGCTCATAAAGTAAAAAGACAGAGTTTAGGCAAAATCATATTTTTGTACAATCTCAATAATAGTCACTTAGTCAAAATCGCCTTAAATTCACTTTCATTTTAATCTATTGTAGCTTAGAGATAGGTGGTCATACTAAGCCGATAACCGCTGGGGTAAACGAGTTCTTGAGTGGAGACCGCGACTCGGCAAACGTAGTGTAGGACGCCCTCCGGCCAGGTGGAGTAACGATCTGCGAAAGGCTGCTGGCAGAAGCTGGATGCGTCGAGCCGAGGACAGGGCGCAATGGCGCTCATTAGGGGAGGCCTATGGCCAGCAGTGGACTACTATAGGCTGATGATGATGATGACGACTAAGCTAGAAGATCTGCAGATTTTTTTTTCGGGCGGGTCTGTGTTGTTATTCCATGGTCCTACGTAGACGGTAGATTTTGATACCCACCACAGCAGAGTATACCCACACAGTATTAAGACTACGTATGTAACTGTTGAGATACAGTTATCTCTGTAAAAGCCATAGGGATACCTAAATATCTTCGAGATTTTCTACAGTCTAAACAGGACGTGTGTGTAATTAATCTGTAAGTACCGTGAGCCTTCATTATATTTTGCAAAAGCACGCGACGAAAATGTATACAGCACGCTATCAAAAGGAAGTAACTACAAGAAACATCCAACCAGTTATTAAACAAGGAAAATTTAATTTTAAAACCATGCCTTATCAAAAGTGATTGCCTTTGAGCTAGTTTAAACTAAATATGTAGTAGATATCAATGTCTGTATATTTTGTCAATAGGCACGCCAAGCATTCTCGTATCAAACATCATTAACATATTTTGGGCTTACAACTTCAAATACATAACGTGGATAAGCAATATTCTACATTATACTACTTCTACATATCTGTGTACCATACCTGTGAACTATCGAAAACTTGGCAAAATACTAAGGCATTTCAAAATTCTATGCAGTTTAGATGTCAAGTTTATGTCCGTTTGAGAGCTGCTTTCTGGGATTTTGACTTGGCAAATGACAGACACATTTAAAACAGAATTTTTTTAGAACAAAATCTGGAAGAATTGTACTTCTACAAAATTCAACCAAGGGCCTTATTGTGTAACTCAACTAGCAATCGACATCGACTTCATTTTGACATTTGAAACCTAGCCTGGACTTCAATTATCATTTTAGTATTGTGTGATTGGTTGAGCTCTATTGGGATGACAAATGCGAATTGATTTCAAGTTAGACAATAAGGCTGCAGGACGTTAGATTGCCTGGTAGCTCAGTTGGTAGAGCCAGGCGCACAAAGTTTCCTTCACAGAGGATAGCACTGAAAGAGCTAACATGACGTGATGCCAGTATCGTTACCTTGACGATGTACGCCTTCTGTAGCGGCGTGGCCCGACAACATAACACAGCGGAGCAACGCCGAGCCAGCGATAGAAAGGGAGCAACCAGCCCCGATCGCCGATCCAGGATATACGTCAATGTACGTCCATCGACAACGAGCGCTCGACTGCCAATCCCCTCGTCAGCCATACCACCTTCTAGGTAGCTTTTGATCGTAGACTCTGCGTGCTCCTGTACAAAATTTGTTTATTTAGAAATAAGATTTGAAATATTAAACACTGACGTAGAACTTCTTATGAATAAAGTGGGTGAAAATCACGTTAAAAGATTCCGTTACATAGAAACATAGCTAGTAAAAGCCTGTTAATGATCTGACGATATCACCCAGACCTTATGATCTGGGTGACATTTTCTGGGTAAATAATCGACTGACACCTCTTTCTTCAAAATCGTAGACTGCTAAAATCAGAAACCTGGATATTTTTACCTTATCTCGCGACATGAGATGCAGCAGTCTGTCAGTTTGCGAGAACAGAGCAGCAGAGTAAGCGATATTGATGGCCGTCTCTGGTTTGTCACCCGTCAGCACCCATAGCACGATTCCGGCATCTAGCAGAGCTCGAACGGTTCTTGGCACGCCTTCTTGAAGGCGATCCTCGACGCCCGTGCCGCCGACTAGTGTTAGCGCACTTTCTAGTCGTGCTAGGGATTCGCGGATGCGTTTATCACGACCTGTGAACAACATTACAAATGTAAGTTAATAATGGCGGAGCTGAATGCTTCGATCAACAAAACAACGCAAGACATTCGCTCAAATCGTCGAAGCCATGATCAGAAAGTGAAGTGACATTCGCTCAGACATTCTAGATACTAACGTAGAACACTTAAAAATTAAAATAAAAGATGATGAAAGCCAAATAGTTACACCAGAAGTAGTTTCGAAAAAATATACCTACGTTCATGCTAACGCAGACAAGTGCAGCCTACGATTCATGATACTGTATCTACAAAATCTATAGTACTCTACACTCTATCATATCATTAATCATATCCGAATGAAAACTGAAACGACCAATGTTTCATCGATGCACAGCCTTATGAAGAAGCATTTTGTAGAAGACCATTCAATCAAAAGTCGAGGCACTTTCCCACTCGAAACCTTGCTAGTCAAATTTCGATATGAACCAAAGTCACAATTTTCTATTCATGCCAGCAGTCGCTAAGCACCATAGAGGGCGTACACTCGTACACCCACAATTTTATAGGTACTTTTGTTCGACATTGGACGATTTTATTATGTCAGTAAGCACTTTGTTTTTACTGCGTTCGGTTAGTGCTCATTTAAAATGAATACTAATTTCTATCTATTAAAATAAATAAGGAGTTTCTTGTTTTCGTGATTGTTTACGCTAGAATTAAATTCTATTCTCGATTCGAAAATATTATATCTCGTAAAGGCTAACGTTTCTGACAAACAGGAAAACCTTTTATGAAATCATGCAATAGCAATTTCTTGAATTGTGAGTAATTTAATTTATGAAACTGTGTCTTTGATGGATAATGAAAGATTTATGACTTGGGAAGAATGTATACCATGATTTACCTGTAACGTTATAAAGGTGACTCAATATATAACTGTATTCAAAATTTAAGCATCATATACTTTATGCGATTGTGTTGCAAAAGTCATTAGAAGTGTCTAACAAACATGATATTCCTAATTCAAGAGAGATTCATTCATGATATTCCATGGTACAATTTTCAAATAAGTTTCATTTTGTGCTACCCTACGATTGCCAAATCGAAAGAAAAATTTTAAACTTTTTCTACTGTGTAGAGGTTTAAAGTAAAATAAGTAACGTGACTTCTTAGACTATTGTCTATAACGATTCAGATTACAGCATTAATACTTGAAAGAAACTAACATAACCATTTCCTACAAATTGCAGTCAATTCAAACAATTTACAAATCGCGTGACAGCTTACCTTCTCCCATTTCCGAGGCTCGAGCGTGCGAAGCGAGCCATTCCTCCCACAACGCCGGCTGCATGTTCCGTTTCGCCATGACCAGCGTACGTAGACCCGCGCGCGAGTACTCGTTGAGTAAAGAGCGGGTTTGCTCGTAAGCGACCAACTCGGCCGACCCAGCACGCATAGGCGTTAGTGCAGATAGAACTGTGCTGTCAGCGCCTTTTACGTACAACACCACCTGGGACAAATTGTAATTAATGAGCTAAACCGGGAATTTTTATAGTTTCAAGCATGATTTGTGATAGACCTTCATTTTAGAGAAAGATTTTATTGTATGTTTTAGCTCATTCATTTACATATGAACGCGGAATTTGGTTCTAGGTCTCACGATGTTTACCTTCACAAATTATGATTGTAGCAAAGATATGCCGAAGGTACGAGACGAATGTGTGTATAACCATCGATTACATTTTAATGACGTAGTACCCTGACCTTTCCAACCAGTATAATCTTATCATTCACTCATTCAAATATGGTTCAAGGTTGAGGACACACCCATAGTCCTGTTTAATCTGAAGGTGTGCTAAATGGCATTAGGTGAAAGGGTAGTACCTGGCTACATTCAGACCGGTCACATGTTTGGCGCGAACATGAAGTTTCGCGATCACTTTCACTATAGTCTTTTTCACGCCGGAACGTATGCAAGACACTTCGAGATGATGTCAAAATTAGTCTTATAGTAATGTCCTAAAGTTTAATCGAGATTATCAAAATCGATTTTTGGTTCACTACTATCAATTCATCTCAATCGATTACAAGGTTCATTCATAGACAAAATTACTAAATCAACGATTATTTCTTTACCTATCGATTCATCAATTATTTCGATTTTCATTTTTGCACTCTCTAATAGATTACGTTCCATTTTACTCAGTACTGTTAATTGGCGGAGTTTTTTAGAAAATGTTTATTGTTTCTTTATTTATATTTTATGGCTCGTTTATGATAATTTATAAAATAATTAAACAGGAAATAGACAAAAACATTTTTTTTTGTATGTTTTATCGTTTAATTTTTTTTCTTGACTTTTTTGTTTCAAAATTGTTGTGAGCCACACAACGTGAAACGAAACAAGTTCAATGTGTCTTGCATACGTTCCGGCGTGAAAAAGACTATAAGTCAGACAAGCCGATACTTTAGTAAAAGTGGTCAGCCTTTGCAAGAAATTAAAAGTCACACACTGAGTCACTGCTGGCAAATTTTGGAATTAACACTTGGCGAATTAAACGAGCCTTGGAGAACGCAGGAAATAAACCGTGAAATGACTCGAGGAAATGACTGAAGGTTAATTACTATGTCGATTATAAGCTCTGCGGGTGATGGTATACTGTAAACAATCAACAAATAAACCCGAAATAAAAAGGTCTCTATAAAGATTTGACGATTACTACGTGTGCACATCACATCAACCGATCCAATATACTCAGATATTTTATTAGACAAAGCTCTACCATGTCGTGTGTCAACTTTTTTTTTTTTGCGAGCCGTCCATCATTGAGAAACGTATGCAACCTTTTTCTGTACGATTGTCTATTTTTTTGTGAATAAACTTTGATTTGATTTGATTTTCACCTGTCCCGAAGAGAAGTGACCCTCATATTTAGAAATCAGCTTACAATTGTAGGGATGGATGCCTTACCTGTCCAGTAGAGGTACGCATAGCAACCGACATGCACTTCCTATTGCTGTCAAACTGCTGTACTCTTAGCACCTTAAACTTCGAAAGCTCGCCTCGAATGCCGAGTTCAATCTCATCGGGCGCACGATTTCGCAACTCGTATCCGTAAGCTAGCGCCGCTTCGGCCAGAGCCAGTTCATCGGGACTCTCAGCCTCGTAGCGGGCCACCTGGAAAGAGACACCACTGATATACATCATCCTAACACTTATGCGAGAATTTGTGAGGATGGATGTGTCGATGTATGCATGTTTGTTCTCTTTATGTGAATGTGGCACAGAGATCTGGAATAACTCACAGGGCACTTTTTATCCTGGATGAGGGATGTATTCCCGAGGGAACGCAGCTAGTAACTATGTATAATATCAGAACCTCGAAACTTAATATTTTATCATATTATTTGGTTTCTAGTTACAAACAAAACATTGTTTAGCATTGTTATATAGCAGACCGATAGACGTAATTATGACGATTAGTTTCATATTGGTAGGTGTTTACAGGACAAATAAAATGTTATTATGAATTGGACACAGAAAAGTGTAGGAAAGAATTATCATAGTGAATTATCATATAAGCAATAGACTTTCAATAATAAATTAAGTGTCATTATCATCACTAACATAAATTGAATCGGGAAATAACATATTTTTTCTAACTGCTAAAAGGTTTTATGATAAGATAACTTAAGAATTGCTACGTTTTTAACAACAAAATATCGTTTCTATCAGTTGCCAAAGAATAAGAATAACCTAAATATAAATACATTTAGATAACAGTTATTTTTTTTACTTTTGTGGATGAATAAGAACAGTTTCACTGATACTCATGGTTTCTACCCACGACACGACACGACACAGGGAATCCAAGATGTACAAACAGGATTAGGTGACTGTTGCGTGTTTTATGGGACATATGCTTAGTAGGTACAACTGTTTCTTTGAAAAAGGGATCGATCTTGACAACCTCTGTGGCGCAGTGGGCGAAGGCCCACCTGCAACGCGAAAAGTTCGGTTCGATCCCCGCCGCGGGACAAATGTTTGTATGATCTACAGATCGTCTCGGGTCTGGGTGTTTCTATGTATAATATGTATGTATTTACAAACAAAAAAGTATATAAGTAGTATATCAGTCATGTAGTACCCATAACACAAGCTATGCTTACTAGATGATGCTGTGTGAAAAAATCTAGCATTATTTATTATTTATTTATCACAGTTTGGGATAATACTACTATTTGCATGACACATTCTTAAGTATGTATTGCGACATATTGATAAATGTACGGTCTACCTTACTTCACATTTATCAATGTCGGCTTGACTGTTCTAGGTAAAACAAATGCTATCTATGACGCACCGTATCGGTCAATGCGTGATCTATTTACAAACTGAAAAAGAACTAACATCTAATCAACACATTATAGCAAAGATAGCCGATCGTAAGTATTATTTCCAAAGCATTTTTTATCAGTGGCATAAAACATAGATAAACTATATTAGTTTAAGTATTAACTGATCATGGAATTAATAGAAAAAGCAATCAGACAACGAGCAAACATTTCCATCCGTTTAGAGCTCGTGTTATTGCGCAAACAAATTTTCCGAGTTCCGACCCATTGATTGCCGGGATTTGAATTCTTTCGGATAAGCGAATACATCCTACGTTACACGTTACCTACACGTATATATTACGACTATGTCAAGACTATACCCACCATACATCACGCACCATACTACGTATCCTTTACTAAATAAGTTTATATCATTTGTAAAATATGAGCGTGATTTGGTCTTCCAAGCAGTGTTGCCTAGCTCTTAAGACATACAAAGTAACACTTTAGGTCTTCCCACATGACTAATCCAATATGATAAATGCTAAAGTTTGCAAGGATGTTTGTTTGTATGTGACTCTATCACGCTACAGCGGTTGTTAAGAATGTAGAAACTTCGGATACTTTTTTGGCTGATAATAATCATTATTTTATTCGAGCAATCGCAAGCGGAGTCGCAGACGAAATTAATATTGAAACTTTCCATATCAAAATATTATCATTTAAATGTATTGGAAAGATTTGAAAAAAATTGAAAATGCATTCTTCATACCTGGTGTTCAGTCGTGGTGCTCGGTGCAGTGCTGGAATTGTCATCTTTGGATGAAAAAGGCATTTTTGGTAGTCTTATCTTCAAAGGCGAAGTCGTAGACGGCGGGGGCGAAGGGGTCGTCGATCTTGACTCAGTCAATCGTGAATACCTGTCAAACAATAAACAAATTATGAATCAAACTACATATTTAGTGACGCATACATAAAATAAGTAAATAAGTAGCCGATCGAAGATATTTAAAAAAATTCATAATTCTTCAACATTTCAACAATTGTCTAATAGTTTTATAATTATTTTTTACTAGCTGTCCGTCGCGATGTTACTCGCGTTCCCTCGGGAAAACTTCACTTTCCCGGGATAACATAGGGCCTATGTTCATCAGGGATAATGCAAGATTCTAATGGTGAAATAATTTTTCAAATCGGTCCAGTAGTTTCGGAGCATATTCTATTCAAACAAACAAATCTTTCCTCTTTATAATATTAGTCTAGATAACAAATGGGAACATGATGATGTTAACGTGGATGATCTCTGATCAAGATCTAAGAATCAGGGTTTGAGTGCAATACTTTATTTTCTGAGTATTCACTACTGTAGTAGGATTTTTCAGTATGAACAAGAAATAAGATAACACTATATGGTACCAAAATGGTAATAAAAGTAATTTAAAAAAGCAAATTCTGTAAGCAAAAGAAACAAGCTCACATATTAGCAAGCCGCAACTCTAGATAACTAAACCCATTTTAGCAATCAGTCCGTTTATCGGTGGACGTCATGCATTTTAATTAAAAAAATGGTGTGTGAATGTATTGTTTTCACACGTAAAAATGATGATTCGCACGCTTGTCTCGCATACGTCAAGTCGTTATCGCGCAAGTCCTTACGTTACTGGTGGCCTTCAAACCTCTACTTTCAATCTCATTACGGTCACTAGACTAATAATGTTACAAAAAATGCATTTCATTATTCAGACTCTACATCGATAACGCAAACAATACATCCTATTGTTTGATTTCTATAATAAACAACAAGCCTTAGTACAACGTAAATCATGCTCGTATTTCTGTCGAAACAATACGGGTATTTGTGGAATAAAACACCTACCTAAAGCAAAAAATTGGGATAACATCACGTAAAGCCGCGGTTAAGAACTAGTATTTATAAGACAAACGCTTACTTATCGTTAGATCGCAGAGTGCCGTTGGAGCGTGAAGGTTTTTCGTCGGAGAATTGTTCTGTGGCAGAAATGGAAACGCTGAGCTGCATATTGTCCACGTGCGGCTGACTCACGACCACCGTGTTGCAAACCGCCAACATAAAAAGAAACTCGCGAACCTGACAAAGGAAACTACGAATCAGCAAACGGTAGGTATATTAATTTAGCATTCGAAATAAACATGTTTTGTTTACCTTCTGAGTGTGAGCTGCGTCGTTGTTGTCAGTGAGGTGTTGGAGAAGTCTTCTGTTAGGCGATACTTTGGTGATAGGAGTAACGATTGGCGGTAAATCAGGTGACGGTTCCGCCGAGGGGCCGGGAGGATGGTCGTAATCCACTCCGTTGACAGTGCACCGCCTGAACACCATCTTGTTCTCAGTCAGTGTCCCGGTTTTATCACTAAATAGGTAACTAATCTGTCCCAACTCTTCAGTAATATTTAATGCGCGGCATTCTGTTCGAATATTCGTCTCGGGATCATACATCTCTACATCTTGGTGTATGTGATACACTTGTAACAGCTTCGTCATTTCTATTGTGACGTACAACGAGACCGGTATCATGACTTGTAGGGCGATTATGTAAGTCCAGAATATGAGTAGCCCCTCGTAAGCGGGCCTGCTTGCTGTGGGGAGAAACGGAGGTTTGTTCACGATAGTACCGACTAAATAATGGTCCAACCAAACTTTGCAGCCGACGGCGCCAGCGCAGCAGAGGAAGAGGAGGACTAAGACACACCATATCACATCTGTGTTCATTTTCTTTTCTAAACTAGAGCACTTATATCTAGGTCCGCCGTTGTTGAGCATCGCTTTGGTCTCGTGCCCGGCGTACACGACGATGCCCTCGACGTAGTCTGTGTTCTTGATCGTGCATTCCCTGAGGAGCAAGTTTTCTGAGTTTAGCGGCACGCGCGCTCCATTGGGATGTGAGATTGTGCCAGTGAATCGGTATATTTTTGTCGACGGCCGTTCCACTTCTACAGAACTTCTGAATTTGATTGGGCTAAACTCAAAATGCTGCAAAGAGAAAACAAACGATTAACCAAGGTTCAGGTAAATTAGAGAAAGTTTCCCACGGTACTCTGGACAATACGATATTCGGTGTCATGCCCATCGAGTTGAGAAAATTACTTTAGTCAGAGTTAATGCGTTGATATTGTTTTATTGGACGTGATGACTTTACGTCCGTAATCAGTGAGAATTTACTTGAACCTTGAACTAAGACAATCACTTCATTTAGCTTCGCAAATTACTTTATTTTTACAACAACTGTTTCAATACTGTTTGCATACGTAAGTACGCAGCGTAAAATACAATTTTGAATAAGAGAAAGGTTTTGTGATAAAAACTCTTATAGAATTAGGCGCTTAGTTAGGAAAGACCAGTAGTATGATGCCCTGATGATGATCTTTTCATACTATTCTATTCAACCATGGAATGGGATGATGTCCTATGATCAGTATTTTAGTTCAAAACATGGAACAGGTACCTTTTCTTTAAATCCAGGTGCAACGACCCTCTGTTTCAAATTGGTCTCTCCGTCTAAATTGCAGGTGTCAAGATAGCAGATACCCAAGGGGTTTGAGGAATGCAGCAGCACCATATCCGCAGGCACAGCTTCGTTGTTCGACAGGTGGACTAGATCGCCGATGCGCACGTCACGCCATTTCATTCGCACGTACCGCTCCGCTGATCTGTGCAACAGGGATAGAAATACGTTTAATGAGTTTGATATTTTTATTGCCATTCTGTTCAAACAATTGTGGTGCTATTTTAAAACATAAAACTTATTTAAGAACGCCTAATGAATGGATTATATTTTATTACCATGATTTATCAGATTGATCCAACAATTGAAGTGCCTCGTATTTCAAGTTACGGCACAGGTTATGGTTATGAATTTATGATATTTATATGAAAATAACTCCGTTATTTTTCACCTGCCATCTTGCAATTAATTTCATGTCATTTCCATGCCAATAAAAAGAGATAGCAACCGAATAGAGACAACAAGAAATATTGTATCGACTTATTATTCTACTTTCAATAACATATTTTTTTATTAAACTAATAAGTGTTACACAGTGAACATTAGAATCGCGGCACCTTTCTTAAACTATCATGAATGCTTAATGGAACACACAATTGATATTTAATTGTTTAATGCATTTTAGATAAGGCTTTATGTTTTGTTGCGTTTGTTAACTTAATTAATAATACGAATAATGTTGCACTGTAATTACAGGCGTGGAGGTAATATGAGTTCAACCATATCGTCAACGTTTATTGCACGAGTAAAGGGCCGTACCAATTAACTTTACTGGTAACAAAAACATTTCCTACATTCACGAAAATCCAACTGCTGATATCAGCACAACATAACCAAGTACGGTGCGCACCACCGATCTATATAGGTCTCTGAAGTTAGGTGCACTAAACGATTGCGCAGGTTTGGTAAAGTATAGGCGAAATAGGACGATACAAAAAACTAAGCGAAACAGATAGAGATAATTTATTTGGAAAAACATAGAGGCAGCTATATAGCATACATAGATAGCTTCGTCTTTTAGGCTTCATCAAAAATGGGTTGTGCCTTGTGCGTACTGTAGTGTGATGTGATTTACATCGAACTATTTGAAAGCGTGTCCAAATATTTTGTGTCACAACGTGATGAAATGTACAACATCAGTATGATACTTTAGCTGCACACTTATGACTAACTGTGACATAACGTAACAAGTTCTGTAATACAGTGACAGTCTACTCATACACTCCCACTAAAACAACAGGTAAGTCTAATAGGAAAAATCTTTAAGTTTTTGAACTGTTTTGACTGGACTCGAAAATACAATACCACTCATAATTATAACAAAGCTAAAAGTTTGTGAGTTGAGTTTGTTTCGATGCTTGTATGTTTGTGTTTCAATCACGCCTAAACCAGCGAACCGATTTGGATGAAACTTGGAATAGGCGTAGATAGAGTGTAGATAGAGACACGCGGGCGAAGCCGCGCGCAGAATCTAGTATAATAATATACAATAAATAATACAATAGTATAATGCATGAATAAATTATTAAAAGGAAATATCAGGCGAGGTTAACTACCTCATGCAGAAAGTAGTGAACAATAATTACGAATATAAGTTCAAATATAACTTCTAAGTATTTTATTAGTAAATGCTACGCAAACATACAATTAAATGAGTGGGCTTTATCCTGTTGTACTTTACCCAATTAGTCCTTTGTCTACGAGGTATTCACACAAGTTAAAAATTATTCGATTTCTCACTAGAATTAATCACGATCACTTACGACCGTATTCCATTCATATCATGAAGCAAATACGTAGTGACGCATAACTTTAGGTATATAATTGTATGAGCGAGCATTGACTTTAAAGTTTTGTAGAGGTCACTTTCACCTCACGAGAAACGATGAAGTCGGAAAAAGTAAGGCGTGCGCGGCTAATTCCGCCATGAAGAAGTGTGTCAACTTACATCAGCGCGTGCTCTGGGTATGCCAATGTGAAGGCCAGCTCAGCCGGATATTGACTACGTCTGCTTTAGACAGAATAATCCCGACCGCAAGAAACATTGTCTATGGAAAACTGGGGAGTATTCTCCCTAGTTTTTCTCAAATGCGCAAGGGATAATGAACATTTTGTACTTTATCAACTTTCATTATGAGTAAATCGTTTTTTGTTAAACCAGTGATAAAAGTGTTTGTAGCCCTGATTCTTCTCGGTATTGGTCGCGAAAGAACAGGAGTAAAATTTTTTTTAAGACTATTTAAGTGATCCCAGCTGTCATACTGAATAAATGCTTTTTGACTCTGACTTTGAAATACGGTTAAGGGTTCGTCAGATACTTGGAGCCGCCAAGAGAGTGTCAGCTTGTTTTTGGGACAATGTTAAGGTCTGAACAGTGAACGCAGTGAATGTAACAACGCCAGCAGAATATTAATCGAGGCTGTACCTAAAACTGCTGGCAGCTCGGAAAGGAAAGGGCAGTCTTTAGCCTCTTAGAACTAAGTCAATCCTGAGTGACAAAAAAGAGCTAATACCTAACATTTTACCGAACAGAGACGGGCAAACTTGAATTACCTGAAAGATTCTATGTATTTTCTGCCTTGTAACAATGATTTTACGAGTGCCTACGTGTTTACCTGAGTTGACTTCAATATTTTTATGGATCCTTTTGGCTGATACATAATTTATTCAGTTGATGTTTAGTGCCAGTCATTCAGTTATCATCATTTTACTTTACAATCGGACGATGCACCGCATTTGAATCAACTCAACTGGCTTTGTTAATGAAATAAACATTTAGACAAATAATCAACTAGAAAGGTAGAGATAATGGGTAGTAGTAAACAAGATGAACGATGTTTTCACTTCCGTTGATTAAGTTTTTTGTTCTAACGCAAGTAGGTATTTTAAATTTTGTAAGAACTTCAGGGGTTTCAAGGTTTTTTTTAAGGAAAAACGTATCAAAAACGCAGTTAAGTTACCTAAGTTGAATACTTGGGAGATATGAGTAGTACTACAATACAAAGCTAGACAATATTGATC
Source organism: Epirrhoe alternata (assembly GCA_963565295.1). NCBI lineage: Eukaryota > Metazoa > Arthropoda > Insecta > Lepidoptera > Geometridae > Epirrhoe > Epirrhoe alternata. The sequence continues at coordinate 5,146,991 of OY751381.1, read as the reverse complement.
TAAGTTACAGTTGACATACTTTGACTTGATTTTGTTGATTTTGAAGTATAATCAAGACTACTACAATAACTTTTTATGAAATAGACCAGACATCTTTATGGTACGTTATTCAGTTATTCTCCGAAATCCGAAGCGATTAGGGCAATTCCACAAAACAAGAACACTTGGAAATTCCGGGACAACATAAAGTTTTTTTTTATTTTCCTTACAAAAGTGCAAACTAAAATAAACTAAAGCATGTTACCATGCCATATTTACAATACTAGAAACTTGTGGTTTTATTATCATGACAACCATAATTCGTTGTTGTATAGGTATTCCATGCTCATATGTTAAGAAAGAGGAGGCTTTTCTAACACAAGTTATCTTAACTTAAATGAAAAGTTCCCAACCCTAGTATAAGCAAATCACTTGTAAAAAACAATAAATACATTTTTACTTTACTTATGTTGGCTGGGAAAATTATGCTTACAGCGAGCTATAAAAATAAGCAAAATTACCATTTTATTATTACATTTTTTTTACCCTTTGATTTGAGTTATTCGGGTAAAAAAGTAACACGGTGAATTTATTTTTCTATAGGTAGGGGCAAGTGCAGAACATGGGGACTTTCAAGAATTTGGAATAAACCATTTTTTATTTCTGAATCAGTATACTACATTTTGGACGAGCGATAAAACGATTTTTTTTTAAAGACCAGTAAGTACTTATCCCAATTTCATTCAAATAATTCAGCAAAGTTTGACTTAGATGAACCTGCTCAAAATAGTGAAGGAAAAATGGCCAGAAAAAGACATACCTACTTGGGTACAATATTGGTACGATATGGGTACAAAGTCAAAAAGCATTTATTAAGTAGGGCCGCTGGGATCACTTGGAATCGTCTTAAAGCTAGGTGATTTTACTCCTTTTCCTTCTACACATTTTCTGTAACACAGTTTTATTTACAGTTTATGCAGATAACTAAGTAAAGACGTCTATCGCTAAAATGAACTTATTCAGATATACGAGACATGTTTCAAACTAAAGTTATAGGACAAGATTTAATGCATGGTGGATACTATACATAATTTATTTCAAGTAATGGCTGACGAGTAAATAATCGTCTCCCCGTGACTTAAGAAGAGTTACAAGTACCGTTATCTATTCGCTTTCATTTATCCGTGCGGCTTACAAGCATGCGAGAGAAACTCGAAGTTGTATGCGGAATATGTGCAAGGAACACCTTACCTACCAACAACATTAAAAACTTATTGATTAAAGTCATGTGTGATTGGTCAACAAGCCTCTAATGCGTTCGAATTAGCCTATTGGCAATGAAAACTATTGAAGAAATTACCATCCAAGGTCTTTATAAATCAATACCAATCAGAGGACTCGTTACAATATGCGGCGCGATGTTAGACGTAGCTGTCTGAAAAAATGGAAATATACCTCTGCAATGTTAATACTTTCATGGTAGCGTAGTGCATTGACTTTGAAGCCAGCACGAGCACCGGGGATTCCGGATTCATTAGACATTGTTGCATTGGAACGAGTTCTCGACAGCTGGGAACTGCTCATTTTCCGTCTAGGTAATTACCGCAGACATCAGAAATAAGGTAGAGCCTACGTAGAAATACACTTTTAATCTTGTGCTTATTAATGCGTAGAACTCATTTCTCTATTAAATTATAAAAAAAACTGACCTCACTGATCACTTATTATATTAAAAAATATTTTATTCCCAAGTCTTGTATATTATACCTTTTAATAAAACAGCTGTTCTATCTAGTTCCTAACTTCTTAATTTCAATAATTTCGACTAATACCAATACCACCTATTATTAATTAAATTAAATCTCGGAACAAGAATCTACCTAATCAGCGATGCAGTATGTTTAGCATATTATTTTTTGGTTCAATGGCATTATAATAAAGCCATTGAAAATAGAAAGTAAGACATTGTTGCGAACAATGCTTTGAAAGTACGAGTTTACGTTGGATGACATATCAGTGGAGCCAGAGGCATTGTTTACAGAAAACAATGTTTAGTAAAATAATACAGTCAATCATTCCTGAGAACAAGCACGATCATGCCATAATTGAAAGACTGGAGGCTGAATTGCATATTACATTACACTATCATACATTAAGATATTCTAATGGTCTCATCGAGGCATGCCTTCGTTGACCCAATAACACCCACCTAAACGCTCAATGGTATGCTTAATGACAGCACCAAATAGTCATAGTCCAAGTTAATCTAAGTTGAGGACAACCACTACGGTGTCATGTCATAGTCAGACCGACAGAGTTGAGTAGGAAGTGATAGGTCAGCCAAGTGGCCTCGGTTCGCGCGACAGCTTGTACCGTACCCGAAGCGTGAGCAAAAACTGCAACACCCTGTCTCGAGAGACGTACCTATTGTAGTTCTCTCCAAACCGGATGCAGGGCGACCTTCAGGCGCCTCAGGGACTTGCAACTAGTTCCGACGAACAATAGCTCAGAGACAAGGTTAACTATGAGAACAGGCTAGATTTTAAAACGCGAGTGTTGTAACACTTATTACTTTAGTCTTAGTGTTACAACTTTTACACTTTAGTCTATTAACGAAATATAGCTTTTATTCAAGTTTACCCAAAAACAATTCACTTAGAAACAACAAGAGCTAAGGTAATCAATGCTTCGAATGAAAATCAACGACGATTGTATGAAAGACTTGAATTCTACAACAAATCAGAAAAAGTTGAAAAGGAATAGAAAATAATAACAATTTCACTATTATAATAATTATGTCGTTCCGAGAAATTTTAAGAAATTGCGCTTACCAATTATACCAACGTTTTTGCAATAAGCATTCGTGAAGACCCTCAAACTACAAGGATGACTCATTTCATCGCTTTCAATTTTAGTAACTAAGTATACAAAGTTTTGGAAGGTAAAACTAGTCGGAGGTCGGTGGCGCCTTGCACTGCGCAGCTAAACTCGTTTCATTGTAAGTTATTATTCATCTGCATGTAGATAGAGTACCCCAACTCCGAAATTGGAATGTAGCCAATGTTGGTTTTCATCACAACGCGCAATTCAATATTATTAAAAGGTATCGTCGAACTAAAGGAACAAACACTTTGAGAAAGACACCAAGTTAAACAAGAATAAGGACATTGGGTATCTGCCACCTGTACTTGAGTTGGTCGTCCATCATCAAAGCCTCGATATACAGGAAGGGTTGTCTTGGCATTAAAATAAATAGGGGATGGAACCTTCGTCGATAGAAGTAACCTACTTATAAATGCCCGGGCGGGACCACCAACTCGATAAAAAAGTGCCTTCGAGAGGCGAACTTGAAATATCTTTTCTATCATGTCGTGTAGGAACTTGCCTGTACGGGACATGTATTTATAAAATAAAATAGCATCACGACTTTGACAGATTTTGTGGATGGGAAATCTCCCATGTTTATGAATCCGCTAGAAACTTCGCAAATTAAAACATTCAATAAATAAAATACTGCGCACATGCAAGGCAATACCAAGAAAGGATAAAGTGTGGGTTTTCCTAGTTCGGGTTACCATACACAACCCACAACCGGGCATATTTTGCAAATAGGTACCTATAATGTTTTAAGGTCGAGTTTTACATTACATTGCAGTATCATTGATGGATGAAACACGCCACCTCCATCGATGTCGATTCGACATTGACCGTGCGTCGTGATTGCCGTTCACTCGGCCGGTCGTTTAGCATGAATGTTTTACTTTGTTGACGCCACCAATGGATTCAATCTGATATTCAATAAAGATTGTTTTTCATGCTTAGTAGTAGAAAGTAGAGCATAGAATAGGTGAAGGTTTCGAGTAGTTTTACGAGGAAAAAGGGGTAGGTTTATGTGCAATACATTTATTTTGTGAAAAAATAAACATTCCTTCGGAAACAGAACTCGCATAAAACATGTGTTCGGTCTTCTTCAAAGGAAATATATTAAACATCCTGCTATATTCAGCGATTGTGAGATGGGACCCCGTCGCATCCACTAATGACTGGGACATGTAGTTGTTTTGCAAGCCTTAGGTATATTTCCTCAATCCTCATATAGCTGTAAAGATGTTTGTAGCTCTGTTAATTACAGACTAACTGAAGCGTAAATTGTTTCCACCCACCGTTCTTTGCTAATTACTTCGTATTACCACTTATTACCATAATAGGAAAAGTTATAGGTTTAAGTTACATTTTATCACAAAGCAGCTATAAGCAACATGGTCATGTTGCTGCAATAATGATATTTTTTTTCTGAATTCATTCATTATAACACAAATCTTAATACTCGTTTAATCACCATAAAAGTAGATTATTAGCCAATGATTGGCGTATAGTTCAATTGTTTAAAAGGAACTTTAATATGACAAGAAGAAGGAAAATTAGCAAACGAAACAATTGTATCTAGATGTTATCGAAATATCTATTTTAAGATTGAGATACTGGACTGCATCCCTAAAGTTTAAAAAAGGAAATGTCTTGAATGAGGTCCAGAATCCAGATATATAATACTGAATGAGATACAATATAGTCTGTAGTGCAGTGCAATACGATATTGCAATTACAAACAGCTCATAGTAAATAAAATATAATAATCACGATCTGTATTTACATGATTAAAACTTCAAATTATTGCGATGGATGTGATCGCATTATTGTTAATTTGTAACCGAATTCCAGCAAAACTAAATAGTGTAAATCTACGCAAAACTGAAGCGTGCTCATACATAGAGCTCCACCTAAAGATGATTTACATAATAAAATATCTTAGTAATATGAATGTGTCGTAATCGCAACTCAGTGTACTCTACTTCACAATCTAATCTAAAACACAGCGCTATTTTCCGTTAGGAAGAATGGTCGAGAGAATCTGTTGCAAAAATAGATATCGTTTATTGAATAAAAACAATCTCTCATTGCTGTGTTTTTCTGATTATATTATACCTATCTTATTCTACTTGTTCAGATAAATAAAGATATCGAGTTACGCCTACACATTTTAGTGTGTATTAATCACTTTGTAGCGTACAAATCTATTAATCTCTATCTACCTACATACTCGCGAATTTAACTACGACACGCGCGCGATTCTTATCCAATAAAACATTTGTTGGCCAAGCATCCAATAAAAGGACCTGAGGCATAAACAATAAACATGGTCTCCTAATACAAATTTTGCAAAATTCGATTATTTTATCAAGGGGAGAATAAATTAAACAGATATTTTCTAATATCGTTGGTGATGAAAAATGAAAAATTTAAGTTAGTAATGATCTAACTGACTTGCCTACAATGCAATACGGATACGGAACCAGCTGATGATGATTTATCGGTGCGTGACCAACATTGGTCTGTTATGGTCCGGTTCGCACTTGAATATTTTTATTAATAATGTTTGAAGACCGAGGGTATTCTGATTTTGATGCTTGATTCTTTCTTATATTGATTTCAATTGGTGTCAATTGACGTTATTACATTCGATTGTGTCCAATAAGCCTCGTTGCATGATAACAATTTAAATTTTGCACAGATTTTGCAAAGTATAAGCTGGGAAACAAATTTTACGCAACATTATATGACTATGGGCAAGTGAAACGGCATTAAAGTTACTATTTCACATAAATCAGAATGTAGCAGTGAGCTTTTATGTTTTGAGAACACGCAGTTTTTAAATGACTAGTGGTAATAATACGACCTCACTCGAGTTCCAATTCCAGTTTCAAATTTCAAATCAAGAATTAAGAGAGCGACGAGAGTTGTCTTATTTATGGGGTCAGATTTATTATGCACACAAGTACGTCTTGTCTTCCAATTAAAAGAACAATTATAGTGCCAGTGATGGCAACTTTACTCTACCAATCATGCAATTGATCACTCAGTTGCTGAGCAGGGTAACGATCGCGTAGCTGATAGCCTTGACCAGGGAAGGGAACACACCTGGATGGAAATAGCCGACCCCAGTTACACTCAGCTGAACGTAATTCGACTGGAGGACCACTGACCATCCCCAGACAGACAAGCAACTAATAATTTACGCTGGTACTAATGTAAATCACCTCAGTTTGTTGGTTGATGGCAATGTCCTTAGTTTACTGGATAGTTAAGGTCACACTGCCAAGGCCGGTCCGGAGCACGCAATTAGTAGGTAGCTCTCTGGTGTGGCTTCTTATTAACCATTTACGTAGATAGGTATAAAGCGGTCTTTCACTTTTCTGTTTGAACGAGTCAATCAAAAGCTTTAATTACCATCATAGCAGCAAACAATTCCAAGATACATCTAAAGATATTAAGTTTCCTAAGAGACGTCGTTACATTCATCCAACACACACAACCTTCACTAAAACGCTTTATTGTAGTTTTCATAATAAACTTTTTTTTTTAATTTTCATAATAAACTAGTTTTCATAAAAAATAGTTTTCAAAATATCAAACTGCTTAGTCGAGGTTGTTTTGTTCCACACACGAGTACTAACAAAAATTCTAATTAAACAATTTTAAAATGTGACAAGCCAGGTACGGCTACCGCTATACATGTATACATTGTGGATGTTTTATTTAGGCCATTCTGTAATATTTTGACACAAGTTTCTGTAGCATACCTCACATTGTAGGTCATTATTTGCGTAAATTACAATGAAGTTATTTCTAAAATGCCAAGTAACCATGACTGTTGACAGTTTCTTTATCAACTTGTTAAAGGTGTTTGGTTATGTAGATTGTAGGATTTGAAGGCTTAGCTGCAAATAAATTAGCTCAAGTTTTTGAACTATAAAGAGTAGATATTTCAAAATCATACAATAAGTAGAAGAATTAATCCGGTTGAGATAGCGGTTAACTTACATCGAAGTTAAGTTAAACTAAACTCTAATGTATGTAGACACTAGCTCTATACATCAGGAACTCGTGTAATGTAGCTCCGCTGGCGTTTATGGTAAAACTCTGACATGAGAGTAAAGACACTGACGCGTGTTGTAAGTAAGACTGGGAACCGCACTACTAACGCAATAGGAACAGATCAAGGGATTTTCCATACATACCACAAATGACCAAAACCTTGTCTTAATTTCGACGCATCGCAAGCAAAACTACAAGAAACCAGGCCATATAAGGCAACATGAGCAGTTCAGACAAAGTTAATTTAAAGAAAGTGACCACTGACTGACTCATTTTCTGAACATAAATACGAGTACCTGACCTTTAAAGCTTAATATTGCTCTGGAATGGAAAAGTTTTTATGACATCCTGAATCAGGCAATCTTTACGAGTATAAATAGATTAGCTAGGCAAACGTGAACTTTATTAATCGAATAGATCCTACTCCTGATTATAAAAGCAAACAAAGAGGTGCTAACGTTTTCGAAATTCTTCGATAGCTATGAACTACAGCGATGATTAAAAGGTTGAAATGACATCAGTCAGTAGGCATATAGTAGGTACGTTCAGATTCTTGCAAAACACTGTTAGGCAATATACAGACTAGTAGGTACTTATTAAAATGTTGAAGTATCAGGGCAGGTGCCTCTATAATAACGAAATAGTATAAAGATTTGTGTTGTTTCCTTTTATTTAATGTATTATTTATTGCTTAATTGACCGACATATTATTATAATACACTAATACGAGTATAATAAAGATAGAGGTTGCTAATTTTATAAGTTTATATGTGTTTACTTATGTAATGTAGAGTACCTAATCTCTAGAGGCCCTACATGCACCTGTCTGAATATGTTTGAATGAATCAAATATAATTTTACTACTGACCATATTTTATACGATAAATTTTACCATTTTTATAGTTCTATCAAGTTTTACTCGAACATACTGCAAAGGTAATTCGAGGTAATCTGGTGAGGCAGATGTAATCTCTGGTCGACAACTGTTATCTTTAGTGCGAATTGAATGGATTAGGTTCTCAGATAGTGATCAAGATAATGGCAGGTTTCATGTTCAAGCCAAACCTATTAGGTCGGTAAATGCTTTCATGTTTTCAATTTGCTTTTCCAGCATTTATATGATCCACTTGATCGTTTTAGTTGGTAGGTGCAACAAACTTTAAGTGCCCATGGTAACCATTATTATCGGATGCTTAAATTGTCTTTGTGTATCTTGTGGGGCCTTGACCTACTTCTCGAAACCATTCCATGCCTCAAACGCCTATGACGCCTTATTCAATATTCATGCGCACGTCATTACCTACTAATAGGAATAATGCTTTTACAAATATTTTGCCGCTAGCTGAAATACAGACAGCTTGTTCTCCATGATAGATAATTCCATATGTTATACCTACCTACTCCATATTTTACAAGTTTATAGAAGTTCGTTTCTCGTAATTCGTGTTGATGATCATATCACCAAGTGATGCATTCACGTTAAATTTTAAGTGGAGGACTAATATCGAGAGTTATAAGCTTACGATAAATTTTATAAAACATCCTAGTCTAGCAGAAATGCCAATAGATAAGAAATATTAATTGAAAGGAATATTAAAATTTAATATTGGATGTTTTTTAGTCAGAGGTAGAGCTTGAGATGTCACTAACAGCCTAGATAATCTACTTGAAAAATAATGGCATTATTTATTTTAGATTGGGGAAAGATGGGATAAATTTTATTAGAAGATTTCTCAAGGGAAAGGATTAATGGAGAGGTACAATAAAAATAAATAAGACTTCGTATTCGCCTATCATAATACAATAATGTATTTTGTAGGAAATTTCATCAGATCTCGGTCACATCCGGACATCAACCCACTCAAAACATTGGGACGACAGCCCATCACTCTGACAATTTCAGGTTTTTTAAGTCGATCTATCATGATGTGGGAGGGAAATGTTGGTCAGAAATTCAGAGGAATATGCATGCATACTCAAATAGGAATCGCCTCTACGCAATTAGTGCAGGCGGAGAGGTAGGTAATTGACACTACCTAATTGATCCAATATTCAGATCCTCTAAGCACGTCAAAGTACTCCTTCAGATAACGTCAACAATAAGCGGATTAGCAGCTTAAAGAGTTGTTCGTATGTGGTACTTACCGCAGTAAGTAATTAGGTACATGGCTATCAGTGGCCTTGTATTCACCCTTGGAATGAAATCACTGACACGATCCAAATGTTCCGGAAAAACTAACTACTTACTTATTTGTAAAGTTCGAGGACGCCCTTGTGTGATTTGCTGTCGAAGTGAGGAATATTTCAAGAGCATCGATCACCGCGCTTTTGATGAGTAGGTGCGCCTTAACTAGTCCGTATTTTTATTAATCATGAATGGAAACGCGAAGTAGTAAATAAATATACCTAACTGTATTAATACAGTATAGCTTACTTAACCATAATTATCTGAATATTCTTATTGTCTTAATAGGAATGGTGAGAATTTCCCCTGCACGTTTGACCTCGTTGGTTGCACAGTAGGTAACCTACTAAGGTACCTAACTACCTTGTTTCTCGTGTATGTGGTTATTTGAACGAGTCGGTGCTTTAGTTGCGTGAATGACATTTATGGCTTATTATTAACGGTATTCCATAAGTGATACCATGTTGGTACCTAACCTACATGGTGGAGGCAGTCTGTTATTCAGGGCATCATTCCGTTCGCTTTATTTATGGTTAATTATTTCTTATTTTTATATTTAAATGTATGATTTTATATTAAACAAAATTTCAGTGGCATTCTAGGTCTAAAAGCTGTTATTATTTTTTGTAAATTCTGACCCTACACTAAGGCCTAAGTATCCTGAACAAATATTTGCAGTACAAGCAAACATTTGTCCCGTTACGACTTTTTGTTTGTTAGCTAGGAACTACTGGCCAAGCTAAGTATGGCGCCAATAACACTATGATAGTCTCGCATTAGATTACCATCTGCAAACTGAATAAAAAAAATAGTAGGTTGGTAGCACAAAATACCAAAATTAAATGTTTAAATAAAGCAGGGCAAAAGAAAAACACAACAACGAAGGAGGAGTGAGCATGAGCAAAACACATAAGAAATTCATTGGCCCCACCTTAATAAACGTAGAAAGTATGAGTCAACAGTTCTATACTGATTGCCAGGCAGTTAATTTGTCAGAAGTACCTTGAACTACTTCAACCAGTTAAATGAATTTTATTCCAAGTTATTGGCTAGTGATTTATTTACAGAAACATTTTGTTTCTCTTTTAGAACAAGCCCAGTTTTTGTTTTAAAAAAGACACATTTAACAAATAAACCAGGGCTATAAACTCATTTTTATGTATTGCTATGAACTTATGACATTAGGTTTTAGCTGAAATTGAAAATGGGCTCAAGTTTCAGGATTTAGCATAAATAGCTCTTATATGAGTGAAGGGGAGAGTTTTCTGCCAACTTATCGTTGCGGGTTCTAAGACCATCAGAATCAAATATTTTGATAAGATTTTTCATTTCTCAATTTTAAATAGGTGTGTTATTTTGTATGGTCAGCCCAAATAATTTTGGCCCACCATACCCAAGAAAGATGGTTTACTGGTAAATTGTAATACTTTTGATGTCTTGTATGGGTAGTAAATATAAAATCATCATCATCTTCTTGCCCATAATCCACTTTATGTACAGTACATCAGTGTATAATGCCTAAAGTTAGATTTTACTGTGCTGCTGGTTTACTGACAGTATCTAAAATTCTACATACAAAATTATAAATTACGAAATATAGTCTAGGTACTTACTTTTTATACACCCGGCAGAATGAGTTATTTATCCTTTTATCAGACAAATGTCTTCTTCGATCTTCAAAAAGATCTTTGATAGCAGTCACTCCAAGCACAAACAACACTGGCAGCATCGCCACTTCTTTACCGAACGCACTGATTGCTGGTACCCAGTTCAATAGCACTATAAATATGAAATATACATTTGCGATTCGGTGAAACTGTTCAAACAAGTTTTTGGGTAGGAACGAGAGCAAAGTGTACTTGGTAGTCCTGATTTTATTGTCACATCTTTGTCCATTGGGGTGGTCCTTGGGAGGAGTTTTTTCAGGCACTAAGTGGTTGGGAATGACGACGAGGTTGCGGTTATCGACTGCGGGCTGCTGGCGGCGCATGAGCCAGAAGGCGACGCGGCGCCAGGGGCCCACCACAGAGGTGCGGCGGATCGTGTAGATGGAGTCGGAGCGCGAAGCCTGCCGCGAGTGATGTGCGCGGACCGAGCTGTGGCGCGGCAGCGCGGCGGCGCCCGGGGCCGCGCCCTCGCGGTGCCCCGCCGGCAGGATGAAGTCCGTGCGGCTGCCGGTGCGACTGTGTCCCGAGGCGGCTGAGCCCGCGCGCGGCCCGCCCTCGCCAATCTGCCCGTGCGACAGCGCACGCTGGTGCCCCCGCAGCGCAGACTTGAGAGGCGGTCTGCCCGCAGCAGCGTTGGCCGCCAGCATCGGCGTACCTCCATGGCTGATCGATCTCGAGTGACCTTTCCCCTTCGGGAATAGGTACGTCTGCTCCGGTGCCCCTGGTAAACAAGGGACCGTCGGTGGAGTCTCTCCGCTTCCTTCTGTTGACATTTTTATACATTTGAATAGTGAGCGACGCGCTTTTCCCTTTCATTTATGACTACGTTATCTCTTTTGTTGCACTGTTTCATTCGCGTGAGTTGTTGAGAGTTTGTGCCATATCAATTGGGACATATGGTTAGGAGTCATTTGCACAAAGTTTTCATTTCACCAGAGACATATTGAAAATAATTGAGAGCACAAACACAAGGACTCAATCTTAGTATTGTAAGTAGTCTTTAGCCACCACGGCTCGGCGCAACAGTTGTTAGCACATTATCGAAAAATATGAATGGATAGATTGAAAAGCAAGACGAAAGGACTGTTTAGTCGTGCGCTGCTTTGCTGACTGACAAAATTGACATATTTTTATTTTGACAGCAAAAGTTGACTCGCTGGCGGTTATTTGACACTGACTCATACGAACTTACTTATTTGACACTGGCATTTTTTATTCTGTGACATATGCAGAGCTGTTGTCCAAAGTATTGTCAAACTATCAGTCCAATACCTTTTTTTTTCGAGCCAGGTTAGACCGATCTATGATGCTCAGCCAGCAGCCTTACAGAATTTGAAAAATTTATTTATTTATTTGCAAACTTAGGTACCATTTAAATAAAATAATTTTTTGGACATTTTAATCATATTTTTATCAATCAAGTGATGGGGCGATCGATACAATTGTCATCATCTAACATGATTTAATTAATCTGTAATGATAATTTAAAGTGAATAAATGATTTATTAATATAACTTTTGATAAAGGTACTGTACCGTTTTGGAAAAACCATTTGTGTGTGGTGTGGCCTTATTTTTTTTTTCAAATGTTGGCACTTGCAATTCTTTGTTCGGCGACGTCATCATCGACAGCAAAATTTCTTTCCGACATTTTGACACTTATCTCTCCCGGTGATTCCTATTTTCGTAGTGTGATTAGAGTATTTTCTCCTCTTTGTGGTCTTCACCATGGATGAAGAATACGACGCTATTGTTTTGGGCACCGGATTGAAAGAATGTATCCTCAGTGGAATGCTTTCCGTGTCCGGAAAGAAGGTGCTGCACATTGATCGTAATAAGTACTATGGTGGTGAATCTGCGTCAATTACCCCGTTAGAAGAATTGTTTGCAAAGTTCAATGCTCCAGCACCCGACGAGACTTACGGCCGAGGCCGCGATTGGAATGTGGACTTGATTCCTAAGTTCCTGATGGCTAATGGCCTGCTCGTGAAGCTGCTCATTCACACGGGCGTTACCCGATATTTGGAATTCAAGTCCATCGAAGGAAGTTATGTGTACAAAGGAGGAAAGATTTCAAAGGTACCCGTTGATCAGAAGGAGGCGCTGGCGTCAGACCTCATGGGTATGTTTGAAAAGAGGCGTTTTCGTAATTTTTTGATCTACGTGCAAGATTTTCAAGAGGAAGATTCGAAAACATGGAAGGATTTGGATGCCAACACTGCTAACATGCAGTGTCTGTATGACAAATTTGGCCTGGACAAGAACACACAAGACTTTACTGGCCATGCTTTGGCTCTTTACCTTGATGACAATTACCTGCAACAGCCTGCTATTCAGACCATTCGCCGCATCAAGCTTTACTCTGATTCCCTTGCTCGGTATGGAAAGTCACCATACCTGTATCCCATGTATGGGTTAGGGGAGTTGCCTCAAGGTTTTGCTCGCCTGTCTGCAATTTATGGAGGAACTTATATGTTGGACAAACCTATTGATGAAATTGTACTGGGAGAAGATGGCAAAGTAGTGGGAGTGCGCTCTGGAAATGAAGTCGCCAAATGCAAACAAGTGTACTGTGACCCTAGCTATGTGCCTGACCGTGTGCGAAAGAAGGCTAGAGTGATCCGTTGTATATGCCTTTTGGATCATCCTATTGCTAATACCAAGGATGCCCTCTCTACCCAGATCATCATCCCACAGAAGCAAGTTGGAAGGAATTCTGACATTTATGTGTCCCTGGTGTCTTACACCCACCAGGTAGCAGCTAAGGGCTGGTTCATCGCAATGGTTTCAACCACTGTAGAAACCAATGATCCTGAGTCTGAGGTAAAGCCTGGCCTGGAACTGTTGGGGCCTGTGAAGCAGAAGTTTGTGCATGTCTCAGACTATTATGAACCAATTGATGATGGCAGCCAGAGTCAGATATTTATCTCTGAGTCATATGATGCTACTTCTCACTTTGAGACAACTTGCCTCGATGTGCTTAAGATTTACAAGAGAGGCACTGATGAAGACTTTGACTTCTCTAAGGTGAAGGTGGAACTCGGTGAAGAGGAGCAGTAAAAATGCTCTATTATGTACTATCAGCTGCTTGTTAATTTTGATGTTTGTAAAGAGACTTCTGTCGAGAATGAAATAGAAATCATTAGGGTTTATGGTCAATATTTGAAAGCCTAGTAGATAATTATAATATGCTAATGCCCTTAAATTATTTAGGCAAGTTTATACATATTGCTCTATACATATTTTATTTAAAAGGATATTGTTATGTAAAAGATTTCATTCATTTATAAGGTTGCTTTTATTATTTTATAAGTATACAAAGATATAAGATGATCTGCACAAGTGGTAGGTTTACAATTTTGTATGGAAAATGATATGTTATGCATTCCATTCCATTATCTGGTTGATTCACTTAGAACCATATCATAATATTTTGTCCAAATTAATGAATGCTCATTATACCTAATATTCTGTGTAAGATCATGAAAATAAAGTTACAGTGTATTAAATATTGTTTGATTTAACTACACAAAGTTTATGAAACATGTGATCAATCATCAAGGAAAATGAACCTACTCTTAAACTATTAAAGTTATATTTGACAAAGATATATTAGGTAATTGGATTAGGCATGAAAACAAATGTTTCTGCAAAAGTGGTATTTTGCAAATAACAGTAACTTATACTTAATTTAATAACAGTCTAATGCTTCTAAATGTTTGTTTCATTGAATCTACAGGTTCAAAACATACTTTATTGAGTATAAATGATCATCGCGACAGCCTATAAAGATATAATCGCTATAAACAGCTGGTGAGGAAAATGTTTCACTAGGTAAAGGGTATTCTGCCACAGTGACACCGTTATCCGAGTCAATGACGCAAAGTTTGCCATTATTTGACGCCGCCAAGACGAACCTATCGTTCAATCCACAAGGAGTTGAGAAGACAGGCGAGGTCAATGTAGCTTTCCACTGCAAGCTGGGTTGGAAATTTTTTATGCATATGCTGTACACTTTACTGTCATGGCATCCAAATACCATTTGCCATTTCATTTTCTCGATTTCCTTGATGTAGAGCGATGAAAATATATTCCCTTTCGCGCCTTGGTATTTCCATATCTGAAATGAAAATGACTTGAATTAATTAAGTTCGTACGAGCTAAGTGTAAACGAATCTACTCGTCGATAAAGACAACGTAGCGTTAGCTGCTGAAACGTTATGCTACAGTACCTACAAAAAATTATTCTAGCTGCCTTGCTATTTCAATGCTGCGATACATTAATATACTTAGATTAAATGTATTTTTTTGCAAAATTGCAAAAAAATACAAGACCATAAATAAAAAAAAAAACGCTATTTCAGACATTTTTAAAACCGGTCTAGCTCAATCTACGCAATGCTTTCATTATAAATTTATTACGTGATCTAGATTTCAAAGCACCTATATTCCTAGTAGTTGAGAACTTACCCAGGTCCCTATCTAGTTCAATATCATGAATGAAAGTGAAAGTACCTATCTATCCGTTTTATTTACGGTGAAAGTAGGTACCTGCACCAAATATAAAAAAACTTATCTCTAAAATCTCTGACTGCTTTAGGTAGATTAGTTTATGATAACAAAAATCACCTTTATCCCCTTCTCAACAGTTCTGCAGTGTATTTCTCCATTCACTTCCGCAAACACAACGTACTTATCGTCGTCATACAACACGGGGCTTGCGAACACAGGGCTGCTAAGAGTTCCACGCCACGCCACCATGTTAGTAGCGATGTGGATACTAGCACAGACGCCCGACAGTGTCCCTAGGAGGATGTACTTGTTTTTAGCTAACACTAAGTCGGCGGATATCGCTTGGTCGATCACGTGGATTTTATCTATTATTGATCCAGTCTGAAAACAAAAATTATATAGTGGAACGGATGCGGTTTGCAGACTAATGATTGAGCTGCTGCAGTTCTGTGGAACTGGCAGTTTATAAAAGATTTTTTATTTCGGTAAATATATTCAAGACTGTATCCACAGATCTTTGAGATCCTAAACCTATGCAGGGGATAGTCTAAGGGACGTACAAATTATTTGGACGGTGTAGGTTACAAGTTGAGATATGCATTTAGCAGTTTACAACACTTACCGCTATATCAATACATCGAATAATCCCATCATACGATGCGATATATACAACTCTATTGCAGCAAGCAGCTTTGCTCTTTATCATTGACCCAATGTTTATCCGCCAGCATTCCTTGCAGTCTTCCAGTGTGAAGCAGATGACAGTACCGTTGTGGGTACCAACGACTCCGCGCGGCAAAGTTATCAAGTCCCGGTAGCACATAACCGAAGCCTCTACGCGCGACTTGATACTGATAGAGCCTTGCATAACGCCTCCTATGGCATCCATGACCACAACTTTGCCAGAATGACTGCCCACGGTGACATACAGGTTGCTGAAATAAGAAGTGTTTTTTTAAAGAAATGAATTGAAGTGTCTTGCTTTTTACTTGAAGGCTTCTTGGAGGACACTAAGTCATTCGAAGGTAATAGAATTTCCACTTTCGGAATATATATTATATATATATATCTGATATAGATATTTATTTATTTCTCAGATTATAACAATCTTTAGTAAGTAGTGTTTCTAAGCCTATATTAGGTTTATCTAAACACTACACTCTCGTTTATCCTATATCCTATCCTATAAATATTATAAAGGCGAAAGTTTGTAAGTATGGATGTATGGATGTATGGATGTTTGTTACTCTTTCACGCAAAAACGGCTGGACCGATTTGGTTGAAATTTGGTATGTAGATAGGTGATACCCTGGATTAACACATAGGCTACTTTTTATCCCGATATTCCCGCGGGAACGGGACTTACGCGGGTGAAACCGCGGGGCGCAGCTAGTAAAAACATAATTACCTATTATGTAGGTACAAAGTTTGTGTTTGATTACTTACAAAGACATCGAATACAGTAATGTAATAATAATGTTCTATATTGTGCTACTAGATAGAGACTAATATCAACCACTTTTAATCCAAATCCTTTTGAAAACCCCATTTAAATTCCGATTGAATGTCTAGCCTTTTTCTAAATACTGGAAACAACAGATAGGTACTTACAATTCTGTTTGAAAAAGTGTTGGTGAAGCATCTACACATTTCTTAGTATCGAATGCCCATACCACGATAAATTCGACTGGGTTACATGTTATCTCATTGGTCTTTTTGGATGCACAATCATTGTAACTCTCTGAACCCGACTTGCATCGTTTAATTCGTTTTCTTGGCTTAGGCTCTTCTACACATATTTCTTTTTGGGCTAATAACATAATTTCTCCTATAGTGAGTCTTTGTGACATAAGGTGTGGCAATATGAACTTACCAAATTGGGGACATATATAAGAAAGCTTATTGCACATTGATACAGCAAGGAAGGATGTGCCTCCAATTGAGAAGAAATCTTTATCTTTTATCTGATCATAGCTGAAGTTCCTGCACATTGAAACTTTTAATTCTTTCAAAAAGTTTGATTTTAAAGTGTCTAGATTTTGAGTTGTGTCTACGCGTTTTTCAAATAATTTTGAAATGAGTCTTTTAGATATTTTTCCATGAGAATTAGTAGGCAGATTGTCTACTCTCACTACTTTGTCAGGCCAATGTTTGTCATCCAGTTTACATTTGAGGAAGTCAGATAGCTCTTGGCTGTTGAGGGTTTCTGAGGAGAAATACACAACTAGCAGCATTGGTTTCGGCAACCACACACAGGAGCATGTTTTAACTCTTGGGCACTGCATCACTGTGGATTCAACCAGTTGTAAGTTAACTTTACAACCAAATCTTTTAATGACATCATCCTTGCGACCTCTGTAGTAAACAGTTCCATTTCTTATCTCACCAAAATCGCCAGTATCAACAAATTTTAAGGAATTTTGTTCTTCTATTCCTTTTGATTTGTTTAGAATATAACATTGTCTTGTTTTGCTAACTGGAAAGGAATAATGATTAAATATTACTAGGTGTCATAGATGAAAGTTCTTCTTTTAGGTCTATGATAGACCTATCATAAAAACTAAGACTCTGGTCTTTAGGAAGCACTTGCAGTATTGTCCTTTTTACATAAAAGACTATTACTTTTAAAAGGCACATTAAAATTACTCACGTAATATAATCTTTCCTGTGTTTTTGTATTCCTTAACTGGCTCTATAACCACTTCAGTTTCTGAGAGGCAATTCCCCAACGGCACTTCCCGATCAGGATTAGTTCTGCTCAAGTCCATTTCAGCAGCACAAGCCCAGCAAGACATCTCCGTCACTCCATACAATGTAAATATTTTAGTTCTATTATCCCAATCCTTCAATTCCTTCAACCTCTTCAAGCCATTCAGTGGTTCACCACCCAGAGCTAATATTCTAAGTGTTGAGCTTGCACTCAACATTTTATTTTTGATATCAGCATTTGAAAATTGAAAGAATTTCGAGGGTGTTGTCTGCCAAACAGTTATTGAATTTTCTTTGTTCAGGGGGAAAAGAATTTCAGCCTTCTCTGGGGCAATAAGTAATGAAGCTCCATTTAGGCATGCAAGGAGTATTTCCACCATAGATGGATCAAATGTTAGGGGGGTAGAAAAGTAAATAACATCTTGGTGGTTGATGTTGAAGAGTTTAGTGAGATCATCAATGTTTGGCTGTATGCATTGAATTGGGACTTGTATGTGTTTAGGTTCCCCAGTACTGCCGGATGTAGAGGCTATGAAGGAGTGCTGATTAACCTGTTTGTTGTTTTGGTAAGTAGGTAGCTCGCAACAATAGAAATTGATCACTAGGTTGAATACTGTTAATGTCTTATCTGGCTTTTTATTCAACAGCTCTGCAGTAGCATTTTTTTCTTTCGGTGTAATAGTAACTAATACATTAAATTGTACAGTATCAGTTAATTCTTTAAGATCTTGAGATGGATCAATGAACATGAATGTGGTACAGCATTTATGTGCCCTGGAATGAAGAGACAAAAATGTTGCATTATTACCAATATTTTTTAATTTGATCTTCCATAAAAATCATCCGTAAGTACTTACGCTGCAATAACACATGGGATTACGATGTTTCTTTCCGATATAAGTCCAATTGTACCCTTATTACATTTCAGTTGCAAGAGATTTTGGGTTAGGTATTCACAGACACCATACAGCTCGGAATAAGTATATTTTTTATAGAACCCATTGCAATAATGCGTTACTGCTGTTCTAGATGGATATTTGGCACAGGTACGTATGAAAACATCGTAATAACCACGTTTTAACTTCATTAAATCGAAATTTTGATTGAACACCTCTTTGCTAATGTATACTTGAAAGATTCCCAAATCACTATTGAACTATGCAGCGATCATTTTCAGAGAAATTTAGCTGATATTAAATGGCCATTTCTGGCTTTCTACTGATATTTCGTAGCAAATTTATGTTAAGCTCTATTTTATTTTTGTTTGAAAATGAAAGTAAACAAAAAAAAAACAAAATCAGTTTTTCTTTGCTGACATTGACAACCCTATAATGAAATAACGTCATGACATTGACGTTCACACACCACGCATAGCTTTAGTAAAGTATTGCATTAAAAAAAAAAAAAAAAACAGGGTCACGACTGTATCCCCAAGGCGCGGTAGACATTCTCTCAGATCTTTATATTCCAGATCCTTTGAAGATGTCTAAGGGGGTAGTCAGAGGCATGTACAAATACATATTGCATTCTACCTTAAAAAAATTATAAACTGTGGCAATGATGTTAAAAAATACCAGTTAATTTTGAAATATAATTCTGGATAAAAACCAATTTGGTAAGGGGTTTCCCATTAGAACTTTTATTCTGGATAGAGTGTAGTTAGAATAAATAATATATATAGGGTAACTGTGTACATACAAAACAAACAAACTTACTACAGTGCCACAAACTTATCTGAACCGGTGAGAGAGGCGCTGTTATCGCAATTGGTGTTGGCAGAAAAATACATTTACAGTAAAATTCGTTAGTTCCTCTTTTGGCCAAAGGTCCAGATAAGTTTGTGCCATTGTACCTACACCATTCAGGTACTTACTTACACCTCATTGCCCACACCTTATTGAAGTGAAAACTTCCTACGGCGTGTTGGGCATTTTTGAGATGGGTGTAGTAGGTACCTACAAGAATACTGTAATGTAACTCGATAATGACGAGTAACAAGGGAAAAATATCGGAAATATCTATTGAACCTATACTGACAGTGTTACCGACACCACAGTTAGCGCCATCTAGTTTTGAACTCCGTATTTAATTAAACACGATAAAGAAGGTTCTTTATCGTGTTTAATTAGTTACGGAGTAGTACGCTTGATAGGTATCAAGCGTTTCAAATCAAATCGAATAGGTCTCTGTCTTTACATAATAACTCCATAGTTAGGACAGAACTTTTTACATGTTTTAGGAGTTATTTTTCATATTTTAGAACATGGTTTGTTTAAAATACGAATTTAGAATAAGAATAAAACTGCGGTTCTGTTTAAGTAGAAAGAAGCATTAAGAACATTGAGAAGTAAAAAAAAGTGTGTGAAAGTAAAAAAAACGAGTTTATCGAGGTATACCTACTTATAGATCTGTTTAAAATGTTTAATTTTGACAGAGGCTGAATTCAGACGTAATAAAGGTAGTAAAACGTACATACATAAGTAGATAAAACGTACCTACGGTACTTATTCGATTAGTTTGTTTGGAATAAACAAGTAAATGTTGAATGGTAAGTGAACATTTATCTGGGATATCTTGGGTGGAGATTAAAATAGTAAGATTAGTAGATAGTGTGTGCATTATGCAGATAAGTAAATACCCTCATCGTACCAGCTTAGTGTTTAAGTTTGCCCCCGACTAGTAAGAGAAGTTTGAGACTGCGGCGCAAGTGACCTAAAACTTGTTCGCCAAACGAACGAGCCCAATCAATTAGGGGCGGTCAGCGATCGCTTGAAAAGAGGGCAGCGCGCGCGCTCGCTGAGGAA
The DNA here is from genome assembly GCA_963565295.1 of Epirrhoe alternata. Lineage (NCBI taxonomy): Eukaryota > Metazoa > Arthropoda > Insecta > Lepidoptera > Geometridae > Epirrhoe > Epirrhoe alternata. The sequence goes on along the minus strand of OY751381.1, from coordinate 5,126,203 downwards.
ACTCGGAAAATTGTGGCGGGGGCTTGGCGGGGCGGGGGTCGGGGCGGGGGGCGGTGCCGGGACTCGGGAGGGTGCGTGTCCGAGAGGCGCGAGCCGGCATCGATCGAGCGGGCGGCAGTCCGCCGGGGCGGCCGGCGAGAGCGCGCGTGTCATGCGCTGCCTCTAGAGATGGCCGGCGCTCGGGCGCTCGTGGCCGCATGCTGGAGCTGGTGGTGGCTGACCATCGCAGCCGGTAAGTACTACTTCCCGAACACGTATCGCCTTGACTCAGTGATCTCTGCTGAACAGCTGATCGCCCGCGGTTTACTCCCCTGAAGCCTAACTTTTCACGTTTTCGTAGCATTTGAAAGAATACGACGGCGGTGCGTGTGTTCTTTATCCTCGACCCCTCGCTAGGTGCTGGAGCGTAATGACGTCGAGGGTTGATGTTTGTTTTAATTGTATTATTTAAATCGATCTTTCCATCGTGGTCATTTTACTCCTTCCAGATGTGTAATTAGATAAGTTTCTTGATAGTTTTGGTACTCGTGATTATCCTTTCGATAGATATTATAATTTTCAGTGGTTTATACCTACTCAATATTGATAAAAGCATTAATGTAGTGTTATGTAGAGGGTAGGTACTGCGCCACGCTGCCGGCCGGGCTCGTCTCCAGCCGGCACCTGGTCCGCCAAGGAGGACTTGTCCTTGGCTCGGGCTAGACTAGGCACTAAACAAACTGACGCATTACGTAATAGAACGACGGAGTGACACATTTGCGTAAATATTGATCATAATCACGCCACTGTGGTCCGAGGAAGCAGGGATTACAGTGCAGGCATGCATATCGTATCACCTGCCTTCGGGATATTCGGTTCGGTAACACACAATATTTTATTTCGACACTCAACTTTTATGGCAATTTGATTTGTAATGATAAACAGGGTTTATATACGTTAACACTTTGCTTTGGTTCTAGAGGTCACTTTTGTCAAAATTGCCATACAAAAGACTTCAACGCGTTACCGTCCCATTAAAGTTTTTTTTAAGTGTTTCATCAAGACTTTGCTCCAAGTTGCTTCTAAAGTAATTTTATAGTTTTGTTACGTAAACGTACAGAATAGAATTTCTATTTTTCACTTAACTTAAGAATAATTTAGATATGATTGAATTTCGCGTTTCTAATATTTTTGCTACCCCGAACTCAAGTAACCCCGTAAGTGTCAGCGACCAGCGAATTTATCGAAGTAGAGCATCTCTCGATGCCGGAAAACTAATGCCAATAGCAGTTATGTTATCATGGCACTAGTGACCTACCCCGGTTTCGCTTAGGTTAATACTTAATAGCCTAGTCCATCTAGAACAATGTTTTTCAAATGGTGTAGAAAACTACCTCACACGTACAAACTTTACTTTTTTACCTTATCCGTGTAGATTTCAAGAAACATCTAAAAATTCATAACAAACTCACGTTTCGCATTCCTAGCCACATGAAAATTACTTTGCACCAGCGAAATTCTTCAAAGAAGATAGGTAGGTACGTACCCAGTAGCTTTTTATTCTCCGCCCGCCTTACGTAAGCTTTGTAGTCCGTAGAGGCTTATTGAATTTTAATCGTGTTGTCTCTCGCTTGGATTTTATACGTAGAGCAGATGGAATATTTAGTTAAATTCGAACGCAATCAGAATGCGTTCATAACAATTGAAAACATACTAACGTTTTTTATAAGTGTTCTTATTACCCACTTTACTAGCTGTCCGTCGCGGTGTTTCCCGTGGTCCCTCGGGAAAACTTCACTTTCCCGGGATCAAATATACCCTATGTCCATCAGGGATAATGTAGGATTCTAATGGTGAAAGAATTTTTCAAATCAATCCAGTAGTTTCGGAGCCTATTCAATTCAAACAAACAAACATACTTACAAACAAACAAATCTTTCCTCTTTATAATATTAGTGTAGATGTAGACTAGCGACCCGCCCCGGCTTCGCACGGTGCAATGCTGTTACTTACTAAATATTAGGGTTCAATGTTTCTCTACTATATTATGCATGTATTACACATATAAACCTTCCTTTTGAATTACTCTATCTATTAAAAAAACTGCATCATAATCCGCTGCGTAGTTTTATAGATCTAAGCATATATAGGGACAGACGGACAGCGGGAAGCGACTTTATTTTATACTATGTAGTGAAGTAAGTGATTTTTTAATACTTACATTTATTGAGGTAGGTACTACCTATAATTATGTTACATAAGGAATGATGGAAACGGCTCTAAGGACTTGATGTAGGTAATTTTTTTTTTTTGGTATTTAGGTAGTATAAATCATTTTATTTTTCATGTTTCTTCAGCTAGGACATCCCTGAAAACAAAACGAAATCACTTACCTAAAATAACGTTGTCTGTAGATATGTTTCTAATGTTTATAAAGTCTATTTTCAGGTAATTATCAGGGAAAGATACTAATTATTCGTATTATCATGGCTTTCAAGCATGGTGTTATTTGAACGGATATCTTATCTATAAAATCTATTTGAAGAGAATAATCCTAGTCTGATAATGGTATTGTACAACTGGAAATAGTTGAAGCAGGTGACTTACAAATATTAAACAACGTTTATTGACATTCATTACGATATTGTAATAGGGTAGGTAGAGCATTGCTAAACTAAGTTTTGAAGGTTCTATACAATTATTGTATACACAGTTTTGAAAGTAAGAAGTTATTTACTTGGGTATTATGTGTTTCAATGTATCTCTGTGAGTTGGCTAAGATGAGCAAAGCCATATTTATTCCAGTCAAACATTTTCCTAGAATAGGGCGGGCGTGGGAACGTCTAGTTCCGAGCAGAATAAATACAAATACAATAGCCGTGAGGCTATCGATCTATTTACACTGCCTCGGACTCTACAGACAAGATTAACGAACTTACATTACATGGCCTTATAAAACTAAAACTAAGCTAAAACTAGAAATAAATCCAATATTAAATCAAAACAGGCTTTACAGTCAGTTATATTTTTATCGATTGGATGATATGGTCGCTTAGCAATGAAACCCTTTATATGTTGTTACTTATAAATAATTAGCTTAATCTGTTCAGCGGTTTCGACGTGAAAAGGTAACAAACAGACAGACAGAGTTACTTTCACATTAAGAATATTAGTATGGATAGTTTAACACTAAAATATTTTATTTACTTACACCTTATAGTACCTACGCACACATTTCAAAAATTCCTGAATGTTAAAAGGTCATTTCATTTACATTACCTACCTACCTATAATTGAATAAACCTTTAGCCTTAGGTACATTCTTTACTTTAAAAGGTATTTTTAGTTATTTTAATATCAGTCTACTCTTTTAAGAATTATTTTACTTAACTAAAGCCGTACTGGAGCTATGAGGGATATGAAGACAAGAAAAATCTGATAAAAAAGTTCATGAATTAAAAGAAGATTTTCAAGTTGTCGACCATGCATGTAAGCAAGCAACAAACATTGCATAAAAAGTTAAATCTAAGAAGTTCATCGTTCTCTTGGAAATAATAAAAATAATGTGGTCGCGTGACGGCTTCCCTAGCGTGGCTGAAGCAAACTTTTCTTGCCTAGAAGAGAAGAAAAATTAATAATAATAATGCTGGACATTTCACACAGCATCATCTAGCCCCAAGCTAAGCAAAGCTTGTACTATGGGAACCAGATAACTGATACACTACTTTTTGTTTGTAAATACCTACATACTTTATTATACATAGAAACACCCAGACCCGAGATAAATAATTGTCTAAAACTCGGAACTATATCTTTATTTATATAACTACCTACAATTTGATCGTGCTACAACCCTTCTATGAGTAGGTACTTAATTTATTTATCTTCGTAAAATCTGCGTGCATTTGTTTTCGAACCCTGTTATAAAACAATTCTTCGTTTTTCTAGCAGAAAGTACAATGAACTTTGGTAAATCTGGTCAAACAGTAGGATCGGATTTCTAAACTGACAAAGTTGGGCGAGTCACGGTGATCACCCAAACTCGCGCAATCAATGAGGAAGAAATCCAAGACATATCTTAAAAACTTCTTGTTTAAAGGATTCCAAGGATATTACGTAATCCAAAAAACGCGAAAAACTTTACAATAAACTGAAAACTGATTGAACCTGAAACGCCGACATCTTAAAATTCAATAAAAATACAAGCAAGTAACCTAGTAAAATTCCATCGTTTTCCAAGAAAGTCATTCGATAACTTTATCCCATTCGGGGTAGTAAAATATTCAAGTACCTACCTACTGCGAAGCGGTAACTGAAAGCTTCGTAGGCGAGTGTTCTACCTCGCGTACAAAATAAAAACTTCGGTACTTTCAGGAAAATTGAGCTCAGCGTAACTGCTTCTCATGGTTATTTTAGTGGGGTTTGTGTCTTATGTTTTACCTTCAGTTTAACATTAGTTCCCAAATCATTGTTGGATATTTTTCTACCGTATAGTTTTACGGTAATTCCTATAATGAAACGAATGATTGACACGCTTGTTAAGCGTATCGCCAGGATCACGCAATGCTTGGTGTTAAGGAATGCTTATTAAAGCTGGTACGAAAGTAGGTACGCTGCGGTAATTAAAGATTCCAGACTAAAGTTCATGTTTTAGTTATTTACCTTTTAAGTTGTAGGATAAAAAAAAAGTTTCATTTATTTATCGTTTCGCATTTGATTTTCCTTCGATAAGGCTCATAAAAGTAATTACACAAACGACAAACCTTAATTTTTGGACGCCGGGACATAGAGACCACGCGGAAAATGTTAGTACCACGGGTACCACTAAAGCCTAGTTCGGACTAGGCATCTGTTTTAGTCGAGTAGGTTTAGGCTTATAATCAAATTCTCAAAAAGACATAAAACAATACGAATACGATACATTTTCATCTGACGGCTTTTTGAAGAAGATGTTTATTATTATTTTTTTTTAAGTTTTATCCTTTAGTTTTTTTACTCGACTTTTTTATTTCATAGTTATAAAGCGTGAGACGAAACGTACTAACTAATGTAATATACTAAAATCATAGAGTTGACTAAAATCGAGAACTTGTTTAGCTGGTGAACCAGTAGCACAGATGCGTGGTGGGAGGTGCTACTCTATTACTCAATGGTGAATCAAATGGATTGACTCGACTACTCACTAACCTACTCGACTCTCGACTATTTTTGGTACTAAGTTACTCGCTACTCTTAAATACAAACGTAGTCTGAACTAGGCGTTAGCTACCTACAGTGCCACAAACTTTTCTGAACCGGTGAGAGAGGCGCTGTTATTAAATCAAATCAAATTATCGCATTTGGTGTTGGCAGAAAAATACATTTTACAGTAAAATTTGTTGGTTCCTCTTTTGGTCACTGGTAAAGATAAGTTTATGGCACTGTACACCTGGACAACAACACTTGATTTAAAATACTTACATAATCTCCTGTCTGTAGACAGGTGCCTCGGCAACGCTGTTATAGAATATCGAAATACATTAGTTTAAAATATTAAAAGTTATTCAAGTCTGGATCATAGTTGACATATTTTATTGGCGGAAACGATTGATAAAGCTTTCGAAATAAACTTCATTGTTTATCACTCAGGTTTATGTTTGTGCCAATATTGTTTGATCGTTTTGGTGTAAGATAAAGTGCAGAGATATTGCAGGTGTCGCATTGGGCGCACTGCGGCGCTTCCGCAAAATCTGCCATGACCTCGATACACGTCCATAAAAAAAGTTAAAGCTTGGTAAAATCGATTTCATTTGATAATAAAATTCAACAACAAGAAGAAAGCTGTGCTTATTCAATGAGTTCTTAATAGTTTAATCCGGACCGAAACAAGTTGTATTTCATTTTATTTACCTACCACATTCCTAACGATTGTTCTTGTAGTTTTGAGAAGAACCATAATCGATTATTACTTACCTTCCGTTTGAATCTGTGGACACACGTGGTTTGGTACATTACGTTGCCCGGCGACCATTGCACGTGTTACCAAAAGTACAATATCGACCAGTCGGTTTCCATGCCCCTTGCTACAAGTAATTATTCAAAACCTTCGCCTTATTCATACGAAATAAGGGTGAGAATGTGCTAGGTCCACACTGTTCGTGTAGATACGTGGGGAATAAAATATTAACGCGTACAGACCTCAATTAGGTCGTCTCGCCTCAACCTTGCACGGACTCCTTCCCTGTAATAAGCCCTCACTTTGTCAGAATAAGTTAACGTGTTGGCCCTAACAAACCACGATTATGGGCAGTCGTTTATTAGGTTGCCTTTTGAATTTTCATAATACATACATTACATACATAAAATGACGCCTCTTTCCCGAAGGGGTAGGCAGAACACGGATGTCCACTTGCTACGATCCTGGGAATCCTGACACACAACTTTCACTTCATTCACTCTCATTACATGCGGTTGTTTATTAGGTTGCTTTTGAATTTTCATAATAGACGGACTTAAGGATCTGAAAAAACTTAGAGATAATTTCAAGATCTGGTAGAAAATAATTTTGCAAAGGAAAAGAAAAAACATGTTTAGGGGAAAACAGAAAATGATGTGTTCGGTTACCAAAATTGAATCGTTTAATGGGCTGCCAAATTGGAGTAATTTATTCCCGGGAGGATTCAAGGCCGGGTTTCCCCGTTCCCTAAAGAGTCTACGCTTAGATTAATATTTTGCTAAAGTAGATAATATCGTCGACAATTTACAAGAAATAGTCGACCAGGTTGGAAATCCTTTTAATCCTGATAACCTAAATCATTTATTTTATGTTAACAGGATTTCGTCGTTTCTTCGTGATATTTTTTTTTATTTTTCGCCGAAAGTTTTAAGTTCTATTAAAAGGTTTTAAAATTTTGTAAAACTTTTTTCATGAAATCCGTAAAAGGCAAGACCAACGCTGATTGGTGCTAGGCAGGTTGCACCCTTCGCCGTAGCGCGATTACGCGGCGTGTATTGCATGTTTGTTCAATACAACTCGTACAATCATTTTATTTGACGGCCAATAAATTGTGCGAGCTAATAATGCCGTCTCATGATTTAATGTGCGCTTGGGGTTCTTTGAATTTATTTAAATGTAGTCGTTTAGACGCGGATGGTTACGACTCCCAGGCGCCTGTGGCCACATTATCCCTGCCTGTATCATATTTTTCAGAAACGTTTTTGTTATGTTCTTGAAATATTTACCTACACCTTATGCCTGTGCTTTGTTTATAAATGTAGAAAGCTCGTGCGTGACAGCTTTTTCGTAAGTAGACGCAGAAATCCAATTTTGAACAAAAGTCTAGCTTTTTCTTCTTCAATTTTGAACTAAAGTTTTTAAAATCTTTCTTGAAAAATATGGGATTTTTTACCTAAACCTACTCCGAATATGTTTTGAATGGGGCTTGGCTTTATATATTTTCTAGTTTCGTGAATGGAGTCATGTAAGTTGCAGGAAACACGATAAAGAGGCGCCTTAGTATAATAGCTAGTGGACGCACACACGTGCGCGGTATGGTACGATACGACTTATCTCTCGTGCTGTTTGCTCAGATTAGGCTCTAGCCGTGTGGCCCACTGTCAAGTTCAAAATGTCAAAGACACACCCAGACGACGTTTTGAAGGTCGAACAGAAAGGGTTAATGCCCCGCAAAAATGTGGATGAAGAATTTTTGATGCACCTATTTAGTTTATCTATCTGCTAAAGTCAGTAATAACATCCATGCAAGTAGGTAAGTAGGTACTTACGTAAATAGGTATTACTATTTATTCTATGTGCCGGTAAATATAAATACAGCGTTTTATATTTATGTTATGGGTTTTCCACCGGATATTATTTGCAAATCTAAGGACATTTGAAGGATAACGCGATATTGGAATTACAAATAGGACGTTAGAACGGGAGTTAGGTATTGGAATATTAAAGTGGGGTCTGTTGTGCGCTTATCCATATTTTAGAACATTGTAGGTACTTAGGTAGCTAAAGCCAAAGCTTTAGCTCAGTTATAATCCTTTAAAAATAAAATTATATTTGGAAATGTTTTAATAAACATGTAGATACTAAATAAATAAATCCTTATTTTTATTCGTTGATGGTTGGGGTACGTGGCCAGGGCGCATTTTATAATACTTACCTACATAATATTCTACCATAACAACATTATTTCTTCCATGATTACAGAAATATGAAGTAGGGTTGAAAGCTCAGAATAAAAGCTAATATTGTCAGTACGATATGGCTATAGGACTGGGGCGGGTGAGTGGTGCCTAGCGGCGCGTGTCCACCACCTGTCGTGGTTCGTACCGCACACCGGTCGCCACCCGTCAGCCGGTGCCAGATCAGGCCTTTGTCACTTTAAGCAAACCAGTAACTTTACCCTAACGGTCCTTATGTTGTAAAGGTTTGTCACTTTTGGTTGCTGATATTAATGCTGATAGTCGTATTCCTATACAATGGCTAAGTTTGAGGTTCATTAAATAAAAGAGCCAAATAACCAGTCAAAACATAATTCGGCGAAACTTCTCTGCTGGTAGGATTTGTCTGCAAAGACATAGTTGTTGGAGTGGAGCTTCTGTTATCATACTATTATTTATTCCGTGTCGGGACTGCTGTAGTAGCTACTAGCTATTAACCGACCTTATATTCCAAAATCTTGCATGCATAATGCACCCCGGCTTAAATCCTTTGCTGATTCAAAATATTTCCATTTGGACTAAGCTGGTTTACTTTGCATACTTTAAACTTGGCATTGGCACTGACTAGTGTTAAAAGATTTTGAATTGATAAGAATAAGTATGAATAGTAGAGCCCCTAAGACATCTTTTATAGATTTTAAATCGTTTCACGTGTCTCGTCAGTATACTATACTTGCAGTCGTGAATCTGTTTTTTTTTTGTTAATTGGTAATAGTTTAGTATTTCTAAACCTTTGATAATGAAGTTAAATCGCAGCGAGAATAATGCATTGCATACAATTCTATACTTAATAATGTACATATTGAAAGAGTACTTATAATTATTAGAAGTGTCGAAATATTTTGCATAAAAAAACGTCATCATCGGGCGATCCATTTGACAGTGAGTCAAGCATCGTACGATGTTTATTTTGCTGACGGGAAACTAAAACACGCGACAGTGTTTTGTAACATCGATTGTGATGTAATCAAACAATTTTAGATACCTTCACAGATGTGTTAAATACTCAGGTGTGTGCATTCCGTGCAATTTCCTATACACCTTTCCGTATTAATTGTTTCATTTACACTTACATATGTAGGTATATAAACCAGTTAATCAAAACTGATAGTGGTTTTTCCTATTGACCTATATCGGCAAGGTCTCAGAGCAACATATCATATGTTTTTTTTGCTATAACAATCTTACCTACCTCCTATCGATATATCGATTTTTTAAAGCAATAGCTTTTTTTTAAATAAAGTTAAGTTTGTAAGTACTTCTCACTCAAAAGAACGGTAGGTACGGCTTTAATAACATATAATACTTATTATGTATGATGTCCTGTTTAAAATCTGAATACCAATTGCTCTATAATTTCGATCGAATACTTAATGGGCCGATATTTATTCGTTGGAACTATTTTAGGAACCTGATTACCCACTTAGCCTAGCTACAAATTTTGTTATTAGTACGGTCTTTATATACCTAGGTAAAGTTTATAAAATGAATGAGAATGTCAAGGTTATAATGACTTCGGGGTAAAATGTGTCTTTATTAATTTTGGACACGTCATTGTTTGTGGAAATAGCTAGCCAATAACTGCCATGCTATGCCTACCAAATATTTGTCACGCTTGTTAATGGTGTGTCAGGTCTTCAATTATTAAAATAAGTATACGGAATTCTTTCAAATTATATATTTAAGTTTTTGGTAAGAAAGTCAATGTCAAAAATCATTTATTCAGTAAGACCGCGCTGGGATCACTTACTTAAAACTAAGTGATTCTACTTATGTTCAAAAAGTGCTAACAAATCCTGCCTGACAAAAAGTGAATTATTGCGAAACATTATTTCGTTACCTACTAGGTATATTACAAAATCCTAAATCCTAAAACCTAAATCTGGGGGGCCCGGTAGTGTCCCGTCAAGGCAAGCAAAAAAAAGCGAAGCACTAGGTACCTACCACTCTTTACTCGAAGCGTTTAGATACTTCCATAAAGTAACGGATACGGAATTATTGTAAGTACCCTAGGTATGTACCTACAAAACAATACTTGGCACGCGCGTAACATGTGGCAAATGTGGACAAGAAGGGTGTCCTAAGACAGCGCCCTTTTTATACCTACTTTGCACTCCGCCGCGGAATTATTTTGAAACTTTTTGTGTGAATCAAGTTTTTTATGTCAGGTATTATATTTATGTACAGTTCAATAATACCTATCAAACATGATTCTATCAGAATTAAAAAGTTATTGTTCGGTCAAGATTCCGCCCTTGTTTTGAGGTAAACGCAAATTAGCGTCATTATCTACCAGATGGTCAAATTAAGCAGCCGACTGAGCAGGCAGCAGGCACGCGTCGTCTCAGGTTGCACTCAGGGACTTCAATTAATTGTAACACCCAGTATTACGTTCCGATCGAATAGGCAACGCGATCAATTTCACAGGGAGTCGAGTTTCTATAACACGAACCATCGCTTTGGGGCTCAAACACTGGTGAATTTCCGGAAAGCACTAAGGCTCAGTTTTGAAAGTTTTCCAAACGTTCCAGAGATTTACTCTTGAAAGTCTTTTCAATTTCAGAGGAAATTGAGTTCGACCACAGAATACAGAGTTTGAATCCGCGAACTTTATTTTTCTTTGAGATAAAAAGACATTTCATTTTACAAATATTTGAGGAGTTGGGTTGGGTACTTAGGTTTATTATGGGGATAAAATCGTGTAATGTTCTAAAATATTGAATACGATTTATTTATTACACACAAAACAGAAACACACAATCTACAAGCCACAAAAACAAACGTCTGCGATTATCTTATTGTATGTTTGCAATAAGATTAAATCCTAATCAGAATAATTAGGTAAGTAATATCGAAAATGCAGATAATGCAGACAACCCAGAAACCCAACGAGGTACTGTTAAATTTATAGGAACTGCTACCTCATCAAACGTATTCCCGATAGAGACTCCGGTTCGTGTTTCATAACAATGAAACACCTAATACAATAATTGATGTCGTATGCATACCTACCGATCATTTCCACGAAAGCTAAGACTTAGACGACAATAAAGGAATGCCTCAGCAAGGCGTGAATAACATCTAAACATCAACATTTTTGAAATTATTGATATTTGGAAGCACATTATTATTTTTAAATCTCTAGGAATAGTGAGTTCCTATTTTAAACAATCCCACTCATATAATAAAGATGAAAGTTTGTGAGTTTGTTTAAATGTTTGGATGTTTAGATGTTTGGATATTTGGATGTTTGTGTTTCAATCACGCCTAAACCAGTGAACCGATTTGGATGAAACTTGGTATAGGTGTAGATAGTGACCTGGAATAGCATATAGGCTATTCAAAATGTTGGGCGAAGCCGGGCGCAAAAGCTAGTATGAGATATGTAATAAAGTCGTTCAAAGCTTATCATAATATCATGAGTTTACAAATTTTAGACAAGTGAGCTGACCGTGCATGTGTCATAAATACGAGTTTTCAGCCAGTTTATTTTATTCCTTGCTATGGAATTCAACCCCCTAGGGACACACAAAATTCCACGTATTCGACGTAGTAGCTACCTGTTTATTCTGTGGACTACTTAATTATCCAGCAGTTTGCCGCAAACGTCGGTTAATCGAAGTAGTTCCGCCTGCTTTAACCATAACAGTTATTATGACACTCGGGCTTCACTCAGGGTCTTGATTAATTACAAATAGTTGACAGTATAGATCTACTTACTTTTTAACCGACTTCAAAAGGAGGAGGTTCTATGTTCGGTTGTATGTATGTTTTTTTTTTTTTTTTTTTTAAAGTTTCATTGATTTTCTATTCAAAATTTAGAATCGGATATGGTATAGGTAATATAGGTAGGTAGGTAGGTACTATTTATGTCGGACTCTAAACAAAAAGTAAGAAATAAGGAATATTTACCTGCAGGTTTTATTTTTACAAAAATTACTATCAACAACAGTGTTTGCGAAGTGCCAAAATAAAACTTAATCGTTCCGAAAGAAGCATCAGGAATTGCATTTTAATTTCCAAACCATAAACATAGCTTATGGCGTCTTTCACAACATTGTTTTAGGTAACATAACAACAATGTATTAAGCACTTAAATTAGGTCGTTTAAATGAAAGTTGTGTTCGTATGTACTACGAGTATAATCGTGAAGAAATCCACGAAGGCATCGTTTAGTTTGAATTTGGAAGAATTTCCACTTCCCATTTACAACCTGTTTGCAATAAGGAATAAAAATTATTTTAGTTTCATGAAAAAGGAAAAAAAAGCTTTTAAAAAAGTTTGCATCATGATGATAACCGAAATTAACTTTTTTCAAGTTATGAAAATCTTGAGAAGAAAATAAAAAATATAAAAATTTTTGAAAAAAAAATTGAACCGACTTCACGTAACACAAATAGACACTAAGAACCTTATATGTACCTACACTAAAAAGAGAAAAATAAGAATATACACATGCAATTATTACTTACAGTATTCAAATAATAAATTATTATGTTATATTATATTTGAAGACGGTGCCAACTACCTATGCATTTACATCTAAGAAGAAATTACGAGTACAATAGAACTTGGGTGCAAAATTGTATCGATTAGAATAGTTGGCACCGACTTCAAATATAATATAACATAATAATTTATTATTTGAATACTGTAAGTAATAATTGCATGTGTATATTCTTATTTTTCTCTTTTTAGTGTAGGTACATATAAGGTTCTTAGTGTCTATTTGTGTTACGTGAAGTCGGTTCAATTTTTTTTTCAAAAATTTTTATTTTTCAATTTTTAGTGTAAATAATATAGTAGGTTAGGTTAGATATTGGAATAGTCAAGATTAAAGCAGTTAGAGTGAGAATCCCTCAGGAATAAAATTATATGGGATCACCTCGAGCGTATTTAAACATGTCAAACTATTCAATGTTTGACTCAGATTTTGTAGTGAGAATGAGGTTTTTTGAGATTTACAGGAAAACTATCAATCCCTCAGGAAAAAAAAGTATGAGGACCACCTAGATATGGATACCCTTTCAAGCAAAAAAAAAATTTTTGAAATCGGTCCACATTTTTCGGAAAGATCGGTGATTTTTTGAGTATTACGGGAAAACTATCAATCCCTCAGGAGTAAAATTTTTATGGGACCACTATGGTAGCATACCCTTTCAAACAAAAAAAAAATTTTGGAAATCGGTTCACAACTGACCGAGATATCGATGAACATACATCCAAAAAAAAAAAAAACATACATACACCCGAACATAGAACCTCCTCCTTTTTTGAAGTCGGTTAAAAAAGGTTTATTTTTCTTCGAAATTCCAATGATGTATTTGTACGGACTTCTCGTTCCTATATGTACCTAAACCTTTTTAGTTTTCTACTCAAGATTTTCATAACTTGAAAAAAGTTAATTTAGGAAAACCTTGTGAAGAAATCCTAATATAGTCATGTATTTACATGATTTAATTGCTTTACTAGAAGTCTCAAGATTATAAAAAAGGAGCTAAAAGTATTCTTACGTAATTAATGGATCTAAAAACAGGCAACTAGAGCTGGGTTATAGGTTGTTCTAGGTAGTTGAACCGTTACCGTAGAGGATCTACCTCCGAAATGCCATATAATTCGAAAACTAAGGAAGTGTTTACGATCGCGTGGCGTATACGGTTTTTATAGTCCCAGCTGTAAATATGAGACATTAAAAGCTGTTGTTCCAAGACTTTTCTAATTGTCGTAGGTACGAATAAAACTTTGGTTAGGTTGGTACTCTCCCGAAGTAGGTAAACATGGTACTCCTGGAGTTGGAATACTTAAATAAGACTTAAAAATAATCAATCACCTCATACTATAAGACCAAGAAGAAGTAATAAATCTGAAAATTGTCGATGTCTGAAATCAAGTGGTAAATATTGATTTGGTTAATGTTTCTCATAGCTCCCATAAATAGCATACGAAATCTTAAATAGGGTGTTAAAATGGAGACGTCAACATGTTTGTTCATTATATCTTGAAAATAACATTCAGCGTCAATTAATTTTCAGAATGCTGGACAGTTGACGAGGCAATCTGGAGCGTTTTATTTAGTAAGGGGTGACGGGAAGCAGGAGACGTGTCGGCGCCTCTCTGGCGGCGCGCCGCTCCTATTTCTCGGGTTGTCTCAACAGGGCTGACACTTGACAGTGACTGTTTCATATTATGTATGAATGAGAATATTTTGGCCTATTATAAATGCATCTGAGAATCTGAGCATTTTCTCTTTTTTGCAAATTAGAGGAACGGTACAGTTATTATAAGCAGTTAAGACTTTGTAAAGTATCTGTACAATGAGGATTGTTCCAAAAAACCAGAAAATATGAGTTTATTTTCGTTTGAGCATGTGTAGGGTAAAAAGGAACTTATATTTAAGCAGCCCTATCGTAAGGAGTTTTGTGAGACGGCTTGTAAGGCATAGGCGTCGTAAATTGGAGCTTGTGCTCTACTTGAGCCCTGCGACCGCTCTTGACACAATCTGACGGATTTTAATTGAAGTGAAGACTCAAGAGCCTTGTGGAGTGAACGTGGAAATGCGTACTTATTCCTCATATCTTCTACCATATTCTGATGAGATTGATTTATAAAAAAGTTGATAGACTAATATTGTGAATGCATTCGTTTTTAATGGTTAAAAACGATTTTGGATAAAAATATGCATTGGGAATAATATCAAGGCAGAATTAATTCCACTTACAAGGCAGAATAAATAACCTTCTCCTAAAAGCATTGACTAGGATTATTTCAAAAGAGGGCTTGCTATTCTGGGTTTTTTTTCACGTTTTCCGAAACGCTCACGTAGTGAAGTGCAATAAAACAGTGAATCAGTACAAGCTAAGTCTCTTATTCAAATCCAGTTTACATAAGCATTTGGCTGTATCCCTGTAGCCTAGTTGTCTGTACGTATCGAGCCGAGCCAACTACTACTAACTAGTATTTACACTGTGGCCGGGTTCGTGACCGGGTTACAACTGATGGATGTTGCTGCCGGATGTAGCTGGAAATCCTCGGGAAGCTATTATTTAAATTACAGCTAGTTCTCAGGTGGAAAGCTAGTTAGAACTGTCTTGTATAAAAAATAGTTTTCTTGAATTTAAAATCGGTTATTTATTGTTTTTATTGCGGAATGATGAATACTACTTTATTCTTAGACTACAAAGTTCTTGGAACGCGTCTAGAAAACTTGGCCTTCGATTGGGCACAACCTTTAGATACTAACTTTATTTTCGTCAAAGAGACCTTCTAAGTCAGCATTGTGTTAGACTTTTTATTTCTACAAATAGTAGGTACAATCAATACACGATATTTTTTCAAGGCAATTTTTGGAGGCCCTTACATCGTATTGATTGACGAAATGTAGGCCACTACCAGTTTATTGACTCGTAAATAAACATCGCATACAGAAACAATAATATGCCAGTTAAAGCGTAACTGATGGGGACAATCCCGGCTTTACAAGTTTCGGAGATCATTCAGTATTAAGAATTGTAACTTCGTAATCTTCTTTCCTAATTCGAAATAACTGTTATAAATCAAGCGAACTCCTTGTGCTTTTATTAACTTTTACAAATGTGTTTTATTTAGTAATTATTATTTAGTGATTAACAATAATGAAAACTAGATTAAAAAAGTGCAAGTAACTGATATTAGCAATCGCAATATTAAATGTGTTAAAAATTAAACGCATCACATAAACAGCGTAGCACGTCTACGGAATACTACGCATGTGCTCGTAGAGAGGCTACGAACATCAGTAGGGTTAAATTCCTCTGCTAATAATTATGTTTCAACTATGAAAATGCAATTATCTAATTTTGATTTCTAATTTTTTTGAGATTATATGACTTTAATAGATACTAAGACTGACGGAGTACGGAGGTCAGTGTCCCTAAGGGGCATCCATAAATTCTGTAACTGTGCATAGGCAAACAGGCAAGCTAAGTAACGCGTGAAGGCCTATTGGTGGTCTATAAATTGCAACTTTATGGCATTAACCTAGAATTCACTCACCTTGTATTTGTTGTTTCAGCCACCGAGCTAGACCTGCTGGGCGCGTTGTCCCTGCACAACACGTCGCGCACAGGTGTCTCTCTCTCGCCAGGAATGCAATCACAGCGGATAGCATACACGTTGACAGGTAGATATGAACTGCACACATTATCATCCTATAGTAAGAAAATGCGTTATTTATATAGAGCGGCAGTCGGTAATCTAACACCGGTATTCACAATCATTACTATGAGGTCTCACAGTGCGCGCGGACGCACAGGGTCCCAAAAACCTACTGATTTTGGGACCCTGTGCGTCCACTCGCACTTAGAAACGTCAAAGTAATGTTTGTGAATACCGGCATAGGTTTATATACAACGTCATAAAATATGCCCGTAGCATTAATTAAAGTATATGACATTATTTTTTCGTAATTTACTTGAAGAATCTCTTTTTTAATGAAATACCATGTGCATCAAGTAAGTAATTTTACTAAATATCCTTTTACTGTGACTGAGACTAATGTAAAACAAACAAAATATAGAATGCCGCTATTACAGTAATTTTATTCAAAGTGCATATAAAGTTGCATGGAACGATAAAGTTCCTCAATACGAACGGGTATCAATTCAGTCTAATGGATGTGAGTCGTGGAAGTGCATTCGGTTCGAATCCGCAGTCGGCTCGTCCATTAGTGTAAGGCTTTAGATCTAGGCTTTTGATAAGCGGTGCCTTAAGAGACGCGGTAATCGCTGTTTTTGTTGATTCATACAGGCCTTTATGGATCAAATTAGATAATTGATTCAGACGTGCCATTGCTAAAAACGTATTAAATTAATGATTGAATCGCCATTTCAATATTTATAATAACTTTTACCAAATAAATAAAACGCAGCTCTAGATACAGCGTTTTATTTTATTCTCTCGGGGGTCCTATTCTCTATCTCAAACCACTCTTCTTCAAACTCATTGAGACCATTCCGCCAACGCCATTGGGATAAAAGAGCAGAGACTCTACTGCACTTTTATCTAGAAAAGTTTGTGATTCACCGTTCCGCGAATCAGCTCGTCAATCTACTGTCGCAGCCTAAGGGAGGCGCGCCTCTTTACATTTTAATGCACTTCGTAATAAGTCACTCGCCGTACGTGTCGTTTATGCTATCAGAGGGTGGCTTTTAAACGTGATTACTGTTTTCTGAGGCAATAATAACTGTGAGGCACAGCCTTTTAATGTCCGTTATTGATGTAATGAAAATTGCATTGTTTCCTTCCTATCTATTACGACTGTAAGAAGGAAACGATGTGGTGCATACAGATCCTAGGTATATTTCTAGAAATAAGGACCTAAATGAAAAAGGCTACTAGAGTTTTCATTATCTGATCTCGTGTTTATACTAGCTTACGCTACGTACGGTGGTTCTATCTATGTGATATTACTAGTACCTATAGTATATTTTGTCTGGGGTGATATATTACTTATTACAAATACAAATCACATCAAAAAAATCCCTTATAAAATTTTTAACCTTTTACGCTTAGGTGAAATGTTAAACCACCGATTTTCCATTGAATGAAGCTACTTTCCTAATTCAGCTTCAACAGTAGTGGCTCAGCAATATTTTACATATCAGCAAAAAACATATTTTTCAAATTATTATCTTTAAAAACACATTGGTCGTACTTCCGAGGGCACGTCACTCGCACGTGTCTATTGTATGCTTCCCTTTTTGACATTTGCAATTTGGCAAAAAAGACGAGGAAGATGAACTTGCGGTGATTTACAGGAAAACCGTGGATTGAATAGACAAGGGTGAAAAATTAATGGTGGGGGATATTCCTTTTGTTGTTCAACCGCCTCAAAAGTTGGTTCAAGTCTATGAAAAACCAAATGGAAAAGTCAAAGCTATTGAAACAGGCATAGTATAAACGTTTTGTGATAAAAAAAACATTAACATTGGTTAGAATTTAATGTTTTTTTTATCACAAAACTTTAACATAGCGTAATATATCAGATGAATGTTAAGTTTATTCACAAGTAGCCTATTAAAATGGGTATTGTAATCGAGGCTAATTAAATTCACAAAGCCCTGTAATCCTACCCGACTGGTCGGAATCTGCTCGATCGCGCAAATTGATCGTAATCCCCAAGTGTTACTGCGAGCGGCATTCGGAACGACCTATTACCAGCTATAGACACATTAATCCTCACAAATCAGGAGATACTGGACAGCTGGCTCAACATTCGGGTTTCATACGATAGTTTTAAATTAAGTCATATGCGGCATTTAATATCGTTAATTAGTTCATTTTCATTTAAAGCCTTAAAATATTATTAAATGGATACTCCCGGACAATGAATATCATCGCTGAACACAAGAAGTTGCTTTTAAAATATAGAAACGAACATAATTAAAATCAATAACAATAAACGTATCCGCAAGTGTCAATCCGTCCAGGATAAGCGTGTTAATGGCATGGGACGTTAATCCACCGGCAAATGTCCGCAAACCCTCCTCACCACGGAGTGATTAGCTCGCCTCGGTGTTTCCCTACAGTTCCCTACCCATGAAAGATAGGGTTGACACAAAAGTCCGTTTTGAACTTCCTATTTAGGTACCATAATGCCTGTAAATAGTATAAAAAGATAAATGATAAAACATGAAAGTGTTGTTTTTCTATTTTTTTAAATGGAAAAAAAAAACATGATTTTCGTTTCGTTTCGTTTGCTGACTATCTGTTGACCAGCGATAACCCTATTTAAGTGAACATTTGTCGCGTTTCACTTACTCGTAACGTAATCCTGGCCATTAGTCAAATTGCGTTCGCATTCGTTCCCATTGTCGAAGGGTGTCAACCCTCATTTCTGGGACCTCGACTCAGGGGACATATTGTCCCATTCACGTTTGTCCCTGCAAGTGTCAAACGTTAGACATTTCATTCTATAGGGTTCAAGATAAGCTAGTAACTTTCTGCCAACTATTTCAATTTTTATAGAACTAAAATCTATAATATTTTAAAGCAGTCGAGTCGGTATGTGAGCTAACTAGTTATACTATGGGAACGAAACGAAGAGCCGTAAACGCCTTAATTCTCAATGGTTTTATAAATAGAGCACTTTGCTACACGCTTTATTGAATCATTAATCATAAGTGGCGGTTTACCCTGTGACAGACACATGCAGAATTATTAACACGCTTGGTGTGTCGTGTTTGTAAAGCCTTGCCGAGCTTGTCACTGCCAAGGACATAAGTGGCGCATCAATAACGCCTCTGTGGCTGACATAACATGCATGTATGTTTGGCAAGTAAATAAACGATGCTAGATCAACATGATGGTGTGACTGGACTATCTTTAGATTTAAACATGGTAATGACCAATATTAAATGTTTCTTTGGTAATAGAGTTCAAAACATTTTTTTTTTTAACTTGAACTGAAAGAAGCCCTTTGACTGGCTTAGCTAACAGTAAAAACTCAACTATAGCTCTGTACATAGTTGAAAAGATAGATCGCGATCATATAAGTTTTTATTTTTATACTAGTTAAAAGTTTACAGTGTGAAATCACCACAAAATAATCATGTTTACTCGCTTGATTAGGACTCACTGAGTTGCTCGTTGAAGCGCCGCGTGTGGCTAAAGCGAAATCAGCTGAAAACATGGCTGAAGTGATGATATACCAAGTTCACTATGTGTAATGAATCGTATTTAAATCAAACGAACCAGTTATTAGGTTTGTGCTCGAGAAATAATAAATAAGTAATAATAATTAATAATGCTGGACATTTTCACACAACATCATCTAGCCCCAAACTAAGCATAGCTTGTTCTATGGGAACCAGATAACTGATATACTACTTATATACTTTTTGTTTGTAAATACATAGAAACACCCAGACCCGAGATAAATATTTGTAGATCATACAAACATTTATCCTGCGGCGGTGATCGAACCCGCAACCTTCTGCGTCACAAGCAGTTTTTCATCCACTGCGCCACAGAGGTCGTCATATTATATACTTCCTATGAATACTTATTATTTTTGATTATAGACAAATTCTACTTTGTATTAATAAAACTAAAGCAATTAAAAGAAAACAGGTCATGTGTACACAACAGATAAACGATTGCCAATAAAATAAATCCATAGTGGGGAGTCACACAATAAAGTGTTTGTACAAAGCCTAACAAATATTTGCACATCACTGAATTGATATTCGCGAGGGTGATTTAATTAAACCAAAATAATATTAGGGTTCGGTGAAAATCATAAATTCAAATGCTATAAAAGCACCTGCATAATTTTTACAATGGATATTAATGTATTCTGACGATTTGAATTGGTTATAATGGCTGTTGTTCCAAGAAGAATACCGTGGATTTAAAATAATAAAATTGCTTTAATGTACTTACATACATTTACGTATATTTTTCAGATGATTAGTTAGGTTAATGGATTCCCAGCTCTAGACTTTATATTTTCACTTCATCTATCGTTTTTAATCACAATGACTAATGCCCGGTTTCTATAATCAACGGACAGTCGTAGGTAAGCTGTAAGTAACAGTTAGTTGTGAAACTTTTGTATGTGGAAACAAATCGTAGCTCTCTACGAATGTCCGTTGCATATAGAAACCGGGGGTTAATCATGCAGAGTAGGTCTACTCTTGACCTTTTAAATATAAATGACCAAAAATGGAATGAGCATGCTTGGCTATGTAAATAAAATATGCTGCAACGACTAAAAGATGACTTTTAATCGTGACTGTGGAAAACAAACGGCATAAATTGTGGTGGTTGTGAATCAGGCAAGGCGGGTTTATTTTTCAAGGGTACCTTTGCCAGCGGAAAACAGTTGTTCAATATTTAACTTTTGGAGAAGGGAGATAAATAAGGGGAAAAGAAATCATGAATTATTAATCTTTTACGGAAAAACAGCATTTAAAGCAACTGAATCAATATCTCCTTCAGGTTTGTGTTGCAATGCAGATTTTTATCAAGCCAATGAAAGTCGTTCGTTTCATTTTTTTTAAACAATTTTAATTAAAAACATTTATTACTTCATTCATTTACTTGGCTGATACATCTGATACTTTTTTTAAATGTGTACAGTTTGTGTTCTTTCCGAGAAACACTTTCCCTTATTGTTTTTTAAGTAGTAGGTATAATAGAAAGTATGTATCTTGTTTATACAATTGGCGTACCCTCTCTACTCACCGCCCACCGTTTCAGCGATAGAGTCGTCGAACTCTTGGTTTTAAGTACGAGTATTACGAAAACATTTAGCACATAATTTTGCTTATTCGAAATGAATAAAAATTTTTGAAAAAAAAAATTGAACCGACTTCACATAACACAAATAGACACTAAGAACCTTCTATGTACCTACACTAAAAAGAGAAAAATAAGAATATACACATGCAATTATTACTTACAGTATTCAAATAATAAATTATTATGTTATATTATATTTGAAGTCGGTGCCAACTACCTATGCATTTACATCTAAGAAGAAATTACGAGTACCTACAATAGAACATGGGTGCAAAATTGTATGGAGTAGTTAGAGTAGAATAGTTGTAAATCTCAAAAAACCTCATACTCACGTATGAGGTTTTTTGAGATTTACAGGAAAACTATCAATCCCTCAGGAAAAAAAAGTATGAGGACCACCTAGATATGTATACACTTTCAAGCAAAAAAAAAAAATTTTGGAAATCGGTCCACATTTTTCGAAAAGATCGGTGATTCTTTGAGTATTACGGGAAAAACTATCAATCCCTCAGGAGTAAAATTTTTATGGGACCACTATGGTAGCATACCCTTTCAAACAAAAAAAAAATTTTGGAAATCGGTTTACAACTGACGGAGATATCGATGAACATACATCCAAAAAAAAAAAACATACATACACCCGTACATAGAACCTCCTCCTTTTTTTGAAGTCGGTTAAAAAAGGCAAACGGGTGATACAAAATTCTGAATTTAAACGAAGAACTTTCATAATTGCAAAATTTGAAGTGCATTGACCTTTGCGACCCTCGGTAGGGCAGGTGTTTTTCATTTTCGTGTCAATCCAGTCACGTGATCCGATAGCGGCATCCCTTGATAGACCAACATCGTACATATTTTCCCTATCACGAAAGAACGAAATTGCAGCCATTCTTTTGATGTTGGAATTGCTAGCAATCCATCATATTGTTTGATCAACGTTGTTTATTGCACAACAACAATTTATCAAAGCGAAGTCATTTTTTTCCGACGGTTTAAATGTGTTTCGACGACGACAAATCACTTTGAATTTTTCGCTTGAAACAATTACACTCAAATATTTTGTACCGTGTCGCGCGGTCGCGTCCCCTCGGCTTAGTCCCTTTCCACGCAATTTACCCTCACCACGGGGGAGGATGTCACATTCATGTGAGATATTATTTCGTCATTCCTGCTCAACCCTCAGTGATTTAAATCTGGGTATTGCGCACTTTATTACTCACTCGTTTAATCTGTATCATGTCGTAACTTTCATGTGCAATAATTTTTATTAACTAATTTTGTCTTTTGTCTATGTATGTATGTCTTCCTCATTATTTTAGTTCTGAAACATAAGTACTTTGACTTCTTCTTATGACTTTCTTAAGCTTTGAATTCACTTAGTAGGTATTCTGTAACTTAGCTATGGATTACAGTATTTTAGAAGTAGGTATCTACATAATTTCCCCGCAATGCAGTCTAAATTTTCGTTAGGTACTCAGAGTACATACTCACACAAGCAAATATAAAACGAGATGGACTACAAATCTCGAAATTATGTGCCAACTTTTAAAAATAAAACGAGAACTAACAAAATACGTTCGTTCACTTTAGTTTTTTAACACTTTCCCCTATTATGTTGGGTATAAGGAATAAGTAATAAAATGAATATTCTGCAAGATATTCATGACTGGCAAAAGACAAAAATGTATTTGGACCTGCTCTTGACCATCTTTTTTAGTTATTCAGTTAGTTTTTGGTTAGCTCGTGTGATGCCACTAGGCCAACTGTGGTGACGGAGTTTTTAAGCCACCTTTAGGCCTCCTTCACGCACGACTTTATAGCCGGGCTCTCGAAGATTTGTAGGCTTTCAAGGACTCTTGAAAGCCTACAAATCTGAAGTATTATTCATTCACTCTGAGGATAATACAGTATCGTGAGCATTGCTTTTTGTAAATTATGAGTGCCGTGCAGTGTTTTAGCTCTTTTATTTTCTTTTCATAAGAATTTTAATTTTATCTAAGTTATTTTATTACAGTAAGTACATAAATAGTAATTGGTGCACAAAATGTAGGCATTCAAGATAACATAAGTTTAGCTGGCAGCTCGCCAGTCGGTAGTGCGGTCGGCCGGGCCAAGGTCTCCAATCCTCGTTGCTGTAGGCATGGATTATATCCGATTATGATCAAAATTTATTATTCCTACTGCTAACTATTTCAATAAGAAGAAATATATTTTAACCTTAAGTATAATAATTGCCTCAATTCATACAATTGTCGAAATTATTTCGTGACAAAAATGTAAATTCATTCTTGAGTTTTTTTTGAATTTTAACTTGGAGTGTTAAATATTGTTTCCAGGTGATTCTCGCTCTCTCCAAGTGGAGGGCGATGCGTTTGAGCGCGCAGCCGAGCTGCTGCGGCGCTCGCCCGAGTTCACGGTGCTGGCCACATTGCGCCAGGAACCAGCCAACTCTGGGACTATCATTTCTTTTTCACATGGATACAACAGGTATGTGCGCTTTCATGTTTCCCGATCGGATGAAAATATGAAGATTATTGAATATTTAAATATTCAATAAATAATTATTTAGCAAGTAAACTGCTATATACTCAAGCAATTTTATAGTTATAAAGTTTCATACAATAATTATGACGTAGCTAAAGTTTCTACGGTTACTTTAGTTCTACGAAATGTGCGCGTAGCGCTTAATAGTTCTCGTAGCACTCGATCTACGCGCTGCTGTAGCAAGTAGTTTGTAAGAATCCGTGACCAGGCGGAGCTTTTGTCATTATAATTTTTCATTTTGATATTAATTTAATATGAAAATGTACTTTGAGTAGAACTGAATATGAAACGGGAAGACGAGCTTCGGGGACTGTCGGCTTATCAAACAGAGGGCACCGAGCGACCTTCGAACGGCGCGGGAGCATACTCTACGGTGAGTTCTAGATCTCAACATCGCTGTGCGCGTTCGCATTGTGACCAAACACCAATGCGTACGCGCACATAGGGAGTATCATGTATCTTGGAATGTCCTGTGCCTCGGAATGTCCTCCTCGATCCATCCGTTGACCGTTCGGGCTCTCTGTACCTATGCATGGATGTATGTGTACGCGGGCGAGACTGCTTGCATGCGCCCGCGCCTCCACCGCAGTGCGTCTTGTGTTCTGTGTCTTGACGTGTTGTATTATGTATCGTCCGTGCCCCTCCACGCCCCGTGTCTCGATGTATCTCAGTCTCTCACTCGATGTTGTGAAAACGCGCCGGGCCGGGCCGCACTTGCATTCCAAGCGACATGGGACCCCGCACCGGCCGCGCCGCGTCCGGAGACACCGTCCCGCCCGGCGCCGGCTCCGGACGCGGCGCGGACTCGCCCGGCGCCCGACCGCTCTCCCTAACTAACGCGTACGCGCACTCTCCATCGGGCGCGCAGCGAGCCCGACGAACGCGGTCCGTTCCGAGGTACATGGTCCCCCAAGATGGCCGAGCGATATTGAGATGTAGAGCGAGCCGAGGTGGGCTCGCGGCCGGTCCCGCGTCGCCGTTCGAATGTTCTTTGTTGCTTGCTTTGTTTGTGTACCTCGGAACAGTTCGCTTGCGCCGGCGTTAGCGCGGGACGGGTAGAGTGCATCAGTGGGCGGTGCGCAGGTACCTGGAGGTGCAGTCGAGCGGGCGACGCGACGAGGTGCGACTGCACTACGTGGCGGCGGGCGGCAGCGCGGCGCGGGTGGAGACCTTCCCATTCCGGCTGGCGGACGGCGCCTGGCACCGACTGGCGCTCGCCGTATCGGGCGCTCAGGCCTCGCTGCTGGTCGACTGCCACCCGCTCTACCGCCGCCTCATCCCGCCGCCCGATCGCAACTTCACCACGCCCACGCTCTCGCTCTGGCTCGGACAGAGGAATAACAAACACTCATTATTTAAAGTAAGTTACAATACGCTATTCCGCCTTTTCAGAAACGTTCTTAGTGGTTATTGTCATCCAATCCAGATTTAGGCGTAGAAGTCTTTTTTCTAACCTATGTTATCCAACTGCCATGCAAGTTGGATAACAGTTGCCAATATCTTCCATCTATCTTGGTCATTTGATGTTTTCCACCACCCTTGTTGAGAAGTTAGAAACATGATATAAGTACGTACATACATCATATATTCCAGGGCACAATACAAGACGTGAGATTAGTGAGCGGACCACACGGCTATTTGGCGCAATGTCCTGGATTAGATTCGGAGTGCCCAACATGCGGGCAGTTCTCTCTTCTGCAAGCCACCGTACAAGAGCTTACCACACATATCCATGATCTATCACTCAAGGTATGTTTACAATTTTACATTGCCAGTTATGGAATTATCTATCTGCTGAAATGATTATGACGATTTTATTTTCTCAATACAGTTAGTAGGTGCGGAGGCAAGACTGGCGCGGTTAGAGCAATGCGACTGTCAAAAGTCGTGCTTCTCTAACGGCACCGTGCACGCTGATGGTGCCTCGTGGCAACGGGATTGCAATCGCTGCTCCTGCGTGGTGAGTACCTTACTTTTCAAATAACTGCTAAGTTATTTCTACCAAAGACCTCGTATCCCATTTCAGAAAGTGATCTGAAAACCTAATCAATTTTCTTGTTTCTAAAAATAAGTAACGTTTCAGCACGGTGAAATAACGTGCAGGCCAGTCGAGTGCGATCGAGCTGAATGCAAAAATCCAGTATTACATCCTGGGGATTGCTGTCCAAAATGTTTAAGTAAGTTGCTTTCCAAAACTGACTCTTAATAAATTGGAACAAGTGCAACATCTTTTTAAGTAACTTTAGGGAACCTGCCGCTCAGTACAGTGAGGTCGATGATAGATTTGAGTCCCATCACGAAACGATACACTCGATACCTATAAATAAGCATGACATTTTTAAAATAATCAACGCACTTGACGTCACAAAGGGTGCGGGTAGTGATGGGATTCCGCCTTTATTTTTTGTTAGATGTTCTGAGTCTTTGTCACTTCCTATTACAATGATTTTTAATAGATGCCTCCAGCAAGGATACTTCCCGAAAATTTGGAAGAGAGCTCATATAGTGCCCGTGCATAAAAAGGGTTCTAAGATCCCCATTGAAAATTACCGACCGATCTCACTGCTAAATGTAATCAGCAAAATCTTTGAACGGGTAGTTCATTCTCACATATACCCCATTATATCAGCATCTATTCCACAAGAGCAGCACGGGTTTGTAAAGAGCCGTTCGACTGCCACTAACTTAGGGGTTTTTCTGGAGCATGTGACTGATGGCATGGATGGGGGTTCGCAGGTGAACGTGATCTATACGGACTTTGAGAAAGCATTTGATCGTGTAGATCACGTCATACTCTTGCAAAGGCTCTCTGAGCTCGGCATTTGTGGTAATCTTCTTAGATGGTTTGAATCATACTTGCGAAACCGGTCTCAGGCAGTAGTTGTGGGTGGTTTTTGCTCTGACTTTGTAGAGATCTCTTCAGGTGTCCCGCAGGGTTCCATTTTGGGGCCCCTTTTGTACGCATCTTATTTGTATGATATTGGCAAGTGTTTAAAGTATGCGAAATTTCTTATGTATGCTGATGATACAAAAATTTACATGAAAATAGAGAATCTTACAGATTGCGCAAAGCTTCAAGAGGATATGGATAGGCTGTGCACTTATTATACTAATAATCGAATCAGTATTAATACTAGTAAGTGTCACTATGTGTCATTTTCGCGTAAAATTAATCCTACAAACTTTGACTATGAAATCAATGGAGTAAAATTAACTAAGGAAACATCTGTCAGAGATCTGGGAGTTTTAATGGATGCTAAATTAACATTTTCGGATCACAATGCTAGTGTCGTCGGTAAAGCGTACAAAAGCTTAGGGTTCATTCTAAGAGTATGTCGCCCCTTCTCAGATGTGGGTTGTCTTAAAATCTTGTATTACTCGTATGTAAGAAGTATTCTTGAATACTGTAGTATTATTTGGCATCCTCAGTACATAACATATATCCAAGGGATTGAGAGCATACAGAATAAGTTCATAAAGCATTTAAACTATCGTTGTTTTCAAAAATTTAGAGACTATGAGGAATCATGTTGTTTTCATCATCTTACAACTTTGAAAAACCGACGCAGTCTCACTGACATGGCGTTCCTACATGGCTTGTGTATGGGATACATTGACTGCCCTGAATTAATATCTAAAACCTTACGTTTTGCTTGTCCAAGAAAAAGAACAAGACATACTAAACTATTTTCTGTTTCACGTTCTCGCACTATCTATGCTCAAAATTCACTCGTTAGTCGAATTCATATAATGTATAATAAACAGTTCAGCACTGTTGATATCTTTAACAGTAGCATGCAAGTTTTTAAAAGCAAAATTCTTAACATGTTGAATGATGCTAATTAAATAAGCAGTAGTTACAGTATTATTAAGTTTATTATTTATATAATTATGTTACCTAGTTATGTAGTTTGTTATTAATTGTAGTGTATTTATCTATTTTACCTCTCACACACACACACAATCACACACACATGTATTCAAACTTTCAACTTTTGTCATTTCACTGTCGGTTAGCTGGTTAAAAATAATATAAATCCTTTATTGGCTGTAGGTTAAATCTTTAAGTTTGTAAATTAATCATAAAAGCTGTGGATTTTGTTAACAAATAAATAAATAAAATAAAAAATAAACATAGCTTTGATGTTTTCAGAACAATGTCTCCTGCAAGGCAATTTATACGAGCATGGAGAAAGATCAGCGCCTAAAGAATGTTCTGAATGCGTGTGTCATGATGGAAACATGGTTTGCATCCGCGTGGACCCTAAAGTCGTGTGTCCACCGCTACCTTGCGACCCCTCGGACCAGTTTACTGTGCCGGGAGAGTGCTGCAAGTTCTGTCCAGGTAACAACAATTTACAAGACCTCTAATGAGCGTTGTTATTTGTGTGCTTATAGTGTTCACAATTATCAAATTGAATTTACAGTTTTATCCGAGTAAACTAATGTTTCTTCGCAAAGACTTGCTGAGTAAAGAGTGCTCCTTTTGGTGTTAGGTAATTGGTAAACCTTACCTCTAAAAGAAGCACTCTTCATTTTAATGAAAACCGATAAATGGATGAAACTTGGAACTCTTGTATCCCATAGGTGTGGATTACTGCAGTATGGGTCACTCATGCGATGAAAATGCGACCTGTATGAACCTCAACACCAAATACACTTGCAAGTGCAACCAGGGCTTCCATGGTGACGGTCTTACGTGTCGAGGTAAGCTCTACAATTGGTATATGAGCAGTCATTTGTACCAACTTACCTGCTGTGCATTCAGGAGAATCTATTTCAGGTCACCAACTGTGAGGTTAAAGAGACTGCAATGCCTTCTGAGCAAATAACATCGGTCAATATAACATTTAATGGACTTTCTTATAGTGACAGCATTGTCAATGAACTTTAAGACTTTGGCAACTTGGAAAAGCATTGTGCCTGCATCAGTTTACCCCCAATTTATTAAATTTCAGACGTAGATGAGTGCCAAGAAGCTGGAGATGTGAACGGCCACCACTGCCATTCCAACACCCGCTGCGTTAACGTGGTCGGGGGCTACGTGTGTCAGTGCCTCTCAGGGTACACTAGGAGAGATAAATTCAACTGCATTGAGGTAATCTACACTATCCTTACTTTGCACCTGAGACGGTGGATCCATCTTCAGAAAAGATAATTTTTTTAACCACTAAATAACTTTTCAGCTGATTTCTACATATTATTATCCTGCTGTTCTCATTAAAAAACTGTAGGTACTGTAACTTTCGCGTGATACAAGGTTCAAGCCCTTGTGACTTAGATACCCTCTTCTTTTCCTGTCACTAGTTCTTTCGGACCAGTGTGGTGAAAGGGTTATAAGTGCATCTCAAAGAGGGTCCTTCCGTGGACTTGACACGTTTTCCCCTACTTAAAAGATCTGTGAATGCAGTTCAAAATATCTCAAAAAGTTTGGGAAGGTTTTTCTTAGCTACAACGGTTAAAGTACCTGCCCTTAATGTCTCGTCTCAAAAATCCACCTGTATAGGAACGATTGAAAATCTTCACTTATTCCTTTCTTGTAGGTGGACGAATGTGTGGATGAGAGACACGGCTGCCACGTAGACGCGGAATGTAGCAACACACCAGGCTCATACACGTGCCGATGCCGGGAGGGATATGATGGGGATGGCTACACCTGCACTCGTAAGTGTTAAAGTTCTTGGACTTATAAAACCTCATAAACTTTATGATGGCAGACTGAACCACCCTAGTGCTAGGCGTGCTAAGAATCCCTGGGCGATATCGATTCTTCGCCAAATGACCTAAGTATGAACTTTGCTACAAAAATAAGGAGTGCATTTTTAGTTAGGTTCTTATTCTAATTAAAATTTTCGATCATCATCATCATCCACAGCCTGACTTCACCCACTACTGCTTTCGTAAGCTTGTGTCATCCACTACAATTCTACGCGATTCTGACCCACTGACGGTCCACGACATGAACAATAGGAAATTCTATATTATACCAATTAGATAGCTTTAGTTAATTTTATTTTGACTTATACTGTTTGTTCCATAGCGGAACAGAGGTATAATGTTTTCGTTAAAATTTCTTGTTTCATTTTGTAATGTGGGTGGCATAATACAGAAAACACAATCTTGAGGGTAGGTCAAACCTATCTTTTTACAATTCTATTGGCTGCTATATGAGTGACGCCTAGTTTTTTGATTTGGAACGGTGACAAGTAGCCAGTCTGGTTCGACGTCTTACGGGCTACACGCGCGCGCAATTATTCGTGTCTCCGCACAAGTGCCGTGTTAGTGATCCCAAACTCTTAAGATCTCCTTTTGAACCTTCATACAAAGACACACAATCTCAGAACCTGCAGTGACAGCACCCTATGGACCTAAGTTACGGTGATTTCTCAGTGCGATCAGGAGGCAAATCTTGGACCCGGCTAGATTGATGAGACCAAGGTTAGTTGCTCTATACTGCCGACTGAAACTCCCGTACATAGTTTTGATCCTTCGATCACGGATTTGATTCCTCCAGATTGTGTCGTCTTTATTGCCCCTTGCTACACTACGTGTACGTACTTTTTTTAGGAATTTTCCATTGCCATCTTTGTAACGCAAAATGGCGGACGATTCGGCTATCGAACAAGATATTTTCGAACGCGATATTATCTTGGAAGATCTTAAGAGAACGTTGCTTTTTTCTACTACTGATATTTTACAATTTAAATCACGATCATCCGATCTTATTTCTCAACAAAGGAAGTTTGGTAAACTTCAAGCTAAAATTGAAAAGGCTTTAATGAAGTTAAAAACTTTTAACAAAGAAGAACAGTTAAAAATTCGTAATGATTTTAGCGATTGTTATTACGCAATTCTTGTGCATGTAAATAAATTCAAAGAAGCTGATCAGGAAGGGAGACGTATGAGTCGGATCCCTACTCAATCGTTACCTCATGCGCAAAATCATTGCCTCAACAAATTGCCCACGTTGCCATTGCCAACTTTTAGTGGGGAATCTACCGATTGGCCCTCATATTACGATTTGTATCGTGCCGTTATCCACAACAATGATGCCTACACATCAGCAGAAAAGTTTAGGTATTTATTGTTAACATTAAAAAATGAACCTCATAATTTAATAAAATCAATTCCAATCACAGATGAAAATTATAGTGTCGCGTTAGACATACTTACGAATAGGTACGAGAACCGTAGGATCATTGCTTCGAAGCATTTAGATCGCATTCTTGATATCGAAAAGTGTGCTAACGAGTCGAATTTGAGTTTACGTAAACTAGTGAATGTTTACATGGAAAATATTAAAGCACTCGAAATGATGAACTTTCCTGTCCAAGAATGGAGTTTCATTTTGTTGAACATCTTACTACGTAAGATACCACATACAGTTCGTAAGCGCTTCGAGTTATCGCTCATTAAATCATCGGATATACCTTCCGTAGATGTACTTATAAAGTTCTTGGAACAGGAGATTTCTACATTCGAAATTATGTCGAGTAACGATTCAAAAAGTGTTGAGGGTAGGTTCCGCGCAACCAGCGCGAATTCATACCGGGCCAGCAGCGGCGGTGGCGCCCCTGGCGGCGGTAGTTCGGGTTTCTCGAAAGCAAACGGTTTTGTACCGAGACAGACGTTTGCCGTTACAGAATGTTCCGATGTTCAAAATGACAAGCGTTGCATTTTGTGTAACGATTCGCACATCTTAACAAAATGCTCAAAGTTTTTAAATATGTCTCCAAATGACAGACAGAAATTTGTAAAAAATAAAAATGTGTGTTACAATTGTTTACATGTAGGTCACGACTTAAGAGTTTGTAGGTCGAATTATTCATGTCAAACGTGCAATAAACGACATCATTCATTGCTGCATTTTGAAATTAAACCGATGAATTCGAATTCAGCATGCCCCGTCTCTTTCCCTCCTACGGAGGAACCTACAACTCCGGTCGATCTCGACCGCACCGCCATGCCAATGCAACCGACTAACGTGAATCATGCGATGCGCGAGAGTGGCGAGTCGTCCATTGCGCCGTTAGTTAGGAAATGTACAGTCATGCTATCTACGGCACTCATCAATGTATGCGTTGGTTCAACAAGTCATTCGGTTCGTTGTTTGATTGATACTGGTAGTCAGGCGAGTTTTATGACGGAGGCATGTTCGAAGCGCCTAGGTTTAACTTCTAGGTATGTTGGTATTCCTGTGTTTGGGATTGGGGAGGAGAAGCCGATTCAACCGAAAGGAATAGTTTCGTGTGTCGTTACTCCGCGTGGTTCGGAGCACCCAGCCATCGCGGTCGAAGCTCTAATCTTGCCGAAATTGTTTTCGCAATTTCCAAAAATTCCTCTACCTATTGAAGCGTGGCCTCACATTCAAAATTTAAATTTAGCCGACCCCTATTTCAACGCGAATAATGCTCAGCCTGTTGAAATGTTGTTAGGTGCCGATGTACTTTCCCATGTTTTGCTGGGAAATATTGTTAAGGGTCGTCCTGATGCGCCGATTGCTATGAATAGCATTTTCGGATATTTATTGATGGGAAAAGCATTTTTCGATGTTAGTCCTACTCCGTCTCCACTCCAGGTGTGTCATAGCTCCTTTTTCGAGGACAGCGACCTCCAACGTTTTTGGGAGCTGGAGGCAGTTCCCGAGGAGAAAACTCTCACCCCCGACGAACGTCAATGTGAATCGATCTTCGAAAATACTCATTTACGTGATGATCAAGGTCGATATGTCGTGGCGCTTCCATTTAAAAATGCACCTATACTAGGTCAATCACGCGACATTGCTCTCGCTCGCTTTCGCAAGTTAGAATATCGCTTAGAACGCAATCCGTCCCTTAAAACGGACTATCACGCGTGTCTTCAGGAGTATGTCGATTTAAATCAAATGGAACTCTGTGATCCTCCGTCTTACGACGAAAACTCACACTACTATATTCCGCACCACTGCGTGGTCAAAGAATCTAGTGAAACCACTAAGTTGAGGGTGGTATTCGACGCCGCTTGTAAAACCACTAACGGGAAATCATTAAATGATCTTTTGCTC
Organism: Epirrhoe alternata; assembly: GCA_963565295.1. NCBI lineage: Eukaryota > Metazoa > Arthropoda > Insecta > Lepidoptera > Geometridae > Epirrhoe > Epirrhoe alternata. The sequence continues at coordinate 5,093,145 of OY751381.1, read as the reverse complement.
ACGGGTCCAAAGTTGCACTCTGACATAGTGGACATCTTACTTAATTTTCGTGTTCACAAAATTGTTTTTACAGCTGATATAAAACATATGTATCGCAACATTGCAGTTCGTAAATCAGACTGGGATTATCAGAGGATAGTTTGGCGGCCATCTCCTGACTTACCTATTCGAGATTATAGATTGCGCGTCGTCGTGTTCGGCATCAGTTCATCTCCACATACAGCGTTACGTGTGATACGTCAACTCGCACATGATGAAGCTAAAAGGTTCCCTCTGGCGGCCGCAGTTCTGATGCGAGATGTTTTTGTCGACGACATTGTTTCAGGGGAGGATAGTGAGGTGAAAGCGCTCAATTTGCTGCAACAGCTGATCGGTATTTGTGCGAGCGCAGGATTTGAGCTGCGCAAGTGGCATAGTAACTCGCCGGCGATACTCGCCGCGGTGCCCTCGGATTTTCATGGTGAGCGGCCTGAAGCCTTATCTTTTGCGGAAGTAGAAAAAGATCCATCGATTAAGGTTCTCGGCCTACAATGGAACCCTAGTTCGGATAGTTTTTCCTTTACAGTTAAAACATCCAACTCAAACTGTACAAAACGCGTGATGTTGTCTGAAATTGCAAAAATCTACGATCCGGTAGGTTTCTTATCTCCGGTAATATTGTACGCTAAGCATTTAATGCAACTACTTTGGATCGCAGGTACTGGATGGGATGAATCACCGCCTGTTGACATCGTTAACGCGTGGATGAGCTTTATCAAGCAACTTCCACTCTTATCGCAGTGTGTTTTTCCGCGTCATATCTTTTCTAAAACAATATCTATTGAATTGCATGGTTTTGCTGACGCGTCTGAACGAGCTTATGCCGGGTGTGTGTACATTCGGTGTAAATGTAACGACAATCAAACTCGGGTCTCCCTTGTTTTGGCAAAAACAAGGGTTGCACCTCTAAAACGATTGTCCATCCCGCGATTAGAACTCATGGCAGCGGTGCTTCTCTCTAAGTTGATAAGTAAGGTCATGCTCGCCTACGGCGACCGAATTCACTTCGATCATGTATACGCATGGTCCGACTCCACGATTGTGTTAGCATGGCTACGCTCATCACCACATGAATGGAAAACTTTTGTGTCCAATCGTACTAGTGACATACTGACACGGGTACCCTCCAGTTGTTGGCGGCATGTTCCGTCGTTCGACAACCCTGCTGATTCGGCTTCCCGCGGGATGTTGCCCGCGGTATTTGTTGAACATACTTTGTGGTTTCAGGGCCCTAGTTGGCTACAGACCGAGCCAAATACTTGGCCGGTACTCAATAAAAAAATCAATACTGATGAAGAAAAGCGCAGTCTTCCTCTTCTTGCGCATCCGTCTTCAATAGAAAAAGTCGTTGAAGAACCGGAATTTATTTCAAAATTTTCATCGCTAGGAAAACTCATTCGTGTAGTAACTTACATTTTTCGTTTCTACAACAAATGTAAAAAATCACAGGTTGCCTTCCCTCGACACATAACGGTGCTCGAGTATAATTCAACTTTAAAAAAGATTATAGGTATAGTCCAGAGGTCTATTTTCGTAGACGATATTAAAAACATTTCAAATGGTAAATCGCCGAGCAATCAATTAAAGCGCTTATCACCATTTCTAGATAAGGATAATTTGTTGCGTGTGGGTGGACGTTTGCATAAATCGTTGCTTTCATTCGAATCAAAACATCAATTGATACTTCCGAAGAAACATCACTTAACTACGTTAATAATCGATGATGCTCATGTCACACACCTGCATGCAGGTCCGCAGTCCACGCAGTATACATTATTACAAAAATATTGGATTTTATCCGGGCGGGATATAGTTAGACAGCGAATACATAAGTGTGTTCCGTGTTTTCGCGCGAGACCCACACACACACAGCCGCGTATGGCTCCGCTGCCGAGCGTACGCACACAGGCAACGCGTCCTTTCATAAAAACAGCTGTTGACTATGCCGGTCCATTTTACGTTCGTGCGAATAAGGTTCGAAATGCTAAAATTATAAAATCATACGTTGCAGTATTTGTTTGCATGAGTGTTAAAGCGATACATCTTGAATTAGTTTCTGATCTTACAACAGAATCTTTCCTCGCGGCTTTACGACGATTCACGTCTCGCAGAGGTTTATGTACCGATATTTATTCCGACAATGGAAAGAACTTTGTAGGTTGTAATAATTACCTTAGGGAGTTGTATGCATTCTTAAACTCGGACGCAGTTCAAAGGTCATTACATGAACAAGTTCTAAAGCAAAACCTGACATTCCATTTTCAACCTGTTACCGGGTCACATTTCTGTGGGTTAGTGGAAGCAGGCGTTAAAAGCTTTAAGCATCATTTACATCGCGTAATTGGTACTCGTACTCAAACGTACGATGAAATGCACACTTTGCTGTGTCAAATCGAGGCAGTTTTGAACTCGCGCCCTCTATGCGTTCTAAGCTCGGATGCATCGGATCCACAACCGTTGACTCCGGCGCATTTTTTAGTGGGAGGACCGCTCACGGCCCTACCAGATATTTCATTGACTGACTTCAATACTGATAGGCTAAATCGTTGGCAGTGGGTGCAACAATGCACTCAACATTTTTGGAAAAGGTGGAGTCGTGAATATTTACACGAGATTCAACAAACTCATAAATGGTTTCATAATCGCGGACCTCCGATTAGTGAAGGCATGATTGTTGTGGTGCGCGATGATAATTTACCCGTTTTACAATGGAAATTGGCACGGGTGCATGCGTTGCATCCAGGTACGGATAATATAACTCGTACTGTAACTCTGCGAATGGGTAACTCTTTTACTAAGAGACCGGTAGTGAAAATCTGCCCCATTCCTTTAAATTAAATACAATGTAACCTTGTTATATTGTTGTAAATAGTAGATAGGTGTTTAAAAATAAGTTGTTAGATTTTCAATAAGTAGGTGTAGTTATTGCAGTTTTACAACTCGTTTATCTTATGTAGTATGTTAAAAGCAACCACGTTCTTTTAAGGTGAGCGGCATGTTCCATAGCGGAACAGAGGTATAATGTTTTCGTTAAAATTTCTTGTTTCATTTTGTAATGTGGGTGGCATAATACAGAAAACACAATCTTGAGGGTAGGTCAAACCTATCTTTTTACAATTCTATTGGCTGCTATATGAGTGACGCCTAGTTTTTTGATTTGGAACGGTGACAAGTAGCCAGTCTGGTTCGACGTCTTACGGGCTACACGCGCGCGCAATTATTCGTGTCTCCGCACAAGTGCCGTGTTAGTGATCCCAAACTCTTAAGATCTCCTTTTGAACCTTCATACAAAGACACACAATCTCAGAACCTGCAGTGACAGCACCCTATGGACCTAAGTTACGGTGATTTCTCAGTGCGATCAGGAGGCAAATCTTGGACCCGGCTAGATTGATGAGACCAAGGTTAGTTGCTCTATACTGCCGACTGAAACTCCCGTACACTGTTTAATTTTCCCATTCAGCTCAGACATATTTAAATCAGTTTTATTTAATTTCATGTTTTTCTGCTCTTGTCCCCACCCCAGCAATATGCACAGGCGGATGTCTGAACGGCGGCGTCTGCGCAGCACCAGAACGCTGCGAGTGCGCGCGCGGCTTCACGGGCGCGCGCTGCGAACGCGACGTGGACGAATGTTCTCGGGCCGCACACACTCCCCGCGCATGCGCCCCGCCCGCACTCTGCGTCAACACGCCCGGCTCCTACTACTGCGTGTGTGCGCAGGGGTACCGCCCGCATCCGCACACTGACCACTGCGAAGGTAACATCCACTGACCAAACTTCTTCCCCGAACGCGAAGACTTGGAAGAAAAATTGGCCCTTTAAGTCAGATATTGTGGTGAGACTGAGAAGCATCCGAACGAAAAATGGAACGCTAATACGGCCCCACAAAAATCAAAATTGTGATTGGAACGGTTTAACCTAGGATGTATGGATGTTTGTCACTATATGGAGTTGTAGCACAGAAATAGATTAAAGTCTAGAATATTAAAGCTACTGTCTACCCAGACAGAGACAGCTATTATAAAAATATTTTATGTTGATCCTTCGAACCGGATACCCACGTAGAGCATAACTAACGTTGGTGTAAATTTTCATTTCCAGATGTAGACGAGTGCGCGGAATCATGTCATACGTGCCATCCTTCCGCGCGATGTGTCAACACTGATGGAAGCTTCAGATGTGAATGTGATAGTGAAAACTGTGAACTAAGTATGTGCCACGAAACTATCCTAATTTGCTCTTATAACATTCTTCACAGATCTTCTCACTCACTGCCCCAAAAGATTTGAAACAGATATTGTCCTGGTTGCTTCCAACGCTTTTTATAGCATTTTATCTGTGCGTTATAGCTGAGACGACTGCTTCGGGGATTCTGATAAACTGATAATGTCAGGGGGATCCATAACAATCTGTGAGATCAGTCTTGTAGGTTTTGTCTTATCAAATTCCCAATAACGGTTTACGCCAGACCATCAGCAGCCGGCCGTAAAACAAAAAGCCAAATTCTTCTGACTCAAAGAAAATGTGAAAATGCTGCATAAGTTGGATAAGGACAGGCAGATAATATCCTAGATTCTTGACCGTACATTTGTTTCCAGGTTGTGAATGGCAAGGTCGGATAATGTCCGACGGTGCGCGATGGACGGAGGCAGGTGGATGTCGAGCGTGTACTTGCGTGGCCGGTGTTGCCAGCTGCGACCGTGCGCCTTGCGCCTGCGACTCGCATGACAATCAAACCTCATTGGTAAGACCTACAACTGTTTACCAAAAAAATTATATTGGTTCTTGTTTTTTCCACCAACTAGACCTAATTGAGAAGACCTTCATTTGTTATGTTTACCTGTGGTAAAAATTTGTCCACCAATGTCCATCTGCCATTTTAGCACCAATCAGGCCTAGTTGGTAAGATCACCATCCCGAACTCATTATGAAGGACCTCCCTTTGTCATAACCTTAAGAATTATGAATACTTTTTGTCATAAGGTTCACCAACCAGTTTTCACCAATATTACTATCGTGTCGGCTTACGTATTAGCCTCCTGATTTAAAGTTTCAACCTAGACATAGATATACCTACGACTGATATCCGTACTCAAAGATGCTACTTAAAACAGCTACTTAAATCTGTTCTTGGTAATTTTCCATTAGTCTTTTTTATAAAAACCAATCCAGATAATACTATCATTTCTGATCGTCCGTTTCCAGGTGCTAAGTACAGTGAGCACAAGTGCGGCGGTGGCGCCGGCGGCGTGCTGCCCGCACTGCGACTCACGCTACCACTGCCGCCACCAGGAGATGCACCACGTGACCTTCCGCAGTGGCGAGCGGTGGCTCTACCAGTGCCAGATCTGCGAGTGCCTCGTCAGTATACCCATTATGATTTAAGGAATTTAGTGCAAGAGTTGCTCTATTTCTTGCCATTCTTATTCCTATCCAAGATCGCGACGTTTGGATAGAATGGGGGCAGGCCTTTGCCCAGCAGTGCGACAGCAATGGCTAACCGCATTTTAGAAACCTGCCACTACCCTTCCCGCCCAAACGTAAACTCCTTTTTCGTCGGATAAAGGATACGATCAAGCATTCCAGCTGAATGCCAGAAAGCATTAATTCAGTAGGACCAGCATTCGGCCACTGAAGTAAAACCTAGCTTAGGTGATTTCACTCCGATGTCTTTCGCGACCAATACCCTCATGAATCAAGTGAAATAGAATTTCCCAAATAACCTCCAAACTGAACTTTGTGGCATAATAATCATTCTTTACCCCTATATCACTATCAGAGAGATCGTAGCAGCCCTTTTTAGGATTGGTGTTCGTTTATTAAACCTTCAAACATTTCCTTCCAGCTGGGGGAAGTAGACTGCTGGGAGCCAGATTGCGAGGAAGGCGGCGGATGCTGCGCTCCCCCGGTGGGGGGCGCGCGGCTCGAGCTGGCCGGCTGCGCGCCGCCGCACTGCCCCGCCTGCATGGTACGTACGGTAGCTTGCTTTGCTTGCGCTATGCCTACACAATTCCACTAGAATATGATATCTCTATCCCAGCTCCTCTATCTAGGGTACGACGCCGTTTCCCCGAGCGTTAGAATAGCGGTGATACTATCGTTGTGCCACGCATTTCTATACACTCTCTATGAACGTGTCTCCACACGGCGATGTTATCGCGGCGTGAGGTTGTATCATACGTGGTAGGTACGACGATAATATCGCCGCGATTCTCTCGCTCGTGAAGACGGTCTATCCGCACTTTGGATGCTTTTTTGTACAAATTCTAGTCACACGAACGATTCCGACTCTTCAAGTACTACGGTACCAAGCACATTCTATGCGAACACCAACGCATCCAAAGTGCGGCCGGCCACAGACTACATAGTCGAGCTATCTAAGAATTGTTGCTCATCTGGACCAGTTTTCAGATTATTTTTGGTTCAACCATTTGAACCTATCATGATTGTATTCTTAACTTCCGAAATATTTGCAATCATATTTTCTTGAGATAAGCATCTCAAAACTAACCACCTTCAAAGACCCGCGTTGGGTGCCAGTTTAGCCCACGTTGGGCGCCAACATCGATTCCAGGTATATCAATGAAATCAGTCGATGAACATGAACCCCGCTGTGTTGTGATAATTTGCTTGCGATTTAACCATAACGCTTGGATGGTCCATGTGTGAAAGCGCCTTTTCCGCTTGTTGCAGGGCGGACAGTGTGCTACTTTGGTGAGCAATCTCGCGTGTTGTGTGCATCGGTAACCATCCCCACTCTTCTTATTCATTAGACCATTGCTATAATTAACACTGTGTTATTTTGACGCTCATGCCTTCAATTCAATCTTTCAGAATCATACATAACACAAGCTTATTAGGCATTTAAAATGTTTAACACTACTGATATATGATTGAATTGAAAGCAGACATCATTTCAGGTCTCATTTTATGTTGCATGTTCTATCAGTTTACCATTTATCATCATCATAAGCATGGTGGAATTATTCTTATACATCAAGCGAGCTCGACTAAGCTTGACTAAGCATAATAAGCCTTAATCAGTCCGCTTTGAGGTTAAGCGTTCAGTTCATTTATATAATTTATTATTCACAAGATCCTTTAGTTTTTAAGTATTGATTAGTAATCAAATCACTCTAGTCCCAGTAAATAAGTTCCCAAGTAGATGTAGTTATAATCAAAGCTGTATTAAACACATCACTGTCAATTAAAAAATCTGCTTAGATAAAGTACCTAATAAAGTGTGGGCCATAAAGTGGCGCCCAACGGGGTGTTACGTTGAGAGCCCCGTGTTGGGTATATGGTGTGGGTGACGGTTCGGTTGTTGCGCAGAGCGCGGCGCGACGCGGCGGCGGCGGCGGCGCTGGCGCTGGTGGCGCTGTGGTGGGGGCGGGGCCGCGCGGCGCACCGCAAGCATCGCGGCGCGCGGCGCTAGAGCCGCCCTGACCGATCCGAGCGCGCACATTATTTATTCTAGATAGTTCTAATGTTAACCAATTGAGGCGGACGCGCGACGCGCTCGACGGCCTTAACTTAGCGAGCGGCGACGCGTCCGCCCGCACGCCGCCCGATAACGCCCTGTGATACGCGCGATGCGGACCGACCACGTCCGTGTACATCACCGTTATAGCTCCGTTTTAAGTAGCCACGTCGTCTTAGCGCTGTTCCGTAGCTAGGATGCCTTACCGCCTTTTTTTAATGATCCGCACGTGGAACGGTGAGCGGATCGGGCGTCGGGCGCTTTCGTATCCTAGTGCTCTGAATTCATGCGACATTCGTAGATATGGTTGCGTTAGGCGTTTTATAAATTTGTTCCTCATCCATCGAAAGTAGACGCACACTAGTGTCCCATGAAATTGGAGCACCCTGCTTCCGGCTCGATGCGAGGCTGCAGCCGTAGACTGATGTCCGAATTGAAACTGTATTAGTGATGATAGGAGGCGCGACGCGAGTGGGCAGTGGCCGCCTCGCAGGCGCCGGAAGCCTCCGCCGCGGATCGGCATCCGCCGGCGCCCTCGGCGGCGCGTCCGCCGCGCCCGCTGCTATATTGATACTCTTCAAATTCTAAATTTATAAATCCGCCGAACGCTTCAAATTATTAACATTAGATTGGTAACGGTCCTAGTTAGCTATTGTTGTGAATATAAGTTAGGATAGCGGGCGGGCGCCGGGCGACGCGCCGCGGGGCGCGTGTATATTGTTGGGGGCGCGGCGCGGGGGGCCGCGGCGCATGGCGGCTTCTTCAATTATAATATTACGTAATATTTTAATTCTAGTTATAGTCCTGTACATGAGTAGAGTAGTGTCGGCGCCGCGGCCGGTCCGCGCGATGCCGCCCTGTTGTACGAAATTTTTCATAATATATTATAGTTTATGTTTGTCTTTAAATATAGATCGTTTTCTGTATAATTTGAAAATAACCAAAAATAGGTACCAAATATAGAAAAAATTATGATTGTTTCTTAATTTCATAAAGCATTTTAATGCTTGCATGTTGTATGTATTGTGTTCAAAAAATAACAATTAAAAAAGATTTAACTTCATGTTGTCGTTTAAATTTTTACTACCTAATTGGTTGTTAATAATAACAACCTCATAGTTCCTTTAATCTAACCACGTCAATCACTTAAACCACTTCAAGAACCCTACTTTCTTTTCTAAACAGCTGAGTAGTTAATAGAATATAAGTAATAGGTTTATGAGAAACGCTATCATTGGTTTGATTTAATAAATTATAATTTTTTAAATAATGCAAGAACTAAGAATTTTGTGACATCTGATGTGTTACAGAAATTATTAAAATTCAACGTTCAAAATCAAAAATATCCACATTATTAAAAACGAACTAATAAAAGATACGGTACCAAGGAGCTTCACAGACATTTAAATCAGTGGGTAGGTAAGTTAGATATGGTGAGTCTGCGTAGGAGGGCAAGCGAGGGTAACTAGTGGTAGCTGAGAGGGCAGAGCCGGCGCAGGCGTATGAGGTAGACAAGCAATGCGCAGCGGCTGCGGCTTCAGATGAGCTTCGCCATTCTCCATCACGCCTGCCACCAGGGTGTACGAACCCGCGAATAGGGTCACAGCCTAAAAAATTGCTTTATTTCAGACAATGAGCGAATGCATAGTCGCAGGAGGTGGTTTTATTATTGTAATAATACTAAGCATTTTATGCCCAATTTCGGCTTAGGTACTGACTTACCAAAACGAGAATGACAGCTGAAGCGAGGACCGAAAGCGAGTTGGAGTAGTTTCGTAATTCAGATAAAGCAGGACGTAGGCAGCCCGTGGTGTGCAATGGCACTTGGCATTGATCGCTTCTCTGTAAAGGAAGCAAATAAAATGGCTTTAATAACTATTCTAGATTGAATTTTTTTATTTTTTTTTTGGACTATTCACACAGCATCATCTAGCCCCAAAGTAAGCAGAGCTTGTGTTATAGGTACTAAGATGACTGATATATTAATTAAACAGGATGATCCAGACAATGTCGTCAAAAGAAAAACAAATCCTCCGACCTGGGTATTTTCAAATACCCCTGGGTACCTACCCCTGGGCTCAATACTTTTCAACAAATAACTCAAAAAGTAGGTACAAAAAAATCTTTGGACTACATCCTACATGGGGTGTTTTCGGATAACCCTGGGTTAGAGGAATTGAATTTTTGTCTTTTGACGTCCCCGCTTGGACCACCCGTTTATTGACACTCAAAAAAAACAGAGGTGCATGGTGACTAAAAGCCTTTCTCTGGTTCAACCAAGAATTTATAAAGTAGGTAATATCTACTTTTCCATTCCAAACACGTCCGCAGCATGCTGGAGGAAGCGTACGACGGTACTGATACCAGTCGGTGTAAGACTGGACTCCGCAACATTTCAGCTGGAATTAAAATTATTCTTGTTTTAGTAACAAGTTAGAAATTCTCTAATGTCAAGATACCATCTCTGAATTCTCTATCATACGTCCTCGTCGCGGTCATAGGTACGTCCAACTAGGCACATTACCACAACATTACGCAGTAGGGAGTTTGCATTCCATACGTGACAGGCTGGCTGCAAGCCCATCGCTGCCTATTATAATACTATGCAAAGAACGATTTAAATCTTTGATACTATGTAGTTTCCTCTCAATGTTTTCCTTCATTACTTTGCCATATTCAGGCAAACTATCTTTATGTGGTTCTCGACATGAAGATCTCGGTAGAAGTGATCTGTTTTCTCGAGGTACGGTAGACATTCTTTCAGATCTTGTAGGTATATTCCTTTGAAGATGTCTAAAGAAGTAGGCACCTAGTCAGAGAGTTGATCCTCAATAACTTACTTCAATCTGCATAGCAGAAAAGGAGCTGCGGACAGCGGGGTCGAAGCCCACATATGTCATAGCGCGCAGCATGCTGGCGTTGAGAGCGGCCGGCTCGCGCACCGCACGCGACAGCTCCGCCAGCGATGCCACGCCCACGGACAACATCAGTATAGATGCCGTCGCCAGTACTATCAGCTGAATTAACAAAACTTATAGAACCACTGCCGAAGTTAACACTTTCTGTGCGGTTAAAAAATGGATGTGAGCGCTAGAGGTGCTTTCATGCTTCAGAGAGCGTTAAATGGCCGGTCCGACGGAAGCCAAGACGGAAACCCAAAAACTGCGTCATCAGAGATGGCTCCTATCTCATTTATGTGGACATCATTCATGGTGTCAACCTAACTTTTTATACTTAATAGTACCTACCTACTAGATCAAGAAGACAATAAATAGTCATAGCTAGTCAGCAAAAACATGCGTATACCGTTCCCAAAATTGAGGTCGCCTTCGGGTGGTAAGGCACGATGGTAGCGAGCCAGCAGGTCGGCAGACACAGCAGAGACCCCGCCATGAACAGCACGGTCGCACCTAGCTCCACCCCCAGGTCCGACGTCCAGAAGTAGTACGACATGCGCAGGAGATTCCATGCTGCAGAGCCGCCGAGGATGCCACCACCGCTCTATCAACGCCAAATCAGAAGCAAACTGATATTGTCATTCACATCTGGTCCTTCGGTTGCTTGACTTGAATAATGTACGAGAAAATTATTATGGATTCGAGTCGTGGGGGATTGTCGAAGGGGATTTCTATACCTTTCCGTTCAAGTGATATTTTAATTGTTGGTAAAGAACGTAGCGTTATTTAGTTTAATTATAAGTTTGTTTTATTTTTTTTTTCAACATATTATTATGCGATATATAGTGAAACCTGTTGTATACTGTAAATTGTTGTATATATCAGAAATGTGTATTTACTATAATTTACATTTGGAAATGTTTTAATATATATGATGTGGTATACTAATAAATAAATAAATAAATAATTGTTTTCTCAGATTTAAAAAATCTAGCATGAAAACTGAATATTTATCCTTTGTCTCATACACGCACCTTGTATCTTCTATGCCTGAATATGTATGTATAGCATAACACATGGTAAGTATAAATGTTATTAGTTGGTAGGTACTTAAATTTTCAAAGCGTTTACGCATAAATTACTGACCACAAAGATAACAATGTCGAGAAAAGCCTGATTTCATGATCTTCTATAATACTTAAAATTACCACTACTAGGTTAAAATAGTTACTTACGAGCATCAGCCCAGCACATACAAACAATACCAAGCCACTACTTCTCATCACGAGAGTTACAAGTACTTTTTATTTTTATTTCTAATTAATAAATACAAATGTAAGTAATAGTACAAAATATATTTTTTCTGACATAAAACGTAGCCTGAAAAAAGTTATTTGTTAAAAATAAGGTTTTATGATTTTTTTCCCAGCAAGTTCTTATTCTTGTAAAGTATTTCGTAATCAATTGTGCAACGGTTATTGTGGTTGAGAAGATTGAAGGTGAAAAGGTGGAAGATTAATCCAAGATTATACGTCCAGCATCACACATCTCTCGCGCACTCGCGCTGCCTGACAGGCTGTAATCAGGCTGGCCGTGCATGAATGGATTTTGCGGTTCGTAATAGCCCAGATAATATAATACACCACAAGAGTAGAAATTAGTTTTCACCTTACTAGCTCAAAAAGGGCGCTTTTGCCACGAAAAAACAGTAAGCAAAACTCTACTTTGCTCACACAATGTGGAAAACTGATTTGAATTTAGAATGCTGCAAGCAATAACAACGAATAGCATTACAGGCTGCATCGCTGCGGCCTGGGGCAGCGGCGGCCAAGGTGCTCTGGTTTTTGGAGTTTAGCCTGGCACTTGTGCAAAAATAATAATAATAGTTAGTGTGAGCAAAGTAGAGTTTGCTCATTGTTTTTACGCGGCAAAAGCGCCCTCTTTGAGTTAGTAAGATATGCCTCTGACTACCCCTCTACACATTATCAATGGATCTGAAATACATAAAAAGATCTTAGAGAATGTGTCTACCGCGCCTTGGTAATACAGTCGTGAACCTGTTTGTGTTGTGCAAAGATTTAAAAGTTTCTTTTAATTTATTCATACCAAATTAAACGCCAGTTTGTTTTTCAAAATATACCTACCTAGTTTCTTTTTCGACCAATTAATACCTACTCGTAGAAAAGAATACAATATTTTATGTGACCTGTCACAATAATGAATACATGCCACTATAATTAAGCATACGATTAGATTATCCACCGTCCACCGTTTAATAACTAATTGCTTGCCTACAACGTACCTACTTACGTGCAGCAGCGTTCCGTATGTGTGTTGCCGTCGAGTTTATTATGCAAAGTATTATTTTGTTTACTGCGTTTATTATGCCGGATAGCTGTTGTAGCTTTTTGAAGCAAGATTCTTGCAGTAATTACTCGTACTTATAACGAAAATATTTAGTTTTCTCAGAAAAAAGTAACAGCAAGCTTTTGTTTCCATGAGCTTTTCAAATGAGCCTAAACTGGCCATAATACGACTCACAGCGCCTAACTCTATGATCAAATTAGCCCTCCACTATTATTTAGATGACTCTCTACAAATACTTATTGGCGTAGTGTAGATACTAAAATTTCAGCTCAATCGGAATCCAGGAAGTGAGTCAAATTCAGCTAACAAGATTTGACCCGGACAAACATAATACCTAGACAAACATTACAAATAGTAATTGAATAAGTTAGTAAAGTTATAAAAGCTAGTAAAATATTAGGTAGCTCTTAGGTACTAGAAAATTTTATCTTTTTCTTTGAGTAGGTAATTGTATCTATCTATCTAATCAGCACATCCAGCCACTGCTGCGAGTACTTTATAATAACAGTCTCATTAGGGCCCTGGCGCATAGGCATGACAGTAACATGCAAAGACATTGGATGTCAGCCCTAATAAATCCGTTTACTAGACAGATTTATTGTGCAAATTAGGTAATAAATATTTATTTGTTGTTTGCAAAATGAACCTGTCTAGGGCATAAATTAGCGTTAGTAAGTAGGTATATGTATGACATTCTAGTGTATTTTTGTATATCTAATAATTTAACATTGTATGGACCAAATTTTGTTGTCTGAAAATAAATAAATTTAATTTAATTTAATTTAATAATATCCTCCTAATTTTGCAATGCAGTGAACCTATGTATTTTAGTAGGCTCCTATATGTAGGAGTAGGTATGTAGGTAGTCCTCAAGGGGAGGTAAAAAAATAGCATACTTAAGCGTAGCTAAGTGTAGCCACTCATTAGCTGTTAAAACATCTTTTTATAGCATAAACAATAATTGAAGAAATGTATTCAAAAGAAAACATTGCATGCATTCCAGATTAGCTATTATTACAAAAGCTAACAAAACGATGATAATTTGGAAGGATTCAATATTACTGATTTGATCGTGCAACAACTTAATACAATGGCGAGACATCTCCTTTCATTTATAAGTCTGTTCCTGATTTTCCACATTGTAACAGCATCTAAAACCTGGTATTTCGGAGATGATGTTCCCGGTAGTCAAGAGGTCTTCGTAGAATCTGGCGTCATAAAAATTTGGGAAAAAACCAAAGAAGTCCAAGTTAGGGTAAGTTAACGGGAATAAATAAAATAAATAAATAATTATTCACCACGGGGATAAAGCAGTGTATGCAGTGGATTCAATATGGTGCCCGTGGCATAATTTATGTCACGGGTACCTTATTGAATCCCTTGGGATTTTTATGTAATCCCTTGGGCATCGAAGGATTCTTTAGTTAACTCCCGAGCGTTAGCGATTCCTCGGGGTTAAAGCTGTCTTAGTCTTGGGCGCTCTTGAATCCTTCGGTGTCTTAGGATTCTAGTCATTAACTCCCTCGTATCACTCGGGAGTTAACTATACACACCCTCTTAGTTACAATATTAAATAATTGTATACCAAAGAAAAAAATATTAATTAAGATAAAAAAAAAGAAAACATGGGTAACAAAAGGTATAAAAACCTCTTGTAAAAACAAAAGATTGCTAAAAATATTAACATCACAAGTAAATAATACAATTTTGAATGAATATTATAAAAATTATGAAACGACGTTAAAAAAAGCTGTTAGGACATCAAAAAAGTTATACTATATAAAAAAAATGGAAACTTCAAACAATATAACTAAATCTATGTGGAGCATAATAAAAGAGCGAACAAATAAGATTAATAAAAGGGAAAAGAAAAATATATCATTAAAAATAAATAATAAAATTGTAAATGAACCTGTCATAGTTACAAATACTCTTAATGAGTATTTTGTTTCGGTTGGAAATGAACAAACAACCTCAAACAATACCCCCCACGGCCGCCCTTTAATTAACCCAAGTGTTAACACTTTGTATCTAAGCTCAGTTACTCATCTAGAAGTTTATAATATTATTAAATCTCTAAAAAATAAGCTAAGTTATGGCATGGATGAGCTTCCACCAAAATTAATTAAGCACTGTAATGAAGAACTGACAATACCTCTAACCATGTTGATAAATCAATCCTTTGCTGAAGCTGTATTTCCAGATTTACTAAAAACCTCAATTATTAAACCTATACCTAAAATCAAATCAGCGAATACCCCACAAAATTTTAGACCAATAGCATTATTATCAACATTCTCAAAAATCTTTGAAACTGCCATGGCCAACCGTTTAACCCAATTTTGTGAAAAATTTAAAATCTTTGACAATAGTCAACATGGCTTCAGAAAACATAGATCTACTACAACAGCTCTTTATAATTTAAATAGAGAAATAATTAGCTTCATAGATGACAGAAAATATGCCATTGGTATCATGTTAGACATGAGTAAGGCTTATGATAGGGTGTCCCACCACATTCTTCTTAAAAAATTAAATGGAATAGGAGTGCGCGGTCCAGCTTTAGAATGGTTTAGTTCCTACCTGGAAAACCGCAAGCAATATGTTGAAATCGATTTCTTTGATGCACTCCAAAATCGAATTAGCAATATAAAATCTCATAAACGAAATATTCAAAATTCAATACCTCAAGGAAGTGTGTTAGGCTGCATACTCTTTTTAATATATATAAATGATCTGCCAAAAATAATAAATAAAAAAACTATTCTATATGCTGATGATATATCTGTAATTTTTCCGTGTAATGAGCAACAATACCTTAATTCAGAAATAAACACAACACTAGATTTAATAATAAATTGGCTTAAAGAACATAATTTAGAACTTAATATAACCAAAACAAAAATCATGCAGTTTAAACCTTATCAAAAAATACCCCTAAATATGAATAATCTTAACTATAATAATAATAAACTAAATTCTGTAGATTCATGTAATTTACTGGGTGTAAATATAGACACCTCAGTGAATTGGAAGTGTCATATAGATAAAATAGCTAGTAAACTGTCAAGGTTTGTCTATGCATTATTTGAACTAAAAAAATGTACAAACTTGGAAATAAGTATAAATGCATACTATGCATATGCTCACTCCTGGTTAAGCTACTGTATTATCCTGTGGGGAAATAGCTCTGAGTCAAATAAGTTATTTGTCTTACAAAAAAGATGTATCAGAATCTTAGTCAATATTTCAGAAAGAGAGAGCTGTAAAATCCATTTTAGTAAATTAAAAATCCTAACCCTAACTTCAATATATATCTATGAAATCTGTAATCTCTCTCTAATCTGTAGTAGGTCGTGTTGGCCGAATGGGGTTGTACCTCGACTTTCAATCCGAAGGTCGTGGGATCGAATCCCGGCCGTGCATCAATGGATTTTGCGTTTCGTAAAATTTATATGCGCTTTAACACGAGCTCTGAACGGTGAAGGAAAACATCGTGAGGAAACCAGTTAGTATTCTTATAGGCGGCGATGGGCTTGCAACCTGTCACGTATGGAATACTAACTTCTGCAAGATGTGGACATGTATCAAATATGTATTTGTACATGCCTCTGACTACCCCCTTAGACATCTTCAAAGGATCTGGAATATAAAGATCTGAGAGAATGTCTACCGCGCCTTGGGGATACAGTCGTGACCCCCTGTTGAAATCTGTAAATTTGTAAGAACACATAAAACTTTCTATACATTATCTAAAGAGCAATACACCAAACCGCACAACTTGAGAAACAAAAATAAAATAGCCCTACCTTACACAAAATTTGAAATAGTTAAATCAGGAACATATAACATGTCAATCCAAATTTATAATAATTTACCCTCAGAACTACAAAACTTAGAAGAAAATACAATATTTAACAAAAAATTAAAATCTTACCTCATAGAAAAAAGTTATTACAATATTCAAGATTATCTAGATGACAATAAAAGATTTAATAAAAAGTAAACTCGGATTCTAAATATATATTTAATAGTACTTGAACCAAAAATATTTAAATTAAATATCTTTAAGGGCTGAGCCAATATATACCTACATAAGTTAGTTTACCTACATAAGTTACTTGAACCAAAAATATTTAAATTAAATATCTTTAAGGGCTGAGCCAATATATACCTACATAAGTTAGTTTATAAGTAACCTACCAAATGTTGCAGTGCCCCAGCGGGGTTCATGTTATGAAACGCCTACCTATATTTAAGACATTGTAACTAACATGAAGCAATAAACAAAAATTGAATTGAATCGCTATCGCTCGGGAGTTAACTAAAGAATCCTTCGATGCGCTTGGGATTCAATATGGTGCCCGTGACATAAATTATGCCACGGGCACCATATTGAATCCACTGCATACACTGCTTTATCAACGTGGTGAATAATTATTTATTTATTCACTCTCGGTCTCGGGAGTTAACTAAAGAATCCTTCGATGCGCTTGGGATTCAATATGGTGCCCGTGACGTAATACACTGCTTTATCCAATGATGTTGTATACTTGTGGCTTTATCCCCTTGCTGAATAATCTACTATTCTATATCTCCTGAAATATTTGAAAACAAAATACTGTCTTTTCAAAACTTTTATTTTAAACTAGCTCGGCCCGCGATTATACTCGTACAATCAAGGAAATGTTACGACTAGGCTCAGACTAGTAACGTCTATTCTGCAGCTTAGACCGTTTAGAATATTAATATTCAATACGTAACGTACCCACTTTTCTCAAATGCTTCACCTAACACGAAAATAAAACAGATATCATGATACACTTTCAGGTTCCGATCTGCATGCAGCTTAAATACGTTGCCGTGAAAGTAGAAAACATTCTTGCAACACCAGATGTAAAGTATAACCCGAGCGATCGAGTGGTAACCATCACATACTCCCTGCTGCAGAGTAGTCTTTCCTCTTACGAAGTGATCGGGAAGGCGATGTGGGAGGAACCTTATTGCCCGGGCCATGATTTACAAGGGAAAGCTCAAAACAGTTAAATAAATTCTATACGCAAACATATTTATTTCATTTAAAAAGATAATATATGTATAATTTTTAAATTTTTTAGTGTTAAACCCACTTAGATACTTATGTTGTATGATTTTTTGATAAGACTTCATTTCTCAAAACGGAAATGATGAATAATTTCCCATAAAAAAGACATAAACGCGCTCTTACAAGATCTCAATACTGAAAAGGTACCAATGATGTACCTACTACGCAAAGATTTGCGGTCATATCATTATGTCGCTTGAAGGCCTCCAACATGGCTTTGGCATCTACGGCACGGCACCGTCGCCGTAGGTGCCGAAGACGGTGCGCTGCGCCTGGCTCCTCGATAGTCGATATTTCGCAGTCAGTCTGCTCTATCGTGTTTGTCTAGATATGGATAGTGAAAGAGCAACATTGGTCGTGTATCGTTCGGGCCCTACCGACCCGATGTGAATTTTCCGGAGCGGCCGCGTTCGATCATCTAAGGAATTTTCAAAGGTACGGCGTACCCTCTACGGCACCGTGCAATATAAAGACATACGAAAATGACATAAATTTGGCATTAGAATCTATAATAAAATGGCTAGAAAACAATAATTTGAAGATAAATATAAATAAAACTAAAATTATACATTTCAGACAACGCGATACTGCGGCATTTCCTAAACTTGACATTCAACATAATAATATTAAAATTGAAGAAATTGACTCTACTAAATTCCTAGGACTTCACATTGACAAACAAACTAACTGGAAAACACACATAGAACACCTCGGCAAAAAAATAAACAGTCTGGTCTATATACTGCACAAACTCTCCCTAGTAGTTAATATAGAAACAATTATCATAGCCTATCATGGACTGATTGCATCCAATATCCGTTACGGAATAATATTCTGGGGTAACTCGACTAATGTCGACAAAATATTCAAGCATCAAAAACGCTGCATCAGAGCGATGTTCCGTCGTAAAATGACGGACTCGTGTAGACCCTACTTTAAAGAATATAAAATCATGACTGTCCCTTCCTTATACATTTTCGAAACTGCAATGTTTGTTAAAAATAACCCTGAGCTGTTTTGTCAAGTGTCAGAAGTAGTCGTTCGTAATAGACGAGACCAAAGTAGAATATGTGTTATAAAATCAAAGACAGAATTGATGCGCAGGAGTATCTTCTGCATGGCTCCTTTCATTTACAACAAGCTACCTAAACAATTGAGAGAGCTACCACGTTCGCTGTTTCAGAGAAAGTTAAAATCTATACTTGAAGCTAAATGTTATTACTCAGTAAAATAATTTTTTGAAGATAAAATCTCCTACGATCACATTAATAGGTAATATTCTAGAATTTAATATGTTGACTTGTTATTTTATATAATGTAACTTCTCTCTTTGTTATATCATTTATGCATCATACCTACTCGACATCCAATAATTTTTGTAACATTTTTTTTTTTCTATAATCTTGAATATTATATATAATCTTGACATACTTTTATGAATTAATCCATGTACCTAAATTAAATATTGCACGCCATAACATGGCAGAATACAATGGACATACTATGTAATATATAACATCTTTGTAACATGACATGTATTTCTAGCAATAAATGATACTTTACTTTACTGTGTTACGACGACGGTGCCGCGCCGTTTTACGGTGACGGTGCTGTACTCATGGGGCCCTTACCACCTAGTACCTACTACTTTCTCTTTCCTGTTAAAACAATGAGAATGAATGAATTCTTCTGAGAACTACGAGTATTCTTGGTTCGGTTCTATGGTTCTACTCCTCAGAATAACTAAGGCGAGACCTTAAACTCTACCTCTACCACAGGGTGAGATTATTCAAGAAAGACCTTCACCTATTCCAGCAAGGCGCAGGTCGATAATTTAAGCCTATTATTCTCTACATAACAATGTCACTGTTCTTGTCAAATAAAAAAAAAATACAAATTTTACCGCAAATTATTGCAATAACAATTCTGTAAACTAACACTCAAATGATTAACCCCTGAACCAGAATTAAAATTATAGATTGTGAATAGTAAATCCTGGTGAAAGCGTGATGCATCCTCTCCGAGAGCGCGCCTGCGATGAGTTGCTGGAGAACCCGGCGCTGCGCACGCCGCCGCCGGAGCCCGAGCGCCCGCGTCCGCCACGCATCCGCAAGCCCAGGGAGTTCAAACTTGTAATGCCTATTAAGATGTTTTATACCACTAAGCAATTATTCTACAAGTTAAAAGTTACAAGGAGTACGAATACTCAATTCAGTGTTATTTAATTTTAAAAATATTTTGTAAATTATCCTGTTTTCAGCCTCCGAGATTCGCTTTGCTATCGAAAGAATTCTACGCATGCTGGTGTAATCATCAGAAAGAGGTAAGATGTTAAACCTCAACAGACGTAACCGTTTAGTGTAGCCGTACATATGTTGCCTCATGATGCATTATGAAAACTTAAGCCTAATATTATATATATTTGATATACCAGATGATTTGTAATCAGGCTTTACACGAGGCACAGGACCGGAATAAATGTCGTATAAACAGAGGGACCTGTTGGGGATACTCAGTGGATAGATAGATGTTAAATAAAACAGTGGACTGTAATTTAGGAAGTTGGTTTTATATTGGACTGATACGCGCGCCTAGTAGGTTCCGTGATTTGTGTAGTAGTGCTATGCGCGGCTCGATGCGGTCTCGCGGGGCGCGTCGCGGCGCCTCGTCCCCCGGACCCCGCTCGCTGCGACTCATAGGCGCGGTGGAGGGCGATGGGCTGCTTTGTCTCCAACAGAGCCTAAACACCCATATTAATATAGCCACGGATGACGTTGAGGCTTAAATAAAAACCTATGTCTTCAGACGCATTAACAAGAAACATACGCCTATAATCAACGAGACGCTGTAGCGCCTGGGACATTGTTTGACATCGAAAACCCATATAAAACATTATTGTGAAATTCCAGCTGCAAATGGCGAAGGCAAAAGTGGACGACCAGCCCCCGGGGTTGTTCCCGGAGCTATACCTGAAGCCGCGACGCCTGGACTACTACGCGCGCCAGCTCGAGGAGAATATGAACGTGAATAAGGAACTGCTGAAGAGGATCAACCTTATTCAGAGAACTGGGGTATGCCGTGCTTGCTGTTGTTAATCAATTTAATAATAGGTTTGTGGTTGGAAAATCGGTCAAAAGGTCAAAAGCTTATCAGTAGTATTTTATGTGCTAGACGAAATGTCGGTTATAACACCCCCTTTAATTCCGAAATGTCGGTTATACACGTGTTTAGGTATACGTACATTGCGTAAGACTGTGCATAGATATTTGTTTCAAAAATAAAAATAATAGTAGTCACAATTCGTAATATTTCAGGGTTTCGTAGATTGCTGGATGAGGCCGGAGCCCACGAACACGTACAACAAGCTGCTTTGTCAGCAGAGGCAGCGACAGCTCGATGAAATACGAAGAGCCAATCTCTACTTCTACTCAAGACTACTTATTGCCGTTTAGTATTTTAACTTTAAAATATTTCAGATTGATAAAACCCTTAATATCACACAAATAGTAACTTATTAAGTAGCTACTTGTTCGGCTGAGCCACGGCTGAGCATCAAGATGAAACAAAGTTTATATCCAGGATAAACACAGGCAATTTCGTTTCATAAAATTGTTTATCGTGCGACAATGCAGTTTGCGTGCTACGAACGCACAGAATCAACATGAGTGCTACGAAAATTTTCGTTGTGCTACGAGTGCTACGAAATTCGTAGATGTGCGTTTTTTGATGAAACTACATTAATTTGCAGCAAATGTGTTCTACTTACAGAGATCTGAACAGCTACTTACTAAAGAATTGGAAGAGTTATGGAAAGATACGAAACATAAGTTGATTTTGGGCGCTTCGTGAGTGTTTAAATTTTTTTTATTAAACTTAGCACGCACTATAGCTCAATCTAGGTGTCTGGTGTCTTTCTCTAATTTAATTTTACTTTTTAGGTTGCCTTTCATATTGTTCAAGACAGAGAAAATTGATCGTGATATTCGTGATCCTGCGTTTGACAAGCCACCGAGTGTTCATCGGACTAAGTATAATTTTTTGCTATACAAATTAAAATATTTCAATAATTATAAGCAACAAAGTTTTCACTTGAGTATCATAGCATTATATTCGGTACCTACCACAATCAGCAAACTTTAGGAACCGAATTGCCAGAAGACAAATTATGTACGATATTGAAAATGGTAAGGAAATATCTAGCACTAATCCGCTAATGTATTCTCAAACAAAGGTTTCTTAAAACTAGTACTCACCCTAAAACCACCCAACCATCCACTAACCCCAGCCAAGCCTCCTACAACTTAGGCTTGGCAATCTGGAACAGTGAGCAGCACCAGCAAAAGACCTTCATTTGATTTCGCCCCTCCACGGGGCAACATCAAAGTCACGCCTGAATCAATTCAATATCAACAAATTATGTAGTTTTTTCCCTCCGTATTTTTTAGAGTTGCTATGGAAATATGGGTAATTGGTGGTTCGAAGATTGGGAAGGTCACGATAGAGCTGTTCAATGACCTGGTGCCCAAGACCTGCCAGCTATTCCTGACTTTGGTCCGGGGAGACGCGAACGGACACGCCTATACAGGTTCCAGGATATTCAGGTACTTACGTCTACAACATCTTAGTATACAAATATTACAAAGATGATATAAAAAAACTAATTTAATTCAGGACTAATGGAATAACAATCAGACCCAATAGTTACTTTACTACCTAGTTATATTAAAGTTTACAGCCATACTAAACTCGCACCTACAACGTGTGTACAATCCAATATAACTATCGAATAAACTGAATCCGAACGAAGTCGCGAGGCCTAGGTAAACGGAAAGGTATATCAATGTAAAATTAGCATGATCAAAAGACTTCATCAGAATTATTTCGGTGTGCGTTGCTGACACGATTTTCGTATGTTTTGTGGCAGGAAGTCTTTATTTTTTTTGTTGAGACATCCAGTAGCATACGTACCTAACCACCCTTTCACGTGCGACAATGATTAGTTTATCTACGTATCTTCGCGACAAAAAACTCTCCATTTAAATCGCGCTCTAACGTCAAAGTTAAATAGGGTGGTGCCAGATCTGTACTGCCGCTGTGGTGATGTCACCAAGGACAACGGCTTTGGCTGCTACCTGCCCGAGGGCGAGACCGAGCCCATGGGCGCTGAGGACTACTCGCTCAAACATTCTGTTCCTGGTGAGATCTCACCAATTATAGAAATTCTTAAGCTTGTCTATCAGATGGGCATGTAGGGAATGAATAAGGCGTTAAACCAAATAGGTGTATGAAGCACGTGTGAATGGGACAGCTGGAAAGGGAAGGGCGAACACACTTGGATCAAATTGGTGACATTTGAAGAATGTAATGAGGCAAAGATGATGTACGTAGCAAACATCGTAGCAAGTGGAAATCGGTGACCTTGGCCTACGGGAAAAAGGCGAAATTTTGTCAGCACTGGTGCATGTATGTATAGCAACACTTTATGATTAAATTCAGGCCACTTCCACCCTTAGCTGTAGGTATGGCCTTCCTTATCTCCCTTTCATCTTGCCCTGTGCTAGTAGTATTGCATCCATATCTTGCCATTTTATGACATGAAATGTTGAACATTTTCAGGAGCTTTGTCGATGGTGGTGACTTCAGATAACGAAGTGTGTGGTCAGTTCAACATCATCTTCAAACCACTGCCGCAGTTTAATGGGAAGCATGTGGTGTTCGGCAGGGTAAGTTCAGCTAGAACTTATTTTTCTATCACTAGTCATATTCGCAGTTTCTGTGGAGGTCGCGCGTTCACTGCCAGCAGGTGCGAACGAATTATCGTAGCGATTTACTCAAGTGCCCGACTGCCTTGTTGTTAAATATTTTTGAGGTTAGAGTAATGCCATGGCCGAGTTTGACATGATCGCGACCATACCCAATACCCAAGGCGCGGTAGACAATCCCTCTTGATCTTTTTGTGTAATCTTGATCCTTATAATATATCAAAGGGCAGTCCAAATCCTTAAATATTTGGCACATGCCCACATTTTGCAGAAGACATTATAGCACTCCACACGTGACATTTCGCAACCCCATCGCTGCTTTTCATTTTACTTATAGGTTAGGAAGGTGATCAAGGGAATCGTTAGAATTTCAAAAATATCAAAACCGCATTATTTTTTTGTATTGCGCGTAGATTGTCGGCGGGCCAGCGCAGGCGTTGGAACGTATAAGCGCGCTAGGGCTGCCCCTCGGCACCACGACCTCGGACTGCGTGATCCGCAGCTGCGGCTGGTTCACTCGCGCAAACGCATACCGCGAGGGCAGCCCTAACACCATCAAGTTCCCGCCACGCAGGAGAGAGAAAAAGTGATATTTTGTGTTGTTTATCTAAATAGTGAGGTTTTTGATGTTTTTTAACTACTTGCGTTTTTTATTAGAATTGTATACTTTCATCGTTGAGAATTTTGAATTATTTTTATTTTTACCTTTTTTGTTTGTATAAAGTTTGTCAGATAGTGGCAAAAGTTAATGATTTTGTATGTTTTTATACTTGATTATTTTGTAATAAATTGGTTTACCATTATGTATACTTATTATTTATATATCTGTCTAGTCTAGGCTCTGAAGAGTCTAGGTGAAATTCCGTGAAATGTACCTTTCTATGTAGGTAGGTATATAATAGCCCAAAAATAGTAAGTAACGTAAAGTGTATCGTTAAATAATTGATCACTAAAATCAAAAAAAGTTTAAAAACAAAGTTGGAAAATAGAATAGAAAAGAATAGAATATAACATGTTTTATTAGAAAATAAATTAAAAAAATCAAAAATCACACGAGATTCTAACCAATCAATCACAAAGGGTCAATGAATTAATTTGTCACACTTTACCGTTAATTATATCCAATGTCACTCTATCTTCACGAATAACCCACATGATAGGATTAGTGCCAGCAACTGAAAATAATGAGAGAAATACAACACATTAGGATTACTTTAGTCTGTTACAGTAGTTCTATCTCATAAAGGTGAATTAGTCTGAATTGTGTGTGTGCTGTTATACTCGTATATTGTTTCTGTGTGCGTAAACTCGCTCCATGGAATAATGAGTGAGCACGCAGAAACAAATCTACACACAATTATCACCAACCCGCCTTTCCAGTTATTTTTGATGGATTCCCAGACGATTTTTATACAGCTGTCTTTAAAACAGCCAGAGGTTCAATATGCTTTCAAACAGCTGCTAAATCAATTGCCATTTATTTACTTCTAATAAATGTTCTAAATAATGTGTCTAATGACTGAATATTTACTGACATTTTATATGCTTATAGGTTTGTACACTAAGTTTATGCAACTTGTGTTGTAGTTCCTGCTTTCCTTCTAGTATTACAAATTTAATAATTTTCATAGGTATTTTATGTTAAGGTACTCTGTGTTGGTAAACTATTAAATAATAAATAAATTCGCGTAGCCATCATCTATCAACAGTAAATTGGGTAAGTTTGATTAACGAATGTTATGCTAATTTTAGATTAAATTTAGTTTAGATAGGTAGATAGGTTTATTACCAAGATAAGAGCGACAATAATGGCGACGGCGCCGACGTAAATGGCGTCCTCTCGCAGGAAGTCAACGACCTTGTTTAGGCAGCCGTCCATGTGCATGGTGGTGGGGTTCGGAGAAGACTTGCAATCTAGTCGCTGGAACAATATACATTTGATAAGTCCAGCAACCTTCATATACTTTCAACCATTCGTTGCCGGCTTTGGTCACGCTGTTTCCAGACTCTTGTATTTATAATATTGTACAGACAGACGGCATCAATACTAAACAAGCTAAAACCACTATCTCAAAATGCCCAATAAAAGGTAATAAAAATGAAAAGTCTTAGAATCTAAATTTTTTCCGACGACGGGATTCCAACGGGATTCGAACCCGCGATAATCAGACGATCCTCCTGAAGCCGGAGTATAAATAATATAATATTAAATTTTGATAAGACTTTTCATTTCAATGAAATACCAAGTGTGGATCAACACTATAAAAATTACAAAAAATTCGAAGGTTACCTATGCCAGAGTATAGTTCCGCTGGTCGTGAGTCGCGACTCCTAAACATGCTTACAAACTTTTACCACCACCCAGAATATTTCTGTTTTATTTCTAGACTTATAAACAGTACCAGCAGAGTAGGATTGAATGTAGCGTCAATATTCTCTTGCCTACGATAATATAGAAATCTGATAACTTATTACCTGCCCCGGATAAACCTCCTTGCAGCAGCTCATCGGCACATTATCATTCCAATCCTTATAGCTTCTGACGCCACAACACTGTAGATACGTTTGCGTGTCATCCCAAGACTTGGTGTACTCGTGCTTGACTCCGTAGTAAGGGATGGAGGCGAACAGTTCACGGTCCAGTGTGCTCACTACTTTCTCCCTGAACACAAACTGTAGGATCCCGCCAACTAGCATCGCCACGAAGATTATGAATACTAGGATGTAGTACTGGAAACAAAGATTAACTGATTTGAAGTTTTGAGATTGTGGAAAATCAGTTCAAAAAAGAGCGGTTTAAGAGGTACCTAGGTACTTTTTCACGATCATTTGCGATTAAGGCTAAACCTAACCTTAGACCTAATGCTGTTTAGTTTGGATACCTTTTTAAAGCAAATATTATACAAACAATTAGATTTAGTTTTAGATAAATAACAATTTTGTTATTTATCTAAAACTAAATGGAATAGAAAACTAAGAACGTTTTAATATCGGATTTTCCTTTTTGAAAACGGTATCTTTGGTAGGCGTTTTATTACGTAGGCCCTTTTCAATTGTAGCAATAATTGATGCAGACTGGTATGGTAGACAGATGTAAGAGACATTTTTGAATGGTACTGAAAGTTGGCTTACCGTAAGCAGCATACATTTGACCTCCTTAGCAGCACCGCAGCAGCCAAGCACCGAAAGCAGCACAATAGCGACGCCCATCGCAACAACCACCGCAACAGACGCGATGAACATATTGTTGCTTAGGAGGGTACTGGAGAAGGATCGAGACGTCCACACCCATAGCCCCACAGCCACGGCTATTACTCCAGCCAGCTGAAACGACAGCGGTTTCAAAAACTCACAGGCTAAATGTTTTTGGAGAGTAGTTGGAGATATTTACACGCCAGTTCCACATATACCTACCAATCTATCCTTACTGGTAGGGAAGAATAGAAGGTATAGGTACGACATCGAGCTTATTCGGTACAGCTACATCCTCAATAGATTATCTCTACGAGTAGGTCGTTTAGAATGGAGAATCGTCGCCTCGCACCAATAACTTCCTTTCAATCCTTGAGCTTAAAAGTCGTGAAATATGACTTTCTAAGTCTTCTTAGAAATGTTTAAAATGTTTTTCTTTCTAAGTCTAATATAAGAGTTCAATTTTATGGAATCATCATTGTCTTTCGAGAGTGATCTTATCCTATGCAAGGTCATTAACGAGGATGACAAACGTCTAAAAACACCTGCTCTGTCCTTTAAAGATCCGGTCTTGAGAACAAATGTTAGGAATTTCCAAGGTGGATAATGACTACCATTACAGAGCAATAACATTCTAGGTTCCAAGGTAGTATTCATTTGTCAATGTAAAAACATACACAATGAGTTACATGTCGTGCGTGTTAAGTAAAGGTGTAGGCGTACAAACAAATATAAATTCCCGAATGCTACCTCAAAGGGATTTTGTTGCAGAAAAGAAATCGCAATTTCTCTAGTGATTTAACAAATGAATCATACTCACAAGTGTCACAATATTGATACATATTAGCGAGAACTTCATACATCTGCCGCAGCTATCCATTGCGCCTCCCATACCCATTGCGTGTCTGAAACGATACACAATAGGTAATAATTTATAATGTGGAATAACTTTTCTAAAAGTGGAAACACAAGCACTTACAAAGAACAATCTTGTCTCCAAGCTCAATTCGCATTATATGCATGATAGTACGAAAGTTTTCACCGTGAAACGGCTGAACAGATTTGGATGAAACTTGTTATAGAGGTAGCTTATACTCTGGCTTAATGCTACGCTAATTTCCATCCCGGAAAAGTGAATTATTCCCCAGAAACCACGGGTAACATCGCGGAGCGCAGCAAGTTCGCAATAATTTGAGAAACTCAAAACCAAGTACCTTAGGTGGTATATTGTTAGGACATAGCGGGGGACCTACGTTACTTTTTAAATTATTTTTCAAAGGCATACCTACATTCTTACCGAAAATAATTATATTTACAAACATATTATGTATACCTACGTTGACATGTTGAGAAACCTCTAGTTTACCTAGATGTCAAGAAATCTAGGTTGCCATGAAATGTGCACATACCAACAACCACACCTCCCAACTACCTAATAACTATTTTATTTAGAGTTAAAAACAGAGAGATCTAACTTGGACATAACTTGGAAATATCCACCATCAAAACAATAATAAACCTCATCAAATAAAATGTTGTCACTAACAAAAACGACACACATCTATTTTTGTTAAAATTGCTGTTTTTTTATAGGCGGGGGTCATTCGTTTTTTGTTACTACTACTGCGGCGGATGTAATCAGATAGCTAAGCGTCTAATGTTTTGTTTTCACGATGAACGTGTGTTTATTTTCCTAATAAGAATCGTATTGTTTTATTTAACAGGATAAATTAATAGGTGTCCCAAGACCACATCTGCACAAACAACGGAAAAAAATCATCGAACAAAAAATCTTTAAGAGAAATTGATAACTTGAATAACTTTGAAGGCGTGTCTCAGCGTTATTGTTATTGTTAACACGTACAAGAGTAAAAGCTAAGTACTGACGATAGTAGGTACTCTCATATTGCGCGGACACAACTCAAGGTAAGCTAACTGCAGTACGCAAGGTCCATCTAACTAAGCCATTCTCCTACAGCAATTGAAAGTAACATTTCATTAATCGCAAGATCCACAAACCTTTAAATACTTATACTGGTATCCGTGTTTGGAATACCCCAACTGGTTCCACCACCGTTCGCGGTAAAGTTGACGCTATAAAACATTCGTCTTTAAGCACAGTATTTTCACTTTCTGAGCGGTATCTTTGCAGTTTCACTTTACGATTACTGTCACATGGCACGTTGGTTCATTTATCGCGGTAGGATTACGAATTTGTTTGTCGTGCTCAATGAAGACGCGAGCGGCACGTTTGGTGGGTCGGATGCAACTGCTCGCTTGGTAAGTTGTAGTAAGGTGACTTCCCCCCGCGCTCCCGTAACGTGACCACACGCGTTTAGGGCCTTCGAAGGCTTTGTGAGCAAGTTTGTTTTCAAAACCGGGTCAGATGAAGTGCGATAAGTTTTAGAACACATGCAGACTACAGACATTCTATCGGCCGATAGTTGAGACGGGCTAATACTTCTCCATACTCATTACGAGCCGAAGTATGTTCAGTCTCAACTATCGGCCGATAGAAAGTCTGCAGTCTGCGAGGAGGCTCAATGTGACTTTGTGCAGGTACAGTAGACATTTTACTCGCGCTAAAAAGACCATGAACTTCGTTAAAATAATGAACTTAATTATGTTCCTTTCCTTCCGAACGTAGGTAATACGTGTCATACCTATTTTAAAACTTTACTCTTGTAATTTTAATCAAATGAATAAATAGGTCAAACAAAATGCAAGCAAAGTTGACTTTGGTTAAGAAGTTTTTTTATTTCCTTTTCATTAGCTTTTATTAATAAACGATTACTTAAAACTCAACAAAACTGAATATTATAAAATTCATAATTTGCTTACTAACACTGAGCTTTTCCGTGTTGTCTATTATAAAAAAATGTTATATTGAGCTTTGGTTTATAGAGGGAACCGACATACGCGCAGTCTCCTCTTGTTACACAACATTTCACATAGATGGAATAACAGGAAGGGCTCGTGTAACTAAACAATTCTGCTTCAGCATCTCCCAAAGTAAACACCATATCTTTTTAAGGGACATAATAAATAATTGCCAACATAACAAGGTGAATTTATTTTTTACACATTGTGTGATATGGATTTGAAATTCATTGTCAGACAACATTTTACTACATTGTTTAGTCAGACAACACTAAAAGATGGTGAAACAGATCGAATCAAATTCAAATATTGTGATTGCCATACAAAAACAAGCGCTATGAAACAATGTACTTTAAATCTGAATTTATATATAACATGCCATCGTTATAATATGAATACAACGAAATTAGATACACTTTTAAGACTCTACACACTACTGCAATTGGTTACATGTTACAGACAATAAATTATTGGTATTGAAATAAAATTTATATTATGTTCATACATACATGTAGCATTAAAATATTCTAGTTAATAAAACATTTATACGATCCCCAGGTCATGACCTGCGCAGCTTTGCAATTAATTAATAATACACACATTTATCTACATTACGAAAACTAAGAGATTAATTAATACCCAATTTCATCATGTTGTCCTTAGAAGAACATTATACGAAAATTAAGTAATTCGTAGGACCTGACGAATTAGAAAAACCGTAATTTAAATTACAATTTACAACATTTACACTCAAAACCCCAGGAATTTAGTAAAGGGCGGAAAGCCGATAAAGCTACGAAACTACTAACTACTAAAACCGAAGCGATTCATAATAATGATTTTTGCAGACAAAACTCATTTCAATTTCGTCACTTTTATAGTTTCAGTGAATTTAGCGCACAAAACTCGCACTAGGCCCCAGGCAGGCGCGTACCTAAATATACATTCATTAACTAATACGAAAGGTACTATCTAGTTCTAGACACAAACTATATCAAATAGACATTGGTTTATTTTTAAAGCGTATACTCGAAAAGGTGAACGTAAACATAATTATCAAACGTTCATTTGTATAAGCAAGATTAAATTACATTGAAGTAATGATTAGAGCAATTGCGAGGTACAACACAAAAAGCTGCGCAGATCTTATAAGCTTCTAACTGAACACTTGCGCTTTTTACAACGAAAAAGGTTCAAAGGTAGAGGCGATCACAGACCATAAATTAAAATACGATTTACGGTATAAAACCCATTAAAGAGTCCGTACCTTCAGCTGCATGGTCAATGTTAAGCAAGCAGATTGACTATGAAAAACCAGACTTAATAATATCTATTCCACAATGAGGTCTCTGAGGTAAACTCGTTACTATTGATAATTTATGATCTCGTGTTATTTTTTTCCGTCGCTAATTCTGTTTTATACATGAAATGTTGATTGTGGAACCCATAACCGGAATTAACCTAATACGCCAAATCCTGCGCCTATCGACTGAAACTCAGCTCAGCACTAGTCTTAAAACCACAATACTTCATCTTACGACCTAAATACAATTCAAACGTAACTTTTAATTATAAACTTTCAGAAAAATCTTTTATAGAGAAACCCCTTAATCATAATCTATTGTCCTGTATTGCACTATAAAGTTGTAAAGTTCTAACAAATGCTTTTCAGGATTTAGGGGAAATATCGTAACCGTAAAGTATCGACATGTCGTAGCTGACCCTCCAATGCCTCGTTCACATTTTACAATATAACAACGCCGTACCGTTGAGACACATCTCAGAATGTACTTGGTATAGAACGATTTCAGTTTGTATGATTCTTAAAGAATATTTCACTTTGCATTTCTAAAGCAAAACTATCTCAATTGATGCGTTTTCCGATCAACATACTGTGTATTTCACAAGGTTGTAGTGTACTGTAGGTATTTTCTGTTCTCATCTGACACGCGACAAGGCTAGTTATAAGCCATCATGGGGAAATGGCGATCAGCGTCTTGACGTGTTGATCTGATTCTGAAACCGATGTGTGACAAGGCTTAGATCCTAACGAGCAACACAGATTCACTTAGACTGATCAACAGCCGGATCCACACGAAACGATTCACCGTGCACCGCTCGCGCGTCTCTTCATGTTGATCCGGCTAATTTGGTTTGGGTTGAGTAGATTCACATATACACTGCTAGATAGGGTATAGTATCGTGCACAACTCGGTGTGACGACGGGCCTCAGATCGTAACTCGGGCAACACAGATTCACCTACACATAGATAGGGTTGAGTATCGCTCACATTTCGCGGTTTGACGGGGCTCAAAGCTACGATCTACCCGTTACGACGGGCAACACATATTCACTAGACACTGATATTACATAGATAGCTTAGGGTAGAGTATCGCGCAAAGTTTGCTTTGTGTAATGACACTCGGCTCGGACATCTATGGGTAGAGTAGATTCACTAGACATTGATATAGGGTACAGCATCGCGCACAGTTCGCGGTGTGACGGGGCTCGAATCATAACGGGCACAGATTCACTAGACACTGATAGATAGGGTAGAGTATCGCGCACAGTTCATTGTGACGGGGCGGTTGCGGGGCGGGAGCGGGGCTATGCGGCGGCGGCGGCGAGGCGCGGCGCCGCGGCGCGGCACTACGGCCGGCGGGCAAATGTCGCGCCGCGCGCCGGCGCCGCGTACCCACTGCTCATTGTCGCAGCTGAAACAATGGCACAATTTAATCATTATATTATTCAGATCTGTGTACGGGCATGTGATGTGAAGAATGTGACCAGCTGGGATAACATGGAATTCTTATTTCCTGGCAGTTTTCGAACTAAATACAGGGTCACGACTGTGTCCCCGAGGCGCGGTAGACATTCTCTCAGATCTTTTATATTACAGATTCTTTGAAGATGTCTAAGGGGGTAGTCAGAGGCATGTACAAATACATATTTGATACATGCCCACATCTTGCAGAAGTTAGTATTCCATACGTGACCGGTTGCAAGCCCATCGCCGCCTATAAGAATACTAACTGGTTTCCTCACGAACTTTTCCTTCACCGTTCAGAGCTCGTGTTAAAGCACATATAAATTTTACGAAAAGCAAAATCCATTGATGCACGGCCGGGATTCGATCCCACGATCTTCGGATTGAAAGTCGAGGTACAACCCCATTCGGCCAACACGGCTATATGTATATCAATTTCTAATAACCCGGTTCATTAAAGACACGTCGCAACTTATATTTTCTCTCGCTTGCACACTAATACAGTCACTAATGTGCAAGCGAGAGAGCATGATAAGCACCGCCATTTCAGATTCGTATCTTTATGATAAAATTGCCATACAGTTCAGAAACTGCCCGGAAATGAGAGAGAGCTCAAGCTAAGCCACCTGAAGAGTACTGGGTGTGACTGTAGATGGATGCAAAGAGTAGAGGTAGGCCGAAGAAGAGATGGATGGATTGTGTGATGATGGTAAGCGTCATGCTATTAATTTACCTTACCTACCTAGCTATATATTTACCTTGGTTGGGGAACGGTAAACAATTCGTCTTGAGAACCTCCTCATGGTTGCCATACGCGCAGAACTTGACCACCACCGTGTTCGCAGACACACCTGTTACTTCAGCTTCGTAGTACTGCAATTAAATAAATCAAGTTGATTAAGTAAAATTGCTGTGACCTTCAAAATCCCTTTGTATAAAAAATGCCGTTATTAATTAATAATTACTGTAAGACTTCTTTTTCTCGACTGTCTTTAAATGAATTGACTCACAGATTAACTCGTAGTTCTACTAAGCGGTTATGGACACAAACACTCATACAGAGACACATACAGTCTTTCTCTCACACACACGCACAAACAACCTCTCACAGGCACGGAAGAGTGTAATATTGCTAATATTAATGGTACGGCTTAACCTGCACATTCAGCAATAAATGAATTGTTCATAGCAAGTCTTTCACATTACTCACAATAAATTCACTTACTTCCGAAACGAGCGGTCATTTTATTTTTATCATTACCCAGTCTAATCAAACCAGTAATTATCAAGTCATGTTTGGGGATCAGGCACCCCTATAATAATGATGTAGTATAGTTACATTATTGTCCTCCCAGTACAACGCGAGGCAGCGGTCGCCGACGTGCCAGCTCATATCTGCGACGCCGAGCATGGCGCGCGCCTGCTCGTTCACAGCCGCGTGCTGGAAGCCGAGCAGCGAACCCGCGAATAGCGCGCCTCCATTGTTGCTGTACTCCTGCTAAACCCACATTATTTAGATCTTGTTGAAGTGAAAATCATTAAGGGAGGTCTCCATTTTCTAGGTACTGCATTTCATGTCCCGTCTTTAAAATCCACCCTGTATCCTTTGTACATACCTGTCTAGGATACGCAGCGTACTGGCGTGTCTGAGGAGCGTAGTTTGCGGGTGCGGGCGTCGCGTACCCGAGTCCCGAGTAAAGCGCAGCTTGCTGCGCTTGCGCCTGCGCCTGCGCGGCTTGCTGCGCTTCCATGTACCCGTTCTGCCGCCGCTGGAACTGCTCCTGGTACTTAGGTATTGGGACCTCTTGGCGCCTGTGAAATTACGATTGAATAAAATAATTTTAAATATTTTGAGAAGATTCATTTAAGTAACAAGATTTAGTTTAAACTCAAGTGCTCCGTAAGACCACAGAAAAGAGGGGACTCTTCTATCACAGGTTACATAACTTAAAAGAAGAGATCCCAACTCATGTAATTGTACCACTTGACTTTATTGAATAAAGATTTTTGATTTGATAGATTAGATCCTTATTAATTAATTTGATACCACATCATTGTTATTATTATTTTCAGCCGTTAGCATCCCACGGCTGGGCAAAGGCCTCCCCCCCACTCCCTCCAGACATCACCGTCTCCAGCAGCATCCCTCAGGTCTGGCAAAAACTGAAATAGCTCGTCCCGCCATCTCCGTTTTGGTCTGCCGCGTCGCCTTCTCGCTGGGTCAGGGCGCCACTCGGTGGCTATGGCTACCACATCATTACTTTGATTAAATTTCATAGCCTATCTATGTGTAGTGTCATATCCCACAACCAAGGCAAACATAATTTTCCTACTATCATAATTTCTCAAATGCACAACATTAGAAACTTACCTGTAAGCCTGCATTTCATGTAAAGGCTGCGAGTTGGCGTAAGGATCGGGCGGCGAGTTATATCTCTGCGCATCTTGCATCGTCTCGCGAGGCGGACTGGACAGCATGAGACTCGCCGCTGCCTCAGTCAATCCATCCATACTGTTTCGGTAACTAGGCTGATGTGACTGTATACTCTCATTCAAACTCATATCACTCATCATATTGTGGTAACTAGGTTGGTAGGAATTGTACAAGTTTACATTGATAGTACTGTTACTGCTGCTATTTTGTTGCTGTTGTTGTTGCATTTGCTGCCTTTGTTGCTGTTGTTGCTGCTGCAACTGAGCTTGCTTGTTCCTCTCTTCAATCTTCCGCTGGAATCTAGGAGGCTTCTCTGTTTGCTGCTGATACTTCCTATCATCTCTGTGGTTGTCATTGTAGTGGCGATTATCTCTCTGTTTATCATACCTCGAGCCATTATGACGAGAGTTTTTGGCACTGTGCTTATCTCTGCCTTGATTATTTCTCTCATTCCTTTCTTCAGAATTGTTATTGTATTGGCGTTTATCCTTTTCAGGCATGTTAGGGAGCTTGTCTTCTAGGAAATCGAATAGAGAGACTTTAGCTGTGGGCTTCACAGGGATGTCGTCATCATTGAGATCCTTCTCTCTTGTACGTCCCTTACGCCCTTTTGGTGGCTGTTCAGGGTCTTTTTGGGGTTTATCTTTCGACCTACCTTCCGAGTTGTCTCTCTTAGTTAATATTTTGAGAGCTCTTTCTACATTATGCTTAGTATACCTTAGGACACTCTCAGCTTGTTCCTCTGAGAATCCTGCATCAACTATCTTCTGTACATTGGCATCCAGTAATGGTTTGGTACCACCTCCAAATACCTGAACATTTTAATAAACAATTTTATTTTATGTACAGTAACTAGGTTAATAATGTAAGTAGCAAATATTGATAGTGTTCTCTATTATGTAATAGTAAAAGGAAACAAACATATACCTTTTTAACCCCTGAACCCAGTCTTTGTGCCTCAGCAATGGCACCCTTCCTCTGAGCCTCAAACTCAGCATTGTCTTGCCTCGCTTGATCTTGAATACTCTTGAACTGTTTCTCAATGAGAGCCTCTAGTGGACGACCAAATGGAATCCAAGGTGGGGGTCCACCATCCACACCTATTCCACCTAGCATCATAAACAGGGATTAAACAATAATTTAAATGAATTGGCCGAGTTAATATTGCAAGTTTTCAAATATTCATAAAATTATAGTATGTCACTGTACCATGCATAACCAATTTCAATTTCATGGTTCAACTGGTAAATTAGTCTCACCTCTGGTATGCTTTGCAAGACTTCGATTAAGCTCCCATTTTTCTATCATATGAGATACTCTGCCTCCCAATATTGTAACTATGCTGGGAGTCAACCACAGAATGCCATGACAAGCCTCAAGACCTTCATTATTCAAGAGCAGCTTTGTGCCTGGTGGGGTATTAATACTTATGTATGTAATTGGACTGGTTTCTAAAGCTGTACAGGTTGATTTCCCATCATGTATTGTCAGTTTCAACATTCGAGGGGCATGTGCTGAGTCTTCATTAGCTTTAGGTGCCGAAACATTCCTTATCTTTTGAATTTGAACAACTATTGGGCTTTCAAGTGTCGTTGGATCTTTAGGAAAGTCCTCTGGAAATGCTCCTTCCCCAATATCCCTCAAATCATACTGAAACAACAGTAACATTAAATGACCTCAACCCATAGGTTTATTACAAAATAACAACATTGAAACGGCACTTACATCTAACGCCTTTCTGCCAAGAATATTTACATCTTGTATTTGCCCATTTTCACTAACAGTATCCAGACCTTCCTGGCTCAGGTGCCTGTAAAATTTAAAATCCTATTGGGAGAACCAGATTTTACAACTTTGTATGTTTAAAGCAGCTACACTACATGTTTTACTTACCAGCCTATTTCCTTGAGACTATCTAAGATTGACATGGCTATGAATTACCTATTTACAACATGTCTTCACGAAAAATAACTGAAATAAAAGTGAAAAATACGAAACACGGCACGGCTCACTCACACACGATACAATTTGACAATTTGTTTGACAGTTAAATTACCACAGACGATAGAAACGTCACGCTAAAAAAGTTTCACATTTCGTTCGGAATATTTCACACGATGACATTGCATTCATTGCAAACGCTGGCTGAAGCTGAAGAGAACGAAGCAAGCGCGGCGTCTTCTTCTTTTATTAAATGGCAGCACCACACCACACATTGACGATTCAAAATGTCATGATTGACAAATCAACAATAGAACAGCTGTTTACTTTCGGAGGGCAACGTACTCTACAATTTCTACTATCGGATCCGCGTATCGGTCGCCTGACTTACCTGTGCGTGTCTGTGTCGACAACCAAATTATCTGCAGAAAATATCTCAACCCTCTTCTTTCTACATTTACAAATTCTACAATGTCTTCAGTAAGTATATCAAAGTTTCTGAAGCTTAGTCTAGCTACCTAGAGTTGTGTCGGTTACTACATAGTCTTTTGTTGTTACCCTTTCAGACACATATTTTCAACGTGGAAATGACGTGCGAAGGATGCTCAGGAGCTGTAGAGAGAGTACTCAACAGGTTAAAAGGACAGGGAGTCGAAAACATCGCTATTAGTCTTCCAGAGCAAAAAGTATCTGTTACTTCTACACTGAGTGCAGATCAGCTATTAGATGTTATAAAGAAGACTGGGAAAAAAACAACTTATGTTGGCACTCAGTAGCCAGCTGAGCCTCGACTAAGGTGAAGAATAACAATGTATTACCAAGTATAAGTATGCTATTCACAATGTTGTGAAAGGCCCAGGCTGCAAGATTGTTGATGTTGCATCTACTATGGATATTTTTTGTAAATTTTTGAAACTTTGTTATTTTATTAAAGATTTTTGTTGGGTTTCCAACTTCTTTGCTTGATATTCCATCTATACATCTTAGTCAAGAATAACCCTCATTTTTCCAAAGTTTTTAATAGAATGAAACCTAACTACTCTAGCAAGTAACTACTCATTAATTTCCAACAACATCTTCCAGGGTATTGAGCCTCAAGTCCACAAGATCAACTGCTTCATGTAAAGCATTCAAATGATCTACAATAGCATTGACTGTTGGTAGAATTTCTGCACAATCACAATCTTTTATCTTGTCTGAATGAAAAGTAAATGTTTTATCTAATCTCTTTACTCTTTTCAGTAATGGCTCACTGCCTTGTCTAAAGCTCTCATTGATAATCTTAAAACCACTGTTGATTGGATAACTTCTCTTCCTACCAACCCACTCAATAGAACCACTAGTGTAGCAGACATCATTGTCTTTCAATTTTATCATTCCAAATAGATCTTCTTCATTATTATGCTCTGTTACTATGGACTTGTTTATGGAAGGTATGGTGTAGGTAGCAGGAGTTGGAGGTTTGCGAGGAATATGACTTATATGACCAACATCATAGGAGGAATGATCATCGGAAGGCTCTGTGTGCACTAACACAGTATGTCCAACTGAATGCATTCCTGAACCAGCAAAGGAACTGGTTGAAGGTGTAATCCTTGCACGAGAATCTGTATGACCATACAGACCGGGATTCAATAGAGTGCTATTTGCATTAGGCTCTTCAAAACTTGTTATTTTCACAGAATCATGATTTCCATTATCATCGTCCAGGTGGACAAATGACACCACCGGATACTTGCTGCTGTGATAGCACATGTACCATATTCTCATGCCCTGATTCATACAAATCCATTAGTAATGATAAATTAGTGAGAGTATCTTAGGGCATTCTTTGAACAAACTTCTCTGAACTCTAGTTTTTGAAACGCTACTGTGTATTCAGTTTTAACTGTTTGAATAGAACTAACCTGAATAGGGAGGACAAATGTTTCCTTTAATACACTGCTGAATATTCATAAGTACTTATATTTGCTTTTAGCTACCATTTGAATGTACAAAAGTGCAAATTCAATTAAATCTACATAAGAAATTAATGCAAATATACAAATTAATATTATCTTTTTTTGACCTGTTTTTTTCCTGTAGTGAGTTTAGTAGCTCTTTGCATTGGTGACTGATTTTGGGTCATATTCTCTTTTGTATCACTTGAAAGTTCAGTGAAGTTAGTTTTCCAAATGAAAACCTGAAAAAAATAAGATATTACAATTTTATTAGGTTTAGGGGACACTCAGTTTGTTTTTGATAGCTGATATAATTGGCTCTTTTAAAGGTAACTCACAAGTACCTAACTTACCAGTTTATCATCTCCAGCAGTTGCAAATAGATCACCACTTGGTGAGAAACAGACAGAGTTCACTGATCCACTATGCCCACTCAAAGTAAATATTGGGTGCCCTTCTAATAAGTCCAATATCTGGAATTACAAGAAACAAAGTTGAGAAATAAGAAACACTGGTGAAAATAGCCAATGCTTAAGTATCATTTAGGGAAAATTGCAACCCATAATGAACAAAATTTAATTTTATGTAAGCTTGTACCAATTACAACATACATGGCATCCACCTTTTAAGGAATTTCAATGCCTGAGACGAGTTGTGAACAATGGCTAATATAAGATGACAGAGTTAATACCTTCATTTTTCCATCTTTACTGGCAGTAAGTATGTAGCTTCCACTAGGATGAAATGCCAGCTGAGTTACTGCTTCATTGTGAATGCTAAAAAGATTTAAAAAATTTAAAAATATTAGCACCTTGATTACTTTTATAGGCCATTCTTTTTTCAGTACAATTTCTTACCTGTAATATTGTACAAGATTATGTGTCCTAATATCATACAGTTTTACATTCCCATGGGAGGTACCGACTGCAATGTAGCAACTAGAAGGATGCCAGGCCAGACAAAGTCCATGACCTTTCTGATCCTTGAATGTATGTATGCACTCTCCATTCTCTGGATTCCAGAGCTTTGTGGTCTTATCATCAGAGCATGAGGCAATCACAGAGCCGTCATTTGACATGCGGGCACTTCGCACCCAGTTTGTGTGACCAACAAATGATGATATAAACTTGAGTTTATCTGTTGACCATAGTTTGACTATTTTGTCATCAGAAGCTGTGATTATCTGTGAAAAGGTTGAAAATATCATAAGGTACATTTTACTGAATTTAAAATTCAATTCATACAACATTTTTATTGAAGCTTACCTTTGAGCTGTCAGGACTGAACTGCACAGATCTTACTGTTTGTGAATGTGCTTTGAACATGCCTGTGCTGCCCGTCACTGTAGGTACCCATAACCTGACAGTTTTATCACGAGAAGCTGATGCCATGTACTTCCCAGATGGAGAGAATGTCACGTCCAGTACCGCTTCGTCATGTCCCTGGAACCTATAGCTCCTCATTGTACCTCGAAGATCCCATAGCTAAAAATAATTAGTTAGCATGAAAACATAGCTAAGCATTACAAAATAAGTTACCATTTAAAATTTACTCGCCAGAACACTGTTGTCTAAGGAGCCACTAGCTATTTGCTGCTCATTTGGACTGAAAAAAAGCGAAGTTATTCCGTTTCGATGACCTTTTAGCTGCTTTTCAAGAGAAGGCTCTAAAAATGTACGATTTTCATCCATATCAATCTCTAGACTTTAGTACATTTGTTTCAAAAATCAATTGGTGTTTTTCTCCAACCAATTATTAATAGAAAGAATATCATTGAGTTAACTCGATGTAGAATATTCAATTTTCAAGTCTTTCCTCAAATTCAAATTTGAAATCAGTATTTTTTGACAGAAACCAGCAGAGCAGATCGAGCAGATCACACACAACAAAACGGACGGCACAGCACGAAAAAGTAAACCATAGACTAACCATAACCATTGATATTGTTTTTATTTTAAGGATTCCTAAGATGTCATTCTCGTTTTCTGCGAAAAATTCATCCGTTTCATCGGTTAGTTAGATCAACTTAGATCCGGATTCCAGATGAACGCCATCCTGGCCTGGCGCTGACGCTACTTATCCCTTTATTCAAACGCAAGCCTGCCATTTCTCTGGACTCTACCCACTCTACGTAAACGACCTAAACATGTACCAAAAAGGTACCATGTACCAAAAAGGTAAGACTATGACCTAAAGCAACACAGTACACACCCATCACTAGCTTTCCCACAGATAATAATTTAATTATCATTATTCGAACGAAATTGTTCAAAAAAATTAAAAAATGCCAAAGCTATGAAAGCTAACACGAGGTACATTTCGCAATGTTTTGAATAAAATTCCGGTATTTATTCGTTTTATCGTAAAATCTTCTAATTGAAAGTGTACAAAAATCGTTGCTTTCTTCTGTACCGTCCACTAAATTCATTATTCAGTCCGTCCGTTCGGAATATATGCACGCCCAGCACCGGGCCCCTAGACTTTTATTTACATTTTTTCGCAAGTTCCTCTTCAGTGTTTCATCGACGCTGATTGTTTATCTCTTACAGATTTTAACGTGGCATAATTATGAATTGAATGGTTTAGTTCCAGCAAGAAATTAAATCACACTTGAGGTAAACAAAGGGAATTTATGACATATATCATTGCATCATTTTGTGCACGCAATTATTGCATCTTTTTATTTTCAGCAGGCATAAAACAACAAAATGAACGTAGGCGGAGTCGGTGGTGAGATTCCTAACGAGGTGGCGTTGCTAGCTGATGAGCTCAGTCGAGCGGTGGAACTCACACATCTGCCTACAGTCTCCCATGAACAGCGTATCCAGGCCTACAATGTTTGTGAAAGGTAAACCAT
Source organism: Epirrhoe alternata (assembly GCA_963565295.1). Classification (NCBI taxonomy): domain Eukaryota; kingdom Metazoa; phylum Arthropoda; class Insecta; order Lepidoptera; family Geometridae; genus Epirrhoe; species Epirrhoe alternata. The sequence continues at coordinate 5,051,481 of OY751381.1, read as the reverse complement.
ATGAAACCAGCATTCAACTACATTACATGAAAATTAAACTCCATTAATCAGCCAAAAAACTATTTCAAATGTTAAAAGTTGTTGTTGTTTCTAGCCTGCAAAGTATCAAAGCTTTTTCAAAACATTCTAATTCTTTTACAGCTTCAAAGACCATTCTCCATGGTGTGCCCAGGCTGGCCTATTACTGGCCAGCGGCAACCAGTACTCTCCAGTTGTAAAACACTTTGGACTGAAGCTGATGGAGCACACAGTACAAATTCGATGGCCTCACATTACACAGGGTGAAAAGATATTTATCAAGGTATGCTACTGCAGTCCTTAACTTTTCTATATTAGCTCTAGTGAACTATAAGTATGATGCTTTACAAAGCCAAATGTAGGCCATTCTGGAGAGTGGCATTTATTGATACATCCATTATTGTATTTAGAAAACCTAAGAACATAATTTTAATTTTATTGTAATTTTACTTAGGGTCAAATGAGTTAAAAAAAACTGACAGTCCCGTAGAAGAATCTAAGTTAATATTTATCAGACATGTGTAGTGGTATGTGGACTTATAGATAAGAATTTTTATTAAGGACACAATTTTAACAGATGGGTGTAGCCAGCAGAAACGTAATAAAATGATATATTTTGCAGGAAAATTCAATGAAACTTCTTTTTATGGGTGGCTGGGAAACCGGGCACTTGAACAATGCTCTTGCTAGAGTAATTGTAGAGATGATAAAAAGAGAATGGCCACAGCACTGGCCTACTCTCCTAGCAGAGCTAAATGATGCCTGTTCCCGTGGACATATGCAGACAGAAATCGTTTTGCATATCTTCCTGCGACTCACTGAAGATGTGGCTACACTGCAGGTAAGCAAAAGATTATAAAAAAATATGCTGAACATTTCACACAGCATCATCTGGTCCTAAAGTAAGCAAAGCTTGTGTTATGGAAAGCAGATAACTGTTATACTACTTACATACATAGAGTAGGCTCTATTACACTGCAGGGCAAAAGCCTCCCCAATTCTGTTCCCTTAGGGAGAGCATGAGTCAAGTGACTCCACCGTTGTTCCGTCCCTATCATTTTGTTCAGCAATCAAAAGTCTAAGAATTCAATGATGACCTTAGTGATATTAGTAATGTTTTTGATAAGAAGTTGCAATCTTAATGCAATAGTCACGACAATGCGACCTAAACCTTCATATTACATAGCAATAGAGCAAAAATCATAACGATTGTAGGCATACATAATGTACTTTGATAAGAGAAATAAATAACATAAGGATTGTCCAGTAAATATACTTGCATTCTGAATATTAGTATACTAAGTCTTTCATGCCTTTTATTTATTTATAACAGTTTTTGATAGAAAGCTTACAGTAGAACACCAAAACGCTAACTATCTAAAATTAAAACTTAAGTACATTCTCAATATGTTAAAAATAATGGAGAAATTGGCATTGAAAATGTCGACATGTTGGATCTCATGCAAATAGGCATTAAGCAATGTGAGAGCCCTCAAAGCTCCAACTTTGTTCACATAATTGGTACGCAGGGTGTGGCATGAGAACAGAGAATGATAGCGCCGGCCACAACGTACGTAGTTGTCGGGTACATAGAATGAGATCATGCTCAATATGGTCGGACTATTGACTTTGCCACGGAGAATCAAGAAGTAGTGATATGCTAGCTGTAACTTACGCCTCAATTCCAGTGAGTCCATGCCGACCATACCAGAGGAATATTCAATAGAGAAATATTACCAGAGGAATATTTTTTTAAGGAATATTCAGTTGTCAGTCCAGGCTAAAAACTTAAAAAGTAATTTAGTCACCACAAGGCTTTCAGGCAGCCTAAAATCTCCGTCATCAGGATGTGGGCACTAACTGATGCGAACTTCACGTATTTTTATTTCACAGACTCTAGAACAACAGCAACGTCGTAAAGACATTTACCAGGCTCTAACTGGTAATATGTCAGAGATATTCGCGTTCTTCATGGGCCTTATTGAAATGCACGTCAGGGAGTTTCGAGAGAAGACTGCGGCTGGAGACTATGCTGGCGCCGCTTCTAATGGACGTGTGGTACAGGTAAAACTCGTCATCATAACCTATTAGAATCCACTGTTTATTCTCAACAATGCTTGCCCTAGCTAGACTAAGATTTATTTTTGGAGTAGATAAGGTGAGAATAGTACAGAGAAGATAGATGATTTCTGAAAGAAAAACAGCTCTTTTTCTTTTTAAATAGTTTGCATTGAATAAACATTTTCGGCTCTGGGTTTTTCATACATGAGCATTCTAAAAAATTTATTTAACCAACAGGCTGTACTAAGAACACTGACGGAATTCGTAGAATGGGTATCGACGAATCACATTGTGATGAACAATGGCTATCTCCTACAAATATTGTGCGTTCTGCTCCAAGATGACGTATTCCAGTTGCCTGCTGCCGAGTGTTTGCTGCAAGTTGTCAATAGGAAAGGCTCTGTGAGTAATTTCATTGCATTGACTAATCTATACTAACAAAGTCTTCTAAATAAACATAAATAGAGAGTAAAGACTTAAGTGCAAAAGGCCGCATATTATATTCCTCCAAGAATCCATTTTTGAAGTGAAAACTTCTTTAGGTCCGTTTGGCTGTTTTGAGATGAGATACAATTCTTGGATTCGCCTCGAAAAGGTCACGTGCGAGTCTCGTGACTGCTCACCGACACCGGGTTATTTGTCAAGTTTAAAACCGTTCCCAGTTTTCACTTCTGCCGGCACTCCTGGAGTGCCACTGTATTTTTTTTTTTTAGTTGGCATGTAGCCAAAGGACTTTTTACTTGATTACCTATTAGTCACCTGCTAAATTTATTTTATATGACTATCGCAAATACTATCATGAATTTTATTATACTGTTTTCAGTCGAAAGAGAAAAAGCCGCTGATGATGTTATTCAGTGAAGCGGCGATCACATGCTTCAGAGACGCCACTCGATCTTGTATCAATGCTGTTGACGAAGCTCACTATTTATTCCTCAAGAAACTATCACAGGTAAAAACTTCACATTGATTTCAGCCCTTATAATAATCTCCCTAAACAACTTCAATAAGATTTTCCAAAATGGCGGACACTGATTTAGTTGAAAGTTTTAGATGAACAGCGGCCATTTTGAAAAAAGTAACTTGCGATACCATGTTGGAGAAACTTTACTTGCACAAGCACCCATATCATGCAATGTTTTTTAAAAATTCAGCGATTAATCTGTTTTGACTTTATTTCAGGTCCTAGTTGGTCTAGCTCAATTACTAACCTCGATGTGGAGTCACGCCACCGCGGTAGACTCCTGGTTTCCAACACTACTAGAAGCGATGTTACTACTGAGCGCACATCCCTCGCTTACGCTTGCCCACGCGGCCAATTCTGTTTGGCTCGCGTTCCTAAAACATGAACATGCTAGCAAGTTGCCGCACGTCCTCGCTGTTTTACCACAATGGCTGCAAGCTTCGGCGCCGAAAATACTGAAAGTAAGATTCAAATTGCGTAAAGCGTGCCTGTATCTATTATTCCCATGATATTATTCCATAATGAAAAGAGCCTTTCAACATCTCTAAAAAGTTATAAATCTTATTAATATTTCAGCCACAAGTCTAAATTTTACTTCAATACTGCCATGAGTTTCATAGAGTACATAAACATGATGGATTTTCAATGCAAATAGTACCTATGTTTTACATTTCTAGGTGACGTATCCCGCTTCGCGAGTGAGTGGCGTTCACAGCGCACTGGCGTATGCCTGTATGGACTATGACAGCGAACAGGAATTTGCCATATTCTTCAACCGATGTCGGACTGAAATATTAGATAGCTTTAGGTGAGTTAAAAGCGAATCTCTGCGATAATTTAGTTTTTGTCATTCAGCAAAGTAACTTCAGTTCATAGTGAAGGTCGCAGGGAATGTTTGGACGCGAGAGGCGCGAGATAGAGGAATCTGGCATAAAAGAAGGTAGGCATACCCAGATTACCCAGCTGTGGTTGATACCGGGCTGATATGGTGATGATGATGATGATTTTGTAATTTTTAAAGCGTTAAACCACACTTAAGTATTTCATTGAGAAATGAAAAGTTGCAGGTTCGAATCCCGTCGAAATCGAATATTTTGGTAAGACTTCATTTCTCAATGATGATGATGATTCAGTTCAAACTTTTTAGCGCCCGAAATAATACATTCTTGTTGTTAATTGACCTTATCTTCGGCGTTTTTGGATATTTAAGTATATAGGTAAGTATATAATGTCAAACTGGGAAGTTATGCACGTTCAGTCTCACCCTAAATAGCAAGTTGTTTACAGGAATAGTATGACTGCAGCTCCTTTAGTGACGTGGGCGTATGTAGAACAATGGACGAGTGCGGCACTTGATAAAGTTGGCGCGTGTCCGCCACACGTGGATATACAAGACCCGCTTTATATCGAGTGGGAGGCACTCTCACAGGTATAATATACTGCTATTATTGTCATGTTTTTAGATTGTACTGTCAGCGCAGAGAGATTATGAACATTTTTTAATGTTTTTCAATCCCTCTCACTTTATACTCTCTCATATAATAAAGATGAAAGTTTGTGAGTTTGTTTAGATGTTTGTGTTTCAATCACGCCTAAACCAGTGAACCGATTTGGATGAAACTTGTAATAGGCGTAGATACTAGATAGTGACCTGGAATAGCATATAGGCTATTCACAATGTTGGTACCACGCGGGCGAAGCCGCGCGTAGAGGCTAGTCTATTATATCTTCGAAACCAGAAGGCTTATTTGATTTTTTTTGGCTTATATTAGATTCTTTGCCTACTATTGGTAAATAGGAGCACCCAAGGAACTGTACACAGTCTTTCATATCGCTAAGAATTCGAAATCTATTCTGAAAAATGTCTATGAACATCCTAAAGAAACCAGTTTGTGTTGTAATAAGACTGTGATGGGCTTGCTAAATTGGCTCTACTCCTTAGACATTGTCGTCACCAGAGTCCACCACTAATTTTTTAAACTTTCCAGGTATTAGACGTGGTGTTATCACGGCTAGTGCAGGCAGAGCCACGACCAAGTGTAGTAGAAGGCCTGCAATTACTACGTCGCTGTGTCGCGAGCAACCCGTCCGCGCCTCTAGTGTTATCTCTCCTGCTGTCCTTCATCTCAGCGCTGTTTGTGTTCCTCAGTTGTGCGAACAGTCAGCTAGCTGGTGAGTGTTTTTAAGTGTAACTTTCGTGGTCACGTGGTTTATTGTATAATTTGTTATGAGTTGCCTGAAATAAATGGTTATTTATTTATTTATCGTTGTCTGAGCCTGTTCTACGATTTTCGGGCAGAAATGGAGGTTGCGTTTGTTATGTGTTGTTTATATAGAGATTGTATTTCATGTTATGAAATACATGTTTAATGGTTATGGTGAAATCAGAGGTCACTCGAATAAATGCTTTACTCTAGTGAATGCTTCATTTTTCTTTCAAATCTTCTTCGATTTTGATTTCAGACATTTAATTTCGAGAGAAAAGCGAAAATGAACGAAAAATTATTTCATTAATCTGACAGAAAAAAAAGTAAATTTGCATCATGACATGTGTTAAATACATATATAAATTTCAGGTCCAGGCGTGGGCGCTGCGGGGGCAGAGTTACTACCACGAGTGTTGGATAAAATCTTTGCTGCTTTGGTGTACGATGGAGATAGAAGCTCACGTGCCGTGAAGAATGTGAGGCGGCATGCAGCTGGCTTGCTAGTCAAACTAGCTTCTAAGGTAATTGAACTGCTTAAATTAACGCGGATATTACTCGTATAAATCTGACAGTAATTTGGTGTTATATCTATATCATGAGATTTGAACGGAACTTAGAATAGATACTCGGATAGGCATATTAATTTATACTCTGTATTCTGTATAGCATAATGTTGGATAGCCGCCTACCTAGTAAATAAGTATTATAAGAGTCAAGATAAAGTTAATTAAAATAATAATAATGCTGGACATTTCACACAGCATCATCTAGCCCCAAATTAAGTAAATCTTGTAACTATTTATTACGTCTGTAATAAATAATAAAAAATCATCTCGTAAGATACCTAGACAGCTTTTTCGCCTCATTAACTTGTGTGACAAGATCGAAGTGGAAATCTATGGTATCTTCTGCCTACTATAAGGAGACGTAATATTTTGTGTAATAAAATTCTATGTTTGTTTGTTACAGTACCCGTTACTACTCTTGCCGGTGTTCAACCGCCTGCACGAGCTAAGCCGCGCGGTCGTGGCCCGAAGCGACACGAGCGCGGTGGAGAGCGTCACGTTACAAGAGGCGCTGCTTCTCGTCTCTAACCATTTCTGCTGCTACCAGCGGCAGAGCGCGCTCGTTCAAGAGGTCTCAATTTTATAATTTTGTACGCGACTCCCCCAAATGCACCCGCGAATCCCCAATGTCAAATACAATTTTTATTGCTATTCAATACGCCTATTAGAGTTAAACTTAAGTTAAGCTTTTGTTCTCATGTAAGTGAATGTAATATTCTTTATGGGAAATAAGATAATCATTCAGAGAAAGCACGATGCAACCAACTAAGCAAGTGAGTGAGGCAGCTATACAACGCTGTCTTCGTCTTTTAGGCGTCATCAAAAGTGGGTTCTGCGCTCCAGAGAGCTAAAGCTATTGGTTGTGCGTATTGTATTCAGTATGAACGGTGACAATGCAATAATGTGGTGGCAGCAAGCTGATCTGATGATGGAGTCAGGAGCTGTGCAACGTAATTCCTTAGTGAATAACAGTAAAATACTGTTACGTGCTGGGGTTCGTCGATTCTGAAGATAAACACTAGGTATAACTTTCGAAACTTTATTACACACTAATTTACTCAAAACACACTTTAAAGTTATGAACAGTCGCACTGAATATCACTGGTCACTATTCACTTTGTTATATCACAAGTTGACTCGCTCGTAATTCACAAAGAACTCAACGTGACGCGCAAACTGCCCGTTTATATACCCAACCGAACGCCTAGAACGTTCACCGTGGGAACTCTCAACAAATAAACAGGAAGCTTCTATAAATAAACAACAACACGTGACAAGCGACCTTGAACCTTATACACTTGTAATAAGGTCGCTTGTCAGTAGCGCCCAACAAATATGAACCTTAAGTCCAGGTATTACGATCCAATTGTTAATTCGGTATGTCTAAGCGAGAATGTTCGTGGCATCTATCCTGCGCGCGAGTCTTCCAGAACGTTCGAGTGCTTGTACGTTACAATACTATGGTTTAAGCTCCCATTAATCAGCTCGGTAACCATTTAAAAGTATGTATTGAAAGTCGATATCGTATTTTATTTATTGAAACTCAAACATAATGAAAGTGCAAAGGGTGCAAAATTACATCCTTAAGCAAATTTCGTGCACCCCATGGTTCATCAAAACAACTGAGATCCATGAATACCTTGGCATGCCAACAATCAAGGAGGAAATTGTAAACTATGGCAAATACAAGATGAGACTTGAAAAGCACCTAAACCAGCTCGCGGGACAACGTACAGTTCCTGAAAGCATACGTCGATTGAAAAAGCGGCGAGACCTTTTCGACTAGAACAGTCAGAAGGGCCATGTGCATGCGAAAGTAAGGGCTGGCTCCGCTGGGAGTAGCGTCCTCCACGCTAAGAAGCACTCACCACATCGTCTTAAAGTCGGCACGACTGACCGCATGATAAGAATCCAAGACAAAAATGTTTCATTGAAAAGTAAGAAGATGGCCTAGGGCTCAGATGTTTATTATCATCATAATTAAGTAGCTTCCTATCCTTTGCTCGTAAGAATTTGTAACCTCTGGTGACGAAATTTCTAGGCCGGCTTATAAGGCCTCTTTCTTCATATTTAAATTATTGAATAACATTCGCAGGTGCTGGGCGAATGCGGCGGCGTATGGGCGCGTCTTAGGCCGTCACTCTCTAGCGGCACAGCGTTAGCACGACTCATAGGGCTCGACGCACCGCCCGCTGACGCAGAAGACGGACCAAGGCGAGAGAGAAGAGCTCTCATGCACGCTCTCACTCTCACACTCGGCGTCGTCAAGCGGACCGCTGTCCCACACGATCCCGACAAGTGAGTACGTTATGAGAAGTGGTGAACGCATTAGCGGGGAGTGGACGCGGGGGACGGGCCACGGCGGGGAGTGGACGCGAAGGACGGGCCAACACGGGAATAGAATAATGGCACGACTAAAGTGGAAACAGCCCATAAAGGTCTTTGTGACAACCTATTGTACCGGGCAAAATGCTTGGATGAGACTTTATAGGTCGCAATTTTAATACTAAAAATTGTTCCAGAGCATCACGTGGCGGCTTCGGTGGCGGAGTCACCCCTTCCGGTAACCCTATCTGGCGCAACCCGAGCAGTGCCCACGTGCTACCGCTCCTGCCTTGTGTACTCGAACTGGGACGTGCATTACACGAGTTGCACGACAACCCGGCGTTACGGCATCCAGGGCACGCGAGGGTTTTGTTACCTTCGGCTACGGAGAGACGGAATCTACTGGGGTTGAGAGAACATGATGTCGCGAGTAATGCCGGGCCAAGGCCAGAGGATCGGATGCAGACTTTCGTGCATACGTTGCATGAAAACGTAAGAATTTAAAACTAGTACTAAATGAATTTATTAATTGCCGTTTGAGTTAGAAAACGGTATACTGCTCTCTGACACAGCCGTACAGTCGGAAAAGAGTGTAAGCGCGTGATCATCAAACGATATCGCGTTTCTTTTTCTTATAAAATTATACAACGCTCTTTTGGCTTGCGGATATTGCAGTATTGAATTCTATGCTATTGAAATTAAAATTTATTTTTAAATCTAAGTAGTCTACTCACACTAACCCGTTATACTTTTCCCAGGTATGCCTAGTAGTAGGCGCAGCGGCAATGTCCCTCGGCAGAGAACTATTCGCGGTCCCAGGTCTTGCAGAATACATCGCGGGCTCTCTTCTAGCCCAGCCACAATTACCGGACCATTGGCTAAGACCGCTAGTTCGGAATACACTACGTCCATTGATGTTACACTGCCCGCCTGCGCATTATAATGATGTGGCTTTACCTTTACTGGCACATGTCGCACCATTCAGTAAGTACATTTTTATAAACAAAATAAAATTGACTGTAATGTTGGACAACGTAATTTAAAAGCGAGGATGAGGTTTGAAGTTCTGAGGGCGAAGTATCAATCCCTCAGGAATAAAACTAAATATAGAGTTTTCAAACAAAAAAAAGAGTTTACAAATGAACACAGGCGAATATTACGATATTTTGCAGATTCTGAGAATTTATTGTTTTTTGCAGTGGTTACACATTTGTCTCAGCGGTGGGAGTACATCACATCACTATACGAGTCTGGAAAGTTGGAGGAGGAAGTAGGCAGCGAATCACAAGAAGTCTTAGAAGATATACTAGTCCGTAATCTCACACGAGAATATCTAGAAGTACTCAAGGTAAAATTCAATACATAATATCAACTTTGTTTTGAACATGAAGCTCGAATTATAACATCCCACTCATACAGGGTGTAAAAAGACAACTACCGAAAACTGAGGGGTTGCAATCAAACCATGATAATAAACATATTTAGCGAAAAAAAAACGCGATTTTTTTTTTTTTACTTAGCTTAGTCAATTATTTTATTTTCGGTTATTTACTACTATTACAACATAATAAGATCATACCTACCTAATAATTTCATTTGTAAATGAAAGAAACAGTTAAAACTCAAAATCCAGCAATCTACGTAAAATAACGCGCCCAGAACATACGCAAACAGCACTCTTCAAACGCTGTTTTCTCCGGATATAATGATTTTTTCGGAAAATCCTTTTGGATTTGGTTGTGTGGTGGGATGCTGTACCTACCCCTTTCGGCTTCGGTAGACGTCTTTTTACACCCTGTATAATAAAGCTGAAAGTTTGTGAGTTTGTTTAGATAGTGATGATACCTTCGATAGTGGGTGGTGGGAGCTATCGAAAGAGAGAGATGGTTGGAAAGAATTGGGGGAGACCTTTGCCCAGCAGTGGGACAGTATAGGTTGAATAAAAAAAATAAGTAAAGTAAGTTAGTGGCCAACTCTGGTGTGAATCAGTTTTTAGGCCGCCTTAAGGCCTCCGTCGTGGCTTAATTAACGTGCCCTCTGAAGAACGGAAGCGCTCAGTTGACAATAATGTCACTAGCGGTCCACCCATACACTTACAGTACTCCCAACGAATCCCTCCGAAGTTGCTGCGCGGAACCCATTTTTGATGACCCATATAAGACGAAGACAGCGTTGTATAGCTGCCTCGTTTACTCGCCTAAGTTTGTTGCATCGTTCTGTCTCGCTTACTCTACACACGCAATGTACTACATGCGCAAACCTGCGCAATCGGTTAGTGCACCTAACTTCAGAGAGCTAAAGATTGGTTGTGTCTACTGTACTCACCGTTCAGAACGATCTATCAAGAACGAGCGCTTCATTCGTGTGAGTTATTTTGATATGATAAACTTTAATTCAAATTTATCATCACAGGTGTCGCTAGTAGAGTCAGGTCCATCTCCAGAATCAACCACCGGCGATATGGAAGAAGACACGCCATCTACCGTGAACCCGGCGCGACAACCCGACACAGTATCCGAATTAGGCGCACTTATAATGAGCGATACTCGAGCCGGCCCAGCGGCTTTACACGGCGTGTTACTCGCACTAACCTGGGCTGATTCCACGTCATCGCTGAAAGCATGCTCGTTAGCGCTGCCGGCGGTGAAGGCAGCGCTTCAAGCGGGAAGATTATCTGCTGCGGAAGCGGGTGCAGCGCTTGCAGCCACTTTGCATGCGTTACGGACGCACGGGCAACATGATGCTAATCAAGCGGCGTTGTTAGCTCTTGGAGTACAGGTAAGAGTATAAAAGTGTAAGCATTGTAGATCTACTTTCTAAAACTTCAATGTAGAACTAGAGAAAAACAACAGATTCACGACTGTGTCCCCGAAGCGCGGTAGATATTCTCTCTGATTTTTTATTTTAAGATATATTCGTTTGATACTTGCTCACATTTCGTAGAAGTTAGCATTCCATATGTGAAAGGTTGCCTTTCGCCTAAGCCTCTAAGAATGCTAACTGGTTTCCTCACGAATGCTAGAGAATATTATCTAATAATACTACTTGGAGAATGGACACTCCTCGCCCAACACTAATTACATCAAAAAATGGAATGCGGTTAATTTATCCATGAACTGAGCACATCGACAGCTAAATCTTAACCCCCTCAGAACACAACTGATTATGATTAACGAGCCCATGATAGCAAATAACAGATAGCAAATGTCCTGTCCGGTCCATCCAATAGTTGCCTGGCAGAGATCGCTTTCAGCGATGAGGCCGCCTATTGTAATACCCTAATTTAAAATTGATTGACTTTAAAAAAGGTTCTTCTTTTGGATATTCTCAATAAAGATATATTCTATTCTAGCCTTACTCTAATGTTATTTGTTTGTTAGATGTACGAGCTGCTCCGCCCTGCGTTCCCAAGCATCGCGGGCGTGCTCCGAAGCATTCCGGACGCGGATCCTCACGACCTGCAGCGACTCGATGACAAGCTCAGCGCCGCCGTCTCCAAACCTAGCAAGATTGACAAGGCCAAGCGGGATCTCTTCAAGAAGGTCACCTCTTGTGTGAGTATTACGTTCACAAATGGCTTCATATAAAATTTGAGTGAAATAAGATATCTCACTTTGTAAAAATATAGACATTCTTTGTAGATTAAACCATAAACGGAGCACACACCTGACATTACCAAAGCCACCACGATCCCAACTTCTTATTCGGTGATCGTTCTTACTTGTTTTACACATACAAACTTTCAGCCTTTATAAAATGACCAAGATCTGCCGGTTGGCTCTTGGCTATTAGAAGGGATTGCAAACTTGAAAAAACGTCAACTTTATGCAAGTGCGTGGTCAACTATGGTGACGAATGGGACCACCTGAAGGCCTTATTTTTTGTGGCAAACGAGAATAAAGATTTATCAAGAAACCTACACCAAGGGCTTACAAAAATCAATAATAAATAAAATTAAATGTGTCAGTACAAAACAAATAATAGCACAATTTGTCCACAGCTAATCGGCCGCGACGTCGGGCAGTTATTCAAAAAGGAGGTATTCATTCTCGACCTGCCATCTATGCACGTGCCCAAAGCCAAGCCTCCGAGCGCAGTAGACGCTCCCGAGGGCGCCGGGATAGACAAACTGTTCGCCACAACCACGTAGCATTACCTTCAACCTACACCGTTAGTTTTCAACTGGACGGATTTTTACCCAACTGAATGCTCTCAACACTCGATTACTCAGGTTACTTCTGATTTCAAGAAGGCATTTAGGTAGCGAAGGTTCCTAGACAATTTGACTGTTTGAATCGAATGATAGTTTCATGAAGTTTGTAAATTGTGACACTGTGTAAATCTAAACAATTATCTGATTAAATAATAACGCATCTATTTTATGGTTTTCTAGAAATATCAAAATTTATAGTTAGCTAGGCAGTTAATTCTACCTCTTTAGGTAAAACGAATTTAAATGTTTTTCTTGTGTGTTTAAACCATTTTTCGTTAATACCAAGATCGATGATAGATTAGAACGCAGCTGTTTTCTGTGAATTTATTAAATATGTACGCACAACCAACGTCTTTATTAAAGGGGTGATAGTTTGTGGGTACTAATATTGTTTATTTTAAAACTGAGGATTTTTTTGTTGATTTGTTATTTTTTTTTATACACAATGGATGAGCTCAAGACTTTTTCAACATGATGTTATGCCTGTTACCCACTTTGCATCCCGCTTACGTAACCGATGCTTTACGCATATTTGTATTATATTCCTTCGCCATAGCTTGTATGTACATCGGGATTGCAAAGCTGGTTTCAATATTGTGGGTTCGATTTTTTTTTCAGTTTATGCTCAGAATGCAATTTTTATTATAATTATGGCTGTCATGGTAAAAATCTGTCGATTTGATAATCGGCCTAGCTATTCCTATTTATAGGTAGATTGTTATGTAACGATATTATTATTAACTATATTTATAACAAAAATAAAAGAAAACTATGAAATTCCACATGTTTTTTTCATTGCATAAGATAATCAACATCCCTAAAAGGTTAGAAAATCAAAAACACCAATCATCAATAAATATTTATTCAAAATCGAAAGTTTCACTTATCGTATGTATAAATAATCTGAGTACCTAGCTCAACATTCTTGCCGTTATTGACAAGAGCAACTTTGTTGCTCGACACATCCACTTTCAATACTGAAGAGCTTTCTAGAACAACGCATTTTGTCTCGTGATCGCCAGGAACCGGGATTTTACGGGGACCGAGTACTGGGTCGGAGTAACGCCATAGTGTTATGCTGCTCACGTCTGGAATAAAATTATAACATGTTACTCGTATTAGGTACGTTTCAATTTTGTTTAGGATCGACACAAATCCCACTCGTATAATAAAGATGAAAGTTTGTTTAGATGTTGGGATGTTTGTGTTTCAATCACGCCTAAACCAGTGAACCGATTTGGATGAAACTTGGAATATGCGTAGATGTGACCTGGAATAGCATAATATAGGCTATTCAAAATGTTGGTTACCACGCGGGCGAAGCCGCGCGCAGAAGCTAGTATACAGTAATTTATTTAATTCATGTAGATTTACTACAGGGTAATGATACAGAAAACTATTTTACGACATCGTAAATCTGAAAGTTATTATGTTTATGTTTCATCAAGCCCTAGACAGATTTGAATGAAGCTTGGAAGGGTCAGTTTACCTAGAATAGAAAGGCTATTTCAAAGGTTGGTATACTACGCGAGTGAAATTGCGTACGTTCTATCTCACGAAGTTGCTCCTTTTGTGTGTAAAAGTTTCTATGTGGATACTGAGCGCTCATTCGACCATGAAGCGTACACCACAGACCCGCATACAGAAACAAAGTGCATGTGTACACACACATGGTCTTTGTGTGTGCACAAAGACCAATCCGCAGTGAGAAATAACTCTATCTATCCAGTCGGTAATACCCACTGTTGGGTATAGGCCTCTTCTCTTTCACGCCACTCCTGGCGGTTTTGTGCCAGCCGGATCCACTGCTCTCCTACCGCCCCCACAATGTCGTCTGACCATCGGGCAGGGGTCTGCCTCGAGGCCGCCGCATATCTCTTGGCCACCATTCGGTAGCCGCTTTGGTCCATCGGTTGTCGTCCCGTCTGGCCAAGTGTCCCGCCCATCTCTACTTAAGCCTCGCAATCCGTATATCTACATCCTCGACCTTAGTGCGGCGACGAATAAGGTCCACGAGGTGGATACCTAGCATGGCCCGCTCCATGGCTCTTTGAGCAACCCATAAAGCGTACATGTGCTCATTTATGAGAGGCCATGTTTCGGATCCATAAGTAAGAATGGGAAGAACACCTTGGTTGAATGTCTTGGTTTTGAGACATTGCAGGAGAACTATACCTACTAAAATTGTGAAACATACCTTTAATAGCTTTGACTTCCTTGGCTATTTTCGCCTTCACTTTCTCCACCGAGTCACCGTCTGATAGCGTGACGGTGACGGTGAACAATCCACTCATCGCTGTTGGATTGGTGATAGTGACGTCCACTCCGGGCTCCGCTGTGAAAGTCACGTGCGGTTGTCCCGGGGCGCAGTCTTCGCGGGTCTTTTCCGGGGCGGCTGGGTCGTCGGTGTATTTCACTTCTATGTCCTCGAGCTACAAATACATACAAAGAATTTCACCTCTTTACCGTAGAAATTAGCAAAGACTGTATAGTAGTAGGCAGGACTGTAGGGGTAGGCAGAGACCAATTATTTCTTAGCTACAAATAAAATCAATATAATCGAATCAACCAGTAGCACTAACAAAGGGAGACCTATGCCCAGCAGTGGATGATGAATCCAATCTATTAGTAATTATATTGAAGTCCATGATAAAGTTCGCATGAGTCGGTGGCCAACTCTGGTGACGGAGTTTTCAGGCCGCCTTAAGGCTTCCGTCATGGCTTAACGACTTAAATAGCCGCGACCGACAATTTAACGTGCCCGCCGAAGCACGGAAGCGCTCAGATGAAAATGCCACTGGCGGTCATCCATCCACTTACAGACCGTTTCGAACGTTGCTTATCTTCGACGATCTATCAAGAACGACTAAGCAAGCACGACCACGAGTGCTTCATTATGTTTTGTCAATGATGTTTGGAATTACAAGTCCTCGTTTAAAAAAAAATGTTAGCTGTAAACATTATAGGTATGTACTTAACCGCATCATTCAAAGTCAAATCTAATTATAAAAAATCCCAATTGGTAGTGATGTGTAACTCACATCTAAAGTGTTGAGTAGATACTGCTTGTTATCATTGAGCACAGCCCCCTCGTCGAACAGCAAGCCGACCGATAACGCTTCGGCGCCAATTCTCTCGATATTGTCTCTCGTCGCTTGCACGAATGGCATCACTCGTTTCATGTATTTCTTCAGCACATCTATCTGCGAGAGCTTTGTGGATATCACCTTGTTGTCTGGGAGACCGGATGGCTGTAAGAAATATAAGGTTTTAGAGGAAAAGTGTCAGTCTCAAGTCAGTCCCTTAGGCAGCAAAATATGGGACTACCATAAGATATATTGTTTTAACAAAAACTAAGGGAACAGTGTGTAAAATAATAACTGTGGATACTATGCACACTACCGAAGTGTGGAGTAGTCCACACTGTAATCTCATGAAACTATCACATGATTAAAACAAGATCAACCTGTTTCTCACCCCATTCAATTCCTTCATCGTAGTCAGTATAACATGCTGCCACTTGGGATATTCCTTCGCGACCCAAATGATCGCCTTATTAGGTTTTTTCTCCGCTTTCGGCGTCTCTCCCTTTTTAGGTTTTTTGACCGCGCAGTGGTTCTTCAGGTAGATTCGGAAAGAGTGGGCGGCGTCCATGAGGTAATCGCTGGCTTTGACTGCTATCTCATCAACCTCGCCCGCTACCGGCCATTTTTCGTGGAGTATACTGTTAGTCTGTAGCAGAATTTGTCCTGATTATTTTCAATACAGACCTAGTTTTTAGTCATACTCTAGATTTGTTTGTTTTCTCATCATGTATCATCATATTAACAAAAACTTTACAGTATCACGATTTTAACCAAGACATTCTTCAAGATCCTTGAAAAGTGTAATCAGAGGCATGTCCATATTTGACACAAATCAACAATTTGCTGAAGCTATCTATCTAATCAGACTCTCTATAGCGCTACTTTGGTCTTGTGCAGACCTTTCCCACGCTTTTTAAAGTTAGTATATTGATGATAATACAAAATGAAAGAAGATGTAGTGTTGAGGATCGAGAAAGGTATGTTAAGATGGTTTGGGCATGTAGAGAGGATGGATGACAGTCGTTTGACAAAGCAAGTGTATGAGGCGAGTGTGCATAGGACAGCTGGAAGGGGAAGGCCTAGGCGAACCTTCTTGGATCAAATTGGCGACATTTTGGAGAAGGGCCAGGTCAAAAGTACCCTAAACCGACGAGCATGTATGAAGAATGTAATGAGAGTGAATTAGGCGAAAGTTGTGTGTCGGGATCGTAGCGACTGGAGATCGGTGGTCTCTGCCTACCCCTTTGGGAAAGAGGCATGACTTTATGTATGTATGTAATACAAAATGCTTACGTGTCCCAGTAACTCCCACACATGTTCAGCGACATGCGGACAGATTGGTGACATGAGTTTCGCCTGCGTCTCTAAGAATAGCACCACTATGTCTCCATGCATGCCACCTTCTGAACACAGCTCTCTGTAAATGACAATAAGAATAAAAAAACAGTGACACTCCGGGAGTGCCGACAGAAGTGAAAACTTGAATTGTACGTGTAAATTTTTTGAATTGTCACCGAACGCGCGGCGGGAAACGCCGTGATAAAGGTTATTTCGTGTTTAGTTACGGAGTTCAAAACTAGATGACGGTGCTGTCGGTAACACTGTCAGTCTGTGTTCAATAGATTTTTCCCATCTCAAAAATGCCCACTGGATGCCAATGGACTTTCACTTCACAAATTTTGAACAATACCTACCTGTATTTATCCCTAGCAGCTTGCAGCTCGAAGAAGCCAGTTTTCAGTGCTTCCTTGAAAAGCATCTTGTTGTAATTATCGTCAGTCGACTTGATCTTCATGTTCATTTCGCTCACGAATACTTTGTCGTGGAAGTTGTATTCTCCTACAAAATTTTAAGATAAAATTTCATTTAAGTAGGTGGTAGGTAGTGAAGTATTTCACAAAAGTCTACAGAAAGAAATCTTTACAGTTTTGCTAGGCATATGGGTAAAACTAGAACTTCTTTCTTACCAGTCCTGAGTGAAGACTTCATAGACACAATCTCCTTGACCCATTCAATAAAGGTATACAGCCTGAGGATAGCCGCATCGGCCGTGCTTTCAACAAAGTTAGCATCTTCAACGGAATCACCCGCATCGGCTAATGTCAGGCGCATTCCATCCGCACTGAACTTATCAATAGATTCTGATAAGGTCAAGAAGTTTCCATCAGATTTGGACATCTTAGCGGAGTTCAGCATAAGGTGACCGTTCGCTCGGATACCCTTAGGCCACTTGTCCTCTTCTTTATCCCAGATAGCGATGTGGTTGTAAATGTAATAGGTCAAGTGGTTTTGGATTAAATCCTTCCCTGATACTCGCAAATCTACTGGATACCTATAGAAATATATGAAATATTTTATAGAAAACAAAAGTTAGAAGTGATAAAAAAACGAGTTGAGTTGTGGCATAAAGAACTTACCAAAACTGGAAAGACTTTTTCAAGAGATCAAGTTTGTTTTTCGCAATCTTTGTAGTTTTCGGGAAAGGCGCATCTTTGAAGAAAATATAATTCCACACTTCAATTGTCATCTCCTCCGGCTTGATTTTCAATTCATTTTCCTTATTCCCTCTAAACGTACCCCCTTGTAGATAATGCGCTACCGTATAGTAGGCGTTGTAGATGGTAGAATCAGATAAAGACTCTATAACCCACTGTGTATCCCAGGGTAATTTGGTCCCTAAACCATAAGTTCTAGAACATGCGTACTCGTGTAACCAACTGAGGGTCGCTTGGAAGTTTTTTCTGACCTCGTCGTGGTACGTGTTCATTGCTGCTAGAGCTTTCTGAGTCTGAGCCTTCCAAGCTTCGTCACCGTAGTCCAAATACCATTGGTTGCAAAGCGCGACCACGCATTCATCGCCCGATCGCGACATAATAGTTTTCTCCGGCTCGTAGTAAATCACTGCGGTGTTTCCCTTCACCAATTCACCTTGGATATTCTTCTTCACATCTTGGATTTTGCTGCCCTTGTAGTCTCCAACGAGTAACACACCATCGTAAAACCCTTTGAGATAAACCATTTCTTTAGCTTGTGTCAGCTTCTCCCTATCATTCTGGCTTTGTATTTTCAGCTTATCGTACACAAACACAGCAGATAAGTTCCCGAATTCCGGTATTTCTAGGATCGAAACTGGTTTGTAAGGCAGTACCATTTCATCGGTGATGCCATACTTTTCCCTGAAAGCCGGTTTCTTCTCTAGGTCGAGCAACGCCGCGTAATCGTCAGGAGAGTCGGAAGGAACGCTGGTTACAATGCCTGTACCCTTATCTTCTTTTATCGTCAGCATTGGCAGAGAGTATATCTTAGGGTAGCAAGTTAGGGGAGCCCTTAGTGCGATACCTAAAAGGTCTAACCCAACAATTTCCTTCAAGACATTGAACTCCCCATCTTTTTCAGTAAAGCCTTGGTAAGCCATATTCCTAGCGGCTCTGCGGGTGGAGATGAAGACGCCATCTTTTACGGTTTCGAAAGCTATGTACTTGATGTCAGGATGAACCCAGCAGTTGGTTTGACCGTACATTGTTTCTGGTCTGAGAGTTGCTGCTACAAAACTTACCTTCTTGCCTTTGAAGGACCTAAAAACAGAACAGTTGTTTTCACAGATTTTGTAACTGATGACTAGAGCTAAAAAAAAACGGGCGTCCATATAAGCTATGGTTACAGCTTACCACCAGGCCCGATGCTTGTGTCACTGAGTGGTATAAAATGAAATAGCAAAAACAACTTTTTTATCCTATAGTGCTAAATCTTACTTAAATATTGGCGGCAGTGGTTCCAAGACCTCCATCTTGACCAGAGTATACTCCTGAGGTCCCGCGCCCTCTCCTGTACTCCTATCATGGTCCATGCACGGCTGTTTATCCATTGGTGAATAAACCGTGTACCGTTTGCCATACATGATCTTGTTACGTTCTTTCAGATGAAAGAATTGCCATCTGACGAAAGAATCGAAGAACTGATTCGCGTCTGTTGTTATGAACTTACGCCGCCAATCTACCTGTAAACATGTTTTTATTTAATAAGAGAGAAGCTGTGAGTGAAGTGAAGCTTATTCAGAATGCAATTCAAATAAATGTTTTTTTTTTAGAGAAGGGCTTTATTTTTTATTTCTGCTTATGTCAATTGTTAAAATACATGACATACTACTATTAGCACTAGGTAAATCAAAATTGTTTAATCTATTTTAAAAGCAACTATAAAAGTAGTCAATTGTTTTGGTTCACAAGTTTGATAAGAGCATGTCGAAGATTTTAATCAACTCTGCATATCATGCAATACCTACTGGTGTAACTTAAATATTACTATACTGTCTTATTCAACTAAATTCAAGATCCATGTTGGCAGAGCAGGATACCCTGCATTAATGCATATGTTTCTTTTTATTCTGAAAATGTGAAGTATTCCTGAGGGACCATTAACAACATACTACGATTTTGTAATTTTAAAAGTGTTAAACACACTTAGGTATTAACCGATAAATATGAGCTTATCAAAAATTTCGATTGTGACGTATTCGTCAGAACCTCGCGGCCGAGCGGTAAGGTAAGGCTTTAGGTCTGATCGTTGCAGGTTTGAATCCCGTCGGAATCGAAAATTTTGATAAGACTTTTCATTTCTCAACATACTGCGAAGCGCAGTTACTACAAAAATATTTTGAGAATAGGTGATTTATTTTCTCTGGTTACTCCCAGTTCTGTAAAATGTGGGCATGAGCCATATCTCCAAAGAATCTAGAATACACAAAAGGCCTTGGGAAAGATCTTGGGGATGGGGTGTGATCATCTTTTGGTTACTCACATGAATGCCCATCCTCTTCAGATCATCTACGGCCCTAGGCGGGAAGTATTCCAGCCAGTGGCTCTCATTAGCAAACTTCTTGATCTCCTCATCAGAAATCCCGAGACTTTGCATGATCTGCCACTGGTACTTAGCCCCACCAGTTTTAGCTACAGCTTTGCTTTTTTTACCCTTACTTTTATCCTTAGGTATCATCTCTGAAAATTATTAAAAACTTAACCAACAGGTTTAGATTTACAAATATTTGATTGACTCTGATTAAGATACAGAAAACTATATGCAAATAAATTTATTATTATTATTATAATCCTAACTAAACAAGCACACTAACGTATTGGCTAAAAACCTACTGAATGACCAAGGCACAAAACGCCTCAAGAGATGGGACATACTCAACCTAGACCAAAGAAACTGAAAAGTTCAACCACAATTATTAGGGCAGCTCAATGGAGCTGCTCCTAAATCTCGTCCCCCCGGAACAAATCTGATCATGGCTAACGAGCCGATAGCAGATAGAGAGGAAAAAAAAAAAAAAAAAAAAAAAAAAAATTATTATAATCCAAATCAGCCTTCAGCGGAATACATTCGGGTCGGAAACGGTCAGCTGTTCAACCAACGGCAACCAATCACAGTGCAGGAATTGATCTAAAACTGATGTTTCTTGCTTGGTTGCGGTTGGTTGAACAGCTGACCTATTCGGACCTGAATGCATTCTGCTCAAGTCTGAATCAAGCGTCAGTTCTAGCAGCCTTGTTAAATAATGAAGATTTAGAAATAAGTTTTTCTTACCTTCATCCTTTATCACAACCTCCTCATCTACAGGAAAAGCAGGAGGGTACCCATAAACTTCCATTTCCCTTTTAAGTTTGTCAGCACAAGCTTTGATAGGCATGCCAGTGCAGTGGAATCCAAACGGGAAGAGGACCTTCTTACCCTTCAGTCTTTGGTATCTTGCTGCAAACTAAAATTGCAAAGATTTCATTATCCACATTGATTCATATTATATTTAGATAGATATAATAGATACTTTATAGATACATACCACACAACAAAAAAGGTTACAAGAAAAAGTAATTTATCTTATAGGTAGACAACTGGCGGTATTGCTGAAAGTGATCTCTTCCAGGTAACTATTTAATGATTTGATTTCTATTTTATAGTATAACTTCAGAGCTAGTTCTTTCTTACTCGACTTTTCAGTGTGAAAGTAAATTACATAGTAACCCAGTTATTTACCAGTTAGCACTAAATACTTACCTCACACTTAGATAGTGAGAATGTGTGGCCCAGATGTAAGCGCCCATTCATGTAAGGGAATGGAAAAGTAGTCATGAACTTTTCATGTGGTTTCCCATCTTCTGGGACATCCATTTCGAACATTCGTTCCTCCTCCCATTTTTTTTGTACTTTCTTCTCAATTTCTTGTAGATACTCTACTTTGAAAGTTCCCTTTCGATCTAAAGTAGCCTGAAAATAAAGGCAAGTCATACCATTTAAAGATCACCAGTCTACACTTCAATATTATTATATTGTTTATTTTTAAGTACCTACCTAAGTAAATTGTTTATGTTATGTTACAAGTGATGCTATAAGACCACAGAATATGGGATTCTTCAAACACAGGTTGTAAAATTTAAAAGAGGAATCCCAACCCAACAATCTATTGTAATTTATCTAAATAAACAGATTTTTGATTTGATTGATTAATATCTCTCATAGAGGAACAAAACTTATTTCTTGAATTGTTTAATAAAAAGCTTCGTCACGTTATTTTATAAAATTAGTGAAATATTTTTATACCACACAGGTGCGTGAAAAAAATTGATAAAACCATAGAAAGAAGGTTAAAACAAGATTATATGATCTTACCATTTTTGTAGCTACACTTTAACTTTTGTTTATTTTATGTACTTGCAGCATTTGATTAATAATAATGGGGAAATTTTTAGGTAATTTGCTCAGAATTCCACGCTGAACCTGAAATCGCCGACACGACACGCACCGCACGACTCGGCGAATCAGCCAGCTGCATGCGTTGCATGGTGTTGACAGTGACAGTTGCTTATGTTATGGTCTGACATTGAGGTTTCTGTACAGTACAATAGGCACCATTTACATGAAGATAGTAACACAAACATACCTACTCCACAGACCTACTCTACTATCATGCATGCATGCAATGCATTGGCTAAAACTCTCTACTCCATGCTGAAAAAAAAAACATTACACTTCTGATTGCTGCCAAAATTTGGCGGCAGTGGCGGTATCTGTCATTTCGCCGGAAACTTCGCTCGTTCGCTTCGCCCGCCTTCAAAGAAACGTTTGGATTTGTGCAATTGCATTTATTTACTACAAATCTATTTTATTTAGCCAGTGAATCTCATAAAGCATACCTCATACCATGGCACCAAGAACAGCAAAAGCTAAGGTAAGCTGTATTATCTGATTCCCTGCAAATTGCGCGGCCAATCTCGCTCACATTGTTTCACGAGCATTTTTGTAATAATCAATTTTTTACTCGTGTTTCTTACTAGAAATAAATCATTTTTTCTATTCTTTATCTATTATATATGCTTGGTCTCGCGTTATATTGCGGCACATGGCAAAATTCGAAGGAAACAAATAA
Organism: Epirrhoe alternata; assembly: GCA_963565295.1. Lineage (NCBI taxonomy): Eukaryota > Metazoa > Arthropoda > Insecta > Lepidoptera > Geometridae > Epirrhoe > Epirrhoe alternata. The sequence continues at coordinate 5,028,618 of OY751381.1, read as the reverse complement.
GCATTTTGTCAGGTTTGTACTTGTGCATTGTTATTTCATTCAACAAGCATTCCTTACGCCCTTTTAGAAAATTATAATCGAGCAAAAATGTCCGCAAGCAATCTACCTTCTCAATATCATCTAGTATCCTTGTAAAAGATTAAACTAAATGCAAACTATTATAAGGTCAAATTCGTAATAAAACATTGTAGGTTAATTTTTTCCAAACCAGCTTTTTAAACTTTTATCTTTTTACAAGTTTATATAAAGGTAGCCTACAAATACAAAATCTGAAGTATCCTTTCAATTATTGGTATACTTACCTAAAAATTAATTGTTTGATTTACAGAAAGCTACTGATGCCACTGAAGCAACCAAAAAAGGGCGCGGCAAAGCTAAAAATGTTGATATCGAGCCAGAAATAGAAGACCAAGATGTCGATGAAAAAATTACAGCTCCAGTTGAAAAGAAGAAGAGAGGCAAAAAAGCTGCAAGTGAGACTGGTAATGGTGTTGAAGATGGTGATAAGGAAGATGCAGCACCAGTAGCTAAGAGAGGCAGAAAGAAGGTTGAGGAGTCACCAGCTGAAGAGGATCTTGAGTCCATTGAAGAGAACTCAGGGGATGATGGATCTGCCCTGGCTGAGGATGATGGGAGTGTCGACACTAATGGTGATGAACCACTAAAAGCTTCATCAAGTAGAGGGCGCAAAAAACAGCCAAAAAAAGAAACTGCTAAAGCAGAGCCTAAAGGCAGAGGCAGGAAGGCAAAGCCTGAACCTGAACCAGAAGATGAAGAGGAGGTGGTGGAAGAGAAGCCGAAGGGCAGAGGCAGGGGACGCAAGGCGGCCCCAAAAGCAGAATCAGTCGAAGACATTGATGACCCTGAGGAACTCCCCAAAGCTAAACCAGGCAGAGGAAGGAAGAAGGCACCAACTAAAGTCACAAAAGAAAAAACCCCAGAGAGTGATGACGATGATTTGAACGACGAGGATGAGCCTATAGAGGAAATTAAAAAGAAAGAACTTAAGGGCAAAAAGGGAAAAAAAGATGCTAAAGAGGACAGCGTGGAGAAAGATGATGTTTCCGATGATGTACCGTCTAAGAAGCGAAAGGTCAATAAGAAAGAAGAGAAAGGCAAAGGTACTTTATTTATTCACTAGCTACTGCACTTTGCTTCCCCCTTGTGGTACCAACATTTTGAATAGCATACTATTCCAGTTCACTATCTACACCTATTTCAAATTTCATCTAAATCGGTTCACTGGTTTGGCATGATTGAAACACAAAAATCTAAACAAACTCACAAACTTTCAGCTCTATTATATTAGTGGGATTTCATTATCTTTTCATAGATTTTGCAGTCAGTATGATAATATTCTCATAATGGTAAAAAGGAGCAGTATTCCCTTATGTTATTTAACACTAGTTGCATTCTGTGGCTGTGCTTCTGATTTCCTGCCACTAGCTGTAAAAGATATTCTTACTAAGTATTGGCACTGATTTTCGCGCCAATTATTCCATGTGACTCCAGGTGCATTTCTACAAAAGGACGAATTATGTATGAGATGCGCGGTATATATAATAGAAATACGCGTTCTATTGTTATCTGCTTAGGGAAGAACGCAAACTAAGCACAGCTGTTATCATTTTTTGTGATTTAGTGATTTATGTAAGTGTATGCCAAAACTAAAATTGTGAATCTTAAGCCTGTGACTAAAAATAACAAAACATGTTTTCCGATAACATTTTTGCATGGAAAACAGTTGTTGTTGGAAGTTTGATGCTAGGTGTAAGAAAACACAAAAACAGTGTCGCAGGAGACCCGGCTTTATAACCACAGAAATTTTTTGGTTCTTGTTAAAAAATGTAAGTTTTTTTACAGGTGATTTTAAAGATGAGGAAGAAGATGAAGAAATCCCAGAGCCCAAGCCCAAAGGGAGGGGTCGGGGCCAGAAAAAGCCTGAGAAGGTAGAAGCTACCACTCCTGATGATGAAGACACAGAATCAACCAATAAGCGTCGACGCAAACCGGCCGATGATAAGGGTAACTAGCATGTCTACTATTAGGTATTTATTGACGTTGTTTAATTTAAACTGATTAAGTGTGTTTTATAATTTTCAATAAAGATTTCTTGATATTTATGGAATGCTTTTTACTCACCTATCAAGTAAGCTTTTGCCCTATCCTTGTAACAGTAATATTTATGTTTATATCATTGCCAGGCATATATTATATTTGGTAGAACACTAAAACATTTATAGCATAAAAGGTATTACTAATTTGGGACAAAAGCGGACATTAATACACAATCACTATAGTCAGTTGCTTGTATTCAGTAAATATAATGCCTGTAGTTATCTTTCCCATACAATTCAATCTTGTGACCGCATTCTTATCACAACCTTGAAATTTGCATGTCAACTTAAGTTAGGTTATACCAAAACAAACAGGTTTTAGAAAAACTAATGTATAATTCATACAAATACTTGTATTACCTTGATCAGCATTGTATCACCAGTTTCGCCATAGTTCCAAATGATGCAGCTTCTCGTGTCTATTGAATAGTGTAGAGAAAGCTTATCGTAGGCGTTACCGATAATCTTAAAACTGAGTAATTAATTCTAGGACATTTCATCTCTAAGTATACATAAGCTAAGTGCCGCGGTTTGAATAAAAGGTAAAGAAATCAGTTCTAGAGCATGAGAAGCATGAGGGTCTGGCTTTTGGTTGTGGATACAATGCTGCTCAGAAAAGATCCAGGTAAAGGTGGCATGCCACTGATACAGAAATGCAATTTTACAGTTCCCTCTGAAGATAAAAAGAAAGCGCCTCTTAAAAACAAGGCAGCCACTGACTATCAAAAAATTGACTTCACTAACGAGTCCAAAAACACACAAGGAAAAGAATGGAATTTCAAAATCTCCAGTTGGAATGTCAGCGGTGTTAGGTCTTGGTTGAGCAAAGGAGGGCTCGATTACGTGAGTTATGAGAAGCCTGATATACTCTGCCTGCAGGAAATAAAATGCTCTGAAGAAAAGCTCCCTGAAGAGTTGACCAGTCTGCCTGGGTACCACGGCTACTGGTGTAGCGGCGACAAAGATGGACACGGTGGCGTTAACGTCTATACCACACAACTAGCAATCCACGTTCAAAAGGGTTTGAATAATGAAGAGTTGGACGAAGAAGGCCGCATCATAACGGCTGAATACGAACAGTTCTATCTGATCTGCGTTTATGTCCCTAATTCTGGACGCAAACTAGTCACACTGCCAAAAAGGTTGCAGTGGAATGAGGAGTTCCGTAAGCACGTGAAGGAATTAGATAAGAAAAAGCCTGTGATAATATGTGGCGATATGAATGTTTCCCATAAAGAAATAGGTAAATATACTTAGCAATATTATTGTCGACTTATTATCTATCTTCTAGATCTAGAACTATAAAAAAATTCAATCTTTTCCAGATTTAGCGAACCCTAAGACAAACAAGAAGAATGCTGGCTTCACGGATGAAGAGCGTGCTGGTATGACTGATCTGCTTGGAGATGGTTTTGTGGACACTTTCCGTCATCTGTATCCTGATAAGACGGGAGCTTACACTTTCTGGACCTACATGATGAACTGCCGAGCCAAGAATGTTGGATGGTATGTTGAATAGCATGACGTACCTAATTACCCGACTTATTTACCTCTTTTAATTTCAGAATATAAGTAGTTACCACTATCTTGCATAATTTAGGAAGACTTTACGAAAAAATGGTTATTTGTCTTGCAAAATAATTTACATAACAAAGAATAAAAAATAATTTACATAAAAAAGTACTTAGGTATTCTGTTAGCAACCAACATTATTGATTCACAATTCTCTTTGTTTTCAGGCGATTGGACTACTTCATTGTATCAGAAAGACTGCTGCCAGCTTTGTGTGATAATGTTATAAGGGACCAGGTATTTGGTAGCGATCACTGCCCAATATCGCTCTTTCTACACCTGCCTGGCGCCGATAAACCTAAAGAATCTCTTTAAAATTGTTCACTACGCAGCTAAGACATCACAGTGCAACTGTAAGTTTACTAGGTTAGCAGTAAACATTTCATTGACTGAATAATGTTATCGATTTTTAGGCACTTAAATGGTATTCTAAATTTGTATACTTCTAAACAAAGCTCATACTGCAATGTTTTGATTTGGTAACAAGCAACATTCTCATTTTCTAATTTATACTAAGTGAATTGAATCTCAATACTTTTGTGTGGATACGGCCGATTAAGCTGGTTTAGATGCTGGAAAATTTAGCCTTTTCCAATTATATAATGTCCCAGGTAATAAAGCGTCGTGTTGAGTGTAGCTAATATTGCGCCCTGATGCTGTATAGTCATTGAGTTTGATGTAAAGCCCCAATTTGAATATCTCTTTGAGATTTTGTTATTTGACTAAGTATTTTTGAAATGTTTGCATATTTTGCGCATGATTGATTTATTGGATAAAGAATAAATAATTAGAAATCCCATATAAATTAGTTTTATTAAGCTTAGTACTATACTTGCCGAATTATATCCGGAAGCTCACAACACACCACACAATAATTATAAATAAATTAGTAATTTCCTGTGTTATCAGGACAGATTATTGAAGGTATACACCTATGATGCACTCTCAGGACATCTTGGTGTCTACAAGACAAGCTCACAAATAGTAATTCACTTGTAACTATAATTTTAAAAGTCATGTGACTTTTAAAATTATAGTTTCCTGCATGATTTGTTTATAAGAAAAGCTAAATAAAAATAAACTAAGCTTGTTCCCTAAAGATCAAGAGTTCACAAAGGATGCTGCTTGAGCAGATAAAGCCTTAACTTAGGCTTTTCTGACAAGACTTTTCATTTAGTTTTTTTATGTGGAATTAAACTACTAAATTGTTAAAATAACTGTTAATAAAGGATCCATACTAACCAAAATAGTCAAGCTCACCCATTTATTAATGCATCATTATATTAAAAGGTTCTCAAAACTCCTAACATCTCTTAAAATAGCTATTTTTCAGTCTGTAGATTTTTTCGGCAGCCTTAAAATTGACATATTTGGCCCTCTTCGACGAAGTTTCAAGTGCGCCTGAAATTAAAATGAGTATTATGTGAAAATAAGGGAAGCCCAGCAGTGAAAGGTACCGGGCTGAGATGATGATGATGAGGTGAATACAATCAGGAAGCCCTATAGAAACACTGTTTAAGATCTATAAATAAAATCTCTAAAGAGAGTTGATTTAAATGAGCATTTACAGCATCATTTATACAAAGATCAACAATATTCGATATTGTATGAAAAAAATATAGGTAAGTAAAAGTATTCAAATGCTTCTGCATTTTGAGGTCTGCAATTAAGATGAAACTCCCCGGGCATCCTTGGCGGGACCAATGTTTGTATGATCTACAAATATTTGTCTCGGGTCTGGGTGTTTCTATGTATAATATGTATGTATTTACAAAAAAAAAGTATAAGTAGTATATCAGTCATCTTAGTACCCATAACACAAGCTCTGCTTACTTTGGGGCTAGATGATGCTGTGTGAAAAAGTCCAGCATTATTATTTATTATTATTATTATTTATTAGGTGAGATACTTACTTGAATTATTTTGCTAAATGCTTCCCGATTTAGCAAGGAATATGCAGCAGTCAGACTGCTCAAGGCTGGGGGCTCCAGTTCCTTTATTCCAGAGCAAAATAAGTCAATGCCAACCTCAACACCCGTGCCAAAATCACACTCATCTACTGCTATACTGGCATATGTTATTATTGGCTGTATTTCAGACAATACATTGTCCTTTTCACTCTCAGTTTTGGCAGCTTCGAATTTTGCAAACAACTTTTTTATATTTGCTGAAACAATTTTGTGATTATCTTCACACACTAGGCATAACAATAACTTTATGAAATAAAGTAAGTGAAAGTTTGTAAGACCCACAGCTTTAATCGTTTTAGAATTTCGATGAAGCTTGCACTTTATTATTTGCATAATAGAATATCAATATTATTCTTACCATCTGTTTCCACAAGATGTCTGTATCCCAGCTGAGTTTTCTTGTCGTAAGGCACAACAATACCAGCACCATGGAATGTCTTTGTTACAACATGAGACAGCCTCTTCCTAACATGGAACTCTTCTAGTGAAATATTGTTCTCTTCTGCATATTGCTTAATTCTATCCATCAGCTTCTGACACATCATTGCAGTAAAGGGTGATGTTTTTTTCTCGTTTTGTAGATATGAGCTGGAAACAGATAGTATTCCTGTATCAATCGAAGGAATTTAATGGCTGTAGTAAGTATTTACTGTTATTCTTATTATTATATCAACAATGCAAGAATCGGTTCCGTGGTTCGCGAATACTAAATTAAGTAGAGAAATAATCGTGACAGCGCACAGGCTTCGCTCTGGACACATACCACTTAACGGGTTTAAATATTTAATGCGGAAGGTGGACAGCCCCAACTGTGAAATATGTCGGGTTAAAGAGGATGTATACCATTTTCTTATGGAATGTGTACGGAGTATCTCTATGAGAAATTCTTTATCTAACATAAGTAGGATTAACTGGCTAGATGTGGGTGTGTGGCAGAGTGTGCTGGCCGCTCAGCCATCTGATGCGGCCATCATGCTCTACCGACAGACCCTCAGACTCTTGAAGGAATAAGTTTGTAATGAGAGACCTATGGGACCGGCATGCTCGAAAATCGATCAAGGTCCCTAAATTAAAAAAGATTAAAAAAAAAAAAAAAAAAGAATCTGAATCCAAGTGCATGAACTGATTAGAATGTTGGGGTATATTGAAAATGCATTTTAGCATAATTCATATCGTACAAACTTACTAAAGAGCTCCAAAGATGTTAGCAGCCATAGGTGTAATGTGACAATCTTTGGCACTGTCATTGTGACCCATGAACACTGGTTTCTCATTTGGGTCATCTCGGAAATACCCAATGTGATATTCACTTTTCCCTTTTTTCTTAAGAACAGCCTGAAATTATAGTAATAAAATATCAGTTTATCTCATTCACCACATCTACACAAAAACCTATTGATCCTGAATGCCAAAGGCTATGTTTATCCTGGTAAATGATACAAATGTTTAATTATTTATTATTATTTTATTAATAGCCCGTGGTGTCCACTGCATGCAAGACAAAGGCACAGAATACAGATAGACAAAGGCCTCCCTTTGTTCTCTATCGTGAGCTAATGTGGTCCAATCAAGAGAGTGAGAGTCAAATGATACAAATGTTAGTGTATTGTAATGTTCTCTGCCACTCATGTCCTCTTAAGTATGTGTGTCAAGGAACTAAACACTATTTTAAATTAATTACCAACTCGCACCCACTACATTGTGGTACCAACATTTATCAGTTATTATCTTCAATCTACAGTATTGCATATTTCATCCAAATATATCCTCTGGCCAGTGTATAATGGTTGAAATTCAAAACAAACATTCTGATGTAATATTATTAGGATAACACCAAAAAATATGCAAAGCCGACAATGTATTTGTAGTTACCTGAAACTCTGGGGGGTCATAAAAGAACCTCCAATGTGCTAGATACAACTCTTTATCATCCAGTATGGGTAATTTTCCAAGAATTAAATCATAAGGGCCAATTGCCTCAAGATTAACACTCAACAAAGTTTTTTCAAAAGACCCATCAACATTTAAGAAATCATACAGCTTGTAAAAGTCTAAGGGCATTTCAACAAGAAATAACTCTTTGATTAAACAATGACTTGAGTCTGGATCATAGGTTGCTAGGTTATTTGGAAGAGTAATGCATGGCTCATCTCTTTGTTCAGGATCATTTTTAGCAGTAGCTTCAATTTCTGATGTACTGATTTCGCTCTGTTCATTGCGTGGTTCATTGGAGTCTGTTTCCTCATTTGCATGTTTCGTTTTCTCATCTTTGTTTACATTTGAATTATCAGGTTCTTTGCCAGATTCTTGTTCCGTATCTTTATTATCGCTCTGTTTTGAATCTCTGGCGTAAGGACTAAACCTGTGATTTGTGCGTTTTTCTCGGTTAGTCTTCAAATTACGTGGAGGATGTTTGTAAGTTGTGTGATGCTGAGGATTTTTTTGATAACATTTACTTCCATACTTGCAAATTTTTCTAGCATCATCAATATAAATTTTCCACTCATCACACATCGTTTAATTACACTTTTTAGGAACTTAAACAAGTACACGAACAAACTACTTGTGCTTTTTCTTTCCGAAATACTTCCACAAAATACACCACTCACCACGGCAATTTGCACGACTGTCTGTCTGACGTGAGTGACGACGGTTACGGTTACTCTGTGGCACGGAGTAAGTATAGTGGTTGTTGTCGTTGTCTTCGGTTGTAAAACATCGGCTGATGTTATTTAGCCGTTCGCGAGTCGAGCTAGCATGAGTGTGAGACTTCGATCATTAAGTTCGTCCGAGGTGTGAGAGCCTGTGTACATCTAGTAAGTCGAATGTGGTGCGTGCAATGGTTGTATAATTTAAGTAACCTGTAAGTAATATCCCATTTCTCTGGGTGCATGCATACAATGCCGAATCCTCGTTTAAAGAACCCTAAAGGTAGACATAGTTACTCTGAGAGGTAGACCCATGATTCTCTTTGGGAGATGACAACCACAATGACAACGGAAGGAACCTGAACGAAAGTAACTTTATTTGACATTTTCTTTTATCTGTCATTCATTTCCATCAACTCCCTTCATTCATTCACCAATCAATTCAATTTGGTGAAAAACTTGAAAAAGTGAAGTGAAATGTGAAATTTTTTTGAGATTCATTTCATAGCAGTAAATAAAATTATTCGAATTTATTTCATGAACATAAAATATAACTATTATTCTATAAAATGAAGTTTACAGTCTCAGTCCTATCTTGTGATTATTTTTGGAGTAGTTTTTCTTGTACCTAAAGCTGAATAGGATCAGCTAATCAAAATAATGTGTAAATGAAATAATAAACAATGATTTCTAATGGTTAAAACATAGAATTTCAATAAAATTTACCAAGGACATGTACATAATAAATCATCGTTGCTCACGCCATTCGTCAATTTCAACGAGCTTCGGATCGTGCTTTTCAACTGGTAATAATTATGATAATATTTTTGTAAAGATCAGATTTCAATTCGTGTTTTAGTGTTTTTTCTAGCTTCATTGCATGATACAATTCTTGTACTTATCTATTTTAGTGTGTCACATAAAGCCTCTGAAAATAGTTAGGTATCCATGCATGTTTTCTACAATAGGTGTATTTTTAACCATCAATACGATCTGTGCCAAATCTTGCTTTTAATTAGAATTCATGCGCGATTTAATGCAATGTAAATAAACAAAACCGGCCAAGTGCGAGTCGGACTCGCGCATGAAGGGTTCTGTGCCAATAAAAACTGCAAAAAATCTCGTTTTTTTTTTATTCTAACCTATGCTGTCCCACTGCTGGGCAAAGGTCTCCCCCATCATTTCCCAAGACTTGCGGTCGCCAGCTTCGTTTATTTAACAATATTTTTTTATTCTGTTTATTAGTATATCTTGTTATAGTAGCAACAGAAATACATTGTCTGTGAAAATTTCAACTGCCTAACTATCACGGGTCATGAGATACAGCCTGGTGATAGACGGACAGAGAAGTCTAGTTATAGGGTTCTCGTTTTTCCCGTATTTAATAGGTACATCTAACTAATAAAAAAAACATAATTCAAATTGTTTATTTAGGAACATAAACACGGTACAAACAAAAACGTATAGTCACAACTGAATCCCCAAGGCACAGTTGATATTCTATCAGATCTATAATCCAGATCGCACTCTGCCGGTTATTTTATTTTATTTATAAGGGACAACAAACAGCTACAATAAACAGCGTAATTTGAACTTAATAGTAAGGTAAGGTAATATTGTAGCCCACAACATTATCAGACAGCTAGACAAAGAGAGTATTTAAAATGTGCCACTAGAGACACATTATTTACCTAACACTATTATTACAAAAAGAAACATTTAGAAGTGACAAATATAAACACAAGTAAATCAAGAATATAACTAAAGAAAACAAGTAAGTAGGACCTACCAATTAACAATTGTTAATTAACAATTGTTACCAATTAACAATTGTTAATTGGTAGGTAAACTTAGCCCACTGTTTGGCTTAGGCCTCTTTTCGATTGCCTAGTGTGCGAAAATAGTCTTCTTAAATTTCCATTTAGAGCATGCAAAAATATCGATATCTAGAAAGAATTGTTTATTTTTTAATTTTTTTAATTAAGTAGTTGTTGCTTGTATGGTACATCATTTTAAATAGCCTCTAATGCTCTTCTTGTCCACATTCTACACCAATTACCAATTCTGATCCAAATTGGTCGTACCTATTCCTCCTAATATTAGAAATTTCATTCTCAATGTCTGTGTTTACAGACATTCAGATTTCTAATATTAGCAGGATGGATCTGAAATGATGGATTAGGTTCATTTACACTTTCATAAACAGACAATCATGAATTTTCTCTTAGAAAAAGTTAAACCTCTACACCCATTGGTTAGAAACTAACCGTTACTTCACCAGAGTCCAACAATATCCTAATAGGTAAATCTAAAAGGTAGCTAGCTTAAATGTTGAGGCTTAATGCACACGAAATTGGCCACGACGATACGTAAAAAAGTTTTATTTATTGTTTTTACAAGTGATTTGCTTATTCTAGGGTTGAGAACTCTTTATCAAGTTAAGATAACTTGTGTAAGAAAAGTCCCCTCTTTCTTAAGGTCATTTAAGTTGTTTTTAAGAAGAGAGTTAATAGGCACCTTTTGGGTAGGCTCGCTCCATCGTAGACCTCATTCTTGCCTATGTAAGTTTCGAGGTCAAGAGTAGACCCATTCATCATAAAAAAAATAAAAAAATTTAAACACTTATGAGAGGGATCCATAAGAACATGTAACAAGATATAGAATGCAAGAGGTATGGCGAAGCCTCGCGTCGGCTCGAGCAGTCCTGCGCGGTCGCGAGCTATCAAGCTTTTTTGTATCTTGTAACATTTTTCATATGGTTTATAATGTCTTGTTATGGAAACTGATCGTCGCGTCGCTCGCTGCCAATTCAATGTGCATCGAGCTTTATGTTGGTGAAAAATCGCGCGCCACTAGAGAAGTTTCAATCGCGAATTTAATTTAATTTTCGGACTATCGAATTATGATTACTATTTGTATGATTTTTGAAATTATAATATAACTAGCTTCTGCGCGCGGCTTCGCCCGCGGGGATCAACATTTTGAATAGCCTTTATGCTATTCCTGGTCATTATCTACCCCTATTCCAAGTTTAATCCAAATCGGTTCACTGGTTTAAGCGTGATTGATACACGAACATCTAAACATCCAAGCATCTAAACAAACTCACAAACTTTCAGCTTTATTATATGAGTGGGATTAAATCGAAAGAAGATACTTAGGTGACGAAATAGATAAAATCGATTTTACTCAGGTCATCAAAGCTTATTTTTATAGGTAAACGCGAAAGTTTGGATGACTAGATGTGTGCACCATCACGCTGAAACGGTTCTAGTATACAAAATAATTTAAAATGTCCTTTAACACACGATTATGAAATTAACTTTTAAAACATCGCATTGCTAATGATTTTAACTGCTGCGCCTTCCAGTACTGATCGGTTACTCCACCTGCGTTGCTATATTTAGGTTCATTGTGTGTTGGCTCGGCGCAATATATCGATCAAGTCCGAGATTGTAAAGCTACATTATTATAGCCCAAATGTTGGGTAGGTTTCGAATTCTGCTCAGTGTTAAGTAGTTAGATAGGTGCACGGTCGTTCATAATTATGGTAGGTAGGTACCTATTGGTTGAGTTACTTACTAGACACAGTTCTATTTAGCTTAACTAATAACTAGGTTAATCACAGCCTGCTGCACAGGCTGAACGAATTTGGATGAAAATTCAAATTATACGTATAGGTCCTAGGTATATATATCATTTACATTTTCATCTAAATTCGTTCTTCAGGCTAGCCTGAAGATTAAAAAGCACAAAGTTTAACTTTGAGCCCATAAAAATCCAGCATAAAAATATATAGCAATTTCATTACTTTTGATGACCATTAAACTCGACGACTTTCGTTCTGAGCACTACTTATCCCATTATGAGTTACATTTTTGACGAAAGTATTCAAAGCTAATTTTAATTATTTTATATCTTCCTTTGTGCCATAAGCAAATTTTTACTTCTACAGAATAATATACCTACCTACTTTACTTACACTACACATAAGTTTACTAAGGCACAGTGTGGCAGATTATTCGTTTGTATAAGAAATATAATTAAATATGTAGTACCTTACCTTTATAAAATCAAAGATATTTTCGTTAGATACTTACTACCTATACTTAGGTACTATCACCTATTAATTAGGTACTTGAGCGCAAACTGAAGTTAAAATGATAATAATATGATAATGCATAGCAAAACCTGTAATTGGCTTTCTGTTTATATAAATTTACCCAATTAAGTTATTTTAAGCTGTTGGTTTTCCTTATAAATAAATAAATAAATAGCAAGAGCTCTAGCGGGAGGTTTCATACTATATGTCGGCCGCCGTGTCCCAGATACGTCGGGAGCTCTGCAGCTGGCGAACGGAAATCGCCTCCCGACAACATTGTTGTTGGTTTCCCTTGGTTTACAGTGAAATATAGCTGCTCGAATATCAGCTTCGACGGTTTATGAACTTGCAACTTTGTGAAGGTAGTTCAAACATTAGCATGTCCTGCATACATTACGTACACGTACCTACCTAAAGCTAGTACATAACCATTGAGTTATCTCAATGGTTATGTACTAGCTTTAGGGCGGAAAATAACTCAATGTACATCACGCCCAATAACCTACGAGCTATACCTACATAGTTATTTTATTGGTTAGGTAATTTCCTGAAAATATAAGAGATAAAAGCTTTGGTTTTTAGGTGAGTGATAACAAAACATAACAAAATGTGTGCAGATACAAAAAAGATAAATGCGATAGAATGATACGTAAATCTCTCAGTTAATATAGATGACAGTTCAGGGAAAGACTGCATTGTATTTTTTTATAAATTTACATGGAATTGCAACTCTTACATAGTTTTTTATAATATTGTTCACAGGCAATGAATACTTGACCGCAAGATGGAGCCCCAAGACGGATGGAGCGGCGGAAAATTGGGTGCGTTGGAGAACTCTACTGAAAGCTCTAGAGATGCTGAGCGCGACCGAGTTCGCATTGAATTCTATGCCACGTATGATGTCATGACCGGTGTTCGCATAGCAGCCACACTGGGGGGCTTTTTCGCTCTGATGGTGTTTTTGATTGTCTACAAAAGCCGTAGCAAAACATTAAAAGCTCTTAACGATCCAAAGCTGGTTGAACTGGCGGAAGCTGTTGTCGCTGAAGAGCAAGCCGTTGAAGAAGAACGACAACTCTCGGCGGCAATGGAAGAGGCTCTCTTAGAAAGAGCTCGGTCTCGGCCTTCCATAGGCGAGGAACCACCTTGGCCACGTACGTCACGTTTTGCATCCTACGGCGGTGGCTACGGAAGCTTGTTGACGCCACCACGCCGCCTGTCAACTCTTCGTGGCGATTCTCTTCCTGGATCTGCATTACGATTTGTAGACCGTCGGCCCTCGGCTGGACCGCGTGATCGCAGACTTAGCTCCGCCACCTGTTCTAGTTCCGGCAGTTCATATTTAGAACGCCGAGGTTCATCCGTAGTATGTGCATTACCTGAGCGTAGACTTTCTCCATGCCCGAGTGAGAGACTTGCGCCTCTCGCGTCAGTGAGTAGTGTTGGACCGTCGTTTGTCCTAGAATGTGATTTGGCGTCGATAGGCGCAGACTCTGTGTTTGTGGAAGACAACCCAGATTCTACGGATGATGAAGTGGAACAGTTTTCTACAGATAGTGGTGGTGGCGAAGCAGCTGCAACAGGGGAATGCACCGAGCTATCAAGCCGTCCCGTGACGCTACCGCTGCGGTTAGATCACACGTCGCATTCGCGAGAAACGTTATTCTAGTCACACTGACACGTACAGAGGCATAGTGAATCTGTAGTGCGTGTTAGATGATCAATGTTAGTTGATTTCGGATTTACTTTACATTAAAATATCGACTTCGGGATTAATACCTACAATATACGTAGATACACAAGTAGGTAAGTAAGGTACCTACTCAAAGCTCATCTAAGACTTTGAATATAAATTCATACCCTTACTATTCATAAATTTTGGATATGCATAGTTATAACATATCACTTCAACTCTTTTAAATTCAACATATCATTGAATTTGAATCAAACATTAGAAACTTAATGAAACATTTTGCTTTTTGCAAGCTTTAAATCTGTTTAAATATACAGCAATGCACACCAACATTTTTTTTACCCGCCGCCGCCGTTGCTTATGATATGACACTGAAGTCGATATTATAATGTAAATAGGATTTAGTGTACATAGTCTGTTTTTGTTAATTGGTGTTTCATACTGTTAGTTAATGTTTACAAACCACGAGAAGTGTTATTATACCTACTCATAATTACGTACCATACCACCTATAGACCTAAAAAAGTTCTTACAGCATTTATTTGCGGGCTTGATAAAAGCATTGTTATGGCAAACGAAACGAAAAAAATATGTCCCCAAGCTTATTAATTTCTGCTGATGTAGATAGTTACACCATAGTGTTCTAATAAGTAACCTATTAAAAAGTATCGTTAAAATCTGCCGAATTAGTCTTTTATGGGCACCTAACTAAATTAATTATCATTTGAAATATGTACTTGTCAAGTTACACATAGTTTTTGAAGTATTTTAACTTCTAAATATTGGCATTCTATCTATTTACATCGAGGTTCCGAGCTTAGGCCACGGAACACGCTGAACTGAAAACGAGCTTTTCAGTTAACTTATTTCCATACAATGATTATGAACTTAAGTAGACAGGATCTAACCTACTCACTTTTTAATAACATTAAAATACAAACATTTTATCAATAACCATAAAACGTACCTAGGTAGGTTTATTACGTAGTAGTTAAGTTACGTAGGTACTTACATCACAAATACCTACCTACTTCATTTCTATTAAATATCGGACAGAAAAAATGAATGGACACCGTTTATAATAAATACGTAAACTTACTTACAATAAAAAAGAATTTGCAAAAGGGCACAAAGACCAAATTCGTCCTACGAACAATAAAATGAAATAGAAGTTAGAGGCGGCCTAAATGTTGCTTACTTGTACCAAAATTTCTTATCAATAAACTGCCACTGTTCTCGTTTAGTAAAGCAATTAACGCGGACACCGGAGTTTTATTGATTCTAGGTGTTCTAATCCAGCTGCCTCATCCAGTAGATTGATTGCGTTAGGAAGTTTTTATTACGATTTAGATTTACGTGTTAGTTTATGTAATGTTCGTTGCTCGAATTAAAAAGAGCTCCATGTAGCTTGTAAAATGTTGAAATGTATGTAAAAATTGTAAATACAAAACTCATCTTATGTTGTTGTTTCATTTTTCAGTGAGCACCTACCTTTTTATCAAACTGCGCGATGCTATAGAGATAGGTTTTTTGAAACGCTCGTGGTAGTGCGTGCTTGTTTAAAGTCGTTCTTGATAAATCGTCGAAGTTAAGCAACGTTCGAAACGGTCTGTTGCACGGATTTATAAAATAAATCCGTGGTCTGTAGGGTAGGTGGATGGGATGGGTGATCGCCAGTGGCATTTTCAAGTGAGCGCTTCCGTGCTTGGGAGGGCATGTTAAATTATCGGTCCCGGCTATAGGCCTTAAGACGGTCTAAAAACTCCGTCACGAGAGTTGGCCACTGACACATACGAACTTACTTTAGGTGCTTTGTTTGACTCGAGACCTTAAAACTAAACTG
This sequence comes from Epirrhoe alternata, assembly GCA_963565295.1. Classification (NCBI taxonomy): domain Eukaryota; kingdom Metazoa; phylum Arthropoda; class Insecta; order Lepidoptera; family Geometridae; genus Epirrhoe; species Epirrhoe alternata. Next base: position 5,012,673 of record OY751381.1, on the reverse strand, counting down.
ATTCAATGCACTAGGATTCGTATCAGTACCAAGGCTCCCTTACAGTACTTTTTAGCTACTTTAAATTGCGTAGGTTAATTGTGAAATGTTTCGTTCGTAAAATAATTTCTCGAGTATAATCTCAAAGCGTGTAATTATCCAACTGCAAAATAAAAAAAAACAAGATAATTCTTACCAAAGAACCTTACCAAAAAAAGCATGATTGTAGGTTATTCCCACAAGTTCCTTAATTACTCTGAGGTTGTTCCCTTGACTGTACTTCAATACTTGCCGCGCTTCAATCAGTAACGTCAAAGTTGACAGCAGGCAGACAAAACAACTTGACATGACACTCTTGCTTGACAGTGATGAAAAGTTTGCGCTGGCGTTGCGGCTGATCCGGCTGATCGGATTTTCTTTTCGGAATTGAATAGTTTTACATAGAATTTTTCCGAGAAACAAATATTAAAAACTAAAAATGGACGACGATTTACCGACTGACTTTCAGGTCATCGTTGTTGGAACAGGTATGTATAAAATATTTAAAAATAGACACCGGCATGATGGCGACAGACAGTATTGTATCGATCCTCCCTATTTGCTTCGTGGCCCACTCACCAATGCTTTTCTATAGATAATTTACAAGATTGTTATTACAATTCTTGAAAATATTGTTTGTTGGTAATGTCCTATTCTCTGCCAGCTCTTTTAAACACTATGAGAGCTGTGTTTTAGAAAATCGCAAATTCATGTCTACAGTTTTCCAAGACCTATCCAATTAAATATTTGCGGAACTTTGTAGGATATATTCACGTCGAATGCATGCTTTTTAATAAACATGTACCTAGTACCTACTATGTCGTACGTACCAAGTCTGATTGAAGAAAAAACACCTTAGTTTTTTGTGAATCAATGAGTCAATGAACTTTTATTACCTGTACCTAGGCATGAAGTGTAGTTCGTCACCTGTTATTTAGTGAACTCCTTTACCTTAAAATGTAAATTTCCAATTCACAACATTCAAGGATCTATAATTATTTTTTCATGATATTTTTCAATTTTAAATTCCATAATGTGACAGACATATTATAATAAATGAATGTTTTGGAATCCTCTAACCAAAACATTCATTTATAATCAAATACAAATAAAACATTCATCATCACATCATGTGTGTCAATCATCTGTGCAATAGAAGATAGGTACTATTCACTAGCCTAGTTTTAACTAATAAACTCAATTTACTGTACAAAGGTATGGTGGAGTCGATTGTTGCAGCAGCTTGCAGTCGAATAGGTAAAAATGTTCTGCACTTGGACTCAAGCGATCATTATGGTGGGCTATGGGCATCATACAATTTTGATGGCCTACAGAAGTTCATTAAAGAAGTAAATGCAGATCCAAAACGCCAGTTGCATGTGTACAATTTGGCTGAGAAATGGTATATTGAGAAGTGAGTACAAAGATATTTCGATAACAACTTTACTATACAATTTAGCACCTAGTTTTCCTATGTTGTGGGTTTCTAGAACTATTAATTGTACACTCTACTCACTTCACTAAATATCATCAACACCACTCCTGCAACTTACTGTTAAATTTTTGGTAATCTTTTAAAATAACAATCTAATCCACCTTACCCCAAACTGGAACCACGAAGAATGAAAGATTTACTTCCCTTTATAAAAAAGATCCTCACTGTCCAACTCAGTTTTCTTTTACCAACATCAGAAACTCAATTTTATTTTGGACTAGGGAATCACCTGAACCACAAGAAAAGAAGGAAGATGGTGAAAACAAGACTGATGATAGTAAAGCTGAATCTTCAAAGAAGATTTGGAGCCAGGCCAACTTTGCTTCCGAATACAGGAAGTTTAATATTGACATGACTCCTAAGGTAAGTCTGTGTTAATACCATCATGAATGCATAAAACACTTTTTGTGCTTTCAGACTTCTGTGTATGGTTACACACTAGAATCTAGCTTGTGTATCATAATATCAACAATTTAGTGACTTAAAGCAACTGCTTTATATTATAAGTAGTTACTTATAACATAACATTGTAATACTTTGACATTTCATAATTAAAGGTATGGTCATAGCATCACCTGTGTGAACCTGGAACCCGACTTGAAGAAATCGTTTTTTTTTTTAAATGCATACGTTTGTACTCGGTATGTACTTGTTTGTACCATCTTTTTTTTTGTTTGTACCTAAAAGGGTTCGGAGATATCGAATTTTTAAAATTACTCAGAACCCGACTTTAAGGAATCGATTTTGTTTTAAATGCATACGTTTGTACTCGGTATGTACTTGTTTGTACCATCTTTTTTTTTGTTTGTACCTCAAGGGGGTCGAACATAGCAAGTTTTCAAAAGTTGAAATGAAGGTAAATCGGTCATTTTTAAAGATAATAAAAATCTGCGAGCAGGGTTGGATTCACCATCGTTTGTACCCGTTTGTACCACCGAGCGATTCGTTTGTACCTCAAGGGGGTCGAACATAGCAAGTTTTCAAAACTTGAAATGAAGGTAAATTGGTCATTTTTCCAGATAATCAAAATCTGCGAGCAGGGTTGGATTCACCATCGTTTGTACCCGTTTGTACCACCGAGAAATTCGTTTGTACCTCAAGGGGGTCGAACATAGCAAGTTTTCAAAAGTTGAAATCGGTCATTTTTCAAGATAATCAAAATCTGCGAGCAGGGTTGGATTCACCATCGTTTGTACCCGTTTGTACCACCGAGCGATTCGTTTGTACCTCAAGGGGGTCGTACATAGCAAGTTTTCAAAAGTTGAAATGAAGGTAAATCGGTCATTTTTCCAGATAATCAAAATCTGCGAGCAGGGTTGGATTCACCATCGTTTGTACCCGTTTGTACCACCGAGCAATTCGTTTGTACCTCAAGGGGGTCGATCATAGCAAGTTTTCAAAACTTGAAATGAAGGTAAATCGGTCATTTTTCCAGATAATCAAAATCTGCGAGCAGGGTTGGATTCACCATCGTTTGTACCCGTTTGTACCACCGAGCGATTCGTTTGTACCTCAAGGGGGTCGAACATAGCAAGTTTTCAAAAGTTGAAATCGGTCATTTTTCAAGATAATCAAAATCTGCGAGCAGGATTGGATTTACCATCGTTTGTACCCGTTTGTACCACCGAGCAATTCGTTTGTACCTCAAGGGGGTCGAACATAGCAAGTTTTCAAAACTTGAAATGAAGGTAAATCGGTCATTTTTCCAGATAATCAACATCTGCGAGCAGGGTTGGATTCACCATCGTTTGTACCCGTTTGTACCTTCGAGCGATTCGTTTGTACCTCAAGGGGGTCGTACATAGCAAGTTTTCAAAAGTTGAAATGAAGGTAAATCGGTCATTTTTCCAGATAATCAAAATCTGCGAGCAGGGTTGGATTCACCATCGTTTGTACCCGTTTGTACCACCGAACGATTCGTTTGTACCTCAAGGGGGTCGAACATAGCAAGTTTTCAAAACTTGAAATGAAGGTAAATCGGTAATTTTTCGAGATAATCAAAAACTGATTATCACTGAGCGAATGTCATTGCTAGCCACGCGTTTCCGTCAGCGCGATTAAGGATTTGTACAATTTTAGTAGCGACATCTAGTTCTGATCCAAAGTACTGACACTGTCAAGTTTAGAATACCGTAAGGTGGCACCACCGGTCTTGGAAATGAAACAGACGGTTAACATAGCTTTTCTCTTATCTATCTCTCTCCTATCCTATTGTTCAAGCAACTATGACCTAATTTCAACCTATATTTTTTAACATCATTGACTGGTAGGTAGTATCTAATCTACTTATTACAAAATTATAGGCACCTACCTTGTAAATTTAAGTACGTAGATACAATAAGTAGGTAGGTAAGTATACAATTTCTATAAGAAAGCGACAGCTGATTTTTCTCGAAAAGTTCTTCGCCGGCCAAGCTATTCGCGGATTATTAAAAATACTTATAATTATTTTTTTAAATTATTTATCATAATTAAAGGTTTATATTAACAATTTGTAGAAATAGCATTCAGTAAACCACTACGGTTCATAAAAGAAAAGTACTATTTATCGAGTCATCATCAACTTAACTACATAATCTTATATTCGTAATACTTACAGATAAACATAAACTAACGAGGTAAAATGGAAAAATTGACCGATTTACCTTCATTTCAATTTTTGAAAACTTGCTATGTTCAACCCCCTTGAGGTACAAACGAATCTCTCGGTGGTACAAACGGGTACAAACGACGGTGAATCCAACCCTGCTGGCAGATTTTGATTATCTGGAAAAATGACCGATTTACCTTCATTTCAACTTTTGAAAACTTGCTATGTTCGACCCCCTTGAGGTACAAACGAATCGCTCGGTGGTACAAACAGGTACAAACGATGGTGAATCCAACCCTGCTCGCAGATTTTGATTATCTTGAAAAATGACCGATTTCAACTTTGGAAAACTTGCTATGTTCGACCCCCTTGAGGTACAAACGAATCGCTCGGTGGTACAAACGGGTACAAACGATGGTGAATCCAACCCTGCTCGCAGATTTTGATTATCTTGAAAAATGACCGATTTACCTTCATTTCAACTTTTGAAAACTTGCTATGTTCGACCCCCTTGAGGTACAAACGAATCGCTCGGTGGTACAAACGGGTTCAAACGATGATGAATCCAACTCTGCTCGCAGATTTTGATTATCTTGAAAAATGACCGATTTCAAGTTTTGAAAACTTGCTATGTTCGACCCCCTTGAGGTACAAACGAATCGCTCGTTGGTACAAACGGGTACAAACAATGGTGAATCCAACCCTGCTCGCAGATTTTGATTATCTTGAAAAATGACCGATTTCAAGTTTTGAAAACTTGCTATGTTCGACCCCCTTGAGGTACAAACGAATCGATCGGTGGTACAAACGGGTACAAACGATGGTGAATCCAACCCTGCTCGCAGATTTTGATTATCTGGAAAAATGACCGATTTACCTTCATTTCAACTTTTGAAAACTTGCTATGTTCGACCCCCTTGAGGTACAAACGAATTGCTCGGTGGTACAAACGGGTACAAACGATGGTGAATCCAACCCTGCTCGCAGATTTTGATTATCTTGAAAATTGACCGATTTACCTTCATTTCAACTTTTGAAAACTTGCTATGTTCGACCCCCTTGAGGTACAAACGAATCGCTCGGTGGTACAAACGGGTACAAACGATGGTGAATCCAACCCTGCTCGCAGATTTTGATTATCTGGAAAAATGACCGATTTACCTTCGTTTCAACTTTTGAAAACTTGCTATGTTCGACCCCCTTGAGGTACAAACGAATCGCTCGGTGGTACAAACGGGTACAAACGATGGTGAATCCAACCCTGCTCGCAGATGTTGATTATTTGGAAAAATGACCGATTTACCTTCGTTTCAAGTTTTGAAAACTTGCTATGTTCGACCCCCTTGAGGTACAAACGAATCGCTCGGTGGTACAAACGGGTACAAACGATGGTGAATCCAACCCTGCTCGCAGATGTTGATTATCTGGAAAAATGACCGATTTACCTTCATTTCAACTTTTGAAAACTTGCTATGTTCGACCCCCTTGAGGTACAAACGAATTGCTCGGTGGTACAAACGGGTACAAACGATGGTGAATCCAACCCTGCTCGCAGATTTTGATTATCTTGAAAAATGACCGATTTACCTTCATTTCAACTTTTGAAAACTTGCTATGTTCGACCCCCTTGAGGTACAAACGAATCGCTCGGTGGTACAAACGGGTACAAACGATGGTAAATCCAATCCTGCTCGCAGATTTTGATTATCTTGAAAAATGACCGATTTCAACTTTTGAAAACTTGCTTTGTTCGACCCCCTTGAGGTACAAACGAATCGCTCGGTGGTACAAACGGGTACAAACCATGGTGAATCCAACCCTGCTCGCAGATTCTGATTATCTTGAAAAATGACCGATTTACCTTCATTTCAACTTTTGAAAACTTGCTAAGTTCGACCCCCTTGAGGTACAAACGAATCGCTCGGTGGTACAAACGGGTACAAACGATGGTGAATCCAACCCTGCTCGCAGATTTTGATTATCTTGAAAAATGACCGATTTACCTTCATTTCAACTTTTGAAAACTTGCTATGTTCGACCCCCTTGAGGTACAAACGAATCGCTCGGTGGTACAAACGGGTACAAACGATGGTGAATCCAACCCTGCTCGCAGATTTTGATTATCTTGAAAAATGACCGATTTACCTTCATTTCAACTTTTGAAAACTTGCTATGTTCGACCCCCTTGAGGTACAAACGAATCGCTCGGTGGTACAAACGGGTACAAACGATGGTGAATCCAACCCTGCTCGCAGATTTCGATTATCTGGAAAAATGACCGATTTACCTTCATTTCAAGTTTTGAAAACTTGCTATGTTCGACCCCCTTGAGGTTCAAACAAAAAAAAAGATGGTACAAACAAGTACATACCGAGTACAAACGTATGCATTTAAAACAAAATCGATTCCTTAAAGTCGGGTTCTGAGTAATTTTAAAAATTCGGTATCTCCGAACCCTTTAAGGTACAAACAAAAAAAAAGATGGTACAAACAAGTACATACCGAGTACAAACGTATGCATTAAAAAAAAACCGATTTCTTCAAGTCGGGTTCCAGGTTCACACAGGTCATAGCATCACCTACCTTAAGCAATGATCAAATACTATTTTTGTAGCTTCTCTTCTCGCGTGGACCATTAGTGGAACTTCTCATTTCATCAAACATCGCTCGCTACGCCGAGTTCCGTTGTGTGACTCGGGTGCTCACGTGGCTGGATGAGCATTTGACAGCCGTTCCCTGTTCACGGGCCGATGTGTTTGCGACGGAAGCTGTAGGGATACTCGAGAAGCGAATGTTGATGAAAATGCTAACTGCTATTGTCGGATACAATGAGGAGGAAATGAACAATGAGTTCAAAGGTAATATTATCCTATCTTTGAGTAATAAACATCTCTAACCACAACTTTAAATAAATGCAGTAGTCTTTTTCAAACCAGAAACAAATCTATTATCTACAAATTCCACTAGGTCTTTTTAAATTCAGCTTTTTTGATTCATCCTTTATAGTATAGAAATTATCTTAGATATTTAATCCTTTAGATTGGAACGACAAGACCTTTAAAGAATACCTGACCCACAAGGGCCTGACTGCTAACCTGGTACATTACGTGTTGTACGCCATCGCCGGAGGAAACAACTCCATGCCCTGCCTGGAAGGTGTCAAGGAATGCAAAAAGTTTTTGATGAGTCTCGGCCGTTATGGGAACACGCCGTTCCTATGGCCGATGTATGGGAGTGGTGAGCTGCCTCAGTGCTTTTGCAGGTATGGAAAAACGTAACAGAGGACTAAAATACATGTTTAAGATTATTTCATTCGATAGTGCGCACTGGCTAACTAAAGAAACGCTACCACTTTTTTGTTTTACGGCCTGTGGTTTGTTGCGAAATAAAGGTATGCCTGCATAATCTTGCATTTCGAGATTTAACGCTTACCAGTCCATAAATATTTCTACATTATTTATGTTCATTTCTAATTACTCGTTAACGTCGGATAATCATGATAATCGGACACCAAATTAACGTACTGTCTAAATTATGTATCGTCGGTATCGATTGTTCTGTTAACATTTTACGTCTCTCTGTCTTAGCCGCAAAATATTTTTGGAGTTACTTTTCGGCAACACCATCATTAGAGAGCATGTTCTAATATCCGCCCACTTCATTTTATTTGATAAAGAAAAAGCTTAGCTTATTGCTATAAGGATTATGGTAATCATTTTCATGTAGGTTATTCGAAAACACCTTAAATTACCTATGCAGGTTCGCATCTCAAGCGGTCATTGACGTAGTTGAATAATCCCTCGGTCTGTAAAGTATCTCAAGAATTCTGCGTCACCATGTCGTAAAGTTGCCGAGTTATTATAGTCTGGTATTAAGTCTGCCGTTCAGTCGTGACCTAAATGTGCATCTTTAACGCAAACAAAAATGAAGCAACTTTCTAATGTTGCATCGCTTATTTATCGTTTTGTTATATTTATTTCTATGATGGTTTCAACCATGTACCTACTTATTTAACTTTGAGAGCAAATTATACATACAATCAAAAATTTTGAGTATATACATAGAATATTAAATTAAGAAGTATAATCGATTACTGAACTATAATAGATGAAGCCGTAGATACATTTTATTTTAGTTTTTATGTATCGTGTACCAAAATCGATAATACTTGCAAAATAAATAGCTTCGCCTGAACGAAGCGATGAATCATCTACAATAACGTACGATAATTATAGGTCACGCCTTACTTTAGTTGCTTTTTGTAATATCAATAAGAGTTCATCGCCTTTGCGTAACTAGTTTCCAAAAGAATCAACATTATCAAGCTTGTAAGAGTTTTTTTGAAGACAAAAAAAGAGGCTAGTCTCTGAATCTCGGAACACCTGGACACTACGCCACAATCTTCACATTTTTTATTAGCTTTTAAAACATTATTGCCTAAAAAGGTTGTAAGCTCTGATATACACAATATTTGATATCTTAACGATATTTTGCTATAAGTACTGTATTCATTTAACTCACAACACTCGTTAGTGTAATATAATCAACATTTGCAGTCAGGAATGTTAATCAAATCTCTTGTTAATTCTGTGCTATATGTATTTGGATTTTCTTCTTCCTACGTCATTCTAGAAAATTAAAATTAAATTGATCTTACAGACTTTGCGCAGTATTTGGCGGGCTATACTGCCTGAACCGACCCATAGACAAAGTGGAGACCAAGGTAGTGGACGAAGGCAAGACCGTTGTGACAATCGCCAGCAAGTCCAAAAACTTGAACTGCGACCATCTTGTAATTGGCATCAATGAGTGCCCGAAGGAGCTACTGTCTCCGGAACCAGTTGATGGCAGCGACATCTCCAAGGTCAGTAACCTTCGACAGTTCAAGGTTAAAGATGCCGTAATTGGTATGCATTATGTGTAACTCTGACTAAGCTGATGGTAAAAGTCGAACCGTGACGGTGAACTTGGGCTGAAGTGAATGCTAAATTTATTTATTTATACACCAATTACTGGCTTACTCTGAAAAGGTGTTAGCAATAACTTTTTGTCTCTGTCTGTCCGTTTATGTGCAAATATTTTGATACTTACGCTTTTTTTTGATGTTTTTGTAGGTTTTATTTAAATTGGCTGGTTTATAGGGGAATGATGAAAAAATTATGATGTCAGGAAAATGTATGTGTGAATTTTTCTCATGCGAAGCTAGTTGGCATATTATTGAGATTACGTTCAATAATATCCCACAAACGATTGCCGTATTTCAGTATCCGCTCATAAAATTAGCGTCTCGCGATATCTTAGAAATTTTTTTTGCTAAACAAACCTATCTATTTACAAGCTTTTTTTGCTCCCGATTTTATCTCGACTCTAACTTGGTTGAAACACGCGGTAAATCTTTTCCATGTTGTTCAACGAAGAACTTTTTATTGAAATTCCAGGCGGCGATAGGCTTGCAACCTGTCACGTATGGAAAACAAACTTCTGCATAAATATGGGCATGTATCAAATATAGGTTGTGTTGTCTGTGGTATTTGGACATGCCTCTATTAAACATCTTCAAAGATCAAACATAAAAAGATCTGGAAAAGTATACTGCGCTTTGGGATACAATGATCCTTTTTTTTTATTCCAGGCGGTGTTCATAACGAACGGATCGATCCTTGGCAGTGAGAAGGAGCCGCTGACTCTGCTTCGCTTCCCGCCTCTCACTGAAGACGACAACGCTGTGACTGTGCTCGAAGTGGGGCCTGCTACTGGCTCCTGCCCTAAAGGATTGTGTAAGTGATCTTACCTTAAACGGAGCATCTGTTAGAGCATGCACTTTAACACGAGCTTTGAACAGTGAAGGAAAACATCGTGAGAAAACCAGTTAGTATTCTTATAGGCGATGAACGAAATTTTTTTTAGCCAGGTCACAGCTTGTATGGAGATGACCGACGTTCTTTATATGATTACCACCGCGAAATGAATGAATAAAGAAACTATTATAAAAGATCAGTATTCTGTAGTACCTATTTAGCCACCTCCATGGTAAATAAAGGCCATGCCATGCCGTCCCGGTCTGCGTAGGCCACAAGGAATCCTTATCCCTGGCTGATTTGTTAAAAAGTCATACATAATTTAAATGTGTACAATAGTAGTTTCATAGAATGATTCACCGTCGAAACTCCGGCCGCGGTCACGAGCACATTTAACTTTTTATAGCGTGTTTTTGCTGTTCGGACGTTGACGAGACTTTTTGTCGGTGATTCATTCACTGCTATTTCGATTCAGTTGGTAAATGGGACGTTAATTATTTTACCGGCGGAGTTATTTCGCTCAGTAGGACGACGACTTCATACATGTACCTATTTCAACCTATAGAATATTTTACCATTTATGTATCTACTTAGATGATTAGAGAAGGTTTAGTATGAGACCTAATAGCTTCTACAACCTTCTTGTTTGTGTACTTGTTAAAAATCTGTAAGATGTGAGACTCTCATAACGTATTTTTGATACTTATTTTAACACTAGCTTCTGCGCGCGGCTTCGCCCGTATGGTACCAACATTTTGAATAACCTATATGCTACTCCAGGTCACTATCTACGCCTTTTCCAAGTTTCATCCAAATCGGTTCACTGGTTTAGGCGTGATTGAAACAAAAACATCCAAATATCCAAACATCTAAACAAACTCACAAACTTTCAACTTTATTATATGAGTGGGATAATTACTTACTAGTGGTTCTTTTTGTGAGAACAGTAGACCTCGCGAACTAAATTGAAACTTAGGTGCTTTGTATTTCCAAACGGCTTACCTACCATAGGTAGGTAGGTAAGCCGTTTGGAATAGTACATTGTACCACAAGAGAGCAAAATTCGTTTTTGTTGCGAGTGCTGAGTTTGAATCTCAAACAAACGAAGGATTCTATATTTGAATCACGAGCGTAGCGAGTGATTCTATGTTAGAATCCTGAGTGTAGTGAGAGATTCAAAAGCATAAGCAACAAAATATTTTGCTCTCGTGTGATACATACAACTTTTCACCTTACTAGCGAAAAAATACAAGATGTTAAGGAAAACCAATTGTACTCATATATAATAATATAATGCTGGACTTTTTCACTCAGCATCATCTAGCCCCAAAGTAAGCAGAGCCTGTGTTATGGGTACTAAGATGACTGATATACTACTTATATACTTTTTGTTTGTAAATACATACATATTATACATAGAAACACCCAGACCAGAGACAAATATTTGTAGATCATACAAACATTGGTCCCGCCGCGGGGATCGAACCCGCAACCTTTTGCGTCGCAGGCGGGCCTTCGCCCACTGCGCTACAGAGGACGTCAATAATTCCCGCTATTATTATTTTTTTGCCCCTCAAGTGGCAGGCTAAAGTCCAACAACCAGCCCCCCCTGGCCGCCGCCACTTGGCCAGTGCGCACGCTGCGGCCTGTAATATTCGATTCTCATTGGTTGCTTGCAGCATTCTAAATTCAAATCACTTTTCCTCATAGTGTGAGCAAAGTAGAGTTTTGCTCACTGTTTTTACGCGGCAAAAGCGCCCTTTTTGAGCTAGTAAGGTGAAAAAACTTTTACGTAAACTTTTACCGCCTTATTAATTAGAAAACCCTAATTCTAGCTAAATCCGAGACTGCTCTCAGAACTGTTACTTCTTGGAGTAACATGATGAGTTTAAGGTTATTAATAAATCGGTAGTTATCTCGAATCAGTAATACATTTCTTGCATCGGGACTAGCGCGTGCGTTATGGCAACCCATAAAATTTAAAATAAAAACGAGTGAATGAACGAATATTATTATCATTCAAAATATAGTCTGTCTCTGTCACTAATTATATGAATGACAGAGATAGACAATAATTTGTATTTGATAATCTGTTTTATTCATAGAGGTTAGAGGTTTTATTCTTCTCAAAATTTTTGGTCAAGTGAATATTGACCAAAAAGTTTTTAGCCATAAAAAAAGTATTTACTGTGTTTAGTCATTTTTAACTGTTTTTTTTGTTTCTTGCTAATGCTAAATGATTTTTTACCTCAAAATCTATACTTACTTGGATTTTAAATTCAGTTTCTTCGAGATCATAAAATGAAATTGTACGAATATTGTAAATTTTCACTCGCCCCATTTATCGTAATTGGTATCCATCCAACCTCATTAAATTTTTCCTCAAACCATCAACATATCCATCCTATTTGCACAACCTTTTTTTGGATATGACATGAATATTATGAAGTAAAATGTCAAAATTCATGATAAAGTATGCTTACTCCATCTCTATACTAGGTTGCACCTAGGCGTAACTCTTGCTCCGAGAGCAGCGTCGGATTAGCTTATTTCCTCCTTGGTCTTTCTTTATTAATACAGATTTGACCTACTACTGCCTTATGCTTTGGATTAGCTCTAATCCCAACCAAGTTCGTGTTTATTAATAACAGGGTTAGGGCAAAGAAGAGATAAAGTTTTAGTGATTACTCGCTTTCCTTTAGTCCTAGGGGGTCGAATCTGGTGTCTACGTGGTTCGTCTCGTAAAGGAGAGGACTGCGTAGTCTGATTGGTATAGGTAGGTATAAATTTGACGAAAAACTTCCTTTTATAACGCTTATTTTAGCATAATTACTTATAAACATAGTTTGTTCATACGAAACCATAATGTCGATTATTTAAACTCTGGCATACATACAGGAACTCCAATTAAAATTCTGCTTTTATTTTCAGTTGTGGTATACTTCATAACGAAGAAAGCCAACGATGCCGAATCCGACCTTATGCCGTACGCTGAGAAGATCTTCGACATGTCTGGCGGAGACCAAACCGTGTCTTCTGACAAGCCGAAGGTATGGGCTTAAGCTGGCATAGAACTAAGAGAAATTACTTATTAAAGAGTAGGCCTTCATCCAGCATGTGTGTCAAAACCACAAATCTACTTAGATCCAATAGGTAACATTTTGGAGAAGGGTCAGGTCAAAGTGGCCTAGTCGTTCTTGGGGACCAAGAATTTACCGTGTCCTCTGAAGCACGGAAGCTCTCAGATGTAAATGCCACTGGCAATCACCCATCCACTTACGGACTATTTAGAACGTTGCTTTGAGCATAAAGTAGGTCGTCTCCTGACCTATAAGTCATATACATATAATAATAATATTTATTTCTTTCTCTCTCACAAAAAAAAATATAAATACAAATAACAAAGTAGCCAAAATAATTGAACAGAATACATACTTATAAAAACCTGTTTTGTGAGAGACTGGTGCCTGAAATAGGTAAAGAATAAGCCTGTGCTCACCAGTACCAGTATATGAACCGCCTTAGTTTATTTCTATTTGTTCCAGTGCCTCTGGTCTCTGTTCTACAACGTGAAAGACACGAGCGCGCCGGCGGCTAGCGAGTCTGGTAGCGTGCATGTTTGCTCCGGACCTGACGCGGGTCTCGACTTCGATAGAGCCGTTGAACAGGTAACAAATTATAATCATTATACTAGCTACTGCGCGCGGCTTCGCCCGCGTGGTACCAACATTTTGAATAGCCTTTATGCTATTCCAGGTCACTTTCTACGCCTATAACAAGTTTCATCCAAATCGGTTCACTGGTTTAGGCGTGATTGAAACACAAATATACAAACATCCAAACATCTAAACAAACTTTCAGCTTTATTATATGAAGTGGAATTCGGGCCTTACCATGATCTTTAAAGGCGATCCAGTTTAGGTCCTAAACTGAACTGCTTCGCTAATTCGTACCATGACGTATGATAAGACGCTGACGAAAACTCAGAAACTATATTGTAAAAGTTTCATTCGCTCAATTCCATGGCCGTTTATTACGCGTTGAGTTTACTTTACATTTCTGTGAAAACTGTCACTTGGCGATTCAGATTAGGAACCAAAACTAGATAGCACCCAAACTGAATTGTTTACTAAGAGGTGGAGGAGATGGTACGGCATTCCAAGTTTCATGTTTCATACAAATCGGTTCACTGATTTAGTCGGTTATAATATTTTTAATATAATCTATACCTATAAAAGGTCTGAACCTTACTGATTGACTCGAGCTGAAATCCTTAAAAAGCTGGAAAGTAGCTTCCTTTTAAAGCAAAACTCCGTAGTTTTGGTCGCTTTGTAGCTGAGTCCCTACTGAGTAGGATTTTCCAAATTTGAAGCCCTAACCAAACAAGTGTATATTATGGCGATTGTTTATGGGACAGCTGAAAGAGAAAGGCCCAAGCGTAGGTAAATACTTCTACCAAATGTAACATTTTAGAGAAGGTCAAAAGTACCCCTAAATTAGGGGTGTTGGTGGCCCGCTTAGCAAACATTTACTTATTTATTTAGAGATCATCCAACAAAGACCATGACACCATAACCGAAGCGTTCAACCCTATAAACTATTGCCTATGTAAATGGAGTTAGGAGACATTGTACGCGTAGTAACATTTCTCGCATTGTGTTGTACAATATTACACAATGTCTTATCTTTTTTATTAGGAAGAACATACATAAGGTGTTTGAGAAAATGATTTGGTTTTTTATATCAGCTATTATAATAACAGCTATTTAATGTAATAGGTCATTGGTTTATCGGTTATCATAAAAAATATTAGGTACAATTATGTTTCTATTATTTGACTTAGTTAAAAGAAAATGCCGAAATGTTGCGCAATAATCACCCACGACCTTCAAAGTCTGTCCTTTAAATGAATTGTTTGAACTGAACAGGTATTATAATCGTGATTTCCAGTCAAATGATGAAACAACAAATCAATGATGCATGAAACAAATACAATTTAGATCAAATTCATTGAATTCGTTAAAAATATAGATCTTGCTAGGGCACCTCGCAATTTAAGGTTAAAGATGTTAATATTCTAAATTAAAAAAATATTCATACATACATAAAATCACGCCTCTTTCTCATAGGGGTAGGCAGAGGATCACGGATTTCCACGTGCTACGATCGTGCAACACATCTTTTGCCTCACTCTTCATATAAGCTCACCGGTGTAGGGTACTTTAGACCCGACCCTTTTTCAAATGTCACCAATTTGATCAAAGTATGCTCAACTTGGCCCTTCCTGCTTTCCCATACACATCCTCTCTACAAAGGATTTCTCATCCCACTCATATAATAAAGCTGCATGTTTGTGAGTTTGTTTAGATGTTTCTGTTTCAATCACGCCTAAACCAGTGAATCGATTGAATGAAACTTGGAATAGGCGTAGATAGTGAGATGGAATAGCTTATAGGCTATTCAAAATGTTGGTACCATGCGGGCGAAGCGGTGCGCAGAAGCTAGTACAGTCCTTCAGTAGATTAGCTAAAATCAAAAAAATATAGTTACCTAATTACTTAAAATTTATGATATAACAAATGAGTTTTTGCTATGATGCTAATGGATTCGGGGACCCTGAAATTAATTAATGATTGTCAATGCATGTGTAGGGCCAATGTCACCTTATCTCGCTCGGCAAGAAACTTTGTAACTTATCTAGGGTCATTCCAGGGTCTACAATGTCTCCAATATCAATGCGGTTATTGTAGAAGTTGTTTCTTTTCTTACAAAGAGAAAAATCGCATAGTTTAAGGAATTCGTAAAATTATCAAAATATCATTTGTATACCAACGACAGCATGACTCGGATTCTTAAAGCTCAAACGGCTACAAAATCATGTTAAAAATGTAGATGCCTAAGCACAGATGTCTCCGTCATTCTCTACTCAATTCATAAAAGCCTAAACAGTGTAAATAAGAATTAAAAAGAAGGAACCACTAAGTTAGATAGGACAATGTTATTTCTTTTCATTGTTTTGAATAGGCAAATTATGTAGTTCATTATATCGCATTCACTCACATAACGGCTGAATAGTGATCCCTGATAATAGTTACAATAAAGTTGCACCATGTTTTTTCAATATTGAAACAGGTGAGGTGAGGTAGAAGTCAAGTACAAAAACTTACGAAGGGAGTCTAATTAGGTACCATTCTGGCAATAAATTGTATTCTGTGTAGTTTCAAATGAAAGACCCTGTAAAGCAGTTTTTTTTTTAATTTTAGCCTATAATATGTCTTCCTATTGCAGACCAATACCAGTTAGTTTTATACTATACTAGTTTCTGCGCGCGTCATTTCAAGTTTCGTCCAAATCGGTTCACTGGTTTAGGCGTGATTGAAACACAAACATCTAAACAAACTCACAAACTTTCAGCTTTATTATATTAGTGGGAAGTAGAATACTTACGTAGCATTTTCCACCAGGCTGAACAAATCTTCAAGAAGATCTGCCCCGGCGAGGAGTTCTTGCCGCGCGCTCCGGACCCAGAGGAGATTGTGTTCGAGGATGACGTCACGCACGGCCCCGAGTTCTCCCGCGACGCTGATGATGACGGCGACGCTCCCAAAGAGTAGACCATCACCATTTACTCAAAAGCTTTTATATACCCTAGATGTAAGGATTCCGTTTATTTTACACCGCAATGCTGGCAACTCGCAGTTTACAAAACTGGGTTCATAAACTCAAGTGGAAGAACGAACATGTAATCCCGTTCGTTCACCCGGTTCTGTTGCCGTGAAAAGACGACAGTGAAAGACTTGATAAATCTGCCGATTTTATCAAAACCAGCGGTGAAAATCATGGAAATCAACATTTCAATCGGCACGTTAGAGTGATACAAATATCGTGCTTCCGTAAACTTATACGAATATCGTTGCGGTTATCTCGCTTCGCTACGAAACATAATCAGTTAGTTCCTCTTTCAACCGATCTCATACTTTGAACTGCTTATGTCTTCCGGGCGGTTACGGATAGTTTCGTAATAAGTTTAACGCTCTAAAATTGCTCCATCGTGCTGCTAGCTTAGGTTCTCTAAGATTTATACGCTTTAGTCGCTTGACTTGTGCATTCCGACTGGTGCGGAGGGGTTGTATTGTATGCAATTCATTGTAAAAAAAAATTAGATCTGTAGGCGCTCTACGCTCATGGCTGGTTTCTTTCGTTTATAACTTCTTGATAGGTATGCGCTTTTACAGTCACTATGTATTCAAGCACCGCGATTTTTCTACAATCATATTCAAAGAGTTTAAGTTCATGGACGCTGGGCGTGAGTTTAGAGCGGCCTTGAAGTGCAATGGTAAAAATCTGAAAAGTTTTTGACTATCTGAGTATTTAGCGTTTGTGGGGTCAGGATGGGAAGAACAGCTAAGTTGTCTTGATTTAGTCAGCAAGACCTACTGTAGCATCAATTCAGTGATTAATGTAGACCACATTTTTAGACTTCATTATCTAACATAGTAAGCTTACGGTTTGTAGTTAGGCACTTAACTTTGATTAAACATAATTTGAAAGTTATTTCTCTGTGTCTATGCGAGCTCTCTAAAGAGAAACGCTTTATAGTTTTTGGTAGAAGCTATTTTTTTAAGAAAATAAAAACAATTATTTATTTTGTAAGCCAAAAGAGTATTATTTGAATTTGCTGAAATTAAAAAAAATGTGCAATTGGAATAGCTGCAATAAGATTGTGTATTGAATGATTTTGTGATTTAAAAGATCAGATTTGGGCGCACCAGTCCAAATATGTAGATTGTATTATTTTTTATTTATACATCAATTATTTTTAGCACTCAATATTTATTGTCAATGATAATCATGTCTCGCAGCTTGTGCGTTTATAATTCCAATAAATTGTGATTATTAGATTACACATGTTTTTTAATTGACCTAGTCTGTTCCTACTTACATATTATTTATCTACTTGAGGCAGAGTTCATGGATATTTGTAGTAAGGTTGACCTTTTAAGTAAAAGAACATGTACTACTGTCATAGGATTAGGACTAAAGAAGCCATACAGTAAATTCTGACTGACCTACTATTCAGTGTGTACTTCGAGCCTTTCTTAAACATGGAAACTACATGATGTTGAATTAAACACTTTATTTACATACAAATTCAGATAAGTTGTAACACAACAGCCACTTATGAACTAGTACATACAGACAATAGAATTTATAAACATTTCCAAAATGGAATACTTATTTTGCATAAAAAAATACAATCATCTAAATTCTAAATTATGTTTGTATTTTGTATAAGGTTTCTTATTATACTTGGATTCATAAATTACTTTGTTTGTATTACTTATATTTGTAGTAGGTCAAGACTATAACCATAATGATTATAACAAAAATAGATGTTCCAGATCTGGGTTTACAAAAATATTTTTAGAGGGCTTGAGATCAATAGTATAATTTAAATACTATGTATTATTCCATTATTTCAGTAACAGCAAAGTACATATTTGTAAAGTAGCATTAAATTTTCATATTATGAGGAAAATTTCTAGAAGTTTACTAAGACTTAAAATAACCTTTTTTCATAAGAAAACAAACCATGCACATTGCCTTCCATTTGTGCAGAATGTGTTCTTTTCATGAATCTGAGTTCCCCGGAGTAGCTCATGGCTTGCAGCTTAGCAATAGACTTAGCGCCAATATCTTGGCAGCTGTGTTGAACACCTGTTTGCAGGTAGGGTAGGAATCTAAGTACTGAGCCCTTGTCTACAATACTTCCACTAACTCCCTGAGCCACTCTGTGTTTGTCAGACTCTTTGTGGAAGTAGCGGCTCATTGCTGACCCTTTACCATCCTTGTTCTCCATAGCTTCCAAGCTCCCCATGCCTCTGTACTTCTTGAGCCTTACTCCATCTGAGAAGAAGTACTCACCTGGAGCCTCAGAAGTTCCAGCAAGCAGCGATCCCATCATCACCGAGGAAGCACCAAGAGCCAATGACTTCACAATGTGACCAACAGATTGGATTCCTCCATCAGCAATAACTGGAACATTGAATTTCCTAGCATATGATGCTACTTGGTAGACAGCAGTAGCTTGTGGGCAGCCACATGCCATCACTTCTTGTGTGATGCAGATTGAGCCACTGCCCATACCCACTCTCAAAGCATCAACACCAGCATCAATAAGGTTCTTGGCCTGCATTCTTGTAACTACATTTCCTCCAATCACTTGAATATTAGGATAGGTGGTCTTGATGAATTTTATCATTTCGATTTGGTACATTGAATTTCCTTGCGAGGAGTCAAGTACAATGACGTCAACACCATTGTGTACAAGCAGCTTCAGCCTCTCTTTGTCCGAGTCACGAGTGCCAATGGCTGCGCCCACCAACAGTTGTTTGTTAGAATCTTTAGAAGCATTAGGGTAGCTTCTAGCTTTCTTCAAGTCTGTTCTTGCAATCAATGCCACAAGCTCTCCAGCACCATTAATGATTGGAAGTTTCCCTTTCTTACTTTTTTCCAATATGTAGTTGGCATCCATTAGTGTAACACCAGACTGGGCAGTGATCATATCTTCGATTGGAGTCATGACTTCCTTAAGACTGAGATGGGGATCACCTTCCCTGAAGTCCACATCTCTAGAGGTCACAATACCTATCAGTCGTCCACCAAGCTTGCCATTTTCAGTAATAGGATAACCAGTAAAGCCATTTACCTTCTTGGCTTCTATAACATCAGCAACAGTGTTTTCAGGACCCATGCAGACAGGATCCCTGATAAATCCATGTTTGTATTTCTTTACTTTGTGGACTTCATTGGCTTGATATTCAGGCGTACAGTTGTGGTGTATAATGCCGATTCCACCACAAAGAGCCATAGCAATGGCCATATCCGCTTCAGTGACAGTATCCATGGGAGTAGACACCAATGGCGCTTTGAGGTTTATCTTTTTGGTAAGAGGAGACGCCAAGTCAACTTCCTCAGCGGTGAAATCTATGAAACCAGGCAACAGCAGAAAATCGTTGTAAGTGAGACCCTCACTATTAGCGAAGATTTCGGTGGCTGAAAGCCCATCTCGTAGGTCTCCGTCACCGCCGGACATGTTTACGGCAGCAACACGTGGATATTGAAAATGAGATTCTGAGCTCTTCACCAATAACAACCTGATTGAACTAGTCTCAGAAGAGTTTAATATCGGAATGTATGTGATTTTCTATACAAATTCTTACTAGGAATTTGGAAAACGCACACGTGGTAGAATCTTGACGTATTTTTGACTGGGGCACAACGAAGAGCCGATCTTCAGAAAAACGACTAAAACAGCAAGACAATATTTAAGTACGACAGTTCAACCGAGAATGCAAGTAAAAATGGTGTAATTTCGCTTTAAATTCAGGATGAAATTGTTTACGAAATTATTTTCACGAAGCACAAGACCGGCTCCCGTTTTTCAAAGTTTTCTGAGCGTAACTGACAGACAGACCGATGACATGACAGATAGCCAAGCGCTGACATCTGACATGACATAAATTACACAATGTCAAAAGGTTGCGTTCAACAACAGCCTCGCTCATCTGGTAGAAAACGAATGTGTTTCAGTCTTCGAGTCCGAGGTTTGTGTTTCATATTTTTATTTGAATTGAATGTAAAAGTAAAAAGTTGCAGTGACGATGGCTTAGCTCTATCTTTATTTCGAATCTTGCAACATAAACCGTATCAGGCCAACCTCAATTAAGTTATGTTAACTTTCCACATTTGTTAGTTTTCTTCTACTCGTAATTTATAGAAGGCCGATGTCTGCCAACAATAAGCACTTATTTGGCATCAATCAAGCGAAGATCAACACAATTACGGCCGTATTAAGTAGGTAACACAGTATGTAGGTACGTATAGTCCTATGAACTAAAAAGTTAACATTCTTTAACGATTTGGTGCCAACTGTATTATTAAGCTTTAAGTAAGTTAAATACTTACAGGCACGTAACCAAACAGGTTACGTGCAACGCTAATGAGTAGATGTACATTGTAATCGTCGGCTCTCTGCGAGCCGTTCTTTACTGTAGGTAGTAGGTACCTACCTAAAAATGACCTAATCAAAAAGTTATAGAGGAATTTGAAGATTATCTACATACTTATGGAATCCTGTAGATGAACTGTCATGGCCTGCAGTGCGGTGAATAATTTATCGGACTGCGAGCTTGGATTGGAAGGCACTAAAAGCCAAGATTTTACTAGATCAAGTATGGTCTCACCTTGTTTAAGTGCTCTAATCTACTAATCTGCTTCAATACACTTCCCATTCACTTTGACGTACCCGGTGGGACACTTATCGCCCTCGAAATTTGCTCGATCATCAAAAGTAACTTTTGTTCCATTTTTATCGATGGGTTGAAAAACCGTTTCGTTGGTGGCTGGGTTCACAACTGTTACGTTCTTAATTGGAGGCAACGTAAATGTTTCGTTTACATCCATTGTCGGTGTCGTCGGTGCCTTTTGATTCATAGAGGTCACTTCCGAAGGTGGTTTTGAATTTAGTACCGGTTTAGGAATATTTTCCTCCAACAATCGATCATTGCCATTACTATCGCTTCGACTCTTGTTTGCAGACACATCCGTCGCGAATGGGTTCATACTTTCAGGTTTCTGGGTCTGATAATTGTGCTCCAATGTGTCCTCACTCACGGTCGATGGAAGGTTAAAACCAATAGTTTGTGTTGACGATAAAGCAGCTCGTTGCGTAGGATTCTCCAAAGGTTCAGCACGAATAGCTTCGAACTGCCTGTTCAGTGGCGGGGCTAAGATCAACTGCGTTATACCGTTCAATGGAATTGGTGGCGGCAAGAATTGCACATTTATAAGAGGAATAATCACTTCCTGTCCGTGTGTTTTTCCTATTACTGACAAACTAAGTATGATAAACACTTGAATCATTGTGGAATTTTACTGATTTATTGTTAGGTAGGTAGGTAATTTATGATTTACGCACCGAAAGCTTTGTCGTTGATAATAAGAACAAGGTGTTTATTGTAAAACTGCTACAGGTGGAATAAACACAGCCTTCTTAACTTCTTAATCATTGACGTCACAGTTTTGCACTTAAGGCCAAGCAACACGTTAGCGTTTAAAGTAAGTACTTAGGTACTTACTTTTTACTCAACCTATCGTGTCCCACTGCTGGGCAAAGGTCTCCCCCCTTAGCTTCCACTCCTTGCGCTCCAAGGCCACGGTTTGCCAGTCTGGCTCGAATGCATCCAGATCGTCTCGCCACCTTTTTCTGGGTCTGCCGCGTCGTCTTCGACAGTTTTCAGGCACCCACTGAGTGACGATCTTCGCCCAACGTTCTGGGTGCATTCGAGCCACATGACCTGCCCAGTCCCACTTCAAACGTGCAGTCCTCGTACCTACATCCGCTATGCCTGTTTTTGATCGGATTACGGTATTTCGGACTCTATCGGTTCTTTTGATCTTTAAAACGCTGCGCTCCATAGCTCTCTGGCAAATCTTGAGGTCCGATTTTTGTGATTCAGTCAAAGACCATGTCTGAGCACCGTAGGTCAATATGGGCAGGATACAGGTGTCGATGAGTTTGCGCTTAAGTGATATGGGAAGGTTGCCCTTCATATGCTGCTTCATGGCCCCCTTCAGGTACTTACTTATTTTCATTTAATTTTCATTTAAGTACTCATGTAGGTAGGTACTTAAATGATGAATTCTTTAAATCAAACTTGCAAGAAAATGTCAAGCAAGGCCAAATCTTAGGGTTCTGACGTCAAATAGTGGAAATGGTAATATTACAGGTTTATCATAGACCAAGTCGGCGCTCGGTGGAGTTGGTTAGGTTTATCTACAGATGTCTGTGGTCATACACGAAAGAATAAATACTTACTTATACAAAAAAATAAATGACACAAAGACGTTGCCTCAACTTTCTATGGGAATGTATACGAGTTCGAACTCCGTGCCACCTTGTGCTAACTGATAACGTAGGTACCTACCTAGTGGATTTTTAACTTTGGTTTATAAGGTTGGTTGGTAGCACGTTGGTAGCTATAGCTATGTACTTTATTTAATGCCCTTTATCACGAGCTCTCTTATCTGTGAAAGAAAACATAAAGAATCCGCTATAAGGTAGGTAAGTACCTTATAACAGTCAGTGAGGAGGGTGCCTAAGTAGGTAACTTGGGCTCAATGCACACTGAATTGGCAGCGACGCGACGCGACTAGATGTAACAAGACACTATAAACCTTAGTAACAATGTGCATTGAGCCGAGATTGAGCCTTAGGCACCATGGATTTAGCATTGAACCTTTTTGTTAGGCACCCACCATAAAAACGATAAGTCAAAGTCAAAGTAAAAAAGGATTTATTCAGTAGGACCGCTGGGATCACTACCAATACCGTGAAGAATCAGGGCAGCAAACACGGTTTGGGGCCTATCATTCTTTTAGGTGATCCATCTTAAAACTAAAAGTCAAGCTCCAATGGAGAGCCAGATAAGTAGGTATGTACATATTAGGAAAATCTCAGCCCCTTAAATCCAGTAGCGTAGGTACTCTATCTACTAACCTGTACAGAGGCAAGACAAACTAATTACTTACCGAGACAACAATAGGTAACCGCTATGAAGGCAAACTACTACAGTTTGGACAAAGTATTTTTTACGAGTCTTATCTGAATAGTAAATCTCCATGATCTACCCAGCTTGATGTACGTTACCTGAATAACCACATAAGTAGGTATGTATTTATAAAACCTACTAGGTATGTTCTTAAATGTGCCATTTTTTTCCAACCTAAGGTGTCCTAGGGTAAGTTTACACTGAGATGCGAACTTTTTTATATGACATGTTCATCATCATCGTCATCATCCGCGCCCAACTTCACCCACAGCTGGGTATGACACATGGATTTAGCATGGTACCTTTTTGGGTATGACTGTGGGTATGACATGATATCTTCTTTCTTTTTATTCATGGCATGTGACCACAGAACAATAATACTCTCGTTTGTGACGGTAATGTGTCTCAATTTTGCCCATGTCAGCGTTCGAACGACACTAAAACGGTAAAATGATGGAGGATTAAAAAAAAACGCAGGTAGTCGGTCTGCAGGAGGAAGTCTCCAATTTATCCAAAAATGTAATATACAATCTAATGTTGTTTGTCATTGTGTCATACCCAAATCATGTGATATTGTGTATTACTTACCTACCTTATTTTTGTAACGAGAACTTAGTGTCTAGTCAAACTTATCCTACCTAGTTTAAAGACACTACCTACCTGAATGTATGTTACATTTTATTGAATAAACATCTATCTATCTATCTATCTAATAACTGCGTGACAGTGTCGCGAAACTACTGCTGTCATCGAGCTTTGTGAAACTCTAGACTCCTAGACTCTAGCTAGAGTGTAGAGAGTCTAGATAATCTAAGAAAACTGCTGCTGTCATCGAGTAGTAGTAATTGTTAAGTGATTAATTGTTAACTAAATTGTTTACTAAATTGTTTACTAAATAATTTAGTCAATTGTACGGCTAGGCTATTATTGTCATTAAACCGGTTTTGTTAAGTGATTATTGTTAACTACATTTTTAACTAAATAATTAAGTTAAAAATTAAGTTACCTACTTAACAATTAATCACTCAATCAATGTAAACCAGCCTAAGTTTCTAGTTTCTACTTTACCTACATACTCGTCGCATTGGCCGTTTGTATTATGTGGTTTGGGTGTGATTTGACCTCTATGATGCGTTTCTAGCGGTATATTGTCGATTGTCATTGGTCAATTTATCCACCGCCTATGCTCTGCCTCAGTGGAAACGCACCCTTATTATGTCAGAAAATCCTTGAAATCAAAGTTCTCAACTATAAATAGGTTCTGATTCTTGTGGGTAGGGAATACCAAGGGGAATACCTTGGTATTCCTTTTACCCACACAAATGTGACTTAAAGTAGGTTTATCTGATTAAAATTACCTACCTACCTACATAAAACCACATGGTTAGTAAAACACAAGGTTAAAGGTATGGCATCAAGTAAGCCGGACAGCGTTATAGTTTTATTATAAACTTGCTAGATTATAACATCTTCACTAAATAAGAATAACACAACATGTGCCATTTTCCGTACATCGAAAATTCATTACAATATGAATCATAGGAGAGGGTACGAACAAACAGTTCTCTAAACATAAAAACCTTTAAAAATAATCATTTCTCGTCTTTTATCCTAATATCGATACTAAATTCTTCGTCATCATCATTAGCTGCCCCAGGTTTGGTCTCTCTTTTAGGCTCCGTTTCCTTTCCACCAGGAAGACCGTAGTCAGCGGGATTCGGGTCAAGGGGAACGAATAAAGGACCATCGAATTCTGGCTTCTTAGTTGTCTTGTCTGGAAGGTTCTGCTTCTCCGTACTAAGACCTTGAGTTGGATTCTGATTAGGATTGGTAAATACACTATTTGGGGTGGGTTTGGTAAAAGGGTTGTTATTGTTGTTAAAGTCTGACTGATCCTGTCCATAATCCGGTTTGTTATTACCACTGTTGTTACCATAATCATTTTGGTTGTTCCCATAATCTGGTTTGTTGTTACCGTATTCAGGTTTGTTATTAAATACAGGTTGGTTATTCCCGAAATCAGGTTTACTATTGCCATATTGGTTTTGGTTGTTTCCGTAATCAGGTTTGGTGACACTATATCCGGGTTGGGTGCTCCCGTAGCCAGGCTTGCTGGTACCAAATCCGGGTTGGTTATTACCGTATTCGGGTTGGTTGTTGCCATATCCGGGTTGGTTGTTGTTACCATATCCGGGTTTGTTGTAACCATATCCGGGTTGGTTGCTACCGTAATCAGGCTGATTGTTACCACCGTTAGGGCTATTTCCATAATTGTGTTGGTTACCGTTAGAAGGTCGGTGACCGTGACCAGGCCTGTGTCCATACTGAGGTTTGGTATTTCCGTAGTCAGGCTGTTCACCATGGTGTCCGTGATGATTGTGACCGTTTCCATAGTTGTGTTGGTCACCATATCCAGGTTCGTTTCCATGGTTAGGTTTGTGGCCATAGTTGGGTCCGTAGGGGCGATTGTCTAGACCATGCCCATGCTGATACTGGTATTCGTGTTGGTACGCATGTCCATAATTGTAATTGTAGTTGAAGGAATGATCACCAGGTCTTTTAGGCGGACGGTTAGGTCCAGGGCCGGGAGGATGGCCAGGGCCAGGGGGGTGGCCAGGGCCAGGAGGGTGGCCAGGGCCAGGAGGGTGGCCAGGGCCAGGTGGGTGGCCGGGTCCAGGAGGTCCATTCTCTTCTTTTATGATCACCACAACTGTTTTGTCAGGTTTATCGGGTGCAACTCCTTGACTACCCGGGTAATATCCGGGTTTCTGTCCTTGGTTATTCCCAGCAACATGTCCCCCGACGTTCAATCCGAATCCACTTGTGAGCCCTCCTAAGAAGGACCCAGCCACTTTATGCAGGTTCGAGTGGGCATCACTGGCACCTTTGATAATTCCACCAACTAAATCCACTTGTCCACGTCCAACTAAATCCACATGCCCATGTCCACGACATTGACTGAACATTAACAGGAACAAAATGTAGAATTTCATTTTAATTCCATTCAATAAAACAGCGTACTGTACGATGAGTACGTGATTCTGCTACTGGTCAACTGATGCGCAAAGCTTCGCGACCCGTGAGGTATTCTTTACGGAAAACCTGTTTGCATTGAGTAGGTTATTTACCGAGACCTGATGTGTAAAATAATTTGAAAAATCCTTTTAAATTACTTCATGCATATTCAGTTACATAGAATACGCCTAGGTACCCACGTTTTTGGGTTCTGTCGAATAAAATCTGTAAAATTATGCACAACAATCTTAAAAGAATGTTTTTTCTAATGTAGATAATATACTAATAGATATAATGTCTGAGGGAGGAGGCTTATGTCCAGCAGTGGGCTATCATTTGAGCTGCTAATGATGATGATGAATGTAGATAATATTCTGCCTATTTGCTGCGTGATTAGGTAATAGTTTCAGATGCTTATAAATAAAACCTAAGTTTTTATGCCTAAGTTCCAACCTTGGACGATAGATACCCACTGTCCTTGGTAGCAACCTACCAACATATTATTATGCTTAGGTACCTACTAGAGGTGTGCGCCGATCGGCGCGGCGCACGCCGCCGACGATTTTGACCACGCCGCCGCCGCCGACGATTTTATCGGCGTAAAATCGGCGCCAATATTGTGTATGTACAAAATCCCTAAAGTCTATTCCACAAAGCATGGGTGCTGACATATTTGCCATTTGTTGTTTTTTTTTAGATTATAGGGCAAAAATCTTTTGATAATAAATCGATGACAATTTAATACCTATCAAACTAAGTTTTACTTGTAAAATAATCAATTTTCTCCGTGGACGCATCAGGCGAACTGTAAGCGGATAACTGTTTGCCTCTAGTTCGCCTCCCTCTACATTTCTGTGCTGTATTATACATTTCATATCCAATATCCATACCGCGCGTACTGTACGGATATGAAGTGTCCATCCAGTTTGCGACGTTTTGCTTGCCAACTCAGTCAGCGTCTGAGTCGCAGCGAACGATTCTAGCGGTCGGTGGCTCAGTTCACTCACTACGCCCGCGCCGCGCGGCGTTACGCGTTCAGTCAGTACGAGCGAACAGTCAGCCGCTCATCATCATCAGCCTATAGCAGTCCACTTCTGGATATAGGCCTCCCCTAATAAGCGCCATTGCACCCTGTTCTTAGCTCAACGCATCCAGCTTCTACCAGCAGCCTTTCGCAGATCGCCACCACCTGGCTGGAGGGCGTCCTACACCACGTTTGCCGAGTCACAGTCTCCACTCAAGAACTCGTTTACCCCAACGGTTATCGGTTCTTCGGCAGATATGGCCAGCCCACTGCCACTTCAGCTTGCTAATTCTCTGAGTTATGTCGACTATTTTAGTTCAGATAGTCAGATAGTCTCGTGGCGGATTCTATCCTTCAGAGAACCTCCAAGCATAGCTCGTTCGTTCCATAGCTCGCTGAGCGATTTTAAATGGTCTAGTCGTACTGTGAGTGTCTACGTTTCGGCTCCGTATGTCATGACAGGTAGGACGCACTGATTGAAAACTTTCGTTTTAGGACATGCGGTATGGGTGACTAGAAAACTGGACGTAGTTTTCCAAATGCTGCCCAACCCAGCTGAATCCTCCTCTTAGCCTCCTCTTCTCCTCTCTCAAAGTTGTCTCTCATCATCAATTGGCAGCTCAAATAATAGCCGACTGCTGGACATAAGCCTCCTCCCTCAAACGCCACTCTAATCGGCCCTGTCCTGATCTCATCCATATCTTTCCCACAATGGCCTCAATATCATCCACCCACCTGGCTGCTGGTCTGCCTCGGCTTCTAGCACTTCTCCTTGGATACCATTCGGCCAGAGCCTTCACACCACCTGCCATCACCAAATCTGGCCAAGTGCAACACGGTCTGCAATACGGTCTCCGATATCTGCTACTTTTGTCCTCATACGAATATCCGTATTGCGGACTCTGTCTAGCAATTATATGCCGAGCATGGCATTCTCCATGTCCCGTTGTGCGACCCTCATTTTGTGCACAGTTTCCTTAGTGGGTGAACATCTATGCTTCGGTGCCGTATGTCATTGTGGGCAAGCAAGACACATTGGTTAAAAAGCTTGGTTTTCAGGCATTGTGGCATTTTGCGGTCCCTGAAAACCTCTTACAGCTTACCAAACGCTACCCATCCTAGCTGTTTGTGACTCATGATCTCCTTGGTTTTATGCTCTCCGCTGAAAGATAAACAACAGTGTCCAAGATAGATGTAGTGGTCTACCATCTCCAGGGTCACACCGCCAATGGCAATGCTTGTCTGATTGCCGGAGATGTTAGACATGATCTGCGTCTTAGACATGTTCATCCTTAGGCCTACCTTCAAAGAAGCATCGTACAGGTCTCTTCTTCTCGGAGATCTTGCAGGTGGTCACTAAGCAGAATGAGATTATCTGCAAAACGGAGGTGCGACAAGTTCCCATTGCATCAATTTTAAAATGTCCTCCAAAACTACAGTGAAGAGCGCCTTGTCTTGAGCGTTCGCGCTCTCCTTTTCAGAGGAATCTCTTTAGTGAGTGCGTGCAAGCGAACTTTCATCGATGTCGCATCGTACAAATTCCGTAGGAAAGTTGTCTCTACCTGACTGCAAAATCTGCCCCAGGTATGTGGTGTACTGCGAAAAAACTTCAATAAGGTGACCATTTACAGCGACAGGTCTCGGATCGATTCGGTCATTGACCATGACTTTGGTCTTATCCAAATTCATGCCGAGACTCATCGCTCTGGCTCTGAGGCTGATGCTAGGCCGTCCAGCATTCCATGTAGCACCTCCAGCGACTTCACCAGTAAAAATATGTCATCTGTGAATCGTAAGTGTGAAATGTGCTCGCCGTTTATGATTATATACCCATACCTTTCCAGTCCAGT
Organism: Epirrhoe alternata; assembly: GCA_963565295.1. Lineage (NCBI taxonomy): Eukaryota > Metazoa > Arthropoda > Insecta > Lepidoptera > Geometridae > Epirrhoe > Epirrhoe alternata. The sequence continues at coordinate 4,983,270 of OY751381.1, read as the reverse complement.
GTCTTAAAAATATGTTTGTGAATAGTTTCGGAGATATGACATCTCCTTGTCTCACTCCTCTGCGCAGTTGGATGGGCTTAGACTGCTGGTCTTGTACTCGGATACTGATGGTGGCGACTTCATACAGACATCTCAAAACTTCGATATAGCGATAGTCTATTTGGCATCGCCAAAACAGCCCAGGGGTCAGACAGAAAGTGACAGAGTCAAAGGCTTTCTCATAGTCCACAAAAGCCTGATTTAGGGGCTAATTACACTCTTCGGACTTCTGTATAATCTGAATCACTGTGTGAAGGGTCTACGGTGCCGTATCCTCCGCGAAACCCGGTCTGTTCCGGTGGCTGGAACTCGTCGCATCTTCTGGCGAGACGATTCGTAATAACCCGAGAGAACAGCTTATAAACGTGGCTCAGAAGCTAGATGGGCCTGTAATTTTTAAGAAGAGGCTTATTTACCTTCTTAAAAAACAGAACCACCAAGCTCTCGTTCCACGCCTTTGGAGTTCTCCCTTAATTATACTGTCCACGCCGATTACGCCGATTACGCCGCCGCCGCCGACTGATTTAAAGCCGGCGTCCGCCGCCGGTCCAGAAGGCATCGGCGCACACCTCTAGTACCTACTTACCTACTTATAAACAAAATCGCTTCCTACATAATTTGTTATGGAATCAGATCATCAAAATCTAAGAACCTATTTTATTAAAAAAACCTTCGATCTTGCATATGTGTGAGAAGTTTCTATCAGATTTTCCTGTTTTTGATGACAAGAGTCAACGCCTTGGTATAATTAGGCCTTTTTATTATTCGTCTGGCGATGCTAAATGACCTTACTACGGAGATTGGCCATGGGATTCGATTCGTACTTATACTACCTGCTAATAAATACAGAAATCAAAGTATGTTTTAGATAATTTCCAGTTTTACCATCTACGAAATTATAGTTTACTAAAGTCAGTCAAATACCAAGTGGTGTGAAGGAGAATCCCAAAAAATGTAGCTGGCAACAAAAGATAGCGAAAAAACCATTGATTGAGTTACATATAGCTAGGTATTATATTATCTGGAATAATAGTGTTCTCTGGATTTGCGTACCCTACAACGAAGATACTAATTCTAAAACTCTGTAAAAATAAACTTGATATACTAAGGTAAAGGAAAATGAAAGGCCAGCTTTCTAGGCATTAAGTATTCGTAGGCTTCAAAGCCTTAACGGATGGGGAACTTAATTTAATTAACGACATAAATTTAAATTAATTTAATTTTGTTCTTTACGGTTTTTTTGTAAGGTTTTTCCATAAAATTAATTCGTTCAGGTTTCTAATGCATGCAAAATAGTTAGGTATTAGAGTCGTGACCGAATGGTCATCTTCAACTTGGCATTCCAGTTTTAATTCATATTTGCATACAGACCCTGTTCGTACCTACCCACGAGATTTAGGTAGTCGTGACGACCGTACAAAGTGTTTTATGAATTTGAGGCGGTAACTAAAGATAAGTACACTTATGATTCAAATATGCGTAAAATTTATGCTACGCAAAGAGGCACAAAGTTGTGTTTATTTTATAAATACAATTTATTGGCAAGTGGGGTAGGGAGGGACTTCGGTTTCCATCCGAAGGTCGTGTGAGTCCATGCCACGGATTTAAATAAATGATGTCTGTGGTCCATGCCTGAGGGAAACAGTCGTGTCATGATCCTGTTCCGTTTTATCTCGAAAACTGAATGCTATGAGCCTATGGTTTGAGTTGAACTGTGGATTTGTCTGGGTAAAATATTGTAGGTCTCTAATAAACACAAATAGACGATAGAACATTTTTTTTTTTTTTTTGTCAACCTATACAATCCCACTGCTGGGCAAAGGTTTCCCCCATATCCCTCCAACCATCTCTCTCCTTCGAAATCTGCCACCACTCTCTCTCGAAGGAGTCTAGGTCATCCCGCCAACGCTTCCTCGGCCGACCGCGACCACGTCTCCCATCGGGCTGCCAGGACGTTGAGGTATTCGCCCATTTGTCGGGATTCATCCGGCTTATATGACCCGCCCAGTCCCACTTGAGTCGTGCCGCTTTTCTGCCGACGTCTGCAATGCCTGTTACTGAACGCAGTATTTCGTTTCGCACTCGGTCGGTGCGTATGAATCCGAGAATACTGCGTTCCATTGCTCTTTGGCAAATCTTGAGCTTGGACTTTTGTAGCTCAGTTAATGACCACGTCTGAGCACCGTAGGTTAGGACGGGCAGGATACACATGTCGATGAGTTTGCGTTTGAGTGACAGAGGAAGGTCTCCCTTCATGTGCGCCTTCATGGACCAGTAGCTCTTCCAGGCGTTCTCGATTCGACGACCGATTTCTTTGTCTTGCCTGTTTTCGAAGCTCGCTAACTGGCCCAAGTAAATGTACTCATCGACATATTGTATTACCTGTCCATCTACCTCGACCCTACGTTTCGTGCTATTAGTCATTAGCTGAGTTTTTGATCGGTTCATTAAAAGTCCAACCTCAAGACTTGCTGTGCTTAGTTCCTGAAGCATACCCTGTAGGTCGTGAGCTGTTGTGTCTAAGATTATTTAATATAACACCCCGCCCCGGCTTCGCAAGGTGCAATGCTGTTACTAATTATATGGTTCAGCCAGGGTTTGCAATGTAAGCGAAAAAAAATGTGTTTATTTACGACATCACTCTAAAATTATCAGTGTTTCTCTACTATATGTATGTATGTATTATACATATAAACCTTCCTCTTGAATTACTATATTAAAACACCGCATCAAAATCAGTTGCGTAGTTTTAAAGATCTAAGCATAGTAGGTACATAGGGACAGACAGACAGCGGGAAGCGACTTTGTTTTATACTATGTAGTGATAGGCTATTGCTCTCAGCAAGTGGTACAACCACAGCTATCTATCATATCATGCTAGATGTAGCAGAGGCATGCAAAAACGCATGCGTTCTTTTTGCTAGACACAAACCAGTTGGTCTTGTTCTGTTTATTCTGAGAATGTGGTTTTGTTTTTAAGATAGATTAGTTTCAAGCTGGGTTCGGAATAATAACTACTTAAGTTCTTTTAAATAAAACTTATTAATTTAGTAGGTAGGTATTGGTAATAAAAATGCGTGAATTTTCTATTAATTTGTATTAACAAGAACATTAAAATATTTGTTAACAGAATAGATAATAAATAATTTTGTCATGAATGACAAACTCGTTTTAAATTTAAACCGTACCTATCCTAATCTCTCCATCCTAAATTCCAAATAAACTTTGTTGTTTTATTACTTTTGAATAACAAACTATTTTAGAACAGATTTGCCATCCATGATCATCATCAAAAGTGTCTAGTGCTAAATTCTCAATGTAAGTTATAGTGTACTTTATTTTGCAATGGCATGTGAAACCAAAATGTGTATTATCCAAAATTACATCTCGTTTTGTTAGAATAATTCTGCAGACATTAATACAAACAAAAATAAATGCTACCCAAATTAATAGCTACTAATATCAGTCGTTAGGTTTTAGATCGGATTGATGATTGTGTTTTTATTAGATTCGATTTTTAAACATGAGAACCTCTAATTGCCTTGTTTTTTATATTGATGGAACATCATCGGTAGTAGGTTAGGTACCTATTCAATAATTTGCTGCTGGGTTTCCTACGAATAAATAAATCAATTAAGTACTTACTTAGGTATTTATCTTTTTTTAAATAGACTTTATGAGAATTAATAGTTCTTTTTATTTTTAAATTGCATTCACACAAAAATCGTACTAAATCCGTTTTCGGAGTTTTATAAGAATTAAATGTTAGTACTGACGTAAATTATAGGTAATGACTATTTTTTTTTGGTTTCGATTAAGTACTTTAATCACAAAAAACATATTAATAAGTACCTACCTATAATATTTAATCTTATTCAACTAGGTACAGTCAGCAAAGAAAGTGGTTTACCACTTTGGACAAAAGTTTCTGTGAAATCTTACTAGCGCTACGGTTTACTTTTCTAACGCAGAAGAGATGCACAATAATTATGACGTAATAACCGCTAACTGATATGCCTGACATTTTTGAAGTCACTGGAAAATTTGGTTATTTTGAGCTCTATTTTCAACGCAATAGCTTGTTTTTTTGCAATAATAAATAAAATCATCATTCAATTAACACAAGTTCGATCTTTTTTGAGAAAAACTTTTTACATCTGAAAAAGAAAATATCTCTGACAAGTGTCACTGTATTACTGTCAACGTAATAAATATTTAAGGTAAAGTGGGGTTATGGCAACTATCGGATAATTTCAACTAATATCACAATTTTCAACAGGCTTGATATAAATAAATAAAGTATTCTCTTATTTACTAAAATTAGTAAAAATTTCAAGACTCGAAAAGTAGTATTAATTTACTTGTCGAGTTTATAAAATCGCGATAATGTGACACTATTTATTGTAGGTAAATAGTTTCAATTACCCGTCCCACTGTTACAAGCATTTTGTGCAAAATAATACTACATATTATATTTTATTCTTTACACACTTTACAGCTTAAGACATTTACCTAAGACGGTAATATAAAACTAGATGAAATTTGTAAAAATATAGAATTAAAAAGCGATGAAGTTAGAACTCCATGGTAATTGTAACCAATTCGAAACGTAGATACTAAAATTAATTTTAAGTTTGATAATTTTCATAGATGGACAAATTCAGATTTGACAAAATTTGTGTTGGTCATTAGTTCTAGTTTAACATTTGATTTTGGACATTACTAGCGCGAAGGAAAAATTTTAGTCGCAATTACCCCACTTCCTACTATTGAAGTGTATACATAATACTAGCTGTTACCCGCGACTTCGTACGCGTTAAAATCGAATATCGCCTTGACTGTGCATCGTCAACAAGTTTGGGCTATCAACGATTGCATCACACGTCATCAGAACCTAGTGTTCCTAGATAACAAAAGTCAAACGAGCTCAAAAGTCAAAAGTCCCGTCAAAAAGTTCTTACACAAACTTTGAAATCTCTTTTAGGGGTTCTTTTGGAAATCCCTTTTAGGGGTCCTTTTGAAAACCCCTGAAACACGTGTCCATTTATTTTATAATATAATGTATCCAAACCGAGTTTCAAGCCAATAGTTTCCAGTCAAAATGTTCCTATACAAACTTTAAAACCCCTTTTAATCCCATTTTAAGGGATGTTTTGAAAAACCCTGAAACACTGTTCAAGCAAATCGATAAACGCACTAAAAAGTTTTATACTAAACGTTTTCAACCCTTTTGGGGAATATTTCCGAAACCGCCATAATGGGTAGAGGGTTATGTTATAAAAGAAAGCTACCCCTTCTTTCAGTTTAGCTTCAGCGGTTTCGGCTCCGCGATGATGAGTCAGTCAGGTTAAGCTTTTTTATAGATATAGATGAAATTATAAACAGGGCAATGATAACTGTCATACATAGTTTCTAATTCTTTGCTGACGTAAATAGTATTGCAAGGGAAAATCAACCTTGTTGATTCATGACGTTCATATGAATCTGAACCGTAGGGTGGTAAACCACTTATTTTGCTGACTGTACAACGGGTTATTTTAGTAAGTAAATAATTTTTAAAACACGCATTACATCCATACATTTATGATTAGGAATGGAGTTTTCTGCTTGCTTACATACATTGATTGACCACATTATATAATTATTAGTATTTACAATTACATGTAACTAGGTAAACATTATAGACTTAACCCAATAAGGCACATTTTCTTACAATTTATTTTGGTTATTTAAATGGTTTCGATGTGAGATTCAATGATGGATTTTTCCAATAGAAACCATGGTTTTAAATAAACATAATGCAACGACATACTTAGAAACATAATGTAAGTTGTTTGTTCATCTCTAATAATAGGCATTACTTAGAACCCATACCGGCTATACTTGATTTATGACTTCAACATACGAGTTTATAATTATAAATTAATAGAACTTCATTGTGATGTATGTGATGTGTGTGTGTAGTGTATGTGATGTTTATAATCTAACGATACCTACCTATAAACACTTGCAATTCCACGTGGCTGGTCATTCGTAGTAGATTTCCTCCTTATTAGAGCGTTTTCAAACTACACGACATGTCATAAAGTAGGTATACCTACGACAACCCGATATTTAAAATTGTAATGAAAACATATATTAGAAACATTATAATTATTAAACAGTTTTTTTTATGTAGGTACTTAAGTATTCGCTACAATTATTCTCAATTTGGTCTCCCTCAGCGATTAACATCGTGAAAGATTCCATCAGAATATTATATTGTTATACCTATTAAGTATTTTAGAAAAGCGAAATCAAGGCAATTGGATTCCTCTAGCTCTAGGTCATCACATAACTTATCAACAAGACGTCCATGGCAAAGTAAATCATAGCATCCGAATGCTGCCACAAATTGAATATAATAACAATAAATTCGAATCAGAACCTACTAAACTTAATATGCAAAAACATACGGAAAGGTCAATCAAAAATTAAATTCTTGACGCAATCGACTGAATAGATAGATAGATATCATCGTTATTCAAGGCTATGCCGAGCGCCCAGCAGTGGGACACTAACGGCTGATAATATTGACCACCATGTCATGATAAGACGGACGTTGTGAAATACATAGCTAATGTTTAAAAGTAGTCTTAAGACGTAATTTACACAATACCATTATGGCATACTCTTGCTCCGTCGAGTTTAATAAAGCAAGAGGCAAGAATAATATTGTTTAAATGGCGTTTTACTCACTACCTATAGTTTGACTTTGACGATAAAAATCGTGTGTTGAAAACGCTTTAATACACTTAAGTTTAAAATGTGCTCATTCCACAATAAACGTCAGTAATCACATCTAATGGTTACTGACGTGCCCGAGATGAACGTTACCGTTGATAAATATCTTTAGCACCATCTTAGAACGACAACCGACTTATTTTATCCCACTATAAACATAGATACTTTGTGATACTACCACTTTTTATGGCAATTTGAACTTTAAATAGCTGCATTTATACTGAAGAGAATCGTCTTGGTTTTCCATCTTAAAAAAATCTGTTTTGATGTGGACGAATTAAGTTTTAAGCCACCTCCTACTATAAATTGTGCTATTGCCACTATGAACTAGAATCGATGGATACTGATACTGAATTTAAAGTCACACATTAATTCGAATGAGAGTCGAATCAAACAAATCGATTAAATCGAGTCGCAGCCATTATATTTCTGAATTTTTGACAAAAACTAGTTAAAAACGCAAATGTATATTAATTTTTACAAGCACACCATAATAAGTAGTAGTATGACGTAAATTCGGTATCGATTACTACTTTATAACTAGAATGAACATTGTTTAAATCTATAATAATGTAACATCGTTTTGAACACATCAAATTAAAAATACACCAAGATACCGTAAGATCCACATTATGTTAAGTTCACATTAAATATTTATATTGTTCAACAAACAATAAATAAAAACGTGTACAGCCTACACAAGTACGATTTGTTTGGTTTATATTTGTGTGAAGCTACGCTAAGCTAATATTGTTTCTTCACAGAGTAATAAAGTTTTATCCATGAATAGCCAAAATCTTCTCATTCATGACCACAGCAAAGTACAGTCACAAAAGGTTATTGAACTTTAAATTTTATATTATGGTAATGTTCTTAAAAATTAAAAACTCACCTATGAATAACTCTTGAATAATAATTATCCCAAATTTATTTATTTCAGTAAGATAAACTGTCTACAATACGGTAACTGTCGCTGAATTAATGTCGACATTCAACTTTGACTGTGCATGTGGTCACAGAAATTACAATGATCATATCACTAAAGCCGGGTCCACAGCGCCGTGTTTAGTGTTTTCTAACATGATAGGTATTCGGTTAATAACATGTTTAAAAAAACATGTTATTTTTGTTTCAAAATTGTTGTGAGCTACACAACGTGTAACGAAACAAGTTCAATGTGTCAGGCATACGTTCCGGCGTGAAAAAGACTATAAAACCACGAAAACACGGCGCTGTGGACCCGGCTTAGATCAACCTCTCCAAATCTCCAATGTTTTTTTTAATTATCATTGGCAGATAATCTTAGATAATCTGATCAGTCAAATCGGTTATAACGTAGTTTGAACAGTAGTTACGAGGCGAATTACACGAATTTTTACTATAATTAGCTTGAGTGTGTTCATACAAAATGAGTTGATGAAAATACTAGTTATTCCTAACAGAACCGCGTGTATCAATTGGTATCAAGTAGATGGGCTCAAGACTCACCTGATAAATAAACCTGTTGATTTCCCTAGTAATTTTATACTTCTCGATAATTCTTCGTGACCGGTGTAATTGTGTAATGTGTACCACAAATTCATATGCTAACGTTATCACTGACAGTTGGAATCGGCCTAGGCCTGTCCTTTTCAGAATAGTGCAGTGGACAAGGTCGTCTGCTTGAGTTCACTTTTGGCCGAGCGCTGCTTGCCCGCGGCCTTCGAAGTACCCTCGTTGGTATTCTCGACAAGTCGCCTGATGATGCTGCCTTGTCGAAAACCTAAAACAGAATAAGAATAACATTTTATAAGATACTAGCTGTCCGCCGCGGTTTTACCCGCGATCCCTCGGGAAAACTTTACTTTCCCGGGATAAAATATAGCCTATGTTTATGGGGGATAATGTAAGATTCTATTGGTGAAAGAATTTTTCAAATCGGCCCAGTAGTTTCGGAGAATATTCATTTCAAACAAACAAATCTTTCCTCTTTATAATATTAGAATAGATAAACCAATTAAAATGTTTCCTATTTAAGTATTTCTTTTACTCATTTCCTAACATTTGCTCTTCAAAAACCGAAGGCGCACCATATAAATGAGTCTATGTTTTGGGGTTTTAGGTAATGAGCAAGTTTTGGGGTAAAGTTACTAAGTTATGTGGGATGATTATAAAGTTTTTTTTTTATATCAGCGCAACAAGTAAAAAAAAAAAAGGGAATCTCCCTCTTATTAAAGTTGGTAAATAAATAATAGATCCTAGACATCGCATGGCTATTATTCAATAAAACCTAAAAAACATGTATTGATATTTCCCATGATTATGCGCGTGATAGAATCAACAGCTGGTTGGGTTGATCAGCAATTTATAGATAGAGGACACGCGATAGTGTTTTTATGCGCCCAGTATAATAGTAAGTATAAATTTTTTTGTGTGCAATTAAATGATAAATCTGAAAGTTTGAGAGTGTTTGCATATGTCGGATGAAAGCTAGTTTATCATACAAGCTTTCAACGGCCCATAGGAAACTAAACTTTACTGAAATAAAAGAAGGATAGTCTTTAGCTAGCAGGACAATGGGGTGGTATTATTTGAACTTAATTAAAAAAGTTATCTCAATGACACGCAAAAAATCTTGAATGATTCACCTTCCGTTTAGTAACTAAACGAATCGATGAAGCTCGAACATTAATGTACTCAAGTTTAGTAGATGGATCCGAAGTTATCTCATTGACACGCAAAAACAGATACATTTATATAATGATTTACCTTCCGTTTAGTAGACGAGGGCTTAGGCCGAGGTCAGTCGATCACATGTTTGATTTTCACGTAGAGCACACACGAGAACAAAAACCCGAATATAGGTATAACAGACATCCCTACGCCAACGGCTGCCAGGATTATCAGGTGGTCCCGTATGTGATTTGTGAATTGACGGATGCAACCCTGAAATGGAAGAACAGTTTTAATATCTACGAATTTTAGTTTTATACTGAGATCGGATTTTGTTGCCCACAATAAGAAGCCTTGGCTTGTTTCAAGCGATTGTAACTTCGACTGTTCACTGATTATACAGGGGTTACAAAAAAAAATCGACCCGTGTACTTACTCACAGAAGTGTATTTTTCAGACAGGGCAGTAAGGGCAGGTGTACCTACCTGCCCTTACTGCCCTATTGCCTACTGCTTTTATTATCTTAAAAAGTTATGGATGATCTCATAAGAACGTTTTACTGTAATTTTAACGGTTAATAAAACGGGGTTACAAAAAAAAATCGACCCGTGTACTTACTCACAGAAGTGTATTTTTCAGACAGGGCAGTAAGGGCAGGTGTACCTACCTGCCCTTACTGCCTAATAAAAAAGGCATTTATTGCCACATAAAGAAAAAGAGAATAATTAAATAATAATAATAAATAATGCTGGACTGTTTTTTCACACAGCATCATCTAAATAGTTGTAATGTCTTGATTACCTAACATGGCAAAAGGGATAAATTCAGCAAAGAATTGCTGCACATTTTCTGCGATGATTTTAAATTCCCCTCTCTGATAAATATATTTTGAACTGCATTCACGGATTTTGGAAAAAATTATAATCAGCGAAAAAAATTATAAAATACCAAAAATATTATTTTTATGTCAATCGCTCCTGGTTTCAAGTAGGGATCAAAACACTCATCAGAAATGACGGAAATCGTCAAAAACTTATCCAAGTGAGGCTACCTTGATAGTGTAAATTAGGCTATACTCACAATATAGTGTATATTGGATGGATGGTCCCTAGCGCCGCAGCGGTTAGAAACAGTCTTGCAACAAGAATCCGGCACGAGAAGCCGCGGATCGTGTTCGTGCCACGGACTATGCCGCCAGTCCGCGAAACGCACCGCGCCGCAGCATTTAAACTGGAATATACAAAATCATACGTTATTTAACGTCGCTGTTACCCGCGACATCGCAAGAAAATCAATATAACAGGTTAATTTAAATTAAGATAACGTTTCTATGGAGTGCAAAAATAAATCGAAGCGACCTATGACCGGTTGGTTGACTTCAGTAAATGATGCATATAAACTTTCAAACTTTATTTTCAGATTATTGTTGAAAAATAAGTAGACCATGTCCTGATTTATGGATTAGACGTAGTATATCATCACTAAGAGGGTTTGTTTCTTAAAACTTTAAGAGTAGGAACACATTATAATGTCTAGACTTTACTGTTATGAAACATCTATCTAGACTTTACTGTTATGAAACATCTATCTAGACTTTACTGTTATGTCTCGTCCCCATTATTTGAACCATGATAAACGTACCTCAACTTGCATGTGATCCACAGCGTTCGTGACAATAGTATCGAGCGCGTAGTTCGACAGGAACGTATTATTGAGTTCCATCCTTAGTTCGTCTTCCACGGCCACTTCGTAGTAATACGCGAGCCCACCCGCCCCCGCTTCTAGCAGGAACGTGATTAGCAGGAAGTATGTGTACTGTAAATTACAAAAGAAATCTTGAAATTGGACATAGGGTTTTTATTACGAAAATGTAAAGTCTTATCAAACTTAGTAACTTCGGACAATGAGCATGAGTTCACTAGTGAAACGTGTAGATGGCGCTAATCGGTGCTTAACCGATAAATATGAGCTTATCAAAAATTTGGACTGCGATGACTAGGATTCTGTGGCCGAGCGGTAAGGCACTCCGGCTTTAGGAGGATCGTCTGATCGTTGCGGGTTCAAATCCCGTCGGAATCCAAAATTTTGATATTGGTTGTAGAGACGAGGCATTGTGGAATTTCTTTTGACCGTATGTATTATACTCACACATAATAAGCTCGTCCGATTCTCAGTCTTCAGGCCGCAACAGCCGAGCGCAGCGAGCGGCAGCCCCAATGCGCCCGCGATTACGAGTAGGTACGCGATGGCTTGGTACGTGAACGTGGGCAGGAGAGGCACGTATCTATGCCGATACGCGACTGTCCACACCCCAACTGCGAAAACGCCTGCACCTGCAAACTGATGCGGATATATTGAGTAACAATAATAATAATAAATAATGCTGGACATTTCATCATCTAGCCCCAAACTACCCGTCTCTGCCCATGGATCTTGACTGCCCACGCCTAGTGCCCATGCAAGCACGATTATACATCTGATGGAACGTCTTTTCAATCATAAATAAGCATAAATGATGAGCGTTTCACTCACTGTAGTAGTATGAAGTAGTAGTAGTAGTGAAGAACTCTGTGTAGTTTCTCTAGTTATTTGGTATGTGATTGCTTAGTTTCGTCTTTCTGTATTCTGTGGTTTCGTCAACGTATTTTATGAAATGGGAACGCTTTTGCGCTGTGTATGTCGATGAGGGCTAGAATATCTCTATGAATCTGTCCGTATACAATACTCATAATAAAAGCTTTCATTTTAATAACCTATTGAATATTATGGATCCATATCAACAGAGGATCAGTTTTTTATTAGGTATTTTACTTTCATGACAATATTTTCCTGTTAACTACGATAAATGCGAAACCATACGACACCGACGGTTGATACGGATTATCCCAGGCATAAATATATCTGGGATTATCCGTATTAACGTTATTCCCCACTATTGTTAGTGAAACTTCAAGGTAGTTATTATCAAACAGCTGTTCAGCCACAACGCGTGTTCCCCTGACCCCAACCTTGACAACAATTTAGTGCTGTATGAGCTCGACCTGACATCATTAAATTACGATAGCCTCTATTTTCAGATAGATTTCTAGAAAAGAGATCACGCAGGTATAAATACCTATAAAAACCTACCAATTTTTGCAAAAAGAAACTACTTACTATCCTAGTAAAGTATTACAGGAGCGAGCCGCGAACGGAAGCCGGAATAAATTAGGCCCTTTTAGAGTTAAGCGCAGGGACAGTCCACTTTTTAAAACCTACTAACCGGTTAATCGTAATAGTAGGTATCATTGGTATCATGTGTACTAATGGTCCTTCCTTAGCTAATAATGGTAAACACTGTTTCCTGTAATGTGTTTCGTTGTCTACGGTAATTGTAAGGGTACCTAATGAATCAACAAACAGTTAATTATATTAATGAATGATCTCTTACTAAAAGTAGCTACATGAACAAATCAACAAGGAATTATTCACGAATGACCAAAGTGTCAGAACCGAGTCATGGGGGTTCAAAACATGAATAAAGATTTATATTAAACAGTGTGGAAATTCCGGCTTGGTAGTAAATTTAATAAAAATTACTAGTACACTCGTATCGTATTCTTATTTCTTGTATTGCTTTAGACACTAGCTGTGTATAAAGAAAAAAAACTGTATTGTGACGAGATTTACATCAAGTTTAGTAATTTCACTTACCAAAAACACAACGTTGAAGATATGCAGAACACACTTGAGGAAGTTCACGCTACAGCAGTCAGCATCTCTCGACTTTCGCGGCTTGATTTTCTTTTTCTTGGTGAGAAGCGTGCTTGCGTCTTTCTTTTTTTCTTCAGCCATTCTGCCAGTATCTCCAAAATCCCTCTCGCATTTGCCTTCCGTTTAAGCGCACCTGAAACACAAAACACGATCTTACTCATAATATAAACATTTACCAGATCGAGATAACAATGAATATACTTACTTCGACGTCATAGGTGATTAAATATTACATGAAGGTTTTCTTTGGGTAACAAATAAACGCGTAACAACGAATTACAATATTAATTTATTTCATAAGCATGCCCTATTCGTAAAGTGGAATATAATACAACACTTAAAGTAAAATAATACAACAAGTTTTATCAAAAAGAATTTTAGTTAGTATGAATTAAAATAAAATGTGTATAATAAACAAAATATAAATAATACCATGATGGGTGATTGGTAGATTGATAAAATATATACAATTCACTTAAAGAACAGCAAAGGTCAAAGTAATAAAAACTTATAAGTTTACATTCAGTCCATTAGTCATCACAAGCTGATAAATAAATTCATTGTACCAAGGTTTAAAGTCCTATGGCTATGTTGTAAAACTTTATAAAAAGTAGAAAAGGATACAAGTGGACCATTAATATAAAATGTTTGTGTTATTAACATTCCAGCTCATCTGTATGATGCATCTCATCATGATTACTCCTGTAACTAGTGCTAGTAACAAAGTATTATACAACAGTTTCCAAGTCTTTAAGCAAATCACCCTGTACCAGCTTGGTGGGATGTGAGCTAGCTAGATGCAGAAAATATTGGAATACAATGATCATTCACAACTGACCAATACAATGCATTTTGCACTAATATGTTAATCCAATTTTATATAATTGCTAAACTAAAAACTATGACGTGTTTCACACCATTTATCCCTCACATCAGTCAAGTGACTTACTCATCATATTGCTGCAAAGTTGTTTCCAATTTATCAACAATTTTTTTATAAAATTGAATTTGCTGCCTCAAAAATTTTTGCATAGTGGCTTTCAAGTCCACTGTTCTCTCAGCCTTGAAATGGTTGATTTCGGCAAGAAGAGCATAAGATATGACATCAGTTCTTCTTAATACCTCATTCAATTGAGCTACCTCCATTTTGTGTTCGGCTGTTAGCCTTTCGCATTCACGTTTTTTCTGCACAGCACCTTTGTGATTAGCTAATGCATCAGGGAAGCTGCCAACAATACCCTTGTATAAATGAAATTTATCACCCAGAGGCTCCCAGTCCCACTTAGGCTGTTCATCATACATTCTACCTATGTCTATGTAGAGTCCACCGGTCATCTTTACAGCTGATGTTAGTTTAGAGGTTGAAACAATTGTTCCTTCATCTAGGCTTAGGGCATTTCCTAAGCCGTAAAATGCCTCACCAACTTTTTGAATATCTGTTTTGTATGGTCCTTGAAACCTCTTTGTCTGCAGCTGGCACATGGCCACAACTGACTTGACTGAAGTGTCCATGCTGTTCATGAATGTGTAAGCTTGTTCTGTTATGTGGTCCACCTGAGATTGTAGAAGAGCCTTCTCAGGTACCACTAGTGAAACGCAATAGTTTAAGCCTAGTAAATTATCTCTCTCTGCCTGTCTTTTGCCAGCCTTCCACCTTTTTTCATCGGTGCATGTCAGGAAATGTTGCCACACTTCACATTTAGAGAGCACAGGATGTTTGCACATCCAATCGACAAACTCCTGAAGTTGCACTCTTCTTCTTTCAATTAGCTGCTCATCATATCGTCCAGAAATTTGTTTGTCTGGCAAGGGTGGAATTGGAATCAATGTGAATTTTTCTTGTAATCTCTCATGCAGCCAATCAAAATGTTTGTATCTTCTAGACACCTGTATGTTGTTGAACGAAGGTGTGAGTTGGTAAGCGATGAAACTTTTGATACCTTTAAACTTTGACTCCTTTTTTGGGGAGGCTACTGTTACATTGTACGGTTGGTTCACAGGTGACCACACATACCTATCTTCCTCTTGTACAATATAAACTTTTTCAGAATCTGGCACTTCAACATTTAATGTAGCTAGAAGATAGCTTTCCCCACTGATTTTTGATGATGGTGCAAATTTATTTTTCCTCACTGTACCCACAGTTGATCCAAAACTAGAAGCGGCATCATCAAAGTTCTGGTGGTGATCATTTATAGGCATGCCTGGCAAGGGGGCTAGGGGTTGATTGTAGGGTGGGGGGGCTTTTTGTTGTGAGACAGGTCCAATTTCAGAGTATGTGTCATCATCCCAATCATCGTCCCAGCCTTCTTCTTGTGAGTTACCTCTCTGGTAGTTATTGTCTCCTGCACTGTACTGCTGGTCGCCCCAATCATCTGCCGCCTGATCGTATCTGGGTGCGGGTGGTGCTACTTTAGTCTGTGCTATCTCCTCGGGTGTAAGGCTCTTTACGTAAGCAGCAGGGAATAGCCCGGTTTGACCTTTAGCATTCCTACCTTCCCACCAGCCCTCCCCAATCTCTGTGTTCAGTATAGTCAGTATTTCACCAGAAGTTATTGACATCTCAGTGGTGTTGGGCTCACCCACAAAGTCATACAAGGCTTGCACCTGGGTCGTCATTGTGGACCAGATACCTAAAACAAATTCATAACATATTATAATTAGCCAGGAGGGCAGCAAAGGCTAATACTTGGATGATTGAATCATATAGCTAGTTATGACGGTTATCTTATCAATGTTATCTAGAATGTAGGGAGTATGCACTTATTACCTAACGATAAGAGATATCAGTTTTCTACGCCTAGATTTTTATAGTAATTATTTTTAAAGCCGGCTTATGCGATCCAGGCCATCGTTCAACGCTGCGTAGCAAGGCGCTGACACATATTCCTAATAGTCCTCAATTAGCGTGCTCGTTGAGGCCATTGTCAAAATTAAATTTAATGAGAAAGCATAGTGTTGTCGAATTATGACGAATGCGACAGAACTAGAAGTTTTTATACGCTAAAATAACAATGAAATTGTTTACAAAACCTAGATAATGTAAAAACAAAATATCGAATGAAGACTTTACATTTAATGTATAGTAAGAGCAAAAGGACTGTAGGGCCGCTGGTAATTAACAAACATATTGAAAGACGTTATCAGAATCTCGGAGAAAATAAGAATTTTCTTCGGTATTGTAATGGAAATTATAACAATGACGTCAAATTAGTGTTGGTGCGAAAAATTATTGGAATAAGGACAAGTTACAAGAATAACTTACGTATTTCAGTAGTCAATAAATCCAGTCACTAAAAATTACACAAATTCATAGATAACACGCAAAATTACCACGAAATATACAAATTGTAAGGCGGATACACCGTTTGTACAGTCATCTGTCTGTCTGTTTGACAAATTAAAAAAAACTTGTTTTCTATTCGAGCCGCTTAATTGTTCTCCTTTACTCAGAAATCTCATTTGCTTGTCCTATGACGTGTTCGTTCAGACCAATGACAACGACGGGATAAATAATAACTGTCATTACCAAATAAGCTTAACCAATAAGAAGTAAGCATAAAAGGTAACATTTACAAGTAATCGCTGATAGGTAGCGCTAGCAGTGCCTCACGTTCCATTTTACAGTCGCTTTGACTTCACATGATAGGTGGCGCTAGCAGTGCCTGACGTTCCATTTTACGTGAAAATTTATATCAGTAGCTTTTGCTTCACTTCACAGGACATAGTTTTCGAAAGTATTCATTCGCTAATGACGAGATTTTATTTTAGGCTAAGACTTTCTGGAAGGTAGGTAGCATAATTTTTAGTTTTAAACCTGAAGAATCTCGAGTTCTGTGCTCGTGAGAGTACCCACCTAATTAGTTTTCTGTGGTTCTATGTGTAGCGCAGCTAAATGAGTTAGGTATACCTATTTAGTTGATGATTATAATTGATTTCGATTTTTCTCAAGAGCATAGGTATCAGGGGGAAGAAGAACCCTCCCCCTCCCCCCTATCCCTTCTCCGTCAACTCCTGGTCCCCTATTCACTTAGTAGCCTGTCTACACTACACATTAAAAGAATAGGTAGGTAGGTAATTTTCTATCCCCTCTCTTCTCCCTACCCTCCAAGTTTCATGTTTAAGACATAGGTATGACCTAAGTATAGGTAAGTACCTACCTTCTTACATAGGTAGGTACTTACGTTTAAATTGGTTCTGCCCCCACCTTAAAAAATATTTAAATATTCTGTTTTTTGGAGAAACCTTGAAATTATATTTTTGGGACCACTATAAAAACTGAACTAAGTTATTAAATTCTCATGGTGACCCTACATCTGGTTGGACGTAGTGGTACTTACCTAGTAGAGCATCTAGACCCGACAGTGGCAGATTGTGCCGATTCGACGAGAAGACACAACCCCAGAACATTTTCTTCAGCACACAAGATACAGGGCTCTGTGTCGTCTTGTTCCTGTGAAGGAGTAGGTACATACCTAGGTAGGTACCTCAGGGCTAGACTAGGGGTTCTATAATAAAGTGGTTTTAAAAAGGGGAAGCCTCAAATGACTTTTTTTTACATAGGTTAGGTAGGTTAAGCTTAGGTAGGTTGGTAAGTATAAAATATCATTTATGATCAAACTCAATGATAAAATCAAAACATAATATGATCAAAACAATGGTTTTCAGTTATTTTTTTCTTATAATATGCCATGCACTGTCGATAGTCTCGTTAGACAGCAGTTTACTAGATTGGTTCTACGTGGTCAAGGCCTAAATTTTTTATTGATTGGATGAGTGAATTGGGTAGGTACGTTTTATCGGATAATTTGTTAGAATTTAGGTAAGTACGTACTACACCAGAAGGTAGATGCGTTATAAAATAACGCGTTATCGTTCCCCAGTTTCCCATTTATTATCGGACAAGTAGGTCTATGGGGAGCCAACATTGATCATGGTGGAAATGAGGAAATATAACTGGTTCACATTTTAGCGCCCGCTGGAAGACGTTGTGTTTGACGAAGGGTGTACTTAGCTGTGGTACCTATTGTTGGTTAAAAACGGACCAATCCATTTTAATTTAAATTTTTGATTGATTACCTAGCTACTTGCTTTTTTATTTAAAAAAAAACTGACAAAACTTTGTGATAAGTTTATGTTGGTTGGTGTTGGTACTTCCGTATGTTCATATTCATGACAAACATAATAATTATAATTCCTAGTTCCTGCAGTACTTACCTAATTACTCGCTTCTTAACCACAGACAAATACATTATCTCGTCAAAGTAGTTTCAGCTCCGCTTTGAGCTTTGACCTCGAGTTTTTACAATCAAGAGAGAGCTGAGGATGCTACAAAGACAAGCTAATGGATTATTTACACAAGGCCGCTGTAGCATTTCACTGTGCTCACAGCATCATGTTTTGCAGTAAGCTTATTATGTAGGTACCTACCTACCTACTACACATTCGAAAGTAATAGACATCTTACTAAATTAGGTGTTGTTGATTCTAGCTCGCCCTGTCTCATAGCTGGGCGGCACGGCAAGCCTATGAGTTTTTCATGTTAAACTTTTTAAACTTTCGTGATTTGGTGATTTGGTTCATCCGTGACCACGGGCGCTGCAATGCGTCCGAAACGTCGGAAAAAAGAAAAAATAAAAATAGGTACGTGATAAATACCCGGTTTAAAAATAATAATTTTTCATGTTATTCGGTCCAACGCCATTGCCTGCCACGGATTGTCCCTGAAGGTGTCTAAATTATAAAATTTTAAAATCAAAAAACAAAACTAGAGATAAATAAATGGATCTTATTGGATGAATATAAAAACAGAGAAGTAGGTCAATGAGCTTGTAGGTAGGTATATTATGTTGTAAGTAGCCAATTAGAGTAGCTAGGGAGATTTTAGAAGTTTTAGAAGTTTTCGTTTTAGATAAGTCAAAGTCCAAATAGCAATTCAATTGTGAAAAGCACACTTTACACACGTAAAGTGAAAAGTCCAACATTATTTATTAAGTACCTAATTAGGTACTTGGTACTTACCTAATTTAATTAGGAAAGGTCTCCTTTCTGTGGTTTTGTAATCCATTGATACAGCTTGACTCTATCAGGATTGACTCTAACTAGAAGATTAGTACTTAGAGATAGATTAGGTACCTACCTACACAGTGATCTGGATCTCTGCAATTAAGTACCTACATTAAAATAATACAGGCGTTATTTCAGGATAAAACCCAAATACTGTACCTATTGAATGACAGAAGCTTGATGCTAATTTATATTTGCACAGTAAATTGAATTTACTTTTCAATGGAAAATACAGTGTTTCGCTCAGTGCATTTTGTATCGAATTGATTATTATTTGATGGAGTGTTTTATTAACTGACACCTAGGTAGGTAGGTACGTAATAATAAAAAAAAAAAATGTTTCGCTTAGTGGCACCCCGCGGTGTTGCCACGATCGCATAGAGGAATACCTACTTCACTTTTTCGGAATAAATAGTATCCTAACCTAAGTGAATCAAGGGTAAGAGTTGCCTTTTTAACAAATATCATCTAAATTGGTTCAGCTGTTTCAGCGTGAAAAACAATTATACTTTCGCATTTACGTGATTGCCACAATACCTATGCACATGAATTAAATTAAATTGCATGAAATTAAGCATTCAAGTGTTGCCTCACTCAGACAGGAGAATGAAAAAGGTCGCGGTTTTTAAATTAAGTGTGATGTAGGTAAGTATACCTACGTAAAAGGGTCTTTAAAATATTCATAGCTTTCCATAAATGTTTGTAATGAAAGAAGAAATATCACTTAAACCGCTCAGAAACTAGGAAGAAGTATTGCCTATCTGTATTCTGTGGAATTGCGTCGATTTACAACGAGCATAGCCTCGCTCGAAGTGTAAATTAAAAAAGTTTCAGGAAAAATATTTTTTGTATTGACGACTTCACATTGAAAACTTAAATTGAAAACATTCGCCCGCGAGGGACTGGGTCCAAGTAAAGTTCACAATTAAGATCGCACAGTGCCAACTGATTTCCTCTACTTTTGCTAACTGGGCTTGAATTTGGCTTTGCCTCGATCTTTGATATCGATCATCGATAGCGGAGGGGTTAACTTTGGCATTCTTTTCATCAGTAATGAAGGACGAGGGATGAATGGCTGAGATATCTTCCTGAATAGAATTACGATAGAGCACTTGCTTTATAGCAATTCAATAAACCCTTTCAGTCGGCGATCAGTCAGCGACGGGTCGGCAAACAAATGTGATTGAAAGTGGCGACGAAGCAGATGAAGCTGAATTGAAATACTACTTTCTCGATTTATTTGTTTATCGATATCTACGTGGCTTGGAGCGTGGCACAAATCCCCTTTGTCCCCGACAAAGTGGAAGGCTTTTCATTCAATTGCTTATACTGTTTCACAGCGAGCTGGTTGGCAGTGGGCAAGTTATTCTGAATCTGCAGGATGCTTGCCAAATTGGTAACAGTTGCTTATAACGACTTTAAATGAATCCTTTTGATAATATGTAGTACTTAGGTAGATTTCAATATTAAACTTAACTTAGGGCTAGACTAATGTTGGTAACATTAGTCTAGCCCTAAGTTAAGTTTAATATATACCGAGATAGTTAAATTAATATATACCGATAATATATGTCTGTTACTTATCTGTAACCGCATCAAAGTGATCCCAGCGGTCCTACTGAATAAATGCTTTTTGACTTCGTTAGTTATGCTGTTAAATAGGCTATCTGACACTTTATTAGCAAGTGGTGGACCTAGGCCTTGGGGCTCTTTCCATATGTTTTCCAGACTACTAAGCCTCCTCGCAGACTGCATACTTTCTATCGGCCGATAGTTGAGACGGAACATACTTCGGCTCGTAATGAGTATGGAGAAGCATAGCCCGTCTCAACTATCGGCCGGTAGAAAGTCTGTAGTCTGCGAGGGGTTTAACAATACAAATTAAGATAAACCAATCACTTAAACGCCTGTTGAATAATTAAATAAATTGATAAAATGGAAACGAGGAAGTGTCACGGGCATTTTGTTCGGATGCAAATTGCATTATTCCATTTATATCTGATGTTAACTGAAACGAGAAAAGCGGTTTGGTAACCGGTGACTGAAATATCAGTAGTTAATGCTCTACTTATTTTATGGAAAATAAAACAAATGCAGCGAAAACATGCCCACACGTCTGATTTTATCTACTTAAAAAAAAAACCAACGAAGGCAGTAATGGATCTCATCTAATAATAATCTATTTCATTAAGTACTCCCGGCTTCAGAGAAATTTGGGCGAACGTCTCATTAGACTGAACTGAAAAGGCTAGACCATCTAGGTAGAGTTTTTCTGTGGCAACCTCAATAACCGAATTGATCACACCAAATTACTTCTTGGACGACGCCGCGACGAGACGTGAGCAAAAAACTCTGGGAGCCGGAGGCTACTTAATTAACTGTCATTCCCTGATTTAAGTACCCAAGTAAATTGACTCCTAAATCATCCCACAGAACAAATTCGTTAGTAAGCAATGAATAAGTTAGTACCTACTTATTAGGTACTTATTCAAGTTAAAAGCTCTCAAGATGAATGTTCCAAAGCACTTTTAAGTGATTAGGTACTTAGTCTGGAATATTTGTGTGAGTCAATATTGTTTGCGAATCTTTGGGCGAAATAATGAGATGCCTATTTTCGGACTTTCATCAATTGCTTGAATAGTTAAAGTTCGTCTTGGCAGTTCTACGAATTTCATTGTATAGAAAAGTAAATAAAAATACGTTTTGAGGTTATTCCCTACATACGAAGAACAGATTAAATAACATGATGCTCTTTGTTCCTCTCCTCTCTAAGCAAGCATCATTTTGTAGAAAGGGAAAAATTGATTGTCAAAGCTTTGCTGCGCAAAGGTAATGTTTGCGGAACTTTTCGCTCGTAACCGATTGAGTTTCGGGCTTTCGTATCTTGAAGATTTATGACAGCAAAATGCATAAAGTGCCACAAACTTATCTAAACCGGTGGCCAAAAGAGGAACTAACTAATTTAACTGTAAAATTTATTTTTCTGTCAACACTAAATGCGGTATCAGCGCCTCTCACCGGACCAGATAAATGTGTGGCACTGTACCTACCTATTGTACCTAATCATACGATAATATTATTTATTAAGATTGCTATGAGTATATTCTTTTATAGATGACTTACAAATAAATAAATTGTAGCTTTGTATTGTAGGTACTTGTATTATTCAACCCCGACCAACAGATAAAAATCTTCTTCTGAGTCAAACACTCGTAATATCAGAGGCAGCAATAAGCAACCCGCCCAACAAAATGAATATTTGCTTACACAAACAACGCGGCAATTCTTGGGAAATTACAAAATCATTTGTGGAAGTTGTTGAACATCGCGGTAGAGTTCCGAGGAGGCGTAACATTTGCGACAAAGTGCACTTTAAACTTGGATAAGAGTCGCAGTAGGCTCTGACGCGCTCCGTCAAAGGACTCGTATCGACTCGAGCTTGAACATTGCTTTTCTGAAAATCACGGACCTAGCGTAACAACATCTGCCTGAAAGCCTATGTAAACTTGATTTCAGTTTTTCGTCTTCTATAAACATTTAATATACCTAGGTAATGCTTTTTTGGCATAATGCTATTATGTCTATGTCTTATTCAGAATTCAAATACTAAATTAATTTAGATCTAACATGGAATATCTATGTTTAATCTTAATCTGGAAAGTTTACTTACAACGCTAGCGAAGCCGCTCTTGTACAAAGCTAGATAAGTCTATACCCGAATATCTAATCTTCATTTAGCTATTGGTGTAGGTAGTTGGTATTTGTAGTCATAGTTTAAGCAAATTACGAATACGTGCAGTGCAGATGTTAAGTTTAGCTTTCCTGTCAAATGAAGGTGCAGTGTGAGCTTTTCACTAAGAAGTTTAAAATTTTCGTAAGTTTTTCATCCGTTAAGTGATTCCGCTTCTAAGAAAGCGGAAGATTATTAGTAGCTACCTATGATGTAACGTGAGAACCGTGTTGGCGGCCGAATGGGGTTGAGCCTCGACTTTCAATCCAAAGGTCGTGGGTTCGAATCCCGGCCGTGTATCAATTGATTTTTCGTTTCGTAAAATTTATTTGCGCTATACCACGAGCTCTTAACAGTGAAGGAAAAAATCTTGATGAAACCCGCAGCTTAGTCAGCTCCACACGTATTGACTGAGAGGATGGTTTAGATGCTGGGTAAGCCTATTACATCTCAAATAATGTCCCAGGCACTACGGCGTCCCGCCGAGTGTAGGCATAGGTTGACTCCTAACGCTATATAAATCATCTACTATAGATGTAAAGGCCTAAGTTTTATGATGTAACAAGCTCTGTGTTAAGTTTGTTGGTCTGCTCGACCCTTGATCGAAACAAAAGGACCCGGCAGTCAGCTGCAAAACAAACAAAGGTTTTCAGAACCATTCTCTCTTCGAAACGACATTTGAGCCAGTCAAGTGCAAAATGGGCTTCGCCCCTTTTACTATGTGCATAAGAGACACTTTAAGATTTAAAACAAATCATAAAATCTTAATGTTCCTATCGTTCTAAATCTCAATTCAGGTAGATTCCGATAATGTTTGGGTTCAACGGGAAAATGGATAAAGTCTCAGCAAACCTAAAGTCAACACAGAAAGTTTCTTATTTTGGATTCACTATCCCCTTCGATCAATTAAGACTATCCCTTTATGGAGAATGGACATCGCAACAAAAGATTTAATACTCGTATCTAGAATTGACTTACCTATAGTATTCATGCATCTATAACAGCTAAATTCCAATCACATGTTATTTTTTTGTAGAAAGGAATGTCATAATTTTCATGTGAGTCATTCATGCATATTTTTTGTGCAAAAACATTTTACTCTGTCTAGTAAACTCAGCGAGACAAGAAGCATCAATCACTGGTATCACCTACAGTCAATTTGTTGTTAGAAAAATTGTTGAGTTGAATGGGCAAAAATGCTTTAAACGGAAATTCATTACGTTTTGTCAGGGGACGAAGATTGATGAGGGCAGATGATGTGTACCGATTGGTTTCCGACAAAGCCTGAATAGCCGTAATTGGATAATATTGACTATGTATTGAAAATTTTGGCCGAAATACCAAATTACCTTAGCCATTTTTGAACGAGACCATTTTGCTGAAAAATATAATCCGTAATGATTTTCATGAAAAATATTTGAAGCCAAACATTTTTGTTGAGGACAGAAATCTTTTGAAAGCTCTGAAAGGCTGCTTCAACTTCAAAAGTTGATAGAGATTTATTGAACTGACCTGTCTCTCGCTACTCCAAATCTGAAAAGAGAAAAATCATTTTGTTATTTTTAGTCTTGAAATCTTCACGAAATACGAAAGCAGTAGGTAGTAGGTACCTACTTTAAGTGGGTACCCAGGCGTCGGAAATCTGAACCGGATGGTTACCTAATTAATACCCTCTCGTGAGAGAAAGATAGAATAAACTAGTTATTAGGCGATATCAATAGAAGCGATTTTATGTGAAAAGTAAACTGTGCTTTTGTATCTACATTGAAAAACTTTAATTTAAACAAAGGAAAAATACTTTTAGGCAAGGCAATTAATTATGACTACTTTTACTACTCTTCTCACTATGTAGGTGTGAAAAGGAGAGGCTAGTTTCAACTAATCGAAAACTCGATAACCACAAGCTGTCCGCATTCCGAACTTCGCAGACGAAGGCTGCGCTTCGCCGCAGGCCCGAGCTTGCAATTTGTAATTATGCATTGAAGCTCGTGGTTAACATTTATTTCAATAAAATCTACATTCACTAGTATACTCGTAGTAGCTACTCCCATTTCACAACCAGTGTAGTAACTACTTGTCGCAGCAAGAGCTGTGCTGCTCTGTACCGGGTCATTGATAACGAGCGCTTCAATTGACATGGAGCTGCTGGAGCAAACGCTGAGGGATAGCTTTATTTTTTGTATGTGCTTTTATTCCTGATTCGTGTTTATTGTATTGTTGCAAAAATATTCTAATCTACATTGTAATATCATGAGTCATTTAAAATAATCTGAGGGAGGCGTATGCTCATTGCTCAATTCACACCATACATAAGTTAGTCATTTGCATTGTTCTAAGTAGCTATAATATGATAATCACGAGCTATAAGCGGTAAAAAAATATTTGAGAAAACTAAGTATGTAGTAGTATCCTCATTTGATTGGTTAGCTACTTAAAAATTCAGTATTATAAAAACACAAATAGACTGTATGAAGTAAAACGTTATTTTATACAGAAATAAAATTAATTTACCTACTTCCCAGCAAGAAGAAAGTCGGCATCATTGCTTCTTTACATTACTCATCTGAGCGTTGGATAATTTTCCGCGTGTTGTGTGAATTTGCGAAATCTCTTCCTTTTCATGTCGACGAAAAATGTTTGATGTTTACCGCCAACGGTGATGAAGCAACTTTTGACAGATATATCTTAATCTTTCCGTAAGCTTAGTTGGTAATAGTAGCTAAGGCTTATGGTACTAATAGCCTTCAACGCTGTAGATCGTGGTTTCTATTCCCAACCAGGACGAATATTTGTTTGATACAATGCATAGGTTCTTTCTGTGTGGGAGTCAAAAATTATGATAAAAATACGTAGGTAAGAGTATTTATAAAAATAAATATGACATACCTATTATATCTTCTTACCATAATATAAGTTATACTTAGTATAATATAGGCTATAAGGTGAAATATCTACATATAATTAAATAAATATGAGCCAGAAGATTACTGAATTTATCAGTAATCTTCTGGCTTTTGGAACCAGCGCCATACTATTACTTACCCCCAGGGTCTAATGCTTAACGGGGACCTTTTTGAGTTTTCACAAACTACTGATGAGTTCATGCATACATATTGCATATAACAAACTGTCAAAAGTTACTTTATAGGATGCCAGTAAAGTAAATACTCATTTACACAAATAAGAAAATTATTTTTCATTGTTAGGGAAATGGGGTGGAGTGAAATAATGCCAACAGAGTTTTATTTACGAGTTTTTATGGTATTTATTTTTGCTGTTGAAGATTCGGTGAAGCAATATTAGAATAAATCAAAATTAAAATTTTCTCCATAGCGGTTCAAGCTTATTTCATTTAAATAATAAAACGAATTCATCCATGTTCCATCGTTCGCTTGTCCTTCAAATCGCAAGCAGCTACGATACTACGAGGTCTACGAGAAACAGCTACGTGAGCGCTACGCTGCAACAGCTCTAAGAACTTTGATATTAAGATTTTTTTCTGAGAAATATCAACGAGAAATGCTTTCAATATTAAATTGTATGGAAATAAAATACTATTTAAATCCAATGCGCAATAGAAGATTAAGAGAGTAGAGTTGAATACTTCATGGTTTTACGTCTTATCTTTTTCCGAAATTTATATTCAATCAAAGTGTGTAAAAATCACGTTCAAAGATTCCGGTTCGTCAAAACATATACCTTTTATTATACATATAAACACATATCAAGCTAATAAAAACGCGTTAAAACTGATAGAATAGCCATAGCATGTGCTATCAAGTTTTATTATAACTTTATTTAAAACTATTTGTAAGAACCTCATCGTAATATCGTTTCAAAACTCGTTTACCCATAAGCTCGGTAATCCGAATCAGTCTACGATTGCCGCTGTAATCCCGCGTGTAATCGCAAGTTAACATTAGTAGGAGTTATGTTGGTAATTAGTCTAAGGCTGACCCCTCGTTGTCCTAATCAAATTGTTCAGTGTAGGCTGGGAAGTTAAGTGATGTGTTTACATAAGGTCTGTTTTCTGGATATAATAAAAAATAGTTTAGATTGTTTTAATGTAGCGTAATTTACATTTCCGTTTTAGAAAGGTTTACTGCATATTTAATTGATAGAACTTTACTAAATAGACTTTATGGTTAGTGGCAAACGATCTTTAGTTATGTGTGGTGTTTTTTTTAAATGCCATTTCTCTAGGTTGTTAAGTAAGTGACAGCTTTTAAAAAGTGTCTTATGACCTTTTGGTTGCTGACGACGACACGACGGAATGAAGCTCTTTAAAAACAAGTTGCCCTATATAATTTTAACATTATTTTGCTGTTATTTTTTTTTGCCAAACTTATCATTTTCCGCAATCTACTCCATCAAAAACATAATAAAGAAAAATGAGACGATAAAGTACAATCTAAGTAGTAACTAATTTATTTATTCAAGACGTTATTCCTCAAGCCCTGCTTCAATCTTATCCCGGGAGAGTTCATTACTGAATCCCTTCTCAAGACACGAGTAAGAATGAATTCCTGAAATTCACGATACTAGACACTTTGACACGCTAAGATTCCATGTGGGTGTTTGTTACTAATTATTTTCGTGTTACAGAGTATCTCGTGATGACTCGTGAGATCACTGAGGCAAAAAAATATCCTTTCTACTACTCGAAATATTAAATATGAAAGTTTATAAGTACCTATGTTTGTGTTTTAATTTAAATGATGTTAGCAAGTAAATAAACAAGTGAAGTGAATGAACAGAGACATGGTCCCTCACTATGGGCCTCATAAGAAGGCTCAAGGTCGCTCAACGAGCTATGCTTGGTGTTTCTCTGCGAGATCGAATCAGAAATGAAGAGATCCGTAGACGCACTAAAGTCACCGACAGAGCCCACAGGATTAGCAAGTTGAAGTGGCAGTGGGCGAGGCAAAGAGCTCGTAGAACTGACGGCCGTTGGGGCAGAAAAGCTCTCGAGTGGAGACCACTCACTGAAAATCGCAACAGAGGACGGCCCCCCACTAGATGGAAAGACGATCTGATGAAGGTTGCTGGGAGCCGTAGGGTGGCTGCATAAGATCGATCGCTGTGGAAATCGATGGCTATGTTTAGCAGTGGACGTCTTTGGCTGAAATGATGATGATGAACAAGTGAATCGATCTGGTTGAAATTTGAAATATTGAAAGCCTGGCAATATATAAGCAACACAAAATGGTAGTACCAAACTGTGGATGGCAGCTAGTCATATGGCATACTACAAAATATGAGCATGTGCTGTGCATGTGCCTAATATGCATTTAGATATGTCTTTATAGCTACCCCCTTTTACATGCCTTATTTTTATTTACTTATTTTATTTACCTACTTGGATTAGGTCATGGGGCTAAACGGCACTCTGTATGTTGCAAATTTGCAATTTCTACCAATATTTTGTGATTAGTATTTTCAAAATCCTTGTATTGCAGTTAAATTCTGTTTACACGGTGTCATGGGCGGATCCAGGATTTTTTTCTGGGGGGGGGCACAAGAAACAAAAACTGACAAAAATTTCACAATTTATTAATTTTTCGTAGTTAGTAGGTACACAAAAATATCGTCTGGGTCCGAAAATATCGAATAGCACGGTGTGCTATTCATAATTAGCTAGATGCGCTTGTAATTAGTACTAAGCTCTGTTGTTTGGGATTATTATTGGACACGAATGATAAATTAATGCACACTAATATTGCCTATAAACCGTAAAATTAGCCCGTTGCTGCCCTCGCTAATATATCCGATTGAATGCTTTGCACATAAATATTGTTCCTTGCGGTTATTTTTTACATTTTTAATAGCTTTTAAAATGACGTTAAGGGTTGTAGCACAGTCCAGCCGAGCCGAACACGCCGTGTTGAACAGTGAATTCTATTAGAGAAAATGCTGCTGACGTCAGAAGCGAACCGCATTTTCTGACGTCATCAGCATTTTTTGTATAGAAAAATGACTGCGGCGCGTACGGCGCGGACTAGTGTGCGATCAGGATGATGCACGTGTTTTGAAAGACATTCTGAAAAAGTATAGTCTAGATAAAATTATAACAAAATTTCAATAAATACATTGAGAAAGTGGTTTAAATTGATAAACCTATGTTGCGCGGCCCGTTTTCTAAACAATTGCTCGAAGGTATCGTCCCACTTGGCCAACACTTAAAAACCCAAAATTATTTGGCTTCTAATTAAAGTTATCAAGCCCCACCATACTCGCTAAGCTCACTGCTTGATGCATTGTTTTGTACACGAAGTATTTTGCATAATTTTCCACACTTTGCACGTTTGGCAAGCATGAAATGCATAAAATATGGCGGGAATAAAAACGTACCATAAATATGCTCTATGAAATGCACATTGCAATTTTTCTTAGCGCTAATATTTCTGTCTGTAGAATTCACTGGGTATTTGAAGAGAGAATATTAGTGGTGTTCAGCCTGATTTACGCTTTTCTTTTGGTACTGAAATATAGTGATATTTTAGATTGAAATGTTGGTTGTTATATCAATTTATTTGGTGAAGTTTATCAAGGAAAATAAATGAAATGTTATTTTTGAGCGGCTATCGTTGTTTATAATTAGCTCTTAGTAATTTTACATAGGTACCTACTCCATCTGATACTAGACTTTTCTTCCGGTCTACCAATCACTAAGTGTAAGAAAAATAAAATCATTTGTTCACGAAATAAAGGAATTGGTAGCTTCCAAATACGACCACTGTGAGGTACAATTTGTCCAATATTGGGTATTTAATTTGCGGTGTTTCTTCATTTGGCTCGCGTCCAGCGCTCCGCGCCATATTTCCAACGAACTTCAACTCCAACTAAAAAGTTTGTGTTCTTCTATTTTCCTTGAGACTTTGTAGGTACAACACCAAAAACAATTCCCAAAATCTTCTTCACAATTGTTTCCAGACTTTGTATTTAGCTGTTTATGTGTACTATTCTACGTAATTTGGATAGTTATCCAAAGAGTGAATTAATTGATATTAAAACTGCTGGAACAAAGCTGGCGATAGCAAATCTTGGAAAATAATAGGTACGCTAGCTAGACGTTATAGTCAACTGTACTTTAATCTGTGTAATAACCACAGTTTAATTTAATTAGACGGTTGTGAAGTCTACGAACCCAAACCACAGAATACAGATCAAACTACGGCTTACATTTGCCACAGTTCATAAACAAACAAACATAATTAAAAAGTTTAACCACCTCCAGCGTACGAGTACACAAAAAGTGAATTATCTACCGAATTCCGCTACCCATGCAAAGGTAAGAGTAGGTGTTGAGTCATGTGTGGAGACTGTGTACAGGCAATTTATAAATACATTTTAGTTGTCTATTCCTCATTGATATATTGATACATAGATAATTTTTTATTCATTGCCATACCGGTCTTGTGTTTTATAAAAAAAATCGCTTTGTATTCAAATATTGTTATTTTTTTCCAGGCAAGCAACTTCTGGACTGTTATTTAATAATTAATATTACATAATAGTGTGATCAAAAGGGACCTGAAAGTGCAATCGTTTTCTGTTAATAATATCATGGTCTAATAATAATTGTGGAAAGCGACTATAATTAACGGATAATACTAAGATATTATTTTTGCTTTCAAGACAAGATCGGCAAAGCAATGGAAACCAACCATCAAATAAAACACGAGCTTAAAAGTTTAATTTTATAGGCTATTAATAATCGCAGTCTAAAAAAAGTTGCTCTATTTCCATCGCTCGTATAAACTAGCCCCGCATAATGTCTGGAGTGCGGTAGCGTGAAGCGGGCTTAATCGAAAAATTCCTGCAAACATTCCTTGAACACTTGCATGATTCAAGAACCTCGTCTCCAATACGTATTGATCGATGTTTTGAGATGGAGACGATGAGGTAACGCTTTTCGGAAACATAATGAGCTGATATGCTGATGTTTATTGACTTTGCAAGAATGTTTAGCGCTTTGCATTGGAATGTAGAACATACCTATAAGACGAATTAAGGTAATATGTGAATTTCTTTGGAAGATAAGTGGGAATTTTAAATGAGCTACATTAGCTACACTTTTTAGTTTTTTATTTTCTATCAATGAGGATCAAGCAGGAAATATATATACATACTCATAAGCCAGTACTAATTTCTAAAATATATAAATAAATAAATACAATAAATAATGCTGGACTTTTTCACACAGCATCATCTAGCCCCAAAGTAAGCAGAGCTTGTGTTATGGGTACTACATGACTGATATATTACTTATATACTTTTTGATTATACAGGTTGTAAAAAGACGTCTACCGAAGCCGAAAGGGGTAGGTACAGCATCCCAACACACAACCAAATCCAAAAGGATTTTCCGAAATATGCACTAAATCCGGAGAAAACAGCGTTTGAAGAGTACTGTTTGCGTATGTTTTTGGCGCGTTTTTTTACGTAGATTGCTGGATTTTGAGTTTTAAATGTTTTTTTCTTTTATAAATGAAATTATTAGGTAGGTATGGTCTTATTATGTTGTAATAGTAGTAAATAGGCGAAAATAACAAAGCATGACGAAGCTAAGTCAAAAAAAATTTTTGCCTTTTTTTTTCGCTAAATATGTTTAGAATCATGGTCTGATTACAACCCCTCAGTTTTCGGTAGCAGTCTTTTTACACCTTGTATATGGTGGAAAATGTCATCACACCAAGAAAACTTTAGCACGTGTAAACTAAAGCTTTTCTTCTCACACGCCCTATACTGTTTCGCCACTTCAGTAACTAAGATAAATATTGGTTTATAGTTTACGCGCAAAGTATTTTGAATAGTCTTTGATCGAATTTCACCTGATGCGTAAACGCAATACAGTCTCCAACAAAAGTGATTTTTCACTATAAATAAATAAGGCTGGACATTTCACACAGCATCATCTAGCCCCAAACTAAGCAAAGCTTGTACTATGGGAACCAGATAACTGATACTACTTATATACTTATTGTTTATAAATACATACATATTATACATAGAAACACCCAGACCCGAGATAGAAATGAAATTACATCTTTGCTTCTGACTCTGAGAGATATTTAAATAATTGAATGTAGTTTAAAGCTTCGTTTCAACCTAGTCATTAAATAAAAAAGAGACTAACTAAAAACTTGAAACAAGCATCTTTCGTTTTAATTAGTACCAAAAGCTATTTACTATGACTTAATATGATTACAAAGTGAAATCATTCTATCTTGATAGATTTTCAAAGTTAGGGTTATTGAATTTAATTGTTAAACCAAGAGACCCCTTTTTGCTATGTTCGATGTATTATCTTATGAGTGGGAACCACCACACGTTTGCTTTGAGCTTGTTCCGTTCAGGAAAGTACATGAGTATTCAGTACCTTCTCTACTCGACTGTCCGCACGCATGTTTAAACTTAAATAACTGCCGGTTGTGGCGGGCTGGGTCGCTAGTGAGTTTATAATGTAAATACAAACCACATGGCCGAGGTAATGCTTGCTCAAGATACCCTTCGAACCTCAACGTTTTTATTCGGTACGATACGACATCTGTAGAGAGCACTTATAATGCAAAATCGCAAATCTACACTAATATTATAAAGAGGAAAGATTTGTTTGTTTGTATGTTTGATAGTTTGAATTGGCTCTGAAACTACTGGACCGATTTGAAAAATTCTTTCACCATTAGAATCCTACATTATTCCTGATGAACATAGGCTATATTTTATCCCGGGAAAGTGAAGTTTTCCCGAGGGACCGCGGATAACACCGCGACGGACAGCTAGTTATCGAATAAAATGACGCCTTTTCATATTGCTTCTCACAGAATTGTAATCGGACAATCAAAAGGCCAAGATCTATATTATGATATCATCATGTTGTGTGAGCATGTACAGTACACTGATATTTCTTGTCGTTAATGTGATACTTGGTGTACGAAATATTATCTGAGCTTCATTAGTTTTCTGTTGTCTTGACGATACTTTTTGTTCATCTATCGTTATGAACGATTAAAGAGGGTCGTATGGTTAAAAAGCTTTTAAACTTTCTACAGGAATTTATAGCGGTGTATACCTATGGCGTTCGTTTAATTAAACTTTTCAGGTTATACAACATTTGGTGAAATACGCTTAATTTGATGGTTTTAATTTTGAATTGTTTGTTAAACGTTTTGTTCACTATTTGTTTCATACGGTACGGTTAAATTGTCGGTTAACTGAAATTCGGATCAACAAGCTTAAAAATTCAGCCACATAGTTGGTCTTTGGGGACATAGTCGTGACTAGGTGACCTGTTTGTTGTACTGCATTATTTTGGAGGATTTGTGTGAGTTGTCTCTAGAAGTAAATACCTAGACACAATGTAGGTTCCTACCTTATATACCTACTTAAAGTAAAAACTTTCTCCTTCAAAGCGCACTTAAAACCCTACCACCACAGGAGTACCATCGGAAAACTTCTTCTTCTTTTTAAGTTACTACTTCTAGACGAGAAGAAAAAAAGTCAACTTTTTTCGTTTTCCCTTGTAAAATGCAATCTTTGTGGATAATCATGTCTCACAAAGGAAAGATAATGAGTTCCTTTAAGCTATTGTGTCACTCCTCTTTGTCACCTCAGATTTCTGATTTATTTCAGCGTTGTTGTATTTATTCTGAATGTTTGTGTATAACAGGCGTTCGTAATTGTAAATGTTGGAACAGTGGGAAACCAATGTTTAATTATGTTTAGTGGTTTGTTTGAAGCTAGATTGATAGGCAAATGGTTGTCATCACTGTTGAGTCAGTTCATCTTAATAGTCAACGATAAGGCTTGGTTTCCGGGGTAATTAAATGCCTCCACCACATACACTATCTTCCATTAGGGTTGGGGTAAACGATCGAATCACGTAGATGGAGAGAACCTTATGTAAAAGAGGGTGAAACTAGTGGACTGTATAACATGGACTGGTATAATGTAATAATTCGTATTGAACAAATAGAGAAAACTGACGATGATAAAAGTTAGGTTGAATCGCGGGACGTGGGTCTGTGCGCGGTGGGGTCCCGAAGGCGAGTGCTGGAGTGTGGAGGGCCTGCGCGCGCGCTCGCCCGCTGTGACCGCGATGACGTCAGCCTCCCCGCTCGTTTCCTCCCGTGCGTAAAGGATCCGGTCTTGGACACCTTAAATAAAATCAGGCTTTTCAACGGTATTCAGCGCAAATGATGCTACTTTTCAAAGGCCATTTGAAACTCCTGGCTATGCTTTAAAAAGCAAAGCCTTGATTATAATGTTGAGCATTCAAATTGAGAGCGCGCAGTGTAAGCGCTGCGGTGAGAATTGCGGAGCCGAGCGCTTATACGCCAGTTAGCGACGGAATGAACTTTAAATTTACACACGTAATGCAGAAAAATGTGTGTTATTATGTGTTGTACAGGTGAGAATTTTTGCGACCGCTTCCACAAATTGTAGGGGACTTATTCCACAGGATGAAAGCAAAGAAGTCCTACTTTTCAAAATGTTTATTTACAGAAACTAAGCTACACTAAATAGAATCAGTCAAGCAATCTAAGCATCATCGTAAAAACGATTAATACTTGTGCTAAGAGAATTAAGTTTTATTAAGGTAAGTATATAAGTGCACTAAGTATGCAAAGTAGGTTGGGTAACGCTGAAGTTGAGAAATATAATTCCTTTACTCAAGAATATGCAAATCCTGGATGGCACGGTCAGGAGCGACAGTTCACTACCAGCTAATTAAAGTTAGGAGTAGATAAATAATTATTCGCAACACGAAAAACTAGGTAAATAAAGTACTCAAAATTGTAATAAAACAATGAAAATGAATTATCTCTTCTAATTTTGCTCAAATAACAAGTATGCTAACGAATATTACGTTATTAATTAAATAGGCCGAAACGCGGCGTCCTTCGAAAACAGAATATTCTGATGAATTTCAAAATTGTCTCCTTGAGACAGAATCAGGTTTGTTACTCGTTGAAATGAAAAGGTTGTGATATTAGGCGTAATTATAGAATTCATAGAAGCGAATCTCAACTCGGGGATGTCATGGTATTCAGATGAGTTTCACGTCTGTATCATGTATTCTTTTGGACTATCGTAGCTGTTTATAATTTTGTTCTGATTCTGCGTCCGGAAAGTTGAAAACTTTTGCGGGCAAACTCCATGATAGGTCTGGTCTGTATATAAACTACAGAAACAATACGCTAATATGTATAAGTTTGAGTCCGAATAAGAACGAGAGATGCAATTTAGTTAAAATTCCATCCCACTCACATAATAAAGCTGAAAGTTTGTGAGTTTGTTTAGATAAATAAATAAATAATAAATAATGCTGGACTTTTTCACACAGCATCATCTAGCCCCAAAGTAAGCAGAGCTTGTGTTATGGGTACTAAGATGATTGATATACTACTTATATACTTTTTTGTTTGTAAATACATACATATTATACATAGAAACACCCAGACCCGAGACAAATATTTGTAGATCATACAAACATTGGTCCCGATGTTTATATGTTTGTGTTTCAATCACGCCTAACCCAGTGAACCGATTTGGATGAAACTAGGAATAGGCGTAGATAGTGACCTGGAATAGCATATAGGCTATTCAAAATGTTGGTAGGTACCACGCGGGCGAAGCCGCGCGCAGAAGCTAGTAGAATAATAAATAATTATAGTACGTTTGGATATTTCAATCACGTCTTATCCAGGTATATTCTGATTTGGTTTTATTGAAAAAATATGATTGAAATATCATCTATCTACCTACTTCTCATTTTGGCTTTGAGTTAATGCTTATTATGCCCCGTATTCTTCAGTGAATTAAGAGAAGGAAGTTACGAGCTGCATAATTAATCCCTTTAAAATTGAATTAAAACTGTTGATTAGTCAAGGAATTTGGACATTTTTACTTAAATTATTTTACTGGCAAAAATATTTTGCTAAATATTTTTATCTTGTATTAAATATTTGTTTTATACCCACAAAATAAACCAAAAGGTTACGGACAAACATACATAACCACATGTAAATACACAGTGTAGAAACCTCCTGTTTGAAGTCGGCAAAAAAAAGCTCTTTCAATATAGTTGCCATTGAGATCGCAAAGTTTTGGTTTCATTCAGAGTTTTCAACGATAGGAAGTAATTTTCCGTCGAGACTTATTGAAAATGCTCCGAGTTATTGAAGACTAGAGGCTACATACATATGGGAGTGTCGCCGTCGACTTTGACAAATTGCCTCTGGGTACGTAGGCTGTCAGGGGAAATTATTTTAAGCGCCCGCATGCCTCCCTGACTTGCTCTTGTCTGGATCGGAAGTCTGACTTTTTTGCACTCTCTAGCAATTAGGTACATTTGGCTGGAAAAAGCTAATCAATCTCAGTGTATTTTTTGTGATAATGTATAAAAATTTAATATACATGTGTATAGTTTTGAGTTTGGTTTGAGTCCATCTCTAACTAGTTATTAATAATTTAACGAATCTTAAATGCATGTATTTCTCAGTAAATATTGGACAATGCAAGATGTGCGGAGAACCATTAAATGAAAAAAAATGACCGAAAGATAATTTAAGAAGAAGATCTCATACAAATTGTTTCCTTTTTCTTCACGATTATACCCTAGCACTATTATGTCTAGAGTCAGACGTCGAACACAATATGAAGAATTTGATGAGGGTCAAATGAAGCGTATGAGGAGTTTGATCAAGTGGAAGTCCACGGTCTCTTCATTTCACCAAAGAAAAAAAGAAACATTACATCATATTCTTTTTAAGAAAAAGAAATTAACTTATTACTCACAAAAGGTTGTTGACTGGCGTAAACAAATTATTAAGACCCCTCGCAGACTGCAGACTTTCTATCGGCCGATAGTTGAGACGGAAGATACTTCGACTTACTTCTCCATACTCATTACGAGCCGAAGTATGTTCCGTCTCAACTATCGGCCGATAGAAAGTCTGCAGTCTGCGAGGGATCTAAGCCTTACTGAGACGTTGTTCCGACAATTTGGCGCTACTTTTTGAAATTGTTTCCTTGCAAGTCGTTAGCCTCTGAATGAAAGTTACAAATACAAGCGGGTCGGTTAACGAAGCCATTTTGGGGTAATGCGAGTCGTTTTAGACTGAGTGTGGCCTCGGGGAGTGATACAGACTCTTATCTTGTAGATGAGAATGAAAGGGGTGACTTACGAGTGTCTGAGTTGAGAAAAGCATAAGGATCGAAATCCTTTCTTGTTCGGAATACTTATTTGTTTCGTTGTTTATTACTTAAAAGCTACGGCACTATCTTCAATTAATGTAGGTACTTACTTCAACTACCAGAACATTTATGTTTTTTGGGAGCAAAAAAAAATACGAGTAGGAACCTAAACATTATTATTCAAAGAGCAGTGTTGATGTTTTAAAATCCGAAGTTTAACTTAAGCTTCTACTCGTCTGCGTTCCAAAAAAACGCTGGTCGCTATTTGATTGCCATAACATTGTTGGATAAGTAAGTTCGTATGAATCCTACCAACTCCCGTAACGGAGGTTTTAGGACGCTTTAAGGCCTCCGTCATGGCTTAACGACTTGATAGCCGGCACCGACAATTTAAAGTGGCCTCCAAAGCACGGAAGTCCTCAGATGAAAATGCCACTGGCGGTCACCCATCCACTTACTGACCGTGTAGAACGTCGCTTAACTTTGCAAGCACGACCACGAGCGCTTCTAGTTAGTCTGATATACCTACTAAACAATGGGAATTGTCGATAATAGAGTTACCTAAGCGACCAAGTCTACTGACTCGTAGACAGTAACCCTGTTTGTAATGAGCCCTAAGTTCCTATTCAAGCAGTTGCTTAATCTGTTGCCATCGCTTTGACATAGGATTGCATTGCACATTTTAGGATAATATATAAAATTGGAAAGACTAGGCAACGTACTCGTAAAACAAATAACGGACAATAATAACGTTTGGCATCTCAATTAAAGGTTGTTAAACAACCTATGTTTATGTTTACGCAAACAGTTTACGCAGCAGTACAAGTAGGTACATAGGTATGTACCTATGTACCTACTTGTACTGCTAAAGTCAGAACCTTTGGCTTAGGAAAAAGCCATATTGAGTAGTTGACAGATAGCATTGCCGGGGATGGAGTTTCACGGCCGTCACGGACGATGTCTTTTAGGAAACCAAATCCTATAGTATCTTTGGCCTTTGCAAAGGACATGAGATTTGAGCGGATAATCCTGGATAATTTTGACAATCTCATCGCAGGTGGGAAACTCAGATTGGACTTGCAAATCCCGTCGAGATTGCCTTAACTTTCACCGTATCTATTGAAGGGGAACAGATTCCCTGAATTTTCTGATTAGAGGACCAGAATTTCAAAGCAATCCTCGTAATGAAAAGACAATATTCGAAGAGATTATTAGAATTCCATCACTCTGCCATTTGATAATATCTGTCGCCTTTTTCTATTGCTTGCGTTTTGGTCAATTACATCTCATGCCTTCTTGAACAATCTTTCAATTCAGGAACAGAATTTATAATAACAAACAATTTTGTTCGAAATAGCAAAGTGATTTAACCTGACGCAATCTCGCAATGTTCAATCCATAACTCTGATATAATTTAATCAATACTCAGATTAATTTTGATTGAGACCATGAATATGGAAATTGATTGATTGATTCTATCCAGATAATATTCGACTTTCGAATGAGGCGCACTCTGGAAAAAAAAACAAGGTTGAATGGAAACGCTATACATTTTAGCGGCAAAAAAAAATTTATGAATTAAATTACAAATTACCCATATCCACTTCCGTATGTAGGTGTGTATTACTAAACATAGATTGAGCGAGCCAGATTAATTACAACCACAGAATACAGAATGATGTTACGCCCATACAATTAATAGGTACATTTTCGAATACACTCACATAAAATATTCTGTAAGAAGTAAACTCAACTTTATTTTATGGAGGATACAGTTGGTTTTAAACGTGGCTAAATGATTTGGAATGTGTGGACTGCCTATTGGGTTGAAGATGTTTCTGAACTTTAATTAATTCCATACTAAGTCGTACGTAAGCAACCCAACTTGTAAGTGGGCCCTTACACTTGAAAGAGCACATTGTTATTCTAGATCCTGCTCGTAGATTCCGTATAGTTTATCTTCTAAGAAACTATTGCCGTAATATGGTGGCCTTTATGGAACTGTTTCTTCAGACTTCAGGCATCATTACAGCGTTGAAAACAAAGGCTGAAAGTTATGAATCCCAAAAAAAGTGTGGTAGTTCTTCCCCTGGGGCAAAAAGGTGAAAAACGTTGGTAAAACGGTGAGCGCCACTAGTATACAAAAAACACTAGTATAAGTATTCAATACACTAAAACTAAATAATCTTCTCTGTAAGGACGTTTCTATTACGCCTGAAGCTTTTTATGAAATGAAGCTCAAAGTTCACGCTGAACTATTTTACTGTAACAATAATAATACGAGCATCATTCACTATCAATACATTTAGTTCACAAGTTTCACAAACCTCTATTGAGTGAATATACTGGGCGTGTAAAGTCAAGCAGCAAACCATACATTTAATACCTTTGTAGTCAGTGGATTGGAAAGATGGCAAGTTTGTGGATCGAAAAAATTGATTATCCCAAAAAAAGCTTCCTTTATAGGTACATACTAATTGGTGTACCTACTGATGTCATAAGAACATGTAAATTTTTCAGTTGTAAAATACAAACAGACTGGCGCGACAGGCGTAATTTTGTACTTATTCGTTTCCACTCACATTTCGACCTAAAAAGTCTATGTTTCCACTAGATTTTTGGGAAACGTCACGCCAGTGATGTTTTTTTACTAGCAGTTTCCAGGAAACCGGCTTACAAACAGGCTGCAACTTACAAGTGGCTCGTGCTGGTAGGCGGTAGCTCTTATTCAAATGCAGAATTCTGATCCATTTAGGATGCGAGGAATGGAGTGCTGGGATGCATGCGGTCTCATAGACCGTTTCACATTGTACGCCACCGACAACTAAGCGGATTGCATTGATTAAGACATCTGTATTTGCATGGTTTATCGTAGCAAATATTTTAGAACTTTACATATCACAACCATGCTTGTTAGAAAATAATTAAAAACTGCAATGTAGAAATGGTACTGCGGCGAAAGGCTATTCTAGAGTAAAAGTTTCGCAAGTAAAAGCTTTTAGGGTTAACCAAAGGGTAAAACGGGAAACGGGAAGTAAGACTTCGCTGTCTGTCTGTCTGTCCGTCTGTCACCAGGCTGTATCTCATGGACCGTGATAGTTAGACAGTTGATGATGTAGGTTTTTATGTTGCCGCTATACGAGTAACAACAAATGCTAAAAAACACAATGAAATAAATATTAAATCCCATACAACGAATGTGTTTTTTTTGGCTGTTTATATAGATAATACGATACGGAACCCTTCGTGCGCGAGTCCGACTCACACTTGGCTGGTTTTTTTGCTTACGTTTTAATCATAGCACTTTATACACAGGGTGCAATGCAATCTATCAGCCCGTCATATAGGTATCGGGTCGGTGACAGTGTTGGACAAGAGAATCCCGATCCTCGCACCATCCTGCACTAATGGACCATTATAACGCAAAGCTCCACTTCAGTTCTTTTCTCTTGAAACTGCAAGTAATGGCCGTTCAGTTTTACTAAGGCCCTTGAGTTATGAGAAAATAATTGAAAATAATTGCCAGTAAAAGGTTGAATCAGTGGTGTGTAAGTAGGTATTTCTGAATAACTTTTGCTCTTCTGACCAAGTTCAAAAAATTAGGCAAAAAATTCGGCAGAATCTGTTCCCCGAATACTCGAAGACGCCTGGACTGATTTGAGAAAATTCTTTAATTTTTGAAAGAGAACACTTCCCAGATGGTCCCATATAATTTTAATTCTAAGGGATAGATTATTTTCCCACAAAACTCATAAAACTCACTTCTAATTTTCGACCCATGTTGAAAATTGAAGTCTGTTTTCTTTTTTGTTATTTAAACGTACGTAATTATTGTACTTTTCATAACAACGAAATTCGGTGATTCGATGAATGTAATTCAACTGACTCACACGAGATCTATGCTGTCAACAAACGAGATAGTATCTTTCAATTCGTGGCAGCCAGTGCAAATCGTTGCGCCATAATTGGGTCCATTTACCAACCACATCCAGTCCGAATACTAGTCGCATCCGTTAGTGTCACGTCTATTGTTCGAAGCCAAAGTGAGTTCTGTCTGGTCATTGAATCGCATAAAAATTTCACCAACTGCATGGTGAATTTATACGTTAAACATGCACTACGGACGATTTCTAACAAAAACATTTTGTGCTTTTTCTCGTGATTTGTTCAAATATTTTTGTAGCTCATCTCTACAGGCATCTGTTTAAAGGCATATATAAAACCAAAAACTGTTCAGAAATCGTTTAAAAAATATTTTGCTTCAACCAATTCACTTGACTAAACATTCGTAGTCCCCAAATGGCAATAAAAATTCTGGATAACCATAAACTTTACGATCAATTTTCAAAGATACGATTCATCTTTAATTTTAATTTAGAGAACTGATTGGTTTGCGGTCTCCTTTAGTTCCTTCTATTATTTCATATGCTTAAATAGCAACTCTGTTCCTCGACGAACAAAGTAATTTCATATCAGGATGACTCCCACTTAACGCTGGTTTGCAAAATCCGGTCTATTCGAGAGCCGCCATATTCAAAGCCGCGCAAATCGTTATGCAAATCATGGAAAGCCAATCAGCACGGGACCGCGATATCTGAATAATACAGGTCAATACGAGGTAATGATTCCACTTAGCTCTCCATGTTCGCCGCTGTAACAACAGATTTTGCAAATTGTGATTGATGTGAAGCACCACTAGTACTGCCGCTCAGTCGGTCGCGCCCAAAAAAGAAGTTACGACTAGGAAAGACAACACTTTAAACTTCAACGACCTTACTACAAGTGCTACAAGCTTGTTTAGAATTTAGACCATGAAGATAACGTAACATCTCATTGTCAGTCTCCAATAAAAATAAAATAAAATAGCCCTGGCCCTATAATATGATGAGACACTACGAGTGATATAGGAAAGTGTAAATTTTTCTTTCACATTGATCACGTTTACTCAAATTGGTGAATTACTTTCAATATATTATGCAGCTATTTATACAATTAATTTAAAGGATAACTCCAAACCGCTTCTTTGTTATGCCGTTAATGTCTGGTAGAGATCGCTATTTAGCGATAAGACCGCCTATTGTATGTCATTATGTTATTTTGTTTAGTTTTCTATTTTTGTTTATTTTTATTATGTGGTGTGCAATACAGTATTTTCTATCTATCTTCTATCTATGCATATTATCGTTAGGTTCTTGGTAGTCTAGACAAAGTGCTTTTGAAGCAGAATGTCAGGTTTAAAATCTCAACTTCATTTTCTCAAAAGACCATACGATTTTGTCTCTCAGCAATATGGGGCGCACACGTTACCAGCTTTTATTTATGTTGGTTCTGAGCCATAAACTTTGTAGAACCTCGTCTGGCTATAGTTATTGCCTACATTAGCCAGGGTTCTGCCACAAAATAGATAATCATTCTGGACAGAAGTGAGACTCCTTATTTGTAATGATCCTATTCGCTTTATGCATACTTTTGTTTGTAGACTGACCGAGGTCGGCTGCAGTTTAGCTACTTTTACTCCTTGGAGCTAAAACTTGGCACGGATACTTCGCAAATGAGTTACACTTCTGTATAAAATTTTCATTTTCCGTTTCACGGTTCAGTTATCTACCACAAGAAAGGAACTGTTCACATTTTCAGTTTAATTTAACGTGGCTTTAAATTTTCTTTAAATCGTGGTTACTTTGTGGCCTTTTAGCATTCGCTTCAGTTAACAAGACTTTTCTTGTTCTTTGAAGATGCGAGCTCGTGAAGTTTTATCTGAACAGCCTGTAG
Source organism: Epirrhoe alternata (assembly GCA_963565295.1). Classification (NCBI taxonomy): domain Eukaryota; kingdom Metazoa; phylum Arthropoda; class Insecta; order Lepidoptera; family Geometridae; genus Epirrhoe; species Epirrhoe alternata. The sequence continues at coordinate 4,940,273 of OY751381.1, read as the reverse complement.
TATTATTGTCAATAATTTTGCCCACTCTAGATTAATTAGTCTAACTTTTCGAGCTGAAATTGTGTCACTTCAGCTAAGTTAGGTGGTAGGCTAAAATAAAATAAATAGAGATGTGTTGGTGGACTGGGTAAACTCTGTCGTTCGATGATAATACCGTATTAATCAACCAAACTTTATCAGAATAACATCATGATCTTCGCCATTCAAAAGAAATCGTAAGCAGATTTCCTTGGGGTCTCGGTGTTAAGTTATTGTTTATTTTCTATATTATGAAGAACAAAGACTTCTTGATTTATCATTATCGGAAACGGCTGCGATAATAATCTTCCCAGCCGCCGAAATCCCGCTAATTGCTGGCAGTTGGGAGCGCTCCAATTTCTCGACACCAGTGGAGAGCACCTACCCTTAATTGTGCGATGGCAGACCATTTTTCCTAAATGTACTTAACTGTCAACATAAATTGATTAAGGACGAGTTGGCATTTTGGCCATTTAAGTAATTCTCAAGTTTATTTAAGATGTTTGGAGAATATTTCAAGTGTTCTCAGTCTGAAAACAAACCGGCGAGCTTAGATGGATGAGGGGAATAATGTGTCAGGATTTAAACCAAGAAGTTGCTTGTTTTATGTAAGTATATCCTTTTATGCTCTGAATTTTGAATAGCACTTGCCTTTGAGAATGTCCAATTTTTGGAACAAATAGGTGATATAGGTATGTATAAAATCAAACATAGAATAACCTAAGGTTTGAATAATAGGTACGCTAGGTCAATCAATAGTATAAGAAGTTGAGTTCAGTTAGGAATTATTTTTAATACTATTGATGTTATCGATACTGCTGTTAGTGAAAAGATATTTTGCGGAAAAAACAAAACTATGGAACGAGCATAAAGAAGCCATTTGTGTTTTTTGTACAGTTGGGTTTAAATCTATTTAGCTGTACCTAGTCATACCTATTTTCATAGTAAATGTAACCTTTTCAGCCTTTTTGACCTAGGTGCCCATTATTCGGTCTATCGTACATATGTTATTACTTATTAGTGTCTCCTACGAATAGTGTGTGATGTCATTATGAAACTACAAACTAAGTAAACAAAGGTAAATTAGCTGTAGAACCTAACCCACCTAGCCAAGGACAGCTTTTATAATGATGACTAATTGGGCTCGTCTGTTTAGTATGTCACGGGTGCTTCTATTACACTAACTAAAGGGTGAGGTAAAACCTTGAATTGTTATGTTTTTAGCAATTAAGACTTTCCCTCACGAACCCCTGGGCTTGTCAAAATTAAACTGAAACAGGGTGTATGCAAACATTGTCAGAACAGATCTTTAGTGCTTACGAAACAGCATGTGTGCACTTGACATGTGTGAAATGCACTAAAGGAGTCTCCCTGCTTGCTTGGGGTGTTCTTGTAATCTCACCAAGACTCTAGTTTCCAAAATCGCAGTGAAATAATAATTTTGATGTCTTTTTCGTGTACATCAAATAAATAATAACTACTGTTTAATATTATATGAATTCTTCTGCAAAATCACATAAGGGTACATTTTATAAAATAAAAGTATTCAAAGAAAAAGCTGGGTGTATCAAGCAAGAGATTAATAAACCAATTAGATACGGAAGTCGTTATTATTGTTTCTTCCGAAAAGAGAGTCTTGTTGACGAGATAATCAAATATCGTCTCGACGTACGATATAAATGGCTCCGGTATGAAATCATCTAATAGTGTCATGTTACTGTGCCATTACTCACTGCAAACATTTTCACAACATGAACCTCAAAATATACGTCGTATAAAATTTCATGTGGAAACTCTGATAATAATAAAATATTATGTTGTATTATCACGATAGTTTAGATCTTATACACTTTAAAGACCACACACACCATAATAGTTTTATCTTTATAAAACTATGCGAGAAAAGACCTGATCTCATTCACGGTGGATCAGTAAAAATCGATACAGTTCATCTAGAATGATTACTTAGATCAGATCAGCAGAAGAGTCCAAACATTGAATTGGACATGTTAGGGACTGAACATTAATTAAAACTTCTTTGGATCAAAGGTCAAGCAGCTCAAGCCAAACAGATCAAGGAGTGAGCTCGACTTGATCTTTCATTTGTGTGTATCAACCATTATATCTCTTTGACAAAATATTCTCTATAATGAAACTATATATTTTTTGGAAAATAAATAAAAATTGAGTGTCATATAAAAATACTGCGGATTTTAAGACTTTATAATAATAATCAACTTTTGATTTATGTTTATAGGCATCTGACTGCTTGCTACTTTACCAGTACTGTAAGTTTGTAAATGGAAGAAATACTATCGCAATATATGAAGTATGAAATATGATAAGATAACTTTTTTAATAAACCAAAGAAACGGTAAAATGCACTTAGATTTATTGATCAGTGTTCAAAGTGATCTTAGTAGTCCTACTGAATAAATGCTTTTTGACATTGGTATAATCAGATGCACGTCCAAATACACATTAGTAGGCTCATGCCTATATTGTTATATTAGCTGTTTATACCATGTACCAAATGTGCATGTATATTTCATGAGCGTCGTCAACCAGTAGCCCACCTGCGCAAGGCATGCAGTACAAACCTTGGTTACCAATTGATTACGTTTTCAGTTCATACAAAATATAGAGGAAAATACAAAATGAGTAGATATTCTATTAATTTTAGAGGTAACGTAGTACCTAGATATTAACTGTGGAACACAGGAGCAGCTGCTTATCTTAAACAAAGCAGAAAAGAATAAATCAACAACTCAAGTTTGTGCGTCCATTTGGACATGTAATTAGTCGGAACCGCACCTGTCCCACTTAATTTATATATCCTAACAGAAATCAGAACAAAGCCGAGTAATTAATGTTTAGGAACGTCTGTTTGGTTTAATTTATAATTGTCCCTTGGTACAGTCAGATTCGTAATGTCCTTTCTTACTTATGAGTACAAACTTTAATGAAGTCATCATTGTTTACATAAACTACTTTTTTAGAGATATAAGATTTATTGAAGAAAAATACTTGTCGTTCTTGATTCCTAGCCAGAGGGTCTTTTGTTAGTTAATAAAGATCTATAATCTTATATTTTGTTACATAAACAAAAAAATCAAGCAAGTAAATAACTTCATATTCACTTCAAACCCTACTGAACCCCACAAGGAAGACCAACGAAACCTCAAGTTAAAATATACAAAGATAGGTTGCAAAACATGCCAAAAAATTAACATATTTACATACATTCGGAAAAGATAACCCTACACAAGATGCAGTCCAGTAAAACTGTTCTTTTAACAGAATTATTTCAGGTCAGATAATATTAAAGATACCCCTTATTAGGTGAAACAAAGATGCTATAACTTTTAATGTGGTAATTTACAAAGATAATTATGTTTTAGCCCGATCTATTGTATGCTAAGGGTAGCAGGGCTCATAATCTTAGATCTTATGTCTAAGCTAGGGATTATTACTAAGGCATTTGGAATTTTATTAAATAATCTATATTCTATGTGAAAATAAAATGATTCGTTTCATTTGCGTCGTATCTGTGCTAATAAGAGCTGATAAACGCTGGTTTAGCTTTCTTATTTTTAGTGGTTCTTGATAGTACGTCGAAGCTATGCTTTCTGATAGCTTGATTTCGGAGTTGTAACAAAATTGATAGTAATCGCTGGTGGCCAACAACTGAGCGCTTCTGTGCTTCGGATGTACGGTCCTAGGTGTAATTTTATTACGTCGATCTTATTTCTTGATAAAACGAACAGTTGGCTACATGGGCGAATCCAGGATTTTTTTCTCTGGGGCGGGGGGGGGGGGCACAAGAAACAAAAACTGACAAAAATTTCACAATTTATTAATTTTTCGTAGTTAGTATCGTCAAAATATCGTCGTAAAAATATCGTCTGGGGAGGGGGCACGTGCCCCCGTGCCCCCCCCCCTGGATCCGCCTATGGTTGGCTACTAACTCATACGGATTCATTTAATTTTATGGAATTGTGTAAATCTACGACATAGTATTAGGTGCTGATAGCTTTTAAACTGTTTACAAAATACAATAACACATCTGTATCGTTGCATCTACAAACAGATCAACTGATTTGAACTGATTAAAATCATAGTTTTTCTTAATTAATCATCATCATCTCAGCCTGGTATAGGCCTCCCTTCTTTTATGCCAGTCTCCTCTATCTTGCGCATCTCGCGATTAATACAAAAAATATATATATGTTTTACAGCCTGTCCATTTTCCTATGCCTTTTGTTCATGATATCAAATTATGTCCTGGAAATATTACTAAAAAAGAAATTAGGTAATTAACTGTAAATTGTTTCAAGCCATCTTCAGCAACAAAATGTAATCTAATCTTAATTACATCAGCGTCTGCGCAATAAAGATTGTATCAACAAGTTGTGGAGGTGCGACAAAAAGTATCATTTAACTTTCGTAATAAATATCTACAAATGAAAAGAAGACAGAAACAAAGGTTGAATTGGACAACTTATTCTGGCGTTATTATTGTATTTTCTGTAGATTTTACTCGGACCATATGAATTAGATTCAACCTCACTCTGAGTTACAACTGTACAAACCGCTCATTAGTCAGGAGTACTTAAAATTATTCCAGCCCATGAATCTAGGTTAGGCTATTTAGATTAGAGTACTACATCAATATGTTGCAAACGAACCATTAGAGCAGGCTGCGTAATTTACTATCATACTATCATTTGTGGTAATTTTAATTAAAAGGAGTTCGTAATATGCGAAAATCTAAATTACAAGAAGGCTTGTTGGCCGAGTGGGGTTACATCGACTTTTAGACTTGATCCTTTGCATCAATGGATATTTCGTTTTGGAAAGTTACAAGCGCATTGGCTCGAAGGCAAGGGTCGTGATGAAACCAGTTATTAATACGTATAAAACACGCGGCGCCGGTGATGCTCTTGCAACTTATTACGGATGGAATGACAACGTCTACAAATGTGCGCATGTGCCAATAAATATTTGGATATTGCTTTGCCACTTTTCTCAGTCTTTTAAGAATTTTGAATTCCAAGATCAGAAAAGTAATAATCCTGAATTTTAACGGTAGGTTGAGTTGTCTGTAACAGAAACTCATAAATTTCAAGTTATTTCTTCAGTGATATTAGACTAATCAAAACAAGATGACATTTAACGCAAAACAGAATCCTATTTTTATCTGGCAGAGCACAATTTACCTTGAAGCATCGCAATCAAATTATCACCAGCCGAGCACTGTATAAATAACAATTTTCTCTCATTATCCCCGTCTCTTTAGTCGGCGCGAGTCCGATTCCCTTGTGAAATAGGTTTTTTAGATTGAATCTTGAACTAGTTTCGACCCCTTGTTTCATTCGTTCATCAGATAACCTTGTAGCTTACATTTTATTTCAGACTAGCTGTCCGTCGCGGTGTTACCCGCGATCCGTCAGGATAACCTCACTTTCCCGGGATAAAATATAGCCTATGTTCAGGGATAGGGTAGGATTCTAATGGTGAAAGAATTTTTCAAATGGGTCCAGTAGTTTTGCAGCTTATTCAATTCAAACAAACATACAAACAAACAAATCTTTCCTCTTTATAATATGATAGTATAGATAGAAAGGATATTTTAAGTAAGTAATTTTGTATATAACTTTATATTGGAGTTTATTTCGTTAAATATCTACGGGTTTAAATAAGTACAAGCTAAAGTTTTCAGAGATCCCCTTTTCATCCAGCATTGATACGAACCCTAGTTTAACATGAATTGGAGCTTTTAGAGTGTCTGAGCGCACAAAGCCTTCACAAACTTCGCCATAATGAAATTTTACTTTATAAGAGAATCTCTTATAGTTTCCAAAGTTATTCAGTGGACTGACCAGTGGAGTTTTATTTAAATTAGGCATATAAATGCCTTTTCGAAAAATAATGAAATTGGAACGGAGAATAATTTAGAGAACAGTGGAAAGTTTGAGAATCTGCATTTCTGTATGCATGGCTTTAGCTCATGTATTTACATCGAAGGCGGATTGAATTTAGAGCGGAGAGATTCACTTTTCGTTCGGAAATATATAATCGAATCATGAAGTCGAGCGGAAATACTAAAGTAAACTTAATAACCTATTTAGTTTATTATTCAATAAAGATTATTCTGCTGGCTCTGGAATGTGCATCAATAAACAAACCTAAATAACCACCATGAACTGGCCATAGAAATAAGTTGGTAGAGCTGTAGGTATAGGTGGTGTGTTTGTCTAAAAAAAATTATGAACATTATACATAAAACTTATCAGAGTCTATACCACATCTACTAGTTTCTTATATGATTTACTTATGCAAAATAAATATCCGTTGTTTTGATGTTAAAATTCATTAAACAATGTTAAATAATATTGCTACCTATTCTAGTTTGTACGTATAGACAAAAAACGCTAATGTTGAAACGCCAGAATAGGGGCTCTGTTTGACGAGGGTGAGCGTAGAATAACTCAAGAAACAGATATAAGCTGTAAAAAGGTCCCAAAAAGTATTTAAGTGAAAACGCGTGTTGGAGTTATTTTTGTGACATATCAATTAATCCTTACGTGACCTCTGACTGCTCCTAAAACAGAAAAGCTAGCGCTGCTCCGTGAAATACTTTTAACAAACTGCCAAGAGTATTAGACCGTAAGTTCTTACTGTTTAAAATAAAGTCTAATTTCGCGTGTCATTCTACATCAGTACACTTTGTTTAGGTAAGTTAGTTTTTGAATTAACTTATTCTAAAATTTTAAATATATCTAACCCTACTATACCTACTAGAATTTACATTTAGATTCAAAATAACATAATTTTAGACTCTACATTTTTAGAGGACTTATATCATATTTATTCAGCTACGACCTCGAGTCGTCGTTTACATATCGTATGCTTGCAGGCTCGGCGCCAGGGGCAGACAAGAGTTGTTTCCGAAATGTATAGACATTACATCATTGTGGGTAAAAACTTATAGATGATGGACAAAAATAACGAAATTTCATGCATGTTTTTTTTTTTTTTTTTTATGGAAGCAAACGAGCGCACGGTGAACACGGTGAAAACGGTGGCACACCTGATGGTAAGTGATTGCCACCGCCCACAGACAACTGCAGCATCAAGAGGCACTGCAGATGCGTTGCCGGCCTTTGAGGTAGGAATAGGCTCTTTTTTTGAAGGCGCCTAAGTCGTATCGGTCTGGAAACACCTCTGGCGACAGCTGATTCCACAAGTCTGATGTGCGAGGCAGGAATTGGCGTGAAAACCGCACAGTTGTGGACTGCCAACCATCCACATGATATGGATGGTATAGGTATTGCTGTCGTTGCATACGATGGCGGAATTCAGCGGCTGGAATCAGTCTAAACAATTCCTCAGAACACTCCCCATTGTATATGCGGTACATGATGCATAGAGATGCAACATCTCTACGTAAAGCCAAGGGATCAAGCCGATTGGATAGGACTTGGTCGTTGACAACTCGAACGGCTCTTCGTTGTATACGGTCAAAAGGAAGGAGCTGGTACTGGGGTGCCCCAGCCCAAAGATGAGAACAGTATTCCATGTGCGGCCGTACCTGCGCCTTATAAAGTTGCAGGCGATGAGCCGACATGAAATACCTTTTTGCCCTGTTAAGTACTCCAAGCTTTTGGGAGGCTAATTTAGCTTTTCCTTCCAGATGACCGCGAAATTGAACATCGCTCGTGATGTCAACTCCAAGGATTCCAATTTTGGCTGAGGCGATGAGGGGAGTGTTTTCAAAACAAGGAGCTATGACAAAGGGATTTTTTTTAGCCGTAAACGCGCAGACCTGTGTCTTCTTAGGATTGAATTCAACTAAGTTAAGTCGACCCCAGACCGAAACCTTGTTTAGCAAGGATTCGACTTCAGACACAAGTTCATTCCGGCACTGGGCAACGTGTTCCCGAGAAATATTAGCACGGCCGGCGTATAAGGCATCTCCTGTGCTGTCATCCGCATAGCAGTGAATGTTATCACTTTTAGATAACATATCATTGATATGCAGAAGGAACAGGGTTGGAGATAGCACACAGCCTTGAGGTACACCAGCATTTACAGTCTTAGGGTCGGATCAGAAACCGTCGACTACAACCTTAATTCTCCGATCCGCAAGAAAGCTGTTGACCCAATCACACAGTTTCTCAGGAAGCCCGAAGGAAGAAAGCTTTGATAGAAGTGCTTTGTGCCACACCCGATCAAAGGCCTTCGCTATATCCAAACTGACAGCCAATGCCTCTCCCTTAGTCTCAACTGCCTCCGCCCAGCGGTGGGTTAGAAAAACTAAAAGATCACCAGCTGAGCGACCCCTACGAAAACCATACTGGCGGTCACTTAACAGCTGATGCTCCTCTAGATACCCTAAAAGCTGTCGGTTAATAATGGATTCCATTATTTTAGAGAAAAGGGAGGTAACGGCGATGGGCCTGTAGTTGGATGGGTCCGGTCACCTTTTTTCGGGATCGGGTGTACTAAAGCAGTCTTCCAAGAGTTCGGGACTACACCTAATGAGTAGGAGTGACGGAAGAGACGCGTTAAAACCGGAGCCAACTCAGGAGCACACGTCTTGAGCACAATTGGAGGAATTCCATCAGGCCCACTCGACTTGTGGACGTCTAACTGGAAAAGGAGTTTGCGCACATCAGTTTGCCGGAAGTATATTTCTGGCATTGCGCTTTCACACCGCGGGATAGTTGGTGGTGGAAGCCTTTTATCGTCCAGGGTCGAGTTGGAAGCAAAAAGAGAGCCAAGAAGATCAGCTTTTTCTTTTGCATCGTGGGCTAATGAATGATTCTCCTTGTGTAGAGGTGGTAAGGAGGGCTTACAGAAGTTCCCGAGGACAGCCTTAGCGAGAGACCAGAACGCTCGAGTTTCCGAAGGAAGGCGAACCAGTTTCTCTCCAATTTTGCTAATGTGCTTAGACTTTGCTGCAGCAACTTCTCTTTTAAAAGACCTGGAGGAGTAGTTATACTTCTTTTTAAGGGCGCTGGTATTTTCGTCACGAGACGACGATGCTTCTACCCAGGCTTGATACGACTCCTGCTTTCGGCGCAGCGCTATCTTGCAAGAGGTACCAAACCAAGGCTGGGATTTGCCTCCGATGGGTATGACAGAGGAAGGAATAAAGAGTTCCATCCCTTGTAACACCACATCAGCGACAGAATCAGCAACGACGTTAGGATATCAGCAACGACGTTAGGATATCATGTGCACACATAAGCGCCTGCTATGCTATATTTATATTTTATCTATATTTTTTAAGCGCTTATCGTAATAGTTTTGGTTTCACTAGAGTTTGCTCAAGTGAAGTCTAAAAGGGAGTTCCCTTGGGGTTGCTCCTTAATACTACCCACAGCGTTGGAAAAACAAGCCAAGTACCATCAAATGTTCTCAGTATTGAGAGAAATGTTTTGCAAACTTTTTGATTGGTGTGCTCGCGAGAAAACAACATAATATTTTTATTGCGGATTTATTAGTTTTGTATAGGAAATTATTGCGACACAAAATACATTAAGCTTAATGGTATTGTGGTCAGTGAGATAAACTGGTTTACATTAGTGGTTTCGATTATTATACGTTGGGTTTCGTAAAACACTTCGCTCGATTTGTTTGAAACGAGTTTGGAGCGCTTACTAACAACCAGCAGATATATTTTGTTCGGGAACAAAACAGTAGTAAATTTTTAATCAACACAATCTTTTGACCGTTAACTTTCAGCCCACAAAACTTTTGGTCCGTGCATTGTTCAACGAATTAATGTTTTGCCAAACTGAGGCAAAACATTTTGAAAGAGATAAGTCTACCGTATAAAACTTGGCCAAGATTCGTTTTTTTGTGAAATTATATTGGAATATTTTGATACTTGAAAATGTTTGCCAGAACATCACGATGACTATAAAGTTTACTTGGAGTTTACCTAGCTGTCGCTAGTTCAATTGTTTTTGTTGCACGTACAAACTGCGAGACACGCTCCTAGCAGCGTAGATCTCATAACATAAGTTTATGTAGTTGGAGGTTGGCATGCAGCGTGCGATTGCTAAGGATTGCATCGCGTCAGGAAGTTGAAAGCATGTCTTCAATGCTGGAAATTGGAACATTATTCAGCGAAATGTATAATACATTTCGCTGAATAATGTTCCAATTTCCATTAAACATTTTCTGCATTACGTACATCTTTTGTAGGTTTAAATAATCTTTGATTAGTTGAATTAGATGTCTGGATAGTTTCAGATAGGATAGGTGTATTTAAAAACAGCATGTCTAGGCCAACTGTAATTTTAAGTAGATACATAGTTTATCGTATATTTTAGAAACTTTATTATTGTTCGAGCGTTTGATGAAAAGGACCAATTGTCCGCTTTGCCACCGAGGTAGTTATGTTCTAATCAAGACTATAATTTACTTATGAAATATCTTGATGACCTCTGTAGTGCAGTGGGCGAAGGTCCGCTTGCGATGCAGAAGGTTGCGGGTTCGATCCCCGCCACGGGATAAATGTTTGTATGATCTGCAAATATTTATCTCGGGTCTGGGTGTTTCTATGTATAATATGTATGTATTTACAAACAAAAAGTATATAAGTAGTCTTAGAAAGTTACGGAAATATTTATTAAAAAAAAATAACAACCTATGCACCTAAAACTAGAACTTAGCCAACACTTATAATTTTTATCAAGAAAGCAACACCAAGGTACTCTAACAGCAATACAACCCAAAAATACAAAGATCCTAGCACAACAGGACATCCGTCGTGTCTGAAAGCCAAGCGCAAAGTGAGTGCGCGCCGATCCGCTCGCTCCTTTTATGCGCTTGCCCACGTGGTCGTTGTGACGTCACCAGGATATCTCTAATTCGGCCTCTCCTGACGACGGCGCGTCCTCGCCCGTGGTTGATGGTGATGATGCAGGAATATGAACCTCCGCCTCGGCGTTATGGCCCCCTACTTCAGTAGACCGATCTCAAGGGAGTAATCACTGTCATCATCAGAACCTGAAAGTCGTATTGTTTGTATTAGTTACACAGGCGACTGTTAGAACTGAAAGTAAGAGTGAGTGGCTCGATTACTTTCAGTGGCTTTGGATATCCTTCGTCAGAATATCCAGGACAATCTAAGGATCACCCTCGAGCAAACAAGTGCTCACTGTGTACTTCCCTCGTCGGGGTATACAGTCTTCAGTGGAGAGCCCTCGGGATGCACTGGCACCAATGCACGGTCCTCCACAGAACGGTACATTGTCTACGCGATGCATTGCCCTCGTCGGGATGCAAAGCCTTCAGCGGAGAGCCCTCGGGATGCGCTGGACCAATGCTTCAGGCCTCAGGGAGACACATTGGCATTAATACAAAACGTCAGCTAGAGCCCTCAGGATAGCATAGTGAGTAAGCAAAACACATAACAATAGCAATGCAACGTCTCATCATCCATCGCAATTACATGTGCTCTCGAGCTGCACATGCAATCCAACGAAGACTACAATGCCAATTCCGTGTGCCCAACATGACTACAACTACAGTTCTTACTCCTAGAAAATCTAGAACACACGTCGGGGCAAAAGATAACCAAAATGTCGAGGTTACAAGCAACGGGCTGCCACTGCCACAATGTTCACAGCAGAGCTGGCTGGTGCGGCCACCGGCACACTACTCCGCGCACGCGCACTATCGCGCTGATCCACGTGCAGGCTGTTGCGCTGTACCACGAGCGAGCTGTCGCACCCACTGGCACGCTGTACCGCGAGCAAGCCGTTGCACCCACTGTCGCGCTGTACCTCGATCGCATTCTCTAATAGGCAAGGCTTCATTCTGAAAAGTGAGCAGACTTGAGATCTTCTACCTAAAGTTTGATAATGTTACAATGTGAAGTCTATAGGCATGAACGCAAAGCAAAAGCAAGAAGTTATTTATAGGCCACAGGTTATTATGAAAGCAAGTGTGCACTCAAGCTTTCACAAACACCAGCCTTTCAAAGCTAAGGTAATCAATGTGAAGCTACTTCAATTTGTAACATAAACAAAGCACAGGAAATTGTGTAAGTGAGAAATGCATTGCAAACAATTGAATTTAGAACTTCAATTAGTCGCAAAACATTTTAATAGGTTGGAAATAACACGAGAACATGGTCTTTTGCGTGACATAACTCACATCGATCATTCACGCTTCACAAAACTACCGCAACGTGAAATTGGTGACATGACCTACGCTATTCACGTTCATGACAAAAGAGTGACATAGCATCACACAACACAGCTTGCGCTGGTTACCAGGTGACATGTTGTACGTCAATGACCACATCCATGGGGACCGTGACCGATTGAAACGATGACCATTCACAACGCCTTACTGGCCATTCCCAACGAAGGCCCTGCAAGCGTGCCGTCGCGCCGCCGCGCGCCGGAGAGGTGCGTGCCAAGGGCACAGCACGCGCTGGGCCGGCGCGCTCCACACATGAGCCGCCGCGCCGCCGGAGAGGTGCGTGCCAAGGGCACCGCACGCGCTGGGCCGGCGCGCTCCACACATGAGCCGCCGCGCCGCCGGAGGGGTGCGTGCCAAGGGCACCGCACGCGCTGGGCCGGCGCGCTCCACACATGAGCCGCCGCGCCGCCGGAGGGGTGCGTGCCAAGGGCACAGCACGCGCTGGGCCGGCGCGCTCCACACATGAGCCGCCGCGCCGCCGGAGGGGTGCGTGCCAAGGGCACAGCACGCGCTGGGCCGGCGCGCTCCACACATGAGCCGCCGCGCCGCCGGAGGGGTGCGTGCCAAGGGCACTGCACGCGCTGGGCCGGCGCGCTCCACACATGAGCCGCCGCGCCGCCGGAGGGGTGCGTGCCAAGGGCACCGCACGCGCTGGGCCGGCGCGCTCCACACATGAGCCGCCGCGCCGCCGGAGGGGTGCGTGCCAAGGGCACCGCACGCGCTGGGCCGGCGCGCTCCACACATGAGCCGCCGCGCCGCCGGAGGGGTGCGTGCCAAGGGCACTGCACGCGCTGGGCCGGCGCGCTCCACACATGAGCCGCCGCGCCGCCGGAGGGGTGCGTGCCAAGGGCACCGCACGCGCTGGGCCGGCGCGCTCCACACATGAGCCGCCGCGCCGCGCACCCGTGCTATTCAGGTTCAGGGTCAGGAACACGGGATGCTCACGTCCTGCATCTGTAACATGACTCGACAAACGCGTCTACTGGCGCAGCCGCCAACAAGTTGATCCACACGCAAGTTTTCCTTGTAACAGCCGTTCGGCCGTCCTCCTTACACTCACTGTGCAGAGAAGTATACCCTCGCTGCTGACCGTGAGAACGCCAACACCGCGAGCGTCCGCCCGCTGTGCGAACGATGACGCTGCGAACACCGTGAGTGACGCTCACGCGTTCACTCAGACGCAAAAGTGCTTTTCTCGCGTACTCCTCATAAGTCGAGAATTTATTCGAGTTTGTGCACAAAACCTACAAAACAGTAGCCATATCAAGGTTATGAGGACAAACTGATCTAAACTTAATTTTGAAGTTACTCCATGACCTATCGTTTGTAACCCAATCATTTAACCATAACTTTGCAACGCCACGCAAACATTTATCTATCTGCCTGAGGCATTCACGATCGTTCCGATTGCTCAAAAGTCGACTACGATCGACACACCACTCTCACACTACGCGTCAAACTCATGGATGCTCAGATCGATTTGATTTCAGCAGTGTCGCCAAAACTCCGACAATACCTACTACTCGCGTTATCATTCTCGATGCTGCTGGTCAATACCACGGTAACAACAGAGTTCGGCTTACTAACAGGCGTCGACTACATCGTTAGTTAAACGCGATGGTCCATCGTTCGATAAAAATCTACCCTCGATTACTCGAGACGATTCAAAATCCTATCTAAGGTGACATCAAAAGATCTATCACGTCGACTATGCCTACGTGAGCTACTACGAGTACAAGAACCACGTAAATTATCACGTCTCCGCAAACGATTGCGACGACGGTCAGTTAAATGACTGCGACGGCGATTGTCGTTTACTGGCGTATGCCGACTATTAGACACAGAATAATGATAATCGCGACTGCTGCTACGTATTGGTTCTCTTCTACGTGCATGTTCTCGATCCTGGACGACAGTCCCGACATGTTCAACAAAATGAGGGTACTTACGATTGTTTTGAAGACACTAAAACTCACTCAAAAATAATGCACACGTGTTCACTGTTCGAAAAATAAAATTAAAACTGATGGCAAACGATCAAGGCACGTTTGTGGGTTAACATATCCCACGCTCTGATCTTAGAAAGTTACGGAAATATTTATTAAAAAAAAATAACAACCTATGCACCTAAAACTAGAACTTAGCCAACACTTATAATTTTTATCAAGAAAGCAACACCAAGGTACTCTAACAGCAATACAACCCAAAAATACAAAGATCCTAGCACAACAGGACATCCGTCGTGTCTGAAAGCCAAGCGCAAAGTGAGTGCGCGCCGATCCGCTCGCTCCTTTTATGCGCTTGCCCACGTGGTCGTTGTGACGTCACCAGGATATCTCTAATTGTAGTATATCAGTGATCTGGTTCCCATAGTACAAGCTATGCTTAGTTTTGGGCTAGATGATGCTGTGTGAAATTGTCCAGCATTATATATTTATTTTATCCATAAACGTGTAGTTTAGAGTTGCTGCAAAATTTGAAACTAACGAAACTGTTCCATACTAAATACAAAATACAGTAATCCGAAAACGCTTCGTGTTTCCTACTTGTTGGAACACGAAGTTTATACTAATGTGCCAGACTAGCTCTAACTAACGTCGTTTAGTCAACTAGAACCGCAACTAAAACTAACTATTCTCAAAAGCTTTGGCTTTTTAACAAGCGACAACCGTCACATAACGGTTATCTTACACTTTCAATATGTTACCCCTATTCTTAGAAAAATATCTTTATTCGCTCACTTCTTCGCCTGTCAATAGTTCTTACTTTTTTTATCCGCGACTGTCAAGTTACAGATTGGATATCCACTTAGATTCGCTGTTGTGATTGTCGTTCTGAAAGTCCTTGGTTATACAACTCTTATCTCAACACTAAAAACGACTCAAGAACATGACAAATTCATTTTGAACTTCGAACAATACCCAACTTTGGAGACAAGTATTTCAATGAATTTCCGGCATTTAACGATTGTGGTTTAAAGGGAATCCAAAGCTTATGTATATGCTACTATCTCGACTGAAATGCTATGTTCAAAGTTGAAGTTGGTTTCGTGAGAATACTTGATGAACAT
This sequence comes from Epirrhoe alternata, assembly GCA_963565295.1. NCBI lineage: Eukaryota > Metazoa > Arthropoda > Insecta > Lepidoptera > Geometridae > Epirrhoe > Epirrhoe alternata. The sequence goes on along the minus strand of OY751381.1, from coordinate 4,924,957 downwards.
CAAGTTTAGATATCAACATTCTATTGTATTCAGATTTGAATATTTTTAGTTCCAATAACATAGAATCCATTAGTTCATTACCTTATTTATCAATAAAACTGACATGATAAAGGATTGTTATATCTATAATCACATAAATTTGGTTGCGGGTTCGATCCCCGCGGCGGGACCAATGTTTGTATGATCTACAAATATTTGTCTCGGGTCTGGGTGTTTCTATGTATAGTATGTATGTATTTACAAACAAAAAGTATATAGGTAGTATATCAGTCATCATAGTACCCATAACACAAGCTCTGCTTACTTTGGGGCTAGATGATGCTGTGTGAAAAGTCCAGCATTATTTATTATTATTATAAATTCAAAAGCTTCAACTTCTTAAATAATGTTCAATAATAAAATCAAGGAAACCATCAAAATCTTAAAAGAGAATAGTCCCTACAGAGTATAACTTCTGAGAAACCAATATTTGATCTAAAAGTTTCCCATCAACTTTAATTTAAGGCTTTATATAATTTTATTTCTCAGAAAATTACAGCGGAAGTTTTTATGGGATTTTTAACAAATCCGAAAATCATTTTTAAGACTTCCTCTTGTCAGAAATCAAATTACTCTGCCAACTTCAAAATGGGAAATGACTAGTTATCTGCAAAGTGCTTATAAGACATATTCGTATTATGATCAGAAACAAACATGATAACGACTGTATCCCCAAGGAGCGGTAGACATTCTATCAGATCCTTTTGCGTATTCCAGATCCTTTGAAAATGTCTAAGGATATATAGTCAGATGCATCTCATAAATGTTTGGTCCATGCCCACATTTTGCAGATATTAGCCACTGTTTGTATTTCCACATGACAGGTTGCAAGCCCAACGATGCCTACTAAAATACTAATTGGTTTCTTTACGATGTTTTTTTTACACCGCTGAGAACGTGTGTGCCTATTTACACTTACAAATAACAATGTAACGGGCTTTTAAATGTTTGTGATGAAAAAAAACTTTGGCCATAATCTTTACTTGATTTATGGTGTCAAGAGACAATCTATGCCTACACTTACCGGGACTTTTTAGTGCCTGCGAGAATGTTGAGATAGACTAGGCTTGCCTAGGACCTAAATCATCCTTTTAGCTAAATCGGCCTTCATCATCATTTTCCTTTACGATGTTTTCGTTTAGCACTTGGGTTAGTGCGTAACAAAATATCCATGGGTTTACAGTTCAGAATGTTCGCTACCTTTGGTTTGGAAGTCAAGAATACCACTAAACCAACAGTATTTGTCTTCTTACTTACCGAACTTACTTTCACAAACTCATCAAATTGTTAAAAACAGTCTGTGTATTTCTATTTCTTAGAGGATATAAAGTTCACAACGACTCGACTAACTTCATGATTGATTTATCTGGCAACAAAGCCGGGACCCTACCCACATGAAACCAATGCCAGCAAAAAGTCCCAAGCCCTGAGTAAAAGTCACATGTTTCAAAAACTCTAACTCAATTTATCGTGGCTTGCGTGTGCTCCGCTGAGATCTTGGTTCACCACAATAGAAGACCCTGAGAGCAAAGGAATTGTCGAGTTATTTCACTTTTAAACTCAGTCGCAGAATTTCAATTCGCTACGGACGGCTGGGTACCGCTACGGCGTAGCAGCTTGCTACGAGAAATTGGATCAAGTGAGTGATGGTATGAGGTAATTATGTCACTGATGATATTAACTGCATGTCTTGACTATGTCTTTATTTTCTCCAGAAACTTCATTTTGTAATCAGAGTCAAGAAACTTAGATTAAGATCCGAGCTCTTAGAACCAACTAAGACCGAGAAACATACATGCCGTTTCGTCGTAGAACTTTATGCAGATAGTACATTAGATTTAATAAGATTAGTAGAGTTGAAGATTAGAGAATTAGTTAGAAGAACGAAAACCTGTATCTTTTACAGGGGAACGATAAAATAAAATACTTATAGATTTAAATGTAATTTGCATAAACTCGTAACTCTACCAAGTTTCTATCAGTCCCGTGCAGTTCCTGAATAAATTATTCTCATAACATGATTATAAAGCCGTTAGAACAAAGAACTCTGCGAAATTAAAAAGTGAAAGTTTCAAAGGCTTTGTCTCGGTCGCGATAAAAGCAAAAGTGTTCGTTGTAAAAGAGCTGAATTATGAACTGTGAAAGCATGCCCTAGAGCCAAGTAAAATTAACATACAAAAGAAAATATTTACGACATTGCATCGACTGGGAACGTAAAGCCGGAATTACATTGTGGCGCGGTGTTGAGACGCGACTGAAGTATTTCGGATCCATACATTTGTACGACTACAATTACATAACTCAATTGTCACGTGTTGTGAGGTCACGACATACAAATCTCACCCTTTGGAAAGCAGAAAACTGATACGAATACTTTTCTAACACGTCCCGTCACGACACAAAAGACAAATAAAATATTAAGTATAAATAAATAAATAATGCTGGACATTTCACACAGCATCATCTAGCCCCAAACTAAGCAAAGCTTGTACTCTGGGAACCAGATAACTGATACACTACTTATATACTATTTTTTTTGTAAATACATACATATTATACATAGAAACACCCAGACCCAAGATAAATATTTGCAGGTCATACAAACATTTATCCCGCGGCTCGAACCCGCAACTTTCTGCGTCCCAAGCGGGCTTTCACCCACTACGCCACAGAGGTCGTCAAAATCACTAACCGATGCGTGAAAAAAGTGTAATGGACTTGTAACTGAATAATGCTTGATAAACCGTACAGTTTTCTAAATACGAGCAATAAAATGAGTGCTTAGTGTATGTAACAAACTTTATGTTACTAGTGGTTATAGAGTTTTCAGAAAACCGGTGGTAATAACTCATTGGCGCTAATCTCACTATCACGATCGTATCAAATCCCGGCCATGCATCAATAGATTTCTCGTTTCGATAATGCAAATGGATGTACCTACTAACATGCAATACAATGTATTAATACATCATTTGTACCTATTGTACAGGCCAGGTATGTACGTTTTTGGCCATTTGCAATGCTTACTTCTAGTAAAATATGGGAATGAGCTAAATTTAACTACGATGTATGAATGCGAAAATTTTCGAAACGATATGGATATACTCTTTCACAGAAGTTGTTTTTATTGATCCCGGAAAAGTGAAGTACCTATGAGGAGCCTTGGGTTACACAGGGAAGCGCAGCTAGTGTGACTTTATGTCTAAATATGTTTCAGTTAATAAGTAAATAAATAATGCTGGACTTTTCACACAGCATCATCTAGCCCCAAAGTAAGCAGAGCTTGTGTACAACCATTTATTGGATAACGACATTGCTGCACATTCCCCATAGAATAGTGTACCTACATTTAATCTCTTATTCGAGCTTGGTAAAGCGAGATGTAGATTTAAGCTAGCTCAGCTTTATTCGTATTCAATTTTGGAGTTCAATTCGTACGGTTCGCATTCACTGAATTCGTATCGGGACTGCGGGGATTATACCCGTATTCAACTATTTTTCGGTAAAATCTTCATCATAATTCCGGTAAAAAAGGTAAAGACATGGGATGAATGAATGAATGAAAATGAATGGGATGAGTGAGTAGTAAGATGTTAAAGTATAAAGTATTGAAGATAAGTATTTGTCCTGTTCCACTCACCGGCAGATAGAGGTACCCAGTACAAGAAAGCATAGTAAACAGTCTTGCGGGCAGGAAGGCTGTACAATTTTGTAGTTAATAGAATATTATTTATCAAAACTATATTTAATGCACATCCCTATTTATCTAACTTTTTATCGATCCTAATAGATCTAACACGATACGATGCCGATGTTACGAAAGTCAGTTGCATGTGGGAAAGTTAACAAAACCATACTAATTTCACAAGATCGAGTGCGACTCGATAACTGACGTCATCGGCTAACAAGCATCGGGTTGGTTCTGACTAACTGGACACTAAACTTTGGAACAAGGATCCAAATGTAAATGCAGGCAATGTTCAGGTTGCTCTAGCGAACATTAATTCCATTATCTTTACTACTGCTTTGAATCCAAGGGGTAAAGAGCTATTCGAATTTGAAACGTCCACTCAAGTCAATCTAAGAAAGAGCTTATAAAGAATAAAGAAAGAAAGTAAAAAGCTAATAATATTTTCCTTAAAAATAAATCTGAATTTCTCATTAGATTGTATGCTGACATTAGTTCAAGTGACCACACTTATACCTTTAAAATTAACTAATTTTACTGTTCTCATGAATATAATTTTCCTGCCAAGATAATAATTTATTTCATGAGCCAAATAAATTAAATAACATGAGCAGTGAGATCAATTCATTATCTCCAAGCTATGAGCTTTTTGGCAGAAATGAGAGAGAATTTTTTAGCTTTTTATATAATGAAGCCTGAATTATTCATGATTAAACACTTCACCTCAAAAATTCGGCATCCAACTCCCATCGAGCGTGTAGGAAATCATCCGTACTGCTTATAATCATCATAAAGCACTCTTTATTCATTAGACCACTTGCCCTGCTCAATGGGATAAGTTAGATGAGTTTTGTAAAATATTACCTGTCTATAAAAGAGACATTGAGACGACGCAGGTGCCGCAAACTTTTTGAAGCTTCATCGAGGAATTCAATTATAATCAAGTTTGCCGATCAAGTCAACATTTGTCTTCAAGCTGTACGTTTCATTCTGTTATAAGTATAAGTAAAATAACCCAGGCAATCTACGGAAGCAGTTGTTTATTTTGTTCTTGTTCAGCCCTAGTTTTTGCTAGTTTGAAAGTGTAATAACGAAGTGAAACTTTCCAATTACAACTGATTAAGCAAGTTTGGTAGAAGTTAAATTTTCTGAAAAGCATGTTCCTACTTATTAAAGTTCAAAAAGTCAACTCCAATACAATACAATACAATACAATACAAATACATTTATTGCACGAAAAAGAAAGCACACATACAAAAAAATTAACAAAAGCAGACATAAAAATATTCGGCAATTGGGCTGGACTCAGCGCTAATCTACGCACATGGTACGTAGTGCTGGTTTTCAGTCCAGTCCAGTGTTCGAGCTAAGGTGGTCGTCGAACGAACGTGTATGAAGTGAGAAGCAGGTTTACAATAAACATTGAACAAATAACATCAAACAGCAATGTGATGATTGGTAGGTATGATTATACCAATGCGATTGTTATAGAAGAAAACAGACAGAAGTATTTTGTTAGCTCTATCGCATGGCAATCTAGATAGGAGTTGGCTTTCTTGGTTTGTGTTCGGAATTTAGAACAAAACCTACAAACTTTCATAGGGGTTCATTACACTCAATAGAGTTTACGAGGATAGGTGCTATTTTAGTTGTTTCCCAGAGAAGTTTAGTTGTTGAAAGTCTGTCGGCTTCTTTTTGTGTTAGCAAAGTTGAAGTGGGCGAAACCCTTGTGTATGAAAAACTTCGCTTGGCCCATCTCTTGTTCTAATTTATGGGAAATACTTGATCTTTTTGGGACTTTGGGAACTGATCAGTTTGCCAAATAAGCCATGGGATTGCACGATGTAACCTACATGTTGTTCAAAATTAAAATATATTAATAGAACACGCGATCTTGTCCCGTTATTAAAAACAATGAATAAAAATAGAATTTGTGTTCATTCATACTGAACACTGATATACCTACCTAATAAAAGGTACGCATCAAGTGCTGTGACGCTGTATGTATAAATAAATACACGAACACACGACCGACCAATCTATCCCGGCACTGGTCACTATTTGTCACAGGCTTTAGCAGAGTAAACATACGACGTGATTCCATTGCTGTGGAATCCGGCATCTGTCATAAAGCTTATACAATGTTCTGGATTTAAAGGATCTTTGTTACCTAAGTTGACGAGAATATTGTAGCTACTCGTAATATCGAAATAGACAACTCAAGTAACAAAGTGAGATAGTGTGGCCGAGCTCTAGGCATAATATCTATAAAAGTACTATACACATCTTGTAAACTTCAGCAATGTAAGATGAGGAATAGATCATAACTCAGAATAGTCCTACTTCTAGTCAACCTTAACCGAAGAGTTGGATGCGTTGGGATCACGAAAAATAAAAAAAACTGTTGTTACCTATGCTGGGTAAACGCCTGTCCCAAATTCACCACTGGTCCAACTTTACACTCGCTCTCAAACCTGTCGAAATCATAATAATATGTTACAGGCCAACAACTTGAAAAATTTATTGGAGCACACCCTATTTGGCATATCTAGGTCACAAACAAATAGTTCTATCTATTGACTGTGTGCACGTTGCAGGTTCGACCAAATCCAAAACGAATGGATGCAGTTAGACAGCTTGGAAACGTCTCTTATCTGGAACGTTATAGATTAGCTATTCAATATAGCCGGTAGTTTTCGTAGCTTTTCAGTCCGTCGTTTATAGGTAAAGGACGTAGCGTTGAGGATTGAGAAAGGCATGTTAAGATATTTGGGTGAATGAAACCTTGTCGTAAGTTCTGGTGTACCGCAGTAAATATGCCACGCGCGCCTGCGGCTCCTCGTAGAACCAAAATAACCCGATATTTGGGGAACAACGTGCTTTTACGTAATATACTTAGTTTCAAAGCTGTTCACGAAATCGAGAAAGGTACCAGAATGGTTAAAATGTTGAAAGTGAAAATTATAAGCATCGCGATGAATCCCGACGATTTTTTTTATCGAATAGAAGCTAATCAACGTATCGTTTTTTTTTTACTTTTTGACTATTAATTACATAAATACTTAGTTGGGGCTTAGTGCACACTGAAAAAGACAGGCAATAAGTACTTATCCTGAAGCAAAATTAATTAATTTTAATTTTTTACCTAGCGTGTGGTGGTTAAAAATTTATCTTAGTTGCTTTCAAACCAAACCACAAATCCAGTGAAAACAGGACCAGTTCAATAAGAGCTCAATAAACCTGATTAATAGGAAACGATAGATGAGCGTAAATCACAAGTTGTCCCACGGGTCACTTTGTTTCTGCTACGTATACGTTACTTGGCCCAAAGCAATTTGAGCTTTACTTCCACTCGATGATAAGTGATGAGATGGATGAGTGCGAATCACAGATTGGCCTCTGGGGCTTGAAGAACACATTACAATAAATAGCACTAGGCTCATCACAGTCTTTTAGTACTTATAGATGTTTGCAGCATAAAATTGATGACTTCAGTTTGTTAACTTTACTTTCAGATAAGAAATTCAAATCATCAATTTAACGTTCTTAAAAGAGGTTGTGCTTTGAATATGAATACGATCATAAATGTGTAATATTTTACCTAAAGATAAGCGTGAAGTGTGTCAGTACTATATATCTGGTTGATTACCTAGTCTATGTTTTTAATTTTTAGTAGGTATAATAGGTGACTTTAATTCTCAATATTCATCGGTTGAGCATTTTTTGATGTATTATTTTTCTCCGTAGTTGTAACATCGAATACATTTAATTAATCTCTCATGCGAGTACTCCGGTGACCTGTTACCCAGTACATCGGTCAATAGCTCTCGAGTAAACACATGTGTGATTTAATTTACTGGATAATAGCACCCTACGTGCAGCGATACGACGAACTCTATCGGATCAATGCTAAGCGTGCCGAGTTGGAATATTAAGTTACAGGTTCAAAGGTAACGTATTGTATCGTGCGTGTACCAAAATGCAATTGCATTTTAATGCAATTGCATTTAAAAGAAGTTAGTTATGCGTCTTAATAACGCATGGGGGAAAAATACACTCAATTTAGTCTGTTTATTTTCGGAAAATTTTCAAAGAAGATCTCGAGCTCGTGTCTCAACTAGTTTAGTATTCTCTAGCAAAAGTAAATACTAGTCTAGTTCTAACAAGTAAATGTTTATTGAGTGAAACGTCAAGCTTAAGACTCCTCGCAGACTGCAGACTTTATATCGGCCGATAGTTGAGACGGACTATGCTTCTCCATCCATACTCATTACGAGCCGAAGTATATTCCGTCCCAACTATCGGCCGATAGAAAGTCTGTAGTCTGCAAGGAGGCTAAGAGGACAGATAAATCCTTTGCTTTCACCTTCATGATTGTAAGTAAACACTATGCTGAGTGAACATGCAAATATTTTATTTTAATGCTATGTTCACTCACCATCTGATTTGATTGAAAGCTTAGTCCAGAGAACCAAAAAGTCTTCAGAGACCCAAAAGATAAAACATCCGAACCAAGTGAGACATTTGCCTCTTGAGCCCTCATTTGCCTTTTCTGATCCGTCGGTACGTTTCAGCTCGCATGAATATCGATGACTTGCGAAAAGCTAGGGTTATTGAATAATTCATGGGCCTTATTTGCATTCTGATCGCAAATGTTACCGATAAGCAACAACACCTCACGTTTATTTCCGATGGTCGAAAACAGGCTGCAAATATTACCGATGCTAGATAAATTATACCGATTGACCCTTTTGGATTGAAAGGAGAAGAGAAGATATTACCCTCTATTGTAATCGGGTAAAAAGTAAATAATGGAAGTGCGGAAAGCAACATCTTCTTGTTTAGTGTGATTTAAATAGCTCATATGTATAAGTAGTTCACTAAGACAATTATATACACTGTACACTGAAGAGCAATGAATTAGGGTCACTGGGAATCCGGAAAAGAAACCTATTAATCTAGGAAACTAAGAATGCTAGCTTATTGAAATTATTTGTGTTTAATAGACAATTAAATACTCCTTAAATAAAGGTATTAAAATTTCCCATTTATTGTAAAGTTATGTCATAAAAAATCTAATTTGAAAAAGGGAGACTTTCGAAGATGGAATTACTTGTGCTTCTAATCTCTCATTTAAGTGAGTAAATAAACCATATTGATAGTGTTCAATATTTATTATTCAAGCTGTAATCATGTCGCTATACTATGCTACAAAACCGGATTCCGTCATCAGTGTTCGCCAAACTTATTTTAGAATAAACTTTGTTTTTCTATATCGATAGTCTTCGTCATAATTTTGATATTGTGATTCGTAGAATACGACCGAACTATTCAATGTGCACTGAAACGGCCGCTTGTATAAATTACGAAGACACATTAGCTTTATTGGCTGGTCTTCGCCGGAAAGTTTCAAATAGCAATAAAAGTCTGGGCGATGCCCTCAACTTGATTTTATTACGAGATCAAATCGCTCGTCAACAAAAAACTCTTACAAAGTAACCCCGTTTTATAGATGTTGTTTATTCCAAAAGGATACCCTTCTATCCCAACAATAATAAGATTTACCTACGACGAATGGGGGCTTTATTTAATTTTGAGTACATTTTATGTTCCACGAAAGTATAATGTATGGAAAGCTTTTAGAATAATTACCGTCTGGAATTATTGTCAGACGAGAGGAGTAACAGATGCGTATTCACTATAGTGTTGGGGCCTTCGATCAAGAATGGAGAACACAACACAATCAGGCTGCGAACATAATGGATACACATTTGAATAATAGGACTAAATATTTTCGTACATACCAAATATCAGCAAAACTTAAAGTTTTTGGTCAAAACGAACTTTTTCTTTCAGTAAAGTACCTATTGAAAAACCTATTTTCATTTACCTGAAACAAAAATATATTTATTAGTATGATAAGATTATAAGTAGCCTGCTCTATCCACTGTTAGTGATTATCAAACTCCTAAACCAGAGTGAGCATATGAAAAAGCACTTGTTTTATTTCTCATTTCATTTTATGATGTCGGAAAGATAAAGCTCTAATAATAAGATGACCTATAAAATTGACTGTTCATTTCATCATTAACTAAAAGTTTCCTTATGTACCAAGGAAGTAATTAATAATATTAATTAATTTGCGAAACGTCGGTGGACGAGTCTTGGTTATACCTTGTCATTCCCGGCAAGAGATTAATTATCGGGACCTTAGTTACTTGTAATGAAACTAGATTGTCTCAGTATGAAATGGCCTTTTATAAAATTTTATTTTTTGTTCAAGCTGGTTCAAAGAGAATCGTTGCCCGTTGAATGATGTCAAGAAATAATATCATGCATAGGATTTGTTTATAAAAATTAAGTGTTGTGTTTTGACTAAAACTCAAAAATACTTTCTGCAAAATCAACCTCAAACGAACCAAATGTATTTGTATTCAAAATCATGAATGTTGTAAGGAGTGTGGTAAAATATTATTGATTTTTTTGTAGAGTGTGTTCCTGACAATATTAGGTAAGACCCCTCGCAGACTGCAGACTTTATATCGGCCGATAGTTGAGACGGAATATACTTCAGCTCGTAATGAGTATGGAGAAGTATATTCCGTCTCAACTATCGGCCGATAGAAAGTCTGCAGTCTGCGAGGAGGCTAAGAAGCTGCTATAAAAATATCAAAATCACTGTCAAAAAACAAATCATATGGTGTGTTTATGAATGTAGCGACGGGTGCGGACAACCGAAAGGACAAATAAATAACACATTTTACCACCAAAATGCTTTTCTCGTGCACGTAATACGAAAAAGTTAATAAAGGCTCATTGGCACAAAGAACCATTAGAACGAGCACAGAACGAGAAACCGTTCTGAGACCCCCAGACCTGAAAGTTTTTCCATGTCCTTCGCAAAAGCTCTCCCGAACAGATACGCAAATCCGATTATTTATTTGAATTTACTTGGAGAGTGACTTTCTCCTCATTCTAAATTCTAATTGGGAGTTAGTTATAAAAAAGGATAAAAAATATTAAGAGAAAACTTTACTGATAGATTTTTTAGCGGGGTTAATTAATATTTCGTAGCTTTGAGTGCAGACGATTAATATTCGCCCTCCGAATGCTCGTTCAAAGTTTAAAAGGCTGGAACTTTGTGGCGAGAAAAAAATGAACGCTGGGCAGCTGTTTATTTTAGGAAAATGTTTATACATTTTCGATTTCCCGACATACTCATATACTAAAAGCAATATAAATTGATCTCATATGTTACAAACTGAATTAGGCTGTAGGAACGAGATAATACCTTTAGCTTAGTTTAGCAAATAAACGTAGTTTTGTTGTCAGTAATAGCCCATCGATGAGTAGGATTAGGATGCTTTGTACCTACGATTTTATTGGATGGAGACACAGAATATATATTAGTGACCTGATATTTAGTTAAGTAACATAAGAAAAATTTTAAGTTATTGGTCTTAGGTTCAGTTAAACTATGTAAGTATTCACATCAACCTAAAACTAGTTCATTGCTGAAGCCTACCTGCCATGAATATTAACTGTTGCTGATTTTGTAACGAACAACCTAGATGTCTTCATGTCACAGATAAAAAGAACTACTATCTTCCTAATAAGAACAGTTGTACAGAATGTGGAAGATGCTGCCTCGTAAGATATTTTTGGATTCCTATTTTTATCCTACATAATAAAAGAGGTGCAAATACTGCAAGCAAATCACGAACGTGACGTGTTGGAAGTCCTGAACATTTGTTTGTAGGTAGATCCTTTATCCTTTTACGTGAATAGCGTGGGAACAATACCTTTTTATATGTAAGTAGCGCAATTGTAGCCTCACCTTGTTTCCAGGAGGGCTTAGCAATTTGTACGGAATCTATATGCTTTCCTCTGCAAAGTAGTCTGGGAAATATTCATAGGATGCCTCCTATGAATATAATATCCCTGACTACTTTGCAGATTTTCAAGTAGTCTTTGTGAAGAGTTTTTTGAATTGAATAAGATTATATGTACGCTTACCTCTTCCACACATCATTGATGAATGAATAATTGATCAAACTTTATCCTACAATCTTAAAATAGCTTGTGACTATTTTCACAACAAACACATTAGAAGATGACACTATAATTGTTTTAGGATGCCTCAGCAACGAGATTCAGAAGTAATGCTTCTACAAAAGGGAAATGAAAACCAATAAAGCATTTCATTAATGTCTATTAACGAAGATAACTTGTACGAAATATCAAGAATGACAATGCTATGCATTGTTTATTAACCTTAGTCGTTTTATTCGGGTCTTTTCACACCCTATTTCAATTTATACGCAAAAATAAATTATCTACGCAAAGAGCGTCGAGATAAAGTTTTGACCATAAATTGCTACGTAATTATGAAAAGAATTTTCAGTGCTGATACAAACTTTTCAACTTCAATAAACTGGGAAGTAATCCGGTAGACACAAATTTACGGTGGCACGAACAGATAAAGCAACAATGTTTTCCAATAAGTCGATAAGTTCATTCATTCTGTTATATTTGTTGTGGTACAGTCACTCGCAGTAGTGGACATGAAAATAACCTACTAAGTTTCGACACGGTTGATTGTTAAATCTCTTTTTAAGTTTTTGTTGATTACATATAGGTTTTATTATGTCATAAACTTAGACAACTCGTTGCAGGGTACATCGTCGACTGCCACATCTACAATGGTAAATCATTAATTCAACATTGCTTTATAGAAATTTCCTATTTCTATAAGTATTTTTTGTACAAAAAAGAGTAAGCACTATCTATGTATCCACTAGAATATTACATCCACTAGAATATTACCGTCGATAATGTGTGCTGGTGAAACTGAAACGCACGCTTGACTTAAAGTCAATAGGAGACCGCAGTGGCACTGAAAAAATGATGAATTGGTAGCAAAGCTTCACAAACGCGCTCTTGTAACAAAAATAATGTTTTTGTGATCGTTTCAAGCGGATATTATGGCGAAAGTAAACAATACCTTTGTTAGGCTCATGAATGCTTGACCGCGTGTGGAAGGAATAAATGGCCGGTCTCTTTGTTGTGACCGTCGGGTTCGGAGGGTATTTTGTTGACCTTCGTTTGCTCTATTTCTGGCTGACACTTATTGAATGCCTTTCAAGTCTGTCATTTTCAGGATTTCAGAAAGTTATTAGAATTTGAAAATAGGTAGGTGTCTATGTTTGCCATAAAATCAAGTTGTGTTTTCGAGGATGAAGATTAAGTTTAGTTTACCATATGATAAATTGTACGCACGTGATTTGCATTTGCATTTTATTTTTGAAGTGGTGCAGAATAATAACGTTTTCCGGCGGAAACAATTCTTTTAAAAAAGCTGCGTAAACCTACGTAAACCAATAAATTCAGGATCCCTAAATACTGTCAGTGTCATGTGCGTAAAATTTTAGTATATCCTAACATCCGGACCCGACGTATTCTATAAACTTTTTGTGGTCCTACGTGCTCACCAGTGGCAGGCTTTGTACACAAAGCTACAAAATAATGGAGGTGACTTTATGAGATAAGCTTAGGCAGCTGAGGGATGCCTATTTGGCTCTACAGGATGATCCCAAAGAGAGAAATATTAAAAATACTTGAATGGGCCTCGACTCATTAAAAAGCCATGATGGTTGAAAGCAACTTTGTTGAACTGATTTTATGAAATGTTGTTGCTTTTCGCTAGTATTTATTTATCATACAAATCCGCACAACATCGCGTAATTTGATCATATCATGCCAGCCGCGTAATTGAAAACCTACTATCTCTGTTATTATATTAGTTTGTGTTATACTCGTATTTACCAACTTTTCTTCGTAGCAGATAGTTGTGTAATACTAATAAGGTATTAGTTGTTGCTGATAGTATCATTTTATATTGGATATTTTGTCTCCAGCAAAGTCTTTTTACATAGCTATAAAGGGTGAAACGTTGGAAAAAAAACACTAGAATATTAGCAAGCTATAATAGAAATCAAGGGATAGATCGCTAGGAGCACCCACAAAAACTGCACCCACTGCTTATTCTGCATTTTTGAAATCTCAAAATGGAATAAAGTCGACAGATGGTTCGACAATTGATCTTTGATCTCCCCCATTTAACTTGGCAAAGGTCACTTGTCAGTAGAGGAGAGGTGCACATAATGACGGCTTTGGTTTATTTGTTTCATGGTTCAACTCAGACAGCCCTCACGTGCGGGACACTCGCTTTACGGCCTGTCTCGCACTAACAAGGTTGTTACTCCAATTTATAGCGCCCTCAGTACGGATTTATACTTTTTCAAGATAGTTTCAGCAACCGTCTCTCCAGGTGGAATGTATTTCGGCTATTAATGTTGCACGTGGAAGATGGTATTCTTTTTGCTTTAGAACTACTTATTTTTATTTACACTAATCATCTTTATATATGATTATCATCTATCTCATCTTTAAATATGATTTTCTAAGTCTCTCAGTATGGATTAGATTTAACTAACTATATTGTTTTGAGATCCGAGGTTTGGACAGGTACCATAGGTATAATAAGAAACTATTGAGAAATTTAAAATTTGGGATTTAAATTACTAGTCTACCGGCCGCTTCCTTCATCATCATCCCTTGGAATAATCTGCCAGTTACTATCAGGCAAGCTAAGTTCAAAAAGCAATTGCTCGAACATTTTCTTATTTCATGTTACTAGTATTATTGTGTAGTTTTCTAGTTTGAATACTTATTTATTGGTATTAATGTAATAATATATGATAGTTATTCGTAAATAGTAGGTATATCTTTATTTATTTATTCATATTTATTTATTTGTTTGTATAAACATATTTTATTTACACCACCTTTTTGCCTTCCTTTAATCCAGTTCATCTAAAGGTTGTCTGGAAGAAATCGTTCACAGTGATAAGACCGCCCATTGTACTTTGTAATGTCCATGTGGACAATAAAGTATTTTCTATCTATCTATCTATAATTTCAGCCACTTTGCTACGCATAAGCCTCCTCTTTATTTCGCCATTCTTTCTGGTCTCTTGCGAGTCTCACCCAGTGGTTACCGAAAATACTCTGAGAATATGGAAATAATTTGAATATGAAGGTTTAACTTCGAGCGGATCAAAATCTACGTAAAATAAAAGATAAACAATCTGAATAAAGACTTGCTTTAGTTTTGTAAACCTGTTCCAATCACTTCTAGCAACTCGATTTGATAAATGCTTCAAAATTTAAAAGTTTCCTGATTCCAGAAAAAGTTTTTACTTATATTCAACACAAGTACTGTATACAAAGTTTACCAATGTAATAAAACTACAAAAACATATCCATTTATTTACTGCACAAAACTTTCTTAGCTTTCTACTATCAAAAATTACTAAGCTGCACCACGAGCGATACTTGTGGCAATTATTTAGCGCTCGAAACGAATGGGCGGTTTGCATCGTTCCGAGTAGAGGCCATTGAATATCGTTAGCCAGATGTTGAAACTGGGCTGTCAGGTGCTCTATTCAATTGTTCCCGCATTTTACAACAAAAAGGTGAAAGATTAAAAAGTTGGTAAAGGCACGCAGCGTTTTTTAATGGTTTTTCAGCAAGAGGAAGTTGGCGCGGTGCCACTGCGACTTGTTCGCTGTCGCTCGTAACTAGGGTTGTCATATCCACAAAAAAACTAACAAAATGTTTGAATAAGTTTTCTCGTAAAAACACGGATAAAAGAATTCTGAAACACAAATAATACAACGTCAGAAAAACAGTTTTAACGGAAGCTTTGAGGCTCAATCAAGTTGTTTCTCTTGCTTTATAAAATCAGCAACAGAATGCGCATACTTCCGCCTTCTGAGTTTTATGTTGGCAATCAGTAAGGCGGAAGGCTCACGAAGCGGGTCTTCTTATTATTCTCATAAAAATACAAACAAACAATAATTGGGTATGCAGGGCCGGTAGTCCGAGTACATCGTCAGCATCTGGCGCGGTAAATAACAGATCGCCTAATTAGCATAATTCGATGTAACTTCCGATCCCTGATTTTAGAATGTTTTCAAATTTTTGACCGTCTTTAAAAAAAAGGAAGTAATTCAACCAGTATGTAGGTACTAATATCTTAGGTAAGTACATAATTTTTATACCTCAGTTAATATTACTCTTAAGTATCAACTTTTAAACAATTTTGTTAAAGTTACAAAATAAAATTAGAGACTTTAGAGACTTTTTTCAATTTAATATCAAAAGGTCATTGGACTGGCAAACTCTTAATCAGAGTTCTCTAACTTTAGTTAATAAAAGTTCAATGTATCTTAATTTAATTTAGAAAGTTTTGCACCTGCTTTTCTCAAAACCAATTATAGGAATCCGTTCGAGAATTCGAATTGAGTTTCAAAGGTGAAAAGCTTAGTAATGAGAACTTTTAGAAAAGAAAGCTATCTATCTCTTACGGGCAGCAGTTTAATAAAAATACCCTTTCATTTTACTGAAATATTTCGCACATTTCACCCAAAGCACATAACATTTTTTGTCCTACGTTCACATCATTTATCAATTTCCATACGTAGTTTCAGGCTTGAATTGAACTGGATAGTACAGCCATTTGTCAGTACATCCTATTATCGTGGAAAAGTCTGTTGTATGATTTATGACAGCCCTAACTGGTGCTAGTGTCAACCCTATATAATCTGAATGATATCGCGCGTGACGGTGACAAGGCGGTTTTATTCGCTATACCACGAATAAAATAAAATATGAAATTATATTACGCGTAAACTGATTCTAGCTTCGAGTTTTAGCTGGAAATTGAATATTTTATAACCAATTTCGCGTTCTACCCAGAAATCTTTGTCAGACAATAACATTGTAGACTCCATCAATTCAATAAACTTTGTGAAACTTTATTCGAATGACTGTATAACTAACAATGCGAATTATTTTAAAAACTTCACCATTATACTATTGAATTAAAACTTTGCCGGCGTGTAAAGTTTCAGCTGTTAAATATTTTGAATATATACGAATCGTTTCTGAAAGAAATGATATTTGTTCAAAAAGTTTTAATTGATTTAAATCGTGAAAATTAAATGTTATTTTTATACATAAATGCTTGATCAGCCTCACTAGTATCATTGGAAAATATAAGGACACAAATTGTATATTCCAATATAAGCTAACCAAGGGCTCGCCTTAATAAAATTCATTTATTTTCCCTTTTAGGAGCAGACGGCTACAGAAAGATACCGAGTACGTCGTTCGCATACATTGGCGTACTTTTAACGGAAATTAGGGTCTCACTGTAGATTGCTCAAAGCGATAACAGAGGTTACTGCCTCCTGAACTAAACGAGGTTGGATATTTTAGACAACGCAACGCGTGAATTTTACTTGTACACTGCGGAAAGTTGTACTTGAAATACATTTTACGTTAGTTTACATTCAACAGAAACAGAAAACTCATTTTGCGTCGCTGTGTGCACATGCACAGACAGAATTTTGTATGAAACCAAATGCAAGGTAAATTACGTCACTCATAACTTAAAAAATTACGCTCGTTTGGCTTCATCCTAAGAGTCCACGATGAAAATACCATGACATCAGAATATATTTCCTTGTAAACATAGCAAGGAAGGTTCCTTGCTTGCGTGACCGGGTCAGGTGCACTTACCATAAAATAGCGAGCAGCCTCATAGTCTCCGTTTCTACACAGTCATAATACGTCATGGAATTAGCAATAACTTTAGCTTGGTGCGATAAATTTCCACCATTACTCAATAATTTATGGTGTCGCATTAATCTTGGAGACGAGATTAAACTTGGCTATTTTATTTCCTCTCAACGGCTGCACTCTTAACTCAAGACAAGAAAAATTATTCCATTGTAGCGAAAAAAATTTAGTATTTTAGCACAATAGACAAAATAGTAGAAACATGTTTCAGATTCAAAGTTTATGAAACAAAACGTAGATATAAAGAAACAAATGTTTCGGGGGGAGTTGCACGAGTTGCGCAATCCCATAATATCGGCTTCCTTTCAAATAATTCTGAATTAAAATTATGCTGTTGTCGTTCCAAACTACCGCCATGTTGTTTATAAACAACTGAAATATACGTCCACACTTGTACGAGTATACAGCTGTTGTGGAACAGATTTGTTTCGTTGCTCTCCATTTCCATTGGAGAGCACAAAAACAGTCTAGAAACATAGTGTTTACCGCAATATTTTCAAAAGTTTATGAAACAATTTGATTTGTTTCGGAAACACATTTAATTGTTTCAGAATCATGTAGATTTAGTTTCCGAAACAGTGTTTATAAACAAATGTTTCTCAGTGAATAAATGGCTTTAATGTTATTTAACCACTTCAAATCTGAATTGTTCACTCAAATAATGTCGAAACTTCTGTCTAATTGTCTACATCTCTACTATTATACTCACAGTTGTTTTCTTTTTGTCAAAATACAAAGGAGTCAATAGTAAGTGCTTAGCATCGTTCCGATAATAGCATATCACTCGTATCTCATCCCTTTCCCTTCCGTATGTTATTCTTATGATAAAGCATATTCCTTGTTTCCCGGTCATTAGCGAATATCTCAAATGCGTGTTATGAACGATCAGAAATTGATATGCAATGTTTTCTTTTCTTTGTTTGTTTTTGTTTATGGCGTAATTGGCATATTTCGTAGTAGTATCTGTGGTAGTATCTTGTATGAAAAACAAAGCGCCTACAGCGTTTTTGAAATGTAAGACAACATATTAATAATTGGATGGAATCTAAGTATGTACCTACAGTCAGCGTCAACTGATAACCCCCTAGTACGAGGCTCGCAGGAACTGCCTATTAGGGGGGGTTACCTACCAGTTGGTGACGCTGACCATACACGTACATACATCTAATAGTGGTTCCAACGTTTTACTAGGTATCTAAGTAGTCCATTGGTGGGGGTTCCTTTTACAATGTAAAATAGACCTTTGTTATTTTACATAGACTTTTCTTTCTGTATCTCGTTTTTTTCACAATCACCAGTTATTTTCCAAAGTGAATGAAATTATATCATTTAGTTGAACTAATTGTGACGATTAATCAGAAATCTATGAATATTTCCACTACGAGTAGTTCAGAGTTTAATTATTTCGGGTATTACGGCTCATCATAAACCGTTTACGAGCTACATACAATGAATAATTAATTATCAGATTATTTACATCGTAATATGTAATTGGAAACTATTTTATTATAATTACAAAAAAGAGGTATTTATATACCCTATTATTTGTGAATTTCGTCTATTAATTTAAATTGTAACGTTTTACAAAAATATGTTTGTTTCTTAGTTTTCAGAGTTTTCTATTTCTGGTATAAAAATGAAGTTCATTTATACACTGCACCTGCACAGAGTTCTCCGCAAATATTGCAATTGTCTCTGCATGAAAGCCGAAGGCACTCTCTCACTGTAAACTCAGCTACATCCGCGGTGTTTGAATTGCAATAGATTATTTACATATTGCAAGGTATTCAAACGATCTTACCTATATCGGCATTTTGTACGCGTAACATTAGACTAAAACAAGTTCATCTTATACTTACAGAGATGAAAAAGTAGGATGTTATAACAAGTTTACAATGGCTATCTGATGTTTAGAAACATTATATGACGCAAAGTGAGGGTTTTTATAAGTTTGACGTGTGAACGAATGAACCGGATGAATGAAATGGCACGGACAAGAGTGCGATCAGGTTGATGGTCCTCGCACATATTGCCGCAAGCTTAGGATTCCCTTTTATTGTTTGTAAGGTGACTGATGAGTGGTTTGGGAGCTATGTTTAAAGCTCTGTTCTTTAATATAAAGGAGAACTGGCAGGCATGTATGAAGCGCCGCCCAAGTCAAAAAACGATCGCCCGCAGAGTGGACGTATAGTGGAATGGGTAGACCTTCTAAAACACTACATCTGATTGTATGACAGCAAAAAAATCCATCCTACAGAAATCGAGATATTTGCAGTTAAAGGTGGTGACTTTTACCATCATGTTTTTTGACTAACAGGCTTCCCGCAGACAAGCCACAATGGGCATTCGTTAGAACTTTAGAAGCACTACATTTCATTGTATGACAGCTAAAAAATCCATCCTGCAGAAATCAAGATATTTGCAGTTCAAGGTGGTGACTTTTACCATCATGTTTTTTGACTTACAGCCTTTCCGCAGATAAGCCACTATGGGCAATCGATAGAACTTTAGAAGCACTACATTTCATTGTATGACAGCTAAAAAATCCATCCTGCAGAAATCGAGATATTTGCAGTTAAAGGTGGTGACTTTTACCATCATCTTTTTTCGACTTACAGGCTTCCCGCAGACAAGCCACTATGGGCATTCGTTAGAACTTTAGAAGCACTACATTTCATTGTATGACAGCTAAAAATCCATCCTGCAGAAATCAAGATATTTGCAGTTAAATGTGGTGACTTTTACCATCAATGTTTTTTGACTTATAGCCTTCCCGCAGACAAGCCACTATGGGCATTCGATAGAACTTTAGAAGCACTACATTTCATTGTATGACAGCTAAAAAATCTATCCTGCAGAAATCGAGATATTTGCAGTTAAAGGTGGTGACTTTAACCATCATGTTTTTTGACTTATAGGGTGAGAGCCAGCGACCGGCAGACCTTCGTCATTTTATAAAGGCTGAGACTTTGTCTGTGTGTAGTCCCAGTATGGTTATGTACGATCCCCGAATATGAAGTTTGGGTCCGGGTGGCTTTGGGAGATATGAGGCATCAAAGGTGCCCAAAATAGCACCCAAGATTCGTCATTTTACCAAGGCTGAATTTTATAATGTTACTTAGGGAGCTATTAAAAGAGGTTTCCCAAGCGGTGGTTCCTTCATCATGTCAAAGAGTATAAAGCTCATTTTGATATATTTGGCTTGAAACAGTATTAGAAATCACGTCGTCCTTTGTCAGATCCCTAGTACAGTTCCAACCCCCTTAAACAAAAGTAATTGTAAGTATGCTTTCGTAGTAGTATAAAACCTGAACTTTGTGTATGTTACTTGAGGAGCTATAATAAGATGTTTGCCAAGCAGGCAGACACCTGCGGTGGTTCCTTCATCATGTCGGTCAGGTTGTTTTAGTCTGCCGTATAAAACAAGTATAAAACATGTATGCAACATGTATGCAACAAGTATAAAACATGTATGCAACAAGTATAAAACATGTATGCAACAAGTATAAAACATGTATGCAACAAGTATAAAACATGTATGCAACAAGTATAAAACATGTATGCAACAAGTATAAAACATGTATGCAACAAGTATAAAACATGTATGCAACATGTATCAAACATGTATGCAACAAGTATAAAACATGTTTGCAACAAGTATAAAACATGTATGCAACAAGTATAAAACATGTATGCAACAAGTATCAAACATGTATGCAACATGTATCAAACAAGTATGCAACAAGTATAAAACATGTATGCAACAAGTATAAAACATGTATGCAACATGTATGTAACAAGTATCAAACATGTATGCAACAAGTATAAAACATGTATGCAACATGTATGCAACAAGTATAATACATGTATGCAACATGTATGCAACAAGTATCAAATAAGTATGCAACATGTATCAAACAAGTATGCAACAAGTATAAAATATGTATGCAACAAGTATAAAACAAACGGTAAGGAACCATCGCAGGTGTCTGCCCGCTTGGGAAACCTCTTTTTATAGCTCCCTAAGTAACATATTCAAATTCAGATTTTTTAGCTGTCATACAATGAAAGTAGTGCTTCTACAGTTCTATCGAATGCCCATAGTGGCTTGTCTGCGGGAAGCCTGTAAGTCAAAAAACATGATGGTTAAAGTCACCACCTTTAACTGCAAATATCTCGATTTCTGCAAGATGGATTTTTTCGCTGTCGTACAATGAAATGTAGTGCTTCTAAAGTTCTATCGAATGCCCATAGTGGCTTGTCTGCGGAAAGGCTGTAAGTCAAAAAACATGATGGTAAAAGTCACCACCTTTAACTGCAAATATCTCGATTTCTGCAGGATGGATTTTTTCGCTGTCATACAATGAAATGTAGTGCTTCTAAAGTTCTATCGAATGCCCATAGTTGCTTGTCTGCGGGAAGGCTGTAAGTCAAAAAACATGATGGTAAAAGTCACCACCTTTAAATGCAAATATCTCGATTTCTGCAGGATGGATTTTTTTGCTGTCATACAACGAAATGTAGTGCTTCTAAAGTTCTATCGATTACCCATAGTGGCTTATCTGCGGGAAGCCTGTAAGTCAAAAAACATGATGGTAAGAGTCACCACCTTTAACTGCAAATATCTCGATTTCTGTAGGATGGATTTTTTAGCTGTCATACAATGAAATGGAGTGTTTTTGAAGGTCTACCCATTCCACCATACGCCTACTCTGCGGGCGATAGTTTTTTGATTTGGGCGGGAATGCCCATTCTCCTTTAACATAAATAGTTCAAGAAACTGGAGATGAAAATTAATTGAAAGAGGAACTTACGAGTATTTTCTTTTTTGCCGCTTATGATGGAGCGAAGTATTCGTACTGGAAATAAATGAAAAATCCAATAACGTGTTTCTGAAGAGACGAGGAAGGGGTTTTATCAAAACATATCAATGCGTTTGAACTGAAATTGTTTGTATGTTTTTCAGCGAAATATTCCTTCTCGCTTCTCGTTTCGGAAAACAAACCCAAGTATTTAGGTAATTGTCTTGTTTTCTATTTGTGATGTAAGTAGGTACTCGTATCATAATATTTTTTCCTTTTCCCCTGAAACTGCAAGTATGTGATCTATTTTTTATCTCAATATAATCATAATCGTATAATTATACCTATTTTTATTTTTGATTAGATTGTATATAAAAGTCTTGTGACCCTGTAAGCAATACATCACAGGATGGCGCTCATTCGTCACATCAGCTCGTAACGCGAAAAGTCCCACACTAACAAAAAGTCTTGGAAGCCTGCCAATTGCGGGTCAATTTAGAGCACCCATTTCGTTTCCGATTAGGGTTTTATATTGGACGGACACCATACCCTGCACACAGTGTATATTTTTGCAGTAAATCTAACATGACATACATCTAATATTGACTATGACAAAAGTAAGTAAAGTAGGACTAGAACTGCAAGAACTATGCTTCTTATTCTATACCAATCTCTAAAATAGTATTTCTTAAACTTTCATGATCACAGCTCATATTTGAAAACATAATCTCTAAAAACCAAAAGTTAAAAGCATTAAACTTTGGTAGACAGTCAGCCTTTAAATACAAGAACGAAACAAGATCACGATGTATTCCCTTGGGCAAAGCAGACGTTTAAAGATCTCGGCAGTGAAGATCCTTTGAAGGTGAATAAAAAAAATATTATTTCTAGACGGTAGCTCGTTGTCAAAATACAAATATACGAACGAATATCTTATTCCCCTAATCGGCCTCACTACGAGTACGTAGTTTGTTTAAAAGCCCCGATAGCCCTGCTTTTCCTGCTCGTGTTTTTCCGGCTGGCCGCACGATTTATGCATAAAATCTTTCCCCGTTGCATTTAGCCGGTTTACAGCTGTGAGCTATGAACAATTTTCTTATCTGATTCATATAAATTCGTTGTTGTCTGCTTCATTTATTAACGCTTATTATGTTCTTGTTACTATACATACACTTTAAAACACACAGTTGTAATGTAAAGCTCAAATGATTTAGTGTTACAACCATGGACAAGAGTTTTGTTTTTGTAAAATTAACCTAAAAATACATTTTATAATTCTATAAAGAAAAAGTAATAACGCTACCAGCGAAAATGCCTATCTTCAGAGTAACTTTGTGGATAAAGTTAATAACTCATTAAAAATTAATAAATAATTATAAATTAGATTCGACAAGCGGCATCAAAAACTTTTAATTACATTAATATTTTCCTTACGCTCCATTGTTATATATTATGATTTTTTTAACGTAAGTTATATTGATCCAACGAGAAAAATCTCTAATGGAATATAAACAGATTATGTCCTAGAGAAAAGATCCTATTTGCGAACCTTGGAGCGTGTTTTTCGACATGACTCGTTTGCAGAAACAAATTGTCTTC
Source organism: Epirrhoe alternata (assembly GCA_963565295.1). Taxonomy (NCBI): domain Eukaryota; kingdom Metazoa; phylum Arthropoda; class Insecta; order Lepidoptera; family Geometridae; genus Epirrhoe; species Epirrhoe alternata. The sequence goes on along the minus strand of OY751381.1, from coordinate 4,901,122 downwards.
AAATGAAAAAATATTAAAGTAAGTAAATTGTACTTTGAGGTCCCGTGTTCACCACAAGACTGAATTATAATTTCAGTCCTAATGGGTTCCCCTATGTTTGTAGGTTTTTATTTTAATCTTTGAATTTTCATCATTAACAATGAATAGAGGTACGTTCTTCAATTGTTACGGTTTGGACTACTCGTATTAACAGAAGTCAACGTTGTATTAATTTTATTTGCATTGTCATATCATCATTAGATCTACTAGAGATGATTTAGGTGGCGTCAGTCTGGTTAGGTTACACTACAATTTTGGGTAGAGCATTTTCATAGCATTGTCATATACTATGAATGAATACCAATGCTTTAATTACTATTTCGGATAAAGGAAGGAAGGAAGTTCGTATCGTTCGCCAGTGGCTAACGCTAATTAGATACTATTTACAATTATAAAAACTATATGGCATGTACTTGTGTTATATCCTTTTGAGAAAAGTGTAATTGCATTTGGTAACTAAGAAAAACCCTTCGGAAAAACCTACTAATAATTGACTGCCTTAAAAAAGGCACACATCTAAAGGCAGAGAGAACCGGAATACTTACGGAACTCGGTATTCTTTGTCAAAAACAGGTAAGTACTTATACCTATTATAGAAGGCTATGACGGGGTCTTAAAGTACCTACTGGGTTTGATGTCGAGGGTTAAAGTCAATAGTACTTACTCGTATTTTATTCATTGCAGACAAGGGTTCATTCTGCTTTGTGTTTCAGGTGATTGAACTTGGTGAATTTACATTGTAGCCCTTATTTTTTCACTTGTGTCTTTAAAGGTAGAAATTCGAGTTATGTCATAGTCAAAACCATAATCAAAACAAATAATGATCTTTTACTTTGATATAGGTCTCAGACAAAATGAAATGGACGAGTTATTGACAGAATTCCTCCTTTAACATTTTCTGCCGATTTTTGCGGGGGACGAAGTAGCACACGAATGCATTTTACACACAATTATGCATATACACCCTCATTTTTGCGCACACTCTTGCAAATTTTGGTATAAGACGTATGTAAAGACGTACATGATTCGGAATCGTGTACATTTTGGCAGAGGGGAAATACAAGGTAAATGCTCATCCCGTCTTTATGATCTAAGATATAGCTAGAAGGTACATGGCAGCTTTATAATGAGCATTGATAAAGGATTCTTTATAAAGTACCTATTTATTCAATTTAACGTTTCAAATTCTGAGCACTCAGCAATTTGTAAATTCTTTTGTTGATCTTAATTAATTTCACCCTCTTAATTTGAAGGCCGAATGAGATATTTCAAATTAGGACTTCTGTTTTCTATTGTAACAAAGGGTGACCTTAACTGTTTTCGACATTTGAAATTTCGTATTTGGAACAGTTGAGAAGTGAAATGAGTTTTTGCGGTTACCTTTTTTCTTTACATATACTTCAAAGAGGTCCAAAACATACTTGTATTTCAATTTCAGATTACTAAAAGTAAAAAAATATGTTTGAAATAACGTTGTGTCTGAATCGAAGTGAAACAGAGAATTCCAATCCCTTCTATTGAGTTAGATGTAGAACAGGAATTTAGTAGTTTACAAATTAGATAGTATTTTAAACCGACTTTAAAAAAGGAGGAGGTTCTATGTTCGGTTGTATGTACTTATGTTTTTTTATGTATGTTCACCGATATTTCCATCAATTGTAGACCGATTTCCAAAATTTTTTTGTGTGATTGAGCATACTCTAGAGGTGGTCATATAAATTTTACTCTTGAGAGATTAATAGTTTTCCTGTAAAGCTCAAAAAATCTCTTCCTCAGAAACGATTGAAGTCGGTTTTCTTTTTAGTTTTAAAAACACGTCATTATTCCGATTACATACGCCAATAATTAGGAGGAAAACAAAATAGATTTTTCATGGTTCCCTTCTATAAAGTCAGCAAATTATTATCTTACCTGCGCATCACTGAACAATAAGTGAACAACATTCAAATAAATTCATTATGCAGGTCTATGGGTTGAGGCAATGATCTTTGTATATATGTAAATCAGATCAATGTCAATTGGAAACGTAATCAATTCACAAGTTGCATTATCAATGTGCCACGTAGCGCATGGCGTTAATCCTCTGAACGTACGAATACGTATTTATGTATTAAAATGGTTATGTAAGTAAACCCTGACGTAACTAATCCATGAACCTATTTATAAAGCTCTCCATTATATAAGTTGTTTAATCAAATACGGAGTTGCGAGGTTCACGATTAAAACAAAAGCATTTCATGGCTTCCATATTCTGGAATCTAGGCAATGTAGAAGCTTTAAGTTCTCCGTCTCTAATATTAAAACTGCTTAGTTTGTTGAAGGAACTCCAAACTGCTTCAATACCTTTGTGTTACTTGGTGAAGTTTTCTTATATTTTCGACGATCTAACTAAAGCTAATGCTCTAGAATCTAGATATTATGATTGTAAGCCTGTGAGAGACAGCTTAGCATAAAATAGAGGCAAATTGAACAATTTAAGTAATAGTTGAATTGAAGAACGCCCTTTTCAAAGACGCCATAACCAGTGCCAAGGTTTAAGTAAAGATTCTTGTCTTCCTTCCTTAATGAAGAGTAGATTCGATGAAGATTGTATAATATTTTTTTAAAGGCCAACTATATTTCTAGTAGCGGTAAATATCCGCTTAAAACTTTAGATAGACAAAATTCTTCAAAGATATTTACGTATCATCTTGTAGATCACATCATGTAGTAAATTACTACGTTCTTCAAGAAGTTAGCATTCCATGAAAGCATATTTTACTGTAACTGTGGTTAGCTAAATTATCCTTGAATTAACCAAGCCTTTATTTGATGATAATGATTAATTTATTACAAAATTTATGACAAATTGTTGAGTTTTTTTTTATTTTTTTAATGATTTTATTCCGACTTAGTTTCATTTGGTCTGAAAGCCCGAGGCTCAAATGCGGAGCTCAAAGCCGAATCCACATTTCTGTCAATTCTAGCCAACCGCTACCGCCGCCTACATACGTTTCCACTTAGTCCTCTTTCGAACTGTGTTTACAGGCTCGATGTTAGGATTATTTAGGGGGTCAGATTAGTGGGAATGAACCTTTGAGCTCAGCATATAAGATTTAAGAGGTCGTTATTTTCCTAAATTCTTAGGCGTGGGACAAATACAAGAGAGATTTTAGAAGTGGCGCCGCCACTTCTTTGATATTATTCTTATTTTTGTATAGAAGTGGCGCTGCGCCCGCGCCACGCCTCTTGTATTTGTCCCACGCCTTAAACATGTTTGTTGCAGTTCTTCACAGGTTACCAACAAATCGAATAGAATTCAAGCTTTGAAATGTTTGACTTTGGCTTCGTGTCCAATTTTAAGTATATCTTGATCAATCAAACTAATGAGGATCAAAAATAGCACATGTAAACTTTAAACTTTATTTACTAGACGATTAGAGTGCTTTAGCAGGGTAAGTTGTATCATTAAGAATCGATTCAAATGATAGAGCTGCTAGTTAACCCAAGACTTGCTCTTAAAAGGAGTCCGCTCGATAGACAATAATGACGTCATCATCTTCACCATCAGCTAAGCAAAAATAATATTTGAAATCGCCGCTTTGACCTGACCCTTACCCTCGTTAGGGACCAGGTTGTGTAATCCACTGGGCGGTGCGAATGAGAGGCAGTCACAATTCTTAGAAATTTATTTCAGCTTTTACATTTGGCAAGGAAAAGATCAACCTTTTTGATAGTTTAGCTGGCTTTGTCACCATAAAAAATGATTTCATATTTTTACTGCTTTCAAAATCAATCAAATACTCTAAGTAATAAACCAGAATGCTATATGAATTTATAAGCACAAATCGTGTTGTACCCAGTATAATGTTTTTCTCTCTCATTACGTATTTTTTTCCTTATTAGAAAGCTTTCCCTTGAAGTAGGTGGAGTTGGGGACCGGAAAGTTCCTGCTTCAGAGATTTCATGAATGAAACATAAGCTTTTATAATAAGTGATGACTCTCTTACCCGTCTGACGAGTGGCCTGCTTAAACTTTAAGATTTGGGTTCTATTCTAGCTATAAAGTTCTGTGAATGATAGCCACCTGAGGATAAGAACTGAATGAGATTAGCAAATGTATCAATGTCTATACTCATTATCATAGAGAAAGCTCGGTACGGATCTAGACCCGTCGCAGACTACAGACTTTCTATCGGCCGATAGTTGAGACGGGCTATACTTCACCATACTCATTACGAGCCGAAGTATATTCCGTCTCAACTATCGGCCGATAGAAAGTCTGTAGTCTGCGAGGGGTCTTAGGACTAGAAATGCAATGATTACATTGTTGTATATTGTTATTTTACTCAAAATTCGCAATTGCTGGTTAAAGTTGGATAAAATATTTCAAAGTCCTTGAATGTGCAATGCTAACAGTCTTAAGGCCAAGACCATTACTGGTAAAGAGATTACGACGCGACAGCGATATCTTCAAAATAATGTCTTTTTCCCTTATCAAAGGTCATCTTTAGTACTTATTCGCTTTTTTATTTGTGAAAGTTTCTAGGTATCAGGATTTTTCTTTTCGGGAAAAGCATATCCGCATTTTATAGCTCTCTCTTCTCTTTCCTTGACATGGGAGAATAGGCTACCATGCCTTGAGGCTATAGTCATGATCCTGGTTAAAATAAGCAAAAACAGTTCAATAGAATATAAAAAAAAACTGGTAGTAAATAAACGCTATCGCCTCACGAGTAGTCTTACCCTAACTCTGTAATATCCGGGTTGCTTTATCCGCGACAAATACACTGAATCCATCTCCTTCACGAGTTTGTTTTTATATCGCTCTGTATCAGCTATACTGCTCTCGTAACTTTCTGATTGGCTGGTTTCTCTCGTTGGTCAGTTCATGCTGAATTCTGTTTCAGTCATAGTCTGGCTTTTATCTTTGAGATCTGGTTATTGTACGGAGACTTTGTTGTTAGAAAAATAGGAATTGTACTTATACAATGTATGCTTAGTATTCTCGTAGTGATTATCATAATATTCTAATTATAAAGAGGTAATGCTGGAAATTATTCTAGAAAACAAAAGCTGTATATTATAGGTAGGACAGCGGAGTTGGGTCATGTCACTAAGCAAACCTTACTTCTTTACCGTCAGGCAACCTATAGCATACTCACCGAGACACGACATTGTTTGCAATGGACATAGGCTTGCCCATGAACTAAAACCCTCCTCTCAGCTCATACACCATATCCATAGGAAAGACATAGTGGAGCTGACTAAGCTGGGTAAGATAACAAAATTGCATGATGGTTTAACTTTCCACAGCAACAAAGCAGTCCGTATTGTATGAAAAGTATTTCCCATCTGAGTTTATCTACAGGAGCCATTTCCTAACGTACCAAAATCTTCGTCACCAAAACACGTGTGGCTTTATCTTCAACTGACTATATTCGATAAAAAGTATTGAATGCTGTGGCGCGAATGAATACACGGTTTCGGGGGAGGAGATATCACAGTTTATGTCGCGATACGTCACTCAACCCATCCCTTATTCAGTAAAAAGCAAAGCAAAAATTACTTGAAAAATTGAAAGTAGTCAGCTGGATAAAAATAGAAACTGAAAAATTGGGAAACGTTGAGTTGGACTGACGGTCGTAGTGACAGTTTATTTTACTAAAAGTTTAGTTCAACGTTGAGCTGAGCTTTTGTACAAGTTGAAAAATAGAATTATTGTTATTTTCTAAAATAAAACGGTTTGGATTATTTTTGTTTGGTTTAATTCAGAATGAATAAAATAATGTTATTATTGCAATACCTAAAACCCTTTGATAATTTAAACATAGTAAACGGAGTACAGTAATAAAAATTATACCTTTCAGTAATAAAAATTATACCTTTTGATATTTTTTTTCTTCTGTTGATCGCTATGTGGTGCTCAACACAATTAAGTATCTCATGATAATATTGTAAAAAGTTTTTTTTTTGTTTAGAGTTGTTTCTGAATACGGCTGCCTGTCTCCATGCGCCACTTTGATTCTATAGCTATAACATTGTTTTATTTGAGTAAAAAAATGCTATACCTACCCATTACTGGGGCACATTTCATTAATCTACCTTTGAAGTCCCCTTGGCGCGATCAACGTGTGATGTTTTGTAGAGCAAAAGCTCGTCGGAGTCATTCGTTTAGATGTTTCAAAATCTATGGTTGCTGGATAGATTTTTCATGATTTTACTATTAAGAGTATATGAAATACCTTTTAATTATACCATAATGATTAACGTGCATAAAAAAGCTTTTTGTAAGAATCAAGGCGTAGGTACAGAAAAGGTTCTTTTGATCGTATCTTTATCAAAGAAAATGCTTGTAAATACTGTTTTAAAAATTGACGTGGGTTTTGAAATTGCTTTTATTTATTCGAGAGAAAACTAATTTACATTCAGAATCTAGACCAACAGACAGGGCTTTGAGCCGTCAGTCGCGCGATATTAAAACCAAAGATGAAAGCTAAAGTAGGCTGCATACTCATTTGAGATCAAATTACTTACAATTTTGATGAAGCCTAATACGAGATATCTACCGACTATGAAACTAATTGGCCCACAGAATTTACCCAGTGGACAATGATGCTAAAAATATAGATAGGTACGTTATAAGCGCGTGGAAATTGAAACATTGAAATTTTTTTTCAGTGACAGTCACATGATTGTCACTGAAAAAAAAAACGTTTGACATTCCAAGTTCGAATTTTAAACTTCGATAATAGAAACATAATGCTATTTTTTACTTTTCCATTTGTTTCGTTTAATGTCGCGACGTCGTCTCTTTGGATTTGACAGATGACGGTCGCGAGGTTGTTATCACTTTGTTCTATGAAGCTGCGCTGTGTTTGTTGCCTTTGTACAACATATTTTATGTGAAATGCTATGATATTTCCTCTCATAAATGTACTTTTACCAGATTGATCATATTTAAGGACCTGAGGCCTTATTGTCTAACTTCAAATTCTTTCCCATTTCCCATTCCAACCAATCACACAATACGAAAATGACGTATTTCTCATGATACGTCATTTTCGTATTGTGTGATTGGTTGGAATGGAAAATAGAAATGGATTTCAAGTTAGACATTATGGCCTCTGGTCGGAGATTCTTTCTAAACAGTTTTTCGTCCTAAGGACACCTGCGTCTTATGTATGACGCTAAGCGCGATATTTGTCATAACATTTGATGTAAATTATTAGTGCGGTTGTTCACAAGATTTAATGGTCCCTTAATAGTCCCTAGTATTACAGTGAAATGTATTTTGTAGAAACTGCTGTGTTACCTGTGTCGTCAGAGCTCATCATGTTCACGAATAGCCGCCGGCAGTACTGAACATGGGACACGTGGAACAGCCAAGCGGGCTGTGACCATGTGTATAATTCGAAGGCAGAACAACATTCGTCGTATTTCGAAGTAAATGTTGATAAATATTAGAAGATACCTTTGGTTTTTGGGGTAGATACAACTATGATCCTAGTTATAGTAAAAAGTTAAGTAAAGGAAGTCTACGAAAAAAATAAGTGCCTATCACTTAAAAACTTGAATGGCGTCATAACAACCGCAGGCAAGATCCTAGACCAGCTAACAGGTTTAAATTAGTCACACCTTATCACAAGACACGTGCTTTTGAAGGAAGCTTCCGCTACCAGGCTACCAAATGCTGGAATAATTTGCCCCCTCCACTGAGAAATACACTTTCAAAAGCTACTTTCAAATCTCACTACAAAAGGCTTCTCCTGGAGGGGCAGCTTGATAGCGGCTTAGCTTCCTAGCACTAAATGGATGCACACATACCTACACTACACGCAGACACTTCACACTGACACTACACAATCACCTACTCTGTTATGCCTCCCTACTACTTACATCCTTTTTTGCTCACAACTATCCACCCTTACATACACTACACACACATTACACATCCCACATGCATACACTTTCCTTTTACATTACACACACTAGGTACAAAAAGCTCACACTAGCGCTGCCCTGTGTAACCTTGGCTCTCAAGAGACTTGTGTTACCGGGACATTACAGTTACAGCACATTACACACACCGTCCCCCTTCCCCTCTCCCCTCCCTCTAAGGCGACACTGAAAAACAGCGCCTGATCCATGGATCTAGGCATTTTGCTGAGTAGTTGCCTTTTCAACAATCATTTTTCATTTGTGTTTTTAATTTATTATTTGTTTTATTTTCTTACCTACTTAGTTGATTAGTTGAATAAATGTATTTTCTTTCTTTCTTTCTTTCTTTCTTTCACTTATTTTTTTCATAAAAATCTTTAAATTGGACCAAAATAAACACGTCTGCTATTTTATACAGTTCACTTGCAATGAAATGAGGGAATAGACCAACTATTACTAGTTTATAAAACCCTTTACATGCAAAAAAAAAAATGCCTTGTACTTAAAAATTACCGCATGATACCACTTCCACGTAGTTCAACTCCTTGTTTAAAACTAATACGCTCAGAGTTACAACCTGATGTGAGATTTGGATGAAGAAGAAGGTATATTTCAAGAGATTTTGACTAGTCATCCACGTTAGGTGTATCAGAGACGATGTTTACATTCAGCACCCTGATAATGAAATTTTGTTAGTAGGTACATAATCTGTGACGTCTCGCATGTTTTGATTTAGACAAAGAACAAGAAACATAATATACCTACTAATGAAAAATAAGGAAGTGTAATGTGAATTGAGTATACCTATAAAATCTTGTAGCGATGTAAAATAATCTTGAAAGAGGTAATTTAGACCTTTTAGTTATCGATCCTGGTGCATTTTGCGAGTAGAACACCTACTCGTATGAGGTTCTTATAATAAAACAGTTGAAAACTACATGTAACACAAATCATTCTTGCACAATCTTGGTGTCATTATGATTGAATATGCACAGCTCTTAAGAACATTAGCTACATACATTATGAAGTAGCATGCAGCCCCGATGACAGTTCGACTTGGCACGTCGCCAGGTCAGTTAATAGGGACTCGGCAAATATACGTTGATAGGGATCATCATTATCATCATTTCAGACTAAAGACGTCCACTGCTGAACATAGGCCTCCCCTATCGATTTCTACAGCGATCGATCTTGTGCAGCCTGCACCCAACGTGGCCCATAGCCTCATAAAAAGGCTCAACGAGCTATGGAAAGGGCTATGCTTGATGTTTCTCTACGAGATCGAATCAGAAAATAAAAAAATCGTAGACGCACTTAAGTCACCAACAGAGGCCACTGGATTAGCAAGTTGAAGTGGCATTGGGCGGGGCACTCGTAGAACTGACGGCCGTTAGGGTAGAAAAGCTCTCGAGTGGAGACCACGCACCGGAAATCGCAGCAGAGGACGGCCCCCCATTAGATGGAAAGACGATATGATGAAGGTTGATAGGACATTACATACAGACATTTACTTCCAATCTATTCATCACCATAATAAAACTCTAACTTAACGACGGAAAGATGAGAAAAGGACATACAAACGAGTGTAACGCAATAGAACCCGAATTCATGTTACATTTATTGTCTGTCTGTGCATTTGTGCACGCTTATCGGATTTGGACGTGGTTTTCACTTTGGTATTTTGATACACTACGATTATTATTTGTTTTGTCATCAAATGTCTATTTAAACCTAGTTTCAGCTTGTTTTAAAATACTTATTAAACAAAATTTTGAAACCAAATTATTTTAATAAGCCGGCTTTTTCTAATATGAGTACTTACCTATGTTACATACCGCCCTTTACTCTAGTAAATAAGATAGTTAAGTAAGTAGTTCGTAAGTCGGTAGTTCCCCTAATTAGCTAATAGGCAAATAGGTTAATTCCCAAACCATTCATTGTATTGTAAATAACTGATTAGCTTTAAGGATCTTATTTTTGTTTACTAGTACTTTTCCATTTCTTAATGATGTTTAGGGGTCTCACGACCCTCTCATATAAATACCCTTGTATTAGGATAAGGCCTCAGTTCTATTTCGTATTCCAAACTCAATACAATTCCTCTGTATCACGTATTACAAAATCTCTGTATCAAGTAGTTTAAGTAAAAGTCTTGTAAAAGTCTGAATAAAGTTTATTTTTATAGTGTTTGTGCAATTTGCTACGTAACATTTGGCGCAGCCGGTAGGATCACGTTAGTCACGCGTAAGACGGGGATAACGTTTCGACCTCTACGGACTCAGTGAAACGGTACCTGAAGGGTTTAAATCTTCTCCGCCGAACCTGCGACATGTGCATCCGCATTGTATTATTGTTACTGTGGTAAGTGGCTCAATTTATATGCTCTGTTTCCTTATATTCTAAGTCCTTAATTCCTAAGACCTAATTCCTAAGACCTAATTCTTAAGACCTAATTCCTAAGATCTTATTCCTAAATCGTTCATACATCATTCTCGATTCATTTCTAAGTCTCTAAATTCGTAATTTTCAAAATCAAAATGTCTTTCGACTCAAAAGTTACTAAAATAGATTCAATTGCAATGGAGGTTGATTTTAAAATGCTTTTGATGACAGTACCAGAATTCGATACAACAAACGCAACACAAGTTTATCGGTACATTCGTTCTTGCGATTCAGCCTTCAATCTTGCATCCACAGCTCAATCACAGATTTTATTAACATATGCTCTTAACAAAATCACGGGGCCAGGATCGTCTGACGTTCACATCAGACAATTCACACTTTGGTCAGATCTACGAAATTTTCTTATTCAAAAATATTCACAGACCAAAACAATCGGTCATCTTCAGTTGGAATTACAATCACTTTTCCAAAAACCCAATGAATCAATCACTGACTATTTCCATAGAGTAGATATGTGCAGGAGTAAGTTAGTTGAGAAGTTGACTACTGAGATAATCGATGAAACTTTGCAAGGCCGCGTAGCAACCGCGGAAGAAACAGCTCTTAACGTCTTTGTCAACGGGCTCAGTTCAGATATAGGTGTAATGCTTAGGGTCCGATCAATCAAAAATCTCACCGAAGCCGGTAATTTCGCGATTCAAGAAGAAAAGATTCGCAATATGAACAATGCCAGGCAAGCGCTGTATCGAAACAGCACCCCTCGCCCAATCAATACGCGCACAAACGATGTAAGGCCAACTTTCAACAAAAATTTTGTTCCACAACTCCAAAATAACACGAAATTCTGCAACTATTGCAAAAACCCCGGACATCTTATAACAGAATGTCGAAAACGCGCTTATAATAATAATTTAAAACAAAATTCTGTGCCTCAACAGCGACCATTACAGCAACGCGCTTTGCCACCAGCTAGGGTGAATAATTTAAACTCGCAGGCGGCCGAAGAGATGGGCACTCCTTCGGAAACCGCTTTAGCCTGCTATACCAGTGCCCAGACACTGATGTCGAGCCCGAGCTCGAGTCAGGACCAGATTGCGGAGACAGAGGCGCTCCAACTAGAATGGTAGAATCGAAGCCTCGCAAGCTAGTTCGCAATCCTAGCAATCCTAAGAATCATGAATCGTTTCATTCAGTCCATCGGGGACAAACGAACATGGTTCAGCCCAGCGAGAGTAGCGATACGGCACCACAAAACAGATCAGTCTATCGGAGACAATTTTGTGATGCTAGCACTCAAACTGAATTACCAAATCTGACTCAATCAAATTCCAATTCCAAAATCATTTCTAAATCTACTATATCGACTCAAACTGAAATCCTCAATTCTACTCAATCAAATACTAACTCAATTTCCAATTCCCAAATCAATTCTAATTCAAAATCAATTCCTAAATCTACCAAATCCAATGATAAATCCAAAACCAAATCAAATTCTAAATCAAAATCTAAATCAAAACCTAAATCAAAACCTACTAAATCCTCTGAATCAATTACTATTTCCTCGCTCAACGTACCTCCAGAAAACCTTCTACATTGCCAATTCCACATCGAAGGTGAACCGGTTACACTACTCATTGATACAGGAGCCGCCATTTCGGTCATTAATAAGGCTAAGATCGGCACCGCTCCTCTAGATGTATCGGACATCGTATCAATCGTAGGTATCTCAGGCAACCAATCGTCTATTCGAAGCTTCGGAACAGCGCCAATATCTTTAGATAATTTCCCAAAATTCAAATTCCACGTTGCCAACCTGAACATTCTAGTCGACGGAATTCTAGGTAACGATTTCATGTCCAAATTCAATGTTCACATATCTGTTCAATCGAAATGCATGAGAATCCGCGACCGCACTTACAAACTCTTCCATATCGGTGAAAAAGATTCGCACAAAAATCAAAACGAACAATTTGTAGGCCAACGCTCAGAAACCGTAATAACTTGCTATACAGAAGACATCGCTAATGGATGTGCAATAATCGAAAAACAACAAATCAATAACGATATTGCCATACCGAGCGCTTTAGTAACAGTTAAAAATAATAAATTCCTAGTAACTTGCGTAAACTCCAGTACCAACGATAAAATCATTCCCATTCCCAAGATTCAAGCGACTTTGTTTACTCAAAACCTTCACGAACTCAAGTACCCAATTAACGTTTCTAGCGTAACTAATAATACCAAAATCAACGAACTTGTTCGACAGGACCACTTAAACGACGAAGAGAAAGAATCACTTAACAAAATGGTCGACGAATTCTCAGATATTTTCTATTCCGAGGGCGACCCTCTAACATTTACTAATCATACGAAACATTCTATTCCTACTACATCTGAAACACCGATTCATACCAAAACTTATCGATTCCCTTACGTACATCAACAAGAAGTCAAATCACAAGTTCAGAAGATGCTAGATCAAAACATTATACAACCTAGCACATCTCCTTGGAGTAGTCCTATTTGGGTCGTCCCAAAGAAACTAGACGCGTCAGGTAAACAAAAATGGAGAGTAGTTATTGACTATCGCAAACTCAATGACGTGACGATCGGAGATAGTTATCCATTGCCAAACATCACTGACATTCTAGATAAGTTAGGACACTCAATCTACTTCACGACACTAGATCTAGCCTCAGGGTTCCACCAAATAGAGATGGACCCCAAAGACATTCCAAAGACAGCTTTCAACACTCCTTACGGTCATTACGAATTCCTTAGAATGCCATTTGGCCTGAAAAACGCACCAGCTACCTTCCAACGCGCTATGGACAGTGTCCTTCATGGACTTCAAGGTGAACGATGTTTTGTCTACCTTGATGACATCGTTGTGTTCGCTTCCAGCCTCCAAGAACACGAACAAAAACTCACCGAAGTTTTCAAACGACTTAGAGAACACGGTCTTAAAATTCAACCTGATAAGTGCGAATTCATGAGAAAGGAAGTAGCTTACTTAGGTCACATAATTTCCAGCGAAGGTGTAAAACCTAATCCTGAAAAAGTCAAAGCTGTTCGCGAATTTCCAGTTCCTAAATCTTGCAAAGACATCAAGTCATTCCTAGGTCTTGCGGGTTATTACCGTAGGTTTATCCCAAATTTTAGCAAACTCTCTAAACCAATGACAAGCCTTCTTAAAAAGGACGTTCCATTCATTTGGGGTAAAGAACAACAACAAGCATTCGATAGCTGTAAAGATATTCTAACAACGACTCCTATCTTACAATATCCTGATTTCACTAAAGAATTCAATCTAACTACTGATGCTTCAAAATACGCAATTGGTGCAATTCTCTCTCAAGGCGAAATCGGCAAAGACTTGCCAATAGCATACGCTTCACGTACACTTAACAAAGCCGAGTCCAACTACTCAACCATCGAACGCGAACTACTAGCCATAGTATGGGCAGTAAAGCATTTCCGACCTTACCTCTTCGGTCGAAGGTTTAAAATACTTACTGACCATAAACCACTTATTTGGCTCATGAACGTAAAAGATCCCGGTAGTCGATTAGTACGTTGGAGATTAAAACTCGAAGAGTACGATTACGAAATGAAGCACAAATCCGGTAAAACTAATACCAATGCAGACGCTCTTTCTCGCCCACCTGTCATGAATTCCAACATCATTGACTTGACAGAGTCACCTCCTAACTCACCTGGAGTACCTCCATCAGATGGATATCTCCAACTTAACTTCGAACATTACACTGCTCTAGACAACATCGAACGTAAATGCTTCGAATCCTCTAAACTCAAAATTTCACCAGATCGATTACTAGATCCCAAACACAAGAATATATTCATTCCTACATCTTGCAATCTCTCAAATCAAAACAGCTTCGTCAACGAAGCCTTAAGCTTATGTTCTGGTACAGAACCCTATTTGAGTAAAACTAAAAATCTTTACGACTCTGACCTCCTCATTTCTAATGAAAAACAAAACCTTTTCTTTAGCTGCACTCGACCCAATCACTTCGATCCTTGGGATTCAGAGAGTTATTTCAAAGCTTTGCTCTCTTGTCTTCAACAAAATACAATTCCAAATCTCTATGTCCCTGATTTGAAAAACGATCACACTTGTAAATTAATTAACAACGAACAACATCGTATTACAGCATATTTAGCTGAATATTTCGATTGCGAAATCACTATCTGCGAAAACAAAGTTGTCTATCCCAAACCCGAAGAAATTCCTAACATCTTAAAAACTTATCACGATGAGCCTCTCTCAGGACATCGAGGTATAGTCGAAACAACACGAAAGATCCGAGACGAATTCTTTTGGAAAGGAATGACCAATGACATTAAAAACTACATCGATTCCTGCATCGTTTGCCAGCGCAACAAAATTCAAAGAAAATCATTTCAAGCGCCTATGGTCATAACCTCTCAATCAACCGAACCTTTTGAGCGAGTTTCAATGGACTTAGTTTCCTATTCAGATATTAGCGAAAATCATAACAAATACGTGCTAACTCTTCAAGACGACCTAACGCGATACGTACAAGCATATCCTATCCCTGATAAAGAAGCGGTTACCGTAGCTCAACAATTGCTCCATTATTGTCAACATTATGGAGTTCCTAAAAGATTCCATTCAGATCAAGGCACTGAATTCATGAATAAAGTCATAAAACAACTCATGCAATTCTTAGGGTCAAATCACACGTTTAACACGACATACCATCCTCAAACTAACGGTGCTCTCGAACGCTTCCACGCCACCTTACGTGATCACATTCGCATGTATCATAATCGTCGTCTAAAGAATTGGGATCAAATAATTCCTTTCGCAATCATGTGCCACAATACTTCGATAAACAATTCCACAGGCTATACGCCTCACGAGCTTCTCTTTGGCTACAAACCTCGTCCATTCTATTCTTTAAAGCCAATTCCTGATTACACAGCTTCCGATTATCTAAAAGACCTAAACGAACGCCTCAGAGCATCGCGAGACGCAGCTCTGAAAAATCTAGAGAACATGAAAGAAAAAGCTAAAGAACGTTACGATAGTAAAATTAAGAATCATGTAGAATATAAGGTAGGAAATAAGGTTATGTTACGGGTTCCTAACCCGAACAATCTAGATGCTAAGTGGGAAGGCCCCTACGAAGTCATTCGCGTAGGATTCAACGAAAACTATTTGATTAAAGGGGCAGGTAAAAACCAATTAGTGCATGCTAATCGCTTGCGACCTTATGTAAGTTAGGTTAACGTTAGTTTTATTTTATTTGCAGGGTTTGCCGTTATACAGCAGCCCAAAATCATACCATGTCCTTCACTCAAATCTTTCAAAATCCAAACTATATTTACAATTTCATGTTTTGTTCTTTGTTAAAACTTATACTCTGTTTCATTATTTACAAACTCTACATTATATCTAAAAATTATTTCCAAACTAAATTCAATTCTAATTCAATTCGTTCTATTTCAGGGCAACCACTGGAATCGTTGCCAATCTAAATATCTCGATACCTCTTACCTCACACGCAGGTATCTTCTATAATGACGAAGGAGAAATATTAGCAACCGAAGAATAATGGAAACTAATCATATATCGCGATCTAAAACCTCTTTTCATATCATTCGAATCCTTGCAACGTCTCTCTAAAAACTTTCAATCGATGTCAGCTCAATATCTTAACTTTCCTAACGTCCAATCTACTAAATCTTACCTTAGCGTAAATCTTAATAAAATCGAATCTCGACTTTCCGAACTCAACATGTACTTAGGTAAAAATTCACGCGTCAAGAGAGAACTCTTAGACGGCTTTGGCTCTGTTTTAAAATGGCTCATAGGAACACCAGACGCTGCAGATGCAAAACGATACGACGATTGCATCGATAAACTCGAACGGCAAGAAATAGGCCTAGCAGACCTCATGCAAAAGCAACTTCAAATAACCTCTTCTGTAATGAAAAATTTTAATGAATCTATTTTTAAAATCTCTTTTGATGAACAAATTATTAACGAAAACATAAATCGATTAAACGATCATCTTAATAAGACTGAAAACCTCATATTCAACTTAAAAGTTAGCGAAGACATCTCCACTGTATCTCTTCAAATTCTAGAACTTGTAACAAGTCTAGAAAACGAAATCGACGATTGTCTTTTAAGTATTCTATTTGCTAAATCTAATATCATTCATCCTTCGATCATAAGTTCTAAAAGGCTCTATGAAGAACTCCTAAATTCAAACAAAATTCGAACAAGCAAACGTCTTGTTACCTCTGTATCTATTGAAAATATTCACACTCTACTAGATTCTTCAACTTTAACTGCATACGTTTATTCAAATCGCTTAGTTTATATTTTAGAGTTCCCTCTCGTCATAAATAATCCCTTAATTCTTTATCATACCTACTCAGTCCCAATCCAACATCCTAATTCCTCGCTCCACTCAACAATCCTTCCCGAGCATATTTATTTGGCTACTGACCCAGATGGACAATACTATGCGTCCACGAGCTCGCTGAACAACTGCAAGATCTTCGCGACAAGAAGACGAGTCTGCAAAAACCTCGTGATCTACGACGCTACGGAGCGACCCATTTGCGAGATGCAGCTTTTATTCAGCAAAACTACTACTATTCCCAAGTCCTGCGTCACAACAACGTTCCCTGCGGAAATCCAAACTTTCCAACCATTGGATGACAACAGATGGCTCTACATCCTCAATATCGAAACAAACTGCGTTCTTCACTGCGGAGACGACGTTTCCAACTACAAACTTCAAGGCTCTGGAATACTTGTTCTACCTCAAGGATGCAAACTCCACACTCGATACAGCACGCTGACTGCCTACACATCGTCAGATCAGAACATCACATATCCTGTCATCGTTCCCGACATCAGAACAGACGACTGCTTCGAGGTCCCAACAAAGATGGAAGTCCCACATCTACTTCCAATCACTATCAACGAGATGCCGCTAGATTCACTCAGCAAATTAAAATCTCACCTCGACAGATACTCGGACGAACTAAAAAGGATACAAGCAACGGCGAAACCTAAATCATTCATCGAGCAGCACAGCCCTATCTTCTCGTGGTTTTATTTCACCACTGGCATCCTGCTTCTCTCGTACCTTCTAATCAAGTTGTGCAACAGATGCCCCAACGGTTTTATCGGAAGGAGACGAAGATCATCAAACGACGGGTGTATCCAAATCTTTAACAACTGCTTCGACAATTCACGAAGGCAGCGAACTACCCAAGTTGCAATTCCAATACGAACCCTAAATCAAACAACTTCCTGCATCACGGACGACGAGGACGACGCCAACGCCGAGAACATTCCATCATCGCCAGATTCCCAAAGATCAGGCACACGTACCCGATCTTTTTTCTAAGGGGGGAGGTGTTACATACCGCCCTTTACTCTAGTAAATAAGATAGTTAAGTAAGTAGTTCGTAAGTCGGTAGTTCCCCTAATTAGCTAATAGGCAAATAGGTTAATTCCCAAACCATTCATTGTATTGTAAATAACTGATTAGCTTTAAGGATCTTATTTTTGTTTACTAGTACTTTTCCATTTCTTAATGATGTTTAGGGGTCTCACGACCCTCTCATATAAATACCCTTGTATTAGGATAAGGCCTCAGTTCTATTTCGTATTCCAAACTCAATACAATTCCTCTGTATCACGTATTACAAAATCTCTGTATCAAGTAGTTTAAGTAAAAGTCTTGTAAAAGTCTGAATAAAGTTTATTTTTATAGTGTTTGTGCAATTTGCTACGTAACACCTATTAATAACTTAATTGATAAAAGTACCTAATATTACCGTACCAGTAAAGTTTTTATAATAATCTCTCACGCTACTTAGCTTCAAGTGGTTGAAGTTGGTTAGACGAACTGTGTTTTTAAGAGGGCTTCGTATTTTAGCATAATTTAATTAGTAGGTTCTAAAATATTACACGGCATTATAGTTACAGCAAAATTTTGCTATCCCGTCATGCATAATTCTATTCGTTTATCATTCTTATGGTTGGTATTGAATTGACTAGGTTTATGGAATGGTAAGATTTATGAATGCTTATGAATAAACACGTTCAATTTAGCTCGAAGTTTCTACCATTTAACTAATTTTATAGTTTAGCTAGAATAGATTGAAAACATGACCACCTAAAAGCAAATGCATGTCCGCGAAATTGCAAAGCTGTATCTGTATTTCTGTACATCCAGAAATAAAAGGGTTGCCAGTATAAAAGAGTTTGTTTTATTCACGCAGGAAATTGCGCCTCGAGCTCTTTTCACCCGCGGTCAAATACCTACAAGACGATCGTCTGAAAAGATTCAAGATTCAATACCTATTCATGCAGAAATCCTCCACATTTTATAGGATTCACAGTCAATATGTGTGATTTATTTTGCGTGCCGCTAAAGTCTCGGCCAGGCGGATTGTGACTCGGTGACTTTTAAAGATGGGCCACATTTTGGTGACCGTCTTTCTTGTATTATTGAGATATATTTTACTGGGCGACAAATTCCCGGGTACGATTCCTTTCGTGGTCTCCCCGCTGGAATAGTTTAACGGTACTCCAGTAAAAGGCCGCCTTCGGTCTGTACCCCTACATAAAAAACGTAATTTAGGTACAACGTCTAATACTCCCTGGAATCAAGAATGAATAGCTGAATGGAATTTTGTAAGCTTACCTCGATTACACTTTCATCTGGAGATGACCTTATATTACCATTTGGGATTTAAATATAAAGCTGGTGATATAATTCAGCAATACTCCGAAGCACAAAACGGGACTATCACAATAGGTCTTTGTACATTCAGGAACTATGAATTCTATTGTGTTTATATATTCTAAACAAAGAAACACGAACACGACTGTATCCCCAAAACGTGGTAGACAATACGTCATTACTGCTAGAATTATGGAATACGGTCCGGTACCTACAATACCTAGGTACAAACAATCTTCAATGTACCTATATAGGTACTGGACCTAAATTGGCTAAGTAAATGTAAGTACAATAAACAATTTTTCATAGATGAAGTGAAAAAGTAATGATTGATTTTAGTGGTAGAGCACCTGTAAAATAAATCAATTGAGAAGGGCATTTCACACAGCGCTAAGGTTGTGTATGTTGATCTAATACGGTCTTTTATTTAGGTAATAGACAGCACAAAAGTTATATGTGTGTGCGTGATGTAGTGTAGATGATGACAGTCAGGATATTTTAAATACAAATCCCAACGTTCGGCCACAGAATACAGACGATGACCCAGAAAACCTTGTGTAGGCCGATAGTCACCCAAAGCTCAGTGGTGCAGATATGTGTGAAATCACTTAATCTACACATTCATAGAATGTTCATAGATGAATCTTGTCTACTATATTACTTATGTCATTAGACGCGAATTTTCTTTCACACTTTTCAACTACCTAGGTTGCATTGCGGGCTCTGAACAACTGAAAAGGTGCTAGTTTGAATTTCATAACGGGCCATAATGTTCAATGATCTATAAATATTTGTTCTGGGTCTGGGTGGAGTACCATGACACCCGTAGTTTTTGCCTTGGGGATACAGACGTGACCCTGTTTCAAAATAAACATTTGAAATTCATCAAACACAATGTGCAACGGAACACCACTTGGTCAAAGGACCACCTTGGTCTCTAAACAATATCACCCACTCAAAGAACAATTTACTGTTTGCCTTATCGCACTCATAAATTAAGGGCACTGAGTAGGTAAAAATAAAACAATCCCAGGTCATTGTACCTCTAGAAACAGGGTATATAATTCTTTAAGAACTCATTCCCACAAGAGTTAACCCATAACATCGTAAACCCTTTGAAGAACGACCAGTATAAAGAGATCTTGCCTGCCCCGGTGATCCCTTTGATCTTGATGCGAGAGGGGGGCGCTAGTTACTGGCGACTCGGATCTTGTTAGCCTGGTTGTTGATAGTTCAGTTGCTGTTATCGGAGTGATTGAGCAAGCCAAGGGCGCAAGAGTTAACTCGTGCTTTGAATAAAATATAAACTGCGCCTTACTACATACATTTATCAAACGCTGATGGACTAGTTCTTTTATAGTGATAAAAAATCCATGTCATAGCTGTTAACTTAACCATTTATACGGTCACAAACGGCACACTTGCGAACTTTAGTCAACTTTTTTATTAAGGTAAACCAATTGCAGAATTTTTTTACGCCCTGTGTTTCTACGAGCACTATAAGTTGAGTATCAACATAAAATGCGAATATACCTTCATCTTAAATCTCGAAACTCATAAAAACTTTGGTACATATTTATGTAATTTAAAGCCAAATGCTGAACCTTACCATAAAGCCTACTGTCTACTTTCATACTTACGTATCCTTCATCCTTGAAGTAATAAAATCTCATACAAAACAAAACCTTCATAAATGAATGATGGACGTGTAAAAAGGGTCGGGGTCGGAGATAGGCAAAATTAAGTCATTAATCATGCGTTAAACCGTTGTTTCACTTCGGAGAATTTCTCAACAAGAAAGTTCAAGCAACTTAGCCCTGAGGAAATCAGAGATCTTCAAATTAAAGGTCCCTTTGATCTCGTGTCCGTCATTTGACAAATGTTTTTTTATAAATTGCTAATTGAAATATAAAAAAAAACTTAGGCCTTTACATCTATAGATTAGATGATTGATACAGCGTCAGAAGGCAACCTATGCCTACACTGAACGTGAAGCTGTAGTGCCTGGGACATTGTTTGAGATAGAAATAGGCTTGCTTAGATCCTAATCCATCCTATCAGCTTAATCGGCCTTATCCACAGGAAAGAGTGTAGAACTGACTAAGTTAAGAGCTCGTGTTAAAGTGCATATAAATTTTACGAAACAAAAATCCATTGATGCACGGTCGGGATTCGAACTCACGACCTTCGGATTGAAAGTCGAGGCACTACGCCATTCGGCCAACAACACGGCTCTAAATTAAAATATAAGTTGGTATACATATAAAGGAAGTCCTAACGAGTAAGTGGCAACTCTAGTGATGGAGATTTTATGAAGGACTCTGTTGGCTTAGAATTAGAGTCAAGACTGGAAATTAACGTTCGAAGCATGGAAGCACCCATCTATATGGTGACGTCGCTTTACTTTGACGATTTTTTGAGAACGACTTGTAAGCTTGATCACAACCACTTCTAATTTAATTTTGTGGATTTATAAAAAAGCAAGCTACGCTACAAAAAAACTATGAATTTTATAAGGATTGATAAAGAAAAACACTCAGAAAGCTCATTGAACGAACGTAGGCTTAAATGCACGAAATCTCAACTTTATTAAAAATATCGATTGTTACAAGAGTCAAGAGATAAAGAGAATCAAAATGTCTGCAAATTATACATAGAAATGATTTTTATAGACATAATACACAGCAATTTACGATTATGTCGGGTATAAAATAAGGCTAACGGTTTATAGGACTCAGAATTTATGTTCGCGAGTCCTTCAAATTAGGAATAAATCCTATAATATAATAATGTTTGTTACTCTTTCACGCAAAAACGGCTGGACCGATTTGGTTGAAATTTGGTATGTAGATAGGTGATACCCTGGATTAACACATAGGCTACTTTTTATCCCGATATTCCCGCGGGAACGGGACTTACGCGGGTGAAACCGCGGGGCGCAGCTAGTATTTTATACTTCGGTTTTTATTTTATGCTTATCCCTGACCTAAAGCATTGTTCTTAGAACAAGAATTTGAGAGGTCTCGAAGATTCGAGAATTTATACCGACCGATACTGTAGTCTCGTACCACATAAGTTGATATGAAAACTAATAAAATACCTACTTTTGTTCGATCATCAGCTGCAAAATCACATGAACAGCAATTTCCAGTCCTCAATAAGATAAGAAATAACCAATACATTTCAACTCAGTGATAATTATTACTGAGACCAAAGCTGCCGTCGACCGCAGCGTGTGTGGCCGGATGAATCAGCGTATATTCCCAGCGAAAACCACTTTGCTTTGCATGAAAATCCTCATTTAGCAGTTGCCGTGTGCTAGCCTTTCCTCTCGAGGCAGGATCAGCCACAATCTCATTGTAGACTACAGAATTAACAAGCAGAGAGCTTGGGAAAACATTTGTATTATTTAATGCATTACGTTTACCTCAAACAAATTACCCGCTTCTCTTAGTGAATTCATTTGTGAGCATAAAGCAGATGAATTGCAAATTTAAAATTCACCTATCATATTTTACAATTTTGTGTTCTGTATGGACTTTATGATGTATACTAAAATAAATAATAACTACAACCAGTCCACAGTGACCATTACTTTTGAATGGAATTTTTAAAAGTTCCAAATAGCATTTCTCAATGCTGAAGTTTTCACTGTAATCTCTTCCTTTCAATGCTCTCACAATGGCGAGTAACGAAAATAGTTTATAGACTGCAATGAGTTACTGGATGTTTATAGAAACCATTTGTTGGTTTAACTGCAGATTTATTTTTAGGACGCACAAAACGTTCCCCGGAAGGTGTGCGTTACATTTAAAGAAATAACAAAATAAGAAATGTTTAAATGCAGGGTGTTTACCTAAGCTTTTAAGATCTTTGCTTTGGATTTGGAATTTGGAAGATGCTTAAACCCAGCAATGGATTTTGACTTGAATCATTTTCAACTCCGCTCACAGTTCATTCCTTTAGTAAATTCACAACGATACAAACAAAAAACAAGGATATCACGTCATCCACAACATTATAAAAGACTGTCGGGTAGATAAAAATGTCCGATATCACTGTACGGACGTGACGCTACTGAGATAGCGTGTCACACCCCGTCTCAATCCCTGAGGAGACATAACCCAGATCGTCCGTTTGCATCGGCTACCAGACGGCCGGGCACTGACGGCCGTCTGTTAGGAAGTGTAATCGACTGGATGTAGTAGATCGGCCCCTTTATTACGGATCTCGCGACAGGCGTAATCTCGCAATTACTGCTGTCAAACTTGTGTTAAATGTACGTAGATTAGCGTAAAGGAAGCGATCCACACTCATGTCGAGTCTGAATCGTATTTAACTCAATTTCGACATGAGTGTGGATTGGTTTTTTTACGCATAACTATGTCCGTTTAACAAAAGTTTGACAGCAGTGACTGCGAGATTAACCTGTCGCGAGATCCGTAATCAAGGGGCGGTTATTTCTTATCTTATTGAGGACTGGAAATTGCTGTTCATGTGATTTTGCAGCTGATGATCGAACAAAAGTAGGTATTTTATTAGTTTTCATATCAACTTATGTGGTACGAGACTACAGTATCGGTCGGTATAAATTCTCGAATCTTCGAGACCTCTCAAATTCTTGTTCTAAGAACAATGCTTTAGGTCAGGGATAAGCATAAAATAAAAACCGAAGTATAAAATACTAGCTGCGCCCCGCGGTTTCACCCGCGTAAGTCCCGTTCCCGCGGGAATATCGGGATAAAAAGTAGCCTATGTGTTAATCCAGGGTATCACCTATCTACATACCAAATTTCAACCAAATCGGTCCAGCCGTTTTTGCGTGAAAGAGTAACAAACATCCATACATCCATACATCCATACTTACAAACTTTCGCCTTTATAATATTTATATTTATTATAGGAATATTTTATTGTTTTAGACCACGATCTAAATTAGAGAAAATAGCCATTTTTTCCAAAATATTATCTAATGTTGTTTTCTGCTTGGGACAAGCACTCCACACATAAACTGTAGCACAAATTAGTACAAACGTACAACTCAATAATCAACTACCAAAGTATAATACTTACACAACATTTTAGTAGTAGTAGAAGTATTGAAATGTGTTAAGCTAGGTCAAAGAAACATACTTTAAAAAATATGTGAAAATATGTCAGTGTGGGATTCCCAAAAACTTGGCAGCATTAGAAATTCTTAATCATGGCTGTTGCAAAAGTTCAAACGCCGATAAAAGTTTAGGTACTTTATCAGAAGGATTACAGTAGAGTTAGTTCTATTGCAGAGCTTAAGCTTTTACTGCTGAGCGTGTTTAAAGTATAAAAACTATTCTAAAAAGTATTCCATTTGTAGTTCTATTAGTTAGCGAGTTTGTACATTATGGGACATGCCTTCTTTTTAATATTTCTCAGTATCTTAAAAAACTCTATGGTTTCAAGTAAATCGTGAGTTGTACAGGCCCGTGTGTACCCAACCCTTGGGTCCGACCGCGGTTCACGATAAGCCGCATACTGTAAACAATACAATATTTACAACTATCGTCGGCGGTTTTCGCCGCGTTGAGCACTTCCGATGAACGGAAACTGGAAAGCCTAGTTCACATGAACAATTTTAGAATTCAGCTTTAATCCTTCTGTGGATGCCGATGCGCTGAGCTTCAAAGCTTTAGGTTTTTAGAAATGGCGGTCGGAATGTTGCGGCCGTAGTTTTCCTATAACGTTGTAAACCGCTTCTTCACTACACAACCTAGACACCCAATTGGTGCTTTTAGTTTCTCCATCGTTGTGGTATTTTTTCAGAGACTTTTTGATGTGTGTTATTTCTGTTAATAGTTTATTGAAAATCTTCGTGAACCCAACTCTTCATAAAAGAATCATCGTTATAGTCTGAAGACACTGGTCATTTAATAAATGGTACGAAAAACTATTAATAAAAATAACAGTGGCACTCTAGGAGTGAAAACATGAACGGTTCTAAACTTGATAGATAACCCGGTGTCGGTGAGCAGTCACGTGACGCGTGACCCTTTCAAGTTGAATCCAAGATTTTTTTCTCATCTCAAAACTGTCAAACGCGTCTAAAGAAGTTTTCACTTCATAAAACAAAATTGTTCATCATGGTTAAGCTCCTATAAATAATATGTATGTAAATGTTTTTATATGCAGCTTAAAAGCTCGAAGTTGCTGGATACATTTTTATTCCTGGAAATTATGTGCACAAATTGCCACGAACAGGTGAACCGAAGCTTTTTTGAAACAAACTAGTTAATTCTAGTTTATTTTGGTAACGTATTTTATGATATAATCCACATAATGTTACTACAAAACGTTATCTAAACTAATAAAAGGATCCCTTCTAAATTGAATTGAAGTTATTTCGGTAATAGTTACGCCTACCCGTTAAAAGTAAGTATGAGATACACTTTGTAAATCGATATCTTGTATCTGGAAGGCTCTCGATATCAGCTTAAATCATGTTACTGTATTTTCTCGGCCGCATAATCGTATTTCTCTTTACTCGAAGACTCGCTTGAGATGAAAGTAAATAAGGAGAGGTAAATGTCTAGATACAATTATAAGTAAAAAATGTAAGATATGTAGTACTACGAGTAGACAATTTGGAAGACAAGGTTTTGTTACTAGTTATTTGGTTCAGTTGGTAACAAAAGTCGGTAAACATTTGATGTTTTTGAGACACAAATGATATATTTTTGGGCTGTACTTCCCACAAGACACATTTCACATTCTTGTTCTTATTCCACTTTCCTTTGGGTGTTTTTCTATAGACAACGATGTCCAATCAGATTTATTATTTGGAGCTGTAAAAAGTATACATAAAATTTTTTAAAGTCCTATAAAACTTCGCATAATGTACGATCTGAAGTTCAATATGTAACAGATGAGCGCACCGTTGGTGCTGGAAGTTGGCTCGTAAATCGTATGTGTCGTTACAGATGCCCACATTCGGGAGATTACCTACCTCTGATAGAGAATTCTAATAATAGCTATCTACTTATATTATTAGGACACTCTTCGACCCGCAAAAACCTCACTCCCTACTCCTTGAGCTCTGATAACGCAATTGGTGAACTAAACAATACTCGCTATATTTGGTACAACAATTGAGACATCAATCAGTTTCTTTTCTAAACGTCACAATTAGGAACCACATCCAAATATAAACCACTCAAAGAAGCATTGTTATTGTGGATGTACTCTTCAAAGCTAATGGAAGGTACCGCCTCAACCAATCACGCCTCGAGCGTACTCACAAATAATGGCAATACAAGGGAACTAATTGGAGTACACATGCGGTATCTTTTAGCTACTTAGTTTTTCGGTTTGTCTCATGACATGAGTAATGAGTATATAACCCTAAGCTATTCAAAAACATTGTTCAAAAATAATTAAGAAACTACTCAGTACACATCCCTTATGGTGGTAGGGTCAGTTTCCTTTCACTAGGTATTCTTCACCCTTATCCTTAGTCATGACGTCATCGACATGTGATGCATACACATGATACACAAGATTCTCATCTATGGGGAGCTCAAGTTCTTTTTAAGGGGCTAGTCAGAGGCACTTTCAAATGTATTCTGGAACATATTATATTACACCTACTTTGTACTTGTGGAAATACCTGCTGGTTGACATTAGTACCTACCTACTGGTATACAATTAAAAGTGCTTATTATTCAGGGATTTTTGAACGCCATTCTCGGAGTAACCGCAATTTGCATCCACAAGAGAAAGCTTATCAAAATGCGTAACGAGCGCCATGCTCATAGGTACATAGAATACGAGTACTTACCAAAATATCAAATAAATGTTATTTAGGTTGACAGACACGTAGAAATTGCTTCGTTTGCTAACAAAATATATTTGAGTGGAAAATTGTTTTCAATGTTTCAGAGATGAATCAACTTGCTCAAAGAGATAAAAATGAGATAAATAACCTTCTTGCACAGACAGTTTCTGCTGCCAGCTGTATGGACTGGTTACTTTATTAAGGTATTTAATTAAAACAATAATTATTCATCGGTTCATTTCCTCACATCACAATATGAATGGCATTGTACTCTTTAATTACGTTGAATATTGTGCAGTAGAAATGGAATCCGCAAAAAATCAAAATACCAATAAACCGATTTCTGTACTTATGAAGTAATTGGGTTTCGTTGGGAATTACCCAACATTGTATAATCTGCGATATCCACAATGTTTCATTTAACTTTTATAACGAACTGACATACCACTGTGTCGAAAAGTGCTTAAAATCAGCGGAACTATTGGATCCGGTTGAGCTGGATATTGGACGATCGCGAGTGCTGACAAGAGGGACGCTGTAATTGCTTTTGTAATTGTCTTTTGTCAATAACAGTGAGCTGGATTCGTGATTTGTAGAGTGACATGTGGAATAATATAGATTTTCATATTGGGAACAATGGGCGTGAATCTACTGGATTTGAGATATGCAAGGATTAATTTTTAAGGCTTCTTATTTCTAAATGAAGATGTACTTATAGTATAAATAAAGAAGTAGGGGAAAGCACAACAAACTTCCGAGAAGTCCCAGTTTCGGCTTGGTGGTCCCCACTCAGAAAATAAAGGTATCGTTGACTTTTCATTTATGAATCCAGCTTTATATTTTACGTGTTTGCTTATAATATTTACTTGTATTTCGATATGCCATTTGAATCAAAAGCTCCGTGTTTATGAATATTCCGTTCTGATTATGAGAAACAATCACAAAAACATTTTCACTTCGCAGTTTATTATTTACTCAAAATTG
This sequence comes from Epirrhoe alternata, assembly GCA_963565295.1. Classification (NCBI taxonomy): domain Eukaryota; kingdom Metazoa; phylum Arthropoda; class Insecta; order Lepidoptera; family Geometridae; genus Epirrhoe; species Epirrhoe alternata. The sequence goes on along the minus strand of OY751381.1, from coordinate 4,873,207 downwards.
GGAAGGAAGCTTGTGATTCTGTGTAATTATTTTACTAGCATTACTGTGGCATGTATTTGGACATTAAATATCAATTGAAGTTCAATTATTATATATTATTATTACTAATAATAATTATTATTACTAATAATAATCTTTACTATAATATTATAATGAGGAAAGATTTGTTTGTTTGTTTGTTTGAATTTAATAGGCTCCGAAACTACTGGACCGATTTGAAAAATTCTTTCACCATTAGAATGCTCGATGAACAAAGGCTATATTTTATCCCGGAAAAGTGATGTTTTCCCGAGAGACCGCTGGTAACACCGCGACGGACAGCTATGTAATATTATAAAGACGAAAGGTTTGTTTGTTTGTTTGAGTTGAATAGGCTCCGAAACTACTGGACCGAATTGATAAATTCTTTCACCATTAGAATCCCACATTATCCCTGATGAACAGATAGGCTATATTTTATCCCGGGAAAGTGAAGCTTCCCCGGGGAAACCGCGGCGACGGACAGCTAGGGGATAATAATAATACAAATCAATGAAACAAAGAAGGCATGTTACATAAACTTCTAACATTAAATTACTAACGCAAAACTTCTATCTAATAACAATTTTGTAGATCAAAAGATATTCTATCGGAAAGATGCTTTATTTTCCTTTGTCCTCATTAAAATACAAATAAGTACTTCCAATTTGTTTTCTATGTTAGTTTTTCCCAGTCCAGTGAGTAATGCACTGAAAGAGGGCAACACACGCGCACGATGGGATGATATTTGACAGGCAATTTCACGCGATTCCCTCGCCAAAGCGCACCCTTATTCAACAATACTATGTCGAGTCCAATTCTAGTCTGAATAATAGGTTATTCGATGCCTATCACTTTGTATGTGAAAACTTGTAGGTACCGACTTTGAACCATATTCAGAATATTTTGATCAAAGAATTTTATTGTAAGCGTGGTAACAATATGAACACATTCCTTGACGAAATATTAATGCTACCTATTATTTTTAACCGACTTTAAAAAAAGGAGGAGGTTCTATGTTCGGGTGTATGTATGTTTTTTTTTTTTTTTTGGATGTATGTTCATCGATATCTCCGTCAGTTGTAAACCGATTTCCAAAATTTTTTTTTTGTTTGAAAGGGTATGCTACCATAGTGGTCCCATAAAAATTTTACTCCTGAGGGATTGATAGTTTTCCCGTAAAACTCAAAAAATCACCGATATTTCCAAAAAATGTAGACCGATTTCCAAAATTTTTTTTTTGCTTGAAATGGTATCCAGCTCGGGGTGGTCCTCATATTTTTTTTTCCTGAGGGATTGATAGTTTTCGTGTAAAACTCAAAAAACCTTTTTCTCACTACACAATCTGAGTCAAACATTGAATAGTTTGACATGTTTATACTCTCGAGGTGGTCCCATATAAATTTTATTCCTGAGGGATTGATAGTTTTCCCGTAAAACTCAAAAAACCTTATTCTCACTCTAACTTCTTTAATCTTGACTATTCCAATATCTAACCTAACCTACTATATTATTAACCGACTTCAAAAAAAGGAGGAGGTTCTATGTTCGGCTGTATGTATGTTTTTTTTACACTTACACTTTACACTAAAAATTGAAAAATAAAAATTTTTGAAAAAAAATTGAACCGACTTCACATAACACAAACAACCTAAGAACCTTCTAGTACCTACACTAAAAAGAGAAAAATAAGAATGTACTCATAAATTATATTTGAAGTCGGTGCCAACTATTCTACTCTAACTACTCGATACAATTTTGCACCCAAGTTCTATAATATTGTACTCGTAATTTCTTCTTAGATGTAAATGCACATAGTTGGCACCGACTTCAAATATAATTTATGAGTACATTCTTATTTTTCTCTTTTTAGTGTAGGTACTAGAAGGTTCTTAGGTTGTTTGTGTTATGTGAAGTCGGTTCAATTTTTTTTAAAAAATTTTTATAACTCCACCATTTCAAGCAACGCTAACAAACCGAATTATGAAAACAGGATCTGAATTCAAGCACTTTTTTGTTTATTTATTTGGGTACCAAAATAACATTACATTTGATTTGATTTGATTCTGTATATGCGTTCGAGTTAAGTGATAAGATTTAATTAGGGAAGAGCATCAAAGGTACGCTAAATAAAAATTTATATGGTAACATTTGAGTTAATGTTTTACTTTAACATAAATATTTGCGACGCACTTTTGTTTGTACATCGTTTTCTTTTCTATTTTTACTTTTGAAGGAAGTGAAAACTTCTCAGATTTGAATCAGGGCAATCAGGCCCATCGGCATCCTCGCACCAGCTGGGATTGAATTTGAGATATGTAATAAATACAATTTCTTTTTTTTACAATACAAACTTTAATTATTTTCTCTCACAAAGGTCAGCACTAAGAATAGCGGGCTATTTGTACATTACTTCACAAAGATGTGCAAGAACCTGTTTTGTGAGAGACTCGTGCCTGTGATAGGTTTTACACCTGTGATACAGACGTTGTTGTGATATGATGTTGTGCACCAAACTGCCTTCCACAAAATAAGCTATGCTTGACGGCCACTCTACACATTCGTCGAACTATTTGCCTATCCTATCCCTATCATACCTATATATCCTTAGATAGCTTGACTGATTCTATTGTATTTTGTCATTTTATGTACATATTGTAGTAGCTTAGTTTCAGTAAATAAAATATAATTTTGGATGTATACTTACATAAAATTAAGCGTCTTTCACAGTCAACCCTTACCAATAAAAAATAAATTCAACTCATTTGTCGCGATTTCTGAAACATGTAGAAAGAGACTTGGCTTCTTCATGTTTTTATGCATTCGTTTTATTTGTATATTTTTAATATCAAGATGCAGTAAAACAAAATAGCTGTCGTTTTGCCCATACGTTGTTCTTCGAACGGGAATACGAATGTTTGACAAACAAAGACGTTGCCTCGTTACGAAAGTTCTTTGGAGCTGTTTCATCTGGAAACAACAATGTTCCCGTGTTGTTTGTTGGGCATGGATCTGAATGCTTAAGGTCTGTAAGGCTGAAAGATAAAATAACGAGTACCTAAGTACCTAGTTGGAAATCGCCGCCTGTTAGACCTGTTGTTTCGTCATTCTTTATCATATTTAGTGATATTTTTTTTACGGAAAAGATGTTCGAAAAAAAAACAATCTAGGTGATTTACCAGCTCTTATTATTCCACAGAAAAGTTCACACATAAACGATATGATGCGGAAGCAGTTTTAACCGATTTTACTATTGGGCATTGATAAGGACACCTGGCAAGACGTGGTGACGATAGGTGTAAAAGGATGACAGAATGGTGGCCTAGAACTGGCAAGAGAAGTGTCGGACGTCCGGCAGCGAGATGGGCGGACGATATTATTAACGTCGTAGGTCGACAGTGGCTCAGGCTGGCACAGGACCGGGAAGAATGGCAAAAGCAGAGGGAGGCCTATATATACCCAGCAGTGGGTGAAGTCGGGCTGCGGATGATGATGATGATGAAGGTGGACGACCACCTTGATCGCACGACCTATCCACGCCGAACGCGCCGAACTGTCAATTCAATAGAGGAAATGCTGAGACGTCTCAGCATTTCCTCTATTGAACTGACAGTCTTTTTTCCGCGCGTACTGCACGGACATACCTAAATGTGCGATCAGCTTTAGTGCCACGAATATTAGGTTCCCGGCTTATTTTACGGTAAGTAGGTATTCATATTTACTTACTTTACGTTACTTTTTGCCACAAAATATTTTATACTTCAGCGCCGCAGTGAATCAAGTTTTGGAAAACCTGATGCAACCTTAAAATAGATATTTCGTGAACTTTTTGCACGTACTTGGCTATTTTTCCCACAATTTATAGCTGGCAGATGCAGCTCTCAAATTGTAAATTGTACATCACTGGACTCTATCGCGTTTGAAAATAAATTTCAAATGAAATCCGGATTGTGCACGGTATTGTGGGTCTTTCAGGAAGTTTCAACTAAAGGCGCTTAACTAAATGCTTTTGAATATTTTAATCGTTTTGGTAAGTACCAAATTTAAACTAGCAAAGTTTAAATACCTAATAAATAAGTTCAACTATGCTAAGTAGGTTTACTTGTACATTCTGTGTGAGATCACACAAGAATGTTTTTTTTTTACTGGAGCGTATTAATCATGTATTGTGTGTGCGTGCAACGAAACAGTGAAACTGTCAGCGCTCATGCTTATCGAAAAGGACTTTAAGTAGAGGCTAAATTAATATTATTATGATAATTAATAAACTTGATCTTTGACCTCGTAAAAAAATAATTAAGCATTATACTCGTCATGGTTCCGACGCGGAATTAGCATGCAATATTTTTTCTGTAGGTACCTACTGAGCTCGGATGGCAAGGCACCCGGAAAACTCAAACTTAAATTCAATATTTAAATAAGCGTGTAATCACCATTTTGAATATAGACCCGGAAAAGTCGAACTTTTAAATGATTTTGATAATATTGAAAAACCGGATAGGATTCAGTGATTTTTCCATCGATTTCTCCGAATTATGAAATAAACGAAATTGAATCTCCTTGCCAGTGATGCAGAAGGGCGAAGGAGGTATCTCATAAAATAAAAATAAATGCGAGATGAAAGCGTTATGGATGCTGGCAAATTGAACCAATGGGCCCTTATTACCCATTCTACAGGTTGGTATTACATCAATGCGTGTGTGTGGGAAATTACTCAGGTGTGTGCGAAGGGATAAGTTCCGTTAATTTCATAAATAGTTTTAAAACATTTTCAGGCTTCTCATTTTTCTTAGGCTTAATATAAGAAATGTAATAAGTACATCCGCTATTTATATATATATAAATATATATATATATAAAGGAAAGTGAAGTATCTTGGTATTCCCAAAGGTAAGCATTAAGCATTTTTTTACAGAACGGTACGTAAGTATACTTCAACACAAAGTAATTAGCTTGTTGCGCCCACGCGGACACGGTAGGCCGCGGGTGACACGGCGGGCACAGTGTTTCCCTATTCGAATGCTAAAGGATCCTTAGTTAAATATATCATTTTGATAGACTTGTAGTCGGTATGATAATATCATCTTAAAGAGCTCGATACTAAACGCCTTGCTAAGAAGAACCGACCCAAGCCCTCCTAATACCTATGACGCCGTAGGGCGGTTACAATGCGCACCCTGCGACAGAATTTTTAAAATTAAGTTTGGCTTTGCAAGCCATCTTAGAGCTCACATCCAGAGTTAACAAGGTTCTCCGTTGACGGATACGTCAAGGAGGACATCATCATCATCATGATAATATGATGGAGGAACTGAGCGTCTCATCATCACTTATCTCATAAGTCTGTCAAAAAATTTATTTTAATTATTATCTGATTTTAATTATTTTCTGAAGTGGTTAGTGAATCGAACCAAGCTACAAAAATACAAGAGTATTTATAATTTACGAGTTTATATCCGTGATTACAATTCAAGAGCAGGCTATTGGCATTTTTCAAGGCGTCTGCTATTTTTACAGTGCACGTGCGCCAGATGGGACCAATCACACCCGTATTAATGCACGACTTATTCATCAACAGTATAGAGTACAGTACCAAATACAGGAAGAAATAGGAAGCGTTTATAGAGCTTGCTTGGAGGACTAAGATAAAAAGAAAGTTCGTTTGAGTTAGTAACAGAAGTTATCTTTCTTTAATCAGGCTTGGGATGTTGTTGGCATCACATTCGTTTTGATTCATAAATAAACTGTAAAGAAGGGTCCTCGGAATAAAACTAATAGTGGACTGTATAAAGGGCTGGTATAATAATTCGTATCGAATACAAGTAGAAAACTGACGATGATAAAAGTTAGGTTTAAATCGCGGGACGTGGGTCTGTGCGCGGTGGGGTCCCGAAGGCGAGTGCTGGAGTGTGGAGGGGCTGCGCGGGCGCTGGCCCGCGGTGACCGCGGCGATGACGTCAGCCTCCCCGCTCGTCTCCTCCCGTGCGTAAACGGTCCGGTCTTGGACATGCTCCCCGGGTTGAAGGCTGCTGAGGGCTTCAAAGATCTGGAAGGGGGCAGATGTTATTAAAGGCCCTCCGAATGGTGCCCCGCTTTGTTTTCAACTCGGCGACTCTGACTACGCCGTCGGTGCCGGGGTAAACATTGACGACTCTTCCTAACGACCACAGAAGGGGAGGAAGAGTGTTGTCTTTGACGATGACAAGAGAGCCAAGTTTGAGATCGTCCTTGTTGGTCTGCCATTTCTGCCTCTGCTGCAACTGAGTGACATACTCCGTGGAGAAGCGACGCCAAAAATGCTGCTTGATATGCTCTATCCTTTTGAACCGATCGAGACGAGTGATGTTGTGGTCTGTTACTTGTGGATGCGGAATGGATAAAAGCGATCGTCCAATTAAAAAGTGAGCAGGACTAAGAGGAGAGAGATCAAAGGGATCAGAGGAGAGTTGGGTCAGGGGACGAGAGTTCAAAATAGCCTCAATTTGAGTGAGACAAGTGGCCATTTCCTCGTAAGTAAGGTGCGTCGTGTCTAAAAGACGCTTAAGATGATGCTTGGTTGAGCGAACGGCGGCTTCTGCTAAGCCGTTGAAGTGGGGAGTATAAGCTGGGACAAACTTAAACTCAATCCCTTCCTGTGCTACAATACCCTCAAGATCAGATTGAAGTAAGAATTTAGAAAGTTCGTTATATGTGCCAACAAAATTTGTCCCGTTATCGGAAGTGATGCTTTGGGGTTTACCACGCCGTGAAACAAAACGATTTAAAGCGGCTACATAAGCATCGCTAGATAGGGCCGTAACGAGCTCGATATGTAAGGCCTTGACCGAATTGCAAATGAAAATCGCCAAGAATGACTTTAAAAGTTTGCAACCTCTGCCTTTTCGGTCTGCTATTAGCACTGGCCCAGCGTAGTCAACGCTGCAATGCAAAAAAGGGAACTCTAGTTCAGTTCGAGACGTCGGTAGTTGACCCATGATGGGCTGAACGGTTTTAGCTTTATACCTACAACATCGGACACATTTGCTCACGCATTTTTTAGATAAGTTACGGCCACCCAATGGCCAAAATGATTGTCTAATATTAGCCAATAAAAGTTGAGGGCCAGCATGTAAATATTTTAAATGAAAATATTCGAAAAGAATGATAGTAAGGTGATGCTTACTACAAAGAAGTATGGGATGTTTTACATCATAGTTATAAGGGGAATTATTGAGCCTGCCACCAACTCGAATAATGTCATTGCGATCTAAAAAAGGGCACAAAGAAATAAGACGATTTTTGTTGGGCAATGATTTATCAGTTTTTAGAATGGCATACTCATCTTGAAACATTTCAGATTGTGCTTTACGAATGATTAAATTCAATGAATTTTCAAGTTCTTGTACCGAAAGATGACCAGAGATTTTATTATTTTTAGGTTTACAATTATTTATAAATCGCAATAAATATGCCATTGATCTTTGCAAAGAAGAGAACTTGGATTTTTTGTTAATAAAGCCACTAATTAAGTCTACAAAGCCACTATCTACATCAGCATTAGGTTTACAAGTGTGCGCTAAAGAACAAGTGACTAACTCAGGTAGATTCTGTTTCTCGCATTGGTTGGGCATTTGAGGCCAATGAGTATCATCATTTGACAAGAAAGTAGGACCTGACCACCACAAGCCTGAACTGCTGATCAGGTCAGCCTTCAGCCCGCGGGAAACAAGATCCGCCGGATTGTCCGCCGACGGTACGTAACTCCACGTGTGACCCTCCGTGCTCTCTTGTATTTCGTGAACACGGTTTTTGACGAAACTTTTGAGTTCACTAGGTGGAGTTCTTAACCATCCCAAGACGATGGTTGAGTCGCACCAAAACTTACATTTGCTTACTGTTATAGTCAAAGAAGCTAACACCTTTGTACACAGTCTTGCTGCCAACAAAGCTCCGCAAAGCTCGAGGCGAGGAATAGTGGTTGGCTTTATGGGGGCTACCCTACTTTTTGATGTCAGTAGGCAAACCTTGACTGATCCAAAACAGTCAATGGAACGAATGTAGACACAGACTCCGTACGCCCGTTCTGAAGCGTCTGAAAAGACGTGAACTTCATGCATATCAGAGTCATTATTAAGAACCCAACGAGGAATTTTTAATTGGTTAAGAAAGGGTAAGGTGTTTGCGAAAGCTAGCCACAACTGCTTAATTTCATTTGGGACCTCTTCATCCCAAGTGCATTGATTAATCCATAATCTTTGCATGACAAGTTTAGCCTCTACGACACATGGGCCCACTAGACCTAAAGGGTCAAAGATTTGACTGATGACCGAAAGTATGTGTCGTTTTGTTACCTTTTTATTTAAATTTATATTTATTGAAAATGATAAGCAATCAGAATCACAAATCCAGTTCAAGCCAAGTGTTTTGGAAGGTGTGTTCATATCAAATTCAGCCAAGTTTAAGACATCATTTGAATTAGGGGAAGTTGGGCAAATTTGATTTAAAATTGACTGACTGTTTGATTTAAATTTACGAAGCTTGAATTGTGCAGTTTCTAATGTAGCTATGACGCCTTTGCAAATCCTTACTGTCCCTTCTATAGACGACGAGCCCCCCAGATAGTCGTCGACGTAGAAGTCTCTTTGAATCGCCTGTCTTACGTCATCATCTGGTGCACTCGAAGCCAAACTTACTAAACACTTGGTGGCCAGATACGGAGCACAAGCTGTCCCATACGTGACAGTGTTCAGAGTGTAGGTTCTCAAGGGACTTTTACTATCTGTGCGAAAAATGATTTTTTGAAGAGGGCGTTGAACCGGGTTAAGCTCAATCGCCCTATACATTTTTTCAATGTCGCCTGTTACGACATATTTGTGTTGACGAAATCGCAACAAAATCGAATAAAGGTCTTCTTGTACAGTAGGCCCGACCATCAATATGTTATTGAGCGATAGACCTGATGTTGTCTTGGCCGAAGCGTCGAAGACTGTACGAAGTTTCGTGGTACTACTTGACTCACGTAAGACGCCATGATGTGGCAAATAATTATCAATATGATTAGTCTGTTGAAGACAGCTAGCTGAAGGCTCCTTGCATTCGGTCATGTGACCCAAGTGCTCGTACTCGAGCATGAAATCTACGTACCTATCCTTAAAGACAGGATCCCTTGCGAACCTACGCTCTAAAGATGAAAAACGACATTGAGCTTGATTGTATGAATCGCCTAAGACTGAGGGGTCTTCCTTCAGTGGCATGGTCACGACAAAGCGACCGTCGTCTTTCCGAGTCGTATTTAAGAGGAAACTCTGCTCACAGGCACGTTCTTCAGGAGATAAGGAGTGCTTTGCTGCTACAGTATCTAATTCCCAGAAACGAGTCAAGTCTGGATTGGGTTCCTCGTTTAAAAAATGACAAACGAGAGATTGAGAAGAGTGCTTAAGACGGGAGACATACCCAGACACCAACCAACCCAGTTTCGTTTCGTATAACTTGGGTTGATTTTTACCCAAGTCAATGTGGTTATTACCTAAGACGGACCAAAATACGTCGGCCCCTACTAATATATCTATAACCGAAGGTATATTAAAGGTAGGATCAGCAAGACTGATTCCTTTCGGAAGAGGAATGTGTTCAATATCAATGAACGACGAAGGTAAGTTTTTTGTAATCTGCGGCAGAACATGACAGTCAACAGTGACTTTAAAATCGTCATGAATTGAAGCTAAAGTAAGGCTACAAGACTGTGTACTCTGGGAAGTGCGATTATTAATACCTGTCACCGTGGAGTTCGCATCGCGGCAGGACAGACCCAGCTTACCGCACATCGATTGCGTTATGAAATTCGCCGTGCTGCCATTGTCGAGAAGAACTCGTGCGGAGTGCACGTTGCCCGCTCCGTCGAGTACATTCACGATCGCTGTGGACAGTAACACATGCCGAGGAGTAGTACACTGCGTAGTGGCATTACAGTTATTTGCGAAATTGTTTATGTTGTTGACTGTGTGAGATGACTCTGGCTCATGCATGTGTAATAGTGTGTTGTGTCTCTTTTTGCAGTACCTACAAGGGACAAGACTGCATTTATTGTCGATATGACCAGGCCGTAGGCAATTAAGACAAACATTTGTTTCCTTGGCCTTTTGAATCCTATCTTCAATCGTTAGGGATCTGAATGTTTCACAGTTGAATAAGAAGTGACTTTCATTACACAGTGGACATTTGAATGATTTTGCAGAGTATGTGTTTTGTGTTGTTTTGATGTTTTTGTTGTTGTACATATTTGTTTTATTGTTAGTATTGTAAGTACTTGTTCTGTGTTTATTATGTGTATCAATAAGAAAGTTTGTGTTTTGTTTGTAAGTATCTTTTTGTGTTTTACCTTTTTCTTGTAGTGTTTCTAATAAGTCTGCCCTGTTGCTAAGAAAGTTAATAAATATGGCTAAAGTAGGAGGATCTTTTAGTTCGTTTCTATGTTCCTCCCATTCTCTGTGGGTAACGTTATCTAATTTCTCAGCCATCATATGTATGATTAAAGTGTCCCAATGTTCAGTGGGTTGTTCTAATGATGATAAGGCGCGCAAGTTTTTATTTGTGGCATCTATGAGATAACGTATGGAAGAAAACGATTCTTTCTGCATACGCTCAACATTGAACAAAGCTTGGACATGATTGTTTATCAGTAAGCGCTTGTTGTCATACCTACTGCATAACAACTTCCACGCGGCTTCGTAATTATCGGCTTTAAAATCCAAATTATCAATTACAAGCAAAGCGCTGCCTTTTAGAGAAGCGTGTAGGTAGTGTAATTTGTTAATGTTATCCATGTCGTGTCTCGAGTGAATTAAAGAAATGAATGTGTCCCTAAATTTGAGCCAGTGCTGATAGTGACCATGAAAAATGGGTAAGTCAATTTTTGGCAATCGAACGCAATTGGATCTAGGGTCACTCGCCTGTACATCCTCGTAGCACGATACGGAACCATCTCGATTAGGCTGGTTGGTGCGGGCGCTGAGCAGGTCACGCGCCGCCGCAACCAGGGAGTGGTACTGCTCTTCAAATTGCTCGCGATCCTCAATTTCATCGGCGGGATCCTCCGAAAGCATCTCGATGTCTGACTGTAATTGGTCAAAAATGGGGTATATGGCATCAAATTTATTAAAACGGCCTTCCAGGTCTGTAAGTTGTATGCTGCTAAGCTTAGGAGAACTTTTAAGCAAAGATAAATAATTATTGAAAATCGTTAATTTTGATTTTAAGCCGCTGCGCTTTTTAATTAGCTTTTCTCTTTCTCTTTTGTCTTCGGCCATAATTACCTATTCGCAATATAAAATGAAATAGTTAAAATACACTGAATGAATTTAAAATGATGCGAAAGATAATTGCAAAAGAATGCGGCAAGCAGAGATAAGAAAAAGCTCGGGCTTAGCGAGAACAAAAGAACAGGTGTGCGTAGTGCGATAAGCGAATATAATAGATCAGCTGATGCACTTGAAATGATTTATAAAAATTATTTGTATTGAAAATTGATTATACGCACTTAAAGAATGAATTTAAAGTTATTTTTTGTAGCAAATGAATTTATAAAATGAACTATAAGTATTTTAGCTTCCTATTTTACGATAAAAATGGAATTACTCACTCACTAAATCGATCTATTTATCGGGGAATAGTGTAAAGAAAGGAAGAAAATAAGGAAATAATTGGAACAGACTCACAAATACCCAAACCGCCCACTTTTGACGTCTCGAACATTCGATGGGTCCGAAAGTCCGAAGTCCAACTTGCGATTGACCTCTGGTTGTTCTTGAGCTTGCGCGGTTGCAATATGCAAATTCTTCGACAGGAACAGGAAGTAAATAAGACTGCCGGAGATATCTTGCTGCTGAAGACCACACTGAAGAGCTTCTGAACTTGACGCGTGTCGAGTTTCTTCTTTGTTCCAACCGAATAATGTTCCGCGAAGGACCAATGTAAAGAAGGGTCCTCGGAATAAAACTAATAGTGGACTGTATAAAGGGCTGGTATAATAATTCGTATCGAATACAAGTAGAAAACTGACGATGATAAAAGTTAGGTTTAAATCGCGGGACGTGGGTCTGTGCGCGGTGGGGTCCCGAAGGCGAGTGCTGGAGTGTGGAGGGGCTGCGCGGGCGCTGGCCCGCGGTGACCGCGGCGATGACGTCAGCCTCCCCGCTCGTCTCCTCCCGTGCGTAAACGGTCCGGTCTTGGACATAAACCTAAAATTGTATTAGACCCCTCGCAGACTACAGACTTTCTATAGGCCGACAGTTGAAACGGGCTATACTTCTCCATACTCATTACGAGCCGAAGAACCTATATTCCGTCTCTACTATCGGCCGATAGAAAGTCTGTAGTCTGCGAGGGGTCTTACCTACCTAAAGTAAACATTTCTCACAGAGACATTCGCTGTAAGAACAAATTCTTACATTTTTTGAGTCTTGACCTAGTTTTCAACTCAATCTTGTCTTGAATTTAAAAATAAGAAACAATAGGTATTTGGTACAACAAGTTAGAATGTATTAAAAAGTCTCTGATTTCAATTGTGGTGATTTCAATGGATTTGACCAAAAAAACAAAATAATTTTCAATTAACCTACAATAAAATTCGAACTAAAAAGGTATTCGATTTACAGAATATTGCAGTGAATTTCAAGTCTTTTTATTCAAATGCTTTCAAACAAAGCCTACGTATATTGAGTAATATGATACATATTTAGGTAATACACAAGTGTAACGAATTTGTGGATTTTGGCCTGCTCTGATCAAATATCAAAATTAAATCTCTTCTCCTTTTAGAATGTTTATGGCGATAGTCCAGAGGCACGTTCAAATACCTTATTTTGGCACATGCCTAGATTATGCATAATCAAGTATTCTTGATACCTCACAGATCGAAGTTTCTAAATGTATTCTTTAATTTAAAAGCTTTTTCTCATTCTACATGAATCCCTTAGATTATTATTTGGTAATATTAGCATAATCAACGCAGGTACACATACCTTTACACGTATGTATGAATTAAATAATTAATTAGCTGTATGCTTAGGTGAAGGGTCTGATCCCAATATTAATGAACCTTCTCTCTGAAAATAAAGTGCTTTTTGGACTCTACATAATACAATCTTCAACATTAAATCAATATGCATAATATAGATTTTTTTACCTTTATTTTAATATATCTATTATTAGAGATAGAAATGTAGATACTCGAAAAAATAAACCTCTTTGTGACGGAGCTGGGTAATAATAAGTCATCATGATATTGTTGAATTTAATTTGATTAATAACTACATTCAAAGTTTCTTGTTGAGTATATTGTAAAGCCTAATCAAGTTATACTATAATTAATTAATTTAGTGAGCATCATAGCTTGGGCCGATCATTAATTGTGTATGGATGCTGTTAATCTGATGACAGATACTACATTATTATAATTAGGGTCAGCTCATACTAAAACGCGACGCGACTCGACTACTTAAATATATATACTATTAACTAGCAAACCCAGCGAACTCCGTTTCGCCACCAGAGATGCCACCAGATTTTTTCTGAATTTTCTTTGCTATAAACCTCACGGAGCCCGAGACCTTTCCAACGAATGCAAAACCGTGGAAATCGGTTCGTGCGTTCTGGAGTTATAGCATCAGGAAGGAAAACCCGACTTATTTTTATATAGTAAGAAGATATTATAAAGAGGAAAGATTTGTTTGTTTTATGTTTGTTTGTTTGAAATAAATAGGCTCCGAAACTACTGGACCGATTTGAAAAAATCTTTCACCAATAGAATCCTACATTATCTCTGATGAACATAGGCTATATTTTATCCCGGGTAAGTGAAGTTTTCCCAAAGGAACGAGCGTAACACCGCGGCGGCCAGCTAGTAAAAATATATAGAGCGTTCCTGCAGTTGCTTGCGTCTACGCGTACATTAGAACGCCTAGTCCGTACAAGGCGTACGAAGACCATTAAAGAGCTGCTTTTGAACCATTTATCATATTGTGTAGATTATAAATTCTAATTGTTATGATATTATTATAAGGCGCGCTTAGTCGCGTCGCGTCGCGCAGTGTGAACTGTCTCTTAATCATTCAAATTATGTATTTTGTTAATTCAGGTTTGATTTACTTATACTTATATTTAAATGGAATAAAAATTCAGCTCCTTTTACCGAGAAAGTTTTCAGCCAGCTTCGGATATACGAAAGCAAAACTTTGTAATAGGTTTAGTAAAGATGGCGTTTTTAAGAAGTACCGACCGTCATAATATGGACATCACTAGTAAGCTGATTGTAATTTCCTTTTGGTAAAAGTCGGATTTAGCTTAAAGTTGACGGATGTGTCCCTCAATTTGCCTGAATCTCTGTAAGAAAATCCAATCAATACCTAAAGTGCACTAGACGAAGCCTAAACGGCTTAATGTGTTGGGTTTATGCAAGATATAAAGATGTTTCCACGTTTTATTTCCGTTTTTTCCAAGAACACATTAACAACTCCAAGAAAACATTAAACTGCACTGTCTTGAAACTTGAAGCGGCAATTAAACAAATATTGGGTTACGGCGGCTTTCCCTACTTAAAGTTGGATTAACTGACTGCAATGAGAGAAATGGCGAAACTTGAATCATTGCATTCTTTGAACTTGGAATAAGAACAAACATTTAAATTCAAATAAAAACGTGATTGTAAAGCATAAAAGCTCTTAGGCGCAGGCCCATGTATGCATTTAGTATGACATTTGAAAGGAATAGGAAGATGCCCTGAAGCAAGACGCCAGTTAGGTGGGGCTTGCGCCAAAGGAGTGAAGGCATTATGAAAGTAATTTCAGGAATGTTAAAAGAAGTTTTTAAGGTTTTCAAATATGTTTTTTTTATGATGAATGGGTCGGCTCTTGACCTCGAAACTAACATAGGCAAGAATGAGGTCTACGATGGAGCGAGCCTACCCAGAAGGTGCCTATTAACTCTCTTCTTGAAAACAACAGGGTCATAGCTCAGCGGAAATACAGACGCGGGAAGCTGTGATTCCAAATTTTTGCAGTGCGCAAGATAAAAGAACTTTGAATGAGTGTAAATTGAATTCTGGTTTAAGGTTTGCTCATACTGAGTTGCAATGCACGTGACATTTAGGTATATTGTTTTAAAGCACCATGTTCTGGAAAAAAAATATACTACTTCTATCTAATGCGGATTCTCTTCTAACCAAACATGATCACCATTTTATTCCCGAAATGCAGATATCTCTACATCATCAATTCGAAATCCTTTGATCATCATTTCAAAGTTTTCGCTAAGTATAGCCGCCCTATTTTCCATCGCATATTCAAGTAATGGTTCATATAAAATGTAGGTATTATTATAAGTTCTGTTTACATTTAACCGTATCCAAACTTCTATATCTTTTTATTTAACTCCTAAGACGTGACTGAACTGTAGGTATTTTATACAAACCCAATTACCGCTGCCGTACAAAACTTACCTAGCACTTGTTCGCTACCTAAACTCCTTCAAGGTCATAAGAACCGACATTCTAGTTGGCCGAGTCACTTGAGTTCAACAGAAACTGTGTTCCACCCACGGTTTTAGAGCTCTTACGCACTAGCGGTGGAACCGCGGGGCGGCTAGCCGCGTGGCGGGCTTCTTTTCCAGTTTTTGTATGTAACCGCTTGTACGCATCTAACCGCCACTAAATTGTACTAAATTTGAACCGCTAGTGCGAAACAGCGGTTCAAATTAAGTACATGCTTATGCTCTAAATAAATAATAGTTTTATTTTATAGTTGAGAAAACCGACCTCAATATTGTGTTAATGAAGTTGTAATGTTAGTATATAAAATATTTTATAAGAAGTTTTAAAATCAGTCCACAACTGACAGGAGACAAGTGTACCTACATAAGTAACAAACATAAAAAAAACTGGCCAAGTAAGAATCGGACTCGCGCACGAAGGGTTCCGTACCATTATCTATAAAACTGTATGTTGTTTGTTGTATGTTGTATCCCTTAAATATTTTTTTTCTGTTTTTTAGTATTTGTTGTTATAGCGGCAACATAAATACATCATCTGTGAAAATTTCAACTGTCTATCACGGTTCTGTACAGCCTGGTGACAGATGGACAGACAGACAGACGGATGGACAGTGGAATCTTAGAAATAGGGTCCCGTGTTACCCTCTGGGTAAAAACATGGAGACAGTCGATCATAGAACTTTCTTTTTTTGAAGTCAGCTAACATGAAATGGTTTTCACTTGAGAATAGCAAAACCGATTCGGTCCATTGCATTGTTATGAATTGATTTTGATCACCAAAAAATTGAGGAAAACAAGAACAGGCGACTTTTTTACATCACGAACTCTTGAGAAAACTCTTTTTAAATACAATGTACTCGTATTACGGGCCATTATCGAAATAGGATCACGTTTGTATCCCCAAAATAGACATTATCTAACCATCCACAATATCCAAAGGGGTCAAGTAGTCAGAGGCAGGTTCAAATAAGTATACCTACATTTTTTTTAGTAGGTACTTTGTTACTGTTCTCTTCTGAGATTAACTTTTGTACACCGCTGTATTTCTATTTTCGCCTATCCTGTCCATACAAATGGTTGCCAGGAAGAAATCGCTTTTAGCGATATGGCCGCCCATTGTGCAATGTCTTATGTATTATCTGTATTATGTTTTTGTGTACAATAAAGCGTTTATCTATCTATCTATCTACATTTGTTTGGCACATGCCCATATTTTGCAGACGCTATGTAAACAGACGTTCAAGGTATCGGAACATGTACATCGAAGCACCATTTATAGTGGTCATGCGATTCACTTTGCATCATGACATAATAAAGAAACTATGTAGCATGCTGTGTAGGTAGATCAAGTGATGTACCATTATATCGATTCAAATAATCGATTACAATGGTCTGTTATTTAGCAAGCATTATGCATACCTAAAAGGTACTTAAACATGCTAATTATATTCAGATAACAACACTCATACCTATAAACACGGCCATTTGTGTTACGTACTGGTTTAATATCACCCTTAGACCCCACGCAGACTACAGACTTTCTATCGGCCGATAGTTGAGACGGAATATACTTCGGCTCGTAATGAGTATGGAGAAGTATAGCCCGTCTCAACTATCGGCCGATAGAAAGTCTGTAGTCTGCGGGGGGTCTTAATATGACCTAGAGAGATACCTACGTAAGTTTATTTTATTGTTTGTTTGTTATTCCCTGTATGGGTAATGATTAAGTATTGACCCTTGATAGTTTTAAGATGAAACAATCATGAGTCACCATCACGATCAATTGTTGTTATTGTGAGAATGCCTATGACTCATCACAAGTTTATATATCATGATTAAATAGTTATAGTAAGACTATAATTTTTTTCTTTAACGCGGCGAACTGATCAAGGTCTTCTACATTTTTTCTGTTAGCTTAGAATATACAAAAAAACAATTAAATTCTTTTAATGTTCAGATATCTCTTAGTTTTTTATAATGTGATGCAGCAATGACTACATCTCTAATGACAAGGCCACCTTCGAGTGTTATGTAGTATCACATACGTAAGGTTTTTAAACATCTTGTCCTGTTTCCGCAAAAGACTAAAATACAATTTTTATTTTAGTATGTAAATCATTATGATTGCAATCATTATTTGCATACAATATCATTATGGAAATGAGAATTGTGAAGTATACCTAATTGTTTCAAAAATTAAAATACTCGTACTAAGCAGCTTAATGTAGTTGACAAGATTAGTTATATTTGTAGCTGATAAGAATAACTGCATAATATCGAGGACCATAGTAACTACGACCTAATCTCGCCATTAGGTCAAGGAGTCAAGGAATGTTTTGTTTAACTTCGCACGATGTAATAATTCTGAGTGCTACAAAATTGAATTTGTAAATATCAGTATTAGAAGTATTTACAACGAGAACCTACCTGTGATAATTATGTATGTGAGTAAATGACTATGTGCTTTTAAATTTGATTTAGGTCCTATCTTTGTAATTAAAATTACTTACCGTTGCGGGCAAGGAAAAATATTTCACTTGTAGAGGCAGTTATCAATAGTTATCCAACAACTTTTGCACAAAATGTACACAATATTAGATTCTAACATCCAACACATACAGCACAAATTCAACTGAAACACATCAAATGGTCATTCAAACATACGCACACGATATCGGCGCGAAAACATTGTATTGGGACATCAGTGTTCGATCACGTGTCAGCTCTACGAGCGTTGCCGCCACACTGACTTACGTACGCAGTTCTCGTCTCGCTGATACCATGGCCCCGTGAAATGAAAAGCCAGCCATGAAACGACGATATCAAACTGCATACCATACATTGCTGGGGAGCCAGCCACCTTAGTAGTAAACCCAAGAATGCGACGCGGAATGGTATCGGTTTATTTAAGGTGCTCTTAGACGGAGTAGAGGCTATGTTGTCAACAGTCGGAAAATGCGTGGAACTTGCCGGTCAGGACGGTCATTTGGTTCGCTAATTTGAGCTAATTCTGAAAGGCTAGTTTAGCAGTTAGAGTTGTTCCAAATGACTCCTTAAGGAGTTAAAGTTAAAGCTGTAATTTATAGAGCGAATCGGAAAATGACTCTAGAATAGAGCAGCATTTTAATGAGGATTTGACAGTAGATGCCTACTTAAACTGGAGTAAATCTTTATCTATACTAATATTATAAAGAGGAAAGATTTGTTTGTTTGTATATTTATTTACAGAAACTAAGCTACTACAATATGTACATAAAATTACAAAATACAATAGAATCAGTCAAGTTATCTAAGGATCGTCGTAAAAACGATCTATAGATAGCTCAACTGATCCAGGTCACTCAAAAATCAAAAATCAAAATCAAAAATCATTTATTCAGTAGGACCACAGGGATCACTTAGAAAAGTCTTAAAACTAATTTTACTCCTGTTCTTTCGCGACCAATACCGTGAAGAATCAGGGCAACAAACACGGTCTGGGGCCTATCATTTTTTTAGGTGATCCACTGCCAGTCGGAAGCGTGCCCAAAACACTGGCGGCGTTGCCACGCTGAATGGCAATGCTGATTGTATTAATTAATTTGTTTGTATGTATGTTTGTTTGTTTGAAATGAATAGGCTCCGAAACTACTGGACCGATTTGAAAAATTCTTTCACTAATAGAATCCTACATTATCCCCGATGAACATAGGCTATATTTTATCCCGGGGAAGTGAAATTTTCCCGAGGTATCACGGGGGTAAACACCGCGGCGGACAGCTAGTTGGTTATATGTTTCAAAGTAATTTGTAAAAGCAATGTTTTTGTTATTTTCAGGAGGCCTGACTGATTTCTTACTATCTGGGTTAACAAAAAACAGAAATATGTTTTTTGTGTCCCGAAGCACAAGATTCTGGCGCACTCGTTACTAGTCGTTCGTCGCACTAGTCAGTGGTCATTAACAAAACGACTTTCTATTACCTAAGACATAGCGACTGACTATATTGTTTCTTGCTGTGATCCAATCCACGTATGTATCGATAAATCTGCGGCTATAGTGTGTCATCGTAACCAATCTTGTTGATATCTCACATAAAATTTTGAAAAATACCTTTGACATTGTGTTATTTGAGAAATTTACCTATGAACAGTTGATTTACATAATTTTAGAAACTCCTGCTCAGGACACATCGTTCTGGGTTTCAATGTAAATATATGTCCGTATATTGATGCCTGAATAAATATTTGAAAGGGACATGGAACAAGAGCGTAAAATATGAGGGAACAAAATTTTAATAAGTTTCATATGTGGTTGTTCTCTACGCAACCTTAACTTGCAAATAATTTATTGTAATAATTATAAGAGCATACTAACTGTTACATAATCTGTGCTGCTGGGTTTATCCTTGTTTGGACAAGAGTAGATTTGAGATCTTTTTATAAGCTTCTTTTCGCTAGCTTTTGAAGTATAAAACTAAGCAATTTTGGTCGTCGAGATTCACGATTATCTCAGTTCCTAAAGTTACTGCTTTAATATTTGGAAGCGTGAAACGCCGAACTTAAGTTTGTTTGTTTAGGATTACTATACCAGATTTTTTTTTGTGATATTTATTTTATTTTGGTCCAATAAATTGCCCGATTAATTATTCGTGAACCTCATATCCAATCCGTGGAAAGTTGTCTATTTATAGTATGAATTACATTTCTAAAGTCATAATTATCTGTGAATTCTTTGTTTTTCGTCAATTGATATTTTAAATTGGATTTTGTTTGAGCATAAGTCGCGCCATGCGCCATTTTTGCATAAATATTAGTACTAATATTTATGTAAATTGGATTTTATTATAACAGAGCCTGTAGGTCGTCCTGAGAAGTCTAGGACTGTCAAGGGTCTCGGTCAAAAGGTTAAATATCTTACTAATACTTATAGAATACGTATCGTAGTTATGTTGTTCGTTTAATAATCTGGATTAATGGCAATCATAGATTAAAGTGACCCTCAAAAGTAGATTAACAGATTAAGTTGGTAATGAAGATCAGATGCAAAGGAGGGCTGTATGTGTAGTGGTGGGTGTGTACTAATATTTTGGACGTAATTTACAAAATTATTTGAGGTTTACAAGTTTATAAGTAATGTTCATGAACTTTTGGCTTTTTACCACGATTAAAATCTTCATTGTACCTACGAGTTTTTCAGGAATTTCGTAAGGGATTAAAGTGAAAAAAACAAGTAAGTAATACTTAACCCTATAACTTAGCCTTTAGTTTACGGAAGCAGGAATTTGTCGGGATAGTTGAAATAACTTGTCCGTTTACTACCTTCTGCAGAAATGTGAATAATGACATTTATTTGACGTAGGTTAGGCTTAAATCGATGTAGGCAGGACGAGAAAGGACGCGGTACATTACGAACCCTCTCTTTTAGTAAAACGAGGTAAATTTGGCGAAAACTATTTCCTTGTTTATTGTTCGACCCAAACAACATAAAATTATTTACATCAACTTGACCAATGGTTAGCCTCAATGCATATTCTTTTTATCATGCTTTGAATTCTTTATCTTATCCTTTTGTATTTTTTACAAAAGGTTTTAGTTATATGGCAGCTGATGTGCTTTAATATGATATGCTCTTTGAATTTGACCTTTGGTTTAGAAACGTTCAGGAACTCAGCGTGCTTATTATAATCTAAGCATTGCTACAATACTGTAGTTGCGACAATAATCTACTTTCAATATGAAGGGAGGTGCCAAATTGGGACACAATCCGTTAAACTGTACAGCATTTCACTCCTTATTTGAATATGCAAAGCCTTTGTTAAGACTCTCATTAACGGCTTACGTTTATTGTATTTGCGCACCAAAACACGCAGACTTTATTATTTAAGGTGCTACGTGAATGGCATGACAATCAGGACCAATCTGGAAACTCTTTGGCCAAGAGAACGTGCAGGGAAAAAGTCGTTTTCACTCTTGCAAATACCGCAGCTCCCAAAAAAGGCTAACAAATAGGCTCTAAAAGGCCGCATAGGTTTTATTATTATACCAATTCAACTGCATTAGGTATGTCTTATTCATTTGTTTAATTTACCTCTCACAGATCTTCTTTTAATAATAGTTCAAAGTGAATTTTATTAAGTACAGACATAGATACACAATATGTTCATAAAACACCTTAGGCACTGGTATTTAAACCCTATAAGTAAGCAAAGCCAATCTTATTTATTTTAAACTACATTTTTCTTTGGGAATCTCATAAGTGTTCTTGCGATGTCCACTGCGCTCGAGGCTGCGTTCCTTCCATTCGAACGAGTTTGCCAGGAATCCGGTGCAAGTAGCTATGACGGTTTTTATGCAATCGCTCTAATATTCAACAACTTTTGATACTCAAATATAATCCATAAAGCATAGTTAGTAAAATAAACTTGTTTAATAAAAATTGCTTACAAATTCATCAGTTGAGATGTCCCTTACAATTGAATTGATATCACACTAGTGTTGCTAAAACACTGTTCCTATATCGTGTTTGACTTTTCTTCCTCTTCCTTATCGTACTACTAGTTCATTCGAAGCAGACACCATTCTGGATAGTATTAAAAAATTGCGCTCCTCTCGTGCGATGCCTCTGAACATTTTGTCTGTCGTTCGTTTAGTAGGAACATTATGAAGGGGCACCGCGACCGCTATGCGTCTTCATCATACTTATTTCCTGTCTGTCTTGCGCTTAAGTCCATTCGGCTGACCAGCTAGTTATGGCAGCAAGAAAAAGCTTCCGTGTCTATTTCTAGACGCGCAGTCATTTGTCAAACATTCCCTTCCAATGCTACAAATAACCTGCCGCTAATAACTATAAACTCAATTTCGTGTGGCGTAGACAGCATTCGTCTAAGAATTTAATCTCTGAAACATTGGAACTATTAGGCTTTTGATCGAAATTTTGACGGAAATCTTGTCTATATCTAATTGAAAATGCCATCGAACAAATCGAATGTAATAGAGATCTAAGAATCTAGGCTTTATCCACTTTGTGGGCCTATAATGGTAAACATTTTGGTTATAGGAAAAAACATAAAAAAATATTTTGTATCGTATTTTGCGGCCATAATAATATAAGTTTATTTTCCAATCAACATAATATTGGTAACACCTAAAATTTTATATCTGAAAACATCCCAGGATATTTAATTAGTCCTTATTGCATAGGTAGGTATGGTTACAGTCAAGTTTTGAAAATTAGAAATTGTAATTAGCCTACCGGTGCTTGTTGGCAAAAGGTTTAGCTTTATCAGGTAAAACAGCTGGGACTTGCCATTTTCTCTCAAAAATTTTACATGTTTTTCTTCAAAAACTTCTTCCTTTTTTTTATTTTTGTGTGTATTTAACCTATGCTGCTCTGTATTCTGTGGCTAAGGTTCTCAATAATTATAGCGGTTTTGGACTTCTTCTTAGGAGAGGCCTCAAAAAAATAATTATTAGATAGATTATTTGGTGAACTCAGTAACTTTTTTCAATAGTGATCTAGGCTATGTAGTAGATATATTTGTGTTGTCTTTGCATAAAGTCCCAACTTCAGCTCAGGATTAGAACAACCTCTAACTTGATTAGATTGAGATTACATTCGGTTACTTATGGGTGCCTGTCGACCCTTAGTTTTAACGCCGAAACTCCAGAGATCATAACTTAAATAAATGTTTGAAACTAAGACCCAGCTTAGAACTTTTTACCTATATTTCTCACAACTTTCTTATTAAAATTTGCTGTGCCAAAGTTCATCGTAAGGTTTGCGTTAATTTCAATAATGCATGCTGGTTAAACCATGTAGGTGTACCTAATCGTTATTCAAGTTTCTTTATTCAATCCTATATATTATGACCTCGACGACTTCGGTGGTATGTCAAATAAGTGCTTGGATAAGACGCAAGGTGCAAGTTCGATTTACGGGGCGATAATGTTTGGTTATCTGCAGTTGTTTGTTCAGGGTCTGGTCTTTAAAGTTAAACCGCGCAGACCACATGCGGCCAAGAAACTCCGTCACCAATAATCACAAGTTCTCTCATATGAACTAGAATTATCACTCAGAATCAAATGGTCTCGTGCGGTTACCATCATGTTTATTCACATGCATAAAAAACGCCAAATACTAACATTTCCAAAATCCCAAGAAGTTTCCCAGACAACGCAGTCACGTCTTACATTTTATCGTGTGATATTTACATGATTTGTTTGTATTCTGCGTGATCAAACTTGATATCTTGATATCAAAAAGTTTGGCACTTTCAAACAAGGATGGTACATTTGTCCCCTCAAAATAGACGAAATTAGTTTATGTAAAACAAGAACTCGAAAGTATAATAGAAGCTATTTTAATTAAACTTAATGTTGACCATTTATAACTGCTGTTGGGTTGAAGATAAAGATAATTATTAAGGTCCCGCGGAGATTTGGAGCCGGATATTTGGAGGCTTTTTATTCCTTTTCGTAAATACTTACAGCGTGGCGCACGGTAAACGAAAGGTTAATCCATTTAATGTTGGATGCATAATGAAGGTCTCCATAAGCCCGCGTTCCCTAGCAAGACTTTATGTAAGAATATTTTAATCTCTTCTAAAACATTGTGTCATAAATTCAGAAACTGCTACACAGGTCTAAAATTGCTTTTAACAAAGTAATCTCTACGAAAATTTTCATTATCTTGACTTCATACTTTAAAAGTCAATCATTCTTCTTTGTTAAACTATTACACTATACCATTCTGGTACACCATTCTTGCTTGCATTTTACTTTCTCAAACTCAACGCAGCAAGAGCTAATACTCTGTGGCAAGAGGAAAATTTGGTATGCCAGAATAAGTAGTATCATGTAAATGGCATTTAAAGTTTCTCAAAAAAGTGCAAAATTTCCTAATAAGTAATCCAAAGTAAAAAAAAACACTATTTAAAGCTATATGTAACCTCTGAATGCTTTTCGCTTGCATTCACTGACTTATCGGATTCCGTTTTGTTGAAACTCGACCTTAACGATATCTGACGATATGGACCACTTGTGAGGGTAAATGGGAGGCTGGCGAGGCGATTAGCAAGCACCGACAACTTTGCAGACCTCAGTCTTTTGTGATTTCTGTACTATAAAGGCAAGGTATCCGGTTCTTATTGAGCCAAAAAATTAGTTAATTGGCTTTGAAGAAGGGATTCTACAGGACTAGTCCTAAAGGGTTCACAAATCTTTAGCGTGAAATGAATTCCTTTTTATTCTCAGATTTCAGACTCGAATTTCAGGATTTTCTCTAGACCACAAAACAGAACTTCATAACGTTCCAGCAAATCTAATTGGATTTATGTTCTATAGGCACGTTGATTGTCAATGAGCCCCTATAGGAGTTGAATTTTATTTCCTTTCTAAAGAATCTGAATCGTGAGACCTAAAAATGGAATCCAACGATTTTACGACTTCGTCAAAGGGGCAATACAACCTTTATATTTTAACATAACCTCTGCTTACTTTGAAGCTACCTAGATGATGCTGTGTTTGATGATTTCTACCTAGATGATTTCTTTCGACTTCCCTGATATAATCTTTAAATTCTTTCTCTGTTCCTTGCCACACAACTGCATCGCATCCCAAACGGATGTGAGTTATCTAGTCAGATGTTCAAACATTCCTTCCTTTGAAGATGTCAAAGAGGGTCAAAGGCATGTCTGTCTGAATATCTGGTACAGGTACCAATTGCAAGTAAGTCTTGACAGGTCAAGCTTATCGCGGTTTCTAAGATACTACTTATATAATTTTCTTGAAATATTGTCTTTCATATTTCAGAGCTTGAGTTTATACGTATAAATTATCAGAAACGACAAATCCTTCGCGCCGGAATTTAAACTTTTTGGCTTGAAGATTAAGGCACTGTCGCACTTGGCCAAAAGGGAACACTCTTATATGGGTTTTTAAGTTAAGCTTTGCAGAATTGAGAGCTTAGTTTAGAGTGATATTTAGTCTAAGATTGTAAGGTGATTATGAGTAATGGAGTTAGAATATCATGGGTTTCAGAGGCTGCCGAATGAGGGTAGAGTTATTAGGGTTAAGTACGGCAGCATATGTCCCTTATTCGTCACATTTAGTAGTGTAGCGATTAAGTTTAATCATTTCGCTCTTTAGCAGAATACGTTGACATTAGTATGCAAAATGATATTCCGCTACCTGCCTAGGTAATTATGGAGATTTTGAGGTTAAATGAGCTTATCGTAGTATCAAGTTATTTTTTTTACTTATAGTTAAACGTTTATGCATATGTTTATGTTCACAAACCCGTTACTGTAGGACTTCGTCGGAAATTCGTGATGGAAAGTTTCATTCATACAAAATTTTCGCACAAATCTACAAAGGTTTGCATCAACAATAAATAATAAATAAATAAAAATGTTGGACTTTTCATACAGCATCATCTTGCCCCAAAGTAAGCAGAGCTTGTGTTATGGGTACTAGATTTTTTTTTTCTTTTTTTTTTGGACGGACCTAACGCTGATGGCCTTATGGGCCTCGGTCAGCTTTACCGGACTTTGGTGTGCGCAGAAGGCGCCGGCACCGAGAGAAAGGTTGTTAAGGCAACAAGCTCAAGGGCACCCCTAACGGGTACGAACCTCGGCTTGGGCTGTTGCCTGAGAGAGGGCGTCTGATTGGTTTTTCCGCCCTGAGGGGGCGGTGAAACCAAGGGACAACTACTACATCGATCCCGGCCGGCGGGATCGATGCGTGTTACTGTGGAGTGTACCTATTTATGTATCGCGGCTAGATGACGGCGTATCCTCGGCGTTCGCTCGAGTGATAGCGTCATCTGGATCGCCAAGAATATTTCTTGGTCTTCGGGGCATCGCGCGGAACTTGCGATTGTGTGGGTACTAGATGACTGATATACTACTTATATACTTTTTGTTTGTAAATACATACATATTATGTATTTACATAGAAAACACCCAGACCCGAGACAATTACTTGTAGATCATACCTCGAACCCGCAACCATCTGCGTCGCAAGCGGACCTTAGCCCACTGCGCTACAGAGGTCGTTATTAAATCAAAACATATTTTTTTGTTATTGTATTTATTTTGCCATTGCGTTGGTAGAAAATTAAAATTACGATAAATCTATGTTACAAATGAGTTATAAAAAATATCCTTAGAGTAAGAATACGGTGTTGTTGCAATAACGAAAATGTAACGAAGTAGAGTCTTGTATCCGTGAGTAGTCTTTGTGTTCCTCGTCTTCATCTTCAAGCGGAGGCTAGAAAAATAAATAAAACATGTAGGTAAGTTACTTAGAACTTTATGGCCCTAGAGATTGCATAGCCAGGCCTGATAACTTAAGTTCAGTATTTAAAGCTTTTATCTATCAAAAAGCGATAGCTGCTTCTTCCTAGTCGGCGAATAGTTGTAATGAAGAATAAATGACTGAAAATATTGTGTTGGTTTAGTTATTATCATTATTTACATTATAGGTTTGATTCTGCGCCAGCGTGCCAAAAATAGTCGGTTTTTTAAAACTCACAATTGATCACGATGAACCCACTTAAATGAAGGGACGAAATTGTTATTCCAAAGGAATGGTCCACAATGACCCAAAATTGTGTAGATTGGAGAAGGGGAAAGGAAGGTCTTTGTCCTGCATTGAAAGATTTTAGACTTTGTAATAATAAAATATTCAGGACATGAAGAAGGTATATACCATGATCCAAAATGGAAAGGTCTTTTCAAGTGTGCGTCACTATCCCATTGCCACTTTATTGTGCTTTACTTCGCAACGAACAAAAATAATATTCTACGTGGGTTTACCTTCCACTGGGGCCGGCGCTGGTGGGGGAGCTTCAACTGCCGGTGCGGGTGCTACAATAGGAAAAAAATGTTAAAGAAAGATCACCTTCAAAATTAGGCTTCTGGTCAAAGTGACAAACTAGTAGGTACAAGCCCTATAAACTACTTCTTATAGATTTCGTGCCACAATACCTATTGCAATATGAGCTCAACTATGATAAACCCCTGCATACTTTTTGTTATATGGCACTGCTAAAAAAAGCCTTTTGGACACACTTTTCAATTACTTTTTTAACAAAAGAGCCAGTTTCGCTTTCTATTTGAAAAAGTTGTGAATGTTTATTTTACAGCCAGTTTCGAAGTAGATTGAATAAATAAACTGAAATATGGTTCTAACTTACAAACTTAGAACAATCCCATAAAAAAACAGCATCACGACTGTATCCCCAAGGCACAGTAGACACTCTCTCAGATTGATATAGATCTAAATTTAGAATATCTTAAGACAAACTATTTATTTATTTACAGATACTAAGCTTTTCGTACTAAGTACATAATTACCTATAAATTACAATCAGTTGAGCCATCTAAGGATCGTTAAAAACGATCTATAGATAGTTCAAGCGAAGCGTGCCCAAAACAGCAGACCCCGCTAAATGGCAATGTAACATGGCAAAATTATTTTCGGACTAATAAAGTAATTCATCTCACGAAAGCAGATGGGTCTTGAATGTGTGTGTGCACATGCTCTGCACGTTGTTTCTGTAAGCATAAGCTCAGGAAAGTTCCATGGATGAATGAACACTCAGTGCCTATGGCTTACGCATACACACACAATTAAATCCAACCCGCCTTCGAGAGATAAATAAACTGTAAATATGTTACCTGGTTCACTAGGAGGCGCTGGAGCCGGGGCTGCCTCGGCTGGAGCAGGTGCAGGCGCAGGCGCAGGGGCGTCTGCGGGTGCGGCGGGGGCTCCTTCAGCCGGGGGAGCGGCGGCAGGGGCCCCTTCTGCGGGGGCTGCCGGCGCTGCTGGTGCACCTTGAAAGGAGATAATTATATTTACTTGAAAGTGCGCTTTTTGTTATCCTATTATGTCAACCCTCAAAATCATCGATTGGTGTCTTGGATAATAATATTATATTGTGAAAAAGAACAGCAAAAAAATAAAACCACGTGTTTTTCTTGCAAGAAAATAAGACAAACAACAGGGCGGTATAACATCAACTAACAGTAAACTCCCCTTTTTGCCTTGTTTATAGATTACTGATGATGGCTGAAGATATCACTTCAGTTCGGTATAGGTATTTATTTTTTCAGATTTATGAAGAATCGCTTAAAAGGAATCCTTTTTGTGCTTCAGGGTATTTTGTCGCAAAAGAGCGGGAGAAGAATCATCTCGCTCAAGGAGATCTCAACCGAGTGGTGTTATTAGCGAAATGCCTATTGACATTGATAGTGACACCTTCCAGCAGAGGACGACCCCCACTTGATAAAAAAACGATCTGGTTAAGGTTGTTGGGAGCCATTAAATGCAGGCTGCGTAAAAACGATAGCTCCGGAAATCTATGGGGGCTGGCTAGCCTATCTTCAGCAGTGGACGTCATGTGGCTGAAATTATAATATGATGGTACCTTCCGCCGGCGCTGCAGGCGCGCCTTCAGCTGGGGCTGCCGGGGCTCCTTCTGCTGGGGGAGCCCCCTCAGCTGGCGGGGCTCCCTCAGCTGGCGGGGCTCCCTCTGCTGGAGGGGCTCCCTCAGCTGGTGGAGCCCCTTCTGCTGGTGGGGCACCCTCCGCAGGCGCTGCTGCTCCTTCTGCACCTCCTCCCTCCTGTTTATAAATACATGTTATACATTCGAAAATGACAGTTATGTGGTAAGCAATAAGCTAGCGTTGAAAAGCTCGGTTTTGTTACTCGAAGCTGCGATTGTGATGATAGTTAGATAAGATACAGCAGAAGTGATAATATTTATAAGAAAATAATATTGATTTCGCCTTATTTTATTATATGAAGAGGCTGTGTGAAGAGGTTACTACTACGTTAGCGGAACTTGGGAAGAAAGATTAGCGAAGATCAGCTGTTGCGTGAGAAAATAATTAATTAGGGGAAGTAGGTACGCTTCGAACCTTTGGGTTTTCATTGTATAATTAGGTAGGTTCTAGGTATACATTTTTCTGCCACAATGTTTTAAAAATACAAACCTACATTTTATGTACACAGTTAAGATTCTATGTTATAGAAATATTTTACACTTAGATATTTTGTTGATGTAATAATTCACATGCCTAAATTACGTAGAACCAGTCTCGCATTAATTCCAACTGAACTCGTGCAAGATAACTGAGCTGATTCAATAACATCAAACATAAGTATTTGTATTTTCATGTGCGTAAATTCAGATAACTGTAGTAATAATTTGTGCCAATTTATATGAAGATCAAGGTGGTTAATTTAAATTCCCTCCAAATGGTAATATTTACATACGAGTGTGAAATGGAGCAATTTCTGGTATTAAAAGCTGTGCTTATGATTAAGTGAGACACACTGTACGGAGCGGTATAGTTTTTCGTTTTATAAAGCCTCAGATAACAAGGTTCTTTGGTAAATAAAATGCTGTAAAACGAGTATACTCACTTTAAAAATAAGTGAGATTCAATAGCTTTATTTCAGGCTGTTCTTTCACACAAAGAGATAGCTTTTGCGATAACCTAGCATTAAGTGATTTTTCTGCTGTGGCAAACTGTCACCTTTAGTACAGATTTGCAGCTCAACTAGGTATATATGCTATATACAGCAACGCGCCGTGTGTCTCATATCATGAATGAATTATTACAAGAGTGTGAATATTATGCAGAAGCCAGATAATTATATAAAATTATTCTATACTAAATCATCGACTTGAACTTACCCGATAACTTGAACGCCTCGAGTGCATTAAAATGTATGTTTGCAGTGTTCATGTATCAATCTGCATTCTTAGTTTTGTATGTAGGAATTAATCTCGGTTTTCGAACTGCTAAGGTCGACATTTTTTATCAGATCAACACCACACACACACAACACCAACACACAGTCAACATCTGGGACATATTTCAGCCGGTATAGTCCCACTGCAGGGCAAAGGCCTCCCTCCCTTTTTTCCATTTCTGGGACATATACCTCTGAAATATTCTAAGACGAACTTTTTGAAGTTTTCACCTCGTTCCCCATGTACTGACCTGCAACTGTTGTAATATCATCGGGCCATTGCATTTCATTTAACAGTCTGTGGCCATCACCCTAAAACCTGAATTCCCTAACGGTTATAAAAAATTTTCAACCAAAACCTCAATGAAAATGTGTTTTGTGTGAGACAAAATAAGTACTTGAATCATTCGAAGCCTTCCATTACTGTGAAAGGATTACGGGGAAATGTATGTGGTTATTTATTGTACTTCAAATGGTTGTTCATTTAAAAGCAGATAATGTTTTAAACAAAGATTAAAAAGATATACGAGTAAATTGTATTTGAGTGTTTCCATTCTTATTATATTAAGTATTTACTGTGTCATGTTATTTAATTTTAATTTTGTAGGTATTTTGTAAAGGAGAAGTCAATGTGTCTGCTAGTATTTTATAAACAAACAATTTTATATGACCAGACTTTAAAATCAGACTATAAGTGAAGCAACCAAATTGAAATTGATATCAGTCTTCTCTTTGTCGCTGAATCTCGAATTTCATCTAGATATTCGATTTAAGAAGATTCATAGCACAAGTGCTACGTCGTAGCATCTTTATTGGTAGATGATCGAAGGAATATACTGAGTCCCGTATAAAGACACAGTCAAGGGCAAATTATGTCACATGCGATGATTTAAGCCTAAAAGTAAACTTTAATACGGACCTAAAATTATTTCACATAAAATATAAATTAAGTTTTCTAAAGGATCAAAACATTTATGCTATTAGCAAAACATTACTTCAAACGTATGCTACTTTTAGGAACAAAAGGAATAAACTATGAAAATACGAACATGGATTAAATAAGGTCACAAAAAAAACACTCTCTTAAATAAACGAATACACCCAACAGGAAAGGGATACGACATCTAAGGAAAAGGTTACGAATGACATGTGCAACATAAATAGTACAGAACATTATTTTATTTCCTTACAAAAAGATTTAATAAATAATTATAAAAAATTACTTTGACATGTTCATATAACGGTTGGTCGATATACATAATGATGGAAGTATTGGCCTATGGAACCAGGGCCGGAGCCCGCGAGCCTCGGGAAGAAAGGTATCACATTGCTTACATGAAGTTAATTACAACTGTCAAATGGAACATAATATTTAGGTCTTATAATTTAAAGGGATCAGGACTTCATGCCTCAACCTCTTCCTCCTTTACCTTCTGATCGCCAGGCTTGCCCTTGGACCAGTCAGGCTTTTTCTGTAAACACAAAGAATCATATTACTCAAACGGAAAGTGTCGGTCGATTGCGTATCAATACTGCTATACTTTGAACGATACGCTGACGACAATGCTTCAAATCTTCAAAGCTTGTAGGATTGTAGCAAAGTAATGATGTGGTTGTTCTGTGTCACACCATTGTCTAGCATAGGTAAAATCGTAACCATCTTATAAGGAATAAATACAGTTTTAAAAAGATATATTTATACAGCGGAGGCCATGAATTCATTGAAAAAGCAGCTCCATTTCCAAAAAAAATACTGAAAAAACTAGCTAATAGAAACTAGAGGCGTATCATATAGCACATAAATAATACATCCAAGTATAACGTATGAGCGAAAGTCTCGGTATATCACGGAGCACGCAATGCGACGCACGTGATTCCAAAACACACCAGCAGTCGCATATACGTTGAAAATCTTATACCTTAGGCGCTTCCAATGCGGGACTATTCAACTATTATACAAGATCGTACTCAAAGTTCAAGTTACCAACTGAATAGTATCGGCATT
This sequence comes from Epirrhoe alternata, assembly GCA_963565295.1. Taxonomy (NCBI): domain Eukaryota; kingdom Metazoa; phylum Arthropoda; class Insecta; order Lepidoptera; family Geometridae; genus Epirrhoe; species Epirrhoe alternata. The sequence goes on along the minus strand of OY751381.1, from coordinate 4,840,920 downwards.
GCAATAAACATGATGGATGGGGATGAAACAACAAAATATACATGTGTTTTGTGTATGCAGCAAACCTAGTGCCATATATCTAGTATATCTAGTGCCTTTTGGCCCTTAAAACCACTAGAAGTAAAACTGCGTGGCGCTCAAAGCTTTGCTAGATCATGCTGCGTGTAAAATTCTAAACAAAATCAGTGTTTTTACTCTTTTTACTATTTACCTTTCCACCGGCACCACCCTGTGAATCATTTAATTTTTATGAAACGTTCTTACGTCGAATCAAATAATAAAATGAAAGTATGTGACAACGTAGAGTAAGTTTAATGTCGTTACTGGCAACTTTACTCGGTAACAACTTTACAGTAAACTTGAAAGATATTTCTTTCAAACCTAAGTAGGTAAATGTTTTGAAAAATGTATTGTGTTGTGTATGTAAACTGTAGGTATGCATGATGAGTGGTGCGTGAACCGATAAATTTAATAAAACCGATTTAGTTATTAGTTATTTTTTTTTTTTGTATACTTTAGAAAACAATCGATTAACATAGTTTTGTTATCAGACTAGTTTGAAATGTTAGTCACGATAATATCTTAGACTGGATAAGGGAAGCTAAGCGTTGATTACGGAAAGTCTAGTTATCATGATTTTATAACACTTTCCTGCAAAGCCTTCGGATTCAATAAACATTTCAGTGAAGCTATTTTACGCCTTCCAAACTGTTCTCACCTCTTTTAATATCGATTTGGGTTTTAGACAACTCAAAACAATTTAGAAAAAAATGATTTATTATGCTTTAAAATTAGAATCAGTTGGATAGATTAGGAATTATATTCGTTATTCTACTTCTTTCCAATAGCCCAGTCAGCTTTCTCCGCCTTCTTGGCCTGTTGAGAGGCGAGTAAAAGAAATGAATTATTTGTGAGGTAGAGCGTTGTTGAACGAAATAATTATTTTTTAAAGGTATAAAATTAATTAATATTTAAAGAAAACCCGATATCTCTTAGAGGTATTTATAAAAAAAACCTCTGACTACCCCTTGACATTTTTAATTTTTCTTTTATTCCCTCAATATCTGAGAGAATGTGAATGTCTACCATGCTTTGGGGATACAGTCATGGTCCTGTTTTCAAGAAGAGTAAGTTTTAATTTTAGCTTTGTTTCATGATAATACTTTCGGTTCAACAACGCCCACGCGGGATGAGAAGAAATAATGTATAGAGGTTTCAATGCTTAGTAAGGTAAATAGAGTTATATTTGCCTTGGGAGTCGAACCCACATCCTTTCGTGTATAACTTAAGGGAGGCAGAAATCATATTTTAGTAATTTTATCGTAATTTACTATTACTTTGTGTATTTAGTTTATTGGAGAGTTATGAAGTTCAGTCAATATGTTTATGATTATATTAATATTTACCTCTTTGTCTTCCTCTTCAAGGGTGAATTCCTTCTTTTTGACAACCTTCAATTGGTTACGGAAGTTGAATTCAGCGGCCTTCTTCTGGAGCTTGGCGAATTTGTTCTCGTATTTGGAAACCTTCTTGAGGGTTGGTTTGACGCTAGTAAGAAAAATGCATTCAATTTATGATCAAATTTCAGATATGTTTATTTTCATCAAGATTGTCTTGAATGACTCAATGATTGAAAGAACTATTAAATGAAAAGATTCGAATGAATTCATTTATGCAGGTAATTTTCCATTCATTTTTGTTTAAATCACAATGCTGAACAGCCGTGCGTTGTAGTCTTTTGTTCGAGTGTTGAGGTCTCAGTACTGGAGAACAATGTTTCTCGACAAAGGGCTGGGTTCATCAACCTACTCTCAGCTAGAATATCATTAAAGCTGGAGTAATTGTATTCACTGACACATCCTGCACTTGAGCACTCCTCGTCACTAGAAGAGCAACGCAAAAAAACTACCCAGTTTAGCTCCCAGGGTAAAAAACGAAATGCAATGCTTTCATTTTTGTTTCGTGAGTACAAAAGTTTACTTGCTCCAGAAAAGTGCATTCATGTAAAATAATACTTACAATTTGCCTCTGAGGTCATTGACTTGAGAGTTCAGGTCGGAGATCTGTAGAATACAGTTACAATATTATAGCATTTATTGAAATAAAAATGAGACGAAAGAAACCGTTTTGAATTGAAATAGAAATTTAGTCAGATTACAAATGTAGTCGAAGAATTTATTTTGAGGATAACAGATTTAAAGGAAGATTAACAAAAAATAAAAACACATAAGGAAATCAATGAAGATAATAAAGTAATTCAAACAGAATGTATAAAAGTCGTTTTGTTAGAATACATTTCACAAGTTTGATTGTGATTTGTACAATTGTTTAGAATCTTTGTTTTGAGTGAAATTTAGTATAGAGTAGAAATACCCAAACTTGTGCAATGTGGGTAAAAAAGACATGCAATGTGTCTCGAAGAAAATGCACATAAAAAGCTGAAATCCCACAAGAGTCTGAATAGAACAGTCAAAATTAAGCATTTACAATGCAAGAAAAGAAATGTAAAACTGTTAGTTTCCCAGAAAAGCACAGAACAAGATAATATAGAGCTGAGCGTAGATTAGGCGTGTTATTTGCGAGCTTGTAGATTTGTAGTTGGAAGTAGAAAAAATGAGGAAGATCTGTCCCGTACCCTATGATACTGTGGCCTCCTGTAAATCTTTAACCTGTGCTCTTTGCTTATCCATTACACAACCGTAGTCTAGCTAATCTAGCCTCTTCAACATTCTAGTTTCGTGCACAATACCTAAATACCGCGCCGCTCGGTAGCTGGTCGCCTGCAGCCCCTGTGCTCGCGGCAACATGGAAACTATTCACAAGATTTACAAATAACATATAGTGCAGTATTTTACATGTGCAGAGAAAACTAGCGCCAGCAATATCCTCCGTCAGCTGCGGTCCGACATGCGCTACCAAAACGAGTGCGCTTTTGCAGTCATCCAGTGATCCAAGTTCTTTGCATATTGGGCGATACTTTACTCAACATAATGTACTCTTTTTTTAGCTATAAATTAGGTAAGTATACAAGAATTTTTTAGAGTACCACGTTGTATATTAATGTAGGTATCATGGAGTGACGGTGCAAAATCGATCCAGAATCTTGCAAATATGGGTTGAAATCAGATGTAGGTTATGTGTGTGTCTGGAGTCGTAAGTGAGCAAAGTGTGCACCACGTGTCTCGGGTAGTGGTGCAAGTGTGCCGAGCGACCGAGCCGCCGCGGGCTCGGCGCGGAGGGGAGGAAGGGCAACATCGACCAGAGCATGGCACTTTCATTTAACCACTCGGTGTCCATACGGGTTCAACTTAAAGGTTTCAGGGTAATATCAGCAACCGAAAACGCAAACATATCGCGGAGTATAACGGCATATACAAAAGTTGGAGATTTGGAACAAGAAGTTTAACTTACACTATGCACTTGCGTGTGCCAATAGGAACCAGTCCAGCGTTCCAATTACAGCTAAACAATTCTAAATAGTGAAAAGAGAAAATTCAGTAAGGCCACTTAGCTCGCCACCACAAATGAAGCGTCACACTGGCGGATGCAGCGATTATTCTCGATTGTCAATATTTTAACACACTTTTTTGAAAAGTATTAAAGTGCCATACTATATAGGTTTGAATTAATCGGGACTTGGAGGTTTCGACGGTTACAGTTTGTAAGTTGAGGGGTCAAAGCATGCAACAGGCAAAGCAGGAGGCGAGCTCAATGCGAGCGCCGTGCGACAGCGCAGGGCGGTCGCCTCGCCGCCGACACATTCCTTGACGTGGATGGACCATCGTCGCGAGAGGACGGACTTGATGAGAGTTACACGAGCATGCGCTCCGGTGAGTGTGTGTTACTGTGAGCGCCTGCATGGCGGCCGGATGACGGTTACTGCAGTTAGTGTAGTTAATGGTGTAAGCTCCATGTCGGAAAACGCGCCCTCGATCGATTTTGCACCGCACGCCGCGCGCGCCCGCGCGCTACGCAACGCACACACGCGCACTACTCTAGAACACTGACGAAAACGAACTTCCGCCGTTATTTACACTTCAAACAAACATCCGAAAACTTACAAAGCGTTATCAATATAACACGTATTGTCACACGCGCACGGCTGTTACTTTATCGATGATTGTGGTATTCACAATGGTTATAATGTATTTGGTCAATACCTCAAAATCTCTTTTCCTGACTTCATGTTCCAAATCCCACTTCTGGCCCTCACACACATACATGCGGTCATAATACTCCTGTATTATTCTCTTGAGCATTGCTAAAGAAAAAGGAAAGACAGATTATTGAGCCAGCGGAATGAGCATGGGCATCGTGTGAGTAACCTGCGTCTGTCGACGGAGCCACGTGTGCATGTGTGCGGTGAGCCGTACAACTATCATCTCACGTTGTAGTAACAACTAAATCATAGACAAATCATAATGCATTCCCAATCCTATTCCAATATACGGTTTACCTCAAATTTCTTTAATTGTATCGCTCGTTCTAGTTCATATTTATCCCCTTCGAGGTTGTACATTCTGTGCCAGTACATTTGACATACGGTCTGCAGTTCCGCTAAAGAAAATAAATCACATTTTAAGGAAGTGGTCGAGGTGGGATCGGTGGAGGCAACGTCGCCGCCGTGTGTTCTGTGTGCCGGGGACTTCGGACTGTGGTCGAAGCGTAAGCCAAGCTACAGTGTGAATGGGTCATTATTTTACAATCTATGTTATGTTCGGCTTCAGCTCGATGGATGTATTATCTACAGTTTAAACTCCGAAATCTCTACGACGGATCGATGTTATTTTAGCGCTTTCCACACTGTTAAGTTTGAAGGTATTTTTAATTTTCAGCTCCGTAAATCGATAACATGAATTTGCTGCGAAAACAAAACAATTTGTAACTAGTCACATATCGGCATGAATTACTACGCAAACGAGAGCGTGATAGTGCGCTGAAGCCGGGTCAGACCTCGAGTACTTTGTAGGCGACCTCCATCTCGCGATCGTACTTCTCCTCCTCGAGCTGGGTGATACGCTGATGGTAACCGGTAATGATGCTCGTCAGAGCCGCTACAACATCAACCACTGGTTATTGGAGGTCGCGAGCCGAGGTGCCATGGCGCCCGCCTACCTTCTCAGCGCCTAACCTCGCAGCGCGACCAGGCGCTCACTTATCATGGACGGACAGTAGTCAAGGGGGTGAGATTCAGAAGGAAATTATAGATAAATTATTAGAAAAATAGAAGGTAGTGAGTGTTCGCAAGAGATCGATGACTTCACATGGAGCTTGTAAGAAAACGCATTAGATAGACAAGGGCTGGAGACATCGCGCCTCGCCGCCCGCACATCAACGTTTAGCAATTAATCAGTTAAACCAGTCGAAGTAGACAGCACGGCACTGGACATATCACAAATAGTTAAGAATTATGAAGGTGAAGTATTGTAAGTTTTGTGAGTTCTTGAAAGGGAGTTGCTCCAATGCAGCTCGTCTGACTACCTCCATATCTTTCCGTTTGACGATGTATTCCAGATCGAATTTTTGGTCTTCGAGCTCACCGATGCGTTCGTGGTAAGCTTTGCAAACCCTCTTAACTTCATCTATAATGCGATACAAAGACATTGTAGTGTTGATACATGAGACTTGAAGGGGTATTTCGTCTTGTGAAGTGTGTAGATAAAGGGTAAACATTTAAATTACATAGAAAAAAAATTGAAAGGGTGTTGGTTGAGTATGGAGTATAAATTACCTTCGTTTGCATCCTCAATGTTCTTGGGTTTACCACACCTTTCTTCGATGATGCGCCTCCTCTCGGCGGCTTTGCGTTCCTGTTCCTTCTTCAACTCCTCAGCGGCTTTCTTACGCAGCAGCAACTGGAAGGAAGAACCTAAACTGTTATACCTGTTGCTCTATTTCTCTAAATTTCACATTTTCACAGTAGAGAGATCAGGCTTTTGAGCAGTGTTGGGACACAACAGGTTTGATTGGGGCTAAGAGCTTTTACTACTTTTTATGCTGTTGCCGTAAAGGTAACTTTGTCTTGAATTACTTTGAGAGATACTTTTTTATTTCATTACATACACGATCTAAAAAGAAAAGTAAGGTAATTTAAAAAATTACGTACCCTGAGTTTCTTCTTCCTCTCGGGAGTCATGAAACCCTTCTTCGCCTTCTTGGCCTTGGAGGCTTCCTCCATGCGCTTGCGCACCTCAGCGCGCTTGCGGTCGATCTCGGCCTGTTTGGCCTTCTTCGCCTGGAGACAGTCAAGCATACGTAATTTTGTGCCCAAATGTGATTTTTGTGTTTAGTATTGTGTGAAATAACTTCATGATTATTTTATTGGTTATACCAATAAGAAAATAAAATAATTATAAAAATTACTTTTACAAGTTATCATGACCTTGTCGTTACATAATAATAAATGTAATTGACGTAACAAATGTCTTGATCTTACGTCAGATTACTTTGATGTTTAAAAACATTACTGTAAGTACTTTATTTTATTTTTTGTGAAATGTAAATATTAACGTTGAATATTTACCATGTAAACATAGTGAAGAATTTTAGCCAAAACAACAAGGCATGTGTAATGTGTATGAGACTTATACGAGTGATATGTGTGTGTGTGTGTGGTGTGTGTTTGTAGAAGTGAGTGGGTGTGTATGTGTATGAGTGTGTCTTCATTGTTACTTTACCTCCTCGAGACGCTTCCTCTGTAAAATAAAAATATTGAAATTAGAATACACATTATTAAAAATGTTTTAAGTGAGTAATAAGCTTCAAATGCAAGTTACCAAATACAAAACCATCGTAATTTATTTTGAAATACATTTCTGCGCTTAATGTCCGGGAGACGAAAATAAAACATGAAATTGCTTACACTATTACGAGCGCTAGATAAAAATAAAATTCACATAATGCTAAATAGCTCCCTTGACATACCGTTCAGTTTCATAACGTTGTACAAACGGGCTCAGTCCATATAAAGTACAAATTACGGCATGCAAGGTACTTGGTAACTGCATTTTAAAAAGATAGCAGCGAACAAAATAAAAGATGCAATGAAAACAAAGCCTCGACAAATAGAAGCAAGATTGGATTGTCCAATCTCTTGTGTTGTCCAAACAATCGGCTTTTCAAGACGAAGAACTTTTCCATTTTGATTACGCCTTTGAAAAGTCCAATAAAGTTGACGAATTTTGGCGTCCTTTGGTGGAACAAAACTCGAAAAAAAAATAAAGGAACTGAAGGTTCAATCAGAGGTTTTCGATACAATGAATCGCTATTTTCGTACTAATCAATACCAAGTATATTTTATTTTGTTCGTCACTTATTTAGGTTTTTGTATTTGAATCAAGTGTACTGTGCTATGCTGAGAGCGCTGCGTGTGTTTTCTAGATTATATCGGTAGTAGTGTAGAGCTCTTGCTAAGCCTTAGTGCTAATAGCTCAGTCCTTAAAGGTACTGCTTTGAAATATTTATTCTAATTGATGAAAAGAATACTTGAACATACTTCAATTTTCAATTAAAAGTTTAGTTTTAGAACACCCAATTGAAAGCAATAGGTAGGAACTTGAACATAATCAAATTATCAATGAAAATTGTTTGTTTTACGTAACCAATTCAAAGCAGTATCTTTAAGACCAATGTCCTTATACTGATGTGCGAATTATAAATATTTTAATTTAGTGTGGAATTGTGCATTGATCGAGTGTGCAGTGCGAGGCTAAGTGTGCAAGGGAAATATAGCGTGTGTTTTTTCAGTTATCAATAGATAATTATTGCGTAAAACCTAGCCAGCATTTTAATGTTTTTTATCTGCAAGTATTAGTTAATTAACTTTAAACGAGACATTTTAATGACATTATTTGTAAATAAACATCACAAGGTGAGCTACAAAGCTTCTTGTTCAAAAGACAAACTTCGTCCTTCAGACGACTGACGACCTTTCATTTTATATCTTAAAAGCTGTAACAAAAACATCGGGTGAAAGTTTTTATGGAGTCATATTTTATGCCGAGGCATCTTTCAATCAGGATCATTTTTTTGCCACTGAAGTTCACATCAATTTGCGTAAGTACTTTGAAACTTCAGTCAAACGAAAAATTAATAGGCTATTCAATTTTTAGGTCTGAACATAATATGTACCTACTTAGAAAGTAAACAAATTATAAGACATACAGTGTAGTTTTGTAAAGAAAAATGTTTTTATACATGTGTGTAGACATATTTCCGATAATTTTGTGTGCGTAAATACATGTGTTTGTACATGGTTTAGAAGGGTTAATTAGCAAGTAAAGCAATTACCTGTGTCTCGAGAAGACATAGTACTCAATACTATGGTGTCAATCCAGGTGGAAGTCGTCCAAAGCAAGGTCCGAATTGAATTTTCATGATATCCGCAGGCGTATTGGAAAATAGAATGAAACAGAAGAAACATAAAGAAATATATTAATATTTATCTTATACAAAATCTGAAAATTTGATTATTTGGCTTATTACAAAGATAACTCTAGAAAATGTGTTTAATTTTAATTCTCGTATCACATACTTGTAGTGTACTTTCGAAGATACAATTATACTTAGAAAACAGATCTCTGAAAATATTTTTTTATTGTTTTGGTGTTTTGTCATAAATAATCTTCGATCAAAAGTTCGGAGATCTTTGTAAGTAATGAATTGTGACACTAACCTTACTTCATCATCCGCCATTTTGTATGTGTTGGTCTAGGTGTTCTGAAAACAATATAACGTTCATTAATAATCTTCCCGCCGGGCACAGCTCGCTATAATTAGACAAATCCATTTCCTTTGATACAATTGACAAACTAATGAACATACTCTTCCATCAGCGATCTCATATCAATTTATGTTCAATGTAATTTATGATAATGCCAGTTAGCTGCCATATTGTATCACGATCTATTCGTAGATCTTTCCCAAGCAACAAATAGCTTATTAACAATAACGACATAAACAAAGCGTATTTGGCTGCTGTAACAAGAATCATTGCCGACATTTGAAACTATCTGGACATCTGCCAACCTTCGATGTGCGAATTGATACTTGATACTGGAAATCCGGTTTTGTGAATTATTCTTTTTTCCTCAAAATATATTTTATATTCTCATGGAATGTTTTAATTTATGACTATCTCTAATTAGAATCCAAATCTAAAATAAGGTCAAATGTACGGCATACGCGACTGAATTTTTCAGCGTTTAGGTAATAACTTTCATGACGCAATGAAAATTCCGCAATGGTTTCGGGTGTCTCCGTCGCCGGTCGGGGGGTTTCGGGCGGTGCGCGCGCGCCTGAAATAGGTTGGCTCGCATTCTCTTGCATCCTAATTTGGTCGCGCGACGTGAATCGTTTACTCGGGTTTCAGACGTGTGCCGAAGCGCACCGATGTCACATGTCACCGCCTTTATTTTTTAAGTACACTTCATTGAAAAATTTTGATCAAGTTATGTAGGTACTTACCTAATTTTATCCATATAATTGCAACTGTTGTAAATTAAATTACCCATAAGTATTTTTATTATATTATTAATTAATTTACTCAGATCAAAACAGGGATGACTTGAGAGCGAAGAGAGGTTTTGTCCTGCAGTAGGACACTACAGGTTCTAAATAATTATTAAATTTTTCAGGTTGATAGTTATTATTTAACCACAAAATTTAGACGCGCGCAATGTGCGTAACTGAGAATCCATTCTATCGACAAACGTTATATTTCTCCAAAGTTTTTGTATTACCGACAAGGTTTATTTGTTTCTTTTTTAAACTAAATTATGACATAGATGTACTATGTCAAGTTCTAATACAAATCGATGATTGGTGGTGGCATCATTAAATATATCGGTGACGTCATCCGCTCTAGTTATAATCTTTGATAAATCATTGACCTCAATATAGCCTGAAAAGTTCGAACACGAACAGTTACCGCTTTTAAAACAAACGAGGGCTCAAAACTTCACCACACTACCGGCGCAATGCATCACGGTGTCCGACATCCGAACCGGCGACATTGACGTATCACTTCACTGGTCCTATGCACTTTATATTTTTTGTTAGTAGAATAAGCACAGCACTCACCCACGGAAAAGAAAAAGGAGATGGCCCTACGGATGGTTCAGCCAACACGAGTCACAGCTGCTGACTGGCGCGCGGCGGGCGGCAAGGTGCGGCGGGCAGTGCGTAGGCGCACCTCCCCCCTCGCCGAGCTTTGCACCTACCCCTCACTGCCCCAGACATTTTTAGAGCAGTGTCGTTTTGACACCAACACCGAAATAACATCAGATCCAAGCTCTAGTTAAACGCCTCGTAAATGTTCGCACAATGCCGTCATAGCTTTTAACTAATAAATAAAATGACTTGTAAAAGTAATATCATCGCTATCTCTAGAATAAGTGATAAGTTCAAGGAAATAATAAATATAACAGTAGGTTTACAAAACTGGTAAAATTAAGTGTAATAAGAATAATAAGAATTTAATTTAATAAAATAAGTACGATATTTTCTAAGAAGCTGAAAGCTATTTCGTACAATGCAGGTATTATTCACGCATCGAATATTACGGAACTGGGGCTGCTCTAATTATTCTCAGTTGAGGAAATACTGAGAGAACTTAGCTGTACACCTAGATGCGTTTCTATAACACTAAATGAGGCCGTAGGAACCGAGAAGCAAAATGTATTTATTTCAGTTAAGCTTTTAAACACTAAAAAAAATCAAATTAATTTATACAAAACAACTAAAAATCTAACCAATTTCATCAGTTTGTAGACTTCATAAATCAATGATCTCAATTTGCGCTACGTGCGAACATTTTTATATTGCAAACCAAGCGATTGCTTACAATTTTATACGAAGTATTTTAAAGTAAATCATATTTTATCTTGGCGTATTATTAGCTAGGAATGCAGCTGGGTTCCCACAGCAGTGCAGGCAAATGTAGCGGAAATTAGATCGCGATACAGATCATTATTTGATCTAACAGGAAGATACAAGAAAAATACTTCATGATTTAAAAAGCTTTGTTAAAATGGATTTATATATTTCTAGAAGAGTAAATTTTATCTTAGCATCATAAATAGTGACTTAAATATTCTATTGCACCGTGTTAGCTTAGTGGGATGTCTCTCTCTCGGCCATCAATGGGATGGTTTTGAGTTCGAATCCTGGAAAGCGATAACCCAGCTATGCCAGTATGGAATGTTAACTTCTGACATCCAAAAGGATTTTTGGGCACGTCTCTGATTCCTTAGATTCCAAAAGGATCTTCTTTTTCCAAAAATAATCAGTTACTGTCTACCGTTCTAGTAAATACTGTTTCATTTCGTAACCTACATAAGCTAACGCAGAGAGAAATTACGAAAGCTCCAATTGAATAATTCTGCAAGACTGACCACAGTTTGAAGTTTCCACTTTGACGGAATCCTCAAACCGTCGTTAGATGCAAAATTTCAGTGTGCTAGTTTGATTGCAAGTTTAATTAAAACTGAGGAACGGAGTAAGTAAAGCTTATGCATATTAAACCGCTGTCGTGGGTCCGTTCTAAGCAAAAATCAAGCTTATGTAAACTACCCTACATAAAATTATTTTTTATTGAAGCTGAAACTTTGTCTGAAGTAAGATTGAAGTAGATTATAACTATTTGTGAAGTTTCGTAAACTTGGGGCATAAATCTTACAAAAAGACAGTTCTCTTAATAAAAATGTACAATTCAGTTTTAAAATTTGAACCAGCATATAAAAAACTACTACTTAGAAAACATGAACATTTTCCGATTGCTCTAGGGAATTCTTCCGCTAAATGAGAGATCTAGAAAGAAGGTCTCGAGACTGATAAGTTGAAATTTGTAAATTTTACACATATTTTCTATATTAACAACAAAGCGATAGACTTGATTAAATTTCATTCGCCAAGTAAAGCGTAATTTAATCAAACATAGATAAATATATATATATGATAATACTAATATAAATATAATACTAAGATATTTTGAAGGATAATATATGAAAAACGAATTAATTTTAAATTTGCAATTAAATAAAATAGACAGTAAAATATTACAACAACTCCGCTCTTTAAATAAATAATGCTGGACATTTTCACACAGCATCATCTAGCCCCAAACTAAGCATAGCTTGTACTATGGGAACCAGATAACTGATATACTACTTATACATACTTTTTAACCGACTTCAAAAAAAGGAGGAGGTTCTATGTTCGGGTGTATGTTTGTTTTTTTTTTTTTTTTTTTTTGGATGTATGTTCATCGATAGCTCCGTCAGTTGTAAACCGATTTCCAAAATTTTTTTTTTGTTTGAAAGGGTATGCTACCATAGTGGTCCCATAAAAATTTTACTCCTGAGGGATTGATAGTTTTCCCGTAATACTCAAAAAATCACCGATCTTTTCGAAAAATGTGGACCGATTTCCAAAATTTTTTTTTTTGCTTGAAAGGGTATACATATCTAGGTGGTCCTCATACTTTTTTTTTCTGAGGGATTGATAGTTTTCCTGTAAATCTCAAAAAACCTCATTCTCACTACAAAATCTGAGTCAAACATTGAATAGTTTGACATGTTTAAATACGCTCGAGGTGATCCCATATAATTTTATTCCTGAGGGATTCTCACTCTAACTTCTTTGATCTTGACTATTCCAATATCTAACCTAACCTACTATATTATTTACACTAAAAATTGAAAAATAAAAAATTTTGAAAAAAAAATTGAACCGACTTCACATAACACAAATAGACACTAAGAACCTTCTATGTACCTACACTAAAAAGAGAAAAATAAGAATATACACATGCAATTATTACTTACAGTATTCAAATAATAAATTATTATGTTATATTATATTTGAAGTCGGTGCCAACTATTCTACTCTAACTATTCCATACAATTTTGCACCCAAGTTCTATTGTAGGTACTCGTAATTTCTTCTTAGATGTAAATGCATAGGTAGTTGGCACCGACTTCAAAATATAATATGACATAATAATTTATTATTTGAATACTGTAACTAATAATTGCATGTGTATATTCTTATTTTTCTCTTTTTAGTGTAGGTACATAGAAGGTTCTTAGTGTCTATTTGTGTTATGTGAAGTCGGTTAAATTTTTTTTTCAAAATTTTTTATTGTTTGTAAATACATACAATACATATTAACGTCCATTATCGCTTTTATTGCTGAGCTGTCTGAATACACCCTAATCTTTGCATTCGACGTTTATATACAACCGTGTTTTGAGAACAATACGTACGAATATTATTTTCTTTTGATTTTGTCTTTCGTTGGAAAGAGAAAGTGATTTTATCTTAAAATCTAAACTACGAGTTTAATTTTTCGTTTGATTTAATTTTTCCTTTTTTTGTGATGAAGCTTCATCACATTATTTATGTAAGTACTAAAATAGCTCGTTTGAAGTATTAAATACGGTCCACAGTATGCCACGTTCTTACAATAAACAACACGTAGGTGTGGTATATACCTATGTGTAGGTATAATTTCACGACTATCTATTTAAAACGTGCAGATCCAATACTGTCCAATATTGTTCCGAGTTGGCGCATAAACCTTGGCATCGACAATTGGCATTCTAGTTTTTAAGAACGATATTGAATTAATGTAAACAGATTTATTTAATACACACACGTATGAAATATGGGTAATTATTAGTATTTTTACTAGTGCTATAATAATAAAGTGATAAGTGTATTTTAAAGAACAAAAGAACAAAGTGTCTTCCCCTTAATTGGAGACAGTAAGAAAAGTGCCATTGGACACATTCTTAGTCGTATTTTATTTCTAAAACTATGTCAGAGACAAATTACTCATTGGCCTACTTGGCCAGATTGTAATATTATTAGGGTTTAATATTATAAAACGACAGTTAAAAAAAAAAAAAAACTAGTGCTATCAAATTATGAGCGAAGAACAAACATTTAAATAAAAGTTTGTTAAGTAAAACCAAACTACAGGTCTTATACAATGCGATAGCTGAAAGTGTTGACGTGTGTCAACAGTTTTGGCACAGTTAGAGTGCCACAAACTTATCTGAACCGCTGGCCAAAAGAGGAACTATAAAGAGGACGAAAAATTTATTTTTCTGCCTACACCAAATGCCATAACAACACCCCCTCACCGGTTCAGATAAGTTTGTGGCACTATACACATTATTTCATTTCCTTTGAATTGAATTGAATTTGAAAACATTTCCTTTGAATTGGGTAATTAGTATTTGAGAGGGATGTACGAGTATATTGCTAACAAAGTACAGCGAGTCATGTTGTTTGAACGTTAGTGATATGAGTTTATGTGCAAGCTCTACACAGCTCCACACGCGTCATGTCTTTTCTCTTAATAAAACTATCTACCATGACCTTACTCCTCCTAACCAACTGGTACATTATTCTTTCACACGAAAGTGGATTTTTCTTACTGCGTGTGTAGATGCACGTGCACGTTGTTCGCACGTGTATCGCTTACGCACACAGAAACAATTCTACATACCATCGACACACATAATGAAGAACAACCCCTCTTTATGAGATAGGAAAAACCGGCCAAGTACGAGTCAGACTCGCGCACGAAGGGTTCCGTATCATCTTTAAAAACGGCAAAAAAATCACGTCTGTTGTATGGGAGCCCCTTAATTATTTTATTCTGTTTTTTAGTATTTGTTGTTATAGCGGCTACAGAAACACATCATCTGTGAAAATGTCAACTGTCTAATATCACGGTTGATGCGATACAGCCTGGTGGCACAAACAGCGGAGTCTTAGTAATAGGGTCCCGTTTTACCCTTAGGGTACGGAACCCTAAAAACTTTACACTGCTGATATTCACGACAGTAGTTTAGCGTGTTTTGGCGTGAAATCAGGAAAAAAGAAAACCGAATAAGGTAAAGTCCAAGATATTAAGCATAGCCGGTTCTTTAAATTTATTATTATCCTTCGTATTCGGCTGTATTAAGCACGTTACTCTTAAATGATAAACAAAGCTTTAAGCCGCGTTTACAAATAATTGTGCACCAGGAGCATGTACGAGCCACTGGCTCGGAACAGATAAAAAGAACATTAGATACTAAATTCATGTTCCCTAATACTCGAAGGAATGCTCACACAATTAACATTTTCAGGCGAATTCCACCTTTAAGTTGAATACGAAAATCACAGGAAAAATGTCTTTTTTAATTTTGTCCGACAAGTTTTGTTTTTATTATTCAGTTGGTAAGAATTCGTTTTATTTTTTCATTAAAAAAGTTAAGAGGTCTATATATTTTGCTATTGTGATCCCTATAAGTTTTTTCGAATTGTTACTCTAGATACTAATCAAGAACTAAAATGCTTATTGTGCCATCGCTTTACTGTAATAATTTATGTGTTAATGATTTATTCATTCAGGAAGAGGAAACAGTGATTACTCACAGCAGCCGGATGCTTTGAAATGTACATTGTTAGCTGTTGAGATTTACAACTTATGGTAAAGTTTAGGTTGTGAAGCCAACACGTGTACTTGAAGTTCTGACACATTGCATTGGTTTGCTGTGCATTTATTATGTACCTGTAAACAAATAGTTTTCCAAATGAATCAATCTTTTCTGAAATTAGTCCAAAAATAATCTTTATTTCAAAAATATTGGATGTTTCACAGATATTTTGGGATCTTTTATTACTTCCGTTCATTTACCATAAGCACAGACATCATAAAATCCATGATTCTAAGATACCGGGCCCTATAAACAACGATTTACTTTTTGTATGCAGTGGAAAAGTTTTCATAAGTTAAGATAAGAAATAAATTTTATACATGAATGTCCTGACAGTTTGAGTTCATGTCACTATGCTACGTAGGAAAGTTATGCATTATATTATATAGTCAATTTTAGGAGATTTGAGTGCTCGACCAAGTATGCACTAAGCTCAAGGCAAATATCACAAGTAGTCAAATTATGTTCTAGACCATCCAAGACCAACTCATCAAAACCACTCAAAATTATTATAATTGCCTGCTATGATTAGCATTTGCATCTATTACCTATTTGGGTGTGACTCAAAACCTTTTTATAGCAGCCGTAATTATTCTTATAGCAGCCATGTTTTCTTTTATAAAACAAAGGCAGCTTTTTTAGGAAAAAAAGACATAAAATCCACATCAAACATACACAGCAAAGGTACCTAATTACTTTTATCCTTACAACACAACGTAAACCTTTTTGCCCACGAAGCGAAAACAAAACAATTTGGCTTATGTATCGAGACTCTGCGGGATTGTCATCAGAATTGTTTGTTTGGAGCAAATACCGTACTTTCTATCGATACGTATATATTTGTACTCTTATATTTTTATCGATACGTATACACAGCCTTCGAGCGATGTCTGCTAGCTCATACTTAGCTATGGCAGTCGGGGTTTGATTTGTAGGTCAAGAGGGAATAAAAACTAGTTAGCTCTACCAATTAGTAGATATGGTCCACCTGGTTTCTATAATATGCGATACCAGTAAATAGACTTGTTAAAAGTAGCTGATGCCTAGACAGTGTTATCATTGGATCTCATGATAATTTTGAATAATTGACCCATCACTTAATGTAAGCCCATCTCTCGTGTCATCGAAAATAATTGTGATGCTGAGTTCAACTTTCTTTCCCATATAGAAATAACGACCTCGTTCCCACGTAATCCGGATCAAAACTCCCCGGACACATGAGAGCCTGGTATTAATTACTGAAGATTAACCTGTAGGTACTTAGTATTTTCATTTTATTTCGCTGAGTGGCTCAGTATCTAGTGCTAGTGTAATACTTTGGTATGTCTGTAACTCAGATTACTTATTGGATGATTTCTTGGTTTACTTTTCGCAAGAAAAAAAGACGTTTCAACACGGTCAGGAGAATGGTTACCTCGTAGGCAAGACCGAACATTACTTAGGTCAATAATTCACTGAAGTTCGCAATTTGTTCGGACTTATTTAAGTTCTAGTTTCTGTATGTTTCCTCAGGATACACCGCATACTACTATTAAGCAAGAGGTTCTTAGGTTTTATCGCTAAGTTTCTCCAAAGGACGTTGCAAAAAATTAAGGGACCGCTTACCGCTTTACATTATTTACCGTTATTTATTTCCGTTTTATACTCATGTTTCCTAAAAAATGCATTGCACTTTTCTTTCACTCTCATATTAATGAAAAGAGATGACTTCAGATTTTTAGCAGCTGTTTAGGAAGTCTTTAGCACAGAATTCACTGTAAGTAGTATCCCAATTCACTGGCTTTTAGGTAGTTCAGTCAAACGAGATGTTTGACTGAACTACCTAAAAGCCAGATACACATTTTATGTAAGGATATCTCAAAATGTTGCAGAACTTTTGAGTGAGACAAACTAACAGAATCTCGACTGCTGATCTACTTTTGTCGCTCTACCCACCTACATAACTGATAAACTGTACCGAAATAACTCCTGTATGTACTCGTAGGTATCGTGCGAGTCGTGCTTACGAAGAGATTCCATTAAACTGGCTGCTCTACTAGACTGGAGGCACTTTTTAAATGTTTGTAAAGAATATTGAATAGGAAATTTTAGTATGTTCTATGGTGTTTTTATCGATGTTGCAATTTTTCTTAAAGGTAAGAAAAGCTAAAGCTGAGTTTTTGGGAAATGGTGCAGTCCTGCTGTACCATTTCACAAAAACTCAGAAGGCTCCATTTTTTATACGAGAAATGCAAGCTCGTTACCTCATTTATCGGACGATATTCGTATGAAAATCGTTTAGCAATAAATACAATTACGTAGATATAATGATAGAACCTACACTATGAAGTCCTAGTTATTCGATTTAGTCTATGCAAATCATGATGAAGGTAAAGTATGTGGCACGTACCTAATAAGAAGAAATGTAAACCATCCCTCGTCAACATTTACAAACAAATAAAAAAAAACTGGTTTATGTAATAAAAATGTTAAATGCAAAAGGATAAATTCAATTCTTACAAAAGTAATGTGAAACCTAACACACCGTATATTTTAAGTTGTTTGAACCACCCACACTGTAAAAACGTCTAGTCTATGCTAAGGCGCTCCACTAACGGAGCAACTCTAGCTGGCGTCTTTGGTCGGGCATCTGCCTTTTCCATTTAAATGTCATATTAAATGCATGAAAATCAACGAAATACCGTGTGTCCTAATTTGTGCTTTATTTCCATGCATTTAGTATGACATTTGAATGGAATAGGAAGACGCCCGACGCCCGCTCTTCGATTAGTGGGACCTGCGGCTTATTTGATACATTGACAACTTTTTAATCAAAAATAATCAGTTTTCGGCGGCCACAATCTTACTACTATTATATTACCTAGGATAAATGAAAAAGTGTGGATGGATGTTTGTTGCTCTTTCTCTCTGAAACAGCTGAGCGAATTTAGATGAATATCTTATACTAAGTACCCTTTAGTTAGTACTCTACTTGCTTTTCTTAGATAAACGTTTAGCGTACGAGCTTTTTTTGTCACGGAGAAATATTTCCAAATGACTTCGGGTCACAGTGAAGTGAATTTTCTGAAATCCATGGTAAAAATGTCACTACACTACTGACACTAATGCAATGATGCTGTAGGGTAGTAAATCAACACGTTACGGATGCCTGTTAGTCACTAGTTGCGGCAATAGGTAACTTTAGGTATTGAACTATTTAGGAGGTGAGATACCTCAAGCTACCTATTTAAACTCAGGTGTAATGTTGTCACTGTGTGCAGCAAATATAAATGTTGTTTTTCATCGAAACTTAGCAACTAGATTTGGCAAAAGTATGCGCAGTTTTTAAATCCTAATGTCGATCGCTCGGAGATCAAAGTTGCTTCGTCTGCAGAGAGCTTAAAGCTATCGGACACACCGAGAACGTTTGAGGGGCGTTGCAGACTTGCGCTATCACTGTAATACATGGACGCCGGTTTTAAGACTATAATGCTGCTTGCAACATCGTTCGCGAAGAATTATTTTTATTGCAACCCCGAGCAACATATATGGGTTCAATAGTTCCTGAAGGTAACTCGTTGGAAGAAGGTAGGTACCTACTGGTACTACTCTAATATCAAAGTTAAGTGTATTTTAGGTACATTGATTGTCAGACAGTAACGAAACATTTTATATGTAATAGGTACGGCACGATATACGATCTTTTCGAACATAATTCTTGCTAGCACGATTTGCTACTGTAATAGGTAAAGTAAAACTGTAAAATGTAGAGGGCATCACATAATGTAACTGTGAAGGAAAACAAAAAAAAGTTAATACGCGATTTATATCAGTAAATATACATACTTAGTTATAAAATTATTGATTAGAAGAAGTTAAGAACCATCAATTGAGTGACATAGAAAGAACTTCGCCACACGTTTACAGCCACTGATTTCAAAGATAAATCAAGAATGGCAGAACAGTTTCCTTCAATGCTTTTAGATTGAAAACGAATATGGATCACACTGCTATCGACGTTGAGTAAGAGAGTCATCAATCCAGGCGACATTCTGTTATCTTACCATTTATTTCAACGGAACTTTAATCAGAAAGTTCATAATCTATTATTTCTGATTGAATTCTATGAAATATTTTCGTTGTTTTTCAAAACGACTGTTAATGGAAAAAAAAATTCAAACATCTTCCGTCAGATGTGAACCGACCCCTGAAGTGGTACAGTATGAGCTTACGCCATCTACACAATCTGCAGAAAACAATAATCATGGTATGAAAGCTACAGAGACATCTTGCGCAACTGAACTCAAACTTCCTGCAAACTATGTAGAGTTTTGAAAACAGAAACCACCAACCGATTTAGTTTCAAAAGCGTATTGATAGATGGCGCATATATCTAATTAAAAAAATATAGATATATTATATGTATGAGATATCTTACTCTCTGCTAAGGGCGCGAGTTTGATTCTCACGGGGCAAAACTTTTTATGAAATATTTTTTTCTGATCTGGGTTTAGACTTGTCTAAAAGTTTAGGTAATTTTTTACCGATTCCTCGTCATAATATAATGAGTCAGTAGTTTCAGCTTTGTACAAAAACAAAACTTAGGTATAATTAAATACATATAGATTTATTTTTGCTAAACATTCATTGGTAGGTATAAAGTAGTATCTTAGTTGCAGGCTGTATTCCCCCAGAACTGAGGGGGAGAATGAATGACGTCCATGGCATGACGTCAAAGTTCTAGGCTATGCCGATTTGGGTCACCTACATATTTTCGAATGCACTCACTCACAATTAACTACTTCATTCAAGACTGATGGGCTATCGAAGCATATTTGTATAAAAAAAAACTTGGCCTTTACATTTATAGTAGATGGTTTATACAGCGTCAGGAGGCAACCTATGCCTACACTCAACGGGACGCTGTAGTGCCTGGGACATTGTTTGAGTTGGTATAGGCTTGCCCAGCAACTAAACCTTCTCAGCTTAATCGGCCTTATCCACAGGAAAGACAAGGACGTGTGGAGCTATCTAAGCTATGTCAGCTCAAAAGTTATAAAATAATTAGCTCTATCTGATTTTAATAGGGCTAAGACCAATGCTTCCCGATAATGTAATAACTTAGATATAGATAGACAAATCCGAAACAGAGACACTCATACAGTACTAGAAATCTGTACTTATCTAATTTAACATGAGTTAACATTTAAATAGATATTTGCACATGCCTCTGACGTCTTCAAAGGATCTGGAATACATAAAAGATCTGAAAGATGTCTACCGCACCTTGGGGATACAGTCGTGGCCCTCTTTTTAACATCTATTAAGTATGTTAATATTTATTAGCATGCCGATGGTGAAATAAAATCTCTCACACCAAAAAAAAAATAGTTTACGTGTTAATTCGCTTTTTTTTGGCAAGATTTTATATTATCCTTGTTGTCATATTATTGCGGGTATCTGCAATATGCTGCCATTTTTTCGATTCGGGGATGCATAATAATTGTGAAAGATCAATCTACAATGTGCTTTTTTTTGTTAGATCTCTCACACCAAAAAAAAAATAGTTTACGTGTTAATTCGCTTTTTTTTGGCAAGATTTTATATTATCCTTGTTGTCATATTATTGCGGGTATCTGCAATATGCTGCCATTTTTTCGATTCGGGGATGCATAATAATTGTGAAAGATCAATCTACAATGTGCTTTTTTTTGTTAGACTGACTCCAGCAAAAAATGGCTTTATAGCTCCGTGCCGCCCTCCCCTTCCTGCCCTTTATGCTGACAAAATATGCCTTAAACTTCAACGTTACGTCAAAAACACTATCTACACAAGTAACTTATATTAACTAACTTACAAAGCAAAGGTTCAGAAAATATGTGTTAGCCTAGTATTCTTCTCTCCAAGGTGTAGGTTCTAATTCCGGCCTTGAATAAACAATAATAAGTTTATGTAAATTAAATATATTTTTGAAATTATTGTTGTAGAAGCCTCGTGCTCAAAGTTAAAAATGAAAAACTAGGAACCTGCTGGCATATTTTTGTGTGGTGTAATATAAATCTAAATGATAGATACCGTAAGCCTTGATAATGATGGTCTTCACTAATTAACTAAATTATCGGGCTGATACGGTATCGAACGCACGCCTCACCCCTCGCGCCCAACCTGTTTCAGAATGAAACTGACCTAATTTCTTGACTGCATGCCCCCTCCACATTTACTGACGTCATACAATCATAGAAAAAAACGTATAGTCTTATCCTATTTTACAAAATATACCTTTATACTCTTTAAAGTGAGGATATAAGAGTGACATTCGTTCAGCAGTTGGCTTGTCGGATAGGTCGGTTCGGTCTGCAAGGTTCAAGGTACCGAGCCCAAAACTGGGTCATACCAGGCTGCAAGCCTCTATTCATGATTCGAAACCTCGGTGACGCGTGTTCATTCTTGCCCGATTTCGTTAATCGAAGTCGCATCGTGCGCACGCACCAAAGATGATCTAAAATGCATTAAAATTAAAAATTCTTATGAACAAGAAAAATTGTTTAAGAAGATGTTAGTGACAAGAAAGAAAAGAAAACTGAAGCACAAAGGTCTTTTGAACGGTTTATTCGATAGCTTCATTCATTTAACACATTAAAATCCGACTTACTTAAAGTATTTTTAACACAAAAGGGATATTTACCATGATTTACTGTCTGTTGAGGTTCCCGTTATTTGTGTTTAAAGTGTTCATAGCCATGATAGTTTAAAAAGTTTTACCTAAGGTAAATTAAGCTTAGATAGATGGTACTCAATGTAGGTAGTACTTCATAAAATTTCTATGCAAAAAAACTGTTATATTAGAATCCAATACACATAGGATTCTAATATAACATTTTTTTTGATAATTGTTCCAGTTACAGAAAGTAAGGTTAGGTGTGTGCAAAGCACAAGGCTGCGGAGACCTAGAAACCTTGAAAACCTATTTACAGAACAAACGCTTTGACAGTACCGAAAATAGGTTCAATGATGACACCATTACCTGATGGGAGAACAAATAGTGTACAATATAGGTAGGAGACCTCGTCCTAGTGACGCACGGGCGAGCCTTGGATGCTAAAGCACAACCTACTTTGATCGCAGTATGAAAAATTATGGCTCATTTTTATGAGCTTAATTTTTTGGTTGGCTTCGAAAGTGGAGCTTTATGATTTTGTTTATTTTTACTGACTAAAGAATAGAATAGAACAAAATTAAAAAAAAATGATAGCACGAATTAGCTCACTTAAGTACTAGTACAATCAAAGGGGTTATGTAGATTAACTAGAAAAGGCAACATAAAAAGTAGCTTTCATGGTTAAAGAACAATGTTCTTTCGTGACAATACCATCGCAACCAGCGCAACAAACACGGCTTATGCCCTGGCTCGCGTTTAAGGAATCCATTATTATGAATAACAGAGTCCTTCAAGATTATGTCCATCTTAGGGCTGGATAAATATAGGTTGTTTAAATGTCATAGGTCATGTCCGCAATAACTCAGTTGAAGGTGTTTCAGTAGAGCACGGGTTCGCTAAATGTCAATTGTACAGTCGATAGCACTTGTTGCACCGTGACCCGGTCACAGGGAAGGCGGGAGGGCGCGCTACTGTGAAATACAACATTGAGATATCTGCAGTAGGTTAATGCCTCTCCTGCCACTTATTGCTCTCGTGCAATATTTACGGCATGGCATGTGCACTAGTGTATAAAACCGTTACAGTTAAAACGTCATTTAAATATTGAAACGCCAGACAATTTCTATTGCATACATTTTTGATAAATCTGTTTGAAGGTTTCAGGTTTAGTTACGGAGTAGCACCCCAGGCGGTCATCGACCGTTGCGGACGCACCCTGTCGCATCCGAGCTATTTCGGGAGCCTGCAGGTACGCTAGGCGAAATCTATCAAATCTGGACTACCTAGATTTTAATCATAATTTTAAGAACTAGTTTTTTTGTGACCCATGTCTAGATGAAGCACTAATGAATACTCTCTTAAATTCTAAATGACCTTGGTGTAGTTTTTGTTATAGTTAGTTTAAAGAATGTGAATGTTCTCATTCGCATTCTTCAAGTTCATACTTGAAACATAAATACCTCTACAATTTGTAATATATTTCTAAAAAAAGAAGTCATGTAAAGAGAACCTACACGCAACGCCTACAAAGTTCTATTTGTTAAAGGCTTCATTCAGAATTCCCAAAACAATACCTATAAAAAGCCTACGTTATTAGAAGTTATTTTTACCTTTATATTTACGCACCGAATGATGTGACATTTAACTTTTTATGCCGCATTCAAAGTTATTAATAAGTTCTATATCTGAAGGCAAGTTGCATAAGGGAGGCTGCATGACGTCAGCAAGGCGCGGCGCGGGCGCGGCACCGAGCCTCCATTCATGAAACACACGCACACATACAAACTGCCCCCCTATAATCATGATTTTCGTTCTGACGTCACGACTCCGGACCAATCACAACGCAGATCCATTCAAGCCTAACTCCTGAAGGGAATCGTGCGGGATGAAAGCAGCAGTCGACGAGCGCTCTCCGCGGAGGCAGTAGCGGTCCAAACAGACCTACGCGAACATTGTCGAAATTTTTATGAATGATTTTGTTGCTCGATTTCGGAAAATCGAAATTTGGATATGTTCAACAATTGGCATGATTTGAAGTTGATTCATCTAATGAACAGGTAAGTATAAAAAATACTTATTAAAAATTATTATTGAAAGCTTTTTAAAGTCGAATGAAAGCAACGAAAAGCTTTAGTTCAGAATAAGCACGCGTAGAAATGCTACGAGACTACGCTACGGTGCTACGGGACGCCTACGCGATGTCTGGCTCGTAGCTCCGTAGACTCGCCCACGCATTTAGACCTTCCTCACGAACATTAGTTTAGTTTCAGGCTTTATTTGTGAGCTTTTGAGCATTTTGTATTGGTCTTGTGTTATATCGGAATAGATAGATTTGATCATCCAGAAGCTTGCATCATGCTTTTCATGCATTTTCATTTCACATTATAGTTTTCAGTCATACTTAAGTGTGTGTTTTAACTTGTTATACTGAGTGACATTTTGTGACTATAACACACCCTTGAAGTAATCTCACGACTCGATTGTACATTCCGAAATTATGGACTTCTTCGTATGAGTGTGTGGCCAAAGATAATTTAAATAACATTTGATCATTGTTTAGTACTCGATCTCGGTTCCAGATGTTCATAGAAGCTTTATCCCCTGCGCAGACCTTGAAACAGTTCCCTTTAAATAACACAAAGGCTCTCTCTTTCTCTCCGTCGTTCATATACATTTTCTTATCAGATATAATTATTACTTTCATTTTATATATGTATGTATAACGAAGTGCAATCAAATCTTTGAAATAATCTAAGCTAAAAAATCGTATTATTCATATTACCCGTTGTCTAGTAGAGATCGCTATTTAGCGATAAGGTTGCCGTTTATAGATTATTATTCTTGTTTCTTGATAAAGTTTTTCTTTGTTAAGTTTATATAAAATGAAAACTGAATTGATGCAATTTCAGGTTAAGATCCCACGATCTTTTGAACGAATTTCGAGAATCATCCTACTCGGCATAATGGCTTTTATTTATTTCATTTGGTAGTAAGCAAGTAGTATATAAGCATTTAGAATAGTATTTTAATATTTATTTTGTTTTTTTTTATATTTTCTGTAGTTTTTCCTTAAAATGAACAAAATACTTTGTACTGGTAGGTAAATGTATGTAAAAAAAACGTAAAAATAAAACGTATAGCACATACAAAACTAATCATAACAAATTACCTAATGACATCATCATATAATTTGTTTCTAAGAAAACTTTCATTCGGTTGAATCTGCGAGTCTCAGCTGATCTTTTTGGGGTTCCGTACCCAAAGGGTAAAACGGGAACTATTACAAAGACTTCGTTGACCGTCTGTCTATCACCAGGCTGTATCTCATGAACTGTGATAGTTAGACAGTTGAAATTTACACAGATTATATACTTCTGTTGCCACTATAACAACAAATACTATAAAACTGAATAAAATAAATATTTAAGGGGGCTCCCATACAACAAACGTGTTTTTGCCATTTTTATAGATAACTAGCTGTGCTCCCGCGGTGTGACCCGCAGTCCCTCGGGATTGTTTCATTTTTTCGGGATAAAAAGTAGCAAATGTCCTTCCCTGGGAAACTACCAAATTTGCCAAATTTCAGCCTAATCTGTTCAGCGGTTTGAGCTTGAAAACGTAACAAACAGACAGACAGATAGACAGAGTTACTTTTACATTTATAACATTAAATAATTATTACCTATATTAATTAGTATTCGTAAAATAATAAGTATATTAGTATGGATGGTACAGAACCCATCATGCATCTTCGGCATGGCGATGAACTGCAACCATTACGAAGCAATCATAGCTTGCTTAGTCGTTCTTGAAGGATCGAAAGGTAGCAAGATCCGTGTGGTCACAAACGTGGATACGTGCCCCCTAATGGCATCATAACTGAGCGCTTCTATGCTTCGGAGGGCAAGTTAATGTCGCTCCTGGCTATAAGGTCGTTAAGCCATGTCAGAGGCCTTAATGAGGCCTAGAAACTGTCACCAGAGTAAGACACTAATTCATAGGAACTTCGATCAACAATATTATAGATCGTACAAAATAAAAGCTAAATTCTGTCTTCGTGACAAAAAAGTTTTATGTTTAACCGAATTACACCCTTTGCACCTAGTAATAAAGTCACAGATCCTCAAAACAATATCATTTTACGATCATTCATCACGAAAAACTTCAAAATACTAAACAAAAAAACGACTCGAGCTATTATTTATCGAAGACGGTTTTGCTGCGCTGAACCTAAATCTGTAATATTGTTGATCGAAGCTTATGAACAAATTTTTTTACGAATTAAATGCTAACTTCTGCAAAATATAGGCATGAAAAGTTTATATACGTGACTCTGACAGTCCCTAGACATTTTCTAAGGATCTAAAAACTAAGTACATTAAGCGAACTATGTGGTACGAATTACAAGATTTATAAGTACTGACACTGTTCCGCTGTGTGATCATCATACACATCGTTATAGACATCTTGACAGATACTAAATATCTCTTAGGGGGCAAACAGAGGTCCTTCGAGTACCTGTCACTGTAAACTGTTTGGAAGCGACTTAGAAGCTTTCTTAGCGTTTCAATGACTGCTGACATTTCTGTTTATAGGGAACTTTAACGTTTTTGGGCAAATGATTATTTTGAGAATCATGACTAAAATACTGCATTGTTCGTTGGCCATTGGCATAGCAACCAGATACCACAAAGAAACAATACCAGTAAAGCTAGCTATGGTAGCTATAGTTGTGTGGTTGGGGGCTCGGCGGGGGCGCGGGGCTAGGGGGCCTGGTTTGACGTCATACCGCTCCTGTGACGTCAGAGTTGCTGCCACACCCCCCTCTTTGACGTCACCAGGGTATGAACCTAGATTTAAAGTCTGATCTCATGCTGCTACGATTTTAAGTATCTCATTTTTTAAACAATGTAAAACCTTAAAGATTTTTAATTAAACATGATTGACAAAAAGAAAATGCATGCGATCTTGCATGCATTTTCAACACAGGGTACACCAGAAAATCATTTACAACACAGGGTATTTGGTCGCTAATGAAATAATTGTAGGAAAATAACGTATTGCATAGCCAAAGAAACATAAAGAAAAAAAAACGCCAAATAAATTATCCCATCATCATAAAAAGCAAGCATTTCATGCATCGAATCTGTTCCTGTAAAATTCAATGAACGAACCTCCCTACGTCACGGACGTTGCAGGCTGCATCTATCTCACTTCCTCATATGGTTCTATTCACCGGCGAGAGGGACGGGTAACCTGACCCAATTTCCCGACCTCGCTTGGTGTTCCGAAGCTCGCCGTCTATTTTAATCTGAAGGTCGTTTATTTTTAGACCGTTGCTCGAAGCGGCCGTTCGCACCTAGAGATGCGACATTGATTTCCGTCACTCTGTATCGGAAATTATGATATGAATCGTAGTTTTTTTTACAACAAGAATAGTTTTTAAAAGAATTTACCTATTCAACTAACAGTTTAGTTACTAGTAACTAGCATTATGTAAAGTACTTGTTGTTAATATGTAGTATGTTCGTACCTATTTTTTTATGGCAACTTTTCGGTGTAAAATCAAGCTGTAAACCCTAAAATTACAAAATATGTAATATTAATTAAGCTAATAGCTCTTAATAACTTTGGAGTTATGGAATAACAGAAGAGCTATCGAAATTGAATAATTTTAAAAACAATTCGATATTCAAATAATAATATAAAATTATTCTATAGTTACGAATCTTACATTTTTCAATAATTTGTGTCCATTATTTCGTCACGTTTTGCTGTGGTTTCATATAAAATGAAAATATGAATAATACAATATCATAATTGTTACGTAGGTTACCTTGTACAGACTACAACCGACGAACAGGTTATCCATCCAATCAATCACTTGTCTTGTGATTATAGACCAACACAGTTACACAGGTACCTAATACTACCTATAGACAGCTGTCTATACCTGTGTACCTTTGTCTTTGAATATTGTGCGCATATACAACCACTAAAGCATATTACACTGATCTAAGTACAGTCTCCGTGATTTTAAGGAACATACTCAAGTATATGATTTCTCACTCATCATTTTGATATTTAAAAATTATTTAATATTTTAAGACTTTTGGGGTTGGTCAAGTTAGACTCAATCCAAACAACGATTGGAAAATAACTAATATTTCTAGTGATAAAAAAGCTTGTTTTAATGTGACCTGATTCCCAGAGGACGTTTTTATTCACCGTTTATAGTGCATGTTAAGTGCACATTTTTTTTATGATGAATGGGTCGAATCTTGACCTCGAAACTTACATAGGCAAGATCATTCTTGCCTACCTCATGGTCCTCATGGTCCACGATGGAGAGAGACCACCCAGAAGGTGCCTATTAACTCTCTCCTTAAAAACAACAGGGTCGTAGCTCACCAAAAATCCATGCACGATCGGGAGTCAAAATTGAAACCTTGAGGTCGATTGATATGATAAGACTATATCTGACACATCTGACTAGGCTTATAACCATCACTAGTTCGGTGACATGGTAAACGGCACCTTCGACACAGCTGAATGCTTGTCAATGCAAAATGGGCCTTAAATCAATAGCTTACAAAATTATCGTAGAACTCTACGTAAAGTCTGTTGCATACCTACGTGATGATCAAAATTCGCTTACTATGG
Source organism: Epirrhoe alternata (assembly GCA_963565295.1). Lineage (NCBI taxonomy): Eukaryota > Metazoa > Arthropoda > Insecta > Lepidoptera > Geometridae > Epirrhoe > Epirrhoe alternata. The sequence goes on along the minus strand of OY751381.1, from coordinate 4,812,126 downwards.
CGATGTTATATGAATTAAGACCATCATTTTATGGAACTTTTAGCTTATGGAACTGTGTCATGTATGTACCTACGTAATCACAAAAAAAAGTAGATAAGCGGTAAATCAGTCATGCGGTTCTCAACACTAACTTTGCGGCCAGACGCTGTGTGAGATGGATTTCCCTCAATATTTAATTCTTTTATTTATTTTAGTATATTTAGAACTATTTCTGCGATAAGCGACGAAAGTTCATGTTCATAAATTTGGAGTTTTAAAATCTTCTATGTCTTCGAAACCCATCGGCTTATAGGTATAATTTTGGTTTATAATACTCGTAGATGCTTTGCCTTGCGCTATTGCTATTGGTACAAAAAACATACAATTTCCCGTCATAGTATGTCGAAAATGAAACTTTAAAGCCTCCAATTGTTCATGAACTTCTGTCGCTAACTGTACATCCATTCCTGTGAATGGAATCATGTAATGGTTGAACAGGATTTCCTTGAAATATAACCATTGATAGAGATTGCAGGGCGTGTCACACAAAGCGAGGCATTAGTAATTTCTAGTATGCGTTGATCCCTTTGAAACTGAAATTCTATGCTCAGATTAGAGTGGAATTGATCGGGCTATAATAATCTTCTAAATATATTGTGCTTTAAAACAGAATGCCGTTTGGTTTCGTTTTATCTAAATTCCTTGGTCTTTTATCTTTAAATAGCATAGTATGCGCCTGAATATGCGATTACTTTTAAACTATTTTTTGACTAGACTTGCATCAACATCTTTGGAAGTTATGTAAGCGTTTATCGAATTTTTTTTTAACGCAAAACGTCCTAGTTCCAAGTAACAAAAAACTTAAAAAGAAATAAGGACGTTATTTTATAGAGTAGGTAGGTAACTATTGTACCACCAACTTTTAAAGTAAACCGCAAGTTTATAATAAATTAATTATTTTGTTAGTATCACATCCTACTTCCCGAGACAGTTCACCCCGAAACCTGATACTCTGTTTTCAAAAAGTGGTCAAGTGCGAATCGTCGCACCAATACAGGTATGATTCCGTATAAATATTGCAACTTTTTACAAAACTTTAGAACATTCGTATTTTTTTATTAGAGAATACGGAAAAATAATAGTGCAAATAAGACAAAAGGTTTTTCAGAAAATTACATCAAGCAGCTAAATAAAAAAATATGTTTTTGCATAGCTTTTGTTTTGGACGGATGGAGTTTTCAGAACAAGTCCAATAAAAATGATACCTCGATTCTAACGTGTACAATAGTTATATCCGAAAATATTTAAACGGAACAACTACAATATAGCTTTGGGTTTCACACAATGATATTTTGTGTATCTACTTTTTTTGTTAACCTATACCATGACACTGCTGGGTATCTCTCTTCTTCGAAATCTCCCACCACTCTCTCTCGAAGGATTCATATTTATAATATTTTTTAAGTACCTATACCTACTTATGACATATTATTGATTACACAAAAATATTGCAGCTTTATTGTTAAAAGAATTTCATACAAAATGCACCTAGGTAACTGTTCAATTATTTTTAACACAAGTTATAAATAAACATTTTCAATGATGTTCATGATGATTTATCTAGTAATTGAGGCGTGAAAGCTTTACAAACAAACTCACATTCGCATTTACGAGTATTATTGATCGATTGTTTTTCCCTTTTCAACACCTAAGGGTAGAATTTCCTAAATTCCTTTCTTATTCCTCCCCTAGTATCAAAAGGAATGTATCCTCCTAGTTTCATATGTATAAGACTTATATTGTCTGTCAGTCACCATAGACTTATATCTAAAAGATTAGTAGAAAAAACGTTTTTAGACATTTTTATTGTACCCCAAAAGCTAGTAAGCTACGCTAGGCGAGCGGCGGGTGGCATGCTAGATGCCACGGCTGGCCGGGCGGTGTCGGGTGACCGGACATAGCTTCCGCAGGGCTTCGGGCTCGTATTTAATCTATAAGCCAAGGGAGGCTCTCTCTTACTTTGTAGCGTTGTTTTAGCTTTCCATTTTTAGAATAGTACAATTTGACAAGAAGTAAGTTTGTGTGGCTAGTAGCTAAAAGTAAAAGTAAAGGCCATATAAATGCCCCCCTCACAACTTCAACATTATTGCCGGAATCTACAACAATTTAGAACTTGTGTATCCCAATAGTGACACGTGGAAATTCTAGGTAGAGACAGAGAGCCAAAAGGCTCAACATTACAAAAACGTATTTTTGTGGAATTTTACCCTGGATTCAGAGAAGTCTAGACTTTGAACAATCTAACTAGAATGCTGTGTAATCTAATAAATAAATAATGCTAGACTCTTTCACACAGCCTCATCTAGCCCCAAAGTAAGCATAGCTTGTGACTGATACTTAAATACTTTTCGTTTGTAAATACTTACTTAATAAACATAGCAAACATCAAGACCCGAGATATCTTAGAGAGAGATATCTTTATGTCATACAAACATTTGTCCCACGGCGGGGATCGAACCCGCATCCTTCTGCGTCACAGGCGGGCCTTCGCTTACAGCGCTACAGAGATCTATCTTCTAAGTTTATGTTTAGCCCCGCCAGCGGATTTGCTTACGATTTTCTTGACTATAATTGCAAAAAAAATTATCGCTATTTCATTCAAAATGTTAGTGAAAGAATTTCTTGGGATTTCATTAATAAGTACATAATATGGATGGGTGCACCGATGATAATTATTGTAAAACAGCAATAGGTTACCTCTAGGTTCTCGCTTATGCAATGAACACAGGATAATAATAGGGATTTAAATCATAGTGGCGGTCCCGCATAATCCTATAATGACTCAGGCGTCGACCTCCTTAGTAAGGCTTCGGTCCGTCCTCGCCAACATACATCTAGGTACCTAATTCTAAGCCTACTTGAGTTATTTCTACATACACAGACTACTTAGTTTTATGTTCTTAGAGGCTTTTTTAGCTTGGTTGGATATTTTTATGTTTTTCCACAAACCTTGCAAAAAAATCTGATAAATCAATTTTGAAACAAAATTGTAGTTTTCTATTAAAAGCTCAACACATTTTTTTCTATTTTTTATTCAAGTACCTACGAAATTATATCAAAGTATGAATATAATAAGTACTATAATGAGGCACATGTTGATGTCATAGTTTAGAGATGTAAATGAATTTAATTGGTTAAAATCTTACATTTACCACAAACAGTAAATAAACCCTCAACATTGATTGGATAAAGTAAATAAATAGGACAGAATGTATAGACATTGAACTGAATTACGGTATAAGTCACAAACTAGAGCTAATAAAAATACCAGTAAGACTTTTTGAGGTCCTTCTGAACTACGTATTTTATTTTAGTTTAAGTATTGGAAAAATAAGTTTTGTGCTAGGAAAATCGCTGAAAAACTCTTAAATCAAAATCCTATTAAACATAGCAGAAAATAACTCAACGCAAACAGGATCACGACTGCGCGGTAGACATTCTCAGATCTTTTATATCAGTGGGCGAAGGCCCGCCTGCGACGCAAAAGGTTGCGGGCTCGATTCCCGCGGCGGGACCAATGTTTGTAAGATCTAAAAATATTTGTCTCTGGTCTGGGTGTTGCTATGTATAATATGTATGTATTTACAAACAACCAGTATGTAAGTAGTATATCAGTCATCTTAGTACCCATAACACAAGCTCTGCTTACTTTGGGGCTAGATGATGCTGTGTGAAAAGTTCAGCATTATTTATTATTTATATATTTCAGATCCTTTGAAGATGTTCGAATATACCTCGTAACGTTAAATAATCATTGTATTTTAAAACTTTAGGTACGTTAAAACTAATGCATCGTATTTTTATTCAAAATGCTTCTGGACTGTTTGTAGGCACTTATTCAATTTGTTAAAGTTACTATACAATACCTAAATAAAAGATTCTATTACGCATGACCATTAGCTACTTATACTATAGGTATGTACTAGGGAAGCAATGTAAGTCGCTTATAAATTAAGCCACGACATAGGGGTTGGACAGTCCGACACCGCGACAGGTTTCATAGAGCCTCCATAGTCTCACTTGCACCCCGATCCGAAACGCGAAAGCACGTCCTTTCTTTATTTTTTTATTTGAAAAAATCAGTTTGAATTTCGAACAGTGTATAATAGAATCAAAGATTTCTTTTATTTTTCGTTGAGTTTGTGTTTTGTTTTGTGTTGTAAGTACTTTTGAGGTGTGATAATGAGGTGGTATTTGACTTTATTCAATTACTTTCAAACTAGGGTGCCTGTAAATAAAGGTTTTTTAAGGAGGCAGAATTCTTTTGAAAACTCTATTTCGGTTTATTATAGCGAGCCGCTAGTTTCGATACTTATTTATAATGAAATTCAAGTGTTTATAAATATTTAAGGTATTTGAAAATTTCTAATGAGTACTTGAGTAATTAAACCCTTTCGCTACGTTAATAAAACATCTATTCGAAACAAAAACTATAAAACAAAATATTCTGCATTGTAGGTTCAACATTTAAAATAACGAAATACCAATCGACTTTGAATTTACGCTATAGTTTTTCGGTTGACCAGTTCTTGACAGCGACTAGGTAGTAAAATCCTCGAGTATACAGGGTGTAAAAAGACAACTACCGAAAACTGAGGGGTTGCACTCAGACCATGATTTTAAACATATTGAGCGAAAAAAAACGCGAATTTTTTTTTGACTTAGCTTAGTCACTTTATTTTATATTCGGTTATTTACTACTATTACAACATAATAAGATCATACCTACCTAATAATTTCATTTGTAAAAGAAAGAAACAGTTAAAACTCAAAATCCAGCAATCTACGTAAAACAACGCGCCCAGAACATACGCAAACAGCACTCTTCAAACGCTGTTTTCTCCGGATAATATAATGATTTTTTCGGAAAATCCTTTTGGATTTGGTTGTGTGTTGGGATGCTGTATCTACCCCTTTCGGCTTCGGTAGACGTCTTTTTACATCCTGTATATAGAAATATAAGTATTATTTAAAAAATAAACTTAAAAGTTTCGTGACGCCACCAAATAGGTAGCGAATTAAGCCGGTAGTATGGTTTCGACCGTTGCATGGCTTCGCCACCCGACACCGGCGACTTTTTGCTCCATTCCACCCGCAAGACGCCGCACGTGTAATAAATACTTTATTTTGAACCATTTTGTTCACGCTGCGTTGGATATCCAAGTTTATGAATTAAGAGAACTGTCATACTTGTTTTTATGAACTTGTAACATCTGGGGTATCCCTTTTAGCCATCCGCTCCGAGCTATCATGGTCCTATCTTTTTTCTTTGACCATTGTCACCCCAGTTTCTAGTTTTATTTATGTATCTTAAAATAACTACCAGTTTATAATAATTATTCGGGTGTTTTTTTCCAAATTCCTACTTGTGTAAGATTAGTGTGGATATGAATAAAATATGAATAAAAGCGCTTGTGATTTTTTTCAACTCAAATCACTATACAATGAATGATTTGAGTTGAAAAAAATCACAAGCGCTTTTAGTGTGATCGCTTGCACGTAGGAATTTGATAATTTCAACTTTTCACAATTTCATTGACACGATACGTCCATCACTTTATGTTTGATGTCCTTATTTAGTATTTTTAAAAGCCTTCAGGTAGATATTTATTACACTTTTTCTTGAATAGTATTACTGAATGTCATTACTTTTCGTCACTTCTATCAACAAAACTTTATTTACGCTTTAAACCGCTTTTGTGATCGTGTTCTTCCCATCGCTTCGAGCAAGCTCAGGTCAAGCCACAAATGAAGTCCAAAACAGCTGCTGGCCACTGCACAAGATTAGTGTGGACATACTCTTGTGCGTGTGACAGCGGCTATTGCGGGCGATTCATTGTCGTCGAGACAACGATTAACAGAAGAAGTGTCAAGGTTTTTGAAGACTTCTCAATTACGTTTAGTTTTAAAAGGCTTATCAGTTTTGGTCAAGAGTTTTCAAAGACGTAGGTATTTGGTGATGATATCTTGCAGCTAATTGAAAACTCCTGCATTGTAATAAATATGTTACAATTTATAATACCAGCTCTATTCTTAAAACTCAGAAGGATATGAAAGAGTGTGGCTGTTTTCCCAATAAATCCCAATACAATAATTAAATAATTGGCTGAGCTTTTTAGTCCGTAGTGCCACTTTCAGTTGTAAAAAATTTGTATATTTTTCAAAATTCACAAATTTACAACAAAGCTTTTATTTATCACATGTAGATTTGTTTTAAGCATGATAATTAAGGGGCATTCCCTCATTCCAAATTATTGTAATGAAATAATAGATAAGGAGTAACTGTTACTGATTAATCGTGTACTAATATAATAAGTGTCTATTGTGTCTTCTTGTTTACCGTTTGTAGTGACTTATTTGTTTAAAAATCATTGTGTAACGTAACTTTTTCCAATTCAAATAGTGTTTATGAATTTGTAATTTGTTAGAGATTTTGCTCTCACTGTTTTTATTAAATAAAGTTGTTATTTTCTTTTTATTCTTTGTTTTTTTCTCTTTTCTATCTAGAAATCAAATTGTGACTGTTTAAAACGTTCAGTTTTTTAATGAGTAGTGTTTACTCAATAGAAAATGATCAAGTCAAAAAATATAAAGCTGGTCAAGTCAATTTCCTATTTTGAAAATAATGTCATGTCCATAAAATATTTCGTTGAGTTATTTTTTCGTTTTTGTGATCAAAATTATACCTAAACTGCTGCACCAATTCCGTAAAAACAAAAGTAAGTAAAACATTTAATTTCAATGAACGCACGACTGCATTTTAGAGGTGTAAAGGGCAAAACCTAGCGGTTTCCATAAAAACGCATTCACTCTAAAACTTAAAACAGAAATCACATGGATTATTCATTTCGCATTAATTTCAAACCAAGTTTATTCAGAAGAACTAGTGACATGACAAGTAAAAGAAGAATGCTCAGATCTAATTGTACCTACATAAGTATAATAGTCGTCTGAATTGTCATACAACACTATGTGTGTAGTTAGGTACTAGTTGTGTATAGTCGAGAGTCTAGTTAAAATCATCCTTTTTTTGCCACTGACTCATACGAACTTACTTTTTTATCATCCTTTAAACGCGTCTTCGGTGCTGAAAAAATATTATAAAATCGGTATCATCTTCGTGTCGTTAAAAATACTATTAGATATAAATATACAACATAGCATAGTAGAAAACGTTACGTGCTCAGTATTCTTTTCGATGAAAATCACGAATTGGTGTATCAGTTTTTTCCCTCTGGTTTTATAACATCTATTGCAGCCAAGAAGCCTACAGCTGCGAACAATTGAAGCCCAAAACAACTATTGGTCACTGCACAGGACTAGTGACGCGATATACTCTTGTGCGTGTTCCAATGGTTATTGTGGGTGCTTCACATTCATCGGACAACGCAACGAATCTGGAATAGTTTAAGTCAAAATTTTGTACTGTTTCCGTTGGTAAGTTTTGTTGCGAATTTCCGTCATTGTAAGCTTTGTTCTCAGTTTTATGCGGTTGAAAGTTAAACGCTTTTTAAATATATGTTTCATTGGATTTTTCAAATTGTTTTGGTCAACATAGATTTTGTTAAAACTTAAGGTGCATTTACACGGTGCGATATGATTTAGCATCGCACGTCAATTTTCCCGTGTGAACGCTCATCGTATGCGATTTGTTTTAGTAAAATTGCATACGATGAGCGTTCACACGGGAAAATTGACGTGCGATGCTAAATCGTATCGCACCGTGTAAATGCACCTTTAGGCCTTTACATCTATATTAGATGATTTATACAGCGTCAGGAGGCCTAGTGAACGTGGCGTTAGGAGAACCTAGTGTTTAGGCAAACTTATTCTAAGTTTTTAAACACTATTATACCGATACTTGTACTTACCTTTTATAAATAAATAAAAAAATAGATAAACCTATGCCTACACGCATTGCCTGGGACATTGTTTGAGATAGAATAGGCTTGCCCAGCACCTAAACTGTTCTCAGCTTAATCGACCTGGCCCACAGGAAAGACGACGTGAATACGTGTGGAGCTGACTAAGATTTCATTAATGTGCTGTAAGACTACACGGATGCTCGTATCGTAGCATTACAAATCTAGATGAACTGTAGTTTTCTTAGGAAGAAGCAAATTGTGTTGTCTATGAAAGAATGTCTGTGTAAAGAATGTTAAAAACTTACCGGTTGATTCCAACGCGCAACTTTGCTGAAGGGGCACAGTTCGAAAATTAGGAGAGACCACAACTTTTAACCCATTCGATTTTCTGGTTGTGTTATTTAATTCATTTTTCAAAATAAACCTGTTAAAAACAAAATAACGTTATTTCTACTGGTTATTTTTTTGATCACACTAGTTATCCTTCTAATATAAGAAAAAATCTGAAGGTTATTTAGTGATTATGTTTGTGTTTCAATCTGGGCGTGATTGAAACACAAACAGACAGAATTGGATAAAACTTAGAAATTTATTTTATTTTAGCCCATATTGTCCCACTCTAGGGCAAAGGCCCTCCTCATTTTCCAGTCTTTTCAGTCTTTAGTTGACCAGTCTGGTAGATGCATATCCAAATCGTCCCGCCATCTCCGTCAAAACTTTAAAATCAAAACTTAGAATATAAAATTATAATTTTAATGAAAAATTCTCCGATCTCAAAACGTCATGCATAAGAATCACCTTAGTGTGTTATCGTATGATCATCGATTTCATTTGAATATTTTGTTATTTAGGTATCATGCAAGCGAAAATAAACGACTGAACGAATAAAATGTACCAATTTTTTCATGTGTGGGAGCCTCGCTGAACAACGTACGCAGAGCTCGAACGAGAGGAGGTAAACGTACATCGATAGTGAATAAGGTACCTAAAGGTGCTGATAAACTTGAGCATTCACTTGTAACAGAACATCGAGCTTTCGCAGTTTTTAAATTTTATCGAACCGCTTTTCGAACACAACGCTCTATGTTTTGTTACAACCTGATTTTAAAATACAACGAGCGTATTGGTGTAACATTTTTCCGAGCAAAAGCACGAACGCGTAGTCTGTCATTGGTACAAAGAACAGGTAAATGCTCACTTGCCGTGAGCGTAACGTCGAACACAGCGTCGAGCATTCGCAAGAATGTTACATTACATGGAAATGCTTTTACAAACTGAGCTTTTGCCTGTATTTTACCATTTGTAAGAACGTTACATTACATGGAAATGCTCAAGAAAATGCTCACTAGAGCATTTTCTAGAGTCTAGTGTATACTTACCTTAATGCAAAGTCTCGCTCGATTTCGCGAAAGTAACAAACTATACCAATAGTTAAATTTAGAAAAAATTCAAAGTAAATAAGATAATGTCCACATAATGCACGCAAAAAGATGTCTGAATTAAGTTAGTAGTGCTCTAACTTAGCTCACAAATAATAAAAACGCATTAAACACACATTTAAATAAGTAATATAATTAAATACGTTCCTCTAAATCAGTCCCCGAGTGTATGATATTCATAAGTAATAGCACCCTGCTTTACGCCGTGACAAATTGACAAAATTATTAATCTACAAACCAAATAGAGACTAATAAAAATCGTCTCAACCACAAAGTGATATCATTTTTTGTTTGCAGGTTAACCAGGAGGTTCAGAACAAACAATACCATCAACGATATAGCGGCAAAAATGTACTACCTAGTTATAACTTTTAAAACTATCATGGATATCAACATTAACGGGAAATTTACCATGATTCATTGAATCATCATTCACGGAGATGACGAGTGATAGAGGAGAGTTGAGGAAGAGAACATGTTGTGCCGACCCCGCATGAGCAGGATAAGGGCAGGCCAATGGTGATACCATGATTCATTGTTTTTGAACTTCCCGATATTTTAATCTTCTTTTTATCGTGTGCCCACTCGTTTAAATAAATTTTGAATAAAAGATGGCCACCTCAACAGCGCTATCTGTAGCTGTTTTGAGGTCATCCTGTGTGCAGGTTTTAGGGCACAAGGGGCACACCAGTAAGTGCGGCATAGATTGTGCTGGAGCACCGCATTCACACTGTACCAAGCCGGGGTCTCTGAACCCCCATGCACACAATTTGATTTCAATGAATCATGGTAAATATCCCGCAATAGAATTACCACCTAGTGTTATATTATCTAATATAATCAGAACTTTAAGTATGAATATAAACTGTGTTTTAATTTTTTTACCTAATATGATATTACCTGTTTGGAGTAGTTGTATTTAACATTCTTTGAAAAGGAGTAATGGGATAACGCCACGTCTAGACGTGTCGTTTAAAGAACGTACTATTATGAAAAATAATGTAATTTTAGAATAACATTATTTTCCATAATAGTACGTTCTTTAAATGCTTAAGGTAAATGAGATAAATAAAACCCAATAATGAGCAATAAAACAGTTTTAATAATTAAAACCGATGGGAAACAATCAGTCTTGGATTGTAGCAACAAAGCACAACACATCCCAGGAAGCTCGATAGAAACAATTATTCAGAACTTATGAATACAACAGGTATGTAAACTACGATTTCTACTTATTAAATTGAGTTGGATCGTAAACGAAACGCAAGTGTTGCCAAACTTGAGTCAGAATTTTCAAAAGTAAGTTGGAATGAGTAACTGTCCAACTTTTTGAAATTTTTTAGACCGCTTTAGCCTCCGTCATTGCATAATTACTTACAAGCCGGGACCGACAATTTAACGTCTCCTCCGAAGCACGAAAGCGCTTATTTGATAATGCAACTAGTCCCATCCACATAATAATATATAGTAGATGATTTATACAGGGCCAGGAGGCAAGCTATGCCTACACTCAACGGGACGCTGCAGTGCCTGGGACTTTGTTTGAGATTGTATAGGCTTGCCTAGTAACTAAACCATCCTCTCAGCTTAATCGGCCTTATCCACAGGGAAGACAACGTCAATACGTGTGAAGCTAACTAAGCTGCGGGTTTCCTCATGATGTTTTCCTTCACCGTTAAGAACTCGTGTCAAAGCGTATATAAAAACGCATAAAAGCAACTGACAAACTAATATAAGTTTGTCAGTTGCTTTTGTTTACGCTCGGTTTAGCAGCGTTTCGATTGCGATCCAACTCAGGGTATAGTTAGTAGAATTGAGGCCCTGTACTTAAAATATTAGCATACCTACCTACTATAGTAACAAAACAGGAATGGCAAAATATAAATTGCTCTTCATAGGCGGAACAAAATGCAATTTGGTCACTAGTTTTATGATTATTATTGTATTATGAATAAGAAACGAGAAAGATTATATTGCTGATTAAACTGTTGACTTAGATATATTTATTTTCATTATGAACATCAATACGAGTATACTTATATGAAAGTTCAAAGTCAAAAGTCAAAATATTATAGTCGTGCACTTATTATCATAATATCAATGAGATTATTCCAATATTAGGTATGTTTTATATCTAAATAGATAAAATTGTACATATAAAACATGGTCAAGTAAAATGAGTTGATAAGAATTCACTCACAAACATAAGTTTACACATATCGGCCAATGGACTGGTACTAAAATGAGTTCCTGATTAGTTAAGGCCTAGATGGCGCTGTGTGAAAGTCCTTTAATAAAAAAGCAGTGGCACTCCGGAAGTGCCGAGAGAAGTAAAAACTTGAACCAGGCTTCGGTAACGGTTCTAAACTTAAAAAAACTGTCTTACAGTAGGATTTGAACCCGGAGCTGTCTGACTCAGAGGCGAAGTCTTAGAGCAGATAAGCGCTCTTTGGTCTTACCTCGACTATTATAACGATACAATGTGCGACAATACAATGTAGGTTAGGTATAGTAAGAAAAGGTCGTAATAGTCATGTGACTGAGTTTGATATTTTTCTCCCATCTAAAAAATGCCCAACGCACCTAATGAAGTTTTACCTTCAAAAATCTGTCTCTATAGTATTGTCTATGGGCCGTTATGTTCCTTCTAGGATTTTTTCATGCGACCTGCACAAAATAACAATAAAAACCCTAGACGTACATTATTTTGTTTGTCGAGTGATATCCTAGTTTTGGTAACAGGAAAAATAATATAACTGGTATAAGAAGGTATAAAATAATAGTAAAATATTAACATACAATAAATTGTAATGCGGCGAATGTACTTTTAAATGAATAGCATCTAACTGGCTTTACGCTGACTCTATAATGTAATCAGTACATCATAAAACTCTGATTGGTCAATAAAAAAAATTATATCAACAATAATAATGCTGGACATTTTGTTCAATGTGTAATCGCTTGATTTCACCACTAGAGGCGCTAGTGAAATAAGATTATAAATATCAGCGATCATCAAAAAAATTAAATACAGAATGTAAGTAATTACCTAATTAAAAAACAGTCCGAACTGTGAAAGTATTATTAGGTATCGAGATTCAATTGTAAAATGTAATTATTTTCTGATACTAAGTAAAAATTGCCTCCAAACAAAATACGTGTACTACAAACGCATTTTAAAAGCAGTACAAAATGCAATACAATTTGTTCATCAAAAATGTGTTCTATTGTAAAAAAAATAAGAGTTACATTACGTTTTAGTTGAATTTTCCTTCGCTTTGAGCGAGTCCCCATAAAGCTTGCGACATATTGAGATGTGAAGGCAGGCTTTAGCTGGTAGGAACGTGTTGTCGATTGAAAGAGCGTAGCGGTACATCCAAACAGCTTGCTCGTATTCAGACTGAAACATACAATTATGGTTAAAATACAAAATAAAACAGTAGCATTCCAGCCTAGTGATTCAGACTTCATTCGGATCGGAATCGGTCAGCTGTTCAACCGCCGCAACCAATCACAGTGCAGATTGGATAGTTGTCTACCTACCTTTGTAACAAAGTCTATGTAAGATCAATTTCGTTGACAAGATATCGAGTGTTTTTCATTTGAATCGACATCTACCCAACTTCGCCCTCGAGATATTAGCTTAGAACAGCCAATAATAGCAATGAAATTATCCTGACCTGAATTTCATAATAATTACAAATAATATACATGTATATTATTTGTAATTATTATTCTTAATAGTATTGTGACTTAGAGTAATTGGCCTAAGAGAAAATTAATTAAAATTAACCTGGACACCTTTGAGAAGGATTGGGGGTAAATCGCAGAAGATGGCGAGGTGTGGAAGGTGACGGGGGAGGCATTTGCCCAGCAGTGGGACAGCTTAAGCTAATTAAAAACAAAACTAAATTAAAAAAAAAGCCGTTCTAATTATACATACTTATAAATAAAAACTGACGTTTTTGCATTTTGATTGGTTGCGGTCGGTAGAACAGCTGACCTATTCCGAACCGAATGCATTCCGCTGAAGCCTGAATACCCAGGAGTGTCGGCAGAAGTGAAAACTTGAACGGTTCTAACGTGACACGCACGTGACCTTTTTGAGGCGAATCTAAGAATTGTTTTCATCTCAAAACTGCCAAACGCGCTGAGAAAAGTTTTCACTTCAAGTCTTTCTTAATTTCTAGTGGGATAGGAAGCAAAGAAGAATAAATATAAATAAATATATATTATCTTATAAGGATTAGGCGATTAGGGGTTATTTACTTACTGTAAAAGTGTGCGAGGCGGCAACCATGAAGGCATCCACTTCATTTTTAGGCGACGTGTACAGTGACAGGTACGCTATATCTTTACCATCAATCGGTTTTGATTGCCTGTAGATGAAAAAAAATAATTATTTAAATTTAATTTAATCTTAGTAACAAAGGACAATGCTCATTTTTCGAATGGGGAGCCGTACCAGCTTGCGTCGACCTCTGTGGCGCAGTGGGTGAAAGCCCGCTTTGGACGCAGAAGGTTGCGGGTTCGATTCCCGCGGCGGGATAAATTATGTATGATCTGCAAATATTTATCTCGGGTCTGGGTGTTTCTATGTATAATATGTATGTATTTACAAACAAAAAGTATATAAGTAGTATATCAGTTATCTGGTTCCCATAGTACAAGCTTTGCTTAGTTTGGGGCTAGATGATGCTGTGTGAAATGACCAGCATTATTTATTTATTTATTATTATTTTCGATTTTATCTTTTAGTCGCGTCGCTTCGCTGCCAATTCAGTCTGCATTGAGCCTAAGTCTGGCCGAATATACTCACATGAGCAGGAGCGCGGCCAGAGGACGCAGCGCGTGCGGGCGGTAGCGCGGCGGCGCGGCGGCGTGCGCGGCGGCGAGGCAGCGCACGGCGCACGTCGCGCGGGCGCTCACGCCGCACCACCATCCCGCGGCGACTAGACCCACCCATGACGTCGGATGCTAGAATATACCACGACATTTTACATACAAACATCTAATCTATACTAATATTATAAAGAGGAAAGATTTGTTTGTTTGTTTGAAATGAATAGGCTCCGAAACTACTGGACCCATTTGAAAAATTCTTTCACCAATAGAATCCTACATTATCCCCGATGAACATAGTTACAATGAACATAGTACATTTATCCCGGGGAAGTGAAGTGAAACTTGGCCAGACGAAGTGACGGCAGGTGGAGTAAGACTTTGACCGAGTGGTGGCGGAGAACCGGATGTAGAAATCGTGGTCGTCCGATCGCGCGATGGGTCGACGACATTAAAAAAGTCCATAAATTTTGGATGCGCGAGGCACAGGACCGGAATAAATGGCGTGAACAGAGGGAGGCCTACACCCAATGATGATTTTCACTTTGACTTTGTTTTTTAATTTTTAGTTTCCGTGTTATGATTACATCAACAGATACAACATTTAAGTATCATCTAACAAAATAATAATATACTTACAAGTTCAACATAACTAGCTAACTTAGCGCCGAGATCCATGTATTCGTAGAAAATGAACATCTCTGAGACCAGATGCATGAAACCAAACAAATGTTGCCAGTCACTCGTGTTCACACTTAGCATGCGCGATAGATAGAAATCTGCGGTCCATGAGGCTGGTACACGGCATTCTGGAACCGTCTTACTGCCAGCTGGTAAAGCTGCGATGTCTGTGGGTAGTCTGAAAATAAATGAAGTTTCTTATCTCCCGCGGTTCCTAGGGTATAAATGACTTCCCTTTTCGGAGATAGAAATGCGTTTATCTACGGTATAAGTATCATTTTCATCATGGCATGTTGGAAAATAGTTTAATGTTGATGAAGTTTTGTGGCAGATCGTGCAATAGCAGACGTTTCAACGTGAAGCAACAACATATCCATTCACCCATATTTCGCATGTATAATAAGTACAGTAACATTTTGGAGAAGGGCCAGGTCAAAAGTACCCTGAATCGGCGAGCATTTATGAAAAATGTAATGAGAGTGAATGAGACGAAGGTTGTGTGTCATTCATAACTTACTTTACTAGCTTATTTTATACTTACTTCATGTCCGCGTCTATTATTTGTTGCTGAAAACCGATATGGTGAAGCCAATAGTCAAACTGTAGATTTTGCAACAAACAGTCCTCCTCTTTTATAGATACATCGTCCGCTTCTAATTCTGAAAAACATTTTTTTTTAAGTACCTACACCCAACACCGGTTACAGTTTACATTCCCTTAAATATTTCATCAGAACAGAAATATATAATCTGTGAATTGTCAACTGTCTACCTATCACGGTTTATGAGATACAGCCTGGTAACACAGACAGACGGACGGACAGCGGAGTCTTAGTAATAGGGTCCCGTTTTACCCTTTGAGTATGGAACCCTAAAAAAGAACTTAAAATGACTACTACTCACGATTGCAACCTCCAACTCCACAACCCTCGATCAATCTATGCATAGTATCCATCATAACATCATAGTTCTTCTGATGAGCTTCTTTGTTGGTCGTGTCTGTAGGCATTGCTTTTAGAAACTTGTCGAATACAACATCTGGTATTTCATCGACGGCAGCGCCTTGGATCTTACCATCCTTTAGTTCTAGCATTCTCACTATCTGACTTATTTCTGTAATAAGATTAAAACTTGCTAAAAGAAAAAACGACAAAGCCAAAATGGAGGCTTATGAATAATAGGGTCTAATTGTATTCAGGAATTGGGTTCAACAAATAAATTAAAAAATATTTGTGTACCTAATGATTTTTTTTTGTTTTGTTATGAAAATCCCGAGAAAATCGATAAAGACTGGCGTCGATTCTGCTGTTCACTGACTAAACTTAATTAAACTAAAACTTGAACGTTCTTATTTCGTTCTCGCTAAAGACGAAAATGGCACGTCATTGAAAGTGACATTACTAAAAGTATAATCAAAATGGCGTTTCTGAGCTTCTGTACCAGCTGTTTTACACTACAATTAAAATGTTCGTGACTAATTCTACCCACAAATACTTCATTTTTACGAAAAATAAGTTATTTTAGGAATGCAAGTGTAATAGTCATTCTACTTTGGACCTTATCATAAAGGTAATAAGAATGTAGCATTTTAGTTTAGTTAACTTTAGTCAGTGAACAACAGAATCGACGCCACTATCTGTATTGATTGTTGCTTCTTGTAAATCGTAGTCCATGTATACTTACCACGGTCTAGTCCACTATTACAATTCCGGTTGCTAATGTGACAGTTCATGCCTTCTCTATCGCACACCATAGACACGCCCCGCTCTACTTCCGCACATATTTCATTTGAGGATAAATCTGTAATTAAAACAAAGATTACTCAAATATTTAATAATATTAACATGTAATTATGTCTTGGGGTTTAACTTTAAAGGATCAACCGATACATATAAAATCATTGTAAGACACACAATTTTGACGAATGTACATAATTTAGGCGATGTTACTCAAACCTAATATGGTTTTCAGGCACAATATTAAGTAAATTATGTAGTTTGTAGTATACTGAATAAATAAATTAAAATTAAACTTATAGTACTGAAAACCTTTTTAATTTTGGCTAGTAAAGTTAGTTTAGAAAAAGTGTTTTGACTGGAAATTGCGTCAATTGAGACCAACTTATTTCTTTTAACAAATATCATTATCAACAACTACATTGACTGTATATATTGAAAATCCGAAAACGCATTTGTTATTTTCTTCTCATAGTTTCCTCAGAAGAAGATATTTGATCGAAGCCGCAGAACAAAATTGGAGGATTTTGTTTTGCGGCTTATACAAAAAATCTCTTCTAAAGAGGTGTGAAATGTACCATACCTGCCAACTCCATCATAGTATGCACTTGAGTGAGTAAACAAGACCATGCATTGAGAACCCGCCTAGCGAGCCCCCCTAAGAAGCGACCTTCGACACGTATTGCTTGTTTGAGGTGATACAACTGAGCTTTCTGATTCTTCTTCACCATGTGTATCTGAGATAGGATGAAGTTTGTTGCGGGCTGGAAAAAAGTGATTAAATGGTAAAATCTGACATGTTTACAGGCCTAATTCATAGATTAGATAATAGATCAACAAGTCATTAAGGGACGGTGTGGCGGAAGATTAAAAGTAAGTTGTTATGAATTAGTAGCCAATACTCTAGTGACGGAGTTTTTAGGCCGCCTTAAGGCCTCCGTTGTTAAGCCAGATTTAATAGACCGGACCGACAATTTACGTGCCTCTGAAGCACGAAAGCGCTTAGTAGATTATGCCACTAGTAGTCACCCATCCAAAGAGCACGTAGCTCTAGAAGAAATCTATACTGAGAAATGATAAAAGTCTTATCAAAATTTTCGATGCCGATGGGATTCGAACCCGCAACGATCAGACCAGACGATCCTCCTAAAGCCGGAGTGCCTTACCGCTCGGCCACGGAACCCTACTCGTCGCGATCGAAATTTTTGATAAGCTTATATTTATCGGTTAAGCACCGGTACTTTTCATTTCTCAATGAAATTAAAAGTATCAGTGCTTAACACTAAGTTTGGTTTAACATTTTAAAATTACAAAAATCTATATTGAAACTAAATAATCGATTTAGAACAACAAACCTCATATTGATTAATTTTAAACGCCTCTTCCACAAACTGCGCGCTTTCGTCCAACAAGCCCATCTCCAAGAACACTGAGGCCAATGACACGAGTACCACGTCGCGGTACCTTGTATCGGCAATGCGACTGGCGGTCAGTAGGCAGTTTAAAGCAGACGGCGTATTGCCTCGCACACGCCAGTATAGAGACGCTATAGTGTATAGAATCCATTTAGAGGCCAATTTCTGAAAAATAGTATTACAATCAATTGCAAAGTTATCAAAATCAAAGTCAAAAAGCATTGATTCAGTAGGTCCGCTGGGATCACTTAGAATAGTCTTACATTTTAAAGGTTCCTTCGAGACCAATATCGCTGCCCATAAGTCAGTTTCATTCACTAGCTTGCTATGCTATACCTACACTAATTCCAAACTAGGTCGGAATCTTCTTCTTATTGTCGTGTCAATAGTTATTTCGAACCACTGTGGTGAAAGGATTAAGTGCGCCTTAAAGAGGCTCCATTCATGCACTGAGAGAGAGACTCGTAACTCATTTATAATGTATCGATAGTACAAAGTACAAACTGAGATGGTTGATTAATTTTAAATGGACAAATCGGCCACAAATTACACAGACAAAAATAACTCTTATTACCTTCTCTATAGCAGTCTGTATTCTTTGTCCGATCTCAGCATCTTGCATGTTCTGGAGGATTTCTAGATGTGAATCGCTCAAATATCTCAATAGTTGCTTCCTAAGAATATCATTGTAAATGGTTTCGTTCGCCAATTCTAACCTGAAAATTGAACAAACAATAACTTGCTAGACTATTGCTGTAGAGTGAGTATTTAGTTTTGTAATTGGTTAACATTAATCCCACTCATATAGTAAAGCTGAAAGTTTGTGAGTTTGTTAAGATGTTTGTGTTTCAATCACGCCTAAACCAGTGAATCGATTTGGATGAAACTTGGAATAGGCGTGGATAGTGACCTGGAAACTGGAATAGCATTATATGCTATTCAAAAGGCCGCGCGCAGAAGCTAGTAAATAAATAAACACTATACCTACGTTCAAATAAACAATCCAACAGTCTCCAAAATGTATTTTCAAATACCATATTAGATGCGGCCTGTTTCGATACAAGCAAGTTTTCTGCGTATTAACTACTTATTCCCACAAAATTTTACTGGAGTACTTCAATGCTTGCTTTTTAGGTGTGAACAAAAACAAGTTTGTTTATGCATGTAGGATACACGTTTTGTCACTTTACATGTGAACTCAGAAATGTGGATTCATCGAGTCTAGAACATGTTTTGTAGCTTGATGTGTGCAACTAAAAGTTGCAAACTTACTTTATGCCCTTCCTCTGCGTGTAAAGAGATAGGCTTTTATCAGCGGGACAGGAAGGCGGGTGCCATGGCAACTCATGTTCTACCATCGCCGGTACGCCTATTCGCTCAGTCAGCAGATAGCTCAATCTGATACACAAAATAAAAGTTTTAAAATACAAGCTATGGACAAATTATGTACCCAGCAGTGGGTGAAGTAGGGCTGTGGATGATGATGATGACTTAAAACAGATTTTTCTGGATTAGAAAATAATCCTACGACTTTAGAGAATCGAAAAAATGCAGCATTTTTTAAGTAAGTTCGTATGAGATAGTAGCCAATTCTGGTGACGGAGAGCGTCTATACTTAAACTCATCAACATTCAACATAATATGTGAGAATTTAAAGTTATTCATCATGCTGTTATGAAGCGCTCGTGGTCGTGCTTGCTTAGTTGTTCTTGATGGATCGTCGAAGTTAGGCAACGTTTTAACCTGTCCGTGAGTACGTGAGGATGGGTGACCGCCATTCGCCAGTGGCATTTTTATCTGAGCGCTTCCGTGCTTCGGAGGGCACGTTAAATTGTCGGTCCCGGCTATTTAAGTTGTTAAGCCATGACAGAGGCCTTGAGGCCGTCTAAAAACTCCGTCACCAGTGTTGGCCACTGACTCATACGAACTCACTTTCTTTTTTATGCTGTTATTTCTTTTTGTCATTACTACTCAAAGTTACTTTTTCCTAACTGGTTTAAAGGAATTACAATTTAGGGGTCTTCAAGTCAAGAGTAAATAGGTTCCTTCTAGGTAAGCATGCTCCATCTTAGACCTCACTACTGCTTAACATCAGGCAGAGTGAGGTCAAATGCTGACCTATTTAATTTAAAAAAAAAAAAAAAATTTGGTGGAGTGACATGATAAGAATGAGGTAAGGGCATAGAAATTATATGAAAAGTTACGAACGTGATTCCCTTATTTTCAAAAGGCAAGAAAACTGGGTATACAGCTTCAACGGTCTTCGGAAACCTTGGAGACGCTTCCTTGCAGAATTTGGGTGAGGGCCAATCAGGGTCTGTATCGAACAATTCTCTATTTCGGTTCACTTTATAATTTGATGGGTACCTGCAAATATAGAAGAGTTTGTAGGCATTTATCATATAAGACTCACCAAAACTAAGCAACAGTTTGTTCATTTACTGAACTAAACTTACAATATCTTTCCATTTTCAACAGGTTTCAATGACCCAGTTTCCACACTTGCATGTGGTAGATCAATACTCTTTGGGTGCTCGATTTTTAACTCAGCTCTGATATTGATGTTAGGTTTATCTAAAAAGAAGTATTTTTGGTAAAACTTGGTCATACTCAAATCACATTGCCGATCCACTTACCCGAACCTCTATTTCTAATTTTGGTGTAAATTAGCAAAGTAAATCTGACCGCACACTGTTCGGTGAGGGTTTATAGTGCGAACAGGAGAGGTAGCTTACGAGATAGATACGTTAAGTATATTTTAGAATGTGGATTTAAAGGGCTCAATATGATTACAAATGCCTAGATCCGTTGACAGTTTTTAGCAATTCATGTTTTTTGCCATCTTTCCCACTCATATAATAAAGCTGAAAGTTTTTGAGTTGGTTTAGATGTTTGTATGTTTGTGTTTCAATCACGCCTAAACCAGAGAACCGATTTGGATGAAACTTGGAATAGACGTAGATAGTGACCTGAAATAGCATATAAGCTAGTAAAATGTAAAGTGAATAAACTTACATCGATTTGGATCAAGGAATATATCCGGAAAGGAGGGTAATGGCCCAATTTCTTCTAAAATCTCAGTCCCATTTCTCATTTTATCTAAGGGCAATGCCTTCTTTGTCGGCAAGCCAGCATGTTTACCAATATGTCTTATGATCCTCTGTAATGATTGTGCAGTATCTAATGCGGTAACGCCCGTTTCTTTCTTCCACTCTTCATTGTATGTCGGACTGTCAATGAAGTATTGCACCACGGAGTTTCTATCTCCGTCCTTCTTCAGTTCTTTTATTTTGAGGCCGGAGATTTCACCCATCTTTACCATGTTGTTTTCAATGTTCTTGTAATCTGAAAGGTTTGATAATTTATTATAGCATTTTTGTGCCTACACTATATCTTACGTTGGTCTTAAGCTGGGTCTCCTGCGACACTGTTTTTGTTTTCTAACACCTAACATCAAACATCGAATAAAATATGGGCGTGGCCTACTGTTTTGTTAGCTCAAACAAGCAAACATGGTTATCCAAGGCGGATGGATAATATCCCAGCGTTTGCCTGCGGGGGAGGGGTAATTTCATTTCAACGTTGCTTTCGAACATTTTGCGTTTGGTTGTGCGTTTCGTAGATGTTTGATGTTCGTGTTTGAAAGTCGCAGCAGACGGAAATGTTTTGTTAGAATGTTTTATTAGTTTGTTTTGTTAATTTTAGGAGGAGACACGGCTTTATGTAATACTTGTCAGCTAAAACAACGGCGCGCACATGTCATTCAATATCGCTTATTTTACACCTTGTAACTAACCAGCAATTTATTTCCATTTTTGACATTTATTTGCCAGTCAACATTCTAAAGTAGTTACATATCAACACTTAGAGGTAGTAAATAACTGTTTATGTTTTATTCTTACCATAGTCCTCATCATGCTTCATCGTCTTCAAAAATGCAGTTTGGAACTTCAGCCATTTAATCTCTATTTCAATATATTCTGCTAAGGCTTTGCTCAATTCTTTCAGAGTTCTAAAATTAAAAAAAATAATATGTAAATATTCAGAGATAACATTTATTGATTGATTGGATGAAAGAAACAATGCTCACCCTTGAGCGATTTGCATCTTCTTAAACATATCCAAGTGACACAAAACGCCGTTCCTAAACTTTTCAGCCAAATCAAACTTCGTATGCAGCTTGATACTAAGGTCTAGATGTTTCAGTGAGCTATTAAAGTCACCACTGACAGCTAAGGCCCCACCAAGGGCAAAGTGGCTTATAGGGAATGCTGGGTCATGGTCAACAGCCGCTTCTAACACTACAGCAGCATCGTCACTGTGCTTACTGCGGTGTAAAATAGAGCCCATGCATAAGAGGGCAATATTTTTATATTGTCTGAAATGTAATACACATAGATATAGAGAAACAGGATCGCGACAGTATCCTGGTAGACTCATGAGGTCACTGATATGATAAAAATTATTGTCACAATACCTCTTATTAACAAAGAAATGTTGTACCTACAGTTATTCATTCAATATATACTGTTCATTACTAATAACAAATGCGTAAGTAGGTCAAAATATGTGTAGTTGTGATAAAGTTAAGATAAAAACACAAAAATTACAATCCACCATAAGTTCTCAATTTTATTTCAATTTTGTTAGGCTCAATGCACATTGAATTGGCAGCGACAAGACATTACAAACCTTATATAGACCTTATATAGACGACCTCTGTAGCGCAGTGGGCGAAGGCCCGCCTGCGACGCAAAAGGTTGCGGGTTCGATCCCCGCGGCGGGACCAATGTTTGTATGATCTACAAATATTTGTCTCGGGTCTGGGTGTTTCTATATATAATATGTATGTATTTACAAACAAAAAGTATATAAGTAGTATATCAGTCATCTTAGTACCCATAACACAAGCTCTGCTTACTTTGGGGCTAGATGATGCTGTGTGAAAAGTCCAGCATTATTTATTATTTATTTATTTATTATGAACAATGCAACAAGATATAGAAACGCTTGATAGAATGTACGACGCACGACTGCGCGAGACTGCTCGAGCCTTCGCGACACCTCGTTCATTCTATACCTTGTTACATTGCTCATAAGGTTTATATTGTCTTGTTACGTCTCGTCATGTCGCATCGCTGCCATTTCAATGTGCATTGAGCCTTAAAATCAGATCATCCCAGACCTCAACACGGTAGTCAATATTCTGTAATGATGATGAACAAAAAAATACTATTCAATACATCATTTTTATACCTAGGTGCATGATGAACAGCTCTCCGGCTACATTCCAATGCTTTTGGCACATTTCCTTTGACCCTCCAGTAGATGGCAGCTAGATTATAATGCAGCCAAGAAGAGCTGTTTTTACGGAGAACATCTGACAGCCAATGTCCAAATTGATCAACTGTCATTATAGGAGAGAATAACTCGGGGAGGGCAACCTCTGCTGTTGCATTTAGATGTTCTCGGTTTTTCATACCCTGGAATTATAATATTATGTACCCTTACAAATTAAAACTGTTCACTTGTTGCGGGACCACTCTGGCTGCAAATAACAAGAAGCAGAACGGAGTGGAAGCGGTTGGAGGACGCCTATGTATCCACAGGACATGCTGAGTAGGACTGGTGTGCAAAATATAATTAAGAAAAAATGTAAAACCCTCAGTATAAACAGACGCTTTGAAATTGAAATTGAAACTTGTATAATGCTTAACCATTATCAGTACAGTGCAGCAAGATACAGGAAAATTAAATGGTAGAACTTAATTACTGTTAGTACAAGGAAAATATTCATTTCAATACTACCTTAAAGTACTTTTACGAAAAATTTGTTTTATCTGTCAAGTATTTTCGCTAAAACTGTACTTTAAGCATATTTACCCATCATACAGAAATGAATCTTGACGTCTAAGGAATAAGGTTGAACCTGAATGTGCACACAAAAGCCAGCTAAATGCGTGATTTTATTTCAAAGTTCAAATCTTTTTTTCTAAATGTTGGCAAACTGATAACTGTATAACAATCTTTAACAAAATAATCATACATTTATTCAGAATCAAACAAAATATAGAATATAAGCAATAGTGACCACAATTATTTTAAAATAAGGTTTGAATTTGTCTGAACAGTCGGGCTCGGAGCGTGCCTCGCAATACTTGCCAGTGTCTCACATTTGTGGGACCACTCGTGCCTCAGAAAAAAAACCACCCAGACCCCGAGACAAATACTTATAGATAATACAAACATTGGTCCTCAACAGTTGGGGATCAAACCCGCAACCTTTTGCATCGCAGGAGTGCCTTCGCTCACTGCTCTACAGAGGCTGTCAATGAGAATTAGACTACTTACATTTAAATGCTCAAAAGCAAACATGCTGAAAGTCAAGGAGGATATCTTTTTACAATCTGGAACCTCAGTATCTCCATATTCTAGTCTCTGCAGTGAAAACTCCTTCTCCGGAATACCCTGGAACCTTCCATCTTCTAAAAAGCTTGTGTACCAATCCAACAGGTCTATGTTACCCACTTTCTTACAAAACTTATTCTCTGCCATATGCTTATCGAAACTAGCTTCAGATTCCAGTTTTATCCACAGTTTGTTAACATTTTTTTGTCTATAGATGAGGTTGTTGTATATAGTGAAAATATTCTCCCATCGTGTATCCTGATTCAAGAATGATAGCAAATCGAACGGGTTTGCCATCAAAAAAGGAGAATCATCCTGTAAAATAATAAGAAAGCGATTAAATCTCGAACAATTGTTACCTTCTTTACTTAGTTTTTTAAAAAGCCGGGTCGTCTAGTTTAGATGAATAGGAACGAATTAGGTAACCTACATAGAAGATGTGCTATTGATAGTAACTTCTAATGGCATATTTATAGTAAAAACAACAGTAATTTACCCTGGGTTGAATAAGCCCTGTTTCAGTGACCATCCAGTGATTTGTGGCCTGTGCTAGAGCGATTCGAGCGCTTAGCCAACACAAAAGCCAAACAAACTTCATTTTTACACTTTCACAAATGTATCATTACAAACATACACATAGTTTTAATTTAGAAAACCGTAAACAAAGTAATTCTCATGAGGGAAATTATTTCCAATCCTGTGTAAAGTAAAACTGTAAAGTTTTGACAGACAAGACAGACAGGACGGTCTCTCTGTCTGTTTTTCATTGACAGACTTGACATAATGACAATGACAATTATTAAACGGTCTACAATCTCAGCCCAGAGTCCCAGACTATAGTTACTCTGATGTTCCAGACCTTCTATGTTAAGCTTCTATGTCATTGTCCCAGACTCAGAGTCATGAAGTCCCAGTTCCCAGACGAGTCCCACACACCCATACTATACGTACGTACGTATGAGGACGGACGGTACGTAGTGTTTTCAAATGCATTTTTTGTTTCCAAAACTATTTCGTTACGTTTAAACTTCGATGATTGATCGAAGCGTTTAAAGATGATTTAAACAGCATCAGGCAGAAGGCAACTTATTTGCTACACTCAACGGCACGCTATAGTGATTGGGACATAATTGGTAATTATTTAAGGGTGCCCAGTGGCGGCGTAGCGTGGTTTGGTACCCGGGGCGGTTTTCAATTGAGCATTGTGGCACTATAGGTAGGTAAGTATACTAGTATGTGCCTTTATTAGTGAATAATAGGCAATGATCTTTTTAAAAGATTATTGTAAAGTAAAGTAAAGTAAAGTAAAGTAAAAGTTTATTTTGCTAAAATTGTGGTAGGTACAAGTTACAAGGTACAAGTTACATTCATGTTATTAGCAAAAAAGGTAACCACTCAGCATCGTGCAAGTGCAGAGAAGGATACCTCCCCTGCACAAGCGCTGGTATTATGTGGCACCAGATGCGAGCGCGCGACAGACGCTGCGATTACATGCGTTTAAACTAAGTAAGCTAAAGATACAGTTGTGTATTTAGAGAAATTAAAATTTAAACAAATAAAATAAAATAAAATTTACCCATAAAAGCAACAAAAATTATATAAAACTTTTTTTGATCACAATCAAGAACTATACAGAGATAAGTGAGTACTTAATATTAAGTTAAACAAAGCAAATACCTGCTTTGATAAAATAAGACTGAACACAAAACGGCTACCTTGCAGAACAAGCTTTTTGTAGTTCTAAAAGAAATATTTTATAGTTTTTTTTAAATGTAAAAATTGAGTTTAAATTTTTTAGTGGCGGGGGCAAGTTGTTCCAGCATTTCGTGGCAGCATAGCGAAAGCTATGCTGCCACTATTGCTATTAGGTCTTCAAATCACGACGTCAAAGTCAAAGTCAGACGGTCAAGTCAAAGATGGTTGCGGGTTCGATCCCCGCCGGGGTGAAAATGTTTGTTTGTGGGCTTCGATCATTACTCTATAGTTCGTCCGAGTTTGTGGGTATGATCTACAGATTATATTTGTCTCGGTTCTGGGTGTTTTCTATGTACCTACTTACTAAGTATAATATTTTGTATTTATTTACAAACAAAAAGGATTAGAACTATAAAATTACAAAATTATAAACAAAAAGTACCTATATCAGTAGTAGGTACCTACCTATACCCATAAAAAAAGCTCTGCTTGGGGTTTAGTTACAACATTATCTATGTTGTGTGAAAAGTCCAGCATTATTTATTTATTTTTATGTGTCTCACTAGAACATATTCAAAGGATTAGAACTCGATACGATCTGTGAGAATGCTACCACCATGCCTCGGGAATAATAAGTATACCTAACTTCCTATTAGCCTTCATCCAGCCAAGAGAGAGCACCTCTACCTACATGACATTTTCCGTACCTATAAATAAGTAGACGAATTTTAGTTTTATCGCGGTTGTAGTAGAACATGTTTTTGTCTAACACAGATCATTTACCAAGTAGGTACTACCGTTGATAGAGATTATGGTCAAGTAAGTCGAAACTCAAGATAATTTACAACATAATCTACTGGTATCCTACCTATCCTAATAATATAATAAATCTGAAAGTTTGTGAGTATGTTTGGATGTTTGTATGTTTGTGTAACAATCACGCCTAAACCAGTGAACCGATTTGGATGAAACTTGGAATAGGCGTAGATAGTGACCTGGAATAGCTTATAGGCTATTCAAAATGAAATGTTGGTACCACGCGGGCGAGGCCGCGCGCTATAATATAACGTAGGTAAAATTAGGGTGACAGTAAGCATAATGTCGGTAAAGAGGTATAGGCAGTCATTTTCGTAGCGGGTCTACGAACACGTAGGTATTTTTTGTATTCGTAGACCCGGAATAACCAAGCTCATTGCATCCGTTTCCTGTCCGTTTTTATTACTGAATTAGGTATTTGAAAATACAACTATTTATTTAGGCAAGTATATAGGTACCTAATTATGTACCTATGTAGAAAGGTAAAAGGTTAAACAGATTTAATCATTATAAGAACGCACACGGTTCCTTGTAAACAAAGTAAGTACCTAAGTATTTTATATCTACCTACCTAATTCTAAACATTCACAGAAAAATAACAACTTGAACAGTGAATTATATGTATACCTAGGTATATTTGAAAACCAGCCTTTGAAATAATAAGAATTCTCGCTTCAATAACAAACCTACTGGTACACATTCTTGCCCGACTTACTAAGTTGTAAGTATGTAGATACACAATGAGGTGCATTCCTTCCCCTCATGTTCCTAGGTTTCAATGCGCATGCCCGAAAAATAACCTCATTCAATCCACGCCTTAGGTCATCCACACCAGTCACAGTAAAACCACTACGATAAGCACAAAGGACTATTTATTACAGCATTCGAATTAGTGTGATGTGCTAAATGGGAGTGCATTCTGCTGTCGTATATCCCTCGCTGCGTCTTCCGGCATCGATCGGCCATGTATCTCCAATAACGTGAACATTATGTGAGCACAGTGTTCAAAGTGTAGTGGGGAAGAAAATGGTAAATGTCGCACAAGTACAGTCGCCGCCAAATTTGGATGTGCGTGACGAACCGAACTGCACAAAAGAAAATAATATAAGGAGTGTTAAAGTTGTTGAGTATAAGGTGATCATCTTACGACGTGCAACTAATTAGATTAGCATATTTCTTACAAGACATTAATGTGATTTTGTGTTTTAGGGTATTCTTTGGACATGTGGTCTGAAGGAGACGTGTATAACTGCCTTATGGCTTCCATTAGGTGCTCTCATATTTTGTTACGTGACAGCTACCATATTCCAGTCAGATGATATTCACGAAACGCACTGTAGAGTAAGTATCATCTTTGTAATTTAATAAACACCATAACCCACCACTTATCACCTTTATTTATCAAAACATCAAGCTGCAATAAATTTATAAATTAATTTTGGATGTTTTTAAATATTTAACGACTAAAATACATATTTTTAATAATACATTTTGTTATATAAAGTTTCACAATCATTATATTTTTAGGTATACAACGTAGTGCCATCAATAAGTGCTATAACGGGCATCAGCCCGCAGAGATACGTTTGGCGAATATGTATCGCTTTTCACTTAGGACCAAGGTTGTTGATAGGAAGTTTGTATTACAACTATCACCAGCAACGCACTGCGCATATCATCGAGGAGCAGGCTAGTTCTATTTTAAGATACTCCATCTAGATATTTTTAGATACTGACCTAAGCCCTAGATAGAAGACCTACCTAGTTTTATTTTAGTTGTTTCAAAACTAGTCTCCAATTTGATAGTTACGTTTTGTTCTTAGATATTGCTCGTAGACAGTTTATATTTAAGCTTTCTGGTAACCACTTATATAAAACCTTAACTGCAGGGTTGATTATGAGCTTCTAAAGCTTTTCTAAATTATAGTATTTTTTACGTAGGAACGTATCCCTGACACATAGAACTTTTACGTTTCACGCTGCAGCAATTATGAAAAACTTTGAAACAAATACAATCTAGTCATTTTACAACATTACAGAAATTCTCTAAGGCCTAGTGAGATCGAAAATACTTAAATAACAAATGTTTTTGTCTATTTCCTTTTTAATCATTTCTTATAATAAAAAAAGAGAGCCTTGTCACGGAACTGTTCCTATGTGAAAACAACTATAACTAAACTAGCTGACCCGCGCGACTTCGTCTGCGCATTTTGTTCCCGCTTTTCTGTTGAAATTTTTCCTGAATTTTCTTTGCTATAAACCTCACGGAGCCCAAGACCTTTCCAACGAATGCAAAACCGTGTAAATCGGTTCGTGCGTTCCGGAGTTATAGCGTCAGGAAGGAAAACCCGACTTATTTTTTTAAAGTAGATAATTATGTGTCAATCAAAACATACAAAATTGGTCAATGACCTACCAACTGAATGTAAAGTTCCTAAAAGATTAGCGGTGTTACCTCGATAGATTGCTATATTTTTAATTCTCTAGGTAAATCAGGTAAAATGTTAAAGTCAAAGTCAAAGTCAAAAAGCATTTATTCAGTAGTACCGCTGGGATCACTTTGAAACGTCTTAAAACTAAGTGATTTTACTCCTGTTCCTTCGCGACCAATACCGTTACATTTTCTTCTTTCATTTCAGGCACAGCTTCAAGCGAAAAACCTAGGGTTAGCTTGCTATTGGCTGAATTTTATAGAGCTACTCGCATTAACTGGCGTCACTTACGTCTCCAACAGGGAGAATTACTGTAAGTTTACGTAGTTCTAAAACATTATACCTACCTAACAAATACGTTTATTTTAATTTTGGAGATATTGTTTCAAAAGTACCTACCTAACGTAAACCAGAGATAGAGAGAACGTAGGTATATCTTAGGTACTACATGTGAATATAGCTAAGGTGCTGGTTTCCTTCACGATGTTTTCCTACACCGTTTACAGCTCGTTTTTCTTAATAAGTTTTATACAGGTGTCAGTAGGTATACAGTTTACGAGACACGCTGTATATCAAATAGACCTATGTTCTCTTTCTGTTCCAGTTTTACACGAGAAGATTTTCATAATCTTCATGGTAGCTAGCCTCCTCCACATGTACTGCCGCGCCAAGGTCGGCTGCGTAGGCGCTGATGAAGTAGAACCGGTGCAGACTAACAAGTTGGTGTGGACACTGTTTTTCGTGGCTATCATTGCTACGGTTGGACTTATCGTGTTCTTTTTGAGACATCGGTTGCTTTGCAGACCTCTAGGTGAGTGAGCAATGTATAGGCTTAAAAATATTTAAAAAGAGATTGTGAGAGTCGATTCGAAATCGATTTATCAATTACTAGCTGTCCGTCGTGGTATTACCCGTGGCCCTGGTCTTAAGACCAGGACCACTTATTATAATTATTATGAATTCATCTAGCCTCTATTCATCAGGGATATTGTAGGATTCTAATACTTAGTGAAATAATTTTCAAATCGGTCCAGTAGTTTCGGAGCCTATTCAATTCAAACAAAAAACAAATCTTTTCTCTTTATAAAATTAATAATAATGTAGGAAACTCAAACATAATAAAAATAAAGTGATGCTTTGAATAAAAATGCAGTCTAGCACATTTTAGTTAGTAGTTAATGGTTTTTTTTATAAATCTTTTAATCACATAAGTCAGTAAGGGTACTCAGAGTCACTAACGTCTATTAAATCCTAATATCGTTTTTTTTTTAAACGTTTCTTTACCATAGATCGATTTAATTAGTCGTTACTGACTCTGAGTGCGGTTAGTTCAAAGATATCTGAATCATCTTTAATTATTTATCATCAACTAACTAAAAGTGAGGTGAGGCCTATAGTTCTATGAATAAAATGCGTAGCAGTTTTGTCGGGTACTTGCAGGATTTTTTTATTACACTTTTAATCACTAGATAGGTAGGTACTGATTTTAATTTGTACTTTGAACCTTTCACATCGTCAACTAGTAAGTTCAGTTCTAGTAAGTAGTAAGTTCAGTGGTAACTCAGTTCAAAGTAAGGTGTTGCTATAAAAATGCGTAGCACTTTGGTAGGTAACAATTTTTGGGTTATTGAACGTTTAATCACTACGATATTAATCTTAAGTACCTACTTTGAAGAATCATCTAAAATATCATCAACTAACTGTAGAACCCTACGCTTAAACTTCCTAGTTTGCTTAGCATCCATTGCATAGAGATCTGGCAGCAAGCTCAACAGGAACATTTTTTTATGGTCACCCTGAAGCGCGGTCGTCTCATCCATATAGGCTGACGTTTCTACCTCTCTTCTATGTTCTAATTCAAGAGGATCTGCTTTTTTCTTCTTCGGTACTGGAGAAGGTACAGGCGAGATGTATTCATTTGAGGAGACGTCGCATGTTTCCGGGCTTCTATTTAAATCTTCAACTTCGACTTTCACTTCGTCATACATATCGTCATCCTCTTCGTAGATCAGAATATTAGAGCTTTCAGTCTCAGGCTGCGCCTCGCTTTTCTCGGCTGATGATTTTTGGCAGGACTTGATGTAGGGATAGACGTATTGCATTGCATCCAGCAGGTAGTATGGTCTCTTTATAACGTTGGCCGACTTACTTTCCCTCTTGTAGCGACCAACAACAGCACGTATGTTTTTGAACTTTTCTTTGCATTTTGGACCTAAAACAAAACATTATTTTAGTGGATAGGTAAAATGTCAATAGAACATTAATTCTAACGTAGTAGGTTATAATAAAGGTGCATTTACGCGATGCGATTTCAACCCATACGATATCGTATCGCACGCCAATTTTTCACGTGTAAACGCTCATCTACACACTCGATACGGATCGTGATCCAGGATCACGATATGTATCGAGTGTGTAGTGCGTATCGCGGATCGTGATACGGATCGCCGAATTTCTGAAAATCCACGATCTGTACCCATCTCCATAGTATCGTCGATCCATATCGAGTGTATAATCTGTGGTCTGTGATTTGACAGAAAATGTATGGATCAAATGTCAAATATTGTAATTTTTATCGTCTGTGGTGAATGAAATCTACCGTTGTACTGACGCGATACGTATCGAGTGTGTAGTATGTAGTTTCGATCCAAAATATCGTGATCCTGGATCACGACCCATATCGAGCGTGTAGATCTGCGTATCGCGGATCGTGATACGGATCGCTGAATAAAATCCTGTCTCACGATCCAAATATCATGATCCGTATCGAGTGTGTAGCATCCCCCATACGATGAGCGTTTACGCGTGAAAAATTACCGTACGTTACGATATCGTATGGGTTGAAATCGAATCGTGTAAATGCACTTAAAGTTAGCGCGACGCTCGTCGTCGCTCGGCGCGTTCAATGGGCGTTCGCAAATCGTACGAAAAATCGCATCTTGTAAATGCAAGGTGCATTTACCATCCTCAAGTAACAAATTATTTCTTCTATTATTTATTTGAAAGCATGTTGCCTGTCCATCAAGGCAGGAAACATACTAAATCTTTAAAAATATTTTTTCTGATTTTGTAAACAAATTGGGTAAATAAGTTACCTATAAGTTACCTATAGGTAACTTATTTTTTATTATCATTATAATAATAATAAAATTATCTACGTAGGTTCAAATTAACAATGGTAATGAATTAAACCTATTTGCTGCTTATTTAGCTAAGTAGCTAGTATTTCGTACAAAAATACCTATTAACTTATAAAAATGACGGTTACCTGACCAGCCGACAACGCGCCCCACTTCAGCCCAAGCTTTGTCCGTGATGTTTCTTCGATAATACTCCGCGGTGTCTGTTTTGTACAAACACGGATACTTTTCCACTTCTGTCACTAATTTCAAGTTCAATCGCTCCTGCAGTGCGACATCCATTTTATATCCTCTCCTATCCTATCATATACAATGTTTGCTACTTACAGTTGAAAATAGCCCATAAAATCTATGTTGATTTAGGAACGTGACGCGAATGACGCCTTAACTAGTCGCGGACTGGTGTCTGAGCAACTGAATGAGAATGAATGAATTGTGTAGGTATGACACGTGCCGATCGAACCCGAATTCCGACTCCGACCGACCGACGTGACCCGAACCACTCCGAACTCGTCGGCATCGGCATTCATATTTTGTTATCATCTCTCTCTTTACTTCGCTGTATTTGTTTCTATCAATGTTTGATTCCTTATCAAATATTGATTGATATGATGCTCTTCGATTTACTATGTAGATAGGTATGTAATACTCGTAATGTGTAGGTAGGCCCATCTAAGTAATTAATTTCAATTATTTTGACAAATTGGGAGGTAGGTAATAGTAAAGTTAAATAAAATAATACTTAATAAATAAAAAAACGAATATTTTGTAACATCATTGAGTGGCACTCCGGGAGTGACGACAGAAGTGAAAACTTGAACAAGGTGTCGGTAACGGTTCTAAACTTAAAAAAAGTACAAAAAAGGAACAAATTTGTCGATCTTTGTCAAAAAGAACTACAGATGGTGTCGGTACCATGTTGCGAATTAGTTGGTTTTTTCCCATCTCAAAAATGCCTAACGCGCATAAAGAAGCTTTCATTCAAAAACAACACATTTAGGCAATTAAGGCATAGACAAAATACCTATATTATTATGATTAATCGAGATCATTATTTTCAGCGTTTACATGGTTCTCCGTCTGCGAGTATATCCTGGCGACAGCAAACATGGCCTTCCACGCAGTGGTGGTTCGAGATCTTCCACTGCACCAATTGCAAGTCGTTCTTCCTACAGAGAAGACTGACTGAGATACATTATCAATTATGATACTTTTTGGGACTGCAAATGCTACTAGATACCAAAAAAATCGGCGCACAGTTTTATAGCATGCAGTAAAATTATTTCAGGAATCTCATGTTTTTCAGACGAAAGAAGATAAAGATCTAGTATTGCTAAGAAGATTGACCACAAATAAATTTTAGCAATTAGCAAGAACTATTCGCGTAATGAATTTGCTCTGTTTGACTAGGAAGTTTGTTGTAGTTCCATTTTTAAAAAACAAAACCGTAAGCCTGTCAATGGATGGTTGCAACTTTTTGATCGGTTTTTGACTCTAACCAAGTGATTTGAATGACTATAGGATGAACTTACTTACGTACAACCGTTCACGTTCTTCCAAATTGTTTGAGTGCGTTTAGTTTATTTTGAGTTTAAAGGTCAAGATGGCTTCTGTTCAGAAGAACCTATGAATAATTCAAATGAGAGTTTTTGTCAAATTGCTACTGAGTGAGAATCGGTAATATAATGGTTAAATGGTGTTTTTTGAGTATGAGAATCGGTAATGTAAAAGGTTAAATGCTTATTTAAGTAGGTAAATAAAAGGTCACAATAGGTTTACACGAATAATGGTACTTACCTGATTTTTTTTTCCAATATAATATAAAAACTGAAAGAAAACTAGTGAAACTACCATTTGATTTTTGAGAATGGTGTGATAGGCACACCCAGCACTATTTACCTTAGCACATTTTGAATAATATCAACATACTTTAATTATTTAGTAACACGTGAAAAAACTTACAGTAGTACGAACGACCAATCTTTGTCTCTGTGAAGTTAGGTGCACTAAACAATTGCGCAGGTTTCTTAGAAGCGAGATAGGACGATGCAACAAACTAAGCGAGTGAGCGAGGCAGCTATACAACTGTCTTCATCTTTTAGGCTTCATCAAAAATGGGTTCTGCGTAGCTACTTTAGAGAGCTAAAGATCGGTTGTGCGTACTGTACCTACCTATATCTCTCCCTTAGTACGAGTAATCTCTTAGTTTGAATCAAATTAGTCTGTGTAGATCTTCCATTTTAGACAACTCATTTTGACTAAAATATACTCATACTAGCTGTCCGCTGCGGTGTTACCCGCGATCCCTCGGGAAAACTTCACTTCCCCGGGATAAAATATAGCCTATGTTCATCGGGGATAATGTAGGATTCTATTGGTTAAAGAATTTTTCAAATCGGTCCAGTAGTTTCGGAGCCTATTCATTTCAAACAAACAAACATACAAACAATTTTTTTCTCTTTAATAATATTAGTATAGAAAAGCAGATTTTATAGACTAGAGATATTTTACCATAACCATCTCCTAGTAAAATCAAAAGTTGTTTTGCAATCGGTAAAATCTATGCTTTGGATATTTGCTGGCGCTCGTTGAAGTCTTTTGTATGAGCGTGTTCTAACGAAGTTGAACTGATAAGATTAATAGAAAAGATTTCAACGCGCTCCAAAATCATCGTAAGTTTTCATCAACTAAAAAAAACACAATTTCAGTTTGGTACTTATTAAAAGTTTACCTATACTTACGTTATAATTATAGTCTTCATATTTTTTTACACAATACAAACAAAATCCATAGACTTCTACTGCGTTCTTCAAGTTTCGTCGAATATTTCTTTTAACGCAAAGCAATCGATTTTGTATGAAAATTACATTTTAACGAATAAACATACGAGTATGGAGGTTGTTTTCGTATTAGATCTGCTAATTTATTTATTACATATAATTATATCATATTAAGTAATTTATTAATTTCGTAACTTAAGTCAGAATTAATTATAATATTACCTACACTCCAGTTTTCATTAATTTTATATTGTAAGTACATAATATTATTGTCAACATTCTATTTAAGTGAATTTACTTACTATAAAACAAAATCTGTTATTAATAGGTAGGTAGACTTAATCACCATGATTTCGGGTCTAGGTTTTTCCTGTTTTAGACTAAAACTAGGTACAGTAATCAACGAAAGTCGATTTACATTTGATGTTTCATAAATCTGAATATTTCCGAAATAAGGAACATCATGACCGCAATTTTGTCAAATTTTTGAAGATAAAGTTTTGGTTCGTAATAATTTCTCAAGTATTTTCTTAGTTATAGAAAACAACATTTTAGAAAGTCCAGCTGTTAATCGACTTTCGTTGCTCACTGTAGGTACTTACCTTTTTAGTTTTTGTTACAAAACTTCATAATACCTGAGTGGCATAGACTAGGTACCTACCTACTTTTTAAGCTAGAAAATCCGCTGGAAGAATCTTTAGGTAATTAAATAACAAATTAGTACATGCCACAAATTTTAAACAGTTTATCTGACCCGGTGAGAGTGGCGCTATTGGTTTTGACAGAATTTTTTTCCAGTAAAATTCGTTAGTTCCTCTTTAGGCCACCGGTCCATATAAGTTTGTGGCACTGTAATATAACAGTGGTTATTTATCTGTCACATTACTGATACACTCATGTCAATTCTAGATTTAAATCTAAAGCTGTTCTAATATCATAAGTCTAAGTCGGACCTCTATAAATAGATATTAAGATACCGTCAGGTGTACAAACATATAGGTGAAGTGAGGTGACGTAAAACACAATGGAAGCATACCTATCTATCGCTAAAGTATAATATAATATAATAATATAATATCTCCGTCGCGGCAGACCGAGACGGAGATGGCGGGATGAACTCGACAAATTTGCGAACGATTGGGAGAGCCTTGCGCAGGATCGAGACGTCTGGAAGGAGTGGGGGGAGGCCTTTGCCCAGCAGTGGGACAGCAATGGCTAATAATAATAATATATTTATATCTTATATTTGACGACTTCTGTAGTGGCAGTGGGCGAAGGCCCGCTTGCGAAGCAAAAGGTTGCGGGCATCGCTCCGGGCAGGTCAAATGTATGTATAATCCACAGATATTTGTCTCGGGTCTGAGTGTTTTCTATATATAATGTGTATGTATTTACAAACAAAAAGTATATAAGTAGTATCAGTACCTATAAAACAAGCTCTGCTTACTTTGGGGCTAGAAGATTATTTATAATAAAAGTATATATAGCCTCACGGTTAACACTTAAAAAGTTTCGATATCATGACCCATTTTTTAATGTAAGTACCTACCTAAGTACCTACCTTATAAATATTCTTTGCGTCCTACGTGAGATTCTTGCCCTTAGATATGAATGCTTCCATTTTATTTTAATTTACATAAGAAAACTACGTACCTAACTTGATTGACAGTACAAACAAAAGCAATTCAATTCAATTATTTCATTCATACCTACATACCTACTTAATTTACA
Source organism: Epirrhoe alternata (assembly GCA_963565295.1). Lineage (NCBI taxonomy): Eukaryota > Metazoa > Arthropoda > Insecta > Lepidoptera > Geometridae > Epirrhoe > Epirrhoe alternata. The sequence continues at coordinate 4,775,108 of OY751381.1, read as the reverse complement.
ACGGACCCCGCAGTAGGACAAGCCTGTATCGCGGTAGTCCGAGTAAAAAGACTTTTATAAAAATATAAGAAACAATTTTTTTGCGCTTACGTTGCAAACGCTGGCTGAACCCTAATATTTAGTATAAGCATAACACCCGTGCGAAGCCGGGGCGGGTTACAAACTAAATAGCTAAACTTTTGTACATAGTAGGCATTCAAATTAATAGGCATATTTTTATGACACAAAATATACCTAGGTAACAAATACATGTTCACTTTATACGGTTTGTTATTATTAAAGATAAAACTTGTTTAGGCGCGTTTGTCAGTTTGAGATGAGAAAAAAAAAATTGGATTCGCCTCGACTGCTCACTAACACCGGGTTATTTTTAAGTTTAGAACCGTTCAAGTTATCACTTCTGCCGGCACTCCTGGAGTGCCAATGTATTTTTTAATTATATTATTGTTTGTCTTTAATCTATTCTAATTTGATATTTATTTAAAGCGCCTGAAAAAAATGTTCAATTAACTGAAAATATAAAATACCTACCTAATATTTTTGACAAAGAAGTTTCCCTCTATAGTTGTACACCTGTTAAATTGATCAATATCGACGTAGTTTTAAACATTTATAAGGTTTTCAATTAATAGTTTAGCTTATTGTTAAGGTACGATTAAGTGCTATTAAAGGTGGGCATGGTTCTTTTATCATTTGGTAAAAGACCATGAAGTTTGAAAAGAGGTGAATGTTTTGCCAACTTTAAGTCAACTCTTCAGTGACCAAATAGAAAACCTGCCAAAATGTTAATTCCTTTTAGGCATCTATAATTTATATTATAAGTTAGTGATTATTCAATAAGGGCTGTTATCTCAATCGAAAATATAACTTTTACGGTACAGTTAATAACAGTTTGACACTTATCAAATCAAAATCTGTCAAATTATAGTTCCAATAGAAAATCTAACGATTGAGGAATCAGGTTAAAATAGGTGAATGACAGTTATCATCATATTTTGGTAACTAAAAGGTAAAGATATTGCTTTAGAAACCTAGAAATTATAATTACCTACCTACTTAGGTAGAAAATATTTGATGCACAGAGAATTATACGACACAAAGTAAAGAATTGTCTGAAAAGTATTAATTGGTTGTAAACGTTATTGTTACTTATTATTCAAATTATTGAATTATTTGTAGAATTAAGCAGACTAAATTAAAAATAATTATCTAAGAAACGTTATTTGCTTCTCATATTATTATTATGTTGATAAGTTGTTACTTAGATACTTAATTAGTTTCACTTAGTAGTTAGTCGAACATGTTACGTACAGATTTACGAATAAATAACGACTCTCTGTAATAGTGTAACCATGATTCATTGAAGTTTTATTTCAAACCAAACCAATAAAAAAATGGGTTAAAACCAACCCATTTTTTTATAAAAATCCTCTCCCCGCCCCGAAACATAAATAACCTAGATACTTACTTCCAAACATAACTGAAGTAGAACAATTCAGTTATTTATTCACTTTAAATTATCATTACAGATTAATTTTAAATTTTCAAATTGTTCTGCTGAACAAATTGTTCTGCTACAAAACTGCCTATGAAACATAATATGATTCACCTAAAGCCCCCAGGAAAGCTTTTTAGAGTTTAGTTAGATAAGCTAGAAATGGCACATAGCTGTCATCTACTTTGTAATTCTGGAAATAATTTATCAGCCACCACGATAAATTGTTTGACAATCCATCTACCGGGCCAACAAGTAAACACACAAACACAAATACACTGCATTGATAGATGGCGTTAGTATGAGCTAGCTAGTTTGTTTGGTAGAGAGAAACAGACTATCGGTCTGTCTCATTCATTGACAAAGATGGCGGCAAACAGGAGCTAGGGCAGGTATAAAACTTTTGCATGTGTTAGTGTATACGAACACAAAATTTCACGTTTGACCACTCTGCCTCATGCACACATGTACAGAGCACGGGCGGGTGCGGGGCAGGGGGAGTAACGTCCGTGAAGTTGTGTCAGCATATGCGCAAACGAGGTGCGCATTCGTCGCGTGCGTTGTCGGGATTCTTTGTGCCATTCTTTGCATACCAATAAGAGTATATTCTTTTAAAATACTCAGAAATTGATATTCTATCAAAATTCGGCCCTTCACGTCAACTTCAAACACCATTTTAGGTAAGTCAAATTATTATTCAGAGTGTTTTTCATACAAGTAACTCGAGTTTTCGGTGATTTTTATTCGGGAATGTCAACAATGCGATCGCGATCCTGCAATATTTTACATAGTTGTCGTGTTTGCTTCGCCGCTACTTCCGGCCGTTCGGGTGTCGGCATTTCGCGATGTAAACATTATCTAGTTTTAGGATTCAGCTGCATTTAAGCGAGCTGTCGGGAATGAAGTGTGGCCAAGGTGCTTGTTGTTGAATTCGGCCGAGTGTGCTTGCTGTGATGGCGCAATTTTCGAAAGACGCGGTACGGTATCGGTCGCCCGCGATACACTTCAGTCGCGTTGGTGGCTGCATGCGATTTGACGTATTCTGCGCGTGTGATGTCACTTGTCAGCCAATTTCGTGAAATGTCAAACGTATTACATGTAACGCGCGAGTGAATTGTAAACAAATTACAGTGGAATTGTTCATAATTACAGTGAATTATATTGAATAAAATGGACTGTTTTTACTCGAAATTTTATCCAAGACGTGAGTATTTATTGATAAAAGTTATAAATAACATTCGCATTCCTTGCATAGTTTCATGAATAACTGGGATAGTTGACGGCAACTGTGTCTTTTCGGCGACCAACAACGGTTTTTAATATTTTTTATCGGGTAACTAGCTTTATGGAGTTGGTAAAATATTAATTAATGTAAAAATAATTAAGAAATTATGATACTTATGTAAAAATAATTAATAAATTAGATCATTAAAAGGCAAAGGAAGTTAAATTTATTAAACTTTTAATAACAAAAAAAAAGGATTTTTTTATCATTTCAATTTACAAAAAATGTGTAAAAGTTAAAAAAAAAACCTTATAAAAATGTAAGCTTATAGGTAAGCTTTTAATTGTCTTAATTGCTTATCTACAATTCCATTCCCTTAATGACCTAATTAACTTAACTAAATTTTACGAAACATACCTAGTTACCTACTAATAATAAACAAGTGCCTTTTACAATTTTTTATATAAGTATCTATTATGAAATTAAATCTCATTTAGAAGAATAAATACTGTGAAAAAAACTTTTGCATTGAATGCAAAATTTTATTTAATTATTTTCATGTTTCGGCATCATTAAACGCATTTATTTAATCAAGTATTAAAATAATTTACAACATTTAAAAAACATTCTAAGCAAAGGAAAACTGTTTTTTTTTTATTTAAAATATACTTAAAGTGAAATAAAATTCGTTTTTATTTAATGAGAAAAACATTGTACCTACTAGTTACAAGTCATCTATCTACAATTATAACAATGAAATGGATAAATCTTATTTTAATAAGTTAATTAAAAGCATTTTTGCAATAAACCTTATTAGTGCGACATCCTTAGTTTCCAAGAGATTGTAAAGCGGTTCACTTACAACCTCTCGAACTCTCGAATGGGTGCCAAGAGTTATTTTGGTCAATACAGTTGATGTTTTTATTGCGCGTCGCGTCGCGAGCGTTGTCGGCGACAACTTGTGAGACGCGGGACAAGCAATAAGACAAAACTAGTGTGTAATTGCAGCGCAGGAATATGCTACTGCCATTAGAATAGCCTCAACTTTTATACACACATATTTTACATTGGGTAGTTTTTGATAAAAAAAATTAAAGAAAAAATATACCTTCTACATAATAGACCCTTGCCCTGCAGTGGGAAGAGCATGGCTAACTATTAATAAATAACAAAATATTTATAAAATTCATTGCATAATTATCAGGCATAGTTCACACATAAAAAAGGTGTTATATTGTGACACTACAATACCCCATAATTAAGAAGCCAAGTCGCCAATATTGACAAGATTTTGTAATTTCATCTTATAACAAAAGTTCCCTTTATAAAAGCAAACTAAACCACGATACAACATTAAAATCAAAACAACTGCACGACAAGCTATAAGACGAGACGTGCAAAATGCAGACTGTGAAACTGCTGAGTCGCTTTTTCGCCTCCGGCCCTCACGCGGCGTCACATCTAATGGCCGATTCACAACGATTTATCACGTATTCTGTCTTAAGGAAATTGAATTTGGAACACTTTATTCTCGAGGACGCGTTACGTTTCTTGATTAAACCCTTTTTATGTCACACGTCTTGTGCTTTATCGTTATGAGTTGACATTGCCGCCGGCACAGACGGGTTAAACTTTTTATGAACTTTTAAGTTTCTAGGGACTAGAAATAAACTGATAAGAGTGACGAATGTAATTTGTATTTATTAATTATTTAAACGAAATATGCCTAGATTATTAATTTGATGCATGCAAAACGAAACTTTGACCGCATTCACAAACCTGAGATCAATGAGGTGCCTAATAAAAATTAATGGCATAGCATTTTCTGTTCCTTCGCCAGTTCCACCTAACCCTATATTGTTAAAAACTTTAAAGGATTATTTATTTTCAATTAAATTACTAGGTAATAAAGCTGCCTTAAGTATAAATAAATAATGCTGGACTTTTCACACAGCATCATCTAGTCCCAAAGTAAGCAGAGCTTGTGTTATGGGTAATATGATGACTGATATACTAATTATATACTTTTTGTTTGTAAATACATACATATTATACATAGAAACACCCAGACCCGCGACAAATATTTGTAGATCATACAAACATTGGTCCCGCCACGGGGATCGAACCCGCAACCTTTTGCGTCGCAGGCGTGCCTTCACCCACGGCACTACAGAGGTCGTCAAATATACACCGCTATTTTATGACTATTAAAAAATAGGGGTGTATAAACCTAGATGCAATATGTAACAGTTATAATATATAAATTATTACTCAAAATACCTACAAAATAAAGAACCAATTAAATATTTTTTGGACAAATTATCTAAGCAATGTGTGTCGAAAACGGTCACGCACTTTTTTGTTTCAAATACTTAGGTACCTTATAAAATTTTTAAATAAATTATATTCATTAATATAATTCAAGTTATGCTCAATATTTTAATTACGGATTGAAATATTGCGACTAGATATACATTCATCTAATTAATTAGACAGGAATGTTCCTTTTCATATTTCTCATACATTATATGCCGTTTTTCTCATAATGATATTTCGTTTACATTACATTATAAATATTTTATATTTTGAAAGTCTACAACTAACAAAAATATATAATAAAACCCACCATAAAAATACTAGAATTAGATAAAACACGCGTCCAATAGGTCATCTTACCTTCTGCTTTATAAACATACTAGCTGTCCGCCGCGGTGTTACCCGCGATCCCTCGGGAAAACTTCACTTCCCCGGGATAAAATATAGCCTATGTTCATCGGGGATAATTTAGGATTCTATTGGTGAAAGAATTTTTCAAATCGGTCCAGTAGTTTCGGAGCCTATTCATTTCAAATAAACATACAAACAAACAAACAAATCTTTCCTCTTTATAATATTAGTATAGACTAAGTATTTGAAACAAAAAAGTGCGTGACCGTTGTCGACACACATTGTTAAATAATTTGTCTAAAAAAATATTTAATTGGTTCTTTATTTTGGCAGGTATTTTATGTAATAATTTATGTTTTTTTTTTTTGTTTTATAGACAAAACAACGTTGACATTTAAACCAGAAGTAGTTTAACGAAACAGAATAGTGGAAGCAGAGTGTGTTTGTAATAAAGGTTGAATGAAAGTAGCCGACCGCAGCATGTAGCTACCTGCTCCTTTATTGACCTGCGAAGGGTCGCTTAATCCGAAAACCTTTTCCTCACCCACGAATCTAACTCATTCAATATATGTTTTATTTGATGGTTATTTTTATTGTTCTCTTTGATATTCAATTTAACAGGTTGGGAAACTTTTGCTTTCAACTAGAATAGTCTTAGTTTATTTATAGGTACAGTAGACCTAGATCACAATTACCTATGATTATTAGGTAGGTACCTACCTATATTTTTTGAACAAGATTTTTTATCAGTATTGAATTAAGATATATCTTACCTACATAATACCGTAACAATTATTACGATTATAAACAAATAATATGTAATTCACGCTGGGATAAAAACTAATACCTAATACATTTATGAAAAGTTACCAATTAGAAGAAAAAACCTACCTAATAAAAATTTAAAAAAGTACAACAGCGCAATGCTTATATAAAAGGATTAAAACGTAGAGCTCAATACTGCAGCGCTAATGGGCACCGGAATAATCGAATTGGAGCAAATACAATTAAACATCTCGGTAGCTCAATTCCAGACAGACTGGGAGTCTGTGAGCCGACAGCCGTCGATTGCCAGCACCCAGCTACTATCCTATTGATCTTTAATACAGTATTTTTAAACGCCGAACACCGGCTGACTCATAAAATGAGTAAAAACCGCGCTGGAGTACCTATACGAGAGATATGATTGCGACGACTGTCCAGTCCAGTAGCCTCGCTCTATTCTCGGACTCCTATTTGTGGATTACTCGTGTGTGAAACCCCAATGAACTATTAACAAAATAAACTGTAACATCTGAGAGATAGAGTCGAATATCTCTGCATGTAGCACGTACTATCCGACATTCTGGTTTCGTAGAGTGATCTGAGCGAAAGGACCCACTCCTTGCCTCTTATTTATCTTAATTTCGCTCTCCAAAGAGTGACAAAATGAAGATTACATCTGTCTGAAGTGTCTTTAGTGCAATCGTTCCACACTTTCTTTTTAGCACCTGTAAAAGTTTATAGTAAACTTTTAACTTTTGCTTTGTATCGATGCTATGATATAAAACTCTTGCTCGATATCTCATTTAATGTAAATTTTCCATCTTCGTTTATTATTTTATTGTCTGTATTAAGGTTGACTATGTGAATTAATTTAACTTTATAAATAAGCAAATCGCAGAAACCAGTTCTGGGTGGTTTCGGGTCCTGAGTCACACCATTTCATAATATATATCTATGTAATGTAAATATTATAATGAGTAGCTTACGTTCAATTTAAATTAGTCCAACAACTAAATCACACTTTCCTACTACAATAATACTAATAATTACCGACCATTTGTTAGAAAATTAAAACATTTAATGTGTTTTAGGTAAATAGGCCTGTCGTCAAACTAAGTATAAATTTTGCTTTTAAGGAATGAAAACATCGATCAAAACAAGTCGATTGAAAACAAAATCGATTGTTTACGAATAATGTTCTCGTCCGAGTGCAGAGCGTATTGCAGAATTCGATATGAAGCTGAGTTCACTTGTTAAACTATCGTTATAGTTGGAATTGTTCGCGAGAGCCCGATCCGACCCGGGTCTTGGCAATTTAATTAAACTTGTTATTTGTACGTTTTATTTCGCAATTGCTCCGATGTTCACTTTGACTGCCCGTTCAGTTGTAATAAACCCACCTTTCCTCTCAGACTACCCAGTTTTATATGTATACACCCAGAATGATACTTGAGATCTATAGCAGCTAACCTACTTTTACTTGTTGTGAAAAAATCTGTTAAAGTATTTCACTTTTATTTTTTAACTCCGAGGTAATTTTTTTTTAATCTTTCCCGGTAAGAACTCATTAGTATGCTTTATCTGTTTCCTGTACTGATTCTGAGAAGTAGAGTGTATGAAACTAAACGGTTGATCCATCTTCAGGTGCAAATTATCGGATCGTGTTTCGCTTTTGTTGAATATTGCAAAACTGTTATTAACTGTTGCTCTTCTTGTGTTTATGAAAATATATTTTTGTTAAACAAAAACGATGTTGACACAGCCTCAAATTAAAAATTACCTTGTTAACTAATACTAAACAAGTAGTTATAACTGAAAATATATTAAAAATAACCGTATTTTGTTATCTACCGATTAAGGTACCTAATACATATCTCTAAGCTTGAAAAAATTGGTTAGTTAATAAGAGCATAAAAGGGTTTTATTGTAAAAAAAAGTGCATGCACTTTTACACACACAGACATTAAGAACTCAAAATAAGATAAAATAGATTTCAAATTGTATAGTTTTCATTGTAGGTACCTAACCTCCCTACATAAATAAGTTCTTTCTGGTCTGAATTAAGTCCAAGCAACATTCAAAAGCCACACCATAAATGAATAATCATTAAAAGCTCCCTGAAAATCCACTAGAATCTGTTTCACAGTGAAAGTTTCGAGATAAATGTTCAGTTGCGAATAGCGACGGTCATTGTAATGGAAACATCGGCATCGGAGGGACAGACGGCAATTAGAACTTTTTGTGTTCCTTCATTAACGATTGGAGAAACATTGCCTGTTTACACTTGACTCTTTCAATTTAAAACACGAAAATGATCATGACTGTCTTAGTCACGGTAGGCATTCAAAAATTATGGTATTCAATATCTTTTAAAACTTTTATAAGGTACCTAACCTACCTACCCAATTTCATAGATAATATTATTTGTAAGCAAAATAACACCCATAGTATGAACCTAAACGAATGAATGAGTCACATCGAATTGCAAATCACAACTTCGACACACGTGTTGGTTGACGCCTAACCACAAAAAAAATCTTAATTTCATTCAAATTACTCGCCTTTTTTAGATATTTTACAAAAATCTAATTTGAATTTGTAGAGAACATTTTCGATGGACAGGTTTTTAAATAAAGTGTAGGTATTCATGCATCCTCAATTAGTCACTTTCGTAATTTGAATCGTTGCGAAGGTTAGTGGTTGGCCGGTTGTCTCGTTATATTGATTTCCATCTTAAAGCCATAACTGCTCCTGGTAGTACAAGCTTCAATTTCACTAGACTATTATTTCTACTTCCTAGTACCTACAGTGTAAATAGAAACTGTAGTTGATGGATATAAGATATTGGATTGGTTATCAAACGGGGACTTGTCCTAGTTCAGATTCAGACATATTAAATCTAGAGTAAGCACCTAAATCACCTAAGCTTTTGGAAAATTCAATCAATCATCACAATGATAAAGGTTTTTACAAAGACACCTAAGCATCTTCCTTCTTCCTCACCTGATTCTTCACGGTATTGGTCGCGAAAAAACAGGAGTAAAATTAGTTCTAAGACTATTCTAAGTAATCCCGGTCCTACTGAATAAATGCTTTTTGACTTTGACATCAAAGCAGCTTAGGTAAACAGCTCCTCCGAAACCTCAAAATGACGTTCGTAAAACAAACTTTTGTAGTTGGGGCTTCTCCTACGAGGTGTCCTCCCAAAGTTGCGGTTTCGCTCGCTTGGATGAATTTCACCTGGTACTGGAACATTCGATCCAGGATAATGAGTACCTATACCTACTACATTGAACTGTGCATTTCGTCAAACATTTGCAATTACCTACGCATATAACCCAAACCTAATAGCAAAAATGTTTATTCGTCTCTGGAAGATTTCAACAACAGATTTCCAGTCAGATAAATCAAATCTTTTCAATTTCCGCTGTAGCGATATCCGCCTTCGTAGATTTTATTAGTCATCTCTAAAATTCGCTTTCCATGAACCGCCAGTAGTGTTGCTGTAAAGTTCGAAGATTGATGTAGCTCCCGCTTTACGGAACCCGTGCCCGGCTGTCACACGATAAATTAAAACCAACTCGTGTTAGAAGCGGTGTAACAGAACCGACTGTCATCCTGCTTACACCTATACAACATCCCGTGAGAGACAAGGATGCAAGCAAGGACCGCTTTTTTTGTTATTCCACGAGGAGACCGTTAACTGCAACTCATATAATAGAGCTAAGCTAAATGATTGTGGAGCGACAGAACACAATAGTTACTGGTGTAACGCTACAAACATTGAAGTCTCCTGATTTGTACAAAAATAGACGTAGAGAATATGCTTGTAAATATCGAACGATTAGGTACATGCGCGGACTAATGAATGTGTAACTTTGGTTTGTTATTATAAAAAAAGTAATAATAATAATAATTATTATTAAAAAAAATCTAAATCACACAAGATAAAATCAAATCTTCATACAGGTAACAATAACAAACCTAATCTAACAATGTAAAAAATAACCTCAAACAGGTCGAATAGCTGCCTTCGGCTCATTAAAACACCATGAAAACGAGAATTTCTTACTTATTTAGGTTAAAAATTATGTGTAGCAACAACTATGCAGTGAAGCGATCTGACCAGATTGCTTCGGTCGGCCATCGCGTATCTGCAATCGGTAAATGGTTACTTTTAAGTCTCGATATGCTGAGTATTTCCCATGGAATGTCACCGTCTCCATGCTGCACTTATATGCGCTCGACGGACTGAATTTTTTCTTATCGCCGTTGCATTTTCTGCAAGTTTTCAATGCGAATACGTGGCCGGCCACTCGCGTACTAGTCGGACCACTTATTTATACGTTTTAAACTTCTTCTATTGGCTAATTAATTTTGTGGTATTTCGTTTATCATTTATCGTGTAATTTGTTTTTTATGGGACCACCTGTGCCTAAAACTTGCAGCAATATTATTTTCCATTTTATTGTGGAGTGGTGAGGATTGGTGCGGTAATGACGGCGTCATCCATCACGGGCGGTGCAATCGTCCCGTCAGTCTATTCCGGGATGCTCCGTGCTCGCTAATGATCCCGACGCCGATCACGAGACACTCATGGAGCCTGATTGCGACAATTTGCGAAACATAACACAGATTTGACATATCTTTGATTGATGTTATTATTGAGAATCGGATTAATTAAGTACTTGATTATACATGATTTGTTTTCCAAAAATAGCAATACATTTTTTTCAAGACGCTTATCGTTTTTACGAGGTGATCATCATAAAGAAAGAATTTTCAACACAGATGAAATATGGATTCCATGTAAGTCGGCTAAAGATCATGCACTTTGACAGCGTACCTAGGTTAGGTACCTACAAAATTAACTTGGAAATATAAAACGCGTAAAACACGACCCGCTCAAAACGGTAAAACAGAATAAGGACTCTCAACTCCGACAACGGCCAGAGCATTTTTTTCAGCATGTTTCTCTCGCGTACAAAATAGTTTCAGTTTAACAAAGCGTTTACGTTGCCGCGCGACGCGACTGAAGAGTTTATAATTTATTTGTGTCGCAGTTTTCTGGCGACGATTTTCCCACAGGGCGAAGCGAGCGGCGTTTCAAACAAGCCGCACCCGCCCTTTATGCGGTTTTTTGTGGCGGCACAAAATGCCCCCGTGGAAAACACTCAGTGATAACTGGTAACAATCGCTGCCGGCGGATGGTCCCGCTCATTCCGCGCATACCTCTCTGCCTCCGATGCTTTTTCGCTCGAACATCGAGAGACTAACACTCGACTGCAGTCGCATTTTTTGAATTGCCAGTTAATAAGGAAACTGGGCTTGAGCTTTGTTAGGGTTATAGGAAACGGACGGGATAAAAGGTTTCTTGTGATTTGTAGCCGGCGGCTTCGTTAAATGAATGTTGAGACGAATAAAAATCTCTTGCTTTTAACACTCTTAGACTTAAATGATAGAAGAAACATAAAGACAGCATACGAGGAGTTCCATGATAAGATCTATTCAATATCAGTCAGTCACAAAAGTACCTAAGCAGTTTATTCGGAATATAATTTACCTACGGGTTTTCGTTTATGATCAAGCCTTTTGGTTTAAATCATTTACCCACGACGTTTTAATGTTAGTAGTTTTTCTAACAAACGAAACTTTTGCGTGGTTAGTAATGATTGAGTTTTTACACCCTCCATTCATTTTTACTTGACCATTAATAACATTTCTGACCATAAAGTAGCATAACTTGAAAAGCGTAAACTTTATAGGTAAACTAAATAATGGACTTGTTGACTGTACAAGAAATACTTGGAATATTTTCTTACTACCTGTACATAATCGAAACGACCTTAGAAGAATACAGTAGATTTTTATCATAAATACCAATCTACCAAGCATTTCTCGGTAACATACCTAAATACAAAACACGATTAGAAAAAATCTAAATTGGTTACAAATACAAACCGTAAATTCCTTCGGTGGCTCTAAAAAAACAATTAATTTACTTAAAGCTCATTTGAGAGCTGAGAAATTTCAATAAAGTTTTATGCCTAGTGCTAGTCCCTACACAGATACCATTTTTATGGATATACTTCGGTGAAATGCTTCACAAAAATATTCTCACGAAGCAAGAATAGTTTGATCATCAATTTGAGATTTCCTAATATTGCTTTTATTCTTGCCATTGATATTATTTGCTACTTTTTTTCCAGTCGTGTTGCAAATTCTTTCGAACCAAACCAGTGACACTACTCACTTCTACTACCTACCTACTCCTATCCAATAGTTATAATAAGATAAGATAATTTATTTCATACAAATACAACTTATATATAAATAAATAAATACAAAATAACACTCTGGTCAATCCATACTAAATTACTAATACATACTATCCATACTAATATTATAAATGTGAAAGTAATTATGTCTGTCTGTTTGTTACCTTTTCACGCACAAACTACTGAACAGATTAAGCTGAAAATGCTTTTTATCCCGAAAAAAATCCCGAGGGACCGCGGGTCACACCGCGGGAGCGCAGATAGTTTCTAATTATTATAATACTCTATGTTTCTAATATTATAGGTACTAATATTATAAGGAGAAAAGATTTGTTTGTTTGAATTGAATAGGCTCCGAAACTACTGGTCTTTCACCATTAGAATCCTACATTATCCCTGATGAACATAGGCTATATTTTATCCTGAGAAAGTGAAGTTTTCCCGAGGGACCGCGGGTTACACCGCGACGGATAGCTAGTACCTAATATAGTGATGGAAACGATATAACATAAAAATGGCTGTAAACATTTCGGCAGAATGCATTATATTGTATTTTACTTTGATATCAATGCACTGTTAGTGAAAATACACACTCCTCCCCCAAGTTCCACCTGACGCCCACTTTGCTTTTTCACCATCAAAAAGGCACATTTTCAATGGAACATTACTCGCATTCCCAGCTTGTCAATGCCGGCCAAATTCATAGAAACGGAACTGTTTATGCTCTATTACAATTTAAATCATTCTTTGCCCGATTATACTCTTAAAGTACCTATAAGTATAGCAAGGTACCTAAGTGGCATTTTGTCGGCTTTATTTACCTACATGGACGGTAGATCGAAGGACTTGATGCGATATCTCGAAGTCCGATCGCGGTTCGACGGTGTAGACTGTAGACGTCTTAGCTTTGTTCTAAGACATTTCAACCAACACAGCTATAGATATTACAGAAGTAAATAAATGACTCCGGGCCAAAGGTTTTACCTTCGCTCTAGTTTAGTCTGTTCAATGAGTGATTGGAGTTTCGAGTTAGTCATTATGATCTGACATTTTCAGACCCAAGATCATTATTTGTCTACTTTTCTATCTTTCGGATTCATTCATCGTATGACACAGCTCACAGATGTCACGCTAGATGTACTGCTGTTCCAGTTTACTGACAATAAATTGTATGTTTAGCGACGCGGAGACTTGTATAATTAACAATAGCGGCATTATATGCGATTTCCAAACCGTATGTCTCGCCGACCGTTTTGTCACGACACAAATTGCTATTTATGAGGATTATAATATTTACTTATCTCGCGCTCAGGCTTTAGGCACTCTGACTGCACAGACAATTAGTTATAATCATCGTAAGGAGCTTTTCATTTATGAGGCAATTAGATTTATCATCCTAGAGTTACGTAAGTTCGTATTCTAAATATGCAATGACTGCTTTATTAAGTTTATAATGGTATTCGAGTAACGAGACAGGAGCATACCAGATTGACCAGCCAATATCTCACCTGTATTCATCCAAGCAAACAAGGCATAAATAAGCGATTGTATTGGTTAGCGCCGAGCTCCGCTGGGCATTTGGTCAGATTCCGAAGCAGCAGTGGCTGCCACGTGTGCTCTCCGCATACTACGGCAGGCATGCGGGCCTTGCAGCATGAATTATGGCCCCTATGCCGAATATTCCATGCACATTGGATGCAAATAGTGTTCGGGAATAATTCGATACGTTGGATGTCGAATGCCTATGCCTCCTCAGTGCCTTGACGAATACCACAATATACCTAATCATGAGTATTATGTTTTATTTATTAGGTATATCACATATTTGAGTGAAATAATAGTATATGTTTAAAAACAAAACGAAATAATATCAGCACTATCCCCAACGCGGTAGAGATCTCGCATTAAAGATCCTTTGAAAATGTCTAGCTAGACTAAACCATCGAAACAACCAAACGAACGATTTAAAAAGTTGCAGCCGTAAATGTTAGCCAAAATGGGGGTGAAAAAAGTATACAAACTTACAATTTACATAGGTAGAACGAATCGGTTTGAAATACGTCCGTATTTTGTTAATTAAACGGGAAAATTACCTTATTTTGTTTCCCAACATTTCAATTAACTGATGTTTAATTATGAACAGTGATCGCGAGAGTTTAAGAGAGACCTAGCTATGAAGCTTCCGTATTCAGAAATATGAGTAAATTCGTTTAAATTAAACTAGCTGTCCGCCGCGGTGTTACCCGCGATCCCTCGGGAAAACTTCACTTCCCCGGGATAAAATATAGCCTATGTTCATCGGGGATAATGTAGGATTCTATTGGTGAAAGAAATTTTCAAATCGGTTCAGTAGTTTCGGAGCCTATTCATTTCAAACATACAAACAAACAAATAAATCTTTCCTCCTTATAATATTAGTATAGAAGTATAGATGAAAATAGGTACCTACTATTCAGCGAGTAGGTACCTAGACCTACGTATCCATGATACCTATGTAGGTACTAGATAATATCAATGCTTTTTTGTATATTTGTAATTTTGGTGGTCGAAAAATAAACATTTATTTCACGTTTTGTTTGTTTATTTTAGGTAAGTGACAAATGGGACAGTCGCGGTGATCACTCATGCATGATGCATCCGGCTGGGTACTACGCCAACTTGGGTAAGACTTTACAAAAACGTCTTCGGATTCATTAGAACTCTGGTGGTCATCATCTCATACGAATTAACTGATGCTGATATTGACGATTTCGAAACTGGATCGGATCGCTTAGGACCATAGAAATCCAACAAGTTCGAATACAGAAAGAAATACCTACATTATAATAGTTTTGCCAGATTTACAATACCTATTACCTACTTAGGTAAAAGTAACATTCTATC
This sequence comes from Epirrhoe alternata, assembly GCA_963565295.1. Classification (NCBI taxonomy): domain Eukaryota; kingdom Metazoa; phylum Arthropoda; class Insecta; order Lepidoptera; family Geometridae; genus Epirrhoe; species Epirrhoe alternata. The sequence continues at coordinate 4,759,795 of OY751381.1, read as the reverse complement.
TTGAAAACATTCTGTATCACTTCCAACTATACATATAGTATGATTCATTAATTAGGTACAATGATGAGCCTGTGCATGATTATAAATATTGTTCAATCTTATCAGGACGTTGCTAGTATTACAGTGTACGTAACTAAAAGTAACAAGCAGACAAACCTTTCGGTTTCTTCATAAAATTCTAGTTTTAGCTCGTCCGTTTTATCTCTACGAAGATCATTAAAATTGATGGTCTGCTGGCCTTGATCTATGGGCTATTAGGGATGTTAGCCAAATGAATAAAAATATATGCTCCGAGTAATTGTTGTGTAATTTCCAAACAATATCAAAATTATTTTAGTGAGTGGTAGGTACTATACTATAATATTCCCGTAAAAGTATGCAGAGACCTCTTTGCACTTCCTACATATCTGACGCAATTTTTTCGCCGAATTCAGTCTCATTCTTCACAATTTATGGGTCTAAATTCAATTTCAATTTATTCATAAAACTTACATAAATATTCTTACCTGTACCTACTTATAGCTGCAAAATCTGTACGATAATATCGCTGTTATTTCTCAGAGAGTTTATAAAAACTGATACATTAGCTATTTTTATTCATCATTTGGTTTCGGTTACCGGTAGGCTCGATCGATTGGCCAATTATATGCCGCTAATGCTTCTCAGTTCCCAGAACTACTCTGTTAGAGACCTCCTTGAAACAAAGTTACGAGTTATTTAGGGACTAGCGACCCGCCCCGGCTTCGCACGGGTGTAATGCTGATACTATTTATTAGGGTTTATAGTCGGTCCAACTTAATAGGCCACATTTGACGTTTGTCAGTTTGAGCTTTCTAGTGAGGTGACCTTCTTAAAAACTTCGATTATGTTCGAAGTCCGTATCGATTCATTCACATGAATTAAAATTTATCGCCAGGTAAACCGTAAACTAAGAGTAGGTAAGATCAGTTAAAAAAAACCGGGACTGAAAAAAATAGCACACCAAGAACGCAAAGTCACTTTGCACAACGATCAAGACTGCGTCACAACCCCATTACTTATTTATTTTGATAAAAATTGTTCAAAAGTTTATGGTTGTCATGTCAAACACAGAAAAAAAGTTTTTATGCGATATTCCCGTTGTCCTTTTACAAAAGTACTTTTTGGTATTTAGTAACGTTTTTCGGGATAAATACCTAAGTTTATTTAAAAAAAAAACAATAAGTATTTAATGCGCCATCATCATCATTAAAGGTGAAATATTCCCTTACGAGAAATCATTTCATTCGATTCCAACTCTCAAATTTCGATTATTTTGGGTAACATACCTAGTGTCAAAAGAGAACAAGGGTTTACTGACGCAACATTGTAACAACGTTCAGTTCTCTCGAAAACAGAAATTGTTCTGAAACATAATATGTTTGGATGGTGTAATAAGGAAATAAATCATAAAATTACCTTCTTTTGTCGTTAAGACAAATAAATTATTTAACCGGAATTGAAAAAAAGTTAAGCAATTGTGCAGTACTAACTTCGATAAAATAGTAGTATTTTATGTCCGCCGGTACAAAGTTACGTTGTTAAATTTTGATGAAATGTCAAATGTGGCTTATTAAAATGGACCGACTATAGTCAGCGTTTTCAATGTAAGCTCAAAAAATGAGTTTATTTACGACATCATATTAGAAACCTTTAAAATTATCAGTTTCTCCACTAGGTATATTGTACATATAGGTAAACCTTCCTCTTGAATCACTCTATCTATTAAAAAAAACCTCATCAAAATCCGTTGCGTAGTTTTAAAGATCTAAGCATAGGTACCTACTTATGGACAGACAGCGGAAAGCGACTTTGTTTTATACTATGTAATGATGATGATGTATATATAGGTATTTGCTTTGACCTTCGAGCTGTAAGAAGAACCACTTCTCTTTATTCTTTTCTAAAACAGTGATGATAGACTTCTTCATGTCGTGTCAGTCGTTCTTTCGAACCAGTAATTATATACCCAGTATAATTTAGGCCTTTTACATCTGTATTAGATTAGATGATGTATACAGCGTCAGGAGGCAATCCATTGTAGAGCCTGGGACATTGAGATGAAATAGACTTCCGCAGCACCTAAACCACCCTCTCAGCTTAATCAGCCAGGTCCACAGGAAAGACGATGTCGATACGTGTAGAGCTAACTAAGCTGCGGGTTTCCTCACGATATAGGTAAATATATTCCAGTAGGCAAAGTCATAGCATAGCAGTGCGATAGCATATTTTCGATAATAAATATTGTGGTACTGGTATTGTATTGTCTGGTAGGTTTATGTAGGTGTTCAAAGTAATATTTTGATTAAAATTTACATGGTGCGTATGTGAAGTAGGTACACTTAAAGTTTTGTATATACGCGAGCAAATCCATCACGTACTAGTGGAAGGCAACACGCGTCCCGCACTAGAAATTGTTGGCTTTATCGCTAAGAATAGCCGTAAAACTATGATTTATAAACGTCGTCTCACCATTGTATTGGTGCCATTGGCTTACGTAATAAAACTGCCATGTGTGGTTAAATAGTTTAAATTGTGCTGCTTTGCATATTTAAGTGATTCGTATTTTTTGTCATAGATAGAAACTTATGTTATTCTTTGAAATCCTTAGTTTTGTTTAAAATTAAAACTATTTAGAAAAGTTTAGGAAGTAGCGTAAAACTTTGTTTTGATATCAACAAGTTTATTTTTCCCAAAGTGTACAGATGCTCTAACTCTATCCATCTGCTTTCAACTTTTGATAAGCACGGAGCGCACGCTTTACATCTAATTATATGTTTATCTGCCGCTGACCTCTACTCGCAAGCTTCATCATTCACGAGCGGTAATGATGAAGTCGGAAAGTGTATCTGATGCAGCGAGTGCAGTGCGCCTTCGCCGGCGCTGCTTGCAGACGCCTTCGCAGCCCGCGACGTGACATAACATCAGCTTGCCCCGCCCACGCCCTCTCGCTCACTCCTCTCAGTTAAAGAGAGACGCCGCACCCGCTGAAGCCTTCGCACCGTTTTCTCAGAAAAGCCAACTGTTATTATCGGCCGCGGATTGTTCTCGACCTCTCCGCGTTCACTCGCGGCGGTTAGCTCTCATGAATGAATCCCTACGCAGGTGCTCTGGATGCTAAATTTCGAGCGATTATCCAGTTCTAAATTCGTGTGGGTGCGCGCCAATTTTCAGCACGCTACATGGTAATTTACAGTGGTCGATGCTACGCTTTCGAATGATTTGGGAGGCTTCGCAGGAAGTCACTAGTTGGAAGCACTTTCGCCGGCGATTATGAGTCTGAGCGGTCATGATGTTCTGTCAATCCGTTTTGTTTCGTGAGTTGATGGGCGCCCGCGGCGTCAGCCTCCGTCCGCCGTTATTGGCACGGACTCACGCGATTATTTCAGCGTGTGGAAGATTTAGTGATTGTTGCCAATGATTGTATAATGGGATTTCGATTGTATTTATGCGATTTAAAATGTATTATTATGTCTATGCAAATAGCAGGAGTTTGAACAATACGAATGTACCTATTCATGAATCACCAGCCGTGATTTAGATAATCTGCCATCAAAGACAAACAGCAGAGTTAGGATGTATAAATTAACCCAATTCCAACGTGCTAAATGACATCATGTCATCTACTAGCTTATATTGTTTGATTTTGTGCACTTCCTTCTCCTTAGCTAGAACTAAGAAGTTCCATCTTATGCCACGGGTAGTAAGTTCTTCTCTCTTTTTATTAACTTTATCATATGTTTACACACACACATACCTAGGTAGTTAAGTTAGTAGTAGTCACGTATTATTTTTATTTACGTTGGTCCGTTAGCACAAAAATGAATATGGATACCAGTGCACATTACGATGATAAACATCACGCAAACATCATCCAGCATCCTTCATCAAAGTTGTTACTCCTATGTTTCGGAAGAAACGTTTCCAATAACAAAACAAGTAGGCAGAATTTTTGGACGTGTGACAAATCTAAAGACCATCTGTCGAGGAATCTAAGTGCTTCATCTGATTTCTGGCACCAAATTCAATCTATAACAAGATTCAATTTATGGCATATAAATTTGTAGCTGTAGGATCTTAATATAAGTAGAGGTTTTCTGTGATTTGATTAGGCAACTTTTAAATTCAAACGGCCTAAATTTACACTGTTATCAAAGACGAAATTTTCAATTCCGGGTAACAATTTCAACGTGTGTTATCTTATTAATTTCACAGTACAACGATATGATTATTTTTAAATATGATTTGAAACTGGCTTAAAAACCATTTAAACTCGAGGGGAGGCTTTTGCTCAGCAGTGGGACAGTGTGGACTAGAAACACTAATAAAAGTATTGTCTCCAACAAGCTACGAGTACAAATATTTATAACCTCTAACCTATCTTTGTGTCGTCAACGGAAATAACCGGACGACAAACAAACTTTTTTCAATAACTTGTAAATTATGTACTACGTACCTAACGTTTTATGACTATTAATTACGTTTTGATGGTTAGTAAGAAACTAGAAGTATGGTCAAAATCTCAGACTACGCTATAACTGCTAGCGATAGCTGTCGCTATAATGCTGACAACAATATCGCAATAAAAACTGTTTACCAGACTTGTATTTCTGGTTTTGAGTCTAAGACTTGGCCTCTGTCACCGAACAGTGGACACGCAATAAACTTTAGAACCACTTCTACTTGATCCCAATTTGATTATTATTTACTGGGTTTGATTGAATACTCTACTTCCTTCAAAATTTAAGAGAGAGTATGTACCTAAGTAAGAGAGAGTATGTAACTAAGATCGTCACGTTGATATAATATTGTGGTACATATTATTTATGCAATCGAAATTCAGTTTAATAACTTATGTTCGCGACTTTGCTCGCATTGAAACAGCATACCTAATAGCTTAGGTCTTAGTTGGTTTGTTCTTAGATTATGGTCTAACCATGAAATTTAATTCATTGAAATTGAATCCCAATATTACATTTTCCCAAAAAATCGTTATATCAGCACTTATCACAATCTCTTCCATATCAGCCACTATATTTAGTTTCTTTATTTTATTACTCGCTGCAATCTTTAATTCAGCGACTACGCATTGATAAGGAATTGATTACAGCATGAGGTGAAGGAAAACATTGATAACGTTATACCTTGACATTACTTTCCTACATTTTAAAGTGACTTAATTTATTTTACGTGATAGGATTACAGTAGGCTAAAGAAAAGATTTATGGATTGTGTAAAATAGTATATTGGTGAGAAGTACCTATCTAAGTCAGTATGGAGGTGACGACTTGACGTGTGATAGGAGAGTGGAAGAGGAAAACATGTTATCTGACCCCACAGCATTAGGTGGGATAAGGGTAGAAAAATAATGATAAAAGATTAGGGTAAGTCGAACACGTATCTTTATGAGGCATGGCCTAGCTAATAATGAAGTTTATAGGTCGGCCAAAGGTCAACTTCATTCAGTTATATATGCATAGGTCAATCTAAAACACGGAAGTACTCTATCGGTCAACCATCTGAAATGACCTCGCTGATCGTCTCCACATAAAATTATGTTATTACCCTAGTAAGCGCCAGCTTCTAAGCCTCTGGTGTTAGAGCTATGATTGGTGTCGATTCGGGACTCGAACCGGCTAAACCGGTTTTAGAAGTGGCTACAGTAGCCGCTGCGATTGTTCAACACGATAAACAGAACTGTAGCTGTATGTAAACTGCCTCCGATAAGCGTCTATCGATACTTTAGCGAAAATAATGATGGAATTACATGTTTACAACGCTATCTCAATGTGAAGACATTTCCCGTAAGAATTTTATATGTTTAATGAATTTTCCATATGTTTAGATGGAAACAAGAAGTTTATGTGCCTGTATCTGCTGATAAAGTAATTGTAAACTCAGTACAGATACCACTATTCAAACTTCAAGGTTTTCATGCAAAAATACAACAAATTGTGTGAAAGGAAATCAATAACTCGTAACAAGGTCAAGTAAGCCAATGCATAAGAGATTTACATAATTAGTACCTACCCCATTTGTAAATAATTGTTAACTAGCTATTCTTTGCTGAAATATTGTAAGAGAAGATAGTTGTCACAAACAAAACACAGAAGGGGACTTCAAATGGGTAGATTTCAAAAGAGATGATTAGTTACATACCGAAGAGAAAATTTGCATTTAAAAGTACCTACTTAGATTTGTAAAGTTGACTAACACTTTTTTATAAAAGTAGGTAAACATTTGTGCGAGATAGGTAACATTTGTGACTTATAAAAAATATACTTAAGTAAATAAATACAAAAAAATAAAAACAATGCCAACTTTTATTCTCAAGACACTCAGTAAAGTAAAACCCTAAACAGTCTTCATCAATAACATCTGACTGTAGGTACCTAGGTACTTAGTACTTAATTACCTATACCTACTGAGAATGCCGATGTAAATAATGACTTTGATGTGTATAATGTTATTATCATGAGTTTTCTCCGCGGTTGTGCGCATGCGCAAAAACGCGCTATGATTCACCGAGGCGCGATCGTTTCCACCGAGTCGGAAAATTCCTGTAATCAGTGCGGACTTTCTTCAGAGATCGCTGCACCCGGACTGAGAAATGAAACTCGTCTGAAATCCACTTCTATCAGTAACTGACAGTTGTTTAGCTGGGTGCAGAAAAAATGCTGAAGTAGGAACTTTCTTTCTTCAGAACACACGATTAATCTGACAACGATTAGGTACTCTTAGAACAAAATATGCTTGTAACAGTAACGAAAGTTTGAAAGTAATAATCGAGGCCTATTTTCTTTTGAGGGTAGGTATTATTCATTAGAGTAGGAAATTAACAAACAAATGATTTCAAACAGCTCATCTGATCTATATCAGAAGCCCGCGTTGGTTGTTGCGTTGCCACGAAGCAGTGCTGCACAAACCTGATTCCACGAACCAAATTTATGCCGACCCTAACACGTGTCACTTCGACCGAAGAGATCGATGGAATAGGTTCAATATTTTAATTATTCTAGGAAGTTAAATAGCGATCAAAACCAAACCATAATTATCAATTTAAAACAGACAAACAAAGATAATACATTGTAAGCAATAATGATCTGAAAAGATAACCGCAGTAGGCAGAATTCTTAGTTACTTGCATTATTTCATTAGCTAACAAACGTCATAGAACATTCCTAACTAGCGTTTCGTCGACAAGATAAGGGAGTCGAAGCAGCGGTGACATCACCTCGGAACAGACTCGATAAAGAAAGTGTTCAGTCTAACCTTTACCTGATAAGATAATAACATTGCTAATACAAAGATGAACCTCATCAGAATGAAAATAGTTCAAGTTTCAATCAACGATGAAGACAAACTCATTTCACTAGCAATGACTCAAAGTTACGTAACAATCAAAACAAACAGAAGTCGAAGAACAAAGTGATCTACAGATTGTGAACGGCGCGCTCTACTCAAGCGCAGTCGACTTGGCACAGACAGGAGAATATTGGATCGAAACTCGAAATCTCAAACCTGTTTTCTGACATTTCGTGTCCCTATCTTGCAAACGGCTATGCGTATGTTCGATCTCTGTCTATGAGTCACCGTTTCTTCGTATCAGCTCGCCGCTCTACGCACTTCATGGCCACTCGTTCAACTTCGTCACGCTTTGGCTGCAATGACTGGATTCATAATGCGACAATAAATTAATGTCCAAGTTAGTAATAAGTAATTGATTTCTTTATGAACATTGCAACCTGCCGATGATCATTAGTAAAATCAGTCACAACATTGTCATGTGTGTGTATTGTAGATATAATTTATGAACCTACTTATAGTTGCAATATAGGTAGCTAAGTAAAAAATTGTTTAACAACAATGTATGTAGGTAAGTACATTGTTTCGTTGTTTGAGATCAGTTTTAATGTTTTACATAATACAAGGCATTTAATTATAAGTTCGTATTAGACTTGAACATCTGTCATTATCCGTCCACACGTTTGAGGTAATTACAATGATCAGTAAACGCTGAACGCAAATAAATAACCGACAAATCATTAAATCGAGATTGTGTACGTCCCACATTTATTTCAAAGAGTTCCAAAACGGTCTCCCAGGTGAAAGGACGTTTTATTTGCCATCATGACATCGAGATAAAGAGGACAATTTACAGCACTTTAAACATTTATGTGAATTTGGCATGTTCTCATATAAACACAGAGAGTTTTACGTAGTATGATCATTATTTGAAACTTTAAAACTTATCGACTCTCCGGTATACTCAGCAGCATACATATATTTTCGCAGCTAATACAAATCCATCTGAAAGCAATGACTCCCAAGTTTTCGGGTGAGAAGGAATTGTATACAAGTCACTAGCAAAATAGGTAGCAATGTTAATAAACCACGTATCGTTTTGTTTTGGTTGCATGACATTGACTCAATCCATGGTCAAAGTCAAATTAGTTAGATACATAACGCGTGTTCGTTTTATTTGTACGTGAACCGATGCCGATGGCGCCGAACACGCTCTCAGGTGTAGAAAGAGAAAGGGAAGTTATTCAAAAGTGGGTAATGTTTTTGCTGTTCTCATTGTATGTTGCGGCAACGCGAGCCCGAGGAGCGGGCGCGTGATTCATCTGCGCGTGGGCAGCGTATTGTGCTCACCTCTAGGTATCTATTCACACTGAATTACTACTCTTTCTTTTTCCTCTACTTTGTTGCTCTACCAAGGCTCTTTCACTGTAAATCAAATTACGATATAAAGCCCGCAGTTTGTTATTATAACCAATTATGTAGATGCTGTTGCATTGGAAATAGATACCAAGATAGTAAATTCCTGTTTCAGAACAATGCAATTGCGTAAAGTCAACTTGGTAGAATTCGAAATAGGTAGTTCATTAAGCCTTCATTGTTATATCTCGTAGTGTCATACCGTTGTTTACCTTTCACTGCAACATCGCGGTGACGCCTGTTCAACGATCGCTGCAAGTATTATTACAAAGATCTTTACCTGCGTTATTTACAGAGGTGCTTCCTTTCATAACTAGCCGATTGTGACGTTTTAATCTTTTCTTTATCTCGTCAAAAGACCCTGCACGAAAATGTGCTTATAATTGTTTAATGGTGTTGTGGTCCGTTGTTTGGAAAGCACAAAATAGAAGTATGATTCATCGTTGCAAAATGTTCGGGATGGATAGAGCAAGTGCATAGATCGGTTGCTATTGCTACCTTTTATAAAACCGATACCTACACAGTTTATCTTTGTGTTGCAAACGACAAAGCTTACATTGTGGTATCCGTCTATATAAAGGTAAATTATTCTAGGTACTTATAATAATTAATTTATTTATTATGAAATTATTAAACAGATTTAGCAAGACAACAAGTTTAGTTATTTGTAAGTATCTACCTAATTTTTACTAAAACTATTGGAATGCGAGTTTATGTAAAGTCATAGGTGTTTTTTTAATATTATGGCGTGACCAAATAAAGGGTAAATAAGTAGAACAGGATCATGAAAGTTTTCATTCATATTGTAGGTACCTTACATAAACTCGTGCGCAGTTTCAGAGCCAAACCACAAGCGCCTGCGCAATAAGCTTTCTCACAATGGCATTGCCTATCGCGAGATGTAGCCAAATGCTTCATTATAATGTTATCCTTTTAAGCGATTACAAAATTATGAAGTCGCTACAAATAAACATGATTTGGAAGATGCTTTACAGTGATATATGACTTGCATAATAACATAATCAATATTTGCCATAATTTAAAATCTTTGGTCATCATCACAAACTGTGACACGTGTTACGGGAAAGATACGTGATTAGTAAGAAAACCCCGAAAGCTTTAGTTTTTATGTAATAACATTTAAACGATTCATTGTAAATAGATTAATGTAACAGTTTGTTGTTTTTTATGGATTTCCGCATTAAATATTAGCTTAAATATTTTATTTTATATTCGAAGTTGTCAAGTTTTATGTGACTTTTGAGTTAATATCCATAAAAGGTGAATGTTAAGTTGCAATCAAGTTAAGTTGAAATTACTTTTGATTAATTCATCACAAATGAAAGTAAGGCATAACCTATGCTATAAAACAAACTCCTGGCAAAGTAGTGTTCTGGCAAATAAAGAACCACAATGAACTGAAAATACGAGTAAGCCTGCAAACATAAAACAAATCTAACATTACGTAAAGTTATAAATTACAATGTAATTTAAGATCATTACTTTTTCAAAAAACAATTTACTAAGGTAGGTATTAGATAACATGATTGTCGTTCAAGAAAACCATGATTTAACTTAGAGCTTAGGTAACGGAGCTGCGAAGAGAATCATAGATTTATACAACATCGAAACCAATAAAAGTAAACTTTCCTATATTTACAAATGAGCGTTAGTCTGTCTGTACCCAATTAACACCTCAGTTGATAGAACTCATGTTGTAATTATAGGCGAATAACTGTTCCTGCATATTCTGCATCATAAAAGCTGCGTATGTATGTTTATTATTATTTAGGGTCAATGTCCTTATACCTTTGAAAAGCTGTAATATATTGATAACCTCTTAAAGCTTGGTAAATATTAAATTCCTTGTCAACCATGTTCATTAGATTTTACGATCATGTGATTCAATCACACTGAACGACAGAACCTAGTGGCATAGTATTGGTTCTTCTCATTCCAGAAAAACAAAATTCGTGTTATTTTACCTGAACTCTATAAAAAACTTTTAGGTATATTAAACGATTGCAACAGATAGCTTCTTAATCAATCTTGCTTTAAATCAATACAAAATGTTTAAAAAATGTTTTGGATCAAATTGGCGACATTTTGGAGAAGGGCCAGGTCAAAAGTACCCTAAACCGACGAGCATGTATGAAGAATGTAATGAGAGTGAATGAGGCGAAAGTTGTGTGTCAGGATCGTAGCGAGTGGAGATTCGTGGTCTCTGCCTACCCCTTTTGCGTGATTTTATGTATGTATGTTTAAAAGCAAGTATCCAAGGTATAGCTATTCTTCTTCTACATCTACTACAGCACCAAAAAAATTATAACTAAAATACTAGTGACACTCACTGTGACTTATCGACTTGTAAACCAGAAATTCAGCCGCAAATGGCAGCACACGCTGGCGACGTCAGTAAAAACTACCGTTACTTCTAGCAAGCCCTGCACACGCTTTGACGAATTCGCAGCAAGCAAAGTGGCGGGAATAACAATGATGGCAGTCGATTTTCTTTATTCATGACATAGATCGAAATACCAGTTATATCTCTCCAATTAAATAACCCAGTTAATATTATCACCATCTCTCTACCCTTATTCCAGTTTTATGTGAGGCCTGCAATTCCACATTTTAGATTTTTTGTTTGGAATCTTCGAATAAGTTATTAGTTGCTTATTCCAGAGATGGGGTTTTTAGGCATCATAATATAGATTAAAGGTGTGATATACGCAACGGGATTTTTCTCGGACGGGACGGACGGGACGATTTTTACCATACAAACTATAACACATACTTTTTATGGAAAAAATCGTGGCGTCCGCCCCGTCCGAGAAAAATTCCGTAGCGTACCTATGTCGATCTTTAGTATGATTTAGATTGGTTAAATAGGATTCAAAGATTTTTCTACACTGGCATTATACATTAGCTTACATACAGTCGATATCTGCTGTAATGTCAATCAGCCCCCTTACCATGGCGTTTGTCTAGGTACCAGAGAATAGAAAGAAATGACAGTAATGACATTATAGTGTGGATAAAACGCGTAGAAAGTGGAAAAAAGTTACTTTTCTACCCGTTTTATCCACACTCTAATGTCATTACTGTCATTTATTTCTATTCTTTGGTACCTAGACAAACGCCATGGTAAGGGGGCTGATTTGGTTTTATATCCACTTTAATCATAAACATCAATTGAACAAGCGTATGAATATTTAATGTGAAGGATTCATTCACCTCATTTATAATACCTAATTAAAATAACACATTAATTTGTTTAAACGCTTCGATCTATCGCGTGAAACTGATTATCAGAATCTTCAAGCATCAATGAATTGGAGGGCACAGGAAGTGAAACTAGACTCTAGCATCCACCCACTGCGGCTAACGTTTCACAAGCTTAGCATAAGCTTTGATATTAAGCTTAGCTTGATCTGTGTATGCGAGTACTATTCTAGTAATCATCTTAATGGATAACTAGGTATAATATAACGAGAGCTTTAGAAATTGCTAGACAATAAGTAAATAATGCTCTATTTACTTATTGTCTACCAATTTCTTTACAAAGTCTTTTCTTTTCTAAATTTCCCAAGACATGACAAAAAATGATATGTTGCTATATTTATGTAATCAAGATCTCTTTGAGGATTTTATAATATCTTCCTTTTATCCTTTCTTCTTTTATTATACCTATCTGTGCGCTTTTACTTACATTTGCCTACTCGATTCATAATTTAATTATTTTAACCTATATTGCTCGCAGTTGGAAAGCTCCTTTAGCGTATCTTACGTAGGCTGTGATCGGATGTTGTCAACACCTGTGTTGCCAGTGTATAGCGCAGATTGTATAATAGCTAGTATGCAGTTTGCAACAACAGTTTGGATCGGCGCGGGGGGCGCGGCACATGCATAATTCAGGGCTCATTTCTATTCAACGGCGACAGGCCGCCCGATAAAAACTTCTCGTTTGACAACTTGGACGCCTGCACCCTTTGTACTTGCTTACGTCATGAAGACTAAACACGATTCAAAGCCCTTTTTGGTGTTTACGGAACGATAAAGTGTGTTTTACGAATGCGACTTTGTCGTATATGTAATTGATGGGTTTTAGAATGATATTGTTTTAGTTTATGGTTTTCGAAGTTTTTGTACCAAATTTTCAATTTTTATTGCTATGCATGATAGTAGGTAGGTACCTAGCAGGTTTCAAGATGTTAGTTTTTAAATAAATAAATAAATAATGCTGGACATTTCACACAGCATCATCTAGCCCCAAACTAAGCAAAGCTTGTACTATGGGAACCAGATAACTGATATACTACTTATATAGGTACTTTTTGTTTTTGTAAATACATACATATTATACATAGAAACACCCAGACCCGAGATAAATATTTGCAGATCATACAAACATTTATCCCGCTGCGGGGATCGAACCCGCAACCTTCTGCGTCGCAAGCGGGCTTTCACCCACCGCGCCACAGAGGTCGTCATTACACAGTCACAGAGTTACGCCTTTATTTTTTTAAATAAGTATAACTTATTAACATTTCAAAATAAAAAATTACAATACAAGATATAATAGGTAAAATAGACATAAAATATGAAAATTATTGTTTTAGTTTTCAGTTTAACTAAAGCAATCAGTCGGTATAGACAAGCTCTGTAAGTTGTCTAGTCATCAATAAGGTCATTGTCTATTTGGTACGGTTCCAATCGCTCAATAAATCAACAAACGCTGCAATGCATCATCCATTAAGTTCAATAGATCTTTGGCGCCGTGTTAGTGGAGGGTCAGAGATCAAATGAGTAGTCTTAGCCGAAGAGCAATACAACACGAGAGGCAAGGGTAACAATTTTAAATAAATTTCAAACAAATGCACAAAAGACCTTTCTGAGGTCAAGGCTATATTTTTGAACCATGGAAAAGTTACTAGTATTGCCTATGCCTAAGGCAGTGCCATTTTTTAAAATCTTGCTAATATTAAAACGATCGAGCGAGCTTCCATACGCGTTGTTCGCGTTCGCGTAGTAAATACCAACACCTACGAAGCCTATACCTATACATCTAAGTCACAATCTACACCTGATTCCAAATTGATCCACCGATTAGGGCGTGACTGCAAACAAACATCTAAGTACCTAGTTACCTACTTATTTATGTTCACAAACTTTCAGGCAGAAATAACATGGCATGTATTTAAAACTCAGCACAAGGTGTTGTTATTAAAATTATCTATGGTCTTGCAATCGCAATTCTCTTGTGCTTTCAGTTCATACTAAAGCTACACGCTCCACCGCATATCACTGTGAGATCTTAACAAAGCTCGTGGTAATTGTAGTGTAATCTGTGCTTGAAGCAAGCCTCAATAAGGTGTTATCGATTTGTTCCATTACGGCGATTTCGTATCAATTAAACATTTCGTTTTTGGATATTGGGGTTTTCAATCCATATTACTATGTAAATAACGTGCTTTTTCGATTGATTTTGTTCGGTAGGTTTATACAGCACCTAAACAAGTTAGTCCGATTCAAACATTTATAGTAAGATTTTTTTTCATGAACACGCAACTTACAGATAGTTTGGTAGGTAAATACCTAAGTAGGTTTACATTTAATTTTAAAACACATTTAGTAAAAAATTGTGACACAATTACCAGTTCAGTTTCACACACTTTTTGCGCGGAAGCAAAGAAAGGAAATTGACAAGCCCAATCAAAGTGTTGAATATTGAAGCGGCCACGGGCATGGTGCCAAGCCAACGGTACTCGATCATGTGCTTCCGCGCAGCTCTGTATCTGATGTCAATCGTGCTTTTACATACCACCTGAATGACTGGTTCTGGTAAATAAATCTTTAGAAAAAAGCTCTTTTAGGCGTCTTAGCAATCTTAGTTAAAAAACGTGCGGAAAAATAATTATAATTGTTTGTACCTAAATCATGTATTTTGGTAGATTCTAGTTGCTTACAGTTCAGCGACTATAATATTTATTTACGTATCTGTACACAAAGATAGGGAAGCAAAAGTAGTTTAGATAATTTCGTACTCGTTCGTACGGTTAAGTTAGTTTGTTTGCGTGATTCAAATGGCAAACAAACCTAGGCATACCTAGGTAATACACATGAACCTATAGGTTTACCTATTTATAATCTGGAACTATTAGAATGAAAGATTCGCTCAATTTCTAAATAAATTGATAAAAAATTAAAATAGTAAGTATGTAGGTAGGTACTAGGTACTTATCATTAATTTCCAAATAAAATGGTATGAAAGAAACCATTGCCCTAGTTGTAAGGGCTTGAGAAAATAGTATTTAAGTAACAGGTTATATTTGTTTTGGTATTTTCATTTTCATAAAGCTATGTCGAAAACGGATGAAAACCGCGCAGTAGATAAGAACGCGGCAATAGTTTACGAATGCAACTGCAATAATAGCCCGCATTGTGAACGCGCCAGTGATTGCCGATTTCGAAACACCATGGTGCAAGATGCAGGCTGTTGCACTCCTCTAATTACATACTAATCCTTATATCAGCCTATTGTACGTCATAGATACTAAAAAGTTTATACAAACTTTCAGGCCAATTCAGGTAGGGTAGCGGAGTTTAGGCACAGTGCTAATTCTAAAATTATATCAGGGGGTCTAATCCGGCCGCTTTGGGTGAATCATATTATGTTTCATATGTTTCATTTTTATAGCAGAACAAGACCCCCAGGACAGGAAAGACTATACTAGTTTTACCACGAGTGCCTTTTAATAAACTAATCCTACATTGAGATACTTAGCTACTATGCTATGGGTATTTCCATTTTCCAGTGCGATACCCTCTGAGTACCTATCTAACCTGATAATAGAGAGAATCTATCATCAGCCTATTACCTTCGTAGATATACCAAACATTTTGAATAAATTCCTGCTCTTTTACCTAGTTGATTGCAAATAATATATCCGTCTTATATTAACTTTATAATCAAGGTTGACAACGTTATTTCGTAAATGGTTGTAGCGTCTATTTCGATATCAAGTACTTTGTCCACATAGCATCAATCCATTAGCAATTAAATTGTGCAATACGAAGGACCAATCGCAAAGTCAATTAGAAGGCACACGAGGCTCAGTTTGTCCTCTCGTTCTAGGAAGAATAAAAACTTGTAACTCGTGTAGGCACTAAACATTATCTCCCTCTGATGCATCAAGGTATGAAACTTAAATGGAAAAACAACACACTAAGTTGTCCGTTCAATACATCGTAATATGTTTAAAAGAATGCGTCCACCGATGGTTAGCGAACAAGTTATCGGATTTAACTAAGACGTGTTTATTATAAAAACTGGCAAGAAAACTACTTTACACCTGAACCTATTTGTAAATCTGGTAAAGTTATTATGAAGTCTCTGGATATAATATTAATTGATCAAATTTTTATCGCAATCAGTTCCACAAATGACAACCCTAACATGGGCTTAGAAACACTATAAACCAAAGTTTGCTAACTCTTTGAGAAAATCAAATATATCTAGCTAAAAAAAGATGACCTGATTCAACTAGGTACAATAAATAAAACCTCACAAAATTGAAATTTCGGACCTACACTCTACAGCTACATTAGTATTAATAGCAAAAAAACAGCTTAAAACACTGACTTTTGTGCCTTGGAGCCACATTTTGGAGCATATTCGTTGCAGATCAGTGGAGGTTTACCTTTAGCCTACTTACAGTAAATGTCACAAATCCTTGTTTTTAAATTTTATATGTTCTATTGCGGGAAAGGAATTCTGCTAATCGTCGCAGCTACATTTTGCACATGCCTCAGACGTTGTAAATGAGTGCTATTTAACCACAAGCAGCCACCACTGGCTCGGCTTGAGCTTGCCGACTGTTAATTGAGCTTTTTTGAACCGTAGCAACTTGCGAGTTCATACGCCTTTAGTGTGAGAAAACATCATCGTGGCTGGATTATTTGTACCTACTTAAAAAACATTTTTCTAGACTATAGCTGAAAAACAGTTGACTCTTGTCGTACTTATTTATATAGGTAAAGTCGTACTATTTATAGAGTTCTACAGGATGTACTACCTAATAAAATCTTTATTTCAAGTTATTTGTGTAGTTAAGTACCTACTTACCATTTGCGGTAACAATTTTGGTAGCTAAGCAGCCTACGCATTTAGTTTCAGTTGCGGTCAGAGTAAATCAGTGAACATACCAGTACCTCAGTGTACCAGTACCTTACCTACATGCGAATGCTCTTACGATTAGCATTGCAGGTTGATCAAACATGGCTTGAGTATTTTTTGCCTTTGTCCAGCCGGAATAACGGCACTTTTCAAAAAATATCAAAGAAGTGCAAGTTCCAAAGAATACACTCCGCGTAAAGCAAACCCACGAAATTCTAACTAGATTCGTTATTAAATTACGGTATTAATATTAATAAGTAGGAGTTTCTAGCTATTATTGTAGTTGTTGCGACAGAGCCCTGTATTATACCAGCCCACACATCGCAGATTACCGCATAGTTTGTACCGCGGCCAAGTAAATCACCAAACGGGCTCCGCCGTACAATCTATGCAAATCGTTGGCTCAAACTTATTGCTCTCGCCTCGACTCCTTTCCAAATGCATACTAAATAGCAGCCAGGCCTTTGTTTTGTATTTTTGTTGAGCTCTATTGACTTGATGATGTTCTGTCAGAGCCTCAGAGAGCTTTACGAATATGAAACTGGTGTGTTGTATAATTTTATCTGGGGTTTTCAGTAATGTTCGTAAAAGACTTTAAATTAATGTGATGTCGGTTTAAATTCGGATTTACGTTATTTTATTAACATTAGTTTGCACTTCTTAATAGAGCTTTCAATCCAGTAGGTACTTGATGACTAGAATTAGGTAGCTGTGCATTATTTACAATGGAATTTCGCGTGTGCAGGTTGAAAGGTAGGTGGTATCATGTAAGGTTAGCAGAATAGAAGCAGTATTCCCATGGAGTTCTCGAAACAAGGCACAGAATGTAACGAGAGATGCGGCTGCCTTCCGCATAGACTCGCATTGCGATCCAATTATACCTGATACCGACGAGAAATATTATTCCATTGATGTAGGTACTTATATCTACTTAGAGGCTAGACATGTTAGTCTTTCTGAAAACGAAGTTTAAAGAAAAATAAAAAGTGGTAATATTAAATGGTATTAAAAAATTATAAGAAATACATATGGCACACGCTCATCAGATGTATAAAATAAACCTAAAATGAGAGGAAATGTTATGATTTTAAAAGATACTTCTAGAGCCTACTCTGACAGTCAAATATAGGGTCTTTCATTTTAAACTAACAATATTTAGGAATTGGGTTCAACAGATAAATTAAAAAATATTTATGTAATGATTTTATTTTGTTTTGTTATGAAAATCTCGAGAAAATCGATAAAGACTATCCTTTTAATTGATTGTTGCTTCTTGTATAACTTAGTCCATTCGAGCGTGCGACGTTTTGTGCTGCGCTGTGATTGCTCACCGTCTGTTCTCCTTGAAAATGTTATGCAACATGTCATAAAAAATCAATAAAAGATACTTTTTGAAGTGAAAACTAAGAACGGCTTAGGAATTAAATTGATACGGTCAAACGTCTATTTACAACCCAAAAATGTAGCCCTGTCAGTTTGTGTAGTTTAAAATGAAAGACCCTGTACCTATAAGCACATATTTTTCTTAGATGTGAAGAATTATTGTTGTTGACATAATTGCTGTGAGAATCGTAAGCGGACTTAGCAAACACTGCCCAAGTAAGGCTGAATTGCATCGGCATTTGTTAGATTTCCTTGTTTATAGAAGGAATGTGTTTTTTTTAATAACTAAGGACATAACATTTATCAACTACATCGACTAGCAGAAGAATGCATATTTGAAACGCGACGACTACCAAAGTATTGAAGATGCAATGCATATGCATTTCATCAATCTTAGTGTCGTTTTAAACACTCGGCCGCACTCAGAGTCTCTAACGGCTACTTAAATCGTTCCTTAGTTAAGATTTATAATACAAAACCGTTACTAAAACAACGGACATATGGTCTACAAGAGTAGTTTATTGAGAAAAGTCATGACAAATAGAGAAACAAACAAGTTCCATAAAGATTTCCTTATCACTGTTGAGGTTTATAACGCAAAATGGTACCTATCAGGATTAGAATCTCGGTTCGACGAACCCGCTCAAATTGACAGACTTCAGAGACAATTGAGTGCTACCGCGCAGCTGCGTCTACGCCTTGAACGTTAGTACTAATTGCATCGACAAACGCTATTTTATAGCCCCTGCAAAATACCCTGATTACGCAATGGCACGTAGATATCAAATGAAAAGCCATTATTTGACCTACAATTAAGATATCGTTAAGTATTTTAGAAACAATATTTAAATCTTTGAAGTTCTTATATTATGCGCACTGCAAAAATTCGGAATCAGCTTCCAGCGTCTGTATTTCCGCTGAGCTACGACCCTGTTGTTTTTAAGAAGAGAGTTAATCGGCACCATCTGGGTAGGCTCGCTCCATCGTAGACCTCATTCTTGCGTATGTAAATTTCTAGGTCAAGAACCGACCCATTCATCATAAAAAATCTGTCCAGGTAGGTACAGTCAGCATCGAAAGCTGGTAACAGTTTAATTTTTCAAACGCTATTTATTTTCGATTTATAGAAAATGAACTTTCCAGGTAATTTATCATGGGCTGACACTTCTTAATCTTAAAATATTTGTCAAAATGTTGGTCAAATGTTAATCGACTTTCGATGCTGACTGTACCTGGATAAGTTTCAACTAGGTAAAGACTAATAAATTTCACTGCTCGCAGTAGCGTCTCACAAAAAAAATAGTATCACGGCATGTCGTTTAAACTTGCAACAAAAGGTTATTCCTCGTATTGTTTCAGGGCTAATCAAATCCCTGTGTAGGTAAGTAAGTAGATCTTAAATGAAGCGATGAAACTAAAGTTTATCGTACAGTAGCCACAGCAACCAGACACTAATTCAAACCTCCTTACATCTTACATTCGCAACTCCACAAGCTAAATTGCACGAGTAAGTTCACCTATTGAAGCGCACTAACTATTTACCTTGAATAGATTATAAGGCATAACCGATTTCAAAGCACTCAAGACGTTCTCAAACTTGTTGCGCTGAGAGCGTAGCATAGTCATAAACTAAGTTACCTCAGGCAACATTGCCGGCTCTGGTGCAGCCGAAATTAATTTGATTATCAGCGCACCTTGATCTCACTAAGCCGAGATTCCCTTCGTTAGCACTAGAGGCGGTAGATGCTGTAGATAATGTAATAAACACGATTGAACATATCGGGTGAGCGGGGCTAGAGTGGACTATAGTGGACCAGATTTTGTCGATAGGATATTATTTATATAAAATCAATTTTACTAAGAGTAAAACGTGAATATCTTATCTTTCTTAGATCATTTATATTTTAACTGTTGAGTACAAAAACGGCCATTTTCAGTCATTTCTGTTACCGGAAAATGTTGTTTTTTTTTATAATAATTTGATTTTTTTATTTTGAATACTTTTCAAATTATGAACAACGCGGTGGATGCGTTTCCGACATACACTGTAGTTTATTTGATGAGGCTCTCGTAGCGGCGTTCGGTCTAAGTGAAGCTATTAGTACGAGTATAGTTCACTGTGTTATTCAATATTCCGTCGACGAGCGCGTTCCAAACTCACGCACTGCTGGAAGTTGGTCATGAATTCATTGTTTTTGACGCGTCGTGTGATATTGAACCACTATAGGAAAGAGTTGGGTCACGTTTGAAAACTGTACGAGTAGAGAATAATAAAATTGGAATACGAGTTCATGTATATTTTTATTTTTGCTTTCATTGCTTGCTTATCATCTTGTAACTAAACTATCTTACATCTACAAAAAGCTCTCATTAGTAAGTATAACAGCTAGTCGTGATAGGATAATTACGTTTTTAAAAAAAAAGAAAAACCGACTTCAATGTTCGACTCTACCACGGCGTGACTCAGGGAATCAATAAGCCATACATACAAATCTAAATAAGAATAAGTTTTTTTTAAATATCATCAAGTACAAGCTTTTAATGGATTACCGTGATCTGATTGAACTCACCGATGTAAGTACAACATTTCATTTCAATCAACCTATTTTCTGAGGAGTTCCGTTCTCCATCATCGGATCAGCTCGCAGTCATCATATTTCAAATTAGTAAATGAAACTTGACCGATGTAGTGAGTTTCAACTCAATCAACCTATTAACTGAGGAGTTCCATTCTCCATCATCAGATCAGCTCGCTGTCACTATATTTTAAAATTTTAGATGATACTTGATCTACAAACCGAGTTTCAACTAAATCGGTCGATTATCTGAGGAGTTCCCTCCATCATAAGATCAGCTCGCTGTCACCATTTTTGAAAATTTTAGATGATACTCAATCTACGAACCGAGTTTCAACTCAATCGGCCTATTGTCTGAGGAGTTCCCTGGAACAGCTCTTGACTCCATCATCAGATCAGCTCGTTGTCGCCATTTTTGAAAATTTTAGATGATACTTAATCTACGAACCGAGTTTCAACTCAATCAGCCCACTGTCTGAGGAGTTCCCTGGAACAGCTCTTGACTCCATCATCAGATAAGCTTGAAAGAAAGAAATAAATAATGCTAAACAGATAATGCTTAGGCTCCACCGGCGTCTAAAGGCAATAATTACCAAAACTGCATACATTTTATGTCAAGTCTCGCGACACGTGAGTTCCTGGCATTAGTAAATTGTCAATTTGACATATTGCATAGAGAGTCTTAGACTTATCTGTGGATTCGATTTACAATGGCTAGGAGGGAAGGTTTTTAGAGTTTTACGGGCAAATTATCAAACCCTCAGGAATAAAATTTATATGGGACCACCTCTGGAGTATACCCTTTCAAACAAAAAAATAATTTTGAAAATCGGTCCACAATTGGCGGAGTAATCGCGTAACATGATACAAAAAAAAATAATAATAAAAAACATACAGGCGAATTGAGAACCTCCTCCTTTTTTTGAAGTCGGTTAAAAAAGAGATTTCATTTTTATCCTCGTAACAACAAAGAGATACTAAAAAATCTCCAGTTGTTAATTACGTAAGTGCTAAAACAAACGTTTTAATTCAAATGAGAAGGAAAACTCATAACAAAACTAACCTTACCCAACATCAACAGAAGCCAAATCACTTTTATAAACTTTTTCCCTGCATAGTTTGTATCGTATTAGCATCGATAAGGCGTAAGACAAGAACGTATCTACTTACCGGACCTACATAGCCAGTGTTGTGTTACGAACACTACTGAGTAACCTGTGATACCTATTGCTGTTACGTCACTTTTGAGTTTGGATATTGATCTTTGAAATTAAAGTACTTACTTCTACACCTCTAAACTAATAATAATATTATGAAGAGGAAAGATTTGTTTTTTTGTTTGGATTGAATAGGCTCCGAAACTACTGGACCGATTTGAAAAATTCTTTCTCCATTATCCCTGAACATAGGTCTTTTTTTTAACTGCTTAACATCAGGCAGAATGAGGTCAAATGCTGACTTATTTAATAAAAAAAATATATATATTTTAACCCCGGAAAGTGATATTTTCCAGAAGGACCACGGGTAAGCGACGAACAGCTAGTACTTAATAATTTAGGTATTTTATTGACCGCTAAATCCAGAGGTTGGTATCTTGCAAGTGAAATTAGTAGCGTCAAATGCACGCATATTATATCGGAGTGATACGAAACTAACAATAGTGGAAGCTGAACCATGCTGATCAAGTTTCCTGATAATGTTCGATTTGTTGTAAATTACTTACTTACTATCCAGCTTATTGATCCATTTGATTTCCCAAGTTTGTGAAGGTTAAGTTCAGATAAAGCACGTCCCAGCACAACACGAATAAAATATATTTATCATGAAGAATCATGAAATTCAGAGCCTAGGAAATGAATATTCTCTCCGGTCGAATACTCATATTTAACTGAGAATTAAAATCAGCATCATGCTGATGCATGCTATGGATTATCCAACAGACCCCGATTTCAACGTCACCCTCTTGGCGTCTCAAAGTCTTGTATTGCGTGAGCATCTGAATGATCAACTGATTTGATACACTGTTGCACATTTATGCCTATAAAATTACCAAGCGTTTAACGAATGTTCACGTTAACTGGTCTGTATTCTCATCAGTTTTCATTCGCTTGTTGTCTGTTTAACCAGTGGTTTGTTTTAACCTCCAGGTAACGTGTAAACAGTGGGTTTAATGCTTCTGTGGTCATCGCAAGTCTTATCTCTGATGTTGCGACGGTAGCGTTCCGCACTGATGCGTCTACTTTGCGCTATTGCAGGCGTATCTATTTTTTATCCCATTTACCTATGCAATCTTAGGTGACTTGTGATAACTTGTGTTGACGGTTTCTTGCTTGCAGGGCACTTTTTTCACTAAAAGCTGAAGTGGAAGTTGAATCCTACGTAAAAATGTTATTTTCAGTTTTTTTTAAACATTATAGGGAGATACTATGCCAAAAAAATCATGCTTTGAATAGCGTGAGTCATCGCAAAAAGCCCTCATTCTTCCTCTGAATCGCAGTTCTGTAGTAACTCCTCGGATACAAAGACTATTAGCACTCGATCACGCTACGTGTAATGTCCTATGACATATTACTTTATATTCCGACGGGCGGCCGGCGGGCGTCGGCGTACAAGTTATTTACATATAAGTCGTTGTTCCTCTGTTCCTGCTGCCTGCTACCTCCTCATTCATAGCCGAGCCCGGCAGACCATGCTGATTTATCGCCTTAATTTCATAAGTATCTCTTTGTTGCCATGACATCTATGTTATATTTGAGTAATATCGTCCGCTTTATTGGAGACGCTGAAAGGGTCAATTCGGGCGCTCGCTACCGATTAGCGTATACCCATTATACATAGCTAGCTATACCTACATAGAACCTGGATATTGGGGTGTGTGGTTACTGATATTGAAATTAGTAATATGTGCTAGATATGAATATGTCTATGTATTTGCCGTTATGTCCGATATTGAATTAACAATGTCTATAGTACGTTACGTATGCCATATAGTAAACAAGGGATGTGCACAGGAGTTTAATGTTAGGTACATCTTTTTATCTATGTCGCTACCTTAGTAGGTCCATGTAGGTAATATGCATCACAAGACACATAGTTGCTGTTTCACATAGTTCATTCAGTTGATCTAGAAGTTTTGTTTTGATTTTCAATTTGATTAAAAGTCTGTTCATATTATGGTTCATATCACTTTCGATTTAGCAGTCGAGTTCACACGATTCGATTTTACTTTACAGGCGATCATTGGCCATAAAGTCTACTATGTCAACGCGGTATTAGGAATTCAAAGTAAAGCTCGAACAGAAAAATGAAAACAAAAGAAAGGACTTATGTTCAACTTAAAAGAAACAAGAATGAACAAACTGTAACACGAGCGGGTAAAGTGTTGTATCTTTCGCTGTCTTACTTTATTTCGATGTGTTGTCCTTTTAGCATAATGTGAAATTTTCATTGAGAAACATTCGCTTTCATTTCATGTTTGGTATAAACATCTACAGTGTAGTGAAATAAGAAGTAGTCGTTATAAAAAACTGGTTTTGGGAGCTTACAAATACATTTTACAAAACAAATGTATATAGCACTAATATATAGAAACAGACTATAATATAGCACTAATTATTAGAAACAGACATCTTTTAGTACCTACCATAAAAAAATTATCATATGTCGTATGTAATCATCAACATGTAACACTAAACGCCATATTTGCCGAGAACTTGCAACCCGAGTCTTAATTCACAGCTGGCATATAGACGGGGATGATTCATTAACTCAACGCCATACTTTAACCCTATTATAAAGCATAACATCTCTAAAACAAAGTTGCTTTTTGCGTACAATGTAATGTAAATACAGCATTTAAACTTATCATTGATGTTGCCAACTGTATTAGTGACTCAGAGGTGCGCACCAAAGACCATCATTTCGGTTGTATCAACATTAAATTGAAATAAAAAATTGGCATCACGCGTTGCTAAGGAAAACAAAATAATATAATTCCAAGTAAATTTTCGAAGAATCATAGAAATAGTAGTTGTAAATTACAAGAATGAGTCAACTACTTTCAAATTTTTAAATAACGAGATGAGTTAGCGTCTAGCAAAAGCTTCGCAAATCATTTATTAATGTTCAATTATCTTTTTCTAAGAATTTTGCAGTTATATTAGCTTTATTGTTTCCATAATCTCTTTTGTCTTTACCTTTACCTCGCTTAATTGTTTTTATTTTATTCTTCGATGCATGTGCACATAGGGTGGTCTTTGTGTAATAGATAATGACTATAGAAAGACGATGACTAACGTTTAAATTAATTGGCGTCGGCTATGACAGCAGTTTTCTTACACGAGTTCTACACTTATACACTGGAGGAAAGTAAACACTATTGACTTGAGTTTATTACGACATATGAATAACATATCCTAATGTTTTTTCCGTTCTTGTACCTACTTATTCTTTTTAACCTAACCACAATGATGGAAATGACACTTTCTTTCAAGATTAAGACAGACCGTTGCCAACGTCCTGTAAGCGAGACTGTTCGTTTTCTAGAGTTATGTCTAATACTCAGTTCTAATATAATGTAAATAGATAAAATTGTACAGTATATAATAGAGAGTATATAATAGAGAGTTATGAAAGAAATACCCAACCGAATATTAAAAGGATAAGCGATAAATTAATAAAAATCCATAACTCACCAAACAAGGAACGAAGTGCTTCTTGAATAATTAATTTTAGGGGCGACGAAATTAAAATCGACTATTAGTAGGTGGTAAGTACTTATGGTTAGTTATAATTAGATAGGTACAGGTTTGTAGGTAGGTAGGTACTAGGTACTCATTTATCGTAAGTTTGAGATCAAAAATAAAACCTATCAGCAAAAGAAAATGGAGATAAGTTCATATAAGTTTCATGTGAACTGGAATGATTGGTGTTAACCAAAGAGAATTTAAAAATAATAACAACGATTATCAGCTAATCAGAATCTAGGAAGATCTATTAAAGTATTCAAGGATACGATAAGAGCAAAAAACATTATTTGAGTGGAGAACAACAGACCACAATTAATCTATCACACGCTAAAAGGTTCGTAAAATAATGAGCGGATACAACAGAGTTTTCGATATTGAAAACAAACGAAAACCACATGTTAAGCTGATTTGATATAGCCTGGAGCGAACGGTCAGACCGAAAATTAATTAACATACTTTAGCAACCCCCACACAGGTGGCCGCCCACCCTCGCTATACACCCTCTGTCACTAAATGATATTACTGGTCTATTTTTGAAAATGGAATATTGATTGTGCATTCTATTTACGCTTGTTTTACAATGTGATTTGATTTGTGGATCTGGTTGAAATATTGCTGAAGGTTGAAATTTGTTGACAATATTAACCCTTTTGCACTGTACCTACATTATAACAAAAAAAACACCATTTAGAAGTACTTATTTCTTTCTACGTCAATATCAGGAGTGATTATAAAATAAAAACAGGACCACAACTGTTACCCCGAGGGGCGGTATTCCCTCAGATCTTTATGCATCAAGCAAGATCCTTTAAAGATATCTAAGGGGTAGACAGACAGACATGCCCAAATATAATTTTTGCCCTGAGGATTAGGTACATATATATAGGTAGTTATGAAAATAGGTAAATTGAAACAGTTCACATGTCGGTAATAACATGCGAGGTACTTTTATAGATTTTACAAGAAACACGCGATACGGGGGCCACACAGCATTAAATTACCGGAATTTTCCGTCGCTGATGTTAAATGCATTCCTGTTTCAGGGATCGCGTGCAAACTTAGTGCAACTTTTGAAACTAAATATCGTTTTCGTATTCGAATCAACGCATTATAAGTTTATAATAGAAGACAATATTTTCCTTCGTTCTGTTGCAATATGATCTGAATACAACAGATAAAATGATCCGCCAAAATATTCGATTAATGACACGAAATAGCTGACGTTAGAAGTGAAGCGGGCCAACCAGCAGCGAGCGGCCGACCCCATCGAGGGTCCCTTATTGCGGGCACTTGTCATATCAGCACAATGACTGCTCGCATAAAGCGATGCTTTATTATTTTAATTATTGCACGTCCACGTTCGCCCTTTGTCAGGCGACCGCAGAATGTCTGAATCAGACGAGTGCCCCAATTGAAGATCCTACATGTTAATACTTTATGAGAATGGATGTATGATATTCAGAAGATTTAATAGCCTTTATTTATATTTTTGACTGGAAGTTATGTATGTTGTATTTTTTTTTTTAATATTATGTTCACGAATATTTCTGTCAACCGATTTAATCATCTTCTCCAATTTAATAAACGAACCAAAAAACCAACCAAACCCATTCGTTGCAGCTGTAGCATATAATTATAGAATGAGCCGTCATAAGAACCTCTTTAATTGAAACGACCTGCCTCGTCTAAAGTAGGTAAACACATGATTACCTAGAAATAAAAAAGCCGCTAGTATTGTGTTGAATATGGAAATTGAAAGCAATTAACATTTTTATTTACCTAGTAGCGGTATAGTAACTCGACAGGATTCTATAAAGAAGTGCCTACAAGTAGCGATGACAGCGAGTCGCGAAGGCGGGCGGGCACATTCTTTCTCTCTTGACTCTCGATCCGATTTTCATAAAGAAATTCTCGTTCTTGATATTATATTTACCTATATTGTAAATGTTGCGTACCTGCATATTTGTAACGGTAAATATGAAAATTTACGGAATGCCTGCGAGTTCGCTTCTCGGATCTTGAGGGAATAAATAAGATTTTTTGAATTATGAAATTTTAATTCGGTGAGTTTCCGTTTTTATCTTCGACTTTGTTTCATTTTTTGTAGCTACTTCCCACGGACTCATTTTCAAATTAAGCTTTGTGATCCGAAGAATTTTACCTTCTCTGCCAAGGTCTAGAATTCCTGATAGGTACATTTCACCTGCGGAAATAGTATCGACGCAGTTTATCGAGTGGTTTGGTAGGATTGATACCTACGTAAGATTGGAAGTTTACAGCGCTCGTCAATAAACAAACAAGTCCACTGACGTCAAACCATTATTGGACCGTTTTGAACTTGTGATATGCACACTGTTGCACACTTTACCATTTTAGGAGTATTGGTACAGAATACAGATAGGTATTGGTTCTCATACTGTGGTCAATATTGTTATAATTACGAGAAATTACATAATGATAAAGCATGGCTTAAATTAACACTTTCCTTATAGTGCTTAAATAATTATAACGTTTACCTTGTTAATATGATGTATGAAACTCGAGTACCTATTTGGTCTTGATGATTCATATATCAAAATACAGTGACTTACTACCAAACATTAAAGGATCTCAAAAGTTTTGGGGTATTTAGGATCTTTTGAAAATATCTAAGGAGTAAGGATTATTGACCGAGCGAGCGAAGCGTCTTCGTTTCGAGATTGGACAAAAATGCTTTTGTGTTGGATATCCATCAGTCTGTCCATCTGTATGTTGTCGCCTAAAGGTCGCATTTTTCAACCGATTTTGTCGAAAATTGACACACAGGTTCCTTGATTTAATAAAAAACTTTTGTCGATTGCAATTTTTGATTAAAGGGAAAAGAGGGGAAGTTTCATAGAACCTCTAGTCACCTCAGGTTCCAAATACATTTTAACTGTTGAACTTATTATTTATTCAGCCTTTTGTTTTGTTACAGCGAGCGGCGCGCTCGCAGCCGGCACCATTGCGTCTCCCTGGAGCACGGCGGCCGGCGCGCCCGACACCAACGGCTCGGGCGCCGACGCCAAACACTTGGACGTTGGCGACGCTAGTGATGACGAAAAGGTAAGAATATCACCCGAATGTATGCACCAATTTAGGTAACACACCACTTTCAGGAGGGAATAAAGGCAATAGCAATTATGGAAACGAAAAGTGGAAACGGATGAGAAATCACAATCAGGTGGAAAGAAATGGAAGTAGGTGGGAGCATGAATAGCTCATGGTACATTTACAGGACACACTCACATAGTAAGAACAGAAAATAATAGAAGTTGAAAGATTAATTCGCAAACGATACACGACTATTCCACTGGCGTTGAGTTAACTGAGCAGATAGGTATCTAACAAGCTCACTGATCGGACTGTACGTTCATATAAAGTTCACACTGGAAAAAGACACGACGTCAATAGCATGATAATAACAAAAGCAGACGATAACATTCGCTAAAGATTTGAAATAGAAAATATGTGAGTCCACGTTGGGCGCCAAACTTAAAAGATGAGTAACTTTTATTAGTAGGAGACCTAACACCTTATACACATAATATTTAGACTCTAGTAGTGAAAACCACGCTAAAACAATTTTTCATTGTTTTTACCCATTAATTATGAAAACTTTTTGCTTTTCACTAACATTATGAATTACTTGAACAATAAAGGGTGTTTGGGATACTTGTTTCCTATATAACCATCCAGTATTCTATTGTTATGGGAATATAATAAACGCATCTTGTCATAAAACATAGCGCTACGTAATAATAATATTGTTACGACTTACCGAGTGTGTATTTATGCGCAGTGAAAGTAAATGTGTTTAGCAAAATTAACAATATAACATACTGTTTTCAAGGAATAGTGATTCACGTTGTTTTTGATAAAGTTCAAAGCAACTGAAACAACTGCATGAGTAGTTATATCTTTTAAGAATAGAATAGAAACGTAGTTAACTGAAATCAATTATGATTAAACTTTTTAAACTTTCGTGATTTGGTGACATAATTATTATTTTTAAACCGGGTATTTATCACGTACCTATTGTTATTATTTCTTTTTTCCGACGTTTCGGACGCATTGCAGCGCCCGTGGTCACGGATGAACTGAGGCACGGCGAGTTAGCTTCTATTATTGAGAGTAGATTGCGTCTACCCTCAATTCGTCTTCAGAATCCGATAAGGCCAGATTCACACCGCGACACACGACACTGATCGTATCAACTTGCGGCAAACACGAACCACGACTCACACACTTATTAATAACAGGATTCCACGAGGCCGAGAGTCGAAAACCATCTTCACGGTTGAAATTCGGGTGTTTATGATGATTCACTACGTATTTTACTGAAAAAAAAAGATTCAAATATAGTACTTTTCACGTAGGAACGGTTCCGTGACAAGGCGCTTTTATGTTAATATCTGAAATAATTAAAAACAAAATACTTTTTTATTGAAGTTGTATCATTTAGTATTATCACTAGATTTCATTTATTTCAAAATTTTTCATTGATGTACAGCGTAAAACGTAAAAGTTATATGTGTCAGGGATACGTTCCTACGTGAAAAATACAAATGAAATGAAAAATCTATTATTGCTTGACAGGGACACGAACCCAAAACTTTCAGATCTAAAATCGAGCCGGGAAAAATAGCAGAAATAAAATTTTATTTAACAAAGGTATCTTTCAGGATTTATCGGCGGCTGATGCGGAAGGAGTTTGGAGCCCCGACATCGAGCAAAGTTTCCAAGAAGCGCTGGCCATCTACCCACCCTGCGGCCGGCGAAAGATCATTCTCTCCGACGAGGGCAAGATGTACGGTGAGTCCGCACAAGATAGAATACAAGATTTCTGCGCACCGACTCTAGCAAGAGTAATTCAGGAAAGGAAAGAAAGGGTCAAAATAGTTATAAAAATCTTGGTTTCATTTCTAAATTGCTGTGATAGAGAGTTCTTTGATGTAAAATGTTTTGATAGCAGATGACGTAAAGTGATGACGTGCGTACACTTTGACGTTTACTCGAACGATCCCATTGTCATCAGAATACTGTTATGTAGGTAAAGCAATGCTTACTATAAGCGCGCCTATTTAGTTTCAGCATAGTGCTAAGCGAAGCGACGTTTAGTTTAAACCAAACCGTTTTGATCTTCCCCTAAATACCAAAACTTTTGGACCACAAAAATTTATTGGTAATATAGGTATATTGCAACACTTAAATATTTTAAGTAAGAGCTATCAGACATTTTAACCAACTATCTATACGAGTATTGCCAAAATTACTGATTGTGTTTTGTAGTTATGTAGGTAATGATACTTCAGCTTTGAAGTAGCTTTGTCAGAGTCGGTTTGGCTTACACAAATAGCAAGTTCTCGATGTAGCCTCTACGTAGTGTTTAATTGGAGTTCTGTAACATTGTAGTTTCAGTTCGGAACATAGTAGCCAGGGTTACCTAATTGTTTCTCTAGAACATTCACGTTCAGTGATTTACAGCTCAATATTGTTCCGAGAACAGAAAAATGCCCTGGTTCTGCAATGCTATTGTCACATAATAAGTATGAAATATAATGTCAGCATTATTTGTGAATAATAAAGTGGTATCAAGGCCATATCGCCGAAAATGAACAATGTGCATGGCACGAGACAAAAGCCGATGTAGATACGTATTGAAGGCAGCCGACAAAGGCGATTTGCGCAATAGAATTCCACGGAAAGACGTGAACCGACAATTATTATCTCTCGATCACCATGTCGTCAATTCGGAGAAGTCAACCTACTGGAAATTAACGCTTGATCTAGAAATTAACGATATATACCAGTAAATATCCCATAATAAACTAAAATAAATTAACAGACGACAAATCTTATAAAAATGAAAGAAACTGCAAGGGAAGACGGGCGCCGAGAGCGAATTTTTTCACGTTACATTGTTAACTCGGGAAGCTCGTTAGCGCGTACGTGACGATTGCCACTCAAAGCAACCTTTTTGTGAATTAAATGACTGAACTGATTCTGTGAATACAACAATAAACACTTTCTTCTGAAACTTGTGTAGAGTAGTTGTCACATCGTGTAATGGAATAGATGTAGAGCAATTATTAGAGGGTAGGACGGCTATTACTGTGCCGGACGCACATTAAGTTTACGTCAAGCTCCAACATTATACGTCCCGGTTTTAATTAAAGGACTGTCCGGAGTCCCGTTCCGTGGTGCCAAATGGAATTGCTAAACAAATTTACCACAGACGATATGTCCACCTTAAGTGATTTAATAGGCGTAAAGAAATGCAATGCTTAAATTGCTTTTATTCAAAACGGCGTTTGTAGGAGCACAAAATAATGAAACTGAATTACTAAAAGCTGTTTAAAATTAAATAATAAATTTTTTGTCACAACACTTTCACATTACAGCTTTTAGCAGCTTGTTCAAATCTATTGAGGCACAAAAGACACTAATGATCTTCCCCCATCTACTATAGTTAAAAAAAATAAGAAGTTGTATTGGAGCGTGTAGGTATTGTTATGAAACAATCGAATATGATAAAACTAAACTACTTAATATGAAACTAAACTAAGCAAACGCTTTCAAAGCAAGAAACTTTACTAAAAATGCATCCATATCTTAATTATTTGCATAGTTTCGCAACACCTGTTGCTTGTTCACACATGTTCAAATGAAATGGCACTCCATCTCGGCGCAAAACAGCGATTCTACAATAATTGCGACGGTCCTCGGACAATATATGAGCACATTAGACGCGGACGTGTCCCCTGCACTTAATATAGAAGAGTGTAAGTGCGTCGCCCTTGTCTGTCCACGCTTTTTTCACCCTCCCTTCGCCATCGTACCACGATTACACTGTACTTTTTTTATTTGACTGCAGCGAATATAATTGTTGATGACAATGAATTGTAAGTTTTTTATGATCCACAGTTCCTACACAACACACATCTTAGTTGAAATTGGATTTAGATAAATCAATAAATGAACATTCATATTACGAGTAGTAATAAGTATCTAATTACTTGGTGTCAGTCAACAAACTTAAGTTTTTAAAAGGCAAAAATGACCTAGTATCGAAAGATACCTCTACATAAGGAAAATCAACTTGGACGCACTTACTTATTGGCATAACTTCGCCGACGATATTGCTCTCCTAATAGTCGTTGAGTCGAGTGCCCTAGCGGCTTTGATATTGCACATGAGCCCTGTCTCAAGCTGAGGAAGCAAAGCTCGCACATTGCGGTGTATAGTTTCTAGTTGGGAAGAGTTTAGCAACAAAGCTAGTGCACTGCCACCGGCACGTTCGTGAGTTAAGACATTCAAAACCGCTCAATATCCTGGGAGTAAGTATGAAAGTTTCGTCAGCGCACGGCTTCACGTGGTCCGGGGGAGGCGGGCGAGGGGTTAGCCGGGAGGGCTAAACTATGCGAAGAATGCGCAATTAGTGAGCGAGCGAGCGTGTAAGGGGCCCGGCCGCGCTAGGCGGCGAACGCAGTAAGAAAATATAAAGAAGGGGCGGGCCGCCCGCGCCCGTTGTTTAGCGCCCGCCAGCCCCGCCCGCCTTCGGGCATAACTCCCGATTGTCTCCCGAGAAATCCTCCTTAGACCTGTCGCAACTCAACCCTTTCTGCGAGGATTTGCCTCGCATACCTAGTGTTTGGGTCAGCGTGAAATCCTGCTATCCGAATTACAGTTTAATATCTTTTATAGCACCCAGCAGTTACTTCTTCTGAATTCACAAATACAATGATTTCGAACCGTCTTTGTGATCACATTTTTTACCATAAATTCAGCAGTAAAGGATTATCCGAGTCCAAGGAATTGGTCCAGCTTGTTACCGAATAAAAATAAGATTCAAAATTACTAAACAATAAAGCTTTCGACAAAATTGTTTATCAGTAGGTTCCTAGGTACTACAGATACAGAAAAACAAAATACTTAAACTTATTGAAGAACTTCCAGTTCCAAATTATAAACGGCAAAATAAAAGCAGGTACCAGCAATGAACTTAAACCGTTAATGCGATTCTGATCGATATCCAATATTATTACCCGCAGTCGAATAAATTACGGCTGAAAAATACAAACACGGCAAAAAAGAAGAGCAATAAAACACCAGATCCAAGTAGACGGGACTTACCTTCGCTTGAACGTAGACAAATGTGACAGGTTTCGTTTAGAGATAGGCACCTATTTACGGCTGAAAATAAAGAAAAAATATTGAAATATGTTTACGATACAATTGTAACATAACTTCATTGATAAGAATGATATTAATGTGTTCAGAGATGCTCAGGAAAGAAGAGAATTAAAATTCATAATGCTGGTAGAGCGTGCACGCACAATTTCATCTGCGCGAAGTGCGCGAGAGCGTAGCGCGCTGGCAATGGACCAAATTAGCCAACTAACGAACTAATAAATAATGATCTTCTTGTTTTTCTATCCACTGTGGAATAGAAACGTTCCGTCGATCCTCTAGCTATTTATAGAGGGATGCACACGACGATTCGGGTGAAAGCACTCTTAATGCTCAATTCGCGGGCACGGATGTCACAAGCAACTTATACTCATGCAGCGCTTATATTCTCTTCACTAATTCGTGCTAACAGCAATTTGTTAGAGTGGTTGGACTCACTAATTTTAGCTTTACACCCGACGTGAAAACTTTACGACAGTGCCATAATTTCAGAGTCATTTCAAGAATGTTTTACTTTCGGGAGTTTGTTTCTCAACTTCTCGGCTTTTCATCTTTAGTTAGACACAATAAGAGCTCCATAGCTTGATAAAATAATATTTGGTAATAGGTATTTAATAGCTGCTTCAGTGAGCTTAATTTATTTTTAGAACAAAACCTAAGTAATTGTTATAAAAACATCTTGATAAAAGCGTCCAGAAATTCCAAGCAAAATCTTCCGCTATCTCGCTAAAATGATTCATAGCATTCATTAGAATTCGTTCAAGTATCTGGTATATTTTTCAAGTTCAGTTATAAATAATTTATACATAATGTCGGTACTTTCTGCCCGTGCTCCAATATCACGGCTGAATGAGCAGTTCGGCCGGTGCCGTAACACACGTGCGCCTCGGCAAGCAAGGGGTTAATTAAATTTGCACCCGGCGCCTCTCGTTTCGCATTCTGCGTATTCAATCAAAACTCAATTCGGCAACTGACCGAGCCCTCTTCTTTTCATCAATTAATGATACATTTCTGAACAATCATGACGCTATGAGGATAGATTACGATCCACAATCTGTTGGTTTGGTTTGTGATAAAGAAAGCAGAGTTGTCGTCAAAAATGACCATCGAATGCTCTTTCTTACCTACGGCTGGAACGATTTTAATGATATCTGTTGGATTTGTCTTCGTCCCGAATAGCAAAAACATCGGAAAATCACGGAAAAAACAATAATAAAAGTACCTAATGAAGATAATTTCTGAGGTAATAATAGGTACTACGAAGCTCGCGGGTTTAGCTAGTCTTTAATATTATGATAATTGATAAGTTATAAAACTTAATAATTTAAAGGGAAATAAAATAATACCTATTTGACCTGCACACACTTAAGCGAGCCGTTTTTAGTTGGCGAACTAATAGACAACTACTGAAGACGTTTAATTTAATGATCATTACCACAATTGAACGTCGAGTGATGTGTAATTTTATAGTACCTACGAATGTCTAAAGCATTAAAACCTTAGTCCCTTCTCATAAAAAGATACCAAACGTAGTAGTAATCTATGAAGGTTTTTAAACAGGGACCTAAGTATTTTTAAAACGATACTTACACACATTTTAGACTTGAACAAAAGAATTACTAAATATGTATAGGTATTTTACGTCAAGTGGATAGATATGTTCGGAAGTGCCAACATTTAATTGAGATAAAAATAAAATTATTCAGCTTTCGATACACTGTTATCAATTTAACTCTACCCAATTCGATGGCAATTCCAGTCATGGAATCAAAATAATTAAACAACGGCTCACTGTATTATTTCGGACGATCCACCCCGCATTCCATTCCGCCTGCAGTTTCAATGATTGAAAATAGCTATTCAAAATATTTTGAAAATTGTTTCATAACAGGGGCTGCGCCGCATTGCATTGCGAAACACGCGGCTGTCTGAATCAACTATGCAAAATATTCGCGGGTTATGTTATGTAGGTTTAAGCACATATATTTTTTTTGGGAATAACCAACCGGGTTTAATAAAGGTAGCCAAATTAATGTGAAATGAAATCCAACTGGACGCTTTAAGCTCGGTCTAATTCTTAAAACAAAACAAATCCAAATTAGGTAGTACTTACTTATACCAAAAAGTTATAAAAAAATTTGATATTAGTTTAAGTAATCTAAATTGACTTGGGTTAAAAAATTTGATTTGATTATGATGAAGAGACACTAACTGAACTTGTTATTTTTCAGGACGGAACGAGCTTATAGCGAGGTATATTAAACTCAGAACAGGGAAGACGAGGACGAGAAAACAAGTTTCATCACACATACAGGTGCTGGCTAGAAGAAAACTACGAGAAATACAGGCCAAACTCAAAGTGGTAAGTTTTTAATTAAAGAAGCTCGATACACCAGCAGTCGTGGCTTAGCGTTTCTACCTACGAAATATAGGTTCTTACATATAAGATAATTAGCATAATGGTCTTTGGTGATTAAAACTTTTATGTGAACTAAGAATACTCTTGGGTAATCGGTGGATTCAACGCTCTGCTGTGTTGCTAGTGAACATTTTTATCCATGGAAGATTATGCCAATTCAATAAATGAATCATGAATGACATTTAGGACGGTGGGGTGATGAAAGAAAAGGCCATGCAGTCAATGAGCACACTATCTAGCGCACAGATCGTGGCGGGTTTACCGCACCCAGCGTACCATCACACGGTACTCAACTTGCAAAAGGCATGCCTTTGGCCTTTACGTGGAAAGCAGGCTGTCAGCGTCTACCTAAGCAATGCATTATAAAAAATATGCTATACTAAGATCGTATGAAAAATTTATTGAATCTTGGAAACTGTAAGACATTATAATTTGCCAAACATCGGCTAAGATGTAAGGCAGGCATAGATGTTTGTTGCCGGAAGTGGCAAAACCACACAAAAACTTAATTATATCTCGCGGGTAGCGTCGGCAATCAGCTTTCTACGTAGTCCGGCCTTTGTGATACTTGTCAAAATGCCATTAAATCATGCTTTTTTGCAGGCATGTTGCCAAATAACACGAGCGACAGAGAACTAATCGCGATAACTCAGCTTAACTCACTTTGTAAATGTTGACCTGTCTCAGAATTAAAAAAAACGTTATGTGAATGCGGGCTAACGTCACCGATGGCTTACTTTCATGTGCTCTTTAAATGAAGTACCTACTTACAAAAATAAGACATTGAAATGACTGATAAATTTAAAAACGTTTCAGATTAAAAAAAAATTTAACTTATGATTACACTAAAAAGCTTCCACGTTAACCGTGTTAGAATCTGTGCGCATAATTTTAACAATGTGTAGCTTATGAATTTATGATGCAAGTTGGTAGTAAATATTTTTACTTATTTTTATTATTAATTTTCCAGCAATTTTGGCAGCCCGGACTACAAGCTGGTACGTCACAAGAGTAAGTAAATTTTAAGATAGTTACAATTTTAAGTCTATGTTTCCATCTTAATTTTGTAAAGTTTTCCTAAATTTATATACGAGTAGAATCCTGAATCTGAGAGAAAGGAAACATAGTTGAGCTAATCAAACTAAGTGCGATATGAGTAGATCACAAAACAGACAGACATCATAGCACTAAATCCAAAGAAAACCTTAAAGATATTTGTGAACTCCAAAAATTTACAGTTTCTTGTTGGCTCCACAGTGTAAAACCGTTCCCTGGAACGGGATACAAGGGCGTTCCGGGAGTTGGAGTCCCCACGGGTACAGACGTAGCACCTCCTCCACCATGGGAAGGCAGAGCCATCGCCACGCATAAACTAAGGCTTGTTGAATTCTCAGCATTCGTGGAACACCCCCGAGATCCAGATACGGTAAGTCAACAAACCTCGGAGGTGAAAGAAAAAAGGCGATGCAAGGCACATTACGTAGTAAAGTGATAAGTAAAATCACAACAAATTAAATTACTCACTGTGAATTGATAGAAAGGACCAATAATTTAAATATGGTTTATAGACCTAAATAAGAGGTAAAATTGAGTCAAGGCCGTTTTAAAATACAAAAATATGACAATGCAAACGCAACGCCTCTTAAAACAAATTCAAACGAACAAAAAGCGACACCATTTCGATGATTTCGAGTAGGTAACTACAATATAGGTAGCATTAAATTATTGAAAGCGAAACACCTTGAACTTTGAATTCTCAACTTGTGTGACGGTAAAGTGAAGTAGGTAGGTACTAATCAATATTGTGGTTTAAGAAAACCCACTCACTATTCACAAATATTATAACGTTGTCGTGTGTTCATTAGAAAAATAAATGCGATCACTGATACTATTATGATCTACCTAGGTAATACCCTAATAAAGACGAATTTCAGATAACGTAATATACCTAAGTATTCAAAATTAAATTGAAATCTGACCAGACCAAGAATGTTTCAAGCGCAAAAATGTTATTACTTTACAGTACCACATAGACCAATGTGTAAATATGTAACATATACATTTTTTTAAACAAATGTTGACATCAATTTAAATGCATTGTTTTTATTATTTCAGTATCCTCCGAGTGCAGCGCAACATCTGTTTGTACATATAGGCGGCACAGTTACTTATGCTGATCCATTATTAGAGGTAAACCAGAAATTAATAAACGAATAGATCAATCAATCTAGAAAGATCTATCTTTAATAAATTCCAGAATAGATAAGGATTAGAAATTATGCTAAAAAAAGATTCATCAAAATCTATTTTATTTAGCTGTTGATTGAAGATCATACATATTGTTCACAACCTCATAAAGGACTTATAGGGGTCCTACCTATAGATTTTAAGTCACTGATTGAAATATTATGTTTATGCTTTCAGTCAGTAGATGTACAGCAAATAAACGACAAATTCCCTGAAAAGAAAGGCGGCCTCAAAGAGCTATACGAGAAGGGACCTAGAAACGCGTTCTTCCTTGTCAAGTTCTGGGCTGACCTCAACACCAACAACCTGGATGATCCTAATGCCTTCTACGGGGTCACCAGTGTGTAAGTATCTAATCTTTCACCGTACACGACCACAAGACTTGAATTCTTTAAAGTAATGCTGCCTAGAAAGAAGTTGTCACAAAAAAAAAGTTATGACGAGATTTCGTTTCTGTTAAACCTTGGCTTGTCCTAAATGTAATGATACTTTAGACATTTTAGAATATACCTACAACATACCCATTAGATATGTCTCATCAGTAGGTGTTTCCATATGTCCATTGAATATCAATTGGAATCTTAGGGACAGCTAACCAACCAAGTCGTATCAAAACCAGGAAACAAGTATAGAAAATACGAAAAAGATCCACATAATTATCATATCGTGAAATTCTTAATTTCAGATACGAAAGCAACGAAAACATGACGATAACATGCAGTACGAAGGTGTGTTCGTTCGGCAAGCAAGTCGTGGAGAAGGTAGAAACGGAGTACGCTCACTTTGAGGGTGGCCGGTTCGTATACCGCATCCATCGATCACCGATGTGCGAATACATGGTCAACTTCATTCACAAGCTGAAGCACCTGCCAGAGAAGTATATGATGAACAGCGTCTTAGAAAACTTCACTATACTTCAGGTTAGTATGCCCTTTGAATTTGTTTAAATATTCTGTCGGTTTTTTTGTGATTCTATTACTGCTGAAACCGTAGAAATAGGTGTAAAGGCTGATGATGGTGTGCATCGAATAAAAATGTAGGTATTGATTATTTGAGAGAAAGACCAGAATGAGAACAGCACAGGGCCGATTGGAGTGGCGTTCGAGGGAAGAGACTTATGTCCAGCAGTAGGCTATCATATAAGCCCTCTCTCTCTGTCAATGATGATGATAAAGAAGATGTTGAGAACCAGAACCAAAGTGTTGATGTTTAAACAACAGGCAGTGTTAACAGTGTTTAACAGGCCTAGCCTAGTGCGGGGTTCGATGTAAATTATTTATAATAATTGTAATTTTATGTATTAAGTTTTATGAATAAATTGAATTGAATTTAAAGAACTATATGTCTGAAGACCTGAAACGATCATAACGTCCGAAGGTGCAAACTAAATTAGTAATCAACACATAGCTTATAGAAAAGTACTGCAAGTTCATAAACAAATTTAATTATGATTCGACGAGTAATCACTATTAAAATAATGTGAGATTTAAGATATGTTATTTATTGGACCGTTAAAGAATGATTGCTTTCTTATACAAAATAACATAACAATACCTTCACCAAGAAAATTATTGAGGGGAAAGTAGAAGAAAAGCGAGGAACAGAACAGGCATAGTTTTGGAATCTTGGGTTTTGTGGAAAAGTTAAATAGAGCAAAATGCATTTTTGTATCATTAGGAGTCAGATTTTTTATTAAAAGGTAAAATCTAACAAAAACATGTATTGTCTTTGTCCGCAGGTGGTATCAAACAGAGATACTCAAGAGACACTATTATGCGCCGCGTTTGTGTTTGAAGTGTCGAACAGTGAGCACGGGGCGCAACACCACATCTATAGGCTAGTTAAAGACTGAACGCGTCCAGAGGCGACCCGCACCCGCCTTTGTCTACCATTCCTTAGAACCAAACCAGCACCTGAAATAAGCATGCCAGTCCTATCGACCTACAATACCACGTCTGTTGTAGGGTGGATGCAAAATGCTTACAAAGCTAGCTCAACTTCACAATCCCCTCGCAGTTCAAAAATCACTATTTCTTCTCTTGCAAAGAACTGGATTCTTCTGTATATTTGTATCTATCATTTTCACTTCGGCAGTCTAATTTTGTTAAGGTTCGTATGGTGCCGTTCTTATTTTTAGGTAACCTTTATCATCGAGATATCAAAATTATTTAATATGGTGGCGTGGAAGCAAAATGTGATCTGAAATTTGCGCTGCTAGTATTTTTGTAAATGAGTGTTTTATATAGCTCAATTTTCGATCTTAGTAGTGAACACACCTGTTGTTCGATTGTTGGAACATTTTATTCTTCACTCAGTACATCATCTGAGATTAATTTTGTCTTATTACACTAGAGTTTCACAAATACGTTGATATTAAGAACAGGATACATTTTAACTATACCGACATAAATGTTCCAAAGTTGAATAAATATGTTTGACAAATTCGGAATATTGAATGTTCAATAAATTAGGTTATAATTGCATAGTGCGTGTAAAATATTAATATCAAATAAGCAAATATAAATTTGAATACACACAGTGCCTCTATAATTATGTTACATTAACATAAATTACTTGAGCATGTTTAATCTTTTTACTGTTCAGCATTGAACAGTGAAAAGATTAGATTTTAGAGTAGTGTACCGTGAAGTATAAGATTATATAAGAATATTATTATTAAGAAGATTCTAATACTTTATGAATTGTTAAGAGCTCGTGGTACAATTTTATCCGTCGTTTTGTTTTTTTTTTCTTTACCGGTTCAAGCTATTTTATACCTACTTTCTCTAAAGGTGACTTTTATTTAAGTTTTCTTTAGGAACTCGCTTTGTTTTTTGTACTTTGTATTTTAGGTCTTTTTGAGACATAGCATTTCGATTTAATGTAGGTAGTTTTATATACCTTTTGCCAATTAATTTTATGCGGTCTTTGCCACTTCAAAATACTACTTAGGAAAATTATTGTACAGCAAAGTGTACATATTAAATGTTTCATAATTCAAAAATATAGCGTCATGTGTTCACATGGTCCACGTTAAGGATTTGTTAGTGGTAAATATATTGTATCATACATAACATAACGAAAGATAAATCATCTAAGCACCTCTTGTACCTAATTATGTACATATCTGATAGATATAATATCGTCAGGAAAATGAAGACATTTTCTATACATAACAGAGACATTTTCCCACACAAATTAAACCGACTTCAGCTTCATTTGGATTATTCTATTACGCTATAAGATATTGTTTTCAAACGTTCTGTTTTTTATCATTTGTTGTAACTTGACTGTTACTACAAGCTTTGTTTAATTTTCGAAGTACAAATATGTATCCGTATATTCAATTTCTAATGTTTTTACAATAAGTGGTTTATGTGGCAATGATTTGATCTCTCTTTTAGTCAAATATTTTTAGGGTCCTCCCGTCGCCGCGTATTATCGTACGCTCATATTAGTTCACACAGTTAAGTTTTTACGTGCATTAAATAGTGCTTAGTTCCAAGACATGAAGTAGGAAAATATTATCTTAGATAATAATAATTTTAAGAGATTTTTTGTATTTATTTGATAGAGTTATATTAGATAATTGTAAAGTGACTAGCTTTAATGATTTCTTTCAAATTATGGCGATGGTCGTCTGATAAAGTGAAGTTGTCGTAGTACTTAAGTGGACGAACTTAATTTTGTTGCGATTACTAATTTTTTAGAGTAATACCATGTTGAATTTGTATGTAATTTTTAATCAAAACCACGGATTGTAGTCCGTCTATCAGAAGAATTGGCAATATAACTGTTTTGTCTAAAAGTATGAAGCAAAAGAGATCTGTTTATGTGATTTTTTTTATATTATTATTCTAATGTACTCAAACGAGATTAGCTTACTCAACTCGACTCTTTTGCTAGTAAGTTTAAATAAAAATGTAATTGTTTGATACCTTTGAAAATATTTTAAATTAGATAGTTCTTGTACATATAATGTTATGTTGCATCTTTTTCATTTTTATGTGATTGGAGCTGTTTGCTTTTGTTACAAGTGTTTCATATCGACAATCTGCCATATCAATATGAACATCAACAGAATAATGTCGGCCGAGTTGTGAATATGCGAGCTGCAATATTTCGTGAGCAATAATTTACTTTCCAGATTAATCAGTGACAAAATGATTATCTGCAACAAAAGCCGACAACATGTACAGTATTTTAATTAGAATA
Source organism: Epirrhoe alternata (assembly GCA_963565295.1). Taxonomy (NCBI): domain Eukaryota; kingdom Metazoa; phylum Arthropoda; class Insecta; order Lepidoptera; family Geometridae; genus Epirrhoe; species Epirrhoe alternata. Next base: position 4,717,081 of record OY751381.1, on the reverse strand, counting down.
CTACGTTAAAGATTTGTATGAAAATTTAATTATATTGTCTTCATAATAAATCACGTGTTATTATTTCCAAGCTTCCTTTTTTACCCTTCATAGGCAAGTTATGAAGGGTATCCAGGATACCTTAGGTATATTTTAATGTTGGGTTTTTATAGTTTAAAATGTTTTGAACTTCCAACACTAACATTCCCAACAAGAGCTATCCCACTCGGCCAACATGGCTTATGTTATTGATTAACAAATGCTTAGTGGGCAAACTATTGATAGGTACTTAAATTGATAAGCTACATTTATAAGATAAAATAATTAATTATCATGGACTTATTTATCCGCATTACGTATAATCATGAAATTTATTGATAATTAAAATACAAATGAAAAATTAACAGTGTTTATCACTCTTCGGTTACGGGAAGAGGTGATTCAGTAAAAATGTTTCTAAGGGTTGGAAGTTTATCATTTTTAGTGCTGGTTCTGGTGTCAATAGGAAATTGTGGTAATTACCTTCTACTAATTTATCATTTGCATCCTTAATTTCTAACCCCTTAAAATATAGTCCGGAAGAGAGAATTAGGTGATATCCTTATTGTATTTGTTTTTTAAAAACCTACTATCGTGATAAATTTTCAACAGAAGAGGATCTTCCATGCCGTGGACGTGACGTTGGCATTGAAGGCAGATCTAAAGTTTGCGTGTGCGATGCGTCCTACTGTGACACAATAACCAGGGAAGACCCAGAGCCAGGCACTTACGTAGCTTACACCAGCAGCAATGTAAGACATTAATATAAATAATTACCATAGATACCAACACCCCTATCGTATAGAACCATAGAATAGGACCATAGATGGTCATACCAAGCCTACCGGTCTCAAAAGTCGCATTTCAATAATGTTTTAGACGTAGGATAATACAGCGTAACTCTAAATTAACATGCTCGTAGTTGTAACCGTGCTAAACAATTCGGTGACTTACGGCAGGCTGGACAGCGGTTTGAGAAGAGCTACGGAGTAATCCAAACAGAAGCGAATTATTTAGAAGACGAATTCGAAGATTTTATTGAAGAACCGGAGGAGGAATTGCCAGAATCGGCATATGAAGATTCAGAAGGTGATAATGAAGGTAAAAACAAATAACACGACCGAAATAACAAAAAAATGATGTGTCCAAATCGTCAGCAATCCATTTTGGTTTTCAGAGCGTTTACCAAGCAATGTAGTGATGAGAATATTCAGAAATGTTAGACACCAATTTATCGAAGGTTTTGGAGGATCAGTTACTGACGCAGCTTCCATCAACTGGCGCAAATTATCGGAAGGTGCACAAACTCAATTCATTAAGTAAGTTTTTTTGTGAGAAACGGCGTTTTTAATTACCCGTACCCCGTTCGTATTAAAAATCCCTCTACCACACCTCTAAAAGATTTTGCACGTGTAGGTAAACCTACCATAATACCAAAAGCAGAAACCAATGGTCAAGGATTAGCGACAAGATACGAGTAACACTCACATTCGTAGTTCTAATCCCAAGCTAATACTCCCTATATCAGATAACATAAACAGTACCTATGTAGGTATAGGTAGGTACCTAACTACGAGGATCATGTTAAAACAACAATACCTGCAGATCATTTTTATATATTTTTCTCGTTGAGAGCATCGACCACGGATTTAAGTTATTTCTTCTTGTCTGTGGCATCGATCGATTGCTCGCCCATACGGTCGTCAAGATATCTTTATCTTTACAGTACCTACTTCGGACCCAAAGGATTAGAGTACAACATGATCAGAGTGCCAATCGGTGGCTGCGACTTCTCCGAATATCCTTACACGTACAATGAGTACCCATGGCACGACGCTACACTTTCAAACTTCTCATTGACTGATGAAGATTATTTTTTCAAGGTAATTTCGAGAAATTAATACGTGAACAGACGTCTATATTCACGCTAGAAATCAACTCAGGAATGAAAAGATATTTATAAATTACGAAGACATGAAGAGCTTCATGTTTTGATACCTCAACCTAAAAAATATCCTGTTATGATAAGATTTATTCATCCCTTGGATTTCTTTTGTAATTTTAAAATTTAATTTCATTATTTTAGCTACCTATGATTAAAAGGAGTCAAAGGGTAGCAACAGACGAGATTAAAGTCACAGCCAGCACGTGGTCGCCACCGATATGGATGAAGACCAACGAAGCAATCACTGGATTCGGACAACTGAGACCAGAATATTATCAGACTTATGCAGATTACCACCTGAGGTTTGTACTTAGTCATAAGGATTATAATATTAATAGAGATAGGTGTCTACTATAATATTTAAAATGATAATTGTAAGAAAAAATCTTGCTACATATAAAGGAAGTGGATGTTACATTCTTTGAAGATAGAGTCAGAAGAACGATAGATAGATACAGTAGGAGTGCTCAACTTGTGTCAGTAGATTTTTCTGTTTTGAAATCAAAGATATTTAATTTTATTCTAGGTTCATAGAAGAATATGCAAAAGCAGAAGTCAAAATTTGGGCCCTGACAACAACGAATGAACCACTGAACGGTATCATTCCCGTCGTTAATTTCAACTCACTGGGATGGACTCCTGCGCAGCTGGTATTGAAATTCAACCATTCCTTTATAACTTTGAAACTCTTCTTGTTTTCTTTCAATCATAAATACCAAATGGCATTGTGTTATTGAGTTAATTCAAGAATAACAGCTCAGGTTCATTTATAAAATTGTTTTTTAAGGCACGCTGGGTGGCCAACAACCTTGGTCCTACGATACGAAATTCACGATTTAATGACACCTTGATTTTGGCTATCGATGACCAACGGTATATCTTGCCAATGTGGATAGCTGGGGTAAGTTTCCAAGAGGTTTGAATCATTAAAAAATAATGAGATATCAATGTATAAAGGTAATGGTAACATTGACCTATAGGTACGGAAGAGGTAAAGAATTTGAACAGTACGGTACTATTCAATATACATAAGTCCCTTAGAAATTTTTTACTATTCACAGATGGAAAAAGAAGACCCGAAATCAATCGAATACATCGACGGATTAGCCATCCACTACTATGGTAACTTCTTCCCAGCCCGAATTCTAACGCAACTACAACAGCGTTACCCAAATAAGATTCTGCTGTCTACTGAAGCATGTGAAGGTAAATGATGCAATGCAAATGGAAAGACACATCTGCTTATTCAACGATGATCCTTAAGGGTCGATTCACATCTGACCGAAGATCCGTCGCGGATTATCGGTCGCGGAACGCCTGAACTGACAAATGTATAGAAAAACACTCCGACGGATGATACGTTAGTCCGTCGAGTGTGAACGGTCGAGTGTTTTTCTATACATTTGTCAGTTCTGGCGTTCCGCGACCGATAATCCGCGACGGATCTTCGGTCAGATGTGAATCGACCCTAAGAACCTGCGAGCGAAATCTAGTTAAAAAATAAAATGTTTATAATTTTTTTAGGTCCGATGCCATGGGACAGCGCAAAGGTCGTACTCGGTTCATGGAGAAGAGCACGTAGATATACAACAAGCATTCTACAGGTAAGCCAACTAACTCATCTAATACTACGCTACTATACACTGCAACTAGATGGATCATTATGTGCGTTGGTAGGTACTACTCCCATAAGATTTCAAACTGATTAGGTACATTTTGGTTTGTGTAAGAAATCAAGAAATGAGATTTACCTATTTAAAAGTCTATTCCAGTTACCGTTTCCATATTCTTTGGGAATTTTGCAGGACCTGAACAATTTTGTTGTCGGTTGGATGGACTGGAATCTCTGCTTAGACCCCGATGGTGGACCAAATTGGGCAGACAATTTCGTCGACGCACCGATTCTCGTCTACGGAGATCGAGATGAATTCATCAAGCAGCCTATGTTTTACGCGATGGGGCATTTCTCCAAGTTTATACCAAGAGGTTCAAGAAGAATTAGAATGTCGCGAAGAAGCCTTATCAGCGTTGAGAATGTGGCAGTGTTGAAGCCAAATGGGAACTTGGTTATGGTGCTTCAGAATCGGTACGTATTATTACGGAAATTATAAACAAATGTAGTTTTGACTAGGCCTTTATTGCAAAAATACAGTTCTATGTCTTATACGGTATATTTACAAAAGTATTTCCATTGAATATTGTCACAGGGTTAATTCGTTCAAGCAATCTTCAAGACTGCTATTATTTGGCGGATTTGTTTCTCTACACTTGCTTTGCTTTCTTCGGAAGTACAATGATATTTCGCCTTTAATTTCACGAGCATTAAGAAGTGTCAACTTCACTCCCTTCCAAGGTTTCACTCTAGGAAATACTTCTGTGATCCAATTGACCGTGTGCTCATCTGCGCATTTGAAAATGAAAATGCCGCATCTAGAATAACATCCGCAAAAATGCGGACCTTCTTTGTCTCTGTCGATACAATCTATTATATACTTTCTTAGAAACATAATCTGTTGCTCAGTCATGGGGTTCTTCGCTTTGATGCCCATTAGAGTAATATTTTCGGAACTGTTTTTATTTTTGCGACGGTTTTTATTAGCATTTTTTGTTTTAATTTTATTGTACTCTGGGATTTCCGTATATGGCTTCTGAGCTAGATCTTTTGATTCTTCAGCAGATTTGCCTTGCCTTACCCACCACAAAAATCGCCTACGAGTGGCACCAGTGACACGGCACTTAGGATTTAAGTTTGTGTCTTCTTTATTGACATCTCCAGATTTGTTACTTTCAGATAGTGAAATCAACTCGTGAGATTCATCCATCATTTCAGAAGGCTCTGTTTCTTAATTACCTATTTTGTTTTAGCATAGTTGTGTTATCTTGTAATTCTCCAAGTATGCATGTAACATTCACTGTATTTGTTTGAGTTTGGCAGACTTTGGTAGCACTAATATTACATTGTTTCTAAACTTATTAAAGATCAAGTTAAAAAAGACTAATGCTTGAAATCATTAATTATTGCATTATGTTTACAGGAGGGAACGGGAACTCAACATAAAAGTGAGATTAAACAGACAACATTATGTTGAATTCAAGATGGAGCCTGAATCAATAAAAACAGTTGAAATTAATCCAAATTAAATATGTTGACTTTTAACCGAGTTTGATATTTAATTAGATATATCAATATCACTATTTTCCATTATGTATTTCGGATGTTGTTAACTACTACTTGTAATATTAATATTATTTCACCAAGTATTAGGTTATAGGTAATTAGGTACATACTATTATAGTTTCTTTCATAAAGATTTTATCCTATGAGCAAAATTTAAGTTCAATTTTATGAGTTAAATATGATTTTTTTCCAAATGTTTGACATTTCAAAAAAGTTAATATAATCATACTAGACAACCCTAACACATTCTGAATTATAATTTATTATATAAAATTACATAATATCAGCCAAACACAAGTTTTTAAGGGACTCAATATTCAGTCAAAGAGGAAATTTTATCAAATGGCCACACTCTACAGACTACTCTACTTCTAATAAGTCCTTCCGGGACTGGACCATAGATCCTTGAATCTGCTGAATTACTTGAATTATCTCCCTCCAGCCACACATGGCCTCGGGGCACTACATGGCTACGACTGGGAAAGTGGCCCCTGACTTTGTCACCAGGCAAACCTGTTATCCTTTTGCAAATATTCTGCTTGGGGTTGGAAGGACTTTTGGCTATGATGATATCACCTCGGCGTAGCCTCTGCATTCTGGGTGAGATATGCTCGGTCAGCAATATATTGTTAGATTCTAAAGTAGGCTCCATTGACGGACCAGAACACTGGAAAGAGAATAAAATAATATTATGTTAATTTGACCAAAACCACATGTATCCGTAACTCGTATTTTTGTAAGTAAGTAGGTATTCATGTTTTTACTAAGAGCTTAGGAACTTACCATTACAAAGTCTCCAATGTACTCAAACGTACAGTGAGTGACACATGCATATTGGAGAAAGTATCCCACAAAACCACAGGTTTTACCTAGGAACCTGAAGGTCATTTTTCTTACGTAGCTAGTTTCTCATCGAAAAAGGTACGACCATAACTCTTTCAGGAATCGTCGATATCTCAAAATGATTGAGTATCAGAGAAATCTCTATTTTCCCATTTTTAAATAGTTTTTCTTCTGTAGACTTTTACTTTTTTCAGCTAGAAATTCACAAATTGGCTAGAAAAAATTCAAAATTTCAAAACAATCTTCTTTTCCATTTCACGGCTCTTTCTTTTTTATAAAAAGAAAGATACTGACATGACATTTTGATTTCACATTTTCAGCTAACAAAAGGCCGAGCTATTCTACCAAGAGAAAATCGACTAAAACTGCTTGCAAGTCATCAAATGTAAACGAAACATCACTATTGACAGTGACATTTTAACAGAGTAGGTACATCTTTCAATCAATCAAATCGGACAGAATCTGTGAATTTAACTTTCATTCTCTCGCAGTCTCGAGATCGAAGTCATCGCAAAAATTGTTTTTCTGGTTTTCCAATTCCAATCGTAAATTTAAATTCATCACACGGTGCGCTGGACATTTGTTGAAAGTACAAAACGTTTGGAATTTGCATTTAAAATATACCTTAATCGTGGCTAACGAAGTACTAAATTGAAATATCACCAATATGAGTTTCTAATCTATTGGCTTTGTTAGATTATTTTTCTCTGTTGATTTGTTCGCACAAAACGTGCCAGTGTTAGATGTTTACCCTAACAACTAATCGTGTTACTCTGTGTTTGTGCATGGTTCGAGTTAAATCGATATTGTAGAGCAATAACCTATTGTTGTGAAATGTGTGTGCACGAACCACGGACTTGCTAACACTAGGGAGCCCTGATGGATAGCAGTTGCTGACGAAAGAGAGCTGTTTAATTGAAAACTAATCAACAAGTACGTACCTATCCAGCTCACCAACATTGCTTCAGCTTTACTGCATGTTTGTAATACCTAACTGTGAAGTTGAATGACCTTCTTCATGAATGAAGCATTACAATTGAAATCGAGTCTAAAAAAGTGGCGTTGTAGTAAGTGTTATAAAACTATTTCCACCTAAATCATGCTAGCTTTCTAATAAAATTGTGTATGTAAGTTTTACAAAAATAATAAAATAATAATTTAGGCAGCTGCTGACCTGATCACTATAATTTTTAGAATAATATTCTCAGTATTGACAACCTCGTGAGGCCCAGTGGGTGAAAGCCTGCTTGGGATGCAGAAGGTTGCAGGTTCGATTCCCGCTGAGAGATGAATATTTGTATTATCTGCAAATATTCATCTTGGCTCTGAGTGTTTCTATGTAATATGTATGTGTCTACAAACAAAAATTAAAAAGTAGTATATCAGTTACCTGGTTCCCATATTACAAGCTTTGCTTCGTTTTGGTTTGGGGCTAGATGATGCTGTGTGAACCAGCATTATTATTATATCCCAATTGAATGAATAGTTAAATAAATAAAGATTAATAAAGCTCAGCACTTCATAAATCACAAGTTCTTAAAGCAATAAATGTTTTGAAGGTAACCAGTTTTTTCTATTTTGTATGGGACTTTTACTTTGTGGAACTAAGTCAGTCCCTTTTGAGACTCCAATGCTTATTATTATTGGAGATGACAGGCTTGTAACTTGTTTATTTTATTATATTTATATATTTTAATAGTAGAGTGCCAATTTCAGCAAAATGTCTACACCAGTACCAAATATGATTTGTCTTTGCCTCGGACTAATTTCAACATCAAATTGTAAAATTCCAAATGATCTGAAAGAATTACATTAGTTGAGAATACAGTTGTGATTGTGTTTTGTTTGTTTTGTTTCCCTTGTTACTTTATTGTAATGAATGTCCTTCCTTATAAATTTTGAACAAAAAGCCATTGGCAAAATGCCATTCTGTATAACAACACCATTGTATTGAACAAAGCTTGTTCTGACCAACAAACTGATTAGTTGATTTTGCATTGTGTTAAAGGTAAGTTCACATCAGACTGACTATGTAGCATTTATTGTGTAGACAAAATTAAATGTATGTAATTCAATATTGAGCGAATACCTCGGTTGATAAATATTTCCAAGGCCTGTTTCCTGAAAGTCTTGTGTTTTAAAAACCTTTCAAAAATAGAAACAATTTGTTCAAATGTTAAAAATTTTTTGGTGCCATTTGTTTCAACCTTTCATGGCCCATCTCAAAAATTGCACCCTGTAATTTTATATAAAATCACCATTAGTCATATGACTGTGCCAAAGATTGCTTAACTTTCATGATCTATCAATGATGACTAAGCGAGTTAGTCACATGTAAACTACTGTTGCCTCATCATTAAATTCAGAAGTGCCTAACTGTTGTGCCTTATATGGGGCATGCCATTGAAGTTTGTGACTCGCACAAAAAGTCAAAAACAGCATTAACAGATGACTCCAGTCTAAACGCAGCTCTACATCCAGTAGCTCCTATCTCCATGCCATCAAGTTTAGTAGAACACAGCAAATTCTCATAACAAAACATTACCTAATAGTGTATCATTAGTGGTATAACATCCTGCTAAATCATAAACAATAAAAATTAGCTGTCTGAATAATGCTAATAATTGTTCATTTAGAATAATTTAGATAAACAATTTTTATAATACTATCCAAGTAGTATTTGTTAGATGCGCATCGTCCAGATTGGTCCACTGCAGCCAAGGATAGAAAAAACTGGAAAAAAGTGAGAGAGGCCTTTGCCAGTGGGACAATAGACTGAAATTTAGAAGTTTTTGTTGATCTCAATATCTAGTTTGACACAAAATATTCTCAGCATAGTTGGCAGAAAAATACTCTGTCAATAGATAACATCAACACACTAACAATGCAATAGTGTTTTGCTGCTGCATATTGCACGTTGTGAAAGAGTTATGTGGAATTTCCTAGGATCAATTTCCCTATCAAAATACGTGTGGTTCTTCCCCTCAAATGAAATAGCTTAGTTTCCACTAGAACTCTTTGTGAGCATCAGTAACTATGAGTAATATGGTAAAATTTAGGGGAATTTGAGTCTTACAAGTGTGGTAATTCGTTTTATTTTGTCAACAGCAACCATGGGGCGCTTCACAGGGAAGAAATGCCGGCTGCTGTCCATGTTATGGCTGACAGGCGGCTTCTTCTTCGTGGAACTCATTGTGGGCTACATAACCAACTCCATGGCGCTAGTGGCTGACTCGTTTCATATGCTCAGCGATGTCGCTGCGCTTGTAATTGCCTTCTTATCAGTTAAAGTAAGTTATAATTTTCTCAATGAGATTATTTTCTGGTTGTGATGATGTTGACGGTCTAATCGGGATGTTGACAATCCTATACGCTACACTATCAGGGCCAAAGATGCACACGCTGTGTGAAATGCCGCGCTGTTTAGCCCCAATCCGGAGACCGCAGCTACTTGCAGGGGATGCATTAAAGAGTGTTAGCAGATTGGAATGGAATGTTGAAGTCACAAGCTTTCGAAGGATTGGTACTTGGCTTTTACGTGTGTCTAAAAATGGGGTTTAAACGGCTAAGGTGTTATGGAGAAATGGGATTTAATAGTCCAATTTGAGAGGCAGTAGGACATAGGTAATGGGAAAATGACTGAATAGTGGTGTGTCGGCAGTTTGAAATGGCCATGATTCTTAGAAAAGTAAAAAATCAATGTGCATTCAACCCAATGGACCCAACCCAATGGTTGCATACTCGTTTTACAAGCCGAACGACGTCGCTGCACTTGTTATCACGTCCTTATCAGTCAAAGTAAGTCTTCCTTTGTACTGATTTCGTTGAGGTTATACCTATCTACGACTCAGTATGCATAGTATCAATGCCATTTAAGTACTCGCATGTATGAGAGTGAATGGGGCTAAAGATGTGTGTCAGGATAGTAGCAAGTAGAATTATGTGATCCCTGCCTACCCCTACGAGAAAGAGGCGTGACTTTGTGTATGTAAAATAAATTGCACCTTACACAGTAATATGAATAAGTACTCGTATTAGCATTCAGACAGTCACAGCTGTTGCACTGCACAGCTGTTGAATCAAGATCATAATGAATGATTGTTTATAAATCACTCCGATTTGAAAATAACTATAGCTTCTATAGATTTCTTAGACGCGAAACTCTTTGTCTTATACTCCCGATTCGTGCATTGCAATTTATTTCATCGCTTAACGCGCATTAACCAATATAAACCGACGAAAAAGATTCCATGAATGTATTAGTGTTCCGAGAAAATAAGTACAGTCAGAACGAAAGTCCCTCAATATTTAGTGTTTTACAAATCTTAATATTTCCAAAATCTGTAACATTATCTATACATCTATACAAATATTATAAAGAGGAAAGACTTGTTTGTTTGTTTGAAATGAATAGGCTCCGAAACTACTGGACCGCTTTGAAAAATTCTTTCACCAATAGAATCCTACATTATCCCTGATGAACATAGGCTACATTTTATCCCGGGAAACTAAAGTTTTCCCGAGGGAACGCGGGTAACACCGCGGCGGACAGCTAGTGACCAATATTTGAAGAATTAGTTTCAGCCCATGTTATTTTCCCAGGAAAAGTTTATATTTTCTTATAAATCGAAAAATTGGGGTTTATGAAATCCGATTGTTGATCGACTTACGTTGTTGAATGTACGTTTAGTTTATTTCGTGTTCTTCCTTGTAACATCATAATGGAATGTGAAAATGTATATGAATTGAATATGCCTGGATGTTTAAGGATGAACCGCGCTAAGTCTGAAGCGATTTGTATGAACCTTGAAATAAAATGATTAATGGAATGGAATTACTTATAGACCTCCATAATTTTCCAAACTAAAGTCGATAAAACCATAACAAAAAAGCGTAGTCATTGCCTGTGAGGTCTTAAATAGAAACCTCGTTTCGAATCAGTGAAAGAAATCAATCATATTGCGAAATTAAGCGTGACACGTTACATTACGGACAATACTTTTCTAAGAGGAGCTGGCTAGTCTCAACTAGGAAATACTAATTCGAGCCCACATTGACCAAGACCATGTCTTTGTTATGATGTCTAGTCTAATATTTCTATACTAATATTATAAAGAGGAAAGATTTGTTTGTTTGTTTGTTTGAATTGAATAGGCTCCGTAACTACTGGACCGATTTGAAAAATTATTTCACCATTAGAATCCTGCATTATCCCTGATGAGCATAGGCTATATTTTATCCCGGGAAAGTGAAGTTTTCCCGAGGGAGCGCGGGTAACACCGCAACGGACAGTTAGTATTGGATATTTACGTTTCTATAAATTACATTTATAGAAACGAATCGTTCGTTTTCGTTCGTTAAACGAATGAGAGGTCAACAAAAATAATATTTTTATCCGATTCAACAGGGAAAATGCACAGAGAAACAAGTAGATACCAAAGAATATTAATTGTTAAATGGAATTTTGTCGAGGATATCCTTGTTAAGTTCCCAACAATGTTAGCTATACAAACTTACTTCAGTACAAAATTGTAGTTTATTTAGTTATTTAAAAAAGGACACGGGTATACACTTCACATTCTATAACAAAAACAAAGTGTCTTAACCCTAGTGTTCCCATAATAACAGAGTATCACGTAGGCTTGATGCCTAGTCAGCAGAACAGTTTTAGTTTCATGTTGTGTGACATACTGAAATTTTGTAAACACGAAAGTTCCCATGTCATGTGAAATAACATAACTCCAGAGGTTCTTTTACTTACTTCAGAGATGTAGATAGATGAATCATAGTAGTTTTATCATTTGGTCATATTCGCATAGGTACCTACTTACAATATAACGGATCTCAGAGGTACACTACCTGGAAGCAGTGAAGGTCGATGACTCAGGTGCCTGGTTGACCTTCGGATCTAGACATTAGGTTTTCGTTTTTTGAATGGATAATTAATTTATTCAATGAAACTTATCAACAAATAAAACGTAGTAAAACTTGTTGACGGAAAAAGAATTCTAAGAAACTTGAACCTGCTCAGCCCCCTTACCATGGCGATTGTCTACGTATCGAAGAATAGATAAAAATGATAGTAATGACATTATAGTGTGGATAAAACGCGTAGAAAGTGGAAAAAGGTTACTTTTCTATCCGTTTTATCCACACTCTAAGATCATTACTGTCATTTTTATCTATTCTCCGGTACCTAGACAATCGACATGGTAAGGGGGCAGAATACAATTATAGAGAAAAGTATATATGTACTTAAAGCGAAAATGTTTAGAGTTAGTGCAAATCATCCACTTGGCTATTGTAGTATGTAATTTTTCATCTACTGAAAGAAAAATATTGATAAGGACAATCATTATTAGGAGAGACGAAGACAAATAAAAAAACTCGTAAATAAATACCTATGTTTTCCGTGACCTCACTGAGAACTGATGAGTTATTTCCGATAACAAACTATTTACATTTATAAATTCCAAACGATCGACTATAGAATACGAACCACGTGATCAAGGAAAAATAAATATCAACACGAGAACTCTCGCTATCAATCCAAGATTCTTCAGAATCATGACTAATTATCACCTCCTGCTTTGCTCGTGTTGTTAGCCTTTGTGGGTATATGTTATAACCTGAATTACAGATTATCTTTGGAAAACAAGATAACTGTTTATTGTGTATCTTTTTCTGGTTAGAAATCTAACCCTAAAAAAAAAAACTTGGATTATATCGTTTTTAGATTCAAATGAAAGAGCTTAGTTATCACCACCGTAAGCTGAACAACGATACTTGTCAAGGTATTATCTCGGAAAAATCACATGTATAGCGGCACTACAATGTTCCGTTGAATGTAGACATAGGCCTACACTCAATGCCTTATGACGCAGTATATCATGTAGTATGATCTCCATCAGCTTAACTTATCTCCTTGTCCACAGATGTCACCAAAGAAATGGTCAAAGAATACTTTCGGGTGGGCTCGTGCGGAGGTCCTAGGAGCCCTAGTTAACGCTGTCTTCCTAGTGGCACTATGCTTCAGTATATCAGTTGAGGCTGTGAAGAGGTTCATAGAAGTGGAGAAAATACATGATGCCAAGTTACTGGTTGCTGTGGGAACGCTTGGTCTACTGCTTAATATCGTCGGCTTGTTTTTATTCCATGGTACGTATTAACACGCTTTTAGGGAGAGTCTGACTCGCACTTGTCCGGTTTTTATTTAATCTTTCATGTGTTGAATGGCATCCTATATTCCATTCTTTATGCCTACATAGAAAAGTACAATCTTTTAGAAATCTATATTAAAGTCTAATATAATTTGAATATTATTTGAAAATTAATGGGTGTGGTTTGTGCAGCTCTATGAGGTAATTAAATGATTCAATTATTATCTGAAGTACTTTATCTATTGTCGGATCTCCTTGTGTGTTACGTTCTTATTATTCCGCCACACTCAATAGATACGGGCTATATCTTAAGGAGGTTTTAACATAAACAATACTATTGACTACTGCCACCAGCATAATAATATCTTGACTGAAAAAGGGCGAAAAAAAACTTCTATCTTTATCTATTCAGCCCGGTTGCACCCACTGCTGAGCATAGGCCTCCTCTCTATATCGCCACTCTTCTCGGTCCTGTGCAGTCTTTTCCCAGCTACATTAACGATGTCATCCGACCATCGGGCGGGTGGTCTGCCTCGTGGTCTTTGTGCAAAAAAAAAACTTATTTAAGAAAAATACATGAGTATTTTAAAGACCTGTAATATTCAACTGAAATACTTACAGAAAGGTCTGAACATTTTAGGGCCTAATCAGAAATCATTAGAAAAATTTAATCGTACCTAAACATTACACTCCAGATACGTTTATAAGTGAACACACGGATTTCTGATTGTCTGTAGTTGAACAGGCACTATACATTGTTGTGTTACTTACATATTACCGTGTTTGTCTAGTCTAGTAGTCTATAGTATTGTGTACCATGATTTTCAACCGTTGTAGTAGCATATGCCGGCCGTCCGTCATTAATTTGTTTCGAAAAGTACATATAATATGTGCATAAACCGGAGCTCTTGTTCTTGTGCTCTGGAATGTTCTGGGTATAAAACTTCTTGGAAAAATACTACTTTTTTTCATACTTTAAGTACGTTATTATTATTGTCACCAAAGTAAAAATAATAATTGAAATAGGTAATTGAACACTTGATCAAAGCTTCATATTCTTAGTCAAAATGTATCTTCTAATAAGGACAATTTCTATTACTTATTTCCTTCGATGATACCTTCATACCAACGAAATGCTTAGGCATACATGTTTGTACTCTATGGACTAAATAACCGGTGAACCGTGCGCTCCAGAGACGTATCGTGTTTCTATTCAAATAAGATTACTACTACTACGACAGAGTACCTATTTTATAGCAATTCACTTGGTGCAATATTTTAAACTTGTGGTGAAAATAAATAGGTTCACTCTCACAATCATCTTTCGGAAGCTAGTCTAGAAGAATAATATAAACATTTCGTGCAGTATTAGTGTTATATTATTTGTAAATAAATACTTGACTTGATCTTAGAGAATGTCTGCCGTAGTCTTAGGTCGTGATCTTGCTGTTTTATACTTATAACTTGTATTATTTATAAAACCTTAGCAAAGCCTCTACATTTTAAAGTCGTGAACCTTTTGTCTTCTTAGAATACGTTTACTACAATAATCTCAGCATCTCCATACAAATGTATGCAAAATTGATTGGTTACACCAAGAGCTCTGAATTGTACCTACAATAATACATTAGTCAATGTCCAATTGTACTACCTACGTGATTCTGTTGTGTGATGCAACAATACAATGTTATTTCGGTTAAATTTTAAGTTACAATGCCTTGAATTGATAACTGTATTCATGTAGTAGTATATTGGTTATTGACCTCCACTGGATGATTGTACATTTTCTACTTTGAATCAATGATATCACCAAAAAACTGCCTACTTCACTCGTTAAAAAATAAGTGGAGAGGGAAATTTATACGCTGCGTTATGGCAGTTGAAATGTATGCTATAATCCGTGACTATTTAAATATAACTAATTAGGTTCGTATGCGTGCGTTAGTCGCCTACTCTGGTGACGAGTTTTTTAGGCCGCCTAAAATATAAGCAGTGATTACGAAAGTTTAAAGACTATCCTCAGTGATCTGAGCTTTGTCAAATCAATCAACAAATACATTTCTTTCAGACCACGGAGGAGGCCATGGTCATTCACACGGCGGGGTACCACCACCGTCCAACGTCCGTCATCTAACAGAAATAGTGAACAGCAACGCTGAAATGGCTCTAGGCCACAATGCAACAGACACAGAAGAGACGGACGAAATGGTGCTCAAGCCTAAAACAAACAAAGTGCCTAAGAACAAACAACCGTGCCGCTCAAGCAATGATCCTGGACATATGAACATGAAGGGCGTTTTTCTGCATGTCTTGTCTGACGCTTTGGGTGAGTAAAAGCTTTAACTCTTCAAATCACTGCCTTGCTAGCCGACTGCGAGTTGTCTCACGATACTCCGGCAAATGCTCCAGATATAAGACTAACTTTGATTGGCTGAGATTTGAATGCAATTGAAGTTTAAAATAACTCTTAATAATTCAATAAAAGTCTTACGCTTGACGTAAACACTATCATCTAGTCTAAGTAAAATACCTTATCGAACAGGAACTCAGTCAGATCACAAGATTTATTCTTGATCGAATTCGATTCAAGTCAAATAACCAGACGTTCTGAAAATTTCTAAAACAAAAGAACAACGCTTGCACGATTCAAACTCGTACCTCGAAAAATAAAAGAAATCGCTATCCGACCTTCATGCATACCAGAGAGTTTTTTGACCAATTCAAAAATACACCATTCATAATAAATCAATATAAAATCTACAAATAACTTTGAAATAACTGAACATTTTGAGATAAACAATTTGTGTCACGTTTCTAGGTGATTCAAAGACGTTTTGTTGCATAGTTGTCGCTTTTTTTAGCTATTTATTTATCAATTTCAACGATCATTCTTTGCTTTGGGAACGCGTTAGATTTTTAGGTATATTCCTTCAGTTCGTATAAACTCAAAGTTAGTGAAATACATTAAAATTTCTCCTCTAGCCCGTAGGATAGGACTAGGATGCGGGCTAGACCGAACTTTTTTCGTACTGTGATTCTCCAAAAAATACTTACAATATTCCCAAAATTACATGATACAGTCCTCACAAGAATTTGGATGTAAGAAATACTTTTGACTGTATGTAACATTGAGTTTATGTGCATTATTTCGAAAGTATATTTCACAACCTATCTTGCCCACTAATATATTTCATTGTCAAATAAACCTTGAAAGCAGATCACCTTGACATTGGCTTGCTACTTTCGATACCTTTCGAGGAAATGGTTAAACCAACACTAATAGGTATATTGAAAAAGTTTTTTAAATTATCTACATAGTTAAATGATCAAAAGGAATACTTTACAAGCATCATTAAAGCCAAAATCGTGCCACCTAGTCTATACAGTTCATTTCATCGCACTTATAAACCCTTTGTTTAGTTAGCTGTTGATAAACGAAAATTATGGAGCAATTTGTTCAATTGCCACATTCAAGATAACACGATTGATGTAATTCATAACGTAGATGCTCATAGTCATTTCTGACATATCGATTCTGAGAACGGTTAATAAGTAGAAATGACTTCTAGATACTTTGCTGGTCGATGGCTTTCTAACACTTTACATAGCAAGCATTGTTTGTGGCCCTGTCGTCAAAGCGCCTGTCGCCTTGCATGGTCTTATCTAAAATTACATTTAAATAGGCAAAAACATCTAAATGATAAACCTCAAAGTCGTCTAAACTCACTCTCCTTTCTCTCTCTGTACTACCGTAGTATACTACTGTCTCGATTGCAATTTCCGAACGATCGAGTAAGCGATACATTTCTATGAATCATAATATCTGAGTCTCTCTCGTAAGTGCAGTAACCTTGAAACGACTGAACCCATCAAGAACGAATGGTAATTCTGTCGGATTCTGTCAATTGTGTCTAGCACTGACCTAAATACTGTCAACGCTGACATTAAAACATACCCTCTTTACCACTATTAGTTGGGTAGAGCAATAAAAATAATAAAACTGAAAAATACACTGAATATATAAAATTGGGGGCACTTTAAAATTATCAGTGTTTACATGAGGATTAGGTCTATAATAGACCGTGTCTGTGATTTATAAAGCAACTTGGTTTTGTTAGACACGACTGAATCCCAAGGCACGGTGGAAATTCTCTCAGATCTATAGGGAGTTCAAATTCCTTTGAAGATGTCTAGGGGGGTAGTAAGAGACATGTCGAAACACACAATATTAAATGGTTTCCTCGCGATGTTTGGAATGCACTTTTAAATTATAATTTTTCGAATATTTATCAGTCTTCAACAACAAAACGTGGAGTAGGAATAAATAAAAATGTCTATGTCCATTCCAATACGTTATTCACATTATTTTCATCGAAAACACAACAGTAGCGACCTTGAGCCACTTTCATGTGAATCTTATCAATTATCATCAGTTAGTTTAATTCACTATTGCATTAATCATTCGTTTATCTATGTGTTCCACCGTCAAGGTCCAGTTAAATGGCTTCGGTGACAATTATAATTTCTTTAAATTCTTATCCCACCATAAGTTACAAGTTTTGTTTACAATTGAATGTGGGCCAAACTTAGTGAGTCTGACTACCCCCTCAAACATCTTCAATAGGCCTTGAGTCATATGATCTGAGAGTATGTCTATGGGCGTGGAGATATTCTTGATCATCTTTTCTTTCATGAACTCTTATGTCTTAGTAGTTTTCGAACTACATGCCAATTTCCAATAACACCTATCATGTTCTCTCGCTTGCACACTAGTGCAGTCACTAATGTGCAAGCAAGAGAGCATGATAAGCGCCGCTATTTCAAATTCGTTTCTACGATGTCAAAATTGCCATGCAGTTCAAAAACTGCCTGAAATTAAGAGCTCATAGTAACCCCCCAGATCTCAGATGATCATGATTGAAATCAAACTCACATTTGATATTAGTTTAGAAACATGAAATGTTTTAAATTTTATAACGGGACTTAATCGCGTAGGTATAACATTTGTTTATTTACCTCGACGTTTCAGTAGCGTTACAGCTACCGTGGTCACGAGAAGACTGCCCGCCGGTACTCGTTCGCCTCTTCGACCGATGAGAAACTACCCTCATTCGGTCAACACAAAATAACATTAGGGTCGCGACACACTACACTGACAACATCCAAGTTAGTACTAGACGTTCTTACACGACCCGAACACTTTTTTATCACTGGATCCCACGTTGATGACAGTTTGTAGCCGCATTCCCGGTTGAAATTTTTGTGTTTCTTTATTTCAACTGCTTCACGCACAATTCTAGTATAATAATGGCGATCATTAGAAAGGACTAAAGGTTGATGTAACTCGATCCAGTGGTTTGATCCTGATTCTAGCAAGTGCTCCGCTATCGCTGATTTATACACCTGGCGATTTTTGACAGCTGCGATATGTTCTTTGACACGCTCAGCAATAGTCCGCTTGGTCTGTCCAATATAAGAACTGCCGCAACTGCAATCGACCTTGTATGCGGGAATGCGGCTACAAACTGTCATCAACGTGGGATCCAGTGATAAAAAAGTGTTCGGGTCGTGTAAGAACGTCTAGTACTAACTTGGATGTTGTCAGTGTAGTGTGTCGCGACCCTAATGTTATTTTGTGTTGACCGAATGAGGGTAGTTTCTCATCGGTCGAAGAGGCGAACGAGTACCGGCGGGCAGTCTTCTCGTGACCACGGTAGCTGTAACGCTACTGAAACGTCGAGGTAAATAAACAAATGTTATACCTACGCGATTAAGTCCCGTTATAAAATTTAAAATGTCTTCGAGTCGCGAAAGTTTAAAACATGAAATGTTTGTTCCAGGTTCACTTATAGTGGTGGGATCAGCGTTGATAGTCTGGCTCACAGATTGGAAGTACAAATACTACATCGACCCAGCCCTAAGTATAGTGCTAGTTATACTGATCCTGGCCTCCGTGTGGCCGCTGCTTAGAGAATCGTCGCTTATTCTACTACAGACTGTGCCTACGCATATACAGGTAAGATTTTTAAAAATATAGATTCCACCAATGGCTTATATATACATACTTGGGGTAGCGCAGATATCTATTCTACCAGTGTTTTGTTCTTCCGAATTCGATGTAGTCATCGAGATTTGGTCTTAAAGCGATCTGGTCTTATCAGCTAACGAGTCAAATTGAGGTATGGCCCTAAAGCTCCTAGCCCTTTTTTTAATGGATCGTACTTACTTACTTAATGGGTCGTAAGTCTGAGTTTTATTTTGATGGCATTCTAACTGGCTCATTAAAATTATGGTCAAAAACTTTTGCGTATTAGTACCTCGTCATAACATTTAAGCATGGCAATAATTTTCCGTAACCATGATCATTAAAAACCAAATTGACTAGTCATATAATATTCACAATGCTATATACTCAAGTAAAATAAACATAGTCCAGATGACTTGATGACTCAAGATATGTAAATAACAGTATACAGGGTGTAAAAAGACTGCTACCGAAAACTGAGGGGTTGCAATCAGACCATGATTCTATAAATATTTTGCGAAAAAAAAACGCAAAAAATTTTTTTGGCTTAGCTTCGTCATGTTATGTTATTTTCGGTTATTTACTACTAGTACGACATAATAAGACCATACCTACCTAATAATTTCATTTATAAAAAAAAAAACAATTAAAACTCAAAATCCAGCAATCTACGTAAAAAAACGCGCCCAAAACATACGCAAACAGTACTCTTCAAACGCTGTTTTCTCCAGATTTAGTGCATATTTCGGAAAATCCTTTTGGATTTGGTTGTCTATTGGGATGCTGTACCTACCCCTTTCGGCTTCGGTAGACGTCTTTTTACACCCTGTATATACTTTTTAGTGCATTTTGGCTAATACTTTACATGAATACTCGTATATTACTTATCAATTGATGTTATTGACTGTAATGTAATTGAATGTATTTGTTCAGGTGGACGCGATACAGAGGCGGCTGTTGGAAAAGGTCGACGGAGTGCTTGCAGTGCACGAGTTTCATGTATGGCAGTTGGCTGGTGATAGGATCATAGCCAGTGCACATATTAGGTAAATATCATCAGTATCATAATTACTTATTATAAACCATACCACCCAACCCACTGAAATAGGCCTCCTTCCCAATGATGAAAAAAAAATATCTTTCGAAAATGAAATTTTATGAAAATTTTGTAGAAATTGGTAGTCAATGTGACTCAACCAATTTCTACATACATTATACCCAATAAACTTATTACCATATTTAGCTACCTTGTTACTCGCATTCCTAGGGAATAGTTACATAGCTACACTAATATTATAAAGAGGAAAGATTTGTTTGTTTGTTTGAATTGAATAGGCTCCGAAACTACTGGATCGATTTGAAAAATTCTTTCACCATTAGAATCCTGCATTATCCCTGATGAACATAGGCTATATTTTATCCCGTGAAAGCTAAGTTTTCCCGAGGGAACGCGGGTAACACCGCGACGGACAGCTGGTTCCTTGATAAAAAAAAACAAGATTATAATGTATCTCAATGCCTAATTTCATCGAAATCTATTCAGTAGTTTTTGCGTAAAAGAGTAACATTATCCACATATCCATCTATATTGCATTGTCTATAAAAGTTCAGATTTGTATCAAAAATTGCGTCTAATTTAAAACTTCCATCAATACAACGTAGAAACAACCAGTTATATAACGAAACTTAAACAACCTCTAAACTTAACCAGCCGACATTGACACCATGGTTGACATTGTGAATTAACCTCGATAGCCAATTTGTAATTCAGAATGGGGAAACTGTATCGCCCGGAAACTGAGACCTTATAAAATGGAAAACTTCGATCAGACTTACCTACAATGGCCATAAATAATAATAATTCATAATATTTCTAATGTTCCTATTAAATAAGTCATTTAATAAAATAACTAAATAAATAATGCTAGACATTTCACACAGCATCATCTAGCCCCAAACTAAGCAAAGCTTGTACTATGAGAACCAGATAACTGATATACTACTTATATACTTTTTGTTTGTAAATACATACATATTATACATAGAAACACCCAGACCCGAGATAAATAGTTGCAGATCATACAAATATTATATTATAGGTACCTAATTAGTATTTTTGGGCCTTTACGGTTTTTGATATTTCATTAGATGAAAAAAATATAATTTTCCGAAACGAAAACTAAAAACCCATGGTATCAATAACCAAGAATCCCACTAGACCAAAATGGCTTGTAGTTTGAAAAATTCAAGGTGAAATGTGTTTTGGTATGACATTAATACGCTTGATATGTTATCATTATCAGTGCTTACATTCAGGTCCGTAGAGACAGATTTGATACATTGTATTTTCTTTTAGTTGTTGTTATGACTGGATATTTATTACGACGTTAAGTCGTATCGGTCGAAAGTGCCTCTACTTTCGATCCGAAGGTCGATGGTACGAATTTCGTCCTTTTACCGATTTTAAGCCGAGATTCGTACCATAAAAAAACCATTGAAGCACACGATGATTTTTGAATTATTTCGAAAAAAAACTAACAACTGATTCCGATCATTCAATTCCGAAAAGACGTAACTTGTCATGAAGGAAACACCAATTCTCGTAGCCATAAAAATCTGTATTTTTTTCTCTGCACAATCCTTTGTTCAAAACGCTAAAAGAACATTTTGCGCACGTCTTATCATGCGCTTCTCATAAGTTTTATTTGCTTGGACTGGAAACACCAATTGCTAAGATTCGTCACAAAATTAGGACACAGGTCTACGTTTACCATCATAAGACCAATAAAAGCTATTAAAACATGATATAGTCACGTATGTTCTAAACTTTTATTACAACCAAATACTTTAAGGATTGTAAATACGCTAAGTCCTTTTGTATGATGTTCCAAATTACTAGATAACATGAACAATGAAACATGCTTCCGAATTTAATTATTTTTGCAAACATCCATGCCTACGTTAGTTAGATGAGAATCAAATAAAAGATTTGCTTAGCGACCATTTTTAGTCCTACCACTCACACTTTTACTTTTAGTTTTCCTCTCTGTATTCTGTGGTCTTACTCAATTATGAATCAGAGACATGTGTGAGTTTGTACTTACCAAAATGCGCGGAAACTCCCTTGAAAGAAGGATGACAGTATCCATAATTTTATTAATTTGTGTTATCTAAGGTGCTCATAAAGAAATTTTAGGATAATTCTCGCTTCGGGGAATCAACAATAAAATGCATTGAAAACTATTCAGAATTTCTAAAAAAAAGATTGAAATTTATGATGTTTTTGTACCTACGAAACAGTTTTTGGCACTTTCCCAACGTTTCTCTTTGTCCCGAACTCATGTCATTGAACTAATCGAAACACCTATGTCTAGTCTACTCATGAGAACAAAAACTCATGTCACAACGCAAGAAACAATAAGATAAGATTATTTATTTCATAAATAATTTACACTGGACCCCGCACTAAGCAAAGCTTGTGTCGCGGACTCGCGGTAGTCCCGAGTAACAGTTTTCATAAGAATACAACTATAAATAAATATAAAATAACATTTTGGTCTATTTTTAATATACCTAATATAATAAAATGATCATACGTACAAAATTATAACCTACTCAAATATACTAAGAGTCAGGGCGCTTTATTCGTGTGCGGTGTTTCCCTGTCTGTACTGTACCGCCGGTAATAATAAATAAAAGTCGTGGTGATGTTAAATACTTTGTTATTATATGATTGGAAACATAAAAATCGAAAATAAAACAAATTACTTGTAATAGTTTTAAAAATTGGGTAGGTACGATCTAATTGATATCAAATGTGTTGTAGGTAGTAGGTACTCATGTTTGGAACGACTAAGGGCGTTATTATTATTATTAATAGCCTGTGGTGTCCCACTGCAGGGCCCTCGTTTCTTCCACTCCTCCTCCCTTCGTTTCTTCCACTCCTCTCTATCGTGAGCTAATGTGGTCCAATCAGGAGAGTTACTTGTAAAAATAACTATTTATGTATTGTGTATAAAAAATACAATAGTAAGATGAAACCGAATATAACAAACAAAACTGACCAAAAACGTTCTCCATAATTATTATATGTGGATCGTGTAACAATACTGGCCGTTGTAATAACAATTTGCAGATAATTGAACCTTTGTTTAACTCGAGTGTGAGAGTATTGTCTGTATTATCATAATAATCCATTCGGAGCGTTTTCGCAATAACAATACGTTGTAGTACGAGACAACAGTTGTTTAAGTGCATGGAAATTAAATTTGTTCGGGACAAAGGAAATGTATTTTTTTTATGGCATTCCAGGAGTGCCGACAGAAGTGAAAACTTGGAACTAATTTTCGGTAACAGTTCTAAACTTAAAAAAAAATAGGTAGGTACTCAGTCACGTCGACCATTCTGACGTGACAAAATTAAGGTAGGTGTAAGAGATGGTGTCGTAACAGTCACGTGACTGAGTTTGATAGTTTTTTCCAATCTCAAAAATGCCCAACGCGCAGAAGTTTTCAACAATGATTAAGAACAATGATATAGGATATAGAAACGCTTGAAAGCTCGCGACCGCGCGAGAATGATTGAGCTGCCGCAGGGCTTCGTCACACCTCTTGCATTCTATATCTTGTCACATTGTTCTTAAGGTTTATAATGTCTTGTTACGTCTCGTCGCTGCCAATTCAGTGTGCATTGCGCTTAAAAGGGAAATGGCTGACTTAGTTAAAAATTATACTAAACATAAAATTATAGAAATTAAAAAGGTGTTTTTGTAGAAGTAGTATTAAAGGTTTATGTGTGTTGTCGTATCCTGTTCTAATTTTGAAAATTATATTGTTCCAGATGTAGAAACTTATCAGAGTACATGAAGATAGCGGAAAAGGTGAAGGAGTTCTTCCACAATGAGGGTATCCATTCGACGACGATACAGCCTGAGTTCGTCGAGCTGCCGCTAGGTGGCACTGAGGTACAAATTGTGCTATATTTTAACGTCAAAAAGATTCAGTAGGACCGCTGGGATCATGTTGAATAGTCTTAAAACTTGGTGATTCTATTCCCGTTCCTTCGCAACTAAAACAAAAGAACAAGGTAAAAAAACACGGATGTGGGCCTAGCTTTGTTTTAGGTGATCCATCGTCAAGCTCCAGTGGGCAGTCAAACAAAATGTCTTCACCAAACTATGTAATAACTAAACTGAAATACTCAAAAAATCGTAGCTAATATTCAAATAATTTGTTAGGCAGATACCGCAGATACCACTGATTTCCATTTGCCTTGAAACACATCTTACATCTCATTCATTCGCATTACAGTCTTCTTGCAAGCGTAACGGTTAATTTGGTCTGGCCCTAGTGTAAAGGCCAATATTTTTTTTTAATCCTATACTTATTTGGTTGTGTAAACAGAACAAAGTGCTTGCCGTTAGAAACCCAAATGCGCTAGGAACACTATCACATCTTTGATAACATTGTGGAATAGATCGATACTACAGATAGCATTATCTAAGTGTTTTACAGTAAATATTATACGCACTTTCTTGTACTGAGCAATATAATAATAATAATAATAAATAATGCTGGACTTTTCACACAGCATCATCTAGCCCCAAAGTAAGGGGGGTTAATAATAATAATAATAATATAATCGTATCTACTTTTAAATATATAAAAGTAGATACGATTATGTCAAGTGATTTCATTATTGTTACTAACTCCAGTTAAAAAGCTTTAATTACTAGCTTAAATAAAGCAATTTGGGAATCACTTGGATTCGATGTCGGGAAATGCCCGACCAATTTTAATAGTTTGAAAGGCCGGATTCGCTGTTGGAAACTACCGACGCAATTCATTAAGGAAACTCAAAGCATTGCGGATAACGAATCAGCTGGCCTTTTGGCGGACATTTTTAACCGACTTCAAAAAAAGGAGGAGGTTCTCAATTCGTCTGTATGTTTTTTTTTTATCTTGTTACGCGATTACTCCGCCAATTGTGGACCGATTTTCAAAATTATTTTTTTGTTTGAAAGGGTATGCTCCAGAGGTGGTCCCATATAAATTTTATTCCCGAGGGTTTGATAGTTTTCCCGTAAAACTCTAAAAACCTTGCCATTTTAAATCGAATCGACAGATAAGTCTAAGACTCTCTATGCATTATGTCAATCTGACGATATAGACACGCCGCGTGTAGAGTCGAACATTGAAGTCGGTTTTTCTTTTAGTTTTTAAAATGCTAACTTTATCCTCTTGCTTTAATAAAGTATTGTCAACAGGTTATAAGCGGTGCTTCGGCCGAAGCTCCGTGCGCGCTGCATTGTCCGCCAAATGATTTATGCCATAACGCTACGTGCTGCGGGCCTAATCAGCAGGTTAGTTCATAGTCAGTTAGCGACATGTTCATGAACCATTGGTGACTTTATGTTTCATTTTTATCAGAAATTGTAAACGTCAAAAATAATATAAAAATAATATAAAAATAATAATAGTGTTGCAAGGCACAGCTTCCAATATTCCACATTGGTTGCAATCCTAAAAGCTCCTTCTTCTTCTTCTTTTCGAGTCAATAGTTCTATTTCTATAGATTTAATCCTAAAAGCTCGCTAGTAGATTATAAAACGCCAACTGTTCATGAAATTTTGTCGCTAACCGTACCGTAACTTTACCGCGACACGAAAAAAGTCCTTGGAACGAGCATCTACGTATTAGGCTCAATGCAGTTTGAATTGGCAGCGACGTGACGTAACAATACATAATAAACCTTAAGAACAATGTAACAAGATATAGAATTCAAGAGGTGTGGCGAAGATTCGCGCCGGCTCGATCTATCAAGCGTTTCTATATCTTGTAACATTGCTCATAAGGTTTATAATGTCTTGTTCTCGTCGCTGCCTATTCAGCTAAGCCTTATGATAAATTGCAGTAGCTTTTGTTCTGTTAAATTCCGCCTAAAGACTTTTTTCGTGGTGCGGACTTCAGTACTTACACCATCTTTGTGCAATTGATAGAGGCTTTAATAGACCTTCACCGTTTTTCTAAAAGAAATCGTAGAAAGCAATAGCTTAATCTATCAAGTAGCTCAAAGATGATTTAATGTATAACATTTAATATTTTTTTCTTTTATTGGATTTTATATAAGGGTCGGTTCATATCTAACGGAAGATCCGTCGCGGATTATCGGTCCGTAATCATCATTAACGTATCATCCGTCGACCGTTCACACTCGACGGATGATACGTTAGTCCGTCGAGTGTGAACGGTCGAGTGTTTTTCTATACATTGGTCAGTTCTGGCGTTCCGCGACCGATAATCCGCGACGGATCTTCCGTTAGATATGAACCGACCCTAATGCATTGAAACTTACTATACGCAGACTTATTTCATTCAAATCTATTCAATAAATTGTTTTAGTTATCTTTAGCTAAAAGTAAATCTGTTACATTCCAATATTGACACTCACAATTTTTTTTAAGCCATTTTTTTATATTTTTGTGAACACTATGAAATATAATCTTTACCGTAACCTCGGTTATATCTAAAGATTTTAAATGCACTACCACAAATCGGTAAGCATGGTTCAAATCCAGCATGGGTGCAAATTTTTGGGATGCATTTAAAATCTCTAAATTTTTAGAATCTCTATAATCGTCTGTATTCAGTATTTTTCCTATTTATTAATCATGTGTTTGCTTGTATGCTCTGTGCCTAATATTTTAGCTTACCTATAGTTGTGGCAATTCTGCTCTATTTACCAACAATAAAACGCTTTATTCAACTAAATTTAGTCTGGAAAGGGAACGGGAAGTGTATTTCCAAGGTTTTTCAGCAGAATTGCCGTCATTGTGTATGTTGGAACAGTTCAAACTATTGTTCTTAAGAGTTAAATTGATTGGCACATAGATGGCGCCAGTGTCTTTGAAAGTACGAAGTTCCAATATACATTAATTAGGTTGATGTAAGAAAGCATTATTGTAACGGTGTTTGAAGTCAACACCTGTAGTTGTAGCTCTCATCAAAGGTGTGAGACTAATTTGTGTTTCGTGCATTTTTTCGGGTTATCATAGCTGTTTTCTTTTGTTATGAAACGCAATTGAAATACAAACATTTCGTGTCGATTCGGTGAGTAGTCCATAGCTTGCTTTTCGCAAGGTTTTATCCTTCATAGATTTTCATTCATGTTTTTTTGTGAAATCATTGTTTTTTTCTATTTTTTTACGTAGTTTTTCTTTTTTTATTTTCAATTGCAGTTTTACAGTTTAGAGACGATAAGAGTTCGATAATTCACTTTTCAAGGAGATGAAATGGGTGCCTGTGGAACCTGGATCCCAGAAAATGAAGTTTAGAGTTTTGAAGATTTTTAACGACAATTAATGTATTAAGCTCTTTTCTAGGTACATTATATTTATATCATGTTTGTTCAGTATATTTAGTATATTTTAATTGTTAAAATTCGTGCCAATTGTGTCAAAGGAGGCTGTGTTATCTACTTATATGTAAAGTAATAAAAATAGTAAATTTATTTTCATACACCCTTGGTTTCATTTATAATACTCTAAACCAATGAAAATGACTCTTGAATCGCCTGAACTGAACTTGTATAAAATAATTAGAAGGCAGGTACCTAGATAGTAGGTAAAAGGTAGGCAAGAAAATCGAAATAACACATTAAGCTATATGAATTGTGGCCAACTCATCTTTGATCTATCTAATCAGCACAGCTACTGATTAAAAGGCTTTATTTTCAAGACACTTTGTCTGATCCGAAACAGGTTCACAGGCTTTTTTATGAGGTCACCTGAATAGTTCTTAGTTGAACCCGATAAGTGGCGCTGCTGTCGAGAATTTTCTAATCTAGATCCGCTAGTGTTCTATCTTAAAATTGAGTCAAATCGCAATATATCCTAGATAAAAGTTGGATTTGACGCTTAAGTGGCCTAAATTTAGGAACCTTATCAAACATTTGCGAATGAATGGCCTCTTCTTCATTGTCAAGTGTTAGCGATCAATCTCGTAAAGTGGCAGATGCGGCAAAAGTCCTCGATATTTAGATAAATATCAAATATTTTCAAATGCACAATCATACAAAATGTTGGGTATGTGGTAACACAATACCATTCCTTATTATATTTTGACGATCAATTTTCAATCCTGGAAATAAAAGTTCATTAGAGCCAGAGAGATTCATGAATGGCCCCCGGAATGGTCATATAGACCCCTGTTTACAAAAAAAACCTTTACGTCTTTTGGACTTAAGACTGTCAAAACTTCTGTCACCATAAATTGTCTATACCTTCTTGCACACAGTCATACTCTCTGCAATCAAAATTCACGTAACTAGGGTATATTATTGTTTGATGAAGTTTGAAACTCCACACTACTATATTAGTCTGTTTGCCTTGTTGTATGACTTGTTACATTTGCCATTTACCCCAAATAGCTATTTTCATATTCAAAGATCAATGTCAGTACAATTTCACAAAGAATAGAAAATTGCTAACCTTTTCCATGAAAACCAATATACAAAGCACCGAGTCAATTTACTAGCAAATGTCAACACTTTTCAAGTAAACATGAGCTTATTACCCGTTGTTTATTGATGTTTAATATGTAGGGGTGTTTCATTTTCTTTGAGCTAGTCAAACTATATTGAATTTAGCGTGGGCATTATAAAGTGTGTTTACTGTGTCGATTAGTAAGATAACCTTGCTGACTATTCTATTAACAAGGTAGCTTATACAAAAATGAAGCTTTTAGAATTACTAATATCTTTGAAATAGTACTGTTTTGGATCGAAATTGATGTGGCAGTACTTGCTAAACAAGCTTTAATGGTACAGTAACCAAGAGAAGTTTAAGAAACTGTTTGACCCCTAAATTGTGAAGACTTATACTCGTCTACCTCCTAGAAAATCTATTAGAGCTATTCAGGTAGAGAGTACAGGCTAGTTGAAAACTGAATGATATACATACAACTATAAATAAATTGTGAAGTTCTCTTGGCATAATGAATCCTGATGAACATTATCGATAGACTCGGACCTCTAGGTGAGAATACACATAAAAAATCCTACATCATCTTTTGGTAGACACTAGATTTGGATTATAGATAACTAGTTTAAAATAGTCAAGTATCTTATCTTTGATTGTGTAGCTACACGAACACTACAGGTAACTAGATTTGTGTCACTGTAACTACTCTACTGCAATAGGTATACACCCCTATTTTTTAATTACCAAAAAAATTTTAAACATGGTCGCGGTGTCTGTTACTGATCACATTTCTGTAGTTAAAACTCAAAAAAAGAGAAAAAAATTATAACCTCAAAACAAGACGAGACGAGTCAGACATGGATTTATGATAGCTACTGCGGTTTTACTGACATGGGATGATACGACAGCATAGTTCGAATGAGAGGCTGTACGCTATTGTTGACTGTAGTACTTATTTGTACAGTTTTCATAAAATTTTGTTCGGTTTTGGTTGACTACAATCCTCGATAACTTTGTGATAGTTAAATAAAAAAAAAGTTCTGACCATGCCATTATCATTTTCTGCATCTGCTGCAACTGTCCTTAATTTTTGGTAGTCATAAAATAGTGGTGTATAAGAGTACGTAATACACAAGTATATTCATATTCTACCTAGTCTTGCCATAAATATTGTCACGAAGAAAAAAATTTTTTTTTTATTGCAAATAATATTTATTACTTTTACAGTGTGTTAGTTTAATACATAAATATAAAACAATTTAAAATATAAAAGCTTATTCGAAGTGATCTCCATTGGCTGCAATACAGTCCTTTAAACGTTGAGGCCAGTTATTAATAGAAGCACGCACTCTTTCCATGGGAAAATTCTTCTCTGCCAATCGTATGGATTGTTTTAGGGACTCCAAATTATCATGGCGTTTAGAGCAAGCCATACTCTCTAAAACTGACCATAAATCATAATCCAGCGGATTAAGATCAGGACTAGACGACGGCCAGTCTTCAGCTCTGATGAAGTCCGAAACGTTCACTTCCAACCAAGACTGCGTGGACCGAGCTTTATGACCTGGCGCCGAGTCTTGTTGGAAAGACCTTATTTGGTTATTGAACATGGTGTTGTTAAGGGGCTTAACTACCTTCTCAAGAATGGTATTTTGATACACTTGTGCCGATGTTTTGATAGCTTTTTCACAAAAATATGGCTCAGTCACTCCTTCATAGCTAACACCCCACCAAACCATCACTGAAGTCGGATAATGCCCACGTTGCACTCTGTCGACTAATTGGGAAGCTTCCTTAGAGCTTTGAGCATAAATACGGTCATTTTGTTTGTTAAAATGTTGCTCAATTGTAAAGATTTTCTCATCCGTAAACAAAATTTTTCTGTGACAAAAGTTTGCGTACCGCCTCAGTAGTTGTTTCGATTTTACCACCCTATTCTTTTTTAAATTATCAGTTAAAAAATGACCAGTGCGTCTCTTATAGGCTGCAAGTCCTAAGTCATCTTTTAAAATACGCGACATGGTTCTGGGTGCTATCTTCATCTCCCGAGATAAAATCTTTTGCTTTCGGACAGGATTTCTTCGAATTCTTTCCCTTACTGCTTTGACCACCTTTTTCGTACTAACACTACGTGGACGGCCAGATCTTTTTCTGTCACAAACAGAGGAGGTCTCATTGTACCTATTAATAGCCCGGTACACAAACATTTGACTAATACCAAGCGTATGGAGAGTTTTAAAAATTGCATTTGGCTCCATACCAACTTTGTGTAATGCAATCACAGCGATTCGGTTCTCTTTAACACCCCACTCCATTTTAATATCGCAAAATATTGTACAATGTATTGGCGCCAAAATTAGAAAACTCAATGAACAATCGTATAAAAATGACAGATTCCAAATTCAAATGTAATATCTTTCTTATTTTTAACTGTAACAGTATTTATGGCCAGACTAAGTAGATTAGCATTACCATACTTGACACCTGGATAAATAATAAAAATGTTACCATCGGTGAAAGTAAACTCTATTATAGTCAAAACTTATCACACTTTGTAGTCGTCTCGATCTTGACGATTTGAATTGTTTACAAAAAAAATTCTAGTTAGTAGCGTTAGGATTATTTTTAACTAGCAATTTTAAAGTATATCGTAAAGCTGTAGTTCGATGTCTAGGTGTGTAGTGTTAATCAAATTGCGTCTTCATAAAATCTACAACATCGCGTTTCCATTGCAGGAACACAGCACACCTTCACCAGCACAGACCCCGTACTGCAGACAGCGGACCATGGGCTCCCGGTCTGAGTCTATGTGCTCTCAAAGTAATGGCCAGGCCAGACCGCTTGGATGGAACGTAGGAGGCTTGGAAGCTCTCGAGTGTGGGTTAGTAGAGTAGTGTTTGGGTTTGCAACTAGACTGGTAAATCTGTTTGGTCATTGTTTTTTTGTATTTGCTCATGAGTTTCACTTTGAAAACTTTTGGTGTACATTATAATAAAACATGGGAAACCTACATTATGATCGGTTTAGATAACGGTTATGTTTCATAACCGGACAACGCGTATAACAGTAAATTGGTTTTTATTTTCCCTTGTATTATGTTTTATGAATAAATTGAATTGAATTTCCCGTGCGTTATTATAACTGGTTATGAGTTTGTGCTCGTGACAGTTGTAGATTTTGACTTAAACAGTCCGGACAAGAGTGTTAATAAAATGTGCTCAAACTCAATAGCTGGATGCACTTTGGCAACGTAGTAAATCATCATGAAGTAGAACATTATATTGTTTATGTAGTGCAATATCATGGTGAATAGGCAATCGTCATTTCTTTTTGATGAGGCATGTTATGTGGCTTCTTAAAGTTACGAATCGTTCAAGCTGTAATCATATACATATTTTATTTTTATACAATTTTTCTGTAACGTTTTACACATAGACGATCTGTCCTTATAGACCTTTATCTTATTGGATTCATTTTTGTCTTGACTACTTGAATCAACAAGTTTTATTCGACAGAACGTTTAAATTGTTTTGACGATTTTTTTTTCTGTTCGCTTTTTACTTCTTAAACATTAGGCTATACAGAAGTTATAAAGATAGTAATGAAAGGAGAGATAAAAAATAAATAAATATTTTACATGTTTATGTATTAAGATTTTCCATGTCATGAAAACCGTATGCATAATTGCACATAAAAAAAACAAATAATAGAACTCAAGGCCCTGAAAAAAGGCTATGGTCTATCGAAGAGATCAGTAATTTTAAGGCTTGCCTAAAAGGCAATTTAAAATCTATCAGTAAATAAAAGTATGAATTACTGTAGAGCCAAAAGCTTAATAATTGAATAGATGCACATCCGTCAACTAAAGGCGAAATCATAACAATAATCAGATTATTATATAAATGATATGGGAGATGATGATGATGATGAACTAGCCATATACTATCAATGCTACAAATTATACTTTCCTAGTGTCCTATAGCACAAACAAAATTAAAATTCTTTCTGATTGTGAAAGCTCGATACACAAATAACAGACTTCTACAAATAATAGCTGGGCTATTAATCAAACTTTCCTGTCATAAAAAACGATTTAATAGAAAATCTCAGGAAATATTCTACATACAAAGTCAGACAAACTATGCTACTACTAAAACTTACTGAACTAGTCGGATAACGTTTTTCTTTCGCACTTATCTTCTTATCCAAATAGACCTTTCGTTTTACATAAGGCAAATCCATGATTCACGAGTAATGATTTATTTTTATTTGCATTTCATTCATATTATCCATATATTTTCAATTTAGCAGTATTATTTTTATCCGCGACATTGAATACTATTCACTATTTACCTGTCACCTTGCTATCGAGTAAAAAGTAAGTAAGCAAGCTGCTATCAAGTAGATAATTAGATATGCATTACTGTTTATGAAAATCATAGGACAGTAGAAAGGAAATTCTATTCTGACCGTCCAATGCTTTGATAGATAGTGCTAGCGGCTTTAGAAGTTTGTCCTCTAAACAAATACCATAAAGTATCGAATGTTTATGGCATGTATGGTGTGTACCAAAGTGAGATTAGATTCAATATTTACGAGTGTAATAGAGTACCTTGTTTTAGTTCGCTGCTTCCATCGCCCATGCAGGACGGAAGATTAGCCGTCTGACAGTCTCCGTGGGTCGTCCCTGTTAAAATGGACTTAACCACGTTTTCGGCTAACATTGAGAACTGTGTCACGTGATTTAGTAGGGGTGTTTCTATTCGTTTACTGTTCGCTATCGTCATATCAAGAGAAATCCGTCTAATGTATCTAATCATTTTCGCGCGGACAAATACAGACTTTTTCAGGTATCGAACAAGATAACATACAAAAAAATTTATTTCATACTTCATCATACAAATATTAATCAATGAATTAATAAACTTTAATAAATTTGTAAATTGGTAAGATTGAACGCCTAATGGTAGGTACTCGTAGTATGTTTTTTTGACAAAACTTTGACGACGGTAATTTAGATTTATTACGTAGTATTTTGAAGTATAACGAATTTGGTAAGAGTTCTGATAGTTAATAATTGCACAATGTTTGATATCACATTGAAGATAAGTAGGTAGTAATATTATTGATCGCATTGTTAATGTACTCAATACGATTATTTTTTCCGGTTAACTAAAAATCTTCATCATTTGACGAAGTTAGAATGAGTGCGATGCGTGGTGAACGTAGGATTAATATGCGACAGTCAAATAATTATGTTTGTTTAAAGCTGCACATTAGATATCAGAATACTTATAAAAAGTTAATTCCTAGATGGGTACTTATCTAAATTTTATATTAAGCACTTAGCTTATTATATTACACGTTGTCACGAATTAGATGGAGATTTATATAAAGCTAGCCAAATGTTTTATAAGTAGTAAAAAAACAGTTAAGTTCAATTTCAATTACACAAGTGTTTTTATATATTAAAAATAGATATATTCAATTCTATTATAAATTGGGTATAAGTTTGAAATCAATATTACTACTTAAATGTGCTATGTTTGTTTATTTATATGTAAATACATAAACTTTAATCAAACAAACAATCTTATCATTGCCTGTATGAATTACTTATAAAAATATAAGTAAAAAATCTACCTCGCTTTCAAAAAAACTACCTTTAAAACATCGTTTTTAAAAGCCAGTACGCAGTAGTGTTTCTCACTTTATGAACCAAAATTACATACATGCTGCTGTGATTTGATCGCTGTAAATGCTGTAATACATTGTGTATTACATTTTCTACGTAGTTCATGTTAAAATGGGCCTCAATATCCATTGTTTTTAATATAAAAATTATTCAGCCACTTTGTTTATGATATTTTCAGTTTTCTGATATTAAAATATCTGATGAACAAAACGACTCTTTTAGGAAAATCACAGAGAAATGAGGTCAATGACTCGATAAGCCATCGCCACGTGGATGACGCAATCAGTAGAACAATCAATTGCTTATCATGATATAAAGTAATTGTGTTAAGTACTATCAGACAAAGCACTGTGGGCCGTTATTGTAAATGTAAATCTATGAAACGTCTCGCAGTTCTTTGGTTAAATAACTTATTCCGGTTCTTAAATGTTCTATAATAAAGATACTGTAGACAATTTACATTGACAACGAATTTGACACACTGTATCAATAACACTACATACACTTTGGAAGTATCTTCTTCACCCCAACCTTATCAAACTTGGCGTAGGCCATGTGTAACTCAATGTATATTTATCGTATGAAAGGAAGGAAATCCATAAATCATCGCTGTGATCCCCTAAGTGTGCATTGAGCCTAATAAAAATATTATTTATCGCCATTAGCACTACTTTAAGATCTTAGAATATTTACTTAATAAATGTGATCATATTCGTTAATTTAAATAAATAAATTTAAAGATAGTTGAATAGAATGCTGCATTTTATCGTAAACGATGTTTATTTTATACATGTTACGACGTGCGGGTAAAATATTGCAATAACCTCTTAGATAGATAATAATTATTGTAATTAAAAAATCTATTTATCTTTTAATTTACTTTTATATTCATAAACCAATGATATATGTTGTAAGAGCCTTAATTTAGTTATAAAACAAAAATACAACCTCGAGTTGATGTTATACTTCACCAATATTGTAATTTTGAATAGTTTTCTCTAGATTTTTGAGTAGCAACTTTGTTTGTGGTAAGTATTGTTTACTGCATCTTAGCTTCAAATGAAAATAAAAGCCGCTGTTTATTTACTTATATTCTTGTCTGTAATGAGAACTTTTAGGGGTATAATAGGCTATGTTGACTATTTCAATACCCAAGTCTTATGAACTAGTGAAGTATAGAGTAGGATAGTTAATAAAATAGATCGAGTAGTGAAAAAGGTAATGTTAGCGTTTGTACTATCGCAGAAAGTACAAAGTATAGCCACTGCAATCACACATTGAGCTATTTTTCGTATTTTGATGATTTACTTTGAATAAGCTTTTCGAATTTCTTGTGACTCAGTCAATATTTCTCCACTATTATCGGTGAGAGTAAATGGAAATAAAAATGTTGAGATACTAATACAGTGTAAGCAAATTGTACAAACAGTGCATTTATGTGCGTAATTCAGCTTTGTCGGAACTGTGCCTTAATAATTTTATAATTGTATGAGATTTTCGAATCTCATTTATGCGTGTTTGTTGGTGGGGAAATATTGGTTGTTGAGTTCATCATTGGGTTTTTATTTTAAAACTATAGATTTTTTTAGTAACATCGTATCTTTTTTGATTCAATATTTTAATT
The DNA here is from genome assembly GCA_963565295.1 of Epirrhoe alternata. Taxonomy (NCBI): domain Eukaryota; kingdom Metazoa; phylum Arthropoda; class Insecta; order Lepidoptera; family Geometridae; genus Epirrhoe; species Epirrhoe alternata. The sequence continues at coordinate 4,681,115 of OY751381.1, read as the reverse complement.
ATTATGGTAATCAATGCGACTGAATAAATGCATGGTCTGCTCTATGGCTCAATAAATCTATATTGTATGTACAAATATATTATTCATTTATGTATACCAACTTTAAAAGGGCGCAGCCTTACCACCCAACTAATGTAATATGTCATGCTCATGACTGTTCTACTGCATATAAGATTGTTATGTGTGTTTTCAAGTAAAACTTACAAATTAAGACATTTCTTGTTCAAAGAAGTTAAAATATCTCTGTTGGCAATATTTGAGTAATAATATTGAATGAAAAATTATTTATTGTACACTAAAAATAACTTATGGATAATTACAAATCTAACAGAAATGTACAATGGGCGACCTTATCGCTTAGAAGCAATAGCTTTGCCAAGAAGTGATGTGGTAGGAAAAACATCCAAAGTTAAATAATGCGACAGCCAAAATTTGTAATTTTAACCTTATTTTAACGCAAAGAACGTTGAAAGTAATGTTTGAATTTTAGATGAATGTGGAAATGTATTTTCACGGTAAATAAAGATATGTATTAAAACAACTTGGTTTTTCATGTAATATATTTCTGCTCCAATTAAACAGTGAATAAATGTGTAGTTCACGCTTGTCAAGTACAACACTAACGATTATGTAGGTAAGCCTAAATAATAATCTACCTTTAGCCTACAACTTTAGTCACTACATCTCCCAATCTTTATGAACTAGGTACTACAAAATCCGAGATATTTTGTCATTCACTAACACACAACTTATAACTAATTTCATAGTGGACTGCGTAATCAACTGATGTATTCAATGGTACAAAATTGCAGAGGGTGCTCTAACAGGTATGAGCCTCGTATCATTACCAGTATTAAACACGTAATATTCTCTACCGTTGATAATTTTGCACTTTGTAGTTTCATTGATTTTGTACTTAGGATTACCGTATAGGGACTCGTAAGGAGGAGGCTTGCTATCGTCACGTATTTTGCGGCTTCGTCTGGACTTTCTCTTCTTTGTAACTTCCGAGTTTCCGGATCTGTTCAGGCATCTTTTTACCAGCACCTACGAATATTTGTAAATTATTACCACTAAAGCCTCATGCAAAAAAGAGCAATCGGCCGAAGTATAAAGAGACCTGTGCCTAAAGATAAGTACCTCATTATTATACACCACACCGCTGTGCCTGTGTGCGTAATAGGTATTAAGCGTGAGCATAAATTATATAAAAAAACTCTAGTGTCTAGGTTAACCTAATTTAGGACTTCTGACACTGCTAACCAGAAAATTGAACTTTTGAATAATAAACGCTATCTAAATTACTAACCTCGCCAACAAAAACAGCAGCAGCAGCGGCCAGGCCAACCAACATGATGAGATAGGTCAGCAGCAAGTCATTGTTCTGCAGCTGACGATCTTTCGATTGCAAGTCTAGGGGACAGAATCTTGTGATAGGCAAGTCTTTGCGTTTATGGAAATCAATAATACCGCCTTTAAGTATGTAGAGTAGCCTGAAATAAATGGTAGGTACTGCTTTAGATGGGTAGGTACTTTTGAGAGACGTGATGACTCGGAGGCGTAGGTCGTATTTAAATGTAAAGAAAACTATTTATTCTGATTAATCAAACTTTTAAGAAAACCACGAATTTTGCATTTAAAACGACTTTACTTTTGGCTTATTATCCATTTTGGCTAATAAGTTTTTAGTTATATAGATACTAGGTGCGCTCCCGTGTAACCTCAGGATCACTTAATTTTTCGGGATAAAAAGTAGCCCATGTCCTTCCCTGGTATACAACCTTTAGGTAGGTACCTATCGTGTAAAGGTAACAAACAGAAAGACAGAGTTACTTTCACATTTATAACATTAGTATGGATTTAAAACTTTTCTTGGGACTACTCACAGACCTAACAAAATTATTGTCCTACTAAACAGTGTCAAAAATATCAAAGTAAAACTGCAATTTGATAGGGTCTCCAGTATTTAAAAATATATTCTTACACAGAATCAAACAACTGCTGCAAACGGCTTCCATGTGGATAGGCAAAACCTCTCGTCTTTTTCATGAAAGGCATAGGCGTTATAACGTAAGTGCATATATCCGCTTCTGATAATCCTTGCTTAGCTTTCTTCAAGTAGTCGTTGAAAGTGAGGTGGTAGACTGCGACAGACTCTTTTACTAAAACACCGCCACTTTCGAGGAATGGTAGGTACCCTTTGTATGAATCATAGTTTTTGAACTCAGCGTGACCATTTAATACCATTTTGTTTAGAAAGTAGAGATTTTCGTCTGGCTGTAAAATTAACGATTTATAAAAGGAAAATACTGCTGTAAAATTGGATCGAAGTTCTTTACAATCAAAATGGCGAAATTCTTACATTTTGGACCGTATATTGCACTGACCCTCCTTCTGCCGCCATCCAGTGATAGTTCTTTGTGTAAAGATCCCGAGGTTCATTTATATCGAGCGTGAACTTGGACAAAGTCAGAAAAGCAGTCAGGTTAGCAGTATAGAAAGCTGACAGCAGAATTATAAACAGCCACCATGTTGCAAAAAGAATTCTTGTAGCGTCTGAAATAGGCTTATCTCAATTAAGAACTGCTAAGCTCAAGTTCCATCCTCCAACAGTTATAATTCGAAGTTTAATTTTGTTTCCGATTGCACGTTTAAAAAAAAACATTCTTACTTGCTTCAGGAGCTAAGTTAGTGCCCTGTTTGATGAGCGCGCTGTAAACGAACCAGAAACTAGGGGATAAACGCAGATGATGCTCGTTATCACGAATTATCTTAGACCTCAAGCGGGTGAGGAAAGTGATGCACGGTCCGTAGACGAGAACTGCTGCTAGAGTCATGAACCTGGGGGGAAAACAGAGTAGATAAGTCATCCAGAAGTGTTTCATCAAGTTTTAAACAACAAGGATCAAAAAACGAAAATCCGTAACGTGGTTTTGAGGTACTTAGCGGCTAACCAGACAGACATAGGTAAGTACAATGCTTTTTATTAAATTCAAAATTCACTTTTTAAACTCACACGATTTAAACTCATTTTTGTTTTAATAACGGGACGAGATCGCGTATAGGTTTTCGATAATATTCGAACTATTATCTTACCTCGACGTTTCGACCCGATCGTGGTCACGAGGGAACTGGAGCAGCGGGCATCGTCTTCATTCGTTTGTGAAGGAACTTGAAAAGTACCCTCACTTAGTTGTTTAAACAGTCATTAGGTCTGCGTGCGACACACCACACTCACAATATCCGATACTATGTTCGGCGATATATCCGGAGTTATGATACGATGCTTACAAATGTTTATTACTGGGTTCCACGTAGACGAGAGCTTATAACCGCCTTCCCGGTTGAAATTGTTATACTTTCTAATTTCTACCGCTTCACGTACAATCCTAGGGTAGTAACGCCGTTCAGTAGAAAGTGTTTTCGGGGAATGCAACTCAATCCAGTGGTTTGGTCCTGATAACAATAAATGTTCAGCAATCGCAGATTTCTCCACCTAACGCAAACCTATACGCGATCTCGTCCCGTTATTAAAACAAAATAAATTCAAAATGTTTATTGCTTTAGGTTAGTTACAAGACCTTGACTCACCATACAAAGCTGTCAAAAGGTGCCATAAGTCCAGATCCGGTCGCGGATGCCCTTGGTCGTTTAAGCATCATAAACCATGTTCCTTCATCCAAGTCTCTGGAAAATATTATGTCGTTCCGGAATGGACTTAATTTTGGGATAAATGCTGCTGCCATATCCGCTTGCTGTTTCGAAACAAAATTTAATATGTGTACCTAATGTTTCCGAGTCAATCAGCGTAATAAACTTAGAAAGGAGTGAAGTAGAAGGCAATATTAATGTTATTAGATTACAGTTTAATAGAAGGACTGCCTATAATATCAAGTATCAACTGTAGCTTGCCTTAGATTTGCACTTTGAAAAAATGGTAAAATTATGTCAACTCACGCTGGAATTTAAAAGACCAATCAATGAATCTTCAGGCCTGAATCCGCCTTTCAGAAAGTTCTTTCTTGGAACCACCACATCGTACGTAAAGTTGAACTTCTTCTGTAGGATATTTAGGATAATGAAAGCCACTCCATGGCCTTCCAGAGTGCCATTGGGACCAGCCTCTACATAATTAAGGGGGTAATTCTAGAGACAGAAAAAAAACACTAAAATTATGAACAGTGAAGCGCCTAACTGATTTCTTAAATTCAATTCACTTATTTTTGCGTAGGTACTAAGGGTAAGTAACAGATAAATAAATAATGCTGGACAAAGCTTGTACGTAGTATATCAGTTATCTGGTTCCCATACCAGATAACTGATATGCCACAAAATGTGATGCGAAGACGTGGAAGACCCAGGATGTGATGGCGGGACGAGCTAGACTCTAGACCTAATAACCTGGCCTGTTACAGCGTTAAATTGCAAATAGTGGAAGAAAGGGAGGGATGCCTTTGCCCTGCAGTGCGAATTATATTAAAAAACTTTAACTTACATAGTATGTAGCTACTCTTAGGTGTTTTCCATTTATTTCGTTGCGCAAATTTGAGAAATCTGCTTGATTTGAGACCTGGAAATCTGTAAAACAAACGTTTCTTATTCCTGTCAACTTCCTAGGACACAGTTGATATGACCCTGTAGGTAATCGTTTCTAGAATGCTAAGCCTTATTCAAAATCCTTATTAAACGTACTAAATTACTTTATAGAGGTCATAATCTGAAAATGTGCTGCGATTTTTTACAACAAACCTATTACTGGGCTATCATAGGTAACATCGCACACAGTCCCGTTACATATTGAGGAGAGAATCAAGTCCATGCCTGTCATGGCACCTGGCCAATGGCCAGAAAAGGACTGCCGACTGCCACTCTTTAATTATGACCATAGGATTGAGGATGCGTGCAGTGAGATATCAGCGATGACATCGGGTCATGCCTTTGACTGGCTAGATTAGTGTGGATAAGTCTTAACCGGTAAGGATATTGTTTTAGTTGTATTTTTACGCAATCTGAAATTAAATTACTTCTTTTCAGTTTTAACTATGTAAAACCGTTATTTGGTTGGATTCTTGTTGGTTTAGAATCCAAGTTCTTGGCAAATTCTGTCCCTAATAATATGCTACTACGAGTATAGGTACCTACATAAAATACCTAACGGTTAAATTCATTAATTGCTAGTTTAGGTAACCCAACCTATTCAAGGAATAACATTTAGGTCTAGGTTCTTTATTTGGGTATATCCATACATTTCTAACGAACATACCTACAGCCACCCTACGGCTGTCATTTTTTTACTGGAGGTTTGTGTGAACAAAGTTCCTGACATTGTTAGCTTTAGCGCCACCAGTACTTCTTTGCCCTTTGTGTGTTGTGTCAAACCGTGTTTACCTACCTGTCTAAAAAAATAATCGTATTTTATTTTACTTCGATTAAACCCGTGGCCGTGACAGACAGACGGGTGGAGAAACCATAAAAGTTCCTTGTTTAAATACTACGGAACCCTAAGTAAATGGAAAAGCGAAAGGTATTTGAGAAAAGGTCAAATAATAAATAATGCTGGACTTTTTCACACAGCATCATCTAGCCCCAAAGTAAGCAGAGCTTGTGTTATGGGTAGGTATTACATCTATACTATAATAATATTATTTAGAGGAAAGATTTGTTTGTTTGTTTGAAATGAATAGGCTCCGAAACTACTGGACTTATTTGAAAAATTCTTTCACCAATAGAATCCTACATTATCCCTGATGAACATAGGCTACATTTTATCCCGGGTAAGTGAAGTTTTCCCGAGGGATCGCGGGTAACACCGCGGCGGACAGCTAGTATATAATATTATATAACCTATAATATTAATAGATCAAGAGTGCACGCATCCTCATCCTCAAATCGTCTTAATTCCACAGGTAGCGACAAAAGTTCATGAATCCTTTAAATCTTCTATACTTACCTACCTACCTACCTACTTTTACCTACCTATTCTCGGAGCTCGTAGGATTGTATTGTAACCAACAGTTTAGCTTAGGTGTGTGTGGCATTGCCATTACCATTACAATATGTAAAACAAACAATTTTCTCACATAACATGATAAAAAGGAAACTATGAGGTGTACCTACAATTTTTTTATATAATTATATGTACTAAGTTCTATAATACCTACCTACATCTAATAAGTTCCTACAACGTATCTTCAAAATTTTAACAAAAAATAGTAGCCGTAGTCTCTCCTAATCTACGGACTCCCATCTAACATATCGGTTGGCTGTTAAGTTGCTGGCCTTGTGTGCGGCTCTGCTGGCCTATTAACTTTATCAGAATCGGCGACTCCTAAATTGTTTACTTCTACCTTTTGACATGTGACAATCCCTACTATTTATTACTTGGGGTTAAAAAATTAAAACATGACTCTTTTATTGGATAAGGTGCAGAGGGTAGAGAAAGTGGTATACCTGTGAGAAAGGAGCTTTGATGAGTGAATGCGACTAAAGATGTAGGATTGAATTTTGGATCGCTGTGATAATGTATTTTCTCGGTGAATAACGATGAGTTAATAAAACAACTTGCTTTTTATTTCACTATATTTCTGCTCCAATTAAACAGTGAAAAGTGAAGTACATTTATGCGTAGGTAAGTACTACATTCAACTATCAAACTAATTTACTATATTTAACTATTTGCTAAATAGGTAACTAATCTGTAACTCTATTCACTACTTCTCAAATTCTAAACTAAACAAACTAGGTAAGTAATGAATATAAAATACGTTACTAGGTACTAGGTAAATGATTCGAGGTATTTTCTCATTCATACACACATCAAATAGATACTATAATAGATATAATTCACATCGAAGGTCCGCTATGATTTCGCTTGCATTCAACGGTACAAAAAAGCAGAGGGTGTTCTAACTGGAATAAGTCTTGTATCCTCATTACCAGCATTATAAACGTAGTATTCCCTACCGTTGATGATTTTGCTCTGAGTAGTTTCATTGATATTATACTTGGGGTTGCCGAATAGAGAGTCGTATGGAGGAGGCTTGCTTTCGTCATGTCGTTTGCGGCTACGTTTGAACTTTCCTTTCTTCGGTACTTTTGGATTACCCGACTTCTTGTTCAGGTAACGTTTGACCAGCACCTACGAATATTAAAGAACTATTAAGTGTGTAGGTTTCTGTCTGTGTGTGTGTGCAATACTGAGTGCGCGATACTGAGCACATGCGGCCATGGAGCTTATGCACACAGATACAACATGCGTATGTGCATCTACACACACACACACACACACACATAAGGCCGCTTTAGTGATATAGATCAACTGTAACATTATGCTGACGCTTACAAGTCGTAAGCGCATTTCAGACTACGCTATAATATAGCATACAGTTCATAGCCCAATAATATCGCGCACACATCACTGTACGATTATAATGGCTTAAACGTGTCAATAATATGTATGGTGCACGATATTGTTGTGTTACGAACTATATGCTATTATATTATAGCGTAGTCTGAAATGCGCTGAAAAATATGAGGGATCTTTGGAAATGTGACATTTAGTAAAAATGATTTCTAAAGGAATTATAAAGTGGTTATTTTAGACTCTCAGATACATACCTCGCCAATAAAAACAGCTGCGGCAGCGGCTAGACCAACCAACATGATAAGATAGGTCATCAGCAAGTCACTGTTCTGTAGCTGACGATCTTTCGACTGCAAGTCTAGGGGACAGATCTTCGTGCTAGGCAAGTCCCTGCGTTCTAGGAAATCAATGATACCGGCTTGGAGTATGTAGATTAGTCTGAAAGTAAGGGATGAGTATGAGATGCTTTTTCGAGTACCTAATGTGACTTTTTATTATCTGTAAGGTATAGTTGTTCCTGCTCAAGAAGGCGGCTTGGTCAGATGCACGCACATATTATATTCTTTTCTGTATGCATAAGCTCGGGACGAATGTATGCACACATGTAACACCAACCCGCCTTCAAAGATAGAACTGAACTTATGCTTACACAGAATCAAATAATTTCTGCAACCGACTTCCTTGAGGATAGGCGAAACCCCTTGACTTTTGCATGAAAGGCAAAGGCGCTAGAACGTAAGTACATCTGTCCGCTTCCAAAACTCCTGTCTTAGCCTTGTTCATATAATCATCGAACATTAGGTGGTCGACTGATACAGAATCCTTTACTAAAACACCGCCTCCTTCGACGAATGGTAAGTACCCGATGTGTGAATCGTAGTTTTTGAATTCGGCGCGACCGTTCAAAACCATTTTGTTTAGATAGTTGAGTTTCTCGCCTGACTGGAAAGAAATCATTTTTAGATGGGATAATCCAGCTTTTTAAACTATGTTCTATCTTGCAGACAACACTTTAATCACATATCAAAAGTAATTAACTATCTCCAAAGAGTATCGGTGTGGCGTCCTAGCTCTACGACAGACGCTACGCCGTAGAATGGGCGCTACGCCGTAAAAGACAAGGCATGGGAAGGAACAATGTGAAACAAAATGTTGAATGTCGTAAATAATAATAAAAAATCGACATCTCGACAACAGCAATACCAACAGGATCATACTTGAACATGAAACAAGGATGATCCTTAATAAACGTGTAAAATTTATGAGATAACTATGATGCAATTCAGTTTAATTCTTACACTTTTGACCGTATATTCCACCGACCCTCCTTCTGTCGCCATCCAGCGATAGTTCTTCGTAATTAGATCCTGAGGATCCTTTATATCGAGCGTGAACTTGGACAAAGTCAGAAAAGCAGTCAGGTTAGCAGTGTAGAACGCTGACAGCAGAATTATAAACAGCCACCATGTTGCGAAGAGAATTCTTGTTGCATCTAAAATTGGTATCTTTATAAATATGATTTAATTATGTGAGTCAGAGCTTTCAGCAAATAGTTTTGATTTAGGACATGGCTATCAGGTCAAATCAATGTTGAAAAGCATTTACTCAATAGGACCGCTGCGCTGGGAGGTGATTCTTACTCAGTTCTTTCGTACATTGGTACATACGAAAGAACAGAGTAAGAGGCACCAAGGCAATAATAACGGTTATATTTACTACTAAAAAAGAAATATCTTAGATACGGTCAACGTCACCAACTGGTAACCATCCTGCAGTTGAAACCGCCTCACTAAGGGGGTAGCCCCCTTGGTGACACCCCTTAGCCAATTGGTGACGGTGGCTGTACCTAGGTGCATTACGATCCTAATAGAACTTAAAAAAAATAACGATAAAGCGTGTTGTATGTACCAGCCTACTCATTATTTCAAAGCATTATAAAAATGGTCAAACATAATGCGACATTATTATGAAAACTTAATTGCAGTGTGACCGAGTGATAAATCACGTAAACCATTAGTGGCGATACCATCGATTGGATTGACCGAGCTGTGATTATGTGACAGTCTCGGTACACAAACACATTTTTATCATCAATTTACCGGACGGAGGAATATGAGGTGTTATTTTTGTCAGCCTACGTAGGTAAATATTACAATAATGGAAATTCAATGTTAGTAGACCCTAAGTGATTATAATTATCATGCTTGTCCTAGTCATACCTACGTAATATCAATTAAGGTTTTGGTTTTATGATTTTTGTTATTAGGACCTTTTGCTTAGTTTGGGGCTAGATGATGCTGTGTGAAATGTCCAGTATTATTTATTTATTTATCTATACTAATATTATAAAGAGGAAACATTTATTTGTATGTTTGTTTGTTTGAAATGAATAGGCTACAAAACTACTGGACCGATTTGAAAAATTCTTTCACCAATAGAATCCCACACTATCCCCGATGAACATAGGCTATATTTTATCCCGGGGAAGTGAAGTTTTCCCGAGGGATCGCGGATAACACCGCGGCGGACAGCTAGTTATTACTATATAGGTATAAAATATAGGTGGGTAGGTACTTTACACATTTGCAATAACTAATAAGTAAATCTTAAATATTTGTACCTACGTGGATAACTCCCGTGTTTTGCTATCATAAAACAGTCATACTGGCAATAGACACCAACACTACTTACTTGCTTCAGGAGCTAAATTAGTTCCTTGTTTGATGAAAGCGCTGTACACGAACCAGAAACTAGGGGATATAGGCAGATGGTGTTCCTTATCGCGAATTATCTTAGATCTCAAGCGGGTGAGGAAAGTGATGCACGGTCCGTAGGCGAGAACTGCTGCTAGGGTCAAGTACCTGAGGAAAATTGGTATTGGTCCAAACGAAGTAAAAGTTGGATGGAAACGTTTTCACACAATTCAGAATTAATAGTCTACGGAAGCAATCGTGAGCCAATCCCGATTCATGAGCATGAGTATGTTATATATATTATCTGGGGCATGAGCAACCGTCAAAGCAAATCGTAGAGAGATCTGCTACGTCGTAGCGCTCGTAGCTGCTACGAATTCAGTCATCTTCAGATTTTTACGAATTTTTAAACGCTAGGGTGAGGCTTATCGTTAATAAACATTTAATGAAGACGCAAGTGAGTATTCTTTCTGAGGAGAGTATTTCTGCCTGCTGCGATCCAGACTTGCCTTTCTAACTCTAATAATACCTTCACTTACCATACAAAGCTGTCGAAAGGTGCCATAAGTCCAGAACCTGCCGCGGAAGCTTTGGGTCGTTTAAGCATCATCATCCATAGGCCTTCATCCAAGTCGCTGGAAAATAGTATTGTTTTCTGGAATCGTCCTAATTTTGGGATAAACGCTGCTGCCATATCTGCTTGCTGTTTTAAAAGTAAGTCAATGTTAAAAGTTAGGTTAGGCTACAAACTTATCTGAACAGGTGAGAGAGGCGCTGATAACGCATTTGGTGTTAGCAGGTAAATAAATTTTAGATTCTTTGATAGTTCCTCTTTTGACCACCGGTCCACATAAGTTTGTGGCACTGTATGAATAATGAATGAATGAAAATTCTTTATTGCACACCATTAATAACAATAAAAAACAAAAGTAAAACCAGAGAAAAATTTACAATCGGCGGCCTTATCGCTGAGAAGCGATCTCTTCTAGGCAACCTTTGGATGGCCCTCCATCAGTGAAATGAAGAATGTAGGTATACGTAAGCTTAATTAGGTGAAGGAGATAATGTCAAACCATCAAAATATATTTAAAAAACTTGAAGGTAACATAAGTAGGTTACGTAGGTAGGTAGTAATGTGCTTACGCTAGAGTTTATAAGTCCAGTCAATGAATCTTCAGGCCTCAACCCGCCATCTAGAAAGTTCTTCCTCGGAACCACCACATCGTACGTAAAGTTGAACTTCATCTGAAGAATCTTTAGGATACTAAAAGCCACTCCGAGCCCTTCCAGAGTGCCATTGGGACCCTCCCTGACATAACTTAGGGGGTAATTCTAGAAAAAACACGCATAATTAATAATAATAACGCATAATCTTGATCGGATTTATATATTTGAACCATTTGGGTGGACCCCAAATGGTTCACGATCCTGCGTACGTGGGGTTCCGGGGCCCATCGCGTCTTCAAAAATCGCGCCAGTGTTTTGGGCACGCTTCCGACTGGCAGTGACCTGGATCAGAGCTATCTTTAGATCGTTTTTACGGCGATCCTTAGATAGCTTGACTGATTCAATTGTATTTTGTATTAAACACAATAACAGAAAGATGATGTAAAACATCGTGAAGAAACCAAATAAGATATTTATTAGGGAGTAATGGGCTTGCGATCATATTTTGTACCACAGCCCGATTTTGCATACCTACCTTGGCTGTAGTTAAATCAGCTTACTTACAGCTTACCTTTTCAGACGCAATAAATACACAGCGTCCGAAAATCCAATTCCCATTTTTTGTAACATTTGCAAATTCCAAGCCCCATTCAATTGTTTTTTTATTATTAGTTCCATGTAAGTAATTCAAAACTCGGATTCTTTTTTTGAACATATGAAAATAAAACTCTGTACCAACCTCAAGTAAAAGCAGCTTAGTGCAAAGAGGATAACTACTCGATGTACCCAATGATTTTTTTAACATCATTAGTACCTACACCGCTAATTATTAATATTTTGTTCAACTCGGTATTGTCTGTACCTACATAGGTATAAAGTATACTCGTATATACCTAACCCACCTAAAAGTTAATTTTAAAAGTTGTACTTTTGAACTTACAACATAAGTGGCTACTCTGAGGTGTTTTCCATTGACTTCGTTAGACAAATTCAAGAAATCTGCTTTTTTTGCAACCTGGGAATCTGTAAAAAAACAACTTAAGTAATATTTTTAAAACTGCGACGCGGTTGGTCTCAATGCGGAGCAGCGGCATTCGATAATCTAAGGTCTCAACTCAATCTAATCTATCCGGAGACTCGTGTCGTGTCGTGAATTTTTTATAATTTTTAATTTGGCGCCAAAACTTTTTTCTTTTTTTTTTGCAACGAACCTATTACTGGAATCTCGTAGGATACTTCGCACACAGTCCGATTACATATTGAGGAGAGTATCAGGTCCATGCCCGCCATGGCATGGCATGACCTGGCAACGCCGGCGGTCAGCGGTGGACTGGTCTGCCGTGCCGACTGCTATGAGTGCCACCTTTGAATTATGATTATGACCTGACCATAGGATTGAGGATGCGCTTGTGTGGGCAAGCCAAGGACAAACCTCGTAGATGAGGACATTAATTTCAGCCTGCTCGTTTCTTTAAAAAAGTGCTGCGACGTTCAATTTTGAATTTGAAGTTATTTTCAGTTTAAAATGTGTTCTGTGGGTTTTTGACGACCTCTGTAGCGCAGTGGGCGAAGGCCGTAGTACTAGCCTATATCAGTATCTTAGTACCTACCCATAACACAAGCTCTGCTTACTTTGGGGCTAGATGATGCTGTGTGAAAAGTCCAGCATTATTTATTTATTTGTACCTAGTTATGGGTCAAATCTAGCATGTACGACCTACCTATAGCTTAAACGTTAGCTTTCATGGTGTTTCTTGCAGTACTTGGCAGAAACGCAGCCTCTGAAAGAGCATTTAATTTGGTTAAATTGAAGAAGTTCAGACTTCTTCAGAGAGTAATGTTAGTAAATTAGTTTCATAAAAAATTGTATGTAATCTGTGTAATAATTTTAAATTGTGCATAATAAACTATTCTATTCTAATTAAAAAAACCGTAGCACTCAAAGAGTGCCGGCAAAAGTGAAAACGTCAACGGTTCTAAACTTGACAAATATTGTGTCGGTGACCTTTTCAAGGCGAATCCAATAATTATTTCTCATCTCAAACTGCCAAACACGCCTAAAGAAGTTTTCACTTAAAAAAACTAAACAAAAATTTAAAAGATGCCAAATCTTCGGAAAATCTGAGTGGGAAATGGAACGTAAAAAATGACAAAGCCTGTTTGTTAATAATCTAAAATTGATAGCACTAGAATCGATTTAAACTAATCGACTAAAATATGTAATCGACTGTTTAGGATTTTTCCAACATCAAAAATCAATATGGATATGTCACTGTCATTCAAATTTTTGACGTAGGTTTGTTTACAGCCCCTGAGCTAAACTTTTGTGTTCATTCAATCTGAAATCTAACCTAAATTTCATCACACAAAACAGCAGAAAAGCAAGTTCGAAATCAAAATGAGAGATGCGATTCTATCGCTTTGCGAGAAAAACTTTGTACAGCAACTAGTAGCTGAAGGACATGTAAGTACCTACGCAAGTTTTTTAACGTACAATGGTAAACCTGTTGTTCAAAAAGTTTAAGAACTCTTATTTTTTTGCATTACAGCGTCTAGATGGAAGAAACTTCAACGAAAGCCGAACACTCCAAATATCATTTGGATCTAACTATGGTAGCTGCATTGTAACACTAGGAGAAACAAAGTAAGAATTAAAAAAAACAGCTTTACGGCAGCAAGGCATACCTGTCCTACATAGTTAGCAAAAGTTTTTATTGATTTTCTATCTCTTTCAGAGTTATAGCTCATGTAAGTTGTGAAGTGACCCAACCTAAACAAATAAGGCCCAATGAGGGTATCCTACACATAAATGTTGAAGTTGGACCGATGGCATCACCTCAGTTTGAAGCAAACAGATCAACAGACCTATCTGTTTACCTCAACAGACTACTCGAAAAATGCTATAAGGATTCCAAATGCATAGATCTTGAGTCTTTATGTATTGTGGTTGAAGAAAAGGTATGTTGAATGCTCACAATGTAAATAAAGATGCAATAGGTAAGGTTAATATTGTAATTTCTTCAAATATTTCAGGTATGGTCTATAAGAGTGGACATCAAAGTACTGAACCATGATGGCAACATCATTGAATGTGCCAGCATTGCTACTCTCACATCACTAGCACACTTCAAGAGACCTGATATCACCCGCAGCGGAGATGAGATTATCATACACACTTTAGTGGAGAAAGACCCTATTCCTACTGTGCTATACCACTACCCAGTATGCTGTACTTTTGCTATTTTTGGTAATGAGTAAGTATTGTTTGTTCAAAATCAAGAGAACTTGTGCTAGATCTTATACCTGAGCTTCAAAAGACATTGAATTGTCTCATTAAGTCAATAAGCCTCACCAGACGCCTCTTTAAGACTTAATTTGTTGTAACATTTTTTAGTTGAGCTAGAACGAATATAAACTTAAAAGACATTCTGTTATGTATGACTCAGCAAACATAGTGTAGGACACCCTCCGGCCAGGTGGAGTGACAATCTGCGAAAGGCTGCTGGCAGAAGCTGGATGCCTCAAGTTGAGGACAGGGCGCAATGGCGCTCATTACGGGAGACCTATGTCTAGCAGTGGACTGTTTAATGCTGATGATGATGATGATTGTTATGTAAACAAAACCTTATGTTTATTAAAAATGAGTTTTATTTCAGCATGATGTTATCAGACCCCAGCTACCTAGAAGAGTCAGTTTGCATGAGCAGCACAGAAGAAAGCACCAACACAGGAGTCAGCTTACTGGTCATAGGGATGAACCAGTACAAGGAGTTATGTCTGCTAGACCTCAAAAGTGCTGCTATAGACAGCTCCAATGTAGTCCACAAAGCTATGGCCAGTGCAGCTGACAAATGCAAGACTATTGTAGATCTGGTGAAGAGTTCTATAGTTAGTGATGACACCTTGAGGTAGCTGAATATTTTTTTATAAATATGTACATAGTATGTACTTATTTTCAAATACCAGATAAATGTTATGTTATGTTCAAAATTGCATTGTATTTCAAAGACTGCCAAGAAATAAGAGATTTTTATTAAAACCCTCTGGATTGCAATGATAGTGATGCCTGTAATAATTTCGTTTTAGACAAAAACGGGTTAAAGTGAGTTTCACTGACATAATAACCCAAGACCATTTACTGTCGCTTAGTAGAAAAGACTTGAGCATTCGCCTGAAGAAATACCATATGGAAGACCTGACTATAAAAGATGACTCCATGTCTGAAGATGATGTTATGATTAATGATGAACCTACCAAATATGATGGTAAGCTAAACTTACATACCTACCTACTTAAGGTGTTAAATGAGAAAATTTATCATGCACTGTTATTTGAAGTAGTGTTTTTGTCTTGGAATTGGACTCATGCCAAGAATTTAGTGCATTCGTTCTATACTAATAATAATAGGTTAAGTTTGCATGTTTGTATGTATTGGGTAATTTCTGGAACTATTAATTTATTTATTTTTTCGGGCCGTCACTGGGTCCGATTATCGCAGGATCGTGGTGGATGGCACAAACTTAGGGAGGCCTATACCCAGCAGTGGGTGAAGTCAGGCTGCGGATGATGATGATGATTAATTTGATACTGAAAGTTCTTTAACTATTTACGAAGCTATAATTATAATATTTTAAGGATGCCCTCGGTCGTGTTTTGCATAATAGTCAGTATTTCTGTTTTAACAATGTGAATGTGGAAATGGTTTTAGAATAAAAAAAATACAGCAAATAAGTTTCAGAATATTTACATCATAATTCATTTATTAAAACTGCAATTTTGGTTTACAATGTAATCATAATAATTGCACCATACAATGTATTTTGAGAACTATATCACTAGAATCTAATTACAACACATACAGTGCCATTTCCCTTGGGGGTAGGCAGAGACCATTAGAATGTAGGCAGAGATCGTCAAATGTCGCGCCGCTTATATGCAGTTTTATAATTCATGTTACATTCATGCTTTTTGCTAGTCTATCCAGGAGTCATGTTTTAGGCAAGTGTTCACCAACACATTAATGTTACTACAATGTATTTTGATAACAGCAAAGCCTATCATAATTTGTTATATGTACATTCAGGTTTCAACATGTTCTTTTAAGGTTTGAGTCTGAATCATTGTTTAGAAAATTGCTGTCTTTATAAACAGCTTGTTTATGTTGGTGAATTCTTGCCAAGTGATTTCTACTTAAATATAATCACATTCATATCAGTGCTTGGTAAATTAAAGCTCATGAAATAACTTGCTCTCTCAATGTAGCCTTGCCCTACTTTCAACAGCAAAACATAAATAATTCGACTTTACAATGCTGATATTAATACCTTTATTTTTATTTCAGTTAAATCATCAGTGCCCCTAACAACAGAAATTGTCTCGAAGAAGGGAACATCCAAGTGGATAGAGATATCATCAGATTCCGATTCAAACTAATCAAGTTTTTTAAATAAATTTCTATCATAACATTTTAAGTTTTTTATAATCTCTATATAAAAAAGCAGTTGCATTCTTCACATCAATATTTTGTCAGAGAAGTAATTACAATAGAGCATCTAAATGACTAAAATAAATTATTTTTTGATCTGGAATTCAGTTTCAGTTGACAATTGATATTTCATACACTACCATCTACATTTCAACATTCAATTTGGTTTGAAGTAATATACTTCTTTAAAACAGAATTCTAATTCATAATCTAGTCATAAATAGGTAGAATTAGGAAAGAGTTCCTATAAACAAATGGTGTTCAAACTACTAACTTTAGGATCACAAGTGAAGAACATGCTTTAGTCAACTTGTATTGTCCTCATTACATAAATGTTTGTAGTTTGATTTTCTAGCTTTTAAATCTTCAGATAGGAAAAAGCTGGACCTAAACTACAAAACTAGAAGTAAATCAATGCTACAACTACACAATTCATTAATTATTATCACTAAACTATACTGAGTCAGAGTTCATTCCATTCTTCTGGTCAAGCTTATTTCCATTTGTTTTCACCATGTAGATAAAGTATGTCATAATCTCCTTTTCATTGACTGGCAGAGACTTGAAATGCTTTTGAATTGCCTGTGAACAAAACATTGATCAACATTTAAACATACTGATAATAACATAAACTAAAATAGTGCATTCACAGCATGATTGAACTCGTTTAACTGTGGTGAGTTTTTTTAAATGCTTAGTCCTACCACCTACTAATAAACCTGGTATAAAGTTATTCCTGAGTGTAAACCGTCAAAATGTATGGTTATTCTTGGTTTGTTCAGAGAAATGCCAAGTTTGATGAAGTTAGCCCTTAAACAAACGCGAGCCCCTGGCCATGATATTTTAAAAAAAGATGTGGTTTCTGGGTAATTAGGGGTCTCTGATTCCATTTCTTTTGGAAAAAATCAAAAAAAGGGGGTGGAAGGGGGTGATTTTTTGGTGGTATGTATATTACCATTGTCCATGTAGGACTTGAAATTTTTTTCGTTGGTGGTACGTATATTACCATTGTCCGTTACGGTCTGTTCATAACTTTAGACTAGTTGTTTCCCGTGACTACAGTTGTAAAAATAATTAGCCTGAGAATATGAAAATAAATAGGATTTTACCTACGTAAAAGGTTTTTTCCACAATTTCCCATTTATTTATGATTGTTATTTTAGTTTTTGTTCTCACATAGTCTAATTTTATATTAAACTTGTTAACTTTTGGTCTGAGATGCCATTTAGAGCCCTGCTGTGGTTTGGAAGATGTTGTTTCCTTGAAAAATGATTCTTTTAGGTTTTTTAAACATGGTAATTTAGTAAAACAAACAATTTACGTTCAAAAGTCACACTATACTTACACACATTTTTTTTATGTATACAATTCGATTAAGAACTTTACCTATACGGACAATGGTAAAATAGATACCACTTACAGTCTCTACTTTGAGTAATCAAAAACTATGCAAACCTTGGTAATATTCTCATTATTATGCATGTAGGACCTCTTAAATATAATAGAGTTTACCTATTTGAACTATAGATGAGAAATATATTGATCAACCAATAAATTAACCTAATAAGTAAATTAAACTATCATATTAGATAACCAAGATTAACAAAATTGAATAAATATATCAACTCTACATTTTCTAGTACAAATATCAAAGATCAACACGATATGATATTTTTAACACTAAGTACTGCATTTAGATTTCAACTCTATCACGTAAGCTTTAAGAAATATTTTTCTACTCGATTCGTGCGTCGCTTACTACGTTATGACCCCAGCCGGCCGGAGTCCTCCGGAGTGACTGACGTAACGTGACGTCACAGTGCGCGCACAGATTGTTCGTTCACTCATTCAACTTCATAAAACAGTCACTGCATTCAATAATAAGTTCTATTACACTCAAAATAAAGCCTAATTATGATTTTTACGCAGTATTGATAATGATATTGATATTCATACGAAGTAATCGATATTCTTGACTGGATGCAATATGTTTATTTTAGCTAGCGGTCGAGTGCGTCTGATATTCTGGCTGAGTAGGGTACCGTTTTTGTTGTTGTTTTGTATTCGGTTTGTAAGTACCTACAAACTTCACTTTTAGGCAGACCGTATGTTTAGTTCGAAAAATAAAATGTAGTTCAAAATATATAAAACCGGACAAGTGCCACGGATTCCGTACAAAGGACTAAGTAGGTACGTATAACAGTGCAAACTGTTAGGTTACATGAAAGTTATAAGGTACATGAGAAGGAAAAACATTTTTTTTAAATTTTTCGTCACATGTAAAAAACTACATCCTAAAAATAATTAAAAATCTATTTAAGCTTGTGCCAATGAAGCCCTTTCATACGATACCCCACAGTTAACTCACTTCCAAATTTCATCCCCCATTCCTTGCATTAGGCTCTGTTTTTTTGGGATTTACTTGATTAAAAATATGCGGTTTTCAGTCTTTTTCCTGTATTTGTAGTCTAAGTTGATACTACTTGCCAAATTTAATAGTTCTAGGTCAATGGGAAGTACCCTATGAACTTTGATTTATTGAGTGTCGAAATATATACTTTTTTTGCGGTATAAACGGCCGTATAATTTTTATGCGTTAAATTAGGAGTTTGATTTTTTCACATCTTAAAGGGACCGTAGACCGGAGTATATACGGTTTCAATTTCAATTTATACCTCTACCTCTACGCGTTCCCGAGATACAGGGTCTTGACAAACAGACAGACCGACAGACAGACGGACGGACAACAAAGTGATCCGATAAGGGTTCCGTTTTTCCTTTTGAGGTACGGAACCCTAAAGAGACAAAAAAAACAATCACTTAACTCTTAGAGAAAATCGTATCAGTCCAAAACCTGTTCACGTATGAAGGAAATTTACCATCATCACTCAATTGAATTTATTTCTATCAGTAATATTGCATCAAATAACAGAATATTCAACTTTATCAAAACTCATACACCTAGTTCAATAAAAATAGCAAGTGATATTTTCAACCAAAAAAAATATTGATATAAAAAATTAACACGTAGCGGATAACCAATAAATATTTTGAACTAATATTGACACCACTGATTTGAACTCCAAGAGCACTTAACGAATTCTTCGCCGAACAAAAATTCCAAAAGTTTGAAAGTGACACGCAAAAATACGAACTAAATGTCAAATTTGGCGCAAAAAAAAATTTGACATCATTTTTCACTGACAGGCAAAAGTGACAAGGATAAAGTTGCCAGCATATTAGATAGCAAAAATATCAGAGATTACAATACTTTCAAATTCAAGTCCTGCCAAACAATAGAAAATAGTTTTTTTTGTTATCAAACTAAGTGGTACATATATGACTTTTGTTTGATTAAGGGTTAAAAAATATTGATGGTATTCTGACAACATTGAGCTACCATAAAACTTAAAAATAAGTTGCAATTTTAATAATTAAACTTGGATTGAAACATAAATTCAAGATAACAAGCAACAGCAGTCCTGTGGTTTCATAACAATTAAATTTTTCTTAGATTGATAACAGACCAATATGCCACCTCAGGCTGTCCTTGAATTAACCAAATGTGCTGATTAAATAACATTAAATACATGTTCATAACTTACTTCAGCTAATTGAGCTTTGTTCATGCCTGGTCTGGTCTGCACCTTGTAGTATCTCTTGTATCTCCTAAGGGTGTTCAGTTGCAGCTGGAACCAGTCCACTTCTGGTGCATCCATGTCAGCCTCGTTGCTGTCGTTGTCAGAGTCCTTGGGCCGCCTCTGCTTTGTCCTAGCACATTGTATCATAGTCTTGTGGAAGTCGCAAATGTACGTGTGTCGCGGCTGTAATTTGTACACGTAAACATAGAGTCATTGTGCAAGGAATTTTTTTTTGTGAATGTCATTGAGGTTGAAAACTGTGTGATGTACATACCTGTGCGTCGATGTTCAGTTTGAGCTTCCTCAGGGCCACGGTTTTCTGGATACGCTTGCTGTACGAAGCGTTTCCTGCGGGTCGTCTGCAGCGGTCACCGTCATCCACAAGGCAACATATTTGATCCGAATTACCCCGAGAATCTTCTTCTCCTGTACTAAACCCGTTGTTCATTTGATACTCCCGTTGAATCATATATAATCAATGAACTAAACCCGTAGTCAGTCTTCGCACCGGGCGACAATGGAGAAATATTAGGACGTATTCACGAACTTACACAATATAGGTTATGAATTGAAACACAGATCCTTTTCACAATATAAATCAAAGACATGTCAAATAACGTTTGAAACTCTAGTTTAAACACCACTCGATCTGTAGGGAGTGTACCTATTTCTTTATTCACGGCATAAAATTCCGAATTAGTCCATTGATATTTCCTAGATCGAATACAATATCGGATTAGAATGTAAGTGAAGAACTTCTGCGCAACACGAGATTTTAGTATTGTTTCGAAACTACCAAAGTCCCAAAAATTTTAATATGCAGCTGAATAAAAGGGAACCTCAAAATACCGAATAAACAACAAAACTCAGTTCTTCGCACCGACGACGACGAATCCGACGATCGACCGAAATCAACGCCAGCCATCACAAAATAATAAGTTTTTTGTACGTTTGTCGTTCATTCACTCACTCAATTAAGCAAAACCTTGCTCGAAAATGAACATTGTGACCGTAAAGAATAGTGCACACTTTTGGTTAGCACACGTGTTGATTGTGAAACGAAAACAATCATTATGGTGAATGTGTGCATTGAAAATGTAGCTGTATTGTAACGTAAACAAAAAATAAAGCTGTGTTAAGACCTACGATTGGTCTAAAAAGCGCGGGTAATTTAACTTGCACCAATCATAGCTTCTCTTTAGGTACTGATACGAACCGCTCATTGCATTCAGTGGAGCGAGCGCGAAGTTCCTACGTAATAAGCGCTGAAATCGTGTGCTCTTTTGTTGTTGTTACTCGGTGAGTTTCATTTTCTATAAAATAGATTTTCCTTTGTAGTAAACGGAAACCAATTGCCATTACTGAATTGACTTAATATTTTTAGCTATTCTTTTAAGATCATTTTATTATTCTGTTCAATGTAGTAATTTTTGTTTAACATTCTAATTCTGTTAGCAAATGGCTGCCGAGTGTCGTAGTAAGGTGACAAGCGATTATATAGATAGATACGTATAGATAAACATACCTAGACCTACTACTGACTACATAACTGTAGTAGTGTGAATGTATATTCGACACCATGGCGCATGTGTGCGTCGATATGTTACCTACAAGATTTGAGTCGAATAGTACCTATCCGTACATTCCGTCGTTGGTTCTATGACTTCTATGTTTATATTAAGGTAGACAATCAACTTATATTTTAGATTCCTTAAAGAAAGTTTGGTAGTACCTACTTATCTTGGTACATACCTACTATGGCATTTATTATTACTTATCCAAAGAAGAGGAAAAATCACGGAATCCTTTTTTTTTATTTATTAATAAAATTAACCTACCTACTTTCTGTAAGAATTAGTTAGTATAATCCGATAGAGGACATAAAATATTCCAAAAATGATGCCATTTTTTTTTCAATTACATAGGTTAGTATTATACAGGATGTGGCAAAATTTGACAACATTGAAGGCAGCTACTCTTTCTTTGTAGCTAGAAGGTTTGGTTTTAGGAAACTATAGGTTATTTTGAAAATAAAAACAACTACATTTTTATATTTTTGAAGAAAAAAAAATACAGCTAGCTAACTTGTTTCTATTGACAAAATTCATTTATTCATGCATTTTGTCAATAGAAACAAGTTGGTCTGAATCGACGCCATTTCCCATCAACACTTTTAAAATGATAGGATAATGGATATTATTAAACTTTTTTTAGGGTGGCTCACTGAATACTTAACTTATTTATGTATTTATTATTTACTATCAGTCTACTGCTAGCTGAATTCTCCGGAGCTTGATTTGGTAGATACACGTCTGACGTGTTTAAGCTCATTTAATCTTCTACCAAGCAAGACAAACCAAACCTGGAGCCGTATTGTGCTTACTCTGTTTTAATATCATCAACAGGCAATCGATATCGACTCATTCATTTTGTCACTTGATTTTTTTTTGCGGATGGAAAATCTGCTTCCTTGAGGTGTGTGGGGTTGACGACCCTAAAACTACCCGCTGGCCACTGTGGCCAGTCTGTATAAAGAAGGGCTCTGGGATCTCCTACGGTGTCCCTCTCGCATTTTGCCTTGATCACAATCCCCGTAATGGCACCCACAGCCACTCCCGGTGGTTGTTACGCCACGTGCGTGGTGCTTACGACGACATTTGCCATGCAGTGTCGCCGCCCTCCCGGGAACTGCATGATGAGCAGCCAGAGCCTCCACTCCGACCCGCAGACCCGAAAAGTCCCCTGTTGGGCAGGGGATACCACTGGCTCCCTCGCGGGGCAGGTGGTGCAAGGCTGATGTTGCCAACAACCCATTCCCGCCTTCCGTCCCCAGCGCAAATCCGATTTCCGGACAGAAGTAGTGAAGGTGGCTAAATTGCGTACCACGCACTCTCCTGAGCGAATCATGGAGGTAGCACCGCCGTCGGTGTTCTGCCATCTACGAGCCTACCAGCTCGTCCTAGCTTCATCCACTGCGCCCTCAGTGAATCAGAGGGACGCGCGGAGAAGCTTTCAGACCATAAGTTATCCGACAATGACCTTGTTATCCAGTTATTGTCGGACTTAACAGGGCACACCGGCCCTCCACTGTCGTTCCCCCCGGTTCCTCCCCGGATCCGTAAGGGACAAGCAGCTTTAGGGGGAAAAGAAGGTTGTCTGACATAATGCCCCTGACATTTGCCAACCTAGCTTGGACTTCAATTTTGTCATTTTCGTATTATTGTGTGATTGGTTAAGCTCTATTGGGATGACAATGGTAATCGATTTCAAGTTAGACAATAAAGCTGCTAGTCATTGTGGTTCTTGCCATTTTGGAATCACTATGTTCTATTGGCTGATAGTTCCACCCAATCACGATTACATAGACTGAAAGTTGACATAAGAATCCCTCTTTAAGCAAACTCTGAATCGCAGCAATTGTCTGCCTATGGTCCTCTTTGCGTGGTGATACGCTACCTCGACAAGTAAGACACGCCTTGGGATATATAATATTATTTAAGTATATCGTTTTATGAATATATATGTAATTTAGTACATATGTGTGTTATAGTAATCTGTATTTTTATGTCTGTGTAGTTGAATTGAATAGGTATTTATTATAGGTATATAATTATGGTTTATAAATTGAGCATGTTTGTATGCCACCGTTCTTTCTATGTAATTTTCTATCCTATCCTATGTAAGAAATCGCTTTCAGTAATAAGGTCGCCCATTGTTGAACATTAATTAAGAACTGTTTTTGTTACTTTTGTGTTTCTTTCTTTTGGTGTCCAATAAAGTTATATTCTATTCTATTCTATTCTATATGAGTTGTCAATACGGTACACATGACTTATCTAGCGCAAAACACCTATTACATAAATAATAATGTCCGGTTACCCTTGGAATGCGGACATTATTAAATCCTGTAGGATTTACAGACACAATTCAACTAGGACATGTCTGAAAACCAGTGTTTTTAGTCGATAGTCTACCAGTGGTTGGTACTCGTACCAGATTGGTACGAGAAGTTAAAAAACCCGTTGATAGGTCCTAAATACCTAAACGACGATCACATTGAATAAAAATCATAACTTTATTAAAAAATACCTACTGATCTATTTTTAATTTTTGCGTAGTCTTAGCCATTTTGGTACAAGTTTTATATTTTTGAATTAAGTATATATTACCTACCAGAAAAAAGCAACATTAACATTATTCAGGTTGTCACAGGAGTGACCTACTTCTAACCTGCGGAGTGAGGACTTAGCCTGTAATAGCTTTAATTAATTGAAATCGCGAAGAATGGAAGAAAGGAAAGGTCTTTGTCTTGCTCTGCAGTGGGACGATAGTGGGTAAATAATAATAATTGAGTAAGTAGGTAACCTGTTTATTTTACACTAGTAATTTTATTTATTATACTGAATTCATTAATCGGCAGCGATCACCATTGATACAAAATATTAGCTTTAAATATTGATGATGGATAGCAGAATAGTTAAGTAACTAAAATTATATTCGTATACTTTTTACGCAAAGCTATCAAAATTAGTCCTACTATTATGTACATTTAAAAAGAATTCCTATCTAATTGTGAGCAAGAGTGATCTCGCTAGCAGCAAACAAACCAGAAAATGTTTTATATTATATATTTTTGTAAATGTAGGATATTCTATATTCAATTAACGCAATGTTTTAAAAAATACTAAAATAAGTGTACCTATTTGGCAGAGTATTTGAACAAAAGAATTTAAGTTAACGCGGATAGGATAGCTGCGCCAATCAACTTATTGACCGGTTGCTGGACGAGGTTGTTGCCAGCTCGTGCATTATCGGGCTGAGTTCGTATGTATTCGGATACTTTCAAAGTAGCCGCTGCGCGTTGAGGGCGCTAGTGTGCACATGTTTGGCGTCTAGTCTAGTTATGCGGCGTTGCCAACTTTATTGACTTAAAGTACAAACCAAGACAAAACGTACGCGTGTTGTGTGAAACTTACAACCGGTAGCTTTTAGAGTATTTAACACGTAAAGTTTTTGATTAACTCGTGAATTAGACGAAACCATCAAGTGAAAAAAATATGAAGATAACGTAAAAACACCAAGTCTTTGTCATGAAATACAATTTCATCAATACTTCATGGTGATTTCTGTGAATGTGTAAAAACTATTGATTGGTTATTGTTCAAAAGCTGGTTTGAAAACAATATGATTTCAACATTTCATAAATCTTAAGGTTTATTTTAAGAAAGCTAAGTGATTAAAAACTGGTTGGACATAGACACCAGATAAAACATGGGAGAGCGGGGCGCGACGGGGGGCGCTTGGGGTGCGCGCGACGATGCCTCATGGTGGTCGGGTAGCGCAGGTGAAATGCAGCACCAACAACAAATAAATGAGGAGATTGCTAGAAGTACAGCAGCTCCTACTCAACAGTTGTATTCGTACAAGATGACTGGGGGATTTTCAAACAATACGGGGGAAACAACAAACGCTGGTTTCGATTATCGTCTTGTGTCAAATTCCAATAACTCAAGAGAAGATTCTCCTCAGCAACCATGGTGGTTTGGATCAGGGTCAGTCGAATCCCAGCAGACATCTCCGACGGTACGGTTTAGAACAAATCTTACTCGCTTTACTTATTATTTTCTTTAGTAGATATGGTTTGCATTTTAATACGCCGTTTTTAATCATTTTCTTATAGCTACCTAGGTATTTATTTTGGTCTAAGTAAATACTTAAGTTCTATTTTTTTACTTTAAACAAATGAATTAAACACATTTATCTACTTAATAACAATTTTCTACGTAAAGTACTTACCTAGCTCAAATAAATATTTTTAAAATTGAATAACCTTTCAAGATGTTGTTATTGATATTATGTGCAAGACAAACAAAACCATTTAAATTTTCCTATACTAAACCAATACCACATTTGACATTTTGTGAAAGAAAAAATTGTTGGTTGGATGAAATAAAATTATAACTTTCGCTAATCTGTTCAGGCCCTAAAAGTGAATGAATGAAAATAGTCATAGACTTAAAAATTAACCATAGAAAACGAATTAACCGAAATAACTTTGTTTTTTTCTGTCATAATCAAGTCATTGTTAGATAACCGACTGGTCAAAATAATCAAAGGAAGGGTATTGTTTTTCGTTGTTTTATTTATTTATTTATACACACACATTTATTAGTACATTACAGATTTTGTTTTGGTTGGTTGGTGACGATTGGGTGACTTGGGACTTGGGTGTTGGTTGGTTGCTCCTTTAGTTCTGCTGGGGAGTCCCTCCCTTTGATGAATAAATTCACCCCCGGAATGAATGATGTAGACATTGAGATTAGAGACAAATTACATATAACAAAGTACTCCGTGATCAGAGACCATTGTCTATCTGTGATTTTGTCGAAATATCCCCGAAATCGACATTTCCCAAAGCCCGAAATTAAAGAAAATGCGCGGTTGTGTTTTGTTTTTCGTTGTCACTGTCACCTCGTAAATAAAGTAAATAGATTGTTTTTTCCCTAGTTTTCTCGGAGATTAATGTAAATCGTAAATCTGAATCGTTTTGCAGGACAATCAAGTGTAGTTTAATCCTATCTAGGTATCCCTGAGTTTTCTTTAAATAAACTTTAGTGGATGTGTGAGACTAAATTGCAATTGCATGGAGGTTTACCTTTTCTTGTTTGTTACAGTCCCAGAACCAAGAGAGCCCTGATCCCGAACAGAACAGTCAGCAGTCGAACGGCAACCAGAACCAGCAGTTACATCAGAACAATCAAGAGCAGCAACTCTTGCAGCAGAATTTGCAGCAGCAGGTTCTGCAACAGAATCAGCAGCAGACGTTGCAGCAGATGCTACAGCAACATCAGCAGCAGCAGCAACAGCAGCAGCAACAAGCTTTGCAACAGAGTCTGCAGCAGACGTTGCAAGTGAGCCAGGCTCAAGCACAGGCTATAGTGCAGGTTAATCTTCTGTCTATCTATCATCCTGTCTTTTTAACAGGAATATGACTCTTTATTCAATGCATGGTTGACTTCTCAGGTCTATAGAGAATGCAAGATCCTTTGTAGATAACACTAAGGTGGCAGTCCAGTAACAGCCAAATTCGGTCCAAATACAACAACGAAATTTTGCAGAAGCTAACATTCCCTTTACTAATATTATAAAGAGAAAAGATTTGCTTGAATTGAATAGGCTCCGAAAACTACTGGACTGATTTTAATAATTCTTTCACCATTTGAATCCTGCATTTTCCCTGAGGAACGAAGGCTATATTTTATCCCGGGAAAGTGACATTTTCCCAAGGGACAGCAGGTAACACCGCAATGGACAGCTAGTTAAGAATAGTATTAGGGCACTGGTGCTTGTAGCACATGTTTTTTCTATACCTATTTCAGGCACCAGTATCTCACAAAACAGGTTTTTATAGCTACAACCTTTTTGGATTTTTAATACTTACCTATTTATTTTTTAGATTCTTTATTGTGTATTATAGTGTAAATTTTGTTTGTGAGAGAAATAAATAAATAAATAATTATTCTTAATGAAACTGCAATTTTCAGATACAAGTAAGTTTGTGTGAGTGAGTTGTCAACTCTAGAAGTGTGCTTCAAAAAGGTGTAGAACAGGGCCACTAATTTCTATTTGATTTACAGGCCCAAGCAGCATTGCAGCAGCAGGTGGCTCAGACGCTGCAGCAACAGCAGCAATCGCTGCAAGCGAGTCTGCAAGCCGTGCAGCAGCAACAGATACATGCAGCATTGCAGCGGCAATCCGCTACTCTGCAGGCAAGTCATTGTATAGATGTTTGTGTTTCAATCACGCCTACACCTAAACCAATTGGGATGGAACTTGGAATAGGCGTAATAATAGCATATAGGCTATTCAAAATGCTGGCACCACGCGGGCCGCTTCTGCAAACAGCTTCTGCGTAATAAATAACTAGTTTAAGATGCATATTAATTAAATTAAGTAAAACCATTTATGCACGGCTGATATTCGAACCTTCAGATTGCTATTAATGATTGAATGTCTAAGCACTACCCTGCCAAAACGGCACTCATGTCTCAGCCACTAAAAATTCATTAATATTACAGGAGCTCCAACAACAGCAATCTCAGTCATTGATAGCTCAAGCCAGTAAAGGCAGGATGCCACGTGCTAAGGGCTGTAACAAGCCGCGTGGGCGAATCACGGCGTACGCGTTCTTCGTCCAAACTTGCCGTGAGGAGCACAAGAAGAAACATCCCGATGAGAATGTGGTGTTCGGGATCTTCTCTAAGAAGTGCGCGGCTAGGTGGAATGTAAGTAATCATAAAAGTATGTTTGTCTGCCCTCTTAGACCTAGTGTTCCTAGCTATAAAAACATGGGAATTTTTCTAAGTGCGCGGCTACGTGGAATATAAGGAATCTAAAAAGTCTGTCTACCCTCCTAGTACCTATAAAAGAAGCCGCGCGGTCGCATCACTGCAATGCACTTCAAACTTGCAACAACTAAAACAATGATAGAATACAAATAAAAATTGTAAGATGATTTTTATATGATCGTGGTGTCGATTTTTATACAACGTCAGGAGGCAATACACACACACTTATATGCTACACTTATCTTAACGGGATGCCTGGGATATTTGAGATGGAATAAGCTTGCCCAGCACCTAAACCATCTTCTCAGCTTAATCAGCCTGGCCCACAGGAAAGACGACGTCAATACGTGTAGAGCTAAGCTGCGGGTTTCCTCACTAGGTTTTTCCTTCACCGTTAAGAGCTCGTGTTATAGTGCATATAAATTTTCCGAAACGAAAAATCCATTGATGCACGGCCAGGATTCGAACCCACGACCTTCGGATTGAAAGTCGAGGCACAACCATTCGACCAACATGCTCTTATGAAATGATAATTAGTGCTTGAAATCATCCACAACAACTATCAATAAAACCTCACTATAGAAAACTTCTGGCACAAAACTTGATTGTTTAGCTATAAACCTTTAATTCTTCTAGACGATGACAGAAGAAGAGAAGCAGCGTTTCCACGACATGGCCGAGCAAGACAAGAAGCGCTATGATCTGGAGATGCAAAGCTATGTGCCGCCGAAGGACGTGAAAGTTCGCGGACGCAAACGGCACACTATCAAGGATCCCAACGCGCCTAAGCGCTCGCTGTGAGTTACGGTCATTAACCTTCTTTTCATTATTTTAGGGCCATCTCTATGAATTACAGTCTTCTATCCTAATAGTAGGGCCCATCCACTCACTGAGTTACCCTCATTAGTTCACTGAGATTTAGTATCACTAACTTTCTTTTAATCCAATTCAATATACATAGTAGGATCCTCAGCTTAAAGTGTCATCAGCAACTTTTTTTTCAAGTTTGATGGTATGTCAATCCATCCATACTATGTAACTCTGTCTGTCTGTCTGTCATCTGATTGTTACCTTTTCACGCCTAAACCACTGAACAGATTTCTGAAAATTGATATGGATAAAGGTTGTATCCCAGGAACGGACATAGGCTTCTTTTTATCACAGTCCGCTCCCGCAGTATGACCACAGTATGAGGTTGAGGATTTTTTCGGGATAAGAAGAAGTTGTTCCTGGGATACAACCTTTATCCATGCCAATTTTCAGCCTAATCCGTTCAGTGGTTTGGGCGTGATAAGGTAACAAACAGACAGACAGAGTTACTTTCATATTTTATGGATAGGAACATATTTTAAACAATAATAACGGGAATTTATCGCATAGTAAAGACGTCAACTCGTAATATCCTAATCCTAATTATTATTTATTATTAGATTTATTATCCTATAAATATT
Source organism: Epirrhoe alternata (assembly GCA_963565295.1). Taxonomy (NCBI): domain Eukaryota; kingdom Metazoa; phylum Arthropoda; class Insecta; order Lepidoptera; family Geometridae; genus Epirrhoe; species Epirrhoe alternata. The sequence continues at coordinate 4,650,967 of OY751381.1, read as the reverse complement.
ATAAAGGCGAAAGTTTGTAAGTATGGATGTATGGATGTATGGATGTTTGTTACTCTTTCACGCAAAAACGGCTGGACCGATTTGGTTGAAATTTGGTATGTAGATAGGTGATACCCTGGATTAACACATAGGCTACTTTTTATCCCGATATTCCCGCGGGAACGGGACTTACGCGGGTGAAACCGCGGGGCGCAGCTAGTATTTAATAAATCTGAAAGTTTGTGAGTATGTTTGGATATTTGGATGTTTGTATGTTTGTGTATCAATCACGCCTAAACCAGTGAACCGATTTGGATGAAACGTGGAATAGGCGTAGATAGACCTGGAATAGCATATAGGCTATTTAAAATGCGGGCGAAGCCGCGCGCAGAAGTTATTATATAAAATAGGAACTTCTTAAAATCAATAAAGTCACGTGCTTCTCGTTTTATTGAACAACTAAATTTTTACAGGTCTGCGTTCTTCATGTTCTGCAATGACGAACGCTCTAAAGTGAAAGCTGAAAATCCAGAGTACACGATGGGAGATATCGCTAAGGAGCTCGGCCGTCGCTGGGCTGCTGCTGATCCGCCTACTAAAGCTATATATGACTCCAAATCGGAGCAAGACAAGGCTAGATATGACAGAGTGAGTGATATTTCTCATCTAGGTATACCGACTAGTTTTATAATGAGAAATATTGTTTGGATTGAGTACAGTAGTCTCTGAATTTAGGTGCACTAAACGATTGCGCACGTTTGGTAGAGTAAGCGAGATAGCACGATGCTACAAACTAAGCGAGAGAGCGAGGCAGCTATACAACGCTGTCTTCGTCTTGTAGGCGCCAACAAAAATGTGTTCTGCGGAACTACTTCAGAGAGCTAAAGATTGGTTGTGTGTATTTGTACTTCTATCTTTTTATTTTCAATAAAAAAAAAATATAAAGTTTACTGGTGTAAAGCTGCATGTGAACGAAGTTATGGCCAGACTAAATAGTATTATGTACTTTTGTCTTGAACCATGTAATTTTTTGTATTGTATTGTTAAAATAGTTATGAAAGCTTGAGGGGAAAATGAAATATTTTTTCGTAATAATAAATGTAATGTATTTTCCAGGAAATGACAGCCTACAAAAAAGGACCTCTGGCGCTAGTAAAAGCACCCATAGCGCTCGCTGAAATCGACGAAGATGTCGTAGAATATGAGGGAGAAGATGATTACAAGTGAATCTATCTCCCTCTACAACCCCTGGCAAGGCCAATTTCGGACTAACAAACTGTTGAAAAGTGAAAATATTTTTTTTAAATGTTACCATATTTGATACATGCTGTAGAAAATTTTGATACAGTTTTGAAAGTGTTTTTCTGTGTGGTATAAAATGTGCCAGAACAAATTTTGCTAAAGTTCATGGTGATTAGAATTTTGAACAGAATCCGAAACAAGCATAACATTTTTGTATGTGTTATTATGTTAGGAATATTAAATATTTAGGTTCTTTTTAAGTGTATGGTTGTGGCCGCTTGTTTTAGTCATTATTACAGAGGTCTTAAACCGGTGAAGAATATCTTCGATTTTTCATACAATAAACACTTAATGATATCACACATCAAATAAAAATTCAAGACGGAGAAAGTTTTATTACAAAAATATGATTTTTTTATTGTTATGATTTAATTTTACTCGGCGATTAAGTTGTGATTGTTGTGTAATGTAGAATTCTTTATTATAATGCATCATTCATCAATAGTCAGTTGGAGATAAGACGAGCTAATATTTTGAGTTCAATGGTAAAGTAATTTATTTCTATAACAGAAATATAGTAAACCTATCGCTTATCCATATAAATTTTGCTGATTGATTCGGAGATTCAAAATGAATACTTATTAGAAAAGTATTAATTAATAAATAAAATTAAATTCAATATTTTGTCTAACTGTGAGGCCTTGTTACAAAAGAACATACTTTAGAAGCAATAGACACGTCTGAAAAGTTTTAAGTATTAAAGAGATTTAATAAAATCGATTAGTATTGATGGATAGAATAAGATGAACATGAGTGAGTGAAATTTTGTTATTTTCGAATAGAAAATGTATAGTTAAATTATATTCCTCTATTTTGATTAGATATATTTTTCTTGTTTTTATTTGTTTTTTCATGGAACGAAAATGTTACATTGGACAGGTCGCTAACAGCAAAGTCGAGGCACGGGCGCGGTGGCGTCGCGGCACGGTCGAAGCGTTGTCTCTATGTAGAGTCGAGACGCAGGCGGCTATGCTTCCTCTCAAGTCTAAACGTAGCTACGCACGAAATGGAATGACAAAATGGCGGTAGAGTCACGGCGCGGTCGCCCCGCCTCGACTCCGCGCCTTCTGCAACCCGCCCGTGCCGCGACTCTATATGTGAGCTGAACACACCACCATTTTTCCTTGAAAACGTAGATGCGTCGGTAGCTTGTGCGCCTCGACGCGCCGCCTCGACTTTCGTTCTGTTAGCGACACGCCAACAGAGAAAATTATTGTAAAAGATGACATATGTTGCTCTATAGTTTTGTTAAGCTAAACCTATGTAATTAAGACGACTGGTAATCGTGATAGTACTTAAGTAAGTTCATGCAATAATGAAATTTATTGACTGCATAGAATGTGCTAGAGTTTAGTTTGTTCCGTTTTAAGGCCAGTTGACCCGAATCACCTTACAACTACACTAATAATAAAAACTTGTTTCCCATAAAGCTATAGAAGCATTTTTGGAAGCAAGATTTTAGTTTCTCATGTTTTATCAAGACTTATTTTAATCTTTATTTTATAACAAGGCATAATACGTTTTATTTCAGCTCATTTTAACAGATAGAACCTACATGTAGCAAAACAATCCTAGGATTTTTTGCTCAAAATTGTAAAACTGTACTTAATCTATTGGTTGCTGCTTTTCAATGAAAAATTTGAAAATGTCTGCGAATGCCGACGTTAGAATTCGTGCCATTTCTTTTACTTGTTTTTAAGGGTTGACTGGTCGTTTTGTTCTGTTTTTATGGATTGAATGAAAATTGTACCGTATTCTGTAAGGTTCGTCTTTCTGGTGCGATGCCGGACTAGGCCTGTGTAATCGGGGCAATATTGTTTTGAAATTATGTGATCGTTGTACAAAACAATATAGTGAATCTTTTACACAAAAAATGGTTTAATTTTATAATATAAATCACTTAATTTTAAGTAAACTGATAAAATTTTAAGCAAACTGATAATATTATAAGATTTTCCTCTTGGTAGCGAGTTTACGATATCTTTAGACTATTTGTCATATTTCATAATTGGACATTAGTTATACAAAAGCGTAATTATAGGTCAAATCTAAGCTTCGCCTCTCAAGGAATCAAAAGGTGTTTCTTACGGGTATTATGAATAGAAACAAATACATCCTTTGAAACATCATTTTTATTTTATAAAAATAAACGTTTTGACGACAAATAGTTATAAACGGGGTCCTTCCGAATCATCGACTCGACCGAGTCACGCCAGAAATGTTTCAAGATTCAAGACATTGTAAAAAATTACCTTTTTACAAAAATTACTTTATCTTAAAACATTAACAACATTACATTTTCACATCTAAATCTATTAACGGTCAATCACTTTTTACGTAATTACATAGCGTTAAGAAAATAATTTAGTTCATACTCTTAGCACACAGTCGGACCTGAAAATAGCGGATTTTATTTCAGAAAATATTATTTGAAAAAGATAATGAAAGGATTAATCCTTGGGAAATAGCTTGTAGCAAGCAAAATATATTTTAAAAATAAATTGTGTAAACAAACTGTACCTAGGTGGGTACAAAACACAGTTTCATGTCACGACTGGATGATTTTCATACACTTATCTAATGACTAAGGAAAACCGAACGTTAAACCTAAACATACAAAGGTGTTTGATCATTACCATCTCGGATTTTTATTACTTATTCATTTGTGTTTTACTTAAGTTGTAAGGTTAAATTATATATTTGCATGCTTCAGCACTGGGCGGAGTGCGTGTTTAGGAGTGTATTACGATAGATAAATTCAATGATAACACTCCATCTAAAACACACTGCTATGCACGATACTGAACATAAGACATTGTTGAAATTTCGGGGCTTATGCTTTCATTAAGACTAAGTAACTATCGCTCAAATTATAGACGAGTTTAATTTATACTCTGTAGGTTTTCACCAATACATTTGATTAAAAATTCTCATTGTAGATTACATAACATGGCAGTAACCTGTATAATTTACAGAACGTAATTTAATGAGCCCTTGCGCTGTAGTTTTAAGCATTTTATTTATAGTACTGTGTAGTCTTATCAGTTAAATAGGGGGACATGGTCATGCATACTTCATATATTTCAAAGCTTGGGGTTTAGTTATATTTCTCTAACAATGCAACTTTATGACTAAATTCTTAAAATAACGATCATACAACTCAATGTAGCTTGTAACTAGACTTACGTCCTCTAGTCGCTATTTCCATACACTTTACAAATTATTTCAGTACATTCCGTATACCAGGCTAAGACGAAAGCTCGTTCAAACATATACTACACCTAATATGGCATACACGTATAAAAAAAACAAAATCATTACGAGTACATGCATAGAGATCGAATGCGTCGACTGATCGCGCAAAAACAAAATGGCGTCGAAACTTACCCTGATGTTAAAACAACTGGCCGTTTGAAAATACAATATTTACAGGTCACGACGGAAGCTAGGACTTGGTCTCGAAACATATAGCTTCTAAAAGTCCCTTTTCAATATTTCTGTCTCATAATATTTCGTGGTTTCGCCTCGCGACCACGTCTTAACTTACGTCGCGAATCATACAAGTTCAATCGAATCGTTATGACAAATCAGTTTCGTTGGGATCGGGGGGTTGTTGTGGGATGTAGTTCCATCTCGCTCTGACTTCAGTCGCCTCTGTAGGTTCTGAAGGCGGTGGCGTCGTTGTGGAGGCGGCTGCCTGTCTCGCTCTGACGACGGCGAGATGCCTTTGGATGTAATGTTCATGTGGGGCGAGGGCCGCGGCGCGAGCGAGGCATTGTTCTGCGACGGCGAGCTTCCCGCGCTCCACCGCCACCACGCACAGGTTGTGCAGGGCTTGGACGTTGTCTGCTTCCAGTTCTAGGATGCGGAGGTAGCACTGAAATTGGGAAGATGATTTTAGAACATAGCAAATATAGCAATCTATTTCTTGGTGAGTTCTGTCTTTATCTACCTTAATAAGTTAGAGGTAAGTATAATTTTTCGTTTATAAAAGGTATCTCTGAAACTTCGCATCAGGATCTCTGAAACTACGCATCGGATTTCAGGAAATCTTACACCAATATTTAGAATTAATGAACATGGCGTATATTCATTATTATTATATTTAGCCCATCGTGTACCACTGCCGTAGGTATATAATTGTAACTATAAAATGCATGAACGATTTTCTAAAGACAGTCACAAATCTTGACAAAAGGGTTTTACAGAGGCGCAGAATGTTATCGAAACAGTGTTTCTAAAAGACATATTGATACTCACACTCTCAGCAGCGTCCAAATCCTTGACCGAGTTAATGTAGATATCTCCAAGAAGTACCAGCGCCTTCACATGATCCGGATGATGTCTGACCAGCTGTTTCAAGAACGGCGCAGCTTCCAACGGCCGGCGTCTATCAGCCAGCAGTAAAGCCAGGTTGAAGAGTGCGGATCTGAAGTCTGGCTTTAGATGAACTGCGGCACGGAACCATCTTTCCGCGCATTCAGCGTCGCCTTCATCCATGCATACCATGCCTAGGTTGAAATGGACGCGCTCGTTTGTGGCTGTAAAAGAATTGATGATTCGTTTCTTGTCTGTTCGCAGAGTGTTTTGGAATCTCTGATGATATTGGACTGAATTGCTGACACTTTGGATAAGTGTCAAAACTCAAAAGCTTACTCTAACCCCATATTAAAACGGCGAGCTAAAAAGCATACTGGAAACCTGCCCTAAACTGTCGAGCTTGTATGGAGAAAATAAATGAGAATTGAAGATGCATAAACGTGTGTCAGGACCGATTTAGATAAAACTTGGAATAGCTGTAAAGTACCTACCTAGGTAAATATTGGTCTTGTATTTTTTAGTAGGCTTTTTAGTATTTTTAAGTACGCGGCTTTGCTTGACTATTCAAGTAAAGCCGCATAAGCTACCCTTATACTCACAATCTTTATCCAGCAGTTTCAACAGACGCTGCCGCGCAAGATGCCTCAAATCAGCAGCACCGAGCTCTTGCAGCAAAATGGCGGAGTTCAGCAACGCTTGCTCGTGCTCCGGTTCCAGCTCTAAAGCCTTGTCCAGATATGCGAGAGCTTGGGATGCCTTGCCTTGCTCTAGCAGAACCACGCCCAGCTGGAATTTAAAGAGGAAAGATATTGACGCAAGTTTAAATGTCTTGAGAGCGGCTATGAAATCTAAAAGTATGATAATTCGTCGTTGAGTCCAATATTCATTCGCACTTGCGTATCACTAAGCGTAAGTTTTACTTACTCCTTCTGCAGAGTGGTTGGTTTAAAAATTATGTCTGGAACGTATGTCTAAGATTGATCTCAATACCAATTATGTAGTACTAGCTGCGCCCCGCGGTTTCACCCGCGTAAGTCCCGTTCCCGCGGGAATATCGGGATAAAAAGTAGCCTATGTGTTAATCCAGGGTATCACCTATCTACATACCAAATTTCAACCAAATCGGTCCAGCCGTTTTTGCGTGAAAGAGTAACAAACATCCATACATCCATACATCCATACTTACAAACTTTCGCCTTTATAATATTTATAGGATTATAGGATTATGTCTGGATACTCACATTGTAATAAATATCTGGATTTCCGCTATCATACAGCAACGCTCTCTCATACACCTCCTGCGCCTCTTTCGTCCTATTCAGCTTTATCAATATATCCCCTCTGTTTATATACGCTTGTGTATAATCAGCTCTCATACTGATCGCCTGTCTATACAACATGTCTGCTTCTTCCAGCCTCGTCGCATTTTTCGATATCAAGTTCGCAAGGTTTAGGAAGACGTTCAGATGATTGGGCGCTATTCTCGCTTGGTATGACTCTCCTGGTTTTGCTTTGGGGAGGAGAGACTTTGCCTTGACGTATGCGTCTTCTGCTTCCTGTAGTTGTCCCAAGTGGTTGTAAGTGCGGCCTACATTAATGTGTGCGCCTACATCGTCCGGTTGGACGCTGACCGCTGTGTTGAAGAATTGTAATGCCTCGTCGTATTTGCCATCCGCTTCTAAAGCGTGGCCTACATTGTTGTATAGTTTCGCGTTGTTTCTGTTCACCTGGAATGACAATTTTTTTTTTATAAATTGAAGAAATTCCAATAATCCAGCAACGTAGGTAAGTATAGGTAACAACTAAACAGATGTTGTCTAAATGCTAACTGAAGATGCCTATTAGGAAATCTGGCACCTGTGTGCTAGATTTTCTATACTGACTGACACTGTAAAAGTAGTTTCGAGCCAATCTTACGTTCAGAAATTTTGAATTTAACTTCGCGTATCTGCGTCTATAGATATTTAAATTCCAGAAGGAAATAGTTGGAGCAGGTCAACGTTTGATTTATGTAACACTGTATTCAGAACCACTAGCCACATCATTTGTAAACTGTCCGCCAAGGAACCATTTATATCAGTGGTCTGAGGTTTACCTAATTATCTCAACAGATCCTATCTGTGACACATTTAGGTTACGGATATCCACCCACTCAAGCACTCGAAATGATTAACATGGGCGCCCATTTCGGAGGGATATAGAGTAGACAGTAATTTCTTTCTACCTGGTCGGAATGTACAATCTCTTGTTATTTTATCTCAATGAAGTTACGCCTACTGTTTTTTATATTAGCAGTAGGTACCTACTACAATATCTGGGGCATAAATATCCGACTAGAACAAGATAATAAAGTAAAGCAAAACTAGACAATAGCCCAGATAATATAAACTATGTTATTAGTAACGTTTTGTATTGGTTATTTTGGAAGTTTTGAATCAGTTTTGTTCTTCAAAGTAGCTAAAATACCTTAGATCTTACCTTCAATCCAGAAGCAAAAATGGAGTATTCAGTCTTCCAATCCCAGTTCCGCACGTAAGTCTTCGCGCTGAAGGCCAGTAAGAGGAAGGTTATCAGTGCAGCGGCCAGTTTGGCTCGGCGTTTGGCCAAGAGTCGCCAGCCGTGGGCCACGAGCAAGCACCAGCCCATTGAAGGCATGTACAGCACTCGCTCAGCCACCACGAAGCCGACGGGGAAGAAGAGATTGGACGCGGGGAGGAAAGGCAGAACCAATAATGCTAGACCCTGGAGTAATAAAGGGAAGTGAGACACGATGTTGTGATATAATGTAGAAAGAATAGGTTATTGCACGAAGGCAGAACTGCTAAGCGCAGTGCATCGGAATAGACAAACTGACTTCGTGAAAAACAAACAGTAACTGACGGAAAATAAAACCTAAGCACTAACCCTACTGATGGACCAAATGTTGTTGAATGAACCGCGATGTCATAATTTCACAACAAGTCTTTAGCATTACCCATTTAAACATTTTGAACGTTTCTGTTTCTTCAATTCTAAACTTGTTCTAAAACTACTTCCTATTTCGGGTCCAATCCAGATTAATCTACTTACCATGGTCAAAGCAGAAGATCGTGTTCTTAATGCATGGACAGCGGCGGCTACTAGGGTCGCAGCCAGGGCGAAGGTAGCCAGATTCCGTGGGTCCTTCCAAGACTTCAGCAGGGCAACCGTACCCATAGTCCAGTCGCAGCATAGAGCTTCGGGCAGCGTGAGGAGCCAGGCGTTCAGGGCTGGGAGGTATGCGAAGGTAAGATGCCTGTAATGTGAAAGAAGGCATCGTCACAAAACCATAAGAATCATATTGTCAAACAGTGTACAAATTTAATAATGAACCGTTAAAAGTTTTAAATAGCGCTACGACATATTTTACGTAAATATTGAATTCAGAGATATTTTCTGAGTTTACCTCAGATATAACTTGTTCTTAAATAAATTACATAACGGCGTAGTACATCTTAAAACTTTTGATAGGCATTAACCAAGTTTCATGAGCTACTTGGGGACCTAAAACTTGCTAGACATAGGGTTTCTAGTAATTATTTAGTACTCGGTCTAGCATGAGTTCATTCATGATACTGTGCCTCGAATGTTAGTAGGTAGGTATTGAACAGCAGATAACATTATTTTGGCACACAACTTCCCATAAATATCATACTTTTACTTGTTTTAATCAAGTTTGTACTCGCTACGAGAAATATCTATGAATTTGTGCAAATGCTTTGCCTCTGTATTTCATTAATCACAAACTAAGCTGGAGCTCCGTTTCCTTTGTTAGTTCGATAAGTGTCCGGACGGTAATATGTTTTGACAGTATAATTTGCATTGCACATGAGTTGATGCTAGTTTAGCCATGGATTAAGTTAGGATGCATGCAGATTAAGTTCACCCTCACTAACCAGCGCAGCTGTTTCAGAAGCTCTCTGTGATAGATAGTTCCTTTTAAATTAGGATTAGGAATCATGCTAAAATACGTGTCACTAGCAAAGGCGTAGTAGGACGCTTTTGAAATCACTTAGTGAAGACTTTACTTTAACGGTACAGACGGCTACCTACGTTACAGCTTGTCAGCTCTGAGCTAGGCAACAGACAGGTTTCACATCGACGCCTCACAAAGCGATCATATAGCAGTTTTAGCCAATACCTTTACAAAATACTGTGCCATAGGTAGGTACAATGTTTTCGTGACAATGAGGTCTTCAGGCATCATCTGATCTCAGAGGACTGTGACAATACATGATACTTTGTTGTTTTCAAAAGCAACTCAAAGTTCTTCGAAAAGAAAGTGTCAATTTTCTATGTTCAAAACATTACAAATGACTGAACACACTTTTTAAATTTCAAGCAGGATTTTTCATTCAAGTTCCGAAGGCAGGTCACAAAGAATTCTTCGCTCAATCTCGCCTTTCTGTTCACAGTTGACTGCCGAATTTCAATTTCGTCGGTGTATCAATATCGTGGAGCACGCGTGTGCAGCAGGTATTTTCACGACTGAGGAGTTTTGTAAAAAAGCTAACAGGGTGTAGCATGTCTGACCGAATGTACGAGCTTATGAAAATAAATCAAGCTGTTGTTTTGTTCCGGCGGCGAGGCTATTGTTTTGATAGGGTTTATGGATTTGGATGAAAAAGGTTATTGGGGAGAGCTAGCGCGAATATTGTAAAATGTGAAGGGAAAATGTTGAGTAGGTACCTGTTTATTTAAATAATAAATCCCGCATGAATAATAGATACCTACCTACCTTACAAGCGTTTTATGTCTTTTCTTTCAGGTGCACTTTTGATATACGAAAGAATAAAAATAGCTAATGAATGAAGAATCAGGCAATTACAAAGTAAGCTAGTTGAATGTCGTTGAATTCATTTGTATTTCACTGTCTTGAATTGGTTCAGCTCGCATGTGTCTCTGTTCCTATGTTCTACTGTACTTTAAAGGCTTTTAAGAGTTAAATTACTTACCGAGCAGGTGGTGGCGCAGCTCCAGCAGGGTTGTCAAACCGCGTAAACACGGGCAGCTGCGCGCCCATGACGTGCAATCTCGCCGCCAGCAATCCTAGAGTAGCGCAGCACACAGTGGCAACCCTGCGAGCTGCTTCTCCGCACGCGCTACCCCACCCGGAGCCTTTGCCCCATGCGTCCACCCATGACCAACGGCTGAGGCCTCCTGAACTGCGACGCTGTAGAAGAAAAACAGTTTAATAGGTGATTTAATAACGCTACCGAATATTGTTCTCATTTATAGCATACTAGCTGTCCGTCGCGGTGTTACCCACGTTCCCTCAGGAAAACTTCACTTTCCCGGGATAAAATATAGCCTATGTTCATCAGGGATAATGTAGGATTCTAATGGTGAAAGAATTTTTCAAATCGGTCCAGTAGTTTCGGAGCCTATTCATTTCACACAAACAAACAAACAAACCATCTTTCCTCTTTATAATATTAGTATAGACGTATGGCATCAGGGTTGGGTGTTATTATTTTCTAAAAAAACCAGGCGACTCTTCTGTTCTTTTGCAAGCAGACTAGGGATCAGAGTAAGAATTTCTGTTGGAACTTTCTAAAAAGTCAACTTTCACGGTGCCATTTGAGCAAAAGTTCCCATTGGATATTATTTATTTACTTACCTACCTTATCTGAGTATAGAGGTTCGGACACAGAAGTGGTTTTTTAACATTTCTCGAGGATCTTTGGACCTTAAACGCCGAAGAGTTTAGGTAGTCATAGTGTAGGTAATATTTTCTAAGAAATAAGATTTTCTTAGTACAAAATAATCTATGAATTGTTAACAAAAGTTTTAATAAGAATTGTTGGGTAATTCTATAGCGTCTTCATTTTGATTATTCTATACGTGAAATTCAGTTCAAACAGTAGTCAAGGTAGAATTTCGTCGAATTTACAATAAAATGTTCATAATTTTTCTGTGAACTCGGGAGAAAAAGAAAAGACTCCTTCTAAAAATGTAAATAAGAAAATATGAAACCTAATAACATCGCTATTCGTTGACAACTGTGGAATAACAAATGAAATAAAACAGCATGGCGTTATAATTTTGTTTGAATGGAAAAAATGTACAAAAGGGAGTTGCAAAGGAATCCGTCTTTTTGTCTTGTACCAACGTCCTGTAAGAATCTAGGGCGGGAATAACAAAGTGAAATGAATTTTCCGCGTGTACTCTTTGAGGTGGAAATATTCGTTTGGTGTCGCTCCTGCTGAATTAGGAGCTGGGTACAAAGATGTTACATTATTTTAATGGTAGGTAATTCTTTGAATTTTTTTTCACATTTAAAACCAGCTAACATTCATATAGGCTCGATATGCTTGCAATCTATAGATCTTAAATATATTGATGCATAGATGTGTAAAATGTGAGGTGTGGAGGCATTCGAAGGATGTTGAACTCCTTTAGGTATTGATCTGAAGGAACGTCTACACTGCCTTGAGATTGTCGTGATTCTGAATTTTATACCGTCACAATAATTCTGTGTGTTCGTTAAAGTTCGTAGAACTTTCAATCAAGCTCTTAAAAGTAGGTAGATTGTCTGTTGAAATTAAACATAAATTCTGTTACTAATTGGGCATTGTTCTTGTTTGAACAAGTTACTTAGTAGGCATCATGGCTCTTATTATGGTTTCATAATTCACGGTTATCCCATTGAAACTGATTGTATCTTCTAAACATAATGCTATTATTAACTTATTATATTCAGCCTGAGTCATCCCACACCTGGGCAAAGGCCTCCTTATCGTTTAATTGTACTACTTGATTTACTGAATAAAGATTTTTGATTTGATTTTTTTTTATCCCTCTGCCGCGATGTTATTTACCGTCGTATGGTGCCCATACTGCTATAGTTTTTACCGAGAGATCGTAAGAAAGGCAAACAAGAATGTGTAAAGCTGAAAATTTAACTTCACAGCAGGACTCAGTACAATTGAAGAATGTTTTTGAGCAACATAATGTGGATTCTTTGTTACCCATCTCCTTGTCTAATGGGTCGTGGTTCGTGCGGAAGGCATCGACCGTGCTACGTAATTAGGGCGTTTTCCGTGTTTTATATCACAGCCTTACCCTTGCGTACACTCGGCGTAATTAATTAGACGTATGCGTGCGTGTACAGTTGGCGACTGTTTATAGTTTGTTTTTATCGTGACCCTGTTTTGAGGCTTCTATATTTACATGCAAAAAATAAGATTATCTAGGTACCTGAATATTGGTATCTTATGTATTTTATAGGCAAAGACTTGGCTTGGTAACTCTATTAAAGTAAAAAGTCTCAAAGACTTACTGTAAAAAGTATCAATTCTGATCTTTAGGCATTTAAGATATTACAGAGATATAAGGAGATGCCTGAGGGGATAGCCACTTACAAATTCATATGTATAGGGCTAGTGCCTAGATTTAAAGAATACTGTCTTTTGGCTTTGTTAAGTTTGTACGCTTTTGAAACCTCAATGTTTGTAGTACATAAATAGTTTGTGGTAATATAAAGTACACCGAAATACTAAGTACACTGTATGGAAGGCATTGCTCATTATTTAAAACAAATGCGGGTTTCGGTTAACCAAGATGGCTGATTCACATTATTTCGTACCCGCATTGTTGATGATATCGAGTTATTTAAATTAATACTTTATTGAAAACATATTGAAAAGCAAAAGTAAACTATTTTCAATAATTTCAGTGAATGCAATAAAATATAAATGTTTATTTAATCAAGGAATAATTACCTACAGCCTTCGCTGTTTCAGGATCGAGCCAATTATGAGTCCATTATGTATGTTATTTAACATCGCGATGGCAAACGGTTGCCAAGTTAATACAAGTTTTATTGTGTTGTGAATTCATTATACGATCGCAAACATTTTCTTCACAATGCTTTATTGGTGATTGCTCAGGTTTATTAAAACACTCACATGTGCAAGTACAATTAATTCTTAGCTGAAATGACTATTTCGATACTTGCAGTTGATCTGATTTGTAATTAGAAGTTACGCGTACCTAGCTCTTACTAAACGAGTTTGGAAGCCCCATGCTACACTGAAGGCACGATTGCCTTTAATCCGAACTTACCTAAAACCGCTGTAAAGCTCGCACCACGAAAGACGTTCCGGAGTGGCGTTAGTCTCTACGTAGGATAAACTGCTACAGCTTTTACGTAAGTTCTGCTTTTTGTAGGATTTTTCGTTCATAGCGCGTAGCACTAGCCACTACACTAGCACAGCTTATATTGTAAGTGATTTTACCTATAAGATTTATGGAACCTACTGACGTAAGTTACATACCCAAGTAACTTACGCCAGTAGGTTCCATAAATCTTAGATATATAAACGCTTTTGCTAACGAGAGCCCTATATGGTAAAAAAGGATCGCGGAAGAAATATTACCTATTACTTGTAGGTAAAACTTGTAGAGTCGCCTGGACTTGGAAATTTACCACTCATAATTATCACAGAACAAGAACTATAGGTACATAAAAACATTTTTTTTATCTATAGGTACCTTCTGAGCTACAAAGAGCTCATAGACCACGCAGACTCCAGTAACGGTGATGCCCTGCTCCTTACAGAGCATGGCGATGCCGACGCAAGCGGTGCACGCCGCTACGTACCTCCAGTCTGGAAACAACATGTTCATATCATCTTATTCTCTCACGAACTTACGAATCAGCTGGCTTGTAAGATAATTTAAGTAGTAGGTACGCCGATGATAAGAGGTTGGTATTTCTTCCTATTGCTTTAAAACCATACCGTATACTACTACTATTGGGCTAAGCGATGTACCTGTAAGCGGGTAAGAGTAGGCATTATTATCTCTAGGTACTTGGTATACAGGCGACCTACCTACTTAGCCTCACACTCAGGGGTATAGCTTACCCGAGAAATATTTTTTGCTGTCGGATGATAATTTAGACGGTTATTTTTAAAACCTCTTAAATATTCGTTCAAATTTATAAAGTATTATTGTGAAAATGATTTATAAAACCGCAAACTAACAGCAAGCTGTATGTGACTTGCAAAAAACAATGCAAAAGTTAATTTAATTATACCTGTCTGTCTTCGTCGACTGGACGCTCGGGCGTAGCAGAGTAAGGCTCCAAGGAAGAACAGAGATGACAGCATCTCTGCTCTACCAACAACACCAGTCACCTGTTTTAGAAAACATTCATAAAATAAAACAGTGTTTGAATCAAAAAATAATACAAAATGCTTATACTTAGTCGAAATTCGAAAACTAACGAAAGTGTTACTGATTTTTTTTAATGTAATACAATATACCTATAATTTTCATTAATATAAACTTTCTTTCAACGAGAAATCATTAGCTTAGGTACCTACACAAAGGAAAAAATTTAAGGCTTTTTTCGACGCCTAAAAATCTGAATTTGCCAGTGGTTCATTGTAACTTCTAATTGACAGTTCCATTTAAACTGCTAGGCGTGCTTACGCCTCAAGATGGTCCAGTCGTACACTAGTCTTAGTTATTTATTATTCAGCGACCACAGACAGTCGCAGACATTTGGGGCATCCTCACGACTTCATTACATCCCGGGGATTTCCGTGGCTCTGGCTGGAATACGAGGTCATTGTATCTATTTGCTATTTTTTATTAAATCAGACTGGCGGCGACCGGAATACAATCAGACCTATATGTAGTAGTACGCATCAGAGGAGAACTATAACATACATGTAGGGACTAAAGTACTTCTTGATAGATTGTTGAACAAAATAAACCACCATTTTGCGCGGTCACAAAACGCTAGAAGCATTAAAACGAAAAGCTTTCTGTGTAGGCCTGAAACCTCCGTCACTAGAGTCCACTACACCCACTGTAAAAATAATAACCCGTTTTTCGTGTATAGTAAGTAAAAAGGGGTGCGGGAAACGTGACGTACAGCATGTCTAATGATTTACGTTGCCATAAATCAACCACCGCTTAGGGAAAGGTTCCGAGGAAGTCGGCTACAAAAAAACATTGCCATTCGTTTCCGACATTCAGTACCGTCTTGTTAGTCGAGTAGCAAGTTGTTTTTTAGTCTCGGTATTCCACAATGTTGAATCGTGTTTGTGCCGTTTCAAAACAAACATTGCTAATGAGTAATGAGCTTAAAATAATGAAGACGTAGCTGATGTACTTAACTAGGTATACATAAAACTTTGGTTTCAAAAAAATATTAGTGTAAATAATAAATACTTATACTTTTTTTTGGATCCTTTTAAATTTTCGTTTATTTGTTGAGCGGTTTTCTGTCCATTCATAAGTAGATATGAGTTTTTATTGGTCAATCCTATAAAAACTCTATGGTTCGAAGGGCCCGAACACGAATTCCGAATTTGAATTGGAATTATTGATTTAAATTCAGAAACGAGATGCGCTAAATTTAATCCTGGTCAATACTGGTAACCCGGTTTTTATACTTGGCATCATTTTCAGGCTGCTGGATGAGAGTATGCGAGTCACGAAATTGAAATAAAGGTGAATGCTAGAAAATGCTATAGAAAACTACCGCCTACGCGCGCTAAGTTAATAGCTGATAAATAAATCAAAATAAATAAATAAATAATGCTGCACTTTTTCACACAGCATCATCTAGCCCCAAAGTAAGCAAAGCTTGTGTTATGGGTACTAAGATGACTGATATACTACTTATATACTTTTTGTTTGTAATACATAGGTAAATATTATACATAGAAACACCCAGACCCGAGACAAATATTTGTAGATCATACAAACATTGGTCCCGCCGCGGGGATCGCACCTGCAACCTTTTCCGACGCAGGCGGGCCTTCGCCCACTGCGCTACAGAGGTCGTCAAAAGTTTCAACTTTACAAATTTTACTTGGACTAGGCTAGGCAATCGTAAGTGCTTGGTCAAAAAGTTAAAACAAATTAGGATCCTAAAGGATCAACAATGAAGAATCATGATAGCCTCATATCTTGAAACAGGTCTAGTCTTTTCAAAGCTAAGTTACTTTGAATACTTAAGTTAAGTTACACGCGCGTATTGAATTTTATTTTACGTTCTACTATAAGTTCTGTCTGTAACCGTTTAAACTTACGTAATATAAATGAGTTGAGAATTATTCTCCAGTTCAAGAAAGATCTATAATAGGGAGTTTATAACATCTTACACGCTGTACCTATATTAGGCAAGTTTGATGAAACTAAGCCTGTGAATTTGCGCTACTTAGTAACATAGAGTTAATACTACTTAGGCAACAATTTGGTGAGCTTATGCCTCGTATGGCGAGCTAAATAGGCGCTAAGTGCTATGGGAAGTGCATTGTTTCTATTTAAATTTATGTAAAACTAGCTTCTGCCCGCAGATTCACTTGCATGGGAAGTAAGATTTTAAAAAGCTTTTATGCTATTCTAGGCTACGATCTACATTTGTTCTATATTTTATCCAAATCAGTCATCTGGTAAAGTTTGTAGTGTACAAATAAACATCAAAATACTTAATAAGTATTACAAAATATTGCAATATTACAGTTGGATAATTAACATAATAATAATAAAATAAATAAATAGGTACTTAATGCTGGACACACAGCATCATCTAGCCGCAAAGTATACTACTTATATACTTAGAACTTACTTTTTGTTTGTAAAGACATACATATTATACATAGAAGACCAAATACTTGTAGATTATACAAACATTTGTCCCGCCGCGGGGATCGAACCCGCAACCTTCTGCGTCGCAAGCGGACCTTCGCCCACTGCGCTACAGAGGTCGTCATTTGTGAAGGCTTTTAATATTTGTTTAGGTAAGCTTACTTTATCTATTTCTGTCTTCACGAGAATTATGGAAACGATAATCATAGACGCCTACTCAATCTAAACATTGTCTCAGGCTGTTAATCTAAGCACCGGTCCGTTTATTGTAGGCATAGGCTGCCTACTACAGCTTTATAAATATTATTAATTAGAATAACACCCGGGAATCACCCACGGTAAAATATAATGTCGTTCAAATAGACTCTTATTTCTTCGTTATTACAGAAAAAAATGTGCGTAGGAAATCATCATCCGCAGCCTTTTTCATCTCATTGCTGGGCATAGGCCCCTCTTCGCTTGTGCCGACCTTCCTTATCCTACGCCAGTCTGACCCTGCCTAGGAAATACCTACTGGAAACAT
This sequence comes from Epirrhoe alternata, assembly GCA_963565295.1. Lineage (NCBI taxonomy): Eukaryota > Metazoa > Arthropoda > Insecta > Lepidoptera > Geometridae > Epirrhoe > Epirrhoe alternata. The sequence goes on along the minus strand of OY751381.1, from coordinate 4,633,212 downwards.
AGAACTCGATGAGATCTATGACTGGAAATTGCACGACGAGTAGGTATGCCTAAACTTTATAAAAACTACAGAATAAATAAAGTGACCTAGTCTATGTTACGTAGATAGGAAAATTTATTACCTACTGTAGTGAGTAAATCTGTAGGCACAATTTTAGCAAATACTAAAGATAAACCTTTGCGAATGAATTTCCTCGTTCTGTTTTATGTTCCAACGAGCAAGTTATTTGTGTTGTGAGTTCCAGAAAGCAATAAAATTTACCTAAGTAGTGCTGAAGGCTTGTCGCATCGCATACAAGTAGCAGAAAAGCGGTTTCCTTTCAGCTTATTATAGCGTGGGAAGCAGCACAGCTGATGAATTCTGCGTTTTTACTCGGGAATGAGATTTGAATAAATTTCAGGGAACGTGCGTTATTCTTAATATAAAATCAATTTGGCAACCGCGCATAAAAACGTATTTTAAAATAGGCAAGACTAAGTAAAATAACATCCATACCATTCAATACCAATCAACATAATTAACGCGATACCGAATGAAAATGCAAACTCATCAATTGATCTGGTACTACTTTGATTTCGAAATAAAACGTTTAATTCCCAAACGAATATTAACCGTACATCGGCATACATTTGACCGAATCAGAGTAAAGGTAAGGCTTAACCAGTTAAATCCCTCAATCCATAGCGGAAATGAAAACGAGTTTGGTCCAATCGACCATTGCACCGTTTCACATAAAATCCGTTTTACTGGGATTCATTCTAACCCCGCAGCAGAGGGTTATAAGTTTGAAACGTTTGTTTCATGTTAGCATGTTTGGTTTGGTATTCATGAGGGCTACATGGATTTCGTTTACATTTAAAGTGATATCAGAGCAATATTAGAAACTTTGATGTTGTCACGACTGAAACAATTTCAATGATAATTTGGATGAATCGTCATTGGATTTATTTTAGCCTGAACTAACAACACCATCCATATTTATTACTTTTAGTGGAACGTCTTCAATAACATCTCTATCAGATAGGTATAATTATTCAGTTGTAGCTGTAGGTTTTTAGCTGTAGACAAGAAAAAGTTACCTAATAACCTGTTATTAGGTAACTTTATCCTGATAAAGTTACCTAATAGAGCTGTACAAAATGACCGTTATGGGAATAATTATAAGAGTGTTTGTCACATAGGTTTGATAGATATCTACCCTATTCCACTCATATTATGTTTTGTATTCCCGATTCAAACGCATTGCGTACTGGGTTAACATCCTCCTACTCACTGTTTTGTTCGCATTATAAAGTTTGAATCAATACTTTAACTTACCGCTTCAGTGTGTATCGGATGCACAGCAAACAGAATAGCAGCGACGAAACTTGCAAACTCCGGCAGGAACATGGCGCACACCCTGGGAAAAAGACACTTTATTTATCTTAGGGATAACAAACAGCTTTATATAAATAAAGTCGGGGGAACAGATATTAGCTAGAAAGATAAGGCCTAGGCGCTGGCCCAATTGGTGGCATTTTAGAAGAAGATTTAGGGAAAAAGTATATGCTAAAGCGACGAGTTTGTGTGAAGATTGCAATAAGAGTGAATGAGGAGAAATATGTGTCGGGATCGTAGCAAGTGGGAATCTGGGTCTCTGTCTAGCCCTATGGAAAGAGATCCTTGTCTACTTCAGGTCTCCCATAACCGCTTCTAAAAAAACGTGCAATCGCTCTACCTATTAAAAAAAGCAAAGCAACAGAGCTCTTAGGACTATTTTATGTGATCCCGTGGTCTAACAAAAAAACTCTGAAAATACTGGCTTTTTGACTTCGATCACCAAATCATAAAAAAACAGACAGGGTCACGACTATATCCCCGAGGCGCGGTAGACATTCTCTCAGATCTTTTATATTCCAGATCCTTTGAAGATGTCTAAGGGGGTAGTCAGAGGCATGTACAAATACATATTTGATACATGCCCGCATCTTGCAGAAGTTAGTATTCCATACGTGACAGGTTGCAAGCCCATCGCCGCCTATAAGAATAACTAACTGGTTTCCTCACCAAATCATAATATGAAGATAAACTAACTTAGGTTAAAATTAAATAAAAGCCACGCTATCATCAATAACTTAGGTTAAAAACACAAGCTGAAGAAAGTGCCCTAAGACAAATACCCGCCAAGAGTATTACAAAGTCAAGATAAAACACTTCCACTGCACCATGTTTGTACGATAAATTCAGCCACTGGCTCCTACATTTTTAAGTCGCAAGTCCAAACTCCGCAATATCTCAGGTCAACACAAACTTTCCGCTACGTCGCAGTGGCATCGAATGACAATAATTGAGCAAGTTTGCCGCAGACGTGGGAACTGCCAACTGAGGGCAGGGATGAACCAAGGTTTGTTGCCCTGATTGTTCTCGGTATTGATTGGGAAGGAACCTAAAAAGCTCAGTAGGACCATGTGAATAAATGCTTTTTTCACCTATGTTAGGTAAAAAGTAACATGGTAATTTAAAGTATTGCACTCAGCGATAATTCGACCATGCTCTTTCCTTCCTTTTCCTTATCTTATAATACTAGAGACGGCCAATCACATTACATATAAATAAATGTTGACTGTAGTGACATGACTGAGAATTTTTTATCTGTGCTATGTTATTTTATTTTAAGAAAATGTTATTTTTATTTTTTAGGAGTTTTTTTTATTTTTGTACCACTTGTGCCTCTCTTTATTTAAGTTAAGTTTAAGTTTTAATTAAAGATCTCACTAGGATAACGCCTTAGTTAATAAATTATCTGTAATGTTAGCCTAAGTTTTTTAATAAATAAATAAATGACTAAATGACCTGTTTAGGGCTGGTTTCACCAAACTTTGTCTAACAGAGCGTTAGTTAATTTGATATCAAATTTAGTAAGACAAATAACAACGGATTAAGATTTTAACAGACCGTTACGATGTTTTGTGTTCTTTCCAAAGGAAATCTTCATTAACAAGCCGCTAAATCTAATCGCTGGTCGGCGGCCAGTTAGCTCACTGACAGTTGACATCGTAGAAAATTAAAAATATGTTGCAACAACGTCCAAAATCATTGAAAACATCGCGCCGTAACCATAGCAACAGAAATAACAACGAAGTTTGAAGGAAAATTCCCTAACCGTGATTAACTAACCAGTTGTTAGATTGACTTTTGGTGAAACCAGCCCTTAGCATCTTTTTGACGTTTATTTTGAACTTGACCTCGGACATTAGTCAAATCTTTTGCGTTCTCAAACTTTTACGAATCCAAAAACCTATTATTTCACAATGAGTTCTATATCTCAAGCTCTTAAACCGCCTCCCTCATCAAATGACACAAGGTTATAAAGGTTACGTTCTCAGCTTTTCCGATTGTCTCCCCACTTCACCATAGCAGCCTCGACTCCACCCCTGCCGGGGTTAAAACTACGTCTAATTGAGACTAACGCCGGGAAGGTGCTCCGAACTTCCCCCAGACGGGATTAAGCCACTCGTTAACGACTTTTTGCAAAAACGACGCAATCTCGCACAGAAAAACAAGGTGTATTTTACTATTTTTTGATGTAGAAAGCCTTATTTTCTAAATCTTTCAGTGCTAGTGCTACGTATTCATGGGCAAAAGGTACAAAGTTGTATGTATTGCACAAAATTCAAAGTTCAACTTAACTACATCAGCAAAGTGCAACCAACTGTGAGCTTGTCAGTACTTAAAAAAAAAAAAAAAAAAAAAAACAGGGTCACGACTTTATCCCCAAGGCGCGGTAGACATTCTCTCAGATCTTTATATTCCAGATCCTTTGAAGATGTCTATTGTCAGTACTTAAGCGATAGATTATCCTATCTAGATCTATAAGCTCTATTTATTATCGGTAACAATATCGCTCTGTGTGGCTTCAATACGAAAGTGGGTATTACGTGAGTCTTTATGGCTTAGTTCATTACCTTATTCACTTTAATAATGCCTACAAGCTAAATACAATCTACAAAGATCGCATAATATGAAGAAACCAGTTAGTTTTATAGCTTATACATATAATAAGAGTAGGTACCTAAGATATCCATCTAAAACGTGAATTTGTGCCAACTATGTATTTGTGTCGAATCATTAGACATTTTCAAAGATTTTTGATATTGAAGAATGTCTACCGTACCTTGGGAATACGTGATCATAGTTATGACTATATCATAGACTATTTATGAAAGTACTAGCTTCTGCAGCGCGCGGCTTCGCCCGCGTGGTACAAACATTTTGAATAGCCTATATGCTAATCCAGGCACTACAAGTATCTACGACTATTCCAAGTTGCATCCAAATCGGTTCACTGGTTAAGGTGTGATTGAAACACAAACATACAAACATCTGAACAAACTCACAAACTTTCAGCTTTAATATATTAGTGGGATTTTTTGTCTCATCATTAAACTATCCTCGTATATATTCGAATCAGAGATAAACTCATTATTTCGTAAATTCAGCTATTATTTAGTGCTATATAACTTGAGAATTCTGATCAGGTGCCAAGTTATTATAAGATTTTGCCAGCTAATTGAGACGAAAGCAAAGAAACGTGACCTATCAAACTCGAAGAAGTTATATCCTATTTATATATATAGACTTGTTGGCGGAATGTTATTCGAATCGCAATAAGTTAGCGCGTTTTTATAGTTTCATTAAGTATGTCGATAGAACTATCTTATTCGTTAAAATCAAAATAGGTACTTAGCAGAAGTAGGATTACAACTCAAAGAACTAAATCAGGTTAACTCTATACTGACTGAGAAATACCATAAGCAAAAAAAAAGGATAAACTTTTAAGCCCCTCGCAGACTGCAGACTTTCTATCGGCCGATAGTTGAGACGGACTATACTTCTCCATACTCACTGCTAGCCGAAGTATGTATATTCCGTCTCAACTATCGGCCGATGGAAAGTCCAGTCTGCGAGGGGGCTTATTCATCACTACATTACATACCTATACACAATAGGTTCTTACTCCAGTAACAAACCGTTGTGAAAATAAATATTTCATTTATTGGTTGCACGATTTACTTTATCAGAAAGTCACCTTGTGCTTTAATGATAATGTAATTCGAATTTGTTCGTCGTTAAACATGTGAGCCTGCTTTGTTCAAGTTATCACTATTTGTTTATGAAAGCCAATCGGTTAAGCCTTTCTTGGTTTATGTGAACAGCTAGCATACAAACAGTAATTTGTCACGTAATATTAACAGTAATTTGTCACGTAATGATGTTTTAGTGTAGGTTACCCCCGTTTATTCTTCGCGGTGTATTTTTATATCAATGTCAAAAAGCTTTTAATCCCACTCATATGGATATATCATATAATAAACACTCATATAATAAAGCTGAAAGTTTGTGAGTTTGTTTAGATGTTTGGATATTTATATGTTTGTGTTTTAATCATGCCTAAACCAGAGAACCGATTTGGATGAAAATTGGTATAGGCGTAGACCTGTAGCATATAGGCTACGCAAAATGTTGGTACCACGGGGGCGAAGCTGCACGCAGAAGCTAGCCCATAATAATTGATTTAATCGTCTTATATGCTGAAGAACCTCAAAGTAAAATCTTAAAATTGTATCTAAAAAAGTTCTAATTTTATTTTAAGTTTAAGTAAAAGCTAAAAAGTCGAGCCTGTTGTTGAATTCTTCAAAACTAATTCTTAGGATACCAATGCTCAATTGCTCATACAGACTATAGCTAAAGATACCGACTTCCATACATTTATTATGAGCTGTAGTATCTGCCAGCCGCCGGACTTCATACTTTTATTAATTTTGGATGCGAGAGTATTTTAAGCAAGCTCTTTGGAGTTCTGTAATAATTGGACAAGACTACAACACAAATAAGAATCTCAACTTCCGAACAAAGCGACCGTCCTGGGGAAATTGTCAAGCGGGCTCGGCAGAAATATGTTTTTTGTCCATTCATAAAGTAATGAAGCGGAAGTAGGCATGCCTTTTGGTAGCAATAATAAATTACCAAAGTCGGAATAGGCTTGAGATGGAAAAGGTAGGCTTATTTTGTTTTTGTTTTAAACTCCGACCAGAGTTTTATGTAAAAACGTAAACAGGGTCACGACTGTATCCCCGAGGCGCGTTAGACATTCTCTCAGATCTTTTATATTCCAGATCCTTTGAAGATGTCAGAGTTTTATGAATTTGATTTAAGCCCATAAATAGATATAATAGAATAAAAACCAGTGTGCGGTATGAATTTTTATAGCATTTCCTACTTTCTTGCACCAGATAAACATATAAGCTAAGGTTTATCAAGTGAAAATAGAGATATATACAGGTGTGGCAAAAGTTTACAACATTCAGAGCAGCTACCTTTTCTTTTGAAGTTAGAAGGTTTTGTTCTTAGAAAACTATAAGTTTATTTTAAAGAAAAAAACAACTGCATTTTTTGATTTTGAAAAAATGTACAATCAGCCTAGAAAATGAAATTTCAGAAAAAAAACAAGTAAATCTCAATCGACGCTATTTCCCATTACAAACACTTTTCCTAAAGTAACTTAGCAAAGCAAATTGTAAGTTTTTGAAAAAAATAAAAAGTAAGATTCTATCTTATCACTGAAAACAATCTCTTTTAGTCAATCCAATGGCCTTTGGATTAAAAATCGAGGTCCTTTCCTAGTTAGTCAACACGGCTTGACAACACTAGATAGTCACAATCGACAAGGCTTTTTTGCCGGAATTTAAATTAGTTTTTCATGGCTGCCTTCATAAACCTTCATTACGACCCTTTGTCTTACGTCCCTTATCATACGAGTTATTAATTATAATTACATTTTGTAATAAATTCATTCATAATGGAGGAGTATCGTTGTCGAAATAATTAAGCCATTTGTTAATTAAAGGACTCATGACCTTAAGGTACGCTTAAGGTTAACCATACAATAATAGACAGAATTAATTCGACAAATACTATGCGAGTTTAATTTAATTAGTAAAACTTACTACTTCTCTCAAACATCTTATTACTTTTGAAATATTTTGTTGGCTTTGATAATACTATCATTCATAAATGTTATTTTTAATTTGATTAATTGATATTAATTTAATGTTGTTTAATGTTAATTGTTAATAATGCTATTTCAAATATAATCCAATTTTGTATACCTAAGCGAATTACTTTGTAAAGTCACACATAATATATTAAACACACATATATTTTTGTAAACTTATATAAAGCCAGTAGTTTTAATAGTACTTAAGTATTTACGAATCTGTAACCTTAATGTATGGCTATGGAAGAGCGGGACCTTCTAATTTTTACTTAAAAAAAGGTCCTTAGTAATTTATATTGTAAATCTGTTACAGAAATAAATATTTTCTATTTCAATTTCTATTTCCACATAAACTGTACGTTTTTAAGCAATCCCTTCACGAAATAATAATATGTTTTTTTTTTATTTTTTTTTATTTATTTATCGAATGAAATTTAACAAAATATAAACTTAGATATCTATAGCACCAAAAAACCACTAAGGTTTGAAGGGGATACTATACATTGAGCCTGTTGAATGTGGTGTACTCTTCAAAGTTAGAGCTAGCAGGCTCCACTAAAAAGGCCTTAAACCACAAGAGCTAAACCAGCTCAGCGGTAGTTCAGAAAACTAGGTAGGTAAAACAGTAAAAGCGCTAATGTTTTGTTGTTTTATGCAACTTTAAAAGAAAAAGGGTCTCAATACATTGTATGTATGTACAGCTGTGAATTTTTATAAATCTATAAAATAAATAAATAATGCAGGACATTTCACACAGCATCATCTAGCCCCAAACTAAGCAAAGCTTGTACTATGGGAACCAGATAACTGATACACTACTTATATACTTTTTGGTTGTAAATACATACATATTATACATAGAAACACCCAGACCCGAGATAAATATTTGCAGATCACACAAACATTTATCCCACGGCGGTGATCAAACCCGCAACCTTCTGCATCCAAAGCAACTGATTTCTTTATAACTACTGAACGAATATGATACTGAGAGAATAATACCGACATATTTTAAAATAAAGAGTAAGTAATTTTTTTTACGAAACTAAAGCAGTGTATTCGGTAATTTGTGATAAGTAGAGCCGTATTCGCGTTCCATTTTTAGTTCGTTTGATGAATATTCGGATGCTTTCCACCACGATTTCTGACTTCAAGGGCCAATTTTCCAAACGTTAACACGGTCCTAACCTAGGACCAAATATTCGAAACCAAAAAAATGACCCTTGAAATCAGAAATCGTGGTGGAAAGCATCCGAATATTCACTAAACGAAAGAAAAAGGGAACGATATAATAACATTGTTTTTTCTCCACACATTAAAATGAGCTTTACAATAAATCTACTTATTAATATTTAAGTAGGTGAAAATACGACTACCTCAGCATAATAATTTTTGAAAAAATATTACTATCGAATTTACCATTAAAATCAAGGCAAAATCAATTTCGATGCAAACCGAGAAAAAGCAATGAATTTGAAAGTAACTCCATTATAAGTTTTTCCTCGAAAATTTTACGAGTCGAAAATAACGTGTACCTTAAACTTTCCCCTGATACACTAATGTGATTGGCCACTAAGTAAATTTACAACTTTTGAGTGGCGTAAACAAGTTGCCTGTTGACAGTAATTTGAATAGATTATTGGGCTTCATAGCTCCATAAGGGTTCGGATAGCCTTTAATAGGGAGGTAAAGTCATCCACGAAAGTTGAGCATTTAAAGTTGCATTCAAATAACTCCGTTCTTTTACAGGGACTTCAGACGCACAGCTGATTATCATCCGCACCTGGTTGATATTACTTATTGATACACTTATTAGAACAAAGTGCTTTCAAAGTTCTTTTATTAGAAGCACTGCAAAAATTTGGAATCAGCTTCCAACATCTGTATTTCCGCTGAGCTACGACCCTGTTGTTTTCAAGAAGAGAGTTAATAGGCACTTTATGGGTAGGCTCGCTCCATCGTAGACCTCATTCTTGCCTATGTAAGTTTCGTGGTCAAGAGCCGACCCATTCATCATAAAAAAACTCCGAACTAGTACGAATCCATACTTCCATACACGTTAATATTATAAATGTGAAAGTAAATCTAGATAGAGTTACTTTCACATTTATAAGATAGTATGGATATTAATGCATAGATAAGGTGTATGAAGTAAGTGTATTCAATAATTCAAAGCATAGTTAAGCGTTGCTTTAATTAATACGCAGTTTCCGTCTTTACGAGGGTGAACCTCAAGGAAATTTTCACATCATTAAATAGATATAGTTGGACTTTAATGGCTAAGAAGTCAAGCAGTAGATATAAATTTTAGCACCCATTAGTGAGTGAGGATGAAAATTGTAGCTGAATAAAGCGGGAAACGTGGTCGGCAACTTAGTTTTCAACACAGTCTGCACTGGAACTTCGAAGTAGGTTAGGTAGATTAGAAATATTACCTACTGTTTGATATTGTGCACTCTATGCCCAATTCCCAGGTAACTCAGAGCTCACTGATGGCGACTCAGCTTAGCAATAAACTTTTTGAATTTGACACTAATGGTTGCAAACATAAAAACCATATTCCATTTTTAAAATTTGGATGCGTGTTTTTTTAAAGCTGATCGCACAATTCATTCGCGCCGAACTAGCAATTCAATAGAGGAAATGCTGAGACGTCAGAAGCGGGCTGCATTTTCTGAAGTCATCAGTATTTTTTCTATAGAAAAATGACTGTAAATGACTGTAGTGCGTACGGCCCGAACAAAATCTGCGATCAGCTCAAATGTGCTTTGCTTGTAAAGCACATTTGAGCTGATCGCAGATCCAGGTCTAAATAGATACCTATGTCCCAATGACTTTATGTCCTCGTTGCAGCCAGTGTTCAGAATAAGTATTTAGGTACCTATTTTAAATCTTCTCAGTAATTTGGTAAATATCAAAACTCAAACATGAAAAAAATGTTTTGAATTGCCACAATTTATCTCAGATGAGCAAATGTATTGACTTTCATCAATGATCGGCTTTTTGTGCCAGTTGAAAAGTATTTTCAATACATTATCAAAGTCTTCAAAGTTTCTTGAAAAATTCGCAAGTTTGTACCTCACTTGGGCGAGTTTGAACGAAGTTCGAGGCAAGGTGGTTGTCGCAATATTGATACTATTCATAGCTCTTACCAATTGTGTCATTCACAATAACTTCCTTGAAGAAGCATGACAACTTTACAAACAAACTAAGTATTTGTAAGGATTCTAAAACTCTACATTTCTTCAACTCTTTGCGGATGCAACTAGGCTGAAAAGCCTATGTTGAGTAGGTATATGACTTTTCTCTAAATCACCATTCTGTTTAGTCATGTTCTGTACTGTACTCTTTCACGCTTTCCTGGCACACTGACCATATCGTCCGACTATTGGACAGGGACCGTATTCACGTTCCTTTCGTTCGTTTGACCAACAAACGTCTGAAATCCCACCACGATTTCAGACTTCAAGGCAAGGGCCAATTTTTCGGTTTGGAATATTTGGTCCTAGGTTAGGATCGTGTTTTACCGTTAGAAAAAATTGGCTCTTAAAGTCAGAAATCGTGGTGGGAAGCATCCGAGTATTCATCAAACGAACGAAAATAATAATAAATAATGCTGGAAATTTTCACACAGCATCATCTAGCCCCAAAGCCAAAAAGGAACGCGAATACGGGCCCAGGTCTGCCTCGAGGTCGTTGAACATCCAAAACTATTATAGAGTTAATAAATAATTATCAGTAATTTTATCAGTAAATTGTATAATACGAGGACGTTATGCGCTGACCTATTATACAAATAGGCAACGTCATAACATAACAATTTGAAATTCCATAAACATTTTAATTTTGAACTAACTAGTTTAGTCACCAACTGCACACGAAAATTAAAATGATAATGCGAGCTCAAATAGGTATCGTTAATAGGATTACAGAGGCAAATTGGATATTGAACATAAACCGGGATAAGGCAGTGGACACACCAAGTATAATTAGCAGTAACTAAGGGGATCGGGTGGCTGATTAAAACTGGCTTAACTGAAATGTTTCGCTTGCAAGCTGGCGCTCCGCCCGGACGACCCAAATTCAAACTTACTAGTGACGGGACAACTTGTGCCGGAGTCGAAAAATATAGAATGCTCAGGATATCTACAGCGTGTGGAATTGGCCTTTACGACTCAGACGACAAATTGAGGGTAGATACAGATTCTACCCTTAATAATAGAAGCTAGCCGCACATCAGTCTTCATTAGTTGCGTTCGGAACGTGGGACAATGAGACAAAATACGTGATAAACGCCCGTGATTAATTAATAAATTTTACCCCTAAAAAGCACTCATGTGGCTAAAGCGCTGAGTATGGTAAATGGTAGCAGGCATTCGTAGTAATTATTGGTTCATTTATTTTCAAGTTAACGTATTAACGTCCAAAACCACGTCCAAATACTAAACTTAAATTATTAAGTTTAGTATTTGGACGTGGTTTTAACTACCCACCAAAGCTCATCGAAGTATCCAGCGAGCCGCATTTCCTGAGTTCATCAGTATTTTTTCTATAGAGAAATGACTGCGGCGCGTACGGCGCGGACATATTATGTGCGATCAGCTTAAGACATCTTCAGAGGATCTTGAGTAGGTAACGTAGTCTGTGATAATATGAACCATGCCTTGGGGATACAGTCCTCATCCTGTTTCCGTTTAACTAGTAAGTATATGTTATTATTTTATCAAGCACATCACTACCTACTTCACTAGGGTAACATCTCTGGTTATTGCACTTCTAGCTCAACCAATTTAGAAGGTATAATTTCGTTTTGTTATAAACGAACGGGAGGGTTCGTTTAATTTGAAATCGATCAGGACCTTCATAGATGGGTTTATAGTTTTCTATAGAGTTTACTCTGGAATACCTATTTTGATTTATGAGAGAAGATAACCGATACTTAGTTGTAAACGATTTCTCTTTGAAAAATGTAATTTTATGAAGGCACTGAAGTATCAGGGGCCGTATTCGCGTTCCTTTTTCCGTTCGTTTGATGAATATTCGGATGCTTCCCACCACGATTTCTGACTTCAGACCAGATAACTGATATATTACTTACATACTCTTTGTTTTTAAATAAATACATATTATACATAGAAACACTCACACCTGAAATTAATATTTGTAGATCATACAAACATTTATCTTGCGGCGGGGATCAAACACGCAATCTTAATTAAAAATTTAAAAGAATAAATTTTTAATTTAATTCTTTTACAAGCGGGCTTTCACCCACTGCGCCACAGAGGCGTTTCGTCGATTTATTGATAACAAACAAAGAAAGTGCCAGGAACATTGTTTGAGATAAGCCGTAATTTCATATTCGGTTCTTTATGTCAAAATTGCCATGCAGTTCAAAAACGGCCAGGAAATAAGAGGTCATGCTAAGCCACCAGGCAGAAGAAATATAAGTATCAAAAGCTTCTTCTCTATCAGGACGTAATGATTTGCAATCCATGACATGAATGAACTATTAATCACTACCAAGCTCCAATCGATTCCCTTAATAAGAGCCATTACATCGGGTTATAAAAACAAACTAAATCACAGCGTAAACAGTGTAAAGGTGAGATCAAACTGGAGAGATCCGTCGTTGAAAAGCAATAGCTGCATCGGTAGTTACAATTTATATAACACTAGCTGTCCGTCGCGGTGTTACCCGCGGTCCCTCGGGAAAACTTCACTTCCCCGGGATAAAATACAGCCTATGTTCATTAGGGATAGGGACAATGTAGGATTCTAATGGTGAAATAATCAAATCGGTCCAGTAGTTTCGGAGCCTATTCAATTCAAACAAATATACAAACAAACAAATCTTTCCCCTATATAATAGTGTAGACTAAGTAAGTTCGTATGAGTCAGTACGGCCAGCTCTGGCTCATACAAACTTACAAAGACTCAGATACATCTCTCAGACTCGCCTGATTCTAAACTAGGATTTCCTACGCATTGAGTATCAGAACGCAATGCTTTAGGTTTGAACTAAGGTTGTGAAAAATAAACGAAGATACTAATACTAACTGATACATTTAGAGCCTTATAACTGCGATTTCAACCAACAAATAACATTAAAGGCTTTAGAAACCGCATGTTGATCGCTGGCACCAATGTTGATCCTGGCTTGCGGCCGATAAACACTCAAAAGGAATGATTGGATTCTGATTGTTCCAAATAATTAAGCGTCAGCCACCAATGGTACATTGAAGCACGGATAAAAGAGTTTACGTTCATTCATTTGGTTTATTAAAATCAAAGACTATACGAGTTTACCTATTTAAACTCAATCAGTAAATATTTACGTTGGCTTGTTGACGTGTTTTCGAATAAGTTGTTCACGTTGAGACGTCTAATTAAATCATATTATCCAATTAATTATTTCTTTGGAAAGTGTATAGAAGCTATGGGGTTTGAACAGATGAAATTAAGCATTTTGTCAGCCAATGTTGATCCCTTTTGCTATTTATACACTCATGAGCAATGAATCCGGGTCAGTAAAAGACACCCATAAATCTCGAAAACTAAGAATGCTAGCTTAATAAAATAAATTGTGTTTAATAGACAAATATAATACCCCATTAATGAAAGTAATGAAATTTATATGTCACCACATTTTATTTACTAAAAGTTACATAAAAAACTGCTCATGTCGCCTTAAAACAAAAACAGGAAACACGAAATTTTTTAACAACATTACGATTTTAGGTGTCTTTGACTGACCCGGATTCATTGCTCATGAGTTTATATTTTTTATTGACACGGATTCAAGCCCTGCTAAGTAAAAGTTTACTTACTATTATTATTCTGTGGTAAAAGTTGTGTGTTGAGTTTTTAGTATGAAAATTCTACCAAACTCTACCATTTTAACCGCATAGAAATAAATGTTACAATCAAATTACTCTTCAATTAATAATTTTAAATGCAAATCCATTTTCAAACGAATATTGTATAATTGAATGAAGTGTTACGTTAACACTCATTCAATAAACATACAATGACATAAGCACGAGCTTGAAATACGCACTATGGGTCAATTTTACATATTTTTTTTAAGTCTACTTCCTATCTTTATATTTATTTTGTTCTGTGACACTGGAACTTCTCCGTCTCGGCATACTGCCAGAATATAAATTGTAAAATTAATTCAGCATTAGATATTAGACGTTGGATGTAACATACCTACCAAGAAAAGTATACCTAAGCCTCCTCGCAGACTGCAGACTTTCTATCGGCCGATAGTTGAGACGGTACATACTTCGGCTCGTAATGAGTATGGAGAAGTAAGCCGAAGTACGTATGTTCCGTCTCAACTATCGGCCGATAGAAAGTCTGCAGTCTGCGAGGGGTCTAAATCTAACCCAGAAAATTCAAGAGGAAAGCCATAAAAATAGTTCATGTAATTTCTGACTTTATTTATATAGTCGACAGGTAGATAAAGTAATAAGATATGAAATAGTATAATCTACGATTCATACAATATTTATGAATACTTATTTACTACGTAGGTTGAAAGCGAGCGCCCTACGCATTTTGAAAACGTCTATAGACTGACACACATTATTTAGTAGATTTTTATAAAAAACTTTGCCTAAAACGTATTATGATCGTTTCCATCAGCTTTCCCGGAACACCAATATTATTATGAGCTCAGCGGAAAGTTTAGAAGATTCGCATCAATTGCGGCATATTTCTAAGAAGTTATCTAACCGCTTTGATTTGATTCGTTATTTACAACGTCAGGGCTACATTCGTCTCTCTATTAAAAAGCACTTCGGTTCACGTGGATACTTGTTTGCGTAGGTTTAATTCGTATTACTTGTGACAGCTTGTTTTATTTCTCTCAACCACTCACCCGTATTCTATGATGGCGAATAAAGTGGTTTTCCTTGAAAATGAGATGACCAGTATACTCGTAGTACACTTTCAAAAACGTATCTCAGTTTGACCCCAAAACTCGTAGATAAGACGTCTCTAATCCAATTAATGCTCTCTTCCGCATCCATCTTATTTGCAAGACCTTTCCCCTAACATTTTGTTCCTTATCTCATTCGACTTGGGAAGTTTTAACTAAGCTGTACCAACGTCAGGTTGCCTCTGGCTATGCCGTACACCGTTTCCTTTATAGAGATAAGTTGAAAGTTATCGTTTGCATCGAGTTTTATATTTTATGCAATAATCATTTATGTTTAACCATGTAGAAATAGACTTCTCAGACACTCAACGTGTAAAAGCATTTATTCAATAAAATTGTAAGCAATCCTTCTGTTCATCCCACTTTAGCCCACGTAGGGTTTTTGCCCTACGTGGGCAAAACGTTTTTGCTTAAAAAAAGCTTATGCTTTCTTTGAAAAAAAAAATCTTATCATGATAATATTTAATTTGCACTGTTTTTGTCATAATTAGCTCGTTAAGTGAAGGACCTGCCTTTGGGATCTATAAAAAAAACATTTATAATCAGAGTTTGCATCGACTCTTTATCTATGGAAAATTAGTACCATGATTTTCAGTAGTAACCAAAATTACAAATAACCTTTTCTGTTGTCAAGCCTCTGTTATCTATGTAAATACAGCCTACCTATCTAAGGTAGGTACTACGTATATAAGTGCCTTACCGAGAACGCGAGAACTAAGAGCTATTCAGTGAGTTTCTATCACTGATAAAACGACGGAATCGGAATCGGTTAAGTTCCAGGAACTCGTTCACTGTGATCGGTAACTATGTACATTACTCTTTTTATAAAATAACATAAATGTCATGTTATTTTACTTTTAGATCACGTGAATCTATCAATATACCAACAGTAAGAATATAGGACCGAGTTTTCATATTTGTTAAAAAGGATTTCATTATTATGTAAGAACATTATTCCAAATTGAAATAGGGTTTATTAACCTAGGATAAGTTTGAATGGTCGATATCAATAATATTGAATATTACCTAAGTATTTGGAAAATTCACAAGCTCACGGATCGAATCCGCAACACGACGCTACGCTCACAGACTCAAATCGCTGATGTAGCTCTTAAGTCCACCAAACTGAAGTGGGACTGGGCTGGTCACGTCTGTCGCATGCCAAGTGAGCTGTGGGCGAAAGTAGCCACCGAGTGGCGCCCCGACCCAGCGAGAAGGCGACGCGGCAGACCGAGACGGCGATGGCGGGATGAGCTCGACCAATTCTTGCCAGAGTGGATAGATTCTGAATGGGGGGAGGTCTTTGCCCAGCAGTGGGACACAAATGACTAAAAATAATAATAATAATTTGGAAAATGTATAGAAGAGTCAGGTGAGTTTACTGGTCACAATTTTATCTCTTTTTTTTATGAGCCATGCAGAGCGTGCTGCGCGTATCCAAAAGACCACAGCATCCAAAATTTCACTTCAAATCTCATTCGATGGAAATCGTAGGTAGCATAGTTTTAGTATGCTGGGATATAAAACAAACATAAAAGCAATGAAAATCATTGAACATTCAAACTAACTAACATTTTCATATGCAGAATGATTCAAATCTAATTTAAATCAACGAAATATTGTAGCTACAGGGATTGTGTTTCGCGGCAAACTGCTACGCAAATTGAGCAATTTTCCTTCTATTGTGAAAGTTGAATCGGAAAATTTGCCGCGTAAATTACTTTAGTTTGAACTTTGCTACCTATCGTAACTAATAGGAAAGTGAGGGTGTTTCCACTTTCAAGCTCGAGCAGAAACTATTCAGTTCTGTATCCGCCTAAGTTTTTCCCTTATCCGCAGTTTGCCGATTGCTGACTTTGATAGGAAAGGCAGGTCGATTAATGATGTTATTTTGTTAGATAACTTGATACGATGTAGTATTATCTTGCAAGAGCTAGAACCGTGAATAAAACGACTTTTTCTCTGTGAACTCTTGTTAATTAACATTATCTTTGATCTACTTCTCTTTGAACTTATAAATGTTGCTAAAACAAAACTCAATAATGTTTCCTTAGCCTTTTGATTAATAATTCCTTTTACATTATCATGACTGAGATTGTTGGCACGGTAGACATTCTCTCAAACTGACTTTAGCTAGAGCGTGTCAGGTGCATTGTTGAAGAGGCTATATACATAAAGCACGCCTCTTTCCCGTGGTATACAGAGACCACAGATTTCCACTTTTCAAATTATCATAGCCTAAAGACTATCACGAACTTAGCACAGGATCGTGGTGGATAATAATCAGACTAAATTTACCTGTAATACAGCAGAGAGACCAGAGCATGTAGAAGCAGGTTGACGAGATGGTACCCCGCCGGTTGTAGTCCATGCATTGCATAGTTCCACCGGAAAGTCAATACTGTCAGAGGACGGTACGACTTGTGAGATTGCTCCTGTGGACAGAACATAAAACAAATTAAAAATAGTTACATAAATGTAGGAAATGAAAGGTGATGTATCCGAATGTAGTTAGATTAGAATATTGTATCCGAACGGTGAGGAATGGAAGAAATTGACTGAGTGAGTGAACGAGATGAAAGAATGAGGTGAACGATTTAAAATAGGAAAACTTTCTGTTTCCTCCCAGACGCCTACGACTTATGACAATTTTGTGTGAAAAGTTTAAAGGTGTTTTAAATAAAAGAAAAGTAGTTGAAAATAAAGTGTTTAATTGCTCCCCGATCCCACAATCTTGGGGGCTCGTCCGGGATCGGAGCAAAACATTATTTTCAACTCGACGACGAAAGACGGTACCGGCAACCTGCAACGACGTGCACGTGGCTTGGGTACAACGACGAGGTTCCTGACGGCGAAAACTTTTCACACGACGACATTACGACGACGACGCATATCCTACGATGGCTAACAGCAAACAAGATGATCAATTCGAAGACGCCGAGGTGGAGGAGCATCCTAAGAGTCCTCACAGTATGCTCCACCTGATGGAAAATTTAATCCCGAAGTACGACGGACGAGACAAGACGTATCCAGTTCAACAGTGGATCCAAGATATCGAAGACAACGGTGACATTTTCGGCTGGTCATCGACGCAGAGACTTTTAGTGGCGAGGCGTTCCCTTACTGGTACGGCGGCGCTGTGGCTTCGAGCTGAGAAAACTCACAGGTCATGGACCGAATTGAAGCAGGCAATCGGTAAGGAATTCCCCGATACTATCGATATAAAGACGATCCACGAACTGATGAGTAATCGTAAGAAGAAGACGAACGAGAGCTGTCTTGATTACATGCTCATCATGAAGGAAATGGGCAAACGAGGTAGAATGCCGGACTATGTTGCTATCAAATACATAGTAGACGGCATCACGGACATAGAAATTAATAAAGTGATGTTGTACGGAGTGAAGACCTACCCAGAACTCAAAGACAAGTTGACTATATACGAATCGGTAAAAGACAAAATGCAAAGACGGCAGCCGCAACAACGCCAACAACCTACAAAAGTCGGGAATCCCTCTCATACATCGGGCGTAAGATGCTACAGCTGCGGTGAGAGGAATCATCGAAGTGCAGATTGTCCACAGTGGAAACAAGGGAAGAAATGTTTCAACTGCAACGAGTTTGGGCATATCTCTCCGGAATGTCCAAAACGAGAAGCTGGAAAAAAGTCATCATTTTCATCAAATCCAAAATCCAAGATGGAAGCGGCGAGTTCGTCAACTCGAAACGGCGGAAGTACATTTCACGATGGCGGCAGCGGAAACGGTCAATTGCAAAAGGGTTCATTCGTCACTTCAACTACGACGGTCGGCGCATCTGACAATGACAGTTCGGACGGCAACATGGCGGCGATCGAAAGGTGTCATGGCGGCGATGGCTCTTCCGATGTAAACACAAGCGAGTTTTCAAAACCAACGAAGTGGATAAAGTTAATGTGCGGTTACGATATTGACTACGTTAACGAAAGCAGTGCGGTTATAAATATAGGGTGTGGTGCGTATTCGCTCGTGGATTCCGGTAGCGAAATCAACTTGATCTCCAGTGACTTTTACGACGAAATAGGCAAGCCGGAATGTGTGCGCGAGAGCATTTCGTTGACGGGTCTAGGATGTGCAACGGTACGTACGCAAGGAATTATCACGACGGACATTGTTATAGACAATCAGCGGTACGACGGAGTGCGATT
This sequence comes from Epirrhoe alternata, assembly GCA_963565295.1. NCBI lineage: Eukaryota > Metazoa > Arthropoda > Insecta > Lepidoptera > Geometridae > Epirrhoe > Epirrhoe alternata. The sequence goes on along the minus strand of OY751381.1, from coordinate 4,614,042 downwards.
TTTCATTGTGCCTAGAGACTGTATGCCTTTTAAATTAATATTAGGGCACGAGTTTTTACGTAACGTAATAACGGTTATGAAAGATGGATGTGTGTGGATGAAACCTAATGATTGGATGAGTTCTATGAATTGTTTTCCGTGTTCTGCAGATTTTGTAGGTCATGTCATGAAGGAAGGCATCAGACAGGAAGTGGCAAGGTTAGTCGATGAGTACAGTCCGAGTCAAACAAAGGAGGCTCCAATTGAGTTGAAGATCACACTAACAGATGAAATCCCAGTAGCATCACGACCACGGCGAGTTTCTCCCAAGGAACAAGAGGAGATTGATAATCAAATGAAGGAATGGTTAGACGATGGCATTATTCGGGTGAGTTTTTCTGAATATGCTAGCCCACTTGTACTTGTGAGGAAGACAGATGGTAGCTTAAGGGTATGTGTAGATTACAGAAGGCTGAATAAGAAGATATTGAAAGATGAATATCCACTGCCCATCATTGATGATTTGGTAGACAGATTAGCTGATGCACAGGTATTTAGTGCCCTTGATTTAAAGAATGGATTTTTTCATTTACGTGTGCATGAGGATTCCACCAAATATACTTCATTCGTTACGATGAAAGCTCAGTATGAGTTCTTAAAAGCTCCGTTTGGTTTATCTACATGTCCGAAAGTATTTACAAGATTTATTTCAATAATATTTAGGGATTTAATAACAAGAGGAATTGTGTTGATATTTATTGATGACATACTGATTCCAGCTGTAACCGAGGAACAAGCTGTCGAAAGACTGAAGGAAGTGCTAACAACTGCTTCTGAGTATGGTTTACAAATAAACTGGAAGAAGTCTCAGCTCCTGGTGAGGAAAGTCGAGTATTTGGGATATACTATTGAAGGAGGTGCAGTTCGACCATCTCCTGGGAAAATTGATGCTGTGATGAAGTTTCCTGAACCAAAGAATGAAAAGCAGTTGCACAGCTTTTTAGGACTGTGTTCTTATTTTAGAAAATTCATTGAGAATTATGCATTGATAGCTCGACCACTGACTGATATCCTGAAGAAAGATGTGAAGTTTGAATTTAACGATGAACATAGAGAAGTTTTCAAGACCCTGAAAGAGAAACTGACGAGTAAACCTGTCCTTAAGATTTATGAACAAAATGCTGAAACTGAGCTGCACACAGATGCTTCTAGTGTAGCATATGCGGCAATATTGATGCAAAAAGACTGTAAAGGTGAGCTTCATCCTGTACACTACATGAGCAGAAAGACATCTGATGCTGAAACCCGATATACAAGCTATGAACTGGAAGCTCTAGCCATTATAGAAGGTATAAAGAAGTTCAGACACTATCTCTATGGCAAACATTTCAAGATTGTTACAGACTGCAAAGCTTTTCAAATGACACTGAGCAAACGAGACCTAGCTTCATCTACGAGGGTAGCTAGATGGATCTTATTTTTGCAGGACTATGACTATGAGATCGAACATCGAGATGGATCAAAGATGAGACATGCTGATGCCCTCAGCAGGAACCCATATGTGGCAACCATATTTTCAGACCTCCACAGCGACTTAAGGCGGGCCCAAGAGAGTGACGAGGGGCTCAGGGCAATAATGAGGATACTCGAAGAAGGAAAGCCTTATAATGACTTCTACATGCAGGCAGGAGTACTGTGCAAAGGTGAAGAACGATGTATGGTAGTACCGCAGAAGATGGAACAAGAGATTATACAAAGAGCTCATGGAAATGGTCATTTTTCAAAAAGGAAAACCATGGAATTAATTAGCAAAGATTATTATATTTCACAGTTAAGCAGAAAGATAGAAGATTGTATTTCTACATGCATACCATGCTTGTTAGCATCCAGGAAGAGTGGAAAGCAGGAAGGATTTCTAAATCCTATAGAGAAAGGTGAAACACCACTGGATACGCTCCATATTGATCACATTGGACCCATGGTGGAGACGCGGAAGCAGTATAACTATATTCTCACTGTGGTGGATGCGTTTACCAAATTTGTATGGCTATTCCCAACGAAGACAACATCGACTCAAGAAGTTCTGAATAAAATGCTAATACATCAACAAACCTTCGGGAATCCAAGACGCATTATCTCGGATAGAGGTACAGCTTTTACAAGCAATGATTTTGCCAAGTTTTGTGAAGAAGAAAACATAGAACACATCAAGATTACGACAGGAGTACCAAGAGGGAATGGACAAGTTGAAAGAGTACATAGAACGCTGATAGAAATATTGACAAAATTCTCATTGGAAAACCCTACTCAGTGGTACAAGTTAGTAAGTAGAGTCCAGAGAGCACTGAACAGTACATTCCAACGAAGCATAAATACTACTCCTTTTGAACTACTTATTGGCACCAAGATGAAGAGCAGGGATGACATTCAATTGATGGAATTACTGATGCAAGAAGAAGGAAACCATTTCATGGAAAACAGAGAAGAATTTCGAAGAAATGCGAAGAAACAGATATTAGAAATTCAAGATGAGAACAAACGAAACTACGACAAGAAGAGGAAAGCAGCTAGAACATACAAAGAAGGAGATCTGGTTTGCATAAAGAGAACCCAGTTTGGAACCGGGATGAAAATAAAACCCAAGTTTCTAGGACCCTACAAGATTGTCAAGGTGAAGAGAAACAACAGGTACGATGTTGAAAAAGCTGACTCTAAGACCGAAGGACCTAATAAGACCACTACATGTTCTGATTTCATGAAACCATTTCCAGATTATTCTAGTGACTGAATTTAAGATGTAAAAGATGATGAATGATTGCTATTTATGTTGGGTACCTTAGCTGTTCTTAGATTACCTAGTTAGATTTAAAGATGCCCTAATATTAAGATGTTATACTTACCATGTTTGTTCTATGATGTCATATGAACTATTTTTCATACTTAGAGATACTTACCATGCTTGATTTTGTGTCCAGTTGTACAAGCTGACACCTAAAGATGTTCTGATGTTTTTCCTATGTTGCAAAGTAATGTTTACTTCTAAGATGTAACATTTAGATTGTTTTGTTTTATAAAGATGTTTAACCTAGCCTTAAAGTAAGTTTTTATGTTTAAAAAGTTTGATTTTGTTTAAAGATTTGTACGGATGAAAGAAGATGTTTTGCAAGATGATGATGATGAACTGTATGGACATGAGGTATGAAAGTTGTGTGTGTCTGAGGCCAGACAATAGTGCAGGAGGGCCGAGCATGTAGGAAATGAAAGGTGATGTATCCGAATGTAGTTAGATTAGAATATTGTATCCGAACGGTGAGGAATGGAAGAAATTGACTGAGTGAGTGAACGAGATGAAAGAATGAGGTGAACGATTTAAAATAGGAAAACTTTCTGTTTCCTCCCAGACGCCTACGACTTATGACAATTTTGTGTGAAAAGTTTAAAGGTGTTTTAAATAAAAGAAAAGTAGTTGAAAATAAAGTGTTTAATTGCTCCCCGATCCCACATAAAAATACTGAAAACTTTGTGTTAAAAGCACGAAAAAGAAGCTTTTTTGAGGCGCACGTAACTACTTGGTGACCATTCGTTAATGATAAAGTATAATCATCATTTGCCTGCCCTTATCCCGCTCATGCGGGGTCGGCACAACATGTTCTCTTTGTCCACTCTCACCACGTCATTTCCGTATCCACTCCTTTCTTACCCATATCTTCTTTTACACAATCCATACATATTTTCTTTGGTCTACCTCTACTCACATATCCATCCACATTGATAAAGTACCTAGGTATAAATTAAATGAAATAAAAATTGTCAGAAATGTTAATAAGATTTATAAGAATATATATTTCTTTAATTTTATAGAGTTAATCCACACTTGGTAAATATATTAACCGATACATATGAGCTTATCAAAAATTTGGATTGTGACGACTAGGGTTCTGTGGCCGAGCGGTAAGGCACTCCGGCTTTAAGAGTATTGTCTTATCGTTGCGGGTTTGAATACCGTCGGAATCCAAAAATTTTGATACGACTTTTCATTTCTTAATTAAATATTATTTGATTTAAAATGAGCAGAGTTATTGAGGTAGTTTTCAAAGTTTTTTTTTTTATTAAATAGGTCAGCATTTGACCTCACTCTGCCTGATACTAAGCAATAGTGAGGTCTAAGATGGAGTATGCTTACCTAGAATGGACCTATTAACTCTTGATTTGAAGATAGAGCCTAGCGAGGAATATTTTTTTCTCAAAAAGAACTAAAAAACCCAGATTATGTAAGTATACATTTTTATTTGAATTATTTAAATGTAGGTAGAACGATTTGATAAGAAACGTATTCGTTCATTGCTCGTTCATTTGTAGCGTGTTTGTAGCTATTCATTATTTCATCTGTCGATTGGTTAATACATAAATTGGAGTCGAACCAATCAGTTTGAGAGGCATAAATTACCTTCATACACGCTTACAGCTGGATATTTGATCGATCAATCACAAACGAATTGGACACTGCTGTTAAACTTTTCACGTATTTGTGTGATATTCTAGAAATTTCTACTGAACCACCCCACCAGTGGGTTTCCTTTTGTTTCCTGTCATTGTCTGTATTCACGAAGGTAAACGTATAAAAAAGATTTAAATTGTATGATTTTTGTACTTTCAAAAAAGGAACTTTATTCAAGTTTATACAATTATAAAATTTTAAATTTTATTACGGGACTTAATCGCGTAGGTATAACATTTGTTTATTTACCTCGACGTTGAAACACTGACGTCACTGACGTCGACTGAAACGTCGAGGTAAATAAACAAATGTTATACCTACGCGATTAAGTCCCGTAATAAAATTTAAAATGTCTTCGAGTCGCGAAAGTTTAAAATGTGTATAATTATAAAATTTGTACACCTGAGTTTATTTATTCACTTTGTTCAACCAGTACACAAGTTGCTTTCGCGTGCTTTTTTTGTCTAGTTGATGTTGTCTCTGTCTCTTAAACTACATTTAAATGTGGAAGACAGAGAAAGCACCAACTAGAAAAACAGACGCTAAATACCAACACGTGACTAATACATCACAAGCTACACAAAAATACAGGGTTCATCCGCACGCGAAAAAATGCTGCTGTCTCATAAATATGATTCATATTTAAGTAATTAAGAAGAAGTACGTTTTAGGTATTTAAAAAGAAAAAATGTAGCTGGCTAGTTTATCCATAAAATGATTTGGTGACCGTTATAATGAAAAATAAATCTAATGCTTTAATATTTATTCAGATATCCTAATTTTGTACCTAAAATTGTCGTTCTACTCAAGTTAAATTGTTTTATTCCAAAACATTTAAATCACTACCATTATCTAAACGGTAGAGACGTCGTCTGAATGATCGCCTTCACCTCAATACCCCGGTTTCCCCAAACCGCATCGTATTCCTAGTCGTAATACCCGCGCATATATCACGAACAACAATACGGCTGCGCTAATAAATATCAGTTGTCACAACTTCCCAAATCCTATTAAAAGGTCTCCCTACGTGCGGTGGCTAGCGAACGGATGAAAGTGATTTTTCATATGCTTAATTCTGACATTTTGTGCTACCAATAATTAGGGTACGCTCGGTTTTGGTCACAAAAACCGTTCGTAGCTTTTCTCGCTTGTATTTGTCAAGGTCTAAATCCAACTAAGTTTGGCCCAGACCTAAAATAATTTGTCTTCACCCCTTTTCTACTGTTATTTGTCAAGGAATTTGAGATTGTCGAGTTCAAATGTGTCATGTTTGACCTGGACAAACTTTTTTATAATTAAAAGGACTAGTGACGAACAAAAGGGTTTCAACAACTTTATCATACTTAACTTTGTCTATTCATAGTCCGTATTTACACATATTCAACAGTGACCTCAAAACAGGCGACGCAAATAACTTTGCGTAGAAACTACCTACTCGTTTCCCTCCATTCATCAGTCACCCTCTACAAATTGATGGGTTTTATATGATAAATAATAGACACCCCGAAACCCTGTTGCAGCTTCAAATTGTGTCGTGACGTAACGAAATACCTTCGCAAATATCTCGCATTTGAATTTAATGTTTGTTCTCATTGTGGTAAGGTGCAATTACGAATGAAAACATGCGCAGCCAGTTACGTATTTTTTGTTATCCAGCTTTGTTGTGCTTTAATGGAAGCTGTTATGCAAGTTAAAGCGAGCATGCAAACCACAGTAAGCCTCGATACGAAGCTATCGGGCGGCAAGATTTAACGGTTCACCACAGGAAGCTTAGATTTTTCTGAAGTCACTTATTTTGTGCGCTTTTGGTGTTAAGCGCTTAATTAAAATAAGGCGATGACCTGGAAAGATTTAATAAAGCTTCCTAATAAGTTTAGGGTAATGGCTGAGGTAGGAAATGGGCGTTGCCGAGATTATATGAATTTAATTTACGAAAATAGCTTTCTGGTTCGCTTTTAGTAAAGTTTTAGAACTCAATTTAGATAGAAGGCTTCAGCACCAATACACTTGACCTAAATCATTTAAATAATGAGCATTTCCAATAATCTCAGGAAGCCAAAATTTAATTCTCAATTATACTGCCGAGTAATTAGATTTTGTAGAGAAAGGTCGAAAATTATGTTAGCCAATAAGGTAAAACGACAAAGAAATTCCCAGTCACGTCATTAACAGAGATAATCTGTTCAAATTTGACACAGGAAAGACACATTTTACCTCCTACGTAAATTAATTGCCTCCTTAAGGGAACACGTGCATAGTGCGTAGCATAGATATACTTAGTTTGTATACGAGTATATCAAGATATAATCCTCTCCGATGAATATTTCACCACCAATTTTTTTATACTTGATAATTTTAACTTCAGTTTAAGCTTTAGGCCTAGGTATACCCAGCAGTGGGCGATGACAGGCTATGGATGATGAAGATGCAATGATGATGATAAGCTTAATGTTATGATACGTTATTGCTTTGTTTAAAATTTATGATATTATGAATTTTCATAGTGACAATATCAAATTTGAATTTAGAATGTGGATTAACATTCTAAATTTGAATTTGATCTGTATTGTGATGCTTACGAGTAGATGCGGCTAATTCACGAGTTCCTAAGAGACTTGAAACTCGTTTGACATACAAAATCGCAACAATCTTCGCGTATATTTTTAATTCAATTTCATAGTTTCGTGTCCAGAATAGATTGTATGGGATTCCTGTTAACAATAAGGTTGAAAATTGTTTTTCCTATTTGGATAAAATGATGTGTGGTCAACATTAATTAAAATATTTACTAAATACTGTTGCCAAAATTTAAAGAAATTAAACGAATATATCACGAAAACCTCCTATCAAGTAGTTAGCAAAATGAAGTTGCGGGCGTTCCTTTAGTAAATTCTAGTATAAATACAGGCTACTTTCGACTGGAATTGAGAAAAGTTTCACATTTATGTTTCTTTTTACGGTATACACAGCCATTACCGCAGATTTATTTCAGAATGCTATTCAAATCGACTATTGAATTGCTCACTGAAGCCAATTCCAAGTTACCGCACTGCCGTTGAGGCACTATGTGGGAATAATGTCTATTGTGTGTTGTCTTTATTGTAGTTCTTAAAGTTAAACCGAAACAAGTAAAAACTGGCAAGTGCGGAATCGACACTTATGGTAAAAATTTAGTAGTACAGCCAGCGTCACCAATGGGTAACCCCCTTAGTAAAGCAGTATGTACAGGGGGGTTACCAGTTGGTGACACTGACCGTACACAGTAGTTCAGGGCTACGTAGCTTAAGGTGGTTTGAATTAAACTTATCTTTGAGGTGAAAAATATGCTGTGTAAGTTTGTTATCACAATAAAATATTAGAACAGTTTTTTTTTAGATTTCTCTGAATGTAACTTACAAAGTGAGGTCATTTTTAATTAGCAACTGCAATTTAATTACACACAACCTCACAAAATTAGCACTCTACTCTATAATTACGAGTCTACGTGCGTGCAAAGTGATTCAGCTGTTTCTCCGTACAGTGAGTGAGCCAGTTTTGTGTGCAGGCTTATTTATTTTGAGTAATTCGTCTTTATAAATCGGCAGATGGTTACCGCTCCTTATGTTTGCCGCGAAGATTAATGTCTGCCGTTATTATCGCACGCCGACACGCCAACAATCCCATATTTTGAAACGGAAGGCTGTTTTCCGAGTTTACGTTGGATTAGAAATGCTAAATTCATAAGGATAATGAATGTGAAAGTGGCTGCTTTGAGTTAGTTTGAATTATTTGAGCATGTTGGCGGTGAAGTTTTCTTAACATATTCCTTAATGTAAATGAAAGATTTTATTCAAAACGACAGTATGTTTGCGTTATAACGTGCAAACATTTTGTCGTTATTCCTACTTGTTCACAGTTCGTTTCGGGCCTAGGTGTTGTGTTAAGGTACTATGCTGTTGCCGATGCCTATGATACAGGGAATTTTAGTATGACGCCTGTGGTGGTTAAATGTAATGATAAACCATTTATCTTAGATACCATATCGTTTAGAAAAAAAATATAAGCTGATTGACACCTCATTATAACTCGACAAACATAAAAGTTTGTAAAGTAACATTCGATAAAAAAGAAAACTAAATGTATGTATATCAAACAAACATTACATTATACTGTCATCATAACCCAACTTTAATTCGCTCCAATTACGTTTAAAGTGGAAAACTATGCAACTTCTCTGCATTAATATTCAACAAAAAATAGAACTCAGCAAAAAAATATTGAATCAAAATTAATTAGTTTCCATTCTCCCGGCAAAGTGCATGAGTACAGGCGAGTACACAAACAAAAGCGCTCACCACTTTTTTATTCGCAAAGGGAGAAAAACGTTGGGGAACTAAAGAGGCGAGTATCGCCTGGAGCTAAAGGTCGCCTTTGCGTAATCTCAACCTGGATTGTACTTCTAGCTGTTCGTGAAAAAAGCAATTTGTGCTGTAGAGGGTGCTACGGCGTAGGCGCCTACGAGATGCATTGTAAAGTGAAACGTTTTCATCACAGAGAATTTAAAAATGTTTTATGATCAAAACACACCGAACTTCTGTGGAAAGTACAACTCTATTTAATGAGGGAGGTTTGTTCATTATTATTTTAGGTATTTAGACAAAAAGCCCTTTATCTTCTTCCTATCTTCACAGTCTTGGTCTTCAAATTAGTCTAATTCATATATTCAGTCACATTAACACACACCGCATCTTTTTTGCAATTGAAGTCCTAAGTTTTGTACTACTGTTTTACTGCTGTTTATTATATGCCTAACTCTTTTGATTCTCGTAATATCGTAACAAAATATTCAGTACTTAAACAGTTTATTCATCATCTCCCTGCCCTTTTCCCACATTATGTGGGGTCGGCACAACATGTGTTCTTCTTCCATTCTCCTCTATCAGCCGTCATCTCAACACTCACCCCTTTCTTACTCATGTCATCCTTCACACAATCCATCCATCTTTTCTTTGGCCTACCTCTACTCGTAAATCCATCAACATTCATACCAAGTACTCTTCTAGTTACATGACATTCTTCCCTTCTCATTACATGCCCATACCATGCTAGCCTGTTGCTCCTCATCTTTTCATTCACTGGCGCCACTTTCACACTTCCTCTTATGTACTCATTCCTTACTCTGTCCATTCGCGTCACTCCACACATCCATCTCAGCATTCGCATCTCAGCCACGTGCACCTTTTGTTCATCCGTCCCTTTTGTTGCCCAACACTCAGACCCGTACAATACGACAGGTCTTACGATCGTCTTGTATATTTTCCCCTTAAGCTTAAGGGGCATCCGTGGATCGCAAATTGTTCCGGAGACCTGTCGCCATTTCATCCATCCCGCATTTATTCGACTTCTTACATCCTTCTCTATCTCACCATCATTCTGTACAACTGAACCGAGATACCGAAAATCGGAACAGACTGGTAGGTATACACCATCTAAGGCAATATGGGCAAAACTGGATGGACCACCAAAGTCGCAGAACATGTGCTCGGTTTTTGTCCTGCTTATCTTCAGTCCGACACTCTCCAGTTTGCCCTGCCATTTTCCCAGTCTGTTCTGGACCTCGGTTGCGTCTTCTCCGATGAGAACAATGTCGTCGGCAAAAAGCATGCACCAGGGTGCTTCCTCCTGTATGTCCGATGTCAGAGCATCCATTATCAGGAGGAACAAATAGGGGCTTAAAGCCGACCCCTGGTGCAAACCTACAGCCACATTGAACTCACCAGTGACGCCAGCTTCGGACCGAACACGGGTACAAGGTCGACTGTACATGGCCCTTACAAGCTGCAGGTACTTCACAGGCACTCCTTTCTCTTTCATTGCCCACCACAGAACCTTTCGGGGAACCCTATCATATGCCTTCTCGAGGTCTATAAACACCATGTGCAAGTTCCTGTGCACACGCCGGTACTTCTCGCACAGTTGGCGGATGGCAAATATGGCGTCTGTTGTTCCTCTTCCAGGCATAAATCCAAATTGGTTCTGTGATACCTCACTCTCTTCTCTCATTCTTCTCGCTATCACTTTTTCCCAAACTTTCATACTATGCGACATGAGCTTAATTCCTCGATAGTTGTTGCAGTCCTGTACATCACCCTTGTTTTTAAAGATGGGCACCAGAGAACTGTTGCACCATTCGTCCGGGATCGCCTCTTCTTGCAACAACTTATTAAAGAATAAGGTCAGCCACTTCCATCCATCCGCTTTCAAAAACTTCCATACTTCCACTGGAATTCCATCAGGGCCAACTGCTTTACCATTCTTCATATCTTGCACGGCTTTCTTAACTTCATTCATACAAATATCTTTCACGACACCAGTATTTACTGGCACATCTTCTAACACTCCACTCCACATATTTTCTTCATTCATCAGCTTTTCAAAATACCTTTTCCATCTTTCTTTTATGTCCTCGTCATTCGTCAAAATCTTTCCTGCTTCGTCTTTAATACATTTTACATGCACAATATCCCTTGCATTCTTTTCTCTTTCTTTGGCTATTCTATACAAGTCTTTCTGTCCGTTGGGGCTTTCTAATGAGTGGTATAGCTTGTCTTGCACCTTTGCCCTTGCAACAGCGACTACTTTCTTAGCCTTTCTTTTACACTCAATGTACACACTTCTTTTCATCTCTTTCAGTTCATCATCACCACTTTCAACTTTTTACTTAAACAGTTTATTGTTCTAAGAAATTTAATTTTGTAACTTCCTAAAATCAACCCATGCGGAAGCTACCAGGCAACACAAACGATTTTAGTAAAATTACGTTTACGAAAGAGTGGAAACGATTTATTATCGGGTATGGGTTTGATACACTTTATTTTTCCGGAAATATCGCCTTGAGCTAATATCGGGAGGTTATAACATAGCTTATCTAAAACATTGTTATTTTACATCTATGGGCTTCGAAACACGCCTCAGTTACATACATTTTCATACTAAAATGTTGGTAGAATAACAATAATTAGCAAAGTGAAAATAATATTATATTTTGATGTTTTCATTCATCACACGCTCATAATTATCAACGAATAGTAGTTATTTATTATTGAAAGATTGTAATACTGTTGTTCAAATAAAATACAGTATTAAGGTGGTCGCTAAATCCATCCGCGCCGAACGTGCCAAAATTTCAATTCAATAGAGAAAATGCTGAAACGTCAGAAGTTAGCTGCATTTTCTGACGTCATCAGTATTTTTTCTATACAAAAATTACTGCGGCGCGTTCGGTGCGGACAAATGTGCGATCAGCTTTAAACTATGAATATAATAATATTGAAGCAAGAAAATAAGAACACAAAGGAAGAATAATTTTCTTAGGCAGACCGAGAAAACAACTTTATCTGATAGGATTCATCCAAGAGAAAATACCAATCGAAAGTTTGAATTTAGGTGACAGAATAAATAAAATAATAGAACATGATTGTGTTGAGGTTTCACTTTATCATTGAACAGTACCCGCATTTTGAAAAAGCGGTTTTCTTTTTAGTTTTAAGATGTAATTTATTTTTTCAGGGCCTGGTGTGGCGGAAAGTTTGCTTGTCCAAGATGCAAGAGTTCAATTCTTACCATGAAGGGAGCAAATGTTGCTGCGGGTATTTGTTCCGGGTCGGGTGTAAATGCCAAGGTACATATTGTATAGGTGGGTTAGCCACTACAGGGAATCTCAGGGAAGATCAGGATAAAGTTATTGACTGTTGGGTATTATTTATTATTCTATGTCCATAACCTAAAATAGTTCATTCTTTGTGGGGAAAAGCCTGAATTGTATTTACTTAATGAAGTGAAACTAACAATTTGAAAAGAAACGATAAAAATAAATTTGTCACGAATTTATGGCAATATCAATCTTAATATAAGTAAGTTAAAGGTTATTTTTCATTAAATTACAATTTGAAGTGGAATACGCCAGTGCGATTTAACGCCTAAAATAATGGTAGCTGCAAAGCTGACGGGAATCCATTATCAAGTTTCTGAAAGCGGAAATTGCTCCAGTTTTAAGTTAAATTCTATTATCTCACAAAAATCAATCAAATCATTTTATCAAACTTTGGTGATAAATTATTGGGAATGACGAAATTGAATTAATAAAGCAATTGCGTCGATTCGGCTGTTTACCGACTCGACTTCTTAAAATAGTCATTCATCATCTCCCTGCCCTTTTCCCACATTATGTGGGGTCGGCACAACATGTGTTCTTCTTCCATTCTCCTCTATCAGCCGTCATCTCAACACTCACTCTTTCTTACTCATGTCATCCTTCACACAATCCATCCATCTTTTCTTTGGCCTATCTCTCCCGTAAATCCATCAACATTCTTAAAATAGTGACATTTCTTAACTATGAAAGTGTTATTTTACAAAATTTTAGTTTAGCCAGACTAGCCAGTGAACATCCGAATCGAAGCCCTTCTTAGCTGTGACATGAGGCTTAGTCCTCTTACGCACTAGTGGTTGAACCACGGGGCGGGTCGCTTTTCCATTTATAATATGCAACCGCTTGTGATTGTACGCACTTAACCGCCATAAAATTGTACTAATAGAACATTTTTGCCGCGCGGTTAGCTTGGTTCACCGTTAGTACAAAAGAGGACTTACTCTTGTTATTATAATACTAAACAAATAAAACTATAGGTATCATCTTACCATCAACACCCACACACAGAAATGATCTAAGAAGAATTACAAACGCACACTGGAACTTTATAAAGAAGCTAGCTTGACCGGTGAAATCCAGTGTTCGCAATCAATTTTTATAGTCCAAGGATCTTGTAATTTAGAAAGAAGTAAAATAGGGAAAAATCCTTTGATATTTCCCATCCGATATCAATGAGAGTTCCAATTTGGAGGGAAACGGTTGCCGTTGACCCTGACAGAAAACTGACACATCATTACGTACCTTTTGACGTCCCTGATATTGTTATATCACGAACAAGCGTGGATCTATATTTAACCGACTTCAAAAAAGTATTGCTCGGCGGTATGACGTTATACTATAATTATGTTCACCGATTTTTTTTTTCAGTTTGAAAGCCTAGTAACTTATGTAGGTACCTACTAGTTATTTCTTCGTCTATGCTACTAGGTATACCTTCGAGGTAATCTCAGATAAACTTTATCCCTGAGAGATTGATCCGCGTGAAACTTAAAACTCTTATCCTTGTTTGTAATTTTCCACCTGAGTACACCTGAGAAGTCGGTTTTCTTTTTGGTTAATTATTATAATATAGAGGTCACTGTAAATAAATCGGACCATCAAAGTAGAATAAAAAATATAAATCTCAATACAACACATATAGTACCTTGATTGCACGAATGCTAAGTACCTACCTATAGATAGTCCGGAAGGCTCAGATGTTTTTATCCAAAATGAAAAAAGTTTCATTGCAAAGCCCGAGCCACTGAAAACTTTGTTAGTCCCATTCTGGATCTGTTTACAGAAAGCCTACCTAATAATACTTTTCATTTGGCTTACTTACATACTTATAAATATTACAGAAGTTCAACACCGCCAGGGAAATGAAGGAAACGAATCGAACTCACTATTATAATGTTCAAGACGCGGTATATGGCTGCCGGTGCTGCTGGCTACATATCTCTTATCCATTAGTTATTATTAGCGATTCATATGTTACATAAAACGGCTATTATTCCTTAGATTTGTCAAGTTTTAGTTTCTTTTTTGTAATCTAAGTTACTAACAACCCTTTGGTTTTATGGTAGTAAAAAATGTTAGAAGTGTTTTTAACAGAAAATAATCTTTATTCTTTCAAGCTGGCACTTTAATTTTTTGTTGCAACTAGAATGTTGTCTTTTGAGTCTTAAATTGAACAGGTATATGAAACTTAGCTAAATATAACCCTACTATTTATAAGTCACGTTTATCTATTGAAGATTCAAGCATTTTGCTTTGCAACATTAAACTTATTTCAGAAGAAAGTTGATTGGTATAAGACCGAGACGGGTGATATCAAAATATCATAGACTATGATATCAAAAAGTAATGTAAAAGTCAACGTCAAAAAGTATATAATCACCGTTGGAATCACTAATATCATAAATATATATAGTCCTACTTGTCGGGTCCGACAAAGGCGAAACCTAAGCCAGGTTTCGCCTTTGTCGGAAAGAAAAATAAAAATAGCAGTAATATGACGGTCGCCACTTTTCAGGAGCCGGGGTTTACGAGCCGCCAGTAACATTTGGACAGTGTGGCAGCCCTGATTGATAGCCGTACAATAGTTAAGTTTAAACTGAAACGAAGCGTTTCCGTTTAAAACTACATCAATAACAGCTCCGTTGCAAAAATCTGCTACAAATGCGTTTTGAAATTGATTGCATTGAAATTGCAAATGCTATGTTTGAGTCACTTATGTATGCAAATCACTTAGCTTACAACAATTTAACCAAAACGTTCAATGATAAACTTTGACAAACAATTTTACTATCTATAGCGTCGATGAACACGTTGCATCTTGGGGACGCGTTCTATTTTTGTTTTTGAAGTGAAAACTTTAGGCGCTTTGGGCATTTGAGATTGGAAAAACCCATCAAACTCGAGTCGCGAGTTACGTGTTACCAAGATACCGACACCGTCTATCACTATACCTTAATTTCGTCACACATTGTATCGTCAAGATGGCCGAAGTGTAATGAGTGAGACAACCAGCAGCCTTATTGGCTAACTTGAAATCCATTCCCATTGACCATCCCAATTGAGCTCAACCAATCACACTACGAAAATGACGTATTATATCAAATTACGTCATTTTCGTATTGTGTGATTGGTTGAGCTCAACTGGGCTAATAACTGTTAGACAATAAGGCTACAGGAGTTCAAATCCCAGTAGGACAGTAACGTTTTGCAATTTTTTTTGTACTTTTATTTAAGTTTAGAACCGTTAGCAAAACCTCGTTCAAGTTTTCACTTCTGTCGGCACTCCTGGAGTGCCACTGCTTTTTAAACAACTGTCATGTCTCGTAATTTGTCTCCTTATCAGCTTGGTAGATTTTCCTCTTACTATGGAATCTCTTGGTTCATATAGCTATAGTTGTACCCAGTAGGTGGCGCTGCTGTCAAGCTCAATTTCCGGCCAAGTAGGACCACGCCTGCCTTCCGTTAATTAATTACAATTATGAGTTACATTAATCTACATTCTAATTACCTAAATTAATTAAAAAAAACTATTAATAAATTAGGTAAAAAGATTATAAATTATTTAGCTACTGGTCGAATCTGGTGATTAGTTTTAGGTCGTATAAGACTATAAGTAGTCATAGTTTTCAAGGTGACTGTACTATATTGGGAAGTCTTAAGGGTCTTTTGATGTACCTTATTTTATATTCGTTAACCTTTGCATAAAACAGTACCGCTAAGATTTTTTTTGGCTTGACTCAATGAAATTGAAATTATAATTTCCGAGGATTAACTTTTAATGAAATCTTGAGAAATAAAAGTAAACCTTATATACGAGTACCTTGTTTCTGTACCTTGATTATCAAAATTCAATGTTTATTTTTAAAGTAAAAGTTTCTGTAGGCGTTTCCCGCTGTTCATTTTGTATATCGGAAAATATAGCTCCCGGCTACGCTTTACGGGATAATAACCGAGTAATAATATTTCCCTCAGATTCCAGGGGGAAATAAATAATTCATTTGTTTGTGGCAGCCCGAGGACAGCCTACTGAAGAAAATAGTTTGAACTGTTTTGGTTGTAGCTGTATCACAATATTGGTGTTATTGTACCGAATAATGAAGATTAAATAAATAAATAATGCTGGACTTGTTACACAGCATCATCTAGCCCCAAAAGTAAGCAGAGCTTGTGTTATGGATGGATGGTATACTACTTATATACTTTTTTTCGTAAATACATATATATTATACACAGAAAACACCCAGACTCGAGACAAATGTTTGTAGATCATACAAACATTTGTCCCGTGGCGGAGATCGAACCCGCAACCTACTGCGTCGCAAGGTTACCTTTGCCCACTGCGCTACAGAGGTTGTCAAAGATTGCTGAAAAAATACCGCCAAAAAGAATTACCTATTAGCAAATTATTTCAATAACATTACTGTTTCAATATCTCAGGAACATCTAAATATTTGTGTGTGAATTTATTTTGTCATGATTTACAAACTATAGATGGGCTAGGAGTGTTTGGACCACATAGCAATTTGACTAGCTGTATGACCAGTTCGCTACAGGACCAAATCCCGATATGACTACATCGCATTTGGTCTGGATCGCGTTTGTCCCGGATCGTAGAAGATGACTTTTCACTCACAAACTGATTTAATCGTGTTTCAAAAGTAACCCTATACATCATAATCTCAATCAACTGTATTCAATATTTTTCTTATAGGTACTTTTAGATACGTTTCAATACTCTGTTGCATGAAAACAGATACTCAAACTAATACGTAGGGGAGGTAAGGCGAGCCTGTGTTTCAATAAAGAAAACAAACCCCCGTAGAGTCTCACACTGATAAATAAATAAATAAAAATGTTGTTCTCTAGGAGAGAATATGAGTAATGTGTTTAGAATACAAGTAGCGTAGACTCCCTGTTATTTCTATTTGTGTAAATCATACTACCCCTGTGTGTACTGTAGGATGTTATTTTCCTATTTTTCTATAGAGTTGCTACTATCTCCATAACGAGAGAAGTAGTTAAGTATTCCAAGTTAGGCAATTCTATTCCTTATACTCCAGATACTAGATCCTTTCTCCTACTGACATTTGACTACTAGACAAAAAGCTTGTTAGAATGTTGCTATCAAAATTTTTCATACAGTCAATCAGCACTACAAAGACTTGGTAAACTGCTTTATACTCGTATGTCTATGTCTACTTAGTAAGTAGGTATATTCCAGTCAGAAATTATATGTATAGGTAGATACTCCAAGGGCAATTCTATTCCTTATACTCCAGATACTAGATCCTTTCTCCTACTGACATTTGACTACTAGACAAAAAGCTTGTTAGAATGTTGCTATCAAAATTTTTCATACAGTCAATCAGCACTACAAAGACTTGGTAAACTGCTTTATACTCGTATGTCTATGTCTACTTAGTAAGTAGGTATATTCCAGTCAGAAATTATATGTATAGGTAGATACTCCAAGTCTGGTCTAAATCAGTTCATTTATTAAAAGCGTTATTAATGCTCAACCTTTTAATTCTTTAACATTGTATTACAAAGTTGTTGTACCTATAAAGCTTTGAGATACTTTGGTTCAAATAAAATATTATTAGTTGTGCTTGAATCAAAGTGTATGATTATACGAATGCCAATTGAACGCGGCAAGCAACGTGAGTTTTCTTGGAATGCTAGACCACACCATTTGCGAGATTGTCTTCACACGAGACAAAGCCACAGGAACGAGGAAGAAATGGGAACCACCTCACGGCTTATTTTCACGGCCTCAGCGCGCGTGCTCTAAATAACGACACTGGGTGCAGTCTGTCTAATAATTGTTGAATCATAATGAAGGCGGATTGGTTTTAACTTTGCGTGTGGATCTGTTTCTGTACGTAGGCGGTACTGGGCACTCATTCGTCCATGGAACGTTCCCGAGTTTACTCACACATAAACAACGCGCAGGTGCATTTACACACACAATAAGACCAAGCATCCTTCGTGAGATATAGCTTACTATGATACCCAGAAAAACAGAGGGTATTTGTCCACTTTTAACAAAATCATATAGCCCTGATCCCGATTACTTAGTTAAGTCCCTTTATCCCGGGATCACAAGCAAAGCGAATATCTTAATAATAATATGTTCGGTATGCGTGTGTTGGCAATATTCTAATTAGGTACCTTTGCAAGGTACTTAACCATATCAAAGTGCTCGCTTTTTCCGTCAAAGCTTCTTTCAATGACTTCTCACTTCAACAAAACAAGAGAAATGAAAGGACACAATTCACATAATTTGCTTCGTTGGCTAGAGGGTAAAATGGGGGTGTATTTTCAGAAATTGCCCTTCACAATGAAGAATTATAAGTGGTCGTGTAAGCATGCGAGTTGCTTTCCGAATACATAAAATTATTTCCGGCTGGGGACTAAGTAAAACTCAACGATAAAATCTGCCCCTTTAGATAAAACATGCAAAGCGAATGTTAAACGAAAATTGTAAGAACCCTGACGCTTCAGCTGAATGAACCAGTTTCGCTACTAGCTTTTAATTGCCTTTTTTACTATGATTTTGTTCATAAATAAAGAAATTAACATGGAGTTTTCAATTTAGTCTTAAGAGCTAGGTAATAACCGTGAATAACCAGCCTCTCTAGCCATATTACAAATAAACTTTGTGTCCCATGTCATCTTCCGATATAGGTTCAATTGAGGTAATCCAAGAGGAAGTGCTCAAATTGCTTACATCACTCGATCTAAATAAATCTGCTGGGCCCGATAATATCCCTCCTATTCTTATAGTCAAGTGCGCTGGAAGTCTGGTTCTGCCACTCACTATACTGTTCAGTCGCTCGCTCACAGAAGGCATAATGCCTAAAGTTTGGAAGACAGCTTTTATAACCCCCATACATAAAAAAGGACCTAAAAATATAGTTGAAAACTACAGACCTATCTCGAAATTATGCCTGTTTGCTAAAGTTTTGGAAAAAATTGTCTATGGCCAGTTGTACTCCGCACTTAAGCAAGATCTCGCCCCTCAACAGCACGGTTTTTTAAGGGGCAGGTCCACTACTTCAAATCTTCTACTATGCTCTGAATTTCTCTCACGCCATATGTCAGAGCCTTCTCAAGTGGATGTAATATACACTGACTATAGCAAATGCTTTGATCGGATTGACCACCTAATTCTCTTACATAAGCTTCAGATGATGGGCATCAGAGGTAACTTGTTCAGATGGTTCTGCTCTTATGTTAATAATCGGTGTCAGACAGTAGTACTGGGTGGGTATTCCTCATTGCCTAGAAATATCCCCTCTGGCGTTCCCCAGGGTTCCCTTTTAGGGCCGTTGCTTTTTTCCATTTTTATAAATGATATCGCCTCTTGCTTCACTTACTCCAAAATACTTCTTTATGCAGATGATATGAAGATTATCCATCGTATAAACAGCATCGAGGATGCTCAGCACTTACAAGATGACTTGAATGTCTTTTTCGATTACTGTATTCATAATAAACTTGATTTAAATATTTCCAAATGTTATGTCTGCTCTTTTACGCGAAAACCTGTACCGTTCAAATTTGATTACATACTACGTAGCTCTATATTATCAAGAGTTGAGTCCATCAAAGATTTAGGTATAACATTCGATAGTAAATTATTATTCGATGAACATATCAATAACGTTATTAAAAAGGCATCGCGGGCATTAGGATTTGTATTGAGAATGTCATCTGAATTTTCCTGCATAAAAACTTTTAAGATTTTGTATTGTGCTTATGTCCGTAGTCATTTGGAATATGCTTCACAGGTATGGAATCCCCGCTATGATGTTTACTCAACCAGGTTGGAACGTATTCAGAAAAGATTTTTATATTACTTACAGTTTCGAGCGAGGATATTTTTACCAGACTACTTAGCGAGGTGTCGCAAATTTCACTTTCTCCCATTATTTGAACGAAGGGCAATGGCTGATATGGCGTATCTGTTAAGCATTGCTAATGGCACAGTGGACTGCGCGGAGCTATTGTCTTTAATTGGACTACGCTGTAACACAGCCTCCTTAAGAAGGCCTAATATCATTTATATTCCCTCAGCTAAAACAAACTACAGGCAAAATGCATTTATGATAAGATCAAGTAGTGAGTTTAATGCTTTGGTTAAGTCGGGTATGGACATTGATCCATTTAATACGTCAATACCTACGCTTAAGCGTTTATTAAGTGATAAGTTCTTCAATAACGATTAGAACATACATGAACAATGGTAAATAGGTATTTATAGAAAAAAAAAAAAAAAACCTTCATAACTATTTAAGTACTTATGTCGTCTATTTTATTTGTTATCTATTTTTTATTTGTCGTCTTCATTAGAACTTTTGTCTTTAAACACACCTTTTCTATAAGTGGAAACTTGTAATTGGCTTTAAGTAAACATGCACCTACGTCAAGTAGGTGTGTGTTCTATAATCTTAGTACCTACGTTTTTTCCTAGCTGTAAGTTTTCCAAAAATTTGAAAAATAAAAATAAAAATAAAAAAAATAAAAACTCATCTGCAGCGATACTGGACATAACAATGGTGTATAAAACGATAGTAGGTATAAAACAAACCGCGCTAAGTAATGTCATTAGATGCAGGTGAGTCTCAGTTCTTACTAAGCCCCTCTTACGCACTAGCGGTTGAACCGCGGGGCGGCTAGCCGCAGTGGGTCGCTTTTCCAGTTTTAATATGCCGCTTGTGATTCTATTGTATGCACTTAACCGCCACAAAATTTTACTAAGATTTTAGCCGCGCGGTTAGCCGCCCCCCCTGTTCACTGCTAGTGCGTATTAATATCTATCTATTCTAAGTACTCGTATTTCTATTCGTAACATAGGGGCAGGAAATTTGAGTAATACCTTGAGCTAGTCACTTGTCTTCAGATGGCCGGGGTCAATTCGTTGCCGAAATTGCTACTTAACAATAACATGTTCGTAATTTAATAGAAAAGGTCGACTGTTGTTCAAGTGACAGGGTTGTTTTCATTACTTAGGTCAAGCTGCCCAGAGGAGTTCGTTTTAATGGGGTGTGTTTTTGAAATTATGGGATTGAATGTGATTGTTCGGGCTTTGTTTTTATAAAGAGTTTGATAAAGCTAATGTGAAAATGATTTTTTTTTTCGGTTAAAAAAATACCTTGTATAGATTAAATAACGAAACCTTGTATTGATTTGACGACCTCCGTGGCGCAGTGGGCGAAGACCCGCCTGCGACGCAAAAGGTTGCGGGTTCGATCCCCGCTGCGGGACCAATTTTTGTATGATCTACATATATTTGTCTCGAGTCTGGGTGTTTCTATGTATAATATGTATGTATTAACAAAAAAAAAGTATAAAAGTAGTTTAAATATCAGTCTTCTAGTACCCATAACACAAGCTCTGCTTACTTTGGGGATAGATGATGCTGTTTGAAAAGTCCAGCATTTTTATTTATTTTGAGCTGAAAATTCATAACACATTATAAAAAAATATTAAATTTTAGAAGTAAATAAATATAACCAGTGGTATATTTTTATAAGCATTTAAATAAAGATACTCTGAGGGTCGGATAGAGACAGAAAAGCTGAAAACCCTTTGAAAAACTCAAAACTTTGCTACAGAGTATGCTCTCTTTGCGCACATCTAAAACATTGCATTTTATTTGAACAAGAGTAAACCTTCATAACCATAACTTTGTTGAACAAAACTGTTACAAAAGACGTGTTTATCATTTCAGCCGTAAGTCGAGGGCTTTGACTTGCCCTCGGTCGTCGCTTCGCCATATTTACATACAAATTAATTCAACTTACGGTCGGCACGATGTAAACTCTCATTTGACATCAGGGTTTTCCACAGGGCAGCTTGGTAGCTACCAATCTGATCACACATTTTTATGCTTACACAGATTCCAAGCTTTTATCTTTCCATGAGGTATACGTTAATGCTATGATTTATTAACTAAATTAGTAGATATCTCCATTGTTAGTGTGATGAATGTACACTACCATTGGAGATGTTACGAGATACATACCTACAAGCAGAACTTAAACACACCTTTGCGTACGAGTGAATGGTGGCCTAAGTATCATGAAATTAATTTATTAATGTTTAGAATTTATAAGTAGACAGTACCGGTATGACTGATTGAGTGATATAGTGTGTGACTACTGTATAAGCCTCAGACAAACTAGAACTGGACGAGTTACTGACAGAATTTCTCTTTTAAAATGTTCTGCTGATTTTTGCAGGGGACGAGGTAGCACATGAACGCATTTTACACACACTTATGCATAAAAAATGGCACTACACTCTCATTTTACGCACACTCTTGCAAATTTTGTAGAAAATAATAAAGTGGCGTACGTAATAATATATACGTACATGATTTTGAATTGTGTACATTTTGGGAGAGGATAAAATACAAGGTAAGGCGCATCCCGTCTTTATGATCTAAGGTACAAGCGCACCGACTCTAACAAGGATAAACATAATGACAGGTATCGTTCTAACGACCATAAGGTACTTAAAACGAATGGCCAGAAGGTTAATGTATCGAAGTTCATAGACAAAGGAAATTGCGTTGAAGGTACATTTAAAAAAGGTACGAATAAATAAGGTTGTCAATGAGTTTAAAAAATGAACGCAGGATGCGTAAATGGTTTTGAGATTTTATCTATAAGTAAATAAAAACCAGCTTATTAATTACTGCTGTTATTTTTTAATATCTGACTATACCAGTTATTAAATTCTATATAGTTATAAAATTCTTCTCTTCTAGTGCACGCAGTTTTATGAATATACTACTTTTCATTCGCGACTCCACTCACTTGATAGTTATACTTGTATGCGAATTTAACTGTGAAGCTCCTGTTGTTTCTACCTATATCTTGACCAAAGCATTGTTAATAATGTTTTTCCCGTCTTGTTAGTTTTATGGTTTTAGCTCTTAATTAAGTAGACTTTTGTGACGTACTACCTGGTTAAGGGTGATCGCACAGTACAGTCGAACCGAACTGGCAATTCAATAGAGAAAATGCTGCTGACAACGGAAGCCAGGCGCATTTTCTGACGTCATCAGCATTTTTTGTATGGAAAAATTACGGCGCGTACGGCGCGGATGAGTGTGCGATCAGGTTCAGTTGACAGAAGCAAGTGTGTCTTGAGCTCTACGACGAATAAAAATTAACTAAGTAGATTTTTGTAATCTATAGTCTTTTTCATGGCGGAACGTATGCATGACACTTCGAGATGATGTCAAAATCAGTCAAATATTAATGTCCTAAAGTCTAATCGAGATTATCAAAATCGATTTTTGTTTCACTACTATCAATTCATCTCATTCGATTATAAGGTTCATTCATAGACAAAATTACTAAACCAACGATTATTGTTTTATTTATCGATTGTTTCGATTTTCATTTTCGCACTCTCTAATAGGTTACGTTCCATTTAACTCAGTACTGTTATTTGGCGGAGTTTTTTAGAAAATGTTTATTGTTTATCTATTTATATTTTATGGCTCGTTTATAATAATTTATGAAATAATTAAACTGAAAGAGCTGAAATAGACAAAAACATTTTTTTTGTATGTTTTATCGTTTAATTCTTTTTCTTGGTTTTTTTGTTTCAAAATTGTTGTGAACTACACAACGTGTAACGAAACAAGTTTAATGTGTCATGCATACGTTCCGGCGTGAAAAAGACTATAGTCATTAACGCTTTGGTGACCATGCTGAAAGTTTTACTTTGTCAATCTAGAACAAAGTATGCTACATACACTGACGAATTAACATACAAACAGCATCTGCAGACAGACGGACATTTATGTACAGAAAAGCAGAAAAGTCATAAAGAATAATAGTCGCATTGAGGCGATACCTCGTTTCAAAAGAATAACGGCACATAAAAAGTTTATGATAAAACTAACCACTTTATTGGAGCTGTTTCACTGAAAGTGGAAACATGTCTATCCAGACCCAAATGAATTCTATCGGTGACATTACTATCGACCTTATATGCCTGCATGCTTTTGTATTTCCACCCCACATACACACCAAGCTACAAAACATGCATTATACTTGTATACGTTTTCGTTCTCTGCTCACACTTGCAAGTACAGAAGTAAAATTTTGTGGGATAGGTTTACAAATCTAAAATGTTTGCCTGTATGATAATACAAGTATCTGTTAAGGTGTTTTGAAGCTCCAATGTATAGGTAAAACTTTTTTGGTGCCAAAGTGAGTTAGCAAGCATCAGCTATTCTAATGCTATTGCTGGTTGCTACAGCTTCACCCAGACTATTATGGCCAATTTTATACGTATTCTGGTTCAGTATGAGCAAGAGTTTCGTGGAGGGAAACTATCCATGATAGTAGCTGTGTTTGCACTGCCACCTAGCGAACTGTTGCTGAAACTCTCACGACGCGATTGTATACGGGTAAATAAGGTTTCAGTTTTCCCTCCGATCTCGAATTAAGTGCAGTCGTAAAACCACGAATTGATTGCAGAGTGAGGTTTGATTGGTCTGGGGGACGAACGAATACAGTTTTATGAAGTCGACGAAACTGCTATTTTAATACTCAGGAGCTCCATCTTAATTTAAACGTATTTAGCTCCCGGTGAAAAAGAGGGTTGTATGACCCGAGTTTCTTGTGTCTTAGGGGTGACCCAATTTTTTTCTTTTTTTGCTAGAATATTTTTTTGTTATCTTGATCGATAACGTTTTCTGGCGGCATCTGATATAGAGGCCAGTGATATACTAGGTAAAAACTCACCTAAATTCTATCTAAAGACTAAAAATCCTTAAATCATCATGAACAAAAAAAAAACCGGATAATAAACTATTCCATTAAAAGTTAAGCTTTTAAAACTCACTCCGTGCCAACAAAGTTATTTGTGGGGTGCAAAACTAAAAAGTAGGATTTTTGAAATTTAAATACATGGGTACCTATTGAGTTATTAGGTAATTACGTAAAAATATGGTCGACATAGGTCTTCTTCTTCGTCCTGCCCTTATCCTACTAAGTGGGGTCGGCACATAGATATAAGAAATCTAATGAGAACGTTAAAGTATTGCAGAATATGCACTATGAGGACATAATGTAGGTGGTAGTTTACTTTCTAAAGATGAATGTATAAATTTTACAAACAACAAAAGAGATCATACTGTTACGTCAGCTTGTTATGAACGTACCGAATTCAAATAAGTACTTCGATTAAATTGGAAACTTGGTTCCACGAATGCCTTGCTTGCTGCACCTCTCCTTTGAACAGGTCGGAAGTGCTCCAACAATTTCAATAAGAGACGCAAGCCATGCTATGTCAGCCAATTCACTTGATTAGTCGGAGCCAACTACTTTAACTGCTACCAAGTATTTTAAAACATACTTTGGAATTTTCTTCCTCATAGCATTAGATAGAGCTATCTTAGATCGAGTCCGAAATACTGAGATCCGCCGTCGTACCAAGATCTCTGACGTCGGCGAAAGAGCGATAAATCTCAAGTGGAGTTGGGCAGGACACCTGGCTAGACGTGGTGATAGCCGGTGGAGTAAATCTTTGACCGAATGGTGGCCAAAATCGGACCACCGGAATCGAGGTCGTCCGAGAGCACGTTGGGTCGACGACATAGTAAAGGTCGTAGGAAATGTTTGGACGCGAGAGGCGCAAGATAAAAGAAGGGAGGCCTATACCCAGCAGTGGGTGATACCAGGCTGAATGATGATGATGATAGCATTAGATCAGCATAATCGCTTCCCATCTTTAAAAAGTTACTTCACACTCACTTCCTGTCTAGTTAAGAATAATATTGTAGGTATAGGTTACGTAGTATTTATATTCTCTTTGGGTATATAGGCTGTGTTATATAGGTGTCTTCTTAGGTTGTTGTTTTTTTTTCTACGTAAAATTTATTTTTGTTATGTGTTAAATATGATTCGTAAGATTTTAGTTTAGTTATGTTATTTTTTTTGTGTAAGTTAAATTAACTCTGTGTTGATATCACCATTCGTCCTCTATTGGTCAATGTAAAATCTAGTTCATCCAAAGGTTGTCTTGAAAAGATTGCTTTTAGCAATAAGACCGCCCATTATGCTTTCATATTTTTACGTTTTTTTCCTTTCTCTGTGTTTGTTATGGTGTATGTGCAAAAAAGTGTTGTCTATCTATCTATCTATGTATATTCAGCCGGTATCACCCATTGCTCTCTTCTCTATTACGATGGGTTTTAATTAACTTCTCTATAATGCCACTCTCGGCGGTTTTGTGCCAGCTGGACCCACTGATTTAAATAAAATAATATTAATGAGCATTTCACTCAACATCATCTGGTCCAAAAGTGTATTCATGATTTACTGGCACACTCGCACACTGGTCTAAGGTTACTTTGACTTACATTTGAAGATAGATATTTGAGATTAAGAAATCTGAAACATCTGAATAAATAATGAGTCTACCGAGATGCGACAAAACACTTCCAGAATAAAGTTGTCGTTCCTCGCTTGGTTAGTCTTGGTATATTAGTAAATAACAAACTCAAAGTAATTTCAAAATAGAGCCAACCTTTGAAAAGGCTTCATTTTATAACCCTGTTCATTTGAATTATAATTTTCTCATCACACAATTTGCAACAAAATTAAAACGACCGTTTAAAATTCGTATTCAGGGACGCGAGTTTATCATAAAGTTGCCGTTTGGTCGCGACAACCCTAAGCATTTAATTGGATTAAGACACAGAAGAAATAATATCTAGAAATATAATATACCAGTAACAAAAAGCGAGTTTAATTTTAGTTAGTTATTAAAAAAAAATCTTTTGTAGAATTTGAAATTATATTTGGATTAATTGTAAAAAAAATATTTACCAGTTGTTTTATTTCATGTTATAGCAAATAGCGAGTATGTGCTATGTGTCTATGTATTATCTAATAAATCATAATATTCATCTAACTATGTGTATGTAACAGTGACTTCTAAGCTTGAAAAGTCGTAAAATACCATGACCTCTGTACAAATGACTTGTTCATCGATTGTCCAAAACTAATTTGTTTAAGTATTCAAAAGAGTTTCAACTAATCCATCTTTTATTGATCAATGTATATATATGAATTGTACCTAGTGTAAAAACTGGACAATAGCTTCACCAATTCAGCTGATTCTTTTTGTTGTAGTCTGGTTTACATAATTTCTTTATCGAGTTACATTATATTAAAATATGTGAATACGTTTCCTCTCAAGTACTGCAATTTTTTTTCTAATATTTATTGTCAATTTATTGCAAGTTCGAATAATTCTCCTCCCTGAACTCTATATACTTATTTATAGTTAGAGTTGCCTAACTTTCTGCAAATAAAGCATCTAAAATCATCATCAGAAAGCCTATTTTCCGCTGCATGCTGATCTAAAGTGATTCAATTCAAGTAATGTCTCCCCCGGGCGATGCGAGCATCCGACAACTTTATCGAGTACGTATTCGGAAGCACGATGTTTTGGAGTTGTTTGAACCGCAGAGGGTAACTTGAGAGCTGTAATTACAAACTAAAGTAGCCGTTTCGAATGGCATGGCTAATAGAGTATGTGCGATATCTGCGTGGGCAATTCCTAACAGTACATACTCGTATAGTTCAACATTCTACAGAGTGTTTCAATACAACAGCGTGCGAATTAGAGAGTGCTAAGATAACAATTGAAAGAAGAAATGATGATCATTAAGTTTAATTTGAATGCATTTTTGTGAGTAATAATATCAGGTAAAACTAACTCGTTACTAAAATCACGAAAATACGCTTATAAACTTTTTTATGGAAGAGGGGGCCCACAGACAATTGCAGCATCAAGAGGCACGGCAGATGCGTTGCCGGCCTTTCTAATGTTCGCTGATGGCCAATTGTAAGCATCTACTGTGCATCGAAATGGCTAACTTCACGAACGAAAATCCATTGACTTTCGTTATCTCAGCTCTTGTCAGTGCAATGATGCAACTTCCTCCACCTCTCCCTTTCCAATGCGGATTCCTTTACTTCTTTATACGACATGACAGCGATCTTCTCCTTTATCTGACTCATGACTTTATCTGACACATTATAAAACACAGGAAGCATAATTTTAGATTTTGATTGTATCATATTCTACAGGAATCCCCGAGTTATCATAGATTCACTCACTAGCCTACTAGGTATACTCGTAAAGTCTCGTCACCAAAATTGTCTACTAGCTCGTATAAACTCAGCTGTAATTTATCTCATACAGAAAGTGCCACGCTTATCTGAAATATCTTACTTTTACTACCAAATAAAAGTTCCCATACTTTATCGCCTGGAGAGTCTCATTCCCCGCTGCATAACAAAACTCCAAGATTCTATCTCACAAAAACAAAGTCGATGTAAAAGAAAGTAGAAACATTAAAAACTCATAACATTCCGGCAAGTTCGCGAAATGTAATTTTATCGTTCCTTGCCTAAGGCTAACGGAGGGAGTTCTGGTATGCACGCCTAGTTTCTTTCTGAAGCCCCCGGGCGCACTATGTATTGCTAAATATAATTTAACTATTTGGAACCCAATGTTTTGTGTCTACCCTTCCGAAAGAAAAAAGTTTCGTTCTACTGGCTCCCTTGCGCGGGTTTGTTTGCTCAACATGTAATACAAAGCTATCATAGCTAATGTAGATAATAGTAGTAAAGTAATTGAAATACGAACAGACATTCAAACATTCTCAATAAAACTCTCAGATTTATAATATGCATTTCCATTTCAATATTATTTCAATAAATATATAACCTCACTTCGCCCATTAAATCAAAACTAAATTGAAATCAAACAGCATTACTTGAAATCCATCCGAACAGTTTACATTGTAGCACATGCTACGAAGTTCGTAGACATCCGTAGCACTTTCAATGTACTCAGATTCAGATACCTTCGCGTAAGCTACATGATGGGACTGCATTGCTCTGTGTCGGATTCCACAACACGATAAATGCATTAGTCAATTGGTCGTCCAGTCGCAAGGCAAGGGCGTGCCACATTAGGTTGTTTACAAGGCTCCCCTAATTAATTGGTAAAGAATTAAAACAGATTTACATCTTTACTACATGATTTTTCTATACGGCGTTAAAAGGATTCATTTTGTTATATTTGTTCACAAAAAAAATACACTTTAATTTCGACCTATGCTAACACTCAACGGGACGCTGTTAGTGACTGGGACCTTGTTTGAGTTGTATGTGGACGTTTTGTAATAAAGCGACTGTCTTTAGAGTATTAAAGAAGTAGGTTATGAGAACAGGCGAAAAATCTAAACGTCGACATCAAAATATCAGTTGGAAGCATTCCAAACTCAATACATACGAGTACTAGTGCAGCTCGAACTGCATACATCAGAAATGTTTTTCATTTTGGTTTTGTTTAAAGTGGAAAAAGAAAGTTTGCTTGCTTCAAAATGAAGCCACTGCTATATATATATATATATATAATTATATCTGAAGCCGCAACAAGGTATTTCTGGGTGCAGCTGGTTGGGCACAGAAGGTAAGAAAGGAGATGCGACATATTTTGCGTTGGGGCTCCACACTCACACTGGATTTAGGAAGGATCCCCATTTGGCTAAGTTACTTTTCCATCGACCAACCTGTGCGCGGAAGTCGCTCATTAGCGACTTCCAGATTGGCCAATGTAGCAAGAACCCAAAGAAAACCCTTGAAAATTTCCTCAAAACACTTTTTTAAGTTTCCTAAAACAACAACCAGATTAATTAAGGCATTTCACCAACATCGGGCTCCTAGAAGCAATTGAGACTCAAAATACCTAAACTTGGTAAATCATCTGTCATAAAAATGTTACGTAAATGAAAAAAGTATTTCCTCTGGGCATTTGCGTAATTCCTCAGGATTTGTTTTTGTGAAATCACTTAATAATGCTACGGGTGTACGGTCGGAGTAGGTAAATTCACAGGGGTCGGGTCCGGGTGTCCCTTCACGGCTTAATTCAGAAAAACCGTGAGATTGCCGGATCTTTATGTACTGTTTGTGAATCCGACCGTCTATGTTTCAACCCTTCAAGATTCAGCACCTATAATATAAAAAGTTATTTTGGTGAGAGACGACATTTTTTACGCTTACGGCTAGAATGACTCGAAATAGCTACTTCCATTCGCCGTAAGCAAAACCCTGAACGGGAAAATTCCTGTGAAACTTACTTCTGGTAAGTTTGTCTTGGGACAGTTTTCTAAGAACAGATTTTGTTTTATAAAATAATCATAACAGTAGTTTATGTTCTTCAACAAAGAATTTCAATTTTTTTTTATAAAACACATCAGAACGAACATAGAAAATTAAATTGTCTTTAAACCGAGTTGTTAGAGCGAGACGCAGCTTTTGCGTTAAAAAACTTATGTTCTACAGTAATTTAGTCGAAATTATTGCACTGTGCCACGCACCGTATGAAATGGTTTAAGATGGAAAATTTATTAGGTTCGTAGGGCCGCCAACAAGTAGGTACTACAATAGTAGTACACGCCATCGACTGGAGTTGGCATGGGTAATGTGCGGAGGTGTGCTAAAGAGGTTAAGGGTTTTACACTTAATGTAATCCCCGCACGCAGCACACTCAGTCCCTTTTTTATTATTATAACGCGTCAACACACTCAAATTATTAAAATAATTAGAATATTTTAACCTTCAAACTCGGCAAGTACATTAAAAGTTAGAATCGACGCGAAGTAGACAGAAGTTGAAAATGTTCTTTCCAGATTGTTCAAATTAAGGCAGCAGAAAAAATCCATTTGCAGTTGGTAAAGTCTCAAATCCGCTGACGCGAGTACCCGATGGGCCCCGGTCCCTGACAGCCTGATTACAAAGTTTCCACAGTATAGATGCCGAGAAAGATTTTTAAATGAATATTAATTCCTTTGGAGTGAAACAAAGTTTGGGTTCGAGTAGATTCAGTAATTGCTTCGTTTTGCGAGAATCTTAATCCCCTTAAAGATTGGCGAATGGTAATACAGCTGACTCATGCAGACGTGCCTTTGTGCAAATTGATGAAATCTATACTCGCGCTATCTTTTCAGACAATAGGCTGAATGGTCATTGACCTTTTTGTATTTCGTCCTTGTATTGAAGCTACAAAAAAAAACCTACATCTTAAATGGTTCTTATTTTTATTTCTACCTATTATTTCCAAGCTGATTTTATCAGAAGTACGAAATAGCAGCGTAACTCAAAAAATTCTAGAAAAAAGTATACAATCGCCTGTTTGGATAAATACTGTACGAAAATCCGATCGGTTTCCTAACATATTTCGGAAGGAAGGTCTTTTAGAATAAATCACACTGTTATGATCACACATGGGACCTAAATCTATATTTGATACTCCCACGCGAAGACTTTCATTCTTTGATGTCTCCTATATTTTTATTATGTTTCATTTTATTACGTATGTATTTTTTTCGTTGTTTTCAGTCCATCCAGTAATAATGAAGTATCAAAATCAATTATACATTTTTGATTTTTGTAGATTAACCGACGTGGTTACTTTTGCACTATTTAACCGTGTTAAACAGGACTATTTTGCATAGAACATGGATAATAATAATAATTCGTAAGTTACTTTTACCCTCGTGTTATTCGGAATCTAGAGACATCAATAAATAAATAAATAATGCTGGACTTTTCACACAGCATCATCTAGCCGCAAAGCTCTCTGTATTATGTGCGCAAAGTAAGCAGAGCTTGTGTATGGGTACTACATGACTGACATACTACAATACTTTTTGTTTGTAAATAGAAATATATTATACATAGAAAACACCCAGACCCTAGACAAATATCTGTAGATCATACAAACATTTGTCCCGCGGCGGGGATCGAACCCGCAACCTTCTGCGTCGGGCGAGTAGATCAATGGTAGGTCTGGTCGATGAAGCTAAGTGCATATAGTGTCAGCTACTTCCTGTTCAAAGTAACACCAGAGTCGATCAACTTGATAATCCTATTAAAACTTGCGATGA
This sequence comes from Epirrhoe alternata, assembly GCA_963565295.1. Lineage (NCBI taxonomy): Eukaryota > Metazoa > Arthropoda > Insecta > Lepidoptera > Geometridae > Epirrhoe > Epirrhoe alternata. Next base: position 4,581,876 of record OY751381.1, on the reverse strand, counting down.
GTTTGCCTGATAGACTAGAGACAAGAAAAGCCTGTAGTTTGCCTACAAGCTGTTGAATATTAGCCAAAACCGTAATCGGTTAGTCGAAGTTTGATTGCCAAGACAAGACCAAGAATCTGATAAATAACAACTTGAGCTGTTTTTAAAGGCCAAACAACGTATACATTTGACTGTGAATTCGCAGTTACATAATTTGAATGTGGACTCGTAAACTGGTACTACTCTTGTTTAATGTAATAGATTTTTTTGAAATTATACGCGGTTAAAAAGTCGATTTATTTATATTTGGTTTTAGTTCTCAAAAAAAATGTAGCCCAGGCGGGATCTGATTTGGCATCTTCGGCCTATCCATGATCACTGCTAAGATCAGTTTATGTACCGGGCAAACGACGTCATGGCTAAATATTGGAGTAGATACTGCGTCATATATACACATAATATACTGGTTGTTTGTCATCAATAACAATTAAAAGAGCGTAGAATAGTCATCCTGATTAATAGTTAATTATTTAAAATGGATTTAAGTGCTCATTTTAGTGTGGCGACTTAAACATGCAAATAATTGGGTTCTGTTTTATTCGTGGCAAAATGAAATGAAATGACTGATTCATTTCGTGTAAATAATGTTGGAAATTTCACACAGCATTATCTGGCCCCAATACTCAAAGTAAGCAGAGCTTGTGTAATAGGAACTACATGACTGATTACAAACTGTTTCTATAAAATACAAATTGTACATAGAAATACCGACCCGAGTCAAATATCTACAGATCATACAAACATTTATCCCTCACTGGGATCGAACCCACTTTTTTGTAAATACATAATTATACATACCTAGACCCGAGACAAATATCTGCAGATCATACAACGAATTGTCCTGCGCGGGAATTGATCTCACTTCTTCAATTCAAAGTGATCCCAGCGGTCCTACTGAATAAATGCTTTTTGACTTCAGCGTCACAAGAAGACTTCGCCTACTGCGCCACAGGTATAATAATTCTTTTTATTTAAAATCTGATGACAAAACCTTGCATAAACTATAAAAGCTAAGAGATGTAAATTGTAAGAACGAACGCGTTCACATAGTTGCCAGTAAATGGACAGAAGCGGTTTCGAAGTGGGCACTATACCCCATTAAGTAGCAACTTCATTCTACAATGTTGTCGCAGCTGCTCCAATACTATCAACAGCGATATCATTACAGAAAGCTGCGTTTACTCGTACATCTAATAAACTGACATTGCTTTTTCTCTACGCTGAAAGGAGCTTCGAGAGACTGGAGGTTTCTGCTGGGACCGTGTTTAGCATTATATGCGATAATGTGAGTAAACAATTTAGCAAATTAACCCATTGTAATAGTAAATATGTTGTGCTAGGCAAATGCCTTCATTAATTTTTTTATGCCTTTTGGTTAACCAGTTTGTGCAATGCGTGTCAAGTTCTTTTTGTCATCTACTAAGTAATATGGATATTTCTATAAAACTGAATGGGTAGCCAATCAAACCCAAGTTTGGCCCACAGCTGATAAACAAGTAGCTATCAGGTACACCCGTATCGCAAAAAAAGAATGCTAAAGATTCCAAACAAGTACCTCAAGTGACAGGTTCCTTATCGCAAAATGAATGCCTATTTCTTTACAATGTTTATTATATTTTTGCCTTTGGCAAAGCTTCTCGTTACAGTTAAACAAACCGGTCCGCAGATAAGATCCCCATTGTGATAGATAGCGCGTCACAATGGCCGGTGATGCACAATGCTCCACATCTCTCCCATCCCAGAAAACAAAGGCCCAACACTTTTATTGTCCGCTAAATTGGAACAGATGGTAATGGAAGCTTTTATAACGATGTTTTCCAAAGTTTGGCTTTGTTTTCAATCTAACCGGACGTCAAAACGTTTTTATGATTGTAAAATAATCATCCAATGCATTTAATTTTATAATGTTGAATGTGCAAGTAAACGCTATTAGTTGAGCACTACCCTTCTCGCTGGTCTAAAACCGTCTACGGACTAGGCGTTTCAATGTATGCGTATTAGTCGTTTACGCGTGCACAAGAACGCTAGTCCGTGCCTACAGTTATTGCAGTTGCTATTACTGTTGCTATTACACAGGTGCGGACTAGGTGTTCCTACTGCGGGCTCACTAACATTTAACCATTTACCATTTAAAGTTACCATTAAGTCTATCGTTCTAAGTGTTTTTATACCTATTATAATTCATTTAATTGCGAATATTGACATTTTAACTTTACAACCATTACCAATACCATTAACTTAAAAGAACTTGTATTTGTGGAAACCATACACGCAAGTAGACTACACCTACACAGAAACAAAACACACGTACACACGGGTAACCAACTACGCGTATATTGGAACGCCTAGTTCGTACATGGCTTTGCACCAGCGAGAGAGTAGTGCTCAACTAATAGCGTTTACTTAAGAAATCTGATGAATCTATAAGAACACCATTTTACTTTTAATTTGTGACTTGCGACGGTGAAAAAGGCCCGATAAGTATACCGTTTAAAGTAATTGGAAACTTTGTCAATTTCAGTTGGTTCGATTAGTTGTTACTGAATATGTTTCATTATTTAATAGTTCAACTTCATCAATTATCCTTGATTTTCGTTAACAATCTGTAACAACTTGTTACGTAGTATATAAAATATTATTTTAATTAAATATAATCGGTGTCTATATGTATTGACGAGCGCATTAAGTCTATCGATTTTTGAAGCACCAGTGAAGGTTCTCAGGTTATTCATATTTTAAGTTACTTTTTTAATGTTACATGTATTTTTGATGATCCAATTCAAAACTTTACGCAGCGTTTCAAACAATATTCATGAAGTTGGTAACTATAAATATGTAAAGGGTGTTTTCTTTTAGGCAAATTGAAGAATTGCGTTTTTGTTATGTTTTCAGTATTTCATGGATTTGAAAATATTAAGTAATAAGTAATAATAACGTTTATTGTCTCACACAATGGTTCATAACATATTGTTAGGCATAATATAAAAGTTAGAACGAAGTTGTTGAACTGTTTGTGCGAGACTGGTGCCTGAGATAGGTTTATGAAAAACCTGTAATACAGGTCACCAGGTGCTCTCACTACACGGTTAAACAACCTAATACATAAATCAAGAACTACATTGTAGGCAGGCCTATGCCTATGGGAGAAAAGTTATCACAATAACAGGAATATAAAAATACAAAGGAACTACATAGAAAAATAAAAATTACTTAAACAAAAGTTACTTAAACATTAAAGAAACAGATAAATTTGGGCTGGTGTAAGTGTGGTGTATGTGTGCGTGTAATCATGTGTACCTATGTGTAATCGTGTGTATGTGTGCGTGTAATCATGTGTACCTATGTGTAATTGTGTGTAAGTGTGCGTGTAATCGTGTGTATGTGTGCGTGTACGTGTAAGTGTATGTATGAGTAGATGTCTCTATGCTATTAGGGAAGAAGTATCTGCTAATATTTATCTAGTTATCTGGGGTTAACTAACTGGAGACAGGATGTTTTCCGTTTCCTCATAGGTGAGCTTTTTGAGCCAATTGGTGACAGTTTTTTTACATTTAATGCGGTGCATTGGGTATATAGAGGTTTCACTATTAATAATGTTGTATATGTAGGGACCTAAAAAACGAATAAAGTTCTGAGAGAGGCTTGTACGCACAGATTGGATTTGAAAAACTTTTCCCTTTCTTCTTTTGTCTTTTACTAGGTCCGGGTTGTATGTTAGTTGAGTGTGTGTAGTTAGGACAATTTGGAGCAAGAATAGCTTTCTGACTGTTAGAATGTCCCATTTCACGTACAGCTCTGTTGTGGGGAAACGATACGGAAGGTACGCGCCAACTTTCAAGATAACTCTTTGAGCTCTCTCTAGGACTATCAGATGGGTCTTAGCTGCGCCGCCCCAGGAGGTGATACAATAACCTAAGATCGCTTGGCATAGCGCCAGGTAAACCATCTTGATCGTGTTACGGTCTGTCACATTCCTAATAGACTTAAAAATGTAAATTAGCTTGCGCATTCGAGTTGCCAGAGTATCAATGTGATGTTTGAAAGTCAGAGTTTGGTCTAAAATTACTCCAAGATATTTAATGTTGTCGGTTCGTTTCAACACTGGACAGATACAATTTTCAGAAGTTGGAGTGATACAGTTGTGGGCAGTGATTGACAGGTTTGTTGATGGAAGAAGGTTTGATTTGAAGGCAAAGGCAATGTAATGGGTTTTGGTGACATTGAGGGTGAGAACGTTCTGTCTGAGCCACGAGCAGACCTTGGTTACACCGTTTTGTGCATGCGAGAAAACCTCCTCCCATTTATTACCACTAAAGAAAATGGCTGTATCATCCGCAAAAGTTAGTATGCGTCCCTTGTTAATGTCTAAGTTACAAAGCCCATTTATATAAATGAGAAACAGCGAAGGACCCAGAATACTTCCCTGCGGAACACCATAGGTCACGGGCTGCTCCCCACTGATAATGCTATCAATTTTCACTCGTTGCTTTCTGTCACTTAGGTAGTCTCTAAAAAGCTGGAGGGATATTCCCCTTATTCCGATATCTTCAAGTTTATTTAGGAGAAGAGGGATTAAAAATAAAATGCTAATTATATGTAGTTTTATAATTAGCATTCTATTTCGCTAATCACCATAACATATTATTAGTTTTAATAAGAGAAACATCTACAATAGGGAATCGATCACTGAGTCACCCTTATAAAGAAATAAGTATATTATGTATGTTGCTATTGTGTTTGCCGAGTCTTACGTACACTTATCAGTGTATGTATGTGAATGTAGAATACTGACAAAAGGGTGGTACTACACGAGGGGAGAGTACGATTACAGAATGCATAACAAGCTGAGGACGTCGCGTGTTTCAAATATTAATAAAAGATTACCAAGGTAATTACGTTATAAACTAGAGGCGGTAATGTCTTCAACGTTTTAAGGAAATTGTATTATTAGTGGCTGTAAATATGCCACGTGGATTATATGAATTTGGGTGGGAAATGAAATTGGGGAAAACTAACTCTCATCATCATCATCAGCCTATAGCAGTCCACTGCTGGACATAGGCCTCCCCTAATGAACGACATTGCGCCCTGTCCTCAACTCGACATATCATACTAACTCTAATATTTCTTAATTAATAGTAGTCAATATCAATATTTATATAAATGAAGTAAAATGATCCCAGTGTAAACTAGGTTAGCCACTAAAGTCATATAAACATACTTTGTTTAAATTAAACTCCAAACTTACTCAATACTTTGAGTAAGGTCTGGATTCTGGACCATGTTTGAGAATAATTTGCCGCCTGTGATTGGTGGATTGGTATTGAGAGCAATGACAGATTTTTGAGTTGCCTTCAGTGCAGTTTAAAACGTTAAATAAGATTCATGCTTCATACTACGAGTATATTCAAAACTCAAAAAGAGATTACTACCTGAGAAACGATAACGTGGAAACTTCAAATCAATAATATACATTTACATAAACTGAACATTCTAGGCATAGGCACCTAAATTTATAAGTTCGATACATTAAACTATTCAAATTATAGGTATTAATATTTGATGAGGATAAGAAGGCTAACTAGGTAATTGTTCGACGAAACTAGTAGTTTTCATAGAATCTATTAGTCCGATAAATCTGTACCTACGTAAAACATATTGTTTTGTCCATGCTAAGCATTAGCTTTTTTTGGAAAATTGTATGAAGACACGACTAAAAAAACCGACAGTTAATAAATGAAAAGTGTTATCAAAATTTTCGATTCCGAGGGAACTCGAACCCGCGACAATTGTCAATAATTTTGATAAGACTTTCTAATTATAAACTAAAAAAGAAACTATTTGGAAAATAATGTCGTCGACATTATTTCCCAAATAAATAGAAATAAATTAACCTGTAGAAAACCAAAAGATTTGGAGTTAAAGTAACAAGGCTTTCCAAAAATCCGCCGAAATACCCGCTGGCGAAATATCTTTATTTTTCTAACGTGGTGAGGATCGAAATTTGTGAAATGCCGGGAAGCGGACCTTATTTGGTGGGTATTTTTTTGAAAAAGGTTCAGCTGGAATAGGTGTTGAGTTTTTATCGTGGGAGAATATTTAAATAGGAGAGCTTTAGCATTTCTGTCATCTTTAAACCATCTATACTTACTATAGAAAACGAATACCTACAGACATAGGCGGATCCAGGGGGGGGGGGGGGGCACGAGGGCACGTGCCCCCAGACGATATTTTTGTGTACCTACTAACTACGAAAAATTAATAAATTGTGAAATTTTTCACAGATTTTGTTTCTTGTGCCCCCCCCCAGAAAAAAATCAGTTACGTCTAGTTTTACCCGCTTTTAACTCATGAAAATTGTAGCTAACACCGCACCGAGGTGTGGTGAAATGTCGAAAATGCTGAAGATTTTCTAGTCGCATCCTAACTCCGTTTCAGTTGAATAGCCCACGTTCCCACGACACTGGAACGATTTAGAGAGTTTTGTACGATACGCGAAACTATATAGAATAGATATATATATAGGTGTTCGCGCTCGTTTACGCTACTGGTTTATTCTTGGTAAATGTTTGGCCGCCAGCCAGTTTTTCAAAGGAAGAGACAACTTTGTATCTAAGCGGGGAAATTTGAATACTTATGTAAATACTAAAAGGATTAAAATATAGCATGTCCTGAGGTTTCAGTCAGTAACAAAATGAATAAAAAACATCCTATAGCGACAAATACCGGCCACAGTAAAAATGTTCATAATTATTATGGCCGTCGGTATTACCTAACCAAGTTGTATTGCTATACGTACTTTACAAAATGTTGTCCTACTCTGTATGTATAGTATAGCTTTTAAATAAGTACCTTGTTCCTGAAAGGACCTAGCCGGCTTTTATCGTGAAAATGCTGAGGAAATAGGGATAAATAGGTAATTAGTGACGTAATAAGATGGCGGGTGGATTAATTGCGGTCCTTCACAGCTCTTATTGGACGGATTCCACTACAACCCACTTTTATGTGACGTCGAGAAACGAAAATCGTATAGTTCATCTACAAAAAAGAGATCCTAAATAAACATGATCAATTGATCAATGTTAAATAAAATAAATAATGCTGGACTTTCCACACAGCATCATCTAGCCCCAAAGTAAGCAGAACTTGTGTTATGGGTACATGACTGATATACTACTTATATACTTTTTTTGTTTGTAAATACATACATATTATACATAGAAACACCCAGACCCGAGACAAATATCTGTAGATCATACAAAAATTTGTCCCGCGGCAGGGATCGAACCTGCAACCTTTTGCGTCGTAGGCGTGCCTTCGCCCACTGCGTCGCGGAATGTTAGTTAAATTGAAAAATAAAAACTTTTCAGACCTATTTATCTTTGGTGGCGAAAGTGGGCGGTTGGTAATATAACAAACTAAGCCTATTATAAAAAGATTTACAAAAGTAAAGAGTAACGAACGAAACAACCTTAAATACATGTGCAAAGGCCCGTTTGAAAAGTGAGTGGGCTGTTCCTGAGACATTGCCCAAGCACCCTAAGAGCCGATTTATATCGTCCAGGATCATTACACCCGTAATTATGTTTATGAGAGTTTTTACCGCGATTCTGGCAATTAAACCGATTTTAGGGGACGTCAACAACAGTAACTTATTGACTAAAAATTTGTTGAAAAGGAAATAGAAAATATTTTGAAGATAAAAAATCTAGATCGCAAAGAAAATCTTAAGTATATTTATTATGAATGACCAAGTAGAAAAACGTTTTTTTTTTTACAACAACAGGACTGTTTTTGACATGACAACGTCTTATAATTCGATAGAGCCGGCTGCACGCACGAAAAAATGCGGCGTTACCACGGCGTTACCTCGCTCTGAGGCGTTCCATGTAAGGCTTGAAGTGCAAGCGAGAGCGCGGAACGAGCGACAAAGAAGCACAAACGTTGTCACGTTCAACTATCGTCAGTAAACAGACTTTACAGACAACCAATTTTTTTAAGTAAGTTTCCCTTCCTGAATTCATCCTATTAGGTGCCTCAAAAATCAGAACGTAAATTGCGGTATTTTGGGGTGCCCATTTAAGTCTTGAAGATTTATAGTGGTACACTTAAAACGACTGCAACATACATATTTATACATATGTTCACAACTTTCTACTCGCAGAGGAAAAATTTTAATTATATGTGTGAAGAAAGATGATTTGGTAGTAGTATGATACAAATTTCATCAAAAACTCGTTTGGTGATTTTTGACTGAAAACTTACATGTACCACTTCAAATCGTAGCATAATAAGATAACTTCGTTCGTTCTCGCCTCGAGATGCTTTGGATGTTACCTGTAACAAATATACATTGCTTAGTACTTTTTACACAAAAATATTATTTGTACAAAGTTCCAATACAAATTGAGCTTAAAAAATTTCACCTGGCCATTGAATAAAAAAAAACACAGGATCACGCATGTATACTAAGGAGCACATATATTTCCTTACTGTATTCGTGATCTTGTCTTTTTTTTCTTTAGAATACCTACAAAAATGTTGTTGATACAGACCAAATTTGGCTCCATTAGTGGCATTATTTTATAGGTTTTTAATCAAGACGATATATTTTAAAATACATAGGTATAAAAAAATTTCTGTAGTAAGTACAAAATTTTCTGTTTTCAAGGTTTTTTGAATCTTTTACCAGCTTGGTTCCGATGCCGGGTTTCATAATGGTTAAAATCGAACGGAAACACCTATTTTCCCAATCAAAAACAAAGTAGTTACAATAAATCTATGGGCTTATCGCCAGCGCGCCCTCATCTAAGCTATTACGTGGTTGTCTGTAAGTTTGCACGCACCTTTAGTAACATAGAAGACAAACAGTAGATCAAATTATATTTTACCTATTTTTCCTATTTCTGAATGTTGGCCGAGGAGATAAAATGTAGCTTTTGCGTTAACCCAGGGCAACCCTTTAGCAAATTTTCATTGTAATCGGTTAAGCCGTTCTAACGCGTAGGAGCAACTATCCATTTACCTATACAAAATTTGGCATTTATAATAGATTTTTTTAGTATGATTTACCAATATCATAACAGAATTCTACTTTAGCAGCCGCGCTCCATGACACTTCTAAAGCCACATTCAATATTGACACTTACGAGTTTATCTAAAAAAACGCCACTCCCTTGGTGAACCATAAATATTCACAAACCAATTGTTTCCAGTAAAACTGTCGTCCAAATCGGGTGTGTATCAAGTAGAGTTACTGGTACCTATTTGTTTCCTGTGCCTACGACCTACCCAAAGATTTATGCGCCACGAACCTGCCCAAAAATAATTGGACGAGCGAAAAATAAATCGCCGACCGACTTTGGCAGCGGCTGACCACAAGCCTAACAATTTGTTATGCCGGTATTACTTGCAAAAATGAAGTTTCTGCTTGCGGGAATAGGTAGAAAATGTGGTGAATATAACGTCGTCCAAATATAATAACGGAAAGTTATTGAACGTTCTATCAATAAAACAAAAATCTGGCACAGCTTTATTTATGTTTCAATAGAAAAAACTTAATTTATGTGGCCGGTTTTTTTGTACATCACCTAATTGTTAATTTGCTATGGTAGGATCATAAACCTGTAGAGATCATGGTTTTTGTCATACCCATTAAGGACTACGTCATTTACACCGCGGGGCGTAAGTATCATGTATTGTTAGTATGTATTATATCAAGTAGGTGAGTTCCGTGTCACTACAAATCCATTTATTGAGTCCTGAAAATAAATTCTTTACAGAAACTTCTATCGATTTATTTTTAGTTCAAGCTCAAAGCTAGCAGACTTTCTTTACAGGTTCTTGTGAACTAGAATTGGCAAAAGGCAACGTTTAGATTCGTTTTCCGTAATTACGTGAAAAAGCAGCCACATTAAGGAGTGCTTCATTAGCTCTAGTTTTGCTGAAACTACTGGAATACCTTTGGACCTTTGGTAAGAGTATTTTTGAATCCAATCAGGGAATAGTGAGATAACTTAGATTAGATTAAAAGTACTATACTGTCATCGTATTTACCGACATATTTTGTATTTTACTGGTTGTGTTTCATGGTATTGAGACAACGTGATGATGTAGTGAAAATTGTACTTATACCTACTGCTAGAATCTCATAATTAGTGTGTAAGTATAAGCTTTTTTTTAAATGAAAACTAGTTTTTTTATGATGAATGGGTCGGCTCTTGACCTTGAAACCTACATAGGCAAGAATGATGTCTATGATGGAGCCTACCCAGTGGAAATACAGAGGCTGGAAGTCGATTCCAACTTTTTGCAGGTTCTATTAAAGTTGCTAAATCGCTAAAAACGTAAGTTCCCAGCCCTTACACATGTTAGCTTCTTGTTACAAAGGGTTTCTGCAAGAAAAGGTCAAAGGAATAACAAGCGTTAGCGGGTTATTCTGTGAAATTAAAGCAAGTTTTCTTAGCTCCAATGTTATTCCTTTTCCTCAAAGGCAAGCAACGAATCCCAGACATCAAAGCGAACTGGCGAAAATACACGAAAAGTTTAATGAAGAGGGTTTAAGGAACTGAGCCTAGATATCAACCCTCATCTACATTTTACAGATTTTTTCTTCAACGACTTTTTAAATATTTTGCTGGCGAGGTAAAGTAAGCATGTACTGATTATCAAGTTTTTAGGCCGCCTGAGTGCCCCCGGCCTATCATACTTGCTGGTGAGTATCGTTCAGTTTAAGATGTATGATTAATGATTATACATACATTACATGCAAACACACAAAATTCGGTAAGTATACATAACATTATAAAATTACTCATTTATTCGCCGTATTAGGAGCTCAAAGCACACTTGGTTTTGTCAATATACTACTAAATTACAGTGTCAACTTAATAAGGAGTCATCATTGTCATTGTGAGTAATTATTAACATATTTGAACTAGGTACCTATACTTAAAAGGTGGACTAAAACATGGGGCCTGAAACAGACAACTTTCAGTATCGGCGTATAGATTTAGCAAAAGTCTTATAGGCTTTTAAAGTTTGTACAGCATGAATGTAAAACGTATGTACCGGCAGCTATGTAGCGGACAGTAAATATATCAGTCTGACAAGGGCATTCATCTTGAGGAACGCCCAGCCTTTAAACGATTTACGAGGGGGCATTGGGCTCTTCTGGTAAACACGACTTCACCAACATAAATAACCGTTACAGATGTGCCTACTTTCTATCAAAACACCATAAAATTGGTATAGTTTAATAACTTTATTTGTAAACAGTGACAATTTGCAATTAAAAATCTTTATGAAAACTGTTTTACTTTGGGCCAGTTTCAGAGACAAAATAGCTTTTCGTTATTTCTAACCTTGTTATCAACGTGCCGCCCAAATGACATTTCTTTTATATTGAAAGTATAATTTTAGAAGTCTAGAAATACAGTTTGTTTTATTCAAAGTAGTATTATTTTTACATAAAATTGCTTTGCGAATTTGCAACAGAAAAATGATTTAAGATTTGAATGGTTGATTGCTAAAACAAAGTTAATGAATGCAACAGCCCTGGAGAATGCAAATGCGCAGTCTGGAGCATCAGTTACAAAATGTAAATTGAATGGTCACACTCAGCAAAGATTCATGAATTAAGCATTCCCCTTTAAATTTCACATTTAAGGACGGCACAAACAGGGCCAGTCCGATGTTCTAATTTAATTTGCAATCTGACGGACCTTTGTTACCGACTGACGAACGGATAACGATGTTCGGACCGCACTGTGGCCTTCGAGCTTTTTGTCTAAACAGCCTAAAGAGGTTATTAACGATGGCATGGAAAGGTTTCTTGTGTCACTTCGGATAAACAATAAATATTTACAGACGAAACGGCGCGAGCTGGCATGCATAATGAAATAGACAGTCTCGCATATGTTATGCGGATTTCGCAGCGTAATTCATTTTTATTGGCAGCTGCCCATTAATACGGCAACGGATATTGGGAATTGTTATTTCTACGCCAAATACGATAGGAAAGGAGAGGTCATTGTTGTTTGAATGAAATATGAGTGAGTAGCCTGTTCGGGTATTGTCTGACCGATGAAAGGCGCCGTCGAAGCGGGCGAATTTCTTTCGAGATACAAAATTTAATTTCTATGAGTTCGCCGTCGCTTTCACAAATACGCTTTTGTCGTCGATGCCCTTTATGTGCTTCGAGTTGGATTCCAGTCAATAGAGACGCAATATTACGGAGCATTTGTACGAAATGACTAGCACATCTGCAGTGTCTCTGAACGTCCCGGCCTCGAGATATAAAGCGAGTTTGTGGAGCTGCGCAATATCGTGAAAGTTTCATTTTTCTGTTCGTGTCCCAAACATATTGTAGGCTGAGTGCTCCAAGTAAATCAAGCTTTGTATTCGATTGTTGTTATTGCTAACAAATCTATTTTATTGTACACTATTTGTTTTCAAACGTGTGAGTGAGAATGAAGCCAAGAATAGACTCTTTGATAACTTTCAAGTGGGCATAGAGAACCTAGGAAAGCAAATAACTTTGTCCACTTGTGTGAATCGTTCTGTGGAGGAAAATCTCCAGACGGCTAATGTTTTCAATGGCCTTTCAAAAGAGAACAATGGCTATTCCGACAATAGGCGTATATTTAGGCTCGAATTCTGTTTTTGGGAGTACCTATATAATGATACCTCTAAAATAAGTGACTACATCATTTTGCCCGTAGCAGTAGTTGGCTAGTCATTTACTAGTTCACAAACAATAACTTCTTACTGTCCAGCTAAGTACTGTAACTTATATTAAATGAATTATTTGTTTGGTATCTACAGCTTAATATGCAAATAAAACCTTGAATCAGATCAGAAGCAATAAGTAGAGGAAGCGCCGATGATCAGATGTGGTGAAAAACAACACTCCAGAACTTGTTTCCATACAATCGTCTACAAAAGAGAAGTCAAATAATTTCTCCAACAATACAGTCGAACACATAAAGCAAATTGAAATAAATTGGCACACACTTTTCGAGAAACAGGTAAAGTTGTTTAGAGAAGTACTATTTCCTATTGGAGCAATCTTTCTCGTGTTACACATCTCGGATATTTTCTTTGGACTGTGAATTGAACTCAGTCGGCGTGGTATTGGATGCATGAAATTTATTGTTGCATTGGCGATTTTAAATGATGTTGTTTTGGTGCAGACGTTTTGATATGTATTGGATCGTAACTAGAATTGGTTTTGTTGTCATAACTTTACTGTATAATGGACCAAACTATTATTATCAATTTATTTAACTCCAGTATAGAAAATTCTTGCTAAACACGCATGAGGTAAGGCGAGCACACACACCATTTAGCTAAATAGAAAAACAGTGTACCTTGTATATCATTAGTTCCAAAAATATTTCCAGGCACACACTAACGAATGTTAACATAATTAAACATAATATGAATGTATACAAGACAAATACGTGGTACTTGTGTCGATATCTAGAATATTTTATTTTTATTCCTTGGAATATGCTTCATTGCGAAGTGCAATAGTTTTTTTTATGACAACAAAATGTGCAAGTTAATTCAACCAAATGACACTCAAACCGCAGAATAAATAATAGCTATTAAGACCGAAACCTTGAAACAGAGGCTTTTTGGTTCAACTTTACGCATTAGCTTGGAAGTTACAGCTATTAACATGTACTTAATTGCTGTAAACTAATGTTTATACTCGCTCGGATCGCACAAAAAGCTATATTTTAGCTTAATCGTGGAGGTTACTTAACCATCATATTAGAGAACGGGATAATGTTACTTGGTATCATTAGTAGGTATGCAACTATTATAAAACTGTAAATAGGTACTTATTTTACCAACTTCATTACGAAAAACCTTATCCAAAAGTATTGATATAACTTTTTATTTTAAAGAGGTATAATTAATTTACCGCACACCAAAATAAAAATTTTCTGTAAATTGACAACACCAAAATATGACGTCATTGTTGTAAAAACTTGTACCAAACCTGGAGCACGATATATCTTTACAAAAACAGAATTTAATTTAGGACAACTTATTCGGGGGAATGCGTTTTAATTTGCAGAAAGTCGGGGGCGTATACCTAAATGTTTTCCACGTCCCAGCCTATTTACAGGGCCCTATTTACCAAGGGTTAGCGAGCTCTTCAGGCTATTGAGAGCTTATTGTTGAACTTTCTGCTGTAATAGATAATGTCTTCATTTAAAACAATTAACCTTTAGAATTTAATATGTAAAGAGACTACTTAGATCATCAGACATCTACAATCTTTAGAAAATATCTAGGATTTTTGTCACAGACACGTCTTATAGTTGAATCAAAACATGACACCATTACACAACAAACATTATAATAATGTCCTTACGTATTAAAGTCAGTGATGCATACAGATACAATTTTAAAGCAGCTTTCATACCAAAACAGATCCAATTCTTTTTTTACTTTTACAGTAAAACATTGAAAAAGTTGCACGACTGCTCAAAGTGATTGGATTCGTATTGCGTTGGATAAATTTTGTATTTCCAAAACAGAAACCCACCAATTCCTAAAGCTGGAGTCGAGTTTTTTTTCCGCCAGTTTCGATTACGATTACCATTGAACATTGGACGGTAACCCAGCGGATGCCAATTCAATTTACCTTCAGAATGGACGTAAGGGATCATTTTGTAGTTCCCATATCGGAGAATAGTTGTCGGACCCACATGTTTATGCAATGAGGTAGACAATTGGCATGTAGAACGGAACTTGCTGTGCTATCTGGCTAGGGACACTTGGCCAGGGCAGCTATGTAGATTTATTATCTTGAAAACACTACTATATTCCTGAATAACTTTTTATAATGCAATAAATTGGCTACTCGCCTTTTTTTCCGTAATGTGCTTTATCATCATTGAGAAAAACATCAAACGCAAAAAACCTTTCCTTGGCAGTCGAGTAATAAAAAATTCTAAAACAGCTTTCATCAACACTTAACTTGACCAATTGTAACCCATAAGCAAAGGTTTGAATTTCGACTGAAGATTTCCAGGAACATCTCTGTGAAAACTAGCGTATAATTGAACTCGCAACTAACTCGTAGGTCAGTTTGTGTTGGCGCGGCACCTGCTTCGTGTTTGTCGACTGAAACCTGATTGTCGAAGAATAGTAGGACTGAATTGTTCCTCATTGCGTACCAGTAATCATTAAACGAAAGAGTAAAGAACTCGAACCTGAAAATACCCTAAATGTGAGTTAACGATTATAATAAATTCAGGTTTTTATTCCAAAGTAAAAACATTTTGTATGGCTTTTCTGAGAAGTTGGGTAATTTATCGCAAATTATTTCGCCCGTTCAAAGCGCTTTTACGTGTACATGTGCCGCATTTATTAAAATTAATGCCACCCAAAGAGTCCCGGGTTACGGAGCGTAACCGACAACGTAGTCTGTTGAGTGTCGAAAATGTGCCTTACAATTTCGACAGGTGAAAGCGAAATTCCCTCAAACACATTAGAGCAAGTAATACTCCGTAGGCTATGTAGATAAAACATTAATATGTATGAATCGTAGCTTGTTTGTGGGGAGCTAAGATTTGGAGCCCCTCTCGAGCTCGATGAATAAAGAACGCTATGTCCCAGTAAAGGAATCCACTCATATCCGCTCCACTCGTGCGGGCCATTGACGTGTCAGGGCCGTGTTTGGTCAGGAGTGCGGAAAAGTGCTAAAGCTCAAGCATCGCGCCGTGCACATTGACTGACAAGAAACTGACTAGTGAACTCAAAGTGACGGATGGACGGGAACTGGTGTCCCTGCCTTCTATCGCCGTCATGTCACAGAGATCAGAATACGTGTCAAGGTGTCATCGAGAGAACGTATGAAGCGAACTCAATCGGTTCTGTTGTTCTCTATCAGAGAATGACGTATTCGGTAGTGTCAAAATGGCTTTGCATGCACTTTGCTGAATTTTCTTAATTATACTCAAATTACATTTAAACCAATTTTCTAATCTTATCCAACGGCAAACATTTTATCCACGAGTCTAGTTTTACCACGTCCCTGAGCGGATGCGTGGGTCTCAAGAAGGCGACGTTCCAGTTAAGGCATCGCGTGACTATAAGCGATGCTATCAACTGATACCCGCCCCTGTTATCAGCCCGCCAGGAAATAAAACATTCAGCCAGTAGTGATTACTGAATGTTAAAGACCACGGCCCTGTTTAAGAAATTATGAACACCACGAAAATTTCATAGTGCGAGGTTAAAGGCGCAGGAATAACAAGGTAAATTCGAAATGTTGACACTATGATACACCTAGGTAAGTTAAAACTTGATGGATCACTAAAATTAAAGCAACTATAAGCGTGATTCTTGCCCTGGTTCATTACGGTATTGGTCACGAAGGAACAAAATTAGAATCACCCAGTTTTCGTACAGATTTTATATAATGGTTTAAATAATAAATAGCATCAATCGTCATATCTAAGTGTATGCATTCTCAGTGCGGAATTGGTATATTTTAGAAATTTTAAGAAAAAATAAAACAAAGTTCCATTTCAACACGAAGTCTGCAATCGAGAACAGATCCGTTGCAGAAGCAAAGTTAATGTATTGCTAGGCTTCAGCTTGGTCCGAAACTGTCCACTGCGACCTAGTTAAGCTTGTCAGCTGGCCAGTAGGTCCATAAAACGAATAAAAAGGTTTTGTAGTTTTCCGCCAATTATTGTGCACGATGTTTCTACGATGGCCGTTGCGAGACATTTATTGTACCTCAACACTTTCTTACTGTTTTCGGGCTTGTTTGACATAAAAAACCGATTTTGGAAAAAAAATAATTAAAAAGTGCTTTATTCCCAAGGCATGCATTGCATAAGTCATTTGAATAACTATGTAGAGTGCCACAAACTTATCTGAACCGGTGAGGGGGGCGCTGTTATCGCATTTGGTGTTGGCAGAAAAATAAATTTTAAAGTAAATTAAGTAGTTGAGTAGGGCACTGGTAAATAAATTTATTTTTATTATTATTATTAAAATTCTCTTTTGGCCACCTGTTCAGATAAGTTTGTGGCACTCTAGTTTGAACTGCAACTGATCCGTGATATCAGAGACAAGTCATTTTGACAAACACAATATGTGGCACACAACGAATATAGCAGAAAGTAGCATTTCGCAAGCCCATCGTCGCTTATACTGGTTTTCTCCCAATGCTTTTTTACATTTTTCGAAATTAAAAAAAATCTGGACTAGAACTACAATCATAAATCGAGCTTACCTTGGGAAACGTGGCTCTTTTAGGGGCAGATTTAAAATGATATCTTTCTAGAAAAAGAAAACATTAATAATGTTGTCTGATGTTCTTTATTCTCATGAGAAAAGGTGTTGAAGATAATCTGCTATTTAAAAAGTAACTGCACTGCGGTTTTCCGAGATAATCTGGTCCGCAGTCATTTTTCAGCTTGAAGTCAGGTTTAGGAAAATACATGGACTTCCAGAGTTTTCTTAAATTTGTAAAGTGCCAATACGGTGTAAAATGGGAGTATTGAGAATGCTAGAATATTGGAAACGGTTTGCAATCATTCTAAATAGCAACATACATTATTCTGGACCTTTCAAGTTTACATCTCAATCTCCCATGATTTGCAGATACTTATTTGTTATGTGTGTACATACATACGCGGTGGTATTTCTGATACTCACGGTACATGGAATATGTAGGTAGTAGTATGGGGTCAGGACTATGTAGGTACCTATGTGAAATTTCGTTCACTTTGACCATACATAACCAAAAAATAGTTCACTTAAGATTCACATAAACTAAGAACGTGAATGAAATCACCATTTCACTGGAAATGTGATCAATTGAACAAAATAGGCTGATTACAGTTTACATGTACCTATACAGGCAAAGGCACACCTATTAATTATTTATTTTCCCAGACGAGCAACTTACTCCTTAAGATATCTGTCGACTTTAAATACATGGGAATAAGATCTCTCTACTTTATTTTTAATAGGAAATTCAGCTTTCTGGGTTCTTATCAAAGATTCCTTCTAATTAATGAAGCTAAAGTAAGTTTACTGTTGTTTTAATGATGAGATTATTAATGAACCTTCAAAGGATAGTCAGACCTTTTATTTCTATTAACCTTTTATTTATTTAATCCAAATTGTTTTACTGATTTTGGTATCCAACAAAAAGATTGCGATCAAAGAAGCAAAAACAAAAAAGATTTAAAGATCTTTTACGTGTAACAAAAGAAGGATCAAAAAGAAAACAGCACTTTTCAGAGGTGCATTGTCTCAGAAAATAGGTGACAGTAAATAAACCACGTACAAAATGTTTGGAACATTTTACTCAATGAATTGTATGTTGCTAGCCAAGTGCCTAATAATTACATACCATCTCGTCCCCAAGCTAAACAAAAGACTAGCTTCCCCAATTAGAACAATGAAAATAACAGCGAAAGAAGCGTCTAATAATAGAGGACCTTCCATTAATACAAAAACTAATATCCTAACTAAATGGTGGGTGTTTTCTAGCACAATAGCATATACTTAAGAGTAATGAATAAAAGGGCATATCGGTAGTAATGAGAGACCCGCAGATCTCTCGAACAAAAATAGAATGGAGAGCAAAATCCAAATAAATGTTATTGTATGAACTATTTATCACAATCTACACTATAATAAAAAAAAATGTGAAGTTATGAATGTAGCTCATATGGATTTACACAGGTTCCGTTTCATTTGACTTTATTTATACTTTGCTACCTTGATTTTTTTTTTTCGACCAAGGAGTACAACGTCTGCCTACCAGCCTGGCTAGTTATATTTTATACTATATCATAACGTTATGTTTAGCACATAAATTATTGTCCCTGACGGGAATCGAACACGGAAACAAAAGGCACAGCTATTACCCGCGCGATGCTAGTAAAATCTAATAGGGAACTCGAGCAGAAGTTGTGCGAGCTCATTTATCTACGTGGATGCTCTATCAGAAAATTGGGTCGCGACCTCCCAACGAACCCACAGAAAGTTGGTTTTCCTTTGTCTGTGGATATGACAGATTCATGGCAGCACCATTGTACGTAAAAAACTTATATTAGCTTAGATTGCAAAGGATTCACGCAATTCTGTAAAAAATATCACGAAAATATACGACACGCCTAACTGTAAGCCTTGTACAGGATAATAATATATTGACGTCATATTTCACAATAGGTGTAGGTACAATGAAGTTTGCACTGTGATTCATAGAGGGTGTAGGTTAATCTACACTAAAGTTCCTATTGGAGACCCTGGTCGATATCAAAGGAACTCGAATTCAAGTGGAATTGTGTTCTTAGAATTGAAACTAAACCCATAAATTTTCCATACCGCGCCAGACGTCTCCAGGGTCTAATTGTAGTTCACGAAGTAGCGAACACTTAGTTAAGTTTGATACGACAAACTGAAATCGACGGGTCGAACCAGCCAGAGTTCCGACTCTGCCCAGTCTGACGTCACCGGACGTCAGACCACTATTCTTTGAATCGCTCTAGATTCTTCAAAGTTACTAGCTAGAGATAAATACTTATCTATCGAGCATTATTGAACACAACTTCCACAAACACTAGACACAAGAGCGAGTTAAGTAACTTCTTTTTTGTCTCGTTCCACTCTGTAATATGAGAAAAAGACAACCATAGCAAAGTTAAAATTTGAGTCCGGCCGTGAATCGACTTTACATAACTTTACAGCGGACAACTTGGCTTTTTTAAAATAATGCAATAGCAAACAAAGTAAAAAAAGGATTTGTTTAGCTGGCAGTTGGCAGTCTCTGTTAGCGAAGTTTAATTGAAGTTTAATGAAACCCGAGATCTTTTTGTCGTGGCATACTGTGGAGTTCTAATCTAATTACGTACAGCCGTCGCAGTTTGCTATTGTTAGGACTCAGTAAGGCCTCGGACACACTTCGCAAACTTAGCGAAACAATGAAAGAAAACACGTTCAAAGTGACTGGGCGACTGTGGCGCCAAACTCACAGATTATTTTTGCACTCACAAAACTAGGTCATTCACACAACATACCGCAAATTTCTCTTGAAAACATTCCCCCTTCATCGGAGACAAAAACAATGCTATACACTCTTGGTATAAATATTCGAGTAGGTTTATCCGATATACGATGTTTCTTGTATTGTGACTAAAAATATTACCAGATTTTATGGATGATGAAATATTTTATGTATAAATAGTACCTACTTTAAAAAAAACTTTTTTGTAAGGTTATAATGGGATAGACACACGACCAAAAGTAAAAGTCGATTACTTTCAAGTAATCGGAGAGCGTATCAATATGTTCTTTCGATTTATGTATTCTTGGTTCCTAGCATAAAAGCGATCCACCTACGCTTTCCTGTGTCCAATACCCCATATTCATCGCTATGACTAAACCTTTATATTTTCCTCGTGTATTACATTATTTCTGTTTTATCTCCGTAAGTTAGTGTGGCGTTTTGTATTGCTTTTATAACGTAAGAGCATTAATATGTAGCAGGGCTGGCTTTGTGCATGTAATCAAAAGAACCGAGAGATTATTCCAGCTATTCCGAGCGTGCATTTTGAGTGGTCAGCAATTTGTGTTGGAATTTTGCAAGATGCATTTCTATTTAACACTCGTATTATCATAATTTGTAAAGCCTTTGTGTCCTTGATGCTAATATTTTATGAATAAACAATTGTCCCAGCATTACTCAAAGTAAAGTGCTCATAGCATGCTGACATGAATAATTTTGACGATTTGCGTTGTCTTAAAAAACGGGCGACGTCTGGTGGAGTCAGTTGTTGGCTCGTATCTCAGACGAACCTACTTGGAATGGCATAATATAATGATCTAGGATGTTACTACACAGATGTCCACAGAGTTTTGTAGACCATGACGAGCGAAGTTGCGGCGAGATAAGATAACTATGGTATAAAGCACCCAGATAAAATGATTAGCATTGACCCCTGCGTGCAAACTAACCAACACCACAAATCCGGACGGATGTTAATACATATTCAAAACAAACAATATGGACGATTTGCATGGCCAAAATTGCTTTCGTGTCGGCTGTGACGTCACGCTTAGCTGGTTATTGTCGCAGTAAATTTTCAGTGTCACTGATGGAAAAAGTTTCGCACCGGATAGGACTTTGTTATAAATGAATCTGACACTTTTAACTAGGGCTATGGTTTTAAGCAGTTGTTTTTGAGAGTTCAAGGTGCGATTTACTTCATGACGATTTTTTAATGCTTCTCAAATGTTGAACCAGTGGGATACATTTAGAAAAACAGTTATTTTCTAAGTGTCCTAAGTTATCCCTAAGTATAAAAATAAGAGATAATGATGATAAAAATATATATATCTTGAGATTTTTGGGCCTTATTCACATTTTCTCGCTGAGTATTGACCCTTGCGTCAAATCAAAATAAATCTCTTACATATACCAAAATATGCTATAACTATAGACCAAACAACCCACTATATTCACGATGTAGTGGGCTATTTGTATCAACCGCTAAGCTTTTTGATCAACTTTATGTAGTTCGCTCAATCGGCGGAAGGTGTAGCCCGCATACTAAATTATTGAAGCCCGAGGGATTCGACACATCCAAGCTGATATTTCGTGCAAATTTAATGTATCATTCCGAACTGCGGTTTTTCTTCGTAGTAGGCTTATTTTATTCGGAACTAATATTATTTGTTACAGATAAAAACTACTAGTATTAATATGATAAAGAAAAATAGTAGGTGTTTGTCATCCACCATCCAACGAACGGTTCAACAATGACTCGCAAACGGTTCGACAATAACTTAAAAATATTAAGTCTGAAAATAAACAATGTCTACGAAGGATTTACTAGCAGTCAAAAATTAGTAAAGTTATGACGAAAAAGAGGAATAGAAATAAAAAAAATGAGGCCTAAGGAAAGGCCGCGCCCGCGCTCGCTCGCAATGTGTTCAACCCACAGAACAGAAGAAATGTGCAACCCCTTAGGGTGACGTCACGACTACAGAAAAGCCAACTCAAGCGTTTCACCAGTTCACAATATAAAAAAGTAAACCTCAAAACTGCCAACAAACTAAACAATAAATATCAGTCTCGTACAATTTATAAATGTTTAAACTGATAACGGTAACTTACATAATGTTATGAGAATTATGCACCACTGAATCACAGCAAATGTAAGTTAATAGGAAAACTTTCGTGGAATGGCAAACTGCCGTAGGCTATTCGTAAATGTGTTTCAAAGTAGTCAGGCGATTTAAATTGAAGCGCCAATAAAAACTTCAAATGAAACTCCATCTAAGCATACACATTCACAAAATTCGTATATAATATTTTATGATTGTATAGAAATTAAACAAAATTCTTCAAAAGCGAATTATACCCGTAGTTGCTTAAAAGTTGCCGGTATGCAATTTTAAGCGGGTTCATTGTTTATGGTTGGCTGATTCGGAAAAATTTATGCCTTTGTCAGATTTGTGCGGATAATCGCTGAGTATTGCGAGCATATCGCATGAAATTGTTATGAACGTTTTTCTTTTAATTGGTGCGCGTTGCTTCTATGACGTATAGTCATGATTTAAAAAAAACATGACATTAGGGGGTCGGTAGGAGAGCATTAGATATAGCTGTCCTAAAATCGCCAGGAAAGGTGTGATAGGGAGGAGGCCCACTCAGCTGCAGTGGGTTATTACGATTTTTTTTCATACCCAAATAATTTACAATTTTCCTCGAATAAAAGACAATAAAACCTCGAAATGGACTTCGAACCTACCTATATGAGCATCCATACTCAAAACTTCTATCACCACACGAAAGTTGGTTTTGGGTAGTAATTCTACTTACGATCTACAGCGCAGAAGGCAGAGGTACTATGAGACTGAGCTGTGAGGCCCGTCAAAACTAACAAAATAACTATTAGCTTTAGTTGAAGACTAGGGTAGCTGGGAAGAAATTTGTTGAGTCAGGTGCGTTAATTGCTATCAAAGGTACCTCATGTTTATTACAATGGTTTTTGTTTGCCACGCACGGTCGACAAGCGTGGTAGCATCGCCCCAAACGCTTATGAACGACTATCAACTTTATTGTTAGTTCATAGCTTTTAATAACCTTTTGAATTATGTTTGATGTCGTAAACAGATGTCGCATTTCATTTTATTGTCTCTCATAATAAACCTATTACCTGTATCAAGATCCACTTATATTTGATAGTGTCATAGAGTTTTTAATAACCTATCAGATTTCATCGTAATAAATGGCTGTGTTTTATAAAAGCGCTTGCATCTGAACAATAATTATGACATAACATCTTAATGAGCTTGGAATAATACATGCATTTTGCACAGGAAAATTGCAGTCCAGCAACTATACCGTCTTCTCAGCTCAATCTGCTTTTAGTGCAAAAGTAAAATTATACATAGTCTAGCATTATCCTACTAATATTATAAATGTGAAAGTTTGTGAGAATGTATTAATGTTGCTTATCCCGTAAAAGTGAAGTACTGCTGAGGGAACACCGCAGAGCGCAGCTATAAATTAAAAAAACATAATAATGTCTAAAACCAGCAAAAGCAATCGAAAAACAATTTTCAATTTTCAGTTCAGCGACTTTGAACTTTATATGGCAAGTTCTTGCGCCGGCCGAACAAAAACACGGTCGTTTGGCACGTACGTTGCAGCCACCGCCTGCCAAACCGTCAACTACAATGGAAAGAACGTTATAAATTCACATGTCGAAAAATTCGATACTATCACTACAAGCTACCGAGTGACCTATTATGTAGACGGGCTTGGAATCTGTTTTTGTGTTCCTCTTTGTATGTTTGTTTGAGGTTTTAGAGAGAAATGTATCTGCTTTATACAAACGAAGATTAAAGATGAAATTAAGGTTATAATGACATAAAATAAACATGTTATTAAAGGTTATACTCTTACTATAATAGAATATGTTATTATAGAGAATTATTTTTTATCAGATACGAGGGAGATTAATCCCAATATTACATTTCAGCAAGCACTCCAATATAGGCTGTAGATTACCTACAAAGCCAGAATAGGATTATACTCGCCAAAAAGGGCTTTGTATCTACCAAAATGACCAGTAAAAGTGAAATTCCGCCTATCAAAGACTAACCAAATTAGTGGCCGGACACTAGCACCAGCGCATTTAAAATAACGCCCATGGGCTTTGCCTTTTAAAATCCAACCGAACATCAGCAATATGTGTTATGTGTATGGTATTTAATCGACAGATTCAGCTTTAATATTAGCGAATTTCAATGAAATACTTGGACTCGACAAACTCGCAAACTTCTAATTGAAATTCTCTGAACTATCCATTCCACCTAGGCCGACACGACTTATAACTTGATTGATAAACATTTTTTTCGGTTAACCTGTTATGTTCCACTGCTGGTCTCTCCCGAAATTTTTAGATAACCCCTAAAACACATCATAAAGTATTTATTCTTCTAAGATTTAGATTATTAGTCTCAATAGATATTGTCCAACCAAAAGTCAACCTTAAATGGACCTATTGTTTATTTTGACTGCTTATTTTCACTCTGGACCCAAAATAATAAAAACATTTTTATTCGCAGCAACCACACCGCTATCTACATTTCCTAAACGAAGCTGACAAAAAAGAATCACTTCTGCCAACGCAAAATAAGCGCAGAATAAAGGTCATTGCTCTTTTTATCTTCACTGCATTGCATTGTATTCGTTTTACTATCCGATGCATCCATGTCTCAACATTGCGCAAACCGATACCTATATGAAACAGTCGTAATGTTTTAAGTATTCTTTGTGTTTTATTCTCTCAGCATCGGTTTATGTTTTAATATTACAAAATGCAGTTTAATAACATTAATTGCTCTTGCAATAGAAGCTGGTAAGTTTTATTTTAGCAAACTTGTATTACAAAAGCTCGGTAAACATTAATTTAGGTATCCAAGCTTTCGTACTCGTATATTCTAAATAAATATTAGTTGAAAACAAAATGAAAAAAATATGGTAAGGTAATTTTTACGCAATTTTGAAAATAATACCTTTAGATCACTATTAACAAAACTAAGTGTGTGTATGAGCTTATGTTTAGAAGCGGTTTTTAGCCCGGGAATACACACTCGTCGTTCTTTTTGCTTTGCAAGGCTCTGCTTAGATAGGTTACACCCTGATCTTTGAACATGTTCTGTACATATTTTATTTTCTTATTCTGTAGGTATCACTTTCAGTAGGTATCTTGATACTTTTGAGTTTTTCTTTGTGTCGTTTTCCACCAAAATATTGTGCTATACCTATTTTACTTAACATTACTTGAGTAAAATTGCCTGGTATCATGTGTAAACTGATTTGAACTGATTTTGAACTGAACCGAATAAGAGAGAAACTAGTGCTAACCAAGAATATTGTAGCCATGTTTATTTTTGAATAGTATAAGCGCAACCAGAAACATAATTCAATTTTATGTTTCGTATTCTGTTACAACGTAGAACAAATTCAGAATTTTGCAATGAAACAGAATGTCCAATCAAATACTTTTGTTGTTTTCAGAATATTTGGCTTTTAGTCCTTATTTCTTTTTAGTTCAATTCAAACATATATTTTTTTGTGTTTTATGTGATTTTGTTAATACAAATGCCTAAATTTACAATATTTTTAACGTATTAATTAAAAAAAACTGTTTTTAATTTTGGTGTCGCATATTTTTACGCACTTGAATCCACTAATATTTTTCTTTTCTAAAAAAATGGAAACTACAATACATGACCTAGATATATATGAGAAAAGTATCAAACCCTCTAATTCTTTCCTCAACAGAAGCTGCTGATAAGTATCTCGTGTGCCCTCCTAATCAATCTCCTTTAGCAAAGGAAGTCGATATTATGTAACAGATCACTTCATCTCACACTGTCGATAAAGGCAGCCTGTTTTTTGCGTAATACAGACTTTTTGCGTTAGACCACATAGCACTGTTAGACCTCATAGTAATGTTTGTGAATACCGTAAATACAGTCACAACTTTGATCAAGAGCGTTGCAGCAAAGCATTTCTGAATAATCGAATATTATAAGTGTATAATATTCGACTGTATTTACGGTATTCACAAACATTACTATGAGGTCTAACAGTGCGCGCGGACGGGTCACAGGGTCCCAAAAACCTATTCATAGATGATACTGGAGTGGCAATTGGCACAGACAAATGCCTTACTTCACATAATATTCCTAGTTTACTGAGGCAAGTATTGTTTGTAAATAGCGGTGTTAGTATCGCAGAGGGCTTGAAAAGTTTGTAAAAAAATCAGGCTCAGTGCATTCAGATCCTCCTACATTAGAAATCCTTTCAAAATATCTCGTCAATAGCTTATCAGGTTCAGTGCCCGCATGTAACCCTTAACGTGTTCCTTAACCATTGGAAGGAACAACCGAAGAGCATTAATAACCAATAACCATTGTTCCTGTGATGTAAGATGAACTGAATTATATTATGGATAAATTATTACATAATTTAAGTATTTTTTCTTCTCGTACAACGATCATATATATTTTTGTAACTGGAGATAAAGTGTCATCGAGTTTGTATACGATATATGGTGTCATATCGACGTAGATCCCGTTTTTGTGTCAATGATTGATGGTATCTGTTCTTGCCTCTCCAATATCAGCGATGAGATCCTACGTGACCTCTATCCGAGGTTAGGTATTTGGGCTAAGGAATTTCTCTGCAATATTTGAACAAATACCTATGTTATGATGTAATTTGATAGTTATGATCTTAATGTAAGAACTGACGACCTCTGTGGCGCAGTGGGTGAATGTACGCTTGGGACGCAGAAGGGATTTCCGCCGCGGGATAAATATTTGTATGATCTGCAAGTAGTTATCTTGGGTCTGGGTGTTTCTATGTATAATTTGTATGTATTTACGAACAAAATGTATATTTGTAGTACTTATATCAGTTATCAAATGAAGTTAAGTTTGTATTTTGAGCGTCAGCATAAGAATTAGTTAAACGTAGGTACTGCTTTTTACCACAAGAAACCAGTATGAACTTTGGTTTTTAATCACTACAATATGGCAATACTCACCAAATAAGATCTCAGTATAGTTGCTTTTAAGTCAAAAAGCATTTATTCAGTAGGACCGCTGATATTACTTAGAGGAGTCTTTAACCTAATGTTTTTCTTGTTGTTAATACCCATCTTTGCTTTTGATTTATAATATTAGGATGCTATCACGAAAAGGCTCGTGCCTCAAGTGATAAACAGCTGACATTCTGCACATACATCACGGGGCCGATGCTATTCGATCATACCGAGTCCGAGGGGCCGTTGGAATTTCACTCTGAGCTTCATAATAGAGGCGTAAAGCGTAAAGCGACTTCAGAAAGTCGGATTTTATATACTATTCTGTGTTTAATATTAAAAATAACGATACCATTAAAAAAAAATGTGTTTAATATTAAAATAGCGATACCATTTAAAAAAAAATTGTTTTCAATGTACGTAAAGTTGAATGTGTCTACTACACAGGGTGTAATATTTAGATCGGTCAGTACGGAAAAGTCTGAAACTAAGACATACGAAGATTTGTTCTTAGAAACAATGTCGTCGATTTTAGTAACAAGAAAAACTGCATTCATAAACTGCATGATTTTTTTTTCTGAAATTAATAAAAGCATTGTTTTAATATAAACGAACATAAACATGTAGTTTTAATATAGGTTTCTTTCATAACATCAGTTCTCGTAAAAATCGTAACACAATTTGCGGTTTCGTAAAAAATAGTTCGAAAACAACTCAATTTCCTCAGGATTGGGCTTCTGCATCACATCCCTATTCTCAACTATGCCCCATTTATTTTAGTTCTTCGATTTGTTATGGACGAGGTATATCTGTGGACGTGGAATACTTGCGGAATCTCGCAATAAAAATATGGTTTGTTTTGTTTGGAACGGCGTATTTTTTATTGCTTGAAAAATATTCGCTTAAAGGCTAAAATAAATATCTCTTCATACAATCGATACTTTATATTTCTAAATT
Organism: Epirrhoe alternata; assembly: GCA_963565295.1. Taxonomy (NCBI): domain Eukaryota; kingdom Metazoa; phylum Arthropoda; class Insecta; order Lepidoptera; family Geometridae; genus Epirrhoe; species Epirrhoe alternata. Next base: position 4,553,761 of record OY751381.1, on the reverse strand, counting down.
TTATTGTGGTGATTTAGTAAAAATTTTGAAATGTTTTGACCATATGCAAAACTTGAAAATTTTAGGTTGTATGAAGTTGTAGTACAAGACTTCTTTGTCTAGAAAAAGCTTATATTTTGGTTATAAACCTACTGGTTCTGAAGACATAGTAGCTTTAAAACCATGAAATGTATAATAACTTCCGTCGTTGACGGTACCAAAACTTACCGCAATACATGAGCATTGTTTATTGTATACTCGTGGTTATTCAACTTTTGTTGTTTTCATGATTGCATACCTGAAACAAATGTAAAAAAAAGTTAGATAGAAAATACTTTACTGCACAGCATATTTGAACAAAAACTACAAAATGCCAAAACGATAACAACCACAAACAATCGGCAATAATAAAGAAATGTTATGTTTGCAAATTATTTTCGTATAACATTAACAATAAAAGCTATGCAAACAACAGTTCACCATAACTCAAACATTTAATCCAGTTCACTTTGACCACACAACCAAAACAGAAAGCTTTTAACCGACATGTCAAAAATTACTTTCGCGCTAACTAGTAGCTGCTAAAATTATGCGGGAAGTCAAAACAGAAACCATGTCTAGGTAAATATGAGCATGCACCACAAACAGGCAAGACAGAGCATGTTTTGCAAGAAACAAAGAGATTGGTGAATAGGAGAGATGAAGCGGACGATTTCTTGTTGTTTTGGAGCTTTGAAAGCATTGTGTGCTCTAAGACTATTAAGCTAATGTAAACATCATGCAAGCGACAGGTTTTTTTATCAAAACTGGATTTTATATCAAATTTTTTGCCACGGCTTCATTATTTATGTGGATTTTGTGAATCAATTTGGTAGGTATGTTTGTTATTAGGTATCTTTATTTGACGACCTCTGTGGCGCAGTGGGTGAAAGCCCGCTTGGGACGCAGAAGGTTGCGGGTTCGATCCCCGCGGCGGGGTAAATGTTTGTATGATATGCAAGTATTTATCTCGGGTCTGGGTGTTTCTATGTATAATTTGTATGTATTTATAAACAAAAAGTATAAGTAGTAGAATCAGTCATGTAATACCCATAACACAAGCTCTGCTTACTATGGGGCTAGATGATGCTGTGTGAAAAAGTCCAGCATTATTTATTTATTTATTATCTTTCTGTTATTCTTATACTCGTACTACATACTCATATTGACAGAGAATTTACTAACACACAAAAACCATAGATATCTTACTGCAAATGATGTGTTCGGTTAGTCAGTCAATTCACACTGAGTCAAATCCCAGATGGGACGGCGGGACTGCCCGATTGACCTAGGTGTTGGTAGTTACTGCAGTTTGTATTAATCGGTTTTAGTATGCAAGGTAGGGTCACCTCCCTAAGGGATGCCGATGTCGTGTAGTTATTAATTTTATTACGTGTAATGTAACCAGATGTATTTTACGAAACAACATCATGCTTACCTACTAGCTGATTGGCTGATGACTGATTTTCGTCCCAAAAGAACTTGGTTAAGTAGAATGTACTTTTGGATTTAAAAAAATAATTAAAGACGATGGATGGATCATTGAAAAGTGCTTCAGAAAAACACGATTGACTCATTAATTATGAACCATTATTAATAAGGTTGTGTAAAATGATGCGTCATTTTATTAGGTACTCTCATTAGGTCCCTCTTCAAAAGTATTACCTTCATAAAAAACTTTTAGGAATGTATGTCTGAATGGTTCAAATTTTTGTAGTTCAAAATAAAAATACCAACAATCTGTGCAAGAACGGACCCACCATTGTGATTTTGAATCACATTAGCAAGACTTTGGCAGAGAAACAATCCTCAAGTTACTTTACTCCGATAGGGTGACCAAAGGTTTTTAGTTATACTAAATTATTAAAGAAAATCATAATTTGTTAGAAGTATCATTCCATCATCATACCTCCTGCGAAAGCACAGCAGCCCGGGTAAGATTACCAAAAGAGCGTTTCTAACAGCTAAATGTTCTTTGTGGATTTAGTGTGTTCCATCACGATTTTTTTTTCAGCTTGAAACTCTTTTGTAAAATGTATGAGATAGAAACAAAAAGACAACAAAAAAAGTTTGCGGTCTTTTTTCTTACAATAGAACTGTTGGAAGAAAACAACATTGTAATTGAACTTATTTTTTTCTAGTGAAACATAATACCTACTCAAATATCTCCATTTTGAACAATGAGTTCCGTTAATGAAATTAAATTACAGCGCGCGCAGATATGCACATACAAAGGGGCAAATTCCTTAAAATTAGTCGCGTGGTACGGAACGTAATCCAAGGAAAGCATGTCGCCACCATTAGCCCTCGCAGTTTTTGCATCGCCATACAACGGGAGCCATTGTGCCGTGGAATAAATTTACATTTTCACATTCCTCTCTGGATGAAATCTTTTTGCTTTCAGACGAAAGCTTCAAAGATCGCAATTGCTTTGTATAAGTCGCACGAACTCTGCATGCTTTGCATTCTTTCTTTGTCTTGGAGTAAGAAATCTAAGGTTTTGAGATCGAACAACGTACTAATGGAAATATCATCATTCATTACTACCTATCAGTAGCCGTGTTGGATCAATTCGATAGGGCACAATTCAGCTGTAAATCAATGTATTTTTCGTTGCTAAAAATTCTAAACTGTGAAGAGAGATATCGTGAACTACTCAAAAAGGCGCGTAGGCGGCTGTGTAGAGCATACACATGAAATGGTAGATATTCCATTCTTTGATAGATATTCCATGCGTAAGATTAGGCACGGTTTCAGCAAAAAGTAGGTAGGCATGTGCCAAATTTCCTTTCGTAGAGCATAACCATATATATACCTATCATAATGAATCTTGCATCTAAAGATTTGAAACTAAACTGACTCACAATTATAAGGACGGTTCATTTTTTTATTTATACTTACTTTATTTCTTACTTCAAATATCTTTAATATTTATTTATCTCCGAAAAACATTTTAATACCATCATGAGAATGTCAATTTACTTGAAAAGCCTTAGGAAAGTCTTGTCTGAACGGAAAAAGAGGGACGGCTCATAAATATTCATGTCAATTTTGTCGCCGAAAAGTCATTGTTAAGTCAATTTCCAATAAAGGCTAAGATGGGGAACTAGCGGGGCATTTACCTGGTTTTGTAGATACCTACAAAGATTACACAGAAGAGATGTACAGAAAGCTATGAATAAGGAATAATCTTGTAAAGGAAGCGTATTATTGATGATATTGTTGCCCTGGTTCTTCACGGTATTGATCGCGAAAGTTTGAGAAAGACGAGCTGTTGTTTATGCACACCCAAATATTATATTTCAGAAACGTTATTCTTGAAGACCCGTCTTTATAACCAATGTGTTCTGCCCACTATGACTTACGGTGCCGAGACATGGACGCTCACGAAGGAGACTGTGCACAGGATGCGAGTAGCACAGAGAGCCATGGAGCGTGCCATGCTCGGCATCACTCTTTTAGACCATATCCCCAATACCGAAATTCGCAAGCAGACTAAAGTAAGCGATGTCAGCAAGCGAATATTGGGGCTCAAGTGGAGTTGGGCAGGACACTTGGCCAGACGCGGTGATGACCGGTGGAGCAGAGTGATTACCGAGTGGTGCCCCCGGGAGGGCTACAGACGAGTAGGTCGTCCGGCAGCTAGATGGGTTGACGACATAATAAAAACAACAGGTCGAACATGGGTCAGACTAGCGCAAGATAGGGAAGGTTGGCAAGAGCGAAGAGAGGCCTATGCCCAGCAGTGGGATGAAAAAGGCTGCGGATGATGATGATGATGATGCTTCTAAAATACATTTTAGACATTACCTACATGTATAACTGATTTTAAAGATGTAGTGAAAAATCCACTATGAATGATAAACTTAATAATTTAAAGAAATCCCACGTTGATTAGAAGAACTACTAAATATAGTAGCATCTTTATGTTGGCAACATTTGAAAATTAGATTTTAGATGGCAAGTGGCAACACTTTTGTCTGCCCCAGTTGTTTTGCGTCCCTTCAGAAAACGTTCGAAGCGGTCTATAAATAAGTGGATGGGTGACCGCCAGTGGCATTTTCATCTGAGCGCTTCCGTGCTTCGGAGGGCACGTTAAATTGCCGGGACCGGCTATTTAAGTCGTTAAGCCATGACGGAAGCCTTGAGGCGGCCTAAAAAACTCCGTCACCAGAGTTGGCCACTGACTCATACGAACTTACTTACTTACTAGAAAACATTGTGTGAATTTGAAAATATTGTAAAAACTTAAATAGGTAATACAGTCCATTGAAATTAAAATTACACGTCTTTTATTATACACACGTGTTGTTATATTTTCTACGGTACAAATCTAATAAAACTAAATCATATGGTGTTTGGTTGTTAGAATTAGTACTGATGAGATGCGGAAACAATGCGGAAATACAAAAGACACATCTAGGTCAACAGCGAGAGGGTGTCAATAATGTGGAAGTATTGTTTTGATGTGTAACAAACTGAAGCTATTCCGCTGCAAATAAGCCGGTAGTATCATAATTTATTATACTAGTAGAATAGCTTTACGGCATTACGAAATAAAAAAGTTATTAGAAGCATACAAATTCTTGCCGTAAGTGTAAAAACAAATGCAATCTACGACTGGCAGTATCCTGGATCAATTGGGGCATCTAATAGATCGTTTGATGGTAAATCTCTTGTAAAATAAGGTGGAGAATGATAATTATATAAGTTTACCATTTTCCTACGACAACGATTTTATGAAAACACCATCCAGCAACTTGTCGTTTCACTCGAACCAGTGTGATCAAAGTCAAAGTCAAATTCAAAGTCAAAAATCATTTAAATAAATACATTTTTTTTTGGGGCCTATCATTCTTTTATCCATGGATGTGATCCATGGTGATCCATGGATTCATTGAGTTGGAGCAAGAAATGATGAAATGAACAAGCCTTAAAGATGCTCTTTTCGTGCGCTATACGTTCAATATTAACTTGTAGAGATAGAGATCCTACTAAGATCGGCATCTGAATTCCGCCACAAGCATCTGTGTCACGTAATCCCAAGACGAAGTATTCCGTTCCTCAGCTCAGCACTAGTGAAGCAGAATAAGGCAGCGTTGTTGATAGATAGTAGAAAGGTTCTAGACGGTAGAACAATTACTCATTGTAACCCCAGATTTGGGTTTGCTCTGAAAATATAAACCAGTGTTTACTTTGTATAGCGCGATCATTTTGTTCGCTTACTGAGCCAATATACACAAGCTAATGGTATCGTACATAAATGACTGGTATCCGCCAGTGGCTTCACTCTCGTGATTTTAAAATATTAATTAGTTATTATGCTATTCCTGGTATACGCCCATCGGATGTTGCTTTCTATAATATTTTAAATCTGAATTTTGATAAAACACAAACATTTTTATATGTTTGTGTTTTATTCAAGAGTCAATCGCAGACGTATTTAGATGAAACTTCGAAAATGTATAAAAATCGTACTCTGGCCGACTTTGCCGCCATGTTTTTCGCACAGCATGAGATCTAATAGCTTTTTGCGGTGGAATGAAGTCCTATATATAGTATAAGCTATGATAGTTAAAACTGCCGTCAATCCTAGCCATCATGTCTAGTTCAAAAGCTAATAACTAAGCCTATGTAGTCAATATAGCCAGTTCAAATTACCAAGTGACTATACTGTATTCAGTGGTCTCTGAATAGCTGAAGCTATTGATTGAGGCCGATAATATTCGGATCATCGTCGGCTCCCTTTCACCGCATTCATGTTATCTGAAGATTACAATAGATTGATTGATATACCTCGATTATTGAAATTACCAGTAGTCCACACGCTTGGGGTTGATGTGGAATTGTATGGATATATGGGTTCTATAAAGCCAGGTGAGCCGTGTTGGTCGAATGGGGTTGTGCCTCGACTTTCAATCAGAAGGTCGTGGATTCGAATCCCGGCCGTGCATCAATGGATTTTTAGTTGCGAAAAATTTATATGCACTTTAACACGAGCTCTTAACGGTGAAGGAAAACATGGTGAGGAAACCCGCAGCTTAGTCAGCTCCACATGTATTGACGTCGTCTTTCCTTTGGGCCAGGCTGATTAAACTAAAATGATGGTTTAGGTGCTGGGCAAGCCTATTTCATCTCAAACAATGTCCCAGGCACTACAGCGTCCCGTTGAGTGTAGGCATGGATTGCCTCCGGACGCTGTATAAATCATCTAATATAGATGTTTTTTTTTTAAAGCCAGGTACTGTTCTCGTCTTCTGCATCTAAGAATTTTACATTGTGGGATGCGCATACCATTGTCTTCAAAGTAAAGAAAAAATACTTAGCAAATTCGAAGATTAATATGCTCCACACGTACGAATATGGTGATGGCTATCCTATGGATATTGCCGTTTAATTTGAGGGTATGGTTAATGTACTGGGCATGCCTACTCATGTGAAGATTATCCCAAACACTCTAGAATCATATTATGGGTAGGTTGGCTTGCTTATTAATGATATAAGTATCTAGGTAAAGTCGAAGTATAATGTATAAACATTATTAAATGTGTTTATTTACCTAGATACTTCTTTAATTATTTTCTGCAAATATGACTGACATGCGGTGCAGTGGTTTCAAGGTGGCTGAGCAAAGTCTTATCCATTTAGGTACAAGAAAATAAGCAAACTTGTTTACAATGTTTACAAGAGTACAGATTTCTAACGGCCGATAGTTGAGACGGACTATACTTCTCCATACTCATTATGAGCCGAAGTATGTTCCGTTTTAGGAGGCTACAGGTTTTAAGTTTTTACGAATAAGTAAAAAAAATGGGAATAGTTTTACTGACTTACCTAAAATAGACAGTACAATCAAACAAATTACCTAATTAACGTTCCGATAGGCACTACAACATTAATCCTCAATTTGGCTTAAAACCCACGATGCGTTCAAACCGACACATATTACTTTCCCAAGAACTATCAGCTCTATTATCTAGCGTTTACTCGTACGTCCTCACTAATTCCGGGATTATGTGGTTACTCCCGGGGCTCAGGGACTCAGGACGCAATCAATAAGGCAGTCGGTGCACTGGGATCATCCAAGTAAATGAGGTACATCTTTCAACTCCAACCTCATTTTCGAATTCATTTTTGCGCTGCAATAACGGTTTTTATAGATCTGGATGAATATCTATCTCTAGATTAAACTTACTTTTATGTGGTTTGTGTGTGGTTTTGAATTTAAGAGGTGAAGGAAGGGTATTCATGAAAATTCAACCAAAGTGTCGACTGCCCAGCCGATTTGGAACTTCAGTGGAGGTCGTGGTTTCAAATTCCGTATTATGGGTGCAATTTTTGGTAATTTAATTATACACCTTACATCTTTATTATTTCAAAATATCAACGTTTTTAAATAAGACTTTATAAAGAACTGGATTATTCGTCTGCACAAAACTTCGTCCTAACACACCGTAATTTTAAAAGCGAAAATGCTATTCGCACCTCACCCTACAAATCTTTATTCGTCAACCAAGCTCCCCCATCTCTTTGCTCCCCTATAATATTATACATTCTAATTTCTCCTGTAGAAGGGATTACGACATTCATTATGCGGACTGCGAAGGATTTGAGATCATTGACGTCGTCTTTGAATCGTTAGTCAATAGGAGCCTTGGATACAATTCGAGCTAGCTACAACTGAACCGGACAGAATTTAAATCTTGCAAGGCGGTATCAGTTAGTGTGAGTTGTTACAACATGTTTCAACCAATCTTCAAACTCAAAAAATGAGGGATCATGCTCATAAATATCTCAACTATAAGTAACTCTAACTCGTGAGTATTAGAAACTACGAGTAATACAACACCCAGATCCGGAACAATTATTTGCAAATCAAACATTTGTGCAGCGGCGATACTCAAAGTCCCTTGCGCCTCAGCTAAGCATTTGCCCACACCAATAATGAATGTTGCTTTGTGACATTAAACACAATTCAACATATGAGGTCGAATTTGAACACACACTAAGACCCTACGTGTCGATCCACACGTCCAAAATCTATTGAATAGACTTGTTCACATCTTTTAGACCGACTCCTGTTTAAACTATGGCGTTGTTTTAACAAATATTGACCATACGTCTTCCAGAAGGTCTCACATGTGACAGTTTTATAGAAAGCGGGATAGCGTTGGCTTGCTATATAAAAAAATAGAACCTTTGAGAAATTGGACCGCTTGCAATAATTAATAGAGTTAGTAAAATACAAGACACTGACTGTTGTTGTGATGACTGAAGTTGTTTGAGTTTTGACTTAAAAGGTTCATCATCTTGTGTTTACCAAATGCGAGGTATTAGAGTCACACCAATGAGAATGTGTCTGTGTAAGTACTCGTATATCATCTGCCTACCATATAGATTAGAATATACACTATGATGTATACTAGTGTATCATAGATATTATTAGTAATCACATTATGTACGAGTCTTTATTGCAAAATTATGCACATGGTATTACTGATATTTGTTTTTAGTCGTTCATGAATAGATTCAACAGTTTCATTATTTTAGCTTTTAGTGTAAATGCAGCAAGTTACATCGCATTTGACAGCACTGCAAGTTGGTTCCGTACCATTAGCACCACTTTAAAATTTTCTCAAATCATAGAGAGTCGACGCCGACGTGCCCTGAGACCCACGGAAGCTTTGTTATTGCTACTAGCACTCACATGTTTATTTTTGACCTACCTACATAGCATAACATTGACGCTCAAAAAGGCTAGTAAAGCTACCTATCATCACCTAAAAGAAAGCTAAGCTCCAAGCTATGTTTGTTCCCAGCATTGATTGCGAAAGAACAGGGGAATCAATTCGCCTTTAAGACTATTCAAAGTCCCAGTGGTCCTATTGAATAAATGATTTTTACTTTGACTTAGATCACAAGCACTGTGACAACATGAAAAACGTGTGCCAATAGTACTAGACCGCAACAAACATCGCCGTGCGCGGGAAACTTTGTTGACAATGACTGATGTGGTCCATCCCCTTCCCGACTGGCTCGAACGTGCCATTGAAAGAAACTTGTCTAAACTCAATTCCAAGACAGAATACACGACCCACTTCAACTTTGGCCATGTATTTTGATATCAAGTTTGTAGTTTGGGACATGTGCTTTCAAGTAATAATGCGGCAGAGCTTTAGTTTCATAAGCTGTGTTCTCATTAGATACACGTGTCAGAAGCAATTTCAACGATTTGCGTGTCTAGTGTAGAAGCAATTTCAAGTGTTTATTTATTTCACTGTTGAGTGATTTATAAATGAATGTATTTATTGAGGATTCTATAGACTTATTTTAGGTAGTAAGTGAGTAGAATCCGCACCAGAAACCATGTAAGTTAACAATAAACTTTGTAAATATGTAAATGAGTTTGAAAAATATGCGCATCTTTACTAATAAACTGATACAAACAACGAAAAGCTGGTGAGACAAACACACGACGTCCAATCTGTACAGACACTTACTGACGCATATACATTTCGTGAAGGTTGTAATGGTAGGTACTTACTTGAAAAGGGTACTACGTGGGTAGGAGGACTATACATTGTGTCGTCTATTCAATTCCTTACTAGTACAAGGCTAGCATAATCTATTGGGTATATTGTTTCAGGTGAAACAAAAGAGTATAGGTACTTGGTAAGAAAACAATAAGAACAGCCGATAAAGTTGGAATTTCACCGTAGGTCCAAGTAGTGCCTCACTCAACTAAGTATCTCACCGTACGATCATGGGGACTCTACTTCCGGCCGTGCATCAAAATTTTTCAAATCAAATCAAATTGTTTTATTGCGTATTATGGGTACTATGTAACAGGTGTTATTGATACAGTAACGGTCAGCCATAATCAACGACTTGCGCATGCAATATTTACATATTTCATTAATTAAATTATATAATAAAAATGCAAGTTACGAATTTATATGTCCAAATAAAATAAGATTAAATAATGTCAATATTCTTGTCCGATAGATATTCATATTTTTGTTTAGTAGGTAAGTAATGAATGACTTTTATATTAAAATGTTTGTACTCGACGTATGCTAATCAGCAGGATCTAGAGATTCCTAGTTTTAAGCATTAACATCAGCTACTCTGTAACCTAGGTCCACAAGCAATAAATAAATAAAATATACGAATTCATTTATTGTATAATAGGCTTTTTCAATGAGCAGCTTTTTTAATTTTGTTTTGAAAGTATTAAGGCTTGGAGCATTTAGTATAGCTTCAGGCAGGTGATTGTATATATGAGGAGCCATACACATCATACTTTTGTTAAATAGTGCAGTTTTGTTTTTAGGAAAACATATTTTATTATTGTGCCTGTTACTTTTCATTTTGTCTACGATTAAACATTCAGAGATATGCTATAAAAACTATAAATTTACGATAAATAGAGATATTATACCTACTCGGATTTAGGCAAAGTCGGTGCCTTTCATTTTTATGGACTGTGAATTTTGGAGTAAACAAGCATGGCCTAAGCCGATTTACTCCTTCTTAATCCGCTTTTAGGATTAAACGGTTTAATACCTTGCCTGTAACATCTCTAGTTTTAAAAGATACTTATATTAAATATTACATTATGCTTTACATTCGGAATTTAATATTGTTGCCTTACGTCAAAAAAAACATACGTACTATGACCATGTAGGGTAGGTAAGTCCTCGATAGTATGGCGGTCGAAAGTCACAACGAGTAGGATGAATTATTCCATTCTTCCTACTTCTACGAGTATAATCCTGACAATGACAAGTAACCCTAGTGAGTATTTATTTACTCTATAGATCCTTGTATTGAGATTATTTATAATACTAATATAGGAACGTTTCATAGGAAACTTTTAATTCAAAACCTTTTGAAACGACTACAAATCATTACGAACGTTATAAAGGTTGCCTCCATCCTAATTTTATAGTGAAACGACGTGCTTAGGAATAACATTAAGAGAAATGTTGCGAACTTAAAATCCAAAGGTAGATTTTAATGCGCATAGTTCCAGCACATTAGTGATGCTACTGATTATTCTGTGGCGCATCTCCGCTCATTAAAGCGGTCACGCTAACTTGAAGGAAGCGATAAAAGCCCAGACGGAATGGCTTGTTGGCAGCTTTCAGAATATCATTGTCTTGCTTACACCACCATATAATTATGATTACCTACTTATTCTGTTGCTTGAGAGATAGAGCAGATACCCAATGTGATATTGACATTATTTTTTCTGAAACAATCTTTGTATTCGGAAAATTTTAATACCACGCAGACTTAGTTAGGTAGGTTTTTATGATTATTCTATATACGATTTGAAATATTTGTTTTGTAATGTATTATGTTACTATCATATCAGTTTCTTTCCCAAAATAAATTTTGATAACACCACGTTCGTTAGCCAATTCAACAATATGACCAAAAAACTCCATGAACGACAAAAAGTGTGCGTACATTCATTCATCATTAGAATTGCATTCCGCCCCAAGAAATCAATCTTTTTGACGTCCTACTTTTTATCTTGATGTCGGTTTTTTGTAGTCATAATAAAAATGAGCATCTGTAGGAACACTAATCAAACGAGGTTATTACTTAATCGAATGGAGAGCTTTGGCCAACATTTCATACGACGTCCCTTAGTATTTTTTTTTACGTATGCACTGCTGGGCAAAGGAACTTTCCAAGATTTGCGATCGTCGTTTCGCCAGTCAGACCAGAATCAGTATTCTGTGCCGGAATGCATTCATTAGACAATTTTAAATTGTATTTCATTTATAAATCTACGTAAAATCACAAAACTCAAACCAAACATCTCGATTTTAATGAGAATCTTTTAAGACGCCTTAATACCTCATTTAAAAGTAAAACAAAAAACAAAGCGGTCTTTAATATAATCCGAAGGAATAGGATCAATGTAAATTATCCAGAACCGGGTGCACATTTACCATCTCTATCGGGCGTCGAATGTTAGAAAGAGAGGGTGCAAAACTTGCTTGGCATGGCGCCTTGGCACAACAGTATGTTTGAAACTGGCGCCAACAAGCAGGAGATTTACCCATCCGTAATGGCATGGCTCTTATTAATACCTACGATACTGGTAATGTTTTCGGCGGGTAATGGGCGCAACATGATTTTGATTAATTATCACCTTGTCTGTAACAAATACAATCGTCGTTTCTATTCGTAGAACCTACTTTCAACGGTCAGCCGAAAGTGATTAAGACTAAACAAATGTCATCAAATGTGTCACTTTGCATCATCTGATTATGATATACTCTTACAAGCACTAGATTGTATCTCTGTATCTCCGCTGAGCAGTGACCTAAATACGGCTGAGCTACGACCATGTTGTTTTTAAGAAGACAGTTAATAAGCACCTTCTGGGTACGATCGCTCCATCGTAGACCTCACTCTTGCCTGTGTAAGTTTCGAGGTCAAGAGCCAACCCATTCATCATCATCATCATCCTGCCCTTTATTCCAATTCATCAAAAAATAATTACGTTTTTAAAAAAAAAGAAAAACCGACTTCAATGTTCGACTCTACCACGGCGTGACTCAGGGAATCAATAAGCCATACATACAAATCTAAATAAGAATAAGTTTTTTTTAAATATCATCAAGTACAAGCTTTTAATGGATTACCGTGATCTGATTGAACTCACCGATGTAAGTACAACATTTCATTTCAATCAACCTATTTTCTGAGGAGTTCCGTTCTCCATCATCGGATCAGCTCGCAGTCATCATATTTCAAATTAGTAAATGAAACTTGACCGATGTAGTGAGTTTCAACTCAATCAACCTATTAACTGAGGAGTTCCATTCTCCATCATCAGATCAGCTCGCTGTCACTATATTTTAAAATTTTAGATGATACTTGATCTACAAACCGAGTTTCAACTAAATCGGTCGATTATCTGAGGAGTTCCCTCCATCATAAGATCAGCTCGCTGTCACCATTTTTGAAAATTTTAGATGATACTCAATCTACGAACCGAGTTTCAACTCAATCGGCCTATTGTCTGAGGAGTTCCCTGGAACAGCTCTTGACTCCATCATCAGATAAGCTTGAAAGAAAGAAATAAATAATGCTAAACAGATAATGCTTAGGCTCCACCGGCGTCTAAAGGCAATAATTACCAAAACTGCATACATTTTATGACAAGTCTCGCGACACGTGAGTTCCTGGCATTAGTAAATTGTCAATTTGACATATTGCATAGAGAGTCTTAGACTTATCTGTCGATTCGATTTACAATGGCTAGGAGGGAAGGTTTTTAGAGTTTTACGGGCAAATTATCAAACCCTCAGGAATAAAATTTATATGGGACCACCTCTGGAGTATACCCTTTCAAACAAAAAAATAATTTTGAAAATCGGTCCACAATTGGCGGAGTAATCGCGTAACATGATACAAAAAAAAATAATAAAAAACATACAGGCGAATTGAGAACCTCCTCCTTTTTTTGAAGTCGGTTAAAAAGAGATTGACTTTGAGATTGACGTAAATAATTTAATAGGAGATATATTCAAACAATTTTTATTTTGTTAGCGCTGGAGAGACGACCTCGACTCCTCTGATAGTGGGTGGTGGAACCTATCAAAGGAGAGGGATGGTTCGAAAGAGTTGGTGGAGACCTTTGCCCAGCAGTGAGGCAGCATTCATTCATTAAACTTAAGAGCTCAGCTCTTGTCGGTGCAATGATGCAACTTCCTCCACCTCTCCCTTTCCAATGCGGATTCCTTTACTTCTTTATACGACATGGCAGCATAAGTTAAAGAAAAATATTTACATATTAAAAAATGCCACTTTAGGTATAATTGCTAAAGATTGTAACATTTTTTTATCGCGTACTGCTGAAAATACATTTTATAACGTTTCGTTTACGAATTATTTTATTCACAAACACTTGTCTCTCGAGTCAGAGCCTCGAATGGCGGGATATTATTTACTTAGGTATTGGAAGGATATGGAAATAAACAAACGTTAATGGAATCGTATTATTTATATCGTATGGGTAAGTAAAAAAAAAGATTTTCTTTTTCATTTCATTTTCACACAGCATCATCTAGCCTCAAACTAAGCAAAGCTTGTACTATGGGCACCAGATAATAGAATGAATATAAAATAAATTAAGATTAGTTCCTTCGTTAAAGATATGGTTGCAAATTAAAATGGTAGGTACTAAACTTTGAAACGTTTAAAATACTGACTTATTCGAGTGAAATTTCAATCAAGTCTGATATCAATTTAGCAACGCCGAAGTGGATTTACATGATTCCAATTTACCCACCTGCCTCATCAAATTCCAAATCAGTATTCCGTCCTTGAAAGCTCCAATAAAGCTATGCAGACCTGAATCACACCACTAGGACCGCAGTCTAAGCCCTCTTCGAAGAAATTGTTCACTTTATTGCGAGCTCATGTTGAGCTCGACTTTATCGTTGAAAATATTTTGCAATGATGGGCATCTACATAGTACAAAAGACACACGAGTTTGATGACATTGAAAAACACTCACTGAAAACATTTAATAAAAATACACTAAGTTATTGGTAGTCTTCCATAAATACATACATATGAAAGACTACCAAAGAGTAATTAAAGTAAAAAAATAAATAATTAAAGTTTTGGGTGTAAATTATATCTGCAGTGATTTTTTTAGTTGTGATACAAAACATATCGCAATGTTTAAATTTTTTCAAGCGTACTGTGTCATTCGTGTAATCATTTTATTTTTAAACTTTGGTGAGAGCTGCATACATAAGTGTCCAGAGTCCAGTTTGCTTTCTTTTCGGTGTAATTTTATTTGAAACAGTAAAACCATCGAACCGGCGAGTCGGTGCTTCGCTTATCTGATTTCATCATGCGGGCGCAAGCTTCATTATGAAACGAAACTGCACAACATTATTTAGAATTAACCCTTCCAGGTCGTTCATCGAACAGGGTCGGAAGTATGTCAGTGAGAACTCTGCGAAGTTACGATTATTTTATGAGGCGATTTGCGAAGTAGACGGGGTTGGTCCATAACCAAAGGTAGTGAGAGCTTGGCATCGGTCGTCCCCGGGGACATAAGGTTGTGGACTAGTATACGCTGAACGATAAGCGGTGCCACATCCTGGATACTCATGGACATCTCATACAAACGTGGTATTATAAGTAATTTCATACAAGGTAGTGGCGTAACACCGTAGGTATTGTATTTTTTACTTTTACAGATTCAATTTCGATGACTTCCGTAGTGCAGAGGCGAAGGCCTGCTTACGACGCAGGTTGTGAGCTTGATTCCCGCCGCAAGACAAATATTTGTATGATCTGCAAATATTCTCATATGTGATTATATTGTAATAGTTTACAAAATTCTTAGCATTATTTATATGAAAAATTATATAGTTTACGCAACAATTTACCCGCTCCGCTCAGGTACTATGAGAGGCGTCACACTATATTGTATGCGGCAAGTTACCAACACCTCTAGTTTGTAGCGGTTATTGTGTTTGAAATTCTGATTTATGAGGTGAGGCGGGTTACTATAGAGATCCTAATACGATGCTGTAAACTGGTTGGGGTTATTTCAGTTGGTAGCTTTCATGGTATTGGGCATTCGAGTGGGTTTTTCAAACCGCTAAGGTGGAAAACATGTGTACGATTACAACGAAAGCCTCCGTAAATACTTGTAAAACTGTCTTAGTCTTTTTATGGATCTAAAATATAGATCATTTAATAATATAGAGTTCGTACAAAGCATTTTGAGTCTACATTTTTCATACGCACCGCCAAATTGTGGAACTCATGGCCGGGCTCTGTATTTCCCGAAAAGTACAATATAGGTGTCTTCAAATCAAGAGTAAATAGGTTCCTTCTAGGTAAGCATGCTCCATCTTAGACCTTACTACTGCTTAACATCAGGCAGAGTGAGGTCAAATGCTGACTTATTTAATTAAAAAAATTAATAGATAATTCAATATATAATTTATTTGTATTCTTGGGGATCCTTAATTTTTTTTGATTTGTCTAATGTAATAAGTAACGCATGAAAATGTTATTTGAAATACTAATTTGTTTTACATCTTCCTTATAAAATATTCTTGGAGTTCATTTTAATGGAAGCCAATTACCTATTTAATTCTGCATTGAAACATCTATTTCACTGTTGCCGCAAAGAAAACAAAATCAGTACCTAATTATATTGTTCCAATTAGTAATGAGTCCGTGTACTTTGTGTATTCCCAACAAATTTCTTCGCGTAGGCTACCAATTATGCTAAATTTTGTTGAAATTATTGTCTGTTGGAACGAGAGCTTTACTCGCACTGGCTGGTACAACTTAGTTGGTCTCCAGCATAATGCTGCTATTAACTTTAATGTAGTTTTATGACTTTCCTCTAAACTTGGAAGGGTATAAGTGTGTATGTATATTCCTCAATAAATACACTATGTGGAATCCCTGAAGCTGAAAACTAGAAACCTAATTCCAAACTAAATCACTTGAGGCCACAGAGGTCTTCAAAATCTATTGTTACTTGCCATTCTCAAAATCATCGTTTATACAAACTAATCAACAAGTAATCGTCTTCACGTCAATCTCCCTGAAGACTCCTTGAAACCAGTTCAACTATGAGATTTAATTAGAAAGTAGTTTCTGAAACCAGTAGACAAGAGTACAATCTAAAATACACTGTAGAAAGACGATGTTATGACACATTTTCGAGCAAACAAATGAAGAAGCTAGAGTTTAGCCGTTGGCCGTACCATGAATAAATTGTCGCCCTAAGGACGTTGCTGAGCTTTAGACAGCGAACTTCGGTTTTAAAAATTAAATCGTTAACAGCATCAAAGTTGGCAACTCTTTCGTTTAAAATATTTATTTGAAAACTACTATGAGAAGTCAGTACGCTACCGTACAATTTTGGTTTTCTTGAAAAGATGCAAAAAATTACGATTGAAGAGAAAAACACGAGAAGTCCCTTGTTTTGGCTTTGCGAACCTACCAAAGCCCGCTTTTGTTTTGAAAATGGTTATCTGCATCAAACTTGAAAACTCTTTTCTGTTTCTGGAGAACAAACACATTAGGGATCTCGCGTCTGCGGGGAGAGCCTGCGCGATAAACTTGTGCTGACGTTGATTTATGTCTCCGTTTGTTTGTCCCGGGGACAGCCGGCTCCCACTCCCGGTTCATCCGGAATACCGGTTAAGATAAGGCGTCTCTAATGCATGCTACAAATTACTGGACGAAATTGCTGTTTACGCATACATGGGGGACGACAGGTATAGGTCAGGGAATCTAGCTAGGTTAATTCAGTTTGGGAATATATTCATGATTTAAATGGAGAGTTTTAATGGAGCAGGGACCATAGAAGTCAGCGACCTCTGACACAATCCGAACCACTCTGATACAGTAGATCGATAGCGCGAACACTTGTAGTAAAAGAGTATAAAGCTTAGAAAATCGCGAAACCAATATTTTACTTTGTATGCCCTTTAATCGTTGTATGTCCGATGCGCTGGTCTGACCAAATTCGCACCACACTCGACACCACGGTACACAATTACACGTACACGGCCCAGCACACGGCCAGGGACAGAGGAATATGGAGAAACATCATCAGAGAGAAGGTGATACCCAAAGGAGGTCACGACCATCAGCATCAAGGAATACGACTCCAGGAGGAGGAAAAGGATGTCATCTAATAAACTATACCGCTATTTTTTTTATAGGTTAAGTAATTTATCGACCATAATAATATGGTTTTATATTGCTCTTAACAGTTTCTTCCATAAAATAGGTTTATGAAACACTGCAATGCGGCCGAGGCAGTTCGATGTGCATAATTAAACCATTTTATTAGCACTATACATAATATTAAGGAACTATTTATTGCCACTTAGAAAAGTTTTTATGCAAAATGCAGGTTAAAGTCCGTTTAGAGTTTCGATTTCTACTTTATTTTATTCTTGCTAGCTTGAATGGTAGTGGTTGCTTATTGTTATGTTCTAACTGTTTCAGCTTAGCCTGTGACGTAACCGGTAAATTGTCTAGGGATACGAGACTACCCTAGGCTTGGCTGAGATGTTAGGTATGGTAGTTATGTTGGTTAATGTTATTTCGTTACAGACTGTTGAGTGCTTACTGAGGATGTTATCGCATATCCCAAACTATATTGTATCATTGATCGTGGCATAATTATGTACGGTCAGCATGTCCAGCATTATTATTGATTTATTTATCCAAACAAACTGTTAGATTCATATTAGTAGAATAACAAATTAGTGAACCATTTTGACCTTATTAAAACAAAATATAGTGATCAATACAAATAAAACATCAATATCAGTCAAGCCGTCTAAGGTTTAATTATGAACACACGCAATCAATTTTTTCCTACAACATTTTGTAATCTGTTGTATGCGTAGGTAGTAAAAAGGTCAAGAAACAGTTTCTTTGTTCTTACAAACACAATTACTGTAAATAAATTAAAACCTTTCAGTCTGATACGCTAGTCCACCGGTAGGCGACTAGTGGGCCACGCGATCTCATAAATAAACCGCGTACCTACTAGGATCTACTTAGGTACTCAGTGAGCGAGCACCTAAAAAATCGGACTTTCTATCCGACTATTTGTATTGAGTCCAATATGTGGGCATGAGCGAGCACCTAAAAAGCCGGAATTTCTATCCGACTATATGTATTGAGTCCAAAGTTTATACTTAGAAAGAGATCCAATTTCTTGTCTTCTTTTCTCAGCTTATGTTAGAGGATATATCTACAAAAAGTACGTAGGTAATACAGTTTTTTGTCTCTCCTAACAGCAATTTAAACTTTTTAAATGGGATTTAATTACATCACCAAAAGTTTGTTATTGAAAGCATATGCTAGATTAAAACAATATTAACACTATCCGTTCCCAGGGCGCACTTGCCGTAGGTATGGAGGACGTATGTTCAGTGGATCCAAAGAAGGCCACCTTTGGAGATTACCGAAAAGCCGGATAAATATTTCTTTCTGACATAAGAAATCTCTATCTCCGAATGAATTTCATGAAAAGGTCGTAGAAATTAGAAGTTCACGTGAGTGTCCGGTCACGCAAGCCCAAAACGCCCGAAACCCTTTGTACATATTTACCTGTTCTATTATTTAGGCTGGCTACCGCAAACATAGTTCATGACATGCAATTTGAATATAAATACAAAACTATCGTTTATTTTCTTATTCGTTTCCTTTGAAATTGGAAAGTTCAAAATCAATTATTCAGCAGGACAGCTAAGATTACTTTACTTAAAAAAGTCTTAATAAAATGTCTAAGGGTTCTAGTAAAATGTCTAACCAGCGACAGGTGCGATAGATCAAGGTTTTATTTTTTATTTTTTTATTTTATTTAAGGTTATAAATGTAGTTAACTAGTTTTGAAATTAAATAATAATCTGTTAAAACGCCTGTTCTGAATTATTGAGTACTATCATTTCCATAAAATGATATGTGACTGAAATGATAAATTAAGCTACGCCACAAAGTTCCGAAAATAAAGTTACCAGAATCATTATCCTGCACCACAGTTTTTGCATTTCAGACGAACAAAAAACTCTTGAAAATTAAAATTGCCTCCACGAGTGCCTTTATACAGCAGCCTGAGTGATGGGACATGCATGTTAATGCTCGTTCAATTAATGTAAAGTACACGTGCGCAAATGTCATGCTTGACTTGACATTCGTAAATTACTCGCCCGACGACCCGGAAATGAGAATCGAGTTGGGCGTCAAAAAACAACCGACACACGTGGACCTGTCATAAATCGTCATCTGGATAATCGACTGAACGTATTCGAAGTGGCACCATCCCCGATATTTCCATGAATAACTGATATAAAATGTACTCTGCCACGGTGAATAATTTATTCCCCAATTGTCACCCCTGATCCGACCAAAGTTTGTTCACCAGGTGTTCGATCAAACAATTACCTACAACCGAGGATCATGTTGCGATATGATTGGATGTCAGGCTAAATAAACTATTCATTCTTTCCTCTTAAAAAAATAAAAGCTGCGAGCGAGTATACCATTTTATCGCAGTTAAAAAGTGCTTTTTTGTGATGAGTGCTGTCGCTGGTCCAGGTAGTTATGAAGTTACTCAGAGTAATTTCTTGCTCAATCATAACCTGAATCCTTGTTTAAATTATTTAAAGCATAAAACTTAAAATAAATTCAACACACTTCAACGCTGAGAAACAACGGCCATACAGAATTTAAGTTATGAGAACAACGTGAATAATCGCCTTGAATTCTGCGCGCTTAGTCCACGGCTCACAGTATTAATCAAAAGCAAGAGAGCTAATACTTTAAGTGACACTGGCTGAAAGTTTGTAAACAAAAACAGAGGGCGAAGGCTTCGACGGAACCAACGGAACCCAGGGAAAAACTTGTTCCACTGACATTGATGGATGCGAACGGCAAACGCGCTAACGCGGACCGTTTTGCTAAAAGGTAAACCCAAAAAATTGGTAGGCACGTTTGCCTATTTGTTATTCTGTAACAGTGCTTTGTGCGTTGTTATAATTGAAATGAAAGCTTTGTTTCATCACTTGAAGATCCAAGTTTCGTTTTGCCATGAAGTTTTTTTG
The DNA here is from genome assembly GCA_963565295.1 of Epirrhoe alternata. NCBI lineage: Eukaryota > Metazoa > Arthropoda > Insecta > Lepidoptera > Geometridae > Epirrhoe > Epirrhoe alternata. The sequence goes on along the minus strand of OY751381.1, from coordinate 4,533,104 downwards.
TAATGGTATTGATAGTACAAATGTCCGAGAAATATTCACGGCTGAGTGGATGGAACAAATTGAAATGACTGCCGCTGACTCGTTGGGAGACGTTGACATAGGTCTGGTTATACGACAGTGACAAAATTGCAAAAGAAAATGTTATGCATTTGAGGAAAGGTAAAACGTATTTTATGATAAAAAGAAGATTGTATAAGGAAAGGATAAACAAAGCATAAATAATGCAAATCTGCGCAACTGTTGATCGTAAACATTAAGATGGTATAAGGAGCACAATTGTAGAATGCATTACTTTATTCGTTTATTCATATGTAGGTAATAATGGCGCTTTATATTTGCACGTGGAACATTAGTCTGGATTCTGTAAAGCCGACATGTGAAATGACGGTAATCTCGTATCGACCCCGCGGTGCACAAACACGGTGCGAGGTCACGCCTTGGATTATTATAATAATATGATGATGAATTGAAATTATATGTATTCAGACACATTTTAAGTAATATTCAGTATCATTTGATGGTTATACAATCATTGCTATGTTATTATAAATAATAAATAAATAATGCTGGACTATTCACACAGCATCATCTAGCCCAAAGTAAGCAGAGCTTGTGTTATGGGTACTAAGATGACTTATATATTACTTATATACTTTTTGTTCGTAAATACATACATATTATACATAGAAACACCCAGACCCGAGACAAATATTTGTAGATCATACAAACATTGGTCCCGCCGCGGGGATCGAACCCGCAACCTTTTGCGTCGCAGGCGGGCCTTCGCCCACTGCGCTACAGAGGTCGTCGTATTATATTATTAAACGTTCAATCTTTCATTCCTTTATTATTATAATATAATGAAAACGTTTGCTAAACTCGTTAAATTGTAGTCACATTATCTATAAAACTAAAATAGCACTGACAAGTAGAGCTTAATCGCCTTTGGGTAAAGTCTTCCGTTGCGGAGCCAGAGACGTTCAAGTTTTAAAAGAAGTTAAGTAAGTAGATACTTTATGAACAGAAAGTTTAAAGAAAAAGAAACCAATCAAAATTGAACGTGTCTTCAAATGAATAGCGGTGAAAATGTGTTCTAGATAGGCAGTTTGAGTATTAAGATTGATTAGGCTCAAAGCAGTCACTGGTGAACAAGTTGATGAAGAATTTCGACGGTGATTAAAACGTTTTACCTATATTGGCAAAATAACGTTTAACTATATAAAAATGTAGGAGCACTTATAGTAATTGCTACTAAAGCTTTAATACCGTAGTTCATTACTGCAAAACTCTGTCTGTAAGAACATTTCACGCTGAGATCTTCAACTGGATTATACTTATCTAGTACAATTCATTCGCTGAAAGACTCATTTTAAGTTCTTTAATAAATTCTTCTTTTCGTGTTTCTGAAAGCTAAAAATATTCAAGCGAAATTAAAAGCTTTCAAAGGTATCATTTTGTTTAGACACATTTCGTATATTACAAATCTAAGGGAAGCAAGTATGAGTAAGAACTTTTTTTAGCAATGGCAATGGAGCCGGCAGCATAACAACAAAAAGCTGTCGACATCAATAAGGTGATAATTCATCGAGATAGGGGAATCCCCTTCTCTCATACAGACATCACGTAACGTCGCTATTCACTTGCTAATGACCATAAGGGTTTGTGTACGGATGCGGACATACAAAAACTTTTTGTGATACCCTATTTATTATCAGGGTAGAAAAAGGCTGGAGTTCATTCAAAAGAAGGTCAAACAGAATAGAGGACAGTTAGCTCATTGACATTAAGGGCTGGTTTCACCAAACTTTGTCTAACAGAGCGTTAGTTTATTGACATTCAAATTTAGTAAGAAAAATAACAACGGATTAAGATTTTAACAGACCGTTACGATGTTTTGTGTTCCTTCCAAAGGAAATCTTCACTGACAAGCCGCTAAATCTAATCGCTGGTCGGCGGCCGGTTAGCTCACTGACAGTTGACATCGTAGAAAATTAAAAATATGTAGCAACAACGTTCAAAAACATCGAAAAGTTCGCGCCGTAACCATAGCAACAGAAATAACAACAAAGTTTTGAAGGAAAATTCCCTAACCGCGATTAACTAACCAGCTGTTAGATAGACTTTTGGTGAAACCAGCCCTAAGAATGTTTAATAAAATGTCAACACAATACTCGATAAACTAGAGCTAGAGAATCCACGAATTCAATAAGTAGTCACGAACCAAATATGTCATAATCCATTAACACTGTCGAATGTGCAAAGTTCTCGAATAGTGCTTAATTGACGTAATGGATTAAATTTTCAGTTTTAAAGCCGACAGAAAGATTTATTAACAAGTCACGATAATGGATGAATGCAAACGAATCGAACTCGCTGCGATTAAAGTCATAAATCTGCATGCGAGCAATTCGTTGATTTATGTGACTGGATATGTAGTTGTTTCATAATTGTCACTTAATCTGATCTAAATATGTTCTTCTTGACCAAAATCGGCAGATTTCACAGTTTGCATAAGTTATATACGTAAGTATGATTATTATGGTAATGACTATGACAATTTCACAATAGGTACCTTGTATAGAGCGGTTTTTGTTTTTATAGTAGTTTTACTGTCTCAACATGCGATATAATTAAGGATTTGTTTAGTTGTCTTAGAAATAAATGTATGTATTAGAAATACAGTTGAATTGCATGGAGAAACTTGTTTTCAATATTGTCATACTCTTCGATAAAAAATACGATAGGTCTATCGAAATATCAGTCCATTTTTATTCATCCAAGACTGTGTTGACCATCGACGAAAATAACTTTTCCAATTTTGGGATTAAGATCCCTTTTCTAACAACTGTCTTATAAGGAAATTCTACAAAGAAGACTCCTACCTAACTCATAGGCAATCATATCTCGACAGAAACACGACTTCAAAGGGAAATTTACTTGCTTGCTCATAATGTTAATAATTATCGTGTAGTTAATTTTTATCGTTGGTTATTTTAAGAATATTTTTTATTTCTAATATAATCTACATCATTTTAACCAAAATTGATGAGCGGAAGAAAGCCGGTAGTGTGATTGCTTAGGGTCTTTTATGGTATTGCGGTTCTAGCCTTACCTTATGTATAGGAGTCCCCCAGAAGTCATTGAGAAAGATGTTTGAAATAGGAGTTTGAGGCCTCAAGTCTCTGTTTTCTTTTATGGCACTTATATCATCAAATACAAATCCGCAATAGAGGCAGTTGTGGTAAACAAGAACACAAGTGAGAACCAGAATGGCTCCCAGGCCTCTTCTAGGTGCTTCTGGCACATCTTCAGTCACATTATTCTGGCCAGGAAGACGTCTCCTGCTCCGGCCAGTCCTGGTTCTCACCGCAGACACCATGCCACCGAATCTGCACACACCACTCACGCGGTCCATCGTTGATCACAAAACTACAAAATCAACTCGTAGCACTAAGTATCAAAATGTCATCAAAACTGTCAATCATCCATACAGAATGCCACTGAGTTCCGAACCGCTAAGAACATCGAAGTGGCGAAAACACGATCACCAAGAGAACTGGGGCTATAAATTTTGCTACACAAACTCAAGGCATAGTAAACCGTAAATAACGAGCGTTTCACTAAAGGAATACAATATCGGAATGTTTTGGGTATGGTGTGGGTTACTTTTGATCACATGTCACTTTATTTTGTTTCGGAATAATCGCATTTGACATTTGGGTGTAATTCGTGTTACACACGCGCGGACACGCCCGATTGCCGGGCCGGCTCGCCGATTACTGCCGAAGTTCGCCGAGCGAGTGCCGTGTCGGGTCACGTGACCAGTCGTTTTACTGCGGGTCGTTTTGAGACGACGCATGCGTGCAGTGAGCATTGAAGGGGCAATGGCGGTAAAATATTTTCTTGCACGCTATTAATTGGTTCCCAGAATAGGTTGTCGCCGTAACTTTGGTAAATAAGATACACCAGACACCTGCCTGATGTTATGAAGTTTGGTTTTATTTTAAAAAATTATGTAAGTAATAATCTGCATACTAAGGTATACCTTGATAGTAAGGTAGGTTGATACATACTTTATAGAGTTTAAATAGTTAGTTATACCTACCTCACTTATTATTAAATTGAATACCTACTTGTATGAATGACACAATTTAGAAATATTTTGACTTCCGACTTTTTAACCGGTCAAAGTAATCCGGCCTTTCAATAAATTATTCGTAACATTATTAACAAACGAACTTCAACAAAATTTAGGAACCCTAATTCAGATTCCTATTCCAGAACGCTTTTTTGATTGCAAAACTGGCCAAGTGATTATCACAAATACTGCAGAAAAACAGTACATACCTATACGGAAGTAGATATGAATACCGTCTCTACGGTTCCGTACCTACAGGGTTCCAACATAACCTTATTTCTAAGCCTCTGCTATCTGTCCGTCCTTTCATCCCTCCCGCAGGGCGAATCATTCCGCGTTCGAAAGCATTCGATTCGAATTACTACTTCCAAAAGTGACGTTTCTTCATTGCTGACGTAAATTTTTTAAGTGAATGAAGTGATGCAGGAGTAAGATTCCACTCCATATTTTGGTGTCGTATACCCACTTGGTAAGTACCAAGTGGGTGGTTGATCTCATGAGTAAGTACTCATGAGATCAATAAGACATACACTTGTAAGTATATTTAGATCAAGCCAGATTTTTAAGTAAGCTCATCATCATCGTCATCATCATCATCGGCCTATATCAGTCCACTGCTGGACATAGACCTCCCCTAATGAGCGCCATTGCGACCTGTCCTCAGCTCGACGCATCCAACTTCTGCCAGCAACCTTTTGCAGATCGTCACTGTACCTGGCCTGGCATAACTTATCAGCTTACTTGAAAAACTGACTGGGCCTGAGCCACACCTTGTTAACAGAATTATCTGATGGGTTTTCTCTATAGTACGAGTATAAACCTAAACCAAAGGGTTGCTTGCCAGCCTCGGGAACCCTAATGACCCGTCCACAAACTTCAGAAGTGCTCGTCTCGCGCATGCGGTGCCCAGTTTACCAAATCACTTCTGATTACGTAAACACTGTAATTTACCTCTCAAACATCCGAGTTTCAACGTTTTAGGTTTTTAACTGTTGTTTTTATCATCGGCAATTCATTGCATTCGTTTTCTGAAGAGCTTTTATTATCATTTACCGTCATTCTAGCTTCCGACCGCGGCTGTCCTTGCGGGGGACTAACATTTTACACATCTATTGCAGTCCATGCAGTCCACAATTTACATAGAGGGTGTAAAATGACTACTACCGAAAACTAAGGGGTTGCCATCAGACCATGATTCTAAACATATTAAGCGAAAAAAAATCTTGACCTAATAATTTCATTTATAAAAGAAAAAAGCAATTAAAACTCAAAATCCAGCAATCTACGTAAAACAACGCGCCCAGTACTTATGCAAACAGTACTCTTCAAACGCTGTTTTCTCCGGATATGATTTTTTCGGAAAATCTTTTTGAATTTGATTGTGTGGGATACTGTACCTTCCCCTTTCGGCTTCGGTAGACATCTTTTTACACCCTGTATATTTATCTGTCATATAAATCTGTCCACCGCTGGTAAGGCGAAATTGAAACACAGGATACAAAAAAAGTAAGTAAGTTTATAAACTGGGTGCCGATCATAATAGTAGATTATTCACCAAGGGGATAAAGCAGTGTATTATGTCACGGGCGCCATATTGAATCCCAAGCGCATCGAAGGATTCTTTAGTTAACTCCCGAGCGACAGCGAGGGTGTTTATAGTTAACTCCCGAGTGCAACGAGGGAGTTAATGACTAGAATCCTGAGACAGCGAGGGATTCAAGAGCGCCCAAGACTAAGACAGCTTTAACCCCGAGGTGAATACTCTGCTTTTCACACATAGGTACTGCGAGAAAAATAGTGAACCCAGAAAATAGCAAGCAAGTTTAATGAACAGGTTTTATAGGTAGAATAATAATAATCTATTCGTTTTTTTATTCAACCTACACTGTCCCACTCCTGGGCAAAGGTCTCCCCCAATTCTTTTCAACCATCTCTCTTCTTTGATAGCTCCCACCACCCGCTATCGAAGGAGTCGAGGTCGTCCGTTTATTCTCAAAAAATATTTTATTGAGGTCGTCCTTTCGTTCTCAAAAATATTTTAGCATTAATATGCAACAACATTAGATCGCTCTATAGTTTGGAGGCATTAGCCACACTTTTTCCTTAAATTTGAATAAATTCTACTTGGAGCAGGTCTCTATGGTAAACATTTTCATAGAAACATCAAAAATAAATTCGGAAGAAAAAGATTAGTTGCCACATTTTTTCTTTTTTTTTCGTATAAGTTCTATTGGATGTGAACTCAATAGTAAAAATTTTAATAGAAATGTTGAAGTTCGAAATTCAAATCTCATTACTTATCTGTTCACATGAGGTTCAGAGGGAGAAATGAAATCCCATACAACTTTACCTCCCGCCGGCCATTTTGTTTTTTAGGAGGGAGTAATGGTTTACTTTCTGTTAAGAAGGTGAGACGAAAAAATGTATGGTATTCTTGTACCGGGTGTGAAAAGTACTTTTCTATACTGGGTGCCGATGGTCGTGATCGAAAAATGACGAGTAGGTGTTCGATGTTAATTTCAACTTGATACAACTACGCGTTCCTGAGAAAGAGGTTTTGATAGGCAGACAATGAATTGGTTTTATGACGTCTTTTTCATCTATAGCAGTCGTATATACGACATACGTACTGCTCATGGAATCAATATCACCTTGACTCGTGCTAAAGGACCCTCCCTGATTACGTAAACACAGTAATTTACCTCGGCCACAGCGATTCGAGTTTCCACGTTTAGGTTTTTAAATAACAGAGTATCTAATCCCATGGGTTTTGGACATTTTTCAGGGCGAATTCCCGAGAGCTGGGAAAAAGCGGTGTCCGATTTTCGGTTAGACCGGGATGGGATGTTACGCAATAGCAAATTCGAGGCTTGAATTTGCCAAAATTAAACGGTTCAAAGGTTATTTATCTGTTTGTGCATGGCCTAATCATTCATCATTCATTAATTTACTACTTTGTATTTGCTGTTTAATTAGCTTTAACATTATTTTTCTTCTCCTCACTAATAAAATAATTGTCTGAACATTTATTTTAAAGTCTGGTTTTTTAAAGATAATGTTGGTAATCATAAAATGCACTTTTTGGAATGCATTTTAAGTCTAATGACTGTTTAATTGCAACTACGAGTAAATCTCGATATGGGCTTGTCAATATTAAAGATTTCAACAGACATTATTATTAATTGCATAGAATAGAAAATAGTACATTGTACCACAAGAGAGCAAAATTCGTTTTTGTTGCGAGTGCAGAGTTTGAATCCCGAACAAACGAGGGATTCTATATTTGAATCACGAGCGTAGCGAGTGATTCTAAGTTAGAATCCTGAGTGTAGTGAGGGATTCAAAAGCACAAGCAACAAAATATTTTGCTCTCGTGTGATACATACAACTTTTCACCTTACTAGCGAAAAAATACAAGATGTAAGGAAAACCGATTCCCGCCATTATTATTTTTTTGCCCCTCAAGTGGCAGGCTAAAGACCTGCTATCAGACCACCTCGGCCGCCGCCGCCTGGCCGGGCGCACGCTGCGGCCTGTAATATTCGATTCTCATTGGTTGCTTGCAGCATTCTAAATTCAAATCACTTTTCCTCATAGTGTGAGCAAAGTAGAGTTTTGCTCACTGTTTTTACGCGGCAAAAGCGCCCTTTTTGAGCTAGTAAGGTGAAAAATATTTTGCTCTCGTGTGATACATACAACTTTTCACCTTACTAGCGAAAAAATATAAGATTTTTTGTAATTAATAGGGCTAATCCACACTTGGTATTTCATTTAGAAATGAAAAGTCTTATCAAAATTTTCGATTCCGACGGGATTCGAACCCGCGATGATATTAACCGATAAATATGAGCTTATCAAGAATTGCTAAATCGACGCATGTGGTTCTGTTTCCGAGCGGTCGAAGGCACTCCGGCTTTAGGAGGATCTAATCATCGCGGGTTCGAATCCCGTCGGAAATGTCGGAATCGAAAATTTTGATAAGCCTTTTCATTTCTAAAATACAAGATGTAAGGAAAACCAATTCCCGCTATTTTTTTTGCCCTTCAAGTGGCAGGCTACAGTCCTGCCACCAGCCCCCCTCTGGCCGCCGCCTGGCCGGGCGCACGCTGCGGCCTGCAATATTCGATTCTCATTGGTTGCTCGCAGCATTCTAAATTCAAATCACTTTTCCTCATAGTGTGAGCAAAGTAGAGTTTTGCTCACTGTTTTTACGCGGCAAAAGCGCCCTTTTTGAGCTAGTAAGGTGAAAAACACTTTATTGTACACAAAAGAAACACAACAGGAAATACACAAAAACAAGTAAATAGGTACAATGGGCGGCCTTATCGCTAAAAGCGATCTCATCTTTATTAATATTATTAACAAACCAAAAATGTTAGCGTTCATTCATATCATTGTTAAAATGATTGCAACATTGAAAACACTGGGTACTAATTAGTTTTTCACAGAAATAATACATTGAAAATCATTTCACAAATACCGTATTTTTGTTGAAATTACTGAATCGTCAAGGGCTGTCGCCTGCAACTCGTGCCCATTGGGACCTGAAGCGGTAGCCCTGAAAAACTGGCTCCTGAGTGATTGATGGAGATGCGACTCAGAATAAACAGGCCCTCACGTATCACGATAGCCCTCAGGTGGCCGCAGATTTTTTGTTGAATCCACAATGCGGTCACAAAAATAAGGAGTGGACGATGGAATTAATAATTGTTTATGATGAATGATAAAAAACATATTTTTAAATGTGTAAATCATCAGTCTTTCATTAGCACTTGGGATGATAATGCTCGCAACTTGTCAAGTTGATAAATACTTGAAAATGTTGGCTGTATGTACGTACTAATATGTAGTGTACCATATGCAAGCTCAGCCTTTGGATTACAGTGCCACAAACTTATCTGGACCGGTGAGAGAGGCGCTGCTATCGCATTTGGTATTGGCAGAAAAATCATTTCCCCCAATTCATTAGTTCTTCTTATGACCCCCGGTCCAGATAAGTTTGTGGCACTAATGGCACTGCACTTACTTATGGATGGACTGATAAGAATTGAAGAATAATTTTTATTCTTCAATACCCTCTTTCAGTAGTTTCAAATTTAGAACGATATTTATAACACATAGACGATTATGAGTCAGTTATTTATATGTTGGCTAGAAGTAGGTGTTCCGTACATAATGTTATTACGCCAGTGTTTGGCGGTTTTCGTCGCTGATGTGAATTACGTTTTGATGGATCGTGTTCGCATAATTATGTTTCAGAAGTTAGGGAAGAACTGATGGAAATGTTGTCAACATTTTACAAGGAAACCCCAACTAACGTATTTGAAACATTGTAACTTCGGTTTTGTTTTAGCAGTGATCGGTCACACAGCGAACGGAAAGAAGAAATGATCTCTACTAGTCGCTACAGGTCGATGAATTTTTCCGACTTCCGTTTAGAATTAAGTTTTTCATACGATTATTGCATGATATTAGCTAATAATGAAATAAATATTACAAATTGGTAGGTATAACTCCCCTATGATGTGTTTCGTCAATGTCTAAGGAATTCATTTATTTCAAGCAATATTAGAAGTTACTGCAGAGGTCCTCCTTCTGCTGTAACTTCTAATATTGCTTGCAGGCTAAAAATAATACTTAATATTAACTAACATACAGGGTGTAAAAAGACGTCTACCAAAGCCGAAAGGGGTAGGTACAGCATCCCAACACACAACCAAATCCAAAAGGATTTTTCGCAATATGCATTTTAACCGGAGAAAACAGCATTTGAAAAGTACTGTTTGCGTATGTTTTTTTTTGCGTAGATTGCTGGATTTTGGGGTTTAAATGTTTTTGTCTTTTATAAATGAAATTATTAGGTAGGTATGGTCTTATTATGTTGTAATAGTAGTAAATAACCGAAAATAACATAAAATGACTAAGCTAAGTCAAAATTTTTCTTTGCGTTTTTTTTTCGCTTAATATGTTTAGAATCATGGTCTGATTGCAACCCCTCAGTTTTCGGTAGCAGTCTTTTTACACCCTGTATAATAAATAATATAATATAATAATATAGTATAATATGTATGTATTTACAAACAAAATGTATATGTAGTATATCAGTCATCTTAGTACCCATAACACAAGCTCTGCTTACTTTGGGGCTAGATGATGCGGTGTGAAAAGTCCAGCATTTAATTTAATTTTAACTACGTAGGATACTTATTAACGGTGATATGTGACGGAATCGCTGAGTGACCTTGCTGAGGTTGCACACCGTCAGATCTATCAAATTTTAGTTCAAGCTCTAATCCAAGTTTTTTACGATCAGAATTGCAGTTGTAGGCAGGTTATGTAAAGCCCAGCCTCCATCATTTCAATAAAGCGCCGAGCTTACCACTTTGGACCACACGTTACATAAACCAAACTAGGCTGCTACTATGTTTAATAATTATTTCACCCTCGGAAATCTTAACATATTGCGTAATGTTAATCTAACAAGATCTTGTAAACATGCTACATAAAGTAGATACTAGGTACTTATTAGTTTAGGTTTAGTTGAAGTTACATACATACATACATAAAGTCACGCCTCTTTCCCAAAGTGGTAGGCAGAGACCACGGATCTCCAGTCGCTACGATCCTGACACACAACTTTCGCCTCATTCACTCTCATTACATTCTTCATACATGCTCGTCGGTTTAGGGTACTTTTGACCTGGCCCTTCTACAAAAAGTCGCCAATTTGATCCAAGAAGGTTCGCCTAGGCCTTTCCCTTCCAGCTGTCCCATACAAGTATATATTTATATTTTTATATATATATTTCCCATACATTAGTTGAAGTTAATGTTATTTAATTCTAAAGTACTTTGCATTATTATCTTAGAGAAGGGAAAAGTCTTATCAAAATTTTCGATTCCGGTGGGATTCATACCCGCTACGATCAGACGATCTTCCTAAATCCGGAGTGCCTTCCACCGCTCGGCCACGGAATCCACTGACGTGACATTCGCAATTTCTGATAAGCTCATATTTATGACGGCATAGATGTGAGCATGAATCAAATATGTATTTGGACATACACCGTTAGACATCTTCAAAGGATCTAGAATACATAAAAGATCTGAGAGAATATCTATCGCGCCATGGGGATAAAGTCGTTTTTTTTTTTCATGTTTATCGGTTAAGCAACGGTTCTCAATGAAATCCATCGAGTCTAAAGCATAAACTGCGGCCAAAAAGCTGGGCATCCTAAATAAGGTCAAGCGATGTTTTTTTTTTTTTATGATGAATGGGTCGACTCTTGACCTCGAAACTTACATAGGCAAGAATGAGGTCTACGATGGAGCAAGCCTACCCAGAAGGTGCCTATTAACTCTCTATTATTTCACACCTGGTCAACTTTTGACTTTATATAAGGCTAAAGTTCGATCTTGTATGGAATATTGCAGCCACCTTTGGGATGGATCTGCTAAGTATCAACTTGCTGCACTTGACTCGGTGGAGCGCAGAGCCAAGAGGCTGATAGGCGAAGACTATCTTGCCGAAGCAAAACTCGACAGTCTGAGCCATCGTCGTGAGGTAGCGAGTTTGTCGGTCTTCTACAGACTGTACTACGGTGAGTGTGCCCAGGAGCTACACGACCTTATTCCTCCTTCACCGTTCTTTTACAGGGACTTCAGACGCACAGTTGACTTGATAAAATATATAGATAGAAATCAAGAGGATGATTCCTCACCTGGTTGTTATTCCACTTATTAGAACTAAGCGCTTTCAAAGTTCTTTTATTATGCGCACTGCAAAAATTTCCGCATCAGCTTCCCGCGTCTGTATTTCCGCTGAGCTATGACCCTGTTGTTTTCAAGAAGAGAGTTAATAGGCACCTTCTGGGTAGGCTCGCTCCATCGTAGACCTCATTCTTGCTTATGTTAGTTTCGAGGTCAAGAGCCGACCCATTAATCATAAAAAAAATAAAAAAATACCTAAGTGTGGTTTAACACTAAAAATTACAAAAAATATTATCTTAGTCGTTCTAATAATAGATCTTCATTTGTTTTAGAAAATTGTTTTTCTTCCTTTAACTGTAATTTGTTTTTAGTATACCGAATTTTTTACTTTTGCTCTTTGTTGTTGTAGGTTCTTCTACAAAAGCATTGCTTATTATTTCGTTAGTAATTAGTACCTAGTCAGTAACAAAATGCAAAACGCGGAATTTGTAAAGTCTCCCACGAAGCCAGAAAACAAAGAAATATTTCACTCGTGTAATGGATTGAATTGAGCTTCAAACTTTTCGCATTCACCAAGTTTTCGAACAAATTTATCTCAGAGGAGTCGGTGCAAATACATCAAATTTAAAGCTATTTCGAACACTTGATTCTAACTCTACAACTAGGTATTTTCATGTTTTATCGGGTACGTTTTTTCACATTACATTTTTGGCATCATGGGACACAGCCTCTTTTCATACACAAACAAGTAAACGAGTTTAGTTTCAAGCACTAAGCGATAAATCCTTCTTTCACTAAATTCCCTCTCCATGGTGTTTTTTCTCTTGTTCAGTTTATTGTATTTTGTTATATTGTTTTTAGGGTCGATCTACATCTGACGTAACATGCGTCACGTAACGCCAGAACAGACAATTATATAATACTAGCTGTCCGTCGCGGTGTTACCCACGTTCTCCGGGAAAACTTCACTTTCCCGGGATAAAATATAGCCTATGTTCATCAAGGATAATGCAGGATTCTAATAGTGAATGGGTTTTCAAATCGGTCCAGTAGTTTCGGAGCCTATTCAATTCAAACAAACAAACATACAAACAAACAAATCTAAACAAATCTTTCCTCCTTATAATATTAGTGTAGAAAACATTAAATCACACATAGCCGTTGATACGCGATGATGATAAACGAAGACCGCTGAATACGCTCGACGCATTTTCCGTCAGATCTGAATCGACATTACGTAGGAACTATCGTTCACTTTTTAAAACTTTTTTTGTACATTCTTAGATGAGCAGAATTTTCTATTTTAACAGCAAAGTTTTCTACTCAAACTGAGCTAGTTTTTGCAGAAATGAACATTGTTGAAAAAGTAAGGGTTAAGGTCACCTAGGTAAGTCACGTGAGGGTTGGGAGTTGGGAGTCATGAAACTCAGACAATAAACTTCAGAATGGCTCGGACACCCTGGAACTATACATTTGAAGTTGTTGATTTTATCACACGTTCATTTAACTTTACTCCGATACACATACAACATGACGACTTAATTGCCAAATCACCATAAACGGGAGTATACCCTTCAAAAAATGTTTTAAGCAAATCGGTCCTCAATTGATTATGTTGGTGAGCATTCATAAAAAAACATACAGCCGAACATTGAACTTCCTCATGAACTCAGTTAAAAATGAGATCTTGTGAGCTTTGTGACAATGGGCACATTCCCTTTCCAACGTCATTTTATTTTGGTCCTGTGGTTTGCATTCAGTTCTTTCAACGGTTTAGCTAATAATCAGTTAATGGTAGCTGGCAATTAATTTACATTACCTATCAGAAAAAGTAAAAAAACAGGGTCGCAACGTATCTCCAAAGCGCAGACATTCTCTCAAATCTTTTTATATTTTGTCACGTATGGTATACTAGCTTCTGCAAGATGTGGGCATGTATCAAATATGTATTTGGACATTCCTCTGACTACCCCCTTAAACATTATTATGACATCTAAGAAAAAGTAATAAAAATACGAAATCTACATTCTAAAGCAAGATTTGTGATTGTGATTAATCAATGTTTGGGAACCTAGGCGCCTGGTTTTAAGTTCAAGAAATTAACTCTGTACTTGGACAGTTGATCCCAATGTGTCGCGGGCTTTTGGTAATGGCGAAGTTTTGAATTATCGCCCCCACTGAGCTCGTGGTCACAATTTCTCAAAAGCTTTTAATCATGGTGTTTGAAAGTTGCTTTGTTTGAAATAGTTAGAGCGTGTATTCCAATCTACGTGGTTTCATTTGAATACCTTCTGATTCCTTTGGTTTATGTACAAGGAATTATCTTTGTAGCTTTACAGTTCACGCATGTAGTTACGCAATGCCGATTCTTGATCTGGATCGGGACGATTGAGCCATTGCTCACAGAAACCCATACCCCTCTTGATAACCCCTTGACCGATTTGGCTCAAAAAGTTACAAGCATATTTCTCAAGTCCTAATAATGCCTTACGGAATTTCATATCAACGATTTGAGGGTTATGTTCAAACAAAAATTCCGTAACAATTTACTCGCTATTTATAAATAGTTAAAAAAAAAAGTAAAAATAGGTCTAGCTATCTTGTCTTTTCAAAATAAGAGCACATTTTTTCATAGATCGATCAATCTTCTGTAATAGAAAGCGATGTATTTGAAACGTAATATCGGGGTGGTTTATTTAATATACCGTCCATCAATCACGACAGACGTTATTCTGCCGCGATGGTGACAGATCGCTCAGCAACATGTGATGTGCTTCTGAAGAATTCGTGCCAAATAGTTGTCTTTCACACCCTTGCCTTGGTATGCGATATTATGCACTATAAATATGTAGAGGCGTTGAACGCAAAAAACTTATAGAAGATCTTATGCTAGATAATGAACCGATGCAAACTGAGTCGCAATGGTTGAGTTTTCCATTTGAGATACCTACAGGCAAAAACTCATGCACCCAGAAAATTATAGATGTTATTTTAACTGCACATAATAGTAACCATGAAATGATATAGTTTTTGGCAAATTAATGAGTTGTTTGACTAATTTCATTAAAATAATACTTCCATGTTTTTTGGGTTCACTAGAACAGTTAATGAAAATGAAATTATGTGTACCATCAATGTTATTATCTTCATTATGAACTTTTGTGGAACTTTACTGGCCTGTCATTTGATATGACATTAAAATTATACCTTCCTTAAATGTCAAGTAGTTTCTGTAAAGATAATGACTCGTGACCCAGATATGTGTAATGGAAGCGGATAGAATACGAGGGTTAAGTTTTAGTTTTGGCTGTTTGGTGTATAAACGTCTTCTCTTTATCAAAAACTAAGTATTTCCTGCTCATGGCTATATTTAAAGACAGACAGACAGACAGGGTCACGACTGTATCCCCAAGGCGCAGTAGACATTCTCTGAGATCTTTATATTCCAGATCCTTTGATTTTTTCATGGCTATATTTATTTACATTATTGGCCATACGAGTATAACAAGTTCAATAAAAGTGCCGCTATGTGCTCACCTTGACAATTTCATCTTTGTTATTTCCTCCTCAGAAACATCTCGATAACAATCGTTCTGTCAAACTTCCGCGAACCATTTCCCTCACGGTGTTTGTATGGAAAACCGACCGTTATCCCATCGTAGGTATTCACTTGAAATAGTCGAGCGCCGAACCCCCGGCAAAGTTTTGATTTAGTGCTTATAGCTGTCCCCGTCGGTACCCTCTTTAAAGTTTTAGCTGAGTAATAGAATAAAACTGGTTGAACAATGCTCGGCCATTCATACGCGCACTTTGGTGCAGTTTCAATTGACTACGTGTATCCCAACGTAATGCTCAGTTTTTAGCTTTTTGAATACTGACTTCCATTATGAAATATTTGAAAAGCAGCTTCAATTAGAGATTAAATCAAATTGGTGGTAATGTTTTAAGGGTCAAACCGAAACAAATGTACAAAATACATTTACAAAGTTGAAATGCCACATGTCAGAGCAACACAAAAGCAAACAATTAGGTCACTGTTGCATCAGTACGGCCAGCATTGATTTTAAGCGTTAGTAAAATCAAAACGCCCCCAGTGAATACTAGCCATTACAGAAAATGTACAAACTCATTGCTGGCAGCGTTCAGGGACATAAAATCTAATGTTACTTCATCGAATGAATATTCTAAACTTGGTTGAGCTGAACCGACGATTTGGATCGCTCAGTGAGCGTCTCTGGAGAGCGGGTGAGGATTTTTGAATTTCTGGTTTAAGAACTTTATTTTTCTCATTAAGAATTACAGTAATTCACTTGCTGAGAAACAAAACTTATAAATACAATATACTTAGCGTAGGTACATTACATATTTAAACTACGTTTAGAGTTTTAATTATTAAACTAGCCTAGCATACTTTTTTTTTTTTTTTACAATAGTGGGTAGTGGTCGTTAACATTATGCTTAGTGGTTCACTTCAATTCAATTTCCTCAATGCGCGGGAACTTTTGTGTGTGAAACAGGTTGATGAAGTCTACCTAATAATCATGGCTCTGATGCAAGCGTATTTAAAATGTTTATCATACCTGAAACATTGTTGTGTTAGCTTTACCACCTAAATCAAGCACTTAGCTCAAGCGGCTTTATACACAGAAACTTATGGTTATAACGCGAGGAGCTAAGCTACGGATTTCCAGGCTTGGGATTTTTTCACAAAAAATAAACTACAAACGTGTTAAATATTCGTGCACAAGAAAAACCACTTTCTTTGTGAATTCAGCCGAAGGTAGAGGTTCTGAAATTACCGACCTTATTGACCACAGATGTGGGATAGTGCAGTTAGTACGTTATGGTTTTAATAACAGACGGTCCTTTACGGTATATGGTGATATTTCAGGGAACCGAAAGCTTTCGATACTAATCGATATGCGCTATTTTTGGTAGCCAAAGGTTTATTCACCTCTAAGAAATGCATTGATTCTTTCTAACTTAATCTACCGGACAAAAATATCAAATCTATGGACACCCTCAATCGTTTTGGAACTGTTTAGACGCTACAATCCCACTTCTCACTCATATAATAAAGCTGAAAGTTTGTGAGTTTGTTTAGATGTTTGTGTTTTTTTAACGAGGATTTTTTTTAACTAAATTTTGTCTAGTGGGCCTTTAAAACTTTAAGCTGCTACGTTAT
Source organism: Epirrhoe alternata (assembly GCA_963565295.1). Classification (NCBI taxonomy): domain Eukaryota; kingdom Metazoa; phylum Arthropoda; class Insecta; order Lepidoptera; family Geometridae; genus Epirrhoe; species Epirrhoe alternata. The sequence continues at coordinate 4,516,071 of OY751381.1, read as the reverse complement.
GAAGCGCAATGTCGAGTAAGCATAAAAGAGTACGCAGGTATATACTCGTATTACCAAGGTTATCATTTCATCGAAATCCTCTGTCCAAATATCGGACCTCCATTTCATTAAAAAGAAGGCCATAATTTTTAAACTTAGTAAAAAAATCTAATCATTATAAAGCTTGGTTTACGACTGCCAGCCTAAATTATAATGGTTTTATTGCGTAAGAATTCAGGACTTCCTGTTGAGATGGAAATATTTATTTCATTTACAGAATACTGGTTCTTAATGCGTTATTTTAGGTTCAAGATGTATTTTATCCGTGGTAATTATTGGAACAATAATTTTTAATACTAACAAACAGCAATGGTTCAAAAACTTAAAACTGACGTCATCATCTTCCTGCCCTTGTCCCACTATGTGGGGTCGGCACGTCATCTATTCCTTCCATTTCCCTCTATCAGCCGTCATCTCAGCACTCACTCCTTTCTTATTCGTATAATACAGGGTGTAAAAAGACGTCCACCGAAGCCAAAAGGGGTAGGTACAGCATCCCAATACACAACCAAATCCAAAAGGATTTTCCGAAAAAATCATTATATCCGGAGCAAAACAGCGTTTGAAGAGTACTGTCTGCGTATGTTCTGGGCGCGTTGTTTTACGTAGATTGCTGGATTTAGAGTTTTAATTGTTTTTTTCTTTTCTACATGAAATTATTAGGTAGGTATGGTTTTAATATGTCGTACTAGTAGTAAATAACCGAAAATAAAATAACATGACGAAGCTAAGTCCAGACTTTTTTGTGTTTTTTTTTCGCTAAATATGTTTAGAATCATGGTTTGAATGCAACCCCTCAGTTTTCGGTAGTTGTCTTTTTACACCCTGTATAATCCATCCATCTCTTATTCGACCTACCTCTACTACACATTCATATAAAGTACTCTTCTGGTCACAAAAACTTAAAACTAACATTCAACCAGAAAAACTGGCAAAGTATCAGCTATCGATTAAGGTCCATAAAATCTGGTGCTAAATCGCTCTGTACTCATCTTGGTTCAGAACACTGAACTCTATCGCAAAAAGAGTTTTATAAAATATCTGTGAAAACAGCGGTAGAGGATTTTTAATTTAGTTACAGAATAAAAAACGTAGAGTTAGAAAACAACGCACAGACCGCGAACTCTGGATTATGTGACGCGCCATATATTTTTCAAAGGAATATAAAATGTAACTCGCAAAGTCGCGTAATAGTTTTGTGTTGCTCTCCCGGTCTATTACAAAGTTTCTTACTAGTAAAGCTCACAAAGAACAAGAACAAATGGGATCAGCTTGAAAAATGTGTAACAATAACGGAATGGGGAAACTTGAAAGTGACATCGGGCCATTAGGTAGGCACCGCACTGACACGAGGAATAAAGAGACCTGCCAACTCTTGGACTCTACCTCATACATACAAAGTCTGTTTCACTTTCAAAACTATCTAAACTTACTTTACTGTACTAATCTTCTTCTTGCCGTGTCACAGTTCGTTTATATGACCACACCTACATTAGATTCACAAACACGAATCAATAACATTAAAATATCGTCTTTCTTGATTCTGTTAATTAAGTATGTCTTTTCATTCAAGGTTTCTCAGAAAAAAATTATACATGATCAGTACCTACCTATCTAAGCCGATTGTATTTTTAAAAGAGATCATAAATTCTTGGAGACAATCGTTTTGTAATTTGCATTTTAATTATGTAACTGAAATTAATACTTTTTTTAGAATCCAGGAATTGATGGTCTGTGACGTAGAGCAACGTCGCAGGTTTGGGCCTAATGAATCAAAAGTTTCGAACCAAATGGAATAGGCACTCCAGAGTTTTCAACTTTGGAGATGAATTTCAGATGTTTGACGTTAGTGTTTGTTTTTCAATTTTATTGTTATGATATGTCTATGAACCTCTGAGCAGTAATGAATGAAATAAATATTAGATCCTCGATATTCAATCTGGAAAGTGTCGTGAGTTTAAAGTGAGTTTAAATTCCAGCCATGCTTCTCATGATAACTGTCATATGAAGTAATAATCGTATGCAAGGTTCAAAATCAACTTTGTCCAATAAACATCTTTTTTTTTTTTTTTTGTTTCACACAGCTTCATCTAGCCCCAAACTAAGCACAGCTTTTACTATGGGAACCAGATAACTGATATACTACTTATATACTTTTTGTTTGTAAATCCTATATCCTATAAATATTATAAAGGCGAAAGTTTGTAAGTATGGATGTATGGATGTATGGATGTTTGTTACTCTTTCACGCAAAAACGGCTGGACCGATTTGGTTGAAATTTGGTATGTAGATAGGTGATACCCTGGATTAACACATAGGCTACTTTTTATCCCGATATTCCCGCGGGAACGGGACTTACGCGGGTGAAACCGCGGGGCGCAGCTAGTACATAATATACATAAAAACATAATATACATAAAAACCCCCAGACCCGAGATAAATATTTGCAGATCATACAAACATTTATCCCGCGGCGGGGATCGAACCCGCAACCTTCTGCGTCTCAAACGGGCTTTCGTCAGGTCGTCGATATTTCTTTGTTCACTTTAAAACAAAGTACCTAATAAGTTCCAACTGTCCTCTAGGATATATTTTTGGGAGTCCAAGTAAAAAAAAACAGTATTTGAAATCTCTGCAATAAAGCTCATTTTCAATCGCAAGCTGTCTTCAAGTGAAACTCCATGCGAGGCTATTTGGGAATGTCTTGTAAAGTGCTTGGTTTAATAAAAGTGTACCTCACGTTTGATTCGTAAGTTTTCGACACATTCAGCGGAGAATAAGTTTTAACAAGATTGACTGAGTCGTTCAATTTTTGAAGTAAGCTTTTTTCTTAGTATTTAAAAGCTTTGTTTGTCACGTACTTTCAGAAATAGCTTTAGCCTACGTACTACGTAAAAATACTTTTAGAACTAAAATGTTTGAAACGAAGACTTTTGTTTAAAGTTACTCAGTACTCATTTTGCTGGTAGAAAATTCTTTTGGGGTTAAGCTCGCCTTTGTACATGACCTTTCTAAAGCCTTGTACAGAATCGTAAATCGTCTAAATCGTAAACAGTTTGACATTTTACATCGACTCGCGCGTACCTTGGAACGCGTGTACGCGTGCCTGGAACACGTAGTCCGTACTCTCAGCTAAGGATCATTTTTGTATATTTTTTTCTGTGAAAAATAAAGAATTGCAGATTAATTTAATAGAACTTGTCGACCAAACATTTTAGAACTACTTATTCAATTAAACTCTTATTACGAGTGGTAATGGTTTCGGCTCACCCTACCGAAATAAAACTTAAGTGTACCCTAGTACAAGTTGATAAATAACGATGGCACGGCATCATGATATTCCCATCACGTCATGTCCCTCTTCCCGCCATATTATTAAATGTTTTCGAAAATAACCCCTGCACGTGGCTCAAATGAGCAGCAATTGAAAATGAAGAAAGGTTTAATAAGGGGATCTCTGAGTCAACTTTACAGAATGAAACAATAAATAAAAGTGGCACTACGATCCAATAATAATGGTACTTTAAAACTATCTTCAAAGTTTTTGAAATATACCTAATTATAAGAAGAAAATGATGATTGAATAGTGATCCACCAGAGAGATTTTGCAATGGCTAGCAATATTTGAAATTTCGCGCTTTAGGTGGAAGAAAATGGATGAAGGGTAACGACAAAGTGCTGACAAGAGTTGTGAAAAAGTGCTTTGGAAACTATAAAGAGAAGGATAAGAACAATTGGAAATCATATATGTAACATGAAAGTTTCATATAAACATCACATAATTAGAAGTAGAAGGAAATCGTGTAAGGGGAAGACCAAGACCAACTACATGAGTCAGAATAAAGATAAGATCGCTGTCATGTCGTAAAAACAAATAAAATAGATCGCACTGGAGAAAGATCAATGGAGGAAATTCGTGAGCCTAGCTTAGCTTCGGTGCATCACTGCACCAAAGAGCTAAGCTCTAGGTACTTTGTACACAACATTATGCAAAAGCTTATGTAACTAGTAGAACATAACTTTCATTTTAGTCAATAATCCCTGGAGAAGAACAAACTAATTCCACACGAGCGAAGCCGCCGGCAACATTTCCGTAGATAATAAACCTGCAAGTCCAAAGTTATTCTCCTCATATTTTGCAGCTAGGGGCATTTTACCCGGTGCGGGTCGCAAGCTCACGTGCTCACAAGTATCTAAGTATTATTCGGCGTTTGATTTAGTAAGATGTAGATGGATCCAGAAGGGTCGAAGTGGGTAGGGACGTTGGGTCAGCGTTTTTGTAAGTTATTGTCAGTCGACTCAGCCTGGCTAGTCATACCTTAGTCCGACAACGATCTTTAGGACTCTCATATCTGTGGGTTACAGATGTTAATTTACGTTATACAATTTCAAGTTTACTTGGCGAGCGTGCGTATTCATTATGTAGCTATTTTAAATTTGCCATATCTAAATAGGTAGTTAATTCAAAAATCACCATTAACGCTTTTTGATCGTGCAACTTGCCTTGTTTAAATGGATTTACTTGCACCGTGTGCACAAACCTTTACCGTCTCACCGTTGCGACTCCACCTACTAATATAAACGGTGAATTTATTGGGACTCCATAGCTGAATATGATAGTGTATACTATTTTACTTGATATTATTACGTTCCCGACTTCCCTGCACTTTATTACTATTCAGACAGACACTTTCTTGCGTCGTAAAATATGTAAGTGATGCCATTTTGATGTTCTGTGACGTGGATTGGTTTGATCCAGGTTATTTTGTGGAAACGTTTCTATTACTGCGCTTGACTTTATTACCTCTTCTTCTTCTTTTATTAAATGGCAGCTAACTGTAGTATCAATATAATTCTGCCAATGTCAAGTAGGAATAATGTATAAATTCATGTCAGTCAGTCCTGTCAAATTGGTTTTGAACAACACGGCGGCTTGTTTCTTCAAAACTGCAACGGAAATCTTTCGTCAAATGGGAAATATTTTTCAATACTCTCCCATTTCATTTTCCAAATCTCCTGCCAAGTATCCAAGGCAAATCCAAGGCGAAATTACATAATAAAACCTAGTAGAACACAAGAAAAAGAAAATACTTAAAATAGCAGCACTGCGCTGCTATTTTAAGTATTTTCTTTTTCTTCCTAAAATGGTGAAAAAAAACCCAATGTCCCAATGTCAAATGTTTGTTGACAGAATTAATGACAAAATATTGATTAAATCTACTCGTTGAAGTAGAAAACGATCAAAATAAAATTGATGTTACAGAAAACAATGCTGATGTAGAGATAGAATTTTATACAGTTCCTAAGAATTCTGTGGTAGAGACTGACGCCTGCCAAACTTGTTTAACTCTGTCATCAGAAAACCAGACTGAAGGTCCTTTTTGAAATTTTGGGAGTAGTTTGAGCACACCCAGTATAATATTCAATTTCAGAAATTGAGTATAATATTACTTTGTTTATTGGTTTTATTAGAGCCAGGATAAAACTTGATGTTTATCTTAAAAATTTTACCCTACTTAATATACCAAACCTAAGTTAAAACAACATCAGAAAAGATAATAAACTCTTTGTTTAAGGCATATAAATACATACAGGGTGTAAAAAGACGTCTACCGAAGCCGAAAGGGGTAGGTAAAGCATCCCAACACAAAACCAAATCCAAAAAGATTTTCCGAAAAAAATCATTATATCCAGAGAAAACAGCGTTTGAATATTACTATTTGCGTATGTTCTGGGCACGTTTTTTACGTAGGTTGCTGGATTTTTAGTTTATACTGTTTTTTTGTTTTATAAATGAAATTATTAGGTAGTTATGGTCTTATTATGTTGCACTAGTATTAAATAACCGAAAATAACATAAAATGACTCAGCTAAGTAAAATTTTTTTTTGCGTTTTTTTCCGCTAAATATGTTTAGAATCTGATTGCAACCCCTCAGTTTTCGGTAGTTGTCTTTTTACACCCTGTATATCTGAATTTACTAATAAACATTACCACTATGAAGGAATTCTGATGAATGAATCAACAACATTGTTTGCTTGAATGCTGAGAGTTCCTTCTATTTTTCGAATATTAAAAAAAAAAGTGATGTTTTAAAAACATCGTAGTCTCTTGTATTGTCTCTAACCGACTTAAGGTAAGTAAGCTCGTATGAGTCAGTAGCCAACTCTGGTGATGGAGTTTTTAGGCCGCCACAAGGCCTCTGTCATGGCTTAACGACTTAAATATCCGGGACCGACAATTTAACGTGCCCTCCGAAGCACGGAAGCGCTCAGATGAAAATGCCACTGGCGACCGATTAAAGGTGCATTTACACAATGCAATTTTTCACACGATTTGCTAAGCCCCGCCTATTGAACGTGCCGACGAGGGTCGCGCTATGACAAATCGCAAACGATGAGCGTTTACACGTAACAAGTTGTCGTGCGATACGATATCTTATGGGTTGAAATCACATCGTGTAAATGCATTTTAGCAAATCTACGTACAGTAAAACGCAATTTACACGATACCATTCTGGCATACCATTATTGCCTCTTGCTTTCTCATACTCAGGAGCAAGAGCAAAAAAGAAAGACGAAAAGACGCCACTTGTACATGGTCGACATTCCCAGAGTTCGTACAAAGCGTCTTGAGTCTATATTTTTATACACACCGCCAAATTGTGGAACTCATTGCCGGGCTATGTATTTCCCAAAAAGTACAATATAGGGGTCAAATCAAGAGTAAATAGGTTTCTTCTAGGTAGGCATGCTCCATCTTAGACCTCACTACTGCTTAACATCAGGCAGAAAATATATATTCCACAGAATATTCTTGTCTCTTGCCACAGCAAGAAGCTAGAATGGTATTCCACAATGCTTTTAATCAAGCAATAAAACAGACGTACAGTCGGTTATCTAAATTTAATCTCATTGGTACATCGTAAACTGCGCAAAGTGGCCGTCGAACAATTTAATAACATTAAAATGAGCGGTGTGAATGTTCAGATGTATTTTAATTAACTCCCTTGCCCTTCGGTACATCCCTTACGTTGTTGGGTACAGGGGAATTCATTGCAGTAGTAAATGTACAAAAAAAATCATTGTGAACAGATACAAAATATTTAGGCATAGACAATGATCCAGTGCAAACTACGAGCAGTGGGCAGGGCTTACCAACTAAAATATGCACGATGGAGGAATTCATTTATAAGATTTTGACTGCGCGTAGGAGTCGATTATGAATAATTTTTGGTAGATCAGAGATATTTTGTACGAACGAGATGTTGTACTCGCTAAAATACTAATGTATCAACAAAAACCTAATTCGATTTCGATTTTGCAGACATTCATTATGCGTTCTTACGCAGTAGCGGTTGAACCGCGGGGCGGCTAGCCGCGTGGCGGGCTGCTTTTCCAGTTTTAGTATGCAGCCGCTTGTCATTGTACGCATCTAACCGCCACAAAATTGTACTAAAATCTCCCCCCTTACGCACTAGCGGTTCAACCGCTAGTGCGTAAGGGGAGGGGACTGTAAATAAGTAAGAAAGTATCCAAAGTACTATGATGAAGAAAGAAGAGCAAAATAAAGGTATTAGTGTTATTCTGTATTTTCATACACTGGACTGAATGTTTTAGGAGAGGTTTTATAACATTGTTATTATTTTCCCAAACTGTGCCTATAAAGGATTAGGGTTGCCTCTCTATGGTACCTTAGACTACGTTATTTGTTTCATTTTGAACACAATTCTTTCAAACTCAGGTACACTCGATCTCAAACAAAACTCTAACTTAAAGTAACATCCTGAATTTTGTACATAGAACTTGTGTCTGAATTTTGTACATTTTATAAAAAAAAATATTTACAGATTGACAGAATACATACATACATACATAAAATCACGCCTCTAGAATAAACAGAATTTAAACTGAATATAAAGGCACTTGAGTAAAGGCCTTGTTTCAGTATAATATTATTACTTAAAGAGTTCAAAAATACGTAAAATATTATTTTTTGTGTAGTAAAAAATATAGTTGGTTTCAGTTTTCCGGATTTTTTTGGCATCCATTGAATCAAAATATATTTTAGGTGACGCGTGCCGTACGACTGTCGAAAGAGCACGTTCACACAATTTGTGGTTCCATTTTTAGTCTTCCTACTGCACTGGCCTGTATTATAAAGAAGGGCGAATTTTGGTTGCACAAATTTTCCTATAAAATATTCTTACTTATCATGATTTAAAGCAATATGAACTGTGAATTCAAGTTAGCTCTGAATAAATTATCGTTTATGGTTAAAAGCAATCTCGTAGATGCTACAGTGCTACGACGTAGCTACATAACCTCTACGATACCCACGGTTCCATCCTTGGACATCAATTACGAGATCAAAGACATTGCCCTTCTCATAAACATGAATTCAGAATATTCACAAGCTATTCATAAACCTCGTCTCCTTGGAGACAAAAAGAACCGTGGAAAGCTCTCAATATCGGACCTCAAAGATTTCAACTTTATCTTTAGTTCCAGTTTTCCGGGCCAAAGGGCTTCGGGTTTCTAAGGCTCTATCGCTCTCAATTGGAATATATTAATTAGTTATCTCAATTTCGGTGTTTGAATTGAAGCTACTGTATCAATAACTTGGTAGCCAAGTTACTTTACCTTGTTTCTATAGATAAACAAAATTATGTATAGTTAATTGAATCGTCAGAAATTGTTATTGTAAACTCTTGAGATAATTTCATTGATTGGAATTCAATATTATTCTAAAGGTATTTAATATTTTGATAAGATGGCCTCTTTTCAAAAAGTCTTATTAACTTATTTATATGAAAAGTCTTATCAAAATTTTCGTTCTGACAAAATTCGAACCCGCAACGATCAGACGATCCTCCTAAAGCCGGAGTGCCTTCAACCGCTCGGCCACGGAACCCACTGACGTCAGATTCGAAATTATTGATATGTAATCATGCTCATTGTCTGAAGTTACATTCAGAACAAATGGTAGCTTAGGTATTTCATTGAGAAATGAATAAGATAAGATAAGACTTTTCATTTCTCAATGAAATACCTAAGTGTGGATTCACTTAAAAAATTACAAAAATAATTTATATGATTCGTCAAATAATGTTGTCAAGCCAAAATATAAAATAAGCTCATAGTTTTTCGCGAAACAACTTATAACCAGAAACTACTTTAGAGCATCGATCGATAGTATATTGAATAACGGCCCCTAATTCGCGTTTGGACGGCATGTTGAGAATTGAGGGGAATGCAATTATTGTCGGCTTGCCCTGGGGCACCCTTAAATATTTGTAAACTAACATTCAACCGCGGCTATACTTGCACTACTCTAGACAAGTAGAATTCGTAAGAAAACCAAGGTTTACCAATAAAAAATCGAGTTTTAGTTCGCCTAGGTATTGTACTGGTCTGAACTTTTTGTAAATGTTCTCATTGTGTATATAATAAAGAAACATAAACACGAACAGAATTCGAACAGTATTTTCCTACGCATTTAGACTTTTTAGACGTGTCTAAGGGGGTCAGAAAATACAATATCTATAAGGGTTATTTGTATGCTAATAGCATTATTATTAGTGGGTGGGACACATAGCTCGTAGAACTGACGGCCGTTGGGGCAGAAAAGTTCTCGAGTGGAGGCCACGCACCGGAAATCGCAGTAGAGGACGGCTCTCCACTAGATGGAACGACGATCTGGTAAAGGTTGCTGGGAGCCGTTGGTTGCAGGCTGCACAAGATCGATCGCTGTGGAAATCGATGGGGGAGGCCTATGTTCAGCAGTGGACGCTAGATGGCTGAGATGATGATGAATATTATTAATAGGCGGCAATGGGCTTGCAACATGTCGTATGAAATGCTTACTTTTGCATGGGCATGTGCTAAAGTGTTTTAGCATACCTCTGAATACCTTCATAATTATCTTCAAAGTATCTTGAGCTCCATAAACTTCTAAGAGCTACAAACCTGTGATTATGTGTGTTTGTGTGTAAAATAGCTGTATAAGAACATCCTCACAAACTTCCGCATTTATAATATTAGCGGGATATAAAGTTTATCTTAGACTACGCTTCGCTCCATTATTGAAACTTTCGATCGATAAGTTTGGCTTGTTGGATTAGGGCTGAACCCTTGACAAATATTAAAATTATATATTATTTACCTAATTATATATAATTATGTATGCACGTATTTATTATATTTATAATTATGTAATTATTAGTATGTAAGTTTATAAGTCGTTGTTAGTAAGTGTATATAAATATATATATATCTTTTATATCTTCAACCTATTCTTTATCTAGTCACACCCCTATATATATTTTAATTTGTCCATTTATCCATCCACAGGTTGTCTGGTAGAGATCGCTATTTAGCGATAAGACCGCCGATTGTATGTCATTGTGTTTTTTGTTTAGTTTTCCATTTTTGTTTATTTTTATTATGTGGTGTGCAATAAAGTATTTTCTATCTTCTATCTATCTATTATGCTGGTAGGTGTTTACTATATATAAACTTTCGCTTTGATACCTCACTTGAGAATGAGTTATGATGAGATCCAACTTTGGCAAACTGCGAAATAAAAACTTATTAAAGACAAAATAGTTTCATTAAAAAATTCAAATGGGTTTCCTCATAACAGTTTTTTTCTATGAACTAACCCTAACGAGGTAAAGATGAAGTAAGTTATTTCTTTGGCTTTCCTTAAAACAAAAAGTCATCCCATAAACTTTAAGTAAGGGTTATCCTTTCGATCACTCAAAATGTCAACTAACAGAGTTAGAGCTGGTTCCACCACCTGCTGATAAGTGTCTGAGAGCTTTTCGACCACGTGCGACAACAGCGAAAAATATATTTCTGATTCTGATTTTGCATTTCAAAGTTAAAGTCAAAAAGCATTTATTCAGTAGGACCGCTGGGATGACTATTTACTCCTGTTCTTGCGCGACCAATACCGTGAAGAATCAAGGCAGCAAAGGTTTGGGGCCTAGCATTATTTTATTTGATCCATCTTAAAACTAAAAAGTCAAGCTCCAGTGGGGAGCCAGATATCAGATATCAGAGGACCATTTATCAGATGTTTTGACTGATCTATATATCTGTGCCACTTTATCAGAACAATTGGTAAGTTTGTATGAGTTAGAGGCCAACTTTGGAGCCGGAGTTTTTAGGCCGCCTCAAGGCCTCCGTCATTGCTTAACGCCTTGATAGATAGGACTTAAAATTTAACGTGCCTAGTGTATAACCTAAGAACCTAAGATCCATAATATTCATACTCGTTAACTTTTAGTTTATAACTGTCACTTTATACCACGTTTATTAGTAAGGCCGTAAAGTTTAAGGTTTACGTAAGTTATCGGATGACCCATTTTAGTTTGTTTTTGGGACATTGTCCAGATTGAGGTTTTCAGTGTAATTGGGTTAACCCGTCGAAGCATGAAACAATATTTCAAGTCAACGTTTACAAATATTCCACTGTTAAGTTATTAGATTTGTTAGCTTAGTTTGTGTAATAGTTCGCTTTGGTGGAAGCGAGAATCGTTAGAAAGTGTTATCGACCAAGGATAAAAACAGCATTAGTACATCAGATAGACTATAGAAGCGCTACATTTTTTTATGATGAATGGGTCAAAACTTACACAGGCAAGAATGAGCTCTAAGATGGAGTGACCTACCCAGAAAGTGCCTACTAACTCTCTTCTTAAAAATAAGGTCGTAGCTTAGCGGAAATACGCTGGAAGCTGATTTGAATTTTTTGCAATGCGCATAATAAAAAAACTTTGAAAGCGCTTAGTTCAGATCAACCAAGTGAGAAAAAACCTATCTTTACGCATTAAAGTAAATCAGGTAAAGATGCTTTTAATTTTTAAGCTACATGAGAGGTAAAAACCTTAAAGTAAGTTTCAATGGAAGTTTAACAAACTTGCTTGAGGTTTGATGAGTATGATCAAAACCTGTCAAGCTCCGTGCCTGACAACTCAGCTTCAGATACCTTGGAAACCATTGTAAGCCTGAATTACAAACCGCAAGACGGATTAAGATAACGTGCCATTAATGCGCTAATTATAGATCTCATTGCATTACTGCGCCTGTTTGAAACTGATAACATACCTGCTGACCAATTTACTGTTTACTGGTAATAATGTTGGCCTGAGGTTGAAACGTGATAGACGTTGGATAATTGTTTATATTCCAAAATTGAAGCATAAACCAAAACTTCATTAAATATTCAAATGAAAATATTGGGTGTTATTAAAGTTTTCGGTTTTTGACGCTAACGTGTGTTTTAATTAAAACACCACACAGGTTCAAATATATTATTATTAAAGTGGGTAAGTACCTATATAATATTTAAGTAAGAGCCGTCCACCGCAAAGAGTGGAAAAAGTTGGAGGAGGATTTCACTACCATAGGCTGTCCTTACCGGACAACTGAACCGGAAATGTAATAAAGTAGTCTAAATATATATATTATAATAGAGGTTCTAGATAAATAAGGGAAACACTAAAACCAAAGTGTAACAATTTTATTTATTAAGTCAGTCAGGGAAAACTACATACAACGGATGGTTAACAAACTAACATAAAATCAATAGAAACTAAAACAATAAACTAGATGGGAACAATAATAATTACACAATAGGTACAAAGAGGTATTCCCATGCGAGAAGCGCAGACACGGGCAAAAGCTAGCGCGGAGGAGTGAGTACGATCAGTTAGAGAGTTCCAGGAGGAAGCTGCTCGGGCCGACCGAACTAACGAAATTTTTTTTTTTTTTTTTTTTTTTTTTTCGGAGGGCCTAATACTAATGGCCTATGAGGCCGTTTTAGTGTTACCGGACTATGGCGGGCACTGAAGGTGCCGAGGCGCCTAGAGAGAGAAGTTACGACAACATGCGCAAGGGCACCTCTAGTAGGTACGAGCCTCGGCTTGGGCTGTTGCCGGAGTGAAGTTAACTACCTAACTATCATGACTAGACGATACCACTTCGCCGTTGGCGATGGTGATATCGTCGTCTGGATCGCCAAGAAAGTTTCTTGGTCTTCTGGGCATGAACACGAATTTCCGCCTATTGCGGACGCCGACGTCGGGTGGTCGCTCTGGCCTCTCGTAGACGACTGGATACTCTGGAATAGAAGAGACAAGAGGATTCGGATGGTGCGGAGCTGAGTCATAATAGCGCCGAGCGGCGCGTTTTATGAACGCAGCAATCGACTCGAGATTAAGATCGCGGTGAAGATCAACGTTACGCGCGTAATAGGGTGCTTCGGTAGCTTTGCGAAGGAACGAATTTTGAACTATTTGGAGTTTACGAACCGCGCGGGCGTGTCCGAAAACTTCCGAGCCGTAGGTCATGATTGGACGAATGCAAGTTTTGTAGAGTGTCACCTTATTTCTAAGGGACATCCTACTCCGCTTGCATATAAGCGAATGGAGACGATTAAGAACGAATTTTGCGCGTTGTCGGACTACTTTAACGTGGGAGTTGAAGTTCAGATGTTCATCTAGGGTGATGCCTAAGTATTTGGTCTTGGCGACCCAGGGAATGGGTTCGCCGTACAGGGAGGTGCAATTGTTTCGCATACGGGGCGGGAAGAGGCCCGACGTAAAGAGCATTGCTGCACTTTTCGACGGGTTAACCTCAATGCGCCATTTACGAAACCAATCGCCTAACTGAGCGAGGGCTCTATTCAATCGAATGACTATGATGTTGGGGCATTGATTCGCTGTATACAAGGCTGTATCGTCAGCGAACAGAGCGAGCTCTACGTGGTCGGTACGAGGGATATCGCTGGTGTACAGCGTGAATAGGACGGGTGCGATGACTGAGCCTTGAGGGACACCAGCACGCACCGGGTGAGGGCTAGAGAGGGTGCCTTCGACGCGGTAGCGAAAGCTTCGATTTTGAAGATAGGCTCGTATGATGAGCACGAGCCTGTCAGGCATGCCGAAGTTAAACAGCTTGTAAATCAAGCCGTTATGCCAGACTTTATCGAAAGCTTTCGCCACATCGAGAAAGACAGCCCCCGCCGGGCCGGGATAAATTGGGTCATAGAGTTTGGAGTACAGGAACTCCGTGATGCGGAGTACCTGTTGGGGGCACGAGTGTCGGGCTCGAAAGCCAAACTGTTCGTCGGGAAGGAGTTTTAGTTCGTATATGACGGACCATATGCGACTAAGTAGGAGACGTTCGTAGATTTTACCTATTGAGCTAAGGAGGCTAATGGGACGATAGCTAGTGGGCAGCGTAAAGTTTTTGCCTGGTTTGGGAATGCCGATGACCGTGGCAGCCTTCCAGGCGTCGGGGAAAGTGCAGTTATCTAGGGCAGCATTGAAGATGCTCACGAGAAGATAGATAAGGGCGAGGGGGAAGTTCTTAAGAACCCTATTGCTGATTCCGTCAGCTCCGGGGGCTTTACGAACTTTGAGACCTTTGATGACCATCTGAACTTCCGCGGCTTTGACTAAGGGCAGAGGAGGTACTAACGAAATGGCCTGCCGGAGCGCCTTATATACGATTTGCGCGGGCGCGCGGCGCAAGATGGCCGTGGTGGGGCGCAGAGCCGACGGTTCCCGAGGCATCGCGAGTATGCACGAGCGATGTGCGCGCGTATTTTAAATTATCCATGCTACAATATATATATATATATATATATTTGTTTTGTATGACATTATGTATACTTAGCTGGTAAGAAAAAATATAGCTCTTTTTATTTTATTTTTATTAAGAGCCTTGTCGGTCGAGTGGGATAGCTCGCCTATTAATCCTAGCGGGTTCTTAACCCGGTCAATCATCAATGGATTTCAATAAGCTCTTTTGATAAAGTACGATAGTATGTTGATCAAGAAGGGTATATAAACATATCATATAAAAGGTATTAAGACCAAATAGAGACTGGATTTGTACATGGATTAAAGATTATACGTACGTATTATAGGGGAACGAGAAGCCATAGAATGCGCTCGAAGTCCACTACTACGGGATCAGCACTCGCAGTTAAAGGAGTATTGGCCAATCACATTCCCAGAAATATACCGTGGGAACTACTCGCATTCTCCAGGACATTATACTACGTCCATTACGATCACAATCACCGTATCTACAAACAACTCTCGCAGTTTGCAGTTGCGGTCTGTTTCATACAACATCAACGGAATTACATCGGATATTGAACAATTTCCTTCGTTCTAGCACCTGGGTAATTGCTTTAATTCCTACTAGTGTAGTGGAGTAATCAACACTGGAGGCAAGCTTGGAATTCTGGGACCATGAATGACCTCTGTAATGCTCTGTCCCCATTAAGCCCTTGTGTGAAACCTGGAGTGCACGGTGAGGTCATTAAGTTTGTGTTGGTTTTTGCTGTGTAATTAATGTTATTTTTAGCTTAAAATTCTCGCATAATAATTATGAAATTGATTCTACATTGATTAAAACAGGCTAAACTCGGTGATTAGAAAACAGACGTTACAACACTGTTTGTCATTAATACTTACAGGCTTACCATAGAACGTGACATAAAGTTATTCCGGAGTGTAAACTGTCAAAATGTATGGTTATTCTTGATTTATTCGGTGGAATAACTTTATGTCACGTTCTATGGTAAGCCTGGTGTTTGTTGTACAGTGCGCATTGAAATGGTTTTTATTTATCAACTATAAAAAAGTAAGAACCGCGTAATTATTGGAGATTGCCATGTCTATTTGTTGGTATCTCCACGCATAAAAGGTAAGGCAAAGCGGAGGTAATGTTACCTCTGAACTGTAAATGTACACTTAGTCTTTGCTAATGACTTCAATTTAGACCGATGCAGATCGAATCGAAAGAGCCTTGTAATCCAGAGTTTGAAGAAATTTCTAATTAAACTAGGTGCCATACGATTCAAGCTGCCTTTGTTCCTGAGACTCAAAGATTCATTTCAAAATTGGATTTTGATACTAAGTTCTCTTATAAAAGATCTGCCCCCCTAGCCATGTTGCAAATCGCAATAGAATAGAAATCGAATTGACAAATAACCCTGAGACTCCACCTGCGTCTTACGGCATTTATCGCCAAAACTGCATACATTTTATAAAAATTATGGGGTCACGTGAGTTCCTGGCTCTATGTAAATTGACAGTTTGACATAATGCCAGGAACTCACGTGTCGCGACACTTTACATAAAATGTATGCAGTTTTTGCAATTAATGCCAATAGGCGCAGGTATAGTCTCGGCGTTATCTGTCGATTCAATTTCTATTCCATTTCTATTTGTAACATGGTTAGGAGGGCTGATACCTACGGATTTGAGTACTACTTCGTAATAGACGAAGATAGTAAACGTATCAAGTTCAAATATATTTTTGGACTGTTCCTCTGAAAATCCTGTTGTGAGAAGAAACGGTACTTACATGTTGGCGGTGCTCTAATGGTGATAATATTAAATAACAACAAACTGAAAAAAAACTACAATATATTTTTTGTAAACAAACTAGACATATTGTTCAACCATTATCGAGAAGAAAGCGAGCTGCTAAAAACTTTTATTTAAAACTATAGGTACTGGCAGCCTACATAAGTTTTAGAAAACTCCGCATCGCTAACACATTTCAAGACACTGTCATGCTAGAAATAATTATGTGACTTAATAAACTCAGCAGCAAGAATAAACATGTTAACAGACAAAGCCGAACCAAGAAACGAACGTTGATCCTAATGCTTTATTGAAGCGATGGTCTTACATTGAGATTTATCGCTAGCCTTTTGGACTAACGAAGTTCTATTGGTATCCTACTCTCCGCCTTAATAGAAACAATAAACAACAATTTTGCTGTTCAACCAGTCAATACCTTTGATTTTATTCTTGGTAAAGTTTACGGAAAAATAGGTAAATATTACCTTCGAACTTCCGATATAAGTTCGTATGAATTACTTCCGAATGAGTATTTTATAAGCTTTAGTAAACACAAGCTTAATTTTATAACTAGTATTTAACACTGTTGGTCTAAACAGCCCATATTATGTATACCATAATAAATATTTTAGTAAGTAAAAAACACTGTTGTTCATAAACAGCCCTAAGTATATCTTATTAAGCATGTTTATATGAGTTACAGCCGCACTCAGAGCCACCATCGGCTACTTGAATCGTTACAAAAAGTAATCTACTGTATAATAAAAATTTTTGAAAAAAAAATTGAACCGACTTCACATAACACAAATAGACACTAAGAACCTTCTATGTACCTACACTAAAAAGAGAAAAATAAGAATATACACATGCAATTATTACTTACAGTATTCAAATAATAAATTATTATGTTATATTATATTTGAAGTCGGTGCCAACTACCTATGCATTTACATCTAAGAAGAAATTACGAGTACCTAGACCTACAATAGAACTTGGGTGCAAAATTGTATGGAGTAGTTAGAGTAGAATAGTTGGCACCGACTTCAAATATAATATAACATAATAATTTATTATTTGAATACTGTAAGTAATAATTGCATGTGTATATTCTTATTTTTCTCTTTTTAGTGTAGGTACATAGAAGGTTCTTAGTGTCTATTTGTGTTATGTGAAGTCGGTTCAATTTTTTTTTCAAAAATTTTTATTTTTCAATTTTTAGTGTAAATAATATACCTAGTAGGTTAGGTTAGATATTGGAATAGTCAAGATCAAAGAAGTCAGAGTGAGAATCCCTCAGGAATAAAATTATATGGGATCACCTCGAGCGTATTTAAACATGTCAAACTATTCAATGTTTGACTCAGATTTTGTAGTGAGATTGAGGTTTTTTGAGATTTACAGGAAAACTATCAATCCCTCAGGAAAAAAAAGTATGAGGACCACCTAGATATGTATACCCTTTCAAGCAAAAAAAAAAATTTTGGAAATCGGTCCACATTTTTCGAAAAGATCGGTGATTTTTTGAGTATTACGGGAAAACTATCAATCCCTCAGGAGTAAAATTTTTATGGGACCACTATGGTAGCATACCCTTTCAAACAAAAAAAAAATTTTGGAAATCGGTTTACAACTGACGGAGATATCGATGAACATACATCCAAAAAAAAAAAAAAAACATACATACACCCGAACATAGAACCTCCTCCTTTTTTTGGAATCGGTTAAAAATAAGTCGGGTTTTCCTTCCTGACGCTATAACTCCAGAACGCACGAACCGATTTCCACGGTTTTGCATTCGTTGGAAAGGTCTCGGGCTCCGTGAGGTTTATAGTAAAGAAAATTAGGAAAAATCTGGTGGTATCTGGTGGCGAAACGGAGTTCGCTGGGTTTGCTAGTCGTTACTATATAAAACTACTCATTTTAAGGATATAAGAGACTCGTATCTATACAGGGTGTAAAAAGACAACTACCGAAAACTGATTCTAAACATATAAAGCGTAAAAAAAACGCAAAAATTTTTTTTACTTAGCTTAGTCATTTTGTGTTATTTTCGGTTATTTACTACTATTACAACATAATATTATGTTGTAATAGTAGTAAATAACCGAAACCTATGACCATACCTACCTAATAATTTCATTAAAAAAAAACATTTAAAACTCAAAATCCAGCAATCTACGTAAAAAAACGAGCCCAAAACATACGCAAACAGTACTCTTCAAACGCTGTTTTCTCCGGATATAATGAATATTTCGGAAAATCCTTTTGAATTTGGTTGTGTGTTGGGATGCTGTACCCACCCCTTTCGACTTCGGTAGACATCTTTTTGCACCCTGTATAAGTTGGTAAATCAGGAGACGAAATATTATGGCCGCCAACAATGCCTTTGTGACTTGACTTTCTGGTTTCAAACAAAATCATCTTATCTCTATTTCATCTCATCATCTCATTTCCATAATCTATTTTGCCCTCTATTTAGCTTCAATATTAATTTAATGCTGAAAACTGAAACCTGGTAATTTCAGGATTCAGATATCTCAATTATTTCATAAATTCTTAGAATTAATTGGAAATTGTAAGCGTATTTGTTCAATCAGTTTCCCAATTAAAATATAATAACAGTAACTAGGAGCTTGTTGAATATTGTATTTGTATAACTATTAAGAAATAAAATAAGTATTCATTCTTATACCACCTTCTGACGCAGTTTGGTGGAACGAACAAGTGGACTAGTTCTTGACAAAACTTAATAAATTCAAGCAAAGTATTAATTTCAGTGGATGCCATTAATTTTCTTCGGAATTTATAAAACTCTTTGTAACACGAATTCGATTAGTGAACAAAATCTACCAATCCTAAGATTTCTCTGTAATGTATTCGGAAACTTTGCACCCCTTTTTGCTTCATTACGGACATTAAGCAAAATAATTGGAGAGCTCTTTACGAAATGTAGGGAAATCGACTTATTCCGTAAAATAAAATAAAAGTTTCTTCGATTTGAAATCATAAAAATAATTGTTGATACAGAGATGACGAGTGATAGGGGAGAGTGGAAGAGGAGAACATGTTGTGCCGACCCCGCATGAGCGGGATAAGGGCAGGCCAATGATGAATTGTTGAAAATAGGAAGGCGTATCTATAGGCCACAAAAATCTATAGCTATTTTATTTTACAAAATAAAGATTTCTTGTATAAAAAAAGTTTACCTTCAATTAGTATTGTCATTTTAAGACAATTATTAATAATTTTTTAATAATAATTTCAAGAAAATAATAACCCTATCAGACAAAATTACAGAAAGTCTACGAATTTATTATGATTGACGTTCATGAACCGGTTTTGTTAGACAGCTAGTAAACAATTGGGTGGAGTGGGGCTCTATGTACTAAAAATAATACTCTACCCAGTAAAGTGCTTGCAAAAGTGAACTTAGAAATGATAGTGTAGATTGTAGGTATAGCTTTCGCTAAATTTGGGGTTGGGGTTGTCTTCTGACAAAATCTCGTGATTTTGTTTCGATTTTTGTTCTGTGAGATTATCTCATTTAAGGTGGTCACACGACCCATCCGCGCCGAGCGCGCCAAACTGTTCATTCGATAGAGAAAATGTTGAGAAGCTAGCCGCATTTTCTAACGTCATCACGTTATAGGCGGCGATGGGCTTGCAACCTGTCAAATATGGAATACTAACTTCTGCAAGATGTGGGCATGTATGAAATATGTATTTGTACATGCCTCTGACTACCCCCTTAGACATCTTCAAAGGATCTGGAATATAAAGATCTGATAGAATGTCTACCGCGCCTTGGGGATACAGTCGTGACCCTGTTTACGTGTATCAGTATTTTTAATAGAAAAATGACTGCGTACGGCGCTGACAAATATGCGATCAGCTTTAGTAGGGGTTAAACAGACGCATGTCCTATTAGTACATCTTTGGTGGAATACTGAGAAAATATGTTACACTGTCTTAAAAAATCCTTCTTTTTCGTATTCCTGAAGTCGTAGGTACATTTGCAGTAAACTTGCTTTATTTGTGAACCAACATCTTTCCGGATATTAGTTCTTGTCCGGATGTGTAAATAATGTAGCTCATTCTAGCCTCTTTGTTTGCAAAGGTCCTTCACATATGGTTCGGGATTACTAAGTTCTTCTGCAAAGCAAAAAAGTGGGCATTTGTATGTATACTCTTGCTATTGCTACTAAGACTTAGGCCTTCATCAATCAGATGTTATTTATACTCTTTTTAAAGTGACTTTTATATTGAAATAAAAATAAATCTTTTTTTGTTTACCAATATTTGTTGTTCAGCACCAGTTTCCCTACCCATTATCTGGATATCTGAACGATGATGATCTGGAACCCCACGTCAGCGGCAGCGATTCCAAATTCATGTTTATGGCGACTAGCTGTCCGTCGCGGTGTTACCCGCAGTCCCTTGGGAAAACATCACTTTCCCGGGATAAAATATAGCCTATGTTCATCAGGGATAATGTAGGATTCTAATGATGAAAGAATTTTTCAAATGGTCGAGTAGTTTTGGAGTAGTTTCCTATTCAATTCAAACAAACACACAACATACAAACATCGCCATACATGCAAACATACCAACATACAAACAAACAAATATTTCCTCTTTATGATATTAGTTTAGATTAATTACAGAAGAAGAAGAAGATAATGACAATGAATAAGCCTATAAGTATAATATTCGAACCGAAGATCGTTTTAGCAGTTGTCTTCCTTACAATAACATCAGATCGTTATTTCTTATTTCTCATGCAATAATTTTCATTTCCGCCAATAGCATCGCAGCAAGACTTATCGCCTACTGAAGCAAATGAAGTGACACGAGCAGTATTATCGTCCAGTGTAACAAGAGCTTACTGACTAACCGAGATTGTGATTATTCCGAAGGCACTAGAGATCTGTGTTAATTGGTCTTAGAAAGTTAAGGCTTGATTCCAAGATCGGCGACAGATAAAATGTAAATAACGATAGAAACCTATAGAATATAAACATTTTAGAATTTCGGGTTCCATGAATTTCTTTAGCGTATAAATCATCTACATTTTTACGTGGATTGAGTGTATTAACATTTTCTAGAAGGCTTTTATTACGAATCTTATCTACTTTGAGAAAAATCTTAAATTTTTTTCTGTTCCTCTAAACACGCCGGTCTGTGTAATATAATAATACCACTCAATTAAGGCTCTACTCCAATAATAGTCAGCACCTCGCCTCACAATGTAGCCTAAGTACATTTTCAGATCTCGACATTTGGAACTCGATCTACAAGCCAGGTATTATAGGTACTTCGATTTTTACAAGAATCGATTTCGATTTTGTCGCCGTCGTAGAACATGCATTTAACTAAACTGTTGTCTTCCTAGCAATGCGTCGTCTTTACGTCAAGGAAATAGACCCGAGGAGGCGTAAAGGCGACATGTCGGATGCAGTGCTAATGATGAATCAATTTGTTGAGTGTAAATAAGTAGGAAGGTTTATGGTATTCCGCAATTTGTATTTAAAACCTTTTAGATACTTAGAGAATAGATTATAGATACGGACAAATGCCCACAACCACGCTTAGTTGTACGTATAGGACATACTTATACCGCACCTTACTTTCCATACTGTAAACGAATTCCATTGTAAATTCCCAGTTCACTCATACAATCAAATCTACCGATAATTTAATTGTAGCGTTTTCAATACCGAAAACAATAAAAGCAAACATTTTATCCGTGTTTCCGGGTATAAACACATTTGCGATTGATTGTTTTGGCCGAGTAAATACGGCTATGACATTGTACAAACAGACAGCCGTACATTAACTTTGGCTCCCCTATATAGCCACAGATGAGGTGATAATACACTTTTGCTGTGTGTGGTATATGCCACCGACGCTCATGGCATTCATGCAGCGCTGTGCTGTGGCCCTTTTATTTTGATCAAACTAAAGGGTGGCAGTGAGTGCACACTAACACGTTCAGTGCCAGCAATGCACATTATACTGTAATACGGAGTTTGGTAGCATACAAAATACCTATCCAGAACACCTTTATTTTTTTAACCATCTGTATCTAAAGGTACTTGTTTGCAATTTAGTATATTTTACAATTAGATATTCGCTTTTCGATTTCCAGAAGTTCCCACCTTTTTAACTTAAAACTTTTCTTCCAAGCCATATTGAACATAATACGACTAGAATAAAGCTCATTTTACAGCGTATATCGATTTGGAGTGGGTCCACAGCATACAAAAAAACAAATCAACCGTAGGAAAACACAGCTAATGTGTTTCTGACAGAAGGTAGGCTCAAATTCCTATTCCTCGAACTCTACCAGTCGCTGTGGTAGAAACTTTTTAACTCTATTTTAAACTTTCAACAACATTTGTTTTATAAAAATACAGATTTCGGATAAGATGAATCGTTTTATTTTAATATTTAGAACATATGAAATAAAATTTTATGATTTAATTATATTAAATGATTCAGGGGATTTTTAGACAAAAAGTTTAAAAATCCCCGACGCAAGGAATCGTAGAAGGGGATTAACCTACCCATTTTTATAACATTCTGATTGTTCCATTAAAAAGTTAACAATTTACCTAATAGGTGTCTTTGTTACGATAATCGTAGTTCAGAAAAAGTTGTAACTAACGATACTAATAAAATAAAAGGTTTCTTAAAAACGTAATCATTTATTTAAATAAAATAAACGGTGGTTATCTAAATAAACACAGTAGTGGTTATTGTTTTAAAATAAAAATCAACTTAATACTTAGTCTTAGCGTAACTATTCAAAATACTCCAACGATAGGATACATTTTTGAAGATCAATCAATTTTTATAAACTGATGCTTCTTCTTCTTCTTTTTTCACTGCTTGGATGAGGATTAATGACATGACCGCATTCACCACCTGTTCAGAAAAAAGGCTAATTACTTTCTGTAAATAACTTATTAGTTCAACTCTGGGGCGGAGGAATTCGGGAAAAAACTGCCTTACTTACACTTTAAAGTAAAATAAAAACATAACTTACATCTATTAATATTATATTAACTTTATACAGCGTCAGTAGGCAACCTTTGCCTGTACTCAACGGGACTTTTTTAAATTTTTTTAAGATGGAATAGGCTTGCCCAGCATCTAAACTATCCTCAGCCTAAAGTTGATCGGCCTTATCCACACACACACACTTACATAAACACATAACAACGTCAATACGTGTGGAACTGACTAAGCTACGAGTTTCCTCACGATGTTTTCCTTTACCGTTGACCTCGTGCTCATGCGCATATAAATCAGAAGTAAAATAAACTTACAGAAATCATGCAAGATGCAAGCACGATGCCAGCTAACCAGCTAGTCTTCCCTTCAAGATACCAGGTCAGCTCGTCGATGCATCCGTGAAAGTACGCGTTGCCAGTCACTGAATCTCTGCACTCGGCAGGCAGCGGCTTGTTCAAGTTCAGATAGTCCATAGGACCTTCGGCTCCACAGCAGCCGATCTGAAAAATAATAAAAGATTTTAATGAGTAATTGAATCCATGATGGTATTTGACGAACTCAATGGCACAGTGGACTTAAAGGCTCGCCTGTGACGTAAAAGCTTGCTTATCCCATCCCACTCATATAATAAAGCTGAAAGTTTGTGAGTTTGTTTAGATGTTTGGATGTTGAGATGTTTAGATGTTTGTATGTTTGTGTAGCAATCACGCCTAAACCAGTGAACCGATTTGGATGAAACTTTGTATAGGCATAGATAGTGACCCGAAATAGCATATAGGCTATTCATAATGTTGGTACCACGCGGGCGAAGCCGCACGCAGAAGCTAGTTACCCACATCTTTCAAAAACGGTAAACATAATTATTTTTGAAAGCATGTTGCGTGACTTTATCTTCTATGACTGGCTATGATTAAAATAATTATTGTGTTTTGGGGTTTTCAAATTGTTGATTTTGGAAACTATTTTACTGTTCTTTGTCCGCTTGTTGTCACAAGCCACACGACGACCATCACCCGACCCAATATTCGCCAAACGCCTGTGTTTGCTTCGTTAGGTGTTACAATTTGTTCCCCGTTTTTAAAACGCGGTTCGACGGCAAAATCATATTCGCTTTCAACCTCGCCGCTCTGTACCTCGTGATAGGGATTTTTTTGGAAATAAAATTTAGCTTTACCTAAATTGAACGCTGTCAAAAATGCAGTACGTTTTTCTGTGCTAAAAACTTTTTCATAACAATGAACAGTCACGTTGAACGAGGACTGGATTAATCTCAAATGAAGACTGGTTCTATGATTACTCGTAGTAGCAATTTTTTTCTAACTTCTTGGCTTTGAAAATATATATTTTATTGAAGATATTACCTTCATGATGTAGCTTTAACTTTAATAAGTTACAATAAAACAGGTATTAATAAGAACTCTGATAAATTAAGCTCTAAAATTCAGAAATAGTAACAAAACCACTTGAACCAAACTGATAATTAAAACGATACAACTAATTTCATACAACCAAATATACCTAATTTTAAAATTAAAATCAGTGCAATTAATTCGCATGGTATCTAAACAACTTGGAATTGATGTTTGTTTAGAATGTTAAACGTAATACCGCTTGAATATTTAAAATCGATATTACTAATGTGAATGATTTAGAGCGTGTTATATATTTTTTTTCAATTGTGTTTAATATATTTAGTAATATAAATAGTAGAATTAGGAGAAATAAAGGCTTATTTAATTTAATTTATTAAATGAAATTTAATTTATTAAATTAATTATTATGAATTAATTATTATTTAATGAAATTAAATATACAGGGTGTAAAAAGACGTCTACCGAAGCCGATAGGGGTAGGTACAGCATCCCAACACACAACCAAATCCAAAAGGATTTTCCGAAAAAATCATTATATCCGGAGAAAACAGCGTTTGAAGAGTGCTGTTTGCGTATGTTTTGAGCGCGTTGTTTTACGTAGATTGCTGGATTTTGAGTTTTAAGTTTTTTTCTTTTATAAATGAAATTATTAGGTAGGTATGATCTTATTATGCTGTAATAGTAGTAAATAAACGAAAATAATAAAAAATGACGCAGCTAAGACAATTTTTTTTTTGAGTTTTTTTTTCGATAAATATGTTTAGAATCATGGTCTGATTGCAACTCAGTTTTCGGTAGTTGTCTTTTTACACCCTGTATATGCACATACATTATAGCATAATGCTACTTTATTTTCCTGAAAAGTAAAGTATTCCCGAAGGACCGTATCTTATTTATAATACCAGGAACAACTACTTACACCTTCTTGCACCATCCGCAGTATCTCCCGACTACCTTCATGCTGTGGGTTGTTTATGAGGCGAACGATGACGTCACGGATCAGCGGCTGAATGCTAGAGTCGTAGGTGGAGAAGTCTAGGACTACGCAGGCACCGATGAGACCAAACACGAATACACCGATTTGCGATGCTATGTACTGGAATTAAGAGTTACATTTGAATAGCAAATCTAATTGCTGAAGGTTTCTTCTTTGTTTTAGGATTTTCAATTGGGTTGCAAATAATAAAATAAATATTGTGTCTTCATCTTAGAACTTCATTGAAATCGGTACCCAATGATCAATATTTTCACGTTCTTTTGTGGCCAAAATTGCTACCCCTAGACTAGTCAAAAAACTTCAGATTCAAGCGCAGAACAAATACATCATTTATGTCAGAATTTGACATGAAAATAAAGTTTGAGAATGCTAGTAGTAGTTTGAGAACTCACGCCGTAAAGCAGCACAATGTTTTCCATCAGCGCAGAGCCACAGCCAAGGAAAGCGACGACCATGATGCCCAGGGACCCTATGAGAATGATGTAGATTCCGATGAAGTACTTCTGTAACTGCAGTATACTCATCCATTCGTTGAAGCCCGGCTCAATGCAGATCCAGAGACATAGAGCGAAGATCGATAGACCAAATAACTGAAAAAAAGAATACAAAAACATTGGAATACTTCTGAGAACAATGTATTTCAGGTATGTTAGTAGATTAATTTAATTTCTATTATAAAATGTTTTAATCTATCTAATAAGTCTTGTTGCACCTACTGCGAGGTATAAAGGCTATCTCTGTTCTTGGACCTCTGCAGACAAATAATAAGAGGAGTTCTTTTGCATATTTTTATGCAAGTAAAAAATACAAATGACTTGGTCTCCAGTCATGTGTATTCTTTAGGGTTTTTTATAATATACTTTTATAACGTGTTCTGAAAACTTATTTTCTTCGACGAACGTATTATTAGTCACGTTTATAACTTTAAAAATGGACTCAAGTCGCGAAAGTTTCAAATAAGAATGCACTTTAGTTGGCATCAAGACAACCACGTAGTTTTAAAACTATAAAAATACTCGAAGCTGAGCTTCAGAGAGCAACACGAGTAATTAAACCGAACTCGGTGCTCTTTTAACTTCGTAATGTCATTTTATGGGTGCTCCCGAAAACTATTTGACGACTTTGGCTATAGAAAACATGAAGAGTGATTCAGAATTAGCTTCAAGGGTTCTTTTGTTTAGAATACCTAACTAGCAGCGCCTTCGGGCAAGTCCATGATCTACATCTTAATTAATTAGTCTCGTTGCAAGCACTACTGGACTAACGCCACTTGGGCAAATTGATTTATAAAAATATTATCATTGGTCATTGGGCGGATGGTCCTCCTTTTAGTCGTTAAGAATAACTGGTCCACTATTTATAAAAAAGATTTTTGTAATTATTATACTCATTAAAAAATATGACAGACATTTCTTTTTGAAAGCCCTTTAATCTGCGGAAGTAAACAAAAAGTAAACGTTTGGCGGAATCCTAAAACCGATAAAGTTAGCAGTAAGATAAAAACAAACTATAGTTTCGTAGGAGTAAAAGTTTTATAATCTCATTAATGCCGTGAGTGCTGTCAAGTTTTATTCGGCGGCAGAATAACTCTTCTTGGAGTAATATAGAGCAAAGTAAGGTCGAGGATTATTTTCATACCTGTTGTGCCATTTGGTTGTAAAATTTTTGGTGATTTATGTTTGTTAACTTATCAGTCCATTCGTGGCTCTGTTCACGTAATACTCCAACATAGATCAAACTGTAGTTTTCCAAGCTCAAACAAAAATTGATTCTATCCTAGTCCCCAACTTAAAAATGTTACCTCTCTGATAATATTGATATAGAATGCTTAGAGCCCTTAGAGCTAAAAATTTAGGATTTCTTGTTCATACAAGAAATCCTAAATTTTTAGCTTGAGTATTGTGTGTATAGCTCTAAGATCTCGGCGATCACGGTATCTACTTTAATAGTCTTGTTTTTGTCTCGCAAGCAGACGAGATGAAACGGAGCCGTTGTTCGTAATTTACAGAATCTATATTTTGCCGTAGCTTAAGATGTACCTAATACTTATTTTGTTTGTGCGATCCATGACTCCTCACATAAACTTAGCACTGGCACGCACTGGTTATATAAGTAGGCCATAATATCATATCCCTATAAATAACTAATTTCTTAGCAACTTATAGACTTATATATTTACCAAATATTTTTTTAGATGATTTTATATACATATATAAAAGTAAACTTGCCAATAGGCATGTTTGAGCGCAAGTCTCGAAAAAACTAAGGAAGGACTTTGTGTCCAGCTATGGGATCAAAGGTACAAGTAATTAATCAAATATTACAGATTTTTCAAGTACCTACGTTACAAGTCCGACTCTGCATAGAAACAAATATTCATTGTTCAATTCTTTTCTAATAGTCACCTATTCACTAACGACTTTGTTGACCTTTGGTTCAAAGGTGACTTTCGGGACAAAGTGTGGGAGGATCTCAACTTGGTTCTATCTCCCAGAACTCACTATAGCAGAGACAAATCTGTTTATAGTACAAAACATAATGCGGGTTTTGTCTTGCCAACTTATATCTTGTTTGTTTTCACCCACAGAGATTTATATTAATCTGTCAAGCTGAGCGCTGAGTTTTTAAAAAGCGTTGACCGTAACTGACCTGTAGTAACGTAATTATAAGAGGTACAATTCTTTAATTCAGTAAAGTTCATCTGCAATCTGTCATGGGTTTTGTATAGATTTAGAATTGAATACTGGCGAAAGTAAAACATTGTAAGGCCTTAAGGCGGAAACATACTATTAACACGCTACGCGACCCGATGAAACGCGACCCGTGTCGACTCATAATAATGGAGACACGTCGGATGTTCATAGTATGATTCTAGTCATAGAAAATAGTACAATTTGATTCGAGTCGACACGCGTCGCGTTTCATCGGGTCGCGTAGCGTGTTAATAGTATGTTTCCGCCTTTATTCTCGTGTGAATATCATACGTTTCGTACGATTCACTATATATATGGTTGATAGGATGAATCTATGAACTTAGTCCAAGTATCAGGACCTGAAAAAATGTTCCTAGCAACGCAAAATTGCAACTATGGTCGTGTTTTTGTCTATCCCGAATATTTGGATGTCTCACACGAGAGTAGATAGATAGAAAATACTTTATTGTTCACATGGACATTACAAAATAAAAACAAAGATAGAGACAAGAAAATATTAACGGCGAAGTAAAAGTACAAGATTGCAGCCCCTGGTAAGTATAGTAAAATGAACTATATTTTCATTCAACATTACCTAAAGGTTGTTTTTGATAAACTTCACCAACACAAAACAGTTATAATATATGACGGTGGTAGTTTTTAAGAAACAATTCCTAGTGTCACATATTTGTCATTCTATTATTCTGTTTGTTCTCTATAAAATACAGCCCGAGCGATTTACTTCAACAATGTATATTATTTTCATGCGTCGGTCGGTGTTGCAATATGAGTCTTATGACGTCATAGCCAGCAGGTGTACAAGGTGCAGTAAGATTTCTCACAAAAACTCAAACAGAAGCTTTTTTCGAGTTGAATTAATTTTATCGTTTTTTTTTTTCTGAACATTTCTGATTATTGACATGCCTTTTTGCAAGGATATTGCCAAGAGTATTAAAATACTACGCTTACTTTGATAACACCTCACGAGATGACTAAAAACTTTAGGCTGTACATTCAACTTGCTTCTTCTTCTTTTAGTGCCTCTCCGACTAGCGAAGGTTGGCAGTCAATATGGCGTATTGTTCCCGATCCTTAGCGAGTCGAAACAGTTCCGCAGCACTTGCTATCCCCGTCCACTCTCTGATGTTCCGCAATCCTCCGCAACCATGACATGACCGTGTTGGTCGGAGGAAGACTCCGACCAACACGCCTCTTGCAGGCGACTTTCCCCATCATAATCAGTTGAAGAAGGTCATATCTCTCGTGTCATGTCTCATGTCATATACAACTTGCAATAAACTTATATTACTATGTCGAACTCGAGTCAAATGAACTGTGGTTGTTTTAAACACGTTTTTTATTAGTCGTTTTTTACACTCTGTATTGTGTCGTGTTATTGGCCAGTGAGTAAATAGTTCGCGATAAAATGGGAGTATTTTTCAAAGCATTTATAAATTCTTAGTTTGCTTGTCGTGTTTCAGGAGCTTTCTGTGCTAGTTCAATGAATCAAATAGGTTAGTTTTATTTACCATAACTTATGTTTATCACGGTCATATTTTTAATAATTCCGCATAAAATTGTATTCATTTTATGAATTGGGGGCCTTTTAATAGTTCGGTTGTTATCACTTTTTATCTATGTCGTCGAGTAATACATATTTTTCTGTAAGTATATCTGTCTCGCTCGCACTTAGGGAGCTAGTCACTTAGGGGCTAAGTCATACTTACAACAAGTGTGGAAGTGTTTATCAATAACGTTATCCTTTTACTCATATTAGAAAATATTAAGACTAGCTGACTCAGGTAATGCCAACCATTTACAGAAGCCCTAACTTTTAGCCTTTTTTAAACGTATTTATCGTGACTTTCACACTTGTTATGTTACAGTCCAAATAACAGCAAACATACTTAAGTTTTTTGGTAACCTATTATAAGCTCTAAGTAATTAGGTCGCTCAAGAAAAAGAATGTACACAAATTCGGTACAAAATAAGCGAAACTAAAGAACTGGGCCGTATCATCATTATACTTTGTCTGCAAAAAGTGCTATTGAGACAACAGCTCTCTCGCAATCCATTAAGGTTCCCGCCAAATGATGCGGAAAGTTGACTATAGGTACTAAGGAAGTAACTACTAGCCTCATTTGCAATGGATTGAACACAGGATTGTTTCCTCTTACAATAGTGCTACCCAAATTTAAAGTGTTTTAGACCCCTCGCAGACTACAGACTTTCTATCGGCCGATAGTTGAGACGGGCTATATATACTTCTACATACTCATTTCGAGCCGAAGTATATTCCGTCTCAACTATCGGCCGATAGAAAGTCTGAAGTCTGGGGTCTTATAGTTTTGAAAATCTTTTATAGCTGTTGTTAACAAAGCGCTTGATTGTTTGGGCACTTGAGCATTGAGACGCAAGCGGTGCGAGTTAGAATTTCGTGTTGGGACAAATTTTTGTACGATATTTAGTTGCATGCACTACTCGTTTACGTCTTAGATTTAAATTTAGTATTTTTGCACACATGGCGTGCAAAATTTACCTGAACCACAGCTATCTATCTAGTTAAGTCTTACTTGTTCTTACTCAAGCAATGATTTAATATTTTCGAAAGAATTTAAAAGCAACATTTATGGGGAGCGGGAACGTTTGGCTGAGAACGTGTGAGTTCAAATCTTGCAGTGGGACAAATGCTTGTATGACATTTCGTTGCATGAAACTCGTATACGTTTTTTTAAGTGTAGGAAACTTTGGGAACACATGTGCAAAATAAACCTGATATATCTATAATGTCTTACCAACTACGATTACTTGGTCTTACTAAAACAATCATTTAAGATTTTCCAAAAGAATATTCTCCTTGCTCTAAATAAAATTGGTAGTGGTGAGCGCGACGCAAGCGAGTTGATAAGCTATGATTGTACGAGCACACCCAATTTGTGGAGTCAGCTCTGAAAATGTTTCACCCCTTTTTACGGCATCTAAAATAAGTTTATCCCTTTTAGCGTCAAATATTTTTAAATCTTCCACAACATAAATACAATTTTATATTACAAAGCTTTTACGGCAAAATGAACCTAGCAAGGGGCACTGTATACACAGTTGATTCAATGTGACTCGGTGAGTGTTGAACTCCAAACTCTTTCCACCTTCCTATCAGCTGTTTTACTGTGGCAAATTCGATTCCAGCTACGATTAGGTCCGACTGAAATTGTCTCTTTGCCCGATATTTATATATTTCGAAGCAAGGGTATTTTATTGAAATTGAATTTAAGAAAACACTGATAAAATTGAGGGTTTAGAGCTCTTTGTCTTGAAATCCACTAGCTTTGTAGTGCTTTTTTAAAGATATATCTACTGACTTTATGGCTGTTTTTTAGCTTAGCTTACAGCATGTCTGAGTTTATTTCTAAAAAAAATATCTAAATTGAGTTTTTTTTTAATTTTCTTTTCCAACTCTACCGAATCTGAGGCTGCTGCGTAAAATTAAAAAAATACCTAATTATTATTTTTAAACCGGATATTTATCACGTACCTATTAAATAAGTACACGTACCTATTAAATATAAATAGGTACGTGATAAATACCCGGTTTAAAAATAATAATTATGTCACCAAATCACGAAAGTTTAAAAAGTTTAATTACAAAAATACCGTATCTATACTAATACTATAAAGAGGAATGATTTGTTTGTTTGTATGTTTGTTTGTTTGAATTGAATAGGCTCCGAAACTACTGGACATAACTCATGGGATCCGAGATCATTATAGTATATAGAACTCATTATTCGTAAATTCATTGTTAAATTTCTGCAAAAGCATCAGAAATCACCGTCAGCTCATCAATACTTCGCAAAGTGTTACTGGACATAACTCATGGGATCCGAGATCATTATAGTATATAGAACTCATTATTCGTAAATTCATTGTTAAATTTCTGCAAAAGCATCAGAAATCACCGTCAGCTCATCAATACTTCGCAAAGTGTTACAAATAACATGTAAACAATTTAACGGCCACAATAAAATCTGTAAAGTGAGTAGTTAGTCAACATCGCTCACAGACGAGGGCATTAATCACACGAGCGAGTATCAGTGTTTATCCGAGCATTAATCCGGCGGTTGTTCGATGCTGTATGATTTTTCCGAGTGTAATGATTCGTATGGTTTTCAAAAGTTACAAGGAATAATGCTTTGTAAACTGAACTATCCTATCTTAAGACAAGATAGAAAAGACAAATCTGATGTTTATACTCAGAAAGATAGCCGCGAATAGGATATGGTTTGTGGAGGTATTCTTCTATATCTAAATTATGGTATGTAGACAGCATCAGGTGGCATTCTGTCTGCATTCAACGAGACGTGCAGGGACATTGTTTAAGATGGAATAGGCTTGCCTATCAACTAAACAGTGTACAGGTCAGTGCAGTCCACCGTTTTGTTAGCACCGTTTAGTAAGACCTACAGTGCCACTGAAAGTTACCGTGTGCCACTGCTTATACATTTTTTATGAAACAAAATGTCTCAAAATACTTTGTAAAATAAAAAGCAGTAAATATCGATAAAAATAATCTCAATCAATCGCCTTTATCCCCCAAACCTTTACTGTACCGTGACTAAATTTACGAGTTCGGTGCACCACATCTATTAGGTATTCGCATCAGAAAAACGTCTACGTAACTACGTTTTGCTCTTTTTCGGGAACGAAAGAGCTACTTTTTTGAGACGTTAAAAATTTATGGGGTCGTAAAAACTCACATCGAGCTCGTTTGCCACCCCGAGTGCTGTACGAATATGATGTTACAATGTAAGGAATGCTAACGTAATGGGCGGGAATAATATCATCCGGCGTGATGATCATCGCAGATTGGACGATTTATTTAGTATGCATTTTTTAGGAGCTGCAGTCCTTTTTCTTGTAAGCATAAACGACCTTAAATACCTCTTTATCATAATATAATCCAATCTATTTAAAAAAAAGATGCTAATTGGTCTCTGCGGCCTTTTTCAGCTTAACCGAGCTCTACTAGCCACATTCCTTCATTTTTTGGAGAGGGGTATGATTGGCTGAGACTCAAAAGGTGCGTGTGCGATTCTCGACGGTACAAATGTTTGCATGTTCTGCAGACATTAGTTCCGGGTCTGGCCGCAGTTATATGGTTCGCTACCAAAACTAGGGGCCCTGCGTAACTCAACTGGCAATGGTCATCGGCTTCATTTTGACATTTAAAACCTATCCTGGACTTCAATTGTCATTTTCGTGTTGTGTGATTGGTGAGCTCTATTGGGATGACAACTGGTAATGGATTTCAAGTTAGACAATAAGGCTGCAGGCATAGACTTCTAGTGATTTTGGTGATGGGTATTGTGTGTAATAAAAGTTTCCAAAATAAGGCAAATGCCTGAGATTAGATTCAAAGCTCAAGCAAACATTATTTGATAAAGAGTTTAAACTGGAGTTATACAAAGTGTAACACGAGCTTTAAAACGTTCGATGCAAGTTACAAGTTCAAACTTCTGCACAAACATCGTTCAAGATGGTTCAGCATGGTCTTACCATGTTGTGAGCCACATAAATAAGGAGTGAAGTAAGTAAGCAAGTAACAGACATTAGCGACACGCGGCGTCCGCAGTAAATCGCACTCGGAACTTTCCACCCGCAGAATGTTAGGTTATTGAGCCCGGTAAGTAATTACTTCGAACAATGTTTGCTTAGCATAAAAGTTTGGATGAGATGTTATTATGCTTTGTTGTGTGAATTTTAATAGAAAAATTGCAATTTTCTTTCGTCACATAAAGGTATTTTACTTGCTACAG
This sequence comes from Epirrhoe alternata, assembly GCA_963565295.1. Lineage (NCBI taxonomy): Eukaryota > Metazoa > Arthropoda > Insecta > Lepidoptera > Geometridae > Epirrhoe > Epirrhoe alternata. Next base: position 4,481,746 of record OY751381.1, on the reverse strand, counting down.
TTACAGCTACAATTATGGTTAGACAGAACCTTGCTGTGATTAACTCAGGTGTCGAAGTTTTTAGGCCGCCGTATGGAAAATGCATTTAAAAACCAAAGTTTCAAAGGATCTGGAATACATAAAAAAAGATCTGAGAGAATGTCTACCGCACCTTGGGGATACAGTCGTAACCCTGTTTTTTACAAGTCCAAGTCAATGTAATTTTGCGATGAAATAACTATCGTAAGGGACTCAACATTTATTTTTAAATTGGCACTTTTCAAAGTACTATATTATTAAACCTCATAAATTGGACTGTCACATAAATCAGCTTACCAGCAATTGGTAAAAAAGGTAGAAAAACTTTTGAATCCCTCCGAGCTAACCCCTGTAAACATTGGGGTTCAACAATCGACCGCTTCAGAAAACTCAGCATTCCAACTCAAAACTTAAATCACCCGAGTCGTTATAAATTGGAGTGCGGGGTGCGCGCCAAAAACTCGCGCCGCGACGTCAAGTGTCATTCAAACCGCACCTGAATTCTCGTTAAGGTGTTTCTGCACAAATGAGAAATAATTGCTGAAGTTGCCAGCTATCGATAATTGACATTGGATCGGTGCCAAGCCCAATTGTGCAAGACGAATGCATTTAATACGGAACTTACTGTGGTTAGGCTTTGTATAAAGGTGAAAACAGACCAGACGACCTCTGTAGCGCAGTGGGCGAAGGCCCGCCTGCGACGCAAAAGGTTGCGGGTTCGATCCCCGCGGCGGGACCAATGTTTGTATGATCTACAAATATTTGTCTCGGGTCTGGGTGTTTCTATGTATAATATGTATGTATTTACAAAAAAAAAAGTATATATTAGTATATCAGTCATCTTAGTACCCATAACACAAGCTCTGCTTACTTTGGGGCTAGATGATGCTGTGTGAAAAAGTCCAGCAAAAAAAAAAGACATAAACGGATTATTCCTAGAAATATGACACCAAATTCGCGATTCAGCTTTTTGTATTTGGCGAACTGTCAATTCAGTAGAGAAAATGCTGCTGACGTCAGAAACGAGCTACATTTTCCGACGTCATCAGCATTTTTTGTATAGAAAAATGACTGCGGCGCGTACGCGGATGAGTGTGCGATCAGGTTAAGCCATTAGGGAGTCTTGAGGTCCAAATCATAGGTTCAAACTTGCTTGTTATTTTTTTATTACATGAAAACTATTACAAGTCAATGCTCAAGTGTAACCGTACCTTTAAATGAGCGTCTGCTGATCATTCAAATATGTCTTGGTTCTGATTGGGATACGCTTTAGTCCTCATATCCCATAATTCATATCATCTGTCAATTTAATACAACCTGTCACTCTTATGTCAATAAAAAAGGTACTTTTCCCTACCATTTTTGGGATAAAATATGCTGCTATATTTTTACAAGTTACCTAATATTACTCATAGTACGTAAGTCTAAAAAAACATACTTTCTTTAGCAGCTAAAAACAGTAGCGTTTCTCTTCCCGTTAACATTGAAAATGATGGGAAAGAATAAACATCATCCAGTCGCTAAAACCATGCTCAACAGAGAAAATCATTATGCAGTATGGTTCAACGTAAACCAAATCTAAAGACGCCTACATAATTAAAAGGCCGTAAAGAAAACATCAAAAGAAATAAGGAAGAAGCTTTGAGCACCCGTCTTGTCATCCTGAGACTCATTCTATTTACAAATTTTATTTTCCATAATGTTATTTTGTCATTTTTGTAGAAAAATAAAGGTAAAAAAGTAGGTTTTTAATGTCCTTGTAGTCAGAAACTGAATGAAGTCATCATAGCTTTACCATGTATTCTCCGGTTTTACAAGTTTAAAACCTTCGATTAGGCATATAATTTTGTTTTTGCAATCTAATCAATAGCACTATTCATTGTGCACATTTTGCTCGTCGAGTATTGGCCTTACATTTTAACTAGATAAATCAATTCAATGTGAGGAAACTACACTCAACAAGGCACCTAGGACTTTGTTTGAAAATATAAAAAGTGACACTAAAAAGCCACTTAGAAATTCTTAAACATCAAATTTAGCAAACACGGATCATTGCTACCGTTTTTTGCCAAATTTTTCACATTTAGTGATTGCGCAATCCTATCTCATGTGATGAGGGAACAAGGGAACTGTTAAGGTAAAGCGCTGAGACGAATTCCTCCCGCCGAATAGATAAAACCGACCGTAAGATATTCAAATCCCTTAAGTGCACGATGCGGTTGAGATGCGGGAAAAAGTTTCATTTTGGAACGGCGTAAAACCCTATTATTCTAGCAGGTGTCTCGGAGGAGACAATGGGAAAGTGACGGGTTTGGACTAGAAACTGGCCGGTGCGAACTGTCAAACAGATTCCGTTGGAGGGGTAAATAATCTGCCCCCCTAGCCATGACACAAATCGCAATAGAATAGAAATTGAATCGACAGATAACGCTAAGACTACGGCATTAATACTAGACTACGGTCTTACGGCATTCATTGCCAAAAATTCATGCATTTTATGTCAAGTATCGTGACACGTGAGTACCTGGCTCTATGTAAATTGTCAGTTTGACATAATGCCAGGAACTCACGTACCGCGATACTCGACATAAAATGTATGCAGTTTTGACAATTAATGCCATGTGACGCTGGTGGAGTCTTGGCGTCATCTGTCAATTCGATTTCAATTGCAATTTGCGACAGGGCTAGGGGGCAGGATCCTCAGAACTGCTGGTTAAAAGAATCTATTTCTTTATGCGCAAAAAATACAGCCGATGCAAAAATAGGTTAATACTTTTTGAAATCGGTTAGAAATAGTAAAATATTTTTATTGAATCATCGTGTATGTTTTCTGGCTAAAACGGAAACAATATTTTGAGACAATGACGTTAGCTGAATGTGATTCAGACTTATAAATTCTCGGAATCAGGACAAGTGGCTTATCAGTACGATAACGATGTGTAGCCTTTTATTCTACGCAAGGTGCCAATGTAAAATAAAAACGTTTTAATCGATAAATGGTATGAAAATAAAATGTTAATAAATAAATAAGTGACATTATCATCATCATCATCAGCCTATGGCCAGTCCACTGCTGGATAGCTCCCCTAATGAGCGCCATTGCGCCATTCCTCAGCTCGACGCATTTAGGTTCTGCCAGCAAGTGACATAGTGTTGGGATAAAGACATATATTTTTATCCTCCAAGGCGTGATTCTGTTTTTTGGTTATATTTATCATCATAAAAAATAAATTATTTGTTCAATTCTGAAGATTATTCCAATTACTAAACTAGGAAAACTTCTTACTTTTATCTTTTTTCACTGATCTTTTTTTCTGTCTAGCGCCTAGCGTTGTCACATTTTATTAGCACATCTTAACATATAAATAAGGTGGCTATAGTGAGTAAAAATAACGATTGAGTTGGCCCACGCTTCAATGAATAACAATGGCGAAGCTACAAAACCTCTCCGAAAGAAGCCAATCTGCCCTTTCACTCTACCAACTGTAAACAACGCTTGTAAATGTTTAGAGAGATTCAGATTCGGCTATTGGCTAAAGTGATTGGTCTTTTCCATTGGGATATTAAAAAACCAAACCTTTCATGACTCGTAAAAAGTGAGTATTGTCTTCGAGCACCGCTGTAAAAACATTTATTTTTATTTAGACGATTTTATTTAAACAACATTCTCACTCAAATCTGAAATATTTTATAAATAAAACACGCCGTACTTATTTTTATTAAACTAAACATACCTATAAAAAATTAACGTTTGTGAGTTTGAACGTTTGTATGCTGTTACGACTGAACATTATTTTCGATGTTTGGAAAGCGCTGGGACATACAAAAACGAATTACCCGGTCATGGTTTTGATTGAAGGTTATTCAGAATTCAGTTCGAATACCGAGCCAATAGCCACTCAGAATAACAACCTTGTTTCTCTTAAACTTGATACATAATAATAATGTAGTTAAACCTTTAGCCACAGAGAATAACCCCGGATAGCATTGTCGATGAGATGCTATGAATGCATTTATTATGCAACTCCCCTGAACATTTGAAATTGTGTGCAATTCTGTTTATCTAGACGCTGAGTGCGCGGTTTGAATGGAAGTTGCGATTGAGGTCGTTCAGGTATATTATGTTTGTATTGGTGATTATACTGTGTTGAACAAGCGCTTCTGAAAACTAGGTGATTTGAATCTCAACTAATATTAATACTCATCCACATAGCTTTTCAGCGTAGAACGAAGGTAGCTTAGCAAGGCTTGGTGGTGGATGTAGGTGGAGTAAGGTCTGACCAAGAGGACACACTAGGAATATAGGCAGATCAGCCGCCAGGTGGTTGTTGACATTGTGACCATCCAAGGGAAAAACTGGATACGAGCGAGTGAAGTGGCGTTTGAGTGGGGTGGCTTATGCCCATGAGTGGATGACAATAAGCTGTACATGATGATGTTGTTTCTAGTATTGAGGATTCATTTAAACATTATCGATGTGTCCTGTTTGCAGAGGCCATTGTTCAAGACGTAAAAATCAAGCCGATTGTATATCAAGAGCGATGACAAAAGTTATTTTGAAGCTAACAAAAGATAAAGATATTGTTTATATATTGGAATTCTATCTACTAACTAGTTTTTTTCTAAGTCCTTCATTTAATCTCTATGACACTAAACTGACTCATTGTTCAAACCCATGTACTCACCCACATAACAACGTTGAAACAGAACAAGGTGTACTTGATACAGTATATTTGGGACTCAAGTTTGCCCACAGCTGGGCCTAGCCCTTCGCCTCGTCCCACTGCCATTTCACTTTCACTACACTTTACACTAAAATGTACAAAACAGGTTTATTCACGTTCCTGATCGAGTGGTAACTAAGGTATCTATAGATAAGGCGTTACACATAGCCCAGTTATCGTTGTTTGTTGAGATAAAGAACGAAAAGATAATGAGGTATAATGTTAGGCATTGCCACACCTAAAATGTTTGCTATTCTTGAATTGTCACCGTTTAAGTTTACGTGACGTCACACATTTTCTAACCTAAAAGTGTGTACCTAACTTTTTAGGTTAGTTTTACTGGGATATTTTTTACTAATGAGTAAAAGTGAAGAAGGAAAATTCAAAATTGGAATATATTTTATCGCTTGCATCAAGAATATACACCCCTATTTTTTATTGCCTATAAAAATTTAAACATAGTCTCTGTGTCTGTTACTGATCATATTTATGTAGTTAAAACGCAAAAAAGAGAGAAAAAAATTATTAACTAAAAAGGAGACGAGACGAGTCAGACATGGATTTATGATAGCTACTGCGGTTTTACTGACTGGGGATGATACGAGAGCATAGTTAAAATGAGAGCGCATACGCGATTGTTGTCTGTAGTTATTATTTGTACAGTTTTCATAAAATTTTGTTAGGTTTTTATTGACAACAATCCTCTATAACTTTGTAATAGTTCAATATAAAAAAATCTGATCATTATTATAGTTGTCTGCATCAGCTGCCCATACTTTTTTTTTAATTTTGGGGTCACAAAATAATGGTGTATATCTAAAAGCTTATTAGAATGTTTGTTTGTGTTTCAATCACACCTCAACAAGTGGGCCGATATAGATGATCAGGTAGAAAGATTATTGACCAAGATAGCAAAATAATGGTACCACCTGAGTAAAGCTGCAGGTGAAAACAAGCATTAGGTACCTATTAAAAAAATGAATTATTAATTCCGATGAAGGAATCATTCAACATAATATAGCATGATATACATAATAGGAAGCACCAATATTAATTTGCCATCTGCTACAATTTCAATTCATTTTCTTCATCGTTATTCTCTGATACAAAAACATTCGTTCCTGAGATAATCTTCTATTATTACATTCGACAATGTTCACATTTTAAATGAGAAATTCGACCTCAATCTCCGAAACGTAAGTAATAAATATGAGCACAATGATACAACATCTGAAATAAACGGTCTCGCTTTTCTATATTCATGTAGCAATCTTGGAAATTTGAATATCCTTTTTATCCTCATTGGATTTGGTATCATTGCAATTCTTTTCCTGGTAGTAATTTCGTGTGGTTATCCAACCGCGCCTGTATATCAAGTGTAGGTTCGGACTAAAACGTGTTTGAAATCCGATAAACGGATTCAAACTATATACGAATGGATGCGGCCGATATAAGCTGTAAACATAAATAAAGAAGATGTACGGGCGTTTTAGAAAGCCCCACGCACCAACCGTGCCCCGTAAATCTTACACTACCAATATTATAAAAAGAATTCTCGAAGCTTACTCTGCAAGAATGGCCGATTAAATAGAACTTGTGCTTTGTAGTTTTAACGTGTATAGCAAATAAACAATAGTTTGTTAAGTGAATCGATTCAAGCGTGACTTTATCATAGTCAACCTCTGTGGCGCCTCTGTGGCGCAGTGGGTGAAAGCCCGCTTTGGACGCAGAAGGTTGCGGGTTCGATCTCCGCGGCGGGATAAATGTTTGTATGATCTGCAAATATTTATCTCGGGTCTGGGTGTTTCTATGTATAATATGTATGTATTTACAAACAAAAAGTATTTAAGTAGTATATCAGTTATCTGGTTCCCATAGTACAAGCTTTGCTTAGTTTGGGGCTAGATGATGTTGTGTGAAATGTCCAGCATTATTTATTTATATTTATTTATAGTCCATAGTTCCAGAATATCGTCGCGGGTTCGATCCCCGCGGCGGGATAAATGTTTGTATGATCTGCAAATATTTATCTCGGGTCTGGGTGTTTCTATGTATAATATGTATGTATTTACAAACAAAAAGTATTTAAGTAGTATATCAGTTATCTGGTTCCCATAGTACAAGCTTTGCTTAGTTTGGGCTAGATGATGTTGTGTGAAATGTCCAGCATTATTTATTTATATTTATTTATAGTCCATAGTTCCAGAAGGATAACTGGAATAAATAAATAAATAATGCTAGACTTCTTCACACAGCATCGTCTAGCCCCAAAGTAAGCAGAGCTTATGTTATGGGTACAAAGATGACTGATATACTACTTATATACTTTTTGTTTGTAAATACATACATAGAAACACCCAGACCCGAGACAAATATTTGTAGATCATACAAACATTGGTCCCGCCGCGGGGATCGAACCCGCAACCTTTTGCGTCGCAGGCGGGCCTTCGCCCACTGCGCTACAGAGGTCGTCAAAATCTCCAATTAGTATGGATTAGCGGAGGAGAGTACTCCTCTTTTTACTGTATGAAATTAATATAAATTGATTATTTGACCACAAATCTAAGCGAATACACAATTCAAGCATTCGCTACAAAGCTTGAAGCGTTTGGGGCGAATTGCAATTTAATACTTGGTTAGGCAGCTTTTATTGAATTATAACAGGGCAGCGACTACGCAAACACTGCCAATTAAATTATTTTGTTTATTTTTATGACGTGAGCAAACTCGCCCGCCTGATAAATTCGTTTACATTGTTGTTTATGCAGTTTTCACCAAAAAGCCGCGTGCTCATGTGGTAAAATGGGTTCACTCAGCTATTTTTGAATACAAATTTTACAATGTTAATATGAGACAATGATTTTTCATAATAACATATTCTATTACGGTCTTATAAATATTTTGAACTGTATTTTTTCGGTTTACTCAAAAGTTACGTTAGGAGAACACTATTATCTAGATACTTAGGTAACGCAGTCCGATCGTCTATCTATTGCATTTGAATCGTTATTGGTTATTTCACAGAGTGTGTATTATTAGTAAGTAGATAAAAAATAACATACGTAACATCTGCGGGTCCGAATCACATCTGTTGTTTTTTTCTCACTATTATTTGCTAAAAGTGAAGGAGAGGAATAAATAGGAATAGAGATGCTTTCATAAATGCTGACGACCATTCATGGCTGAATGTTGACTTGAGATGAAGAAAGACGTCAGAGAGCTTGATCACATTCAAAAATAGTTCTAAATCATAATAAGAAATATCTAATGCTGAAAACTCTTCAGCATCAAGCCCTAAAGAAAGCAGAACTTGTGTCATAACACAAGTTCTGCTTTCTTTAAGGGAACCAACAGGGATGAATGTTTGTTGATATAATCAATAAATTATTTCAGAACAGATGATCTGGCTGAAATTCGGCACAGAGATAGATCCATTGTCTGAAATAGCTCACAAGCTATTTTTATCATGACACTAGCTGTCCGCCGCAGGTGTTACCCGCGATCCCTCGGGAAAACTTCACATCCCCGGGATAAACTATAGCCTATAGCCTATATTCATCGGGGATAATGTGGGATTCTATTGGTGAAAGAATTTTTCAAATCGGTCCAGTAGTTTCGGAGCCATTCATTTCAAACAAACAAACAAATCTTTCCTCTAGTGAAGTGTTTTGGGAAGATTGTGACCATGTAGCACAGCTAGTATAAAATAAACCAATAGCTGATACATCCCTATCACAAAACATGTTCGGAACTTGTTCAGAAATGTAATTTAATGAATGACTGGATGCGAACTAGAAGTCTACATTCAGCTCCGTGTATAAATTAAACTTTACACAGCAAACTTACCTGTGCCATTAGACTGCATCTTGAAATCGTTACGGGAAATCAATTTGTTTCGACGACGTAGTGAGACGAGACGGGGAAACTACAACACCCTATTTAGAGAAAAACTTCGGAAGGACACCCTATTCATCATTTTACTACTTTTTTTAAAGTTCCTGTACCTAATGGGTGCCAAATGAAACTTATTTGTGAGCCTCCTCGCAGACTGCAGACTTTCTATAGCAAATAGTTGAGATGAAATATACTTCGGGCTTGTAATTAGTATGGAGAAGTATGGCCCGTCTCAACTATCGGCCGATAGAAAGTCTGTAGTCTGCGAGGCGTCTAAGGCTCCGCTGTCTGTCCGTAAAAAACTAAAGAATTCATATAATTAAGCCGCTTGATAACAAGCTAACTAGGTAATTTAAGTATAATATTTTTTGGAGATAGCCTATTTATTTTGCCTACGGTGTCCTTTTGTATATTTTATGACAGTAGGTACGTAGGTACTTTTACAAATAAGCAGCACTTTTGTAAACTGCGGTGAATCAGTCCTCTGTTTGCCATGACCCTTTCGAGAACTGAATTGCCGTATAGAACATTGTATTCCTCCGCAAACAGATGTGCTACTTCATCGTCCTCCGAATAGGGCCCGGACGACTGCCATTGTTAAGTTGAGTCGAGTTTTTAATATTTTGTCGAGTGAGACGAGGTCGGCCCCAGACTTTTACGTTGCGCGAAGACGGGGCACGGTAATCAGGAAAATTATTTACTCATGTCTACGGCGCTCGTCTGAGTACCAATAGGGTTGTTGCATTTTTTAAAGCAACCAACGCAAAGTTACTAGACTATTCCAAATTTAAATGTTGCAAAAAACTATTCCAAATTCAAATATTACTTCACGTATGTCTTTCATTCGAATGTATGTATTTATGGGACTAGTTTCGTGATAATGTGTTAAAAACTTTGCGAATACCTTTGATGATCTACACTTGTGGGTTCTCGCATTTATGACGAAAAGATGGGTCTCCTTGGGTTACACCACAGGGTCGCATAAAGTGCATTGGAAGAGGAAAACTTATTATGCTGACTCACACACGCATGGCATAAAACGGAAATGTTGATTGGTCATTTACAATAACAACATAGCCACTAATTACTTAGCAAGTACACAACATGTTGTATTTCAGTTGATTGCTTCGATGTGATCAACAGAAAAGTAGTTATGTTACTATCATAACGATCTAGAAACATTAAAACAATTAAAAGTTGTTCGTATCCAAATTATACTTCTACAGGAGTAACGAGTGGCTGACAAAAGTAATCATCTGATAATACTATCACACTTTTCTTCACTATTTTGTATACAAGTTTGTTGGTTTGTTGCATTTTAAAGTCGAAAGGGCTTAATGCATTTGGATGCAAAAATACAGTACAATCAGTGGAGTTATCTAAAAATCATCAGAAATGATCCAGGTCATTGCCGGCCAAAAGCGTAGGTACTCATGACACTAGCGGCATTACTATGCTAAAAATGCTGAATGGCAATGATTAATTATCCGTTTAGCCAAAAATGCGCCAGTTCTCGGGTCAATTCGTCCAAAATAATGCATTATACCCGTATAAAAAAAATTTTTTTTTTCCTCTACATTTATTGAACACTCTACAGATTGGAATTTGGAATCGCTGCATTTGTTTTAAGAATCCATTCAAGATGGATGAAGACAATGCATTGAACCGGGCAAAGACAAACGAGTCGCTAGTTGAATATAGAATGAGCAACTCAATTACAATGCATTGTGGACACGAAGCTCCAATATTTTTATTGATATGTGATTACAATTGAAAAGTCATCGTAACTTTTGCAATAAAGATGCAATGATAAACAAAAGCTGATGAGGCAATTTCTATAACAACTTGTTTCAATTTCCAAAATTACAGTTCTTAAAAAAGTTCCATAAAATTTTCAGTTTTTGGAAACTACTGATGATAAAAAATTGCCTAATTTCAAGGATTAGATAATAAAGAAAAAGTTACGATGGTAACGTCAAAGAAAGCATTTGAACATTGCTAATTGCTAAAATTACTGGTTGGCTATAAAAGTTTCAATTCAATTCAAAACGTTTATTGCTTCATGTTAGTTACAAGATCTTAAAAATATAGGTGGGTGTTTCATAACATGACTGCAACTGCAACACTGCAACACTGCAACATTTGGTAAGTAACTTATTTTCACGAAATAAAATATTTTTTTAACCTGAACTTATCGCCAGTCTGAAACAAAATGGTATTAAAACAGTAAATAAGTCTAAAAAGAAACAAACCACACTCGTTTAAATAATTTAAAAGTTTCCGCTGAAGTGGCAGCCCTTAAGCATTTTGCAGAGAATGAAGAGCCAAGGGGAAATTCGCTCCGAGCACGTTTGTAAATAGTCACCGGAGTGGTTTCTCGCAAATTATTTTCAAGTGATAGTAGGTACCTGAATTAGAACCGTAGCTTCTTTTAAGTTGCAAGAAAATATTATGATGAAATAAACAAATAGCAATCATCTTGATAGGCCTACCTCAGCAGTGGGTGCCTAATATACCTAGCAGTAAAAAAAAGATTAAATGACAGACATGATATTTTCACACCGGTGTCCACAAACATTACTATGAGGTCTCACAGTGCGCGCGGACGCACAGGGTCCTAAAAACCTACTGATTTTGGGACCCTGTGCGTCCGCGCGCACTGTGAAACGTCAAAGTAATGTTTGTGAATACCGGTGTCAATCCATGTATCTCCGAAATCAGAAAGGGGGCAAGTGGCGAACAGACCATTTTATAGCGCTATTATCCTAATATTTCATTGGGAAAATTCAGTAGAAATGATACTACGAGTAACGAGTACGTATCTTTGTATCCCTGGAACGAGGATATAATTCTGGAACGCAACAAGGTGAATTTTACATTGCAAGATTACCGAGAAGTACCAGGAGCGCATAGAGGGGAAGCAGTGCGCTCACAACGCTTTGTAAATAGTCACCGCAGTCGCATCTTGAAGATTAGTTTCGAGTGGGAGTACATGCTATAGAAATGGCAAGTGCTCCTGGGTTATGAGCTGCAAAATAGGTTACAGCTAAATAGTTACATGCCCACGACTTTTTTTAGAATGGTAGACCTGGACATTCCTTATCAGGATATTGGGGATACAGTCATGGTTATGATGATTTTTTTTTTAAATAAATCAGAATATTATTTAAAAACAAACGCAATCTTAATGTAAAATCAGGTTATCACTTTTCATAGAGGTTTTTCGTCACGGATTAAATAATAGCGAAAATATAATATCTCGAATGATTAAAAGTTTATTGCTTTCAACGGTTTCATATTTCAAATTAAAACTTTGTTTTATGAAACTAAAATATAAGGGCTCTCGAAATTTTGTTTTGAGATCTAATAATAGTGAAGATAACAACAAAAGTTTAGGAAAGTTGAATGTCTAGTACTGTTCAAAACAGTATAGTTAAATTGCTTTAGGGCGTGCCTGAACGAGCATATTTAAGTTGTCAGTGGCTGAGAGTGATTTGGTTTCAAACAAAAAATCTGTATACCTACATTAAATTAAGAATAACATGAAACATGTTACTTAACTTATACATCAAATTACGTTTTAAAACTAAAAGAAAAACCGACTTCAATGTTCGACTCTACACGCGGCGTGACTCAGGGAATCAATAAGCCAACCATAAAAATCGAAATAAGAAAAAAAATCTAATCGACAGATAATGCTTTACCGACTACCAAACAACTACCAAAATTGCATACATTTATGTCAAGTTTCGCGGCCCGTGAGTTCTTGGCATTAGTAAATCGTCAGTTTCACATAATGCGACTTATCTGTCGATTCGGTTTACAATGGCTAGGAGGGAAGGTTTTTAGAGTTTTACGGGAAAACTATCAAACCCTCAGGAATAAAATTTATATGGGATAAAATTATATATACCACCTCTGAATGGGATCCCTTTCAAACAAAAATTTAAAGTCCACAATTGGCGGAGTAATCGCGTGACAAGATACAAAAAAAACATACAGGTGAATTGAGAACCTCCTTTTTTTGAAGTCGGTTAAAATAACTCTCATTTGGCCTTACTCTAGGGGTACAATATACTTCACGGCGTGTGTTTCAAATACGAATCCGAAGATATTGCTTCGGAAGTGGAACGTGATCCTTTGAAGACTGCTTTGTACAATGTACAGGTGGGGCTACAATTAAATTTCGGAGGACTGCCCCTTGAAATGTAATAAACGAGTCCTTCCTTGATTTTATAAAAGAGGCAAAACATAAGTCGGCCGTAATATAGATGTTAAATTAAGTTACTGATGTTTAAATTTAACCGAGTTGGCCTGGGGGGCTAGCCAAACACCATAATGGAAGTAGAAATAGACAGTGGAATAGACAGATAATGACTATTACTCACGTGCGACGAATAACATTATTTAGCACGATTTGTATAGCACTGCCTATGCACTGCATACATTTTATGCCAAATATCGCGGCAGGTGAGTTCCTGGCATTATCAAACGTCGAATTGACACCGCGAGGATAGATAGTTGCCACAGAATACCATATAGTAACAAAGCAACAATGAGGTCCACGATCTTTGCGATGTCAAAATAAAGTCAAAATTTTCTGTGTTGTGTGAATTTGCAAATATTAATTATTAGCACTTATTTATATATCTTGACCTTATAGCCAACGCCAAGCATCCGTACCTAGCTAGAACAATCGGATCTAACAGTACCCGAATCAAAAATGAACTCGCAGCATTGCAAAATGAAATGTGCTTTCTATACTATTTCCGTGGTAAAATATAAAGATGAGACGCACAGGACCTCAACAATATAATTTAACGACCACTGCGCCTTCTCCTGCTTTCCACGCAAGTGTCTGCCACCCTCAGTCATCGATTGACACCAGAACCGGAGTAACTTGAAGAGCTCAATCACAGCATATAAATGGAACGCGCTTTCTGTAGGGTGGAGCTAACCATAAGGATAATACATAACCCGTGGAGTGGATATTTACCTACTTTCTCCTGTGTGTTGCAAATAAAACTGTTTCATTGTACCTATTCAGTAATAAATATTTTGTATTTGTAATTTTATTATAAGTAAGTATAAGTACCTATACAACTTTATAGGGCAGGCATAGTCTAGCTTATGAACAGTATGAAGAAATATCAGTGGATTATATTTTTGTTTCAATAGATAGAGTGATTGCTGTAGAAATAAGAGCATTGCATAATATCAACGAGTGTTTTTTTAGAGTAACTTTGAATGGTAGAGTAAGATAAAGTGCGTTCAGGGAAGTGTGGAGTGAAAGAAGGTATTAGGTGCTTAATAGCAGTGATGAGGATTGAGAAAGGCAAATTAAGATGGTTTGATCATGCAGATCATGCAGAGGTGACGAATGAAAGTGGTTTGACCAAACAGGGTAGGTATAGGTATGAGGTGAATATGTGTGGAAAGGATGCTAAGGGAAGGATAGGTGAATGTAGTTACTCCTAAAGTCTTTAGACGAGCTTGTATGAAAAATGTAATAAGGAACAAGGCGAGAAATGTGCGTAAGAATTGAAGCAAGTATAAATAAGTGTTGTCTGTCTACCCCTATAGGAAACTCATGTGTGTACCTATTACTTAGGTAATCTTTGTTTCAAGTTCTAAGCGATAGCTTTAAGTTACTTCATTGAAATAAGTTGATTATTTCAAAAATATGAAAATCCAATTATGAGCACAGCAACGCTCTTTATGTAGAAATTACGGATAAAAAATACAACTCTTGGTGGCAAGACGTCAATTTGAAGTAAGCTGAAGAAGCCATTTTGTTTCTACTGGCGACTGGCGATTACAACTGGGTTTCTGCGACCGCCTTGTCATCGACCAAAAATGTAAACAAAGTATCTATCGCGCATGTCAATGGTACCAATTTTTCCATTTCATTCATTATGACGCGTTATTTTCATACATACTCTTTGTAATCTATGGCATAATCAAGTGCAAACTGAGTGCAAAGTCGCCAAATCAGCAGTAGAATGGAATCGAATCAATGTCATCTTGGCTAGCACCCCTGAGCCGTGTTGGCCTTGGGAATGTGCTCTGGAATTTAAATACGAAGGTTCGAGTTTGAATCCCGGCTGTACATAAAAGGATCGTAAATTGTACATAAGCGTTAGCACGAGCTCTAAGAGGTGAAAACAGATAAAATTTTCATCTCATTTCTGCATAAATATGAGCTTCCATGATTTTAGACCAGAAATAGTTCAATTTAATTTTTGTTTGAGCCTTAGGCGACACACTCAATCTCATTCGAAGAAAATTTAATAAAAAAAACCCAGCATGAGACTACAAAACGGTATCGGTAAGCTCAGACGCTAATTTTCTTGAGCTATATTTGCATAGCTCTACCATATGAACGGTGCCAACGCCATAATTTTTGCACTTTCAACTTAGAGCTGAGGCCTTATTGTCTAACTTGAAGTCTTGAAAATTTAAGTGCACAATAATCAACTGAACAGGATCTCAAGATGAGCTAGCTCATAGCGGAAAACCTAGGTCTTCCGCATCAAGAACTTACGGAAACTTGTGCTCGCAGCTTTGTCGTTAGACCAGCAGTCCTGCACTGACTTCAGTTTAATTAGGTAATTTACAGTGAATTTGACTTACAGTGATTTGTGATTTTTTTTACTGGATGAAAGAGGCACAGGACCGAGTGAAGCGGCGTTTGAGCGGGGAGGCTTATGCCCAGCAGTGGATGACAACAGGCTGCAGATGATGATGATGATGATGTTAGTGAATTTTCTCTAAACTTGAGTAAAATAATTTATGTGAAGGAAGATTTCTTGAAACAGCCGCATCAGTTGGTCGCTAAACTGAGCTTGGATTTCGGATCGAACTCCATACATTTTACATTAGCAAACGGAAAATCCTTACCCAAAAGGGTGTTGTCTTCAAGATTGAACTGTTTTGACTGCTCACATAGTGTACCACTAATAAGTGTAAAGAGGAAATAATAATTAATTCACTTCTTTCGGAGAAAATAACACTTTTATTTTTTTTTCACTTTTACTTTATACACTACTATCTGCGCCCTTAGTGTTCCTAAGGGCGCAGATAGTAGTGTATAAAGGCTTGGTTTACATTTACAAAAGTATGCCACACCTAGAAGTAGGGAATTTTGTAATAACGCATAGACGTTAGGTCGCGTAGCATCTCTACGACCAAACTCACTCAGCGTGTGGTCATAAAACACTCACATAAATAATCTAAGTCACGTGAAATTTCTGACGACTGACAGATTAACTTTTTATGTAGTCCACGTTTAAATCATTAAACAAAGTCGTGAAAATTGTTTAAACAATTACACTTTACTCTAGAGTAAAGTGTCCTAATTTTTTTAATGTTTAATTTTCAGTTCAATGTGAATGTTGTGCAGCGTCTCGAGTTAGATTCAGTAAAAACCAAGTGTACGATGCAAAAAATATTAAAAACTTTTACGAGTATGAAAAATATTGCACGTTCTAAGTAGAAGCAACTTAAAAGTGCTCAGTAGTAATTAAAAACAGAGCTTTACATAAAGTATGGCAATTGCTCAATGTCGACCGGTCGACTCTTAGAGATTTATTTTCCGCAGCGCAATAGTTAATTACGCTAAAAATTCTGTTTCGGTCAAGTCACTCTAAAGTCGGTGAATACTTGAATTTTGTTTCTTCATGCCTTAATATGAAATTACACCTAAGGAAGTCCTACGGACCTACAACCTGCTACGTATCGAATGCGAAATATTGAAAAATGTGGTAATATACCAAATATTATGACGTGTATGGGTGGCCATATCTGCCGAAGACCCGATAACCGTTGGGGTAAACGAGTTCTTGAGTGGAGACCGCGACTCGGCAAACGTAGTGTAGGATGCCCTCCGGCCAGGTGGAGGGACGATCTGCGAAAGGCTGCTGGCAGAAGCTGGATGCGTCGAGCCGAGGACAGGGCGCAATGACGCTCATTAGGGGAGGCCTATGTCCAGCAGTGGACTGATATAGGCCGATGATGATGATGATGATAGTGATGATATGACGTGTTTTTTTGGAGAAGGGACAGGTCAAAAGTACCCTAAACCGACGAGCATGTATGAAGAATGTAATTAGAGTGAATGTGGCGAAAGTTGTGTGTCAGGATCGTAGCGAGTGGAGGACAGGATCCGTGGTCTCTGCCTACCCCTTTAGGAAAGAGGCGAGATTTTATGTATTTTTTTGCCTCTATCCTCAAAGACTATTTTGAATGGATCTTAAATGCCTAAAGATCTGAGAAGTTCGCTATGGTAATGATACCATGACGATTACCATGAGGTTATCGTAGTTTTTGACATAATATAGGGAATGCTAGTGTGGAATTATTTCCATGTATTGTGTAGTTGATTAACTTATTTATGATCTATCTATTCGACTTTAAACATGTTTCGATTTCGAATACAAGTATTTCTATGAATACAAATGATAGAATAAGCAGGCCAGCATTATCTGTCGAGCAGATTCTATATCCTGTACCGTGATTCTATTTCGGTATCGCATTCAAAAGCTTATCTACGCAAAACAAATTGCCGGCCTCCTAGTCGAAAACAAGTTTTTCATTAATATTCTATTCATATTCAAATCTGATTCGACAGGCATTATCGCAAGCTTCGTCGAGAGACAAAAATAATTGCGCATAGAATCGAAACTTACTGGGTGCTGAAATTAACTGTTACTCGATAAAGAACTTCACAAAATATAAACTTAAAAAAATATGAAACTGAAACTTTATCCCTCAACCTTCAGATGGGATAAAGTGAAAAAGAGAATTCATTTAGAACCTCAAATAGAAAAAGTTGTCTAGCCTAGGATTAGATTTCGAATTATGCTATATTTCGACAGAGCCACAGAGAACCCGAATTTTTATTGAATCATGGAATAGTTTCACTGTTTTCGGAAGTCGGGATGTTTTCGGAACACCCTTTCTATAATTATATCTATCTATATAAATAACCCAGAGGCCTCCTCTTTATAACGCCACTCTTTTCAGTCCTGTGCACCCTTTACAATAAATAAAATAGAAAATATGTAATAGAGTTTTTTTTTTCAATAAAAAAATATGCAATCATATAAGTTTAACATTATTCCGCCCTCTTTCTTACACAGCGTGAAACTAATATCTGGCTTAGCGTGCTAATATGGCCATTACACACTTCTATATGCTAAAATAATTAGTTTTTTGAATTTGTGGATCTGTAGTGGATTCAGATCACGCGCCTGGAGTCTATCTCTGCCGCCTCGGATCTACACTGAGACTCATGATTGCTTACATTATCAAAGTTAAACACACCGATATTAACATCACTTGTTTTGACACGAGACTTAAATGATTTAGCTGCGATGAAAAGGGTAAATTGCGCGTCTCCCCTAGTTAGGATTGAGCGACAGTAATTAAATGAGATAAAATTGAGATTGGGCGCGAAATACAATCAAGAATTGTGTAGATACAGAACACTTGGGCAAGGCTTTGTTCTAGAGTAATTATCACTTTTTGGTGATAATACACCAAAAAGTGTGAATGACGCCGGCAGGTAGCATGCCTATATTATTTCACTTTCTCAGGATGAAAATCAGCCTACCTGGGTAACAAGTTTCATCCGTGAATGAGTTAGAGACATTCTCAAACTCATAGTCAAAAGAAGTATATAGCCAAGCTGAGGCGCAGCGTTGTCATTCATTCACTCAATGATGCACGTGATTGATGGATCGCGTGCGTGCAACTGCATACCGTGCCATAGCTAGAACACAAAACGTGACACCGCTGTGCCTGTGTGCGTAATAGGTATTAAGCGTGTACATCAATTATATTAGAGAACTCTAGTGTCAAGATAAACCTAATTTAGGATTTAAGACACTACTAACCAGAAAAAATGTGATCTTTTCAACAATAAACGCTATCTTGCTACGACTTGGGCGCCTTCAAGAAAAGAGCCTATTCCTACCTCAAAGGCCGACAACGCATCTACAGTGTCTCTTGATGCTGCAGTTGTCTGTGGGCGGTGGCAATCACTTACCATCAGTTGTGCCACCTGCTCGTTTGCCCCCCTCTTCCATAAAAAAATCTATCGAGTAGGTATCAACAAAAGTGTTTTTATTAGTGTGACAAAAAGGCCTCCTGGGCCTTCCTTTCAAAGCAACCGATCAAACTCTAGTTGATCGGTCTAATGTTGTAATAAATACCTAGGACTAAAGTAATTTTTATTTTGCTAATACTTTAGCTGGTAAAACGTGACAAAACATCTCTCGGGAGTAACAAGTTGGCTAAGATAAATTTAATGTATGACTCTTTAGGGAACGAGCTTGACGCCAACAAAATTATTGGAATGCAGACTTTGGAGCCCGTTATAAAAAGATTCATCTAATAAGGTCGTGAAATTATATTAAAAATTAGATGTAGAGGTTCTGAATCCAAAGTATAAGATAAAATCCATCAAGCCTTGTGATTCAGACTTCAGCGGAATGCATTCGGGTCGGAATAGGTCGGCTGTTCAACCGACCGCAACCAATCACAGTGAATTGATACAAAACTGACGTTTCTTGCACTGTGATTGGTTGCGGTCGGTTGAACAGTTGACCTATCCGACCCGACTGCATTCCGATGAAGTCTGAATCAAGGGCCTGATAACAAAATAAAACTACATGCATAATACAACAAAAATTGAAACATAAAAATTATCTTCTAACATCAAATTCAATCATGAATGAATGAAAATACTTTATTACACAATGCACACCTTATAACTACAAAATACAGTGGAAAAGAGAACCATAATACAATGCACAATAGGCGGCCTTATCGCTGAGAAGCGATCATCGCTGAGAGTGATGGTCATTACGATCTACAATAAACTACCGGATGATATTAAAAGCTTTAATGGAAATCTATTCTACATTAAACTTAAAAAATGGCTGATCTCAAAATGTTTCTATTCTGTTGATTAATTCCTTAAAATGACTGATTAATTCCCAATCTCCAGCCTATGTAAAATATTTGCATGCCTAAAGTTGGTAGGACATACATTGTACTGTAATATTATTACCACTAAGACCTAATTCCTAAGCACATATGTTCCTGCAAATAAATTGATTTGATTTGATTTGATTTGATCTCTTCCAGGCAACCTTTGTAAAGGCAATTATGTAGTATGTCACGTTATGTTTTCAGGTGAGTTTCCAAAACACACAAGTCAAACAACCATCGCTTTTAAAGATAGCAAACCAATATTGTTTAGGTACATCATAACTTTACTTAATAAACTTTTGTTAGCAATGTGTCCATTGTGATCATGTTTTTATATCTTCCTCCGTACGTTCATCACAATATGAATACACAGTAAAATATTTTACAACGTTCTTAAATCCAATGTTATCGCAAGACAGAGCCCCACGAGTCTTTGACAAGAGCTCTCTATAAAATTTTGCATGAATTCCAGTCGTTTAAGATAAGGCTATGCCGCCAATCAGTCTGGAATATAACGCTTCACGATTAGAAAATAAGCAATGAAACGTTTCTTCAAAGAGCTAAAGTGGTTCCTATTTCAAAACATTGTAGGTACAGATATTTTAAATGGCCCGTGTTATTGTTATCATCATCATCATCAGCCTATAGCAGTCCACTGGGACATAGGCCTCCTCTAATGAGCGCCATTGCGCCCTGTCCTCAGCTCGATCCAGCTTCTGCCAGCAACCTTTCGCAGATCGTCACTCCACCTGGAGGGCGTCCTACACTACGTTTGCAGAGTCGCAGTCTCCACTCAAGAACTCGTTTACTCCAACGGTTGTCGGTTCTGCCCACTGCCACTTCAGCTTGCTAATTCTCTGATGACGACTACTTTTGTTCTATGGTTGTTATTTGTATGGTGTAACTTTAAAAAAACATGGCCTTGTTTACGGTTCTAACTGAAGTTACAAAGTTTTTTTTCGCACCATATGAAAATACATTCACTCAAATTCATTAATACATATGGGTCTAGTAACAGTAGGTATTTTGTGTTTAGCTACGTTTTCTATATACCTATTAACTAACCTTATCCTCGTGTTACAACCCCTTGTATACATAAGGATCGGAGGGTTCGCAACATGATCATTTAATAAACGTGCCTCAACTCTTGTGCCTAAACAATGTATTGAATATTACGCAAATTGGTATTTGCGCTTGGTGGTCCAAGTAAGCTGTATTATTTCGTTCATATAATTTCGTGGAGCTTTTTATTAAACTTATTTTTAATATCTCAGAAGTTTTCCATGATCTTCATTTCTTCTCTCCTCTATTTTTTAGAAATATCTGAAGGAATCAGAAGCATGAATTTTGTAAATGCCCACAGTTTTCAAAGCTTATCATCATCATCATCAGCCTATAGCAGTCCACTGCTGGACATGGGCCTCCCCTAATAAGCGCCATTGCGCCCTGTCCTCAGCTCGACACATCCAGCTTCTGCCAGCAACCTTTCGCAGTTCGTCACTCCACCTGGCCGGAGGCGAAAGCACTCTCATTGAACTATTAAGCAATAGTGTGGCAATAAATAGGCTGCCTTATAAAAATATCTAAAGAAGAAAATGAAAAATTTTAAAAAGAACAGAAAAATTATTGTCATGTTTCTGAACTGTGAAACATTCAAGATATTGGTGTGGTGTGTTCTCAGAAGGGCATATTGATAAACGAGCTCTAAGAGTCTCAACACGCATACAAATATTGCTGGGAATAAATCAAGTTTAACGTTTCTGTAGCGCGATCGAGACGCTTCAAGTCATATTTATCTTGGTGACCCGGCTTTGGTTTTGTCTCCGTGTTGTTACTAAGAAACAGAATTCGATTTAAAAATCAGTGCCTAGAATAAAGCATAGCAAGAGGACATAAGAGAAGGCTGAGTTCATTTTCCTTCAATATTATTTTATTAACTTAGAACACATTCAGCAAGTTTAAACCAAAACAATGCTTTATAAACTTCGAGTTCATTTTGCAAACCGGTACAAGATTTGTACCAGTGAAGCAAAATTATAATAATGAGCTCAACATAGCTCCTGAAAAACATCTATTGTTATATTATACTAAATCAGTCGGCAGAAAACTTGAAATTGTTGAGTGCGAATCCTTCGACCCTCGTCGCTTACCTGATTGCGGAATGCAAATCGCTCCCAGAGGACCCTCGCCCTAAGATATTGAAGGAATAAAGCCGTTTATCGCGTGCTACCGACCGCCAGCACAGTAACAGACACGTAAATGGTTGAAATGGTTTTGAATAGTTTATTTTGCTTTATTTCGATGGTTGTTTATTATTTACCCGGCGAGCACGTACCAAATTAGATACTTTCAATTTTGCTTTTATTTCCCACTATTTCTGTGGACGTTCATATAAAAAGTGCACTGTATTGCATATTAATGTGCTCCAGATGCAAACCAAAATCTATTTTAAATGCATGGCCTGACTAGCAATTTTAGAATTTTGATGGAGGATAAAATTCAATTTTTATTTTATTTACGTAAAACAGAATTCTTGTGTTGAAATTGCCTAGAAAAGAAAGAAAAACATTATACAGGGTGTAAAAAGTCTGCTACCGAAAACTGAGGGGTTGCAATCAGACCATGACTCTAAACATATTTAGCAAATTTTTTTTTTGACTTAGCTACGTCATGTTATGTTATTTTCGGTTATTTACTACTAGTACGACATAATAAGAACATACCTACTTAATAATTGCATTTATAAAAGAAAAAAACAATTAAAACTCACAATCCAGCAATCTACGTAAAAAAACGCGCCCAAAACATACGCAAACAGCACTCTTCAAACGCTGTTTTCTCCGGATGTAATGATTTTTTCGGAAAATCCTTTTGGATTTGGTTGTGTGTTGGGATGCTGTACCTACCCCTTTCGGCTTCGGTAGACGTCTTTTTACACCCTGTATAAAAATTATTTATCTATGGTTACAAGCTTACATCTTGTTCTTAGTTGATTCTAGAAAACCTGAGTAAAGGCTTGATTGATTGTATGTGCTGTCTGGTGCTGGGCCTTACGTCGCAATGTATGCTTTCAGTGATTGCAAATACAAAATTACGCAGTACATGTTTGTTTAGCAGAACGTGTCGTCAACGCAGGTAATACAGTGATTTCAGGCGAGCTATAAACAGACAACTCAATTTCATCTGGCGCGAGCATAATTGAATCCAAGGCTCCCCGGGTCGGGGAAACTGTTTTTGACGATACTACACAGTAATTATACCTTGCCTTTCTACTTTAGTTGAATAAAGTGAACATAAAAGCGTTTTAATGAAGATTTTATCATTGCCTACCTTATTATGTTAGGCACTGGGCAAAATTGATATTATTTCAATTAGGCATTGCAAGTTCCAGTTGTATTTGAAAAGTACCTGGCATGAAAATGCCTATCAACCATTGAAAAGTAGACAAAGAGTCATATAATGTAATAACTTGCGTCTTCAAAAATCTTTCAGGGCGTCTGGTCGAAGCGTCGCGTGATTCGAGAGCTGGCTATTTTTTGGCACAGAGAATCAGTGCCAAAAAATGGCAGTGACGTGGATCAGTTCAGCTATCTATAGATCGTTTTTACGACGATCCTTAGATAGCTTGACTGATTCAATTGTATTTTGTAATTTTATGTACATATTGTAGTAGCTTAGTTTCTGTAAATAAAAGTATTATAACTAAAAGAAGTTATACTTTCTGGTATTTTGTCAACAGATATCACAACTGAAAAGGATTCGTAAGCCCAAGCAGCTGTTTCCTAAAAGCTATACGGCTAAGCCGATAATGTGGATGTGGTTAAACTCACCATTTTGGCAAACCTTTCACTGTCACTTAGCGTCATGTTTAAGAGGCTTTTCGGGGTATATTGTAATTTTCCTGTAACTTTGTAGTGGGACAAGTTTTGGTTACTTAAGCTTAGTTATTATATACATATGGGTAACGCAATGAAGCGCTCGTAGTCGTGCTTTTTTAGTCGTTTTTGAGAGATCGTCCAAGCAACGTTCGAAACGGTCCGTAAATTTTTGTCTATGATTTAGACGTGCCTCTGTTGACAGACTTCATTAAAGAATCTTGAGTGACTTGATTTAAGATAATGTTTATTGCCTTGGGGATAGCCTTGATACTGTGTTTTAAAGAATACCTATAATAATTATTCAAGACTAGGCACTGGACTTTAGCTAGGCATTTAGCTGTATACGCTTTACTAATTATGCTTATAAAGGCTAATTAATATAATAAGCTCTTTATGTTCTACTTAAAAATTCTCCTAATTAGCACAGAATTTATATAGAAAGGTATTTTTAATTTAGAACCACAGATCTTCTAAGAAAAATAAATAAAACCTGTGGCGAAATTAATGAAGCAAATTGCAACTAAAGCAGTTTTTATTGCAATATATTCTTGATGTTATGTGTGTTGTACATTTATTTGAAGTTTAAATGAATTCTGCAAGAAAAAATATATATTCAAGCATTAATTTCGTCTAGAGTTTCACGAGTAGGTAAATTTCAACTTAAGAATGCATGTACAGCAATTTCATGAAAGGAATACGTACATAATGAAATTATAAATTGCTACGTGGAATAATTGATAGTATTAAGGTGAATAAACCAGTTATACTCGTTGAAAGTGGTTCCCATCAAAATTGGCGTGGAGGTAATAGAAAATGTATGTTTATGTTCTAGACATAATAATTAGGTCCTCCTCCCCTCCCTGAGTGGTATTCCTCAGTGTAGAGGGTTGTGATCTCCTTTAGGTATCACTTTCTTCTTATATTTCTCCATCTTCATTTGTTGTCCCCGGCAGTATGATGAGCATTGTGAATCGTGGTGTCGAGAGTGGTGCGAATTTGGTCAGACCTGCGCATCGGACTTCGCCCTTCGAGGTCTTTTTCCTTCTTTTAATAATTAGGCAAGGTCTTTTTCCTTCTTTTAATAATTAGGCAAGTGCGTTAAAATGTCATACATCCTAACTAAGCACATTGACAAACAGGGAATCTATTTTATTCTAGCCTAGATTTATGTTCTAAGGAAACAAGAAAGATATAGAGAGTTCCACTATTATTGGCAGTAAGTATCGTTTTCTATCCTTTTCTTTCATTGCACTAATTATATAAAAATCAAAAGTCTATTTACTGATGCATGCCTTTCATTAAGCTAATTAGATTCCCAATCTCCAAAATACTTATCTACAGGGCAGATCTTTCTCCAAGCCAATTACACTAACACCTTCATAGGCAAGTTGTCACTGAAAATCAGTAAGCTATTTGAATTGAGCTTTATCGCAACGTGCTTAGGTTCAATATGTTTAAACCGTGATTAAAGAAGGAAACTTACTCAATCGGTACTTTTCTACACTAATATTATAATCAGGAAAGATTTGTTTGTTTGTATGTTTGTTTGTTTGAATTGAATAAGCTACTGGACCGATTTGAAAAATTCTTGCACCATTAGAATCCTGCATTATTCCTGATGAACATAGGCTATATTTTATCCCGGGAAAGTGAAGTTTTCCCGAGGGAACACGGGTAACACCGCGACGGACATTGTATTGGTTGTATTGGTTTTTACCAATACAAAAATATAAATGAAGTAGCTTAAAAAACTGGTACCAACACTTAAAGTGAAATTTCAAACTGAAGTGTGACGTTTTCTGTGCCCTAGGCTTTCGTTTCCCAAAAACATCCGCTGCTATACAACGGCAATAAAGCCTCTATCATAAATAAAAGTAAATTTTGATCAGTATCTACCAACCAAGCAGTACTACCTAAAAATAATTCTTCAGTAAGACCTCTGGAAAAAATAAATCTTTTTAGATGGCCAGCTTTGATACAATGTTTCATGATAAACCACCTTATTTTGTACATATTGACTGTCTTAGAAGTTATAGTGTAGATTTGTTTTTTATAAAAGAACGTACATAAAAATGGTCTCCCTTTTCTGGAAAGCTCGGCCTCGGGCCCTTCGTCCAGACTGCTGAACTGTGAGGGCTCAACAAAAACAGGACAGATCGTAGCGACTAACGCGTAGAGACAAGTTACCAAATCCCATCTACTTACTTTGTTAGTGATTTGCGATGCTTATCGTGTTTATTCTCCTTTGATGTGAAGTAAGACTGATTTTTGCGGAACTATAAACACTACTGAACTAGTCGACAGCTGTATCTGTTTGCCCAAATTTGGCAAAGGCCTCTTTCAACGATTTCCACGCTTCTCTTTATCTGGCTATTCTGGACCATGTGTGTCCCGCGACAGATTTTATGTCGTCCTCCCATCTTTTAAATTGGAATTACTACTAAAAGTAATGAAATGCATGATTTCGATTTCTAAATTAATATAAGATAAAACTAACCTGCCCCACTAGCCATGTTACAAATAGAAATACAATAAAAATCGAGCGCTAGACTCCACCTACGTCAAATCGTATGAATTGGTTTGATACGATCAGAAACTATGAGGGCCGGCGCGGTCGCAGCCTTAAATTGGGGGGGGGGGGTCACTACTGATTTCAGTACTGACCCCCCCCCCAAATTTGAGTGTAGTGACCCCCCCCCTAAAAATTTAGGGGGGGGGGGGGTCACTACACTAAAATTGGACTTTATTGCACAATACACAAGATTTTACTATGAGACGTGTAAGATTTTGGAAGGGTCATGTCCCCTGTGACCTCCCCCCTCGGACCGCGCCTGTATGAGGATATATGTATAGATGACTGTACTGTACTTACATCGATCGCAAATTCGTAGCATTAGTAAGTAGGTTATTCCTATTTGGGTGTTATAAGTTTAACGTGTCTGTGTATCTGTGGTATCGTAGCTCCCAAGCGGATGAACCGATTTTCGTTTAGCTTTTTTTTTTCTGTCATATATAATTTTATCCCGAGTGTTCTTAGCCATGTTTTATGAAAATCTGTTCAGCCGTTTAAAGATCATCAGCGCTTTTCTAGTTCATGTGGGGATCTGACTAACTTCCTTATGTCCGATCGATTCGATGGTAATAATCAGTCCATTAATAGTTGATGAGGGGATCTGACTTACTTCCTTACCTTAATATATAACTTTTCTAAAAGTCAGTCTGAAAATAGAACACCGACAATCCGGAAACTTCCTCATTTGAGATGACATCTTATAACAAGCTTCCATAAAAACAAAGGTCTCACCCCAATACTTATTATCCGCGTCGTAAAAATGTAGGTGACAACATCCCCAAGCATAAAGTACCGAATTTATTCCCAATACACGGAGAGGGTGGCAATGGAGAATATCTTTATGAAAACGACATTGTCCAGCTTTTGGGAATGGGGACCCTTAAATTTGTCATAGCGGTCGGATTGTCGACTCTACTTAGATATCCGAGAAAAGTACTTAGTAGGCAAGTCCACTCTTATTAACTAGCTGCACCGTGTGAAGTCACTCGTGATTCTTCGGGAATATTTCATTGATTAAATTCACTTTTCTTAAAGAAGTAAGTTCGTTCGTGGCTAACTCTGATGCAGAGTGTTTTGGTGAGTGTAAAAGTTAACGTCAGACCACCAGCCTGATGGTCTGATGATAATGTGGCGGTAGCAGGAAGGCAATGGATTCGGCTGGCGCAGGATCGGAAAGAGTGGCGTGAAAATGAGGAGGCTTACACTCAGCAGTGGGTAGATGTAGGCTGATAAAGTAAGTAAGTAAGTTCGTATGAGTCAGTGGCCAACTCTGGCGACGGAGTTTTCAGGCAGCCTTAGGGCCTCCGTCATGGCTTAACGACTTAAATAGCCGGGACTGACAATTTAACGTGCCCTCCGAAGCACGGAAGCCCTCAGATGAAAATGCCTCTGGCGGTCACCCATCCACTTACGGACCGTTTCGAACGTTGCTTAACTTTGACGATCTACAAGCACTACTAAGCAAGTACGACCACGAGCGCTTCAGGTAGGTTGTAGGCTGATTAGATAGATAGAAAAGTTAAAGTATTCAAGGATACGTTCAATAAGCTTCAGCTACATAATACCAATAACTGTTCATAACAAGGAAATTGATTTAGCTATTAGTGCAAAAAATCCGATATGAAAAGGAAAACCTCGTATCCATCAACCATCAGCTGCCGAAGTAATTCAGAAAACACAATCCGAGAGATTTGGCCGATATTCGAGCAAAGTCAACTCCGCCACGAGATTTGTGTTACGAAATGGATTGAAGTCGTCCCATTGTTGCCCGGAGCCGTCGACTAGAACCGAAATCCTATACAGGCACATGAGTAACTTATGAACAGAGAGTAAGCTTTACCAACACAAATGCAACTGCGGCGATTATTGTGGGATGTTATATTTTTATTTACTGTAATGCTAACTTCTGTAGGCATGAGACAAATATTAAGTGTTAACCTGACTACTGGCATAGACATCTTTAGGGCTTTATGTGAGACTAGCTACAGTGCGCGGCTTCGCCCGCATGGTACCAACATTTTGAATAGCCTGTATGCTATTCCAGGTCTCTACGTTTATTCCAAGTTTCATCTAAATCGGTTTAACGGTTTAGGCGTCATTGAAACACAAACATACAAAGATCATCATCATCATCATCATCTCAGCCACCTAGTGTCCACTGCTGCACATAGGCCTCCCCCATAGATTTCCACAGCGATCTTGTGCAGCCTGCACCCAACGGCTCCCAGCAACCTTTTCAAGGTCGTCTTTCCATCTCGTGGGAAACATACAAACATGCAAATATCTAAACAAACTCACAAAATTTCAGCTTTATTATATTATCTACCGTGCCTCAGGGATACAATCATTATCCTAATTCGTTTTGAAATAGTTGAATTTCATTTTGTTCCATTACAAACATGATTAATTTTGAATAAAAAATCATTTTGCTTTAAGTTTTAAACCGACTTCAAAAAAAGGAGGAGGTTCTATGATCGGCTATTTGTATGTTTTTTTTTACAACTCTTTAATTTTCAACTTCTTGGATATGCTTGTGATTCAAATTCGAATATCTATAAAAATGATGTAAAGATAACGTTTATCGTCACCAAAAGTCAGCCACTAACTTAGACCAACTTACAAATACTTGAGAGAATGTCTCTTGCGCCTTGGGGATACATTTATCCTGTTTTTTTTCTGTTTCTTAGAAACTTTTAAACTCTTGTGCCTTGTTGCGTATCAGTTCGAATTTGCAGTGGTGCAGGACTAAGTCGGCAAACGGTCGAACGTGCTTTGTTTGTGAAGTGATTAATCGTACTTGGGCCTTTTGTTCACGTGTCGTACAAACTCGTTTAGGTGCCACGTGTGCACAAGCGATGAAGATTGACTGAAATCTGGAGATTTCATAACTTTAGAGTAATAAAGCCACAGGATCACGATTATATCCCTGGTGGACAGTCTCTCAGATTCAGTCACTCTTGTGAAGAATCTTGAAAAGGATTTGTAGGTAAATCCTAGTCGGTCACTGCCAGTCTGAAGCTTCAAAAACAATTGCAATGACTCGGAGAATCCGTTGTCATTCAGGGTGCCAATCAATTTTATTGATCTTTTAGATGGAACAAATGATTCCAGTACGTATTATTGAGGTATTCATAATACCTATACCTAGTTTCGTTTCTGTAAATAAATATTTTCTCTTATTACTCAGTCTTCGATTAAGATGTAAACTAGCATCATAATCGAAGACTGAGTAAATGGTGAGGTGTAAATGTGAGCTAAAAGTCATATGCATTTTCCAAGCCTCTGCACTTCGATACAGACCGATAGGGGTTTTCTGAAATCAGATCGTGGAACCCAGTGGGATTGTACAGATGACAACAAAAGTTAACTATTCAAGTCTTCAAGCTGATACGTGTGCAAAGAGTCCACTACAGCGATTACAATAACTTTATACCTAAGTCCTGAAATAAAACGTGGGCTTATGACTAAACCATTCAAATGTTTGCCAAACGATGTTATAAAGAACACTTCGTTGAATACATTTTTACGCATGGAATGTGCTTCTCATATTTCACGATATTTTTGACAGTGACACAATTTGAGGCTGACTGTACAATGCTGCAGTAAAATTGTACATTGTTTGCTGGCTTTGTGGACTTGGCAGGTGCTGGATTTGACTTTGAAAAATATTCTGAAACTGGATGAGAAGTCTGTTGAAATAGACTGCATAACACATATTGTCATGTTTGTTTCGTCGCAGTCGGGTAGTCAAGGCAGGTCTTGCTGTAACTCGAGAGCGTCATAAGAGGTAGAGGAAGATATTTGAAGTCTTTAAAAATATGAGGTGCTCGGCGAGCCTATTCCATTTCAAAACAATGTCCGAGGCACTAGCGTCCCGTTATGTGTAAGCATTGGTTGCTTCCTGACGCTGTATACATAATCTTATATTGATGTAAAGGCCTAAGTTTTCTTTTATATATGAGGAGCCTTACCTCTCAGCCCTAATGTTTTTCTTTTCCTGTTGTCTGACCTACTAAAGGTTAACAAATCAGTTGGGTATTCAGTAACAATACAATACAAACTTTATATATTTTCTCTCACAAACACATTCAGTGCTTACTTCCTCTATTATAAAAATTTTAAAAGCACACTTAAATAATCTGACTACTCCCTTAGACATCTTCAAAGGATCTGGAATATAAAGATCTGAGAGAATGTCTACCGCGCCTTGGGGATACAGTCGTGACCCTGTTTTTTTAAATAATCAACGTTTCTACATTTTATTACTTACTTTCAGTCGTACCACAGGTCGTACTTCAATTTACCTTATAAATAGGTTTTTTATTTAAAATAGACTTATTGCTGTATACTCTTTTCGACTGAGCAAAAGCAATCTTAGTATTGCTAAAGCTTGAGTATAAATTTTACAGTAGGTATGAAGTGGTTCGAGTTTTTGGTTTAGTGGAAACGATTTTTTTTAATATTCTTTATCAGCAATGAAACTAATGTACTTTAAAAATCTATCGAATGAACTAACTCTTAACGGAGCGGGCTTAAATTTGGCCATCAATTCCCATTAAAAAAATAAAGCCAAATACATATAAGGTTCTATTTGTGTTTGGCTATACTTGTTATAATATAATGATGGTTCTATTCTAAAAAAAAGTATATACGTAGTACCCATAACACAAGCTCTGCTTACTTTGGGGCTAGATGATGCTGTGTGAAAAGTCCAGCATTATTTATTAATTTTATTTATTATTAGAATAAGGATATAACTTTATTGTACACCAAAAGAAAGAAACACAAAATTAACAAGAACAGTTCTTTATATTCTAGTTTCTAAAGTAAGTTCGTTTGAGTTAGTGACCAACTCTTGTGACGACTCTAGCTTCCACAACTCTGTGCAAACCCCATCAATCCAGTCTTGATTTCAATGAACCGTTTCTTATTCAGTTTGGTATTAACGATGTCTATTACTTACCGCGAATACTATTGGGGTCGTAGCGCTTTGAGACTAATTTATAGATTCAAATGCGGCTTCGTAAAGGCAGAACATAATTTATCAGAATGACTGATATAAATTTGCGTATCGATTTTTCGAGATTTATACCGAGTTTTAGATGTACCTGAAGTTAAAACTCGCGTAAAGGCATCAACATCTTGGTTTATTCGTGTTTAGTTGATGCATCTACACTAATATTATAAAGCGGAAAGATTTGTTTGTTTGTTTATTTGAATTGAATAGGCTCCGAAACTACTGGACCGATTTGAAAAATTCTTTCACCATTAGAATCCTACATTATCACTGATGAACATAGGCTATCTTTTATCCCGGGAAAGTAATGTTTTCTCGAGGGACCGCGGGTAACACCGCGGTGGACATCTAGTATTGTATATTCGGCAAAAAAGATTTTTGTTTATGACAAACTCTTTTACCTATGATAGCATCGATCAATTATATGATCCTTTACATCTCTATTAGATAGTTTATACCGCTTCATGAGGCAACGTGTACCTACATTCAACGGGACCCTGTTGTAGATCAGCTCGGTACTACCAGTAGTACTACCGGTAGTACTTACTACAGCGTTGGCTACAGGTTTGATATAACTTGCCTAACACAAGCATCCTCTCAGCTTACTCATCATCATTCTCTTGCCCTTGTTCCGCTCTACGTGGGGTCGGCACAACATGTATACCTCTTCCATTTTCCTCTATCAGCCGTCATCTCAGCACTCACTCCTTTCTTACTCATATCATCTTTCACTCAATCCATCGATCTCTTCTTCGGCCTACCTCTACTCGTAAATAAATAAACTGTGTAATAAAACTAAACGAATTTAAAATTACCTAGGTAAATATACTGAAGGTACAATAGTCGCCACAGGACTTGCAAACTGACAACGCAATAAATTAGCAAGTTAGTCTCCGACATGCGATTTCAGTTCAAATCCACCTTCTCTAATTGGAACTTAATAATGGCCACTATTATACTGAAAGCAGACTGGTTTGAAAACGTCCAACAGTACGAAGATATTAAGATAATGGCATCTTACTGATCTCGGCTTTACAAATGCGTTCCAAATCATGCAGATAAGAAAATCAATATCTAACAAATATAGCACGGGAGGTATGTTCCTTACTTCATAGTGGAATAAGATTATTGACTGTCTAATTTGTCTCTTGTAAAATAAATGATTAATTGATCACTAAATGTTAATGTTGTTGTTGTTGTTGTAAATATAACACAGGCAAAACGACGATAAACTAAATAAGATGAAAAGGAAATTCGTATAAGTTAGACCCCTCGCAGACTACAGACTTTCTATCGGCTGATAGTTAAGACAGGCTATACTTCTCCATACTCATTACGAGCCGAAATATATTCCGTCTCAACTATCGAACGATAGAAAGTCTTAGTGGCTAAATTTGGTGAACAAGTTTTAAGGCGTATTTGTCAAAAATTGGCTCAGTGATAAAGCCTAAATTTCAGAATATCTAAATTTAAAAAGTCGATTAAGACTTACTCATTATGTGCATACAGACAATTGACTTGCTAACTTGCAGATTCAGTACCTACAATATTTTATGGATTCAATACAAAAGTTCGTGTTAAAGTATGGAAGTCAATATGGATGAAGGTCAAAATAACAACATGTCTAGACTAGTTTGTACGAGAATAAATAGCTTTTGGGATAAGTTGTCTGCGCAAATGCGGCTTAGTATGTGCGTAGTGGAAGTAATCGGAAAGACAGGTGACGCTAACCGAAACAGTTCGTCTCACAGCTTACCTTAATAGATGTTGAGTAATTTGTGTCTATTCCAACTAGCTTTCGTCCGAAGCTTTGCTCGTGTGGTATAAATATTTTATGGTTCGCAGCTGATATTCATTAAATCAGGTAATTTACCTTGGATTAAATACACATACTTTTTTCACCTTACTAGCTCAAAAAGGGCGCTTTTGCCGCGTAAAAACAGTGAGCAAAACTCTACTTTGCTCACACTATGAAGAAAAGTGATTTGAATTTAGAATGCTGCAGGCAACCAATGAGAATCGAATATTACAGCCCGCAGCGTGCGCCCGGCCAGGCGGCGGCGGACTAGGTACCCTGGTAGCAGGACTGGTAGCCTGCTACTTGATGGGCAAAAAAAATAGCGGGAATTGGTTTTCCTTACATCTTGTATTTTAAAAATGAAAAGTCTTATGTATCAAAATTTTCGATTCCGACGGGATTCGAACCCGCGATGATTAGACGATCCTCCTAAAGCCGGGGTGCCTTCGACCGCTCGGCCACAGAACCACATGCGTCGATTTAGCAATTCTTGATAACGGTTAATATCATCGCGGGTTCGAATCCCGTCGGAATCGAAAATTTTGATAAGACTTTTCATTTCTAAATGAAATACCAAGTGTGGATTAGCACTATTAAATAACAAAAAATCTTGTATTTTTTCGCTAGTAAGGTGAAAAGTTGTATGTATCACACGAGAGCAAAATATTTTTCACCTTACTAGCTCAAAAAGGGCGCTTTTGCCGCGTAAAAACAGTGAGCAAAACTCTACTTTGCTCACACTATGAGGAAAAGTGATTTGAATTTAGAATGCTGCAAGCAACCAATGAGAATCGAATATTACAGGCCGCAGCGTGCACCCTGGCCAAGCGGCGGCGGCCGAGGTGGTCTGATAGCAGGTCTTTAGCCTGCCACTTGAGGGGCAAAAAAATAATAATGGCGGGAATCGGTTTTCCTTACATCTTGTATTTTTTCGCTAGTAAGGTGAAAAGTTGTATGTATCACACGAGAGCAAAATATTTTGTTGCTTGTGCTTTTGAATCCCTCACTACACTCAGGATTCTAACTTAGAATCACTCGCTACGCTCGTGATTCAAACTCTGCACTCGCAGCAAAAACTAATTTTGCTCTCTTGTGGTACAATGTACTATTGTTGCTTATACTTTTGAATCTCTCACTACACTCAGGATTCTAACATAGAATCACTCGCTACGCTCGTGATTCAAATATAGAATCCTTCGTTTGTTCGAGATTCAAACTCAGCACTCGCAACAAAAACGAATTTTGCTCTCTTGTGGAACAATGTACTATTATCACGAAGCTTGTTGTTGATACATTTTAAACAAAAACATTTTCACAACAATTATTTTGCAATGCTCAAACAACCCAAAAGATATAGTTTCTCGAAAATATTATAATAGTCGCCATAAAACTGTACACACTATTTTTCGTAAAATAGTAAAGGCAAACATATAAATCTTATTTCTGGGAAGTCGCATTGTGTACGTCGTTTTCCAATAGATTTGCACTAACAAGACAAATAGATACGGCGCGGTCCGCTCCCGATCATATTTCGCTTTTGTCTGATAAACAGGAAACTCCATACTTATTTACTTATAGCCATAGACAGAGAATATCACTGCGTAAAGAGTGGACACTCTTTGCCTCACACTAACCTTGCCTCTCCAGAATGTCACGTTGTCAGATAAGTCGATTTACTAAGTAGTAGAAGTTGGATATGACAATTCCAATACAGTGCAATGTTATGAGTTGCAACGACTCATCATTCATAATAAGTATCCTTAAAATTGCAACGAACCCAACGTCAAAATATAAAATGAATTGCAAAGGAATGACATATGAACATAAGTTAATATCTTGTAAAAACCTTTTAAAGTCTGTCTTTGAAACTCAATTTACTCTCTCACTGAAACGAGATACGGTCCAACGTATTGCAACACAAAATATGAGTTAATCTCGCTAAACAAGAATGCTCCTGACATTTCAATTACAGTTTATCTCTGAACTTCGTCCGGAACGAAGCCAGCTAACCAGTACAAGCCAGTATGGTCCGCACTAAGGCGCAACTTGCAAGCTTTGAGACATGGAAAGAAAAATAATGGGAAATGGCATTATGAATTCCCAGAACACGAAGATGTTAGTACCCAGAGCGAGTTTTATTAAGTAACACTCTCTCTCTTTCCCAGGAAGAGATCGCGTCTTAGCAATAATACCACCCATTGTATAACAAGGAATTTCTTATTGGTCTTTCTCTGCTATGCAATAAAATATTTTCATTCATTCATTTATTTAACCTAATCACACCTTGTACAGCTAATAATTTCGAGATAGATAAATTTTTGTAAGGCTTGTGAACTTGAACAAAAAAAAACTTGCTCAGTTATATAAGAACAGTGTCCTTTATTGTGAACGCTCCCTAACCAGTGATAGCAATCTCTGATATACGTGTAAAACTTCCATTCGTTTAAGCAACAAGGAAACTTTGATTAAGAAAAACAATGGGATGGGCCTTTGGAAAACATTCCGATTTTAGTATCAACAAAAACTTTTTATTTCCCATTGAAGCTAGATAAAAGCATGGGGTTTGAGTTCAATCTGAATCTCTGGGCTTTTGTGGACAACAAGTTTTTTTCATTAAAATTTTTTATGTAGTCGTTTGGGTCTTAGAAGTTTTAAATTGAAAATTGTACTTAGTTATTTTTTTTACATTTGGATGCGTGAGGCAAAGAACTGAAATAAATGACGTTAACAGAGACAGATGGATATTATTTTCTGCAGATGATGATGATGCTGAAGTAGGTACTAATTCCTAGTTAAAAATTCAAAAAACTAGTGAGAAAAGTCGTATATCACAAAAAACATTATCACTTAAGGTTATTTCATTAATGGCCACAAATAACTTTCAATGCTTAAATTTATGGTGCGTAAATGTTTTACGTACATTTTTTATAGTACCTTTCAAGAAAATAACAGGCATTTGAAGATAAAGCGCTTTTCTTATACTTCCCAATACGGCGAATGTGTTCGCAAGACCCAGGATGGGTTGCGTACACTAGGGTTGACAAATCTTCAACTGTATTTGCATAATCGGATTGTCTGCTAGTTCTAAAATAAAACAAACTAATTTTTACAATAAAAAAGGTGTTTTATTTTAATAAGTGAGTATCTCATTGTGTTTGTCTGTCTGGAGGGAGTGGGGGGAGGCCTTTGCCCAGCAGTGGGACACTAACGGCCGAAAAAAAAAAAAAAACATTGTGTTTGTTATTATGAGGTTTTCAGTTTATAACATGAAAAGTAAACTGCTGGTCATCTTTTTTTTTATAACACAAAACAACTAGTATTTATTCTGATGCCATGAGGGGGGATGCTAAAGGCGGCCTAAAAACTCCGTTATCAGATTTGGCCACTAACTCCTACGAACTTTAACTTTTTATTTACAATACTTTTATTTACTTATTTTTTTATTTACGATACAGGCCGAGTTTAGTGCGGGGTTCGATGTAAATTATTTATACTAATTGTAATTTTATGTAATATGTTTTTATGAATAAATAAATTGAAATTTAAACAATAATATTATTTCAAAAATAAGCAATTTGAATTTCACTTTTGTTGCCAGTTTCATAAAGAACCTATACAGCAAACATTAAAGCTTTTATTACTTAGTATTTAAATAACTTTAATCAGCTTTTTGAACCAACAGACAACCCTGAGGGTGTAAAAAGCCTTTCCAATCTGAACATCTAAAAGAATAGAATAAACAATAGTACCTTCGTGAAACTTTTCTTATTATTTAAGAGGCTCTCAATGTTTAATGCATGAGCTACGATTTATTCGAGACCGAATAAAGCAGGGTATAATTCCCGTGATTGCGATTGTGCACTCGGCTTTATTTGTATTTTTATTCATGTGGTTTCAAGGAAGATGAAAATTCAATAAATTCTGCAAGACTGCAATAAAATTGAAGTATTAGTTCATTATCTGTTGAAGCTGAAATGTGCCTTCCGCGCTGAAGGTCCTGGGTTCAATTCCCGTCATGGCTAAATGTATATAATTATCTTAGAATGTGATTGATATAAAGTCAGACACCAAACTTAAAACTAAAACAATAAAAAAATCTTATTCAAGTAATGAACAAAAACGAGGAAGCTATAACGAAAAATAATAACGGTTTGTTTAATAATTGTGTTGTTATTCTGTTTTTATGAAAAAAAAAGTTATAATCTTTTGAATTTAATACATCAAAAAAACCAAACAATTCGAAACAAAAACGAAACGTCTCATAAATAAAATTCTGCCAAATATATCGCGTCCCTAGCCGATAAATTAGGCTCGTTACTGGTGTATAACAAACGCGGAGAACTAGAAGTAGATCTGTGCTACTTCCGTACCGCTTGCAGTGGAAAATGTGCTTTGTTGCATTATACATAGGTTCTATAATTGGTGGCATTTTACAGTGCAGTCATTATATTTAGTCTTATAAACATTCTACACACAATCTTTATCATCGTCTCTCTGCCCTGTCTAACATGTCATTTTCTTCCACTCTACTTCATCATCATCATCATCAGCCTAAAGCAGTCTACTGCTGGATATAGGCCTCCCCTAATGAGCGCCATTGCGCCCTGTCCTCAGCTCGACGCATCCAGTTTCTGCCAGCAGCCTTTCGCAGATCGTCACTCCACCTGGCCGGAGGTCACTCTAATTCACCAACAATAAATTACCTTCTACCAGTATTGTCTTTCACACGGTCCATCCACTTTTATTTATTTATTTTTTATTGCACAAAGAAATAACATACATAAAAACTTAATCTAGAGAAGTCATGGCAAAGGCGAGCTTAACCCCAAAAAGAGTTCTCTTACAGCAAACCTTATGAGAGAGAGAGATGGGGTTGTAACAGTGGGTCCTTAACCTACCTAGAATAATAAATAATAGCTAAATATTAAGTAAATAATAATACTTACATTAAAATAAAAAGTACTACATACATATTACAAACAATTCATATTAAATAACATACATAAACATACACAAACATACATATACCTAAATAACATAACTATAAAGACAGATAATGCTCTTTGACTTTACGCTTGAAAGTGAATAGTGAGGGACTAGCACGAATATCGTGCGGAAGAGAATTCCATAGCCTAACCGACTAACCTTAGCCTTAGCCTTTATAACCTAGCCAACTTTATCTTTGGTGTAAACCAACATTTATACAAAACAGTGTTTGTCAAACGTTAGTATGATCTCGTACCTAATTTTTTCCAGACACCGGTCACTTTTCCATCACGTGGAGTGAAACTTCTGAAGTGTACTTTTATTTATTCCCTGCTAGAAGTCGGCGACTAATAATATATCACGACGCGATAACACAGACGGGATTTATGTTGTCCGATTTTTGTGCGATACCGGATATTGTGGACTGGCCTTTACTTAGCCAATGTTTTGCTCACTTTTATAAACAAAGCTTTATAGAGAAGCGCTCGTGGTCGCGCTTGCTTAGTCGTTCTTGATAGATCGTCGAAGTTAAGCAACGTTCTAAACGGTCTGTAAGTGGATGGGTGACTGCCAGTGACATTTTCATATGAGCGCTTCCGTGCTTTGAGGGCACGTTAAATTGTTGGTCCCTGCTATTTAAGTCGTTAAGCCATGACGGAGGCCTTAAGCGGGCCTAAAAACTCCGTCGCCAGAGTTGGCCACTGACTCATACGAACTAACTTACTTTATAGAGGAGTAGGTACATTGTAACTAATATTGGATAATCATTACTCTACCTATAACTTGAACAAGCATTAATAAAAAAAAGATACCTTTTCATTAAAATTACGTAATAAATATAATAAAAATAAATGATTAATACCATTTTAATTGAATTGGATTTTATGTTCCCTGCCGTCGTTAATGGAACTTCTAATTAATTTGACTTTGATTTATGAATGCAATATTGGTTTTAATTTGACGTTTTAAACTGTCGCGGGGTATGGTCATAAATCTGTTTCTGTCACATGTTACTGTCAGTATGATGAAGTGGTGAGTAACCACAGAGCAATAAAAAAGTGATAGTATGTGTCCGTAGCCTGAATAGCAAAAATACCTTAGTTTTTGCTGTTTCACTTGTATCTGCCATCATGTGTATTTAATTTGGATTTTCTAAATTGGTCCCTATCCTGGGATAGTTCGCTTTGCTGATATGAGAGACGATGAAATACGATTGTTGGATGCGTTAGGCAGATGGGCTAAGATCGTTACTCACGTCTCACTTCACACCTGAGGATAGGCGGCAACAAATTTCGATACATTCTGGGTTTATGGCAGATCGAATTGAGCGATTGGAAGCATAAGTTGGTAAATATTATTAGTATTAGTAAACCTGTTTCATGTACTTACCTTTCATTGGAAATAAATAATTTGGAAATTATTATGACTACCCTATTCCATTAGGAAGACCGTGCCCACAAACTAGGCAGGCATGTAAAAAATGTATGTAAATGAATAGAAATGTGACCTCTACTTAATTTTGTTCTATGGTTTTCAACCACAAGTGTGGTAAATGGTGACCGATGCTTACCATCAATCATAATGTAATTTTATATGCATTGTACATTGTGCTGTGAACTATTTAAGTTAAAGAAATTTGCATAAAATACAGCTTTCTTGAATATTTCTCTTTTTAGTAAATTAATTTTACTCACGATGATTTCCACCACCTTTACAGGTTAACAGGTTAAACATTTTCAATATTGAAAAGTCATGTCTTTTACTTGATTTGCACGGCTCAATTGAACTGTCAAAACATACTCAACATTTACAAATTTTAAAAAAACTTCGCACTCAAATAAACATAGTAAGAGCTCAAACTTATAACTAGCTCCTCGATATCGCTCGTATAAAAGTGAATAACTCCATAAACTCCGTAACGTGCTATCAATAAGCTCGTTCGAGGGATACATATTTTATAGATTCTCACTACAACCTGTGATGTTACCGTTTTGACATAAAGATAAGTTTTACTTTGACGGTATCTTTAATGTCAATTTAACAGATCGTCTTGAGTCGCTTGTGTCATTCAGCCAATTGCAGATCGGGCACGCACAAGAAGGGTTAAACTGTTTCTTAAGAGTATTAAAAGAAGCTATTTAAAAAAAAAACTAATTTTAAACTAAAAAACCAAATGAAAAATTTATGATTTTTTGATTTATGATTTGTTGACGACCTCTGTAGCGCAGTGGGCGAAGGCCTGCCTGCGACGCTAAAGGTTGCGGGTTCGATCCCCGCGGCGGGACCAATGTTTGTATGATCTACAAATATTTGT
The DNA here is from genome assembly GCA_963565295.1 of Epirrhoe alternata. NCBI lineage: Eukaryota > Metazoa > Arthropoda > Insecta > Lepidoptera > Geometridae > Epirrhoe > Epirrhoe alternata. The sequence goes on along the minus strand of OY751381.1, from coordinate 4,441,550 downwards.
CTCGGGTCTGGGTGTTTCTATGTATAATATGTATGTATTTACAAACAAAAACTATATAAGTAGTATATCAGTCATCTTAGTACCCATAACACAAGCTCTGCTTACTTTGGGGCTAGATGATGCTGTGTGAAAAGTCCAGCATTATTTATTTATTTTATTTTTATTTTATTTATTTTAACTCTCGATCTGAAAACACTCTGCTTCACAACAAAACACGTTCATGAAAAAATATCATTAATATGGGTGGTAGTCTGACTTCATTTCCTTCTAAATGTTAGTTCAACGATGTAAGTCTCTAAAGGTGGGCCCACATTAGAACATTTCAACACAAAGCCGCATGTCTGTTACAATAGCGTGGACGAAATTTGTTCAGCGATCAAATGTTCGATCCGTTTCATACTTCCATACAAAATATCAATCTTTGAAAGTACGCCGAACATTTTTCGTTAGAATGTTACAAATGTGGACGGGGTTTTGATTTTGTTTCGGCCAAATGACACGGGTTACAGGCCGATCCATAAGGTCTCTCGGTCTATTCAGCCCCATAAACTCATTACCGTCGTAGAACTTATAGCTCTGAAGTTTAAAAGTAGTTTTAAGATGCTGTCTGTATAAGCTATAAGGTGAAACTGTAATGCCAATGACCAAGTTCTATTCTTGTTGCAAAAATCTATTGCAAAAGTTCCGTGTTCCGAGATAGTAAGGTTTCGTAAAACTATGTAAACGCATTTGATAAAGAAATAATTTTGCCGTGCTCAGCGTAAGTTTCAAGTCACGTTATACCACGGTTACTTCTAAGTTATAGGGTGTGGTACAATTTAATGAAAAAAGTCACGCAATAGTTACTACAAAAACTAATCAAAAATTATAGAAATATACAAAATATGAAATAGGGTTACGACTTATCTTACGCTTACGCTACGGCGGCGTAGAAACTATTTCAAATATTTCAGTTATTGACCTAGATTTTTTACCTGTTTCATACTGTTGCAAGTTAGTAACTTACAGTAGTAGTAGTTGCAATCCTACTACCGCAAGTTGATATTTTATATACCTACTTTTTACCAATATTATGAATCTGAAAGTTTGCGAAGTTGCGGGTCGGCGCTACTTATAAAGCAATCAAATTAGGATCACTATACCAAGTGTGATTTTCATACCTAAACCTATTAAAATGCAATTTTATCAAAGGCAGGGATGTCCAATATTGCCTTCACGGCTTGCCCTCAATAACCGGAGGCTTTAGCAGTCATTCATCAACTATGCGGAAGAAAGGCTGGGCTTTACGCGGACTTCGTCATTTAACGGACGGTACCTAAGAAATTTATTTTTGCATATAAAGTAGCTGCCCGCTGAGATGATTCCCTACACAATTATAATATACAATTTTTAGAAGAATAGTCTTTCTTTTTTTTCTGTTATTGTTTATAATCATTTTCTGTTGTATCAGGGTGATGTGGTCGCTAAGCGACAAAACCCTTAAATAAATAAATAAAAAAAAAAAAAAAACTTTCGCGATCACTATTCATAATTACGTAGGTATTAATTAAACGGGATTTATCGCGTTCCTTATTTTATTATTTCCCGACGTTTCGACGGTTTTCTTAGAAGAATATAAACAAAACACTAAACAACTACCATTGATGAAGCAATCAATAATTAAATCGATCCCCAAGACCCATATATTCTTTTAGATCTCCATAAATACCGTGCTGTGTTGTTGAATCTTATACTTATTCGAATACAATGTACATAGGTACTTTACACGTGCCTAAAAGTATATACATGTAGAATACATGTTTTGTTATGCGAACGGAGGGCAAGATATGGTTTCGTATAAATAATTCTAAAAATAAAGGTGCCCCACGTCATAGAATAAAGATGAGAGCACTGAGAGCTCATTGGGAGGATATTGTTGGCTAGACGAATATTGAGCGGCTGACGGCAGAAGTCGATGGCTTATCTCGAAATTGGCTCTTTCGTTTCAGGCTCTATTTTACATAACGGACGTCTGTGGAGTGTCACTTATGACGGAAAGGTTTCGAAAAATGTTGAGGTATGACTTGACTACGCAAATATGTCCTACTGGCTAGCAGTATATCTAAATATTATCGACAGGCTTCAGTGAGTAGGTACCTTGTAGCTCTACCTTCTGTGCAGGAAGTACCTATGGTTTTAATTTCATCCAAGGCAAATATTTGTCGTGAACATGTTTGTTCTACGTCTGGGTGTTATAAGATAAAGATAATTTACACATCATTTTCTAGAGAAAGAAAGAGAGCTTCCCGCTCGAATTTCACTCGGGCACGTCGCCTGTGCCCTGTCAATTCGTCTAGACGAAACCATTCGGTACAAAGCCAAGCATTTACCAAATTATCTAGATTTCTGTGGCAGTCGATATTAGTTTACGTGGAAATTTTGTATTGAAACGTACTAATTTCATTGATCATAAATTTTACCAGCTGCAGAGCTATTAGACTTTTTACACAGCATCATCTAGCCCCAAAGTAAGCAGAGCTTGTGTTATGGGTATTACATGACTAAATACGTACTAACATAGAAAACACCCAGACCCGAAACAAATATCTGTAGATCATACAAACATTTCTCCCGTGGCGGGAATCAAACCCGCAACCTTCTGAGTCGCAGGCGGGCCTTCACCCACTGCGCTACAGAGGTCGATCTTGAATGACTTGAATCGGACAAATTATTCGTAATTTTTGGAAGATTTCAAGCACAAACAAAACAAAAATGAAAATCATAGTAAGATAAAACGAGAGAAGTGCCGTATTTTCGCATTTTTACGGCTTCCCCTCGATTGTAAAGGATGGGTTATTTATACATGTATTCATGGAGTGCTTTTATTTTTGCCGCAAACTTCTTGCTTTCTGCTGATGATATTGGATTGGATCCTAGTGGAACCCGCGGGGAAAATGGCAGGTTTACGGCATCGTGGATGAAACATGACTTGTTTTTGAGAATGTCACTCTAGAATCATGTATACCAACGACTCATACTTTTCTAAAGTATTATCTATCATATTTTGACTTACAAAACAGACTAAAGATAGTCTTGCTTTAAACCTATTCATTATTGAGATTGTCATGAATTCAGTTAAGTATCTAATAACCAGAGTTGGCCACTGACTTATACGAACTTACTTAGTATCTATTGTAGACAGAATAACAAGATACTCGAAGCATGCCAGTTGCCACTAACCAATACCACTAACAGCTAACCGCCAAGCATGACACACATTTGATGGCCTAAGCAAGACCATGTGCTTCAATATACTCCAGATGTTCATATAACGATAACTACAGCGAAACACCGTATAGTCTATACCGGCTATGAGGCCATAAGGCGGCCTAAAAAATCCGTTAACAGAGTTGGCCACTGAATCATACAAATTTACTTACTGTATAGTATGTATTTTCACAAAAGTTCAACCATCGCGAATCGCGTCGACTGCCCATTAGCTCAGTTGGTTAGAGCGTTCCCAGGGATCGGAAATGGTCGAGGATTCAAGTCCTGCATTGGTTTAATTTTGGTATGCATTTTAAATCTTTAATGATAACAAAATCAATATTGCGATCATCTCATCATCTACAGCTTATTGTCACCCACTGCTGGGTATAAACCTCCCCGCGCAAACGCCGTTTCACTAGGTCCTGTGCCTCTTTCATCCAGTTTTTCCCTTGCTTGGTCACAGTGTCATCCATCCATCTGGCTGCTGGTCTGTCCAAACTTGCCGTATCTGCCCAAACATCTTGTAATATTGCGATGGTCTTAAGCAATTTATAAATGGTGCTAAAAGCTCAGGTAGCACAAATCGATATTAAGTGCCGATATCATTGAATCTAAGTGTATCGTAGGGCAAATACACAATGTACTTTCATCAGCACAGTTTACTAAATGAATTCCACGTAGGCGTCTATTATGTCGAAGCGGTACTTATTCTACGGTCTTTCAAAATCAACGACCGCTACCTACGGACTGTTTTAGATTAATTTCAATGGATTTTTTAAATCTATACTATAATAATATTATAAAGAGGAAAGATTTGTTTGTTTGTTTGTTTGAATTGAATAGGCTCTGAAACTACTGGACCGATTTGAAAAATTCTTTCACTATTAGAATCCTACATTATTCCTGATGAACATAGGCTATATTTTATCCCAGGAAAGTGAAATTTTCCCGAGGGACCGCGGGTAACACCGCGACGGACAGCTAGTAAAATATAACGCTTAACATTGCACCTAGAACCAGCAAGGGAACTAGACGACTTATATACTACTTGTTTAATTTTTTTCTTTATAATACAAAAGTAAACTAAACAGACCAAAAATAAATATTTGCAGGTCATTTAATTTGTCCCGATTCATTCTTGCGATACAAGAAGGCCTTTGCCGATAGCTGCATTTGGGTTGATGGTATATTTTAAAATTTTCTGTATAGCGTTATCTTATTTTTAGAAACTTATGCCTATACTGGTAACGATTATGGGATCCATTGAGCCAAGAAAGCTAAAGTTGGTAAAGTTAATTGGATTGCTACCATTGATTTTGTTATTGTAACCTTTACCCTTTTAGATCAACAACTTTGGTAATGTATTTGTTCGTCTTATGTTTTTGTTGACTCTTAATAAAAGCTGAATTGCTGTATGTTAAGTACTATACAATAGAAATACCTACCTATAAGAAGAGTACCTCTACTACAAATTAAATCCAAAACTATTCTCTAACTTTACAAACTATTCTTCATAAATATTTCAATAACTAGCTGTTAGATAAAAGTCCCGCGATAACGTGTACTGGGTGTACTTAATACCTTACTTTTCCCGTGGATTTTGAAAAAATCTTACCTTGTCTTACTATAAGTTCTCAAATTGTGCAGTAAAGGTGTGATATAAATCTTACCTTCGATCTCGAAGCCAAGCCGTGACAATAAAAGGTTACTGTTCATCCTTTGTGCCAATTTCATCTGGTGTACCACAAGGTTCCCATTTGGGGCCTCTGCTGTTTCTGGTATTTATTAACGATGTGACAAGAAATTTCCTTCATTCTAAGTGTTTTATTTACGCTGATGATACAAAAATTCTTATGAAGATTGATAGTTTTTCAGATTGTTTGCTACTTCAGAGTGATCTTTGCCGGCTTGTTGATTATTGTAATAGTAATTCCTTATTTTTAAATGCAAAAAAATGTAACATTATAACTTTTACTCGTAAACTCAAACCTATAATTTTTGACTATAAATTCAATGACATCATTATTTCTAGAGTAACTGAAGTTAGAGACCTAGGAGTTTTACTTGACAATAAATTATCTTTTAATTCTCATTTCAATAATATAACAACTAAGGCATACCGAATGCTTGGTTTCATTCTGAGGGTTGGTAAGGAATTTAAAAACTTCAATACATTACTTCTCCTATTTAATTGCTTTGTAAGGTCAACTCTCGAATATGCTTCTACCGTTTGGAATCCTCAGTACAACATTCACATTCAGGAAATAGAAAGAATACAATGTAAATTTATTAAACACTGTAAATATCGTTTTGCTTCAGTATCCACAGAAAGCTTGCTCAGTCTTCAAAGTAGGCGTGTAGTCAGAGACCAAATGTTTCTTTTTAAAATTATTTCCAATGCAATAGAGTCACCTGTGTTACTGGAAAATTTATATTTTAATTGCCCCCGGAGGTCATCTCGTAAGAAAAAAACATTTTGGACGCCTATTTCTAAAACTAATTACAACAAAAATATGTATATAAATAGAGCCTGTGAAACTTATAATGAATATTTTTCAGACATTGATATTTTTAATATTACTTTGCCAAAATTGCGCAAAGAACTTATTGATAGCGTTGCCAAGAAGAAATTTTAGTTATATATGTTTGCTGCCTACATTAGAAACTTTTGTTCATTTTTATTATTATTATATTTAAGATAAGATATTTAAGCACATTTATAAGTTTTTCTTTTTTTTTGTAATTTCTTAACTTTTTGATATTTATCTCGCTCGTTTGTTACTTATTTCCTGTTCACTTGCTAAATGATGTATTTAACGGTGGAAACTTGATTGGTTTATGTGTTTTTATATGCTCTTTAATTTAATTGTCACTATGTACTGTTTGTTTCCCAAATAAAATAAAATAAAAATAAAATAAAATATAGTCTAAAGGTGCATTTACACGATGCGATTTCAACCCATACAATATCGTATCACACGGCAATTTTTTCACGTGTAAACGCTTATCGTATGCATCGATATTTAGCGCGACGCTCGACGGCACGTTAAATGTGTCGCGCTAACTATGACAAATCGCATACGATGAGCGTTTATGTAAGAAATTGCCGTGCGATACGATATCGTATGGGTTGAAATCGCACCTCGTACGTCGTAAATGCACCTTAAGAAAAGTACTTCATAATACAAACAAAATAAGATCATAAGCTTGCACCAGCAGTTCACTTCAAACAAATGCCTTTGAAGTTGTCAGGGTAAATCTTTTCGATTTATATGTTAATTTAACAATTTGAATTTTCCACGTTGCGTATTTGCCTGTATTTGGATGTTACTGGCTAATCCAGTCAGCTGCTTTAATAAAATAATAATAATTGAGCTATGTACTGGACTGGTTGACAACATACATATTATATTTTATTCAATACATTTTACTATAGAGAGCTGGCGATTATTTGGCACAGAGAATCAGCATTGCAATTCAGCGTGGCAATGCCGCCAGTATTTTGGGGACGCTTCCAACTGGCAGTGACTTGGATCAGTTGAGCTATCTATAGATCGTTTTTTCGACGACGTAATAATACATATTGTAGTAGCTTAGTTTCGGTAAATAAATATATTTTACTATACCCAAATAAAAATCCACAAATAACTTGTTCGTACCTTCTAGCAATTTAAAGGATCATACAAAATCACTCTCAAGGTAATCTCAATAATGAACCAAATTATAACGCAAGATTTCACAGGCATATAAACAGTGGACTAATGAACAAAATATTATCGGAATGTTGACAGATACCCGAAAAAATGCCAAAAATCATTTCCAAGATAGATTCGAGGTATGCAAACAAGAGGTCCGCTGCCCTGCAGAATCTTTGCGTGCGCAAAATTTTATCGAAGACGTAATTCCTTTGATCCCTCATCTATATTCAATGATCTGGAGGACCGAAACGCTTCACAAGCGCTTTCGTTATGGGTATGAAGTCGCACGCATACTCAGGTGTGGCATTAAATGTATTTTCAATTGCTAAAAAATAAAACGTAAACAGGGTCACGACTTTATCCCCAAGGTGCGGTAGACATTCTCTCAGATCTTTTATGTACCTATTCCAGGATCCTTTGAAGATGTCAAAGGGGGTAGTCAGAGGCTTGTCCAAATACATATTTGATACATGCCCACATCTTGCTGAAGTTAGCATTCCATACGTGACAAGTTGCAAGCCCATCGCCGCTTTTAAGAATATTCCTCACGATATTTTCCTTCACCGATTAGTGCACCTATCAAAGCGCATATAAATTTTACGAAACGCAAAATTAATTGAGCCACAGCCGGGACTCGAACTCACGACCCGGATTGAAAGTCGAGATACAACCCCATTCGGTCAACACGACTTGCTGAAAAATCTAGGATGAAAAAAACTCTTGTCAAATTAAAGCTGTCTTTGACTCTATCGTCTAGCACTATTGTGTAAGAGACTTTGGTTTTTGTTACATAGTAGAAATTACTATTACTATTAGCCCATACTGTCCCATTGTTGGGCAAAGGCCTCCCCCCATTTCCGCCAATCACTACGATCTAGTTTAGGTACGTCTGCCAGTCCCTTTCATAATAGATATTCCTTTTTTGATAATTCTCTCAATTTAGATACTCATACATACACAAGGAATTCCAAGCGTGTAGAGTTACAAAATAATCTACGGGAAAGTTCATTCGCAGTACAAATGTGCAAAGGGAGAACCCAAAGACCGTCATAACGATGTTTATGTTGCCATCTTGTTACGATTAAGGATGTCTACGAATCCGTGTGATGATCAAAGGGTGCGCTGGGGCGTGACGTCTTGTAACGTACGCTTTTCAAAAATAATTATTGGTACAGTCATCAATAATTGTCCTTTTTTAATTCATAAATCTGCTGAGTATAAGCTTCTCCTTCACTTCAGCCATTCAACTCTTTGTGCCAATCTTGCTCATGTACGTGCGAAATTCAAAATGTCGGCCATCTTGTCGACCGACCGACACTCCTCTTACGATCTCTAGGTCACCACTCTATTCAACGGACATTCGCAGGTAAGAGCTATGACTCGTTTCCACATACAAAAGTTTGACAGCTAACTTACCCCCAGTTTCTAGCAGTCAAACTTTTGTATGTGAAAACGAGTCGTAGCTCTTACCTACGACTGTCCGTTGAAAATAGGAACCGGGGATCAGTAAACATTATGCTTCACCTGTGATCACTGTGTCTGGCCACATGCTCCTAGTCAATTTCTATAAATTCTGATGAGTAAACGTATAAGTCTATGGTTCTGTAATGATACTGTAATATTATAAATTCACTGGACAATATCCTAAAAACATAAGATACATGAACATAAGATATCATGAACGTATTGACTATGACTGTATCTTAACAATCATAATTTTTTTTAAATGTAGTACATTTTGAATGGGTTCAAATATTTTGGCTGGAGGCGTATTCTTTTGTTCGCCATAATAACCAAAAGTGAAAATAATATCCCGAGTAGCAAGGTAATTTTTTGGTCCGTGTTTTATTTCTTCTTATAAATGTTCTCGCAACCATATGATTACTCCGTATGCGTGGGTTGTTTGAACACAACCATAAACCTAAAAAATATTTTCAGTATGAAATCAAAGCCACGTAAAGCTGTACAATGGATTAAAAATAAAAATAAGCCCAAAAAATAAAAGTTATCAGAACATCACGTTATGTAATTTTATGTCCACAAAAAACTCTATATCGTTCTACGAAACGTTTTTGTGAAAACAACGGGAGCTATAAAGGGTCTTACTGTTATCCTTTGAATTTATACTCAGATATTATCGCTCTCATAAATTGCTACCACGTACCAAATCGGATGCTTGAAAAAAGTGACCAGTGGTTTTAGACAAGGGTCTCTCTGGGTTTTCGAAATGGCTTTGTCTTCTTCTTCTTATAGTGTCAATGCCCACTCGTTTAAATGAATTAAGAATAAAAGGTGGCCACCTCAACTGCGCTATCTGTGGCTGCGTTGAGGTCATCCTGAGTGCAGCTGTTAAGGCACAAGGGGCACAACAGTGCGGCATAGATTGTGCTGGATCGCTTCGTCGATTGTGCTAGTTTCAGCTAGAATCCTGCCTAAAATTTTGAATTCTGTGCCTAGAATCTTTTAAATTGCTTTAGGACTGAATCTACAATATTTTGGCAAAAACTATTTCCACGAATATACTTTCGCAATTGTATTGTCTCATAAAATAGAAATGCAAAGAAAATACCAAAATACCGTGCCTCTGTTAGGCAGAGACTGAGGCCAGTAGACGTCCTTTATTATACGATCTTTTTTACAAAAAAAACACGCTCGTTTGGTCTTCCTTACTATAAGCTATTCTCTCATCGTCGCTTGTGTTTCGTTCAACCTAACGCTGACGCTTGTGTAACCCGCTTATCTACAGAATCGGGGCAGTGGAAGCTGGCTCTTTATCTACGGCCACCGATAAACCTAATACACCCTGGATTTCAAATATTGCCTTCCCCCTTTCGAATACTTCACGGTGTAATTAGAGGACGCGAATAAAAAGGCATCAAATTTCGATTAGGGAAACATCTGTTTTAAGCACCAGTTTTAGGATTTAAAGCTACGCTAGCGTGAGAAATGGTATTTTTAAAGATTTTAAGAAGAGACTCTAGTCATGATTTAATAATCACTCTTAGAATGTTTCTGTAATGGTGTTATATAATATTAATAAATAAATCTACCTATTTGTTTGTAAGTATCAATCAAAAGCCTGTACCTCGTCTTTTCTATAAGTTTTAGACGGCGCCCCGTGTGCGCCCTGTCCGTGTCTCGTCTTTTCTATGCGTCTTACCATAAAACGTGACATAAAGTTATTCCTGAGTGTAAACTGTCAAAATGTATGGTTATTCTTGATTTATTCGGTGAAATAACTTTATGTCACGTTTTATGGTAAGACGCTATGTTTTAAAAATTCGTGATGGCGCCCCGTCTGCGCCCCGAATTTACGGGTTTCGTTCTTACGTCTTACGTCTTTTCTTCGTCGTCTTTACGTCTTACGGCTTGTAGCAGAACCATTTTTTTTTATATAACAAGATCGCCATGGCACAAAAAACGTAGGTAACTCGTTTTTATTTATTTTTATGTTAGGTAATTCAGTTTCAGACAAATAGTCTTTTTTGAGAATAAAAATATCTTGTATATTAATCAACATTGTGTTGAGGTTCTCATGTAAAAAAGTAGGTATTTTTCTACTTTAAGCCGTCTTTGCCTGGTGCTAACATAGATGATGAACAAATTGACGAGTAGCACTTAACTTATGCCACATAACAAACAAATTATATTTTGCATTCCATGAATTCAGTAACGATTCCAGAACTTACCATAGATTTCTGTAATTATTATAAAAAATCAGTTTAGGTGAAGATTATTCCAAAAATAATAATCAACTTACTTAATATTAGTTGTTAGTTTCTGCAACTAAATTTTAATATAGTTGAGTTTTTATCTGAACCATCGATTTTGTATAACAAGCCAGTGTTTGACTCCCCAATGTATTAAAATAAATCCTTTTAAATTCAATTTAAATTCAATTATGTATTTTTCTTAATCACTTGACTGTATAGATCATCAGTTGGTCCCGTGCTCCACCCAGGTGGAGAACCTAGGTGAAGCGTCCCCGACGTACATTTCAAAATCCATACTTCCATACTATACTATAATAATATAAATGTGAAAGTAACTCTGTCTGTCTGTCTGTCTATCTGTCTGTCTGTCTGTCTGTCTGTTTGTTACCTTTTCACGCCTAAACCACTGAACCGATTAGGCTGAAAATTGGCATGGATAAAGGTTGTATCTCAGGGACGGACATAGGCTACTTTTTATCCCGAAAAAATCCCTAGGGACCGCGGGTTACACCGCGGGAGCACAGCTAGTAATGAATATTTGGTTAATATTTATCCAAACTTATAGTTTTATTTTCTTAACGTAATGTATATTAATGTCGATCATGTTATAACATTCTTCTAGTCACATAAGATTACTCACTTTGATTATCACCTAGTTGCAACCAACTAGAAAAAGTTTTCAAAGATAAAATCTTCAAGAGTTGATTAGTTGGAGAGTTGCAGAACGCAATCATATCTGTGAGCTTGAATTCTGGTAAATGAAATGTTATTTGGTGGTATATCACATTATTTATTTTACTTATTTTTCGGCCTTCCTTTACTTGCACGCACAGTCCCCATAGTTGCACATTCCCCAGTCACTGCACTCACATTCAATATACCTATCTATTCATTCATTCATTCGTTTATTTCCTAGTTTAAACTTATGAAGCAAGAATCGTACTCCATTTGCTAACTCGAAAACTTCACTTTATCCATTGTAGTATAAACTGAGTGTACAATATATCTTCACAAAAACCATGATTAGTTCATTTGAACTCACGATCGCAGGATCGTAACCACTAGACCACATCAGTGCTGTTGAACCAACTGTCGATTACGGATACCGGGGCCGTAACATCTGTTTTCTAATTGAGGCATTAGCCGCGGATCGAGTGAATGGATCGCCTTTAATAACCGACATACATAAGTGATGGCTTAGATGTTCACTGGGTTCACTGAAAAGCGTGTCTTTGATATGACGGTGGGTATTCAGTAAGGATTCAGTTGTAGTCGCAGAATAGCTGATTTTATGCTAAGATTTAATAGAACTCCGATTATTTAAAAAATTAAATGAGCTTCGATGATGATGAAAGACGAGTGAGGCCACCACCTGGCCTAGAGGAACTCTTGACTTGAACAAAATTCCGAGTTCGAATTTCGAAGCCGGCAGCGGATTTTATCTTCGAAACTATGAAACGCGTAAAAACTATAAAACTTTTTTTTTTGCGTTCAGTCAAAACGAAGTCAACAACGGATGACGGTATTCTATTCTAGAGGTTATATCACTGTCGCCGTTTCTCAAAAACCCCTGACATTACAGAAACGACCGGCCGGGTAAATGATGGCCATTGGCCGCAATCGTTGTCCGGGTAAACTCCGGATAATTGACACGAATGCTGCGAAACGACCTCTGAAATACGATACCCGGTTTCGTGTTTTGGTCTTCTCTGAAAGAATTTTTTCAGTCTGTATAGTTAGTTAAACCATACAAATGAATACACATTCAAAATCTAAAATAAATACATCAAGGTGGTCAGAAACACGGCCAATGATATGCATTTAGTTTGGCCACCCAGTTCCAGCATTAATGAGCCCTTCGGTGTACGTCCCAACAATCATAAACGTAGTCTAAGCCCACCCTATGATTCCCTGAGTCGTTGATATCAGAAACTACTACCGAGTCAAACGAACGGTCTCAGTTAAATTTAAGAATATTTGCAAAGTTATACATGTTACTAATCAGACTTGAATTCAAACATTGCTCTTTTTATGTTTTTTGGAGCATCATAATTTATAAGATCAACTCAAACTTCAAAGTTTTAAAATAACAACTGTGGTGAATAGAGTTTTCCGTTAAAGTAGTAAATATACGAGTGCTGTACAATGTGCTACCCTCTACTTTAAAACATTTGTAGAGCAACGAACTCACAATGTTCCCAACACGGTGAAATTCTTATTTTGGTTTCTATAGTGACGTAGCACTTCATTTAACGGACGTTACTCATTGTTTGACGAACAGTATTGATAATACGGTTATATCGTTTCACTGCATGGCAATAAATAAATAAATAAATAATGCTGGACTTTTTCACACAGCATCATCTAGCCCCAAAGTAAGCAGAGCTTGTGTTATGGGTACTAAGATGACTGATATACTACTTATATACTTTTTGTTTGTAAATACATACATATTATACATAGAAACACCCAGACCCGAGACAAATATTTGTAGGCAATAGCCCTCTTTATCCTTACTACCACTCAACCATACCATTTTTTAAGTATATAAGAGCAAAATGACACCAGAATTTAGAGCAAAAGCTTATTTTCTACAACCGCAATAAAACTCAAAATCAGCAAAACTCAAATTTTATTTTACTCTTTTCTACTGAAGAGATAGGTAGTCGTGGTTAGTTATGACGAAACTAAAAAGAGGGACAATACAGAAGCGCCAGGGGCACAGTCCGTCGGGAAAAAAGGTACTTTACGGTCTCAACATGGCGTTCATCGTAATTTGAAAATCTTAAATTTTACAGGAATATTTTCTCGTAATCCTGTCGTCGAGTTTAAGCTTCAGCTTGTGAGTGGGTGCATTGTAATAGAGCTACATTCTACTCAAATTAGAGTCAATGCACCCAGCTCTGTTTAAAAGTACCATCATATTATTTAGGTTTTATTAAGGCCCTGTTTGTTTCATACCTTGACATCGTCTTCCATTAAACTGCCCTCAGTTCAATGAGAGACATTCAATGAGGGACATAAAAAAAAACGAAGACCTTACAAAATTGATGGATTATTAATATGTACATTGAACTTTAATGTGGCATGTAAAAAGTGTACATGACTCTATTTTCTATAATATGGTTTAGGAAACTTTTTATGAAAATGGTATTATCTGTTTTCTTACGCTCGTAAAAATTGAGCTTAAAAGGCTTTTTACTCGTGTTTGGGCGAAGAGGATTTTTATTTATTAGGAAGAATTTATTCAGAGAAACATTCGCTGAGAATATACAAATCAAAATTTTATTATTACTTCAAATATGACCAGTTTTAGAAACAATGGGGTTGCATACAAAGTTATCTTCCCATGATATCTATAGAGCGCCATCAGAAAATGACTTTACATTTTATTTTTCTCTCTCAACCACAGCGTGTTGAATGATAAATCGCTTCTAGCTCCTGACTCAAGTGCGAGCAAAAACATTTGATTCTGTCTAGCTCGCAACAAAAAGGTGCGCTGGCACCGATGTTCACTTTATCAAAAATAACAAATGTCTTTGGCGGTTGTATCTATTCATACTTTGCACATTTTGCTCCTATCTTGGGAAATGTCGCAACGTCTGACATCAAAGCAATTTTAGTACAGAATATCTAAATAGAGCGGGTTTACCGCGGTCCTTGCCCCGCACCAATATATACTCTCTTCTCAAGTTCTCCATTTCATGATTATGAACAAAAAAATAATGTCTGAGTAAGTGGTCAACTCTGGTGACGGAGTTCATCATGGGTCGTCCGGAATGGCGTATGCCACATTGGCAAAGTTCATCAAATCGAAATAATCAGTGTAGGTAACTTTAAAATAGAAACCGAATTTTATCGCCTCAAAATACATATTTAAAAGGAATAAAATTATATCTTTATAACATCCCTGTTCATGAAAAAGACATAACAGAACGTTGAATTTATTGTGGATGAGAGACCCAGATGGCTTGTCTCGTAAAATACGAGTTGGCAACACCATGGAATGTGAAACTTAATCATATTTTTTTTGAACTTTATGAGTTAGTAAAACTTACTTACCTTTAAAGGTTACCTTCTATTTGTTTGAACATAATGTAATTTATACATTGTCTAATGTCTATACTAATATTATAAAGAGGAAAGATTTGTTTGTATGTTTGTTTGTTTGTTTGAAATGAACAGGCTCCAAAACTACTGGAAAATTCTTTCAACAATAGAATCCTACATTATCCCCGGTGAACATATTTTATCCCGGGGAAGTGAAGTTTTCCTGAGGGATCGCGGGTAACACCGCGGCGGACAGCTAGTTAATAATATTTTGGTTTCAACTATGTTCTACTAAAATTATGCATCATAGACCTCTTGGAATATGGAGATTATATTTCTCTTGAATTTAAGTAACTCCTGGTTTAAGTGTTTCCATTATAATTTTCATGCCTAAAATAGGTAAAATGATGTAGGCATTCCTAGAAATAATCTCTTTGTCGCTTAGCTCATTTTATTCCTTTGGCGCGTTGGTTCTCAGAACCAGGGTTAATTTAAATTATAATTTTATCTAAAATTAAATTTTCTACAAAGTACCTACACACTTTTAGAAATATTATTGTGGCTGCTAGCGAGAAATAAAGTAGTTGCTAGCCCAGGTGACTTATCAGTTAGCCAGGCTACGACTGCTATAAAAAATCTTAAGATCTTCTGGAAATGTCCATCTACTCATTTTTCCCTATTCCATGGCAAGCACACTTAAAGATAATCACAATTTACTGGAAGGCTCTTCCGAAAATGCTTCTTTTAGTACGTGCGAGCAATTAGAGAGGTTCTAATGATGGACTGCCTTCAAGGAAAGTCCAGTATTCAACGTAATGGCGTGTCTAGTGATTTTATTGGCACTTACAGTTGTAACTTGGCTTCTCGTAATGGGAGTTTGAGTGACGTTAATTGCTTGATGGCCGAGGTATCGTAACATCATTTATAATACTTAGTAGTTTAGTCTGTACAAACGTCCAATAGACATAAAATCACAAATAAAAATTCTACGTGTTTCTAAATACTTTCTATAAATTATGGAAAATATTAATAAACCAAATCAATGGTAGAAATAAAATTTATGTAGTCACACCTGAAATACTCGTATAAGTTATATTTTCGCAAAAATAAAGTGGAGTGGGCATAACGTTTGGGCAAATTCGTTTTCACAAACGTTTGCGTCGATAAAGAACACCCTTCTCGTAAACTTACCACCGATCCTTCTTAATTCCAAGACCCGCCTAGTACAGTGTACACCAAAAATAACAGGTATTTTAACTACATTCTCTATATCATAAATAATAAGAATGATTATTTATTGCATACCACGTGGTATGCAATAAATAATTATCTATCTAATCTTATTTATTTTGAGCTTATTTTTAGAAATATAATATAAAATACATAATTTGTTGTTATCAGATAGTTACCTAAACTTTTGCCCACCAACATTTACATTTACAGATGCATGAATAATTTAAATATTGTACCTACTTAAAAGAGTGCTAATACTGAAAGTATAACGCAAAGTTATATGCTTGAGCATTATGTACGAGTAGAAGAGTTAAGTAAGAGAAGGTATCTTTGCAGTTGTCTGTACATAGTATTTGCAACAAAGTTTTCTAGATCCCGTGAAAACATGAACTTTTTTTATTTACATCAGCCGGCGCCGTAAGATTTTTATTATTATACTTACCCTTTTTGTTGTAACGTCTAACAGTGAGTGTGAAATACGCGCACATTTCGGCTCCCGAGAAATGGTATGCACCTGCCTCCTTACCTTTTATGAGAAGTTTCCTCACCTTCTCACGACACTCAGCGAGGCTGCCAATATCGTCCCTTCGTGACCCCTTCATAATACTAGTAGACTTCTTGAGAGGGTATTGAACGTGGGTCTGTCGCCGCGGCCCGTAATTTTACGACGGTCTACTAGCCACTCTAGTTTGTTCTGTTGATGTTATAACAATGTTTGATATTAACATTTTTATGGTCGACAAACTGCTTCGGGAGTAGCAGGGTTTGTGGTTGACGTTTATTGGTGTAATAATGGTGTTTTAGGAGCGGCTGGGACGGTTTTCAACTTAATCTGGGATTATTGGCGTTTTTATTACTGCCAACACCTTTTGGTATTTATATCATAAATCGCATTTTTTTATTCGCTTGAGTTTTTAAGCTGAACCAAGCTTAATGAAGAATGAAGGCATTACAATCACGTCTGACTAACTTTCACACTGTAAACCTGGTGTGATGGTCAGAAAACTAAGTATTTAAGACACAGAATTCCTTAAAGCTCTTATTAAAGATAAAAAAAACGCTTTATTGACAAAAAAATACGAGAAAATACTTTTAAATAGGTTACAATCACCGAAGTTGCTTTATATATTGTTGCTTTATATAAGAGCATTGGCTCTTAATAACGCTTTCTTGAAAAAATAATCAATGAAATTTAAACGAACCGAAAGGAACAAAAAAAGGAATTCTGAGTTTTGTTTAATAAAAGACTTGTCACCCTAAAACAACCCTCAGAAACGTCACGTTTTTTTATCATGGAATTATGAATCACTGTGATAAGGCATTCAACGCGTCCTCATTAAAAATTGTGAAAAAATACGAAAAATACAGCGAGAAAACCAGTCTCATTTGTCAACTTCCTAGCATTGCATGCGACCTAACACAGAAAAACAAAACTTTCCAACCAGTATATTAGAAAATCCACTTTTCCATGATACATCACCATGCTACACAATTTTGTTGGTTTTGCCCGTTGTATTTTTATTAGAAGCTCACATAGTTACGCTACTGCTCAGACATTCGTATCATTACTGTGGCTTAGTCGACGAGTGGCCGAGTTTATTCCATAACCATAGCACGTCCCACACAAGTTTAATATTCGAAATTAACATACACATTGTATAGTTACGTTTCTATCGAGTTGCTTCGTGTAGGGGGGCTATTCAGCTAATGAAGATAAGGAAAATGACGACAGACTTACGAGGGAGCGTATTTTATCTAGATTTTTTGTATGTATTGAAACGGAATAGTGTGTTGTAGTTTCGTTGGTGATTGTTCAGGCATGTAGACTGCATCAATTTGAAGTTCTTACTAAGCAGTTTTGTTTCAGGAATAAAGGCTATATTAAGATATAGGACTTCACTGACCAATTGTATGCCAACCGAAACCGCAGCCATACCTGTCTAGTGATTCAGACTTCATTCGGTTCGGAATCGGTCAGCTGTTCAACCGCCGCAACCAATCACAGTGCAGGAATTGAATTGATACAAAACTGACGTTACTTGCACTGTGATTGGTTGCGGTCGGTAGAACAGCTGACCTATTCCGAACCGAATGCATTCCGCTGAAGTCTGAATACCCTGCATTTCCGTGTTGGATTTTTTTTTACATTTTTCGTAGAATGTTTCTTTTTTGTTAACGATAAACATTTGTGTCACTTATTTTCAAGTATCCTGCAGATTATGTTGTTCCCAAGTATAAAAGTTTATTTTCTGTCATGTTAAAATCGTTGTCAATGAAATTCCTTTTATTGCTGACACTCCATTCAACAGTTTCATACACCCAATTTCTGCGTACTATACAGAGCTAAAATAAACTAACAACAGTCCAGTTTACAATGTTGAATTGAAAACTTGCCTGAGTTATGGCCTTAAAACAGTACCTAAAGCACGCAAAGGACCACTTTCATAATTCAGTGTCATAATTGGCTAACACATTAATTCGTAGCGACGGCGCTGCCTAAAACATTATTTAAATTAGAGGTAGTCACGATTTTTGGTTAAAAATTGAACGCACTTTGGTGTTTTGAGAAATGTTTACAATTTATATTGTATGTTGCATGTTTATAGGCTAGAAAAATAATATTTATATATTCAAAGCTTTCTCGAATATAGTGTTTGCGTTTTATTATACTAAGTTATTATTACTTAATAGGGCAGGTACTACATAATACCTAATTATAAAATTATTACAAAAAAAAACATACATGATTGCATTATAAATTTTACAATTGGTATGTGTATTATTAGGGGTTGTGTGTTATTAAGTAAGTTCGTATGAGTCAGTGGCCAACTCTGGTAATGTTTTATGGATTTGTAAAAATTTATAAAAAAAAATTTGAAACATTTTACTTTAGAATTTTTTAGAAAGTACAATAAGGGGTCTTCAAATCATGAGTAAATAGGTTTCTTATAAGAAAGCATGCTTCATCTTAGACATCACTATTGCTTAACATCAGGCAGAGTAAGTTCAAATGCTGACCTATTTAATTAAAAAAAAATATTTGGAATAGTACTCCTTCGTTTCGCTAAAATTTATTTTAATTTAAACATTGCGTGTTTCAGATTCTTTTGTAACTATATTTTGGATTTTATTATAACAGCCCTTTGTACTAGCCTTCATGAAACTTCGACACAAGAACACAGTGAGATGATGCCTTTAAAAGCGTTGAGGTTGATTTTTAAAAGGCCTTTGTTTCTGAAAGCCGTGCCGCCACCCTCGTTGATTTAAAGTGTGCTTTTGTGCCTACGGGACGTGAACGGACCGGTTCATGAATATTAACCTTAGCACAGCATTTTATATACATTTGATGATTATTTTGTACAAAGTTAGTTTCTGATTTTTTGCCCTAAACATTTGGTTATCCTAATCGGCCTACAGGAACAACAAGATCCATACAAAGTTTTGCGAAATAAAATCCATACAATACAGTAAATATTCATACAACCTAATAGTAGAAATATGTTTGGTCTAAACTACAGTGCAATATCTAAACGGAAAACTGTTTTATTCAATTACGATTTGATACGTTTGGTAAACTCATCCACACGTTACATGCTGAGCTGATCAATGTAACCGAGTCTTCCATGTTTTCAAATAGGATATATAATAGGATAGGAAAGTTTTCAACAGTGTTTTGTTTTTATTTTACCTCCACTCATATTATCAGCTCCACCTCGTTGCAATATCGGTATCCCTTTAGAACACAATAGAACTCCACATCTTGACAATGCTTCGGTAGCTTAGAAAACGTTCACAATAAAAATATAAAAGACAATGAAATTGAATGGAAATGAAGATATCGTTTCACTTCCGACCGCTATTGTTACCTATCTCATTTAATTTTGAACTCGATGGAAATATTCCGAATGAAGCTGGAATGAATTAATTTGTTGAGAGATTTTAATGAATGTGACGTGTTTTTTTTATCGGCAAAAGGATGTTATATTTTTCACTGAATGTTTTATTTTTATATCATGCCAACGATATTTTCGCCAATTTGTAAAATAATTTAAAAAAATATATTTTTTGGTTGGAAAAGAACACAAATTTCAGAGATTATGCAAATTAAAAATAAAATCGTTATTTGAAATCTGTACCTGAGCTTTCAACTTGTTATCTGTTTTAGATGTGTAGAAAACTTTGAGCTAAATTGCCTCCAAAATTAAGATAAATCATATTTTTCTCTGAAAATATATTTTATCAAGATTTTAAGACGCAATTTGGGTCATGTATGAAACAGGCCCTGCCATTAAGAAAAAACTTTTTGAAGTAGAAAAACTCATTATGAATCTAATTCCAAGTTACAAGGCGCGTAAATTTCACCTGTTCTTTGATTCTAATAAAGCTGGCCTTTTATGGGTTTCTTACTGCTGGCAGGACCCATCAATGTTATTTATGGGAAGGTAAGAGAGAGTAATTCCGCTTATTAATTTTCTGCGGTCGACGAGGAAATATTGCTTACACGATTGGAGTGCTTTATCATGACTTTGCTTGAAAAGCTTTTTGATTTTACGCGTCAAACAATCTCCGTTGCTGTCTGTGGCACTTGCTCTGAGATACTAGGTGAGAGTTCGATTCTTATGACAGGAAGGCACTTAAGCATGATCTTCAGGTAATTGTTTCAGCTTATGGTACCATGGCACTTGCAGTTTCAAATACCCACAACAATGGGGAATTATAAAATGTTTTCTGAATAAATGTTTAAAATTCCAGTGTGCGTACAGCAGTTCCAGAGAAACTGACTTTGATGCTTTTTGTACTTCTGGGTCCGCTAGTATAATATACTACTATTTATCATTCAACTTTAAGCATCGATTCTCAACGAACATTTCTATCGGTTTTTTATGTTATCGCTGTAGAACAATAAATTAATTTAATCTTTATTTAAATAGCCATTTACTTGTTTTCTTTCTTCTCCGTTGGTATTTTTGTGCGGCCATTAGATTCGGCTTTAGAAAATCCTTAGCGTAGTACATTAAGAGCGGAATGGCCCATTGAGACGAACCCTTATCGTATTATTCTTTCCCCTTTAGTGAAAGCACAAGTTTAGTATCGTTTACCGTTGACGGAATGGCGGCTCTTTTGTTTCTATTATGTGAGAGCTTACCATGTTTTTGGAAACAAAACATTACTCCATTATGAGTGTTGAAAAGAAACAGCATATGGTTGAATTCAAATCAACATGCTTAAAATATATTATTAACAAAATTTAATTCACTTTCCAAAATCAACATTTTTGTAAGAGTTCCTAGGACAACCAAAATCTAAAAATTACGTTTTTTTAAACTAAAAAGAAAATTCGACTTCAATGTTTGACTTACAGGGTGCGGCGTTTTTGAGGAAGAGGTTTTTTGAGTTTTACGGAAAAACTATCAATCCCTCAGAAAAAAACCACCTTGAGATGAATACCCCTTCAGACAAAAAAAAAATGTTGGCAATCGGTCTACAATTGACGGAAATATCGGTGACCATACATAAAAAACATACATACAACTGAACATAGAACCTCCTCCTTTTTTTGAAGTCGGTTAAAAATTAGCTAATGCGCGCGTAGGAATCATCGATCAAGTAAGATCGTATGAGATGATCTTAGAACCTTTACAGTTTTACTTGATTTCTTCGTCCAGCTTAGAAAATATGCCGTTTCTAGCATACCTTGGTTCGAGGCTTCATTTGCGTGGAACCAGCATACATAGTCTAGGCGTGATTTAAACACAAACATACTCATAAACAATCAGTTTGAAAATAAAATTGTAGGATAGGATGGTTCTTGCCTTTCTGAAACCTATAGCACAATGTACATTGCAATGTTGCCAGTCAGCAATACATAACAATTGCATTCAGTTGTTAACATTTTACGAGAGACTCGTGTTAGCTCAATCCTCGATCATCGCCTCAATGCAGAAACAAAGTTGCAAACGGTCAATGGTTTTCGATTGACCGTAAACTTTAATCGCAATTGCCAACGATTTATTGCTCAAATCTATCCTGTGCACACGAGCTACGGCACGAAGTGTTTTAAAATCTGATTGTTTGAACAGTAGGTTACTTAGGTCTTTGTTTACTTAGTGGTGTTGGTCGAACTAGATAGTTATGGGTACCACCCTGCATCCCATCTTAGGCTAAGTAATAAGTATAAGTTTTAATGCATCAGCGATGCCACTTCAAAAAAATCTGCCCCCTAGCTATGCCACATAGATATCATGTCATCGCAATAGAATAGAAATCGAATTGACAGATCAACGCTGAGACCTGCATACATTTTATGTGGAGTATCGCGCGGCACGTGATTTCCTGGCCGTGATTTCCTGGCCTGTCAAACTGACGAATACATAGAGCCAGGTATTCACGTGCAGCGATACTCGACTTAAAATGTATGAATTTGTGACATGGCTAGGGGGGCTGTTGTTCTCAAAAGTGCAGACGCAGTCGTCTCTATATCGCCCGGCTGCATCCGCTCAATGTATCATTATCCATTATTAATACAACCTCAGAATCGGTTGTTTAAAATAGTTATTTTTTTCTGAAGGTTTCGAATAAATAAACGAGCTGTAATTTGACAAGCACGTCCCAGCAACGGCCCATATTAACGCTGTCTAAGTAATGGACTAAGGGTGCATTGATAAGGAACGTCTAGCGCAATTATTCTGACACGCGATTGCTTTTATATCCTTGGCTATGGTAATTAACCTTGTTATCGCACAAGAAATTATAGTTTAGCTTAGCAATTTTAACTAATTACAAAGCTTGCAATTTAATACGTTTTGTGGAAACATAATAGAATCAGAAACTTTGACGTTGCAATTATCCGATGTTTTTTAAATTTAATTAAGAAATGAAAAGTCGTATCAAAATTTTTGATTTTGACGGGATTCAAACCCGATCAGATGATCCTCCTAAAGCCGGAGTGCCTTTAACCGCTCGGCCACGGAACCCCTGACGTCAAATTGGAAATTATTGATAAGATCATATTTATCGGCATTAAGCAATTTCAAATATAAACTTAAAAAAATTAAAACTATTCCCTTGAAATATGATTATTTTGTCCTTTTGTATGAAAGATCATAAATAGCCGTCCGTGGGCAGTCCGACACCCGGCAGTCCGGCACTAATCGACTAATATACTAATGTGTACATTTGCAAAAATTGTGGTGACATTACCTAGACATGGTCAGGTCATATGCGTGTACTTATTACTTTGTATTGTCAACAAATATACCTACAAAGAGGGCGTGCAGACATCTAACATCATAAATTACAGTGTACATTTTGTGGCGAACTTTTAATTAGTAGGATTTTGGTACTCCGAGAATCGTGATAAGGGATCACGCGATCGCCTTTTGTTTAATTTTGTTATTTTATTTTGTTTTTGTTTAGGGCAGTGTAAAGACAAAGAAAGTGAAATGAACTAAGTTAAACAAAGGCACGTAGCTTACTTTATACATATACGTAGTTACGTATATAAAGTAAGAAATAGGATCGTTTGGCAACAAAACAATTTTTGAGTTAATTTATCGATTTTAGTACAAAATGTATGGGGAAAGTTTTTGACGATTTCTGACTTTTCTAGTACTCAAACCTTAAATGGTTCTCTGAAAGATCTCAGAAGGTCAGGAAAGGTCCTAAAAACGTTTTCCTGTAGCTACAACGGTTAAGGTACCTGCCCTTAATGTCCCGTCTCTAAAATCCAACGTATACAGGATACGTTCGATTTCGTTCCAAAATACGCGTCTATTTCCTGAAAAAACATGTCTTTTGCATTTATGGTTTTGTTTAAGTTGATAAACATAGCTTACATTTGAAACTAAAGTATCCTGTTAGATGTTATTGTGTGCATTTGACTTCAAATTCCTCGAGCTTAAAGCGTTACCACTAAGCTTCATATCTCTCATTAGTATTCCATGACAGCAAGAAGGTTAGCCTCGAATAAACTGAAATTAGTCCAAGACGGAAGGCATTACGTAAAAGCCTTCAGATTAGGGTAGGACATTGCCCTTGTTATCTCTGAAACCCTACGGCATTTAAAAGGGTCACTAGGTTTAAGATTATTGTTAGTTTATTTATTTTGTGATGGAAACTGTACTTACTATAAGGTATGTATGTTTTGTCAAAGAATAGAGTTCAAGCCATCTTAGCCTGTATCTTCATTACGGAAGGTCGTATCTAGTCAATATAAAATAAAATATTTACAAACATCAATTACATGAACTCTCATCGCATGGATGTTCTAGTAACATAATACCATTATAAAAATAATAGAGCTGCTACTGTCATAGGATTTTGGCCCTTAGTGACCAATATAAATGAGACATTGAGTAAGTGATTCGTTTACCACAAAATTACTAGCAATACCGTTGTAATTAATAACTTAATGGCTGTGCGAGACAAAGACCTCCGATATCAATCTATCGGCTATCTGTCAGCAGCCAGAGCATTGTTCGTCTAACTGATCCTGTCCGTAGCAGGAGCATTGTATCGTATAGAAAGGTACTGTGGGGGTAGAAATCATGACTGAGTTTACGGAAAAAATTGCGTGTCTACCTTGGTCTAAGTTTTTTTTTAACTTCATAGTTTGCACGTAGGCGTAAGATTTAGCCTGATCGCACACTAGTCCGCGCCGTACGCGCCGCAGTCATTTTTCTCTACAAAAAATGCTGTTGACGTCAGAAAATGCGGCTCGCTTCTGACGCCAGCAGAATTTTCTCTATTGAATTGGAAGCGCTCGTGGTCGTGCTTGCTTAGTCGTTCTTGATATATCGTCGAAGTTAAGCAACGTTCTAAACGGTCCGTAAGTGGATGGGTGACCGCCAGTGGCATTTTCATCTGAGCGGTTCCGTGCTCCAGAGGGCACGTTAAATTGTCGGTCCCGGCTGTTTGAGTCGTTAAGCAATGACGGAGGCCTCCTAAGGCCTCCTAAGGCCAACTAAAAACTCCGTCACCAGAGTTGGCCACTGACTCATACGAACTTACTTACTTACAGTTCGTCGCGTTCGGCTGGACTGTGCGACCTCCCTTTTACAATTTATTGTTTAGTGTCAAATTAAAATATTATGCTGGTATTTGTTTTTTTTTAATTCCAAATTTTGCCATTATTTGATTGGTCAACATAAAGGAGTACCGGATTATCTGACATCAGAACTTGCAATTTAAAGTGCCATTGACACGCCTCTGCCCTTCTAACCACAATATCCTCTAACTTTAATTCAGCCCATATTTCTTTCCCTTAGAGTACCATGCAATCTGTACAAAGGCTCGGTCAATAAGGAATCACAAGGCGTTGATGTGTCCATGACAGTACATCTCAGTACAGAACGTACACGCTCTGTAGGTACACGTGTATTGTGAGTGGCAGGCATATTCTATCCTATTACAGAACAATAACAATTTCAAAAAAAAGCTTTTTTTATACATACCTATATAAAATCATATTTCTTTTCCGTAGGTGTAGGAGGCCACTGATTTCTACTTGCTAAGAAAACGATATACATTTTTCTGTCTGTTTCACTATAATGGGAGAATTAATAGGGAATCAGGCAGGAAAATTTGGGAATCAGACAGAAATTTAGGCCTTGAGGGTACTCTGACCTTTATAAAATGATAGCGGTTTTAGCTCGTTGTAATTCCTCTCCTATGGCTTCCAGTGAGTGATCACTTACCACCAATTCCCTAATTACAGCTAATTGTTGATGGGCTAAGTACTTTACTTTGTGATCAACACAAAGCAACGTATGTATATAGCCCTCTGACGCTAGTTGGCTAGTGTGCTAAACGTTTCAAATTTGACCAATCAGTCGCAGTTGCTTCCAAGAATAAGGCTGCTGGCTTGTCAACTGAATTAATTTAATGCTGAAGACGCTAGATGTGACGTCTTGTCTGTACTGTGTCTGATTTACACTGAGCTACTGTTTTAGGAAGTGAATATGTGAAGGAGTAGATATCTAGATGACCTCTGTGGCGCAGTGGGTGAAAGCCCGCTTGGGGCGCAGAGGAATGCAGTTTCGATCCCCGCCGTGGGATAAATGTTTGTATGATCTGCAAATATTTATCTCGGGTCTGGGTGTTCCTATGTATAATATGTATGTACTTATCATCTAGATGATGCTGTGTGAAATGTCAAGCATTATTTATTTATTTATTTATCAAAGTCAATTTGTGCCGAGTAGAGTAGTTCTGAGTAGTTAGTAAACCTGCCCACGATTTATAAAGCAAACAAAAATTTTACTAGTTCGAAAGAACTAATAACTCAACAATATTTCCTCCTGTTGAGATATACTTACTACGTAAGTAAGTTCGTATGAGTCAGTGGCCAACTCTTGTGCCAGAATTTTTAATAAGTCTAAATAATGCCTAAAAATTTTATGTCTATAAATTTTAGGCCGCCTTAAGGCCTACGTCATGGTTTAACGAAACAAAGCACGGAAGCACTCAGATGAAAACCGCCACTGGCGGTCACGCATCCAATACGGACCGTTTAGAACGTTGCTTAACTTTGACGATCTATCAAGAACGACTAAGGAAGCACGATCATGAGCGCTTTTTGCTTACTAAAACAATCTTATTCATCTTTCTACCAATGATTTACAAAAAAGTCTAAAGCAAAAACAGTGGCATTAAACTCATAAGCAGGTTATTCACCCTCTACATTAAAAATTCTTGGTAATTTTCTACAGAACTTTTGTGCAGAATCAGACGCAGAAAGTGCAACTCCCACATTTACCTACAGAAAGTTAATGAACCCACGATGAGCGCAATAAAAGCAACATTGTACACTGCAGTATTTACACGACAAACTACGAAACTCACTGACATTTATTGAGGGCGATTGTGTATTTATGGACTTTTAATGTCGCAGCACATTACTCGCGACATTAGTATAGAAAACATGGTATTGTCGCCGTGTGGGATGTGAATCGGAAAGGACTTTCTTTGGAGTTTCGCAAACGTGGGAACGATAAGAAGGAATATTAAGAGCTTTGTGGCACCAGCATTTTACATAGCCGATTCCGGAATGCTAATTCCAGTCTACTTTTATCTAATCGTCTACTATGAGGACGTGATTGGAAAACAAGCATAGGTACTTGAAAACTTTTAGATTTGTAATAGTGATAAGTAGTAAAGAGTTCTTAAAAAAATATCTGAGAATTTCTATCAGTTCTAGACAGTACAGTCGTAATATTTTTCTATTTTGGTAAAATTAAGTTTTGGTCATCTGTTCCTTATTAAAACCCTAATTATGACTTTAAACAAATGATTTTTCATGTAAATTTCAAAACTACATTAAGTATATCGATTTTATCCTAGTCTATGTTTTAGTCTATGCCATTGTATTTACAAAGCTTTAGGTTTTCTGATAGAGTCATGATTTCACATTCAATAACAATGTAGGCGAAAACAATATTGCATTCGTCATAGCAATGAAACAAATCTCGTAGCTACGATAAATCGTAGCACGTCTACGGCGTAGACTTTATGTTTATGACCCATACGAGTAGAACTGGATATAAACAAAGCAATTATTGCTGTTTCATTGTTGATGAATACCTACATAACAGTGAATGACAATTAAGTGGATTTAATTTAAACTGTTCATACCAATATAAATATCCGTATTGCCTAAGTGAGTCCATATTTTGATCATAAGTTTATTCTAATCTAAGCCATAAATCGGTAGATTATTTTATCGTTTCTAAAATTAAAGCTCATTGACAACTCCAAAAAAATTATTATTTAAATAAGCATTCTGATGTGCCTCTGAATAACTCAAGTTCAACTATAAAAGGTTTTTAAATACTTCAAATATTATAGAAAGTCTTTATAGTGTGTTTTTGTTACTTTGGATAATAATATTGTAAGCATTCGCGGAGTGAGAGTATGCATGAAGAACGACTGCAATATTCTTATAATAAACGTACTTCTTTATTTGCCTGTAAAAAGGTTCCGTCCCATGTCATAAAAACACTTAAAAAATTCATGAATTTAAGGTCACCCATAAAGCGATATAAAGGTCGTAAAAACAGGTAAACGGGGTTGCCAACAAAGCCCAATTTCTGTTAGATCAAGCATTCATTTCATTCTTACTTGTTTCTAAAATTACAAAAAGTACAAGAAACTTTACATATTCTGTTATTTCTAAAAATGTAAAATATACATAGGTTTGGGTAAGCAAAATATTAAACTAATTCTTTTATTTTAATTAATAGGATTCCTAAATGAAATTAACAATTTTTCTCCACCCAAAAAATGTACCCACTCCCAAATTCAAGCAGGCAACACCGCGAGCCCGATGAAAATATCTCCTCTCAAATATGAAAAGATACTTGTGCGTTTTTACCGTGTAATCAGCGCAAGTAAGTAGTGATTCCGGGATTAAACGCGACGAAATTACCCTAAGCCAGGTGTGGGGTCGTACCCGGCCCGGGCAAATTGAATTTTTTAATAAAACCCCGGAAACAGCCGCGTATGAATAGCTAGGTTGTATTTGCTTTACTAAAAATTGCGTTATAGCTAAAAATGTATGGGGAAGCTGAGCGGTGTGCTTACCCGGTGACAAGACAGTCAGCTGGGGTAGATAGTACAGTCAGCGTCACCAACTGGTAACCCCCCGTGCAGTACAAACCACCTTTCTAAGGGGGTTACCAATTGGTGACGCTGACTGTACATAGGTAGTCAAAATAAAAAAAATGTTATATGTAGGACAGTTTGATCACTTATACTCATTATACACTTATACTACCTATGAAAATATTTCTTATGTAAGTGTATATCATTTCAATAATCCACCTGAGATAATGTTTACTGCACTACTGCATCTCATCATCATCTCTCTGCCCTTTTCCCACATTATGCGGGGTCGGCACAACATGTGTTCTTCTTCCATTCTCCTCTATCAGACGTCATCTCAAGACTCACTCCTTTCTTACTCATGTCATCCTTCACACAACCCATCCATCTTTTCTTTGGCCTACCTCTACTTTTAAATCCATCATCATACATAGCACTACTGCATCTAGAAGTTGTATAGTTTTAAGACGAGTAAAAATTCTTGGATTCGCCTCGAGAAGCTCACGTGCGAGCCACGTGACTGCTAACCAACACTGAATTATTTGTCAAGTTTAGAATTGTTCAAGTTTTCACTTCTGCCGGCACTTCTGGGGGCCACTGCTTTTTTTTTACAGAAGCAAACCTTCCTTTAAAATAGTACGAAGTATACCAGCTGTATTAAAATGGCCATAACAGCATACCACGTTTTCGTATTAATTTTCAGTGGAAAGTCTTTGGCGGAGATACCGATTAGCGACCGAAGCCATGCAATAACGTAGACTGAAGCTAGATTAATTAGCCTGCGATATTAAACTGGATATTACAACGTGAGGTTTTCCTCCTCTTGCTTCCATCATTTTGGTTTTTCACCTTTGCACTGTGATCACATATTATTTTCGTGTAATTTTTTTTATGAATTTTAAATTTTAACAAAATAATCGAGAATGTTTTTTATTTGGATTGTGAGTGTCGTTTTATGTATGGGGAGAGTAAATATTAGAATCCAGCTTTATAGCAACAAAAATACTCGAATAACTAATTTAAATATTCGCATCGCAGTGTGAAACGTGTATTTTTAACATAATTATTTTGTGTCTTTATAAAAACCAATAATTTTCATATCACAGTGAGAAAAAATTGGGTTGAAAATTTTGTTTTAGTTACATCGAAATACATTTTACATATGAAAATATTTTTATTACAAAATTCTATCAACATAAGCCAAGTTCGAGCGAAAGTAATCTTGAAATATGTTTAAATTTAATCTGCAGATGGAGACAGCCCCTCAATTTCAATACGAGAAAGCGCCATCACCCATTTTTTTAAGAAAATGCCTGCTTGCGTCTCCCTTTTTATGATTGTTCTTCTTTTATTAGAGTACTTTTGTTTCTTAAGTGAAATTTCTTAAGTTGGAAAGGCTGGGTTTACGCTGCAAATCCGTACTTACTCTTTGTGTCGTAAAAGTTCGCCGATTGAAAAAATTGTTTTCCTTTGTAAGTTGCCTATTAAAGATGCCGTTTGATTTACCTCAAACTCGCGTTCAATCGCTGTTTACTCTCGTTTTGTTTTTATAGGATTGATTTTCAAAAGTTTTTACAGTATGAACAGCGTAGTTTTCTATGCATATTTAAGTTTCACTATATACGTAGTGTATTTTCTGAAATTATTTTTATTTGAGCGTGCTCAACAAAATGTAGGTAGTTTCATCTTGTTTTAGCTTGTGTGTCATTTATTAAATAAATAAATAAATAATGCTGGACTTTTCACACCGCATCATCTAGCCCCAAAGTAAGCAGAGCTTGTGTTATGGGTACTAAGATGACTGATATACTACTTATATACTTTTTGTTTGTAAATACATACATATTATACATAGAAACACCCAGACACGAGACAAATATTTGTAGATTATACAAACATTGGTCCCGCCGCGGGGATCGAACCCGCAACCTTTTGCGTCGCAGGCGGGCCTTCGCCCACTGCGCTACAGAGGTCGTCAATTCATTCATTCATTCTATCGTCTAGCAAACCATGTACGCAAAGTATGTGTGTGTAGATTCTACACAGTCGCTTGATTAGAGGCACCGAATGACCTATATTCTCAATTTTTAAAAGAAGTCGAATATTCCATCAGCTTTTCAAACCAATCTAGTTTTTGTTCACATTTTTGAAGCAAGCAATCAAACTCATCCATGCAAACACTCAAATACAGAACGCAGGTCTCCTATGACAATATACGGCAAAATACGCTTTCAGCTTTACCTACGAGTATTTTCCTTTCAATACCACCAAAACAATATCCTGTATATTGGATAGTGAACAAACTGACTGGCTGCGATACAATACGCGGTTTCTCTTATTGAATATTTACTCTGTGAAACCGTCCTGCATCGTGTATTGGATTTTAAACTTTTATAAAGAGTGTCCAAGAAGCTGTGAACGAGCAAGACAGTTGATGTTTCAATAGGTTTATCTCAAAATATTATGTATAAAATGTTACATCATTATCATTGAAACCAGAGTTGGCCACTGACTCATACGAACTTACTTTTTATTGAAACTGAGATGGCGCTGGCGGGACAAAATCGATCAGTATTGGATGCACCGGAGAGATTTCGCTGGGGGCCGCGATGTCTAGTGTAGGAGGTCTTTGCCCAGTTGTGGGACACTGACTGGCTTATAACCAACCGTGTGTGAAAAACCTATTGTCACCCATAGGTGACAATAGGTTTTTCACAGTCAGCTCGACATTGAATACTTTTTTTTATCATTCAGCCCATCTTTAGGTAGTTTCTTTAGTGTAATTTTAAGCTTTAAGATTAGTTAAAAAATAAAATAGCTTTTATTCTACAAAACAATTCAAATTAGTTGCTTAACTTATTATGGTCTACACTTTTTACTTTACTATTCTCTCTATTTTTATTTATTTTAAGCATTGTATTCTAGCGCCTCCGCAGCAGTCGCCTCTGTGGCGTAGGCCTCCCCTAAATATCTCCATTCGTCCCCCTCCCTAGCCATTCTCATCCATTCCCGTCAAACTCGTTAGGTAAATACATCTCTCCATCTCTTCCTTGGTCTACCTTGTTTTCTTTTTCCTTCCCTTGGGATCCATTCTTTAGGATTAGTTAGGATAGGAAAATCACAAATATGTATTAAGTAAATTATACTGCATCTTTTATAAAAAGTAATGGGTTGAAAATAATTTTGTAAACGCAGTATGTTTCGAGATGCTGTTAATTATTATCAACTATTATGACAATGTTCGGTAACAGGAACAATTTATTCCTCAGCCAGTGAACCACGAAGTAATAATGAGCGAACGTTTTAAGCCAAATTTGCGATTAAATTTGGTTATTTTTCAGCTTCAACAATAATTATTTTTCATTAAAAGCATAACACTACCATCATGCTGCCTTATGATAATAAAGCTGTATGTTTCTTTGTTCAACAGTAGACTTCAGTGTGTTTTATGTATGAAAAAAAATGCTGGACTATTCACACAGCATCATCCTATCCCCAAAGTAAGCAGAGCTTGTGTTATGGGTACGATACGACTGATATACTACTTATATAATTTTTGTTTGTCAATACATTATTAGACATAGAAAACACCCAGACCCGACAACATGGATGACTTGACTTATTATAATACTTACTCATGTAATTGGTTGGTTGCCCTGTTCAGTGTTGTTTCTATATTTAATTGTATTTTGTTTTCTGTTAATTGGCCACCCGCAACCGACAAGACTTAGAGCTTATTTAACGTAGTTGTCATAGAAGGGGTAACGTAGGTATAGTCCCCTTCGACAATCCCCTGCCTCCACTCGGATGAGATGCTCAGGGGACTTTTATATAAGAAAGGTCTTATAATCCCCTGAATCTTTTATTTTAATTATATCATACATTTTTTTTTTTATATTTCCTAAATTTAATACCTAAACATAATTGATCTGTGTATGTTTTTTATACATAGCATTAAAAAACATAGATGATGGCTATGTTACTGCCAACTGGTTTAATTATCCGTTCAATTAAGCGCCTAGCCATTTGATTAAATGGCGCCGTTCAACTAGAGACCTGCATGATATAGGCAAATGGCTTGGAGCTATTTATTACGATTAACGACTTGCCTAGCCAAGTCATTTCTTAAGTAATAATAGAAGGTACCACATAGTAGGTACAATATTTTGATTGAAGTAGTTTGACTTGAGACAAAAAGAAGAATCTAAGAACAAAAAAAAAACAGCAGCGCAAAACTTGTTATTTGTATTCCAAACTAACAACTACAATATGGGGTCTTCAAATCAAGAGTAAATAGGTTCCTTCTAGGTAAGCATGCTCCATCTTAGACCTCACTACTGCTTAACATCAGGCAGAGTGAGGTCAAATGCTGACCTATTTCATTAAAAAAAGTAACAAATCCGTTTTCAAAATTCATGCAACAATATTGAGAAATTACTTTCAGGATAAACTAGCTAGTATTTTTATATCGGTTGAAACCGAGGGCGAAAAAAGTGTTATTTATAAAAGTTCAACCAGCTAAGAAGCATTAATAGCGGTTGAAATAAAACTGCAACGCATGCATTCGCAACGGTTGCTAATTATGAAAAGCTATGGGTTGGCGTGCATTCACCCGATGCAATTATGCTAATCTTATTAGTATATCCACTTTGCTTGCGCAGGTTTTGTTGGAACTAAATTGTTCAGAGCTTCATACTTTATGTTTCCGAATGGCGTGTGTACTGTAATACAATCACTAGGATTAGGCTTTTAGATATTATAATAAAATTGAGTCAGAATAGCGTGCAGCATTTTTATCTATGTGTAGCTCTGTGTGTGTGTGCGTGAATGTTGTTTGTCATTGTGTCATACTCAAATCATGTGATATTGTGTACTACATAACTACCTTATTTCTGTAACGAGAACTTAGTGTCTAGTCAAACTTATCCTAGTTTAAAGACACTACCTACCTGAATATGTATGTTACTTTTTTTTTGAATAAACATCTATCTATCTATCTATCTATCAAATTTTTAGCTTTATCAAAGTATTGACTGCCATTCTAAATGTTGATCAACAGATATTTTTTTTAGTTTTTGGGTGTTGTGGCCATTTTTTTAGGTGAGGATATTTTTATAGTATGGCTAATAATTTACTTTTTATGTTTATTATTATTCGTAAATTGTAGTGGTTTAGTGCCTTATTACAGCAATGCTAATCACTACATAGTGTAAAACAAATTCGCTTTCTCTGTCCCTATGTATGCTTAAATATTTAAAACTACGCAACAGATTTTAATGCGGTTTTTTTAATAGATAGAGCGATTCAAGAGGAAGGTTTATATGTATAATACATGCATAATATAGTAAAGAAATTTTAGTATCAGCATTGCACCCGTGCGAAGCCGGGGCGGGTCACTAGTATAAATAATCTAATATAATAAACTCAACAGATAAAAAGAAATCCAGTTGTCAACCACTATTCTAATGTAATTAAGTTGAGTGTACAAAATGGTTATTACTGTTTCAGAAACTGTATTGAATGAAGCGCACACGCAATGATACAGGCAGCATTCACTAATCTATCCTCAAGAACTGTTTTTTTTTTTGTTATGTCATTGACTAAAAAAAAAGCGTGACTTTATAGAGGTCTATATTGTAATAAACATATCTAGCTTTATTATGAGTTCAATATCAAAATAAGGCCGTGTACATTGTGAGCTGATTAGACATTCGTAAGCGCGGGTTGCTTTTATTCACCAAAAAGGGTTTTTAATGAAATTAAAACACTGTCAAACCTAACATATTAAGGGTACCCAGCAATTCCGGGAGGTAGTTGAATTTTATGGACGGACCAGATGGAAATGTCAGGACGGTCTCGACGGTATAACATTTGGATTTATTCAGTCGTGAAATGAAACAAGTCCCGAAGCCCCTCTCTATCACAATTTATGTTCACACTAGATCGTGGGCGTTGCGTTGCAGTGGTACCTTCATTAGTCACAGGATATTAGATGTGATTGGTATCAGAGTTGATCACCTATTCATGTGAGTTTTGAAGTTATAACGTATCTATTCATATGTAGTTTATTTTACAGGAAAACATAGTAAGAAAAGCAGTTATTAGACTGTGGTCTGTAGGCAAACAAACAAATCGTAATCTTTGGATTAAAACTCTCTAAGAAGGTATACGTACATCCTGCAACGATAACACGGTTTTACAAACAAAATGTTAGTTTTTATAGATATAAGTAGCATATCAGTCAATCATGTCATTGTGGTTCCCAAAACACTTCAAGCTCGTTTTACTTTGGAGTAAGATGATGCTGCATGAAAAATTTAGCATTATTTATTTTGAGTTTTCTTTTTTTTCAGTCATAAAATAAGTCTAAGACCCCTTGCAGACTGCAGACTTTCTATCGGCAGATAATTGAGACGGAACATACTTCGGCTTACTTCTCCATACTCATTACGAGCCGAAGTATGTTCCGTCTCAACTATCGGCCGCTAGAAAGTCTGCAGTCTGCGGGTCTAAAAGAAAACTATCATTGCTCTGAAGCCAATAAATCACTACAAAAACAGCAGTAGTATTAGACTCGGTCTTACCAGCGCATTGTCAACGTCGGCCATCTTCTGACAAATGACATAAGCGGATTGCCTTGACAACCCGCACAGAGAATATGTTGCGACTCTGATTTCATTTTTACTGGCTCCTTTTCTTGAAATGTGCAGGAAAAAGTGTGATTGCATTTCTCGCGTCATGTTATTTAATGATATTGCCGACTTACTTTTGGATAGTTGGCGGAAACCAACAAGAAATCTATGATGGCCTTGCTGATGGCAACAATATATTCATCTGTAATTTTTATTTTTTTATGATGAATCGGGTCGGCTCTTGACCTCGAAACTCCATAGGCAAGAATGAGGTCTACGATAGAGCGAGCCTACCCAGAAGGTGCCTATTAACTCTCTTCTTGAAAACAACAGGGTCATAGCTCAGCGGAAATACAGACGCGGGAAGCTGATTCCAAATTATTTAGTTCATGTTGATAAGTACCTATTTAATAAAGAAAAATTTTACAGCAAGTAAATCTGCCAGGATTTCAGTTACAAAAACACGAGGCACCGTCTTTAAAACATCAGGTTACAAATTGTTTGAGGTTTCCGTTCCCAATTATCTAGAGAAATCACGTAACCCGAATACGACAATAATAATTTCATTACTTTTGAAGCCCTGAAAATAATCATTGTTATCATCTTGTGCCTTAAGCGACAACAAATCCATCTAAACGACGTAACGTTAGACCAAATAGTTGTACATGAATGGCTAAAGGCGCAGATGGGCAAGCTCTGTGTCAAAGGTATTAGAATCTACGAGTGCCGTACCCAGAATGTCTGCAGAGCACACATTTTTTTGCGACAGTCAAACATCGAGTTATAATGATGGTTTCGAATATAAAATTTCATAACTCAATACCATACATTAAATAAATACGTAAATTACGTCACTACATAAACATCTCCATGTCTTTAAAAGTACTTTTATTCAATTACAAATCTTCACAATAAAGCGCTGGGGTTAATTAAACCATCCATTAATTGAATCTGCGTAAACTCAATACATTATTTGAATTTAAATTAAGGATAACATGTTAATGCTGCAATTACGTTAAATAATTGTCATCTACATAGAATAAAAAGCAGTATGTATGAGTTCGCTTGCGTTTATTAAGGCCCATAGATTTTGCGGGACGCTCGGGTGAAATTACACAGGCGTTATCCTTAAATTATTACTGTTAATATGTCGGTGAGTTTCCTTTGCTACTATACCTCTGAACCACAGGCGAAACGAAAGAGCTGGGGTAGTCAAAGCACAACCAGATTTAATTAGTGATAGGACTACGAAGACCTAGGAAAGTGTAGGAAAGAGCTAGTACTATAGAGTTATTCAAAACACAAAGGACAACTCTACGGCTTTCTGTGAAAAAAAATTTAGTCTGTTATCAAACATCATTTGTCATCAAACATCATTAGTCATCAAAATAGAGTGGATTTAAATACACGATCCATCGTAGTTGGTATATTAATTTCCAAATTAATATACCAAAAATCAATGTCAATAAGCATTTTTTCCAGTAACACCGTAACTATAGGCCTAAGAGCCAGGTGATTCTACTTTAAGTAGAAAATACAATCAAACATACAAATACTGCTAAAATAATGACTATATTTTGTTCTGAGACTGCGCGTAGGTTTTAAAAATAATTTTAAAACTTTCCATCTTAAGATTTATGGAGTCGATCTACGCCCAAACCAATTTATGTGAAAGAGTTCAAAACATATTCACAATAATTGTTAGCGTACAAAGTGAACTATCTGTTTTCTACTAACTGTGATAAAAGGAACGGAGGTTATACGGAAGATCTACGTTTCTTTTTTTAGCGAAATGAAACTCAAAGGTTGCTGCTTAAGGGCAATTGTGATTGATGTTTTTCAATTTAACGTTTAAATACTTCTTTCTTCACGGAGTTCTTCGTCTGACTAGATTAAATATTCAGCTACAGCTGTGCTTGCATAGACCTAAGTTAAACGATTTGATTTTTATATTAAAACTAGCTGTCCGTCGCGGTGTTACCCGCTTTCCCTCGAGAAAACTTCACTATCCCGGGATAATGAAGTTTTCTATGAACCCTATGTTCATCAGGGATATTGTAGGATTCTAATGCTGGAAGAATTTTTCAAATAGGTCCAGTAGTTTCGCAGCCTATTTAATTCAAACAAACAAACAAATCTTTCCTCTTTATAATATTAGTGTAGATAATTATTTGGACGTGTCTCTCACTAACCACTT
Organism: Epirrhoe alternata; assembly: GCA_963565295.1. Lineage (NCBI taxonomy): Eukaryota > Metazoa > Arthropoda > Insecta > Lepidoptera > Geometridae > Epirrhoe > Epirrhoe alternata. Next base: position 4,404,178 of record OY751381.1, on the reverse strand, counting down.
AGATGTTTGCAAAAAAATCGTCACTAACAATCGCCCATCATTTTTGTGACCGAACAAAAGGGTGCTTAACTTTAACGATCTATCAAAGACTTAGCAAGCTCAAGCGTTAGCCAAATAAAATGAGTATTATCGTTATTGGAAAAATGTAAAATAAATAAATAATGCTCGACATTTCACACATCATCTAGCCCCAAACTAAGCAAAGCTTGTACTATGGGAACCAGATAACTGTTATACTATATACTTTCTTGTTTGTAAATACATACACATATTACATACACATTTAAAAAAAATGTTTGTATGATCTGCAAATATTTATCTCGGGTCTGGGTGTTTCTATGTATATGTATGTATTTACAAAACAAAAAGTATATAAGTAGTATATCAGTTATCTGGTTCCCATAGTACAAGCATTGCTTAGTTTGGGGCTAGATGATGCTGTGTGAAATGTCCAGCATTATTTATTTATTTATCCCGCGGCGGGGATCGAACCCGCAACCTTCTGCGTCTCAAGCGGGCATTCACCCACTGCCCCACAAAGATCGTCAAAGTAAAAAAAAGTCATGCTAGAGTATAACCCACTACAACATCGCTCAAGTACATTCTATAGCACTTGGACCCATGACTTTATGTTCGATCTATGAAGACACATTTTGTTATTGTTTGTTTTTAAACATGTTTTATTTCATAAGTTTGATGTTACTACCTACATGTACTTATATTGTTTGTTGTTCTTCATAGTTTGTTTTGTTTTTTCCTTTAGTGCTTTCTTCTGTGTGTTTGTGCCAAATAAATGTTTATTCTATTCTATTCTATTAAGCTAATATCGCTCTTATATCCCGCCGCGCCAACACGACAAACTTTCACATTAGTTTAAATAGTTCCTGTAGCAAACCTCTTAAGCCTTATTGATCTTTTGCTAAAAACAAAAGTCGCTCGTTAGACATAGCTGTTTAGCAACTCGTACTGAGTCGCCGCGGTCACCAAACACGAATAAGCACTCAAAACTTTGTTTGCAGATGGCGCTGAACCTAACGTTACGCCATTTTTAGGAATGAAGCGTTGTAGATGTTGGGCTTGATAGAAGCTTCGAAGAGTATGAACTAATGTGTGATATTATTCACGAGGTTATTAACCGAAGCTAAAATTGACGAGCTTCGAGTCAAAATCCTTCGAATAATAAGATATGTTTTTACAAAAAAAACATAGAACTCTCACATTTATAATGTAGCGTGAAATCTATGTATTTGTATGACATATTGTAAGTTTTGTTTTGATTAAATATCATTGTTTGGACCCAATCTTGTTGTTTGAAAAAAAATACAATTTAATTTAATTTTAATATAATAACACTGGTACCAGTATGGATTTGTCACGTTTTCACTCAGCTGATTTCAATGGTTTCTTTTAACAAATACTTGAAATTGTTCCTTCGACAACGTAACAATATAATAAGCACGCCTACCCCAGAGAAAGTTCAAAGACTTGAAACTTTTGCGTGGTTTGAAGCCTTCTAACACATTTCACTAGAACAGCTGGTTCAAGATTGACGAAGAATTTACTAAACTCACAAATAAAATAGTTAAAACAGGCGCAAAAAGCACAGTTTATATGCACTTATGTGGCGAAGGAAACAGAAAGAAAGGAGGAAGAAAGTAATATGAAGCGCACGTGATCGTGCTTGCTTAGTCGTTCTTGACCGTCGAAGATAAGCAACGTTCTAAACGTTCCGTAAGATGGGTGACATTGGCATTTTCATCTGGGCTCTGTGCTTCGGAGGGCACGTTAAACTGTCGGTCCCGGCTATTTAAGTCGTTAAGCCATGACAGAGGCCTTAAGGCGGCCTAAAAACTCCGCCACCAGTGCTAGCCACTGACTCATACGAACTTACTTTTTTATTACTATAATAATATTATAAAGAGGAAAAACTTGTTTGTTTGTTTGTTTGAAATGAATAGGCTCCGAAACTACCGGACCGATTTGAAAAATTATTTCACCATTAGAATCCTGCATTATCCCTGATCAACATAGGCTATATTTTATCCCGGGAAAGTGAAGTTTTCCCAAAGGAACGCGGGTAACACCGCGACGGACAGCTAGTATATGATAAAAGGAAACTCGCAACACTATTGTGAAAATTGCTTTTCTGTGGACAGCTACAACAAATTTCAGTTTCGTAATGCTGTTCATCAGTTTATTCAAAGTGATCCCAGCGGTCCTACTGAATAAATGCTTTTTGACTTTGACTTTGACTTTGACTATGCATACATACAACACAAACAAAGGCCTTCAAAATTATTTAATGTTCTTTACTTAAAAATACAAATACAATTAGTAGAATCCATACTTTATAAAACAGTTATTAGTTTATAAAAGCCGTGTTGGCCGAATGGGGTTGTACCTTGACTTTCAATCCGAAGGTCGTGGGATCAAATCCCGGCCGTGCATCAATGGATTTTGTGTTTTGTAAAATTTATATGCGCTTTAACATGAGCTCTGAACGGTGAAGGAAAACATTGCGAGGAAACCAGTTAGTATTCTTATAGGCGGCGATGGGTTTGCAACCTGTCACGTATGGAATACTAACTTCTGCAAGATGTGGGCATGTATCAAATATGTATTTGTACATGCCTCTGACTACCCCCTTAGACATCTTCAAAGGATCTGGAATATAAAGATCTGAGAGAATGTCTACTGCGCCTTGGGGATACAGTCGTGACCCTGTTTTCGTTTACGTATAAAACAGTTAAGGAGTAAACTGGCTGCTTTGAAACAGCTTTTAATTTACGAATATCAAGGAAATGTTTCGAAACATCAACGTAAGTCTCAGACAAACGTGAGTAGATTCAAATGGGTTAGCACGTTCCCTTTGTAAATTAAATCGTACAAGTGTAGGAAAGTTTTCCGATCACAGACCGTGAGTGTATTGACCTGAATTTGTATCAGGTAAGCGGTTAAAACTTCTGCGTGCCGTATGGAAAACCCTTTTTCCAGCTTTTGCTTCTTAAAAACGTAAACAGGGTCACGACTGTATCCCCAAAGCGCGGTAGACATTCTCTCATATCTTTTATGTATTCCAGATCCTTTGAAGTTGTCTAAGGGGATAGTCAGAGGCATGTCCAAATACATATTTTGATACATGCTCACATCTTGCAGAAGTTAGTATTTCATACGTGACAGGTTGCAAGCCCACCGCCACCTTAAAAACGTTAACCGTCACAATACCTAGCGGTGTCTTTGTTTGTTTATGGATAGTTTCTGAAACAGTAATTTCAGATTAGAAAATCTAATTCTGAAAATATATTCACTACTACTAGCCCAGATAAAACAATACTCTACTTAGTTACTTATATTATTTTTATATTTAAATGTAAACGCGTTGTAAAGAACTGGCTTTTAGAACAAGACTGTAATACAATTGAAAAATTATTAATCCCCTTAGAATAAAAATATAAATATAACTAAAGACTAATTAATATTGTGTACAGCGCAACTAAATGATATTGTTTTTTTTGCACTAAATTAAGAAACATCTGCCAGGCGGAGGGCATTGTTATGCCACAACACAGGGAATCCTAGTGTGGGTACCAATGTTGTCCAACCAGGAATATTTGTAAAGTTCTGTGAAACTAACTATGAAATAATGTGAAATATTCTGTTAATGCAATGTTTGTTATTATTAATAAATGATTATCTTAAATTATCTTAAATGATACTATCCCTGCGTTCTATCAATTTATTTGTGACTTGAAACGAAACAATTACCAAATTCATGTAGATTCGTTGGCATCTTTTATTTTGCGCTGTCCATTTCGCCGAAAACCACAGTTCACTCTACAAAAACCACTTTGAATTTATCAGCAGATCAAACGCTTTGGAAACATTTTCTTTTGATACAAAAGTTAGGGAAGCGTGAACACTCTGAATTGATATCGCGATTTCGATGTATTAGTTACCAACTTACATACTAAAATAAATATTATTTTATGTAGATTCAAGTATTGAGTATGTCGTAGTATTGAATTAAAATTATGAATGCTGGGCACACAGCATCATCAGGTCAAAAAGTAACCAGAGTTTGTGTCATGGGAACCTCATGACTCTTTTCCTTTGCCATTACTTCTCTATTTTATGAGTTTATTTATGTAATTTCTTTGTGCAATAAAGAATAAAAAAAAATGTGCACTTTTTTTTTGTAATAACTCATTAATTAGAAAACACGCAGATCCGAGAAAACATTTGCTTATTATAATAAGCAAACTTGACTGAGTTGAAAATTGACCCGCAGCCGGAATCAAACCAACTGCTTTCTGCGTCACTATCGGGCTTTCACATACCGCGCAAGGTACTATTTAACTTTAGTAAATCACAAAAGGCCATTCATTTTGGCCTCAAAAGTCAAAAGTGCCGGCCAACGAAAATAAAGATCTCACCACTATTGGGGAAGTCAATCGGAGTATTTTTCAGTAAAGCACCAAGTCCTCAAGTCAACTACTTCAAATGATTTCGTAAGTCAAAAATTGAATTGTATAGAAATCCAGATTTTTCAATAGGATTGACATTCCCAACAGTGGTGAGGCCTTTATTTTCATTGGCCGGCACTTTTGACTTTTGGGCCCAGCCTTGTATGGAGCGTGAATGGTCCTCTTTAAGGCTTAAAAAGTGCTGAGGTGTATTTTTGTTGGGTAATTGAGAAACATTAAAAATAAACTTTAATATATCCCGATTTCCCTGTAGCACTCTATAAATAGGTACTAAAGTAAAATACATTGGTACCTACGGGTAATTTGTATTTATTCCGGTCAGTAGTACCAGTTTAATTAAGTCTGACTCGTTTATTTTAATGTTCAAACCATTAAACGTCTTAACTTCTATAATTTGAGCTCAAATTAAGTTGCAGACTCATTGTTAATATTAATGTTGGTCATAATGACACGATTTAGGTATACTTTAGTGGAACGTTCAATTACTATTTTAGTAGCTTTTTAAAACCTATTTCTAAATGGAGATTTCATGAACATTTCAAAGCCTTTTAAATTGGCCATCATTATAGGAGTACAAATCATCATCATCATCATTTCAGCCTTGAGCGTCCACTGCTGAACATAGGCCTCCCCATCGATTTCCAGTTTAACTATTAGATATCTACATAAATATCTATTAACCATTTTACCATGTGAAATATATGGTAGATACATAAATAAATAATGCTGGACATTTCACTCAGCATCATCTAGCGCCAAAATAAGTAAAGCTTGTATTGGGAACCAGACCATAGCAGATGGTCTACTTACATACTGTTTGTTTGTAAAAACATACATATTATACGTTGAAACACCCAGACTCAAGATAAATATTTGCAGATCATACAAAAAATTAACCCGCGGCGGGCATCGAACCTGCAATCTTCTGCGTCCCAAGCGGGCTTTCACCTACTGCGCCACAAAGGTGGACATTATGTATATTCTAACATTTTTGGGGCTAGATAACGCTGTGTGAAATGTCCAGCATAAAAAAAGTACAAAATCAAGTCTTACGTCGACTCTACCTGATTGTCTGCAAGATGGGATTTGATACCACGTCCTTTGGAACAAAAGAGCTTTGCCGCGAGGCCAACACAGCTACAAATACTGGGATCAGTTTATTGGGGTGGAAAATTTGTTTTGCTTAGCTCCTAATCCACTTACTCCAAACTCCTGAGCACCAGTTTATTTGCAAAAATATGCAGAAAAGACACACATTCTAAGTTTCCTCCAATGAATGTAGGTAATCACACACTATTAGTCGTTTTGATACTGAATACGTCGTGAGAAAACTAGAGGAAATATTTTTATATATATTTTTCAAGTGTTGTGCACAACCTTTAGGTTTACAAATTCAACTTTACTTGCTTGAATAATTGTTCTTTTGTACACTGAGTGTGTGAATGTAATGATTTGTTAACTGTTTTTGTGCCTAATAAAAATAAAATAAAATAAATAAATACTAATACCTGTTATTTTGAGACTCTTGTGAACGAGGGGTTCTTCCGATTTTTTTTTTATGATGAATGGGTCGACTCTTATTCTTCCGTATAAGGGTACGGACCAATAGGCGTTCCCATGTAGTACGCTTAACCGACAGGTTTTGCAGGTAATCCAGATTATTGTTCCTTCACTTGCTTGCGTTTACGTGTAGTACACATTGGAAGGCTGTAGAAGGTTTAAGACATACGATAACGCCAGTACATCATGCTAAGACAACAGAAACAGGGATTTTTTTGCCTGCTCCCAACTTTGTGATTTATCAGTGCACCATAACTCACTCCGGTAACCATCAGATAGGATTCCTGATTCCAGAACAGTAAGCCCCAATTAGCCTCCAGAAACCGCTTATAACTAATGATTCTATAAATCAGCCTTATGGCCTTTATTACACATCTTACATCTCGGTAATTAAGGCGTAGACGCAGCCAGAGATAAATTTCAGACTGGAACATCACTTTCAATCAGCTGGCATTGGAAAACAACCTTTATTGCAATGATCTTTAGACTAAAATCGCGATGTGCATATGTTATGCTTATGGCTAATATGAATTCCACGTTCCATATCTTTAGATTTCTTGAAAATTTGTCAAATCAAAATGTGCCGTAACTTGCTGAATTTAAGTCCTAATTTTGATGCCGCAAATGCGTGGAACACATTGCCGTATTAATGAGAAAATACTTTCACTGAGGAACTTCTAAAAAAGTCGTCTGACACCTTGCCTAGTTTAGATCAACTCAAAATATCGTGTTATAATATTGTAACTACATGTAGAAATCAGCAAAATATTATATTTTGAAGACGTAAATCCTACGCCTTATACCTAGAATAAACTTATTTGAATGAATCTTAGAATACCAGTAGATAGAAATTAGCATAAAAGCTATTTATGGGAAGTTGCGGTTAAAGGTTGGTTCCGAATGTATGAATAAGTTAATTTAACATACTTGTCGAACTGGAATACACACACAACTGGAATCACACTTAGTTTCACGATTTTAATCGACTGAAATAGTAAACAAAACAAGTACAAAATTGTCAAAATTTGCAGCGACAAAAAACTGACGTTATATCGAATTTCATAGAGATGGAAAAAGGGCGAATGAAAACAGACGGCCCGCAATAATACCCACTAAACAGCGCTATAAAAGGCTGAATACAATTGCCTCGTCATATTATTGTGTATAATATGAAGGCAGGAATGAAACGTAAGGTTCCTTCAGCCGTCCACACCGGTAAAACAGTGATTTATTATATTAAAAAGCCTGCGTTATCCCTGAGATGGGACACAATGCTGACGTAGTGCTCGTAAACTGTTCCCGGATTTAATAAAATTTATTCAGCACCATTCTACAGGGACCGACAAATCATAATATTCTTTGAATGCGTACTTATTTAGTTGGGTCGGAAGTTTTAGAGCCAGTAAAGTTTATTTGTGACGATGCTTGAGAAAATTTGAGCGGTTGGATGAATTTCGCTGTTTTACGCTTCAGGCCCCGCGCCGATAATGCCGTTTAGTCGAGCACTGTTTATAAATTTGGCCTAAACGTGGATGAAAACATCAATGTTTAAACAGACAAACTTTTTGAAAGCTGTTACGGAGTTGCGTGAATTTTCGCACTCGGTAATTCAAAAACTTTGTGATCTTATTTCATTCTATGTTTAGAAAATCTGCTCAGAACTAAAAGTTTGTGGAATTGTTCTACCTTATCGCTCACTCAAGCTCGTTTTATTTTACTTCAAATACCTAAAAATACTTTTAGCAGAAAATCTTATTTTATTCTCTCGGCTTATTTTTTCCTATTCTAAGTATCACCAATTTTATCCAAGTCTGTTCACAAGTTTGCTTAGACATCTTCAAAAATCTGAAAGGCGTAGACGGCACATCCGTGAGAATTCCTAAAATTATGCAAAATTAATGTTTAGTTGTTTAGCGTTCATAAGTAACAACATGATTGATGCTGCGGTAGACGGAAACCATTTTCCATTCACAGGGTGCAAGCAACTCCGGTGTGCACTAATGAGTAAAATGACTTATGCGCACATTTATCACTACGTAACACGGTAAGGAACTAATGGGACTTCTAGACATGTTGCTTGGTATGGTAATGAACAAGAAGTAAAGATAATTGAAACCAATCGAGCTAAGGTCAAAGTCAATATGAATAAGCCCTTTTTAGTACGTCTGCTGCGATCAATGAAAATAATACGAGCTGGGTGATCTTCTATGGTGATTTGGGTAAGAATTTTTTTTTAATAAAATGCTACTGATTTCGTAAAAAAGTTTTTTCAGTCTCTATGCTACTTTTTGCTATTCAATTTATGTGACCAATGACAATGACCATAATAAACATCAAATCTAAGATGACAAGCTCCAGAAATATTGATCATTATTTTCTGAAAAAACAAACTATACTGAGTTGATTACATGAGTACTGTGCACGCGTTTAGTGCGCGCATAGTTTGCCTCTCGAAACAAATCACTTGTTTTAGCTGAATTACCTAAACAGACCATTGAAAAACGTGTTTTCAGTTCTTGAATTTTAAGTATAACCCCGTATAACTAACACGGCTTAAAATATACGCACGGAAATAAAATTTTTATTACTTATACTGTAGACTTTTCTCTTCCACGTCTCTTCCACCCAATTCTCTTACCACCTATATCATACCAAACAGGAGAAAGTTGGTCGGCCACGGAGCAAAAAAATATGGGTAACATGCGCCAATGATTATTAAAAAGCATCGGGTGTGATTTTGTTATTAATCAATGCTCATAAAAAGGCTAGTAAAGTTACCTACATTAAAAATACACCCAAGCTCTCATTCACAAAATTCTTTTGAATCCTTTTTCAATCACTGTTTGTACCTACATCATTATTGGAGTTGTTTCAGCAGTTACAGTGATAAGAGAACATTTTTTTCATTAATTGTTACATGTTCTGTTAATAATTCCAACTTTGGGAAAATGTAGGCTTGTGCCATACATATTGGTCGTTACTCTGACTACCCTAAAATATCTAAGAAAGAATAAATAGAAAGACTTGAGAATGCCTACCATACCTTTAGAATCCTGTTTCTATTATATTTACAACAATATTAATTGTTGTTCTAAAAATAAAAATAGAAATAAATCTGCAAAGGATATTCCATCAACAAAATTAGGTACTGATTTATTAGTAAAATAATACTACTCAACCAATAACGTTAAGTTGTCCCTTTTTCCTAAATTTGATTTGTCCGTGTCCCTTCCATTTATTTATCGTAGTTCCATTAAGAAAGTATGGAAGGATAATAAACATAATATTCATTATGTACAGAAACTGAAAGATATTTTTAACACTAATAACGATATATCGTACAATTAAATCGTAGTTTTGATAAATAATGGGAAACATCGTCCAACGTGTTCACCATGATAGAAATTTTGATAGTACATAAAGTTATATTATCGTGTTAGAAAATGATCAAATATTTTAATCTATTGGAGTTACATTAAACTAGTGGTTATTCACGCTTTATATTTTTATCTATGGGATAACTATTAAAACGCGTTGAGTTCATCGAACAACTTTTTATTACTACTCAAGTCTTACCCACACATATTAGAAAAAAATATTTTGTTACTAACTAGGAGTACCTACATTTTAACACCCCCACTTAACAAAATAAAAATTTATCAGCTTATATCATTAATAACCAGAAGGGTACATATTCAGTTAGGTGTTAGTCCCAACATCTGCATAAATTTATAATGTTTAGGTGACAATAAACCTTTTGTCAACAAGTCAGCAGGCATTTCTTGGGTAGAGATGTATCCAATTTCAACTAATTTATTTTTAATGGCATCTCGAACATAATGGTAACGTACATCAATATGTTTAGACCTGTTGTGTGACTGATGACTTGTTGCTAATTTCAATGCACTTTGATTGTCACAATGAATCTTAATGACACTCTGTCTATCAGTAAGCTCATACATTAAATTTCTCAAATAAACAGCTTCTCGAGTTGCCTCTGATAACGCTATGTATTCAGCTTCAGTGCTAGAAAGGGAAACCGTTTTTTGTTTTTTACTTTGCCATGAAATAACAGAACCACACAAGCTAAAACAGTAACCAGTGTACGATTTCCTGTCTATACTGTCACTCCCCCAATCAGCATCAACAAAAGCAACCAAATCTGCATTTTCTTTTCTATCATATTTTAGACAATAATTTTTAGTCTTCTGCAAGTACTTCAAAAATTCTTTTAGCATAACTGTAATGACTTTCGTTATAACAATTATTAAATTGGCTGAGATAGCTTACAGAATATGCTATGTCAGGTCTAGTTAAGATAGCTAAGTACATAAGACTACCAATTAATTTTTGAAAGGGAATCTCACTCGAACACATTTCAGATTTTTTTAGATTCAATTTACACTCAATTGGAGTATCTGCAGTTTTACAATCAGACATGTTATATATAGACAATAACTGCTCTATGTACTGTTGTTGATCTACTGTTATAGTATTGAACTTCCTATCAACACTGATTCTCATACCTAAATAACGTCTTACAGAACCTAAATCTTTCAATTTAAATTCTTGACGTAATGCTGTTTTTAATTTTCTTGTTTCCTCTACACAATTTGAGAAAATTAAAAAATCATCCACATAAACAGCTACTATAACTTTAACATTATCAACAATTTTTTGGAATAAACATGGTTCATATTTACTATTCTTAAATCCCATGTTACATAAAAAATCTTTTACCTTCTCATACCAGACTGGTGGGACGTGGCAGAAGACCGTGATAGATGGAAACAATTGGGGGAGACCTTTGCCCAGCAGTGGGAAAGTATAGGTTAAAAAAAAAAAAAAAAAAAAAAAAAAAAAAAAATACCAGACTAAAGAGGACTGCTTTAGCCCATAAATAGCTCTTTTCAGTTTTAACACTTTCCCATTACAATTTTCATTTTGAAATCCTACAGGAATAGACATATAAATGTTCTCTTTTAAGTGTCCATTTAAAAAAGCTGTAGTCACATCGAGGTGTGAAATGTCCATACCCCACTGAACACTCAGGGCGAACAGCATTCTCAGTGTGGAATGTCTCACTACCGGCGAAAATGTGTCCACATAGTCTATACCACGTTGTTGTGTAAAACCTTTAGCCACAAGACGTGCACGATATCTCACTTTATCATTTATATCAAGCTTTTTATTGAACACCCATTTACTTTGCACTATTGACACATCACTTGGAACGTCCACAAGCTCCCAGGCATCGTTATACTGGAATGATTTCAACTCCTCCTGCATGGCCAGCTTCCATTGTTCTGCTTCAGGTCCATTTAGTGCATCTGAGAGGACAATCTGCTCCGTTTCTGGGAAAACATCTGAGACGGTCGTCGTTTTCAGTCCATAACGTTCAGGAACCCTTCTTAATCTTTTTCCTGATGGAATTTCTGGTACATCATGAAGCACGCTGTCAGAGATATTCGTCTCACAACATGAGTCATTTAGGGTCTCACTGCTATCTTCAGACTCAGCCGTGTAAACGGATGTACTAGAACTTGAACTGTTCAGAGATTCATTCAATGTAATATCCCCCACTGAATCTCTGCTCTTATCATTCAGCTGTTCTAGATTCCCATCTATTTTTTCTGCTGTTTTATCCTCCTGAATCCAAATTGTGCTTTCATTATCTTGATGTTCTTTATAAGTTTGTTCTTCCATTATTATAACATCTTTCTTCACAGTTATAGTGTTTTTTCTAGGATCATATACACGATATCCTTTAATATTTTCTGAAAAGCCAACTAGGGTATACTGTTCTGCTTTTCTATCCCATTTCAATCTCCGTTCTTTAGGGACATGTACCATTACAGTACATCCAAACAGTCTTATATTACTCAAGTCAGGTTTCTTTCCGTACCACACTTCGTAAGGGGTTTTGTTCTCTAAGCTTGAAGTAATACATCTATTCTTGATGTAGACTGCTGTATTTGCAGCTTCAGCCCAAAAATGTTTTTCAAGCTTCGCATCGAAAAGTAAGCATTTAGCCTTTTCAATAACAGTTCTATTTGCTCGTTCACAAACACCGTTTTGTTCTGGCGTGTATGCTACAGTTTTCTGATGGATAATTCCTTCCCGTGCCAAGTAATCCTGTAATTCTTTATTACAAAACTCACCACCATTGTCTGAACGAAGTGTCTTTATTTTCTTATTCTGTTGGTTTTCAACCATAGCCTTGAATTCTCTAAATTTTTTAAACACTTCATTTTTTTGCTTCAAAAAATAAATGAAGGTCATTCGACTATAGTCATCCACAAATAAGAGGAAATACTGTGAGCCGGCAATTGATTTAGTCTCCATAGCACCACATACATCAGCATGTATTAACTGTAGTGTCTCAGTACTCCTAGTGCTGGAATGAGAAAATGGTAATCTAATCTGCTTGCCTTCACAACAGATCACACATTTCTCCTTCGACATATCACTACTGGCTGGGTATGACAAACCATCAACTATGCCATTCTTCATCTTATTCAAATCACAGCTATTAATGTGTGCCAATCGCCTGTGCCATAACTCTGCATTTGCTATTGCTGGTGCAGCCAACCTACAATCTGCTTCTTTTGTCATAAGCTTGTAGACACCGTTAGTCAATTCTGCAGTTGCCACCAGTATATTATTACTGTTCCGAATGTAACAATGACTTTGATTGAAATCAACACTGTTTCCATTACTGATTAGTTCACTTACTGATAGCAAGTTTGTTGTTAAACTTGGCACGCATAACACATTCTTGATCGTGACTTCGTAATTGTAATTAGTTGTTATTTGTACATCTCCGGAACACACAACCGGCACTGTTGTGTCATTTGCAACAGTTATTTCAGGTAAACTCGGTGAATAATTCGCATTGTTTATCCAATGTTTGTTTGCCGTCATATGTGCGCTGGCGCCGGAGTCAATATACCACTCGGTTTTGGAGTATTTACCATTCAGAAATACCACATTGAAAGCGTTTGTTTCCTTAGATCTCTTCAATAACGGACATTGACTTCTAAAGTGACCACTTTGTTTACATTTGTAGCACTGTATTTTCTTTTCACCGGCCATTTTTGATGCAATTCCGCCATCTTGTTTTTTATTGATATAATTCGTTCGGAAATGCGATTTTTTCGCAGCGAATGCAGCGCCACTGTTTTCTGTGTCGTTAGATCTTGAAACATCCATATCGATTAACTTCGATTTTATCGCATCGGTGGTAATCTGAATACCTGAGTGTTCTATGGCCATAATCATGGGCGAAAACTGATCTGGCAAACCTGCTAATAATAACGATCCGATCCATTCATCGGTTATTGCAAAACCTGTGCCTTTCAGCCTTTGAGCTGTATCAACCATTTCTGTTACGTATGATGTCATAGAGTTACAATTTTCTTGTCTTATGGAGATCAAATGCCTCAATAAGCTTATTTTTCTTGTGTAACCCGAGTCGTCGAACATGTTTTTTAGTTTCATCCACAACTCTTTTGAACTGGCTGTTTCTTTGATGTGCACGAATAAGCCTGGATCTATGGTTAAAATCAGCTTTGCTCTCGTTTTAGCATCTTCTTCGGGTTTTATTTCCTTGCTGGGAATCGGCTTGATGTAATTAACCATACCCTCAAGCACCAACAGGTTTTCCGCCGCGAAGCTCCACTCTTCATAATTTTCTCTGCCCTTCAATTTCGGTATACTTTGAATATAGTTCACGGCCATTATTACACCATTAACTCAACAATATTTCAACTGTATTCACTAAATAGTTCACTAATACTTGAAACTTTTTAACAGATGGCCCATAACCTATTAAAACGCGTTGAGTTCATCGAACAACTTTTTATTACTACTCAAGTCTTACCCACACATATTAGAAAAAAATATTTTGTTACTAACTAGGAGTACCTACATTTTAACAATAACGATTCCCCTTCCCTAAGCTTCCTCGCAGACTGCAGACTTTCTATCGGCCGATAGTTGAGACGAAACATACTTCGGCTCGTAATGAGTATGGAGAAGTATAGCCCGTCTCAACTATCGGCCGATAGAAAGTTTGTAGTCTGAGAGGGGTCTTATAGTTTGCTAACGTTTGACCTTTCAACCCAACGATCTATTACAAAAAATCATAAATCTCCAAACTTCTGAAGAAATTAATAAATAACAAGTGTGCAGTCAACTGAAACATTTTTGCTTTCCCGAAAGTAAAAACTATCCCCTTATTCTACTACCCCTTTATTTTCTTGAAGAATCTTGGGTGAGTTCTTCTAAAAAATAACCTTGCCTTGGGAATACAGTTTTAAAATCTTGCATCATTTTATTTTCGTTTCATAAAGGGTTAAACCATCGTCTATAGATGTAACAAAAACACATGGACATCCACTACCGTGTGTTTATTATTTGCCCTGTCTTACTTTAGTAAGTCCACGGCCAATAAAACTTCTCGTTGTTTGTCCTCCGAATGATTTGTGAGCTGTGTGCGACGACAGAAGGCGACAGGGAGAATGGATGTCACGGAATTATTTTTGCGGACTGAGGTTCAACGGCCTTTGATTTAGGTAATTGCTTTTTTAGTTATAAGAAATTTATTTGCTGTTTGGCAGGGCTACCCCAGGACTAATGACCGTCCTGGGTGAATGCTCGGCTGATAAATGACTGCTTAATCTGCAAATATTTGTGTTGTGATACTATGCTACTTTCGCTAGTGGTTCCGAGTAGATTCGGAACCTCTTCGACAAAGATTATTAATGTCATGTTACTTTTATACAAGTAAAGGAAATATTTCAGTCAGTTTAGAAGCAATTTTTTTTCAGAGCAAATTATTGGTTATAACAACGGATATAAGAACTAAATGGCCAACTCCGGTGGTTGAAATATACTCGTAGATAAAGGGCCTAGGAATAGTTTGGACCATGTTCAAAATTACATAGGTGTAGTAAAAAAAACCTAACAAAAAACCAGAGAAATGATAAACTAGGTAACCAAAAAGTTCTTGTTTATCAAACACAAACGAAAGGTTCAGAATAAAAGCAAAGAGTCCAGCATAAAAATGAAAAGAGGTCGACATACCGATTAATCCGGTTCATATAAAAAGGATCAATGGTTATAATATGACAGCAAAACAAGGGAAACTCAGAGGCGCCGGGTGGCCTCTCCCGGACCGCAATTCACGTCTAAATTCGCATTCCTACGAATTTTTGCAGCATTATTTTTAAATTACCAGCACCGGGCTTGATGGCGATTTTATTTCCTGGCGTCGTTGCAGGAAATGAGGAAAACAAGGCTCTATGGGGTATTTGGGAGTGGCACGTACCCACTGCCTTTTTTGTGTTGACTGCCGCGGATAATACGGAAATGAAACGTGCAATGAGTCTGCAAATAGATTCGGAATGTTTGTGGTTGTTGAAGTCTGCAGTGAGATGAATCAATACCTTTTGTTTTATGTCTGCATATTTTTACCCACGGCGACGCAAATATGAACTGTGGTCGATTTTTTTGAGTTTACTCGTACATGTCTTAATTTTACTAAATTTCTGTTCATCCATTCGTTTTTTTTAATCAACTTATAAAGTAAGGTTGCATTATTTTCCTCTCACTAACACTCTATGTTTGATAACAATAAAGCACTGACTTAATAAAAGTGCCTCAGTTAGCTTTCCATCTGATTTTTTTGTTAAAAAGGCTCATAACATTTTTATATTGTGAAGTTGTGAAGAGTCATGTTTACATTTGCATATTTCAATAACGCTGAAACGGTTATATTGATTGAAATTCAATTTGTTATAATATGAGTCCTGAAATCATGTCTGCCTAAGGGTAAGTATTAAAATTTAAGACAATACTTGCGAATTTGAAATATTTCGGTTCATGATATTCAGATACTGAGACAATAATGTTTTATTTCAAAGTATGAAGTATGTAGAGCCGCGTGTTTGTCGGTCTTTTATCGACTTAATTTTGGAAAGTGTGCACAAGACTCCATAATTTAGTTCCGCCATTCTTCTATCGGGCCAACAGGTTCCCGGAAAGACGCCACTTGTACATGGTCGACATTCCCAGAGTTCGTACAAAGCGTTTCGAGTTTACATTTTTCATACGCACCGCCAAATTGTGGAACTTATTGCCGGGCTCTGTACTTCCCGAAAAGTACAGTAGAGGAGTCTTCAAATCAAGAGTAAATAGGTTCCTTCTAGGTAAGCATGCTCCATCCTAGACCTCACTACTGCTTAACTTATGGCAGAGTGCGGTCAAATGCCGACCTATTTAATAAAAAAAATAATGTCTTCTAAGTTTTTTTGTATTATGATTACGGAAATAGGTTCTGCACTATTCTGCAGCTTCAGTTTTTGGGGCCAAAACACAAAGTTACTCCATTTTCCAATAAAACTCCGAGCAAGTTGTCCGTAGAAAATGGTCATCCATTATGGATGCCTTTCATAATTTATCTGTTCAGTGCTCAACTTGAAGCTCGTGCTAACTAGTTAATAATTCTTGATGTCGATTTGCAAGATATTTTCTAATATTAAAACAACGTATTGTGACAGCCGTAAGATTTAATAGTTTATCATAAAATATTGTTTAATGTCAGTTTAAACGACTGCGTATTAAAAAAAAACCTTTAAAAACTTATCTGTACTTACTTATTTATATTTGTTCATACTTAGGTGAAGGGTAGTTGGTTATAAACGAATGTGTAAATCGAAAACGTTCGATTTGAAATGCTGAAGATCCAAAAAATATCAAAAAAGGAGACCAAGAGATAAAAGTAAATCTAAAATTGTTACATGTTATTTTAGGGAACTGAAAAAAAAGCTTTGTTGCAATACGATAGTATATACTACGAGAAGGATGCAACCAATCATTTAGTAGAGTTGAGCAGATGTGGCCAGTGGCCTCACCTTGGACCTTCGAATGAAAAAGCGAAAAGATGGATGGGCTATATGGAAGATGATACGGAAAGGGGTGAATGACGGATGACAAAGCAGAGATAAAGAGAAAAAAATGTGCCAACAAGGTGCCAGCCTCATTAAAAAGTGGGATAAGAGCAGGATGATGATTGTTTGTAGAATGCAATCAAGAACTCGGGGATAGGGAGTCTGGATGTGTGGGTCGGGGAGTGTCCATCTTTTACGTAGTATTATTAGATATTCTCGGTACGTCCACTCTAGAAATTGTGAAGTGTCTATCCATTTTCGTATTTGTGGTACAAAATCGATTGCTTACACGAGTATAGTATAGTTGAGCAAGGTATTTGTGGAACCAGATTGAGTTGAGTCTAATAATAAATGATCGAAGGGAATTCGGCTCCATTTGGCATTTGGTAATGAAAATGGGAGATTTCTTCAGAAGTCTGTTACAATACAAACAGAATAATGCTTAACAGTATAAAATTAGAATATGTAAAAAACACAATCACGACGGTATCCCCAATGCACAGTAGTTCTCTCTAGTTCTGTCTGGGGATAGTCAGAAGCATGTTGAAATAATATGTGGGCACATGCTCACTATTTCCCACGCCCAAATGTATTATATAATAATAGCCTTTATTCAAACAAGTTATATGAATATTCCAGTTTATCTATTTATTTTTTCAGTTATTTGTTAGAACTATATAAATACTAAATGCATAAATAGGCTTCTGTATAAGTTAGGCCAACTTTGGTGACGTAGTTTTTAGGCTGCCTTAAGGTCCCTGTCTATAACATAGGGATAGAATGATTGTTATTTATCTGTTGAATATTTTCATTCATGAATAAGAACGTCAGCGCTTTTTCTTGCTTCAATATTTTTCTTGCATAACAGTACCATAAAAGTGTCCTTGTGATATACAATCATCGTTAAATATACGATAAAGTAAAACGTACGTTTTATGTAATACTTGTAATAAACTTTGTACCAAAATGCAAAGTGTATTTTGGTAAAAAATACTCCTATAATTATCGCTTAGCCTCATCTTTCGATGCAGGTTGTTATGTACAATCGGTCAATCGCAGCAACTGTTTATTACTAAAGGGTTTTTGAACTAAAACGCAAACAGACAGACGGACGGACGGATATGGACAAACTATAAAGCTCATCGCAGTATCGAACGCATCGAACTGTCAATTCAATAGAAGAAAAGCTGAGACGTCAGAAACGAGCCGCATTTTCTGACGTCATCAGTTTTTTGTTCAGAAAAATGACTACTGCGATCAGCTAATAGGTTCCTTTTTAGTAAGTTGTTTAGTTAATAGTTTAGTACAGAACCTTAAAAATTGGAAACAATTAAAAAAAAACATAAAGCACATTATTATATGTGCTGATAGATATTTTATTACTAAATTAAAAGTAAGTGAAGTAGTTTACGGAACCAGTTTTAGGTTAGTATTTTAATAAGGCCTTATTTATTCCATCCATCACAGTCTAATATCATTTCGTAATACGATAATAATAATTATTTCTAACAATCCAATTGTTTGAGAACTCATAAAAACAAATTAATTTCACAATCAGCGTTAGACAAATAATCGTGTTAATTCCGACTGATTTACCAGCATTAGAATTGAATATTGTTGAATTTCGCTTAATCAAAATTTACGCGAACAATAGAGTAATCAAGAGTACGTATCCAGAATAATACTAGCTATAGCCTGTTGCTTCATCTGCCACCTTTGAGTGGATGTTTTTTTTTATTAGGACTCAGCATTTGGCCATGCTTGCGATATTTTTGCACACTCATCCTCATAAGTAAAATTATTTTGCGCAAACCTTAATTACATAGTGTTTTCATGCGACCGTGTCTGTATGGAACATTATTCTTCGTTTTGATGTTTTTATTCACTGTTACTCAAAAACAATCATCGATCGAGCCTTTATCGAAAACATAATTAATCATAAAATATTATTAAATTATTAAGTTTACGATAGAGAAATTCTGAAAACTTTATCACTAGAATCGGCCATCTCACACGAATTTTTATTAAACAGTCAGACAAACATAAAATTTTTGATGAATGTAAAGAAGATTTTCATTTTCATTATAACTTTATCGGGGGAGAAATTACTTGTGGCAGACTGCAAATGAAAAGATCACAATCAGATCCATTACTGGGCTGATGACTCAGCATTTGGTGGACTAAAGAATCGCGAATTGTTTTTTTATATAAGTTTTTATCAAACAATCGCAGATAACAGGTACTTATTGGTTTCTCCTTTCTTTATTCTATCCTGGGTTTTCTTTCCGGGGCTTAGATTTGTAATTTTAGTGCCTATTAGTTAGGCCTTTGTCTACACTCAATGGAACGCTAGAGCCTGGAACATTGTTTGAGATGGATAGGCTTGTCCTAATAAAGTCAATGCTTGAGTGACAATTTGTAATTTGAGCTTTGATAATCCTTCCATCCTACTGTGCCTAGGGATTTAGCGTTAAGATGTTTTTTAATACATAATCCTGGTTTAGTATGAATTGTTTTATATGGAATATTTGGCCAATGTGAAAATATACAACAGCCTTGATTTTTGATTCCAAATTCATGTATTTACCAGAAAATATATTATGAATATTGAATGTATGTAGCCTTAGCCCCCTTACGCATGAGCGATTGAACCGCGCCCCGTGTTTCAAATTTTAGTACAATTTTGTGGCGGTTAGTTACGTACAATGACAAGCGGTTGCATACTAAATCTGGAAAAGTGGCCCGCCACGTGGCTAGCCGCCCCGCGATTTAATCGCTAGTGCGTTAGAGCGCTTAGAAGTGTGTCTTTTTTTGTACATTTTTCAACATAAAATAATGTAACTTTTACGAGTATTGTAGATATATTTTTCAGACATTATATAAAGAGTGTTTTCAGGGAATATCTAACGTAATAAAAATAGGGCTTTCCCAATATTAACTAAAAAGCTTTATACGAGAAAACCCTGACTGTTTTTACAAGTCTCACCGTAAAAAAGGGATGATGAAAGTTATGAGGGTAGGGGAGTCTCGTAAATAGCGCAGGGGAGAATGGGGATAAAGGAATAATATATCAATACGAATCTTTAATATGCGCGCCGGTACCGTAAATCAACGCGAATGAAGCCAAATCATAAATCAAGATTATAATTATTGTGATAAAATCATTTTTTGCATTAAAAATGCCAGACATTTTTCCTGGGTAATCTGGGGTAATACCTACTAAGACCTAACTAAACAATTTGACGAGACCAATGACCAAAGGGCTGGTGCTTACCTATGACAAAGGATAAGTATAGCCATCCAACGAGGTAATGCCGCCAGCCTTTTGGGCACATTACCTGTCGGTGACTTGAACACTGTTTTTTATCTTTAGTTTAATTAAATTACACTATGTATTTTTATGATTCTTAGCTTATTCAAATATTCACTCTACTCAACATATTTGTTGGATCTAGTATAATTGTGGTCTGTTATAATATTTCATTTTAAAATCAAACCTTGACTCTACTTGTATTTTACTAGAAATATTCTCTCAGCAGTAAACATCGTTACTCTTTAAACCAACATTACCATAGAAACGAGACATTCCAGCTACTTTTGAACTCGATATTTTCTCGAATGTCCTATTTGACTAAAATTTCAATACAGTCGGGGAAAGAGTTTCAAACACTTTCGAGTCCGCTGCTACTAATGCAACTCACGTATGCCACAACCCTACATCATTTGTTATCATATGATATGAAATTTACTTTTATTTACAGAAACTAAGCTACTACAATATGTGCTTAAAATTACAAAATACAATAGAATCAGTCAAGCTATCTAAGGATCTTTACGTAATTTTTTTATCAAAAAATAGTAAAAAATTTGTTTAAAATAATTTTAATGGCTTTGTTGATAAATGAATTTAATATTTTTTCTTCCGGTACAAAATTTTTAGTGTGCTGTTAAATTGGATCGTAGCACGACTTAGTTCAGTTGGTAGGGTCCAAAGTCGGTGACTTTCATGCAGCTCTAGGCGTCGGGATATTTCAAATCAAATTTGCATTCAATCCATGAAAATGTCTTATGAAGTAGATCTATAAAATTTGGATACTAAAATTCTACAGCTATTAGATACGACGTCGTTTTATTAAAGGTACCTTAAAATTATGAAACCGTCTTCGTGATTTCGATTTAAAACGCGTCGCGCTGGCGTCTTTGAAAAGCCTTTTGTTTTTAGTGTTTTGAGTAAATTGGAGTCTTGCGTCTTATCTTTTTTACCTGACTGCGTTGGGGAGAGGTAGTTTTTGGAATGGATCAATATGTATTCATTTTCTCTTGGCAAGGTAGATTTAATCATGAAAGATGTTTCTAGATTCATCAATAGTATTTTTTTATCTTTAGTCACCATAAAGAATCTAGAGTGACTGGAGATCATATTAAATTGACTGCCAAAGAATGGAGTCAACGGCCTGTTTTTGATTTTTTTGTCAATTAAATTTTGAGCTATGTTTCTTCTATGTTCCAAGAAATAAAGATCTTCTAGGTTATTATATTATTATACTAGCTGTCCGCCGCGGTGTTACCCGCGATCCCTCTGGAAAACTTCACTTCCCCGGGATAAAATATAGCCTATGCTCATCGGGGATGATGTAGGATTCTATTGGTAAAAGAATTTTTCAAATCGGTCCAGTAGTTTCGGAGCCTATTATTTCAAACAAACAAAAAAACAAATCATTCCTCTTTCTAATATTATAGATAAATGGTTATCGTATGGTAAACGCTAAAAAAAGAGTGAACAACACCCCGGAAAGTTTACATGTGCCCGCTAAGCGTCGTCTATAAAATTTGCTTAACAAAACACTTTCGCATGTGCAAGAAATTTACGACTTAATTAGAGCGTGTTTATGGTGGAAACGGTGGGAATATTGAGCAGTATACGAGTATTTCGCTTCTATTTGCTAATAGAATTAATAATAAAGAACTTGAAAATAAGGAGATGAAAATGCAAGGTAAGTTTCATCAGAATATGACAGACAATTATTTTGGTTGTATTTTCAAAAACTCACTATATACTATTTGTATTCTCATTGTATATTCGCCGATGATAGACGAATGCCGACGTTCACGAACGTATAGAAGGCTTCATCACCTGTCATCGTTTTTCTAAATAATACGTCGGCAAATAGTACGGCCGTTTAACAATTTTCATAACTTTATAAAGCTATCTGCAGTAAATATACGTAGCTAGAATCAGTAGGAGTAGAATAAATATAGCTCTGATTCAGATCAGAACCGGTACTATAATTATGCTATATTCATTCGTGTATTCGTCTCTTTTAAAATATCACCATTATTTTTTTCTAGATCAAGATTTCTAAATGTCAAAATCCATTTAATAGTTTGTGTGTCAAGAAGCTACAAACATAAATACACAAACGTTCTAGTTAAGTAGGTACCTATATAAGATTTTTTTATGAAAACTATCTAGTATCTAATATTTCGGGTGAATATGTGCTATGCAAGAAGGGATAAGCATAATACACCATCAACCCTGCCCATCCATCTAGTTTGACGGCATACGTTGTAAGGAGATGTACGAGTAGTTCCGTTTTCTCGAATATCGGTATTTGAAACGACAGCTTTCATGATTATTTTTAGCGAAAAAATACTCTAGAGGTTGGTGAGCTAAAAATATAGTCATAATATTTAGTTTATTATTTTTATAACTATTATAAAAATAATAAACTAAATATTAAGACCATATTTTTAGCATTAGTACCTATAAAAATAACTTAAGTCACTTCTACTACTTAAAACAAATCAAGCTAGAAAAGCTCACATTTTCTGACTACCAATAATATTCTAGAATGTAAAATGAATTCATATTTTGTTTTCATACCCTACAGTTATCGTCTCAGTAATGTAAACACCGTTATTTCTTTCAACCTTTTCAACAAATTGAAGTCAGTTGTGTCCCTGAATCCATCGACTTATTACCCAGTACGGACTCCAATTCATCAATGCTCGGCCGACGACCTCCCCTCAATGTCGATACCTTATTTCGATTTCCCAATAAATTTTGTTCAATCTCACAGAGAGCCTGGTTTATTTCTTGATGGCAGCCAAAGAATAAATTTTCCACTCCGAATATTAGAGAAGTTTCATCAAGTTTCACAATAGTCCCCTCTCGGAAACTCCCTACCAAATGCCGTTATTCAAATTTCACTTTTGATAAGAAATTGAATGGGTATCTGAATCGGGTTGTTGCTAACTTTAATGGTTGCAATAAAAAAACATTTCGCGAATCTTTTGCTGAACAAACCTTAGCAGTAGTTAAAATGATAAATATTATACGATTATACACCCCTATTTTTTAATTACCCAAAAAATTTTAACCATGGTCTTGGTGTCTGTTACTGATCATATTTCTGTAGTTAAAACTCAAAAAAAGAGAAAAAAAAATTATAACCTCAAAAGGAGACGAGACGAGTCAGACATGGATTTATGATAGTTACTGCGGTTTTACTGACTGGGGATGATACGAGAACATAGTTCGAATGAGAGTGCGTACGCGATTGTTGTCTGTAGTACTTATTTGTACAGTTTTCATAAAATTTTGTTCCGTTTTGGTTGACTATAATCCTCGATAACTTTGTGATAGTTGAATAAAAAAAAGTTCTGGCCATGCCATTATCATTTTCTGCATCTGCTGCAACTGTCCTTAAATTTTTTTTGGTAGTCATAAAATAGCGGTGTATACCTAATCAATATTCTAATATAAAAGTAGCACTACAACCCACGATGACTGTAAATTAAAATCACACTTCCGCTTCCGGTGAACTTTCGCGGAAAATGGAATGATTGATATTTAATCGGTTTCATAATTTTGGAATTTATCAAGTTCAGACATAAAAACAAAATGGTATCGGTTAGCAACTCATTAACATCTTGCCATTGTTTTTAATTTCTTAAGTTATTATTCAGACGTTATTTATTATTTTCGGTAATTAAAGAGTACCTAAATAATAAATAACAAAAAATATTATCTCGTTTCAGAAAACAGTGCTCAAGTTTATACCTGCTCAAGATACTGTTTTTCTTTCGTTTCCTTGTAATTTTAATCAGATTACAATTTGCTGTAAAAGACGACAAGGGTAAAATTGGAACCATCAGAATAACTTTTCAATTTGAAATTATTTGTATTCGAATGGGCGGAAAAAAATCGGTATTCAGCCGCTTTGAATGAAAAAGTTTAAAGGGACAAAAATTGCTAAACTTTAAATAGTTTTTGGATCCTTTTCACAAAAGTCTCCCGTGGGATATCGAAACATATCTGTAAATTGAAACAGAGAAGGGTCAAGACTCGTAAAAGCAATAACTGTAAGTTTTTGATAGTTGGCGGTGCGTGCGATATCTGAAGATGATATAAATATATAAAAAAATCGACCTTGTGCAAGCACAAGATATATTCAACCGACCTAGTGCAAGCACTAGGTCGGTTGAATATATTTTATTTCTTTTATAATGATTTTTAGAAGGATTTTTATAAATACAGTTCCTAAGAAATGGGTTTTAAATAAATAAATAATGCTGGACTTTTCACACAGCATCATCTAGCCCCAAAGTAAGCAGAGCTTGTGTTATGGTTACTAAGATGACTGATATACTACTTTTATACTTTTTTTTTGTAAATACATACATATCATACATAGAAACACCCAGACCCGAGATAAATATTTGCAGATCATACAAACATTTATCCCGCGGCGGGGATCGAACCCGCGACCTTCTGCGTCTCAAGCGGGCTTTCACCCACTGCACCACAGAGGTCGAGGAGGTTTTGTCAGTAAATCACGTCAAAGAATGTATTTTTAGTTTCAGTTGTAGTTTTTCATTTTTGTGTTCGTTTATTTCTGTATTTCTGTGATGACTGACAGTACTGCCGTCCGATGACTAAAATAGGTTAAGTGACATTAAGAGTTTTTTACACCACGAGAAAGAGACAAAATTTATCTATCTACCAATCTGACTCGTATTATGCTATCGCTAATAATGCCTGAGATATGGAGACCTCATACTCGGCTTTCTACAGTTTGTAGTCCAAGTATTTTTCCATTCCTGTGTCCTCCATGAAAAACAGTTGAAAAATATGAATATTTACATGGACAAGCAATACAAAAAGCAGCGTGTCCCATACAAGCATTTCAATTTATGATCGTAACGAATCGAATGATAAACTTCACTCAGGGACAATTCTATTAATGGACGCGAAGTTAATGGTATATGATACCTTGCTAATAAATTACTGCTAGTAAACAAGATTGGCAGAGTCTGAATACAAATCGATTAGTTTATGATAATGATTTCAGTTTAACAAAATATTGACATTTTAAAAGTTCTTACTCAGTTAAGAGTCTATTTGTATGATCAAGTTTTGTGACTGACATCTAATTACTTATTATTAATATTATTATATTGATGCATGTAAAATGCAAGACGCATTAAAAACTGAGTAATTACAAATACAAATACAAAATCGTTTATTACCTAATAAAATGTGCTTACAAAGTGGAGTTGAGACTCTGTTTTCTGTTTTAGTTTAAGTATGAACTGTATTACAGACAAACAGTGCTCTTCCCAGGACATTGCTTACATTTTTTATCTAAAAGTAGATTTGTTAGTAAAACTTAACTAAAAAATAAAAAACTTAACTAAAAAATAAAAAAATAATAAAAAAAACACAAAATGAAATAAAAGTTTAAGTAAAATAGGTAGGTATAAGTGAAATGTTAGGATTGTTTTTTTTTCTTTTCTTTTTTTTTTTTCTTGTTTTTTCCTTTTTGTAATATTACAATAAAAATATTATAAATGTATTCCTAGAGTGTGATGCTTACTTAGAGGTATAAGTGTATGTGCGTGTTTGTGTGAGTGGTGTGAGGTATGTGTGTAGGAGTTAATTAATGTATGTTGGAAATTGTATGTATGTAGAATCTAGTCCATTTTTTTTTTTCCTTTTATGTTATTATTATTATTTTTTATCATACCACAACCTCAAATAACCCTCTCTAATTATTATAACTCTTGTTAGGGAGATTCCAGATCTTCAAAATATTACACACATTGAGACCCATTATTTGAAATTAGAAAAACAAGTTCATGCTGTTCATGCATGACTATTTGCACACTGTTGTGCAGTAGTCACTCTGCCATATTCAAAAGCTGCCAGCAAGATGTCAAGTCTAGTGGTTGAAACGTTCAAGTGTCGAGCGGAACTGACGCTTCTGAAACCCGATTCAGTTGAACTGTATCGCGTCAATTGCTCTCGCTTGATTGGACATTCATTCGAGACACAAAAATACCTACATTATTGTATGAAAAGAGATTTTACGAGTTGTATTGATACATCTTTAAGGAACTCACTGTGCTATTGATAGAGTCTTGTTTTATTCGGTTTTCAGGCTGAATAAATAAGAAAGAATTCGTTATTTTTTGATCGCCAACAATTGGATAAAAAATTTACCATTATACCCAAGATACAGATAGATAGATTAACACTTTATTGTTCATAAGAACATAATATCCGGAACACATAAAAATAAATACATTGTACAACGGGCGGCTATATCGCTAAAAGCGATTTCTTCCTGGCAACCATTTGCATGGACAGGATAGTTGAAATAGAAATACAGCGGTGTACAAAAATTTATCTCAGAAGAGAACAGTGACAATTTATTTATTTATTCCTATACACACACAACACAACACACACAGATTATACATGGAGCACTGAAAAATAGCTGGTTTTACTGGATATAAAAAAAAATACTGGAAATACTGGTTCTACCATGCAGTTATGGGGTTGCAATTCACTAAGAAGGAGAAAAATCATTGTTTCATAAAAGCAACCATGCTTTCCCTATACCTAAAAATTATTATAAAAACGTAACAGTAAAAGTGACTCATTTAAATAATTTTTGAAAAGCTCAACGTAACTGGACATTAAAAATATTTCCGAGGTGTTTAAAGTATTACAAAAACTTGCCACCGCAACTCACCTCGGATGCAATTTGCTTAGCTCTAACCTCTTTACCGGCCGGTGAGCGGTGGAGACGGATTTTTCCCAGGGATCCTCATTTCAAGCTCAATTTAAAAATAAACTTTGCTGGAATATTTTGACACGCAAAATTAAGTTAAGATCGGTACACTGCACTTCAATTTAACGTAATATTTTAAGATCGGACAAAAAAATTTGAGATACCGTGATCCTTTTGTTACCCACAATCAATAATATGGCACGGTTACGGTAAGCGGGCTAGTTTCGTAATGTGCTGACTAATATGTATGACATAAGCATACAAACATGTCATCTATCGCCAAGGCACGCTTAAATCGGGAATACCTAGCTCTGGTTAAAATGAGAAAGACGAGGTCCAAACAATAGCTGCCAAATTTTCGAACCCCCATTACGAGAACATGTAAGTTCTTATAGCCCTAATAGCCACTTGAACATATTTTTAGAAATGCGAAATCCACTCAAGGGCCTCTCCTTCGAATGTAATCGCTGAGTACCATTAGCGTGCCCAGATTGGCCAGGCCTGTTAGCGAACAATATCCTACCTCGTATTCTAGTGATCCGTAAAAACGAACAGCGATAACCTTTCATTGTCGCACAAAGGGCCCAGTCAGCCGCGAATGGACAAAATTGATTTTGCTCATATTGGACTGAAGGCCATGCAAGACTCGCCTTCATGGCATCTGCTTCGAAAACAGGCGACTGTCTGAAGTGACGGCGAAAATTCCCCAACAAATCCATTTTATAAAATATTTTAAACCTTGTACAAATGAAAACCGTTTCGGACTAAAAAACCATCAGAACCTCTAGATAAACCATTACCTATGCATTTTACATAATTTAGACCTTTATAAAAACATTCAATTGATGATATTTTGTTCATTATTTTATGTCCTTGTCTTGTGTGTGTAATAACCAAATAAACATTATTCTATTCTCTTCTATTCTATAGAACTTTTAATGATATATCTTCATCTTGTCCCAAGTAATTCTATATTTTGATTCTGTCAAAGAAACCTTAGTTTTGTTTGTTATAGAACAATTTTATTGTTGGTTATTCTTTGTTTCGCGTTATAACTTTTCATTTTGACGTCTAGATTTGTATCGCTGTCTCATGTTAGCACGAGTTTCACCCTGATTTCATTCAAAAGTCCTTCGTGGAAAGATAAAAATATCTACTTATATAATAATATAAGATACTTACATATTTTACGAATAAAAATATGATGATTGTCGAATTTTTTTAAGCACTTTTAGACCCCTAGCAGACTACAGACTTTCTATCGGCTGATAGTTGAGACGGGCTATACTTCTCCAAACTCACTACGAGCCGAAGTATATTCCGTCTCAACTATCGAGCGATAGAAAGTCTGTAGTCTGCGAGGGGTCTTAAGGAGAGCATGGCTGCAACTTAATTCTAATTGAGCTTAGTATCAAAAAAACTGGGTTAGGTATATTGATTAAAACAAGTGCTACGTGTACAACATTTAGTTCTTTGAAGCGATTCCCCGTTGCAGTTTCATTAAAATACCTCTATTTCAAAAATGTTGAAAAATTCACGGAATATTAATAATTTCAACAAGCAAATAACAGTGGTGCATCCCGCTCTTTAATCAAAGTTGCAATAACGAAATATTCTTTGTTACGAGTTTCATAAGAGTCTTCCTTGAAAAATATGATCGCGCTCGCTTCAACCAATTAAGAGCGAGGCGGGAATTCTACACGGAATCTAATAACAAACCTTTGCTTGATATATTCTCTTCTTGTTATCTATCTCTTAGAACACACTGGAACAAAGAGTAAGTATCTTTACAAACATTCTCTAGAGGACTTAGAAATACCTTTAATGTGTCTACACTTTTATAAGCAATCCAAAGTGATTTCTATGAATAAACTTATTTTGAATTTTATTTAGAAAATTGTTTTGTCACTGGTTTATAGAAGTTTATTTTGTGGGTAAAACCAAATCATATACATAATAATATGTACTTACCTATATAGTAGTTTTCTTTCATTATTAATAGTGGTGCCAATAAAATGAAAATATCACGTATTCCAATGATAAACTTTATTCTAAATGAAAACCACAACCAATAAAACAAGCAGTATAAAATTATTCACAAATTCTCCGGTTACAAATAAGCGCTTCCAATTTATCATGTCCAAGAAGTTGTAGGTTAGTCTGTCTTCGTTTGCTAAAAAGCGAAGAACGTTACGTTCCACCAGTTTTTACTGCTACCACCAGTTTTTCCACAGTTTTTATCTTATCTTCAGAATCGGGAATATCCACTATAACAGCTCTATAACTATTATTATTATTATTTCAGCCATCAGTGTCCCACTGCTGGGCAAAGGCCTCCCCCCACTCCCTCCAGACATCCCGGTCCCCAGCAACATCCCTCCATTCCGCCAAAAACTGATCTAGCTCGTCCCGCCATCTCTGTTTTGGTCTGCCGCGTCGCCTTCTCGCTGGGTCGGGGCGCCACTCGGTGGCTACCTTCGCCCACAGCTCACCTAGCATGCGGCAGACGTATGTCCGGCCCAATTCCACTTCAGCGTAGCGGCCTTCAAAGCTCTATAACTACTGAATAAAATCTTATTTCAACTCATAGTTGAAGCAGTTATTATTTCTAGCTATCAAAAATGTCGATACTTTTTTAATGTATTTATAGCTTGAGTACGATTAGATATATTAGAGAGATACGATTGAGTGAAAGATGATGAACTGAAAAACGGAACTTGCGACGACAGTCAAAAACGGTATTTTTGTGTAATAATCAGTGGAAAAATCAGACATTGCCTTAACAGTTATAGCATTACGGTCGTCTTATGCTTGTCACCGCATCTTGGAGCACAAAAACTGTATGAATAATAGTGCACTCTACGTAACATAGGGATTTGAAGAGAAATGTGTGAATAGCATTGTGGTAAAGACTAGCGGCTTTGTCCAAGACGCTTATCCCGAGAAAGGTTGGGTACTGCGCAAACTTGTGACGAGGGTGTTAGCATCGTAAATTAATATGTATGACCGCATGTAATAATTCAAAAGTATGTATACTGTCAGCAAGATATTTATGACAATAGTCAAGTTTCCAATGTACTTATTTTGTGCTCTGTGGGTCATCAAGCCAGAGGTCTGATTCTTTGCCAAGTCTTACTTTATACAATGCCATTGGCTTAACTTTGTGACTACAAAACATTAACAGCCTTACCATAAAACATGACATAGTTATTTCTCTGAATAAACCAAGAATAACCATATTTTGAGAATTTACACTCAATATTATTGTGCTGAAATTCAAAGTTCAAAGTAAAAAATCCGTAGAAATATTATTTTTATCATCTCTGGCATTAGAAACTTCTAGATAGAGTTGAATCGCAAGTCATCGCACATAAAAATTGAATTGCCGTCAGCATACAACCGTTCCTAATCCAATTTATTTCTCCACTATCTGCGAACGTGAAAATTCAAGTTTCGTATCGATTTTACTCTCAATTCCACACATATTTGGTCTGCTGCACCTTTTAGCGCAATAAAAATAATCTTCTTTGTTCGACGGTCCATGGCACACATGGCACAGTATACTTCGAATCGTTTGACATGAGAAGAATATTGATGTCACTTTCCGTTCAAAGATTTTATTATTATAATTTTGGAGCCTGTATTATTTTCCCTTGGGCCAGTGCGATTAGGTCTAATCCCTTACTGATGAGTACAGTCTTTTTTATTTTCCATCACTGGGATTCAACGTTAATACACTCCAAGATTTTACATACCTCTTTCAGTCAATGTTTTTTTGTGAGAAATGGACTTGAAGAATATTAGTTTTGAATATGGAGGAATGTAGCGGAAGAGACATACCAAGGAAAAAATGGATGGACTGTGTAAGCGATATTGGTAAAAAAAAAATTGAACGTTGCTTGCTGATAGGTCAACGTTGAAAAGAAAAACCTAGTGCCTATCCCAACATAAAAGTGTTTTAAGGGCAGAAAGATGATGATGATTTGTATATCAAATTGTGATTTTGTGACCAAATTGGAACGACTAAGGCAACAATCGCACGTTACCGAGCCTGTATTCCCCGAAAGCGTTTCATGGAGCTCTGACAACCACAGGAACACGACAGTATTTGGTAATAATAACGCTATTTGGCTGCAATCTTTTGCAAGATAGAGCTGTTCTTCCTCAAATAGGTTGTCTCTAGCGAAAATCATGCAGTGTTACGGTACTGTTACGGTACTGTTAAATCCTTGTCGTGACGTAGATTGTCTCGGCGCATTTATGTTCTTTGCCACTACCAAATTTTACCAAATAAAGCGCCGTGACTTTAAACAGAGTGCTTAAAAAAATAATAAAAAAATTATCGGTACCTCACTAGGTACCGATTAGTCAAAATCGGGGAACAACAGTAGAACATATTGATACATTAGCGTCAACAACTCTAACCTGTTCAATACAAACCGCAGTACGAACTGCTTAAGGGGGTTACCAATTGATGACGCTGACTGTACATGCACAAATAGAATTCCACAAGCATAACACTTTAAGGTTTTACCTTCGCCATAATCGGAAAAAAGCGAATAGGTAAAAAAGGTGGTTTTACTGCGCAACAAAGTAGCATGGATGTATTAGTACCTATCTAACTACAGCTATACCTTTATTGACCAAAAAATCCTACTGGATTTTATATACTGTTCGAACGATCCATAACAAAGCGGCCTTTGCAAACAGGAATTGTTGTTCCAGTCCAAAATTGATATATTCTGAGCCCTACATATTAAATTGAGTTAAAATACATCAATGTTGTGATAATAGGCCTGAACACTGCGCCTGATAAATGCAGAAGTAATGCCCGTAAAGATTCTTGCTATGCTTTTAAATCTGGCGTTATTCGCAAGCTCAAAATATAAATTGTATTTACCTTTTACTGTACCGAGTTCAGTAGACAATGACATTCCAGGGGAGTCAGGGGTATAGTGAATATGTTCAAAGGTAACTTATTAAAAACTGAAATCTAAAAACCATAGTCCTCATCTATACAGCCCCCCTAGCCATGTTACGGCAGGACCAGGTATGCACATGCCTACAACTAGGTAAACTATCTTGTCAGATGTGGTCAATACGTGTTGAGCTTACTAAGATATTGGTATCCTAGATGTATTAGTGCGCATATTATTGTTTTTACATCTTGATGTACGGCCGTGACGTAGTTTAAACTTGCTATCTTCTGATTGAAAGTCGTGAATACATGCTTATCACGTTGTGTTTGTAATACCAAAAATATAGCTAAAATCCATGGGTAGGTACGAGTTTTTGTGTTAATTTGTTTCGCAAACTTTTACATTCAGTTCAGAACTTTGCCTGGACTAGGTCATTAGATGCGAGTCAAAAGCAATTTGTAAAGAGAGCGCCTTGTTAGCATGCAAATACAATCCTAAAGATTCCTCCAATATTCAAGTCATTAGTGTTTGTGTGGACTGCAGCAAAAAGGAAACCGCGTGGCACTGTGGATGACAATTTAATAATAGAGCCACATTTTGCCGCAAGCCACTTTTTATGCAATATTATTTTATTTTTATCAAGCAATTATTTAAATCAAAATAGTGATATTAAATAAATCAATAAATAATGCTGGACTTTCCACACAGCATCATCTAGCCCCAAAGTAAGCAGAGCTTGTGTTATGGGTACTACATGACTGATATACTACTTATATACTTTTTTGTTTGTAAATACATACATATTTTACATAGAAAGACCCAGACTCGAGACAAATATCTGTAGATCATACAAACATTTGTCCCGCGGTGGGGATCGAACCCGCAACCTTTTTCGTCGCAGGCGGACCTCCTCCATCCACTGCGCCACAGAGGTCGTCATTATTGATATCAAACGACGGAGACTTGGTATATAAGTTGATGACCATATCTAAAAAACGATGTCTAAAAAAATATGCTAAAGATGTATTTTGACGTGTCTCTGACAACGCCCCTAAAACATTTAAGAGAATCTTGAAGAGTGACTGGATTTAGATCCCTCGCAGACTACAGACCGATCTACCTAGACTATCGGCCGATAGTTGAGACGGGCTATACTTCTCCATACTCATTACGAGCCGAAGTATGTTCCGCCTCAACTATCGGCCGATAGAAAGTCTGCAGTGTGCGAGGATGCGTAAGGGAATGATTACAGTGTCCACAACGAGTAAACAGATAAACTGAATCAGTAAGCAAAACTAATAAATATGTCTTTTATTCTTGTCTGATTCCTACAGAAAAAGTAAAGCTGAGTTGATAGATTTCAAAAAAACCTAGACGGGTTTTGAACTCGTAACCTCGGCTTTACTACGTGAGTCAATAGTACTCAAAAATCAGGTTTTCGTGAAACTCGCTGACTAGCAAATGCGTGATTGGAGGCTCAAAACGACTCTCTCCAGACGAATGTAACAAAGGGATGTAAAGGGATAATTCAAAAAAGGACATCCTTGAAACGCCCAATTCTTCGCTTCATTTCACAATCCCCTCAATCCGCGTTAAAAAGAGTGATTCGCTTTGCCCAGTCAATTTGTTCCTTCACGGCAAAATCTGACTCAATCATGATTTAAATGTCATTAATCAATGGGTGCGGATCTTATTAAGGTGCCTAATGGAGTCTTTTGTTTCTGTCACTTGTCGATTTAAAATGTCTTTGAACAAGTAAATAAATTATTTAAATTATTTGAAGTGATTCTACCATTTATTACTAAAATTTTATCTTTACGCAAAAGTCCACACTTGGTGGTTTTAAGGAAGAAGTGCAACGTACAAATATGGGTGGTCATACTATGCAGCGTTGCGATAAAGTAATTATCCATAGCTTTCCGTACCTATAGGTCTATTTCTGAAATAGCTTCAATATTATGCAGAGAAACCTCCCCCCCCCCCCCGACTTCATCAATCCCCAGGAGTCGTTGTCACCAGGCCACGATCTGCCGTGGCCGGCGTGGAAGTCACTGAACCGACTCCGCACTCAAGTCGGCCGTTGCAGACTGAACATGTGTAAATGGGGATTTAGGGAATCAAGCTTAACGCAGTATGACTGTGGTGCTCCAGTTCAGTCTATGAAGCACCTACTGGTGTGCCCCTTGTGCCCTGAGACCTACAAGAGAGGACCTCAATGCTGCCTCAGAAAGAGCTATCAAAGTGGCCTATTAAAACTCCAAGTGTATCTGATGAAGTGCATCGACACGACAAGAAGAAGAAGTAAATAATGCCTTCTTTTCTTGCATGTATTTTTAAGCATTATTGCTGCTACTATAAGCTTAAAATAGCGAACTATAAAAGCATATAAATGCGGATTACATTTAAGCTTTGCGGTTAGCTTTTAGCGTTGAATTAATCGCTGTTGTATTGTGATTTTCATTAGAGCGAGCAAGTGGGCCATTCATTGTGCCCTACTTAAAATTAAAATTTCATTAATGTTTCAAAACTTGATCTTATCAAGCAAGCGTCTTTTATTGCACTTTAAACTTTGCTGAAAATTAGGTATATTACCTATAAATCATAATAATATATTCCAAGGCAATCACAATCAACAAAAATAATCTTTTAATCATGAGAAATTCAGTTTCAAACAAATAAGGAAGGCTTAAAGGCTAAACTTGAATTAATTTTCAAGGTAGCTGCAAAATTATTAGCAAGAATTTGGAGCCCAAGAGACTGGGTTAATCTGATTTTACTTGGATAAGGTAATTTTAATTTTGTTTTGGTTACTTGTATTAATTTACTTGTTACTTGCATCCTGCTTTTATCATTCAAACAAAAACAACGACAGAAATACCCCTAAGGATGCAAAAAGACTACACAATATGTTGTGCATACCCGACATAATGTGGGACAAACGGATAATACTTAGCTAAATAAATATAATGCAGTTAATAAATAATAGTGTACGTACATAGTAACATTGGCAGTAAGGTAAAGCAAAACTAGGTCATTTCAATAATGTAGCAAAATAAAAATCCCATTTGGTTCATCGCCAAATTGTTCTCCTGATTTAATTTCGCAGCGTAAAACAAAGTATACGAACGAATAAACCTATAGATTCGTATTAATGTAGCTAGATTTTTATAGGGTAGCTTGATCCGTAAGACCGGGGTATAAATCTAGATTTATAACTGAAAGTTCTTTATTGCGGGAGAGATTGGTTGCTGAAAAAATGTGAATGAGTTGCTTCTGAATATTAAAATCGAGAAATATCGTAG
This sequence comes from Epirrhoe alternata, assembly GCA_963565295.1. Taxonomy (NCBI): domain Eukaryota; kingdom Metazoa; phylum Arthropoda; class Insecta; order Lepidoptera; family Geometridae; genus Epirrhoe; species Epirrhoe alternata. Next base: position 4,368,882 of record OY751381.1, on the reverse strand, counting down.
CTTTGCGAAGATTAAACTTTTAGTTTCTGTTCGATTTTTAAACGTGGATTATAATAAAAGATTGCCAGTGTTTTTGTAGTAATCTATTTTTATTTGCTTTTACGTCGAACTCATTTCGAGCTTTGATTTCGTTACAAATCAAATAAATCTGGGCACGGTGTTTATGAAAGCTTAATAACTTTGATCGTCAAATTAATTGTATAAATCAATTTCTAGTAAGATTAAAATACATTGCTGGAATTTACAGATTTTACATTTGTACATACTTGGTAAATACTAATATCATCTCTTTTCAATAAGAAGAAATAAACAGTGACAAAGATATAATGAGAGTTGCTTAAATAAACTGAGTTCAGTAAACATCGTGAATCGATTCATTTTAGTTAGTTACAGTAAAGAGGACTTGGAGCTTAACATAACCTAGCAGCTATAGGGATCCAAACACGACATTCTAACGTTATCAAATGTGCATTGAGCCACCTCAATACACATTTGATTACGTAAAAATTGCGCGATCTGAGTATGTTCCATAATAAAATTAGGGTTACTGAATTACATTACTATTTTGACTACTAGTACTCGTACGTACTATATAGTACTTTTAAGTTGTTTAAACTTTTTTTAAATGTCAACACCAGAATCACCATAACCTAAAAAGTTCAAAAAAAGTGTCCCGTTCTTTAAAGGATCATTTTTGAATTTCACTTAAAATATTTTCACCACTCTCTGGTTCGAAAGAAGTAGTAGGTGACACGACAGGATTTATTTAAACCTAATCCATCCCTGTGCTGGGCAAAGGCCTCCTCCATATCTCTCCAACCATCTCTCTCCTTCGAGATCTCCCATCACTCTGTCGAAGGCGTCAATATCGTCCCGCCAACGTTTCCTTGGCCGACCACGACCCGAAACACGAATAGGAATCATATTTTTTTTTATGTTTCAAAGTAAAAAATGGATTAAAATAATAGACTAGCCAAACAAGTGCTAAAGGCACACATTGCAATCGGATGTTGCTGTATCGAACGAATCGGAAAACGATAAAGTACGATACTACTAAATTAGTTACGACTACGAACTGTGTAAAAACCATGAACGTTGTTTAAAAATATTGCAATAGCTACTCGTATAGTTTAAAATGTTTTTTAAATTGCAAAAATAGTTTGTGTTATTGTTTCTAAGCCTTAATGGAATTTGAAACCGGGCTAGTGCAGAATATGTTAGTGTTATTCAACACTTGTCCGGTTTTTATTCGATGGAGAGCTAATTTAGGTAGCAAATTAGTATACTAAAAGTTTATTCTCAACTTGCAGTATTTAGTAAAATAAAATTCTATCAAGGTAAAACAAAGTTGTGAGCCAGGAGACAATCTGTTTTGTTTTTAGATGGCGTGCCTCTGTCATGGCTTTGTCTAGCCAGGGTTGTCATTTCGATGACCTATCAAAATTATAATAATGATTACGGTAAATGAACATATTGTATCGTCTAATAAAATTTTATGAACTAATTTAATTAATAATATAATATGATGTTTTACTGTTTCTAGTCTAGTATATAAACACGTTCTTGTCAAAACATCATTACACGATAATTAAACCGTATTACGTAGGTACAATTAGTTTACCAATTAGTTTACCCGATAAACGACCTATCCAATTATAGTATTATTCTAACTAGAACAGTATATTTTAATTTTGACATGTTACTAAAATGTTATCTCAAAATGGCTTCCATTCATAGTGAAAGACGTGTTATCTTAGCTCATCATGTTACCTGAGACCTATTATGTAACAATCTGGAACCATCTGCGCCCCACTATGTGTATAGGGGTAAACTGACACGCTTAAAGCTGTGTACACACCTGCTGTGCTTAGTGATATGAAACTAAACAGTATCACGACTGTATTTCTAATTATTGGTGATTTCTTGCCGAAGCAAAACTCGACAGTCTGAGCCATCGTCGTGAGGTAGCGAGTTTGTCGGTCTTCTACAGATTGTACTACGGTGAGTGTGCCCAGGAGCTACACGACCTTATTTTGCTTTCACCGTTCTTTTACAGGGACTTCAGACGCACAGCTGATTATCATCCTCACCTGTTTGATATTCCACTTGTTAGAACTAAGCGCTTTCAAAGTTATTTTATTATACGCACTGCAAAAATTTAGAATCAGCTTCCAGCGTCTGTATTTCCACTGACGACCCTGTTGTTTTCAAGAAGAGAGTTAATAGGCACCTGGGTGGGCTCGCTTCATCGTAGACCTCATTCTTGTCTATGTAAGTTTCGAAGTCAAGAGCTGACCCGAATATCATAAAAAAACAAGACATTCTCTCAGATCACGTCAATCGTGATTCGTTGAAAATGTCTAAGAAGTTATCATTGAATGAATGAATGAACACTTTATTGTACACCAAGAAATTAACAAAAACACATTTAAAACAATTACAAGTTCTTAGTACAATGGGCGGCCTTATCGCTGAAAGCGATGTCTGAGGGAGTGGTAGTTAGAAATACATTTAGCATAAGCCCACAGTTTGCAAAGCTTTTTTTTAAGTGGGTTTTTCTTCAAATAATAAAAAACAGGATCGCATCTGTATCCTATAAGTGCGGAAGACATTATATCAGATCGTCGTACACTCAAGACCCCTTGAAGGATGTCTTACTAAATCAGGGGCTAGTCCAAATCGATTTGGCTCATGTTGTCGAATTTTTGAGAAAAAATATTGCAAAGTAAAGCATGTGTGCACGTAGCCTAGAACACACTTACCTAACATACAGAGACGACAACGAGCGACATTTTGAAGGGTACTCTATCTATTTAGATGAAAGGGTTTATCTATCAATATGCCATTGGGATCTTCGCCATTCAGGGTTGGCTGCGATGTTTTGGTGCTACTAAAATCAAATGGTTTTAGATAAATATGTCCACAATAAGCTCGTAGATGACGTAAAGGTACAGTAATTCGCATTAGCTTGTAATCTAATTGACAAATCTTTGTGTTGGATCTTGAGAACTCATATTATTTTGTGAGTAAGTATATTTTTTCTTAAAAAATTCTCAAAATAGTGCTTATAACTGCTTCTCAACTAAATAATAAGCTAGTAATCCTTTCTTTAAACTCCGTCGAATTTGCACAACTTGTACGATTTTACCGCGTTTCATATTACGGTGGCAGTTTCTTTGAATCTTTTTGCCTGATAAATGGGACATTTGTATGTAATTGAATGAGGTCAAAGCCAAAGGGACATATAATTCTAAGGATATGACTGATTATTTGGGTGTCGAGTCCACTCCATTAATCAAGAGTTAAGGCATGGTTTCCAGAAAACCATAATCTTAACATTTTGATGTTAATGTGGTTTTGGAGGAGATATAGATACAAGAGGTTTGAAGCTTTGGTTAGCTTACCACAATTACCACGCTATTTGGGCATAGTTGCCTTATTGATTCCTGGAAGGTTTGAATTGTTTTTATTAAATAATGTCTAATTAAATCAGCAGTATTTATGAAAAAGTTTGCACTCGGTCACTCTTACGAAGATGGAATGCATACGTAATTGACGAGTAGGCAAAAATTAAAAAGAAAAAAGAGCGGCAAAACAGGAGGCAGAGTCTGGACACGGGTGGATAGATTGGGTTGCTGAATAAAATTGATGATTATGTTTGTATTTATGAAATAAATAGGTATTGTTATATTGGAATACTGTGTTTGGCCATTTCTGAGATATCCTTTATTCCTAATACCAAAATAAAACTGAATCAAGACTGGGAGACAAACCTGTGAGACAAAGTCGACCAATGACTTTTTATAAGTATTATTGCAGCAGTAATTTTTCAGAGCTTAAGCATGTAAGCATTCACGATCATTTCAAGAATTTCTAAGGGATCCTACTTTTGTCGTACACTATTGTCGAGGTAGGTAATACGTTACCTACCTCGACAATAGTGTAATTCCTTGTTGAAAGCTAGTACCCTACGTCGACAAAAATACAAATATCATAACAGCACTATGACGGTGAAGATATCTTGGAAAAATGAAGCTTAGTGATCGATTTTGTTACCCAAATGGCGTTATGTAAGCGAATTTGATCCTAATCTGCTGTTTTGTACGGAAAAACACTTTTAGACATTATAAAGGTATTGGTTATGCCACCAGTTTTTTGGCACTTTTCAACCTGGGGCCCTATTGTGTAACATAACTGGCAATGGACATCGGTTTCATTCTGACATTTGAAACCTAGTCTGGACTTCAATTGTCATTTTTGTATTGTGTGATTGGTTGAGCTCTATTGGGATGACAACTGGGAATGGATTTCAAGTTAGACAATAAGGTTGCTGTATCTGTTGAGCTATCTGTTTAAAGATAGTTTTAACGATCCTTAGATGGTTCTAGTGTATTTTTGAGTTATGATTTTAATGTTACCGTAATAATTTACAATGATAACAATATAAGATGGTATTGTTTTAATAGTGGCGACATTTTGGAGAAGGGCCAGGTCAAAAGTACCCTAAACCGACGAGCATGTATGAAGAATGTAATGAGAGTGAATGAGGCGAAAGTTGTGTGTCAGGATCGTAGCGACTGGAGATCCGTGGTCTCTGCCTACCCCTTTGGGAAAGAGGCGTGACTTTATGTATGTATGTATGTATGTTTTAATAATTATTTTCTTGTGAGAACACTGAACCCAGCATCAAGTCTAAGATTGCGTACGCTTAAAGTACCAGGCGTTCAGAACTTCGTTAGTGGTTATGAAATCACAACTCGCATCCAATCAATGCATTAACGTGTTCACGGGCGTGTAATGCTTGTTTAGTCAGCATGGTCTGCTCAACATAATTGATTACCTCTAGCAGTGATTGGACTGGTCTTATTTACCTACTCATATCATTTCGCATGCATGCTTATGTGTGTCTGCTGTATCAACCAAGCGATATTGACACTATGTCTTACTTACAAATACAAGAATTGAATGCATAGTGCATGAACCTACGAAATTATGTATAATTTGCTGTTTTGCACGGAAGCGCTCGTGGTCGTGCTTGCTTAGTCGTTCTTGATAGATCGTCGAAGTTAAGCAAGGTTCGAAACGGTCCGTAAGTGGATGGGTGACCGCCAGTGGCATTTTCATCTGAGCGCTTCCGTGCCTCGGAGGGCGCGTTAAATTGTCTGTCCCGGCTATTTAAGTCGTTATGCCATGACGGAGGCCTTAAGGCGGCCTAACAACTCCGTAACCAGAGTTGGCCACTGACTCATACGAACTTACTTACTTATGTATACCTAATTAAAATGAGTACCTGACTTACGACATTCTTATAAACCCATTTATTTATCTTCTGTATCCCACTACGTCAGTAAATGTCTCCAAACTCCTGCAATATCTCCAAAATCATGAAAGTTCTTCAGTTTAGCTACAAATATCACAACTATTCTATACATTGGTAAATCAGGATTTCCTCCACCACAGTGTGCAGTTAAACCATACGAAAGCACTGTAATTTACGCCACCGAAGAAATAATAAGCCACAACAAAGCAGTAGCAGAACTCATATAAATCTGCCTAAACTACAAGTCGAAGCATTTTCCAATACTACGGTGGGCATTAAGGGTACGTGTTTGGATTTGACCTCTAATTCCAACCAGATCAGTACGATTGGGTAAGGAAACTTAATTAGGAATTAATTCCAAGTATATTTTTGGGAAGGTATAGAAAGCCCCTTCGACAATCCCCTACCTCCACTCAGATGAGATGCTCACGCTCAGGGGATTTTTAGACAAAAAAAGGTCTAAAATCCCCTGAAACATTAATTTTAATTAAATCATTTTTAGTTTATTATTTTCTAAATATAATACCTACACACAACTGATCAATCTGTGTTTTTTGACGTGTTAACGTCTTATAATTCGATGGAGCCGGCTGCACGCACGAAAAAACATGACGTCATGCGTCGTTACCTCGCTCTGAGGCGTTCCATGTAAGGCTTGAAGTGCAAGCGAGAGCGCGGAACGAGCGACAAAGAAGCACAAACGTCGTCACGTTCTACTATCGTCAGTAAACCGATCATAAGTCAAAGTCAAAGTCAAAGCCGAAGCCGAAGCCGAAGCCGAAGCCGAAGCCGAAGCCGAAGCCGAAGCCGAAGCCGAAGCCGAAGCCGAAGCCGAAGCCGAAGCCGAACCATTTTTTTACATATGATTTAGAATTTGATGAAAACGAAGATGATGGCTACACAATATTTGAAATACGTCATGAATTCCGTCCGAGCCAGCTCCAACTTCTATGGACCAATATTGATATCTGAAATAAAGATTTAATTCAAATAGAACTATAGTGACTTATAACAAATCACCTAAGTCTATGTGCGATGTGATGACGGCATCAAGAGGCAACATACATTTTGGATGCGGGAGGCACAATGAATGGCGTAACCAGAGAGAAGCCTACACAAAGCGGTGGGGCATTATCGGCAGTGGATGATGATGAGGAATTCTTACGTAGGTATTTTTTCTAGTTCATCCTAACTTTGTCTGGAAGAAATTGCTCACAGCGATAAGACCGTCCATTGTACTTCGCTTTAATTTTTTTTTGTATCTTTGTTTGTATTTTGGGATGTCCATGTGGTGTACAATAAAGTATTTTCTTGTTTCTTCAAACAGTTATTGTTTTTAAAGTAAGTACGGTACTTATTTTACTTTCCAAACTGAATCGAAATGTCTCTAATCGGTGGGCAGATGGTCTGAAAAGTTCGAAATAAATGTGTCTGCTGTTAAGGTTAATCCATTGAACTTTGTTTTGAGGTAATTAATTATTGGGAAATATTTTAAAATGACAACTTTAAAGTTTAATATTTAAAATACCTATTACAGGTTATATTTTTATTGAAATGAAACTCTGTTTAACGCTTGTTTTTGTTTATCATACGAGTACCTACTTAATAAAAAAAAACTCACCATGGATTTCTAATCTTTTATTTTTATTCCGTATTACTTATTTTATTTTTATATGAAAAAAAATATCTAAGCTTTCTATTCTGATAGATATTTTTTATTTTATTTATTTAATAATGTCTACCAACGATTGTTACATTAATACCTGAATATAGTCTGATAATGTTAAATAGATTAGGTAGGTATAATTATAATATTCTAAGTACCACAGGTACATGCAATCAAGCACTTACCATGCTCTAATACACACTGCTAAGTATTTCACACTAATCACAGTAATTTGGTCAAATATATTGTATTGACAACATACTATTACAATCAGTGATATTTCATTTCCGAGCTCAATTGATAAATTATAGGTAATTATGCAATAGTCTTACATGCTCACGAATAATGCTCTATTTCAATGAATTAGATTTGTATGACTTGTGTTGCAGTGAAAGTATGAAATGCGGTAGATATTACTACTTACTTGCACAGAGACTTTTACTGCGAGCTATAGGTAGAGGATTTTTTTTATTTTTTATTCTAAGGTGATTAATAACTTTTCAACTTTGAGGGCTCTTACTTTACTTAATGCATATTTGCATGAGGTCCAACATGTTGACATTTAATGACAATCTTTCCACTATTTTAACACCTTGAGAATGTACTTAAGTTTTAATTTCAGATAGTTAGCTTTATGGCTTTGTACTGTAAGATTTCTATCAAAACTGTTATAAATAAATAAGTCAAATAAATAAATAAAAGTGTCAAAGTATTTCTATTTGAATTTAAAACTCATTTTCTTAATTTAATAATGTAGATTGAATAATATTAATTAATAATATTAATAATTAATTTAAATTACAGTTATCACGAATCGGTGATAACTGTAACGTTGTTTTATGTGTAGATAATGTAGATAAACATAAATTTAGTTTTTCTTAAAACTGTGTATTAAAATGAAGCCAATTTCTTAGCTTATTTTATGTTCAAATCACTGTCATAGCCTCTAAGGTAAGGTAAGGTCCATTAATGTATCGGTTGCAATCAATCACTAAGACTAATCCAAGTGACTACTTGTAAACATTCACTGAGATAGTGCACATGCGTCAATTTCAGACATGGACGCTGACATGGCTACTATCGAATTGTATAGCGATATATAATTTGTCACGGTCAAACATTACACTGTTATTGATCTATCTGTATCAATAAATTGGATCTTTTATATTCGGACTATCATTTATTACTGCTGCCTTGTGTGGTCGATATTTATTGGGCAATAATGCATGCGACATCAAGAATATGACTCGATTTACAATAGTGAAATGAACGGTGTTTTACGATATGAACAAAATGTAAATATTAACATACAAATAGGTAATGGATTAAAATTTCAGGCCATTCTACATTATTTACTTTACAAAGTTGGAAAATTGTTCAGAATATGGGCTCGAGTCAATGAATAATTAAGTTGAAACCGTACATCTTTTCAATATTAAAAATAACACGAGTATCTACACTTTCAGGCTTTATGCGTCTTTTAATAAATTTTGGATGAGGCCAAACGAGCGTTATTTTTTGATAATTAAAACACAAACATCATCATCATTGGCCTGCCCTTATCCCGCTCATGCGGGGTCGGCACAACATGTTCTCCTCTTCCGCTCTCCTCTATCACTCGTCATCTCTGTATCATCTCATTTCTTTTGCATATCTACTTTCACACAATCCATCCACCTTTTCTTAGGTCTACCTCTGCTCACATATCCATCCACATTCATTTCCATCACCCTTTTAGTTACATAAATTTCATATTAATTAAAACACAAACAACATAGCAAAAATGAGTCTCTTATTTTACATTCAAGAGACACAGAAAAATCATTTTCTGTTGCGAACCAAAACACGAAAACAAAATAAAGGAGTGATAAATACCAGATATATATAATTCAAAATGCTCCTTAGACCTTTAAGTGCGATTCGTGCACATATTTAATTTATAAATCGAAAACAAAGAACTGTCCTTGTGCTAAATAAAAAAAAAATGAAAGCTGTGGCCCAGTAGGTATCAAATATCGATAGATGTATGGAGTAAAAATATTGGTACGCATAAATTAAACAAACGTGACTAACTCGTACAAGCCCAAATGCTGTACATCAAAGGAAATGTATGAAACACTTGATTGACATCCATCAAAAAAATTGTTGTTTGGTCAGCAGTGTACTGTGTAATGTGTATTTTAGGGTCAATTCACACTAAATACGAAGAAACGTGATGGAGCGTGCACTTATTCATATAGAAAGATTTCCATCTCATCATACAATTATTATACAATGTGACATTGTGTTTATTCGTGCGGTAACGGCGATTTATAGTACCTGGTACTATTAAAACGTCCTTAGAATCCTAGACCCGTGCTATTACAAAAAAATTCCATAGTATCGAATCGTGGTGTAAACTAACCCTTAGACCTCTCGCAGACTACAGACTTTCTATCGGCCGATAGTAGAGACGGGATATACTTCTTCATACTCATTACGAGCCGAAGTATATTCCGTCTCAACTATCGGCCGATAGAAATTCTGTAGTCTGCGAGGGGTCTTATATTTGACGTTTCATGTAAATTTTATTTCACTCGTAATGTTAAGTGTGGTGCATCATGATTTATAAAAGAAAAGAACAAAAAGGAATTCTGCGCTTTGCAAAATTGTTCGAGGTTGGTACCACTAGACCGCCTCGCATTTAGGCAGGAGATGTGAGAATTTCCTCGCTGTAGGACACTCAAGCTACCTGTAGTGGCCCTTAAATAGGCTTTGAACGTGTCTTTTTGCAAGAAAACTGGGGATTTTTAATGGCAGAGAACATTTACTTTGTTTTTTGTGCCGCTTTGTAAGAATACTTACCTATATAGTTTGTTTTCAAAATTCTATCGGGGTATTCTGTCTAAGCGACGTGTGAGTCGTGAGCGCATATTAAGCTGAACGGATCAGCGTGGTAATGCCGCCAGTGTTTTGGGCATGCATCTGGTTAACAGAGACCTGGATTTATTGATCCGTAGATTAACTTTATTCTACTTTATTATTTTTTATTGTGTAAAAATTAAGTAAATAATTTAGTTTCTGTAAAAACGAAAACAAATAATAGAATAGAATAGAATAATGTTTATCTAATACTAATATTGTAACGAGGAAAGATTTGTTTGTTTGTTTGTATGTTTGTTTGTTTGAAATGAATAGGCTCCGAAACTACTGGACCGATTTGAAAAATTCTTGCACCAATAGAATGCTACATTATCCCCGATGAACATAGGCTATTTGATCCCGGGGAAGTGAAGTTTTCCCGAGGGATCGCGGGTAACACCGCGGCCGACAGCTAGTTTGGTATAATAAGAATGTTTCTTAAAGTAAAAATTAAAGCTCTTTCTAAGTAGAACCCAGCCCTAATACCGGTATTCTCGATACCGGTACACCTTTTAATTATAATCCATATCATAACCACAGACAATGCCAGCTGGATATAAAATCATTGTATGATTAGGTCATTTTGCAGTAATAGCTGGTTTGAGTTAAACTGACAGTCAGTCACGAGTCAAGCTCAAGGTTTCGAATTGAAACCTTAACCCTGGGATTAATGCATTAATAATACACGGATTAGTACTGGATGTGACACAAAATATCACTTAACTTCAATTTTCTATAAATCAATGGATTTGCGTTTCGTAAAATTTATATGCGCTTTAACACGAGCTCTGAACGGTGAAGGAAAACATCGTGAGGAAACCAGTTAGTATTCTTATATAGGCGGCGATGGGCTTGCAACCTGTCTGTTGGGGATACAGTCGTGACCCTGTTTTGTTTTGCAATCAGGAGTGCAGGTTGTTTAATGCTGTGATAAGCGCAATAATTGACATAAAATGTAGGATTTTTTTCATATCAATTGTGCTAAAGACCGATTGAATCTCCAGAAATAAGTACCTGTAAAATATTTTTCATTTCTTATTTTTTATGAATAAAATATTATAAGTAACAATGTAATAAATTTAAAAAGAAAACTGACTAAATTCTTGTACTAGGTGAGTTGGTTAAAAATGCGATCAGTCTAATTGTGTTGGTGTTTTAATTTTTTTTATATGTATAGGGAAGTACTTGCTTACTATCCAAATTGCACATTATAAAAACTGAAGTAGGTTAGATATTTAATTTGTCCGATCCAGATAATATTATCTTGGGCACAACCACAATGCAATTCGGATTATTCAAATGCATTGCAATAGATAGAGATTGACTTTAATTAGGTAAACTCACTGTGTATTTGAACAGCTGTTTGCATACATATTGCAGTTAATTGAAGGTAGAATTATGTTTATTAATATTGAAGTAAGTTTTATAGGAGATTTAGTTATTTTTCTCGGAAATAATGATAAATCAAACTATAAATATAGGAAAGCATTTTTTTTTATTTATACATGTAGGTTTCATATAGGTTATACATATTTTACAAATCTATGGGGGAGGCCTATGTTCAGCAGTGGACACTAGATGGCTGAGATGATGATGATGATACATATAGGTATAATTCCCTCATAAATATATTTTTCTATATTTTCTTTGGAGCGATATTTTCTTACGAGTATTAACTAAGCAAGATATTAGGCGGAAATTGTAAAAATGCAGTTTTCAAGATTATTTTAACATCATCTTCCTAAAATATTTTATCTTATTGCAGATAACACAGTTATTAAAAGACAATAACTTAAAAGGTCAAGGCCTAACTATAATATAAAATAAAAATTAAAAAAAAAAAAATTGTTAAAAATTTGTTTTAATACCGATTTTGACATAGTTTGATAAATTTTTACATATTTAACATTTTATACCCTATAACATCCCCGGGATCATTTATTTGCACAAAATGTGGTCGTGGCTGCCACATAGACATTTACTGCCATGAACGAAAATGTTCGAAATCCACATGTGGTGTTACTTGACTGACGTCACCTAAATCATCTTTAAAGATGGAAGAGGCCAATGTATTGTTTTTTTTTTAAGTTGGAATGTAAAATATAAAAAGGTCAAGGAATCAAAAAAAAAGGAATCTGTATAAAATTAGATCAGTTCATATAGCAACAAGGAATAAATCCTTAAATTAGAAGAAGAAAAAATGCAACAATTCAATCTCTTTGCAGAGTTTTATCATTGCAGTATTTCATGCTTATTTTACAGCAGGAAGTGAATTTTGCTAGACCATACAAATTAACTTATTCCTGTCTAGTCTTCCTGATGATGATAAGACATGTTGAGTTGTCCATCAACACCTATTCAGATCTATTCTATTGTCATTTCACACTTTACTAAAATTGAGTTGTAGGAAGCAGCCATTGTGCGTGTAGTGTCATTCAAAATGTATCCTGTTTGGGCGGAATTTTAAGTTGAACCATTGTTGTTCTGTCACACCTTATTATTTATGGATAGGTGAATTTAGAATGACGTGGTCAGAGATATCGGCGAAACATTTTAGTATGTCAGGAACATTTTGTGCTTGTATTGGAAAATTACCTACTGTGTACCTAGTATACCAATTCACTGCTAAGAACTCTGAGAGCCACAAATTGTTGATGTAGATCAATAAAAAATAATAGAATAGAATAGAATACAATATATCTTTATTGAAAAATACCTAATAACAGCAATAGACAAAGAGATAAAGAAGAACAGAAAATATAAAACTTAGGTATAACAATGGGCGGCCTTATCGACGAAAGCGATTTCTTCCAGGCAACCTTTGGATGGACAGGACATATTTAAAGATGTCGACGGCTAGCTTTATAATAAAAAAAAAATTGAAGATAGGAAATGCATATTTTACAAATTAGGGAATGAAATAGCACAAAATTATAGACCCATAAGACATCATATTCAAATTTAACAAAAAAATTTCAAACATAAACCACTTCAAAAAATTTAAAAGGTAGCTGCTAAAAAATCTAGCCGCAAACTTATTCAATTTCTACATAATTCTTTTTGGCTCAAAGAATCAGCATTGCCATTCAGCGTGGCAATGCCGCCAGTGTTTTGGGCACGCTTCCGAATGGCATTGACCTGGATCAGTTGAGCTATCTATAGATCGTTTTTACGACGATCCTTAGATAGCTTGACTGATTCTATTGTATTTTGTAATTTTATGTACATATTGTAGTAGTTTAGTTTCTGTAAATAAATGTAAATATTACTCTATTTCTACATTAAACATATTTTCATTGTAGGTATCTTTATCTAAAATATCAAAAATAAACACTGAAAAGGGTTTCCTATCAATACCTTCCAAAGTTTCAGAGCTCCCTTAAAACCGAAGGAAAATTAATTAATTTCGCACATTCTGGAACAATCTTTACCGCGCCAAGTGTAAACGAAGAGGGGCCTTTCTCTAGAGTTAAATATCGATATCAATCCAATTACAATTTCAATCCGTATTGATGAATTTAGTTAGATTTTTATGCACAATATAGAAATATCTTGACAAAGGTATTTGTACTAGGGACTTGTTTGATAATACAATTAATATTCATTCTGTGATAATATTAATTAATGACATTAAATTGTCTGTAGAGCTAGGTGGTTCCAATCCTGAACTTTCTCGACCAATATTGTGAAATAATGAAAAACTATTCCAAACCAGAAAATCAATGTTTTTACTTTAAATAGCTAAGTTCTAAAAAAAACGTAAACAGGGTAACGACTGTATCCCCAAGGCACGGTAGACATTCTCTCAGATCTTTTATGTATTCCAGATCCTTTGAAGGTGTCTAAGGGGGTAGTCAGAGGCATGTCCAAATACATGTTTGATACATGCCCATATCTTGCAGAAGTTAGTAAGTATTCTAAGTTCTAGTGCATTATATTTATAAGTGAAACAGAATAAGATTCGTTTAAACATAAATCTTGCGTCCTTAGTCTTAAGATACTTTCAAGAATAAGGACGCAAGCCTTAGCAAAACCAATCCGTAATTATTATGGTTTCTTAATTAATTTGTTTTTATACCAGTACGTTTCCAATTAAGCTTGGAAATGTTATACCAGAGTAAACGTAACAAGAAAGTAAACATAAAAAATACATGCTCGTGTTTTTTTTTACAAAAATATCAATTTCTACAGAAAGTTAATACTAACTTACTATATTACTACGAACTAACTTAAAAAAAACATTTAACTATTGCATGAAATGTGATTCAAATGTACCAGAACATTAGGCTTCGCTAGATGCCCTAAGATAGTCGAAGACGACGTGGCAGACTCAGAAAAAGTTGGCGAGATGATCTGGATACACTTGAGCCAGGCTGGCCTCAATTTTCTTTGACTGGCTCCCCACTGGAGATTGACTTTTAGTTTTATGGTGGATCACCTAAAAGAATGATAGGCCCCAAACCGTGCTTTTGCCCTAATTTTTCACGGAACAGGAGTAAAATTAGTTCTAAGACTAATCTAAGTAATCCCAGCGGTCCTACTGAATAAATGCTTTTTGACTTTGACTTTGATATAGTAACTCATCCATCATATAACTTTGTTACGGAAGCTATTTTATAAAAAGTTAATCATTGTATCATTTTAACATCGTTTTACTTCGATTTCATGCGTGTATTTGGGTAATCTCATTTAGAATTTTCATTCTAGCGAAATTTACATTCCATTTTTGACATTTCTTGTACTCCATCGCTGCGCAATAGTGTTGTAGTTGTATCGACATATTTATCGATATTTCATGCATTTTTTTGTGTAGGTACTAGGTAGGTACGAACATAACTATTAACTTGGTCTATTTTACATTCTGGATTCCAGCTGACCTAGATTTGAAATAATCGTGGATTAGAAATATCGAGAAAGGCGAAGAATGGAGTCCTACACAACTACAAGAATATGTTCCACTTTGAAAAATTTTGCATTCTTATGCAGTGCCAACAATATTTCCAAACCAACTTTTGTCGTGCAAACCTGTAAGAACGAAGAAAATGTCAACTCATTTTTGACGTGAAAACTTCTTTAGGCGCGTTGGGAATTTTTGAGATAGTGATAAATCTTTGGATTCACTTCACGAGTCTCGTGCCCGGTACAATTCAATGGTTCGTTTGAAGGTAGCTACGGAATACGGATCCTATCCTCAATAACGTATTCTTTATTTTCTGAAATTACCCAGAAAACGAAAGCTCGTAGCTAGACATTCTAGCTATGGGGCGTCTTCATCTACTGCTTTAGATATCGAGGAATACCATCTAAGCTGTCTGTTAATTATTGGTTAAAACTATTTAACCAATAATTAACAGATAACAAGTATATTAATACTTGTTTTATTTTGAGGACTTTAACTGGAATTACATGTTTTGAATTTGATATTGTTTTATTTTAATAATTAGGTAACTGAAGAAGTCTGAAAGTAGCGCCGGTGACTGAAAAGTTGAGGAGTAATAGGTTAGCACGTAGGTAATGTGGAGGGATGAAACTCATGGGTGACGGAAATGAATGATGGATATGTGAGTAGAGTGGAGGTAGACCTAAGAAAAGATGGATGAATTGTGTGAAAGAAGATATGGGTAAAAAAGGAGTGGATATGGAGATGACGAGTGATAGAGGAGAGTTGAGACAGAGAACATTTTGTGCCGACCCCGCATAAGCGTAATAAGGGCAGGCCAATGAATGATGATTATTAAGGCAACTACAATTTTATTTCGTTCTACAGTAATAAAATAATTCGTTCTACACCAATAAAATAATACCTTTATAGAATAGACAATTCTAAAAATTCATTAAATCCTTTTTCATGAAATTATCGATAAGAAATGCACAACACTATTCCACCTTAAAAACATATCTATAGTTGTCTATGAATGGATTGAAAAGTGGAGACACTCAAATTACTCTATGGTTCTATCTAGTACATTATTTATCTTTGCATTCAATGAATAAATACTATTATAATTAGATTGACACAAATAGTTATGTTCAGTTCAAAAAGGATATTACCTTAAAGTGCTTTGAACTATGTAGGTATGTGGTTATCTAATACCAGTAATAATTGGCATCATCAGTCTTATGCTTGTAAGTTATCATTTATTATATGTAAACTAATGACATCAAATGCGAAGAGCTTCAGCTAGTTTACTACATTAATAAAATGTTTTGCTTACTTCTTACAAATGATAGGCATTAAGAATATATGCACTTTGATCATCCCCAAATGAAATTCCTATAACACACAAGCTCTGCTTAATTTAGAGGCCAGATAATGTGAGTTCCAGCATTATTTATTACTAGCTTCTGCGCGCGGCTTTGTACCAACATTTTTCCAGGTCACTATCTACGCTTATTCCAATTTTCATCCAAATCGGTTCACTGGTTTAGGCGTGATTGAAACACAAACATACAAACATCTAAACGAATTCACAAACTCTTAGCTTTATTATATCAGTGGGATTATTCATACTAATATTATAAATGTGAAAGTTTTTTTTTTTTTATTTATTTATTTATTTTCGGAACAAAGGGCAAAATGTACAATAACTGGGAAATAACGATGATATCTGCATTAGTTATTAAAACGGTGTCCCAAACACCAACGCCCACCTCCTTTATTTACTCCACTTTAAAATACAGCTTGTTCCTTAATAGTAAAGTAACTCTGTTTTGTCTGTCTGTCTGTTCATTGCCTTTTCACGCCCAAACCACTGAACAGATTAGGCTGAAAATTGGCATGGATAAAGGTTATATCCCTGAGAAGGACATGTGCTACTTTTTATCCCAAAAAATCCCAAGGGACCGCGGGTCACACCGCGGGAGCTCAGCTAGCTTAATTCATAATCTTTGTTTGATCAGTGTGATCTAGCTGAACTCTACAATACGTGACATCTGTCGCCCACACTTGTTCATTAATGAGGTTCCACAGACCAGAATCCATGAACTTGTGACCATGGCATGCTTTGGCATTCCTTGGAGCTAATAGTAAGGATTTACCATCATAATCATGGATTTATGAATCATATTTTATTCATCATCATTATCCACAGCTTGATTTCACCCTATGGTAATAGGCTCCCTAAGTTTATGCCATCCACCACATTTTATTACTTTTCATAAATTACGTGACGTTAATGTAAATTAACAAAAAGGTATATACAATAGAATCGTTGACCTACCAAAGGATCTTTAAAAACTATCTACAGATAGCTCAACTGATCCCGGTCACTGCCGGTCGGAAGCATTCCAAAAATACTGTCGGCACTTTCACTCTGAATTCCGGGTTCGGTGTATTTTACTTATTCTTTAAAGAAAAACACAAAATAAATATTGCATTACTTAAAAAATGCTAAGCGATAACCTGTTGTTCTGATCCCGCATAAAAATTCAAAATATTTTCTTGGAACGAAACACATGAGAGCAAAAATACAATACGGGAACGTTGACTGTCGCAAAAGTTGAAAAGTAGCAAAATAAAAGAGGTGATAAAAGTGAGATGGAGTGAAATGGTGATGATGATGAGGAAAGTGCTGGGCAAGCTTATTCCATTCCATCAATATCGTATCTCGTCGAACTTTACCATCCAGATGTTAGGTTTTTTTCTTTATGCAAAAATAGGGCACGCACAATGCCTAGCTAGACTAACAAAAACACTTGTACCAGAAAAAGCTTTGGAAAACCAAATGCTTCGTTAGTTATACGTTTCATAGGATTTTGAACGTTAACTTTCAGTGATAAAGTATAATTTTGAATAACATGCTGTAACAGGTAGTGTAGTCTTGTTACATGTCAATCATATTTTTTTGTAATGATAGGTGTTTAAAATATTTTGCATAGATAGTATCATAATGTCGAAGAATTTGATCACGTTATCAATGTTTAAGTATATTAATATGTCAATTGATCATGCATGTCGTGATTATCGCCACACAGTTCCTGTTTAAGCTAACTAGCTCCAGTCCACAGTTTTGTTTATTCGTATGCTGATAATAGTTAAAATCTATTGAAAAGTTCATCTGGAAATTGATGATCACTAGTTTCAAACAAATAAAGGAAACTATTCAGGCTCCATACAAGGTTGGGCCCAAAAGTGCCGGCCAATGAAAATAAAGGTTGACTTCGTATAGTGGTGAGGCCTTGATTTTCGTTTACCGGCACTTTTGAATTTTGGGCCCAACATGAATGGTCTCTTTTATACGGTTTAAGTAATATAAATTCACTAATAATTTAAAATAATTTGTTTTATGCAACATCGTGTAGTTGAAATGCGAAACTTATTATTCCAAAGTTCGGTGCGCTGGCCTTAATTATACCGGGTGTAAAAATACTCTCACAAATTTTTTTCAAATATTTGGGGGAGTATTTTTCCGTCATCAACATCAGAAACCCAAATAAATTAGTAGTATCTATAAACTTATATTCTCTTTCCTGGTTGGGTGGATGGATATTACCAACTAGCATATTATTAAGTTATAATATACATTATTATACTTACTTAATATACCTTATTTTTTGTGTTATTTTAAGTAACAATTTGAAGTCTAATCTGATTTATCAAGGTGAAATTTTCTTTGAATTTAATCATATTCGAAGCCTGACTACACTCTTACATCTCTTTAAAGTATCTGGAATGCATAAAAAATCTGAAAGAATGTCTACCACACCTCGGGGAAACAGTCTTGATCCTGTTTACGTTTTACGTATGAATTTCACCACTTTTCAATAGGTTTGGTCTCTGTTTTAGTTTTCAGTAGATGTTATACACCTTGTAAACTAATGCAAAGGTATTAAATGTAGCTCGCAGCTAAACATATAAGCAAACAATAAAACAATGGACCGTAATTAGGAGTGTATGCTTATTTCCTGCCATAACTTCCGTATGAACGTAATTGTATGAACGTAATTGTAAATATTATGTTTTTAAGAACTACGAGTAAGAAGTAGGTACTAAATACAAAATATTATTTTTATAAACGGCTTAACTGATTTTGATGACTAAAGGCACACGCTTAGGGGAGCCTATACGTCAGGCTGTGGATGATGATGATGATGAAGGTATAACAAAATTTTATATTTTATTTTAATTTATTTTTAATGGAAAAAGTCAAGCGAAGACTTATTGCTTCAACTGTACTTCAAGCATTAGAAATTGCTTACAAAAACTTGGAATGAATGTGGAGCTAAAAAGTGGGACGAATGAAGATTTTTTGAAATAAAATATGTTATGGGCCGAATACGGCATACAGTGAAAGCAAACAAATTCATAGAACACAGAAAATTTACAGGTTTGCCTAACAATTTTTGAATCATTCTATCTATCAGGAGAATATTTTAGTCTAAAAAGAGTCTTCCACATATCTTATAAGAAGTTTGAGGTTAGAATATTATCCTAATTTCAATACAAAGTCTAGGCTTTATTGTCAACTCTAACTGGTGAAGAGACAGACCACGAGTAAAGTATCGCATTTGCATCGTTTAAATAACGTTTAAAGATACAAAATACAAAAGGAAAACCAATAAAACGGCTTGAAAATTGCTCGAAGCTTGTTTGCTGTAAAAAAAGGCTTGAATAAAGAGAGCTCTTTATTAAGCATCAAGTCAATAGAAACAGTTTCCATTCTCCCAAGAGCTCTCACGTCCGAGCGAGTATCACACACTTGGCTATATCACAAACACGGCCAATAGCTCCACAAACATAACTCAAGCGATCCAAGTCAAATACAGCAACTGCACAAATCATTTATATTTCATGCAAGTCTGAACTTTGATTCAATGTACTAGGGATCGAAATCGAGTAATCATTTCCGAAAGATGGCATGCATTAACGCGTCTTTGACTGTGGCATCTGCGATACATGTGAGAGTAAATATGGGCATGGTTGCTTTGTACTTAGCATCTTACTAAACCGAGAATATTCCAAAATAATATCATAAGTGCCTATATAATTTACATTATTTCACTATAAAACTATTTAAATGGTAAAGCTTACTTATATTGTTGGTAGTGAAAACATTGTACTGCTATACCTGTTTCTGTCACAATAAACTTTATCTTATCTTATTTAACAGGTACTTGATATTAATACTTTTTTATTTTGAGAAATGCCACGTGAAAAGTACTCTCAGCCGGGTTAGGAATGAGCTTTTGGACAAAACATATCTTTTGACTACACAGTTAGCTGATATGTATGAAGAATATAATGAAATTGCATGAGGCATCTTATGTGCGTCAAGATGGGAAATTTTTAGTTCATTCCTAATTCCTAGGTATGATTTTATGTATGTGTAGGTTTATATCCATGTGGTCGCTAAACGACAAAACCCGTAATTAAATTTAAAAAAACTTTTTAAACATTTTTTCGTGAATTTGATAATTTTTAAAAACTGAACTTCTTCTAAAATGTATCAATGGTTACAGTTTATTATCGTAACTAGATCAAACCATGCGAGCATTTCATACAAAAAATAGAGATTTTTAAATTGCCCCAACTACAGTGCGTGACGCAGAATGGGCGAACCCGTGATAAAATTTTAGAAAACCTTTTTTAGTCCACTTTGTTGCATGCATTTTAGGTATGCGATTTTTGTACCTTGAATGTTGATAGCTTTTTATTTAAAATCAAAGGAGGCCGTCAGACTCCATACAAGCTTGGGCCCAAAAGACAAAAGTGCCGGCCAAAGAAAATAAAGGCCTCACCATTATTGGAAATGTCAATCCGAGTAATTTTCAGTGAGTATGGCATTATGTTCACTACTTCAAAATATTTCTTACAGCTTTATTATATGAGTGGGAAGTTGAAAAATATACAAAATCATTTGAAGAAGTTGACCTATAGACTTAGAGTCATATGAAAAATACTCCAATTGACTTCCCCAATGGGTCCGATTAGCGCAGGGTCGTGGTGGATGGCACAAACTTAGGGAGGCCTATACTCAGCAGTGGGTGAAGTCGGGTTGTGGATGATGAAGATGGACTTCCCCAATAGTGGCGACACCTTCATTTTCGTTGGCCGGCGCTTTGGACTTTTGGGCCCAAAGTGAATGACCTCCTTTCCTGTTATTTTTGTTACAGGAATTATATTGATCCTGTTTTTTTGTAGATATTTTTGTATTTCATCTTTTTCATAACTCAATACTATACTTTTAATCAAAAGTTATATAAATAATTTCAGTGATAAAGATTGTCATTTGTAAGTAACTCGTTACATTTTAGTACTCCAAGTCCAAAAATCCTCTAAAGAATGAGTCAGTCATAGTTACGTCCAATACAGTTCAGTTATCATACCATATTCAGAAGCAAACTTATTGTAGTAGGTAATGAATGAGAGGTAAGTCTGTTTTTTTTTTAGTCCAGGAAACAAGAGCATGTTCGTAAAACACAAGTACTTAGCCCTGACCTTGCTTCCGTTGTTTTAAAACATTCAAACATGATTAATTGAAAACTCGTGAACACAGATCACCAAAAATAACTACTCTATTTCTCCTACTGTACAATTAAAAAAAAACTTTGATGAATGGTTTCTTAAAATCGATTGAGTAATAAAAGTTAGTTGAAACTTCCTGGCCGGATTTGTAAATCCATTACACTAACAATTGATATTTTATGATCAGGATCGAAGGTGAACAAATCAATATGCAGATCAATTATAGATCATGATCCGTGTTGGTCGAATGGGGTTGTGCCTCAACTTTCAACCTAAAGGTCGTGGGTTTGAATCCCGGCCGAGTATCAATTGATTTTTCGTTTTGTATTTATATCGTGAGGAAACCCGCAGCTTAGTCAGCTCCACACGTATTGACGTTGTCTTTCCTGTGGACAAGGCCGATTAAGATGAGAGGATGGTTTAGGTGCTGGGCAAGCCTATTCCATCTCAAACAATGTCCCAGGCACTACAGCGTCCCGTTGAGTGTAGGCATAGGTTGCCTCCTGACGCTGTATAAAATCATCTAATGTAGATGTAAAGGCCTTAGTTTACTTAAAAATCAGAAGAGAATTATCCTAAAGTTTACAAAAGGAATTTAGTAAAGCAGAGGTATATTTTAGAGGTATGTTTGCCGCCTGCCCCAGTTCTGATTTCATCTTTTATTTCTAGCCATGCTTAGAAATTTTGGATCTTTGCCCCCTTTTTGAAGTCTTTTACTTTTCATTTGTTCACCGCCCACTTTCGTTATTTGCCCCCTTTACTAAACATCGATGAATATATTCATTTTTGGTACAAAACTGGAACGATAACTATCATCTTTAGCTGTTTGTACACCTTGTATAGTCAAGTACAAGGTGGTAAGCATTATATACCAAAATCGCACTTTTCTGAAATTATTCCATTCCAGCCTGACAGTAAGTTACGAACATAGTTTTTTTACCCGTCTATATAACGGCCACTCTACACATTCGCCGAACTATTATTTGGATAGAAGATGACAGGCGAATACAGGCTATGAGGCCCTCTACACGTTCGCGACCGTCGGCATTCGTCTATCCTCGCCGAATATGTAGAGGGCCCATATAATAGACGCTTATTAACATAATCACATTTAAAATTTACGTGCAATTATACTTTTTTTTTATGGAAGAGGGGGCAAACGAGCAAGTAGGACACCTGATGGTAAGTGATTACCACCGCCCACAGACAACTGCAGCATCAAGAGTCACTGCAGATGCGTTGCCGGCCTTTGAGGTAGGAATAGGCTCTTTTCTTGAAGGCCTACCCTAAAACTACTTGTAATTTGATACACCGGTTGTAACGCACATGGATATGTCGAAGGACAGCAATGTTACACACGTGAATAAGTTAATTCGGTAATAATACTAGAATTTAAAAGCCGCGTAAGCTATTCTTATTATTCGTTCGATAGAAACTCGATATTTAATTACTCCCATCAGAATCACCCATTTCCCGAACCGATAGTATAATTTGAGTTCTAAAATTATAACTTTACGTCACGTATTTAAATGGTATGGACATTTTCTTCATTCTTGTATCACTCAGTACTAAATTAATAATGCTTAAGAAAGACTGCGTGAACAGTTATTCAAAGCTCTATTGATTGCACTATTTCAATCTTCTACGGGAATGAGGTTGTCGTAGGTATAATAATTGCATATTCTTCTCTACAATTATATCTTACTCATAAAACTGATTGCAATAACGGTTGCATAACTATTAGCTACTAACTACAACTGCGCGCGGCTTTGCTCGCGTGGTACCACCATTTTAAATAGCCTATAAGCTACTCCAGGCTACTATCTACACTTATTCCAAGTTTCTTCCAAATCGGTTCACTGGTTTAGGCATGACTGTAACACAAACTTGATTGATCTTTAGTTTTAAGATGGAGCACCTAAAAGAATGGTTAGGCTCCAAACCATGTTTGTTGCCCTGATTCTTCACGGCATTAGTCGCGAAAGAACAGTAGTAAAATTAGTTCTAAGACTATTCAAAGTAATCCCAACGGTCCTACTGAATAAATGTTTTTTGACTTTGACTTGAAACATCCAAATATCCAAACATCTAAGCATACAAACTTTCAGATTTATTTTAATAGTATTAGCTTCATAGGTCTGTTACTATCTTATTCTAATAATTAAAATGCAAATGAACATAGAAGGAATAAACTATTATTGAAAGCCATGAACTAGAAGCCATCCAGCTATTCAGGTGATACTCTTGACACCAGTTTTACAACTGTCGTAAAAAGTTTGTTTACAAATGTATAAGGTAAACATAACTAACTGGTTAAAGTATTTCTATAGTACATTTTCTGAACACTGTATTCAGATATGGTCATCGTTATGCAATTTGAATGGCGATTAATTAGATAAATTGTGTCACACTGGGATTGTTAAGGAGTTGTATATAATAGTCTTATGGGTAAGTTAGTTGTAAACTGTATGTAATTTTTTCATATCCAGCTTTGAATGTGATCGTCTCAAATTACTTAGCATTTCGGACATTAAAAAACTGCGTAAGGAATCAACTATTTTTCATTTTTTATTTTAGTAAGTATCCATTTTTTTCTAAGAGAATTGCCATTTTTTTCCCGTAATAACTATTATTTTTTTTAATCAAACTGATATTCAATTTAAATCAAAATGAGATTCAAATTAAGGAATATTCAAATATAATCTTGAGTACCACTTGAGTATCACAAAAAAAACGTGAGGCGTTTCTTAATTTTGCAATACCGTGAGCATGTTCTAATAAAAAACCTAAACTATCTAAAGTGATAAACATTGCAATCAACATTAATATAACATTAAATGATTGAAGCATGTTCTCGTCAAATTCAAAACAAATTGCAAATAATTTGCATAAATATAAATTGTGAATTGCTCCGCATGATCAAATTCACTTTGTAATTTAGATGAAAGGTTGAACCGTAATTGCTTGTAGTTTATGTATGAACATTGAACTAATGACTCGCAATTGTACCTATGTAAAGGAATTGCAAATTCAAATAAACAAATTGGACCGGAATCATTTATTATCTTAGTAAAAATCATCATAAAAGCCTTTATAATAGTCACTGCTTTACAGACTTCCATTGAGGATACGTCGCTACGACGTTGAATTCGGAAAAAATCGTCCCTGAGTTCGCTACCAGTTTGAAATAGGCTCATGCACTATTAAATCTCTAAAAATAAGGAAACTCAGAAAGATAGCGACATATTTATATTAATCTATAGATTTAATTATATTTCTCAAAGATAGTTCGAAGGATGAAAAAAGCTTGTAATATTATGCCACATTTTGCCTACAGATTGTAAGCTTACGTTCATCATCATCATCATCTCAGCCATCCAGCGTCCACTGCTGAACATAGGCCTCCCCCATTCGGAGAAGGAGGCGGAGGCGGGGCGCTAGCGGCCGTCCCGCACCGCCTGCCCCCCCCCCGTGAGGGGGGCGGAGTGGTATCCCCTGCCGAACAGGGGACTTTCCGGGTCCGCGGGTGGTCGAAGTGGGGACTTCGGCTGTCCATAATGCGGACCCCGGGAGGGCGGCGGCGCTCTGTGGCGAGCGCCGTCGTAAGCACCGCGAGGGTGCTGGGCGTGACTGTGGGTGTCATTCCCGGGACAGTGCTTTAGGCAATGCGAGAGGGGCACCGGTGAGTTCCGTAGGAGAGCCCGGAGCCCCTTGACATGCATGGAGGCCGGCCATACGTCAGTTTTTAGTCGGTGAGAGTCCGACATAACCCTTCCGCTGTCCCCACGGCGGCAGGGTATCCATAATGGATTTTCTGACGGTATAAAAAAAAAAAAAAAAAATGGCCTCCCCCATAGATTTCCACAGCGATCGATCTTGTGCAGCCTGCACCCAACGGCCCCAGCAACCCTTACAAGATCGTCTTTCCATCTAGTGGGGGCCGTCCTCTGCTGCGATTTCCGGTGCGTGGCCTCCACCCGACCGTGGCTGCCCCAACGGCCGTCAGCTCTACGAGCTATGTGCCCCGCCCACTGCCACTTCAACTTGCTAATCCTGTGGGCTATGTCGGTGACGTTAGTGCGCTAAGCTTACGTTCCTACGCTTTAAATTAATTAGTTACCTCATTAATTATGCTTTCCAAGCTCGTGTTAATGCTACCCACGAACTTAAAATATGTGCGTTTGTCAAAAAAAGGTTTGTTACTGAATCGAAGTGACAAGATCGTGTTCAGCCAGCGATGCGTGGACAACACGCCCAAACATCCGCATGTGGCAGCCGCGTTTTGTACCTATAATAGCTTTAAAGTTTAGAACATGATATCGAATTGATTAAGTATTTTGTACCTACATACACACCTACAATAAAGTTATATCTATCTATCTACATATTTTTAGAAGAATAATTTGGCAAAATGAAATGAATTTCTCTAAGGCTCGCTGTACCTTAGTATTAATTTTCCTGTTAGTTTTTCAGGTTCCACACTCAAAGGATAAAACGGGACCATATTACTAAGGCTCCGCTGTCCGTCTGTCTGTCCGTTTGTCACCAGGCAATTTAAAGTGACTATGACGGTTCATGAGATATATCTCATGAACCGTCATAGACACTTTAAATTTTACATTATGATGTATTTCTGTGGCCGCTATTACAACAAATACTAAAAAACAGAATAAAATAAAAATGTAAGGGGGCTCCCATACAACAAACGTTTTTTTGCTGTATTTATAGATAATGGTACGGAACCCTTCGTGCGCGAGTCCAACTCGCATTTGGCTGGTTTTTTTTCATAGTTTCTTAAGGGAAACCTTATTTACGTGTCTTCTTTCTCTCTATCTATATAAATATATACGAGTAATTTAAAAATCTCTGGTCAAGTAAATGTTTTTTTGTACTTAAACAAAAAACCAAATGCCAGATTAGAACTTTTTCCGCGCTTGTAGCCAAGGCTTAATCTACGAGGATTGATCTAATTAGTCCCATGTTGTAATTAAATTTTGTATAAAAACGCTCAATCATGTTTGATAACATCAGTAACCTTTAGGTTTGACATCGTTACCGATTGTTATCTTTCATACCCAGGAAATGTTATTTTAATCTTTGTTACATAACTATAACCTACTTTTAGTATAATTACAAAAAAATATATACAGAGTTATACAGGGTTATTTGTAAAACACCGGTAACCTCTCGGGACTGTATTACTATCATCTTAAACAACAGCTTTTGCTAAATGGAAAAGTCCAGAATCTGTTCATTTATACAAAAACTTCATTTAAAAAATAATTAACATTAACAAAATTTAAAACAAAAATCTGTATGAAGTTCTAAAACACCTTTCTGATTTCTTTTGTGAAACTTTTCAATGTCTTTCAAGACCAACTTTACTTTCTGAAGCTCGTCTTTTGATACAATATTACGTAAAGTACAGTCAGTCACACAAGTCTTTAAATAATATATGATCCCACAGATACAGAGTGCACTGACTAGGATTAAATATTAATTTATCTACGTTAAGGTATTAAAAACCTATAGTAAGTAGAGAGCCTTGAAAAAAATGAAAATCTGAATTATTAAGCAACTTTGTAAGTGACTGTACAGACAACGCGAGGGGGAAGTTATAAAAGCTAACTTTAAAAGTGAATCTAAGTAATTGACTAGCGTTTGTCGTACACGGAGCTTATTAAGTATTGAGACTATATTGTTCCTCATCTTAAAGAAGACAAAATTGGTTGGGTTTCACGATTATCTCAGATTTAGTGGATAAGCTTTTAACCATGGAAAATCTACATGTTCACTTACAAAATGGAATTATCACTTATAAGCTGATCGCACGATGGAGGGACGAGTTCGCCAAATTCAACGCCAACGGGCCTCACTAGCACAGGATAGGGATGAATGGAAAGAGTGGGGGGAGGCTTTTGCCCAGCTATGGGACAGTGAGGGCTTGTATTAATAATAATAAGCTGGTCGCACATATCCGCGCCGTACGCGCCGCAATAATTTTTTTATAGAAAAAATACCGATTACATCAGAAAATGCGGCTCGCTTCTGACGTCTCAGCATTTTCTCTATTGAATTGACAGTTCGGCGCGGATGGGTTGTGCGACCACCTTTAAGTGATCATTCCATTTAATTTTCCAGTTTTTAGGCATATCGTAAAGTGACTGTTATGTTATTGAAAAGTGCAAAAATATCAGCATAATCCAATAAACACAAGTCACTCTAACATAATTATGACTAATTTACAAATATGTCCTTTTTGTCATCAGAAACTAATAGTTTCTGATACTCTACTACCACAGCACCCGGAGCCATATCTGATTTTTAATATTATAGATGTTAATTAATGAATTTGGCCCGTAATAAAAATTTAACTGCTCTGCTGAAAAATTGCACTTCATCGAGGTTGTCAAAAATATTATGAACCTCTTTGGGTTGAAATCTGAGGGATATTTCTGCCCCGTAGACATCATCAAAAGATCTTGAATACCCAAAGATCTTAGAAAATGCCTACAACTTGTGGGCTAGGTTGTGATTCTATTTCTTTAATTTTTGAGGCGTATTATTCTTGCTATCCAAGTAGCTAATGTGCCGAAAACTAAACCACGTGGTGAACATAGCATCCAAATTCCATAATACCTTTTCGATTATTCAAATCGTGATAAATAGGTTACTAATAAACAATCTCTTGTGCTGTATAGGCAAACCAGCGCAGCAGGTTGCGATGAAAATTTCGCAATGCCACCTAAACTAGGCGAAAAGTAATTGGTGGTATTTTAATTATAAATTCGAGTTGAATATAATGTGTTCTTGTCTCAGTAACAGGCATTGGCCAGTTAGTGTCTCGTAGTAAAATATTGCTTATAAATATCAAAACAGACTTGGTGTAACTGGGTTTGTATCTAATGGTTTGACAAGAACTGTGTTGGGCTAGGTCCACATAATGTAATTAATTTCAATAAATAAGTTTCGTTGAGATTATTTTTTTCGTACAAAAAGGGTAAAAACATAACTATAATGGAAGGATGTTGAACTGCCGCTCTCTGGTATTTCTGGTACCTACATGTATTTAGGCATCGTAAATAAATAAATAAATAATGCTGATTTTTCACACAGCATCATCTAGCCTCAAAGTAAGCAGAGCTTGTGTTATGGGTACTATAGTCGGTCCATTTTAATAGGCCACATTTGACATTTCATCAAAATTTTACAACGTAACTTTGTACCGGCGGGCATAAAATACTACTATTTTATCGAAGTTAGTACTGCACAATTGCTTAACTTTTTTTCAATTGCGGTTAAATAAGTTATTGTATTAACGACAAAAGAAGGTAATTTTATGATTTATTGCCTTATTACACCATCCAAACATATTATGTTTCACAACAATTTCTGTTTGAGAGAGAACTGAACGTTGTTACAATGTTGCGTCAGTAAACCCTTGTTCTCTTTTGACACTAGGTATGTTACCCAAAATAATCGAAATTTGAGAGTTAGAATCGAATGAAATGATTTCTCGTAAGGGAATATCGCATAAAAACTTTTTTTTCTGTTTGTCATGACAACCATAAACTGACTTTTCAAAATGAAGATTTGAACAATTTTTATCAAAATAAATAATTAATGGGATTGTGACGCAGTCTTGATCGTTGTGCAAAGTGACTTTGCGTTCTTGGTGTGCTGTTTTTTTCAGACCCGGTTTTTTTTAACTGATCTTACCTACTCTTAGTTTAGGGTTTACCTGGCGATAAATTTAATTCATGTAAATGAATCGATACGGACTTCGAACATAATCGAAGTTTTTAAGAAGGTCACCTCACTAGAAAGCTCAAACTGACAAACGTCAAATGTGGCCTATTAAGTTGGACCGACTATAACTACATGACTGACATACTACTTAAATACTTTTTGTTTGTAAATACATACATATTAAAAATGGTGGACTTTGGTTCATTGTTTGTTTTTGCACAAAACTGTCCTGGTCAGGTGAGATGGGTTATCGACTTTCAAGCATTGGTTGTGGGTTTATCATTATGATCTCAACGTCACGAACGAAAACAATGAAAAAAATTCACTATTTTCCTTTACTCCTACAAATACTAAGAACTTCCGTTATTTTTTCTCAAAGAAAATCACAGAAAATAAAGACTCCATAATGAAAGAAAAATAACAGTGGTATTCGGAAGGAATGAAATACTGAGATAATGCAGGCATGTGACAGCGAGAGATGAGGCTCAGCTGTGACACTGTAATGGAGTGACAGCCTTATTTACTTGCTTTTACTTTTGGCAGTTTTTTGTACAAAAAAATTCATAATAGCATCCGAACAAAAGCGTTATGACGGTTCAAAACGCTTCAAGCCAAAGGTAGTACCTAGCTTCTTTCGGCTCTTCGGCGTATGTGGCAGGGGCACTACCATGTCCCTAGATGAAAAATGATGGTCAAAGTCAAAAAACATTTACAGCTAACCAGTCAAATTGAGATTGTGATCCAAACGCTCCTAACCCTTATTCAGTAGGACCGCTGGGATACTTTGAGTGATGGACATGATTCCGGGTCCAATTCGTACTCCCCCAGTTTCGTTTTCAATCGAACCCGTAACACTTGCGTCTCAAGCGCCGTTTGTCCCGTGTGATTGTCACTCTGACTCCCTTAGATCTCATATTAGAAATGGTTCATTAATCACTAATCAGTCTGAAATTGTAATGAGCACCGAAATTTACTTTAAAATATATTTTTAACACGTCTCCTACGTTTGAATAGTCCATTTTGCTAGTTGCATCTTGCATCTTGCGATTTTGATGATAAAAACAAAAATAAAAAGCAAAACGTCTAAAGGTTATTACGCACGATATACTATAATTGATTATCAGTTAAAGTCAAAAACTTACTGTTTTATTAGGTTTTAAGCTCACCGAAATCAATTTCATTTGAAAATAAATTTAATCAAATCTTATAAGTACAAAGCTTTTGAGAGCGACTAAACCGCAGATGGAAGATTGGAGATAATCTATTCGAATAGGTCTCATTTAAAATTCAGTAATTGGACTTGTCATCCTTTTATCTTCATTCGATGTGGGATACATTGGATACGGTTGAAGGGATTTCATTCCAATCTAAAGTATTAACGATCTACAAGACCCAGATTATTGATAGTGATCCTAGACTCAAAGAGGCTTTTATATCTAGTTAGTGGATATTCCCAAATATAAATTAGGGGAAGCTGCACTAAATAAAACTTTCATTGAAAACGAAATTGTTTTTTTTTTTACTTTAAGTCCCAATCAAAGAGTAAATATCAGATCAGTGACTAAGCGATGATCTCGAACAAATATTAAAATAAAACAACGTTATTATTATATTTAAATAAAAAACTAAAAATAAATCAAGATCAACGTAAAAAATTGCAAATGATGGATGAAGTTGAAGAGTATCAATCTTTTTTAAACCAGAATACCATGTCGAACATAAATTAAATAAATAGTTTTTAATATCGTTTCACAATTGAAGCATAATAGAACCGTCAACAAACATAAAAATATAAACGTACAGTCATAGCACTTCCTTATTTTTTGAAATCTATTGAAAAGTCTATGAAAAAGCTTAGAGAAAATACATAAAATAAAATCCGTATAGTTTGGAAATTTCAACATAACTTTTTTTACCAATGGTAATTCCTGGGATTCCTTTAAACCAAATTATAAAATCACACACGTCAATTTTACAATGAAACTGTTTCAAAGCCAATTAAGCTGTACTCGATGATTATTTAACTTGCAACACGAATATTTACATAAAAAAGTTCATATTTACATAACCTATTGGTAGGCAAGTGTTGTCACGATAACACAGCACGATCAACATAGATTTTATATCTAGACAGACTACTACCAAAGACATGCCAAAATTTCGAAAATATTAGCGTTCCATACATGAGATAGCTTACCAATCGTCACTTGTATTATACCAGTTTCTCAATCTTAAAGATTACTTGTATGGAATTCCATAAAATATTCATTCCTATGCTGGCTTGCTCATAGGGTACGAGCCAGCCACATCATGAAATAGTGAGGCATAGGACTTGAGTAAATGGCGTAAACTGATGAAGGCCAACACCTAGAAGTGGGGTATCTTTCTAGTTTATCATTTCTCTGCTTTTATGTCATTCGAATGATATTGTGTCGCGTTTGTAACCGAATTCAAAAAAAATAGAAGAGGAGGTTCCATATTCGGCTGTATGTGATTTTTTTTATTTGTACTTTCAATGCATAACGCATTTTTTATCAAAAACAGACAATTAGCTGATATTTTTCATTCAGCACTCGAATGTTCCACGGCCTTTGCAGAGAAAGCTCAAAATATGGCGGCCGATCAGGTAGCGCAAATCGTTGACACGTGTTTGGCTACCCAAAGCATCCGGGAAATGCTGACTGTGGCACTCTCGAATCTTCGGAGTGTGCAGCGAATATTGAAATGGGGCAGGCTATTGTCGGAACTGAATCGGGTTTAAATTTTGTAAGGTGTTTATCGTCAGAAAGCATTCTGGCCGCATTTTTCTGACTTTTCAAAAATCGTGCATATTGAAAACTGAACGTTTGAACGAATATTTGATGAAAACTAACCTTATAAAATTGAATTTGCATATGTATTGACCTATGAGGCGAGTGGTGCTTTCTATTGAATATGAATTTGCTTCGTTGCGCATATATTATGAACAACCATTAAATCATACTTTTAGATCATACAAGAACTTGATTCGTGACTTCATCTCGTGATTTTAATTAAAATATATTTCATGATTCAAACAATTGCAACATTTGAAAGAATCAAAATAGGATCACGACAGTATTCCCAAGATACGATAAAACTTCTCTCAGATTTTTAGGGGATTGTAGATCATTTGAAGATGTCACATGCCCTATCTTGCCGAATACAAATATTTTCATTTTAGGAAAGATAGTAATTTTTTAACCTATGTTTTCCCACTGCTGGGCAAAAACCCTTAATTATTTTCTTTACATTGTTTTATTTTATTACGTGAATAACAATATAATAGATACTATCTACTAACTTAGTCAAGTGAAGTATCAAAAATACATTATTTGTGATGGCTAGTCCAACATCCTAAGACACTATACATCGTCTGCAGACGTTAATCATAAACTCTTTGATATTGCCGCTGTGCTATCAAAAACCAGGTCGATGTCTGAACTAGGTACTCGATCTTTTCTTTTAAAAGCGAACATTAATGTACAGAGAGCCGGAACAAAGAAACTTTAAAACGTCACAGGCAGCAACAATGGAACTTAAGCATTTGCTAAGTGTTCCAGAAAAGTCTGCAGTTTTAGAGAACAATAGCAATAACTTGGTTTACTGTGCGCTATTTTGAGATGAAGTTGTGTGCGTTATGATAAGTGTTCAAACGATGTTTGATCTAGTATCAAGCGCTTTAGGGTTCCATAGTTAACAAGGAACCCCAGTTTCGTCCATATCGCCGCGATTAAACGTTGCTCTTTTGATAACGAGGCTTCCAAGTTTCAATTATTTGGTTTTTGTTTAAAAGTTGACATAAGCTCATCGCATGATCCATCCGCGCCGAACGCGTTGAACTGTCAATTCAATTGAGGAAATTCCCAGAAGCGAGCTGCATTTTCTGACGTCATCAGTATTTTTTCTATAGAAAAATGACTGCGGCGCGTACGGGGTGGACATACAAATAATCATATACTTACAAGTTTTCATGAAAAAAGCAATCATACTAAAACATTGGAATACAAGA
Organism: Epirrhoe alternata; assembly: GCA_963565295.1. Classification (NCBI taxonomy): domain Eukaryota; kingdom Metazoa; phylum Arthropoda; class Insecta; order Lepidoptera; family Geometridae; genus Epirrhoe; species Epirrhoe alternata. Next base: position 4,335,752 of record OY751381.1, on the reverse strand, counting down.
CTTACTTATTTAGTCTTCCAAGGACATTCAAAACTCACGACTATTTCACCCCGCACAGATGTGTAAAATTCGAAGTAAAATCGCGTTGGCACGGCAGACAAATTAGTTGTCCCGTCCGACAGATGAATCGGCTTGCATCGTGCAACTCCGCTCGATTTATGTCACGAAGCTAGAATGTAAGATAGCGCCAACTTGCGATTTAACTGCGAGCATGGGTAAATAATACTGCAGTAAACTGTGGTGATGAATGATGCCAGGAGAAAACGAAACAGTATCACAGATATCTCTAATACGAAGTCTTTTGAGAGAGCTAAAGTTTAGGGGTACTCAAAGGTATGCAAAATACATACCTACTAGGTATCCCAATTTCAAATTTAATACGTGACTGGTTCTTATTGCTGTTAAAATGACGATGATGTTTTCTTTCACCGTTGAGCGACGACCTCTCAACGGCGCATACTTTTGCCAAAATGAATAATCCATTGATGCAAGGCCGGGATTCGAGCTCACGACATTCAGACTGAAAGCCAAAACACTATGTTACTATGGGCCTGAAAAACATAATAATCAATTAGAAACCTATTTTATCTCATCGAATCAATATTTCCCCTAGTTGTTGTATTTATAGAGAATTCATATGAAAAGATCTTCGTAAAAACTTGTAAGGCAGCAATGTTTTCCATCAAAATAGTCGCAGAAAGCGAAGCGGTCTTGGAAAAATAAAAGGAACTTGTAACGAGCTCGTAGGTAAGTGGCTGTATATACCATTATTTGCACAAAATGTTAAACTAATCGTTTTTCAATAGAATGTGTATTCTACTGTATTCTCAGCAACATATATCTTTACATTCTCAAATTATTTTTAGGATGTCGTTGGGAAGTCTAAAAAACCACTTCTATCTGGGCATCTTCTGCCATTGAGTGTCGCAAAATATTTAGACTGGCGGCAGAAGTTTCCAGTCCAGCAAAATATATTTCTTCTATGTTATTTGATATTTAATAATGACTTCCACATAAGTAATTATGAAACGCATAAAACCTTGTTTGTGCAAAAAAGGTCAAATTCTAATGGATATAAGCAATACAAACTAGTTACACTCAAATAGGCCATATTCGTGAGAACGACATCGGCATGGCAATATTTTTTCTATGGAATCTTGGAGATCGTGCAGTCTGCATAAACAATTACATTCTAATGAATTGACAGTAACCTTGTAGCATGTATTGGAAGAGACAATCACTGCATAGTTAGCGGACGCACCCAGAACACAGAATGAACTACAGTTAATAAAATATAAAAGTTTCACTCTGACACACTCTATCACTCACAAATACGTATCATTAGGCATGAAAATACGTCACAGTGGTAGAGAATTTCTTGTCTCACTCATAATGAGTCTGGAGAATTTGTTTTTTCTACAGAAAACCGTAGCTTAGGAACACTTTTCCATAGACTTAAATCAGAAGTTCTTAACAAATATACATCAGAAAGTTTAAGAACCTGTTAAGCAAAAATGACAAAACAATAGTTAAAAGTTATCGCAATAAAGCTTATTTTTGATTGTAATCTAATTCGTATTGAAATAGGCATGTTCAGGTCGGACAATGTGAATTATAGCAAGAAGCCGACGGAGAAGGTCGACTCGTCACGTTACGGGTTAAGGACAAAGGGCTGGTAGGCGGTCTGTGAACATAGCAAAAAGCTTCCTATAGCTAGATATGAATAAGCTTCTGGCTTTAGAACACACGTTGACACTAGGATACGTTTAAGTATTCAAACAAACAAACTTATTGTATAAAAATTTGTGTCATAAAGCTGCATCATCTTTTGGTACGTTATACCTATTACAGCTGACTGACTATGTAGAGCTCTCTATGAAGGAAATTGCCTGTATTTATCCGGATCATAGTAAAATGTAAATCAATGCATTATGAGAAACATTTGCAGAAAAACTTTGGGTTTCCGGCTTCATCAGCTTTCATGGATCCAAAAGCAAACAAATTCCTCTTTTCCGAGGCAAACACTCAAACATTGGCCAAATTGCAGTTTGAAATTCATCAAGTTTAACTGCAATCATAACTTTGATGTTCCGATTCAATTTCTTCTGAAGAACAATGAATCATGAAATTTTATTGTTGCCGTGAGAACTAGGAAACTTGTTAGACAAGCTAGATTATTATTTTGTTAGTCAAGAAATTCTAGTTTGAAAGTAATATGGCCAGTAAAGTAATCTAAATGTGTGAACACTTTACTCTCACACGCATTATTTCAAAATTTTAAATGCCTCAGGATCTGACTGCATACCAAGTCCTAACAGTCATATTGTTTTTATTTTCAATAAAAAAAACATAATATACAGGGTATAAAAAGACGTCTACCGAAGCCGAAAGGGGTAGGTACAGCATCCCAACACACAACCAAATCCAAAAGGATTTTCCGAAAATATCATTATATCCGGAGAAATCAGCATTTGAAGAGCACTGTTTGCGTATGTTCTGGGCGCGTTATTTTACGTAGATCGTTGGATTTTGAGTTTTAACTGTTTTTTTCTTTTATAAATGAAATTATTAGGTAGGTATGGTCTTATTATGTTGTACTAGTAGTAAATAACCGAAAATATCATAGCATGACGAAGCTAAGTCAAAAAAGTTTGCGTTTTTTTTCGATAAATATGTTTAGAATCATGGTCTGATTGCAACCCCTCAGTTTTCGGTAGCAGTCTTTTTACACCCTGTATGTATCCTACAACAATTAGATAACCGAACTAAAACTAGTCTTTGGACTGAACAAAAAAATATAGGCATCAGGCATTTGTTGACATTTTTAAGTTTATGTTCATTTGATTCGACATAATCTTATATTAGCTCTCAGAGATGATTTATTTTGAAGAGCAATTCACAAAAGCTAAGCTCATCAAACTTGCAGACATTAATTTTGTTCATATTCTTGTTTGCTAAACTTTGCAAGGCACAGTTTACAATCGTTTTTATATTTATCAAACCATCAGCTCACTAATTCAGTAGTAAACATTTTAAATCCCATAAAAACAATACCAAACAATCGAATAGTAATTTAAACAGTTTCAGAGCTACAATCAAAATGCCCAAACCTATTTTGTTCAAACTACCAAACTAAATTCCATTGCAGCCTACGGGAACAAAATTGGATATTCCATCACGCTAAACTATGCGCACCCAATTGAAAGCCATCCTGTATGTAAACAGGACATGAATGATTTCACACGCGAGCCGTCATAAGGGGTGACGGGGCTTACGTGACGTCCCCTTATGCCCCTTCAGGGGTGTAGTTGAGAGCTCAGAAATACTTTCTGCCCCCTGTTGCTAAGGCACAGCTGAGCACAAAAGGATTAAGTGCTCATCCGATTCTTTCATGTCAAAGGCTTTTTACCCCTACAGTCAACAATATTGTAATATTTGATTATATTTATTACTAAGAGTGCATTTAAATTTAATTCCTTTTGGATAAGTCAATATTTCACAAAATTTGTAAATGTGTTATTTTTAATGCTGGACATTACACATCGCGTGTTTGTAAAGACATAATAAATACTATTCATAAAAACACCCAGACCCGAGATTAATATTTGCATATCATACAAATATTTATCCCGCAGCGGGGATCAAACCCGCAATCTTCTGTGTCTCCAGCGGGCTTTCACCCACTGCGCCACAGAGGTCATCCTATTGAAAGTAAATCGAAAATTCTTCAATCAAGGTTTTTGCTTTCTGTCCTGGAAACATGTCTGGTAGCCTATGCCTACAACGTCACTCGTCACATACAACCCCCATACATTTCCGTAATGCCAACAAATTTGTCCGGCCGTACAATCCCAAGATGTCACGTTGACTTACGATGCTCTCCTAACTCAGGATTCCATATTTTCACGTCATGATGAATAGGCTTAATCTTTCGTACCTTGACCTTGGTTGTTGATCTTTGTTTTACCTGATGGGTACTTGACAATACATTTAAGGATAAATTCTACAATGAAATAGCACTATGTTGATCTTTTTTTTTTACTTTTATTTCATATTAAGTCACACAAGGAATCGCTTTGTCGCGATTTTCAGAAATTATGACTATCATGATACCACAACACCCAGATCGAAGTTTGACTGGATGGATATCAATATCAAAAAGTCTATACACAATCACATCAGGGACCATCATGGTAAAGACATTCATCAGAATTCCATGTAAACTATCCATGTGCGTATTTTATAGTACAAAGCAATTCCGCGAACACAATGGTTCTTAAAATAAATTCCACGGATGTTTACCCTCTATGACAACTACATAGTGCCTAATTTCCTGTGAAGCCACACGTTTCAATTCTGAACAATACTTCGGGTGATTTGCACGGTCGCATGTTATTCCCGGCACGCACTGTTACCTGACAAATTTATCACTTCCTCTATAACAAACGGTGGGTGTAGTGGAGAAGGATAACTGAAACAATACAAATTAGGGTGTGGAATATTATACATGGGGGGGTGACGTGACATTTCAGTTACAGGTGTGTCTTGACGAAAATATTTGTCAGTTATACGGCTACATTAAAAGCATCATTAGTTTGGAGCAAAGACTCTTACACAAATAGTATACCTAACAATAACATTCACTTGTATAATAAGAATAGACACAAGTATATCAATTAAAAAAATCGCAAAATTATTTCAAAAATAACCAGGACCAAAAAAAAATTGTTCAGGCCACTAGTTTGGGCTAGCTTAGGTGATATCTTCGTGAAGCTCTAGGGTCAATCAAACAAAGTGAGGCTCGTCAAGATTTAGGTAGGTACTCGAGAAATTGTTATCATTTTATAAAGACACTTCTTCGATCCTTGCCATTTCCAAAACACTACTCAATGTTGACTGTACCAAGAATACACAAACAACAATTCTTTGTTATTTTCTCAGAAACTGTGAACCCTTGGCAAGATAATTGCGAGACTGTATTTGACTTACATATCGACACCGATGCGTTTATTTCAGCGCCAGTGAGCTTGTTTACCACAAGCACGAGCCAGGACCACTTCACTATGCACGGTGCGGTCAGCGAGTCTTGCCAAGTTACATTGTTACTGAAGCTTATCAATAAAACTTGTGTAATTTAACTTGACCAATTTTGTGACATTGTTTCTATTACTGTTTTATAAAGAAATATAGAGATATTCTAGCATATTACCTAACATTATAGAGGTACAATTATCAAAGGTTTTCATGTATGCATTCTGCTTCCATTTGCCTTTCATCAGCTCACTTATTAGAAGCGCTCGTGGTCGTGCTTGCTTAGTCGTTCTTGAGAGATCGACGAAGTTAAGCAACATTCAAAACGGTCAGTAAGTGGATGGGTGACCGCCAGTGGCATATTCATCTGAGCGCTTCCGTGCTTCGGTTAAGCCATGACGCAGGCCTTAAGGCGGCCTAAAAACTCCGTCACCAGATTTGGCCACTGACTCATAAGAACTTACTTTAGCTCACTTATTTCTCTGTCTACTGTCATCTATTTTTCTTTGCAATATTTTACGCATTTTTAAAATATTTTTTAACCTCCATACAGTAAAAAGTGGTCTAACTAAAATAAGTATGGCAATCATGCGTTAGCGACCATGAAAAGCTATGTAAAGATTGCCGTCATTTTCTCTCCCACTTGCGGAAGCCTCATAAAATTTTTATCGGTCGAATGCACCGCGGATTCTACATTGAATGGGACTATTCATACGTTTAGCTATCTGTATGGGCGTATGGGCATAGTCATCGAAGTGGACCGACTGAAGCGATTTGCAGCCACTTACGCTGGGAACGTTCTAGGCGGGCTATTTACATTTTTCATTTATTTTTGGACTCGGTTCAAATTGTGACTGTATGTGGGCCAGATTTTATAAAGTGCATACCTGTGAATTGATTTTGCTGACTGTGTAGACTTGTCGAAGTAACAAATTATACTATTCTAACACACGACTAACACACTCAGTGAGTCTTTTGGAAAACTTACTTGCAGATTTATAGGTATTCTGTTTTGTCTTTTAGCGCAGCGCCAAAAATTTAATTCATAGAAATGCCTTGATAAGCACTCTCTGAGCCTTTCGATTAAATTATACACAGTGGCAATATTTGAGTAAATAATAACTACCATCAGCATGAGAGCTTTATGCTAGCAGGTGTAATCCGACCAAATGTGAACTATTTTAATGCAATATTTTTTATCATATCGCATAAAATCAAGTAAAATACACAATAAATGTGCAGAGCGTTTATATCATACGATTAAAGTAGAATTGGGTGAGTCGGAAACCAATTAAGGTACCGATTGCATTGAGTTCGTATGGTGTTTATTTTTTATTCAGATCAATTAACTTAGAAAAGCTTTGAATAATACGGTATAATTTTCTACTTATTTTCATTGACTTGACTAGAAAATATAAGTCAAGTCGAATTCCATATAATTTCATTAAAAGCAGTACAGACAAATTATCCACAAACTATTTTGAAGAGTTACGAGTTGAAATTGTTTTACGACAAGGTAGTTAAACGCTATATAACTATTTCATACGCCAACCAATTTTAGTTGGCTCAAAGCCATTGCTGAGTTGATTACAAAATTTTGCATAACATTATCCTAGCACCGTCTATCCTAATACCTCGTTTGTCTGTGAGTTTAAGTGATAGCTACCAGACTAAGTTTAAGTGGAACATCAAATTAAGTATACATTGTTAATAGGAGCGGGGGTTAATATGGGTGTCAAAGTTGGTCCTTAAAGAAAGAAGATGAAAATAAATTAGGCATTATGTCAAAGAAAAATGGAAAGAAGCATGTTAGGCATACGACAAATAGATAAAATAAAATAAAAAACAAGCAGAGAAAAAACTAAGTTAGCAGATGTAGTAAATATAATAAGATATTTAAAATGGAAATGGGCTGGACATGTGTGCAGAATGGAGAACAGTCGATGGGCAAAAAGAGTAACGGAGTGGATAACCAGAAATGAATCAAGAGGAAGGGGTCGACCGGAAAAGAGATGGGTAGATATCTTCATAAAGAGAGCGGGACCAAACTGGTCGTCAAAGGCGAGATATTATAAATAAAAGTTGTGAGTCAGGATCGTAGCGAGTGAAGATTCGTGGTCTCTGCCTACCCCTCTGGGAAAGAGGCGTAATTTTATGCATGTATGTATGTACAACTTAACTATTTTGATTACAAGTAGTAGCTTATTGGAAATACGACAAACACATATCGTTAACTCCTGAATAATAAAAGAAAGTAATAAATACCTCTATAAGTAGGCACTTACATCTTATCTGTGAGTTGGCGGGCACGAGCGAACAATGAAAGGAGTTTGGCTAAACTTTACTCTGATTTCTTTTCATTACTGTTTTTCTGAACGACTTCACTAATTGATAGAGAACTTTGCTATTGTTTCGGGAACAAAATAGGTGAATGTATTGGCTTTAGTCTTGAAAGATCGTCATAAAATTAAGCTTTTTTATATCATGGTATGGTGCAAGTAAACTTCTTTAAATTGCAAAGGCCTTTTTTCCTTTTCAAAAATAAACAACACATTAAATCCTCAAACTTTTTAATCAATAACCTTTTTGACAAATCTATCCACAAACACAAACAAACGCAATAAACAATCCTATCAAGGAATGTCACAAAATTTTATGTAATTTCAAAGAAGCTTTACCATACCAAAATGCTCGTGAAAAAAGAATTAGACGAAATTACCTCTCAACAAATAATATGCTATGGAACCTTGCTTCTCCTACTTGTTTATCTGATGAAGTTTATCAAGCACATGTCAGAAAGAAGAGGAGGCTGCCCGAGGCATCAAGAGCCAGAACCTATCTGTCATCGGGTTCCCCCAATCGCCATCCATGAAAACACGGAAGAAAGGAAAACATGTAAAAGACAAAGACGAAGGCGCCATCACAAATGCGCTCCGGAACAATGGCTGCCAAAACGAGACCCTTGTCATGCCCAAGATATCGAATATTATGAATAACATCGTAGAGAATAACGAAAAAGTTGTCATGAAAATGCTCTACGGTAGAATACGTTGTGTTATTGTATCCTTTGAAGGGTATTGGACTGTTTACATAAATTGTAATGGAACCTGACCTTAGTTTAAGTTATTAAAAGTTTTTCGAACAGAAATTGAAACGAGTTTTCAAGCGTTAAGGCCGCGTCTGGGGAGCCTTTTTAATTAAAATTTCTTTAGTATAGTTTCACAATCTTTACCCCAAACTTGAACAATTACATAGAAACCATTCACGCTTAGCTTTAGTGATTGGTTTTCTTGTAAACATCGTGTCAATATTACCTTTGCTCTGCATTAAACCTTAAAAACCTTCAAACGAATTTTCTAAAGTAGTTGGAAGCTGCCACTTATGTGAATGGTTGGTTTTATCCAATATTATAAATGTAAAAGTAACTGTCTGTCTATCTGTTTGTTACTATTTCACACTAGGCTGATCTGTATCCCAGGGAAGGACATAGGCTACTTTAGATCTCGAAAGAATGAAAAAATACCGAGGTTGTGGATAAGGCCGAGCTGAGAGAATAGATTAGGAGCTGGGCAAGCACAAATACATCATCATATTGACAGCCTGATTTCGCCCATGCTGGTTACAAGCCTTTCTAAGCTAATACAAAGCATACTATTCCTAAATGTTATTGAAAACAATAGCTATTTTGGTCTATTATAATTACTGAGAGTATTTCCACAAATCTTTTCAAGCTTTTACCCTAATCATTGTACACGATTGTTCACTCAGACCTATTTTCTATATGGAGGCTTTGGATAGTCAATTTACTGGCGCATGTGAAGTCAATCAAGCTAACATTTTCGGAAAGGTCAGATGAAATTTAATTCTATTTCCTATTTGACTATTTTTGCACTAGACACAAGAATTGTAGATCAAATTGATTACTAACCCCTAGACATCCGATCGAAGGATCTACTAGAACCTGGGGATACAGTGGTGATCCTGTTTTACAAACTGATTAGAAATTATGCATTCGCAAACAAATTAAAAAAAACCGGCCAAGTGAGAGTCGGACTCGCTCACGAAAGGTTCCGTACCATTATCTATAAAATGGCAAAAAACACGTTTGTTGTATGGGAGTCCCCTTTAATATTTTTTTTATTCTGTTTTTAATATTTGTTGTTATAGCGGCGACAGCAATACGTTATCAGTGAAAGTTTCAACTGTCTCACCACACCGTTGCCGAGCGTCGCCTGAGCGTCCACCTGCAGGCGATGTCACAAACTCAAAATCAAAAAGCATTCATTCAGTAATACCGCTGGGATCACTTAGAATAGTCTTAGAACTATTTTTACTCCTGTTCCACTATCACGGTTCATGGGATACAGCCTGTTGACAGACGGACAGACAGCGGAATCTTAGTAATAGGGTCCCGTTTTACCCTATGGGTACGGATCAATAAAAAATGTACACCATAAGGATTTCAGGGTGCCTAGTATTAGTTGTTAACGCGTTCATTATCAACGCTATAAACGCGGATTTGTATAGGAAAATAGCAGCGCCATCTTTTGGTATTCGTTCATAACTAATGAAAACTTGAAGTACAAATCCGGCGTCATATTACGGCGTCGATACCGAATAATGAAGAAATGATAAACTACGAATCGCACCCAGGAAGCGTAGATAACCTCTAGAGTTCACGCGACATGCCGGCTTTTAACGAACGCCGGTTTTTTTTTTCTTTGACCGTTTGATAATTTACTTTGAATTCAATAAAGTTTCTGAACTCCTGATCATTACGTTGAAACAAGCTTAATTCATTTTGTTATTACCTACCGCTTTAACTTCCTAAGGAGCTTTCACACACACGTTTCAAACTTAGTAGTTTATCGCCTTATGTTGTTGTCAAACGTCAAACACAAGTTAGTTGTGGCGAAGTTACCACAGACCGCCTGGGTTTGACACTGGATTGGTCGTGCAACAAAGATAATAGCCGCATTTACACGGCTGCAATTAATGCTTAACCCGTCGCCTGCCCCTCACTTCATTCCAAAGGATGAGATGAGAGAGCTGCAGGCGCGGATCCAGCACTCAAAAAAGGCCACACCTAAAAATTGGCCAAGTGCGAGTCGGAACATGTACTCGCTCATGATCTACTAATAACTGAATAGTGGTTTATTTTCAACTAAATCAAGGAACTCGTGTGCTAATTTTGGTCAAATCGGTTGAAAAATGCAACATGTAGGCGAGAACAGACAGACGAACAAAAGCATTATTTGGTCAATCTCGAAACTGAGACGCTTCGCTCACTCGCTCGGTCAATTGGGGTTGTGGGCATGCCCTTGGATCCGCGCCTGGAGAGCCGCAGCACGGCATGCCCAAAGTACTGCAAAAGCTTGTGTGACTTGGAAACTGATAGAATGACAAACGGTAAGTGGTAACACTACCTAGGAGTAGTAAATAACCGAAAATATCATAGCATGACGAAACTAAGAAAAAAAAAATTTTTGCGTTTTTTTTTCGCTAAATATGTTAATAATCATGGTCTGATTGCAACCCCTTAGTTTTCGGTAGCAGTCTTTTTACACCCTGTATACAATAATTATATTATACCATACTTTCGTAGCCTGTTCAACGTCGTCGTTTTTTCCGCAAAACCATAAGTCCCTAAGCAATAAGACTTGTTGTTATGATGTTTAATAAAACATCATACATTTGAATGTTAATTGTACAAGTTTAATACCTAGTTATTATATACAAACAAACTAAATTTTCACTTGCTAATATAAACTTTACGAAGTGCAAAACAAAAGCAATTTCTAAATGTTCTGTGGTATGTTACGTGTTTAATTTACGCTCCAGTTATAATTAAGCCTAATGGTTGGATAAGTGAATAGTATAGCCTACTATGGGTTTGACTCTAAAACAATAAGATGGTTCTCCAGTTATTTGACTGGTAGGCTTCAATGTGTTGAATTGCAGTTACCTAACGGGGAGTCAGTAAGATCCTCACCTTGTCCAGTGCCTCGTGGTGTGCCGCAGGGTTCTATCCTCGGGCCGATCCTTTTCGTCCTTTACAGTGCGGATATAGTCAGCAAGGTAACTTCATGTAAATACCATCTCTATGCAGATGACTTGCAACTGTATTTCTCCTTCCTGCCTGCAGACTGTATCAGCGCTGTAACCACAATCAACAATGATTTGAAACAAGTATCTGAGTGGTCCAGTAATAACTCCCTGGTTCTAAATCCTACCAAATCCAAGTTTATGTTGTTTGGAACAAAGAAGGCATTACTTAAGCTGGCCAACACACAAATCAATATACAGGTGGATGGAGGGATGGTTGAGCGAGTAACTGAAGCTAAGAACCTTGGAGTAGTGTTAGACAGTCATCTCCGGTTTGAAACTCATGTGGCCGAATGTGTCAGGCAATCACTCTTTCGTCTTAAACTCCTGTATAAGATCCGCCCATATTTGAGTGAGGCAGTGAGGGTTACACTCTGTGAATCCTTGGTACTGTCTCGCCTAAATTACTGTGACACTGTCTATGGCCCCTGCCTTCTGAGTCGAACTGAAAAGTTAATACAGCGGGTTCAAAACTCATGTGCACGTTTCTGTTTTTCTATCCCTCCCCGTACCCATGTAACCCCTTACCTAAACTCTGCTAGCATGCTAAAAATGAAAGCACGGAGACAACTACACTTAGCAACGCTACTATTTGGTCTGACTCTTAGCAAGATACCTACCTACCTGTACACTAAACTCAAATTACGTTACCCTAGAAGAGCATGCACTCACATAATTTTTCTAGCTCCGAGGCACAAATCCGTAGCATTCCGAGGATCATTTCGTTTCGCAGCCACTCGGTGCTGGAACGATCTTCCCCCTCCATTGTATGCCCTAAAATCAGTTTGTACTTTTAAACACAAGCTTAAAATTGATCTTATTAATAGACAAAAGTGCTCGTAAAATGGGAACACACTTACCCACTGGGACTGAATAATTCAGATACCCTAGCTTACTTACCTTTCGTTTTTGCATCTCACTCCAGGTTTCCTTCTATCAATGTCCTCTTGTCTTCTCAGCCTGCCTCACTTATGTATATTCCCAGCTATTCTATAACTTACTTCCGCGACTTGTAGTTGGTTTAATAGTTTTCGTTTTGTTTGTTTTTGTTGTGCTGGCTCGTCTGGCTCTAACCTCAAAGTTGGGCGTTGGCTAGTGACGTGGCATAGCAAGAAAATGTGCGCATGCACCGCATGCACCACACGCATTATATAACTGTCACTGTCATCACTGACATATTTTTGCAATGTTGTTTAAGAGTGTGCTAGAAACGATTTTGTACTTCTAAATCGTTATTTATCTCAGAATCTGTAAAAGCTACCACCTTCATATTTAGGGAAATGATACTTCGAACTTTTATCTCGGATTGCTTCTTTTTAGAAACACGATTGGTTAAAATTTTCTCGATAATATATTTTTTTGAAAAATACATGTTTTGCACAGAATTTGCTATTTATCTCAGGAACAAGACCATTTTTCTTTGGGGTTTTCGATTTGTCAAAAAACCTTGAAGTAATTCTTTAATTTTGTGTTTTCATTTTTCGATAGGTTGTTTAATTAACTTTTAATTAAATAAAAACTATTTTGGCGCTTACGTCGTAATAAAATACGGTGCGCGGCTATCGCTCTGTACTACTCACTCACGAGAAAAGCATATCTTGCCATTCCGCTCGACGCTCTGTAGTCAGTTGGCTACGGCATTGCGAGCGGGACGGACCTGTGCTTGTCTGCGTCACACTTTGAATATAAACAATTTTTTTTTCTATTTACCTACCTAGGTATCGGGGCGATTCCGAGAAAAAATGGCCTGTCACACAACTTTCGACTCATATTCTGCAGGCTATTGATAATTAAACAAGGGTTTTTTTAACAACATCGTACAATATAATTCAAAAACTGATAATAATTAAATAACAAAAAGCTCATAAATATATTTTTTTCGCAAAAATATTGGCAAAATAAGATCTCGGGAGGCGGTTTTTTCGAGTGTCACACCCAACTTTTGAAATTTCCGAAGGCAAAATTTTATAGTCTTTTTGCATGTCAATTTTATGCTTTTTAGAAAGATCTTATGCACGAAATGCTATACCCTGAATACAACGTTTATGAGTTCAAAATACTAAAAAAATACTATTTTGTCTTGAGACTAAAATCGGTACCGGTGGAAAATTCCGCTTACGCTACGATCATAAATCGATATTTAGAGAATAATATCGATTTTTAATAGTTGTTTTAGGATTATGGCAATATTTTAGACCATAGATAAACATCTTATTAGATTTTTAGGCGCAGTAGCGCCTGTGACATGGATTAGAAAGATCGTGCGTCACGATGTTCTGTTTTTGATTTCCACCACGAACTTGGATTTTCTTGATAAGTAGTATTCGTTAGACATACAACTTTTAAAGACTAATTACTTTATCTATCTAGATTTTGATTTAATGCAATATTCAGTAGAAATGTAATAAACAACTACGTTATTTGAGTTTGTTTATTGACCGGCATCATTACGTTACGTCCGCAACGCGACGTGATGTATAAGCGGAAAGCAAAATGTGACGTAATGGAACTATTAAGCATGGTTTACATTGTGCCTGCAATAATATAGCTTACTATTATATTATTATCTGACTTATTGATGCTTATAATGCATTTTGAATAGAATAAAATAATGCTGGTAAAAGTTTGTTTGTATGAAGATAGTAATCACCAAAAGAACTCCCTGTGATTTCAAAATAACTGTTTTCTCAGTCTGTGTAGTTATCGACACGATACTTAAACACACACAAACATTGTTAATTTTTTTGTCTATCTGTCTGGTGTCCCGGGCTAATCACTGGAGTGGCTGAACTGATTTGAATGGGACTTTCAGTGAAAGGTAATTTAAACGTAAATTTACTTAGCTACGTCATTTTATGTTATTTTCTACTTATTTACTACGAGAACAACATAATATACAAATTACAGCAATCTATGTAAAACAACGCGCCTAATAGCGCTCATCCAGCTGGGCGATTTTGGATTTCGTTGAGTGTTGGGTTGGGATGCTGTACCTACCCTTTTGGCTTTGGTAGACGTCTTTTACACCCAGTATATTTTTTTCTTTTTTCGAATTTTTTGATGCTCTATAAGGATAACAAACAATATATAGTATATACTAATATTATAAAGAGGAAAGATTTGTTTGTTTGTTTGAATTAAATAGGCTCCGAAACTACTGGACTGATTTGAAAAATTCTTTCACCATTAGAATCCTACAATTATCTCTGATGATTATAGGCTATATTTTATCACGGGAAAGAGAAGTTTTCCCAAGGGACCGCGGGTAACACCGCGATGGATATCTAGTCATCAATAAATGCGAAAAATACAAAAACTCATCATGTATAGCTAAACAATATTTTTCGGCTACTAATATTTGTGATTTCGGTACCTAAATACCTAATAATTAAAATTACAATTGTTAATTTTTATTAAATTTGTTTGAGTGGCTGATATATCTTGCTGGTAAAATATTTTATAACATTTTTTCATGTGCAAATCTCTCTTGATTGATTCAAAATCATGAGCATAATTATTATAATTGGTCTTTAAGGCTATCTGACACATTATTATGTTAGTGGTGGTACTGAACCTTTGTTCATGTAAGCCCTGCCCTATAATTTTATTATTTTATTTATTTTACAAATTTTGGGAAAACTAACAGCTAGGTATAAACAATAGAATAATAACAATAGATAATTCCTAAACGTGACGTCTTTTCCACAAACGTCACTTGTCACATATTATTGTGATATTAGATTTAACTTAATTTTATTCATTTGCAAATAAGAACGCTCAAATTTAAGACAAATAAGTAGAGTAATAACTAAAGTTTCGTTTAAATTTAAAATGACATAATTATCATACATAATACCAAAGTTAAGACAAAAAATGTGCAATTAAACTTACCATAAAGTAGCGTTTAGGAATTGTTTTGTTACATTATTATGTTTGTTTTATGTTATTTCCTACGTGAATGACGTATTAATTGAAGGGTTTCGAAGGTACTTAAATAAATGGTTAACTTGAATTCCCACTGCATTTTATGTAAATCATATCTAAACTTTGTGACGTAACGGAATTTTTGATAGCCCATATTTCATTCAAACATAAATTTCTTACTTATTCACATTTTATATATTTTTTTCCGGGTGGAAATCCATTACGTTACGGTCACTTTTTCTCGGAATCGCCCATCGTTTTTCATAAAACAGGTAAAGTTGTACCTTTAGTGTAGGAAGCTATGTCCTTCTTCCTAATAATTACCTATTATTTTATTTTATTTCATGCTGACATTCTATAGGCCTATCTAAAAAATCTAAAACAATCGAGTAGGTACTTACCTACCAATAGCATATAGGATATTCAAAATGTTGGTACCACGCGGGCGAAGCCGCGCGCAGAAGCTAGTAAATAATATTCATGTTTTCGCTGATTTGCTGTTCTACTACCTACCATACCGTGCGTAAATAAGCCGGCCAAAATACATTGGCAATGCGCGACTCGAACTCTCGCACTCTGCCGCGTTGGCGGTGTTGCGTATTTAGGCAGAAGGGTGAGGTGAAGTGGGGCACGAATCCGTCTCGTTCGGCGTTTCCTGCGCACTCTTAAACTAATAATTAAATTTAATCTATCAAGTCTTTTTTATATAAATTAAGTATTGTAATTTGTATGCACGTTTATTTATTATATGTAATTTATTATGTATTATTTGTGTTGCTCTCTCTGTTCGTGTGGTCACCTCTTCCCAGGCCCAGTCTGAAAACCAGCGTTGCTCTGCACCTAGCGATAGGTACAGGGTAACAAAAAAGCTGAGACTGGTCCTATTTGGCACACTATATCACAGACCTTGCACCTACCTACCTTTAACTGTTTTGTGTTTTTATTTTTTTTATGCTTTAGGTTAGATAAGCAGTGTTATCTTGTGTTAGTTTAAGTACCTGTCTATGTTTTTGTTCGTTTCATTATTATGTGTGTCTGTGAATCTGTGCCAATAAAGTGTCTATCTATCTATCTATCTAAGTGGTCTGCACTGCTCGCAGAGGATAACTGGGACCCATTCGAAGAAAACCTCAGACGGCACCACACGGTAGATTCTGTCCGTTTAAAACCCCTCGCAGACTACAAACTTTCTATCGGCCTATAAATAGTTGAGACGGAATATACTTCGGCTCGTACTAAGTATGGATAAGTATAGCCCGTCTCAACTATCGGCTGATAGAAAGTCTGTAGTCTGCGAGGGGTCTAAGATCCTTTTTATGATATCTAAGGGGATAATCAGAGGTGTACAAATACAGATTTGATTTATTATTATACAGGGTGTAAAAAGACGTCTACCGAAGCCGAAAGGGGTAGGTACAGCATCCCAACACATAACCAAATCCAAAAGGATTTTCCGAAAAAACCCTTATATCCCGAAAAAACAGCGTTTGAAGACTGTTTGCGTATGTTCTGGGCGCGTTTTTTTACGTAGATTACTGGATTTCGAGTTTTAACTGTTTTTTTCTTTTTTAAATGAAATTATTAGGTAGGTATGGTCTTATGATGTTGTCCTGGTAGTTAATAACCGAAAATAACGTAAAATTACTTTGCGTTTTTTTTTCGCTAAATATGTTTAGAATCATGGCCTAATTGCAATCCCTCAGTTTTCGGTAGTTGTCTTTTTACACCCTGTATTATTAAAAAAAACAACGTGTACAAACAACGTGTATGTTGCAAAATTTAGCACCATATACTGCCCATCACATCATCATCAATAATGGTAATCACTAAGCACAAAAGATCTGGCGATCTGGCGGAAGAAGACAGCCTCACTGCTCAGCAGAACTCGAGGTAGCAGCAACAGCATCCAAATTGCGATAGCTAAAAAATTTGATTGTCCTCTGATGTTCAAACTAATTCAGACGACCAATTCATTGTTACATTTTGATTACTAACCCCTAGAGATAAGTCTTCTGACACAATGGACTGTATAAATTGTCTGAAATGCAATAAATAATTAAATTAAAGAACTCACTAAGCGATACGATGGTGTGCCCACACAGAACTAATGTAGATGTAGTTTTGTGCGTGCCCATATACGATAACGATACAATGATGTCGACTTTGCTCTTCTAAACAATTCCATTGATTCATACTACACTCAACTTATCTAATAAGGTCGTTCTTCGATCAGGGGATTCCAGCTAGAGCTTCCTTATGTAGGTAACGCAGACATAATTTCGTTTTGAGTATGTTTGTTCAAAGCTCCAAACGATTTTGAACATTATCTATCTATCTATCTTTCTGCTAAGTTCTACTATCCTCGTAAAACATCTTCAACATACAGCTACTTACCAAGTGCATAACATACCTAATTGTACGCACATTAATTACATCCCGGCGGTCCTATAACCATTCTGTCACGGTGTAATTAGGCAGGTTAATTAAGCACCTACAATTCGATCCAGGTCGACAGTACTGGAATGTGCCTTAGGATATGTATACAATGAGCAACTTATTGAGAATGTTTCCGAGAAATAGATCCTGTGTATCTTGTGAAATTGAATGGTCTTGAAAATCATCTATGGCCCAAATTATTGGCCTGGTTTGGACGAGTGGTTGTCTTTTTACACCCTGTATAGTGGCAACATTAAAAAATATATCAACATGGCAACATCTTTGTCTCCCCCCTTTCATGTTTGCGTACTCTGAGAAAACGTTGTGTGAATTCGAACTATTGTAAAAACTTATAAAATACAGTCCATTTGAAGTTTAATTCCACGCCTTTTATTATATGCCGTCAATACATCGATTCGATCCGATTCATTACATCAAATCTAGATTATTTTTTTTAATGTGCACTTTGAGACAGTTTTAAAAGGTAAATAACAATTTGAGAACCTGCGGTTGGTCAACTCCGAGGATAAAGTCTGCAAAGTTTTAGAATGGTTTAGGTGCTAGGCAATTTATGTTGCCTAGTGAACAAGAGCCTTAAATTATATACAGAATTTAGAAGCAGATCAAAGGACCTTTAAGGCTCCGATTTCAGGCTAATGCATAGTGATTGTCGTTGTTATCCGTTGTGTACAGAGCGTATACAACGGATATGTAACTATTTAGGTAAAATATTAATATACCGAAATAGCTTGCACATGTTTGCAAGTTGCAAGTGCGTGCGTTTAAATATCAAATAAGTTTATTTAATAAATCCATACTAATATTATAAATGTGAAAGTAACTCTGTCTGTCTGTCTGTCTATCTGTCTGTCTGTCTGTCTGTCTGTTTGTTACCTTTTCACGCCCAAACCGCTCAACAGATTACGCTGAAAATTGGCATGGATAAAGGTTGTATCCCAGGGAAGGACATAGGCTACTTTTTATCCCGAGGGAACGCGGGTTACACCGCGGGAGCGCAGCTAGTAAATAATAAATAATGCTGGACTTTTCACACAGCATAATCTAGCCCCAAACTAAGCAAAGCTTGTACTATGGGAACCAGATAACTGATATACTACTTATATACTTTTTGTTTGTAAATACATACATATTATACATAGAAACACCCAGACCCGAGATAAATATTTGCAGATCATACAAACATTTATCCCGCGGCGGGGATCGAACCCGCGACCTTCTGCGTCACAAGCGGGCTATCACCCACTGCGCCACAAAGGTCGTCACACATTTGTGTAAATAATTTTAAAAATATGTTGTGTAACATATTTTTTTTTTTTATTTATGTATATATAACAGTTTTTGATAGAAAGCTTACAGTATAAAACCAAAACGCTGACTATCTAAAATTAAAACTTAAGTACATTCTCCAGGTGTTAAAAATAGTGGAAATATAATGTACTCGTACAATACTAACGAATCTATTCATGGATGTTTAGTAAAGGGGGCAAATAACGAAAGTGGGCGATGAACTAGTAAAAAGTACAAGATTTCAAAAAGTGGGCAAAGATCCATTATTTCTATGGATGGCTAGAAATAGTAGACAAAATCATAAAGGGGGCAAGCGGCCAGAAATATACTATTAGATTTGAAATAAGTAAATCATTTATGTTTGCTCTAGGAGTAATTTTTTTCTTTTACTTAAAAAAAATCAAGGATAGATTCTATTGAATGTATAAAGTATTTCATAATATTTATAGAAAAAATTGCAGGCATACTCATATTTCATAAGTGAGATCTACTGAACCATGGTTGATTGTGGTTGTATACTAAAGTGTGTTCATACGATAATTTCTACAACAAGCATAAATCTACCAATTCGGGCGGCTGTCTCGTCGTGTTTACTTACAAACCGTACAGTAATCTGATGATGCCTAGCCCATGACTGGACGATTCGGCTGTTTTATTGATACATTGCTATACTCGTATGAAGTGATGAAAATATAAATATTATGTCATACAATTGCGATCTAGGTGGTATGATTTAAAGGCCATGAAAAAACGGAAATGCTCTAAATAGCGCCGATTAAAAAGCCTTTCCACGGAGATGCTTAGCAGTGTGGCTTTGCTTGACTGGCCTATAGTTGTTAAGTTTGTACCAAAAGGAAAGGATCTGGGATACAAAAAAACTAAGAAAATATCTACGACGACCTCTGTGGCGCAGTGGGTGAAAGCCCGCTTGGGACGCAGAAGGTTGCGAGTTCGATCCCCGCCGCGGGATAAATGTTTGTATGATCTGCAAATATTTATCTCGGGTTTGGGTGTTTCTATGTATAATATACATACATACATAAAGTCACGCCTCTTTCCCAAAGGGGTAGGCAGAGACCACGGATCTCCAGTCGCTACGATCCTGACACACAACTTTCGCCTCATTCACTCTCATTACATTCTTCATACATGCTCGTCGGTTTAGGGTACTTTTGACCTGGCCCTTCTCCAAAATGTCGCCAATTTGATCCAAGAAGGTTCGCCTAGGTCTTCCCCTTCCAGCTGTCCCATGCACACTCGCCTCATACACATGTATAATATGTACAAACAAAAAAGCACATAAGTAGTATATCAGTTAGCTGGTTCCCATAGTACAAGCTTTGCTTAGTTTGGGGCTTGATGATGCTGTGTGAAATGTCTAGCATTATTATATTTATTATTATTAGTTGGGGATACAGTCGTGGGGATGTATTTGTGAGCTGCTTAGACTGTTTCATTTTGTCATGATCCGTATCTGTAGGTCTCGAGTCAAGGGTCTGGTGTGAGTTAACCCCTCCTAAATAATGCGCCATCAAACATTACTCGGCCCAGTAACTTATTATAGAGCAAGTTCACCAGCTTATTCTGACCTCCCGCACCCCTAGTCATACATAGAATTTTGAAGCTTTAGGGGGAGATAGTAAAGTTTTCCCGGGCCTTGGTCCACTGGTCGGTATTACAGGCGGTGTTTAGGTTACTAATACGCTTAGTAAACGCTTGCCGTGAAAGACATAAATTTGATTTGAACCAACTCCATTTCGTTATAACAAGAGATAACAGTGTTTTGAGTTGTGATGGGTATGGAATCGTTTTAATGCTTTCATAGTATCATATTAGATTTTAGTGCAGTGAAGTTAATTGGGTACCTAAAAATAATTTTATCAGACGCATAACAATGACAAAATTTGGTCTCAAGTTATACCGTATCAGGTATTAGCAAGATTACAAATTTTTCGACAATATTGTGTTTCTTTGTTTAAATAATAATAATGCTGGACATTTCACACAGCATCATCTAGCCCCAAACTAAGCAAAGCTTGTACAATGGGAACCAGATAACTGATATACTACTTATATACTTTTCCGTAACCCGCAACCTTCTGCGTTCCAAGCGGGCTTTCACCCACTGCGCCACAGAGGTCGTCTGACACAAGAAACCTCGATTCGAAATAAAAAATGTAACCCAGGAATACGTAAATGGACAAAATGTCCCTACCATCCTCTAAGTTAGCACGACCCACTCATTTATTCTAATTCAATTCAATAAGTCTCAGGGAATCTCTAATGTCAAGGAGCAAAATGACAGTTAACAATTTCCCCTTATAAAATACCTGCTTGGATATTATAACAAGAAGATGTCTCAACATTAAATGTACTGTTACGAATATTGCCGTCATAAATCTCAAAAGGTAAAAGAGCAGGGAAAATATAAATAAAATGAAGGAACATTTTGACATTTGTGCCTAAGCTACGCGTTCACTGGGTCACTTGATTTTAAACTAAAGTTAATTTTAAAACAGATACTGCGTTTCATTTACGAGTCTTCCGTGGGTTGCATTTGTGTATCATTACTGGATGATCTATACAGAATCAAAAAGCACCCATCTAAGCTTACTACAATCAACGCGAAGCTGACTCAGCTGCAGGTTTCCACGCAGTGTTTTCCCCACCGTACTCGTTTTCATATGGCTCCTCCTTATGTTAGCATCATTGATTTTGCAATTTTAAAATGAACATGCTGTATAGCACAAGCTTTATGAGGGGGAAACAAAAGCAGTATGGGAAAATAGGGCTATTTATAAAAAAGGTATCCTTATGAATATACAGCTTTATAACTTCACAGCTGTTCTTATATTAAAATGCATGATAAACTTGACTTTCTAATGACCATGAGATTCAAATCTTGGACGTCTCTTAGAATGGAAAAAGTTTTTTGTTTTTCTTTGTCTTGTGTTCATAATGTTTTGTTTATGATTCAGTGGAGGTAGAATTTTGTTTAGCTGTTATTATAATTCGGGAAGATACTGCTTTTGTTAAGGCGTATCTTAACTTGACAAAAATGAAACCTTATGTTGTTTTTGTTGAGTAATGATGAAGCTTTGTAAGGGTTCAGTATCACAAAGGGTGCTAAGGGAATTCTATAACCAAACCTGTCTATCCCAAATACTTGAAAGGAACTTCTGGATGTCGGTGTTTAAAAACCATTCGGCCTTTGCAATAAATAGTGACCTGGACAACGTAAGTTCAAAATCATGGATGCAATCGGCCGTTAGTTATCTTTGTAGGTACAATCGAACTAAGTAATGAAAGCTATCGACTGCATGTACCGTATTGCTAATAAATCAACATGTAGCCAGCATAGTGCAGTATTGACGGATTGCCACCGGTCGTCTCCCCTGCTTGTTTGAATTACGAGTTTCAGTCCTCCCCAGGCGAATGTCATTTGAATCAGGTTGTGTTGTAAAATAAGGTTTGCTACGCTGATTTTTAGATTCATTTTTGAATGGTTTTATCATCGCTGAAATAGTTTGTATCTGAATTAGGTGTTTTAAAAATTGCATTCCTATTATAAATCAAATACTGCATCATAGTCTTAATGCTCAAAACTTTTCTGCATCGTGTCTATTGATAACCTAATTTTTCTTTTCGATGTGAAAGCTTCTTGTGGCGCGTTTGGCAGTTTTGAGATGAGAAAAAAATATTGGATTCGCCTCGAAAAGGTCACGCGACTGCCCACTGACACCGGGCTATTTGTCAAGTTTAGAACCGTTTAAGTTTTCACTTCTGCCGGCACTCTTTGAGTGCCACTGTTTTTGTTATGTCAATGATGTTTTTTCTGACTACTATTATAGACAACAGCTAATATTCTTCACTTCCGAAATGCGTCAAAAAATTTAAATTATTAATTTATTTATTTTATTTTATTTGGAAAACAAACAGTAGTACAAACTAAATTAATTATAACTTAAAAATTACTATATACCAGTTATATGTTTTCGCATATACAAAACTAAAAATGTTCGTTGACAGAAGAAAAAAAAAAACAGTTGTGTAGTAGGTACGACAATAAAGATGAAAAATACTTAATTTTATAACAGTGAGTCTAATCCAACAGTTGAGGCACCGATTCGAACCAATATTGCGCAAGAGCGCGCTTTAAAGTGGTAGGTTTAGTGTTGAAAAGACAATACGTACGGATATCTAATTACGTCGAAGTCTAATCGATAATTTTTTTACTAGAGAATAAGAAACTTTTTCATACTCTACAAAGATTCAAAAACTTTTTTTTTGGTAAACTCGGAGCTATGGACAACAATAGTAACGTAAGGCGACCCGGATTAGACAACGCTCACTGAAGTGCATTTCCTTGCTTCGTGGTTGCCTCTGGCTAGATATACCTATCCCTCTCTGTGCTTTCCTCATCTGTCAATACCGTGACGTGATGGGAATTTAATCAAAAATATTACTCCTAACTTCTACCCAAACAAAGTTACACAGATCGTAAGATACGGCCGGTAAGAAAAGTTGAATTCGACTAACAAAATGATAGTTTAAAATTAAATTTTAACGTAAATAAGATTACTTATGTATACAATTTGATTTTAAGATAAAAAATAAATTGGAAACAAGCATAGAGGTACGTCTCAAAGAATTTATGGCCAATGTTTTTCCAATTCAAATATTGGCACCGCTCAGTACGCACATCGCACAAGTACTTTTGTGTGGGTTAGAAATTATCTGAAAGCCGGGCGGCCATCTTGGCTTTCGGTGTGCTAGATCTAAAATCACCTTATTTTCTATTCTGAACTACTTTTAATTAACTAATGGATGGGAAAAACTTTGTGTCCTTTTGGGACAAAAGTTCCCTTAAATCTTATAATAAGATAAATGACGCGAAAACGGTTAGTAGCAAATGATAATCCGTGTTCTTTGCCTTTATTTAAGAGGTGTGATTTTATGTATAAACTCGGTACATAAAACGATAAAAAATACCCGAATCAGATTAAAAAAACAGTGCCACTCCAGGAGTGCAGGCAGAAGTGAAAACTCCAACGGTTCTAAACTTGACAAATAACCCGGTGTCGGTAAGCAGTCACGTGACTTGCACGTGACGTTTCGAGGCGAATCCAAGAATTTTTTCTCATCTCAAAACTGTCAAACGCGCCTATAGAAGTTTTCACTTCAAAAATATAATCCTCGGTGCTATTTGTCTACAAAAAGTTCATTTACATACGTTAAAAACAGCCGAATTAACTTGGCACTGAATCGTACGAGAAGTGTATTATGCTCCTGCACTATAATATGTCTGTCTACGCCCGCATACGTGCACGCTTCACTTCGCGCGTATTTCAGTGTAAATATGGAATAAGGAGCACAGTTGACATAATGCGCTTATGTCGCTATTCAACAACAAAAGGTAGGATATTCTTGTGTTGGTTTCAGAAAAACAGCTTGATACTGACGCTCCATACTTTTCTATGCTTGATTCCTCAACTCTACATAAACAACTATAATATAAAGACGTCAACTGATTTTCGCAAAAGCAAACCACTTTTCATGGACTAGATAAGATTACATGTAGAATTTGAGGCCACCTGAAAGCTTCCATTACGGCTTTTTGGTTTTATAGCAGTGCCACAGAAAGAAGGTAAGGTTCTCTTGGCGACAGGTTGTATAAATTATTATAATTATTATTACTAGCCCGCGTCGTCCCACTGCAGGGTATAAAAGTTGTATATATAAATATCATAAAGTAAACAAGTGATTTAACTGGTAACTCTCCTAGTGTTTCAATCAATAAAAGCCAAAACCATTCTAAAACAATCCGAGTACACGATTACACTGATGCATTGATATAATTTAACCTATAAATGGCAGA
This sequence comes from Epirrhoe alternata, assembly GCA_963565295.1. Classification (NCBI taxonomy): domain Eukaryota; kingdom Metazoa; phylum Arthropoda; class Insecta; order Lepidoptera; family Geometridae; genus Epirrhoe; species Epirrhoe alternata. Next base: position 4,311,070 of record OY751381.1, on the reverse strand, counting down.
TGCGCACCAATACATCATTATCTTAATTAATGAACATTGAACAGCTTGGGTGAACACAAAAGCTCTAATTTCATACTTGCTAGGGTTCTGATGGATGACGTATAATTTTAATTGACTGTGCTTTAAAGCTTCGGAAGTTGATACAGTATTTTGGTAAGAGATGCTATATCCTGAAATTTCTGGATTCGGATTCAGACCTATGACACTCATACTAAAAGTCTGGACTAAAAATCAGCCGACACTTTAATCTTACTGTGATGTATTTTTTTTTCAAAGAAGTCAAAATCCACTCATCCACACTCACATTCACAAGTCTTTCTCATCGTTTGATTGTCAACACCCCATTCAGGAAAGGTACGTCTCAATTCACGAATTCCTGAACATATAATGAAAGAAAGTCAAAGGCTCCTCTTTCATTTAAGTCTGCGTGAATTGTGAAGATCAAGAAATTCAAGTCGCGTGATTTCGACGTCTTATTTCTCTCAAGTGCTAATGTTATTTTATTTTGTTTGTTGTTGGTTTTGTCTCAGTTGACGATGTGAGGGGATACGGTATGGCTTGAATGTGATATTAGATTGTGTTATGTTTGTGTATTTACAAATTAAAGCATTTTGTATTGTTACTCTAATATGAAATAATAGGTTCTCGTGGTATGAGCATGTTATGAGGAGGAAAGAGGGTCATGTAACGAGAAAAATGTAAGGTTTGAATATGGAGGGATGTAGCAGAAGAGGCAGACCAAAGAAAAGAAAGACTATGTGAAGGATGATATGGGTACGAAAGGAGTGAATGTTGAGATGACGGCTGATAGAGTGGAGTGGAAGAGGAAAACATGTTGTGCCGACCCCACATAAAAGTAAAATAAGGGAAATGATGATGATGAATGATGACTCTAATATGAAATGATAAATAATGATGTATGCACGCAATGAAGAAGTACTACAGCAATATTTTATGAGCAACTAAACTCTGTACAAACGTATGCGTATAAGGCTATAGAGTCATTGAACCTTGCTCATTTAGATCGTAGGTATATGCATAGAAACTTGCGTGATGCAGAGTGCATAGAAGAACTACATGCATACTGCGAACAAAGGGGAATAAAAGCTTGAGAGTCTTATCAAACGGGAAATACTGGCAGAGTTGGAAATACCACGCTTTTTTAGAAACATTTCAAAGAATATTGAGGGCAAAATGCTCTAAAATAAATATTTTTGTAAGATTTTTTTTATCCAGAAAGGATTCTACTAATCGTAGTCATGCGCTAAACTTACTGACCTGCCGGTTTTTGCTTTATTGATTAATTACTGAAGCATGGTACCTATTCAAATTCAGAACGTTATCTTATTCACAAAAAAAAACCAAATAAGGCAAGTGTTTGAGGAAAAAATCCAAAACTACTAAAACCCTAAAGATACGAAGTAAGAGCGAATAAACGAGTATTTGATTCTCCACCCTTAATACTTATAAGCGAAAAACTTATGATCCTATCCGAATAGGATTTTGTCATTCCACAAGAGACCCGTAAACCCTTCATAAATCGAATTTGATATCGCGTATCAGATTCCCGTATGCATATTTTCTTACGCTTAGTCCTTTAGCCGGTCATAAACTTGATTTCATATTTATGCGGTCGTGTGGTCGTAAAAATTACGCTACATGTGGTATTTTCACATTGAAGGTCAAAGTTAATTCTAATGTACCTAAATCCTATTGAGTTTGTATCTCATGAACGTAGGAACTAGAAGTGATTGCCACCTAGTCGTATTAGCAACAAGCGTATAATAAGTACCTAATCCGATTAGTTATCCCACCGCTGGAAGTTTGTGAGTTTGTTTAGATATTTGTATGTTTGTGTATCAATCACGCCTAAACCAGTGAACCGATTTAGATGAAACTTGGTATAGGCATAGATCACTATCTATGCCTATACCAAGTTACTACATAGAATAGCATATAGGCTATTCAAAATGTTGGTTTCACGCGGGCGAAGCCGCGCGCAGAAGCTAGTTCTTATTAAACCAGATCACTATGAAATAATTACGTTTTAAAACTAAAAGAAAAACCGACTTCAATGTTCGACTCTACACGCGGCGTGTCTACGAGTATAACGTCAGTTTGACATAATGCATAGAGAGTCTTAGACTTATCTGTCGATTCGATTTACAAGGGAAGGTTTTTAGAGTTTTACGGGAAAACTATCAAACCCTCAGGAATAAAATTTATATGGGACCACCTCTGGAGCATACCCTTTCAAACAAAAAAATAATTTTGAAAATCGGTCCACAATTGGCGGAGTAATCGCGTAACATGATAAAAAAAAAAAACATACAGGCGAATTGAGAACCTCCTCCTTTTTTTGAAGTCGGTTAATAAACATTATGATATCATTAGTTCTGTTTCCAGTTGTCCAAAACCCTACTTTTTTGAAGTGAAAACTACTTTAGGCGCGTTGGGCATTTTTAGATGATAATAAATTCTTGGCCTCGAAAAGGTCATGTGCGAGTCACGTGACTGCTCACCGACACCTATCAGTAGCGCCATCTAGTTCTGTACTCTGTAAACTTTTACGTCAATAGTTTTACATTTCTACAAGCTTATTTTATATAACTAAACGGGTGAAGTCATTATCTTTCAGTATTTTTAGATTTTCTTACGATTCAAAAAATACACTAGGCACCCGGGAGTGCCACGGTTTTTTTTATTTTTAAAACATCCTGAGTAACTTTATGGTATTTTTATACATAACTTCACGTAATATTATTGATGTTAATGATGCCGCCTATGAAAACATCACTAAGCATGACGACTTGCCCAATAGTGATGTTTTCAACTTCGTTGCCAGATTTGACCGTTTTTAACCCCCGACGCAATAAGTTTAACGTGTCTGTGTATCTGTCCGTGGTATCGTAGCTGCCAAATGGATGAATTGATTTTTGTTTAGTTTTTTTTTGTGTCATAGAAAATTTTATCCCGAGTATTCTTAACCATGTTTCATCAAAATCTGCTCAGCCGATTGAAAATCATCAGCTCTTTTCTAGTTGATGAGAGAATCTGACTAACTTCCTTATGTCCGATCGATTTGAAATTTGGTCCAGCGTTACTTCAATGATATTGAAAGTATATGGCAAGATAATCATGACCTGATCAGCCGTTCGAAGATCATCAGCTCTTTAAAAGTTGATGAGGGGATCTGACTGTGTGGCGGTCTGTGTGTCTGAAGTGGCGGGGGTTTTTTCGTAACAGGGTCTACGGGTTTGTTCTATACAAGCTTACTATTCATCAGATGATACCCTAGGTCTCGAATATTCAATTTCCTTGCTCCAAACCAGTATAAAATATTAGAGAAGCTTGTTGTAACCTATTCACGCATGTCGATGGACGGCGGTCGTGACGGTTCCGCTCGCAGGAAATGGACTGGTCATTGTTATTGCTCTGTGTTGACACTAGAGATGCCACCCTGGACACTTTGCAAAACTCCAAAGAGAACGTATACCGTCATATTTACAAAAATTAAATTTTTGTAGAACCAAGTCTTAACGTAACGCGCGCCTTGTACAAAAAAACACAATCAAGGACTTGTGGATCATACAGTCGCGATTAGTGCGGGACAAAAACTTTTCATTCTCCATTGTCCATTTAATTTGTCTCAAATTGATTTGATAAATCATTCTACCAGCAAGCGCTGGTTGGTCTTGCGTGTATGAATTTTATTCCCAAAACATTTCGCCTACTTTATTTTAACATCACAGCGAAGTAAAAGAAACAGGCTAGGAACTAACTTTGGTAGTATTTGCTTATGTTAATCAGTCTCATTTTAAAGCCCAAGGAGTACCTAAAACTGCGTACAGACTACGCGTTCACGCGTTCCAAGGCTCGTGTGAGTCGATGTAAAATGTCAAAATTTTGACGATTTTGACGCTATGCGTGGACGCGTTAGCCTGGATCGCGTAGTCTGTACAAGGCTTAATAACTTTAGAGTATGCAAATAAAAAGAACACAGTGAACAGGTACTATGCAAATTTCTCGCCTAGTGAACCTCGTAACAAATATTTCTTATTCAAATACCATGGCGATCTAAAATGTTCATGGAAAAAATAAGGTTTCTATGTTAATCCAGTATGGACGTCCTCGTAAAATGCAGGTAAAAAGAGCTAGTCTCAATGCACTTGGTCACAATGTTACGTTTCTAAAACACGCGACTGAGGGCGCGGTTACAATGGGAACCAAACTTTGCAGACACAAGCATCCTTTGCCAACGAGACAATACGTACCTTGCACAGAAACTGGGTGAACCAAAGGGTAATGTAATGTATGAGCAATTGAACAATCCTCCAAAAGTTTAAGTATCCCACTCATCATATAATAAAGCTGAAAGTTTGTGAGTTTGTTTAGATGTTTGTATATTTGTGTTTCAATCACGCCTAAACCAGTGAACCAATTTGAATGAAACGTGGAATATGCGTAGATAGTGACCTGGAATTGCATATAGGCTATTCAAACTGTTCGTACGACGCGGGTGAAGCCGCGCGCAGAAGCTAGTAAGTACATAAAATTACAAAATACAATATAATCAGTCAAACTATCTAAGGATCGTCTATATTATAATCATAATTTTATCTCTTAAAATCGACCGCGTTTTCGCTTGACAGGGAAACAAATATGATCTTACCCTTACCTTAAGAAAACACGCAACCACTTCGAAACACGATTAATAATAGTCGGTAATGTAAAAACTGCTTATAAAACCACCCTTCTGAATAAAGGGGTCACTTTAAAGTAATTGGAAGTAGAAACTACCTTTTAAATAGAGTATTTCAGTATAAGATTTTATAATATACCTTCAAACATTTTGTCAGAACTGACAGACACATTTTATGTAATTCAAAGTTCTTTTTTAGGATTTGCTAGACGAAAACGATCCAACAATTGCTTAATCTTTGGAATTTTGAAAATAGAAACAAAATTTCTGCGAAAAAAACCCCTGAGCAGTTGCCGCAACCACTCCCAGACCCATCATTGCATTCCACTTTTGCATCAGAATATTACATAAAAGTTAAACCCTTCAAACGAACGAAGCCAGGGTATTACCGCTAAACTTTTTCATCCAAGCCGACTCCCGAAAGCTTAGTTCAAAACTGTAATTAATTTTTAATCCCTACATCACTTTGCGGATTCACATAATAAATTAATTTCGCCAGAATTTAGATGACAATCAGTTAATTCGGCTTTTATCTTGTGCTAAATGAGTTCGGGCTTCAGATTAATATTCCGTTTTATTTGAATTTCAGTTACTTACTAATTAGGTCTATAATGATTTTGCTACAGGTAGATAATCTAATCTTCTAATATATTTATCAAATTCTCGTCTCATAGTGTTTCTAAGAAAACTCCTCTGAGACCGCTTTTTATGAAATTTTGTGTATATATTCAGTAGGTCTGAGAATTGGACGTAAACTATTTTTTATACCCCTAAGTATAATGGTGGTCCACTCAACAGTCACTTAGATAATCTTGAACCCGACTAGGATTCCCAGTATCATTTGTATCCAATAGAGTACATGAATTAGAAAACGAAAAAATTCGAGGATGGTAGGTAGTTATCACTTCTTTCTTTCTTTTAACGAGGTATTCAATATAGTTTTGACGTGTCCAAAATTCGACAAGCCTTCGCCTATTTCGTTTTACTATTAAACCTGATCGCACTTGTCCTCACCGTACGCACCGCAATCATTTTTCTATACAAAAAATGCTGATGACGTCAGAAAACTCAGCTCGCTTCTGACTTCAGCAGCATTTCCTCTATTGAGTTGACAGCTCGGCGCGTTCAGCTCGGCTGGACTGTGCGACCACCCTAAATATCTCTTACGTGCATCACACTGTGTCAGAATTGATCATAACAACTATTTAGCACTAGTTAAAAATCTCTTAAACTATAAGCAAGTCTCTCATCAACATCAACAACACAAACACAAAAAAATATAAAGAAGCAAACTATGTATAACATACGGCTCAGCGAGTTTCGTTCCTGGTATATAGTAACAAGTGCTAATAGTACATGCTAGTGAATGGGGTGAACTGGAAAACTTAGTTTGAAAATTGAAGGACACACTACATATCGTAACCTGCTTCAGTCTCGTCCGCCATAGAATGAATAAAAATAGCTAATCACATCACTATTCATTTCCTGCATAGATTGTAAAAAAAGCCTATAATCTGTGACATGGCAGAAGATTCATGCATCACTTGCTCATTAAACCAACTTACTTTGACGAGTCTCAATTTTCTTTGACTGGCTCTCCACTGGAGCTGGACTTTTAGTTTTAAGATGGATCACCTAAAATAATGTAGACCCCAAACCGTGTTTGTTATTCTGATTCTTCACGGTATTGGTCGCGAAAGAACAGGAGTAAAATTAGTTCTAAGACTATTCTAAGTGATCCCAGCGGTCCTGCTAAATAAATGCTTTTTGACTTTGACTTGACTTTGACTTATGTTCGCCTGCGACCACGCCTGTTGCAACACAGGCAAAACGTCGGGAAATAATAAAATAAGGTACGCGATAAATTCCGTAATTAATTTTGACTCATGGTTCAAAGAACTTTGGTCTAAATTAAAAAAAAATCTGTTACCCTACTCTGTCTTTCTAGAGGGACAGGTGGAAAAGGTGGAAATAAAACATTCAATATACATTACCTACGACGTTAGTGATTCCGTGGCCAAGCGGTTATGCACTCCGGCTTTAGAAAGATTGTCTGATCGTTGCGGGTTCAAATCCCGTCGAAATCGATTTGGGTAAGACTTTTCATCAAGAACAAAATGCAAGATGAGCTTTGAAGTGTAGTTCGAGCTCTGTTTGAAAATTAAATGTTTTCAACTTCATACATACAGTTTGGCTTTGTTAAAGTTTGTCTGTGCGTTTGATGTGCGAGCTCGTGGTCAGTTTACACCAGTTTCTACTTGTTTCGTCGAAATAATGTCTGCATGACTTTTGATGGGTGGTTTTAATTAAAATGGACATCAAAATGTTCGTCTTTTGTTTCATTGCTATAACTATTAGTTTGTAATTTCATGAGTAGATGGCGACACTCAATAAAGATAGCGCTATTGTTGAGTTTTGTCGCATTATTGTTTGCTACGTAAATTGTTGTTTTATATTCATAATCGTCATTTCAGGCTAAAGACGTCCACTACGGAACATAGGCATACCCTATCGATTTCTACAGCATCGATCTTATGTAGCCTGCACGTAACGGCTCCTAGCAACCTTCCGCATTGATATTAATTATGTTACCTACACCAATATAGTGGAATTGAAATCAGATAACTATTGTTATAATAAACAAGTCGTCTACTACGTAATTGCTGGACGTACCAAATAGATAATTTTTTGTAATTTTTATAGTGCTAATCCACACTTGGTATTTCATTAAGAAATGAAAAGTCTTATCAAAATTTTGATAAGACTTTTCATTTCTTAATGAAGTACCAAATAGACACTGCACAAGCATCTCTTCAAGATTTATGGGGTCAAGGATTTTGAAATTATTTCAATGCCATATGATACGATTTTGAAACCGACGACAGGCCGCAGATGTTATATAGCAATATTGTGATCGAACTGCAGTATCAAAGACAACGTCACATGTCAAATCACATCGACCAAGGTATCCTTAGTTTCATATATACCCGCTAACGTTACTAACGTTTTTCTCCTCTTCATCCCCTTAGGGGTAGAATTAAAAATTCTCAAAAAACAATTTCTCCTCTTTGAAATAAGAGGAATTACACCGTCCACGTTTCATGTTTCTAGGACTTTTGGCTATGTAAGAATCTGCCAGTCAGTCACGAAAATTTTATAGATTAATAGATTTTGGTTTTTTTAGGGTTGCTGGGAGCCGTTGGGTGCAGGCTGCACAAGATCGATCGCTGTGGAAATCTATGGGGGAGGCCTATGTTCAGCAGTGGACGTAAAAAAGGCTGAGATGATGATGATGAATAGATTTTGTTCCGGGTCTGGGGGTAACATAACATAGAAAGGTAGTTTTCATTCAAATATCCGAAAGAGCCGAAAGTTGAGGCACACCCCACGAAAATGCAGCTAGCTTCAATATTATGTCACAAAGTACTCGTAATATAGATAGTTATCTAGTCTCCTCTAAATAGTTGAGTGCTTTTGCGAACAAAATTTATAAATAAGTTTTCACGGTATCGGTTATGAAAAGCTTTTGATTGAGCTATTTTGTACAGCTTTCAAAACATCAAAACCCAATATCCACTACCGGTTTTACATGATATCGCAAATTAATACCTACTGTAATTGAACTACCACAGTTTTCTACACCGTCTGTGAGAAAACGACTGACTATTCAAAAAAGCCATTACTTACTACCAATTTAAAGTATATATAAGCCAGTTGTCTACCTATAAGTTAAGTGTCTTTTTTTCTTGTATATCTTTTTTCGCTGTGTGGTATGCAATAAAGAATTATCTATCTATCTTGAATATATATCTATAGCGATGAAATGCTGAACATAAAATATCATGATCCGCCAAAGTCTTCATTTAATTTTTTAACGTATTTCGTCCCAGTTCTGGTCTAAAACTTCAGAAATTTAACGAAGCTTCTCGGTCAAAATATTTTAAAAATATTTGTCATATTTGTCCGTTGAAGGTGTGAAAATTGCACATTTCAATCTTTAAATATAAGCGATGGACTAAAATAAAATAAAACTGTGAGCACGTCTGGAAGCTCCATCAAATTGACTCCGCGTTTCAATTACAGTCGACATTACTACAGTAATTGGGGTTACTATGGGCTTGAAAGGAAGGCTTTTTGTGCAGCCAAAACTGGACGAACACTTCGTTAAGTTGTAATTTAGATTAAACAATCTTTTGCCGTGAATTTGCTCGTGAGGTTTCAGTATTTTACATAACACATAATTATGTATAGGCTACTTCAGCCTTACTTCACAACAGTTACCCAACAGTGGTTAAAATTATACGTGTCATTTGGATACTAAAGTTATTTTAACATTGCCATCAAATCAACTATGCTCTATATAAATATGAATCACGGAGTGAAAGCTTCTTTTATGAGATTAATATTATATACCTACCTAGGTTGTAGCTTCCGGACATAATTACTCGTACTAGTATTTTACAAGGTACAAGTGTTTTAGATGTGTTTATTACCTTACATAATTATGCCGAAGAACATTGATTGCTTAAAGATCTGAAAGGATATTTACAGTCCTGATTTTTTGAACAAGTTCATAAATTTTTGGGCCAATAACTTCAGTGAAAGCCTGTTCACAGTGGCGATCTACTCAGTAGACTTTGACGGATTTTCATTCGCGAATCGAATCGCAAAGGAACTTTCTCGACTCTATTACATTTCCTTGCTTCAAAAGGCGAACGAACAAAGGAATCAGTTCGGCGTGAGTAATGCAGTCTGACTGCATTAATAAACTCGGCTAAGTTTTTTGGCACAGAACTTGTTTGTGGGCATGGCTTTTAGTCGAAACTATGTTAAAAACAATTCAAATTCAAAAACAAAATTAATGCAAACGTCCAATTGTATTCACGAGTCATTGAGCAGAGTCTTTTCGATTGGTGTACTCGACGATTTCAATATATCATAAATGTTTGTAGCGGAAAAGTCCATTTTCTTTCTTCAGCTATTGTGTGGAGCTCTGAACGATAGGACAAACAAATTGCCGGAAATATTTGAATAAGAATGGGACGCTTTTGGGGACACTAATGTGCGAGGCGGGCGCCTCGGCCGGTGAGGGTGCTCCTAATATCTGTTTTATTTTTTCCGGATTTGTTTGAAAGGGAACAAATTTCGTCTATTGTAAGTCCGACAAGAAAAAAATACGTTGTCGCCAAATGATATTATTTTGGTGAGTAATTTTATGGTCTTATTTGTCGAGGTTGTTCGCCGATTATATTATAGGATAATACGGAGCAATCTATAAGCTGTCTGCCGTCGTAGTTTCTGTTCTAACGGAAAATACATTATTTTAGAAGCTATTGTATTTGTTGTTTGGCAGGGACTTTAGCTTGTTCTGTCTGGACCGGTAAACATAAAAGTATATGGCAACATTTTATCAAAATTATTATTTGTTTTGTTGTATGTTTCATCCTTTTGCTGAAGATGTTGACGGGCGGGTAGCATGAAGGTAGTGTTTTATTGTGAAGTGGGCATTAATTTTGTCGAAACTGCCAACTACATGTGCAAGCATTTATGAAGAGTTGCAGGCAGATTGTCTGTTTTTAATAAAATCAAATTCAAATGCTTCTATTTTATTTTAAAATTAAAAACTTTATTTGTATCATTAATCCTTAAAATCATTAAAATTTTGACCAAAATAATCATCACCATATGAATGACTTAAACTTAATCTTTCTTGATACTCCAACCAAACTCGCCGAGAGGTCGTCCTGATGTTGGCGTAACGTAATCCGCGGCCACAAACCATGAAGAGCCGGGTTCAGAAAGGCCTAATGGGATGAGAAATCTCCCGGATTTCTTTCGTAAGCATTCGGAAGAATCGTCTGTCTTAAGGCATAAAGTGGGCTCGTCAAACACCGGCTGGAATTACGCATTGATTTATGTACCTATTTCATTATTTCTTCTCTTGATTACATTTAAAAAAACCAGAATCAATGTCAAAATCAAAATTCATTTATTCAGTAGGATCACTTTAGAATATTCTTAAAACTTTGTGATTCTACTTCTGTGATAACGTGATGAACGTGATGAACCAGGGCAGCATCGCCAAAACATGATAGACATAATGCAAGTTTGATATGATTTCCAAAGATATTTCTTCTATTATTTTATGTTCGAAGTATAACTAACTATTCCTCAAAGATGTTATCGCAGAAAAGAAAATTAATAAAGTTATACAAATCTTTACTTATGATGATACTTACGTTATACGCCAAATCCTGACTCCTGTTCTTGGCAGTATATTCAGCTACTTTCTTATGTAGCACAAATTGATGTACCGCTTCCAATAGCAACTTTTATATTATTACTTTGAGCCTGACCTTACTAAGTCGGTCATGCCGAACGAAGACAAATATTTTACATGAAATAGCTTAAAGCATTGGGAAGAAAATTACGGGCGTCCCTGACTCCAAGAAGAGCTGAATGTGCGCTAAGATAGAAGGTTGGAGTAACTGGACGAGTGATCACATGAGTGACGAGTGATATGTGTATTTTGAAATGTTTTCGATAGTTTTTAAAATGCCTAAGAGGGTAAAGTGCTATTGTAAATGCACAATACTTTCGATTATAGTTTTCACCTTTAAAAGAAAGTAAGTTCGAATAAGTAAGTGGCCAGCTCTGGTGAGGAAGTTTTAAGGCCGCCCTAAGGCCTCCGTTACCAAAAGACATTCCGTCTGTTTTTCAACTTGAGTAAGAATTTACTGAGTGCTAAGAAAGCAAAAAAAAAATGAATACCAATGTGCCGATGCTGTCACATATTATGGAACAAGGGAAGAAAGATGTTCTAATTTTCCACGCTATATTTTTTTTTATTGGAACTAACTCCATCTTTCAAACAAAAAAAAGCTTTTATTGCTGTTATGTAAGTTTGTAACAAAAATAAAAAAACATGTAAGTTAAAAATAGATATAATTATAAAACTAATTATCCAAATGTAAATCTTGTTCTCATCATTCGGTTTGTCTCCTCTTAACATCTTGTCTTTCGACAAGGCTTTCCACTTGTTTCTTTCCTTTGCTATTCGTAACCATCAACGTTCAAATATTTACCTTATAATAAATAATGATTGTTTATTATTTACTTACATTATTAAAAAAAAATCATCTCAAATTATCTGCAAGCGCACAGATCGCTATCTAGCTTTGAAGACTTCATGTCCATGGTTGCTATCTCCCAGAACCAAGCCGGGCCGTGTGTAGGTGCTCTAAGATATGGCCGATTGAGCATGTGTGTCACGTGCCGGATTATAAAAGCTTTTTCCAATTCTCCATTGTAGGAGCTCTCGGGATCTCACGGCGACCACGTAGGCGCTATATCTTACGCTTTCTGTACGCTTATTTTAACGAAATTTAGCCCCTCCCAGCCACTGTCGATTATTTTCGATCGCTAGAGTTCACGTTGATGAGCTTCGATTGAGCATCGACTAACATAATTATCACTATTTCAGGGGCAGCCAGATTGCATTCTTCATGCTAATAAATGATTTACTTATACCTAGTAAAGCGAGTGCAGTTAAAAATTAAAAATTAAAAGAAAACCAACTTTAATGTTCGACTCAGGGCGTGAGGTGATGATGATGTTTTTTTTTGAGTTTTAAGGTAAAAGAGTTCCCTCAGGAATAAACAATTATTAAAAAAAACACAGGGTCACGACTGTATCCCCAAGGCGCGGTAGACATTCTCTCAGATTTTTATATTCCAGATCCTTTGAAAATGTCTAAGGGGGTAGTCAGAGGCATGTACAAATACATATTTGATTAATGTCAAGTAAACAATTATTTACTTTTAATTACCAAAAAAAAATTAAACACGGTCTCGGTGTCTGTTACTGATCACATTTAGTTAAAACTCATCAACTTTGTGATAGTTAAAAAAAAAAGTTCTGACTATGCCATTATCATTTTCTGGATCTGCTACAACTGTCCTTAAATATTTTTTTTGTAGTCATCAAATAGCGGTGTATAACAGCTACTAAAAGCGACTACTAACTAAAAGCGTCTAAAAGCAACTTATGCGTATCAAATTGGAAAATATTGAAAGAAAACATAGTAAGTCAAGTTATTGTTCGGTCCCGGATCGGTTACAAGAATGTTTTAGGCGACGCAGTGATGCCTAAAATACGAGATAGTTGGTACTTTCTTCGGGTTGACTTTGAAATATTTGTGTTGATGGTCACTTGGGTATTACTGAAGGTAAAAGATGGAAAAAAGTTACATTAGAAGGTTGTTTCTATGCATTTTTTTTCGGGCTGTGTTGACTGAGAAGTTGATAGTGGATGTATAAATAAATAGCTTTTTTATCTTTGTGAATGTACAAATTGATTGAAAGATAGTTTTATTTTTATTTATTTTTATTTATTTATCAACAAAATCCACAGCTCTTATTATTTATGCTTAAACTTATTTCTATTCCATACAGCCAATTACGGATTTACATTTTATAGGTAACACATGCAAGGCGACCGTTTTAAAGGTAGGTACATTTAGGTACACTTATTTTAACACACAAAATCACACACAAAACACAACAAAAGATAAAATAGTTTATTTTGTGCCACAACAAAAAAATTACACAGAATGTAATTGGTTGCGCGAACAATCCAAAACAATGGTTTTGCGTTTTTTTCGTGATTTGTTTTATGCATATTGCAACAAGCTTTTAACTCTTATGGGTTCGCTACTAGGCGAAGATATACGAATGCCGATGGTGACGAACGTGTAGAGGGCCTCATCGCCTGTATTCGCCTGTCATCTTCTATCCTAATAATAGTTCGGCGAATAGTTCGGCGAATGTATAGAGTGGACGTTAGCCATCAATCAAATATTAAAAACGATTTATACAAAATATATTTTCAGTAAGTACTAAGAATGTAATCCTAATCAGTTCCATTTGCCTCATTAACGACTATAAGCTCGTAATGAGTATGGAGAAGTAAGCCGAAGTATGTTCCGTCTCAACTATCGGCCGATAGAAAGTCTGCAGTCTGCGAGGGGTCTAAAAATAAAACAATATATTACAAAATGTCACACTCGCTTGACAGAAATAACCCCCCAATTTAATATTAACGTCGTTTCCATGAAAACTTAACACGAAAATTCAAAGTTCATTTTCGAAATTACTGGCAATTTGCAAGCGGTAATTCTCGGTTAACTTTGATAGTTCCGAAATAGTTTTTCTTACAATTGCGTGTAGTTAAAACTTGAGCAGTTAAGCTTTGGTTTTTCAAAAAGTTACCACCTTAATAATAACAATTTAATAAGTTTTTTTTAAGTATTTTGACGGATTGACTGATTCGCGACTTCCCTCAGTACGGTATTCGAGATTATTTCAATGTTATCTACAGTAATACTCCTATTATATTAAACTCGTGCAATTTTTATCACAGGTTTATCCCTACTTACATTTTCAGCTATACGTATTTTTAGTTGTGACAAAGTCAAAGTCAAAAAGCATTTATTCAGTATGATGGTAGTTCGGTAGTTCAAACTGGCAATCTTATTAATTTTATTAAAATGCTCTGCACATACTTACTTCAACTTTTAAAGAAGTAGATAAACATACTGGATGCAAATTCAAAATTGAAATGTAGAATTGGTTCGAATAAAAAAGTTTGACATATTTATATCCGCGAAGTAGCGGTCTCCGTTTTTGCGGAAACTCAAGTTTGAAGCAGCAAACGAATAACTTAAACTGACTCTTTACCAAGTTTGCCTTCAAGTTACTAAAGTTATTATCCCACCTTTGTTTGACTATGCCTGGCCTGTGCTAGTTTCCAATTAAATGTAACTTGTGTCAACTTTACTGGATGTAAAAAACTACTCTCTGAAACTGAAGTAACACTATAAGGGTAATTTTAAACGTAGTAAGTACGCCGTCCTATCTATGTAACACTATAAATTAAAGCCTATATTATAAAAATAAATCAAGCTATTTGGGAGAAAATAGGCACACGAAAGTTACAGAATTATTTATAATTTTGAGTTACAATATTTGGGACTATGTACGGTAGGTACATACGTGTTGAAAATGGGCCGATAATATTATCCAAAACAATTTTATTCCTAAACCAGGAAAGGGTATACCAATTAACCCACACCTTAAATTCTTATTTGCAATACAAAAGGATAAGCCGAATGTAGGAATTTAATAAGGACCCGTTTATTTTGTCACGATGAACATTTTATGGCGGTATTATACGACGTGGCCTTATTACGAGAACAAATTCTTTTAACAGTAATCTCACCAAATTTTTTCTAGCTGGCACACAAATGATTAACAATATTTTTGAATTAATTAATGTTAGAATTACTAAGTTCACCGTATAGGCTGAAATAGAAACCGACGATGTTTCAGTTTCAGTGTGTTGGAGAGGTGCATTTACACGATGCAATATCAACCCACACGTTATCGGATCGCACGGGAATTTTTCACATGTAAACGCTCATCGTATGCGATTTGTCATAGTTAGCACGACACTCGTCACGTTCAATGGGCGGGGCTTAACAAATTGTACGAAAAATAGTATCGTGTAAATGCACTTTAAGTCAAAAAGTGCCTTAAGTGCGTCATATTACGTGGGCATGTGTCAAATTTGTACTTGGGCGTGCAACATTACAGCTACTCTACACATTCGCCGAACTATTTTCCAAATTATTAGCCGGACAATTATTGGGCTAAAAGATGACAAGCGAGTACAGGCGTTAAGGCCCTCTACACGTTTGTGAGCGTCGGCATTCGTCTATCATCGGCGAATATGTAGAGGGCCCATTAGAGACCTTGAGTGACTTCATCTGAGAGTATGTCTGACGTAATTTGGGGATGCAGTCATGATCTTATTTGGATTCTTTTTCTATGAGTCTCTATAAGAACTCGAATGCACTAAACTTGTCATGAATACTTATATACAGGGTGTAAAAAGACGTCTACCGAAGCCGAAAGGGGTAGGTATAGCATCCGAACACACAACCAAATCCAAAAGGGTTTTCTGAAAAAAACATTATATCCGGAGAAAACAGCGTTTGAAGATTACTGTTTGCGTACGTTCTGGGCGCGTTGTTTTACGTAGATTTTGAGTTTTAATTATTTTTTTCTTTTATAAATGAAATTATTAGGTAGGTATGGGCTTATTATGTTGTACTAGTAGTAAATAACCGAAAATAACATAAAATGAAAGCTGAGTCAAAATTTCTTTTGCATTTTCTTTTTCGCTAAATAATTATGTTTAGAATCACGATTCTGAACATATTTCTCAACTGATTCGTCTGATTGCAACCTCTCAGTTTTGGGTAGTTGCCTTTTTAAACCCTGTATATTTTGTAAAAATTACATCACGGTTAATTTAATATATTATTTGCACAATTCTCAAAACTCTACTTTTGCTCATAACCGCTTTTACGAAGTGCCTCCGGCAATTTAGCTGTTAGTGTGGTATTTAAACAAGCTTCTATAGTTCAGTTATTTTAATTCGCATACTCTAATTCCGTATATGGAATGCTATTACAGTCTAGATACGGTAACAGGTAGCATTAAAAAATACAACATAATTTTGTACATATTTATTTATGTTGATTCTATTGCTCTATGCAAAAATGGACAATTTTTTTTATATAAACACCTTATACTCAGCTCCTTGGCTAAACTTGTGTAAAAGGGCTTAAATTGTTGATCTTTGGTGTTGTTTTTGTATGTTTTCGGGATGTTTCTCTGAAACCTTCGTTCAGCAATAAACAAACCCATGCTTAAAGAAAATCGCGATAATCACGTCTCACACATCGACAATATTATTACGGAAATAAATATTTACCAATATTTTCGCACAAATGCTTGCTGCATTAATTTATGAGAGTCAAAAGGAACAGAAATGTAGGGCAATTGAAGCGCTAATACTTCATGAATTTAAAAATCAAATGACCACTCGCCACTAACGAGGCCGCTGTGGACATGAATATCATTCCCTAGAACATTTTTAAACCCGAGAATAGGCAAGATCTTGTTTCAACATAAAATTAGGAAAGCCGGAGAAATATATTTGAAGTTAAGTATGAAAATGAGGAGGCCTATCTATACTCAGCAGTGGGTAGATATTGACTGATTAGATTGATAAATAATGCTGGTCATTTCACACAGCATCATCTAGCCTCAAACGAAGCAGAGCTTGTACTATGGGAACCAGATAACTGATATACTACATAAATACTTTTTGTTTGTAAATACATACAAAGAAACACCCAGACCTGAGATAAATATTTACAGATCACACAAACATTTATCCCGCGGCGGGGATCGAACACGCAACCTTCTGCGTCCCAAGCGGGCTTTCACCCACTGCGCCACAGAGTTCAGCTTAATAAATATAGATTCCAAGTTTTAGTGAGTTTCTATGAAAGCCATTGCTATGAAAATTTTCTTAATACGAACTTACTAATTGTACATAGTAGGTTTCCTGGTTCAAGCAAATCAAAATAAATCATGGGTCTCTTTGCTTTGAATAGATATCTAGATGTTATTCAATCTGGAATAATCAAATGGTAAAAAAGAATCAAATTCGATGAGTTGTTGCAGATGATCCTGAATAATTTATAAGCTTCATCTCTTTCTAATAAAATTAAGTGTCAATTTTCTGATTCCTAAACCTACGTCTAAGGAAAAAGACGGACACATGGCGGCTGAACTAAGCCCGTACGAACACCGGCTGTGAGCGATATTATTGGATTACGAGGAGTAAATTTTTGTAATCAGACGTATCACTTTGACGTAGAGAACTTCATCAAATTACGCCCCTCCTGGATAACAGGATTTAGTTTGTGTAGGTTCTTTTGTTGCGACTCACTTCTCGAATAGTTGGATAAAACTAATTGAATGTATGAGATTCTACAATGAAACTATCACAATTGTAGTTCTGTGTTATTTAAAATTGAATAGTCAATTTTGAAGGTGGTGGAATGTACAAATCAGTACTTATGCGACATTGTAAAAAAAACAAATAGAAAGCCGATTTCGATAATGGTCACTGTTTCCAGATTTTTCACGATAGCTTTGTTACATAATAATATGACTTGTATTGTCCTATTTATGCTTTAAAAGTGCTTTTGCACACGTTTCATGTGTATATGAAAAAAAAAACAATATTGGTGGGTTTGATAAGCTTCCGTGGTTCAACATCATCAGCTCTGGTGGAAACAGTATTAAGCTCAACTCAAATTTTACGTCTCTAGCGTGCTTATGCGCAACTGAGTACCCAGGCCTGATATATAAGCACATAAAGCTTCGAATTACTAAGGAGCCGATAAAGGTTTACAGCCGACGTTCAGTCTACGTTATTGCACCCATAAACTGTGCTCTAATTCTCTTGAAATAAGGTTTAATTTGTGCGCTGTTTTGTCCAGTGCACGGGACTCTGATGGAGCTTGTATCGAGGCATATATGAGAGTTACGACATCTCTTAATCTAGCTTTGTTGGTTACGTACACTTTACCCTTAAGTTCAGAGAATTCTGCTGAGTCATTCTATTAATTGCAGGCTTTGTAACGTAGTAAAGCCCTGAGACACCTACGCATCTGTCTCATGTCATCTAAATGATACAACTTGGGTGTACACTGTACAGTACGCACGTCGCACAACCGATCTTTAGCTCTCTGAAGTAGCCAGAACCCAAGCTTAAAAGACGAAGACAGCGTTGTATAGCTGCCTCGTTCACTCGCTTAGTTTGTTGCATCGTCCTATCTTTCCTACTCTACCAAACCTGCGCAATCGTTTAGTGCACCTAACTTCAGAGAGCTAAAGATTGGTTGTGCGTAGGTACTGTACCTACTTGAGCGTCAATATTTGCAAAAGAACAGAAGTAGTCCTATAGCCTAGCTCTAAACAGCCCATTTATATGATTTGTTTGTCATTCCAAATGATAAAAACAAAATGGAATCTACTTATACTCTTAAGCGGCGGCGGCGGCGGTTACACAAGGAGAGTTTTTAGCATGCGAGCGTCGAGAAACTCGACAGAAACTCGTCTTGTTCAAGGGATTCTCGAATGCGAGTATAACAGGCGAGAGGCGAGCCTCGAAGCATTTGTTTACACTAGGCGAGCATATTTTCTCGCATGCGAGAAACTCTCCTTGTGTAACAGCCGCTCTACTTATACATTAAAAAAAGGATTTTTTTGCAGTTTTTAAGTTACGAGTGATTAACATACGAACAGCTACTGAAATTTTAAGCTTCTATTTACAGAGCTCTTATTTCTAAGCATTTCAATAATTTATAAGGTTTTGAGTAACCACTAATTAGTCTTCGCATTACCCTACTTGTAACCTAACAAGCTACGGTAGATTTACACTCCACCGATCCGGGTCCGAGCCGAGATCAAGACAAGGCCCAAAACAGTTTTTGAAGGATTTAGAGTTCAGAGAGGAGGAAACCGTCGGAGATTCTTAAATGCTCGACAACAGGTTCGACAACCTGAGAGGGTATTGTGTAACTAAACTGGCACTGAACATCAGCTTCATTTTGACATTTAAAGCCTAGCCTGTACTTCATTTGTCATTTTCATATTGTGTGATTGGTTGAGCTCTATTGGGATGACTACTAGGAATGGATTTCAAATTAGACAATAAGGCTGCTGTTTAAGGTACACTTCATGTTGGTTCCCATAGTACAAGCTTTGCCTAGTTTGGAGCTAGATGATGCTGTGTGAAGTGTCCAGCATTATTTATCTAATTAGTTAATACATATGATGTCTAGTTCGAATTTAGAAGAAGAAAGGACAAAGTCAAAGTCAAAAAGCATTTATTCAGTAGGACCGCTGGGATCACTTCGAATAGTCTTGAAACAAATTTTACTCCTGTTCTATCATGACCAATACCGTGAAGAATCAGGGCAACAAACACGGTTTGATATTAACTTCAATAACTGTGAGAAAATAGCTACGTAGGTATCGTAACATGGCCCGGTGAAGGAGTTCTTAAGTGTCTTTTCATGCGTGTGGAATATTTCTAAGAAAGTAAGATAACACTGACGACAAACCATTTTCCCTTTTTGAAACGAGAATGTGTAGGGCTCAGGTTTTAATTAGATCACAAGTTTTAATTGAGTGTCTGTTACAAAGCAATGAGAGCTTTGCTTAAAAAGACGTTAGAATTTACATTTTTATCCAACTGAAAAGGCTAGAGAAGGGTTAGGATTTAAAATCTGTTTTGTGTTCGCAGTTTCACTTTTTTGGATGAAAAAAACTTGTACGTTTGTACGATTAGATATAGTGTGTTGTGATGAATCATATCAAATCAATATTTGAAAAACTGAACATCTAATATTGAACCGTTGAAGCGCTGAACTCACAAAATGGCGTCAGTGTAAAAAATTCAACAGCACTTTTTAGATTCACTAAAGCGATATAGCTAAGTAGTGGTAAAAGCTGGTGGTTTTCATAAAATGTTTTTACAGGAGCTGCATTTAAAAGTGTTGCGCGGCCAAGAGATAGACTGAAAATTTCTTTTCAAGAGGAAAAAATTACTCTCGCGTCCTCATTAGTGGAGAATCCTTTTGACTAAACTGGCCTGCAGGTATACGCTTTTGCAGGATCATCTATATGTTGAAACCCGAAATTGAAATTGTGGTAAACGTATTTATAATTTTAAATTCTAAAAAATGAATTATTTTTTGTAAGAGTGTTGAACCTTAATGACATTTGATTAAACGTATGTAATTGGTTCAGTGCCTAAGCTCAGTTCAGTAAAACCAATGTGTTTTTCACCTTACTAGCTCAAAAAGGGCGCTTTTGCCGCGTAAAAACAGTGAGCAAAACTCTACTTTGCTCACACTATGAGGAAAAGTGATTTGAATTTAGAATGCTACAAGCAACCAATGAGAATCGAATATTACAGGCCGCAGCGTGCGCCCTGGCCAAGTGGCGGCGGCCAGGGTGGTCTGGTTGTTGGACTTTAGCCTGCCACTTGAGGGGCAAAAAAATTTTAGCGGGAATTGGTTTTCCTTAAATCTTTTATTTTTTCGCTAGTAAGGTGAAAAGTTGTATGTATCACACGAGAGCAAAATATTTTGTTGCTTGTGCTTTTGAATCCCTCACTACACTCAGGATTCTAACTAAGAATCACTCGCTACGCTCGTGATTCAAATATAGAATCCCTCGTTTGTTCGGGATTCAAACTCTGCACTCGCAGCAAAAACTAATTTTGCTCTCTTGTGGTACAATGTACTATTTTTGAAATAATTTCTAAAATCTCTTAAGAATTAAATTTTTAGTATCTTAGATTAAACCTCAGAAAAAAGTATACCCGAGGTGAGTGCTCAGTTGAAATAACTAACCTTATCAAACGTCATCAAATAAGGGAGGTCGCACAGTCCAGCCAAGCCGAACGCGCCGAAATGACAATTCAATAGAGGAAATGCTGCTGACGTCAGAAACGAGCCGCATTTTCTGACGTCATCAGCATTTTTTGTATAGAAAAATGACTGTGGGCAGTGTGCGATCAGGTTAAGTAAGGCCGGTATTCACAAACATTACTATGAGGTCTCACAGTGCGCGCGGACGCACAGGGTCCCAAAAACCTGCTGATTTTGGAACCCTGTGCGTCCGCGCGCACTGTGAAATGTCATAGTAATGTTTGTGAATTCCGGTGTAAGTCTTGCTTACATTTTCCAAATTACATGCTATCACATACCTACGCGTGTTTAGGTGCAACTATGTATGTAATGTCTTGAACCTAAAAAAGGTTTTAAGTTGACTAGAATGCCAGAGCGAACAGTTCATTGAAGGAATTCTATTGATACATTAGAAGCAAATTGGTTAATTTGTGCACTAATTCATTGCAAATATCTGCAGCTGCGTACGATATTGTAAATTAAATTGTCAAAAGTGAATGTAGGAACGTGAAATAAAATTGATTATGACCAATGACCATTGTTTAGATTGTAGATACCTTATTACTAATAATATTTTATTTACAGAAACTAAGCTACTACAATATGTACATAAAAATACAAAATACAATAGAATCAGGCAAGCTATCTAAGGATCGTCGTAAAAACGATCTATAGATAGCTCAACTGATCCAGGTTACTGCCAGTCGGAAGCGTGCCCAAATCACTGGCGGCATTGCCACGCTGAATGGCAACGCTGATTCTTTGTGCCAAAAAGTCGCCAGCTCTCGAATCAATAATAATCAAGTAATAATCTTATTACTTGATCGGTGTAGGCTACCTACACATACCAGGGATTAATCGAAGAAACTGATTGGGAATCGCAAACATCACAGTTAACGATTTTTCTTTTTTTTTCCGTCTTTAAAAAAGAATGTGGTTCTGTTTGGCTGTACCTATTATGGATGTGTATTTTATGTCATCATCATCTCAGCCATCTAGCGTCCACTGCTGAACATACGCCTCCCCCATCGATTTCCACAGCGATCGATTTTGTGTAGCCTGCACCCAACGGCTCCCAGCAACCTTTACAAGATCGTCTTTCCATCTAGTGGGGGGCCGACCTCTACTGCATTTTATTGTTTTATTGTATTTTTTTATTTCTATTGTATTTCATGTATGTGCACCGATATTTCCGTCAATTGTGAACCGACTTTCGAATTACATTGCTTTCATGGCAGGGTTTCTCGAGGTAATTCCATCAAAATTTTCTTCCTGATGTCTCTAAGCTGTCCTCACGGGAAAATGAGATTTTATTAGTAGGTAAAATGTACGTACATGTTGTAATAGTAATAGAACATGCAATAGTCCAGTAAACAGGTCTGCAAACATGTCGTTCATCGTTTGTCCTCACTTCGCATCCTGATAACCTCGTAGACGCTTTTTCTTTCACTGTACAATCGCAAAGTCAAGTTGTAATTTATATACTTTCCGTTTTTAGAAACCTTTTGTGAGCATTGCTAGAGATACCTGACTTTGCTTGGATTGGCAAAATAAAATGTCTGCAAAGAATGAAAGGTATAAAATCGTATACATAAAATGAAGCTTTTAATTAAACACCGAATTTGATTACAAAACTGAATAATTATGAATATAAATTTAAAGATTTCTGTGGTAGAAAAGAAGATATGAGGGGCAAGATAAAAATAACTACAAGAGTTGCTAGAGAAAACGGTGCTACCAATGATACCGCATTACCTATACATTTGCATATAACCTTTGAGTATACTTTTTTTACTTACTTAGTTGATCGATATAGCCTCAAAAGATAATTCGAAATGAGTCCGAAGTGCTGGGTGGATTTTAATAGTTGAAAGTGCTCTAACTGCTTGAATTTGTTGCTAACTGTACCCAGGTATAGTTAACTACACGAGTTTATGAGTTTCCTCATAATTTTCTCAAAGTTTGTTGGTAATGGTGATAGATGGAAGTGGCGAAGATGCTATGATCAAGAAAAGCTTTTAAGATGTTGTCTTGTCTTGATTTTTGTGTTAAGATGTTATGAGGATGAAAGAGTTTGAGTTCCTCTTAAGTATTTTTTCTTGTATTAAAAAAACTAAAGGTGTGATTTTTCGTTCGATTTTCTAAGCCCCGCCTAACGTGCCGACGTCGCGCTATCTTTGACAAGTCGCATACGATGAGCGTTTACACGAGAAAAATTGCCGTCCGATACGATATCGTATGGTTTGAAATTGCATAGTGTAAGTGCAACTTAACTGCACCGACAAAGTTTAGTTACCTACGAGTATAAAATTAAATAGCGTTTAACGATCCTTAGATCAGATCTATGCCAGTAAGTTGCCTACTCTAGATACCCTGCTATTTCATATTGGTTTCCTTCTTTATTACGAAACACTAAAAACGATAACAGTACTTACCTAAACATTTTTGATGTGAAAACTTCTTTAGGCACGTTGGGCATTTTTGAGATGCGAAAAATCTATTGAATTCAGACTGAGTGTTATCAACACCACCGTCAGCGCCATCTAGTTTTGAACTCTGTAACTAAACACGGTAAAGAACCTTTATCCTGCATGGGTGGTGACGATTCAAAAATATTTCCTGGCGATTCATAAAATACATACGTAATTGCTTTCACTTCTGTCGGTATTCCCGGAGTGCCACTAGTTTTTTTTTTATAAGGTTTTGCTATCAACTGTACCGCTCTAGTTTTTCCGCGCAATAACTGGTTATTGCAACAGGATGTATAAATAAACCTAACAAAGTCATGATATAAGATGTTATAATATGTTTTCCGAGAAAGACTGACCTTAGACGCTGTTTACACGATACCATTCTGGTATGCTATTTTTGCCAAAGAATATTATCTCTTGTTCCGTTGAGTTTGAGAAAGCAAGAGGCTAAATTGGTATTGTCTAAATAGCTCTTTATGCTAAAAATGCATTATTATAGAATGTATTGACATTGCTTTATTTAAAGTGAGCATAGTCAATAAGTCAATAATGCCTATCTAGGCTTTTGTGACGTTGTGATGTGAATCACCATACTATTGAAGTTAGCTACTTGAAATGCGCAGTAGTGCATTTTCATACTAAATTGTTTACCTACCAGCCTACGTTATTGAAACAGCTGTTTTATATTATGTTTCCTCTAAAGAATAGAATAGAATAGGAAAACACTTTATTGTACATAAAAGAAACACATAACAGGAAATACACAAAGACAAGTAAGTAGGTACAATGGGCGGCCTAAAGGTACTTTCTTATGGGTTTAATTTGAAAAGGTCATGGGTTTGAATCTTCGCAGTGCTGCTGTTTGTCGATAAAAGGAGTAGGATAAACGTACTGAATTGTCTAATATGTTAGGCAGTACGTCAAACCCGAATATAATATTGTAAAGTGCTCATGTTAATTCTTCTCACAAGAGTGTTGAAAAGCAGAAAATATTTTCATTTTTCCCGGGCACAGCTGTTGTCATTAAAAAGTAATAGAAACGCAACTCCGCTGAAAGAAAAGCGACGTCGTATCATACAGCCAAAGAAAGTTTTGTGCTCAAGTAAAAGAGTACAAACTTGCATTATTTTAAATACCGCTTGGAAATCAGTACATTTTAAAACTTTGCAAATAAAATCAATAAATAGTATTTATAGATTATTATTATTAAAACAGTATCGTTGAAACACCAAAATATATTTATGAGTAAAGTTGCTTTAACACGATGCGATTTTTCGTACGATTTGCTAAGCTCCACCCATTGAACGTGAACAAATCGCATACGATGAGCGTTTACACGTAAAAAAATGCGGTACGATACGATATCGTATGGGTTCAAATTGCATCGTGTAAATGCACCTTAAAGTTTAATTTATTTAGACTTACACTGTGACTAGCCTAGTTTGGTCAAATCCGCCCTTAGGCAATCAAAAGTAAAGTATTTGTAAATGGATATTAAAACATTAGTATCTCGCTACAAAACTGTTTTAAAATATCAAACTAAGACCCCTCGCAGACGGCAGACTTTCTATCTGCCGATAGTTGAGACGGAATATACTTCGGCTCGTAATGAGTTTGAAGAAGTATAGCCTGTTTATACCCAATAAAATCCTGTCAATTTTACGAGTAACCTGTCTAAATGTGTGATTGCGAAAACTTAAGAAAGACGACCTAATTCATTAGTATGATTAATTATTGAGTGTCACCTCTATAGTAGTGTGTTTTTCACGTCACGGCCGGCGTCACCTCGTGGCTCGTGAACCCATTACCATTAATCTTCTGGAAGCCCTGCTAAAGATAATGTTCTCGTGACTTCCTATAGAAAAACAACATCTTAACCACAGTTGCAAAAGAAACAGGCGTGCACTGGTTCCTTTTATTTTCTTTACGTTTGTGCATGAATAAATTTTAGAAGTATTGTTTCAAACTTGTATACATTTCTGTATTCAAACGGCTGATCAGAGGATGCTAAGAAAACTCTTAATTGGGATTCTGATAAAAATGGAAATCAAAATCAGTTCATCTATTTGAAAGCTAAGCCAAAACACGCATGGATACACAAACACACATGTCATGTCTATTTATGCATGTATCTTTTTTTAGCTCGCTAGGTAAAAAAGGTTATTTTTTCGATTGAGTGGTAGCGCAAAACAATTTTTATGTCTGTTTCGTTTTCAAGTTTATTTTAGAGCTCCATCAATGTTCGCCGAAATATTTAGTCGTAGTGTATGTACCGTATTTAAAAATACACCTTTAAACAAAAGGATTTTTTATAAAACTCACAAAAAAGCTCTGTGTAAATGTCGCCCTCTATCGGAGATTCGTAGTAAATAAACCCTCGCAGTAATACGATGTTTTTTTGGGAAAATGTGTTGATGTTATTTTTTAAGATTGCCGTAAGTCAAATATTATTATGCCTTAGCCTTTGTTCGCGCATAGTGTTAAGAGATAATAGAGAATCCTTTTGTGAAGAAGCTGTTGTGATAGAAGTTTCGGAGGAAACTAAATTACATTTGTTGAAGTGGGACTCCGTGAGGATTTTCTCAGCTTTTGTTGATAGACTTGAGTCTACGCGGTTGAAATAACATGATAAAACATAATTGTATGTCGCTTTTTTTCAGTAAACATGTACGTGAAGACTCCTGACAAATCCTACACCAAAACGGTAATGTGCGGATATATACACCGCTATTTTATAACTACCAAAAAAAATTTAAGGACAGTTGCAGCAGGTGCAGAAAATGATAATGGCATGGTCAGAACTTTTTTTTATTTAACTATCACAAAGTTATCGAGGATTGTAGTCAACCAAAACTGAACAAAATTTTATGAAAACTGTACAAATAAGTACTACAGACAGCAATTGCGTACATAATCTCATTCGAACTATGCTCTCGTATCATCCCCAGTCAGTAAAACCGCAGTAGCTATCAAAAATCCATGTCTGACTCATCTCGTTTTGAGGTTATAATTTTTTTTTCTCTTTTTTTGAGTTTTAACTACAGAAATATGATCAGTAACAGACACCGAGACCATGGTTAAAATTTTTTTGGTAATTAAAAAATAGGGGTGTTTAACACCATGTTGCGGAATACCGATACTTGTTTTTTTTTCAATGAAAAAACAGCATTTTTGAAATTCTGTATTTGTATTATGAAAGTCGTAAACCTACTTCCTTCTTATACAGAAAATCTTTGGCTTGTTTTGTATGAGGCACTTGAAATGTCAACTTAATTTTAAAAAAAATTAAGGTCATCAAAGTAAGGTCAGTTAAAACGGCAATGCACTGAGCTGTACTCCCGATTTATCTCCGAACAAGCCAATTACTTGCGTGTCCCATACGCGTATAATTTTTTGCCAATATTCATGTTTGGATGGAGATTTATAAGAACCAAACAACTGAACATTGCACCAGTATGAACCGTATGCAGAAATAGTAAGAATTCGTACCTAGAACAATAAAATCCTGTGAATTTGATCAAATACGCTGTTGAGCAGTAAATTGTATGTTTAGGTAGTTTAGTAGTAGCTGTTGAAGTCACTTCGATGACTCAGAGATCAAAAGGAGATTACTAATACAAAAAGGAAATTGTGAAACCTGTGATTTTATTTCATTATTTATATTTTGTAGTTAGTGTAAGGTGTTGTTTAGAATAAAGTGCTTTATAAGTATCTACAGTGCCTACTAATTATGCTTATGAGGCCGTACCGGGTACCTTTTAGATGCATTAGGCAGGTGCGTAGGCTCTTTATTATCTATGTAGGTGTTTTTAGATATAGTTTCACTTATTGTTCCACAGTTTTGTGCACAAAAACTTAGAAAGAGACAGAGAGAAACAGAAAGCTGAAGTGTCTAGCCTAGATCATTGTGTAAGATGTTTTTTGTACTTATTTTTGCACTACTCAAACCTATTCCTGTATTCAGAAGTATCAAAACGTGCGTAGTTTTAGCATTACCTACTTGTAAGTAAGTTTTAATTACTCATGAAAACACGACATGCACACTAGCGTTTATAGTTATAGCTACTATGCTGACGTTCGCACACAGCTGCAATATTATTCCTCCTATTTTCAACCTGTATAGGCACTATTGTAAACTGCCTATCGCTCT
This sequence comes from Epirrhoe alternata, assembly GCA_963565295.1. Classification (NCBI taxonomy): domain Eukaryota; kingdom Metazoa; phylum Arthropoda; class Insecta; order Lepidoptera; family Geometridae; genus Epirrhoe; species Epirrhoe alternata. The sequence continues at coordinate 4,283,345 of OY751381.1, read as the reverse complement.
AGTGATTTTGGCAGTTATTTTATGGATATCGAATCCCATCCAAACTACAGTGCAAAATGAATGAGAATGTATAAAATGTTTTACGCGGCATGAAACATTATTTTTTGTCCATTTTAGTTCGAATGTGAAATGTTGATGATGGTTAATCTAATCAATCAATTTCATTTACATTTGAAATTCAAATTTAAAAATAAACAAGTAAAACAAATATTCAACTTTGATTACTATTATTTTTCTTGGGATATGAGTAAAAAACTTATGCGAGAGATTTTTATTCTCAAAAATAAACAGTACCAAAGTTGGTCTCAGTTATGATTATTATCTTACCTAACAATAATTGTAAAATTGTTCTGCGTAGGTAAGAGTTTGATAACAATCTGAAACTGGATTTATTTGCATACTTAAGTTGAATTTTCTTAAGTATTATGGTCTAAGATTGCTGCTTTTGATATCTCAAATTAACCCATAAACAACATTCAAATATTTGGCCTCGAAACGTTTACACCAATCACTTCAACATTAGGCAGGCCTTTTACTAGATTAGATTACATGTTTATTGTTCTTACAATAAACCTTATCAAGATAGATATCTAAAATAACTAAGTCCGTTGGTTTTGTGACTTTATCAAACACTAGCTGTCCGTCGCGGTGTTACCCACGCTACCTCGGGAAAAGTTCACATTCCCGGGATAAAATATAACCTATGTTCATCAGGGATAATGCAGGATTCTAATGGTGAAAGAATTTTTCAAATCGGTCCAGTAGTTTCGGAGCCTATTCATTTCAAACAAACATACAAACAAAAAAATCTTTCTAGTATAGATACTACGAGTATATAGACTAGCTGTCCGCCGCGGTGTTACCCGCGATCCCTCGGAAAAACTTCACTTCTCCGGGATAAAATATAGACTATGTTCATCGGGGATAATGTAGGATTCTAACGGTGAAAGAATTTTTAAAATCGGTTCAGTAGTTTCGGAGCCTATTCATTTCAAACATACAAATATTCCGCACCTACTGGTGTGCCCCTTGTGCCCTAACACCTGCACACAGGATGACCTCAACGCAGCCACAGATAGCGCAGTTGAGGTGGCCACCTTTTATTCTAAATTTATTTAAATGAGTGGGCATCGACACGATAAGAAGAAGAAGAACTTCCAAGTAAGTTACAGCATTCAAAGTCGCATGTTTTGATAAATGTTGATGTTGCGCGCTGAGTATAGGAGGCCGCCGCGCCGCCAGCTCCAACACTGCAGAGGTGGATGTTGTTAGACACGATGATCCACCATCATCCAAGGTAAGCACTATCTTCTATGCTGTGTTGTGTACCTACGCGGATAGCAACGAGGCGTTGAAAAAACAAGAAGTTAATACCTAAATATTTTAAAATTTCTTCATTTCAGTTATTAAAGCCTAATAAGTAATTGGGTTTAATTAACCAACCTTGTAACCTTTTAATGTTGCCTACAATGAATTATAATTTAAGGTTGTACGAAAGAATTATAATTTAAGTAGGCAAAATGTCTGACCAGAATTCAATTTGAAAAGAACTAAAAATGATTTGCGATAAACCAGACGGATCCCTCAGCGAAATTTATTCAGGGATAGCGGAACATGCGCCGAAATGCGTCCAGCTTCAGTAAATCCAATTTTATTACGCTAATAAAAGGCAATCCAATTAGGGCTGGTGGTTTTTTGTGCGCGTTGCTCGGGCCTTAGGACTCTCGAGTTGAGGGCCGGTGCAGCTACAGGTTTCAAAGTAACTGTTGCTGTAATGAACGTACGGTCTTTGAAAGAAAACGTAGAATGATGCAGCCTGCCTGGAAAATTCGAGTATTTTACAGAATTTCAGTTGCAATTTTGGAATTTTCGTATATTTTATGAGAATTCGCATTGCTTTAACTTTAGTAAGATGGTACTACGGTTGTTTGTTGTAATGTTGCCACAGATTGGCTATGTTGTGGGTTCAAATCCCATCATGGTTAACATTTTAGGGAGATCCCTTGGTAATAAAATAAAATAAAAAGAGCTTTATTTTCCTTACCACTATTATTACACTATAAGTACTTAAAACTAATTTAATTTGGTTCAATTGTCCGGTAAGGACTGCCTATGGCAGTGAAAGCCCCCGCGAAGTTTTTCCACTCTTTTCGGTCTCTTGCTATTCTTGGCCACGTATTACCTGCGATCCCTTGATAAGCTTTATTAAAAAGTTAAATACTTTGTATCTTGTAAGTATTTTTTTTACTGTCTTAAGTTATCGATGGAATTCTCATTTTATGCAAAAGTTAATAAAAATGTCAAGATTAAAATCCTTATTAAAAACCCGTTGTAAATTCAATAATTGAAATCTTATAAGAGACTCGTTACTGTCTTCAATATTCTTGCATTCGTTATCTGTAAATCTAGATATGAATCCAAAATAATTTTGTTATTATTTTCCGGTGGCTGATTCTGGATTCATCCATACTATCCATCCATACTCCATACTATACTATATAGATTAATATTATAAATGTGAACTCTGTTTGTCTGTCTGTTTGTTACCTTTTCACGCCCAAACCGCTAAACAGATTAAGCTGAAATTTGGCATGGATACAGATACAGAGACAAAAAAGTAGCCTATGTCCGTCCTTGGGGAACCAAGAACGTGAAATAAAACTAGCTTAGTTTTATAAATAATCTTCAAAAGGTCGGAATTTTTTACTGTTTCGCATATACTTACCTAGTTGTTCAGCATAGCTGTGCTGTGGATAATTCTACAGCTAACAATAATTCTAATGCGTTCTTTCGTGTAGCTATACAAAACTTCTACTACGAGTATAATAGTCCTATAAAATCAGGGCATGTGTCAAATATTATGCCAATTATTAATGCCTATCTTTCGTTTTGAATAAGATCTGAGAGAATCTCTACCGTGCCTTAGGGGTTATATTTTGTTTGTTTTTTTATTTCTAAAAAAAAGATGGCAGGTAGCCCTCACAACACACAATTGAACGCGCGGTCAATTCATTAAGCTCTCCGTACGCTCGCGTACCGTCGACCGGCAATGAAAGGAATAGGGATGGGAGTGACCATTAAGAATCATTAGGATAGGTAAATGAAATCCTCCACATTGCATTTCTGGTATAGAATTTAGTTTTATACGGACTGGGCGTTCCTGCGTTCCAAACTCGCGCGAGTCGATGTATAATATCAAAATGTATACGTGCTGCTGCAGGTTATGCGTTCATTGGAACTGGTATTTATATGATAATATTGGCCGTTCTATAATTGCAAAAACGTTTGGAAAACCAAACGTCCGAAATCGATCGGCGCATAAGACTAGCGTGGGCAGCCTTCTCCAAAATAGAATTTGCCTTGAGGATGAAAATCAAACCTGAACAGAAAGCTCGCATACACGACCAGTGTATCCTACCAGTACTCGGGGCTGAGACCTGTGTTTATACAAAGGAAATAATAACCAAACTCAGAACCGCCCGAGCAATCGAAAGGAGGATGGTAGGGTTACACTGAGGGACCGTAAAAGAAACGTTTGGCTCAGGAGGCAAAGCAAAGTTGCCGACGTTATACATCGCATTGCGAAGCTCAAACGGCAATGGGCTGGTCACGTTGCGCTGCGCGCAAACAAGGCTCGTGGTGTAAAAGACTTGCCGAATGGAGACCATGGCGTGAAAAATGACCACAGGGAAGACCGCAAATGCGTTGGTATGATGACCTCAAAAGAACAGCCGGAGGCAAATGGATAGAGATTGCACAAGACCGCAAGAAATGGCAAATTATGAAGGAGGCCTACACCAAAAGGGTCGAAAGTGGTACTTGACTCATGTTGTCTGAAATAGATTTGATTTGATTTTAATGTTGATTAATACCTGATCAAACTTGAAACCGAATATCTATTTATTTTGCAACATGGCTAGAGGAGCTGGGAACGACAGCGTCACATTGTGGGCATAGATTGCCTCTATCTATGATGCAACGCATTTTCCGCTGTTAATTTTTAGGTATGAGTATGAATACTGGTGACAGGAAGACACTTCAAATTGTGCAATAGTTTAGATCAAAATAGTGATGCAAAAGCCATCCATCTCTAGCAGGAAAGGAATAATGCGCTTGTGGCTTTGGTTCCCCGCTAATTGCTTCCGAGGTCTGCGATCCATTGTCGAAGCCTCCCCCAACTCAGTTTTAATGAAGCGCACTTTGAATCTTTTCCACGTTAACGGAACCCGGTGTAAGGTCTTTGACTCTGAAAGAACAGTGACTGAAGATTACGCCCGTTTTTAGAAGACTGGCCGAACAAAAATCCTATCCAATCTACCAAATTTTGCCTTTATTTCCATGAAAATGCATTCACGTGTTATTTTTGTTCACTGAATATTCTAGTCAACAGTTTTTTTGTGAAGATATATCAGAAAGTTTGGATGTTTGTGTTTTGAATCGAGCTCAGTGTAATTTTTCGTTGTATTTAACTCAAAAAACAAGGTTTTAAACTTTTCTGATACTGTAGTATCAGAAAAGTTAAACATCACCGTGGCCACTATCATGTCGAGCCTCATAATACGATCGCTGTCTGTTTAAAAGCTTTGACGCTAGCTAAGGTAGCAATTTAAAGTTTTCTACCAACACAGTAGAAAATGGCCGTAAAAGTTCAAAGTTCTTAATTATTGTCAGTTGATTATCGCGGCCATTTTGCAAAAGTATATACGTATTTATGTAAACAAGGCTTAGGTATTTATGAAGCTTTGTATTGTAGCAAGCAAGAGGACAGAAATGGAGAAACGTACGAGCGCTTCTCCAGTTCTGCTTGCTTAGTCGTTTATGATGGATAGTAGAAGTTAAGAAACGTTCTCAACGGTCAGTAAGTGGATGGGTGACTGCCAGTGGCATAATCAACTGAGCGATTCCGTGCTTCGGATGGCACGTCAAACTGTCGGTTCCGGCTGTTAAGTCGTTAAGCCATGACGGAGGCCTTAAGGTGGCCTAAAAATTTGACTCGTACTAACTTTCTTATGGAGAAATTGTATTTGAACGAATCAATTTCAGTACTTTCAAGAGTTTACAACATTGAAACGGAAAATCTTTATAGAATTTTCTTCATCGACGATATTTTATCGTGAATAGATCTAATTCCTATGTATTTATTATAAATTCGAGTAAAAAACGTAATCAATTCCAGATCTCTTCATTAATTGCATGAGACGAAATCCATTCATTTCAATGAACATAAGTCTAAACCATTTCCACTAAACTTGGCGATGAGCCATCCACGCCAATCATAAATCAAGTTGGTATGATTTAATGATACACATGTGCCTGAAATTTTGTCATACAATCCATTATTAGTGTGACAGCACCCGCGAAAACCGGTCGATACTCCCCTTAAATTATGCATGAGACTGAGCGGCGGCAGCGAAATCCTTTAAAACTGTGACAGAAATCGCTTACCCTTAATCGTTTATTGTAGGTAGTATGAATTTTTAAACTTGCTTTAATGTTCCTGAGTTACCGTTTTATCTGTAGTTAAATCAATGAGGATAATTTTGTATTTTCCATCGAGTGGTTGAATAAATAAAATGATGCTGGACAATTTCACACAGCATCATCTAGCCCCAAACTAAGCAAAGCTTGTTTTATAACTGATATACTACTTATACCTTTTTTTGTAAATACATACATATTATACATAGAAACACCCAGACCCGAGACAAATATCTGTTAATCATACAAACAACCCGCCGCGGGGATCGAACCCGCAACCTTTTGCGTCGCAGGCGGGCTTTCGCCCACTGCGCTACAGGCGGGTGTGTATAATGTTCAGACATTTATTTATACCATTCTCACCACAGAATCTTTTGCTCCGCTGAGTTTGAGAAAGCAAGGAGCAACAATGGTATGCCAGAATAGTGTAGAAGGCGTTTAAGTTATAAAATAGCATTAACTATACCTACTACATAACCACAATGTTATCTTTTACTTATCTTTTAGCTCAGCTTGTTCTTTGAGTTTTGCAAAACAAAACTCGTTAGAAGTTTTTGTAACAAGTTAAAAACAGCTGATTTTAATTTAACAGATTAATGTATACAGTTTGTTGTGTTTTTGTTGGAGTTTTGTTATTTGATTTTGTGAACTTTTTTGATGAAAAGTCAATATTTCTGTATAATATTGTTTGTTCCAAATAATTGCAATAAATATACTTGCTATAAGCAAACAGTCCAAACAGGCTAATATTTTTATACAAAATGCTAAATACATACTAAAAAGCAAAATTTAAACAGTGCCGAATTAATATTTGGATAGAGAATTTATTTAAAATCTTTTTTTTTATATTTTTTACTAACCTATTCTTTCTCACAGCTGGGCAAAGGTCTCCCCCAATTGCTTCCATCTGTCACGGTCCTCTGCCACGTCCCACCAGTCCTCATGAAAGGCATCCAAATCGTCACGCAGTAGTATAATTTAAAATCTAGATGACATTAATTTATCCCAGAGTATGACACGTTGTAACTACCATGCTTTGGAGATTCAGTATTTATTAAAATATATATCTAGAATCAGCAATTCATAACGCCATTGTACAGAAGACATACAGCAGTTCCTAATATAACCACTCGACTAGAAAACCCGATATCTTGAGAATGCTTCGAGCATTGATGAGCGCTTACATATTCATGAGAATCCATAAGACGATCTTGAGCCTTACTCTTCTATGCAATAACAATTTCAATCCAACGCTATTACTTACTGATATTTAGGGGATTAAATTATTGGCCAGTCAATATTTGAAAGAACTACGATGAATTCTTAGAAATTCATCTCTACAGCAAATTATAATGGCTCTACATTCAAAAACACTAAATGGTATAATTTCAATGCACATGTCATCTGAAGCCCATTCAAGAATGAACCTGTGACGGCTATTGAGCTATACAAGCAGTCTGCTGGTTCCAACTCGTAGAATATGGAACTGCATAAATCGAAACGTTTGTTAACTGAATCGAATTGTATTTAATTCTTCATCCGTAATAAAAAAACTGGAGGATAGAATTTTAGGATGAACATTCCTCCCAAAAATCACATCACCAGATTTGAACCCTACCTCTCCGCTCCATGGCGCCGCTCTAACCAACTGAGCTAATGTGTAATCGTTGCGATGGGTCCTGATAGGTGAAGTTTTTAGGATGCGTTTTAAATTTTTTTATGGATTTACAATAATAAAATATGTTCGTGGCGACCATACTCGCAACTCGAAACTAGTGTTCGTCTTTCTCAACGTAAAACTGCTTCTTAATACATTTAATCCAGCTTACAGTGCATCAAGATCTCTCAAAGGGATACGTATTGAACGGATGCTTGCAGTAACCAAAATACTGAGGCGAAAGCTCCTTTACCTTCAAAGCGTTTTATTTCATTCACATTTGGTTTCAACATAAGATATAATGTTTTGAAATACGTAGACAAATCTTATGGTCTGGAGAAAAGTAAGAACTTTTGAGATTAAAAACTCTTTGCGTGTTGTCAAACAATATGGTAAAATTGATTGCTCATACTTTACTGACCTCTGGCGCAGTGGGTGCAAGCCCGTTTGAGACGCAGACGGTTGCGGGTTCGATCCCCGCCGTGGGATAAATGTTTGTATGATCTGCAAATATTTATCTCGGGTCTGGGTGTTTCTATGTATAATATTTACAAACAAAAACTATATATGTAGTATATCAGTTATCTGGTTTCTATAGTACAAGCTATGCTTAGTTTGGGGCTAGATGATGCTGTGTGAAATTGTCCAGCATTATTTATTTTAAAAACTGTTCAAATGAAACACTTACCTACACAACAAAATAGCCTTCAGAAACTCAATTAAAAATTACTAGACCTAACTCGAGTTCACTGATCTAGTTTACTAACATTTAAAATCGCGTAACAGTCAAACAACGTGCTAGAACTACATTATGAATGATAATACCTTCTACCGATACAGAAACTTGACCACAAAAATATTCCAGTACTAAATTCGGCTGGCATAATAATTAAGTAACAGGCACACCAAGGTTGAATAGGCTCAATTGGATAGCCTAATAGCTTAGGTTTCGCAACGCCTAGTTCCAGTTCTGTGCCCTGCGATTGCCAAAGTTTCTGGGATCATTGAGATTTGTGAATTATTGTTATACAGTTGACCTTTTATGCATAATGCTATGTATGGCTTGTAGAAAGAGGCTGTGAAAAGTGGAAGTGTTGCAGCCGTCATCGTCATCTCAAAATTCAACACAATACAGTCGACTGCATTTAGACCGTAGACATTCTCACAGATCTTTTCTCATAAGATCTTTTGAAGATGTCTAAAGGGATGAGACGTGTAAAAACACCTAAAACCTAAAATAAAATAATGAATTCTCGTGTTTATGTATGTCTGAACCACTTCTAAACATTAATATTGGATAAAACAAGACTTAGGTACATGTTTTGAACACGTTTTGAATCTAAAAACTTATGAGTTGGGAAAAAAATCAGGCTTCCGAGATCGTAAAATGTTGAGAACCACTATCGTAGCCTAAAGTCGAACAACAAATTATTTAGGGCTTGTGTGTCACGCCGTCATAATATTTGATCTTTTAATACTCAGGCGTTAAAGGAATTTCGCCCTGAGCCGGTCAAGCCGATTTGATACCGATTGTGGTATTGAATAAGCCATGACTGTTGGCACCTGGTTGTATTGAACTGAATAGGTTTAAAGTACGTGTGTGGAATTGTGATTTGTTTTAAGCGTGATTTGTTATTGCGTGTCACAGCAATTTTCACGCCTGGAGAGGTAGTAATTTCATATGATTGCTTTTTGCGTAGTCACTATCACTCAATAAAACATGGTGTTTTGGTATTACAATTGGCGTTTGGAATGAATATTATATAAATGCCATAATTGATAATATTACTACCCATTTATTAAACGAAGGAAGCCAATCAAATACTAGAGTGATCAATTGCAACTCATCAAGGAACAAAATAAATGTAACACGCTAAATTATGAAATGAGTGTCATCTGTATCTTCCATCGAGGATATACAGCATTGTTGATGGAATGTGTTCGGAATTCTGATAGAAAGAATTTTTTTTGAGTGTTATGTTCTGTCCTTAGCTATAGTTGGCCAGTTTGGTAGATACACATTCAAATCGTCATCTCCGTGATGGTCTGCCGCGCAGACGTCTACCGTCGGGCTCCCATTCAGTAACGGCTTTTGCCCATAGAAAAATGAGGAGGGATGCCTTTGGCCTGCAATGTGGGCTAAAAATAAATAAATAATTATGTTCTAGTATTATGACATTGGTCGCTTAAATAGCGCTCTGGCGACTCCATTGTCTGACGAGGCTCAATTATTTTATATTTTGTTTATTAAGTTTTTAAGAAGTTCTTAGTTTTGTTTTTCTTTTGTTCAATTTGTTACCTAGTTGTTTTAAAATTTACATTTTAATTACTACTAAAATATTACTGGTTGGGCGATGTTGTTGCTCAGCGACAAAGCTTATGTTGGTGTAAATAAAAAAAATCTATACCTACTAAGTTTTAGCTAAAATTTAAAAATCTTTAACAATATTTATGAGCTTATTTACTTATTTAGTAGGCAACACCAACAGCATACATAAACTATATTTTGTAGGAATATTTTAAATCAGTCACTCTATAGAATGTACACCCATTACAGGCATGCACAACATTTACAATAAGTAATAAGTATGAGTTCGCCTTTAAATTGATAAAAAAAAGTAAATACGTAGAGATAAAGGTTTATGATTACGGTGCTACATTCATAAGCAAATGCAGTTCATTGAGAACAATAATTTTCATTGAAAGGGTTCATAAGATCAAAGCACTATAGATAGCATAACTAGGTAAAAACTCTTGCGCAACAAAACGAGGCAGGTGCCTCGGGGAATTCACCAAGCTGTAATGGCCCAAGCGAATTACTTTATCACTTAATTGCGAACCAATCCAAACAACTGATTGTTTTTACGAAACAATTTCATCTGATAGTCATTATATGCGAGTATATGGGAGAATATGGGAGTCGTGAATGAAATAAGCATGGATGAAGTTAAAATAGCTGTACAAAGTATGAAAAACGGAAAAGCTGTGGGGCCTGATGGCATACCAGCTGAAGTATGGAAGTTTCTGAAAGTGGATGGATGGAAGTGGTTGGCTTTATTCTTCAATAAGTTGTTGCAAGAGCAGGCGATCCCGGACGAATGGTGCACCAGTTCACTGGTGCCCATCTTTAAAAACAAGGGTGATGTACAAAACTGCAACAACTATCGAGGAATAAAGCTAATGTCACACAGTATGAAAATTTGGGAGAAAGTATTAGCGCGACGTATGAGAGACGAGAGTGAAATAACACAGAACCAATTCGGGTTTATGCCGGGACGAGGGACAACAGACGCCATATTCGCACTACGACAGCTTTGCGAAAAATATAGACGCGCACATAAAAATTTGCATATGGTGTTTGTTGACCTGGAGAAAGCATACGATAGGGTACCCCGTAAGGTTCTGTGGTGGGCTATGAATGAGAAAAGAATGCCTGGAAAGTACGTGCAGCTTGTGAGTGCGATGTATGAGAGAGCTGACACACACGTCCGGTCCGAAGCAGGAGTCAGCGATAAATTCGATGTGGCAGTGGGTTTGCACCAGGGATCGGCTTTGAGCCCTTATTTGTTCCTCCTGGTAATGGATGCACTGACATCGGACATACAGGAGGAGGCACCCTGGTGCATGCTGTTCGCCGACGACATCGTACTTGTCGGAAATAATGCAACTGAGGTCCAGAGCAGACTGGCAAAATGGCAAGAGAGATTGGAGAGTGTCGGATTGAAGATCAGCAGAACAAAAACCGAGCACTTGTTCTGCGACTTCGGTGGTCCATCCAGTTTCTCCCCTATTGCCTTAGACGGTGTATCCCTGCCAGTCTGCTCCGACTTCCGGTACCTTGGTTCATTAATCCAGAACGATGGCAATATTGACCGGGACGTGAAAAACAGAATAAATGCGGGATGGATGAAATGGCGACAGGTCACAGGAACAACGTGCGATCCACATATGCCCCTTAAAATTAAGGGGAAAATTTACAAGACGATCATAAGACCTGTCGTATTGTATGGATCAGAGTGTTGGGCAACCAAAGAGACGGATGAAAGAAGAGTGCATGTTGCGGAAATGCGAATGTTGAGATGGATGTGTGGAGTTACAAGAATGGACAAAATCAGGAACGAGTATATTAGAGGAAGTTTGAAAGTAGCGCCAGTGACGGATAAGTTGAGGAGTAATAGGTTGTCGTGGTATGGGCATGTTATGAGGAGGGAAGAGAGTCATGTAACGAGAAGAATGTTAGGTTTGAATGTGGAGGGATGTAGCAGAAGAGGCAGACCAAAGAAAAGATGGATGGACTGTGTGAAGGATGATATGGGTAAGAAAGGAGTGAGTGTTGAGATGACGGCTGATGGAGCGGAGTGGAAGAGAAAAACCTGTTGTGCCGACCCCACATGAAAGTGGGATAAGGGCAGGGAAATGATGAATGATGAGTCATTCGAAATCAATGCGCTGTTTATTCAGAGGCTAGCTTCTAAAAGGACTCCAATCTTCACACACTCAATTTATGAACTTATCGTCGAAAAAAATTACAAAGTCAATATTATCTATTGAACCAAATTAGCTCACGATAGAAAGGAGTAGAAGAAACAAAGGGAGGCCTTTGCCCTGCAGTGGGATACCACAGGCACACAGGGAATAATAATAATATTATCTGTCAAACACATAAAATTTTTAGTAATGATTTGATTTGTAATTCAAACTAATTCAATTTGTTGTTGGCGCCCAATAATTTATTTATTATAAAACCTACAGTGAGGATTTATAATAATAATGACGTTAAGTTTATTGAATCAGTGCACGATCAAAGCTGCTTAAGATTTAACTCTGAAATTCTGCACAGCATGTCTATATTCGTTAGACCAAATAATTGACAATACAGAACGCGTGCTATTTCCGATACGAGCATAGAGATGGGAAAAACTGATAGTAGATATGAGTAAGGGTGCTCTCAAATTGGACAATGATTGGCTCCATTGCACGTAAAGCTGAAGATTTCAGTTTGCGTATCGGAAAATTCTATTAAAATTCTATCTAACGTCATGAGATGGATTTGTATATTTATTTTAAGCCTTACTCACCCCACAGGGCAAAACCCCTTTATCCACACCTGAGTTTTAAATCAATTTCTTAATCAATAATACAGAGTTTGCCAACAACTCGATATTTTAGTTACATAGGAGTTAAATAAATAAATAATGCTGGACATTTCACACAGCATCATCTAGCCCCAAACTAAGCTAAACTTATACTATGGGAACCAGAATCAGATAACTGATACACTTAGATATCTTGTAAATATTATACATAGAAACACCCAGACCCGAGATAAATATTTACAGATCATACAAACATTTATCCCAGGGTGGGGATCGAACAAACTTCTGCTTCCCCAAGCGGGCTTTCACCCACTGCGCCACATGGTCGTCAGTGAATTCTCAATTTGTTATCTCTATCATAGCGCTCGCGACATTTTCCTTACATTATCACTATTTCCGATTTATCTAGACGGATAATATTCACAGTATAATAGGAAATCTAGTGCTTGAATTAGCCTTTCCAAATTGCAATATTGATAATGTTGCGAAATACTAGGGCTGTAGGAGTATCGAGGTTATTGGCAGAGTCCGCGCCCAGTGGTGTGAGAGCTGGTATCAAAAAATTACAAAACTTCCTATAATTTTATTCAGTTCTCCATCATCAGTTCCAGTTATTTTTATCATCACACTTTGAGTATACGGGGTAGGTCGCGCGGGGTCTCTGAAGACCCCAAAATTAAAAGGAAAAATTGATAAAACACAATAAAACAGAGAATAAATTCAATTAATTTTACTAACGCCGTTAGTCGCTTTAGAACTTGCGCCGCTTGCGAAGCACACGTATTATTTTCACTCGTTCATTCATTTCATTCATTCATTTTTCAAAGACCCCGCGCGACTAACCGAGGGATAACAGCTTATCATTTAACTACAAGTCTTCTCATTGGTCTTCTCTTTGATTTTTTAAAATAATGGCAATGTGAACCCATGATTTTCGACTTATTTTATTGGTATAAATTACCGAAAAAACTTTTGGTAAACAGTTTGCTTTTCATGACGCGGTGACTATAATAAACACACAGTCATTAATTTATCGGTTAAAACGCATACATAAACAAAACTCATTACGACACACGAAATTTTTGTGAAATTTTATCGATTACATGAGAAAATTTAAAAAATACTACTATGACCATAATTGTGTCACTGACTTCCGTTCTATTATATTTTGGAGCAGTTAGCCTTTGATCGGACGAGTTTTGTGCCCGGCCGCATGGTAACCTATTACTTTAGTTTGGCATTCAGCTTAGAATAAGGACCACAGTTTTGTTATTCAAAGTTGGACGAATAAGTTTTGGCATGGAATTGGAACAATTTCACTATACTCGTACATTTACCGTTTAGGTTGGAACACTAATGTTTTCTAGCACTCAAAAGTATGTTAGTGTAATTTGTGTACCCACTACTAAAATGATAAAGAGGTATAATTTATTTAAACTTAGTATATTTGAATCAAAGCCAAAAAGCATATAATCAGTAAGACTGTTGGGATAGAATAGTCTTGAAACAAATTTTACTTCTGTTCTTTCGCGACCAATACGTGAAGAATCAGGGCAACAAACACGGTTTGGGGCCTATCATTCTTTTAGGTGATCCAATTTTGGAACTAGCAATCCAATTGTAATTTTTACTACAAGGATAAGAAGCTGAGATATTTCTTGGATAACATATAACATAACACACAGGGGGTTCTATGTTAATCCAGATACCACGTGATCGAAGCAAGCAGCATTTAATACTTCTCGTATTATAGACGAGCGGGTTGATCATGATTCTATTATTAACTGAATCGAACCGTATTATTCCACTGTATTGGGAGATTGTGGAAATGAACGCAGACCACTTCGCAATAACTACCAAAACACGGTGCTCACCCAACCAGGTGGATGCGACTCCCTATGTTTATGCCTATTCGGCGTCCTACCATGAAACTATTCTAGAATACCAGTTTGTTAGTAAGTATTAGTGGCTAGCTCTGATGGAAACGAATTGAAATATACAGACCTGAATTTGAATAAATCTTACCTAAAAGACCTACCATTAAAAGTTCAACATACGCGACACTTTACGTTTAATTTTAGGCGTGATCGTGGAATTTCTACAAAATAGGCGTGCAACGCGAAACGTCGGAAAAATTACCTATGCGGTGGACTCCTGTTTAACCAAATGTGAACAATTGATCACTCAATTTTAGGAAAGACTCGTATGTATGTGGTTGTTGGTGTTTCAAGCCTATTCTATCTCCAGCAATATCCCAGGCGCTATATAGCATCTCATAGAATGCGTAGAGTATAGGCATAGATTGCCTCCTGAAAAATCATCTAGTAAGATGTCAAGGCCTGGCTGGTTTCCCTGTCATGCATACTGTCGGCGCTGAAAGAAACATAGTCTATTACAATGAAGTAAGGTTACTAATTTCTCAGTAGAATTGGCATTGGTAATTTCTCTCGGCGCTTCTGTACGAAAAGTATCATTACTACATTGTAATAAAGTTATGTTTTTCAGCGCTGACGGTCAGCGCGACAGGAAAACCAGCCTAAGATGGGTGTTCATTAATTTTGAACGTCCGAATTCGCAGTAGCGCTCCATACCTTGTTACGCATATCTGTTGGCTGTAGCACGAGCATAAATCAATTAGCAGCGACAAAACGTCGACTTGTTTTACCATTCGTATGTTTACATGGCACGCGATTTAGCCCTCGGACACTGTTCCTGTTTGAATTGACAACTTTTGGAACGGTAGGTTAATGCTTTGAGATATGAGGTGCAATTTTGACTCTCGCGGTGGGATAAATGTTTGCATGGGCTACCATAAGTAGTTTCTGATACCCGATACAAAAAATATCAAAATTGAGATGATTAAGTTTCGGAAAAATTCAGATTTGTGAAACACCAAAATGTCAATCGACTTTTGTTTTTGACTGTACTGCATACCGTACAGAAGGAATGATCTATACCAAAAAATACAAATGGTTTGAATATATGCATCAGGGGGATTCTAAAGCCAATAGAGGCTTTGATAGGTATCCCTGGAGCATCGGTTAAAGAATTTATTGACCTTTTATTACCATCCCTGGGTTTGAACAGGATTGGCTTTGTGGTGTTGAAGGCAAATCAAACAGCACATTTTTAATTTGAATTTTTTTGTTCTCTTGAATCCTTTTGAAAAAATCTGCGCGAGAAATATTACAAAATATTTTTTTTTATGTTTTGTTTGAATAGCGGATTAAACTTAGGTATAAATTAACACAAAACATTAAACCAATTACAAGTAAAACCGTTCAAGTATTTTGCAGATATGTGACTGGTGAAAATTTTAGCTAATGTTAAATATATTTATTGGTATTCATTTATAGTTTTTAAATAATAAAAAAACAATTATGAAATGTTAGTTACATTTTGTTAAATTTTCACATTTATTAGTTAGCGGCCTAAGTTGGCCGTAAATTCATTCGATATAACTATAAAAGTGACCATGTTTGACACAATCTATTATGTATTTCATTCAATAATGCATTCAGGTGTTGCCAATTTCAATTGAATATACCAAACATTTGAGACATACTACAATTACTTTTTTATTTATCTGTCAGTATAATTTTTGTTGTTTTTGCGAGTTCAATTAATTTATTGGAGCGTGGAACGCATTTTAAACCAATAATTCACTTGATATTTTAGCAGTATTATATTAACAACTTGTATGGTTTCGGTTTTAATAAAGTGACATGAATTATTTATCGGGGACTTGGACCTTATTAAGTATAAGATAATACAGCTCTTGTTATATGTATTGTGCCCTAAAAATGGTTAATGTGAACGCATTTGAAGCACAAAAAGTATTATGAGAGCAGTTGGCCACGTACAATTTAAGCTTAATTTGAAACAGAGCTTGTCGAGTTTTTCAACGTCCTACCAATACATTTGTGTTATTGGTAACGACCCATAAACAACAATAAAAGTCAATTTACAATATCAAATGGGCAATGCGACTGATGAAAAAACTCAGGAGCATTTTATTGCCAGACAAACTACGTTTTGAAAATTTATTCTTTACATACAAAATAGGAATTTAAGGATTGTACCTATTTTAAAACAAACAATTGTAAAGAATAATTACCTACTCGTACTTAAACAAACTACAATACAAAATAAATAAAACAGTGTTTAGAAAAGTCTTGCAGCAGACATCAAAGCTTTTATAAAACTTTTGCTAGACTTTTTGGGACTAGTATCGCTAAAATCATTTTACTCCGTCCTATGCTCTCATTTGAAGGAACGAGCATGACAAAACTTGTTCGAAATTCGAATTGCAAATGCAAAATTCACCGATTTTTTTATCGCAGCGCACAGAATATACCGCGTTAAAAGCAGCACGTAAGAGCGTAAGAAAAACGTAAAAGCATGCAAACTATGGTGCGTGCTAAATCTCACTTTATTTCCAAGTGCCTACCACACCATACACCACTTACTAGAATAACCTTCTATAGTTTTTGTATGCATTATAGAATAATCATACCTGTTTCCTGCTTCCGATAAGTTTATCGTATACTAATTGCTATAATTCTAACAATCCAAGAGCAATACAAGTTTTCCGATAAAAATATCGCTGCATTAGTACAAGTTTTAATGAAGCTGATACAAACAAGGTTTGCTCGCACAAACAGTAATGGGAAGTGCAGCGGGATTCTATGCAAATGAGTATCACTGATTGCCATCTTGTTTAGTTTTAGCTAGATCTAGCAACTTCAACAGAAAAGTTGGTCCCGACTAAACACAAGTTGACTCCGCTCCCGGTAACCTGAAACGATTATTAAGCACAATATCTGAAGACCATTTGCTATCAAATCTCAAGTAGGTAGGTACCTATGGCTATTATTATAGTGTCTAGTAATATCAAAAGTTCGAAGATGAACAATGAAATAGTCTTTCACCTGTTTCCTACATTATCTAAGGTCTTAGGATATAGGCTCTTTGACTCTTGAGCTCCGTGGCTGCACATCTTTTAAGAAAATAGACAGAGGCAAAAAAATCAATATCTTTGTAGTGCCTAATCTGCAAAAGTGATATTATGAGTGTCAATAGGTATTGATTGACTGAAATGACATTGAGAAATGAGGCATTTTAATAATGAAGCGTTGGATACTTGGCAGGAGATTTGAAAAATGGAATGGGGGAGTATATTAAAAAAAAACCCATTTGACGAAAGATTTCCATTGCAGTTTTGAAGAAACAAGCCGTCGTGTCATGTTCAAAACCAAATTGACAGGTATTCCTACTTGACATCTGCAGAATTATACTGATACTACAGTTAGTTGCCATTTCATAAAAGAAGAAGAAGAAGAGAAATGAAAAATCTATTTCAAAAATCTAAAAGACATTCTCTACTAATCAACGGTCTGGTACAACAAACAGGTTTATTCTTAGTGCCTCGGTGTATTTGTTCCAAATACTGCTACAAACGAACAGAATCTATAACAATTTCACACTAAATTGGAAACGTGTCACGCTTCAGAATAAATAAGGCTAAGTTATGATAAATCCTATAAATAAACCCGAATTAGAACCACGCCTATTTCAACGTTGCAACAATTTTACCTCTTACATTAACAAACAAAGTATAAGTACGAATAATATGAATATATGATCTATCTATTCAGCCCGGTTGCACCCACTGCTGAGTATAGGCCTTCTCTCTATCACACCACTCTTTTCGGTCCTGTGCAGTCCTTTCCCACGCTTTCCCAGTTACATGAACGATATCATCCGACCATCGGGCGGGTGGTCTGCCTCGTGGTCTTTGTGCATCTCTGGGCCACCACTCCGTAATCGCTGGTAGTCCATCTTCAGTTTCTGTCTCGCCAGGTGACCTGCCCATCTCCACTTGAGACTTGCGATGCGCTGAAGTATACTTATAAACAATTATAAGTACGTATTTTAACGTTTTACGTATGTATTTGGGCGGATGGATTGATAGGTAAATATTTTATTCGGATTACATTATGTTTGATAATTATGGTCTTAAAACAAAACTTAGTTTGACTACTAAGTTCTCAATTCAATAAAGGTGGCTAAAAATTTTCAACCAAGATTCAAACCTAGAGCATAAGCCACTTGGGCAACACGGACAACTTAGACAAATAAATCAAGAAGTAAAATAACACCACCTATTTGACTGACGTCGGTCGGAATTTTCACCCGCATTGCCCTTTGTAAGCTTAAACCGATTCAATCCAAACAAGGACAAATGCTGGCTCAAAAAGTTCCCTCAGACATCATGATTTCTGTTGACATCTCTATTTTATTCTTAGTGTGTATAAAAAACATGTTTTTTAAAGAATACGAATACGTAACTGTTTAATAGTATGAAGCATTTATAAGTACATTCTTCTTTTTAGTTTTTTACTAGCTGACCCGCGCAACTTCGTCTGCGCATTATTGAACAAAGTAGAGGAGTTTTGAGTGAATCGAGAGTAGGTATATACAAAATATAAAACTCCGTCGCTTGTTTATACCTATTAATAATATTTTTTTTATATTTATGTTTCTCTCAAGAATCCCATAAAAGATAGAGGTAGGGAAAATCTTACCCAGATCTTGCAATGCTAAGAACAAAACGAATACGGTAAATTGGTATAGAATCGCTGAAGCGAGCGGCAATTTTTTTGAAGAAATTGTCTCGAAACGTATTTTTTTTGAATAGCAATTATTGTATGGTTTTGAATTTCGAAATAAAACGATTAACTAATATTACCTACCCGCGACTTCGTCAGCAATATAAAAATATCGAAATCTCTAAGCAAAAATCTCCATTAACTTTTCAAAACTCAAAATCAAAGAAAATTATACTCGATCGTATCTCGATCTCCGCTATAGTAGAAACGCCACCTAGGAGAAAAGGTATAAAGTAATTTTGACGTCGGTGATATAGATGGCGTTCTAACTATAGCCAAGGAAAAAATATTTTAATATCAAAAAATCATAATTTCGGAGTTCGGATATATTGATTGGGGAATACACATGTAACATGTTTATCATTAAAATTAAAATAATTTATTATGCAAAATACAAAAAAAAGTAAAAAAATCTAGAGTGCAAAAAGTGGCTGGCGGCGGTCACTCATCCTTTTTATGACCGCGCCCAGGGTTGCTTAACTTTTTTCCCCATACAAACTTCCAACCCTTATTTTCCCGCCCCCTTATGATAATTGACAAAAAAAAGTATCCTATGTCCGTCTCCTGGCTCTAAGCTACCTCCCTACCAATTTTCAGCCAAATCTGTTCTGCCGTTCTTGAGTTATAAGTGGTGTAACTAACACGACTTTCTTTTATATATATAGATTACTGAAAAAAATATATTTATCCAAGATCATTTTACAGTTACCTGAGTCATCAGAGGTGTTCTAGAGCTTTGATTTAGAAGACTGTAGGGAAATTAAAAATAGCAAGATTAATGATTATTAATTTGTGAAATATTAAACAGGTAACTAGTACCTACTAGTATAAAAAACGAGTGCTTATCTTGTAACACGTAATGTTACTTCTAATTTTTATAAGTAAATAAATAACACGACGTCTGTGACGCAGTGGGTGAAAGCCCACTTGCGACGCAAAAGGTTGCGGGTTCGATCCCCGCGGCGGAACCAATGTTTGTATGATCTACAAATATTTATCTCGGGTCTGAGTGTTTCTATGTATAATATGTATGTATTTACAAACAAAAAGTTTATAAGTAGTATATCAGTCATCTTAGTACCCATAACACAAGCTCTGCTTACTTTGGGGCTAGATGATGCTGTGTGAAAAAGTCCAGCATTATAACACACGCTAATAAACGGAGATTCCCAAGGAAAAACATTTCAACTGCATTCAGTAAAAAATCTGTTAGGTAGTCGGTGAACAACTAATTGTGTTGGGACCAAATAAAGCTGCTACCTATGTATTTTCAAGGATTGCTTAGTTCATTTATTCGTTATGATAAAAATAGTCTTAGCTTAATCTATTATTTTAGTACAATATATTTATTTATTAGGCAACACCAACAGCATACATAATACACATTTGTAGGAACATTTTAAATCAGTCACTCTATAGAATGTTACACATTACAGGCATGCATAACATTTACAATAAGTATTAGGAACTGACAACTTCTTTAGGCGCGTTTAGCATTTTTGAGACGGGAAAAAGCCATCGAACTCGTTACCGACCGACACCATCTCTGACAGTTGTCTACGGCAATGATCGACAAACTTGTTCTTAATTTCTTCAAACAGCTCTACTTCTGAATTAGACAACCGCGAGTTCAGGTCCCAGTAGGACAGTAACTTTTATATATTTATTTATTCTTTATTGCACAAAGAAATAACATACATAAACACTTAGTCTAGAGTAGTAATGGCAAAGGCGAGCTTAACCCTAAAATGAGTTCTCTTACAGCAAACCTTATGAGAGAGAGAGAGATGGGGTTGTAACAGTGGGTGCATGTGCATTTGGGTATAATGAAAAAAGATTTCAGTCCTTAACCTACTTTATGTAATGAAATAATAGCTAAATATTAAGTAAATAATAATACATACATTAAAATAAAAAGTACTACTGCGCTTAATTTTTTTTAATTTTTGTACTTTTTTGAAGTTTGGCCGTTACCGAAACCTCGTTCAAGTTTTCACGTCTGTCGACACTCCTGGAGTGCCAATGTTTTTTTTTGTTCAATCCTTTCATATTATCACGCAAATTCATAGGTGGCAGTTAATGGGTCAAATGTTGACATTGAAGAGAATGTCGTGTAATAAACAGAGAAGATTTTATCAAATCATGTTTTGCTTATCTCGCTGTCAAGTATTTTAAAACCATGTCTAAAGTCCAGGCTTCTGTAACACTATGACATCACAAACTAGAGAGACTTATAAAAATAAGTTCAGAAATGAAATAAAAAATAAAACAATCAAAACTAAAAAGTTTTGATTGTTTTATTTTTTTTATCATGTGAGACGTATACAAAAATAATCAAAACTAGTAAGATTTGTTACATAGATGCTTCAAGATAACTAATATAAATAAATAAATAACGCTGGACATTTCACACAGCATCATCTAGCCCCAAACTAAGCAAAGCTTGTACTATGGGAGCCAGATAACTGATATACTACTTATATACTTTTTGTTTGTAAATACATACATATTAAACATAGAAACACCCAGACCCGAGATAAATATTTGCATATCATACAAACATTTAACCCGCGGCGGGGATCGAACCCGCAACCTTCTGCGTCCCAAGCGGGCTTTCACCCACTGCGCCACAGAGGTTGTCATTTATGAAACATAAAGTAACATTTCTGAACTACGGCGCTTTGCTTTACACTGTTTACTAAAAATAAATCACTCAAATACGATATAAATGTGTCATAAAATTATAACCGAAACGAATCATAACCATGAAACGATGACAGTTTTTCAGAAATCTTACGTTTCATATATCAAGCCGAGACAGCCTTGTGTCTTTGCCAGGTTTTTAAGGTTGGTACTCAAGCTTGCGTTTGCGAGTCTTTGAGAAAATTCTTGGTTATTTCGCTTTGATGTCAAATTGTGTCGTCTGAGACTAAACACGACAAAAATTTATAGAACCTCGTTATTTTGAGAACCATTAGCTGTTTCAAATGTATTTTGTTAGTTAGAGATAATTATGCTATTTAAACTTATTGACACAATCAGTTTTGCATTATATATGGTATTTCATTTTAAACTAACTTTATTCAGGAATTGGGGTCAACAAATAAATAAAAAAATATTTATTTATAAATGTTTTTTTTTTGTTTTGTTATGAAAATCCCGAGAAAATCGATAATGACTGTGCTTTCAATTCATTGTTGCTTCCTGTATAACTTAGTCCATTCGAGCGTGCATGCGTGTGCGCTCGGATGTAGCCGGGTTGTGATTGGTGGAATGTCTGTTCTCCTTGAAAATCATTATGCAACATGTCCTAAAAAATCAATAAAAGTTTTTGAAGTGAAAACATATAACGGCTTAGGAATTATATTGATACGGTCAAACGTCTATTTACAACCCCAAAATAAAGCCCTGTGAGTTTGTGTAGTTTAAAATGAAATACCCTGTATAGTTTTGCAGTTGCACTCAATAACGTTTAACGTAGAAGCGATGTTGCTTCTAGATTGTGTCCTGCTGTACAGCCAGCCATCGCTCCACGCCTTGTTAGATTTTAATTAAAATTTTATTAGATCCAGCTTTTAGGATCCGTTTGTGATATCATGCAGAAACAACTAATTCGTTCCCGGAATGTAATAGCTTTGGAACACAGCACCCGGGACGCACCCGAAAATAGTTTTCGCATATAACCTGGGAAAGGAAGTTTCAACGAAACGAAACCGCATTTCCGACCACGTATACGTCCAGTTTGCAGGAATAACGTAAGATCTGTGGTTCGTTTGTCGAATTTGGAGCTGGATTTAGTTAAGTGATTCCCGTATATAAAGTTAGAAGTGTTGTTGGTGTGTGTGTAGTTTCGTAGAGGGTAATTCTCGAAGACCTCCGGCATGACTTAACGACTTTATAACTGGGACCAACAATTTCACGAACACTCCAAAGCACGGTTTATACCTATTCTATAAGATCAAGTCACTCAAGTCACATTCGACAGAACTGGCGGGCAATTGGGTGCTATGATTATTATGTTTTATTTTTTTACTTGCCTACTTATATATCAAATTAATTGAAATTAGCAGTGTCCGATCTTCGAGGAGTAATAGGTTGTCGTGTTAGGGCATGTTATGAGGAGGGAAGAGAGTCATGTAACGAGTAGAATGTTAGGTTTAAATGTGGAGGGATGAAGCAGAAAAGACAGACCAAAATAAGGATGGATGGACTGTGCGAAGGATGATATGAATAAGAAAGGAGTGAGTGTTGAGATGACGGCTGATAGAGCGGAGTGGAAGAGGAAAACCTGTTGTGCCGACCCCACATAAAAGTGGGATAAGGGCAGGGAAATGATGATGAATGATGAGTGTCAATCTGTAGTCTCTAGTTTCTGCTTTCCTCTACGGGAAAGAGACAAGATAATGTAATATTTGATTTATTTACCGAATTCCTAATGCAAATTGTACAAGAATAATTTTCAAAATTAATCAAAACCAAAGTCGAATGCTCCAATTATACACCTGAATCCAAAACTCAATCGTGTGTGAAACTTCTCCGTTTGCGCTGCGTAAATCAAACTACGAAAACGGATTAATTGGTTCAATTATCTGGATCAGTTTGACATAGCTCGAACAATCTGTGGGCAAAGTTAGCATGAAAGTCGCTCTGCTCTGACTTACTCGATAGAGTAGATACTGCTATGCTCTCAGACTGGAAGATGGTTATCGGTACTGGTCTACAAATGTATGTGATAAAAGACCACAGCACTGAAAACTAAAATATTCAGATAATTCACAAGAAACGCCTATTATGTGTCCCAATTTTGTGATGCGATGTAACTATCAAAATCTATCGATAATTATTGTACCAAAATCTATGCTTTGATCCCTTTTCAATGTCTTTAAAAAAGGATTATTTTCTATTTCGCTTTACATGGTGGGCTTATCCTCACTTGACGCCTTGAGTCACGCCACGTCCTGAGTCAAACATTGAAGTTGGTTTTTTTTAGTTTTTTCATGAAATAATAATACCTATACATCGAAGCTCTACCTTAGTTTATATTTTGTTTTTCTCACTTTTTTTTCAGAAACCTGGTTTTTCTACAAATGCGCTCTCTTTGGATTGTCTATGGGCCGAGTTGAATAGCTTTGAGCCATAGATAATAGAAGTTTGTGAATTATGGTGCAGAACCAATTCAAATCAAATAGGAATGGTTCTCGTGGGTTGAATCAACAAGAGCATCGTTCAAACTAACCAATGGAAAACAGATCTTTGCCGAATTTAATCAGGTCCTGTGGTCAAGACGCATATATACAAGAATGTACACTTGCAAGCAATTTACTTACCAAGAGCTCTATTTATTTTTTCTGAAACAAAATATTTTTTTTGTAATTTTATAGTGCTAATCCCCACTTACCGGTCCGATCTTATCAAAAATTTGGATTGCGACGACTAGGGTTTTGTGGCCGAATGGTAAGGCACTCCAGCTTTAAGAGGATCGTCTGATCGTTGCGGGTTCGAATTCCGTCGGAATCCAAAAAAATTGATAAGACTTTTCATTGTATAAAAAAATCTATTGATGCACGGCCTTGATTTGAACCTATGTGGGTTCAAATCTAAACTTAAAGAAACAACGACTTAGCCAATCCGGCTCTAATTAGTAAAATATTTTATTCATATGTTTCAAAGATAGCCTAACGTTAGCCATGGAAAATGTAGAATCCAAAACGCTCGGCATCTGAATGAGACTAAGTTTCCAAGTGCCTAATAGACAGTGATTTACTCGTTACGTGCCAGCGAAGCTCGAAAACTGTAATTGTCCGCGCGTCACGACGTTCCTCACCACTACCACGGAATTACCGAGTTACCAGAATAGTTTACAATAAGCAAATGGACTCTGAAATAAGGTAGTTAGAAAACTTTGGCTGCATTTATGTTTTGGAATAAGTCCATGCAATGACTCTATAAAAAGGTACCCACAAAATCACGTTTCTTGCCCGTAGGAGTAGACGAGGCCACAAATAAAATGCATCGATCCACATGATGACACAGCACATCTGTTGCCTTATTTACTTATCCACTTATTCTCTACTTATTATTCAGTTATTAATAATTATTACTATGAAATAATTGCTGATACTCAGTGTATTACTAATACTGGTAGGTATACATACGCCCTGAAGTATATTTATATTTAAAAAATATTAGCACATAGTTACGTAACTAGCTAGTTATATGATGTAATTACTGAGATGCAGCACGCTGAGTGGTATCAGATTGTGTGGCTTAATAGCATAAGTACTTAGTTTTTTTTAATGTAATTTTTTTGTGGCACGAAATAATTTTTGTTTATTCTATTCTATTATATTCTATAGATGAGTCTAATCAGTGTGTGTTTTGAGTGAGTGTTTTGAAATCCCTCTAGGCCAAAACTTCTCTGCGACAGTGGGGTTTAAGCTGGATCACACGTCGTGTACTTGAAAGGAAACTATTGATTTTCAATATGAAGACACCCACATTAATTCCTTTGAAATTAGCTAAAGGAACCAATGGTAGTGGTGACGTCATCCGGTCGTGGGATGCAGTTCAAAGGGCGGATCTATCGGACCTATCCACGAGGGGATACGAAACCACAGACTGACACGTTTACGTAATTTTCATATTTCTACTTAAATGCAATTTGAAACGATTATGTAGTTACTTTAATGAAGCAAACGAAAGGAATGTATGCGTCTTTAACGTATAAATTGGAACTCGCAATTTATGGTATCTTTGCAATAGATTCGAAATATGTAAAGTAACCCACTTTCAAATGTAACATAATTGTTCAATTTTATTTTTGTCAATAGTAGACAAGAAATGTCCGGAGACCATAGGATATGAGTAGGGTGTTGATGATGATGATAATAACTCTGACACTATTGCGACCTAAGTAAAGTTCAAACCATAAAATCCTGATGACTCGTGTATTGCATCAAGCTATGAGTATGTACAGTCACGGACAATAAGATGTATACCGTCCACTTTTAAAATTTATATCACACTAAAACTAATTAATGTAGGTTAAAAACAAAAAGCGGAAATTGATTTCACATTGAACTAGTGGCGAAATCAGTAAAAATACCAGAACATTGTTGGACATGTTGACCTGTACATGGATTGAAACATTATGGAGTGATCTTATTGGCCGTGACTAAGTACCGTAATATAATACCATCAAGCAGAGAGTAAGTCCTTGTCACCAAAATGATCTATAAGAAAAGTTTCAGTTGTACCTGCGATCACAATGCTAAACATTATCTCTTCATCGTCTAAACTCAAGCAACTGCTTTGATCTCTAATGGTATCAGATAGGTTGCCGAAGTCAGGTTATCAGGAACTTGGGAATATCGCGCTGTGAAGTTCAACGGCTTTTGTTACCGGTCTGTGCAAAGTTGGCGGAAGCAAATCTATAAACCACAGTAAACTTACAACGAGTAGCGCATCTATACTCTGTTCGTGAAGACAAGCTAATAGGGAAATCATAGACTGCACGTCATGGTCACATCCACTGGGTCACTTATGCTCACGCTCGTAGCCCCATCCTGTTCACTTCCTACAATTGTGCAAGTGAGATCGCCCTATATTCTCCGTGAACAAAGTATAGTGTTTGTTGTCCATTAAATTGTAGTTCAAACTAGTGAGATAGATCTACAGACTTTGGTGGACATTCCACACAAATCTAGCCGCCAACTATACCAAACATAACAGACAGACACAGAACAATCATCCGTATTCATCATGCAACTATTTTACTGGTTGAGAAATGAACTAACGATCCGCAGCGTCGATATTAAGTTTTTTTTTTAAATAAAATTCCTATTATTTTAAAACAACCTAATTATTAAATTTAATATGTTGTCACCCTTTGTAAATTTTACCATTTAAGTGTGTGTTCGTTACAAGGTGAGTTTCCACCTAAGCTAAGTACTAATACAGTATTAAACTAGTATATAGTAGAGTTGCTCAGTTTATTGAACCCTTAGCATCTAATATTAACCCTCATCAGAACTACAAACACACGGTTTAGTGACTACAATTTGCCTTGCAGTTACTATTTTACTACACAATGTTATCCCACCATAAACTAGCTAGATATATTCGTA
The DNA here is from genome assembly GCA_963565295.1 of Epirrhoe alternata. Classification (NCBI taxonomy): domain Eukaryota; kingdom Metazoa; phylum Arthropoda; class Insecta; order Lepidoptera; family Geometridae; genus Epirrhoe; species Epirrhoe alternata. Next base: position 4,256,317 of record OY751381.1, on the reverse strand, counting down.
TTCTCGTATTCTCGTCTCTCTAAGGTACATAACATACTACCTCCCATCTTCATAACTCCTAGTCATATAACCCAGGAAACTAATGAAGATGAAGGACTGGTATGCCAATACACTGCGACTTAGCTGTGAGATAGCTGCGTTCTTATTATTAGTTACGTTACGATGTATCAAAATGTCTGAAGTTACTGCTATTCTGATAGGCACCAAGTAGCCACACTTCTGCGATTGCATTTTGTTAAGTCTAATTTTTATTCTTTTAGTGTGCTGACTACAAATTTTGATACAGCTTTATTACTGTCAAAAACGCAGACAACAAACTTTTTATACTGTTATTTTAGTTTGATCATGAAATGTGAATAATAAAAGCACAGAAGTGTGGATGTTACATTTGAGATACTTAGTTGTTTGAATATTGAACATAAGCTGCTTATCTTGTTACAAATAGTTAAAACATATTAGTTAGTTAATGATCTAACATTTGGTGAGTGAAAATTGTGTTGCATGCTATGCTCTGAGCTACCAAAAATAATAATATTAATGCTGAACTTTTCACACAGCATCATCTAGCCCCAAAGTGAGCATATCTTGTGTTATAGGTACTACCATGACTAGATATAGGTACTACTAAAATACTTTTTGTTTCTAAATACCATAGAAAACACCCAGGCCCGTGACAAATATACGTACTTAGATCATACAAACATTTGTCTCGCGGCGGGGAGATCGAACGCGCAACCTTTTGCATCACAGGCGGGCCTTTACCCACTGCGCTGCACCGAAGTTATAGTACATTGTACCACAAGAGAGCAAAATTAGTTTTGCTGCGAGTGCAGAGTTTGAATCCCGAACAAACGAGGGATTCTATATTTGAATCACGAGCGTAGCGAGTGATTCTAAGTTAGAATCCTGAGTGTAGTGAGGGATTCAAAAGCACAAGCAACAAAATATTTTGCTCTCGTGTGATACATACAACTTTTCACCTTACTAGCGAAAAAATACAAGATGTAAGGAAAACCGATTCCCGCTATTATTATTTTTTTGCCCCTCAAGTGGCAGGCTAAAGACCTGCCATCAGACCACCTCGGCTGCCGCCGCTTGGCCAGGGTGCACGCTGCGGCCTGTAATATTCGATTCTCATTGGTTGCTTGCAGCATTCTAAATTCAAATCACTTTTCCTCATAGTGTGAGCAAAGTAGAGTTTTGCTCACTGTTTTTACGCAGCAAAAGCGCCCTTTTTGAGCTAGTAAGGTGAAAAAATTATTAAATGTATGATGTACTGTCACGGACAATAAGTTGTATACACTCCATACTTTTAAAATTAATATCACACTAAAACTAATAGATGTAGGTTAAAACAAAAAGCGGAAATTGATTTCACATTGAACTAGCGGCGAAATCAATAAAAATACCAGAACATTGTTGGACATTTTGACCTGTACATGGGTTGAAACATTATGGAGTGTATACATCTTATTGTCCGTGACTGTACCTAATGAATATTTAGATGTACCTTATGAATATTTAGCGCTAAGCTTTTTTATTCCTGGAAGAAAAAGCGTCACACCTAGGATGCACGTTGACCTCGGGACAATAGCTTCAGAAGACAAAACCTATACATTAGTCCTTCTGTTAATGTCTGGCTATCATATACGAACTCTAGTATATTCAAAATGTTATATCGCGGATGCAACTAGCTTTTGCGCGTCGAACTAAAGTTTATTAGACCGGGCTTTTAACTTTTTATTGGCAGAACATTTCATGTCGATAAAAAACAATTTCAAGTGTCACTCTGGCAGCGTTTTAGGAAAGAATAGCTATTGCGTTTCAGTAAACTTTATTTTATATTCTCTAATATCATCATCATCATCATCAGCCTATAGGCCTCCCCTAATGAGCGCCATTGCGCCCTGTCCTCAGCTCGACGCATCCAGCTTCTGCCAGCAACCTTTCGCAGATCGTCACTCCACCTGGCCGGAGGGCGTCCTACACTACGTTTGCCGAGTCGCGGTCTCTACTCAAGAACTCGTTTACCCCAACGGTTATTGGTTCTTCGGTAGATATGGCTCTATACTATGTATATTGTATTTTTGTATTGATATTTTTAGTGCTTTATTACTTAGTTAACTTTACATATTTCACCCAGACCAATTGTGACTACGGGGTCTCTATTCAAATGATGTCCCACCTGATCGTTTCCGTTTGCCCTTTGTGCCCTTTGCACAAGAAGATCATTATGCTACTGACGCTAGAGTGATGGTGGCGGGGTTTCACTCAGCCCTCATCTTAACATCGATACGTACAATTGACATGAAAGAAAAAGAAGAAGAACTATTTAACTCGTTTCTAATAACTTTTAAATCGATACATAAATGTATATACCTACAGTAGGGCCTACCTTACGTATTGATAATGTTAAATAACCTAATACCTATTTTAGGTTATTTAACATTATCAATACGGTTTTAAAACTTCAAACCACTTCCTTCGATACCGCAATTCAAGCAGTGACATTTAGTAGTAAAAGTACGAACTAAGAGGAAAAACCAATCATTATGAAACTCATTGTTTTTAGGTAAATGATAAAATAATTTACGGAGCAAGTCTGTTCGCAGAAATAAATTAAATAATCAAGCAACCATAACAAACTACATAATTTGGCGAAGTAAATTCCGTCACGGGAGTTTCAAGAGTACAGGATAGAATTTGCATTAGTAAACCCAGTCCATCCACACAGCAGGTTTATACGTCCAGCAGGTTTATACGTCCACTGTTCCAAGGAAGACAGTCAAACGAAGAGCAGGAGGGTTATTTTAGTTCGTTCTAAAATCCGGTGGATTCGTTATCGGAAACTGGGTCCCAACGAGTTGCGGCGGTAGATTCTAACATCGACGCTCCAACTATTAAAATTGGTCGGTAATTCCCGTAATCGAATCCGATGGCTTACTGACGAACAACTTTATCTAGGCCCGATCACAGTCAGCATCGGGTCCTAAAACATTTTGAACTTTATGACCGTGGCGAACTTTAATATAAGAATGACGAGAGCATCATCATTGGCATGCTCTTATCCCGAGCATTATTCTCGTTTCAAACCGTGTTGGCCAAATGACAGTACCTCGACTTTTCCAAAGGTAGTGGGTTCTAATCCCGGCCCTGCGTTTAGGGGTTTCTGTTTTTTTTTTAAATTAAATAGGTCAGCATTTGACCTCATTCTGCCTGATGTTAAGCAGTAGTGAGGTCTAAGATGGAGCATGCTTACCTAGAAGGAACCAATTTTTTGGTAAAATGTGAGACAAGAAATGTAGCTCATCAGTTCTAAACCTGAATTATACTAAGCTGTAGTCAGTGTGTTTCGTCCGCTTCCCTGGGACGGTCAAGCCGACAAGTAGAACTTTGCAACAGAATTCTAAGCATAGTCGGACTTAGGAACATAATTTTACAATTTATAGGTAAACATTTAAGCTAAACTGTTTGTCGATTAGAAGATTTTATAAGAGTATTTTTAATGGCTCTTTAAGTACTGTGATTGATTTAAATCAGTTTCTTTCTTTCTTTCACGACGACCTCTGTAGCGCAGTGGGCAAAGGCCCGCCTGCGACGCAAAAGGTTGCGGGTTCGATCCCCGCGCTGGGACCAATGTTTGTATGATCTACAAATATTTGTCTCGGGTCTGGGTGTTTCTATGTATAATATGTATGTATTTACAAACCAAAAGTATAAAAGTAGTATATCAGTCATCTTAGTACCCATAACACAAGCTCTGCTTACTTTGGGGCTAGATGATGCTGTGTGAAAAAAGTCCAGCATTATTTATTTATTATTATATTATTTATTATTTCAGACTTGTCAATTATTCGACCCTCGTTTTATAAATGTGCAGTGAATTAATGTTTTTATTGAAAAGAAAACGTTTGTATGATTCAGTGTTTAGTAGAGAACATCATGAACTTGTATACTCACGCTCAAAGATAGTCAATGCATAGCAATTTAGTAAAATGTATTAAAAGCTTGGATATGCAAACTTTCCCACAAGAAAATTCTAAGTTTCTTATAGAGGTGTTACTTTAATGTTATGCATTAAATTATAAACACGCTTAGATATTACAGAATGCATAAACTTCATCTCCCTCAAGCCTTCCACACGTGATGACTGTCCACATATTGATGTTTAATGATAAGACAAAAATTGCGTGTTACAAAACATTGTTTCCACGTGGTACTTTTAGCAAAAATTTCTAAGTGACTACGGTCTTGAAATCACTTAAGAACCAATAAACTGTTTATAAATTGTGATAAAATGGTATTTTGAACGTGTCTTTGTTATTTTAAAAATTATTTACGATAATGGCATGTTTTTCTTTCAACATACTGCTAAGTTTCTTCTGTGACGGTTTGTATGTAATTGTATTTCTACTTTTGTGATTCGAATCGGAAAACATGAATTTAGAAAAATAACTTTAAATGCTACTCTGTCTGCGGCTTTACATCACCCATCATATTCATTAGAGCACGGCCACAACACTCTTCTAAATTCGATTGGCTGTCAGCGCGTCTAGAAACTCTATAAGACATGTCTGCATTATTCAAAATGTTGGGACTTGTTATATTTGCACTCAAAACTTGAGATAACCCACTCAAGTTGAGGCCGAGAAAATAATATAAGTTTGTAGTTTGTTCGACAATGTTATGCAGAGCTACAGGATTACCTGTCGTGTGCTCGCTACTTTATGGAACTACATTGTTAAGCCTCAGTCACATGCATTGCAATGTCACCTGGAGACCGAAACAAAGATCAGGCTTAGCAAGTGTGGAACAAGTTTTAATACCCTAGAACTTTGTAATGTATACCTGCGTACAATGGCAAGGAACAAACTCGGCTTATTTCAACTCGTTTGCCGGCTTTCCTTTCAAATAAATTTGGCTAAGTGCGAGTCAGACAACAAAGTTCCGTCGTCGTTTAGTTTTATCTAACTTTGTTTAATTATAACTTTAATCCAACATTTTACTCATCTACTTACAAAGCTAGGATATCAGACAATTTGTATATAGTGGTTTTACAATTCTCTTTGAAAACATTTTGTTTTCTGAAACTGATCCATTGGCAAATAAGATTTATACATGCGTTTGTATACAAGTAGGTATAGATACGAGTATGTATTTTTGTTTTATGAAAAAAATACACTTTTGAGACGCAACCCTAAAAAATAATAAAGAGAATGGAGCGGAATTGCCAAAAGTGAATCTCAATAATGGCAGCTTCGCAAGTTCCCGTTTACGTGGAACTTGACAAAGGGTAAAGAACTGACTTCGTAGAGACATGGAAAAGGTGGTGCGTTGACGGCCATAATGAAAATTGTTTTGTCTGGAAAGGTAATGTGCTTTCGGGGGGGCGTTTTGTTAACCCTAGCTTTTGTTTCAAATCGATTTGAATTTGGAAGATAAGCAAATGCCAGTGTATTCTTGTTGTAGTAGATATAACTATCAAGACAGATCTTTCCAGCCCCCTTAGCATGGCGATTGTCTTGGTTGTTATCAAACATTCATATAACCGTTTCAGCGTTAGGTGTAACAAACGTACATACTCCATATTTTTGCTTTTATAAATAGTAACCTTTTTTTTTTCAAATGCATCTAAATCGCAAACCCAATCATAGATAATCATATGGATAGATAAGCATCGAGTTTTATTTTTACCCGTATCTACTGCACTGAGATTGAATCGCCGATTCTCTTGAGTTGATTTTGATTAACATAATTTTTAACTTAAAGATAGCCTTTTTGATCAGAAGATCATCAAATCTACAGTTTTTCCCTAACCATTTCCAGCTCCTTAATTTGCTCTGCGTATAGAAATTTCAGGAATTATTTATCTTAATTATACAGCCAAACGGCCTTCACTCACACCCAAATATTTATGGGAACTGCGACGTTAGGATAGTCCGAACGAAGGCTTTAGTATAGCCCATCCATCACGCTGCCTTGCTAGGGTTGTCACAAGCTAGAGTCAAACTCAAACAATAAAGCTAGCTAGACTTATCTCGACGTGCATCCCTTCATAGACGTGCTTTTGAATAGCTCAAGCCAAGTGTTAAACCAGCTCAAGTTTGAGATTCCCTGCCATTTTGGATGCGAAAATCATTTTGAAGTTTAAATTGGACACTATACTAAGGCTGAGAAGGCAACCTATGTTTATATTAAATGGGTCGCTTGTAGGACTATCTTGGATGAAATAGGCTTGCCCAGGGCATTTATATCGAACAAGATACGCACGTTATTAGAAGATGTAAAGCTTAGTACCTAATTGAAACACCGCCATTCATTCTAGCGAAAAATACCTTTACGGAAAATAGGGATTTTGGTAAACAAGCTTTAAAATCTACCCAAAAATTATCAGCTAAAAGTATGAATATTCAAAGGTTCATAAGCGAATCCTTAAGAATTTTTACTAAACGTTCAGGGCAAAGTGTGATAATTAACAAAGGCCATTTTTCAGTCACCGTGTTAATTAAGAATACGGTTTTTCTCCCTAAAAGAGTTTCGTTCAGCTTAATGACGGTTAATTTTGGTTCCCCTCCATCATTTCGGAGTTTCTTGACCCGAAAATACCTAAATAATAATGCTAACATTTCACACAGCATCATCTAGCCCCAAACTAAGCAAAGCTTGTACTATGGGAACCAGATAACCGATATTCTACTTATATACTTTTTGTTTGTAAATACATACATATTATACATAGAAACACCCAGACCCGAGATAAATATTTGCAGATCATACAAACATTTATCCCGCCGCGGGGATCGAACCCGCAACCTTCTTCGTCCCAAGCGGGCCTAAGCATTGTAGTCAGATAGAAATTATTCAAGATCATCACGTATAATGGGCCCTCTACATATTCGCCGAGATAGACGAACGCCGACGATCACGAACGTATGGAGGGCTTCATCGCCTGTATTCGTCTGTCATCGTCTTTCCAAACAACAGTTCGGCGAATGTGTAGAGTGGCCGTAATGTTCTATTCATTTTCAATGTTAGGTTCCATGAATTTAAATATATTTATAGCCCAAGCAACTTACAAAGCCCGATAAATGTAAAATATGTATCTCGTAAATAAAATCCAGCATGGTTACAGCGGTCTGCCAAAAAGTTTATGTGAAACAGTTTCAGTGGCTTCCTTTCAATTTCAATTTCTAATCTTTCGATCCACCTTTTTCATGTTTTCTTTTAAACGGAACCTTTCTAAACAGCAGAGGTCTTATTTCTTTAGAATAAAATTTATACGAATCAGATATCAATCTTTGTGAGAAGCGTAACAAGTTTTAAGAAACCTTTGATCCTAATGAACCTACTAAGAAATTGTCACGTCTGAAATACTTTTGAAAATTGTGGGTAAGTACGTATGTATGTCTATACTAATATTATAAAGAGGAAAGATTTGTTTTTTTGTTTGTTTGTTTGAAATGAATAGGCTCCGTAACTACTGGACCGATTTGAAAAATTCTTTCACCAATAGAATCCTACATTATCCCCGATGAACATAGGCTATATTTTATCCCGGGGAAGTAAAGTTTTCCCGAGGTATCGTGGGTAACACCGCGGCGGACAGCTAGTACAGAATATACAGGTAGGTAATTGCGTATGATTAAACCCTTGTATGCCTAAAGTTCTGAACTTGCCCTGCCAAGTCACAATTGCAATTTTTTTCGTTACGAAGTTGCAAGATTTTTATTAAACAAATTTGTTATCTTGAAAAAGGTTGTACGGCGTTTCGTTCACTCGGGCGATTTTCTCAAAGCATTATTTGCATAAGTACAGTTTAGGAAACAGTATACTTTAATTTTTATTGCAGTATTTTCTTTTCCGAGAAAACTGCGGTCCTTTGAATTCATTATTAATAATGAAAGTTGACTGAGAAGTCATAAGCGATTTCTTATTTGCAAAGATGTATGCTGTTTAGATTGAGACAAACTTAGCCTTTTTGAATTCATAAACACTAAAAATATTTAGAGCTTGCAAGAAAATGATTTCCTTCCTCAAATAGTACTCTTTTAGCCTCCTCGCAGATTGCAGACTTTCTATCGGCCGATTGTTGAGACGGGCTATTACTTCTCCATACTATTTACAAGCCAAAGTATATTCCATCTCAACTATCGGCCAATAGAAAGTCTGTAATCTGCGAGGGGTCTTAAATCATTACCTAATAAAAGTGTTGAATAGCTGGGAAAGACGAAATAGTCAGCGTAGGTGATTTTGATTACATCAATATCATACACCAAGGTTCTCTATCACGACTTGTAGACAAAGTAAACGCAAATTTCTATTCAAAATTCCGCCTGAAACAGTTATTGCTCTAAATAATGATAATGCGCGATTATCATAATGAAACAGCACGCGTTTCTCAGGGAAATTGGAAGAAAAATGCTAAAATTTGTGGCATAAAATAATATCGTTAAGAAAAATGCGTCCAAACCCACCCCGTAGAACGGAGACTAAAGGCCGCTCTCACACAGAAATCGGATTGCTATAACATGTTTTCAGGCACTTCACATTTGAATTCAAGAAACTGCTTTGGAAAAGTTGAAAATACAATAACTTTTAAAATTGCCAAACGCATTTACATTGATTGACAGGTGCAAACATTATACAAAAAAAGTAGCCATTTTAATAAATTTCAGTTATAGTACTGTAATTTCATGTAATGTGGAGGGATGAAAGTCATGTAACTAAAAGGGTGATGGAAATGAATGTGGATGCATATGTGAGTAGAGGAAGACCTAAGATGGATGGATTGTGTGAAAGAGAAAAGAAACCAGTGGATACAGAGATGACGAGGAGTTGGAAGAGGAGAACATGTTGGGCCCCCGCATGAGCGGGATAAGGGCAGGCCAATGAAATGATTTAATAAATTTCAGTTACACCGTTGTGTAGTTGTACAAAATATCAAATTGGTTGAGATTTTAGGATTTGAATAAAAGTAGGGTTTCTCTTCAGGCATTTCTCTTCAATAGGTAACCATGAATCCTGTTTTCATAGTTAAATTCAGTCCACTCCTCTCTGAAATTGCAAGTCATATATTACGCAGAGAATTTTCAATTACGGCAATCCCGTGGTTTTTCATTCGTAATGTGACTTTAGGCATCGCTTCGAGCTGGTCATTCATAACCGCCAGAGACTAAAGTGCCAATAGACCCATAGTTTGACGATAATGGTTATTAATGCCACCATATACTAGCGACGATAACCATAGCTGGTAGCCTTGGTAATGGTTTTAGCTATTGGTTCCGTTTAACTGGATGTGTGGGAAATAAATTGTTGATATTTTGAGTGTTTTTTATTTGGTAGTTCTAAGTTCACTGTGAGGCAATATGGAATACAGGGTGTTAGGGAATGTTTAAGCAAAAGTAGAGAAGTTTTCAAAAGTAACGAAAAACTGTGGATATTTTATCGGTAACTCTAAAGGAGGCCATTCATTTTGGACTCAAAAGTCAAAAGTGTCGGCCAACCAAAATAAAGGTGTCACCACTATAATTATTGGGGAAGTCAACCGGAGTATTTTTCAGTAAGGCACCAAGTCCCTAAGTCAACTACTTTAAATGATTTTGTAAGTCAACAAATTTTATTGTATAGAAATCCAAATTTTCAACTTAAGAAATCCTTTGAAGTAAAGGACTTAGAGACTTAGTGTAATACTGAAAAATACTTGGATTGACATTCCCAATAGTGATGAGGCCTTTATTTTCAATGGCTGACACTTTTGACTTTTGGGCCCAGCCTTGTAGTGAGCGTGAATTACACTACGATGAGTCTTAAAAAACAAATCAATGACGAAGAAAGTTTTTATAATGGAATTAATACTTTACTTTCATTTGAAAAAGTATTTCCATTTAGTTTTACGTTTTAATTTAAATACAGCAAAAAACCATTTCCAATTTAAATTCAGCTCCAATCACATTCAATATTTTCAGTCCGTATTATTCACATTTAAATGGCTTAGAAATTTGAAGAAAGCCGCTTTCAAACCGATTCCAGTCGAAAGCTTTCAATAAAACTTTTATTATAATGCAAATTGCATCTCTTTGTGAAAGAGTGCGCAGTGCTTATTCCCGAATCCTTTCAGTCAACTTAGGGAGTGTCTAGACATTTGCGCCTTTACGCTTTTGCTGAACCTATCACATAATACCCATTCCTCATTTTTCTTCATCTTCTGTCATCACATCACTTGTTTTTCGAATTTCATCTCTTCCACCAAAATCCTGAGTGTCTAGGGCTAGGCAATTGCGCCCTTCGCCTTGACGTATCAGCTGTTTCTTATTTTACAGTTATCTCGTCCGGTCAACATCGGTCACATGTATTGTATAGTATAGTTTTGCTATTTTAATTTCTTCATCTGCTTCAAGTAATACTACAATTTTGTAGTTTCTTCTACTCATGTTCATGAGTTGCAGGAGTTACAAGCTTAAGTTATTTATTTATTTATTTATTTATTGAAACTAGCACGGCTACAACACCAATTACGCTAATTACAAAATTATCAAAGTCAAATATAAGAGTCAGAATTAAATACAAATGAAAATAAGTACCTAATATGAATGATATGTCAAAACCAAAACTAACTAACTTTGTTATAAACCAAATATACAATTTTAGCTCCTTATGAAGGTTTGTTTTTACGTGACTAAAAAATAGTAAATAGTACGAGTGTTACGTGACTACCTTAATTTTTAATATCTGTAGTTTAATGAGAAAATTCCTGAAGATTAATAAATTATAATCAAGAACTAAATTCAGTAGGCTGAAGTCCATCGCGGACAAAAGGGAGCAAGATAAATGAAAATGTAATTAAGCACAAGGAAAACTTTAGAGAAGCGTTGAAGTTTTTTAACTCAGCCAACATTATTTATCCTCCGAGGGGTAATCTTGTTATTTGTTTCAAATTTTATTTTTGCAACAATCTGAATGTTTTTTTGTTTTGAATTGTATAGCTCGCGATGAAATATGCAAAAAAGAATTGCGATGAGGCTTAGTGCTGATAGCCATCTATTTGACTAGTAAAATGTACGCTAGCTTAGTCAAAACTTTCTCTATCTAGGTATACCAGGGTAATGGTTTAAAGGTACCTGGGATAAGGACCTATGCACAATGTAGCATGACTTATCTAAATATTAAAAAATTGTCTTACTCTAGTTTCAGTTCAGTGTAGAACACAGTTTTGTTGGAAATGAAATTCGCAACTACAGCTCGTAAGATTTTCCATTAAAAGTCGAGTCTCAAATAAAAGTTGAATAAGTCGAGGGACTAATCATAGGAATCTCAATTAAAAGGTAACGACTGCAGTTCTTTCCGGGATGTTCCTTATCGTGACACTTCAGAGGGCGATCTTCTACAAGGGTGGAGGCACACATCTCTTTCTCTTTCCTCCTTGAAAATCGTTCGTATGAGTCAGTGGCCAGTATTTATTTAACCTATCTCGTCTCACTACTGACCGACTACTACCGAAACTCTTCCAACGGTCTCTCTCCTCTGCAGTACAATTACGTCAATGTTATTTATACACTTCTCCATTCAAAATGTTACGAGTACCTATCTAAATCTGGTCAGCCATTACCGTACACAGCCTGCAGAAGTACCAAACATACAAGCACACTTTCGAATCAATATTAGTTTAACACAATCCAATCTTTCAGGGTGTCTGGTCATTTTTTGGCACAGAGAATCAGCATTGCAATTCAGCGTGGTAATGCCGCCAGTATTTTGGGTACGCTTCCGACTGGCAGTGACCTGGATCAGTCGATCTATAGATCGTTTTTATCCTTAGATAGCTTGACTGATTCTATTGTATTTTGTAATTTTATGTACATATTGTAGGAGCTTAGTTTCTACAGTTTGTTTAAAAAAAATTATGATCCAATATCACTCCATCTTTTTGGAGAAATCTCCAGATGCTAACTGTACCACCACCCTTAGTCCGTCCAAATGACGCCGAACACCTGGTTACTCTCAGCAAAATTAAAAAAGTTTCGACAACACAAGAACTTCAGGCCGTTCATTTAAATGCTAAAGTATTCTGTGTTAGTATTCATTGTGAGTTTTGTCATTCGCCGAAAATGTGTTTGTTTTCTTTTTTGTTTAGTGATTGTTGAAGGGAAACGTCTCTTTGTTCTTAGCTTGCTAGTTTCAAAGTATTTGTATTACTCGTATTTATTTTATTTAAATAACAATTACCGAGGAATTATGATTGATCAGCGTAATTAAAGACACTGTTTAACAAACACGGTTACCGTAATTCTTCACGGTTTGGTCATAACAGATGAAGAATCCACCTTGATCTAAAATTAATACCTTAAAAACAAAGTAGGTAATAACTAAATACCGACAACTAGGGTTCTGTGGCCGAGCGGTAAGGCACTCCGGCTTTAGGAGGATCGTCTGATCGATGCGGGTTCGAATCCCGTCGGAATCCGAAATTTTGATAAGACTTTTCATTTCTTAATGAAACACCAAGTGGTGGATTAGCACTATAAAAAATTACAAGACATTATAGATTTAGCTAAAGCGACATTTCTTAGTCATTTGATTCTGAATGTAACTTCGGACAATGAGTTCACTAGTGAAACGTGTAGATGGCGCTAATCGGTGCTTTACCGATAAATATGAGCTTATCAAAGATTTGGATGCCGACAACTAGGGTTCTGTGGCCGAGTGGTAAGGCACTCCGGCTTTATGAGGATCGTCTGATCGATGCGGGTTCGAATCCCGTCGGTAGCCGAAATTTTGATAAGAATTTTCATTTCTTAATAACTAAATACATCTTGAATACCTACATAATTACTAAAGCAACAAGCACAAAATACTCCACGTTTGTATTTCGTATCTCGTCTGTTGCACAGTTTTTTCAAAACAAAGTCTGAATAAAATAAGTGCAAACTTTTCTGAGTGAAAATTGAAGAGATGTCTGAGTGTTTCGCGTATCTTTTGATTAGCTTATTTTGTTCCTTCATTTTCAATTAAATGCTTACAAGTTTCAAGGACCTTTGGGTTACTTTGTCAAGGAGTAAAGAGAGAATTTAAAAAAGTAAAATCGAATATTAAATTATAATTAGAAATATAAATAAGGTACAATTGGCGACAGAAGTTCATGAACAATTGGAGCCTTCATTTTCTTTTTTTTTTTGTAAATTGTGTATTTTTGCACAAATAAAAATGGTGTGAGGCAAAGCATCCAATATAAGCTAAATTTTTAGTTACAACCCTACGAGTTTCGAAGATATAGAAGATTCAAAAACATCAAATGTTCATGTGCAGGAAATTAGGTGTTGCTGTAACCTACTTATCAAGGTACCCGCAATTCCTGATACAAAAAATGAATGAGAAAAATTATTTACTGCACACCATTAATAAATACAAAAAAACAAAAGAATCATAGTGAAAAAAAAAACTTTGTGTAATGACTGTATACCTTGTCTGTATACGTAATGTATTGCCAGATTTAGATTCAGCTACTGCCACTGCTCGCGCTGCCGGAAATATTTCCCCCGACGCGAGTGGGGTGTTCACACTCAGCCTTCATGAACATTTAGCGCCGGGCAGTGCGAGTGGCAGTGGCAGTGACAGCGCGAGTAACCTATTTACATTCTCGCGCTGCCCACTTCCCTGCTCACTTCCCTGCCCAACAGGGCTGAATGTAAATCTGGGGTATCATTTTAGGAATATTTCGGGTTTGCTGAAAGAACAATCCACACTTTATACTTTTTAATTATTAAGTCCAAAAAAATAAATTATTTTGAAGCAGATGGGAGTCAAAACTAAGTTTGTTTCTTGTTTAATGGAAATGATCTGAACTATGGAACTTTCAGTTTATAAACTCGAGAAAGTCGATCCGAGGTCATGAGGCAGCAGCTGATACTTCACTATTGAAGTTCTAAATGTTGCGTTTTCTAAAAAGCTAAAACCGCTTTAAGGTACGGTTTCTAAGTCAGTCAGGGAGCGAAGCGCAGTGCGGGTGCGCCGGTCCCACGCCGCTGCTGCTCAACCTGACTTCAAGACCGCAGCCTTAAAGTCAGCGCCACGAATATCAAGCGGGATTTAACAGAACTAACGTTAAATCTATTTAAATTTATTTTTTCACGCCGAGATTAACTCAAACGTGCAAAGATTTTAATACTTATCAATATTTGAACTCTTACCGATGCCACTTTATTTAAATTCTTCAGCGAACTATTTTACGGACGTAATAATGCGACAATCGTTACTTAAAAACCTTACTAAAGTTATTCGATCTCGCTTGATCCTAAGTCGAAATGCTTTGGTACTTTCTATTGACTTTACAACAATCCTGAACACAAGTAAACCTAACTTTTACTGCTATTTTTTTCGTCATGTGTAGTATGTATGTAGCTTCGGTAAGTGGTGTTGTCTGCTAACAAAGTTATCAAACTTTTTCAAGCCTTCCATGATGTGAAAGAGTTATTTATGGATTCAGATGTGTTAAATTAATATAGAATAGAATATAATATATTCTTATTGAAAAATACCTAATAGGAACAATATAGAAAATTAAAGAAAACAGAATAAAATAGGTATAACAATAATTTGTACCTATTAACTGAAGAACTAAAAGTCGTCGCAACTAAAATGTTATTATACTCTTAAAAAGTATTTAGGTAAGTAGTATATCAGTCATGTAGTACCCCTAACACAAGCTCTGCTTACTTTGGGGGCTATGATGCTGCGTGAAAAGTCTAGCATTCTTTTTTTATTTTATTTGCTCTACCGTAGAGTTGGGGTGGTCATGGCTGAGTGAGCTTCTTGCTTTTCTCCGGAACAAGCAGACTGATAAAAAGATGAAATATAAATTATTTATCATAATTGCAGAAATATTTGTACTTTATCAGTATTGATATGTAAAGCCTTGCTATAAGTTGCAACATCGTTCAAACCATGTGTGACGAAAACGGTCAATTTTGTTAGTGCCAAATTGGCTCTACAAAAACCACAATTGTTTCAAAACGTAATCGATTTGTTGCTGAATTGTCTATTCAAAATCGATAAATTGCCTGAACTAAATTGAAATGAAAGTTATCGATTTAATAATGTTACTTGCTGTAGCCCTGAGTTTTGCCCGCATTTTTAATGAAAAAACTGACGATTCGGAGAAAATAATGAGCTCTTATGAGTTTCAAGATTTGATAAAGCTTTCGCCAACAAGTAAGTGGTGCTAGAAATTCCTTGTGAATAAATCTGATAATTATTGGTATAAAAGTTTTTTTTAAATGAAAGCACAAATTGCTAGTGCTCTCTAATTTGTGGTTTTACGTCTTATAATACATAAAGAGTATGTCAAGAGTACGTAAAGTTTTTTGTTGTTCTAACTATACCTATTTTTAAGAACTATCTGCATGTTAAAAAAGGTCACCGATTGCTTCTGTCTCGAAACATACAGCATGCATTCCGAACTATGAACTCTTATCCTTGGTATAGACCAGGTACAAAGCTTATTAACTGGCAGACTGACTTCGGTAGATATAGGCATTTGTGTAGGCCACGACGCTCTGCAATTGCTAAAGACAGTTTTTTAAGGAGCGATCGACGTCTTCTTCCTGTCGTGTCACTCGTTTTTTTTAACCAGTGTGTTGATAGGATTATAAGTGCGCCTGCAAGAGGCTGTCATGCGATCGACGTGATGGCGATGGCATCGTAAACATTACAAGTTAATAGCAAAAGACAAGTATTCATAAATATTAAGGAAATAACGATTACTAATTTGATGGGCTAAGCATTTTAAATTCTTAATTAGGTATTTATAAATAAATAATGCTGGACTCTTCACACAGCATTAACTAGCCCCAAAGAGCTCGTGTTAATGGGTACTAGATGACTGATATACTTTTTTTGTACATACATATTAGGTATACATGGAAAACACCCAGACCCGAGACAAATAATTGTAGATTATAATTATAAACATTGGTCCCGCCGCGGGGATCGAACTCGCAACCTTCTGCGTCGCAGGCGGGCCTTCACCCACAGCGCTACAGAGGTCTATTTATACTTCTAATTACGATTATTATTTGGTCATCAGTTTTACGTCGTTTACTTACCAATTAGGTTGTATATTGTTTTATAGGTTAACATAACGGTCCACAGTTTCTACAGATAGCATTTTGATTATTTTTTCACAGTCAGATTACGTCCGTAACAACCTATCGCCGTTATTCTTAAAACCAGGTCTTAAGTCACGTCAAGCTATGTTCCTTTGTATCAGCTTCATAGTCTATCGAGACTCAAAGAGCTTGAAGCTACGTCTAGTCGATAGTTTTCTGATTCGTATCAAACTAAATATACGCCAAGAAATGGCAATTCTAAAGTAATTTTTGCCAGAATTGAAAATTCAATAAAAAAATAATTGAAAATACATTTTAAAATAAATCTAATAAAAATAAGTACAAACGTAACGTGTTTTAATCTAGTTATGTTTTTAGTTTTGATGTTGTGTGCGTTATGTTATTTGCTCATGTTATAAAATGATTGTGAAAATGAGAAATTCGATAGAAACTGCTTGACATTCATTTTCAGAATTACAATTCAAGCGAAATAAAACAAATACTTAACACATTTTTTTTATAAAATTTCCTATTTATGTATTTAATTTATAGATGTAGTTAATTTATACATTCAAGACGAAAATCAACTACGCTTTCTAAATAGCCTGACATTTTTAAGTTTTATAAAAATTCAATGCGATTTACCAATGTGGTACTAAAATATGAATACCGAATAAAATAATTATCAAACTAGTGAAAGTTTTTATTACCTTTTAGTTGAATTACCCATATCTGCATACTGTTTCATTCACAGGCAATCTGCTAATTACCAAAACTCACGCCCCAGTTGCTACCAATTATCAATTACGCGATATCGAATCGATTTCCGAAAAGTATCCAGTAGCTTTTTCTATCCTTAACCTTAATTTTAGGGTGTTAGAACGCAGGTTGAACAAACGTGCGCATGAGTTGAGCCCGGTCTTCCGTTTGCCGTTCAGTATAACCGAAGCGCTTGTTGCGAGCGAACTTAGCCGAACTTACGTGTTGTGAATTTTTGTGTTGTGATTGTGTTCTTTTTTCAAAATCTGTAAGTAACTTTTTTTTTACTAAAGAGGTTATGATGCCTGTATTTTTTTATAATCTTATTGGTTCAATAGCTCAGTAGCGTATAATATATTACCAGTAATTTAATATTAATTGATCTTTGATTTATTTATGGAACGTAATTGAATTGATTAATGAAGATGAATCCGAACTATGTTTATTGATGTAGCATCATTAATGCTAGTCATACAAGTATTAAATAAATAGAAAGTTGGAAAAATTGAGCTTAGAAATTGTGTTATTAATTATGAATTTATGAGTATGTATTGTGGCTATTAATTTGAATAAACACAAAACAAAACTCTATGAGTGGCTAGTTAATAATTTTTTTTGATATTATTTAGGATAATTAACTGAACCTAACAATGAAATCATTCTAATGTAATCATTTTGTATATTTTTTTTGTAATCATTTATTAATCCTAATATTAATTAAATTAAATTTGTATGCCTATTGGCGAAGTGTGCTCGAGACATAACATTATAATAACACCTGTACACACCATACCATGCTTCTAGGAAATAAACGATTTCAATATTATTTGCATTGAGTATGAGTTATTTATTGTATTTACCTGCGATGTTTTGAAGTTTTTCAATTAAATGATTTAAACTGGAAAAAAACTCTGCTACAACTGAACTATAAATTAAAATTATTTCTAATAATAATATTAACTTACTTTGAATTTTTGAAATAAAGAGTTTTTGCCTTAACATACAAACAAAAATTACATACAAAAATCTTGTTGATTAAACTAAACACACTTAATCAATTCGTTAATTAATTAAATGGTAGGAGCTAAATGTTAGACACCTTGTGACTTAATCAACTTAGTAATTACTGAGAGAGATATCAAAAGATTAATTATTAAACAAGTTCTTAGGAAAAGCAAATTTTAGGTAAATATTGTCAGATGTGTGAAAAGACCGCAAAAATATAAATTTAATAAAAACACGTGATAACGTTAATATGAACCACTAAATACATAAAAACGATTTGTATTATTTTATGGGACAAATTCAATTTACTAGATAGTAAGAATTTTATTTTAATATGCAATTATCAATACTATGAAATTGATATTAGAAATTATTTCTCGATTGATAGTAATATTTCGATCCGTTTCGCGATTGCTAATTCTATTAGACATGCCGATTCTGTTGCATAAAAAGAGTTAAAAATTGGGCAAAAATGTTATGGCAAATGCTGTCAAAATTAGCATGAACTTGCCAATTTGGCCCAATTTTGCCTTTTTTCTACCCTCATTTCGTAACTTCGATACGGTTCGCGCAAAATGTGTAACATCGTTGGGCCATAACGGACGAAATCCTATTAGCAACTTGGAAATTACAATTTTCCATTAGAATACCGAACCATTACCGAAAATATCCTGTTACTTATTAGTAGGTAAGTACCTTTCTGCGTTCGCTGGAAATCTGATCAACATTTCGGCGTGATGCCGATGTTTGGTAGCTTTTAATCGAGCTTGGAAAACAAAATTGGCTCTGTAACTCGATATCTGAAGTCTGTATCTAGGCATCGTTGTGGGTACTAACCGAGATTAACTGATATTATTATCAAACGTTTTTTATTATTCTTCTCAATTTTATGGAAATCAATAATTTCCATCACTGTTTTTTTTCCTTTTTGACTGGCCTTTAAACACTGCGCCACATAATTTGTGCGGCATATTGTATAAGTCGTATCGGGTCTGGGTGTTTCTATGTATAATATGTATGTATTTACAAACAAAAAGTATATTAGTAGTATATCAGTCATGTAGTACCCATAACACAAGCTCTGCTTACTTTGGGGCTAGATGACGCTGTGTGAAAAAGTCCAGCATTATTTATTTAATTCAAATTCAATCTCACTACATTGCATAGACGAATACAATTAAGTCTAAAATAATCTGTGAATTACCTACTTATCACCCACTTGAAGCGTGTACCGTGTCTTAACTTTTTCTATAGTGCAAACTAGAGGCAGTTTACGCATTCATTTCACTTGCCCTCAATGACTTGAGATCATCGTGACCTACAAACTACACTCTCACTGTCGCGAGGCGTTGACGGCAAAACAAGGGACGATGTTATGCAATGTGACTAATCTTCTAAAAGTGGTGTATTGAACTGAGCTTTGTTCTTTTGGACTTATATTAGTGTCATTTTGTTTCTATTTTTCTAAGGAATTGTGTTCTATTTTAAGTGTTTCTTATACTGGTATGCACAGACATAACTATGACATCTCAGTGCGCGCGGTTGCACAGGGTCCCAAAATGAGTGGGTTTTTGGGACCATGCGCGTCCGTGCGCACTGTGAGACCTTATATTGTAATGTTGACGTCTATGTTATTAATGTTTATGTGACGTCTATGTTATTAATGTTTTTAAACACAAACATACTCTCAAACTTTCAGATTTTTAATATTAGTATAACTTTATTTTATTCCTAATTTAGTGACAGATACAAACTACTTAAAACATTTATGAGTGTTTAATATTATATTTCAAAACTGTGTTAATCCATACAGAGTGATAAAACTATTATTGCATGACATTGTGTTATACAAACGGCATGCTAGCGAATGTTTTAGAAACAATAATTTTAAAGATAAAATGATCAATTACATTATTTTTATCGTTTTGACCGAATTAGTGATCGGTAGTGATAACAATTGAGGAAGTAAACCGTAATGCTAAAGTAATAAAACACAAAATCCAACTTTCACATCTAGGCACGTTTATACTTGATGGTGTAAAACGAGAAGAAAATTATACAGAGTGG
Source organism: Epirrhoe alternata (assembly GCA_963565295.1). Classification (NCBI taxonomy): domain Eukaryota; kingdom Metazoa; phylum Arthropoda; class Insecta; order Lepidoptera; family Geometridae; genus Epirrhoe; species Epirrhoe alternata. The sequence goes on along the minus strand of OY751381.1, from coordinate 4,236,386 downwards.
CTGAGTAAAAGTAGCAAGAAAGTATAGATGTTAAAAGAAAGCTTCAAGCCGTTGTCCGAGAAAATTAATAAATAGTCATGAACGTAAAATTAGTAATGATAGCATACACGAGTTGAATTAATCCAAATAACATGGATTATTGTTCATTACTCGTCTGACTAAACAAGTCTTGCTCTACATAAAGGAACACCAAAAGTTACTTAAAACATTTTAAGATTACAAAATAAAATATTATTTTGTCATAATAAGAAAATACTTCTGTTATGGACAAGTGCTAATTATGTATTTCATTTTAAAAAGATCTTCAACTACCTTTTTGAGAGAATACAGGGTGTTAAAAGACGTCTACCGAAGCCGAAAGGGGTAGGTACAGCATCATAACACAGAACCACATCCAAAAGGATTTTCCGAAAAAAGCATTATATCCGGAGAAAACAGCGTTTGAGGACTACTGTTTCCGTATTATGTTCTGGGCACGTTTATTTACGTAGATTGCTGGATTTTGAGTTTTATTGAGATTTATTGAGTTTTATGAGATTACTATACATAGTAATCTATCTCTACTCTACCCTACTCTACCCTGGTTAATATAATTAGTAGATTGTTACACAAGGGACGTAAGTAAGCTATTACAGAACAAGATCCAATTTGGCGCCAGTGCGAGCGCAGCTCGCATAGGGCGCTAATGGATCGCGTGCACCCGAGATATTTAGTCACACGAGCGAGCGCAGCGAGCGAGGGTGAATATAGTTCAAGGGTGTAATAGCTACTTGCAACCGAGGTAAGCATTCTACTTTATATCATTCTTGCGAGGTAAATAAAACATTAATAATGCAAAATGAAATTTTAATTAGAATAATTAGCAAATTTAGAGAAAAAATAGAAATTTCATCATCTGATGCAGTGCTTGACATTGTTGTAAATAACTTAAATCACTTTACGAACAAACTTCACAAACTTTCAGATCAAATGAAATGCCGCCATTTCCATTTTTTTTTTCGTAAATAGTTTTCCATTTTTTTTACGGCTCTGAGTTCCAAGGAGTTTTGCATAGTTTGAAATGTATGGAAATTAAATGCCGCCATGTTCAGTGTTTTTTTTTTTCAGTAAAAACTTTTCCTACCATTTTATAAGAAAAGAGATTGTTTACCAAGGAGTTTTGCATAGCTTGAACTGTAATGTGAACATTACAATTCAAGCATAGTGCGACGTAATGTTGCCTTGAATTGCAAACACCAATTTACAAGGAGACTTTCCACCATAGTAATCCCTAGTTACTGAGCAAGTATGATATAATAGTACATTACGATATTAGTGCGTAAAGATGGTTATAACATGCGAGGCGGAATTTCAGCCCGAGCCGCAGGCGAGGGCGTAATTGAGCCGAGCATGTTATAACCAATACGCACGTATATCGTACGACGTTTTTTAACACATTTGCGAGGAAACAGAAAAAAAAACATTTTAATTATACTCAATCTGTGAATGTACACTGTTGCTTTCCCGCCATTTTAACAGCGCGCTAGCGCTGCCTACTGGCGCCGCGCAGCGATTAGTTCGAAATTTGAATAGCAACAGCGCGCTGCTCACTAGCTGGAGGCACGACTCCAGCTCGGCGGCGATCAGTTCCATATTTGAAATGGCAAATAATGCTATTATGGAATTTGTATGGACTATAACATAACTATTTGCTTTGATAACACACGCGTTTGTTATGACCCGCTTTACATATTTAAAACCGGTGGAATTACATCAGCTTTACGAGCAAGGGTGTTAAAAATTATAAAATAGCATTCGTATGATAGTATCGTATGTGTTGGTTGTAGTCGCATTTTTTAATTCTATCGTAACTGGCCGTATTACAACAAACTGTTATGACATACATAATCATAACAAAACTATTTCTAATAGACACCGTTCACATTTATATGCACAGCGCAGAGCGTAGCGTAAGGTAGCAGGAAATAAACTTCACTTTATCGATTACTATAAAACTATATAATAATATTACGTGAAACAGAGTGATATAATATTAATAAAATACCATTTTACTGGTCAGCTAGAACATAAGATAAATAAATTATAAATAAGTGTCGAATGAAAATTTCACATACTCAGTAAAACCGTATCTGTATTCTGTGTTAAAACTTATCATTCATTCATATATTTTTTAAATTATGCTGCTGTACTATATGCTTGAGAGTTGTGAAATCAATTATAAATAAAATTAATAATAAATAAAGAATTTATTCATAAACTTGATTACACGTTCAAGTAATTATGTTGCCTTATAGTATCATAATTAGGAATTTTGTTAGGATGCCAGTTCCTATGAACGGATTTATCAAGACACCAAATGATTATAGATCTTTATTCCATCTGAAGAAGTTGTATAGCATGGTTATGTGTTTTTTAACTCAAGAGCACCAAATCGTCACGCTTTAGAAATGGTAGATTCGCGACGAATGTGAAAGTGGCAGTCATAACTATTCCACACGCGATCGCTCTGCACCGGTAGATCACGGGCAGTACCGGTTTTCGTACTAACTATTACGCATATGACATCTAACATACTAACTGTTACGTATACTATGTCATCTAGAAAACTAACTGTTACGTATTCTATGTCTATTTTGCGAATAACCTGTTAGCTATTCTGTGGTATCTGATGCAACCAATTATACCGTATGCTTGAATGGACGAATTAGATTTCGATGGAGCGACGCGAAAGTCGCACGTAATGCAAGTTCATTAGGGTTAATTTCCTGTGATTGTTCGTTGACTAATGCAATTTATATCTATTCATTGAGTAAATGTACCTCTGCTTTTTATTTACTTAATAATAATAGACTATCCTCTACTACGAGTAGGTACTATTCACGTGTGAATGTATTTAAAGAAAATTGGTTTTATTGGAGATTGAAAATAACTTGCGTAAATAAAAACATATCGATTATATAATATTTTTAATAACTTTTTATCTAGAAATGTTGTTTTTACGGCCACTCGAACTTATACTGAGCACGGAGTGACGATCTGCAAAAGGCTGCTGGCAGAAGCTGGATGCGTCGAGCTGAGGACAGGGCGCAATGGCGCTCATTAGGGCAGGCCTATGTCCAGCAATGGACTGATATAGGCTGACGATGATGACTCTCTACACATTCGCCGTACTATTTGCCGAACTATTCACCGAACTATTATTTGGATTGAAGATGACAGGCGAATACAGGCGATGAGGCCTCTTCGCGTTCGTCTTCGCCAGCATTCGTCTATCTTCGCCGAATATGAAGAGGGCAAACAACATCAACTATAACTAAACAAAAATGTCAAATAATGTATTTTCATTAACTATGAACTTAAAAGTCATATTTTCAAAGTCATCTACGAAAAGTAAGATACGATTGTTCCATTCTTAAATGACATTTTTCACGTGAAATATTCAAATTCAGTTCATACTAAAACTGAGTCTCTCTATCAGCTGCTCAATATTCATGCAAGAAGTTAGCAAATCGTTTATTATTCTCTCCGTACTTCAATGAACAGTTTAACAAATGGGTCGCTCGTAGTATTCTTGTAATATTCTATTTCAGTCTGGATTGAAAATGGTATTGAAATTTAATGAACTAAATAAGATCGACTGCCAGAGTTGTTGTTGAAAAATTTGCTAAGCACACTCTCCTCTCAAAAAAAATTATGGGGTCCCATTGGAAATCACACTTTTCGCTGAACTATAACCGCACTATTGTCTTATTTTGTTTCATCTACTTTTGCACATTCCTGTATAGGTTAGAAGTTGGAGTGGTATCTAATATACCTAGCATACAATCTTGGAGCAATCGTTGGCTATCACTCACAATCTCACACATTTAATAATTGCAAAAGCATAAACAATTATATAAATATCATTCAAATGATATAAGTAGAATTATGTAGGTATAAACATGTAACCGAGACAGTCGCATTGCCAAAAACAAGTTTAAGATGCAAAGCCTCAAAAAATTTAAGCCTTAATGTATAATCCGGTCATTGACCACTTTCTCTTGTCCAAAAAAGGTTTTGCTGAGTCACAAGTTGACATTCAAAGTATCAATACATTAGCAAACCTTCTTACAAACTTCTGGCCACGTGTTTCGATCAGAATAAGACTAGTAGTCCAAGCAAGCCACGGTACAAAATTATCCGATTTTTATTCAATACTTCCAATTCATAATCTCATTTTGAAGAATTGAGCATTCTATTATATCTGGCAGTTAGCAAGTCCATCGCTGCTTCTTAGACCAGTTAATAAAAAATCCATTGATTTTGTTTGAAGTGATAGAGGCAATACCTATCCTCAAAAAACAGTATTTTTCAGGACTAACCCTATTCCATGCATTCTTGTAAAAAAATACCCACAGATAACACTGTAATGACCGCAAAATAATAAATCAATCCTTTTTTTATCAAATCCCATAACTTTTGAAAAAGGTACCGTAGCCGTTTTTGAGAATATTTCACCATCAAATGACGGTTGTAATGCTTTTAAGAGTTCCTAGCCCGGTGACAACAGGACCTTATAAAGGCTTTGTCTAAGACCGTTATCGTCTTACCATGAAACGTGATATAAAGTTATTTATCTTAATAAACCAACAATAACCATACATTTTGACAGTTTACACTCAGGAATAACTTGATTACAGGTTTATTAGTAGGCGCCTTAGTCTATCTATCTGTCTACCATGAGGTTAAGAACTAGCCTCAAATATGTATAGGTAACGAGGAGTGTCATTCATTTCTAGTCCAGTAATTTCAATTAATGTTCGAAAAAAGCTTTTTTGATGCGCTTATAAAATCCTATCACCCCACTGGTTAGACAGAACTAATGACACAACCGGAAAAAGAATATCAATATCTAAATTCAGATGTATATATACATTATGACCGTCACATTTTACGAGAAACACCAATACTTACAACTTGTAAGGTAATATGTCAATGCACTCAGAAGGTTCACTGCTCTTCTCAAGATTCCCCTCACGTAGAATGTTAAAATTTATATAGAGATGGATGTGACAGCTGAGGTTTTACCGAACTTGAATTCACTACAAAAGTGTTTGGCAAATTGAGTTCTGAGAGCTTTCTAGCTTGTAGTTCTCACAGAAAACTCTTGACGTAAAGTACAACGATTTGGAAGATTATGGCTGGATCAGAATTTGATAGAGTTTTCGCGATGTCGAAGTCGTAAAGTTTTCAACTCTTTGTTGTAAAAGTAAGTTTGGATACGTAACGGCCACTCTACACATTCGCTGAACTATTCTCCGAACTATTATTTCGATAGAAGATGACAGGCGAATATAGGCGATGAGGCCCTCTACACGTTCATCACCGTTGGCATTCGTCTATCTTCGCCGAATATGTATTTACCGACGAGCTTATTGCAGTCGGCACAACATTGTATTTTTCTTCCATTTTAATCAGCCGTTATTAATAGTATAAACAATAAATAAAAACAAATTACACATAAAAAGAGGCCGTAGCGTCTCGATTACCTTCTTTTCTATAAACAGTAACGAGATATCTATCTATCTCTCCTTTTAAGTCACAAAAGTTCATATATAGCATTTATACTCGTATTATGTAAGTATTTAACGAATGTCAAGATCGATAAAGTCTTGATTCACACACCTCTTGACTTGACCGACTTATTTCTACAAGAATACTCGGATGTACTATTATGGTACAAATTGCTCATAAATTAAGAAGTATTGAAAGCGATTGTTGTATTAAGAACGTGTGAAATTGCTTTATTGATTCATTTATCGATGATAGATTGGAGGTTAAGGTGAAGTCTGTTTATTCCTAAGTATTTTATGAGTTGAATCGGAAGGTAAATCTACAACAGATCTGAGATAATGTCTACCGCAGCGTGAGGTAGATACAGTCGTAATCATATATATTTTTTTTATCTATGATTTTTTAACTTCGAGATGAAATTGGGAAGGGTCGACAAAAGTTGATGCGACCTTGTAGGATAAACTGTTTTTTTCCATCATGTTTTACTTCACCGTTTTGAGAGTGGATACTTATAGATAACGGACACAGATCAACTAAAAAAACATACACAAACAAAGACAAATAAATGAAGTTTCATGTTGAACACATCTACATCCGGTTCCTGAGCAATCATCGCGTTGAGTAGTGCAAGTGCACTCGCTGTCGGTGCATACCTCGCGGTGTTAGTCCGGAACCCGGGTGTCGCAAAAAGAGGATGAGTGCGCGCGCGCAGGTATTTATCGGGAACGAATAAATTACACCGAGTCAAGGCAGTGGGGTTGTCGATGTGGCCCCGCAGTATTGAAAAATAATGTGACATTTTAAAACAGTTACGATGAAGTTCGAGCGTATTTAGCTGCACCATACCACAGATAAAAAGAGACGGATATAAATAAGGATAGTATCCATAAAGCTTTTTGTACAGGTACCTGCCAAATTTCTTTTGAACTCGCTCCAACATAAGCTTGTACTTATCTTCATGCGGGTCCCATATTAGCGAATTATATTCTAATTTCGATCTCACAAACGCATAAAACAGCGACACAATAGTCCTTCTGTCAAGAAATCTAGCTGACTGCCTCATAACGAAGCCCAAAGACTTGGATGCTCTATTGCAAATGTCAATTATGTGTGAATTGAAAGTCAGCTGATTGTCCAAGGTTAGGCCTAGGTCTCGAATCTAGGTGACGCGTTCCATCGCGACACCGGATATATTGTACGGATGCGTTAGAGGGGAAAAGGACCTTGTAAAAGTGATGGTCTTGCATTTGGCAGTATTAAATTCCAGGCAATTCCTTTCACTCCATTCTACAACGCTATCTATATCACGCTGCAACGCCTCACAGTCTGCTATGCTATCAACCGCCAGAAACAGCTTTAAGTCGTCAGCGAACATTAGACATTCAGCCGCTCTAACAACACTGGGTAGATCGTTAATCATTATCAAAAACTGGGTCGGACCGAGGTTGCTTCCTTGACTAACACCAGATAGTGTCAAATAAGGGTCTGATCTAAAACCAAGAAGTTGAACAAATTGATACCGGTTAGAGAAATAGTTACTAAAAAAATTTAGAAGGTTGGGAGTAAATCCAATGTCGGCAAACTTTGTCAGGAGAACATCATTGTGAACCCGATCAAACGCTTTTTTGAAGTCAAAATACGCCGCATCTACTTGTACTTTCCGCTCCATACCTGCAGCGGTATAATCAACAAAGTTGACATGGTTAGTGGCAGTGGACTTGCCTGACAAAAAACCATGCTGATTTTCACACAAGTATGGACGCACTTGATTACTGATCCGACGATTTAAGATTTAAGATAATTCTTTGGATAAATCCTTTTGTTATTCAGTAATTTTGACAAATAATAGGTTTTGGAAAATGTTTTTTTTATTGTGACTCGCACGTCAATAAAAAACGTCGATAGATAAAGCGATCTAAACTTTATGAAGAATAATATTGTGTGATCCGACGCAGCATCAGACGTTCTCTCAGAATCTTACTTGAACGGATATTCATTATTCATTTGAGATAACAAGTCACACTATCGAGGCTTTATGCAAATATTCCTTCATAGCAATAAGAAACCTAGTGCACTTGTCAAGATTATACAAAAACCTTTACCTACAAAAAAATACTGGCATGAACTTTGTGTGCTATGATAATAAAATTACCCACAGTCCCTCGGGAAAACATATCTTTCTCGGGTTATAATATAACCTATGTTCATTAGCGATAATGTAGGATTCTAATGGTGAAAGAATTATCCAAATCGGTCAGGTAGTTTTGGAGCCTATTCAATTCAACAAACGTGAAAAGTGTAGATAAAACTGTGCTTATGCAAAAAGTTATGGGCAATGACATTTATTTTAGCTGCGATTAAGATGGAAATAAAGATTTCCTAGATTTTGGAAATCGTGACTAACTGTTCGTCGCAACATTAGACACACAGTACGTTGACACTTTGTTACTGTTATGCAACGGTGATTAGAAAATGTTGACCTTTCAGGCAATATTTACCAACAAAACGAAACAATGATGACGAATGAACAATGCGGTGATGGGCTTACAACGTGCCTCGGGAATACTGACTTCTGCAATGTTTAGGCACTTGTCAACTATTAATTTGGACGTGCCTCTAACTACCCTTTATGATTATATGTAGGGGATCTTAAATACATAATAATATTGATATATAATCCATACTTAATATTATAAATTATGTGAAAGTAACTCTGTCTGTCTGTTTGTGACCTTTTCACGCCCAAATCACTGAACAGATTAGGCTGAAAATTGGCATGGATAAAAGTTGTATCCCAAGAAAGGACATATTATGCTACTTTTTATCCCGAAAAAATCCCAAGGCACCGCGGGTCACACCGTGGGAGCGCAACTAGTACTAAATAAAATTTCGTTTAAAAAGAACAGCCACTAAGTAAGTTCGTGTGAGTCAGTGACCAACTTTACTCTGGTGACGGATCCCTAACGCACGATAGACATTCTCTCACTTCAAGCTTCAAACGTACAAATTATGTTTTGTGTTTACGCGCATCATAAACCATTAGAAATAAACAAACGAACAGGTTTCGCTTAGAAGGATTTATTCTGCAGAATCTATGTCATGATCAAGTACAACTTGGTTCTCTTAGTCATCGCACAGTAAAATACTTAGCAGTGAATACACTTAATAGAAAGTTACAATTTACTAGGCTATTTTTTGCATTCCAGCGTTTTGTTCTCATCAAAAATTACCTTGAAGTTGAATTAAGTTATTTTTTATATTTTCAGTCTTAAAAACATAAGAGAAGTAATAAACGTTTTGTGGCCAAATTAATTAAAGCGTTTAAACTATAGAATTTTTTTTTATAGAATTGAAAATTTGTTACTCGCGATTCCTGCATCATGATGAGCTTTCTTCATAAAAAAATTGATGATTGTTTCAGTAGCTTTTAAAATACCGATATTATACTATTAGTTAAAACGTTTAAACTATATCGATATTTTTTTTAATAGAATTAAAAGTTTGTTACTCGCGATTCCTGCAACATGAGCTTTTTTCATAAAAGATTTGATGAAAATCCTTCCAGTAGCTTCCAAAATACTGAGAAATTTTCACCTTTATAGCATTAACATGATGTGTTTTAGTATTGTTAAAATGAGAGTCTGCACAGAAAATATCGATAATTTTGTAGTTTTTATAAGTGTTACTACTGCTTTACTTTACTTTTTATCGGCATGTTCGCTGGATAACGTCAGTGACCCACAAAAATGCATATTCATTATTTATCTGCGAAAACGGCCATTAAACAAGCGGTTTTACTTTATGTATCGCAGTACTCGCGGTTCTGTGTAATGAAATTTTATGACTTTTATTGGCGCATTTTAAATGGTCTCAAAAACTTTGCCAATTTTTCTTAACTTGTTTCAGCATATGGTTTTGCTTGCTTTGTGTACAGAAAAAGCATCAGTTCAAAAAAAACATACATTTAATTTTTAAACGATGAACGATGAAAACTTTTGTATGTATAATATGTTTGTATTTATATTTACAAACAGAAAGTATAAGAGAAGTATATCAGTTATCTGGTGCCCATAGTACTAGCTTTGCTTAATTTGGGGCTAGATAATGCTGTGTGAAATGTCCAGCATTATTTATTATAGAGAGAAATGGAAAACAAATAAATATACTTAAAACCAACTTAAAACAATGTTTTATTTTCGTGCTAAACTCAAGAAAACTTCAAACATAATAAAACTTGTACATTTTGTATTGAAGGCAAAACTAATACAAATGTCAGTAACCTGCCTTGATTAAAAGATTCCAGCCAATCTCAGTTCGAAACTCGAAAATTGCTAGTTAAGACTTCGTAGTGCAAAATAATGCACCCCGGGCAGTCAATACGAAGTTTCAACTTTGAGATTACCAGGCTTGCCAGTAACCGTATTCAAAAACGATGGACTAGATGACAAAAGTTTTCTAGCAACTTATAGGTACTGCAATTTTTAACCGAGTGAACTATCCCTATACTCGGCAAACTGCTGGGAGCGTCCTCTTTTAAGCAACTCTATTAGTTTGGCATTGCTGTGAGCGTCATCTGCTTAGCAACCTTATGAGTTTATAAACTTTGTGTATGTCATGTACTCATATAGTGTGTGTGTTTCTATTTCTGTGTTTTTGAGTTACATGATTATCTGATTTATTAATGTGCATTTCGTTGAGATAATCCATAGACGGTCCAGTCTATGCTCAATCAAGATTGGAGTAAGGAAATCTTACCTTGTTTCGGAAAAGTCGTGAGCTGATTTACGTATTTACATATTCAAAACTAAAAATACTGAGCACAATTGGTCAGATTGCTTCGTGGGAATCAAATCTATTTGTGAATACGGGTGAAGATTCTAGTTGATTCCATTTTGTGTTTTGCTACTTAAGAGGGTCCACGAGAGCGTCTACTGCGTCCAGTAACAAAATAGCATTATGGTGTGTAGAAGCAACAGCGAGTGGTCAAGTCTAAAGTTTATATACACTGAATGTTGACCGCCATAAAATTCATATCCATAATATCTTTCAACATTATAATTTGTTTAGTCAAATTATAATGTTGTCATAGTAAGTCTTTAAATGACTGGTTTTTTGATTTTGTATTCTATTGCATACGAAATTTTTGCTAATATTTCCCCGAGATGTCCGTCACATAAATAAAATCACGCCTCTCTTCCGTAGGGGACTACATATTTCCACTTCCTTCAATCCTGACATACATCTAACAGAATATTTTTCACACTGAGTCTTTTACGTCAACTAAAATCTAATTGACGTTTACATAAAAGTCCTAATTGGTAATCTTAAAATAAAAACAACTATTAGATTACATAATTCCAATTCTAGAAATACTTTGTAAGCATCTTTTTGCTTCCTACAGAGCAATTTGTATTAACTTCCAACATCTTTGTTTTTAATCTTAATCGAATCAGTGAATTGGATAATCGATCACTTGATTTTCTTTCTTACTAAGCTGTTATACAACTGAATTAACACTTAATGCTTATAAAACTAAATCAACTCTTTCACGGTTTGAAATAATAATTAATTATCAAAATTATGTTGGAATAACTGGAATCGACTCTTCATGAATAGTTTCCGTAATAGAAGTAAAGCTAGCAAAAGCTTGATAAGCAATATTTTTAAATTAAACAGTAAAATCTTAGTCGTTAAAGGCCACATTGAGTTGTAGTTCCGGCTAACTTTCCAATGAAAGCGGCACCGACCGGCCTTGCACAGGTTAAGGGAAGCGACCTACAAACATCAACAGGTTACTCATGGTGTTTATTCGCATCATCTGACTGCTGACTGATACTAAAAAAAAACTGTGATAGTATTGTTCACAAAGGAAAAGTCTGTAACTCTTCCTTTGTTAACAATACTATAGCCATCAATTCACAATTTAAATAAAATAAAAAAGTCTGTTTTCTTTCACAGATTAGAGCTCTTAAATAATGCGAATACCTGTTTAAAAAAAAAATATCAATATTGATGCATGGCCCAGGAATCAAACCGTTAACTGAAACCACCCAAGAATCGATGTCGAAAAAAGAAATTTGAATAAAAATTTGATAATGCGTATCATAAGTGTTATAATTTGTCACTGTCATTTTAATTAATTATTTGGTGTTAAGAATCTTATAATTTACATATCATAAGTACGTTAATAAATAAAAAGTTCCGATAGTCAAAACAGTCAACATTCAATTTTGTCACATTATAATGCAACACGATTTAGAAGTCACTTGACCAGTGTAGATTCCATTTAAAATCATTTTTTACACATTATTTTAACCATTAAATTAAATATTTTTTTCAATTGTGTTCGCATTTTCGTTATTTAACTGTAATTGAAAGGGTTAATAATTATTTTTTTGTAATTTTAAAGTGTTAAACCACACTAAGGTATTTTATTGAGAAATGAAAAGTCTTATCAAAATTTTCGATCCCGACGGGATTCGAACCCGCAACGATCAGACGATCCTCCTAAAGCCGGAGTGCCTTACCGCTCGGCCAAATTTTGATAAGACTTTTCATTATCTAAGGGTTAATAATCATAAGCGCCGGTGACTGAAAAGTTGAGGAGCAATAGGTTAGCGTGGTATGGGCATGTAATGCGGAGGGATGAAAGTCATGTAACTAAAAGGGTGATGGAAATGAATGTGAATGGATATGTGAGTAGAGGTAGACCTAAGAAAAGATGGATGGATTGTGTGAAAGAAGATATGGAAAAGAAAGGAGTTGATGACGAGATGACGAGTGATAGGGGAGAGTGGAAGAGGAGAACATGTTGTGCCGACCCCGCATGAGCGGGATAAGGGCAGGCCAATGATGAATAATTATTATCATGTGATACAAAATCACTACAAGTCCGGTGAAAATTGAGACGAAATCTCATCAGAAACGAACACCATGAAAGATGCTGCAAAATAAACTAGTCAATTCTATGCCAATATACCTTTCAATTAAGTCACACTGCATAGATTTATTCAAATGAATGTTGTAAATCGATTTGCACCCAATTAATTGTGCAAAACTTGCGTGGTAACATTTCAATTGCTAATTACTGTGACAGAAATTAGCTTCGCAAACGTTTCGTTGTCAAAACTTTTATCTAATGCAGCATATTTATCCATACATTGGCTAAAAGGTTTGATAACGCCACCGCGACTGCGCTCGGGTTAACATAACGGTCATTTGAATTGTACTCCTGTGCCTTCGTGGCCAATACCGTGAAGAACCAGTGCAACATACACGGCTTAGAGCCTAGCTTTCTTTGAGGTGATCTATCTTAAAACTAAATATTCAAGCTCAAGTGGGGAGCCAGTCAAATAATAAATACAGGGTGTAAAAAGACAACTACCGAAAACTGAGGGGTTGCAATATGACCATGATCCTAAACATATTAAGCGAAAAAAAAACGCAAAAAAATATTTTTACTTAGCTTAGTCATTTTATGTTATTTTCGGTTATTTACTACTATTACAACATAATAAGACCATACCTACCCAATAATTTCATTTATAAAAGAAAAAAAAATTAAAACTCAAAATTCAGCAATCTACGTAAAAAAACGCGCCCAAAACATACGAAAACAGTACTCTTCAAACGCTGTTTTCTCCGGATATAATGAATATTTCGGAAAATCCTTTTGGATTTGGTTGTGTGTTGGGATGCTGTACCTACCCCTTTCGGCTTCGGTAGACGTCTTTTTACACCCTGTATAGTGTCCCACTTCTCTCACAGGGCATACTATTTGATCAAAGCAAAAGTTTATTTTTCAGGAGTAAAATATTAGATTTTATTTTGCAATTTTTCAGCCACGGTAACGAACTCTTTCTCAAATGATGGTGTCCCCACAACAAACATAAGGCAAAAGATCATAGATAAAGTTTTTTTTTCTGGAGTATAGATTTTATTTTGCTATTTTTAGCCATGATAACGAACTTTTTATATTTTTTATGTCGTAAATGAGATTTAAGGCATGCATTCCTCATTTTCGTCTCAAAACCACACATTACTAGTAAATCGCAAGAGACATTGAACGATTTCCCCAACTTAACCCTAAGTTTGTTTCCAAGCAGTTAGGTAAGTTAGTGTCCGGCAATGAAATTAAGTTGGGCCGAGACCAACTTGAGTGGCTTGGTCAACCGACGATGTCCGGCGTCCAAAATCTTAGGACTTTCTTTGAAACGGGTACCGTTTTATGTTGAAAATTATTAAAATATTTTGGTTTTACTTGCATCACGAGTTAATCGGGTGACTTGCCTTTGACTAGGAATAATCGTTCCTTCTTTCATGCTCTGTATGAAGATTTAAAACGTTTTTTACATACAGTATTTTTTTTAAGCATTGTATGTCAATTTTACAATGTCCTAGGCACTACAGCGTTGGGTGGTCGCACATTCCAGCCGAGCCAAACGCGCTCAACTGTCAATTCAATAGAGAAATGACTGCTGACGTCAGAAGCGAGCCGCATTTTCTGACGTTATCAGCATTTTTTGTATAGAAAAATGACTGCGGCGCGTACGGCGTGGACTAGTGTGCGATCAGGTAGTGAAGGCATAGAATGCCTCCTGACGCTGTATAAATTACCTAATATAGATGTTAGTTTTTAAGCATTAGAAAGGAGAACGGGCAGGCATGTATGAAGCGCCGCCCAAGTCAAAAAACGATCGCCCGCAGAGTGGACGTATAGTGGAATGGGTAGACCTTCTAAAACACTACATTTGATTGTATGACAGCAAAAAAATCCATCCTACAGAAATCGAGATATTTGCAGTTAAAGGTGGTGACTTTTACCATCATGTTTTTTGACTAACAGGCTTCCCGCAGACAAGCCACTATGGGCATTCGATAGAACTTTAGAAGCACTACATTTCATTGTATGACAGCTAAAAAATCCATCCTGCAGAAATCAAGATATTTGCAGTTCAAGGTGGTGACTTTTACCATCATGTTTTTTGACTTGCAGCCTTTCCGCAGATAAGCCACTATGGGCATTCGATAGAACTTTAGAAGCACTACATTTCATTGTATGACAGCTAAAAAATCCATCCTGCAGAAATCGAGATATTTGCAGTTAAAGGTGGTGACTTTTACTATCATCTTTTTTCGACTTACAGGCTTCCCGCAGACAAGCCACTATAGGCATTCGATAGAACTTTAGAAGCACTACATTTCATTGTATAACAGCTAAAAAATCCATCCTGCAGAAGTCGAGATATTTGCAGTTAAAAGTGGTGACTTTTACCATCATGTTTTTTGACTTACAGGCTTCCCGCAGACAAGCCACTATGGGCATTCGATAGAACTTTAGAAGCACTACATTTCATTGTATCACAGCTAAAAAATCCATCCTGCAGAAATCAAGATATTTGCAGTTAAATGTGGTGACTTTTACCATCAATGTTTTTTGACTTATAGCCTTCCCGCAGACAAGCCACTATGGGCATTCGATAGAACTTTAGAAGCACTACATTTCATTGTATGACAGCTAAAAAATATGCTCAGAACTCCCTTGTGAATCGGTTGCATAATAAATTCAATAAAAGATTTGGGTCTGCAGATGTTTTCCATTGTGGCAGGGTTGCGTTTAAGCGCGAAATTCTAAGATTGTGTACTAGCTAACTAACAACTTCTTCCTTTTCCTATTGCGTTACAGTTCTTTCGAACTAGTGTACTGAACCTACCCAATTATTATAATAACTACCTAACAGCTTATTTTCTATACGTGCTGTGTGTCTATCTATCTCTTAAAATGTAATTTGTATGATGTACTAACGGTTATAAAATTGTGTGATTTTGTGTGTTAAAATAAGTGTACCTAAATGTACCTACCTTTAAAACGGTCGCCTTGCATGTGTTACCTATAAAATGTAAATCCGTAATTGGCTGTATGGAATAGAAATAAGTTTTAGCATAGATAATAAGAGCTGTGGATTTTGTTGATAAATAAATAAATAAATAAATAAATAAATAAATAAATCTATCCTGCAGAAATCGAGATATTTGCAGTTAAAGGTGGTGACTTTAACCATCATGTTTTTTGACTTATAGGGTGAGGCCAGCGACCGTCAGACCTTCGTCATTTTATAAAGGCTGAGACTTTGTCTGTGTGTAGTCCCAGTATGGTTATGTACGATCCCCAAATATGAAGTTTGGGTCCGGGTGGCTTTGGGAGATATGAGGCATCAAAGGTGCCCAAAATAGCACCCAAGATTCGTCATTTTACCAAGGCTGAATTTTATAATGTTACTTAGGGAGCTATTAAAAGAGGTTTCCCAAGTGGGCAGACACCTGCGGTGGATCCTTCATCATGTCGGTCAGCCTCAAAGTCTGCCGTATAAAACAAGTATAAAACATGTATGCAACATGTATGCAACAAGTATAAAACATATATGCAACATGTAGCAAACAAGTATGCAACAAGTATAAAACATGTATGCAACAAGTATAAAACATGTATGCAACAAGTATAAAACATGTATGCAACAAGTATAAAACATGTATGCAACATGTATCAAACATGTATGCAACAAGTATAAAACATGTATGCAACAAGTTTAAAACATGTATGCAACAAGTATAAAACATGTATGCAACATGTATCGAACATGTATGCAACAAGTATAAAACATGTATGCAACAAGTATAAAACAAGTATCAAACATGTATGTAACAAGTATAAAACATGTATGCAACAAGTATAAAACATGTATGCAACAAGTATAAAACATGTATGCAACATGTATCAAACAAGTATGCAACAAGTATAAAACATGTATGCAACAAGTATAAAAAATGTATGCAACATGTATCAAACATGTATGCAACATGTATGCAACAAGTATAAAACATGTATGCAACAAGTATAAAACATGTATGCAACAAGTATAAAACATGTATGCAACAAGTATCAAACATGTATGCAACAAGTATAAAACATGAAGGCAACATGTAGGCAACATGTATGCAACAAGTATCAAACATGTATGCAACAAGTATAAAACATGTATGCAACAAGTATAAAACATGTATGCAACAAGTATAAAACATGTATGCAACCAGTATAAAACATGTATGCAACAAGTATAAAACATGTATGCAACAAGTATCAAACATGTATGCAACAAGTATAAAACATGTATGCAACAAGTATAAAACATGTATGCAACAAGTATAAAACATGTATGCAACATGTATGCAACAAGTATGCAACATGTATCAAACAAGTATGCAACAAGTATAAAATATGTATGCAACAAGTATAAAATATGTATGCAACAAGTATAAAACAAACGTTACCAAAGTTTACCGTTTATATAAAATTCAGCCTTGGTAAAATGACGAAAGTTGACTCGTAATTTTCCATACTTTGAGGCTGACCGACATGATGAAGGAACCATCGCAGGTGTCTGCCCGCTTGGGAAACCTCTTTTTAACCCTAAGTAACATATTCAAATTCAGATTTTTTAGCTGTCATACAATGAAATGTAGTGCTTCTAAAGTTCTATCGAATGCCCATAGTGGCTTGTCTGCGGGAAGCCTGTAAGTCAAAAAACATGATGGTTAAAGTCACCACCTTTAACTGCAAATATCTCGATTTCTGCAGGATGGATTTTTTCGCTGTCGTACAATGAAATGTAGTGCTTCTAAAGTTCTATCGAATGCCCATAGTGGCTTGTCTGCGGAAAGGCTGTAAGTCAAAAAACATGATGGTAAAAGTCACCACCTTTAACTGCAAATATCTCGATTTCTGCAGGATGAATTTTTTAGCTGTCATACAATGAAATGTAGTGCTTCTAAAGTTCTATCGATTGCCTATAATGGCTTATCTGCGGGAAGGCTGTAAGTTAAAAAAGATGATGGTAAAAGTCACCACTTTTATCTGCAAATATCTCGATTTCTGCAGAATGGATTTTTTTGCTGTCATACAATGAAATGTAGTGCTTCTAAAGTTCTATCGAATGCCCATAGTGGCTTGTCTGCGGGAAGCCTCTAAGTCAAAAAACATGATGGTAAGAGTCACCACCTTTAACTGCAAATATCTCGATTTCTGTAGGATGGATTTTTTAGCTGTCATACAATGAAATGGAGTGTTTTGGAAGGTCTACCCATTCCACCATACGCCTACTCTGCGGGCGATCGTTTTTTGATTTGGGCGGGAATGCCCATTCTCCCAAAGACCAGCACTTTCTGCTTTTTTACATGAATCTATTATTATTAACAGCCCTTCATATCCTACTGCGCTGGGCCAGCAGTTAAGCTTTCGTTTCTGTCATTCTTCTTCTGCCGTTATTCTGTGTCAGTAATGTCATCTGAGATTTTAAAGAAACCGTACCTTAAGTAATTATAGCGTACTGAGGCCTTATCAAATTGTTGGTTTGCTCAAAAACTAATATAACTTTACATTATGATATTAAACTAAACTTTGATTTGAACGTAGAATAAACTTATAATATTGCTTGCTTATCTAATTTAAAACAATTATTCCAATTGAAATTGGACAATATATTTTTGTTATCTTAGAATTAAAGTTCAATTCAAACTGAATGCTAAGTGACAATAATTTTATCATAAAATTACACTTATATATAATGTTTGGTGAATTTAAATACCAGACGACAAAAACTATCCTCATTCAGATGTACAAGTGCCAATAACACTTATTTCTGCATTTAATTAGCACATTACACTGTAGAAAATGCAGCATCCGGAGTAAACGAACAAAAGTGTGATTGGATCACTGTTAATTTTTATCACTATTCTTATAGGTTTCATATTTATTCATTTTATTTTCAAAATTTAAGAAGAAAACATCTAGGAAAATACAATAGGAGGTACAATAGGAGGTATAAATTTGTTTGCAGCAGGAAGCTACATTCTAAAAATTAGGCCTTTACATCTATAGTAGATGATTTATAGATATATTTATGTAGAGGCAACCTATGCCTACATTCAACGGGACGCTGTGGTGCCTGGGACATTGTTTGAGATGGTATAGGCTTGCCCAGAACCTAAACCATCCTCTCAGAGACTGAGAGACTATCTACCGCGCCTCGACATCAAAGTTGTGTTTTTTTAATGTATCAAAATCCTCAGTTTTCATATTTGTAGTTCCATAAGTTGTGAGGAGTAAGGTTGAATTTTGGTAAGATGAACCTGCGTGACGAATGTTTGTCACGAAGCTCTAGATATAAGGTCAAGTGCATTATTGTGGGATTTTGGTGTTTTACACGATTTGTAATATTTAGTCATGAAAAGTGAAGGGTTTTTTATGGAAAGAAAGCGTCAATGATTTGCGATACGTGAAGGTTAGTGTATCAACAGGATAAAACATTTTACGTTCACTCCTGTGAAACTTTTTTCTGTAGCTTTCCAATACTGCCCCAGCATCATTTGCGAACAGGTTTGACCGGGCGCATCCGATTCCATTCCTGTAGAGTCATCGGCCAATTGTTGTTGTTTTGTGCACTACCCACTTACGAAAGGATGCAAACAAATTAATTTTGAACATTCATTGAAATTCTCTCGAAACATGATTTGGAGAAGACTGTGATTATTATTCTTCTTGTCATGTCAATCGTTCTTTCAACTAGTGTGGTGAAAGATTGCAAGTGCACCTCAAAGAGGCTGTTTTCGTGACAGAAACCGCTTGAAACCGCTTAACAGCGGTTGAATGATATAGATAAATAATGCTGGACATTTCACACAGCATCATCTAGCCCCAAACTGATGATGATTTTGATTTTGAACCAGATAGCTGATATACTACTTATGTACTTTTTTGTTTATAAATATATACATATTATACATAGAAACACCCAGACCTGAGATAATCATTTGCAGATCATACAAACATTTATCCCGCGGCGGAGATCGAACCCGCAACCTTCTGCGTTTGAAGCGGGCTTTCACCCACTGCGCCACAGAGTTCTTCATATGCCGGTTTCGTAACGATATTTTCTTTCACCATTTGAGAGCATTGGCATGTTGTTGTTATTGTTTATAGCCTGTACTGTTTAGGATACTGCTGGGCAAAGGCCTCTCCTCAAGTTTTCCAAGTTTTCCGTAAGTACTGGCATACTAAACATCTTTTTTTACGGTAGAAAGACTGTGCTAGATATTGAAAGTGTGGTATTCATGCGATTTTTGATCACCCACTATCTAAAATTCGATTCTATCAATTAATGTCATTTTTAGGTTCATTTAAATTTTACGTTTCATCTTGTCTAATATATTCTTGAAGCAAAACATGGTTTATTGAGTATTTTTTTTCCACTTAGTACCTTCCACTTATGTACCTATACTTGGGCTATCTCAGAATTTGCCTCGTACAGTTATCTCGTAATATATCTTGTGAGATGTTGCTGTTTAAAAATAAAATACTTTATGGTAACTTAAACCACGGCCTTTTAGCAATTAAGATAAAAAGTAATGTTGGAATAAGTAGCTTATCTTTCGTCTTTCATTAAAGAAAAAAAACCAATATTTTTTTCTCTATTTCTATTAATGGTTTGTTTGCTTATATACGTAATAATTTATGTTCAGGCGTGCTTCACTACGAACTTAGACAATAGGAGTTCAATGCAAAATGCAATAATGCCTAAAAATTCATTTTCTAGGAAATTAAAAAAAAAAAAAATAATAATAATAAATAATGCTGGACATTTCACACAGCATCATCTAGTCCCAAACTAAGCATAGCTTGTACTATGGGAACCAGATAACTGATATACTACTTATATACTTCTTTTGTTTGTAAATACATACATATTATACATAGAAACACTATTTGTAGATCATACAAACATTTATCCCGCGGCGGGGATCGAACCCGCAACCTTCTGCGTCCCAAGCGGGCTTTCACCCACTGCGCCACAGAGGTCGTCATATATGTATATCTAAGTAATCTAATATAGGTAAGATATGTATTAACTTCTAAACGTTTATCTCTAATATATAAAATGCTCGTGTCATGGTAAAACAACTCTGAAAAGACTCGAATTTTTGTACCTACATAAAAAAGTTATTTTTTGGTCAATTTTTTAAATGACCCAAAAAATAAGCTATTAAAAATAATCCCTATTTTTTTATAGACATGAAGTTTGGGGGGTTTAATAATGATATAATTTATCAGTAGCATACAGCAGTAACTCAAACAGGATGTTTATGTAAAAAGAACTTAGAAAGTGTTCAACAGTAGTACAAGTCACGTATGAAAGCCGATCACTTAGCAGCTACTTGTCTTAACTTCTGTCACTTATCATGACATTTGACAGTGCCCCCTGTCACCCAACATCGCGATAGCTCATGACGAAGAATGACAGCTGAACCAAGATACAAGTTAATACAGTCTTAATTTATTCACGTTCAAGCGAGTTTAAAGCTTACTTCGTCGATATTAAATTATTTGCAAATTCTCCTAAGACTTTTTTAAATTTCATTCTGCTTGCACCAACTGTTGGACCTCCTGTTTTGACCAAGTGTCTAAGCTATAATTGATATCGCTAATCTTATGCTGATATCCTCAATCTTACGCGCGACTTTCTCAATGTTTTAATAAGATCGATCTAGATTAAGAATGACTTACGGAAAAACTGTCAAAATCAAACTAAGTACACCTGATTGCACACTTGTCCGCGCCGTACGCGCCGCAGTCATTTTTCGATACAAAAAAATGCTGATGACGTCAGAAAATGCGGCTCGCTTCTGACGTCAGTAGCATTTTCTCTATTGAATGGACAGTTTGGTGCGTGCGGCTCGGCTGGACTGTGCGACCACCCTAAGGGTGGTAATAATTTAATCACCTTAAATAATTTTTAACTAAAAAAAGGACATAGTTCGGTTAAAAGAGGATTTTTACTGTCATCCAATGTGTTTGAGTTGTCCTATATTTTTTAGTTATTCACACGTTTGTTAGTTTTTCAGTGATTACGGTATTGCAACTCCAAGATATCTAGAAACTTTCAGTAAATATTCCGTTTTAAAAGTACATTTAAACTATTTACCGTGAGTAAATAACCCCAGAGCAACGGTAACCTTAAAATGTGTCTTTTCATTTAGAGCAACCATGCTGTCATTATAACAAAAAGGAATTTTGGCCGACGCTCCGTGAACTTAATCAGCCGAGCTACGAGTGCACTTGACGTCCGTAAGAGCTCTTAGCTACATACGGGTTAAAAACACCTACGTTCTCTACCGTGGAGAATGAACAACGGAGAACTGCTTGCGAACGTAGAAACTTAATAAAATTATAGTTAGCGAAAAGTAACATTATAGTTAGATTCGGCAAAAAGAACGTATGGCGGTACACTTACCGCCATACGTTCATTACGCCATTTACACTTAAAACACGGTCATCGTATCTATGCATTGTTCAAGTCAATCATTTGATATGCACAATGGCACACTGAATTGTTTTCTGCGCATCGAAATGGAATACTTCACAAAGCCTAGCTGTAGTGTAATTATGAATAGATACTTATAGCTCTAAGCTTTTCTATTGAAATGTTTTATGATGGAACATACCTAAAGTCAAAATCTTTTTATACAACTAAGAATGAAAAGCCACAAATTCTTTATTATTGTACAAATAAACACACACAGAGTAATAACATAAAGCCCCCTCGTAGACTGCAGACTTTCTGTCGGCCGATAGTTGAGACAGAATTATTTATTATATTATTATTTATATTATAGACCATAGAGAAGTATAGCCCGTCTCAACTATCGGCCGATAGAAAGTCTGCGGTCTGCGAGGGGGCAAAAAAGGACATGTACAAAGGCAAGCTTAACCCTACAAGGAGTTTACTTCCAGCATACCTTTGAAGCTTTTTTTTTATTTGTCGAATAAATCTACTAAAATACGAGGTACTTACTTATTTTTCTGTAGGTACCTATACTGTTATTTTTTTCTATTTTATCTTCGTCTATGTCTGTGCTCACTGCGCGTTGATTAAAACTGGCATACAGAAAGTGGAATGGCCACTTTATTTGAACACACCGCCATCTAGCGGCGGAAGAGGTCCTTATTGGCGTGAGCAGTTCCATTACTTGAGTTTTTAGGATGTAGATAAACAAAACGGGTACTAAAATAATAAAATTAAATTATATTACCTTATTACTTGCAAAATGTGGGCATCTTGCTTAAAGGAATGAGAAAAATAACAAGATAAAATACACCTAACCTACGTTAATCATTGCAAGAATGTCTTCTTGTTTTTGGCAGGACAGATTAGGATAAAACTATGAAAAAAAATTGATCGTTACATCGTGAAGCTAATTATAGGCTTAAATATAGGGTCTTTTAAACTACACAAATTGACAAGACCTTATTTTTTGGGTTGTAAATAGACTTTTGTCCGTATCAATTTAATTTCTAAGCCAATTTAAGTTTTCTCTTCAAAATTTATCTTTTAGTGAATTTTTGGGGCATGTTGGATCATGATTTTCAAGGAGAACAGACGTTCCACCAATTGCAGCGTCAGCTTCATCCTAGCATACACACATGCACGCTCGAATGGACTAAGTTATGCAAGAAGCAACAATCAATTGAAAGGATAGTCTTTATCGATTTTCTCGGGATTTTCATAAAAAAACAAAAAAAAAACATTACATACATATTTTCTAACATATTTGTTGAACTCAATTCCTGAATTATGTTAGTTTAAAATGAAAGACACTTTAGAGATTTATAATATTAAATTATAAATTAGGAACCGCGGCTTAGTAAATTGTTTAAATGAGTACCTATAATCCTGCAATTCTAAGAAACATAAAACTTATTATAATCTTAAATTGTATAAATTTATCTATTATTCATATTATCTTTAGTATTACTATTATGATTCGTCTTTTCAATATATAATTACTAGCAAAACATAATCATGATACTGTAAGGGATTTATTTTATTGCCTATTTTACCTACATTTACTAACGAAGACTATTATGTTATTCAACTCAAACCTTGACCGGCATCAGCATAGAATAATGTCAAGCAAAATAACACTATTTTATTTAAAACCACATAAAGCGTTCCTTACCAATCTCCTCACAATATGCGTCGCTGGCACCGACCGTTTCAGACGTCTTTAATATTGCATATACCTAAGTGACCATACAGTATTTTAGTGTACGTAAGCTGTCATTTACACTCCTCCCCCCGCTTCAATCAAGACTCCCTGCCCCTCGAGTTCTTTCAATCGCTTACATTTGCGCGATGTGGCACAGTGGGTGAAAGCCCGCTTGGGACACAAAAGATTGCGGGTTCGATCCTCGCCGCGGGTTAAATGTTATGATCTGCAAATATTTATCTCGGGTCTGGGTGTTTCTATGTATAATATATTTACAAACAAAAAGTATATATGTAAGTATATTAGTTATCTGGTTTCCATAGTACAAGCTTTGCTTTACAAGATGATGTTGTGTAAAAGGTCCAACATTATTTATTTTGTTTATTTATCTAAAACGATACGATCAATAGACGATCTATAGATAGCTTTACTGGTCTATGTCACTGCCAGTCAGGATAAGTATAGTAGTATAATGTAAAGGCCTATGTTTTCCACAGTTATACAATAATTGCACAGCTGATTGTGATGCAAATGGCAGTGACACTTGTGCAATGGTTTATGGTTGCACAGTAACTGATCTAGATCGCGGTTTCGAAGTTCAACGCACGATATACTTTACTTTGTTTTTAGTGTCTACTTACTCAAGGCACTTTGTAACCAAAACTATACATTACAACTCTTGGTTTTGATCAATGATATTAAAAAAAACAAGTTTTCATAGATCGTCAAATAAAATATTATGTTCTACGCTGTCACAATATAGATAGACCACTTCCATGTTTCAAAGGGAGGTTAAAAAAATAGAATCGACATTATCCTTTTTATCCGGTATTTTCAAACCGCCACTTTACTTGATCTTGTGCTTTTTGCATCCATGGCTGTGTGACCTACGTAAACAGGGTCACGACTGTATCCCCGAGGCGCGGTAGAGAGAAAGATTCTCTCAGATATTTTATATTCCAGATCCTTTTCAAGATGTCTAAGGGGGTATTCAGAGGCATGTACAAATACATATTTGATACATGCCCACATCTTGCAGAAGCTCTCATCTTCATCTTGCATGTTGCTGTGTGACCTGTCAAAGATAATTTTTTTTTTTGTTTTTTTTATGGAAGATGGGGCAAACGAGCAAGTGGCACACCTGATGGTAAGTGATTGCCACCGCCCACAGACAACTGCAGCATCAAGAGGCACTGCAGATGCGTTGCCGGCCTTTGAGGTAGGAATAGGCTCTTTTCTTGAAGGCGCCTAAGTCGTATCGGTCTGGAAACACCTCTGGCGACAGCTGATTCCACAAGTCTGATGTGCGAGGCAGGAATTGGCGTGAAAACCGCACAGTTGTGGACTGCCAACCATCCATATGATATGGATGGTATAGGTATTGCTGTCGTTGCATACGATGGCGGAATTCAAATAATTTAAATATTTGTAATGATAGGTACTAATATGATAAGCTTCGAGTTATCTCTATGCTACTCCGAGATAACATAGACTCCTAGATTATCTAGGAGTAGCATAGACAGAATAACTCTAAGCCTATCAAGCAGACAGGAAATTAAAACAGCTACAGACATGATGATGAAGGAAACCACATATTGGTTTTACAAATCAAATTGAATAATATCATATGTATTTTATGACATCCCGACGAATATAATGTGTATTTTATAAGGCGAAGATGACTTACAACATAATTAAACTGCAAATGTAGACGTTTTATAAATATAGACGAGTTTCTTATTGCGCTTAGACATACAAGATATCAATTTCTCATGTAGCCGCTAGATAAATAAAATAAATATATAATGCTGGACATTTCACACAGCATCATCTAGCCCCAAACTAAGCAAAGCTTGTACTATGGGAACCAGATAACTGATATACTACTTAAATACTTTTTGTTTGTAAATACATACATAATATACATAGAAACACCCAGACCCGAGATAAATATTTGCAGATCATACAAACATTTATCCCGCGGCAGGGATCGAACCCGCAACCTTCTGCGTCCCAAGCGGGCTTTCGTCCACTGCGCCACAGAGGTCGCCAATTACTAAACTATCTTCTTCATAAAACGTGTGTCTTACGCATAAAAGAAAGCAATAAACCACATAACTGAGCATGCCACAGTCACGCCCTAGTTAGCAGAAAATGTGCTTTAATTTATTCGGATACTCGCTGATTCGAAACGCTATGACGTCACAACGCGACGTAAATTCATTCAGAAGATTTCAACGCGCTTGCGCCGATTGCTCTTTTTGTTGTTGGTAGCGCGTGCGCATCGTACTTGTTTAGATTTTTTTTTTTTTACTTAACCTATCATGTCCTGCTGCTGGGCAAAGATTCCCTTATCATATCCCTGTGCTCCAAGATCAAGTTTGCCAGTATAACGGATGCTTATTTACTTACATGATTAAAATGCCTTTGAATTTTGGTAACAAAACATTCAAAATACTTTTATTTTGTTAAAAACAATCGACCTTTGATGATCGTTTTCAATAATTATATATTTTTTAATAGCTGTATATCTGACATAGAGAGCCGTTGAAAGCTACTTCAATCAATTCAAAAGATTAACTGAATACTTTCATAGATTGACATGCAAATTATCTACAAATCACTGATTGTTTTGCATTTGAATGGATACCAAGATTATCTTGCTGACATTACGATCTTAGATAAGCAATGTGTCAATTGTCCCACTCTTTCTTAGAAATAGGCTTTTTAAAGCCCACTATACACTAAGCACTCTCATGTAAAAACATGATTTCAACTATGATTTTATAGATTTATCCTCATAATTAGAGTTCATTTAAGATTCAAAGACACACAGCAATAATACTGTAAAAGAAAGGTCTCCCACAAAATTCCAAGATCCTTTGAAGATGTCTCAGGAGTAGAAATATGTCAAAATACATAGATATTTGGCACATGCCCAAATTTTTAAGACATTAGCGTCTCATAAGTGACCTGTAAAAAGCCCATCACCGCTTATAAGAATACTGGTTTCTTCGGGATATTTTTCTTCGCCGTTTAGAGCCCTTGGCTTGTTACAATCACATTGGATTAAATAGATATTTAGGAGTAGTGTCAGCAAGGCCTGTTTAAAAAAGAGCCTTATATGCATTGAGTTAGGATACTAAAGAGTCACAATCTCTAACTGACAACACTCAAAAAATTTCCGAGCACCGTTCTTTGATGACATTTGCTCGAATGTAGACGTTATCTCACTTGTATAAGTTTTCAATATCACTTGTTAGCAAAAACAAAAACTCAGCGCAATGCGTAGCGTGCGCCGAGTTTTGGCCGGACATTTTATTTGTCAGATTGTAACTATAAGTATCCTAGCTCAATGCTTATATGTAATAGTCTACACTACATTCACGGTAACACAGTACGCTCAACGTCTCTAGGCATTTGTGAAGTTATTCGTTTAATGGGCAGAAGACGTTTATCATACAAGATTGTATTATATACAGTGTATACTGTGAATCAAACGGCTAACTTCACACTATCATGCATGAGAGATCCATTGAGCGTACTGTACCAATATCAGTGTGTACATTGCTTAGTGACACGCAACAAGTCCACTTTCTTCCGTACATACATGCGAAGTTATGGAACTAAGTATAAAGTCATTTCTGGTTTTGTATTACTTACCAATGTACTTGCTTGTATAAGATTCTAGCTTTACGGGTGACTTAGTCATATGAGTTAGTGTTACGCATTATACAACGTAGAAATGAGTCATATTACTGTAATAATAGGAGTATGTTAAATTGTGTAAGATAAAAACAATCGCCACAAGGTAGATGACACTAGCTTTGGAAGCATATTACATGTAGGTGAAGTGAGATAACACTGAATTTCATTAAATCAAGATTCTTTTAAGATATACATATTTTATAACAGAAAGACCGTGTTTGTTGCGCCGGTTCATCATGGAATAAATAAATAATACTGAACTTTTCACACAGCATCATCTAACCCAAAGTAAGCAGAGTTTGTGGGGTACTAGATGACTGATATACCGGACCGGATCGACAATTTAACGTGCCCTCCCAAGCACGGAAGCGCTCAGATGAAAACGCCACTGGCGGTCACCCATCCACTTACATATTATACAAAAAAACACTCAGACCCGAGATAAATATTTGCAGATTATACAAACATTTATCCCGCCGCAAGGATCGATCCCGCAACCTTCTGCGTCGCAGGCGGACCATCGCCCACTTCACTACAGAGTTCGTCGGAATAAAATTTGTCTTATTTACTTGTGGCAAAATCAGTCGCGTTTCAAATTAGTTTGTCTGACAAATACTGCTGGTCATCGCAAGCTAAAAAATATTTTGTACACGATATCAAGAACATGAATTTAACCTAGAATAGATAGGTCACGTATAAGCACGTTTTCTGTCATGTCAAAATACGGAAGAGGTCCTTGTGGTCATGCTTAGACTAATGGTAAGTCGTGCATCGCCTCTGAACCAGTTCACAAATATTTGATCACAAAAAGCTCTTTCGTGAGGTCATGTCACGAGGGTTACATAAGACTATATTAGTATAAGCTTCCTCGTTTATGACATCATAGGTTTAAACGGTTGATTAAAGATGTTGGGGCAATTATGATTAATTATAATGGGTTTTAGTTTACTTCATCCTATGAATATTATAAATCTTAGTTTGTTTGTTTGTGTGCAATCAGGCTTTACTAGAGAACTGATTTAGATAAAATTTGAAATGGGAATGTTGATTTTTTATTATAATTAATAAGAGATGTAACACTCAAAATAACTTTAAACAACTTTATTTATTTATTTGTTTCATACACATAAAAAAAATTACAACGGACCCCACACTAGGCCAAGCCTATAGCACGGTAGTTCGCAAAAAATGTTTTTTATAAAAATACAACATATAAATATATACAGGGTGTAAAAAGACCACTACCGAAAACTGAGGAGTTGCAATCAGACCATGATTCTAAACATATTTAGAGAAAAAAAAACTAAAAAAATCTTGACTTAGCTACGTCATTTTATGTTATTTTGGGTTATTTACTACTAGTACATTAAAATAAGACCATAACTACCTAACTATTTCATTTATATAAGAAAAGAACTCTTAAAACTCAAAATCCAGCAATCTACGTGAAACAACGCGCCCAAAACTTACGCAAACAGTCATCTTCAAACGCTGTTTTCTCCGGATATAATGATTTTTTCGGAAAATCCTTTTCGATTTGGTTGTGTGTTGGGATGCTGTACCTACCCCTTTCGGCTTCGGTAGACGTCTTTTTACACCCTGTATAATAAATAATTTGGTTTATTGTTTTCTCTAAATAAATACCACTATAATGGAGATTAAATATTTTATTACCTACTTAACTAAATCTACACTAGAGTAACTTTGTTTCCGCAATGCCTCCCTAAAGCGACTGTACACGATGCCCGTTGTAAATGGTTGTAAAAAAATATTCTCCTCTTATTACATCATTGATTTAAATGGGTTATTAAAAGTTATTATGCTGCCAATTATGACTGATCATAATAGGCCTAGTATACGCAATTATGAATTTACGTAGGCCTCGAAAATTACGGTGCTTTGCAAAGTTTGGTACCGAAAAGTTTGAATAGGTTCGGAACACACTATTGTGCCGATATTGAACACATAAACTTCTTGATTCACAAATTGTTTGTAATTTAATTTTTAATTAACGTTTCGGTCGACTGTTAATGTTTTTGGGACTGGTACTGTGATTTTTTGAGAAATTAAGTAACCCGAACACTGAGCATTATTAACTTAAGTTACTTAATACAAGAAAATGCATGGTCAATTTAAATAAAACTTAAGTACTCTGCAGATTCCTCTAAAAAGACATCCTCAATTAATCAGTCTGTTGAAAATATAAACGGTAAACATTGACATGACAGAGTTTGATTTTACAGGAACAAAACAAACGTAAGTATAATCAACCTATAGGTTGATTATACTTACGTTCATGAAAAAATACTTCTATAAATAAGGGCATTTCACGCATGGTTATATAATTTGATTTATTAGTTATATTAGTAACTGAGTGTGACTAAGTAATGAGCGAAACTAGTCCAACTAAAAAAAAATATTCTATGACTTGGAGTGTCCGGTTTAGAATAATGGTTTTTTCGCGACATAATTTATGTTATACGCAACATTGAGTGATACATTTCTAAGGTCAGCCTTCAAAATAAGCAGACAAACTCGAAGGGAACAGCTGTAAAAATTTAGAGTCACGTTTAAAAGCAATTTATCATTGTGATTGTAGTCGGCATCTGGCCACCGGAATAAATCGTGGAGTTTCGGCGTTAAGGCTACAGTTCTTTATAAAACGGTCACCGCCATGACGTCATCAAAATAACATTGTATCACTTTAACACCTATAACAAACGTCTTCGAGGCAGCTTCAAAAAACGGTGGCACCATGACATGGACGCCTTCAAGAAGGATGGGAGAAGAAATGCAAAAGATCTTAAAGAAAGATAGGGGACAGTCCACAACTGTGCGGTATTCACGCCAATTCCTGCCTCGCACATCAGACTTATGGAATCAGCTGTCGCCAGAGGTTTTTCCAGACTAATACGAAGAAAAGAGCCTATTCTTCGTATTAGAGGCACTGCGCAGATGCGTTGCCTACCACAAAGGCCGGCAACGCATCTGCAGTGCCTCTTGATGCTTCAGTTATCTGTGGGCGGTGGCAATCACTTACCATCAGGTGTGCCACCTGCTCGTTTGCCCCCTCTTCCATAAAAAAAAAGTCATTTGCCTAGTAATTAAAAATGAAAAAAATAAGTCTGTGAAATATGTTTTGTCTGACGGTAATTGTTTTCGAGAAACCCGTTTTACTCCACTCGGTCAGGTAATAATTCCAATCTGCACCACCAACGCGACGTCCAAACTTCTCAACAGTCAAACTTCAACACTTATCTTTTAATTTAGGAGACGAATAGACAAATAAGATATACCCTAAACGAATTTCATTGAAACAGTAGAAACTTCGCTGCAGAATAAATTGAAGGTTGTAGATACGAATTTCTCATTAAAATGTTGAATGTTGGAGTCAGGGCCCCGTCTTTCAATTCCGGCTTTTGAAACTAAATCACAAGTTTTAACGAATTACTACGACAATAGAGCTTTTAAGAGTGCAAGTTTAGATATCAACTCATTTCAGAGTTGAAATTAATTAGCAACATTATTATTTTAGTCATTTTCATTCAAGATCTTTTGATGACCTAAGGCGCAAGGCACAAAGAAAAGACGTAAGACGAGGATGGGGTTTGGACTAAATATGTCTCTTCCACGTCCCTTTCATACAATATATATAAACGTGGCGATGCAAAACTTATAGAAAAGACAGGGCGCGGACACGACGCGTAGGTTAGGTACTCGTCTGCGCCCTACTGTAAAAACATATAGAAAAGACGGGACATGCACACGATCGGATGAAGAGCGGGCGAGGACGTGGGTGCGGATGGCTGAATGAAGTTGGTTGAAAACCGTCATCTCTCGTCGCGCCCAGCGTCACGTCCGTGCCTCGTCTTTTCTATGTGCTTTAAAAAGCGACGGCGCCCCGTCTGCGCCCAGTCCGGGTCTTGCTCCCCGTCTTCTGTGAGTATTGCGCCTAATGGGGTAAATTGTAAATATTATTTGGTTGCTTGTTCCTGTACATAAGTCATTATGATTATGAGGTAGTCAGAGTACCAAATACATATTTGGCTATGAATTTGGGTTAAACCCGGGCATGTCTTAGGGTACCAAGAAAGCATTCCATACGTGATAGATAGATACGTCACCTTTTAATACCTATACTAGTTAGTTTACAGCATGTTCTGGTTATCTATTAGGGTTCCGTACGTTCTTGAGTGCTACAAAATATCTTAAAAATACATTGTGTGCCTTGGCGTGTGTGCATCTTGTTTGTATCAGAACCCCAACTAATTTCCATCTCACTGTCTCGAACAAACAAAACAATAACAATGACAGAAACGACAAAGCTTTGAACTTAGCCGATATTTCACTTGATTTAAGTTCCCAAGTTTGCAAAGCGATTAGTTGACTAGTTCTGATAAGTTTGGGTAGATGGAACTTGATATAACTTGATGGAACATGACAGGGCTAAGTGACCCACTAATAGTGGGCTCGGGTTTCGGTATCAGTAACTCTTGAAAGCTATTTCTGTTTCGTGTTTGTGCATATATTAACTTTTCAGTTTATCGTAAAAATGATGATTAGTTATCTTGTTTACATAGTTTACGTAAACCTAAACTGTGGTTTGTTCGCCGCTTGCCCCTTTTCTGATTTCGTCTACTATTTTTACCCATCCATAGGAATTTGTGGATCTTTGCATGATCTTTGCCCACTTTTTGAAATCTTTTACTTTTTATTAGTTCATCGCCCACTTTTCTTACCTTTGTAATACTTGATCAAACTATGTCATCTTTTTGGATTATTTTTGAATGTGCTTTATTCTTGTTTGTAAAACTAATTCGCTTATTCATGATCTACAAAAAAACGACCACGTGCCAGTCGGACCCCCGCACGTTTGTATGGGAGCTTCCTTAGATATTTAGTTTTTTAGTATTTGTTGTTATAGCGGCAACATACATCATCTGTGAAAATTTCAACTGTCTAACTATCACGGTTCATGAGGTACAGCCTTGTGCCAGACGGACAGACGGACGGACAACGGAGTCTTAGTAATAGGGTCCCGATTTACCCTTTGGGTACGGAACCCTAAAAACAATGATTTACCCTATCGGCCATCATCCATGTGTCCTGATGACCTTGAAATTCATCATCCTTTGAAGACGGTGCTAAAGTACGAAATAAAGTTGCATAGGCCCGAGAGAAGCAAATTATAATTTGATATCTTCAAGAACGAGAGGCACTTTGATAAAGTAAAAAGTTCTGCGCCAGCTGTACCAAAGATAATAAAACGAACAAACGGTTACTCCTAAAGCAATGACTGAAAATGGATATCAAAATGCAAGACAAAGTCCACAAATCTACCGAAGAAGTGACTTAGTCGGAGAGCACCTTCTCATCTCGACTTGTATTATGGTAATCGTTTCGCTTCACAAATAGAATGAAATTTAATTTTCTCTCAGTCTTTTTCTTGACTTATTCAAATTATTGGGGACGCCCGCGACTTTGTTTGTGTGGAGCTTTCCTTCAATGATCCCTCTACACCCCTTTGAAGGTTGAAAGGTTTTGTTTCAGCTAGTCCATCCTGTAATTATAATTTACTAGAAATTATTTCTAGGAAATTCGACGTAGTACTATAGTAGTATATCTTAGTTGAGATCTGCCACATACACGTCACAAAGCACTCGATAACCGCATTAAAAACTTGTGCTTATATACTCTTAGCAACCAGAACGCTCACTCTTGCGTATCGAAATGAAGCGCTTTGTTTGAGGTCTATAAAGTATTCAGAAAGTTCGATAGCACTTCATAAATTATTTGATTAATTAATGTAATTAATCTATTTAGGGAATACCTTCAGATTCTCACAGAATTAAAAGTAAGATGAATTCCGGGTATTTCAAACAATAATTAACTTCAAAGGAAGCTGAAATTCAGCAACTGGTTTCAGTTTCACCGTAATGTAAGCAGATATTAAATTGAAGGGAAACCTTAGATATTTTCATAATAACTCAATTTTCTTCTTTGGGCGCAAAGGCAGGCTGTGAAGATTCTGGCATGATCTCGACACGTTTAAGACAGGTGAAGCTGACGGCTCGGTTGTAAGGCATGGAAAAGGATTGAATAGAGTATAGTTTATTTGGTTCTTACACACAAAAGACAAAGAAATAGAGAGAGCATAGGATTATTACTTAGGATTTGCTAATCTTGAGACACACTTTTTTAGTTTCATAAACGAACTTTAGTCATCGTTATGGCGCCGATAGCTACAGTAGGTTCCTACGCAGGATCATCACAGGACCTTTCATATTCGTACAATAACGAGACAAGCTGCACAGATATTTGATTATGAAACAACTCCAGTTTTAGCAAACTCAAATTAGCTATTGAAGTATTTAGTTGATGGGATTCGAACCCGCGACGATCAGATGATTCTCCTAAAGCCGGAGTGCCTTCAACCGCTCGGCCACGGAACCACTGACGTAAGAATCGAAATTTTTTGATAAGCTCATAAGCTCAGATTGAGCTCATCATGGCGCTCTAACGTTCAATAGTTTTTTTTTAAGAATGACCGAAAGACTTAGCGCTCTTACGCACTAGAAGTTGAACCGCGGGGCAACCGCAGTTTTAGTATGCAACCGCTTGTCATTGTACGCACCTAACCACCACTAACCGCCACAAAATTGTACTAAAATTCAACCGCTAGTACGTAAGGGGGCTTTGTTGGGTGATAAGGTTGAGATTTGCTTGCTACTGTTAGAAATGAAACACGAACGTGGATTCTGTTTGAGGTTGTATTGGACACTGACATTTCATACAAATATGCAAAATAATGAGTAGGGAGGGCTAATACGTTCCAATACTGTTATTTGAGTGAACATACCGCCCACCAAAAGGACTCTAAGGCCTTTTCTACAGTTAGATATATTAGCATTACTTTATCCTAACAAATAATATAATATAGGCTATATTTTTACTTGAAAACTTAAATTTCTTTTATGTACTTATACACAATCAAACTAAATAGAGATCAATATAAAAAAATCAGCAATTAACTTTTACTACAGGTGTACAATTAAAATAACTAGAAATTAATATTGAGCAATTAAGTCTTAAGTACTACAAATTGGCAAAGCACATAGATTTGAGATTGCTCTTCGCGTTAATTTGCCATTATAACGCACTGTGTAAACTCGCGTTATTCCATCTTGTCCGGGATGTTTTTCAACAATCCGGGCTAGTGCCCACTTGCTTGGAGGCATATTTTCATTTTTAAGCAACACTATGTCACCAACTTCATACTCTGGAGTTCTCTTCAGCCACTTAGGTCTTTGATTTAGTCGGGACAAGTATTCTGTTTGCCACTGTTTCCAAAATCCTTGAACCAGTCGTTGGGTGTGTTGCCATCTGGTTAATAAATTCATGCTAGCTGTGGTATAGTCACGGTCAGGGATAGTAATTAGTGCTTCTCCGACGAGGAAATGCCCAGGTGTGAGTACTTGTATGTCATCAATCATATCCACATCTGTACTGATTGGTGTTAGGGGACGAGAATTTAGACAAGCTTCGATCTGTGTAAGTACTGTAGTGAATTCTTCAAATGTTAAATTCTTTGTCAGTATTCTCTTTAGATGTTGTTTAACAGACTTCACGCCTGCTTCCCAAAGTCCGCCGAAGTTTGGACTATATGGCGGTGAGAAGTGCCATTGCGTTCCATCACTTGCCAGTTGGTTAGCTATAGGTCCGGGGAACTCTAATCCAGCTTCTTTCCACATTGTGCATAATTCCTTATTGGATGCCACGAAATTGCCGCCGTTATCGCTCCAGATCTCCTGACATCTTCCTCTTCTGGCCACAAAACGTTTAAATGCTGCGATAAATGCATCAGATGTCAGATCGCTCACCAGTTCCAAATGTATAGCCTTTACAGCCATGCAGACGAAGATGCAAATATAGGCTTTGCTTGTTTTAGCTCCTTTTCCTTTAGAGTTCAATACATACACAGGGCCAGCGAAATCCACTCCACTTCGAGCGAACGGACGCGAAGGAGTGACTCGAGATTCAGGTAGATCGCCCATTATTTGTTGTCTAGTAGCAGCTCGCTGTCGTGCACAAGTCAGACATCCATGAATGTATTTTTTCACCAAGCCTTTGCAGCCTACAATCCAGTATTTACTTATCAAATAAGTAGTCATCATTTTTATTCCACCATGTAATGTTTTCAAATGAGCATCTGCAACTATCAATGATACTAAGTTGCTTTTCTTGCAAAGTATTACAGGATATTTTAGATTCTCATTGATGTCTGCGTTTCTCAGTCTTCCGCCCACCCTGAGGATATTCTGGTCATCTAAGAATGGGTTCAGTGACTTCAAACTGCTAGTAGACTTTACATTCTTGTTTTCTTTTATTCTTCTTATTTCATCTAAAAATTCTTCTTCTTGGGCTTGTCTTGTGCAGATTTCTAAAGCATTTTGTAGTTCTTCTGTTGTTATTTCCTGGTCTAGTTTTTTAGGATCTCTTCTCATATTCAAAAATCTTTTACAATATACTATCACTTTTAATAGCTCAGCAAGTGAATCATAGTTTTCAAATTTTAGATGTTTCTCTTCTCCTTCGGTTACATTAAGATAGGACTGTATAGTTTTCTTTCTTTCTAAATCTGTTGTTGCTATTGTCGGTCTCGTAAACTCAATTTCTTCATTTTTAAGCCAGGTAGGTCCATTCCACCATAACTCTTTCGGTGCTAATTCTGACAAAGATGATCCTCTTGAAGCTATGTCAGCTGGGTTATGTGCAGACTGCACATGGAACCACTGAGTGTTGTTTGTTTGTTCAAGTATTTCTACCACGCGGTTCGCGACAAATGGTTTCCATCTATTGGGTTCTCCAAACAGCCACGCTAGGACTATTGTTGAGTCAGTCCATGCGTACACGTTCTGTGATGGAATTCTCATCGCTTGGCTCACTTTGGTTAGCAGTTTAGCTAGCAGGGTTGCTCCACTAAGTTCCAGTCTCGGTAGTGAAATAGTCTTGACAGGAGCTACCTTTGTTCTTGATGCGATAAGGTTTATCTGAACACCACCTCTAGTTTGTACACGACAGTAGACTACAGCTGCATATGCCTTTTCAGACGCATCGCAGAACCCGTGCAATGTTGTTACTTCATGTGTAGTGCTCATGGTGTTCAGCCAACGTTTGATTCTTATTCGGTTGACATTTTCTAAATCTTTTCTTATGAAACTCCATTGTTCTTTCAGTTCTTCATTTATTTCTTGATCCCATCCAACTCCTTCTAGCCATAATCTTTGAACTAGAATTTTCGCTGTGACGATGACTGGTGATATCCATCCCAGTGGATCGAACAGCTTCTGTAAATCTGACAGGATAGTTCTCTTTGTTATATTGTTTGATGCTATAGGTTCTAGTTGTAATTTGTAATGAAACTCATCTCTTCCAAGATTCCAAGACAGACCAAGAGCTTTGATGTTACCATCCAGTTTCATATCTAAATTGGCTTTAGTGGTAACTTTCTGAGCATCTAAGGATTTGAGAAAGTTTGTGTCATTAGATGCCCATTTTTGAAGTTCAAAACCTCCTCGTCTCAGAATGCTTATTATTTGTTTACTGACATGTATTGCTTGCTCGGTTGTATCGCAACCTGATATCAGATCATCGACATAGAAGTCTTCATTAATCATTTTAGCTGCTTTAGGATATTGTTCACCTTCATCTTCTGCAACTTTGAGTAGCGTTTTTATGGCTAGATAAGGCGCCGATGATGTACCAAACGTAACAGTCTTCAATCTGTAGTCTTTAATTTCATGTGGTTTGTGGTCATCATTGGGTTTGGCGCTGCCACGCCACAATATTCTGTGGTAATCTGTCTCTTTCTTATCTAGAAGTATCATTCTATACATTTTGATGACGTCACTTGTGAAACAAACTTTATGCTTGCGCCATCTCATTATGACACTCCGCATATCTTCTTGCAGTACTGGGCCGGTCATGAGCTCATCGTTTAATGATATGCCATTGATGCCTTTGCATGACGCATCAAATACTACTCTCATTTTTGTTGTTTCTTTGTCACTTCGAATGACAGCATGATGAGGCAGGTAAACAGATCGCTTTTCCATTTCATCCTTCGGAACTTCTTCCATATGTCCCATTGTTAAATATTCTTCTAATACCTTGTCATACTCTTCTCTCAGTTCAGGTGTCTTTTGAAGTCTTCTTTCTTGTTGGAGCAAGCGTTTCATTGCAATTTCTCTTGTGTTCCCCTCCGGTGCTTTAGGGTCATTGGTGCGAAAAGGGAGTTTCACAATGTACTGTCCATTGGAGTTTCTTGTGTAAGTGTCTTCATAGAAGCTTTCGCATAAAGTTTCTTCCTTTGTGTATTTTCTTTTTGTATCTGGTTCTATCTCCCAAAGTGTTTTCAATAAGTCTTCTCCGATGATCTGATGATGCATAACAAGAACAGACTCTGTTTGTTGTTTACTGTCTTCTACTTTTCCAAATAAAATCCAGCCAAGGTTTGTTTTATGAGCACACGGTGACCCTGGCGGACCTTTGATTAATCGGTTCTGTACAATTTGTGCGTACACGTCTACACCCAGAAGTAAATCAATAGAACCTGGCTGGTAGTAGTTTGGATCAGCCAGGACAAGTCCTTCTAGGTGAGGCCAGTTGCTTGCATTGATGGTGTGGGATGGTATCCTTGTAGTCAGTGGCTTGGACATAACATATGTTCTAACATCCAAGTTGAAATCTTCACATCTTGATTCGACACTGATTTGAACTACATGTTTGATGTCTTCTCTCGTTGATCCCACACCGATGACTGTACCCTTCATAGGATACCTCTTGGCCGTGAGTTGTTGTACAGCTCGTTCACTTATAAAGCTCGCTTGTGAGCCTTGATCAATTAAAGCTCGTAATATCATTGTATGGTTGTCTTCGCTTCTCACTTTTACGATAGCAGTTGCCAGTAATGCTGTGCTTTGCTTAGTAGAAACGTGTGATGTCACCACTGTAATGTCTTCTTCTTCTTCTTCAGTCTTCTCCACATTTGTATGTAGTGTCACCTCAGGTTGTATTGTTTGCTTCTCATGATTGCCTGTTGTGCTACACTTTTTTGTATTTTCCTCTCTATTTTCATGAAGAAGTGAATGATGACGTCTTCGGCATATTCTACAGCTTGTTGGAATGCGACAATACCTTACAGAGTGTCCGGGTGCAAGGCAATTGAAGCACAGATTGTTCATTTTGATAAACTCACTTCTTTGAGCCGGTGATTGTTTTCCAAATTCTTTACAGTGGCTGAGTGTATGATTTTCTTCACATATTTGACATATTTTGTTGTTTTCTACACTGGTTGCTGCATGGAATGATTTCTCTCGCACATGAACAATACTTGACCTTTGTTTTGTTGTTTCTGTGAGTTCCAAAGTACGAAATCTGCTTTCCAGGAACTTGCGAAACATCTCGAGTGTGGGGTGGCAGTCAGGCTCCAGACAATTGTTACTCACATGTTCTTCCCAATCCTTATGAGTTTCACAGTCAAGTTTTTGCACCACGACAAATATTATGAGAGGGTCCCAGTTTTCAATATTCACATTCATATTTTTCATCTGATGTAAACACTCGAATGTTGTATCGACTAAATTCTTTATGTGACTTGAGTTAGTTACCATGATTTTCTTTTGAGAAAAGAATCTTTTCATAACAGCGTTGATATTTATTCTTATGTTGCCATACCTTACTTTGAGCATATTCCAGGCTTGCTCATAGTTTGAATCCGTCACTTGTACATGCTTTAATAAAGATGCAGCTTCTCCAGTAAGGCTTGTTTTTAAATAATGCAATTTTTGAACATTATTCAACGACGCGTTCGTGTGCACCAGTGAATTGAATAAATCATGGAACGATAACCACTCTTCATATTGTCCACTGTACGTTGGTAGTTGTATTTTAGGTAAAACCACTCGTGTTTGTTGAGATGTCTGTGGTTGAGAATCACTAGGCACAGGCAACGAAACACCAACGCTAGCTGGTTGTGAAACTAACAAATCCTTCAAGTCTGTAGTCAAGCTGATATACATCTCTTCATGTTCGTAAAACTCTTCATTAGATAAATATGGTACTTGCTCTCGCTTTTCCTTTGGTATGTTACGTATCAATTCGCCATGTGCTCGTTTATATTCACTCCAATAATCTTCAACACATTTTATGCGGGTTTCAACGTAATTTCGTGTTAATCTAGACTTAGGGCTCTTCTTTAGGTTGACCTGGGTCTTCTTCAAGGTATGTGCAATATTTTCCAGGATATTCAACGATTTTTCCATTTCTGCAGCCATTGCAAAACGTAAAAACTCAATTTCAATTACTTCGTAAAAAACTCAAAACAAAATGGCGATTTTCTCTTGTAAATTGTTTTCGGCCGGCCGGCATGGAAAGTAGCGTGCCCTGGAATCTGGCTCGATTCTGGACCAAATGTTGGGTGATAAGGTTGAGATTTGCTTGCTACTGTTAGAAATGAAACACGAACGTGGATTCTGTTTGAGGTTGTATTGGACACTGACATTTCATACAAATATGCAAAATAATGAGTAGGGAGGGCTAATACGTTCCAATACTGTTATTTGAGTGAACAGCTTAAGTTGAAGGATTGAAAATACTTTCACGAAAAAATAGGTCGGTAGGTCGCTATAGCTTTTTTCTACAAAAAATCTTATTAAGATAATTAATTACCGATAAAAAAGTGATTCCTCAAAGATCCCGCTTGCTGTCCAATGTGCAGACATTGGACAGAATAGACAAAAATGTCCTATTTCTGTCACTATTTCTGAAAGCACAAAGATGTATACGAACCTAACGAGCACAAGCTTTGTTTCCGGTACATTATTGACATCAAAACGCAGGTCATTCA
This sequence comes from Epirrhoe alternata, assembly GCA_963565295.1. Taxonomy (NCBI): domain Eukaryota; kingdom Metazoa; phylum Arthropoda; class Insecta; order Lepidoptera; family Geometridae; genus Epirrhoe; species Epirrhoe alternata. Next base: position 4,196,119 of record OY751381.1, on the reverse strand, counting down.
CCACTCTCTCTTGACCTTTGACATCGCGTCTCTGCGCATTGCTTACGTAAACTAAATTGGACGGATAGTTTACCACAAGCTAAGAATAATACTTGTCTTATCTTGTTATATGCGCATTATTACTAGCTCTAAACGATGAAAGAAAAGATCTTGATGATGAGTTAGTATTCTTACAAGCTTGTAATTTGTCACATGCATGTAAAATACTTGGAGATATTATTTTCTATAACCAAACCAATAAAGAAAATAAGTTAAAATAAGACAAACCAATAATATCTTAATTTTTCAAAAACTATAGAATAAACCAATTTATTTAGGTAGAACTTTACATACCTTTGTTACAAACACTGTCTAGTCTGTCCATATTATTATTAATCTTTAGAAAGTTAAAGTGTACAAAATATCAATAAAACTAACTTTACGCAATAAACTTTAGCAACTGAATTTCTGAGTCTCGCGTAAACGGCTCGTTAAAACGCAATTAATGTGTCACTGGTACCATAAAGCTACGGCCAAACCGACGCGAATGATAACTTTTCTGTTTTGGCATGCGAAACATTATAGACAGAGCGACAAGATTCTGAAGACTGAGGAGTTGCCTCCCAAAACATAAATTTTCTTTCGCTACACTGAAGTATACAGGGTGTAAAAAGACAACTACCGAAAACTGAGGGGTTGCAATCAGACCATAATTCTAAACATATTTATCGAAAAAAAAACGCAAAAAAAATGTTTACTCAGCTTAGTCATTTTATGTTATTTTCGGTTATTTACTACTATTAGAACATAATAAGACCATATCTACCTGATAATTTCATTTATAAAATAAAAAAACAGTTAAAACTAAAAAACCAACATTCTACGTAAAACAACGGGCCCAGAACATACGCAAACAGCAATCTTCAAACTCTGTTTTCTCCGGATATAATGAATAATTCGGAAAATCCTTTTGGATTTGGTTATGTGTTGGGATGCTGTACCTACCCCTTTCGGCTTCGGTAGACGTCTTTTTACACCCTTGTTATGAGTGTAGCACATATAATACACACATAATAGCCTACACCATTTATCGTGATATCCAATAAACAAGTGGATTAAGAACTACTCTAGAACTATTTTTAACACCTTGAGAATGTAGTTAAGTTTTAATTTTAGGTAGTTAGCGTTTTAGTGTTCTACTGTAATATTTCTATCAAAACCTGTTATTAATAAATAAATAAATTAAATACAGTTTTTAACTAAACTTTAGTTATATTATATATTATAATTTAGTTATAAAATATGGCATATTTAATATGGCATTACTAGATACGCCAGAAGTGGAATAAAATCATCCAATAGCGTTTTCAGTAACACTACCGCGCCGATTGAAATGTTGCTTTATGTTACATACTAAATTATATTTCATAGGAGGTAATTGACTAGGCGTTTCATTGGAAACTGTAATTGAATGTCTTACTATACGTAATAATGCTTTCAGGCGACAGCAAGATCGATAGTGTTAAATAGTAATGAAAAACGTTTGAAGTAACTACATTGGAGCCAAGTTGCATTCAACATACCAGCAGATTAACCTAACAATTTAAATAATTGTGTTATTGAATAACATTGTAGCCAACTTCAAAAACATAGCAAGCACGTACCAGATTTTATGTTTTTTTATTTTATTTTATGTGTATCCGTAGGCATTTAAAAAAACTTCCTCCCCGCTTTTTTTCCGAAAAAATATATAGGTAAGAACATGTTAGTATCATAAATTATAGTATAGAATTAAATCATCATACTTTATTGTTTATCTTAAAAAAGAAAGCCACTTTTTTGGACACTGGTTTAACAGAAAAAGTTTGTAGCCTATAAAGTTTAAAAAAATACTGAACATCGATAGCCTATAGTCATTACCGATGCATGGATTGGGAGAGGTGGGAAACAAAATACGTTGTATTGGATTTTTGCAATAAAAACTAACATGCATTGCAATATCATTTGTCAGGCAAAAATGTTTTCATATTTTTTTTCTTTAATAATAATCTTTAATAATAATATACACACAGCCTGTGTAATATGTGGCATGTTGATATTAAATTAAATTGTGAAGGTAATAAATTAATAAATAATAAAAAATAATGCTTGACTTTTTCACACAGCATCATCTAGCCCCAAAGTAAGCAGAGCTTGACTTGTGTTATGGGTACTACATGACTAATATACTACTTTTTGTTTGTAAATACATACATATAATACATAGAAAAATCCAGACCCGAGACAAATATCTGTACCTAGATCATACAAACATTTGACCCGCGGCGGGGATCGAACCCGCAACCTTTTGCGTCGCAGGCGGGCCTTCGCCCACTGCGCCACGGAAGTCGTCTAATAATCATTATATATCTATCAATTGAAAAATTATTGAGTGTTACAAACATCATCATCATCATCTCTATGTGGGGTCGGCACAACATGTATTCCTCTTCCATTTCCCTCTATCAGCCCATCACATCATTTCAGCTCAGCACTTACTCCTTTCTTACTCATGTCATCTTTCACACAATCCATCCATCTCTTCTTTGGCCTACCTTGAGTCTTACAAATATACACAATTTAAATATAAAGAGCTAAGCCCGAAAAGTGTAGCATCTCTGGAAATTGAGTGATTATAAAAAGGACCTTTTCCGAAAAGAACTGTCAATTTATGCCTATTTGCTATAACTGTCATGTCGTCGAAAAGGGTCTCAATCTGTCTCACTGTCTCGTAACTCAAACGTAATCTGTTAAGCGTGTTTTTATAAGAAACGTTCAACAAATAAGACGTCCGTCATCGAAAGATTATTTTTGTCTATTTTGGATATGCTTAGAAGTTATGTTTTTAGAATTATAGAAAAGAATAGATTATTTTAAGAGAAGTTACATAAATCATAAAGGTAAATCTTTCAGTATTAAACTTTTTAAACTTTCGTGATTTGGTAACATAATTATTATTTTTAAAACCGGGTATTTATCACGTACCGGATGAACTTATCATCCGTGACTACGGGCGCTGCAATGCGTCCGAAACGTCGGAAAAAAGAAATAATAAAAATAGGTACGTGATTAATACCCGGTTTTAAAAATAATAATCTTTCAGTAATTCAAACTAATACCCAAGTAAGTTTGTATGAGTCAGTGGCCAAATCTGGCGACGGAGTTTTTAGGCCGCCTTAAGGCCTCCATCATTGCTTAACGACTAATAAATAACCGGGACCGACAATTTAAAATGCCACTGGCGGTCACCCATCGACTTACGGACCGTTTAGAACGTTGTTTTCGACGATCTATCAAGAACGACTAAGCAAACTATACCACGAGTGCTTTTTAAGCGCGCTATGAGCGCATCGTACTCCTTGAGTTTTAAATTAGGAGTACGGTAAATATTTCGTTATTTTGGAGAATATCATTTTAGAATCAGCTCCTTTAGGGTGACTTATAGATTAACTAAAAATTTACAAAGTCTCGAGAGATTAACCAATAAAGAAACCGACTCTTTGGATTTTGAAAGGAGAGGGTCTTTAAGATCAGAATGGATTTCAGTTCTTAAGCTGTCCCATGAAAAGCTGTTAAGAAATCTTTTCGATAAACAGGATTACTTGAAATACCCGAAAATAAACATTTCCCAATGAAGATATTTCTTTAAATTAGAAAATTATGAAAAAAGGACTTTTCATGGGGTGCCAGTCGGCTGTCCCTGATACAGGTGGAAAGATGAAGTGGAGAACGTCCTTCGCTCACTTCAAATCCTCGCACTGGACTTGGTGGAAGCGGCACAAGACAGAAACCGATGGCTTTCTATTGTGTTGGAGACCAGAGGCCTTATTGTCTAACTTGAATCCATTCCCATTTCCCATTCCAACCAATCACACAATACGAAAATGACGTATCATGCAAAATACGTCATTTTTGTATTGTGTGATTGGTTGGAATGGGAAATGGGAATGGATTCAAGTTAGACAATAGGCCCCCAGGACCCACTTTGGTGTTGATGCGGCAGGATAAGTAGAAAATTATGATGTTTGGATTATTTTTTTAGTTTAACAGGGTACCATGAGAATCCCATAGAATCAAAGTATGAGACAAACTGGGAGTGTAAAATCTATCTCTACGTTATAATTATAGTTGAAATAAAACCACCTCTTTTAAATAAATTGTGTTTTATTTCAAACTTTCTTTGTAGATTTTTCATAATAATATTCATGATACTTTATATAAATTACAATTTATTTAAAATGGTCTGAAAAACAGACACTAACAAAGCTGTAGACTAGGCTTTGATCCCTCAGTAAAACGAAATAGGTCATTTGAATTATTATTTTACTTCGTTGTATATTTGGTGGCTGTGGTTTCTGTGGTCTGACTATAATTATCATAATTACGGCGCAGGCATATAATTATAATGACTGTTAATGACTCTTTAGGAGTGGCATTTTCAATATGAACAATATAATTGGTTGCGTTTGCAATAATGTACCAGAGGTTGATCAAAATGTTTGATGATTTCTAAATGTGGTAGGTACGTAAATAATTACGCTCTTAACAATACATAACATTCTAGAAACGAACAATAAACAGCAACAGCTTCGATATTTGATTGATATAAATATAAATCATTGGCCTCTTTATCCATCTATTACAGATGATTTAGGCGGCGTCAGTCAGGTTACAATACAGTTATTAAGATTTGAACATTTTCGTTCGTGACTAAATAAGCCTATCCGGGAGTGGCTGCCACGACCGCACTTGGTGCAAACAAAAGACCCTGGGAATGTTGCAGGGTTTGCGGCTCGTTGGGGGCGAATAGACCGCTTTTGTGCCGAATGATTGAGCCAAGCTTTATCATGAGCGATAAATAATGCTGGACATTTCACACAGCATCATCTAGCCCCAAACTAAGCAAAGCTTGTACTATGGGAACCAGATAACTGATATACTACTTATATTATTTTTTGTTTGTAAGTACATACATATTATACATAGAAACACCCAGACCCGTGATAAATATTTGCAGATCATACAAACATTTATCCCGCGGCGGGGATCGAACCCGCAACCTTCTGCGTCCCAAGCGGGCTTTCTCCCACTGCGCCACAGAGGATATTACCTATATAGGTACATTAACAAAATTTCAGTTACAGTTACCTAACAATATTTTATCTTGTTTCAGATCAGTGGATATTTTCTTCAACTCCTTGAAACGGTAAATATAAAAACCCAATTCTCTAGTAATATATCAAACCACTTCTAATAGTGTAAAAGTACCTATGTACATAGGTACCTAATTATCCACATGTATATTTTTGTACTTCTATAAATAGAAGATTCAAATCATCAAATGCTCATGACATTTTATCGCAGACCGTACCTACACTAGATTATAAAGTATTAAAATAAATTATTGAAAAAATCAGTAGCGAGGAATTGAACCTACGCTACGGGTCGTAAGTTACCACTATCCCAACACGCCTAGAAAATTAAGAGGCAAGTTAAAGTCGAACACGTGTCGTGCTAAGCTCGGATCCGTTATCGAGAACGACTCTCAAAGGATTTAATTTCCTGTCGGTGAAATGAAAATCGATTAGTTCGATTTCCGGCGGCTGCCTGCCCGAGGGTCGATACGAGACGCATCACTTACTGGACTGGGGAAAAAACAACTTTAAACAATAAAAAAAATAGTATTTTACTTAAATAAGCAGATAACACTCTATTCAGGGTGTTATTTTTTAAACAAAAATAATGAAATAAAAATTATTAAAACAGTCTTTTATCAAGCAGATACCACTATCCACGGTTACCTTTAAAAAAAAATGAAATCAGAATTGTTTAGGAGCACAGACAGATTCACTCATCAGACAATATAATCATCATCATACTCATCTCAAATTTTTGTGTCGGATTTATTTGCGCACAGCGTTGTTCCAAGAGTACACAAAAATAGAACACAAGTGAAATACATTTTTTATTTAGTTGGATAAGTTATCTCTCTCAAAATGGTTTTTAAAATTAGGAAATTCTCCTGTTTTTTTCATATAAAAAAGTGATAAATTTCTTGTCCAGTCAGTTCTCGCTTCATGATCGATAGTTTCCGATGTGGCTCGTGCCAAATTAAATAAGATGCAAGTTAATCTGCTCGGGACATTTCTTTTTGTACCTCGGGTTGGCTTAGCTCCATGTTTTTCTTCAATTTGTTAAGAGTATTTTTGCTTCCAATTTACGTGGTTCCCGTTCAGGAAATGGTTGGTTTAATTTAAGTTTGGTTTACAAATTAAATAATGTTGCGGTCCAAGCTGTAAAAATCTAAGTGTGCCAAAACCTTTATACATTTATGAATTTATAATTATTTTTAAACAAAATTGCATTCAGTCATTTCAAATTACTTTTTATTAATAGCCTACATTTTTTCTAAACGTCATCAAAATCTTATACATTCATCCAAATAAGCTATTTTTTATCAAGCCTTACATTTTACTTACTTTTTTTAAATACAAACTCTATATTTACACAAGCGAATTACTTTAAACGGCAAAGTTGATTAGGGTTCATAAAGGAAGACTCACAAGATCCTGTTTCAGAAGGTTTTGACTATATTAATTGCTTTCATTTATGCGTGGGTTTAGTTTAATTTTGTTTCTTGAGAAATTTGCCTTTTTATGGTCTCATATGAGCTAATGAAAATATTGACTGAATATGCCTATATTATTTTGATACATGGTTGTGCCGAGCCCTACTGGGTTAGATGACAAGACTAAAATCAATATAATTTAAGATTTTAAATGCATCCTAAAAATTTGCCCCCATGCGGGATTTGAACGGACATCTTTACCTATCCTTTAATTATTTTTTTTAGATATCCGATTTTTTTTTGTGCGGTTCACAATACCCCGTGTAGGCCCGGGGGTAAGAATAGGTCTTCCACCGTTCCCCATGCCACGGTGTCCTATAGAAGGCAGGAAAAGGCGCATTTGTCTAACTCCATTTGTCTTCCATCTTTGAGTATACTACAAGAAGTTCCAAGGAGGGTTAACATATAGTTTCGGAGCCTATTCATTTCAAACAAACTAATCTTTCCTCTTTATAATATTAGTATAGATTAAGATAGCCATAATAAAACTCAATGTAGTTCAAAATACAACAATTTCATAGCTGGTTTTGTTTATAAAGCAATCTGGCAAAGGCTTGATATGACGTAGGAACAGTTCGATTTGTCCCGCGCCCGCAAGGCACACTCCCACGGGAAATTAAGGCGGGCAGAGATAGAACTGACCACTACTTCTATCTCCATTCCCGAATTATATTTTCAATTATCGCATATCACTTTTAGGGTACCCTTGCAACAATGTTGGAAAAATAATTTTTCGTGGGCTTAACTTTCTTTAAAAAATATCTTGGCGGGGACACTTCCTTGCCCCTAGAACACTAAGTAAACTAAGTAAGTATAACTACTTAAGTCAAGCGAAACTCAGGAAAGAGGGTTGAATTTAATAAGTAAATATACTTACTTAGTTTTCTTTTCTTTTACTTAAGTTTTTCGTTAATATTGTTTTGTAAGCTTCACTTTCGACTTCCTAACAGTCGCTTTTAATTTAAAACATATTTTACTTAACCTGTGGATAACGCTGTGGGCTATACAGGGTGTAAAAAGACAACTACCGAAAACTAAGGGGTTGCAATGAGACCATGATTCTAAACATATTTATCGGAAAAAAACGCAAAAAATTTTTTTACTTAGCTTAGTAATTTTATGTTATTTTCGGTTATTTACTACTAGTACAACATAATAAGACCATACCTACCTGATAATTTCATTTATAAAAGAAAAAAAACAGTTAAAACTCAAAATCCAGCATTCTACTTAAAACAACGCGCCCAGAACATACGCAAACAGCTATCTTCTAACGCTGTTTTCTCCGGATATAATGATTTTTTCGGAAAATCCTTTTGGATTTGGTTGTGTGTTGGGATGCTGTACCTAGTACCTACCCCTTTCGGCTTCGGTAGACGTCTTTTTACACCCTGTATTATTAAAAGTTATCGACATTCCTAAAATATATACAAGTTCTCTAGTTAAGCCATATAGTATAGCTGTTTGTTGTCCCGTAATAAAAAAAAACACGCAGCATTTTATGCGCGAAAATATGGCTCAATCACGGTACCAGTTAAAGTTATTACATAATTTTATTTAATGTCTTTAAGAGAATGTGGATTAGATTTTAAACAAGGTAGAAACGCAAGCAAAGTGGAAACGAGCCAGGTTTCTAAAAACAAGAGATTCAGCTTCCCGCATCTGTATTTCCGCTGAGCTACGTTTTAAGATGAGAGTTAATAGGCACCTTCTGTGTAGGCTCGCTCCATCGTAGACCTCATTCTTGCCTATGTAAGTTTCGAGGTCAAGAGTTGAACCATTCATCATAAAAAAATAATTGGAATTTCAGATTTAAAAAAGATTTTTTTAAATCAGTCAAGTAGTTTCAGAGCCTATTCAATTAAAACAAACAAACAAATCTTTCCTATTTATAATATTAGTGTAAAAGTGTAGATTACTCCTCAAAGGTTTTCAGGCCTTTGTTAGGTAAAACGGTCTGACTACAGGCCACGTAACAACACGGCTACAGCCACGACTACGGGAGAAGTGTTTAAACCCTGATAAAATTAGGTAAGTCCGTCTGAGCTTATGACTAAGTGCTCGTTTACGGAGACACAGCGCTGCGTGCGTAACGACGGTGACCGCACGGCAATAAACGCATGTAAAAATGTAGCTCCACACAGGAACATCGTCATACATTTGATTTTAGCATCTCCGTATATGCACTAACTCTAGTAATGAAGATTTCAGACCGCGTATGACCGACTTTACTCTTCACTTATTTTTCCATTTACAGTACAAAATAGGTTTATTAACACACTTGTTCATAACGAGTTCGTAACAGTCTCCATTTTTTTCTGAGAATATTCATTATTCGTAAGATAAGCATCTTCTGCATTTTCCCACAATCTTAATATTTACAAATGGGAATAATGTTAATAGAGTGTACTAAATCTTCCACTTTCATACGTTAACGTTTGCATTACAATTTATGTTATGTTATCGTGGCGCAGTGCAAGATGAAATATTAGTTGGGCCAGGGAAAAGTTTCACTTCAGACTTAGATACTATCTAAGAATCTGTACCTACTCTGAGGTGAGATGGTATTCAGAAATATGCCATGTTGTATTGAAAATAGGGTGCACAAGAATATCATTCTAACATAGATTCTTAGTTACATATTTGGAACAAAATTGGGGTAATGGAACGAAAGACGTTGACAGCTACACAAGTAAAACCTATGAAACAGAGCCAACGGCAGTGAAGAAAAAAGTGTACACCATAATACGTTATTTAGCTAAGACACATTTCTTCAGTTTTAAGCTAAATTCATTGTAGTAACATTATGATAAAGCTCATTTCACATTGAAGATAAGTTTGAGAGATGGAGGCCTGCCCATTTAAGGGGTATGAAAGTGTCGGTTTGGGTGCAGTGTGTATTCAACTTTATGCGTAGATCATTTTTATTGCAGCAGTTTGCGCGAAGGAATAGGAAGCTCCAAAATATTGATTCAAGAATATTTTTATACAAAACTTGGATAGAATAATACATTTCTTATGCACGTCAATGCAGATGGGAGTTTAGTTAAATAATAGTAGCTGATAAACTTGAACACTCGATTTCTAAAAATGATAAAAGGACGATTTTGAGACAACCCCATTATCGCTACAATGTTTACTTATTTAAAAATTCCATTCAGTGCACTAGTAAAGAGGTCATTGAAATTAAAATAAATAATACAACACAGTTTCAGATGAATTACACAGAGCTGATGTATAACACAACATACAAAGAAAAGTGGACGCGAGTAGAATAGAATAGAATAATCGTTTATTTTGTGCAAAAAAGGGTGTACATTAAAATTTAGGACCTACACTTATCTTAACTAGACACAAAATAAGTCACCGCATGTGCTGCAGCAACTTATAGCTGCTCAAGCGCTGATTTTTGTGGCGCCGGTGGTCCATGTGTGGCAACAGAGAGTACGTCTTTAAAACATATGCAAAACGTCGAAAAACAAAATAAGGTATCAAAAGTATAAGAAATACTACCGAAAAGTGAGAATCCCTTAAAAGCTTTATTGGTAACATTTATATCAAAAAACTTATTTAGTTGTAAGCATGCTCATGTTTGCATCGAGGATACCGTTACACCGCGGAACTACTTCTCGGAATCCCATGCAGAATACATGAATACATATGAAAGGAGATCGCATAATCCAAACAGTATATTTTCTTTCCCGCAATATCACAATGCTTTGATAGTAGCGTCTACCGGTATTTACTTGAGATCACTTCCCTGTGTTATTCTGCTTATTTATTCCTAGAAAAGGTATCGCAGCTGCAGTACGTTAAATTGTTTATTTAGAATGACTGAAACTTATGAAATAAGTATTTTCTTTTTAAAACTTAGATAAAAATGGATCATGGTGGATAGCACTCGTGTGATGATAATGAATATAAAAATGTGTTGTAGTATTTTGTTTGTTCACCTATGTTTATTGTAGCGCTCGTGGTTGTGCTTGCTTAGTCGTTCTTGATAGATCGTCGAAGTTAAGCAACGTTCAAAACGGTCCGTAAGTGGATGGGTGACCGCCAGTGGCATTTTCATCTGAGCGCTTCCGTGCTTTGGAGGGCACGTTAAATTGTCGGTCCCGGCTATTTAATTCGTTAAGTCAGACGGAGGCCTTAAGGCGGCCTAAAAACTCCGTCACCAGAGTTGGCCACTGACTCATACGAACTTATTTACTTACCTACGTTTGTTTGATGTTTGCATTAATTTTTAGTACCTACTGTATTTACTAAAAAACTGAATAGTGTAATATTTTATGGACCCCATTCATTGTGAAAATTGGCAGCATTAATCCATACAATACATGCTATGGCATTGCACAAACAAAATAGTTTCTTTACACAAATGCTTCTTAACGAGTGCAGCTTTCATAGCTAGAAACTTTCGCATTGCTCGATTTTAAGATTGAGTTTTATGTTTCGTGAAAATATCAGCTAATTAACGCATACTCTGAAATGAGGTTAAATGCACTTAGAAACTGCTCCACATGCGTCTAATTATTATCCCACGCGAGATTGACAATGCCGCATTGAAAGCTCTTTCTTTGTTGGTAACATTTTAGAAAAAGGCTAGGTCAAAAAGTACCGTCGCCGGCGATCTAGTGTGAAGAATGTAATGAGAGTGATTGAAGAAGTGTATCAGGATCGCAGCAAGTAGAAACTCGTTGTTTCTGTCTACTCCTATGGAAAAGATGCGTGATTTTGAGTCTGTATTATTTCTATAATTTTTTGTAATTTTTATAGTGTTGATCCACACTTGGTATTTCATCAAGAAATGTAAATTCTTATCAAAATTTTCGATTCCGGCGGGATTTGAGCTCTTGACGATCAGACGATCCTCCTAAAGCCGGAGTGCCTTCAACCGCTCGGGTTCGGAACCCCTGACGTCAGATTCAAAATCTTTTTAGCGCCATCTACACGTTTCACTCAGTGAACACATGCTCATTGTCCGAAGTTACATTCAGAATCAAATGACGAAGAGATGTATTATTGTTTCTTTATTATGTGTACATACCTACATCGTAAGGTAATGAATCAAGGAAGTAGCAATTAGTTCTCCTGCGTTAAAGGTTAAAGCTGTTTTGTTTTATCTAAGCATTTAAGGTGTGACTAAATTGCGTGCAGCACAATCAAGCTACTGTCACATTACTTTAGCTATTGACGTGGGGCACGATCTTGCAGATCGACTCAGCGATCTAAAGATAATGCGTGACTTACTCCTAATTTATAGTTGCTTTTACATGATTTTAATCCATAGAACTATAAATTACGAGCTATGGGTTTTTAAATATCTTCAAAACTTGAAGCTGGGCAAATTCAATTGGGTTATGGATGGATATTACGGCTACTTTACACATTCGCCGAACTATTTGCCAAACTATTCGCCGGACTATTATTTGGAAAGACGATGACAGGCGAATACAGGCGATGAAGCCCTCTACGCTTTCGTGAACGTTGGCATTCGACTATCATCTGCGAATATGTAGAGGGCCCATCAAGGATGTCATATTTTTGTTTTGTTATAAAAATCCCTAGAGATATTTTGGGATACTTCACTTTTCCGGGATAAAATATAGCCTATGTTCATCCGGGATAATTCAGGATTCTAATAGTGAAAGAATTTTTCATATCGGTCCAGCAGTTACGGAGTATTCAATTCAAACGAATTGTGTAGACAGGTAAATTTTTTAACGACATGTCAGCCAATAGGTTTACTCTAGTGATTGTTTATTCACGATGTTTTCTCGCTCTCATCTGAACTTTTATAAGACCAATCTCTGAGTATAACACGAGCCTGCCATTTTCCAACTTTACCTATTCAAGAGTAACAAAGCTTAAAATTTAAATCCAATTAGTTCCGCAAAACTATTCCTAAGCCGAAACTCTCAAGGACTGTTCCGCTCATAATTACACTTTCGCATTCAATACGTGTTTTCGATAAATTATGTCGGTGCGGAGTTTCCTAACTGGCGTGAACTGTAACAACTGTCAAGGCACGGGCCGACAGAGTGAGCTATATTTTCACGTGTTTTGAACGTTTTGAATAGTTTTTTTCTCATCACAGAAACAAATGTGCACATGCACATTTGTTTCTGTGTGCGTAAGCTACGCTCATAAAAACAAAACTACGCACATAAGAACCTAATTAAGATCGACGTGCCGCCTTCATCAGATGAAACAATTAGGAATACGAGCGAATATTCCATAAGCGACTCTGGATTGTATATAGTGTACACTAAGTTCCACGTTTTTCTACCCGTGGCTGCTTTTCCCTCAACCTTTACCCAGTAGTTGGACATGGACAGGGTAAAATCACACAAAAACAAAAAATCTGGTAACAGTACACTCTCAAATGAATTTCCAGATTCCTTTCCAAGTCAATATTATTTCTTTGTGTGCGTGTTCTGTTTGATCGTTATGAAAAGCGTTCAATAATGCGGATAATAATGCAACTGTTGTAGTTTAGACAGCAACTAGACTGTGACCACCGCCTTGAGTTTGTAATCGCCTACTAATAAGTGTAATTAGCTAAAGAAAAAAATAGGCCTTTGCCATTCAAGAAATAAAAAGTTCTAGACAATTTTTGTTGCCTTTAAAATAGTCAGCGATCATTACCGTCTAGGTATTAAGTGAATACTTGTAATAGTGAAGATCAGACTCAGCTCGCAAAAAATATTAAAGAAAATTTCATGATTTTACAACTAATAATAATGTGCTATAAAACAAACTTGCAAAGAAATATTATGATTAAAATGGATAATTATAAAAAGTAAGTTCGTATGAGTCAGTAGCCAACTCTAGTGATGAATTTCTTAGGCCGCCTTAAGGCCTCCGCCTTAACGGCTTTAATAGCCGGGACCGCCAATTTAACGTGCCCTCTGAAGCACGGAAGCGCTCAGATGAAGATGCCACTGGCGGTCACCCATCCACTTACAGACCGTTTTGAACATCTATCAAAAACGACAGACCACGATAATCATTTAATGCTTAGTATAATAAATCATGCCCCCCACGAGATGGAAAGACGATCTTGTAAAGGTTGCTGGGAGCCGTTGGGTGCAGACTGCACAAGATCGATCGCTGTGGAAATCTATGGGGGGGGGCCTATGTTCAGCAGTGGACGCTAGATGGCTGAGATGATGATGATGATGATAATAAATCATGGAAAACTAGACCAGTGCTAAAATAAAACAAATAAAATAAACATACGGCAAAACTAGTAGAGTGTACAGGTTTAACCTGTATGTTTAAAAAACAGTTATATAATTTTCCTGCCTTTTTTGCACTCTACCTCCTAGTGGTGTTTTATTGGTCTATTCGATTACAAGTCATCATCATTATGACATCGCAACTGCATGCGTGTTGACATAACACGACACGTAACAAACTATCAATGAAATTATAAATTGAATGGCAATTCTGTAATGATGTGTTAGAAAACAATGTCATGTCGAAAATCGAATGCGATGACGTCTTTATCACGTATTATTGTGTAAGCCGTATGGAAACAATTAATCTATTATGTATCCAATACTTGTAAGTTAGTTAATATTTTGAAATACTTTCATAAAAATGATTTAATTTATATGCTTAGTCTGAATTGGGTACATAATGAGTGATTATATGAGTTTTTGATATTGAATCAGGTCTCTTGTCAAAAAACTTTCACCACACCCTTTCATATGTTTCGACACGTTATAATTAAAAATTTTTACTAAGCATGCCGAGCACTTGCGAAAGGTTAAAAAGAAAAACTTGTCAAACAAAAGCGACACATCATTGTCATCACGTTTCTTAAATGTCACATTAGTGACAGCTTTACGGACACTTTCACTGTAAACGTAAATATAATTTTGAAAAACACTATATGGTAGGTATAACTCGCGTCACATAAAAAGAACGCTGGAAAAAAGTGGTGGGGGTATGTTTGCGCATGGGTACACTCGCGCACGAAAGTACTCAACCTACTGTTTTATTTTTGAACTAGCCTTTCGCTTGCGGCTTCGTATATTGGTTATTGGTAGTACATTCAAATATATTAGATAGGGTTATCATTAAATAGAATTAAAAACATATTTAATTGCGTAAAGAATGTTTAATCGTAATAAAAAACATTAAAGATCACGTTGAAGCTCCTTCCACTAAGTCGTAGTGGTATTCCGAATCTTTTGAACCTTTTACAATTTTATTCGTCTCACTGTAGACTTCGAACGTTTTATTGCCTTTGTTGTCCGTTTTATAGGTACATTGTTTTACAACATCAAATGCATTATTATCAACCTCTCTTTTCATAGAGCAATATACCTACGTCATAAATATTTTTCTAAATTTTTGATGTATAAAGATTTCGTAATTAAAAACTTTTGTGCGCGATGGTATTTTGAGAGAAAAAGTAACGCAGACACAACGCGGAAGGCAAATGCCAACTGACGAACCAATAGCGCGCTGGCAAGCGTGTGGCGCGCGACCATCTCGCCCCGCGCCCCGTAACGTCAAATGGATCCAAAGCGTTCATGGCGCAGCTTGACAGCCAGCGTTCTTTTTACGTGACGCGAACTATACGTATTTTGACTTACACATACAATGCCTCTCCAATTATAAATAAATAGTGCTGGATATTGTTTGTATCTGTATGTTGTACCTCAACATACAAAACGGCCAAAAATATGAGTAACTACTCATATTTTAAACAACGAAAAAACATAAATAACATAGTGTGAGATCAGGGCCCGTCTTCACGTTCCTTTCTTCGGTAACTTGATGAATATTCGGATGCTACCCACCACGATTTCTGACATCAAGGGCCAATTTCTCAAACGTTAAAACATAGGACTGTGTTTTAACGTTTGAGCCTAGGACCAAATATTCCAAACCGAAAAATTGGCCCTAAAAGTCAGAAATCGTGGTGGGAACCATCCGAATATTTATCAAATGAACGAAAACAGGAACGCGAATACGGCCCCAGTAGTCAATCTAACCAATTGGTAACCCCCCTAATAATGCGGTTTGAACTGCAGGGACGTTACCAGTTGTGTTACGCTAAGTAAGTAAGTTCGTATGAGTCAGTGGCCAACTCTGGTGACGGAGTTTTTAGGCCGCCTAAAGGCCTACGTCATGGCTTAACGACTTAAATAGCCGGGACCGACACTTTAACGTGCCCTCCGAAGCACGGAAGCGCTCAGATGAAAATGCCACTGGCGGTCACCCATCCACTTACGGACAGTTTCGAACGTTGCTTAACTTCGACGATCTATCAAGAACGACTAAGCAAGCACGACCACGAGCGCTTCGCTTGTGTTACGCTGACCATACATACTGTTGGGCGTTTTTATTTATCTGTATTATGTTAGCGCTTGATAATGACAAGTAAGGAGTTCGGTCTATCGAAGTCCAATGGAAAGTAGGAACTATAAAAAATACTTTCACTCATAGCAATATTCTGTGCCCATAGCGACACTTAACGAAAGTAAAAGTGTCATAATCCAATCCAGTTTATCCTATGATGGAAACAGCTAATGTAGCAATAGTTGCTAAAACATAATATAATTACGTAATGGAGCTTGTTTTATTGCTGTGACAATAGCCTGTTATATGTCAACGCTACAGAGATGTCCAAAGCGTGTTGATGTAGGTGTTTTGTGGATCTTGCTGTGTTTCCACTTCACCAATGTGAGTAGAGTGTCATAAGGCACCGAACTCACATCACTTTCCAGCAGATTTAAGTTTATACTTACTTCTGCTGGACCGGTGGCCAAAAGAGGAACTAACGCCAACACCAAATGCGATAACAGCGCCTCTCTCACCGGTTCAGGTAAGTTTGTGCCACTGTACTGAGTTTTATCACTGTCACTGTTTGAGTGTTTATCGTACAGTGCCACAAACTTATCTGGACCGATGGCCAAAATATGAATTATTTTTCTGCCTTATGCGATAACGGCGCCTCTCTCACCGGTTCAGATAAGTTTGTTGCACTGTAATATATGATTTTAGAATTCGAAGGGATCAAGACTGAAATTCAAGGCACGGTAATAGACATTCTGTCAGATCAAGTCACTCAAAATCTATTTAAGATGCCGAAATGGGGGCTTTTTGTAGATGTTGTGTATTCAGTAGCATAAATGAATGTGCCTTGAGATAAAAAAACTCCATAGTTTATTAGCAGAAAATGTATCTTCACCGTTTAGAATACATTTTCAGCAGTGTGTCATTTTAAAAGTTCCTGTTTAAAAAACTACACGGCTCGTTTGGCTGTATTTGCGCCCATTAGCAGCGCTATCTCGCCGCAGCAAAGCACACGTTTTGTGCATTAAACGACATATACACAATACCGGTTGCTTTCTCAAACTCAACGGAGTAAGAGCTAATATTCTGTGGCAAGATGCAAGGATGGTATGTCAGAATGGTATTGAGTAAATTGCGTTTAAGTTCCGAACCCTCTGCTAGCTAATTAGCATTCTAACAGAATACTAGGTCAATGTTCATGAGGCAAGGGTCGCGAATTGGAGACTTGACCCCCTTGCATACAATGACGCATTCGTCAGGTGTTTGGTGGTTTTGAAATTATGTATGTACGTTAAGTTGTTTTTTTTCTTTTAAAAACAAACAAAGACACGTCGGTGAACATTATCTAAAGGTGCATATACATGATGCGATTTTTCGCGTGTAAACGCTCATCGTATGCAATTTGTCATAGTTAGCGCGACGCTCATCGGCACGTTCAATGGGCGGGGGGCTTAGCAAATCGTACGAAAAATCGCATCGTGTAAATGTACCTTAAGATCATTATGAGAATTCAAGATGTTTAGGACATTCAAAAGTGTATAATAATGTGGCAAAAATCTAGTAAAACGTTGCACTCTCCCTAAGACCTTCAAATAATTTCTTTGGAACCTTAAATCTTTTAAAACAGTTTTGGTCTGTAAAATTCTGTCTAAAGGATACAGTCTTGATCCTGTTTCTTGTATTTTGTTTCATAAATATATACATAATAGCTTTATTGTTATTTAGCCGCCGGATAAATGTTTGTAGGATCTACATGATCTGCAAATATTTATCTCGGGTCTGGGTGTTTCTATATATGTAATATTATAAAGAGGAAAGATTTGTTTGTTTGTTTGTATGTTTGTTTGAAATGAATATGCTCCGAAACTGCTGGACCGATTTGAAAAATTCTTTCACCAATAGAATCCTACATTATCCCTGATGAACATAGTGAAGGATTATTGTGGTGCAATTATATACTATGTGGATTGCTGATTACTAAATAATAAAGAGTTTAGAAATTGAGAAAGTTTTATTCCGTATTACACTTTTGACAGTTACACGAGCAAGGGCGGGAAACATCACTTGACAGCTAATGTCAGATTACCACAGACAATGATAAATACAAGAAGGTTGCGTTCACACTCTAACACCCACCCTTGAACGCAAGCCCCATTTTAGCTAAACAATATTTATGTTTCTCAGAAGTTGTACCTTTAGTTAAAATATCTGCTATCATCTCAGTCCCCTTACAATAACAAAACTTAATATCACAATCAATAACATGTTGCTTAAGAAAATGATATCTAATGTCTATATGCTTTGTCCTCGGTAGGTAACAATCACTTGTAGAAAGTTTAATTGCACTTTGACTATCACTGAAGATGATTAGAGGTTTCTCTGTATGATGATCCAGCTCGCCGTGAAGCTGGCGCAACCATAGCGCCTCCTGCGTGGCTGAAGACATGGCCATATACTCCGCTTCTGCAGTTGATAGGGCCACAGTTTGCTGCTTACGTGAAGACCAGGAAACAGCGCCCCCCTGAAACATAAATATATAACCAGTGCACGACTTGCGGTCTAGGTCGTCACTGGCCCAGTCTGCGTCACAGTATCCCATGATACTTGGATTACCATCTTTGGTATATATCAGACTCAGATCTTTGGTACCTTGTAGGTATCTCAATATCCTTTTTAGAGCAGCAATATGTCCAGTCTTGGGTTCATTGTTAAATCTGCTCAATGTATTGACTGCAAATGAAATATCAGGTCTTGTACCTTGTGCTATGTAGAGTAAGCAGCCAATGACCTGTCTGTATGGATAATCAGCTTTGACTACAGCTTCTGCATCATGGCTGAATTTCAGTCCAACTTCAATAGGAGTATTCACAGCCTTACATTCTGACATTCCAAATCTATCCAAAACTTCATTGATATATTTCTTCTGGTCTAGCATGATTGAATTTTCATTCCTTATTATATTAATTATATTGAAACCCAGACATTGACTTGCTTTACCTAGATCTTTCATCTCGAAATGATCCATTAGCTCCTTTTTCAACAACTTCAAAGTACTTTGTTGAGAAGTAAAGATTAGTAGGTCATCGACCCACACAGCAATGTATGTATTCTTCTGTACATTGTAGTAAACACATGGATCAGTTTTACATTGTTGCAAGCCCATTGTTTGCAGTACATTGTTCAATTTTATATTCCATAATCTGCTAGCTTGCTTTAAGCCATACAAGGATTTATGTAAATGGCATACCTTTGATCTTTGTACATAACACTCAGGCTGTTCCATGTAAATATCAGTGTCTATCTCTCCTTGCAGGAATGCAGAAACAGCATCCATCTGCTCAATCTCAAAGTTATTCTTGGCTGCAAGGCTGAATAAATATCTCATAGTGGCATACCTCACTACAGGAGAATATATTTCTTCATAGTCTAAGCCCTTTCTCTGTGCAAATCCTTTAATGACCAACCTTGCCTTATGATGAACTATTTCTCCACTCTGGTCAGTTTTTGTCTTAAATACCCACTTCGCGGGTAAAGCTCTTTTGTCAGGTGGAAGATCAGTTAAGCTCCATGTCTTGTTCTTCATTAAAGAGCTATATTCTCGTTCCATGGCTCTCTTCCACTGTGGAGCTTGTGGGGATGACAATGCTTCCTGAACTGACTGTGGATCAGACAATTTTGTGTACATACAGTACATATTACTCTCATCAGCCAGTTTGTCTGTTTTATTACGCGGCCTCAGCGTAATATTACTGTCATAGTTCTGACATACTTGTCTCGGAGGCTGATAGGTTATGTCTAAATCATCTGTGTCTGTATAGTACTCACTTGAATCATCATCTTGTGAATCAGTCTGACGCTTGGTACCTGTGTTTTGTGGCTTGTCATGGCAACTTTCATCTTTTCCTGATGAACTGGTGCTTTCTGATGGCAGGCTCCTGTCACAAGTAACAATTGTAGTATCATTCGTACATGGCATGCTATTAGCAAATTTTTCATGAAAGGTTACATCTCTGCTTTTAATTATTTTTCTGCTTTTTGTGTCTAGTAGTCGGTACCCTTTTGTATTATCACAATATCCCACTAATATCATTTTTGTTGCCTTTTTGTCCCATTTTTGCCTCTTTTCTTTCGGTATGTGCACCATGGCATCGGAGCCAAATATTCTGATGTGAGACAAATTTGGCTTATACCCATGCCACATTTCAAATGGAGTTTTCCCTCCTAGGCTCTTGGTTGGACAACGATTTGTGATATAGGCAGCTGTGGCTACAGCCTCTGCCCAGTATTGTTTTTCTAAATTAGCATAAAACAACATGCATTTAGCCCGCTCTACTAGGGTACGGTTCATACGTTCTGCCAGACCATTGTGCTGGGGAGTATAGGGTGTTGATGTCTGATGCGTTATTCCACATTTAGTTAGATAATTTTCAAAGTGGTGATTGCAATATTCTGTGCCATTATCTGTTCGGAGGATTTTTATCTTTCTTTCTAACTTGACTTCTACTTTTGCTTTAAAATTTTTGAATATCTCCAGAGCATTCAGTTTGTCTTTCATTAGGTATACATGAACCATCCTTGTATAGTCATCAACAAAAGTTATAAAGTATTTCATACCTGAGCAAGACAAGTTCTCCATCGGTCCACACAAGTCGGAGTGAATGAGCTCTAAAGGCTGTGTAGCTCTCGATCCCTCATTGTTGAATGAAAGTCTTGTCTGCTTACCCTCTGAACAGTGTATGCATCTGATGGCATCATTTTTCCCCTCGGTTATACTCACTCCCTCAGCACAGGCAGGTAACTTATTTACATCTGAAACATTCAAGTGCGCCATACGCAAATGCCATAAATAAGCGTTATTTACATTTTTGTTCTCACATGATAAGTGGGCAGTCTCAGAGTTACTTACAGTATTTAGTACATAAAGCTTATTGTTGAGAGTAGCAGAACAAATAAGCTTTTCATTTTTATCATGAATGTTGCATCCTTTGTCATTGAATGTTACATTATAACCACTCTTGACTATGCTACTCACAGAGAGTAGGTTGGCTGCTAAACCAGGTACATACAGAACATTTTTCACCTGAATATTCTGTCCGTGTCCCAAGTCAATATTTATGCATCCGACTCCTTCTACTGACAGTGGTTCTCTGTTTGCTACAGTTATGCTTTTCACTGGTGGTTTGGTGACATTATACATCCCATCACGTTCACTAGACATGTGCATGGATGCACCGGAGTCTACAAACCACTTGCCACTTACTTCGCTTGATGTAGCTGAAAAAGCTGCAACAAAATTGGTGCTATCTCCACCTTCACACTGTTTCTTTAAAGTTTTCTTGGGCATCTTACAGAACTTTGCAAAGTGACCGTGCTTGCCGCAATTATAACACCGAGGCCCTTTTGTATTTCCTTGATATTGGCCATTCTTTGTCTTCTTATAGTTTGTGTATAAAGCTGTTCCGGAGTCTGTAGATTTTATTTCTTGTAACAGCTTTGTTTTAACGAGGTCAGCGCTAATCTGTACACCTGAACTTTCCAGCCCCATTATCATGGGCATATATTTGTCTGGAAGACCTGCAAGCATCAAAGTTCCAAGCCACTCTTCATTGACTTCAAAGTCAATATTTCTCAATTTGTGTGCCGTCGTCATAATCTTGTTGACGTAATCTTCGACACTACTGCTTGACTCCAGTGACGTGTTCACTAAATCCTTCAGTAAACCTACTTTTCTTGTTAAACCATTATCATCAAAAGCCCTTTTCAAGTTGTCCCAAACTTCTTGTGCGGTCTTGCAATCTTGCACATGAACGTAGTTTTGAGGCTCGATCAATAGGATTAATTTCGCTTTAGCTTTTACATCCTTTTTGGGATCGGCCTTAGCACCCGTGCTTGGCTCCACACATTCCCAAAGGTCTTCGTGCTCCAGATATGTTTTTATACAAAACTTCCAGGTGGCAAAGTTTTCACGTCCACTAAGTTTTTCCAGGTTAAACATATGCGACGAACTCATTATTGATGATTCTGAGTAGGTTTAGTTTCAAATTGTGTAACGGTACGGCGGCGCGTAACACTGGTTCCTTCGAACTGTTACCGGTAAACTTTTTCGGTCTCAACTTCTTTCCAATCCGTATAACTGATTGCAAACCACGCTCTGCTACCATGAAGGATTATTGTGGTGCAATTATATACTATGTGGATTGCTGATTACTAAATAATAAAGAGTTTAGAAATTGAGAAAGTTTTATTCCGTATTACACTTTTGACAGTTACACGAGCAAGGGCGGGAAACATCACTTGACAGCTAATGTCAGATTACCACAGACAATGATAAATACAAGAAGGTTGCGTTCACACTCTAACACATAGTCTATATTTTATCCCGGGAAAGTGAAGTTTTCCCGAGGGATCGCGGGTAACACCGCGGCGGACAGCTAGTGTATAATATGTATGTATTTACAAACAAAAAGTAAATAAGTAGTATATCAGTTATCTGGTTTCCATAGTACAAGCTTTGCTTATTTTGGGGCTAGATGATGCTGGGTGAAATGTCCAGCATTATTTATTTATTTATTTTAAGTAAAAGTATGTTTATGTGTTTATGTGAGGGAAAATTATTACGCCGGATCATGTCTAACACATAGGTGCTCAGTATCTTAGATGCATCCTAAAATTCACGCATGTCTGTAATATCAGCCTCAATATTGGTTTTAGAGGTTGGCATAATATGCTTGGGTAAACGCAGATTCACGTTTTGCATCCTAAGCAGCGATACGTGGCTTATTGAGGAGTGTATGTGTGGAATATCAACAGAATTGCAATATACAATCAATTTACTAAAGTTCTGCTATGATATAATTCGGAGATTTCCGTGGGTATAAATAAGATATGTTTAATTTAAACATACATACATACATACATAAAGTCACGCCTCTTTCCCAAAGGGGTAGGCAGAGACCACGGATCTCCAGTCGCTACGATCCTGACACACAACTTTCGCCTCATTCACTCTCATTACATTCTTCATACATGCTCGTCGGTTTAGGGTACTTTTGACCTGGCCCTTCTCCAAAATGTCGCCAATTTGATCCAAGAAGGTTCGCCTAGGTCTTCCCCTTCCAGCTGTCCCATGCACACTCGCCTCATACACTTGCTTTGTCAAACGATTGTCATCCATCCTCTCTACATGCCCAAACCATCTTAACATACCTTTCTCGATCCTCAACACTACATCTTCTTTCACTCCACACTGTTCCCTTATCACACTATTTCTCACTCTATCATTCAACGTTACCCCACACATACTACGCAACGCTCTCATTTCAACAGCATTCACTCTACTCTGATGTTTTTTCTGCCACACCCAACTTTCACTTCCATACATCAATGTCGGTACCAACACTCCTCTATGAACTGCCAGTCGTGCCTTGTCGGACACTTTCCGGCTGCTCATAATACATATATTTTTAGCTTTTTCTTCTCCTTGTCGTGTCACTTGTTGCATTTGACACATGTTTTCGAACTTGTTAGGTTCTACGACAATTAAAGCCATGTATTCCAATTATTGCCATGTATCTGGTGTGGTTGCTGGTTGTTTTTATGTATAATATGTATGTATTTACAAACAAAAAGTATATAAGTAGTATATCAGTTACCTGGTTCCCATAGTACAAGCTTTGCTTAGTTTGGGGCTAGATGATGCTGTGTGAAATGTCCAGCATTATTTATTTTTTATTTATTCACTGAGAAAAATATTTCAGAAACAAAGTTTTGCATGGTTTTAGCTGCTACTGCCGTGCAACAATATGTCTACCACAGAGTCTACCTATCTGGCCGCCAGACATCCTACGTTTTTCTACCCTACTTCTGTACTCTCAAGATACCAGCTCCTCGTGATTTTAAACGTATTCAAAAAGAGGACGTTTTGGGTTTGACTGTATGTCTAAATTTTTGAGTGTCAAATAATATCTCCATCAGCTGTTGTTTCCGATTTTCAGTGTATTTTTGTTGACTAAGCTCTTGTTGTCTTATCAAAACTGTTCACTGCAGCAAATTGAAACTAAAGCAATTTTCGTTTCTCTCGGGTATTTCAATTTGGTACTCATCCCACGTCTTAGTTCAGTGGACATAACCTGCTTGTAGCTTATTGACTTGGATCCTTGTATGAACACAGCGAAATGGTCCTTCATTGAACGTATAAACGAAGATTGCTCATCCCAGTAGTTTTGTATTGTCTGCAGGATTCAATATTCGTCTTTATTCGTTCATTTTGTTTGAAACTATTCAACTCTTTACTTGATTCCTCTACATATTCGAAGATATACGAATGCCGACGGTGACGAACGTGTAGAGGGTCTATTCGCCTGTCATCGCCTATCATATTCTATCTAAATAAAAAAAATCCAAATGAACAAAGCCCAAGCCCAACTATTGCCGAACTATTAATCCAAATAATAGTTCGGCTCCAAATAATAATAATAGTTGGGCGGATGTAAAGGTGCATTTACAAGGTGCGATACGATTTAGCACCGCACGTCAATTTTCCCGTGTGAACGCTCATCGTATGCGATTTGTCTTAGTAAAATCGCATACGATGAGCGTTCACACGGGAAAATTGACGTGCGGTGCTAAATCGTATCGCTCCGTGTATATGCACCTTTACTATTTTTGTTTGTATATAATTGGAGTTCGGATGTCTCGACATTTTTAATCATTTTTTTTTTATATCAAAGGTGTTGTTTATAAATCGTTTATAGATAGATAAACACTTTATTGTACACAAAAGAAACACATAACAGGAACACAAAATAACAAGTAGGTACAATGGGCGGCCTTGTCGCTAAAAGCGATCTGTTCCAAACAGCCTTTGGATGAACTAGAAAAGATATAACAGAAAAACGGCGGTGTACAAAAAGCTTTAGCAGAAAAAAGAATAACAATGGAAGAACTCATTGTCTTGAATAATATAAAACAAAAATTAAATACTTAGATACGAAAATGGACTATTAATTTAAATCAAAGAAAAAATTAATAAGGAAACGCAAATATAGTAGGTTTTACAGATTTATAGTAGATGTGTAAAATGTAAAATATTCAGTTTCATTCGTCATTCGTCAATGTAAAGTATAAACTTAAGAAATATATTCAATTCGTTATCCTATCGTTTCATATTGCAAAAATGAGTTTTTGAATTACATTACCATATGATTTGCTCATTTCTATTCGAACCGATATTGTTCTAGTTTTTTAACCGTGTCAATTGTTATTCAAGAATGTATTTGCGAAACCAGACTAAAGGTTAAAATGGATATAAAATTGAAAACGGTTTTATATTACCTTACTAAGTAGAATTTTTACTTCAAAACACACACAATATCTACTTACTTTTAGGTTTTGAATTAAAATCTCAACTAAATATAAGTCAATAACATTAATATTATAAAAAAATATTGTCTATGCCGTCGAGTTAAAGATCTATCCAAGAAAACTTAACCTTCACGCGTCAACTGTAATTACTAAGCCCACTGTACTCCATTTACTAGCTAATAGACCAGCGGAAGGGAATGACGGAAACCACTTGTTCAAGGCGTATTATTCTTTATTCCTGCAAAGGGGTGTTATTATGGTAATAATAGTTTTTTGTTTTTTTAGTGAGTATGAATATGTTTTATTTGATTGACTTAGACAAAAGTTTGAGTCTGTGCCACGAAAAATCCTTTCGGAGTCTCGTCTAAAGATTTTTGTAAGTAAAAGACTTTTTGTAAGTTCTGCCTAATTCCGTAGGACTTTTTGAAGGACTCAAAGGGAATTTCATAAATTTTAAGAAATTAAAGGTCAAACTAATCTTCATTAGTCTCGGAAAAAACTGTAGCGCTTTTTTGTAGAAGTTTAATAAGAACTTGAAGTGTGGAATTTGCCAAATTATAGTCTGCTTGTATTATCTTGTAATTGATTAGGAAATTGCACACTACATTATAATGCGCCAATGATTAACTGAATTATTTTTGCACTCGAAAGTGATACTTAAACCCAATTAATAGCCAATAACCATTTGAAACGAGACCTAATTGGCTATCGATAATGCGTCATGTAATTGTGGCTTTTTAGGGTTAACATGAATTAACGGTGGTTCGTTAACTATAATTTTGACGTTATTTATCATGCCTTGTTAACTTTTTTGTTTTGTCTTGCCACTTGTTCTGATAAACCAGTGAGATGAAAGGAATTTAAGTGGGCCTGATAAAATACTGTTGTATAGGTACATGTTTTAGGTTCGGTGCAATTTTAGAACGACTAGAAGTTAAACATCTGCCTCCACTAGACCACCAGTGCAGAAAGAACATAAAGGTGGTAAGTAAGTAAGTTCGTATGAGTCAGTGGCCAACTCTGGTGACGGAGTTTTTAGGCCGCCTTAAGGCCTCCGTCATGGCTTAACGACTTAAATAGCCGGGACCAAAAATTTAACGTGCCCTCCGAAGCACGGAAGCGCTCAGATGAAAATGCCACTGTCTATAAAGGTGGTACGCACGAAACATTCGCGCCGAACGCGCTGCATTGTCAATTCAATAGAGGAAATGCTGAGACGTCAGAAGCTAGCCGAATTTCTGACGTCATCAGTATTTTTTGTTTAGAAAAATGACTGCGGCGCGTACGGCGTGGACAAATGTGCGATCAGCTTTACTTTACTTCACTGCTGGCTGTACACTCAATAGATAAAGACAATCGATGCAGAACTGTCAAAATAGAATGACCTAATGAGTGAAAGTTAGACAAGTTTGTTTCGGTGCTAATTCGCTACGGTGATGAAAGAGAGATTTGCAGTTTTTGTCTCTAAACAACTTTATAAGAAAGCCACTGTTTAGATAATGGTTTTATAATCAGTATAAAATGTAGAAGCTTTAAGACAAAAGGGTTAGATCAAAGGGTTAATTAAAATATTAATTAAATCTCAAAGAATCTGTCAGAAATGTAGCTGTTGTAATAAAAAATTGAAATAAAATGTAGGCATGGCTTAGCGGATAATGAACGCGAAAACAGCAATTTAAGTGAAGGCACATTTTGTCAGCGAATTCACGTTCGTGAACGCGAAATCACGACGGAACATGTCGATTTGAACCCAAGACCTTAGATCATAAGATTAAGCATGAATACTTACTACTAGTAAGCAACAAAAATATTGTGCACCTCAGCAATTTTCGTCTTGGTTCTGAAATCTCTGACGCGATGATTCACATTCGCTGTCATCCAAATCTTGAAGACTGGCGGGATGGTGATAGAATGGTTGCATATTCGGAAAAAAAAAATTTCATACAAAACAAGAAGTTTACCGAGGCGCATAATATTTGTGGTAAACTGTTAAGTACATAATATACACGAGCCATACATTACTCATGTCATGTTAATACATAATTGCCGAAAAACTTACGCACTTTCACGCTACCGTGACTTCGAAAATTGCCAGCATTATAATTGTACACTTAGCACTAGTTTCTAACGTGGTCATTTAATCAACAGAAGCGAGCGGCTTTGTTAGTAGTGAAATGTAATTCATTTTGAGATTCAAGATGAGACTGCATTAATAAAAGAAATACAATGAAAATTTTGATTGTCTTTTAACTAATTCTTATCTATTATTATCCCACTTTATTTTGAAGGAAAAAAAATTACATTAAATAAAAATCTGGTGTTTGGCACACTAGATTTTTATATAAATGTATTTTTTTAATGTAATATTGTTAAGGAATAATGAATAATAATTATCTTTGAAGCTTTGTAGCTTGTTAGTTAAGTCACAAAATGTATTTGGTGTTTTTTCGAGGTTCAGTAATAAAAGTCTCAATGGATTCATTTTGTAGGTGAAAAGCTGATTGCACATAGTAACATGTCCACGCCCTACTATAGAAAAAATACTGATGACGTCAGAAAATGCGGCTCGCTTCTGACGCCTCAGTATTTCCTCTATTGAATTGACAGTTCGGCGCGTACGGTGCGAATGTTGTGCGACTACCTTAAGAGCCTATAGTACGCCGCCATTTTGTAAGCGGGACAGCGAGTGTGATTTGTTTGGCGTGTGAGGAGTACAGAGCTATGGATGCGCAAGGTTATTTACGGCGCTAAAACACTTTTTAGCTAATTAAAGGTACAAAAACAAAAAAAGATCGAAATTCGGAACAACGGGACCACGTAGTGTACTAAGCTGAGTTTAGATACAAAGTTTTACTAGTCTAGCTAAAGTAGTTATTGAGTACTTTTGTTTTTAAGTAAAATTCAGAGGGAAGTTTGTGATTATTTTCTATCGAGAAAATATTTAGTAATCGTGTTTTCACTACAATGGAGCAACAGTTTATATCCTCAACTATAATATATATTTTTTTCAATAATATTGGTTCAATACTTTTATAGATATGATCCAGAGTCGAAGCAGTTTTGAGGTAGTACGCGCCCTTAAGAGGACTCTTCCCGGCGCGTCTATCGTCAACGCGAGCATGGTTGAAAAGCCTGTTGTTTCATCCAGCGCAATGTTAAAAGAGGCAAACCGAAAAGAGAGAGATAGCTATCACAATACTTGGCAGCATCAGTAACCAGTGTTATCACTGAACTAAATAAGTTGCAATAAACAAAAGTCAATGCCACTAGAAAACTGAATTCCTACACTCTAGTAACTCCATATCTAATGCATAAGCATTTCGTAAAAGCCATTTAAGTATAATAGCTGTTTCAAGTGTTATTGAATTATGAAAGCTTGTTACCACATTTTTTGAATATTCAAGGTTAATTAATAGAGACACGCGCCTGAAAAACAATACTGGGGTAAATTTTAGAATGACACAAATAAAAAAACTAGGGGTGGTATAGAGGATAGTAGAAAACTACAAAAAATATAGTAGAGTTACTAGACGACCTCTATGGCGCAGTGGGTGAAAACCCGCTTGGGACGCAGGTTGCGGGTTCGATCCCCGCCGCGGGATAAATGTTTGTATGATCTGCAAATATTTATCTCGGGTCTGGGTGTTTCTATGTATAATATGTATGTATTTACAAACAAAAAGTATATTAGTAGTATATCAGTTATCTGGTTCCCATAGTACAAGCTTTGCTTAGTTTGGGGCTAGATGATGCTAGGTGAAATGTCCAGTATTATTTATTTATTCATAATTTCACTGAAGAGTCGTATTGGCCAATTTTCATGTCTGGAATTTGAACTCACGTCTTCAGGATTGAATCTAGGCACAATTTTTCTCAATCTACGGTTGATATCTGTATTAGTATTAGTTTACCTATTTTTGCTTTGGAATTATCGTGATAGATGGCGAGACGAGCTGGACTCTCACCTAAGAACATGGCCTGTTACAGCGTTGGATCGCGAAGAGTGGAAAAAGGGAAGGGAGGCCTTTGCCCTGCAGTGGGACGAGAATGGCTAAATAATAATAAAATAATAATAATTATCGTGATGCGTACGCGCACGTCCGTACTTTGAAAGCTGCGCGTGCGCGTTTATGTCTTTTGTATGAAACCATGCTTGTTGTAGAAATCAACCAAAATCCTCTATAGAACTTCATTTGTTCTGAATACTGTATATTTTTTTAAATAGCATTATTTATGTTTATAAAGCACTAGAAGCAGAGGTAGTCTAGCAGCCAGGTGGGTGGATGATGATTATAGAGATCTTAGAGAAAAAGACTTGGATGTGAACATCCCAGGGCCGAATAGAGTGGCGTTGAGAAGGCTTATGCCCAGTGGAGGGCTATTTTTCAGCTGCCAACGCTATCAAAACATCGTGACTTATTAGGTGGCCTAGAAATTCCGTCCTATGAGTTGGCTACTAACTCACACAAACTTACTTATAAAAGGCATAAAAATAAATCAAAATGTTTTTCACTCTTCTTTCATACCCACGCACCTACGTACCCTTTCGTACATAATACGAATAATCCAATCTATTCGAATTTATGGATCTAGAGGCGTATAACGAGCCCTCAATTTCCTTTTCAGCTTCGATCTATTCAGGACGCTAAAGCATTTCCTCCGCTCCAATCACCGCTCGGAATATTATTATTGAAATAGGCTTTATGAGTGCTTCGATGTGAACTTAATATAAAGGTACAAATTCAATACAAAATACCCGTGTTATGTGAATGTTATTTGAATATGGAACTATTCATAACAAAAGATAGTATTCTATTATTGCAATATTTCTAAAAATGATTGACCCATCAGAGAATAAAATATCACATTTCCAACTACTAGTTGCGCTCCGTGGTGTTGCACACGGTCCATAATCAAATATGTGATGTTACAGACTATACCTACCTCTGTGCCAGATTTCCTCCATATCCATTCAATAGCTTTTACGCGACAGAGGAACACAAGTAACCAACTAAACGCTTCCATGCTTCGGAGGGCATTAAATTGTCGGTCCTGGCTATTAGATCGTAAAGCCATGACAAAGGCCTAAGGGAGCATAAAAAATCCATTGCTAGATTCGGCCACTGACTCATACAAATTTACTTAGAGCTACAAACTTTTTTATTAATATTAAAGTATTTATAATAATATTAAAGTTATTTTAAAAAGAAAACTTCTTTGGGTACTAAACCCGCACCAAATTTCCACAAGCAAGATAACAATTAAGTTACAAGGAAACATTTAACGGAATCTATTTGTCCTGTAGTTTTAGTGCTGAAAGCTCGTTGGGTTAACTTTGTTGTTATTGCTATTGCAGGTGCTCAGTGATTACAGAGAGATTGAAAAGATACACTTAAAACAAACGCTACTAGAAAATAATGTACTAAAAGTAGCGCAATAGGTTGACAAATAAAGACCTTTTTAACCGACTTTAAAAAAGGAGGAAGTTCTCAATTCGTCTGTTGGTTTTTATTTTGGTATGTTTTTATTTTTATAACAACTTGTTTTTTACACATTTTAAACTTTCGCGACTCGAAGACATTTTAAATTTTATAACGGGACTTAATCGCGTAGGTATAACATTTGTTTATTTACCTCGACGTTTCAGTAGCGTTACAGCTACCGTGGTCACGAGAAGAGTCTTCTCGTGACCACGGTAGCTGTAACGCTACTGAAACGTCGAGGTAAATAAACAAATGTTATACCTACGCGATTAAGTCCCGTTATAAAATTTAAAACTTGTTTTTTGTTCCAGGAAACCAACACAATTGAAAACCGTTTATCTTCTATCGGTGAGTTGTATTCATATTGTTTTCATTGCCCTTAAAATAAATAAACAAGATCTCAAATCAAAATCAAATCAAATCATTTATTCAGAAATCTCTTATCGTACATATACATTTTATTATCTTATTTATACTAAGGTAAATTATTACATAGGAGCCTGAACTAGGTAAATCCTGTATCTCAGGCGCGAAGAACATAATACAATTATAAAATCCATACTATATATACTATACTATATATACTATATTACTATATACTATATATATACTATATATACTATACTATATATACTATATTACTATATATAATATTATAAATGTGAAAGTAACTCTGTCTGTCTGTCTGTCTGTCTGTCTGTCTGTTTGTTACCTTTTCACGCCCAAACCGCTGAACCGATTAAGCTGAAATTTGGCATGGATAAAGAGTATACCCCAGGGATGGACATAGGCTACTTTTTTTTGTCAATTACCATAAGGGGGCGGGAAAATAAGGGTTGGAAGTTTGTATGGGGAAAAAAGTTAAGCAACCCTGGGCGCGGTCATAAAAAGGATGGGTGACCGCCGCCAGCCACTTTTTGCACTCTAGATTTTTTAACTTTTTTTTGTATTTTGCATAATAAATTATTTTAAAATTAATGATAAACATGTAACATGTGTATTCCCACCCATCAATATATCCGAACTCCGAAGTTTTGATTTTTTGATATTAAAATATTTTTTCCTTGGCCATAGTTAGAACGCCATCTATCGGTCTAGAGGTCAAAACTACTTTACACTTTTTCTCCTAGGTGGCGTTTCTAGCGGAGATCGAAATACGAAGGAGTATAATCTTCTTTGATTTTGAGTTTTGAAAAGTTAATGGAGATTTTTGTTTAGAGTTTTCGATATTTTTATATTGCTGACGAAGTCGCGGGTAGGTAATATTAGTTAATCGTTTTATTTCGAAATTCAACACCATACAGTACTTGCTAAGTATTCAAAAAAAAATATGTTTCGAGTCAATTTCTTCAAAAAAATTGCCGCTCGCTTCAGGGATTCTATACCAATTACCGTATTCGTTTTGTTCTTAGCATTGCAACATCTGGGTAAGATTCTCCCTACCTCTATCTTGGGATTCTTGAGAGAAACATAAATATAAAAAAAATATTATTATTATATCAAGCGACGGAGTTTTATATTTTGTATATACCTACTCTCGATTCACTCAAAACTCCTCTACTTTGTTCCTAATAATGCGCAGACGAAGTTGCGCGGGTCAGCTAGTATCAAATAAAAAATAAGTATGTAAAATATGACTTAACTCGTAGTTACTTAAAGTATTAGAAATAATTTTAAAGGTAAAAATAGATATTCGGTTCACAACACAAAAGACTAAGTAAGCTAAAAAAATACCTGACCTAAATTTATCAAATCTGAATAAATAAAAATAAAAAGAGTTCTAATTGATTTACATAACATAATAATTATTATTATTTATTGATGACCTCTGTGGCACAGTGGGTGGAAGCCCGCTTGGGACGCAGAAGGTTACGGGTTCGATCCCCACCGCGGGATACATGTTTGTATGATCTGCAAATATTTATCTCAGGACTGGGTATTTCTATGTATAATGTGTATATATTTACAAATAAAAAATATATAAGTAGTATTTCAGACAACATGACACAACAAACAGATGGCAAACCTTGTTCTATAACAAGCTTTGCTAAGTTTGGGGCTAGATGATGATGTGTGAAATGTCCAGCATTATTTATTTGTACTATAGGAACCAGATAATAATATAATAATAATATAATATAATATTTTTATTTTCAAAAAGGTTTACAAAAGGTGTACAAGAAAATTAACAAACTAAAAATACATCATTTTTTATTTTAATTTATAAACCTTGTAGTCTGAAGCATTGTCGCCTCACTCTAACTAAGTTTTCACTTGTATGTAGACATGAGGAGATTCTGTTTCGGCTATCTCGGTCATCTTTATGCACTGTGTCTTGATGTGAGTCTGCTTTATTTTTATGACGTATTTATTCCCTTATACTAAGAAAAGAATACCTATATTTAGTTGATATCAAACTTTGATTCATCGAAGATTTTTACTGCTTAAATCTAGCTAGATACAAATTATAATTAACCTAATTAAAGTTACTTTTTTACTTTCTATAATACTTAATGTACTTATTTTACCCACTTAGCCTTTGTTGTGTAGAGTTTGTGTAATGTAATGTTGTGTTAGTGTAATGTTGTGTAAGTGTAATGTTGTGTTAGTGTAATGTTGTGCTAGTGTAATGTTGTGTTAGTGTAATGTTGTGTAATGTTTGTGTGTGATGATTGTTGTTAAGATTGTATCAATATTTTTTTATTTGATTTAGGAAAACTCGGGGATAAGAAAGGATTTACTGAGACTTTAGATAACTGATTTACAACTCATATACTTTTTATTTGTAAATATATACATATTACCCATAGATTTATCTCAAGACTGGGTATTTCTATGTATTATACATATAATATTTGCAGATCATACAAACACTTATCCCGTGTTGGGGTTCGAACCCGCAACCTTCTGCATCCCAAGCGGGCTTTCATCCAGTGCGCTACAGAGGTCGTTTATGATTGTAAATAACTGTGGGCGTCCGAACGTCTTCAAAGACGTCTTGGCTACCACGATAGCCAGAACTGGCACAATTCCTTTATTAACACGGCAAAGAGCCAACTTACTTGGAAACTCAGTTTCGGTTTTGGGTAGTATAATGATTGGTATTTTATCGTAGATGCATGTTCTGAACTCAATATTCCTAGTTTTAGCTGCCAAGTCACATTTTAGTTGTTTAGTTTTCTATGTAGTTTTTATAAAGGAAACGTTAATGAAGCACGTGAACATACGATATTACTTTAGAAACTATTAAACTAATTTAAAATTCTTCATATGTGAAAATCATTGTATATTTAGACGCGCTCCTCAAATAAGTAAGTTCTAATGAGGCCAAGTCTGGTGAAATTTTAGGCCGCCTCCTAAAATAATAAAAAAAAAAAATCTGATATTTAAAAATCCATATAGTTTTTATCTAGGCCAAGAGCCGTCAATAAACGCGTCTAATCCTCACTACCAGAGCGTCTAACTGCTTATTGCAACGAGAAACTCGCGTAAAGTGAAACCTTTTCAACTAAACACGTCTTTTTTGAAATTGCACGGAACGAGACGAAAGTCCAGTGATTACCTCTTTACCGAGCACGCTTCTTACTGGCTTTATTTTCTTTCTAATTAGCTACAGTATTACTATTAAGCGATGCATGCGAAGGCCTTCGAGCACCGCGTCTCAGAGGTTTTCAAATACAACTCGATGAATAAATGATGCTGGGCATAATTTTTTTGTAAATACATAGAAAACCCAGACCTGAGATAAATATT
The DNA here is from genome assembly GCA_963565295.1 of Epirrhoe alternata. Lineage (NCBI taxonomy): Eukaryota > Metazoa > Arthropoda > Insecta > Lepidoptera > Geometridae > Epirrhoe > Epirrhoe alternata. Next base: position 4,161,559 of record OY751381.1, on the reverse strand, counting down.
TTCCGATCAAACAAACATTTATCCTGCAGCGAGGATCGAACCCGCTACCTCCTTCGGCCCAAACGGGCTTTCACCCGCTGCGCCACAGAGGTCGTCATTTCGATATTTACTTAACTATTTAATAAAAAGTAAGAGAGAAATATAGTAACAACAATTCTGTAATCAATATTACAAGAGTTATATTGATTACAGAACAAAATCAAGACTTTATCTCGACTCTTAACTTGTTATAAGACAGATAGAACATACGAGTAAACAAGCTTTATGCTAACAATCTGCACCTAAACGAATATATTATAGAAACAGTCCAACGGGAAGGCACCGTGGCTCCGCTCTCACATTGTCAGGAAGCGGCATTGTTCTGTCCCCGAGGCGTCCGCACACGATTATGAATCTTATGGTAATAACTCATATTTGCATACCTGAGCGTGCAGTTTTCATTACCCTAAACTGCTTTGTTGTATATGGACAGACATGCGGATTAGGGTCATTATCCTGATATTATTATCATCCAATGCTAAGGAGATACATCTAGCATTTTACTATCCATCCTACTAGGTACAATAAATAAACTTTTTGTGTACTTTGGTATGATTGTGTGTAAGTAGTCTGTAAAAGCTATCAACGCAAAATGCAAGCATTTTCCTATGTAATCGCATCCTTACCAGACAATATAAATAGTGCAATCTGACCGCTATGTGTGCATTCTGTGCCATCGATTCAGTCGTCAGTAGAAAGCAGTGACAGAGATAAATGTCTTTTTGCACACAATAGTAATGGTACGCCATTATTTCGCGGTTAGATGTTTTATTTCTTCATGCTTGTGTTGAAAAAGTTACTCTGAGTTTTCGCATTATCCACTGCGTAAATGTTGAAATCGTTTTTGTATCGAAACTTTTGATATTGTTTAAAAACTGTGTTGGTGTACCTTATAAAACAGTACTATGTCTAAATCACCTAGTTCTCTAAAGTAATAAGAGTAGTAACAACGAAAATAGTATTCCAAAAAGTTTAAAATTACAAAATTATGGTTTTTAACCGTGTTTAATTACGGAGTTCAAAACTAGATGGCGCTGACGGTGGTGTCGGTAACACTTAGGTGTCAGTCTTAGTTCAATAGATTTCTACCATCTCAAAAATGCCCAACGCGCCTAAAGGAGTTTTCACTTCAAAAATGTTAGTAATTTGCGTAAGGAATGTAAAAACAAGAAAACTTTACGAAATTGTTCGTGATCGTAAAACCGCAGGTTTTCCGTGTCTATGTGAATTATTATGTCTTCTTTAGTACCTACCTATATTTATTACTAAGTAAAGTACCTACTTTACATTAGAAATTTGCTTATATAAACGTTTTGCGGCCAAAATTATAAGCATCGTTATAGAATTATTCTGAGTCTGGGCATTTGGATGTTATCGTCTAGTAGTTTCCGGTATCTATGTAACTGTTAGATGTCAAATGTATTTAATATTATAAACTTAATCCTCTTTCTGATATAATTTTAAATAATTAAATGATTTTCTTATGAAAATTTCAAAGAGAGTTGCTGTAATATAATAAAAAAAGTTTGTCAGACAATATATCAATCCAAAGTTTCGAAGCACCAACAAAAACAAGCGTCAGACAAAACAGCTGACGACGTGGAACATCATCACAATCAATAAAATAATCGTTTATTATAAAAGTCTGCAAGAAACTTGTACAATGACCATTAATCACGAAGTTTGTAGACAGCGTCTCCGCGTCTCATTATTTATTCATTGCAAAGCCGGGTTATTGGTTATCAACAAAATGACTTAACATTTTCTCTTTATCTTTTTTGCAAAGCTTAACCGATGTCACTAAATCACAAAATTTTATAAGACTATTTTAATACTCAGGGGCCGTATTCGCAACACGATTTCTGACTTCAAGGGCCTATTTTTCAAACGGTCCTAACCTAGGACCAAATATTCCAAACCAAAAAATTGGCCTTTGAAAAAAATCGTGGTGGGAAGCATCCGAATATTCATCAAACGAACGAAAAAAGGAACGCGAATACGGCGCCAGGGATAGATTGAAGGCTTAATCTACGTATTATTTTATGTAATCAAGAGTTATGAAATTATTCTTAGTGTAAAATGTATTGGTCACTATAGTAAGTTCGTATTAAAGCACCGCATTGTTTTAGTATCCATATATGCCACATAAATCATCGCTATAAAGCTCATTTCACGCTAAACCGAAGTGACACAGGCCTAGTTAAAACCTGTCTGTTGGCATTACCTTATTACTTACCACGATCACAACTCCTTTCAGAATTGCACGATTATTTTGTCACTTCAATTCACATTACTTGCTCAGTTAATTTGATGCCTGATTATCTAGAATCGAACGCGTAATGTATGATAGTGAGAGTAGAGTTTACGTGTCTTGCCAAATATGAGAGGCTGGTATTGAATGAGGCCGAAGTACTTGGTCAGTAAACTGGTTTTGTTCATTATCAAAAGTCAATAACTCTCCGATGCATGCAGAGTCATGGTCGAATCTATGCCGTAATAACCACAAAAGTCGTTGGCCTGTATTAGAAGATGCTATCTAACATCATTTTATTAGAAAACTCTGAAGTTTTTTTCATTGGCTTTTTGACTTATTTAATCACTACAGTTTAAAGTTAATGTGATAAAAAAATATGTTTTTTTATTTCTTTTTGAAATCATAATATAACTTTCATTTTCAAAAGTAATATTTGAATAGATATAAGAAAAAAACAGCGTTTTTAGTACAAAAATATTCGGTATTGTTGATTTACGGAAAGCGATATTTGTAGATGACTGCGATAAATTCAAACGAGACTGGGTGTTTTTACTTTCATCGGAATTCAGCTTTCGCTTTTACATTTAAGGTGAAGAATCATCCTTTAGTTTCTCTTTAGACTCGCCGATTTGATAAGGCTGTTGAGTGTATTGCATTTTTTATTTAAAACCAGCTGAGTTGACGGCTGAGGAAAATAAATAAATAAATAATAAATAAATAATGCTGGACTATTCACACAGCATCATCTAGCCCCAAAGTAAGCAGAGCTTGTGTTATGGGTACTAAGATGACTGATATATTACTTATATACTTTTTGTTCGTAAATACATACATATTATACATAGAAACACCCAGACCCGAGACAAATATTTGTAGATCATACAAACATTGGTCCCGCCGCGGGGATCGAACCCGCAACCTTTTGCGTCGCAGGCGGGCCTTCGCCCACTGCGCTACAGAGGTCGTCAAATGGAAGAAGAATACTAATAAGTAATGTGCCAACCACACTAAAGGACAAGGTTAGAAAGATGATGGTATGAAAGTGGTCGATGAACTAATAAAAAGTACAAGATTTCAAAAAGTGGGCAAAGATCCATAATTTCTATGGATGGCTAGAAATAGAAGACGAAATCGGAAAGGGGGCAAGCGGCGAACAGACCATTGTATCATTGGACAATGCATCAAAAAATATTATTATAAATCCATCAAAAAATATGATTACCAATTTCAACTTATTATAATTTTAGTAACAATCAACATTTTTAAGCATTTAATAACGTTTGAAACAACACTTCACACACATCCTATTCGAACAATAAAATATAATGTGACGGAAAGTAAATATTTACTTTGCAAATACAACTGTTTTTGTTTGTTCTATCGCATATGTACCTACCGGATGAGTAAATAGGTCATAATAATCCAATGTTGGCTTTAGCGATTTGGTGAATGTGAGGGTTCCAAGTTAAAACTGTTATAAATTTTCACACATACAAAAATATAGAGAAGTATTTTATGAAGCCAGTCTCTATAAATGTATTAAAATTTAATTGATTGGGAACACAAAAATGAAGCTTAGAATTCTTGCTAATGTTTAAGATACTTACCTATTTGTTCAGATGTAGGAAGATACGAGGAAAGTCTCGGACGTAATCTAATATTTACTGAGTATTTATTTGTTTAGCAAATATTCGATTCCACTATTTATTTGTCCGATATCATCCGGCTTTTTATAGACTAGCAACTAGGGGGGGTTAATATTAGTAAATCTTATTTTTAGTAAATAATGACCTCACTCTGCCTGATGTTAAGCAGTAGTGAGGTCTAAGATGGAGCATGCTGACCTAGAAGGAACCTATTTACTCTTGATTTGAAGACCCCTAAATTGTACTTTTCGGGAAATACAGAGCCCGGCAATGAGTTCCACAATTTTGCGGTGCGTATGAAAAATGTGGACTCAAAACGCTTTGTACGAACTCTGGGAATGTCGACCATGTACAAGTGGCGTCTTTCCGGGAACCTGTTGGCCCGATAAAAGAATGGGGATGGTGGAACTAAATTGTGGAGTTCTTGTGCACACTCTCCGAAATGAAGTCGATTTTTTTTTAGTTGTTTCTTTATGACAAAATTGCCATGCAGATCAAAAACTGCCTGGAAATAAGAGTGTTACTTATATTCAAGAATAAGAATACATTCCTCACAAGAATTCCTGATAATCAGTCACGAAATGGTCGTGGTGTAACTTACACAACATAATCCGTCCTTGGTAGATTGTTAAAGGTCTTTCTGTGCAGTAATATAGGTACTGCTTTCGTTCTTTGGCTAAGTTGATCGCGTCTAAATAGATGTTAAGCGATGATAGATTTCTAGTGCCTTAAAAACTCCGTCACCATTAAATACAAAAAACGAACTTACTTGGTAGTGACTAAAGTAAGTTCGTTTGAAATGTCCTAGTGCAAGAATACTCTCTGGGTGGTAAGGATATCTGTTGTAATCTGTATTGCCAAATCTGCCCTAAAATTAAGTTGTTTGGCTTCAACCCACTCGTACTGTTGCTCTTAATTTATAGAGCTGGTATTGTCAACGTCAATTAGCCCTAAATTGTGCCAATCATTGGTGACAGTGTAGAATGTACTAGTCAACATGCCTAGCTGAGCTGAACGAGTCAATGAACGGATTAAGGTTTACTTGGTTTACTAGACGCTGGCCACAGGTGGTAGTCTATACTAATATTGTAGAGGAAAGATTTGTTTGTTTGTATGTATGTTTGTTTGTTTGAAATAAATAGGCTCCGAAACTACTGGACCGATTTGAATTATTTCACCATTAGAATCCTACATTATCCCTGATGAACATAGGCTATATTTTATCCCGGGAAAGTGAAGTTTTCCCGAAGGATCACGGGTAACACCGTGGCGGACATCTAGTAAATACATAAAGAAAAATGTTTGTTTTATGTCACAAAAATGATAAACATTTTTTTTTTACCTATAAAATTAAAATTACAGTTAAAGTAATATTATTTCTTGCTGCACTATCAGCCTCAAATTCATTATTTTTTATTGCTAAGATTTATTTTATGCTACCTCTTACCCTACCCAATAACCTAAAAGTAAGTTCTTATGAATTAGTTGCCAACTCTCGTGACGGAGTTTTTAAGCCGCCCTAAGGCCTCCGTCATGGCTTAAAGACTTAATAGCCGGAACCGACAATTCAACGTGCCAATTCACGCAAACTTCCTAACTGCAATCCGTGATCACATTCCAAAAATAATAATTATCAATTTATTGAGCTTTTAAAACCTTTGTTCACTTTCATTTTCAATTATTTTTCATTATCCGGTTCTATAAAGCAAAACATCTACTATAGTAGTAGCAGTAAGTAATTCACATAGATTTTTCCTTACGCGCTGCTTAGTTTCCTCATACATTTTTTGTGATTACAATTAGGAGGACCTTTATTCAAAAAAGAATAATTATCAATTTATTGAGCTTTTAAAACCTTTGTTCACTTTCATTTTCAATTATTTTTCATTATCCGGTTCTAGTTAGCGGAACTACTGGACCCATAAAACTAGTGTCAGCTACCAGTTAATTGATAATACACGTTCTATAAATTGTGACTAAGAACACTTCTGTTACGACTACCTGAAAACTGTTTGCCGTTGTTTACCGTCCGTCATAATTATAATTTTGGAGTTGAGTATTAATTCAATGGGTGTAACACCTTTAATTATTATAAATCCAATTTGTTTATGAGAATTTATAAACCGAAATCTAAAAAAAAGTATCATATCACGGTGTGTTAACTTATAGTGTGTGAAACCTGACAAACAATTATAAAAAGTTCACCTCGCACTTTCTAGGATTTGTGCAAAACATACAACTATCTCATATAATGGTAAAATATGAAATAGTTTAGACTATTTTTATATGCATTATTATTATAACTGACGTAATAATGCGTTTAATGATTCACAAACGCCGTAGCTTAAGCGAGATAAAGGCGGGGTCTGGCAAGCGACCGAGCAAGCGTAAATCTTACTAATTGCTGTAATTTTCACTCGCAAGAACATGCTTGGTAAAAAACGTATGCAAGATACATGCTCTGATTAATAAAAAAAATTAAGCACGTGCTTACACTATGATAATAGAAACTAATGTGTTATTACACAATTTTGACCTTACGAGGTTGAATTACCTTCAATTGAAGACATTGATGCAGTTACTTCAGTTTCATTTCATAACTGTTTTCAAGTTTGATAGCATCATTGACATTGATATTTTTTTGCAAAACATCTCATTGTTATTAAACCGTAAAATATAGTAAACATACATATTTACTACTAGCTGTCCGTTGCGGTGTTACCCGCGGTCCCTCGGGAAAACTTCACTTTCCCGGGATAAAATATAGTCTATGTTCATAAGGGATAATGTAGGATTCTAATGGTGAAAGAATTTTTCTAATCGGTCCAGAAGTTTGGGAGCCTATTCAATTGAAACAAACAAACAAATTTTTCTTCTTTATAATATTAGTGTAGACAACATATTTATTAGCAACAGGCTAGCATGGTATGGGCATGTAATGAGAAGAGTAGAATGTCATGTAACTAGGAGAGTACTTGGTATGAATGTTGATATATTTACGAGTAGAGGTAGGCCAAAGAAAAGAGATGGATAGATTGTGTGAAGGATGACATGAGTAAGAAAGGAGTGAGTGTTGAGATGACGGCTGATAGAGGAGAATGGAAGAAGAACACATAATGTCCCGACCCCACATAATGTGGGAAAAGGGCAGGGAGATGATGATGATGATGACATATTAACTAGACATTTCATACGGCGCCATTGAATTTGTAGACTTCTTCTGATAATAAGACTTATGAAAGTAGTAGAAATTGGTATTATAAGATAAGTACTAATATTATTTATTAAATTTTGATTCAACCTGAAACTAACTGACAATACAAAATCATAGCATTTCCATCTTGTTGATACCTATTCTTGTTGATACGATGCTCCCGTGTCTGCCTCAGCAAAACCGCAAATCAAGTCTGAGACACCGTGTTATTTATCGATGCAATAACTCCAGGTATATCAAACAATATGGATATGTTTTGATTGCTCTACAGCCTCCGTCTCCTAAACAACCGTCGTCGAACGGCCATCAGCTAGTAAATCCCTGGCGTTCTGTGACCGAAATAAATTTTCTACCATAGTAGTGGTAGTAAATCGCTTAGATGGATTTTATGAAAACTTTATCTAATCAGAAGCATTTAAATCAGGTTAATTTGATATCTCATTGCCTTCTGCTTGAAAAGTGTATATCTTCCTCGTGTCACAAACCATATAACATTTTGTTTGAGTGGCTCCCCACTGGAGCTCGAATTTTAAGTTTTAAAATGGATCACCTAAAAGGGTGATAAGCTCCAAACCGTGTTTGTTGCCCTGAGTCTTCACGGTATTGGTCGCGCAAGAACAAGAGTAAAATTAGTTATAAGACTATACTAGATCCCAGCGGTCCTACTGAATAAATGATTTGACTTTGACTTATACGTCGTGATTGCTTGTACTCGTAATATAGAAACGGCCGTCATCTCAATAGCAATGGGCTACCTAAGTTTACCCTTAGCAAGTCTACAGCGGGGCTTGGGCTTGGGGCTGCGCGTAGCAATATTGTAATTGATGTGCTGTGCATAGGTCTTCGACAAACTAAATTTATACGTCTATATTTCATATTTATTTGAATGCATACATCATCATTTACAGTATTGTATTTATAGTAATGGCAAAATATATTAAGCTGAACCTATTCATTACGTTAAATGATTGATAATCATATCAAAATTGTTTACTTCACGTCTATTGATGTATAGCATATTCGAAAACGGATATTTTAAAAGTTTTACTTATTATACGATATTATACTTATTTAGTCACTTAGCTGGGTGAAAACCTGTTCTCATTCCATACAAAGCGTACCTCGTAACATGGTACGCATACAATACTTATAACACATTTATTTCAAATCAATGCATTTTTTTAAGTGCAATATTGCGGAAACTGGGTTTCAGTCAGCTGAAGTTATAATAAAAACAATCATTAAAATGAGTATTAGCAAGAACAACATCCAAGAAAGGAAATGGAAGTATTTAAACCTCGCTTGTTCATCCGCTTTTGATTGCAACTAGCTAAGACACAACCACACGTGCCTGCATGCAACCGTTGCAAATCAATTCTTACCGTGTATAAGCTATGACTAAACCCTTCCTATTGGTGGATATTTCGTCATTTGGATAAATAATAAAGGTAAATATTATAAAGAAAAATTATTGATTTCGACTGAAAAATGTGTGCGTGAATTGACTTGGTTTTAAGATGCCTCCCGAAATTCGCACTCATTTGGGATTTGAAATGAAACCAGGTTTGATTTTTGGAATGTATTTTTAAAACTCCGATGATTTTTAAGTGTGAGGTTAAGGTTGTTCACTATGAAAACATATTATTTACCCAAGTTCATGAAAAGTTCATGAAAAACCTATAATTTTTGACTATAAATTCAATGACATCATTATTTCTAGAGTAACTGAAGTTAGAGACCTAGGAGTTTTACTTGACAATAAATTATCTTTTAATTCTCATTTCAATAATATAACAACTAAGGCATACCGAATGCTTGGTTTCATTCTGAGGGTTGGTAAGGAATTTAAAAACTTCAATACATTACTTCTCCTATTTAATTGCTTTGTAAGGTCAACTCTCGAATATGCTTCTACCGTTTGGAATCCTCAGTACAACATTCACATTCAGGAAATAGAAAGAATACAATGTAAATTTATTAAACACTGTAAATATCGTTTTGCTTCAGTATCCACAGAAAGCTTGCTCAGTCTTCAAAGTAGGCGTGTAGTCAGAGACCAAATGTTTCTTTTTAAAATTATTTCCAATGCAATAGAGTCACCTGTGTTACTGGAAAATTTATATTTTAATTGCCCCCGGAGGTCATCTCGTAAGAAAAAAACATTTTGGACGCCTATTTCTAAAACTAATTACAACAAAAATATGTATATAAATAGAGCCTGTGAAACTTATAATGAATATTTTTCAGACATTGATATTTTTAATATTATTATTATTATTATTATTATATCAGCCCTTAATGTCCCACTGCTGGGCAAAGGCCTCCCCCCATTCCCTCCATTCGTCCCTCTCCCGTGCTAATAGTGTCCAGTCGGCACGGAATTTGGCGAGCTCGTCCCTCCATCTTGTTCGTGGTCTGCCGCGACGTCGTCGCAACGTATCAGGGCACCACTCCGTGGTCAATTTGGCCCACTGGTCTCCCGACATGCGGCAAACATGGCCCGCCCAGTCCCATTTGAGCTTGGCAGCTTTCGTGGCTACATCGGCGATCTGTGTTCTTGAGCGCAGCTCGGTGTTGCGAACACGATCGATCCGCTTTACTCCGAGTATGCTGCGCTCCATCGCACGTTGACAAACCTTGAGCTTATACTTTTGGATGTTGGTCAAAGACCAGGTCTGCGCACCATATGTGAGAACGGGGAGAATGCATACGTCCATCAATTTGCGCTTGAGCGATAGAGGAAGATCTCCTTTCATCAAGTCGCCCATGGACCAATAGCTCCTCCAGGCATTTTCGGTTCGCCGAGCGATTTCCTTCTCTTGCCTGGACTCGAAGGAGACTATTTGGCCCAGGTAGATGTACTCCTGGACGTATGCTAACTGTTCTCCATCCACCGTCACACTGGTCTCAACGCTGTTAGTCATGACCTTGGTCTTTGTCCTATTCATCCTTAACCCAATCTCAAGGCTTGCGATGCTGAGCTCTTGTAGCATCGTTTGTAGTTCCAAAGCCGAGGATGAGAAGAGGACAATGTCGTCGGCGAAGCGAAGGTTTGTTAACCTTGCTCCACCGACGGTGATACCCCTTCCTTCCCAGCCAGCTGCCAGCTTTCTGAACACCTCCTCGAGGGCACTGGTGAACAGTTTTGGGGAGAGGGGGTCACCCTGCTTTACACCTTTGGTAATAGAAAATGAGGGTCCGGAGGAATTTAATTTTATTGCTGCTGTACTACTATTGTAAATTTTACTTAATAAAGTGATGTAAGTGGGGTCTATATGCTGTTTTTTAAGGGCATCGAACATGGCAACATGCGAGATACTGTCGAACGCCTTCGTATAGTCTACGAAGGCGAGATACAGTTTTGAGTTACTTTCGTTAGACTTTTCTATGAGCTGATTAAGTGCTTGCAGGTGGTCCGTCGTGGAGAGACCTCGACGGAAACCAGCCTGTTCAGCTGGCTGTTCTAAATCTAGTTGTCCGGAAATGCGGTGTTCGATGACCTTAATAAAAGCTTTATATAAATGCGACACAAGGCTGATAGGTCTGTAGTTATTGATATCTGATTTGTCCCCCTTTTTATGTAATAGTATTATGTTGGAGTGACAAAAGTGGTCGGGGAATTTGCCGGTTTTTAGTAAGGTATTAAAAAAGTTCGTAATGTGCGGTAAAAGTACGTATTCGCCTATTTTAAGAGATTCGGTGGTTATTCCATCCTCACCAGGTGATCGGTTGTATTTCATTTGCGTGAGGACCTTGTGAACTTCAAGGCCTGTTATTGGTGGGATGGTATCTGGGCATGAGTAGGGAATGTCACTAGAGGGCGGTTGGTGTGGGTCAGTGTATAGTGACTTATAAAAGTTGGTGCATATGTCGAGGATCTTGTCTCTACGTTGATGCTTTACTCCTGCTTCATCTCTTAAACTCGTTATCCAAGTTTTGCCAACTGACGTTCCCTGTTTGGCTATTTTTAGCGATTTATTTCTCTCAAGAGCTATCTGAAAAAGTTTTGTGTTGTATTTTCGAATGTCTTGCCTAATACTCCTTTTAACTTGTCTATCCTTTGTTCTATAATTTAAGGTGCCTATTTGCGTATTAAGTCTATCTTCTATTAATTTAATTGTATTTTCTGTTAGCTTTTCGTATTTATTTTTAGTTTGTTTAATTGTTTTGCTTGCTTTCTTAATACTTTGTTCTATTATGTTAAACTCTATCTGTGGATCTTGGACATCTGTTTTTAATAAATCAAAATTATTTTTTAGTTCTATATTAAATTTATCTTTGTGAATTATTAGAGTTTCTTTAGATAATCGTTTTATATTACGTTTAATCATAGAGTATCTTTGGATTTTAAAATTAAACTTTAATGTGGCTCTAATTGGTCTATGATCGGATCCGAACTTGATTCTGTTAATGGCTTGGACGTTTGTTATTATGGTTTGACTTGAGGAAAGAAAGTAGTCAATCTCATTTTTATAACGTGCACCTGGTGAGATCCACGTCCAGCGTCGCTCGGGTTTTTTATTAAAATACGTGTTGTTGATCCGTAAACTCTGCCCAAACGCGAATTGGATAAGGCGAGCTCCTCGTTCGTTTCGGTCACCCATACCGTACGGGCCCAACACAGAGTCATTATCCAAATCTTGTCTGGATCCGATTTTGGCGTTAAAATCACCCAATCACCATTTTTAATATTACTTTGCCAAAATTGCGCAAAGAACTTATTGATAGCGTTGCCAAGAAGAAATTTTAGTTATATATGTTTGCTGCCTACATTAGAAACTTTTGTTCATTTTTATTATTATTATATTTAAGATAAGATATTTAAGTACATTTATAAGTTTTTTTTTTTTTTTTTTGTAATTTCTTAACTTTTTGATATTTATCTCGCTCGTTTGTTACTTATTTCCTGTTCACTTGCTAAATGATGTACTTAACGGTGGAAACTTGATTGGTTTATGTGTTTTTATATGCTCTTTAATTTAATTGTCACTATGTACTGTTTGTTTCCCAAATAAAATAAAATAAAAAAAATAAAATAAAAAAAATCAAGAGTTGATTGAATACAGACATGTCAGCCTCCAGCTGAACCCAGTGGAGTAAAATAAAACGATTCGCTGCCTTGTAAACAGCCTTATTTACTTACACACGTGTGAGCGAGCCGTAATTTCCTTTAGCTTTCCTAAGAATAAGGTTACCTACTTGTTTATCTCAATCATTTTGTTGACAAATAAATACGAGTAAGTATTTTATAATCGTATAGATGAAATATAATTTTTGTATAACCAATTTCTTAGGCGTGTCGCTAAGAGAAATGAAAGTCGAGAAAGGCGAGGACGTGGCGCGGCCGCGAATCTCGTTGAAAAAAAGTAAAAAAAAAAACAAAAGTCAAGAGTCGAGGCGCGACTTCTTATCACCTGTCTCTACTCATCTTTCGAATATGACATGTTGAATGAATGAAACAAGACATAAACGCCGCCGCCTCGACGCTTAGCACACGTCAATTTCGCCCGCGCCCCGACCCCGCCTCGACACCGCCATGATCTAGTTTGCGTGAATTATTTTGATCTAGAAATAAGTTGAGTGATTTTCAGGACTAATATCATGTCAAAGTTCAAATCTGATCAGTAGATATGGGGCTACATTGAAATAAAATACAAAGACATAAATTCATACCCATCTGGCTTTGCAATTCTCGCATCCTGTAATTACTTGATGAACTCAAATTTATTGTATCTCCAGAACAAATAAAGTTCTGGCAAAGCTACCTAGACACTTTAATTTACCCCATTTCTGCGGCAAAATGTTAGCAGTAGACTAAATCTTGTAATGCGTTTGTTAAACAAAGCCTGTCGTAGTCTTTCTGTTAATTTACGTTCTCCCGGTCCGTAGTGATGTGCAATCTCTGTCGGATATCCTGACGTGCCGCGGAAATCCGGTATATCCTCAAATATCCGTCAAAGATTCTGCGACTCACAGCCAGGCAGTTTCCTCTCATCTGTAATGTTGTAATGACTAAATTCAGCTCTCTCTGACGGTCAGTGCGTAAGTATTATGGTGAGTTGTTGTTTGTAGTTTGATGCGGACGTGGTCAGTGCTTTTATGAACACACGTAAGGCTTTCATGGCGTTTGACTATCACTAAACAGGGTCATAGACTTAAAATGAACTGTGATTGTTATGTCTAAATAATAAATTGACTGAATCAATACTGAGAAACAAAAGTATAACGTTTAGTATCCTTAATTTCTTAATTTTGGGACAGTTATGATTGACAAAGGCACACTCACAGCTGAATACAATACTCAATGACAAGTTAAAGCCAATTTGAGACAGCCAATGTTTGCCGAAACATTTTTTTTTGTTAACCTATACTATCCCACTGCTAGGCAAAGGTCCTATCCCTCCAACCATCTCTCTGATAGCATTATTTTATTTAAAAAAAAACATTTAACATAAATTATTATCTGCGGCTCTCCATCAAAGTTCAGCCACACGTTTATTATTTTAATAAATCAAAATATCCATATAATATTTAAATATCCATAATCCGTTTTGTGAATCCCATCACTTTACCTCACATGCAATTAAAACTAGCTTCATTTATATTTTTAATCATATTACGTGCTCGAAACCGCGAGTTTTAATGAATATGGGTAACAAAGGGAAGTAGACTCTTTGGTCACGGTTTGTTTTTGAAAAGTGGAGAATGCAAGTATTTTACTAAACTTACTTCGACACTATTTAAGAATCTTGAATGTCTGAAAGATAGTTTCTGCGACATATTGTCTTCCTGATCCTTCTATCGGCCGATAGTTGAAACGGAATATACTTCTGCTCGTAATGAGTATGGAGAAGTAAAGCCCGTCTTAACTATCAGCCGATAGAAAGTCTGTAGTCTGCGAAGGGTCTTAACGTTTCGTAAACTTATACAAAGCGACGTTAGTCTATAAATATTTTGGCAAATTTTAAGTTACTTATTGTCTTTTGTATCATGTGTGTGTACGAAATATGTATGTGTGTTAGATATGTTATTGTGAACACATTGCCGCATACAGATGTTAAACTAGTTATTTTAGCATACGGAATCGTCTAATATTTTGTTATTTTACTTTGACGGAGTTTTAGGCCGCCTTAAGGCCTCCGTCATGGCATAACAACTTAAATATCCGGGACCGACAATTTAACATGCCCTCCGAAGCACGGAAGCGCTCAAATGAAAATATCACTGGCGGTCACCCATCCACTTACGAACCGTTTAGAATGATGTAGGTACTAAAGAATCTGTTACATCCGGTAATGCATAAATAAGTTAGTATCCTGCTTTAGTAAACTTTTTATAGTTTAGTACTACGGAAATAAGACTCTGTCTAATTGAATTAAACGTTAAAAAACTCATTAGAATCAATAATGTCAACTGAACTGAAACCGCAAATCATTTGGTTAGTCACAGGCACTTACTGAATACCTATTTACTTTTCAATTTAGATTCATTACCGCTCTCCGTGAAGGAATTCAATGACATGAGATTCTTCTGTCGGTCGTTTAGATATTTTTAGAATTTATACCTAAACAGACGGAATAAAGTTTTTCAATAAACAGACTTGATATTTACCAAAACGGCTGCTTTTTATAAATTGCAATGAGCTCTAAAGCTTTGTCATGGTCTAATGGGCCCTCTACATATTCGCCGATGATAGACGAATGCCGACGTTCACGAACGTTTAGAGGGCTTCATAGCCTGTATTCACCTGTCATCGTGGAGTGACCGTAATGTAATACTGAAAAAGTCGGCAAAGTGCAAAAGTCGGCACTCAGCTCCGAAATCAAATATAGTCAGGTTGGAGTGGTTTATGGATACGACCGATAATGTTGCGATGCTAGACAATTATATTCTATTTCTATCGAAAATGTCCCAGAATCTACAACGTCTCGTTGAGAGCCGCCATTATCATTATTTATCAGGAGTTGTTATTCTGGAGTTAACTCTAGACTTCAATGATACCTATATGTTTCATATACATATGCAAAGGCCTAGTTTTTTTTCTGTTACTGTAGATAATTTATTGCCTGTCAAAGGGCAAAGAATGTCCGTTGCGATTTGAATGAATAAGCATACAATGGTATTAAATAATGGTTCACTTAATATAGACACATAAATATAGATCATTTATCTTTCGTCAAATGCACAATTGTCCAAGGATGATAAAACATTTCCGTAACTAATATAGTCAGAAAGACTTTTTATATTATAACCATTCATAGAACATATTCTATATTCCTTTGGTATAACATCGCGACGAACAGCAGTATTTATAATCGTAAGTAATATGAGTCATTAAATACTGCATGCCCTTCGTACTTCAAGTTGTCAGTAATATATTCACCTAATTGCACTTATCAAATGGATGCTAATAAATAAGTTTAAATGCTATCATAATTGAATGGGTATTCACGACTTCTATTATGTCATAGATTTAAATAACATTTTATATACATTATATAACTTGGAAACGGAAAATGCTTTATTTAATCATCTTAGTTTATGTCTGTGACTGCATGCTCGCTTAGACTGGTTTGTTCAATGTTTTAAACAAATACTATAAAAAACCTCATTATCAAATACAAATATTTCATTCGTTCTACATATTTACATTATTGCAATTTTATATCCAGCCACTAAAAATCTAAAAGATAAAAAAATACAAAATGGTTGGCAACTCTCCCAAATATTCAAAATTTTATAAGGATAATTCTTTCTTCCTAACGTTATAAAAGTATACGAGTATTTTATTTATTTTGCAAAAGTTCCATAGGACAAGTTGTGAGTCTATTGCCGCATATGAAAATATCAACTAATTTCTTCGCTACATTTCCTTTCACCAAGTTTGAATAACATAATACATAATATGTACCGCTACCTCTTTTATTTACACCAGAGCGGTCAATACACGATTAGGGTCAAACATCAAGGTCTGACCACAGAATAACTTCAAACTCTATGACATAACTCTTAGAAGCAAATTGATTCTCGGCGGCTGCATTGTTAGTTGATGAAGCACTGAGCAGATAACAGGAATATAATCACGATCTATTAGGATGAATTTTTTATCGTGAATGGACCCTTTACTATAGAGTTCACCTTTTGTTTTTCGTTCGATCTCCGCCGCGGGAAAAATGTTTGTATGATCTACAAGTATTTGTCTCGGGTCTGGGTGTTTTCCATGTTATTTACAAACATTTACAAACAAAAAAGTATTTAAGTAGTATATCAGTCATGTAGTTTTTAAACTTTTTAAACTCACACGATTTAACGTTGAGGTAAGGTAATATTCGAATGTTATCTGAAACCTTCACGCGATCTCGTCCCGTCATTAATACAAAAATGTAGTACCCATAACACAATCTGCTTATTTTAGGGCTAGATGATGCTGTGTGAAAAGTCCAACATTATTTATTACTAGCATCAGAGCGCGGCTTCACCCGCGTGGTACCAACATTTTGTACAGCCTTTATGCTATTCTAGGTCACTGTTTACGCCTATACCAAGTTTCATCCAAATCGGTTCACTGGTGTAGGCGTGATTGAAACACAAACATACAAACACCTAAATAAACTCAGAAACTGAAAGTTTCTGAGCTTTATTATATGAGTGGGATTATTCTCGGCGCAGGACAAAATTTTTGCATGGTTAGCAATGATTTTTCTGTGTATTATGTATTTACTCTTGATGCTGTATAAGTCATATATTAAAGATGTAAAGGTCTAAGTTTGTTTACTATGCCATTCGATTGAATAGAGTCATAACATATTTGCCAATGCCATTCCAAAACAAACAATACGCTTTACTATAAGGAATACCGTATATAACTCGATCCTTATTTGAACTGGCCTTTGCTCATTCACACTAAAATTTGAAAATGGTTTTGTTACTTACAAAGAGTGCTCGTGACTGTTCCAATGCCGACCTGTGTGACTTCCGATTGGTCTTCAGTGCAAAATGAGCTTATACACACTGAATATCCATCCATACTAATATTATAAATGTGAAAGTAGGTAACTCTGTCTGTCTGTCTGTCTGTTTGTTACCTTTTCACGCCCAAACCACTGAACAGATTAGGCTGAAAATTGGCATGGATAAAGGTTGTATCCCAGGGACGGACATAGGCTACTTTTTATCCCGAAAAAATCCCGAGGGACCGCGGGTTACACCGCGGGAGCGCAGCTAGTAGAATATAATTTCGCAAATCTGTTACATAAAATACATCATACACGTCTAAGGATCGTTGCTAAAGATCAATAGCTCAACTGATCCAGGTCACTGTCAGTCAAGCGTCTCCAAGTGGCTGGCTATATTGCCACTTCATAGTCAAATGTCGTTAGAGTTTTTTTATAACTTTAAGATGACCTTATTTATAAATAGCTTTGCAGCGTAAATAACTTTTATGGGTAAGAGAATACACGATTAGTGATATTCAAATAAGTAATACTGGACTTTTCATACAGCATCATCTAGTAAGCAGAGCTTGTGTTATGGGTACTAAATGACTGGCATACTACTCATATACTTTTTGTAAATACATACATAATAACATAGAAAACACCTATACCCGAGACAAATATCTGTAGATCATACGAAAATTTGTGGAATCTCGAACCCGCAACCTTTTGCGTCGCAAGTGACTCTTCGCCCACTGCACAGAGGTCATCAAATATTAATAAACATAAATGTTAATATTGTCAAGTGATTGCCAAAAACTTATTTTTTTCTATTATATAATGAAAAACCTTATATTAGAATAGCTTAGCTTATACATATAAAGCAACATAAGTAAATGACGTTTATGGGTTCCTAGAGAAAACACGACTGTGGGCATTCATATTTGTTATTGGTTTTATCGTCGTAATTTATGAACAAATTAAATACATTATTTCCTCACAGTTTAATTTATAGTGTGTTTTATGGCATCGGAGTGTTTGATGTCTTAAAGGCAGAATCAAGGTGATTTATTATCTTCACAGTGTACATCAAATTGATTTGTCCTATTGTTCGATTATGATCGGTACATAACGTTATCTAAAATCAATGTTTTAAACCATTATAAATACTACCTTGGTATTTTGAAATAACCTTTTGTTGAAATAAATATTTATCTGTACATTACAATAAGTTTAACATCCCAGAGACAATTAGTTTGAGTTTGATCAAGGATTTGAGGCTCTACTAAAATATGCAAAAATACGCATTGAACCTTTATACTGATCGTATGAAAAGATCTTTAATGTATATCAAACTAGCTGCGCTCCCACGGTGTAACCCGCGGTCCCCTGGGATTTTTGCGAGATAAAAAGTAGCCTGTCCTTCCCTGGGATACAACCTTTATACATACCAATTTTCAACCTGATCTGTTCAGTGGTTGTGGCGCGAAAAGGTAACAAACAGACAGGCAGACAGAGATACTTTCACATTTATATTTATGTTATATGAATACTGATATATGAGCTGATAAAAAATAATTCGTGAGATAACTTAATGGCTACGCCAAAACAAAAACAAAAGCTAATGATATAGGGGTCGTTCATTGTAAGTTCATTGCCACGACCTCGTATCTACTTAACTACTAATTTGAAAGTATTTAGGGCACAGATAACTCGACTTTAAATAAGGACGCATGCACACACGTGCCACTAACTTGCTAGACATTTCCCATTGACGCAGTCACAAAATTCGTGAAATATCGAGTAATGTACAAAACTTAATAACTTTTAAATGATTAGAAATTAAATTGCTATAAATTGGTTACTGTATTGCTGATTCATTAAAAAAAAGTCTCTAAAACGCCTACCAAGCCAGGTGGGCCGCTGCAGGTATAACTTAGTCAAATGGAGTTATTCTGACGTAGTACAGTGCGACTGCGGAGTACCACAGACCATGCAACATTTGCTGTGCTGTCCAAAGTGCCCCAACACCTGCACTTTGCACGACCTGCCACGGATGTTGCAGTGAGTGTGGCAAGCTTTTCGGTACGAAAAAATTATTAAATGGAAACATCGACACGTTGAAAAAACATATCAAAACAAACAATTAGACAAATTGTAAGAATTGATGAGTGACTGCTAGAAGTAATAAAAAGAGAGTACACTAAAATCGGGTTTAGAAATTCCGTTCGAGTAGGCCAAGTTAATATAAACTTATTTTTTTCTAGATAATTTCCACGACTATTTACGTATACTCGTATATTTATATTTGCGCGTATACCTAGTAAGTACTTTTTAAAAAGTCAATGACCTATTTTTTCATGATCATTCAAACCACCTTCGCATACTTGTGCGTAAAAGCCTTACCAAGTACAATCAAGTCCAAAAGACAAACGTATCACTAGCAAATGAGCTGTCACTTTGACAATTGATTAAATTTCTGATACAAACAAATGACCCGCGGTAGTGGTCTTGTCATTAAATTTAATAGTTTGATTAACTCACCTGTATTTGTATAGACAACAATGAAGCAGTGACATGCGAATCATGTCAAAGTTTTAATCAGAGTAATTTATTTGTTAATGAGAGTTGGCTTTTGATTTTAAGTAACAAATAAAATGGCCTAGAAAAAATAATGAGATAAGGTTCTATAAAGACTATTTTTATAGACGACCTCTGTGGTCTCTTGCGAGTTCGATCCCCGCCGCAGGGTAAATTTTTGTATGATCTGCAAAATTAATCTCGGGTCTGGGTGTTTCTATGTTTAATATGTTTATATTTACAAACAAAAAGTATGTAGTGTTTCAGTTACCTGGTTCCATTTATACAAGTTTCGCTTATTTTAAGGCTATATGTGAAATGTCCAGCATTATTTATTATATTTATAGAAGGATCATTATAGATTTGTAAAATGCGTCACGAAAATTACTTTCATAGGAAACTTAAACGTTAACGGATCCGAGATGATCCTATTAAATGAATAACATTCGAGACAAAAATGGTCATTAAAAAAATTAAAAAAATACACTAACAATCACGGCTGTATCACATCGGTAGATTGGCTTAAGATCATTCTACTATCCAACTTATCTCACTAATATAATAAAGCTGATAGTTTGTGAGTTTGTTTAAATGTTTGTATTTTTGTGTTTCAATCACCTAAACCAGTGAACCGATTTGAATGAAACTTGGAATAGAAGTAGATAGTGACCTGGAATCGCATATATACTATTAAAAATGTTGGTACCACGCGAGCGAAGCCGCGCGTTTAAGCTAGTTTTATAGTTATACTAACCTGAATATGGAATTACACAAAGCCCAGAAATGTTTCTAGAAAGAAAAACAGTTATTAACAGAAATTGAATATAAACAGAGCTATTTCTGAGTTCCCTACAGACCTCGATTTCTCTTTATTTCGTTTCAATCTCCGAGAAAAGAAAACTTCAACAAAATGTCTAATTGCTCAAATTAATTTGTTCTTTTATTTTATTTTTGTGAACTGTAATATTGAGTCTTACTTTGTATTTGATTTCATAAAAATCAAGTGCGCATGTCTGTAGTTGTAGCTTGTAAAGTCGTTCTTGATACATTAGTAGTTAAGCGAAGGTCTGTGCGATGACAAATAGGTAACCATAGGTCATTGGTTCGATTTTCATCCAGTGCAAATACTTTCATTTGATGAAAACGTATGTTTGTTCTGCGTCTGGATAATATTATACAATGTTATAATTATGTGAGACATATTTCTAAAAACAACAATGTACTGGTTCCTTGGATGTTTTTGGGAGAATTTTCATCATCATCATCAGCCTATAGCAGTCCACTGCTGGACATAGGCCTCTCCTAATGAGTGCCATTGCGACCTGTCCTCAGCTCGATGCATTCAGCTTCTGCCAGCAGCCTTTCGCAGATCGTCTCTCCACCTGGCCTCCTACACTTCGTTTGCCGAGTCGCGGTCTCCACTCAAGAACTCGTTTACCCCAGCGGTTATCGGTTTTTCGGCAGATATGGCCAGCCCACTGCCACTTCAGCTTGCTAATGCTCTGAGCTATGTCGACAACTTTGACGACTTTTTACTTAGAGTTTTGGAATGGTGATAATGTGTAATGTCCGAATGTGTGAGTATCACTAAATCCCAAATAATCAAATTCTACTATTCATTGATATAATGCAAGGCTTAAATAAAGCCAAATCCATTGTTGTATAGGCGAAATCTTAAGAGATTTATTGTAAAACATTAAGGTATGCCAAAGGGTGCGCCTAAAAGGTCAATCTTGCAAAGGATTGAACCTTGATATTAAAATATCATAGCTTTGTACTTTGAAAGCACATTTATACTTTGAAAGCACATCTTTGTATTCATAATATTGGTAATTTTCTCACGCTAACGTTTATTTACTGTTGATTGACAAATATCACAAAGAAGCCAATGCATTGTACGCACAAGTCATAACATTATACGCTTAAAACTACTTAGAATACTACTGCCGATTATACGC
Source organism: Epirrhoe alternata (assembly GCA_963565295.1). NCBI lineage: Eukaryota > Metazoa > Arthropoda > Insecta > Lepidoptera > Geometridae > Epirrhoe > Epirrhoe alternata. The sequence goes on along the minus strand of OY751381.1, from coordinate 4,139,933 downwards.
CTTGGTGACATATTGTGACAGTCAACAAAATAGAGACGTTATCTCTTTCTTCGACGTATTTTTTTTATAAAATACGATAATGCCTCACGCATATTCAGAATTCTATTTAAAAAAGGTCCTTGACCTAACAATCAAGAGTGTTTAAAAATTTTCGTAATCAGTAAAAATAACTAATACTTAGGTACTACTGTGTAAATAATGCTGGTCATTTCACACAGCATCATCTAGCCCCAAACTAAGCAAAGCTTGCACTATGGGAACCAGATAACTGATATACTACTTATATTCTTTTTGGTTGTAAATACATACAAATTATGTATAAAGTAAGTATGTATAGAAACACCCTGACCCGAGATAAATATTTGCAGATCATACACAAACATTTATCCCGCGGCAGGGATCGAACCCGCAACCTTCTGCTTTCACCCACTGCGCCAAAGAGGTCGACAAATGATAGTAATAACCTTATTTCATATCATTTTCATCAAGTTGTAGTAGAATTAAGATGAAGTTTTTGTAGAATTATACAATGCTGCTAAAAGCTCACATCAATACATTGATGTCGCACCAGCTCTGGTTATTATTTTAGGGTCAGTAAATATTTAGAATTGAGCTTAAGCTACACGTTTGAATCCATATAGAGCACAAAACTAAATTAAAGGACTATTTTATCATTGAAGCCTGAAGCCCTTCACTTGAATCTATGACTGTAACTGAATCTCATTCCATCCTTACAAATTCTACTGACATAATCCCAAAGTGAGTTTATTCATTGGTTTATTATACGTTCATGCCATGTGCTGCTTATAGCTGATTATGAAAAACATATAACTTGTTAGAAAAAGAAGTAAGCATTCGAAGCTTACTTACTACTTAAAACTTCAACAATTTTTATAAGTGACTGTGCGCTTTTACTCTGCAACATATCTTTAGTTTTAAAGTTTACTGAGCAAATAACATTACATCCAGATCATGTAGAAGCATACCTATTTGTATAATACTTATATTTAAGTGAGTACTTTAGAATAAGTACTCTGCAGAACGAGTCAGCTCGGGTCAATGTCACGTAATAAAATAGTTAAACTTATATTTATATCATAAACTGTCATGTAAAGTAAATATCCTCCATTGTTGAAATGAATATCGGCGCTATTATCAATTAACCCATGGCCATATTAATTCATTCTCTTATTTTAATAAGATTTAATTTTAAGTGAATCATTGACTTTAAGTAAAGCAAGAGGTACAAGTTTGATTCTCATGGCGGGACAGATTTCAACATGAAAGCTGAAAGCTATTCGTTGTTTGTGATATCCAAGACACAGGAAAACCTATAGGATTCGGACTTTGTATGGTAGGTATGTATGTACTTAGGTAGTACTGTTATTTACATGTTATTTTTTAATGCTTTTTTAAACGTAGGTAATAACGTAGGGGAGTTACTAGTGAGATTCTCATGGTCAATATTTTAATGAGTATTACAATTATCAGATCACTGTAAAATCTAAGGGATAATCGTGAGCTTTTATCTGTTTCGAAAACGTCTTTACCTCTTACATACCACATTTCTCATGCACTGCACACGATCGCCACGATCTGGAGATTAATTGTTTATTTATCAACAGTCGTGTTAGCTCGCCAGCTATCTAAATCTTATCAGTTTGATTGAAATGAACAATGGAATACCAATCGAGACTTGTTGACATTCTAGAACTTTTCTCTGTTGTGACTGACCTGCTCAAGGTATTTATGATTGCTAAGTTAATATGAATCATTCAGCTTTGTTACAAAGTTTTGTTAGTAGTTGTAATTTATTGATTTTGCATAACGGTAGCCATTATTATGCCAAATGAGCATACCTACAGTAATTAAGGCTATTAGATAGTGGATTCGAAAGAAGTCCTAAGTACATGAAATTTATGAATGCATTTTAATCTTTAAAATTTCAATTTAATTTATTCATAAAACTTAATACATAAAATTACAATTCAATACAAAATCCATATAATATGTCATATAAATAGGCAGAATTATAAAAATATAAAGTCATTTCAATTTGCTGAAATCTAATGGGCCCTCTACATATTTGGCGAAGATAGACGAATGCCGACGGTGACGTACGTGTAAAGGGCCTCATCGCCTGTATTTGCCTTTCATCTCCGATAGTAGTTCGGCGAATAGTTCGACAAAGAGTAGCCGTAAGACTCATTTTGCATAAAAACAGAAAAGAAATAAGAAACTATGAGATATCAATAGAAGATTCCATATCTATAACTTTCTCTATTCATAAAATCGTTGCTCTCAAAAAAGAAGATTTAACATTTATACAAACAGCGTTCGCAATTGTGATTAACATCTCAAGATTGCACTTTCTTGTTGAACAATGATCTTGATCTTACGCAACCCCACTTCCCACGGTTGGGTTATTTACATAACTCTATTAACCGTGTTTTATCTAACCTTGTAAGATCTTAAGATCTGGAAATAAAAACATGGAATGACAAAAACTGCCAAAGGATTTTGTAAGTGAAATAACAAATCATAAGTCTGACTGTCGAGCAAAAACAATTGACATGCGTCGAACAAATGAGAAACATCATTTTGTCTAGAGCAAACAATAGACTTGAGGTCTGATTCATATATATAAAACGGCATTTTTAGGGATATTGTCTTACATGTTTCGCCACGATTTATGAACATGACTGCTGCTATCACATGATTATTCAAGCTGTAGACGATTCCTCTTAGATGTCTAAGTATTTTTTGATAACCTCTGCAGCGCAATGGGCGAAAGCCCGCCGGCGATGCAAAAGGTTGCGGGTTCCATCCCCGCGGCGGGCCCAATGTTTGTATGATCTACAAATATTTGTCTCGGGTCTGGGTGTTTATATGTATAATAAGTATGTATTTACAAACAAAAAGTATATAAATCAGTCATGTCGAACCCATAACAGAAGCTCTGCTTACTTTGGAGCTAGATAATGCTGTGTGAAAAGTCCATCATTATTTATTTATTTATTATTTGACTTTTTCTATTTTAAAATTAATATGGCGATAAAAGGCCAGTAATATCAAAAGAATCTATCACTATGTATTTATGGATAAACCGAAGTCCGGATCCCATTCACAATAAACACGATACCATTACTCAAGAATGACATCAACAGGCACGAACGCCATTCTACCTGCTCCATTCAATTGTGACATTTGACATAACCTTGACAGTAAATCGAAGGTTTGTACATCTGTCAGACCAGTCGTGACCTGGCATTGTAGCGCCCATTGCTCTACATTCCTATTGTTGTGGCCATTAATTAAAACATTGTATTTTTAATATAGCAAGTTATTTTAGTTGGCTATACGGGGGCGGGACCCAGTAATTTATATTTTAATTAAAAATTCAAGGGAATTTTGTATACCTTTTACTTTGTGGATAGGTAACTATAGTACGCATAATTATGTTTTATAAATGTGATTGCTATCACAGTTATAATTTATTCATAGCTTTTGAGGTTCTAAAAAGATTGAATAATATGTTGTTTAGATATTAACTAAGTAGCGTTTTTTAGTATCAACATGTTTTTTCCTAGAACTTTAAAAAGTATTGCTATTCAATATAATCAAAACTCAGAGATTAACTTAGTAACTTCTCGTACTAAGATCTGTTACAAATATAGCCCATGGCTTGACAGTCAGGCAAAAATATCAATAACCAATCAAAAGTAAACAAGGCAATGACCATGACTAGTCTTATTTTGAAAAATTTAAGTCATTTTTGTTTGAATAGAGAACAAACTGTCAGTCAAAATAAAAGTGTTTATAAAACTTTACAGACACGGTCAATCAATCGAATAAAATATTTACTTATTGAATGTTAAAATTTCGTAAAATTAATGCAGATTATTTCAAAAGATAATGACTTTTTGTAATAGAATAGGTGAAAACAGGAATAGATACAAAAAACTTCAAGTCATGATGTAACCGAGCAAAAAAGGGTTAATAAGATGAATATGTTTTTCTTTGAAGTCTGATGTGTGAATGAGTAATCCCGATAGTTATTATAGTTTTTATACAACGATCACGTCATAATCAAACAAATAATTAAAACGATAGGGTTCGTTTTAAAAATGTTATGAAAAACACGGCTTCAACATTACTTATGTTATAATTACAGTAAAGTTTTTTTTTACCTACGTACATTTTATTTGAGTCTCATTTAACTTCATCAAACTATTTAATCAGAGGGAAAAACAAAATAAGATATAACATCAATTCCACCTCAATTTACACACAACGCACAATAAAAACGTCGACATAATGAAATGAGGCTCCGAAAACTTAAGCCTCCGTTTCGTTAAATGCAGAAACAGACATTTACGGCCGTAATATGTTAATCTTGTTGGTCGTTTGAAATTGTTTTATGAGATATATGATTTTATTTCGTTTCACGATGAGAAACGAAGACAATAAGTACAGTTTGGTTCCTTAAAGTATTACTTACTAAGATATTTTCTAGAATTTATTTCTAGAGAGAAGTTTTTAATGTGCAAATATTTATAATATTTATAGTTAATGTTTAAGGCTACATTTCGTTATCAGCATCAATATCACAAGAATCTTTAAGAAGCCTTGTTTTAGGGTGGTCGCACAGTCCAGCCGAGCCGTACGCGCCGAACTGTCAGTTCAATAGAGAAAATGCTGCTGACGTCAGAAGCGAGCCGCATTTTCTGACGTCATCAGAATTTTTTATATCGATAGAAAAATTACTGCAGCGCGTACGGCGCGGACAGTCTGCAATCAGGTTAAATCTGTTACATGTGTTAGTATAAGTAATTATGATCAAAAGCTCATTATATCTTCCTTGTAACGGACGTCATATCAAGATCACCATTTCTTAGGAAGCAAAGCTTAGCCTTAATATCCTGGGACCGGGATCAGCGGGATCGGGCGCCAATCAACCGGCAAACTGATGCAGATTGATGTTTGCTATTTTCCGGGACGCAAACACATACACCCTGTACCATATAAATCCGCACTCAAACCAAAATGAACACTGTCACGGTGGATGATGCTTTAAATTGTCTTGAATTTCAACAGCGGTGACCAGCATACGCTATTTTATCTGTTTGGAAGACTTACAAATTTGCTTCATGTTTATAATAAACTCAAACTTATTTACACAAAATAAATGGATCTAAATCTAAGCAAAGCTCAACTGATCTTAGTCCCTTTATCTTAGTCCGATAAAACATTTTAGATTTACTATAGTACCTTCATACGATGTAATTTATTCTATTCCAGTACTGTGAGAGTGTGTGAGAATGTGTGAATGTCATTCGTACAAATCCTAATAAAAGATGCAAACAAATCGTGCGTAGACAAATTGAAACAGATTGAAGATTCGTGAAAGATTACTTCGATTATTCATTGAACATCAATATTTATTTCATCTTATTGTAATACTGATGGAGCTGCTTTAATTTGAGTAAATAAATAAAACACACTGTCAAATATATAATACATAGTCTTTTATGAAACCATAATGTCGTAGGTATCAAAAACTACGAGCACCATAACTCCATCCATCATCATCAATGGCCTTTTACATCTACAAGAGATTATGCAGCGTCCGTTTGGTTGGTCCAGCACTTACGGAGATGGCTAGTAAGGTCGATACGAGAGCGACAGCTACGACCGCAAAGTTGACACAGATGTATTCCCTGTGTGGAAGTTGAACTCCATCCAGAGCCAGAAAAAATATCTGCAGATCATGTAAACGTTTATCAAAAAACTATTGTCATTAACCAACAATTAATTCAAGGTTGCGTTCTTGATTGATAAAAAAACCGTCAACGCCCAGTCAGCCCCAAATTACGCAAGCTATTTTTATGTTTCTCCTACAATATAAAACAAATTGAAAGTCTGTTAGTTACACTTAATTTCGTAAATGTACCCTGAATTTTTCTAGTGTTATCATGACGAATAAGACAGCTTAGACGACGACGACGACTTGAGACAGAAAAGTATGTGCTACTGAAATGCTAGTGACAAAAATGAATTAAAAAAAATATATTTACTTCATAGTGAAACGACCAAAGTCGAGGACGGAGGCTGTATAAAGCACATTGTATGTTAAGCTGCACGCCTTACATTACATTATTAGCATGTAACTTGGACTATAAATTAACACAAGACAATTTCAATCCGCCTCTATTAATTCACACTGTAATAATTAATTTGTGAGTACTTGCTTATTGATTTATACATTTACTACTATTGAAATACTGTACAGCTATCTGTCCTTTCTTAAATTAAATAAATTTAGTTTGAAAAGCATGGGATAAGGAGAATTATTAGAAAAGATGGAAATTAATATTGAAATAAAAAAAAATATTAGTCTTTGCTCTAAATCAAGGAGATATAAAAAAGAAAAATAAAAGTAGAAGAAGATTTTTTTGTGTTTATTAAAAAAAGACATTGAAATTTTGAATCCAAAAAAGGAATCGGAGATATAAACTTTTTAGAACTTGCTGAAATGATGGTAATTACAAATGAGTTCTGAATTCGAATACGCTTGACACATTTTGAGGTTAATTAAAAAGTATTTTCTCTATAGTTATGGCTCACACAATAACACTATTCAATTTCAAGTCAACAGAACTCAAACTTCGAGCATCGATATAGCAGTTGGAAACATAATACTCGTTGTATTATGCTTGAGTCACGTTTCAAAGTTACTAGCATATTCACCACACGGTGCTCTGCCGCCAAAGTACAATGAGTTTGGTGCGTTTCATCATAAATTGCTACTGGAGGCTGATCCACGAAGGAAATGGACTCATTGGACATTTTAGTCACTTCGCTTAGCTTATCCAAATGTTTCCAATTCACTGTCAAAGTAAAACGCTTAATTTTTTTTCGAATTTTGACAACTAAGAGATACGCTCTATAGATAATGCATTTCTTTCAACTCTTAGCTTTCTTTCCAATGTTTTATCAATTATTTCGTTATTTTCCAACAACAAACTAAAATCACACCACAGCCGCCGGAACCAACGTCACACGCTGTCATTGTCATCGGCATCTCGAGTTGCCAACCAAAGAGTACGGTTGCCAGCATTTCACACAAAATCTTCCAGCCCCAAAGTAAGCTTAGGTAGTGTTATGGGAAACACAATAACTACTCATATGACTACTTTTTGTAACCTACGTTGAAGGTGTCTGTCATACCTATTATTACCATCATTACCTACATTGTTGTAGGTAAAACACCGCCACACACTATTTTGTATTGTTCTAAAATATTCAATGTTTTGTTAAGCCGCAGCCAAATTCAACTTAGTAATTAATTCAATTAGTTATCTATCTTGTAATAACATCTAATTCAAGTTATATATCTTGTAATTACAACCACATGCCGCGGACAATCAACTATAATCGAAGCATTTATGATTAAAGGATTTCCTGTGACCGACGGATATGACACATTGTGGAGATATTTAGAATGATAACATTCATCTCATCATAAAGTCATTGGATCTTACCCCCCTCCCCCTCTCACGGTTTAGCATAATAAAACACATTGTAAGTATTTCTAATTGAAGCGCTCGTGGTCGTGCTTGCTTAGTCGTTCTTGATAGATCGTCAGAGTTAAGCAACGTTCGAAACGGTCTGTACGAACTTACTATAAGTTGATGGGTGAGCGCCAGTGGCATTTTCATCTGAGCGCTTCCGTGCTTCGGAGGGCACGTTAAATTGTCGGTCCCGGCTATTTAAGTCGTTAAGCCGTGACGGAGGCCTTAAGGCGGCCTAAAAACTCCGTCACCAGAGTTGGCCACTGACTCATATGAACTTACTTTTTTTAGTATTTCTAGCCTCCCCTTTGACTTTCCCACTAATAGAGGTGCAAATAATTTGATTTACCAACTAACGCTTTACTAAAAATCTTAATTTACGGTTTTTAAATTTGATTACATAGTTGAACCATTGTCCAGAAGCAATTGTGAGGAAGGAATTGTATGAAGCAACCAACGACACTCAAGTAAGGGGCGAGCGAAGCGTGCTGATCTGAAAAAATTAAAAAATTGTATAAGATAAAATGATTCGACTTCATACACATGATTCATAGAATGAAGTACCGATTACTCTTACTTCAAATGCGGCTTACGGGTAAATACTCTTACTTGAAATGGAATTACGCGTAATTCTCTGAATACTTAGTTGTGGTGTTATTGAGGAATACCTATGTAATTGCGACGTCTGTGAATACAGTGATAGTTGGAGCTACTGTTTCTAAATGCACACTTGCTTATAACTATTACTATTCAAACGCTTGAGAATCTTTACGCATTAAGGGTGCTCGCACAGTGCAGCCGTACGCGCTGAACTGTCAATTCAATAAAGAAAATGCTGCTGACGTCAGAGGCGAGCCGCATTTTCTGACAACATCAGCATTTTTTGTATAGAAAAATGACTGCGGCGCGTACGGCGTGGACATTGTGCAATCAGGTTATGTTGGTATTTATACTGATACAGTTTATTGCAAGTTTCAAACAAAATCGCACGTAGAAGACCAATATCAAGAGGAAAATGCTCAAAAAAGAGGTTTGATTTGATGTATGGCCTACGAAAATGAGAGAGAAAACTTTTAGCAAAACACTAATATACTTAGCAATGTTCAGGTGCTCTACAACTTAGGTGATGATGTGTGAAGTGTCTAGCCATATTAATTATTACATCTTGGTGCATAGGGTAGACGATATTGTACACGTCGCGGGCCGTGGGTCAGATTAACGCAGGATCGTGGTTGATGGCACAGCTGGAGGCCTATACTCAGCAGTGGGTGAAGTCAGGTTGTGAATGATGATGATGTGTATAATGGACTCATGTTTTAAACTTTTATAAAATTAAGACCATTGTCTTGAACTGAAACAAATAAATGGCCTTGAATCACTCGTACCTACAATTTTTACTTAGTAACATACATAATCAGGGTGACATTTAGAACAGGGAGCTTGCAGTGATTCAGTTAATGAACTTAACATGGAATGATTAATGAATAATACATGATGTAATTAATCTCATTCTGCGGTACTTACCTGTAAGTAACTGATACTGCTTAATCTACATATGTTGGTAAATACACATTGAATATATGAAGTTAGCCACATTTGACAAGTAATTTGCAAATTAATAGATTGTGTATGCAAAGACTTTAATGTTCGTAATGTTTATACATGCACCCGAAACATGATTATGCTTTTATGAGTATTACCAGCAAGATATATGCAATGATTCATATCTTCGATCAAGAATATCAAAATGCATCAATCTTTACCTACATCAATGAATAATATCGCGGTTTGAGTGAGATATATAATCCTGTAATTTTATAGAGCTAATCCACACTTGGTATTTCATTAAGAAAGTCTTATCAAAATTTTGGATTCCAACGGGATTCGAACCCGCAACGATCAAACGATCCTCCTAAAGTCGGAGTGCCGTACCGCTTGGCCACAGAATCCTACTCATCGCAGTCCAAATATTTGATAAGCTCATATTAATCGGTTAAGCACCGATTAGCGCCATCTACACGTTTCACTAGTGAACTCATGCTCATTGTTCGAAGTTACATTCAGAATCAAATGACTATGAGATGTCGCTTTAGCTAAATCTATAATTTTGTAATTTTATAGTGCTAATCTACACTTGGTATTTCATTAAGAAAGTCTAATCAAAATTTTGGATTCCGACGGGATTCGAACCCGCTTATAAAAAATTTGGACTGCGATGAGTATTATTCTGTGGCCGAGCGGTAAGGCACTCCGGCTTTATATAATCCTGGTCTAGAACTATTCCTAGTCTCTGCTGGATACCTTACCATTATTCCAATAGAAAGAAAATGTAGAACTAATGCATAAATTGTACATCGGGTGGACTTATCACTAAGAAGCAATCTATTGTGATGACCTCTGTAGCGCAGTAGACGATGTCCGCTTGCGACGCAGAAGGTTGCAGGTTCGATCCCCGCCGCGGGAAAAATGTTTGTATGATCTACAGATATTTATTTGTCTCGGGTCTGGGTGTTTTCTATGTATAACATGTATTCACGAACAAAAAGTATTTATGTAGTATATCAGCCATGTAGTACCCATAACACAAGCTCTGCTTACTTTGAGGCTAGATGATGCTGTGTAAAAGGTCCAGCAATTTTTATTTATTTATTTATTGGAGACAAGCTTTTTTTACGGATCAATTTAACACCCACCATTCAGCGATATCCATAATTTAACTAGCCGTGAAAAAAACCTTGACAGTTTATCGTGACTCTATTAATAAACTTTAAAACCTTTCATCGTATTCAAAGTAATTTGTCACTCCCGTCAGTAAAGTCTATTGAAATCTTATCTTTCAACTTAAGAGGGTAATCAATTTCCAAAACAAACGCTTAACCTTGAAAATGTTTACACCGAGACCTACATTCTAATAACCTTTGCAAAGAAATGTAGTACAGTGAAACATTCGTCTACTTACAATTTTGCATAATAATAATACAATACATTGTCGGTATGTACAGTGTTGAAGAAAAGTGTAGCAATAATAATTACTTGACAATTTTTGAAACGAATCGATATAATTTAGGTGTAAGAATTTCTGATATAGGTTTGCTACGCGGAATTATTTTATTGAAGTGAAAACTTCTTTAGGCGTTGGGCATTTTTGAGATGGGAAAAATCTATTGAACTGACAGTGTTACCGACACCACCGTCAGCGCCATCTAGTTTTGAACTCCGTAACTAAACACTGTAAATAACCTTTATCACGGCGTTACCCGCCGCGCTCCCGGTTACGATTCAAAAATATACTGACGATTCAAAAAATACACACGTAATTGTTCAAGTTTTCACTTCTGTCGGCACTCCTGGAGTGAAACTTTTGTTTAATTTATTTATAAGCCTGATGTTTTTCACTACAGGGCAAAATCCTCCCTTCCCTCCCCCCACGCCTCTCGGTCCTCAGCCAAAGCAAGCCAATCTTTTCTGTAGGAGTCTAGCTCATCCCGCTTTCGCCGCTATAATAGCAATTACAAATAGAACTAACTATAAAACCTGTATGTAAATTACTGTAGGTACTAGGTATAAATAAGTTTATACTATTTCCTCTTATCATATCCTACATAAATTATTTGTTCATGTTTCATTCACCGATTGGAATTAAGATTGATCAAACCGATTGGATGTAAGTGATTGACCGGATTTATAAAATGATGTTACCATGCAAGATCCAATTTAGACCTTTCACCGTGTGTCGCATATTGCAAGAATTTTCCAATTTTTTTCTCAAGCTGTCACTTATCACTCAGAAAGCACTTTTCTCTACGATTGCGCCCGTCTTTGTTACAGACGTCAAGAAAGTAGCACCTCCTGAGTGCCGCCCCTCTGTTCATGAATAATTTTATGTTGTAATACTAGACTTATGCCTAAAATACCAAGACCAATATTATGTTGATTGATATTTCACAATCAAAGCAATATGGGCAATACATATATTCTTATTTCTTACCTATGACTCAAAAGATCTTTTAAGACTTGACCTGAGAGTGAGAGAATGTAGATGAAAAGAATATGAGTAAAGATTTATTTTTATGGTAGGAAGCTTGTAATCTAGCTAGATAAACACAAAAACTACATTTTATCCCGCAAAAGTAAATCATTCCCGAAAAACCGCGAGTAGCACAAACTAGGTAGTTTGTGAATAGAACCACTCATTCTAGAGGGCTGATGCTCCACCAAAGATCAAGTAGCATAGACGTTAGTTAATTATTAAGACTTTACAAAAATAAACAGAATATTTCATTAATTTCTGAAGGAATACCTTAATTAGTATAAAAGAACAATATTAGTTTTGAAATTTCTCAATCCCGCGAGCCAAAGAAAAACAGTTGTAGCACGAAAAATAATTAAGACTTTCGTTTTCTTTACAGAAATCCGAGCCTGCAGAACCTTTTGGCAAGGTGAGTTTTTATTTTTCTTTCACTTCCTCTAGAAATCTAAAATTGCTAATGAAAATGTTTATATTTTCGCCTACTATACTTATAAAGTAAGCAGGGAAATTATCATACCTTGTAATACAAGCTATGCTTTGTTTGGGGCTAGATGATTCTATGTGAAATGTCCATTATTATTTATTTATTTTATTTGTATTTCCATCCAATATCCAATTGAACTACAGTCATAAACTGCACAGCCTACAGAACTACAGTAGTTACTTAATCAAAATAACTAACGCCAAAATAGGATAAATCAACAACATAAGTGCAAAATAAAAAGCAACGCACAAGCCCTAAATAAAGTCTCAAACCAAAATGCTGTCAAAAGTTTATTTATTATGATACAAGATATGAGTTTTTTTTATTATATGTATACAATACATCATAACATTTCAGTATATTTATTGCTTGTGAACCTAGGTTACATTCATAACTCATCTTAATGTTATGATCAATTGAAACCACTTTTACATCTTTTTTCAACGCATAATTCACGTATCCATTAGCACAATAGATCTGTAAAAAGTACAATTGTTTATAGATTTTGTAAGAGTATTGTGATCGATCTAAGTACTCAACGTGTATTATTAATAACAATAGGAAGGTTTCGTAATTCGAAACCTACGTCGAATGCTTGGCGATAATCATTCACCTGCGCCTATCTATTTACATTTCTCAGAATATGTAAGTATCTATTTGGAGCTCAATGCAAGGACGAATCAACACCTTGTCTAACACATTATAGGTACTAACACGGAAATTATGTAATATGATTGAATATTATGAATGCAAAAAAAACGACACACTGAAGAGACGAAAATAAATAATAAACTATACTCAATTTCATCAATTATTGAATGAATCAAAAATCTATCGAAATACATGCAGCGTGAACTATATTTCCAATTTCATTGCAAATACAAATCCAACCCCGTTTTTAATCTACACAAAAATCGGAAAAGCATTAACAACAGCTATCCCAATGAATAGAATAATTTACCATCCGACATGAACAAGGCAACAAAAGCCTATAGCTGAATCATTCAATAGATACTAATGGATGCACGCGAGTTTAGTTTGACTTAATTAAGTACCTCATCCGTGGTATTCAGCTACTACCTACTATTTTATTGGATACTATAACCGTCAGGATTTTGCTTTAGGTAAATATTTTTTTCATTCCATTAAAATAAAATTATCGAGAGCACTTTCGTATATTTTTGAATTCACGACTTTTTTTTTAACTTTAAAGTTAAAAATGTATTTACAAAAACTAAGCTACAATATGTACATAAAATTACAAAATACAATAGAATCAGTCAAGCTATCTAAGGATCGTCGTAAAAACTATAGATAACTCAACTGATCCAGGTCACTGCCAGTCGGAAACGTGCCCAAAATACTGGCGGCATTGCCACGCTGAATTGCAATGCTAATTCTCTGTGCCAAAAAATTGCCAGCTCTCGAATCACGCGACGCTTCTGAATATAATGATTATGATCTAGTGGAAGCGGTTCCACCTTTGGTCGCCTGAAGTTCGATCCTAAGGTCACGGACCTTCGTATTCTTGGTATGCGGTGGTGCACCAATGAGTTTTTCATCTCGAAAGCACACTATTTATACTACGAGTAATACTCTCAAACTGTGAAGGAAAACGTCGCACAAGGAAACCGCCATGACGTAATAAAAAAGTGAATAAAAGTGGTGTCAAGAGCACTAAAAGGAGAGGCTTCTGAGGCGCACTTAAAATTCTTCATCATACTAATTAGAAAAAGCTATTAACACAACAAGAACAAGTCATCGATTTTATAGAAGTCGTTTCGAAGATGATTTCAGAAATTTAAATATATCTGTCTACCATGCCTCGGAATAAAGTCATGTTTCATTTGATAGAAAAAAACCGAATAAAAACGAGCAAATCAGCGAGCAACAGCTAGTACATCATATCCGAAGTGGCATTACGTGATGCTTTGTCAGTGGATCGCCAGAGGGATTTATGTCATCATAACAATTGACTGAGATGGATCGGAAGGTTCGCAATATTCTCCGATTGCCCCTTTTTATGGCGATTCGTTTTCATTATTTTCATTTCATTCTCGGGTTTGCTGTTTTATTTTTATACGATCCAATTTTTGATGAGGTTCGTCAATTAATTCTGTTTTATCGATTTGATATGAGTTTTAGCAATAAATGCTTTAGAATCGTATTTTTGTGCTAAGTATTTTACGAAAAAAATACTTACATTTTTTTATAAAAATACGCCTTTGTACTCTCATACGTCATTATTAATCAATTCTTCTGTAGATTGTACTTTTCACAGCGAACGTTTGATTAAACAAATTTCGCAAATGACAAGTATTCCGAGCTTCCGTTGCGTTATAATAAGACACTTTGTCAACATTTACATTTTGATATTCACGAAAGATTCGCTTGCGATTCCAAACATCCGGAGCGGGTCTGTTGTCTAAAATTTCAGAAATGACGTTGCGTACCCCAATTTCCACTGATAAGGTCTAAACGAGCAAGTTGAAAGGTTGAATGTCAGTTCGCTTCATTCGCCCGGCGCGGCGCGATACTAAATGGATTAGGGTAAACAGTGTAAAGAGTCTTTTGTATCCGAAATTAAATGTCACCCGATGTCATTATTCAGGGCCGGCTGACACGCACACGATCCGCCTCTGCTGGCTGCCAGTTCGCCAATCTGCGATTTACATGTCACGACTGATTAACAAAAAAAATTCAACCTATTCAACCTAGGAATTGACTTTTGCTGTCCCACATATATCTGGGCAAAAGTCAATTCCTAACATATTGAAAATTAAAAAAAAAAACAAATTTAAAAATAAATAATTAAAACATTACTAACGCACGTGTTTGACGTTTTAAACACCATCAGGAACTAGTGGCACGACACAAAAAATTATAGTAAACATCAGGAACACATAATTCTATATAACTATATAAAATTCTATGCAGAATGACACTTCTCACTCACAGACCTTTCCATCGGCCGATAGTTGAGACGGAATATACTTCGGCTCGTAATGAGTATGGAGAAGTATAGCCCGTCCGATAGAAAGTCAGTAGTCTGCGAGGGGTCTTAAGGACCCACGGAAGTTTTAATTCAAAAATATTGTTTTAAACACTTATTTATTTAATATGACACTTCAATACGGGTGGCTAAGTTATTGGGTAGTTAGTTTAATGCACAACAGCGCAGATGCTGTGTGTATTGATCATATTTTTTATTGTTTGTAGTAAGTAGCTGGTTTCGTGGTTTTAGTACACAATCATAATAAAATATGTTGTTTACTATGTACTTCTCAAAGAGGTAATGATTTTTGTTTTCTGCGGCTATGGCACTACTTAAAATATAATTTATGATTCAATATACAATATAAATATTAGTTATAGCTGTTTTTGCCTCAGCGCTGATAAATATCATAACTTTATAAGTACCTACGCCCATAGGCTTAGGATGTTCAAGGAATAGGTATATCCTAAATTTATGCGTACGTCTGTTAAATTTCATAAAAAAAAAATTAATCGTCTTTTGAATTTTCCGACATCCATTCCAACTTATCCTTTCTGAAAAAATTTTGATTATTACGAACAATTTAAAATAAAGACATTATCAGGCACAATATTATGAAAAAAAAGCACACAATTTGTGCTTTTTTTCATAATATTGTGCATCAAAATTTTTGATTGATACGGGATTCGAACCCGATTAACCGATAAATATGAGCTTATCAGGAATTTCGAATCTGACGTCAGTGGTACTGTGGCCGAGCGGTTGAAGGCACTTCGGCTTTAGGAGGATCGTCTGATCGTCGCGGGTTCGAATCCCGTCAGAATCGAATATTTTGATAAGACTTTTCATTTCTTAATGAAATACCAAGTGTGGATCAACACTATAAAATTACAAATTGTAATATCGTATCGTCCATTGCAATTGGTTTATTAGCTAATCCATTAATTATATCCGTAACGGCTGTCGAAGATGCCGCCAAACCAAACTTTGCTTGCCAGTATTAATGATAACACTATGCCTGTCATTTGACTCCGTTTGTATGCCCAGTGTTTAAGCATTAGGGTATCGCTTTTATCAATGTGTTGAATATGTCGCAGAATTCCTGTGGTTATGTATGAACTTGTTTTGTATTACTTTGGAGTGCGTAGAGATTTGGTAAGAAGGGTAACCAAGTTGTAGATATATTTTACTTTGTATTTTTTTGAAGAGATAAGTAATTATTTTGATACAGGTTAAGTCGTATGTGTATTATGTTGAGTTGCGTGTAGAATGGATGACATACTCGTTGTTTAGTAAAAGAAACTGTTCTGACAAAGTTCAGACAGTGCGTAGGCATTACCGTAAATTCGGTGTCGCAAAAAAAACATAAATCGTACTATAGTAACTTACGGCAATTTTAACAGAGTTAAAATAAATTACAGCTTGCGAGTTCCAATTCCACGAATGTAATTCACATGTGGCAATAACATCGCAAAATTATTGGATCACATGACAAAATTATACGGTCGCAAAGCATGGCTCAATTTCCATAACGACCCTCAATAAACCCTGGACTATATGCTAGCGTTTACTCCACCGGTATAAGGTAAAGTTTGAGATTGTATAGAATCTAGCTCTGCGTAATAGCCCGAGGCCGTGGACAAGCAACTGATTTATTTGGGTTACATTTATTTGCTTGCTCAGATACTATAAGGTGATAATAATGATAATCCTGTTGTCGAAATAAAAAAGTTTTCTTAAACATATTTCCGTCTTTGGATCAAATCTTTTTACTGTTTACTAGGCTGAAAATTGAAAAAGTCTTCTGAAAGAAACACACATTATGCCAAAACATACGAAGCTAATCCAACTAATTAATCATGTTGTTAATCACAAAAATTACAGAAAATTTCTAACTAACGTCATTTAAAATGTTGGTGCTTAAACATCTGCACTTTAGGATTAAATAAATAAGAAAAATAAGTATGAAAGCAAAATAAATCTGGCTTTTGCCGCAAATATCCAAGGGCCTGTGGTCCAAGACCGGCAGGGGTGCGTGACGTACGTTTTGCACTTACGTGAGTTATTGAGTCATTATGATTATCACGGGTTTTACCTTCCCTTGTTGCCACTCAATTTTCTTTTATTACAAACCTTTTGGAATGCTTTTGGTCCAGCATCTTCAATCTTCATATCTGTTACAGTTACTTCTTGCATTATTTCTAAACCAAAAGTCATTTTCTATATTATTATTATTTAGCCCGTGTCGTCCCACTGCAGGGCAAAGGCCTCCCTTCATTTTCTATAGCTTGACACAAAACCAGAGTTCACTTCCCTGCGTCATGGGTATCAGAAACTATGGGTTGGGTAGCATGGTATCACAAAAACTACACCCGTCCCGGTAAAAATATCAGCAAATCTTGTCTGTAAACATTTGTCTCACTGTGAATATTGAACTTTCTCTTCTTGCATCTCAATCGAGCAATCGTCCGCCACGCCAAGAGGTCAAATCCTAATCCATTTTTAAATCCTGTTAATGCTATGATAAATTTTTGTTTCGATATTTAAATAATTGGAATTTCACAGACATTGATGGTTACCTTCCTATGTTAGCCATCAAGGAAGATGACAATAGATTTTAGGTGTGACTAGTGATGACTTCATTCAGCCTCGTGGTATATGGACTCTAAATCATTGCCTATCCCAGGAAATAATGGCCAGGTGTTAATTGAATTGTTATCATGTGTCAAGTAATATGTCAAAGGCTGTCAGAACTTCCGATAAAAACTCAATCTCGACAAATTATAGACAAGTGCAACTCACTAGCTGCCTGGAAAGAATTAAGCATTTTGTTTTTATTTTTGTGTTAGAATAAACCTTTAAATATCACATCAAAGTAGTAAAATAAATACATTTACCAGTATAATGTTTCCTTGAGTTCTTTAGCTCGATGCCCTATAACGTATTTAGCTGACAGGTGGCTGACAGACAAAGGTAAAAACTACTTTGAATTTGGAACACTATTTCTGTATTTCTGTTTACAACGTAGGCTCAAAGTATTCAAACTAAGACTTTTAGCAGGTTCCCAACAGAATACCTGTTTTTTCAGCAAAGTTAGCTTTTTATCCTGAGATTTACAGACTCCAGGGGCTTGCCCGTATACTATTTGTTGGCAACACAGTGACGTAGAACTTTTCGAGTAGGGTAAGCTGGTTTTATGTTTGCCTACTTCCTTTGTTGAAAGTTTGGACATATTTTTTTACAAAGGACACAG
Organism: Epirrhoe alternata; assembly: GCA_963565295.1. Taxonomy (NCBI): domain Eukaryota; kingdom Metazoa; phylum Arthropoda; class Insecta; order Lepidoptera; family Geometridae; genus Epirrhoe; species Epirrhoe alternata. The sequence goes on along the minus strand of OY751381.1, from coordinate 4,121,597 downwards.
ACCAATTGGCTGGAGTTTTGCGGGAAAAATTGAGAAATTTATAGTGTGAAGAAATCGAGCACAATCAATATTGGCTTGTAAAATACATGAAACTTCAGTGGTAGCACGGTTTCATGTATATTACAACCTAATATTTTAAGTAAAAGGAAAAGAAAAAACATCAACTATCGTCGGTCCATTATACGTTGGATAATTTATAATGCAATAAATCTTTCCTAATCTGAACAGTTGTTCCTCAAATACGTTAAGCCTCGGAGATGTCACTAAGTCGTCCGTCTAATCTTCCAGCTATAGCTACAGTAGCTGGTGTAGATAAATATAGTTCGAGGCATAACAAATCGGATTATTGAGTTTCTATCTCAATTTCTCAAGGATTTACAGAGTTGGTTTTTCTTGTCATTCTCATTAAAAAAAGAATTTTATTCAACCTATGCATGCTGTCGCTCTGCTGGGCAAAGAACAAAAAGTCATTGTATTTTTTTAAAGTCAATGAAATTCTAACAACAAAAACATCATTTGTTTTTTGTGAGCTCACATCATGACGTGTCAGTGTGTTATCATTATCATCACAATTCCCATTTGGTTGTAAGCTTTTATATTCTTAGCACTTAGTCACTTTTTCTCTCATTGTGATGTTACTTTCTCTACCTTTATACGATGATCGAAAATCTGTAATTTCAGTGGTGACTGAATGTGGGTGGACACTTAGGTACTTGACTACCAGCTTCTCCGCCTTTGAAGTGTCTCGAGAGCTTATCGCTCTAAATCTGGGTTTAGCTCTGTATTTTTGATTAAGTAAGATATAAAATTGCGTCAATTTACCACACACGCTTAACTTAACTTTGGAGACGTACTCGTAGGTACCTAAGCTAAAAAAAAAACAAAATCATGAGGATCAATTGAACTTTTATTTACTTTCCTCAGGACACGGAAGAAATTCTCACATCTTTATGAATTCAAGCTCCTATTTAAGTACTTAAAATAGAGTATTGGCAAGCCACATAAAAAATCATGCCAAAACAAACATACAGATAAAAAAATGTTTGGATGCTTCGCGTCATATCCAAATTACTTCAAAAAACTAAAATTACGTGGTAAATATTGTGAACGCTTAGAACCTCGACACAAACATTAGTCAGACATTGAATAAAGGATGTGCATTGTGTGTGCATAATCCATCTCGGTTGAAACACCCACGAACAATAAATTAATGCTAATTAAATAAAATGTAGCCTTGTGCACATCGCCTAATCCGGTCTTGCGTAATGTTCAGAGAATACACAGTTTTAGAATTCTGTGAACAGTACCTTGAAATTCACCCACAGTTGAATGGCCCAGTAAGCTATGATCATCTTCATGCTTCGGTAATTCTGCACTTGGTTTTATTTCACTTTCAATTTCTTTGACCGATAATAACATAAGTAGGTACCTTACGAACATAAATCTCGCAAGTTTAGAAATGTTCCCTTCTGCCCTTGTTCTATATTTTGACTGTTATCGGCATTACCATGCATTACCTACTCTCACACAATCGGCTGCTATAAGAATCATGGATTGTGTGACATGAGTAAGTAAAGAGGAATCTTACTCAGACAATGAGTAAGAATTACTCTTTAACCCATCGACGTGGTTATAATTTGAACGTTCGAACCACGAAAACGCTTATGAAGTTTCTCGAGTCCTTTTTTTATTTATGCTCAAGAATTATGTTTTCATTTAAATAAATTGTACGTTTAAAAGCAGCACAATAACTCTAACGAATAAACATTGCCCAATCTTAAGATCAGCGGCATACTTTAACTATAATTGGTGAATGAGCCCTTACTAACGAACCAAAATGCCTACAGTACCGCATGAACATCCCGTATGAATCTGATATGTCATCATAGTCTTGTTACTACAGTAAATAATTGCTACGATCCTTGATAGTTTGACATAAATGAGCTGATCGTGCATGCTCGGGGTTCAAATAAGCTTGCAACATCAATTGTTCTGCGCGTGTTGAAGCGACATTTGAGGCTAAGAACCACTCGAAATACAGTGATTTACTCTAGGATACGTAATTACCTAAGATCCTTGTGCTAAATTTATATATGCATAGTTTGCTCATGCATTAATGTGGCTGATATTTTTAGTAAAATTGATCTTATCTATCATCACAAGTTCATCTTTCCAAGAAAAAAAGGGCCTGGCTTTCTCCCATCCCACTCGGTACAAATATGCTTGCTATAATAACTACCGTCAATACATTTTTGAATCGTTCATTAATCAATTTTATAAAGGACTTTGACATATATCTACTTTTTTCTAATATACCTAGCAGGTCATGATCCTAAAAATACCACGTATTTTATAATTCTTTTGAAATAGATTTTTTTATCAATTGGTATGACAAAGTCGTAAGATATTCATAAACTTATCCATAAACTTCTCCCCGCCTCTTTGATGTCAGAAACAAATACGTGACAAGTATCATAATTATTTGAGCCTACACAAAAATAATTTTCCAAGTTCATTAAGAAGTCTATGCTAATGTGAGCGAGTCGTAGCCAGAGGTCTAGACTTGTAAGTACTTCATTTTACTTTTAAGAATAGCAGTGATTCAATACTCTTACAAAAACATTTTCTATGTAATGTATTCATTGCATCATGTTAAAAAAAACTGCGTAGGAACATCGCCTGACATCCCAAAAAATTCAACCGTCTATACAAAATTACTAGCTCTGAACAACGTAGTCGATAATTATGTACCTACATATTAGCCTACAGATTGCAAAGGTATGATTCACATCGATTATCCTTACTTAACCCAGTCACAGGAAATCAGATACGTACCTACTCGTTTTTAATTGTAACACTAATCAGAACCAAAATCTGTGTTCACAGAGCCGTAGCGAATTTGCCTTGAGAATGGATTTCTATATTTTCACAGGGCGACTGGTTTACCCAACACCCGCTGAGGCAACAGTGTGGAAATGAATGGACGTGATTCGTAGTACGCATTACATTGCACCCCTGAGTGGTTATTAATCAGAGAGTAGATAAGGAGGCGCGTCATAGTGAGCGAACAGAGCGAGATTGCCATTGTTTGTGCGCGCAAGCTCGACCATTCGCATAACGCTAAGAACTGCACTCCTTTGCACACACAATAGTCCGTGGGAGACTCCCATGAGCCTAGTAATTAGTTGGGCAACGATTTGCACCTTGTGACAGTAAGATTATAGAATGGGCAAGGAGTCTACGCTCTACTTTTCTATAAATGTTGGTTTATATAATCAGAGCTTTCTGCGTTATTTCGTCTGAATGCCGGGTCATTCTTTACTCAGTAATTTCCTGTTCTGACTCACTTCCCACAGACCGACCTTTATTTGTTTTACCTAACCAATTAATTTGCTTTCGCATCTCTACAAATGCTCTTGCCTTGTTTCGTTTGCTCATATTTGTGACCTGAATTTTGTCATAACCGTAGTCAACTCAGTTATTATTTTAATTAAATGAAAAATTTATTAAATATGCAAGAAAGAACATGAATGAATAACAATACATAGGTCATTTAGATTACATGACGTAGGTGTCAAAAAAATCCAAATTTCAGAAGAGAATTTTCAATCAGACAGAAAAAAAATTGTCGTACCTAAAAAAATTGTTGTACCTAAGACCCCTCGCAGACTACAAACTTTCTATAGGCCGATAGTTGAGACGGAATAAATTTCGGCTCGTGAGTATGGAGAAGTATATTCCGTCTCAAAAGGCCGATAGAAAGTCTGCAGTCTACGAGGAGACTTACAGCTGAACACTCAACTACCACGCCAAGTCATCAAAGCTCACAAATTATAAATGTCACTTTTCCTAAAGGTCCTAGTAAAAGTATTCATCATATTGTGTGTTAAAATTATAAATAATCGTAAATGGATAATAAAGCGAGCAGCTGCCACGAACATAAAATTTTGCTTTCATTATTGGCATGGCGTTACGCAAATACTCTACGATAAATTTAGATTATTGCCTGTATTACCACCTATTTGTTTCACAATAGTCATTTGTCAGGTGGGCATAACTGCATCAGTAAAATTATTTATTGTCTATGGCCTGTCACTGAATCATATTTGATGGATTGATAGCGCAGCCCACTTGCAAGGTCAGCTGTCTACTAGGGTCAAAATGTCGATAACAAAACGAACAATGGAAGGGATAATTTGTGTTACAATAGCAATAATAATTATCTTTTACTATCATTATCACTCAGTCACCATAGTTTTCCACTTACACGAACTTACGATCATCTACATTCTACTGCCAAAAAACGTGAAATTATAAATGAAGTACCAGTATTGCCTTATTAATTCAGTTTATCGTATGATTATGCATGATATCGTAACAGTTATTGTTCATACTACACTCACTAATCTAATTCAGTAGTATGCATTTAGAACGATTGGAACAACCCCTTATGAATATGGAAGGTTATTATTCACAAAACCGTTATCATTATTCATTTTCTATTCTCTTTTGGATTGACAACAGTTGTATCTATCAAAGCAAACACACTAAAATTAGATTCATAGTATGAAAACAAACAACACAGTTATTGAATAGATTACTCACTATAACGGCTTCGAATAATGCTAAGGTATAAAACCTTTCGTAAATTGTAATTTATATTATCGATGATTCAATAATTATTGATAGTAATGTACGAGAAACAAGTAAACTTCACTTTGAGTACTATACAAAATGTTTTATTTGGCTCATTCACCCCAATTTTCAGAAGGTTTATTTTTTCGTTTGTTACAAAGTCATCTCTTGTGATGAGTAAATACTTCAAGGGTAAATAGGTACCTCATATATTGCTCAAAGCTTTCGTGACAAGTCCACGAGTTCTGCAATATTGGACCGAGTGGGTTATTAGGGATTTTGCAATTAGCTTTGACTGTCACGACCATCATCATCGAAAATCACGATTGTAAATGATTGGATAGTACCTGGCAATCTAATTTCACAGCCGCATCACAATGCAATTTTATAGGTACGTTTCAACACGTACGTTTCCACACCTATTTTCATTCGTGTTCTATCGGTGAATGAGATATCCACGCAAATTGACACATTGATCGCCAGCCGTGACAAAGAAACGAGATCAACGCTCCAAACCTGATATTCTTCACATATATCTGAATCACAGTTTGTAAGTACCATAATAAACTTATCACAGATCTAAGCCTTACTCTGAGTTATGAAAGTCAGAAGCCTGTTGTTTTGCGAAATAGTCTCGACGGAAACCTGCCCATCGCATATTCCTCACGGCCAGACGCGGTTTCCAAGTATCAAATTTATTTTTATGTATATTTTTATTGTTTGCCGTGTGGATTGTCGCCTCCTTAGGGGCTGTTTGTATGCGGACTGAGAAGAATTACGTGCGCGACGGAGCGGATCCACTTTAGAAGTAGCGATAAAACAATTTGTTTAGAAAATGTGCTGTATAATGCCGCTGCATATGGATCATGCGGAGCGGAATCTGTAAGCCGTAGGTTTGCTGTTTATTTTATCGGCGGGAGTGTCCTGAGGGGCGACAAAACCCGCACAAAAATGCATTTTTCTCGCGTGGAATTTCCCAGAATCGCGCTCTCTTATTTGAGAGAGAGTGCAGTTTTATTTGTCGCGTCGCACGCGCGGTTGATTGTATAATTTTGTTAGCTAATCTCGCTGGGATTGCGCGGAGACGCGGCCAGTTTTCAATTTCACATTTGAATGCTATGAGCGTTGTTTTCGCATAAATTGCGTTAATCCTACCCCACAGCCGTGCAGTGCGGTGAAACTCTACCTATAGCCTATAAGTAAGTATACTAATGACCTGAGTGCAATTACTTGATAAAATCTGTAATCCGTAACAAATTAGCGCTTAAACGAATGAAATATTTTAACTAGATAGTTCATGCTGTTTTGTTAGATTGACATAGTCAGCCATTATTGTAGGTCAAAATAAAATATTGAGCGTATTTTGAATCTGTAATGTGCTTTTGACAATCGCGTTAATTATCAAATCTTGTTTTTAAAATCAAAGGTTAATTTACATTTCCAGAAACATAAAAGAATCATATTTTCAAACGGTTTATTTTTTCTACGTATATTATGATCATTTAAAAACTACAAGATTTTCACACTGTAGAAAATAAATGCACGACCGAGTCAGTTTTCGTAATTCCTAAATCTGAATAATTTATCCAGTGTGTGTTGAGTCACGTTTATTCGCTGCACCCTGCGGAAATGTTTCCGACATCGAGGCAACAACTGAGATATAAGCTGAGCGATTTTAATTAAACTCATCATACTTTCACTCAACAATATCATACATACAAAATACACGTCTCTGGCTCCTTGTGTTGTTAGTATCAGAAACTACGAGTACTACAACTGGATCAGATTTATCTACATAAATTGCAAACATCTGTCCCACCACAAGACTTCCACATCTTGTGTTTTAGCCGAATACAAATCCTACACTACGTTTGCCGAGTCGCGGTCTCCACTCAAGAACTCGTTTACCCCAACGGCTAACGGTTATTCGGCAGATATGGCCAGCCTACTGCCACTTCAACTTGCTAATTCTCTGAGCTATGTCGCCAACTTTAAAATAAATAAATAAATAAATAATGCTGGACTTTTCACACAGCATCATCTAGCCCCAAAGTAAGCAGAGCTTGTGTTATGGGTACTAAGATGACTGATATACTACTTATATACTTTGGTTCTATGTCGGATAGTCTCATTGCGGATTCTATCCTTCAGAGAAACTCCGAGCATAGCTCGTTCCATAGCTTGCTGAGCGACTTTAAACTAGTGGACTAGCCGTACTATGAGTGTCCACGTTTCGGCACCGTATGTCATACCTGCTGCACTGATTTTACCATGTTTACCATGCATGCCTCAGGTAAACTGTCGTGATTGTTGTGTCCTTCAAAGAGGGGAATAACCCGCTTGTCGCTCCGCTTAAGGATATACCAGCTACCTTAGTTCTCTGCAAGTGGAAGCTGCGCTCTGAAAGCAATCACGCTGGTGTCAACGTTTAGAGTAATTTCTTTGACTTCCGCCAACGATAGCTGCTATTACGTAGTAAACGACTCTATTCAGGAAAACTAAGGTTTATTTTAAAAGGATGACGGTTGTATGCTAGCCGTTGACAAGGAGACAAATTAGATTGAAGCTATTGTAGTTTTGGGGGTAAGCAGAGGCAAAAATGTATTCGTAAATAGGTTCCGCCCATGGCTTCGCTCGCATGGTTTCGCATGGCCTTTGACTTTGTAAACATTTTTAAACAATTTTATGTGATTCAGTCACGCTTTAACTGGTGCACCGATTTGAATCAAGATGAAGAATGGAAAATATGTAGCTATAGGATTTAAAGCTTTTTCTATTTGAAGTCGCGTGCGGAAGTTAACATTGAATTTTAATTCCAATTTGCCAATTTTCGTAGCAATCAAAAATATTAAGCGTCTAATGAGTCTCAAAACCTTAGTTCGATATTACTTTAATTGCATTAATATGTGCATTTTAAATTATTTATCCAACAAGGTTTTGATAGTCAAAGTATTCGGCTTAGATTAGGTTTAAAGACTGTAGTAAATTCCAGGTTTGGTTAACCATGCCGTCTTTTTCGTTGGAAGTTTATACTGTTATAAATTTCGGACACGCCCCGATTTAAGCCTGATTGTGGAAAAGCTACGTTGCGTAGTTAAGGTCTAAATAGCTAGCTTAGATCTAGATAATTTTCATGTGCTCTTATTCTAGTTAAACGTAAAACACTGTGTCGACCGTGTGGGACAATTTCAAAACTCTTGATCACGGATAGCGCAAAGACCATACATTTTATACAATGTTTTACATATATGTTTATACAAATCTATAATATGCCTTCCTAAAACTGTCTTCTACACTCGTTTCAAACTTGTTTGGCTAATCTACGTTCATTTTGACAACCTCTGTGGTGCAGTGGGTGAAAGCCTGCTTGTGACGCAGAAGGTTGCGGTTTCGATTCCCGCCGCGGGATAAGTGTTTGAATGATCTGCAAATATTTATCTCGGGTTTGGGTGTTTCTATGTATAATATGTATGTATTTACAAACAAAAAGTATACATAAAAGTAATAAATTAGTAACCTGGTTCCAATAGTACAAGCTTTGGTAAGTTTGGGGTTAGATGACGCTGTGTCAAATGTCTAGTATCATTTATTTATTTATTTATCGAGTTTTACAAAACAAAAAGTATAAAAAAAGTAAATCAGTTATCTGTACAAGCTAATGCTTAGTTTGGGGCTAGATGATGCTGTGTGAAAATGTCCAGCATTATTTATTCATCCTCATAATGTGATAAACACGAAAGCCCACATCAATAGATCTCAAAATTGAGTTGCAGGATATATGCAACGAATACGCGCACAGCTATGAAACGTATTTCAATTAATAACATAACGAAGTTGCAATTGGGTTTGACGTTAATCAATTTGTAAGGAATGTTGCACCGACAATATACCTACCTAGCACTGATATTACGTACAATGAATTTCACTTGAGTTATATCTAATTTCAATAGAAACCTATTAGGTACAAATATATTCTAAGTGACTTCTGTAGTGTATTCTAAGTGATCCCTGCGGTCCTACTGAATAAATGATTTTTGACTTTGACTTTGATTGCATCGATCGTAAATGGTGTGGTTGTGGGTGATTTACGATTTTTAATATTACTTTACAAATCTTTACTCTTTCATTAAGTTTTTCCATTGTATTTTTTCCTACTCTACCGTCTCTATTTTTATAAAAAAAACTTAAATTTTATAGTATTATCTTCATTGTGATCGTTTGCTTCAATTTTCAGTGTGTTTCCTGGAAGAGATCGCTTTTAGCGATAAGGCCGCCCATTGTAATTCATATTTTTTTTCTGTGCCTATACTTATATTTTTTTTTTTTTTCTTTGTTATTGTTTGTTTTATGTTTTACAATAAAGATATATTGTATTGTATTGTATTGTATTGTAGTATCTTAGAGTTACGGGATGAAATACTAATAACTTACAAAGTCCGGATTGTGTTGAACAAATTGCTATTGATTGAGAAAGATATTGCAAAATAATCTTGTGAAAACATTATTAGGTTTATATTATCGAGTATTTGTAATTTCCAATTGTAACTACCTACGTAGTATATTTGTAATACAATCACTGTTCAAAATTTATGGGTTCATTGTCGAGTAAAACCACTGTATTTATAATTATTTTTTCGTGTCGATAAATTTTAATACCTGACCGCAAAAAAATCTGCTAGCGATGAAAATATCATGTTTTTCTCAATTTTTTTCATCCCTGGACAGACCCATGTCAGTTCAAACACCTGCTCGTTATCAAAACAAGCACGACACACGGAATGGCTTTCCAATTTTCTGTCGGCCGAATGAGTGACACAGAATCCTGTGGGTGCCGTGAAATGACGGCTATGTGCGTGTCCCGCCTCAATCATTGCGACAAGTTGAGGAGTTAGGTAGAAAGCGGGGGTAGTTGCATACCTAGGTAGGGCTACCTGTCTTGCAAGTTAACCCCTCATTTACACCAAGCTATAAACATATTGTACTTTCACGTTTTTGCTTACTCTTAAAGCAAATACCTATATGGGTTGTCAGGTAAAATTTTGTGGGAGGTAATGTAGTACCTGTAGTATTATTTTATCCGGGTTAATAGTAAAATTTCAGAACTTGTCTATTCCGTTTTATACTGTTTACACTTATATTTACGCGTTATTCCATTTGACTTCTGAATATGCGCGTAAGGTTAGTTCAAATCGAGAAACAATGCATCGCATATCTTTTTAAATAGCAACAAACGGACAGGCTCTCTCACTCTACAATATCTCACTTGTTGCTAGAGTTTTTTTACTACTAGGTTACTACTGTATCAATATTTCACCCCAATTTGAACCCTAAAGCCTGCCCTGCCCGACCTATAACCAACGATTGAAAGCAAATCATGACGCGTGTTAGCGATTAGATTACAATCTCATTTCCATAAGTGTACCGAACCACATTTCAGTACTGCAATTTCAAATTATCTCTGGTTACTCACCAAAGCAATTTCAGAGGTGGTAACTGATTGTTTACCAGCTGTATTGATAGTGATTATGATCGTCTTTTGCAAGCCCTATGTACATATCTACTTTGAATAGTTTCAGCACAAGGAGCTTTTTAAAGGAAAACTTATGAGCAGCTAATCCATGTGACTATAGATTCACTATTTGTATCAGTTTTCAACGATCCTTCAAGTGATTGTTGTGTATTTTAAAAAGCTTTTTTTAATACAATAGTAGTTTAGTTCTTGTTATTTTATTTTGTAGATTTTTATCACTATCACTTATATGTTACTTAAAAGTAAGGCATTTAAAATAAAAAGCTTAAGTTACTAGGTACCCAGTAAAGTACCCAAAGTTCAGTGACAGTATCAATGTATGTAACCCCATTCGATAGAGGTTATACGAGTTACCAAAATAAAGATCTATTGATGGCAATGGGATCAGAATCATAACTACAAATAAATATAACTCCTAATAGGCACTCTTTTTGCCGACTTTGTGTTGCTATTTGTAGGATCGCCAAAAATATATTTTCCATATAAGAGTTCTAATTCACATAAAGGGTAAGTGGGTGATTTCTGACGTGCCGAAGAGATTGTACAATGAGCACAAATGTTTGCACCAAAATAAGTCTTACCACCAAAGAATAAGGGCTTTCTAACCTCTCAATCTTTTGTAAGTGCTGTACGAAAGGGTCGCCAGTTTCGTGTGTCGAATGTATAACGACGACCTACATTTTGTTTGGGCTGCGGACGGAAACACAATCAAAACTCAATTCGAAAACACTTCAACTCATCGTCGCATCACGCTCGCTTGACAAATCGAAACTACGCGAATGCGATGATAAAACTCGATTATGAGATTAGACAAGCAATATCTATCTGTATTTCAAGTGATATAGGATTGAAAGTTGTGTGTCCGCTGCCTGTTTGTCGGATCGGGTTTATTGGGTCCGTAGATGCAAAGTGCACTACTCTTGAATGCTAGAACGTGGAATGCTTGCTGATTAATTACCTCCAATAGATACCTATGCTGTGCATTTGCCATGGAGATCCAATTCCGCGGACAAATTTTACTACGCACTGAGAATGCAAAGTTCATGGCACTGATGTGCTGGGGAATTTTTCGAAAAGTATGGTTATTTATTATTATGCAAAAGTTATACTTACATAATAATAATAATGTTAGTAAATTAAATTGCTAAAATGGATTGATCATGGCAATTTATCGAATTGGCGAATTACAAATTTAAAATCTCAAAATGCTTTTTTTAAATATATTATTGAAATCAAAGATATTCGAAAGTTGAATGCAAAATATTACTCAAACATCGTCATATCACACTAAATTAATAATATCAAGACGTATTACTGAAATAGACAACATAATCCATCACAGCTTAAATTCCGAACTATTCTGAATACTTAGATGTATAATTCAAGTTAGGGTTAATCAAGCGTTTGCGTACATACATGCAAAGCCTAATAACATAAATTCGTTTGATATTATTTTGTCCACGAAACGAGCGTTATAAAATTATATGTGTAAAATTACAACTTTTGGTACCTATTTGGGAGTTATGTAACGCTGACAAACATTAATCCTATTATCAAAATTGGTAGATAGAATGGTACAGTCACAGACAATAAGATGTATACACTCCATAATCTTTCAACCCATGTACAGGTCAACATGTCCAACAATGTTCTGTTATTTTTATTGATTTCACCACTAGTTCAATGTGAAATCAATTTCCGTTTTTTGTTTTTAACCTACATCTATTATTTTTAGTGTGATATTAATTTTAAATTTTTAGTTTATACATCTTATTGTCCGTGACTGTACGTAGATTACAGTTAAAATGTAGAGAAAAGTTTTAATATTATTTTTAAACAGAATATTTTAATCTAAAAAAGTTCGTTTGAGTAAGTGGTATTTTTGGTATCAAAGAGAGGCAATTTGAGCTGGACGTGATGACGATGAAACTGTGTTTTTACCACTTAACACAGACATTTTCTTTTTTCTAACTTAGGTTTGTGTGAATAAATAACACAAACTTCTGATTTTACAATATTAATATTATTATACCTGTCACGTATGGAATACTAACTTCTGCAAGATGTGGGTATCAAACTTTGGGGATCAAACATGTATTTGGACATGCCTCTGACTACCCCCTTAGACATCTTCAAAGAATCTGGAATACATAAAAGATCTAAGAGAATGTCTACCGCGCCTTGGGGATACAGTCGTGGCCCTGTTTAATATGATTGAATATCGTAAATTTAGTGGCCCGCTATTGAGTGACGTGGAGTGAGCGCGCAACGTGCCACAGAATAATGCAGTCAAATGAAGCTGATGTGGCTCCCGCCATGTTAGGGCTGATGTATTTCTAGAATTTTCTCCCCATTGATTGCCTACTTGTTCTATAAGCCCTGCGTCGGTGTTGGTTGGAAATCATATACAGGGTGTAAAAAGACAACTATCGAAAACTGAGGGGTTGCAATCAGACCATGATTCTAAACATATTAGGCGAAAAAAACGCAAAAAAATATTTTGACTTGGCTTAGTCATTTTATGTTATTTTCGGTTATATACTACTAGTACAACATAATAATACCATACCTACCTAATAATTTCATTTAAAAAATAAAGAAACAGTTAAAACTCAAAATCCAGCAACCTACGTAAAAAAACGCGCCCAACAGTACTCAGTACTCTTCAAAGGCTGTTCTCCGGATATAATGTTTTTTTCGGAAAATCCTTTTGGATATGGTAGTGTGTTAGAATGCTGTACCTACCCCTTTCGGCTTCGGTAGACGTCTTTTTACACCCTGTATGTATAATTAGAGTATATTTTTAAAACTCTGTACAACGCCGTGTAATCCTCGTATGTAATGTTGGAATATTTTGTAGGCCATTGTTGTAATAAATACAAAAAACTGTTAAATGTTTTTAACCAAAAACGCGTTGCATACATGTTGTATAGAAAAAAAGTATTGTTGGTTTACAGTGCTTCGAAGTGATGATGATGATGAAGTGATATAGCCAGTAGGCCCATTCTGCTGACTAAGTCTTAAGCTGCCTAAAAGCTGTTAACTAACTACGATTGACTAGCAAGGATTGACAATTTAGAGTAATAGCGCTCTATGAAGCACAGAAAGCCCTTAAAGTTGCCGCTATAAGCACTTATAAGTACTAAAATTTTGTAGCAACTTTCCTATCGTCGGTCTATCAATAACAAGAAACCACATGAGTTTCATCTTTTGTACTGACTGTCTAGAGTTACTTTTAGAGTCTGTATTATGCAAGGCTATTCACAACACAGTAAGCAGTAAGCAGTAAGCTTTGTCTGAATATATTTTACGATACTTTTACAGCCGCCATTTGTCTTATAGTTCGTGTAGGTATTCAACGAGCTTTAACAAGGTGTACTACGTTTGCTATTAAGAACTAAAGTTAATAACACTGCTATTCTCTGATTTGATACCCAGTTTAAGTTCATAACTAATTTTAGTGTATGACCATCTGTTCATAATTATATGGTACTTTCGAAATATGTTACTTACGGTTTTATTTGCTAATAATTAGGTATAATAGTCTTGTGGACCCAAATATCTTACAAATATAATAAAACTAGCTGCGCTCCCGCGGGGTGACCCAAGGTTCCTCGGGATTTTTTCATTTTTTCAGGATAAAAGTAGCCTATGTCATTCCCTGGGATACAACTTTTATTCATTCCAATTTTCAGCCTAATCTGTTCAATGGTTGGAAATGAAAAGGTAACAAACAGATAGACAGAGTTACTTTCACATATATAATACTTGATATGGATATGGATAGTATATATAATACTTATTTGATTGAATGAAGGTACCTTATTAAAAACCATAGCAGCATAAAGTTCGGTTCCCTTTTCATCGATGAGTTCCAAAGATATAAGCATCAAACGTCCAATCTCCTCGGTGACCGTACCAAGGGAGCAAAGCCGCGGGCAGATGTAGACTGTAGTTACTAATTTGTTTTAGTTTTTGGCTTATGAATACTTATAAAAAATTCAAAAACTGATCCGGAATTACTTTTTGAAGGATATTCTATTACACCTTCATTTCATCCGACTCGACGTTGTGGAAACTCAATCGAATAAAAACAATGTCTTCATCCGAAGCTCGCTGAGGTTAACAAACGCGCGGTCGTCGCTCTGCCGACAATGGAATGCAAGAGCTGAGCTCCCAGGGCTACCAATTTACCATGGATCTGAAAATAAACTGAAAATACAAGTGTACTCTGAAAATACAGATAAAATGCCGCATCGATTCAGGTTTTACGTAAGTGCGTGACCAACTTTAACTCCAATACATTATTCTTAGTTTCTTTATCTTTGAGTTTACAGTGTGTTCCAAGCTCTTTAAGAGCACCTCTTCGGATGACTCGCAAAACGATCCTCATACTTACTAAGATGATATGTTTAGTCAACAGTCAACAATAGTCAAACATTAAGACCCCTCGCAGACTACAGACTTTCTATCGGCCGATAGATGAGACGGAATATACATCGGCTCGTAATGAGTATGGAGAAGTATAGCCCGTCTCAACTATTGGCCTTTAAAAGGACTGTAGTCTGCGAGCGAAAGTTTTTTATATGGATTTTTTTATCTGAAATAAATGAGTTAATAATAATAAACGTTATTACTAAAATATGACAACGTTATGCAAGTCACCCACCTTATACGGACTAAGCGTTCCAGACTACGCATTCACGAGGGTCGTGTGAGTCGTCAAATTCGAATACATTTTGATATTTTACATCGAATTGAGCTTTGGAACGCGTGAGCGCGTAGTCTGGAACGCGTAGTCCGTACGCAGGTTTACGGCTACTACTGGGGAAATCTAATCTGTATTCTGTGTCGCAACGCAAAAAGAGGTAGCCCTGGCAAATAAGTCAGGTTCTATTGAACGTGTTTAATCGATTCGGATCAAGTATGAGCTGCAGTCAGCCATGTCACTGTTGACGGAGAATTACCCTGTCCGACGTGTGAGGGAATGTTTTGTTTACCATCAACATAATGGGAAATGAACATGCAAAGCATACAAACATTTTATTTTCAATGTATTTTTATATTTTTTGCTTGCGTTTTAAAATAAATGACACGAACTGAAACAAATTATACCTATATAGACGTTGTAGACATTTTCTCAGAATTTCCAGCATTGAAGTTTGTCTAAGGGCAGAGTTAAGCTGATCGCATATATGTCGCCGCTGTACGCGCCGCAGTCATTTTTCTATAGAAAAAATACTGATGACGTCAGAAAATACGGCCCGCTTTTGACATCTCAGCATTTCCTCTAGGATGGGTCGTGCGACCACCCTTCGACCAGAGGGCCTAGACAATGTAACAATCGAATGTCGACTTCGATAGTAGCTAAGTCCAAAAATGTATGGGATTGACATAAGTCTTAGCTAAGTCACGTGATCTGTTGTTAGCGAATCGATTATTGGTAGACAATGTACACACATTTCGATTCCATCAAACGAATCGACAACATCGAACGATTACTTCCATACAAATGCCTAGCCAAGTGGATCATTTGACAAGCGTTTTCGCTTAGTTGTCGATTCTCTTGATGGAAAGGCTAGCGAACGCTAAAATGCTGTAGATATCGAAACAAAATGGCGATTTCATAAACAGCTGTTGTAAAAAGTAATTGTATTTCGTTGTTTGTTTTATGATTGTTAGAATAATTTTGGCCCTTAGACGTCCCTGCGCACTAAACTGAGCCATAGCAAGGTCACCGTGGCTGTAATATAACATAAAATAAACTAAAGCGCTCTCGTTCGTCATTGTTTACATTATTGCCTTCCGGCTTGCAACTTACTATGTGATATAAGATTATGCTACTGTATAGGTACATTAGCCTAGTAATAACAAAGAAAGGTAAGTAGGTAGGTTAGGTACCTACTAAATTAATATTTTATGAACTCCATAGTCCATAAACTT
Organism: Epirrhoe alternata; assembly: GCA_963565295.1. Taxonomy (NCBI): domain Eukaryota; kingdom Metazoa; phylum Arthropoda; class Insecta; order Lepidoptera; family Geometridae; genus Epirrhoe; species Epirrhoe alternata. The sequence continues at coordinate 4,105,489 of OY751381.1, read as the reverse complement.
AAAATAGGCTCAAAGATTAAACTTCCCGTAATAGTATCTACGTAAAATAATTGCAACACATTATTCACAAAGTGTATTAAAAATTATTACATAAAGCAATTTGTTTATATAAACATTTACTCACTTTTTCATATTCTAATCCAATCTCAATTTTAAATTTTCGCGCGCTTTCCGGGAGAACATTCAGAGTTCAATGACACATTTCACGTTTGAAGACGAAAACCATAGACTAAGCGCGGTTTTTAGCGATCAGTCGATTAGACAAGGCGATCGCTATACGAAGATTACTTTGGCTAGCAATCGAACTTCGCTATCGTCTAAGCGTTGACGATTGTAGAAGTCGATTCGATTCATAGCGACTGCCGGTTGTCTAAGCCCTCAGGCTTCTTTTCGTTTGCGCCATCCTCCTCTATCTTGCTATTACATACGTATATGTAAACCACAGAACTGATATACCTACATAAACCATTAACGTTTCGAAAACTTGACGCTGTCGTCGTCCCATCCAGGCTAGTATTTTGACGTTTGTATATCCCTCATGGGACCGTCACTGCGTAAGAACTTGCTCCACATAACATCCACTCTATTATGTAGATATATATAGATAGGTATACCTCTGTAACAATGTTTTGCTCAATAAAGTTTTTATTTATTTATTTATATCTTAAATTAATATTATATAAAAATAATGATTTTATATTCTCCGTCACTTAAATAAAAGTCGTTAACTGTAACACATTTAAATTACGTGTAATTGCACACTCACTTGCAAAAAAAACTGTTTCACTTAAAAGCAAGCATCATAAAAGTTAGTGTCATCATTAACGCAACCATGTTAGGGAAAAAAGGGGCTGTTTCATGACTTATTTCTTTGTTAAGAGATGTTCACTAGGCGGTGAAACAGGTCATTAAAATCCCACACTAACTGAACTTAGAAAAGAATTATCGCGAGACGTAAAGAGGGTAGAATATTCACAGAGTATTTAAAAGTAACTATGCACAGAGAGTTTACTCGCCCTATCTATACGTCGGTCACGTTAAATAAATGGCCGAGCCTCAAAACAACGTTAAACCAAAGCTGTGATGGGTACATTATACTTTTCACTGCTCATCAGTAAGATCAGAAGTAAAGATTACTGTTAACAACCTTTGTTGAGTTTTTTTAAACATTTGTGTAAACACTGAAAATCCTTTTTGATAAAAAAAACATTACAACATGAATTGTGTAGTTATTCAAATAATTTAAATCAATAAAATGCAAGGATTGCTATCAAATCACTAACGTTGGATTACAGTATTGGATCAAAATAACTTGTAATAGAGTTCAATTTTCGGTGCAAGTGATGTAAAGTGACTTGAGCTACATAAAGCTGAGAGCACACTATAAACTCGCAATATGCCAGCTGCGAGCGTAAATGCGAGGCTACAAGGACCCTTGCAGCCCTCCGTCTATCTGTGTGGTATGTAATGCAACGGGGTAGGACAAGATAGAATAGTTAAAACTAGATCTTAAAGAAAACTTAAAAGTTTTTCACAAGTAAAGTGAATAGTAATTAAGATCTACGGACAATAAATGCTAAAGGCTGCTGGCAGAAGCTGGATGCGTCGAGCTGAAGACAGGGCGCAATAGCGCTCATTAATGGAGGCCTATGTCCAGCAGTGGACTGCAATACGCTGATGATGATGATGATGATGGAAAATAAATAACTTTTAAAGAATTTAGGGAGTTAGACCGAGGCACCTTATTTATTTCCTAATGTCTATCTGGACAATAGCTGTTTAAAGTACCCAAAGTTATGTTTAAAACCATGACTACGAGTATTGCATAAAAATTAAGGTTAAAAAAATTATGTCTAGAAAATATTTTTTTTGTAAATACTTAGTTGTATTCATTATCATAAAAAACCTCCATCAACTGTTTAATTAATAAATAATTTGAAGTTATACACAATATCTAGAAATATTTCTCGATATCTCTTATCAACTTTCCAACTGCAAAAAAGAATTCTATATTTTCAATTCTATGATGTAAACCTTCTCTTGAAACATGCATGCCGGGGAATAATGACGGAGCGTTGACACACACGTGACGTTGAATAAACGCCTGGATTACAGCGCTCGTGAGCCCTGGCCCTAAGGCTTATGCACTCCTGAAAATCCAAAGAAACTCTAAATGAATGCCAACAGGAGTGAAAACTTGAACAATTACGTGTGTATTTTTTAAATCGTCAGGAAATATTTTGCACTGGGCGCGCGGATAAAGGTTATTTTTCGTGTTTAGTGACGGAGTTCAAAACTACGAGAACATGGCGCTGATGGTGGTGTCGGAAACACAGTCTGAGTTCAATAGATTTTAAGATTTTTCCCATCTCAACAATGCCCAACGAAAAATAAGTTTTCACTTCAAAAATATGTACACTTACAAGTCTATAAAAACAATTTGCCCTCATCCATGTGTAAATAATTTGCTAAATATTCTTTGTAGCTTCATTTTGTACTATTTACTTATTCTAAATACCTTGTCACCCCACCGAACGAATCGACTAGCCTAGAATGTTATAATTACTTTTTCTCCTCAACAATTCTCAGAAACGCCGCAATTTCTACTGATTACTCTATTTCCAAAGCCGTTTCCCACGATCTGACTTGATATTACTGGCGATGACTTCTCAAATCTAGACTTTATTAATATCTAGGTACTTTATAGTATCATTACTCTTAATGAAGTGCTTTAACCCCGGTATATTTGGCTCAATCATGATGCATTTCATAAATCCGAATCGATGTTCGTTAAGCACCTATCGTAAGCCTATAATACCTAGTAAAAGCTTGCTTAGTAAAATGTATTTTCAAGGATCCTTCTGGATGAAATAGACTACAATTACTTTAATACCATGGCTATACTTTGGCGAATGTAAAAACGTGTGTTGTTTCTTTATACCAAAATATTCCGGGGGCAGTTAAACAAACAAGACATTAAGCCGCAATAAAGTCCCAAATATTTACAGAGGGTCAAACGGCCCTCCTTAAAATAGTTCATAGAGGGTATAAACACATAGTATTGAGTTATCACACGACGCCAAGAACCGGCAGTAAGCCCGCGGGATCCTTTCATAGATCCTTCCATTTGCATTTTCTCCGCAACGATGTCAAATAATGGCTATGACCATGGCACAGCATAAAACCTAAATAGTAGTCATAGTTCAAATTAAGTCACTACTTCATATCGTTTGATGTTTTGTCCGCATGTATTTTGTGTATTTTTTTGCTTAAGGGGCCATAAGCTTAAAAATTATGAATGGTATGTTTGTTTGTGGTATGTTTGGTTCAGAAAGGATGTTTCTAAAATTGAAAAACTTCCTCTTACAGACAAAGAAAAAAGTCTAATAATATTAGCATGGAAGTGAAGGTTCAAGCCTACACTTATGGTTATGGAACCTACAGGTATGGTTTCCTCATTACATCTACTGCTTATGATACATATACCGTGATGGGGCGTCTCTTCATAGGGTTATAGTACCTAAGCCTCCTTAATTACGCAATACCCATAGACGCTTACAAAATCAGGCTATTATCACAATATTCGATAAACATAATTATTCATGAGAGAATACCGATAAAAGTAAATATTTCGGTACCCTTTGAAGACTATTTTGTTATTGTTCGAAAATGAAGCTTAGTTAAATGTTTTTCGGTAGAAGGCGCCTTGTAATGGATACCTGGTTCATGAAACAAATATTATCTTAACTTTGAAACTATCGATTGGGAGATTTCATTATTACTTTCTGTTCGGTTTACTGATCAATGGATTCAGGTTATTTTGTTTGGGTTATTACAACACAAGCTGTGACATGCGGTTTGATCATCGAAAACAGAAAGTATCTCCTCTCCTCCTCCTCCGACGACCTCTGTAGCGCAGTGGGCGAAGGCCTGCCTGCGACGCAAAAGGTTGCGGGTTCGATCCCCGCGGCGGGACCAATGTTTGTATGATCTACAAATATTTGTCTCGGGTCTGGGTGTTTCTATGTATAATATGTATGTATTTACAAACAAAAAGTATATAAGTAGTATATCAGTCATCTTAGTACCCATAACACAAGCTCTGCTTACTTTGGGGCTAGATGATGCTGTGTGAAAAAGTCCAGCATTATTTATTTATTTATTTATTTATTTATCTGCCACCACGTGGTGGAAGTTTGTGGGGGCAGACGGTAATAATTGACCTTACATGCATACCATACATAGGTAGGTAAATATTGTAAGCTGGTACCGATTAAGCTATGAGGATGGTGGACAGGACTGGGCATTGAACAAGCCTAATCTTCACAAATATTATCTTAGACAAAGCATTCCGTTGAGTGTATGCATAGGTTGCCTCCTGTCGCTGTATAAAATTATAAATTTAAAAGCCTATTTTTTTATCGTAGGGTGAGTTTCCACCAGTGCAGTGTATTCTCTGCTTGAACCGTCATCAGAGTTGTATTTAGAGATCTTTTCGCAAAACCAGTATTTCCAGGAAGGTTTATAAAGTACACATAAATTACGGTGGATGTCCACGAAGCTCACGACATGATGAGGGGAAATAAACTATGAATTGTGCGCCGGAAGCGTCCTAGGGTCGGCCGCATGCAATAAACCGCAAGTAATTCTTCCTAAGAGTGCACTAATTCTCCTGGCCTCTAAATTAACTGTTACATAAGCAGATATACTGTTTTTCTCTGGACAGAGTTATTTTACTTTGAAAATGTAAAAAAACTTGTTATAAGTACATTCTATTATGGGTATGGGTTTATCATAATCATCATTGGCCTCTGCATATAAATACATTATGATGTAAATGAAACATAATGTTTGGCTATTCAAATCTGAGTAAACTTATTTAAACTTGAGTTCTACAGGAATTATTTCAAATTCAAATCATCATCTCCCTGCCCTTTTCCCACATTATGTGGGGTCGGCACAAAATGTGTTCTTCTTCCATTCTCCTCTATCAGCCGTCATCTCAAGACTCACTCCTTTCTTACTCATGTCATCCTTCACACAATCAATCCATCTTTTCTTTGGCCTACCTCTACTTGTAAATTCATCAACATTCATACCAAGTACTCTCCTAGTTACATTTTACCAAGTTGTCTCCTAGTTAATTCAAATGTTTTCACTAATTTAAGCTCGCGAGAAATATTTACTTAATTATGTTATTCATCTACATAGAACACAAAGCTTATTAATACTTAGCTTGACTTTGTAACTAAACAAACTTAGTCTCATAAAACTTAAATTCAAACATCGCGACAGCTCAAAACTCACCGGCATTCCTATATTTTGTTTAGTATGACCACAGAAGAGACAATACTATTTGTATAAAAATCTTTCACTTCGCTTTACTTTTAGCTGTAAACGAACAAAACATTTTTTAAGTAAGTTTTTCAAAACAATTTTTTTATGTAAGTTATTAGCGGTAGTTCCCCTTTTTATAGCCTCCTCGCCTAATGCAGACTTTCTATCGGCCGATAGTTGAGACGGAACATACTTCGGCTCGTAATGAGTATGGAGAAGTAAGCCGAAGTATGTTCCGTCTCAACTATCGGCCGATAGAATGTCTGCAGTCTGCGAGGGGTCATAATGTTCTTACCCCACTGGGGTTGGATAGATAGAGAGAGGATGCCTTATCTCTTTAACACAACTAGCACTTTGTGGTAAGCACATCCTATAATTTTCTCTGACTATCGGCATCTTAAATGATTGGCTCTGAAACCTGTAGGTATTGAATCTAAATATCACTAGATAAGGCTTAATTTCAACTGCTGTCTATATGAAGTGACAAAACAAGATATAACCCCAGTTTTGTAAAGCAAATACACAGAAAACTTGGTTCAGCTCGTTAGTGCGCGTACAGGCTATACCGCTCACATAAAATGGAATCTGCATTCTGCATACATTAAAACTGAGCTCGAGTCAAGTGTCGTTATATTTTTTGTTTTTTACCGCATCATAATTTGTTTGTTCTGTTTCAGGTAAGCACCGTGTTTTTCCACTATGGCTTCTGGTTTATTGGTACGTGTAAAGTAAAAAAGTATAACAAATGCGCACTCGTGTTGTGTCGTATCACACTATGAGCAACCGGTTGACAGAATACACGTCTACAGTTTTACATCTCGAAATAATAGGTTGTATAGATTATTTAAGTTGAAAATAAAAGCCTATCAAAGCTCTTTCCGTAAGGACACTACCTAAAATTAGGTTTTTCAAAAACATAGTGTGGTTTAAAAGGACAAATACGTAAGTATATTACTTTAGAATCTTATAATGATACGTTACCTCATCACAAAAGCCGATTGACTAAACAATTTATAGGTATTTTCCAAGATGGAAAGTCAAAACTAACGTATACTCGTAATAAGTGCAGCAGAAATGATCACTTCCCTGGAGCACAGTTGGAAGTTAATCCTCATCTTAATGGGCACTTTTTTATGCAAATTTTAATTTGAAAAATCCCGTATTCATTCCCAGTGCCGAAGCACCAATGGACAAATCTATTAGCAAAGACCGTTGGAAAAAATCTTCAGTTTTCTATTAAACGTTTTCATTAAGAAACATTAAAATTGACAAAGATAATAGGAATGTACCTAGGACGAGATGAGAAATACTTCAAAGACACCAATAGATAATACCTTGTACTTGTACTATTGCAAGTTGGACGGTAAGAACTGACTAAGCTGTTCCGAGCAGTGCTTAACATCAGGGTCTTCTACTCTTCCAATAGACTACCTATCGATCTAGCCACGAATCGACACGATATTTCATTTTTGGTTTCAAGAACCGAAGGTAATGAATTGTATTTTAGATTTTCGTGACAACACTGATGTTGATTATGCGAGAACCTTGATGCACCTTGATGTGTCAGATGCATTACAGCTACTGATCACGAGAAACCCGAATTTTCATGAATTGTATTGATGATTTGCTCTGGCATAATTATTATCATACTATAAAACTGCTGTTTTATGACGGATATTGTTTTTCGTAAACGTTTTAGACTAAAACTTTGCTTCGCTTTGTTCAGGTTTCGATGAGAATGCAAAATACTTTTCATTCCTATCCGATGGCTTCATTCAAATCGCAGTAAAAAATAATAGGAAACAGAAAACAATAGGAAGTAATTTTGCGCTCTTGTGCTGGTTTCTTGATTTTTAGTATGATTACCCAAATCAACGGACGATTAAAACAAATTAGCACCCTGAATCTGCTCAATAATTGTTTATTGGACGTCTATTTGATAACTTCTAATGTTTAAACAAAATGCCGCTAACGAAGCATTTATTCATATAGGCTGACCATGTTATTTGTATGTAGACCAGATTATTTTTTTTCAAAAATATAAACTAATGTGGTAGGTAGGAACTGTGACACTTGCCACTTGAATCTGATCTTTCGGTACCGAATCCTGGCTATTCTAGTTTTATAGACCCAAATCTTGAAATATTTCTCTCGTTCATTTTGCATCAACAAAAAGATGTTATCATCAAAGGTTATTTTAACTTCTGTTATTTATAAGTGCCTATAGTATGGTTTTAACTAAACTACCACTTAGTTCTATTAATAGTTACTCCACCAAATCAAACGCGAGGTTGCGCACGATCACATTAATCCGTGAAAAAGCCCTGATAGGGACGTGTCAATCTACAATCCCACGTTGTTACTCATCTCTGACCTCGAGCCTACGTAGCAAGCCTACGCATGCTAATTACCATGTGAAAACCCCAATTATACCTTCAAAACGGTACAGCATCCATCATTCGTCATCACTCCATCAAATTCTTCACGCCGTTTAGTAAACAATAAATGAACCCGCTCCTTGAACTTTATACGAGGCTGCTTGAATAATACATTTTATTATGTGGACTGCTAAATGAAAATTAAGGAAGACGCTTTGAATGGTTTATTCAATCAAAACTGCATTTGTGACCGTTTAGTTTGAAGGATCATCAATCAATACAACAGAATCTTTCAATTACATCGCGTAACAAAGAGATGCAGCGCTACCTCAAAAGTAACATCACACAAAACAAGATCATTCTGAGGCTATGCTTTGTCATTTTTTTGACATCTGACCTTAGTTCGCACGATATGGACATGAGTTGACACTTGACAGGTCAAATTACAAATCAAGGCAATTAAACGTTACAATTGCTTTTTGTTTTAACACGACAATGACCTTTGAAATTGTCTAATTTAAATGGAGTAAGAATTTGAAATAGGGTCGTGTCTTTGGAATTCATGGTTAAAATGTCACGGCGGGCATGTAATGCAATTCAGTCGGCCTAAAATATACGAAATGCTAGAGTCAACGCTGAACGTGGCACGAAGGACACTCTTGGGATTATGAGTTTGCATGAGGTAGTGAATCTATTAGTGAAGAAGTTTTTAGGCCATCTAGAGACATTTTTAACCCCCGACGCAAAAAGAGGGGTGTTATAAGTTGAACGTGTCTGTGTATCTGTCTGTGGTATCGTAGCTCCCAAACGGATGAACCGATTTTCGATTCGTTTTTTTTTTTGTGTCATAGATAATTTTATCCCGAGTGTTTGTTTCATGAAAATCTGTTCAGCCGTTTGAAGATCATCAGCTCTTTTCTAGTTGATGAGGGAATCTGACTAACTTCCTTATGTCCGATCGATTCGAAATTTGGTACCGCGCTACTTCAATTATATTGAAAGTATATGGTAAGGTAACCATGACCTGATCAGCCGTTTGAAGATCATTAGCTCTTTAATGAGGGGATCTGACTGTGTGGCGGTCTGTGTCTCTGAAGGGCGGGGGTTTTTTCGTAGCAGGGTCTACGGGCTTGTAATATATATAGTTTTACACAAAAAATTTCTTTATGTGAGTTATCCACATATCTCATAAACATAATATGCATAATGTATCTAGAAATGAAGGTTCATCATATAGCCGTACCCTTCTGAAATCCTAGCCAGACCGTTTTCAGTGAAGCTTTTAGTACTTCATAAATAATTTATTTTGTTTCCTTGATATTGTAATTCAAGCCGTGATAAGTCATCTTTCCCTCAGGGGCGCTGTATTCAATTCCCTCGAGCAGACCTGTGCCCTCTTATCAGGAATAACATTGAAACAAACAACTTCGTGATTTCGCATTACTTAATGTTTAAATATGCCTCGCATAAACCTTATTTCAACAGGATTTTCTTGTTTATCTATTTTTACACTGAAACAAACTGCAATGTAATGTACTTAAACTTAAATAGATGAAAGCATTAATCACGCATCTTTTTTGTAGGTTAAGCGCTCGTGGTCGTGCTTGCTTAGTCGTTCTTGATAGATCGTCGAAGTTAAGCAACGTTCGAAACGGTCTGTAAGTGGATGGGTGACCGCCAGTGGCATTTTCATCTAAGCGCTTCCGTGCTTCGGAGGGCACGTTAAATTGTCGGTCCCGGCTATTTAAGTCGTTAAGCCATGACGGAGGCCTTAAGGCGGCCTAAAAACTCCGTCACCAGAGTTGGCCACTGACTCATACGAACTTACTTACTTTTTTTACCTCACTGCGATATCGATACACTTTACCTATATATTTTGCCTCTGCACTTTTATTGCTTGCTTCATAAATGTAGGCACTTTTTTTAATATGAGTGCTTATATTGTATTTTGCATACCTACTGATGACTTTTTGTAGTGTAATAGAGGTCATTATTGTTCAGCATGAGTCAATAAGTCAGACCTATTTCATAGCACGCCGATCCATATCATCGCTGAAAAGGATTCTGCTTACAATAGTCCACAATGACCGCGGCCTTGCTGCTAAAAGTTCAATCAAAATATTGGGGCAAAGGTTATCCTACCATAGTACAACAAACTAGCAGTAATCACATTCTAGTTTAGACCTTCGGATCAATGACCTAGAAATTCCTCATAATGGTGTTTGAAAGAGCTGACTCACGGGCCTTGGCAAATAAAATCTATCGAAAAAACTTAGATAGCCCTAAAACTTTTTCTAGATGACGATGAATATTTCTAGATGATGAGAATTAGACAGCAACCAATATCCCCAATCTCAAAACATGACATCTCACTTTAAAAACTCTTATTTGTTTTTACTTACTTTATGAGTACAACAATAGTTTACCGCAACTTAGTTAGCCCCATAAGTATTGACCATGACTTCTAGAGGACGTTAAAATATGTGGATATGGATATAAAGTCGTGTCCATGCTTTTTTAATACGCAAAGGCCTCAGACTGACTGAATTCTTTAAAAGACTACGCCTGAAAGAAAAAGCATGCAAAAAAGCGCCCGAAAGAAATAGTGTAGATGAACTACTGTTTCGGTGACAGTGTCAGCCAGGGTGCAGCCAAGCGGAGGCATTGTGATAGAATACTTGCCGACGTGAAAAGTACTCGAACCACTTATATGTCAGCTCGAATACCGCTTGAGTCACGGCCGATTGAATATTGAATGGGATCCAGATGTCGGCTGCTATAGAATGCTTTCAGGATAAAACTTCAAATAGATTAGCATATCTATTGTAATATTTTTCTTGTATCGATCTCAGTGGTGCAGTAAGCGAAAACTCTGAAGCAGATAGCGTCGTGTTCGATTCCCGGAACAGATAAAACGACAAAACAATTAGATTTTATTTTATTTCAACTACAAAATTTATATGGTCCTTCTTTTGAAAAATTAATATTATTCGTTGATATCGTGATCCACCGCGGGATAAATTATTGTATAAATATTTATCTTGGGTCTAGTTGTTTCTATGTATAATATGTATGTATTTACAAACAAAAAGTATATAAGTAGTGTATCAGTTATCAGGCTCCCATAGTGCAAGCTATGCTTAGTTTGGGGCTAGATGATGCTGTTTGAAAAGTCCAGCATTATTTATTATTATTTATATCCTAGAACACAAAACGTTGCAAACATTACGATATATTTACACTACATTATGCAATAGTTAGGTTATAGTTTATTGGTAGTTGAAGACCTCACAGACAGTCGTATAAACTTAACTACGGAGCTCGGCCAATGTTTCTGCGAACTGCCAATAAAATTAAAGCACAGTCTAGCCGGTCCGGTTATAAAGCTCCATCCACACAACGTCATCAACTGTTTATTCACGTCCCTGGAACGATTCATCAAAAATCTAATTAAGTTGGTTCGCTCGCGAACGGTGACAGGAGATTAACTTGAGCTTAATTACGCTGCACTATTCCAGTCGACTCGCTGGTTTAGTACCTCGACTTGCCAACTAAAGTTCTGCTCTGCTGTAAACTATTCTCGTCAAATAAAGCCTGAAACATTATTTTTGAAGCAAACAAAAGTTTGCGAAAATGCAAGCATTTATTTAGCTTGAGCTTGACTTGAGCACAAATGTATTTCAACCTATTTGAACATAAATTGCTATCTGAACTCAATAATCTAGAGAAGATGTAGGTATACGGCCTAAGGATATGAAATGTAAAGTTGTCTGTCATGAATGTCTCAGTTTTCTAGAAACCAAACCTTTAGCTTGAGACTGAACTATAGTTTAAACATCCCTAATACAATGTGACGTTACACGAACGAATGAATGAATGACAATTCTTTATTTCACACCATTAATAACAACAAAAAGAAAAACCGGATAAATATGTATAATGGGCGGCCGTATCGCTAAGAAGCGATCTCTTGCAGGCAACCTTTGGATATTTATATACTTTTTTTATTTCATCGTCTTACCCTGAGGTCTTACCTCATCTATATGTTTTCATATGTTTTAATTAGCTGTCAATTACCACTTTGCTTTTGACAGATTGTGTTCATTAGCTGTCAGTTCCTCTGACAGATGATTCGGCTTACAATTTTCAATGGAACTCATATTCTATCATAACCGATTCTTAAAATATTTCAAAATGTACATTATCCTCCCTGCTTCAATTTATCCATTTCAATTTAAAAATAGTCTTGAACGTGTAAATATAACTACGAGTACCCTCTCTGTAATTTGAAATAAATAAATAATGCTGGACATTTCACACAGCATCATCTAGCCCCAAACTAAGTAAAGCTTGTACTGTTAAACTACTTACACTTTGTTTTGTATATACATACACATTATACTTAGAAACACCCAGATTTTATCGATTTTATTTATTTTTTTAATTTAATTGGGCTGATATTGTCAGTGTAGTATTTAGTATGTGTAGTATGATAGAGCGGAATAGAAGAGGAAAGCCTGTTGTCCCACATAAAAGTGGGATAAGGGCAGGGAAATGATGATGATTGTCAGTGTAGTATTTAGATATTATGTAGGTACATAGATATTGTCGGAAACCATTGGATGAGACTCGCAAGCAATCACTGCAATGATGATGATGAGATTTTTAGTAATCCTAACCGACCGTCATCGGGAAGAATTTTTTAGTCCACCGTCCCATGCTTCTGGCATATAAACGATTTAATTTTCATTTCATTTCCAAATAATTAAGTGTCATGGTATAGACTAAATAATTATCATGTTTCTCTGTTTGTTTATTCAATGATATCAATATTAATGTTCAATTAAAAAACTCAAAGCTCCGTAATTTATACTCAAGGAAGGAACGGAGCTAGCCGCCTAAGGACCTATTAAAGAAAATTGCAGTCAAACAATTATTATGCTCCTCACCCATTAAAGCTGCACTGGCATGGAAAATATCGTTATAACTTGTGCAGCAAGCTAATGTTTTGACATTAAACTATGCAGATGAGTCTATCATAAAATAGGCGAATAATATTTCAATATGCTGTCGACTTTCAACACAGGATCACGACTGTATTCAATGGTATTCAAAATACTCTCTAATTTTTACATTCAACTTGAATTTTCTTCGAAATAAAAAATCCAATGAAACTTGGGCGGGATCGCAATGCACTGCAAGTTGTAAAGTTCAGACACCATAATCATAGAACGGTGTTAATTTTCGTTGTAGATCTAGTTAGGTGATCCATTAATGAAGCTATTCTCGCGGTATAGAGTATCAAAGCCGAGAGAGTTAAAAGGAGCACCCTTTTAATTAAATTTTTGATTTATGAATGCAATATAAAACAGTCTGTTAATAAAGAGGATTTTGTGTGCGTAGTTAATAATATCAAAGGGAAGTTAATGAAATTTCGGTTGGATTGGAATATTGGCTTTGTTTTGTAAGAATGAATTGCGAATAATAGTGTAAATTAATAAAACGTTTATTTTTGGAAACACAAGTTTTACAGCAAGTGAAAAAAAATATAACTAACTAATCTTATAAAATTTTAAATATGTATATGCTTTCTTAATCGTTATTGTGCAGTCCTAAGAAGTCGGAAGCTAATTCCCCTGATTAGCATTCAAGACGAAACAACAACTAATAAAAAGACGGGACCGCTGGGAAAATTGAAAATATCCGCAACCGTCAGGAAAATGAGACTCTTCGTCACGCCCTGGAATTAGAACGGAATTTGGATGCGAATCACGTGGCCGAAATTTTGTTTACTTTTGCATTTGATTAGACTTTGAAGGCGATAAGATTCAATAACAAGATGATCGCAGAGAATGATAACCAAATAATTATACTAGAAAAAATAATCAACAGCACAAGATACAAAGGTCCTACAAAACTGAGCATAGGATAGAGGCGAATGGCAGAAACGAAGTGAAGCGATAGTGGCCATACCCAGCAGTGGGATGAGAAGCTGATGATGATAAATCAAATCTCTCTGAAGCATTATCGCAGCACAGTTATATTAAATTCATCAAAATAACAGGATTGATTGACCAAAATTTAGAGATAGTCATTGGTCCGATTGCCGAGCAAACCAAACCGCAGACGAAACCAAATAGACTCATCTATTCTATCTAGAATTTATTTTCATTTCAGTAAATCCCATTTGAATTAAACATCTAATGTTATGATCGGCATTGAAATGGATGAACATAATTGTTTCGGATTTATTTTTGTGCTCGCGCATAATCTGTATTCATACAATTGTCTAACAAAGGAATACCATGGCATATCACGTCGATGTTTATGCGCACATTAGCATAGGATAATATTTTGTACGCTTTATGTACATTTACAGAAAAAACCGGTTCATTTTGGATTCTTCGAGCAAGATACACAAATATGTTCAGAATGTAGAAAATGGATTTAAATAAGTTTTTGTCATTATTTTTGAGATAAGGTTTTTGAGTTTGTTGTTTCCTGATATTTCAACCCAGTTGCATAACCATGATCACGGGACAAAGTTTTTGTTTTTTGTCCTTCAGTGAGGAATAACGTCATTCGATTTTTTTTACGTCATTTCAACATCAATTTTAAATCATCCTATGCTGTCCATATTATTCAACTTAATAATCTCTCTCTACATAGTTTATCGCTTTGTTTGTACAAACCTCAGCGTGGCTCTGAAAACCAGTATACATTGTAAATGCGTCCGAATGCGTAGATTATTTTAGTCTCTAATGTGCATTAGCCTATGACCCTATATCACTGGATCAGCCGCTGTAAATTGATATGTATTGCATACAATTACCGGTAATAGTACTGCAATGTTCTTTGTTACCACAAGTTCATTTGATTCTACATCTTTGTTTAAACCAAAATAACACGGTTTTACGGTTTGACCTATTAGTTTAAGAGATTATAGTTAATTTAAAGTTTCTCTATTTCATAATGTAACAAGAATAATCGACGTATTTACAATTCAATTAACACGTTATTTAGATGATGGCCTGACAGATGAGGTGTTAATTGTTGTGCATTAAGAGTTGAAAGTGTTTAAATTTGATTGATGACCTTAGCCATTGAATGAACTATTAAGAATTTGTTTTATACAAATGATGGTCAAGTAACTTGGTAGTTATTTAGCTTCAGGTCGCACTACCTGTAAAAACATTGAAAAGGAAACATTTTTTTTTTAAATAAGGAAAATAATTATATTGTGTGGAAATATAAAATAGTAGTTTATGAACCACCTAGATTAATGTAAATTAAGAAATGAAAAGTCTTATCAAAATTTTCGATTCTGACAAAATGTTAAATCCCGTCAGAATCGAAAATTTTGTTAAGACTTTTCATTTCTTAATGAAATACCAAGTGTGGATTAACACTATAAAAAATTACAAAAAATTATAAATGTAAATTGTCAAACACTACAGATTTAGCAATTTGATTAGTTTCCATTGAAAGTTGTTATAGCCTTAGATGATCAAACGCGGCCGCTCCGCTAGAAGTTATAGCCTAAAAGCTGTCAACACGACTTCAATTCGAAGCTATTGGAATTAGAATTCGTGATTTTAGGAGCGGCTCTGTCAAAAGCCCTCTCAGTTCGACAGACAGTTTCGTGGTTCGTATGATACTCGCTGGAATAGCCGCTACTGCATGAAATAAGCCTGTCTGTGCCAACGAGGCTTGTCTGGTGTAGGGTAGCCAATATATTGTTTTTTTTAAAACGGATCTCTACTGTGACATAAGGAGGTAGTCAGAGACACATCTGTAGTTACATTGGTTTAAGAGACACGCTCACATGTTTATTTTCAAACCTGTTAATAAAAACGTGTTAAAAACTTAGTAAGTATATAAAAAGAGCGTTATATGAAAAATGTTTTACGCCTGGACTACTCAACCGATGTAATTTTGCAATTTTGGAAAACTTTATTAGGTAAAACAGGTATCCAGTAAAAATACCTACATTCCTGAAAGAGCGAAACCACAAGAAAAAGGAAACAAATATAAACTGCATTCAAAAACGATATTTGTTTTATCATAGACAACAAAACTAAAATAATACAGTATTTATAGTCGCTGTCACCGTGGACGCATCTGCTATTGATTACAGTCGTGCAAATGTTTCATTCTGCCATTATATTATCTGGGATTCTGCATTATACAAAATGGCGATTCTGTAGCGACGAATTTATTAACATAAACGTGTTAAAAATTAAAAATCAAACATATTTTTTTCGCAGCTTTTTTAAATTTAGTAATTTTATTAAATTTTCCTGAAATTGGCAAACCGCCCATTCAATGGTGTAGTTTGGTTGCATCTGCAAGGTAAATGCAATGCATTAAGGCTGAGGCCAAATTGCAGCGCAGATAACAAGTCGATTAACCAATGGCTTTAGATATTTTCGTGAAAATACGCTTACGTAACCAAAGATTCCTCTAGCTTATTACCCTGTGATGTAAAAATGCCTTCAATCTTGAAATTAATATTACTTAGATAAAATAATGTTGTCAGAATATTAAAGAGAATGTAAAAACGGTTAACTCAAAGAGTTAATTGACAGAGCTTTCTGAATTTTTTTAAATGCTTCATGACCTACAGTTGAAAAGAAATGACATTCGTGAATGGCACACGTTATTTTATACACGAGAAAATTTTAAATGAATGATAGTGAGATGTAAATGAACCAAAAGTTTACTGACATGAGTTTATCAGAAAGAATGTATTTTAGCTATTAATAATCTAAAACACACTTCCGGGTTTAAGATTTTTGTTAAGGTTTAGTTTATAGCAAGCTTTGCCATACCATATTTTGAGAATAAAAATAAACATATGAGTCTTCTATTTTTCTTTCTCCCAGAAAAAGGGAATAAATATTTTGAAATCTCCTGTTACACGATAATTAAAGTGCCGGAAAAATCTAATAACAATCTTCCAAAGCTCATCTTCTCTTCAATCAAGTAAAGTAAGCATTCGTTTCATTTGTTGGATATTCGTCAAAAAAAAAACTTTCTATTTTATTTCATCAATATGAAGGAAGTCTCAACAAGCTCGCATTCGCAGCCGGATATTGAACAAAGCGCCCAAACAAATGCATACGTTTCTTTTTTCATGTTGGCTAGTCGTCGGTCGGCACGATAGCCGAAACCGCGTACCATCAGGACTGATAGTGTAAACTTATGAAACTAACGAACCTCTCGCGACAGGCGTAATCTCGCAGTCAACATAAGTGTGGATTGGTTCCTTTACGCATTACGACGTCCGTTTAAAACACAAGTTTGACAGCGGTGACTGCGAGATTAGCCTGTCGCGAGATTCGTAATCAGGGGGTCGTTAAAAAGAATCAAATGTTCATCTGTGAAAGAAGTAACTAACAATAAAAAAAAGATCTAAACCAATGCATACCCAACAGTCCCGCACAAAAATATTTTTTTTTATTTACTAGCATACTTACAAAGTTTGTGGATTCTGTAATTCTACATTAAAACGTTATTAGGTCTTATGTAAGTGGAAAGTAACGACAGTTTATATCAATGAAATGATTATGAGCTCAGTTTTCTCAGCATAAAATAAACCTCGATGATTGTCACGATCCATTAGACAAACGATCATAATCAGACCAGCGAAACTCTTTGGTAAAACAATGTTTTGAATTAAAGAAGTACCAGAAGTCCTGACGCACTAGAAAAACCAGCCTGGTTGAAATTAAAAGCAATTCGTACAGTTCTTTTTGTAGAGCATGTTTGCATGCGTCTAAACAATCGTTTATCTTGTTGCAAATACTCGTATAACTGTTCCATTTCATGAAGGCGGATTGGTCGTTTGTGTGTGCCCATACGTGGTGTTTTTCTGTGCGTTAGCTCGGAAACGGAAACAAATGAGAGCTCAAGCATGTTCTACACGGGTTGAAACTACAGTTTCTACCAAAGTGAATATCTGTTCCTTGGTAGAAACAGACATTATAAACCGTGTAGAATATGCTTAAGTATCGCTTACGCATACAGAAACAAATCTACACACACAATGAAGAGCAACCCATTCATGAGATAGAGCAACTCGGTCGTTTGGTGAACTGTAGAAAGCCCGGGATTTTTTGGCATTTTTGTGCAACTTGACCTTTTTGGAACAATGAAATTATAGGTCAATGATACTCACGTGCCCTTCAGGAAAACGAAGAGAGGGGTTTGTTCAATTTGAGGGTAACGTTCAAACTTGTCCTTTTTGTTGCTCTATACGAGGAGAGTTGGTTCGTGGACTTGAAGAACTTTTAAAATTAATAAATTTGGAAATTGCTTATGAAAAATCACAGCTTTTTCAATCTTATAAATTGTGAGTTTGTTGACCAACGTTGACACTAAGCTGAATGATAGAGGTATTCCTGTAAAAAAGTTAACAGCAAGAACAAATTAACATTTCAACCAGAAATAACTTAAGATTTTTATATTTTAATATGTAAACAATTTATAATTTTTGTAATTTTATAGTGCTAATCCACACTTGGCGAGCGGTAAGGCACTCCGGCTTTAGGAGGATCGTCTGATCGATGCTGGTTCGAATCCCGTCGGAATCCAAAATTTTGATAAGACTTTTCATTTCTTAATGTAAACAATTTGTTTTATTCATAGCCTAACTAAATTTTACTAAGTTTTAAATTACATTTACTGATTACATAAATCTAGCGAAGAGCTCTTTTGAATACCAAAACAAAATAACTTACTTTATTATTTTATTGTAAGTCGCTTACGAAACTGAAGTTTGAATAGTTAAGGTACTTGAAAGACTACCACTTATGTTATCTGGAATGAGTGCCTTGCCACAGTTACATGTACATTTGTTATTGTAAACGAGCTATAAAATTAAATTACTGTCTACTTTAAGTTATAGAATTGTCTCAGAGCTCTCGAGTTGTCATACAGCTCAAATAATGTGTACCTACAGCATGTTCCGCTTTCTTGCCTATCCTATGGAAAAGAGGCGTCATATTATCTGATGTCAATATTCGCTTGATGTAAGCACGTTTCTCGCTCTCTCAATGTAAGTCGAATATTCGGCATGTCAGTACAGCGAGCCGAGCGGCTCGATGACGAGTGCCGAGCACATGAGCGCAATAAGAATAATTAAAGAAAGGAACTTGCACGCAAAAATGGAAATTTAACTTATCTTGAAGAAAATAATAGGTACTTCCAAAATATTAACAATGTTTATTTTCCTACATTAACTTTATAAAAAAAAAATACTTACTTTTTTTACTAACTTTATAAAAAAATATAACAAACCACAACTTTCTTAGCTTATTTCTCATTAAATATTCAATTTAAATATGACCAGTCAATCAGGTAAACCGCCCTAGCATCATAATTCTTTATCTAGGAAAATGGCGCACCCTGTATAGTCTTATTTCTACAAACCGTCGTTGAGCAGTGAGCACCTATTATTCTTCTATTACGGCAAATAACTCAGGAGCGACGCTAAATTTGAAATTCAAATTTTTATTCAATAGTTTGCACATTTATAAGGGTTTAGTTGCCATTCCACGAAGGGAATTTCAGAAAAAAGTATTATTTTAATGAGCTTAACATCAGTGCCTGTAAATAACTTGATAATACCTAGGAACATTCTCTAATTCTTTGTTTTAAAACGATTTTACCTATGTGTATATCCTCCTATCCTATCCTACTATTCTTACTACTAAATATAATTGTTATTACATAAGGCTAGTTCCTTTTAAGTCTTTATCCGTCTTGTCTGTTATGGTTTTGACTGTTTTTTCAATTCAATTTAATCTATATAATTTAATTTTTTTGTTCCTACTACATAACAAAACCAAGTGTGCCTTGAGCTCCTACGGCGAATTAATGAGTATGAGTATTGATTTCGATAGCCAAAAGACTCGACCAACGTAGAAAACGTACAGTCAGAAAAGAAAGTCGATAAACATTTGATGTTTCACAAAGCTGAATATTTCCAAAATCCGTAACATCATAACCAAAATTTCGACAAATGTTTGAAGATAAGTCTTAGTTCATAATAATTTCCCAGTATAACGAAAACCAAAGCTATTTTAAAAGTCAAACTGTTAATCGACTTTCGTTGCTGACTGTACATTGATGTTATAGTGTTACAGCTTTAAAACACTGTATAAACAAATAGAGTATCCTAAGACCCGTCGCAGACTGCAGACTTTCTATCGGCCGATAGTTGAGACGGAATATATTTCGGCTCGTAATGAGTATGGAGAAGTATAACCCGTCTCAACTATCGGCCGATAGAAAGTCTGCAGTCTGCGAGGGGTCTTAAGGTTCATTCGTTTCTTCACTTTATATTTCCTTAAATAAAGCTTACCTTAATATAAACCATTTATATTGTACCTACTTACGCATATCTTTATGGCTTTAATAAATGTGCCAGCATAGACTTCATTTACAAGAAGAACCCTCCAATTGGAGGACAGAGCAAGAGTCTAATGAATTTAAATGTAATTCAATTGAATTCATATGAATTATTCAATAAAATATGTTAATGGAAAGAATGCGAGCCTCCCTTGGAGATTTTGTACTTCTAATTAATTACTTTCACCACGGCGGCACCTTCGTTTCTACAGATTCGGCGTTTTTAGCGCGCGCATATTTATTTTATATGCCTTTCAATAATCACGATTACGTACGACTTCATAAACCAACGGCCTCGGGTCACCAGTCCGAGGACCGCGGAAACATCGGATTGAACCGATTACAGGTGTAGCAGCCTTTGTAAGCAAACTGACCAACACTGATGCTGGCTACTACTTCTTTCCATTCTGTAAAATGCTCTGCTTGAGTTTCTTCTGTCTTGTTAGCAAGACCCTGAAAACGAGACGAGAGAGATAGCAGTGCCTGCTAGTTTTAAATATCAGGGTTAGAACATGCTTGAAACGTACAAGCGCGTTCAGCTATATAAATTGACGTATTAACGTTTGGTTCTATTGTACAAGCGTGTAACACACGTCGAATCTGTAAAGCCCTCTTATTAAAAGTCAACGTTACTCTAGATAATATCTCTTCATTTGCATGCATTATACTATCGAATAAAAATAGCACTGTGAGCAGAATGCTGGAATCCATTATTCAAAGCTTATAGATATACACATTTTACTTTACCATTAAGCTTTTGAAGTTTAGCTTCCAATGTTTTAAAGTCTGTTAAAATTGACATGACTCTACTTTAACAAAAAAGTGCTTGCCTGAAGAACTCTTTGGAATTCGTTGGTAGAGCTAAAAGTCAATAAAAAATTTCATAATTTACTTTGTAGTGTGATGATTATAATTATGTTTAGCATAATGTCGCCTCGCATTTATGGATCTAAAAAAATTTTGGCAGCATGAGAATTGTTTTGTACCAAGTCCTATTTTTTGTGTCTATTCAGCGGAATGCATTGGGGTCAGAATAGATCAATTGTTCAACTGACCGCAACCAATCACAGTGCAGGAATTGATCCAAAACTGATGTTTCTTACACTGTGATTGGTTGCAGTTGGTTGAACCGGTGATCTATTCCGACCCAAATGCATTCCGCTGAAGTCTGAATCAAGGGCCTTGACGGCAACTGAGTCTGTTTTTGTTTGAAGTAGTATGTTCATAAAGCTTTGTTTGGGGAAATATATATCTAGATATCTAGTACGTCTTCGTTAGATAGAAAACATCTCAGTAAGATGTTAGAGGTTTGCGAGGTATTGTTAGTTCGGATCGATGCGGCCAGCAGACAAAGGACCGGGGAATATTGTTTGTCACAAAATTTATTATGGCCGCAGACAGAGCCCGTGAGTAACATCCTCAATATATCAGTAGTGCGGAGCGCAAATATTTTACTCGTGCCGTTCCGATTGTCGAGCGAATGCTTTCATAACAAACAACGTGACGGAAAATTGTGATTTCGTGTGTACACGCCTCTGATGCTTACGACCAGTTAAGGAGTTGATTGATTGTTTTTCAAAAGTTTATACAAACATGATCATCATTTTAGCCCGTTTTCACTGCTGGGTATAGGCCTCGTCGATCACTGGTTTCTGGTTACACTGACAATGAGATACCATAAGTCTATTATTAGATCAAATTTACTTTATCTGTGTTAAAACCAAAGCCCACTACAACCCAAACCACACTCTATCGTTTATTCTTACTTTATCAAAATCAGTATTGCATCGGTAAGTTTCCTTAAAAAATCTAGAAGCACATAAATTAAAAGGCCAACAAACAAGGGTGTGTTGTCTCAGTAAACCTCATTCCTGTACAAACGTTTGCGCCCCGGGGTAGCCTGCATTATGTCCTTTGTAAGTCAATTCCAGGACAGGCTATTATGAGACTTGTTTTGTCCAGAGACGGTTTGTTAGCAGAGCAAGTCCAACACGGGATTTTTCTTAAATGCACAAATACCTTCGATAAACATTATGCTTTTGAATAAACTTAAATGTCTTGTGACTCTATTAATTGTAACAAATAATTGTAGTAATACTCTAACTATCACCTGGTCATATTAAGCAGGTTGAGACCGATCCCACAATATGATTCCCTAGTGAGTATCAGAATCTACGAGTGGCATGGGACCACAACACCCTTATCAGGAACAAATATTTGAACACCTTGAAAACGAATATGTCACCTACAGTTGCCAGTATTTTAGCAATATTGTATTTTGATAGTTTTTTTTGTAAATCTTGCCTTCTAACCCAGAATAATTCCTTGGGTACAGCCATTCGTATTCCATTTTACGACATTGCACTATTTAAATTCTATTATCCAATTTACTCCCAAACTTGGTACGTAAATGGACAGTGACCTTTATAAGGGAGGGAGAAACATTGGCATGTTTATTTTCGTGGAGCGAAGGTTTAAAAGAAAATTCAGCTTAGCAGTGAAACACAGTTGTCTAACCTGATGTAATAATAAAGGCCGAAATGTTTAACCTTATGAAATTCCTACAAAATTTAGGGTCTGCTCACATTAACCAAAATACAAACACACATAGACTATCTCACATAATGTCTCGACTACAGTACGAAATCAAGACCTAATGTGAACCCTGACTTTTTATATGAAAAACCAAAAGTAGCGTAAAGTATATGGCGTTATAAAAAGAGGATCCGTTGGTAACATCAACACAGTGCGATCCCGGCCCTACGGTTTCGTAACGTTTGAAAGGTTTACAATACAATTATGAAAATAACAATCCACGCATCAGATTTCAAGTTAACTGAGCAGCAAGCAATTTCTTTGCGATTAATCTACTGGGAAAAGTTATGAATAAAATGTTCGTGCGGAACAAAAATACGCATAATTGCTTTTTGTGTTTCGTACAATTTTTCTTTTGTTGAACGGAAAGCTTTATTTTTGTATATTTAATCCCAGACTAAGCATCATAATATTTTTTTATCTGAATTAAAATCGAAATACGCGTACCAAATCGTCATTGCGATATTAGTTTTTCAAAGGATCTCGAATAAATCAATCAAACATAATTTCTATCGCATCTTGGGATACAGTATACTATATTTTTGATTTAATAACGGGACGAGATCGCGTATAGGTTTTCGATAATATTCGAACTATTATCTTACCTCGACGTTTCGACCGGGTTGCACCGATCGTGGTCACCTAACCTAACCTAACCCAACAAAAATGAGTTTAAATCGTGTGAGTTTAAAAAGTGAATTCAGTATACTATAGTCATGATCCCGGTTTTATTTTCGTGTTTTCATAGTTTTTATTGAATATTAGAATGATAATGGCAGCTAGCGCTCGTTCATGGAATACCGTTACCATTCTACTTAGTAATTCACAATAGTGCTGTCAAAGGTTACGTTGCGGTTATTTCAGGTTACGTCACCAACAACTATAACTATATTTTTATAGTCTTAGCCTTACACCTAGGGATCTTTAAAATGCATCCCAAAATTGCAGGATTCGAACCAATGACCTTGCCAATCCGTGGCAGCGCTCTTCCAAGTAAGCCAAATGGTAATCGGAAGATTTTTGGTATGAATTTAAAATTATTATATCTAGTTCCACAATTACCCTATAACTCTGGCGATGATATATAACTCGGGCTGAGAAACTAAATCCTTGATAAAGTTCTAGCTTGTTGTTAGCGGAAAATTGTGTTAATGCACTACAGCTCCTAGCTTATTCAAAGCTGATGGGCTCCTGCCGAGAGCTGAGCAACTTCTGGATCTGCATATCCGCGGTATCCTCTAGCAACATCTTGTCGTGTCACTGATTCTTTAAAACCAGTCTGAACCTGCATTCCCACAATATCCTCTAGCAATTGAAGTTCAATTGATGTCATAAAAAAACTTTCAGTCTCGTGAAATGATTTGAAAAAAGTGTTTATTTTGTCTAGATTAATTCCACAGATACTAACCTATTTTGAAATGATTACTATCATTTCATGATTAAAATTTACTTGTTAGACAAAATAATAAACATAATAATAAGATAATATTACCTTTTATCAGATCTAAAATAATAAAACCGTTCATTAAACCAACATCTTAAATAGAACTTGTATGTAAGCTAGTCTGAGCCCTATACTTACAGTAATTTTGTATCCAGAGAGTGAATGTGTAGGTCCTCGACTTGCAACGCGATCCGCTACACTTCGTTGCGCCAATGTGTTCTTGGCTTAACCGAAGTTAGATCTATTGTCTTATCTTTGGGTAAGCCATAGTGGCCTTAAGAAACAGTAATTCAACTTAAATGTAACCCTTTAAATAAATTATTGTGTAAATATAGGTTTATTGTAAAATAATGACGTTTTTTGAATTTATGAAAAAAAATAGTCAAAATAGAAAATATTTTTCACAAAAGACAAGCTGGTCTTGAAGATTTTCATCAGTAACAAAGTCAAACTCAAAGTCAAAAAGCATTTATTCAGTAGCACCGACTTAGAATAATCTTAAAACGAATTTTACTTCTGTTCTTGCGCGACCAATACTGTGAAGAAACAACAAACACGGTTTATGGCCTAGCATTCTTTTAGGTGATCCATCTTAAAACTAAAAATTCAAGCTCCAGAGGGGAGCGAGTCAACCGAAATTGAGGTTCGTTAAGTAAGATTATGCTCATAAAGTACAAAGAAACACTTTTTCCAATCTAACGTTTTCAATCAAATTTTTATGAAAATGTGAAACAACTATGTTGAACCTGTCCTGTCCTTTAATATCAGCTTTTCCATTCACCATTTCGTGCATAGTTGAGCTACTGTTTCTAATTCTATGTGAGCTTTGTCGGCGCGACTCCACCTTGTTCCCCATGAGTCATTCCCTCGGAGCATCAAATGCCTCGCGAGTCGCAGGTTGCTTTCGAAACGATTTCAACAACAATCGTGAAGCAGAAGCTGATTTTGAAACTATAGGAATCTATGGTATTCACATCTTTGTACTATAGAGAAAGAGGTTATTAGCATCGAAATTGTTAGCTGTAGATATTGTTTTAGTACCTATCTATGAAAAACAGTATTACCTGATAGTACCTACTTATCAGAAATGATAACTTTTTCTGCCTTTTGAGAAAAACAAGTTTTCTTTTATAAGCAAAAATAATAAAAATGGGTTGAGAGAAAAAATAAATTCTCTTTTGATAAAGAATAGGTTGGCAACCAATCAGTGATGAAATCATCTGTGTTCTAAGTAGGTATCCTTTCATACTTATACTGATTCTTCGTGGTATTGGTCGCGAAGGAACAGGAGTAAAATCACCTAGTTTTAAGACGTTTCAAAGTGATCCCAGCGATCCTACTGAATAAATGCTTTTTGACTTTGACTTTGACTTTTATAACCATACTTTCAAATTACGAAAATTAACGGCAATTTCGTAAACAACACACACAATTTGATCAAGTTAACTCAATCATGGTTCATTCATTTCGCGTTAACGCGTCCACGTATCGAACCTTTCGCCCTCATCCACAATTTGCATTCAAACGAGGTGAAATCAAAAATAAATTTTGGACATTCGCCGACCTATTCGATTGTTGTATAATAATGTTACTGGCACTCATTCGGAATAATAAAAAGGAAACATCAAACCCTTTTTAGGCAGCTCTTGAATGTGCGTCAGTATTCTCTGCGGAGTAATTGGATGATGTTATAAATGAGAATCTAATTCAAATGTTTTGTACTTGAAAAAAGCGGACATATTTGTTCATGTTGTGTTTGGTAAAAAGTGACAGATTCAATATTTATAATACACTGACAACTAGCCTTCGGAGAATCTCTAGCACTGACTACGTGCCCTGAAAGTGTTGCAGTCGAGAACTTTTTTAAGAACATAAGTTTCTACTTACAAGGTATCATAGTTGTTGCAAAAAGTAAAACTTCTAGAATCTGCGAGTTGCAAATATCTCAGGTGCATTCAGATCACGTCGAAGTAGTAAAATAATAAAACTTTATCCTCCACGTCAACGTTTTGAATGAAATGCAAAACGTGTCTGGGATGCAGCCAAAAACGGTCCGCGCCGCGGGCTAGGCTCATCCCTCTTGGTAACGATAATATCAAAATAGTAAACAGGATCTCGACTGTTTCTCAGGGGACTGAGATTTTCAGGGAAGATAGAGGCATCTGTACATATATAAATCGATTTGTTATAAGTAACTTGCTCAACAAATGCAATAACAATGAATTTTAAGACTTATTATTAGGTGAGTACCTACTATTTAAGCTTAACATATATAAACATTGAAGCATGTTAAAGTGAAGAAAGATTTTCTATCAATATTGCGTAGTCGGTACCGACTACGCAATATTACTACCGTGGTACCACCGGTAGTAAGTACTACCGGTAGTACCACGGGAAAATACGGTGTTACATCAATATTAAAAGTGCAATCTTCGTTATTGTGCCAAATGAGTGCTATATCTTGCTCTATAATTAGGTATTCTCTTTATCTCTAGTCATATCTCACACTCCCCTTAGTGTTCTGCTGTGATTCGTGTGAAGGACAGTTGCATTTACCTTCATCAACCAATCAATCTAGCTAGATCATGTGAAAGGAGCTAGCTATAAAGGTAGTCGGCAGAGTCAAACTTCCCAAAGGCTTCAAAGAATTTACTTCTCAAATTATAAGGATTAAAACTAAATCATCAACAATTAGTATCTACCCCCAAATTTGGATTATTTAGACTGACAAGCAAGAAGGCAACCTATAATAATATTAATTTGTGCTTTACATCTGTACGCCTGTACTAAATGCTTCCACTTGATCCATTGGCTCTACTCGTAGCTTTACTAAAACTGGATTTAGTCGTATTTTTCTGAATGTTACAAAGTTTTAAAACTAACATTTAAATAAATCGATTTCTCTGAGTTATCAGGTTCCAAATAAACATGGCTTGGTAAAATGTCCACTGATATTTATGGTAACGGCTTTCATTCAATGACAGCGCGATGCGTATTCATAATTATTTTCCCGTACAAATAAACACCAGCGAAAAGGGAACAGCCCGTTCGTGCCCGCCCGTCGTGGAGAACTTGTTTACTTAACATAATATTCCACGCGCACTACGAACCCACTCCATACATCCTATTGAATCAAAAACCTTACGCTAAGACACAACTTAGGAGTATCTATGGTATGGGCACAAAAATTGCAACTAGCGATTGCCCATTAGCTCAGTGGTAGAGCGTCGCCATGGAGCGGGGTACGAATCCCGCATGGGTGCAATTTTTAGGATGTATTTTAGCATTTAGGATTAGGAGGTTATGGCTAAATGTCCTTGGGTGCACATCGACTGTAATTAAAAACGCTCTGACAGCAAAACGTTTTCAATTTAAAAGTCTAATCTTGTTTTCGTGGTCATGTTCATCATGTTCATTTGGTTAGAGGTTGATTGTAATTATCTATTTTACGTTTATCTCCTACAATGTTTCAATCAACAAAGCAAAAGGCAGATTGTTACAACAATGTAACTTCTATTCTGTGTCGACCTATGCTGACGCTACCTAATTCGGATACCCTGGCCAACTTTTATTGCCGAACAAACAAAGAATAAGCGTCTAAGTTTCTGTTATTTGTGGTTTGCTTAATAAGTTTCGCAAATAGATTTCCTGGCATACTACGAGTATGTTAAACTACACGTGCTAAAGTTACGGGTTGCGGAGCTGTAAGAGTTTGTTCTTTCTATTATTAAAATTCTTGAGGGACAGATACTTTCCCGCGAAACTCAAAAACCTACTCCTCACTTGTAATTTTTTTACGGAGTCGAACGTTGAAGTCTGTTTTCTTTTTAGTTTTTAAAACTTATAAGAGAAGAAAAAGGTTTCTATGGAGTAAAAAACTTGTGAACATGAAAGAGTTAGTAATGCAAGCAAGATATTCACAGAACAAATAATTTATGATCCAAAACGCAGTCCCCCATGGCGCAATATCGCTTCACTATGATTCGAGCGTTGTATGTTTTAGCCGCATATTCAGATTTTTCCCCACAATTCTGGAAAAATGATGTATTGTCTTGCGGGCGCACGTTTTCGAGGCGAGAGTTGTCCTTTGTGAGACGTCGTTAAGGAAAAGAAGGTTTATGCTAAGGCTCCCTAAAAAACGGTGACTGTAATATTTTGTCCGCTATAACACGCATCTTAACTCGACTGGAGCTTTACTTTTTAGTTTTAAGATGGATCACCTAAAAGAATGAAAGGCCCCAAACCATGTTTGTTGCCTGATTCTTCACGGTATTGGTCGCGAAAGAACAGGAGTAAAATTAGTTTTAAGACTATTCTAAGTGATCCCAGCGGTCCTACTGAATAAATGCTTTTTCACTTTGAATTGCGTAATTAAATGTAAGGCATCTGCAATCTGTAGCGCCAAAAATGTATCCATAGTAAAGTTGGGTCACTATAACAGTATTTTGAATGTAAATATAAAAATATGCATATTTTTTTCATACTTAATAAAATACCGGTCACAGATTCTTAAGAGAACATAGCTTCGACCAAGCGTAGGTTCATTTTTTCACCGCTTCACTATTCCTATTCTTCAAGCGAATTGGAATAAACGAGTTTAGGAAGGCGTCAGATCAAAACATTCTTTGCAATTTTCATTCATATCAGCACTACCTTCTCAACAATGGATTCAGCGTTGAGAGACTGCATCCTTCAGCGATATCACGAGTATCATGAACAATCCCGGTTTATGCGTCTAGGTTTTAGTACTCGTAATAAACATTTCCAAGAAAATTCTTGAGAAAATCGAAAGAATAAAACGCGTCTTAAAATTTGCTAAAATATTTAATAAATAATGAATAATGCTGGACTATCCACACAGAATCATCTAGCCCCAATGTAAGCAGAGCTTGTGTTATGGGTACTACATGACTGATAAACTACTTATATACTTTTTGTTTGTAATTATACATAAAAACACCCAGACCCGAGACAAATATTTGCAAATCATACAAACATTTTTCCCGCAGTGGGGATCGAACCCGCAACCGTTTGCGTCGCAAGCGGGCCTTCGCCCACTGCGCCACGGAGGTCGTCAATTTGGTGCATTGTTGTCAATTTCGGCATGTTTCCGATTACTATTGCCCGTCTTTTGTTCTTTTGTTTGTTCAATACTCGATAATTTCGGATCATATAGTACAAGATTTCAAAAAGGGGGCAAAGATCCACAATTTCTATAGATGGGTAGAAATAGTAGTCGAAATCAGAAAGGGGGCAAGCGAACAGACCAATTATATAATGGGTACATAGAATTGGGTTAAACGCTTTTAGTAGGTAGTCTGTCTCTAGTCAGTCTGTACCTACAAATAACATGTATCGTACCGTACAGATATTAAAACTGATATAATAAGATGAAGGTATCATTTTGTTCCGAACGTAGGGGAGAGTAGGTGCAGTACCACTGGACGCCTCATAAAATTTTGCTTGAATGGAGGGATGGACTGGTACGTCACCGTCAGCATGAAAAGCATAGATACTTTTTTTAATATAATGCTTACATAATAGTAAATAAATATACTACTTTTAAGTGGTCCATGCGTGCACTTGACATGTATTTTTCGACAAGAACTAAAATGGAGATCGTGTATTGAGTTGGCGTTATATGTAGGTAAGTACACAATTCTCAAGGTAAATTTTTATAATTCACATGACCTGTTTCGATAAACAATGACTTGCAACCTTGACTATTGACCACGGATGCCGGAATCTAACACATACGGATATACAGATTTGCAGGCGTAACCACAGTGCCATAATACATAGAAAATAACCAGACCCGAGACAAATAGTGCGGGGTTCGTAATAAATTATTATTTATAATAATTGTATTTATGTATTATATTTTTATGGATTGGAAAAAAATATATTTGTTATGATACAAACATTGGTCCCGCCTTCTGCGTCGCCTTAGCCCTTTCCGACAGTGGTCAAATTTTGATTCGTTCCTTCCAAACTTTCGTCACCGGCGTTGGCTCTTAACTCATACAAACTTTTATACTAAAAATATTACAAAAATACAGACTGTTTTGCCATTAGTAGACATCGCGAAGGGATGGAGTGAATAGTTTCTGACAGACGGGAGCCGCAAGTATCACCGTCTCATCACTGCGCCTATCCCGCGAGTAAACACTCGCACACCCTTTTTATAAGTAGGGTTGGCACTCGCCACCATATTTTGATTGGAAAGTTCTGAGTATAAACCTCAGTGAATTAAACTTTAACAAAAAATATTGTACAGTCGTGCAATAAGATGTATACACTCCACAATGTTTCAACCCATGTACAAGTAAACATGTCCAAAAATGATCTAATATTTTAAATAATTTCACGTTTTGTTTAAAGTGAAATCAATTTCCGCTTTTTGCTTTTAACTTACATCTATTAGTTTTAGTGTGACATTAATTTTAAAAGTATGGAGTGTGTCTTATTGCACGTGACTGTACGTGCTTACGTTGACTTACTCATATATTTTTTATATAAATTGAATTACATGAAAAGTTTATTTATATTATTGACACGCACGTGATAAGTTAGACGATTTCTCTCTCTTTCTCGCCTTGCCTCTATTATTTCAATAAGTTTATCTCCGTTCATGTAAGCCTTTTCAGATTTCTTAAAATGTATATTCAAATTACAGCTGCGTATAAATAAACCAATAGTGGTATGTTGGCAACCCTATATTTACCTATCAGATCCTTCAATAGAAGGGCACAAAGACCGCGCGGTCTTTCATTCGTTCTTTCGTTATTGAGCTGCATATAATACCCACTTCAATGCTATAGCTCATGCATTATCTTTATTGTAGAGCGACTTTATTTTAAAGCTCAATGATTTTTTTCGAAAATACACTCCTCGTTGTATTATGCGGTTCAGAAAAAAGGTGTTATCACTATGCAAGAAAAAACAAAAGGGGATGAAATTCTGAAAAAAAACTAAATTCAAAGTTGGAACTATTTTTGTATATGAGATTAGAGTTGTTAACTTTTTTGTTTTTTTATTATCATTGTAGCCTTGCCATTATCTATGTGCATGTGCATGAGCACTGATAGTGATAGTGTTGAGTCAACAATATAATTGCATAGTGTTACTTTCACAAAATGACTGTGGCAAAAGATGAGTTTTCCCCGCCATTTGCCAATAAGGGGAGATTAATCATAGATGATTACTGTCCTCGTTGATTCCTGAATATCAAAGCTCATCTCACAAAGGTATTGCAATCGGAACTTTGTCGCAGAATGGACAACAGTTCCTACTTACCCATCTCCCCGTAGGAACGCTTTCAATACGGCACGCTGAACTCTGTGGGTACCACAGATTACTGCACAGTTACTAGAAGACTGTGATGGCACAGTAATATAAGTATTACAGTATATTTAAAAAACGTCGGAAATTGTAATGGTTTTGATATTAAAATCTTCATAGAGATGATACTGATAAGTGGCGCCACCATGTGAAGTTCATATTTTAAGAATTCGGCTAGAACTTGTTCCTAGCTATACTAATTAGTTGGACCCGTAGCTGTTCTGTTATCATGATTCAATCAACGTCTGCCGGGTTCTTCAGTTTCAAATAAATAAATAAGTTATGAGCACCACGTTTCATCGGACCAAATTCTGTAGCTTAAACTTAACTGTAGTTCCGCAATTTACGTTAAAATTCAATTTTGTTTTTCCAAAACAGAACCGAACTAGAAACAGCTTTGGATAGTTTTACTGCTTTCGGTAAAAGGTATATTTATTTAAGCGTATACGTATGAGTTGAGAATGTTTAAGATGTTTGTATAATGAACGAGTAGTAAAAACATAGTGAACCACAAACATATAGTAAGATTTCTGTCTAGTATGCCAAATTAAAAATAAATTATAATATCTTTGTGTGAAATGTTCTTTTATTATTACTCATATTTTATGTATTTTATAAAATTATTTGTGTTCCTTATTTTTATTTCTACTGTTCGTCAACGCTATTCAATGCGGTGGTACACAGCTTACCAACAAGTTACTACACAATGCTAGGCACAATGGATGCCAATGTGTAGGGGAATTTGGCTTCGACGGTGAATCAGGGCAGAATACCTTGCGGACTTGCGAAAGTCAGAGTGCACTCGGGTTGAATAGATTTTGGAGTAAGGAGAACGCTTTGTAAGGACCATACACAGCCATTGTGACTTCGATTCTCGTACTTATAAAATTATAGCAGTGTTCAATAAATGAGCTAGTACTTCTAAAAGCACAAAAAATCGCTGTGTGGTGCTTAATTTACTGTGCATGACGATTATTTCATTTTATATTCCTTGCTACGGCGTAGCACCATCTACGAAACGCCGATCATCATCTTCCTGCCCTTTTCCCACATTACGTGGGGTCGGCACAACATGTGTTTTTCTTCCATTCTCCTCTATCAGCCGTCATCTCAACACTTACTCCTTTCTTACTCATGTCATCCTTCACACAATCCATCTACGAAACGCCGATGTGTTCTTTAAAAAAAATCTGTCTCATATTTATATGTTTTAAGCTTATTCACAACAAGTTGTTTAAAACTTAAAATAAAATTAGGTATCAACTTGCTTAGGACGTAGTTTGAAAAACAATTATTTTGCATTAGAATACCCTCACGTTCGATTCATCACGATCAATAGTTATTCCAACTATCTCAAAGATCTCTGCTAGAGTATTTTCGTAGACATTATTCAATTTCCTGCATTTAAAGGTCTCCGTCTCGGTCCAAGATTAATGTATGCGACCTCAGGGTTCCTCCGAATGCTGTGAGACCACAAAAGATGCCAATCGTGGACTGTTGCGACGAGAATATCGGAAATAACTATTAAGATTTACGTCTCTTATTTTATCCTTTAGATTTTACTTCATATAAAACCAAATTGAAAATTGATTCAATAACACCAATGGGAATTATAATATCAATCACGTGTCGTATTTGGTAATTTTACATCTGTTCCTTTGCGTCTTCCTTCTTGAAAGAATCAAAACAACAAATTAAGATCTAGGCATTGAATTATCAATGCCTTATTTTAAAATCTAGGCATTCTTTTTAGTATAAAATTTGATGAATAGGAAATAAAACAGTTCCTATCGTTCTCTTGTTCCACGAGGACTGAAACATTTCTTTCTCCTTCTAATATGGGTCATTCATTCACGATGACTGGATGTCCAATGATCATAGAGTCAAATACCCATAGGATACAGCTGTGGCCCTATGTTTACGAAGTAGAGTAGGTATAAAGTTTATTTGTTGATAAACGATATTCTGAAAATTCGTTGTTCTGACCCAAGGTAATTAACCAAATTGTACAAACAAACCAACAAATGACATACTAATTGACGCGCTAAATTGAATGATACTCAATTTATTGGTTGAAATTAAATTACGAGGAGAACCAAACTGGCTGATAAGTCCCAAAATGACACCAAATAATTTAATATCGTAGCGTTGGCGTCAGTTATAAGCCAATGGGCAAACATGTTTATTTTAAAAGCTCTATTGGTTCAATGAATCGCTCGACCGCTGAAATGAGGCGTCGGCGCCGCGCGGTCTGGGACGGACCAACCTCGAGATGATTGCGTCTCGACTTTCACATTTATAGATCGCTGGCCAGCAGACCAATCTAAAAAAGGCATTGTGGTAAAATTCATAAGCCAAGAAGGGAATATTTAATTTACTGAAAGTAAAAATGTACAAAAAGTAAGGCAATAAATAACTACATACTTATTACTATAACATCAAATAACTTCAATATTCTTTCTTTAGTTAATACTAGCTTCTGCGCGCGGCTTCGCCTGCGTGGTGCCGACATTTTGAATAGCCTATATGCTATTCCAGGTCTATACCACTACGCCTATACCAAGTTTCATCCAAATCGGTTTACTAGTTTAGGTTAGGCATGATTGAAACACAAATTTACAAACATCTTAATATCCAAACATCTAAACAAACTCACAAACTTTCAGCTTTATTATGTGAGTTTTTTGATTATTTTTTTTGTAGACACCGACGTAGTTAGGTTCAGCGAGTGTTATAAAAAAGCTTTTGTTCGGCTCTGGATAATCATAATCACCTGAATGAATTTATAGTCCTCTACCTACATGGTTATTGGTGACCCCGACCGTCCGACCGTCGCTTTGCATATATCGAGTGATTATTTTGTGCTCTCGTGCGTTGCTGAACACACGCCGATTTCATATTCATTCCCATCGGAATTAACATAACAAATGTGACCAACCAACCCTTGTAACCTGCGCACGTTTCAATTGATATATGAGTACGTATTTAGCGAATTGCGAGATTGCAAACGTTCGAATGGTTGCCGTACTTTTGAAAAATAAATCCATAATATGAACTCAGCTCAGCGCTGTGCAACAAGACTATTGAACTAAATGAACATCACACAATATTAACACTATTTTAAATACTTAGATATGAATAATTTTTTTTAAGTCTCGCCTCGTGTCTTCTAAGACCCCTCGCAGACTATCGGCCGATAGTTGAGACGGGCTATACTTCTCCATACTCATTACAAGCCGAAGTATATTCCGTCTCAACTATCGGCCGATAGAAAGTCTGTAGTCTGCGAGGAGTCTAAAAGTAAACAGGGTCACGACTGTATCCCCAAGGCGCGTTAGACAGTCTCTCAGATCTTGTCTTCTTTTCTAAAAAAAAGTCCTTTTTTAAATGTTTTTCTTGAAATAATTACCTAGTCATTGTCATCGTTTAACAGATAGCGGAACTAACCGAACAGTATTATGATTAAAAAAATTTACTTTTCTTTGTTTCAGATTACATCATGATGTCTCAAAGGATATGAGTTCACGAACGTTTCTCTGATATAATCTCGTATCACGGAACACAATAAACATGGAGTTAAGAGTTACTCTACTTCTGGCGGTCACCGCACATTTTTGTAAGTAAACTCCGATATTTGAGCCACTAAATGCTAATTCAGCAGATCATCGAAAGGATCCGTGCCGGTGCCGAAAGCCCATCCGACCGTCGAAATACTTTACGAGATCCATGAGCTGTTATTTATCATTTATATGAAGAAAGTTTCCGATCCAACGCTATTAATCGCAAAAAGCAATTTGATTCGAAGAAGACTCAAATATGAACCTCCTGCTGAGTTGTTAAATGCTCGAGTTTTCCATCGCTATCTGTAATACATAGAATTATTGGCTGCACTGTCACACAATGCGCGCAAAAATTCCCAGCATTCTTAAAAAATATGTTTTACACAGAATACCGAAAGGTAACCTATATTAATTGATATTATTTTACGGTGTTATTTAATGATGACTCAAGCGAAAACGAGAGCTTTCTAAAATAAAAGCTCGATTTCACTTAACCTTTCGCAGGTCTGGAATGTAATTGTTTCAAATACTTTTTGGCTCATAATACAGTCCCTGTAACCCTCACGAGAGTCTACCTGTAATATTCCGTAAAAGAAAGGGTCAAAATATAGGGTAAGTCCGTCCGGAAAACATTCGCTCCGCGACAAAACAGTAAATAATCAAAGTTTTCCGAGATAAATTCTTAATTCTAATACTTTTACTGCTTATGAACTGAATGGTGACAATAAGTTTTAATTTTAAGCAAGTAATTTGTCTAATCGAGCTACTATATGGGTGGAACATGAGCTCTTGTCCGAACATAAAAACATTCGATAAAAAATTTAGATTTCTAACTTTTCTTTCGGTGATCAATCTCAATTTATATTAATTCTTAAATCTCTTTTCTTTATCCCATTCTATATTGTGATACATAATATCATGCTTAAATATAAATCATATCTCCCCTAGCCAAGTATGTTGGACTTCCCCAACAATGAAATGCTATAATTGAGCATTTCACTTTACCTACCATTGTTGAATCGATCCAATCCATCCGGCAGTACTTACATCATTTCATTGATATACATAAATCAGTTATTCCCTTTCCCGAGCTTCAATTTCATTTAGTACATTTACGAGTAAGATCCCGGTTGACAGTTTAAATTTTGAATGTGCACGACCACAGAATAATCTAGATATAGTTCTGTGTGCACGACAATAATTATTTAAATATTTATTATTAGGTTTAAGAAACGTCCCAATAAAACTTGACATCGGCTTCAATAAAGGCCGGCGGAGAATGTAAAAATATCAGCCTATTCCTTACCTACTTTCCAATATTGAAGAGCGAAATACCCAAAAAGGGTTTCGTAAGTAATTGAAAATACATAGATTGGAATAGTGGGGGTGTGGAGTCCCCGATGCGTATCTAAGGTGGACTATCTCAGACCACTTGATGGCAAATGGTGCGGAAGTAAGCAGGATATACTGATGCGATATCGTCTGAATATGTTACTCTACGTTTTCCAACGAGAATATTCTGTATTTTTCAAGAGCGCCAATACAAGTCTTTGAGGGGTCGGCGCTCGGAACAAACATTTGTATTTTCAAGTCATTTAATAAGCAGTTGGTACCTGAAAGGATCCGTAAACGGCTTCCTCTTAAGCCATATAAATGTATTATCACAGATCATTTGCCATCCAATGATACTGAAGTAACGCATCTCCCAGTTTTTCGCTTTTATCAGCACATTTTCCCTAAAGCTTTTTGCATAAAACCCCGTAAGTAGTCTTGGTATAATGTGTATATCCGATATTGAATATGGATGACTTATTGCTTTCGTACAAGGATTTGCTGGTGTTTTGTATGTTCAGCTAGTAAGATCGTAAACAGGATGTATTTTGATATTCTTTCCAACACTCCGTGACGAAGATATGACGCGCCTTATCGGCCGAATGGCGTAATACGCCATTTTGTATGGTTTACTCGAGAATTCCCGCATTTTTCTTGTAACTTATTTTTGCTTTGATAAACACATATTTTTCGTGTTTCAGGCTGCGCAGTTTCAGCAGATGGGAGCTTCCTCACGCAGACCGTTTATGGATTCTTGGACTTCACGACTACGATAGGGAACACGGTTATGGTATTTTCCCCGCATTCAGCGCCTCCTCCAGGTAGTATCATTTATTTTTTACCCAAAAATAAAATATTCACTTAAAGTATCTTTATAACATAACATCCTCGTTTTTTTTTTCAGAACAAGCAACAACTGAAAAAACTGTGCAGGAGAATATTATAGAAACAAAACCTCCTCCTGCGGTGCCAAGCCCCAGCCCAGATACTATAAAGCCGAGCAAAATTTCAGAAAAGAAAGCCAACAAATCTCCTGTTTCTAGCGCTATATCAGTTGTATCTTCACCTAAAACAGAAGAAAAAGCACCAAACCCACCAAAAGTAGTAGCAAAAGAACAGAAGCAAATTATATCAAAAGTAGAAGTAGTAGCTGGGCCATCGAAAATCGTTAACTCACCAAAACCTCCACCGAAATCAAAAAGTCCTCAAACTAGCAAAAAGAAATCCGAAATAAAAAGTGCTGTAAACATAGTCAGTAGCAAAGTGGAAGTCAAGCAAGCTCCACTGAGTACTAAAGTCAACAGCGTGGTTAATGTTAAATCCAGTGGAGTGGAAGATGAGCCAGCTATTTTAGTCCCTAACAATAACATTGGTGAACCTGAGTACGACTTCCTCTCCAGACAGCCATCGGAATTCGTCGAAGAAACGTACAAAGTCATAAATATTCGCCCCTCTAAAACGCACGGGCCTAAACCCAAGCACGCTCACAAGCACCGACAGCAAGCCCCAACACCACCTCCCGATGATGAAGAGCATCCAATTGGGCTAGTTACTACTCTTGGAGGAACTATAGTCAAAGACGGGCTCACTACTGTTCATGAAACGAGTGTCATCGGCACCTATATTTCCGGCAAATACGCGCAAGTTTTAAATAGCAACACTAAAATCTTTGGTGCTGGATCTGGTCACAGAGGGAAAATTGCACCATCTCCTCCTCACAGAATCCTAAAAACTATAGGACCTTCCATCGCGAAAAACCATAGGTTTAACTTAGAACCAACACCATCAATCAGCGATGAAGAAACAAGCTTTACTAAAACGACACGTAGACAGCCGAGTGGTGGTGGCTCCTTTAAGAATCGTCACAGAGCTCAGATTCAGGACAATGAAGGTCACGAAAACGCCCCCACTAGCCAAACCAAAAAGTTCAAAAACAGAAACACTGCACACATACAAAAAGCTCAGCAAAGGTAAGTAGTTTGCAGGAAACTAACACGATTGACACTATGTTTAAGATAATACCTACATTAATTGAAATTGGAAATTTATACGATAAAATCTGTGGTTCATTGAACTTTTTTACTTTCAGTTCGCGTAATTGGCGACCTGCAAACAAACCTCAACTGGCAACCGTCTCTGTTTTCAGTGAAACACCCACT
The DNA here is from genome assembly GCA_963565295.1 of Epirrhoe alternata. Taxonomy (NCBI): domain Eukaryota; kingdom Metazoa; phylum Arthropoda; class Insecta; order Lepidoptera; family Geometridae; genus Epirrhoe; species Epirrhoe alternata. The sequence goes on along the minus strand of OY751381.1, from coordinate 4,066,929 downwards.
CCTGCCCCCTCATATTCCAACAGAAGGAAGAGCAGTCGGATCTCTGGCTCGAAGGCAGCTGTGACCCCTGCGAGCAACAACGAACGCCGTGGCTTCAAGCCTCGCGTGCAGCCGTCTTCCGTCGAACAAGTGACACCAGCAACATCTACCAGCATCTATAAATTCAAACTAAACAGAGCCCCGGGTGCTGGACGCTGGCAATACAAAACAAGTCCAAAACCTAAAGTCACAATCCGAAAGATGAGCGGTGACGATGAGCCACAGACGACCCCAAACCCACTTAGCGAAGATTCTCAGTCCAATGATTTGTCTCTACAGGCGAGATCCGACAATGATTTAGAGTTATCTGGATCCCAGAACGGCCCTGGTACTCTACTTGAAAATGATACCGATGACAACTCTATCGAAAAACCACCACCAATTGAAACCTTGAAAGTAGAGATTTCTACACCCGTTGACTTCAAGGATGTTTACTATGAAATTGCTACCATCAAGTCACCGTCTGTCTTTCAGGTAATTTCATAACCGATAGATTTTTTCTGCTCGTCTTGCATTGAATATTTCAAAATTTGTTTACTCTTATTTCAGGTGGGCCGTGTTAAGAACACTCGCATAATCACAATAACGAAAACTATTGAAAAACGCATAGAACCAACTGCAATTCTACAACCGCAAAAGTCTCTCAACGAACCGTTGACAGAAAATATATTAGCGACCGCTTCTCCCTACGGGAAAGACCATAACTTAGACTCTAGCATCGCTACTTTGCCTGCAATTACATTATCATCGGACATGGAAACACCACCACTAGAAACTGTGACAGAAACGTTCAGTACGACTGAACACATGCTGAAAACTCACATACTGCCTGTAATAAGGCCTGACGTAAACCTGACTAGCAGTCTTACCTTCATCCAAACCTATGAAGTAACCCGATTCGTTACCGCGACAAAGACTCTACCACCTATGGATTACTTCCAGTTTATCCCAAGTAAGACTTTGAAGGAGTTCAACAGTCGCCTTGACGAAGCCGGCTCCGAACTACACTTAGAACTTGACTTCGGAGACAGCAGCGAGGACGAGGATGGAGTGCCCCGTCGAGTGTTCCCTCCAGACCTAGACCTTGCTAACGTCGGATCTGACTTCGATTTGGCAGAAGTTGACAAATACAAGGAAAACCACTTGAGGCTCAAAAAGGCTCATGGACAAAACAAACAAAATCAAGTACCTACGGAAGTGCCCGCTGCGCTCACGCCGGAGCAAGCCCAGCAACTCGCACTGCTAAGACTCCTGAACCCAGCTGCCGCAGCGCAAATCCCTAACGTTGTGACCACTTCAAAACCAGTTCTGAAATACGAGACGATCTACGAATCCCACGTGATCCCAGTTTTTGACGGAAAGAGCACCGTTCAGAGCATTATTTCCAGGGCGGTCGCCACGGTGACTAAAACCGAATACGAAATTGGTACAAGTAGCTTGCCAGCACTGCCGCTGCAGCAATTCAATCCACTATTCCCGCAACAACAGTTCTCGTTGGTTTCTACCCCGGTCGTGGTAAACACTGAAGTTGTAGCAACTGATAGTCAAATCCTCAAGTTGACATTCGGCGCAAAAACGGTGTATACGACTCTGTACACTACTAAACTGGTACCGACACAAGTGACTTCCTACGTGACGTCATCAGTACCAGCACAACCCTCGGCAGCCGGCGGCTTCCCGGGATACTTCCCAGCTCCCTTCGCCCCGTACCCTTATGTGGGATAGTTAATAGTTATGCAATCCTAATATAGTGTAAAATTAGTGGACATTCTTGATTCGAACACTGTGCTTTTTAGTGTATGTGACGGATAGCCATAGTGTGCGTGATTTAGGACAAAAAGCGAGCGTGAACAGCAACGTTGCTAAAACTCGTATAAACTACATCGCGAGTGGGTGAACAGTAAACTGCGAGAGCAGAACGTTAGGATTTATGGCCTTTGTGAAAACACGAAAACTGTAAAGTTGTGTTTCTTCCAGTTTTCTTCGCCTGGCGCTGCGTTCGGGATACTCTCTGCACTTTATGTCTGTGCAGGTTTTGTGCTAACAAACAAAACCTGAAAACGATTTATACCTATTTTAAAATCTATTGTAAATAATTAATTTATACATAGCTGCTTTAATGTACATAACTAAATTTTATACAAATTATAATGCTAATTATACTCTACTTTTGTAGATTCGTAGGCAATGGTAGGTAAGTTTAATTATAATTATAAATAGATAGGTACGTAATATTGTGATAATTTGTATATCATGTGTTCACCAATAAATATTTTTGAATTGTACATTTATTGCGTTATAAAATGGGTCATAAATAAGTACTTTAATACAATTTTATAAAAACTTTGTATGTTTTATTTTTACTCCCACGCAGGTAGTTGAATAAAATAGTAGCGATTCAAAGAGTTAATGTGACAATGAGGTTAGACTTAAAAGTGCTTTTTGTCATAACAGTCTGCACTAGGCAACTTTATAGTATTTTAACGTCCTAGAACTCAAAACATGTGAAAGCTACCACCTTCATGTTTAGGGAAATGATACTTCAAAATTTTATCTTCTATTTAAATTTTTTTAAAACACGATGGGTAAAATTTTTGTCAATAATATATTTTTTTGAAAAATTAGTACATGTTTTTCACACATTTTTTCGGGACAGTTTGACACAAGCAAATGTTAAAAATAAATTAAAAAAATACTTTTTAACTTACGAGTTGTAACAATGAGGAGATACATACATACCTAATTACCATCATAATAAAATGTGTAATATACCTATATAAAATGACTCAATAGCATTAAGACAAATCTCAAGTGGTTTACAGTGCTATTATAAAACGTATTTTTGTTGTATTATTTCTTGTATTTGATAAATAAATAAAAAATAAAAAAATATCTAGGAATGGCTTGCCTATTAAACAGGGGCACGACTGTATCCCCAAGGCGCGGTAGACATTCTCTCAGATCTTTTTTTTTTTATGTATTCCAGATCCTTTGAAGACTACCCTATATTGAATGGCTACCCTATTAGATAGGATAAAAGGTTCCTAGAATGTTTTCTATAGTGTTATTATGTTTTTTTTCTAAAGTGCTTACGGTAAACATTTTTCCATAGAGAAATACTTTATAAATAACAAAACATTATAGAAACTTGAATAAACAAAAGCACAGAAACATCCAATTTAGGTGAGACGCTTGTGATGCAAAACAATTTCAGGGAGGAGAGTTTATTTCCCATGATATCTTAATTAGAGCTATTTTATACGGCGCCTGAAAGAAACAATGAGGCGAGTTCTGCAACTAAGATTAATGGACGCTCCTTGAACTTCATAAACGGGATGTTTATAATAAAATCACTTTGCAAACTGGCTTTCTCGGTAATCTTGGGAATACCTGCACTTGAGTTTTCACGCGCAGTTTGTAAAAATGAAGAATAGATTAGAATGAAATTGTATTTTCTCCACACAATAAATGAGTTTTACAATTAAGTAAGTAAGTACTTAAATCTACTTATAAATTAGGTGAATGAACTGAAAATACCTACGGCTACCCCGTAGCATATCATATCATAATAAAGTTCCTAGCTGTTTATCTTCTATCAACAACAAATTACCACATGGGTATGGCTTGAGTTAGTTACGTTGAGTAGTAGGGTTATTATATACCTACAGGGTGTCCTAGGAATGACTGTCAAGCGGAACTCGGAAGTCTAGTAATACAGCACCCCAAGGGCTACCCGAATCACCCCCCATGTATGTCAGCGATATGGTGTCAGTAGGTAAATAGCTAACCGAAATACAAAATCAAACTCGGTGGAAGCACAATATTTGAATCATGCAGCATTTCTTATGCTGCAAAAACCTAACGAAAACCCACTTGCAATACCTACTTAAATAAAAAACACTCAGTCACATACTGCTGAGAACTGTAAGAAGTTCCTGATTCCAAGTGAAGGAGGCTACTCCTTCACTTGGAATCAGAAACTGCGTGCACCACAAAACAATCAGCCAAACCATGCGGTCTAGCACCTTACTTACCAGTTCAGAAGAAAACAAGAAACGTCGGCGATTCGGTAAGAAGCTCAGTATGAAACTTTACCTGCAGTTCGCATCTCATACCCATTCACGGCGTTTTGCTTACAGTTCTCAGCAGACGTTCAAAGCTTCAAAGCTTCAATAGACTCGGTAAACAACTTATTTGTACTCGTAGTCTCATCTACGTCTACACCAATATTATAAGATGAAGTTTGTATGCAGGAGCTACGAAACTACTCTGAAATCGAATAATTCCAAATGTTTTGCTAATTTTTGAATAAACTTTGGGTAGGGATGAATATTGACGGTTAAATAAAATAAAATAACGGTTCACTATTATTGCAACTTAAAAAAATCGATGTGTACCTATATAACTGCTTTTACTAATTTGACTTTGGTCTCTAGTGAGATTTGGGCCAATTTTGAACTTTGTCTTAAAAACATGCGGGATGGGGGTAGGTACTTTAGAGTACATAACACAAAAGTACAAAAATAAACCTATCTTACACTTACCTATGTACCTATTCCGTAGGCACGTAAGATAAAGGCAATTTTGTCTAACCTCGTTCAATCAGCGCTGAGAACGTCTGCACTTGAACAAATAGTAGACTAGGTAATGCCTACAATGGGACGGACACGTAGGCTTTATTTGGGAAAAGTTTGAGGCTTCTTGAAGAATTCCTAATAGTACGAGGACACCTTAACTTTGAATTGAAAAAAACAAAATGAACGCAGATGTGTTTCTTCAGGTAGAGTGTAGATAAAATTAATTACTAGGATACCTACACAACCTTAAAATGTAAGTAAAGTTAATTTTTAAGCCAAGTCGTGTTTTGTTGAAAAATCATCGACAAATCGCGTCGCATTTTGTATTAAGGAAGTTTAAAACCCACTACCTATAAAAATGCTTCATCGTCAGCCTATAGCAGTCCACTACTGGACATAGGCCTCCCCTAATTAGCGCCATTGCGCCCTTTCGCAGATCGTCACTCCACCTGGCCGGAAGGCGTCCTACTCTACATTAAAATAAAAATGCTTGTTATAGGTATTTTATCAACAACTTTCTGGAATAATGACGTCACGACATTAACCGTACATTTAGCTCGTACCCCTATCTAGGTAATACGTGCACCAATGCAAGCTGATTTTCAAAATATTCCAGACAATGTGGGATGCTCAGGTAACACGTCTGTTTTGCATGCAAGGCGCTGTCTCGTATCCAATACTGGCAAATTCGATACCAGTTAGGTATCTCTCCTTGATAAGGTAAATATTTGGAGCCTGAAATGTTTATGCGAGGCTGTGGATTCGTATAGTTAGATTATAGGTAATAGCTAGGTAATTCTTTGTTCTATCACGCGAAGGCAGGTTAGTCTTTATTATGTGTGTAGTTGTTTCTGTGTGCGTAAGCGCCGATGCGACAACCAGTTTCAGTAACAAGACGTTATAAACCTTAAGAACAATGATATAAGATATAGAAACGCTTGATAGCTCACGACCGCGCGAGACTGCTGAAGCCGGCGCGAGGCTTCGCCACACCTATTGCGTTCTAGATAGGTATATCTTTTGGTTTATAATGTCTTGTTACGTCTCATCGCTATCAATTCAGTGTTAATTGAGCCTAAGCGTTCCCAAGCTTACGCACACAGAAATCACATCGCACCTCACAACTAATATAGTCGTAAGTCAAAAAAGGCGAATTTGAGATACAGCGTTTTGAAGTTTTGAAAAATCATACCGCCCAGAATATTAAATATTATGCTTTTTCTTAAATGCACAATTGTAGATATATTATCTGGCTTTAATAATTTTATATCTTTGATTATATACAGCTAATAAATTCTGAGAAATAAATTTTATTTTACTAGTACTTTGAGTTAAGCCTGTTCAAAAACTAACAAAAATGCGTTTTGACGGGCGTTTTATTTAAATGAATATGTATGAGACTTACATCATAATATCCAGTTGTAGGTACAATCTACTTATATTATAAGAATATATAAGAAGATTGTTCACCTGGATATCTCCCTGCGACAGATACCGCAACCAAATTGACTATTTTCCTACATCATGATCAATACCAGCCAAAACCAATGCTTTTCCCATGAAAAGATTGCGGCATAGACCACACATTATTCGTGGTTCTCCATGCGTCTGAAGGCAACCAGTGGAACGCACTATTACAGGTTCCAAAAAAATCAACAAAACAGAGCTATCTATCAGTCAGCAGTCAAGATATTAAAGACAATATATTAAAGATATTAAAGCATAACACAAGCTCTGCTTACTTTGGGGCTAGATGATGCTGTGTGAAAAGTCCAGCATTATTTATTTATTTATTTTATTTATTTATTAATCTTAGGGACAACCCACTCCTCTCTACAAAGCACGCTCACAGACTACAAACAGCAGACCTGTTAAAAAAAGACTCCTTTGAAGAAAGTTCAAATCAAACCAAAGTCCTATGCTATAAAAGATGCACAAGGTAAGCACTATCTTAAGATTAGAACCGATAGCATTTAGATGGTGTGAAAACTGCGATGACCTCTACAAAGACACCTCAATTGTCAGCATACCTCACATATTTTAGCCAATTCACATGACCACGAATAAAGAGGCATCAAGTCTCAAAAGGGAAGTGTATGCTGAGATTAAAAAGCTTAAACAAAGCATCAGGACCTGATTATGATTGTGGCTGAAGTCTTGAAAGTTCTAGGTGATTGACTGGTCTTGACAATACTGTTTTGCGGACGGGTGTATGGCCTCAGGACTGGTCGGATTCTACTAATATATCGATGCACCGAAAGGATTATACTTTTTTTTTTTTTTTTTTTTTGTTGGGTTGGGATTCCTCTTTTAAGTTTTACAACCTGTGTTAGAAGAATCCCCTCATACTTAGATCTTTGAAACTTATCCCTCTCTGTTATATTATTAACGCAAGCGAAAACTACTGATTATAATTAACAGCAGATTGTGGCATTTATTGTACTGGCAGACATCTCCGAAACTACCGGGATTTGTGAAAGGATACATCCATACTATCCATACTAATAATATAAATGTGAAAGTAACTCTGTCTGTCTGTCTGTCTATCTGTCTGTCTGTCTGTCTGTCTGTTTGTTACCTTTTCACGCCTAAACCACTGAACCGATTAGGCTGAAAATTGGCATGGATAAAGGTTGTATCCCAGGGACGGACATAGGCTACTTTTTATCCCGAAAAAATCCCTAGGGACCGCGGGTTACACCGCGGGAGCACAGCTAGTTCTGAATATAAAGCAGAGTATCGAGAAGTGCTATGAATATTCGACACTCCTGGCGTAATTTTGCTTTATCAACTACAGCAAGGCGTTTGACTGCGTTAACTGATCCCTTTTTTGACTGATTTTGGAGTACCACCACAACTTATCTCCCTCATCAGATCGCTAAATGCCATGAGTCGGGGGGTAGTATAAGGGTCGATAAGCCTTTTTATCAACCATTTAAGTTCAGGAGTAAGGCAAGGCTGCATCCACTTACCAATGGTTTTCAACATACTTAATGAGAAAGAAAAAAACCTTAATTAGAGGTCACTACCCTCAGTTATGTGGAATTGACTGTGGACTCTTTCTGTAAATAAATAGATATTTAGCAAAACTGACCAGGCGGAACCGTCATATTTATAGTTAACCCAAAATATCGAATAACTTTCGCGATGATTTAAACAGGTCATACAGTAATAACTCAAACAAAAAGTCTCAACTTGTGATGTAACCCTCATATTTATATTTTATTGACAGGAAAAAGTGTCACAACTAGATAATAAGACTATATTGACTACTCACTTATATAGTTTTTGTATAAAAGCTGACAATTACTATGCCCTATATTAACATGAGACAGGTTAAACACGTCTGGACTAAGTTGTGACGGTGTTACTTGTCGAAAGAATGAACGAGATTGACAGTCAATAAAGTTTTATAGTGCTACCGATTTGCGATAAAAATAGGTAGAAATACACCACTATTTTATGACTACCAAAAAAATTTTAAGGACAGTTGCAGCAGATGCAGAAAATGATAATGGCATGGTCAGAACTTTTTTTTATTTAACTATCACAAAGTTATCGAGGATTGCAGTCAGCCAAAACCGAACAAAATTTTATGAAAACTGTACAAATAAGTACTACAGACAACAATCGCGTACAGATTCTCATTCGAACTATGTTCTTGTATCATCCCCAGTTAGTAAAACCGCAGTAGCTATCATAAATCCATGTCTGACTCGTCTCGTCTCCTTTTGAGGTTATAATTTTTTTTTCTCTTTTTTTGAGTTTTAACTACATAAATGTGATCAGTAACAGACACCGAGACCATGTTTAAAATTTTTTTGGTAATTAAAAAATAGCGGTGTATAAGGGTCTCACCAGTCTGTAGAGAAAGAATTCTTCTTCTTGGTGGCATACTTAACTCAAAAGTGCAAAATTTTGAGTTACGACTATATTAGTTGTGAGGTGCGACATGCTAGTGCATCTACCTACCTACACATAAAATTAAGATACCTACCTACCCTACCTAAAATAGTAGTGCCTTCACTAGGATACCCATGCAGTATCAGCAACTACAAATACCGTCATGTAGGCCCGGAACCAGAACAAATGATACCAGAAAGAATCAAAGTCTCACTTTTTGCGTCTCAATCACAAGTTTCAACCACCATCAGACCTGACTCAATCCAAGATTTTAGGAGGCCGAACACGCATAGATTAATTTTGCGAGTATAAAATTCAACTCAACAATCGTTCCTAATCAACATTCCCCCTGGGCAACTCCCGAGTTTAATCTAAGGATTTTAATCAATAGGTAAGGAAGTACAGTCATTTTTAAAAACATATCTAGTTGGAAGAAATAATTCCTCAGATCTGTCAATACCGCAAGTGAAAAATTAACAGACTTTTGTGTTAGTAGGTAAGTGGTTTTACCAGTAGGACTCAGAACGATTCTGAGTTTTTTAACGGATATTCTTTTGGGATTGACTGTACCTACCTACTTCCTCATTCATCTGTAGCAGAGAATAATATGAAAATTATGAAAACCCCAAGGGAAATGGGGAAATCCAGGGATGTTACGCATTCGCGTATCTGTATTAATATATCCTGGTAGGTATTTTCTGCACTAAGCACCATCTTTTGTTTGCTTTATTTAGAAAGGAAGAAATCGCTTTATGCGATAAGGCCGTCCATTGTACCTAGGTAGCTACTAATTTGAACTGGATATTGTTTATGTTCTGTTTTACTTTTTTCTTGGTGTACCTACTCGTACAATAAAGAGTTCATAAAAAAATGAATACTTAAGCATGAAACTGACAACTTTGGTAGCGTCCGTGCGATTGTTTGGATGAGTCGCAAGAGGTGCGAGTTCGATTCTTGCGAACAAATGTTTGTCAATATCTCGTATCAACCGCTTGTTACTCGTACATAACCGAGTTACATAACCAGCCATGTAACAAGGAAAAAATATTCTTCGCACAGAACCGGGTAGGTACCTAATGTATTAAAAAAAATTTGTTCTTTCACGTTAACTACCGATTAGGTATATTTCCAGCAACCTATGAACCAATTAAACTTTGACTATTGAATCGTTCAATAATCACACAATACCGCAATACCTATTATAAATGGGTACAAATTAATCTTATCTAGGAATCTCTACAATCAGTTTTGTCCATAGATTAACAATGACGATTTTAATGATATTGATAAACACTGCAATGCTATTTGCGTACAAACGATTGAGCTAATTGTATTGAAACATCTCTATTTGTTTACTCAGTGAAAAATTGTGTCTTTTTTTATCAATGTTTGAGGAAAAATGTGTCGGTTTGTGTTGCCTGTTGTTTTCGGAATACTGATTCCTAGTAAGTAGAAACTTGTGTATGCTTTGTTTATGATAATTAACGTAACAAGGGCTGAACAATTACCTAGGTACCCAATAGTTATGAGCTGTGTTGACCAAGTGGTATAGTACCTACCTCGACTTCCAAAGGTTTGAATCCCGGAAGTAGGTACCTACCTACTTACTACTTACCTATATACAAAAATCAATGGATTTTTGTTACATAAATGTAGGTAAACTTGAACCAATGAGAAAAATATTACGAGGAAACCAGATAAGATTAGGTCTGTAGGTACCTAGTATTATATGGCTTGCAAATGCAAACTCAGCAACCTAAGCAACCTGTCACGATAGAATGCAGACTTCTGCAAAATGTAGGCATGTGCAAATACCAATGTAGGTATTTGGTCTAAAAACCCCAAATAACAACCCCCATTGACCTTTTCAAAGAATAAAGCCAAAGAAAATTATACTCTGAATAAAGCTATCGAAGTTTTAATTTTGAAGGTCTACTGGTGGTAGTCAACGGCCAATCAGAGAATTCTGTAGCTCGATGCTTCCAATACACGTGGCTCGGCCCCCGCTACAACAATGAGAGCGTGTTCCTGAACGCCACGTGCGCGCAGGCCACCGAATTGGCCTCGGGAGTCCCCTGCTTTCAACCGCTCGTGGTATCTTGTAAGTTGCATTCAGTGAAGGCAAATTGGTAAGTAAATAAAACATTCAAAAGTTGAAATAAGGGATAAAAAAATCCTTAGATGTACCTATTACAGTTTGCAACAAATTCTCATCATAGGCATTGGATGAATTGATTTGGTCAGTTCTTCGATTTTTGAACATTAAAAAATCGAAATTATTTTCTAGTAGGTAGGTAAATCCCGCCCATGACGACTCAGTTTTACTGGGTTATTTTTGGACTTTTTGTATGGTTATGAAAGTAATGACTAGCTATAGGCTGTCCAACTGGAAACAGAAAGGGTTGTGAGGGAAACTCAACTTCTCAGAAGAAATAATCGGTTAATCTAGGAGTGAAAGCAAAATAATTTTCCAGTTTGCATAAGTTTAAGATAATCGTCAACTGTTTTTTCTGGCGTAAGAAGGAGCCTAACTACCTAATCTATACCTACCTAGGTGCTATAGATAAAGTAGGTAGCTAATCTTTAAAGAGGTCAATCGATTCATCAAATCAACTTCAAGCTTCAACCCACGTGTCGCAGCTCGTGGAATGGAAACATTGGAGGCGTATTTGCACGTGCTTGGATGAAGCCACAGCCGTGTCCTGAGTCCACGTGCTACGACACGAGAATATCCATGTTTTGCTTGCTATAGGTAATAGGCTGTCTAAGTAAACTCAGCTTCTCAATATTTATTTTAATTGTACTTGAACCAAAAATGTTTAAACTTAATATCTATAAGGGCTGAGATCTACTTTAGTTAGTTTATAAGTAAAAAAATGTTGCAGTGCCCCAGCGGGGTTCATGTTATGAAACGCCTACCTTTATTAAGACCTTGTAACTAACATGAAGCAATAAACGAATTTGAATTAATTTGATAGTATTACCTGGGGTATTACCTACTTAGTATTTACGTAAGTATTTAAGTAAATACTTAGGTAGGTACCTAAAAATTTTTGATGAAACTGAGTTGTTTTTTTTTCTGAAACATTACATAGGTACCTAATGTTCAACCTGTTTATCCTAAAACAGATGACAGAACATGGCCAGACGTAAACTACATCTGGGAAAACTACCGAGACAACGCGACGTGTGTCCTAGCAAACAATGACGTGTGTGCAACCTACACTTACTATTTTGATGGCGCAGGTAAGTCAGCCTGATTAGGTAGGTAGGTACCTACAAGGTTAAAATTATACCTAGGTAATCTTAAAGGCTCAAGCCAGAAGATGGCTCAAGCCACATTGAATTGGCAAGCGAAGCGACTTTTAGTTTTTAAAGCAAGCCAAAACCTTATAAACAATGATAAGCCATCTAGGGGGTTCGCGCCGGTTCATTCTACAAGCGTTTCTATATCTTGTACCATTGTTCTTAAGGTTTATAATGGTGCGCTATAAAACTAATAGACGCGCGCTTGCCAATTCAATGTGGCTTGAGCCAAAAGCTTCAATTCAGCTTCGCTCGCTTATTTCTAACATGCCAAGAGTACTAATACCTACCTATCTTTGACCTCTGTCTTTTTTTTTATATTTCAGTGGAAAATTCGACAGCTATGTGCACACGGGTCATAGACACCAATGGCATATCGATTACGAGTGGTTGCTATACACAAACGAACGGTAGTTTCGTTACCAGAGCCTGCTTCTGCCGCTCCATACCTGGTGGGCTACCATGCAACGGTAGCAGTGCAACCGCCACTATAACCGCGACTGTAGTGCTGGCTCTGGCTGTTGTACTAATGCTGAATAATGATTCTACATAATTTGCTGAAATAAAGATATCTCTATGAATACTTGATTCTGATAATGTAGTTAAGTTTGTCCCGCACAGTGTGTCCAAAAAAATATAGGAATCCCAGTGATTTGATATACCTACCTACTCTAGTATAACTTGACTGTGGTAAGTTAAGTACACGGATTTATAAAATAGAGGTTAAGTCTAACAAATCACTGAGGAATCCAAACCATATCTTCAATATTTTACTCGTTTCTTCAAACAAAATAGAATGGACGAGCAGAAAAAAATCCTCTTTCAACATTTTCTGTCGGTTTTTGCGGGGGACGAGGTAGCACAATTCTGAATCATGTACGTTCTATAGTATTACATTTCTTCTATAGTATTTACATTGATACGATGAATGAATGAATATAGTATTACGTGTGTACGTCATTTATTTTGCTAGATTGTGCGTTTTAAAATGAGGGTGTATTGTCATTTTTTATGCATTATGTATGTGTCAAATGCGTTCGTGTCTCGGACCGAGAATTGGTCCTAGGTTCGTGTGCTACCTCGTCCCTCGCAAAAACTGGCAGGAAATGTTGAAGGAGAAATTCTACCAATAACTCGTCCATTCTATATTGTCTGAGAGCTTATTAAGCTCTATAATGACTGGCTCTCGGCTAGATTCATATTATGCGGACGCAAAAAGTTTTTATCCGAGCCACTGTTGTTGAATCAGTGACAGTGACAGCGCAAAGAGTAGGTACGTAGTGACAGCGCTATGACGTGTCCTGAAATGTCAAACTACGAAATCCCGTCCGCGATCCGCACCGATCGAGCAAGCAACGTCAACACCGACCGACCGAACGAAAGCTCGATATTTCTCATTTCATTTTCTAGTGAATGCCCTTTTTCCCGGAGTGAAATTAGTTTTTAGCCAAAATCTGAACCAAAAATCGAGTCACAATGTATTCTATGCTCACAAGAGGCAATGCAATACTCACATATACACTCAGCGTTCTAGCATGTCTTACATTTTTATGTTTCCTTTCAACGCTGACTGTGGATTACAGGACTGCTGCACAGATGAACACAGTGAAGGTAGTTGTGTAAGTATCCTTGCTATTAGCTTTATTGCCGTTAAAATTTACTTGTAAACAGACAGTAAACATCCCCACTGTACTGACATCTTTGTTGAGGTAAACTTGAACTCGTGGCTTCATAATTCAAGTTTTGCTTCTCTTTCAGTAAAAATGTACCAGACTATGGGGCATCTCGAGAAAGGAATGATCTTGGTTTCCTCACCTTCGATCTCAAGACTGACCTCTCTCACCTCTTCAACTGGAATGTAAAGCAGTTGTTCCTGTACCTAACTGCTGAGTACATAACTCCCAGTAATGAACTAAATCAAGTGGTTTTGTGGGACAAGATAATACTGCGTGGTGAAAATGCTCTGCTAGATTTTAAGAATATGAACACTAAGTACTACTTCTGGGATGATGGCAATGGTCTCAAGTAAGTGTTTTGTACTACTACTGTTCGTACCTACCTCTATCTCATCCTATATCTAGATCAAAAGTATAAAACATCTTGCTGACTGAAAGGTCTCAAATAACTAATGAATCAGCATCTTTGTGTTTAATAATTCCTAATTACGTATTATTGAAACGGGATTAATCGCTTACCTTTTTTATCCCCGACATATCGTCTGTGTTGCAACAGGCAGGATCATGGGCGTGCTGTTGCAACACAGGCGAAATGTCGGAAAATAAAATAAGGTATTATGAATAGTGATCGCAAAAGTTTAAGAAAGACTTATAATTCCTGTTGCTAACATTCACAACAAACTTGATTATTTATTTATAAAATTGCATTATGTAATTACGCAGCTTTTGTGTTGAGTTTGGTTTCATTACCTAGGAGTATCAGTGGCACTCAATATTCAAATTTTTAACACTGTTGATTTTGTTTTCAGGGCACACAACAATGTGACGCTGACTCTCTCATGGAACATCATCCCCAACGCTGGCCTGCTGCCCAACATCATGGCACTGGGTGCCCACTCCTTCAAGTTCCCCTCTGACTACACCCAGGCGCGTGTATGATCCAGAGAGATCCCACCCCCCCGAGTGATACTTTTCTCCCTCTAAATCTGGGGATGTTACATTTGGGAAAATATACTTTTTATTTTATTTTGTTTTTGTTTTGTTTCTACTTTAAAAAGTACCAAGTGTATGAACTGCTGTGCAAATTATTACTCATTAATGGTGGTATTGGATTTAGAAATAGAAATAGATACTTTGTAATAAGTATATTTAATATTAATTACATTACAATACATTTTTTGTTCTACAATGTTCTAAAGCTGAGAAAACTACCTAGGTATATATTTTGCTTTAAATCTCTATTTGAGTACCTATGTGTATTGCATTATATTTTTACCAATCTTATTGGTGAAGTTATGACATCACAACTAAAGTTTTTAATAATACAACTATTGTAGATAAGGGTTTCCAGAAATGTAGCCATTTACTAATTAGAGTCAGATTTTATTAACAAATCTAGGTATCAATCAATTTAAATAATTTTATGATTAAATAATTCATGCATTAACTTATATTGCAGCCAATTTGTATGTAATCTCATTAGATGCTATTAACTATGCATGATACAATTACATTTATCTAAATAACATTATCATAGTTTTGGACAAATACGAGAACGCGTCTATGTTCAACAATTCTATGTATTAAGATGTAAAAATAGTATATTTTTAACAAAGGTTATAACAATATTACTGCTTAAATCTTCACACATTGTTATATGCGTTGGAGTGAGGGAGAATGAGTCTTTATTCTGTCTTTCTACAATCACAGGCGCGCTAGCTTTTGCGGGAATCATAGTCTTGCTACTCTGTAATTACTGTCCTGTAACTAACCAACTACAATGAAAACATTTATATCAACCGTGAACGTTTACTTTATTTGTGCTGCCCTCTAGTGCAAAATAACAAGTTTCTATTATGCAATCATTAAATTTAAATACGACCTAACTTATTAACAAAACTTACAATGCACTTCTTAAATGATTTTCTAAAGGCTTGTTTATCTATGGTATAATTTTATCCTGTATATTAACATACTGATGAGTGCAAAACTCTGAACTAAGTTAATGTTGAAAAACTTGTGCCAATACTAAACCAGACTTCAACAGTGTTTTATTTTAGGTACTCAAAAGACAAAAGGTAAACCCTAAATCATAAACTAAAACTTCATTCTAACTAAACTGGGCATGGTACTCGCATTGGCTATCTAATTAATAAATAAATACATCATGTCAAACAATATTGATTCAAATTACGAAGACAATCGGATAACTATTGAATTTTAATCTCTTCACAATGGTTTTGTATTTCATGAAGTATTAAGAAAACAGTATCTGCAATACTTTGGTATATCATTGCAAAAGACTTATAATGCGGTGTAAACCCATCATTTCATTGTTCCTCTAAAATCATTGCTAGTCAAAATAGTTCTGGTTATAAATATAAGTAAGTTTAATCGGTATACTGTAGGTCACAAAGGTACATAAATTTTATGGCCAAAAACCCTTACTGGTATTTTACTCTAAGTATAGGTATATTTTATCACTATAATTCATAACAAAATACTAGTGTAAGGGCCGGTACTCACTAAAGTATTCGTTGAGTAGATTAATCCTGGCTTCAATAACTTGTATATGTATACCGGCCCCTACAGATTAGTTAAGAATATCTGAGGATATTAAATTTATTAAACTTTAACTCATTGGGACACAAACAATTACACATTACAAACACTCAGAACAGGATCATACACATGACATGGTAGCTAACCACTACAGTCTTGTATCGTCTTGGGCACCCTCAGGGGACTGAGTGGCTGATTGGCTGCTCAATTTTCTAAGTGTGCTCAAGGTCATACAAAGCTTACTATAATAAAATGTCCCTTACAAATGATTGAAAATGCTCTTATTGCTTTAGTACTTTGTGTGCCTCTGGCATAAAATCATAACATCATCTACTGTGACTACAAATCCTAGATTACGTTTCTAACATTCAAAGCTGATTCTCTTAAATCGCATGAAAAAATATCGCATATTCTAGTATTTGATACAACACTAGTCACTCTGCACAACGATACATAACAGATGACGTAATACTAAGTATTTCTATGTTTATTTGAACCATCTATCTTACGAAGATAAACATTTCTATCAAAATTCGCGCATGCTTTTGAATTTATTTTAATCCTTTTACATCTAAATAAGACTGATTAAGATTTGAAAAACTTGTTGGAGAACGTAGGTACACTATGGCATTTTGCGTTCATTGAGAAAACAGTTTTATCTTGTAAGACAGAAGGTCTAATACCTAATGGTAAGGACCTACTTCAACAATATAAAATATGAAAGAAATTAAATACAGTACCAGGATTGACTAGTACTTTGTGATCAGGTATCAAGTAGAAGGTAAAAACATGGTCATTATATTATATAAATTCTATTGTTTGATTATTGTGGGTCCCAAAAGTACAGCACTTGCGAAAATAAGAAAAAGGTACCTATATTTTGAAATAAGTGATCCAGTAATCTAAGATACTAATAAGGTTATCGTAGAGAGTACTGAAAATTTAAATACTGCAACACCACTCGTTAATTTGGACCAAGTCAAGAGCATTTTTTTTTATTTCAAGAGGGCTACATACTACCAATCTAATTAAAATTTTAAAAATAATTCAAGGTCCAAAACCATATTATAAAATATAAGCCATAACTAACATAATTCGAGACTACAACTAGATTAATATTGATGACAATTATTTGATTTGCAACATGGTTAGTAAGTATATCATGACATGAATCTAAAACTTAACAGCAAAATACTAAAGATCACAGTTTCTGCCATGACAAATGATTTGGCTTCACAAACACATTACTGAATTGATTTAACTTGACAAATTACTCACAACATGTAAACGACAGATTCACTCCTAAACACCAAAATACAACAAAAGGCAAAAGTGATTAAATTCAAACTATTCGCTGTATTTTTGTTTGTAACACGTATTATTTGCTAATAAAATGAGAACTATGAAAGGTACACACGTCAAAAGACTTAAGATCCAAAATCTGCAAGTTACAATATAGTACAAGTTGTATACTGGACCGGCGATTGTTAGAGAAATGGCGCTCCCCCTATCATAATTCGAGATTAATACAAATGGATATGAGCACTAGCTTCACTACAAAATAAATGATGAACGTCAAATGATTAAGAGCGCTAAAAGATGAGTTGCACAAGGCACAAAGTTTGTACATTTTTACACACACTCATATTATGAGTCACACATTAGTGATGTTACAAACAATGAAGCCATATCATACGTAGATAGTATCTTCTACGAAAGTGTTGCGTAAATACGACATATCTTACGTGTAAAAATACAGCAGCAATTTTAAGTATAGAGTAAGTCAAAGCCAGCCGTTTTGACGACGTATGAATGGGATGATAGTATATTCGGCAATGAGCAAAATTCCTCTAAACCCTCACGAACAAGTTTATTTGTCAGAAGTGTTTACGCGTCTTGATTTAGTGTAACTCGCGAAAAGGCCCCCATATCTTAACCTGAAGAGCAAGTCATGTTTAAAACTTCGTTTTATTGATTGAACATTCCAAAATCACCAAAACTAGATTAGGAGCAGATTTTGAGGCCCAGTATAAGGTTTTACTGGGCCTCAAAATCTGCCATTTGCTGCATACTCTAATTAATTAATTGAGCTACCGGGCAATCAACATTTTAATGAAAAATTAATGAAAGAGCTTTTTCACTCTTTAAAAACATACAAATTCAAATGGAACAATTTTAAAACCATTTTGTTTCACATGTTATTCTCAAGTGCAATCACTATTATGTAAGTAAGTATACTATTCAGAGTTGACTATGTACTTCTGACATGCTCTGGTACAAACATTATAGAATTGGCGCTATTCAGGCAAGGACGAGTTCGTCTTTGTATTAGAGTATTGCAAGAACAATCATGAATCAAGACGGTAAAGTAAAAAGTTTTTTTAAACTTTCTTTAAGACGATTAAGTGTAGCACAGGGGAGCGTAGGGAGAGTCATTCCGTGCAACAAATCGGCTAGGGCGCGGGCGGGCGTCACGCGTCCGTTTGCACATCTTTGTCGGCCGTCGGCGGCGCGATGGCACGGTCAGAGCCGTATCTTCGAGAAAGATCCAGCATTTCTCTCAATCCCTGTAAAACAAACATATTTAAAGCAGATTCAACCATATTACGTAGCAGTAAGAGTCTTATGAATAAAATCCTACTAATATAATATAGCTGAAAGTCTCATCTAAAACCAATTTGGATTAAACCTGAAATAGATAGTAGAATAGCAAATAGGCTATTCAAAATCGTTGGTACCACGCAAGCGAAGCCGCATGCAGAAGCTAGTCAATAATAACTCTGGAGATAAGAAACATTGTATTCTACCAAAACATAATCCACGAATAAATCGCTATACTGCCAAAATTGAAGTTGGTCAGCGACTTAGCTCCATAAACACTAGGAATTATTATGGAGCAATTCAATATTCATGAGGAAAACAATAATCTAACTAAGTAAATATTATGATAGTTTTTGTATCTTGTTACATGAGGAAAAGTAACATTGTTGTTGAAGCTTCATTAGCTACACCCATTTATTTATTCAGTTTTATTGTGTTTCATTTGACGACCTCTGTAGTGGGCGAAGGCCCGCCTGCGACGCAAAAGGTTACGGGTTCGATCCCCGCGGCGGGACCAATGTTTGTATGATCTACAAATATTTGTCTCGGGTCTGGGTGTTTCTATGTATAATATGTATGTATTTACAAAAAAAAGTATATAAGTTAGTATATCAGTCCTCTTAGTACCCATAGCACAAGCTCTGCTTACTTTGGTGCTAGATGATGCTGTGTGAAAAGTCCAGCATTATTTGCCTCAAAATTATTTTTTTCTATTTATTTTTAAGCTTACAATTGAATTGTATCTTAAACAATGTAAAAGGATGATGACCTACATACAAGCCAACAAACTTACTGACCTTATTCTCTGTAATAAGCCTTTGGTATAGTTCCTCCTCTTTCCTGGCATCTCCATTCTCATCCATTGTGACTGCCTTAGACATGACGGTTGTCATCTCATTGATCCTCTCGGCTTGTTGTCTGATCAACTACAATTTTATAGAAACACATTTGTAATAAAAATAGAACAAAACTGTAGATAGTACTCAGTCAATTTTGTCTAAGACCCAATTCAATGTATAAGACATCTTTTATTATAAAAACACACTAATATTTTGACACACTTAATACTGGTTTGTTGAACCAGATAACTGGTCTATCACAAATACAAAATTGGCTTTTTCAATGTTTAGCTTGCTACAACTCTCTATTTGTGATTAGAAAGGCATTTCTTCATATAAATTTTTAAGTCAACAGTTCACTACATAAACACACATTTAGTAGATAGAGGAGAATGGAAGAAGAACACATGTTGTGCTGACCCCACATAATGTGGGAAGAGGGCAGGAAGATGATGTTGATGACACATTACTATTTAGTAGCTAGCATTTTTATGATATTGGAAATTGAAATACTTAGCTAAATAAAAACTTTTGATAAATACAATTGGGATAGGATGAACACAGAAATACTCATAAAACTGTTTATCAGCTAGTATATCATAAACTTGTATGTTGTGTTACTCACCTCTTGTTGTTTCTCGTTTACAGCCGCAGTGAAATCTATTCTTGTCTCCCATACTCGCTTCTCTGTGTGCTGTCTGTACTTTGACATGATGAGGTCTAAAGCCCGCCTGTGGTCCTCTAATGCAGCTCTTAGTTCACCATTCTCTCTCTGAACATCCCGCATCAGCCGAGACTCCCGCTCTATGCTGGCTATGAGAGCCCCTCGGGGTCTCTCCCTAGATGCCTCATTGAGTGTGTCAACCTCCTCTTTGTACTGAAAAATCATTTTGAATGTTTAGGAATAACTGAATGAAGCTTTTCACTATTCCTCAATTAAACATATGTGTTTCTTTAAATAAATCTCTAAGAATAACAAGTACAATTTTCAGTTTATTCTACAAATCTGTCAGTCAAGTGTGTAAGTGTATGTTATTTTTATCAACATTCAAGCTGTTTACACCATTCCCAAGTTACCATTTCAAGGTCACAACAGTTTTTTAAAGAAATCTTACGACAAAAACACTGGCACGTATGTGGTTACTAATTCCATTCCAATGCCAACGTGGAAAGCTGAATACGTGCAGATTTCTCCAAAATTTGGTGCAAGAAATAGACCATTTGCCGCGGTTCTAATTACCTGTTTCATGGTATGTATTTGTCTGTAAGCCGTCTGGGTTTCGGTTAGCAAAGCATCTGCCTCGGTCTCCCGTTCTTTCAAACGACCTGCTAGTCTTTTTGCGTCCAGAATTATTTGCTGTATGGTCAGTGACATCTGAAAAAGGTAGCAATGTAGAAAACCCAACTCCTGAAGTTCAACAACAAACGTACGGCTTCACAAACACAAACCCTGATATCCACACAGAATAGAAGCACGAATAACCTTTCATCTAAATAGAAGTTTAATATTAAACTGAATTACAATAACATTGACCGATAAAATGAAACCAAACGATGCACATCAGCTGTTTCGTGATTTTGGTAAGGCAGCCATTAGCTAGCTTTCATTTGAAAAGCGATGGATGAAGATGTCATAAATCTCAACCTATCGATTTCAAAAATCCACAGGCTTAGCTTCAGTATGAAACAAAACATATTATTCTAGCAAAGCAAGAAAGAGAAAGACGAGTTTTATGCGAGACAACCTAATTCTGGAGTGTTATAAATAGCATGACCTTGTTTTGTTTACGAAGTAACCTACGGACATAATCTAAATTCACTACACTACACATTTTTGCAATAATGATTTGGCCAGATTTGAACATGCTGAGCTGAGCACCGCGAGCGGGCAACCCAGAGTAGGTAGGCATATGGTATATCTAGGTATCGTAGATATTTAAACACCTCATTACTGATTTAAAGTTATAAGATTACTCTGAGTTAGATTTTGGGTAAGAAAATTAAAACCTACTATGTACGTTAAAAGATAAAATGCGTTCCAACAACATTAAGTAAGTCCCCTAGATATTTTGAATTAGGTAGGTGTACCTACCTATTTGTTCGATTGTAAAGCATCCAAAAATGCAAAAAAAGACGCTCTAAAGAAGCCTTATCCAGCAGTGGATGAAACAGAATGATGATGATGGAGTAAATACGCTTAGTCGTTTAGATCCACTCAGCACAAAAAATTACGGATCTTTGGAATTGAGTAGGTAGGTATTGAAAACAAAAACAATTCGAAATCATTTGTTTATTTCAATGGGACGTTATTATAGGTAGGCCTACATAAAATACATAGGCGAGATGTATGGTACTATAGTACCATACATCTCGCCTACGTATAGTTTTAAATAGTTTATTATATGGTTTCAAAAGTAGGCACTTATGTACATATACGATTCTGTTAGCTAACAACTGACGTAATTTGTTACAAACTTAGTAATATGTTCAATAAGGTAGCTCCAATTGAATTACTTACCTACCTACTAAAGTAACAAGGTAGGTAAGTTTATGTTTACCTATGTAATACCTACATATAAGTATCTATTTAGATACTTTACATAAATAAGCATTAAGTTTAGGGAGAGGAACTTAACAAATTAACATTATTAAGTATACCTACCTAACGTTTTATAGTTACATCTGAGCCTTTTAGACTCACGCCTAATTATAATATATATCTACCAACACACATAAATGCTGTGCAAAACTGTTTCATTTATTTACAAACAATATTCTTACTTAATTACCTATGTAAGGGGGTACAACAGCACTTACCACCAAGGGCCATTCATTAGGTACCCAGATACCTAGGCCTAGGTATACATCGTCGTTAGACCTACCACCTAAGAGTAGGAGGTAAGGTAGGCAGGTACTCATGTGAAGAAAACCAATAGTAAATCTACTGAATTTTTACCTCGGACAAACTAGAATGGACGAGCATTTTACACAGACTTAGGTATGCATTAAAAATGACAATGTACCCTCATTTTTACGCATACTCTTGCAGATTTCGTATATGACGTTACGGCCATAAAAGACGCACATGATCTGGAATCGTGTACATTTTGGCAGAGGGGAAATGGAAAAAGGTAAGGCGCATCCCGTCTTTATGATCTAAGATTTTTACAGATTGTTTTTAGATAAAAAGCTTTTGATCAGCTCGTTGATTCTCTCCGGCACCTCTTGCTGCATAAAATGTCCTACATTGTCAAGCACAACGGTTTCTATGGTTGTGTAATGTTCCTTCATGGCGTCCAGCAAGCCAGGTGTTAAATAGTCGTCTTTTTCACCGATAGCGACCAGCAAAGGCACATTTTCCTTGTGGAGAGTGGCTGTCAGGGTGTAGCAGAAATTGGCCCGATAGTAGTTTATTGGCGGGGTCAATGCATCTGGAAAAAAAGAAAAAATAATTAGTAGGCCCTAATACCACCAACATCATTTTTTTCCTTACTCGGAACCAAGGGCGCCTACCTATGTGCCAAATAGGTACCTACGAGTATAATACTTATGTAAACGGATTTCCCCCTTGGAACTCTTTTAAAGCATCTTCACCTTTATCTTTATCTTTATCAAACAATATTCACTTAAGTATTTGTTATTCTACACTAGCTGCTGTCCTTCGCAGTGTTACCCGCGGTCCCTCGGGAAAACTTCACTTTCCCGGAATAAAATATAGCCTATGTTCATCAGTGATAGGTACCTAATGTACCTACTTAGGATTCTAATGGTGACAGAATTTTTCAAATCGGTCCAGTAGTTTCGGAGCCTATTCCATTCAAACAAACAAACAAACAAATCTTTCCTCTTTATAATATTAGTAGGTATACCTAAATATAGAAAACAACTCACATGGTTTCCCGAACCAGTACTTATAGCACTCGATATCCTCTGCGTCAGTGCAGCTGTTCCCCGGCTGCAGCATCACGTTGTCGTACGTCTTCATATCGTTCATCAGCACCATCAGCTCTGCCAAGCACGGCATCCGGAACATGAACACGTACCTGCAAGGAATCATTTCATTAGAACTTTGAAGAATCTTTAGCAAACTACCACCTGCATACCGAATATAGAATTTTCTTTCGATATTATGGTTTGCTAAAAAGTTTTCAAACTACTTAGGTAGGTACCAAAAGTAGGTGCTTTGTTGAAACACCTTGGGTTTGATATTGTGGATCAAAAACATCAGTAAGGAAATCGAATTTTCGGCTCAAATCGGTGAATAAAACCAAACCAGTAGCTTATTGAGTTTTACACTAGGACTGCCTATTGACTGATCTGGTGGAGGATGCTAAGAGGTATGGCCGACTAGATAGACTAATTATTATTAATACATTTATTTCAGACCAGGTCCATACAAAAATACATTAAAAAGAGCCAAAACAATTACAAACCATAAACTTCTTAAGCCTATCTTACGTTAAACATGGGGGTTCTGGAAGCCATATGTATGGCATTCCATTTACGCACGACGGGACAGTCAACCCTGTCCAGTAAAATGTTGAGGAGGCTATTGGTGCTGCCGCAGACGCGGCGCATCAAGGAGGCAACCCGTTTCCGTATGATTGCGTGGAATCCATCGACACCTGATTCTGCGCACATTCCGAGGCAGCCCCAACAGCATCCTCAAGCCGACTAAGAAAACCGTAGGTAAATGTTCTGGCCAAGGCATATCTAAACATGGAATCCATATTACTAACGGTTTACTTCTAATGGTTTTTCAACATTTTCTCCTATTGACTCATTACAGCTTATAAGACATTTTGAAATAGAAAGTTTATTTCATCACACGCTACTTACGCGCTTTTTACCTACTTAGGTATGTGCCTAATACATAAAAGTACATACACAATAGCCGCTAACAATGTCAAGTAGGACACGAACCCGAAGATAGTGACGAGAAATCTATGACTTCTGTGATGTAACGAACAATGATGACTTTGCTGACCTTTGCATGTGCAATCAACTATCCAGCTCTCCGAGTCCAATGATTGGTTGCGAATTGCTCATGCTGTGTTGTCTTGCCTGCTTGTCCATTAATGAAGTTAATATTCTCGTTAATGAAACATTTTTGTTGTCCAAAACGCAATCAACACGTCAACGCTTCAACATACAATTTCCATTGTATGTTGAAGCACTATTTGCTCTAAATGCATGTTTTGAATCGAATGTATTCAAATTAGTATGAATCGGTCAAAATCCTATAAATATTATAAAGGCGAAAGTTTGTAAGTATGGATGTATGGATGTTTGTTACTCTTTCACGCAAAAACGGCTGGACCGATTTGGTTGAAATTTGGTATGTAGATAGGTGATACCCTGGATTAACACATAGGCTACTTTTTATCCCGATATTCCCGCGGGAACGGGACTTACGCGGGTGAAACCGCGGGGCGCAGCTAGTAACATATAAGGGGAAAATAGGTTGTTTCATAAACTCGCCTATTAGCACCAATGGATTTCTCTTTTTATGTGCGTAGGTAATACCAATACCGCGAAAGGAAAGCAACATGAGTCAACAATTTAGTCGCGATATTCAAATAGCGATGAGGCTCGCAACCATGCCTGGGTTCGCCAGGTTAGTAAGTAGTCCCTAAACATACATTGAGGAGTCCGTTCCCTGGTTTTCCACGGTAGGAAGGAAAAGGTAGAACCACCAAATTTATATTTTTTTATACTACTTTTCTAAAGAGATCCCAGCTGTCCCACTGAACAAATGTTTTTTGGACTTTGACATAAAAAAGGTATCATACCAAGACTTCATCCTCTGGATGCGATCCCCCCAGACCCGCTGGAACCAGGCCTCCCTGGAAGTGCTGCCGAGCATGACGCATGCGCTCACCGCATCTGGATGCTGGTCGCGAAGTCTGCAGGCGATTAAGCCGCCCCAGTCGTGCGATATTACGATGCATTTCTTTGCACCTGGAAAAAGCCAGCTCTTACTCCACTTTACCAATGGTCCCATTATAAAACTGATTTCAGTATAGTATTATTTTATTAGTATGTACTAAATGTACTTCAGCTAGCACTAGAGCAGTAAATAAATGATCTTGCTTGGCAGTTACTGGCTAAGATAAGAATAAATAATATGGAATTGGGGTAGGCCCCTTGGGCTACAAATATCACACACCAGATCTCTCCTCTCTCCGCTCTGCCAGACCCTTAGCTCATTCTAAGAACGACTGTAGAGACCTCATATCTTTTTTTTGTAGTAGAGTTCTTACAACCAACTTGTTTGATGAATGTTTTTTTGGTGGAACCTTTGTGTTGGTATAAAATAGTTAAGACGTTTTCTTGTTGTAGTAGGTATAAAAAATTATCTCCATTATACAACAGAACAGGTTGACTCCTTGTCTATTAGCAAATCAAGGAATAATATGCTAATTTTGATTTTTACCTACTAAAAACCAGATAGGCATCTTCACGTAGGTACCACTCATCTTTTTTTTCTAAAGGTCAATAACCCGGCTAGCCTCTGAGATAATCTACATAATGTAAATGGATAATCTACATCATTATGTAGATTATCCATTTACATTATGTAGATTATAGGTTAAGGTAGAGATATTTGTACAGTTGCGACATAAATTTCACTTTGAACTTACCTAATTCTCGTATGAGATCTCTCAAATCTTCGACCAGCAAATCAATTTTGTATGCATTAACACCTTCGGGCCTTTCAGAATCTCCGTATCCTCTCATGTCAACAGCAATGCACCTGTAAAATAAAATTTTGTAAAGCCCAATTGCTTAGAGATATGAGCGGAATTCAACATACCTAACGTAATTTCATTTGAACTAACATGAAGCAATAAACGTTTTGAATATTGAATTCAATTGAATATGACGGATATTAGAGGTACTTACCTACTAAGAAAAAACAAATTCCTAGGAGAGATTGCTCCATTAAAAGTGATCACCTAAAACCCGAAGGAAATGGTATGGTAAGTAATTCTCAAGTATTTTTTTTACAATTATATGTATACGTGTTTGAATGATTGGGGGTTCAACTCTTCCAGACTCCTTTAACTTGTCCCCTAAATCAGCCAGATAAACATTCACTGTTCATAGATAGTAGGTAACCATAATAAATACAGCAATTCCTTGAAAATAAAGCTGGTTTTGATATCTCAAAAGTTCCAATAGCTTTTTAGCATTCCAAAATGAGATCTTACCAATAGTTCTTTTGGAACTCCATAATCTGGTGCCTCCAGGAGTACCAGAACTCGGGGAACCCGTGCACGAACATCATCATTGGCTTCGTACTGTCGCCGCTCTCAACATAGTGAAGTTTTGTACCATCCTGGAAAAGATAATGTAGGTAATAGGTAACTATTAGCTCTTCATGCCCTTAGGTATGTGGGATCGGCACGACAGGTTTTTCTTTTCCACTCAGCTCTATCAGCCGTCATCTCAACACTCGCTCCTTCTTTGACACAGTCTATCCATCTTTTCTTTGGTCTGTCTCTTTCGCGTTAATAACTTCAACAGCAATTAATTTGTCGTAAGTAGGTATATTGTTTTTTGTCCTATTATTTTATTTACGACTAGGTACAATGTTGCACGAAAGCAGCCTCTTTGAGGTGCACATAAAATCCACACTGATTCGAAAGAACTGGTAACACGGCAAGACGAAGACGAAGTTTCTTATTTGAATGTTTCTCAATAAAGTTTTGAAAGTTTGCATGTTTATTCAGTTTCAATCACGGCAAAACTAATTTTTAATGAATTTTTGAATATTTATTAAATTCTAGGCCATGAAAGTATTTCATACTTTCGCGGTCTAGAATGGTATACTAGATACCGGGTATGATGCCATTTATCTAGGTTTTTACAAATTGTGCAAGCAAACTCACGAGAAAGCTAGTAAACATTACTTTTTCGATTCAGCAGTTTCTCAAGCATCAGTTTCGTAAATTGTAAATAGACAGTGAACATAAAACGTACTTTCGAGCAATAGAAGACTATTGACTTTTTAAGTGAGAGCCATAAGTTGTCGTCAATAGATTGATGACATCATTTTATGATAGTTAATACTAGGGGCATATGATTTCAGTATAGTATTATTTCATCTGTGCGGTCAATTATGTACCACTTCCTCTATTATTTACCTAAATAAATACAATCACAAGACTTTATAGCTGCAATAAAGTTGTAAGCAGTAGGTAGGTATATTCCGTGTGAGTTTTTTTAGGGCCGCTGAGGGTAACATAAAAATCCTATACATTTTCGTTTTCTTAAAAAATGTACGAGTATAACTAACTGTTCTCGCAGTGAGTGCTCTACTTTGATAGGTATTAAGATATAAATAAAACAATTACGCATCTACCCAAGACGAGACACGATAAACAATATTAATTCAATAACTATATTGCTTCAAGGTTATATGTATTTAGGTTCATCATCCTCATTTGCAGCCTTCACACACTGCTGGGTATTTGGACTCTCTTCTCCCTACTTTTTCTATTCTATCTTGACCTGCGGTAGACTGGCCCGCAACATAATTAATATTGCTTTTGACTTTGAGATTGGTTAGTCCTGGGGCCGTAGGTATACTGTTCGCGTTCATTTTTTTTGTTCGTTTGATGAATATTCGAATGCTTCGCACCACGATTTCTGACTTCAAGGGCCAATTTTTCAATTTGGAATATTTGGTTGGGACTGTGTTTTAACGTTTAACGAACGCGAATACGGCCCTTAAGATAAGATGATATAAAACTTTGTAAGTAGGTATAGGACATAGGACTATGTAAGTACTAGGTAGGTACCAGATGGGTTTCGTGTAAAACTGAAAATAGCTACCAACATACATTCAACACGTGTTGAATGTATATTGGTAGCTATTTTCACGTACGTATTAGAATCATTGACGTATGTAAACTATGAAGAAGTCTGGAAAACAATGTACCTAAATACCTACATCGTGTAGGATGGAGCTATTCGTGTTTATAATTGAAAGTAGGTTACACATTTTTTGACTTCGACTCGAGTGCCTTATAATCCAGTTATTGTTCCAAGTGTTTAGGTACTTGGATTTTTTTGAGTGACTGGAGTGAACAGCGATAAAAAAACTGGACGAAATATTTTGGTCATGGACGCCTATGAAACAGGTTGGCTAAAAGTACTTACCTGTTTATGCGTCCATGACCAACTAGATTGAAACTTTTAAATTAAGGTTGATAATTACTAAGAATAATATACTCGGATTACTAATCTGACACCTCATAAACACACAATCTGAACGCACTCAGTTTTATACTATACGACTCCTGCAAGACTCTATACGACCTAGCTCGTCTAAGCAGACTCGGTCAGAGTGTAGTCGTATATTGAAAATCAAGACCAGAAAGCGGAACATTTCGTTCTCAGTGCGGAGTGCAAAATACAAATAAACTCACGCAAACGCTTGCCATAGTACGTGTACGTTACATTACTGTTATGTAGGCGATTACGAATCACTTTACAATATTTCCTGTCATTGTAATAAATATCCAGTAAGTGTTTAATAATGTGCCATCAGTTTCATTGATGTTTTTATGAGGTGTTATCAAATGTCTGCAATTAGGTATGAAGAGACGGTCGCATCACGCTTTCGTTTCCTGTTTCAAACCACGTAGGTATAGAATGGGCACCCATTGGGCATTGCTCCCCATAAAAATTCCTACATACAAGATTGGCCATTACAACTAAGTATACAAACTTGTGATACATAGGATACTCACTAATTTTCCTTATGTGACGCGTAAAATGCTTTGGAACGGAAACCACTGAATGGAACAAAAATGTATGGTGCTCTGTAATACAATGAGTGGTTTATCGCTGAATAGTATTGGATGATGAAGGTTGTACCTATGATAATGAGAGAAAGAATTTGCGTTGATAATGTAATGTTTGGACATCACCTTTACTATACCTACCTAATTCATTAAAATTTTAATCAGAAAATGCGTAGAGTACAACCCGGGCGCAATAACTTGACACCTGACTCAAATGACGTTTGTCTACAGTACTGAGTGCAAAAAAGAAACGTAAACATATGCATACATGTAGCGCCCCCAGTGCTCGTTTTTTATTTTTCTGGTCAGGCTTTATTATATTTTAACTAAAATAACAGTTTCCATTATAATTTGAATTCCAATGGAATTCCGCCGAATGACGAGGTTTGAAATAAAAACCCTAACCTAACTAAAAACCAAAGTATTACTGATTTATAATTTAATTACCTACTGAGATAAAACATTTGTATACTAGTAACGAATGCAGTATTTATTGCTTAGTTACGAATTGGAGCAGTAATAAACTATTTAGAGTCTATTTTGGGATTAATTTCCAATATTGTTAATCAAATGTAATTTTTTATTCAAGTTCATACTAGTATCTACCTATACAATAAGTAGGTAAAACAATAAATTTCTTACGGAAATAAAACAAAAAAGAATGTTATATTAATTTATTATTTTATGATTACGTGCAACGGTAACAGTGATGCTAACGCTACTGAAGGACGAGAGCGGGGCCTCGCGCGGGGTAGCGGGAGGGGAGTCGAGTTTCGAGCCAGGTGTCTAGTTGTTGCGCCCGGGTTGTAAGTGAGTTTGTTTCGTAGACATAAGTCGCGCGTTGAAATCTTTTGTTCGAATGAAAAGCAAACGTCGTAGCACTTCGTTATTTATTGTTTAGTGCTACATTCGATGAGTAAATTATGTATCTACCTAGATAGTATAGTATTCCACGATCGCTATTAACACTTTAGCGCAAACATGGGCGGACCCAGGATTTTTTTCTGGGGGGGGGGGGGCACAAGAAACAAAAACTTCACAATTTATGAATTTTTCGTAGTTAGTAGGTACACAAAAATATCGTCTGGGGGGGGCACGTGCCCCCGTGCCCCCCCCCCCCTGGATCCGCCTATGTGCGCAAAATGTTTTTTAATAGCATTAGTTAGCATGTAATTTTATAAACATACGGATCTAATAAGTCCAACACTGATTTATTCATGTATCTTGTTATTATGTAGATAGAACAATAATTCACACTATAATTTCTAGATGTAGTAAGCAAATAAGAAAAATAAAAATATGAACAAAATGCAAGTATGTATGTGCAGAGACAAATATTTTTTAATGGTTCTGTGCCTCCTTAAAAACCGTTGTTAAACTCTTATAAACTCTATCAACTATTTTCTTATCATTTTGAGACCCACAAAACCTGTTGAACCGGTTTACATGCGTAAGTTTTCGCTGACATATCTGACACACCTACTTTTAATATAAAGATATGAGGTTTTTTACGGTGAAAGAAATATCGTGAGGAATCCCCTTAGATTCCATAAAGGCGACGATGGGCTTATAAAATGTGTGTTCGTATCAAAATATGTATTCGGACGTTTAAAATCTTTAAAAAAATATTTAATTTAATTGTAAATTATGA
Source organism: Epirrhoe alternata (assembly GCA_963565295.1). Taxonomy (NCBI): domain Eukaryota; kingdom Metazoa; phylum Arthropoda; class Insecta; order Lepidoptera; family Geometridae; genus Epirrhoe; species Epirrhoe alternata. The sequence goes on along the minus strand of OY751381.1, from coordinate 4,035,960 downwards.
TTCTAGTAGTCAAATTGAGATCCACGAAACAAGTATAGGTAATTGCTTACGCACAAACCGGTATGCGTGAGTATTTCGCACGGCTTATTATACAGTTATAATTTGCCATACCTCTTCTCCTAGCCTCGGTTAGCAACCATAAAACTGACCACTCGCAAAACAATTAACCGGACTACAACTAATGTGTAGAGTAGGTTTCTTTGGATGCGAGAGGCGCTAGATAAAGAAAGAAGGCTGGCAAAAATAATAGAGGCCCATAATCAGCAGTTGTTGATACCTGTACCACTGAAATCGGGCTTAGGTCATGTCCAAACAAACGTCAGTGGTTACCTAAATTAGTTTTCTAAATGGGTATTTATACGTAGAAGACAATATTATTTTGTCGAATTATTAACAGTTATCGAGAGATAAGGACCAAGAGGGTAAAAAGGTCTTAATTTTCTGTCTTTATTTCTGAAAAAGTTTGTTTGGAATATGAAACTTCAATTTTTTTCCTTCAAAGTAATTTCACTTCTACTATTTTGCAGTAAAATAAGGACAGTCAACGAATGCGTTGAGGAAGTGTCAAACAGATTTAATAATAACTCCTACACTGAGGTAGGTAGTACCTAGTAGGTACCTCGATTTAACATAACCCTAGCTATGTATTTATTTATACTTTATACTATATAGCTAGTATTTATACTTTACCAATATTAAAACGTACTAATACTACTCTATTATATTAACTGGAGTAATACTATGGGTAATACTTATTCGTTCTTTAAAAACTCTAGTTAGATAAGATAATTATGTAGGTACCTCACCCACCATCAAAGACAATCTATGATTTATAGGTACCTATTAGAGATAATCGAATAAAAGTAATAATCTAATATTAATATGACATTATAGCGACTCCGTTTTCTTTTAACCAAGACTTAGTTAATATATTTTTTGTTTTGCTGATATGTAGTTTATAAAATTTAATAAAAAACACGTAGGTAAGTACTTACATTAACTTTAATGTATTTGTGAATTCCATATTTAGGATCGGTGAGACGAACTGGTGGCATCAGCCTCAACTTTGCAGCCCATGGGTTTTTGAAGGGATTCTTCAGGTACTGGATTCCAAAAAGTATAACTGTCAGAAAGCTATATACCAATGTTAGAATATTGGCCAATGCGACACGGTATAGGAACTGGCCGAAACTCATGGTGAAAACTTTTTAAAGATAATTTTCGACGCGTCCGCGTTAGTCCGCGCCTCACGACCGACTGAGACCGGATGGAGTTTGATTGAAATTGAATATGCGTTCAACTGAGTATGATAAGAGTAATCTTTGATGAAAAAGTTTTATTTGTTCTACAATACAAGAAAGCTTGTTGTCGCGGCTAAGCCGGCCGGTGGGTGTTCGATATTCTAATAATACTTATAATTTATTTATTTATTTAATCGTAATGTCTAGTTTCGTATCGAGCTCGTTTAGCACCACCCAGGAGACACGTGCAGGGTTGTGAAGGTGCTTCCTGTCGTCCCCCAATACTTATAATTATTATGATTGTCGGCAAGAAGAGGTACCCCACGACACATTTACGGAACAAACTTCGTTGGAGCAAATAAAATTCTTACAAAAGAATTCATAGAATTAAAATCGGATTAGGCGCATTTGGCAGTTTTGTGATGAGAAAAAATTCTTAGATTCGCCTCGAAAGGTCACGTGCGAGTCACGTGACTCCGCACCGACACCGGGTTATTTGTCAAGTTTAGAAATGTTCAAGTTTTCACTTCTGCCGGCACTCCTGGAGTGCCACGGATTTTTTTATTTTCTTATGATTTACATTACCTACTACATTTTATAACTTTAATATTTATACGTAACTAAGTACCTATACGATTCTGGAGTGGAATTAGTGGAGGAAGAAAACCACAAAGAAAACAATGTGAAAGGGCAGACGAATGACGATGGTGATACCATTTTGAATGCATGACCATGGCATTGGATTTCGTTTAGTGTTAGCAGACGGACATACAACACAATGATGAGCTGTGAAATTAGAGTCGGATTACCTTGTCACATATGAGATTTATCTAGGTACTTATAACTCCTATTAGGTTTTAAAATTTTAATAAACTGGCAGGCGATCGCACATTTTATTTTATACCTATAGCGAAAGAAGCTTTCGCTTGCAGCTGCACCACCATTTTAATTAGGCTAGGTATTATGCTATTCCGGCTACAATCTACCTACATAAGTACCTAACTAAGTACATCAATTTTCAGTAGGTTCACTATGCTCAGTGTATTAAGTGATCTAGATTCACATTCTCAGTATTGCTTTACTACGGCTACACATGCAAACGAGACGAGACAAAGATACGCTTTGCCATATAATTACTTACATACGAGACGAAAATCAGATTACATTTATCAATAATCACGCGATAAAGTCTGCATAGGTACTTAGAAAGTATTCTTTGCACGACTAATGAATGTCCAATTACAACTATGTATAGGTAATATGTATGTTATAAGTAATATATTATTGTAGTATATCAGTTATCTGGTTCCCAAACAAGCTTTGCTTAGTTTGGGACTAGATGATGCTGTGTGAAATGTCCAGCATTATTTATTATTTATTGAATTATGAAAAATTGTCTAAAAATGTCCAATCATAATAATGTCCATAGTACATGTAGGTAGGTAGGTACTACTCAAATTAAATAAAAACTAAGTAGGTTAGGTAGGTAATTAAATCAAGAGTAAATAGGTTTCTTTTAGGAAAGCATGCTTCATCTTAGACATGCTTTATCAGGCAGTGAGGTCAAATGATGGCCGATTAATAAAAAAAAAACATAATTGGACATGTTATAGGTACACGTAATGGCCGATTACTATTTTAAAAGCTCTTGTTAGTGCAATAATGCAATTACTTACCTTCATTTAATATTTTGCCTCTCCAATACCGTCTCTTACTTCTCAACAAACTTCTCACTATCTGAGTCATGTAGGTAGGCAATTATGTTATTAATTAAAAAATAATTGGCTATTCACAGTAATGAGGTTTATCTATTTTCACCAGTCAACGAAACATCTAAATAGGTAAATTTTTGCACGCAATTAAAAGTAAAAACAAGAGCCAAAGCAGGTAAGTTAGCTTTTTCTGGGTTAAGAAATTCTTTATATTGTAGGTATTTACTGTCTTTTTGAGGAAGCCAGAGTAACCTTGATAGCTTACTCTGGAGGTAGACCACGCTGCAGATGGAGCGATGAAAGGATTTGTAACCGTATAAATCATCTAATATTAGAGACTGAGGTCTTACTGGCAATCTAATCTGTATACCAAAACATACCTAAGTGTTGCCAGTAAATTTCATAACAAACCAGTGCAATCCAATTTCACTTGCACGTATTTCCGCCTTAGTAGAGAACACAAACCGGCTCCCCTGCACTTCGTTCTGCTGCATAACATAGCGATTATCTGCATCACGACTTTGTGCAATTTGCACACATCTGATGCTAGGCAAAAACTGCATATGCGTCATGTGTTTTAATAGTAGTTGTGTGCACGTGCGATTTTGCTTTCGGATATGGAAGGGGTTATGCATGGATGGAGCTCAGTGGGACTTTTTGCACAGTCTTTATTGCGCCTTGTCTAGTCTCTAAGGTCACGGCAGACGTTTTATTTATACTTATTTTTCATCTGAACGAAAAAACTGAACTGTTATTACATCCGGGTAATTCAGGATGAATTTAATATTATTATTTTTAAAGTCAATTTTAAAGAATTTAAGAAATTAAACAATACTGTAAACAAAATTACTTTATTTATAACTAACAACGGACGTCATACATAATGTTTATAAAATATTTTCTAAGGACAATATCGAGAAAAAACTTAATACCAACATCGTAAACATCTAAAGCACAATAAGGTACATTAATACTTGGTAAATTACCATGAAATGCATAAAAGTTCCGAAAAATATCCTGCATAGATGTTATTAATCAAATATGCAAGGAAAATGAATCATTTTCTTGTACAGTTCTAGAATATTTCATGTAAATCGACCCAGTGAATGAAACCTGCAATATTGCTATCGACAAATCCAGTAAAACCACAAATTATATACAAAACAATAGATAAACCGACTGAGCCTTCTCACATGCACTTTGGTATCGTCTATACGTCACAATGGCATGTTGGGTATACCGAATACCTAATACCTAAATACTTACCAAATTCGCAATAGAAGCTGGTTACCTATTTTGCAAACTTCCGCAGCGGCTCCTTTCATACTATATTGTCTTCTGCACATTGAAAAGGCTAACGTTACATAGGTACAGTACTACGCACAATCAATCTATAGTTCTCTGAAGTTAGGTTCAGTAAACGATTGCGCAGGGGGTAGGCGAGATAGGACGATGCAACAAACTAAGCGAGTGAACGAGGCAGCTATACAACGCTGTCTTCGTCTTTTAGGCTTAATCAAAAATAGCGCAGCTACTTCAGAGAGCTAAAGATCGGTGAGTACATGCCTAGATCCATCGGCAGTGTAATGTCCTTGGGTAAGCTATGATCCCTATGAAATGTGAAAAGTTAGGTTCATGGTATCGTGTTGCATTTCGAAAGTAGCTTTCTTAATCCGACCGTGAGTCATCAGAGAGCTCACTCCTCTGCTGTGTAAAATCACACAGCAAAAAGTCATCAGCTGGTACATTCTCTAGTTTCCAAGCGTCGAAGCCACTCATTATTGTTGTGAAGTTGGTGGTGCTGGTTTGAGGGCTGTGGGAAGTATGTCCTAGCATGAATCTCTCGCGAGTTTCTTTTTCGATTTGTTCTAGACGGTCGATCGCTTTGGCGGCGTCGCTTGGTGGACGTTGGTTGAAGTCTATGTCAATGTCGATACTGAGAACAATAAAGGAAATACATTTAGGAGCAGCTGTGCGTATTCTTCAGCAGTTAATAATAAAGGGAAATTGTTATTTAGGAGCAGTTGCGCGTATCTGTCTTTAACAAACGTACTTCTCTCACCGGAAGAAGCGCTGTTATCGCATTGGTGTTGGCAGAAAAATTAATTTTACAGTAAAATTCGTTAGATCCTCTTTTGGCCACCGGTCCAGATAAGTTTGTGGCACTGTACCAGCATTCGCAATATAGTTAATTAGGTAGGTTATTTGTTTCTATACAAAATTGAATGATTGCGTGGCGAGTGAGTGTTAAGTTGAGATAAAAGAGATGCGAGTTCAATTTTCGCAGCGAGACAGATGTATGCATGATCTGCAGATAATTTTCCGGTTAAGAATAGATTTTTAATACTTAATTAATAAACTATTTAAGTGCCGCGGAAACGATGGCACTGGGATCACAATGATCAGTTTTTTCATTGAATTATAAAGTTAGAAAAACTATGTTAGCTAGAGTTGAAGGGTAATACTGTTCCAAGGAAAGTCATTTCCTCGGAAATGCTAAGTTTCAACTGAACAAGACATGTTTTATTACTTATCAGAATTGAAAAAAAAATATTTCTTCCTTTTTCCCTCTAAACATCATCGAACTCCTAGCGATCGGTTCGCTGTAACCATAACAATTATTGTCACCAAGTAAAGATGTTATTTTATTTCAGGTAAATTAGAAAAGTCTAAAGCTTATTCCCTTACCCTGTATCTTGCTTGAACTTAATCCAGTCCTCAGATTTCGGAGCTCGTGGTATTTCCGATGCAAGCGCTCTGCTTGCGTCTTCTAAAGTTTCTTCGATCAGCTCTTTCTCAGCTTCTATAATAAAATAAATGACACAATACATACATCACATTACCTATCATACATAGGATAGGTTTAGACTTATATACAACTAGCTGACCCGCGCGACTTCGTCTGCTATTTAATGGATGTTATTATACATATAAACCTTCCTCTTCAATCACTCTATCTATTAAAAAACACCGCATCAAAATTCGTTGCGTAGTTTAAAAGATTTAAGCATACATAGGGATATAGGGACAGAGAAAGCGACTTTGCTTTATACTATGTAGTGATGACTTATATACCTAGTGCACGCACAAACAACTGCTACTGACACTTTCTTTTCATTTACATGATTGACAAATAAATAAATAATGCTGGACTGTTCACACAGCATCATCTAGCCCTAAAGTAAGCAGAGCTTGTGTTATGGGTACTACACGAGTGATATACCTACTACTTAAATACTTTTTGTTTGTAAATACATACATATTATACCTACATAGAACTAACCCAAAAAAATATCTGCCTAAGGTACTATTTCACATTTCGCTGCGCTCGCCAGTAGTAGATACTCTATGTAATTTAGTCTGGGTATGTTGTACATGTATAATGACATTAAACAATTTTAAAGATAATCGGATTTTTTGTACCTACTTTTATAATAACTACCTATGGTTAAAGTTTTTTACAATAAGACACCTAGGTAGGTATTTATTTTTAGACCGGGGACTAGGTAGTTGGTAGTCAGGTACATCCTTATTATAGTTCTTTACTTTAGTTGTTTTGTTGGTATTTTTGAGGAAAAAACTCCATTTGGTTTACCTGTTTTGGTTTTCAGCTTCAGATTTAACTAGAAGTTACTTAATTTACCTCGTGTTTGTAAACAAATATGACTCCCTGACAGAATGATAATTGGTATAACCGTTAACGATGAGTTAACATAGAATAGAAATGAGGATAACATCAAATATTGCCTATCAAACAATATTTCCACAAGCCATAGAAATGAGAAACCTTTGTTATGATAATGAATGTTGGCGCAACGAGTACCTAGGTAAGTACCTATAACTACGTGAGATGTTTTTAAACCATGTCTAAAGTAGTTACTTACTACGTAATAGTTACGCCATTATTTTCGAAATAAAGAAAAATTTAGGTGCTAATAATGCATGTAACATGGTCTTAGCTTATAAAATGTGCCTATTTTTGTACCTAGTTACTTAAATTTTGCGTTCTCTTTCAGAATTTAGAACAAAAGTATCTGCCTGCTATAAATGTCTTCTTTTCATCATAAAAAAATTATAGTTCCTTGTTTTCTTTGTTCCTATATGGTCTGTATTTCCGCTGAGCTACGACGCTGTTGTTTTTAAGAAGAGAGTTAATATGCTCCTTCTGTGATGTACTATCTATGTGTGTGTAAATAAATAAAATAAATAAATAAAAATAATTCTGGGTAGGCTCGCTCCATCGTAGACCTCATTCTTGCCTATGTAAGTTTCAAGGTCAAGAGTCTACCCATTCATCATAAAAAAAAAGAACTCTGTGTTATTTTCAAAAGTGGTCACCTTACACATAAATGCTAGCAAAAGGACACGCACGTCATGTAGGTACCTAAGCAAGAAAATGCTTGTTATGGAATGGAAAGACAGTTTTATCGTGGGTAGCTAAATTATTTATTGCCTTTATATGTGGCAAGACCGTGTATGTCACAAGGAACCAGCTTTCTAAACTATAATGATTCTAGACTAGAATTATAGACTGCGCAATATCCTGAAAACTTTATCCTATATAAGTTCTCATAATATGAATTACGGAATTACTAAGAAGAATTTACTTCATAGAGATCTTGTGATTGGAATATATTAGTATTCCTACTATTATCTGCCGGCTAACCATGACCTAAGATAGATTGAATACATAAGAGTAAAAATTGAGATTTGAATTAGGCAAAAGCGTCGTTTCTACAAATCTACAAATCATCAAAAAATTGTCCCAAATGTAATTTTATTTTACTCTATGTAGAGATAGGGTAAGTAAGTTCGTATGAGTCAGTGGCCAACTCTGGTGACGGAGTTTTTAGGCCGCCTTAAGGCCTCCGTCATGGCTTAACGACTTAAATAGCCGGGACCGACAATTTAACGTGCCCTCCGAAGCACGGAAGCGCTCAGATGAAAATGCCACTGGCGGTCACCCATCCACTTACAGACCGTTTCGAACGTTGCTTAACTTCGACGATCTATCAAGAACGACTAAGCAAGCACGACCACGAGCGCTTCTAGAGAGAGATAGGGTGCAGGATATGTAGGCAGGATCTTAGCAAGATAGAAAATCTTTGGTAACTTCCTACCCCTACGGGAAATAGCCGTGATTTTATGTATTTTATTATCTATGTAATGTAGTAGGTACTGACCTACGCTTCGCCGCTGAAAGGCAGAAGTAGACCTTCGTAGAGCTTGTGCCAAGTTACCGCACACCGCAGTTTGAGATGTCAACTCGCTGCCACTGCAACGCCACTCATCATCTACAAATCAAGAAGGCTTCAACAACCATGCACCACGTCTGCGATCCAAAATGTGGCTATATTTTGGTCAGCATGGTCATGACTAGTGTTTTGGTAACGCCTTGGAAGTCCCCTTCAGTTGAAATTACTATAGGTAGGTAAAACGTTTTTAAAAATCTATACAGAGTGTGGCAAAATTTTACCACATTGAGGGCAGCTGCCATTTCTTTTGTAGTTAGAAGGTTGGATTGGATTTTGGGTTGAAGTTAGGACCAATGGATTTTTCGTTTCGTAAAATTTCTATGCACTATAACACGAGCTCATAACGGTGAAGGAAAACATTGTGAGGAAACCCGCAGCTTAGTCAGCTGCACACGTATTGACGTCGACTTTCCTGTTGGCCGATTAAGCTGAGAGGATGGTTTAGGTGCTTGGCATGCCTATTCCATCTCAAACAATGTCCCAGGCACTACAGTCCCGTTAAATGTAGGCATAGATTGCCTCCTGACGCTGTATAAATCATCTAATATAGATGTAAAGGCCTAAGTTTTTTGTTCTTAGGAGACTATAGGTTTATTTTGAAGTGAAAATCAACTGCATTTTTAGAGTTTTGAAAAAATGTTCATGAAAAATTTTGTCACACTATCTTGGGCTGTATGAAAGCCAACTGTATCTTGTGTATTTTTGATATTCTAAACTTACCCAAAAGCGTATTCAATATTTGCAGTTTAGTCGGAGCTTTGATAACGCAGCGGTCCACAGCAGTCTTAGGCCTCGGGGGCACGTGAGGCCGCGTTGGCCTCACGCCGGCATTCTCTGTGGTGGCGGGCCTCCGACGTAAAGGCCTAACTTCATTCTCATTGCTCAACCCATCACCGCTTTCTTCTGGACCTCTTCCTGGGGAGGGGGGGAGGTCCCACTAATAAGAGGTAAGGGGGTAAGTTAATATTTAAAAAAAACATGATCACGATTGTGTCTCCAAGACGTGGACATCATCTCAGATCTTTTGTGTATTTATTTACATAATTATGTCAAACATTAACTGGCACACGCCACATTTTACGATCCCCATCCTAAGAATACAAACTGATTTCCTCGAGATATTTTCCTTCACCGTTTAGAGGTCAAAAATCCACTGATGCATGACCACTATGACCAGCCTTCGAACTTGTAATCTTCGGATTGAAGGTCGAATGTAGGACCATTATTACATCATTTAGGTACATCCCCTGGGTAGGCCCACACGGCTCTGTGGAGATGCTAAAGATATACTTACTTATTTCGATTTCTATCGAAACTTTGTTAAGAACTTATTTTTATACTTCACCTGCATATCAGACGAAGGTCCTGGTTCAGGTTCTGCCGGGGGCAGTTCATCCAAACGCAGAGGTGCCACCGGTTCCAACTCCTCCTCACTTTCCTCTGAACCTGATGATGACGCCATGCCGAACAGACCATCATCTGGAGATTGCCATAGACTATTTTAGACTAGATTTACTTCCCGGTGTTCCACTACAGGCTACTTGAAGACAATTTTGACACCAAAGTAATTCAAGCTGAAAATACTAAGGCACTTCACTATTTGAGTGAATAAAAAAACTGTTTCTTTGAAGGAGTTGGTTGAAATTTTACACTGAGCTTTGTGTACCTATGTGTATGTAGGTACCTAGATACTTGGGGCGTGTGTACGTTTACTATGTGTCCATGTCTAAAATACCGCGGTTTTTATAAATATTTGGTGTTAGGTAGGTATAGGTGTCCAGTTTATTTTTGTCAACAAATCAAGAAGGCTCAAAAAGTTCAGTGACTTGCATTCAACATCGGTGTGCAGAGGACGGTCATCAAGATAGACCAGCATAGGCAGTGCAGCGGCGACTTGCGCGCGGTAGTGCGGCGCGTCGGCCGCCGCCGTGCCCGACAACGTCAGCCGTCGTAGTGCGCCGCAGATGCCCAGCGTCCATAGACGACCAGACTCTGATATCGGGTTGCTGGCAACAGAACGTGACACTGGTGACCCACGTAGAGATCAGGATAACGTTCCAAACCGCGGATGGATGTCTGTGCGGTTTGGAACGCGGATAAAACTGTTCGGACTGATGATGGATGGCGCGCCGCGTGCTTTTTCTCGCAGTTCAATCTCTACGTATAAAAGTAGCTTAGCACTGGACGCAAATGCAGCCGCTCATAGTGAGGGTCTCACAGGGGGCCACCCTAGGGGGAAGCTGAAATACATCGTCTGCAAAATGTCTGTCTATCTTCTACAAAATGTGGTGACTGGTGATGTGCTTTGGACCTGCCAATATCATATAATGCACCCTGACCTCTAGGCTCTACCTATTTAGACATTTTAAAAAGAAGCTGGATTCCTGGAGAGATCTGAGAGAATTTCTGGCAGTGCCACGTGCTTTCTTCATGTTTCCTTTCGTTTTATTCCGATTTGAAAAAGGTCCGGAAGCATCATAATTATCATCATCCTAGAAGAACTCACTCAGCAAGATTTAATGTGTGCAACTTCTGCAGTGCCGCCAAAGGCTGCAAGTCTTGCAGACGGTTCCCCGCCGCGCTGAGCTCTCGGAGTGCACCCAGTCCCCACACGCCGTCCAGGCTGGTTAGCCCGCAGCGGTTCACACTCAACACCTGGACATTATCAGCTTAAAAATCATCCGCTTAAAACATCTAGACATAGACCGTTGAAATTAAAATTAATGGTTTTGATGTCCTGGATTTTAATTTGATATGAACATAATTTGCGAAACCGTAGGTAGGGTCGTGTACCTACCTAGAATGTTGGGAAATTCCTGCATGTTTTTCCCAAACAAAATGGACATAGATTTGTATAAATGCAAAGGTTCGTGTGCTATTAAGGACCTACCGCCTAATACCTAGGTAGTAAGTGGAAGGCATAAACGTTAGGTAGGTACATTCTAAATGGGACACGCATGTCCCATTTAGAATGTAGCATGCTTGCCTTGTTGTGTCAGGGGCATGCTTGCCTTGCCGCAGAGGCGATTTTGAAACACTTACCTACACATGCCAACCTTGCGGCAGTCATCATTGCACTCTTACCCCTGCGACACGCTGCGACGATTATTCACATCATAAATGCACAATATTAGGTACTCCTAGCAAGAGAGTCAAGCTCTTTCAGGTAACGTTACCTTCAGATGGACCAAGCCAATCCCGAGATCGCGCAGAGAGCTAAGCGCGCTGCCGTCCAGGGTCAACGACCGCAGCCTTGGTGCGAGGATGTTCAGTCTGCGCAGGCCAACCCTCTCGGATACCACGCGGAGCCGAGCCTCACGGATTTGGAGCACCTCGTCGTCTGACGTCACTCCGCTACTTTGTTTCTAAGTCAATGAGAGTTAGTCATGTCACATGTCATGCCTACCGCCAGTTGCGTTCACTAATAGGAAAGGAACCACCTAGGTAGGTAGACTAGGTAGTAGATGTTCGAGTTACTTACCACGACTGTTTTATGTTAATCATATGATAAGTTTCGATGAAACTTGTACCTAATACGTTAGGTAAGGGAAACGAATTCCAAATTCATTTTAGAACAAGATCATCCCACCTCAAGACCTGTTTGAATCTGGTAGCAACACAACAGCAGCTGATTGAGGCGCAAACTGGTATTTTAAACATTTTGTTCAGTCAAACTCAATACCTATGTCGAGAATCGAGTACTATAGGTATATTTGTACCTAGCTACCACCCAATGATGTAGAATATTTAGCGTTTTAGCACGTATTAGGTAGGTAGGTACCTTATACCATAATTAAGGTAGGCTAGATCATCGATCCAGGAATTAAACCTTGAACTACATTTTCTGTCTGTCTAAATCTTACTTACCAGCAGTTCAATCAAAGTAAGTTCACGCGGTATGACGATTCGCTGATACCCTGGTAGACGACGCTCTAGCTCGTCCTGGCCTCGTGGCTGCTCAGGTTCCGGTGGAGGCATCGCTAGAGCACTGGTGGGCCAAAACATAGAATTATCAAGTAGGTAGTAAAGCTTTCTACGCCATCTGTTTTTGAATTTTTGAAAAAAAATTGTAACTGTCATTACTTACATCCAAAGATTAGATCGCATAATGCCATAAAGTGGTCTAACTTTGAAAAAAAAAATACCGTTAATAAAAAGGAAAACTTTTGCAGCTTTTTGGACAAATTATTTTTGTCCAAAAAGCTTGGACAATTTGTGGTTTATTGTTTGTTACCGAAATAGAGGTGTGGCTCTTATTGGTTGTGGCTCAGGAGAGCTGGCACTGGATATCTCCGACGGCGATGGTGAAGCGACGATGGTGTCCTGCGGTGCATTTCCCAGTTCAACACACGGGGCCTCCCAAGACGGCATTCTGTTGATTGCAGGAACTTCTTCGATGTATCTAAAATTTAAATATCTTCAGCTGAATAAAGCACATCAAGAATTTATCTACAGAATACAACTAAAGTCAACGTAATACAACCTTCAACTGTATTTTGATTTCAACTCTTAGTTTATTGGATAGAGTTACCACAACCTGGAAGCACAGCCATTGTTTCTAGATCTTTGTTTTTGAAATTATTGTAATTTGTTTATTTTGAACTTTGAAGTGGTGTTTTGAAAGTTTGTTTATCGGTTGCGTAGCGAGAGGAATGTGGCTCAAAAGACTGGTATCTGACTGGTATTGAGATGACGTTCGATACACGGACGGTGACATATTTTCAGTTCATAGGCATTGACTGACACTTGACAGTTGGTAGTGCGCGAATTTTTGTAATGCGTTGCGTCTTGCTTGCCTTGCGTGTCGCGGCCGCGTTTTCTTTTACAAATTCTTCTGAAAAATCGCCAGCAAAATGAATAAACCCCATCGAAAAAAGGAGCCTCCAAAAATCCATGTTTGTTCAAAATGTGGATCAGCATTTAATAGACCTTACCGGTTGAGACAACACGAGAAAATCCATGAAAACATTGTAAGTTTAAGTGTTTTTATAGGGGTGCACGTGGAAAATCATCTTTCTCTAGATACAAACATTTAGATGAAGAGTAAAGTGTCTTAACCATGTGTAAGACATAAATAATCAGAATACTATAACCTCCTTATTATTTTTCCAGAAGCTATTCGCATGTGGAGAACTGAACTGCAACAAATCTTACACCAACAAGAGTCACCTAGACCGCCATATTTTCAGCGTCCACCAGCAACCGGAACTTAACGTTATTTACAGGTAATATAGACTAACATGGCCTCTCTTGGTCGCGAAGGAACAGGAGTAAATCACCTAGTTTTAAGACGATGCAAAGTGAATAAAGCGGTCCTACTGAATAAATGCTTTTTGACTTTGACTCTCAGTAACGGACTGGGATCTCCAGTTTGCCGTGTATCAATCAATAATATTGCATGATGATTATGGATAAATAACTCATAATTCTTCTTGCAGCTGTCCACAATGTATGAAGGTTTATGTAAACCGGCAGAATTTAAAGCGCCACATCAACATCCATCATGGGCGGAAGTCTGGGTTCACGTGCGATGTATGCAACAAATTATTTCCGAAAAAGCATCTTTTAAGTGGACATATGTATCAGCACACCTTTGTAAAGTCGTTTAGGTAAGGCATTTTTAATTTATACCTATCTACTTTGTTTATGAAATTAACATTAGAGTTGACACTTAAAAATTGCTAACTTGATGTGAATTTAAACAATTTAATTATAAACAGCTTTGAATGCCACCTCAATTTAGCAGTAGTTAATTTTTATCTCTGTCATTTCTCTAAATAAAAAATAAAAATGTTTGTTTAGAAGAGTGACAGAGATAAAAATGTACCTACAAAAAATTAAAAAAGTGTTTGCAAAATATTTAGCAGCAATACACCTTTCTTTGCAGCTGTGACTTCTGCAGCTCTGAATTTATAACACTTATGGAGAAGAAAAAGCATATGAAACACCACAAGACATACAGTTGCGATTTATGTGAGATGGCATTTGTTCAGTGGACTAAATATTTGAAGCACAAAGAAACACACAATGGTTAGTATATTCATTGCATAATTGTAAATGCTTCTTAATAATTAAATAAATAATGCTGGACATTTTCACACAGCATCATCTAGCCCTGTAATTGCTCTGTAACTTCTGTAAATCAGTGCAGTAAGCCTATGCCATCATAGATGCTGAGATGATGATGACAATGAAATGCTTCTGAAGCACTCGCAATGAGGCCTGTTTAACCTATTTTGTTAATTCATTGAAATTGTCATCTGTGACTGTTTAACTATTTTTCCCTAATTTTTTTTTTCCAGAGTATCATTGCGATGACTGTGGTCGGAGATTCAACAAAAGAGTCCATATAGTGCACCACATGAAAGTCCACAGCAAACATCATACTCCGAAGTTCTACCAATGTACCTATGAGAATTGTGACAAGTGAGACAATTTTGTAACATTCAATTAGAAGCCGTTTTAGTTAGATGTGAGATGCGACATGGAGTGCAAGCTTTGTTGCGACTATAGCTGTGACTTGGATTTAACTCAGTTCGATGTGGGGGCTCGGAATAGTCTGTAGATGACTTACGTTCCTGGCGTTCGTTGTGCTCGGTAGAGCAGCGTCGAGCTGCGATCTGTTGAGACTCAGCCCTACACCAGGTGATTCGTCCGAGGACGAGTTACTCTTGTATAAAGTGGTTTCTTCACAAAGTTTTCTTTCACTCTTTAGAGCTTGTGAGTTGAGTTAAGTTAGTTTGTATGAGTCAATGGCCAACTTTAGTGAGGGAGTTTTTAAGCCACCTTAAAGCCAACTTCGCAGCAAAGTATACATTTTCCAAAACGAAATAATAAGTTGCTGATATTGAAAGTCAAAGCACTATCTCCTGGCCATCACAGCTCTTGATCATCCAATCTTCTATTTCAGAGCCTACGCCAGGAACAGTAACCTAAAGCATCACATCAAAATGAAGCATCTAAAGGCCAAACACGAGTGTGAGATTTGCCCAGCCAAGTTATCTAGCAAGGTAAAATGTTTTGATGTTAAGTAATTTTATTAGCTCCAATCAATGTCTTGTGTAATATTTTGTAATATGCATCAGATACATCTTCAAATTCTCGCAAATTCGTTATTTTTTTGTAATCTATAATTTATTTATTTCAGGCTAACCTTCTCACTCATCTTAGAACACATAAGAAACCAAGTAACAGTTATCTACAGCCAACCAAAGAAATGGGCCGCATGTTGAGATGCGACAAAGGCGCAGCTAAAACATCAACAGCCCTAAGGATTGCTGGCTTGGTCATTGATCCTGAAAATGAAAGTATAAGAGGAACTTTGAAAAATATTGTCGACTCTGAAGAAGGTGATGCTCATGATCTGACGGATGCCAAAACTGCAACTAAACAGAAAGACTCTGCAATGGAAATTGAACAGAATGTAGTTTCTAACTCCAAAATTTCCGAATCTGATCAGAATGGTATTGGTGATTCCAAACCTGAACTTAATGGAGTTACTGATACTGCAACTGAACAGAAAGTTTCTGCTGACCCTGTAATGGAACAAAATGGAATTGGTCACAATGAACAAAATGGTGTTAACTCCAAATCTGAACAGAATAGTATAGAAGACTCTAAAACTGAACAAAATGGAGATGCTGATACAACTGAACTTACTTCTGAAGCATATAAAGCTAAGGATGTTGAAAAAATACAAGAAGCTCTAAAAACAGAAACAAGTTTTCATGAAACTCTAAAAACTGACTTCAAGGAACATTCAATGCAACAAATATGTAAATGGAATGTTTCCTAAATAAATATACCTTACTAAAAATGTGTATTTCTTATTAGCCAAATGTAATAAAAACTTCTTAAAACCAACCTACTCTGAGAAAAAATTAAATGTTAAATAGTCCATATTTAAAAAGAACAAGTTTTTGAAAGCTGCAGGTGCAGGTCTCTGCCTCAAGAGTACTCAGCTAAAAAAGTTTGTTGGCAATTAGTGTCGTTTGTCACTGTCATAAAGGTCAGTTGATCTTGACATTTTCAATTCATAAGTTCTTGTTGCAGTATTCTTCTGAATTCTGCTGTCTGAGAGGAAGGTTTACAAAAGTGAATTAATTCTCTCCGTCTGTTTGCAATAAATGCTGTGAGGACTAATCACTATTGAAACTCATGTAACTATTACTTAATTAGTTCAAGTTCTTTCAACAGAAGAAACAATGGAAATCAATCTAAACATATTTACATTGAACTGCTGGTAAGTTCTCTGCAGCAGACCAATTAATTTCTTCAATAAAATTGTTCTATGTAATTCTCATTTATGTACTTTTAATTAGAGCTATCTACATAATAAGTACATAAAGTCTAATATAACAGCAAACTGTTAATAACTAATAGACTATCAAAAACTAATTTTATTCAAGTAGTAACAATTTTATTACAAAAAAAATGTTTCAGGGGTATACCTGTGATATCAAAGGATCGTAAGGAAAGGTTTGAAGCTATAGCTAAATATTTGTCAGAAAGTTCACATAACATTGTTTGTCTTCAAGAAGTTTGGAGTGAAAAAGACTATCTGAATCTGAAAGATTGTTTGAAAGACAAGCTGCCTTACTCTCACTACTTCTACAGGTATTTTTTATATTAATTTTATTTTTTCAATAACTACTATCATCTACTTTCCTTTGTGTCCCCCAGCTTATGACCATTGAGTTATAATGTACTACGTACTTATGACTAATTGTGTTTCTTTGTTCATGAATAGATAGGTAGATTAGTCTATCAGACTAAAGACCAAAGAATATAAACTATGTAGGTAATGTTATTTGGGACATATGAAACTATTGTTATATCTTTGAAACTATATATAGATATATATCATAAATCAAACATTATGCTGAGTTTGATCACAATCCAAGCACAAAGTTTTAATCTGATGAAGACATAGAAAACATATTTAACAGATTGAATTAAAAACCTCTGTAATATCTACCTACTGTTTTGTTGGTTTGTCTAAACAATAATAAGCCTTCTATTTAAATAATATAGTATCTAAAAAACCACTAATGTTTGTCCTGACACTATTGCAAGTTTACGCTAGTAGGTAAGTAAAAAAAGTTGGTAATTTACACATAATTTAACATCTAATAGTTAGCTAACTGGTTGGTATACAATTTAACGTAGTAGGTGGGTACCACGGGTGGGTACCTATGTTTTCATGAGCACCTACTTTTAATTGTTTTGCTCTTGTGTCTGTGTTGTAATGTTGCGTCAAATAAATCATTTATCTATCTATCTTATATTAAATAGAAGCATACAAGACTACCAGGATCACTTAACTAGCTTAAAAACTCAGTTCCTATTCCCAAAGACAAATCAGTGGTCGAATCTAATTTGGTAAGTCCAATAAATATTATATTTATTTAATTTCAGTGGTGTGCTCGGCTCGGGTCTGTGTATGTTCTCCAAGTGGCTGATCCAGGATGTGTTCTTCCACCAGTGGCCTCTGAATGGGTACATCCATAAGATCCACCATGGTGATTGGTTTGGTGGGAAGGGTGTGGGACTGTGCAGGATCAGATGTGGGGAGAAACTAGTCAATGTTTATTGTACTCATGTGAGTTTTAAGAAAATTTATTTATTTAGGAAATTTTTTGATTTTGAAAAGATTATGTAAACAAGTTCATATTCAGTTTTAGTAATTTTTGTGTGTCTGACATCTGTCTATTATAACCAAATAAATTAATTCTATTTGAAGACGAATTGACCAGAGAAATGATAAACTAGTACCTGGAATTGATTTCCCTAGTTACCTACATACTTCAATGGCTTTAATTTTAAATTTTAGAATAAAATAAAAAATTGAGCATTGTAGTCTTATTGCAGATAGATATTCTACAGATAAAAATAATATAGAAGTTATATATTTCCAACAATATTTACTTATGTATTAAATTAATGTTTCCAACGCTATTAATTCCAGTTGCATGCAGAATACCACACGGATGACATCTACTTAGCGCACAGGGTGCTCCAAGCGTACTCAACCGCCGAGTTCGTCTACCTAACAGCGGCGCCGGCTGATTTATCCATTTTGGCGGGAGATCTCAATACTGGACCGGGAGATTTGTCGTACAAGTATGTTGGAGTGTAACAGACAGTTAACATAACATAATGCCTCAACAAACTTCGCGTGGAATTCGTTTGTACCTACAAACGCGCCATCAAACATATTGACATCGAATAGATCCTATCAACCCATGCGATCGCGCGACTTAACAAACGATGGTCGCATCGCTAATTCACGCGAATTACGCAGATTCTGATTGCACATTCTCGTTCGATTGACATCCGTCCGTCCCTGTAAGTTAGACGAAAGTTTGTGGTACTTACTGTACCCGCCAATGATGTTGTTAATAAAGTTTGAAAACACTACTTTCCTTCAGAATAATAACCCAGCTGCCGGCACTCCTCGACCCTCACGATATGGTCTGCGAAGGCAGTAATCCCACAGTGAGGAAGTTTATCGGCACAAGTGACAACGTAAACAATAGCTATTCAGACCCACACCAGGTGAAACTGTGCCCTGATGGAAAGAGAATCGACCATATCCTCTTACGAGCCAGCTCTGATTGGGAGGTGAGTTATAAAACTTATATTAATCATAAACAATGCGAAGCAATTCTTGTGCGATAAACCTCTCCAAGTCGCGAGAGGTTTATCGTACAATTTGGGGCAAGCAGTCTCTCAAATTTTGTTAAATTTCTTTGGTAAACTTCGAGAAAATAACTCCTCTCTCCATGTCAATGATGCTAAGTTTTGTTTCAGCTCTTAGTAAAACATTAATCAGTTTCAGTTTGCTTGTGACCACTGCTAAAACTTAAACAAACAGGGTAACAAATTAATATATATTTTATTTTCAGCCGACAATCCTATGCTTCGGGAATCCCCTTGAAGACAGAGTTCCTGACCGATCGTTCTCATACTCAGACCACAACGCGGTCACATTGGAAATGAGACTACGCAAGTCAGCTTTCAAAAAGCCTCAAGCGATTCTTCGTCAAATCAGCAAAGATATTGTCTTCGATGAAACTATTAACGAAGCAATAACTGTATGTGAGGAAGCGAGAACAAACTTATCGCGGTCTAAAAAGTTTTTCCTTACATTAGGAGGCTTACTTCTTATGTTCCTAATTGGTACAGTTGGCTTTTGGCCCAGTTTCGTTGTGTATGACGTCATTAAGTTACTAATTACTGCATTGTGCTTTTATTACCTGCTTATGGGAACGTTGTGGAATAAAATTGAAATAAACAGCGTGAAAGCTGGTTTGAGCGCTATGGAGAACTTCAGTCGCACAAGAAAGGAGTTGAAGAATGAGTCTGCTCTAAGAAATGATGGTTTGATTGATAGATGCTAAATTAATTTATTTTATAGTAGGCAATTAATAAAAATCAGGTTCTTAAAAATCTTAGATACAATGTCAGTCGACATGGTAGGACTCTTATTAATCATTATCCAAATATACAGGGTGTAAAAAGACGTGTACCGAAGCCGAAAAGGGTAGGTACAGCATCCCAACACACAACCAAATCCAAAAGGATTTTCCGAAAAAATCATTATATCTGGAGAAAACAGCGTTTGAAGAGTACTGTTTGCGTATGTTTTGGGCGTGTTGTTTTACGTAGATTGCTGGATTTTGAGTTTAAACTGTTTTTTTCTTTTATAAATGAAATTATTAGGTAGGTATGGTCTTATTATGTTGTACTAGTGGTAAAAAACCGAAAATAACATAAAATGACTAAGCTAAGTCAAAAAAAAGTTTTGAGTTTTTTTTTTGATAAATATGTTTACGAGTCATGGTCTGATAGCAACCCCTCAGTTTTCGGTAGTTGTCTTTTACACCCTGTATTTCAATATGAACGCCTTATTCGTAACGTGATAGTCGCATAGGCTTTCTTATAATTCAATTTAAAAGTTAGAAAGTGGGTGTGGCCAATAAGTGAAATGACTTTCTGTCATGGTGGGACGGACAATAAAATTAAATGACAATAGTCATAATGTTGAAATCGATAAATAAACAAGGCCCCAGCTTTCGGGAGTAATCTTTTTACACCCATTATTTAATTAGTAAAATAAAACGGGTTATGAATTTACCTCTGCATTTCTTATCAGTAATTATAGCGCTGTTTTGTGATATGAAATTAGTTAAGTGCATTATTTAAAGTGATATAATCATAAGATAAGGTGCTCAAGTGCTAATGATAATAATCAAGATCCCAGACAAATCAAAATACTGAATAGTATCCCAGATAATATAATACTAGTAATAGTATCAAAATATAAATGGTCTGTCTAGACATACACATTTAATTACATGCTTTATAATGTTCAGGCTTAGGCACATAAAATAATACTGCTTAAAGCTTGTTTCACCACTGGCACTCATACCTAACGTTATCCGGGAAAAAAGTAGGTACATATCTAACCAATATATATATTTTTTTTGTAGTCTAGGACCAAGTATGTACACTTGTCCAAGTGGTTGGTGGTATGTAAAACTTGCCTTATTTGGGACTAATAATGAGATGAACATTATGAGTGAAAATAATGAAACATTCCGTGCCTTGCTAAATTACCAGGAAGCTAGTTTTTATGTACTTAATGTAACTTTGTCATTAACTTTACTAGCATATGTAATTCATATCAGTCTAATGTCTTTGTCAATCTAATATTTACAGTATTTTTGATAAACTTTTCACTGCTTCTTCCAGAGTAGAAAGTTTTACTTATTCACTGCCTCGAATGCTTAGTAATAACACAATTTTAAATATTTTTTTATCTATGCTTGAAGCATGTAGATGAAATAAAAATGATGCTTTATTTTAAAACAGCATTCCTTAATATTATTATGATGTAATTATATTGCTTTAGTTGTTGTTTAAATAAATTGATGACTAGGTATTTCGTAATCTGAATAAACTCAATGGTATATCTTTGCTACAAATGAATTTAATAAACCATATCGAAGTCAATAGTTGTTTCCTTTTATAGCGACCTCTATCTGATATCGCCACAATAACTAGCTAAAGAGTACCTGCTTCAGAGCTTGTACCACTAGATGGCGCTGGGATCACAGATAAGCGAATTCCCATACAAATGAGATTTTTACCTAGATCCTAGATCGCGCTTACGATGTTTTCAAGCACATCTAACCGTTAAAGAACTATCCGACATCAACTGTCGGCCGAAAGGCTCTCGAAAGGTACTCGCCTCATCTGATTCACTTACTTGGGGTAAGTGGACCAGATGAGGCGAGTACTCCCTCTTTGCAGTAATTGGGGGAATTAATTCCACCTACCACCAAACCTTTTACTAAAGTAGTAAAACAAGCATATTTAAAAATGTTATTTATTTCTAAAACTTAACAATATTACTTACAAAGTCATGTACACACATAAATATCACAAAATATGATGTTAGTATAATTCTTACATACAAAATGAATATTGCAGAATAAATGACAAGAAATTAGGTAAACTTGTACTTTGGTTTTCACATTAGACTCGATGTTTTTCTAAAACACAGAAACGATCTAAAGGATTTCACCACAAGGCTTGAGCAGAAAGACTATGCCAGACAAATAAATGGTATTATGGGAAGCTTAATTCCACTGAATTAGTGATAGCATGTTCTTTTAAAGTATGATGTGCCATAAAAAGTAAGTAAGTTCGTATGAGTCAGTGGCCAACTCTGATGTGCCATGATAACATCACGGATATATAAATGATCCGTGGATAACATACAACGTATAGTACCTACAACACATACTATGATAAAGTACCTACCATGGGTCTCGCCATAGTCTTTCGTGCAGTCCTAAGTTTCTAGCGAAAAATGAAAATCTAATTGAAATTAGGAATGTACAAAACAAATACCTACTATACAAAGATCATTATAATGTTACATAATATATTATTATATAATTTATTCATAGGTATAAAATATCACTTTCATAGCAAAACAAGCTACGTCAATACAATGTGATGTGCTTAGCATTTGGGGCTCCTTACCTATTGGTACAAAAGTAGCCTTATTTTATGATGGGCAAGCATACTTATCTATACGATAAGTTCAAGTTTGTTCTAACCCTTTACACTCGGACTAATACGAGCGTGAGTTTAAGTTTAAAAAAAAATTGGCGCCAAACGATTTAATTTTTGGGAACGCAACCGGCATCGATCGTTCGTACGGTGTGTTTTACGCGCGGAAAATACATTTGAACGCGGTAGGAGCAGTCAGTCACTTGTGAGTTGAGGTGAAAGATGACTGCGTTTTTCTACCCTCGCCGCGCCGCGGGTAAGTATTGTTTTGAATAGTAATTGGAAAGTATTTGATTATGGTTTATTGTTATTTAAAAGTTAAAAGATATTTCAATACCTAGGTTATTTTAATTTTGTGCTGATCTTCATGGTTTAGTTAGAATTACGTTGTAAAGTTCGACTGCTACGATCGTGCGGCTCCGGTTGTACTACCGACATGTAATTCGGGAGTGGGTACTGTACTTGATGATTGTTTTTATATAAATTTTATGACTAATAGTTTCTTTTTTTTACTTTTAAGGTGCAAGTTTAAACGATGACCAAGTTATACAAGTGCTGGGCGATGGAAACTTCTCCGATATAAGATTTTGAGGACGACGACGACGAAATCCAACCCAGCATTTTCGAAGACCTTCAGTTGGATAATCCAGAGCCTGAATCACAGGCGTCTGCAGCACCGCAGCTGGAACCCATGCAAGATACTCCTGGACCATCACAACAAACTCCGCTCCCGCGATCTTCGCGGCCACCTCCTCGAAAGAGAGTTTGGAAGCAGGTACCTTTCGACGATTGCAGTCATGACTATGGTTCATTGCCCGTGACTCCTGTCAGGACTCCAATAGAGTATTTCTCATACTATTTTAACAGGGAGTTTTTTGATGAAATTGCAAGATGCACAAACATGTACTATCTCAGAAAAGCGGGCCTGGAACTGAAACTTACGTCGGTTGAAGTAGCCAGAGTTTTTGCAATACACATAATCATTGGATGTATTCCCTATCCCCGCATCCCGATGTATTGGAGAGGTGGAATAAAGCTAGAGATAATAACTCAACAAATGGCTCGTGACAGGTTCTTGACTGTCCGCAATGCATTGCACGTGGTAGACTAGATGCTGATGAAGACCCGCCGAGTGGTAGTATCAATCCACTGTGGAAAGTGCAACCGATGATTGACCGGGTAAGAGTAGCGTGTAACAAACTTGAAAGAGTTCCTGGCTTTTACTCCATTGATGAGCCAATGGTACCATTTACTTGCAGATGTATTCTTCGCCAGGTTGTCCGAAATAAACCTCACCCGGTGGGTCTGAAGAACTTTGTGCTTACCACAAGTGAAGGCTTGATGCTTGGTATATCGAGGAGCTAAAACCATGTTTGAAGATACATCTCTAGGACTTGGAGCTTCTATGGTACTTCATTCGGTGAAAAGTGTCCCGCCTGGAAGCTGTGTCTACCACGACAGGTATTTTACCACTGTTCCGCTAATTGAAGAGATGACAAAAAGGAATCTTCATAGCACGGGAACAATCATGTTCAACAGGATCCCTGTTTCAAGTCTTACCATACCAAAGGCTGATTTAATAGTTCCTGATTTGCTTGAGAAGCATTAATAATAAATATTTTGTATCGTAGGGTAAAATTTTTGAAGTTTGTTTTGTTTATTACTATTACATAGAAAATTTTGTATCATGTTGCCAAATGCTCTAATTAATGTTTAGTTTTAAGAAAAATTATTAGAGACTGAATTATTAAAATAACCAAATAATAAATAAAGAGGCTGGTTATGTAAAATAACTTATAGTTTTTCTTTAAACTACCAAAACATAGGGGTACTTTGGATTACCCTCACGATCGTGACTATGTCGTGTACGACCTGCGACTCACGATCGTGCGGGTGGATTTGTGAGTTAACTAAGAACTCGAGATTTTTTTCACTGCACTTTTTGGGCTCTAGAGACCTAGTAGAAAGACAACATCAAGTTTTCATAGTTAGGATCTGAATTTTTTTTTACCGGTTGTAAAGGGCTAAGTAGAGGTTTGTGACGATAATTTCTAAATAAATACAGTTATTGGGCTGTCCCAAAAACTAAAATACTTCCGCAATACTACATTCAGATGTGTGTTATTGGCCGACTCCAGCTTCGCATTATTTCTTTTTACGCTTTACACGTACGTACTTATGTAAAGTACGTTAAAACTTCGCACAAAACGCACTCTCCACGACAGAATGAAATAAATTTTAATATTAGGTATAAGTACCTACTTATTTATATAATTCCTATCACATTAAAAATAAGTATATATTTGGAAGCAGATTTTTATTAGGTACATAGGTACTGACACAATTTATTTTAAGACCTAAAAAAAGCACAACAATATTTTGATCACTGTCACCCTTAAGTACCTAAAGTACCTACATAAAAACTAAATGCGACAAATCCATGCTAGGGGAATCGGTTTTATCACACAGACACAGATATTTTTGCCGTAATTTTCAACTAATTGGTACTTATTCAACTGGATTTTTACTCTTCGAATCGATCGAGCCAGATTGTATAGAAGCAATTTGCCATTTAATCTTTACAGAATGCTTTTGAATTACAGGGCTAACACTAGCTATTGAGGCAGTTGTACCTACATCTCCATTTAGCATCTCCAATCCATACTATAAACTTTATTAATATTATAAATGTGAAAACAACTCTCGTCTGTCTGTTCGTTATCTTTTCACGCCCAAACCGCTGAACAGATTAAGCTGTTTGGCATGGATAAAGGTTGTATCCCAGGAAAGCACATAGGCAACTATTTATCACACCGCGGGAGTGCAGCTACATCATTTCTCAAGGACAGAAATACTTTTAAAGCTAAAAAATTGAGAACTATAGATTCGCATTGCAACTAAACTTCGGGATCGTTCGTTCGACCGATCAAGGGTTCGGTTTCGTTGATAGATACAGCAGCGTTCTCGATAGACCCGTACGCAGTTCGTGTTTCCACCGCGGGCTGTATAGTTAGATTGGGCGCGGAACTAGATGGCGCTGGTTGTTCGTTGACAAGGCGGGAACTTTCGTCGCAGCCGCGTGTCATGTGGTACATCGATTTGCCTCGAAGTCGCCGGCTGAATGAGCTCCCTGTAATTTACATTATAAGTGTAAAAAACACCGATACATATTAAGTACTAAAAACAACTTAATATACTACAAAAAAAAGGTGATTTAGACAGCATCATCTAGATGGAGCTTGTGTTAGGCTACTGCTGCTCCACCTGAGTCTTAACACGTTAAAAGGTGACATATTTGACATTAGATTTTCTGTGAAATAAGTCACTTTTTAACGCGTGAGACACAACGTGACTGGTAAACACGTATGTATGTGTAGGTATGTAAGTTTGGTATGTTTCAATCACGCCGATTTTAATAGAATTAGGAATCGGCGTAGCCTTGAATAGCATTAGGCTATTTATTCAACATCTCACGTGCTAAAATTATATAAAATGTGGGCATGTGTCAAATATGGATAAATCTTTGGATTGGACATGCCTGTGGCTATCCTTTGACATCTTCAAAGTATCTGGAATATTCAAAAGATTTCAGAGAATATCTATCGCGCCTTGGTGATTTAGTTGTGATGGTTTTCTTACCGACAACGCCAAGATGTTCTGATATATCCCGTTTGACGTCACTAACGTCCCACATAGCGAGGAAGGAGCCGAGACACGAAGGCGAAGGGTTTTGAGGCGAGATGTACTCCTTGTACGAGAAGCTGTAGTGATGTGCTAATGCTGCTAGGAACATCTCTATGCAGATTAGAAAGTCCTGGAAAGATTAAAAGCTATAAAAGTTGTAGTGGACCCGCCGCCTGATTATATAAAAATTGCGATCGATTGCTGATTGGTTGTTAACTAGCGGAACTAGCGCCACTGCGATAAAGTAGCAATCACTGGAACTAAAATGGTCATTCGAAACCAAGGAAATGTCAAACCGTAGTACTATTAGTTTGGGGCTAGATGATGCTATGTGAAATGTCCAGCATTATTTATTTATTTTTTATTTATTTATTGTCCTGTAGAGGCAGCACTGGTGAAAATTGTGCGATTTTTGCTATCGCAGTTACCCCACCGGCATCGTTTTTAAGAAGACTATCTTATTAACATAACATAAGAGATAAGGCTTCCAGACATACCTGAAGCTTGGAAGATATTATTTTGATTGTATCCGAGTCAGAGATATCAAATATTGTCGATATCACGCCGCTGTACACCAAAATGTTAATCAGAACTCCTTGGCTGAAAAAAAAAAACATAATTTAGTCACTTTACTAAGCCAGTTGAGGCGGCGATGGGCTTGCAACCTATCACATATGGAATACTAACTTCTGCAAGATGTGGGCATGTATCAATTATGTATTTGGACCACGGATATATAATATATCCGTGATTTGGACAATTTGGACATGCCTGACTACCCCACTTAGACATCTTCAAAGGATCTGGAATAAATAAAAAGATCTGAGAGAATGTCTACCGCGCCTTGGGGTTACATTCGTGACCCTGTTTTACTGAGCTATTGAAGTAATACATAACAAATTAAACATACAATGTGTAAACAACAAATTACACAACATAAGACACCACAAGTTCGTAAATCCTTCTACGAAGTTAACCCAGAAACATCTAGAAAAATCAATAATCAGCCATTTGAAACTTTTCATATTATGTAGGTACCTAGCATGACTCATTTTATGTATGTACCTAGACAGAAAAAACTGGTGATAACGATAATGGCTTTCTTTTGGCGTAGTGAAAAATATCACGATTGTTTATCATTCTTAAGTAAATAGAAAACAATTGATACCAATGATTATATTGTACTGAACGCAAACCTCTTATTAAATAAAGCACATTTTTCAATGTCAAACACCGAGGTAACATCGGCTGCTAGCATGCAAAATTAATAATACATGTTATGCTAGATTAAAGCGTAGAAAATAAATAGTTTTGTAATAATATTATTGAAGAGATACAAGCCCGTTTATGTAGTCTAGAAGTTAACTTAATATTGGAATTTCTAGGCGCATAGGTTTTCGTCATGGCATAAAAATCTTACGGTTTTGCTTTTTATTTGTTTATAATTTTTGAAGTGAAAACTTCTTTAGGCGCGTTTGGCAGTTTTGAGATGAGAAAAAGTTCTTGGATTCGCCTCGAAAAGGTCACGTGCGAGTCACGTGACTCCCCACCGACACTGGGTTATTTTATTTGTCAAGTTGAGAATGTATTATTAATTTATGCTACTTTCAAAAACGCGTGTGCTAAAACATCAAACTGTGTGTGCTAATCATCACCAACAGCACTCCAGTTGCTGAGCATATGTTTCAGTATTTTTGAGGAATTCTTATCTTGGAATAAAAATAATATTAGGAGCTAATAAAGTTAAAGCTATACTTACAAAAACGAAAAGAAAACCACAGCCTTTATGCAAAGGAACTTCCCGATAGGCCTCATAGGTTTAAGTTCTGCTCTATTTGCCCTGTAGAACAGTACAAGGCAATACATAGCCACAAACTGTGACAGATTGTTAATAGCTATGATGTAAGGGAAGGCTACATTTGGACTGAAATCACTTTCGCCGTAGACGCCACATAGCTCGCATATCATAGATATGACGGTTGTGATCGGTCGGACTAACGTGTATTGCAGGATACCGTGCTTGCAATTATGGACAAATTCACTGAAAAATAAATTTGTACATTAGTTTGGTAATGGTTGACGACCTCAGTGGCGCAGTGGGCGAAGGCCCGCTGCGACGCAATGCTGCGGGTTCGATCACTGAGACAAATGTTTGTATGATCTACAGATATTTTTCTCGGGTCTGGGTGTTTCTATGTATAATATGTATGTATTTACAAACAAAAAAGAACATAAGTATATCAGTAATGTAGTACCCATAACACAAGCTCTGCTTACTTTGGGGCTAGATGATGCTGTGTGAAAAGTCCAGCATTATTCATTTATTTAATGAATGATGAGTTGAATAACCTATTCAGATAAGTACATAAAAGCATATAAGTCAATTGCATAAAAATCAACAATATTACGCCATTATTTAACTCTATAAAAACATGATTTGATAGCAAATAGGATATTATATTTAAGAGTATGTCAAATTACACGAGTCAAGTCAAGTGTAGCAACTATGAGTATGGTAGGTAGATATATTGATACCTACCTGCCATACTCATAGTCGCATATGAGTATAGTATCAAATGAAAGGGCTTGAGTAGTAGTATACTGTGCTGTGGTACGCTTAGGCAACAAATCTAAGATGGCCATTAGCATAAAATGTAATTCCAGGACCCTCCCCTCATCCAACCTTACCTTTTTAATATTTGTATCCAATTTTTTTTTATTGCAATGTTCAGCAAGTAAAAGCTACCAAAGAAACAAGTGGTTACCTGCCCATTTCCCAAGGAGTCAGGCAACATAGCGGAAACAGATGATAAACTTGTGGTTTAAGCTCCAAAACTGCTTCCAAATCATGATCCGCATTAAGATAGTTCAGCAAGAACTTCATGAAGTTATATATAACATAGGCCTCATAGCATTCCCTGAGTGAATCCACGTAAATTGACTGCTCAGGAAATTCCAACCCGATCCATGCATTTAATGCATAGATGGGAACCATCCATAATATTCTGCAAGGACAAGACAATGAATGTAGTACTTAAACATTTGTATATACACTTTTCATTAAAAAATATAAATAAAATAAAGAAGCGCTTGTGGTCGTGCTTGCTTAGTAGTTCTTGATGCAATGTTCTAAACGGTCCATAAGTGAATGGGACTGCCAGTGGCATTTTCAGCTGAGCGCTTCCGTGCTTCAGAGGGCACATTAAATTGTCGGTCCCGGCTATTTAAGTCGTTAAACCATGAGGGAGGCCTAAAAACTCCACCAGAGTTGGCCACTGACTCTTACGAACTTACTTTTACTTTTCAATATATTATTTAAAAGTGCCATTTGTAAGACATTATTCAATCCAATTATACATAAGTTACCTGAAACATTTTGGCATGTTTGAAAATAGATATTAAAACATATTATGCAAGCCTAATCACAATCAATAACCTATGTGTGGCCGAAGATGTTGACATATTTGTTAATAGCATGACAAAACGTTGGCGAGATGACATTGATGCCTTTAAGGACGATTGGTGGAATGTAGCAGAGGATAGAAACCATTGGAGGAGTTTGGGGGAGACCTTTCGCTATGCTGCCACGAAATGCTGGAACAACTTGCCCCCGCCACTAAAAAATTTAAACTCAATTTTTACATTTAAAAAAAACTATAAAATATTTCTTTTAGAACTACAAAAAGCTTGTTCTGCAAGGTAGCCGTTTTGTGTTCAGTCTTATTTTATCAAAGCAGGTATTTGCTTTGTTTAACTTAATATTAAGTACTCACTTATCTCTGTATAGTTCTTGATTGTGTTCAAAAAAAGTTTTATATAATTTTTGTTGCTTTTATGGGTAAATTTTATTTTATTTTATTTGTTTAAATTTTAATTTCTCTAAATACACAACTGTATCTTTAGCTTACTTAGTTTAAACGCATGTAATCGCAGCGTCTGTCGCGCGCTCGCATCTGGTGCCACATAATACCAGCGCTTGTGCAGGGGAGGTATCCTTCTCTGCACTTGCACGATGCTGAGTGGTAACCTTTTTTGCTAATAACATGAATGTAACTTGTACCTTGTAACTTGTACCTACCACAAATTTAGCAAAATAAACTTTTACTTTACTTTACTTTACTTTTACCTTTGCCCAGCAGTGGGACAAGATAGGTTGATTAAAAAATGATGAAATTCACAAATATTGTATTAGACCTTTTATATAAAACAAAGTACTTTAATACACTTTTCATTGTTGTTTTGGTGTTTGCTGTTATGACATTGTAAAATTTATAAATAAATAAAATACTTTTACCACAACCAAGTGTTTCAGTTATTGCTTTTTGAGGTGTAAGTAAATTCTTTATTTCATATTACAAAGGAGTTTTAGCATTTATAAAGTGAATGTGATTCTTTATGACACAGTACTCAACACAAAAGGGCTTCAACATATCTTACTATGCCACATTTACAGTATAGAAGTACTTTTAATTCGGCATTATTTATATAAAAATAGCTTCAAAACCACAATAAAGCTTATAATTCAATTAAAACACCCACATAAATGTTTGTTTACACAAAATTTACTCACCTTATGATGTGTTTTTGCAGTGAAGGTTTTGTATAGTGCACTACATGCTGGGTAATCTGCCACACGGAAATGGGCAGAGCCAGAAGAACAAAGCCTCCAGCAACCAAAGACCCTTGGTCAGATTTCTTGAACCCATTGTTTATGGAATGTGCTATCAATATTGGAACTATAACTATAATCAGTATCACATAAAGCGCGATCAGCAGGGGCCTGATCCATAGCCTCCATTGACTGAAGAACGTTCTTAGCGATGTAGTACACATAATTTATAAGATGTTAGTAACCAGTTTAGCAAATGAATTCATGACACTTTCACGTGGGGTAAGTCAGCACCGTACACAATAACGGGTTCTACCTTCTTGCACCATTCCTAAATGAACTAAACTTGACCATCAACTCAGACTGGGCGATTAATTCTCAAGGAAAATAAATTAATTTTCTAATTTCGTCATGAAAATTGTTTACAGCTGTTTCGTTAACAGATGACGTTAAGACGAATCGAATGAATGATGGATGGATAAAAAATGTCAATGTCATTATGTTTGATAATGACATTAGTAAGATAATGACGTTTATTTATAAAGACAAAAATGGAGTACAAAAAAAATTGTGAAATCTAAGTGTGAAATATTTAATTTTATTTCAAAATTCACGGACTTACATAAATTTTAATAAACTTAATTACTTTTTCTAGTGAAATGGTTATATAATTGGTATAGCTTTAAATCGGAAAGTAGGACAGGTGATAAAAATTGTTCATGAGTGATCGAGACAGCTCTAGTCGATGACGTATTCACTCAGTGTTGCCAGGAAAATTCTGCAAAATAGAGAAAAAATATTTCACAGGTGTGTGTAGTTTTCTGTAAAAATGGTTTTGGCTAAAAGTTAATAATTTCAATAAACAATCCACTCTCTAAGCTTTTCACAAAATTCCTCAACAAACCCATAACCTCAGAAAAACAGGTGGAATCAACATATTTGTGCATTTACAGTTAAACGCGTAACACGTATTTTGTGCATTGAGCTCAAGCATTGAATTAGGCCACATAGCGATCTCTCCCTAAAAATACCGCTGTTCTGGCTGTCGACGTATGAAGTTATCGTGAGTTTTTATTTATTTCATCGTTTAACGTAATAATTAATCGGTGGAAAACATTCAATGTGTGATAAACGCGGGTTGTGATAGTTATGGTATTTGTATAGTTTAGCGCGAGTCGATAATTCGTATATTTTCGTAAATGGGTCACCTCGCCATTCTTGTGAGAAACAAGTTGTTTTGTGAATTTACCGTAAGCTCATGATCAATATAGTGAATTACGAAAGTAGCGTAGCGCTTGTTTCAAAGTAGATGTTTCTATTGTTTGTGTTTTTATAGTTTCGGAAGGCGGGAGAGTGATGGTCAAAAAGTCCCTCGTCTGGCACTGTGATGTCATCTAGAGGAGAAACGGAAGCCGACTCTGGCACAGTGTCTCCGAACCTGGCTACAGTCAAAAATGAACCGGTGAGTTTCTCTCATTTATTTGGTTTATTTGAATCTTGTGTGAAAAGTTTGACCTAATTTCCAGATTAGTTCTTCTTAGTGTGCAATCAATGTCATATTTTTTGTTTCACGTAGTTTACTTATTACCCATACATACTTATTAGTTCCTTACCTCAGTTATAGTTGTGTCTCACTGTATTGTTCATCCAATGGCACAGGTAAAGTGTAATTACTGTACCTACTACACATTTACTGGTATGAATGATAAGCCAATGTTCCGTAGATAAATAAACTTCTATACTTACTACAGCTACTGCAACATAGATATTCATAAATGTTCTGTTTTATCAAGATTATGTCCTTGTTTCTTGCAAAGTTACTAAAATGATAGATCTTTTTGTTATCTTAATATTTATGCAACTGCATATTATGAGTTTGATTAATCAACATTTTTCAATGATGTTAGTCTGTAAGGTTCTCTTTAAACCACTTAAACTTGTATCTTGCGTCTTGGAGATTGATTCGAAATTCGATTGAACAAAAATACAATTTGCTCTTCATTTGTAAGGTCTTAGATAAAGTAATCCTCATGTAACTTTGCATGCCATGATATCTTCAACTACAGTTCAAATTAAGTTGACTGCTGAACTCTACATTTTAACTTGATTTAAAAACAAACCAAAAGTCCTTTTCTTGTCCTTGGAATTTTAATCCAGACTAAAAGTTTATTGAAGTAAACTGGCAAACAGATATCAAATTGGGAATCCCTAATGAACTATTTCTGATGATGCAATCAAATTAACATTATGTAAACCAGAAATAGCTTGTAAATTTTACTGGAAACTAATTAGGGCATTCTTATTGAATTGGACAGGTAAAATTGAACTTGTATTTTACTTTACTTTGAGCAAATGAGGTGATCATTGCTGGCTGGGAATGAAAAAACTTAATGAATAGGTGCTTTAATATTTTATGATGTAGTTGATGTCTTTTTGTATCCTTGGCTGGTTCTCTACTACTAGAATTTTATCAATAAATACAAGGCCAGTCAATTAGAATTTATTCTATTTTGCCTGGAAGTTTTAAAGTTTTATCTGAACAAAGAAGATGAACTTGAAATCCGAAAAGGTTAGTATTGCAGTGTTTGAAAGCTGAATTATCACTGTGTTTAAATTCAAGATGTACACTACAGGTATTTGTGAAGTTAGATGTTTTTTCAGTAGACAGATTACGTCAATTTTCATATCAAACGTCTAGCTTTACTAACACAGATGAATGTGATGTAACTACTGGAGGTCCTTAAACAGGAATGTGCATATCCTATTCTAAAGTAATTCTGTGTGTATGTGTGGCACCTACCTGTGTAAAAATTGTTCACACACTAATTAGAAATTAGGTGACATGTGTGAACCAATTGATGACCCAGTAACAACAACCGTAACAAGTTTGAGAAATATGCAGCTGGTTCAAATCTTGGTGATTGTTATTACTGTTTTAATGCTCAAATTTTTTTTAATAACCATGTTTTATTGCTAACGCTGCGCTCCCGCGCGGTGTGGCCCGCGGTCCCTCAGAATTTTTTAATTTTTTTCGGGATAAATAGTAGCCTGTGTCCTTCCCTGGAATACAACCTTTTATTATTTTTTTTATTTTTTAGATCGCTATTTAGCGATAAGACCGCCGATTGTATGTCATTAAGTTTATTTGTTTAGTTTTCTATTTTTGTTATTTTTTATTAAGTGGTGTGCAATAAAGTATTTTCTATTTCTATCTATGCCAATTTTCAGCCTAATCTGTTCAGTAGTAGGGGTGTAAAAAGGTAACAAACAGACAGACAGACAGAGTTACTTTAACATTTATAATTTATTAGTATGGATGCTAAGTTGCAGAGTTATTTTCTATTAGTCTCAGTATCTGGTAATAATAAGTGATTATTATTTGATAATAATTTGCTAATATTTAACAGATTAATGATTTCATCCTTTAACATATTTTCAAAAACATTTTATTATTTATATCAACCAAAAGCAAAAGAAGAAATGTTAAGGATGAAATTCAGTAAAATATGCTAGCTTTGTGAAAGATGTGTAGTGGTAAAACAAAGCATCTTTCATTTCAGGGTGCCACACCAAGCAAAGAAACTCCTAAAAGGGGAGGAACAGCGCTCAAATGTACAACATGCAACAGCTTCAGTACTGTAAGCAGCCGCGCCCTCACCACTCACATGGCCCAATGCTCCCCCGACAACAACAATGTGGCCGCGGCACAAAACGCAGACGCCAGACCGCACAGAAAACTCTTTGAGTGTGACGTGTGCAACATGAAATTCTCAAATGGCGCGAACATGCGACGCCACAAAATGCGACACACGGGCGTCAAGCCCTACGAATGCCGCGTCTGCCAAAAGAGATTCTTCCGAAAGGATCACCTTGCGGAACACTTCACCACGCACACGAAAAGCTTGCCGTACCATTGCCCCATTTGCAACAGAGGTTTCCAACGACAGATCGCGATGAGAGCTCACTTCCAGAACGAACATGTTGGCCAACATGATCTCGTTAAAACTTGCCCCTTGTGTAGTTATCGCGCGCCCACTATGAAAAGTCTACGAGTGCACTTCTTCAACAGGTAACTTATATTATTACATATTGCGTAATCGGCATTATTACATACTCGGTCCTGTCGTTACATACAATGTCATTGGCAATGTCGCGTTTCAAGTCAAGCCCGACCATAGCTAAACTACCTACATCACTGCAAATTACCCATAGAACGTACTGCATCATTTTCTTATTGACTTACCTTTGCGTACGCATTTCGTAAGACGAGGTTTCAAACCATATATTTGTAATTGAGAGTCAATAGGTTCCTTTTAGGTAAGCGTGCTCTTTTAGACCACACTCTTGCTTAACATCAGGCAGACAGATGACCTATTCTAAGATTAGACTACTGTATGACCAATACTCGGCCGCCGTTGGTAGTAAAGTTTGAGAGCCAAAAAAATATAGTTAGCCGAGAGTGGCTGAGCACTGGCATACACAAAGAAAACATAATTCCAGTAGTCTGCCGTCTCCTCTAAAGAAAATAAATAAAAACTTACAGTTATCTCGTTGAATAAGATGAAACAATATTATTTTATTCAAACTATCATTTTCACAACATTTTTCGGAGTACTTGTATTTTAACCTTTTTTTCTAACTGAGTTATTGCTGTGCGTATAAAGTGATACTCCTTCATCAGAATTACTCTAAAAGAATAGACCGATAAGAAGTCACATTTTTTTATTATTTAGACATGGCATCGACTTGGACAACCCCGGACCAGGAAACAACTCCGTGTCCCTTCTAGCCGCGGGTATAGCAAACGCGGCCTACGCTGATGGTTCCATGGACCCAAGCACCATCAACGCCCTTGGCGCGTTAGGTTCCGGCCTCTCTGTGTCAGTTGCGGCAGCTTATTCGGACAGCGGGGACAGTAATGGAGCTCGATCTGTGGACAATGCTACCCCTCCAATGCATTATTTAACGCCGCATGTGGAAATTTCAATGGCGGATAATAACGAGACGTTTTCGCCGGGGCAGAACCACTTGGGCAGCTCAGGTTAGTAAAAAAAATAGTAGAGTAGATATTTTCTTTTTGCGTCATTCAAATAGATACACGCCGTAAATTAGATTCTTTGAATCTAGATTCTTTGAAAATTCTAATTCTTCAAAATATGCTAATAACGAACCCTGCCCATAGAAATTGAACAAGTTTTTAACCTTAAATATGGACAACACATACAGCATAAATGTATCGTTATTTTCAAATGTAGTCAACCAAAAAAAAAAGAATTCGAACAATCAATTCCACGATGGTATCAGTAAGATGGTGACGTGGTGAGTTGGACTATTTCATTGATATCGCTATGATGACGTAGAGAATTGTCGCGTTATTAGGAGAAAGTCGCCATAAACTTGTGAGCCTAATCAAATAGAACGCATACATTGACATCATTGGTAATGAGATCAATATTTACAAATATCTAGTTTTATCTGTTTTGTTTTCATCGTTTATAGACTCCATTGACGGGTTAATAAAACTTAGGCCTTTACATCTATATTAGATGATTTATACAGCGTCAGGAGGCAACCTATGCCTACACTTAACGAGACGCTATAGTGACATTGTTGACACCTAAACCATCCTCGCGGCTTAATCGGCCTTGCCCACAGAAAAAACGACATCAATCAATACGCGTGG
Organism: Epirrhoe alternata; assembly: GCA_963565295.1. Lineage (NCBI taxonomy): Eukaryota > Metazoa > Arthropoda > Insecta > Lepidoptera > Geometridae > Epirrhoe > Epirrhoe alternata. Next base: position 3,999,691 of record OY751381.1, on the reverse strand, counting down.
AGCTGAGTAAGCTGTGGGTTTCCTCACGATGTTTTCCTTGACCGTTAAGAGCTCGTTGATGCACGGTCGGGATTTGAAACCACGACTTTCAAATCCAGGATTGAAAGTCGAGGCACAACCCTATTCGGCCAACATGGCTCTCACAGGTTAATAAAGTGGAATTATTTCAATACTAGCTTCTGCGCGCGGCTTCGCCCGCGTGGTACCAACATTTTGAATAGCCTATATGCTATTCCAGGTCACTATCTATGCCTATACCAAGTTTCATCCAAATCGGTTCACTGGTTTAGGCGTGATTGATAGATTATGGTCATAATACACAGAATTTGCCTCGTTCCCTCTCATTGACTTCATTTACCAATTTAGTTCCAATTTGGTTCATGTATGTCTTAAGTATACACCTTCCACCCGACTAAAACTCAACCTTTTCTCACTGTTTCTCAGTTTATCATTCAGTTACTCCACGCATACGCAACGCTCACATTTCAACAGCACTCACTCTATGATATTTATTCTGCCATACTCAACTTTCACTACCATATATCGGCAGTTCTCTCTCTGACTATTTTACATTTTTTGATGCTTTCTGACTATCGTACAAAGCAAAGCATATGCCTAAAGGTTTGAGAACATTCATACAGTGATAGTCAGGTCATAAACCAGTTTAGTTATTAGTGTATAAATAGATTGTTTGGTTTTAGTTTTTTAAATCGATCTAAAAATAATAAAATTTCGTATCAGATTCAAAAACAACTTTGGATGTGATCCAGACACAAAAGAATTAAGCAAAATAGCGTATGGAAAAGTAGATCATTAATATTCCTAATTTTCGTAGATAACATTTACATACTTGGGAGTGACCTCTAGAAGTTATTGTTTTTTGTATTCCTTATGAATTTAAATGAGATCCTACTTAGCTACCTGCTGTGTTCATCGTGTAATATTAAACTTTTTGCTTGTTCAACCACAATTAGTCCTAATACTTTGTTGATTTAATCGGGCGTTTTTTGCTGGATACTTTTATTTTAAGGATATAACTATTTACATTTTGATGACGTCTTAGGGTCGGTTCACATCTGACGGAAGATGCGTCGAGCGTACTCCGCGTTCTTCGTTTATCATCATCGCATGTGAATGTTTTCTTATAATATTTGTCTGTTCTGGCGTTACGCGACAGATAATACGCGACGCATCTTCCGTCAGATGTAAACTGACCCTTGGCTTACTCTCGACTTTGGATCTGAAGTTTATGAGATTCAAAACAATAGCGGGTTTGCAATAACCACAGGCTTGCAACCTTCGATAGAAATAATTAAATACGAGCCTACCAGTGGTCCGCGTGAAAATTTTGTCATCGTGAATGAGTGACAATTTAGCTAAAAAAACATAAAGATTTAGCTAAAATATGGAACAATCTGAGAACGTAAATTTTTTGTCGGTCCATTGCTTAGTACTAAACAAATAGTGTGTTGAAAGGGTTTAAAGAGCTCCTCAAAATAATGACGGCTGTGTGAAATGTCCTGTATTTTTATACTACTGCAAAATATATGGAAAGACTCATCAAGCACACTAATTGGCTAAAAATCTACTGAATGACCAAAGCACAATAGAACGCCATAAGATATTTTATGAGATATCCTCTCTTGACCAGAGGAACAAAGAAGTTCAAAAACAGTAATTAGGACAATTCAATGGAACTGTTCCTAAATCTCCTCCTACCAGAACAAATCTTATTATGGCTGACGAGCCGATGGCAGATAAAATGAAAGGAGATTTTTTTTTTTAAATAAATCGTACCTTTTCGTTTCAGAGTCGCGTATGAACGGCGAAGGTCCGAGTTCACCGCAGTCGGGAGACAGCGCAGTCGCCAGCAGTTCTTTGTCCTCTGGTCTTCCTACCAACATCACTCCGTCCATCACGCTCATACCCATCAAACAGGTATGTTTAAGATAGACAGTTCTTTACTAGTTTGATTTCTTCGATTCGTTTCGAAACAAATCTAGACACAATGGCCCACCCGCAACTGAGATGAAACGACTATACATGTGTCATACGATTAAATAAATTATGATTATGTGTGTTATAACTATAAGTATAACTCGGTCTACTATGGCGGTGATTATCAATTATCATGTTCTCTCGCTCGCACACTATTGATGGCACTAGTGTGCAAGGGAGAGAAGCGATTTATCGCAGTCATTTTAGATTCGTTTAATGAACCGAATTATACAATTTTCCATTGTTTTCAGGAGCCGAATACTGGCGATGAGAGCGGCGGCGGTGGCGAGGGCGAGACCAACGGCGACAAGCGCGGAGTGTCCTCGAGCCTCTCCTCTCTGATCAAGGTGTCGCCGCTTAAGAGCTTATTGCGGGAAGACCTGCGCCGGCGCATTACAGCCCGCGGCCGCGCTCGCGGCAACAACGTATGTCACATTCATAACGCGAACTGCGATTTATCACGCGAACATACATTTTGGAAACTAAAATTATTCAAAAATTTTTTTACAAAAAATATATGCAAAACGAATGAGATATTTTAACAAAAAGCTAAATACCCACTGGCTTTATAGAAAACTCTTAATCATAATACTTAAAAATGGGACAACCTTGAAATCTTATTAAACCAGGACTAAACGGAAAATGTTAATTGGTTTTAAATAAACATTTTGATATTTAAATAATAGATCGAATTCATGAATTAAAATCACATGGCTAGAACTAGCAACTTCAAAAAACTACATCTTAATTCCATCATCAAATCATTACAAAACATCTAAAAAAACTTAGACAGAAATAACGCTTACTTACTCATAAAAATACGTAATTTACCGATCGGGAAAAACTAACATTTATATGATACAAACATTCAAACGCGCTGCTTATTTTGTGCTACCGATTTTATGACACAGCTGAACCACTTTGCGTGAAGGACTAACAAACATACTAACATACCGGCAAAATTTCGCATCTAATTTACTTTGAAATAAATTTTCGGCTGCGAAAAAACTGCCATACGTTGCAAACAAACCGCGGGTTTCATTCTACATCATTTCATATTAGAGTATTTATGGGGCTTATGCTTTTTGGCTATCAATTCCATAGTATTTAAAATAATCAACAATTATCTTTTCCAGGCGTCACGCGCTTCGCCGTCCGAAGGAGGCATAACATCCACACATGGAGATACAGCCATGCTGCCTTCATCACTTGTATGTACATTCTGCTCTATAACCTTCCCCGATTCCACACTCTACTTCCTTCACAAAGGATGTCACTGCGACTCTAATCCGTGGAAGTGTAACATATGCGGCGTCCAATGCTGCAATGTCTACGAGTTCAACTCACATCTGCTATCGAAGAGCCACCAATGACTGTTTGCTGGGGGGCCGTTTGATCACTGATTTTTTCAATGATGCACTCATACGCTAAAGCGTCGATAGTACTTCACTTGTTTTACTATTTATTTCTCTTGTTTGACCCCGTAAGATTGTTTTGACATTGGTTCTGTGGTTCGGGGCTGATTGCGCGAAATTTTGTAGATACTTGTTTGGTGTCAATTTGGTGCTATACAATTTTGATTTGTCATCGAAAAGTTTTATCGTAGAAAATTTCTTGGCCTCTTGTAAGTTAATTTAAGAGTTATTAAATTGACTATACGGAAAATACCTTCTTGGAAATTTCCCCGTGTAGGAAAAGGGCAATGAAGAACAAAATTAAGATTAAATTTTTTGTATTTGTAAACATAAGATATTTTCTAACATTGTTATTAACGAAACGGTTTTATAAATTTCGTTCTATTATCATTTTATTAGCGCAATTGGCTCCCAGCTCCTAAAGAACCAGTGTGGTGCGAGGAAGGCTCCTTTCGAATAAGGAATGGTTATGAAGTGCTTCGATTTGCTAAGCTGAACGTCCCCCCGAAGCTATTTTTGTTGGAAAGTGCAAATTATGTCAAGGTTTAGTTAATAGCGATAAGGTATGTGAGGATATTTATTTACGGATATTTTAAGTACTTAAAAATGGGTGCGATAAGATGGTAATAATTATAAACTAAATTTTATGTCGTGTTTAAATTGAGTTGTTTGTGAATTAGGCGTAAAGGCGGTAGTTTGCGGTACTTACATTCCACGTTGAATCGAATACATTCCATTACAAGAGATTGATACGGTTTTCGACTTTGGGAACAAGGTGACTACTTAACGTTGTTTTAAACAAAGAAATATTATTTATTTCACCTAAAGGTACTTAACTGTATACAATATTACCGTGATTAAAATTATATTAGAGTATTTTGGTGCGATAGTGAATTTTACAAAATATTTATTAAAATGGTGAATAGTGTACAAATTAATATATTTTTACAATTCGCTGTTGACAAGTTATTGAAAGGCAAAGCCTACTATCCGTGATTGTTTGATTATTGTGATTGTGTACAGACAGGAATTATAAATTCTAACATTCCGTTTTTCTTATATTAATATATTTTTCTTTTTATGCATTTGATGCAAGTCCACGACTAATACTTATGTGCAAGTTATTTATTTTTATTTCGTTCGTTGTTATTTTATCTTTCTAAAGTACCTAAATGCAAAACATATCTATCGATTTATGTACTTAATTTGTTTTAAAATTTTATCGTAGTGTGTGTATAGCAACTTTGGTTTTGAGTGCTGTAAGTAAATTGCTGTAAATATTGGATCATAGACGATAGGCTAAGTCGTCTATGTATTGGATGAAGCAAACGACTTTAAGTACTTTGCTCAATGTAATAAATGCTGTATTGAGAGCGTGTTCTTTTCGCACAAAAGCATAATAAATTGATGTTCACTAGTTTCTTTCAGATGCTTTGCAAAAAGTACACGTGCTTATTGGTGCCTTCAAAGTTTACAACAGAAAATATACGAGATATTTATGATACTACTAACTAGACACATAGAAACAGAAGTAGATAAACGGTCATCGGAAACGAAAGCGCAGCGCGACCATCCCAGATAAAGACTTATGTGATCGATAAAAACAGTCCAATATATTTTGCAGAATCAAGGTCAGTGTGATTCGACGATTACCGCTTCCTGTCGCTGGTTACCGATGTCCGTTAGTTTAATAAGGCCGATCTCGTATTTCAGGAATTCGAAACAATTTACGTATAATATATATGGAAAGTGCTCAATGTTACGATGAATGATTTTATCATAAGTACTTAGATGGTGTGAAATTTACTGGAGATTCAAATTTATACGTCCAGTCGCGTCCAAGATAATATCAAATTAGTGGTTTTATTAATCTTGTAGGTGTTATTATTTGTATATTTTATTGTAATTGATTCTTTGTCTCCCAACTATTGGTCAGTTCATTCCATTCGTTTTATATCTGTTTCTTTAATAAAGTAGCAATAAAGTTTACTCCAGATAAACTTTGAGTTCTTAAAATAATCGTGCTCTCATCTAAATATACTTCGATTGAATGCTGTGATTTGTCGTGTTACACGAAAAGCGTTTTCGTTCCATTTCGATTGCTACTTTGTCTAAGGATTGAGAATTTATTCCTTTAGTTGTTTAAGTACTTAATATCGGTTGTGGTCTTGCCTGATAAGTTTACGAAATTGACTTTGATGGAGCTGAAATTATGATTACCAACGAAGTTCGTATTTTGTTATGTTTTACGGGTCAAACTATAACATGCTTCAGCATTAAGTGTTAGTGATTAGTAACACGTTGCATGTGGTGCTGGAGCGTGCGGCGCTGTAGTTGGACCCTAGATTGGTGTTTAAGTAGGTCGGCGCGCGCATTTGTCCAGGATCAGGCACCTAGTGAGTTACCCGAGCCAATCAACACTATTATTTATTCATAGAGATTCTATATCTGTTTTGTTGTTGGTTTTTCCAGAGCGGATTTTATTATTGGTCCTTGCGTGTCGCCGTATAACATAAGTCTAGTAAATAAGAGCTATTAATGTACTTTAATCGGTAACCCCAATGGGCGCCTTTGATTAATCCGTCCATATCTAATAGATATATAGATATTGCCTTTAATATTTAATAGAGTAATATATTTTATAGATTTTAGAAATAATTTAGTACTAAGTATAAAAATGGTTTTAGAATCACAGAGTTTTATGTCATTAACTTAATATTTATTTTGTTTGGTAGCAATGTTAAATAGATATGAGATACATAGGTACATACATAGGTGCAAATCTAAATCTTCCTTGTTCTACCTGTGGAAAGAAAGTTTACTTTAACATTCAGAGAGTGATACTCGTTTCTTTGAAGAATAAAAACCGTGGTATTTATTCGGGTATTTCATTATCATATTCTCTGTAGACAAACAATTCTAAAAAAACAGTGGCACTCCAAGAGTGCCTGCAGAAGTGAAAACTTAAACGGTTCTAAACTTGACAAATAACCCGGTATAGGTGAGCAGTCACGTAATTCGCACGTGACCTTTTCGAGGCGAATCCAAGATTTCTTCTAAAAAAGTTTTCACTTCAATATGGAGGAATTAGAACAAGATGATATACTTCTCTAAGTAAAACGGTCTCTATGAAGGCAATTAACTATTAAAAACGACTACTAGATTATAAAATATCATACTAGACATCTTACAGCATCTCTATCGAAAAATTGCAATTCATTTTGTCATAAGGTTGTTGTTAAAATGAGAACATTTATGCGTGAATTAGTAATGCGATCTAGTATTTTGTGTGTGAAATAAATAATCGAACAGTATTCATAAACATTCCTCTATTTTTGTAAATCTACGTATTCTTATGAAATTCAATCCACTAAAAAGACGAATATTTGTTGAGTACCAGAGGGGTTAGAGATAGTTTTTGTAAGTGGATTGGATTATTTTCGTTTTTGTGGACAAATCTTTCCATGCGAGTGGCACACAACTTTCATCTTATAAAGTAGAACGTCATGGTACCATGTCTTAGAATAGCGATCCTCACCTTAATACCAAAACACAGCTTACCATATGTATGTTTTTGTAATTTTAAGTTGTTTTTATGTTTATGTAAAGTATAAGGTAGAAATGGAGCAATCAGATTAATGAAAGTCGTTGATATAATGCTGTTATCTATCATATTATTTAATAAGAGGAAATATCAAATACTAATGTTATCTATATACTTAATAAATCTATTTACAAATTGCAGAGTGGTAGTAAGTATAAATATTTATCAGATATTGTGCCTTAGATCAATAGAAAGAATTGAATTTGATATTTTGGAAATTGTATAGATGTGTGCATTTTGAATCATACCATGTTTTCACATCATAAATTATATATACACAATTGTTAGGTATAATATAGAACACATTTATAATGTTTTGAAAATTTATATTTATGTAAAAAGATATATTTTGCAATATGGCTGTTGTGCTTGTTGACAAGAAAAAGTTTATTTGCAGTTGATATTTTTGTTCTTAAAAGTCGTCAAAGTGACGTTTTAGAATTAAATTGGTATTACTACCAATTATGTAGTTGTATTTATTTACTTTATTATAATTTGGTAAAGGGTCTAATGAAATAATAAACTATGACATACATTTTGTTGTTTTATTTTCTAAGTTACTCTTAAGTTCTAAGATTTTTTGTACAAAATATAAATTATTATAGATAGAGAATCAGAAACGATGAATTCGCTTAACAGCGAATTCATCGAGCGGTGTTGAAGGCGTAAGCTAACGCTTACGCCTTCAACACCTTGGCACTTGACAGTGGCGACTACGGCCGCCTGATTCATTATGCAGCAATTTGATTGCTGTTCGCACATTGACACTTAACTAGCGCCTCTGCATAAATTAATTATAGGATGTATCAATATGGTACCATGCTAAATCTATGCGCCACTGCGATAAAGTAGCAATCACTGGAATTACTAGTAATGAATGAATGAAAAACTCTTTATTGATTTATTAGTAATGTGAAAACAAGGTTTCAAACCTATGTAGGTTTACCAGCACATTCGTTTTGATTAGTGCATTGTAGAGGCAGCACTGGCAAAATTGTGCGATTTTTGTGCTATCGCAGTTACAGCCGCATTAGGTACTATCCACAACACACTATTCCAATTTATTTTGATGCATTTTCCAATGCCTCTTCTAAAGCTTCTATTTTCTTTTTCAAACATCGGTTGAGGTAATGTAGCCTCTTAATTTTCTTTGTCTGTCTTTGTATTTTCCTTTTAAATTCACGTTTTTGCGATTCTGTTAATTCTGTTCGTTCGGGGGATTGTGATTTGTCACGTTCTTGTGGCTGATCTGCGCGAGAAGTCTCCTTTTTCAGAATGTTTGTTTCATGTGACTGGAAAATTAAAATTCAAAGTAAAAATTATGGGAAAGGTATAATGGCCCACTGAACTCTCTTCCTCTTTTTATGTAGGTAGGTAGAAGATAAGGTTCTAATGTAAGCAAGTAGGTAATTACCTACCGATAGGTAGGTACCTATCTATTTTAAAACTTACTGTGAGCTCACAGCGAGTATAGTAGGTACTGGGATCAGGGTGGGTTAGTTAGATACTCACATAAACAGGTAAGTATAATGTCGGAACAGCATCCTTTTTTAGTTTCTTCTGAGTTTTAGAATTTGCATTGAAACAGTGTTCTTCAAAGTGAAGACTACAAATTGCACTAAGTTTTCTGGGAATCCATGACTCCTCTCTTCTAACAGCTGCAACCCACTTTCGTCTTCTAGCAGGATCTCGAGGAAATCTGCAAAGCAATATTAGGGCATTAAATATCTTCCCATAGAATGGACTAACTAGGTAGGTAGGTACCCTAGTTGCTACATACCTATAGGTAAGTACCTACGTTGATGGGAAACAAACATTTCTTAAAAGTGAATGTAAGAAACTTACAAATGTAGAGAGACTTTATTTTCACCACCACCGTAGCTTTTGCACCATTTAACAGCGCATTTCGTCATTTTTCATTCATGATGCTTCCATGAGCGTCCATTGCAGAGTGGCACGAAAAAATCATTACTAGGCCAAAACATGATTGGTTCGAGACTAGCTTGAAATATCCTCCAGGTGGCGTCCCGTAATTGCGTCCTGTAAACATCCATAGACAATATTATGTCTCATTCACAGGATTTGGTTGGCTGCAAAAGAACCCTATAGTCTATTGAGAGAACCGAAGCCTACCTACATTTTCTTCAATATTTCATGCTTTTGATAAACTGAAAAATTAATTGTAAGCCGCGCATTTTTGCTAATGAGGAATGCAAAGATTTTGTTGATTGCTGTCAATGTCAAGTTCAATCGCTATCACTTGTCATAAAAGTCATCGCATCTCTAAAATGAAAATGTCACGAAGTTTTGTTGACAAAAGTTAACTTTTTGTAAAGTTTCAGAACTTTTATTTTAAAATATCTTTACTTTTTATGACAAACAAGACGTAAACCAAATAAATAAAGACAATACAAGTTAGTTCGGTGTAATGGGAAAATCAACAGAGGTCGATGGCGACAATAACCCAACTATGCCTGATTCGGATCCTGCGAAGTTACTGGAGGCTGCCCTGCTTCAAATGGATGGGATTATAGCCGGTAAGTACCTAAATTCAAGGTCGTTATCCCGAATCACTCAACTGAAGGCAAAATTATCCTCATAAACCTTTATTTGTAGGTACATTATTGATTTCATGGTCTACTGGCTATTGAGGTCTCCATTTCCTAATTTATCTAATAAATTGTTCTTAGTTGCTCCTAATACACTTACCAATCCCTGAACATACTACCTGAATCCAAGATTATTGTCTTTAAGTTAGTTGCATATAAAAATAGTGTATGAGGTCTTCAACATTCTTCTTATCTAGTTTTATCAAGGTGTGAATCTTATATCCCCGAAAACGCTTGCATGCTTTTCATTTTACTGTGTACTTATATGAAACTATGTTGAAACGGTTTTGAGCTGTGGTCTCGTCCATAATTGAAAGTCTGATGCGACTCATTGTAACCCTTCGCCTGGCATATTCATACTCATAATATTTTGTTAATATCAGTCAGTAGGGGTTGAGATATGAAGCTGAGCATGATTATCAGATAAGTTTCTGTATATGAATACAAAATCTGGTTTGCAATAATGCAACAATAAGATTTGTACTTTCTGTACAATTTTATTTATTTAAAGTTTATTCAAAAATAATCTATTTGATTCACTCCACCTTACTCTTGATTTTATTACCAAAAGTACTGCTCATAATTTTTTCCTTTTATGAATAATGTGAATTACAAAAGTTCGACCTCCTAACAATTACTATAAATTACAAACAAAAACAAGGTATTCAGCTACTGTGTCATAATAAAATTGTGTGACTCATAAAGTTACAGATTTGCGCACAAAAGGCGGTAGGTAACATCGCCACAGAATACAGTAAAGTTTGTTCTAGACTAGGGGCTGAGAAGTACAAAATTATCACTCGTAAAGTAATAGTAAGTATTTATCAATCTGTGCCAATGCGCATAAATCTCAGACCCTACTAAGAAGTATATGGCGAAAATGTGGTGTAGAAGATGTTTCTACTATACACGTTTTTAAGATCCAGAGGGCTTAGACAACCGGCAGTAGCTATGAATCGAATCGACTTCTACAATCGTCAACGCTTAGACGATAGCGAAGTTCGATTGCTAGCCAAAGTAACCTTCATAAAGCGATCGCCTTGTCTAATCGACTGATCGCTAAAAACCGCGCTTAGTCTATGGTTTTCGTCTTCAAACGTGAAATGTGTCATTGAACTCTGAATGTTCGCCCGGAAAGAGCGCGAAAATTTAAAATTGAGATTGGATTAGAATATTAAAAAGTGAGTTAATGTTTATAGAAACAAATTGCTTTATGTAATAATTTTTAATACACTTTGTCAATAATGTGTTGCAATTATTTTACGTAGATACAATTACGGAAAGTTAAATCTTTGTGCCTATTTTAAGTTTATGGACTATGGAGTTCATAAAATATTAATTTAGTAGGTACCTTACCCACCTACTTACCTTTCTTTGTAATAACAAGAAATTTAGCCTAGGCCTAGTATTAACTAGGCCTAGGCTAATGTACCTATACAGTAGCATAATCTTATATCACATAGTAAGTTTCGAGCCGGAAGGCAATATTGTAAACAATGACGCGTTTCACAAAGATGCCTACTTAGAACGAGAGCGCTTTAGTTTATTTTATGTTATATTACAGCCACGGTGACCTTGATATGGCTCAGTTTAGTGCGCAGAGACGTCTAAGGGCCAAAATTATTTTAACAATCATAAAACAAACAACGAAATACAATTACTTTTTACAACAGCTGTTTATGAAATCGCCATTTTGTTTCGATATCTACAGCATTTTAGCGTTACATTGTCTAGGCCCTCAGAGGGCCTAGACAATGTAACAATCGAATGTCGACTTCGATAGTAGCTAAGTCCAAAAATGTATGGGATTGACATAAGCCTTAGCTAAGTCACGTGATCTGTTGTTAGCGAATCGATTATTGGTAGACAATGTACACACATTTCGATTCCATCAAACGAATCGACAACATCGAACGATGACTTCCATACAAATGCCTAGCCAAGTGGATCATTTGACAAGCGTTTTCGCTTAGTTGTCGATTCTCTTGATGGTAAGGCTAGCGAACGCTAAAATGCTGTAGATATCGAAACAAAATGGCGATTTCATAAACAGCTGTTGTAAAAAGTAATTGTATTTCGTTGTTTGTTTTATGATTGTTAAAATAATTTTGGCCCTTAGACGTCTCTGCGCACTAAACTGAGCCATATCAAGGTCACCGTGGCTGTAATATAACATAAAATAAACTAAAGCGCTCTCGTTCTAAGTAGGCATCTTTGTGAAACGCGTCATTGTTTACAATATTGCCTTCCGGCTCGAAACTTACTATGTGATATAAGATTATGCTACTGTATAGGTACATTAGCCTATTATTTCTTGTTATTACAAAGAAAGGTAAGTAGGTGGGTAAGGTACCTACTAAATTAATATTTTATGAACTCCATAGTCCATAAACTTAAAATAGGCACAAAGATTTAACTTTCCGTAATTGTATCTACGTAAAATAATTGCAACACATTATTGACAAAGTGTATTAAAAATTATTACATAAAGCAATTTGTTTCTATAAACATTAACTCACTTTTTAATATTCTAATCCAATCTCAATTTTAAATTTTCGCGCTCTTTCCGGGCGAACATTCAGAGTTCAATGACACATTTCACGTTTGAAGACGAAAACCATAGACTAAGCGCGGTTTTTAGCGATCAGTCGATTAGACAAGGCGATCGCTTTATGAAGGTTACTTTGGCTAGCAATCGAACTTCGCTATCGTCTAAGCGTTGACGATTGTAGAAGTCGATTCGATTCATAGCTACTGCCGGTTGTCTAAGCCCTCTGGACTCGCGACACTGTCATGAGTCAGAAACGGCGTCCTAACACATTTCATATCTGTAAATATGTACCTACTTACTCTATTCTCAACTGTTTGAAGGATGTAAATTCTGAAACAAAACCAATTAGATTTAAAAAATCTTTCACAAATAGGAGTACCTACCTATCGTATAATCCCTAATAGAAAATTACACTATTTATGAATGTGGTTTTCTTTTCGCTTCAAAGTTGTTACTTTGTGAGTGAAATAGAATTATTATTGAAAAAGAATCGAGTGCTGAAAGTTCGGTTTGTTTCGTCATCGTTGTATTTGAGCACGCGCCTTTTTACGTCGGTAGTTGTTTGGCTGATGATAGGGGAAGGAAGACGTAGGTTGACACAACTCCGTTTACCGCAGCATTTTATGGGAGTAGCAAGTAGTACACGTTTTACGACTAATGATGAAACTAAGAGGTTCAAACCGGTAGTCACCAATTTCAAATCCCACTGCGGCGTTGCGTTGACACCAAGCCTGTAGTTTACGCAGTAAGATGAATCCAATTACAAAAAATGGAATCTAAAGTCATCTTAACAAAGCTTATTTTACGTTATTGCGTATTTGTAGTCACAGAGGCATGTTTCTACCCAATAGGGGTGAGGTTTAAGAGGGTGCAAACTGTTGAATGGGGTGGCTCGACTCGGCGTCAGTCGGTCGCGGCGCGCTACCCTACCGCCACGCGCGGAGCCATCCGTGTACGATACCACGTGGCTATATCTACTACAGAATACACACGACATTTTCTCGTGCGGCAACGTAATAAGCCCTATTCGTGTTTGTATAGTTTAGCGGTTTTGGTCAGGCTCTTGTTGGTAGAGTAATGTCTAATGAGAAACAGGAAGGATGTAAATTAGAAAACCTGAGGTTTAATTAATTGTTAGTGTTCTAGGTATTTTCTATTTTCTTTTTATGGTTTTCTTAGTAAGACAGTGTTAGCCTATTGAGAGAATGGTGCCTCTAGTAACTAGAGGCTTCATTAGTAAGTTGATTGAAGAGATTCTAGTTATTAGTAAGTTGTTAAGCACAACTTTCGAATTTAAAATATTAATCAGTGACATCTTGGGCAAAACAGCTGAGTTGATATTGATACTTTCTTAGTTTCAATAGGCTGCAATGGGCTTGCAACCTGTCTCATAATGAATTGGTAATTAATTATTGGTATTGTAATTGATAGACGTAGGTACGTGACGGACTCTTTCAGTTTGGTAATTCTTTACCGTCGAAGATGAGATTTACTTCTATCTTCTATCCAGTTTGTATTAATGCGCATTTAAATTATCCAAAACAAGAATCCAATTGATACAGCTTCGTCCGCTCTACTTGGCGTGATTCTACCGCACCCCCAGATGGTGCAAGGCCGGTATTCGAACTCACTATCGATGGATTGTAGGTACTTACCCTAAGGCCTACATAGTCCATGAACGGAAAATTGCAGTGCGCGTTGAGCCCCAGCTAATACTAGGACTTAGCTATGTCATCTAGAAGTAGCTGACACTGCGACATGTTTTAAAACAGATTGCACTTTGGAATAGGATCGTAAATCCCGCAGAATTTATGTGATAAAATGTTCGTTGAGAATGAGCGCACATGGTATGGTACTACACGTTATCCGAACTAGTGCCTGCCAAGTGTTCTTTATGGATAAAGTCATAAAAATAGTAATAAAACTAGGTAGGTACTTACCTAATTTTAGCCTCATTAATGTGCCCTAATAAAAACTTCATGTCTTAGTTTAGAAAGCTCTACGTAACGTACCTACGGAAGGGGACAAACCAAACCAATATAATAAGTTGTCTGTTTCCATCTGTTTTATATGGAGGTTTTCCATTCCAAATACCTAGTCTTAGATAAGCTTTAGATCGGGAATAGAAAAGAAACATACAGGTCACTAATCATTGAACCAAAATTACTTCTTGTAGGCATAGTAGTCGTTCATTGGGCATTTCTACAGAAACCGATATAAGTAAACGGTATAAAAATAACGTTTAGCTTTCAATCAATTTAAGAATTTACCTACACATTAGAATCGGCGATTACTGATAAAGTATACCGTAAAGGTTTCAGATAACATTCGAATATTATCTTACCTCGACGATTCGATCGGGTTGCAACGATCGTGGTCACTAGGGAACTGGAACTGGACTAATACAAAAATGAGTTTAAAAAGTATACATTGGTCAGGAACTGATAATGATGATAATGATAATGATAGCCTTTTTATTTTCCAAATCTCATAAGTACATGGTTTTCTTAATTATAATGAACTGTATTTGTTAATATCTTATATCTAATTTTGAATCCTATTGTTAGTATTTATTGATAGAAATGGATCCCTGTTTGGGTAAAGGCAGGATACAGGAACAGATACTTTATCATAATATCGGGGTCGAATGTTCGTTAGAATTATAGATTCAAAATTTGATATAACTACTACTATAGATCGGTAAAGAACAGAGAATTCGGGTGTAGGAATGAGAGACAGTACTGTATAATAATATACACAGAAAGATACAGCAAGATACATGCGAGCAAAAACTCAGCAGCTCCGTCCGGAGTTTTGCTATTATGAAACGACATTGTAATGCTTGTATACGCCCGCCAAGTTTTCAGGAGCTATACTTTACGTAGCAATGTTGCAATCAGAAGCGCTGAGGAAAATTATTCCCTCTAATTATTTATTTATTGTTTATATCTAAGCTATTTCGACTCACTCGCTTAGCAAAGCTTACTTACGAGAAGTGTCTCATTAATCCTAGATTGTTCTTTATAAATCACATTTCAGCTTTATTCAGCGCGACCACTAATGCCCGGTTTCTATATTCAACCGACATTCGTAGGTAAGAGCTACGACTCGTTTCCACATACAAAGTTTGACAGCTAACTTACCGCCGGTTTCTAGCTGTCAAACTTTTGTATGTGGAAACGAGTCGCAGCTCTTACCTACGACTGTCCGTTGAATATAGAAACCGGGGGTAAATGGATGGTTCTATAAGTCTTTGCGAAAAGTTTCAAAATTTTTGATTTGGCCACTATTAAATTATCAAAAAATATCGTATCTTGGTATGAAATTGGATAATTTGAGCTGAGCTGTAGCTTTTAAACATAATGCATTTGCAGTTAGCTTTTATGAAAGGATTAAATGTATTTAAATGCTAGTGTGCTGGCCAAGTTTTAGCTACAGAACGCAGCTACAGGGTAGTAAACAACATTTTACGTAGCACATTTTCAGGTCCAATGTAATTAGTTTCCGTCAACAGTACCAAGACAAGACGTTTGTTTAGTTAAAATCTTACACTGTCAAATTAAGCTATCTGTATAATTATCTAGAAATACAAACATGTATAGTTAATAGCTGAATATTATGTGAATTGATAAATCTTGGTCCAAATATGACTAGGATTGTCTCTCTATCACTCATACCATTCCAAACTGGTTTGGCTCATTATTCAAGTAAAACAGAAAAGAAACAACTTTACATGCTCAAATCTCCAACAGAAATGAAAATACAAAGGAATTTTAATCTAAGTCTGATGGTGGCAAGATTACATTTCTGTCTCCCCTTATCTCTGACGGTTTCATGATACAAATATTTGTTTCGAAATTTTTGTGCACATCTACGTTTTGGTTAGCGATGGTTTATAATAAATGTCGTATTATCTCTGTCCTATTTCTCTTCGTTTTCAAATGTGTTTCCTAGATCATACAAATGCCAATTCCATTATATTTTTATGTCAAGGTACAAAGACCAATTCTTAGAGAAATAAATTAAATGTACTAAGTAATAAGATTATTTCAATCCTTTTTGTGTAAATACGCTACGCTAACGTGAACGTGCTACGATATAATTCACTGAACATTTTATTCCAAGAACCTTTGAGATTAACTTTACTTAATTAACCGTCTATCCTTGCTTCGTCTGAAATACCTACTTTGAAAGCTAAACACTTATTCCTCGGCCTCGTTCGACAAGGTTCATTTATTCTTGTTACGCTGAGCAAAGTTTCGTAATTACAACCCTGCTTGGGTCCAGGGATTGTCTGGTCTCTTTGTAGTCAACAGGTATTCATCAGCCGCCACAAAACCACACATACCAACGCTACGGAATACCCCATTGTCAGATTAGACGAAATACTCAGTAAAAGGTTCTCTTTATCAAGCTTTACTGTATCTCCGCTGAAAAATGTTTGAAATTAACTTCCTGTGGCCTTAGCTTTTGAACCCTTATTTTTTCTCGACTACTCAATGACGGGAAGTACATTTTTCATCTGAATACAAGCCAGGGTTTTCGAGTATACTCACCCAGTTATTTTGTACTCTTAAGGGCCGTGTTCTACAGAATATATTTTTGGACGAGGAATACCTACTTCTTATTCGTAAAAAGATTTTATTCAATCCCATTTCTTTGTTAAGTTTCAAAATGCTCTCTTTAATCTTGCTCTAAGATAGTCTTTGTATAGAATCAGTTTATTGGCAATTTCCCGATTCTGTATAAAAGCATGAAAACAGAGATTCATTGTTTGCGTGAAATATACTGTCTACTGTGTAGTCTAGGCAGATCCATCTATTGACTCCTATCTATCCCACAACGTAACACGATAATATATGAACATCCACATACGTTGGAGGTCTACATCCCGCATTATTGTATTGTATCCGGACAAAGGAGTAATTTGGACGTGCTCTGTCCTCTATTTTACGGTTTTTACGAAGGTTTTTATACATAGTTTTTAGAGCCGCGAAATCGTGGACAAGTATCCAAGACTCCTGAAAAAGATGTGTGTGCTTAAGTTCGAGTGATTACTCGTTTGTACAAGTGCTATACAAGTGTTGTGTGTTGAAATGTGAGGATGCCTGGCTGCTGGCATTTACCGGAGCACGTCACGAGATGGTGGCTATTCGACGTTTGCACCTTCCGGCTGTTTGGAGACCCCGATGTTGGAGATTCACAAATACCGCAGCGTACGTTATTCATCTTCTTCTTTCTCTAGCCATTATACTAAGGGTAAGAAAGGTTTCCACGGATTACCTTGTCTTTGAGTTTTCTCTATCTGTTTCAAGGGTATTGAGATCATCCTACCAAGGCGACGCATTCAAGAACTACATGGAGGCCATTTCTTTATTGTCCAATGTAGGTTAGTCTTCATTCCGTAAGCAGACTACTAATGCTATTTCTGATATAATTCGACTCACTTACTAGAAAAATTACATGGACATTGGACACGTGCCAAGGACGAATTAGTGACACATGCCAGCAAGGAATTGTAATTTAAAAGCCTTGTTTTTATCCAGGATTTGTAAGCTTATTGACAAAATAACTCTAGAAGTCAGAACTGGCTGTAGTCATTATTGTACGTACAATATTCAACGGTCCCTTCACTCTTATTGTTATAATTTTCGTAAAACAATGTATCAAACCGTCT
The DNA here is from genome assembly GCA_963565295.1 of Epirrhoe alternata. Classification (NCBI taxonomy): domain Eukaryota; kingdom Metazoa; phylum Arthropoda; class Insecta; order Lepidoptera; family Geometridae; genus Epirrhoe; species Epirrhoe alternata. The sequence goes on along the minus strand of OY751381.1, from coordinate 3,981,837 downwards.
CGTGGTCTATAATCCAGCACGCGTGGTCGGGTCCAGTACAGATTATATTCTGTATGTGATACAGCCCGCAGAAGGGTTTGTGGATTATCTCTGATATAATAGCCTATGGAACGTGCCTTCAAGGCTCCTAACTGTTTTAATTGTGTCTGCTTCGGTTAATTAGCTTATTTTTATTTTCTGCATTGCAAGCACGTAGCAGCTAGTAGGTACAAAAACTATTTAGTGGAAAATTTAATATGCAATGAGTTTGGAATTATCTTTAATAATCGATAGCCATAAGAAGGCATATGGCTGTCCTATAATATTTTTAAAGACTGGTACGTTAAGTACCAAATAAATTTCTAGTTTTATTAACGGTAGAGCAATTTATCACAGGCAAGAAGGATCTACGACCCATCAATCTCCAGGCATTGTGTCCTTCCTAGTTCCGAAAGTTGAATACTCTTTTAAAAGTTGCTGCTGAAGTTATATATATTTTTATCCTCGTAACTGGGTTGGATAAGCTGTAGTAAGTGCTTAGTTTAACAAAGTGTGTAAGAAGAAAGCTTGTCTAGCTCTATCCCGTTTTCCATGCAATAATAACTGTCAACATAATCGATGGCTACAGTAGCCTCTATTACAGGTGAACGCAGCCTTAGGAGATTAGTTTTGATGCATCGGCTCACGGTAACGGAACGATGCATCATCTTGCTAGGGCTGTGTAGAGTCTGGTTTAAATCCTACCTCATAAAGTGTTAGACAACTCATCGCAAGAGAAAGCCCCTGCGAATCAGAAATTTGGCTTCCGCATTAGTAACTTCTTGTTGACCTATGTTGGTTCTTACTATAGGTATTCTTACTTGTATAACATTAATGTGTATGTTTAGGTATAGCTTATTAAACCCACTCCCTAGTTTCTCGTCTGTAATTGCTCGACGTACTACAGATTTGCTAAAACTTAAAATATAAATCAATGAGGTTATTAAGTTAGCTCGCTCTATTATTCAAAGCTTTCTACCAGGCTGAAGATATTACGAAGTTTTATAATGATGGAGGGTTTTTTTCTCTTTTTGTATTCGAAGCAAAAGCTCCATTGTTCCTAGACGGATGCAATTCACTCAGGCTCCGCGCAATTTGCGCGAGTAGAGTAATTTCGAAGAGATTTGTGTCGCGTGGTTATGTTTATTCCTCTTATACCTTTCTCAATATACTACATAATAATAAATACTTCCCCTTTTATTCGTAATGGAACTTAAAAACATTATTTAAAGTCACGATAAACTTATGAAGTAAAAATTAACGTGATCTTGTTTAGGTACTGTCACTCTTTCCTCTCCCTATTTTAATTGCCATTTGCCACATTATCCATTCATATTTTTGTCCCAAATGTTTTATTCTCTTCCATACTCTTCTTGGTCATCATTCCATGTGCCCGATGGTGAAAGATTTTATCAGACGAATGTACCTATTTCAGAATACCATTGACGAGTGACAATGGGAATTAAAGGGATCATCTCAGCAATGATAATTAAATTAGTGATTTTATATCGTGTATAATATTAAAGGTCACGTTACTTTATCCTTTGTAACTCATATTCCCATGCATATTATGTAACCGAAGTACATAAAAACAATGCTCATTGAAGCATTTCTCAAGATCATGTAGCAGCTTTTGCTTCCGTAAATTAACACCTGGAAATTGATATGAGGTCTCATTTCATTAGTTACAAGCTCGCTCAGTCAGTCTGTATCGTTTTGTCAATCAGTGCACAGTTTTGTTTATGGAGTTTTACTCGTAGCAGTGATTTATTGCATATCAGGTCATCCACTTGAGAACCGCAGTGTACAGGAATTCACCGCATTGTCCAGAGGTTCGGTCGGAATAGTTATTGGTTGGATAATCCGAGAAACTATAACTAGTCTATACATCTATGCTCTAGCTTAGTGACTCTACATTTGCCAGTCGATTTCCATATCATTGAACATAAAAATAATATTCCATTGATATAAAGTACCTAAGTCTTGTTTATTTGACTTCGTACTACGCGTATTCTGCCGTAGAGCATTCGAATGGAACTGATATGACTGAATATTCATCTTTCTATGAATTTATTCATATTTTTTATTAAGGTTCATTGGAGAGTAGAATCTTATTGGTAAATAGATTTTAGTCTTGTTCTGTCGTATCAGTATATGATCTGTTCAATCTCCACAGCTTCGTTTTTGTACGAATTATATTCTGTATAGAGTGTGCGAGGCACCTTAGTACTCGGAGTGTTGGGATCGTTCGTGCGTGTTCGTACGAGACTAGAATTTGTACAAAAACGCATCCAAAGTGCGGCTGGCCTAATATGTGACATAATTCGCTCCTAGTGCTCTGGTGGGCTAGTATTTATAAAAGCTGGTATGTTTCCGCAGAGGCAGGCGGCACGGGCGGGGGAGGAACGAGTGGGCCGGGGCGAGCGGCGCGCGCGCGGGCCTTGGAGCTGGCGCAGCAGCTGGCTTCGTCGCTGCAGCACGCCGTGCCGCCGCCGCCGCGGCCCGACTTCACCACCGCAAGCGCCATCCTGCGCTGGCTCAGTCAGAACAACAACAACTCTGTCGCACTCGTGAGTATATCTCTTATTTATTTGGTGCATGAAAAAAGCCGCTTGTAGGCGCAAAAAGTTCGAAAGAACTAATGACACGATAAGAAGATGATTCATTTGGTAAAATCAACAGCTTTAAAGCAGGATAACATTTGAAGTAGATTCGAAAGCAAGGTTTACACGAGTAGGCTTGTTACTTTAAAGGAGTATGTTTGGGTTCCACTTCAAAATCCTCGTGAGTACATTGGGTGTGTTTCTTGTTAGCTTATAAGGGAGTCGTAATAATACTTTCAATATACCAATTTTCAATATTCGAAAGAAAGGATAAGAAGATTAGATTTTACAGTATGTATCATAATGTGAAAATTTAAATTTGTTAAGATAACTATTAGAAAATACACAAATATTAGGTCAGTAATACACAAAGGGGCGACATATTGCGCGTCGCCTTTTTATCGGGGCTCTCGCAAATTTTGAACGACACGATAAGGAGCTTTATAGAAAAGCTATTTATTATTCGTGTGCCTGCGATCAATTTCCACATCTGTGGTGTGTTCTTATTCTTACACTACGTACGGCTTCTCGTGTCTAAATAAAAGTACACGTGCCAATGATATTTTATTCATTGACACGTGCTTTAGCTTTTTAAAACTTTGTGCACGTTGCGAACAACGCGGAGATTCGTTAAGAGAGTTTTTTGTTTTTGAATTGTGAAACGATACTTAACTTACATGTGTTTTATAACTTGAAATGTTCATTAACTTCTTCTATTACATTATACAGATTTGACAGAGATTATAAGTTTCTCTCAATTTCGTCGCGTAACTGCATGGTAAAGTTCAGTAAACCAGGTATAATTTAAGAGCTTGAAGCGAAGTCTCTATTAAAAGTAGAGCAACAACTTGGTTCGTTCACAAAGGTCACTTCAGTCAGCATCTTAAACTTGTAATTGAATTAGAGAGAAGTCTTCAACTGTCACAGGTGTGGCAACTCCGTGAAGTGCTACAATTTTAAATTGAAGTGTCTACGGCGCTTCTCTATCCGAAGCGGAGTTCGATGGCGACCGCCTGAATTATTTTCATAATTAAAAGTTTCTACTTCCGCGACTCCGGGGCACTGGTTTGATTAAATCAGCTTTAATATTTTGACAAGAAGTTTTATTACATGAAATAAAAAGAAAACAAAATATGCTCGCTCACGGTTGACAAGAGAATTGGTAAAGCATTAGAAATCCTGCCTACTCCCTTAGACATCTTCAAAGGATCTGGAATATAAAGATCTGAGAGAATGTCTACCGCGCCTTGGGGATACAGTCGTGACCCTGTTTACGTTTACGTAGAAATCCTTTGAGTTCACTTGACGATATCTGAGACGGATAATGAGAGACTTGACCTCATACTAACTTAACCCTTACAGATCTGATAAAACTATAACATACACCGAGTATTACCAAAAAAGAAATTGTTGTGGTTTTATTTGATTAGTTTTTTTTGATTTGATTAGATTTGATGATATTTTAAATTTTTTAAGATCATTGGAAGTATATCATAAAGACATGCTCCTGAATCTATCTTCCATTCAGCGAACGTAACAAGAATCTAAAGATTCTTGTTACGTTCGCTGAATGGAAAAAAAATAAAAAATATTAAAAATACAAACACGTAAACGTGTTTGTATTTTTAACACAGAACAGAACATAATAAATTTATGTGAAAATGTTAGCAAAACTCCATACGGTGCGGGTATCGTCGTTGGCAATATTTTGCGAAATTAAGTGAGCAGAAAATCAAATAGAGGTTCCCCTTAGGTTTAACATTCCCATTTTTATTATATTTACACAAAATAGTTTTTTGTGTTTATGTTATCTTATCAGCGAGCGACAGAACTAACAATGAAATGAAAATTCTGGTGGAATACGTAATTTAATAGCACTCTTTTAATTACATCTTGCTTGACCTTTACTTGACAGCTCGGAAATTGGAAGACTCTTGATGCCGGAAATTTCTTCCCCTAAAGAATGTCTCAAGTGTCTAGGGAATCGCTCTAATCAAATATTGGGAACAAAAACGTTCTAAACTTTGACATCAGTACCTACCTGCAGTACTTAATTCCAAATGTGTTTAGTGGTTGGAGTGTGGATTGTAATACTTTAAGCTGGGTACTGACCAACGTTACGAGGTGTAATGTAACGTGTTACACAGCGAGAGTTCGTGTAGTACGGGGAAACAAGGCCCTCGCAGCGAGCAACGAGCGGGTTTTAGACGGATTTTAGCCCACGGCGCAGCGTAACGTAACATGCTCGCTGCGAATGTTGTATTACACCTCGTAACGTTGGTCAGTACCCGGCTTTAAGCTTCGAATGTATTCTAAGTAGGATTAGTAAGTCGATACTTTTGTCACTTAAATAAAAACCCTCTTCTACTTTAGACTGGACTCCGCACACTTTTAGTAGCTAAGTGTATGTTACCTATCGTTTTGAAGTGCAGCCTTTGAAATATGAAGGCAGAATGATAAAAACAAAGAGGTGTGCCCAGGTGTTCACGCAAGCCATTGCGCGGCTTACGGGAAACTCCAGGACCCGTGAAGCGGCTTTGTACAAGAGAGCTCTAATTGCTCACCCTCTCAGCTCCCGGCTCGTGCTCGACGGCGTGGATTTATTCGCAAACGGTGCACCTTACAAACCGCTTCGAAATAAACGGTTTGCCCAGCTGATTGTTACAGAATTCGTTTAAATGCACGAGTCTATTTGGTGATTGCCGCGAGCCAAACTGCACAGAACTCGCTGTTATTTTGTGATAACATTCAAACTGAAATCATCAAACTCAAACATGAAATGAGCTCTGTAATTTATGGTAGTCGGATTGCAGTTGGCATTGATCTATTAAATATTCAAATCAGGATGCCAAACCAACTGTGAATGTACAAAGTTGGAAAGCGTGTAGTCGAGAGAGCTTTAAAATTGGCAGATATTTCCATAAAAATATACAGACGGTATGTTTGCCTAGCTCAAAGGCAGACAAGAGAAATAAATTGCGAATACACTTAAACTATGAATATTCATTGATATTTCGCTGTCGGTCCATTGGCACAAACTCTGTTACCGGACACTCTTCAATGGAGCGAGTTTTCACCATGGGACCGATAATTAAATTTCTCTTGTGTGCTGTTCAAGCAATTTTCGCGGTAATTGTTTTTTGACTCGCATTCGAATTGCTTACCGATCCTATCGGTTACACAACTAATCCAAAGTCGTATTGTGGATTAAATACAACTCTCAGACGAAAATATATCTTTTGTGATTTTATTTTGGTTGGTCTGATTGCTGTAAACTGGGACATCTTTTGTATGCTGTTATATGTGTTATGTTATCCTGGTTACGGTCGGACTGATGCGCCGACCGCCGGGTGCCTTTTCTTGGCGAAGATTAAAAGCAATTTTCTGAATGAGTTTGCTGGTCTGTTTATACGAGTAGGTAATAATTAATAATCATCAAGAACAAAATGTTCAATTGCATTGTTTTTATTCCTACCTACTCCAAAACGGTCCCGTACTATCTAACAACTCTATTTGTTTTATCAGGTTTTAATGAGGTCAAGTTCCTTCATTTATCATTCTTTTCATTGGTAAAACGCACTGGGGTACCAGGTGACACGTATGCTATTCACTGTCCGTCATACAACCTGAATAGAAGGATATGAAAGGACTCTGTAATGTTTACTGCACTGGCTTCACATGACGGCACTTAGGCATTCATTGCCGCACCAACACCGCATCCTAGCTATCTACTCTGTGTCCTCCGTGTGGGGTAACTAACCTCGCTGAATGCCTTATTATGCTCACCTACATACTTATGCTTGAGTTCCGTATATTCATGCTAAAGTGACTGCAGATAGCAGGTATGCTAAGTTACTGTATCGTTTTTTCCATGCTCTAATTCTGATGTTTGTTTGAATTAAAGAATTAACTTGGTTCTTGCGCAAATTAGATTTACAGCGGAGTGCTCGTTCTTAGACAATTTGTACCCGTTCACTGCCACTTCTGTCAGACAGCCAGCACAACATTGTTACAGAAAACAAAACTGTTTCAATGTGGACGCCTCATAAAAATTTGGATTATAAACTCCAAGAGTTGCCGGGCCACGGTCGACGGTCGTTATTAGAACTTAATCGATTTCAAATACTCGTAGTCTAATCGATTAAATGTTCCTACATTATAGTAAATTGCAATTCGATAAGCGAAGCGAGCAAGTTAAAGTTACTGACTGGTGTTGGGATTATTTACTGAACTGTAAATTTTTGATTAAATCCTCGGTGCGCGATCACGGACTAGCCATCCAGAATCCAGATATTTCATTTGATATTTTGAAGGTGCAGCACCAGAGATATAAATTGACACAAAATTTAGAGGACTGGGGAAACCTCTCTCGATATTTTGTAAATTTTTGCAATATGATTTGAAACATTAATAAAACGTGGTCTGGCATATAAACGACGGCTTTGTTAACTAGTTTTTTTGTGTCGTATTTTATGAATATTTACACTATTTTGTTCATAGTATTAATTTGAAAAGGAAGTGCGCTAACCGCCTGCCTAGTTTCAGGCCAGGGAGCGTCCATTAGCGCTAATTAGAATTTCTCTAAGCCTCCCCTCTCCTACCTGAATGTCACGTCGGTTATTGCTTTAGGAATATTGCAAACTATCGCGTTTAATTTCACGCTTCACATTGAACATGAATCCCGTAATTGAATGTGCATTGGTGAATTTGGCAATGGATCAGTGCATCATGTGAAAGGAATTTCAATATATGTTTCAAATTGAAAATTGGAACTACCCCTTAGAAAAAAAAACAAATTGTAATAACGCTGTATTATTGCTGAATGATGCGTAAATCTGCGTAATATGTAAAGAATTCGTGTTTACAAAGATAGCGCTTGGGATTCCTCCTACATTATGACTACACTTTTGATATTTCAATATTCGTAACCACTGAATGGCTATGTGAACAGGACGAACACAAAGCCTGTTTGACCTACTCTTAGAGTAGATCTATGCGGGTTGCTGCTGTATTCATGGACAAAAATCGTTGGCCTCACTTTCCGTGTTTTCATTGTTACATCTTAAAATTTCTTGTCTCTAAATCTATCAAACATTCATGAAAAGGACTGGATTTTACTTTGCAAGGGGTAGAGCAGTGAGCTAACAAGTATCTCTATTATAATGTTATCTTCCTCTTTAAATATCTTGCAAAGTACCAAACGCTAAGGAGGCTCATTATTCATGCTCTTTGAAAATTGATCTAAGCTACTTTTAATATCATTAAAAATTATTTAAAGTTTAAAATTTCAGTATGAGTGCTATCCTAAATCAAACGTAATTATACAATTTTTAGTGGATTTTGGCAATAAAATCAAACAAATCTTTCTTTAAAAGTAGGTACTAATTTATACAAATGCATTAGAAGTGGTAAGTGTTTCTTTGGTAGTTTCATGGCTCATTCATATTCAGCGCGTTCCATCACTTTCCTTGCAGTCTCTTTCCTAGTAAAATAGAGGCGTAATAGGCTTATCTAAATTGAGGCGTCATGATGAATTTAGGAACGTAATTAATGTCGGTATACCAGCAGAGCAATATTGAATATTCGGTGTTCCGTAGTTCGTGTTATAATGCCTGGTAGGCAAGGTATCTGCCCTCCCATATTGTGCGATTCATTGTTCGAATTGATCACTGGCACCGGAATAAGTATTGGGTTATTGATACTAGTCTGCTGAACTATAAAAGCTATCATGGATACACTTGGGTTATGTTATTAAATAATATGGTTGATGTGTTTTCAATGTAAACAAAGTAGCCAAACAATTTTTGCGAAGAATTATCACGAACGGTAAAAACGTTTTTGCAGAAGCCCGGCATGATATTAAACTGTCACTTGAGGATTGATTGAACTCTCGTACTGTATCGTGATTGACATCTAAATCAGGGATCCGTCGTTTTTATCCCGGTCGAAATTGAATTCCTTGTCAGCACCAAATATGGTTTGTTTTGCCTAAAGTAAATATTTGCGTTCGAGAATGGGTAAATAGTCTGTGGGACGAGTGTAAAGGTCATTTGGCATGCTCCCGGCAATGCTCATCAGCGCGACAGGCGTGAAAGTAGGCTCCACCGCGTTTCCGCCTCGCGCCACCCGCTTCCGTACACCCCACATACCTTTCTCTTGAACAATCAGTAATTGAATAGCACATTATCGACAGGAACTTGGAGCAAAATAAACGAGCCTGTTTTCACGCTTACTTAATATATAAATTGATTTAAAGCAAAACAGTTAAGCAAACCTTTCTTCAAGCGGTATGTCTTTCATATTTTAAATTGGCGCCCAACACGGGGCTCAAGATGACCATTCGAAAATAATTTAAAATCCAATCCTAAACAATCTTATTTTACTATACATATTGCAATAGTTTTTAGATCCGATCAAACGAAATCAACAAGGACGTGTCTGCAGACGACAATTTAACGTTATGTGAGTTGACTAGAAAGCGCAGAATGCAGATCTGTCTGAGATAAAAATGTAAACTACATATTGTGGATGCCGAGCTTACGAAGGGGAAATGCTTGGATTTTATTATAAAGTACTGAGTAACAAAAAATATATATTTTCTTGAAGATTTTGCCCTAAGAATTTTTTAGCTTATTCGTAGGCAAATTGTTATCAACCTGAGGTATTTAATCAATATTTGTAGATACGATAGCTTTTAAAATATACTTATGCGCTATGTGTTTATAGCTTTGTAGGTACTTAAACTTAAAGCTGGCTGGGAAAGTTATAACGTCGTAAGTAAAAAATTAGATTTTCCATCAGAACTTTCAAAGTGTACACGAGTCACGAACCAAACAATGCCGTCTGGAAAGTTAAAAATGGCCTTAAGTATTTGATTTCATTCTCGCCACTGCATCTTTCTATTGCAACAATAACAACAACAGTCTGTTGGGAACATCGATATCCTCAAGGCAATTTCTCGATTTCTAGTTTATTGCATTATATTTTTAAGTTTAACTTCTTTTCCATACAATTTTGTATAAGTATTTATTTATTCCATACCTATTATAATACATCGGTTGTATGGAATTATTGCTCTATGGATAGCAAGATATATGAAAATAACTAGATCAAAGGAAACGGACTGTGAAATGACCCTTGAGACATAATACTTCAGCTCACTAGTGGTAAACCTGGCAATAATTATGATTAAAATACAACCAACATCCCTGACGGCCTTGAGAGTAAATAGTATTTGCATATTTCATGACACATATCCTGGAAAATTATAAATTAGAAGCGGTAGCTGTAACCTTATTAAACGTGGCGTACTGAAGTCGACTATTCCCAGGGGCTCACCACCAACAGAGTTGCTCAAAAGCTGGAGTTTAGTTAAAAAACTAAAAATGATTCAACTAGTTCATTAATTAAGTTTAGTGATATGAACATGTATTCAGTAAAACAGAAGCCCTTATCATCAAATATCATCTTACACAAGGACGAGTTCTTCCTTGATGCTAGACGAAAAATTTGTAATCTTGGAAAAGGGATGTGGCATGCTCTTTATGGCGAAGAGAAACATCTTGAGGAATCAGGAAAATAGCATTCTAGGTTGTTAGTCACTTTAAATGGCTATATACAAATAATCTTAAAAGCTTGTAGATGTTTACTGTATCATTCGTACTTCTGTTTGCGATTACAAAGAAACATGGTTTATCACCAACAAATGAAATCGAAGAAGTCGAGTGATCTAGCCAATACCTAATTGGTCTGTGGTTATAGGCAAGTGTATGTTGCGTACTCATTGACGTCTGCACTGTTTACAATGCTGCCTCGGCAGAGCCTGTGCAAAGAGTAATTTAAAATTCAGAGCGTTTTCAGTCGTGAACTCTGCACGTATATTGGATATCCGGGACCCGTAGGTGGAAAGTTTTTTTCTGGTGTCCCTAGTTGTAGTATTCTGGAGGAAGGATTAAGGATTAGGAACATACTTATTTATAATGGTTCCTTGCCGTGTTGGCCGAATGGGGTAGTGCCTCGACTTTCAATCCGAGGGTCCGTGGGTTCGAATCCTGGCCGTGCAACAATGGATTTTTCGCTTCGTAAAATTTATATGCACTACTTTACACAACATGAGCTCTTAACGGCGAAGGAAAACATCCTGAGGAAACCCGCAGCTTATTCAGCTCCCACGTATTGACGCCGTCTTTCCTGTGGGCCGAGATTATAGTTGAGGTGCTGGGCAAGCCTCAAACAATGTTCCAGGCACTACAGCGTCCCGTTAAGTGTAGGCATAGGTTGCCTCCTGACCTGACGCTGTATAAATCATCTAATATAGATAGATGTAAAGGCCTAAGTTTTCTGTTTTTAAGGCAATCGTTTATAATTAATTATTATACCTCATCATCCCCACTATTTCCCTGTCTTACTTATGCAACTTCTTGCATGGCCTCATTCAATGGTTGTTTCGCTAAAATGTTATGCATAACTTTGGCTGTCTATAATTTACTCCTATGAAACTTAAAAAAAACTAGCAACAGCTATGTTCCGTACTTTGAATGCTACTTACAAAAATACGGAATACAAACAGCCCTATTCTAGTTATGCAACTTGCATTCTAAATATTGAACAAAACAATGCTTCCTGATTACGAAATCCTGTACCTATTTCGTTGCCAACGCGTTAATAACGATTGACCCAAATGATCTCTCGCGGAAACATTATGGTTTCACTGTTTCACCAGCTAATCATTAAATGGAGCAATGTTATTATCTTGAACACGTTTTATTTATACTATCATCCCGGAGTTATAAAACAAGCTTTAGAAACTGTAGAAAGAAACTTAACTTTTCGCACTTCAGTAATGTTCATACAGTCGTGCCAGTTGCTGTTCAGGGCATAAACAAAATTTTGTAATTGCAAAATATCTTCCGAGTTAATTTCCTTCGTATTAAAATTTTGCAATCGTCCATCTACATAGAATGATTGACATTCAGTGGCTCTATCTCGCTAGTTAGTATTCTCACTATTACATTGTCCGCCCGCCCAAGTCCATTTGCCGCCCACCGGGCCGGGGTGTTGACCCTACTATTTCGCACATTTTGTTTTATTTTCATCATGACAAAAATGTTCATTATTCTGTTGTCTTGCCTGTTGTATTATTTTAAACTGCTAGCACAATTTAATAATTTTTTTCTTTTCATTACTCTTTTATTGTTTCAATTAGTAGAACAAGAGGCTTTTTGTTGAAACTAACCTAACTAAGCTGGCATCTTTTTGCACTTTCCACTGACTGGTATGAGCGCAGCGGCACTGCAAATTCCATTTTTATTTCCAATTTTTTTTTGCCTGCTTCTGTTCTGATATTTTTCAGGCTGTTCTTTATTATGACTTCAAATCTAATTTGTAACAATAAAATAATGTTACCGTGGGTTCTGCCGATGACACAGATGTATCTAAATGTAGAGGCGTTTGTTTTGACATGAGAAGATATCGTTTGTGCCACTAACAGTACAATAATAGTCCACCCGGCGGAAAACGATGACACGAAACTCTACCATCAGTTTGAAACATTCGTTCGTAACGTTCAAAGTTTCTTGTGATTATGCGAATTTATTGTTAAACGAGGAAGTGCATCTTTGGATCATTTGCTTCACTAAAAATATAAACAAAACTTACGTTGGTATGTACATTTCTAATTTCATAAGTGCTTGTAATAACATTTTATTAATCTAACGAGCTATCTTGGCTGTCCCGAGAGTGATCAAACTAAAATGTCCTACAGGACACGGAAAGTAGGATAATATACGAGTATTTACAATACTCGTATATTATCCTACTTTCCGTGTCTAGACAAATCGATTGCATCAGCAAACTGTATAACAAGTACCAAGAAGCTTAAACTTGGTCCAGCAAGCCATTTGCGCTCACGTTAGTGGGAGGTAGTCTGTCGCTGTCAACTTCAGGCCTGACTTGTTATTGTGTTTTAATTTTTTTACAACGTGCAACATGGAATTTTCAATTATGCTTACAGCTTGCCAATTTTATTTGCCAAGGATGGTTTACTTAAATAAAACACAACTTACATCCAAAAGCTTTCCATTTTTTTATCTATACATATTCAATTCGAAAATATGCTAGCTTATAACTCAATTGATAACTAGCGAGACATTTTTACAATAAATATCAAAATGTTCGAATAAAATAGCCATCACTTTACAATCACTATCTCACCCGTAGCAATGATCAATAAACACGCATGTACAATACATTGTAGGTGTTATAATGAGTACTACCTATCAACACACTATCAATTAATTCAATTGAATAGGTAGACCATTGGAAGTTGATATAATTTGTTCTTCTTGAACATATTTATTATTTCCATCCGTGTCTTATTTGCGATCGATGTGGAAACATTTATACAAATGGACTTGCTTTGCTTTTATTTTCTGTAGGTAGGTACTGTGTAAATGTGTTTGATATTTTACTGCGTGACTGAAAAGTATTGAAAAACGATCTATCTGCAGTTAAACCGTGTTTAGAAGTTTTACGCCTATTGTCTAAATATTTGCGTCTATTTATAGACGTTTTCTAACACGTGCTCCCCCTCTCTTTGTTAAGTATTAAACTGAGCCCCTGTCGGATATATGCCGACATCACAGCTGTCGGGCTATTTTCGAGTCATACCGGACTTTCGTTTAAGATGACTACAAATTATTTGGTTTCCCCTGAGCACAATTCAAAATACCAAACCCCTCAAATAGAAAGATTTCGATTTACGACTGAGGTCAATTACAAATTGGTTTCGTTCAGGATTGTACTTCCTCTATACGACGGGAAAACATATTTTTATTATTCGCACTTTGGGAATATGCTGCATTTATTCTACTAGCAAGAGGCACGTGCGTAAAAGTAAGAGTAGCAGTTTGCTTCACTCGCTCTCCGCGACCTCGTTTGCATCGATAAGTAATGATTCGAGCTTTCAGCATTAACGGCTTTTCCTTTTGAGCGCTTCATTTAATTAAAATTTGAGTGACTTCAATTGCCTTAAAATCATAGCATATTGTGTAAGTCAGAAGATGTAAGAGCTTGTAACTTTGTTAGTCTCGCCGTTTCAGCGACGCTGGTCGGTTTAATTGCTCGCAAAATTCAAGTTTTAACGCACGAAATTCAAACTTCTCTGTGCCCTGTTTTAACCCACCCCAGTGGCAGAGTTAGGTATGTAGCGGTTACAGACCAATTCACAGTATGAGAATTGGCAATCGAAATACGTGACCAAATATTTTCCTAGTTTTATGTGAATAAAAAATATAAACTAGTAGCTGCGCTCCCGCGGTCTCTTGAGGATTTGAATTTTTTTTTCGGGATAAAAAGTAGCCTATGTAAGGATATAGGCATGTATCCCAGGGAAGGCCCTGGGATACATCCTTTATCCGTGCCAATTTTCAGCCTAATCTGTTCAGCTGTTTGGGCGTGAAAAGGTAACAAACAAACAGAGATACTTTCACATTCATAATATTAGTTTGGAAGTATGGATATTTTACATCTACAATCTGTTATTTTTGGGATCATTAGCAAAAAAACTTTATCCATACTAATAATATAAACGTGAAAGTAACTCTGTCTGTCTGTCTGTCTATCTGTCTGTCTGTCTGTCTGTCTGTCTGTCTGTTTGTTACCTTTTCACGCCCAAACCACTGAACCGATTAGGCTGAAAATTGGCATGGATAAAGGTTGTATCCCAGGGACGGACATAGGCTACTTTTTATCCCGAAAAAATCCCTAGGGACCGCGGGTTACACCGCGGGAGCGCAGCTAGTATGAAATAAGGCATTGTTTTTCAGGCTGAAACTCAAATATTTGTAAGCGTTGAACATAGGAGGGTTATTCGGAATGAATTGTCTGAAGCAGGGAACTAAGGAATACGACACAGTAGAGCCGAGCGCGCCGCCCTACTATCCGCCGCAGCTGCCCTACAATCCTCATTTTATCCAACCGCACGTTATAAATGTATCAGATAATCTAGGATTTATATACACTTGGGGTGCATCCGATAATGATGCAGATATTGAACACCCCGATGAAGGGCTGGCGAGGGTACGCCGAAGGCAACGCTCGCTCTATGAAGGCGTGAACTATGTGCCGGTGAGTGTGTTGCATTTGCCGTGTTAATGTTTGTTTACATCGTATCTGATATGTATAACGTTGTTTTATGACGAACGTGAAACATGACTTGTTTTTAATGTAACTAACTTAATAGTACAGTGACTACTATGCATAACAAAGAGTGGTTGTTTACGTGATTAGCTTTCTGAAACCTAATAAAACATGGATCAAAGCGAGAAGGGTGTTCGGAATGCATTAGGCGCATATACTGCGATCTATTTCCGGGCGCGGGCGTCGGCCCTACTCCAGCAAGCTCAGCTCATTTTAAACGAAAACATGCGTGAGCTCGGCCGCGGGGGCTCACTCGTCGCAGCCACCATAGCGGCGCTTAATAGTCGAACCGGCGCCGAAGATAAGCCCAGACCATCCAAGGCGCGCGCGCAATCCGCCCAAAACAAATGTCCGCGAATAAAAGAAGAGAACTGCGAGGGTCGGTCGTGTCGCACGTCCGGATACAGTGAGCGTCCTCTATCGACGGCATCCGAAGCCTCAGAACGCGATTCCGCTTCCGTGCAATCCAGCGAGGAGCCGCCCCCACAAGATAGTACGTAATTCGCGTTCGCGGACGAGTCACTGACGTAGCGTAATACTGGAAGTAAGCCAAACTGTAAATAGCGATTCGTAGGTGACTCGTACCGAGTTCGTCGCGCAGTGTCACATCGGCGGTGCCTCATGTCCGACTGCGAATACTTAACGGAGCCTTACGACGAGGAGCAGCAGGAGCGCGCGGCGGCGGCGGCGGCGGCCGGCTACCCCGCCGTGCGCTCCTACCTGTACTCGCCCATGGGTGAGTGCGCAGGGGACGTGAGGCTCGCGCCGCCCGCCGCGATCTTGACCGATTATCTCGTAACAGGCGGCGACTCCGATAGTCCCGACGAGGCCACGGTGAAGTGCACGGCGTGGTCGCAGGCCTCGGTTACCGCGAACCGCGTCAACTCGTCGGGGACCGAGTCTAGCAGCTCGAGCGACGAGGAGTCCGACGGGCACGGCTACGAACCTCGGAGCGATAACAACTACCGGACTCTGACGCCGAGCAGACGTCTCGATAACTCGACCCGGCGTGATGATGATTTCAAATGGATGCCAACTGGAAACATAGTGGACGACAACGTCACCGAACCCGCATCGATGGATGCGAGAACGGAGGAGTACACCTCGGCGAGCTTGGATAGGCGGCGCCGAGCGCCTTCGGACCGCAGTGATCGAGATCGGAAATCGAGGTCCTCGGTGGCATCCAAACCGCCTCAGCACCCGAGCGTGCGTGCATCGCCGAGACCTCGTCGCTTTCGGGACGAGGAAACTGAAACTCCCCCTGAGCTGCAGAGACGTTGGAACTCTTATGAGCATTTCCGTTGGCCAGATGGGTCGGGCGGTCCGGCGGCGGGTCCGGGCTGGTGGCCGCCCGTGTGCTGGTGCCACGGTCCGCCGCCGCCGCCGCCCTGCTGCATGCACGACCGCTCCTGGCCCTCACATCCCTCGCTGCCGCCGCCCGCTCGGGGGTATAACAAGGTATGAATATTGATGTTTCGTCCTCGGATCCATTGCTGTAGGAATCATCGCTGCATGCAAAATTGCATAATTATTTTACTCATGTTTAATTGGTAAATAATATGTATTAATTATAAATAGCGTTCGTGTCGTTTTCGGGTTGTATAAAACTGTTGTGTTGATTACAAATTGTGTTATTTATGATCCAGGGTGATTTCATCATTGTATTTTAACAAATTTTTTTTCTATAACTGTCCCTAACTGCTATTTACTTACTTACATAACTTTTTGTATGAATTTACGTAGGCAGGTGCTGTGCCTAAACTCCTCATATAAACAAGCGTCATTTACGTACAAAATAATGGGTGTCTACGAGTTTTTACTAAATTTAACTGTATAAATAAAGACAACATCCTTAAATCATAATATAATTGCTCTCTTGAAAGCAATTGCCATAACTGCTGGTTTATAGCTATTTTTAAAATACGGTACAAATGATAATAATGTTACAAAAAATTATCGAATACAGTTTATGTATACGTTCTACTTGTACTAAATTCGTTCTTGTTGTTTCAGAACGATGCAGAAGACCGCGTGCGAAGGCTGGAAGCGGACAAGGAAAGCCTGCATTTGCAGGTGCAAGTCCTTTCAGAACAGATCCAGGCTCAGAGCGAGAAAATGGCGGATTTGGAGAGGGCACTACACGAGACTAGGCAGAGGCTGGACGACAGCGATCAGAGACTACAAAAGGTAACCTAAACCTTTATGATTATATTATGTAGTGTGCCTAGTCCAAATTAGTCTCTACTCCTCTTTCGAATTCACTTTACTCACTTTCAATTTATAGTTCTCTTTTCAATCTTTACGATAAAGATAATCCTGATGTTAGAAAATTAAAATTACCTACCAAAAGTAAGTAGTAGTAGCAGTTCTTAACTAAGCACAAAAACGGCAAAACTTCTAGTTTGAGCCTGGCTCCATCTGGGACTCTATAGTCTTCGTTTTATTTTTATTTTTGGTTCAACCTATCTCGTCCCACTGCTAGGCAAAGGTCTGCCCCAAACTCTTTCAATTCTCTGCCAGGTTCCACCAATCTCTCAATCCTCAAAAGCATCGATGTCATCTCGCTTTATATGAAATCCACATAAATGACTTGCTTCTGATAAAATTAAGCAATAATTGTACAAACATCTAAAAGGCTTAGCTCAAAGTTGATACAAGTTTGCTGGACAAGCAAATCGAAACTGGACCACAAAGATACGATCGCGAAGTTCTTACAACTGTCACGGCAAGTTGAAGCTTGTCTTGCTTCTTGCACCGAGTTTCGAATTCATTGTTCGTCATGGAAATCTGTTCTCGTCAGTTATAAATGCTTAAATCACAGCAAGACTGGTAAACTGCTTAGCATTCAGCGCGTCCTAAATCCCTGCGGAACGGGGACAGGGATGGGCTAAGAACTTTATTTTGGGGCATCTTAGCAAGGCAATAAATATAATTTGTACAGACCAGGATTATTGCATAAATAGTAATTTTTCTTATGAATAGCGTCAAGGCTCTCGCTTTGCTCGTTTCTGTGTCATACATAAAACATCAGAATTTCAGTTTACATGTAGTCCTGTAAAGATGTTAGTCTAACCATCTTCAAAGTATTTAGAGTGCTTGATGCTCTCTAGCTGGGCCAGGAAGAGGGTGACTGTCAAGGAATGCTATTGTGCGCCTGTTCAATTTAATTTTATTCGTACCTAATAATAGTTGATTTGGCCCTAAGCCCTTCCAGCTAGGGTCCTGGATGGTCCTATTGAATAATCATGATAGTTGTGGGCCGCAATTCCGCACAGCACTCAGACTTGGCCCGGTTCTTCACGAGTTACGAGTGCTATTATCCGTAACGAAATCTCTCTTAGTCAAGATTAAATAATGCCATGTCGGTATTCGTGTCGCGAACCCACGGGCCTCATATACCCCGCAGCCCGAGATAAGGATGGGTCTAGTCTATATAACTACCGTAAACTGTACGTTTACTATTGAATCGGAGTGTCTATTTGATATTCGGTTACTTGTGCAACCATTTATTACCTTTGTCAGTGTGACTGTAGATTAAAATAACTCGTAGTTACCTTCGATACCCACACAAGATTTTTTTAATGTGTGTATGTGTGCATCGTGTAAAGCTGTCCTGCATTAATACTGCAGATGCGAATAAATGTTTCTCTTTTAATAAATTCACTTTATTGACATTAACTTTATAATATTAGGCAATAAAAGCAACTGGAAATCCGATTCTTGTACGTAACTTTTCTCGGAATGCTAACATTTAGGAGTTTATTTTCCTGGGTGATGCCATAACTGAGCGTCGGATTTTATTTATTTAGCTTTTACTGCTGCTGTGTTCTGGTTTCTGTCTATCGGTCCAACAACAGAATTTCAATCTATTAGAATTGATCAAATCAATGATGCTGACTCAATTCTGCAGAAATAGGTCTACGAGGTTTGTTTTACATGTAGTAGTTTTTATGGTTTTGAGCAAAGCAAGCCACGTAATTTCATCAAATCAAATGAAAATGTAGGTCTAATTCTATTTTAAATGTATCAGTTGAGCTATCTCTAGACTAGATCGTTTTTACGACGATCCTTAGATAGCTTGACTGATTCTATTGTATTTGTAGTATTGTATATTGTAGTAGCTTAGTTTCTTTAAATAAATGTAAATGTAATCAATTTTAGAAATTCGATTTCGCGACAAATATTGAAATTTTTCTATAGTGGCTACGTTCACTTTCATGTTTACTAAACCCGAGCCTGAAACAGATGGCCTCATAATACATTTTGAAGATGTAACGATTCTTTTGATTTATTCTACCCCTTTGCGTTCTATTCGTATGTCTGCATAATATGGCACCCACAGACTCTGGAGTGATTCAATTCTACCACTGCACGTCTCTAGAATATAAATGAACAGGTAACTCGTGAAATTATCTGCAGAAACTGTGCATATTGAGAAGTGCGGAAACTAGGCCGCTCATTCGACATTCTGAAAATGTTATTAAAAGGAACTATGTAGTGCGGCGTGCCTCGCAGTAAAAGCTTTATTTCATGCGTCGCTCTCCGTCTCTCTCTCTATCATACAAAAAATGTAATCTGAATGCATGAATTGAGAGTTGTAGGTATAACATATTTAAAGAAGAAAAGGCAACATGGTCGTAAAATCTCCACGGTTGACACCGTGGTTGACACCGTGGTTGACACCCATAATTTTTACGAAATTATAAGCACGAATTCGGTTTCGCTAGTCCAATCTATTTATAGATTAGGATTTACACCATGGCCCCTTTCGTCATACACAGTTCTCATATGAATCGGCTACGGAAACCAAAAACACGCTTGTTCGGTGTAAAAGTTCTAATTCCGTAGCATGTTTACGCTCATGTGTAGACACATTGACTATGCCAGATGTTCCAAACATCGAGATAACACCCTGATAAGAACACATCTCCCATTGAAAGCTGGATGGGAAACTTTCGATTAAAATGTACCGACTTTTTAAAGTGAAACATTTGTGAATGTTGTTTAATCATAACGTCTTTTGCAATATTTTAAATACTTTTTTTCAACATAAACATACACATTTATACTTAAAATAGGGAGCAGTAGGTAAGTAAAAATGTAAATTTTGGGAACTCAATAAATTACCCGTCAATTCGGGCGAACGGTTACTTAGCATTGGGAAATTAATTAAGGGTTTTTGGATGGTTGCTTCCGCGACAAGCTGGTATTAGCGACTCAGGGTCTTAAGGGTATAATTCATTAGAGATTTTGGGTTTGAGAGGGAAATAACAAAATTATAATGAGGTCAAACAAAGCATCCTTGTCTTATAGCGAACAGTCTAGAAGCAGTAAAATAATAGTGGAGTAAAATAAACGAATAAAAATACTTACCCCTGAAAGAAGTACAAATACAAGTTAAGATTTATAGTATTAATAACAAGATTTTTCTTTGGTTTCAGGAAATGTTACAAAGGTCCTCCTTAGAGACGCAGAAGCTGGAACTGCTATCGAAATTGAGCGAAGTAAGGCTCAGAGTAGCAGAACGGGGCTTGTTGGAACGCTCCCCGCCTCCAGAAACCGCAGTCACACCGCTAGCCAGGCCAGCGCCGCCTAGAGTAAGTTTATCTACATCTAGACATAAATATTTCTATGTAATGTATATCGAAGTGGTGACCTTAGAAATCCGGGTCGTTTACAAGTGCGTTGACGATGATTTCCTAAAAACTCTAATAAGGAACGCACATGATAGAGTTTGGAAGGAACGTCCTATTTTTACCGAACAGTGAGTGATACCGGACTGAAATTATGGTGATCGTGTAGGAGAGAAATCTGATTCTATTGTAATGATTCATTCCAGTTAAATGTTTGATAATCTTACTATGCCACCTTAGAACTAAGTACTAATACTACTCGTATTATACTCGTAGAGGTCAGATTCGTATACGTATTGACTACCAATCATGAGAAGTGAGTACGATGCGTGTGAAACCGCGGAAGCTCGTCATAACCTACATCTAGCTTGCTTTCAAAATAGGGCTGGGTTTACAATTTTTTTTTTATTTCCAGACTCCACCAGCGAACTACGGCCGGCAAATAGAAAGGAACACGCACATGTACTCTTCACTCCCGCGGTCTTCCATGGTGACGTCAGAGTCGCGCGTCGCGTTCGGTAAACTGAGCAACACGGTGGTGGCGCGCGGCCGCGGACAATCTGTGCCCAACCTAGGTCTCTGGGGATACCCGAGCTGACGCATGACGCGCTTGTATCCCCCTCTCGCTCACTCCCACACACTCCCCTATAGTGACGTCTCACTGGCGCGTCGCGTTCGCTAAACTGAGCAACACGGTGGTGGCGCGCGGCCGCGGACAATCTGTGCCCAACCTAGGTCTCTGGGGATACCCGAGCTGACGCATGACGCGCTTGTATCCCCCTCTCGCTCACTCCCACACACTCCCCTATAGTGACGTCTCACTGGCGCGTCGCGTTCGCTAAACTGAGCAACACGGTGGTGGCGCGCGGCCGCGGACAATCTGTGCCCAACCTAGGTCTCTGGGGATACCCGAGCTGACGCATGACGCGCTTGTATCCCCCTCTCGCTCACTCCCACACACTCCCCTATAGTGACGTCTCACTGGCGCGTCGAGTTCGCTAAACTGAGCAACACGGTGGTGGCGCGCGGCCGCGGACAATCTGTGCCCAACCTAGGTCTCTGGGGATACCCGAGCTGACGCATGACGCGCTTGTATCCCCCTCTCGCTCACTCCCACACACTCCCCTATAGTGACGTCTCACTGGCGCGTCGCGTTCGCTAAACTGAGCAACACGGTGGTGGCGCGCGGCCGCGGACAATCTGTGCCCAACCTAGGTCTCTGGGGATACCCGAGCTGACGCATGACGCGCTTGTATCCCCCTCTCGCTCACCCCACACACTCCCCTATAGTGACGTCTCACTCGCGCGTCGCGTTGGCTAAACTGAGCAACACGGTGGTGGCGCGCGGCCGCGGACAATCTGTGCCCAACCTAGGTCTCTGGGGATACCCGAGCTGACGCATGACGCGCTTGTATCCCCCTCTCGCTCACTCCCACACACTCCCCTATAGTGACGTCTCACTGGCGCGTCGCGTTCGCTAAACTGAGCAACACGGTGGTGGCGCGCGGCGCGGACAATCTGTGCCCAACCTAGGTCTCTGGCGATACCCGAGCTGACGCATGACGCGCTTGTATCCCCCTCTCGCTCACCCCACACACTCCCCTATAGTGACGTCTCACTCGCGCGTCGCGTTGGCTAAACTGAGCAACACGGTGGTGGCGCGCGGCCGCGGACAATCTGTGCCCAACCTAGGTCTCTGGGGGTACCCGAGCTGACGCATGACGCGCTTGTATCCCCCTCTCGCTCACTCCCACACACTCCCCTATAGTGACGTCTCACTGGCGCGTCGCGTTCGCTAAACTGAGCAACACGGTGGTGGCGCGCGGCCGCGGACAATCTGTGCCCAACCTAGGTCTCTGGGGATACCCGAGCTGACGCATGACGCGCTTGTATCCCCCTCTCGCTCACTCCCACACACTCCCCTATAGTGACGTCTCACTGGCGCGTCGCGTTCGGTCACAGTGGTGACGCGCGGCTGCTAATATTCTATGCCCCAATTTAGGTTTCTGAAGCCGGAGCTCACGCATGTGACGCCCCTTCTCACTCACTCCCACACACTCCCCGATAGAGCCATCTCACTCTAATGTCGAGTTTGGTTGTCTACTCCACTCTTTCTCTCAGCAGACAATGACTGTATATAAATATGATTCTAAGAAATAGTCGGCGGATGTCTCTTCCAATTAATGCTTCAACACATTTGTCGATGATATATTCTCTCACTCTTACACACACACACACACACATTCACACTAATCCATACAAACCTAAAAAGTCTCTCTAAATACAATCTTTAAAAAAAATCCCCTAAAAATCGATGTCGCTAAATATGAAATCTCTCTGTAACATTTTACACGAAAAGCCTATTCAAATTCAATTATGACTGAATTAGACTGCCCCAGCTTCGAGCTTATCAATGTTGTACTGTAAATATTTGTAGATGTGTACATAATTAACATTCTAGTTTAGTTCAATCCGTTTGCTTTACGGTACCCCAGAAACTAATCAAAAAAATCCTTATGTTATCAGCTGACTGATAATTTGCATGTTGATTTTGAGAAACGTTTAAGTAACGTAGGCTTTTTCAAAGTTTGATATTATTAAGGGACATCATTTACGATGCTAATGATGTGATGCCATATAAAGACAGTTCAAGGACCGATGCACATGTAACTTGTCAGATAAGCAGTACGTAGTAGGAACGTGAAGATTAATTGCAATTACTTTTTGGTTTTTCAGAATTCCGCTGGACTTTCGTGGCGCTTTTGCTGTTGCTTATTAATGTATATTTTTTAACTTTGAATGGATGTTATAACAGCTGAGAAGGACGAAGTGGTAAGCCGCGGCAGTCCTTCGCCGTCTCTACGCGAAGTTCGTTCAAGACTCGGTAGTGGAAGCGTGCGATTGGAGGGCGATGAACTTCGGGCATCTATTCGATCTACGCCACGATCGCGGCCTATCACTATGCCGTGGTATGTACGACTTTTTAATTTACTTTTAGAAGAATTAATGAAATTGCGTGAAGAGCTGGATGCATTTGTCGAAGATGGGAAGAGAGCTCTTTTGGCTGTGGTTGGTTATTGTGTTACCATTACCTACTCCCGTGCTGTGCGAGCCGTTTGTGTGGGGGCTGTGCCTCGACTTTCAATCCGGTCGTGGGTTCTAATTGCGGCCGTGCATCAATGGATTCAACGCATCCAAAATGCCAGTCTCAATGAAAAAATATTATTGCATAGTAGTGCCCGTAGTACGTTCAATATGCGGGACCAGCACAGCAGCCCTATTGTCTAACTTGAAATCCATTCCCAGTTGTCATCCCAATAGAGCTCAACCAATCACACAATACAAAAATTATAATTAAAGTCAATAAAGATTATATTTTCATAGTGTTATCGCTCACTTGGGGATATCTAAAGATTATAAAATTAAAGTCCAGGCTAGGTTTCAAATGTCAAAAGGAAGCCGATGTCCATTGCCAGTTGAGTTGCACAATAGCCACAGGTGTCCTACTAAATATTTATGAATTTTAGAAATAGTCCGTGGCTTGATCTAAGAGAATGTATACCATCATTCCCAGCCAAGAATATCCCACTGCTGGGTATAGGCCTCCCTCTGTTTACGCCATTCCTTCCGGTTCTGTGCTTCACGCATCCAAAATCTATGCTGCCTCTTGATGTCGTCCACCCATTGCGCAATTGGACGACCTCGAATTGGATGAATTGGATTGGAATGTATATCATATTTCTGACGACCTCTGTGGCGCAGTGGGTGAAAGCCCGCTTGGGACGCAGAAGGTTGCGGGTTCGATCCCCGCCGCGGGATAAATGTTTGTATGATCTGCAAATATTTATCTCGGGTCTGGGTGTTTCTATGTATAATATGTATGTATTTACAAACAAAAAAGTACATAAGTAGTATATCAGAGATCTGGAAGATAGTACAAGCTATGCTTAGTTTGGGGCTAGATGATGCTGTGTGAAATTGTCCAGCATTATTTATTTATTTATTATTTATACCTTGGGGAAACAGTCGATCCTGTTTTTTTCAACTTGTACAATTTTCAGGCAAACAACAGACGTGAGACAATGGGACTGCGAGACGACCTGCGGTTGGTTAGAAAGCCTCGGCCTTGAAGCGTATTGTAGTGCCGCTAGAACTTGGCTTTCTACTGACGCTAAAGGAGTTATCGCGGCGGCTTCACACCAAACTATAGAGAAGGAGTTGGCTATCAAACATCCCATGCACAAGAAAAAGATTGTATTGGCTCTTACTGATTTATTGGTGAGTGGAAGATAGTTACTCAGTAGTGCGCCTGGTTTTCTGCGATTGAAGCTAATTGGGTCATCGCCGCTGCCTAGCACCATAAAGAATGGCTCAAACTAAAAAATACTCTAAAAGCATAATTTTTGGAATTCGATTAGCGATATTCGAGTAATAGTTTTTGTAATAATTTGGCCAAGAGTCGTGTTAGTATAAGTTCAACGGACCGTTTCGATACGCAGTCAACGTATTTTCACACAGAATTATCCTACTGCACATCGAAACGGCTATATTCGCGAATGCCGAGATCCGTTAAACGTCGACTATCGACTTTAAAGGCCTTACTAAAAACTGTATAAAACTATGATAGGTAAAACCTAAGATAATCATATTCTAGTTTATAACCTACCTGTCATTCACAACTTTTTACCGCTTCTATTAGTAACGTCGTTAGTGTATAGGTAATGTTGTGTTACACGGCGACCGGCTGCTGTCACTTGAGGCACTGTATAGTCCCACAAGGATATCTGTTCCGGTGAGAAGGGCGCTGCTATTGCATTTGGCATAGAGACCAATTTAATAATTTGGAATATTTATCTCGGGTCTGGGTGTTTCTATGTATAATATGTATGTATTTACAAACAAAAAGTATATAAGCAGTATATCAGTTATCTGGTTCCCATAGTACAAGCTTTGCTTAGTTTGGGGCTAGATGATGTTGTGTGAAATGTCCAGCATTATTTATTATTATTTTATTTGAAGCGGTTAACAGTTATGAATGTGTTATCCAGCAGCAACACCGTCTCTGTTAGCATTTTGACGTTTTTCGTGATGAATGATTCTAAGTTTATGATAATGTTTTGAGGATTTGTGACTTTATTACAAGGTGCAACAGGTGTAATTCGGTTAAACTTAAAACTTTGTTACGCGGACAGCATTTAGC
This sequence comes from Epirrhoe alternata, assembly GCA_963565295.1. NCBI lineage: Eukaryota > Metazoa > Arthropoda > Insecta > Lepidoptera > Geometridae > Epirrhoe > Epirrhoe alternata. The sequence continues at coordinate 3,956,185 of OY751381.1, read as the reverse complement.
TTTGATTTTGTACGTCACCCTATAACTATAATATTCTTGATCGAAGTCTGACTCTGGGTGTTATTATCGCCAGGGTGGTCACGGCGACTCGCTCCTAACAGCGGCGGGCCGGCTCGACTCCGCGTGGACGCTCCGCTGGCTGGAAGATGTGGGGGTGTGCGGGGCGCGCGCCGCCGCCGCCGACTGCGCGCTCGACGGGCGCGCGCTGCACCGCCTCACGCACCACGAGCTGCACGCGCATCTGCGCGTCGCGCACGCGCTGCACGCGCTCTCCGTGCGACGCGGTGAGTACGCTCTAACTTAGGCTCAAGCCATTATATACCTTATGAACAATGTTACAAGAAGCGCTCGTGGTCGTTCTTGATAGAACGTCGAAGTTAAGCAACGTTATAAGCGGTCTGTAAGTGGATGGGTGACCGCCAGTGGTATTTTCATCTGAGCGCTTCCGTGCTTCGGAGGGCACGTTAAATTGTCGGTCCCGGCTATTTAAGTCGTAAAGCCATGACGGAGGCCTTAAGGCGGCCTAAAAACTCCGTCACCAGAGTTGGCCACTGACTCATACGAACTTACTTACTTACTTAATGTTATGTATGTTGTAATATAGAAACACTTGTAGAATAAACCGCTTGCGCCGACGCGTCCCGCTAGATGGCTTCGCCAGATCTCGTTAATTCTACAGGCGTTTCTATATCTTGTAACATTGTTCATAAGGTTTATAATGGATTGCTATAAAACTAATTGACGCGTCGCTTCCCAATTCAATGTGCATTGAGCCTTAGGGTCGGTTTACATCTGACGGATGATGCGTCGTGCGTACTCAACGGTCTTCGTTTATCATCATCGCGATCATCGATTAAGGGTGAAAGGTTGAATGTTTTCTCATATAATTGTCTGTTCTGGCGTTACGCGATCGATATTACGCGACGCATCTTCCGTCAGATGTGAACCGACCCTTACAGTAGTCACAGCGGATCTTTGGCTTTCTGAAGTAGCTGGGCAGTACCCATTTTTGATGAGACCTAAAAGACGAAAACAGCTGTGTACCTCGCTCACTCACTTAGTTTCTTGAACAACATTCAGAAACATCGGCATAACCATTTGTTTCCCGAAACTTCGTACTCATTGATAAAGTAACATACCTAGTTAAAAAGTTACATACTGCATGAATATCTCACTGAATTATTTACACAATACACATTTCTAATTAGTTGTCTTGTCATCATCAGGTATCCAAGTACTCCGCGAGAACCGCTTCAACCCGGAGACAATGGTCCGTCGAGCAGCAGAGGGCGCGGAAGGGGGCGGAGGCGCGGCGGAGGGGGGCGGAGACGCCGGACTCGCGCGCTGGTCCAGTCACCGCGTCATGCAGTGGCTGAAGGCCATCGACCTCGCGGAGTATGCGCCCAACCTTCGCGGAGCCGGTACGTATACGTACCAACTGTATAAACATGCATACAGTCTAATGCCGGCCACGCTCGATCAAGTTTACCGTCCAGTCTGCAGCGGACTGGATGCGGCGTCCAGTAAACTTGACGGTGTATTGGTATGGGTGTGCATGACAAGCGAAAAAGAACTTCGTTCTGCCGACTTGATCAAGTTTGCAGCGCTGCAAACTGGACGGTACACTGGATCGTGGGTGGCCGGCATAAGATCCGACTGCAAATGGATATCACGTGTTCAATTCTTCCCTACCAGTAGGGATAGATTGGTAGGGATATTTGGAACTGGCGTGTTCACGCGCACAGTGATCAATCACAATACTTGCAAGTAGAAATCTAAATATCGTTATCTCACTTTTCAATACTAAAAAAACAGGGTCACGACTGTATTCTCAAGGCACGGTAGACATTGTCTCAGATCTTTTATGTATTCCAGATCCTTTGAAGATGTCTAAGAGGCGTATCCAGAGGTAGGGTTTTTTGTTTTTCAATACTATTCACAAAATAATTACAATGTACTTGTTGTAATTACAGGTGTCCACGGAGGTCTAATGCTACTGGAGCCACGGTTCACCGCGGAACTATTGGCTGCTTTACTCAACATTCCTGCCAACAAGACCTTATTGCGGCGGCATCTGACTCAGAGGTAATGTATAAAGTTCAGTTGAGTTAGTTACCATGCATATAAATATATATTTGGCTTAAGATCGGGGTAAATAGCTTGACACTTTATAATCATCGTCAATTTGCCATAGGAAAATACAGGTCAGATTTGATGTGGGCAGCGCCACTGTGGCGACTGTCTGAACTAATTAGGAACCATTAAGAAATGAAGTCTTATCAAAATTTTCAATTTCGACGGGATTCGAACCCGCGATGATCAAACGATCCACCTTAAGCCGGAGTGGCTTCGACCGCTCGGCCACAGAACCACATACGTCAGATTCGAAATTCTTGATAAGCTCTGGATTTATCGGTTAAGCACCGATTAGCGCCATCTACACGTTTCACTAGTGAACTCATGCTCATTGTCTGAAGGGTCGAATCCCGTCGGAATCGAAAATTTTGATAAGACTTTTCATTTCTTAATAAAATACCAAGTGTGGATTAGCACTATAAAAAATAATTAGGAACCACTTTTTTTCCACATCGAATCTGACCTGTATTTTCCTAAGACAAATGAATAAAACTGATTTCTGATAAAGCTGGCTTTCCTTCCCTGAATTTTACATCTTGCAATCAATAACATGCTTAAAGTACTGTACAATAAAGTTCTTTATTGACTGATGTAGATTCAACGACCTTCTCGGACGGGACGTGATACAGCAAAAACGGAACGCAGAACAAACGCTCGGTTATCAACCACTCACGGCTACTACTAAATACAAGGTAAATCTACTCAACATTGATTTGCTGATACATTTTATTTGTTTATGAGACATGTCATGAGTATCACAATTGTAATGATAATAATAACCAGCCCGTTCTTCTAAGAGAAACCCCCGCCAAAAACATGTAGAAAAAAAATCATTGGTTTTCATTATTCATAGTCCGAGTGATAGCTTAGTGGTATAAAAACACTAGATATAGCGACCTTTCAAATACATAAAGAAGCTATGATGCCACATCAAACTTACTAACGACCTCTGTGGCGCAGTGGGTGAAAGCCCGCTTGGGACGCAGAAGGTTGCGGGTTCGATCCCCGCCGCGGAATAAATGTTTGTATCATCATCATCAAACTTAAGAGCTCAGCTCTTGTCGGTGCAATGATGCAACTTCCTCCACCTCTCCCTTTCCAATGCGGATTCCTTTACTTCTTTATACGACATGACAGCGATCTTCTCCTTTATTTGACTCATGAAATTGATTCTAGGCCTGCCTCTTCCTCGTCTTCCTTCCACGTTTCCTTCTATGATGTTCTTAATAAAGCTGTCATGTTTGTATGATCTGCAAATATTTATCTCGGGTCTAGGTGTTTCTATGTTTAATATGTACTAGCTTCTGCGCGCGGTTTCGCCCGCGTGGTACCAACATTTTGAATAGCCTATATGCTATTCCAGGTAATTATCTACGCCTATTCCAAGTTTCATCCAAATCGGTTCACTGGTTTAGGCGTGATTGTTACACAAATATACAAACATCTAAACATACTCACAAACTTTCAGATTTATTATATTATAATATATAATATGTATGTATTTCAAAACAAAAAGTATTTATGTAGTTTAACAGTTATCTGGTTCCCATAGTACAAGCTTTGCTTAGTTTGGGGCTAGATGATGTTGTGTGGAATGTCCAGCAAAAAAAAAAAGTTATAATAACACTCCTTTTTTCGTATTGGTTGAAAATGCTCTATCGCCATTTATTCCCAGGTACCAAAGAAGAGCCAGTTCTCTCTAAAACGTAAGAAGAGTAAGGACGACCTGGACATGGGAGATCTCGTCTGCCCGCTGTTCGACGACTGTTCAGGTGACATGCCCACATCACCAGTAAGTCGCCTCACTAACCATACTAATTACTTCTGCAACCTGAGATGGACTATAAAAATATTACTATCCTTGAATTGCTTATCATTCAGATTAGCCATTCATAAGTCTAAAGCCCCCTTGATAAAAATTGCGAACGTTTGGAATTAAATAATTATTGGATTATGAAATAAAGAGAGTGACTAGATATTTTTGAAATATAATAAACTAGCTGTCCGTCGCGGTGCTACCCGCGATCCCTCGGGCAAATTTTACTTTCCCGGGATAAAATATAGCCTATTGTTCATCAGGGATTATGTATCATTCTAATGGTGAAAGAATTTTTTGAATCGGTCCAGTAGTTTCGGAGCCTATTCAATTCAAACAAACAAACAAATCTTTCCTCTTTATAATATTATAGTATAGATAATAATAAAATTATATTGATCCCATTAGTCTGAAGTCCCATTGATATGAGATAACTAAAGATAAAACTTTGAAACGTAATGCCGGCCACACACGATCCCGTCTACCGTCCAGTTTGCAGCGCTGCAAACTTGATCAATTCGGCAGAACGAAGTTCTTTTTCGCTTGTCATGCACACCCATACCAATACACCGTCAAGTTTACTGGACGCCGCATCCAGTCCGCGGCAGACTGGACGGTAAACTTGATCGTGGGTGGCCGGCATAAGGAGCCTCTGAGGCGTGACCTATCCTTCGACCACAATGGTTCGATAGAACTATAAAAAGGGAATAAGTCCAACTCAGGTTGTTTATGGTAGAAATTCAAAGTTGATTAAAAAAAAGCCTGAATAAAATTATAAATACATATTACGAGTATATTTGATATCAGTTTGAATTTCGACCTATAGAATCTTTGCTTTTGGATGGGTTTTTCTACACATTGTGGTTCACTGTATAGTTTTGCACGAAAGCACAAAATTCTTTGAAATTCGGTGTGGTGTTTAACAAAATTAAACTGGGTGGAATTGGTCTATTGTATATACATTTTTCTGATCTGGATTTGGAATTTGTTTTTATTTAGTTGAACGAGAAAATAGTATTCAAGAATGAAGTGGCCGAAAGATTGATATGATTTATCTCGTACTTTTGTTGAACATATTGCATGGAACGTGGTAAGTTTAAAGTAAATATTTTATTATAAAACAGGTACTCATGTGGACTATAACGGTTTGTATAAAACACTCGTATTTCGTACGACATAGACCGTTTTAGGCCACACATATTTGTATACTAAAATGTACCTTGTTGCCCGTGTTTAAAGTATATTTTCAATTGACAGACGATGAGAGTAAAATCAGCGGCAGCGGGCGTCACCTCGGGTGTCTTTCCCCCGCATGACGAAAGCCGAGCGCATTAGCTTCGTAAACCATTGAAGAGTTTGTATGGAACAGTCGTTGAAATTCTCTTACTACATCACCAATGTATTGCAAACATGGCTATATTTGTTTTGTATACATTGACGAATTAGAAGTTATTTTGAAATGTCTATGCTAACCGTATATAAAAACGACAAAATACAAACAGTATTTTAAATGAAACTTTATCTATAAGTATTTGGCAGCACTTGACTAACTTTTAATTAATTTATTTTAGTATTTGTGGCGCTATAAGATCTAACTTTGGGTTAAAAAGTAATATCAATTTTATCTGTGACAACAGGGAATGTATCTTTATTCTTTATTTCAATATTTGAAATAATTAAATAAAGATACATTATCATCTGGGCATTGTAATTTTGTCATAAAGAAACGAATCCGAAATGGCGGCGCTTGTGTGGCTCTCTCGCTTGCACATAAGTGACTGCAATAGTGTGCAAGCGAGAGAACATGATAAGTTGCGGCGTTTCGTGTTATGCGAAATTGACATGCAGTTCAAAAACTGCCAAAAAATAAGAGTTAATGCTAACCCAGCAGGTCACAGTTGTATAGCTGGTAACGTATAATAACAGGAACAATATACCTATAACTTTTTGTACACATATGGACGAACTGTAAGATTTTTCTTTGTGTAATTTTAAATAAGCTCAAATACGGCGAAAACTGAAACGATAAAAGTTATATTACCACATCTCGATTGCCCTTCAACTTCAAGAGCGAGGTTGAAGTTGCTGGTTCGAATACCGTCAGGGTGAAATTGTTTGGGTTATTTAAACATTTTAAGCTCAAATAAATAACAATCCAATGCAGTATTGGTGCTAAATTGGGACATAATCAAAAATATAATTATAATAAGTTCGAAAAGAATTCCCTCAGAGGAAATTCATATTGATATAAAATATTTGAATAAATATTATTCGAGCTTTAACTGCCAAAATAAAGTTTGTTGAAAAGTAGATTTTAATAAGCTCTTAAACGTTAATATATTCATTAGTAATACATATTTAAATTATCTTTAGTTTTATAGCAAGTTTTAATGAACAGTTAATATAATAAAGTTAAATGAGAGTAAATGTATTGAGAATCGTGTATTTGAAGATATAATAAAGCAATAGACATTCCAGGCTACCAAACAGACAGATGGAAATTTTCATATGTAGATTGTAAATATTCAATTGAAAACAAAAAGTATGAACGTGTTTTGAGAACAGCTAATACAACCAGCTTGTTCGTCTCAAGACGAGTCTCAGTAAAATAAGATCACTACATGATTGGTAACATACAATTTCATCTATACTCCGTGAAAAAGTTTTACATAATGAAAAAAAATCTCACTTATATCGTTTTAAAATAAACCCACTCAGTACTTAACAGATTATGACAAATAAGTAGCTTGTTAGGAATCGACTGAACGCCGACAATATTATTCTGGTCTTTCTGTAGCTACAAGTTTTCACGTAGATATTGTAACAATTTACAAATAGATTTATTAATATTTGGACGTTGAGACTATTCGTGTCGCTATGTTCATTGTTAGCATTTGAGGAATGTATTTATTATAGTAGTTTTAAGACAAAAACGCAACTGCTCTGAGGAAAATCGCAAGCGAAAATCAAAGTCTATTGAAATAAAAATTTAAATTCTGTTTGTTCCAAAACAATCATTTGCGGTTGTCCTCGTAATTGTTTATGTAGTTTTATCAGAATTTATATAAGATTTTGCAGGTTCATTCATTGTTACGATACGCACAACTAGGAATTGTTTTCTCCCGCATTTTTTGATAATTATACACATTTTAAATCATGTTAAATATTCACAGCCCCGTTCCTAATATTGTGCCAATATCATACATTTATTGTAGCATTTTGAGATAGTCCCTCGTCTTCCATAGCTTTGTAATTTACCTGTAAGATGGATGACCCCCATCGATTTAATATCATAAAACAATAAAGCCTTTGTACAATAATGTATTAATAATTTTACAATACTTTAATAAAAAAATGTAAAAGTTAATAAATACTGAATGAACACTATAACTGATTTTCATTTTATTAATCTTTCTGCTCGAATAACTGTTGGGATTTTGGATATGAAGTTTCCACGTTTTTCAACACTTTTAGTCCCTCTGTAAATAATATAGTTTTTATTATTGAATTTCTATCAAATCGTACTCTACGATAGAATTAAAAAATTACTAAAACATAAGTAAGTTTTCAATATCGGATCGAAACGAATAGAGATGAATCAGCTGAGTCCCCCGTTTCTAGTTTTTTAATGTTATTTGACCAACCTTTAGCACGTCCTTTCCGCCTGAGCTCCGCAATCCTCTCGACTTCACTATCCTCTTCGGCGTCTTTCTCCCTCTTCTGCGAGTCCTCCGTCGCCTGCTTCAAGAGGGACTCTTCTAGGAACGTTAGTTCTGGAACAAATCAGTATAAAACTCTCGAGTGGGAACTTACAAAGAAAACCAAAGATAAAGTTTTAGCCGCCTGGTTTATGATGTACCTACAATAATTTTGGCATGCGGGACGAATATGGACCAATATTATCGTGTAGGACGAAAGAAGACTTTAATCGCGTGGGCCGAAAAACCGGGACGAATATGGCATAAATCGTTAGGCGACTACGCTTTTTTTAAATGCTTCCTGAAAATTGCACCCAGGTGGGATATGAGGCCAACTATGGGGTAGATTGTAGCAAGCGTAAACCTGTGGTCTCTGCCTATCCTCACGGGAAAGAGTCCTGATTTCATCGTACATATTGGAAAGTAATAGAAAAGGTTGAAATGTAAGTAATTTGCAGCGCTACTGCATCTAAACTAGGTGCAATTGGAACAGTTCGCTAGTCTAGCACAAAAACAATAGTCTCACTAGTAAGACGCGGGTCCATAGCAATCCAGGCGCCGTTGAATATACTGCCGGCTGTGGGTCGTGCTTTTGCCTCGGGCTCCATCAGCAGCGTCACTTGCTGCTTGCACTCCGTCGACAGCTGGTTCACGATGCTCGTGCGGAAACGCCATTTGCGCATCACCTGTAGATTATGCTTGTCTGTGATTGGTTGATTTAAGTGCGCGTGATCACGTGATATGAATGTCCAATCACAAAGCAATTTTTGTGATTATGATTCCTGCGTTCGAGCCCTACACTACGATTAATACTTCAGTGGTACATCCACGAAAAAACCGTTCCGTGGAATTCGTTGGTTGCGGTCGGTCGCCTTCTTCGCGGATGAGATCGGCTGAAGTAGGTATAAATAATATAATAAATAATGCTGGACAATTTCACACAGCATCATCTATAAATCGCTATGCTGAACGTAAAACGGGGTTATTTCTCAAGATTAGATAGTACGGGTTACTTCCAATAGACGACTAGTACTCGACTCGTCAACGACGTTTCGTACTGACGAACTGCATTGTGTTCCGACTGTCCGAGTGACCTTTAAATTTATTTACCTGTTTTTCATACAGCTTCTTCACAGAAGTCTCGTTGAACGGCAGAGCTTTATTGAGCATCGTATACAGGATGATGCCCACAGACCACATATCCGCTTGCTTCGGCAAATAAGGCACACCCTTCAGCACTTCAGGCGCCGCATACGACAGTGAACCACAATACGTCTCACTCAAAACATCTCGGTCCCGTTGTCTCACGTTCCGCGCGAAACCAAAATCTGTTATCTTCACATTATAATTTGCAGTTATCAAAACATTCTCACACTTTAAATCTCGATGCGCAATGTTCAATGTATGCAGGTAGTGCAGCCCCGAGAGTATCTGTCTCATCCATAAACGACACTGGTTTTCTGGGACAGCGCCGTTTTGCGTTAAAAAGTCTAGTAAGTCCCCGTTTTCTGCAAACCGAAGGAAGATAAAGTATTTGGCACGTCGTTGGAATATGTTGGATACGTGGACGATGTGAGGGTGGTTTATTCGGATCAAGACGTCGAGCTCTCGAGGTAGAAACTTTGTAAGGTAGTCTCGTGGCGCTTGCGCCGTGTCTATCACTTTGCATGCCATTATCGAGTGCCGTGTTTCGTCGACCATATGGGTCGCTTTGTAAACCTGAAACAATCACTATGTTACGCACATCTTCAGAAAATGATTTCATTTCAAATTGTACCGTATTTACCTTAGCATAGGAGCCCTCTCCGATTACTTTCTCCAGAAGGAACCCCTTCTCTTGCAGCACAGCTATGTCAGACTGTGTTGTGCTAAGATCTACTTTTTCGGCCGCCGGACCCATTTATACCGCATTATTATTTCATTTTCACTTTTATTGAGTACATAGTTACATGGTGTACATTTGATTTTTTGAATTTACAAAAGGATTTCACATGATTTTATTGTTGTTATTGTGGGAACGTCTTGCACGTCACATTGGCAGTTTATTTTTTTGGTTGTCATTCAATAACTAAAAGATCCTAACGACGAAGGTTAATCACCAACCATAGAGAAAGTTTGCCGACCTCGTTGACCTCTGAATACGGAAGTTTGAAGAGACGCAGACAGTTCCACAAAGTTGCTTCTTGAATTACTTTTTTCTCATCTCTTTAGATCACTGTGAAAATAATTATCTAATTTTAGTAAGCGCATCATCTTAACTGTGTGGCGATTAATTATTTTACTAGACAAAATAATTTGAAACCAATCTAAAACTACAATTTGCGTAGAACCCGAATGAGATAATCAAGTTACCCACCATTTCTGATGATAATTTACATGCAATACAAGTCCCATCCAAATGGGTTCAGCTATTAATGGGATTGTATATAGTCACCATGTGGACGTGGACGCCATATCACACGCGTTCTTCACCAAGGAGGTGTTAGGCAGGGTGATGTCCTTGTCGGATTTGACCTGATCGTTCCCTTCAAACATTTTTTGCAGTGCGATCCTTTCTTCGCGCGCTTTTTTGTAAGCCAACGTTTCTTGAGGTGTCCATTCTGGAAAATTTTAAAAGGTATTATAAATATTACCTTGAAGTTAGTCTTTTCCTTGCGAATTAGAAGTTATTGAATAACCTTACCTAACAATCGCGAATCCATAGAGATCCATTCATTACTGATAATCTGATCAATTTTGATGCGATTTTGATAATTCGGCTCCAACATATGCGTTATCATTCTCTTACAATTCTCCGACAGAGTATCGACATATCTCGACCTCCACTTCCAGTTTTTATTCACTTGCGCTTGATACAACTGTTTTATGTGTTTATCTTCGAAGGGCATGGCTCTATTCAGCATGACATACACGACTATCCCCAAAGACCAGACGTCTGTGGGTTTAGGATAGTATGGCGCGCCTTGTAAAATCTCCGGTGCTGTGTATGAAAGGGAACCACAAAACGTTTCGCTTCTTATATCCCTAAACTTCTTGTCAACACACATGCGCGCGAAACCAAAGTCAGAAAGCTTGGCGTTCTGATTGGCTGTGAGTAGCACATTCTCGCATTTGATGTCTCTATGTGCTATCTCGAGTTCATGCATGTATTGGACTGCTAATGCTAGTTGTCTTGTCCATATTCTTGCTTGGTCTTCTGGTACAGCGCCCTATAATGTATGCAGGAATTTTGCACTATCTTCACAATTATAGATTGTGGTGGTTACTTTCGAAAACTTGAACAGAAAGTTACATACTAAAACGGCTAAAACTTCGATTCTAGAACTATGTGATTCAGTTTTGTAAACAACATATGGGTTTTAAAAAACGGTGTTTTTAAGTATGGTCAAAAAAATCGAATACTTAGATTTAATTGTATCTAAAAACTACCTCAAATGTTGGTAAATAGTACCTTCTGTAGAATATGTTCCAATAGATCTCCATGTTCCATGTACCGCATAAATATGAAGTACTTATACCGCCTCTGGAAGATGCTATGCGTATGCACCAAGTGTGGGTGGTTCAGCTTGATCAGCATGTCTATTTCTCTCGGAAGGAACTTCTTTACGAAATCTTTGGGTGCGGTGTTAGTGTCGATGACCTTACACGCTAGCACCGACAGCTTGTCGTTTTTGTTAGGATTTCTGTATTCCGCTAAATATACCTGGAAAGCAAGCTTAAATTAGACGAACTTGGAGAATGATGAGTGTAATAAAATATAGAAGTGAATCTGTGGCCTATATCTTAGCCTGGATTTTATGTGTGTATACTAGATGACGACAAACAACAAATTAAATCGCGCTATCGTAGCATTTTCCACTACGTAGTCCTTTTAAAATGCTTACTCCATCAATACCAAATTACCTAGCAAATAGGTACTACAGTTCTCGGCACACACTATGGCACATTATATAATGTAAGTTACCTATATAGTTCTGAACGTAAATGTAAGAAATAGTATCACCTTTGCATAAGATCCTTCGTTCACTTTCTTTATCATTTTATATCCCCTAGTCGCAAGAGTCAGCTGCTCAGATCCAGAAAGCTTCAATTCTTCCTCGATATTATTATGATGAAATTGCTGTACAAAAATTAATTGGCTGTTAAAAATTACGGAGAACTGAATAATTTTACTTATATCGAAAAACAAGGAATGAATAATCACTTTGTTCAATTGGTTCCCCACTGGAGCTTGACTTGGATTACCAAAAAGAAAGCTAGGCCGACCCAAAAGAAATGCCCCACCCAAACCGTGTCTGTTGCTCTGGTTTTTCACGGAATTGGTAGTGTAAGTGTAGAATCCGCTACTATTTAAGACTGAACATTTTAGTAAGTACTTACTTTGGCTTTCCCCTCCATCTACTTACTCGACCTTCTTCTGTTTAGCTGTCAGATTAGCCAAAGATTTTATCATTTCACTGGCCTGAAATTTGTAAATGTAATACATATTTCAATTTAGGTTATGAGTACCTACAACAAGATACGTAAGTCATCATATAAGATATATACAGGGCGTCCCAAACTTATGGGACATGAAGGGGAAGTACCTTAAATATCGTAGATAGTTTTGCTTAAAGAAGACTTTATGTTATTTTTAAAACTTAGTAATTCCGCATTCATAGATTTTCTAAAAATTACTTGCTTCGTCTGGGAATCGAACCGACTCAAATGTCAAAAAAAAATCACCCTACTTTTATGATGCCAATCGAAAGAATAGCTAAAAAAAAATAACTCGGCTTAGGTAACATTGTATTTTAAAAGAAAGGAACAACGTAAAATGAGTTTTGAATGAGTCAAATTTCAAGAAAGTTATTTATTGCCGTCGACGACGTTCAAACTGAACTGTGCCATATCACATCGAGTGTTCACCATAAAATGATAAGAAAATCAACAGGTAGCGGACTCATTAAAAGATTGGCGATTTGCGTAAGACAAGAGGGATCACATTTTGAGCATTTAATTAATTAATTTACAAAAAAATACCCACTTAATTGACTACGGCAGTTACATGTATGTTTTTATGTTGATTAAAATGATTAATTTTACGTTGTTCCTTTCTTTTAAAATACAATGTTACCTAAGCAGAGTTATTATTTTTTAGCTATTCTTTCGATTGGCATCATAAAAGTAGGGTGATTTTTTTTTTGACATTTGAGTCGGTTCGATTCCCAGACGAAGCAAGTAATTTTTAGAAAATCTATGAATGCGGAATTACTAAGTTTTAAAAATAACATAAAGTCTTCTTTAAGCAAAATACACTATCTACGATATTTAAGGTACTTCCCCTTCATGTCCCATAAGTTTGGGACGCCCTGTATAGTGGCAGTGGGCGGGGCACATAGCTCGTAGAACTGACGGCCGTTGGGGCAGAAAAGTTCTCGAGTGGAGACCGCACACCGGGAATCGCAGTAGAGGACGGCCCACCACTAGATGGAAAGATGATTTGGTGAAGGTTGCTGGGAGCCGTTGGGTGCAGGCTGCACTAGATCGATCGCTGTGGAAATCGATGGGGGAGGCCTATGTTCGGCAGTGGACGTCTTTAGGCTGAAATGATGATGATGACATCAAGATACTATGTAAAAAATACGTTCGGCTAATAATGTTTACCCTATAAGCAGATTCCCTCTGAGGTCCTTGCAATATGTCTCCCTGCCGTTTCGGAGGGTTCCTGTGGGAATCGGAGAGTCTCCTGCGTTCCTCTTTAGCCCTCTTCAGAGCTGCTGCTTCTACTGCGTTTAATGCTAAAATCAAAAGTAACTTAGAACTTTGTGTAGGTACGTGTTTTTTGTATCTCCATCACGCCTTATTAAATAATCGCAGCCTGAAATTGCATCTTATTACCTATGGCTACCAAGCGGTAGCAACATTAGAGAATTAAGTAAAATAAGAGGTATTTGACTCACTAGTAAGTCTACTGTCCATAGCAACCCACTCGCTAGTGAGGATCTGCGGGGCGCTGTGCCGCAGCCCAGGATCCGGCTCCAACAAATACTTCACAACAGTCTTGCACTCCAGAGAGATGACGCTAGCCACACGCGACCGAAACCTATACTTCTTTCCCATCTGCTGCTCATACAACTTACGCATCCGTGTATCGTCGAACGGCATTGACTTGTTGAGCATAACAAAGAGGACAACTCCCAACGACCATAGATCAGTCGGCTTGGGCAAGTAAGGCTTTCCTCGCAGGATCTCCGGTGCGGCGTATGACATAGAACCGCAGTAGGTTTCGCTGTAAACCGGCTGGTCATCCTCATCGACACAGAACCGAGAAAAACCAAAATCTGAAATCTTCACGTTAAAATTCGCTGTCAGCAATATGTTCTCGCATTTGATATCTCGATGCGTGATCTCCAATTCGTGTAGATACTGTAACCCAAGAGCGAGTTGCCTCATCCAAACGCGACACTGGTTCTCAGATACGCAGCCGTTCTTCAATATATAGCCCAAGAGGTCTCCGTTTTCAGTGTAACGCATAAAAATGTAATATTTTGTCTTCCTTTGGAATATGCTGTGGATATGAATCAAATGTGGATGGTTCAGACGTATGAGCACGTCGATCTCACGGGGTAGGAACTTTACAACGAAATCTTTGGGAGCTTTTGAAGTCTCGATTATCTTGCAGGCTAGGGTAGTTTTGTGGTCATCTTTAGAACTGTATTCTGTTAAATACACCTGAAAAATATTTGACGAAGATTAGACGGAAAATTATCTGTAAGGCTTCAATGTACTTAGTTCTTAATAAAACCAGGCAAAATTCTTCAAACCAAGCAAAGATAGCGTGATACTTAGATGGTCAAAAGTTGGTGACCAATTCTTGCCCCATTTCACATGTAAAAGGTTTAATAAATAAGCGATTACTATACCTTAGCATAAGCACCTTCGCCTACGAACTTGAGCAACTTATAACCCTTTGAATTTAAAGTATTCTCTTCGGATTGAGTGGATTTCAATTCGGTCATGATAAGTCAAGCAGGTGTCCTGAAAGGAGCCACTCGAGTGCGCGTTCCAACGGCCACAGTCGTGCAGTCGGCCGGCTCGCATCCTCAAGGACTCCAGGCATTTTTTTTTAATTTTCTCCAGTTTACATCACGGGAATTTATTTACATGCCACCACAAGGAATTTGACAAATGTCACCATGACGTTTATATTCTTCTTAATTAACCTCTATAAAGTTCGATAGAAAGAAGATTGCAAATAAAAGAAGTTGACATATATTTTTTTAAATTTAAAGTAGCCTATAGCGATTTCTGCAAGTCTCAGATAAAATGAAATGCCGGCTAGGATAACTTAGTTCACATATACCAGAATAGACAAAAAAAATGTATTTTACTACGAACGAACTACGTGACACTGAGTGACTACGTGGTATGTTCAATCTGACTGCCTCAGCTAATCAAAGTCCGCGTTTGAAGCATATATTTTAGGAAGCAAACATTACTTATTTAGCTTGGTTGACTGCACAGCTAAAACATAGCTTAAAAACTATTGAGAATTAGTAAAACTATATCAGTAAAATATCATTTTTATATTGGACACAAACGTAAACAAAATAACCTTTTTAAATATAGAATAGTTAAATATCACCACTTTAACTGATAACGTTTTAACATAATTTAAAACAAAAAACATTAAGTATAAGTAAATGTTTCTGACTACCCCTTAGACATTTTTAAGGATCTTGATTGATCTGAGAATGTTTCTACCGTGCCTTGGGGTAATAGTGATCAAGTTTCTGTTATTTTCCTTTTTAATAAATATATCAAAACAATTTCACAATTGCACTAGTAATGTCAGTAAGAACTACTGTCTCACAATTTGGGCTTACAGTTCCAAATGTTTCTTTTTCAAAAACTCGCCAGCCAGCGATATCCTTTGTAAAAACGAAGGCGCTTGGGTTAAAAGCAGCTCATACTTTCCTGTATCAGGATGATCGGGATACCGTTTCTCTTTCCTTATCCTTTCTAGCATCCTCTGTGGTTCACACTTGGGTTTCGTCTTCCAATCATTGTTGAGGAAATCTTGTATAACTTTTGGTAGTAGTTTGAACGCGTCTTTCGTTCTTGATGTGCTGGGTAGAGTGATATCGTCTGGGGGTTGTGCGACGATAATATCATCAACTTCTACTTTGGCTGATTCAGATTCGACCGATCCTTCATCGGTACTATTCATGTATACCATCCGTTCTTTTTCTTTTAGCGATTCGTTCAACTTTTCTCTCTCAGTGCCATCAATATTCACATAGCCGGTTCGTGTTTCAGTCTTTATAAGGACATGGTTCTGTTCAGTCTTTTGTTGATCTTTGGTGCTATTCTCAGTATTTGCATCGCTTTTGATTTGATTTTGAGCTTTATCATTAGTAGCGTTAGTTTCATTTTTCTGTTGCGACGCTTCGAGCAAAGTCATGAAGCGGAGATTTTCTTCTTCTTCTAAGATTTGATATACTCTGTGCACTTCGCTGACGTTGATCCTAGAAAAATAGGGTTTCATTATAAAATGACATTTTACAAATAACTTTTTCAGAACATGTAGACATGTTTTTTTATTCAACTCACCCGCGTTTAGACTCATGACAGCAATACAGCATAGTCGGATCTATCGGATGCGCCTCGGTATTGAATATATACCCTCCAAGATCCACAATACACTCTCCATTGGGCGTGTCTATAACAGTGCCGTGTACCCCCGGATTGTGGATGAAATTATCCGGATCGAACAAGAGGTAGAGATATTTGGTTGTCTCGGCGAGGAAGAAGGACTCCATGCGGTCTTCTTTGCGATGGTCGCGGACGTCTTTTATCTGGAAAGTTAAAACTAGTTTCAAAAAGAAAAAAAAAACGGTGGCAGGAGTGCCGGCAGAAGTGAAAACAAGCAGAACTAAAAGTGGTAATGTGATTGTGTTATCGCCAGTAGCGTAGCTATCGGAGGGCTAGGCGGTGCAGTGCACCTGGGCCCCCAAACTCAAGGGACCCTCGGACTCTTAATGAAAAAAAATTCAAAAATAAATACTTAAATCTATAGTTTTCTAAGTACAAAAGAAAAGGAGCTGCCCTCAATGTTGTAAAATTTTGCCACACTCTGCATATTTATATTTTGACTTGATAAAACCTAAACCATTCAGTTAGGGCCCCAGTTTTTTTTTTTGCAACCGGGGCTCTGGGCTAGGGCTACGGAGTGCCGTAGCGATAACCAGCGATAACCAGTGGGTTATCGCAGTTAAATAATAGACACTTACAGTAGCGTATCCACAGGACGTGCGGGCGCTATGCTGGATGCTCCTCAGGATGTCCTCTCCCATCTGAAGCAGTATTGGGTCCCTCGTATCCCGGTAAAGATACATAATGGACTCAATAAGCTCGGGACGTAGCGGGTAACTTTCACGCGCGGCTGATGCTTCGCCTGTACCGAGGTTGTAAACTTCGGGAGTGAAGCCGTATTGTCGCCATACGCTGTGGTAGTTGTGGATTATACGCATGGCTGTGTCACTTTCGCCTGGAATTAGCAACGACAAACCTTACTAAAGTTGTAAGTCGGAGGCCTAAAATCTACGTCACTACAGTTGGCCACCAACTCATACAGTGTAAGTTAGTGGTCAACTCTAGTGACTCATACAAAAAGTTTGTATGAGTGCCACTGAAATAGTGATATTCGTATGTTTGTGTTTTAATAACCAGTCAGTGAACAGATTTGGATGAAACTTGGAATAGATGTAGATTGCGAACTGGAATAACGGTGATCAGACGCGAACGTAGCCGGAGGTAGAAACTAGTTTTCTTTATATTGGCTATAAAACAGACATTGATATTGTACCTACTAAACATGCCTGCTTAGCGACACCATTCGACACGCATTTAGGATGGTACTTAAGTTACACTCATTTAAACTATTTCATTCCAATTTAGACTCTATTTTCTCACCAATAAGACTCAGCAGGCCGGGCCAGTAGGCCTCAAGCGATTGGAAGACGGGTAGGGTCACGTGACCGCGCAACATGGTGGCCCAAACGAACCAATCATCTTTCTTCAAATACCTCTCGATGGACTGCCGCGCTTCCATGAACATAGACATTAGTTCTGGACGCTCTAGCAATATGGCACCTGGGTACGAAAAATAAGAAATCTGCAGCCTTATTGTCTAACTTGAAATCCATTCCCCCAATAGACATCAACCAATCAAATATCACGAAAAACACAAACACGTCGTTTTCGTATTGGTTGAGCTCTATTGGGATGATAACTGGGAATAGATTTCAAGTTAGACAATAAGCTGCAGGCAGATCAAACTGTATTCTTGACAAATATTTTATAGCGCGTTTAAACGCTTGGCAAGCCCAGCCAACCTAGCGTGCAAGCGAGAGAACCGCGCGCAGGCCGTCAGTGGTGTGCAAGCGAGAGAACATGATAAGCGCACGGAGTTTGTCAGCAGGGTTTGGCAAGCGTGTAAATGCAGCTTAAAAAATTGAACATGTCTCGAGGTGGAGTTTGGAGAAGGCTATTTGAGGCGTACGGAATTTATTGTTGTCTGATAAGTAATATTATGAAGCGCTCGTAGTCATGCTTGCTTATGCCCGGTTTCTATATCCAACGGACAGTCATAGTATAATAGCTACGACTAGTTTCCACCTAACCATCAACGAGTAGTTACGCAGTGTTTCACAACGTTCATAGCTCTCCTACTAGCGACAAACAACCGTCCGTTAGCGCCTAACCGATGGCCCTCTTTACGTTTCGTTCTTACAAAAAACATGCGTTACGTGGTATAAAGAATATGGTGTTTTTACGTAATAATTTTAAGATAACTATTTTAAAATGAATAAAGAACAAAGTCAAATTTATTTTTGTCATAGTTATGATACGGACTAGGTAAAACGAACCGTTTTATTTTTATAGGAACCGGGCATAAAGTCGTTCTTGATAGATCGTCGAAGTTAAACAACGTCCGAAACGGTCTGTATGTGGATGGGTCACCGCCAGTGGCATTTTCATCTGAGCTTTCCGTGCTTCGGAGGACACGTTAATTTGTCGGTCCCGGCTGTTTAAGTCGTTGAGCTATGACGGCGGCCTTAAGGTAGCCTAAAAATTTCGTCACCAGAATTGGCCACTGACTCATGTCAGTGTAACTAGTAATAGTATAAATATAAAAATGATTTTGTTTGTTTGTTTCCCCGACTTCTAAAACAATTTTCACCAAACTTTGCATGTACACATTGTCAGAGATACAGAAACAAAAAGGATGACGTACTGTTCCTTGTGGAACTGTTTCTCCAAGGAGAAGCTATAAATTATAAATAATGCTGGACATTTCACACAGCATCATCTAGCCCCAAACTAAGCAAAGCTTGTACTATGGGAACCAGATAACTGATATACTACTTATATACTTTTTGTTTGTAAATACATACATAGAAACACCCAGACCCGAGATAAATATTTGCAGATCATACAAACATTTATACCGCCGCGGGGATCGAACCCGCAACCTTCTGCGTACCAAGCGGACTTTCACCCACTGCTCCACAGAGGTCGTCATCT
Source organism: Epirrhoe alternata (assembly GCA_963565295.1). Classification (NCBI taxonomy): domain Eukaryota; kingdom Metazoa; phylum Arthropoda; class Insecta; order Lepidoptera; family Geometridae; genus Epirrhoe; species Epirrhoe alternata. Next base: position 3,936,964 of record OY751381.1, on the reverse strand, counting down.
TCAAGCTACATTGATTTACAAAGTCTGTTTAATATTCATTAATGTGAGCTAAGCCGCATAATAAATTTGTAATTACCTTTAACTAAATATTCGTAGTAGGAGTCGACTCCGCCACCGATGCCGGCGTCCTGCGCCGTCCAACGACCGCTCATCACATCAATATGGTTGCCAAGTAGGCCGATCGGCGACTTGTGGTGATATAATGCTTTCAACGCGTTATACGCAACCTGGAAGTAGCACATTATTATGATTGTTTTATTATGCTAACTTATATTTATTTATCACAACAGTATAAAGAAAAATTCTACTTCTTATGGCGCATGCCACATCTAAATGTCGTCGGGCGCTGGCGTCTTCCTATTCCAATTTTTGTTTTTTTTTAATTATTGCAACATAAGTATGTACATAAGTGGGACAGTGAGGGCTTGTAATAATAATTAAGTATGTACTTACTCATATCTCAATTATTTATGTATGAAATAAATAAATATATCAATAAATTGCATAAAATTATGTGTATATCAACAAATACTCAAATAATAATAATACAATCAATAATATAATGTGTATCAATTTATTTTAATTCATACAAGTAGATGTATAAGCAGCACTTATGTAGCAATGTCCCTAAAATTAAATGGGATTTGTTTACTGTGACCAAATATGTTTCTCAGAGAAAAAAATAACACATCTTACCTCTTCATACAAAGGATCTCCAGTCAATCTACTCAGTGTACCAAACTCAATTATAAATGTTCCTACTCCAGCCGTACATGTCACACTGGTCTCTCCTGTCGGCACTCCGGACCTGAAAATAATAGATTCTTTAGTTTTAAATAAATAATAAAAAATAATAAATACATACATATTATACATAGAAACACCCAGACTGAAGATAAATATTTGCATATCATACACATTTATCCCGCAGCGGGGATCGAACCCGCAACCTTCTGCATCGCAAGCGGACCTTTGCCCACTGCACTACAGAGGTCGTTCAAAGTTTAGTTTTGAAGTATACTGAGCCATATATTTTTAGGCAGTTATGCTATGACTTAGTGTTATAAGCCACTGGGTATTACACATATAGGTTGTACCTAAAGTTAATGGTTCCATATGGCATGCCTGTGGTGGTGTCAAATGCTGGTATCAACCGCTGAGCAACGTCTTCTGCTAGCCGGAGAAGAGGACCATTACATGGCCAGCCTGGTTCTAGTTTCATTCCAGTTCTGAAAAATAAATATATAATTGAGAAAGAGAGAAAAATTACTTTTGAGATTAAGTATTAAAAGCTGCCGTGAAAATGCTTACTCCACTTACCTATGTGACAACAAATGAGCACTCAATAAGCCCCCAATTATTCTAATATTGGTCTCAAACACTGATACATTAATGTCTGCATCAAAATTCTTTCTTTGCAACACAATATCAACAACTCTGTTGAACTCTGTATGGTTTCCCATGATTGCTAGAGTGTCGAGAGCATCTATGAGAGTGAGGGAGTAGCTCCCCCAGGTATCGACGCCGTCGCAACTCAGTGGTCGCAGTTCATCATAGGGGTATGCATAACGGAGGTAGCTGTCGTATGCATGCTGGAACATAGCTCTTACTTCCTCTCTAAAAAAAATATGTTTTATATGAAATTACAATGAGTACACCATAATAGAAAAACACTAAGGAGATCTGACTTTAATCATTGCAAAACACACTATCAATCATTTAATGGGTGGTCTGTACTCTACCAGGCATTGTTTTATTTATTTATTTTATTTACCTGAGCCTTATGATGTCGGCTTTTTTGTATACTCTTACGGTAATTCCTGGATTACAACCATAGCACAACAGCGCAAAGATAGTGAATAACTTGTTCTTATCCATCTTCAGCTCATTCTAGTGCTATTTTAGATAATTTTCATTATTTGTAAGTTGTGTTGTGTTTTTGATTTGGCTCAAAGTATAATTTTCTTTGGCTCTTTCGATGCTGGGATTGCTGTATAACACAGACGTACTAGGGATAACTGTTTATTAAATTTTTTATAGAAAATAACCTTATTCCAACAATAGTAAGGTCGCTATTAGTATTACGGCGGCGGGCGAAGAAGTGACACCTACAAAATGATGTTGCTTTGCTTTTATGTAAATGTCGATGTGTCAGTGTCAAAAACAGGTGTTCATGTTTTTTTTTATGAGTGTCACACACGTATCCACAAGGTGTCAACACTAACATGCTCTTGAACGGTCTCAAAGGTCTCAAAGGCTTATCGGAGCGACGGCATCACAGAGTAAGTAGGCGGCATTCGATCATCTACACAGAGACACAGAGTAAGCTTCTAATAAAAAGATAACGGTACCATAGCTGTTCAAACCCATCTGATTGGTTCAAATTTAAAATACCATAGACTCGTAGAGCAACGTAAACTGCTTGGCTGCAACAGCTGAAAATGCCAAAATGTCTGTTGTCCGTTGTCCGTTGACGCCACAAAAGCGTTTGTTGGGGGTGAATTTGGATTTATAACTTGCACGTTTACGAAAACTACACTCATTTTATTGCTAAAAATGTGCGGCAGTTCAATAAGATATTACTGGTGATTCATAATTCAACTTCGGTTGCCACATTGCAAACGCATAGCCCGCAATTTTGCTGATCTGGTGTTTTGGTAGTTGTTTACGGAAGAAGCGGGGACAATGGCATTCAGAATTCACGAAGACCAAGAAAACGGTTCACTGGCGATGAGGAAGGACGCAGACATATTCTCGGCGAACCAGCGCCGTGCCCTCGGAGACCTCAGTCAGTTTGCATGTAATCAGAACCGTGGCGGCAAACTCGTAAGTTGATTGTTTGGTTACTTTTGTGATTGCCTATTTTTACTTCCGTTTATCAATTTTTGTAATTTTAGGCCGGTTTGACCAATGTGACGTGCAAAATACAAGATGAGAACAGGACGGTTCGTCAGATAAAAAACGAGAAGAACATCGTGCCCCCCGTAGCGCAATTTCGCGCCTTCAGCGTATACGAAGACAAGCCTTCAGAGGCCGAGGTGAAGAAACGAGAGCCGACCTTCAAACCCTTTGTTGCTAAAGAGACCGCGAGGAAGGACAGTCTGTTTGTTAACAATGTTGAGAATGCTAAACTGTGTGTCAAAGTTGAGAAGCAGCCAGATCGTCAGAAAGAAGCTCCCCCTCATCGGTAAGATAACCTCATTGTCAGATTTGATGATTTCAGTATAATTTGCTGATATCTAAACCGAATCTGGGTCAGTAGATTGTTGATTTAGTACTGAAGGTCATAAATTAAGCTATGCAAAGCTGTGGTGATGTCACTGCTCAATTTAGACTTGGATGTAAAGAAGATGTCTTCATTAATTTGAACATTTCATTGTATCTAACTCAATTATAACTACATCTGACTAATGTCCTAGGCATAGATTGTCTCGTGGGTTAATTATCTATTGAAGTACAGATAATCTGTTCAGGAAAGCTAGGCTCAACAACTCATAGTTGTTCTTAGGTATTAAGAAGGTTAGGTTAGGTTTTAAGACGTTTCAAATTGATCCCAGCGGTCCTACTGAATAAATGCTTTTTGACTTTGACTTTGGTTCACACATAGCCAAAGTTGCATTTGCATTTATAATTTCTTCATCACCAATATCTCAATGAAGTTTTATCGGAATCTACTGAGCTAAATGAATGTACCCCATAAATGAATGCACCAAAATATTAAACCAAATACAGGGGGGGTTGACAAAAATCATTTCATCATCATCTCAGCCTGGTATCACCCACTGCTGGGTATAGGCCTCCCTTCCTTTATGCCAGTCTCCTATATCTTGCGCCTCTCGCGTCCAAACATTTCCTACAACCTTCACTATGTCGCTGACCCAACATGCTTTCGGACAACCTCGATTCCGGTGGTCCGATCATGGCCACCACTCAGTCAAAAAATCATTTAACCATAAGAATGTCTGATTATTAATAAAGGTTGTATAAAAACATTTTGGAATATTCACAGGCAACCTTTACAAGAAAAGAAAGATGTTGTGGAATCACCAATGTCTGTGGGAGACTCCAGTGTCCTTTCCATGTCAATATCTAAAAATGAGAGTCTGTTGGAAGACGATGACACAACAACCGCTACAACTGACCGGGATATGTTCTTCCATGTTGTTGAGTACAGACAAGATATCTATGAGTACATGAGGGAAATTGAGGTAAATTAATTTTTATTGTAGGTTTTAAACTAAGTAGTTTTAAAAGCTGTTTCAGTTACCTTATCTGATCTAGTTAGTAAATAAATAGATATAATGAATTGGTGTTATCGGTAATGTTATAATGCTATGTGTGTGTAAATAAATAATAAACAGTTCACTAGGTTCGTAAAACCAAAGGCATTAATTACACTTTAATGAAGTGAAAACTTCTTTAGGAGTGTGGCAGTTTTGAGATGAGAAAAAATTCTTGGATTCGCCTCAAAATCGTCATGTGTGCGACAATGTTAGTTGTCAAGTTTAGAACCGTTCAAGTTTTCACTTCTGCTGGCACTCCTAGAGTGTCACTGTTTTTTATTTTTAATAATGTCTGTAATGCCATCCATAACTTGAGGTAAATGTTGTTACTATGAGATTATGTCCCATGTAATCCATAGAGATCCTAGGCAGAAAATTCTTGAGTTGGAAACTCAAAATTTTTCTTTTATTTTCAAAATATATTTCACTAAAACGTTAACTTATCCACAGACAAAGAACCGTCCAAAACCCCGCTACATGCGTCAACAGCCCGACATAACACACCTCATGCGCTCCATACTAGTTGACTGGCTGGTGGAAGTTTGTGATGAGTATAACCAGCAGAGCGAGACACTACATCTCGCTGTCTCATATGTTGACCGTTTTCTGTCGTACATGAGTGTAGTAAGGACCAAACTGCAGCTGGTAGGCACAGCAGCTACTTACATCGCCGCGTAAGTCGAGTTTTTCTATTGAGTTTCAAACTTAGTTCCATTCTATCATCATGTTTATGTACAACATGCTCGCTCAGAGCTCTTAGCGTGCATGTTACACATAAATATTTATTTATGCGCATTGTCTTTCTGTTCATAAACGTGCCTGCACTTGTTGCTCGCTTAATATTAATGAAAAAATGAATGTGCGTCGGGCATTAGTTATATCTTCGCCATGTCGCTTTCTTATTTAGTTGAGTGTACAATATTATATCCAAGTCATCACATCAAACTCACCACTGTCATATTTTTATGTCTGCTAAATCTTGGAATAGTTGAAAGCGAGGAAATTTCTCTGAAAAGGTAATGTTGGTCATCATCTGCATCTGCTCAAACGGGATTCTTTCGAAGGATACTTTTTATTAAAAACATATACTTAAAGCCCGTCACAGACTTAGCTATAATATATATTAATATACCATACTAATACTACTAGTACTATAATATATATTATAGCTGAGTGTGCGGTCACGCGAAAATTTGTATAGAAAATATATAGTAATATGCCTAGCTATAAAAATATTAATATATATTATAGCTAAGTCTGTGACGAGCTTAATATTTTTCACCTTACTAGCTCAAAAAAGGCGCTTTTGCCGCGTAAAAACAGTGAGCAAAACTCTACTTTGTTCACACTATGAGGAAAAGTGATTTGAATTTAGAATGCTATGAGCAACCAATGAGAATCGAATATTACTGGCCGCAGCGTGCGCACTGACCAAGTGGCGGCGGCCAGGGGGTCTGGTTGTTGGACTTTAGCCTGCCACTTGAGGGGCAAAAAAATAATAATAGCGGGAATTATTGACGTCCTCTGTAGCGCAGTGGGCGAAGGCCCGCCTGCGACGCAAAAGGTTGCGGGTTCGATCCCCGCGGCGGGACCAATGTTTGTATGATCTACAAATATTTGTCTCGGGTCTGGATGTTTCTATGTATAATATGTATGTATTTACAAACAAAAAGTATATAAGTAGTATATCAGTCATCTTAGTACCCATAACACAGGCTCTGCTTACTTTGGGGCTAGATGATGCTGAGTGAAAAAGTCCAGCATTATTTATTATTTATTATTACTATCTCTTGTGGTACAATGTACTATATTCACATCGCAAACTAAAAATAAATATGCAAACATACAAGCATTAATTTAAAATTTCCGCGGATCTAATTCAAGCACTTTTCATTTTCAACTTATTTTATTATTATAATTAAACACTTTGCAGAAAATACGAAGAAGTCTACCCGCCAGAGGTCTCCGAGTTTGTATACATCACAGATGATACATACACTAAGCGCGAGGTTCTTCGCATGGAACATCTTATCTTGAAGGTGCTCTCGTTCGACCTCTCCACACCGACTTCGCTGGCTTTCCTGTCTCACTACTGCATATCCAATGGGCTATCTAAGAGGACCTTCCATTTGGCTGCGGTAAGTATAATGTAGCCTGATAAAACGTGGTCTTTATAAATTCAAGTCCCGGCCACCAAATAATTCCTGTGGGATTTAGCAGAACTTTCGAAAATAGCTTTGCAGCTATTCTATCTTTAATGGCCTCTATTCAGATGTTCACTGATTATGTTCAACAAACGCTTCACTTGTTCATGAATTCTTCTGCCGTATATTTTATGCATCCTCAAATAGCATTTTGATTTACTACTATCCCAGATATTATAATAACTACTATAAAATCAATCTGTAGGAATTCATAAGTCAGACAGTCTGTTCTTTCATTGTTTTCTTTTGTAATTTTATACTTTTGAAATGAATAGCTGTCTGCATAATTTTCTGAACATTTCGAAAATTTATTAACCTGCAGTAAATTCTGAGAAAAAGAGGAAGGAACTAACTCAATTTACAATTTGGCTATAATGAAACGTTCCACTAAAAGCATCCTTAATTGCCTCCTCAGTACATCGGCGAGCTCTGCCTGCTAGAAGCGGACCCGTACCTCCAATACAAGCCGTCGATCATAGCCGCCGGCTCCCTCGCCACCGCTCGGCACTGCCTGCTCTGCGAGCGATGTGCTTGCGACAAGGAAAGCCGACCGGCCGATGCTAAAGTGAGAGCGGCCTGCGCCGCGGTGGCTTGGCCCGAGGCGCTCGCCTCTTGCGCGGGCTACACCTTCGCAGATCTGGAACCGGTGCTTAAAGAGCTGGCCAGGACTCACTCGCACGTCTCGCTGCAACCCTACCAGTCGATACCCGACAAGTACAAGAGCAACAAGTGAGTGATACGTGAACAAGATCACGTTTGTTTCCCCTGTGTCCTAAATATTCCATTGCCCACATTTTGGAGAAGATATTTATGGTTTGTTGTATGAAATGATCACAACATCCCCTTAGGCATGGTAGACAGACATTCGCTCTGATCAAGTCACTCAAGATTCTTTGTTGAAAATATAAGAAGATAACCAGAAGCATATTATTATCCTAACACATATTAGGCATAGGATGTGCCCACTGTTTGCAGAAGCTAGCATTATGTTTGTTTTACACCTAACAACAATTCCAAAGAGTCCTCATAAGTTTTCCTTTTCTGTTTCATCCAAATTGGTCCAAGGCGTGATTCAACACAAACCGGTACAAGCTACAAGGCATTCACTGATATTATATTATCTTCCAGGTTCGACGGCGTCTCAGCGATAGGAGCGCGGCCGATGTTCCCCGTGCCGAAGTACCAGACCCCCGCGCCAGCCGCCTCGCGCCCCGCCGCCGACGCGCGCAGCTGTTAGTTGCGGACTTACTTAGCCAATAGCCGCGTACTGACTGAACGAGTAGCCTTCAACGAGTGCCTTGGAAGGCAGAGCGTGCGGTTTGCAGCGGGCGTGACATTTCCTGACCGACCCGTTTGCGGCTGCCTTGCGAGACTGCTCGCCCAGTCAGTACGCAGCCAATGCCGCAGAACTACTGCTATTGATCTATCTGTACAATAAGTACCTAGGCATTCATGAATATAGCCGTTTGTCTGCGCAGTGACAGCTTTTTTATACAAAATTGTAGTCTGCGCATCGAAACTGCTAACTTCATGAATAGCTAGATCCGTTGAACGAATTGTACAAAGCCAAAACAAATTCAATCTTGAATAACATAGCTTATATATGTGCCAGCCAAAACATTACAATTCAGGCAAAACCAAATTACCTACTATTAAATAAATTACGGTCAATGGATCTGGGTATTATTGATTTTTACCAAATGACATGTGCAGCTTTTTCATACTAAATTGTCTGTTGCATTATCAAGCAGCAAGTTATTTTGTTTTGCCTGAATAAATAGTAGTGCCATTATTTGGTTAAACGCTATTCTAACTCATCTATGTTCTACATACAAGGTCGAATTTGTTTTGGTATTGTTAAGTGTCAGTATAATAGTTCTGTGGCCAAGAAACATCGCGGTCCAAGGCGTATTTTACCACCTGTGACTTTGATCTAAGAATCATACAGCGCTATATGAACTTCGTCTAGATATTGTGAAAGTGGCCGATTGATATATTTTTACGTAAAATCAATCTAAAACTTTATCTTCTGCTAAGTTATACATACGAATATACGCATTTATGGAAGGAAAGAGACTGATAAGGTTTGACAAGTTTCTGTAAGATCTAACGACAAGTAATTGTTGAGCTTGATAGTATTTGAATAGTTCTTAGTACAAAATAGACAGCGTTTCGTAACTATATTCTCAAGAATATTTTCACTTGTGTAGTGTGATTTGTTATGCTAGTTTTAGAATTTAACAGTTTCCAATGGAAATAAAATAACTTCTATATTTGCTTGTAATGCGGCTATCGGCCAACACTTCTTCGCCTTTACATCGCAGCCGTGTAATGTTCTCTATTGTTTTATTATAATCATCGACCAAATGCAATATCTTGCACGTATTTATTTATAAAACCTATACGGTGTTCATTCAAATCTGTTGTAATGGCTCCTCCAAGTATAAATATTTTCGGTATTGGCTCTAGATTAATCTCACACTGGAACCTATTTTCCTGTATTTCTAATAAGTTGTTTTTCAAAATTGTGAAACCATAAACTGAATATGTACTAATTCCAAAAACACTGAGCATGCGAGGAGACGCGACTGTGAATGATTTTATGTTCACCTCTTGAAAATGTTTGTTAGTAAATTATTATTTTTGAGATAAAAGGTATGTTTTAATGTTGATAAGTAGTTTATAATGTAATTTTAATATAATTGATATTTTTCTTCGATTTGTTAACGGAGGAGAATAGAGCCTTTGTAAGGGTATTATAATATTAAATTAACACTCTTGTATTTTATTTTATAACACAGATCTACCATTTTTACAGACCAAGTGCAAATGTTTGCGATTTTGGGAAAACATTAATTTAATTTCCTTCCTCGATTCTCGATTTTGAGTCATGATTAGTCGTAATATGGTTGATTATGCGCAAGTAGCGCGCGGCAGACATGCCGCGGTCGAATCTATTTGGAGAACGTCTCGTCGCATCACTCCACTCTCCCAGAGTTACTAGGCCATCTAAATATTTGAATTGGTACTGACCACAGACGAAAGTACTGACTTCTTTCTCATCCATCTACTAGAGTCGGCATCTAATACGTAGTTTACAAACGTTAGAAGTTACTGAGGTATCTGATAGATTCCAAGTGTGTTGAGACTTGAGACATCTCTGCTTGTAATCTAAATGGTTGATAGAAAATCCTTGGCCACGTACCTGCCCACCACTTAGTATGTAGTCTAACAAACTATGTTCTATTGTGTTATGTTACCTTCCGCGGCTAATAAGTCTTATGTTGATGAGTGTCAGAATGGCTGGTGTACCAGAGCGAATCGAGTCGTGTTTGGTATCAAAAAAATATACCAAAACGTTTCCCATGATGACGTCATGGATAGGGCGAAGTGGAGGAAGAGTGTTAGGAAGGCTGACCCCACCACCATGTGGGATAAATAGTCGGGAAGAGAGAGTACTATTTAGTACCACTGATTAAAAAATTTGTACCTCTCTGAAACCAAAGTTATAGCGATTTCAAAGGTACACCAGCCATATTGACGTCAAAGTGGCTGGTGTACCTCTGATATTTTAATAATTAGCCATTACACATAAAATATAATTACTTTGATATATTTTTTTATAATTACTTTGATACCAAACACGACTCGATTCGCTCTGGTACACCAGCCATTCTGACACTCATGTTGCCTTCCGTGAGCTAGTAATATAACCTACGATTTATATAAATTCGTTTTGTGTAGAAAATATACTTTATTATCGACTATTTTATAAAGTGCGAGGTCTGATCTCTATTTTTACAATTTGTACTGTTTCTATGGAGTCCAAAGGATGGCCATTAGATCAGGAGGGGTGTTTCTCTTGTGTGTAAACGTTTCCTAATTTCTTGCCTGGTGTTGGACCTGAAACAAAAACAAATTTTAATACGAAATTAATACGTACCTTTAATACGTTGCTAGATACCTACTTCTTTGTTTAGCTAGGTAGGTTACTGTACTGAATATTTAGACATAGCATAAGTCTACCTTTAATACTAGAGGCACGGTGTCTTGTGTAGTGATTACCTATACCTCGATAAAATTCTCTTCGGATGAACTTAAAAATAATCACATCACCAAAACCTGTGCCAAAACCTACCTACCGATTGATTCTAAATACAGCGTAGGTAAGGTACCTACCTAATTTACAAACATTAAAAACTAGGTACCTAGATACGCTTCGATCAATAATTGATCGAAGCCTATACGGTATAGCCTACCTACATTTATTACGAATAATAGAAATAGATATGCACAAGTTTAAAAATAACTAGGATAATAAACGTATGCACATTTATTTAGTGCCCTTGCGAAACTATTTGCAGCGTAAAAAGTTACCCACATAAAACAAATAAAGTTGATGCTAATTGCGGTTTGTTGCGACCATATTTGAATTTACTGCTGGTGCGCGTGCGCACGGAATTGTAATGCTCCCAGCTGCAGATATTCCTGGTAACTAGAATTAAACTTGCGGCATTTCTCGTTACCTACCCTGCTTGAAAGCAGGCGTAGGTAGATACCTACTGTGTAGCTTTGACGAATTCTAGTTTTGTAGAAATATAAAATTAACTAGCTGTCCGTCGCGGTGTTACCCGCGGTCCCTCGGGAAAACATTACTTTACCAGGATAGCCTATGTTCATCAGGAATAATGTAGGATTCTAATGGTGAAGGAATTTTTCAAATCGGTCCAGTAGTTTCGGAGCCTATTCAAACAAACAAACAAATCTTTTTTTCTCTGTCTATGAACATTAAGGCCAATTTTACATCAAGTGCCTCCGCTTACATCAACTTTAGGCAAGTTGCAACGTGTAAACAAGACACTTACCTAAAACTTGAATAATGTAAACTAAAACAGTATTGAAAACGGCTGTTATTTCAAATCGTAATTAACTAATGAAATGAAGATCAAAATTAATTAATAAGTACCTCTACAATTCGTAGGTGGCTAAATACCACAGACATCAGATATCCGTGGTAAATACATAATTATCAAAATGTATTCCTCCGAAATGATAATAAAATAATCACTGTAATAAAACTCTTACTTGCCTGGGCAGGTACCTAACCTACCTACTCATTTAATTTTCGGGTTTAATAGAGTTTAAGTTCTCTCTTTTTAAATCAGTAGGTTGGTTGGTACCTAAACCCAGCTAAGCGCGAGACGCAATGTAAACCTACCGTCTTACCACAGAACGTGACATAAAGTTATTCCACCGAATAAATCAAGAATAACAATACATTTTGACAGTTTACACTCCAGAATAACTTTATGTCACGTTCTATGGTAAGACGCTAGGAAGGTAAGTAGATCGTACCTTTATAAGTCGTTAAACTTCGTCCCATTTAGGGTAACTAACTAAAAACATTAGAATTCTTATAGGACCTGGATTTCATTAAAAGTCGTATCACGTTCTTTGCAGAGACGTGAGATTCTCGCTATTAAATAAGAATTTTAAAGACTTTGTTTACGAGTTTCTATTTAAGTAGTTTTGTATAAACATTCTAATGTAGCATTCCCTCCGCGGAACTGCGAATGTCTGACCGAGCGATGTGACGGTTCCTGGAAGTTAGACTACGCAACTGGCAAATTCCCATTTCGTTCATTTAACCTTCAATGTACGCCAATGCCGATGCGGATTCAGTTTCAATTCATCTTATTTGTGAGACGCGAGAGCAAGATATATCAACATCTTAATAGGTAGGTAGGTACTTACCTAAATCGTTTTGTTTAGTCTACAGTAAAAACAAGCTCAACCTGCGATGCAAAATTTACTATAATACCTACGTAGGTACCTATGTGTACTACATACCTACATCGCAGACTACAGGGAGAGACTGATAAAAATTATATTATCTAACTACTTACCTTACCTACCTACTAATTTGGTAGATGTACGCTGTAATACCAGCGGGGTCGTTTAGGTTCATGGTTGAGCAGTTTTAGCACTTCGTATCTTAGAGAAGGTAGTACATACAACCACCTACTTCCTACTTATACAGAGTCTTTCATTTTAAACTGACTTTATTCAGGAATTGGGTTCAACAAATATAATGACATTTATTTACAGAAACTAAGCTACTACAATATGTACCTACATAAAATTACAAATACTTAAATAAAAAAAGATGTATGCAAAAGTAATGTTTTTTTTTGAGAAAAAGTGTTAATGACTATCCTTTCAATTAATTGTTGCTTCCTTTAAAACTTAGTCCATTCGAGCGAGCATGTGTGTGCGCTCGGATGTAGCCTAGCTGTGATTGGTGGAATGTCTGTCCCCCTTGAAAATCATTATGCAACATGTCCTAAAAAATCAATAATAGATAAATTACGAAGTGAAAACTTATTATTAAATCGATACGGTCAAACGTCTATTTACAACCCAAAAATGAAGCCCTGTCAGTTTGTGTAGTTTAAAATGATAGACCCTGTACTTATACAGATACCTAAGTAGCGAACAAACAATAGTTTAGGTACAATTTATTCTAGTTGACTTGTCTCCTACTCGTAATGATTGCATCCGGTCCCTAGCCTAGACCTACACGCACTAAATTACATACAAAGTAGTCGCCTTGCCTACACGCATTAATTTAGTAGAGAGTATCCACTTTGGTATCCACTAAAGAACCTTGATACTTATCTAACTTTCTTTGTTTTCTACCAAAGCTCAGTGCAAAAAACAGAATGCATGCTATGAAGGAGAATAGGTAGGTAAAGAACGAACTTGGCCTAAAAAAATCCTTGGCCATAAAATTACCTTAGAAATAAAGTTGTTGAAATTTCAACTCAAGTGTTATTGACACCATACAACAGAACAGTGGTAGCTTCTGAATAAAGAATAGCCTATACTATAGAAGCAACTTCCGGAGCCCCAAAAGGAAAGGAAATTTACTTGACGATTTGCAATTCAGCACACGAAATCAATATTGTCTGTCGATTCTGTTCCCACTGCCTAGCCTATCTGAAGTTTGTTATCAAATGCTAATGTAGAACCGGCCTGGTAGGTCTCTGCTTGCTTTATCTGCATAAAAATAAGGTTACCTATCTAGAGGTATAAAAAGTAGGCGTAGGATCCTATATGGGCTTATTTTGAAGAAGGTAAGGTAACCGACCTATCATAAAAAGCGATGGGTAGGTAAGTAACCTTACAGAGTAGTCCCAGATTTCTCAAAGACTGGGAACTACAAAATTGTTGAGTCGGTAGGTATTTCCATTCCAAGCTTGTAAGTAGGTATCCGAAATAACTAAGCCCCGAAATATATCGACGGACGTCATGATCGCTCGTAAGTTTATGATTTATGAATCAAACAGTTTCGACGGAATCTATTTATTGACTGCGCAAACGTGGTGAGAATGAAAGCTACAAGCCATTTCCTGAAGCAAACGAGAAATGGGGTCGGCAGCGCTTTCCTGTAGCGCTTTTTTCATCCGACCCGGACCAAATGTGGGTATTTCAATCAAATTATGTAGGTACAGCTACACATACTACACAGAAAAGCAAAATAAAGTCGGTAAGGGAAGGTGAGGTTTTTTTTTACCCAAATAAAATAACTAATGAGCTGATCTCGAAGCACCTAATGCTCTGGGATTATCTATCTTAGAATACAAAATTTCGCCCTACAAGTTCAGAAAAAGACCTATAGCACCTACCTACATACTACTTACCTCATTTCAATAAATAATACAGTGTGGTCACGAACGACACGATCGAGAGTAACGTGAACTTAGCTTGCTGTAATTTGACCGATCAATAACTTTTAAACCGGTAAAGATTTAAGTAGACGTAGGTACCTACTCCGAGTAAAGTAAGTACCTACATACCTAGGTGTTTTTTTACTATGATTATACCTAGTACTAACTAGGGATAACTAAAGATTTAAATGGGTGCAATTTTTGGGAAGTACCTAAATGCATACCAAAAATTGCACCCATTTAATATACCAAATATTGCACCCATCTAATATGCAACAACAACTAACTGGGTAGGTAAGGTAGGTAGGTACCTATTTTCAGCCACTTCCCAATAGGTAGATACGTAGTTAGTTTACAAGGTAAGCTAGCTAGTCTAGCTACACTGCACGACGCACGCACGTTCCTACTTTACTTCCCCTATCAATCTAACGGAATAAGAGTTCTAAAGAGGTTCAACAGCCGTATAAATCATCGTTCGAGCGGGCTATTTATCGATAATTAAAATTGATTGTTGTCAAAAATCGGTGTGAGCAGGAAGTGGGGACGGTTCCTCGCGGCGCGAGTGATGCCCTTCGGGGCGGAAGCTCGCTCGCACGGGCTTGCATTACAAATAACCAGATAATGAACACACGTGCGTGGCTTCACCGGCTTGCGAGGTGCGACGTCATCGCTCTATGGGACAACTTTACCCCCGTTTCGATTAGATATCCAGATCTTTTAGCTAGGTTAGTTAAGTACATACCTAGTAGTTTAGTTTAGAGACACCCCGGACCGCGGCGCCCCGTTCAGTTTTCATTATCAGTCGTACGTAGGTACTTCGTTCGCTAGGTACTTGGAGTAGTGGTCTACTAGGCCAGTTTACTTTACACTATTCTTAGGTAAGTGCTTTAATTTGAGGCACGTAGTAGAGACGTGTAAACGTTGCCTACTTGCCCTACAACTCACTATACCTATGTAAACTGGCCTTTACCGATTGGAAAGTGTCACTTGAACCCTCACATAAACCCAGTCCTAAACACAAACTTAACTGGACCGGTGAGAGAGGCGCTGTAATTGCATTTGGTGTTGGCAGAAAAATAAATTTAAGAGTGTGCTAGAAACGATTTTGTACTTCTAAATCGTTATTTATCTCAGAATCTGTAAAAGCTACCACCTTCATATTTAGGGAAATGATACTTCGAACTTTTATCTCGGATTGCTTCTTTTTAGAAACACGATTGGTTAAAATTTTCTCGATAATATATTTTTTTGAAAAATACATGTTTTGCACACAATTTGCTATTTATCTCAGGAACAAGACAATTTTTCTTTGGGGTTTTCGATTTGTCAAAAAACCTTGAAGTAATTCTTTAATTTTGTGTTTTCATTTTTCGATAGGTTGTTTAATTAACTTTTAATTAAATAAAAACTATTTTGGCGCTTACGTCGTTATAAAATACGGTGCGCGGCTATCGCTCTGTACTACTCACTCACGAGAAAAGCATATCTTGCCATTCCGCTCGACGCTCTGTAGTCAGTTGGCTACGGCATTGCGAGCGGGACGGACCTGTGCTTGTCTGCGTCACACTTTGAATATAAACAATTTTTTTTCTATTTACCTACCTAGGTATCGGGACGATTCCGAGAAAAAATGGCCTGTCACACAACTTTCGACTCATATTCTGCAGGCTATTGATAATTAAACAAGGGTTTTTTTAACAACATCGTACAATATAATTCAAAAACTGATAATAATTAAATAACAAAAAGCTCATAAATATATTTTTTTCGCAAAAATATTGGCAAAATAAGATCTCGGGAGGCGGTTTTTTCGAGTGTCACACCCAACTTTTGAAATTTCCGAAGGCAAAATTTTATAGTCTTTTTGCATGTCAATTTTATGCTTTTTAGAAAGATCTTATGCACGAAATGCAATTTTATACCCTGAATACAACGTTTATGAGTTCAAAATACTAAAAAAATACTATTTTGTCTTGAGACTAAAATCGGTACCGGTGGAAAATTCCGCTTACGCTACGATCATAAATCGATATTTAGAGAATAATATCGATTTTTAATAGTTGTTTTAGGATTATGGCAATATTTTAGACCACAGATAAACATCTTATTAGATTTTTAGGCGCAGTAGCGCCTGTGACATGGATTAGAAAGATCGTGCGTCACGATGTTCTGTTTTTGATTTCCACCACGAACTTGGATTTTCTTGATAAGTAGTATTCGTTAGACATACAACTTTTAAAGACTAATTACTTTATCTATCTAGATTTTGATTTAATGCAATATTCAGTAGAAATGTAATAAACAACTACGTTATTTGAGTTTGTTTATTGACCGGCATCATTACGTTACGTCCGCAACGCGACGTGATGTATAAGCGGAAAGCAAAATGTGACGTAATGGAATTATTAAGCATGGGTTTACATTGTGCCTGCAATAATATCGCTTACTATTATATTATTATCCGACTTATTGATGCTTATAATGCATTTCGAATAGAATAAAATAATGCTGGTAAAAGTTTGTTTGTATGAAGATAGTAATCACCAAAAGAACTCCCTGTGATTTCAAAATAACTGTTTTCTCAGTCTGTGTAGTTATCGACACGATACTTAAACACACACAAACATTGTTAATTTTTTTGTCTATCTGTCTGGTGTCCCGGGCTAATCACTGGAGTGGCTGAACTGATTTGAATGGGACTTTCAGTGAAAGGTAATTTAAACGTAAATTTACTTAGCTACGTCATTTTATGTTATTTTCCACTTATTTGCTACGAGAACAACATAATATACAAATACAGCAATCTATGTAAAACAACGCGCCTAATAGCGCTCATCCAGCTGGGCGATTTTGGATTTCGTTGAGTGTTGGGTTGGGATGCTGTACCTACCCTTTTGGCTTCGGTAGACGTCTTTTACACCCAGTATATTTTTTTCTTTTTTCGAATTTTTGGATGCTCTATAATGATAACAAACAATATATAGTATATACTAATATTATAAAGAGGAAAGATTTGTTTGTTTGTTTGAATTAAATAGGCTCCGAAACTACTGGACTGATTTGAAAAATTCTTTCACCATTAGAATCCTACAATTATCTCTGATGATTATAGGCTATATTTTATCACGGGAAAGTGAAGTTTTCCCAAGGGACCGCGGGTAACACCGCGACGGATATCTAGTCATCAATAAATGCGAAAAATACAAAAACTCATCATGTATAGCTAAACAATATTTTTCGGCTACTAATATTTGTGATTTCGGTACCTAAATACCTAATAATTAAAATTACAATTGTTAATTTTTATTAAATTTGTTTGAGTGGCTGATATATCTTGCTGGTAAAATATTTTATAACATTTTTTCATGTGCAAATCTCTCTTGATTGATTCAAAATCATAAGCATAATTATTATAATTGGTCTTTAAGGCTATCTGACACATTATTATGTTAGTGGTGGTACTGACCCTTTGTTCATGTAAGCCCTGCCCTATAATTCCTAAACGTGACGTCTTTTCCACTAACGTCACTTGTCACATATTATTGTGATATTAGATTTAACTTAATTTTATTCATTTGCAAATTAGGACGCTCAAATTTAAGGCAAATAAGTAGAGTAATAACTAAAGTTTCGTTTAAATTTAAAATGACATAATTATCATACATAATACCAAAGTTAAGACAAAAAATGTGCAATTAAACTTACCATAAAGTAGCGTTTAGGAATTGTTTTGTTACATATTATGTTTGTTTTATGTTATTTCCTACGTGAATGATGGTGTACGTGGAGTGTAAGAGAATGGCTAAAAGAGCAGTTGCTGTAGCGAGGGCTCGTGTACAAGAGAAACTGTACCAATCGTTGGAAAGCCCTGATGGACAGAAGAACCTGTACAAGCTAGCAAAAGCGAGAGAGAAGAATGCAAGGGATTTAATCCACGTAAAATGTATGAAAGATGAGGGAGGAAAAGTACTTACGAATGATGATGAAATAAAAGATCGTTGGAAGAGATATTTTGATAAACTAATGAATGAAGAGAATGACTGGAGCGGTGTCCTTAACAAGGTACCAGCCAACATGGGAATGGTGAAAGAAATATGCGTGGAGGAAGTACGAACGGCTGTGCAAAGCATGAGAAATGGTAGAGCGACAGGTCCAGATGGTATTCCGATTGAAGTATGGAAGGTTTTGAGTGCTGATGGGTGGAAGTGGCTGACTTTATTCCTCAATAAGCTGTTGCAAGAGGAGGCGATCCCAGATGAATGGTGTAACAGTTCTCTGGTACCCATTTACAAGAACAAGGGTGATGTACAGGACTGCAACAATTATCGCGGAATAAAGCTCATGTCACACAGTATGAAAGTCTGGGAGAAAGTGATAGCGAGGCGAATGAGAGAAGAGAGTGAGGTATCACGGAACCAGTTTGGGTTTATGCCGGGACGCAGTACAACGGACGCCATATTCGCTCTAAGGCAAGTCTGCGAGAAGTACAAACGTGCGCACAAAAACTTGCATATGGTGTTCGTTGACCTAGAGAAGGCGTACGACAGAGTGCCCCGTGAGGTTCTGTGGTGGGCGATGAAAGAAAAGAGAGTGCCTGAGAAATACATCCAACTTGTGCGTGCCATGTATAGAGACGCAAGCACGTATGTCCGGTCAGAAGCTGGCGCTACTGATAAGTTCGGTGTGGCTGTGGGCCTACACCAGGGATCGGCGTTAAGCCCTTATTTGTTCCTCCTGGTGATGGATGCATTGACATCAGACATACAGGAGGAGGCACCCTGGTGTATGCTTTTCGCCGACGACATCGTTCTCGTCGGAGAAGATGCATCCGAGGTTCAGAGCAGGCTGGGAAAATGGCGGGAGAGACTGGAAAGTGTTGGCTTGAAAATAAGCAGAACCAAGACTGAGCACCTGTTCTGTAACTTTGGGGGTTCATCCAGCTTCTCTCCCATCGCCTTAGATGGTGTATTCCTACCAGTCTGCTCCGACTTTCGATACCTCGGATCATTGATACAAGATGACGGCGGAATTGACCGAGACGTAAAAAATAGAATGAATGCGGGATGGATGAAGTGGCGACAGGTCTCAGGAACAACATGTGACCCTTGTATGCCCCTTAAACTTAAGGGGAAAATTTACAAGACGGTCATTAGACCTGTCGTGCTGTATGGATCTGAGTGCTGGGCCACGAAAGCGACGGATGAAAGAAGAGTGCATGCGACAGAGATGCGAATGTTGAGATGGATGTGCGGAGTGACGCGAATGGATAAGGTGAGGAATGAATATATTAGGGGAAGTCTGAAAGTAGCGCCAGTGACTGAAAAGTTGAGGAGCAATAGGTTAGCGTGGTATGGGCACGTTATGCGGAGGGATGAAACTCATTTAACTAAAAGGGTGATGGAAATGAATGTGGATGGATATGTGAGTAGAGGTAGACCTAAGAAAAGATGGATGGATTGTGTGAAAGAAGATATGGGTAAGAAAGGAGTGGATATGGAGATGACGAGTGATAGAGGAGAGTGGAGAAAGAGAACATGTTGTGCCGACCCCGCATGAGCGGGATAAGGGCAGGCCAATGATGATTTCCTACGTGAATGACGTATTTATTGAAGGCTGATAGGTTTCGAAGGTACTTAAATAAATGGTTAACTTGAATTCCCACTGCATTTTATGTAAATCATATCTAAACTTTGTGACGTAACGGAATTTTTGATGGCCCATATTTCATTCAAACATAAATTTCTTACTTATTCACATTTTTTTTTTCCGGGTGGAAATCCATTACGTTACGGTCACTTTTTCTCGGAATCGCCCATCGTTTTTCATAAAATAGGTAAAGTTGTTCCTTTAGTGTAGGAAGCTACGTCCTTCTTCCTAATAATTACCTATTATTTTATTTTATTTCATGCTGACATTCTAGTAGGCCTAGATTTTTTAGCTGGTAAGCTAAAAAATCTAAAACAATCGAGTAGGTACTTACCTACCAATAGCATATAGGATATTCAAAATGTTGGTACCACGCGGGCGAAGCCGCGCGCAGAAGCTAGTAAATAATATTCATGTTTTCGCTGATTTGCTGTCCTACTACCTACCATACCGTGCGTAAATAAGCCGGCCAAAATACATTGGCAAAGCGCGACTCGAACTCTCGCACTCTGCCGCGTTGGCGGTGTTGCGTATTTAGGCAGAAGGGTGAGGTGAAGTGGGGCACGAATCCGTCTCGTTCGGCGTTTCCTGCGCACTCTTAATATTAAATTCGTTATTCGTTAGTTCCTCTTTTGGCCACCGGTCCAGTTTGTGTCCATAAGTTTGTAGTAATAGTAATGAGCTAAACTCTGAGGTAACCATAAAGCGATACAGTTTTTAGTTCTTGCATCCCACTAATATGTACCTATATTTAAAGCTAAAAGTTTGTGAGTTTGTTTAGATGTTTGTTTTGTGTTTCAATCACGCAAACCACTGAACCGATTTGGATGAAACTTGGAATAGGCGTAGATAGTGACCTGGAATAGCGTATAGGCTATTCAAAATGTTGGTACCATACGGGCGAAGCCGCACGCAGTAGCTAGTGCTGAATAAATAAAGTTACCATCTGATTATAAATAAATAAATAATAAAAAAAAAATCAGTGATCTCTATGTTTACATTGAGTTCTATGCCATCCATTAAAATTTTCATCGACAATCAGCGACCATCCATCGTTGTACGCGTTGGCATCCGTATGGCCCCGATTCAATGCATCTTCATCAGCCTTGCCTTGGAGCCATAATATAGCATCGATTATTTTAACGCTTGACTAATAATTGGTCTAACAAATTCGAACGCACAATTACTTTGACAGGTAGGTACAAGTAGGTCCCTACCTACTACCCTAACCACGGAGTAAGTATAGCACCCTAACCTACCCTATTATATCAAGTAAAAGCAGTAGGTACCGAGGGAATTTGGGGTTTTGGATAAGTAAGAACCTTGTAGGTAGGTACCTATTTTCTTTGTAGCTGTAGGTACTTAGATACGCGTACCTACGGGACTCGGGACTCTCTCGGACTCGTGGCTTCGTGCCAAACCCATACTCATTTATTCGCCGTAGAAGCTCAAGGCACACTTGGTTTTGTCATCTACTAGGAACTACCAGTAGCGTGTCAAAATAATTTAGAGTGCCACAAACTTATCTGAACCGGTGAGAGAGGCGCATTTGGTGTTGGCAGAAAAATAAATTTTAATCTATACCTTCTTTGTCCAGATAAGTTTGCGGCACTGTAGTACTTAGTACTGTGGTACTTCGATCATTCGTCCGAGCTGTGGTAGTACCACAGAGTAAGTATAGCGGTAGTACCTACTCTCTTTTCTTTGTATTTTTGCGGAGCGATTTCTTTTGACTCAATGAAATCACTCCGCAAAAAATACAGAGAAGAGAGTGGGCACTACGCTACGCACTACCACAGTACCGTCACTAACTACATTATTAACGTGATAACGTCTTCAAACAAAACTCCAAATCGCCGAAGTCACGGGAGTGATTGCGATTGGTGGGGAAAGAAAAAGGGGAGTGAAAAAAGAGTATTTTTGCAAAACTACTCTTAACTGGTGCCGTAATTAGGTATTGTTACCACGACATGGTTTGTATTGATGAAGGTATTATAAGTAACTTACCAAATAAAGCTTCCTTGCCGGTATGTATGTTGCAGTAGATGTGATGGTCAGTAGCAACGACTGGCTCAACTGGTGCGCCTGCCTCCATTAGCTTCAGCTTCGCAGTCAGGTCTTGCACGTCTGCTTGCAAAATTATATCCAGTTTAATTAAGTACTTATCATGACTATGAGGCAATTCTGCATGTAGCTAACATACTTATTATGCCTCTGTGGCGGGCGCAGTGCACAGTGGGTGAAAGCCCGCTTGGAACACCGAAGGTTGCGGATTCGATCCCCGCCGCGGGATAAATATTTGTATGATCTGCAAATATTTATCTCGGGTCTGGGTGTTTCTATGTATGATATGTATGTACTCGTATTTACAAACAAAATGCTGTAGAAATAGTGTACTTATCAGTTATCTGGTTCCCATAGTACAATGCTTAGTTTGGGGCTAGATGCTGCGTAAATTGTCCAGCATTATTATTATTATTTATAGTATAAGTAGGTAGGTACTACATAAGTACTTCATTCAATGAATTATTACAATTTTGCTCTCTGTTAGCTCTGTCGTGGTTAGAAAACCAAAGCAATAAAAAAGCCGGGCTGTAAAATAAGCTCTTAAATAGCTCTAATTTTGGAGTAGATGAATGCAACAAAAACCCGTTAGCTATTGTTACCGGGCGGTCCGCTAGCCAGGTCAAAATTAGTAGCACACATGTACAAACAAACTCGCATTGTTTACACGATCCGGGCAAGCGCCCTGCCGCGCTAGAGCAGAATTGGGGCTTGCTGGGAGCCTAGTTTATTTTGATTATAGTTTACGTTTGCAAACAACAAACGTTATTTCGGAGACTAGGGATTATGAGCCGAGCAACAAAGAAAAAAATATCAGTAAGCAAGTAAGATATTAACAGCCATTAAATTAACATTTAGTACCTACACAGTAATTTACCGTGCTCGACTCGGAGGGGTTTTAAATGTTTAAGGTTGAATGCTTCATGAGACATTAAAAAAATGGCTAAGCTCACGATCACGATAGTCCGTTGGTATTCAAAAAGCATCAATCACTGGATAATAAAACCGACACTACTCGGAGGTCGCATGATCAGATCGTTCGTCCTGAATAAATAAACTTTAATTTATGCGGTCTCCAGAGAAAATGTTTACACAACGCGAATTATTTATTTAGCTTCTGGTTCTTATGGGATGCGTTTTTTCTCGTCACAGAGGGGCTGGCTAACATCTTCTTTACTTAAAAAATTCTGTTGCAGTATTATCTAATTTTCTTTTGATGTTTTGAAAAGCAGTAGATTAACAATTTATTACATTTTTATGAGCCCAGCTTCCACCCTCAGCCTCAAACGCGTGGCACCTACAAACTTTCGCATAAATCAGACAGATATTTTATAGCAGGTAACTTACCTACTACAACTAAGCACCTACCTACATCTTTATAATAAGACCAATGATATTTTATACTAAATCATTGTTTATGACATAGATGTACACACATGAATGACTTATGGCCGCTCTTCACGTTGGCCATCATTGTGGCGAACATTGTGGCGAATATGTTGGCGAACAGATTGTGACGACATCCACACGATGGAAGGTGGTTCAGTCTGCTTCGGTACAGGCCTATGTACGGACGTAAAAATGGACATTGAGGCGATAACGGCTGCTGCGGTTTATTTATTCAGAGCATACCGCAACTACGTAAATGTGTATGAGAGAAGGGTGATCAAAAAGAAATGGAAAAAAAGAAGGTGGTGGATGCTGTCAATACATTGAAACAGAGCTCGATCGAGCTCTGGGAGCTCGCAGCAAACTAACTAGTTAACCAACGTGTGGATGCGTCGGTCGGCCACAACTGTGCCACAACCCTTTGATCTTTTGTGAAAAACTGACACCACACGGATTTATCGCCAAGTTGTGGGCCATCATTCCAATACATTCCAACTACCCCTTCTTCATGATGGCCATAGTAATTCGCCATCTATGTTGGCGATCATATTGGCCAACGTGAAGAGCGGCCTTTACACACATACTTTGACACAACAAAAGAAGGAGGTCATTATAATCATTACCTACCTGACTTCAGCGCTCGCTTGAGTATCCTCCATTCTTTTGCATGGTATAGTGATAATATTAGCACTACTAGAAAAAACACCACACAACCACTGGCAGCAAGGGTGAGGCTAGACGTTTGTAGGTCCCAGCCTATCCCACCCTCATCACTGTTTGTCACTTCACTTTCGTAGTCCACGTCATATTCGTAATATTCGTCGTCACTGAGCGCACTATTGTTTTTCGGAGTGTTGAAGGGCCATATTCGGACATTCTGGAGGGATTGGCAAACGGTGTTGCGATGTATTTCACAAGGGTATCGAACTGCTTGGAGGTCTGGATCGCAGCGGGTGCAAGGAGCGCATACGTTGCGTTCTCGGTCCCACCAGGTTTTCCCTCGCTCGCAGATATCCACACCACGCACGCAATCACCTGCGAATGCTATGATCGCGATGCAAAGCCAGGGTGTACCTCCTCGCATCACCTGAAACATAAAACCACCTTACATTATGCTGGTATGACTTAATACAGAGGTGGTATGTGCGTACTCACTACTCGTTTTCACACTCAGTCTATCACCTATTCACATCATGTACTCCCTGGTACCTAAACATGTAAGTACTAGGTACCCAAGGCTGTTAAACCAGTAGGTTAGGTACCTACAATGTTCTTTCTAATCTGGTTAATTCCTACAAAGATTCACTCAAATGGCGCTATGAGAATATGAGACATGATTAAAATAAAATAACACATTTAAACTTAACAAACTTTCAGTTTATAGGTGTTTGCTTAAATGACCCATGGTAAGCAGCATTCTGTAATCCTATGGTTTTAGAGGCATAGGCATACATGCCTCTAAAACCATAGGCATACCTACATTTTTATTGGAATATATAATATAAAATGTATCAGCTACTCATTATTTTCTTTCCCTTGTCCCACAACTAACGATCCTGTAATTAGTAGAGTTAGTTAACCGGAAGTAAGATCGCTGAACCCTCATCGTGGTTCTCGGACGCAGGTATCTCTGATAAGTGACATGTATCGTTTCGAAATAAACTCACTTTTTGGCTCTAAGTCAAGTTATAAAATGTGTTAGTATCAACAAATATTCTAAAATACCTTGCTACTTAAACTCATGTAGACTGACTAAGTATTCACTAAGAACCACATCTCAATAATAGTGTTCCATTAGAAAGGCACTTTCACTCATTTCACTGTCTCGTTCAAAGTCACTGAAAATCGATGAATATGTGTGAAATCCATTAATAGTGTGTATTTATATCCGCCACAAAGTTATCGGGTGAAAGTTATTCAGTAACACAGGAAAGATAATGCAAGACTCGAGAGAGAGCGGTCGCGACGCGCGTTTCGTTCTGCGCACGATACTCAACTACCTACTACGCGAGTTGCTGTGTTTGTTCCCTCGACCGTCCCGTCCTACTCCTACGCAGGAAGCACTTTTCATTTGGCGCTGGCATCCAATTCAAAGTATGCTGTCATAACATTTCGTCTTTTTTTATAAAATCTTCAATTTTGGTTTGTCGTTACCACTGATGCACTGTTTCTGCTACCACATTATGATAGTCAGCATTAGTCGGTACTGTCATATAAGTAAGTTTAAGTAACTTGTTACTCTGAGAAGTAACTAGTGTCCGGGCGTTATAATATTAAAGCTATGACCATATAATTAGATCACCACCATTTAATAAAATAGATTCAGATTCAATTATGATTTCGGATTATTCACTGGTGCTTGACTCTTTTTGATGTAATGCACATAAGTTGGGAAACTCTATAGAGAATAGAAAAAAAAACGTATTCACGATAATATTTATTGTGATAATCGTTGAACATACCGGGTAGAATGCACAGAGTAAGGTAGATGCTCGGACCAAGAACATTGGTCCTAGGTAGAATGCAACAAACTTTTTAGCCATAAATTGATGCCACTGTCAAGATCGAATTAGGTTACTATATGTCAGTGTCATCATAACTGCCTATCAGCGGCAATCACAATCAGCCCAGTCAGTGAATTTTCAATTTTTCATGTCTTTCTTTTTGTAATACGGCTCGGGCAAATAATTTTATCGATCGGCTAAAACATTATTATTAACAAAAATATTGAAGTGAGTAAATCCTATCCCATTACGTTATTGTACCTGAACTGTTTGCGAGTTTCAGGGACTATTTTCAAATTTTATGGAGTGACTTAGCTCTAGATTATTGAAGCAATCAAGCACAATTGAACAAAGAAGAATGAATTCACACGCACAGGAGACTCAAGGTGACGTCCAAGATCCCTCCATATCCTCAACAGCCTATATCCATCACCATTCCATCATCAGACCAAGAATAAGAAACCTAAGAACCGACAGTGTTGGATTATATTATCCTCTCCTAAGTACTTATCATTTATTTCCTGTTCCATAAATTTCCTGATCCTTGTGTTTATGAAATTGTCCTTTTTTATTTTAGACTCTAGCTAAGTATTATAATATATTTTCCTTTTCAGATACAAGACCATTGATAACTACATGTGATAATAACATTTCAACCTCAAGAGCTTTAGTTATTGTTGTTATTATTTTTGTTTCATCTCTAATAGCTTTAGGATTTGTTTATAAGCAATTTCCAGACTTAGAAGAGTGAGTAATAGATGAATTTGTTTATTCTAGTAGTTCCAAGTTTGTTAAAAATTATTAAATGAAATCTTCCTTTCAGACATGAAAAACAGCATTTACATTTACCATGGGATCTTGAAGATGCAAAACAACTAGGCTTAGTGCTAGACCACTACAAGGAAAAGTATTTCTATGAAGTATTATTTGGAGTATTTTTAGTTTATATTTTGTAAGTATTCGATTAAAATTGTGGATTGTTTTTTATTTTAATGCATTGTTATTGAAGAATTAAAAACTTGATATTCATTCTTTTCAGTTTGCAAACATTTGCAATACCTGGATCTATATTTCTGAGTATACTCTCCGGGTTCTTATTTCCATTTTACCTTGCCTTGACACTGGTCTGCTGTTGCTCAGCCATCGGAGCAAGCTTATGCTTCTTCTTATCCAACATACTGGGAAAGAAACTGGTCAAGAAGTTCTTCCCAGACCGGGCAGCGCAATGGTCGGTGGCTGTAGAGAAGCACAGCGATAATTTACTCAACTATATCATATTTTTGAGGGTGACTCCATTTTTACCAAACTGGTTCATCAATATGTCAGCACCTGTGATTGGTGTGCCTCTTCTGCCATTTGCTCTTGGGACTTTCATAGGTGAGAACACAAAAAAAACAGAAGGTGCATGTGCGCATGGTCTTTATAAAAAAAATTGTGTCACTTATGCTCAAAAGAGATAAACTAAAGTTAACTCATACTTACTTTTTCAGGAGTGGCTCCACCATCATTTGTGGCAATCCAAGCAGGACAAACCCTACACACCCTGACATCAACTAGTGACGCTTGGTCTTTGACCTCTATTACTGTGCTCAGTGTATTTGCACTGTTATCTCTTATACCTGTGTTCTTGAAGGACAAATTGAAACAGAAGTTTGAATGAACCACTTTTAGCTAATTTAATTTATTTGATGTTTTTATTAAACTGGTGTTTGTACATTCCACAGCTGATATTCATTTATTATACCTATTTATTAATATTGACACACAGTTCAAGTTCTAATTAGACATAAAAACTGATAATTTGATAGGACATAAAATAACATTTATTAACTTATAATTAATAATACTTATAATGACTACTCTTTGGTAAAGTTCTTTGGCATTTTCTTTCTTCACTCTCTTAGCTTTTTTAGAAGCAGTATGATCCGCTGTGTGCAATGAAAGTAGTGTTTCCAGATGATTCCAAGATAAATGGTTTCCAATACCACCAATTGTACCACACTGAAACAATAACTCCATCAAAATGTTACAATATAAAATATATAAATCAGATTAATTAATGTTGGATTTGACAAGAGGGTAGATTTATGGTAGAGAATTCTCAAAGAACTTTTTTGATCTAGACCTGATAGATTTTTTAATATACTTACAGACATAGGTTGGATCAAGTTCTATTTTTAAAGATTTGCATTTTTTCTGGCATTCCTTTGTAGGTTCCAACTCTACTGTTCGAGTTCCACTGAGCGATAACAGGAATGAGTTATGACATTCCGTATCCGGTATATCAAACTCTTCTTGGCTTGAGTCAACTATGATAAATCTTTCAATACTTTGTCCAAACTTTGGCACTATCTTTGGTCTGGGAACTATTTGGCGGAGTAGCCTTGCCACATTCATGTTGTTAAATTCCCTGAAAATTACAGAAACAATAGAATTAATTGATGACCTCTGTGGAACAGTCTTTGTTGCGAAGGTTGCGGGTTCGATCTGTGTTTGTATGATCTGCAAATTTTATATTTATCTCGGGTCTGGGTGTATATGTATAATATGAATGAATTTACAAACAAAAAGTTCCCATAGTACAAGCTTTTCTCAGTTTGGGGCTAGTGATGCTGTGTGAAATGTCCAGCATTATTATTATTTTAATAACTTAATGACCACAAAATTTGATATCTTCAGACAATCTCGGTAACATGGTTGAGAAGTGCTCCATTGCTATATTTTCATTGAGAACTTACCAGATATAAGAATGTTGTTCTTGGAAATCATGGAGTGAGATCATATAACTTGGTGTTATAAAGCTTTTGCCATCGATAAGAATCAGAGGAGCTTCATCATCAAAATTATGTTTGTTGCTCATGTAGAATTCCTTCAGCTTATCAAATGTGATCTCTGCTTGTTCTGTCTGAAATATAATTGCAAAGTTATCTTTGAAAGTTAGAAGAAGAGCTAGAAAAATTAAAGTGAATGAGGTGTAAGACAAATAATGCCGGACATTTCACACAGCATCATCTAGCCCCAAACTAAGCAAAGCTTGTACTATGGGAACCAGGTAACTGATATACTTTGCAAAAAGTAGAAATCTGTGGATCCCCTATTGGAAGAGGCATGACTCTTATACATATGTGTAAACTACACTTAAGTATGGAACTTATTAAAAAAAAATCATCCATTGCAAATCTTTTAAGTATACTTACCCCCGGTTTCTATATTCAACGGACAGGCGTAGGTAAGAGCTACGACTCGTTTTCACATACAAAAGTTTGACAGCTAGAAACCGGCGGTAAGTTAGCTGTCAAAATTTGTATGTGAAAACGAGTCGTAGCTCTTACCTACGAATGTCCGTTGAATATAGAAACCGGGCATTAGTGTGTTACCAACAAGCAAGTTGTAAGATAAGTACATTATTTACTTACCTTATAAATAAAAGGAGTATCTGGATGTTCATTAGGTGCAAGATTATGTATTTCATTTACAATTGTCACACTGCTGCATGGAGAGCAGTCCATATTTGATACCACAAAGAAAGGATTCTGCAGCATACAGGTCTTATGATAATATTCTGGAATTGAAATGCATGTATTTTTTACTTAGGTACATAATGTGGTTTTAGAAAATAGTTAAGGGTTCAAATTATAAATAGCCAATAATTACCTGTCACAGTCGGAAATAAGGATATTATGGGAATTACCATATTCCTCATAAAATTCATGACTGGGTAGATGTAGTCTTCAAAATTTATGTGAAAGAGGATGTGGTATGCACCAACCACAAGTACTGTAAGCGACATTAATACTGATAAAACCCATTTTAATTTCCTTTCAAGAAACTCCAAATACTTCGCACGCGATGCTTCGACAGCATCAATAGTTGCATCAAAATTAGCTCGCAAGTTCCGCTCATAAACTGACCAAAATAGTTCATTTGTATAGCCCCGGTCAAGCCAACTTTGTCTAACTCTTTGAACAAGTGCATTATACTGTTCGATGATCTCTGGTCTACGACGTAGTGGCATTTTTCTAAAAATTAAAAATATTTACATGGGAAATAGTAGGTATAATAATAGTAGAATAGTTAGCAATCAGACGGTTTTCATATTGCCTTTGTTATACCTTATTTCTTACACCAGTTCAAATCAATTTGTTTGCCACAAGATGCGATACCACCGGCTTTAATAGCTAAGAGAATGCACCAATTTAGCCAATTAATCAAAATAAATAAATATAAACCCAGCAAAATCAAAACATTTCTAATAATTTTATTGCACCCTTGGCTTGGCAGAGGGAGGGGGCTAAAAAAACCTCTGTGAAATACATTTTACCCTCTTTTGTACACATCATGCATGACATGAGTATGACATCACGTTGACGTTTAAAGACGGCACGTTTGTCAAGTGTCAAAACTCCTGTTTTGGTTTTGGTCTCAGAGTAACTTTTAAAACTGGTTTTGATTTAGGAGAGATTTAGAGGTAGGAGAGGGTAGGAGGTACCATGCTGCAGTGAATTGGTATACTACTAGAATTCTGTGACCATGCTATAACTATGAGAGTTACTCTGACTGAAGTGAGGATTTGGATTGGAGGCTTCAGCTTGGAGGGGAACCGGGGCCATAAACTGAACTGCTTCGCTATAACCTTCGATCGCTATATCGTACACGTACCTATGATAATAAAAGTTACAAATACAATTCTCCCCGACGAGTGAACTCCCGCCCGCGGCGCACCCCGCGCCGAGGCTGGCGCGCGCCTATTTGAATTATGTAGGTACCTAGGTGACCTAGGTATCTCCAGGGTCGGGCCCTTTGATGAAGAATCTCCTCCAAGCGCGGGCCTACAGGAATGAGTAGAAGCTCGCTCTTAATGGTGAAATCTGAAATGGTGGGCATTTAATTTTGTGAATTGATACCTACACTTGTATAACTCTAGTCCATAGGTGATATAATACAAGAAGCTGGAATATAAATATTTAGGAAGCTACCTTCCTTTTGCAAGTAGGTACCTAAGCAGGCTCACCGTCAAGACTTGCCAATGCCAATTAGTTTGATTTGAGTTCTTTCTGAGACGATAAGATAAGACAAAGTAGCCGTAGGTACGTGCTGATAACGCCGCCAAAGTAATATCAATCTTGTCAATACGACGCGACAACATGCTCTCTTTCCTTTTTATAAATCAATATATATTTTTGAAATGTTATCAAGTGCGTGGACGTAGTGTTTAGTGTGAATTTATAAGTACAGTTTATAGTGAAAATGACTAAAAATCCGGAGAGAGCGAGTAGAGGCTCTTAAATGGATAACAATGTGCGAGGCGCGTCGGCGTCGTCGTGGCGCTGGCCTCTACTCCTTTCAGTTGTGTTTTTAAACGTACGTAGGTAAATTACATTTTCTACTTAGGTAGAAAAGTACCTATCAGCTCTCAAGGCTCATAGAGTGAGAGTTCGCATACAAGCGTGAATGATGATGTTTCAAGAGCATTTAACTTCCATTGTAAAGATTTCGATGCTTATTTGGCTTGAGCAACTTGAGTTTAAAAAGCTTCTCAATTTAAAATAAATAAAAACTTTATTGAGGACACCAATTTACATACCTTAGCGATACACTTAGGTGCTAGGTTTAGATAGGGATAGGTCCTGCAATCGGCGGTCTTATCGCTCGAGGCGATGTCTTCCAGACAACCGTTTTACTATAGTAAACGAAAACTAGGTAAAATGTAAAACAACATCCGAAAGTACTTAAATTTGGTTCTAATCTTAACGGTCATGAAGTCGCGATTTTGTACTGTATCATCATTGATGATGATGAATACTGTCGGTACTTTTAATCAAGTTATTATTAAGGTATGAATTTTTATGAGACAGACCGTAAATCTTTAAAATCTTACCAGCTAAACTCGATGACGTCAAGCTATCATCAATTGTTATCAGTAGGCCTAGAATACCCAGGCGCGGTCCGAGGGGGTTGGTCACAAGGGACATGACCCCCCCCCAAATCGTACACGTCTAATAGTTAAATCTTGTTTATTGTGCAATAAAGTCTAATTTTAGTGTAGTGACCCCCACCCCCCCCCCCAATTTCAAGCTGCGACCGCGCCTGAGCATACCTCCTAGGTATATCTAGAAGCAAGTTGGGTACTTGGTGAAGCATGACATTGTTTTGCTTCACATCTTTATTAGTAGCAGGTAAAAATATACATATATACCAACACTACCTAACCTATTGCTATATTATACAGGGTGTAAAAAGACGTCTACCGAAGCCGAAAGCAAATATATGCATGTGTCGCAGCTTGAATTGTAGATACTTATCTACTTATATATTTTTTCATTTTTTGCCCTATTTGTGTTTTCTCTACAGATCTGTCTACCTAGCCTCGTTCTGTCGTATGGGGTGCTATTAGTCCACCTGATTGACCATGACGTCCCGGTGTGGCTGGGCTTGTCCACACCCACCATCTTCATTCTGACTTACAGCCTCACGCGTAAGTTTTTTTTATTTGTTTATCTTAAGTGAATAATGCTTAGTTTAAAGGCGCCGGCGGCGCTGCGCCGTTTAATAAAATGGCTAGGCGTTTAGTTGAATGGCTGATTAAACCAGTTGCCTACGACACATATAAGTTGTTGAACAGCTAACTCTTTGAACCTGGTGCATCATAATCACCATATCAGCGCACGTAGGTATCTACTTATCATGCCTCCTGATTTCTCCTTCCTAAATAGAACGAAGACTAGCTAAAGGACAGATCCATTGGTCCCTGTATAATGACACTCAAACAAAATTTATTGAATATGTTTTCAGAATGTTGGTGCCGAGAGGCGGCAGACTCCTGGGGCGGGCCTGTCGGGTTCCGCGTGATGGCCGCAATAGGGCTTCTGTTTCTAGTGGCTAGCCTGCTCATGTGTGCAATCCTGCCGGTGTGTTTGCAGCCTTATTTCTATGGCATACTTGGAGGTAAGACTCTCGTGTTTCATAGACATGTGGGACCAGCAGCCCTATTGTTTAACTTGAAATCCATTCCCAGTTATCATCCGAATTGAGCTGAACCAATCACACAATACGAAAATGACGCGTTTTGTCATTTTCGTGATAAGTGATTGGTCGAGCTCAATTGGGATTATAACTGGGAATGAATTTCAAGTTAGACAATAAGGCCCCTGGTGGTGGGATGTTACTGAATTTGTTTAAGAGCCAGATAACGTATTATGTACCTACAGATTACTCATACTCACTCACTACTCAAGCATTAATCTTACATAGAGAGCGAAGTTTTTGGAACATTGCTGGATTTTCAACATTCAACTATCAAAAACTGATCCATCAAAATTTTTTACCACTGAGTAAAGGTCATGATCACGTTTGGGAAAAGATTACTTACCTACTGCCTGTCGGTTGTGTGCAATGATGGTATACGATAGTACCTATTGCATGCAGCTGAGCGTAGTTTGAGACCCATTCTAAAATTAAAACAATGCTTGAGATAGATTCAAATCTCAAGCAGAGATTTTATTTTGAGTTAATACTGTAGGCAATTAAACTGTACCGACTTATTAATTTTCTTTTCAGGATTTGGCTCATCTCTTGTATCCGCTCAAGTGGACGCAGTGGTATTTGATACATATGATTCCCAACTTGCATTAGTCCGTGGCCTATGCTTTTCTGGCCAAGCGTTGGGGCTCTCTATAGCCCCTCATATAATTACAACTCTGATACATCATTACGGATACATCCACGCTTATATCGTATTAAGTGGAATAATGCTGCAAACATTACCTGCTATATTGCTGTTAAAAGTAGACGACACACCAAAAAGACCTGTGTCATTTTCAAGATACAGTGATCTCGCGAAAACTTACTCCGTTTATAGCAATGAAATGATAAACACAAACAATGTGATTGAACTGCAATTGCACGACATGAGTAAGAAATGTTGGAAAAGCCCATCCGATGATAATTTGCACAGAGAATTTGATAGAGATAACGAAGACAGCGAGACTGCGTACAATGACGAAGTTACTGCTACTATTACGCCACCACCGAGTCCGGAAGAAAAAAGAAGAAACATATTCGGAGTTGAGATACTGCCAGAAATACCAGAGGAAAGTGAAGAAACGGATGATGAAGATTATTTCCTAACCAATAAGGGCAGAGGCAAAAACAACAAACAGAGACTTAGCTTAGCTATCAAAAGACTGAGTACTTTAGGGGATAACATAGACGATTGCATATCTAATCAGTCTAGGAGAGATTCGCAAAGCGATAAAGACGGGAATGATACAAGAGATTATTCAGAAGTGGAAGTCACGTATGATAACATATCACCAGTAACTGATGTTCAGAGAGAAAAAATATTTAACTCTTTCAGCTTCCGATGCAAATCGGCTTATGCCAGTATGCGGAGAAGAATATGGATGCCTTCATATAGAGTTTACAGGTTACGGAGAAGGCTGTTGTACTTAATGTACAATATTAATGATACGTTTATAAAGCCTTTGACTAGGTCGCTATCATGCTGGAGATTTTATCCATCGCTAGCCTTAGCATTCACAAAATTAAGTTTGACTGCAATAGTTTTAGTCTTGCTGCCATTGATGGCATCACAGATGAAACCATCAATATCAACAACGGAATCCAACTTCTTAATGACATTGTATGCATTCACTTGGATATGTTTCTTGCTTTGCACGCCTTGGTTAGTCCAGACTCCAAAAAGGAATTTCAAGTATTTATCGCTAATCGGATTGATAGTATCAACTGCTGCATGTTTTAGTGAGTATTTTGTCATTATTAGAATGTTATTTTTTCTGGTGTGAAATGTTTCACAGAAAATATTGTTTCAGTATTAGCAGAGGCCGACAATCACGACATGTTCTCAATCGGCGTAGTGATAGCTGGACTTGGCTATGGAGCAATTACATCGTGCTGGGAAACAACTGTGCAAGATTTTGTTGGGCCAAGAAAATGGTCCAAAGTACAAAGCACTCTGGAAACACTGTCAGGTAGCATGTTAACTTTGTTCATGGTAGGAGTTTCGTTTATCGTAGGGAATGAGAAAGGTTTGCAATTAGTGATATTTATCCTAGGAACAGTGTTGTTGGGAACAACGTTGACTTGGATAGTGATAGTTGGAGTTTCGTTAATAATTATAAAAGTCCGTGCTGCAAGGCTCGGAAGAAATTGGTTGACGTAAATAAAAAGGTATTTATTATTGTTTATGGTATGTAAATAACTGTTGTAGATATAGTAAAGCTATGTGTGAGCCAATGCTTTGAATCTGTCTCTTTGAATCGACATGTTAGGTGTCCAAACATAGTTATATAAAACGAAATTGTAATTATGTTTGTAAAATAGGTACATAATATACGGTAAGTTTATTAACATTCGTTTCTATTTATTGAACTATCATCTACTGCAGTTTCATTCAATTGATATTCTGATAAATGTTTATTTTCAACGTGTTGATTTGTTTATTCATCTTAGCGTAAACGTAATGAAACATTTTCATAGTTCTAGTAAATCCTAATAAAAAAAGTTAGGCGGTTATGCCTACTAATACTTACCTACTTGAATTTCGTTACTAAAATAGATGCTACTTATTCATGTTCATGTTTATACACACCATAATTACAAAACATCTTATGATGTAAGTAAATATCTCAACAATGAGTGGTTAACAAATATTTGCACACGAGATAAAGAAGAGGTTAAGCAAGCTAATGTTTTAATAAAATTCTAGTAAAAAGTGATTTCAAAAAATATTATTTCGTTTAATTTTAAGATTACCAGTGAATATGACATAGATTTGAAATGTGTGTTTGAATGTGACTTGCAATAAAAGAAATAGAAGATGCTGTATCTTCTGCTTTCAAACAACAACATATTAAGGCCACAGGAAATAAGGTGTCAAGATTATTTGCCTACTGTCGACCTAATCTTAATTAAATGTAAATGACTCGACTTGAGCCAACAACGCTTTATTATGCCCATCATTAAAATTACATGCGAAGTAATGAGACGCAGCATTCGAAAGATAACTACGCGAGATAAATGACAAGAAAGTGAATCTACTGAATATTCGTGTATACGAAATGTAGTGATGGCTTTTACGAACAAACTAATCGACCTTATAGGAATTCTTATGACTTTGGTAAGTTTGCATTTCAGATAATAAGTGGGTTTATCTTATCAATATACTTGCCGAATAAACTAGTAAGAGTCTGTTAAAATATTTTTTTTGAGAGATTGCGATCATGGTATCAGTACCGAACCTAAGTACTTATATTTTATTTCAGATGGTTTTGACTTTTCCGTCAACAGCTGCGAATATCGACTGCAATGGAAAATCATTCCATTGCGTTAACTCGACCCACTTCATGATATGTGTGGATCTCGGAAGTGGAGTATCCAGCACCATAGACAACTTCGTTTTACAATGCCCGCCACCCACTGTATGCCAGGAAACTAACAAATTTGAATGTGATTTTCCTGTCGTTATTTCTACAACTGAAGCACTCACCGCGGCATCCACAGTGACA
Source organism: Epirrhoe alternata (assembly GCA_963565295.1). NCBI lineage: Eukaryota > Metazoa > Arthropoda > Insecta > Lepidoptera > Geometridae > Epirrhoe > Epirrhoe alternata. The sequence continues at coordinate 3,900,618 of OY751381.1, read as the reverse complement.
AGTGATAGTGAAATAGAAACAGTGACTAAACCATACGATTTGACCACTACAGCCACTACAGTTCCATATGAGCAATATCTTGATACGCCAACCACGACGACGTTATCTGAAGATGTTTTAATCACACATCAAACAACAGTTACTGAATCTACAATTCAACTAGTGACTGACGTCACACAAAACAATGAGGTGATAATACCGCAGTTGAAAATGAACGAAACTATTCCAATTGATGTTGTACAAAATGACCTTATCACAACATCTTCACCAAATAGTATAAGTTCAAATACTACTGGAGCGACCTTAGATGCTTTTAGAAACGTTAATGTAACAATTTCTGAAACAAAATTTAACTCAAATGTAACGGAAGAAATCTTAAGTACGGACGTTGCAGCAAATGACCTCAGAACAACCTCGACTTTGCGAAATAATAGTGCCAGTGATTTAGATGTGTTCTCTGTTAAAACTAAAGTTAATATTGTAACACATGAATCAATAACAAATTCAACGTTAAATCTAAATATTCAGGGAGCAACAGAAAATGCGACAACTGAGAAAACTCTGTACACTTCAAATAATACTGACTTGCCTTCTGACACCACAGAAACTAGCCCAAATTTAGATGGTATTCAAAATGATGTCACAAACCCTTTACTATTAAATATAAGTGCCAACACTACACGTATAATCAATAATACTACAGAAAATACCAATGTCATAATATCACGATCTGAAATAAATTTAACTATTATTGAAACTGATCCAAGTGCGCCTGAAGATATTGTCACAACAGTTTTGTCCAATAGTGGAAGTAACATCACAAATCTGGTCAAAGATTCCATAAAAAACGACACACTTGCAACGATTGCCCAAAATTTGAATGAAACCATTCCCAGTGAAACAAATATTATTCAATATAAACACACACTTATTCCAGTTACTGATACAACGACTGAATCAATAATCTATCATGTGACTCTTTCTACTACAGAAAATAACACAACAGAATTCATATTTACTAACTCAAGCGCGACGAATATTTTACTAGATGGAACAGAACATGTACCTAACACATTCAATCAAACTACTTCAAAAGTAGAAGTTGCGCAACCTGAGTCTACGACAGATAATATGAGCGATTACGTTAAAGATTTAATTGCTAAAGAAACTATTGCTGTGATCATTCCTGATGTTACTATTCAAAGTATAACAGAAATTGCACAAACTGAGTCTACACTCTCTTCAAATTTAAACAGCAATGGTCCTGATACTTTTACAGAATCAATATTTAATGAAGTGACTAAATTAACTTTTAATGACACATATTTACAAAGTGCTGCATTGCCTATACATACAACCGACATGACCACTGAATCAATACTGGATAAGGTGTCAGAAACTGTACAACAGGTGTCTTCAAAAGTAGAGGTAAAGAGTGCCACTACCACAATTTTACCTGATCAAGCCACCGTTAGCACTACAGATCCTGGATCAATAGTATCTGAATCAAACTTTGATTCAACTTTGCAAACTACTCCAATGTTTCAAAATGACACTGTACAAAATAGGCATGCAATAATTTCTCATTCAAGTAGTAGTGTATTGCCCAACTATGTTGCAGAAACTGTCACAGAAGTAACCAAACTTACAGAAATAAATCCAAGTGTACCGGCTAACAAAACTATTATAAGTGCAAATGTGTTACAGAAAGATCATACAACATCATTGTCATATTTAATCGCAGATACTACAGATATGACCGTGAAAGTAGCTGAATCAGCAATCAACTATACTTCGAATGAAAATACTTCCAGCTTGTATATTACACAAAATGATTACACAACACCCTTGCCTAGTATAAGTTCTTATACAACGAATAGTACAGGAAATGAGAGCGATGTAAGCAATACGAATTCTGATTTCAATAGAATTACACAAAATGAAACCAATATTGCACCAACTGACCAAGTACTACTTTTAAATTTAAGTGGTAGTACTGTCTTGGCTGAAAAAACGGTTACTGAAACTGAATCGATACTGATTGAAGGAATACAAACACCCAGTAAAAAACAAAATAATCGTACAACACCACTTTCTCAATTTACTATCGAAAATCCCACAGAGCTGATTCCAGGTCTAACAGAAAATGACAATCTACTTAGATTAGAAACGAATGTAAGTGAAATTATCATAAGTGTAAATTCCGTAAGACATAACACCATGTCTTTACCCGTGGATAGTAATACAGTCACAGACACTACAGAAAGTGTCAATTTACTAGCGTCAGAAAGAAATGTGACCTTGAACGAAACACTTCCGAGCCTAGATAATATTGCAACTGAGTCAATATTATCAAAAGTTGTAGAAACAACTCCTAGTTTATCCTTTAATCTTGTACAAGATTATCTAACATCTTTCACAAGTAATACGACCTTGCCCGATAAGTTAGATATTGTTACCGAATTGCCAGTTACTGATGTTACCGAGGATATAAATGTTGTAACAGCGGAATACAATCTCACTTTAAGTGCCCATTACTTAAGAAATCCATCAAATTCATCGAACTCATCCCAAACTATAAACGAAAAAAAAGTTGAAAGCAAAAGTATTGTACCAAATGACATTCAAAAACTTTACGCGCAAAATATTACTGATTTGTTAATGAAAACAGCACCTAATCATACTGATAACGCTTTAATCTTATCAGTGAATGAAATTAACAAAGATAACAACACGAAAGAAGTATCGAGGACACCGTCTTCTACTGAACCTATAACTGAAAGTTCCAACGGTTCTTCGACAACTCTGTTAGTGAATAACAACAATAAAAACAAAACTGATTTTGCTATAACCTCAACAATGAAACCTTCAGAAATATTTTATAGAAAAAATATGAATAATTCAAGTCAAGCAGAAACTATCAATAACAAAAGCAATGCAATAAATAATGAAAACATTCTTACGACTTCATTGCCCAATCACTTAGCACAATCAACATTTAGCCAAAATTCCGAAACATCTACACAACACACAGAAATAAGAACTGATTCGTACGTTGAATCAAAAATTTCAGAGAGTGATAAACCTGCAAATGTTCTCATAGCGACACAGAGCACACCGAGTTCATTATCAGTGGATAATATTCAATCAGAGGTTAAGTCGGACCCTACAATCAACCCAAGGACAACAACTAGCGCCTTCGTACTAACAAATACAGGCAAACATACTTCAGTAGACACAGTGGAAAAAGAAACATCAAATATCACTGAATATGTTACTAGTACGTTTCAAACTGAACCACTGATTGTAAAAACTACAGTAGTTGAAGACACGCCTCCTAATGACACAGGATTATTAGGAACAGCATCCATTACAAATCCAATAGCGACAAAAAGCGTTAGAACGAGTGTAACTGAATCATATTCTACGACAAATTATATTGCTAATGTTAATGCTGAGCACTCTAGTAGTACAGTCAATATTGACGTTAAATCAACAAAACAGACCAATTCTATGCTGCTTTTTAATTCTTCATCAGAACTGCTACTGAATGGAGGACAGCCTAAAACTGCAAAATCTACGCCTACACAAAAAACTGTAAACCTAACTCCAAATGATTTATTTGACCTACCAAGCGCACTCGAACAAGATAATTTGGCTGTTTCAGTGCAGCAAGAATTGTATAAAAAACCAACAAATACAAATGTGAACCAAAGCACTTCCCCAAATGAAATTTCTACAAATAAAGATATTGCAATCCAAAATACAAATCCATTAAAGGATATATTGGCGACCATAGTGAATATGTCTACAGTTGTCCGTAAAGATTTATCTCAAGAAATAAATAATACGGAAATACCAACACACACATTAGGAATAACATCACAAAATAAACAAGATGCGGTTTTAGAAAAATCAAACCTACCAATGGGTGGGCAAAATATACCATCTCAAAATAAAGATACAATAACTGATAGACAAACTACTCTGCTGGATATTTTGCTTAGTACGCCTCATCAGTTATTGCTGACAACTCAGTCTACTCCCCCACAAGAGAATTATACTGCTCAATATGCAACTGTTAGCACGTTAACTAAAGATAATTTACATGCTCAACCAACTTTTAACTACGATTTTACTACAACATTCCCAGTAAAAATTAATACTGCAATTCAAATTGATGTTATCGATAAACCAAATTTAGAAAGTAATCTAAGTAAAGGCTCAAGACTAGAAGAAAGGCTTGACCTTAAACGTGGCAAAGAGAATGAAACAATTAGTAGCCTAACTTTAAATGTAAATAAATCCAGCCAACCTATGGAAGAAAAACCACAAATATCTAATAATTCACTCATAAGCATAGCTTCCTCAGTGAATTTAGATCAAGACAACGTTACTTCGAAACAGTACACTCCTGACAATCTTACTAGCAGGCCTTCGACAGAGACAGGGCAAGTAAAAGTGGTAACAAACCCTCATATAGGTGAAGATCAAATTACTTCGAAAAAGCACATTACTGATAATCTAACTATCAGGCCTTCAACAGAGGCATGGCAAGCAAAAGTGGTGACAGAACCTAATATGGATAAAGCTGTAGTAACTTCAAAACAGTACATTGCTGATAATCTAACTATCAGGCCTTCAACAGAGGCATGGCAAGTAAAAGTGGTTACAAATCCTTATGTAGGTGCAGATCAACTTACTTCGATAAAGTACATTGCTGATAATCTAAGTATCAGCCCTTCAACCGAGGCATGGCGAGCAAAAGTGGTTACAGAGCCTAATATGGATAGAGCTGTAGTAACTTCAAAACAGTACATTGCTGTTAATCCAACTATCAGGCCTTCTACAGAGGCGTCGCAAATAAAAGTGGTAACAGAACCCTCTATAGGTAAAGTAACTTCAACACAGTATTCTGCTGATACCTCAACTTTAGGTCCTTCGACGGAGTCATTGCAAGCAATAGTAGTGATAAAACCTGATATCCATCAAAATAAAGTAATTTCAACACATAACTCTGGTGATATAACTAAAATAGAACCAACAGAAACTAGCGGTAAACTATCGGCCATAAGTGATACAATTAAATCTGTTAGTAAACCAAATGAGGACAAAACCATATTAAAGCGTGTTATAAGCACTAGTGAAGATGCGAGGCTGATGATAGATTTAAAATTAACCACTGATGCTTTTAAAGAATCATTGATCAAGGTGACGAACGGTGTCGGTATTGAACAAATAGCTAACAAATCTAATTCAGATAATTTACAATCAAACCATGAATCAATATTGAAAACGGAATTTATCAACAATCCAAAACCTGTCATAACTCAAACAACGGATCAAGTGATTACAAAAACATCAGATTCGAAACTTGATAAGGGCATTATTATGGTTCAATCTGTGAAAACAAGTAACGGATGGTTGATAAAAAATAATTCACCAACACAAATCACAGGCACAAATGTAGGAATTTCACCACCGCTGAGAATTAAAGGTGATCGTGAGCCCGAAGAGATTGAAACTGTGGAACAATCAGAAGTAAATGAAGAGCAGGCTGAATATGAAGAGAGTATGAAAGAAGAACACGATGAAGCTTTAGAAAATAAAAAAGAAGAACTGAATAAAATGTCTCCAAAAATACTTAAAATGAGTCCAGTTAATGAATACGCCAATTTTAACAAAAGAGATAGATTAGAGAGTACAATAGAGATGACGACACAGAAAGTTGAAGAACAATCAACTTTCTCAAACAGTCACCGCAAACTTATAGCCAACATTGAAGTTCAACCAGCAACAGTAAAATCTACACAAAATTTTGACCCAACCGAAGCTGCAAAAAATGTTACTGCAAATGTGAAAAATAACACTTTACCAAAGTCGTTTGCAAATACACACACTGCTTCAACTCCGGTGTTTGTGCCAGCTAAAAGAAACTTCGTTTGTAAAATAAACAGTCGTGGCAAGTTCCCAGATAAGAATGATTGCAGAAAATTCTATATTTGTTCCGGAAAACTTGAACCTATTGAGGGTTTATGTCCAAACAATACTGTATTCAGCGAGCTAAGGAAGCAATGCACCAAAAACGTCTCGCATTGCATCAGAAACAACCAATTCCAATGCGTACGGGAAGGACGCTTTAGCGATTACTTCAACGATAATATTTATTACATATGCCTAAAGAATAATCTGAGCACGTTTACTAGATTTAAATTACAGTGCCTGAGCGGTTACCACCTCAACAAAACTTCCGTTCGCTGTGCTTTGAATACAGAATGGAGACGGTCAACCTCCCAACAGTCAATAAGCGATGCTTATATTAATAGTGAACGCGTACCTTCGTCTAGAAGCGAAAAGCTAGTTGTGGAATCGAGTAACTTTGAATGTAATAAAGAAGGAAAATTCCCCGATCCAAATAACTGTAGAAAGTATTATGTTTGTTCAAAAAAAAATGGAAAATCGCGATATCGGCTAAAAAGGAAAAAATGTGATAGCGATGAATTATTTCATAAAGATAAGATGAAATGTGTAGATGCGGATAGCTACGATTGCAACTAAACACGTGTATTCCCCATCTAATCTAATCTTTGTTGTAGGCACCTAAGTGCCAATAAATTAAAAAAGTTAGTACTTTTCCAAAGCTTATATAATTAGAGACTATAATAATCTAGCTACTACTAACCCTTTAAAGAATCTACTAACCTAAATTATTACAAAAGATATTTATGGAGATTACTGTCTCAAAACAAAATTGTTTTTGTCATTGTTGTAAATAACTCTTAATAAATCACTACATAAAAACTCAGTCTTTGCACTTCACAAAATTGAATTAACTTCACGCACTTTACATTCTAGGTCTTCTATAAGGTGCGCCAATTTCCCGAACAAATTGGTCCTCACTATCCCTCTCTAGAGTTATACAAAATTGGTTGGAAAATATCGTGCATACAACTGAAGACTCTCCTGGCACCGGTCTTGAAGGACAGAAGTACGTAGCCTTAGCTGGCGTTTGGTGTTGTGTAACAGAGAACTTATAATTCTTACAATCAATAGTGCGTCGCGTATCTTTCGAATCGGTAATTTTTACCTCCATAATACCGTCCTTATTAAAGAGTTGAGGCGATTCAGTCGTGCTAGCTATAGGGCATTTGTATTTATCAGCCGAGGAGCATGTTCGGGTATATCCGTTGAAGATCGTGTCTCCCGAGCACTTGAACTTGATACCTTGGAAGCGGTTCTTGTTGGGTATACATAGGATGTAGCCTTTGCAGTCTGGTACATTTGTATCGGCGATTCTCTCGTTTCTATGGCACCGGATAGTTCTTGTGAAGGAGGAGTCGATAAAGTTCCCGATGCTGAGACAGACGTCGCTGGATTGTTCGCTGCAGACTGTGTTGGATGGACAGAGGAAGGCAGGGCCGAATACGTTTTCACCTTCACATAATCTGACTTTGTTATTTCGCTCGCAAACGAAGCCGTACGGTCCGCAGGCGGTGTAAGTTGAGTCGTAGGCCGTGGTAGAAGCTATGGTAATTGCCTGTAAAACAATTAAGCTTAGTGGATCTACGAGTGTCGTGCCAACCCGAAACTGGGCTCACATCACAAAATATTGAGGAGTGTAATATATTCGCTTGCATTTAGTCGTATTCAGAATCTGCATTCAAGACTTGAGTCTTAATTCGGGCACAGATTTTTTACACTTATCTGTATTAGGAAATTAAACAGTATATTTATACGCTTGAGCGCAGACTGTAAATTTTGCTTTGGATTTGAAAAATGAATAAGGATTAGACAATCATTGAAGCAATATCGAAACACAAGAATCCATTTTCTATTCAATAGGTAAGTATTATCTACTCACTATAATACTTCAATCCCACTCATACCTACACTTAATAAAGCTGAAAGTTTGTGAGATTGTTTAGATGTTTGTATGTTTTTGTTTCAATCACGCCTAAACCAGAAAACCGATTTGGATGAAACTTGTAATAGGCGTAGATGACCTGAAATAGCATATAGGGTATTGAATGCTGGTACCACGGGGGCGAAGCCGCACGCAGAAGCTAGAATAAAATATTTGGAACATAATACTGGGTGCAATAAGACTTCTCCTAAAAATGAGTTCATTCCATGAGCCAACGCAAAAAGTGCTGTTTAAAAGTTTGATATGCGGGGGATTTTTTTTTTCAATACCTACGTTAATAAATCAATAACAAATTATATATACTTACAGCAGCCACTGCAGCCAAAATAACGTCCACACTATAATTTGCCATTTTAAAAATTGCTCAAAACCATGAGACGTTCAAAACACGACTAACGTAGGTCGCGAGCTTTCATTCATTTGGAGAGCAATTATCATTTTTAACACTTCCGTGACAATATGGAGAAATGAGTCCACTTCATCTTTGTAACAGATACTTTGCGCATAACGGCACTTTTGATTGTTTATGAGTTTAGCTCATCGTTTTTGAAACGCATTGTTAACTTGTTTTTCAAAACAGGTTCTAATCTCAATAGATATAAAGTTTGATTTAAAATAGCCCCTTAATTCTGCACGTTCACCTGTATATTATGAGGAGCATTAGCTTCTACTTATTAAAAAAAAACTCAAACGTGAGACAAACACCCTGTATAAACAAACAGCTTAAATGACTCTATTACTTGTGCTGTAGGTACAGTAAACAAGAATTCTGTGCTGTAGGTGATAAAAACATTAGAATTAACTTTATGACTTGTCAAACAGTATTTAGCATAACATCTATGACTCAAACAAAACTGTTTCACACTGATAAGATTGTTATTCATCGCCTAGAAAAAACATCTGAGCCTTAGCCTACATGTCACTGGGTCAAACATTGAGTATTCAGAACGTGCTAACCATCACCGACGCCATTGAAAGTAAAAAGTAGGGCATTGCCTTTACATGTACTTTAGAATATGTAGGGTAACTAATTATTTATTGGACGCTGTATGCAATTTGACAATAAATATTACTTACATAAAGACTAGCCTTACCATGAAACGTGACATAAAGTTATTTCTCGGATTAAACCAAGAATAACCATACATTTTTACAGTTTACACTTAGGAATAACTTTATACCAGGTTTATTAGTAGGCGCCCTAGAATAAATTAAAGGGACGTAGCATTAACGACTCTCTAAGAATATCCGGAATATAGAACTTATTGAAGTGATCGCCAAAGAAGATACCATCCTGTAGATCTATGAATATGTCTAATAATGTCTATTGTATGTCTAGATGATGCTGTGTGAAATGTCCAGCATTATTTATTTATTATTTATTTATTGTATATTGTGAGGATGCTGTCTCGAGCTTTTTTAGGTAACGGTTTAGTTATCTGGTTCCCATAGTACAAGCTTTGCTTAGTTTGGGGCTAGATGATGCTGTGTGAAATGTCCAGCATTATTTATTATTTATTTATTTAAATAAGACTTATTTTGATAGGTTAAAATTATAAGTAAATAAACAAATGTAAATACCTAAATGCAATTTATTACCTAATATTCTATTAAATACTTTAAACATGAACGTTACTCATCATCCGATGAAGAATCACTGTCGCTGTCCGAACTTGTACTCTCTGAGTCTTTGACGACTGCTCCTCCAGTTTTGGCTCTGTGGACAAAAATGCAGTTTTAATTTTTTTCTTATATGTAATACTTATATAGGGTGCTACAAAATTTAACATTATGGACCTCAGTAAATGTATAGAAGCGTTCGAAATGTGGGCGTACAGGCGGATGCTTTCTATAAGCTGGACTCAAAAAGTTACAAAGGAGGAGGTCCTTCGAAGAGCACACCAGAAACGGGAACTTTTGCATATTATCCAGCGAAGAAAAGTCAGTTACTTAGGACATTTTTTTTTATTATGATGGGAAAAGTCGCCGGCCAGAGGCGTGTTGGTCGGAGGAAGAAATCTTGGTTTCAGAACAGAGAGTGGACGGTGATAGCGAGTGCTGCAGAGCTATTTCGACTCGATAAAGATCGAGAACAATATGCCAACCTTCGCTAGTCGGAGAGTGTCGAAAAAAAGACACCGGTCAAAGACCGGAAGATGTGTCAAAATTAGGGAGGAACTAAAAAAATTAAGTACCGGATTTAAAAAACCGGCAGGTCACACATGTAGGCAGCAGGCTAGCGATGTATACTCACGTGCGGTAGGCTTGCGCGACTGCGAGCGCGGCGGGGTGCAAGGCCGTCAACGTGGAGGGTTCGCTGGCCAGCAGCGTCTGCACTTCTGAAGGCGGACGGTTCAGCATCACCCCCAGTACCTGCTCACTCGCCGTCAGCGCTTCGTCGAAGCCGCAGGACGCTAGGTACGTCACCGCTGTCTGTGGAGCGAAACAAACACGATTGTAGAGCTTGTGTTGGTCGAATGGTAGTGATGATTTTTATCCCGTTGATAATAAAAAAATATGAACTTTACCTACAGGGTCTACTGGAGTTGTTAAATATAGCTTGATACTCGGGACTTTGACACACACACGATTTACCAAACACAAAACTTGAGCGGATATCAAAATGAAATAAATGTATTTATTGAACCTGAAGAACACATATTAACAAAAAAATCGTTACGAATAATAATATTGTTAACTGAGACATCAGTTTCTAGTCTTATTTCATAGAATTAATACAAAATTAAAATCACAATAACCAAATGTGCGCTTTAAAGAGGCGTCACAGGCGTTAAACACAAACCAATCACAATCTGCGCTCGAGTTATGATTGGTCAATTTCAATGCGCTAAAACAAACAAACCTTAAAACCTTACAACTTTATACTTACGTAAAATAAAAATGAGTAATTTTTTTATTTTTCTTAACTTGTACCTACTTATCTCTCACATTTCTACTGCAATCTGATTCATCACAGATCCGATCAATCTAATTCTTATTCAGTACCTACCTAGGTACTACTAGAACTAGAATTAAAAGCGTATTCTAACATTATCAATTAGTATGTAGCATACGTTGTTGCATTTCGTATGTTTTTTTTTCATAAACATTGTAAATAAATTATATTTCCCTATCGAACAAAATAGCGACCGAATTAATAAAATAAAGAAAACGAGCCCATTGTTTAGCATTTCTGAAGTGTTCCCCGTAACATTAAAAGTTTTCTACTGAAAAATACATTTCTTTTTTTAATTTTGCTAACAACTGAAATAAATAAAAAATATGTACGCCACAATATTAATTTTATTACAGTTTATCAGATCTGCGTGAGAGAAAATACCCTGGCCTGTTTATTGGCTTAATTAGGAAAACTATCACAAATAACCATTTTTTTACTCTGGTATCCCCTTTGTTTACCTTTTTGTCCTCGAATTAAAAATCAGACTATAGGTATGTAGGATCAATTATATAATGTAAAGAGTACATGCGACAGAGATGAGAATGCTGAGATGGATGTGTGGAGTAACTAGAATGGACAAGATAAGGAATGAGTACATCAGGGGAAGTTTGAAAGTAGCGCCAGTGACTGACAAATTGAGAAGTGGAAGGTTGGCGTGGTATGGGCATGTCATGAGGAGGGATGAAAGTCATATAACACGACGAGTGATGAGTATGAATGTGGATGGATATACCGGTAGGGGTAGGCCTAAGAAAAGATGGATGAACTGTGTGAATGCGGATATGTTAGTGAAAGGAGTGAGTTCTGATATGACGAGTGATAGAGGGAAATGGAAGAAAGAAACATGTTGTGCCGACCCCACTTAGTGGGATAAGGGCAGGAAGAAGAAGAGGTATGTAGGATCAATTCCCTATAATTAACAACTGTAGAAGTATACTCACAGCTGCAATGCCCTGTTTCCCTACATCAGCGGCTTTCTTTGCGGCATCTGCTATAGTCTGTGGTTGTGTGGGTACTCCGCTAGCTTGTTCGTTCTTCAGCATTTGTATGGCGGTGTCCACAGAGTCCCATACTGGGTCGGCTTTGTCTGGCGCATCGGCGCAAATCTCGATTATGTTTGACAATGCTGTCGCTGATAATCTGTAGGTTTAAAGCGTATATATATAGAAACAAACAATGTCTTAGGCAAACAGGCCTTGCGAAGTAGATCTAGGCCCTTACTAATAAACATGACGTAAAGTTATGTCATACATAACCTATGAATAACCATACTTTTTAGTTTATGCCCCAGCGGGTTTCATGTTATGAAACACTATTATATTTTAAGATCTAAAATGAAGCAATAAACGTTTTGAATTGAATTGAAGTAGTAAGTTACTCACTGTTGTGTAGCATTTGACCTCATATCCTTATTGTCCTTTTCCTCTGCCGAGGCCTGCCCGTATTTGAGTATCTCGGAGGCCGCTGAACGCATCTTGCCCTTTACATCAGGTTCTGTAACAATGTTTGTTTGTATGCGGGATCTGAGTCATGAATTTATAATCTCAGTCCTAGTAGAGTTTAGTTAGTATAAGAATAACACCATAAAAATATATAGTATGTTTTATAAAAAGTTAGAGTAGACATGAATGTTTTTATGACAGTATAAAATCAAGACTATCTCGACTCTAACTTTTCATGAAAACACTAATAAAAAAAGATAAAGTTATGTCATGAATAACCATACAAATTTTTAGTTTATGCATGACATAACTTTATGTCAAAATTATTAGTAAGGGCCTGATAGTCTATACCTACTTACTTAAAAGAACTTGTTCATAACAACTCTAGTAGTAGATCAGTATCCGCTTAATATAATAAAGCTGAAAGTTTGTGTTTCAATCACGGCTAAATTAGTGAATCGATTTGAATGAAACTTGGCATAGGCGTAATAGTGACTTGGTTACAAAATGATGGTACTATGCGAGCGAAACTGCGCGCAGTAGCTAGTAGTCAATATACTTAAAATTGTATAAGTTACCTTGATATTGATAGCAGTTGATCATAGCGCTGAGTAGTTTTTCAACAAGTCTGTTCTTCTTAGCGTGTCCGAATATGACAAGTTGAGACCACGCCTGTGCTAGCCGGTCGCCCGAGCCGTTCAGCTCCAGAGTCTTTATTATCTGTGCAGCAAAAATTATATTGGAGTGGGCTATCATTTGAGCTGCCAATGGATTGGAACTATTGGAATTTGAATTGAGAGCATTTGAAAGCTTTGGTATTTCTAAAATGCTATGAACATAAATTCGGTTGTATCTGCTCTGTGTAAATACTGCGGAAACAATGGGAAAGGGGTATTTTATATTTTATCTATATCATAAGCACAAGTTGTTGTAGCTCTATCACACTGAAAGAATTATACAGGGCGTCCCAAACTTATGCAGTTACATGTATGTTTTTATGTTGATTAAAATGATTAATTTTACGTTGTTCCTTTCTTTTAAAATACAATGTTACCTAAGCAGAGTTATTATTTTTTAGCTATTCTTTCGATTGGCATCATAAAAGTAGGGTGATTTTTTTTGACATTTGAGTCGGTTCGATTCCCAGACGAAGCAAGTAATTTTTAGAAAATCTATGAATGCGGAATTACTAAGTTTTAAAAATAACATAAAGTCTTCTTTAAGCAAAATACACTATCTACGATATTTAAGGTACTTCCCCTTCATGTCCCATAAGTTTGGGACGCCCTGTATATAATGAATCTTGGCATAGCCTAACTTAGCGATGGGCGATTATTACTTTATTTTATCGAATCAGTCGATTGTTCGGTTCAGTCGATAAAAGTCGATAACAATCGAAATCAGTCGATTGTTATCAACTGACGGCGCGTGCGTACGGCAGGCGACAATGACTGTCACCAACTCTAACTACTAAATTGCCGCGCAACGCTAAGTGCGTTGCGCGGCAATTTAGTAGTTAGAGTAGTACTATATTCGTACGTATTACTATCAGTATTTACAAAAGATGTTGCGTCGGGCGTGCGCTGCGCTACAAATCTAGCGCAACGCACTTAGTAGTACTATATTCGTACGTATTACTATCAGTATTTACAAAAGATGTTGCGTCGGGCGTGCGCTGCGCTACAAATCTAGCGCAACGCACTTAGTAGTACTATATTCGTACGTATTACTATCAGTATTTACAAAAGATGTTGCGTCGGGCGTGCGCTGCGCTACAAATCTAGCGCAACGCACTTAGTAGTACTATATTCGTACGTATTACTATCAGTATTTACAAAAGATGTTGCGTCGGGCGTGCGCTGCGCTACAAATCTAGAGACTAAAAGTCCGTGCGCCACTACTTACTGCAGTTATTATGCGATTGGAGCAAATAGATAATTTAATAATCTGTCCAGTAATTAATCCATCGATTTAGGAAACATCCATTCGTTCGTAATTTAATTTGTTATACATTATAAGAAATTACGAATAGACACCCGTCTATTCGTAATTTGTAAAGAGTTTCTAACTAAGGAAAACGCAAAGACTAGAAAAAAAAAATAAGTAAAAAGGTATAGATATTTATTTAAATTACTTTCTTACAGAAAATCAACTTTTAGCTAGAAATCTACCTTGTAACATAATTTTGGTAAGTACCTACAGTTTTTATTTGACAAGGTCAATTTTACATTTCTATAAAATTTGTATTCATAATATTAAACTAAACTACGTGTTAACATTAAATACAATTTTTTGGCAAGAGTTGAAGTGTCGTCTATGACATAAAAGTTTGTAAACTGAGCACTTTAAAATAAAATAAAATTTCTTAACGAAACAGTCTTATGTATTATTCATTATACAGTTCTTATCTATTATTTTAATATATTATATATCAACATTTTTATTTAAAAATATTATTTCGTCCAGCTTTTTTGGCGCCAGTCTGTTCCGTCTTTGGTTAGTTAACATACCAGCTTTCGAAAAAACGCGCTCGGAAGGCACGGAGGAGGCGGGTATGCACAGGTACTTAATAGCCAACTGACTTAAAATTGGATATGTTTTACAGTGCGTTTCCCAAAAATGTAGAGGGTCCTCTTTTCTATGAATTAACGGCATTTCTAAATACTGTTTTACTTGCAACGTAGCTGATGAAGTAGGTGTCCTGGACGAAGTTTGTGATCGAGCTTTCTGGTCAAAGAATTTCCACAGATCGTCCTCCTCATCAGTGCCGATTGTAACATTGTGCACAACAGTATCCACGATTGAATTGGAGTTGGAGGTACCCGTAGTAATGTTAGACTCGTTTCCAATCTGATTCGCCAGCTGTTCTGTGAGCCATTTTTCCGCGTTTGTGGCATTTTCTGGCAACCCAAAACCAGTCTTTTTAAATCTGGGATCTAAAAGAGTACTCAGAGCTATAGATTTATGTGATTCGGAGCCACCCAATCTCCTGCTTAAAACGTCTATTAAGCAGTTTTTTAAACTGATTCCGACATCAGTTGTCGGAACTTTCGTTGAAAGTACATGCTGCAATCCTCTTACCAAAGGAATTATTCTCGACAATGTAGGATATTCTTCTCCTGACAATTCTTCGGTAATTTTGTGGACAGGTTTCAGAATTGGAATGACGTCATCGATTATTGCCCACTCGCTAGCTTCGAGATTCTCGGGAGCATTTATCAATGAGATAAGTGACGCAGATAATGGAATTTTGACTTCTGAAAAGCGTTCTATCATGAACAAAATAGAATTCCATCGTGTTGGCATGTCTTTTTTAAGCTTTATAACCGGTAATGACATTTGCTCTTGACTTTCTTTTAATTTATAGCTGGCGACATTGCTATGTTTAAAATGAGCGTGTAATGCACGACATTTATTCAAAACTGTCTGGAGAGCCGTGCATTTTGTGATCGATTCCTGAACAGATAGGTTCAGTGTGTGGGCAACGCAGGGGTGGTGAATTTTTCTCAAATGATCACTCACGGCTTTTTTTACATTACTGGCGTTATCTGTTACGACCACAGAGATTTTGCTAAGAGATCCTGGAAATTTCGACAGTATATTCATTATAGCCTCGCCAATGTGCAGAGCTGTGTGATTTACCTTCACTTCTTCTGTCGCAAGGACACAACTTTTCAATTTAAATTCCCAAATAAAATGGCCAGTGATCGTTATGTAACTTTTGCTGCTGTCTGAAGTCCATAGATCAGTAGTAATGGACAAATGCGATATAGTCTCTATCATGTTGCTTAATTTTTTGTGTATTAATTGGTGTTCATTAGGCAGCAACTTCTCTGACACGGTCTTTCTGCTTGGCAGTTCATAATTCGGCTGGAGTATTTTCATAAACTCATTGAAACCTTTGTTTTCTACGAGAGACAAAGGCTGATAGTCAGTTACTATCATCCGGATTAAACCCTTGTCGTAAACTTCTCTATCTACCACCTTAGTAGTTGCCGCGTACAGTCTCAATTGTCTCGGTTTTTTTGCTGCCGGAGGCGCTATAGTTGGTGCCGCCACATTCAAACTCTCCAAAGTTCCTGGCGGTTGGGGTGCGGGTGCGCTGGTTGAAGCTACATTTTCTTGCGGTCTGATATCTTCTTCCTGCTGTGCCAATTGCAACGGATGTTTTCTTTTTAAATGATCCTTTAGGTTAGTTGTATTTTTATGATAGATCACAGAATGTGAACACAAGCTACATTTAACTTTTTCAATATTTCCTTCTTTGATTTTGTCAAAAAAATCCCACACTAACGATTTTTTAGGCATCGCGTCAAGCGTTTATAACCCGCGCGCGTGACCTTGCTCTTAAAAGTCGAAGGCCAACTAAAATAAACACAAACAAATTGAAGTATTATTACATAGAAACAATCGACGCAACACCGTGCCGCCCCCGCATGCACCGCCCCGCGCGGCCTTCCGCAGTTCACGCACGCAACGCACACTTGCAATGCAAGTGTGCGTGCGTATAGTAGTTAGTAGTTAACACAAACAAACTGAAGTATTATTACATAGAAACAATCGACGCAACACCGTCCCGCCCCCGCATGCACCGCCCCGCGCGGCCTTCCGCAGTTCACGCACGCAACGCAAACTTGCGTCTTGCAATGCAAGTGTGCGTGCGTATAGTAGTTAGTAGTTTGTCGATTGTTATTCGAATAATCATGGTGAGGAACTACTGAATCGACAATCGAATGCGCACTAGCACAATTTTCGATTCATTCGATTGTTTTTTTTGAAGCAATCGCCCATCGCTACAGTAACTAAGAAAGTTAGAATGCAAAATTTGAGCATTTATAGATAGAGATATAGATATAACCTTATTATATTTACGTGTATTACTATTTTTATTTTATTTAACTCTCTTACCTCTTCCATAACAGACGGTTCAGGAACATAGATGTTTGGAATCAGCGTGTCTAGAAGTTGTGTTGTTCTTTCGTATGGCGCATGTCTAAAAAAGCATAATTAATATTTAATTAAAAAAAAACAGCGGCATATACGTGAACACTTTAACGAGGTTTCGGTAACGGTTCTAAACTTAAAAAAAAAAGTATAAAAAAACAATAAAGTGCAAAAAGTTACTAGGTATACGGGATTTGAACTCGGGGCTGTCTCACTCAGAGGCGGAAGTCTGTAAACGTCGACAATTTTGTCGATACAATGTGTAACGAAATTAAGGTAGGTATAGTAACAGATCTTGCTGGCGGAGACTCCTTCGACAGGACCAAAGAGCTCGCCGATACAGGGGTGGCATGTGTCGTGGATAAGATCCACGAGCTGGGTCTGCGGATAGCGCCTCACAAGACTGAGGCGCTATGGTTCCACAAACTCCCCAGAGGGAGGGAACCACCCAGTTTGTCGGTTCGCGTAGGTGACGTTGACGTCCAGGTGGGGCAGTACCTCAAGTACCTTGGTCTCACCCTGGACAGTCGCTGGGACTTCGGGGAGCACTTCAGACGCTCCGTCCCCCGGATCAAGAGGGTAGTGGGTGCTCTGCACAGACTGCTGCCCAATCTTGGGGGACCCAGAGAGGGAGTTCGCCGCCTGTATGGCGGGGTCGTGCGATCGATGGCCCTCTACGGAGCGCCCGTCTGGTCGGGGAGGCTGACGGGTGTTAGGCGCTACAGGCAGCTCTACAGCAGCCTACAGCGTCCTATGGCCATTCGAATCGCGCGAGGATACCGGACCATCTCGTTCGAGGCGGCGACCATCTTGGCGCGGTTCCCACCCCTTGACATCTTGGCGGCGATGGACGCACGTGTGTACGTTCGTCTCCGCCAGGACGATGGGAGCGGAACCGCGCCTACTGAAGTGCGGGCGCAGGAGCGCCGGCGTGCGCTCGGGATGTGGCGCGAGCGGCTCGACGAGCCACGGAGCTCGCGCCAACGCGTCGTCGGCGCAGTGGCGCCAAACTTCGAAGCCTGGCTAGGGAGGGAATATGGGAACGTTACCTATAGACTTACTCAGGTACTCACCGGACACGGTTGTTTCGGTGAGTACCTGAGTAGGATCGGACGCGAACCGACACCACAATGTCACCACTGTGGGTCAGACCTGGACTCCGCTCAGCACACGTTGGAGCACTGCTCGGCGTGGTGCGAGGAGCGTGGAGTCTTGGTCAACAGGATCGGGCAGGATCTCAGTCTGCCAAGCGTAGTTGCAGCTATGCTGGCAGACGACACGGCCTGGAGGGCCGTGGCCTCTTTCTGTGAAGCCGTTCTGGTCCAGAAAGAGGCGGCTGAGCGGGATCGTGAGAGGGCCGATCCCGCTCGGAGAAGGAGGCGGAGGCGGGGCGCTAACGGCCGTCCCGCACCGCCTGCCCCCCCGTGAGGGGGGCGGAGTGGTATCCCCTGCCAAACAGGGGACTTTCCGGGTCCGCGGGTGGTTGAAGTGGGGACTTCGACTGTCCACGATGCGGACCCCGGGAGGGCGGCGGCGCTCTGTGGCGAGCGCCGCCGTAAGCACCGCGAGGGTGCCGGGCGTGGCTGTGGGTGCCATTCCCAGGACAGTGCTTAGGCAAAATGCGAGAGGGGCACCGCTGTGTTCCGTAGGAGATCGCGGAGCCCCTTGACCAGCATGGAGGCCGGCCACGCGTCAGTTTTTAGTCGGTGAGAGTCCGACATAACCCTTCCGCTGTCCCCACGGCGGTCGGGTATCCATAATGGATTTTCTGACGATATAAAAAAAAAAAAAAAAAAAAAGGTATAGTAACAGATAGCCTCTTAACAGTCACGTGACTGAAACGGACACTGGCAGAATTGTGACAAACAAGTCGCAGTAGCCATAAAGAAGAAGTTGAAGTTGAGTTTGCAAGCTTTTTCCCATCTCAAAAATGCTTAACGCACCTAAAGATCACATTTGCCTTATAAATTCAAAATAGTTGAACTGTTAGATAGCCTTATCAGAAACTTGTGAAACATAAATTTCAACTCTATCTGTAGAATAATAAGATAAGTATTTGGCTAACAAGTGGCGACACTTGCCCTTAGGGTTTTACGAACCTGCAAGCAACAGTGACATAATGCCTGTAATAAATGCTCTCTTTGTACGCATCGCCGACAAGTTTGTAGTTATCGCCTTTCATCAGTAAATTGTGCACTCGTTCCGCCATATTGATGTCCTAAACACAAAAATATCATAAGTTTATTTATACAGATATCACATGACAGAGTAAAGCCGTGTCTCCTGCGACCAAAAATAACAAAACACGTTTTCCGTCCGCCTTGGATAACATTTTACATACAAAAAAGTTAGGCCACGCCCACATTTTGATCGATGTTTGATGTTAGGTGTTAGAAAACACAAAAACAGTTTCACAGGAGACCCGGCGTAACGGTGTATTTTATAAATTTAAGGTATAGTGCCACAAACTTATCTGAACCGGAGAGAGGGGCGCTGTAATCGCATTTGGTGTAGGCGGAAAAATAAATTTTACAGTAAAATTCGTTAGTTCCTCTTTTGGCCACCGGTCCTGATAAGTTTGTGGCACTGTAGTTATCTCTAACTATTATGTCTTACTTACAGTACAAAATCAATACTTTATACTCCAACTGGTTAGAAACACACTGTTAATCTAATGCCACGCGGCCCCATTAGGCGAACTGTTTAACTCCAGTTCCCCTCCCTATATATTTTACTAGCTTCTGCGCGCGGCTTAGCCCGCGAGGTACCAACATTTTGAATAGCGTATATGCTATTCCAGGTCACTATCTATGCATATTCCAAGTTTCATCGAAATCGGTTCACTGGTTTAGGCGTGATTGAAACACAAAACTCACAAACTTTCAGCTTTATTATATGAGTAGGATATGGAGTATCCTCTTAGCGCGTACTGTACGCAGTTTGCGACGTTTCGCTTGCCGACTCACTCACTCAGCGGCTGAGTCTCGCTCACTACGGCCCGCACCGCGCGTAAGCTGGATCTCATGCGACATTGTTTTTGTATTTTCTACATTTAACATCTAACGAAATATGAGCGTGGCCTAACTGTTTTGCAAGTAAAATTTAATCCGAAGCGGACGGAAAACATGTTTTGCTAGTTTTATTATTTTTAGTCGCAGGAGACACGCCTTTACGCGTTCAGTCAGTTGGATGCCTAATGGGACCACGGCCTAAATCGTAAGAATTAGGAGTCACAATAAAACTACAATGACCAATTCTTCTGTCCTTCTGAATATTTACCTGTAAATGATCACTGCATACTCCCATAGCTGTTATAAAGAAGTTCGTATCCGTCGCTTGTGTAGGCGTTAGATTGTCTCTGCTCTCTAAATCAGCGAGAATCGAGGACAAAATGTCAATGCGAGGGCCCCCTGAAACCAGAAAATAAAAAACTATAGACTCATACTCATTTATTCACGGTAGGAGCTCAAGGCAACACTCAACACGGTTTTGTCACTTACATAGATTCTAAACTAAGTCACAATGATCAATTTCAAAGTCAAAAAGCATTTATTCAGTAGGACCGCTGGTATCACTTAGAATAGTCTCAAAGCTAATTTTACTCCTGTTCTTGCGCGACCAATACCGTGAAGAATCAGGGCAACAAACACGGTTTGGGGCCTAGCATTCTTTTAGGTGATCCATCTTAAAACTAAAAAGTCAAGCTCCAGTAGGGAGCCAGTCAAAAAAAATGTAGTCTCTTCAAAGTAAGTTAATTTAAATGTAAGAGTCGAAGCCTGTAGTCTGGGTGTTTTGGTACCAAAATGGACTTGTCCTTGGGTACTAACGATGTTACTCTTAGTTTCTGATATCACGGGAAATCTTATATGGGGTAGGTACAAATACTGTCTGGGGCACCAGGTCAGACAACCTTCTCGTGCGCCCAAAGCTGCTTGTCCCTTACGGATCCGGGGAGGAACCGGGGGGAACGGCAGTTGAAGGGCCGGTGTGCCCTGTTAAGTCCGATAATAAACCGGAATCTATTGTCGGATAACCAATGGTCTGACGGCAGGTAGCTTCTCCGCGCGTCTCTCTGACTCGCAGATGGCGCAGTGGATGAAGCTAAGCGGCGGAACACCGAAGAGGTGGAAGGCGGTGGTACCTCCAAGATTCGCTCTGGAGAGTGCGTGGTACGCGATATCACCGCCTTCGCTACTTTTACCCGGCATCAAGGGATGTGGGTGCCTTGGCGACTCGGTCGGATATACACTGACTGACTTGCCTTGGCACCAGTCACTTGTATGGTCTGGATGAGGAGGCCGCGGAGTGGGTTCGGAGCGAGGCCGAACCCACTCGGGATGGAAGGCGGGAACGCACCGCCTGCCCCGCGGGGGGGTGAGTGGTATCCCCTGCCCAACAGGGGACTTTTCGGGTCTGCGGGCGGTCGGAGTGAGGGCTCTTGCTGCTCATCATGCAGATTCCGGGAGGGCGGCGACACTGTTAGGCAGGTGTCGTCGTGAGCTCCGTGCACGTGGTTTAACAGCCGCGTGTGTGGGGGCCGGGCGTGGCTGTGGGTGCCATTACCGGGATTGTGCTCAAGGCAAAATGTGAGAGAGGCTCCGCGTGCGTTCCGTAGGAGATCCCGGAGCCCTTCGTTATGCATAGAGGCTGGCCATCGGGTAGTTTTTAGTGGGTCGTCGAGTGTTCGACAACCCCACACACCCCAATTACGTTCCCTCGACGTAATTGGATGTCTGTGAGCAGATTTTCTATCCGCAATAAAAAAAAAAAAAAAAAGGTACAAATACTGTCTGGGTGCAATATTTCCTTCGATCAAGAATTATTATCTAATAGATATAGCATGACGTACAAAATCAAAGCTAAATTCTGTCCGCGTGACAAAAAAAGTTTTAAGTTTAACCGAATTACACCCTTTGCACCTAGTAATCAGTCACAAATCCTCAAAACATTACGATCATTCATCACGAAAAACGTCAAAATGCTAAACAAAATAACGGCGCGAGCTGTTATTTACCGAGGAGGGTTTTGCTGTGCTGACCCTAAATCTATTATAGTAATTGATAGAATAATATTTCGGATGCATTTAATTATTACTTACTCTCTTTACAGAACAGACACAATAGGTAATAGTAGGCAGTCAGTCCAGGCTGAATCCCAAGCATCTTGAATTCAGCCACGATCTTCAAAGCCAGCTCTTGCAGTGGCTTGCCGCCGCCCCACGCTGAGATAGATCGAAGACAGGCAGATAGCGTCTCCTCATTTGGCGAAATACCCTGCACATTGGACATGAATTTAAATAATAAACAGAACGAGTTCTCTCGACTGCTATATTTTTTTTTAAATTATATGTATAGGTCAACATTTGACCTCACTCTGCCTCTAAGGTGGAGCATGCTTACCTAGAAGGAACCTATTTACTCTTGATTTGAAGACCCTTACTTGTGCTATAATAGGTAAATTTTAATCGCAGTTCTTAATTTTATGAAAAGTTGAGTGAACACTCCCAAAAATTGCAAGGAACACGTGTATTTTTTTGATTTTGTAAAATGATGGGAACAGTAAAGTAAATAAAATTTTCTTGGTTAACTATGATTTTTTTTTTAAACCAGAAACTGATTGATTTGATTCAAATAAGTAAATCAGTTTATTCTTGAGCTGGGTCTCCTGCGACACTGTTAACACCTAACATCAAACCAAAAATATACAGGGTCACGACTGTATCCCCGAGGCACGGTAGACATTCTCTCAGATCTTTATATTCCAGATCCTTTGAAGATGTCTAAGGGGGTAGTCAGAGGCATGTACAACATATTTGATACATGCCGACATCTTGCAGAGGTTAGTATTCCATACGTGACAGGTTGCAAGCAAAATTATTATCGGAAAACCAGTTTTGTTATTTTTCGTCGCAGGAGACCTGGCTTATGAATAAAATCTATTTTATCAAAAGAAGGTAGCTAAAAAAGCAGCCCACAACACAATGAGGAATAACTTTACCACAGTGTATAAATGATATTTGCTTACCTGATCATTCATTTGTAAAAGCAGTTTCTTTAATGCCTCAGTGCGCAATGCAGTGCCTTCATACAGGAACCCGACACAGCCTAGCAGAGAGTTATACACGCTGGTAGACAATGTGATGCCTTGTTCTGTCGCCTCTTGGTAGAGCTGGTGAGCTCTTTCAGCCTGAAAGCAAGGTGTTTTAACTACGGGGATCTTCGGGTTTGTCTTCTTTAATGAATTATATGTAATTTCTGCAGTAAAAAATGTATATTAAAAACTTAAAAAGTCCAGCAAAAACGTTCATCAAGATAAGGGTGAGAGGACTACATAATCATAAAATTTGTGTGATGTTAGTATAGTACAGTTAGTATTTTTATATGGAATACTAACGTCTGCAAGATGTGGGTGTTTATCAAATATGTATTTGGAAATGCCTGACCCTTAGATCTTCAAAGGATCTGGAATTCATAAAAGATCTGAGAGAATGTCTACCGCACCTTGGGGATACTGTCGTGAACTCGTGATACTGTTTACGTTTACGTTTTTTACAATCATGAAATATTACTTCATTTACCTGATAGTATTTAGCCATGCCCTGTATTAAAGCACAGTATGCTTCAGGTGTTTTTGGCTCCATTGAAGCAAAGATTTTGTCTGCTAAGCCACCCAATCTGTAAATAATTGTTTTATTAAAATTAATTCCCATTCCAATCTTCCTTTACTCAAAGCTTCTGTGGCGACCTCTAACTACGATCGCCTGAACTACAAAGGCATCGTAATAGAGTTGCCAATTACAGCGACCTACCTATTTCAGAGCTGTATGATACCTACGCTAGATGGCGCTGGCACGCTACTCCCATACAACCGACGCGATTTTAATCCTGAATCTCGCAAGTAACATTATTCTCGGCAATTAGCTTACATAGAACTATCGGATTAACTGTCGGATAGTTCTAAGGTAAGTGGACCAGTTGGCATCGACCTTAGTGAGGCGAGTACTCCCTCTTTGCCACATATTGGGGTTCGATGTAAATTATTTATAATAATAATTATTATAAATAAATATTATAAAATTACAATTATTGTAATTTTATGTATTAGGTTTATGAATAAATTGAATTCCACCCACCCCCCAAAGCTTCTTTAACTGGTATTATCATTGACTTCTTCTCGTTGAGTCAAAGTTTTTTCGAACGAGTGAGGTGTGCCTGAAAGAGGCTCCGTTGTGCAATATATGTTTTAACTTTTTTGATTGTTTGACATGCCCATTTCCTGTTGATGTTTTCACTTTAATTCACTGTTTAAAACTGGTTTCAGTTTGAGTGACTGGTCTTAAAACATCTTCATTGTTTATGAAAACTTACCTCCATGTAGCAGCCTGCCTTTCCCTAGTATTAGCAGAGTACCACCTCTCTTCCAACCATTCCATCGAGTCAGGTTCCTTCTCGTTATAGAAGCACAGAAGTTGAAGGAATTGTAACTTAAGCTCTTCATTCACATTCTCTGCGCCTCCGAGTAGTTGGAACACTTTCATTGAATCTTCTAGTAGGGCATTCTGAATTGTATACTCGAGGTCCTCCATTGTTACCTAGAACCAGTTATAATGTGGTCAGTCCATTTGTAATTATATCAGTAGACAACAAAAAAAACCGGACAAGTGCGAGTCGGACTTGTGCCTGAAGGGTTCCTTACAATTATCCATAAAAACAGCAAAAAATCACTTTTGTTGCATGGGTGCCCATTAATAATTAATTTATTCTGTTTTTTTAGTATTTGTTATTATAGCGGCAACAGAAATACGTCATCTGTGAAAATGTCAACTGTCTTACTATCAAGGTTCATGAGATACACACACAGCCTGGTGACAGGCGGACAGACAGACACCGAAGTCAAAGTAATACGGTCCCGTTTTACCCTTAGGGTACAGAACCCTAAAAATTACCATGATAGATAAATTAAAGTTTACCTTGCTTTCATCATTATAAGTAGGTCTAGGCTTAAAAGCCTGAATGTAAGGTTCAGCATTAAAAAATGGAGTCTTCTTCTTGCCTGGCGGATCCCATTCCCTAGTGCTGAACCAGTCTGAGTGCTCATCTCTGATCCATGCAGCTGCCTTTCTACCTGCCTCTGCTGAAAGAGCATAGGATCTCTTGCGGAAGTTTGATAGAGGGATTAAGTATGGATCATCGTGGTATCTGAAACATGGTAATTAGTATTACAAAGGTTATTAGGAGATATGGCCCTTGATTCAGCAGACTTCAGCAGAATGAATTCGGGTCGGAATAGGTCAGCTGTTCAACCAACTGCAACCAATCACAGTGCAAGAAACATCAGTTTTGGATCAATTCCTGCACTGTGATTGTTTGTGGTCGGTTGAACGGCTGACCGATTCCGAACTGAATGCATTCCGCTGAAGTCTGAATCACTTGGATGGAGTAATATAGGTATTAATTCGCTGGTAATTCTTAAATATATAAGTACACTTTCTTGAGAGAAAGTTGCTGTTCATCATCTCCCTGCCCTTCTCCCACATTATGTGGGGTCGGCACAACATCTGTTCTTCTTCCATTCTCCTCTATCAGCCGTCATCTCAACACTCACTCCTTTCTTACTCATGTCATCCTTCACACAATCCATCCATCTTTTCTTTGGCCTACCCTGTTATATTCGCAAAATAAGATCTGTGGACTAGGTCACTTCGTTATCTAAAAGATAATCATACTTGTAATGTGCAGCTGTAGGGTCTGGTTTGACTGTAGCAGCCAAAGCTTGCAGGATATCTGTAGGGCCTCTAGGTATCCTTGCCGGTGGCGATATGCCATCGGAGGAAGCACTATTTTGGGGAAGTTTCTGCCCCTCGATAGAATTTAGACTGCGGCACATACAGGCTAGTCTTGGCCATTGTCTGCAGAGAAAAATATGATCAATACGAATAGTGTAAATTTGTCGAACTTTTCTAACCTACAAGCGAGAGCTTAGTGATTTTACCTTGGCACAATAATGCTAGAATACATTAGGACTATAATCAGTGTTTCGCTGTATCTTACGTAGTAATCAGCTATTTATTTTTAATTAATTTCAATTCTGACTGAACATAACCTCAAATCAAAACAAATGCCATAGACAATATTGGACATGACAGTATGTATGTGTGACTGACCTGACACATGCTATTTCGACGAGTTTTATTACTGTTTCGACCTCGGACCAAGAATTATATGGACAGAGCCTGCGACGTTGCCGCTTTTATATCTGTGTAACAACCTAGTAGTCATGTATCTTTGTCTATCTCACGGAGCTTAGCTCCGAGTAAAAGAGATAGCTAGTGTACGTTTGGCAACGCCGCACTGTAGGTGTAAGTCGTGTCAGTTTATGACTACCTTGGTAGTCAAAACAATGCGAGAACGTTGGAGAAAAATCAAGAAATACTTAAAAAATACTGTGTTTAGGCTTAAATTGAATGGATAAATTGAAAATATGTCATGTTCAGCTGTGTATTGTTCATCAAGAACTACAAAAGGAGGAGTAAAAGATCCGGAATTGTCATTTCATGCGTAAGTTTTTGATAACATTTTCCCTCGATAAAAATGCTAAAATAATGAGTTCATGACTATAAAAACAGTAGTAATAGCATTGTAGCAATCTAGTTATTATGTTCATAAGTGATTATGATTCAAAATACTGTAAAAACCACCAATAAATAGCCTAAATAAATTTAGCTTCTTTGCTAGTGATGCGCGTAGAGTCAAGTCTAGTTTTATCGATAGTATTCAACTTTCATGTTTGTTAAATTTAACGATTAACTTTTAGGTTCCCAAAATGCCCAAAAATAAGAACCGAGTGGATCAAAGTTGTTAGACGTGATAACTGGGAGCCTGCAAAACATTCCAAGCTTTGTTCAAAACACTTTGATGAATCCTGTTTTATCAACGGCTTATCAATTAAAAAACTCAAGAGTGAAGCAGTACCAACCATTTTTGAAGGACATCCAGTATACTATCAACCGGTAAGTTTTTCAAATATAAAAATAAACTACATTCAGGGAACTATAACAGGGAAACGCTCTTAGGAGACCTTCCCTAACTTTTTGAGATATTTTGAACTGCATTCACAGATATTGAAAAAAATATATAGTCAGATCCCCTAAGAGCGTTTTCCTGTTGTTACAACGGTTAAGGTACCTGTCCTCCGTGGCCCATCTCAAAAATCCACCCTGTATTATCAGTTATCTAGTACTAATAACCAAGCTCTGCATAGCTTGGGGCTAGATGGTGCTGTATGGATTGTCCTGCATTATTTATTATTTATTTACTCTCTGTGTTAATACACTGCCCTACTGTGGGTCTATGATAGATTATTCTTTAGTCAGGTTAATAGATTTTCAAAATGAATGTTGCAGGTAGCGAAGAAAAGAAAACCACCTCAGCGCAGAGATGAAATTCAATTGATTACTCCTAGAAATTTGTAATAAAGAATGCAGTCGCTGAAAGCAGCGTCAGAAATATGTATACAAATTAACATTATTTAAAGGTCACTAAAGGTCAAGTCATTGTAAACTAACTGTTGTAATCTCTCATTGATGTACCTACAGTAAAATAAAAGAAAATTTTCTAAAAATGTTGTTAATAAATAGCTTAGTTAGATGGATAAATTGTTTTCCGGTGTTATAAGATTGTTTAATAATATAAAATATTATATTTATTGTACATATCAATTTTAATGAAAGTTTAATAAAGATTTAGACTTGATTATGACCAATTAAAATGCTTTTTTTTCATTTCGTCTTTATTCTATCGATAGGCTCGACAGCAAAATCACATCTCTAGTCACGCTCACTAATACAATTCTGCAACTGCACACTAGCAAAAAATGGCCACGCGTAAAACTAAATAACTCTGTCCAGTATGATCATTGGTCCTAGGTTTCGACGATAAAAGTACGTACACACTAGAAGCTCTGTGTTTCCGGGTCCGCAGCGACTTGTTTTTGTGTTTTTGTACAAAATAAAAACATAACCGCCCGTCCTCTGCGCCTATTTGTAGTTATTGTTTTTGTTTACATTTCAAAAATGAGTTCCGACGCAGAAGACATGAAAACTGTTTTATCCATATAAAAATAGGATATATCAAATACCAATGTTTGTATGATCTACAAATATTTGTCTCGGGTCTGGGTGTTTCTATGTATAATATGTATGTATTTACAAACAAAAATTATATAAGTAGTATATCAGTCATCATAGTACCCATAACACAAGCTCTGCTTACTTTGGGGCTAGATGATGCTGTGTGAAAAGTCCAGCATTATTTATTTATTTATCAAAGAGCTGCTAAATATAAAGCATGCTAATTATAAAGGTTTTAGTTTTTTAGATTTAGTTTTTTTCTTTAGTTTTTCAACGTAAAATCCCAAAGCACCGTTCTTACTCCTAACAGTTGTATTTAAAGCAAAGTTTTTTCTTTAGTCCACTGCATTTCCACAATAATGGTCGCTGTTAATGGTCACCTTCTTGAAGTTGTCTCGCAGTACACATACCTCGGGCAGATTTTGCCGTTAGGTAGAAGCAACTTTGAGAAGGAGGCCAAGAGAAGGATTCAGCTGGGTTGGGCAGCATTTGAAAAACTACGTCGAGTCTTATCGTCACCCATACCGCAATGTTTGAAAACGAAAGTCTTCTCAGTGCGTCTGTCATTTAGGGGAGGCCTATGTCCAGCCCCCTTACCATGGCGTTTGTCTAGGTACCAGAGAATAGAAATAAATGACAGTAATGACATTAGAGTGTGGATAAAACGGGTAGAAAAGTAACTTTTTGCCACTTTCTACGCGTTTTATCCACACTATAATGTCATTACTGTCATTTCTTTCTATTCTCTGGTACCTAGACAAACGCCATGGTACGGGGGCAGTAGTGATATAGGCCGATGATGAGATGATGAAAATCTAAGCGCTAAACCAATAATTCAAGACGTTCCAGACCATGGATTTAGCATGGTACCTCTTTGGTACACTATTTATCTTAGTTCCAGACCAAAAAAAATTACACATTTGACATTGACTTCTTCAACACAAACGAATTCCCCTCCCCGCAGGCAAATGCGGGGGATGTTATCCATTCTTCTCGGAAAACATTTTGTTGTTATTTTTGTCTATGCCAAGACCGAATTGACATGATATTTTGTACAAAAACATGAAAACACGTCGCTGCGGACCCGGCTTAAGCCGGGTCCGCAGCGACTTGTTTTTGTGTTTTTGTACAAAATAAAAACATAACCGCCCGTCCTCTGCGCCTATTTGTAGTTATTGTTTTTGTTTACATTTCAAAAATGAGTTCCGACGCAGAAGACATGAAAACTGTTTTATCCATATAAAAATAGGATGTATCAAAGAGGTACCATGCTAAATAAAGGTTTTAGTTTTTTAGATTTAGTTTTTTTCTTTAGTCTTTCAAGGTAAAATCCCAAAGCACCGTTCTTACTCCTAACAGTTGTATTTAAAGCAAAGTTTTTCCACAAAGTCCACTGCATTTCCACAATAATGGTCGCTGTTAATGGTCACCTTCTTGAAGTTGTCTCGCAGTACACATACCTCGGGCAGATTTTGCCGTTAGGTAGAAGCAACTTTGAGAAGGAGTCCAAGAGAAGGATTCAGCTGGGTTGGGCAGCATTTGAAAAACTACGTCGAGTCTTCTCGTCACCTATACCGCAATGTTTGAAAACGAAAGTCTTCTCAGTGCGTCTGTCATTTAGGGGAGGCCTATGTCCAGTAGTGATATAGGCCGATGATGAGATGATGAAAATCTAAGCGCTAAACCAATAATTCAAGACGTTCCAGACCATGAATTTAGCATGGTACCTCTTTGGTACACTATTTAACTTAGTTCCAGACCAAAAAAATTTACACATTTGACATTGACTTCTTCAACACAAACCACTTTCCCTCCCCGCAGGCAAATGCGGGGGATGTTATCCATTCTTCTCGGAAAACATTTTGTTGTTATTTTTGTCTATGCCAAGCCCGAATTGACAGGTTATTTTGTACAAAAACACGAAAACACGTCGCTGCGGACCCGGCTATATAATACATTTGTTTGCTTCGATGTAATTCAATCAAGGACA
Organism: Epirrhoe alternata; assembly: GCA_963565295.1. Lineage (NCBI taxonomy): Eukaryota > Metazoa > Arthropoda > Insecta > Lepidoptera > Geometridae > Epirrhoe > Epirrhoe alternata. The sequence continues at coordinate 3,870,231 of OY751381.1, read as the reverse complement.
TCACTAAAAGACAGTGACAAGAATCACTTTCCGCTTTGCGTTCGTTCGCGGCCATTTTAATTGTTTTGACTATTTTGTTTTGCTGCGCTGAATTGAATCCTGTTCCTGAACATTTGGAAAAATAGTGATTCCGTACTAAGGAAATGACTCGACATGCAAGAAATTGTACAGCAGGGGCCGTGTACACATACCATGAAAAGAAGAAAGATGCTGCTGCCTCAGGATATGGCACACAGAACGAGAGAGTTGGAAAAGACTCCGTGAAGAGTTTTGACTGCTGTAGTTTAACTCTGCAGCCTTGCAGAAATCCAGTGGTGACAAAGGAAGGCTACTTGTTCGATAAAGAAGCTATTTTGGAATATGTGATTACGAAGAAAAATGAATACTCCCGTTTAATGAAGAAATACGAGAAGCAGTTGAAGAAGGAAGAAGCTGAAAGAGCAGAGCTCGCTGCTGCTGAAAAGGAAGCTAATCTCATCAAGTTTATGAACAGGGAAAAGAATATTTCAAGCAGCAGTGTCACATCTTCAAGTACAGCTTCTAGCGCGCCCTCCACATCTACTTCTGTATCAAACTTAGCTAACGGCAAAGATAAACAACTACCTAGCTTTTGGATACCATCTCAGTTACCAGATGCAAAGATTTCTAAGATACCTAAACCAGACCCAACAGTTTACTGTCCCATTAGCGGTAAGCCATTGAAAGTGAAGGACTTGATCGAAATCAAATGGACTTTAGTAAATGATAGAGATGACAAGAAAAGTTTGATTGCTAAAGAAAATAGATATATGTGTCCTGTTACTCATGACATACTCAGCAACTCGGTCCCTTGTGCAGTGATCAGGTGATTAGCATATTCTTTTTTCTGGCTAAGATGGCTACATGGCTTTGATTTTTTTTATTTCAGTTTGCAAACTGTTGCAGATTTCCTAATGCTCATATTTTTTTAGGACAACTGGACATGTGGTGACTATGGAGTGTGTTGAAAAGATAATCAAAAAAGACTGGCTGCACCCTTTAACAGGAGATAAGTTGAAGGAAAAGGATATCATACCTTTAGAAAGAGGAGGCACCGGATACTCTTTCACTAATGATAACTTACAAGGAAAAAATGAAAGACCTGTGCTCCAGGCGTAGGATATGTCAGTTTTAGCATTTATTTTTTTATTCAGTGTAGGCAGACAACTTGAGAGCAAACATACTACAATCAACAATGTGCACATTTCATTAAATACAAAAAAAAAACATGTAGCAGTTCAAAGAGCAACATTTTCATTTTATTACAAATTTTGAAGCTCTACACTCACCTACAAAAATGCTTTAAGTTTTTGTAAATAAAATAGTACACTATTGTATAATAATTCTATAATTCCTTGAAAATAAACTTAAATAAAAAAATTATAATTATTTCTACTCTTACCCTAAATTCAACTACTATGCACTATGAAATGAGAAGAGATCCATTTGAAAATCTGAATTTGTTCTAATCTCAGTTCCTGGGAATGATAAACTGTCATTACCAAAAGTATCCAGGAAGTTTAATACTGATGATTCGCTCATTACATGATTGTCACGCTGCTGCAAATCTTTTTGTTCAATTGTATCACTTAGGGATTTGATTTCATGATCTTTTACATGTATCAGTGAGGGTTCAATCAATGTGTTCGATTTCCCAAAACCATCTTCAGATTTATCATCATTGCTTCTATTTAGTATCCAATCTTTCAATTCTCTGTCTAGAATAAAGGATTCTTTCACTGCAGATAAGTCTTCATCTCTGAATATCTCTCCTAAAGTATCATCACCAACAAGATGATCTGTTGTGTCATCATTGTGTTCATTGGCTTGAGCAGTAGAATCCTCACTTTCAACAGGCACCTCTTCAAATTGTTCTGTGATTTTATCAGAACCATTTTTCTCCAATGATGTTTCATGATCCTTGTCAACAGTTTCAATTGATCTAATGACTTGATTCTCGTACTTAGCTAACAGTTCTGGATTGATTTGGAATTTCCGAAAGACAGTTGATGTAGGTTTTATTGGGGATGATCTTATATCGAAATGAGCACTGTGGAATTGTAAATGATTATTCTGTTTACCATTATCTTCTAAATTAGCAATAGTTGTAGCAATTTCTTCTATATTATCAGTGGGTTGTTTAGTAGGGGTAGGATTTAAGTAGTCATTTGGTTCTGGTTCTTGGGGCAGGTTAATTGATTCAGGTTCCTGTCCCAAATCTGTAGACTGCTCCTTGCATTTATTGCACTCATCTTGAACTATATGAGAGTCAGACTTTTCAGTACCCTGAAGGGTTATAATTGCACTATATTCTTCTGAGCAAGAAACATTGGATATACCAACAAAATCGTCAATACCTAATTCAATAAGTGTATCATTTTCCGATGCAAGGCGCATACGTTTAGCGTTTTCCTGTTCTTTCTCTTTCTTCTGTTTCCACACTCGTTTGACCACAGTTGGCCATTTTTCGACGGAATTAATTCTAGCACAGTCATCATTTTCTGTCTCTGAGGTAGGGGGGTCTTCATTGAGCGTGGCCCAGGTTTGGTTGGCAGCAGTGTCGGGCTCGACTTTAGGGGTCGGGGGCGGGGGGTTATGCCGACAGTACCCTTCAGTGTTCTTCACGCAGTCTAGAGCGGCTATGTCAAAAGTATACTTGCCAGGAAACAAACCTAATAAGCTGTAACAAAAATGACAATATTATTTATATTTGAAAACGAAGCATTACCTTTATTATTTCACAAGGGCATTCCCAGATCGTTTTAGGTATTCAAGACCCTTTGAAGATGCGTAAGATTACCTATAGGCGCGTCTAATATTTACCTGCCCACATCCTCGCTAACAGTGCAAGCCTTCGCGTCATCATCGGTGCTTAGCAAGCAAGGCAGTAGCGAGCGTAGTTTAACGACCAGCTGTTGCAGTTGTTGAAGGAAGATGTTGCTGCGATCACCTTCTGCGCCGCTAAGGACGATGGCGAGAAGACAGTGGAACAAATTCGAGTGGATCTTGGACGGGATATGGGTTGGATGGCTCTCGTAGTGCTTTTGAAGGCGGTAGAGACTGATGAACTCCTGTAAATAATAGCATACACTGAGTACGTTATTTAGTGTCTCATTGATGAGCAAAGCTCTAAAATTTTCCATTTGGCAGGCAAGTCAAATAGCATTTTGTTTTATTCAGTAGACCCGCTGGTTGATGTCAATTCTAAACTCAAACTTACAGCTGAACACTGGAAGCATGAGATCAAGGTAGTTTTCTTCTTTGGTTTGTTAGGTGTGTCTTCTGGCAAGATTGGTTTCGGCAGCTTTACTTTCCTCCCACTTCGTGTCACTTTTGTCTGAAAAACAAAAACCATTCATTAGTAAATCAGCTGACTCAAGGCCCCTAACTTAAGTAAATCAGCTGACACACTAAGATGTGTTGATGGTATCAGAAACTAACAACAAAATGTCACAACACTCAAACTGGAACTAATATCTGCAAATCATCCCTCTGCGAGAATTGAACTAGCACTTCTTGCGTCTTATCCAATAACTCTCACGCCACGCTACCAAGTACGACATTCTATTGAGTTCTATTAACTTCTGAAGCAAAGTCCATACCTTGCTCTCCTTCGCTTCTTGTTCCTCCAAAATCTCTTTCTGTAAAGTCTTGTACTGTTCTTTTGCTTTCTTCATACTGATTTCCTTCTTCAATTCCTCTCTCCGCAACTCTTCTTTCTTAGCTTCAGCTTTAGCTTTAAGTATACTCTCTTTTTTCGCCTCAGCTTTTAGCAATTCTTTTTTTGCTTCTGCTCTCTGTTTTTCAGCTTTTGCTTCGGCTAAGAATACCTCCTGTTTAGCTTTGTACTTAGCAAGTAGTTCTCTTTCCAAGTTCTCTTTTGAATGCTCTTTTTTGTACGCTTCTTGAACATACTCCTTTTTTGCAGTTTCTCTGAGTATCTCTTTTCTTAGTTCTTTTGTAATGATGTTTTCTATCCTTGCTGCTTCCATGAGTTTGTGAGGAGGGACTTTGTTCTTATCAACAACAGTTAGATCTCTTGGTGACACCACTCTGGAAATAGATATTTATATTTACAGGACTTATCATAAATAAATAATGCTGGACATTTTCACACAGCATCATCTAGCCCCAAACTAAGCAAAGCTTGTACTATGGGAACCATCATAGTTAAGAGTAAGACATTAGTTTCCACCTGTGATTTTGTTGCCTTATTAATTTTTATAACTATAAAAACAATCTTACTTGTAAATGAACTTGGTATTTGTGACAGGATCATAGGTAGGTTCAGGAGCAATCTTTTCAGGGTTATTGAAGATCTTCAAAGCTTGGGTGACCATCTTCATTTGCTCATCACTAAGTTGATTTAGGCTGGAAATGGTAACAAATATTAGTTAGCTGATGGATAGTGCTAAACATCATGAATCATTTTACATATGAACAAATTTAACAGCCTGTCGGTGATTTCAAAAGATTTTTTTTTTCAAGTGCAGTATTTACTACTAAGTTAGATTAGATACTAAAACAAACATGATAAAAATTTTGTCTGTCAGTCTGTTTGTTCAGGCCTGTGGCTAATCTCTAGAATCGCTCAACCAAATTGATGGGACTTTGAAGTTACAGGGCAACATATAGTAGGCACTTTTTATCCTAGTATTTAAAGTAAAACATAATGCTTACCTATGATAGGTCTCACCCAGCTTTAAAAGCTGAACTGGAGTGTGTTTGGTGGGCAATGTAGTGGCTGGAGCTGCGGCTATAACTGTGGCTGGGACTGTTGGTATATTGAGTGGGACATGTACCGTTGTTACAGGAACTGCCACTCCTGGTAAAACTGCAGTTACTCTGAAAGATAGTGATTTAAATTAGAGCACTTGCAATTCAAAAAATACCATTAATATACTTTAGAATGCTATTAGTACTCACACATCTTTTGGTTTATTATTCTTTGGCTGCGGAACTCTTTCTATGCGATTGTATCTTGCCTTCAGCGCTACATCTTTAAGTTTAACAATTTTACTGTCTATGTTTAGTCTAGTATTGTTTCCCGTAGTGTAAGTTGTACTGCTAGTGATACCGTTTGAACTAGTTAAGGTAACATTTGGCTTAACTATCATACTATTCATTAGGTATTGCTGTTTAAGGCTGTCATTCTTAGGCTGTAGAAAACTGGCTAGTTTCAGGTTATTGCCGACTGCACCGCTTTCTTGTTTCTTCAAAATGCGCGGTTTAGGGCTGCCATTTAAACTCACAAGGCCCTCAATATTATTAACACTATTTTCGTAAAATGCTTTCAGGTTATCAGTAGCAGGCGGCGGCTCTTCTACAGCAGTTTGAGTAATGAAGTAGGATTGACCCTGCAAACAAACATTAATCTATAAACCCACTGAAAATATAAATCGTAAATACAAAAATAATGTACACAAAAAATACCTGGGAGGCACCTGGATCTTGTAACACATAAATCGGAGTATACTGACACGAATTCACTATAAAACTATCTGGCATAGCATTCATTGTGCAAATTGATTAATTCTTAGAAACTAAACAGACTACATTTAAAATGAAATTCGATAAATTAAAGATAAAAACAAAATGAGAAATTACACCCCCTCGATGTTGACAAATCGCATTTTTTTATTTTTCTCGCGGCGATGATGTGATGGTTGCCATTTGGCGGACTCGTACCATAGACAAACTAGATAAAGCAACAGTAAAAAATTTTTCGGTCTCAATAGATGAGCTGAAGCTAACTTCACTACACTACACTCAGTCATTTTACCACATTTTACGTTACGAAGCTTCAACCTAATCGCGTTCCAGTTTGTCATTGTCAAAATTAATGTCATCGCAATGTTTACGTATTTAATTTCTACAGAGAAAAATAAATAGTTTCGTAAAATCTTGGCTAGTGGTCGGTATTCTTTTGAGTACCTGCTTCGTAATCTCCGTACGTAAATCGATTTGATACTGCGAAGAAGCAATATAATTTATCTTTGATTACAGTTTCTTATCTAATCCTTCGGAATTAAAACACCCTTTGATAAATTACATTTAAAGTGCCTATCTTGTGGAACAAAATTATTGTCACATTAGTTTCTGTGGGAAATCGTCGCGTTTTCTACTGAAGTGTGACTATCTTACGAATATAATGAACTTGTCGTTTGCTGGTTGTGGTTTCTTGGGTATCTACCATGTAGGAGTGGCTGTGTGTTTCAAAAAATATGCACCTCATTTGTTGTTAGGGAAGATATCAGGAGCCTCTTTTGGGGCACTATCAGCATGTTGTCTTCTCTGCGATCTACCAATAGGTGAGTTCCATTTATTCATATTTTGAGTGTAATGAGTGTTTCATCTTTATTAACTTAACTTACTAAATATTGTAGTACTTTCACAGGGCTGTTGTTGGCATCATATAACATAATATTATTTAGTCAAGTCAATGCATTCATTTTGAAGTAGCAAGTAGGTAACATTGCATGAAGAAAACTTGGTCAGGAATTAGAAAAAATATGCGTAAAATACCAATATGTAGGTTTACAATAAAATTGTGTAAAAATAGGCTAAAAATTTTTTGTTACAAGAATTGATTGTTGAATTGTAGAGTTGTACACAGGTAGGAATTATACAGCGGTAATCTCAGTAAACATAAGGGAACATAGTTTCTCGTTCAAAACACAGATGATGTCATGGAGTAGGTAATTGAAATTGAACCTAAACATGCTACTCAATTAGTTGATATCTCAATACAAACATTGTAGATCAATTTATCATATTATTCAGCTCTTCTAGTATTCATTAAATTATCTCATTATTTATTAAATGTTCAACAGATATGTAATAAACTCAATGTAATATTATTAATAGTACTAACTATTTACATTAACCTCTGTGGCGCAGTGGGTGAAAACCTGCTTGTGACGCAGAAGGTTGCGGGTTCGATCCCCGCCGCGGGATAAATGTTTGTATGATCTGCAAATATTTATCTTGGGTCTGGGTGTTTCTATGTATATTAAGTATGTATTTACAAACATAAAGTATATAAGAAGTACATCAGTTATCTGGTTCCCATAGTACAAGATTTGCTTAGTTTGGGGCTAGATGATGCTGTGTGAAATGTCCAGCATTATTTATTTTATTTTAAATAAAAAAACCTGGACAAGTGCGAGTCAGACTCGCCCACCGAAGGTTCCGTACCTACCTACACATCAAAGTTATTAGGTAGGTAAGAAGGGTTTTTTTTTTATAATGCATTGTAAACTATACATCATAAAAATTATCAAAAACCTGTTTAAGCTTGTGCTAATGAAGCCCTTTCATAACACGGTTTACTCACTTCAAAATTTCGGCCATTCCTTGCATTAGGCCCTGTTTTTTTTGTGATTTAACTAAAAATATACAGTTTTCAGATATTTCCCTGTACTTGTAGTTTAAGACTACTTGCCAAATTTCATAGTTCTAGGTCAACGGGAAGTACCCTATGAATTTTGATTTATTGAGTCGTAAATCGACATATACGACAATCGACATAACTGGCCCTATCTTTTTTGCATTGACTTTAGAAGTTTGATTTTTTCACAGCTTAAAGGGACTCTAGACTTGAGTATACGGTTTTAATTTCAACTCGATACCTCCACGCGTTCTCGAGATAAAGGGTCCTGACAGACAGATGGACAGTGATCCCGTAAGGGTTCCGTTTTTTCCTTTTGAGGTGACAGAACCTTAAAAATACGAAGATGAGTTCATTCTGATATTGCAATACCTAATGATCTTTTTATTTGTAAATAAAAAACCTCTAGGTAAAATAACTCTCTACATTCTAATCTCGGTTTCTAAAACATGTTATTAATTAGTCTGGGGTCTTTGACACTTGGTTCTAATGTATTGCAAATACTATCATTACTTGTATTGCAAATAAATCACAGCATTTAAAACACTGTATTTTTCCAATAGGTGAAATCACAAGTGACCTGCTCCGTGTGGTAGGTGAAGCTAGAGCTGGGTCTCTTGGCCCATTTAGTCCCTCGTTCAACATACAAAATGTACTCCTCGAGGGTATGCAGAGGTACCTACCCCTTGACGTCCACAAGATCGTCAGCGGGAAGCTCCATATATCATTGACCAGGGTTTATGATGGGAAGAATATTATTGTGTCAGAGTTCCCGACTAGGGAAGATCTTTTGCAGGTAAGTGATGCTCTCTTCATATGGAAACATTAACACTCGGGCATTGAGCTAGGATACTATAGAGTTACAATCTGACAAATAAAATATCTGCGCCAAAACTCGGCGCACGCTATGCAGTCCGCCGAGTTTTTTGTTTTTGCGTACAAGCGACATTGAACACTTATACAAGTGAGATAACGTCTACATTCGAGCAAATATCATCAAAGAACGGTGCACGGACATTTTTTGCGTGTTGTCAGTTAGAGATTGTGACTCTTTACATGGATTTAGCATTGAACCTTTTTGGTACACTGGATTCCGCATTTCAAGTTGAACTAGGAAATTGTCCGTCATATTTGTCACTCTATGGCCCATTTTGCCTGTGTTAGAAAGAGAGGTCGCAATGACACTTGCGTACCGGCCTGTGACGTAGCGCGCCACCTCTACACCATAGATTTTTTGTTTACACACCAGCTTGTGTGCAAGTTCGAGATGTAAAATTACGAATTTTCTCATAAATAAATGGCTTTTTTGGACTATGTTTGTGATAAGGTGCTGGTTTGGCAATTATGTCCTGTGCTGTTTCACAATTTCCAAGCAGAATCGACATGCTTACGGAGAATGAAACAAATATTTCTTTTTGTCGGTAAGTCATACCAGTGAAAAATACGTTTATGTTTAGAGTTACGGAAGCTATTTTATAAAAAGTTAATCATTGCATCATTTAACATCGTTTTACTTCGATTTCATGCGTGTATTTGGGGAATCTCATTTAGAATTTTCATTCTAGCGAAATTTACATTCCATTTTTGACATTTCTTGTACTCCATCGCTGCGCAATAGTGTTGTAGTTGTATCGACATATTTATCGATATTTAATGAACAAACATAACTATTAACTTGGTCTATTTTACATTCTGGATTCCAGCTGACCTAGATTTGAAATAATCGTGGATTAGAAATATCGAGAAAGGCGAAGAATGGAGTCCTACACAACTACAAGAATATGTTCCACTTTGAAAAATCATGGTATACGGATGAAAAATTTTGCATTCTTTTGCAGTGCCAACAATATTTCCAAACCAACTTTTGTCGTGCAAACCTGTAAGAACGAAGAATATGTCAACTCATTTTTTGACGTGAAAACTTCTTTAGGCGCTTTGGGAATTTTTGAGATAGGGATAAATCTTTAGATTCACTGCACGAGTCACGTGCCTGGTACAATTCAATGGTTCGTTTGAAGGTAGCTACGGAATACGGATCCTACCCTCAATAACGTATTCTTTATTTTCTGAAATTACCCAGAAAACGAAAGCTCGTAGCTAGACATTCTGGCTATGGGGCGTCTTCATCTACTGCTTTAGATATCGAGGAATACCATCTAAGCAGTCTGTTAATTATTGGTTAAAACTATTTAACCAATAATTAACAGATAACAAGTATATTAATACTTGTTTTATTTTGAGGACTTTAACTGGAATTACATGTTTTGAATTTGATATTGTTTTATTTTAATAATTAGGTAACTGAAGAAGTCTGAAAGTAGCGCCGGTGACTGAAAAGTTGAGGAGTAATAGGTTAGCACGTAATGCGGAGGGATGAAACTCATGTAACTAAAAGGGTGACGGAAATGAATGATGGATATGTGAGTAGAGTAGAGGTAGACCTAAGAAAAGATGGATGAATTGTGTGAAAGAAGATATGGGTAAAAAAGGAGTGGATATGGAGATGACGAGTGATAGAGGAGAGTTGAGACAGAGAACATTTTGTGCCGACCCCGCATAAGCGGGATAAGGGCAGGCCAATGAATGATGAATAATAAGGCAACTACAATTTTATTTCGTTCTACAGTAATAAAATAATTCGTTCTACAGCAATAAAATAATACCTTTATAGAATAGACAATTCTAAAAATTCATTAAATCCTATTTCATGTAATTATCGATAAGAAATGCACAACACTATTCCACCTTAAAAACATATCTATAGTTGTCTATGAATGGATTGAAAAGTGGAGACACTCAAATTACTCTATGGTTCTATCTAGTACATTATTTATCTTTGACTCTTTAGTATCCTAACTCAATGCACTCAGGTCACATAGTGGATGTGGCTGCTAAGGCCATACAACAACCATAATTATCAGTTAAATCTTGATACATGTTTCAACACATGTGAATATGCATAACATGGAAATACTAGTTCGCACATACCCAAACAAACTTGTGTGAATGAGTAATTTATATAAAATGCATTAATATTTTATGAAGACAGTAGATAGAACGTAAGTGGTAGTAAAATTTGCATGATGCCTATTACTGACCCGAGAAGTTAATTATAATTGTTTGAATTTTAAAGTGTTAAACCACACTTAGGTATTTTTATGTAATGAGAGTGAATGAGGCGAAAGTTGTGTGTCAGGATCGTAGCGACTGGAGATCCGTGGTCTCTGCCTACCCCTTTGGGAAAGAGGCGTGACTTTATGTATGTATGTAGGTATTTCATTGAGAAATTAAAAGTCTTATCAAAATTTTCGATTCTGACGGGATTCGAACCCGCGACGATCAGACGATCCTCCTTAAGCCGGAGTGCCTTTAACCGCTCGGCCACGGGACCACTAAACGATAAAATATGAGCTTCTAAAAACTATTGATTGCGACGTCTATTGGTTCCGTGGCCGGGGAGGATCGTCTGATCGTCGCGGGTTCGAATGCCGTCGGAATAGAACATTTTGAAAAGACTTTTCATTTCTCAAGTTAATAATTTCCCTGCTCGTCATCATCATTTTCCCCTAACCCGACGCGTGCCATACTGTCAATAAATTAGGCTTACAGGAGATAATAGATAGACAGATTATGTATTAAATTCATAATCATTACCCACTGAATCTTCAACCAACTAGGCGTTTACTTCAAGAGTTATTTTGTCACCAGGCGTTGCTAGCGTCATGCTTCGTACCAGTATTCTCAGGGATGCTCCCTCCTCGTTTCCACGGCATCCGGTATATGGACGGAGGGTTCAGCGACAATCTACCGGTACTGGACGAGAATACGATCACTGTCAGCCCCTTCTGCGGAGAGAGCGATATCTGCCCAAGGGATTTGAGCTCTCAGCTCTTTCATGTAAGGAGTATTTTCTTTTGCAGCTTACTTTTAATTTAAAACGTATTATTGAACTAGGTCGAATACTTTTGTCAAAGTTACTTCTGCTGTTGCTTTACTAGGTTGTGGCTTTTCTGCGGTAAACTCTAGAATTGACGAATTACCTACGACTCTATTTGACGGGTTTAGATGAAATGGAAAGTTTCTGGTCGTAGGTAGAAAATCGATTGTTCACTCGTCACTCCAATTATCGTGGTATAGCTATGATGAAATGTGAGCATTATTCAACTTACATTTACTACTACTTTGTTGGTACCTACTGATTTGTTCGATAGGCACCTACCGACCTATATCGGTTGTCGATTTGTAAAAGATCTTAAATTGATTGTTTTGAACATATTTCTTTGTAGCTCGTTTCATCGACACTAAACTATATCCCCTTTTTTAGATAAACGTAGCGAACACCAGCATAGAGTTATCAAAACAAAACATGAATCGTTTTGCTCGTATCCTCTTCCCTCCAAAGCCCGAAGTGCTTAGCAACATGTGTAAGCAAGGCTTCGACGATGCTCTCCGATTTTTACAAAGGCATAATATGATCTCTTGCACGCGATGCCTCGCCGTGCAGTCTACCTTCCAATTGCAAGATATGCTTGATGATTCCACGCATGAATACGATCCGGACTGTGAAGAATGCAAGACACATAGACAGGTGAGTTCTTTGCTTCATACTTCCAAGTGAAAGTCTATAAGGACAGATAAATAAATAATAATAAATAATGCTGGACTTTTCACACAGCGTCATCTAGCCCCAACGTAAGCAGAGCTTGTGTTATGACTGATGTAATACTTAAATACTTTTTGTTTGTAAATACATTTTATACATAGCAACACCCAGACCTGAGACAAATATATGTAGATCATACAAACATTGGTCCCGCCGCGGGGATCGAACCCGCAACCTTTTGCGCAGGCGGGCCTTCGCCTACTGCGCTACAGAGGTCGTCATATTTCAGAGTTTCATCTTTTAACTACATAAATGCGAACAGTTTAACTTTTTACATGAATTTGGTTTAAATTTGAAACAGGTATAAATTAACTTTCTGTATAATTAAGCTTTCATCGATTAAGTAAATTACCCACACCTACATAATAATTATGCTATGTAATAAGAAACGCCAAAATGGTTATGTAAATGAGAAACTAGTAGAGCGTGTTCTATGTATGTATGATCTTATGATACATATTTTTTGCTCTAGTTTATGTTTTTGACAGTAGGTCCTAATACTATCGTAACTTTTACTATCGTATTTGGTACGATTACTTTATATGTCATAGGTAAGAAACAATGCAATAATATTTTATTTATGTAAAATAATGTAGGTAAATGCAATAGTAAATTGAATTTCAATTTTCACTGTTATTGTAATACAATTCTGTATTCTAGGAATATTATTTTATAAACTCTTAATTAGTTGATCTAGGATGTGTCATACCTGACCTACTAGACGGTCATGGCTACTATGACATATTGTAGTCTAGATGCGTCGCAACTAATGCTAAACGGTGAGGTCATCTAATTCTAAAGTCTAATCTAAACAAATTGTTACTCATAAGTTCATGTACACATTGATCCAGAACGACGCTTTGACATTGTTGTACCAAAACACATGAGGTGTACACAGTGTACATGAAGTGTCTCTGCATTTGAACACCATATCGTTATTAGAAAAACAGGTTTGCAAAGTTTTAAAATACATTTTTAAAACACTGAAACTGGATCACGACTATATCTTTATGTATTTCAAATCCTTTGAACTCCATTAAGGTACTTTGATGCAGGTTAGATCTAGGTACACATTAGACCCTAATTTTGCAGAAGAATAAAATCAATTGTTTCTTTAACAGGACGCCCTAGTTGATGACCTACCTGACACAGTAATGACAATATTCCAAAACGCAATAGATTCAGCCAATCACGGCTTGGTTAATTGGGTGATGAGACAACGAGGAGTGCGGTACCTGACCTTCTTAGCTCTTCCATACAGAGTGCCCATCGACATCATGTATGCTACGTTTACCAAGTGAGTATTCGGTTTGGGAGAGTATTGCGATTTGCATCACGGTAATCATTTTCACGGTTTCACATTGTTCGGTCATCATTTTAATTAATTAATTTATTTTTTCCTACCATTTCTGTTTTTTAAAGAATAATTTTTATTAGCTTTTTATCCATCAAAGACGAGATAACAAATAAAATTAGCCAACTTCATGCGGTTGCTTTAATGTGTGGGATAATTATTTACAAATAGATCGAAGGTGAAGAGCACGTTTCCTTTAATGGAACCTATAATGAGTATTGCTTTGGAAACAGGAATGTTGTTGACTTAGAAGGATAAAGACTTGTTGAAATTACAAACTCTTGCGCAGAGTTTGTAATTTGCTTAGTTTTATTGAAGGTGGTTTTTTTACTTTTTCATAATTTAATTTATGATTTAAATATTATTAAGTGTACATATTTTAAATTTCTGTTTATATTCATAATTAGTATAATTGGTTATAAACCATTCTAATTATTAAATAAATAAATTAATTTTACGCCTATTTTTTTTGAACCCTTCCTATGACGTAAATTTTTGTGACTACCTATTCAATGTTGAATTTTACTGAGCAATCTTTAGTTATTCTTCAGTTTGTTTCTTTTTATAGTACCTTATACCTTTCTCTAAATAATATAGTTCCTATCTTAATTATCTTGTCCTCAGTACATTTTGGATGCAAATACCCTTGTCGGTCGTAAATCATTCTCCACACATTTATGCATTTTCTGGTTACGGTAATACTTTGAGAATAGAATATTGATTGCAACTTCATAATGGTTTATGCACTTAGCTAAGTCATGTTTGTCTGGGAACATGGTTTTTGTCTATATCTATGAGTATGTGTTCTTTTATGTATGTACATGCATTAAATTCCGTCCCATTCCCGTCATTAACTCTCATTACTTTCTTCATAGTTCATACAAGCTCCCGGTTTAGGGTACTTTTGACCGGACCCTTATTTCAAATTGTCACTAATTTGATTCTGTGATTTATAAGTTTAGGTATACCCTATTCAATTTGATCTTGACCTGTCCATCATTTTCATTTGCGCTTTAAACATCAATTACCTAGTACAATCAAGTACAAAATGCTTTTACTAACACATCACGCGCTTTCTAGCTATGCGGCAGGCAAAGTAGAGACACATTCGGTGCAATATCAAGTAGCCACGAACATACTTGTACGTAGAAAGAGGTGTCTGCGACACAACAACGTTATGACTAGGTCAGTGGGAAGTTCGGTTACGTGTTCGATAGCTTTTGGTGGCGGTTGTACAACTGTATGAAGTGAATCGTTATCGTAAATAATACAAGGTCTATTCAGGAATAGTCCCACAATGTATAGAGTTGATAAACGCACATAATCGTACTTTAGTGGCTGAATATCAATCATAGTCATATGACCATAAATATACGATCTAATTAATCCATTGGTTTTGATCCTCTGTATAAATTGAAGCCGCATCGATCTTATCAGTGTTTGCTGTAAATATTGGGGTTTATAATTATAACTCCTACTTATGCTTACATTTTAACAATCGCTACATACACGTGTTATTTACTTGTATTTGGTCTTGATCCGTTGTCGCGTATGTTTTACTACCTATCACAATATTATTCAAAATTTGCAATAACAATAGTTTTATCTGCCTGTTACCCAACTTCCCTATCTGAAGTAACGTCATATTGTATGCCATTCGGTCAAGGTTATGTGCGTTTGATAAAACAATAAACTTCATGAATGGAAAGGAAGCAAAATATGGATCTAGTATTCGTTTCTGCGACTAAGCTGTTTCATATACTGGATACATTTTCAAATGAAAATGATCCTTTATCATCAACTAAATAGATTGTGTGACGAAGAATTAATATAAAATCCTCGGATATTCTATCTAACAACAAAGTAGGCAGTTACTGATTGTAAAACAATGTCAATAATGCGTATCCTGTTATTGTTTTTGAAAAACTTCCTGAATTACAAAACCATCGATTTTATAATTTTTATTAGAAACAAATAGTACGGGCACGGTCTTTGGAACTGATATTTCAGTAAAAGTATCTAATCAAATCTGCTATCTCCATTAAAATGTTTAGTGTAAAAATGAAGATAGATAAATAAAATGAATTTCTTTCTTTTTAGGGATGTCCTCAAAAAGTATGTTTCTATGGAACCTCGATTCGCTTTGTCTTATCTGCTTTTGGCAATGTTTTATCATTATTGTATTTTCATGTCAATGACCCTACGTCTTATAACCTCGTACCTGTAGATGAAGTTCAGTAACAATTATATATTATTCGTCGAGACTACCTGCAGATCCGTGCGTTGTAAACGTCAAGGGTTATTATTTGCATAATTTTGCACGTTTACCCTCTTTTTATTACATTACGTCATTGTGTTTTGTTGTTTTGCGTCCAAAATTCATATGATGTTTTTTCGTTTGACGTTATTATCATTCAAGGTGCATTTACACGATGCGATTTCAACCCATACGATATTGTATCGCACGGCAATTTTTCACTTGAAAACGCTCATCGTATGCGATTTTTCATAATTCGCGCGACGTTCGTCGGCACATTAAATGGGCGGGCCTTAGTAAATCGTACGAAAAATCGCATGGTGTAAATGCACCTTCAGTTCTGCGTCAGCACTGACGAAGATTTCATAGTACCTACTTAATTTCTTTTTACGATGACCCACAGAAAATGACTTTGATCTTTTTGAGTCTCATCATTCATTAATCATGCATTGCCCTAAGAAACTCTAAATTTATTACTCGAATCGTCTTAAAGTTACATGCACACATGTAAATTTAAATTCGATATTGAGCTTTATGCTCAAACAAAATTGAATCCATTACATTATATTACAAGTTCAGGCTCCTTTGAGAGATCGTTTCGTTTGAAACTGAATCTTCTAAAATTACCGAATTGTCTAAAAATCAGACCTATCTGCAAAATAATATATATTTAATCGTATCAACAGGTTTGTATCATGCACACCAAAGATGAGCAAGTCTCTATGGAAGCTGAGCTTAAACCTGCTGCAGCAGCTTCACTGCTTCGTGTACACATCGCACGACCGGTCTGAAGCCGCTGCCAGGATCTACTACAAGCTCACAGCAGACGCTAAGAAGGATGCACATGAGGGTTACCAGTTGGAGAGAAGGTAGGTTTCAAAACTTCCAAGATTTGTGCTTAAAACTGCCTGTCGAATACTCATTTGTCGTCAAGAAAGCCCCAGAAGCTTTGTTTCAAAACCGTATCATCGTTACTTTACATTGCAATTGCTTTCACGTGACGTTGAAAGCACGTGAATGTGCATATGCGTTCATAGATAATAATATAATTATGAGTAAACATCGAAGCAAATAAAAATTGCGAGCTAGTATTGTTGTTTTAGTAAGTGGATCATTGTATACAAAACGATAAAATCGCTAACAAAATCAACGAACAGTATTTTTTGCAGGTCTTTAGAGGCTCTAACAAATTTGACTAAACTGTGGGTTTTAGTCATCGTAGAGCTCTCGTTTATGATACCATAATATCATCAGTTGCAAATAGAGTCGACGTACGACTTCGTTGCCCTTTAACTGTGAACTTTATTGCGTTGTACTAAGTGTCATTTGCAATGACGACATAGCAGTTTCTTTAAAGCGATGCACGATATTAGTAATCTTATTTTTAATACCCTAATCCGTGTTATCAACGACCTTCGATGGAGATATTTGCATTATTACTGCATGTGCGCGCGAACGTGTCAATATTGACGGTTATCGTTTTGAGTTAATTTCCGATAAAATATGTTGTAAAACTTATCTAGATGATTTAGGGTTATCCTGTATCGATTTTTGTATTGATAATTAATTTTGTGTCAGTCCCCTTTTCATTTTCTTCATATTTTGTTTAGTTCCATACCTTTAGGTATCGTAATTGTAATGTCATTTGTTTACATTGTCATGTCGTACATTTAAACGAGTGTGTACATTGTTAGTACCATAACACAATGTGTTATGTTATACATGCATGTGATTTATTTATTAGACAGCTCGATGCCGTCTGACTCTGATACGAGTCCGAGATCTCTGAGTATTCCGTCTAAGTCCCTTCTCAGAGGCAAGCTATGAGTAACATGCTTCATAAAAAATCGTAGCTATCATCTTTTGCAGTGTTCAAATACACGGTAGCCGTTTGCATATATCTTTATTTCATGCTATACAAGCAAGTTTATTTTTTTGTTTTACCTGCATCATATATGCAAGTACTTTGTTGATACAGCTCCAGTTTTCTATACTTGTAATTAACTTGGTAATCAAGTTGGTAGATAACTTTCAACTTTCCCTCAGAATAAATCAACTTGAGACAGTATTTACATTTTAATGTGTTCATTCGAACGTTTACTGGTAGAGGTATTAAGTGTGCATGTATAAGGCTTGTTTTAGGTAAACATAAAATCAAAATGAGAAATCAAAGAGTATTTAGGATGTATCTATGGATATGTACCCATAGAACTATATCTAGATATACTATGGATACATCTACGAGTATAACTATTTGACAAGACAAAACAAAGGGTATATTGCAATAGTGCAAAATGTTCAAGTGGTTTTATCAACACGATCATGTACCTAACAAGCAGGATCGAAGTCCATTACCTGATGTGACGGCTGTGCGACATTCAAATATCACTTTTACCCATTGAATCATAAGACTTACTTTCAAATACGTGTGCTTTTGATGCATTTTTGATTGAGCTTGATACAAAAAGAAACCTTGGGTACGATCATTATGAATTAAAATATTATTGTGTATTCTGTGGTCATACTTAAAAATATACCTAATATAATATACTACCAATTTACATAATTGTATTATGTATAATATGTAAAGTTCCGCATTGTAAATTAACCTAATTTTTAACCGACTTAAAAAAGGAAGAGGTTCTCAATTATGGTTTATCTTATGAATTGTGTTCGTTTTTGATAAACAATGCAATCAAATTATTATTTATTCGATGTTGAATATTATACAAATGCACATATTTATGACTACCCCCAATAATTAGGTATTGATGAGTAAACACAGCTGTGTAATGATAGCATAAACAAAGACCTCTTATCCAAATGCCCCATTTCCCATGTTTTCATTTCTACGTATTTCGTTGTGGAATCAATTATTTAATTAAATTAATTGTCAGAGGAAGTAGGTACACAAGCCCAGGAAGTACAGAATTTAGTTAGACAAGTAAAAAAATATCTTAGCAAACTAAAAGTTAAATATACTCGCAAAAATTCGACATGTATAATAGAATAGAATACATTTTATTTGACACACACAAGAAAAAAGTAAAACAAAGAACAACAACTTAAAGTAACATAAAAACAAGAAGTATCGAGTTAGAGGTAATATTAGAGGTAGGTAATTTAATTGTACCTACTCTAATAAATAGGATGTTTACAACAATTTTAGTCCCTAATGCGCAGCAATGTATTGAAAGATAATGTTTCGTGCTTTATAAATCCTACCTATTTGAAAAATAATGTATGTCAATAGGTGGCCGATTTGTTTCAGAAATAATATTTAATACCCGCTGCCCTGATAATGTATCTACGACCTTGGTGGTCTTATTAGAAAGATTTTATCAATTTTAAACAACACATTTTGTCGCATTCTCTTGTATAGTTATCTAACTCCGTTTTTTATTGCTTTTGAGATAATTTTCTTCGATAATGATAGGGAACAGCCGAAGCGGAAAACAGCTCGAAATAAGTCGAAAAGGAAGAATATAATAGTAATAAGTAATATTTTCGGAAGCAATAACATGAAACAAACACATAACCTGCCCCAAAACTAGCTTGGCATCTGATTCAGAGCTGGTGAAAAATAAAACAAATTGAAGTCAATTGACCTTACCTACTTATTTAACGTAACAAACAAAATAATTCTTAACCATCTAGATTGTTCTTCTAATATTTAGTTCCTTGTTTTTATCGATAAAATATTTGACGTATAGGCGATAAAGGCGTGGAAAGATTAGTATCTTGAAAACTAAAAATGATCTTGCTTTGCTTATGCTTCCCACTTGCGTGTGGGCGTAGGGTTTCGATTTACTTACGTACAGCGCTTGACAGTCTTTTTGAGACGCTGTGGTTCAAATAATACCTAATATAGAAATTGAAACCCAACCAAAACCTCACACGAAGAAGGAAATAATCTTAAAATGCTTGAAATAGGGGGTAATGTCGAGCAGAAGATAACTTAGTGCGCACATGTTTGACGTCATTGCGATGTAAGTGCCAATAGGTTAAAGATAAAATGATCGACGCATACCAAAGATAAAATGTTAAATCAAATTTCACAAGACATACAACTTGTATAGTGTAGGTATATGTCATAGTCATAGGCAGATCGATGAATTAGCCATTTCATGATAATATGCCTAGGCATATCATGATATGGCTAATTCAACACCCGGCATATCGTTTAATGCTCAACGTTTAGGAACATTTACTTAGATCGAAATTAGTTGGTTATCTTAGGTAAGTGAAAAAAATACGCACGAGGCGGGCGAGCAAAGCGAGCGTGCCGAAGCGCCAGAAGAAATATTTAGCTATCATTTTTTTTCTATTTCATGATCTGGCTAGGCATTTCGTGAAATGGCTAATTCATCGATCTGGCTGCGACATATGCATAGATTGATTTATGAGTACATACTTCATTATTTTTATTCTTGCACAACTGACTTATCAAATCAGTGCTGTTATTTAAACAAGTTAAATACTCCTTTGCTTTGTAAGTTTTCTAATACAAATAACCAAATGTTTTAAATACGAGTACATTTTATTGTACGGAACGTCTAAGCGCTGGAACTAATTAATGAAAAACTTACACCCAAAAAATACAAAAATAATGAAGTAGAAATAATTACAATGACGCCTGTGCTAAAAAAAATCATTCAGTTTCACTTCGCCTTTGATATTCCAAACGTCCTTTTGATTCACGTTGGAACAATAACGTATGGCATAAGCTTAGTAACTATTATCAGTAAGGTTGCTTAATACAAGCTATGAAACTATTAATATCGTACTATAATACGTGCAGTTTACGACATATTTCCTTTTCTCATACATATATTTCAGCCAGTACCTACGTATTTTCGTTGCGGTATCTTTGACCTCGCTTCGTTTAATTGTTATGAAACGCACAATTAATCCTGATTGAACTAGTTGGCTCACTTCTATTGTTGTCGAAATGGTTAACATAACAATTTAACGATTTTATTCCAGACTGACGTTTTGTTACTACGTAATTTAAATTTTCCGTATACGATGACACATGACTGTTAGTCAGGAAGACTGAATTGAATGCGCAGAGGAAATATAATGAGGTCTCGTGAAAAAATAATAAAAATTAGTAGTAACTATACGATATAAGTCAATCCAACGTAGAAAATAGAACATATTGACACAGGGCAGAAAAATGCGGAGGACATAGATAGATAGACAGAAGATAGAAAATACTTTATTGTACACCACATGGACATTACAAAATACAAACAAAGATACAAGAAAATATTTAAAGCAAAGTACAATGGGCGGTCTTATCGCTGTGAGCGATTTCTTCCAGACAACCTTAGGATGAACTGGACATAGGAACCAAACAATTTAGAAAATAACTAAACCATGAACATGGTAGGTTAGTAGATAGGCGAGTCTATCTAGGTGCTAGTCTGTCATGCTTTGGTTGCTCTACCGATGTTGGGAGTCAAATTTTTCTAACTCAGCTTTTACTTGGGAGGCACCAGCTTGTTTTACTTATTTTGAAATTACTATAAGTCACTGTTATTTTTGTTTTCAGACGCGCAAGCGAATACAGACTGAGTTATGGTGACATGCGGGTAACATACGATGAGGAGGACACATTTGAGCACATTCTGAGCGTGACGTCACACAACGACGCATTACTCGCGTATTACTACCTCGATGGGGAGAATAAGGTAAGGAACAAACCTACTAAAAGATTCCCTTTGTTTTATGAATGATTCATCCTCATTAGTTGTATTGGAACTGGAATTTTGTGCAACTTCGTACAGTGAGCTTCTGAAGTCCATAAGTAATTTTTTTTTCCAACTTTTATTTGCGAGCAGTTTTTCAACTATGAGCAAATTATTTGGGGGTGTAGTATCAGGCAGAGGTTCACTCCTGGTTTTCCTCTCCAGTAGGCACTTTTCATTGGTTTAGTTACACATTTAGGTTTTGAGAGTTGCTGTGCTAGTTGGTTAGGATGGCTGATCAGTTTTTCCTGATAAGTTTGAGCAGCATAAGCAAATTGAAAATTTAAAGTTGCTTTTTGTCATTCCTTGTGTTCGTCAAACTTAAGGGCCTATAATACGCCAACATTTTGTGAGCGGGACAGCGAGTGTGATTTCTTCGGCGTGTGAGGAGTACAGAGCTATGGATGTGCAGCGTTATTTACGGAGCTAAAACACTTTTTAGCTAATTAAAAGTACAAAAACAAAAAAAGATCAAAATTCGGAACAACGGGACCACGTAGTGTACTAAGCTGAGTTTAGATACAAAGTTTTACTAGTCTAGCTAAAGTATTTATTGAGTACTTTTGTTTTTAAGTAAAATTCAGAGGGAAGTTTGTGATTATTTTCTATCGAGAAAATATTTAGTAATCGTGTTTTCACTACAATGGAGCAACAGTTTATATCCTCAACTATTTTTTTTTTTTTTTTAGTAGCCCGTAGGGATCCCTCTGCTGGGCAAGGGCCTCTCCCAAACATTTGGGAGGAATTGCCATAATCGCCACGCTTGGCAGGCGGGTTGGCGATCGCAGTAAGATGTCAAACGGTTCAGAGACGCAGTTTTTTTCAATAATATTGGTTCAATACTTTTATAGATATGATCCAGAGTCGAAGCAGTTTTGAGGTAGTACGCGCCCTTAAGGGTTGCGAATTGATAATTATAAAAATCAAATGATAAAAATCGGTCGCTGACCGAATATTTATGTCTGTATGTTATGAACAAAGTCTGATTTTGCGAAGCCGCTGCCAGTCTACTCGTATGCTAAATGTTTGGTAAACAATATGTGTGGTGTAATAATAATGATTACCGTGAATATCCCTGTTATGGACACACTTGACCCCAACTATCGCCCGCCAATCGGATCGCGAGACGTTGTGAGGCGATGATAACGCGACTGGCTTTGTTTAGATTTTCATCGTCACTTTTCTTTAGCCCTGTTCTGTTGGCCTAGTGGATGCACGATTAGCAACAAAAGTTCAGATTTCTTGTTTTAAAATCTTCTTGAACTTCGGAGCTCGTAGGATTGTAACCAAAGTTTTAGTCTTATACAGAATGCCTTGCCACCATCTGTTTGTAAAAAAAAGAAACTTACGAAACAGCTGCAAATGATTGTGTACTCTCGACTTTAAATCCGAAGGTTGCGTGCGAGTTCAAATTACATCAAAACAAGCTCTTTGCGGTGAAGGAAAACATCACGAGGAAAGCGTCATCGTATTGACATTGTCTTTCCATGGACAAGGCAACTTCTTCGCCTTCGCCCGCGTGGTACCAACATTTTGAATAGCCTATAGGCCCATGTCACTATCTACGGCTATTCCAAGTTTCATCCAAATCGATTCACTGGTTTAGGCGTGATTGAAACACAAACATCTTACTTTTCAGAGGCTCAGTTTTATTGGTATAAGTTCAAAAATAAGCATGTTTACATTTCCCGATAATGTCTTTTGACCGTTCATTAAATTATCGTAACCCCAGTTGTATGTAACGTGTACAAGATAGCGGGCTTGTTTACTTGTAGCTAATTGTCGATACGAGCACTTTCTTATTGTAATTAAACACAAATTATCCAAGTGTTTTGTTTCGTTAGGGATGTTTTTAAAATGCACTTGTTATTAAAATCTTTTTTTTTATATCATCGTAGTAATTACATTTTCGGATTGACTAATGATCAATCGTGGCGGTTTTTTTAGAAAATAAAAATAATGCTGGACTTTTCACACAGCATCATCTAGCCCCAAAGTAAGCAAAGCTTTTGCTATGGGTACACTAGATGACTAAGTAAGTAAGTTCGTATGAGTCAGTGGCCAACTCTGGTGACGGAGTTTTTAGGCCGTCTTAAGGCCTCCGTCATGGCTTAGACTAGATGACTAATATACTAATTATATACGTTTTGTTTGTAAATACATACATATTACGAGTATACATAGAAAACAGACTACATTTTTATAGTGTTAGGCGCCTACTAATAAACCTGGTATAAAGTTATTC
This sequence comes from Epirrhoe alternata, assembly GCA_963565295.1. Taxonomy (NCBI): domain Eukaryota; kingdom Metazoa; phylum Arthropoda; class Insecta; order Lepidoptera; family Geometridae; genus Epirrhoe; species Epirrhoe alternata. The sequence continues at coordinate 3,846,551 of OY751381.1, read as the reverse complement.
CTGAGTGTAAACTGTCAAAATGTATGGTTATTATTGGTTTATTCCGAGAAATAACTTTATGTCACGTTTCTTGGTAAGGCTGTTAGAGTCACTTAGGGCCATTTATGATGTCTCTAAAATGCCATATCGTTGCCACGGATTGGCTTGCCGTGGATACAGCTTTGCGATAGGTTAGCGTCGCCAAATGGTAATCCTTAATATCCGGTTTGAACTGCAGGGGGTTTACCAGTTGGTGACGCTGATCGTACGTTAATAGTACATTACGATATTAGTGCGTAAAGATGGTTATAACCAATACGCACGTATATCGTACGACGTTTTTTAACACATTTGCGAGGAAACAGAAAAAAAAACATTTAAATAAACTCGAATCTGTGAATGCACACTGTTGCTTTCCCGCCATTTTAACAGCGCGCTAGCGCTGCCTACTGGCGCCGCGCGGCGATTAGTTCGAAATTTGAATAGCAACAGCGCGCTGCTCACTAGCTGGAGGCACGACTCCAGCTCGGCGGCGATCAGTTCCATATTTGAAATGGCAAATAATGCTGTTATGGAATTTGTATGGACTATAACATAACTATTTGCTTTGATAACACACGCGTTTGTTATGACCCGCTTTACATATCTAAAACCGGTGGAATTACATCAGCTTTACGAGCAAGGGTGTTAAAATAGTACATTACGATATTAGTGCGTAAAGATGGTTATAACATGCGAGGCGGAATTTCAGCCCGAGCCGCAGGCGAGGGCGTAATTGAGCCGAGCATGTTATAACCAATACGCACGTATATCGTACGACGTTTTTTAACACATTTGCGAGGAAACAGAAAAAAAAACATTTTAATTATACTCAATCTGTGAATGCACACTGTTGCTTTCCCGCCATTTTAACAGCGCGCTAGCGCTGCCTGCTGGGGCGCCGCGCGGCGATTAGTTCTCCTTTGAATAGCAACAGCGCGCTGCTCACTAGCTGGAGGCACGACTCCAGCTCGGCGGCGATCAGTTCCATATTTGAAATGGCAAATAATGCTGTTATGGAATTTGTATGGACTATAACATAACTATTTGCTTTGATAACACACGCGTTTGTTATGACCCGCTTTACATATTTAAAACCGGTGGAATTACATCAGCTTTACGAGCAAGGGTGTTAAAAAAGAACTTATTCAATACGTTTTCAGAAACGATTTTTCAGTATGTCCTTGTCTTTCCAGATGAAAATGACAGAGATATACGATGTGACGGATGCGGACACTGACGCCGTGCAGTCGCCAACTGAGCGCGACGTCAACAAACAGCTCGAGTTCGACAATGATTGGTCGGCGGAACTCATCGACAATGGTACGTAAGATATTATGACTGATGTGGACAATGTACTAGATATGACATGCGAGTAACGTGGATACATATGCAACTATGACACGGTTGACGTTGGCACATGTGGTTGTTAGAATATTAGATGTGACTGATGTGGACAATTGTACTACAGATGACACGACTGACGTGGACAAAAACATGTGCTAGATAGATATTATTATTAGATACTTGCACAATGGTACTAAATACGTATCAGTGATGTGGAAAATGGTCCGTAATGAATGTCACGGAGAATTATGTATGGCACGCGTCATGCGGACAACGGTACTATGACACGGATGAAACAGTCAAAGCGAACAAGATATAACATGATTGATGTGGATGTAGGTAATAGCATATAGACTTGGATTATGGTACTAGATATAGATAATAAAGTACTGATGCGGATATGTTTCTGATTTAGACTTTAGCACCAATGTAGGAAAATTTCACAATGCAATGACACTAGATATGACACTACTGTCGCGGACACTGGTGAAAGCTATTACGTGACTCATGCCGATTAGCCGGCTACTTGATAAACAGAATAAGATAGATAGAAAATTGTAATACTATGACTTAACGGATACAGACAATAGTACAAGATATATTCGACATGACTTTCTGGACAACGGGGCTAGATATGACATGGCTGCAGCGTAACTTATACCTTGATGAAAACTGAATTATGTGAAAATGTTGACGACATCTGTAGCACAGTGTGCGAAGGTCCGCCTGCGACGCAGTAGGTTGCGACTTGCGGGTTCGATCCCCGCCGCGGGACAAATGTTTGACGAAGTATTTGTCTCGGATTTGGGTGTTTTCTTTGTACAATATGTATTTATTTACAAACAAAAATGTATATGATATGTAGTACCATGATTAGTCATGACGTGGTACCATGACATGACTAATTAATGTGGCTTATACATATCTCGGAAAGAGTGGCGTGAAAATGAGGAGGCCTATACTCAGCAGTGGGTAGATGTGGGCTGATTAGATAGATACATATCTCAGTTTGAATTGTCATTTCCCCACAGAAGAGCTCGATATAGAAGCAATGGATGATGACGCGTTAGCCGATAGGAACATATTCTCGGATCCGGAAAGCGAATGGAACCGACGATCGCCCGCCACTTCCGAAAGCGAAACCGACCAACCAGAGTCTGATAGACGAACGCCCCCCAATTTCACCTCATCGTAGTCATATAAAAAATGACATTTACGTTTTAAAACTAAAAAGAAAACCGATTTCAATGTTGAATTCAGGTCATCTACAAGCGTGGATAAGGTCCGTCAATGAATCACCTCTAGAGTTAAATTCCACGCGTAAGGTTTCCAAGGCCATCAATGGTATACAACTTATTTTTCTATAGTCTATTTCATTTAGCATGAGTGCTGACAGTTTGACTATTTTGTTTCTCGTACCTTTTGTTCGACTGAGAATATCGATTATTTTACAAGTAAGACTTAGTCGGATATGTATTCATTGTGATCGATATTTTGTCAATAGATTCTATCAGCGCTCATGCTAATTGAAGTGGACTATAATTCACTATTGTTTTCATAAATAAACTAAGCTACAACCGATCTTTAGCTCTCTGAAGTAGCTGCGCAGAACCCATTTTTGATGAAGCCTAAAAGACGAAGACAGCGTTGTATAACTGCTTCGGTCACTCGCTTAGTTTGTTGCATCGTCCTATCTCGCCTACTCTACCAAACCTGCGCAATTAGTGCACCTGACTTCAGAGAGCTAAAGATTGGTTGTGCGTCCTGTACGTATTTGCATTAATTTTTAAAGCACATTTAACTGAATCAATCAAGCTATAAATGAATTAGACAATTGGTTTGGAATAAACATGCGCGTGCAAAATTAGTTGGTAATTCGTGAGCATAATGAAGGACCTTTTCCAAAAATACAAGTATTTTATAAGTAACCTAAATAAAAGAGGCTAAATAATTTGATCTCGTTACAAACTATGAAAAAGACATGAATCAATAATTGGTTTCTATCGAACAGAATTATCATTTGACTTCCTAATTGCCCAGTTATTTCTTAAATTCATCATAAAAGGTTTATTTTTGTATGAATATCGTCAATAATTAAAATACAATAAAAAAAATAACAAAACATAACCCTGTGACTTTACACTCAGCAGGTTAAAAATAAAGAAAAAATTCAGGTGAAGGTACATTTTATACTTTTATATACATCATAGTTATTAAGGTAAAATTACCTAAAAAAAAAAGTATGTCAATCAGTATGTACTTAGTACGAGTGATCGCCTATTGTTTATATAAAATACAACTTGTAAGTTTGTACCTAACTAATGTGATATCAATGTTATTAAAAATATCATTAAATTATATTATAAATTAGAATAAGTTATTTAGTATGTTCTGTGACAGTATAAAACTTACATAATTATATTTTTATAATAGCTCTCTTAAAATTACCAAAACGTACCTTAAAAGTTACCATGGATTTTAAATTGTTTTGTATTCTATTGTTTATTTAATTTTAATACAAAAGTTGATATAGTAATAAGTGGACTTTTTGTACTGTTTAGGCCCGGCGCCCATTATCGGCATCGGTACGACTGAGGATTTTAGGTGGCAAATAGCAATATACTATAACATAATGGCAATAAAGTAGAAATTTCCGTGATATGTGGTCGTAATAACAAAAATACCGCTTCGGTATGCTTGAGGCTGCTGTATCGGCAGCCTTGAGAATGATTCGGGATGCTTCGGCATCCTTCGGTACGCCGGCCGCCGGCGCCGAGGCAACACTCGGGGGATAGCTTGTAACAACTCTGAGACTGTTATGATGAGAAATACGATATTGAGACGCTTCGGCAAGCTACAGGACGGTGCGGCATCCTTAAGGACGCCTCGTCATCCCTAAGAACGTTGCAGCATGCCAAAGCATAATTGCCGATAGTGTGCTTGCATGTAGGATGCCGAAGGATCCTTTTCCTTGCCGATGCCGATAAAGGGCGCCGGGCCTTAGGCAATTTTATGGAACATTCCAGAAATAGCTATTATTGATCGTTTAGAAGTTTAAAATTTTTATTTACTTTTACGTATCATCTTACAATACAATGCTTTCGCAGTAGTCTATGATTACCGCAAATTGGTAATTTGAACATAATGAACTATGATTGAGCGATGTTTAGAAGCTTAATAGCTAAACAGCGATCTACACGCGAAAATCTATGGTTTGATAAAACTGAATATTATAAAACTGAATATTATAAAACTGAATATTATAAAACTGATAATTTTTTTAGAAAGGAATGAAAAATTATAGCTTAATCTGTTTGGGCGTGAAAAGGTAACAATAACAAACAGACAGATGACAGACAGAGTTACTTTCACATTTATAATATTAGTATGGATTACCAATTTGCGAAAATTATACTGAAAATACAAGATAGAGATTATTTCCAGAAATGTCCGTTAGTTTTAATGTAGAACATTTATTTAAAATAGTCAAAATTAGAAGTATAAAACTTTTGTTTAGTGGATATGTTATGGCCTATAATTGGTTAATGTTTATGTAATACCTATTCTTGTATAGCTGCACCGTATTTATTTTGTTTGTACTTATTACAAAATGTCACAAACGGTATTTGGAAATAAATATTATACATTATTTGAAAACATTTGTTTTTACTCAGAAGTGATACCAAACAAGTTGATAGTGTCTAGTATACTCGTAGTACTAAGTATAACTCATTTCCATAGGTAGCCACCACGTAGCCACTTTAGGTACATTGTAACTACATTTAAATGATCAGAGACGAGTTGAATGACGAGAGTCACATAGGTAGAACAAACTTATCTGAACCGGTGATGGCAGAAAAATAAATTATAAGTAAAATTCGTTATACAGGGCGTCCCAAACTTATGGGACATGAAGGGGAAGTACCTTAAATATCGTAGATAGTGTATTTTGCTTAAAGAAGACTTTATGTTATTTTTAAAACTTAGTAATTCCGCATTCATAGATTTTCTAAAAATTACTTGCTTCGTCTGGGAATCGAACCGACTCAAATGTCAAAAAAAAATCACCCTACTTTTATGATGCCAATCGAAAGAATAGCTAAAAAATAATAACTCTGCTTAGGTAACATTGTATTTTAAAAGAAAGGAACAACGTAAAATTAATCATTTTAATCAACATTAAAACATACATGTAACTGCCGTAGTCAATTAAGTGGGTATTTTTTTGTAAATTAATTAATTAAATGCTCAAAATGTGATACCTCTTGTCTTACGCAAATCGCCAATCTTTTAATGAGTCCGCTACCTGTTGATTTTCTTATCATTTTATGGTGAACACTCGATGTGATATGGCACAATTCAGTTTGAACGTCGTCGACGGCAATAAATAACTTTCTTGAAATTTGACACATTCAAAACTCATTTTACGTTGTTCCTTTCTTTTAAAATACAATGTTACCTAAGCAGAGTTATTATTTTTTAGCTATTCTTTCGATTGGCATCATAAAAGTAGGGTGATTTTTTTTTTGACATTTGAGTCGGTTCGATTCCCAGACGAAGCAAGTAATTTTTAGAAAATCTATGAATGCGGAATTACTAAGTTTAAAAAATAACATAAAGTCTTCTTTAAGCAAAATACACTATCTACGATATTTAAGGTACTTCCCCTTCATGTCCCATAAGTTTGGGACGCCCTGTATAGTTACTCTTTTGGCCACCGGTCCAACCGGTGATGGCAGAAAAATAAATTATAAGTAAAATTCGTTAGTTACTCTTTTGGCCACCGGTCCAGATAAGTTTGTATAAGTATGCTAAATTTGTAAAAAAACAAAACAAGCCGAAGTTTTCGTGACTATAAAAGTTTTTATTCAGTAAAATAATTCTTTTCATAGACCAATACGATTAAAAACTTTTTACCTCAGAAAAATATAGGAACATAACATTGACATGCAGATTGACAAGCATTCTAATTTCGATTCAATTTGTCAATACTTACATGAATATTTTTTTAGCAATTATTCACCAAAATCATAATTTATTACCTTAATTTATTTAATAACGACTTCAGGTTTTAAACTCGCGTCATTAGGCGTGTAATCGGATGCATTTTTGGTAAAAAGTTTTATTTTTAAATATGGTCGGCAAAGGTATTGAGACGAAGTCAAGTCGCATCTTTCATCAGTGCTACGTGAAGTGTTGCAAGTTGCAAAATCTCACGCCACTGAACAATGTGATCCCTTCTGGAAATGGGAAGATTCTGGACTTCTGTGTGGATAGGATCAAGTACGCCGATTGGCCTCCGATCTTGAATGCGCTGAGTTGCGATCTGAGTCTCCATTCTGTGTGTATCCGCTGTCGACAGCAAGTGAAGACTGGTAATTATTTGTTTTTCATAGTTGAACATCGCCTTTGCTCGTCCTTTGATAGGCACGCATGGGGCCCGAATTATGAACAACTTAAAATAATGTAAGTACAAAAAAAATGAAGTCCAAAAAGTTGCTGTCCTACTGGGATTTGAACTCTGGGCTGGCTGACTCAGAGGCGGGGGTTCATGTCGACCATTCTGACGATACAGTGTACCTACCAATACTAAGCGATGGCGTCTTAACAGTCACGTGACTGAATTTGATAGTTTTTTCCCATCTCAAAAATGCCCAGCGCCAAAAGAAGTTATCACTTCAAAAATCATTTTTGATTGTCTTGCAGTTTTAGAGCAAATAGACTGCGAGAGGCTTGCGAAGACAGTGAACAAACGAGCAGTCATTCTCACCAACTTCATGATGACCAATGTCATGGAAGCAATTTGTCAGTTGCTGTCGAATACGACACTTCTGACTACGTTGCTGCTTGAGGGTCTGCCGCTGAAGATACCCTACTTGAACCCTTTGAATGAGGTGCTTATATTCCGTTAAACCCCTCAAATCAACCCAACGGTATACTACTTCTATGTAGCACTTCACAGAACAACTTCAAAGAAACAAAAGAACTTTTGCGTCTGCAATTTGTTAAAAATAGGATGATATGTGGGGCATTATCACGCATCATCAATTGACCAATCACAAAGCTCGAGCAAAGAATATAAATTTTGATTGGTAAATTCAAATGCGCGATGTCACGCGTATCAACCTATATTTAACTGTTGCAAGTTAGCTTCTTTTATTCGCCTGATTTAGAGGAAAGTTTAGCTTATAATCTAATAGAGTCTAGTAGGAGTGTCTTGTGACTAGACATACCTTCCTAATGAAATATTTCCTAAAGGCCCTCCTAGCAAACACCTCCATCCAACACCTATTCCTCGGTCGCTGTCTTATCGGCGACGCGGGCTGTTTGGCCGTCTGCAAGGCAGTGCGATGTCTTCCTAACATCCTCACGCTTGATCTCAGTGGCTGTGAGTTGACGCTGCAGGGCGCTGGATATATCGCTGAATTAGTCAAGGTATTTTAAACATAAGACAACAAATTAATTACTGTAGGCGTTTTTATTACCAACCTAAGGCTGGTTTTCCTATCACGCGTACCGTCGGCGCTGATAGAAGCATAGTCTTTAATACAATGAATTAAGGATAATAATGTCTCAGCAGAATTGGCATCGCTGATTTCTTTCGGCGCTGCTGTACAATCAGTATCCTTACTACGTTGTAATAAAGATTATGCTTTCTATCAGCGCTGACAGTCAGCGTGACAAGAAAACCAGCCTAAGACTATAAAATATTTTTCTTGGTCCGACCAAAGTTCATAAATAGTAATCTAGTAGAGGCGTCTTATGCCATCAACCAGCATCTAGGCCAAACGGATGCGAGTTCAATCCTCCCGGCGGAACAAATAAAATAAATAAATAAATAATGCTGGACTTTTCACACAGCATCATCTAGCCCCAAACTAAGCAAAGCTTGTACTATGGGAACCAGATAACTGATATACTACTTATATACTTTTTGTTTTGTAAATACATACATATTATACATAGAAACACCCAGACCCGAGATAAATATTTGTTTGTTTGTTCCTCATACCAACGACGATCTATATAATATTTGGTCCTTGCTCAAATATTCAAGTACTAGCTGCGCCCCGCGGTTTCACCCGCGTAAGTCCCGTTCCCGCGGGAATATCGGGATAAAAAGTAGCCTATGTGTTAATCCAGGGTATCACCTATCTACATACCAAATTTCAACCAAATCGGTCCAGCCGTTTTTGCGTGAAAGAGTAACAAACATCCATACATCCATACATCCATACTTACAAACTTTCGCCTTTATAATATTTATTATATATATTATAGGATGAAGGAAAATTGCCTACTTAATCGTTTGTTTGAGACAGAAGCGCGTTGAGATCTTTTGTATAATAATTTGTATGGAAATTATCACGGTTGGTGTACCTTCGCATTATGATTTTTTATTTATCGAGTTGGGTTGCACTTAGAGTGATCCTGAAGAAACAATATGAAAACAACTTTAACATTTCGTACTTTAACAACTATAACATTTAGAAGTAAAAAGTAAGTAAGTTCGTATGAGTCAGTGGCCAACTCTGGTGACGGAGTTTTTGGGCCGCATTAAGGCCTCCATCATGGCTTAACGACTTAAATAACCGGGACCGACAATTTAACGTGCCCTCCGAAGCACGGAAGCGCTCAGATGAAAATGCCACTGGCGGTCACCTATCCAAACCAGAAGTCAATTCATCATTATCAATCCTTTCAGTACCAAAAGATACACAGATACAGTGAGAACTGGGTCCACACACTGCGCTATCGACTCCCAGATTTGGATACAATGGCCGGTCTGAGAAGAATCACGTTATGCGGGAATCCACAGCTGGGTGACGCTGGCGTGTCTCGTCTCTTGGACGTTTTGGCTGACGACTTGTGGATCAAAGGTCAGAAGAAGTTACTTCATTCGTATTTTGATTTGAAATAATGTTTCCGGTTTGCTTCTCAATCTAACAGCTAAACTGATTTGAGCGAGACTTAGAAGCACCACAAGTTTTAAAATGTTTAATTGTCTACATAAGAAGAATAGACCAAGGTCACCTTCCCAGAATTGACGCTTTGCTGAGACAGCGTCCTAAATACCGCAACGAAGAAATTGTATTAAATTGGATTGGATAACACAATTTTCATCATTGAGAACATTTATCTCCCCAACAGGACTAGACATTCAGAACTGTGGGATAACCGAACAAACTTCAGCGGCGGTGTTACGAATGATGCAGTCAAACACAACATTGGTTGTGCTGGATATGAGGCACAATCCGGAGGTGCCGCTCGAATCTCTTTCCAAAGTCCGCGCGGCACTCAGAGCTAATGAACAACGAGGGATGGCTGGACAGGTAAACTACAGTAGATATGTTGATATGCAGGCCTGCATATCCGCATCTGCATAATCCGGATTATACACGAGAAATCAAAAGCCCGAAATCTTCGCTCGAGTATTTTAGTGATTAGTAATGTCACCTTTAAGTATTGATGGAACCTGAAAATGGCTATTTGGCCGCTTTCTGGTACCTACTAGGTACTATCACTGGCAATTTAGATTGCCTCTGCGACAGGCCTGGGCGCGAGAGATTCCCTGCTTCCTTTTTTTATCGCTCGGAAAAACGCTAGGGGGCGAGAGGGGTATGTGGGACTCCTCGGGAGTGAAGCTCCCGGTATACTCACTAAACGACCCAGCGCCATTCCGGCGTCACCTGGAGGGGGTCTGGGAAACCGGCAGAGCCTTTTCATCCAGACCCCATTCCCTGCTTCCTGGATTCCCTATCGCTCTGCAAGGTTGGTGTGAATGTATGTAGCCACTTTGAGAAGAGCCGTGGGGGCCTCCTGAGTTGTTCGCCTTTGGATCCAAAGATCACCAGCCGTGCATTCCCTGAGATTCCTAATGTATCTTTCATGTTCTAGATATCGTGATTCCAATTTTTTTAATATTCAATTCATGTTCTAGATATCGTGGCTTGGCAACGTCAGTGGGTCTATCAGTGATGGGAGACTGGCCAAGTCTGTTGTTAACAAGTTAGTAAAACATTTAACCATTTATGAGACCACGATATATTAAGTCTCTCGTAGGGGCCTCTACTTGTATGTTTAATTGTGTAGTATTTGTTTTAATGTGGTTGTTTGTTTTAGGAACGGAGTAATAAAAGATCGCGTTGCTTCAAATACGAGGAACGGAACAGTGAAACATGTGAACAAGCCTAGCGTCATAAAAAAAGAGCGGTAAGAGCTAACAGTTTACTTTTCCGGGAATCTTCTTACTGCTGCACTCAGAGATTAATAAAAGGAACGATTCAAGTAGCCGTTGATGTCTCTGAGTGCGGACATACATATAGACCAGTTCAAGGTCTCCGTAATGTTGTTATAATCAAGTCTTCAATATTTGTGATCACTTATTAAAGCAGTAGAGTTAAGATAAGCACTTACACAGAGATAAAGTTTTCACGTCGAGAAAAATACTCTACTTTTGATCGAGTGATTCTAAGTTAGAATCTCTTGCAGCATTCTGAATTCAAATCACTTTACCACATAGCGTGAGCAAAATAGAGTTTTGCTCACTGTTTTACGCGGCAAAAGCGCCCTTTTTGAGTTAGTAAGGTGAAAAAGATTAAATTTTATTATCTGTATTATCTGAAGCGCTCGTGGTCGTGCTTGCTTAGTCGTTCTTGATAGATCGTCGAAGTTAAGCAACGTTCGAAACGGTCTGTAAGTGGATGGGTGACCGCCAGTGGCATTTTCATCTGAGCGCTTCCGTGCTTCGGAGGGCACGTTAAATTGTCGGTCCCGGCTATTTAAGTCGTTAAGCCATGACGGAGGCCTTAAGGCGGCCTAAAAACTCCGTCACCAGAGTTGGCCACTGACTCATACGAACTTACTTTTATCTGTATTATATAGAGATTACGCAGAACAGCTGGAAGAGCAGCTTCAAGAGGAGATATCCCACCGGCAACAGCTTCAAGAGCTAAACCAACAGCTGGTGGACCAGATGAAGCAGCTTAAACAACAGCAGATGCAGCTCTGGGCGAACGGCGCCACATCTTCAGGTATTATAATCTCACGAAGTTGGGTTGGTCTTCATTGTGTGTGTAGATTTGTTTCTGTGTGCGTAAGCGGTACTAAGCGCTCATTCGTCCATGAAGCAACCTGCATGTGCATTTACACACACAATGAAGACCAAAAGCTCTGCAAAGGTCTACCTCTACTACTACTCTACTAGAAGTCTACCAATCACTCCCGGAGGCATCGATGTCGTCTCGCCAATTATAATTTACGAAAATAGGAATTTACTTAGTAAGAAAAAAAAGCGGGTAAAGATTTGCATTTTGTAACTTTTGCTATGTCATGTGCCATATACAATATAGAATCTGTCCTACACCGAACAAAGGATTTGAACGTGTTTCTGACTGCTACAAAATGTCTATCGTGACTTAGGGATACAGACGTTTCCTCTCATTCTTCTTTTTAATCGACTTCAAAAAAAGGAGGAGGTTCTATGTTCGGGTGTATGTATGTTTTTTTTTTTTTTTTTTTTTATTTATGTATGTTCACCGATATCTCCGTCAGTTGTGAACCGATTTTAAAAATTATTTTTTTGTTTGAAAGGGTATGGTACCATAGTGGTCCCATAAAAATTTTACTCCTGAGGGATTGATAGTTTTCCCGTAAATAAAAAAAATCACCGATCTTTCCGAAAAATGTGGACCGATTTCCAAAATTTTTTTTTTGTTTGAAAGGGTATCCATCTCACTTCAAATACATAATATAACATAATAATTTATTAATTGAATACTGTAAATAATAATTGCATGTGTATATTCTTATTTTTCTCTTTTTAGTGTAGGTACATAGAAGGTTCTTAGTGTCTGTATGTGTTATGTGAAGTCGGTTCAATTTTTTTTATTAGAATTACGGAGAGCTACAGAATCATAGTGACGTTTAGCTTCCAAGAAGTAGTGGTAGTGTTTACGAATGGCTTAGACCCTCTACGAATAATGTAGAATCTTTAAAAAAAACGTAGAGCCTCTACGAATTTTTTTATTGATTTTGCAAATGACGTCGTAGGTACCTAAAGTATGATTTTAGATAAGCGTCGTGTTTCCGAATGGCTTATACCATCTACGAATATGAATTATGAACGTATAGCCTCTACGGAGTACCCAAAGCTACTATTTCCGTCATTCGTAGAAGCTGTCATTCAGTTTTTTTTCTGAAAGAGCGTAGTGCCTACGAATGGCTTAGACCGTCTACGAATAACGTAGAGTCTCTACGAATAAAGTAAAGGGTATAGAAGCTTCTGTGAATAAAGTTTTATTTCCTAGGTTCAGAACAATCGTTCCAAGCGAGCTCGCAATCCGGCGATCTATCTTGCCGATCTGGCTCAAGCAGCTCCGTGCCGATAGACCAACATACGCTGTCGTATATCCAGCAAGCCTTCAAGGATATCTACTCGTTTATCAAGAACAACCAGTGTCAAGGGTTAGATGAACCATGTTTCATAAAAACTTAAGCCTAAGGTATCTACTAGATGATTTGAACAGCGTCAGGCGGCACCTATGCCTACCACTCAACTCAACGGGACGCTGTAATGCCTTTTGATTGAGGCTTCTTTCATAGAAGTCATTTATTTTTGTTATATGAAATGTTGAATAATTTTCAGCGCGGATTCGATGAGATGTATTTGGTGTGTGAGTTTGTTTTAAGCCTAAGTCTCCGACGACAACTACGAAAAACTTCTATTATGATCGACAATACAATGCGTTGCGCATGGTAGGCCTAACTAGACCTAATCTTCTTTATTAAATGCGATTTCTATTAGAAATAAAGGTCGATTTAGTGGCCAATTCTTGTGACAATTTTTTTTTCTATTAGACAATGCATCCACGAGACTGACGTGGCTGACGTGAGAGCAAATGAAAAAGAAGAGTTCGAAGATCGCGAACTGAAAGTCAACATCATTGCCAAGAAAGCGCAGAGCACGCACGTCAAACTTGTCGAAAACGTCAAGATGAAGAAGACGACCAAATCTGCGCATTTGCTCGGGGATTCGCAGAGGGACGATGCTGCTGGTGACATGGTACGTATCTACGCACAAAGGATATAGGAAATCGTGAAGTTGACCTCGAAACTTACATAGGCAAGAGTGAGGTCTACGATGGAGCGAGCCTACCCAAAAGGTGCATATTAACTCTAAAAACAACAGGGTCGTAGCTCAGCGGAAATACAGACGCTGGAAGCTGATTCAAATTTTTTGCAGTGCGCATAATGAAAGAGTTCAGATAGATGGTTAGATAAAACAGATGCTAGTTAAAACATTTTATACTGCGCAAAGTGGGGAAAAGGCAGGAAGATGACTGCGCATAGAAACGGTTAATTTCACGAATGCCTATAGTACCTACTTAAAGTCTGATTTTTAATTCGAGGACAAAAAGGTAAACAAAGGGGATACCAGAGTAAAAATATAGCTATTCCTAATTAAGCCAATAAACAGGCCAGGGTATTTTCTCTCACTCAGATCTGATAAACTGTAATAAAATTAATATTGTGGCGTATATATTTTTAATTTATTTCAGTTGTTAGCAAAATTAAAAAAAGAAATAGTATTTTTCAGTAGAAAACTTTTAATGTTACGGGGAACACTTCAGAAATGCTAAACAATGGGCTCGTTTTCTTTATTTTAATAATTCGGTCGCTATTTTGTTCGATAGGAAAATATAATTTTTTTACAATGTTTATGAAAAAAAGAACATACGAAATGTAACAACGTATGCTAAATACTAATTGATAATGTTAGAATACACTTTTAATTCTAGTTCTAGTAGTAAGGTAGGTACTGAATAAGAATTAGATTGATCGGATCTGTGATGAATCAGATTGCAGTAGAAATGTGAGAGATGAGTAGGTATAAGTTAGAAGAAAAATAAAAAAATAACTCATTTTTATTTTACCTAAGTATAAAGTTGTAAGGTTTTAAGGTTTGTTTGTTTTAAAAAGCGTAAGAAAAAAAAATACGGTTGTCACATATAAAATCGTAGGTGAAGCCGCCAGTCGCTACTAGTTTATTTGATCCATTTGTTTGTTTACCTTTTTGTCCTCGAATTAAAAATCAGACTATAGGTAGGTATAGATCCATTGGCCGAACTGTAACAAATATGTATTCTTAGTGAAACAATAGGAGACCATTGGTAGTCTAGCACTAGGAAGCTAGTGCTAGACTACTGGTACCTACCTACTGCTGGTCTGCTTCCACTAGGAAGCAGTGCGCCTCTGAAGTTCTGATCCAAAAGTCGTGGGTTCGAATACCGTCGTTGATTTTTTTGTCCAATTTAGGAACGTTCCCTCCCGCTTTCATGAGAGTTACTGGAATATCATGTAATTTATGGTTTCAGAAACAGATTGAGCGTCACATGGGAGACACCAAAAACTCGTACGTCGAACAACATGTTGGCGACATGATCATACAAGAGAAACCTAATAAGGTAAGATGTTTACTGGGCGCGGCTTGTTTCTCGCTGCAAAAATCTAGCTAAGTGGGGTTACATCGACCCATCCCGGAGCGGCTGTAACTATGGAGCGTTCTCTCAAAGTATGGCACACCTACTTTCATGCCCTTTACCCGACCACCTGCACAAGGCCACGGATAGGGGCGTAAGAGTCGCCGAATATTGGGCTAAAAAAGGTCAAGCCATTGACACGATAGAAGAAGACTCGGTAACTTATTTTTTAATTTCTCAGCCGAACAGCGCATTCGACAAGAGCAGTCCATCGAGCAGCGCAGTGAGCGACTCGTCGGACACGCTCGTGTGCTCGCCCGCGCTCACGCAGCGCTCGGCCGCGCCCAACCCAAGGGACGCATTCTACTCCTCCTCAGACGACGAGAGCTCGTGACCTTGTTAATAAAACTGGATTTTTATTGAATTTGATCTTTATTTACTAGTTTATAAAGTATTTTATGAGAATGTTAGGAAACAGTCATCTAATAGTACCTACACACACACCGCTAACAGCTACAGTTTGGTTAATATAAGTAGGTGGATAAGCGAGACGAATCACTACGCTCTCGCTTGGAAACGAATTTCTGCTTTGTCCGTGGTTATAAGAGGAGGCGCGGAAAGGGAGCTTTGCATCAGGTCAAATTTAAATTTATGTAAGCCCCAAAATCGTTTTTTTTTTATCTGTATCTAGCTAGTTCCGTAGTTCAGCGCGGCGAATGAGTGAGACTAACGTTGCGAGCGAGAAAGATAGGCAAACAGGCTTCGATCAATTATTACCTATAATATCTAAGACCGAAGCAAACAGGCGATACATTGGACTACACTGAACTAAACTATCAGATACTTCGCAGTGATCAAATGATATGTTTCTATCTTTTCAATTAGGTACTTACTCGGTACTTAATTTTAAAATCACAAAATAGATACTTATGCTAGTGTGGCTACAGTACAAAATGCGAGAACTCTATCAAGAGTATCGTATAAGTGCCAGCAACTGCGAGGAAGGTGACTGGCAGTTTGACGTCCACTTTGAATGTACGCAGTAGCGAGAAGCAGAAAGGCCGGCGAGTTACGTAATCCATTGCTCGTTCGAGCTCTTCGCGTAATTCTGCGTCTGAAATCGAGATTTGAGGTTTCGTGACGGAATTTAGCGGGTAAAGCACGAATCACGCCTATTTAGTATTAGCTCAAGGCTACAGAAGCTTTGATACTGTAAGGTTGGGGGAAGCTTTCTTTTGTCAAGCAAAAAATGAATAAATGGCTCTATCTACAACTATTGCTATTCTAACCTTTGCTCTGAGTAATTTGTTTCACCAGCAACATCTTTATGTGGTCGACTTCACTGTAACAAAGCTCGCAGATAATGCATGGCGATACAATCTTTACCAAACATCGAATAACATCCACTATCATAATCCTCCAAAAAACATTCTGAAAATAAAAATTAGATCATTCAAGTCTCAGAAGATTCATAGTTTCATAATAAGTTGCTGATATATTTCGCAGTTTAATCACTTACTTTAAATATAACTTCCTTTATAAAGGTGTATCCCAAAATAACTAATTCTGGTGCAGTGACTGAAAAGGCTACGACCATCTGGAATTAAAATTGGCTTATAAAAACTTATGTAGTCTTTATTGATGTACAAAGACTGTCGATATCGAACTCTCATTCAGTGCCGAGTGAGCCGTCCCCGCCGATCGGCAGGCTGAAGTTCTTGGTAGTCTCATTTCACCCAATTTTCTAAGGATTTTGGAACGAGAAGAAACTGAACTTACAAAAACTTCAAGGTACTCACAATTAAGTGTATGTTCGTATAAACGTCATCAAATGCATCCAGCAGGTTTTTGTAATTAAGCAAACATCTCCTGACAATGTTAACCTTTGATTCTATTTCATTATTTGTCATAATATGTAGAGGAATAGTGTTTTCTTTTAACATACGTCTCATCTTCATAAGTCGATTTTGCAAAATCCCTAACACTAAATTCACTCGTAATATCGAAAAATCTGCGCTATCTACCATCATACTCTGAGAGAGCAATACTAAGTAACCACTAAAACCGTAACGAGATATCCATTCGTTCCAAAACTGAGATAAAATTGCATCACAGAAAAAGCTAGACACGTTTATAAATATGTTCAACAATAATAGTATGAATAAACTGTTATTTTCAAACACTGATTTCTTGTAGCCCATGATAGAGTCGTATGAAAGAATTGCTTTGGTATACGATGAGATGTAGGCTTGACTATTTATATGTGACATAATACACCAAAACATGTATTCGCCTGTGACTAATAAAACTACCGCGAGGCCCCTCAAATCGAACTTACTCAAATGGATTAAATAAGACTTCGTAAAATATATAACAAAGAAACAAATGGAAACACAGTACATTCTGAGAACTACATTTGCCACTTTTAAGGTACACAAGTTTGTATATTGGCCTAAAAGAACGTTCAAACCCATTACTATTTTGATGAATAACATTGTTAGTAATTTTGCGTATGTGCCACGTAAAGACGAGTTTGTCCAAATGAAAACTACAAAATGAATTGCAATCAAGTGTTTCTATAATTATCTAATGTTGTTTACTTTAAAATGTCGGAAATAAAACTTAGTTACTTCTACTAAGTAATTGACTCAATATTTTAGTGTTTTAATATTAAAATAATCATAGTACTGACTGACTCACTGACAACGCACAGTTTAAACAACTTATTTCAGAAATGTGTAATGCACTAAGAGACGGTAACCACAAGAATACAAAGGACGTAGGTACATACTTTCCCCCTTAAATATTTGCAAAAACATTAAAATATATTCTACATTAAAATTCCAATAAAATAATAGAGCTGAAAGTGTGTTTCAATCACGCCTAAACCAGTGAACCGATTTGGATGAAACTTGGAATAGGCGTAGTGACCTGGAATAGCATAAAGGCTAATCAAAATGTTAGTACCACGCGGGCGAAGCCGCGTTCAGAAGCTAGTAAAGAATAATCTAGGATTCAGGATTCAAAACCACATAAACATTAAAACCTAACTTTCTCACGCGAGCGATACCGCGGGGCGAGTCGAGTCATGTCGAGTAAACTAACAGACATGATTAATCAAACAACCAATTAATATACAAAGAAAATAAGTAAAAAGTAAGTTCGTATGAGTCAGTGGCCAACTCTGGTGACGGAGTTTTTAGGCCGCCTTAAGACCTCCGTCACACGTCATGCAAAGAAAATAATCTACATATTTTGTATGTAATAAAAACCCTGTCCAATGTGAGCAGATTAGGTGGTAGCAATGAAATTGTTAAATCAAACAAATCATTCAGAATGATCACAATTTTTTAATAAATGAAATATTATTTACAATTCAATGATCACTAGATGAAGAATCATCGTTAATTGTATTTTAAAAACAAATTTTCAATAATTTACATGCCTTTTAACTTTAACAAACTTGGCATATGCATTTAACATGATTTATCATGACTATAAATTGAATAAATTACTATAATCGGAGAAACTTAACAACTAGCATCTCTAGATTGATAAAATAATATATAACCTGTCTCCGAAGATTTCTGAATATCAGAAGTTAGGCCGTAAAAGTCTTCTATAGCAGAGGCATCGATTTTCTGAAAAGACACAATGAAAATTATGTATGATTTAATTTATCACTTGTGTGCAATCAAGATAAAGCTTGAAAAGCACGGACGCAACCTTTTAGTAGGTACCTATTCACGAAAACTAACGCAAGTTACAGTTGAAGGTCTTAAATTGTGTGTGTAGATTTGTTTCTGTGTGCGTAAGCAATACTGAGCGCTCAAGAGCGTTCCCGAGCTTACGCACACAGAAACAACGTGCATGTGCATCTACACACACAATTAAGACCAACCCGCCTGAGACAGAACTATACACTTCGCTTTTGGAAGTGTTTTTTGGATTTATAAAAAAACCCTATAATTTCGTAATCGTATTATAATTTCGTTCTGCTAACGAATTCCATAATAAACATAAAACCCCACCTTTTTCAGAAGGTTGATATTTCACACCTTTAATAAGTGATCCCAACAGTCCTACTGAATAAACGCTCTTTGAGTAAGGCCCAATTTCACCGTTTCAGTTGATCAAATTGATCGCAATCAACGCTAATCTCGGTTCACACTCTGAACGCCCGATTTCGGCCGTTTAGTGCCTCTAAGCGGAGATCAAGGAAATAGTTTTGCTACGTTTTTTAGGCGTTAATGTCACTTATTGTAATATACTCTGTGGAACTTTGTCTATGATTGTAGTGTGAACATTGTTTTCGTAAACGCGATCAAGAGATCCATTTGAGAATTTGATCTGCGATCAAGTAAAACGCGGCTTCTTTGAACTCGGCTTACAATGCAAACGGTGAAATTCAGCTCAAGAATAGCATAGAAAATTCTGCACACTTCAAGAGAACTTACAGTAATAAATCAGAAACAAAAAAAGCTACTCACATCGACCATATCGTCATCGAAAAGCAGCCAGAAGCCATGGCTCTTGACGATACTGATGTAGTGTCCGCGGTTGGGTCCCGAGCCGCAATGTACCACCACAGCCACTAGGTCGTACAGCCGGTCCGGATTCACCGCGCTGTCAGACTGTAAATTACAAAAAAAACAATGGACATTACATAGAGCACAGCAATAGGCGAATGAAATTTAATAAAATAATCTCTAGTCCTATGATATCGCGATCACATGAGAAAGTTAAATGTGACGAATGAAATCGGATACTATGATCACAGGACAAAGACCCAGATTGATACCCTATCCCGAGCAGATAAATTAGAATGTAAGGTCGTACATTGTGATTGGTCAATTCACAGTATAGCAAAAATTGTACTCATGCGGGATTCGAGCCCCTAACCTTGCCGTACCAACAGTTGCAATGCTTTAGTCAACTGCTGATATTTTGGGTGAAGACTTCATCCAATTTTAGATTTTAACTTTTAAACAAAAACTTTTTTTCGGCATGCATTTTGGTAAAAATATACATACTTGCAAACACTTGCCATACTGATTCACTTGTAAAATTTTTGGTGCTAATAAGGCGAAAAACTCACAGTATTGAACAGTCTTAGCTCCAAAGGAAAAACCACCCGATGCGACACCTTGATATGTCTATTATACTGCTCCATGTACTTGAAACGTTTGAGATGTAGAGCCAGGATGAGCGGCAGTTTCTTCACTCGCATACGCTTCTGTGCTTCTTGGTAGCTGCAGCAGTGGTCACATTTGAACTTGTTGTCGCTACAGAGTGTCTCTGTGTCGCTGAATGTCTTTAGGCAGTGAGTGATGCTCGTGTTTTGGCCGACATCCACCTAGAAAGTGATTGGATTGTAGAGTAAGTTTTTTTTTGTTTCAGCTCTGTGTAGAGTAGCACTGAGTGAGCAGGTAAGAGGTAAGTAGGTTATATTGGGATTTCTTGGCAAGTAACGTGATGAGGGTGTTCTTCGGAAAGCCGTCGGACTCGATATCGGGAATTACCCGATCAATTTTGTTAGAAGGCTACAGATTAGCGAACCTCCATATCGATGCGCAGGGCTATGCAGATGACCTTGTGATCGTCGTGAGGGGGTTCTGTCAATCTACCATCTCTAGCATCATGCAAAGAGGACTAAATACTGTCAGTGACTGGTGTGGCAAGAGCGGTCTCTCAGTCAATGCGGAAAAAACAGTGATTGTGCCATTTACCAAAAAGAAGAGGCTGGACAAACTGGTAAAGCCAATTCTTAATGGTAATCCAATCAACCTTTCCACTGAAGTAAAGTACCTTGGCGTTACTATCGACCATAAACTGACGTGGAACACACACCTAGGCAACGTCTTGCAAAAAGCTAGGATGGCCCTGGGAGTTAGCAGTCGACTGATGGGGAATAACTGGGGCTTCAACCCCCGCATTGCCTTGTGGCTATATACCACCGTTGTGAGGCCGATAATCACATACGCCTCTGTGGTATGGTATGACAAAGCCTCTCAGACGACAGCTATTAAAAAGTTAGGTAGTCTACAGAGGACCGCGTGCCTCATGGCTTCCGGAGCCATGTCCACTTCCCCTGGGCTGGCACTCGATGCAATGCTAGGGCTACCGCCTCTTCATTTATTTCTGCTTAAAGAGGCGAAAGCCAGCATGTACAGGGCAAACACCCAGGTACGAATAAATTGGCTATCTAAGAAATTGAGATCCTTACAGGACTCAACAATGGAATCACGCATACTAAGCATGACATCGGATGCCATGCTTCCCCGGTATGTCTTCGAAAGATATTACACCGTGGAAATGCCCTCTAGAGAAGACTGGCTCAACAACCAGCTCCCCTGCGAGGCCGGGTGCCTTAACTGGTACACGGATGGTTCCAAAATTGGGTTGGATGTAGGATGCGGGGTCTACGGAGAGCGACCAAAGTTTCGCGCAAGCGTTAACTTGGGCAAACACGCCTCAGTCTTCCAAGCGGAAGTGTATGCCATTCTGGAGTGTGCATACGTTAATCTTCAGAAACGCTACTCCAACCAAACAATATATATAAATTCTGACAGTCAAGCAGCTCTCCTAGCCCTGGATTCGAAGGTTATCACGTCCAAGCTAGTAGAGGACTGTCTGACACGTTTGAACACTCTGAGTCTAAAAAACAGGGTGGTTCTAAGATGGGTTCCAGGTCATGCTGGAGTGCACGGTAATGAGTGTGCCGATGAACTCGCAAGGGCCGGATCTAACGGTACACAGCTGGGTCCTGAACCGTTCTGTGGCATACCGAAAAGTCTGGCCAAAAGAACCCTAACAGATTCCTGCTTCGGAGAGTCAGCCAGATACTGGTATAACTCTCCGGGCATGAACCATTCCAAACTGTTAATCAAAGCCTTTGACAAACGGTATACCAACCAAGTCTTAGCGCTAAGCAGAAACAACCTACGCATTATGGTCCGAGCTTTGACTGGACATTGTCGCCTTAACAAGCACATGTTTAAGTTACGGCTCTGCGACACTCCAACCTGCAGGTTCTGCAAAGAGGCGGATGAATCGCCCCTTCATTTGCTAGGGGAGTGTGGGCCACTAATGCACAAACGCAGCGCCATTCTGGGCAAGTACACTTTAAGCCCAGAGGAGCTACGAGAATTCACTCCCAAAAAGGTCCTACAGTTTATGTCAGCAGTAGGGCTTGGAAGTGAACTATGAACGCCCCGCCACAAGGGGCGACTTGAAAGTGGCGATCACAATAGGCCTTCATGGCCGCAGTGATATAAAAGCCACGCTATCAATAATAATAATAATAGAAGGCTATCTAATCAAATTGAAACCACAAATTCGTTGGGTAGTTTCCATAACGGAATCCACACCAGCCTTCGGAAATAATTAAAAAACCAGTGGAGTTAAAAGATATGCTGTGAGTCTATGCCCCTATTAAGTCTATTGCACCTTATTTTTAAAAAATACTCACTTGCAAGTCAAAGAAATGCTCATCCTTGCTGCTGACAGTCTCACAGTTGAGGCATCGCGTCTCGCTAGTGAGCGTGCCCTGGAATATCTCGTGCACCCATGTAGGCTCCGCGTTCTGAGGTGGACCACCATTGCAGGTGATATGCTCACCCAACGGATTCTTCTGCACCTTCAGCGTATTCTGATTGTTACTACGTTCAGCTGAAATAAAATTTTATAAATTACTTATTTTAAGAGAGCAACAATTTTGACGGGTGAGGTGTAAGGAGGCTGGCATAAAAGAAAGGAGACAGCAGTGGATGAGATGATAATAATGAACAAGTTTGAAGCAGTTAGCTTGCTTGGACCACCAATAGTCTTCTATGGAGTAAAATTATGTTGAGATTAGACAAAAGTACATTTTCTTAGAAGAGGGCATACTCAAATGTGATTGATTGGTCATGGTAGCTGTTCAGCAAAGTTCGATTTTGGAAGAAATTATACTTTCATGCCTTTTGAACCATCGCATCACCCTGTTTATTATGAGACAACATCAGATTAGTAGTTCCTAGGACACAGAGAATCTTAGAGTGGATTCAAAATGTTGTGTACTGGGCCTTATTAAACTGTACACACACTACAATCATGTTTGCAGAGAAGAGAGTACTTTACTTTGTAGTGTACAGTACTTTACTTGTAGTACTTTACTTACTTACTTTTTTTTTAGAGAAGAGAGTGAATGTTAGTTTACCACTTGGTTCAGCCTTTCACAATTATTGTCAGTTATTGATTTACATTTCAGGAAATAACAATATTATCTCAGTGCTCGACTGAAGTACCTAGTTGTACATTGTTGTCAAGGAGGTGTCAAATCTTGTTTGATTTGTTGAGCTTTATCTTAAGATTATCATATCTAAGAATAAGATCTTCTTCAAAGATATACAAAAGCAAAAGGGAATAGAAATAGGAAGCTGAACTGCTGTGTTGCTGACAATATCATAATAAGCAAGTAATGTACAGTCACGGACAATAAGATGTATACACTCCATAATGTTTCAACCCATGTACGGTCAACATGTCCAACAATGTTCTGGTATTTTTATTGATTTCGCCACTAGTTCAATGTGAAATCAATTTCCGCTTTTTGTTTTTAACCTACATCTATTAGTTTTAGTGTGATAGTAATTTTAAAGCCGTCACGTCAGCCAAATGAATCCTGATAAGTGGGCGAAAGCCATAACATCTTTGCAGTACGACGGGAGACGGGGTCGCGGTCGGCCGAGGAAGCGTTGGCGGGACGATCTTGACGCCTTCGAGAAAGAATGGTGGGAGATCTCGAAAGAGAGAGATAGTTGGAGGGATTTGAGGGAAACCTTTGCCCAGCAATGGGACGAAATAGGTTGAGAAAAAAAAAAAAAAAAAAGTAATTTTAAAAGTATGGAGTGTATACATCTCATTGTCCGTGACTGTACTAAGCAGAGATTGCAGTTTTATGTTTTTGGGATTTGGATATGTGTTTCAATCACACTAAACCAGTGAACCGATTAGGACGAAACTTGGTCTATTAGAAATTTTGGTACCGCATGAGCTAAGATGCGAATGGAAGCTAAAAGCCTTTTTATATAGTGCAACATAATAAGCGATGAAACAAAATAGCATAATAACATACCTAAAATAATCTCATTTATATGGTTGATGAGGAAATTAAGAAACTCGTGAGCATCTTGCTGCATGTAATTATCAAATTCCTCTGAAAAAGAACAGTGAATTACATAAGGTTAATCGATATAGCTTTTAAAAATATCATTTTATATATGGTGTAATAAAACAATTTCAGTAAGGTATCACTAGGCATAATAAACTTAAATAGATGTATCGATTTGGTGCCAACCGTAATGTTATATGTGTGTTTAAGTTAAATAAATAATTTTGTCATTGCAAACATGCATCCCACTCATATAATAAAGCTGAAAGTGTGAGAGTTTGTTTAGATGTTTGTATGTATGTGGTTTAATCATGCCTAAACCAGTGAACCGATTTGGATGAAACTTGGTATAGGCATAGATAGTGACCTGGAGTAGCATATAGGCTATTCAAAATGTTGGTACCACGCGGGCGAAGCCGCGCGCAGAAGCTAGTTAACAATAAAACACTAGCTGTGCTTTTTAATACTCATTACTCTTTGTTAATAAGTATAACAGCTTTGCTTTTATTAAGTTCAAAGTAAGTATTCATAAAAGGAACAACATACCTTTCTCCTTCCTTAACCTAGCAATGAATTTCTTAGGCGCAATAGAACCAACTTTCTTCTTCTGAGTAGCGATACTATAAAAGAGATCTGCAAGACATGTCAGCAATGTCTCCTTGGTCCGTTTATTTTTTGCTTTGTATTCTAGAACCTTCTCTCTGAACGGCCGGCAAAAGTATAAAGCTTGTAATACAGAGTTGCTGTAACATGTGTTACCAAACTGAAAAATAAATATGAGAATAAGTCAGGGTGATGAACATAAAGCAATGTAACATGTTACATGAAGCGTTTTGAATTGAATTGACCTAAATTTATGTATAACTGTTTTTTTTTATGGAAGAGGGGGCAAACGAGCAAGTGGCACACCTGTGATTGCCACCGCCCACAGACAATTGCAGCATCAAGAGGCACTGTATGCTTTTCTTATAAGTTCAAAATAATAAAAGAAGGTGAATATTATGATCAATATTAAATGAAATACTCACATTAACTAAACCGAAATAATGCTCATTAGCTGGGAACTGCTCTGACCCAATGTCCCTTTCCAGTTGTGATATATTTGCGCCCTGAAAATGGAAATACACAACTGATGCAACACTTCAGGGTATCAAGATAAATGCCGACTTAGCACTTGGACAAGCATCCGTAGTACCGTTGGAAACTTCTTATTAGAAAAACTTGTACTAAGCAGATCGGATCCAGATTAGTTTTACTGACTAAATACACACATGAATGCAATTATTTACAAGCTTTTCACTTACCATTCTCTGTTGGAAATTAAGGCCGAGATCCTGACATATTGACATTTGCAATCCTGTTTTCGAAACTTACAACCACGATACCACTGTTTTGTCCTTTATTAATGAGTTCAGGATTAAGTTGTTGTTATTCCACACATATTTGGACTGTTTCTGAATAAATGCAACACACTGCAATACATTGATTAATCCATCCAACAATCCAATTTTGATGAGGAAAAGGCTGACTGACTGAATGAAATAAATATTTTCATGTACGTCAATCTTGAATCTTGGTCAATCTCGAAGACGTCAAGAAAGAACGAACGACGAAAGAACGTCCGTCCGTCAGTCATGCCACGACGCGCATGCTCAGTCACAGTCAGTCAGAGTAAAAAAAAATCGCGTATGCCGCGTGTCCCGCGTAGCTGCGTGCACGCACACGTAGAGCTATTCTACGTTGTACCTCCGTGCGTTGTACCTAGTTAAAGTTACTTGGTTACTCTGTGGTTGTACCCGAACGAAACCCTCAGACAAAAATTATGTTGGCCAAAACCCAAAACAAAATTCAAATAGTGCAGTGGACGCACACACTGTAGTTTATATGATAAAATTACGATAATTTTATCCTACCAGTCTGTATAACTTTTTTATATTCATCTTCGAATTATAGATTTATCATGATATACCTAGCTTCGAAAATAATAAATCAGACACACACACACTTTATAAAGTCGATAAACTTAATTAATTAAACAAATAGGATTTCCGTTGGAGTTTGAAGTAACGTTGTCTAAGTGGCGTGGCGGCATGGATTTATCACTCGGACCACTTGGTCGTAGATTTATCATGGTACCTTTTTGGTACATATTGGCAGGACACAATACACCCTTATTTTTACGCACACTCTTGCAAATTTCGTATGGCGGATGCTATGCTACACACTCGAATTCACTCGATACGGATCGTGATATTTGAATCGTGATGGCCCAGATTCAGCGATCCAAGTCGTACGTAATCCAAGACGTATTGTACATGATTCGGAATCATGTACATCTTTGGCAAAGGGGAAATACTAGGGTTATATAATATATATATAATATATAATGTATAATATATATATATAATGCTGGACTTTTTTTTTTCACACAGCATCATCTAGCCCCAAAGTAAGCAGAGCTTGTGTTAAGCCCGGTTGAGCCCGGTTCTAAACAAATAGCTTCGGATTAATTACTCTGAGCCTCGAAAGATTCGAAACAAGAATCATCTTGGTCCGAGGCTCAGAGTAACTAGCAATCACACTAGCAGTAGCAATCTCCCTCCAATCTTTCAGTACATCAACGTCAATGTCATTTAATGTCAGCTGTCAGTAGTCGCATCCTCAGCAGTCAGTCAGCCAGCAGTCACACTCACAAGTCAAGTTACAGCACAGCAGCATTCATTCGTTTGCCTGAGATTTTGCTGAATCCCGAACGTTGTTCCCGACCCGATAAATCTATCTATCTAGGAAATAGGAAGTTACGTGGTGCTGACGTGGCCATATCCCACTAGCGGGTAACTTTACAAATATTGCGGACAATGGACATTGCAGTATTGATTGTCTGACATAGTCGCTGTTTATCTGATATAATTTTTAACCGGCTTTGTTTGTTCTTCAAGCTATTTGCAAGATGTTGCGTTCCCTGTTTGTCGCACTCGCCGTTTCGGCGGTATTCGCCGGAGTGCCGACTCCTGAGGAGTCGAAGCGAATGATGGATCACCTATCGGACGCGGAACACTTCAGGAATGAGCATCACAATAAGCAGTTTGATCATGACGCATTCCTGGGGGAGGATCAGGCGAAGACCTTTGATCAGCTGCCGCCTGAAGAAAGTAAGAGGAGACTGGGGTAAGTTTTCAGTAGGTTGGCATTTTTAAACTCAAAGAGAGTGTACTTATGTTGGTTTATTAATAGGTAAAGAAAATTTTAAGTTTTACAAAACTCAGTTTTTTTCCAATCTTAATTTAAAACTTTGCCTACTAATTTTAGTAGGTATATTTTTAATAAAAAAATACATGTTCAGTCATCTATAGATACAAGCTAAAACATTCCTGTAACATACGGTAAATTATCTTAAGTCTATCATACACCACCGGACGATATAAATTGTCATTTCAATAGAGTGGGCGCCATAACAAATTGCATTTGTGTGGGTATGTACCAAATGAAATTTACTGAGGTAATTTGGGTCATTGCACTCTCCTTGATACTACTAATAAAATAGGAGTTTATAAGTAAAAAAATGTTCAAAGCTATGAAAGTTAAAGGAGTGGATGAACAGTTGAGGAGTGATAGGAGTGAATGGAGTGATAGGAGTGAATACATGCTGTGCTGACCCCACTTGGATAAGGGCAAGTGAATGATGATGATGAAGTGAAAAAAAAAATCTAAATTGTTAAGATTTTAATACCATAAACTGGAGCTGTCTCTTCTACAGCCAGGTTTCACTTAGATATTACGAAATCACCAAAACAATACTATTGGTACTGTATAGTTGCATGTTTGCTACCCAGTATAAAAAATAAAAAAACACCAGGTTAAGTCTTATTTATTTATTCTTTATTGCACAAAGAAATAACATACATAAACACTTACAGGCTTACCATAGAACGTGACATAAAGTTATTCCGGAGTGTAAACTGTCAAAATGTATGGTTATTCTTGATTTATTCGGTGGAATAACTTTATGTCACGTTCTATGGTAAGCCTGTTAATCTAGAGAAGTAATGGCAAAGGCGAGCTTAACCCTAAAAAGAGTTCTCTTACAGCAAACCTTATGGGAGAGAGAGAGGGATGGGATTATAAGAGTGAGTGCATGTGCATCTAGGTGTAATGAAAAAAGATTACCTTACCTTAGGTACTTACCCAAAATACCTAAGGTACCAATAAATACCTACCTATTCTTGTAAAATTAACTTAATACATCCATAGCCTAGTGACCTATTTTATTAAATTAATCACGCACCAACAGTGTTGATAAGATATAAAAATTTGCATTCTAGAATGATCTGTCTTATGAACTCATATCTAAAGTTCAGTGACCTGCTTATCTCATCAGCTACATTCTTTAATGAGCCTTATGTTGTTGTAATAAAGCTTATAATCACAATGCTTCCGCATGAACCACATAAAATCGAACATTGCTGAACGACTCTGTACTGAAATAATTTTACGACTTGTGATCTAGGTATTCATGAAGTTAGCCGTTTATTTGCGTAGTGACTGCTTTTTTCATACAAAATTGTGTACTGTGCAGACAAATGGCTAACTTCACAAATCCATTGAATGAGGCAGATATCCAGCAGATATGTTCTGGTACAGGTTATTTTTGTACTATGCTACTTTGTATTTTATTGCAGTTAAACTTAATGGTTTATACATTTGTATGCAAAGAACAATAAGACGGGCTAGGCAAGGCCAGTCGAGCTTATACATATAACCTCTAGCCCAGTTCTTAGGTGCACCACAACTAAATTTCGCTATTATCAGGCCAGTAGCACCTGACCGTTCGGAATAAATCACTATTCTTTTGTTATTTCAATAATATTGCATGATTAGATCAATATTCCTCGGCCTCGAGGCAGACCACCTGCCGGATGGTCAGACGACTGTGGGGGCGGTAGGAGAGCAGTGGATCCGGCTGGCACAAAACCGCCAGGAGTGGCGTGAAAGAGAAGAGGCCTATACGCAAAAATGGGTGTTACCGGCTGGATAGATAGATAAATCAATAGCAACGAGTAGAGTGATTTACGCGGCTGCATCGCAACACAGTAAGTTCGTATGTAACAGTGGCCAACTGTAATAGCAACAGAGTCACTGTGAATTGCGCTAGCTTTTATTTGATGCAGCAATCATGCAAGGTGCCTACAATCGGAGACTACAGTTACGTCATTCTAAATGTGTGACAAAGCTAATGGCTAGTTTAGATGCTAATCTGGACAATAGCAACATTGCAATAAGGGGGCGTGCGCGCATTTAGTTGGGTACCTACTTGATACATTTTGTTTACACACCATTGTCTCAATGTCCGGATAAGGAATAACCATATTTTTTTGTAATTTTAAATCCACACTTGGTAGTTCATTAAGAAATGAAAAGTCTTATCAAAATTTTCGATTCCGACGGGATTCGAACCCGCGACGATCAGACGATCAAATCCCGTCAGAATCGAAAATTTAGATAAGACTTTCCATTTCTTAAGGAATAACCAGACAAATAATTTTTCTGTATGTCTCAATTGTTAGTTTCTATATTACGAGTATAACATCAATGAATTGATATAAAATAATGCAATTAATAAAATAATATCTTACATAACCAACACCATCATATACATCATCAACCAACCAGATTCACGCATTACGCATTTATGCCCATTCTCAACCAAGTTTCATAATAACATCATCCTTTAAAAATATTCATTTCTTTCAGAATAATAGTGAGTAAGATAGATAGCGACGGTGACGGCTTCGTGACTCTAGTGGAGTTGAAGGATTGGATCCGATACACGCAGAAGCGGTACATCCAGGAAGACGTGGAAAGGCACTGGAGACAACACAATCCTGACAACCTCGACGCTATCAGCTGGGAGGTAAAAAATCATCATCAGCTAAAAATATTCCACTCCCAGATGTAGGCCTCCCTCTGTTAACGATTAAAATAGGAGGTGAAAGATAATTGAAGAGGATGAATTATTTAAGAACCGTTTGGCGCCCACTCGCGTCAAACAAACGATTCGAATCAATCTAAATGGGCCATTTTCATTAAAGCTCTATTCAATCTCTTTTAGAGGCTATTAGTTTCGTTGGCTTTTTAGTGACTTAGTTTTAGTAGGGCATACCAGTTTATGTGAAAGCTTCCATAAGGGTAGGTAATCCAATTTTTATCTACTATCTTGGAAATTATTGTGATATTTAAAAAACTATAGTTCATGTTTTTATGAATTGTTTGATATGCTTCATAAAAAGAGGTATTTTTATAGTAAACTTACAATTTACATCGTTATAAAGAAATTGCTTATTTGTTGCAGACATACAAAAAGAACGTGTATGGATTCATGGAGGAAATGGATGAGAAGGATTTGAAAGCGCCGTACAGCGAAGGCGCCACCTACTCCAACCTCCTCAAAAGAGATCGCAGGCGGTGGACTTACGCAGGTTCGTAAAGATAAATAAGTCCCTCGGTGGGAAAAGAGTAGGATATGGTACCAGTTTCCCGCGACTTCATCCGCAATGCTTAGCATTTGTCATCTCGGTTCCTCGTCGAAACAGTTCAGGGGTCTAGCCCTGAAGTGGTAACACACAAACATACATAGTTATTCTGACATTTATTATATTAGGATTCTTATCATGCGATCAGTCATGCCGACTATAAGCAGATGAAATGAGTATTTCGATACTAATAAGTACATAATTATTATGATTGTTTTAGACGCGGATGAAGACGATGCGTTGAACAGAACTGAGTTCGCTCATTTCCTTCACCCCGAGGACCACTCCGCGATGCGAGACGTTGTGGTACTTGAGACATTGGAAGATATTGATAAGGACAAGGTAACAAATTATAATTTACTACTTTTTATGTGTTTTCTCAGATATTTTTCCTTTGAAAATATCGCTCACTTAAATTGACTAAACTTAAAGCGAGAGTGGCACAATTATTTTTGTTTTAATAACGGGACGAGATCGCGTATAGGTTTGCGATAATATTCGAACTATTATCTTACCTCGACGTTTCGACCGGGTTGCACCGATCGTGGTCACGAGGGAACTGGAGCAGCGGGCATCGTCTTCATTCGTTTGTGAAGGAACTTGAAAAGTACCCTCACTTAGTTGTTTAAACAGTCATTAGGTCTGCGACACACCGAGTCACCGGTCTGTGAGAGGTATGTTGATGACGTGTTTTGTGTCATGAAGGGTAGCAAACTTGAAATTGAGCAGTTCCTATCACACCTTAATCCGTTACACCCTAATCTAAAATTTACGCACGAGTTGGAAAAGGATAGGTCATTGCCTTTTTTGGATGTCAAAGTCATGGTCACAACAGCCCGAGGCAAACACAAGGACATTACGGCACCCCCTGCCATGCTCAACGTTGACTTTTGCAACATCAGGGGTCTTCACTCCAATCTGAATACAGTCCACCTCCACCTTGAGACTGCTAAGCCAGCCTTGTTATTTCTGACTGAGACACAGATATTTCCTAAAGCTGACATCAGTTACCTCTCGTACCCTGGGTACAAATTAGAACACTCCTTTGTACCGCGAGCCGGGGTATGTGTGTATGTCAGAGGAGACATCTGCTCTCGTCGCCTGGGCATTCTTGAAGGTACGGACCTCTCCATCCTTTGGTTGCGCGTAGATTGCGATGACCATCCCCGCATCTACGCATGCCTTTATAGGTCCCATAGCGGTAATGCCGAAACAGACCGACTTATCGACCACGTCCAGGTGTCTATAGATTCCCTGCTAGAACAGACTCCTACAGCGGAGATTGTCATTCTTGGCGATTTCAACGCCCACAATGCGGAATGGCTTGGTTCTCGAACAACCAATCATGCTGGAAGAGCTGTTCATGACTTTGCACTTGCATATGATCTGACGCAACTGGTAGCTGCGCCAACGCGGATACCAGATGTGGAGGATCAGGTGCCTTCCCTGTTAGACCTTCTCCTGACCTCTCATCCGGATGGATATATGGTCTCCGTTGAAGCTCCCTTAGGCTCATCGGACCACTGTATGATTCGGAATACGGTGCCGCTCACGTGCCCAGTACGACAGCGTTCCGCTAGCAGTCGCCGTGTCTGGCACTATAGATCTGCAGATTGGGATGGAATGCTTTGTTTCTTTGCGTCCTACCCATGGGGGCAGGTTTGCTTCGCGCAGGATGATCCTAACGTCGTTGCTGATTCTGTCGCTGATGTGGTGTTACAAGGGATGGAACTCTTTATTCCTTCCTCTGTCATACCCATCGGAGGCAAATCCCAGCCTTGGTTTGGTACCTCTTGCAAGATAGCGCTGCGCCGAAAGCAGGAGTCGTATCAAGCCTGGGTAGAAGCATCGTCGTCTCGTGACGAAAATACCAGCGCCCTTAAAAAAAAGTATAACTACTCCTCCAGGTCTTTTAAAAGAGAAGTTGCAGCAGCAAAGTCTAAGCACATTAGCAAAATTGGTGAGAAACTGGTTCGCCTTCCTTCGGGAACTCGAGCGTTCTGGTCTCTCGCTAAGGCTGTCCTCGGGAACTTCTGTAAGCCCTCCTTACCACCTCTACACAAGGAGAATCATTCATTAGCCCACGATGCAAAAGAAAAAGCTGATCTTCTTGGCTCTCTTTTTGCTTCCAACTCGACCCTGGACGATAAAAGGCTTCCACCACCAACTATCCCGCGGTGTGAAAGCGTAATGCCAGAAATATACTTCCGGCAAACTGATGTGCGCAAACTCCTTTTCCAGTTAGACGTCCACAAGTCGAGTGGGCCTGATGGAATTCCTCCAATTGTGCTCAAGACGTGTGCTCCTGAGTTGGCTCCGGTTTTAACGCGTCTCTTCCGTCACTCCTACTCATTAGGTGTAGTCCCGAACTCTTGGAAGACTGCTTTAGTACACCCGATCCCGAAAAAAGGTGACCGCTCGGACCTATCCAACTACAGGCCCATCGCCGTTACCTCCCTTTTCTCTAAAATAATGGAATCCATTATTAACCGACAGCTTTTAGGGTATCTAGAGGAGCATCAGCTGTTAAGTGACCGCCAGTATGGTTTTCGTAGGGGTCGCTCAGCTGGTGATCTTTTAGTTTTTCTTACCCACCGCTGGGCGGAGGCAGTTGAGACTAAGGGAGAGGCATTGGCTGTCAGTTTGGATATAGCGAAGGCCTTTGATCGGGTGTGGCACAAAGCACTTCTATCAAAGCTTTCTTCCTTCGGGCTTCCTGAGAAACTGTGTGATTGGGTCAACAGCTTTCTTGCGGATCGGAGAATTAAGGTTGTAGTCGACGGTTTCTGCTCCGACCCTAAGACTGTAAATGCTGGTGTACCTCAAGGCTGTGTGCTATCTCCAACCCTGTTCCTTCTGCATATCAATGATATGTTATCTAAAAGTGATAACATTCACTGCTATGCGGATGACAGCACAGGAGATGCCTTATACGCCGGCCGTGCTAATATTTCTCGGGAACACGTTGCCCAGTGCCGGAATGAACTTGTGTCTGAAGTCGAATCCTTGCTAAACAAGGTTTCGGTCTGGGGTCGACTTAACTTAGTTGAATTCAATCCTAAGAAGACACAGGTCTGCGCGTTTACGGCAAAAAGCTTAGCCTCCCAAAAGCTTGGAGTACTTAACAGGGCAAAAAGGTATTTCATGTCGGCTCATCGCCTGCAACTTTATAAGGCGCAGGTACGGCCGCACATGGAATACTGTTCTCATCTGTGGGCTGGGGCACCCCAGTACCAGCTCCTTCCTTTTGACCGTATACAACGAAGAGCCGTTCGTGTTGTCAACGACCAAGTCCTATCCAATCGGCTTGATCCCTTGGCTTTACGTAGAGATGTCGCATCTCTATGCATCATGTACCGCATATACAATGGGGAGTGTTCTGAGGAATTGTTTGGACTGATTCCAGCCGCTGAATTCCGCCATCGTATGCAACGACAGCAATACCTATACCATCCATATCATGTGGATGGTTGGCAGTCCACAACTGTGCGGTTTTCACGCCAATTCCTGCCTCGCACATCAGACTTGTGGAATCAGCTGTCGCCAGAGGTGTTTCCAGACCGATACGACTTAGGCGCCTTCAAGAAAAGAGCCTATTCCTACCTCAAAGGCCGGCAACGCATCTGCAGTGCCTCTTGATGCTGCAGTTGTCTGTGGGCGGTGGCAATCACTTACCATCAGGTGTGCCACCTGCTCGTTTGCCCCCTCTTCCATAAAAAAAAAAAAAAACGGGTTTTTATCACGTACTTGTTTTATTAACTACCCACGACCAGCAAATAATAGTGACGTGCGTAAATTTACTCATGATAATTTTATCGTAAAAACAAGTTTAAACTAACTTTACTTGTAATATAAACAGTGTACTTTATAGAAAAACTGTTCTCAAAGATAAAACGTAGTACCAGTGGCGATTTTTCTTCGATTTAGAAGAATAAACATTGAAAGTGCAGTGGCAAAACGAAACTCGTAAGAACAGCGTAAGCGACAGCCAATTTCCCGGCGCATACGACCTTTTTATCGCGCAATAGAACGAGTTCTACACATTCCCACCTACAAAGTTCGTGAACTATTTGGACATCATTTTTGCGATTTGTATCAAGAAAAACAACTAACAAAGGTACCTAATTATAATTACCTACTACAAAGAGGTGTTAAGTACAAGAATGTCGGACCCGGCAATTAAATATTCATGGGGATGTTGTAAAAATGATAATGATGACACCGACTACGTGGTATGCATCACCTGTAACAAAAGTTTTCACTTGGCCTGCATAGCTTCAACCAGTTGAACTACTTTACCAGCTGACTGGATATGTCCTAACTGCCGTAGTAAACCAAGAGGAGGAAACAGCGACAGCACTCCTGTTCGATTCATGGAAAACTTGAGACCTTCTCGAGCTTCCAAACGAGCTGCTTTACAATCTCCCAAACAAGACCACGAACCCGGGCTCACCCGCGATGACATAAAAGATGTAATGCAAGACATATTCAACAAACAGATGGAAAATATGTTTCTTCGTTTCGGTGAACAAATCAAAACGACAGTCACAGCCGCTTTGGCACCGATTACAAAAGATGTAAAAGACTTACAGCAATCGGTGGCCCACGTGAATGAGCAGTATGAAGATGTCATTAAATGTCACACACAGATGAAAGATACAGTAAATAAATTACAACAAGAAAACTCAACTCTACGATGTGAAAATCAGAAACTTTCCTCTAGACTCACACACCTTGAACAGAACGCTCATGAACACAAGGATGACATTCCGAACGAACATGTAGATAAACAAATAAACAGTGGTATGGCAGGAAAAACAATAAATGATGCCGTCATTGAGCTTCAAGAACGCTCCCGGCGTGAGAGGAACATCATAATTACAGGCATACCTGAGACTCTCAATAGTAACGCAGAGGACAGGCACAAGAATGACCTAAGTGAAGCCACCAAGATTATTAGGTCTTTGAACAATGACTGCCCAGCACCCATAAACTGTGTACGCCTTGGAAAATACACTTTCAACAAAAATCGAAACCTTAAGATTATATTAGACTCGCCCACTACTGCCAAAACTCTATTGAAAATGAAAAAAAATGGACTTATTGGTGATTATAATATTTTCTCGGATCAAACACCTACTCAACGAAATATAATTGTTCAATTGAGGAATGAACTGTCTCAGCGACAGCAAAATGGAGAAACTGACCTCACAATCAAGTACATAAAAGGCACACCAAAAATAATAAAGAACACGCCAAAAAACTTCAACAACAAAAACCAAACAGTAACATAGCCCAATCACAATACGAAGAGGATGATGATGTCTCATATATACTAGCAGACACTTATGAAAAATTACCAAAAAATACATCATCATTAAATTTCTTCTACATAAATGCCAGGAGTATTATGGCACCTGGAAAACTCGACGAATTTAAGTGCATACTAAAATCTATACCTACAAACATACACCTCATTTTGATGACGGAAACGTGGATAAAATCGAGTGATGACGCCTTACTTGTTGAACTCACAAACTACACGCACTATTATAACTATAGAATAGACGCAAAGGGAGGAGGAGTGTCAATTTTCGTACATAACGATCTCACTCATAACCTTGTCCATGAACAATACAAAGAAGGAAACAATTACCTGTGGATTCACATTACCAAACATAACCTAGATGTAGGTGTCGTATACAGACCTGGAGATACAAATGATAAAGAGTTTCTTGAAACATACGAAACACAACTACATCAAAGGAAGAGAGCTATAGTTTTCGGTGATTTTAACTACAACTTACTCCAATCAAGTTCTACCATAAGGTCTTATAAAGATCTTCTAGCTGAATCAGGTTTTTCCATTCTGAACAAGATAGATAAAAAATACTGCACTCGTGATAAATCTACAAGGCAATCCATATTAGACCACATATGTACAAACATAAAAAACAATAAATTCCACATGGCTATTATAAATTCAACAATGTCAGACCACAAGCAACTATACTTAGAAGTAATTAAAGCACGAAAGATCAAGAAAAAGCGAATCAACTATGAAGCAGTGGATTACAAAAAATTTAACGACATACTAAAACATGAAAAACCTGCGGCCTTACTAAACAACTACCAGACTCTTGAGAAATGGTTGACAACGTCAATAAAAAAGAGCACTACTATAAAAACCAAAATACTGAACCCACCTCAAGATGACTGGATAAACAAGGAAATAATTGACGAAATCAATGCAAGAAATATTACATATCAAAAATGTCAAACAGAGAAAACAAACGAAACGCTAAAGAATAAGCTTAATGAACAAAAAAGACGAGTTGCAGTTAAAATAAAAACTTGCAAGAGCAAATACTACACTAAGTCATTTGATAATTGTAAAAAACAACCTAAGAAGCTGTGGAACTTAATAAATACAATCTCTAAAAACAAAGTTAAGAATAGTTCTGCTCCTCCAAATCTAATAGATCCATCATCAGGCATATTTTTGAGTAACGAAAACGAGATTTGTAATTGCTTTAACGCTTTTTTTTCCTCAATAGGCTCAACACTATCAAAGGAAATTCCACTAAAATACCACAATCTTCAACCAAATATGCAATCACCTGATACTAACGAAACAGAAATGCTATATAGACTTCTTCCTTGCACAAGCGACGAAGAATCCAAAATAATTGATAAATTAGATGTTAATGTCAGCAAAGGCCTAGACGGTATTACTACCAAAATAATTAAATCAAGTAAACAAATAATCTTAGATAACTTAACGAACTGCATAAATACCTGCCTTGAAACTGGATACTTTCCTGACAGCCTTAAAATAGCTAAAGTGACTCCTAT
Source organism: Epirrhoe alternata (assembly GCA_963565295.1). Classification (NCBI taxonomy): domain Eukaryota; kingdom Metazoa; phylum Arthropoda; class Insecta; order Lepidoptera; family Geometridae; genus Epirrhoe; species Epirrhoe alternata. The sequence goes on along the minus strand of OY751381.1, from coordinate 3,809,166 downwards.
ACATAAAGCCGGTAATAAACAAGACCCAAATAATTACAGACCAATCTCCGTACTTCCCATCATTTCAAAAATATATGAGAAAGTAATGTACAATAGGTTAGACAACTACCTAACATCCAAAGATTTTATCTACAAATATCAGTATGGTTTCCGACCGAAATCTAGTACACTGTCTGCTACAATAGACCTAATAACAAAGATCAAAAACCATATTGATAACAAAATGATAGCTCTCGGTGTTCTAATAGACTTGAAAAAAGCGTTCGATACTGTAAGTCATCAGTTGCTTCTCAATAAACTCCAGCATATTGGAATAACAGGTTCTGCTTACGAATTGTTTGAATCATACCTTACAAATAGACAACAAATTGTACAAATAAATGAACATCAAAGTGTCGCTCGAACAATCACATGCGGCGTCCCACAGGGATCTATTCTGGGACCGCTACTGTTCCTCATTTATATAAATAACATTTACGAAGCAGGTCTGTATGGACAAATATTGTTGTACGCTGACGACACTTGTTTATTCTATTATGGAGATTCAATCGGTGATGTTGTTAATAAAACGCAGAAAGACTTGGCTTTAATAAACATATGGTTTCAACAGAACCTACTTACAGGTAATGCCTCTAAAACATCATATATAATTTTTAAGGCAAAAAATAAGATCTTAGACAGCTACACTCCTCTAACATTAAATGGTGAAACTCTAAAACAATATGATACTGAAAAATACTTGGGACTCATAGTAGATGAGCGCCTAACTTGGAAACCACATATAGATAAACTGAGATCTAAAATATCATCACTGATGGGGATGCTCCGACCAGTAATTAAATGTTTTCCAAAAAAGGTCAGGATCCTGATTTACAACTCTCTTGTAAAATCAAAATTAGAATATTTAATTGAAATATGGGGAACTGCAGCCAAATCACACCTAAAAGAACTACAAACAGCACAAAATAAAATCATAAAAGTACTTTTTAACTATGACTTCTTTACACCATCTCAAAAGCTCTACAAAGAAACACAACTAATGAGTTTGAAACAAATCTATACTTACAACACCTGCTGGTTGATACAAAAGATCATCAACAAAGATATACACACTGACATAACATTCACAAGAAAAAATCAAATACATAATTATAATACAAGAAACTCAAAAAACTTAGCATTGTCATCGCCTAGAACAAATTATGGAAAGCATAACTTAACCTTTGAAGGAGCACAACTACATAATAATCTGCCTAAGAATGTTAAAGAAGCAACAAGTATGGTTGTTTTTAAAAAAAGATTAAAGGATTATGTTCTAAAGAATATAGATATAGTTTAAAAAATTGTAGAAAGTGGATACGTTATATATTATATTGCTGGTCTTCAACCAGTACAATTATGTACTAGCTTAAGTAAAAATGTAGTTTCTCTTTAAGTGAACCATGTTCTTTGAGAAATAAACATCTTTAAACACATTATAAAAGCAATAGTCGATTGAGCCTGTTTTTAAGTTATTCTTTTTGTTTCAGGATGGTAAAGTGTCTTTAGAAGAATACATCGGGGATATGTACAAGCCTGAGGAAGGAGAGGACGAGGAAGAACCTGACTGGGTCAAACAGGAACGCGAACAATTCACTGGATACAGGTACTTGCAATAAAATATAGATTCCTATCCTAGGCGACATATTGACATCACGTGATCACGCGCACAGCACTTGAATTGACCAATCACAAAACTCGAATGACAAAGAATGACAAACTGTTAAGTGCTGATAGACGAAAGTCCTGAATGATTGAATTGAAAGTCCTGAAAGATGAAACAGTAGAGCACATACATTTTTGAACAAAAAACTTATTGAAAACATTGTCGTTGTTACAGAGACACTAACAAAGACGGAGTGATGGACGAGCATGAAGTGAAGGATTGGATTGCGCCACCTGAGTTTGATCACGCGGAAGCAGAGGCCAGGTGAACTAAAATTATAGTCGTTTTTACGTTATGTTAATTTATGAAATTATTAAAAGGGAAATTGACAAAAACTTTTTTTTTGGAGTTGATAGTTGTACAGCGTCAATCGTAAAAGTTCTATGTGTCAGGGATACGTAATTTTTTTGAAAAAAAAAATCTGACGTTCCAAATACATTTTAGTTCGTTCCTCTCGCAATTAACATTCGCCAACAGGTCGCCAGCATATCGCTGCCTATTAGAATATATATAATCTAAATGACTAAATCTAATGGTCTAAATTACTTCCTTTTTCCAACATTGAAAGGTTCAGATCTCATAACATTCTAACATCATTAAAGTTCTTTAAAATGTTCATCATTTTAATCTTTGATTAATTAGCTGTAGAAAAAAAAGTTCGATCGGAATTAATTCTAAGCTTATGTTTTCCAGGCATCTGGTATTCGAGGCAGATTCAGACGCTGATGAAAAACTCACGAAGGAAGAGATTCTAGAAAAGTACGATCTATTCGTCGGTTCTCAAGCTACCGACTTTGGAGAGGCATTGGCCAGACACGATGAGTTCTAACTTATTCACTACAAACTCAGACTAAGTACAGTTGTATCTCACGAAGGTCTGTGTGCGTAAACGATACTGAGCTCTGTATTCTGTGACTGAGCGCTCATTGTGGAAAGAGCGTTCCCGAGCTTACGCACACAGAAACAACGTACAAACATGTACACGCACACAATTATGACCAATCCGCCTTCACGAGGTAGAACCTGTACTACTTAGCAAGGTATCTTTGCGGGTTCATCAAACTTTATTAACCTCACTTGTTGATTACGCACATACCGACATTTTTTATTGTTGGTACGGAATGGATGAAGCTGGATGACAGATATACCTACTTTACATAATGTATATTTTTCTCTTGAAACATTGTGTTTAAAAGAGTCCCAAAAATTGTATGATGACTGCAAGTATGATAAAGAATAAAAGTGTCTATAATATTTGATTATACAGGGTGTAAAAAGACAACTACCGAAACCTGAGGGGTTGCAATCAGACCATGATTCTAAACATATTTATCGAAAAAAAAATCCAGCAATCTACGTCAAATAACGCTCCCAGAACATACGCAAATAGTACTCTTCAAACGCTGTTTTCTCTGGTCTTAATAATTTTTCCGGAAAATCCTTTTGGATTTGGTTGTGTGTTGGGATGCTGTACCTACCCCTTGCGGCTTCGGTAGACGTCTTTTTACCTGTATAAATAGGAATTCATCGCGAACACGATTTTCTTCTGTAGACGCAATTAATTGTTTTCGTCATACAAATTAGTGAATTATTTTGAAGTGAAAGTTCAGCAGTTTTGGGATGGATAAAAAACATTGGATTCGCCTCGTTACGTGATGACACCGGCTTGTTTTTGTACTTTATTTTTTTAAGTTTAGAACCTTTACAGAAACCTCGTTCAAGTTTTCACTTCTGTCGGCACTCACGGAGTGCAACTTTTTTATTGTAGAGATTTTTTGCATCCCTTATGGAGCTCATTTTAGGAACCCGCAAAGATACTTGGTTATTTGTCCATCAGGCACAAATTTCGCCTTACGTTGTCGCAGCTGAATCTCATATAGGTTCAAAATATGATCCAATAACGTCTTTAACTTTTCACTGATTCCTCTTAGTGCAAGTTTAAAATGCAATAGTATTTAAAATTAACCTCTCTTCTTCTTAGTCGTATCACTCTTGACAGAGTGGTCGTGATCGTCATGTCGGGAGTTGTGTGGCTCGCTTTACAATTGAAAATTAACCTATATGTAAGTGGATTAGGAACCAAGTTGTTTGAAAAATAGCTATATCCGTTCAATATTGGTTCTTATTACAACTAGAGTACAATTTTTCTAACTTCGTATACTAGTTTAAGCACAGATTATTTTCAAGAGCTTATTTATGTTAAAATTCAAATCTTTTAATCTACTTAAAGTTATAGTCTTAGCCTTTTTAGAATCTCTGAGTGGCACTAACATATTACTTATAATATTTTAAGCTTATTGTAGGTTTTAGTTTTAAGCCAGACCAAAGTGTATCAGTTAATATGCAGAAATTTAAATTGATTCCAATAATGCGATTCCAATGATAACATTTTTATCAGTATAAATGTATGCATTTATTTTTATAATAGACTAATTTTCTTCTAAATATGTTTTTTATTTATTCTCTACTTGCATTAAACTTGGTTAGTACCTGTGATCTGATAAGTCAATAAGGTATAAAAAGACTGGTAGGGTTATTATGTAATAGCAATAGCAAATTGACAGCAATAATCGTGCTATTATTGCTTCCAAATTGATAAATTCGTAATATGTATTAGCGATAACAAAGCGATTGCGAACTATCATCAGTGCTGCTTCTACACGACAATCAAACTTATTAATTACTAGTTACTGTGCGCGGCTTCGCCCTCGTGGTACCAACATTTTGAATAGCCGTGTGGACAACACAGTGAATCCTAGTGTGGGGTCAGTCAGCACTATTTCAGTGACTTTTGTTTGGGTGTTATTTATTTTAATACATCAACCTCAAAACTTTGTAATAAACAATCGTTGCATTAACTCAATCGAGTACGATTAAACAATAATTTACTCGCGCTGTGGGGACCAGTAAAACCATAATATTGGCACAGCAAATAATTTTATTGCCGCATTATAACGTGCAGGAATGTATTCAGTGAGAATGTCACTTTCAGAACATCACTTTGAAAGACCGAAAGACCTGACTAATAATCAATAATCAATTAGGAATTTTAATTTTATACTTTCAAGGTGTCAAATTAGGTTAGGTAAATATTCGTAAAATTCTCAAATTCGTTAGTTCTTCTCTTGGCCACCAGTCCAGATAAGTCTAGTGGCCAAAAGAACTCACAAATTTTACTGTACAAAATGTTTTGCGGCCAACACAAAATGCGATACGCCTCTCACCGGCTCGGATAAGTTTGTGGCACTGTAGGGATCTGAAAATTACAAGATGACAAGAAGTTAAATGAGAACTTTTAGACTTAGAACCTCTGCTAATTTAGTGAGGTCTTAAAATGGTATCAATGAAAAGGTTTTAGGAGGTAGTCAGGGCTAAAAATAGAGTTTGAAAACTTGATATACCTACCTGTCGAAGGTTCTTTTTTATACGTAGGTACCTACTTCTAACCCTCCCAAAAGATACATAGGTATTTTAAAACTTTAAATAATTATCGTTTCCCACAGACAATATCCTAGATGCGTACCTGAACCATATTTCATAAATATGTGGTTTCCCTTGGGAAAAATTTGCACGTTATGAGCTTTCATTTGTGTTTAAATATCTCATACAGTTTTTTGGCTGTTTCCCGGATCATTGACAAGCAATATAGTCAATAAACATCGTGCTCATGAGGTTATTTGTTTTCCGTTTCCGAGTTCTGTAAAAATACAAAACCATTCCTTCACTGTCCGTCTGTCTATCAACTTGACCCTTTTTCTCAGGAAAATGCGGTACAAACATCCTTACACATGTTTTTATATGTTTGCATTTATATTTAAGAGAAAAGTGTACCTATCTACACGTATTATTCGTTAGTAGGGAACCATTTTGGTAAATTGTATAGTATCGAAATGCCATATTTTTTTTTCAGTAATTTGTTTCATATCCTAAAAGAATCACCCCAAGTGCACGTGCAATTTGAACGATGGATGTATAATTATCGCAACTCGTACACAAACTTATGTTCAAAGGCAAAGTTGGAATCGAAAGGTACCTACAGGGTGTAAAAAGACGTCTACCGAAGCCGAAAAGGTACAGCATCCCAATAGACAAACAAATCCAAAAGGATTTTCCGAAATATGCACTAAATCCGGAGAAAACAGCGTTTGAAGAGTACTGTTTGCGTATGTTTTGGGCGCGTTTTTTTTACGTAGATTGCTGGATTTTGAGTTTTAAATGTTTTTTTCTTTTATAAATGAAATTATTAGGTAGGTATGGTCTTATTATGTTGTAATAGTAGTAAATAGCCGAAAATAACATAGCCTGACGAAGCTAAGCCAAAAAAATTTTTTGCGTTTTTTTTCGTTAAATATGTTTAGAATCATGGTCCCTCAGTTTTCGGTAGCAGTCTTTTTACACCCTGTATATACCCTATACATACACCTTGTTAGTGCCGAGCCAATAACGAGAGAGCTAATGCAAGATTTCTACACGCTCATTGAGGGTTTCCGCGCGTTTGATTAGGCAGTAGGCACTCACACTTGACGATTCGCGTGGCTCTCAAACTGTTTCTAGGGTAGGTAAGTTGTGCCTACAATTCCTGTAATTCACCTACAAAATCAACATGGATTAGGTATGTTGGTGTTTTCCCAAGGGAATAGAGGTAGGTAGGTACCCTTTTTCGGTAAAGTACCTACCTACCTAAACTGTTGGAAATATTAACATTGTAGCCTACCTAATACCTACACACCGTTTGACAATAATGATAATGATTCTTATTAAGTTTTGAATAATTATTCGTTGTAATTTGGATAAAAATTGAGAAACGTGTTAGTAGTCAGCAAAATGTTCGATTCCGACGGGATTCAAACCCGCAACGATCAGACGATCCTCCTAAAGCCGGAGTACCTTAGGTACCGCTCGGCCACGGAACCCTTAGTCGTCACAATTGAAATTTTTCTTTTTTTTTGCTCATATTTATCGGTTTCAAGTTTAACTTCTGCAAGATGTTGGCATGTATCAAATATGTATTTGTACATGCCTCTGACTACCCCCTTAGACATCTTCAAAGGATCTGGAATGTAAAGATCTGAGAGAATGTCTACCACGCCTTGGGGATACAGTCGTGACCCTGTGTTTTTTTATTTATCGGTTTCTCAATAAAATAACTAAGTGTGGTTTAGCACTTAAAAATTATTACGTAAAATTTTACGTAAATTTTTTTTGTTTATTTTAATGAGTGATTGAAAATCCCTCGTCGAGAATACTTGCTAATAATAATCTTATTGCTCTAAAGTTGAGTATTGCTGGTCTTTCAAAGGCAATATGAACGCTGCGCAATAATTAACTTGGTAGGTAGGTACCTATGTTAATTAATAACTTATTGACTAGGTACTCTGATAATTATTGCAAAGATGACGTACCTAAGAGTGTACCTTCAAAGGTGGTAAATAAATGAGAAAACTTAACAAATAAACTGTCTACCTAGGTCAAAAACAGAACCAAAACCATCTACATCTGAATATTATAACTTTGACTTCAATATAAACACAAACAATAGTATGAAACGTATGAAAGAAGTTTTCAAGAAAAACATCGTCCCAAGCTTAGTGCACGCCAACAGCCAACAAAAGCAACCCCACAATTATTTACATAACAAATGCAAATTGCCCTCTGAAAATTTACGCGTGGGAAATACTTACTAAAAGGCCACGAAAAACAGCTAATACGCTAAGCTTAGATAATTGAGTGCAACTTGTAGTATCTAAGGTTTTATCTTCAATGCTTTTGCAATATAACACGGCACCTTTATCCATTGCAACTAAAATATCTTATGTACTTATATACTTGCTATAAATCTAAGAAAAATATGCCTTGACTTTTCTTTTATGAGAAGAAAATTTTCATAAGTAGGTATTTCTTAGTAAATTTTTTCAGTAGTCATGAGCAATCACCTAATATTAGGTACTTAGGTTAGTTAGGTATCCATTTATCTGTGATGATGACTTATTTTTTCACATGAAGTGGGCATTAATTTGAAATATAAAGACATCATTAGGTAATTGAAAAATCAGATAAAGCAAATTTTTCAAGCTGGGGTTTTGGTCGAGTGGCTAATTAGCAGTATGCGAAATACATTCGTGAATCTCGTGGCCGTATTGTTAGCCGATACTCCGTATTTTCGCCTTCATCTGAAAGGCAAAGGCGTCCTCCTTACATATTTTTGCATACTTACACGGACGACAGTGGTATGTACCTCTGTTCATATAAGACTGCGAATTTGTATGATAATTTTCATTTTGCATTCAGTCGCGTTATTCTTCGCGGATGTAGTGTATAGGGCTCGGGGGAAATTCGGTGGTTCTGTCGCGAATGCCTTATTGCATCGCGAGGTAGGACTCGCTGGAAGGCACCCCGTCAAAGACGAATTCATCTTCATACAAACTGCCTACTCAGTACCATATTTTTCTTTGTCATACCTAAATATCAAGTATGACAAACTTAAGCTCGTAGAGTTGTCTGAAATTTCTCAATATTTGTATAACAACCACACAGAAACACGAATCACTAAATGGTTGCTCTTTAGGGTTCTGTCACAGTAGTCTTGTTGTTTTGTCTAAATTGATAAAAATGATTAGTTCAATACCACTTTCTGCGGTGACTCCGCCTTAAGTCCGTAGTTTTCCATCATTCTCATCCATGTACAGCAGCCCGGTATCATTAAAGGGCATAGGTTCTCTTATGCTAAAAGCCTCTGCTCTCATCTCACGTCCAACCATTCCTAGCTTTTCTTATTTTCACTTGACTAGGTGTAACTTCGTCTTGTTTTCTATAACATTCATAATAGCGTCAAGTAAGTCTGAAACTGTAAGCCTATTCCAGTTTCCTCATATCCTTGTAGACCAATGTTATCGAAATCTTAAGTAATTGTCATCCAGCTCTGTATCGATATCAGTAAATATGGAGCTCAACCCACTCCCAATGTTCCATGAGCTTGTTTGGGCTCTTGGTTGATGGAAAATCTCGACATAGATACATAAGAGAGGAGAGGATTCGTTGAGGGAAATATCTACAAATGATTTTGCCTGAAACATAAAAGCGGGGTAATCCCTGGTAATCCTAATAAATATATCAACATACCTACATGTAGCACTTGCCCCACAATTTCGAAAATTGTAGAATTCCATATGTGACAGGTCGCAAAGCTAATAAAAAAAACTGTCTTTATTATTTTGGAAATTGGATGATTGCAGACCTCATTGCAATTTGCAGACTAACCTTTTAAGTTTAAATTGTTAGGTATGGTTAGGTAACAAACAAAGCAAAATAACATGTTTGTAAATTCAATGAAACGCAATTGTTACATTTCCAAGACGCGAACAAACATTATTCTAAGTTCTTCCATGCACTATCTATCCACTTTAGCAGATAGCGTTTCGAAGTGGAGTTAAACATTCACTTTACACTAGCCACAGTCTAACTCAATACAGTTCAGTCAAATATTACACGAACTTTGCCTGATTCACGACCACATACCGTGCCACAAACTTATCTGGACCGGTGGCCACAAGAGGAACTAATTTAAAATAAGATTTTTTTTTCCAACACCAAATGCGATAGTAGCGCCTCTCTCACCAGTCCAGATAAGTTTGTGGCACTGTATGTGGTCGTGAATCAGGCAAAGTTCGTGTAATATTTGACACTGTTAAAATACAAAATACTTACGCCTCGTTTACGTTTGAGATGAAAAAGGTTCGTTTGATTTCATTCTTTTCAGCAAGATTTTGAATGATCTGCTGGTATTTTTGAGGTCTATAATAGGTCTAGCCACGACACATCTTCGGTGGTATTTACTAATTATATTAATGTTGTATTCTAGTCAGCATAGTTTTAAGTGCCTATATAGGTAAATTCCAAAAACCGAAAAAACTACATTTCCATTAGCTGGTAGTTGCAATAGTTTGTAGCTAGCTATAAAACTACATTTAGTCCGAGAGAGCATTGTTTAAAATCCTAAGGCATTGTAAACCTGTATAAGTACAAGGAAAATAAATCCAACTACGTTTCGAGGAAGGTATCATAACATAATTTTGGGTATGCTTGAACCTAACTACTGGACCGATTTGAAAAATTCTTTCACCATTAGAATCCTACATTATCCCTGATGAACATAGGCTATATTTTATCCCGGGAAAGTGAAGTTTTCCCGAGGGAGCGCGGGTAACACCGCGACGGACAGCTAGTCAAATGATAAAGATGAGGACGATATCTTGATCTATCTCAAAAAGATATTATTTTTCCTTTTTTTTCTCCTTATTCAAAACTTGCATCTTATGCACTAAATATTTTGAGAAAGTTTTGTTTTGCTAGGTACTTGATGATATAGTATGCCTACTGCGTGCACCCGCTCTACATTGTATTGAAAAGTCTTTTCGTATAAGTGCTGAAGACTTTGTTAGCATTATTCTTTGTCTTGGGAAATTCGTCGTCTTCTATTTTACCTTCCGTTTCAATTTTGGTTGACATTAATTACATTCACACAGGTGTTCCACGTCATAGTTGGTAGCGATCCAATAAATCTTCATGAAGCGTCGCAAATCTAACTTACCTATGCTCAAAATACGAAAAGTGAAAAATTATTCTGTTCATCTCAATCCATCTCATCTGAACTGATTGTAGAAACAATGCAATAACATACATGAATCTTAACGGTTTTAGTACTGGCTGAAACCTCTTATAGGTGATCTGTGTTTGTTTATCGTGATAAATCCATGACATAAACTAATCAGGCGACTGATCAAGCATACACGATCTAAGGGTTAAAATGAGAAACGATTACAACGTTCTCAGTCTTCTCTACGACAACAAAGGATCTTGACGACTGAATCATTCGTCTTTGCTGAAAACTCAGCCTAGATTAAACTATGCTCATGACTATCGTGTTGAGATTATAGTGGTGAGTTTGCTTAGGGTTACATTCCACAAACACTGTTATTTTTAGACCTTATTTGATACGCATTACTCTCACCATGAGCCGTAGGTACATACGCACTTTCTCGTTCACTGAGTTTCCGTAAAGTCCCGATTATTATTCGCGTGGAACGAACTTCCAGAATCCAATAATAATGGATACTATGATGAGGGCTTGGCTGAGGGCAATCCATACAAAAGGAGGGTACGGATGGAATTTAGATTAAAAATGATCCGAAACAAGTTCAATGTCTTGTGAAATGTTGACGATCTATAAGTATTTGTTCGGGAAACAGTTGATGTAGGGCATAAGAAGTATTATTATCGCTCAGAAAAAGGAAGGTACCGTTTCTTTTTATAGTTTTCTCGGAGAATAAAATATGAGGATAAGTTAAATGAGATATTTCGTCGTAAGTAGGTAAGTTCGTATGAGTCAGTGGCCAACTCTGGTGACGGAGTTTTTAGGCCGCCTAAAGGCCTCCGTTATGGCTTAACGACTTAAATAGCCGGGACCAACAATTTAACGTGCCCTCCGAAGCACGGAAGCGCTCAGATGAAAATGCCACTGGCGGTCACCCATCCAGTTACAGACCGTTTAGAGCGTTGCTTAACTTCGACGATCTATCAAGAACGACTAAGCAAGACTTCGTCGTTTCGTCGTAGAAAAGTTAAATTGCGTAGTTAATTGAAATTGGTACTTCTATAAAAGATATTAGAAAATCTTAATACCCTGTAGAGTTAAAACAAATTTTAATAAGGATTCATTCGACCGAAGTCTCTCCTTCGGTTAATATTAAAATCGATGATTATGCTCCGAAGCAATCAAATACTAATTTCGCCAGAACAATGACGGAAAATTGGAAATTAGAAATTAAGTCGTGCGTTAAATAGCGGCCATTTTGAGAAGATCCACCATTTTGAAGATCTATGGTTATAAAAGTAAACGGTCTGATAATTGCTTGTGGGGTGAAAGGGAATTAACTTTGTGTTTATTTTTATTTGTTCTGCATTTAAGTGGGTGATAATCGAGCATGAGCCATTGGCAACAGTGCAGTTAAAAACATTAATGTATGAACATATTAAGTGATTTGGACAGGGTCATGAGACAATCTAGGTAAGTACCGCCTCCATTAACAGGACGCTAGTGTATGAATAATGTTTTAGACATGTGACTACAACATCATGAATCATTAGGTGCAGGTTCCTGACGCTCCCTTGTTTCTGCGCAATATATGATTGCGGCTGACTAATATTGGTAACTATGCTGGTTTTCCTGAACGTCGGCGCTGATGGAAAGCATAATCTTTATTACAATGTAGTAAGGATATTGATTGTACAGCAGCGCCGACAGAAATCAGCTATGCCAATTCTGCTGAGACATTAGTATCCTTACTTCATTGTAATAAAGATTATGCTTCTATCAGCGTCGACGGACGCGTGACAGACCTGCCAAAACAGACGGAATAGTCAAATTGCTCCACACAGAGCTTCAATTTAGCTCAGTATTGACACTCAAAACATTGACGCACATTGAGGTCCGTGGTCGACTGATCTTTGTGCATTGCTGATGCGTAGGCTGTGTTTGTTTATCATTCACTACCTTTGCTCATCGCTGAATAGCTTAGCTAGCATGGAGGTAGGAGTAAACAATTTACTAGTAGGTACGACTTGACTATGTTTCTGTACTTATTGATACTTATTGACTATTGAAAATTTTAAAGATTCGTTAAAAGTCGTCGAAGGAATATTAGTTCCATTTATACCAATCTAAATGTTGTAAAAAAGCAGGCCTCAAAATAATATTCAGGTAGGTAACTACTTAATGTACTGAAAATGTGTACAGGCCAAAACTTCAGTTATGTCCGCCTCTTTATTTCAGTGGCTAAAGGTAAACCCATGTTTCCCGAGACAACAAACAAGTACAGCAGAACGTAAGTTACATTCGCTTGTCAGCCCTGATTAAACTTTATTGAGCTACGTAGAATGGTGACAACCCTTTGTTCTAATTCACAGCGCCACGACAAAAATTACTCTAGCACACTTTTTTTCCGTATGACCCGCGTTATAAGGTTCACTTTCTTTCAATTTTCTATCGGTACATTTGGTCCAAATTCAAACAATTACGGGCACGTTCTAATTTTACTATCTGACGTTTTTCGGAAAAAATCTTTTGGAAAAACTGTGATTCGATTTGGACAAATGCTCCGTTCAGTTCCGAGTTCGTTAGTTGCTTGGCTAAGCAAATAAATGTAGGTGTTGGGTAAACTGAGGCCGGCTCTGATTGAGTTTGTTTATTAAACGGTTTAGTCTAATTATATTCGGATAGCTTTGATAATATTCCAAATTGTTTGATTTGAGATTGTTAATGGTTGAAAATAGTGAAATGGGCTATGTGATTTCGAACCAATGAACGTTAGTCTTCATTTTCTAGTTTAAAAGCAAAACTATTGAGCTGCGCTACTCGCGAAGTTTCGTTGAAAGTTTATTTGACAGTTTGATAGTTACGGCACTTCATAAGTTATAATGGTTCTTATGTTATTGACAAATACTAAGATCTAGTGTTCGAATCCTACTAATATAATAATTATTAAAGTTTGTGAGTATGTTTGTGTTTCAATCACGCCTAAATCAGTGAACCGATTTGGATGAAACTTGGAATAGGCGTAGATAATGACCGAAATAGCATATAGGCTATTCAAAATGTTGGTACCACGAGAGCGAAGCCGCGCCCATAACCTAGTAGATTAATTAATTGATGAAAGTAAAATATATTTGTTTTACTGAATATAAAGTTAAAAAAAAATTTGCATATAGACTGCACTGAATTGGGTGACATATTAATTGCAAAAATGAAATGAAATATTAAACATAGATTGAAAGCTAAAGAATACAAATGATTTATTTAATATTAAAGGCGAGTAACGGTATTTATTATATTAATATATAAAAATATTATTGACATGTCATACCTACGTATTTGACTAAGCTTTATTGTAGTTTTTATCCAACGACAATCATTGTGCTAGCGTCATAAGAAAAACTTTCCTCATTCTTTAATAATTGCCAGAGGATAGCATTTGTTCAATTAGTTTGCAGATATCCTCTAGATAAAGTTCTGAGAGTCCCCATTATAAAGTCTTTAAGAAAAGAGACAGATAAAATTAATTCAATATCTGCTTTCTGACATTCGGAGATTTTATTGAGAGCGCATTTGAGATTGAGATTGAAAATCTGAAATTAATAAGGCAAAAATGCAAAATTGATACACAGTTCAGTATTTTAAATAAAAAAAAAGTTCTAGCATAAACTATCTCAATATCCTGGATGGAATCATTAACAGGATGTTGCGTTTGTTTGTATGCCGTTCAATTTAGTCCAATCGTTTGCTTTCGATACAATTTTGTACAGGTGCATATAATTTACCTCAAAGTTAGCAGTAAAAGCTCGTGGGCATAGGCACTGGATCAGCTGATTAGCCAGCGCGTAATGAAAACGGTGCGGTTAACCTGCGTTTTGAACTTGGTAATTTTGAACCCACAATTCGGCTGAATAACAAAATAGCCCCTGCTTTCACTGAGAACAAAATACTTTTATATTCTAAGGCGATTTACACTTAAATCTTTATAAAACTTCGGATATTCAATAGAATTATGAATAGGAGAAAGAAATGACGAACATGATGAAACATTTTAAATACAATGGAGAGACACTTCGCGAAGTAGTTCATCGAATCGATGCATCTGAATGAAGTGTGAATCGTCGTGCAAGTTTCACCTTTGTTAGACCCCAGAGTTTTGAATTTTAGGTAAGCATATCGAGAGCATCATCATTTCAGCCATGTAGCGTCCACTGCTGAACATAGGCCTCCCCCATCGATTTCCACAGCGATCGATCTTGTGCAGCCTGCACCCAACGGCTCCCAGCAACCTTTACCATATCGTCTTTCCATCTAGTGGGGGGCCATCCTCTGCTGCGATTTTCGGTACGTGGCCTCCACTCAAGAACTTTTCTGCCCGATACAAAGATCGAGATACAAACCAACAGAAAATATACAAAAAGTAATTCGTTACTATACACGCAAACTAAATTGGATTTTATTCCCATAAAAGTTTCACGCAATTCGTTGGCCCAACCACTCCATAAATAAACATAATGAAGTACGTCCTTTTATTTACAAGGCACAAAAAATCAGATTATGATGTCCAAACTCCCGTGTAATATAGCCGACGGGGAAATATGGAAAATCCAGAATTTAATCTCGGTCCCAGTATTTCCCGAAAAAGTTGGAAAAGAATAAACAGGCTACGCGAATCCGCCATTGAAATTATCAAGTAATTTAATAAAGCTTCAGATAACTCGGGCTAGATAAAGAGAATAAGTTTAAACGAGAAAAGTTGATGATAGCCGGGAGAGCGTCACACTTCTGCTCTCAATGTCTGCAAGAAAAGCTTTCTAAGAACAAAACCATTGTAATGAATATTGAACAGCGACAATCACATCACACAAATCTTACTCCGATTATAAATTCGAAAATGTAGATGTGAAGAGAGTGAATAGATTTGGCTAAAACTTAGAATAAATGCTGAAGTGAGCTGGTATAGCATGTGGGTATTGTAGGCTATGCAAAATGTTGTTCTTAATGAAAGAAGCCGTGGGTGGAACCTGGTGAAAAAGATATGGCTGCTCGTGCTTAGGCGCTGTCTCCACGAGCGAGAGAATCGCGACGAGTCCGCCCTCATATCGTCGAAGAATCTCCACGAAAGAGCGATAATCTCGCCGCGTATCGTCGCGAGTCGTAACGGAATCGCAGCGTTTCCGCGGCGACTCGTAACGGTATCGCCGCGTTTCCTTGTCGAAATGTCTTGGCAACGCTGAAATGACGCTGCGTTTGACAGCGCGCCCGCTGCGCGCTCGTCGCGAGAGCGCCACGAGCGCGCGGCGGGCCCGCTGCTAGTCGCGACGGGCTAGCGACGATGTAACGACGTTTCGCGCGCTTGTTGTCACTCGTCGCATCGCGGCGATAATATCGCCGTGTGGAGACGGCTTCTAGAGAGTGTATAGAAATACGTGGCACGACGATAATATCGTCGCGATTCTCTCGCTCGTGGAGACAGCGCCTTAGTGTTCACTGCTTAATGTTCGCTGTTTTGTTCTAGTTGAGGCTTATTAAAGTTACGTGTCAAGTACATAGTAATTCACAGTATTGCTTTTACGTGTAAGATTATAATACTGATGTTTGGTGCTACGGATTCGTAGCAGCTCGTAGACTTCTCTACGCAGAATCGTAGAGCTGATTATTTCTATAAACACTGTTTGAATATTGTACTTGTTGTCTGTATGATGTAGTTTTGAAGTAATTTCTTGAATGGTTGCAATTAAATTTTTTTATCAATGCAGACGTCTGGATATCCTACTAATATGGTAAATCTGAAAGTTTGTGAGTATGTTTGTGTTTCAATCACGCCTAAACTAGTGAACCGATTTGGATGAAACTTAGAATAGGTTTAGATAATGACCTGGAATAGCATAGAGGTTATTCAAAATGTTGGTACTACGCGAGCGAAGCTGCGTGCAGAAGCTAGTTATGAACAAACGTTAGTTTTTTCCTTCGCTGTAAAAACAAAGTGTTGTGTAGTAAAATAAGGCATTATTTTAATGGGATACGGAAGACGTTACGAAGTTTTACTTGTTTTTTCTGTACTGAAAAGTTGCTGCTAATTTATAAGGTTATACAACAAAAGAATCAATATACAAAGTAAACAAAAAAGTTCTTTAACGAGATGCTATAAATTAGTATGGGGAAAGTTACGACTCGTGAGGCGAAAATAATAAATAGTTCATAGGCGTATCTTTATGAAGCGGCCACCGTCATAGTATTAAATAATAATAAATAATGCTGGACATTTTCACACAGCATCATCTAGCCCCAAACTAAGCATAGTTACTATGGGAACCAGATAACGGATACACTACTTATATACTTTTTGTTTGTAAATACATACATATTATACATAGAAACACCCAGACCCAAGATAAATATTTGCAGATCATACAAAAATTTATCCCGCGGCGGGGATCGAACCCGCAACCTTCGGCGTCACAAGCAGGCTTTCATCCACTGCGCCACAGAGGTCGTCGAGATTATGAAATTATACCCACCATGAGTACTAAATACTAATGGTAGGTTCCTTTTGTAATAATACTAAAGGTGGTCGCACGATCCATCAGCGCGCAACGCGCCAAACTGTCTATTCAATAGAGGAAATCGTCAGAAGTGAGCCGCATTTTCTGACGTCAGCAGTATTCTATTCTATAGAAAAATGACTGCGGCGCGTACGGTGCGGACATATTATGTGTGATCAGCTTAAAGCTTCGGTTGTCTGTCCGTCCTACTGTCGAAGGGGCTTTTCGTATCATCTTTAACCGACTTCAAAGAATGAGGTTCGATCTTCATGTGGTCTCTTTGTCAATTGTGAACCGTTTTTAAATTGATTCTATTTTAAACTAGCAAACATTTTTGGAAAGTTTTCTGCGAGATTACTACATGTAGAAAAAATGTTTGACAGCATTTTGTGAATGGGAGAATTGTAGGAAACCGACCTTTAGTGCAACTTCCAAAACTATGGACTTGTACGTGAAGTGCGTGAATTATGGGCTTTAGATGTAATTAGATACGAGTTTGATAGTTTATCACGCGATCGTTACAGTTTTCTTATTGTTTGGAAACTACTGAGTTTTTCGAAGTCAAGCCGTATTATTTTTGTGAAGATCTCTATATTTTTTGTGTAAAACAATAATTATAAATACTGCTGGACATTGCACACTGTTATTCCTTTTTTTTGTAAGTAAATACATATTTAACTAGGTAGATATAGAAATCAATCTTGATCTTGAATCTTGAAATCAATCTTGAGAATTTTGAAGCTGCTTGAAAGCCAGGCTATTATGGCTTTACGGTTTTCATAGCTGAAACAGAATTTGACGTGAAGACGACGTTAAGCTTGAAAGCATTCAGTTATTATGTCTATTAGCGGTCACCTATCCACTTAAAGGCCTCACAATCTGCTTAACTTCAACGATATTAAGTAGCTTCTTGGCTTAAAAGTTCATCAGCCGATTTAATTAGCCATATAGCCGCAGTACTAATATTCTCTTTAATACAAAGATTTATTACGGATTTTAACTTTACGGTGTTGAAACTTCAACTAGTTTGCTCGATGAGCTTGGAAACGAGAATGTTATACCTACTGACGAGATGGTCATTAATCATAGTAATCGATTGACAGCTTATTATGTAGCTTTTGCCCGCGGCTTCACTTACTAAGTGTCGTACCTACTAACCATTGCAATGATACTATAAAATTAATATGTGTTGCCAAATTCAACGCCAACTTATCCATACTAATACAATAAATGTGAAAGTAACTCTGTCTGTCTGTTTGTTACCTTTTCACGCCCAAACTACTGAACAGATTAAGCTGAAAATTGGCATGGATAAAGGTTGTATCCCGGGGAAGGACATAGGCTTTTTATATACTTTTTATCCCGAAAAAATCCCGAGGGGCCGCGGGTCACACCGCGGGAGCGCAGCTAGTACTTATATTATTATATACATAGAAACACACAGACTTGAGATAAACTACCTATGCTCGTTCTTTTTAATTTCGTTTTTTACGTTTCTTGTTCTCTACTTCGATTTAACGATAAAGTAATTTTTTTCCTTTTGAACTTTCTAAATCAATTTGATACCGAATAAGAGGTGTTTTTTTAAGAAATCTCGGTTCTTTGAAAATAAAGTTGAGTACTACTGTTTTCTACAATGTATTAAAATTAATATCTTCTTAGTAACTAGGTAACCTATGAATAAGGTATCTTCAAATTCACCTTCTGATTTGCTACAATTATACGGAGCAAAATGATTCGTAATACAAGTCGTCTCTAATTAGTAGGCACATTGATGTAAATTCAAATAATTTTAATTATTAATAAGCTCAAAAGGAGTCATCTAACCGTTTCCAAGCAAATCTTTTCATGGAATTGATTTTACATATTATTCTGTTTTGTTCACAAAATACAATTATTATTTAAACCTAGACTAACATATTTTTAAAACAAGTCTTGTAATGTCCATGTGGTGTACAATAAAGTATTTTCTATCTTCTATCTATCTATCTATCTTGCTTTACGAAACTTTTCAGTAACATTAACTTTAAATCCTCTTATTCCTGAAATTAATGAGAAGGGAAGAATGTCATGTAACTAGGAGAGCACCTACTTGGTATGAATGTTGATGGAGTAGAGGTATGCTAAAGAAAAGATGGATAGATTGTGTGAAGGATGACATGAGTAAGAAGGGAGTGGGTGTTGAGATGACGGCTGATAAAGGACAATGGAAGAAGAACACATGTTGTGCCGACCCCACATAATGTGGAAAAAGATGATGATGATCCTCTTATTCCTGAAATTATTGACCTGACTCCTTAGACCCCTCGCAAACTGCAGACTTTCTATCGGCCGATAGTTGAGACGGAAAAAACTTCGGCTTACTTCTCCATACTCATTACGAGCTGAAGTATGTTCCGTCTCAACTATCGGCCGACAGAAAGTCTGCAGTCTGCGAGGAGGCTTAATATCTTGGACTTCAATAACCTAAACCATTTAAAGGAATCTTGCAATAATTCGTAAGTTAAGAATGTTGTTTTGGAAGTGAAAGTACATCCACTCTCAAAAGCGTCACACAATTCGTGTTGACTCTCCCATATTTGGTAGCACCTTTGACAAATCTGGGGGCAAACACGCGCCTTCAAAAGGCTCGGTTCTTACTGAGTTTATCTTCAGAAGTTCAACGGATCAAAGCGTCATTAAGATGAGTAACTTTTTGTTCGGAAACGAATTTATTTTGTATCTGAAGAGACCTTTGTATGTAGCTCCAAAGTTGAAAGGAAGCTTACAGCTTTTAGCTTTCAGAATCTCGTATGTCTTGCAAATTCTGAGCTCGTAGCCAAGGCTAGACTGGTGTAGAGTTTACTCTTGACCTTCTTGTTTTTGTGAAAAAGGTTTATTACTCCGATTAACTGAGAGAATGGGTTAGGAGTTAATAAAACACATCTAGGAAAAAGGGATAAATAAAATAAATAAATAATGCTGGACATTTCACACAGCATCATCTAGCCCCAAACTAAGCAAAGCTTGTACAATGGGAACCAGATAACTGATATAGGTACTACGTATAAAGGTACTTAGTGTTTGTAAAGACATACATATTATACATAGAAACACCCAGACCCGAGATAAATATTTGCAGATCATACAAACATTTATCCCGCGGCGGGGATCTAACCCGCAACCTTCTGCGTCCCAAGCGGGCTTTCACCCACTGCGCCACAGAGGATAAGGCAAAGGAATAAGATATACTCTGAGTAATTTTAATAAGCTTTATTTTTTTCCAATATATAATGTTTTTTTGGATAGTACATTCTTTAACAAAAAGTAGGTGCCTATTATCTGAAATTACTTCCCCACAAAAGCATTGGTGTTTACCAAGTTATTCAATAAATCTGAGAAATTGCACGGCACGACTGTAATAAATTGCACGGTAGCCACGCGGCTTTCACGTCGTAATAACCAGGTAATAATGGAATGGCTTCCTTTGCCGTCACAGCGCTCAATAAACAGTTACCAAACTATACAAAGTTCTCTGGAAAGGTTGCTGGCAGAAGCTGGATGCGTCGAGCTGAGGACAGGGCGCAAGGGCGCTCATTAGGGGAGGCCTATGTCCAGCAGTGGACTGATATAGGCCGATGATGATGTCAAAGTTCTCACAGACTGTACCTGTTTAAAGATTGATGCGGTGGAGGTATATGCTTAGTCATTCTTGAGCGAAATGGCGTTCTATGGTCACAAAGTGGATGCACGCTAGCAGCATTATCAACTGAGTGCTTCCGTGCTTCGGAAGACACGTTAAGTTGTCGGTCCTCACCATAGACTTAATTTTTTTTAGGTCTGTGGTCGGCCTAATTCGTCACCACATAGGTCACTAACTCATACGAACTTACTTTTTATCCATATCTAATACCTAATCATTCGTCAACAATAAATATGCAGAGTAAGTCAATTCAGAAAGTTCATTCTCAAATAAAATAAGTAGAGCTTTCAGAGTAAAAATATCTCATTGTATTAGTATGTCAAGTTCACTTTATTATAGTAATGCATTCCAATCCATCTCAATGCTACTGGAACAATATATGAACCGGGTAATAGTAATATTGTGACTGCAGTTGAGCTGTTTTGTTTACGCTGTGTAATGTCTGTAATAGTCTAAGTGCACTCTACACTTATACGATACGATTCTGTACTCAATTTGTATTCACTATTAAGTGGCTTCCTTTTATGTATTAGTGCATTACTGCATAAACGGCTGTAGGCAGAAAAATGTCGTGTCGTATGTTAAAATGCATTTCTTATTTTTTCAAACCTATTTGGAATGCAGTTATTTGCTCAAGTCTAGACGATGAAATGTGCAGTTTTTAATGAGGTGGATCTGAAAATCGAAACGATGTGCTTGCCAATTTTTTTGTATTTTAAATCGGTTTAGCATTCTGATATTTCAGGAAGGTAGGAAGGGATCAACGATGTTATTATTGTAGCTTATTTTTGGTTGTGAAATTGAATGAATTGGAATGAGACATTTTGAAATTAAAAGATTTCTCAATGAATTAACTACCAAGGAAGGTCTAGTCTGCCTGTGTTCATATCCCAAACTACTAAACTATTGTTCTATATTTCAGGTGATTGACCGTTTGATAAAGTCAAAGTCAAAAAAGCCTCTATTCAGTAGGACCGCTGGAATCACTTAGAACTAATTAAAACTAATTTTACTCCTGTTAAGTAGACGATATTGTCAAGTTTATCGACAAGTTGCAGTGAGAATATATTTATATATGGGCGCGCCCTCTGCGCATCAAAGTGTACTTTAATATTAAACTTGTAACTATTTAGCTATTCTAATTTAAGCGCTTAAACAATACTTAGTACAAGACAGTCACCTTACTCCAGATACCCTCCAGACGGTGTAAAATGTACGCAATATTTATAGACAAAGCGCTGGCTGTATCTACCCTTACGTCACCACCAGCATTTTTGTTGATTATTATTACAGGCAAAAAATTAATTAGGTGTAAGCCATACTTGAGTAGTCAATACTTTAGAAAATCCACCAACGCGTATCTTTTTCGATCCTCTAGTCCAAATATATAATATAAAAAGTAAATAATGTATCAGTTATCTGGTTCCCATAGTACAAGCTTAGCTTAGTTTGGGGCTAGACGACGCTGTGTGAAATGTCCAGTATGTAAAAAATGTTTATAGTAAAACTTTAACGCTAGTTAGGACGGATAAGATGAAGTAAAAATTACCGATAGCTATTAGGTTTTGCTATCTGATAGCAACAAAGCTACATTATTTTCCACATATAGATCAGGTTACATCATAACATATTAAAACCGATAAATAAAGAACAAATAAATAATGCTGGAGAACCTTCAACGTCGTAGGTGGGCCTTCGCCCACTTTGAGAATAAGATCGTTGCAGCTACATCACTTTGTAAATGATACTGTACGCTAAAGGGTGCTCGCACAGTGCAGCCGAGCCGTACGCGCCGAACTGTCAATTCAATAGAGAAAATGCTGCTGACGTCAGAGGCGAGCCGCATTTTCTGACGTCATCAGCATTTTTTGTATAGAAAAATGACTGCGACGCGTACGGCGCGGACAGTGTGCGATCAGGTTAAAGTACCTACACATTAAAACAGGCGGTTAAAAATAAATCTTATTAACAACATTGTGATTTAGTATGATTTTTTACCAATTTACCATGAGATAGTCCTCGCATAGCTCGTAGAGCTGACGGCCGTTGGGGCAGAAAAGTTCTCGAGTGGAGGCCACGCACCGGAAATCGCAGCAGAGGACGGCCCCCCACGAGATGGAAAGACGATCTTGTAAAGGTTGCTGGGAGCCGTTGGGTGCAGGCTGCACAAGATCGATCACTGTGGAAATCTATGGGGGAGGCCTATGTTCAGCAGTGGACACTAGATGGCTGAGAT
This sequence comes from Epirrhoe alternata, assembly GCA_963565295.1. Taxonomy (NCBI): domain Eukaryota; kingdom Metazoa; phylum Arthropoda; class Insecta; order Lepidoptera; family Geometridae; genus Epirrhoe; species Epirrhoe alternata. Next base: position 3,786,411 of record OY751381.1, on the reverse strand, counting down.
GATGATGATGATGAGTCTTCGCATTTTTAAATTTAGAACTCACACTAAAAGCTTGTACCTGGATGTGATAGGGTTGGGTACCATTGCTCAGTCTATCCTGCCACAGAATTAGGATCGAAGTTATCATGTGTCAGTTTAGTTTATTCGCCGTTGTTTGCGGGTAAACACATAACTTCATTTGGAGGCGCAGTCGGCTCGGCTTGATTACAATTTATCGATGTATATTCTCATTTGTTTCACCGCTGCCAGACCTTGGTACATAAATTATTTTGTGATAGCCCCTTCGGAGTGCGTAAGTTTAGACCTAGGTTTAAAGTTCGGGTGGCCTAACTTATGATCTTCACTACATATTTAATGTGTGGAGATTTTAGCTGATGCCTAACGTGTCTGGGCATGTAGCTATAAGCCCGCTTGCTTTTTTACACCATCTAATATTATTCCTTTAAAATTAACAAATATTTTTGACCGTTATGTTTTCTTGAACAACTTGAAGTAGCTTACTTTTATACGGTATCTACGAGTATACTACACACTGTTGACATTACTGGTGTGCAAGCGAGAGAACATGGTTTCCAGATTCATTCTGGGTAATAATTTAATTCCTAATCTTTAAATTTTCACATTGAATTAGTAATAAAGCCGCATGCACGCATAATTCACCTTATCAATTAGTCTCGACGCGTTCGGAGCAGATTCTATTTGCCGCCGCCTACTAGTTAGTTAATACAATTTGAATCCCAGCTTGTTATGGATATTATGTGTTCAGTGTGTACTCTACCTACACCGTGAGAATGTTGGATTTCAGCGGTGAATTAATTGTGAGCTGATTAGAATTCAGATGGAGTATTGAAAGTAAAAGGACTTTAAAATGTAAGTGACATAATGTAACCTAATTAAATAGGTGAATCGAAATTCAAAAAGTAAAATGAATAAAATGTTCTCTTAATTTTTTTTCTTTTTGTGTTCCGTTTGTATCTGCGATCAGTCCCAAGACTAAGGTATGGTGTAGTGGTCGTCTTTTAGAGGAAGAGCTCCAGCGAGTTATTCCTCTTTTGTTTTTCATCATGGATTCATGTCATGACGAATCCAGGTCCTTGATGTGTACGTTCTCTTCATAACAACCTTTTATTTCATTTTTAAGATACTCCTCATGTTATTATTGGCGGTTCATTATACCTATTCATCATTTACTTTAGTTTATTTGCGATATTAGACCTATGTTACAAACTGTATTGTATAGGGTGTACTCGTATTTATTTATATCTATAAAAACATGGTAATATACTCTATCAACTAATCAGTCGCTGTATAAAACCCTAACGGGTGGTGATCACGGCATAAAATCGAAAAAGCTATTTAATTTAAAACGCTGTTACTGTTATTAAAATCGCGAGTAAAACAAACAGTAGGTAAGTTTCACGAGAAACTAGCAATTACGGGGGTATATGTAAAGATTAACTTTAATAACGTAGATTACGGTATAACGACGCCTTGGATTTCTAGGACAACGTCGTCGTTAACGAACGACCGTTAAATATCAACCTGAACCAACTCTAGGTATACATAAAGAAACTCTAATGGGCACTGTCATGTTGAACACTGCCCATGATCCCTAATGTAGAAGATAGCTGACTGAAGAACATCTGAAATAAGTACCTAGTCCTAATTAGTATTATAAACACATTTACAATTATGAGCCCTAATTTTCAAAAATATTTTACTGCGAATGCCACAAAGTATTTATAATCTCGAAAATTAGTTCCTGTGGGAATTCAAACATAGGAAACTAGGTAGGGCTTTCTTGTTAATTATTCTTATTATTAGCCGTTAGTTTAGCATCGTTGGTGGAAAGTCTATCTATGCTTTGATTTGCCGCGTTGTCGGCTAGTTAATAGTCTAAGTCTACCGGCCGACAATATATGAAAAAGATTCGTTAATCGGGTCTTCTTCTATGAGTTTCTATGATTCAAATTAAAATTTATTTTATTTCAGATAACATAAAATCCAGAATAGTAGATAAATCTAATCTATGATTATGATAGAGACCGTTTTCTAACGTCCTCTCGAGATCCGAGGCCTCAGAGAATGCAGTCTTAGTGCAGCGAGTAATAAGTTTTTAAACCCTTTTTCATTACAACGTCTTAGAGTTCTAAGAAACGTAGACAATTAATTCAAACTAATCCTGAGCTATTGTGCGCAGAATCAACAAACAACCTAGTATTTATTTCAACAATTTGTTGTATCGCGTTAAAATATGACATCAAAATTCAGTAGGTAGATTTGAATGGGATTTGTTACAAGCCCAATTTTTTACACACAAAAAGAGTATAATGGACGGAATAAATTGAACGGTGTGGTAATGAATGTGACCATTTCAGAAAATAAACATCAAGCACCAAAATACACCCAGCAATAACGGACTTCACGCTCAGATTATTTACAGTATCGATGTTCTAAGCTATATTTCGGCTTATTATTTGCTAATTCAAAGGACATAGATTCGTATGCACACGATGATTCATGCTCATGTTCATTTGCTACTCAAATCATAGATCCATATTCAGTCAGAAACATTAGGCTACCGCCGTGATTTACAATCTGAGTTAATGTACATGAATTTATGAACATATTTAGGTAAAACAATGCTAATGCGGCCCATAAAACACTTCGTTATCTCGTGCTCAGAGGGAGATGAGAATCACGAGACGCTAAATATGTTTTGAATGAACTTGATGGGAATATATTACTGTAAATGGAATAAAATATAAATTAAAGTAAAGAAGTGCGTTCTTTGCGCAAATTGTTTTAATACACAGAGTGAAAATTGAAAACCTTGGAAAAAGAAACCTTATTTTTTATGACTTTGTTATTTGGTTGGTCATCATCGGCTTCATAGAAGACCACTGCTTAAAAAGGGCTTTTCCAATACATTTTCAGGAAGAACTATTTTATATTGCATCCAATTACTGACTGTTGACAATGATTTAGTTTGTTATAGACAATGAAAGACACAAGCAAAAATACTTATAGCTCTACCTATATTTTTGCTTGTGTCTTTCATGGTGAATAGTTATTTCTGTGTTATGAATTTGTGATTTGTGATATATTTCAATTAATTTCCTCAATCTTTTCAAATCAAAGAGCAACATAACATACTTAGGTACATAATTCTGTTAATATTAAGTAACTCTGTATCTCTCTCGGAGGAGGGCGTTGATATTTGCGACACAGTTTTATACTTCTGCCTATATCATCGACTTTCTATGTTTATGTACCTATTGTTTATTTGTTCCAATAAAGTTTATTACTATTGTTCCAATAAAGTTTTATTATAATATTCAAACACATCAGCCAATTGTAACTTAGAAGCGCATTAGGTAGGTACGTATAATTTCAATCACATTGAACTGCATCCAGCTGATGAATGGGATGCCGCATCAGTTTGCAAGCATCTCAAATCGCACCAAAACGATTTAATTCGTTGCTGCTCTGTTCTGCATCCGAAACCCAAACCACTTTCATCGCAGTAGCTACATCGACAGAATTCTGAGAAACATTACATTGCCACTACCGAACTAACTCGAAACTACTTTATAACTTTAGGAAATCTTAAAGATCTAAAAGTGAGGCTAACTCGATTCGATCTACGAGTATAACGATAAAAAAAGTGACATCTCTAGTCTATTAACTAGTAAACATAGTGATCATACGGTGAAAATCTGTGAGTGAGTTCTTCAAGTCTATTGACAATTTCGATTCCTAAGTACAAGTTGGTAAGATAGCATCCTTCCATCTACGGACCCTACAGTATCGCTTGGGCTATTCGATTCAGAGACATTTATCACCTGCCCCGGGGCGTGGACGCTGACGAAATAATTTCCTCAAATGACGTTTGACGCGGAAAACGTCGGTAATTGCCATCTCGCTATATAAATTGGCTGAGTGTGTAACCGGCAGTGGGAAGGGCTGGCGGATTTACGATGGTTTCTCGATGGCATATTGTTTATGTTGAGTAAAACCCACGAATAAATGTTTTTAAATATATTTTTAACACCCTTGCTCGTAAAGCTGATGTAATTCCACCGGTTTTAAATATGTAAAGCGGGTCATAACAAACGCGTGTGTTATCAAAGCAAATAGTTATGTTATAGTCCATACAAATTCCATAACAGCATTATTTGCCAGTTCAAATATGGAACTGATCGCCGCCGAGCTGGAGTCGTGCCTCCAGCTAGTGAGCAGCGCGCTGTTGCTATTCAAATGTCGAACTAATCGCCGCGCGGCGCCAGTAGGCAGCGCTGGCGTGCTGTTAAAATGGCGGGAAAGCAACAGTGTGCATTCACAGATTGAGTATAATTAAAATGTTTTTTTTTCTGTTTCCTCGCAAATGTGTTAAAAAACGTCGTACGATATACGTGCGTATTGGTTATAACATGCTCGGCTCAATTACGCCCTCGCCTGCGGCTCGGGCTGAAATTCCGCCTCGCATGTTATAACCATCTTTACGCACTAATATCGTAATGTACTATAACAGGGTTTAAAATGCACAGCGATGGGTCAACATTCTAACAATCTGGAGAAACGACCTTAACTCCATTATTATTGAGTTGTGGGACCTATCAAAGGAGAGAGATGGTTGAAAGGAATTCGGAGACCTTTGCCCAGCTGTGGGACAGCATAAATTGAAGAAAAATAAGGTTTTGAAAGTACAGCTCTCTTTTTAATATTAGAATACTATAGTGTGATCACCATCTAATCTGTGATTATCTTTCATTTCCTATTTGAATATTTCATAAATTGTATTTTAAGCGAATTCCGATAAACGCAATCGTGTACTAAGTCCGCTCAAAATGAGGGAGGTCACGTAAAAAGGTTCTATAATTACAAGCAGCTGCATTTTGCTTTGTAGGTGTTTTAAATGTGAGTTATTTTGCGACTAAGTCGTTTCGCGGCGTAGGCATTGTGACTAAAAAGGAAATAGGTTGGTCCTTACTTCTACTTACTAATAAGGGATCAACTATAACCACTATAAATGACTCCACACACACAGTTGACACAGTTGTGATTCTGTGTGTGTAAGACCTAAGTACTAAATTGAATGAAAAGCTGTAACATCGAGTTCCAACAGTAGTAAGTAAGCACTCGCGCAAATGAGGTTTGGCGATGAAGTCGGGTACGCCCGCGACCGCGCAATTACCTCGCCAGCGGGGCGCCACTCGATGCACGGGAATTTATGGGACCAGCCCCGTGCATATTCAAACAAGCCTATTCTAACGGGCACGAAAGAAAAATCCGATTATTTATAGAAAAAAACAGAGTCATGACTGTTTTCCCGACGCGAGGTTAGACATCCTCTCAGATGCTGTTTTCAGTTTAAGATTATTATTATGCTTTCTATTCGGACACTCGGAATTACAAACAAGAAGCTAGAGAAAATATTGGCCAAAGTTAAAAATAAATGCCCGATGTTCAACAAAGTTGAAGTTGCCAAGATTGCTCATTTTCTTTTGTTTCATTTTGTTTTGTTTTTGAGGAGTTCTATGTTCCGTCAATGTTTATGATGTTCTGAGAAATAAATAAATGTAGGTGTCGTCTACCTCGTATATCAGGAATATTTCTTGAGATTAATTTGTGTCTGAATCACAATTTCGTGATTGTGTAACACATGGAATTTTTGTTAACCCTTATTATTTTATTTTGCCTACAGATCTGTTGGATCTCTTGGTTTGATTGTAATCGACTAATGTCTTTTAAAAAAATATTGATTCATTTTATTTCATTAATACGTTGTGCAATAATGTGATTCATCCAGTCCATTGTATTTTGCGTTCATCGCGTGAAATGCCTACAAACATCGGATTCAATTAAAATGATGTAAAATTGAAATGAAATGAAATGAAATGAAAAAATCTTTATTGCAACACAATGTAACAAAAAGTAGGAAGGTAACTTATAATAGAGTAATTACCTAGAACCATTGGTTGCAATTGGCGGTCTTATCGCTAGATCGCGATTTCTTCCAGACAACCTTTATACTAAACTAAGCTACAATTTAAGCTAAAACTAAATTTAAAACTAAATTTAAACAATAAACATGCTGGGACCCCTCCGCTGACTGCAAAGTTGAGCAGTGAGGACTTATCCTGGCCCTCGAACTAGTGTAAGACTGTATCTCGAGGGTCAGTTTCTATCCTTACAGCACAATGCTTTTCAAAATGATTCATCAGATTTGACGAAGTTTCGTAGTTTGATGGATTAAACTACTCGGTTCTTGGAATAAACCTTGTTTCCTGTTTGGTATAGAGCTATTTGAGAATAACACTTGCTATACTACAAGTATACCCTCAACTGAGAAAGTTAGGCGGGTACATAATTAATTCTACGAAGTAATGTTGAATCATCATCACTGATCTTTGTTCTATTAGTTACAAATGATTTAGTTGGCTGGACAAATGCTGGACAAATTCACACAGCATCATCTAGCTCCAAACTAAGCATAGCTTGTACTATTTGAACCAGATAACTGAAATAGGTACCTACTGCTTATATACTTTTTGTTTGTAAATACATACATACATATTATACATAGAAACACCCAGACCCGAGATAAAACGTTTTGATTGATGTTGAATACATGTATAGGTATATTTTTTTAAACAATGTGACTATGGCTATACTTTTCGGCATAAGGTGTTTTTCTTCAAAGATTTATGTGCATTAAACTATACCTATGTACTCAGATAAAAGCTGATCGCACATTGTGTCCGCGCCTTACGCGCCGCAGTATCTATAGAAAAATACTGATGACCTCAGAAAATGCGGCCAGCTTCTGACGTCTCAGCATTTCCTATATTGAATAGACAATTCTGCGCGGATTATTTTATTACAAATCCTCAGAAGTATTTCCAAATAAAGGTTAAGAATACTAAAAGCCTCCGTTGATTACAGCCTTTCTGTGGTTTAAATCCTCACAAAACATAGTATTTCTCAAAACCTCGGCTAAATCCTAACGCTCCATTTAAAGACACGTACGTAACTAACAAACACCACTTGCTTAATTGAACAGAGCGGGTGTGACACAAGCTTAAAGTGTTTGTACTTTGTTAAAAACATTTGCTCAAGCTTCGTCGTTTTTAAATAAAAACAAAAATAGCTTGATGGAGTAAATCATCATCATCTCGGCCCGGTTTAACCCATTGCTGGGTGTAGGCATCACTTTGCTTATCCTCAGCTTTCTCTGAACTGACTTCGTGTGTAACGCATGAAAATATCGATATAAAATCGAGAAACAAGGAGAGAAGCTTTGGTCTTTTTAGGCGATAACAAAAAACTAATTATATTAAAGTGATTGTTAAAAAAGTAAGTATCTACAAAGTAGATAAACCATTGAAAAAGGAATGGTAGAGACATAAAAATCTTTAAGGTCAAATCTTTCCAAATCTGTAGCTTACACAAATACTAATACACCCGAGCAATAACATAAGAAGTGTTTTATTATAAGCCATCTGTCATAGGCAGGTCCTTACCTAGGGCCATTCATTCGACAAGGGGGCCGAGGGGCCAATAACACTATTTTACTTCTCTCCTCTGCGGTCACTACTAACTTTCAACTAATCTGTGCGTAGAGTTGGCAAAAGCAGCTTCACAACTCAGGTCAAAACAAAAACGGCTATTTGCTAAGTGCTTTGTATTCAGTATTTTGCGCCGGTGGAGCCAGAAAATCAGAAGCACATTAACAATATTTGACTTATGGGCGCAGACAATATAGTGCCTATTGAATAGCCGTGAATTTGATATGAATAACGGTGTCTGTATTTGTATTGTATTTAGTAAAATATTGCATAATATTCTGCTGTTGTCACAAAGTTTGAATTCTTTCTTCACTTTTGAACTTTTTAGATTTTACGACATGCCATCCGGCTCGATGTGTTTCTTCACCCTTTTGAGTACTGGTGGTGTTCATGAGTTTATTCATTATCTTATACCTGTTACATATTCACCGTAAAATTTACATAAAAACGATACATTCAATTACTTACATTAAAATCACTTTTAACCGTGCGAATGTCCTATCTGCGTCAAACTTATAACTCTACTAAAGGTACTATCTCGGCATAGTATATCTGCTCTACACCCATCACTGAATCATTCTTGATGACTCCACATTTATTCGAGGCTTCGGCTCGCCCTTGCCGCCCTACCAATTTATTGTGGTAGGCCATTTCAATTTTTTGATAAATGGGCGGTTTTGGAACCCTAACATCTAGCTATCTGTTAAATTATGCAAGGGTATCAGGGATGATTCATGCTTGACCGATCAGGGACCGGACCGTAGAATACCAGTTAGAAAAGTTGATAAGCAATTAGATTATTTCGGATTAATTGATGTACTACATTGGTTTAATGACTGTGAATTCATGATAGTCACGCCTATGATAAACTTACTTTTGTAATCTTGGAGTCAGTCATCAGTTCTTGATTTCAAACATGATAGCCTTAGTAACTGTCACAAACTACACGTTATTATGTAATGGTCTGAATGCAATGTTACATTGAAGTTGTCATTCTAACGGTCATAGAACAACGTTAGCTAAGGGGGGAAGCCTTAAATAATAATTAAAATCCGAAGGTCGTGGATTTGAGGCCGGAACATCTATAGCATTCTGTTGTGTGTAGAGACATAGATTGTTTCCTGACGCTGCTTAAATAATCTAGTAGACTTGCGTTTTTAATATCAAACCTTGTATGCAAGAACGTGGTCATTGTCGAAATAGCTGTAAGCCCCCTCCCAGACTGCAGACTTTCTATCGGCCGATAGTTGAGACGGGCTATACTTCTCCATACTCATTACGAGCCGAAGTATATTCAGTCTCAACTATCGGCCGATAGAAAGTCTGCAATCTGCGAGGGGGCTAAAAGTTCCAGTCATTAACCTGCAAACCAACAGCTGAGTATTCACATAAAATGTCCCAAAAGTTTTGAATCTAGGCCTCAACCTTCTCCCGGCTCAGTCTAGTATAAATTATCCCTTAGGTATTACGTAGGTTGGTTTTAAACAAATATTGTTGTAAGAAACAGACGGACAACGAAGGGATCATGCAAGGCTTTCTTTGAATTGAATACGAAACCTGAATTCTCCTTTGAACAAGTTAAACGTCGTACCACAAAAAATAATCACTGGTCTAACATACTATGTTTGGGTAAACACTGACTAAAGTACTAAACACGTGCGTAGCAACTGTTTAACTAAATATTATCTAACCCGTGTCTATCTCTAAATACTCGTAAAATGTTTTTTTGTGGTTAACAGGTTTTTTTTGACATGAGTCAACATTATTGTGTTTCAGTTTCAACAGATGTTTAACTTTTTTGTAGTACGACAATGAGTACGACCGAAAGTATTTGCTGTCTGTTGCAACAATGATTTATTAAGAAAACAATTGAAGTTATATCAACAAGTTGTTGATATTTGATATTGTTTCCAAGGCTAGACCCCACGGGTTCAAGAAATTGTAGTTTATTATCGTGAGATGTTTATTGGCTCACGTCTCCACCACAAAGTAAATTGTAGAAGCGATGTTGCGCACGTTAAGCATCTTCAAGGTTTAACAAACCCTGTTGAATCAATGCGAGGAAATGACATAGTCCTCTTCAAGCTTATTAGAAACATATTCCTTTATCAATGCACAACAACAAAAAAAATCTAAGATTTTTGTTGATAGAGACAATTTAACATGAGGTTTGAACTGTGAAAAAGCTCAATTATTACCGCCCTACTAAAGATCTGGAATGCGTAAAAAGATCGAAGAGTATCTACCAAGTTGGGAATTAGTCGTGATGCTGATCTGTATGGTATAAGCTCATCAGATCTTAACTAATTAGAATGCATCTAATCGTAAATGCGATAAAAAAAATCAAGATTCCCAAGGCTCGGTAGACTCTCTTACATAATTCTTTATATACAAAGTTTAAATAAAGACAAGCTAAGTTGTATTCTCGCTTACGTAGTTCATTTTCAATAGTGGCTAGCCTCATGCCATTAATTTAAGTGTATTTAAAAGGTCTCATCAAGATAGTAATCTGAATCGGATAAGAAAGCTGTTAGCGGCACGAATATTTTGTACTACAAAGGTTAAATGAAATATATTCAGTGAGGTTGGTTTCATTTTATTAGCTGTAAAGAGTTGTAGTCATAACTTACACTATTATTAATGTACCCTTATAAAAAAAAAAGCCTTTATGCTAGTATACTTGCAACAGCTTTCATTTAATCACCTTTCTTTCTAATATTTTTATGCACTCTGAGCTAAGCTACAGACAGACAGATAGACAGATGGATAAGGCACAAGTGTATGTAAGGGTTTGTTGACTTATTACGGAATCCTAATAACTGTGAGAATGCCGAAAACCTACTTTATTACGAACGAAGAAGTCATTTAATAGCGAGCAGTTTCGGGGAACTATTCCTCCATTCGAATGAGAATTTTAATTGAAGTCGGGGGAAGAATGTGCCATTGTCGAGTGACGTTATTTTTTTGTGTCGAGGTAAAAATGTGGAGATTTCAAGCACAATGTAGAGCTACCGGCGCACATTTTTCAACGATTAAGCTCATCATTTGTAGCTTAATTAAAAGTTCCGTTTCGCGAAGTTTATTCAGACAATTTTTATCTATCAGACAGCATTTCTTTCTATCATCTTGATATAGCGGTTGTAGCATTTGCAAGATATCCATTTTTCCTAATTAAACTCAGTACATTGTTCATAGTGCAAGGCACCTGCATCCATACATCATATTAACCCGGCTCTCTGTGGTATAGCCCAGTAATCTTTATTAGTAGTAACTTTTCACGTAGAATTAGTCCCAAAGCTCTCGTTTAGTTCAACAAATTGTTTTACTGCAAGCCTCGGAGTATAATGTATGGAACGTATAAATAAATGCTTTCGCAAGAAACTGTTATCTAGGCGCTACTTACTTATACTGGGGTTCATTATACCAAGAAAGTTATGAGCAGTGCGCGAGAAAACACCCAACTATCTTATGAAAAGAACAAACCAAACGCAATGAGAGAAGTATTTCACTTTGTGAAAACAAAGAGAGGGTAAGTACATTTTAATTTATCAAAGTAGTTAATTTAAGCCATTTTATATTTTCTCTTTTAAATTCTTTTCTTCTCAAAAAGTTTCAGACACCAACTTATCAATCATAGGAAACTCAGGCATTGGCACTATTTATAAATAAATTAAAAATGCTAGACATTTCACACAAGTAAAGCTTGTTCATACTATGGGAACCAGATAACTGATATACTACTTATATAATTTTTGTTTGTAAATACATACATATTATACATAGAAACACCCAGACCCGAGATAATTATTTGCAGATCATACAAACATTTATTCCGCGGCGGGGATCGAACCCGTTATGTCACTATTGCAAGTTCTTGTATTGACCCAACTTAGCAGAGCAAGAAGTGCAATTTCATTTGTTTCCCGTAATCGCATACAAGTGTCCTGGGTCCATACAAAGCATGCACATGAAATATGTATGATCAAAATACGATCGAGCGAGCACGCCCCACGCCGGCGGTCCGAATGTTTTTGTTTGTTATGAATATCGGTTCAGTATTCGAAATGTACTGTTTTTGTGATTGAGCATTGAAGTGGGACAAGTTATTCGGGACATGAAACGAATTTAAACAGCTGTTTTGGATGCAAATGGCGCTGTAGCATGTACAATGTCTAATTGATGATTGCGTTTAAAATTGGGGTGGGTAAGTTGTGTAAATTTGATTATTATGAATTTCCAGTGTAAAGGCCAAGAGTTGTGACCGAAAAAAATAAGTACTTAAAACATAATTATGACTAATAAAAAGTTTTATTAATTTATGCTTAATATTGTGTTAGATATCGCAGAAATTCATTACAAAAATACTTTGTTATTTAAATTCTATGATATAACTAATTCTATGTTAAATAGGAAAAGAACAGAGCCATCTATTAATGAAAACCCATACGAACCTGAGTATTATCTCAGATTTAAACATTAGTTTACTTGTCAAAAGACTCGTACTAAGCACTCAAATCAAGGTTGACTGAAGCTAAGTTCACCATAAATCCCAATCTCAACGTATCCTAATTCAGCGCGCCATGTCTGCTATCTCAAATTGCCATGAATTCACTAGTTAGTACACAAATTAATTAATAGTACATCGTGAGCTCGCATAATCATACGTTTAACTATATTTGTTTCGTATCGCACTCTGCATGCTGGTATATCTTTTAATTTAACAAGCTCCTAGGGATGTAACATGATATTCGAATAGTTTTTGAATTTCAGTGCATTCGAATTGAATTTTATTTCATTGAATTGAAGAATGGCAAAAATCATCATATGAATGTAAAAAAATTCTTTCATCACGCCAAAAGAAAAAAACTCCGACCAAGGCGTATCCCCATGTATTTTCCCCGATTTTTTGTACTTTACAAGTTATTTATATCTTAAGTTTTAAAGTAAATGATAATGCTCGGCCGGAATATACAAAATATTGGTTGGTTATTTTCGTTTTGTAATTCTTTTAGAATTTCACTAGAATTGTTATAGCAAGTTATAAGTCGCGTCATGTAAAAAGAACGCTGGAAAAAAGTGGAGGGGGTATTTTTGCGCATGGGTACATACGCGCACGAAAGTACTAAACCTATTGTTTTATAATTTAACAGCCTTTCGCTCACTGCTTTTGTTTATTGGTAGGTTATCATTCATCATCATCATCTCAGCCATCTAGTGTCCACTGCTGAACATAGGCCTCCCCCATAGATTTCCATAGTTTATCATTAAATATTATTAAATAGAATTAAAAACATACTTGATTCAGTAAAGCAATTATTATCCGATAATTAATATTAATCAAAGTCAAAGTCAAAAACCATTTATTCAGTAGAACCGCTGGCGCTGGGATCACTTAGAATAGTCTTAGAACTTATTTTACTCTTGTTCTTTCGCGATCGTGAAAAATCAGGGCAACAAACACGCTTTGGGACCTATCATTATTTTAGGTGATTCATCTTAAAACTAAAAGTCAAGCTCCTGTGGGTAGCCAGTCAAAGAAAATTGAGGCTTGTCAAAGTAAGTTTAGATGTCCATTAAGTCGTCCAGGGTGGCGTGAAAACCGGATGAGGATGCAATGTTGATATTAGAGGTGGCAATTTCATCGTCGTCACTGTCGTTACTTGAGCTATCTTCATCATTCGAGGAATCATCATCCCCTACGTGAATTATAAATGTTTCTGTCATCTTCCCTCTTCATAAAACAATATACGTCATAAATAATTTTTCTCACTTTTCGATGTAAAACCATTTCGTCAAAACTTATGTGCGCGATGGTATTTTGGGAGCTAACGTGACGTGGACACAGCGCGGAAGGCAAAGGCCAAGTGACGAACCAATAGCGCGCTGGCAAGCGTGTGGTGGGTGACACTCCCGCCCCGCGCCTCACCCCGTACCGTCAAATGGACCCAGAAAGCGTCCATGGCGCAGCTTGATAGCCAGCGTTCTTTTTACGTGACGCGAACTATACAAAAACATTGATCAAAATATGTTACAATTTTGTAACATATTTTGATCAATGTCTTTTTCCTTTTACGTCACTTTTCGGATCCTATTCATGATAATGGGAAAATGTGAACCATAATGTAACAAAACATAATGACGAAATACTCCAACAACGTGTGTAATATTCGAAATATTTGCAAATGATATTCATGTTCGGGGACATCCCTACTGTATTCCCGGAGCTTGGTTCGCTAATTTACCAATTACGTAAAGGGAGTTGCGGTGAACATTATAGTTATGAATTTTATTGCTATTTTAAATAAATTTAACATCTGACTTCGATTTTCAACAAGATTTAGTTTCAGGATAAGGATCATAAAATGTAGTAAGTATGTAGTTAAAGTTTATACGAAAAAAAACCTGCTTTTTTGTGAAAATGATATAGTTATGGAAACGTCCATTCTCTGGAAAAAAAATTACATTGAGTGGGACTAGCCCTGTCTGCTCAACTATAGCAACAATAAAAAAGCATTTTGTTTGCAATACTTTTATAAATAGTCGAGACCTATGATGACCGAGTAGCGTAGAGACTTGACTTTGATCCGAAAGCCGTGGGTTTGAAATGTTCGATAAGGGCCGTACACCAACCCATAATAATAATATCACACGGGAATGACTCTGTTATAAAAACTGACACAATGACAAATTCAGATTGCAATCAAACTGCTCAACTTTTTGTTAAAACACAGACAAAAAGTGGAACAAAAAAACAGAGATTTTCATTCCAAATTCACTGAGCAAAGATGTGAAAGCGGCACCTCACGTTTACAATTAAAATAGTAGAGAATCATCACAGTCCACGTGAGCGCGCCAATCCCATTAGTGCAAAGCATTTCATTACCATTCAAAGTATTTCAAAGCAGGGAAAACAAATCGTGTTTTCTGCGTCACTGCATGTTTACCAGTTCCGAATAGAGTTGTGAAGTAAATTGGCGAAAAACAGTTGTAACGGGCTAAAACGTCCAGCTGGAACTCCCGCGGGTTGTTTTAACTTATTTACTCGTATGAATGCGTTTAGCCTGTACTGTGTCACTGTTTGCTAACGACCGGTGAGCAAAAAATTGTAATGTGCACGTTTTTTGACTGTCCACTCTCGACAAGTTATGGTATCTTTTTTGAGGTGCGGAAGGACTCGTTTGTATATTTTAGTGCTTATGGTTTTCTTTTGAGTTTCTGGGCTTGATTGATGAGATTAGTCATCATCATCTTCGTGTCCTTATATGGGGTCGGTACAACATGGTGTTCTTCCGTTTTCCTCTATCAATCATCTTTACACTTACTCTACACTTCTACTACCTGGCGGGTGAGCAATTGGCAGAAGTAAGCATTCCACACGTGACAGATTGAAAGCCAGTTATTTTTGAGGTTATTTCCCTTCGGATGTGAATTACATCAGTCGCATAATTTCAATTGCCTGAGCCCTCAATACTAGTGGGCATTATATTGCCAGCTGGATTAGAAGATAAGGTAATACGGGATTAGACGCCGGTACTAAATACAGATTACCCAGTCGTAGACGTTTACCAACCACGTGATGCGATGCAGTAAATGTCCTGTAAACGTCAGTATTAGACGATACCTGCAAAATGAGGGTTATGTGCCAAATATGTATTTGAACTTATCGGCCTTGCCGCTGACCTGACTACCCCCTTAGACATTATCTGGAATACAAAAAGATCTGAGAACGTCTATGGAGCCTTGTACAGCCGTGACGATGTTTGTATTTTTTTGTATCAAACGATTTAGCCCACATGCTTTTCTAGAATTCCTCAAAAAACTAAAATTACGACTCTTTTCCGTAGATAGACCACAGATTTTCACTTGCAATCCTGAGACAATTTGCTATCTCGATGTTTGTGCTGTTTCTCTAAGTTAGGACCGACTTTCTATATCAGGGTATAAATTATGAGACATAAACGTCTGTATCTAGCAGCAACGTTAACTCCAGGCATAATATTTCCACCACAAAAATTCAATACAGCCTAACAGAATGTGTCTTCCGCAAAATATGGCGGCCTCGTGTGATGCAATAAAAGTAAATATGCCGAGTGCCAAGGGATCTGTGTAATGCTGATCGTAAACCGACGGAACCCAAACCAAGATGCGGAACCGACGAAAACGGAACCCTAATACAGCTGGTGTTGCCAACAGAGGTTAGATAAGGATTCAATATGTACCTGACACACTAGTGAGAATTATGTGTTATGATGCCATTAGGTATGTAACCATGATACTGTTTGGTTAGGTTTGAGATTGGAACTCTTGGGTTCTTCCAAGTAACAATATTTCGGTTGTAACTGTATAAACAATTTCCAATGATATCTTAGGGCAAGCACCAGTAACTTTCTCGATTATATAGTCTAAACCAGGAATTAAATGCCGAAAGTTTCATATTCTTTTATTCTAGGCAGAGATTTAAAGGTGACTCATAAAACAAGATGGTAACACTGCAGGCATAAACAACACGTGCTTTTACTGCCACGTCGCGTGTCGTCAGATGAAATTTGTTTACCTTACACACTTTAGATGTAAGTAATGTGGTAAGAAAAGTGAATTTGCATCGTAAACTCTGGACTACAAGGAACCCAGGGTATTTGAACATGAAGATTTTACTCACACATGGGTAATGTAAAACCTTGTATGGACTAGGTGTTCCAATGTTCGCGTTACCGACAGTTTCTGCAGGTACAGACTAGTGTTCCTGCAGTTTCTGCTTAGCGTTTTTGTGCGCGTAACCGACTACGCATATATTAGAACGCCTAGTCCGTACAAGGTTTAATGAGTTACAGGGAACTGTGCTTTGCATTCGCGCAATGTTTGTAAACTTAGAGCATGTTGAAAAGCATAAGCTTATTAACATTTTATTCTTTAGGTACTACAAGTTTAATAAAATGTTTTAATAGCTTCTACTTCAACAAATTGAAGCAAACTGCACATATATGTGAAGTTATTAGGCAGAAAGAGAAATAATATGAAAAGTGATAGCAGAAGCCGTAATTCCCCTTTGGTGGCGCCCTTTAGGGTAAACAGAAAATGTCGCTACATTGTGCACTAAGGGAGTTGCCATTACAACCTCGAACAATCATCTACCTAATTTATAAAACGTAACAAATCAATTCAAACGCATGCAATGTTTCCGCCCGTCATCGATAAATCAACTCACCAGTGATTTAAGAAACGTGGAGTTGGTTTTTTCAGGATGAGTTTTAGGATACAGCGCACAGAAAGATTTCATAATCATTATTCAATCATCATCATGACCTTTTTGTCCTTATTTCACTAAGTGGAGTCGGCAAAACATGATTCTCTCTTTATCTATCCCTCATTATCTCAGAACTTTTACTCACATATCCAGTCTATCCATATTTTTTAGGTTTATTCACTTTTGGGGGTATGCTGATATGAACTGATATGAGAGGTATTATAGAGAGAAATCTCTATAACACCTCTCATATCAGTTTCCCAACCTCATCCACTATGTCAAACAACGTTAATGAATGACTTCTTGGGTGGGAAAGTAAAGTTCTACGAAGAGCCTACGAGGTGCTACGTCCAAACCTTTCAAAGTGGCGCTTTTTTTACCTCTTTCATAAACGTTCTACACGTAAAGATTTAAAAATATCTACATTGCCCTAAGAACAGCGAAGACTTCAGGTTTTAATGATTATGCGTACATCCGCACAATTTCGGAACTTATCACACATTTTCATTCCATTCATACATTCCTTTTCCATTCACGATAACAGGCATTTTGACTTACCTGACAAGACATAACAGTTATAACGTAATATTTACCGTGCCAGCCTGCGCCCTGCCCTATGGGAAAGGCGTTAAGTTTTTATTGCGGCCTTGTTATGCTACTTCACTGATTCGAATACTTCAGTTGCAAATGAAATACGATTTAGCAGGGTAGGGTTGCTTCTGATGAACAAAAGATGTGAACTTACCAAGTGTTCCAAAGGTTTATAGAAACGTGGCTTATGGACAAATCTTGCAACTGATTATAAGCCAAGCCCATTAGTGGTTCAGCTGAAACAAACTGCGATGACTAGATATTTTTTTGATGTTCTTTTGCTGATGCCAAATTTTGATGACAATAAACTGAGCTAATGATCAATTTTTGTTTATAAAAAACTCATACGTGTTCAGGCGAGTTTGTTAGGCCAAAGAATAGATGGATGGATTGTGTGAAAGATGATATGAGTAAGTGTTTCCGCGCTGGCTTCAATAATGCCTTCGTGGTTAAAGGAATGAGTGCTGAGATGACGGCTGAAAGAGGGAAATGGAAGAGGAATACATGTTGTGCTGACCCCACATAGAGTGGGACAAGGGCAAGAAGATGATGTTCAGGCTAGTTTGAATCGTCCCTCAAATATAACTGGACAGGCTGAGGAAAAGAGACAAATATAACTTGATTTGTGGTAGCCCTACAAATTGATCATGCAACTCTTAATTCTATTCATATTGTAGCTTTATTCCATACTAACACCGCGATAAAACCCGATTGTTTTACAACTGACTAAGAACTTACGAAACTATAAAAATGTTTGCACGAATGTAGAGGAGCTAGGGGATAAATTGGGAATGGGAAAAAATACGTATCAAACGTTCAGTGACTTGAATATGTATACTTGGAATGATTTTATGTAATAAACTAGTGATGATAGTAATGTAATTAGTATTTTGTTATTATCATAATAATATCCTATAATCCTATAAATATTATAAAGGCGAAAGTTTGTAAGTATGGATGTATGGATGTATGGATGTTTGTTACTCTTTCACGCAAAAACGGCTGGACCGATTTGGTTGAAATTTGGTATGTAGATAGGTGATACCCTGGATTAACACATAGGCTACTTTTTATCCCGATATTCCCGCGGGAACGGGACTTACGCGGGTGAAACCGCGGGGCGCAGCTAGTTACACATAAAATTATAAGAGAATTTTTAATTTTGTTTTGCTTAATTATCATACAACCTACCTGAATGCCTTTCATATCTGAATATTAGTCATGTTTGTTGTATTGTCTGTATCCTGCTGAATAATTGTACTTTCTTTCCTTCAAATAAGAAAAAAAAACTTAAGTTTTTATTATTTTTTATTTTATTTTATTACTTTGCATCTTGCCCCATCCCCCCTCACAAGTAAACTTCATAATAATCTAACTGTGTGCACTTTCATACGCCTTGTAGAGTTTAAAAAGCTCGCATGTTACTTAAACCGCTTTCTGTTACTTTCAGCTTGTGTTATTGTAAAGTAGCAATACATATGACGACCTCTGTAGCGCAGTGGTCGAAGGCCCGCCTGCGACGCAAAAGGTTGCGGGTTCGATCCCCGCGGCGGGACCAATGTTTGTATGATCTACAAATATTTGTCTCGGGTCTGGGTGTTTCTATGTATAATATGTATGTATTTACAAACAAAAAGTATATAAGTAATATATCAGTCATCTTAGTACCCATAACACAAGCTCTGCTTACTTTGGGGCTTAGATGATGCTGTGTGAATAGTCCAGCATTATTTATTTATTTATTTATTATTTTATATTAATATAAATTCAATATAAATTATGTAGTCTGTATACTGAATAAATAAATAAAAAAAAAAAAAATATTAAGAAAGGAGATTAGGTATGTCATGGTAACTTTTTTTTGTCAAAACCACGACAGGTCTTCTGGCGGCCGATAAACTTTGCCATCACAGTGGGCCAATAAATAAATAGCTCATCACACTATAGAAAAAATGATACTTTATTAAAAATAATTTAAATATTACCGTTATTGTATGTTTCACTAAGCTTCACTATTATACTATTGAGCAAAATAAACCAAGACAAGATGTTTTTCGAATATCCTTAGTTATCCTCGTAATAAATCAAAGAAATTGGAGTAAGTTGATTTGTCTCGCGTTACTAAGGAAAATAAGGAGATGGAAAACTTGATTCTGCTCCACAAGATATATAAGTACCTTCTTTATGATATGAGCCGGATTTATTTACTTTGTAGACTATCGTCTGAATGAAGTATCTACAGATAACGTGTTCGTCCCTCCATCTACAGCCTCGGGCTATAGCTGCATTAGAGATAGCTAGTTTACTTTCGTACAATATGTTTTATACTGCTTAAATGACTCTTACTGCAGTCTTAACTGCTGGGATCTGTATTTTAAGAACTACTGTTATGGATCTTTGAAATTAAGAGTAGGTAGGGTTTCTTTTAGATAAGCGTCCTTCATCTTAGATCTTGTTGTTGGGTAGAGTGTTATTTTTAGATAAATTAGGAAAAATTACGACAACTTTCGGAGGTAAAGTACATTTTATCACCATTTCAAAATTTGGAATTGGAAAGTCGGATAACACACAATATTGTACTTTTTTCCATTTTATTTATAACTACGAGTAGATGTCCGTCGCGGTGTTACCCACGTTCCCTCGGGAAAACTTCACTTTCCCGGGATAAAATATAGCCTATGTTCATCAGGAATAATGCAGGATTCTAAAGGTGAAAGAATTTTTCAAATCGGTCCAGCAGTTTCCGAGGCAATTCAAACAAACAAACATACCAACAAACAAACAAATCTTGCCTCTTTATAATATAAGTTATTATTTATAATGTTCAAATCTGCGTCGCAAACAAGCGGTTTTATGTTTCCTGTGGCCAGGATTCGAGGATTAATTGATAGGGAATCGCATTTGCTCGGATTGAGGACTAGATTGGATTCGTGCTCCCCACATAATGTGCTAGAAGGATTTCCCTTTATCTAATAAGCTGATTGTTCGATCTTTTTGAGGATAACTAACCTTTTCCAATGGTTTCATTTGAAATAACGACTCTTTTCAACTGACTCCAAAAAACTGGAGGAAGTTCTATGTTTAGATGTGTTTTTCTTCATGTATGTTCACCGATAATTATCTTCGTCAGTTGTGGACTGATTTCCGAAATAATTATATCAAAGGGTGCCTCGAGGTAGTCCCACATAAATGTTATTTTTATAGGATTGATCCTCCTTCTTGTGTCGTTTCCCCAGTGTTGGGGGTCGTGACCCATCACGGAAGTATCTTGTCCCGTACGATTTTGCGCCATTTATTCAGATTTTCAGCCACATGCACAACTTCCGGCATGCTGAGATCGAGTGTGCTGCGGATCTGGTCTGACCAACGCATCGGGCTTCTATTTCTTGGCCGCTTTCCTTCGACGTTACCCGTGACGATGAGTTTCTGGAGATTTTTCCGGGTTTACGGGCTATATGGCCAAAGAAGTCAAGGATCCAGCGAAGGCACACGGGTGATAGGATTGGCTTTTTATCCAACTTTAGTTCCTTGAGAGGATTGATACTTTTCCCGCAAATCTTTCTTTTTTTCTAGTAATTATTAACTTGTTTAGGACCAATGATTTGGTCCTAGAAATTGCCGACATGATTTAAATTTATTTATACACACGAGTTCTTAGTAAATCGAACTTAACGCTAGACTGAGCTAGGGTCAGGCCGTGTTAATAGTTAGCTTTGAAGCGTGAAGCTTGGTGTCGAACGTTGTAGTACCTGCAAGATCCGATCATGTATCCAGGTCGTCGGGTACTCAACAAGAATTCGGATACGTTTCCGACGAATACTTCTTCTAAGCAGCCAGACCCGACTTAGACTAGGGTGAATCATTCCATCCATACTTCCATATAAATAGAAAAATATCTGAAATAGCTCTGTCTGCATATGTGTTGCCTTTTCACGATAAAACTTTAGGTGGATGTAAGATAAGATAAAGTTTATTGTGACAGAAACAGGTATACCGATACAAAGGTCTCACTAGGAAACGACTGTATAGTAGGGTCACAGCGATATAGATTGCATACCTGGGATACATAGGTAGGCCACTATCTTTTTCAAAAATAGTCACGGTATGGTTGAAAGTAAGTAAGTCAGTCTTCAGTTAATCAAGCGGACGAAGTCGCGGTAAAAAGCCAAATATATTTTGTAAAATACCAAATATATTTTGTCTCCTAAGATCCTTGTGAAGTCTTCACTGTTTACGATTTCTGCTTCCATAATTTCACGTCAATAGAACAACAATTTATATTCATCGTGCCTGCGAAGTTTTCTAAAATGTATCACCAACTTTCAAATAAGAGGACACAATTTCTATACCTTTAAGAAGCATTATTCAATTTTAGACTGTAAGCTTTAGTGTTAAAGCTGGTTTTGGCTGTGAGAGATTATGAGATTTCAGTAGAGGAAAGTTGAAACAATGACATCAAGTTCCAGCAACAGATGTTAGGGAACGCTTAATGAAATAACAAGAGGAGTTTTACCGAAATTAAGTTACTTTAAAGTAAGATTTTGGTTTTGTGGCTTTGTAAAAAAGGCGACGGAATTATGAAGAAGTTGTTGAAACGCAATCTACCTTCAAACTTACCTTCTGAACATTTGAGTTTTCTCTTTTTTAAATTGCTTTTTCCTTTAAATTTTACTTGCTGTTTTTTTTCAATGATGTCTTTGTTGGGCCTTGTTTAAACAAAAGAGAAAAATTTGTTTTTCGTTTAATATCCACAAAAATAACGACATCTTCTTTAAACATAGTGCTTACGAAAAATTTGATACTTAGATAATTCTTTAGACCCCTCGCAGACTGCTGACTTTCTATCGGCCCATAGTTGAGACGGAACTTACTTCGGCTCGTAATGAGTATGGAGAAGTAAGCCGAAGTATGTTCCGTCTCAACTATCGGCCGATAGAAAGTCCGCAGTCTGCGATGGGCCTTATTGTTATAAATTACAAAATTAAAACCTCAAAAAACTGAAACATATATGTTATAAACATTAAATTATATGGTTTGAATTTTCAAAATTCAAGTAGTATTCAAAATCTGTAAACTTTCACGAACCAAATTTTAGATAAACCGAAAACAGTTCAAAATCGATTAGAAGAGTATCGAATAAACTAGAAAATTGAACCCCATTGAACTAAAAAGGCAGCGTAAGATTTTATCTCGGGAAACCTAAACTTGTACGCTTGTATCCAACCACTTGTAAATTCGGGTCGTCTGCTCCCACGACCAACAATTTATCACCCAAGATTATCCAATTCTGAGTCTTAAGTTTATAGGGTTAAGGGATAAGTAAACGTTTTAGTCGTTGTAGTTTTGTAAGTAAACATTCAGTATGGTCCCAAATTGTTGCGGTTTCCAGGCCTGGTGTTTGTTTGTTTGTCAAACATAACACAAAATTGTCGTTCATTTGTTTGAACTTCGGTAAGGTAGGTATTCTTTTAAAATTTTCATTGTAAAGTTAATTCTAAGCAATCCTTGTGTATAAAATTTTACTATTAAAAAAAGTGCAGTAGAAATTACTGTAAAAAAATATAAAAAAGCAAGAAAACTAGAAACTGATGCAACATCCACATTTTATAGCCACATAGAAACGCTAAGTTGTTTTCTAAGATATTTTCTTTCACCGTTAAATTTTAGAATTGCGGTGGAAAGACCAAAAAACGTAGCAGTCGAGTAATGCAGAAAGACCACTCTCCAGAGACACCCTAAAACACACTAAGCGTTTTTAAGTGCGCGATAAACGCACCTTGTATGATATTTGTTACTAGAAGCGCGCGTTTAAATGTGTACACTTCAATAGAGCTCCTGGTTTTACAACGCGTTAGCAAAGCGCGCGTTTGAAAACGTCCAATATGTACTAAGGGTAACGATTATATTGGCATTAAAGAGGAGACAGTAGCAGTCTAAATAGGTACTTAGTCTTCTCACAGCTGGCAACTCCCACCAATACAATGGGCTAGATAAGGGCCACATTATAACGCACACTCACATTATTACGGCCCCTAATAAAATATTCAAACTACTTATTCGGGTCGCTCATGCATTTCAGATGTATAAAATGGGGTATAATTGAAGCGGTTAACCAATTTGCCATATTTGTAACGGGTAACACTGTTCCGACCGCAAACTAAATGTACGTAACAGTTTCAGGATTCGAAACATTAAACAGTATTGGCGCTTTTGTTGGAATCGCATATGAATTTGCGAAGGCCTGAATTTAATTTGTAATGGCATTTGGCGTACATTAATCAAGTGGCTGTGACTGGTCTTGCGAGACACCGACGACTAGACGACCAAATCAGTCAATTGCAAGATGAATAAAAATTTTTGAAAAAAAAATTGAACCGACTTCACATAACACAAACAGACACTAAGAACCTTCTATGTACCTACACTAAAAAGAGAAAAATAAGAATACACACATGCAATTATTACTTACAGTATTCAAATAATAAATTATTATGTTATATTATATTTTGAAGTTGGTGCCAACTACCAATGCATTTACATCTAAGAAGAAATTACGAGTACAATAGAACTTGGGTGCAAAATTGTATCGACTGTAGTTAGAGTAGAATAGTTGGCACCGACTTCAAATATAATATAACATAATAATTTATTATTTGAATACTGTAAGTAATAATTGCATGTGTATATTCTTATTTTTCTCTTTTTAGTGTAGGTACATAGAAGGTTCTTAGTGTCTGTTTGTGTTATGTGAAGTCGGTTCAATTTTTTTTTCAAAAATTTTTATGTTTAAATTTTTAGTGTAAGTAATATAGTAGGTTAGGTTAGATATTGGAATAGTCAAGATTAAAGAAGTTAGAGTGAGAATCCCTCAGGAATAAAATTTATATGGGATCACCTCGAGCGTATTTAAACATGTCAACTATTCAATGTTTGACTCAGATTGTGTAGTGAGAATGAGGTTTTTTGAGTTTTACAGGAAAACTATCAATCCCTCAGGAAAAAAAAGTATGAGGACCACCTAGATATGGATACCCTTTCAAGCAAAAAAAAAAAAATTTTGGAAATAGGTCCACATTTTTCGGAAAGATCAGTGATTTTTTTAGTTTTACGGGAAAACTATCAATCCCTCAGGAGTAAAATTTTTATGGGACCACTATGGTAGCATACCCTTTCAAACAAAAAAATAATTTTGGAAATCGGTTTACAACTGACGGAGATATCGATGAACATACATACAATAAAAAAACATACATACACCCGAACATAGAACCTCCTCCTTTTTTTGAAGTCGGTTAAAAAAGTTGCGACTAATTTTAAAAATTCAATTTCAAAGTATTTCGGCTGACCTTCCTCGTGTCCAACTCGCGTTTCGACTACTTTTTTATAAAGTCTTAATTTTGAAAGGTCTTCAAGCAATATAAAAAAATTTAACCCAAACCCCAGATAATATAATACTAGTCCAAACTATAGTATAGTTTCAAAAAAACCAACTGTCACCGCCTACCGCAACAAAATTTTACATAACAGCTCCTACATAGCCGATCAATGAAGATAATCAGGATATAATCCCTCATACCTGTGCCTAGCTTTCACAGGTACGTTTTCCCAGACGGTTCAATATAAACCAGCCCTCCCATTGGTTGGATCTATGGTGCCCCTCATCAGCAATTAACTCCACTTCCGAAGCCCCAGGCCAGCGACAAATCAGTTTTCAGACACCCCAACCTTCAAACAGGCTCTAGCGTCCAACCAATTTTGATCATGATACGGGCGTTTAAAAATCACGTGATTTTGAACTCTATTAGTTTCCACTAGATAATTTTTCCAATGCTTTAAAGTGATAATAATATCTTCAGCAATCCATTTAGATCTTGCTCAACTGCTGTAGAAATTAGGAGGCTTTAAGTGCATGTTAATTTCATTGATGACAATACCTAGGTACCTAATAACATACGGTTATTTTAAGCGCATGGTATTTTGATTCTAAAGACTAATAGCGTAAAATTATAGCTATTTGTTTGAAAATAGCTATTATTGTGATGCGGGACAAAACGGTTCACATCTGCTGCACTCCACATAAAAGTGCTAGCCGGTTATTCCGATGGCGCGTTATTACTTCAATATTTCTAATAGCTCCGATCCAATCTCGTTGGATATCAACAAACGTACAGCTGGGTATGTGTAACCACGTCATTCGCTGTACAGTTCGGTGAAGCCATCAATTTTTGTACGTTTACGAGAGCTAAAATCGAGTTTATTTTCGACTCGGAGTTGGAAAACATCGGAAAATAACAGACACCAAATGTGTCTACCAATACAAAGCTTAGATGTCCAAATTCTGAGGGCTTATGTAATAGGCTCTAAGTAACAGTTGAGTAGCGAGATAGGCAGATGACATAACCAAGAGTGTGAGTCGTCATCGTCATAGACAGGTTGTGTTGAAAGGCACAAACAAAGAGGGCTATGCGTGGCCGTAGGCTGCGGGTGATTAGGACTGTCTACTAGGTGAAGAAGTTCTGAGCCATCTCACCAGCTCCGATCTGCCACGTAGTTATTTCCTATCCTGTGGTATCCACTTTGTAGCGTTTCAATAATATAAATACATTTTAGAAAATATTTTCGTATCATACACATCGCGCGTGATAAAGTAGTCCTCTCCAATACATAATGTTTGTTTGGCTTCGAGAATAGAGGGTGTTTTAAAATTCACCGGCGCACGGTGTATCGACCGTATCGACGCCACCCGTCACGCGCGCTATATGTGTCGTGTGGCTTAGCTCTGCCTTCCACTGCTTTGGACTGACGATCATATTCTGTAGAAACATTACTTTGTTCGTTTCTTGCCTGAAAAATATTTTAAAATCTGAAATATCACGTATATCTTCATTTTGATATACGTAGTAGGATATTTGATACTTGAGAACGTGTTTAAAAATAAGCGTATTTTTAGAATCATATATATCTAATTTCGATGGAAGACTTTCCTTAAAGAGACAAACTGGAGACTCATAGCACTATGTCTATGTTGCAAGAACGCAAAACATTGAATATCCGAGTTTGCGTAGGGGTCTATTACACAGAATGGGACATGATCCACAAGAGTTTCGGAATTTTTCACGTTGTCAAAATGCGGAAAATACTCGTAAATTGTTCATATCTGCGTGAAAAAATCGTGAGCATTTCCGTAGCGTATTGGGGCTGAGCGTGTTTGTAGATAGGGAAAGACCAGATAGACTCCATTTATATTATGAGTGATGTGATGGTTTTGTACAAATATGTCATGTTTATAAGACAGGTGCTCGTAGCTTCCGAGAAATATCTTGTTTGAATAGATGCTTGATTACCTGTCTGTTTAGCTATACACTTTAAACCATTTCCACTCGTGAGTGCCATTAGTCTCAATTTACTCGCATTTAAGTTATTTAAAGCAAAATCATACCTTTTAATTCGGCCTTACTTTCAAAGCACGGAAACACTTGATCTGACACAATGAGCATAATAATTGTATTGTATAGTTGTAGGTACGTGTTTGCTATGACAATAATGTTCCCACGAGGCCTTTATATAGACATAGATATAGGACATATTAGCATACAGTGAATGGTTTTTAAGAAGTAAAAATAATTTTCTTGATTGTGTAAATTCGTAATAGGGGTAGGTTGGATGGAAACGACTATAGGAAAACTACGTTTTATCCAAGTACCACGTGAGCCAAGTCGCGGGCAAATAGTCTAAAATGTACAAGCTTGGAGTAATATTTTTAGAAATTCTTCCCTCACATCTAAAGACTCCATCGAAAGGGGCAAATATATTTGTGATGTTAGATATTGATTCCGCCGTAAGCTGGAGCGATATGTAACAAAACAACCTTCCCGGTGTATCACCATAGCTGGGAGAGAATAACTGACTCACCTTTTTTGTCCACATTTGTGATTTCAGTGTCTAGAGACAAAGCGGAAATTACTCGAACGAGTAAAAGTTTTCCAACAATATCAATTTAAAATAGGAACCTATGCATCGTCTACACATCACGTTCATTGCTGAACATAGAAAGCCCCCCCCCATCGATTTCCAGAGCGATCGATCTTGTGCAGCTTGCACTTACTAGATCATCTTTCCATCTAAAAATATTCATAACAGTTTTTATAAAAAATACTTAGAATTGACCCAGATGTTCTCATTCAGCTTGCCATCTCTTTCACCCTCCATTAGAAAAAGGGAATACAATAAAGTTGGAGTCGCACAAAGACCATACATCACCTTTCGTACGATTCTGGAAGACAACAGCCGTAAGTCAATTGGCAACTGATTCCCCTCACGTAGCTAATATTGTTTAGTCGTAATACTTTTATCTGCGAAGGAAATTATGCCGTGTCCCCATTGAATTAACGGCGATCCTTGTCCTTTTTGGGGTCTTTTCTGGAGTACAAGTTCACAAGTTTTTAGATTTTTGTTTCTACCTGTGAAGTTATTGTTTCAAAGGCTCGTGTGATACTTGGTTAAAAATAGTCTGTATATAATTGAAGTTTTTTTCTTTCAACATTTGAAATTTTAGGATAGTAGATTGATATTTTTTTCCTGAGAATGTTGCTAAGATCAATGACATACTAGACCTTTCGTTTCATCACAAAGGCTAATTAATTTCTGTGACTCAACCACACCAATTCAACAAGAACTAGTCCAGCTCTCACCTGCCACTTGCTACAATGTTAACACACATATTTCGCCTAATTTACTTAGTCAAGTTTAACTATACTAAGATCTTGAAATAAGTCGGAGCGTTGAGAATAGAGACCTCTACGTGAGATCTGCGGCCTCTAATTGAGACAATGCGGAAGCTGTTTAAGGTAACGACTTGCTGAAAAACCGAAGCAGCGGGCGAATGACAAATTAAAGGTGAGCTGATGTCGTAATGACAGAGTACTACTTGATTTAGAAGCGGAAAAGTTACTCGAAGTGGAAAATGGAAAACCAAACAAAAACTAAACAAAAAACCGCACCTTTGCACTTATATTTGATGGGTTGACGATTTTGGGGATGAGCGAAGAACCACAGGATGTTGGGCAAGGAATGCTTAGGAAGGAAGAAGTAGACTAGCCCGATGCTCCGACAAAGAACGGCTACTTAATGTTGTCAATTTGTATTTAGTCAATTGCGTTTAGTGTAGCATTTTGCTTACGTTTGAGTCTTTGTTTGTCAGTCAAAGGTTGCCTGAAAGAGATCGCTTCTCAGCGATAAGGCCGCCCATTGTGCATTATAAAATTATTATCTTTTCTACTTTATTTTGTAGTTATAAGGTGTGCATTGTGCAATAAAGTATTTTGATTCATTCATTCATTCTTTGACACTTGAATAAATATGTTTAGGTAGGTAACTACTATATTTAGGGATCGGGCAGCTTGCATAACTTGCTTGAAAAAAAAACCAGAAAGAATGACTTAAAAATAGGCATTTTTAAGTCATTCTTTCGGGTTTTTTTGTGACTACCCAAAAGTGAGTGCAACGAGCGGAAATTATGATGTAGATACAGAATTAAATTAGGAAAACTCTAGCCAAGTGGCGCACGATTAGCGGTATCGTTCATCGTCAAGTCACGTAAAGGTTAAACTGATTGAATTGGAACATGTACTGGAACACCTTGTATTACCTTTTCTAAATCTTCTATTTAAGTTTAACTTATTAAATCTATAATATGTTTATGGATTATAGAAAGTGGAAATCTGTCTGTATATAGTCCTTATGTATAGCAGTTATTAGTCTTATCACACAGTAGCTGCTTCCTACGCACACTGGCGTCACGGAAGACCAGCGTTATAGTAGCTTCGGCTGCGATAACATTTTGCTGAGTGACGACCAATTTTGATGTCACCTTAGTTATTTAAGTTAAGAGAATTTGATTATGTCGAACTTATTTTAATAGCATACAATGTTCTGTATACTTGCTCTGTGGCATAAATAAAAAAAAAACTATTCTATTCTATTATCGACACTAGTACTTCTTGTGTTCGTTGGTATCAGAAACTTGCATCACCAATTCACCATCACCCAGACCCGAGACAAATGTCTGTAGATCATTGAATTTTACTGTTACATTGATTTATATTGAGACATTTGACACAGAACTTACTCAATATTCGAAGCAACAATCCAATTACAGGAAACCTGAGGCATTTGAATCCTAGAGACGATATCTTATTTGTTTCAATCGGGTCCGGGGATATCATGTAAACACTGGGCGTTATTTAATCGAATTGCACCTCCCGGGTTTGAACTGGGTACCTAGTCGTCAGAAATGGCTGAGCACTTAGAGTCCAGAATTTTTTGATAATTCGATTTGGTTAATTTCAAATACATTGGTAATTTATCTGATTGGTCGTATCGATGCGTAATGATTATGGTGCTGTTTTACAGGCTGATTACAATGTAAAATAAATACCTACTCAAACCATTCATAGGCAAATAGTCCCATATTGATGACCCTTCAAAAATTATATATAAAGAAAAATACTTTGTGCAATTTACTCAACAATTCCGACGTGGCTTTTTCTTTTATTGCTAAATTCATGACTAATTTGAAGCAAAAGTAATTGAACAACCAAGGTGCTCATCTACTTCCGATCTTCCCCGAACCGGCATTATTTGCTGACCTGGGAGAGACCCCCTTAATTAGTATTCTGCGCAACGCCCCAGCGTGCCTGTAAACAATACCGCAACTGACTTGTGAATCATTCAGAGGGAGCATCTACTTATTCATGTCTTGAATTTTTTATTGCCGCTCCGAGTACCTATAATAAATGCATTTTTTATTCCAACTCTGAAAGTTCGCTGGAATGCTATTGAGAGGTTCATTCGTATAATGGATATTGGTTGTTCTAGATTTGTTTTGTAATTGTACTTCAGCAATTAATTAAAAACTAGACAGATAAAAGCGATCGGTAAAAATCTAAACAAAAGGGTGCGTATTTAATAGTAAATGACGCCTTGATTTCAATAATCTTATACGGTGTCAAGGTCAATTTTGGAATTTAAATGAATATTGAAAAGGAACATTATTATACTTAATAATTATATTAGGTCCTAGTTATTTAAAAAATATTGTTAAATATGTAGTGACACAGATTGATTTAAAATGAAGTTCATAACAATGTATGATGACTTTAAAAAAAAATTAGGCATGGTTTTACGAGCGCACCTACTGAAAACAAAACATCGCTTGAAACAAAGGTTATTTGTTAAAAGGTTGCGTTAAAATGAAAAATAATTTCCATAGGCTTACCATGAAAATACTATGTTCATATTATTTTTGCAACATGAAAGAGAAAAAATATTTTCCAAAAACTGAAACTCCACCAACACAAAGAGGACAACAAACAATGGTAGTGAACACCAATATCGTGGAACGGGCTTTAAAAATAAACGCAAGTGTTGCCCTTATGAACGGGCTTGCTAGTTGCCATTTTAATAAACAAACGAACGGCAAGCACGTTTTCAATTCAAGCGATATGTTTGGACAATAACCAATAACAACGCACAGAAGTGAATGCTTGGTTCACATTGGAGAAAATCAATTAAAAATGTTATGAAGACTCATATACATACCTACATACACACTATTACCACACTATTACATAGAAGAAATGAGTTGAAAGTGGAAGTTTGAACTCTTATTTGTTTGTAAAATTAACCCTAAGGTGGGCAGTTCCAAAGTTTGATTGGAGACATTTTTTACTCTAGTGTGAAAAAAATACTTGCAAAAAACCACATGACGCAAAATAGGTAGCTACCATTGTGATGAACCATGCTCTATTATAAATAAATAAATAAATAATATTGCTGGACAATTTCACACAGCATCGTCTAGGCCCAATTAGTTTGGGGCTAGATTGTACTATGGAAACCAGATAAGAACTGATATACTTTTTTGTTTGTAAATACATACATATTATACATAGAAACACCCAGACTCGAGATAAATATTTGCAGATCATACAAACATTTATCCCGTGGCGGGGATCGAACCCGCAACCTTCTGCGTCTCAAGCGGGCTTTCACCCACTGCGCCATAGAGGTCGTCAAAAATAAAGTCTGACCCTTAGCAGTCGAAACCTAGAAACTCCAGTAGGTAGGTAGTTATAACGTTTTTCAGTGTAAATGTGCTTTCAGCTAACACACTGCGGGGGGGCATTTTGATCACTTAGGTTGTAAAGGTGATAACGACCAATTTGGGTGCAATGCTGCATTGGTCCCTGGAGTCGTAAAGCTATTTCTGCCAATGAGTAATATTAAGTTATAAATTAATGTGTACCGCAAAAACAAAATGCGGTTGTAATTCGACTTTTGTTTATTTAGAAGAAATAAACAAAAGTTAGCTCAGCTTAGTTTTAACAGTTCATTGAACCTGCAGTGGTTGCAGTGATATTCTCTAGGATAACCTACGATTGGCGTTGAGTCAAGAGTCAACGTTAGAAGTTAGGCATTAGGAATAGGAAAATAGCCTACTCTTAGAAGAAAATATTTTACTTGTTAGAAATTAAATGAATACCTGTCTTACATCACGATCAAAAGGATTAATAATTTGCCGGTAAAACCCTGTCAAGAAGTGCATAGGAATTCTGCTCCCTGTTTTTAATTTCCTTTAAACTCTACCCTCATTCCAACCCCTAGTATGCACGTATTAACTTGAGGAATCTTCAATTACTTGCTAAGTGTTGCTATCACGTTTTCAATATTTAGCCGCTATGTTTCCAGGGATCAAAGAGTTCAGTCGGTTTGCATGGTTGCTACATCTTGGTTTCCTATTCACGCCACACGTTATGCTGTGACAGAAACAAAAGCGCATATAAAAAAAATACACTGTGTATCAGTGTAATTTCATAGAATTTATGTCAACGACTTGTAAGTTTTACGCAAGTTTTACTAACGCAAGTAACTTACGTAACTTGCGATACATCTAAAAACGTAAACACTCTTTTGGCCGCCTTTACACTTGTAAAGGCGGCCAAAAGAGTGTGAGTAAAAACAAGTTTAAATTTTACTCACGTAAGTTAATTACGTGAGTGAGTGTAATCCCGGCCTATCATTCAGTAATATAGTAACTTTGATAGGAGACCACATCCGAAGTAAGTTGATACGAAAGCAATATTTCAATTCGTTATTC
This sequence comes from Epirrhoe alternata, assembly GCA_963565295.1. Classification (NCBI taxonomy): domain Eukaryota; kingdom Metazoa; phylum Arthropoda; class Insecta; order Lepidoptera; family Geometridae; genus Epirrhoe; species Epirrhoe alternata. The sequence continues at coordinate 3,753,848 of OY751381.1, read as the reverse complement.
ATACATCTCAACTTTGCCGTCTGAAAGCTAATGTGGCACGTATCGGATACAACTTGTTTCTTTGATAAAGGATGCCAAGGGTTTGTTTACAACCTGCTCATTCAAAATAAATATTATACGAAATCGTTTCTATACGAGTAGGTATTTATGTTTAGAAATATTCGAAGTTTAAGTAACTGCTTAGATTAAGATTCTGTTTGAACTAGGTTATTTTGTTATTAAACTTTTTAGCTGGCCATAAAAAAGAGGTTATGTTGATTATAGTTTTAGCCTTCACTTACTGAGATCTCTCCTCACCCCTACGTAAAAGAGGCTTAATATTGTATGCAAGTTTTCTTTATTAAAAAATATTTTTGAGATCGAAGTAAAAAATGGTTTATTATGTCAGAAGAAAATAAACTTCGCGTATTTCAACAAATCATGCTTTTCCTTAATACCCGGTTGAAATTACAGACACAATAGATACCACGGTATCTTTATGCTTGAACGGTGAAAATGCTTTACAAAATTAACTCATTCAGTCATTCAAATTCGTACTCAGAATTCAATTTCCAAGTGAGTGGGCTTCTAAATTATCGTCCTCTAAATGTCATCTCGAAGCAGACGCAGCGAGTGCTCCGCTGTCGGTGTCAAGTGACAAGCAGTGGTTTATGAGGTTATGGGGTTAGAGAGATGGAGAGGCACCAATCTAAATGCATAACTAAAGGCCATTGTTCGCTATTGTAGTTTTACGGCAAAACAATTGATGAATTTGACTGGTTTTAACCGACTTCTAAAAAAAGGTTCTATGTTCGGCTGTATGTATGTTCACCGATATTTCCGTCGATTGTAGACCGATTTCCAAATTTTTTTTTGGTTTGAAATAGTATACTCTCGAGGTATATATTTTTTTACTTTATGTATGTAAGGATCGTAGCAAAAAATATCCGTGGCCTCTGCCCCTATTGTGAGGCGTGATTTAATGTTTGTATGTATTTATGAAGCATAACACAAAATACCTACGTCAATTTTGAAGTTTAGACTGAGTAAATACATAGAAATTCATTAAATATTCGATACATATTCGATCTAATTTCATTATTTTCGTCAACGGGTAAAATGTTACTTTGACACAAGTAACACCTTAAAAAGGCTGAGGTGAGAAGGACGCACATAATGTTGTTGAATATAAAAGATACCAGATTGCATAGCTGTGAAGATCCTATCCTTCTCTTATTTTATGACTGTAAGAATGTGTACAAAGGCGCTCCCTAGCAAGGGGACTCCGTACCGTGTCAGTCAAGTGGTGATACTAGGTGATTTACACTGCACATGGGAAATTTTCTCCTCAACTCATCTCACAAGGTTGAATTGTTTTAGAGCACGCGCTAGAATTTCACTTGAAATATATCAAAAGAATATATATTACGTTTAGCTTCCTTTTTTTTACTATTAGACAAACATTATTTATTTACAGAAACTAAGCTACTACAATACGTACATAAAATTACAAAATACAATAGATTCCGTCAAGCTATCTAAGGATCGTGCAACTTACTTGTATATTTTTGCGCGTTAGAAAGAGGCTTCAGATAATAACTTTTATGTCCACAGACCTAAAAAAATCATCCTTCGTTTATGGTCAAGCCGTTTCAGCGTGCTGAATCAATAAAAATCACATTTAATAGAAGTAAGAATTAATTAAATTAATTTATTTATTCAGACAACATAATCCAATTTACATGTTACATTTATTTTTTATCTGGGTGTTTCTATATATAATATTGTATGTATTTACAAAAAAAATAATTATATAAGTAGTTATCTGGTTCCCATAGTACATACAAGCTTTGCTTAGTTTGGGGCTAGATGATGCTTTGTGAAAATGTCCAGCATTGTTTATTTATTGACGTGACAACGTCTTATAATTCGATAGAGCCGGCTGCACGAAAATGCGGCGTTACCTCGCTCTGAGGCGTTCCATGTAAGGCTTGAAGTGCAAGCGAGAGCGCGGAACGAGCGACAAAGAAGCACAAACGTTGTCACGTTCAACTATCGTCAGTAAACCGACTTTACAGACAACCAATTATTTATTTATTTATTATTGTTCTTCTTTTCATGTCTATGTGAGGTTGGCAGTTCGGCACAACATGTTTCTCAAGTGTTTCTCTTCCGTTTCCTTCTATCGCTCGTAATTTCAGAACTCAATCCTTTATGTTTAAAAAAAGGAATCAAATGTATACACATCGAGACAATAACATACTGAGTAAACATCGCAGATATCTCGGAAGTAGTAAACAAATATTTGCAGTAGCTATCGAACTTCTACTAATACCCCAAGTTACCTTTATCCGAAAGATAAACTGAACATTAAACGGCTTAGCGAGTTAGTTAGCGTAGTTTATTAATTGAGGATGAAAGGACTGTTGCCCCGGGGCTATACTACCATTTTGCAGCCAAAGTTTCTGAGAAATAGGTAACGTATCATCATAAATAATTTTATCTACACTAATATTATAAAGAGGAAAGATTTGTTTGTTTGTTTGTTTGAATTGAATAGGCTCCGAAACTACTGGACCGATTTGAAAAATTCTTTCACCATTAGAATCCTACATTATCCCTGATGAACATAGGATATTTTATCCCGGGTAAGTGAAGTTTTCCCGAGGGATCGCGGGTAACACCGAGACGGACAGCTAGTTTATTATAAATTTTTTATTAAAATTCAAAGGTTTGAGAGATTTATAATGATACTCGTAATAACGTCATGGCAAATGGCACTTTGTAATGCAAATTTTGTGTCTTTACTAAAAGTTTCAATCCAATACTTCAAGCGGATATCCTGTCATAATAAAATAATTCTCAAACTACCCTGAAATTGTAAAGATAATTTAAGTTATTGACTATTTTCTGCTCACCGTTTCATATTTACATCAAAATATTTTATGATAACTTGGAGCATAATATTCCAAATTATTTTTCTATACTGATAGTACTCGCATTATTAATTACGATACTGGAGTAGGTAATTGTAAAACTTGAAGATTATCTGAATATCAGTAAGCAGAAAATAGGATAGTAGGAAATAAGATTTATGTACAAATTGTAGTTTAATTACGCCATAAACTACGGTGCGAGTAAATCTGTGGGCGGTTAATAAAGCTTATCTTCCCTGAAATCGTTTAAGATGCTTCAATCACGCTGTTTCCTGCTGTTCTGTATTAAATCCTCCTTCTTGGAATGTGAAAATAGTTTAGTTGTTTATAAGTTTCTTCATTTTAATGTTACCGTGCTCCAATGACGAAAACCTTGAGACATACCGTACTAATAAGCAAAAGATAATGTTAGATATTATACTCAGATAAAATACTATTCTTAGCATATTGCATACTTAGTATGAACAAAACAGCAATTTCTAATCGAGTTCTAAGCAGCGATATCACGAACACAACATCTATTCAAAGCTTTTACATTAATACGAGTAGTTTAATAAAAGCTATTTATCTGTCTAGACATCGCTAACAATTGGTAAACATGAATATAAAAATGGTACTTAGTAGACGAATTTTTTTTTTTATTTGTATTGTGGTTAAAATTAGTTTGTACTTACCTTAATGAATACTACTTTTACTTACTTGTTTATGCTGCAAAGTAGGTAATTATTGATTTAATTACTAACCCTTTAGGGAAAAGGCGTGACATTGTATGTTATACAGGGTGTAAAAAGACGTCTACCGAAGCCGAAAGGGGTAGGTGCTAGGTACAGCATCCCACCACACAACCAAATCCAAAAGGATTTTCCGAAAAAATCATTATATCCTGAGAAAACAGCGTTTGAATATTACTATTTGCGTATATTTTGGGCGCGTTGCTTTACGTAGATTTTAAGGATTAACTGTTTCTTTCTTTTACAAATGAAATTATTAGGTAGGTATGATCTTATTATGTTGTAATAGTAGTAATTAACCGAAAATAAAATGACTAAGCTAAGTAAAAAAAAAAATTCGCGTTTTTTTTCGCTAAATATGTTTAGAATCATGGTCTGATTGCAACCCCTCAGTTTTCGGTAGTTGTCTTTTTACACCCTGTATACATACAATGTATGTATTACTAGCTGTCCGTCGAGGTGTACCCGCGTTCCCTAGGGAAAACTTCACTTTCCCGGGATATAATATAGCCTATGTTCATCAGGGATAATGTAGGATTCTAATGGTGATTTTTTTTTCCAAATCGGTCCAGTAGTTTCGGAGCCTATTCAATTCAAACAAACAAATCTTTCCTCTTTATAATATTAGTGTAGTTAACGTTGGTATGGAATAAACGCATTACAACAAAAATAAAAAAGGTATTGTCAAGTATCGTAAAAAAATTGGCACTTATATTTTATCTTTAGGTATCTACTAGATGATAAATAGAGCGCTTCTTAGTTTAATCAGCCTAAATTATAATAGGAAAGATAATGCTCAACATGCGTAGGTACAACTAAACTACGAGCTTCGTTTTTTTCTAGAGAACTTATTCAAGATCATTGAATGATTCCTAAAGGTTTCGGACCCTTATTAGAGGCACGGTAAAGCGACGAAATATTAAAATAATATATTTTATTGAATGCAAGGCACCGGATCTCAAAGTTGTCCGTTTATTTAAAATCGCAGCCAACAGGGTGTGATAAATCACATCGGTATCGCGATGATGGATTATCCGTGCAACTGTGCAATCACGGCCTTATTTACTGACGATTCGCACTCTGTCGCTTTACTCTGTCTACTCTACATAAATCCGATTCGGCTGAATTTTCGGGCGTTACCAGGGGCCGTATTCACGTTCCTTTTTTCGTTCGTTTGATGAATATACGGGTGCTTCCCAATTTTTCGGTTTGGAATATTTGGTCCTAGGTTAGGGCCGTGTAAAATTGAAAAATTGGCCCTCGAAGTCAGAAATCGTGGTGGGAAGCATCCGATTATTCATCAAACGAACGAAACAAGGAACGCGAATACGACCCCAGCTACGTTGTATTCGGTAGAAAATTCAAACTATGGACTCGGCCCAAACCTTTTACCAAGCTCGCTTTACTAATTGCGAACCGGAAAATTGCTCCTTGAGGTCAACAATCGCAACTTCGGCTTCGGTCGTGTTTTTTTGGGCGCGAGCATTTGGATGTGTCATATTAGAGTAGAAACCCTGATCTGGGTAAGCCCGTGCCATCAGAATTGCAACACTGTAATTTGTCTTTCATGAGCCCGTATCAAAAACTTTTTACATTTAATTTGCATGCACGTTGTTTCTGTGTGCGTAAGCTCAAGAACGCTCCATGGCCACGCACGAATAAGCGCTCAGTATCGCTTTCGCACACATAAACAAATCTACATACACAATGACCAACCACAAATGATGCTCAGAGAATTAGCAAGCTGAAGTGGCAGTAGGCTGGCCATATCTGCCGAAGAACCGATAGCCGTTGGCGTAATCGAGTTCTTGAGTGGAGACCGCGACTCAGCAAACGTAGTGTAGGACGCCCACCGGCCAGGTGGGGCGACGATCTGCGAAAGGCTGCTGGCAGAAGCTGGATGCGTCGAGCTGAGGACAGGGCGCAATGGCGCTCATTAGGGGAGGCCTATGTCCAGCAGTGTACCTGCCTCCGTGAGATAGATCAACTGTACCTACATACCTACCCCATTTTTATGAAATACGGTACGACGCGTACCTACGATGTGGCAGAAATGTGCGAGCTTTCATAAGATTTCATACGACAAATTCTAAATACGGCGCGTGCAGGGGCGGAGTTCACGTTGTGCTATGTATCGTATCGAGATAGTCAAGGTGACAAAAGATTTTTCGTGATTATCTTGATTTCTATAGCTAACGATGTTCAAAATTGTTAAACTGAAAAACATGTTTACGGCTTTGTTGAAGGATAAAAATTACTTCATTTTAAATAAATTAAATATATAGTACTGTTTTTCCTTCAGGCAAACAATGATCCTACGTAGAAAATACATGCACTTTGCCATTGTTTCCATTCAGTCGAAGTCAAGCTTCGAATTTTGTCTAATTGCTTCTCTGAAATGTTTCGTCTACTAGTTTAGAATTTACGAAATTCTATGCGTTGTTTTGTGTGATATGTTATTTTGGAATAGGATAATGTTAACATGAGCAAGTCAATGTTCACCAATAAGTTGTAGTTTCAATAATCTTTAGACATCATCCAAAAAATATATAATGTTAGCACTATTGCACGAAAAGAGCCTCTTTAAGGCGTATTTAACATCCATTCACCACGAATCAATCCACGATCACCACGAACGAGAAAATGAAGATTCCAACTCAATTTGGTTTTTGAATGCCTTATAGCTAACAGCTCTTATGTATTTTAGGCAAGCTATCTAGCTCATACTTTTATGATGTGCCCCACGTTTTCATACAATAGTTTAAACCTTCACGCAAAATACATGACGATTGGATTACCGAAACTCATTGTTGCCGACATAACTTGATGAAATATTAGTGTTGGTGTGTTCTACATGGTTCCTAATTAATATATGTGTGAGTAAATGTTTTTTTTTAGAAACTGCTAATGGTCGTCCTTTCATCTCATGTCTGTCACGAAGTCTTTCGTCGAGCATCTTCAATTTCCATAATGAAATTAAGTATGTGAACGAAAGAGTGTTGGTGCAACGAAATATTTTGAATCAAGGGCTTACATTACGCAAAATAGCGCAATCTAATTTGTGTTTCGCTATCTAGATATACACATAAATAATAAATAGCATTCGTAAAGTATACCAACAAAGCCCTGGTAAGGATGGCTGGTAAAAAGGCGAATAATGCATCACAGAACGGTGTCAAGGGGAGCACGCCAATGGGACGGCTGTATGCAATAATTCAGTGTAAATTGCTCGTCGTCCGCCGTACATTACCGCGCGACATTCAATGCGCGTTGTTCACTCTTGCATTGTGCCGCCCTGATGGGATGATGGATTGCGCTCAAACCGTTTAATGCATGATTTTAAAATTGCAATTTCGCAGCGCTTTCTGGCAGTGAAGTAAACGCAATTAATTTATCTTTTTAAAACATAAATTATATTTCCTTTACCTACGTAATGGCTATTGAGATTTTGGATATCAAAAGCCTGTATATTTAACGGTGAGATTGAATGTGGATATATTAATACGCTAAAATGAGCGTGGGTTTTAAATGCCTAGTGAGCGTGGGCGTAGCACTTAGCGTAGCACTTGCTCTCATTTGCTACGCTCACACACCATTAAGATAACTACGTTTTTAAATAGAAAACAGAAAAAAAAACTTCAATATTGGAAACAGGTAGTATTTTGTTTTCAAGTTCTGCGGTAAATTAAAGATCCAATCCTATAAAATTTTAAGAGAGCCCTTTGATACGAAAAAAATATTTAGAAAATCAGTCTACAATATTGACAGTGTGAATATAAAATAAAAAACGCAGACGAAAATGGAACCTCCTCCTATTTTGGAAGCTGCTAAAGTTACATACAAAGAAGAAAGTTATGAATACGCACACGAAACTTAACCCTTCTTTGTCAGTTTGGCAAAAAGTGCACAGCGGTACACTGCACCATTGAACTGTGGATGCCAAGTACAAGTTTTTGCACGTTCTGCGACCTAGCTCGGCGCATTCAGAAGCACCGTAGAACCGACACATAAAGGACTATAATAAATTCAATTGAACGAGTGTCACAGACATAACTCCGCTCCCGGCCCCGCCCGCAACAGATTCCTTCTACTACAGAATTCTAATAGTTCTTACTAGTAGAAGTTTCTCTACAAACACGCTGGAATGTACGGAACTGTGATGAATAAACAAGGTGTAGTAAGACGTTTTACAAAGCGTGAAAGTTCATTTTCCCGTGTAGTAAAATCAAGCGATCAGCATCGACTGACAACGATATTTGAGCGAAGTAAAATATCTTCGGTTCAAGCTATACTGAATCTAAATGCATAGTGATACAATTCATTTTGCTGCGAGCGTTGATTTTGAGTTTTACGAGTTGGCTTTTAGAACCGTGGAAGGGAACTTTAAAACGATGCCAGTCGTTTGTATAAAAGTTAGCTTTCTTATTATTTTCCCATTTCCTCGACTTGGCCGGATCTGAATTGGACGTCCTGACAGGTTCTCTGTGCTGATAATCGTTTTGAATCTACGAATATCTCTATTTTTTGAAATTCTCGGCACACGTTATGCTTTATTTTATTCAGAATTTTTATATTCGATCTCCAATGATCTGGGTCATAAAATTCGAGACAATAGTAAAAATAAATTGGACACCAACTTTAATAATTTTGTCAAAATTCATGTTGGTATGAGCAAAGTCATTGGACGTTGTATCAAAATACAGGGTGTAAAAAGACGTCTACCGAAGCCGAAAGGGGTAGGTACAGCATCCCAACACACAACCAAAGCCAAAAGGATTTTTCGAAAAAATCATTATATCCGGAGAAAACAGCGTTTGAAGATTACTGTTTGCGTATGTACTGGGCGCGTTGTGTTACGTAGATTGCTGGATATAAAGTTTTAACTGTTTTTTTTCTTTCTTAAATTAAATTATTTGGTAGGTATGGTCTTATTATGTTGTACTAGTAGTTAATATTCGAAAATAACATAAAATGACTAAGTTAACTCAAAATTCTTTTTGCGTTTTATTTTCGCTAAATATGTTTAGAATCATGTTCTGATTGCAACCCCTCAGTTTTCGGTAGTTGTCTTTTAACACCCTGTATAGTATTTATTATGTTTGTGACTTTGTCATTCGATATTTTGTTTTCGTGTCTGACACGACGACTAAAAATAAGGATTAAAAAATAAACCAATCACGATCATCGACGCGAAACAACTTTATATGCAACTTGTATAAGGTTGCTTTTGGTGTAGATAAGTAGTAAGACCAAAACTCAATATATTAGCTTTGTAACTAGTACCTATTATGTAGTATCAACCTAATTCTGGTAGAGATCGCTATTTAGCGATAAGACCGCCAATTGTATGTCATTGTGTTTTTTGTTTAGTTTTCCATTTTTGTTTATTTTTATTATGTGGTGTGCAATAAAGTATTTTCTATCTATCTTCTATCTAATTACTAAGGGTGTGATCCAAAGATCTGAAGATTGGATTTAGTACGTGACTTTTTACTCAACAGCTAAAAACAAAGATGCTCCCAGAAGGTACCCTGAAGCATCTATTAGTGAGAGCTCGGAATCTTTCTTGCTAATATTCCCTAAAGAAGAAACTTTCTAAAAGATACTAGAATTATGTATCAAGTTTAGAACTAAAGTACAAAACTAATAGTGTGCAAAACTGTCTAGGTACATTGTGTAAGTTAAAAACTAAGCTCTCGTAAGCTAAAACTTTGGTCTCGGAGATTTAAAAGTTTTGTCATAAAGGATTCCGTAACGTTTTATGAATATGGAAATTTTATCCGGGAAAATTGGATGGACGATAGATTCAAAGACATGGTTCTGCGGTTCATGTTATGAAAGATAAAATATACTATGCTGAAATGATTTTTCCATCAACACCTTTACTAGACCTAGAGTGGTCGCAGTGGGATGAAATAGGCCCTATTAGTCCACCTATAATGAGGCCAAACTAGAGTTATTTTTTGAGTTGAGAGTTGAAACAAATGAGTCGTGTTTGCGTTTACGCTGTATTTGATTTCAAACACATCATCATCATCTGCCTAATAGCAGTCCACTGTTGGACATAGACCTCCCCTAATGAGCGCCATTGCGCCCTGTCCTCAGCTCGACGCATCCAGCTTCTGCCAGCAGCCTTTCGCAGATCGTCACTCCACCTGGCCGGAGGGCGTCCTACACTACGTTTGCCGAGTCGCGGTCTCCACTCAAGAACTCGTTTACTCCAGCGGTTATCGGTTTTTCGGTAGATATGGCCAGCCTACTGCCACATAAGCTTGCTAAAGTATGTATACAATGTGATTTCAAACACAACTTATGTTATTGTCAAGAAGCGACTGAAAATTAGAAGTCAGTTTTTTTGTAAACTACCTACGCATCAACTTTATATGCCACTCACAAATTAAAGAATTTTGCTCGGTAGCTCTCATCCTAACATTTCCAAAAAATTTTGAATATTGAATTAAATTTTAGCACAAAATCTTACAGATACTCTTTCCAGGTAAATTAAATAAGGCACATGTAAGTGCCTTATTTATTTTACCTGTAACTTTCAAGGACCTTATTTCAAATCAGTGGACATTTCGATCACACGTGTGATTTGTTAGAGCTCTCTAAGCTGTTAGCCGGAGCCGGGACAAAGAGCTTGTTAAGTTTGCAGCTCGCCTTCCTCGCGCAAATAGGTAACTTGTAACGAATTAGCCAGCGGCGACTGTGGACTTGGTAAATGAATCAAAACGGAGTTTTTTACTTCAACCTTGTAACATTATTTATTCTTTGCTTTAGGAAAGTGAGTATTAGCTCTATTTTCTACTTTAATATGAATAAAAAAATCTAAATTGAATACGAAAGAATAGTAACGTAGACGTAAGTATTAATTTTTTTATTGTTTTCTAAAAGAAGAGTGCTTGATACCCAGAAGATGGATGACTTGACATGAGTAAGAAAGGAGTGAGTGCTGAGATGATAAAGTAAACTGAAAGAGTTGGAGCAAATATAGTAATTGTTAAAGCTTATGCGATTTTAGTCGGAAATACCTCCTAAATGTAAAAACTGAATTATTATTGATCATTTTAGGTTTTATTGAAGGTGTATTTATATAGCCTCCTGCTGCATACAATTTCTAAGTTATACTTTAAATTGTTTAGCTGTCAATTTTTCTAAAAAAAAAAAGTCAACAGGGTCACGACTGTATCTCCAAGGCGCGGTAGACATGCTATCAGATAAATATATGTATATATATTTTTCTAAATTATGTAAAATAAAATACATTTACAGAAACTAAGCTACTAAAATACGTACATTAAATTACAAGATACAATAGAATCAGTCAAGTCAATTATTTTTAGATAATAATAATCTTTTTTGGTGAAGTTCAAAGATATCGTAGTCTCACAGTCCAGTCAAGGCACCAAACGTGCCTCGACTGCCACGGCAATCTAATTTCCCAAAGCATTGTCTGCATTGGACGAAACTGTGAAATACAATTCTTGGGTCACATCACGATTTAAAAAGTTTGTCCCTGAGCGGACTTCTGGAGAATCACTAGTCTCCTGAATACATTATACAGGTGACATAGGTATGCATCAAGTATCTGTAAGAATATGGTGGCATTCCAATTTTGTATTTGCTAAAAAGAGAAACAGCATCACGTCTGCATCCCCACGGAAGAGACTACATTTTTCATACGCACTGCCAAATTGTCATTGCCGGGCTCTGTAGTTCTCGAAAAGTACAATATCAAGGGACTTCAAATCAAGAGTAAATAGGTTCCTTCTAAGGTAAGCATAAGCATGCTCCATCTTAGACCTCTCTTCTGCTTAACATCAGGCAGAGTGAGGTCAAATGCTAACCTATTTAATAAAATAAAAAAAGACTGTTCCTTTGAAGATCTCCAAGGGTCGCAGAAGTACCTAAGCATTTCAAGCTTGATAGGTTACACACCTTAAAAACCATCACCATCATCATCATCCGCAGCCTGACTTCACCCACTGCTGGGTATAGGCCTCCCTAAGTTTGTGCCTTAAAAACCACACTTAAAAAAAATAGGAATAAATTATCCAAATCGAAAAATGTATATCAATAGTCAAGATTTGAACCCACGACCTTGAAATCGACAGTCTAGGCATTATCCCACTCGGTCAACGCGACCTAAAGAGATTTAAAATTTTAAGAGTTTCGCAAACACCTAAAACTTTTACAAAAATTAAATACAAATAAACCAATCCGTCGCCATTCACCACGAAATTGAGACGGGACTAAAACGACGAAACTTTTCACTCCAAATATTTGTACAAGTTTGATTCCGGAAAACCTTTTTTCTCTAAGAATCGCGTAAATTCATAAAGAATGAAACATTTGCAAGTGAAATGAAAGCTGGGAGGGAAAATAAAGGAGCTCGCCCGGAAGAAGGATTCTCATTGTTACTACTAGGGACGGGATATCTGCAAATTATTTCGTTTATATTTGTCGTATACTTGCTAAAAGAATGCCAGTATCCAGAAACAGTTTGTTGCGCAGGAAAATTATGGTGCGTAAGCGCGCACAAACACAGACGCAACCTCTTTGCAAAGCAACATTGGCTGAAAAGTCATGAGCTTATGTTTAATTTCAGTGATCACCAGGTTGGTAGTGCTTTCTGCAGAGTTCATTTTATTCGAGGTGGCTCACTAATATTATTAAACAAGAGTTTTAAATTTAAAGAACGCAAAGATATTGTCCACCACTCTGTAGAAAGACACATTGAAATCGCGTGCGTAGAGTTGGAGCAATTAATTGTTATAAGCGCCTATAGCCCACCATCCGCTACATTTAATACTTTTGAAAAAGTTATGGAAGAAATTCTGTTTAAAATAACCAAATGTAAGAAACAAATCCTAGTATGTGGCGATTTTAATGTAAACCTGTTAGAAAATAACTCTTATAATACCAGATTAACTAGTTTATTTAAGTCATTTAATCTTGAACCTTCATTTATGGAACCTACAAGAATTACAGCTACTTCTGCCACCTTGGTTTTAAATCCGACCATCTTGGTCAATTAATTAAAATTCAAAATCAAATAAAGCAAAATGTAAGGAGAAAAATTACTTTTGTACCAATGACCAATAATCGATTGGAAAAGTTTAAATCAAAATTAGCAACCAGACTAGAAAACCTATTTTATGACAATGATAACCCAAATTACATGTACAATAATTTTTTTAATGAATTTACCTACCAATTTAACGCAATATATACATCTAAATCGATTATGGTTACTGAAGGTTCAAACTTTTGTGAGTGGGCAACAGCGGGGATCCATAAAAGCAGACAAAAATTGTATGAACTTTATAGCGAAAAACAATATAATTTTAGTGAAGAGTTTAAGGAAAGAGTTAGAAGATATTCAAAAGTTTTCAAAAATGTGTGTCGCACAGCTAAATCACTGCATATAGGCAATAAAATTAAAAATAGTCAAAATAAAATAAAAACTACTTGGAATATTATTAATAGTGAGACTGGAAATGTTAAGGTTCATAATAATACCTACAAACTTAAAATTGGTGATTCCATCGTAAACCAAGACGATGCCGTAGCCAAGGCATTCGAAACTTTTTTTACTGACATTCCAGTCTCTACTACAAAATGTTTGAACTCTTCCCACATAATCGCAGAGTCATTTCTAAAAGATAACATACCTGAATGTAACATCAAATTCTCCTTCGATTATGTGGATTATAAAGACATCATCAAAGCTTTCAATCTCATTAATGTAAAAAAAACCACAGACCTCTGGGGAATTTCCGTTAGCGTCGTAAAACCATTGATTAACATCATTGCACCTGAACTAGCTCTCATATTTAACAAATGTATTGATAGTGGTGTGTTTCCTGATCTGATGAAATATAGTAAAATATCGCCTCTTTTTAAATCTGGTACTCACTCTGACCCTAGCAATTTTCGACCAATATCAGTTTTACCAACTTTTAGTAAAATCTTTGAGAAACTTATACTTATTCAATTACAAAGACATTTTAATATTAACAACTTACTTGACAGCAAACAATTTGGATTTACAAGGGGACGATCAACAACTGATGCCGGTGTTGATCTAATATCTCATATTTTTAATTCTTGGGAAGACTCTCATGATGCGCTTGGTATTTTTTGTGATTTATCTAAAGCATTTGATTGTGTACATCATGAAACATTAATTAGGAAACTCTACCACTATGGTGTTAGGGGTGTTGCTCTCAACCTTTTCACTTCCTACTTAAGTGACAGAATACAAAGAGTTGACGTAAATGGGAAGCGTTCTCCGGGGTCAGTGGTGACAATGGGTGTACCACAAGGATCAATATTAGGTCCATTCCTTTTTTTAATTTACATTAATGACCTACCAAAACTTGTAAAAGACAACCACGAGATTGTCCTGTTTGCAGATGACACTTCACTTATATTTAAGTTGAAACGTAAACAGGTTAACTTTGACGAAGTGAACAATGCAATCTCTAAGGTTGTAAATTGGTTCAATGTTAATAATTTATTATTAAACGAGAAGAAAACTAAATGTATTCGCTTCATACTACCAAATGTAAAACCAATAAAAACCAATGTAATAATAAAAAATGAACAGATAGATCTTGTGGACACCACTACATTTTTAGGCATAACCTTAGATAGTAAGCTACAATGGGGCCCACACATAGATGGATTGTCGAAGAGACTTGCTTCTGCAGCATACGCAGTTAAAAAGATACGTCATTACACGGACGTAGATACTGCCAGATTAGTCTATTTCAGCTACTTTCACAGCATTATGTCTTACGGCATTTTATTGTGGGGGACTGCTGCAGACATTAACACCGTGTTTGTGTTGCAGAAGAGGGCTGTTCGAGCAATTTACAATATGGGTCCCAGAGATTCGCTTAGAAATAAATTTAAAGATATATTCATACTGACAGTACCCTGTCAGTACATATATGAAAATCTGATGTATGTTCGTAAAAATATTGAATCATTTAAGAGAAAAAGCGATAATCATGATGTAAACACTAGAAATAAGGATAAACTCGCTGTTCCCACTACTAGATTAGATAAAATTATGAAATCATTTAAAGGGCAATGTGTAAGCTTCTATAACAAAGTCCCAAGCGAATTGCAAAATTTATCAATCACTAAATTTAAAAATACAATTAAACGTCATCTCTGTAAAAAAGCCTATTATAAGATATCAGATTATTTGGATGACAAAAAAGCTTGGGACTTGCTCCAACTCAATGGATCCATGGATCACCTAAAAAAATGATAGGCCCCAGACCGTGTTTGTTGCCCTGATTCTTCACGGTATTGGTCGCGAAAGAACAGGAGTAAAATTAGTTTTAACACTATTCTAAGTGATCCCTGTGGTCCTACTGAATAAATGATTTTTGATTTTGATTTTGATTTTGATTTCTCGTCCCACCCTTGTGCCCAATGGAACGGATAGCCGCTACGATCAGAAAGGAGTCGGGATGCAGTGTCTAGGTGACGAAGATCTAACCCCTTTCGTCTCCTTAGGCCTTCCACAATGAGGGCACGTTAAATTGTCGGTCCCGGCTATTTAAGTCGTTAAGCCATGACGGAGGTCTTAAGGCTTAAAAAATCCGTCACCAGAGTTGGTCACTGACTCTTACGAACTTTTATATAATGATATAATATAATATATAATGCTGGACATTTCACACAGCATCATCTAGCCCCAAACTAAGCAAAGCTTGTACTATGGGAACCAGATAACTGATATACTACTTATATACTTTTTGTTTGTAAATACATACATATTATACATAGACACCCAGACCCGAGATAAATATTTGCAGATCATACAAACATTTATCCCTTATGTTGTTATTGAACCCGCAACCTTCTGCGTCCCAAGCGGGCTTTCACCCACTGCGCCACAGAGGTCGTCTAAGTTAACTTACTTTCTTACTTTAAAAAAATCCTTGCTTTTTGATGATTATAATTTCATTAATATTAAAGAGGCCTAATTCTTTTATAATCCAGTCTCTAGATCTACTCTCAATGAGGTCCATTTATGCATACGAAAACTTATTACGATTTCAAGCGGAAAAGTGAGAAAATACCATTTTATCTGCGAGACGCCTTCGGGATGTTTGAGATTTCTTTAAAAAGATTTTACTTTTAAAATGTGCTTATACGATGACCCAAATCCGTTGAATTTGATTCAATGAAATTGTTTATTCATCGAGTTTCTATCTAAATCCGATACTTGTGTTATTGAATCAGAGCAACACAATACAAATTGATTTGATTTTTTATCGGAATCTTAGAATCATCAATAAAACTAGTGTAAACTGAAATAGTGCATTCAGATCACGATTGGTTGTACGGAAATACAATAGTTTTATATCGGTGTATGTTTCGTTCAGTTTGTTTCTCATGTTTTAGTCTAAACCATCTTTATTATAAAACTTAGTTACTTAGTTCTACGTAGTTCAAGGAACATTTGGCCCTCGGCGTTCCTAGTAACTTTTAGCACAAAAAGCCTGCCTAGAGAGTCGGACGGAAGAATAAACAACTTAACTTTGAAGTTGAATAAGAACAAAATGTTTTTTCATTTCTCTGCTTATGATGACCTTATCTCTACGGTAAAACAGAGCCGAATTTTTGATACGAATTTTTGTGTATAGATGATTTTCAGTTTTATGGCCTCGTGGTCGTGCTTGCTTAGTCGTTCTTGATAGATCGTCGAAGTTAAGCAACGTTCGAAACGGTCTGTAAGTGGATGGGTGACCGCCAGTGGCATTTTCATCTGAGCGCTTCCGTGCTTCGGAGGGCACGGTAAATTGTCGGTCGCCTTAAGGTGACGGAGGCCTTAAGGCGGCCTAAAAACTCCGTCACCAGAGTTGGCCACTGACTCATACGAACTTACTTTAGTTTTATGGCCGTTGCATAAAATATGTTTTTGCCTAACTCAAATGTATTTTTGAAGTGAAAACTTCTTTAGGCGCGTTTGGCAGTTTTGAGATGAGAAAAAATTCTTGGATTCGCATCAAAAAGGTCACGTGCGAGTCACGGAACTGCTTACCGATACGGGGTAGCTTGAACTGTTCTACACACACACACAGGGTCACGACTGTATCCCCAAGGCGCGGTAGACATTCTCTCAGATCTTTATATTCCAGATCCTTTGAAGATGTCTAAGGGGGTAGTCAGAAGCATGTACAAATACATATTTGATACATGCTCACATCTTGCAGAAGTTAGTATTCCATACGTGACAGGTTGCAAGCCCATCGCCGCCTATAAGAATACTAACTGGTTTCCTCACGATGTTTTCCTTCACCGTTGAGAGGTCGTGTTAAACCGCATATAAATTTTACGAAACGCAAAATCCATTGTTGCACGGCCGGGATTCGATCCCACGACCTTCGGATTGAAAGTCGAGGTACAACCCCATTCGGCCAAAAACAAACAGTCAAGTGTAGAACAGTTTCGGACAAATAGTCAAGTGTAGAACAGTTCAATTGCTGGCAGAAGTGTTCTCTACACTTGACTATTTGTCAAGTGTAGAGAACACTTCTGCCAGCACTCCTGGAGTGCCACTGTTTTTTATTCGGCTGTAGGAATAGTACCTAGACTTTTGTTTTGAAGGCCTTGGCGTTCATCATAGGCCATGGGTAGGTACTAATACCGTTCATCATAGTTTCTTCGTTTCGGAAAACGTATATGCACGTGTGCTTTTCTTGTTTATCCCTTAGAAAAACAGCGATTTTCTTTATGAAATGCAGGTTTATATTGATATGAATTTAATTCAAAGAGGATGCAATGCTGAGTCATATAATGAATATACTTTACATGTTAGCCATTAGTGAACCATTCAAGCCTTTCTGTCTCTGCACAAAGCTTTCATTGCATGGTATCGTTTAACAAGGCCTATTATTTACAAGTACTAAAATAACTAAAGATGTGAGTAATAAAATCCTTGTTGATAAAATCTTGGTATGCAGTAAGTAGGTATTTAATATACCTATTACTTGTTTTTACTTACAGGAGCGTGTTCAGCATTAATAGTTAGTTTAAGTAGCTTATGACACAGGTAATATTTAGGGAATTTTAGCGTAGGTATCATCTGAAGTACCTATGTTTATAGGAACACAAGCAGAACAGTCAAGGATACTATACCCTATCAAACCCCTGGCGTATTGCGTATAAGGTTGATTGCAGTGCTGAGAAAGTCAAGGAACATATCGCAGCTGTCAAAAATCTCCAGATGTATAAATCAACGATAGCGGAGCACTTGCTTGATAGAAAAATTTGGCTTTATCGGCCTTTAAAAAAGTGTTGTTCATACCTACATTTACCTGTACAACCGTGAAATACGGCCGCCGTTTCACAGAATCAAAACTGTAACTGGCTTCACCATCTACCTCACACAAAGAAGATTAAAAATTCCTTTCGAGTCACGAGCAACTTTTCGCAATCCTTCCATTATTACAGTCTGCATTGTACACACTCGGGCGAGGTCGCGAGTTCGTTAGCTACATGAAAAGCAGCATTAGTGGCTGAAGACTACTTTTACTATGTAATCAGGCATAATCAGTCGAACATTTAAGTACTCGTAGGTTGCACTTCACTTCATCATTACGCCGAGGCGCTTCATTATTATCTACTCGTATATCTATCAACCTTATACTTCTAATTCTAAATATGTATAAAAAAGTAAAACCTAATTGAGCCGAAAGGCACACTCGGTGACTAGTGACAACATTAATATCACAGAATGACTGATTTGATGATGGAGTAGGAGACGTTCAGGAGAACTCGACGACGACCTCTGTAGCGCAGTGGGCGAAGGTCCGCTTGCGACGCAGAAGGTTGCAGGTTCGATCCCCGGGTCGAGACAAATGTTTGCTGCATATCGGTCATGTTGTACCCATAACACAAGCTCTGCTTACTTGGGGGCTAGATGATGCTGTGTGAAAAGTCCAGCATTATTAAAAAAACAGGAAAGAATGACTGATCTGATGATGGAGTCAGGTCCAGAGGAACCCTTCGTTGAAATACCTGTTTAAGCTCATTTTAATCAGCACGCAGTTTGGGTTTTTATTTCTTATTTTAGTTCACGTTCAATGTAGAGCTTAATAATTAATTTGGAACAAACATGCCCTTGAAGTAAAAAAGTTATTTTAAAAATAACTTTAGGTTATGCTTCTATCGGTTTTCTATATGAATGTGTCAGCGGATTATCCGGAGAGCCGCGTAACATTATCTCGCACTAGCGGCCGGCTGTGGTCACTAAAGGTCAGAGCACATTTGTCAGCATCGTACGAGATAAACACGCCGTTTTTAGTATTTATTCTATGAAAGCTGGCACATTTCATCACCGTATGCCATATAAAATAAAATGCAATAGGAATCTGAATGCTGACGACATATGCGTTCAGTTCATAAATATGCCTTTGACCCTCGCAGACTGCAAACTTTTTATCGGCCGATAGCTGAGACGGAATATACTTCGGCTTACTTCTCCATACTCATTAAGATAAGATAAGATAAGATAAGATAATTTATTTGCCAGAACATATGTGTAACAACAGTAACATCTTAACATAGGGTATTCTTCCAATTATGTTCTACCTCACTAGTCAGGCATGCAAATATTAGGTACTAAAATGGATACATTATTAAGAAAATCTAGTATAATCACAAAATTGATGTCACAGTCATTAATACAATTTATAAATACTTAAATAATAAAAGCTTTCTATAAAATTAGTTCTATTATTAAAATTGCCTGTCTCTGTAAGAAAAGTATTGATCAAGGGAATAGTAGCACCTATCCATCAGCCATTTCTTTAATTTAATGTTAAATAAACCTCCAGTCAAATTTTTGAGGTCAACTGGCAGGTTATTAAATATTTTAATTGACATAAAAAAGGCCTGGGGTGCTAGCCAAGATGACATTGATTCGATTCCATTCTACTGCTGATTTGGCGACTTTGCACTCAGTTTGCACTTGATTATGCCATAGATTACAAAGAGTATGTATGAAAATAACGCGTCATAATGAATGAAATGGAAAAATTGGTAGAATTGACATGCGCGATAGATACTTTGTTTACATTTTTGCTCGATGACTAGGCGGTCGCAGAAACCCAGTTGTAATCGCCAGTCGCCAGTAGAAACAAAATGGCTTCTTCAGCTTACTTCAAATTGACGTCTTGCCACCAAGAGTTGTATTTTTTATCCGTAATTTCTACATAAAGAGCGTTGCTGTGCTCATAATTGGATTTTCATATTTTTGAAATAATCAACTTATTTCAATGAAGTAACTTAAAGCTATCGCTTAGAACTTGAAACAAAGATTACCTAAGTAATAGGTACACACATGAGTTTCCTATAGGGGTAGACAGACAACACTTATTTATACTTGCTTCAATTCTTACGCACATTTCTCGCCTTGTTCCTCATTACATTTTTCATACAAGCTCGCCTAAGACTTTAGAGTAACTACATTCACCTATCCTTCCCTTAGCATCCTTTCCACACATATTCACCTCATACCTATACCCTGTTTGGTCAAACCACTTTCATTCGTCACCTCTGCATGATCTGCATGATCAAACCATCTTAATTTGCCTTTCTCAATCCTCATCACTGCTATTAAGCACCTAATACGTTCTTTCACTCCACACTTCCCTGAACGCACTGTATCTTACTCTACCATTCAAAGTTACTCTAAAAAACACTCGTTGATATTATGCAATGCTCTTATTTCTACAGCAATCACTCTATCTATTGAAACAAAAATATAATCCACTGATATTCCTTCATACTGTTCATACGCTAGACTATGCCTGCCCTATAAAGTTGTATAGGTACTTATACTTACTTATAATAAAATTACAAATATGTACAAAATATTTATTACTGAATAGGTACCTACAATGAAACAGTTTTATTTGCAACACACAGGAGAAAGTAGGTAAATATCCACTCCACGGGTTATGTATTATCCTTATGGTTAGCTCCACTGCCTACAGAAAGCGCAGGTTCCATTTATATACTGTGATTGAGCTCTTCAAGTTACTCCGGTTCTGGAGTCAATCGATGACTGAGGGTGGCAGACACTTGCGTGGAAAGCAGGAGAAGGCGCAGTGGTCGTTAAATTATATTGTTGAGGTCCTGTGCGTCTCATCTTTATATTTTACCACGGAAATAGTATCGAAAGCACATTTCATTTTGCAATGCTGCGAGTTCATTTTTGATTCGGGTACTGTTAGATCCGATTGTTCTAGCTAGGTACGGATGCTTGGCGTTGGCTATAAGGTCAAGATATATAAATAAGTGCTAAAAATTAATATTTGCAAATTCACACAACAACACAGAAAATTTTGACTTTATTTTGACATCGCAAAGATCGTGGACCTCATTGTTGCTTTGTTACTATATGGTATTCTGTGGCAACTATCTATCCTCGCGGTGTCAATTCGACGTTTGATAATGCCAGGAACTCACCTGCCGCGATATTTGGCATAAAATGTATGCAGTGCATAGGCAGTGCTATACAAATCGTGCTAAATAATGTTATTCGCCGCACGTGAGTAATAGTCATTATCTGTCTATTCCACTGTCTATTTCTACTTCCATTATGGTGTTTGGCTAGCCCCCCTGGTTTTGTGTCATCGTCAAATTATATTTGGGGATGTGCAGTCTGCTATCGGAAACATTTCTCAATCTTCTTGATCGAAGTTCTCCCTTCTTCCTAAATAGCTCTGGGTGTTGTTTTACGAATTCAGCTGCTTGTTTTATGTACAGACAAGGAAGAGGAAGAATTTGATGTTTCTTAAAGAGAGGTGTAACCCACCACCCCCTTTATACTGCTAGACACACACATACATCTAGGTAAATGCTCTATGATAATAAGTAAAATATATAGACCTGATTAGAAATACGTAAATATATTTATAAGGTTTCTGGCGCTACCTTTATTTAGTTTTGATTGAGTTTTTGGTAGGAAAGAGGGCCCCTCCGGGTCCGCCCTCTCTGGTGATCTTCGACCCTTACTGGACAGATCTCCCCCAGACATGCATTACGATAAGATAAACATACATAAATTATGATGCAGAGGAAATTTGCAGACCGACGCGTGACTCTAATTTAATTCAGCCCGCGATTCTAATAAGTAAGAAATATAAATAATACAAATGATCTCACTGAAATCCCATGACATCCCGGGATGCCAACTTAAGTTCTGGAAGCGGCGCTAGGTGGTGTCGAGAGAGTGCTAGCTACACCTGACCATTCCACCCCCGTCAACTCAGAATCCTTCGGGCTCGACATTTAGCAGCTAGCGGTGCCAAACGCCGACGGCCGATTAAGTACAGATTTATATCCCAAAAGTCGTCGTAAACTAGGCCAGACCCTGTTTAGCAAACAGGCCCTACTTAAATCTAATGTCGATGGTTTGTTTCGAGTGTGTCATATTCGCCTGCTCTTGGTAAACAACCGCATCTCTTAGGAATACTGTGATGTTAAATATTGCAAAGTTTACTTTAATTGGTAATTCAGTGATTTCTACACTTTATCCATAGATAGACTTACACATACATATTCATAAGGGTTGTATAAATATAATAATGTGTATCAACGTGATAGTTCTCCAAAAATGTGAAATAATGTGATAGAGTAAACATATAGTATAGAACATATTATACTTATTTATAAACTAATGGTCACTTACCGGATCAGCCAGCTTACCCCGCATTCACACCTGCACCTACCTTACGTCTTCAGTTTACCTCTGCTTACTAGCCTCACACACCCACGCACTTCAGGCACAACCTTTAACACTCCTAGCACTGATTTTAATTCTATCTCACATACACCGGTAGCAAGTGACCCTTCCGCGCCTCTCGCGTTCTCTCAAACATCACCCACGACCCGTCTATTAATCCCGATTCTCTCCGTCTCCCATCGCGACCCCAATTCCTCTCCCCTCGCCTCGTCTCCACAGCTCCTTTTAAAACCTCACATTGTCGCGTACCCCCGCTCCAATCCCAAGTTTTCATTTAGGTAAAAAATCCCAAAGTTTCAAAAATGCCACGCACACGTGTGTCGGTCGGTTGGAGCCATTCGGCTGTATTGTCCACTTAAACAAAAGCAATAAAATAGTGAAGTTTATAGCTGTTTCTTAGCATTTGGGTTCCTTGCCAAATACGGAGTATTGTGATGTTCAACATTTGGGTCCTCGCTATATGGCTACCAGGTTTGAGTGCAAAGTAGATAATGTCGTAGGTATAATTATATAGCCAGCTATAGGCAATAGGTTTCATTCGGACTGAAAGGTATGTCCTCTACTTGTAGCACTGAGGGACCTCGATGAGCGGATACCACAATATAAGAACAAACTAGTGAGTGCGGCTTCACCTCAAACTCCGTATTATTTCGAAAAGCTATAATAGCTAAACACGTCTTCATATATTATTTGATTTCATCAATAGTTATAATGTAGATAAAGGTAGTTCCATAATTCAAAATAATTGAGGGAACCCATGATCGATCTCTCCACACATCTGTTTGGGTTGAGTTAACTCAACAAAAAATAAGGTAATAAATATTGCATTGTAGCATTTTGGCTGTGTTATCTTAATTTTGCGCAGACTGAAACAATTGACAGCCCTGCTGGCAATATCCATAAAGAAAAAAAAAAGGAATTCAAAGCGCTTTCTCAATATGGGTTTCAAAAATATTGAAACAAAGGTTCTGACGTATTGTAAAACTAAGCGGGAGTTACAGAGGTTTACAGGGTTCTAAATAGTGCGCTCCACATAAAGATCGTAAGCATCTTTTCTGAACTCTGAATGCTCTTATAAAGTCTCCACTGTTACCCCATAGGAGCAAACCATATTGCAACGCAGAACCGACATATCCGTGATAAGCACTGAGAGCCACATCTTTTGAGACTGTCTCACGTAACCTTTTTAAAACATAAGCATATCTACCAAGTTTTTTACACATCATATTAATTTGAGTCTTCCAGTTAATATTTTCATCTAGATGTATACCAAGAAATTTTATAGTTGAGACTTCCTCAACTTTTAAATTTTGAAAAGTTATATCAAGTTTATAAGGATAGCGATGGTTTGTTTGGAATTGCATAATTTTCGTTTTTGTTATATTAACCCTAAGATTATTATGGCTAAGCCAGTCAACTATTTCACACATCGTATTTTTTATGTCATTTTTAAATGAATTGGGGTCATTACTTTTTATAATTACTGTTGTGTCGTCTGCAAATAGGACAGTTTCGTGGTTTGTAGCTTTAGGCAAGTCATTAATGTATAGTAAAAATTACGAGCCGAAGTATGTTCTAGTCTTTCTTAAACTTTCGCTATCACTATTCATAAAACTAAAACTATCGCTCATCGACGGGGGCTCCGTCACATACTCCAGTTTGCCCGCGACCACGCCTGTTGCAACACAGGCGAAACGTCGGGAAATAATAAAATAAGGTACGCGATAAATTTTAGTTAATACGTAATTATGAAGTATGTTCTGTCTCAACTATCGGCCGATAGAAAGTCTGCAGTCTGCGAGGGGTCTTACACTACACAGAAATGACGTAGTAGGTATTTTCTTATAAATTGTACGGAGCGAGAATAACATAAAGTTTCATTTATTGGAATTTAATACGTACGTGAGCTTATCGTGTACTCTACGTGTGTCTTAGTACCGATATAAAGTGGTGTTCATACTGGCAGGTTAATTACCCGCATACTCTGCCTGATCAATTAACTGAGACGACGCTTTGACGATTAATTATTAATTCGATGTCATTCCCGTAGAGACGCCGCAATTAGGTAAACAGATTGAGCGAAGTACACACTGAATAAACAGATGTGGGAAGAATTGATATTAAAATGAATGAAAATAAATTAAATCAAGTATATGAGACAATGTTATAAAAATTATAATACACAACAGATGCACATCACAAACTTTAACAGGAATGTATCAAACAAGGATGAATTACTACACTCTTTGGCCAAATTCGTAAGCGAGGGTCCTTTCGTGACACATGTTCATGAACTTTTTGTGTGTGAACCTGCCCTTACCTCATTCAATACTTCCTAGACGCATGATGATTCTGTAGTTAATAATTTATGTGATGGGTAGTTACTCAGATTACCAAATATTTAGTCGGTATTTGTTCGCCTTAAAAATACTAAAAAAAAAATGTTTCACTGGTACAGCTTCCTGTTGAGTTAAGGTATACCTACGTCGCGTTGACTTAAGGCATAAGGGTATGTATTTTTTCCCATTAAAAATATAATTTCATCTAGTAAAGATGGTCTAGATGCAG
This sequence comes from Epirrhoe alternata, assembly GCA_963565295.1. NCBI lineage: Eukaryota > Metazoa > Arthropoda > Insecta > Lepidoptera > Geometridae > Epirrhoe > Epirrhoe alternata. Next base: position 3,728,853 of record OY751381.1, on the reverse strand, counting down.
TTTTCCTTTTTACTAAAATCTAAGATTCCTAAGAACAGATCTTCGTATTTCTTATAGTTTCAGACTTTCCCATACTGACCGTTCTAAATGTTACACCCTGTATGCCTGCTATAAAACGAATTTAGGCTACTCACTCTACTCAGCAAAATAATGCCTAAGTACTCTATATCATCCTTATTAAGTTAAACTTTGAATAAACTAGTTTAACTAGTAATTCTTTTTTAATATTTTAAAGCAAATTCTTTGATAATAAAAGTATTTCAATAATATCAGCTGAAAAAATGCAAGTTTAAAAGCATGAAGCTTAACCAGACTCAAGCATTTAACCCCTTTTTCCCGAGTTCACAGCATCGACTCAAACGGGATCCAGCATCGCGACTCAAGCGGGAAATTCACGGATTTAATATTCCCGACAGTGTTGTACAGGTTGTCTAAACAAAGAAGTTGCATTGACTAGTTCAACAAACTATAAAATAAATTTTTTTTGCTGGACTTTTTACATAGCATCTTCTAGCCCCAAAGTAAGCAGAGCTTGTGTAATGGGTACTACATGACTGATATACTTTTTGTTCGTAAATACATACATATCATACATAGAAAACACCCAGATCCGAGACAAGAATCTGTAGATCATACAAACATTTGTCTCGCGGTGGGGATCGAACCCGCAACCTTCGGCGTCGCAAGCGGACCTTCGCCCACTGCGCTACAGGGGTCGTAGATATAAAATCAATGCATCTTTATCTTTCTTTGTCTCACCCATATGTTTCATTGTCTAACCCATTTTCTTTTTTCGAACAATCGAATATCCAACAAAATTCAAGCGGTTTCAAAAACAAGAAGAGTCCTAAATATAAAGATGATAGGCATAAATATGGTTGGAAGTAAGTAGGCCTAAATGGTAACACCTAATTCTAAAAGTAATTGGCTGTACATTACAAATGGGACTCCTATGTTGTGTTGTTGTGTAACACCGAACTGGTATCAAGAAACGCCACAAATCTCAGGCTTGTGGCATGCTAACTAGTAGGGATGTGACGTGTGGTTCTAGAGATGCATGGCTTTGTGATGCAATGATAAGATATTTAAGTCAATGCTGGGTTTACCCTCTCTTAAAATCATATTTGGCATATGCCTACGATTAGAAAGCTAGTTTTCATTATCATATCATCGTTTGTGCCGACTACTGCGCACACGACTTTTACTATCGGTGACAACAATTAAACTTTGTCTTTTAAACTTGCCACAACGATTAGGTTGGTAATAACTTATAGGCTTTAGTTGGCTTAGCATGACTGATAAACGGGAATATTTTAATGATCGAAAACATGACAATTTTTAGAAGTTATTGAGACAATTTTCACAAAACCGTTTACGCAGTATAAGACGGTTAAGATTTTAGTCGGGTCGTGTCCCATCACTACTTCCAGTACATTTGCATAGATCATAGTAAAGTTATTGCTCATGCTAGGTGTGTTGTTTGTGCATACTGGCGGTTCGAGAAATTATTACAGCTGTATTTCAAGGAGTCTGTTGTTTGACGTCTATTTCTGGTTCATTAACATGACATTGTAAAGAGCAGCGGACTAGCCACTGGCAAAATAATCCGAGCCAAACATGCCATCTCTACCAAAACAAATGCCCGGAGGTTTGTTAATGCTTTTGATGGATCTTTGTAAGCGCTACATTTCTTGTATAAAGCTAGTAGTACTAGCTCTAAGACCGGACGGATTTTTAGTTAATGAAATCGATTCACGACTGTATCCTTGATGCATACCTCTTACATATATTTTGTGTATATTCAGTGACATCAAAATAGGATCATAGACGTAGTGTCAACTTTTAAAGCATCTAGCTTTAAAAGTTGACACTCCGGCTATGATCCAATGTACTCGTGGCAGTCAGAGATTCAAGTCTGAAATGACATTGGTGTCGGTCAAAGGCGCGTCTTGATAAAATATGTAAGCGTCGAACTGTTACCTCGACGCTCACATTTTTGTCCTCATATATTTTAGACAGGCACTCGACTTTTACTATACATATAGATACACGACATACCGACCGATCAAAGACGTGCAAATTATCAAGAACAGTGTTTCCAAAAAAGCTAGGATTGTTAAAAGGCTCAATACACCCAGTTCTTTTGACATCAAATAGGTTCAACGTTCTACATAAATGGATAACACGCATCCCCAATATAAGGGCCAAAATCCCCACCACAAAGAACCACGCATAAAACAAAACCTCAATAATGAGAGATCAAAGGCTGACCTCGTGTGCACTTGTCCCAAGGTTTTGAGGTGTGCCAGTTTATAAGCAACGCGACTCGCGGAAGAAATCCATGATAGTAAAAGTGTCCCCCACACAGTAATAAAAGGATGTCCTAAAGTATAAGCTTGTTTGTATGTTTGTACTCTACGCTTAAACGTCTGAAATAATTTGAGTGGAATTTGAGGTGGAAATACTCTGGACTTAGACAATTTTTTCCTGAAAAACTTACTGTTTACGTGATGTACAGGCACGGCGAAAAGTCACGAACTATACAAGTTTAATGGTGGTCACAAATTCACAAGAATAGTGACTTTGACGCTGTGAAGTCTATTTCGATTATATATTTGCTTAGACTAGCAGAAAAAGCGTAAACAATCTTTAGATGCAATAACGAGATTATCGCTCACCGCTTTGCTCATATCCCTCATGCGCCTAAAGGCCTTATTGCAGAGCGTAATTAGTCCGACAAAAAGGGCATGATTGTGTAATCTAACGTCCCCTCAAGCCCATGGGCCCTATTGACCTTTGTCCCGTAATGAAGGCCGGCATCCGGGCCCGGGGCGGCCTGCCACCGTTTATGACCTGTTTTTCTAGTAAGGTACACACTTGTTATGTACGCATATTCTATGTGTGGAATTTGTTTCATCTATGGTGCTGAGAAGATTTTGTAAAGACGATAGATTGAGATGGATATTAATCTACATCCTGCCATCAGATTCATAAAAAAATTATATGCAATTCCAACAAGTATACTCTCGTCATCATCTCTCGTCTCATCGTAAGGAAACTAAAGGTCTAAACAATACTGTGTAAAGAACAAAAAGGCTCTTTGAGGTTCAATTGAGTTAGTGACACAACAAGATGAATCTACTGTTGATCATGTAAACATTTTTATCGCCGTGAAAAGCAAACATACCTTTTCCGTACACTTTTAATTTTCCTATAAAAAGCCTTCTTTTTAAAACATTTTACTACCAAATTATACATTTAAACAGATTTAAAAGCCACAGCTACAGGCTACAGCGCACAAACACTGGATACGTCAAAGTGACACAGTGGCCACTCCGTAATTACGACTACACAAAGGGATTTTAATACAAGATGAGCTGTGAGCTGTGTGACGCATTGTGTGCATAAATGAACACAACATGGGCTACAAGTATGGTACTTGTGTAATAAAGTGCAACTCAGACAAGTTTTATATGCAGTTTGAAGGTTTATAATTTTACACAAGGGCAGGTCCATGATGATGATGACAAAGGTTTAATATACCCACGAAATGTAGGTAGGCCTTCCGTGCTTGGGATATACAGGGTGGATTTTTGAGATGGGTCATAGAGAGAAGTGAAGTCTATCTTAGACCTCACTACTGTTTAACATCAGGCAGAGTGAGGTCAAATGCTGACCTATTTAATAAAAAAAAGAGGGCATGTACCTTAACAGGTTTTTGAAAAAATGTACTGTCAGCGACAAAAATACTAACTGTAAAAAAAATATGCTAATCGAATCAATTTAATCAAAAGACTATCTGGCAATTTAAGGTTTGAGCACTAGAAATGTCAGAAATCGACAAAAGCTCTTTTCATATACACATTTTGTACTAAAATCGAATAAAATCGAAAATTATTTTGATTTTTTGCATTTAAAAAAAATCTGTGAATGCAGTTCAAAATATCTCAAAAAGTTAGGGAAGGTCTCCTAAGAGCGTTTTCTTGTAGCTACAGCGGTTAAGGTACCTGCCCTCCATGGTTCATCTCAAAAATCCATCTGTATACCTAGTCATGGTTTTTGTTTTGATAAGGGTTTGATTAAGAAAGTTGGTAACCAAGAAAGACTTTACCGTCAAACTAATTCGAAGGCTTATGACCAAAAAATTACAGTGAAAATAATAGCAGATATTATTTCCTTCATTGTTTTTTATGAAGTTTTTCTTTTTTACAAAATCAGGTTTTACGGAGTAAAAGTTAAATTAACCTCTGAAATAGGTTACTCAATGACAAACACGAAATAATTCTGCCATTTCGAAATCAAGCAATATTTGGCAACAAGTTTACTAAGCACAAAGTTTGTTTAATTAAATCTTTGCGACGATTTCAAAACATCTGGTCCAAGATTTCTTTGGGGACAGACTTGGAATTTAACTTTGTGGCTTTATTTGGGGACCTTTGCGGTTATGACTTTAATTTTACCTTTAAGTTTGTAAAGAAATAAATTGCCTACTTACCTGTCCCAAGTAAACTTGGAAAAGAAAATTAAATTTTAAATTACTTATACCTAATTAAGTATTGAGCAAAATTTTGTGTACTTACGTGAATTTTCTTGAAGTGACGTTGAAGTTAGAGCGTAATAAACCAACATACCTGAATTCCTGTAACTTCCATTCTGAAAAAAACTGAACAAACTAAACAAGTAATTCTGTGCAATAATAATTGATGTGTGTTGTAGAAGTGATAAATGGCTAATTTCGTTGTAGTTTCTTATTATGCAATTTAAAGCTGATCGCACAATAATATCCGCTCCGTACGCGCCGCAGTCATTTTTCTATAGAAAAATAATGATGACGTCAGAAAAGCATTTCCTCTATTGGATTTACTGTTCGGCGGATACTACGATGAGCTTAAGAAGTCAATAATAATCTAGTAGCTTTAAAGAATACGAACATTGGAAAATGAACGTTACAAGACAGGTTCCAGCGAGGAACACAGAACGTAGTGCAAGCGTAGAAGATTATCTAATCTCAAATGTCAAGATCTCAAGGTTCAAACTACATTGCTACACTATTCCCTACTCTATTTTGTAGAAAATAAAGTCCCTTTCCTGTTTAATAGTAAACATGTCAATGCTCAAAGTTAGTGAACGAATATCGCAAGCCGTTTTGCTCGCTTGCTGTAATGGATACGTTGGTAATGGTTAAATCTGTCAAAGAATAACTGCAAACTTGCAGAAAAGATCCTAAAACTTGTAAAGTTACCTACGTAGTAGCTATTTGATAAATGGATGTTAAGGAAGTATGGAAAGTGGGACAAGAATTTTAGCGTCTAGTTTCAGCAGTTTTTTTGATCTCAGAGTATTTTTTTAAAGATATGGATCGATAGAAGAGTTTAGGGAATTTTTACCTGGTAGTTACAAAATAGGTTGATAAATAGTGAAGGTAACTTTCAATGTTTTATAAACACTCTGTACAAGGATGTGTATTCTATGGCAACTACGAGTAGAGAATGCAGTGTTCCAAGACAACCGATGCTAGGAGCATTGAGCTCGTGTCAGTCCTCAGATGTATTTTAGGAGTGTATGTTACGAACCAGGACTCTTCCTAATTGAAGAGAAGTATATTGAATTTGTACGCGGAGAATGGTACGAAGTTGTAATCTATTAGTTATTTAGTTAGGAACCATATCATTTGTATGAATGTACCAATTCAGTTTGAAATAACTTTTCAAAATTTAGATTGGTTCACAAAAAGTGTGTCTTATTAAGAAAAACAAAATGCATTGGAAAGACATAAATGCATCATTGCTCCGACAAGAGATAATCCATACTAATATTATAAATGTGAAAGTAACTCTGTGTGTCTATCTGTCTGTCTGTTTGTTACCTTTTCACGCCCAAACCACACAACAGATTATGCTGAAAATCGGCATGGATAAAGGTTATATCGCATGAAAGAACATAGGCTTCTTTTTATCTCGAAAAAACCCCTAGACACCGCGGGTCACACCGCGGGAACGCAGCTAGTACTCGTAAGCTCATAAATTGATAGATTCAGGAGTAGGGTTAGAATAGATTCAGGGGTGGGAAAGGTCTTTGAATAATTTCATATTTTACTTTACATTCTGGAATAAATTTAGAAATTTTCGTTCCAAAAATTAACACGAAACTCATTAAGGTGTTAAATAATTTCAACGACGGACAATTATTTAACGGCCCTATCATGGACAGTTTCAATTTTAATAGAAGCTGTCATTAGTGGTGCTGTTTGCAATGTTTAATGGCTTTCCAGTTAACTGGATGAAGTTTAATCAATAATCGACTCTCAGACCACGCAGTAAGGTCGGAAATAATAAACGTGAACAAACAATGTAATTTACACGGATAAACGAAGTAGCTTAATGGATTTTTGTAATACCTGATCTTGGATAAGATTTGACTCTCCATATTTAGATTGCTTCAAATCTATAAGTACTTACCGTTATTCTTTTCTTGAGTAGTAAAATACAGATTCGGGTTTTCTAAGTATGGTAGCTACTCAAATGTTAACAAGATGCTAGGCTCCTGTCGACTAGAGCCCCGTTCAAACGTTAGTTCTAACAACTTAACCAGAATTCAACCTGTTGATAAAACTATTCATATTGGTACGGCCCAAACCTGCAAAAGAAAAAATAAACACGATACAAAACGCTCTCCATATTCTAGAACAAAACCAATACGGCCAGCCTACCTTGACCTTCAATTGCCCTAGCATTAACCCTTTCCTCAGCGAAGTTTGCGTGAGGGAGTGAAAATGGGGGGTCTGGGAAAACTGGTGGCGAGTGTATAAGACGTGGAATTCGAAAAATTCAATTTCCTAACTGTGAATTTAGTGTAGAATGTAAGAAATAACCGGCTTTCTGTCGGAACGCTCCCTAGAGACGAAACGGGAACAGAAAAAGGAAATACCTTATGCCACATTTGTTTTTAAGCCTTTATTTATTTTTGGGCTTCCTTGCTGGTTGCGGGGAATATTTCACGCCGGATGGCAGAAATTGACTGAAGGGAACCCTTCTCTTGGGCCGCAAATTATTTGAAGTTAATTTACTTAGAATGTGAAAATACTTCGCCAAGAAAAATCTTACGTTTTGATAATTATTGTTTTCTAATAAATTATTTTCCTCGTACGGTAAATTTAAAAACGACTTTACCTACTTCAAAGTTAAGGGCAATATTTTCAAATATTAAATATTTTGCAATTTTACCAACATTAGCCTTTTCGATTCTATTATAGACTGAGAGCCAGTCGCAAGTAAAGATAGTTGGAATTACTCATAAAATATAATAGCCCGTTCGGATGCGACACTGAAGTTCCATCGTTACGGTCCCATTAGTTGTTTACTCTTACTATAGTCGAAGAGATAATGTTTTATTATTCATAATATGTATAGACATTTACAGTTTCAGTCGAATCAGAAATTAAGAGATCCTTAGACGCACTGAAGTCAACGACATAGTCCACAGAATTAGGAAGTTGAAGTGGCAGTGGGCGGGGCACATAGCTCGTAGAACTAACGGCCGTTGGGGCAGAAAAGTTCTCGAGTGGAGGCCACGCACCGGAAATCGCAGCAGAGGACAGCCCCGCACTAGATGGAAAGACGATTTTGTAAAGGTTGCTGGGAGCCGTTTGGTCCAGGCTGCACAAGATCGATCGCTGTGGAAATCGATGAGGGATAGACCTCCCTCATCGATTTCCACAGCGATCGATCTCAGCGATCTCATCGATATTCAGCAGCGGACGCTAGATAGCTGAGATGATGATGATGATTTACAGTTTTGGGAAAGTAGCTAACAAGAAATAAATGATTCTAGCTCTGCTTAACAATAATACACGGGGATTACAACAGCCTTTTCTTCTTTTCGAAATCCCTCTGAGGTTCAGGCGTAAGAGACCCCTCGCAGACTACAGACTTTCTATCGGCCGATAGTTGAGAAGAAATATACTTTGGCTCGTATTGAGTATGGAGAAGTATAGCCCGTCTCAACTATCGGCCGATAGAAAGTCTGTGCTCTGCGAGGGGTCAAAAGGTGCTAACTGCTAAGCACACAGATTTATTTTAAAATTTTGTAAAATTATGATGACTTTTATCTCTAATACAACTTAGAAAGTTTTGGAAGCTACTTAAATAGATTAAAAAGATTTACCTAGAAAGCATTTATACTCGTACAAAACACGACTTCATATTTCAATAAATCCCACAAATAGAATTCAAATGTGTATTTTGAGGTCGTTCACTCATTTCCACAAACAAATTGAGGTTATTGTTTCAGGTAATTTTGACCGCAATATTTGCGTATTAAATTATCATTGGAAACAATACCTACATAATAGGCTTAACCATCATATTTTGTTTGTGGTTAATTTGTTTCATAGTACTAATTTGGTGGGTATTTTACCTTAATAATTAAAGGCTAGGTCAAAAGTACCCTTATGCCGGTATTCACAAACATTACTTTGACGTTTCGAAATGCGCGCGGACGCACAGGGTCCGTAAATCAGTAGGTTTTTGGGACACTGTGAGACCTCATACGTTTGTGAATACCGGTGTAAGACTTGCGAGCTTAAGTATGAAGTAAATTGTTTGTGAGCACCATAGAACCATAGAACTGATACTTAAAAACCAAAATTATAAAGTAGAAATTATGATCGTAGCAAGTGAAAATCTGTAGTCTCTGCCTACCTCAGAAAAAAGCCTGAATTATGAAAGTATGTTTAAGCACGTTTAAACGGCATTTACACGATACCATTCTTGCCCCTTGCCACAGAATATTAGCTCTTTCTCCGATGAATTTGAGAAAGCAAGAGGAAATAATGGTATGCCAGAATAGTATCGTGAACCTAAATGGTTTTAGCTCAATTAAATCAGCCCATGTTTGCCTACAAAAACCTTGCGCGAGCTCCTTTACTATAAACTCCTGTTGCATGATGGCACGAAGTTTAAGATCGCTTCAGGCAATATCACAACTTCTTGAAAACTGCAATGTATACTTTGTATCTACTTCAAACTTATCGTTTATCTTTCTGACTGTTCTGCGTCTAATACGCTACTTAAAATAAGTCTTTACTAGATGATTTATACAGCTGCCTACTACCTTAAGACCTCTTGCAGACTACAGACTTTCTATCGTCCGATAGTTGAGACGGGCTATACTTCTCCATACTCATTACGAGCCGAAGTATATTCCGTCTCAACTATCGGCGGATAGAAAGTCTGCAGTCTGCGTGGAGGCTAAAGGGACTCTTTAAGCTGATCGCACATTTGTCCGCGCCGCTGTAGGTACGCGCCGCAGTTATTTTTCTATACAAAAAATACTGATGACGTCGAAAATGCGGCTAGCTTTTGCCTTCTCAGCATTTCCTCTATTGAATTGACAGTTCGGCGCGTTCGGCGCGGATGGATCGTGCGACCACCTTTAGTCCTAGGGACATAATAAAGTGTAAATCTACGTTACATTTTTGATGATTTGGACTTGTCCTTGAGCTAGAATCAACAAATATTGTCCTTATAAATCCAGTGTGAGTGCGGAGTCCGAACACAAAATATGCTGTATCTCCTTTCCTGCCCTTTGTGCCCAACCAGCTGCACCCAGGAAGAACTTGTTGCGGCTTCAGATAGGGCCATAGCGGTGGCTTTATTTTGGAGCACATGACACGATGAATGAATGAATGAATAATTCGTCCTTGTTCTAAAATCTCTATTTTCATGAATTTATGATTCACTGATTTTCAACACGGATTTTACTTTATTCGGACTTACTTCTGCATGTGTACTCTACCCACCAATGTGTAATTGAACGATAGATATGCGGAAAGTTGGAATTACTCTTGCAATTAACTCAGATAACATCGCGTTATTAGCATAATGAAGTGCCAATTACGCATTGATAATTTGGGAATTAATTAAGCGCGACAGCTCTCTGCCGCATAATTTATGGATTTCAGATTACCTAATTTGAGATATCTCTAAACTCGAGCTAATACTGCAGACAAAATTACAGATTTACATATAAATAATTACGTACATAATTTAATTTAAAAAAACAGTCTTAAATTTTGTATTACGTAAAAAAGTATAATCCAGGCTGAGGTTTACGGGAAAAGGTTATAATAATAAGGAATAAGGTAGGTATAATTTTACGGGAAAAGCAGTATTCCCGAGGCGAGGTAGATTTCTCATTGTTGACATTTATTCATTGTTTTCAAAGATGATTGAGGTTGAAATCATACACATACGCCTTCTTAAGTACATTTTTGCCACTATCATAAATTATTAATTACTTTCACAGAATATTAGAAGAGACATATGCAAGAAAAAAATATATCCTTGATACTGTGACTTCACGTAGAGTTTTCTTGCCCAAACAATGCAAACCATACGCTTTCCTTTCTTATTACCAAGACTTGTATAACAGCTCCAACAAAAACATAAACATCAAAATATATTACAGAACGCAATGTATGAGCATAAACATTTTAATTTATTTACATCATATTACAACATCCCTTGGTTAAGTTTTGGGAGAATGCTTAAAATGCGTACAGGCTCACCCGTTTCACCGTTTAATAAAACACGTCTTACGCCCTACCATATGTTCTGGGCCTAATATTGAACGCTATGTTTACTTAGGGGAATACGTAATGAATACACGCATGTTTCCAGTTTGTCCCTGTCGGTGCTATTGCAAACTATTGCGCCTTTACGACGCGTTGGGATGCCTCAACTTCTTACCGTCGACTGACGGCCGTCGGAAGCTAGGTTTACTAGCTCTTTATTACCATGTTGTAACGACAGTCAGCCATGTTTGCCAACCAAAGGATGTATGTACCGTATGTACTTACAATTACATCCTTCGTAATTGTAACGTAAGGTAACCAAATGGATATTTGAGTAAATATTCAACATTGGTAAGAAAAACACTCAACGGTAAGAATAAGCGTTCAAGATGTTCTGCGCAATTCGGCTGACGAGATCAATGAGATGAGCCAATTATTAGTCGTAGTAGATCTTCTCGGAGATATAACACATTAGATATCATTGATAGTGATCGATAACCAGCCAAGTTACTGCAAAGGAACTAAAACAAAACGTGTAAACGCAAAGTAGAAAATGGTGACAATATGGTAGGTCATATTGTCACCATTTGCTACTGCAAAGCAAACGGCCGTTTGCTGACGGCCGTCTCAGAAATAAGTTTTTACGACAATGGGTACCTAAGGTCTACGGAAAATTATGTAATTGCGGTAATATGGACCACGTGGGTAAATTGCGTTTTAATAGTTATGTTTCTAGTCGCATTCTTCTTGTCTTTGTCGTAGATATTTTTCTCAAGTAGTTTTCAATCGATTTGTAGTTTGTTTTTATTTTATGTATATTTAACGGTAAATTGTTTAAAGGGGGTGTAATTGTTTAATTAACATTAGATAATTATTTTAATTTTTCGAGTTTATCTATACTAAAGGAAAGATTTGTTTGTTTGTATGTTTGTTTGAAATGAATAGGCTCCGTAACTACTGGACCGATTTGAATTCTTTCACCATAGAATGCTACAGTATTCCCGATGAACATAGGGTATATATTATCCCGGGAAAGTGAAGTTTTCCCGAGGGATCGCGGGTAACACCGCGGCGGACAGTCTAACTTGACATGATCTTTTAGTCGTCATTCACAATTTGGATATTCATAAAATCCCACAACTAAATTTTCTATTTATACACGATTTGAATAATAAAGTTTATGTTATCAAAATATTCATATGACCGAAGTACCAAACAAAACAATTTTCTCACACGCCCGGGGCTTCTACGACCACAATTATGGAAGTGCCGTGGGCGATCGGGGCACCTAATTGAAGCTTTTATGACATAAATGCCCAATGATATCTTCTAATTTATATTCATAGGGAGAAATCCTTGCAATTTGTAAGGGTTTGTGTTTAAAATATCCATTCAAGCGGGAAAATGTGCCACTAGAATATTTTAGTTCAAAAACCTTTATTTTCAGAGGAGTTTGAATGAAAGTAACACAAGAAAATATTTTTTATGAAACGTAAACAAAGTAATAAACGGATGTCGCGAGGAAGAAAAGAATAATTTGCCTTTTGTTAGATGTATGCTTGTGCTCTAAATGTAGTGAAAACAGAATAGTGAATACTTACAGATTTTATAAACACTAAGTACTGATATAAATAAAATAAATAATTCCTAATTTTTCATCCTTATGCCGGCCACCCACGATTCAGTCTACCGTCCAGTTTGCAGCGCTGCAAACTTGATCAAGTCGGCAAAACGAAGTTCTTTTTCGCTTGTCATGCACACCCATACCAATACACCGTCAAGTATACTGGACAAGCATCCAGTCCGCTGCAGACTGGACGGTAAACTTGATCGTGTGTGGCCGGCCTTACTCTTTTATTTACAAATTTTTCAGTACATTGATTGGCGACAAACGCAAAAAAAAACTGTTGAAAATACAAATTAAAAACTAAGAAGTCAACCTGACACATCCCCAACCTGTGTTTTGATTGATTCCTGTTTTTTAGCGTAGTAGCCTAGGTATTTCAGCTGTTATAAGAACTAGGTAGCTATTAACCTAGGTAAACTGCGCTACAAGCGCTAAGAGGAAGGTACAGCTGTGAAAACGGTTTGCCTCGAATAGTTTCAGCTAGGGTTTAACTTTACGGGATACAGTTAGAACTAGCCGTCTGCAAGTTACCGTCAGTGGCGATTATTCTGGTAAACTTTGTACTTCAACTGTACCTACATAATAATAATAATAAACAGTAATTTTCTCCCCTTTGAGTGGTAGCTTTGAGCTTGTTGATGTAAAGTACACGAAGTATGAGTATATAAACACATGAGTGAGTTTTCGCAGAATTTGAATATAAAAATTCTTATAGGCGGCGATGGGCTTGCAACCTGTCACGTATGGAATACTAACTTCTGCAAGATGTGGGTATGTATCAAATATGTATTTGTACATGCCTCTGACTACCCCCTTAGACATCTTCAAAGGATCTGGAATATAAAAGATCTGAGAGAATGTCTACGCGCCTCGGGGATACAGTCTTTTTTTTATATAGAAATTTTGAATAAATTCAAGTTCTTTATTCCTCGAATAAATAATAATGCTGGACATTTTCACACAGCATCATCTAGCCCCAAACTAAGCAAAGCTATGGGTACCAGATAACTATTATATACTTTTTGTTTGTAAATACATACATATTATATATAGAAACACCCGAGATAAATATTTGCAGATCATACAAACATTTATCCCGCCGCGGGGATCGAACCGCAACCTTCTGCGTCCCAAGCGGGCTTTCACCCACTGCGCCACAGAGGTCGTCAATCTTAGCTAATAGGTATAACATTACAGGCCAAGTAGGAACTTAAGACGACGTTTACACGTTCTGGCTCATTATTCTTTCCTTTCATCCACGTCACCATAGCATTAAAACTCGAGGGGAAACCTAGCCAAACTATGGGACAGCCGAGAATCAGAAACAACAACAGAAAGCTAAATATAATATCTAAAGCCATTGTCCAAAGTAACTTCAATCATGTAAAGGCGAGGTTGACTCATAAATAAACCTCTGACCAGCAACTTGAGTGTAAAGGCAAACAAGCCAGTCTGGGCGCGTGGCCTCAGCAAACACGTCTGTTTGTAGGTGCCGCTTGTTGACATTACCAGCGCTTGTAATTGTAGGTACCGTTTGTGATTGTGATTTTTTGGAAGCAGTGGCATTCTTGTTGCTATACGAGTATATGACATAAGGCGGGAAATAGTTCTAGGGATTTGAGTAAGCAGCTTTATCATTATTGGTTTACCTTTGTTTCTTTCGCAACTTTCGATGAACTTTCATGCACAAGAGACTCATTTGAGCAGTTGAACTTATTATCACACGAGCGCTGGTTCGAAAGACCTAGTGACACGACAATAAGAAATATAATGAACTGTAGGGAAAGAGTTTAGAATTGACTGTAGGAAAAACGTTTAATCAAGTACCTACTTATGTAGCCCAGTGGGACGACTTAGGTTGGTAAACAAGAAACATATTACATAATACTAATAGCATTATTAATTATTATTTATTAAATAATAGCATTATTTATTATTATTATTATATATTAATACTCGGTAGTAACTCAGCCAAAAATAATTAACGAACTCTGTTACTCCAAAATACCGCAACAGTCAAACCAAATGACTAAATAAACAGCTCGTTAGCCGTTAAAATCACGTTTAACTATTCAACTCCTCCATAATTTTTGAAACTTTACAATAAAATGATTTATGGATCGTAACATTTTGAATTTTGTATCAAAAGGAGCGTAGAAAGGGTTCACCTGTAGAGATGGGGGTCGATTCGGTCCGAACCTTTCAAATTGCACCATTGACACGCAAAGGTTTAACATTTGGGTAGAGCAGTGCATGTTTACAGGCAAAAACATTTTAGTGATACAAAAAAAAGACCAAAGGTCAGCTCAGACTGCGACGCGTAGGAAACCTACGGATACAAAAAACAAGGGTCAGCTCAAAGCAGATTAAGACGTGAAGAAATCCTATGTTTTACTTTACTATAATTATCTCAAAGTCAAAGTCAAAGTCAAAAAGCATTTATTCAGTAGGACCGCTGGGATCACTTTGAAACGTCTTAAAACTAGGTGATTTTACTCCTGTTCCTTCGCGACCAATACCGTGAAGAATCAGGGCAACAAACACGGTTTGGGGCCTAGCTTTCTTTTAGGTGATCCATCTTAAATCTAAACTTATGATAACTTAGGTGGTACCTACCTACCAATTGCTTAAATTATATAATACAAGATAGCAGACATTGAGGACACATCAGCCGTCGAGGGGCAGAGCGACATCAGGCCACGCGAATTTATCATTAATATAATCCTTAAGTGAATAATAAGCTTTTTTTATAAGAGTATTTTTTATGTAAGTTTTAAATCTTCGAATAGGCAGTTTAGTCGCGTTTTCAGGAAGTTTATTATAAAAAAGTATCGTATTTCCCATAAAAGAACCTTTTACTTTTTCTAATCTAAATTTAGGCAAATAAAGTTTATTCTTATTTCTTGTGTTAATGCTATGCACATCACTTTTTTTCCTAAAGTTATTGATATTTTTATGAGTATACAAAATGTTTTCATAAATGTACTGGGAAAAAACTGTTAGAATATTTATTTCTTTAAAACGTTGTCTCAGTGAGTCCCGTGGTTTCAATTTGTAAATCGCACGGACAGCTCGCTTTTGCAAAACAAATATATCTTGAATATCGGCTGCTTTACCCCAGAGAAATATACCGTATGACATCACACTATGGAAGTAACTATAATATACTATCTTAGCTGTCTCTTCGTCAGCCAATCTCCTAATCGTACGAACTGCATATGCGGCGGAGCTCAGTCTACCTGCAAGTCTTTCAATGTGAGCCCCCCACTGCAAATTGGAATCAACAGTTAGCCCCAAGAAAATAGCGGTATCGACCAGATTGAGTGCTTCCCCATTTAATTCAATTTTTGTTGCTTTGTGAACCACGTTAGGCAAAGTAAATTTAATACATTTAGTTTTCTTGGCATTAAGTAAGAGATTATTAGCCGTAAACCAGTTTAAAATTAGAGACAGAGACGCATTAACATCATCGTACTCTTCTTTATATCTATCAACTTTAAAAACCAAAGAGGTATCATCAGCAAACAGAACAATGTCACACATGTCTTTTACAAAAGAAGGGAGGTCATTTATATACACTAGAAACAAGAACGGGCCCAATATCGAGCCTTGTGGTACACCCATGTCAATAATTGACCCTGAAGACCTTTCGCCACCTACATCGACCTTAAGGACTCTATTGGAGAGATATGATTGGACAAGGTCTATAGCTTTATTTTGAACGCCATAATATTTTAACTTAGAAATCAGAGTCTCGTGACATACACAATCGAATGCTTTGGACAGATCACAGAATACTCCGATCACGTCTTGTGAGTTTTCAAAGGCTTCATAGATGTGCTTTAGAAGCAAAGTACCCGCGTCAGTTGTTGAACGACCTTTGGTGAATCCAAATTGATAATTATGCAGTAGTCCATGGAGATTAAAATGAGCTAGCAATTGATTCAAAATAACTTTTTCAAATAT
Source organism: Epirrhoe alternata (assembly GCA_963565295.1). Classification (NCBI taxonomy): domain Eukaryota; kingdom Metazoa; phylum Arthropoda; class Insecta; order Lepidoptera; family Geometridae; genus Epirrhoe; species Epirrhoe alternata. The sequence continues at coordinate 3,712,687 of OY751381.1, read as the reverse complement.
TTTACTTAATGCAGGCAGAATCGAAATTGGTCTATAGTTAGCAGGGTCGCTTTCATTGCCAGATTTGAATAAAGGAATAAGTTTGCTAAACTTCATAAGGTCAGGAAAAACACCCTCGTCAACACATCTGTTAAAGACATAAGCTAGACATGGTGCAATATCAATGACAATAGTAGCTAGTATCTTCGTTGATATTCCCCATAAATCCTCAGTATTTTTGATATTCAAAGTCTTAAATGTTTTGACAATATGATCTGCGCTCACATAACTGAACTCAAACTCACTGTTAATCTGAGTAACACCAGTTTCTAGATAGGCGAGTGCGCTAGAAGCTGAGGAATTGAGTGACCGGGTCGCAACCTGGGCTACATTAGAAAAAAAACTATCAAACGCGTTAGCTATTTCAGTGTTATTGGTTAAAAGAGTATCATTAACTTTTAAATTTATCTGTTTAAAACCATGTTTTGATTTACCTGATTCATTATTTATTAATTTCCAAGTGGCTTTAATTTTATTCGAAGAAGATTCTATTTTATTTCTCAAATGCATTGATTTAGCTGCTTGACATACTTTTTTAAATATTTTAGAATAGTTCTTAATGTATAAGATATGTGATGGGTTGTGAAGCATTAGTTCTCTAGTAGCATAAAGATCATACAGTCTATTCCTACTTCGATAAATACCTGGCGTTGCCCAGTCTACAAAGCTCACACAAGCTTTAGTTAAGCAGGTCTTTAATTTAAATATTTCCGTATGCTCCTCAATAATAAGATTTGACAAACTGGCAAATAGGTCATTTGGGTTTTCTACACAAGGTAAAAGTGACATTTTGAGTTCTATATTTCTTTGAAACTTTATAATACGACTCACTGTGATGGGCCGATATGAGAACTTTACAGGTTCATTTAATGTGAAATTAGGAAAAACGACACTTTGACCATAGTGATCGGACTCAAAATTTTTTACTAAAGATTTACTAATCGGTAAACAGTTACAGAAGACATTGTCCAGACATGTGGCCGTTTCTGATGTCACCCTAGTTGGCTCATAAAAGAGATGTTTTAAATTAAAACATTTAAATAAATTAGTTAACCTGTCAGTGTCTACCAATATATCAATATTAAAATCGCCGCAGATTATTAGGTTTTTGTTACATTCAAAAATTTTAAGTAAAACTTCTTCCATAGTGGACTCATATATCCTATGATCAGCACTGGGGGGACGGTAGATACTTACAACGATATGTCGCTCTAGCTCAACGCACGACAGCTCAATAGTCCTCTCGATAGAGAGGTTAACAATATCTTTACGTTCCTTGCATTTCAAGTTATTTTTAATAATAATTAGAGAGCCGCCTCTTATGGCGCTCTTGCGTTTATATGAACTTATTACATTGTAATGGTTAAGATAAGGGAGCAACTCATTTTCTATAATCCAGTGTTCTGTGACACACATAACATCTACATTGAATTTATTTAAAAACAACTCTAATTCTAATTTTTTGCTGGGGAGACCTTGCATGTTCTGATGTACAACATGAAAGGTGCCTGTCTTACCCATTGTCGAAGTGGTCAGTTTAAATGTTGACCCACAGTCCCTATTTTTTGAATACCCTGATTAGTAATATTACTAACCCCCGGCTCGTCAGTTAATTGTGTTATACTACTTATAACACCATCAAAAATATTATATGCTAACAATTTAGCAATTATCAATTTACTATTCCTACTATGGTACATTGTACCTTTTGTCAAAATAAAATCACTAATAAAATTATTAGTATCTAAATATAAAACGTCACTATGACGACATGTCAAATTATAAAATAATAAATTAGCTTTATGAACTCTCTGGTTCTCCTTTTCAGTTGAGAACTGAGAGTAAGGAAAAGCACACAAAATTAATTTTCCTAACCCTAGATCTAGCTTCTCCAATAAAGTCTCAACAAGGTTGATTATGTCCAAGCGCTTGACACTACTACTTTCGCCTAAGTGCAATATCAAAGTGGTATTGCTGTCAAGTGATGAATCTCTCTTGATGATTTTAGTGAAGTGGTCAATGGGGGCATTCGGGAAACAATTATTAATTACATTTTGCCTCAGTTGACCACCAAGTAGCCGCCCTAAACCCTCGCCTATTTGGTCTGAGAAAATGACAGTCTTCCGGGTCTGCTGACAGACTTGTTGCTGTCTAACCGAAGACTGTGAGACATTTGCTTCTTGTGCTTCAGTCGGAGCACAAGATGAGGTTTGTTCAGATAGAGACGCCTCATTTAAAGACAGGTTTTCATATATAGGTATATCAGTTTGGGAGCTACTGTTACAAACTTGCACGTATAAACTATCATTACTCACTACATTTACAATATTATCAAATTTTTTGAGGTTATCTAAAACCTCTTGTTCTGATTTTTTGAGTTTACATGTCATTTCATGTAGTGATCGTTCAAGACCTATAATTTTTTCCGCCATATGGTCTAACTCTAAAGAATTGCGGCCTATCAGATTATAACATGCGCTTAATTCCTCTTTCAAATTACATTTATCTTTACAAAGTTTTGCATTCTCAAAAATTTTTTTGTGCATTTTAAGTTTTTTTTCAGATTTTTTAATAAAATTGTTCAATTTTATATACTTTTTTATCTTGTTGCTCCCTTTTATTGCAGGCAACGGGCCTTTACAATTTGGGGTAGAAAGGTCAATCGTTAAACTATTGGGCAAACTGCTCAGAAGCTCAGTCTGCAAATCCAGACTATTATTACAATTGTTATCTAATGGCACTTTTTGTTTAAGTTCTAAATTGTCTATTCTCAATCTACACTCAGATAATTCTTGCTGTAGGTCCTTGTTCAGCCGCAGAGCCGCCTCATAAGTTTCATGGCAGTGGTCCACTGACTGCAGCGATGACTGCAGGCGCTCCATCTGTTCCAGCACATCTTCATATTTAGTATGAAGCTCGGCGAGTTGTCTCTTCAAGCTCTGGTTTTGGCCAAGGATCATCAGCATTTCAGCCTCACTCTCCTCCTGCTCTTGAAGCAGCTGTTTTTGAATCTTATTAGATTCTTTGAGTTCCGACGTAGCCATCTTCAGTTTAGCTTCTAAGTCACATGCCCTCCGAGTCATGGTCATCTTGATTGGTACCTGAAACGCACGTCCAGCAAGTTAGAGTGGTACAAGGAGAAATTGAGGAAGTGATCTTAGACAGTGAATACAATGAAGACAGACTAAGACAGTTTAGGTAGAAAAGGGAGATTTTTAGAAATAAAAAAAAAAAAAAAATTGATACAATAGTCAGTAAATGAAATGGAAATATGTGAAAGGAGAATGTACTTGCTATTCAGGTTGCAAGGTTATTATTGATTTAGAATAATCTAGATACCAAAGCCAATTACATAGGAATAATAATGTAAAGTAGTTAAAAATAATTAAAAATCTATTTTACACATTTGCACTGACAGAAAGTTCTTATGTTTGAGTTCTTACTTATTGGTAACTAAGTGTAAGTATACAAAAACGGATTCAGCACTTTATTGCTGTCCCGGTTTCAATAAACTATTTTATTGGTGTAGCCTACTGCTTGTGAAATGTACTATAATAGGCCTATGGAAGTATGGGAACTATGTAAACAGGGAAGGGTTGTATTAGTGGGAATGTATAGTGTTTACTGTAGTGTTTATTGTGTGAGACATTTGTTTTGGACAACAACTCAAGCTTCCACTGATTGTCAAGCTGAGAGTGTAAAAAACTGCGCCTGTGTCGTGTAATGAAAGTGACTCATCGATCCCGGTGAGCGTGTGTAAGATGTTGTGTTATGTTGTGATTTCGTTAGGAAAGAGTTGGTAAATGAACACAAATACTCCCCAGGTTTATCGAAGGCTTCCAATTCGTCAGGATAAGCACAATTTAACAGCGTTCCGCTTCAGACATCAGATTTCGTTGAGTCCGTTGGTTGTTCAAAGTTCAAAACTTCATGTCACTTTATTTGAGTCAATATTGATAAAAAAAACGTTCACAAACACTAGCACTAAGTCATTGTACTATTTAGAATCGAAAGGCATAACTAATTTCACAATAAAACATAAATAAACTGGCCAAATCTCTGTGCCAAATTTCGTCTAGATTTACTCTAGCGTGATTGAGTAAAAAACATCCAAACTTATTCTACAAGAAAAATATTAAAATTAAATATCTTAATCGTAATAGTGTCATTGTCATTTCATCATTATTCATTAATGTATGAACGTCATATTTTGCTCACTTTTGTGTCTTTCTCCGAAACATAGATTCGGAGTCCGAACTGGTTCGATAAGCCATCCCTAGTCACTAGCGACCTTAAAATATCCAGTAGCTATAACTCGGGCTCTCATAAGGGAGCACTAACTTTTGCAATTTTCCCTTCTGCGAACCTCCCTTGGGCCCTTCAAAGGCGAATTACTGTTGGTTAAATTTACTCCGGCTACATCCGAAACCGTGTTTTTTAGTTTTATTTCTTTGATCAACGCTGAAAGTGAAAATTGTTTGAAACTTGTGAAAGAAGATTGGTTCAGAAGCATCTAATTTGCCGAATTCTCACCTTGCGCCTCCTTCGCACAATTCTTTTGATTCTTTTGTCGTTTGATGCGGGCCTTGGGCTTTGAGAGCTTTCAGATTATATTTAAATGATTTTTACAAAAAAATAAGGCTAACATCATTGACACTGGGATTAGCAACCAGTATACTGAAATATTCGTTAAGAAGTACCTGATAAAATTAACCTGTGTGTTGTTACTTTAGTCATAAAACACATGCTACGTCCAACTACACATGTGCCTGCATATCCCGTAAGTTAGCAATCCACACGATTGCAAGCCCATCGCTGCCTATTAGAATGAAAACAGATTCATCATCATCATCTCAGCCTGGTGCCACCCACTGATGTGATAGGCCTCCTTTTGCTTTTGCCAGACTTTTTGGTCCTGTGCATCCCTGATCCAAGTTTTGCCCTCGACTTTTTCAATGTCATCGACCCAACTTTTGGTCGACCCTGTTTTCTACTACATCCTTGGCCACCACTCCGTCAAGGTTTTACTCCAGCGACCATCACCACGTCTAGCCAGGTATCCTGCCCAATTCCATTTGCGGTCCCCTATATCGAACACTTTTGTCCGTCGACAAATTTCCGTGTTCCGGATTCTGTCGAGGAGTGTGATACCGAGCATGGCGCGCTCCATGGCCCTTTGTGCAACTCGTATTTGGTGCACAGTTTCCTTAGTAAGCGTCCATGTCTTGGCACCATATGTCATTGTTGGTAAGACACACTGGTTGAAGAGACGGGTCTTTAACACAGATTACTTCTTGATAATTCCTTTCACTATTTAGAACTCTTGTTAATGCGTGTTAAAAAAAAGCAATAATGCTGAAGGAAAATTCGTAGCCACGACTTTTAGATTGGCTAGTTATTCTTGTAAAACTAATACTTAAAGTCTACCAAAATTACTTTTAAAAGTTTAATAAAACTCTCTCCTCGCAAATAGCCAACGTATCACAGCATGTTTCAAGCCTTACAAAGCTTAAGCTTTGTTGCTTTAAAAAGCATTGACCGTCATATCGCAGCCGTTGCATAAAAGCATAGAGTAATCAGTTCAATTGAAAAGAAAACACTTCAATACTAGGATAGGATAGGTTCACGTATTTACCTACTGGTAGTCTGCATGTAACATTAGATTTTTGGTGCAAATGTGACTGCATCGAAAATTTTCAGATGGAGCTTTTTTGAACAGTTTTTTTAATTATTTCCCAGTTAAACTGTTGATTTACCAGCTTGATTGAAGCTTTATGGCGGTCAAAATTATACAGGCATCCCAGCTTCATAGCCAAATTTAAATTCGCCACACATTTTGTGACCCCATATTTCTCTCAGAGAATTCATTAAACGAACATAACTGCACAAAAGCACCATTACAGTGAAGAGTGGTCACAGCGTACAGTGAAACACAATTGTTAGCAGAGATTGTAATGGTACCTTGTTGGTATCCTATTGTATTGTGTAAAAATAGAGCAGACGAATATTAGTTTCTATCCAAAACTAGAGCACCTGGAATGCTTTGCTTTTAGATTCGGCTGAGGATCTCAAAAGGCGCACATAAATCTTGATCGGGTTTATTTATTTGAACCATTTGGGGTCGAGACCTTGGGTCCGTGGGGTTCCGGGGCCAATCGCGTCTTTAAAAATCTTTCAGGGTGTCGGGTCGGAGCGTTGCGTGATTCGAGAGTTGGCACAGAAAATCAGCATTGCAATTCGTGGCAATGCCGCCAGTATTTTGGGCATGCTTCCGACTGGCAGTAACCTGGATCAGTTGATCTATAGATCGTTTTTACGACGATCCTTAGATAGCTTGACTGATTCTATTGTATTTTGTGTGTACATAAAATGTACATTTTGCGATTTTACTATAATTTGTATTTAGTTAAAATTCTTTATCCATTTGACTTTAGCGCGATGTATTATTTATTTGGATGCTATCTAGATACCAGTTATCGTGGCATCTGATTTTCTCTTCAACTTTTGTCAGCTTTGGAAATATTTTCGTCACTTTCTATCCTTTCCCAGCATATTTCAAACGCATTAATATAATATGAAGATTGAAGGTATTACACGTCAATTTGTGTACAATGTTTATTAACATGAAGCTGTTACCCGAGAATGATGCAGTTTCTGTACACAACAATTATTATTAATGAATAATAATAGCTTTTACTGCATATTGGGTAGTAAATCAGGTGGAATCTCCCGCGAATGTTCAATCGTGCAATAACATTAGATTTGCATCAATACTAATGGTATCTAAATTGAATATAGTCACTGTTTAATGTACGTATTTCCGATATAGCCAATAATGTGGATCGGAAAAGTATTTAAGTGCTGAAGCGTGTTGGAGAATAGAGACTTTTTTACTTCTAAAATTGGCGTTAATGACTTGAATGCAAAACCATACAGATTTTGTAATTTTAAAGTGCTAACCCTAGGTATTTCTTGTGAAAGGTATTAGGTATTTCTTCTTCTCAAAATGTTCGATTCCTTGTTGAACAACGATCAGACGATCCTCCTAAAGCCAGAGTGCCTTACCGCTACCACGGAACTCTAATTGTCACAATCGACATTTTTGATTAGCTCATGTTTATCGGTTAAATTGAACATTTAGATAAGACTTTTCATTTTTCATGCAGATTTTTTCCGACTCTACTAAAAAACATAAAACAAAATAAAAGCCACTAATTAAGCTATTAATTAAATACGTTACTCGTAGTCTTTGTATGTACATACTCGTAGAACCACGCCAAATAACAAGGAGGTAGGTAATGGCGCTGCATTTCCTACCCAATCCCAATTATAACAAAAGAGATGGAAGATGCATCTTTTGTTTTTGCCCAGCCTCTAAGTAACACAACAGCTATTCAAATAATTACCTGAAAACGTTTCAAACAATGAGTAAGGTTCTACCTAAAATCTGAAAACCACTTCTTCTCACAATAGCAAACATTCTCAAACTCAAATAACTCAAATGCATCAGACTTTGTGCAATTTATACAAAAACTACTGCAATTTTAAGTGTCACAGATTTCCCAGGTGGCCAAACCACTATTAAAACTACGAAACAAAATTCATTGTTTTCATGTTTGGAAACCCTACAATAGCTTGGACGAACTGCGTTGTTCATTGTGCCCGCAGTTAGATTGTACAGTTGCCAAAAAAAAATTAAGTAAGTAAGTTCGTATGAGTCAGTGGCCAACTCTGGCGACGGAGTTTTTAGGCCGCCTTAAGGCCTCCGTCATGGCTTAACGAAAAATGTTGAAGATTGTAAAGTTCTCACCAATCAGTGTGCAAAAACATTTTAATTTAAAATAGTTGAGTCAGCTGTAGAGTCAAGGCGACTATTCTTCGAAAAAAATAAACAAAACTAACTATAATCATCATCATCATTAGCCTATAGCAGTCCACTGCTGGACATAGGCCTCCCCTAATGAGTGCCATTGCGCCCTGTCCTCAGCTCGACGCATCTACTTTCTGCCAGCAGCCTTTCGCAGATCGTCACTCCACCTGGCCGGAGGGCGTCCTACACTACGCTTGCCGAGTCGCGGTCTACACAAGAACTTACCCCAACGGGTATCGGTTCTTCGACAGTTATGGCCAGCTCACTGCCACTTCAGCTTACTAATTCTCTGAGCTATGTCGATAAATTTAGTTCTATGTCGGATAGTCTCGTTGCGGATTCTATCCTTCAGATAAACTCCGAGAGAAACTCTGACTATTATAAGATTTTAGTAAAATCGTGAAAATATGTTCATCAACTTTTACTGACTGTACAAAGCATCAAAAAAAAAACTAATAAAAGTTCAGAATTTAAACCTTTGTCTACACCGTTTAGAGCTCGCGTTATAGTAATTTCTCGAATCGGAAAAACAATTGAATTTATCAGAATGCTTATAATTTTTCTTTCTTTACTGTATCTATGGTAAACTCTTAGGGGATCAGACAAGATTTGTGCTAAAGTGATTGGCTGGCAAAAAAAATATTTTATCTTACATCCAGTCGCAGGTAAATATGCTCGTGAAAGGCCCTCTACATTATTCGGCGAAGATAGACGAATGCCGTGACGAACGTGAGGGTCTATTCGCCTGTCATCGCCTGTCATGTTCTATCCAAATAATAGTTCGGCAAATGTGTAGAGTGCCGTTAAACTTCTATGAATTCGCCTCTTGTTTGCTTAGTTATAGAACCAATCTTGCTTTGCATGTTCACAAAGGAAAGGAAATAAGTTGATTATTTAATTTTCTTTTATGTTGATACAAATGAAATTAAATAAAAAGCCAAAGCATAACATAATTGAAGTTTATTAAATTCCATTTCGTAATATGAGTAATTATAAGTTGCTTCCAGCTAACTTCGCTGGATAAATCTTTTGCTCTCTTCTTCAATGACTTGTAAGCGACAAAATACTATTCTAGATTGTTGAATTTTTTTTTGACAGTAACCAACTACAAACATAATTTTTTTACGTTCTAAAAAAATGTTTTCATAAAATATTTTTTATACTTTGCTTAATTTTAGAAATAGAAAACATGTACTTCCAGGTTTTTTTAGTCACGAACGAAAGTGTTCAAATCTTATTAACTGTAGTGTGACCTGACTGGCGCCGCCTAAATCATATGTAATAGATGGATAAAGAGGCCAATGATGATGATGACAGGTTTTTAGAAAACAAGCGAAGACTTCATAAACAACAGAACGCTAAAAAGGCGTGCCATAGAATTAGATTTGATATCGAATACAGTTCGGAGCGATTCCCGCAAATTGAATAACTTTGTGGATTGTTGTCGCCGTGCAGCGGGCCGGTAATCAAAACTTATTATTTCAATCACGTTGTAATTTCCCTGGAATCGATACAACTTCGGACCAGCTAAACCGGAAAAATGTACAGAGTAATAACTTTGTTGCATAAGTATCTACTACGAGTTTGCTAAGGCGCTGTCTCCACGAGCGAGAGAATCGCGGCGATATTATCGTCGTGCCACGTATTTCTATACACTTCTCTAGAAGCCGTCTCCACACAGCGATATTATCGCCGCGATGCGACGAGTGGCAACGAGCGCGCGAAACGTCATTACATCGTCGCTAGCCCGTCGCGATCAGTCGCGGTCAAACGCTCTCGTCAAGCAAGGACATTTCGACAAGGAAACGCGGCGATACCGTTACGAGTCGCCGCGGAAACGCTGCGATTCCGTTACGACTCGCGACGATACGCGGCGATATTATCGCTCGCTCGTGGAGATTCTCCGACGATATGAGGGCGGACTCGTCGCGATTCTCACGCTCGTGGAGACAGCGCCTTAGGGTCAAAAAAACAAAAAATTAATTAAAAAGAAAAGAAAATTTTCATAATCCTTCATAACAAATTTGGTTACAGGTGGGTAAAAATTGACTTATTTAATTGGTGAGTATACTCCGTCACCAGAGTTGGCCACTGACTCACCTGAACATACTATAGAATATTGTAGAGTCCTATTGACCGTTTGTATGTCACTCGCACGTCATAACATTTAATTCGCATCGAAACAATATCTGAATAGAATAAAATAAAAACGAATAGCAGAGCAGTGCTTAGTCCCAAGCGGGTAGTTCAATTTGTGTGGCCATATGTTTTATATTTAGCCACTGTTTTAGACAAATTGTCCGTACCTCTGCCCATTTGGGAACTATAACATTGAGCACTAGATTAATGTTTTCAGATATGTTTTTACGAGACTGGGTTTCTGTTGTCCTATGACTTTTATGTCGACGATATTCAGTGATTCAAATTCTGGATTTGGATTATTTCTATCTTATTATTTCCTTTAATTTCTATGTATCTTATGTTAAAATAAAACTTGTGTTTGAATAATGTTGTTTTAACCCAATAAAATGCTTAACAAAAGATTAAAAACTTCATGGTGTTTTCAAAGCGAAACCTTCCAGACAATCTGAAATTATTTCAAAAACTTTACGAAACAAGTTATTTATGCTAATAGATGGTTAATGATGTAATCAAGAACTTGACTAAATTATACGCTCGAAGTGTCGATTCTCAAACTTCCAAAATAACTAAAGTTATTTCGTTAGAAATTTACCTGTAGGTACGGGCAACTCTTTTAGTTGCTGAAGTAAGTTGCACTTAATAGTTAACTGCCTAGAAAATTAAGACTAATAATAAGGCGGCAGATTATTAAGGGGTATACCCAGGGCACGAGCAACTTTACGATGCCTGAGTGAAAAGTGAAAAACTAATAAAAAGCACAAATGTTTAATCATTTAGAATAATTCAAAATCTCTGAATTCTCTCTAGATCGTTGGAATAAATTTGATGATGATGCGAAGTATGTACTATCTACTATGACAATATATTTTAAAACTAGAAGACCGTCGCTATTTCGTATGAGAATATTTGGAACAAACAGTACAGACGATAGTGACATTAGGGACATTAGCGAACATAGGTGACTTCTTATTCTTCTATCATGTCAATGGCTTGCTTAGTGACTGTTATCTTGTGTTGCATTTTCATACCTATCTAAAAGTCTCTCTTGTTTGGTATATTGCGCAATAAAATCGCCCGTCTGTATGGGTTTTTAAGGGAGTTCCTAACGAGAGGAATTTAAATTACGAATAATTCACACTTCAAACGCTTCTTGAAAATTGAAAATTATGGTGAAGCGCCTGCTAAATAGGAAATTATTATACAATAATGTAGACAAAAGCTCTTTTAGGAATGTTTTATATTAATTTTGGATATTGGGTACCTACTTATTTTGCTCTGAACCGAAAACGTGAAGGTTGAAACTCACAGAAAATCTTAGTTTGTTTCTTTCGTAAGAGGTACATGTACACACAGATGCGCTTGTACAGAAATGATACTGTGAGTGTAGTTAGTGTTTGTGTAAAGAAAGAATATATATTTCAAGGAGGTAACTGTTTGTATGGGGATATCTTGTTGAGTATCTGGGGTGAACCATTAGTGTAGTTTCACTTTTAAACGAAAACATCTAAATTAAAATACTTATAAATAATGAAGTACCCATTACTCTCAATCAAATTAATATCGGGAGTCCAGTGGGCTTACGAATATAAATTAATATCGGAAAAACTGTTTCTACCCTTTACAGTGGAGAGCTCTCGACGTGCCCGAGTGTTTCAGTTAATTGAATTAAAATTTTGCTACGCAATGGCTGCTCATTTAAATTTGAAAAAGTAAAGTGCAATTTGTGATTAAAAAAAACGAAAACAGGATTACGGCTGCATCCCCAAGATGAACCCAATTTTCTCAGATCTTTTTTCATGCTTTCCAGATCGAATGATGAAAAACGAAACGTTGCATGTAAGAAACCACACATTGAAATATCTTACGAATGAGCAGCGAATTATCTAATACTCGGTAATATATTGGGTATGAGAAAAGGAATAAACGATTTAAAACTACATATTTCATGTAAGTAGTGCCCATAACGCAAGCTGTGCTTACTTTGAGTTTAGATGTTTATTTATGTTATTTATTTATTTTACAAATCTCTTGAAGCATTCTAAACACGCATCTAAGTATGTGTATTAAAAAATGGTTTCAGTTAAAACATTCACTGTCCAATGCTCATAAAAAATAAGAGCAACAAAACATTGGGGTTAAGCCAACAAACACGACCCCATCCATCACTATTTATCAATCCAAAAACCACAAGAGAAAAGAAAGCAAACAATCTGCCATTATTGAAAAACTACCATCGTACTTTATCTAAGGGAACCCCATAAAATGGCGAGTCCAAACAACTCTATAACGTCTTAGGGAATGAATAGTCAGCGGAGGGCCATAAATAAGGCGGGCGGTACACTAGCGTCAGATAAGCGGGGATCTATTGAGCTTATATAGCAGTCGGTGGCTATGGACCGGTGTGCCGTAACCCTTATGCTGGCGATTTATGTTGCACCTGTGGGAACGTAGCTTAAGATCGTGGAGCTTGAACTTAAGACCTGAACTTGGGAGCGATTTTTCAATAATGGGTAATATGTATGCAACTCATGCTTCGCAATTGGTACGAGCTAGACTTTTCTAAGTGTAGTTTCTAAGAGTAGCCATCTAGGCTATCTCTTTCTTTAGAGACAGCTATATCCTTTTTTACCTATGTTTGCTGTAGGTCCTCCTAAGCTTTTAAATGAAAATGCAATTGGGATTATATAATAATAATAATAAATAATGCTGGACATTTCACACAGCGTCATCTAGCCCCAAACTAATCAAAGCTTGTACTTTGTGAACAAAACTGATATATTACTTATTATATACTTTTTGCTTGGAAATACATACATAGAAATACCCAGACCTGAGATAAATGTTTGCAGATCATACAAACATTTATCCCGACCGGGGGATGGAACCCGCAACCTTCTGCGTCTCGAGCGGGCTTTCACCCACTGCGTCACAGAGGTCGAGGATGCAATTTGATTTTCCTTAACGTCTAAAATATATCACAGACAGGATCGTGTTAGATGGAACTAACAAAGGAAGGCCTATGAAGGGCTAAATTAGGCTGTGGATGATGGTTGTTACGCCATAATAAACTGAAACACGTTAAAATAAAGTTGAGTTTTAATCTTCATCAAACGTTTTGGCAAGCAGCTAATTTCCCAGTGAAAAAGCTGTACATCTATTTCGACCTAAGCCCCGTATATCCGGGTTTATATTTTGGCCGCGGCTAGATTTGTGCGCATAATGAGCAGATGTTGTCTCGCGCACCTAATACCGGTTTTCATATTTAATTTACACTCGCATTACGCGAGGGCCGGGGGTTGCCGGGCCAATATCCTGGAATAGAAGTACGTAGATACTAAACTCCAGTCAGAAACTTAGGTAAGTTATCGTAAGGTTCTATTTTTTCCCTCTCTCTTGCTTGTTCTTCTACGCTTTGTTTTTGAAGATTAGGTATTCTATAATTATGTAGTTTAGATGATTGTGATTCAATCGCGCTTTAATCTGTTGACCGATTTGTTGTAAAGAATCTTGACACTTGACCGAATTGTTGGAATAGGCATTTCAAATGGGAACTCGCGAGAGAAGCTACGAGTGGAAACTAATAATCAAATCAAATCAAATCAAATCAAATTGTTTTTATTGCGTATTATGGGTGCTATGTAACAGGTGTTATTGATACAGTAAAGGTCAGCCATAATCAACGTCTTGCGCATGCAATATTTACATTATATTTCATTAATTAAATTATATAATAAAAAGGCAAGTACGAATTTCTATGTCCAAATAAAATAAGATTAGATAATGTCAATATTCTTGTCCGATAGATATTCATTTATTGTATAATAGGCTTTTTCAATGAGCAGCTTTTTTAATTTTGTTTTGAAAGTATTAAGGCTTGGAGCATTTAGTATAGCTTCAGGCAGGTGATTGTGTATATGAGGAGCCATACACATCATACTTTTGTTGAATAGTGCAGTTTTGTTTTTAGGAAAACATATTTTATTCTTGTGCCTGTTACTTTGACGTTTAACAAAGAGGTCCATATTAATTTGAACAAAAATTGCCATCTCATAAATGTAAAGACAGGGTAATGTTAGGATTCTCAGTTCAATGAAGCAGGGCCTACAGCTATCAGTAATATGAAGTCTACAAATTGCTCGAATGCATTTCTTTTGGCTAATAAATACTCGTTGCTTATTAGTTGAGTTTCCCCAGAACAATATACCATAGCGCAAAACGGTCTCAACGTACCCATGGTAAGCAGTAACTACGGCAGACTCATTAACAGTTTTTCTGAGCATGTACATTGCATACGAAAATTGATTTAATTTTCTACAAATTGTGTTAGTGTGAGCCTTCCAATTTAACTTATTATCTAGATTGAGACCCAAAAATTTCGTTATGTCAACTTGATTAATTTTATGTCCCAAATAGTTAATGCTCTAGCAATCGGTCAAAATATGCGTCTCAGGCCCTTGAGACATCGTCAGGAGTTTATTTTGGGTATATTTTGTCACAAGGTCTCAATTCAGTTTTTTTTACCTTTTTCAGAATACAAAATGATCGTTGTAGTTTCGTATCTAGGTTTGACAGGTATTCTGTTGTATATCTGAGTCAGGGCCAGGCCGTAACTGTCGTTTTACAACACCCTGTAGGGCAGTCTGCTAGCGGCCGGGCTAATACCCTATTTCATTTATGTCTGACTGGCTTCTGTTGGCGGTTTTGTTCGCGTGCTGTGATGAAGTGACCATGCGTATTTTTTTAACAAGCTCTTTGAAGCTATGAAACATAAAATGCCAAATTATAGTGGGCGTAGCGTTCATAAAACGCTATTTACACGAACCCATTCTAGCATACCATTCTTGCCTCTTATCTCAAAGGAGCAGGAGCTATTATTCTGTGGCAAGAGGCAAGAATTGTATGCCATAATGGTGTCTGGTATAAGTTGAACCATCTAAGGATGTCTTATCGTTTCCTGAGAAACGAGTATAAAAAATTTCTTTGAGTTTAACAAAAATTTACTGAAAGTATTTATTTTACACCACAAACGAAATCGCAGGCTACAGCTCAAACACGCATCCGACTTAACAAACCGACTCCCGCGTTCATCGAGAATAGATTACTGTGAATTAAGCGATCATTCCGAATTAAGTACCGTAGGCCCGTAAGTACGATACTCCGAATTGAGGAGGCTTCGCTGTACAATACGTGTATTAATAGAGACGCTTAATCCTCGTCGTGTTACTCACAGCTTCAAGTTATCAATGGCAGCGAATTCAATGAAAGCAGAATTGAACCCGTGTCGGAGCGGGATGCTGAATTCATTTTTTCTCATGAGAAAGAGACAACACGATAGAAATCCGAGGTCTCTCGCAAACATCAAAAGAGCTTGTATGAAATGGCATGAGAGTGAATGAGGTGATATGAGTCAGGATGGTAGCAAGTGAAAATCCATGGTCTTTCTACCTCTAGAGAAAGAGGCAAATTTGTTACAAGCACTACATAATATATGGCGATACCTTTAATTTATTTTCTCTGAGGGCGATACAGAGCAAATAACCTCGCGCTATCGTTGCGCGAGATGTTATGTAGAGATGTTTGTTACTCTTTCAAAAACTATTGAATGGGTTCGAATGACATTTCACGCAGAGAATGATTATGTCTAGAATAGCGCCATAAGCTGCGTTAGTTTATTGTTAGTTGGAGGAAACATCGCTTACCCCTGAAACTTGAGCAGGATCCTGACAGGAGTAAACCGTATTAATTTAGCTAGATGCCGCTAAGAGGATGATCTGCGGTAATTAGGGCCGCACGTACCGCGTCACGAATTTAACAAGACGTGGCGACTGGCTCAAATGGCGCGATTTTTGAAGAAAACTTCGGAAGCCCTTTTGCTGTTTGGTGTTTACATAACGTTATTTTTATTTGCATTGATATTTTGATTACAAAATTAAAGACAGTACTCAGTTGAAATACGAAAGCGTCAGGAGTACTTGTGTAAAAAGTTGATTTTTTTTGGATGAGTATGTCGAGTTTTTTTAGAAAGAAAGAACTGTATGCCGCAATTTGAGAACAAATCTTTCCTAATATAGTTTGTTTTAAGACATGTGTTTTTTTATGAATAAAATAGTAAGACCCCTCGCAGACTACAGACTTTTTATCAGCCGATAGTTGAGACGGGCTATACTTCTCCATACTAATTACGAGCCGAAGTATATTTCGTCTCAACTATCGGCCGATAGAAAGTCTGCAGTCTGCGAGGAGGCTTAAGAATCGAAAATCGCGGACAACGTCACTAAACTAAGCTCTCGGTGTTTTTATAAAGCTAAAAATACCTTTTTTTATTTTAGTAATGCTTTCTCACCTCATTTTTACGCGCGTGAGCACATGGTTGCGTGCTGATTACAAATTGTGCCATTTCACACCCTCTGTGTGACAGAAAGAATTAATTTACTTACTGTGTACATATTATTATGACCAAGTTGTTACTTAAAAAGTTAATTATGAGCTCAATATTTTTCTTCTTATTTTTTTAAATTTATAAATAATGCTGGACATTTCACACAGCATCATCTAGCCCCAAACTGTGCAAAGCTTGTACTATGGGAACCAGATAACTGATATACTACTTATATACTTTTGTTTGTAAATACATACATACATAGAAACACCCAGACCCGAGATAAATATTTGCAGATCATACAAACATTTATCCCGCTGCGGGGATCGAACCCGCAACCTTCTGCGTCCCAAGCGGGCTTTCACCCACTGCGCCACAGAGGTCGATTTATTTTTATGAATCATCCCTTATGGTATCTTAAATCTCGTGCGGTACTTTTCAGCGGAGGTTTTATCTTGACACTGAAATCGTTTCACAATTTTTTTTTTTTAAAGTTCACCAATGTTGCTCAGTCTAAATGATGAAAATAAACATTATAAATTGACCGAGCGAGCGAAGCGAGCGAGCGTCTCAGTTTCGAGATTGGCCAAAAATTTGCACACAGGTTCCTTGATTTATTAAAAAACGATTGTCGATTGCGATTTTTGATTGGGGTGAAAATAGGGGGGAAAAGGGGGGAAGTTTGCTGCAGCGTTATTTATCGACAGATTTGAATGAAATTCATAAGGCATATTAAGGACTTAATTCTACACAAGTTGTAATGAAAAAAAAATCCAAAAGGGGGAGGTGAAAAGAGGGAAACTGGCTGGATGTTTGTTTAAGCGTTATAAAGGACGTTTTTTCGTAAAATGTATACCTACCTATACCAATCAGATTACGAAATCCTCTCCGCCTTCACGAGACGAACCCGTTGACACCAGATTCGACCCCCTAGGACCAAAGGGACGCGAATAATCACTAAAACTTATCCCCTCTTTTCCTAAAAAGTTAACATAGGCATAGGTAAACAGCCTAGGATAGGCTTACTTACCTCGGTAAGCCTATCCTACTAATATTATAAATGTGAAAGTATGTGTGTGTGTGTGTGTGTGCGAATGTTTGTTGCCACGTATCTCTGTGACGACTTAAACGATTGTGATAAAATTTGGAATGTAGATTGATTAAACACTGGAATAACATATAATCGTATAACATTTTCGAAAATCAACCTCTAAGGGTTACTACTTCTGGGTGCAAAAGTTTCAATAGAAAAAAATATTCCTTGGTCCGATCCAATCCAAACTCGGTATAAATAAACTTTATAGTAGATTAATGAAGCACATATATTTTTTTTCAAAACAACCCCTCCCTTGGTGTAGTGCAAGGCAGTTTCAAGGTCTTATGATTCGAAAAACCGTGTGGGTGAAATAAGGAATTATACAGGGTGTAAAAAGACGTCTACCGAAGCCGAAAGGGGTAGGTACAGCATCCCAACATACAACCAAATCCAAAAGGATTTTCCGAAAAAAACATTATATCCGGAGAAAACAGCCTTTGAAGAGTACTGTTTGCGTATGTTCTAGGCGCGTTTTTTTACGTAGGTTGCTGGATTTTGAGTTCTAACTGTTTTTTTTCTTTTTTAAATGAAATTATTAGGTAAGTATGGTATTATTATGTTGTACTAGTAGTAATAACCGAAAATAACATAAAATGACTAAGTTAAGTGAAAAATTTTTTTTAGGGTTTTTTTTTGTTTATTATGTTTAGAATCATGGTCTGATTGCAACCCCTCAGTTTTCGGTAGTTGTCTTTTTCCACCCTGTATAGAGAACGCAATAATGTTAATATTTTTTTTTCAAAATTCAAAACAATATAGTACTTGCTATTAAAAAAAAATTTTTATTGGTGGTGGCGCTGCAGTCGCAAAGTGTAGTTGAGCTCCGTGAAAAAGTTGATTTTAAAAATTGTTAAACACAGTAAACCAGTGTTATTATTAATCGAACCTATAAATAAATCAGTGACTCAAGTGTGTGAACGTTATCCAATCGAAAAACTAAGAACTAAAGACATAACAGTGAAATAAAAGTTTCGTGAGCGGCTACACTCGGAATAAAAAAAAAAAGGACAAAAACAACAACAAATAAATCAGTGACTTTCCTACCTTAGTGTGTGAACATTATCCAATTATCGAACAAATAAATAACTACAATAATAACAGTGAAAGTGTTTGAAACATTAACTAAAACAATAATAAAAACTGAGGGTTGAAATAAAAAACTTCTCCAAACAAAATACGTTTGCAACTTTTATCAGATCACTAATTTCGACGTACAGTTCACTGAACGAAGTGGCCAGTTGGTTGGTGTTACCGACTGCGTAGACGGATCTCCGTGTTCATTTCCTGAGACATTACTCTTTTTGCACAAAAAAATATTTTAATTTTTTTCCAAGTAAATTTCCGGCGAAGACCACGAGTTTTTATAAAGAAATTTATCGAGCTACGAATCCTATTGATAATATTGATAAATAAAGATGGAGGAGCAGCTATTAAAAGCCATACAAGAAATTGGTAAACAAATAAATAATACTGAAAATAAGCTCTTGGCCAAAATAGATACAATTGATGAAAAGTTAGGAAACTTTAAGGCTCAACTCGATGAATTGAAGATAGGCTATGATAAGCAGGAAGAGCGTCTGGATTATTTAGAGAGAGAAATAAGAATACGCAATGTCGTTTTCTTTGGATTACCAGAACAAGAAAAGACATATTTCGAACTTGAAAATACTATACTAAAAACAATTAATGAAAACCTACAACTAGAGTGTCACAAAAATGAGATCCAACACGCAAGAAGAATTGGGCGAAAAATCGATAAACCCAGACCTATCGTTGTGGGACTTAGTACCTATGGAAAAAAGTTACAGATAATGAAGAACAAAAGCAAGCTGGCTGAAACTGGCTGTTATATTAAAGAAGACTACCCACCCAAAATTTTGAAAGAAAGAAAATCTCTGCAGGAGCAGCTCAAATTGGAAATTGAAGGAGGAAAAAATGCTTTCATTAGTTATAACAAGCTAGTGGTGGTGCAAGAAACAAGCGAGCTTTCCAAGGATAACAACAAAACCTATAGAAATAAAAAGCGCACTTTACCTAAAGAATCTAGCCCGATTAACAACAAAGGAGAATATAGAAGAGCACCAAAGAAAAACAAACCTGCAACTGAAAACAGAAACATAACCCAATACCTATCATATCAAAATAAAAACACACCACAGAAAAGCATACAAGAGAACGTGAATAAAGAAATATAACAAGTAGTGCCACCACCTCCTGAAAAAAAAAAAAAAAAAAAAAAAAAAAATCCACCTCTCCCAATATGGCTGGTCCCCACGGGAAGAGTAGACCAAAACCCTCCAATCTAACAGAAAATAACACCTACGTACAAAGAAAAATAAATAGATAGAAAGAAGATTATATGTACAAACTTACCATTGGAAACGATTGGAGGAGACCTTCACCCGCACATGGGTGGTCCCAAATATAAAATAAAATACCTAATCATTAATATTAATTTAAATAAAAATATATACTAATAATAATATTTAAGTGCTTAAAACAATATTTATTTCAAGAATATTTTTTGTGTACCTAATAATTAATTTAAATTCATTAGTAAGTAAAGTATAATGTAATTTTATAACTTTTTTGGGAAATAAAAAGGTTTATAATAATAATATAATAATATTAAAAAAAAATACGTTTCATGTCAATTTCTTCAAAAAAATTGCCCGTTGAAATCCTTGCTCCGCTCGCATCTTTCGAAGCTCGCTGCGCTCACTTTGGCAAATTTTACACCAGTTATCGCTATCGTGTTGTTCTTAGCATTGTAAGATCTGGGTAACATTTTCCCTACCTCTATCTTTTATGGAATTCTTGAGAGAAATAACGCAATATAAGTTTTTTTTTCCAAATTCAAGACAATATTAAACAAAATACGTTTCGTGTCAATTTCTTCAAAAAAATTTTGTTCGCGAGGTCTATGTTCTCACAGAACCACTAGTAGTTAAGTAGTTATGTGGGTATAAATAGTAGATATAAATAAATCAAGTATAATTTTAACTAATAATCTTAGGGTCAGTGGTGAAACTTTTCATCCTAATCCTGCTTTGTAAACTATATACAATTCCAGGGAAAGACGCGAAATTTATTGTAAAATATTTTAGTTAACTGAAAAACAGAAACACACTCTTAACCTACTTGCAGAAAAAGTTTCGGATTCACGTGCGACTCCGACGCAGCAAGCGGAGTTCCATTTGCACAACTCGTTAGTAAGTTTGCAACTCGAACTCTTCCTGGACCTTTGGTGCTAATCAGACGCACGTGATAGATAGTAGGGGTATAAAGCTTTACTAAGGTTGAGGCCAAATGCGCATAATTGTTTAAGTTGTGAGTAGCATAAAACGATTCGCGTAACTTATCCTGCATTCAGTTGTATACAAAAGTTATGTTTGTAGAAAGCCAAAATGAGCTTTCCACAAACATAAAACATAATTTAATATTATACAGAAAATAAAAATCAATGCGTCGATTGCTTAGTGCAAAATGACCACGGATCGGCCAGGTAATTTTGTGTCTATTTACAAAGACGCGATATTTTTATTAAAAGGTCACTTTTGAATTGCGTACTTCTGCTACGAACACTAAACTTGTCTGAGTAATAAAAAACTAATCGAAAAAATCAGAGAGTCGAACGTTCTAAACGAGGCAGCAATCACCCACTTAATGCCGAAGGGGAAATGGAACTCGCAAAAGAAATCAACTAGTCTCAGAACTTCCTACTTTAGACGTTAACAAGAAAACTATTAGCAATTATCAGTAGCCCGCCGTTTCAATCAATTTACAAGTCGAAAACAAAAACCAAGAACAGCTACAACCTTAATCCTTTATCCATAAGGTTGGTTATACTTCGTTTTATTAAAATGCACTTATGTTTGAGCATGACGGAGCAGTAATTTTCATTCTTTCAGTGCTTAGTTTTGTTTACTTTTCATTTGGAGCATTTTTAATTGCTAGTTGGCTGTCTATCTCTTTGTGGCCGATCTCAAAGAGAATGGTTAATAGACTGAATTGGGCGAACGGCAGTTTGGCAGGATTTTTACTTTTTATCTATTTTGAGTTTTTGAAAACATTGGCTTTGAACTTATTATTGCAATTTGCTTTGAAATTGAAGAGACCGTTCACTTTCAATCTATGTATTTTAGTTTTTGTCTGTATTTTCTAGGGCTTACTAGGATTTCACTGATGATGAGTTGGTGTTTAGGCCTTCCCTCCAATTTATAAAAAAACCATAGTCATTTACTTTGTTTTTGGTTCGATTCTAGAGTAAGGTTAGTTCGCGATGGAGAGGTGTTGTGTTGCCGGCTAGTTCTGGAACGGCATTGTGATATCTCTGGTACTGCAAGCCTTTGGTGATTTTTCACGGGCCGTAAGCTTGTTTGCCATCTTAGTGGTATGAAAAATACTACACCAAATTGGGACTAAAGGGACTTTTACTCCCAACGTTTGACTTCATTGAAATCATAACTCACCCACGTATAACTTAGTATCAAAATTGGTAAAAGCCCTAAAAGATGTTAACGTCTGCCATCCATTCCCCAACTGGCAAATCTCTACCAAAGTGATGATCAAAAATGAACTTGACGCATCGCAATTTTAACTCAGTTTATCTCCCCTAAACTGTTTCTATTAGCAAAACCAGTAAGGCTATTTCAGGCCCCTCATTTCCCCGTCTCCGAGCTCTGATTGGGCTGTCATGAAGAAAATCGTTCTGACATCTCTAAAACGAGGGTGCTGCCTGTTTCCTAGTTGGTTGCGTGAAAAACAAAATTACTTTTTGTTACGTTTTCAAAAGCTTATTTAACAAAATAAGCCTTATCAGCAGATTTATTGGTTTATCATTAATCAGCAGAACTTATAATATTTTAGTGCTAGATTTTCTTACCTTAGATAGAAAATACTTTATTGCACACCACATAATAAAAATAAACAATCGGCGGTCTTATCGCTAAATAGCGATCTCTACCTTAGCTATTACTTCGGTAAGATTAGAATCAATACCTATGAGTAGGTATATTAGACTCGTGCTGTTAAAATGTTGGCGTTCAGGTACTTCGTGAAATACCTGAAGAATTTTACGAGCATACTTGCTTTTGTGTAAACATACTTGAGTAATTACATTGTATGCTTATAAATCGATATAATAGCTATGTATAGTAAGTATATTTACTTAGTACCATGTATAACATGTCTAACCGAAGCGATCACGCCTTGCGACGTGTGACTGACGGAACGTCGTCCCGATACAGACGAGCGACGGATTTGATGAATTTATGGCAATATGCAAATTGATTGACATGCACAGTACACATCGTATCACATTCTTTTTAATAATATTAAAATCACGCCGCCCCAGACAATGAAAAATGTGATGGATTGGCAATCAAAAGCAAAATTCGATACTATTTATCATAATTTCTTAATATAATGATAATAGGTCTCCTGTAGTTCAAACAGCTGGTAAAAATTTGACCTTCTTTGACGTGATAAGAGTAAAACGTTCTGTGTTCTGCTTTGCTGGGCAGACCCATCAAAAGTAGAAGTAATGGGATGTTAAGTGAACTTATTCATTTTATTTTACTTAGCTCCGAAAGGCTATGCTATTGGACTTATTAAGCCTGGCTGAAAAGATACGAAGCAAGAATCTTGCAAGCAACTATATCTTTTCAGCTCACAGCTCAGAAATAAAAGTAGGGGCTCGCTATTGACGGAATTCCTCTTACAAAATTTTTGACGATTTTTGCGGGGGACGAGGTAGCACATGAACGCATTTTACACACACTTATGCATTAAAACTGACAATACACCCTTATTTTTATGCACACTCTTGCAAATTTCGTATAAGACGTACGAAATATTACAAGACGCACATGATTCGGAATCATGTACATTTTGGTAGAGCGGAAATTACAAGGTAAGGCGCATCCCGTCTAAATGATCTAAGGCCCACAGCGACAACAACGGCGAACAACTGTCACTCGACTGTCAAATTGTTGCTCGTATGAGCTGCCCAAAAATGCGCATATTGAATACAGGATTCGATTCATCGCCGGATATTGGGGAGTGACAGGTTATTGAGCGAGTGGAAATCAAAAGTTGGTTCTTTCCCTGATACGTGTAGCTTCGCGAAGGCGGGAGATTACTCAGGAAATGTCTTGAGATTATTACTTTTCTAGTCATTTAGGATGGTTTAGTTGATTTCTGAATTTCCGAGGAATTTGGCAAGGCGAATTTGTTTACTTTGAGTTTAATAAACAGGAAGAAAATTATAATAGTACTGCCTCTAATTTGTCTGTAAGGTTAGGTATATTGTACGGGTTATCTTTTTGTGATTGACTAGTTAAAAGTCTAGAGAGATTCAAAGTTTGGGATTGTTGCTCGATTTTCAATCTGAATGGGTAAATGGCACGTCCAAATTCATATACATCTGGCTGGGCTCGCTGGGATATTTATAAGTTTATTTGTATATTATCATAATATTGTATTATTTTAACATGGCACAAGGGACCGAAAACATATGCGTTCCTCATAATGAGCTTGCAATTATCAGATAATGTTATAATTATTGCATTAAATTGAAATCGATCATGTTAATGTGCCTCATTGCATCAATGTCTCGGGAATTCGAATCCATTACAGTCTCAAGAGGCCTTCAGTATAATTGAGGCAATTATTTCTGGATATCATTGAGATAATTATTGGTTTCTGTTGCAATGATTCGATTCCCATTGTCTATATAAATAATTCAATATAAATAAAAATGAATTGCTGTTCGTTAGTCTGCTTAAAACTCGAGAACGGCTGAGCCGATTTGGTTAATTTTAGTCTTGAAATATTCATGAAAGTCCAGGGAAGGTTTAAACGTTGAGAAACGTAAATAATAATTAACAGAAAATAATAAAAACGATAATTTAGTTTTCCAGTACAAAATGTTCCTGGCTATGAAATGAGGTCCGATCACTTTGGTCTGTTCCTAGCTGTGAAGTGAAGTCCAATCTTTATAGCCAAACAACGTTTTGCGGGTCAGCTAGTTTTGAATAAACAGTTAACCTTGACTGATCAACAGGCGCAACTTTCGTAGTCATAAATCAAGTGTTGCTCGTTATCTTTCTTCAAATTAAGCAATTTGTAAAAAAAAAAATATAAGAGACATACTAACTTTAATTTACAAGTATTCACTATTATAGATTAGTTCACACTGTTTCTCAAGGGACTCCGTAAAAAACCTTAGATTACCTTACAAAAAAAGAACGCGCCAGTACTTCTCAAAAAAAATTTCAAACAATTACTTACATAAATAAAGTAACTAGCTGACCCGCGCAACTTCGTCTGCGCATTAGTAGGAACAAAGTAGAGGAGTTTTGAGTGAATCGAGAGTAGGTATATACAAAATATAAAACTCCATCGCTTGATATAATAATAATATTTTTTTTATATTTATGTTTCTCTCAAGAATCCCATAATAGATAGAGGTAGGGAAAATCTTACCCAGATCTTGCAATGCTAAGAACAAAACGAATACGGTAATTGGTATAGAATCGCTGAAGCGAGCGGCAATTTTTTTGAAGAAATTGACTCGAAACGTAATATTTTTTGAATAGCAAGTATTGTATGGTTTTGAATTTCGAAATAAAACGATTAACTAATATTACCTACCCGCGACTTCGTCAGCAATATAAAAATATCGAAATCTCTAAGCAAAAATCTCCATTAACTTTTCAAAACTCAAAATCAAAGAAAATTATACTCGATCGGATCTCGATCTCCGCTATAGTAGAAACGCCACCTAGGAGAAAAGTATAAAGTAAGTTTTGACTTCGGTGATATAGATGGCGTTCTAACTATAGCCAAGGAAAAAATATTTTAATATCAAAAAATCATAACTTCGGAGTTCGGATAATATATTGATGAGTGGGAATACACATGTTACATGTTTATCATTAATTTTAAAATAATTTATTATGCAAAATACAAAAGAAAATAAAAAAATCTAGAGTGCAAAAAGTGGCTCCGGGCGGTCACCCATCCTTTTTATGACCGCGCCCAGGGTTGCTTAACTTTTTTCCCCATACAAACTTCCAACCCTTATTTTCCCGCCCCCTTATGGTAATTGACAAAAAAAAGTAAAAGTTTAAAATACAATGTTACCTAAGCAGAGTTATTATTTTTTAGCTATTCTTTCGATTGGCATCATAAAAGTAGGGTGATTTTTTTTTTGACATTTGAGTCGGTTCGATTCCCAGACGAAGCAAGTAATTTTTAGAAAATCTATGAATGCGGAATTACTAAGTTTTAAAAATAACATTAAGTCTTCCTTAAGCAAAATACACTATCTACGATATTTAAGGTACTTCCCCTTCATGTCCCATAAGTTTGGGACGCCCTGTATAGTATATAGTATGGAGTATGGATATTCAAATTAATATCCATAGGTATTTCAACCTGTGTTTCAACTTTCCAAATACATCATCCAATTGAAACTTTCAGCCATATGGAGCGATTTAATTTAACCTCGCGTTGTTGAAAGTTGGCACAAACATTGACGGTCGATTGTATCTCGTTGCGGCATACATATTAATTTCGGAGTTCATTTCAATATCAACAAGCTGCGCGAGTAGCGCAGGTTTGGCGTGTGAGACCACGGGAGCTGTGGGATATGTCATAAGATTATGGCTAAAAGAAAACATAAGCTGTGACAGCGAGACTGTTACAAAGCGCTGTACAAATACGCTTTCACTGTGTGCCTGAGTAGCTCAGAGAAGATATGTGTTTTTCTAGCTGATTAGATGAGTTCCTGTGATTGGACAGTCAACCTAAGGTGTTTAATTATTTATTTAAATACTTTATTGCACAAAATTTACAAAAAAAAAATTGCATTTACCTGCTAACCAACGTGTTGTTGGAAAGGTATAAATGGCGTGCTAACAAATAAAGTAACAATTTAAACCTTAAATTAACATAACAAACTTTTTTTAACAATATAACAGAAAAATAATAATCTCAGAATATCTTTTTAGGGTTAAGCTCGCCTTTGCCATTACTTTTCTAGATTAAGTGTTTATATATGTTACTTATTTGTGCAATAAAGAATAAATAAATAAAGCATGTATGAAGAATGTAATGAGAGTGAATGAGGCGAAAGTTGTGTGTCAGGATCGTAGCGATTGGAGATCCGTGGTCTCTGCCTACCCCTTTGGGAAAGAGGCGTGACTTCATGTATGTATGTAAATAAAAATAAATATAGTGACACATTAACAATAAACAAAAGGTACCCATCTAAAAAATAAAATATATAATAATAATACTTATAATATAATCGAATATAATGTAGGTGTTGCTCAATATTTACTCGCTTCAGCGCATGGTACAGACAGAGTCCTCTTTGACAGGTAGTCGTGTGTCTCATACAGGCGCCTCCAATAATTTTATGCATGAAATTTGCTTTCGCGCGGGAAGTGTATTTAGTTTAAGAGGCATCGGGGGTCGGATATATGTAGCCGGGGGCTGTATCTGCCGGATCTATATTCAGTCTTTGAGTTGCATGTTAATATTACAAGCTAGAAATCTGCAAGCTAAATTTTGGTACGGATTTTTGTTTTTTAATTTTACGAAAGTTTTTTTCTATACTATAATATTATAAAGAGGAAAGATTTGTTTGTTTGTTTGTATGTTTGTTTGAAATGAATAGGCTCCGAAACTACTGGACCGATTTAAAAAATTCTTTCACCAATAGAATCCTACATTATCCCCGATGAACATAGGCTATATTTTATCCCGGGGAAGTGAACTTTTCCCGTGGGATCGCGGGTAATACCGCGGCGGACAGCTAGTTTTACATAAACCATTTAATTACATGTGAACTGTGAACTACTGTAAAATGTGGACCAAAATGTATATGTCTTTGAAAAATCTTTTAGTAACCTTTTTATGGATCTTTGAAGAATATTGTTTTTCGTTATTACAAAAATTTGTCGATATAGACTGTAGGTATAATATTCTAAAAGTTAGACAGAGAAAATAACGACACAGTAAATATACAAATGGTGCACAATTGCCCGAAATCCCGATTCAAGCATTTTCTTTAGCAATAACAGTTTACTGGCTCGGCTAAATGTCGACAGCGACCGACAAATAATAGTAGATATGCTAGTACAAATTCCACTTCGAAATATTTACTTAATTAAATATTTCAATTCGAAGAATACGTATTTAATTACTTACTGGAATTTTGATAATAAGTACTTGTAGGATTATGAAAATTGTTATGAAAAAATTTAAAGTAAAAATCCATCAATCACCAAATACTTTGAAATGTAAAGTAACATAAAAATAAAAGTGAACATTCAAATAACAATATTATTCAGCTATTTTAATAGTTTTTACATTTAAAGGGGGTTTGGCAACTATTTTCCAGTAATTTTCTCATTGTTTAATCACAGAATTCTATACTCGTATATTTCCTTAATTAAATTGAATAATTATAGAATCATAAAAAAATTTAAATCTAAATAAATCGTTTTGTTGTTTGAACCTTAGAGTGATTTAATAAAGTTCTTTGTGGAATACAACAGTTGTGTAACAAGTGACACAGACCTGTGTCAGTAACTGCCGGAAAGCTCATAGTCACTGACAATTGCCTTATAATCTTTAACGTCAGCCTGTCGGAAATGGAATTATCTAAGCTTTGGCAGGGTAAATAATAAATGCGCATAGATCCGAAACATCTGAATAAATACGAAGAAGATCTTCTTCGTTTCTTCTTAAACTTTTAGCTTTATTATGCTGAAAGTTCGTGAGTTTGTTTAGATGTTTTTGTTTCATTCACGCCTAAACCAGAGAACCGATTTGGATGAAACTTAGAATAGGCGTAGATAGTGTAGTCTACTTTATCTTTTTTATAATATGTTTTCCAGAGTTGCTCATGCATGGCGTTCGAATTAAGGATTATTTATAAAAAAGTTTCTTTTAATTTTTGCATGGAAACTGACTTGATAATTAGACGCAAATAATAAATTAAGTACGTGATGTCTCCTTCAAGGCATTCCTTCCTTTCTTCCACTCCTCTATATTGTGTTACTATAACCAAGTAACTATGCTAAATTATTTTACTATTTTTTTATTTTTTTTTATTATGAATTAGTCAAATAAGCCCAAACACTCGGCTATGTATGTTGAACTTTAAAAACATCACTTAAACTGAGTTTTGGAATGGAAACATTTTCAAGAAGTTTCACTTCTGCATACCAATAGTTATTTTAGAGCTTTGAGAAGGGACGTTCGCCGGCTACATGCAAATGTGCGTTCTATTTGCGTTCGTGTACACAACTCCAGAGCTATATGTTGAAGTCGTGGAGTAATCTCTTTACGAGCTGCAATTGGGCGCAAAAGCTAAAGCCAAACATAGATTTCATATAAAAGTTAATCAACTTTTATACAACACAATCGTGTTGAGATGTAAAATGCGGAATATACAAGCAACGCCACGTGATCGCATTTCTCTGTGATATGGATATTTTTTTAGAAAGGCGATCTAATGCTGCGTACGGCTTTCGCGTTCCAGGCTACACGTTCACGCGTACCAAGGAAACAGAAATACATCATCTGTGAAAATTTCAACTGCCTATCACAGACAGTGAAGTCTTAGTAATAGGGTCTCATTTTACCCTTTTGGAACGGAACCCTAAAACATTAAGGTATTCATTTTTCTTTCCTTAAAATGATAACAAGAATCAAGTTACATTTTTAAACTTCATAACGACAATATCAATATTAATCACCCAAATAGTCAACAACATCCCGATAGTTCCAAAATACACAGCAAATATCAATTTCCCATCTCAGCCAGATAAATAATTCAGTCGCAACTCCAAAACCATATTTCTGTTTTTCCTCAGCTTGTTATCATTATTTGTATCTTCCGGTATGTGCTCTGTGTGCAAATACCAATAGAATATTCATCCATCGTCTACTCGACGTAACGAGGCACGCCTAAATAAATGCTAATAACCAGAGCAATCATGCTAATACAATATGCTCCGTGGCGCAAGAGAAAAGAGTTACGAAACTGTCTGGAACTGGTTACTCAACTAAACAAAGGCTGTCATATTAAAAAAAAACGAAATAGGGGTCTCAACTTTATGGCCAGGCTTGGCAGAAATTCTCTTGTATCAAGTCACTCTAGCAACAAAAAATCTATTATTTAAATAATGCAGTATTTAGATACCTTCTTGGATCAAATTGGCGACATTTTGAAGAAGGGCCAGGTCAAAAGTACCCTAAACCGACGAGCATGTATGAAGAATGTAATGAGAGTGAATGTGGCGAAAGTTGTGTGTCAGGATCGTAGCGAGTGAAGATCCGTGGTCTCTGCCTACCCCTTTGGAAAAGAGGCGTGATTTTATGTATGTAGTATTTAGGTATGCAAGAGCATCTAAAAACTTTTTATATGCATTTTTTTTATCAAATAGGTCAGCATTTGACTTCAATCTGCCTGCCTGATGTTAAGCAATAGTGAGGTTTAACATGAAGCAAGCTGTCCCATTTTCTCTTGATTAGAATACCCCTATAATGTACTGTTTGGGAAATACAGAGCCCGGCAATGAGTTACACAATTCTGCTATCATTTTGATTTTCCCAGAATTTTAATGTTAATTTTAAAACCAAAAATAAAGCGCGCGAATTTTATCAATTAACGATATTTCACAGTAACCACAAATTGACCAAAATACCACTAATATAGGTAATCAGCTTGTATTGAATTTACGCAACTGAAACATTCAAGTTTTAATTAGCCCAGAAAATATGAATTGTTTGTTAACAAACAATAATTTTTACTAGAGTCAGATTTACAGAGAAAATATAGCGTCAGAAGTCTAGTTACAATCCAGCGGGACGCGGCAGTGCCTAGAACATTGAAGAAATTTTCAGATGGAACGGGCTTGCCCAGTACCTTAACCATCATCTCATGCTTTGTACGGACTACGCGTTCCAGGCTATGCGTACATGGGCCGTATTCGCGTTCCTTCTTTCGTTCGTTTGATGAATATTCGGATGCTTCCTACTACGATTTCTGACTTTAAGGGTCAATTATCGGTTTGAATATTTGGTCCTAGGTTAGGACGTTTGAAAAATTGGCCCCTGAAGTCAGAAATCATGGTGGGAAGCATCCGAATATTTATCAAACCAAAAAAGGAAAGCGAAGGCTTGCGCGAGTCTTCAAAGTAGTGTTGACATTTTACATCGACTCGCGCTAGCTTAGGAACCCTTAAGTTGTATAGGCCTTATGTAAAGGCACCGTATACATCGTGTTTGTATGTTGTACATTCAATCAGGAAGTAGAGAGCGAAAAATACCTCATTGAATGAAAATCATATAACCCGACCTAAACGTCGATTTCACAGATAAGAAACCTGCCTAAAAATACCAATCCGTTCAATTCCCAAACCAATGGTTCCATTAGCCACCCGTTCCTTTGAGCCGAGGGTAATGTGGGGCACGCCCGGAGATTGACCCCTGTAATGCGATAGCACAACTAATACCCACTGACTGATGCGGGGTGTCTTTGTGGGGACTCAGTTTTTTCCCTTGTTTTGTTGTGTATTGGAATAGACTGAACAACTGAACGGGACTCAGTTTTTCCCTTATTTTTTTATATTGAAATTGACTGAACATGGAAGTGAGTGAATGAAAACTCTTTGTTGTATTTGATCTTGAGTAACTTCGCTAGAAAATTATTGTTTTGTGTGAGACAGACAATGTTGATATTTCAATATTATTGTTCTGTTCATTATTGTCCCACAGTAGCCTTCCCTTCTGATTTTCCAGGCTTTTCTGTCCTTAGCTATTAACCGTCCCGCCATTTTCGTAGAAAAGTATTCAGACAAGCTAAGTACCTGAAAGCTATGAATTTCTGAATATCTTCAAAACAAACCCGCGCAACAGCTTGGAAAGTTCCAAAATTTAATTATATTACGAAATCTTAGATTACAATAATGAACCGGATCAGCAAACAGTATCAATTTGACCCTTTGATGACGGTATTGTCAAGGGAGGCGTACCAATTACAAAGCGTTGACTCAGCGTGATTAATTCACCGCAAGCCACCTGCAAGTTTGCTAAGCCAGGGTCATTATTGAAGAGCAGATGCTGATTGCGCTGGTGGTTATCGTGTCGACGCTGTTCGCTGTCTTCGCAAATTGGTAATGCTCAGCCATTTTAGTGACGTCACACAAGGGTTGTTTTGAATTGGAAAAACTTAACACATGGCACTGATTGTATGAGAGGAGAGACATCTTGATGTTTTTATTTTCGATTTTTGATTACTTTTTGACTCCTTCACCAGAGTTGACTTTTTGTCGAAGGCATAACGACTTTACAGCCATCATCATTTGGCTTTAATGACGAAAGTGCCTTTCGAAGCATGAGAGATCGAAGTTGTAGTTATAAACTATCTACAATATTTGTTGATACTGGTATATAGAATGGTTGAAGAGAAAAATAGTTTTTATGAAACAATATAAAACTATTAAAAACCCATTCACTGGCAACAGTTGCTAAATGATAGCCGCAACAAGCGGCCACTAGCACAACCGTATAAACGTTCAAATACCAAATATGAGCGTTTATTACAAGCCATAAATAATTCTCAAAGGCTTATAAAGCTCCTTAGCGATGTTATAAATCTTTGAGATGGAAAAACCCACCGAACATAGGTAAAGCACAGAACCATAATAGTTACAGAAAAACTAAATTTTCTCTTTAACGTTTTGGTCTAGGACTTCATAGAAAAAATATGATAGAAATAAGCAACTTAAAAGACTAAACTTTTAAACCTTAACGTAAAAGACTTTGAGTTGTTGTGCTTTTAGAAAATGTAATAGGGTTTAATAGGCTTTGAACCTACTACTTCAGATTGAAAATCGAGGCTCTTTCCACTAGTCTGACTATACGGAGCATGTTTTTTTATGGTTACTAAACAACATGTAATCTGCTAAACTTTTGGTTCATATAGTAATTACCATTATTAATCTTAGACTTTGACAATAAAGTTCCTTTTCCATTACAGCTAAATTTCATGTGTTATAAGGTCTGGGAAGGCCCTTTTCTATTAAAATCTATATGTTTTTTACAGACTATGATGCTTCGATGAAAGATCAAAAGGGTCGAGATGCGGTAGGTAATTTGATTTCGGACAATGCATGATGCCGAGGGCCAGGTAGAGGGTCAGACAAGATGCCAATCAATATAGCCTAGCTGTTTACTGGATCCAAATCAAAATAGGAATTTTCATAGATAATAAACTTTTGTGCTGTATTTTCTTTGGCTAGGTCACAATATATTATCAGAGAGATGATGCCCTTTTCCCACATTATGTGGGGTCGTCACAACATGTGTTCTTCTTCCATTCTCCTCAATCAGTCGTTATCTCAACACTCACTCCTTTCTTACTCATGTCATCCTTCACACAATCCTTCCATCTTTTCTTTGGCCTACCTCTACTCGTAAATCCATCAACATTCATACCAAGTACTCTTCTAGTTACATGACATTCTTCCCTTCTCATTACATGCCCATACCATGCTAGCCTGTTGCTCATCATCTTTTAATTCACTGGCGCCACTTTCACACTTCCTCTTATGTACTCATTCCTTACTCTGTCCATTCGCGATTTGTCCATTCGGCTAGGTCACAATATATCTGATTTTTATTTACTGTAGCAAGATATTTGCTTGTATGCTAAAAATTCTTCCGTTCCTAAGGCCGTGGGTTCGAATCCAGTAAAGCAAAGTAGAAAATTGTTTTTCTGTTCAAAAATGTGTGTAAGTACCCTATGTATTAACTCTTACGGTAAGGAGAAAATGTTGCGATGAAACTGGTATGTCATAGAACGTATAAAATACGAAAACTATAAAAAGTTTTGGAACTATTTAAATAACATTTTTTTTAATAATACTTTTTTATAATAATTTTGAAAATATCTCAATTAGTGTAGTTTATCCCTAAAAAACTCATACTCCAGACGAAGCTTTGAATAAGGACGAAATAAAATAGCTAGGCACTTACTAAAGACTGATCTCATTCAATATGAAATAGCAAATCAGACTGTTGGGAATTAGGAGAAGTAATTGAATATAAGTAATCCTTATCTCTTGCGGTGAACTAATACATTAAATAAGCTATAATCAAAGCTCAATTCGGTTACATTTGCTAAAGGTTGTAATTTTAGTACATTAATCAAGCAAGGTATTTGAAAATCTATTGCGTATTTTGTCAGTTCAAAGTGACATTGAGCTCTACGTGTCCCGGGTTCACTTCGAAGTAAAAAAGTAAGTAAGTAAGTAAGTTCGTATGAGTCAGTGGCAACTCTGGTGACGGAGTTCGAAGTGAAGCCTGAGGACGTTATGGAGTATGTGAAGCGGAAGACTCAGCTCACCGTGAGGGTTGTGCAGGTGGCATCTCATCGTAATATGAGCTTCAACTCATATAAGGTGAGAGTGCTGACTGCTAGTCTATCAACCTACATGGATGCCTAACACATCGAGCACATACCCAATAGAGAGGAAATGTCATTTATTTTGTTTGACAAAAATTCTGCCCAATTACTGCGACGACACTGCACTCCAATTGGCCGACTCAAATGCTCTCTCGCTCACTCTCGAATATTCGAGCGAGCAAAACTTAGTATTTATTAGTGACTAGCTGTCCGCCGCGGTGTTACCCGCGAGCCCTCGGGAAAAGTTCACTTCCCCGGGATAAAATATAGCCTATGTTCATCGGAGATAATGTAGGATTTTATTGGTGAAAGAATTTTTCAAATCGATCCAGTAGTTTCAGAGCCTATTCATTTGAGACAAACAAACATACAAACAAACAAACAAATCTTTCCTCTTTATAGTATATATAGTAATATAGTATAGACAAATCAGTGATGTGTTTCGGAATTTAATGAACCACATTGCCACTCTATTGGGTATGTGCTCGATGGCCTACCATTATGCGAAAGTTGGGATGGATGGATGTTTGTGGCTGAAATGGCTAAACATATTTAGATAACATTTGTTCTAAGCATAGTTTGCACCCCGAATTAACGCACTGGCTAATTTTTGTTCCGGAAAAGTGAATCGCGAGTAACACCGCGAAACGCAGCGCAACTAGAAAAAGATAAAACCGAACTCCCAATTTTGCGGTTAATCACTGGAATCGCGATTGTTTGATAAGCAATAAACTTAAACAATATTAATCTGTGTGACTTTAACGAGCATTTGATAATAGGGAAGCGTGTAACAGGAGTATTTTGCCCAAATTACTAGGGAATGGATTTAAGTAGCGTATCGTACGTCATTAATCGATATCGCGTACTTGATGGGCACATCACTATACATGACATGAATTATGACCCTGTAACAAGATAATATTTGGGCTGTGATTTGGGTAACAATAGAAACTAGTGCTGTGGGCACTACATGCGTAGCATGGAATTTGATTTGAGTTCTCAGATTTCAGGCAAATCAATTTCTTGAGTCTTCGTCTCAAGGATCGTTGAAACGAGCCTATTGCTCTTGGATGGAATGTAATTACTCCAAATTTTGGTAAAGGGGCGTCTTTCCTAAACTTGCCTACTGTGAAATATTTTAGGAGGGCGCTCAAAGTTCGAATTTTGGGGATTTTTGGAAGATGTACACTTGTTGGGAACAAGTTTTTTAATGCTTTCGTAATTAATTTGATAGTTATAATTTTCACATACACTACGATAATCTCAGTTTGAAATTATCGCTTACACTGGTATAAGCAGAACATTGAGGTATGATTTAAAAAAACCCTTTAATTTTTTTTGTCTGTTGTGCGTTGACTAATGAACTACTCTCGTAATCTGTTTCTAATATAAAAAGAGATTTAAGATGAGGTGACCTTCTGTAAACTTAAATTTTATTAAATGAAGAAGGAAGAAATATGAATGTATATTTCTTCGTTATATGATGGATGATACAAAATTTGGCGTTTATTGCTGCAGAAACTTTGTGTGCGAGTCCTACTGCTGCTTCAGTTGGTATTTTGTTACGTTTAAAAAAAAAGGATTCATTGTGAACTCAAGTTTGGACGCGGCTCGAAACATTCAATATACGAAATGGGCAATTTACACAAGCGTCTGTCAATAATCAATCGCGATGGAGATTCTGTCTCCCGACACCATAAGATGGATGGCTCAATTACCTCTTAAATTGCCATCTCATCACTACAACTACCATGACCCTTAAATCTGTGTGCATAAGGTGATATTTTGCATGGCTGATGAAAATAATGTTTATTGAGATGCTCCAGTAGAAATACTTTGTTATTGATATCGATGTGGCAAATCTGTGTCAGATTGGTGCGGTTTGATAGATTGCAAACATTACGTTTATCAGGAAAGGATTCAGGGTAATGTATGATATAATGCTATAGGTGAGAAGTATATAGTTTGGTCACGTAATGATTGATGTAAACTATGCTAACAAAAGAGCTATGAATATGAGTGTGGCTGCATATGAACCTGAAAAAGAAGTAGTTGGATTGTGCGAGAGATTTATGATGGTAACTGACTGGGAAAGAAGTTTCAAAGTGGAAGAATGGTAGGGCTGAGTGGAATGATGCTGGGGATTTCACTCAGCATCATTTTGCTCCAAAGTAAACTGTTACAGAAACACACGATGGCTATACATGCTGTATTTCCCGAAATGTACAATATAGGGGTCTTCAAATCATGAGTAAATAGGTTTCTTCTAGGACAGAATGCTTCATCTTAGACCTAGAGATTAGACTCTTAGAGGTAAAATGCTGACTTACTTAACAAAAAAAAAACATACGTATAAATAGAACACCCCAGAGAAATATATTTGCAGATTGAGTATTTTTTCACGCGGCAAATAATAGTTTTTATTTATTTTTGTTCTCCGCATGCGATTTAAATATCCTTCATTGAAAAATACGAACGTCAGCACGCAGTAAACGAGGACTAAACTTTGCGCGGGCGGGTATAACACTCGTCACATCGCGCATCGCAGTGAATGCCCACTGATTGTGACTCGCAATTTTTGTAAGCGCCTGAATTTACGCGATTCAAACGCTGCGATTTCGCTGCGTCTGTAGTTCTGAGCTGGGTTAAGCCAGGTGGCGTGTAGATTGGCAGGAAATTAATTTTCTCTTCAGTATAATTTTACTTTTAGACTGATTGGTTGTGTGCCCTAGATTTGGTAGCGGAAACCAACCAAGTCTTTCAGGTAAGGCCGATTAAGCTACAACTTTCGTTTAGGTTACAGGTTGCACCAAACCATAACATTTTAAGGGAAGGCATACTGACGCTGAATACCTAAATCTTTAAAGGATATGTAACTAAAGGCGCTCTAATGCGTCGATTTGGTTTTTATTGGAGAATTTTTTTTTCAAGACCTTTTTCTGAACTTGATGTCATTTTCCAAAGTAAAGAAGTCTCATAAAATAAGCAAAGCTGGGCGTTATACTAGAAATATGGCTTCAGTGCAAATCTGTCGCAATATCACAATTCTTTAGCAAGCATAAGCATAGAGTTGAAGACGGTTAAGATGTATCTGCAGTTCTGGTGTTGCGGTCAGGCAGTATTTAGATTGGTGATCAAAATATCTACACTTTATTATACCTGAAAGAGGTAAAAGTTTGTTTGTTAGATTTTAAATTATCAGTTTCTTACCTACAAGTTAAATTGTACATTAGGTATAGGTCTTATCCAGGTACCTCGCAGGCAAAGCCGCGGGCAGAAGCTAGTTAAATAATTTTTATTGTTAAATCGTAGAGTATTTAAATAAATAAAATATAATGCTGGACTTTTTCACACAGCATCATCTAGCCCCAAAGTAAGCAGAGCTTGTGTTATGGGTACTAAGATGCAAAGCTGGGCACCGTTAATCAAATAGTTAACTTCGTTAATCGTTAATCCGCTACAAAAAAAGTCAGCTTCGTTAAACGCTAAAGCGTTACATTTCGGAAGAATTAACGCAAGTTAACGTTAATCGTTAATCCGTTAATATGTGTAAAATTACATTTTTATATCGTTGCGTTAGTGAACTTAAAAAACTTATTGGTTTAGGTTCTGGAAGTTAACAGGTTATGAATAAAACAAAATACATGTATAATTCATAAAATAAAAGATCAAACGAAAAAAAATTCTTCGCAGTTTTCTCACTCGCACGCGCCGGCCAAATATATCTAGTTTTGTTTTTGTTTCACGCGCTGCCGCGCGCCGCCCGGCACTTGTCATTCATTTCATACTTGTCTGAACCTGTTTTTCGCGCCGCGCCGCGGTGCCGTGCGGTAAATAGTAGGCATTGGATTAACGATTAACGGACTTCTGCATATTAACGGAAGTTAATGTGTCCGTTAACATTTTTAAAAGTTAACTTAAAAGTTAATCAGTTAATCAAAATGTTAACTTCGTTAATTAACGATTAACGGATTAACGAGCTAATGCCCAGCTATGCTAAGATGACTGATATACTACTTTTTGTTTGTAAATACATACATATTATACATAGAAACACCAGACCCGAGACAAATATTTGTAGATCATACAAACATTGGTCCTGCCGCGGGGATTGAACCCGCAACGTTTTGCGTCGCAGGCGGGCCTTCGCCCACTGCGCTACAGATTTGCATACGATGATATTTTTTCAAGTCACGGTATGATAACAGTCAATGCATCAGACCGTACGTACAAAGCTCCAAAGCCGCGCTCTACACACAAAATAATTCGTTCATAAAAACCCGCTTGCCATAAAACATCAAAAATATTTTACTACAAATTCCATGCAATCATTTTTACATTTTACTCTCGTTCACAGTGAAAACAGCCTTATGCTGATGGAGTCACGTGTTACGTGCAGACGTGGCTTAAAAATGTTCACCTCAAGATACCGCGGTGCGAAGTTAAAAATTCAATGTTTTAGCTTGCAACGTGTGGGAACATTACTAACTTTTCTAAGACATTTGTCTGAGTGCTGAAACTAACACTACATCATCATTATCATCAGTTAGACTTCTAAAAAAATTTACATATTTTTACGAAGAAATCAAGTACTTGTAAATTAAAAAATCCACGCTTTTGGTATGGTGTTTTGCTGTGCGTGTTTTTTCAAAAAGCACCATCACAAATTCTACAAGTTGCATCGGAACAATTTGTTTGTATTTATTGCAAACTATAGACAAAACTTGAATAAAATAAGATTCATAGAATCACACTTTAATTCCATTTTCTAAGACCGACATCGTTAGGCATCAGAAAACAAAAAGACTGGTTCCCACAAACTCTTTGTAAGAAAAGCTCCAAGCAAGTTGACCCTCATTAGGAGACAAAGGAACCCTTTGCTGGCTTAAAGACATCCACTAATTCTTACCTTTGTGTCTGTGCCGTGATTGCTGATCCGATCGCGGTACAAATGGAGGGAAAAACAATTGTTTTCTTTGTTTAAAATGCTCTTCCAATACTGCCATCATAAAAATGAAGAAACTATCATTTTGTCTAATTATCAAGGCGCATTTATTACCTATCTTTAATATATACTTTAACCACATTGTCTTGAAATATCTAGTTACAAAAAAGAAGAATAATATTACATTTTATATCTTTAACCTCCATTTTATGCTGAGTTTAGGCTCCATTTTGCAGCAAGGCTTTCAGTTTTGTCTCTTGTGTTATAAACTTATTTTTGCAAATAAAAACATACCTATTCTATTCATATAGTTTCATATTATTTCAGCGTGAGAGCGTTTCAGTACAATTATCATAGTAGCGCTGCAAATTACTTCTTAGACGCCGTTTAGACGATACTATTTTGGCATATAAATTTTGCCAAATTTTCTCAAACTCAATGGAGCAAGAGCTAATATTCTGTGGCAAGACACAAGAATGGTATGCCAGAATGGTATCGTGTAAATGGCAACGTAAGCAACTCTAGTAGATATAAGTTTCAACTGCTGTTTCTTAAGCAACCGCGGCCCCAGTAATAATCACCGC
Organism: Epirrhoe alternata; assembly: GCA_963565295.1. Taxonomy (NCBI): domain Eukaryota; kingdom Metazoa; phylum Arthropoda; class Insecta; order Lepidoptera; family Geometridae; genus Epirrhoe; species Epirrhoe alternata. Next base: position 3,673,140 of record OY751381.1, on the reverse strand, counting down.
AGAATTTAAATTCTCTTCGCGAATTTCTTCCTAGTTCTGTATAAATAAACGCAGCCGACAATTTGCTCGAGTTGCTTTGCCTAATTATATTATCTTTTAAGCACTTTCTGTGAGTGGGTACGTTGTAATTAATGTGAGCTCTTGCGTTTTGATCTTTCGGTAAAATACATGCTGTAATTTGGTTTTGAGTTTGTTTCTCGGAGTCGTAGTTCAATCGACTGTGTTCCATTACTGCCTAGTGCAAACTACATAATGCCTAAACTTTTGGTCCGGATTCCTATTAGCTAGTAAGTAAGTAAGTTCGTATGAGTCAGTGGCCAACTCTGGTGACGGAGTTTTTAGGCCGCCTTAAGGCCTCCGTCATGGCTTAACGACTTAAATAGCCGGGACCGACAATTTAACGTGCCCTCCGAAGCACGGAAGCGCTCAGATGTAAATGCCCCTGGCGGTCACCCATCCACTTACAGACCGTTTCGAACGTTGCTTAACTTCGACGATCTATCAAGAACGACTAAGCAAGCACGACCACGAGCGCTTATATATTAGCTAGTAGACCGAGCGAGCGATGCGTCTCAGTTTCGAGATTGGCCAAAAATACTTTTGTTCGTCAGTCAGTAATCACCTTGACTTTGACCTTGATTGGAGCGAAAATAGGGGAGAAAGGGGTAAGTGTGCTGTGCCGTTATTTATCGACGGATTTGAATCAAATTGAAAATGCACATAAAGGACTTCATTCTTAATAAGATGTTATGAAAAAAAACATAAGGGGATGTGAGAGGGGGAAAGCGGCGGAAAGTTTGTTTTAGCGTTATAAAATGACGCTTTTCGTAAAATGTATACCTACCTTTACCAATAAGACTACGCAGTCTTCTCCACCTTTACAAGACGAACCAGTAGACACCAGATTCGACCCCTTAGGGCCAAAGCAACGCGAGTAATCACTAAAACTTAACTTAACTTTTAAGGGAGGGGGATAAGAGATGCATAGGCATAGGTAGGTAAGCCTATTGGAAAATACAAAGCACCTACATTTCAATTTAGTTCGCGTACTGTTATCACCGAACCACTAGTAGGTATACATATAATCGGTTTGAGTCCAAGATTGATTAGAAATCAGTTCAATAACTGTTGGATGGTAACTGCCTGGGTGATATTAGCTATGTTCTTCGGACTTCTACAAAGTAGTTTTCATCTGAGTGTTATCTCACGGGACAATCAGGAAGCTGGCGCATAACTCAGCGGTATGCTCCGGAGATAACAATGATCTTTTCATTTTCATACCCGATGGAACTTTTCTCATTTTAACTTATTCTTTTTATCAGAGGCCACGCCATTTTGCTGCGCTCTCAGTTTTAGTGGCTTTGTTTACTAAATGAATTTTGGAGAGTTCTTTTGGGTAGTTCTTTAAAAATTGAGCAAATTTGGTGAACTTTTTACAGAATGTTGTGAGTTAAAAAGTTGCTTTTACACCAGCTATTGAATCAAGAAACGTTCAATGGTTTTGTTGAAGGTGAACAACATCGAAGATGTTATACAAAATACAAATAACTTGATTTACCAACGAAAAACTATACTAATTACATTAAGTTACTGATGGTACAGCGCAAGAAACCGAGTTGTACAAACAGAAGATACCTTTAAGAACTAAGTTATAACAGAGGACTTGTGGACTATACACCCCTATTTTTTAATTACCAAAAAAATTGTAACCATGGTCTCGGTGTCTGTTACTGATCACATTTCTGTAGTTAAAACTCAAAAAAAAGAGAAAAAATAATTATAACCTCAAAAGGAGACGAGACGAGTCAGACATGGATTTATGATAGCTACTGCGGTTTTACTGACTGGGGATGATACGAGAACATAGTTCAAATAAGAGTCTGTACGCGATTGTGGTCTATAGTACTTACCTATTTGTGCAGTTTTCATAAAATTTTGTTCGGTTTTGGTTGACTACAATCCTAAATAACTTTGTGATCGTTAAATAAAAAAAAGTTCTGACCATGCCATTATCATTTTCTGCATCTGCTGCAACTGTCCTTAAATTTTTTTTGGTAGACATAAAATATCGGTGTATAGAAAATCAAGTATGCAAAAACTAAAGTACAAAAAAAGAGACGTTGAAACAGAACTATGTAATGTGATAGTTGGATGTATCATTATCTAAGTATATCCATCCATACTTCCATACTAATATTATAAATGTGAAAGTAACTCTGTCTGTCTATCCGCCCTAACCGTTGAACAAGTTAGGCTGAAAATTGGCATGGATAAAGGTTGTATCCCAGGGAAGGATTTTTATCCTGAAAAAATCCCAAGGAACCGCGTGTCACATCGCGGGACCGCAGCTAGTCCCACTCATATGTAAAGCTGAAAGTTTGTGAGTTTGTTTAAATGTTTGGATGTTTAGTTAGATGTTTGTGTTTATATCACGCCTAAACCAGTGAACCGATTTAGATGAAACTTGGAATAGGCGTAGATAGTGACCTGGAATAGCATATAGGCTATTCAAAATGTTGGTACCACGTGGGCGTTCTTTTCTGTTTTCCACTGTTGTTTTCCACAATGTGGCTTCTTTATTTCTTAGAGTAAATAGTACATTGTACCACAAGAGAGCAAAATTCGTTTTTGTTGCGAGTGCTGAGTTTGAATCTCGAACAAACGAAGGATTCTATATTTGAATCCTTCTATATTTCTATATTTTTTCTATGTTAGAATCCTGAGTGTAGTGAGAGATTCAAAAGCATAAGCAACAAAATATTTTGCTCTCGTGTGATACATACAACTTTTCACCTTACTAGCGAAAAAATATAAGATTTTTTGTAATTTAATAGGGCTAATCCACACTTGGTATTTCATTTAGAAATGAAAAGTCTTATCAAAATTTTCGATTCCGACGGGATTCGAACCCGCGATGATTAGATCCTCCTAAAGGGGGATTCGAATCGAAAATTTTGATAAGCCTTTTCATTTCTAAAATACAAGATGTAAGGAAAACCAATTCCCGCTATTTTTTTTGCCCTTCAAGTGGCAGGCTACAGTCCTGCCACCAGCCCCCCCCTGGCCGCCGCCTGGCCGGGCGCACGCTGAGGCCTGCAATATTCGATTCTCATTGGTTGCTCGCAGCATTCTAAATTCAAATCACTTTTCCTCATAGTGTGAGCAAAGTAGAGTTTTGCTCACTGTTTTTACGCGGCAAAAGCGCCCTTTTTGAGCTAGTAAGGTGAAAATGTAATTTGAAATGTAACAAATAGAAACACAACTCGTTTAAGCTTTGTTTTAAATACATAACATACAGCTTAGCATTTCAAGCGACGATTGCAAAGTGAAGCAATCCTCAAAGAACAACGTCGAACAAAGTATTCCAGCTTTAAAATCTATTATTCGGTTCAATCGTGTTTTTTCCGATAACATTCCGGGCCGGAGCTGGCTTAATCCGTTTATTGATTCCGACGCTTTTTCTTGGGATATCTTTTTATCGGCCTGCAGGGTTGTATCGCTATTCACAGGCCTGATATCGTTTTAAATTTCTATTTGGCATCTGTTTTGGCTAGCATAGCTTTTTGGCGCGGATAAGGAAATGACGACGAAAAATACTTTTCTTGAGAAGACGCCCGACAAAACAATTACTGGAGGACTTACAATAGAATAGAAATCGAATCGACAGATAAAGCTGAGACTCCACCTGCGTCTTACGGCATTAATTTTCAAAAATCATACATTTTATGTCAAGTATCGCGGCACGTGAGTTCCTGGCATAATGTCCAACGGAACTCACGTGCCGCGATACTCAACATAAAATGTATGCAGTTTTGACAATTATTGCCATTTGACGCTGGTGGAGTCTCAGCGTTATCTATCGATTCGATTTCTATTCTATTTCGATTTTTGACATGGCTAGGGGGGCTAATATACCTACTTAGAAAGAAATGTGTCATCAATGAAAAAATAAAAAGGTTTATTCCAATTTTTTTTTTATGAAAATCATTAGAATTAAATATTTAAATGTAAAAAATACCTAAAAAATAAAAATTCTGCTTAAAATAAAATTACCGCCGCCTCGAAAATTAACGACCCGACGTTGTACGTAGTAGGATGTTTTCATAAGCCCATAAATCTATAAAGCGGTAAAAATCCGGAAGCTGACGTAATTTATTTTTCGTCATTGTATATATTTCGTGACTTACAAAGTGGTTTGTGTTGTATAAAAATACATTTTCTTTGTATCTCACTAGACTCATCGCTTATTACAAAAATAATAGGTTTAGTTTTATTTCATAGTTTCATAGCTCTTAAAGGGATATTGGAACCCGAGCTCTTCGTAAGATTATAGAGCTGACGAGTGAAACGAGGGAACTCTTGAGTGGAGAGAGGGAGTTTGAGTTATGACAAGAATTCTGAGACAGCGAGGGAATCAAGCACTAACGTTTTATCCCCAAGATGAATATGTTAGAAACCTATAATATATAAACGATACATGTCCGTAAATATTTTTTATCTCTCTACTTTTGACTTTGTTTTGTAAAAGTACACTCTACACTGACAAGTTGCTTAAAGTTAAAATTTGACTTCCATTTAATAATAAACATTGTCTCAAATTTTTTATAGTGCTAATCCACACTTGGTATTTCATTAAGAAATGAAAAGTCTTATCAACATTTTCGATTCAGACGGGATTCGAACCCGCGATGATCAGACGATCGTCCTAAAGCCGGAGTGCCTTCGCCCGCTCGGCCACAGAACCACATGCGTCGAATTCGAAATTCTTGATAAGCTCATATTTATCGGTTGAGCACCAATTAGCGCCATCTACATATATTATAGTTATTCGTACATAGTAGGTATATATTTATTTATTTATTAGTATTTATTTATTTGTTTTTATAAACATATTTTATTTACACCGCCTTTTGCCTTCCTTTAATCCAGTTCATCCTAAGGTTGTCTGGAAGAAATCGCTCACAGCGATAAGACCGCCCATTGTACTTCGCTTTAAATGTTTTCTTGTATCTTTGTTTGTATTTTGTAATGTCCATGTGGTGTACAATAAAGTATTTTCTATCTATCTATCTACACGTTTCACTAGTGAACTCCTGTCGGAATCGAAAATTTTGATTTTTCATTTCTTAACCATTGTCTCTTACTCTACATATTACCAAGCTCTTTTGAGGTTCATCCAGATACAACAGGTTTACGATCTGTGGAGCGAGTGGAGAGCTCTTGCTTCGCCGAAGTCCGGATTATGAATGTAATAAAACCGGCACGACCGGTTTGCGCCGGTTCTTGTGTTTAATTGCATTTTAAACGATGTTTATGAGATTAGCCTGTGAAGAATCCTCTTCAGGATAAAATGTTTTGAGAAAATACACAGCATAAGTGACGTTAGTAGCGTTCTGTGGTTGTACGATACCCATTTAGAACAATATAAGTATATATTGTTCTGGTAACACCGCGGCGGACAGCTAGTAGTAACTAGCTGTCCGCCGCGGTGTTACCCGCGATCCCTCGGGAAAACTTAACTTCCTTGGGATAAAATATAGCCTATGTTCATCGGGGATAATGTAGCATTCTATTGGTGAAATAATTTTTCGAATCGGTCCAGTAGTTTCGGAGCCTATTCATTTCAAACAAACAAAAATACAAACAAATATTTCCTCTTTATAATATTAGTATAGACAATGATACAACAATCATTGCTATTGAGGCGGGTACCAAAATGGTCATCATCCGTTGTGTGATGAAAATATGTCTGTCCTTCTAGCATTAAAATTTTCGTGGAAAACTGTTGTTTCTTCTCCGAAAATAATAAAATAAGTAAATTCAAAATACCTACATTTTTTAATCAATAATTTTACGCCTTTCATGCGAGTTTGACTTACACCTGGTATCATTTCTTTTCACAATCAAGTTAATTACCTACCAACCTACTTTCATTATACTTTGCTTATAAAAACTGTCTCATCAAACCATCAGACAAACATTAGAGGATTATGTATGAAGATCACGTGCACACAACGGCTAATCGACGGACGAGGCAATCTTCCGGGAAAGTTGCACGGGATATCAAATACGTGAACGATACTATACTCAAGTGATATGAGTAGGGATATCACTTACCCATAGTTTGTCCGTATTTGTTAAGTTCGATACAAACCGATTTTCTTTTCAGTCTGAAGGTCGTGGGTTCGAACTCTATCCATAATGCATATTAGTTTTAAATGGTTAGCAAAACACGGTGAGGAGATGAAGGAATATTTCTTCTTCGTGTCACTACTTCTTTCAGACCAGTGTGATGAAAGGATTTATGTACGCCTCAAAGGCTCAGCTTTTCTGACAAATTGACACTCCTCACTTTTCATAGACACCTATTTAAATCGAAATTATGCTCACATTTGTAAAACACGAAAGTTTGCAGACTAAACGCTTCGAAGAACATTTCACCACATATTTATTTACCAAAATATTTTATGAAATAAATACCAAAAGGCGACGTAAAATGTTTACAGTATTACAATATTAAGAACAGTACTCAAGACGATTCAACAACACTCAAAGGAAATAAACATTAAAATGAGCTTCCACTAAACTTGCTACGAGATAGCTACGGTGCTACGAGGACTGCTACGTCGTAGTAGGTACTTTAATTCGAGACAACTTCGACAACGTACTGTAGTGAAAAATTCGTTTACAAATAAGAGTTTGCAAGCATCTAAGGTACCTGAATGTAAATGGTATTTATATTTAAGCAAAAAGGTCTTGTAACTGACTGCTCTCTTAACCATTTCCAAAGGAAATTAATTGCCTTCGCTCTAGACCTTGTCTACTCTGAGAAATCTTGCTCCTGTTTATTTTTATAAAATACTTTTTAAAAGAAACTCGAATTAAAAATAAAGAATCTGAGCTAATATAATAATACACATACTGTATATTTTTCTTACTACAAGTAATCTACTGTCTAGCTGTCTGACTTCTATCTGTCTAGCAAACTAAACATAGTAATTAAAAATATTTTGATCCTACTAATGAACAATGCCTCTTCAACGTAAGCATTAGACGAATTTCAAAAAGCCGGCTTCGTTTTAATAATGAACAAGTCTGATAAAGCCCATTATATTTTATGTAGGCCATTGAGCAAAACCGTAAAATCAGGGTAAATTAAAGATTTCACGGAGGCCATTCTCAGCACGTGCCCGCCTTTGTTGTCGACAAAGAGTTAATTATTCAAATAACCTCACTTGACTTAAACAACGCGGCTATTAGAGACAGGAGATGATGACACACCGAGGTGGAGATAGGAAGGCTATATACGACTAGTCGCTAGTGACTTAGATGGTGGCGACTGTGATATGCAGTTTACGTGGAAGACGCGGTATGTATGCGTACGTTAATGTCTCTCAGATAAAAGATGGTACCAACTAACAAATAAATTATGCTGGAAATTTCACACAGCGTCATCAAGAACCAGCTAACTGATATACTACTTATATACTTTTTGTTTGTAAATACATACATATTATACATAGAAACACCCCGAGATAAATATTTAATTTTTTTTATCAAAAAAACCAGAATTCATCCCGCGGCGGGGATCGAACCCGCAACCTTCTTCATCCCGAGCGGGCTTTCACCCACAGCGCCACAGAGGTCGGCAAATTAAATCAAGGTTCCTAATATCCTAAGTACTTTTGATTAGTCTTTTAGCAATTGAATTGCCAGCATCAAACTATCTATGGGATGATACGCATTTTAACCATTAAAAATGGCTGATAGACGGATGTGGACAGACACACAGCAAATAAAAAAAATGGGTTTCGTTGTCTTGGAATCTATAAATTAAGAGATCTTGAACTGGCTGTATCGTCACCCTAACTACTGAATCCATTGATTAGGTTAGCCTTTATAGACAAAAATAACTTTCAAGAAAGTTTCGGATGACACGAAAATTGGGTTAAGGGATTTTACCTAACATCTTCTTCAGGCTTTAGTGCTAAATTATTCTGGATAAGTATATTGTTGGTTCATTAGGATAGTACTTTAAACGATACAGAAAAAAAAATCATCTCACGAATCCCGGCCGAGCATTCATGTATTTTGCGTTTCGTAAAATATAGGGGAGTAGACAATAATTGTAAATAAAGAATAGAAGCATGTTAAGCTAGAATAATACAACACCGGTACGTCTATATAACGGTGTTGAACCGTGGTTGGCGGGGCTTACCTATTGAGACGCGAGTGAATCTAATATCTTAAGGAATTAGATTGGTTTTTGAACTGCGTGTTACACTTTACATGATATGTTGGTTATAAATGTTGACAGTTTTATAGTTATCTTATAAATAGCTGTTCATGATATTAGCAAAATTAGGAATGAGTAATTAAGAGGAAGTTTGAAAGTTGCGCCAGTGTCGGATAAGTTGAGGAGTAATAGGTTGTCGTGGTATGGGCATGTTATGAGGAGGGAAGAGGGTCATGTAACGAGAAGAATGTTAGGTTTGAATGTGGAGGGATGTAGCGGAAGAGGCAGAATAAAGAAAAAAATGATGGACTTTGTGAAGGATGATATGGCTAAGAAAGGAATGAGTCCCACATAAAAGTGGGATAAGGGCAGGGATATGATGAGGTGTTCCAACATGATCACGATTGTATTTTAGGACAATGATTTGAAATACAACTAATAGAAGCACAATTTTTATCTGCTTTTAAGTACATAAGATACCCACAGCTTAGCATTTTAAGCGAAAAAAAAATATGATCACGATTGTATTCCTATGAATATAACATTTAATTAGCCCATAAATTATCCATCTAACTAGTAAGCAATCACCTAAACTGCATTCCACTTAGCTTCCACTCAATCAATTTACGAGCCAACCCTACGACCTCTATTAAACCTAACGAACTAAAAACCAAATAAAAATGCTAATACACTTGAAAACCCATTCATAAATCACTACAAACTGCCTCTGGCTACTTTATTACTCAATAATGTTAGCCTCTGTAAGTGCCATCGGCGATTGATGGCTTTCTACGCATTAGTGATTGATTCGGTTATGACGTGGTAGATAGCATATTATTGCAAAGTAACAGAAAATCAAACATTTACATTTATTTATTATTTTTTGCAAGCGTAGTTCATTTTAGGTCCATATTTTGTGGCGTTTCACTGTTTCAACACGTGGTCGCGGGCCGATTGGACGTCAAATAAATAAAGGTAAATTATGATAAAACATTGCCGATAGCCTACAGGAACAAAATAACTTTAACACATTTATGGATCAATGGTCTGAAATAAACAAATATTTTATTTATTTATAAGAAATGAAAAATAATTTATAGTTGAAGCCGGAGCAAAGAAGATTTTTGAGAGAACATTTGAATACAACTAGAGTTACATAAACTGTTGTAGCATAAGCCCTATTATTCGCAATAGCCTCGCGTGAAAACGTGCAAAGCCATGGGCTCTAGCTAGTTATTACTGAATCACAGCAAGCCATGCTCTAATAACAGTTCGTACGCAACTAATTACAGGGGAGCCGTTAATGAAATTTCGTATGCTAATTGACTAAATACAATTATGAGCGGGGCTAAGATTGTGCGAGTGTTCTGTGTAACTCGTTGGGCGATGTTGTGGATGCGGAAAGACTAGATGAGATGTCTAAACTGTCTTCATCCTTATCAAAGTAAGATTATGGACTATTTATGCAACTTATAGAATGCTCTTGCATAATGCGTGGTAAAGAACAATCGTGTTTTCCAAAATGGCGTAAAAGAATACGCATAGAATTCTTTAAAGGTATTTTTTAATTAAGTGCAGTTGTTCCTCGTTATAGCATAATCTTACAAAGTACCTACAGTCCTTTAAAGCGTAACCGATAATGGAAGCCCCATCTAGTAAAGCAAGAAACTTGCAACGTTAATTAAATACTGACTCAAAGCAAGGAGCAGGTGGCCGGGGCTCTGATAAGAGCTCCATTCAACTACGGTTTTTGAGGTGAGCCTTATTTACTGCCTTAAATTCACTTTATTGCTAACTAAGGTTGTGCCTAATTTGAAACGGTTGATAATCTTTTGACAGGTTGGGCAATTTGTAGGCAATTTTATGCATCCTATACGAGTAAAATCACCTGAAAAAGTTTTTTTATTGCCCTGCTGTTATGAATACGACGTCTATCTTATCTGTCTACGATCACACCTGATAGAACATATTTGAAAATTAGACATAGCGGATAGAAATTTTACGCGATATTTTTTTTAATCTTAATCAAATATGAACAGTGATCGTGAAAGTTCAGACAAGAGTGTGAAGATTAAACTCAAGTATATTTTATAACTGACTTGAACTCAATGCCTGCAGAGAATTGAAATCGATCCTTTATATCGCAAACATCGATGAACAAAACTGCAATACTCGCATCCCATGTTGTTTGCAACTCAAAGTGGTCGGAAAGGGCAAAGGCTGCAATGGATATTGGACCAAAGCAAATAAACCACGCTCCACTTTATATGCATGTAAATCGCCCTGAAGCTATACCGAATACAGATTGGAACGGTGACTTAACATTTTTATGATACTAGTTTTAGCCTGGGGTCGTATGTTTTCAATAACCGGTTGGGTCTGCCAATGATTGATAGGCACGGGAGGTAAACACGAACACCGCGCCGTTCTAATAGCTCGAGTTCATGCAAATTCGCGCGTGACTTTACTTGACTTTACTATTTACTATCATACTAAGACTTAGCGGAAAAATCCTACCGTCTCTGATCTTAGTCATCGTTAGGTGAATAATGTACACATTTTAGTTCAATGTTGTACCCGCTAGAGGCGCTTCTGATTTCAATTATTATAGTGTAAACTCATGCTGAAGTACTGTATATTTTTACCAGTCAAACGATTTATACTTGATTCGGTAACACGGAAAAACCAGGCTGAACCTTGACAACCTAAGTAAGGTACTGCTAGTATTGATATAGTAAAATAAATTAAATGTAACCAGAGTGTAACTTAATTTCTTACAGAAAGTTATCGCAATTGTTCGTCTAATGATGTAAAATTACCTTTTTACCATCTATCTTTGTCTAGCACAGATTTTGATATAGCTTTCTCTGTCTCACAGCTATAGCTATAAATATTAAAATATTTCACTCTTCCGCAACAACAACACAAAGTATTTTATACGGGATGCTGAATTAATTAAATTTAATTAATCCACCGGCCAAGACCCTCAGAATTCGTTGTATCCGAAACTTTTCTTATAAATAACACTTTATTGTTGTAAGCTATTTTGTTTTAAACTGCGGTGTTTAAGAAGGTATTAAATGAAAATACATTAAAGTTTTGTTTAGTCAGCCACTTTATGTACATTTAAAGTTTTCGAATGAAACTTTGGTCACAAGTGAAGCTAATTATTTGGAGGATTGCCTAGGCTTATATCTCTATTACTGTTTTAACTTATACACCCCTATTTTTTAGTTACCAAAAAAATTTAAACATGGTCTCGGTGTCTGTTACTGATCACATTTATGTAGTTAAATGTAAGGAGACGAGAAGAGTCAGACATAAATTTATGATAACTACTGCGATTTTACTGACTGGGGATGATACGAGAGCATAGTTCGAATGAGAGTTTGTACGCAATTGTTGGCTATAGTACCTATTTGTACAGTTTATCCTCGATAACTTTGTGATAGTTAAATAAAAAAAAGTTCTGACCATGCCATTATCATTTTCTACATCTGCTGCAACTGTCCTTAATTTTTTTTTAGCATTCATAAAATAGCGGTGTCTTACAAGCAAGAGCTCGTAATGCGCATATAAACAGATGATACAGGGTAGGTCATGCATGTGCCAAAACCACCGAGTGAGGCCTTGAGACAGAGAGACGGCGCGGTTGACCACGCAAGCGATGGCGCGACAAGCTGAACATAAACACCTCAAACTACCATGAATGGTAACAAGACCATGGCGTCAGATTAAAACACCTGGTTTATGGTGAACTTACCCCAATAGTAGGACAGTGTGAGCTATAAACAAACACAACAATGACGACTCTATGGCGTAGTGGGTAAAAGCCCGCTTGAGACGCAGCAGGTTGCGGGTTCGATCACCGCCGCGGGATAAATGTTTGTATGATCTGCAAATATTTATCTCGGGTCTGGGTGTTTCTATGGATAATATGTATGTATTTACAAACAAAAAGTATATAAGTAGTATAACAGTTATCTGGTTCTCCCATAGTACAAGCTTTGCTTAGTTTGGGGCTAGATGATGCTGTGTGAAATGTTCAGAATTATTAATTTATTTATTTACAATAACTTAAACAAAAGTAAACTTCAAATAAGTGTTAGATTATAGGTATTTATGTCTCTGGTTATTTCCGAAAATAGTCCCTGAGCTCAAACTCCTAAACAAATTAATCCGTAAAAATCTAACTTTATGATATTTCTGCGTTAATACTCTATTAACGGGGGATTACTCTGCGGGTCTCAATTAAACTTTTAAAACAAACTCGATTCGGTAACTTTTTGAAAACTCATTTAATAATGTTCCAATTAAATTTTCTATACCGTTTTTGTCCACATAAGTGGGCAGACATTTGAAAACTGGACCGGCCTTATTTGCTTCTGCAAATGAACCATAAATAAATAAAGGTGCTTATTCTGAGCGACGATTTGGGAACGATATTGTAAACTGCTCGCTCGGGATGTCTCATAAAGGTGACAATTAATCAAGCCTAAATAAACCTCACCTTTTTTATAGCCTATTAATTACGTGGGGTTTTAGAGATTTTGGTAAAAAGATTCGGAAATTATTTTGATACAGATGGCATATGATGCTATGGCGCAGTGGGTGAAAGCCCGCTTGGGACGCAGAAGGTTGCGTTGTGGGTTCAATCACCGCCGCGGGATAAAAGTATTTACAAACGAAAAGTGTACAGGGTGTAAAAAGACAACTACCGAAAACTGAGGGGTTGCAATCAGACCATAATTCTAAACATATTTAGCGAAAAAAAACGCAAAAAAATGTTTTACTTAGCTTAGTCATTTTATGTAATTTTCGGTTATTTACTACTATTACAACATAATAAGACCCTACAACATACCCAATAATTTCATTTATAAAAGAAAATAACAGTTAAAACTCAAAATCAAGCAAACATTAATCTTCAAACGCTGTTTTCTCCGGTTATAATGATTTTATCGGAAAATCCTTTTGGATTTGGTTGTGTTTAGGGATGCTGTAGGTACTTACCCTTTTCGGCTTTGGTAGACGTCTTTTTACACCCTGTATAAGTAGTATAGGCTGAAACGATAGCCTTAGAGAAAGTATCTCAAATAGAATACCTATCATAGGTATTTTGTAATTTCCCTTATTATCAATATAATATCGAAAGTCAGAATAAGCCCAAAGTTTGTGTTATAACAGGAGTAGTTTTGAAACTACGTATATTTAGCAAAGTTAAATTAATAATGGCGGTGCAAGGTTGCCTAATGGTCGACCCAAATTGTTGATAGTGTAATAATTAGACGGTCTGTACCTGTTTAATGTTTGTTTTTGTTTGGTAGTATCATGTTGGATAATAAATATCACAAGTCAATGACCTTCTGGCGGGATTACACGCATCGGGACGGGTGAGACAGTGATCTAGTCTCGTGGTAGTACACACTTGTCAAGGATATCATCCTACAAGGCCATCGTTGCAAAAACTAGGTTGTAATCATTTTATGCTTTTTCCATCTGGGTAAGCTCCGCTGAACTCGTTAACTTCAACCCTCGAAGCTGCAAAAATAATAAGCAATGTCTCCGAGCGATCTCTTTAAAATATTTGGGATCATCTTGCGTCGTTCCAATGTGAAATACGCCTCTCCGGGGAAATTTTGCGGCGATGCGACGTCCCTTGCTGAGTTGCTCCGGACTTTTCATGCCATCAGGAATGTTCGGAAATAAAAAAAGTAAAAAACAGTGTTTTTTCATATTGCAATTGAAGTATTTAAAAAAGCGCTTTGTTACTAAGACATTGCAGAAATCTCAAACAGCGGAAATGCAAATCGATCGGAGATACGTAGTTATAGTTTAACATTTTGGTGTAGAAACGTTAGGACCAGTGTCGTGCTTTCTTTTTAACCGACTTCAAAAAAGGAGGAGGTTCTCAATTCGCCTGTATGTTTTTTTTTGTATCTTGCTACGCGATTACTCCGCCTATTGTGGACCGATTTTCAAATAGAAATATTCAAAAGGTTGACGAGAATGTGATCAATGAGTTGGTGCTTCCCTCGGATATAAGTATAGCAATCCAACTATCTAAAACTCAACTTTTTGAGCATTTTCCTTGCGATCGGTGATTTGAACAAAAACACCATTACATTTGTATTTTAGTCAGAGTTAGATACCTAAATCGGATTTTTCTTGAAAATATTCTTCCCCAGATTTCAGTAATCATTGGAAGAAATTGCTCAATCGGGTCCACGAATTTGACAATACGTGGTTTCAAAATTGATCTCAGCCTATCGGCAGCAGGTGCAATCCAGTTTCCAATTCACACGAAGTGAATCGTCCGTACTGAACTAGAGATGTACTCGAGACGAGATTCATTGTAATATTACAGAGTATTTATTTAAATGTAGGTAATTTAATTTTAACTACACTAAATGATGTTTTAGAATCATGAATACCTACTTAATTCTGCAAATACTGATGGAGAGATGAGAAGTATTCGTTTTGAGAAAAAAATATGAAAAATCTGCTATTAGTTCAAAAAAGGGATGTAATTTATGTTTATGTAAAATATAAATAAATAACATACCTAAATAGTACCTAGATATTAAATTTTATGAGACAGAGTTATTTATTTATTTATGAATGATAATCTAGACGAGCAGACTGTTCCTGATGATAATATTGTTTACGATTGGTAAATACTTTTGATTTATTAGTTATTTGGTTCCCACAGTACAAGCTTTGCTTAGTTTGGGGCTAGTGATGCTGTGTGAAATGTCCAGCATTATTTATTTATTATTATTATTAGTTGGTAGCCAGTTGTCTTTGAACCATAATGCTCATAAGTAAACTCTTTCTCGTTTAGTCTTGAAACTTTTTTTATACTTTTATTTATTTTTAGCCCACATTGTCCCACTGCAGGGCAAACGCCTCCCTCCTCATTTTCCAGGCTTTTCTTTTTTTTTCATACTTGGCTGAAAATAATTAGGTCACAAACAAATATCCAAACAGGCACACGTCAATCCCATCTCTACTGTATCGTTCAGGATTGGACGTTAGTTGAAAAAATGGCGGTCATTGTGAGCCTCGCGTGGGAAATGGTTTAGTCGTCGGTTTCCATAGGTTTGCTCAGCAATCACGTGTGTAGCAAATTACTTTCCGTTGTATGCTCATCGAATTATGCAGAATGCGGGGAATGCCGGGTTATTATATCGATCGTCCATTTGTCTTTAAAAATATTGCTTGAAATAAGTTTTTCTATAAACTTATTACTATTATAGCTATAAGTATATAGCAAATGGGTTATATGGTGGAGAATCTCCGCTTTGTATTTTATCTTGTTCTTAATATTATTGCCGAGCTCTGTATTTCCCGAAAAGTAGAAAGGGGTCTTCAAATCAAGAGTAAATAGGTTCCTTCTAGGTAAGCATGCTCCATTTTAGACCTCACTACTGCTTAACATCAGGCAGAGTGAGGTCAAATGCTGACCTATTTAATTAAAGAAAAAAAACTTATTTGCATTCATCGCGTAATTTCATACATAATTCATAATACATGCAGACAATTGTTTGCCCTTTATTAGTAGGTATGTATAGTGCTTATGCAGGCTAAAAGCCTCTCTCATTTTTACTACAGTAATTTTCTTTAATATTACAAAACAAAAACAATTCTGGCATCAAATACCCATTTATTTTATTAATTTGTTAACGACTAGATCCTATATTTACATATACTATACAATATTTAACTTAGATTTAGGTACAATTTCATATTTGTCTTTGGAAGGATTGTAAAATATACACTGAACTTAAAAATAATAGACAACTAATAATTAATGTGTTATACTGATCTAAACAAAACCAGGTATTTATGTCATTTAATTAAATTATTTCCATTTTATATTTTGAAATCTTTTAAATAAAAGTGTAGTCAAGGTTTAAGTCCTTAAAGAAACATAAATGATTTATGACTTACAAAATCAACAAAAAAACATGATCTTTCAAAATATCTTTTTTCTTTGACATTCAATATGATTATGAAGGCATAAATTGGTAATTTTTCTAATATTTTGTATGCCAGTTTTACATCTAAAAACATGTGATCGAATAGTTTAAGGAATTTGCATCATTACAATCTATAGATTTATAGGTACAACTTTTTTGATAATGATTAGGTCATTCATCATAAAAATTGGGCTACCACTGAAATTACGATGAGAGTTCCAGTCGCGAAGCAGTTAGAGCCTGCAAAGAGAAACGAAAATATTATACCTACTTGTCTTATAAAACAATATTTTACAACAACATTGTTTTATTATGCTAATTTTAATACTTGTTTTTAGATTTTATCTCTTTGTAACTCATTAATGTATAATGTTAGAAATGTCTATTTTAGTTTAGTTGAGTCCATATTATAGTGCATGCTGTGGCGTCCTATAACTGGGAAAACACTAGATTTAAGTAGCTTAGTTAAGAAATTGTTAATACTTTTGTGATTTTTCCGTTGGATGTCCATAAATAAATAAATAAATATGAAACAAGATTAGGAGAAATAGCAGGCCATGAGGTACAAAAGTGTTCAAATACAACCTAATGTTAAAAATCTCAGTTGATGAGAAAATCTAAAATTTCTTGCACTGAAAAAACTATTCAAAGCTTTAAATTTAAAAGCTTTAAAAAAATCTTAAACTTTAATTGCCAACCAATTTCATTTAAGTAAAATCTGCGAAATATTAATGGAAATCGATGTATTCAATACGTAGATAATTCAATTTAAAAGGCAGCTTACCTCTGTCTCTGGCTGATGGAGAATGTGCAGAATTTGGAGCTTCCGTTGTGGTTGGTGGATCTGTAACAGAGAAAAAGCTTATTGCTTTGTATACAATTAAATAAAAAACGCAAAGAGAAATGCGTTAAACTCTGCATTTGTTGCACCTACGCATTTTGTCAATCGGATCACTTTGATCACATTTCAGCAAATATTGAAAGTTATAGACTTTTTTGAGACAATAATTCCGTTCCTTGTAAGTCTCATCCAACAGTGCTTTCATAACTAACAACCAGGAAATAATTATCATATAATAATTACCTGATAAGATCGCTGTCATGTCGTATAATGAAGTAAAGGAATCCGCATTGTAAAGGGAGAGGTGGAGGCAGTTGCATCATTGCAACTGCCTCCACCTGGGCATCTCGGGTCTGGGTGTTTCTATGTATTATGTATGTATTTACAAACAAAAAGTATATAAGTAGTATATCAGTCATGTAGTACCCATAACACAAGCTCTGCTTACTTTGGGGCTGTGTGAAAAAGTCCAGTATTATTTATTTATTTATTGCACCGACAAGAGCTGAGCTTTTAAATTTGATGATCATGAATAATTACCTCTATAAAATATATCCCTCTTTCTGCTATAGTAGTTGGCCAGGGGTACTTGCATATCACAAAGTATCTCCACAGTTGGGGGAAGTGATTCGACCTTCACGAAGGCGCTTGTCAAGGCAGTGTAGCGTCCGTCTATGAGGTTGATTTTAGACTTCGCGTTCAGTGGTCTGTGAAAAGAATTTTCTATTAGGTTTGAGAGCTAGTTCAATAAGTTATGGTTGAAGTATTCTTCATAGATCAAATTATACAGTGATATTATCTTCAATATCAAAATCTACCCCTCAAATATAGCAGTTTCATTCAGCAAGGGTTGACTTTACAAATTCCAATATTAATAGAATTTAGCAAGCTTTCACGATCAGCAAGTCCAGACACCGAAGAAAATACTTAAATTTACAGCTTTAGAAGAGCCTCGCTTAAAATCGAATAGAGATAGAAAATAATTGAATTTGATTTGTAAATAGGTCAATGGCTTTAAAACTCGTCAACGTTTAGCCACTGGCTTATACGAACTAAACGGTGATTCTATAAACCAGTGCCGAGAGAAAATCATTTACAAATTTCGGCAGTCTTAATGCGACCGAAACAATTTTAAAAGAACGCTGGTATTCTGAAAAGGGCGCTGATTCTGTCTCGGTGTTTCAACACTACTCCTTATTAACTCCTCCTAACAGAAAGCACTCTTACGCACTAGCGGTTAAACGGCAGGGCGGCTAGCGGCGTGGCGGGCTGCTTTTCCAGTTTTAGTATCAACTGCTTGTCATAGTTCGCACCTAACCGCCACTAACTGCCACAAAATTGTACTTAAATTTGAACCAGTTCAAGATACATGCAACATTTATAAAATTAGGATTTGTTATAATTATAATCAAAACTGAACATGAAATAGATATTGCCGTTTTCAATTAAACTGACACTGTACTTCAGAAAATATAAATTGTATAGAAATTCCATAGAAATATAAAAGTTTGAGCTTTGCAAAATTAATTTAGAAGTGTCTCGTCTGTCACGTGTTAGTTGACAAATTATTATGTAAATAAATTAAGTTTAATCAGTGAACAACGGTATTGACACTAAGACCCCTCGCTGACTACAGACTTTCTATCGGCCGATAGTTGAGACGGGCTATAATACTTCTCCATACTCATTATGAGCCAAAGTATATTCCATCTCAACTATCGGCCGATAGAAAGTCTGTAGTCTGCGAGGGGTCTAATAAGTGTCTATTGAAGATTCTTTTACAAATAATTCAAAGCAATTGACTCTGACAGTGTTTCCGAGTCGCGTGCAAATTTCTATCTGTGAGTTCAGCGGAAACACTTTAGATGGGAAAATAAGTAGACTAAAATGCTACAGAAACTTCATCCAACTGCAGTTGACAGAGCTAGGGAGATGGGAGTTGAGAGCAAAGTGGGACAGTATCCTTCAATTAGAATTAGTGCAGCTAACTCAATTTACATTCAAGAGGACAGGAGTTTGGACTTTAGCAAATGGAATTGAAAACAAAATTTCCAATAATTTAGAGAAAGCTCATCAGCAACATCGACTTTAATCCTAGCTCCAATTAATAAAACATAGTAAACGTCTTCTTAAAAATATAGTTCTTGAAATTCTTATAAACCGTACACAAAGATTAATTTATTCATTACAATACACAAAGATTAATAATTATTACTTTTTATTAAATATATCAGCATTTGACTGAGATATAACTGCTCTAATCTGGCTTTAAGCAGTTTTAATCTTCTGTCTGGTAGAGATCGCTTATTAGCGATAAGACAGCCGATTGTATATCATAGTTAAGTTATTTGTTTAGTTTTTATACTTTGGTTTTACTTTATAAGTGGTGTTCAATAAAGTATTTTCTATCTTCTATCTATCTTTTTATTGTTTTAGAAAGGTGGGATCATGGTAACTACAAGTTCGGTCCCACCTCTTGGAATCCGAAACTTCTGATCAACACGGAGTGAAATGAGGTCATGTTATTTCGCTATTTATGATGCTAGATTGATATCAGATAGGTGGGTGTTATAATGGAATCAATCGAAGCTTAGTTATCTTAGTTTACTGTTTATTCGACCAAAATTTCACCACAATATCAACAACTGTGGCAAAACAATAGTTGGCGGCTTCGGATTACGGTATTGTATTTTGGATTTATACTCCACACAGCAACCAATGGATAAACTATTGAATTTGATTTATACTATAACGCTTTGATTAAATTACTGAACTGTTTTAACATAGAAACTGAAACTTATATTTTGATTTGATTTTTTGGAGATTGCTTTGGAGTGGAAGAGGAGAACATGTTGTGCCGACACCGCATGAGCGGGATAAGGCCAGGCCGATGATGATGATGGAGATTGCTTTGAACCAAATTTTAGAAACGTTAATTTTTTTTTATTAGGCATCCAATGGTACTCAGAGTCACTAACATCTACTTAAATCCGTTCCTTTAGAACGATTTTCAGTAGCCGTTAGTGACTTTGAGTGCGGCTGCAAGATCTCTTGAAGATTATTATCTATGATAAAAAACAGTAGCACTCCGGGAGTGCCAACAGAAGTGAAAACTTGAACAATTACGTGTGTATTTTTTGAATCGTTAGGATTTCAGGAAATATTTTTGAATCGTCACCGAGCGCGTGGCGGGAACTGCCGTGATAAAGATTATTTACCGTGATTAGTAACGGAGTTCAAAACTAGATGCCGCTGATGGTGGTGTCGGCAACACTGTCTGCGTTCAATAGATTTTTCCCATCCCAAAAATGTCCAACGCGCCTAATGAAGTTTTTACTTCAAAAAAACAATATACCTACTCGTAGTTTGACAAACGTATTATGAAACTTTTAAAAATGCACGATGCTTCAATATAGATTGAATGCCAAGCTCTGGGAAAATATACAAAAAAAATACACTCAACACTGTTTCGTTTTTCCCACCTGAAAAGCGTCTCCATAATGTTTTAGATTTGATCAGCCAGATTAGATGGGATTGGCTGGCATAATATTATTGGTTTGCACAATAATTCAGTCGCAAGCTCATCTCGCATATCTAGATTTCCAATACATCAGAGGAAATTGATTTCAGGCTCGCATTAAATTCAAGATAGAGACGCAATGTATTTGAATATCTAGTTCTTATCTAGTACCTAGTTATCTGATGAGAACTTTTTCAGTGTTGGGATTGATTCAGCCTAAAATTTTATTTTTAGGAATAAAAGAGATTTGAATATAGAACCTAGTTGTTGGGTCTAAGTGAATATAGTTCTTTGTCTACTTTTTGATTTTATTTTGGAAAGACCCAAGAGAATACGAGAGAGTGTGTCTAGAAATTATTATATGTATTCGTATTCATTGAAACAGGTGTTACAATTTTTTTTAAGTCTATTCAAGTGAATACGAATTATTGCACTTTTATTCTTTTCAATACATTTACGAAGTTTTTATAAGTAGACCCGTATTGAATAGTTTATTCTCGGTGTACCTAAAATGCAGATGCCGAAATCAGATCTGCTGGTATGCGAAGCACGAGGCTAGGATCGTTAGCTAACTTTCAGTATCCGAATTATTCACTACCAAACTCTTAGGTACGTGAAAACATACGTCAGGTTGTTGTGAGAGAAACGCTACTTCGAGAGACGCTCACAAAAATTTTGAAGCGTAGAGAATATAGATAAGAAAATATCAAAGAGCTGCGTTAAGTTGCGCAATCGAAAGAATTTTTTATTTTGTTCTGTTATATCCTGCATAACATCTAATAAGTCTACCTAATACTTAGTTTTGTAGCAACATTAGTTATACCCTAGATAAAATAAACTGTACGTTATACCTAGGTTTTCATCTGTTCTAAATAGCTCGGATTTATGTGACTAATAAATATATTTCCATAGAAATTAATAATTAACAACTGATAAAAAAACCATTAAGTGCACGTATGAAATCCCACTATCCCCCTTTATTATACTAATAAAGCTGAAAGTTTGTAGTTTAGATGTTTGTATGTTTGTGTTTCAATCACACCTAAACCAGTGAACCGATTTGGATGAAACTTGGATAGATAGTGACCTACAATAGCATATCTCTATCTATCTATCTATCCAGCCGGTAACAGCCACTGTTGGGTATAGGCCTCTTCTCTTTCACGCCACTCCTGGCGGTTTTGTGCCAGCCGGATCCAATGCTCTCCTAGAGCCCCCACAATGTCGTCTGACCATCAGGCAGGTGGTCTGCCTCGAGGCCGCCGCATATCTCTTGGCCACCCTTAGGTAGCCGCTTTGGTCCATCGGTTGTCGTCCCGTCTGGCCAAGTGTGCCGCCCATCTCCACTTAAGCCTCGCAATCCGTATACCTACATCCTCGACCTTTGTGCGGCGTCGAATCTCGACGTTTGGTATACGGTCCACGAGGTGGATACCTAGCATGGCCCGCTCCATTCTCTTTTGGCCCGCTCCCGCTCTTTGAAAATAGCATATAGGCTACTCAAAATGTTGGTACCATGCGGGGCGCGCTACTGCGTACTACTACTGAATGTGTGAATACTATGAATAACTATTTTATTCGTTTCTTTGTGTAACTACGTAGAATACATAACCGTATGTTTCAAAATCGTTGCAACAGTTCGATATTATTCACGAACCAATCCTAAGACCGCATTGATGTAGAAAACATGGTTACAACTGCACTGGACAGTTCTTTTGGTTTTCAGGAATTTAAATAATAATATCCAATAGCAAGTGAATTTATAAAACATATTTTAAAGCTATAATTTTGTAATTTTAAAGTGTTAAACTAAGTATTTCATTGAGAAATGAAAAGTCTTATCAAAATGTTCGATTCCGACGGGATTCGAACCCGCAACGATCAGACGATCCTCATAAAGCCGGAGTGCATTACCGCTCGGCCACGGAGCCGTAATCGTCACAATCGAAATTTTTATAAGCTCATATTTATCGGTTAAATTAGTTCCATTAATTAGTTTGCATCGCACAACAAAAGGAGAACGCAAATTCAGCCTGAACTGTGAATTATCCACACTAATCTACACTATCAGCTACACTAATATTGTAAAGGGGCAAGATTTGTTTGTATGTTTGTTTGAATTGAATAGGCTCCAAAAATACTGGACCAATTTGAAAAATTCTTTCAGCATTAGAATTCTGCACTATCCCTGATGAACATAGGCTATATTTTATCCCGGGAAAGTGAAATTATTCCCAAGGGACCGCGGGTAACAAACACCACGACGGACATCTAATCTAACAAATGAAAAGTCTTATCAAAATTTTGGATTCCAACGGGATTCGAACCCGCATCGATCAGACGATCCTCCTAAAGCCGGAGTGCCTTACCGCTCGGCCACAGAATCCTAGTCGTCGCAGTCCAATTTTTTGATAAGCTCATATTTTGCATATTTAGCTCGATGCGGGTTCGAATCCCGTCGGAATCCTAAATTTTGATAAGACTTTTCATTTCTTAATGAAATATCAAGTGTGGATTAGAAATATAAAATTACAAAAATTATCTAATCTAGTGTTAAATCACAGTGCCGATTGCCTGCTTCTCATCTAAAAGTAGCCGCTTAAACTCTTAGTTTTGACTAGTTATCCTGTAAGTATCTCATCAGTTAAATAAACATTCACTTTTCCGTATTGAGTTGTTTATTCTCCAATTCTAAAGTTTATAGTACAAGTATGTTTAGTAGTCTATCAGAGTGTATATTCTAGTGGGCTGTCTTGTTAAAATTGAAAACAGACATTGGTTTGATTACATTATATAATCAAGATTTTATGTCAACTCTAACAGGTTTTAAAACAGGCTGCAATAATGATGATAATTATATGATAATTGACGACCTCTGTGGCGCAGTGGGAGAAAGCCCGCTTGTGACGCAGAAGGTTGCGGGTTCGATCCCCGCCGCGGGATAAATGTTTGTATTATTTGCAAATATTTATCTCGGGTCTGTATTTCTATGTATAATATGTACCTATGTATTTACAAACAAAAAGTATATAAGTACCTAGTATATCAGTTGTCTAGTTCCCATAGTTTTGCTTAATTTGTGGCTATATGATGCTGTGTGAAAATATCCCGCATTATTTCTTTATACCTGTACGTTCCTAGAACATTTTAGTTATCAAAATGTTGCTTTAACCTTTGTATTGGTTGAAAATACCCAGACACTGAATCCATACATCCAAAATCAAAGTTTAATTGAGTAGGTTACTATAAGTTAACCCATCAAAGGCCAAGCGACCCGAACGTCCCCATTCCGTGCAATTCAGCATGACATCGTAACTCAAGTGGCG
Source organism: Epirrhoe alternata (assembly GCA_963565295.1). NCBI lineage: Eukaryota > Metazoa > Arthropoda > Insecta > Lepidoptera > Geometridae > Epirrhoe > Epirrhoe alternata. The sequence goes on along the minus strand of OY751381.1, from coordinate 3,649,235 downwards.
TGTGACACGAGACGTCAGTGTACAACAATTCCGACAATGTTCGAAGCTTTGACATTGATCTTTACATATCTGTGAGGATTTCGGGCTCAGCCGAGCTCAGCAAAGATGTAGTGAAGGCAGTTTAAAAATGTATTTTGGAATGCTGCAAAAGATAGAGCTTTTTGATATTTTGACTTTAGTAAATGAAAGATAGATGAATACATAAATAACATCAATCAGTCAAATAAGAAAAGATTGGGATTCTTCTGCCTACCCATTTTCTTGTATGTACGTATAGGTAGGTGTTTTATTGAATATATTATTATGAACACTACTTGTAAGTCCTGACTCCTCACTATGATTCGTGAGTGCCAAAAAATACGGGTACTATTACAACAGCCAGATCGGAACAACAATTTTCAGACATTTTTGTCCCGCCGAGAGAAACGAATTCGTACCTTTTGTATATCATCCGCTCCCATGTACTAAGCTAACGAGGTTCGACTAGAGAAAATGACATGTAACTAAGAAACGGTTAGATTTAAACGAGTGTGGTGATTAGTTGATAGAGGGAGAGGATATTGAGAGGAGTCTTCGAAACTTCTAGGTTTATCCCTCACCTGTTCCCAGCCAAGATCATCAGCTCTGGCTTCGGAAATACCCCTTCAACAGCACAAATTACATTTATCAGGTCACCATCCATCCTATCCAGGATCATGTCGAATCTTCTTTCAGGTACTGAAACAATATTGAAACTAATTAACCTTAATTTCTTAGCGTTCTGGGAAGTCTTCTAAGAACTTAGATTTTTCCTTTAAAGATTGTTTTTCTTGATGTTTTTAAGATTGAAATTACCTTCTTAGTAAAACCTTTCTTTTGTTGGTTTTCTTTGTGATATTTAAAAAAGTATGTTGAATTCTGTGAACAGAGTAAAAATGTGTAAAAAAGTAAGTAAAACTGTGTTGGTCTGATTTCAATAGAACTAAATTAGGGAATTTATTTTGTAATATCACTACAATAGATGACTTGCCAAGATGACATTAGAGTAACAAAGATAAGCTTATCTTTGATCTTCCAAAGACGTGTACCTACTTAGAACATGAACCTATTTAAAAGCATCTAAGTGATTTTTTTTAATTAAATAGGTCAGCATTGACCTCACTCTGTCTGATGTTAAGCAGTAGTGAGGTCTAAAATGGAGCATGTTTACCTAGAATGAACCTCGTGACCACGATCGGTGCAACCCGGTCGAAACGTCGAGGTAAGATAATAGTTCGAATATTATCGAAAACCTATACGCGATCTCGTCCCGTTATTAAAACAAAAATAGAATGAACCTATTTACTCTTAATTTGAAGACCCCTATATTGTTCTATATTATCTTGATTAAAATTTCAAGTAATAGAAATAAGTCCAAATAAAATGAAATAATGTTAAGCGTTCACCTGCATCCGTTGAGCTATCTATAGATCATTTTTAATGACTCAACTGACTATATTTTGTAAATTTATGTACAAGGTAGGTAAGTACCTACACAATAATTTCCTTACAGTCATCCTCATCATCATCATCAGTCTATAGCAGTCCACCGCTGGATATAGGCCTCCCTAATCAGTGCCATTCCACCCTGTCCTCAGCTCGACGCATCCAGCTTCTGACAGCAGCCTTTCGGAGATCGTCACTCCACCTGGCCGGAGGGCGTCCTACACTACGTTTTCCAAGTAAATAAATGTTATGTGATGTAGTGTTCAATTCTACACACATGTTTTCAATTATTATCTTGCTCGAATAAAATAAAAATAATATAATAACAAAGTATATTTCCACCTCCACATGTTCGAGTTGTTTTACTCCTTTCCGTTAGTGTGTTCTACATTAATAAGGCTATGAGCATATTCAGACAGAGAATGTAAAAGTCCTAAACGTCAAACTTATTTTTGTATCGACTAATTTATACGTACTCTTTGGTACTCGTACTCAAGAACAAGACGTAGGTAGGTACTCAAGCATTGCGTTCTTGTATTGAGTTAAAAGAGTTTGAGATGCAAATCTGTAAAAACTTTGCCCTTTTCTATAGCTTTTCATTTTACTATGAGACTGTACTTTCGGCACTTTTTGCACTCGACGTTAAGGAAATGAAAGCGAGGAAGAACTCATTAATCGACATTGAGGTAATAAAAATGTGGTGACTCTCACCGCTCGACGTAGAGGGACTCGACGTAAAGGGAACAATTCTGCTAAAAGTATTTTCATGAATTTGAAATAAGTACCTACTACATAATTGGCATTAGTATTTTGCAATGATTTGACCAGTTTTCAAAAAATGTGATTAGTTCGCTGCCACTCTCCACCACATACTCTCCGCGAGAGCTCGGTTGGGTGTTGCATCAAGTAATTTCCGTTCCATCTCGACTCACAGCATTGTTACACGGGTACTCGGGATTATTGTGCAGCATTATCTGAATAACTTCGTCCGTTTCGGCTAAGCATGATACTGGATTTATATACAGGGTCTAAAAAGACGTCTACCGAAGCCGAAAGGGGTTGGTGCAGCATCCTAACACACAACCAAATCCAAAAGGATTTTCCGAAAAAATCATTATATCCGGAGAAAACAACCTTTGAAGAGTACTGTTTGCGTATGTTCTGGGCGCGTTTTTTTTACGTAGATTGCTGGATTTTGAGTTTTAACTGTTTTTTTCTTTTTTAAATGAAATTATTAGGTAGGTATGGTATTGTTATGTTGTACTAGTAGTAAATAACCGAAAATAACATAAAATGATTAAGCTAAGTCAAAATATTTTTTTGCATTTTTTTTCGCTTAATATGTTTAGAATCATGGTCTGATTGCAACCCCTCAGTTTTCGGTAGTTGTCTTTTTACACCCTGTATACACCCCTATTTTTTAATTACCAAAAAAATTTAAACATGATCTCGGTGTCTGTTACTGATCACATTTATGTAGTTAACTCAAAAAAAAGAGAAAAAAAATTATAACCTCAAAATTAGGCTTGTGTAGTTCCTGAACTAAGTACTAATAGGAATTAATTCCCACAAGTGTACTAGTTGTCCTAGTTCACTTACCTCGGTCCTAATAGGACTATTAGTACTCTAGTACACTAGTTCATTCGATCGTTTCGTTAAGGAAATTATCATAACTGCGCCTTCCTGCACTGTAATAGGGTTCAAATCGGCATGCGTATCTACCCTTGTACTAGGACGGAATGAAAAGAACTACACGATCATATTAGGACTCTAGTTCATTCGGTCGTTCGGAAAAAGAACTGTTAGAAATGTATTCACATGTCAGTGTCTGATTGGTTTGTCAAGCGCAGACAGAGATAGACTCATTAGGCGAGTAAGCGGTAATAAAAGAGACAGAGATATCACGGTGGCGGGCGTTTCATTCGATCTTTAGTACGAACATCGTTCATGTCCTACAAAACACAAAGCTAGTACGTAGTTCAGGACCGACCGACCGACCGAGCGACTCATTATAGAACCGAAGATCTACTGTACTAGATGTACTAATAGTACTAGAAGTCCGATCTAGTTCTTCACAACGATCGTACTAGTACGGAGCGCTCTCTGTACTGACCGAGCAAGCACAAGCCTACTCAAAATGAGACGAGACGAGTCAGACATGGATTTATGATAGCTACTGCGGTTTTACTGACTGGGGATGATGCGAGAACATAGTTCGAATGAGAGTCTGTACGCGATTGTTGTCTATAGTACTTATTTGTACAGTTTTCATAAAATTTTGTTCGGTTTTGGTCGACTACAATCCTCGATAACTTTGTGATAGTTAAATAAAAAAAAGTTCTGACCATGCCATTATCATTTTCTGCATCTGCTGCAACTGTCCTTAAATTTTTTTTGGTAGTCATAAAATAGCGGTGTATATATATATATATTTTTTATTTATTTATCATAATACAAGGTTTATTTACACATTACACAGGTTTATAAAAGAAAAATACTATTAGCGAAAAAAAAAAAAAAAAATCAACGAGTACCTAACTTCATTAACTTTAATTTTAATGTATAAGGAAAGTTTAAATAGGTTATAACAGTCGTAGGTATACCTATTACAACATTGTAACAAAGATGTGGGACTGATCCTGGAGCTTGAATGGATTTTTAGAAAATTTACATGTGTAACACCAAAACCTAACACCAAAATGATGTATCTTTGAAAGGATCTTGAAATTCTTGATAGTTAGTTCTCTCAGAACTAGCAAAATACATACGATGACTAAATAAAGTAACTCAATTCGTAAATAATTTTATGCCGTCCGAATTTTGACTCCAAAACATTTCCACGCAAAAACTAGGAGCAAACAAACTTACCAAATATAGTCATTGGCTTGGTTTTCTCATCCTCTGCTAGGAAGGTGGACACCACGCAGGTGTAGTTCCCAGTCAATTCTGTTCCAGGAGACAGGATTCGAAGCGCGCGATGCTGCGTGTATGGGTTGTGTGACACCTTGTAGTTCAAATCTAACTGAAAATAAAAACAATGTACAGAAGAAAGAAGAAAGAATAAACAGAAGTCAGAAACATTTTTTTTTAACTTAATTATCATATTTCACAGAGAAGCTCATTCTCTTATTGACAGATCGCAGGCACATAATACGCTTTTTTGTACAAAGCAAACAAAAAGTCTCAGAAGGTTGCAGTTACTTTAAGAACACAATCGATAATGATCCTACAGATGTCACGATAACACACTTTAGATATCCAGAATACGATACTAAAAAAAATTGAATTACCTTATGTTTCAGTATCCCCAACGCCTGCGGTTTTTGTGGCGGGATCCACTGGTACACTGGTTGAGACTTGTCTTCATAAAACCACTTCACCACCAGCCCGGTAACATTACTCGCGACGTAGTCACAATCCAGTGTCACTTTCTCCCGCGTACCGTATTGGATCACTTCTGGGACCCGCATGTTGATAATTCTGACAGAGTGGACACCTGGGGATACGATAAAAAGTTAGGCGCGGCAAAAAGCAACATTCCGCTGAAAATTTACGGAAAATGTCGATGGTGAACGCAATGCGTCAAATTTACGATTTTTTGGAACTTTGAAGAGCTTGCAAACGCTGAAATTCGCAACAAAAATAATTTAAGATTTATCATTGTTTTATTTTGTTTCTTTGTTAAATAATTTACTAGATGAGACTCGCAAGCGACTGGAAAGAATAAAAAGAAACAGGTTTGAAATTAGACGGAATAAAGTTCCTGATACAATTTTTTCGTCTCGTTTACTTTCATTACATTCGTAGTACAAGTTTGCCGTCATCTATTCCCAACGACATTGTAATACATAGAGCAAATTGAGACTAAATTATTAACGTTGGCTTCTTGCCAGACAACCTAACTCAAATATTGTTTTTAAATTAAAATTAAAGCCTGAGACGGAAATTAAAGCTTATGACTAAGTTTCTATTAGTTTAACCATAATGCAAAGTTCAACTGTGTATTTTTATTACAGCTTTCAACTGCAGCTTGACTTGGTTCCACCATTTTAAATAGATATCCTATATGCATGTAATGCGGAGGAATTAAAGTCATGTAACTAAAAGGGTGATGGAAATGAATGTGGATCGATATGTGAGTAGAGGTAGACCTAAGAAAAGATGAATGGATTGTGTCAAAGAAGATATGGAAAAGAAAGGAGTTGATACAGAGATGACGAGTGATAGGGGAGAGTGGAAGAGGAGAACATGTTGTGCCGACCCCGCATGAGCGGGATAAAGGCAGGCCAATGATGATGATGATCCTATTTCAGACTATGATCTACATCTATTCCAGATCAGCCTATTTCAGCGTGATTGAGAAACCACTTCCATCCATCCAAACATTCGAATTTAAAATAATATAATACGATTTACATTCAATTTTATAACGAGATCCGTAAAAAGATTCATCAATCGCTGTATCCCAGAATATAGATAGGGTCCCAAAACCCCGGATACAAAATGATAATATCAATAATAACTGCCATACCACATTTATCCCTAGGGCTGTCCCGCGTCACTGAACATGACCCGAGTCAGCTTACTTCACTTTTATGATTATGCAAAGCAAAATAAGCCTTATTTCTTTTTGCTTTAGGTACAGTCACGTTCAATAAGATGTATACACTCCATAATATTTCGCCACTAGTTCAATGTGAAATCAATTTCTGCTTTTTGTTTTTAACCTACATCTATTATTTTAGTGTGATATTAATTTTAAAAGTATGGAGTGTATACATCTTATTGTCCGTGACTGTACAACGGGCCAAATTAAGTACTTATTTTTCATTTTATGTTGTATACTTACTTAACCTACTACATAACTGTTTTTTTTTCTGTCAACGAACATTATTGCCTGGAAGAGATCGCTTCTCAGCGATAAGGCCGCCCATTGTGCATTGTATTATGGTTCTCTTTTCCACTGTATTTTGTAGTTATAAGGTGTGCATTGTACAATAAAGTATTTTCATTCATTCATTCATTTTTAGCTTTGTATATGCGAAAACATAAAATATAACTGAAATAGTAATTTTAAGTTATAATTAATTAATAATAATAATAAATCTACCCCCAAACTAAGCTTGTACTATGGGATCCAGTTAACTGATATACTATTTTTTTTGTTTGTAAATACATACATATTATACATAGGAACACCCAGACCCGAGATAAATATTTGTAGATCATACAAACATTAGTTACAAACAATTTCGTTTGTAGTACTGTTTGTTTTCCAAATTAAAAAAAAAATAGTTTTGTGTACCTTTAACCCTTAACACAACACTCAGTCGACTGTACTAACTACCCATTTGTCATTGGTATGTCGCGAAAATTGAACTCGAACTCTCCTGTCACACTGATCTCATAACCAGTGTGACTGTCGTGTAAACTAGGTTAGCTTTATATAGGGTCTTTCATTTTAAACTAACTAAATTCAGGAATTGGGTTCAACAAAATTAAAAAATATTTATGTAATAATTTTTTTTTGTTTTGTTATGAAAATCCTGAGAAAATCGATAAAGACTATACTTTCAATTGATTGTTGCTTCTTGTATAACTTAGTCCATTCGAGCATGTGACATGATGTAGCTGCGCTGAGATTGGTCAAGCGTCTGTTCTCCTTGAAAATATTATGCAATATGTCTTGAAAAATCAATAAATGATAAATTTTGAAGTGAAAACTTAAATCGGCTTAGGAATTTAATTGATATGGTCAAACGTCTATTTACAACCCAAAAATGAGGCCTTGTCAGTTTGTGTATGTAGTTTAAAATGAAAACCATTATCTTATTCGTAAAGGCAAATGGGTCGAGAGGAGTACGAGTATCTGTTGTACCTAATCCATCAATTACATTTTCCTGGAACTACTGTTTCATGCGTAGGCATAGGATTGTTTGAGTATATAACTATGTTAAGGAAGAATAAATGTTTATTACATACAATAACATACAACGTAAAATATTTACTTACATAAGATTAATTTAGTTTTTACATGTAAGCGAATAAATATAGCGGCAATGAGCTTGCTACTGTCACGTTACTATAGAATGCTAACTTGAAAAACATCCCAAAGTTTTAAACATGCCTCTGACTACCCCAATTTACAAAGGATCTTGATCGAACATAATATTATTAAGTACCAATGTGGCAAATAAAATAATAAGGATGTAGTTATGCAGTATTTTTTTTAAATAGGTCAGCATTTGACCTCACTCTGCCTGATGTTAAGCAGTAGTGAGGTCTAAGATGGAGCATGCTTATCTAAAAGGAACCTATTTACTCTTGATTGGAAATATGCATTTAAGAAATCCAAGGCCAAAAATCTAAGGGTTGGCCTATGTCAGTTATACGAGAATATACACCGCTATTTTATAACTACCAAAAAAAATTTAAGGACAGTTGCAGCAGATGCAGAAAATGATAATGGTATGGTCAGAATTTTTGTTTATTGAACTATCACAAAGTTATCGAGGATTGTAGTCAACCAAAACCTAACAAAATTTTATGAAAACTACAAATTACAAATAAGTACTATAGACAACAATCGTGTACAGACTCTCATTCGAACCATGCTCTCGTATCATCCCCAGTCAGTAAAACCGCAGTAGCTGGCATAAATCCATGTCTGACTCGTCTCGTCTCCTTTTGAGGTTATAATTTTTTTTTCTCTTGTTTTGAGTTTTAACTACATAAATGTGATCAGTAACAGACACTGAGACCATGTTTAAAATTTTTGTAATAATTAAAAAATAGGGGTGTATTGTTTTATATCTGACATAGGATATGCATTTGGATATGCGGCCATGAGCCTGTTTTTACAAAACCTGAGCTGATTCAAAACCTTTTTGAAATCATAACAACTGTGTCGCCTGATAAGTATGGATACTACTTTTTGCGAAGCCATTGTTTTTGCCCCAATCTACCGGAAACACCATATTATCGTTCGGAAAAATCCAAAGGAATATTGTTTCGTGGTTATCCACCAGCAGCTACCAGGAATTTCTGCTTTCCATTTATTACGTAAAGTATTTTGATGGTTAACGCTTCAGAAGCTATTGGAAATTCCATGTTTTATGCGCGTATCTCTTGAAAATGTGAAACAAGTTATTATGGCAGCCGATTTTACTAGTTATATATTCTGTAAGTACTATTATATTGTAATTCATCTGTTCACAAAAAAATCTAAATATATTTAAAAAAAGTTATTTAGTGCGACGACACTTTATCAACATTTTGATGTAAGTATTTTAAATATTTTGATATCTTCAGAACCGTCTGCTATAATCAAAATTGTCTCAATTTAGAAAGCTTTACCTTGCACATTTGTTATTGTACACTAAATATCAAGCTGACAAAGCATGTTATACTCGTACCTAACACTTTGATTTTTCAAATTGTTCATGTAAGTACTTACATCACTGATTGAATTAGTTAAAAGTTTAAGTTAAGCGTGTATAATCACAGTTTGGCTGTACGCTTTTCAAAACGCCCCCCATTCACACTGTCATGCTGTCAATGCATTGTGTACCTTTTTGTTCATTAGATAAAGTTCTTAATTTTATTTCTATCATAAACTTTCAACTTTATTTATTTAACATCAAATAGTTTACAGTGTAAATTAAGACTAAAGAAAATTATGATTAAACACAAATTACATAGGACTTGGTGCCCTGAGTTTCGGACAAGATTTTCTGTTTCCCGATCCTCAGTGCCCGCTCCCGAAAAAACAAAACCATATCAGTATGTGTGAATGTAGGTATAAAGGGAGCACCATGTCACGTTTCGGTGTAAGCTGACTTTAAACGAACATTTTATCGTTCGTCCAAAGGCTAAAAATTTTTAACTTGCGTCGACACAGCTGCATCAAACTATTTTTTGTGCAAAAATTGGACGTGAAAGCTTAATGACGTTCTTTGTAAATTGTTTTAACATGGCCCTCTTTCGTTTTCATGATTACATTTTCAGTATACATTTCGCTTTGAGCGAGATTGTACATTTTGGTTTTTAATTGGAAGAGTTGAAAAATACGTTGAATTATATCACGTTCGAATCTCGACTGCATCAGAAAATTTCCACTTTGTAAGAATTTATGCACGAGCTATGAACTGTGAAGGAAATAATCATCTGTAAACTTGTAGCTTAGCGTATTGAGGACGTCACTTGACAGCGTAAGGAGTGTAAGCAAAGGTTCTTCCTGGCGCTGTAAATCATCTGTTTAGATGTGAAGTAGGTTAACTAGATAATGTGCAGGTGGAATGAGGCATTGGCCGAGTGGTCAGGATGGATGAACTCGTCTTCTAAGTTCAGACTTAGAAGACGAGTTCATCCAACTGCGCGTTGGGTCGACGACATCAAAAAGACCATAGATTTTGGATGCGTGATTAACAGGATCAGAATGACTGGCGTAAACAGGAGTCCTGTACCCAGCTGTGTGATATTATTGGATGTGGATAACGATGAGGCCTCAGTGGTTCTGTGTCAGTATGAGTCACTTGCAAAAAACTAGAAAATCATAAGAATAATATGAATGCATATGTGCGTAGGCGTGACTGGGGTGCGCAGCGGAGCGGCGCAGGCAACGGCCGTGCTATACTTGCGCCATGTCTGGGCATGGTGCTTGAAAGTGGTTCAGGTGAACGTTTGCACATCTGTTACTTAGACACTAATTGCAAGAAATAACTTGAAATAGGTGGTCGCACGACCCATCGCACCCAACGCGCCAAACTGTCAATTCAATAGAGTAAATGCTGAGACGTCAGAAGCTAGCCGCGTTTTCTGACGTCATCAGTATATTTTCTATAGAAAAATGATTACGGCGCGAAAACACACACATAAATGTTAATCCTACACTTAGATTCCCAGTGTCATAGGTATCAGATACCATGGTACCATAGTACTGTCATCAACGTAAGTTCATTAACCTGATCACTGATAACATAATGCTCATGACATCATAAAATTTTTGAAAAGTCTCTGGGCATGATATGTTTTCAGGCACAGATTTGCATGGATATAGATTTTATCCCGAGGCATAGGCTTACTTGAAGAATATGGTGAAGGTAATGTCATGATAGTTTGTATGGGGAACCAAGATAACCATATATACGAAGTCCTGGGAAAGAGCTATATGCTCAAAAGCGTTTCCTCAAACATACTGCGCTTCCCTATACGACACCATATTATTGGCCATCTACCAAGATGTTTGTTAAGCGATATCTCTTGTATCCTCTTGGATACCGTTTTGTCAGACCCTTATGCTAGTTGAATTTGTCCCCAGTTCAGTGATAATATAATTTTATTAAGTGGTTATTATGGAAACTCAATATCGGTTCATGAATTCATTAGCATGTTTTATTTTATTGGATGAATTTTAGTATATCTCTGTCACGGCCAAAAAAGTGTTGGAATTTTGTTATGGGACCACAAGACTTCTGTGTTTAATAACATTTAATTTTATGCAGTTGAGAATCAAGGCTTTTTACTTGATTTGGAGACAGTTTTCTATTTGGTCATCTAATCTAAATAGCTTAAACTTCAGTGGAGTCAGTTGCACAATGTGGGGCTCGTCAAAGTAAAATATTATTTCAACACAATGAACTCAGTCAATCGTGAATTATAGCATAGGCATCCGTAATCACCATACCGCATTATAGATCACAAACCATGACCCCCTGTAACAAAATTTAAACACCTGCCTACTTCCCCTGCTGGCATGCGCCCATCTTCCGGCCACGAGTCAATTTACATATCGAAATACCCAAAAAAGACAGAATGATGTTAGTCCCTAAGATAAAGAAGGACAAAAGAAATGTATGAAAATCATTGAGTGTGACGGAACTCAGGTACGCCTCGTTTCACGATAGTAGATAGTGAAGCCATATTGTTTTGTTTTAAGTAAGCGGTTCTTAAGACTCAGTAATGTATTGTATTCAACGAACCGTATAGAAGTGAATAGCTGCATTAATTAACGGTTAAGGATGCTTAATTGTATTTGACGATCTTGAAAATGAAACCTAATCTTGCAATTCTTCCTTTTATGGGCCCGTTACATATTCGGCGAAGATAGACGAATGCCGACGGTGACGAACGTGTAGACGGCCTCATCGCCTGCATTCGCCTGTCATCTTCTATCCCAGTAATAGTTCGGCGAATAGTTCGGCAAATAGTTCGGCGAATGTGGCTGTTACATTGATTGACATCTTTACTTAGTGATTTATAAAGCATTAAGAGGCAACTAGCAAAACTACATTCTTAGCACCAAAACCAATCCCTCACCTTTTTTGTTTAAGACAAAGGTAAATAATTGTCCATCGGCATGGAGCTACTTTAGCAGCAGGATTGCCTAGGGCAATCCTGAAGAAACTATTAGTGTTTTCTTGCGTTTTAGGGCTCATTCAGCGCACACTATACAGGGTGTAAAAAGACAGCTACCGAAAACTGAGGGGTTGCAATCAGACCATGATTCTAAACATATTTAACGAAAAAAAAAATTGACTTAGCTAAGTAATTTTATGTTATTTTCGGTTATTTACTACTAGTGCAACATAATAAAAACATACCTACCTAATAATTACATTTATAAAAGAAAAAAACAGTTTAAACTCAAAATCCAGCAACCTACGTAAAAAAACGCGCCCAGAACATACGCAAATAGTAATCTTCAAACGCTGTTTTCTCTGGATATAATGATTTTTTCGGAAAATTCTTTTGGATTTGGTTTTATGTTGGGATGCTGTACCTACCCCTTTTGGCTTCGGTAGACGTCTTTTTACACCCTCTATTCTAATCGAAAATCCATTTCATAAAGTTGAGACACTATCTCACCTGACACGTGACCTAACATATCAAATTAGTCATTGCCATTTTTTCCAGCCTATTTTAGCCTAACGTCTTGAGAAGTCTTGAAGCTCCTTAGTCCCAGACGAACGCTATGTAGTGTGGGACCATCCCACGATCAACCGCATGTATCCTATTTGCCAGATCCTGTCTTTAAGTGACATGACACCTTGTTAAGCTTTATTTGGGTTGCGATGGACAAGCAAGAACATTAGCTGACAAAAATCTTCTATCATACTGTCAATATAGGTACTGTGACTCATCTCATTTCTTTTGTAATAATTATGTAGATGTATTTTGCCGTGGTATAAAATATGCGAGTGTTATTTAAATATTAGGTTTAATTTATCTTTACCTATTTTTTTTGCATAAAAATGGTTTTTGTGAAAAATATTGTCGCTGTTTAAAAACATTGTAGTTACTTTCACTAATCACAGAATAAATCTTTTGTAATTTTTCGCACTATTTTCTTGTAGAGTTTTGCGGAATTCATGTCCTTTATTTTTTCTTGAATTTTAATTATAAAAGTAAGCGCTGTTAAGCACGCGACTATAACCCCAAGTTCGTCAAGAGATAAACCATACGATAATCAGAAGATTACACTATTACCTAACCTGACCTAACCTAAAACCTGTCCATCCAAAGGTTACCTAGAAGAGATCGCTTTTAGCGATAAGGTCGCCCATCGCTACACATATTATTTAAACTAAGTCTGTTTTATTTTCATGGTGTGCAATACAGCAATATTATATCCTATTCTTCTATTCTAAAACACCTATAATTTAGTGATTACTGGTGAATATATGATTGACATACCATATTTTTATGATCCTGAAGTTTCTTTTATTTTGCGCAATATAAGCTCTACCAACAACTATTTATTTACAGAAACTAAGTTACTACAATATGTACATAAAATTACAAAATACAATAGAATATGCCAGCAATTTAAATAAAACAAAATTATAAATTTTTTATAAAATTATAGGTACCCGTGGAATAAAACACTATATTAACTTTATGTTACTCGTGGCTGTCATTTGAACTAATTATAATCATTGGTTATGTCGGTGAACTCCAGCCTAAGACATATTGTATTCGCCCCAGTGCACACAAGACGGGTAAAGGTGCTTCTATAAAAAGGACAGGAAGCTCGCTTGTGAGCACGCGCCGTTTTTTGCGTGTCCGTGTAGGTTCAGTGGACAGGTAACATATTGTTGTGGATTCCTTTGCATGCATATCTCCCATAAAAAGTAATAAAAGAACACTTAAAGCTTATCTAATTATACACACAGCGCTTTTTTATAATTTGACGAAAAAACAGATAAAAAATAATCACGATAATAGGTCGTAACTGAGTTTGATAGTTTTTTTCCATCTCAATAATGCCTAACGTGCCTAAAGAAGTTTTCACTTCAAAAATACTTTTCATGAAAGATAAAACATCAAATTATAAATACCTACCCAATCATTTAATGTCTATTATTGTACTAGGTGTATAATCTCGGGGATCTCCGCCGCCGAGCTCTAAAGTTCAAAAGTTAACTTTGAAACTTATTTATAAGTACTTTGAGTGAAATATTAATCGAAAATTGAAGTTTCTGATGAGCAACTCATTTTAATAATATTGCATTCATCCACAATATGAATACGTTGGAATACCGCGTCAGCCCGCGGTGAATTTTCATTTATAATGAGCATTGCTTTCAACAAATAACACCTTTAATTGTAAGGGTCGGTTCATATCTAACGGAAGATCCGTCGCGGATTATCGGTCGCGGAACGCCAGAACTGACAAATGTATAGAAAAACACTCGACCGTTCACACTCGACTGATGATACGTTAGTCCGTCGAAAATAAATTTGTAATTTTTTTATATATTTTAATTAATACAAAACCACTAATTACATTAATTAATTGCAGTTCCGTTTATAAAATTTAAAACATCAACTTGATTTGTATTTGGTTAATATATTATTTCACGATATGTCGGTTTTACATGCCATCCTGTGGAATAATTTCAAAATCCATTTTAAAATCCTACTACTTATTTTATCCTTGGGTGCGAGAGAACGGAAGGCAACGACGAGGCCGGCCGAGAGGCGTTGGCAGGACGATCTTGACGGGCTTGCGAAGGAGTGGTGGGAGATCGTCAAAGATGCCAGTGGAGTATTTTGGGGGAGACCTTTGCTCAGCTGTGGGACACGATAGGTCATAAAAAAAACTACTTATTTTATATGCATTTGTGAGGATGGACGATGAAACCTTTTTAATCCCAACTACCCCAACTTTCCCTAGTGAGGAGGTTAGTGTAGTATATTTCAAGTAAACACAAGTTCGCACGTCACAATCAAGATCTGTTAAGTACCTACCTAGTTTTTATGAATAGAATGTGGTTGTAATGTGTTGTTGTATGTGAATAAATAAATAAATGAGTAAAAACTATTATATGGAATTTCTAAGGATCTTGTATGAAACGCAGCTTGTATGAAATGACTAGCTGGTCATCTGCCCCGTCATTCAAACTCCATTAAAACCGCGCAAGTAAACGTTAAACTCAACTGCTTGCTAATGCATAAACTTTTATGAATTAACTTTAGAACAAACGTTGGAAGTCCTCAAGATTGACGGCAGACAATGTCACGTGTATGCAAATCTTGAGGCTGGAGTTCCATCAAGTTTGTTGCACGCTCACTGCGAGTGTAGGGTAACCAGTAACCACATAACTGCAGGGCTCACTGAAGTGAGCCCTGCAGACTGAAGTGCTTCTATGAATAGAAGCACTTCAGTGCTTCGGAAAACACGTTAATTCGTTTCCGATTATAAAGTCTTTAAGTCATTAAATTGCCAAGAGCCTTCGAGCAACGTAAAAGTTCATGCCCTAATTATTTGTTACTCATTATAAAATAATTTCTACTCTGCTAATGTGTTTGCTTACTGAGACTTATTAGTTCAGTTATTAAGGGCATCCAACAAAGAACCACACAGCGCATACTAATTGAGCAAATTGATGACCTCGTATTTTCCTATACAATAAAATAAAACTTATCCCACTAAACATACTTACATTTTTTATAATTTCAAAAATATCATTATATCAAAAGTTTACGTTTTTATCTTAACTGGACTTCCTTCCTTCAATACCTTGCCATCCGAGGCTCGAAAGCACTTAACATCAACTATCAGGATTGGCAAAACAAGATAGGTAAAGCATGATTATTCATTACACCTTCCTTTTCTTTCAACTCCTTTTGAGGATAATATTCATCAAAGGAAGTAAATAACAAAAGTTTTATCTCAATAAAGACTCATAGTAAGAGCGATTTTTTAAAAATTCAAGATTCGCTTTGTCAAAGTTTGGGAGCAACATTTTGTGACTGAAAATCAGCAGACTTCGTCTCCAGCTACGTGCTATGGCATTGATGAATTTTTTACCAGCACCTTTAGCACCATTTCCTCAAGTTGTTGAGATACCTATCATCATAAATTATTTAGAATCAAACGCAGATTGTTTCAGACATTATTAAAATAATCTGGAAAATAATAAATGAAACAAACAAAAATAATGTCATTATAAGTTAAGACAAAATTGCAAAGAAAATGAAATCTTTTTTTTTTTTGTAATTACCTAAAAGCTCTACACCAAAAAAGTGACTTCAACAATTTCTAAAATGTATACTTATTCACTTAAATTTTAATGATTTCATGACAAAAAAGAATTTATGTACTTACCTAAAGTGTCGTAACCACAGACCTAAAAAAAATCCGTCAACGTATAGCGTTTTCACGCCAAAAACACGTGCTAAAAACCCAGCTGCCAACTCCCGAACAAAGTTAGGGAATGTCTCTTTGTCACTTTTCTCCTGGACACCCTAATGTAAGGAACTTGGTGGAGCGCCCGCTTTAAAAATTCAGCGGCAAAAGTGACATTGGAGGATACTGCCTATTAAACAAGTTACTTTCGCGTTCCTTTCAACTTGGATTTTATTATTCGTGGCTTTAGTGTGTATCCGGCTTTATTATCATTTAAAAGAAATCAGATCTTTTATAAAATCCATCCATACTAATATTATTAATGTGAAAGTAACTCTGTCTGTCTATCTATCTGTTTGTTACAATTTCACACCCAAACCCCCGAACAGATTATGCTGAAAATTGGCATGGATAATGGTTGTATCCCAGGGAAGGATATAGGCTACTTTTTATCCCGAAAAAATCCTGAGGGATCGCGGGTTACACCGCGGGAGCGCAGCTAGTATGTTATAAAATGAACTCTATATGTACCTACCTAAATCGAGTGTTATTTAACAAAACTTAAATTTTTTTTTTTTTTTTTACTCAACCTATCGTGTCCCACTGCTGGGCAAAGGTCTCCCCCCTTAGCTTCCACTCCTTGCGCTCCAAGGCCACGGTTTGCCAGTCTGGCTCGAATGCATCCAGATCGTCTCGCCACCTTTTTCTGGGTCTGCCGCGTCGTCTTCGACTGTTTTCAGGCACCCACTGAGTGACGATCTTCGCCCAACGTTCTGGGTGCATTCGAGCCACGTGACCTGCCCAGTCCCACTTCAAACGTGCAGTCCTCGTACCTACATCCGCTATGCCTGTTTTTGATCGGATTACGGTATTTCGGACTCTATCGGTTCTTTTGATCTTTAAAACGCTGCGCTCCATAGCTCTCTGGCAAATCTTGAGGTCCGATTTTTGTGATTCAGTCAAAGACCATGTCTGAGCACCGTAGGTCAATATGGGCAGGATACAGGTGTCGATGAGTTTGCGCTTTAGTGATATGGGAAGGTTGCCCTTCATATGCTGCTTCATGGCCCAGTAGCTCCTCCATGCGTTCTCAATGCGGCGACTTATTTCCCTGTCCTGCCTGCATTGGAAGGAGACTACTTGGCCTAAGTATATGTACTCATCGACGTACTGTATTATCTGCCCATCGACAGTGACGCTACGTTTCGTGCTATTTGACATGACTTGAGTCTTTGACCGATTCATTACCAGACCTACATCAAGACTTGCTGTGCTCAGGCCTTGGAGCATCGTTTGGAGTTCTTGTGCCGATGATGCAAAGAGCACGATATCATCAGCAAAGCGCAGGTTCGTAAGATTTCTACCTCCAACTTTGATCCCGTATGTTATCCAGGATGCCGCCAACTTTTTAAATACTTCCTCTAAGGTACTTGTAAAAAGTTTAGGGGATAGGGGGTCACCCTGTTTAACACCTTTTTCGATTCTGAAGGAGGGACCAGAACTCTCGAGTTTGATTGTGGCTGTGCTGTTGTTGTATATATTTTCCAGCAAGTCTATGTATGTCTGTTCTATTTCTTGATCTTTTAATGCTTTGAAAATAGCTGTGTGGGTGATACTATCAAAGGCCTTTGTGTAATCCACAAAGGCCAGATACAGGGGTTTATTATACTCGTGATGTTTTTCAATGATTTGGTTTAGGCTATGGAGGTGATCAGTGGTAGAAAAGCTAGGCCGAAAGCCAGCTTGTTCTGGGGGTTGATGCATGTCCAGCTGACCGTCTATTCTATTTAGGATGACTTTTGTGAATGCTTTGTAGAGGTGTGATGTTAAACTAATGGGCCTATAGTTACTGATATCCGATTTTTCTCCTTTTTTATGAAGAAGAATGATGTTAGAATGGCACATCTGGAGTGGGAGTTTGCCTGTGTAGAGGATGTTGTTAAAAAGGTTAGTTACGTGGGGTAAAAGAGAGGGGGATCCAATTTTTAATGCCTCTGACGTGATACCATCCTCTCCAGGGCTTTTGTTATATTTCATACTTTTGAAGACTTTATAAACTTCTTGGCCAGTAATGTAGGGGATGGTATCAGGACAGAAGCATTTTGAGGTTGTTACTGTGTTGTTTTTCGATTCGTCTGAATATAGATTTCTATAAAATTTTGTGCATATTTCTAGTAATTTAGTCCTGTTACTGTGTTTTATACCATGGTCGTCCATCAAACTATTGATCCAGCATTTTCCATTAGAAATTCCTTGTTTGGCGACACGAAGTGAAGTATTGTTTTCAAGTGCTATTTGTATTAAATGACAGTTATGTTTTCTGAAATCATCCCTGATGCTACGTTTAACTTTTTTATCAATTATCCTATATTCTTCTGTGTTGATTTCAGTATCTAGTCTATTTTGTATAAGTTCTAAAGTTTTATTTGTAAATTTACTAGTTTTGACTTTTTTTGTCTTTAAATTTGTTACTAATTTTGTGTATACCAGTTACGATGTCATTATATTGTTTTTCCACGTCAACAGGTTCATCTTGTCAAAACTTAAATATTCAATACAAAATAAAAAAAGTTTTACCTTGTTTTGTTATATTTTAAAATTCGTAAATTCAAACCGTCTTTTAAATTTTTAACTTTGACTATCTCTCTTTGACTTACCTATTAGCGTGTTTACCAAGGTCATGTGATAAAAATGGTGTGCACTAAGTAACATGTAATAACTTTTTGGACCTACCTATAAAGCAATCCAACCTAAAACAATGTTCTATAGTTTAAAAATAGAAAAAATACGTTGTTCTGTAATTAAAAAAACTTCTTTTCATAAAATCTATGAAAAGAAGATAGAACAATCGAGGATAAAATATTTGTTACAATTCTATCCAATGAGTAACAATGTATGAGTAACCTTATTTCAAAGCACTAAAATTCAATTAGCTTGATCCTATTCTCCACATTGTAGCCATCTTTGTTGTTTAGAAGCGGAGCATTAACTAATGTTTGCGTGTTGCCTTGAAGTGGAGTGAATGCTTCACTGCACTCCGTTTGAGCTGTACATCTTTCAATGTAGGTTTAAGTTTGGTTATGACTTCGATTTCATTTTGCTGTTTCAAAGTATGGCTTGCTGTGCTGCTCTTTTGCTGTTCTTAGGAACAGCAAAGAGAACAGTTAGTTGGAAACAAATCCACCATCACTTACTTGGTGATTTTCTTTCCAACTCAAACGGCCAACCTATTGCTTCGAACCACACAGAACTTGACTCAATAATCCCAGTTCTTCCAAATCAAGTAATTCCAGACAAAAATTTATATTAGTAGGCTAATATACATTTTTAATTTAAAATAAATGATTCAGGGGATTTTTAGACTATTTTTGTATAAAAATCCCCTGAGTATCTCATCCGAGTGGAGGCAGAGGATTTATAGACAAAAATCTAAAAAACCCCGACGCAGGAGATTGTGGAAGGGGATTTTATACCTACCCTCAATTAATAGGTATTCGATTTTCAAAGTAACGTCACAGCGTATAAAAAGGACCTAAGAGAAAGATCTCACGGTCGTTTTATCGAGATTTTCAAACGAAATGATTTCAAATTTCGATAAAAATATACCAAACATATCGCTGAAAATCCTTCTGCACCTAAGACAATATAATATTCAACCAAATGTTTCGCATTCAGGCTATGGTAGAAAGTTTATTAGCTTGGGAATCACCGATACAAAGATTTTGAGTTGTATCGTTGTATTGGTTACATCGAATTTCAAGGTCTTGACAACCTCAAGTTATTTTATAAGCCGACTAACCGATTTTCAAACACCACGATTTATCATTTACGCGGGAACTTACAGGGTTGGCTGGTTCGTCGGCTGGCTCGTCAGGTATTCCAAATTCAATTATTCTGAGTATTCCGCATTTTCCCTTAGATTTATTTGAAGCAAATTTTTCGGTGAATCAACATCTTGAATGTTATTTATAAGGCACTGTGCCTTTGATAATAATTTAACGTCATGATTTAAGGTGAATTAATTCGCTTTTGATATTTAATTAAATATTTACAGTGGGTGTTGTTTATCGCGGACGCTTAGACCAATTTATGTTTTAGGATGTTTCTTATTTATTAAACCAATCAACGAAGTATTGGATTTTTCCCTGAGTTTTCTTGACCAGAATTTTTCATTAAAATGATTCAAAGAGAAATAATGTACCTACTATACTTATTTATTTTTTATTTGTCCAGAATTTCACAAAATTAAAAATTCAAAAATGGCAAAAATAAAAATACTTATTAATATTTCTAATAAATAATAAATGGGGCTTACATTGCAGAACTATGGTCAACTTCAATATGCACCACATCCTTTTTGAAACCAACCAAAATGTAATCCAATCCTGTGTCACAATACTGAAATAGTCGTTTTTTTAAGCACTTCACTTCCTAGTTTTTATTCCCAATTCATTCAAAATCTACAAAGAATTTCTATGAACACTGAATACTTTTAAAATTGATCTATAGACAACGTATTTTAGCCCAAAGCTCGCGCTTTTCTAAAAAGTTACTAAAACTTTAGCTTTATTTTCATAAACACTCCTGCGCAGCGTTTATTCACAAACTTCCCTCTATGATTCACGAAAAACACTAATAACACATAGATATTTGTATCGTTCATTCATTACACTTCGCAAAAATTAAAACGTCACTTCTGTAGAAAACTGCACACTTTTATAGATAAAAATGATGAACGTAACTTTTCTTCACAAAAATGCTCATGATTATAAAAATATTTAGTTTTGTCACGTAAAAAAGTTGTTTATCAAGTAACGTGTGTGGGGTTCGAACCTGCGACGGTAACTAACCACCGCCGCCAACTGACGTCCGGTAGCAAGCGGACCATGTCGGAAACGACGTGGTATTGTGTTATACGATTATTCTTACACATTTGTTTTTTTTTTATGAAACAGACTGTGGATGTATTTTTTAAGCATAAACTGACATTATTTTAAAGAAATATAAGTACTGAGGGTAAAGGGGTACCTATCTATACAACTATCCATATTATGATTCATTATTAAAACTCATAGAATAAAATATATTCCAAAATAAGATCCAGTACTTGGGAACTATTATTGTATTTTCGGTTATTTTTAACAAAACTAAAAACAAAAGTATATTTTTCATAGCTCCAAGGAGTGCACTGTATTCGGCACTAACTTCAAATTGATACCTCCACGCGTTCGATAGAGAAAAAATGGAGTGATCCTTTATGGGTTCTATTTTCCATAAAGTCCAGATCCCTAAAATTATGCAAAATTATTGAACCGTAGATATAGAATTCGTGACGTCCGACTCTCACTTAGCAATATTTTCACAAGCTCTTGGATATTCGTATTTTTAGTCGATCCATTCCCCGTCATGTTTATTCATAAATCCGTCACTTTGGCGTCATCTTCCGGGCAATTTCGCGCGATTAGCCGTATTTGGCGTACTTATTTACATTGAGAAAATTTGTATGCGAATGATGTACGAATTGTCGGCCTATAGGTGTTCATATTATTATTATTGTGATTCGACAATAATTATCTTCCGGTCTTTATCCTACTGTATCATTGTTACGTACAGCAATACATAATATGATATCATCGCAGTTGAGCCAAGAAATGTTTATTTTGTTCATATTCTCTTTTCAAATATTTATTTCTTTAGTTAGGTACTGCCCTCTCTATTCTAACTATTGTCTAATTATTGTGTTTTTAGCAAGTTTCTTGTAAGCATTTTAGTAGATTCTATTACTAGTTTTATATTACTTAGTGCTAGTAAGTAAAAAATAAACATATACCTAGAACTAGATATGCGTAATGTATGCGCTAGACATAATTAAATAAAGTGTTAGTACCAATAAGGGGAAGCCACTGGCTCCTGAAACACCGTTTTTAACTAGTTCGGGAGCCTATGGATTCAAAACAATATGTTACAAAAAAATTTATGTCAATAAATCACTTTTTACTTTACTTTACTTTAGATTCTAATAGTAGGTTTTTATTCTACTACAATAAACATAACTTCGGTAAAATAAAAATAAATAAAAAAACAAAAACATATATATATATTTATATATTTATTTATTTTATTTATTTATTGCATTTTTCGGCGGATCGATAGGTTCCCATAATTTCTATTCAATTCATTTTCAGGACTTTAATAATTCTAAAATTAATCTGTATTTAGGTAATGACTAATTTTCACGTTACATGTTCACGTTCATTTATTTACGCGCATAAAACTTTGCCGTTTGACTCTTCAAACTTATTAATTAAAGTGACAAGTAGCTTAGCTTCCTAGCAACAATTAATGCAAGTTTAAGTTGAAATTTCAACGTTCGTCTAAGGCTCATTTATGTTCCACTTACTCGGAGTAGACCTGCATTGCTTGAATTATTTATAGACGAATTGTCATAAGCAGAGAGCTAGGAAACTTTGGCTGGCGCTGAGATAGAGCCCCAAAATGTACAGCTGGATCCTTATTGAACATTTACAAAGGTACAATACTTTCATTTATTTTTTAATACCCAAGCTGATATATTGATTTGTAATCCGCATCTTCGGAAAACTACTGAAAGGTTGTGATCGGCATAAAGCTGTTCATCATAGAACAAAGTACAATAGTTCTAGTGTGCTATGTGAAGTTTTATAAATATCTAAACTTTATGGTAAAATAAAATAAAAATACTAGCAGCAATATGTATAAAGTTTTTCGAGGAAATCAAAATTACTAACTATCAAAATTATAAAATACTTTTGATTGAAATATTGTTTCCACTTACCTAGTTTTCATACGAATCCTTTATTATTTCAGGCTGTTTTGTTTTATTCAGTGGCTCAAATGCATGTTCACTTGTTATATTGTCTGCAACGTGTGTGAGGTCTCATACTAAGGTGCAATTAATTGTGGAAATAAATAATTGTTGGAAACACACCAATTTTAAGATAAAACATTATCATGCACTCGATTTTAACCCTTATGTCTAGAGGACATCTTAAATCAACGCGTTTTGTGCTTTAAGTTTATAATCAGACTAGCTGCGGTCCCTCGGCATTTTTTCAGGATAATGTCCTTCCCTGGGATACAACCTTTATCAATGCCAATTTTCCGCCTAATCTGTTCAGTGGTTTGGGCGTGAAAAGGTAACAAACAGAGTTACTTTCACATTTATAATATTATATTATATGGAAAGTCAGAGTCCAAAAACACGTTTAACCACAATAGGCATGTATTGTGTTGCTTCATAAACTATAGAGTCATACCATAAGTCATAACCATATCTCTATCTCCAAGGCACTGTAGACAATTGTTAGTATGAGTAGGTAGGTACCTACTCCTTGACTCTAAGTTGTCTCTATGTAAGCTGATAAAATAATTTTTAGGTTTCTCTGATTTTGATTTTAACTTGCGATTTTTGAGAATCTGTAATTTTAGATTTCAAAGAGAATAATAAATGTTTTCAACTGAAATTTGTTGCTTTTTAAATTTCTTCTTTTGAAATGTTTATAAAGATATCAGATGAGGTAGATTCATGCTGAAAAGAAGTTCTTTTAAAAAGGTATCTAAGTTACACTTCGGAGCAAAAAAATGTTGCGAAATGTACGAGCAAACTAAATAAAATCATGATCAAATTCAATGAAACAAATTCGATAAACAGATCTTTGGTTCCGTCGCCAGTATCCGAACAATAAATAACATTAGGGTTCCGTCTAATTAATATTTATGGGCGACTCGACGCGTCCGGCGAGATTCTTTCTTATTGAATCATGTCGTTGGGAGGAAATAAAGTGGCAATAATAGACTATTATGTGATTTGATTGGATAGTAATTTATTTATTTTATTGAGCCGAATCTGGCGCTAAATATGCGGGTATATTTACTTGATTCCATATTTATCTTATAACTAGCTTCTGCGCGCGACTTCGCCCTCGTGGTACCAACATTTTGAATAGCCTATAAGCTATCTATGCCTATTCCAAGTTTCATCCAAATCAGTTCACGGTTCACCGTTGGGGTAAACAAGTTCTTGAGAGGTGAACGCGACTCGGCAAACGTAGTGTAGGACGCACTCCGGCCAGGTGGAGTGACTATCTGCGAAAGGCTGCTGACAGAAGCTGGATGCGTCGAGCTGTGGACAGGGCGCAATGGCGCTTATTAGGGGAGGCCTATGTCCAGCAGAGGACCGCTATAGACTGATGATGATGATGATGACGATTCACTGATTAGGCGTGATTGTAACACAAATATACAAACATCTAAGCAAACTAACAAACTTTCAGCTTTATAAAATGAGTGGGATGGGATATGAGTGGGATGGGGATGGGATATACGAGATATTTAATGCTCCCTTACTTCTTCCAAAGTATTATTAACTAGCTGTCCGTCGCGGTGTTACCCGACGGTCCCATAGGAAAACTCCACTTTCCCGGGATAAAATATAGCCAATGTTCATCAGGGATAATGTAGGATTCTAATGGTGAAAGAATTTTTCAAATCGGTCCAGTAGTTTCGGAGCCTATAATATTATAGTATAGAAAACAAGTACTTAAGCGTTCTAAAATTAGTATAAGTATCTCCACCTAAAATTATTATGACACACCACAGTCAACATCCTAATATTCCAGTTAGGTATGCATAAAATTGTGTTTTTTGACAAAGCAAGTGTATGAGGCGAGTGTGTATGGGACAGCTGGAAGGGGAAGGCCTAGGCGAACCAAAATGTCGCCAATTTGATCCAAGAAGGATCAAATTGGCGACATTTTGGAGAAGGGCCAGGTCAAAAGTACCCTAAGCCGACGAGCATGTATGAAGAATGTAATGAGAGTGAATGAGGCGAAAGTTGTGTGTCAGGATCGTAGCGACTGGAGATCCGTGGTCTCTGCCTACCCCTTTGGGAAAGAGGCATGACTTTATGTATGTATGTAAAATTGTGTAAAAATACCTAATTGCTATAATAGGTATAGCCAACTTTACCAAACCACTTCAAAATGTTGCCTTTATATTCACTTCACACCGTATACTATTTGATCTGAACGATCACAATACCCAGGGACAAGATTACCCCTCACCTAATCACGGGGTTCCGAAATAAAACGCTTCCGGTACACGATCCGGCGGGCCATTGGCAAACATTCGGCCCACTATCGGGACAGTCGTACAAACGGATAACGCCTATCGCGACCCTCGGCTAAGTGCTGCCAAGTATGTGGAAATGCGCCATGAGAAAGGTTCAGTATATTGCTTGGACGATATAGTTAGTTTCGAAATTCGCTCTTTTTAAACTGGAAATTAGTTTTCCAGTTTAAAAAGAGCGAATTTCGCTTTTTTTATTAATATGGCATGTGTCAACTCAACTCTGACTATAAAGATTTTGAACAAATCTGAGAAAATGTCTACCATCCAAAAGTAGTGATCATGTTTCATTTTTCGAAACCATTTATGCTACACTGTCTAATTTTAGATGTATTTTGTTTCATCAAAAAATATCAAACTGATAAAATGTAAACACCTAGAAATACTATAAAATCTGTTGAACCATCTAAGGATTATGGAAACTATCTATACCATGTCTAATATAATGCATTACTATGCCAAACAGATGCTGATCCGTTAGTCTCAAAAACTAGTGTTAATGATTTTATCTACGTATTCAGAAAATATTTATATTATATCCCAAATATTAAGTAACCAAAAGGAACCCTAGAAGCTCGCCGGCTGACCGCAAGCCACCGGGCGTGACGTACGGCGCCGGAAGCGAACCGTGTGCGGACTTCCGATCCAGTCGGCCGGAACGGTGCGCTTAGCACATTCCTGTGCCGACCTGAGCTTATGATTAGAGATTTTCAACAATTTCGTGACGTTTGAATTTAGGAAAATCAAAGCATAACATTACAAAAATTTTATATTGTTAAATAATAATAATAATAATGCTGGACATTTCACACAGCATCATCTAGCCCCAAACTAAGCATAGCTTGTACTATGGGAACCAGATAACTGATATACTACTTATATACTTTTTGTTTGTAAATACATACATATTATACATAGAAACACCCAGACCCGAGATAAATATTTGCAGATCATACAAACATTTATCCCGCGGCGGGGATCGAACCCGCAACCTTCTGCGTCTCAAGCGGGCTTTCACCCACTGCGCCACAGAGGTCGTCAAAATATACTTAAGATATATGTAAAAAACTAAACTACACTCATGCGTATTACACAGCGAAAAGCAGTAAAAGTATGTATTCTATTTACTGCATTTTTTGGGACGATTGCCTATATTTGGACCAACTGAGCCAATTATTGGCTCAGTTGGTCCAAATATAGGCAATCGAAAAAAAAAATGCTGAAACTTTTAGACTGTTGTCTAAAAGCTTAAATTACTTAACCAAGCGTACTTGTAAGTTCATAAAAGAAGCAAAAGATCTCTGGCAATGGAATTTTTACGCCACCTGAATTCAAATAAATAGGTGCCTACGTCAGAATGGGTTTACAACACACACACACAAGAATGATAGTTGACCGCCATATTGTTCCGACTACACACGTTACACTGTGGTTCAAATACAACATTGTACACTAGCGGCCAATAAAAGTTAAAAGTTTTATTAGTTTCAAAGTGTTCCGATCGCGGCTGTAAAGTTTTATCAATGCGCGCTATTTCATACAATTCAAACTTGGTAATATTGTTCGTGAATAAATGTTGAGTTTTGATAAGAATTTTAAAGTTTTAGTTGTTAAGGAGTGAACGAGGGAAGAGTTAATATTGATTCAGCGTTTTATAAAATGATCGCATTATAACTTTTATAACAAAAGTCATACTTATACACTAAGTTTAATACTATCAATTGTTATTTTCAAATACAATTTAATTAAAAGAAGTAGGTAGCACAATATAAATAAATACTTTAAAACGCTCAAATAAAAAAAAACAATGGCACTCCGAGAGAGATAGTGTCGTAACAGTCACGTGACTCGCGAGTTTGATGGTTTTTCCCATCTCTAAAATACCCAACAGAAGCTTTCACTTCAGTATGATAAACCATTGCAGCCTAATTAATACCTTTAAAACATTAATAGATCCGTACGATTGTCCTCGAGTGTAACTGTAAGTCACGCTAAACCCATATCAGACACCGTGACTTAAAGAGTTCTGCTCTGATTCAGCGACATTTATTATTCTTTCTTTTGGTAAGTCTGTTATTCCATCAGGGTTCTTACAAAATATATTTTTGTGGTGTCGAAATACAGGAAAATATTTTGAATAGGACCTACAGAGACATCACACAGTATAAAATTATACATTCTACGCATTGAATGTACACTCTTCACCCCGCATCAATCGAAAATCTGGTTAATTCCCAACGACCCCACTGCTCATGTCAGTAGGGCCGTTGGAGATCAAAAATCCCAACGACCCCACTACGCAAACGAATGGGGTCGCCTTGAGTTCCCTACATTAAGATGTGTAAAAAAAGGCGCAGTTTCATTTTAATTAGACAATCCGTGTACCGTGTCGTATGCATAGAGTTTTGTCGAGTGTGACCTTAAACAAATATTTGTAGATCATTCAATCAAAGTCAAAGTCAAAAATCTTTTATTCAGTAGGACAGCAAGGATCACTTAGAATAGTCTTAAAACTAATTTTACTCCTGTTCTTTCGCGACCAATACCGCGAAGAATCAGGGCAACAAACACGGTCTGGGGCCTATCATTCTTTT
Source organism: Epirrhoe alternata (assembly GCA_963565295.1). Taxonomy (NCBI): domain Eukaryota; kingdom Metazoa; phylum Arthropoda; class Insecta; order Lepidoptera; family Geometridae; genus Epirrhoe; species Epirrhoe alternata. The sequence continues at coordinate 3,621,380 of OY751381.1, read as the reverse complement.
AGGTAATCCATGGATCCATTGAGTTGGAGCAAGTCCCAAGCTTTTTTGTCATCCAAATAATCAGATATCTTCTAATAGGCTTTTTAACAGAGATGACGTTTAATTGTATTTTTAAATTTAGTGATTGATAAACTTTGCAATTCGCTTGGGACTTTGTTATAGAAATCATTTGTCGCACCGTGAAATTCGAACTCGAATCTCTTGTTACAGCTAAGCACTGAAACGCCACTCCACGTCACCACGTCAAGATCACTACAAACTGATCTAATATTTAGCTATCTAGACTTATCTACGTTTCCAATGGCTATGAGGTGAACGTTCGGATGACACAGTGATCTTGTTCTATTTCTAAAAGAGCAATCGGCGTCTGAAAGCATAGCCAGTCAATTTAAATCAATGTATATAGTCCATTTCTCATATTTAAAGTTTCATCAAAATTGGTCCAGCTGGTTAGGTTTAGTTGTAAGAAAAGTATTCGACATCTTTCATATTTTTCAAACTAGTGATTTAAAGTAGGAATTATGTCTACATACTTACCTACCACTTTATCAGTAAAGTGACTAATGCTTTACACCTGATTCATGAATATTATTAGCTGATAAAAATAAAATATTTGCTCATTTCCTACCCGTCAATCTCATTTCTTTCGAGAAAAGCAATAAATTAATCAAACCCATTTCTGAATCACAAATACTTAAAGAAATCGGAGCCTCTAAAAGCTCCAGTTACATTGAAATTCCGCCCGATACCGGATTGATCCAGTTTTTTTGCTTTTCCGATTTTATCCAACATCATCCGAGTGCTAGGTGTGTATGTGTAGGCTCCTACAGGCTCAGTCTGTGTTACTTTATTCATCAAACGTGCCACGTAGGTAAATAAATGTTCGCATCCCAATTTTGCTTTTGTTGCGCAACCACATTTTTTTGCACTACAGTGTACCTTGAAATCAATAAAAACTTATACACTTGCGGCGCAAAAAGAGTAATTAAATAACTCTAGAAAAAAGTTTGTTTCCGATATTTTTGCGTAACTTCTGTATTACAACTTTGTTCCTAGCTTTATTGAATTTTTACGATTTGTTAGTTTTGTTACGGCAAAGGTGAATGTGTTCGTGTATTCAACAGACCGTAAACTGACTAAAACAGTTTGGGAACTTTTCCAGTGTTTTGTGACTGTGCCTTTCGATGGAGCTGCGAGTACCAATATTTTCACGTGTGGAATCTTTTATTGTTATTTTAGGATTGAAAAATATGTGTGGTTTGTTGGCACAAAATAAATTGAATAACTCGGCGTGCCTGTGGGCGCCGTTTGTGAAGGGATTGACTGATAGGTGCCTTGTTTTCATCGTACGTGGACGTGAAAAATACAAGTTCTGAATGCACGTACCTACGAATAGAACGTTATTGGTTTAATGCGTAGGTATCTGTCTTTGCAGGTCCCAAGGCTTTAAATCAGTGTCACTATTTTTGATAGTGTACTGTGTCATCTTTGTTTTTACTGCATCATTACTTTCTCATCTAATTCATTCACAATGTCCAAATTAACACGGTCGTTCAAAACTAAGGTCACATCTAGACATAATCATCTAAAGATTTTTAAATGCATTCCAAAAATTTGCACCCTTGCGGGATTTGAACCCATGTCCTTACCGATCCGTGAAGATGTGTAAAGTGTCTCCATAGATGTCGTTCACAGCGCAATGCTGTATAGTCTTTCCTAAGCTTGTGCCATCCACCATGAATCTGACACTGACATGTTGATGGGTCAGATTAGCGCATCTAGTATTTTATATCAACGTTCAGCATATCACTGTCTCTTATCGAAAAATTTATGTTCAATCTCTCATACTGATGCTGATGCAAGCGATTGAATCCTCTGATTCTTCAATGCAAGTTTAAATGGCTTTACAAATCGGCTCAGGGGCTCTAGCCAAACACCATAATGGAAGTAGAAATAGACAGCGGAATAGACAGATAATGACTATTACTCACGTGCGGCGAATAACATTATTTAGCACGATTTGTATAGCACTGCCTATGCACTGCATACATTTTATGTCAAATATCGCGGCAGGTGAGTTCCTGGCATTATCAAACGTCGAATTGACACCGCGAGGATAGATAGTTGCCACAGAATACCATATAGTAACAAAGCAACAATGAGGTCCACGATCTTTGCGATGTCAAAATAAAGTCAAAATTTTCTGTGTTGTTGTGTGAATTTTTGCAAATATTAATTATTAGCACTTATTTATATATCTTGACCTTATAGCCAACGCCAAGCATCCGTACCTAGCTAGAACAATCGGATCTAACAGTACCCGAATCAAAAATGAACTCGCAGCATTGTAAAATGAAATGTGCTTTCGATACTATTTCCGTGGTAAAATATAAAGATGAGACGCACAGGACCTCAACAATATAATTTAACGACCACTGCGCCTTCTCCTGCTTTCCACGCAAGTGTCTGCCACCCTCAGTCATCGATTGACACCAGAACCGGAGTAACTTGAAGAGCTCAATCACAGCATATAAATGGAACCTGCGCTTTCTGTACGGTGGAGCTAACCATAAGGATAATACATAACCCGTGGAGTGGATATTTACCTATTTTCTCCTGTGTGTTGCAAATAAAACTGTTTCATTGTACTTATTCAGTAATAAATATTTTGTATATAAAGGGCAGGCATAGTCTAGCGTATGAACAGTATGAAGGAATATCAGTGGATTATATTTTTGTTTCAATAGATAGAGTGATTGCTGTAGAAATAAGAGCATTGCATAATATCAACGAGTGTTTTTTAGAGTAACTTTGAATGGTAGAGTAAGATACAGTGCGTTCAGGGAAGTGTGGAGTGAAAGAAGGTATTAGGTGCTTAATAGCAGTGATGAGGATTGAAAAAGGCAAATTAAGATGGTTTGATCATGCAGATCATGCAGAGGTGACGAATGAAAGTGGTTTGACCAAACAGAGTATAGGTATGAGGTGAATATGTGTGGAAAGGATGCTAAGGGAAGGATAGGTGAATGTAGTTACTCTAAAGTCTTAGGCGAGCTTGTATGAAAAATGTAATGAGGAACAAGGCGAGACATGTGCGTAAGAATTGAAGCAAGTATAAATAAGTGTTGTCTGTCTACCCCTATAGGAAACTCATGTGTGTACCTATTACTATTAGGTAATATTTGTTTCAAGTTCTAAGCGAAAGCTTTAAGTTACTTCATTGAAATAAGTTGATTATTTCAAAAATATGAAAATCCAATTATTATGAGCACAGCAACGCTCTTTATGTAGAAATTACGGATAAAAAATACAACTCTTGGTGGCAAGACGTCAATTTGAAGTAAGCTGAAGAAGCCATTTTGTTTCTACTGGCGACTGGCGATTACAACTGGGTTTCTGCGACCGCCTTGTCATCGACCAAAAATGTAAAGAAAGTATCTATCGCGCATGTCAATGCTACCAATTTTTCCATTTCGTTCATTATGACGCGTTATTTTCATACATACTCTTTGTAATCTATGGCATAATCAAGTGCAAACTGAGTGCAAAGTCGCCAAATCAGCAGTAGAATGGAATCGAATCAATGTCATCTTGGCTAGCACCCCAGGTCAATCCACCCCATTTGCTGCAAAATCAATATTATCGAGTAAGCTTTCAGGAGTAATTGAGCTTACGCCATTACCGCTAAAAGGTAACAGTTTCTGAGCTGCATTTTAAAATGGATCGCAGAAACGATCCATGTTTGATGCGGGAGAATGTGCTACTTGAATACTTGTAGCTTGCGTTACGTAAAAAAACAAATACAGTAATTATATTTTTTTCGGTCACGACAACTCTTCTAACTTTTTGACATTGTTGTGCTTCCTAATAGGCTCACGTCGCATCGTTGCGATGTCAGACAATTTAAAGTACACTCTTAATATTGCAAAATATGTAAATCAATGATCTATTTGATCGCGCATCTATGAAGTAGTATGGTCAGTAAAGAAAGTGGTCTACCACTTTTGACAACCAGTTTCTGTTAAATGTAACTATCTCTAAGGTTTACTTTTCTAACTGCCATAATAGTAAAATAAACCTTGTTGTTTCATGACGTTTAAATGAACCTCAACCGTAGGGTGGTTGACCACATTTTTGCTGAGTGTACCTACACCACGAGTAATTCTATGCACATTTTCTTGAAATGGATTAGTTACCTACTCCATATTTATTGTATTTCTGCTAGGAATATATCCAGTTAGATAGATACATTTATAACTAGATAACACATTCACGATCCAACTAACCAACACCTATCTGCATTTGTAGCTTAACAACCCGTGAATAATACAATAAACTATTTGCTATACAATCCTATTGACCGTGAGACCAAGTTCTGCCTCCAATTTGTATACATGATTTGCAGCAGTTTGGTAACTGCAATAGTCCCAACGTCGTTGATTGCACTTACAATAGGCCGAGCCACAGTATAATAGCAGTTGGTACAGCCACAGTCACAACTAGCTTCACAACCCAAGTTTTACGCACCTAAAAATTTTAATAACTGGAAATAGAAAAGGAAATGAAATAAGAACGCAAATTGAAAAGAGTTTATGATGATAACATTATTATGATATTAAAATTGTAATAGATATTTGCGAAATGCATTGTGCTAGCTAGGTTATTGAATTTATGAACTAAAGACGAAGACACTTTCCAGGTAAAAGGTTATAAAAGTGAAGACATCTTTAGAATTTTACAACAGAAATTATTTCAAAAATATTCCATTTTATGCATGCTCATAACGAGTACTATAATATGCTATAATATAACTTTGCTCAAGTCAGGTAGTTCCACTTATTGAATAATATCTTCCGGCATAATCAAATTATTATGATTTTCAAGAATACAATCTTCATATTTTCTAAGTTTCAGGCGTGAATCGTGATTGTAACACAAACATACTCTTAGCGTCTTACCATAGAACGTGACATAAAGTTATTCCACCGAATAAATCAAGAATAACCAAACATTTTGACAGTTTACACTCCGGAATAACTTTATGTCACGTTCTATGGTAAGACGCTTAAACTTTAGGATTCAAAAATATTGTATAATAATAATAATTATACTGTTAATTTGGCGTCATCGAGCGCAATAGGTTCCACGGGAAAAATAATGCGAGTGTGCAGGAATTTCTGCTCAATAGGGTTCCGAAGCTACTTCTGACAGTGACTGTAGGACCAGCCCGCAGAATGCATTAGCACCGTCTTCTATCGGCATCGATCGAGAGGAATTGCTGTACAGTGGTCGAGGTCGAGGTAATTCTGTCCATGATCAAAATATCTGTTAAGGTATTATGAACTTAAAGCATTTTGTAATTATTTTTGTAAACATCCACGTTGGACTGACTGTGGTTATCAAAAAGTGTAAAATAATGTGAGAACCAAAGGCTTCTTCAAGAATTTTCTTTTGTTGTCGTAATGTCTATCGTCTAGGCTTCTTTTTGGACCACACCATAGAACTTTCTCATCTAAGCTGAGATATTGTATCCATATGCAGAAGGTACTTCTGACCAAGTAATAGTACGGACGTAAAGGTTCAATGTCTATTTAAAGTACATATGTCTATTTCGTACCTACCATACAAACTTACCATTATGCAAGCAATTATTAAAGATCGTGTAAGTTTGCAAGCCCATTGCCCATCGAGATGCATAAATCTTTCCACCAAAAGCATTTTATACTATAGTCTATGCTATATGCTATAAAGCTGCATAAACAGCGCTCTCCCAACGCAATAAATTATATCAAGCAAGTTGGCGTCATAAACTTGCACTATCCCGGCCTTTTAATTTCAGCACTGGCAAATAGCTTTAAAAAACGTAAAAAAAAATTGTTTTGTGAAATTGTTTACAAACTCTGGGTATATCAAAATTTATTTGAAAATTTTATTTTATTATGTTTTCATAGTGAATTGAAATAAATGAAATCATATAAAGAGGAAGACCGGATACATCCATACTATCCATACTAATATTATAAATGTGGAAAAAAACTCTGTTTGTCTGTCTGTTTGTTACCTTTTCACACCCAAACCACTGAACAGATTGGGCTGAAAATTAGCATGGATAAAGGTTGTATATAGGCTACTTTTATCCCGAAAAATCCCGAGGGACCGCGGGGTACATCGCGGGATCGCAGCTTGTAGAAACATAAAACGCATTTCAGACTATGCTTTATTATAATAGCATATAGTTCATAGCACAACAATATCGCGCACCATACATTATTATGGACACGTTCACACTTCACTGTATGATAAATAGACTTACTAATATGTGTCCTTACTAATGTAAGGTGCTCGATATTGTTGTGCTATGAACTTATTACTATTATACTATAGCGTAGTCTCAAATGCACCTAAAGCTATTTATTTATCTTTAAATACAAGACGGTGCTGATGGTACCGATAACGTTCATATCCACTCGGGAAAGCGCTCATTTGGAAGTCGCATGATTTTTTACGGCTTCGAATTTAATCAGGGACAGATTTCAGTGAGGGTGGAGGCGTTAGATAACGGCTCTTGCACACTGGCTCGAATGACCCATTCCCATCAGAATAACATTGAACGTTGTCGCAGTGACGGCTCAAATTCAGATAGCAACTGAAAATGTTTTGCACTTTTACGCTAATCTACCAGGCACTTTAATTACACGCTTTTATTTTGTTGTATTCATAGTTCTTCCTACAAGAGCTATCTGTGGATATTCGGTATCTCCTTATAGAACCTGCAAGTATTTCTTAAATACGATTTCTAGTGTTTGGATCAAATATTTTCAAAAAAAAACTATTATTAAAGGTATCATGTGGCTTCGACAAAATAAACTTCGTTAGTTTTTAACCATTATCAATAAAACGGTAACAACACAAAAACGCAACAGATAATCCTGGATAATTCGAAAATGTAATGAAAAGTCGAGACTAAATTAATTTGTTGAACCACAATAGCTTTTGAAGTTAATTATTTGATCGCTGGCTTATTACAAGGTGAAATTAATTGTTCTCACAATCTTTCGATTAATTTTCATTTAATATCCACAAAAGTTTGTTATTTGTTTATCAAAGATGGTGGTAATAAAAAAATCGAAACTGTACCCCAAAGGCGCGTTATACATTTCAGATGCAGATAGTTGCGCGTTCGATACCCGCCGCGGGACAGATTTTTGTATGATCTACAAGTATTTGTCTCGGGTCTGGAGGTTTTCTACGCACTAAGTACCATGTGCGTAGATTAACGCCGAGTCCCCCATAGTCCCAATTGCCGAATATTTTTATGTCCGTTTTGTATAATAAGTACCTATGTATTCAAAAAAAGTATTTAATCAGTCATGTACCTACCCATGACACAAGCGCTGCTTACTTTGGATCTATAAGATGCTGTGTGAAAATTATTATTTATTTTATTAGCATTATTTATTTATTTTATTTACAGACTTCTAAGCATTCACGATATTTTGCCCCCAAAAAAACGTCGCTTTAAGAGCACTAAATAATAGTCTTATGGAGTGGCCTGGCTTTCTAATCAAAAGACCATAGGTTCGAATCGAGGATCATATACATATAATACATGGTTCTTCTTGTCGTGTCACTAGTTTTTTCAAACCAGTGTCGTGAAAGTGCGCTTCAAATAGTCATCTTTCGTTCACGAGAGAGAAACTTGAAAACATTTTTTTTATTTAGGACATGACAAAACCTAAAAAAATACTGATTTTTCAGAAAGTACAGGCACAAAAGCTTCATTTACCTGTCGATAGTCTGACAACCAACAGAAGCCACAACAGACTTCCCATTATCATGTAAAATCCCCTTTAAAACATCATCTCGTGATTTTTAAACACCATGTTGCGGAAATGATGGGGACATGTGACAGATTTCCGATATCATGTTCACATAATCGATGCCGATTACTTTAGAAGCCGTATTCGTTAAGCGGCGTATATTATACGTCAGAAATAGATATTCAATATGGCGTTGAGCTGTGACGCTAAAATTTTGCACCGGAAATTTCAGGTGATATAAACCGCCCAAGTGCGAATTGCGCACTGACTTGTAACTCTCCTCTCCATCTCCGTCATAGTAGGTATTGTGTTACAGATACATCACGAATATCGAGTCTAGAGAATCTTGTAGGGAAGCATCAGTTGTGCAACTAACAACTAAACTGCCAATAACATTGTTCCTTGATCGATACAGGAACATGAGTCACACAATATTGTAATATAACTTCACCTGCTGGTTTTAGCTGAAACAAAAATGGCTAGTTCATGAACCAAAACTGACAAACTTGTCTGGCCGTTTTTGTCACATAAAATGTTTTTGTAGGCAAAGACACAAGTGTCTTTTCCTACAAAAACATTATAAGTGGGAATATTATGTAGTTTTATCTTGCGGTGAACTGGGTCAAAACATTTTTGCTTCCTCTTCTTGCATCGGGGGTTAAAAAGTAAGTAGGTATCTAAAAATATGTTTCGAATTACCAAGGTTTAGGGACAGCTTGTTTAATGGTTTAAATTGGATGCGATGACTGCAAATATCACCTTTGATGATGTGTTAATGATTATCTGACAACGACTTCACTCGAGAACAAAGAGTACTCTAAAGTATAGCCGAGAACTTGTAGGTAGTTTAAATAAACACCTTGCACATTCACACCAGCCCCCCTAGCCATGTCACAAATCGCAATAGAATAGAAATAGAATAGACAGATAGGTAACGCTGAGACTCCACCAGCATCAAATGGCATTATTTGTCAAAACCCGCATACAGTTTATGTCGAGTATCGCGGTACGTGAGTTCCTGGCATTATGTCAAACTGACCATTTACATAGAGCCAGGTACTCAACTGCCACGATACTTGACATAAAATGTATGAATTTTTGGAAATTAATGCCGTAAGACGCAGGTGAAGTCTCGGCGTTATCTGTCGATTCGATTTCTAATCTATTTTTTGACAATTTAACACGATTCATATCCAAATGTGAACGTCCACCCGTCATGACGAATCGTGTTTATTGACAAACCGTCAATGACGCATCCCATGTGAATAAGTTCTAATGAGTGCATTAACCCAGCTATTTGATTCGTGACTGTATTCTCTGAAACACCTTACAACATAACACTAAAGTGAATGACGTCCCCGAAGTTCGTTTGTTGACTCTATGCTATTAAAGTGCAGGAAAGCACAATGTAACGCTTACGTGACAAGCGGTGTATTTTGAATAGGAAACTATTATGAAAGCTATTAAACGTGAATTATTTTGGAATTACTGGGATAAGTATCAATCTAGAAGTGAATTATTTATGCTTGTACTTAGATTTTAAAAGTATGTCATAGGAACAGCTCTCCTAGCCATATTACAAATAGGAAATAGGGCTGAGATTCACCGGCATCATCAACAAAATATGCCATTAGACGCAGGTGAGTCCAAGCATTAGGTAACAATTATTTTTTCTTGTTGTCACATGACTTCATGAGGGGGATAAGAATTGCTACTTACAACTAAGTGATCCTAGTGATCTTACTAAATAAAAGCTTTTAACTTTGATTTTGTTATTCGCATCAACATCGTAGACTAAGTGGTTCGAGCTCCTATTGAATAAATGCTTTTTGAGTTTAATTTTACTTTTGTTTTAAAAAATACAAAAACAAAATGTTTATGAAAACTATTTCCAGAATACTCCACCAGGGTAAACACCAAAGTTGTTGACTAACCGAAGCCCGCGACTGGCGCCGACTAAATTGTATAGAATGCATGACGTGCCAATAACTATGTAATAACTGCTGGAATAATTACTTTTTAGTTTTATGGCTAACTGTTTATAACGAAACGAAACAGGGTCGCGATTATATCTTTCTATCTAAGGAACGGATTTAAGTAGCCTTTAGCGACTCATCTGCACAAACAAGATAGACATTCTCTCAAAGCCTTTAAAATATAGGTAAATTATAGAAAAACATTTTTATCATCATCACCATCAGCCTATAGCAGTCCACTGCTGTACATAGGCCTCTCCTAATGAGCGCCATTGCGACGTGTCCTCAGCTCGACACATCCAGTTTCTCCAGCAGCCTTTGGCAGATCGTCACTCCACCTGGGCGGAGGGCGTCCTATGCTACGTTTGACGAGTCGCGGTCTCCACTCAAGAACTCGTTTTCACAAACGCAGATATGGCCAGCCCACTGCCACTTCAGCTTTCTAATTCTCTGAGCTATGTCGACAACTTTGGTTCTATGTCGGATAGTCTCATTGTGGATTCTATCCTCCAGAGAAACTCCAAGCATAGCTCGTTCTATAGCTCACTGAGCGACTTTAAATTGGTGGTCTAGTCGTACTGTGAGTCCACGTTTCGGCGCCGTAGGTCATGACAGGTAGGATGCACTGATTGAAAACTTTTTTGAATTGAACACTGATTTTTATATTAAGTAGGTCAAAATATTGAGAGGTTATGAGGCATAAATTGGATAGAATAGCTTGTATAGTATTTCGTAAAGTCTCTTCTCATCATCAGCAGTGGCAGATACAGACTGACTGAGCATGACATCCAGAATCATTCCAATTACCTACATGAACGATTTTCCGACTAGCTTGGCACACTTGTAATAAAACGTAGTCAGTTGCGTTTCGCCAGGGGGCAGCTGTAAACAACTTCACTAATGGCCACTTAAACTTTGCGAAATCGCCACACTTGGGAAAAGTCAGACTTGGTCAAAAAACGTGCAAGCGATGTTTGCTGGCTACACTCGTGGTGTAGCTTGTTTTAAAGAACGACTCAAGTGAAATACGAAAGCATGATAGCGACTATATTCTCTTAGTATCAAAATCAAGATTCTTTGAAGATGTGAGGATAGTCAAAAACGTCCAATTAAGTACATTTTGGTACTGTTCGCGTTGGGAAAAATGGGAGCACAACTAGGTACCCCTCTCTCAGCCTCTCACGTTTTAAGTTGTTACAATGAACGAACCAAACCAAGGCAAGGATCGCAATACTTACACAAATAGGACATAGGCCTCCCTAATGAGCGCCATTGCGCCCTGTCCTCAGCTCGACGTGTCTAGCTTCTGCCCACAACCTTTCGCAGATCGTCACTCTACCTGGCCAGAGGGCGTCCTACACTAACGTTTGCCGAATCACGGTCTCCACTCAACAATTCGTTTACCCCAACGGTTATCGGTTCTTCTGCAGATATGGCCAGCCCACTGCCACTTCAGCTTGCTAATTCTCTGAGCTATGTCGACAACTTTGGTTCTATGTCGGATAGTCTCATTGCGGATTCTATCCTTCAGAGAAACTCTGAGCATAGCTCGTTCCATAGCTCGCTGAGCGAGCTTACGCAAATACTTCGTCTTATTTACATCACAAAATCAATTATTCAAAATCAGATCACAAAATCTGTTTTCACTTTCCATAAGAACGGATAGAATCTGTGTCAAGTACCCCATAAAAGTTTTCTGTAACCATAAATCGAGATCTCGTCACAAAACACATTTTCGCGATGGCAACATACGAGATCCACTGATATTCAGTGTGATTGAATAGGTATTGGAGCATTGATAACGTGTAAGCCTGCCTTTTGATCAACGGGTGCGATTGTGTTCATTTCAGTTTAAACTGTAACGTAAATTGGGAAGAGCTTCTACATTTTCAGCAGTATTCAAAGGCTACTTTTTATTACGAAAAAATCCCGAGGAATTGCGAGTTACACCGCGGGAACGCAGCTAGTATTTGATAAACTTAACAATTTTCTAAAATCTTATTGCCGCCTTACTTGTATTCATTGAAAAATAAAACGCATCACCTGTTTAAGGAGAGGCCTACGCTGTAGAGGCGACTTTTGCTGAAGAACCAGTGAATTAGTAATTAAGCATAGTAACAATCATTTGTAATTTAAGTAAACAATAGAAAGTTTTTTTATTTATATATTAATTTGTTCTAAAAATAATATTGAATGTAATACTGAAAAAAAAAATTGAGATAAAAAATAACATATTTTATTCAACAAATCTCTACTCCTTTTACTTTTTAATAAAACATTCTAAGTTCCCGAAATCTGTGGCGTAAATTCCTAATTTTCTTGAACTAATTTTACGCAAACATTTCCAAGTTCATCAAATATTCGTGTGTGGTTAATACTTGCAAATTCCTGGCTAACAAAGCTTATCACAGCTTATGCATAAATAACTAGATACTAGTCGTTTCGTATAAAGGACTGCCCTCTTATGTATGACAGTCAAGGAGCTACGAAATCCTAATGGCTTTTAACGCATCGCGGTGTAAATAAGTATAGGAGCGCCATCTATTCGAAAGCTGAGTAATGCTTGAACTGAACTTTAAATGGGTAATAAGCCTTCTTTTAAGTTAGCCTACTCTATCTTGCGCCCATCGCGTCCGAACATTCAATATGTCCAACTGAAATCATCCTCTTTAATATTATAAATCAGTTTGTGAGTGATGGCGTATTTTATATTGACTTACATAGCGCAAATGAAAACGATAACGCAATCTAATTTGCTGTTTACCATCTAGTAAAGGAACTATTTAATAGTATCATAATAACAGCTGAGAGGTTTGATACGGTAGTAGTCGAATCCACTCTATCTCAACAGTGTCCCAGGCACTACAGCTTCCAGTTAAGTGTAAGCATAGATTTAAATAACGCTGGGCTTTTTTCACACAGCATCATCTAGCCCCAAAGTAAGCAGAGCTTGTGTTATGGGTACTAAGATGACTGATATACTACATGAATACTTTTTTGTTTGTAAATACATACATATTATACATAGAAACACCCAGACCCAAGACAAATATTTGTAGATCATACAAACATAGGTCCCGCCGCGGGGATCGAACCCGCAACCTTCTGCGTCACAGGCGGGCTTTCACCCACTGCGCCACAGAGGTCGTCTCTATAATTATCTAGTAAAGATACAGAAGCCTGAGTTTTTTTGGTTACAATAATGTTATATCCTCGATACTGCATTTAGTTACTACGTCATGACAAGTATTAACCTAGTTGTATATTTTTAGATAATTATAAACGTAGCTGTGTCTTATTTTAATAAACACGTAATTCATTCTCTAGAATACTACTACAGTCTACTGTAGTTCTTTTGAATAAGTTGTCTGCGGCGGTTACATGAGGAGAGCAAGAGAGCAATAATATGGTCGCCTAAGTGTAAACAAATGCTTCGAGCATCGCCTCTTGAATTCGATTCTCGCTATCTAAGCTTTCTACTAAAAGTAGTTTAAGGCTGTGTCCCCAGTAGGCAAACTGTTAGCGGCCGAGTACTGAGATAGTCGGCGCGCGTAACGCTGCAAACTGCGTACAGTCAGCGCAAAACTAGCAAACTGTGCACACTCCATTTCAAATACAGGGTGTAAAAAGACTGCTACCGAAAACTGAGGGGTTGCAATCAGACCATGATTCTAAACATATTTAGCGAAAAAAAACGCATGCAAAAAATTCGTCATGCTATGTTATTTTCGGTTATTTACTACTATTACAACATAATAAGACCATACCTACCTAATAATTTCATTTATAAAAGAAAAAAACATTTAAAACACAAAATCCAGCTATCTACGTAAAAAAACGCGCCCAAAACATACGCAAACAGTACTCTTCAAACGCTGTTTTCTCCGGATTTAGTGCATATTTCGGAAAATCCTTTTGGATTTGGTTGTCTTTTGGAATGCTGTACCTACCCCTTTCGGCTTCGGTAGACGTCTTTTTACACCCTGTATATGGAAGGGCGTACTAAATCGATACGCCGCTAACAGTTTGCCTACTGGGGACACAGCCTAAGAGTTTCTGTCAAAATGAAATCAATTGAATTGGTAGTCTTCAAAATCGAGTCTAAATAAATACATTTTCACACATCCATAATCGCGTCTTAGAAATAATTCACACGCCCCCCGAGAACAAAGCGACGCGAAGTATTTTGTGAACGAGGATACAATGTACACTCGCGTACATTAATATCTTGGAACTAGCCCTTGCTGAACGGTCTCCAAGGCCGAGTAAACTTTAATTAACAGTGTCCTAAGCACTAGTTTCAAACGTTATCGAATCGTCTTGAAGGAATAATAGTCAGTTTCTATAAGAGACGTAAAATAATTTGAAAAGTTCACATAAGAATAAAAAAACTAAACGAAAATTGGTTCATCCGTTTGGGAACTACGATACCACAGACAGATACACTCGACGACCACTGTGGCGCAGTGGGTGAAAGCCCGCTTGGGGCGCAGAAGGTTTCAGGTTCGATCCCCGCTCCGGGATAAATATTTGTGTGATCTGCAAATATTTATCTCGGATCTTAGTGTTTCTATGTATAATATGTATGTATTTATAAACAAAAAGTATAAAAGTAGTATATCAGTTATCTCGTTCCCATAGTACAAGCTTTGCTTAGTTTGGGGCTAGATGATGCTGTGTGAAATGTCCAGCATTATTTATATTTTAATTTAGCTATATTTCTCTGTTCAGATGAACTCACAGTGAGTAATGAGTCAACAACGTGTGCTAAACATACAGAAGCCTTTACTATTAGTGCAAATAATACAAATTTCGTACAATTCTGAAATTTGAAACTATTATGTTTAATTAGGCACAAATCACAATCAACCCCATGGCAAGCAAATATAAAGCTCAAGTATATTGTTAGTTTAAAGGTGTATTTTGTGCGCAAGTGTATACATTGAATATTGATATAGATACCTACCTACTAAAGTAAGTAAGTTCGTATGATTTAGTGGCCACATGTTTTTACATTTTCTACATCTTCAGAACTCTTAGTTCGTATCTTTCTGACCAAACTGCTCCGCTCCATCAGCTAGTAAGTTAAAAGAAAATTTCGTAAACAAAATCAGAAAAATCAGACCATGGATTTATGATAGCTACTGCGGTTTTACTGACTGGGGATGATACAAGAGCATAGTTCGAATGAGAGTCTGTACGCGATTGTTGTCTATAGTATTTATTTGTACAGTTTTCAAATTTTGTTCGGTTTTGGTGGACTACAATCCACGATAAGTTTGTGATAGTGCATTAAAAAAAAGTTCTGACCATGCCATTATCATTTTCTGGATTGGCTGCAACTGTCCTAAAATTTTTTTGGTAGTCATAAAATAGAGGTGTATACAGGGTTATTTGTAAAACACCGGTAACCTCTCAGGACTGTATTACTATCATCTTATGGAACAACTTTTGTTCTAGTAACTTTAGTTAATGCTGGGGGGAAATCTCGAGCACCATATAATTATTATTAAATAATTATTTTTTTCTAATCTTTAGTTTAATTAAATTACGTACTTATGTATTTTTATGTTTATTGTTCATGTTAATATTCTGTAAATAATTTTTTTAAATATTAATACCTACTACTTCAACATTTGCGATATTAGTAACAACTCATCACGGAAGAGATTTCTTTTAATGTGAATTGCTTTCGCTCGTCTCTGAGTTCAACCTCACAGTTTTTTGTGTACTGTGTTATTAACTCAAACGAGTCACAGCTTGTAAAGGTAACAGCATGCTCAAATTATTAAAGATAACTTCACAGATAGTGGTGAGAAATTGCTAGTCTTTGCTTACATCAGGTCGGTGATACACCTGCACTTTGGGAGATCTCATGGCTTGCTCGAGCAACGCTGTGGATGTGGCCTCTTACTGGTCCAAATGGCTCTGAATAGCGTGATACACTCGAAAGAAGAAGAATAAGAAGTTTGCATCAGGTTAAAAGAAAAAATACGAGAAAATCAGGCACAGCATAACTATCATACGTTTAAGAAATCATTTTTTAAGAAATCATACCTTTCAAAAACGTAAAAAAACTGATTTCAATTTCATATTACGTAGAAAAACAAGATGCGAGTAAAAAATCCACTATTAGGCCGTGGACTGATTAGGCAAACTGTTTGCCTCCAGTTCGCCTCTCTATATATTTTATATGGAGCAGGGATGTTGCCAATATTCGCATCTGCGCAAATGCGGAACTTCCGCATAAATTTGGACATCTGCATCCGCATCCGCATCCGCAATAATCAAATTCGGCGGATTTCATGCGGATGCGGATGTAGGTAATACGAGTTTGACAAGAAAAAAAGTGGGCGGGGTCGGTCGGCGAATGGCGCGTGCCGTTCTCACGTGACGTCATTGTCAAAATGACCAATGTGCGCGAAAAAATTGGTGGCAAGATCCGACGCGTTTGTTATGGTGTATCATAATTGGTTTCTTGTAAATAAATCATTACGTGTCAAACTTAACTGTCACCATAATAGTGCATTGTCACTGAAGACTCATAAGTGTACCAAAATTCAGCTCAATCGGAGATCGGGAAGTGGGTCAAATTGAGCTTGTAAGATTTGACCCGGACAAATCTACAAACTGACAAAACATACAAATATTGCAACTTAATATTAAAAGCTTTTAAAAATAGGAACATTATGTAATACGTAACCTATTTAGTAATACGCAATTTTCACCAATAAAAATGTTATTTTTTTTTATTTTTTATTCAACCTATCTCGTCCCACTGCTGGGCAAAGGTCTCCCCCAAACTCCTCCAATCGTCTCTATCCCCTGCCACGTTCCACCAATCGTCCTTAAAGGCATCGATGTCATCTCGCCAACGTTTCCGAGGGCGACCTCTACGCCGCCGTCCTTCTGGCATCCATGTTATACATTGTTTTAATTCCTCATTTTTATGTAAGTTCTTAAACATCCGCATCCACATCCGCATCCGCGGATGAGAGACTCCAAAAATCCGCATCCGCATTCACATCCGCGGATGTGAAAAAATTGACATCCGGAACATCCCTGATATGGAGTATCCGAGCAGTGCGTACTGTACGCAGTTTGCGATGTTTCGCTTGCCGACTCACTCAGTGACTGAGTAGCAGCAAACGATCCTCGCGGTTGGCGCCTCATTTCACTCACAACGCCCACGCCGCGCAAAGTTACGCTTTCAGCCAGTTTTAGCGAAAAGTCAGCCGCTCACTAGCTCTATGCCTGTTTAGCGCTGCTAGTTTTTACTCGCTATTTTATCGCGATACGAACTGTCACATTTTACCACTAAGAAGAATGGGCATTCCCGCCCAAATCAAAAAACTATCGCCCGCAGAGTGGGAGTATGGTGGAATGGATAGACCTTCAATAACACTACATTTCATTGTATGACAGCTAAAAAATCCATCCTACAGAAATCGAGATATTTGGTGACTTTTACCATCACATTTTTTGACTTACAGGCTTCCCGCAGAGATAGAACTTTAGAAGCACTACATTTGATTGTCTATCAGCTAAAAAATCCATCCTGCAGAAATCGAGATATTTGCAGTTAAAGGTGGTGACTTTTACCATCATGTTTCTTGACTAACAGGCTTCCCGCAGACAAATAACAGCTAAAAAATCCATCCTGAAGAAATCGAGATATTTGTTCCTTTTTGGACTTTTGTTTTGTCGCTGGGTAAAATGCGTTACGCATCCCCTCCGCCGGGGGCTTGTTACAAACATGAAAAATATTTGTCGCTCACATGTTTGATACTTGTTGCCTACTTGTTGCCAACATGTTTGATACTTGTTGCCTACATGTTTAATACTTGTTGCCTAATTGTTTAATGCTTGTTTCCTACATGTTTAATACTTGTTGCCTACATGTTTAATACTTGTTGCCCACTAGTTTGATACTTGTTTCCAACATGTTTAATACTTGTTGCCTACTTGTTTGATACTTGTTGCCTACATGTTTAATACTTGTTGCCAACATGTTTAATACTTGTTGCCTACTTGTTTAATACTTGTTGCCTACATGTTTGATACTTGTTTAATACTTGTTGCCTACTTGTTTGATACTTGTTGCCTACTTGTTTGATACTTGTTGCCTACATGTTTAATACTTGTTGCTTACATGTTTGATTCTTGTTGCCAACACGTTTAATACTTGTTGCCTACATGTTTAATACTTGTTGCCTACATGTTTGATACTTGTTGCCAACATGTTTAATACTTGTTTCCAACATGTTTAATACTTGTTGCCTACTTGTTTGATACTTGTTGCCTACATGTTTAATACTTGTTGCCAACATGTTTAATACTTGTTGCCTACTTGTTTAATACTTGTTGCCTACATGTTTGATACTTGTTTAATACTTGTTGCCTACTTGTTTGATACTTGTTGCCTACTTGTTTGATACTTGTTGCCTACATGTTTAATACTTGTTGCTTACATGTTTGATACTTGTTGCCAACATGTTTAATACTTGTTGCATACATGTTTAATACTTGTTGCCTACATGTTTGATACTTGTTGCCAACATGTTTAATACTTGTTGCCTACTTGTTTGATACTTGTTGCCTACATGTTTAATACTTGTTTCCAACATGTTTAATACTTGTTGCCTACTTGTTTGATACTTGTTGCCTACTTGTTTGATACTTGTTGCCTACATGTTTAATACTTGTTGCCTACATGTTTGATACTTGTTGCCTACTTGTTTGATACTTGTCTGTAGTATGTAGTTTTAAGAACATTACTTGACTAAAATTGTCTGTTATCATTGTGTAAACTGTTGGTGAACCTAATAAATAAAATAAATAAATAAATACTTGTTGCCTACATGTTTAATACTTGTTGATGGTAAAAGTCACCACCTTTAACTGCAAATAATTATCTCGATTTCTGCAGTATGGATTTTTTAGCTGATAGACAATCAAATGTAGTGCTTCTAAAGTTCTATCTCTGCGGGAAGCCTGTAAGTCAAAAACATGATGGTAAAAGTCACCACTGCAAATATCTCGATTTCTGCAGGATGGATTTTTTTGCTGTCACACAATGAAATGTAGTGCTTCTAAAGTTCTATCGAATGCCTATAGTGGCCTGTCTGCGGGAAGCCTGTAAGTCAAAAAATATGATGGTAAAAGTCACCACCTTTAACTGCTAATATCTCGATTTCTGCGGGATGGATTTTTTAGCTCTCATACAATCAAATGTAGTGTTTTAGAAGGTCTACCCATTCCACTATACGTCCACTCTGCGGGCGATCGTTTTTTGACTTGGGCGGTCATACATGCCTGCCCATTCTCCTTAGCGTCCGACAGTTAAAAAGAGCTCGTATAACCCCTTAACTGAACCAGCTACTTTGAATTCCCTGTACACTTATGCTTCAAACCTCGGAACCTTTCCTCTGAGTCTAATTAGGAGAACACGCTTTACTTATTCATGTTAAAATGCCATCCAGCCAGCAATTAACTTTAATCTTACTAAGAGGAAAATTTAGCCTTTCGACGCATGGAATTCTAAAAATGTTAATATAGAAATTATATAAGGAAGCTGTTTTGCACGTCATAATTTCCGGTAAAATTTAAAAAGAATAAGGAACCACCGTTTTCCTTTAAACACTTAAGCTTGGAATTTTATCTTTAAAGGGAAGATTTCCATTTAATAACATCAAGGATTATGATGAGTAATTATTAGGTGTGTATGACGAAGTAGTCTGAAAATTTGAAATTGTAATTTTATAAAAGTGTGCTTTCATACAAAACTTCAGTTAAATAAATTATACACAACAACTCGACACATTCTACCTCTCTTCACTAGTAATTTTCAACGTAATACAATATTTCAGTCAGTTTTCACTTATAATACCACAAGAGCTTCAAAATTGTCGGGTATTTCCCGATAGGTTCGTTGCAAACAAATGAAGGAGTCAAGTTTTTCAGGTTAAAAAGTCACTCCTGAAAAACTTGACGATTTTATTTGTTTGCAGGGAACCTTGAGGGAAATGCCAGATAATTTTGAAGCTCGTGTGGTATTCGGGGGATTATTTTTCCGTCCCAAATGTCGGCCAATAGAATTGCACCATGAGACGAAATGTACAGTTAATTTCATTTTCATGCAAAATCTCCAATTTTCACAATTGAATTCAACCTGTCAGTTTGACGTGTGGTTAATTTGACTGGATCATGTTTTGTTTTTTATATATAGCAACGACCAGAGAAAATTTTCAAAAAATTATCAGTATAATACCATGTAGGTTGTACCACGTGACGTCGAATGGTGCAATTCTATTGGTCGATATTTGGGCCGGAAAAATAATCATTCTAGTTTTTGAATCGTAATATGAACATTTACGATGAGGAAGAACAAAAACCTAAGCTTTTACTCAGTTTCATTCAAAGTCAGTATTTAGGTGAATTATCGATCTAGCTTAAAGCGCTCTAAGCAGCACTAAATCTCAGTGGGCGGTTCTTATAAATCACGCAGCGAGCTCTCTAATAAAACAGTACCCAACGGCGAGAAGCTTTTCAACCCCCGCAAATTATATTTTCTTGACCTACATGTCTATGTCATGCTGTGTAGGTGTAATTTAGTCTAGTAATTTAGGTAATAAAGCAAGTTTAAATGAAATATAAAATCTTACATGGAAATATAATAGTCAAAGTCAAAAATCATTTATTCAGTAGGACCGCTGGGATCACTTTGAAACGTCTTAAAACTAGGTGATTTTACTCCTGTTCCTTCGCGACCAATACCGTGAAGAATCAGGGCAACAAACACGGTTTGGGGCCTAGCTTTCTTTTAGGTGATCCATCTTAAATCTAAACTTATGATAACTTAGGTGGTACCTACCAATTGCTTAAATTATATAATACAAGATAGCAAAGACATTGAGGACACATCAGCCGTCGAGGGGCAGAGCGACATCAGGCCACGTGAATTTATCATTAATATAATCCTTAAGTAAAAAAAATCCTTAATAAATAAGCTCGTATGAGCTACTCTTTACAATATGGTTACGAAGTTTTTAGGCTATGATAAGTTTTGACCCGAAAATTATTTATAAACGAATAAAAAGTTAATTTACAAGTCAACTTCAAAGTGTCGAGACTTTGAAGTTGACTTAATCACGGGGCTAAATAAGTTTTCACTTTAAAAATGTATTCAATTTTATGCAAAAGAATATATTTATTTATAGATGTCTTTGTTACAAAATTTTAGACAAACCCTTGATCAAACATTAATTTAGTTTTTTTAACACTATTCTTGTTCTATCGCTAAAATTACACAGTTTATTCCAAAAAGTAATTATTTAAAATGGTGGGCGATACCAATTTATTCTTGTCAATTTTATAACAGCTATTCAATTCGAAATGAAAGAGCGAAAAAAATACAATAAAACTTCATTTCGAAACTATTACTATTTTTTTTTCAGTTTCATTACTCATTCAATAAAATGTAAACATCTTGAAATTGAGTAAATTAAGCGATATTGAGCTCTTTGAACAATTCTAATTATGATACCAGGCTAAAATTTTGCACAATTGTGGGTTCAATTTTCATTTCAGGACAAAAAAAAAATATGTAAAAGTAAAACTTTATTGTGCATCAGAAAGTATTTTTTATATCATTTAGATACCTTAATATTATGTAAATGTATCTCTAGCTACTTTTATGTGGCTTATATAAATCAAAGTTTAGATGCGCAGAGAAAAGCGTCCATCAATCTTCTAAGAAATAATAGTTAAAACATATTCCCGCTAAATTGTGAAGCTCTTTACCTAAATGAGCCCTTTGGATAGAAATTTGAATTTATTCGATGCATTTTCGGGCGTTTACTGCTTACATTCTATGAGGCTACGAACTGCGGCTTTAAGCTTTTGTTAAAAGCTGTTTGGGATGTTCGAAAATGTCGGCGTTGGCCAGACGTTTATTATATAGGGTCTTTCATTTTAAACGAACTATATTCAAAAATTGGGTTCAGTGAAGTGAAAACTAAAATCGGCTTAGGAATTAAATTGAAGAAGCCAAAAATGAAGCCCTGTCAGTTTGTGTAGTTTAAAATGAAAGATCCTGTATAAAACGAACCACAAGTTATTAATAGCAGAGCCAGCAATGAATCTTCATTTTTTTAATCATATCAAAAAATCATCATCAGTATCAGACATAGGCCACCCTAATGAGCGCTATCGACGCATCCTGCTTCTGCCAGCTGCCTTTCAGATCGTCACACCACCTAGCCGGAGGGCGTCCTACACTAGGACGCCCTCCTAGTGTAGGAGGGCGTCCTAGTGTAACCTCGGATCGGTTTGCCGAGTCGCGGTCTCCACTCAAGAACTCGTTTACCCCAGTGGTTATCGGTTCTTCGGCAGATATGGTCAGCCCACAGCCACCTTCAGCTTGCTAATTCTCTGAGCTATGTCGACAACTTTGGTTTTATGTTTCAAAAAATCAATTGAAAGTTATTTGTTTGTTTGAAAGGTCTTCACAGATGGGCAATGTATAAATTATATTCATGATACTTTTCCCGAAAAACTCAAAAAACTAATGCTCACTTTGCTATTTTCCATACTTCCTACGTAGGAAATTGTTTTTCAAGTCATCATATTATTATCAAAAAAATAAAGCAAAAACATGTCCTTCATTTGGTAAAGCCTCCTCAGTATGTAATCTACGAAAATAAATCTTTTTAATATTTCCACAACCAATTTTCCATCAACCTCTTTATCTTCGAAAATAAATCGTGCCAAAGAGAAAACCTTCCTTCTCTGTCATCACATACCTCACTGAGCGGGACAGCTTCTAATAAATAGGGGCACACAAAAAACACGTCGAGAACAGCAAAAATCATAAATATTTTACGGAAGCTCCTCTCAGGAGACAGTTTCGGGACATTGCGGTCATTAGAAAAGTTTTAGTGGCCATTAAAGCCTGTTTTATATTACCACAGGCTCGCGTAGATTTACGCCAGTTCGTGGGAATCCGCGTTGTATTCCGAAGCCTGTATGGTTTCGCTTTTCTGAGGTTTTCGGGAAGGATTTTATTGGTGCTGCGGGCTAGCATGGCTTTCAGAGATTTGTAGAGGGCTAATGTTGGAAATACTGGCATGTAAAGGTGTACCGCAGGATTTTGAAACCAATTCAGAGAAACAAATGCTTACTGAGTTTCGTTAAGCGTTTAGTTTTGCGAAATAGTTTTGAATTGATAAATTATTTTCTGAAAGCTGTAGATGTAAATGAACGAGTGAAAATGCTTTATTTAGTGAAGATTTTTTAACTATAACTTAGTTAAAAAATCTTAAATAACGGTAACGAATTTCCAAAACCGTTCGTCTGCCGTCACTAAGGGTGGTCGCACAGTCTAGCCGAGCCGAACGCGCCGAACTGTCAAATCAAATCAAATCAAATCAAATCATTTATTGTCAATTCAATAGAGAAAATGCTGCTGATGACGTCAGAAGTGAGCCGCATTTTCTGACGTCATCAGCATTTTTTGTATAGAAATATTATTGCGGCGCCTACGGTGCGGACGAGTGTGCGATCAGGTTAAATGCCCACGCGCATTGACAATTTGCGAAGGATTCAATAGAATTATTTTTCAAATGTCAAGCAATAAACCATTCAGACGTTCTCTTCGTCCTCGCTTCCAAATTTAAACCTATTAGTTATTTAAGGAGCATCTCCAGACATGCACTTCGTTGTCTGAGAACAGCTTAATTGAATCTTTGACTTAGCACTTGGACTTCACCTCCTAATTAAAGTTACGTTTCCAGACTCGACAGTGTTTCTTGAGATAATTTTAAGTTTGTATGAATTAGTATTAGTAGCCTCTGGAGTTTGAGGTTGCCTGAAGGCCTCTGCCATGGCTTAATCTTTAAAGCTTTACATACTTCTTTGACAATCTATCAAGAAAGACTAAGTAAAAAGAAATGATATTCTATTCTATTTTAAGGAGCTTTATCCCCGTTTCTGACGAAGTTTTTATACATGCTTCACAAAAATACCAGAATTATTTCATTTTTATTTTTTGCTACATATTCTGATTTTGCCATGTTGTTATGCTAATGTAAAAAAAAATAATGTTTATTGTAATAATTTTAAATACTTACTTATTTATTGCTCACTGTATTTAAAATGTATATGTAAATACTTTGTTCTATTATTTATGGTTTCTCAGTAAGTGATTTTGTAAATCTTATGAGAAATAAATAATCTTAATCGTAATCCATTGGCGGAAATGAGTAAGGTAATGTTATTGACAGAAATAGGATTAGTATTTTTTAGTTATTATTCTGTCAGTGTTTTGTTTGGTGGTGGATTGTGATTACTGATATGAATTTTAGGCGCTACCACTTTGTGATTTCCACACTCGAAATATATTATTATCTAAGTAAATTCGTATGAGTCAGTAGCCATTTCTGGTGACTCTTTTTTGAACTGAATAATCACTTTCAAGTTGTCACAACAAAAGCTTTTAAAGGTTGACTATTTTATCATAAAGAAACTAAGAAACATGCTCGTATAAGCTAAGAATGAAAACTCAGAAGAAACATTCTTGAACATTTCTCGTCTTTGAAATAAAATAGGTACCTACTCTCAAAAGAGAATGAAACTAGCTTTCACCCTGACTTCACTCAACGTAAGCTTTTATGACTGAAAATTAATTAAGACTTTAATTGAACTTCCTCAACTCGAGTGTTTGAAATCTTCTTGAAAAGTAGAGTGCAGTTGAGGTTCTGGAATAATTAAAATGTATTTTTAACTTTATTTAAAACTAGCTTTCGCATTCAGCTATGCTCGTGTGATATTCTATTCCAGATTACGGTGATTGGTCTTGCCGGGCAAGGCGTAAAACACAAACGTCCAAAATACTCATTAACTTTCCGATTTTCAATATTGGTAGAATTATTTTTCACCTTTGGGTATAGCTTGCGAATAACATCATTTTGCTTAGCATTATAAAATATGCTACATAGTTTAGGCCACTTATCTATTCCGTATACACTACGAGTATACTACGAGTATACACAAGGGGTTGTGCCTCGACATTCAATCCGAAGATCGTGGGTTCAAATCCACTATAACAAGAACTCTGAACGGTGAAGGAAAACATCTTGAGGAAACCCGCAGCTTAGTCAGCCCCCTTTGCGCGCCAGCCATTGTTTGAGATGGAATAGGCTTGCCCAGCACCTAAACCATCCTCTGAGCATAATCGGTCTTGCCCACAGGAAAGACAACGTCAATACCTGTGGAGCTGCCCCCTTACCATGGCGTTTGTCTAGGTACTAGAGAATAGAAAGAAATGACATTAGAGTGTGGATAAAACGCGTAGAAAGTGGAAAAAGTTGCGTTTCTACCCGTTTTATCCACACTCTAATGTCATTACTGTCATTTTTTTTCTATTCTCTGGTACCTAGACAAACGCCATGGTAAGGGGGCAGCTCCACAGGTATTGACGTTGTCTTTCCTGTGGGCAAGACCGATTATGCTCAGAGGATGGTTTAGGTGCTGGGCAAGCCTATTCCATCTCAAACAATGTCCCAGGCGCTCATGCGCTCATGGTCGTGCTTGCTTAGTCGTTCTTGATAGATCGTCGAAGTTAAGCAACGTTCGAAACGGTCTGTAAGTGCATGGGTGACCGCCAGTGGCATTTTCATCTGAGCGCTTCCGTGCTTCGGAGGGCACGTTAAATTGTCGGTCCCGGCTATTTAAGTCGTTAAGCCATGACGGAGGCCTTAAGGCGGCCTTAAAATTCCGTCACCAGAGTTGGCCACTGACTCATACGAACTTACTTACTTACTTAATGTCCCAGGCACTACAGCGTCCTGTTAAGTGTAGGTATAGGTTGCCTCCTGACGCTGTATAAATCATCTAATATAGTAAAGGCCTCAGTTTTATTTATTCCAATGTTTAAGCAGAGTCAAAAGTTTAATGAAATGGGAATTGATTTCTTAAATAATCTTTTTTTCCCACACGCCTGTTGTAAACATAATAATAAGATTCTTGAATCGTTTACCAATATTAATCTACAGTGGGTGTCAATTTTACAATCTATTGTCTTCGCCTTCAATTAGTGTTGTAATAAAGCTGACAATCGAAGGCATTGAGAATCATCAATTATTAAGTCCATTGAACCACCCTTCAAATCGATATAGCTATATTCACAGTGAAGACAACCATTGTATCCATTGTAGATCGATAACAGGATCGCATTGGATCGAACAAAGGGGTGGGCTTCTCCATCTCATCCAAATCTGTCCAGTCGTTGAGGTTGTTTGTAACACAATTGTTCAAACTTTATTATTAGAAGGATGTATGCATTTATTTCTTTTGTTAAAAAAAAATATGAACGACGCCGACGAGGATTCAATCCCATTGAACAATCGAATAAATTGTTGCGATTCACCTATTAAGGATGTCGCTATACACTAATTTTTTGTCTAATTTTTGTTGGAATTTCAATTTGAAAATGAATAGAGTTGTGAATAAATTGCTTCACTTACGTTATCAAGTACCATTCAAGTCAAAGAGAAAATTGTATTAGTTATTAGCTTGTATTGCATTTGTTCAATGCCTTTGATTTAACTGATCGCACTAGCCTGGCCGCTACATTTTAAAGAATAAAAAAAAATCTTCACGATTGTCTCCGAGGTGCGGTAGAAATTTTTTCAACCCTTTTGTATACCAGCCCCCTAGCCATGTTACAAATCGCAATAGAATAGAAATCGAATCGA
This sequence comes from Epirrhoe alternata, assembly GCA_963565295.1. Classification (NCBI taxonomy): domain Eukaryota; kingdom Metazoa; phylum Arthropoda; class Insecta; order Lepidoptera; family Geometridae; genus Epirrhoe; species Epirrhoe alternata. The sequence continues at coordinate 3,594,830 of OY751381.1, read as the reverse complement.
CAGATAATGCTGAGACTTCAACTGCGTCTTACGACATTTAATTGCCAAAACTGCACTGCTACATTTAAAAGTTATGGTGCCACGTGAGTTCCTGGCTCTATGTAAATCGTCAGTTTGACAATATGCAAAGAACTCACGTGCCGCGACACTTGACGTAAAATGTAGGCAGTTTTTGCAAATAATGCCATTAGGCACAGGTATAGTCTCAGCGTTATCTATCGCTTCAATTTCTATTCAATTTCTATTTGTAACATGGCTAGGGGGCAGATCCTAAAATAATGTTTTATAAGTCCGAATATCATGGCGGCCATTTTGAAAAAACATCAAAATTATCACAAGACGAAAATCAGCCGTTACTGGCAAGTTTATAGGTATTCATTTTTAAACTATCGATATACCTAATCTAGATCACCGTTCATTGAAGTGTCACTAACAGGTGCGGTCAGCTGACGCCTGCAGCCACCGCAAGTCCTGAGATAGTGGAAAACAATGCGAAACGAAGCTTTTCTTTAAGTCAAGATTATTTACAGCAGTTTATAGGTATTCATTTTTAAACTATCGATATACCTAATCTAGATTATCGTTCATTGAAGTGTCACTAACAGGTGAGGGTATTAGAGGTTTATTTACAGCAGGTAACACCGCGAGGCGCAGCTAGTCTTTTATTATTACAAGGCTATTTGTGACTGACTGACTAATCAACCGTAAACCACCAACAGCCTAAACCAGAATATCTATCTGTCCAGCCGGTAGCACCCACTGCTGGGTATAGCCACTCCTGGCAATTTTCTGCCAGTATATATTTTATAATATAAGGTTAAGAAATTCTAACCCTATCCTATCCTATCAAGTCCATCTGTCTGCTTAAGCTTTTTTTTTTGCAAAAGTTATACGAAAAATAAGTGCTAAGTACTAGAACAAAACTTCAGTACCTAACTACAGCTACATAGTCTGTGGTAAAGAGAAAAAGTTTCGTCTACATTACGCGTGTTATGTTAATCCAAAGCTCTCGCTAAACTTGTTGAAAGCAACCGGCTTCTTAAACATTCAGATCACTGAGATACCTTTGGGATGTGGTAACGTTGGATGGGGTAACAAATGCGGAAGTGGCTTAAACTTTAGTGAAGAAAAATACTTAATTTGACTAATAATAATAAAGGAAATTACACATAAACTAATGAGCCTAGAACGTACTACGCTTTCCAGGCTACACGTTCAAGGCAAGTCGATGTAAAATGTCAAAATGTATCCACGTTGCTGTAGTTAGAACGCGTAAATGCGTAGCTTGGAGCGCGTATTAGGGTGCTCGCACAGTATAGCTGAGCCGAACGCGGGAAACTGTCCATTCAATAGAGAAAATGCTGCTGACGTCAGAAGCGAGCCGCATTTTCTGACGTCATCAGCATTTTTTGTATAGAAAAATGACTGCGGCGCGTATGGCGCGGCTAAGTGTGCGATCAGGTTTATAATCTGGTACGCAGCTTAGTGAAAAATAAATCTGACTACATTTTAGTATCTATTACTAATATTATAAAAAGGAAAGATTTGTTTGTTTGAAATGAATAGGCTCCGAAACTACTGGACCGATTTGAAAAATTATTTTACCAATACCAATTCCTACATTATTCCCGATGAACATGGATATATTTTATCCCGGGGAATTGAAGTTTTCCCGAGGTATCGCGGGTAACACCGCGGCGGACAGCTAGTAGAATATAAATAAAGAAAACAGGTATCGTTTTTTTTTGGCTAACGTATTCTTGTAAACTACAGGTCAAATGCCGTACGCGCCGCAGTCATTTTTCTATAGAAAAAATACTGATGACGTCTTTCTGACGTCTCAGCATTTCCTCTATTAAATTGATAGTTCGGCGCGGTTGGCGCGGATGGGTCGTGCGACCACCTTAAAACTCTTAGACCCCTCGCAGACTACAGACTTTCTATCGACCGATAGTTGAAACGGGCTATACTTTTACGAGCCCGTCTCCACGAAGTTGCGTTTGGCGAAGGTAGCAAAGCCGTTTTATCCGTCAGCGAGCATACGTGGGCGAGGCCGCGAGCATCAACTTGTTCATTAAAGAGGAAAATATTGTAACTCTATGTTTATAATATGTCGAATTTATACACTCTATATTTGTACGAGGAAACTACCATGTAAGCAAAGCTACTGGGTGGGCAGTTAGTGCATAAAGTTTTCTTTTGTAACTGCTGTTTTTATCATTCGTTTATTCTGCGCTCCACTCGTCTTTGCCAAAGATCCAACCAATTTGGCGGCTTGTTTTACTCAGTAAATCTCATCCACCTTTTCATCAGTCCTAAGTTCGCACCTCACGTTCACTTTATCACGAAACTTTTCACTTTCCACACGCGATTGAAGCGAACTCTCAAATAAATGGATACTTCTCTTTGCACTCTTCAAGTTATCACAACTTAGTTTTACTTTCTTGAGATGGTTAGGAATTGAGTACGCTTTAAATATTGAGCGGGAACTTTTTCGTTTGAGAGTGGAATTTTGATGAGTGTTTTTGACTTGAAAGCTCATTACATTACTTTTAGTAGCAACTATGAATGGATCAGAAGAGATGAATAAACTAGTTCAGCATTTTCTGACTACAAAGTTTTATGTCGATAATTATGAATACCTACACTATCTATCTATCCAGTCAGTAACACCCACTGTTGGGTATAGGTCTCTTCTCTTTCACGCCACTCCTGGCGGTTTTGTGCCAGCCGGATCCACTGCTCTCCAACCGCCCCCACAATGTCGTCTGACCATCGGGCAGGTGGTCTGCCTCGAAGCCGCCGCATATCTCATATCCACCACTCGGTACCACCGCCTTGGTCCATCGGTTGTCATCCCGTCTGGCCAAGCCCTATATAGGCTGGCAATACCTACTAATTAGTAATAATACTACATATTTAACACGTTCACTGCGCCATCATTTTCAAAAAACTTTCAGCTGGTGCTTTGGAGACCTAAAAGATCTCTAAACTAACCTACCCTTTGGTGCGTTTGAGACCTAATCAGTCTCCTAAAAATACAGTTTTGAAAATAATTTATATCTTCCAAAAAACCAATGACATAATATTTTGAAGTTTTTGTGGGTCAAAGAGAGGCTATTGCTCTACATTTTGCTAGGTTCGCACGCAGTTATGACATTAGAATAAACTACAAATACCAAAAAAAAATTAGGTATCGATTGTATCTCTTACCGCAACCGAAGATAGTTCAATATGTGTAGTAAAGTAGTGATGGGAATAAAATAATATCTCGTCGATTGAAAAAGTTTTATTAAAAGTGTTTTTCATTAAACATGGTAAGCACATTGATAGTTTGCATTGCGTGCTAATGGTAATAATTCTTTTGGCTTTTTTAGAAGCATCAGTGCTGTTGAATGTACGTCGTAATTTTTCGTAACTGGACGATGCAGCAGTATAATCCGGCGTTGAGTTTTCGTTTTTAGAAATCTCACCAAATGAAATAGACTTTTTACACTTTTCTCCTTTAGAATTACTCATTGTTTATTAACAATAATCAACACACTTTAAAATACAATTACGTAGTGATATTTTCGAACGTGCGCACGTCGATGCTAGGACAACACTAAATCGAGTCACGCGGCGCCCGCGCCGCCCACCCTCCCTCTCTTGCGTCTACGAGGCGTACGATTTCACGAGTACCGACAGGTCTCCTGACGCAAGGAATTGAAATAATTATACTACTGTGCGTTAGGGACCTAATCCATCTCTATAATTTTTTTTTATGTCCTTGAATTCACCTTTAAATAGGAAGCAAATATGTATATTTGTCTTACTCATACTTAAAGAACTTTACACGTTAGAGCCTCCCGCAAGGAGTGAAACAACACGATTATAGTCAACGCACAATACAAAAGTCCTGCAAGAGATCTGATAGATCTCGTAATGCAACGAACGTGTTAAAAGAATTCATTTAAAATTATTTAGTACCTGTCCTTCGACAAATTATAGGTTAAAGGAAAATCAAAGCTACTCACATAACAAATAGAGTAATTCCAAGAAACATATTCTTAATTGTATTTTAGTAATTCCTCTTTATGTTACAAAAATAGAATATTGTAGCTTCCTTAAACATTATTTACATAATTTCAGAAAACTAGATTTAACAAACTTAAAATTTAATTTAGTTGATTTATGAACGTTAAGTTTCGCATAAAGTGTTCCATGCTGGCGGCAGGTGATAATTTAATACATTATGAAAATTATTTTCTATCATCTTCACATTTTATCATACATAATGAAAATTAATGATGTTTGGTTTCTGTTAACTGGATTTTTTGTTTTGTGGGACTGACATTTCATGAAAGTCTTAAAAAAATCGTTTAAGGCGTTAAGTTGTACCTAAGTTGAAATATGCTATTCTATTCTAAATAGAACACTAATGCACATTGTGTGACTTATATTTTATTCTCTGCGGATAAGGTCAGTCATGCTGCATGGACTAAAATAAAAAACACACCGAGGTGGGGCTAATGCACTGCGACCTAAGTTTGGCAAACTAAAACGCCCCATAAAACGCTCTCCAAATAAAGTTCCGGCCGAAAAGTTGTCCGAATTAAAAACCCAAACATACAAATAGTCGAAACCGAAAGACAACTGCGGAAGGTTGCCGGAAAGTTGGTTGACAGTAGTTTCTAACTCCGTAAGGCTGTAAACTGCTTTCGGTCAAATAAAACCGAAAAAATACGAAAAAGCAAGTTTGGTCTTTTTATTTTGGTCTAGACAGGTTATATTATGAATGATACATACCTACATACATACGTAAAGTCACGCCTCTTTCCCAAAGGGGTAGACAGAGACCACGGATCTCCAGTCGCTACGATCCTGACACACAACTTTCGCCTCATTCACTCTCATTACATTCTTCATACATGCTCGTCGGTTTAGGGTACTTTTGACCTGGCCCTTCTCCAAAATGTCGCCAATTTGATCCAAGAAGGTTCGCCTAGGCCTTCCCCTTCCAGCTGTCCCATGCACACTCGCCTCATACACTTGCTTTGTCAAACGACTGTCATCCATCCTTTCTACATGCCCAAACATACCTTTAGATCTTAACATACCTTTCTCGATCCTCAACACTACATCTTCTTTCACTCCACACTGTTCCCTTATCACACTATTTCTCACTCTATCATTCAACGTTACCCGAAACATACTACGCAACGCTCTCATTTCAACAGCATTCACTCTACTCTGATGTTTTTTCTGCCACACCCAACTTTCACTTCCATACATCAATGTCGGTACCAACACTCATCTATGAACTGATGAACTATTATGAATGATGCCTACACAAAATACAATAGAAAGAACCATTTGAGCATGTGCTTACTTTCACAACTGTGAGACGACATGAGTATCAGAGGAGTCCAAGGCTGATTGTTGAGATGACTAATAAAGTGGAAGAGGAATATCTGTTTGTGCCGACCTCTAGGTGTGGCAGAGACAGGTAAATGTAGTTTAATCGATATATGCAATTGCTCATTCATAATTTGTTATGATTTCTGAGCTCAGTATCAAAACTAATCAGTAATACTTGTAACAAGGAAAATCGTACAAGAATTAATATATTCCATACAATTTATTATTTGTTATAAATGTGTATGTACCAATGTTATATTTATGTATCATTATGCTAGTATTTCGAATCTGGAATTTTCATATTTTCGTTTGCTTGTAGCGATGGGTTGTTGTAAAAATTCCCATTTGGAAATCCCCCTCAATGGGGATTTTTGGAATTTTAGTGTCAAAATCCCCTTTCAAGAGTTTCAAGAAAAGACTGACGTGGATTTTGAAACTAAAAAAGTCTCAAAATCCCCTTGGAAGGAAAAATCATATCTACCCATATTTATTCTATGAAATCTTTCAATTAAATACCTCGCATTCTTGCATAAGCTGTATTTATATACCTATCGATATATTCCGCATTCTGATATTACCTATGTAAAATGTACGAATGAAATATAGGCCTCAGGGGTATTAGCTTCGTATCAACATGCCTTAATAGAGTGGTCTCCCAGCTGACTCTGGGAAGAAGAAAAGCTACATCACTCCACAGCCTAAAAAACATCCGCTAGAGTTATCGGGCAAATTTTCTACAACCATACACAATAAAACCGAAAATCGTCTAAACTCAAGTCATTACTCAATACAATCTAAGAACTATCTAAAAAACTTAGTTTTCAGGATTGATGTGTCTGTTTGAGCTGGACTGTAAGAATGGAACGACAAAGCTTTTAATTAGAGCTATTATTACGTGAATTAACAGAATGTGTGACCTTTAAAAAATATATAAATGTGTCTGGTGTGTAAAATATTAGGAGTAAATTGTGGGTCAGTTATTTGGACAAACTTTTTATTGCCTTTTAAGCTTAATCTACACTAATATTATAAAGAGGAAAGATTTGCTTATTTGTTTGAATTGAATAGGATCTTAAACTACTGAACCGATTTAAAAAATTATTTCACCATTAGAATCCTACATTATCCCCGATGAACACAGGCTATATTTTATCTCGTGAAAGTGAAGTTTTCTTGAGGGATCGCGGGTAACACCGCGACGGACAGCTAGTTTTAAAATAAAAGTCAAAGTCAAAAAGCATTTATTCAGTAGGACCGCTGGGATCACTTTGAAAGCCTATCAATTTTCATGTCAATGCATGGTTTATGACTTGTATAGTGCCACAAACCTACAACAAGTCTAAAACAGCGAGAAGAAAATGGAGAAACTGATCTTGTTATCAAATATATAAAAGGTGTTCCAACAATCACCAAAAAATATTTAAAAAACTCAGAGGTGTCGATCCTCATTTCATCAAAGGACGATCAGACAACAAAGAACATGTGACCTAGCTGATAAATACTAAAACCTATTATCTAACTCATCTTCATTGAAATAAATTATTCTATGCTTGCTAAATCTAATATAAGTAGTTGAAGATGTACAGAATAAAACTATAAAACGATGATACAATATGACTAGGTACTTTAAAAAAAATAAAAAAATTATCATCAAACAAACTGAAACACTTGATGATAGCGTGGCTTTTATATCACTGCGGCCATGAAGGCCTATTGTGATCGCCACTTTCAAGTCGCCCCTTGTGGCGGGGCGACTTGAAAGTTTTCGGCGGGGTTCATAGTTCACTTCCAAGCCCTACTGCTGTCATAAACTGTAGGACCTTTTTGGGAGTGAGTTCTCGTAGCTCCTCTGGGCTTAAAGTGTATTTGCCCAGAATGGCGCTGCGTTTGTGCATTAGTGGCCCACACTCCCCTAGCAAATGAAGGGGCGATTCATCCGCCTCTTTGCAGAACCTGCAGGTTGGAGTGTCGCAGAGCCGTAACTTAAACATGTGCTTGTTAAGGCGACAATGTCCAGTCAAAGCTCGGACCATAATGCGTAGGTTGTTTCTGCTTAGCGCTAAGACTTGGTTGGTATACCGTTTGTCAAAGGCTTTGATTAACAGTTTGGAATGGTTCATGCCCGGAGAGTTATACCAGTATCTGGCTGACTCTCCGAAGCAGGAATCTGTTAGGGTTCTTTTGGCCAGACTTTTCGGTATGCCACAGAACGGTTCAGGACCCAGCTGTGTACCGTTAGATCCGGCCCTTGCGAGTTCATCGGCACACTCATTACCGTGCACTCCAGCATGACCTGGAACCCATCTTAGAACCACCCTGTTTTTTAGACTCAGAGTGTTCAAACGTGTCAGACAGTCCTCTACTAGCTTGGACGTGATAACCTTCGAATCCAGGGCTAGGAGAGCTGCTTGACTGTCAGAATTTATATATATTGTTTGGTTGGAGTAGCGTTTCTGAAGATTAACGTATGCACATTCCAGAATGGCATACACTTCCGCTTGGAAGACTGAGGCGTGTTTGCCCAAGTTAACGCTTGCGCGAAACTTTGGTCGCTCTCCGTAGACCCCGCATCCTACATCCAACCCAATTTTGGAACCATCCGTGTACCAGTTAAGGCACCCGGCCTCGCAGGGGAGCTGGTTGTTGAGCCAGTCTTCTCTAGAGGGCATTTCCACGGTGTAATATCTTTCGAAGACATACCGGGGAAGCATGGCATCCGATGTCATGCTTAGTATGCGTGATTCCATTGTTGAGTCATGTAAGGATCTCAATTTCTTAGATAGCCAATTTATTCGTACCTGGGTGTTTGCCCTGTACATGCTGGCTTTCGCCTCTTTAAGCAGAAATAAATGAAGAGGCGGTAGCCCTAGCATTGCATCGAGTGCCAGCCCAGGGGAAGTGGACATGGCTCCGGAAGCCATGAGGCACGCGGTCCTCTGTAGACTACCTAACTTTTTAATAGCTGTCGTCTGAGAGGCTTTGTCATACCATACCACAGAGGCGTATGTGATTATCGGCCTCACAACGGTGGTATATAGCCACAAGGCAATGCGGGGGTTGAAGCCCCAGTTATTCCTCATCAGTCGACTGCTAACTCCCAGGGCCATCCTAGCTTTTTGCAAGACGTTGCCTAGGTGTGTGTTCCACGTCAGTTTATGGTCGATAGTAACGCCAAGGTACTTTACTTCAGTGGAAAGGTTGATTGGATTACCATTAAGAATTGGCTTTACCAGTTTGTCCAGCCTCTTCTTTTTGGTAAATGGCACAATCACTGTTTTTTCCGCATTGACTGAGAGACCGCTCTTGCCACACCAGTCACTGACAGTTTTTAGTCCTCTTTGCATGATGCTAGAGATGGTAGATTGACAGAACCCCCTCACGACGATCACAAGGTCATCTGCATAGCCCTGCGCATCGATATGGAGGTTCGCTAATCTGTATAGGAGTTGATCCACAGCGAGAGTCCATAGAAGAGGCGATAAAACTCCACCTTGGGGGCAGCCTCTAGCTGTGGATATCTCAATTGACGTTTGTTGAAGTGCCAACCTTGCTCCTCTGTGAGTGAGCATTCCTTCTATCCACCGCGTGACTGTTGGATCGACATTCTTGTTTATCAATCCATTTATCAGCAGTGAGGTAGGAGAATTATCGAAAGCACCTTCAATATCAAGGAATGCACATAGTGCTATTTCCTTGTCCTCCATAGCCTTTTCCACCCTATCAATGAGACTGCACAGAGCAGTTTCAGTGGATTTGCCTTGCCGATAAGCATGCTGGCTATGGTGGATGGGAGATGTGACTAGTGCAACATCTCTAATATATCTGTCTACCACTTTCTCCATCGTCTTTAAGAGGAATGAAGATAGGCTAATTGGTCTGAAGGACTTTGGCTGGCTGTAGTCCTTCTTACCAGCCTTTGGTATAAAGATAACCTTAACACAAGTCCATTGCTCAGGTATGAATCCCCAGGCGAGACTCGCCCTGAAGACTTTAACCAGATATGGACTGAGAATATTTACTCCCTGCTGTAAGAGAACAGGGAGTATACCGTCTTCCCCACACGCTTTGTGGGGCTTGAATGAATTAACTGCCCACTTAACCTGACTGGGTCTTATAATTTTAGCCGCCGTACTCCAGTCCTCGTTCCGAGGCTTATGAGAGGTGGCTTTTCCCGGTTCCATATTTTGTGCGCCAGGAAAGTGGGTTTTGGCCAGCAGTTCTAAGGTTTCCTTCTCATTTGTAGTGAAGGAGCCGTCCTCTTTTTTAAGGAGGCCGATTTGGTTAGTTTTGGCTTTGGAGAGCAGTTTGTGAAGTCTTGCTCCTTGAGGTAAGCTTTTTACTTCCTCGCAGAGCTTTCTCCAGGATGCCCTTTTAGCCTTCCTAATTTCTATGTTATATTCAGTTAGGCTTTTTAGATACTCCTTCCATTGTCGGGTCTTTTTAGCCTCATTGAAAAGTTTCCTAGTTTTTCTTCTGAGCTTTCTTAACCTAGTGTAAAATGCAGGAAATGGAAAGCCAGCTATAACAGAAATTCAGGATTTATTATATCGGTACAGGTCAGGAGATGGTAAAAAGAGACCGAATGACAGATCAGACAACCTTATATAGCAGCAGGACAGCGCCACTGTGGCGACTGTCCGAACTAATTTGTAAAAGTATTTTCGATGAAAGTTATTGTAATAAAAAGATCGAACTCACGTTACTATGCCAGCTACATATTAAATACAGCCGTTGACACACAGATGGCGCTGTGTTCAACATACTGCGGCGGGAAAAATCGTTGTCTGGCCTGTTTTTCTTACAATTTTCACTTAAATTGAGGTAAGTACATAGGTGTCTTATTCTAACTTCTAGTACAAATTGGTTTTCCTACAATCTACTTGGTTTTTAGTTATCTAGGCATCTACCTAATCTATATAGCAATAATCTACCTCCTAGGTTTTTAGTATCTACATTGAATCTTGGTATCTACTTCTATCTTGAAACAATTATTCTACCTACTGGGTTTTTAGTATCTACATTGAATCTTGGTATCTACTTATATCTTGAAACAATTATTCTACCTACTGGGTTTTAGTTATTTAGGTATTACCTAGGTAATTCTTGAGTGAAACAACAGAAATTACATAGTTTATTCTACACTTATTTTCTAATCGTACATAACAGTTTGGTTATTATAAAGAACTTATGTTTAACTAGGTATAACTTAGCTAATCTTAATTACTAATCTATCGGTAATGGACATATATTATTGAATCCGCGCCTTATAATTTTGTTCGCCGTTTGGATAGACGCTATTCTTCTCTCGTTGTCCTCTCCGTCGTGGGTTTTGATTATTCTTCCTATTTTCCAATGACAGGATGGGAGGCGCTCGTCCTTCACGAGGACCAGGGTTCCGGCGGCGAGCATGTGTCCCTTGGAGCTCCTCCATTTGGTCCGCTGTTGGAGATTTCCGACGTAGTCCCTGGCCCATCTCCTCCAAAAATCCTGTTGGATTTGTTGCAATTGTTGGAAGTGGGTTAGTCTGTGGATAGGAACATCCTTGTAATCATAGTCGGGCAATGACGTTATAGACCTACCTATCAAAAAATGAGCTGGCGTGAGAGCAGTGAAATCGGTATCATTACTGGACATTGGACATAAGGGCCGTGAATTTAAAATCCCTTCTATTTGAATTAATACAGTTGAAAATTCTTCATAAGTTAACAGTGCTTGTCCTAAAATTCTCTTTAGGTGAAATTTACAACTTTTGACCGCCGCTTCGTGCAATCCACCCATATGGGGTGTATAAGCTGGTAAAAACTTAAATAAAATGCCCTCATCTGAACATGATGATGTAAGTTCATTAGAGTGCTCGCGTAGAAATACGCTAAGTTCGACTAGGTCGTTATTAGCGCCATGAAAAGTAGTAGCATTGTCACTCACCATCTCTCGCGGTTTACCTCGTCTGGATATGAATCTGCGTAGCGCGGCTAGGAAATTTTGCGATTCTAAACCTGAAACCAACTCAATGTGAATTGCCTTCGTAGCGAAACAAACAAAAATTGCGATATAGCATTTAGAAGTCTTGTAGCCACGTCCCCTCCAGTTTCTTATTAAAAATGGGCCCGCATAATCGATACCCGTATTGAGAAATGGGGCAGATGGTGTTACTCTTGTTTTAGGCAAATTACCCATTATTGGATTGTAAATGCTTGGTTTTGCTCTAAAACAAGTGACACACTTGTGTACTATTTTAGAAGCGAGAGACTTACCGTGTGTCGGCCAGAATCGTTCCCTTACTGTTGATAACAGTAATTGTGGGCCAGCGTGTAACAATTTGATGTGTTCGGTTTGCATAATGAGTTTTGTGAGTGTGTGTTTGTGATGTAAAATTATAGGATGTTTCTTGTCGTGGCAGTAGGGTGAAAGTGCCAAACGACCTCCTACCCTTATGACATCGTTCTGCATGAATGGGTTCAAACATAGAATGTTAGATGACTGAGGCAATGGTTTTTTGGTTTTAAGTAAGCTATATTCTAATGGAAAGGATTCAATTTGAGCATTTTTTACAAGAACATGTAATGAATTGTTTAGTTCTGTTATACTCAGGGGTGACCTATTTCTTGAACCCTTGAGGTTATTTATAAATCTCAGAATAAATGCAAGAATTCGTACAAGTTTGTTTGAATTTGACCACCTTTCAAATAGGTTTGTATAGAAATTGTTTACTGGTACGATATTTGAAACATTACATAAAGTTTCTAACTCGGAAATTGAAGTGTTAGGTATTTGTCGTGATGGCCATTTTGATTGTGATTTCGAAAGCCAGGACGGACCCTGCCACCACATTTTGGTATTTGCAATTTTATTTGCCTGAATACCCCTGGTTATAAGGTCTGCCGGATTTTCACTAGAAGCAACCCAATGCCAGTGTTCCACATTTGTTAATGATTTTATTTCGTTAACTCGGTTAATGACAAATTGTTTTAATTTGTTACTTGTTGAATTCTTTATCCATGCCAATACAATGCTTGAATCAGACCAAAGATAAATTCTATCAAAATTGCAAGATAAGGTAGTTTTTGTATCGTTGTAAAGGTTTGCTAATAATGACGCCGCTCTCAATTCTAACCTTGGAATAGTTTCCTTCTTTGCTACTCTCGATTTTGCGCATAACAAGTGAACGAGAATGTTACCTACCCTGTCTACAGAACGTATGTATATAACAGCGCCGTAGGCATTCATTGAGCTATCTGCGAACCCGTGCATTTCGATATTTATGTAATCGTGAATGAGAGCGTGTCTAGGTATACTTAGCGAATTGAGATAGTAAAGATTACTATAGAAATCTTTCCATTGTGTACAGAGGAAAGTAGGTATCGTTTCATCCCAGTCTGAATTTATTTTCCATAGTGACTGGATGAAAATCTTTGCTATAATTAACACTGGAGCAATTAAACCAAGTGGATCAAATATTTCTGAGGCACTGGATAAGATATTTCGTTTAGTTAGAACACTAGGCAGTGGTTTGATTTTTAGTGAATAGGTAATATAGTCAGAATGACTATTCCATGAAATACCTAGCAATTTTGTGATCTCTTGTGTAGGTATACATGTGTTATTTGGTTGTGTAGTGTTTGTGTAAGGATTACTCACGTTATGTAGAATCTTACTGGAATTGGACTTCCATTTTCGTAAATGAAAGTTTGCGCTGCGCAGGATGCGTTCGACCTGTCCAGCTGTATCGATTACCTTTTGTTCGTCGTCTCCCGAATGGAGCCAGTCGTCGATATAGAATTCGGTTAATATTGCAGCTGCCGCCTCTGGGTACTGCTCCATGTACTCCTCCGCCAACTGTTGTAGACATCTCGTGGCTATATAGGGTGCACACTTCAAACCAAAACTTAAAGTTGTGAGAGTGTATGTTAATAATGGATCGGTAGGGTTTTCGCGCCATAATATGCATTGTAGGTTATGTTGGGAAGGATGTAGGTATATAAAACGATATAATTTTTCTACATCAGCATTAATTACGTATTTATTTATACGAAATTTTAGAAGTATATTTGTAAGTTTATCTTGATTCATTGTACCTTTATACTGAATGTCATTTAATGAGACTCCTGTACTCGTTTTGAACGAAGCATCAATTACCACTCGGAGGGGAGTGGTTGTTTTTTCAGGATTAACTACAGCATGATGCGGTAAATAATTGCAAGGCTCATAGGTATCTCGTTTAATCATATGCCCCGCTTGTTCGAATTCTCGCATGAAGTTAACGTATTGTTTTTTGTAAGTAGGATCCCTAGCAAATTTAGATTCTAATGTTTTAAATCTCTTGTATGCTATGTGTCTAGACTGTCCTAGTTCCGATGGAGGCGCCTTAAGGGGAAGTTTGACCACGAAGTTACCGTCAGAGTTTCGAGTATGTGTTTGAAATATTCTTTCACACTCTCTGAGTTCATCATGTGGAGGCTTCGTATCTTCCCCCCAAAACCCTCGCAGCTCGCTTGACTGAACGAAATTACAATGTGTTTTATGTGTAGATGTTTGCGTAGGGATTGATCCGGAAACTACCCATCCGAATTGAGTGTTTTGTAGGATAGGTAGTCCCTTACCTAGTCTATATTGTCCTGAGCAAAGAACGTCATAAAACAATTCTACTCCTAAGAGAAGATCAATCTCACTTGGTTTGTAAAATGAGGTGTCTGCTAATCGGTATTTTTTCGGAAAGTTTATCCTTTCGAGATTGATCGTTTCGTGTGGTGTTTGGTTGCAAATAGTAGGTACAATGAGGCAAGATATCTTTCTGGAAAATGTACTGGTTTGAGAATGAATTGTGATATTACTGGAAGAATCGATGCAAGTTACGCTTTCATTGAAGCCAGTTACTTGCATATTAATCGGTATTTTCGGTAAGTTAAGTTTTTTGAACGCATTTTCGGTAATGAAATTAGATTGGGAACCTGAATCTAACAGGGCCCTTAAGGTGTGTGATTGATTATCGATGTCAATCACCTTCACCAGGGCAGTTGATAGGATGACAGTCTTATTTTGAATCGGTGTTAATTGGATATTCGGTGTTTGTTCGGTAGTATGTAAGTTAAGGGACTGTCTCGGTTCTGTCACAGCTGATTGAAGATTTAGTGTGGTTGGTGTATGATCGGTATTAGAAGGATTGGTAGGTGCTGTGTTTGTTGGTGTGTGCGTGATGTGCAGAAGTGTGTTATGCTTACCTTTGCACGTTCTGCAGCTACTCGCGCGACAATTAGATACTAAGTGTCCTGACCTTAGACAATTGGTGCAAAGACGCAGGTTTCTCGCCGTCTGGATACGAGACCTAACACTCAATGCTAAAAATTTTTGACATTGGTTTATGTAGTGTGGATTTTCACAATACGGGCATCGATTAGAATAGGTATTTGAATTCGGTACCTTGTAGCTTGAGTTAGAGTTGGATGTGGACGTGGTTACCATGGCCTTCCTGCTCGCATTGTTTTTCGCTTGTCCCTGGTCACTGGGCAGGTCGGAAGAACTCATAGACTCCAACAGATCCGCCCGTGAACGCAGGAATGACTTGAAGTCCTGTAATGAAGGCAATTCATTTGAGTTTGATTTCTCCTCCCACTTTCGTAATGTTTGCGAGTCTAATTTTGGGGCTAACATAAATATTAGGAGGTTGTCCCAATTTTCGGTTGAAATATTGAGTTTACTAAGGACTCTCAAATGTTTAGAGATGTTATCTAAAAAACCTCGCAATGCACTTGAGGTATTCGAAATCTGATCCACGTGGAGAAGTGCTTTGAGATGGTTAGCTACAAGCTTTTTTGGGTTATTGAAGCGTTCACATAGAAGTTTCCATGCTATTGCATGGCTTTCCTCGCAGTACTCCAATGAACCTATTACAATAAGTGCACTATCTTGTAAACAACTTCTCAGGTATTTGAATTTTTGAATCGGTTTTAGGTTACTTTGATTTATGAGGGCATCAAAGGTATCTCTGAATTCCAGCCACTGTGTGATATCACCATTAAATGATGGTAATTTAATATCTGGGAATTTAATTGAGGTACTATTTTCTTGTTCGGTGGTGGTCACATTAGCAGAAAAACTGGAATTCTGAGATAACAAATCATTCATAGCACGTTTCGCAATGGCCACGTTTTCGTAGTAGGTATTTTGTGTTGATTCTCTTTCTAATAATTGCGCATCAATATCGGTACATATGGTTTCTATTCTGTCTTGGACATTCTCAAATTCATCGAAAACTGATTTCATTCTCTCTATTCTTAATTCTAAGTCTATACAAGTCTCGGCAGATATGGGTAACTCGATACTAGTTACATATTTTTTGAATAAGGTTAACTTGCCCTTTAGGACGCCTCGGTTCCTCTTTAATTCTTTAAGTTCATTGCTATCTGCTTTAGCCATTTTGAAAAAAGAGAAGAGACACACAAACACACGTGTTCGACGACACGTGGAGCGCAAAAAAAAATCCAAGGATAAAACTACTATGATTAGGAAAAAAGAGAAGAGAGAATACAACACACGTGTTTGATGACACGTGGAGCAAAAAAATTTTTAAGGATAGACGGGATTGCAAATTCACTGCTATGAATAGGTAAATTAAAATATGCGTTGAAAAATATGCCAGCTCACTTACTTGATAGGTTGATACTTATTCAATGCCGCTAGATTTTCGGTTTTCTGGTATGTTCGTGATCTTGCTCTTTTCCGTATTTCCTGCTCTGCTAGCTGAATTCCACGGCTGCCAATCGGTTGCTGCAGGTACGAGGTTGGAATGGTACCGCGTGGTCACGTCCTCGTGTCGACCCAGGAACGCTTGTCCACGCTTCGCTCCCCTCGAAACTGGAATCTTCTGACCCTTGAGAATTTTCTAGACTTCTCCAAGGATCACGTCGGGGTCACCATGTAAAATGCAGGAAATGGAAAGCCAGCTATAACAGAAATTCAGGATTTATTATATCGGTACAGGTCAGGAGATGGTAAAAAGAGACCGAATGACAGATCAGACAACCTTATATAGCAGCAGGACAGCGCCACTGTGGCGACTGTCCGAACTAATTTGTAAAAGTATTTTCGATGAAAGTTATTGTAATAAAAAGATCGAACTCACGTTACTATGCCAGCTACATATTAAATACAGCCGTTGACACACAGATGGCGCTGTGTTCAACACCTAGAATTCCACCAGGAAACCCGCCGCTTTGTCTCTCTTGTTCTTAGTGGACAGCTCTCCTCATAGGCCATACAGATGCCTTTTGTGAGTATTTCCACCGCTATTTCTAGACTTTCACGGGTTTTTATACTTTTTGGGCAGTTTCCTAGGGTCTGGCTTAGCTTGTCTTGAAAAACAGACCAGTCCGTGGTCCTAGGATCCCTATAAGTAACGATTTGAGTCTCTAGTTTTGCTTGTACCTCAAAACTTATGTGTCGGTGGTCGGACATAGAGTTTTCATTGCTGACATGCCAATTAATAACATGTCTAGCAAGGTTGTTAGTAGCAAAAGTTATGTCCAGAACCTCCTGTCTAGCACGCGTCACAAAGGTCGGTGTACACCCTATGTTCAGCGTTGTTAGATTGTTAGTTAAAAGAAAGTCGAAAAGCAACTCACCCCTACTATTTGTGTCGGTGCTCCCCCGTCAACTGAAACACTTACATAACACAATTAATATTCTGCGATACTGTGCATGGTTAAAAAAAAATATTACCAATGAAACTATTCAAACAAATATATAACAGCTAATAGTTAGAAAATTTTAATACTTACCTATACTAAAATGAAAAATTAAATAAAAATAAATTAAATTAAACTAAGATATAAAAAAAAAAGTTTGAGTATAAGTAAGTATTAATACTAGATACTTAATAGACTAAAGGTCCAACCATTGAAACCTAATTTAAAAATAAAAACTTTTTACATTTTGTTACATTAATCATCATCATCATCATCATCTCAGCCTTTTTTACGTCCACTGCTGAACATAGGCCTCCCCCATAGATTTCCACAGCGATCGATCTTGTGCAGCCTGCACCCAACGGCTCCCAGCAACCCTACATTAATATAATACACAAAAAAATAATTAAAAACTTACCTACATATCTAAAATATCAAAACACTAAATTGTCTCTCGCACTATAAAGTCAAAGCATAGGCCCGTAAACAATACCACACTCACACAACCTTACGCGTCCTTACGTATCTGTTCGTGGTGACAGTGCATAGGAACAATACGCACACTGCTTTCCACTTTGCATTCAATTCAAGCACTCTAACGCACACGACTAAAAATTACGAGATAGTGATGGTAGTAAAAAATAACTTTCGCTTCAAATTGTTTAATTACCCTTATGTATTTGTTTTTTGCAATTGATTGTTAACATTTAGTTTTTAAGATTTCTGCATGCTTCGCCACTAGCTTATCGACATTATTATAAGTAAACTATAACTTTCTCATTATAAGTGAACTGTAATTTTGTTCTTTATGAGAATAAACTCTTTAAACCGAAACTTATCTGGACCGGTGGCCAAAAGAGGAACTAATGAATTTTACTATAATTTTAATTTATTTTTCTGCCAAAACCAAATGCGACACAGCGCCTCTCCTCTCACCGGTTTAGATAACTTTGTGGCATTATAATGTTCGATGTATATGGGTATTACTCAGATATCGCACTTGATTTTTGTCTACACTAATATTATAGAGAGGAAAGGTTTGTTTGTTTGTAAGTTTGTTTGTTTGTTTTGAATAGGCTCCGGAAAACGGAAACAGGAAACAGACAACCGACATCCTCTGTTTGAGTGTCAACCTCCACCCGTCCGACTCAAGAGCCGCAAAAGTTTTTTAAGACACTCGAGTTCTTCAAATAAGAGCGCAGTGGAAGCAAGATGCGAATTATGGAAGAGCAAAAACCCCCCTCCTCTGGACTTTGTTACCCCGGCAGAACGCCTGCCCCCCGGCCATAAACTGCATTGGCCAATCTGGAAGTCGCTCAATAGACTTCGCACACAGGTTGGTCGATGCAAAAGTAACCTAGCCAAATGGGGTATAGGGGATCCTTCCCAAATCCAGTGTGAGTGCGGAGCCCCAACACAAAATATGTCGCATCTCCTTTCCTGCCCTTTGTGCCCAACCAGCTGCACCCAGGAAGACCTTATTGCGGCTTCAGATAGGGCCATAGCGGTGGCTTCATTTTGGAGCAAACAAATCTAATATGTATGAGCACATTGATACGATGAATGAATGAATAGGCTCCCAAACTACTGGACTGATTTGAAAAATTCTTTCACCCACAGAATCCCACATTATCCCTGATGAACATAGACTATATTTTATCCCGGGAAACTGAAGTTTTCCCGAGGGACCGCGGGTAACACCGCGACGGACAGCTAGTATGTTATTAAGTTTTAATGCTCAAACTAATATTATGTTTAACAAAATCTCGGAAACTATAATAAGGTAAAAAAAAGCTACCTAGTTATTTCACTAACGTCAATGTTGCCATTGGTTTTTGGAAATAAATGAAAATATTTGAACGTAGTTTTGAACCTTATATGAATACAAATAAGAACGATCCCTTTGACTTCATTCACAGTCGTCAAGTAAAGTTCACAGTATCTCGTAAAACAGCAAACTGTAGCAAGAAGTTATGTTTTACCTTTCGCGAACTTTTTTACCGTAAGCTAACAAACTGAACGAATTAATAAAGGCCTCTGGTTATTCACGAACCTAAAAAATATAATTAAAAAGAAAATTCGAGCCGACCCGCGATCAAATTAACACAACTTCTTCGTAACTTTGTGTAATTATAAAAAAAACTTTAGCTCGAAAGCTGTTTCCGAAAAATCGTGAAAACTGTGGCAAAGGTACGAGAATCGCTTTTACACGACTTGTTTTATTTTTCAATCGTTGTTTTTCTTATTTTTTTGGAACAGTCATTAAAACTTTTTGACGAGTTTGGCTTTAATTGTTAAGGTATCTTGTTAGCAAACGCAGACAATAGATTCCGAAGTTGTGTAAGATTTTCGTGTCGATATCGATGTACGAGTTTGAACAAGTTCGCTAATCAATGTAAACTTTGATAGTTACTTTTAGTAGTTATTTGAAGATTAATGTGATCCTTAGACATGCTTCAATCGTTTTACTAACTTAGAATTATAATGATGTGCGATTTAAGTGCCTATAGATACTTAAACTCTCTCTCATAAATTCTTGTTACAATTCTGCAAGACAATTATTTTCATACTATTGAGAAAAAGTACCTAACTTAATGGGCCCTCTACATATTCGCCGATGATTGCCGAATGCCGACGATCACGAACGTGTAGAGGGCCTCATCGGCTGCATTCGCCTGGCATCTTCTATTTAAATAATAGTTCGGCGAATGTGTAGAGTGGCCGTTATAGTATTTGAGCTCACTTGTAGAGTTTTTATACGGACAGATAACTGTTACTGCATTTTCCCAGTAGATAAATAAATAAAATGAAAACATTCACTATTATGCATAACTCTTTATTTTTTAGAAAAATTAAAACACAAAATTGAGGACAAAATTATTAGGTATACGGGTTTTTCTGTACTTAATAATATACAAAACAAATATTTTTTATGTAAAAGCAGATAAATACAAACATTATGATGGAAAATTATGAATATTCTAATCTAACATGTTAGTTATTCTTTGCGCGACACGCCTAGCCGTCTTTAAAGCACCTTGACTCGTATAAAGCAGACCTTCCTGACCCAAGCCATATGGTTTATCTCCTCCAGTGCGTAAAAAGTATAGTCCTGTTGTTCCCGGCTTGCATCCATAGCCCATGAGGGTGACGTCACGAGTATCTTCTTCCCTCTTGAACTCCTCCCAGTCTTTACATGCCCTGGCAACGAACGCTTCAGGGTTCTTCACAGACTCAGCAAAAAGTGCGACCACACGGTTGTGAGACTCGAACTGGAAGAAGGTGTTTGGTTGTTGCTCACCTCCATTGGGGAAGAAATCAACATGACCCACCGGTGACGTCATTCCATACACACCAGCGTTAGTATGGATAACGTCCACAAACTCCGCATCAGATGGAGCTAGCCTCAAGTTTTTGTCTTCATGACTGAAAGCAGGTCCAGCGGGATCTAAACCGGAGATTCGGCCAACCAAAGTGCCAGTGAGCGATAGGAATTGTTTACCAGCAAAACCAGCTATGTGAGAACCGAGGCTGTGACCCACCAGGTGAATGTTCTTGCGATCTAAGCCAGTTTCAACCATTGCAGCTAGCGTCTCCCCTAACTTCTCTCCAATAAAGCGCACGTAGGTGCTGGAGCGAAGGTACATGTAACGAATGAGTGGACTCGCATCCAGGGCCAAAATGTTGTAGTGGCCTTTGCTCTGAAAAGCTTCGTTGACAACGCCAAAGTTGAAGAGCGTGGGATCATCCGTAAAACCATGCATGAAAATGACGAGAGGTTGCTTGCAGTCGTAGCCTGGTAGCTCGGGAAGGAGCTCAGCCACTGAACCGAGCTTGAAGGTCGTTGATATATCATCGGATAAAAAGTTCAGAGTGAGTTGATCGACATCAGGAATTCCACCTTCATAAACCTGCTCGTAGTCCAGTCCCATCAGTTTCTTGATTTTCCCTGATTGGCTGTTACCGAAAGACATCAAAGTCTGGTCGACAGGCAGCTTCACGTCCGCTACTTTGTTCTTAATAGTCTTCCCGGCCGTTGTTGCAAACTTCACAGGCACATTTCCGTCAACTTCGTCTACTTCAACATCGATGATAAGTGCCGATTCTGTGATCTTCATGGTGTTAGACATCTTGATTGTTGCACAGGATTTCCGATCAATATAGTACAGAGTACTTTAAGTAGATCGAGGATCTGTAAAACAGAATTTCCTAAAAACCTGGACTCAAGTGTTCACCACGAGTGGTGTATTAACACTGACCACTGAAGGCTTATGCTGTTACTTGATATCCTTTCGTATTTATACTGAACCATTAGGGAAAATAACAATGTAATACACCTACTTTTCAATTTAAATCAGGAAAATAATAAAGTGTCGCCTTAGTACAAATATGACGTCCAAAACAAAAGTACATACATATTTATACCTAATAATTAAATAAGTTTAACATTTGGCTGTGTAATGACGACACTTTTACGTCAAATTGACCACAAAAACGCACTTATATACTAAATATAGTCAAGTGCGTTTTAGTCAAGTGCGTTTTTGTGGTTATTCAACAGAATAATATAACGGAAAGTTGCAATAAAATTGCGTGTGAAAATTCAATGACGAGGTTTCACTTAACAATTATTTTTCCTACGAGAGCCGAGCATCAAGTCATCAAATTGTAAACCAACCTCATAAAACCAACAAAATGTACTGAGTCACTATACTAATTTCTATCTAATCTTTATTAATTTTTACGATACTATTTGGACAGTGTCTAAATCGTATCGTAGAAATTAATAAAACCAATAGGTGCTCTCACGGTCTAGAGTCATATTTTTTTATTGCCAAACCAATAAAAGATCCTCCAAAAAGTGTCCCTTTCGATACCAGGAAAAAATAAAGCAGAAGGTGACCTCAGTAGATATTACAAACAATATCACAATCTGGCTAAAAGCTGGACCAGTTTCAGAGGGAGTGCGCAATAAAAAATGCGTTGATGCCAGCGCTCACTGACAAAGTGCAGCTGCAGGGTTTATGCAGACGGGCCTAGCTCGGCTTATTCTCTGTGAGCTTGGTTGGAAATGAATAAACACACACTTATGATTACCGAGGGTCTAAAACGAACCAATTTCAGATCGAATATTCCATCTTATTAGCCACTTTTCACTATTATGGCAAAATCATCATCACTATTGATTCTATACTCTGCAAGCATTTTTATAGAAAATTATACTACCTCTATAGAAACAAAATAGCGTCAGGATAAAAATACTTACACTCGTACCGTAGTTGGAATTCATATTTATTGTGTGCTATTTCTGTGCTATTGGTATTTACAATTAAAATAATAAAAGTAAAGTAAAGGTTTATTTTGCTATATTTGTGGTAGGTACAAATTACAAGGTACAAGTTACATTCATGTTATTAGCAAAAAAGGTATACTAATATAATACTTGTATGCTTGTCAATGGAATAAATAAATGATTTGATTTGATTTTATTCTGTAGATAGATCCATATTATTATCCGTTTTACCATCATCAAGTGCATCGTCTGACCCGAGTCAGTAGCTGTCGTCAGTGCTGGCGCCGAAAACTGACTCACACTATTTACACTATTTACGTACACGTACATACGTCAATTTACACGATGGCAGTACCAGGTCAGCACTGACTCGATAGTGGACTGACGTTAGTTACTGACTCAATGTAAAATTACCTTACTCCGTGCAAGTCAGCCCGTGTGTATAGACCCTTCATGGCACGAGACAAAATGTCGCCATTACAGTCCTGTGTGTAATACTGTATGAGTTGTTACTCGGTCACTGCTACCACAGCATAAATAACTGCTTCCACTGGACCAACCCTGAAGCAAATACGATCGATAACGAAAAATAACAAGAAAATCCTACGTAATTGGAGTTGTGCTGCACATTACAGAAACTGACAATTTCTATGCAATTTTTGTCTAGCACTTTTGTTTGCATTTTTCGTTTTCAATTGCGTTTTGTCTATAAAATACGCGACATAGAACAAATAATAGTGTCTACTGGATATGTATGTTTGTGCATTACGTGCTAATGGTGTGTGGTGTGTTCTTGTCTACTTGCTTTTAGCGGAGTTTTATCTGTTTTCTTGTAACTTGTTAGTGTAATGCAACTTATGTTCTTTGTTGAGCAAAAGTACTTACGATGTTTACAATAAGAAAAACGAATTAAGTTTACAATAGTGTAAGTGCTAAGATGGAAAACAAGGATAACTAAGCGTCGTCCCACTTTGCTGAGAGCTAACAAGTCTCTTATAGATTACTAGCTACTGCGCGCGGCTTCCAACATTTTGAATAGTCTACCTATATGATATTCCTGGTCACTATGTTCACCTAATTCACTGGTTTAGACGTGATTGAAACACAAATATCTAAGTTCCTCTCCATCCAAAGGTTGCCTGGAAGAGATCGCTGTTTAGAGATAAGGCCGCCCATTGTACATTGTTATCTAGGTGTTATATTTAAGCCATTGTTTTATTTCATTATTTAAGGTGTACAATAAAGAATTCTCATTCATTCATTCATTCTAAACAAAGTCACAATCTTTCAGCTTAATTATATTAGCGGGAGAGTGGGATAGCTGTACGTGATAAATAAACGCTACTCCAAAATAGGCATTCCAAGTTTTATCTACAAAAAAATTTTACAATGTTCCATATAAAACTTTCAAAGCATTATTAGCAGGAGAGAATTTACGAATAGGGGAGATATATTTTTTATTTGCCAGCGGTTATTAAAACCATTGGTGACAGGAACCTTCATTATGTTGGCGAACAACAGATACTTGAAATGTAATAAAAAGTGAAGTTAAAACAAGTTTTTTATTTGGCGACGTAAAATTAAAAAGCCCACGTCCTTTTAAATTAAAACGTCAGAACAAAGAGGAGTCGTTGTTTGAAGTGTTTTACATAAAAATACCAAAAGTTTCGCTCTTGATTATGAACGAAATGTGACACGTATTTTTCCGAATATTTTTTCGCATTCGGAATTGGAAGATGCTTACTTTTTTCTTGTGTTATAAATATCAATTATAATCAAACGCACTTACATCGGTTTATTTATGGCTACCGTTTGACCACACTCTGCCAGCTAAGGAAAAAAATTTTTCTTCGTAACTAGTATCGTACAAGTAATTTTTTCTCACCCGTAAGAGCGGTTTGACATTATCCGATCCGATATCGGTATTGGACGCCGATACGATAATCGGGGCAAGGAAAATGTGTGAACAAGATAAATCCGATATCGGGTCGGACAATATGAAAGACAGGTACATATTTCATACATTTTACTTGCCCCCGGTAACGTATCGGCGTCCGATATCGATATAGGATCGGATAATGTGAAAACGCTCAAACTGGTTACGAAACTCCGGTTTCATACGCGGCCGAAAGGCTACAGAGTGCCTCTTACCCACCTACAGGACTTTGTATGAAGGAAATGAAAGTGTGACAAATGATAAGTGAGAATGGAATAGATTTTAGATGATAGGAGGTAAGATTGAAAGGAATAGAAGAAAACATGATAGGGGAATGATGATATCTCGTTAAGAGCAGTTAGCTTCCGTATGACACAAAAATGGAAGCAATATTACTGAAACATCGTAGCAATAAGCGTTGATATCATTAAAGGCAATTAAAATGTAATCAAGTTGATTTGCAAGACTTGCTCCTTGCTAAGTGGACGAATATTAGCTTCAGCAAGATCATTAAGTAAATATACAAGTTATTAGCTTGGCACTAGATTTTAGAGGCTTTAATATGATAATCATCATGGATTTAATCAAAATAGTTAAGTTATTTTTGTTATTTAAACTAACTTTTACCATTCGTTTCTTTGGATGGAACTATTATAATTCCGGATGAGGGCGTTGGTGCCTGTGACACAGTTTTACAAAAAACTTCTGCAGGAATAATCGTTTCCACTGTATACATAACCCACTGTAAGACCCCTCGCAGACTACAGACTTTCTATCGGCCGATAGTTGAGACGGAATACTTCGGCTCGTAATGAGTATGGAGAAGTATAGCCCGTCTCAACTATCGGCCGATAGAAAGTCTGTAGTCTGCGAGGAGTACTGTTCCTAAATAAACTTGATTTGATTTGATTTTGATTTGAATAATCAAACATAGAAATTAGCAAAGTGGCCGCTGACAACTCAGAAAAGACATCTTTGGAGAAGAACGCCAAATAAAGATGGGAAAAGGCCTGAAGAAGAGAAGACTAATAAAAAGCAAGTTCGTATGAGTCAGTGGCCAACTCTGGTGACGGAGTTTTTAGGCCGCCTTAAGGCCTCCGTCATGGCTTAACGACTTAAATAGCCGGGACCGACAATTTAACGTGCCCTCCGAAGCACGGAAGCGCTCAGATGAAAATGCCACTGGCGGTCACCCATCCACTTACAGACCGTTTCGAACGTTGCTTAACTTCGACGATCTATCAAGAACGACTAAGCAAGCACGACCACGAGCGCTTCAATGATAATTATATTTGGAAATGCTTTAATAAATATGATGTGGTATACTAATAAATAAATAAATCATCATGTGAGTAGATTTTCCATTCAATACCAATCTTATCCTCATCATTCCTCTACAGTCTACACTTCACATGATTTAATTTTGCTTGGATCATTAAAGCAGAAAAAATTGTAGAATTTCATTCAATTACCTACATTTTTGTATGTTTTGATAAGAGCGTAGCAAAAATTCTAAGTCTATTATTATTATCTGTTTTATTTTGTTGTTATTTGTTTTATTCTGTTTATTTCTGTTTTTACTCTAGTGTCAGGATAAACCTAACATAGGATTTAAGACACTACTAACCAGAACAAATGTAATCTTTTTCAATAATAAACACTATCTATCTATCTATCTAATTATTGCTCAGTTTTTTTGGAAATCAATACAAATAATTATTCAACTAGTAGGTAGATAGACGAATGTTCCATAATACATACATACATACATAAAGTCACGCCTCTTTCCCAAAGGGGTAGGCAGAGACCACGGATCTCCAGTCGCTACGATCCTGACACACAACTTTCGCCTCATTCACTCTCATTACATTCTTCATACATGCTCGTCGGTTTAGGGTACTTTTGACCTGGCCCTTCTCCAAAATGTCGCCAATTTGATCCAAGAAGGTTCGCCTAGGTCTTCCCCTTCCAGCTGTCCCATGCACACTCGCCTCATACACTTGCTTTGTCAAACGATTGTCATCCATCCTCTCTACATGCCCAAACCATCTTAACATACCTTTCTCGATCCTCAACACTACATCTTCTTTCACTCCACACTGTTCCCTTATCACACTATTTCTCACTCTATCATTCAACGTTACCCCACACATACTACGCAACGCTCTCATTTCAACAGCATTCACTCTACTCTGATGTTTTTTCTGCCACACCCAACTTTCACTTCCATACATCAATGTCGGTACCAACACTCCTCTATGAACTGCCAGTCGTGCCTTGTCGGACACTTTCCGGCTGCTCATAAAATCATGGAGAACCCCATTCACTCGGTTTCCAGCATTCACTCTCCTTTCGATATCCTCATCGTACTTCCCATCTCTTGTAAACAATATCCCCAGATACACAAACTCTTTCACTTCACGAATGTTCCTTGATTATTTTTTTTGAAAGAAAACATTATGAGTACTTAACTCTAGCTTCCTCATCTTCAAATATGAATTTTGGATTAGAAGTTGCCATCGGTAACTATATCTATGGGTTCTATTTTACATTGATTCCGGGAATGACGTCACATTCAAAGTTATTGCGTATTTCACTTGGTTCCGCTTGAAGCTACGTCCGCTGAAACTTGATCAAACAAATATTGTTAGAGGAAAACTTGATCAGTTACGTCTCTTCTAGTACCATTACACAGTACACAGCTTACAGAAGTATAACTAACCAAGTTAGGAATAGCAACATGGTAAAATACAATAACATAATGGAATATTGTTAATACCAAACAAATATTTCAATATGCAAACTTGAACATGCAACATTAAAAAATGCACCCCTAAACATCCTACCGTGCGGGATTAGAACCCTTGCCGATCCGTGGCGCCTTTTGACTAAGCTAATGATCAATAGACACAATGGTTGAATATTATTTTGTGAAATGAAATTTTTATATCTTTACCTAGCTGCACTCTCGTGATGTGACTCGCGGTCCTACGAGATTTTTTCGGAATAAAAAGTAGCCCATGTCCTTCCATGGGGTACAACCTTTACCTATCTTTGCCAATTTTCAGCGTTATCTGTTTAGAGGTTTGGTTTGGGCGTGAAAAGGTAATAACAGACAGACAGATAGACAGAGTTACTTTCCCATTTACAATACATACATACATAAAATCACGCCTCTTTCCCAAAGGGGTAGGCAGAGACCACGGATCTCCACTCGCTACGATCCTGACACACAACTTTCACCTCATTCACTCTCATTACATTCTTCATACATGCTCGTCGGTTTAGGGTACTTTTTACCTGGCCCTTCTCCAAAATGTCGCCAATTTAAAATATTAAGTATGGATATGGAAGTATGGAAGATCCTTATTAATAGTTTATATCAAATACACTAGCTATAGTCTCAAGAGGCTGTGTAAGAGTTACAGGAAGGCGTTATATGGATAACTGCTTTCAAGTTAGTTCGGTGTTTCGGTATCGCTCTGGCCAGTTCGGCTTTGAGATTAAATTCAAAGTGAATACAGTCACATGCTGTTCCGTACTCTTGACCTCTGCAAAGGCACAGCTAAATCGAATAATGCCAGAGATATTTTGGTAAACGGATCATAGGAGCATACCTGTGCCCAAAAGACGGTAGGATTTCTCTCGGATCAAGTCACTTAAGATCCTTTTGACAATGTCGAAGGGGTTCACAGACACGTTCAAGATAGATTTTGTTTATCTTAATATAATTTTTCTAAGCTTTGACGTTTTATTTTGTAAATCTGTGTATTTACGTATCAATGTGTCTACCAGTGCTATCGTAGCATCCGTTTGAAAAGATCTAAAAAACAGTTTTAAAATATTTTTGCTTTTGTAGATTAGATAAGCACCGTCTCAAAGCAAAATATTATGCTTATTTTCAAAGCTCTGTCATATCGTTTTGCTTGGAATACATTTACAGGACAATTCGCTTTCTAGAAGCGTTTGAAAGATGGATCTTTCAAACGATTCAGGGAAGTGAATAGCCTTTTTGTCTGGTAGAGGGTAGAGATCTTTTTAGCGATAAGACCGCCGATTGTATATCATAGTTAAGTTTTTTAGATATTTTTGTTTTACTTTTTATGTGGTGTGTAGTAAAGTATTTTCTTTATACTTATATTTATCGTTTTTTATGAAAGACTCTGATAAAATATATTTTTTAAACTCGGTTCACGAACATTTAACATAAAGATTCTACAGTTTCATGTTATGTCTACAGTTTAAAAGGTTAGAAATCAAACATCAAAACATAACTCATAAAGGTAACCAGTTTAAAGAAACTGAAATCAAAAAATTATAGCATATCGTGCCCCACTGCTAGGCAAAGGTTTCCCCTTTAACTTCCACTCCCTGCACTCCCTACAGGGTGGGTGGTATTGCCAGTATGGCTCAAATGCATCCAGATCGTCTACCCACCTTTTCCTGAAAAATGTTTATCCGTTTATTTTGCAAACCATTTAAGACCCCTCGCAGATTACAGACTTTTTATCGGCCGATAGTTGAGACGGAATATACTTCGGCTCGTAATGAGTATGGAGAAGTATAGCCCGTCTCAACTATCGGCCGATAGAAAGTCTGTAGTTGCGATGGGTCTTAATTATTTTATGATACTGTTACTTGATTAAGCTACCGTCCAGAGGTTTTTGCAAGTTCTTTACGAGTGGCTACTTAAGTTTTATAAAAGCAATTTACTTGTCAAGTAATTGCATAATGCAAGCGCAAAATACTCTGCAAAGGAATGAACTGAATTAACCAGTGGAGTATCTACTCACTTATATTTCGAGCACCTATTCATTGGAATGCGATATAATGTCGCATGATGCTGAAAAATTCCTGAGTTTCTATTATTGTGTCCCTATCCTTTGGCCCTTCGCGGCTGGAGGTCTAAATTTGTTTTCTCGCGCTTCGACGATTGGTTTCAAAATATTTTCAACTTTACGTCATTTTTCCTACTTGTCTTTAGTTTTCTTCCGAAATCGAGTTTTCAATCAAGTAAAATGAAAACGTAAAAACATGTTAAAATATACAGAGATTTTATTTTGCGAAGAGCACCTAGCTTTCCTAGTTTTCTAGCATTACCGATAAATGTAATGAAAGTAGTAATAACAAGAAAAAATTATATCACGTGCGCCATTTTTGTGTAAGGGCGAAGTAATATCTCGCATTCGACTTCATGTCGAGTTCTTACGAATAGAGTTAGTAGTCCGTTCGTCGGTACCGTTCCGTGTCTAATTCAAGCGTGGAGTTGAAGGAAATTACAAGGATAGTGCAAGATTAACAGTCATTAAGAGACTATTAAATAAGCTACGGCTCCTTCGGTTGAAACGGGGCTTTATTTAGGTTGAGAAGTTTTATGAAGAAAGATAGTTTTGTTAAAACATTATCAAGAAGTGTTGTTCTTGTAAAAATTACTCAAACGATGAATTGACTTATAAAAATTACTAGTTTTCGCGGCTTTTGATCGCAGTTTGAAGTTTACTTTTGCAATATTTCTCTTAAATCTTGATTTTATTAGATAAATAAATAATGCTGGACTTCATACAGCATCATCTAGCCCCAAAGTAATCAGAGCTTGTGTTATGGGTACACATGACTGATATACTACTTATATTACGTTTGTAAATACATACATATTATACATAGAAAACACCCAGACTCGAGACAAAATCTGTAGATCATACACGCATTTGTCCCGCGGCAGGGATCGAACCCGCAACCTTCTGCGTCGCTAGCGGACCTTCGGCCACTGCGCTACAGAGGTTGTCGAGATGAAGAATCATAATAAAAAAAGTCTTGGATGATCAACGACTGTGATCATTTAGGTACATTAATAAATGTACTATTTTTTTGATTATTTCTACCTACTTTAAGACATAAAAGTAAACAGTCAATGTGGCCGTTTCTTTGAAAATGTACTATTTTCTTTGTCCAATAAAACAGCCTGAACCGATGTAATCGACTCCCTTGTACTTTAAACGTAGCAAATACTTTAGTTCTACTGTCTATCCACCGAACCATTTTATTGCATTAAAACCTCTTAAGGTATCTACGTAAAGAGAACTAGTTTTAGTTCTCTGAGTAGCGGTCAACGTAACATGACGGCCATGAAATATAATATGTGTAGCCTACAATTTCAAGATCTTCAATGCGGCCGAATTTCCATCTATAACCGCGCAGCATTCGACAATTACAAAAACACCTTCCTCTTCTTTGGTCAGTACTTCATTTCTGAAGAACGTGAGCACCATGCGTCGTTCTGTAAGTATAGACGGCTTGTCTCTTGCGGCTCCGGCTTGTAGCCATCTGTACCACACTGTAGAACGAGTCTACTCTAAGTCGGTCTGTCCATCAGGGTCCACAAAAACACCTACTTTCTTCTTTTATACCTACTGAGCAGTTCGCCTATTTGGGCTATTTGTTTGAATCGGAACGGAACAGGACCGCGAAAAGTAAACTTATCACCGTCTCTCCAACCCAAATGAAGAATCATAAGATTTTTAATGTTTAAATTGCATTAAATAATTTCGGTCTCTCCGTATAGTAGAACTAACAGGTGTTTTGAAGAAGTGTGAGAATGTTTGTATTACTTACGTCCGTATCAAGACGGTCATGTCTTTTAAGAGGACTATAGCTAAACCCTAAGCACGAGCTATATTAGTATGGGATCTCGTAGCTTTGTGCTAATGGCAAAGTGTAGTGTGCAGATGCACATGACTATGTTAACTGATGCGCTGCGGTGCAAGTGTGAATCTGGGATTATTAACAATTGTATTGGCAACCAAACTTCTGTTTAATTTCAAAGTTTCAAGACATAATTCACCATTGATTAAAACTCAATTTTTTTGTAATTTTGAAGTGTTAAACCACACTTAGGTATTTTATTCTTATTGTTTAATTTATTTGATTCTGAATGTAACTTCGGACAATGAGCATGAGTTTACAGAGTGAAACCTGTAGATGGCGTTTACCGGTGCTTGACCGATAAATATGAGCGACGTCAGTGGATTCCGTGGCCGAGCGGTTTCAGGCACTCCGGCTTTAGGAGGATCGTTGCGGGTTCTAATCCCGTCGGAATCGAAAATTTTGATGAGACTTTTCAGTTCTCAAAACTCACTTTGTATTAAAGTCTTATTTATGATAATTAATATCCACACATAGGTACTTTAGCTCCACTTAAAAATAGGTAGATAGAAAATTAAAAACATCATCACCTAATACAGATCCAATCGTTGAACGTGGTTTGAGAGGAATTTTAAATTTTTACTGTATGTAAAGAAATAGGAATGTAAAATAATTGTAATAAGGTACTTAAACCCCAGATAAAATAATACTACCCATACTTAGAATTGAAAGTAATAACCTATGTGTTACCAATTCTTATATTTTAGACTTGCACTGTAACATGACTGGTCTGTCTATCTAGGATACTTTTGAATATATCATAGGTACTAGGCACAAATAGATTGTTATCTATGCCAGCCATGCTTCATAGGTAATCACGAATTGCTAGACCTCTGTATAAGTTTCTAAGTGATTAACACAGCGTTGCATTGCTATTACACGATGTTTTAGTTTTGACCAATAATCATTGACATTTATATCTCGATAAACCTGATAAATTCATTGAGTTCAATTTTATTGATGATTCAATTGTTCAACGTAGTGGATTGAAAATTTTTACGTAAAAATAATTAAAACCCAAAATGATCAATATAAAATGGGTCAAGTTTAAATTCAACATTTAAAAAAAAACGAATAAAGAATGATAAAAAATACAAAGGTTATTTATTTAATTATGAAGCCTTTGTTTCAAAAAATCTCGGTTTAGCTTAATTTTCAGTTGAAAGTTTTTGATAAGTTTACCGTTTTACCCCTTTTACCCCTTGATTTTCGCATGATGGCGTTTATGTTACATACCACTCATTCTTTCACCCTATTTGATTCCCACTCACTTCAGAAATTATATTCTCTAATTTCAGTAACTTTCAAAGCTTTATTTTTCCTCTTTTCCCAGCGATAAGGTCGAAAATCGCGATGGGGTGTAGCATTTTCTTTAGACAACCAAGCAAACCAACCACGACGTCACGTTGTGCACTTGACAAAGTAACATAAAAGTAAATGGGCCGTATAAAGAGACAAATTACTGGAAAAAGAGTAGAGATATGTTTCATGCGCGGTAAGCGATACCTATAAATAGGGCGCAGGGTAGATAGTGTTCTAAAAGGTTACTTAATCGGATACGGTACAGAATATATTTTGTAAAGTAAGTATATTTTTTGGCTTACCAAAGAAAATATGGAAAACTAAACAGACAGATCCTATTTCGTTTGTTTTGTTTTCATTGTATCATACCTTAGACGTCTTTTCAGTATTCCACTTCAGGGAATGTACCTTTCTCCTTAATATTTTGCAGTTTGGCTTATTTAAATATATAATAAACTAGCTGACCCGCGCGACTTCGTCTGCGCATTTTTTTCCCGCTTTTCTGTTGAAAATTTTCCTGAATTTTCATTGCTATAAACCTCACGGAGCCCGAGACCTTTCCAACGAATGCAAAACCGGGGAAATCGGTTCGTGCGTTCTGGAGTTATAGCGTCAGGAAGGAAAACCCGACTTATTTTTATATAGTAGATAAAATAGGAAAATTAAACTAGACACTAGACCTAAAGTCAATAGTAGTCAATGATATTTTAATATAACATCATTGCTTGTAGTAGAATTAAGTACACACCTACCTAACCTTACGAATACGACCTACTTTATATTTACCTAACATTTTCTCATATAAGTGACTTTGTGTCTTTTCGAGAATAAATTTCTATAACAGTAAAGTAAGCAGAACTTACTTGGAACGAGGAGGTAGATCGTAGAACCTAAAAAGTTCGAGAACAATAACAAGAGCACAATACTAGGAGCCTCTTAGATCTCTGATAATCTTTTCATCATTATTTATTCGCAAGAACTAACATCACTTATGGTATGGAACTAGTACATGATATAGTTTAATAATAGTTTATATAAGTTTAATCGTGTGTGTAGTGTTTAAGTGTCTAGGTAAATAAAAATATTTTCTTTCTTTCTTTCTTTCTATATAAAAAGCACCTGGCGTCATTTTGGCTTGATTGTATGCGAGGACCTATAATATATTATCTCAAATAGATAGTACACACCGTACTATGTCATAAGGGTGTATATTGTCAATATAGAATTATACACGTAAGTACTGGGATTTATCAATTGAACACACTCCATTATGTCGGGGCCAGGTCATGCGTATTGAGTGAGCACCAGCTGCTAGACGAACACAAAGTGATTCTCGAGTTCTGGGGCCCAAGTAGCCTGAGCACAAGATAGACACTTTTGAGTACACATCTTTTGTGTAACTTTACACTGATACTCAAAAGTGTCTGGTATCTTGTCTAGTATCAGCTGTGCAGACAGTAACTCTACACAAAAAAACAACCTGCCAACTACAAATACCTAATGTGAAACTCAGTAGGCCTGAGAACTCGAGAATTACTTTTAACAAAAGTTGTAAATGTCTAGTTTCATCTAAACTCGGTAGTGCAATCCTTGGAATAATTATGAAACTCGCACTAGGCCTACTAAGCCTAGTCTATGAGTATGTCTTTCACGGGTGCAGGAGTCTCATAGATCAGTAATTTCAGTAAAGCCCTTAATAGTACCTACAAAGGCTTTGTTATGTAAATACGTTCAATGACACCGTCTAATAAATAGGAAAAATTCAAAGAATACCTCTCGACAGCTTTACGGTACACACAATAAAGAAAAATATTAGAAGAAAAAGGATGGATAAATACTTTCTCAACGTGGTATATAATCTGTTTGATAATCAAAAACTGTAAAAATCTTTCTCGCTCTCGCTATTTCTTGTGTAATATGTCCACGCCTGAGTAATTAACGTAAGTTGGTCCGAAAAAACCGAAGGTTAGACTGACTTTGACTTTAAAACAAATGGTTTTTAACGAACAGTAAAAATGAAGTAATTTTCGCGTGACTGTAATGAAGCAAAGCGGGGGAGCTAAAACTAAAGGCTCGCTTAAGTCGAAAGTAATATTAGCTAAAACTGGTGTGTGTTTTATGCTAAAACGTTAATGTTGAAAGCTGCAAGAGTGGCAGCTAATTGGAAGAGGGAGGGCAAAGTAAAAAGTTTCTGGGTGGCAAAATTATACGTTGCGGAGTCGCCATTCAAAAAAACCTTTTAACATAGTAAAAAGCTTAGTGTATTTTGGTAGCTGTTTCATGTTTTATCTGTATTGAAAAATCATGACCTTACTTTGTGCTTGATGTTGCAAATAATCTGGAACCTTCATCAATAAAAGTAGTTTGACGGTCTCAGATTTACTCCTACCAATTGTTTTTCTCTTTGGGTTCAATCGTTCAATGACTCTCATTCAATAGTGAAGATATTTTTAATGTCCACAATTTGTATAAAAAGACCCAATACAACAAATGAAAATTTGTTGAGTAGGATATACAGAATCTTAGCTATCAATAAGCTAGTCCTTTATAAATAGTCTATGTCCTACGAGTATAGTCGAGTAGTGATTTACGTAGCACCAATGTAGCACAATGCGTAGCACGTTCAACGATTTATACAGCTGACGCATTTGCTCATTATTCGTGTAAGTATAATAAATTTTATGTACTCATTTTTTACAAAACTTTAATAAGTGCACCCCTGGGTCAAATTAAAAAAAGACCAGGAGATAAAGAACCAAGATAAATTAACTGAGAATAATTTTATGGTGTCCACAATTATTATGTGCAATGCCAAAATATTTTGTATTGATGTATTATTATGTCGTGCATAAGTCAACCTGCTTATTCGTCTTCAAATGATCTTAAATTATTTGATCTTTTTTTTAAGATCTGAGAGACAGGTCCTACGCACTTAGGGTTGCAATTCATATTTGTTTTTTATTTTTAGCTCAAAGGGTGGTAGTACCCAGACAGTAATTAGAAATACAATCTACCTCGCCATTAAAAATGAGGGATCTCATCGCACATTAATATTCCGAGCTCAATTAATTAAAAAGGTGATTACCAAGGTAACCGGGTTTATCGAAAATTGATATATTCCAAAGGTTTGCGTATATCCAAGCACGCATTAGCTTAATTTGATGCCGAGGCGATACTTCAATTTTATTAATTTTTCCTACCGAAGGTTTCGAGCATTAGATTTACTAGAAACGATATAAAATCATAATATTTTTGAGAACACCGAATATTCTACGTATTTCTGATCATAGTAGGTGGGGTAAAATTTTACTCATTGAGGTTCATCTAGGTAATTTTTTTTGTTTTGGAAAACGTAGTAACTCTAGCGTAGACATAGGACCGTTAGAAGAATCCAATGATATTAGATAGATAGATAGATAATTCTTTATTGTATACACAAACACACAGCGAAGAAGATATATAAGAAAAAAAATACACTTAACTTTAGGTAGACAACTGGCGGCCTTATCGCTGAAAGCGATCTCTTCCAGGCAACCATTTACGTGAGAAAAGCATTATAGGCATAAATGGAAGGCGGCTTGCATAATATAACTTTAGGTTTAGATTAGGTATTAACATCGTATGAACTAAGTTTGATAATAATTAGTAAGTAATGATAATATTAAACAATACACAAATAATTTATTAATCCTAATACATACAATAATATTTTAATAAACTAATACATAAACTAACTATAACAAGTAGATACTTATATTATTAAATAACAATACTAATTTTACAATAGGATCTCAAAAAGTGATTCGCCTCCGTTTATTTGTAACTAACGCCTTAAAAAACCAGAGCTACAAACTGGCTCAACTGCTCAAGGCTCTTTGTGGCTTAGCATTCATTATTTTTTAGTTGATCTTAAAACTCCAATCAAACTCCAGTGAGAAGCTACTTCTAGCTCTCACAGATCCTTGCTCGACCCATGGGCCGGCCACATGGGAGACACCATTAAGGATTCACGTTGGTAAAATACGACATACGGTATCAGCAGCAGCCAGAAATTGGACGGGTGGTTTTTATTGGTAAGTCCCGAAGGCTGAATGGACCCACCTGGGTTTGTTTTGTTTGCCATATTTAAGGGATTTCTTGGGCTTGCGGGATTTAGTTTATTTGTGCATTTTATGAACGCAATTGAATAGATGTAATTTTGATATTGCGTGTGGCGTTTTATTTATGTCGCAGGTTTTTATATGGTCCAAGCAGAAGTTTGCTTCTTAGCGTTTTTACTTATCTGCTAGATAAAAAATTAATAATGCATTTGTTTTTTTTATACATAAAAACACACAAAAAGTATAGAAAACATTAAAAATATTTGACTAAAGAAGTTCCAGTAACAAACAAAGTATTATTTTATAACTCTTATACACGAAGAAACTTGTGATATTAATAATGTACAAAATACGTTATTCTGACGCAACGTATCGTGTCTTATTCCTTCATTCGTGAATAAAACTTTCCCTAATTTTGGTGCACTCAACTTTGTAACACTTCTTATACTGTTGTAGTCGTGTAATAGTGTTTTTCATTCTGAAACTTTCTAACAATTCTCATGTGTTCAATTTCTCCATGAACCCTAAGTAGGCTGTGAAATGGAACTAGTTACGAGTAAAATCCCATTTACACAATACCGTTCTGGCATACCATTCTTGCACCATGCTTTCTCAAGCTCAACGGAGTAAGAGCTAATATTCGGTAGTAAGAGGCAATAATGATGCCAGAATGGTATTGTGTAAATGGCGTTTAAGTAGGCAAGACCGTCACGACATGAAGTGAGGCTAACAAACTTGCAAATTTACTGCCTACTTCAAGATTACGTAAAAGTACATTTTACTGTGGAATTACCTGTCCCAATTTACATAGAAAGCGGAGCTGGTTATTTTGATTTTGAAATGAGGCTACCCAGTTTCTTTGCTTTCTGGTTTTTTGGTCTCAAGTCTACTCCTAGCCCGTTTACTCTGTTTTTACAATTTACAAAATACGGCGTAGCCTACACTATTTTAAAACTAAATTTTTGTGGTAAATTATCAAATAAACTCACATTTCATGCAAAATAGCTACCTACATTCATTTATTAGGTTAGTACAGCGTTCGTTACAGCTGTGATGAGATTATACATTTAACCTGTTTCCAGGCTGCATGGTCTTATTTGACTATAAACTTTATTAAAAAAAACCTCAGCATTAAAAGCACCGTTTGGACTGCGCAACAAAGCGCGGAATTACATGTCTAACAACTCTACTAGTTTATTTTACAGGAGGAGTTAATATAAACTCTTTTTTTCTGGCATTTTAGCCTTAAATGGCGCCTTGTAGAGCCTAGAAATATGAGTTCATATTAACCCCGCAGGCTTGGTACAAAACCACGTCAGCCGCGGGTGAATGCCTACTTTTGTGCAAATGTACCCTTTTTGTATAATGAGCAGGTACAATATAATGACTTTATCATGAGTTTGAAGTTTAATTAGTAACTGGAACTGCACACTTCAACACGACACTTTCTAACGCCATTTCAGGTGATAAGGCTTTTGTGAATTGTAGGTCAAACAATACTTCGTTTCTTGAAACATAAACTTTTAGTTTAGATCGATTGAACGGTAGAAAAAAAACTGTATGTCCATGACATCTTTAAACTAGAGCGAAAAATCTGTAATAAATATGAATACAAATTGTACTACCTAAGTAATTGTCGCGTAGTTGGTCTTGTAAATGTTTTACCAGACTGACGCGCAGCAATAGGTAGCAAATCAATTTTTTATATGAGAAAGATGTAAAGAGACTTCTGAAAAATAAAATATTTTTTTTATAATTTATGTAATATGTAATTTATAAAAGTGTCTGTCTTTATGAGCCTTTTAGTACTATAGTGCACTAATTTTCAATTACACCAAAGATCTAAAATGAAACGCACAATAATCTTTGCAGTATCGTCAACAAACCCAATTATTACTTAGCCTAATGCTTAATGACCCTACAAACGACAGACAACGTAACAAAAGACCGAATAAAAGAAAACACCATTACACAGGAAAATAGACCGAATGGAATGGACGGGCGACATAAATGCGTTCTGTTTTTCGGTTATCTTCAGTTTTTCGGTTGTTTTTCGGCTTTCAGTATTATATAGTGTATTAGTTGTTTCCCGCAGCTTAATCTGCATTGCCATCTCGGTTCGCCATACAAACTGTAATTCCTCACCTACAACACTACAAATAAGTTCTACGATTTGCAAAAAATATAAAATAAATAACAATGAATATGTTGTTATTTTAAATAGCAATTTGTAGTTAATGTATTTTCTTTTTCAATTTAGGGCAATAAATGTTTTAGGTTCAGTAAAAAAAACTATAACGACGCCAGTGACGTGTCAAAGAGCTTTTGAATTACGGAAAATAAAATTCATCTCAATATCACTCCATACTTTGTCCACATACACCGCAATATAATTTTTTTCCAGATGAATGCAATCACTTAAACAAATAAAAACCGCATTTTTTTTATCAATGCATACGAAAACATATAAAAGGTTGTTAGATTTTTCTATTATTTATTTTCTGTTTACTCAGTATTCACCCTCATGCTTCACTTTTTTTATGTCTTATTGCTATTTTAATATCAACTGTCATATTTTTTCAGTTCTTCGGCTTCTCTAAAACCAGAGACAAATTTCCCAGCACTACACATCGAAACACGTCTCCTAATTGCCCAAAGAGCAATATCATTCTATAACGAGCCCGGCAATAGATTTATACGATTAATTAACATCTGTTATCGGCGTTTTTCTTCGGCCTTCCTTAATAGACCCTTGTAACCGGGCGGCTCAGCCGTTAAATTGAATTTGCTAGCCCGTTCCCTAGTTACCGCGGGACTATTTAAACTGTTTGCT
The DNA here is from genome assembly GCA_963565295.1 of Epirrhoe alternata. Classification (NCBI taxonomy): domain Eukaryota; kingdom Metazoa; phylum Arthropoda; class Insecta; order Lepidoptera; family Geometridae; genus Epirrhoe; species Epirrhoe alternata. Next base: position 3,555,583 of record OY751381.1, on the reverse strand, counting down.
AGAGTTTTTGGCTGTACGCTGTTTCAGAGAACAAAAAATATTGCCTAGTATGGAAGCACTTAAACTGTTGTTTTAAGAGGTTAAACCGGGTATCCTACGACACTGTTTTTGTGTTTTCTAATATCAAACATCGAACAAAATGTGGGCGTGGCCTTACTTTTTTGTATGTAAAATGTTATCCAAGGCGGACGGAAAACGTGTTTTGTTAGAATGTTTTGTTATATTTGGTCGCAGGAGAAATTTATCACCACATAGAGCGTCATTGAAACTTCTACGACTTTTTTGATAGATCGTAGGTAGCTGTACAAAGAATACATACATCCGTTTTTTCTCGTGAATGTAAAACTTCGTTTGTTCCCTAGACTCAAAACTACATATAGTTTGATAAATATTTGCGTTCTGTTGGTTCTGCTACAGTTGTCAACGCTTACGACAAAATATCACGCAAATACAATAGCAATGAAATTCTTTTATGATCAGTAAAATGAGCCAATAAACCGAAACCTATTTGGTTTTACCTTTTAAAAGTTTAGCATAGCCATTTCGTTTTACTCTACCTTATTACCCTTCATTTAAAATCAATGAATCTATACTTAGCTGAAGCTGGTTACAATAGTCTGAATAATGTTAGCACGAAGGTCGTTCGAAAGTAAGTATATATTTTACTAGACAACATATACCACGTCATTGCTCAATGTTAAGCAACATGTTACCTAATGAATACATGCCTTTTTGTCTGAAAGGAACTTGATAGATAGGCTTTCAAATTACCCTAGTTTTGCTTGTTGCTTGTGTATTTTCAAGAGGCTCTATTATATAACATAACTTGTAAATTACTGTGAGTATTTATTAAATTCTATTGAGATATTAACAGCAGAAAGTTGAGGGGAGTATGGAAAATGTATTAGTAGAATTCTAAGCTTAGCTCTTGATTGAAACAGTCAAGCTCTAGTGTGGCTCCAGTAGGGTTGAAAAACTAAGCTAAGCTTCTTCGGAACAACAAGGTACTGAAATAAACAAGAAAAATCTTTATAATTTATTTATTTTCCTCAATGAAATAATTTTGGGTGAGAGATTGGTCAGCCTAGGACACTGCGTTACCGTGTGCCTAGCTGCTTCCAGGATGCGCTACGTGAAAGCTCTCTTCATGCACCCTAGACTTCAGATTGCCCTCTGTGACCGAACAACTGCACAAAGGAAGACCTGAATGCAGCCACGCATAATGCCATTGCCGTGGGTGAGTTTTTCACGGATAAAGTTTGATTTTTGTAGAGCTTCTTCTATGGTACTTCATTTCTGAAGATCGTGATCACCATGCGTCGTTCTCCAAGTATAGACGGCTTGTCTCCAGCGACTCCGGTTTGTCGCCATCTGTACCACACTGTAGAACGACGTCTCCCGGTCTCTAAGTTGGTCAGTCCATCTGGTCGGTGATCTCCCACGGGATCGTTTTCCCTCCACGTGGCCAACGATGACCAACTTTTCTAGATTGTCGGCTCCACGTCTCACAATGTGGCCGAAATATGATAGTATGATAGTATTTTGTAGAGCAGTTGACTCGAAAAGAAAAAGAATGAAATAATCATAAGCAGCTGAAAATATGATAGAAATCTACAAAGCTTAATATATAATTTGGTTCTAGTTCAATTTGAGTTCAATTAGAACATTGAGTTGTGGCGAAGGTTTTAGTACTGTGAAATATGGGTAAGTAAATTCTACGTTTGTATAGTCGACAGTGAATTCAATTTACCCATCTATTTGTCTTGGTTAAACGGGCTAATTTTGTAATTCCTTTGTTAATTTCGATTCAATTTTAGAGCAATTGGAGAAGGGTTAATAAACGTTGACTGTGGACTGAAAAATGTGCAGTTTAATTGAGAAAATGTGAAATACAGCTAGCACCTTAGGAATGCTTGATATTTTCTGTACTTAATAAATAATCCATTTTTTTTTTATTAAAACTTGGCTGCATTGCACAACGGTTAAAGAGAATGTCTACCGCTCTTATAAACAGTAGTGTTCCTTATTAAGTAATGCAAATAAAATTAAATGAAGTATAAGTATTTTTGCATTTCAGAAACCAAAATAAACAATGGTTTTTAAAAATCTTTTTTTTTAAACCTTTTTAAAAATATTTTCCAATGCAAATCATTTTAGTTGGTACAGCGGAGCGAATATTATGTGAAATCAATGTGTAATCAGTGAAATCAATTTCAACGTTATTTTATTTTGGACAGCTTTAATATCTGAATGTTTAGGCAATAAAACATTTTCACTGCATATAGTGAAGACCCAACAACGGAGGTTATTTTTAATTTTAAATTCTACCAAAATAACTTGAAAGCAATATACGGGAGATGTCAAACGTCGCTTCCGTACCGAGCGCTCGAAAAATCGCTGCTTATATTTATTTTGTAAAATATTTGAAATTTCTCACGAAAATCATGTTTCAAACGATGTCGTTTTGAAGTTAGATATTTGAAACGTTTATATTACTTGTTCATTTTAGAAAATACAGAAACTACCTTTATGTTTCTACGAACTTCATTATGTGAACAAAGTAAATTGAATATTACTTTGTTGTATTCTATTTCTATTTTATTCTATTTCTATTTGTCTGTCTGTTTGAAACCTTTTCACGCCCAGACTACTGAACAGATTTGGCTGAAAATTGGCATGGATCTAATCCCAGGAAAGGCTACTTGTATCCCGAAAAAATTCCGAGGGACCGCAGGTCACACCGCGGGAGCGCAGCTAGTAACTAATAATTAAATCATTTTATTTGTCGTCAGCCAAAGTTTAGTGAAAGTTTTTTTACGGATCTGCTTTTATTTCGACACTTCAATTAAACTAATTTACTTTTGGTATCAAAACACAACAAAGAAACGACTATTCCTAAATCTCTAAAAAGTTACGACCTTATCCTACATTCGCAACTGTATAATTCACGCAAAAAGTGTGTCACAAAAACCCTTAAGTAGAAAACGTTTCGGTTTTAAAATAGAACCACCATCCTCTCCTACGTCTCTTTGTCCCAGCATTTAGACAAAAGACGGTGAATCCCAGTTTTCAAAAATCTGCAGCTGGAATGTGACGCCCGTAATACAAATTACGGGCGTCGCATTCCAGTCTTGATGCACCAAAAAAGGGTTGAAACAGAAAAATCGTGCTTTACTCAACTGTGCGCAGATGTCCTCATACCAAGAGATTAACGATGGAGTTGTAAATTGATAGTATAGTATAATAAATAAAAATATTATTTACTGTATATATTTAAGGCGTTTTTATGGAACATGAATGTCTGTAAAATGTCACTTTTCTTCTTTGGAAAATGTATGTTTACGTCTATATAGTTTTTTATGGTTAAATTAAGTTGAATAAAATGTTGTAGCTGTTTATATTAGAACGTAAAATAACGGTTAATGATTGTTGAAAAGCACAAGTTTTATACAAAAGACGCCCGAGGTAAAAGCGTGGACTAAAATAAGTAGGTATCCATTTTACTTACAGTCATTAAATTTTCACACGGCGAAAGAATGGTCCGACTATGCAAGTTATAGAGGGAATAAATATGCTAGTTCTAGGAGTTATATAGGACTATGGTAAATTGTTTGAAATGAAACCCAGAATTATGGTTATTCTATAGAAAGTTTTTAGACGTTTTTAGGTTATTAAAATGAAATAGCAGTCGTTTTTAACCATTTAATATTGCTTTTACTTTTATAAAATCTTTTTTTATTTTCGGAGAAAAACAAAACTAAGAGACCTCAAATAGAAGTACCAGGTCTGCTTATATTTTTTGTTTAGTTTATTATTAGCAAACACTAGATGTTGCACATCCAATGGATAACTGTTTAAAACTACATTTCAAATTAAGACCTTCACCATGTACGTATGCAATAAAAATAATTTAATTTTGATGATGATAGGTAGATAAGATAGATAGATAAAAAAATAATTTGGGAACACACACACACAGACGAACATAACTCGACGACGATATACTTCGCAGCGATCAAAAGATAGGTATCTATCTATCTTATCAATTAGGTGACACATTTTGCGCATGGCTAATTCTGATTCTGAGAATGTTGTAAGGAATGTTGGAATGGTAGGTATTCAGAAAAATGGTTTTTACAGACAAGTCTATGGTGATACACATTTTAAACTTTCGCGACTCGAAGACATTTTAAATTTTATAACGGGACTTAATCGCGTAGGTATAACATTTGTTTATTTACCTCGACGTTTCAGTAGCGTTACAGCTACCGTGGTCACGAGAAGACTGCCCGCCGGTACTCGTTCGCCTCTTCGACCGATGAGAAACTACCCTCATTCGGTCAACACAAAATAACATTAGGGTCGCGACACACTACACTGACAACATCCAAGTTAGTACTAGACGTTCTTACACGACCCGAACACTTTTTTATCACTGGATCCCACGTTGATGACAGTTTGTAGCCGCATTCCCGGTTGAAATTCTTGTGTTTCTTTATTTCAACTGCTTCACGCACAATTCTAGTATAATAATGGCGATCATTGGAAAGGACTAAAAGTTGATGTAACTCGATCCAGTGGTTTGATCCTGATTCTAGCAAGTGCTCCGCTATCGCTGATTTATACACCTGGCGATTTTTGACAGCTGCGATATGTTCTTTGACACGCTCAGCAATAGTCCGCTTGGTCTGTCCAATATAAGAGCTGCCGCAACTGCAATCGACCTTGTATACACCAGGTGTTTGATAGGGTATAGTATCCTTGACTGTTCCTACTTGTGAAGCTATCTTGAGTAGTGGAGTGAAGACGGTCTTAATTGTGTACTTCTTCAGCAAAGAACCAACCTTGTCTGTCACCCCTCTAATATACGGCAAGTATGCTCGTTGTCTCGGACGTCACGGGTGTTATACCTACGCGATTAAGTCCCGTTATAAAATTTAAAAATTCTATGGCGTTTTTGATGACTAATGTCCGTTGGTTGGGGCAGTCAACGTGTTTAATTTCCAGTTTTTCTTCAAACCATGTCGTCTATCGATAGAACAAACTTGTCTCAGGTTTTGACCGACTCTAAGACCCCGTTTACACCATGCAATTCTGCCATTTGCCACAGAATATTAAGCTTTTGCCCCGTTGAGTTTGAGATCTCAAGATGCAAGGATTGTATGACAGAATGGAATCGTGTTCGACGTATAAGTCTGCGTATAGCTTTTTTAATAATATCAATGCAGTATCATGTAACTATTATGATGTTGAAATTGTTCTAAGAACTAGACTTTTAACAAAACATAATTGCTACAGCGATGGGCTTGCAACCGTAAACGTAAACGTAAACAGGGTCACGACTGTAGATATAATAATAATAATAAATAATAAATAATGCTGGACATTGGACACAGCATCATCTAGCCCCAAACTAAGCATAGCTTGTACTATGGGAACCAGTTAACTGATATACTACTTATATACTTTTTATAATTTTTGTAATTTTATAGTGCAAATCCACACTTGGTATTTCATTAAGAAATGAAAAGTCTTATCAAAATTTTTGGATTCCGACGGGATTCGAACCCGCATCGATCAGACGATCCTCATAAAGCCGGAGTGCCTTACCGTTCGGCCACGAAATCCTACTTGCCGGGGTCCAAATTTTCGATAAGCTCATATTTTTCGGTTAAGCACCGATTAGCGCCATCTACACGTTCACTAGTGAACTCATGCTCATTGTCTGAAATTACATTGAGAATCAAATGACTAAGAGATGTCGCTTCTGCTAAATCTATAATTTTTGTAATTTTATAGTGCTAATCCACACTTGGTATTTCATTAAGAAATGAAAAGTCTTATCAAAATTTTTGGATTCCGACGGGATTCGAACCCGCATCGATCAGACGATCCTCCTAACCTGAATCCCGTCGGAATCCAAAAATTTTGATAAGACTTTTCATTTATATACTTTTTGTTTGTAAATACATACATATTATACATAGAAAAACCCAGACCAGAGATAAATATTTGCAGATCATACAAACATTTATCCCGCGGCGGGGATCGAACCCGCAACCTTCTGCGTCCCAATTGTCCCCAAGGCGTGGTAGACATTATTTCTGATCTTTTTATGTATCCTTTGAAGAGGTATAGGGAGGGTAGTCAGAGGTATGTCCAAATACATATTTTGATACATGCTCACATCTTGCAGAAGCTAACCATACGCAATACAACCGTATGGAATACTTTTTTAGCAATGTACCAAATATAGTATTCACACGTGTTTTTGACCTAGATGTTTTCGAAGGAACCTAAATTAATAAACGTTCATAACAAAAATATGCATACAATTCAAGTTTTTGATAAAATTCTGTGGACTCGGAAAAAAAGCCTTCATTTATGCACTGTCTAAACCACGCGTCATGTGTTTTTGTCCGGGCCATGTCGTCAAAGACTTTTCAACGAATGCTTTTGATTAAAAAAGTTTTGAACATGTTCCAGTGCTAATTGACAGCTTCTGATTTCCATTTCGTTTCACTCTTATTTTTGGTGAGCGTATTTTTTTGAAATGATTAGATTTTTAGAACCGAAAAAAATTATATTTGTTTTACAATTTTCGATACGACCGACAATAATTAGACTAAACCAAGTACTTGTTACTTTGTTTGTGTTAGTATCTGGGCTACCCATCTAGTCAAAAAATATTCCACCTGCTTAAAATATTGTTATGAATAAGATAAAAAAATGCATTATTTATTATTTCAATAGTTATATTAAATACCTAATTATTTTTTTATTTACAGTGGGTGAAAGCCCGCTTGGGACGCCGAAGGTTGCGGGTTCGATCCCCGCCGCGGGATAAATGTTTGTATGATCTGCAAATATTTATCTCGGGTCTGGGTGTTTCTATGTATAGTATGTATGTATTTACAAACAAAAAGTATATAAATAGTATATCAGTCATCTGGTTCCCATAGTACAAGCTTTGCTTAGTTTGGGGCTAGATGATGCTGTGTGAAATGTCCAGCATTATTTATTTATTTATTTATTTTAAGCAGAAATTGTACTTTTTAAGTCAGTATACGATTAATGAAAAAGAAGAGGCTCTACATGACTACCCCAATTACACAAGCAAAAGCTAGGATGAGACGGACGTTAGCTGACGGGCGTTTGTTGACGGGACCGTTACAGAATACCAAAGTTTTTATCCCCAACAGTGCATCCGGCTCGGCCTACGGCGAGATAAAAGTTAATGGTCCAACTTACCACGAATTATTCCCGAGGGCGAGGCATATTTTTTTTATCTCCCCTGTAAATGTTTCAATAATTTAGGCTGTTTTTTTAAGCGGTAATGTTTATGCTAATGCGTTTCCGCTGTCATTCTGGGAAGGTCATTGTTTGGGAAAATTATTATTATGTTTTGGTAGTCATACCTGTATATTAATAGACTAATGAGATTAATTTTGTGTGTAACATTTTGATAGTGGGTATTGTACGGTCGTGAACCTTAAAGACGGGAACTTTTAGATTAGAGCCGTGTAAGCAGAGTGGGATATTTCCATAAGTTTCTATTTTAGTCAATTTTAGAATCCTAGTAGCGTCCCTCCATCCATTCGCGTCGTAACTATGTGGATGCCAGAAGGACGGCGGCGTAGAGGTCACTCTCGGAAACGTTGGCGAGATGATATTGAGGCCTTCGAGACAGATTGGTGGAACGAGGCGGCGGATAGAGACCGTTGAAAGAGTTTGGGGGAGACCTTTGCCCAGCAGTGGGAAGACGTAGGTTGACAAAAAAAAGTAGCGTCCCTAGATAATAGCGATCCCAAGAAAATAATTATCAATGCACGGCTCTTGATGTAACAATAGGATAAGATTCATTTTAACGGAAACAATGATCCTTTTTATTTTACAATCCGTATTTATATAAACAAGGAAAGTAAAATATCATAGGTACTTTACTTACTACATTTTTGCATAAATACTTGTATACCAGCTTAAATTAAATGACGTAAATTTAATATGAATTATAAATGATTTCAAACCATATTTGTGCAATTTTAGACGTCAGCGATCTTTCCTATACATATATTTACATAAAAACAATATTTCTCCGTATTCGGAATTTCCAAATACGTCGAGTACGAAATCAATCGAAACTTCAATTCAAGACACAAATTAATTTATTAAGGGATCGGCCATTTTAATTCGTTAGAAGACTGTCTGACTCGATACGGAAACCACCCCATGAATTCGAATTGTCCGAAAGGCTTCAGTAAAAATAATATGAAGGAAAGAATCAAATCAATCAGCCACAACCTCAGTTTAGAATTCTCTAATTTTGTAAATTAAATTAATAAAATAATTCTTACAATTATAACATTATCACGATTTTTTATGTATATACTCTATAGATTGTCATCGAATATAATCAATAAAACCACAGATTTACACGCATGTGTTAAAACAGGAGAGACTCTATGCCTAATTTGCAAGATATAACCAGAAGCAAAACATAAAATAATCTACCTACATGAAATTTAAAATACCTACTACTAAATATCAAGGTAGTTTTATATTTTCCTATTTGAGAATGCAAACTAAAAATTGGATATGGTAATATGCAAGAAAACACATTAGATTCATTCAAATGGTGAGTATATTGAGTTTTTCAGGTACAAAGACAAAATCAAAGTAGAAAAGCATTTATTTCGTATGACTGCTGGGATCACATAGAATAGTCTTAAAACTAAGTTTACTCCTGTTCTTTCGCGACCAATACCGTGAAGAATCAGGGCAACAAACACGGTTTGGGGCCTAGCATTATTTTAGGTGATCCATCATAAAACAAAGTTATCAAGCTTTAGTGGGAAGCCAGAGAAATAACATTGAGGCTCATAAATTTAGATGCTCCTTAAGTACAAAGAATTAACACCTCGACAAAGAAATAATTATACGTACATAATCATGAAGATAAACAATGTGTACCACAACACTACTAAAGAATACACAGCATGAATAAAATACAGAACACAGAAATTATAAAAGTACTTACATGAAACATAATATCACATATATACACATACATAGTCACAATTGAGTAGAAGCATTTTATAGGTAAAGTTACAAAGTGGGTACTTAGCTTTTGTATCGATCTGCTGCTGCACACTGATTCCCATAATCATAGTCATATTCCTTTTTATACCCGACAAGATTGTAAAATGTCTGCCATGGATTTGTCCAATCAGAGACCACCAAACTTTGAGATTGAATATCTTTGTATAACAGTTGAATTATCAACACATGATATAGCTACATTGTTTTAAAAATCTAAACAATGATTATTACAACGTTTATGATTAGTAGATTGTGTTCCTTTTACCGATATTTACATAAATTCGGAACGACCAATCACAAAGCCTTGGAAATTATCTTACTACTCAGGATATTATATCAATACATATATTAGCGAGAGTATTTTAAAAAGTGATAGAGGAATTACACAATTTTTGTTATTAACTAATCTTATCCCTAGTACCTAATATCCTTAATTTATTCGTTAACAAAACACAACATTTCATTCAATTGTCTGCCTCTTATAGTAAAACAATAAAGTAACTATGATTAAAGCTTAATGATTACAATAACAAATCATGTTCTGATTAATATACTACTATAATAACTTTGTATATGTACTATTTAACTTATAACGATAAACTATACCACATTATCAAACATTTTATTGATACAAGTTTCGTTCAGAAACTGATTGACAAGATTTCGTTTACTTCGTATTATTGTTTGACTTTGACATCTTCAATCAATGTGTCGTTTCGAAATTAATATCTGTCACGGCCGTTCTGACATGTACTTCGTCCTCGAAGTACTTAGGTTATTTTAGACACGTAGGTATACTTAAGAGCCCTATTCTCATCCCTATCCACAGGCCTATCCACAGCCTTATCCACAGAACTATCCACAGGCCTGTTCATAGCCTTATCCACAGAGACCAAGTCACAGTCACATCCCTGTCCACATCCCTATCCACATCCCTATCCACATCCCTATCCACATCCCTATCCACATCCCTATCCACATCCCTATCCACATCCCTATCCACATCCCTATCCACATCCCTATCCACATCCCTATCCACATCCCTATCCACATCCCTATCCACATCCCTATCCACATCCCTATCCACATCCCTATCCACATCCCTATCCACATCCCTATCCACATCCCTATCCACATCCCTATCCACATCCCTATCCACATCCCTATCCACATCATTATTGTTTTTTAGATTTTCAGTTCATTTGAGAAAATACATCATGAGGAAAAACACAAGCACCTCTGGCTTAATACCGCCTTTGTTGAAAATGTTTTACTTATATAATTTGTGTATATGGATCTCATGTGTCTGCAATAAACGATTTATTTATTATTATTTATTATTTGGTCTTTATTTATACACACAGCATTTTAGTTTTCAAACCTTTAGTGTTATGTTTTATTAGTGAAAACGATTTTACGTTTCAAATTCATTTGCCTGAACACGTAAACGATGTTTACTTATTTTAAGATTCTGATTCTTCATTATTATTGTGTTTATAAACATCTACCTCGTAGATAAGTAATTCTATACACGGTATATTTGCATTGCAGCACGTGTGAAATCTGTTATATTTTTGTAAGGTAGTATTAAATAATTGTTTGTTTATTTACACCGCTCGACCAGCCTGACATATTATTATAAGTGGAAACTAGTATCTTCACGCTCTACTCACTTGATCTGAACAAGTTTGTTAACCTATTAGTCATTATCGAAGGAGTAAGAAATACGTAATATTAATAGGGATTAAATGTAAAAGTAAAAGTTCTCGACTTTTAAATTACAAACCTATTAATAATATATAGGTATATAATATAAAAATACATTTATATAAATATATATAGAGGTATGAAATAGTTTAAAGTTCTAGCTATTGGATGTAGTTTACCATGATGAAATCAAGCAGAAGAGGAAGATAGACGAGTAAGGAGAAGACCAACACACACGATTGCTGTCATACTATTTATGGAAGTTAAAAAAAAACGCATTAGTAAAGAAATAAATGGAGGTCCTCATTTCAAAAAAATAAGTTATAAGATAAGTTGATTGATTGATATTCATCAAGGTCACCAGGAAATGTGTTTTAAGTCAATTTTAATCTTAAATTGACAACTATCTGGATCATTATGGCCCTATTAGTCCAATCTACACTCAAGTTCTAGTTTTTAGGGTAATTTATAGTTTTAGTACTTGCAACATTTAACTCTTTTGTGTTCACATATTTTGATTACAAAATCTAGAACTGATCAAATTGCTACCTTATTGTATGAACTTTATACGATTGTAATCTGTTTTGTGATCTTTATAAATAAAATACAAATAAAAATAAATAAAAATGGAGTGGGTAGGATGGGTGATCAGCAAGGTAGTTCAAGTGAGTGAGACACTGATTCAGTAGATAGAAGCGTTACAATTAACGTATTCTGTACTATTGGGGTCTGATAAAAATACAATGGTTAGGTACTTGGCGACATTTATCACCTGGCGTTTTCGTTAGTGCAATCTAGCAAGTGGTTTTAGTCGCACCATCTTGTTATGAATTTAGGTACTAAATACTAAAAAAGACTTTTCAACATTTAAGTACATCCTAGTATAAAAAAAAAACAAGTAAAAGCCATTTTAGAAAATGTATAAAAAAGAAAATAATTATTGAAGTTTGCCTCTCAAACGGTCTGTATAATATTCACCAAAAGAACTAAAAGCAATTCACTGAATATAAGTCAAAACAACTTAAGAAAAGAAAAACAAGACAAACATAAACCGTGTTATTATTATTATTATTTTGAATAGCAAATCCTGCAACGGTCAACGCTTAAGTTTTTTTTTTTTTTTTTTTTTTTTTTGTGATGTAAACCTTGTTTTGTGGTTTATATTTAAATATCATGGGATATTGTCTTATATTTAAGGATGTTGTCAAAAGAAATAATTTTTGTAAGCATATTTTAGAAAGAGGTAAATTTGATGGTGAAGAGATCTTTAGAATAACTGCATAGGAAGTATTAAAACTGCATCGAATCATTTTATTTTCGAAATATTCATATCTGCATCGACTAATAATACTATTTACAAAACTTTAAACTGGATCGACACCGAGTTTTGAAATATTTCTATCTACATAATAATAATAAATAATGCTGGACTTTTCACATCATTATCATCATGTAGCCCCAAAGCAAGCAGAGCTTGTGTTATGGGTACTACCGATACACTTCTTGTATACTTTTTGATCGTTAATAATAAACACATACATACACAGATATTATTTATTTTAGAAATATTATGATTTTCATCGACTTAATGTACCTACTATTATTAAAAATAATCAATAATGCTGGAATTTTCCCCCATCATCATCTAGCCTTTTTGTTCGTTTATAATAAATACATCTATATATATATACATATATATTTCAAAAACATTAATAACTGGGTCGAATTAGGTATTCAGAGTTTCGAAATATTAATATCTTTGTTCGTTAATGATAAATACATACATATTTAACGCACATTTTAGAAACATTAATAACTGCATCAAATTATTATTTTTGAAACCGGGTATTTATCACGTACCTATTTTTATTATTTCTTTTTTTTTTCCGACGTTTCGGACGCATTGCAGCGCCCGTGGTCACGAATGAACAAACTACATCAAACTGCATCAAATTATTCCGAGTTTTGAGGTAATAATATCCTCATTGACTTTATTCGTTAATAATAAATAGATACATATTATAATTACAAATAATATAGTTTAAGAAATATCTATAACTGTATTGACTTATTGTACTAAGTACTATCGAAATATTATTTTCGGATCGACTTATTATACTACTCTCGAAATAATATTTTCTGGATACATTTATACGTTCGAAATATTATTATCTGAATCGACTTATGTATTGTATACTCCTTTCGAAATAAGTATTAATAACTGCATCTACAAAACACTCGTTTACAATACGGCTTAAAATAAGACTTACTTATAGTATTTCAGGGGTTTCTAGTAGTTGCTTCTTTTGTTGGCTTTTGCTGCCGTTGTGATGCAGCTCTATTTGAAGTTTAGAGCAAGCGCCTCGATGATGTTACCATTCTTGTCAGGATCGAAGAAGCCAAGCAGCACGGAATCGTCCTTCAAATGAAGAGATGACATGTCATCGCAGATTGCCACAAAAAGTTTGCTGATTCCATTCTGAAATTTGAAAAGGAATTTAATTGATTTTGTCTTAATCGTATCCCATCTTCTGATGTTAAAACAGGAGAGACTCTATGCCTAATTTGCAAGATATAACCAGAAGCAAAACATAAAATAATCTACCTACATGAAATTTAAAATACCTACTACTAAATATCAAGGTAGTTTTATATTTTCCTATTTGAGAATGCAAACTAAAAATTGGATATGGTAATATGCAAGAAAACACATTAGATTCATTCAAATGGTGAGTATATTGAGTTTTTCAGGTACAAAGACAAAATCAAAGTAGAAAAGCATTTATTTCGTATGACTGCTGGGATCACATAGAATAGTCTTAAAACTAAGTTTACTCCTGTTCTTTCGCGACCAATACCGTGAAGAATCAGGGCAACAAACACGGTTTGGGGCCTAGCATTATTTTAGGTGATCCATCATAAAACAAAGTTATCAAGCTTTAGTGGGAAGCCAGAGAAATAACATTGAGGCTCATAAATTTAGATGCTCCTTAAGTACAAAGAATTAACACCTCGACAAAGAAATAATTATACGTACATAATCATGAAGATAAACAATGTGTACCACAACACTACTAAAGAATACACAGCATGAATAAAATACAGAACACAGAAATTATAAAAGTACTTACATGAAACATAATATCACATATATACACATACATAGTCACAATTGAGTAGAAGCATTTTATAGGTAAAGTTACAAAGTGGGTACTTAGCTTTTGTATCGATCTGCTGCTGCACACTGATTCCCATAATCATAGTCATATTCCTTTTTATACCCGACAAGATTGTAAAATGTCTGCCATGGATTTGTCCAATCAGAGACCACCAAACTTTGAGATTGAATATCTTTGTATAACAGTTGAATTATCAACACATGATATAGCTACATTGTTTTAAAAATCTAAACAATGATTATTACAACGTTTATGATTAGTAGATTGTGTTCCTTTTACCGATATTTACATAAATTCGGAACGACCAATCACAAAGCCTTGGAAATTATCTTACTACTCAGGATATTATATCAATACATATATTAGCGAGAGTATTTTAAAAAGTGATAGAGGAATTACACAATTTTTGTTATTAACTAATCTTATCCCTAGTACCTAATATCCTTAATTTATTCGTTAACAAAACACAACATTTCATTCAATTGTCTGCCTCTTATAGTAAAACAATAAAGTAACTATGATTAAAGCTTAATGATTACAATAACAAATCATGTTCTGATTAATATACTACTATAATAACTTTGTATATGTACTATTTAACTTATAACGATAAACTATACCACATTATCAAACATTTTATTGATACAAGTTTCGTTCAGAAACTGATTGACAAGATTTCGTTTACTTCGTATTATTGTTTGACTTTGACATCTTCAATCAATGTGTCGTTTCGAAATTAATATCTGTCACATGCATCAAATCATGTTAATTATAATTGCAAATGCAATGTTTATTTCAACTATCATTGAACGACAGATACGGATAATTACATAAATAATCAAAATAATTGAATAATTTGTTTCAAAGTTTTACAAATGTGACACTAACTAACATGAAGTAGTTTTTTTGTTTCTTACTAGCTGTCCGTCTCGGTGCGGTCCCTCGGAAAAACCTCAATTCCCCGGGATAAAATATAACCTATGTTCAGCAGGGATAATGCAGGATTCTAATAATAGTGAAATATTTTTTTTTAAATCGGTCCAGTAGTTTCGAAGCTTATTCGATTCCGATAAATAACCAAACCTTTCCTTTTTATAATATAGAGTAGAAAACATACTTTTTTACGATAGGAATCTTACCTACTTACCTATAGCTTTAGACCCCTCGCAGACTGCAGACTATCTATCAGCCGATAGTTGAGACGGAACATACTTCGGCTTACTTCTCCATACTCATTACGAGCCGAAGTATGTTTCGTCTCAACTATCGGCCGATAGAAAGTCTGCAGTCTGCGAGGAGGCTAAGCCTCCTACCGCCTTATTAATTAGAAAACCCTAATTCTAGCTAAATCCGAGACTGCTCTCAGAACTGTTACTTCTTGGAGTAACATGATGAGTTTAAGGTTATTAATAAATCGGTAGTTATCTCGAATCAGTAATACATTTCTTGCATCGGGACTAGCGCGTGCGTTATGGCAACCCATAAAATTTAAAATAAAAACGAGTGAATGAACGAATATTATTATCATTCAAAATATTGTCTGTCTCTGTCACTAATTATATGAATGACAGAGATAGACAATAATTTGTATTTGATTATCTGTTTTATTCAAAGAGGTTAGAGGTTTTATTCTTCTCAAAATTTTTGGTCAAGTGATTATTGACCAAAAAGTTTTTAGTCATAAAAAAAGTATTTACTGTGTTTAGTCATTTTTAACTGTTTTTTTGTTTCTTGCTAATGCTAAATGATTTTTTACCTCAAAATCTATACTTACTTGGATTTTAAATTCAGGTTCTTCGAGATCATAAAATGAAATTGTACGAATATTGTAAATTTTCACTCGCCCCATTTATCGTAATGGTATCCATCCAACCTCATTAAATTTTTCCTCAAACCATCAACATATCCATCCTATTTGCACAACCTTTTTTTGGTTATGACATGAATATTATGAAGTAAAATGTCAAAATTCATGTTAGAGTATGCTTACTCCATCTCTATAATAGGTTGCACCTAGGCGTAACTCTTGCTCCGAGAGCAGCGTCGGATTAGCTTATTTCCTCCTTGGTCTTTATTTATTAATACAGATTTGACCTACTACTGCCTTATGCTTTGGATTAGCTCTAATCCCAACCAAGTTCGTGTTTATTAATAACAGGGCTAGAGAATAGGCATAGGAATAGGAATAATCAGGTTATTAAAAAATACGTTAGGATTTACGCCACATTCCTCGTATTGCATAAAGTTGTGGTTTGCTATTACCTACTTTATTTCACTAGACGTCATTTATTGCTAAGAAACGTCATCTGCTAGCCTTCGTGGCTTGAAAAACCAGTTGATTTCCTATATCGTGGAAGTGTGCCTTGCAAGCACGTGCGTATAAATTGCGTAATTTAATAATCAATTAATCAGGCGTCTTTGTTTTGCTGCGTCATTTAACCGTGGGAAACCTTACTTGATGATGCATCTTTTAACTTCAGGTCTGTCTCAACCAGGTAAGTAAGTTCTTATGAGTCAGCGGCCAACTCTGGTGACGGAGTTTTTAGGCCGCCATAAGGTCTCCGTCATGGCTTAACGACTTAAATAGCCGGGACTGACAATTTAACGTGCCCCCCCCCGAAGCACGGAAGCGCTCACCCATCCACTTACGGACCGTTTAGTTAGAACGTTGCTTAACTTCGACGATTTATCAAGAACGATTAAGCAAGCACGACCAAGAGCGCTTCAGGTGAAATATTGTAATAAACATTTTTAGAATACATAAAAGATCTGAGAGAATGTCTACCGCGCCTTGGGGATACAGTAGTGACCTTGTTTACGTTTTTAAAATGTATAATGTAATAAAAATAAGAAAACGTAATCCTCCTCCCTAATCATCATCAATGGCCTTTTTCATCTACAAGAGATGATTTATGCAGCGTCCGTTTGGTTGGTCCGGCACTTACGGAGATGGCTAGTAAGGCCGATACGGGAGCGACAGCTACGACCGCAAAGTGGACACAGATGTGTTCCCTGTGTTGAAGTTGGGAGTGAGGAGAGTGTGGCGCGCTGATGACGTTGCTCGCGCTTGTGAGCCAGTGAGTCGAACCAGGTGTTGTCACCACCTCCTCCCTAAATATGTGTTTTAATTAAGTATCTCGTTCAACGCCGTTATAACGATGCGTTTAAAAAAATTGTAGATAAAAATTTCTTTAAAAACTACACTTTATATCGACTTTAACTTGTTATGAACACTGTTATTATAAATTACAGTATTATTTTTATTGTTGTGGTCCAATTTGCGTCATCTTTCGCTTGCCATCTTGCCATACAAAACATCCTTGACGCAATGTTACTCGTACCATTTGTGAAGAACCATGCTAAAAAATGTGCTACTGTATTGAGACGGTTTAATTGGTTTAGATGTGTCATTATTTACCACAAATGGCAATCCCAAGTGACGCGTATCTAAAAGTAAGTCACATAACAGCTACCGTGTGTCATTACCATTAGCATTACACAATATCATAATGCATAGGCCTTGACATTGACATCTGACAACACTCAGAGTATTATCCACGTATTATCCTTATCCACAGGAAATATTATCTTTGGAGCCAAGCCGGCTTTGGGATTAGAGTCAAAGATAGAGGGGTGACATTTGCCTAGCAGAGGGACAGGATTTGGTGCTGACAAAAAAAAATGCGCTGTTTTAAGGTAGGACAATACTGTAGCATTCTCGTATACACTACAATTTTGGATCAGAAATGTTATTTTATTTAACCTCTACAATTTTCTACCATGGGTACCATCGTCCTGAGTCTATCATTTTTATATAAATACTATGATAGTAATATTCAACTCCCTGAGAACCGTATCATTACTGAGATAGCAACTTTGCATAGTTCCAAACAGGAAGCAAGCCGAGTAACTACAATGCTAATATAGAAATACGTACGCAATGTACGTCCGTCCAGTAAGGGCTCTGATAGCGAGAATAGTATTGTAAGGGTGTGTACACGGGAACGTTCAGTTGATTTATCACTTCACTGCAACACTTGTCTGAATGCATCGTTTAGATTTGTTAATCGTTCAGTTTCTAGAGGTTTGTCAGAGTCTTTGATGAACACACCTTAATTTTGGTCAATGAACTTTTAACATTTAGATGAGAATGCTGAGATGGATGTGTGGAGTAACTAGAATGGATAAGATAAGGAATGAGTACATCAGGGGAAGTTTGAAAAATGTAGAAGTATAAAGTTCGCATGGTATGGGCACGTCATGTCATGAGGAGGGATGAGAGTCATATAACACAATGAGTGATGAGTATGAATGTGGATGGATATACTGGTAGGGGTAGGCCTAAGAAAAGATGGATGGACTGTGTGAATGCGGAAATGATTGTGAAAGGAATGAGTTCTGTTATGACGATAGAGGGAAATGGAAGAAATAAACATGTTGTGCCGACCCCACTTAGTGGGATAAGGGCAGGAAGAAGAAGAAGAGAAGAACTTTTAACATTCAATGCATTCAATGAATTGCATCAAATAGCCGTGGCCCCAATGAGATAATATTTTAGATGCAGGCCAGGGGCCTATTAACCTTAGCCACTCCAAACAACCTCAAACGTTTTGTAATTGGTAAGGTATTTATTAAAGTTTCTTTATTAAAAGATATGTAGGCTGAACTTTACATATTTCTTTCTTTTCTTTATTTCTATATCTATACTAATATTATAAAGAGGAAAGATTTGTTTGTTTGTATGTTTGTTTGAATTAAATATGGCTCCGAAACTACCGGACCGATTTGAAAAATTCTTTCACCATTAGAATCCTGCATTATGAACATGGGCTAAATTTTATCCCGGGAAAGTGAAGTTTTTCCGAAGTAACGCGGGTAACACCGCGACGGATATCTAGTTTCAAAATATACTCAAAGTGAGATAAAAAGAAAAGGGAGCTGTGCACTGTAAGATCATGTATCAGTGTGAGATGGAAAATAAAAATATATTTTTATAAGGCCTTCTAAATATTTGTGCAAGGTTTCTTGAAGATACCTCCCACTATTATTATTTATGTATTATAGAT
Organism: Epirrhoe alternata; assembly: GCA_963565295.1. Classification (NCBI taxonomy): domain Eukaryota; kingdom Metazoa; phylum Arthropoda; class Insecta; order Lepidoptera; family Geometridae; genus Epirrhoe; species Epirrhoe alternata. The sequence continues at coordinate 3,536,532 of OY751381.1, read as the reverse complement.
GTTTCTACGTGTACACGCCCTTAACAGTCTCCCAAAGATCTGTTGTTATCAGCCGGTTAATATCCTCTGCTCCATCGCGCGTGGTTCCGGCCTACAACCATATCGAGGGTTCGTGGGGCTTAATGTAAATACATGTTGGTTGTCTGTTAGCCTAGGGATATAACATCATTCCGGAGGTCGTGGGATCAAAACCGGGGTTGTCTATTTCTTTTAAATTGCTTGCCTAGTTAGCCCATCTGTTTCCTTTTTTTATTTTTAGTTTTTCGAGTCTTATTATACGCATTTACAATAGCTCTGATTGGTAAAGAAAAAACAGTGTAAAGTGGGCTACAGACCATTAGTTTTAACTGACAGTTATAACTGAACAGCTGAACTGTTTAGTTAAAACATATCATGTGTAGACAAAACTGCGAACTGACAGTTGAACTGAATCTTCAAAATGTCATTAAAATAAAACTGTTCAGTAAAAACTGTCAGTCAAAGCCGCTTATGGAAACCAGTAACTGATTTCCTTACAAGGTAGTACCTATAATAATTAATTTCATTTTTATTCATTGAAACAATATACCAAATATTACATTAGCAGGATATTACACAATATTTCATAGGTTAGGTACAACACTTTGTAAATATTCCTGGTTTGCATTGCTACTCACATCTAATATTTTACAATTTATTCTGTGAAATAAGGGCTAACTAAATATCTTCAAAGAACCTTGAATAGAGACAAAGTCGTGATTCTGTTTTTTTTTCTAACTAAACATCTATAACGAAAAAAATATCACAAACATTCCATTACTTCATACAGAAGATACACTTAAAAGACTGCTCATAATAAAGTCTGTGAATAAACCATTCTCCGAAAAGGTTTTACAAATACCTCACATTCTTCTACCTCAAGCAATTCCGAATCTGCTATAAAGAATTCGAGAATACAATCTCGAATGCCGAGCTCTAATTCCCTTCATTACAGAGTGTCAGTTTATTAAAACCAACAAAAAAATCTGTTCCGTATAAAAAGGTAAAGGCGGGATAAGGGGACGTTTTCTAACTTGCGACATTAACTCTTGATATTTACACTCATATTATTGTTTTTTTTATGATGAATGGGTCGACTCTTGACCTCGAAACTTACACAGGCAAGAATGTGGTCTGCGATGGAGCGATCGGATATATAAGTGGTTTTAGATATAAGTTAATGTCTGAATAAAAGGCTTATTTATTTATTTATAACTTCTTAAAACCCATCTCAACTTGAAAAAAGAACTTAATAGCCTACATACATTATCAAGCACTCTTCTAGCTTAAAAAATCTTGGCTCTATTTAAAGAAATTGTCTAAAAAGATCTCATCCAGGATCCCCAGGTCGCTCCAACAGACTGCACCTTATGGCGGAATAGGGGAAAATTCGTATTCGCTCCTAAATCATGTCGAGACAAGGTTAATGGGGGTGAAACCCCGCGGCCCCCGGCGGTCACGTAGCTTAGACGAAATTTAATAAATTCCATCTCTATTACGTTTCTTTTAAACCCATAAATGCTTGTTTACCTGCAACCTGCAACGTATTTTTAAATGGTTGTGACTTTACGTTACTAAAACTACACAGTTTCTATGTGTTATGAGTTTTTCTGTGTCACGAGTAAGGACTGTTTTAGATACAGTATTTTTTTATCTGTCATGGTTACACACTAATATTATTGTCAACGCACAATTTTTGAGTTAATATCGGAAAACAAAAAAAAACTGTGTTTAGTATTACACCTTTTTTATTTTTACCAAAGTATAAAATCATCATAATCGATTAAGGCGCCGTCTTGCCATTGTCACGTGCCGACAAACTTCATTCCCGTCACGTTCCGTTACAGCATTTTCATTCCCAGCACCACGTTTTAATTTAAAAACTATTTCACAAAAATAATACTATCATCCCTCCATTACCCAGAGATCGGGTCTTTTTTTAGTGGGAGTTAATGGCGGTAAGGCGTAGAAAAATGGCTGCCGAAATGGAATGATTGTGCTTTGGCCATTATCCTCTATTGAAATTAGAAGAAAGTGGAGTTAAAGTTATGGGTTAAGAAGATACGCAATAGGTTCTATATTTAAAAGTTTATTACAAACTGTACATCCTAATTTTTGGTGACTTTTGAAAACTAAGCCTCCCTAGAGTATTAATATTTGTATGAACTGCCGCATGAACTATTTATTTCCTTCAAACTGCGTCCTCAGAACTAATTAAAATTGTTTATTAAGAAAAAAACTGAGTTTTTTTATCTATTCCTATTTATACATTTCCGTAAGAATTAAGAAGGTCATCCTCGTGTATGTGATATCCACAATAGGTTTTATTTCATCATCATCATCATCCGCAGCCTTTTTCATCCCACTGCTGGGCATAGGCCTCTCTTCGCTCTTGCCAACCTTCCCTATCTTGCGCTAGTCTAACCCATGTTCGACCTGTTGTTTTTATTATGTCGTCAACCCATCTAGCTGCCGGACGACCTACTCGTCTGTAGCCCTCCCGGGGGCACCACTCGGTAATCACTCTGCTCCACCGGTCATCACCGCGTCTGGCCAAGTGTCCTGCCCAACTCCACTTGAGCCCCAATATTCGCTTGCTGACATCGCTTACTTTAGTCTGCTTGCGAATTTCGGTATTGGGGATATGGTCTAAAAGAGTGATGCCGAGCATGGCACGCTCCATGGCTCTCTGTGCTACTCGCATCCTGTGCACAGTCTCCTTCGTGAGCGTCCATGTCTCGGCACCGTAAGTCATAGTGGGCAGAACACATTGGTTATAAAGACGGGTCTTCAAACACTGTGGAACAGAATGTGATTTCAATATGTCGTCCAGTTTGCTAAATGCTGCCCATCCCAGCTGGATTCGTCTGGATACCTCCTTGGCCTGCAATTCTTTTCCAAAAGATAGAACATGACCAAGGTACACATATGATTCAACCATCTCCAAGTTCTCGTTTCCAATAGTAATATTAGAAGTCGAGGACCTGGAGATGTTTGACATAACTTTTGTTTTGGTCATGTTCATCTTTAAGCCGACCTTCAGAGATGCTCCGTTCAGATCTCTAAGCATCTGTTGGAGAGTATCCATATTCTCAGCAAAAAGCACTAAATCGTCGGCAAATCTAAGATGAGACAGGAATACACCATTTATCTTAATTCCTATATTGTCCCATGCAAGCGTTTTTACAACATCTTCTAAGACAGCTGTAAAAAGCTTGGGTGAAATAGTGTCTCCCTGTCTCACCCCCCTCTTAATGGAAATAGGGTTGGTCAGGTTGTGTAGACGTACTTGCATTGTAGCAGTAGCGTATATTTCCCGGAGTAGGTTAACATAGCGACTGTCAATGTTACAGCGATGGAGTGAGTTAAACACGGCCCAATGCTCTATGCTGTCAAAAGCTTTTTCATAGTCTACGAACGCCATGCATACAGGCCGGTTGTACTCCTGACTCTTCTCCATCAGCTGCTTGACAGTATGTATATGGTCGATGGTGGAAAAACCACTCCGGAAACCTGCCTGTTCGACTGGCTGATATTCATCCAATAAGCGCGTGAGACGATTACCGATGACTTTGGCAAATATTTTATATATTTGAGAAAGTAAACTGATGGGCCTGTAATTACCTAGCTTAGATGTATCACCTTTCTTGTGAATAATGGTGACAAGAGCATTCTTCCAAAGTTTAGGTGTACAACAGTTAGAAAGAACGTTGTTAAAAAGTTTTTCTAAGACATCTATTACCGCTTGCCCTCCAGCGCGAAGAAGTTCGATCGTTATGCCATCTTCACCTGGAGATTTTTCACTCTTCATGCTTTTGAGTGTGTGCTCAATTTCTTGCTGTAAAATGACAGGAAGGTCTTCCAAATCTCTAGATGGAACAGGTGGGGCTCTTGGATCGGATCCTAGCGCCTGGGCATCATCGACTTGAGTTGCGTATAGGTCACCATAATAACTTTCAACTACTTCTAACATTTTCTCTCTATCAGTCACCGAGTTACCATTACTATCTGTAAGTTTAAGAAGTTGTTTTGAACCAGTTTTTAATTTTCTCTGAAATACCTTCGGGCCTTTATATCTTTCTATAGTTTTTGTTATTATATTTGTGTTATATTTCCTTAAATCTCTTCTTATTAATCTTTGTACTTTTTTATTTATGTTTAAAATCAATTTATGGTCTATTTCTGTATTTTGTTTAAGTTCTCGTCTCTTTTCCATTAAATCGCGGGTTTCAATGGAAAGTTTGTCTACTTTTTTATTGGCATTACCAAGATGTTTTTTGGTGGTTTCGGAGATTGCGTTACACAGTATTTGGTTGATCTGGTTGGCATCCAAATTTTCCTCGTCAAGACCTTCAAACTGATTTCGAAGATCTTCTCGGAATTGGTCTTGAAGTAGAGCGACCTCTGGTTTTTCGTACCTCTGCTGAGCGCAGGTCAATTTGGTTCTTTCTCTTCTTAGATTAAATTTAAATGTCGCTCTGACCATTCGATGGTCGCTCCCAGTTTTGAAACGTGTTAGGACAGAGACATCTGTGACAGTTTGTTTGTGGGAACAGGTTATATAATCCACTTCGTTTTTATATCTGCCACCTGGACTAACCCAGGTCCACTTCCTTGAAGGTCGTTTCTGGAAAAATGTATTCATAGCATAGAGTTTATGCTGTTCAAGGAAGTTGACGAGGGTCTGCCCACGGCTATTCCTCTGACCAAGTCCAAAACTACCTACACATTTCTCACTAACTAAAGGTGACCCGATTTTCGAATTAAAATCACCCAATATGGTATTATAATGGCAAGGAGATTGAGTGAGAGCCCTTTCTACATCCTCATAGAATTCTTCCACCTCGTCATCTGGGTGGTCTGACGTTGGTGCATATACTTGTACAACTTTCAATGAATATCGCTGGTTTAATTTAATGATAGCGAAGCAAACTCTAGGAGAGATGCTTTTAATGTTCTGAATTGAAGAAGCAAAGCTGCTACGCACCAAGAACCCTACACCACCGTAAGTGGAGTCTTCATGACCCCTATAATAGAAAAGATCTCCCGATGTCAACTTAATTAAATCTTCGCCTTTCCTCCGAACTTCCGAAAGACCAATGAAATCCCATTTAATATTTTCCAATTCGTTTTGTAGTTCGAGTAATCGTTCGTCCGTGCGCAGCGTCTTGGCGTTATAGCACGCCAAGGTCAGGGTCGTTGTGTTTTGGCAGCTGGGCGACTTCCAGAGATTCTTAGCACCCTCTGCCCCGCAGGTTTTATTTATAAAATGTAATTTTTTACACAATTAAAACTTCCTTAGATAAGTAAATAAATCAATTAACAAACATCAAATTATTTATCTACGCCAAATCAGATTCACAGTATTCAATTCAATTTAATTTTCACAAAATTAACTTGATATTCCGTCCGTTAAATTAAATTTCAGTCGCTTTTCAATTAGCAAATAAAGGTATTATTGATTGTTATTTTGTGTGACTATTAGCATTGATTGGAATGGTTATGATTACCAATAACCATTGTTCAATGACTTCCATGGCGTGGCAGGTCAGTGCTCGGTTGAGAGGTAAATAGTGCGACTTGTCTTGCGGCGTGGGACAAATCCTTCATCACAGGACGGCCTACAAGAGAGGCCAAAACTCCGTCACAAAGAGCCACACTTACTTTTTTGCGGTTAAAAATTAAGTATGCTGTCCCTGGACACTTGGGCGACATGAACATATCTCTCACATATCGAGGTTGTCCCGCGGTGCACGATGGGAAGACGACAAAAATGAACATACCTACAATTTTGGACCCATGAGGCAAGGACCGGAATGAATGGCGTAAAATAAGGGATTCTCTACACCCTATACGAAGCGCTCGTGGTCGTGCTTGCTTCGTCGTTCTTGATAGATCGTCGAAGTTAAGCAACGTTCGAAACGGTCTGTAAGTGGATGGGTGACCGCCAGTGGCATTTTCATCTGAGCGCTTCCGTGCTTCGGAGGGCACGTTAAATTGTCGGTCCCGGCTATTTAAGTCGTTAAGCCATGACGGAGGCCTTAAGGCGGCCTAAAAACTCCGTCACCAGAGTTGGCCACTGACTCATACGAACTTACTTACTTTTCTACACCCTACAGCTATCATTGGGATATTATTGGCTACGGATGATGATGTTGTCATTTTATTGTAAAGGTTTATACAGCATCACAGATAAGCAGCCCGTTATTCCAGTAGATCAGAAACTGATTACAGTACTAATATCAAAGGATGGCGCTGAGCTTAGTGAGCTCAGTCGACGTCATTAGTTTTTCCCAGAAATTACCACTTGAAAGAAAACCTTTGTCGGTCTTAGTAAAAAACATTTCTAATGAAAATTAAAAATAATGTTAATTTCTCTCTGTGACTATCTAGGTACCTGTTATAGACATTATGATAAACTTTATAAAACAATAGGAGCCAGATAGCCATTTAAAAATCATTGAAAACGATCTAAAACTCAACTAATCAATTGCTCTGCCAGAGAGTAGAGATTTGATAAAATTAATACCATTTCTGTCAATACTTAAGTTCTGGTACAATTACTTACAAAATCCTTGTATTTGTTGAAAGCAAATTTTCTCGTCTAGAAAAAAATGATTGTACAGCGTACGTGTTCAAGGTTTAAATCAACCAATGCTAATCCATCAGATTGGCTGAGCAACTCGCTCTACATAAACCAAAATCAGTCCCTGATTTCCTTATAAATGGTCGCCGCCTTATAACAGCCATAATTCGATAGAAAATGGAAATTGAAGTTCCCAACATCTTGGAACACTTTCACGTTCATATAATCTAAATCAAAGACGAATACAAATTTTAGCTGTGTTGCACGAGATGATAGTGCTTATTTTTTTGATCTGAAAGTCGCGGGTTCTGTGCATTAATATGCAGTAAGAGTGCAAAACTGTGATGAAAAATATCGCAAACAACTGTATTCTAATAGAGGGTGAATGGTTTTACGTAACTACAGTTTATTTTCAATAATCTTTTGTTAAAAACGCCTGATGGCAAACCTGTGAGTTAGAATACAATGACATATTTTTTTTATGATGAATGGGTCGGCTCTTGACCTCGAAACTAACAAAGGCAAGAATGAGGTCTACGATGGAGCGAGCCTACCCAGAAGGTGCCTATTAACTCTCTTCTTGAAAACAACAGGGTCATATTAATCTATTGATTGATAGTAGGTAATTCGCTAATAATATTTAGTTAAATGTTACTAAGGTGGGATGGGTTAATTAACGAAGGTAATCCACACTCACAGTTTCTTAGAAAACGAAGCTTAAGCATTCAGCTATTGATATCCAATTCAGAAGATCTTGAAGACGTGTATTGAGCTTGAACGATTTGAGAGGGACGTCCATTCAATGGACCCAGCCAACGTGATTTGTAGCTCGGGTTTTCTTGCCCTAATTATCGTAAGGGCTCACTGTATTCATGTCAGACCAAATGGGTGGTAAATGATATAAATATAGATCTACTAATCAAGTAAAGGTTCAATGGTCACGTTAATCTTATACGGTTTAAGATACGATTCTTTTAAGGTGTTCATTCAAAACTTTAATAACTTTTTGTATCACGGTCTATTCTGTTTCACGGTTCTTCTTGTTGCGTCGCAATTTTTCTTACCGATCAGAGTAATGAGAGCTCTCAGAAAAATGATTAATATTTGATGTTTTTAAAACGTATTTTTTTTACGTAGCAACTACCAATTATCTACCTTTATCAGCCAACCTATAAAACTTTGCAGGTAAGTAAATCAAATAACTTTTGCGGCCTTGAAACCTTACTAAGCCTACACAAACAAATTTTATAATTGGCCTCTCAAAGCATAAATAATCACCCACCTACGGACCCTACTCAGGGGTTAAATCAACCGTTAAGTTCCACGTTACGCCACCAGTAATTAACCTGGAGTCGAATGCGATTCTAGATCATTTATATAAGTCCGGGGTCAAGGAGGTTAAAATTTGCTGTAGAGTGCACGTCATAAATATCAGGTTAAATTTAATTTTTAACCTGGCTAAAGTAGAGGCTATTCAGTTCACTTTATCAGATTAGTATTCCAAAGAAATGACTTTTAAGTTTTTTCCATCATTTATTTTTGCTCAGTGAATAGAAATGAATTCGAATTTTCACTTTCAAGCTCACTGATTAACTTTGAGTCAAAGCATGCCAAGACTATTTCATTTGTTTCGTTTTATTTGGCATATTGAACATTTATTTATCCCAGCTTATATGCGGTTCATACTAGCATTAAACCCTGTTAGTACTAGATTTATCCCTCCTTAGTTCCGGGCACTGGTCGTTCTGAATCAGACATCAATCTTTAAAACTGAGCGTGCAGTTGACTCCGCCATTTGGAGCTCTATTCAGGAGGTCATAATTTAACACCCGTTGAACCAAGCAGAATGATGTCTGATCTAGCTGCAGAGATTAGGTACACAAACTAGGATGCTAGGTTGTTTGCTATATGTGTAAGTAAATTGATCGCAAGTTAGTTGACTAACTTTGTTTGCAGTTTTTCGAGAACTTAGTGTTTATTACAACTAATGTAATGTTTATAAACACTACTAATTAAAATTGTACTGTCAATTACCTAGTTAAATAAATAAATATGCATTGTATAAAAAGTGTCCTCTTGTGGTGTAATAATGTACTTATTAACAATAGTTATTTTAAACCAAAAGGATATGAAACAAATATAAACAGAAACCTTTCCATTCATTCAACAGCTGTTTCATGTACCTATCGTGGTAGGTACTAAAGCGTACGCGTAAATCAATGCTCCAGGGCAATCATCATCATCAGCCTATAGCAGTCCACTGCTGGACATAGGCCTCCCCTAATGAGTGCCATTGCGCCCTGTCCTCAGCTCGACGCATCTAACTTCTGCCAGCAGCCTTTCGCAGATCGACACTCCACCTGGCTGGAGGGTCGACTACGTTTGCCGAGTCGTGGTCTCTACTCAAGAACTCGTTTACCCCAGCGGTTATCGGTTCTTCGGCAGATGTGGCCAGCCCACTGACACTTCAGCTTGCTAATTGTCTGAGTTATGTCGACAACTTTGGTTCTATGTTGGATAGTCTCATTGCGGATTCTATCCTTCAGAGAAACTCCGAGAGACGAAGACAGCGGGCATCGCCGTAGGGCGCAGGTAGCTAAGCCATTTTCATAATCCATACTATCCATATCCTTACTAATATTATAAATGTAAAAGTAACTCTGTCTGTCTGTTTGTTACCTTTTCACGCCTAAACAACTGAATAGATTAGGCTGAAAATTGGCACGGATAAAAGCTTTATCCCAGGGAAGGACTTATGCTACTTTTTATCCCGTAAAACAAAAAAACCCCGAGGGACCGCGGATCACACCGCGGGAGCGCAGCTTCATAAACGAAGTAAAGCCGCATAATAAAAGCTAGTTGCAAAATAAATTCTCGATAGTTTACAGTAAATGGTAAAGTGTCGTGTTTCGCACAGTCGCAACGGGGCCGAAGTTTTGTTAGTGTCATCCAGAGAGAAATTTAGAAATTTAGTGGTACTTCGCCATTGCTCTTGGCAGTTTGTTTCTTATTCTTTAATCTCCAGAGCTAGATAGCAAACCGCCATCTTATTTATAGCTAACAACTTTACAGTTTTATTTTCGTAATATGTTACACCAATTTACTGTAAGAATTTTAAAAGTATTTTTAAAGTATGTAAGGGGAATTTTAAGCGCGAGTATTGCCGTTACTGAAGCCATATATTTGAAAAATTGGTCTTTTAAGAGCTTTAGGAATATCTATAAGGATTATTCGCAATTTACTGTGTCTAGTGACAAGTAAAGGAGTGGATTTTCTGGATAGTTTTCCTGTACTCAAACATATCCTGTAATATGTGGTAACTTATCCAGCGGAGGTCGTTGTCGAGGAGAGATAGGAATAGCCTCAACTGTAAATAATTTGGTTAAGCCTAGTAGATACGTCTTAGTACACTACTCTACCATATTTTTAAATTACTTTTAATGTTTATTGAGTTTAGCAACAATTTGGATGTGACTTTTTATAGGTATGACTTTTTGTACGCGTCGGTACGAAACTTTTTTTCAAAAGTTCTCCTGTTCTCGTCATGTCTCTCTACAATTTTATTCTAACTAGATACATCCAATAAAACTCATTAAAAACATAGATACAAACCAAGCTAATAAATGCGTATCAAAAAATGGTTTGATATGAAGGGATTCCAGAGACAAATTCGAATCAGAAACCATTTTCATATATTCTGGGGAAAATGCATATAAAAATACAATTATGTTCACTGAACCTTAAGCAACCGCTATTTCTGGTCCTAGTTTATTGGACATAAATAAACCTGTTTTTCCCCACCGTAAACAACATCCTAACATAGCAAGGTGAACACAATATTCCAGAAAAATGAAATAAAGTTACCTAAAAATACGACACCAGTAGGCTTAGGCAGCGGTCATACTGGATAATGCTGCTACGGCCTTTTCTGTACAAATAATTGTATTGCATCACTCTGAGTGTTGTTCAGAGATAGGCTAGATTTCTTTCACTTTACTAAATGTGACCTGAACTTGACGTAGGAAAATCATATTCCTAAAACAACGTTGAGCGAAATAAGACAACTACCTACATAGAACCAAACTAAGCTAAGCTTGTGATGCCTCCAGGTATGAAACACGATCATTCGAGATTGTAAACTGTGTTGAGGAATTTAGGTTCTAGCATCCATTAATTTTAGCTCTATTGAATACACGGCGAGGGTGTGAAGTGAATATGCTACCTATTCAAATTATACTAGGTTTATCAAATGATAATAAACAGTTCCTAGAGGAATAATTTTAATATCCGAAGAGAACGAAATTATATTTCAACTTAGAGTAAGTAAATGAAATGTGTTTTTATTTTCAAGTTCGATGATTTTCTTAGAATAACACTTTTGACTATGGAGGGAGTGGGGGGAGGCTTATGCCTAAGTAAGTTAGTTCGTATGAGTCAGTAGCCAACTCTGGTGACGAAGTTTTTAGGCCGCCTTAAGGCCTCCGTCATGGCTTAACGACTTAAATAGCCGGGACCGACAATTGAACGTGCCCCCCGAAGCACGGCCTTTGTCTAGCAGTGGGACACTAACGCCTGTAAAAAAAACACTATTGGCAAAATGTATACATTGGTAGGTATACCTAACTGAAAGGCATAAATAATAGACCAAAAAGAGACACTAAGTAGCTTTTGTATCCAGAAAATAATAACATTTCGTTGCTTTACTCACATTGTATTGGTATGTTTTTTGTGTGAACATCGCGCCAAATAGAATAACACAATTTATTTTTACAAAAGTTGTTTTTGACGGCAAAGAAAATGTACTGTTGTGTGATGCTTTTAGTCTGGCCATAAGACTTTGTTTATGAAACGACAACATGTTCCTTCACAATACTATACAATTTTTATTATCCAAACCCGGAAGACAGATGAATATGTTTTTCGTATGAAACTATGGCTTCAGCGGCACTAAGAAAGTATGAACTACAAATTTTCAATTAAAACTCAAAGCTTATATTGTTCCCAGACACAATGTTATTCATAAGTTGTATTAAATTACACGTTTAATACCATTGTTGCTTCCTAAGACCTCGTTTACAGTGAATGCAGTTCTTTTGTTGACTTGAAAACGGGAAAAGAATCTTCAAGATTCTTAGGTAGAAAAGTCATTTTGAATATGACATTTTGCAAAGGTCTAGCTTTAATATGTATCATAATCATTTATTTAGGTGTAACAATCTTGGGTACCTAACTATAGTTACAAATAATACCTCAGAGTACCTTATATTCACTTACATCCTATAAATATTATAAAGGCGAAAGTTTGTAAGTATGGATGTATGGATGTATGGATGTTTGTTACTCTTTCACGCAAAAACGGCTGGACCGATTTGGTTGAAATTTGGTATGTAGATAGGTGATACCCTGGATTAACACATAGGCTACTTTTTATCCCGATATTCCCGCGGGAACGGGACTTACGCGGGTGAAACCGCGGGGCGCAGCTAGTAACTAATATTCTTGTTTAGGCAAATAAAATAAGTTGTAACAACAGATTTAGTTTAGTAATAAAAAGAGAAAAATAAATAAATAGGATAGATAGATAGATAAAAAAAATATTTGGGAAAACACACACACGGACGAACATAACTAGGTACATAGTAAAGTGACACAGTGAAGGGTTATTGCAGGTACAAATTTGCAAGTCAGCGGGTGCGCTAGCTCCCACCCTAGGATCATGCGCTACAAATAGTTTCTAAAACCACTGTTCTTTAAAACGTTCCTTACGACCTTGGATCAGAGCCATATATTAAGTCCAGTAGCTGCTTTTGTATAATATGTTCTAATTAATCGCTGTAAAATGTTGCCAGACTGGTTTTGGTATAAATGCGTTAACGGACTGCTCTGAATCGTCTCCAAGACAATAGAAAATTGCCAGCAAAACAAAAGACTTAAATTAAATCTTGGTGCTCCGAGATCACTTAGAACACATAGGAACTAAAATTGTTGAAAAGGTTTTTGTTATTGTTTATGTGTCATTAATGTAAGCTCCCGTAGCAACTCCTATAATAATGCTGAGAATTTTCAGGAGTAACAACGATTTGATGAGTAACAATTTATTGACCTTAAGCTGCGTACCTACGGACTACGCGTTCCAGCAACGCGTATACATTTTGTTATTTTACATCGACTCGTGCCCGTGTTACAAATAGAAATGGAATAGAAATCGAATCGACAGATAACGCTGAGACTATACCTGCGCCTAATAGCATTAATTGTCAAAACTGCATACATTTTATGTCGAGTATCGCGGCACGTGAGTTCCTGGCAGTAGCCAGTCTGGCTAATGCCAGGAACTCACGTGTCACGTCAAACTGACGATTTACATGGAGAATTTCTATTAATCGTATTAACCTGATCGCACACTAGACGCGCCGTACGCGCCGTAGTCATTTTTCTATACAAAAAATGCTGATGACGTCAGAAAATGCGTCTCGCTTCTGACGTCAGCAGCATTTTCTCTATTGAATTGACAGTTCGGCGCGTTTGGCTCGACTGGACTGTGCGACCACCCTTAAATTAGATATTGTTTTAACCCTACAAGCATTTATTTTTAAGCTTCACATTCACTGATAAAATACTCGAAAAACATTATTTGCGTGTTATAATTGGTAGTTCAAACAAATAATAAAATTCCTTCAATCTCAAGAACAGACTGGACTATTTTATGCAAAAGCGAAGCAGTCTAAGTGCAGAATAATTTAAAGTTATGACACAAGTTGGGATGTAGATGATTCTGTGGAACTTGACTGAGCTTAGACTGTGTAATGCGAATTAATTTTAATTAAATCCCTCTTGCTTGTTCAGCTATGCATTTTGTGGTACGATTCTGTAGAGATTCAATATTAAATTTTCATTACAAAATATTTTCAGAGCGAGCTTTTACTAGCTATAACTGCCAAATTATTTAGATAAAATCATGATACAAATATGTTTTTACGTTATCTGACTAAAATTATCTCATCTAAACATTATAAAACTCCTGATTCAAATCAGTTTGCTAAGTTTTAATCAAGTCCAAAATATTAAAAAAACTGCCATCATGTTGTTTTTAAGAAGAGAGGTTAATGCACCATCTGGATAGGCTCGCTCCATAATATACCTGCCTCATTCTTGCCTGTGTATGATTCGAGGTCAAGAGCCGACCCATTCATCATAAAAAAAAGCAAAATACTCAATTTTTAGGTCGATTCATTGGTAAATTATCATCATCATCTACAGCCCGATCTAGCCCACTGCTGATGGGCATAGGCCTCCCTTTGCTTGTGCCATCCAACACGATCTCGCGCCAATCCCATCCATCTACGTGGACATGGACGCTCATACAGGAGGCTGTGTACCGCTTGAGAGTTGCACAGAGAGCCATGGTATCTGACTTGTAGACCGGGTTCCTAATGTGGCGATCCGAAAGCGTACCAAAGTTCAGGACGTTGGGAACCGCATTATGGATCTCAAATGGAGCTGGGAATGACACATTGCGAGGCGAGGTGAGGACCGTTGGAGCGGTGGCGAAAAGAAGGCTATCGAAACATTGGACGTCCGGCGGCGAGATAGGCAGATGACATAATCAAGGCAGTGGGCCGTAGATGGATGGGATGGGATTGGCATTGGTAAGTACATAACCTGTATAATTTTCGTCAAAAACTAAGGTAGCATAACCTTTTTTATTCTATTCTAAGGTATAATCAGATTATCATGACCTACGTTGTCCCATTATTTAAAGTATTCGATTAATTTAAAGGACTATTGAAAGTTATTTACCCAATAATAAATAATGGCCTCTAATTTTTTAATGTGGTAGGTAAGTCATTTGAAAGACACTAGCGGCTAGACAATAAACTTTTTTTTTGTGCGGCGAAATTGAAATATAAACCAAAATAATGAATTCAGCCAAACCTACGTATCAACAAACTTTTACATTATCTATTATTAAAAGTAAAAAAAAGTAAGTAGGTATATTATTAAAAATGAGATAGTGTGACTACTTTGAAATGCCTCATAATGTCTCTTTTCGTTTTTATAAGGGCACAAAAATTAACAAATTGTAATCACATCACAAACACTCGTACAAATAGATACATATTATTTTTTATAAACCTTGATGGTATTAGTTTATTGATGTCTCTAATTACTAGTTTGAACGATAAAAATAGTAAATAAATTATCCTTCGACACTACATCGAACTTTGTTTATTAATTCAAACCTAATAACCACTTTATTACGATAAAAAAACGTTCGACCCCTGTGCACCCTTTGCGTGTGAAGGAAACGTTAATTTCACCCCTGTTTTAATTTTCATATCATCCATATGCCACTGCACTTGTTGTTATGTTCTCACGGTGTTGTGTTTTATATACCTACGAGTATATCAAATGTGTGAAAGCAAATGGGTTAATTTTAAACAGCGATTACTTGAGTACAGTTTGCCGAAGAATTGTTTTCATTTCTTAGTTTGAGTAAGACCCCTCGCAGACTACAGACTTTATAGATAGTTGAGACGGGCTATATTTCTTCATACTCATTACGAGCCGAAGTATATTCCGTCTCAACTATAGAAAGTCTGTAGTTTGCGAGGGGTTTAAGTCATCATCATATTCCTGTTTTTCCACTAAGGGGGTTATAGTTTAGTCTTAGAATTATTCCCATACATTACGAGTTGATCATGGCCTCATGAATAACTCAGATAAAATTATTATGTAAGTAGTAAGTAGGTATATTATTATTATGCAGTAAATATATTATTATCTACAATAAATTAAGTGGATATTGAAGTTAAACATTACTGAAAATATTTTTGTTGTGGACTTCATAAATAAATAAAAAGCATTACTGTGTAGCCTGTCTGTTTGTAGCGTTGCTAATTTGTATATTTCAGTAGACTTGTAATTACATACTAAGTTATTTATTAGCCTACAGTACTCATATGTCCACATGGCTCTCACAGTGAGATTATAGTGTCGTCATTCTACAACTACTGGGTTTGCAGAACATACTTTTATAAGGAATGCAGAGTTTTTATTAGAGAGTGTACCCAATGATGTTAAAAAACGTCAAAGTCAAAGTCAAAAAGCATTTAGTCAGTAGGACTGCTGGAATCACTTAGAATAGTATTAAAACAAATTTTACTTTTGTTCTTGCGCGACCAATACCGTGAATAATCAGGGCAAGAAACACGGTTGGGGCCTATCACTCTTTTAGGTGATCCATTTTAAAACTAGGTAAAAAAAGTTACTATCCTACTGGGACTCGAACTCGCGATTGTCTCACTCAGAAGTAGAGCTCTATACAATCACCGCCATGCATGCTGATACAATGTTTGACGTGGTTTGACGAAAAAAGGAATAAGTTTCTCGATCTTTGCCAAAGACAATTGTCAGAGATTTTCTTGCTAATGAGTTCGATGTTTTTGCATTTTTTTTCAATCTCAAAAATGCCCAACGTGCCTAAAGAAGTTTTCACTTCAAAAATAAGTGAAACAAAAAAGCGTGTTGACTTGGCCTAGTGGGTTCTAGACTTTCAATCCGAAGGTTCCGAGTTCCAATCCTGTATAATGCTTAGGTTATTTTGTGTTGTAATCATTTAAAACATTGTACAGATTAAAAAAGTTATTAGCACCGTTATCCGTAAAGTTTTCATCTCAAATTGCAATGGAATACTTTTTCACGTTGTTGCTTTGATTTGACAGCACTATAAGCCAAATTGATAAATTCCCCGTCGGCAATCAAACTTGGAATTATTTGGTTTCAATTAATTGTAATTCCTGCATTTGTGCATTTGTATTGATATTTGAATTCAGACGATTGTACTGAATTTCGATAGTTCTTCATTTCGACACGTCGCTAACTTTGATGATGGCCAGGATATGCTTTTACACAAATAAAGAATACCTACGTCAGAGTGGTGCAGAGCAGATCATTGTTACCAAAGTCATACAAAGATGGACAAGTCTTTGGATTTGTAGTGAACTGTATTTTTAATTTTTATTTTAACGATAGATTTTTTTTTTAATTAAATAGGTCAGCATTTGACCCCACTCTGCCTGATGTTAAGCAGTAGTGAGGTCTAAGATGGAGCATGCTTACCTAGAAGGAACCTATTTACTCTTGATTTGAAGACCCCTTTATTGTACTTTTCGGGAAATACAGAGCCCGGCAATGAGTTCCACAATTTGGCGATTGATGGATGGCTGAGATGATGATGACGTTACTATTCTTCTAACAAACAAGAACTTTTAATTGTTTTCTCTAGTTATGAAAAAGCGCCACATAATATTTAATGTAGTCTTACAATTTTGAAAGAAAGCCTAATCGCAATCGTAAAATATTAGTATTCAGACTTTGAAAGCTGTTTTTACAACAAAGTTCTGAACGAGTGGTAAACGCGGTAATGCCCACATAAAGTCTACTGACTTGTTTTTACCGAACTGACCATCGACTAAATTATTTACGATGTCGTTAACTTGTTAAAGTAGCTGTAAATTATACTGATATCATCTTTACTACCGTATTTTTTTATAATTTTTGTGCTGGTAAAAGTAAACAAGACGTTAAAGGAAAGTACAATATTTGGCGATTAATAGACTATCTGGTGGGAAAAGCAACCTTTTTCGCGCTAATAGCTGTTACAAACAAGTGTGGAGGAAGGATTTAAATTTCGACTCTTTTCATGCATTTCACACACATTTATTAGGGTTTATACTCACTTCTTACTTCAGATGGTGGATCTTATTTATTACAAAGGCTTTTTTCATAACCATAGTACTTTCGTCTCATTCACTCTCATTGCATTCTTCATACATTCTGCTGGTTCAAGCAGAAAAAATGTCAATTTACTAGTTTTCTCGTAGATAATGGTTTATTCCGGTAGGTTATTTCCTGACGTATTATAACTACTACGTGAAGCCTTGTACGTACTACGCGTTCCAGGCTACGCGTTCACGCGTTTTTATCGTCAAAATCGTATACATTTTGACATCGAGATGCGCGAGCCTTGGAACGCACATTCCGTACGCAGCTTTCAAATACCTTGATAATTTCATCAGCCTATAACAGTCCACTGCTGGACAAAGGCCTCCCCCAATGAGCGCCATTGCACCCTGTCCTCAGTTCGACGCATCCAGTTTCTGCCAGCAGCCTTTCGCAGATCGTCACTCCACCTGGCCGGAGGGCGTCCCACACTACGTTTGTCGAGTCGCGGTCTCCACTCAAGAACTCGTTTACCCTAGCGGTTATCGGTTCTTCGGCAGATATGGCCAGCCCACTGCCACTTCAGCTTGCTAATTCTCTGAGCTATGTCGACAACTTTGGTTTGTGACAATGTAGTAATTTATGATGCAATCAAATTTGTAAATATTTATTCAACATTTCTCCGAAACGTTTTAGCAATAACCTACAATCGATCGTTGGAGCAAGCTTTCAAGAAATTGCATTTCAACGTCGCATAGTGTCGCTCCGAGCCATATGTTGCAACTTGAGTTTTCCATTCAATTTTATTTACTTCCTTATAATGGTGGGCGCACACGAAACTGGACGAGACTGAATTTTGTTTTAGAAGTGTTATTTCTATTTTACACGCCAAATGCTGATGAAACCTAGAGTCCATCCGGTCGTTGGTTTTTATTTATAAGAAAACTTTTTTTTTAATTAAAACACTGTTGTAAATAAATATCTGTAGTGAGACCAAAAGCCATTAGGTAATATATTAGGTAATGTATACTTCAAATTATTTATAAATATTTATAATAATTGTAATATTTATGTATGTTTTTATGAATAAATTGAATTGAAATACTAAAATCTAAACATACTGAATAATTTTTTTGGGATAAAAAAATTGCATAGTTTGTAAACGAAGAACTAAGATTGCAACATAAAAGCTGATTTATCTTTGTTTTATACAAATTCATTCATCAGTTTCATGGTTTAAAACACACCCGACATTTTACTTGAATATCTGACATGAGTTTTTTAAACTTTGGTTGCGTTTTAATTCTAGCGCCCAATGTGCTTAAACCATTACTGGGAATAAACAGATGAATCAATAAAATGGAAGACAAGGATAAAGTTAGCACTTTCTGACTTCTAGAAACTAGATGATAACAAAACAAACCGATACATTAAAAATACCAATATATTGTTGGTGTTTGTGGAAATATTGATACCGCAAAACAATGCTAGTTTTTAACCTGCTTAGGTAGGTAATTTTATTTACAGTGTATCTAAATCTAACGTGAACATCAGAAACCTGTATGGCCACTTAAGAGACCTGGATGCTATATGCTTCTTTTTATTTGTGCCGGTCTAGTTGCAGGGATATTCACAAAAAAGGTAGCCACAGGGAACTATCAGAACCTGTGGCCCTGTGATGTTAACAATCTAACTGCCACAAAATAGTTTCAAAACTAAAGGAACGACAACTACAAATTGTAGCTTAGCCATTTGTGTTTCACGTTTTTAGATGAATGCTCAGACAAAATAGAATGGACGAGTTATTGACAGAATTCCCCTTTCAACATTTCCTGCTGGTTTTTGCGGGGGACGAGATAGCACACGAACGCATTTTACACACACTTATGCATAAAAAAATTACAATAGACCCTCATTTTTACACACTTTTTTGCAAATTTCGTATGACGTACGTACGAGAAGACGTACATGATTCGGAATCGTGTACATTTTGACAGAGGGGAAATACAAGGTAAAGGCTCATCCCGTCTTTATGATCTAACGATGAATGCTATCTTAATGCCACTGATGACAAACATTTCTGAACGTTACAAAAATAAAATCAACAACGGTGCATCCATGAACTGTTCATTTACGTCTCTCAGTTCAAAGTCCTTCACTAATTCGCACACTGTGGAGTGTCTCCAAACTTCGGGAAAGAACAATTTCAACTGCAGAAAGTTCTCGAACAACAGCTTTGCGCCATTCGTCGTCACGTCTCACATTTTACTGTACCTTCCCGTGAAGTTTTCTGGAATTTTCTCTTTGTAAACAGCACGAGATAGGTTATGCGGTTCGAAATAGAAGTTGGAAACGGTATTTTGTGCAAAAAGTGCTTCCAATTGAACTTTTAATGTCCTTGGAATCAATATCTAGACTACGATACTTGGCTAGTTGCTGAACCACAGGAGTCCTATTAAGTGGTTGAAAGGGTATATACCTACGTACAATAAATCATAAACATGAATTTAAGCGCCAGCACATAAAGTATTTAATCCACCTATAAACCACTCACAAGGGAGCCATCACGCAAGTATAAAATAAAATAGGAACTCGTTAAGGACTTGTTAAATATATGAGAACAGCATGCAGCAAGTTTGAAGCCTCTGAGTGGGGTGCTGGTACACGACTGTGAGTGTCGCGGCATGGCTGTATCAAAATGGAGACGAGAAACTGATGTCGCAGTTAACAATATTATTATTAGTATGCGTTCTTCAGGTTCAATAAATACATTTGTGTCAAAGCATGCCTTACTTTCAGGAAAGAGTGAGGCATGCTTTGACACCATTTGGAAAAATCGGGTCATCAGGAGACTACATCCTAGTACACCGTTATTTTAGATTTTCAATTTTAAACCTATAAGATTTTTAGTTGCTACAATGTTAATTAACATCCTGCTTTCAAGTACATATTCTAAATGGGGTATTTTTACATACATTCGAACAATACATTCAAAAAGGCAATACAATAAACTTACCGTCGTCACATCAGGGTCACGACTGTATCCCCAAGCGCGGACATTCTCTCGTATCTTTAATGTATTCCAGATCCTTTGAAAATGTCTAAGGGTAGTCAGAGGCATGTCAAAACACATATTGTAATGCCCACATTTCGTCGTCAATAACTAAATAAAAGTTCATGCTACTTAAGATAAGCTACATAAGCATAAACAAACCAAAGGTCTCGCGGTATGCCATGTCATTTGCAACATGGTGTGAAAGAAGCTTTAGCGTAATGGGCTCTTATCGGAGCCAATCGCTGCTTTCCATCGAAATTTTCTTTTCGTTGGCACACAATTAGCTTTGATAGCTTTTTGTACTGCGTCATGGTTGCGTGGTAAGTATGTTCGCATAAAAAAATTTGATTCGTCCCTCGGTTTTCTATTTTTTCATAAAAAAAATATTCCTAACTTTTAGTACCTAATACTTAGTGTAAAACCGGGATAGATGCCACACTTTTTGAAATAGTCTCATAATTTTAAAACAGTTAATTTACCATAAATTATCTCAGTTAATATAACTAGATTAATGTTTTATCTTATACTATGACTTGTTTTTATTGACCTAACAATTACAGATTTTGCAGAAATTAACTTTTTGCAAACCCTTTTTTTTTGAGGATAGATGCCTACCTGGATGATAGATGCCCCACCATGAAAATGCTAAGAGGGATAGATGCCCTATCGAATAAAATTAGTAAATTTCATAGTTATTAAATATTTGATTAGTTCAAGATATTACTCGAGTTCGCACTTCTTCCTTTTTTGTATTTTCTTGGCATGGTTCACCTGCAATCAGTAGACATTAATTAAAATACACGTTAGTCAAAATAAAAAGGTATTTATTTCAGATAAATCACAAGGATCACTTTGAAACGTCTTAAAAGCTAGGTGGCCAACGTCTTAAAAGCCTAGAAGAATCAGGCAACATAAACGGCTATCTTTTTTTTTCGGTGATCCTTTCCCATATGTTTAGGTACATGCCTCTATGGGCATCTATCCCTTCAAAAATCGGGGCAACTATCCTTTTTGATATGGATAGATGCCCTTTCATTTAAAAAAAAAACTAAAACCAAAATAACAATGATTTTCACCTAGGTGTAAACCTAATGAACCAGTGTATTGACATAATAAAAAATATAGCAAAATTTATAACTACATTAAAAGTTATACTACGGCAAATACTCACCTCTGAAACAGTCGCAGCGTTCGCTGCGGAGATGATCACACAAAAACGAGAAACACGTTGGTTCTGCAGCCACAACCAGCGGGGCCTGAGGTTTGGGGCGCCTGAGCTTCTTAATGAAACTATTAATTCTTTGTTGCGATTTTGGGAAATTAGGTGTTTTGAATACGAGGCGTCTATCCCACTGCGGCATCTATCCTGGTTTTACCCTATATCCGAATTTTCAGTATTCTGTTGAAAAATATTTTTCCTGGCAGTGACTTGGGGTTTTCGCTATTGTATAGAATAGAACAGAATTGAATACTCGTAGTATAGAATATTTTTGTCAATTACTGTGCCCTAATTCATAACATTTTGCCATTCATTCAGCTTTTAAATGTCTTTATTTCATAATTTAGCGTAAAACCAATGCACACACTAGTTTTTAATATAATCAATCTGAAAGTTTGTGAATGTGTTTGGATGTTTGTATGTTTGTGTAACAATCACGCCTAAACCAATGAACCGAGTTGGATGAAACTTGGAATAGGCGTAGATAATGACCTGGAATAGCATATAGGCTATTCAAAATGTTGGTACCACGCGGGCGAAGCCGCGCGCAGAAGCCAGAATAAAATATACCAACCAATATTTTTTTGATAAATCAGTTTGGGTGTTTGAGGTTTTGCTATTTCATGCTTTTATTTTAATTTAGACGTTATAATATTTAGTGCATTTTATTTCTTTACACAGGCGCATAAAAACGCTTATGACCTACCGTTTTATTTAGAACGCTGCCAATAAACTGAATAAATAACTCAATTGTGCTTTGTAATGTGG
Source organism: Epirrhoe alternata (assembly GCA_963565295.1). NCBI lineage: Eukaryota > Metazoa > Arthropoda > Insecta > Lepidoptera > Geometridae > Epirrhoe > Epirrhoe alternata. The sequence continues at coordinate 3,514,161 of OY751381.1, read as the reverse complement.
CAGTATAAATTTGTTTTAAAAATATAAAAACAGAAAATATTTCACTTTGCTCGCGACACGCGACTGCAAACACGATAACCTAAATTTAAAGAGACTTTTTTTTATAGAATTAATAAAAATGTATGTGTGTACATTACAACTTTAAAGCAAATCATTGTCTACTGAACTCATGATGAGTCATCTGCTTAAAATAAGATTGAAAATCATAACAATTTTTGTCCTTGTCGTGTGACTAGGTCCATCCTGTATGGTGAAATGATTTTGTGCCCTTCAAAGAGGCTTCATGCACTTGACACAATGTTTAAATTAATACCTATCTGTTGTGCCGACCCTGTTGCCCGATGATGATGATAATTCCTTTGTTTATTGAAATGCCGTTTGTTGACTATCGCAGCTGTGAACAGCTGAATCAATTACTTCCTCAACTACATAAATAAATAAATATTAATACGTTCTGTGCTAATTTTATTTACCTACGCCAAGGACAATCCAAACTTCATAATTGTAGGAAGTTTTAACAACAATTTACAAATACGTTTGTACCACGTCAAATGTATTAGCGAGAATTGATTCAGAACTATTTCGGTGTAACTTCTTGTCCATCATCATTATCATTCTGTAAACTCAAAAAATTAAAAATACAATCATTATGTGAGATCTAAAATGGTGCTGCCGTGCTTTGGAGGGCACGATAAATTGACAGTCCCGGCTATTAAGCACCTATTCTGTCTTGAACGGAACTTTGGGCCTCCTGGCTTTAAAACTCCGTCACCACTGGTTCATACGAATTTACTTTTATAATCATGTTACAACGAGTTATTCCTTATAATTACGTCAAAGTAAATATTAACGTTTTACTTCAGACATTTTTTTTTCATGATGAATGGGTCGGCTCTTGACCTCGAATCTTCCATAGGCAAGAATGAGGTCTATGATCAAGCAAGCCTTCCCAGAAGGTGCCTATTAACTCTGTTCTTAAAATCAGCGGAAATACAGAAGCTGAAAGCTGATTCAAAATTTTTGCAGTGCGCATAATAGAACTTTGATTGTCCTTTGATCATCAAACCTTTAAATTGGTAGGATAATAACAGTAGTGATAGTATGCTCATAGCTCTTAAGTGTGACTCAAGTAAATAAAATGAGTCGTTTCTTATTTTCGAAGATACCTTGGAATAGTGACTAAATGGAGGACACGCCACCGCGTGTAAACTTAAAAATAGACTACACGTGGTCACCACCACGTGTAGTCTAGTTTTATTTTCTTTATATTTAATGTATTGTTCTACTTGTGTACAATAAAATACAAGTGTTAGACTTACCTAATCTAGCTATATGGAGCCACTCATGATTTTTTGTGAAAAAAATTTCTTGTTTGGCTTTACCTTCGAAAACAATATAAAATAGTGATTACGGAAAAATAAACAGAATAAAAACTCAACCTATTTGTTCACACTCAATACATCTGTATTCGCAATTCATGAACTCTGAGCAAATAAAGGCGGGTAAACAACAATAACAAACTATATTTCCGCCGGTAGTCGCGTGCAATGGCCGCTCAAATCTGTTTTCTCCCAATGATTTGTCCCCAGAACGTACAGAATCTCAGCTGGGCGCCAGCCAAATGTGCAACTTGTACCTTCAGCATCTTACTAATCAAAAACTCTTATGGATACGTGATAGAGTTCAAATTGAGTTGTCTTAGGTTCAGTTAAAGTTTGTAAGTACGTAGCTTAAATTCTGTTGGGCTTCCAAGCTAGTGCCAGACGGTAGTCGAGAGGCCCTCGTGATCTCTCCATGAAAATAATATTTTATTATTGCTATAATACCGTCTTGATGGTGTTTACTTTGTTCTGGAGATAATAGAACCTTCCTTGTTTTCTTTGTCAATGGTAAACAAATTTACTCTTTATGTGAGGTATAAACACAAAATGAGGAACAAAATAAAATGTTATTGATTGTTTGCTTAACAGGTAAAATATTAACAAAGACAGAATAAATATTACTTAATACAAGTAACAATGTTTTAAATGAAAGATCTCTAGGCTGAATTATAAACATACAAAAGAATAGCCTTATCCGTGCATGTTTTGCTACACCGTTTATGGAGACAAAATATATTATGTGCGAAATAAGAGATAAGCTTGAAAAAAGATGTAAAAAGTTTAAAAAAAAAAACCGTCAACCCCTTCGATCAAGAATACGGTCAGCACAGCAAAACCATCTCAGTAAATAACAGCTCACGCCGCTATTTTGTTTAGCATTTGCATTTGCCGCGTGCATTAGCTAGTCTATACTAATATTATAAAGAGGAAAGATTTGTTTGTTTGTATGATTAATAAATAAATAAATAATGCTGGACTTTTCACACAGCATCATCTAGCCCCAAAGTAAGCAGAGCTTGTGTTATGGGTACTATGATGACTGATATACTACTTATATACTTTTTGTTTGTAAATACATACATATTATACATAGATACACCCAGACCCGAGACAAATATTTGTAGACCATACAAACATTGGTCCCGCCGCGGGGATCGAACCCGCAACCTCTTGCTTCGCAGGCGGGCCTTCGCCCACTGCGCTAAAATTTGCTGTTTGTTTAAAATGAAGAGGCTCCAAAACTACTGGACCGATTTGAAAAATTCTTTCACCAATAGATTCCTTCATTATCCTCGATGAACATGATATTTTATCCCGGGTAAGTGAAGTTTTCGCGAGGAATCGCGGGTAACACCGCGGCGGACAGCTAATCTTATATAAATATAATAATGTAAAAAATCCAAAATGATGTAAATCCAAAATAATGACAAATCGTCGGAAGCGATTTTGATAATCTATCAATGCAATGCCAAATGAAGTCATAAACTAGCAACTTCATTTTGCTCACCATTAAGGCTGTACTTACAGAGTTATTTAGTACGTGTTCGACATGCGACGTTTTTCAGAGCTTTTTTGAATACCACGGCTTTTACTCAGAATGAAGTAATTTACCATGAATTAGAATTGGTTGCGTTCTTACACGAACGAACCACAATTTACTAGAAATTGTAACTTTTGTCTACGATTTTGCCTATACACCTGATACATAATAACGTCCGACCATAATGAGTCTAGTTAGCTATGTGAGAAAGAGTCTCGATTAATACGAAGGTCGTGAGTTCATAATCCAAACGTGCATCAATGGACTTAAAAAAAAATATTATCTCAGCACGGATATTTGATCCGAAGTGTGATAATTTTTTTTAAAAGGTAGGATCCAATCAGTTGACAGTGCGAGTATATGGTCAATCTACGATCAAGAACTAAGGATACAAAATGATAAAGTTGGACATCATTCGACTGAAGCTATGTATAAATGTTTGAAAAGGGAACCCATTTCAGTCGAAATGCAGCTTAATTAAAGTTTAGCCTTCCACAGAATAATAGCTTTACTAACAGTAAGGCGCGGGGCACACAAAGCGTTTTGTTTTCCAGGGGACGAAGCGTTTAGGCCTCTCTAAAGCCACCGATAAATCACGAATTTATGTCCAAGACCGACAAATTATTAAATTTTATGTAGAAGCGTTCAACTAATACATAATATAAAAATGTATAAATAGGAACGCTAAAACCACGAGCGCAAAATTAATTGGTTCTAAGTTATTTATTCAAATTATTGATATTATTAAAAAACTACTTTTCTCTAAATCTCTTTATCTATGTATTCTAATATTATATTATTATAAATACTAATTTGTATGTTTTGTATGTTTAAATTGAATAGGCTCCTACACCGAAACTACTAGACTAGATTTAAAAAATTCTTTCACCATTGGAGTCCTACATTATCCCTGATGAACAAAGGCTATATTTTATCCCGGGAAAGTGAAGTTTTCCCGAGGGACCGCAGGTAACACCGACGGACAGCTAGTAAATATATAATTTGATATGTTCATGTTATAAAACTGCATTCATAATGCAGCAACTAAATCAGAAAATCCCAGTTTAAAAAAAAAACAACATCAACGTGGGTAAAATGTAGTTGCGCAAGTCTAATTTACTTACGCATTCATGGTAGTAGTATAAAACTAACGTCTTAATATTTTGTCCTCATTCACACAGTACTTAAATAAAAATAATACAATATTTTCCTTGTCAACTCATATAAATACCAAAGGCTATAAGGAACAACATAGGCCTTTAGTGGTCAGTGTTATACACCTTTAGTGGTGATCACTTGTGTTCAGGATTTTAAGGAAATTCTGTTTTAAACAGATCCTCGATCTATATTAAGTATTTTATACTTGTTTGATCGAAAATCCTGTTGAATATCAAGATGTTCAACAACATGAAGAGCGCAGTTCTCGGATTGATGGCACCACCCGCTTCAGTTGATCACACCAACGAGAAAGCGGCCCACAAGCTGATGGTCAAAGCTGAAAAGGTCATCAAGAACAAAGTGGCAGGAGTCTTGCAGCCAGTCGACCAGAAAGTCATGCACATTGGAAATAGCCAATCTTCCAAAGTGAAAAAGTTTATGGGATTGGAATACGAACAAGTGCATGGAGGAGAGGGACCGGATCTAGACCAGCTCAAGCTCACTTTTATATCTGAAAAGCTCCAATCTACTTTCAAACTCGGCTTGGTGGCTGACTTGCTCCCCAAGTCCTCGTGTTACTGCAAAGACAAGCCTCTTGTGATCTTCATCCACGGCTTCACAGATGACCCTACTCTTTTCAATTTCGGCGCTATCAAGAACGCTTTTCAAAGCAAAGGCCACTACAACATACTGGCTCTGGATGCGAGTCCACTCATCCGTTTTCTATATCTGCGTGCTACAACTTACGTTCGCTTTATAGGAGAGAAGTTGGGCGCTACTTTGGCTACGATGGTTGAGTCAGGCCTGGATCACAAAAATATTCATCTGGTGGGTCACAGTCTTGGCTCTCATATAGCTGGGTTTGCCGGCAAGAGCTTTCACGCACTCACCGGGACGCTGATAAGCCGAATCTCTGGATTGGACCCAGCTGGACCCTGCTTCAGCCACGTGGATAGAAGCTTGAGGCTAGCGCCAACTGATGCGGAATTCGTGGACGTAATTCACACCAATGCTGGAGTGTATGGACTTCGGTCACCTGTTGGACATGTGGACTTCTTCCCAAACGGGGGCGAACAACAGCCCAACTGTATGTTCCAATTCGAGTCCCACAACCGGGTGGTAGAGTTATTTGCTGAATCTGTGAGGAACCCTGAAGCGTTCCCGGCAAGACCCTGTAAGGACTGGAAGGAATTTCAGAAAGAGGAGAGCTTGAAAGACGAGGTTTTTATGGGCTACAGCTGCAATCCTGAAGCTAAAGGTCTCTACTTCTTACGCACTGGTGATGAACCGTCTTACGGACTTGGCAAGGAAGGTTTGCTTTTCCAGAACGAAGGTATCATGAAAACGGCCATGCAAATTAGGAAGCGCTTAGCTAATATTTTAGATTAGAATCAGCCTAGACTTACTAGCCTGTAATGAGCCTGCCATTTCTATGTTCCTATCATTGATCAATGTTTGCTTTCTCAGTATATTGTTTAGATAAATAATTCCATGAGCATAAACTAGGGTTGGTGAGGCTTTTGAGTAAGCTAATATTTTTGTATCTTCAAAATGGTTTATAATTCGAAGCTCTATAATCTAACTCTGGATGCAAAGTGGAATTGATCATAGTAACTTAATTTTATTTCTTGTAATTTATGATAAACTTTCGAATTAATCTGCAATAAAAAAAATATATTCAAATTCATGCTTTTTGTTACCACAACGTAGGTTCACAAATTATATTTCATTAAAAAACTCAAAACAAAATTCATAGGCGATAAATACAAAGTAGTTGACATTGAAAGAATCAAATCTTGCAACTTTATGAGTACTTCTACTGAAAACTTAGAGCCCTCGCAGACTACAGACTTTCTATCGGCCAATAGTTGAGACGGAACATACTTCCGAGAAATAGCCCGTCTCAACTATCGGCCGATAGAAAGTGTAGTCTGCGAGGGGGCTTAATTGTTAACTGTGAAATGTCTATATCCAATGATCTTAACGAAAAAATGATGATGAAATATATTACCTACGTGTTATACTTTACTGTGCCGCTGAGAGGATGGCCCGCCCTCATAATTTATTCCAGTGGGATATAATTCGGCCGGATTTAGTAACAAACGCGCCAACGAAAATGTTTAGGATTTATACAGATTCATATACCAGTACTTTGGGGATGCTTAGTCCCTTCTTAAAGCCGTGTTGGGCGAGTGAAATAGTGCCTTGACTTTTCGATAGAAAGTCATAAAGTTCTTTCGACCGATCAGATTTTTATTCAAAATTTGATAAATAAATAAATAATGCTGGACTTTTCACACAGCATCATCTAGCCCCAAAGTAAGCAGAGCTTTTGTTATGGGTAGGTACTACATGACTGATATACTACTTTTTTTTAATATACATAAATACTTTTTTTTTGTAAATTCATACATATTATACATAGAAACACCCAGACCAGTGACAAATATCTGTAGGTCATACAAACAGCGGATAAAAAGTAAAAAAAATAAAATAAAAAGTGATTTATTGACATAATATTTTTTTTTACATATTTTAATATATTTTTTTTAAGAAATTTTAGATTTGTATGGAATTCTGTGATACTACCTACTTTAAGATATTTCATCAGTGTGCTTGCCAATCGGGAATGCTACCTCTAGCTACTCAATCAAATCGACTACTTACTACCGCCATAACTTAACTACGACAATCAACTTTAACTTTAATAACTTTGAAGGATTTCATAAAAAGTTATCATACTTTTGTTATTTTAATTTTTCTATACTATATTATAAAGCGGAAAGATTTGTTTGTTTGTTTGAATTGAATAGGCTCCAAAACTCCTGAACCGATTTGAAAAATTCTTTCACCATTAGAATCCTGCATTATCCCTGATGAACATAGGCTATATTTTATCCCGGGAAAGTGATGTTTTCTCGGGGAACTGTGACGGACAGTTAGTATTCTATAAACAGTCGACTATGAGATGAGACATTATCGTACAAAAATATATTGTTTCATAAATAAAATGAATAATGCTAGAAGGAAGTAAATCATGGTTCATTATATTTGTAAATTGGCACGTGCTATGTTCATGTAGGTATATTGTACATTATTCATTTACGCTAGTGTTTACCTTATTCTTCTCGCAATCTGCATCAATGGTTTACCCATTGTCGTACCATAATTTCCTGTTAAGTTTATTAACAGGTAAATATGAATTCCTTAGATAATTAACTAGAAACTTATCTGCATCATATTGATAATATTCTTGAATAGAGCATAGATTTTAAGGAAATGTATAGAACACGGTCAATTTTTAGTGTTTAGTATTAAGTCTCAATAAAGTTACTCTGTAGTAATCAAATAGCTGACAGAATGCCTACCAATTCCGTTAATGTAATTGTTGTAAGTATTTGTTGTTGGGTTTCAAGTAAGTAGGTACTTTTTAGTTTATGGTAATTGTTGTAAGTATTTGGTTTTTTTTTTCATGTTGTAATATAAAAAAATACAAGAGTAAGTTTATTTAGCGAAAAGGTGAATTTAAAAATCCATCTACTTGATTGAATCGGAATAGCCAAATTCAAATCTTCGGTTTAAATATCAATTTGTCGGGAGACTTGTTGAAATCTCTATAGCTTGGGGAACGATTCGCATTTTTCACAATTACTTGGACGTTTTCGCGTTAATCTATCTTCTTTGTCGTGGACTGAAATTTTATTTGCGGAACGAGTCAAAGGGTTGACTTCTGTTTATGAGGTATGATTGATAGTAAATTGATTCATTGGATTGGTTTAACCTAAATAATTTAAAAGAATCATAGCTTTGATTACTTTTTTAAAGTAATACGAGTACCAATAATTTTGCTATGTATCGCATGTGCTGCTGTGCGGAACACGCTGGCGTCACAGAATACCAGTGCAATAGTTAGACATCGCTAACTATTGCAAAATGGTACAGATTCATCTAGCTCTTTTGAAATTGTATAATGTCTATTTGTTGTGACGCAAAATAAAGCTTTATTTATTTTATTTTTCTTTTAGCCAAGTAACTGATACTAACTGAAGTACTTACCTACTTTAAGTACTTATAACCCTCGGATAAAAAGAATAAAAACAAACTTTACTAGTAGCTTTGTAATTTCTGAGCTACAGGTTTATTAAAATGCGAAGATAGTAAAATAACGAACGCTTTGATTTCTTCTGGGATTCCAGTTTGTGCCATTTGAAAAGAATAGTCTTTGTGTTTTGATATTCTTTACACAACTGACACCAGTAGGTACTCCAGGTGCTATAGATTTTTAACAAATAACATTGTTGAAACAGGAAAAGAGGCACTAAGCCCTGCAGTGGGACACTACAGGAATATTATAAGAACGTATCAGCTACAGGATTTTGATTAATTAATAATAATCAAAATACTACATAGCATAAACATAGCGGCGATGGGCTTGCAGCCGCTATGTTTATGCTATGTAGTTCTGCAAGATGTGGGCATGTATCAAATATGTATTTGGAAATGCCTCTGACTACCCCCCTTAGACATTTTCATAGACATAGACATAGACATTCATTTATTTACTGCATAAGCACACATACACATCAATACACAGAAAAAACAATACAGCAATCAATAAAAGGAAGACACACTTTTTAGGTACATGTAAAAAATAAATAAAGGTAAAGTGGAAACATTAAGGGGAAAGTTTCCTAACAGTGCTGTGTGCTACAGCAGCAAAAAGATCTCGACTCAGCATTATGCTGCCCTATCAGATGACAGGTCAGCGCTGTTATTCTGCCGAGACCTTCGATCCAGTCACTCCTCCTTACGAAGCGCATAATAATGAAAAGTATTATAAATAATAATATGTAATTAATAAACAAACTTAGCACAAGAAAAATATAATAATATAATTATACTTAATATTTTAATGATATACCTACTTAGACAACGGAAAAAATAATAATAAGAGTACTTAATAATAATAATAGTAATTGACATAGTACAGAAGATTCTAATATTTAAAAAATAATAATAATATATAAAAAAATCAGACTAGCAAGCAAAGGGCGCATCAGAAGAATGGGCACCAGACAACCCAGTTTTTTGTAAATATAAGATATGTTTTTTGTATTGTTTTTAAATGAATATTTAGATTTGAGCTGACGAAGAGGTGGTGGTATGTTATTCCAACACTTGGTTGCCTGGTACCGAAAACTACCCCTAAAGGCCACAGTTTTATGCTTAGAGTAGTGCAGTAAGTCTCTCGTAGGTCTGACGCTATACTTGCTCCGCCTACGATCGAGTTTGACATAGAGATACTCCGGGGTCCCAGATGTCATCACGCCATGAACTAACACTGCCAGATGCAAAGCTCTCCGCGAGGCCATATTAAGAGTAGAAGAATTATTTAAATAGGGTGTAATGTGGGTTCGCGGAGGTACATCATAGCAGAATCTACAACAAGCATTCTGGATCCTTTGTATGAGACGGGCAGTTCTCGCCGTCAAACCGGGTTCATAGGATCTGGAATACATAAAAGATTTGAGAGAATGTCTACCGCGTCTTGGGGATACAGTCGTGACCCTGTTTTTCTGTGTTGTTGTTATAAACATAGCATGTTCTGTATACTGGAGATGTTTTTATAAGACAGACTGTCGGACTTCTTTCAGGTGGAAACGCGGCCTTAGATAAACAGAGTAAGAAAGAAAGTAAAAAACCGGTTGCTGAATTACGTTCCCTCAAGGAACACTATAACCGGCTGAATTAAATTAGGCACACACGGTATATCATACGACGCGGCCTAATTCAACAGTTTATATTCATAGCGAGAACTCGCAACGGGCTTTGTTTATCTCGCCCGCGACAAATTTGTGGGAAAGTTGTGCCGGCTCGATTTGAGGCTTCGTTGTGCAGTATAAGATTATACATGAGCTCATTTTCTGAATAGGCGCGTGTCGTTCTGAATCAGCCTGCAGTAAGGATTACCTAAGAATTTTGTACGTTACAGGGCAGATAGGGAATTTGAACTAAGGTAATATGTAAAAGTAAAATCCTTCTGTTTTGTTTACGAAAGGGTAGATAGAATACAAGAAAAATCAAGAAACCACTAACAAATTTTGTAAATTTAGGACACTTAGAGAGAGAAACATTTAAATAGAATGCTGTAAGTAAGTTTGTATGAGTCAGTGACCAACTCTGGTGACGGAGTTTTTAGGCCGCCTTTAGAGTCGTCCGCCTTTAGATCGTCATAATAGAATGCTGTTTTGTTCTTGTATACGTTTTATAAGTAGTGAACAATAGAAACATTATTACGGTTATAATGCTCTTTTGGGCACTCTCATCCTTATGAAGTACCATTTGTCTACTCAACACATTCTAAAGGTATTTCAATAAGACAACCTCTGTCATTCCCCATTAATTATTTACTCTCCTGACCCTTACCTGTATGCTCTGCACTAATGGAAACCAGTAGTGAATTATTATCCTAATAGTCTTGAGTATTAGTATTATGTTTCTGTATTGTACCAATTTCAACAAGTTTCAATACACCCAATTTCTACTTTTTGTGATGTTCTTATTACTGGTCCTGTTAATACCTACATACTTCTAAAAATGCCAAATATCTAGGACTCAGTAAAATCTTTCTTCGTCCAAAAAAAGCCTGGAAATCAAGGGCTCGTAAATAATTCAGTATCCTTGAAATTGATTGAAGAGAAAGAAATAGTCTTTAGAGCTCTTACCTGAAACGTCGTCAATACTTGATAAACTCGCCTAAATCTGATTTTAGTAAATAAAGCCTATTATACTTTTTGTACTCATAGTTCAAATTGTAATATTAATAATAACTTGACCATAATGCTTATTTTATTTTATTTATAAATTGACATATTTTTTTTGTAAGTACCTAATCAATAACTTTTTATGCTAATCAGCAGGATATAGAGTTTTAAGCATCTACTCTGTAACCTAGGTTCACAAGCAATAAATAAATTGAAATTGAAAATTGAAATTAAAACAACTGTAATCCATTTCTTTTTTAAAACTTAGAAAAAGCAATAAATTGTAGTTTGAACAGCTGGTCAATTCACACTTAGAGAAACACTCGAACTAAAATTAAACAAGTTTTCCAAAGTTGCGGCCCTTTCATTAAAACTGTTGAACCGCAATGTAAGATTCGTAAGTCGGATTGCTGAAATAAAACTAATTAAAACGAACTGGATCCCTTTGCGACGAACACCCGAGTGGGGTGACCAAGGAGAATGAGGCTTGTATACTTGCTGAAGATTTGGTGTTGCCAATTTGTTATCAGCCTTTCCAAAATATGTATCGGCGAATAGCTTTGCAACTTTTCCTAATTATTTATTATTATTAATTAGCCGTTTTTGTCCCACTGCAGGGCGAAGGTCTCCCTTCCCTTCTTCCACTCTTCGCGATTTAACGCCGCAGCAGGGCAATTCCGCGGGTGGGAGTCCAGCTTGTCCCGCCATCTCGCCCTGGGTCTTCCACGTCTGCGCGTCATATTTTTTGCGGCATGCGGCAGACGTGTCCGGCCCAGTTCCACTTCAGGCTGGCGGCTTTGTCACCAACGTCAACAATTTTGGTTTTGGAGCGCAGTATACTGTTCCGCACTGTTTTTCCAAATAATAAACAAAAATATTTTCGATTCCTGTTTAACCTATCACGTATGAAATACTCGTACTTACTTCATGGACAAAGTAAGTATTTATCAAATGTATTACATCTTTTTAATCCTGCTTAGTTTCGCATAAATGTGGAAATATAGAAACCAAAATCACCACCTTTTTCGCAAAGTTGAAATAACAGAAAACATATTTGTTAAACGTTTAGAAAACGGGACGATAACAGAACGAGTTGGACCTATAAAGGTGTCGCTTGGTGTTGTAAACCTCACCAATTTAGCGATCTCTCTGTTTTGTTATAAAATGATTTTATTATAAAGAAAAACTTGGGAATTGAGTATTGAAAATGAGCAAATGTATATTATTTTCTTCACGAGGGCACGCAAACTTGACTTGACTACTTGGTTTCATACAAACTTACATTCTAATTTTCACGTGAAAGATAAGACCTCAAATAGAGACTACTCTCCTTTGAGAGTCGTCTCCATTATTTGAGGTTTTTAGATGAAATAGTTTCCTAACTCCTGAAAATTATCAAACCACTAACGAACAAAGGAATTTTTATGGCTATCAAATTGTTTGATGGTTGAAATAATTTCAAAGTTATAAACCGGAATGGTCAAAGCATCAGCTTAAACGCAAACCGATGTTGGCTATCAACCCGCTGCACAGCATTCCTTGATAAAGTTCGAGTTGAGAGTTTCATAACAGATGCAAGGTATAAGCTTTCAGCGCTTGATAAAACAGATAAAGTTATTTTAAAACGCTACACGTATTGGTTATATACCTATCTATTTACAGCAAAAAATGTACCTACCTGCTTTCTACCTACCTAAATTACCTAATGTAGCCTTTGCCCATTTTTGTTCTATGTACTAAGTGTTGTCTAAATAAATGTGTTTCTTCTTCTTTCTATATAAACTGCGCCTTCCTTAAAAGACAGATGAAGGATAACTCGCAATTTTCTTCAACTTTCTAACAATGCATGTGCAATTTTTTACCTAATTTTCTCAACTTAAACACCGGCGATTCGTATCCACTATATTTGCCCACGTAAAATTAAAAAACTGTTATTGTAGTAGTGAAATTTTTAAGTTTTTAATTGAAGACCATAACCCAAGAAGCCTCAATCACATAACGAGACACAAAATACTTCATTTGAAAACGCTACTCATTTCCAACAAACAAATATTTTGCGAGTATTGTGCTTGACAGTTGTGATACTGTATCTGTTATTATGTATTCATGTGATATTATGTATAAAATTATACGCTATAACATAAAAGTTATTTAAAATGGATGTATTTTCTTACAAATTGTGCCTCTCTGGCTTATAGCAATTGACTATAAACATTTCAAAACTATTTCGTAAACCGCCCTTTGATCGCGTTTTCGATTGCAGCATTCCTTTGGTTACATTCCAGAGAACTTTCGTGTTAATAGTTCAATGGCTGAGTTCTGTGACCATGCGATGCGTTTGTATGGACTGAGAGTTTTGTGGCTAGCTAATAAGAATTGTCAGAGGTCAAAGAAGTCCAAGGGCAAAGGTATAATTAAAATCTGACCTAGCGTGTTGAGTGCTAAGACGGAAATAATAGGCAGATCAATTCTGCGGCGAGATTTTGCATGATCTGCAAATGTTTGTATTATATAATAGAATAGAAAAACACTTTATTGTACATAAAAGAAACACATAACAGGAAATACACAAAGACAAGTAAGTAGGTACAATGGGCGGCCTTATTGCTAAAATCAATCTCTTCCAGACAACCTTTGGATGGACTGGAAAAGTACGACAGAATACCGGCGATGTACAAAAAGTGTAAAAATATAAAAAAAACAGTAGAAAAAACAATAACAACAGAAATACCCAAAAAGTATAGTTATGAGTAGGTAAGTATAGATACTTTTTAATAAATAATGAGATTATAGTACTTACACATATAAATTATATATATACACATACATAAACCACAACATACAAAATAAGCACACGGTCATGTCAGCATTGTACTGACGAGGACAAAAAGTGTTCATGGACTTTAGATTATATAGATGGCTTTGGATTATAGGGTCTAGTTGTCGTGGTATGTACTTACATTCAAGATAAAGGTGTCTGTACAAAAACCTCAGGCTTATGTTTTCTTCAACTCTACCTGATCGTACACTTGTCCACGCCCCGCGCCGTACGCGCCGCAGTCATTTTTCTATACAAAAAATGCTGATGACGTCAGAAAATGCGGCTCGCTTCTGACGTCAGCAGCATCTTCTCTATTGAATTGACAGTTCGGCGCGTTCGGCTCGGCTGGACCGTGAGACCACCCTAAAATGTTATTTACTAAGAAAAAACCAAAGTTCACCCTTTAGTTTTATTTAGCGTTTGTATTTGTATTATTAATAACATTAAAAGCTATCGTACTCACAAATCTAAAAAAAAACTATACATTACAAGATCACAACATTTTATCCTCAAGACGCGGTAAAGATTCTCTCAGATCTTTAAGTTCAAAATCCTTTGAACCCTTAATATAGTTACAACAAAGCCGTGAGAGGAAAAAAGTGCTCTACATTTCACTCTATTTTGCCCTTCAACGATCAACCACTATCAATACAGCCTTAGAACCCGTTTTCAACATACCATTTCTTGCCTCTTGCCACAGAGTTTTAGCTCTTGTTCCGTTGAGTTTGAGAAAGCAAGAGGCAAGGATGGTATGCCATAATGGTATCATGTAAACTGCGTCTAATAATGCGCTTGTGTAAAATGAACCACGACCCTCGCACGATCGCGTGACCACAAAAGTGGGATCTAATTCCAAGACCCACTTAGCCAATTATCGGTGGGTGACGTGTGGCCCGCTGATGGTTCAATTAAACCAATAATTGCGGTGGTGACATTTCAGGTGCCAAGTTTTCTATAAAGGTTTTTCATAGGCGTTTGGAAATATCGAACTATTTTAAACTCATAGGTCACGCTTTGATTCTCGCGGCAATTAAGGTGAGTTCACATCGAATGGTTATACATCTGGTATTGGTTATTTTTTTTTTCATTATTACACTCCAAAAATCACCTTAGAAACGAGTTAGTACGACAAAATAATGCATTGGAACTTAAAAAATTGTCAAAGAAAAATTGTCAAAGAATGATTTGGCTGTTCAAGTTGAAGTGCTTTTGGTGCTGGCCAAGCCTATTCTTTCTCGAACAATGTCCCAGGCACTACAGCTCGTTAGTTGTAGGCATAGGTGCTGTTTATGTGATGAAGATGGTAAATAAATCATAAAAATAAAAAAAAAACTGTATTCCATTGAAGACATTCTCATAAATACATATTAATATATCTTCTTTAATATATTTTGATTAAAAATCTAGATACTTTTGAAGCCAACTGTAATTATTGTATTTTCACGAAATTCTTGTATTTCCCTAGTCCAGTCGATTGCATGACCAACTGCAATATCAACAAAGGCTTGAGCTTAATACGACTTTATTCACCTTCATAATTATTAAAAATTACAATCTGCACGTATATTTTACTCTATATTGCTTCATTTTGAATGAAATTGGAAGTTGTGGTTTTCATAATATAAATCAAAGCGTTTTGTAGTTTTGTCCAAAAAATTACAATTCAATGCTTGGTCAGGTCTAAAGAAATGTAATGACCATTGTCTCGTGAGTCGTGAGTAAAGTTGATCGTAGTCTCGTACACATTCGTTGAACTATTCGCCGAACTATTATTTGGACAGGCGAATATACCCTCTACACCTTCATCACCGTCGGCATTCGTCTATCTTCGCCGACTTTGAGGTCCCATTCGAAATACACCGTTTCCCTCTTGAGCCCTAATGCGGAAAAATATTATATTTTTACATTACCTGCTCCTCTTCTTGTTAAGTAATTACGACTTAATTTGAATATGAAATTGATAGATGATATTACCAAGTTCTTCAGATTGGAATACTGAGTGGTTTTCTGAGAATTCGATAAGATTCAATATTATAGATACACATGCATACCGAGATATCATTATGCCTTTGCTATAAGGTTGGAAATCGCTTGCGATTTTATTCGACTAAATAACAAGAAAACCAATTCCTGTGTCGTAAACGTACTCGATTGAAAAGTAGTGATTCTGTTGAACAACTTGTATGACTTCATTTGATTTGTAGTCGAATTTTCTCAATTTCCTTATGAAGAAAGTTGACTTCAACGATATGATTGGTATTAGTTTTTCTAAGAAATTTAACTTAAAATATACCTACTGTCCGCCGCGGTGTTACCCGCGATCCCTCAGGAAAACTTCACTTCCCCGGGATAAAATATAGCCTATGTTCATCGGGGATAATGTAGGATTCTATTGGTGAAAGAATTTTTCAAATCGGTCCAGTAGTTTCGGAGCCTATTCATTTCAAACAAATAAATATTTCCTCTTTATAATATTAGTCTAAATAATTATTTCGGTTTTATGGAAACGATTTTAATATACCTAAGCGAAGTTCATAAGTATAATCTTTACTAGGTAATTTATACAGCGTAGCTATATGGAATAGACTTGCCTCTTGCTTGCCTCGCACTAAAACTATCCCCTCAGCTTAATCTACTGGCTTAGGCCATTAGCTTACTTAAGACGTTAATAAAATCAACAGTTTAGTTCAAAGCACCGTAAAAACGCTAACATTATTCTTACTAAATTATGAAAACGCGAGAAGGTAACGAAACTCAATTTATACACTACTCAGCAGTTGATTCACAGTATGTAAATTTATTATAGCACGAATGAATTTATAAAAAAATAATCAATGAACCTAAAAGGCAGTGTTGCGTGACGGATCAGACTGTTGTTTTGTGACGAGAAACAGCGGATTGGAATTGCTTGGAAATTGAAATAATCTTTAGTTAATTTAATTTCTTTACTATTTATATTTAACTAAATATCTGTCGCGGTGTTACCCGCGGTCCCTCGGGAAAACTTCACTTTCCCGGTATTATCAGGAATAATGCAGGATTCTAATGGTGAAAGATTTTTTCTAATCGGTCCAGTAGTTTCGGAGCCTATTCAATTCAAACAACAAATCTTTTCTCTTAATTAGATTTTGATAATGTAGATTTTGTCAAGGTTTGTGGTAGCAGGCTAAATAAGTAGGTATCTGAGGGGTATCTGCTTTCCAAAGATGTATGTATGTAGGTACCTAAAATAGAATAGAATAAAAAAAAATTGCACAATACAAAATCTTAAAACTACTACTGCGCATTTAAGATCAAGACCATGCCTCGGCACGGTGTATTTACATATGTATTTATCTGTAAACCCTGAGGCCTATATTTATAAAATCAGACTGACTTTATTCATAGCCAATGATGAATTCTTAAATATTCTGCTAAGCTATTCAATAACTTTTAAGTCCGCAATGTCAGGTGACCGGAAAAAGAAACAAAGACACTGTTTCAGCGAGTTTATATTCAAAATACCCCAATAAAAATGACCCGCTCTCAGCGTGTTTTATTTTGCTGTGACGCTCCCTCGCACAAATCTTTGAAACATATTTCATGTCCCACCATCAATTAAAGCATTATCCGCTATCGCTCCCCACCACTCTTGCCTTAGGCTGTCGCTTGAGTGCATAAAAAAAGCGTGGAGCTGAGCGATTTAAGGGAATCTTTAAGATATTTTTTTAAGGTTTAAGTGGAAATGTTTATCACAAATATAAATGCGAGGGTAAATCGATTTGGAAAAGCTCATAACCTGGCTTAAAAAGTTATCGCGGGTAACGCCGATGGTAAGATATCTTGTAAGTATAAATAAAAATAAAAAACAGTGAAGAAGGGCTATCACATGATATTTTATGAGTTCAAGACAAAAAAAAACTTTTTTATTTATAAATTATTTTTGTAATAATTTAAGGCAAAAAGTTTAAGGGGAAATTATAATTGTAACCATATTAGAAACGAGGCTTTTTTACAGAACGTCATCATCACTAAAAGCTGAGCTCTTGTCAGTGCACTGATGCAACTTCCGCCACCTCTCTTCACGTAGCGACTAGCGTGTTATTATTTTGTAATCGCTAAGCCTATACTGTAATCACGACTTAACGGAAACCATTTCGTCCTACTGCTACGACCACCTCGTGACTTTGGACCGTTGGTTTCAGGCCTTCAAATGATCGATAACTCTACTATATTATTAACAGGCAATCGCCTTGTAGATAACCATTTTAGGTTTTTATAAATGATTTATGGGTAAACATGACGGCAACGGTAGCTAACCTTTCAGGAAAATCTCAAAATGTATAGTAGATTATTCACCAAGGGGATAAAGCAGTGTATTATGTCACGGGCACCATATTGAATCCCAAGCGCATCGAAGGATTCTTTAGTTAACTCTCGAGCGACAGCGAGGGTGTTTATAGTTAACTCCCGAGTGAAACAAGGGAGTCAATGACTAGAATCAAACAGCAAGGGATTTAATTTCAATTTCTTCACTAAATTTAATACATAAATATTAAATATAAATAACATTTATTTACAGAAACCAAGCTACTACAAATAATACATAATTTAACAAATCTTTTCATAACTCTTCTTACAATTTGAAAGATCGACTCAAAAGATGAAGATAATCTAAAAAATGAAAAATAATTTACTTAATCTTCTTAATTGTGCTGCATACCAGCACAATTAAGGAGATTAAGTAAATTATTTTTGAAAGTAAATTGCCTACATTTTAAAAGCTTTTTCAAATATTAAAGCTTAATGTTCCATACGCAATAAACATTCCAAAGAAACGGTGTACTAAATCTTCAGAGCTTATAGTTTTATCGCTCTATAGATCAAATGATAAAAAGAGCTAGGTAGGTTTCGGGTAAAATATGTACTGAATGTAATACCTACCTACTTATATTGGTTTCTAGTAGGTGCTAATAGCAACTTTGAGTAATATAAATAAGATGGAAAGTTTTCATTTCAGACCCATTCTATGGTCCATATCTTCACATTAATTATTCATACAGGTTAATTACATTAGATAAAGGGCAGGAAGATGATGATGATGACAGGTTAATCTTACATATATCTACTTATGACATACATAGGTCAATGGTAGGTAATGACTGAGCATGCCAGCCCAGTGACACGGGAGATATGCGCCAGGACGGTTAGCGACCAGAAGCTGATATAAGGTATTGTAAAAACACATCAATATTACTAGCAAAATGTGTGCCTTTTTAGGCGGCATTTTTACGGCAGTTTTACGATGTAAACAAAGTTTTTTTAATAAGGACTAAATTGTTTTGTATTGTTTTGACCAGAGTATGTCTACCAGTGTTTTTTTTGTGTTCTTGATTGTTTTTTTGTTTTATTCATAGCCCGCTTGGGACGCAGAAGGTTGCAGGTTCGATCCCCGCGGCGGGATAAATGTTTGTATGATCTGCAAATATTTATCTCGTGTCTGGGTGTTTTTATGTATAATATGTATATATTTACAAACAAAAAGTACATAAGTAGTATATCAGTTATCTGGTTCCCATAGTACAAGCTTTGCTTAGTTTGGGGCTAGATGATGCTGTGTGAAATGTCCAGCATTATTTATTTATTTATATATTTATACAATTCGATAAAGCTGAAATATTCAATCTGCTATATCCCTCATATTAAAGAAAGTATAAAACGATCCCATTCAGCGCCTACGTTCAAAATACGAGCTAAGTTCTTCACAAAAACCTGAATCCTTTATTCGACCAAACATACCTTTCCACTGCATTTGTTCAAATGGCCTTCATCGTACCTGAAGGGAAGAAAGCGAGGGCAGAGAATATGTAATAATACTATGTATGAAATGGACACCCCCGCGCCTATCGACACTCCTCGCCTTGGGTATTTGGTTAAGACTTCAATGTTGGACTCAGGTTAAAAATTACAAGAAGAGCCGTGTTGGCCGAATGGGGTTGTACCTCGACTTTAAATCCGAAGGTCGTGGGATCGAATCCCGGCCGTGCATCAATGGATTTTGCGTTTCGTAAAATTTATATGAATAAGAATAAGAATAAGAATAAGAAAGTCTTTATTCGTAGTTTAAAAAAATAATAATAATAATAATACAGTAAATATTGTAGGTTAGCACAAAAAATGAGATACTTAGTTTAAATCTAATCTACACATTAAAGAACCTTAAAACTACGAATTGGCGTCCAACTCAGCATTTGTCTTAATAGCCATAGACTATTACGACGCTGATCTTCCGTTGGAACCACGAGGACGTCACATACTAGATGAGACACAGCAATAAAATAACAAAAACAAGACTTAAAAAAAATTAATACAAAAAAAATGACAGTTTTAGAACAAAGTAAGTATCTAAGTTTTACAAATAAATTCATAAAGCACATCATTCAACTTACTAATCTAGGGCAGGGAACGATTACTCAAGGCATAAAAGTTTTTTAAAACAACAGCAAAAGAAACGAAAAGATTTACCTACATTTAAATATGTGCAACAGCAGCAAAAACACAGACATAGACCGAAACAAATACAATGACCCAGTAACCAGTGAATAAGAGGCAGAAGTTAGAAACGAAAAAGAAAATGAGAATGAAAAATGGAAAAAATTTTAGACACCTTCCGGTTACGCTACAGAAAGGAGATTTCATTTCTGAGATCTTCAGTGCTTCGCTGGTGTTCCAATAAACAATGTTTGACTTTATTTCTGAAAGACGGAAAACACTGAAGCTCCCGTATTGGTGGTGGGATGTTGTTCCAGCACTTTGCTGCAGCGTACCGGAAGCAGCCCCTAAAAGCTGCCGAGTGATGATGTTGCGTCGACAGCTGTTTAGAGCATCTCCGCAAAGACCTCCCTCTTGACACCCAACCTAGTCCACTGAATAGGTACTCAGGAGTGTGGTACTTAATAACACCAAAGAGTAGGCAAGCGAGATGCAGCTTTTGTCGCGCTTTCATTCTGAGGATGGAGTTCCGATTTAAAAAAGGCGTAACATGAGTACGGGGGGGAATTTTAAAACAGAAGCGGGCACACGCGTTTTGAACCCGCTGAATGAGTCGCTGCGTACGGCCCAGCAGTCGAGGTCCCGTAACAGTGTCCACGTAATTGAGTTTAGAGAGAATTAGGGACTCTACCAGCTGAACTCGTAATTCCTCGCTTAAGTATGTTCTGATGTTGTACAGTACTTTGAGCTTGTAGAAGCACGACCTTACGGATTCAGTAATGTGCTTCTCGAATCGAAGGCTAGAGTCAATTAAAAGACCTAAATTTCGTGCCTCATATACTCGCTCTACAGGCTCTCCCAACAGAATGATGTCGTGAGGAAGATTAAAATTTGCTAATTTGCGTTTTGTACCTATGGCCATAAATTTGGTTTTTAATGGATTGAGCACCAAACCGTTTTTGTCTGCCCAATCAGCAATCCTAGCCAAATCCGCGTTGAGTTTATGCACAGCTGCACTGGCATCCCCCGGCTTAAAAGAGATGTATAATTGGACGTCATCAGCATAAATGTGATACCTACAGTGTTCTATGTGCTGACAAATATCCGCAGAGTAAATTATAAATAGCAATGGCCCCAAAATTGACCCTTGAGGTACGCCTCGCACGACAGATAACTCATCAGAAACATTAAAGTTTCCATCAGACTTAGGTAGTTTGACATACTGACGACGTCCACTCAAATAACTACCAAACCATTTGACTGCGTCAGCGCTGAGACCATAATAACTCAGTTTAGACAGTAACAGTGTGATGTTCAGGCAGTCAAAGGCACGGGAGAAGTCAAGAAGCACCAGCACGGTTATCAATCCATTATCCTGTGCACCGATAATATTGTCCGTTATATCTAATAAGGCAGTGGTCGTGCTTCGGCCTTTTCTAAAACCTGACTGGAGTTTAGGCAATAACTCATTTATTTCGAGAAACTCTGTGAGCTGATTACATACTACCTTTTCAAGTATTTTTGAGAAGCACGGAAGTATGCTAATAGGGCGAAGGTCTTTTGTAAGAACTGGTTCAGAAATTTTGGGCAAAGGTATGACAGAAGCAATTTTCCAAGAGTCAGGGAAGGTTGACGTAGTAATAGACGTGTTCACAATTGAGGTGATTACTTCAAGCGTTACCGGCAGAGTCAAAAGCAACATCTTAAGGTTTATCTTGTCCGTACCTTCAGCGTTAGATTTCAGCGAAGATATAATTTTTATTATTTGCTCACAGCATACTGTGCTTAGGTTAAATATAGCTTCGCCGTGCCTGTGATACTCAAAAAATGTAAGCAAAGATATATCAGTTCGTGGAGCACCGGGAACATTAAGAAAATGGCAATTGATTAAATTAGGATCATTAAATTGGGGCGGCAATTCACTAGATTTTGGGGGCAAGATTGTTGTTTTTAAGTTTTTCCATAGTGTTTTAGGCTCTTTGATTTTATCATTAATATATTTGTTAAAATAGGCGACTTTCTCAGAATGTAGAGCGCGGTTTACCTCTGCCTTTAGCTCCTTATAATAAATTTTTTTGGAATCTAGTTTAGTACTACGAAATGTGTCGAGTGCATCGTCCCTGAGTTTCATCATCTCCTTCACGGTAAAAGTAATCCAAGGGTAACCACGGTCCCTGAGAACTATGGTTTTGAGAGGCGCGTGCAGATCAAACAGACAGAGTACACTAAGGTTGAACTGCTCTACCATATCGTTTACATTTTTTAGTGAGGCAATTGTTTCCCATGGCATTGCGACTAAATCATCACTAAACTGATCAAGGACAATATCATTAAGTGGTCTGAAGGTGAGAAATCTTGAAGGTAACTTATCACGCCTAATTTTAAATTCACATACTATTAAGTGATGTCCCGATGATCGCCCAACAGAGTCATCTGTTATACTCTTCACTGGTAGATTAGAGCATACGACGTCAATGAGTGATTCCGTGGTAGCCGTGAAATGAGTAGGCATAGTTACTAATTGTGAAAGTCCTAGGCATTCTAAGAATGTTTGGAATTTATATAGTTTCCAGTTATCATTAATATTAAAATCCCCGAGCAAAATTAAATGGTCAGCTCTAGGAAAAGCATTAATGGAATCAGTGAGAGCATCAAAAAACAAGTCAGTATTAAGGCTTGGTGGCCTATACGCAGTCCCTACTACTATTTTCTTCCCCTTAATAGACATATCTACCCACATCTGCTCTATGGAAGCATGCAGCGGATCAGCTGGATGACCCAAAGTACGTACTGTCAGTCCTTTCCTCACATAAAAACCAACTCCACCACCTCGGCTAGCAATAAACGACGGCCTGGGTACATGGCGAAGTCGATAATTAGGTATGGTAGGTGCTCTATTATCATTCCCGGAAGTGAGCCAAGTCTCGTTAATTGCCACCAGGTCCATGGAATACCGACCAAATGCTGCGACTAAATTGTCATGGTTTGTGCCAAGTGAACCCGGGTTGTACAAACCAATTTTTAGGTATTTATCTAAAACCATTATAAGTATCAAAAGTTTTAACTAACAAGAATACATTAAAAAACAGCCAATTTGTAATAATGCCATTGACATAAGTAACCACAGTAAAAATAGACGTTTGCAGAGGGGCACAGTAACAATAACAAGTAGGTTCCATGAATAGAATTATAGTATTATATGTCCAAATATATGATGTGTCGTATTGCTGTGTTAAACAAGTGAAATTTATACATAAATACAAGTTATTAAAATTAAATAAATACCGGATAACCTGAACAAGTGTACATATAAAATAAAAACTGTCAACCAAGTAGCTAAGTAACTTAATATAAAATACCAAGTAACTTAATATAAAAAAGAGTTTATCTACTTTTAAATAAGTACTTTTATTAAGACGTGAATCAAACTCATTCAGTCCCAAAAACCCGAGCCACATCTTCCATTGACCGGAACTGGAACCGTTCCTTGCCTTCTGCTTGCCGCGCGAAAACCCGCCCCCTGGCGGTCCACGAGAAACGCCACTGATTCTTCTGACACTCTTCGCGGACCCGATGGAATATCTGCCGATTTACGCGGGTGAGGCGCTCATTCAGGAATATCCGATTCCGTGGCGGTGCAGTAGCGCCGGCGATGGCGCTGGGGTCGCGACCGCCGTCCGAAAGTGTGAGGGTGCGGCGAACCCGCGCCGCCTGCAGCATTTGGTCCCGCAGGTGACGGCGCGCGAGGCGCACGATGATTCGGCGCGGGCGCGGAGTCACACCGCCAGCACCCGCGACCTGCGCGACCCCGGAGCGCTCGGCGAACACGATATCCCTCTCCTCCAGAGCTACTCCCAGCTTAGCAGCAAGAATAGTGACTGTGTGCACCGCGTTTTCCCCTCTTTCTTCCGGTAAATGCCCGATTTCGAAATCGGACAGTAGAGCGTCCTGATCCCGGTCATTTATTTCGCTCTGCAGCACCACGATCTCGCGCCGGAGGTGGGCGATCTCGGTGGACGGCGCCGGCGCCTCGCGCTCTTTTTCAACCGTTTCAAGCCTTTGCTCTATACGGTCCATCCTTGTAGAAAAACCCGACATAGAGGACCGAAACTCGTTCATTTCGCGTCGGAACTCACGCATTTCAATAATCCATTCAGCAATCTCTCGATGGACGTCATGGATGTTCAAGGTAGGCTCCTCTTCTGTGGCCGGGGCGGCGACGATACTACCACTTTGCGGAGGTATTTTCGGCGTATCATTTTTAACAACAGGGACGGCTGGCCTCACGGGGGTGTTGTCACCTTTTCGTGACCTGACAGTGCACTCGGGGCACACCCAGCCTTTAACTGCAGCTGTTGACTCTGGAAGTGAAACGCATCCCTTGTGGTATAATCCTTTGCATTTGCTACAAGAGGCGGCATCTGTTGGTGAAATAAATTTCCCGCAAGCTCTACATTTGTTTGACATGGTGTTCGATCTACAAGTAGTCAGTTGGCCAAAGTCGTTCAAAGAAGTTTAACTAGATGGCTCTAGCAACCGTGCGACTACTCGTCAAGAGATGGCGTTGGTTTGTATGGAGTTTTCAATTCTAGTGGCGCCGTGGAGCTTTTGTTAACTAAGCTACCGCTGGTCACCAACAGAGGGCGCTAGACGCGAACTACTTCTCGGTCATATAGATGTCGCCAGTTAGCTAAGATTTTCGTTGATTCGCTCCTTGGTGGTACCACAGTGCAATGTAGTTCCGCTACTTAACACAAGATGGCCCCAGATAGCAAGTCTGTTCTCGTTTCCAAAGTGTGTAGTGTCGCGGTAGGGTAACTTTACGGTACCCTCAGCAGAAAAAAAAGAGTGATATGTGTTAAGGTTTTAGTGCCAATTATCTACAGTCTAGATCTCACCGCACTGACACCGACACTCACACAAGGTCACCGAGCGTTCTGGGTTCTGTTGCACTCACACTTATAACAGTCTATGAGGTATTTACTGTGAAAAAGAATATTGTTTACGGACAGAGTGTTAGCGTGCTCGCGTACGTGACGTCTCCGATATGCGCTTTAACACGAGCTCTGAACGGTGAAGGAAAACATCGTGAGGAAACCAGTTAGTATTCTTACAGGCGGCGATGGGCTTGCAACCTGTCACGTATGGAATACTAACTTCTGCAAGATGTGGGCATGTATCAAATATGTATTTGTACATGCCTCTGACTACCCCCTTAGACATCTTCAAAGGATCTGGAATATAAAGATCTGAGAGAATGTCTACCGCGCCTTGGGGATACAGTCGTGACCCTGTTTACGTTACGTTTTTAGAGTTTTACGGGAAAAGCATCAACTACTCAGGAATAAAATTTATATGGGATCACCTCGGAAGTATGCCCTTTCAAACAAAAAAATAAATTTTGGTCCATTGATGAAAATATCGGAAAAAATACATAAAACACAATAGTTCAGCAACAGCTATACATATTCTTTTATTGGTTTGGTTGAAAATGAAACTGTGCAGTCGATTTGAGTAGTTAACTAGGTTTATCCTGGTTTTTGCATGATGGATGGACTGTGTGAAGGATGATATGGGTAAGAAAGGAGTGTTGAGATGACGGCTGATAGAGCGGAGTGGAAGAGGAAAACATGTTGTGCCGACCCCACATAAAAGTGGAATAAGGGCAGGGAAATTATTATGATCATGGTGTTTGCATGACATTTTGCTTAGTGTCCGGGGTGCAGCGAAAGCTTGGTAAAAGCATTGCTCGATCCGATAAAATCCCTTCAGTGCCCGGCGCCACGCGACCCGAAAAATTGTCTGTAATATCTTCACAGTATACACGTCCTTTAATAATGAGAGAGTGGACGGACACCGGAGGGTCGCCAAATTGTAGGAACCGTAGCACACCCATTGTGTTCCAAACACTCATTTTTATTACTCGGCCGCCATTTAATTTTCTCCGGTCGTGTCCCTGTGTTTTAAAGGTAATTGAGCTTTCACACGTGCTGGCAACTCATTTCGCATTGTAACTTTTTATACTATCATGGTTGATGTTGATCAACGGATAATTTTAATATTTATAGTTTTAGCAAACTCCAGAAACATTTAACTTTGGGAAAAACAAAACATTACGTCGTACTTTACATTTTTCTTAGTATTGCAGCATAAAATCTTGCGCATAGTGCAAAACCTAAACAGGATCATAGTTGCGGTAGACAACAATCTCTCTGTTCGTTTTATATAAGTACTTCAGTTTTTTTTTTTAATCGAAGTATAGTTGATTCCCATTTTCATTGGACGCTAGAAAGTCTAGAAGCTTCTTCATTACTGTCATATAGAGTTTTTGTATGAACACGACCTTAATAGAGCTTTTTGGGAGATATTTCGGTCTGTATAGGATAGGCTGGCATTTTGTTGACGGGACGAAACGTAAAATGCAAATTAAAATTTAAATTGGTGAATGTTGGAAAGTTATCTGAATTCGTTATTTCGATAACCAAAAAAATTTACGTTGGGTATAATAAAAACCAGTTAACGCTAATTCTTGATTCCCAAATAATATTTCGTAATCAAAAAATGGTTTTCACACACCACCGTAAGTGTTTATGAAAGATCAGCTTCCCGCGTCTGTATTTCCGCTGAGCTACGACCCTGATGTTTTTAAGAAGAGAGTTAATAGGCACCTTCTGGGTAGGCTCGCTCCATCGTAGACCTCATTCTTGCCTAAGTAAGTTTCGAGATCAACAGTCGACCCATTCATCATAAAAAAAAACCCATCAAACGACACACACCACTTAAAGGTGGTCGCAAGACCCATCCGCGCCGAACGCGCCGAACGATCAATTCAATAGAGGAAATGCTGAGACGTCAGAAGTTAGAC
Organism: Epirrhoe alternata; assembly: GCA_963565295.1. Classification (NCBI taxonomy): domain Eukaryota; kingdom Metazoa; phylum Arthropoda; class Insecta; order Lepidoptera; family Geometridae; genus Epirrhoe; species Epirrhoe alternata. Next base: position 3,487,160 of record OY751381.1, on the reverse strand, counting down.
GCATTTCTGACGTCAGCAGTATTTTTTGTATAGAAAAATGACTGCGCGTACGGCGCGGACAATGTGCGATCAGCTTAAGATAGAATAAAAATAATGCTGCTTGTGCTAGTAAGTACGAATGTTCATAAGCTGTGGACAAATTTCAAACAAGGCGAAACTACAAGGATTCCTAGATTACACAACACTAATAGATTTACTTTGCTGAACGAAATCAACATTGGTACACCAAGATCGCCTTTATTACGATTATTTGCAAAAAATGGCGAGTTGACGGTAGGAGCTGGCAACTTTCAGGCGAATATAAATAGAGGTTAGGTAGGGAGCTGGCTCACTTTTCGTTCGGCGCTCGTAGCGACAAGACGTCTGCGTTTGCACGGAAGTAGTCAAGTTTATTCCTGAGGATGCCCCGTGGAGGGGCGAAACACGTGTCGAAATCAAATGAAGGTGTTCTTTTGCTTGCGCCCCGGTGCTGCTCACGGTTCCAGATTGCCGAGCCTAAGTTGTAGGAGGCTTGGCAGAGGTTAGTGGGTGGTTGGGTGGCTTTAGGGTGAGTACTAGTTTTAAGAAACCTTTGTTTGAGAATAGATTAGCGGATTGTTACTATATATTTCCTTACCATTTTTAATATCTTGAAACCTGAAGAATAAATAAAGTGAGGCACTCAATAATAAATATGAAAAAAGCGCCAGAGAATTCAATACATTGGATTATACAGATTGCCGGTTTTCAAGTGAGATCACTGGCCTATGTCAAATGGTGTTATACTCGTCACGATTTTAGTTTAGATGGACATGTCCGAACGTCAACCACTCGACTCTCCATTCCGGTGTGACATCTTGACGTGTGCAGTCTCGATAAACTTGTATGCTATTTATAAAATACTAGCGAGCCCAGTATAACTTTGAGCTTCCGATTGAGAGCTTACAAATATTTTAAATTTTTGTTAGTAAATATTTAAATTAGAAGAAATGGAAGGAATAAAGGACAGGAATGATGATAATGAAGTACTTAATGGTTTACAGAAAAAAATATAGATCTTGACACAACCCTAGAACAAGCCTAACAAGCCAAGTATTGAATAAATATTTTCCAAAATCGGTATGAATAGAAGGGGAAACTTGTTTTTATAAAAATTCAGGAAATATTTTCCACGTCACATTTTTTTACTAAACTAGTCGTAGGTGTATCAAATCATTGTTTTCCCAACCGCATCTTTATAAATAAGAGCTGGAGTGACCAGCGATTTGAACTAGACCCAACGTCCACAGGATATTGCAATTGGGTGGAAAATTGAAACGGAATTTTGTGAGTATTTTGTCACGGAACCAACTAATTTGTACCCCGAGGCTTCCTAAAGGATTTATATATTGAAATTTAGAAATGAAGATCTTCAGGGGGCCGGGTGTTGTCACCGCGGTTGGTCACTAACTCATACGAACATAACAATGACACAGTTGTCATGACATGATGACGCTTTTAGCAACCAACTAACTGTTTAATAGACTTTTTTGAAGTGAAAACTACTTTAGGCGCGTTGGGTATTTTTGAGATGTGAAAAATCTGATGAAGAAAAGATGGATGGATTGTGTAAAGGATGACATGAGTAAGAAAGGAGTGAGTGTTGAGATGACGGCTGATAGAGGAGAATGGAAGAACACATGTTGTGCCCACCCCACATAATGTGGGAAAAGGGCAGGGAGATGATGATGATAAAAAATCTATTGAACTCACTAACAGTGCTACCGACACCATCATCAGTGCCATCTAGTTTTGAACTCCGTAACTAAACACGGTAAAGAACCTTTATCACGAACGGCACTCGGGAATGGCACAGTTTTTTTATACTAAAACATAGTCACGACTGTATATTCACTCAAGGCAAGGAAGATTTAAATTTTTAGGAAATGCAATCAAAGGAAATAGTAAAAATATCAAGGAAAACTAAATCTATACCAAAAAAACTTCAAATCACCATACAAATGGATCGGATCCCAGTTAATATCGGTGGTTCCTATTACATAACAGATGTCAATGAGGAAAGCAATATGCCAATAACGAAATCTTGGAGGCAGATGACAAACAAACCGATAAACACCGCATTTTATTATTCCTATCAGCATTTCTATTGCCATCGAAACGCTGAGTCTGAATACTGGTCTGTTTGAATCTACAGACTATAAAAATTCATAGAATAGTAAGCGTTCTGTACTCAAAGTTGTCTGAGAATATTAAATACATTGTCTAAGGATAAAAAAGTACAATAATTTACAAACAATACCTTTTTGCTCGGGGCCTTATTTTAAGCCTTACTGTCTGTCTTTCCGTTCGTCGGTCTACCCCTCTATCAAAACTGTTGTAACTACATAATATTTTGAATTTTTATACAAACAGAATATAATAAAATAAAAAGAAGTATGGAACCCTTCGCATACGAAATCGACTCGCGGTTGCTTTGGTTTATTTATTACCTAGCAGTGGTATAACACAATTTGCTTTCTATGCAATATGTTGTGGCCATAATTTCCATCGGGAAAAAATATTTACTAGCGCGCTCTGAAAGGACTTCTTTTACGGATTTTTGCGGACGCAACATCAAGTTGCTCGTCTCAATGTATTTTTTAGAATAGAATAATCATTTATTTTTTACAAAAAAGGTTTTACAATAAAATTTAGGAACTAACTTAACTAAGCACAAAATATGTCACCACTCAGCATGTGCTGCAGCAACTTATAGCTGCTGCAGCGCTAATTTTCTGTGGCGCCGGTGAGTCCATGTGTGGCAACAACTGCACACGTATGTTCATTTTAAGGTTGTGGGCCATACGAACGTTATTTTTCAAGTTGTCAATCGCGTATTTTACTTTTAGCTGAAACAGAGAACCTTTTGCAACGCAGTGACTTCATATGCAATTGTGTTTCGAATATATATGCACTCAAAACTCAAAAATACGCTAGTTTAGTTTCACCCTATTACTCGTATTAGTGCAGGTTTAGGTATTAATTGCGTGAATACAATTCTAAACCATTTTGATAGTTTTAACTGCAAAGAACTAGTCAAGCAGAATGCATGAAATCCAATCCGATAACTAGTCTATCACCAAACCCCCACTAATCCTTAGCTTCCATGAACGCTAGGCCGGAGGTGTCATCAACGCCTAATCCTATTGATTTTCACACCTCCTGTCTGATTGTTAGCAGAATAGGTGAACATTCCATTATTTTACTATGTTATATTCATTAATCTATGGCCTAAGTTGCATGGTGAGTGAGTGCAAGAGAAACAATAAAAAAATATATGAATAGAATAGATTAGAATAATCGTTTATTTTGTGCAAAAAAAGGGTTTACATAAAAATTTAGGAACTACGCTTATCTTAATTAAACACAAAATAGGTCACCACTCAGCATGTGCTGCAACAACTTATAGCTGCTGCAGCGCTGATTTTCTGTGCTACAGCGCTGATATTCGAGTATGTTAAGAGCCTGCTCGGAGATTGTCCAGATTGTAGCCTATTATGTTCATTGTTCATAGCCGTCTTTCATGTTCATCTTTCAAATGGTAGGTACAGTTTTGATATTATAGTTTGTGATTATTTCGCTCTCTCTATCTAATACTCGATAAATCTTATCGATAAATGCTAGTGGTAGATGAAAAAGAAGGATGATAGATAATCAAAAACTTCGGTATTGATTTATTTGAGTATAAGGTATAAATATAAATAAATAATGCTGGACATTTTCACACAGCATCATCTAGCCCCAAAGTAAGCAGAGCTTGTGTTATGGGTACTACATGACTGATATACTACTTATATACTTTTTGTTTGTAAATACATACATATTATACATAGAAACACCCAGACCCGAGACAATATATAAACAAACCGGTATAAACAAACCATTCGCAATAATCATAGCCAAAAAGTCTTCGATGAACAATTATTAATATTATTATAGATAGAGTGACGTACAAAATCAAAGCTAAATTCAATATACACCGAGGACGTTTTTGCTGCGCTGACCCTAAATCTATAATATTCTTGATCGGAAGCAAATAGTAATCAGGGCGGTAAAACTTAATCAATCATTTTATGCGATGGGAATTTGTTTAACCATTCTATTGTTTAAATTCACACGGTTTTGACTACCATATTTTGAACTACGAAATTCAACCCTGTAAATACTCGATCCCAAAACCGTTGAAGCTCTATTAATCCTCTAAGTCCCGGTACCTATATTCGTGTGAACCGTATTCTGGGACGTTTATATTATAAAGCCTCACACTGAAGAAACGTTATGCGATTTTGATATTTAAAGTTGAGATGTTACTGTTCAATTTTACCTGCACTGACACATTCATATTATAGAGGACAGAATCGTTTATCAAAATTGAACCACAATATTAAAATGTTCAAAAAGAAACAACTATGTAGGTAGAAAATTCTAAATATTACTACCTGTTTCATAGCCGAACACTTGATCACTCTAGACTAGAGCATCATACTCTATTACGAGTAATAAACAAAACAGGACCAAAACTGCTTTCCCAGACCCAGATCCTTTTCTAGACAGTCGTGTTGTTCAAATAATTTACATTCTTATTTAATTACAGCTAAGGTAAATTTTGCTCTACAAGGTACCTATTTCAAATGACACGACACATTCAGTACAATTATGAACTCTATGGCGTTAGGTTAGAGGTGTCATCATTCCTAATAATCCTATCGATTCTCATCGGGCTTCCCTAATTCCGTATCGGATTACAATATCCATCGCTCTGCTGTTTAGCAAATGCCTTAAAATGGAGTACAAATAAACCTGTTTTAACTGAAATACTTAATAAAAACTCACCGTATACGTAATATATTTTAATATCGTTAATTTACTGCATCGTTATTCAGCATTTAATTCCAAGTTAATACCAATAATAAGAAGAAACGTAATGGAATCATGATCAATGCCACTTCGGCAGGATTAAGCTTTCAAGATCCTCAAGATATCTAGCAAGGATAGAGCTTGACTGAAGTTGGCAGGATAGGGAGGATAGGTCTCGACTTTGAATCCGAAGGTCGTAGGTTCGAATCCCGGCCGTGTATCAATAGATTTTTCGTTTCCTCAAATTTATATGCACTATAACATGAGCTCTTAACGGTGAAGAAAAACATCGTGAGAAAACCCGCAGCTTAGTCAGCTCCACACGTATTGACCATGTCTTTCCTGTGGACAAGGCCGATTAAGCTGAGAAGATGGTTTAGGTGCTGGGCAAGGCTATTCCATCTCAAACATGTCCCAGGCACTACAGCGTCCCGTTAAGTGTAGGCATAGGTTGCCTCCTGACGCTGTATAAGTCATCTAATATAAAAAAAAAGGCAAAAGGCCTAAGTTTTTTTTTATTCTTTGTACGAGGTTCTATGGAGTAATTTCTATAGAAACTCGTACAAAGGACAAAAAACTATTGGTATAATAACCAATATCCAAATACCTTAAGATTTTTAAACTGCGGTCATGAAAAAGCAATAGTCTCCAAAATATGCCATTCACTTTAAGCATTTAAACCGTAAAATAGTTGAAATTATTTGATACCATTTTATTGACAGCTATTGAAATAGATAAAACCCTTCGAAAACAAGTAATTTTAGTGCTCTATAAAAATGTTATCAGTTCAACTCCTAAAGCTGTAGACAAAGTCATAAAACGATAAGAAAATCTTTCATCGTTTACTTTCTTGTAAGTTATATTACAAATCATTTAAAAGTGGCTTTTGGCTAATATATCGCAGGTGTAAATATAATAAAAAAAATTTTTAGATCCTTTGAAGCTGTCTTAGGGTAGTCAGAGGCATGTCCAAATATTTTTGATACATGTACACATCTGGAATACATAAAAAAGATCTGAGCGAATGTCTACGTCGCCAAAATGAACATTAATTACAGTTTTTATATATTTATCACCAATAGACACATAAGTATCTTATTTGTCTGGAAAATGATACCGATAAGTACTTACAAAAATGAAAGTAGCGCCGGTGACTGAAAAGTTGAGGAGCACTAGGTTAGTGTGGTATGGGCACGTAATGCGGAGGGATGAAACTCATGTAACTAAAAGGGCGATGGAAATGTATGTGGATGGATATGTGAGACCTAAGAAAAGATGGATGGATTGTGTGAAAGAAGATATGGGTAAGAAAGGAGTGGATATGGAGATGACGCGTGATTGAGGAGAGTGGAGAAAGAGAACACGTTGTGCCGACCCCGCCTGAGCGGGATAAGGGCAGGCCAATGATGATGAAGAAGTTACAAAAATTTGACAATTTTCGTCCACAGTATCTAACATTTTAGCAGACGATTGGGCTCGCAAAAAGCCGCAAAGGCTTCATATTTATATGAAGCCACACAAAACGTGAGCACGCAAAATACCGCTTCACATTCAAAGGCACATTTTCATAAAACTATGAAGACATCCAGCGAAAACGGGGGAATGGAATGAATGCCGATTTTCAGTCAAAAGCCTTGTGTCAGAGTGCACTGAAAGGATTAAAGTGGATATTTACGGTTTGCCAGTCAGTTTTATCGGGTAGGCTACCATAAAATGACCTGAAAACAACTAGATTTTACCAAAGTTTTGGCCTGCACTGCACAATGGAACCTAGGATAAAGTCAATGTTTTTAAATATTCTTAATCTTGCAATGAAAACATTATTTTCTACTTAATTTATTTCAACGGTTCTCATGGCTTAGACTGTAATAATTTCAAAAATGTTTGCAATTTGAGTCTTGGTTTTTGCATCACCCGTTTCCATGTGAAAAGGTGTAAATTCCATCATCATTACCCTGCCCTTATCCCACTTTCATGTGGGGTCGGCACAACGGGTTTTTCTCTTCCATTCCGCTCTATCAGCCGCCATCTCAACACTCACTCAAATTATGAAAAAAAAAATTGATTTTTTTTTTAATAATTAATAGTAAATTATTTAAGTTTTTTAATAACCTCTTCAAAAGGTTGTGGTTTTTAACCGGCTATCCCGCAGGATTTTAGGGTGGTCGCTCATAAAGCACGCATATTTTTGTCGAATTTCAGAAAAGAGGTTTTCAAAATTTTAGGCTGTTGATGACTTGGCACAATTCGGGCGCTGTGGCCAAATTACCGTTATTTGGAACTGATCAAAAACTTTGAGATAAAAAGTTAAGTAAGTTCGTATGAGTCAGTGGCCAACCCTGGCGACGGAGTTTTTAGGCCGCCTTAAATAGCCGGGACCGACAATTTAACGTGAACTCTGAAGCTCAGAAGCGCTCAGATGAAAATGCCACTGGCGGTCACCCATCCACTTACAGACCGTTTCGGACGTTGCTTAACTTCGACGATCTATCAAGAACGACTAAGCAAGCACGACCATGAGCGCGCTGTAAGTATAATATTTTGCTAGCCTATTTATAAAAACGACATGACAGCTTTATTAAGAACATCATAGAAGGAAAAGTGGAAGGAAGACGAGGAAGAGGCAGGCCTAGAATCAGTTTCATGAGTCAGATAAAGGAGAAGATCGCTGTCATGTCGTATAAAGAAGTAAAGGTATCCGCATTGGAAAGGGAGAGGTGGAGGAAGTTGCATCATTGCACCGACAAGAGCTGAGCTCTTAAGTTTAATGATGATTTATAAAAAAGTAAAAACTGTCTAAACGAAGAGCGTCTAAGATTGCGCTTTTCCTCTCTTAACAAAAACTTTAATAGCCATCTCGCTCGATTTTCATAAAGGCTCAATGTTTGATGTGTTAAAGAACGAGCTAAGTGGCTCACTATTAGAGTTTCATAAAAAAGTTAGAGCATAAATGTTGACTAGAGTCATCATCATCATCATCATCTCAGCCTTTTTACGTCCACTGCTGAACATAGGCCTCCCCCATAGATTTCCACAGCGATCGATCTTGTGCAGCCAGCACCCAACGGCTCCCAGCAACCCTTACAAGATCGTCTTTCCTTCTCGTGGGGGGCCGTCCTCTGCTGCGATTTCCGGTGCGTGGCCTCCGCTCGAGAACTTTTCTGCCCCAACGGCCGTCAGTTCTACGAGCTATGTGCCCCCCGAGTGTTGACTAGATTATGACTTGCTAATCTTGACAGGCTCTGATTGGTTGCTTGTAAATAAATAAATAATGCTGGACAATTTCACACAGCATCATCTAGCCCCAAACTAAGCATAGCTTGTACTATGGGAACCAGATAACTGATATACTACTTATATACTTTTTGTTTGTAAATACATACATATTATACATAGAAACACCCAGACCCGAGACAAATACTTGTAGATCGTACAAAGATTTGTCCCGCTGCGGGGATCGAACCCGCAACCTTCGGCGAGAAGAACTTTATTCGAATTTGACAGTTATCACGCTAATAGAGGACGCAGGATTATAGCAGGACCGTTCATATCGTGCGATAGTTAAACAACACCTGTGACGTTCAATAGATTTTCTATGAAACAGAGCAAATGGCTGTAAGAGTAGATGCAGAAAACATAAATAGATACAGTGCATGTACGGCCAGCTTTAGAACTGAAGTAATAAACGATCAGAAGCATTATGCGATGTCACGCGCGGGTCAAACTCCATAATGAATGCGCACGCAGACACTGCGCGCTCTGTTTGCAAAAATCGACTTCTGCGCTTGGAAAAAAATAACATGGGTTTTGGTATGGTATAATTCACAACAGAATCTTGATATGCCTACATGGTAGACATTATTGCAGATTAATAGTACATTACGATATTAGTGCGTAAAGATGGTTATAACATGCGAGGCGGAATTTCAGCCCGAGCCGCAGGCGAGGGCGTAATTGAGCCGAGCATGTTATAACCAATACGCACGTATATCGTACGACGTTTTTTAACACATTTGCGAGGAAACAGAAAAAAAAACATTTAAATAAACTCAATCTGTGAATGCACACTGTTGCTTTCCCGCCATTTTAACAGCGCGCTAGCGCTGCCTACTGACTGGCGCCGCGCGGCGATTAGTTCGAAATTTGAATAGCAACAGCGCGCTCTCACTAGCTGGAGGCACGACTCCAGCTCGGCGGCGATCAGTTCCATATTTGAAATGGCAAATAATGCTGTTATGGAATTTGTATGGACTATAACATAACTATTTGCTTTGATAACACACGCGTTTGTTATGACCCGCTTTACATATCTAAAACCGGTGGAATTACATCAGCTTTACGAGCAAGGGTGTTAAAAATAACTTTTTAACACCCTTGCTCGTAAAGCTGATGTAATTCCACCGGTTTTAAATATGTAAAGCGGGTCATAACAAACGCGTGTGTTATCAAAGCAAATAGTTATGTTATAGTCCATACAAATTCCATAACAGCATTATTTGCCATTTCAAATATGGAACTGATCGCCGCCGAGCTGGAGTCGTGCCTCCAGCTAGTGAGCAGCGCGCTGTTGCTGTTCAAAGGAGAACTAATCGCCGCGCGGCGCCAGTAGGCGGCGCTAGCGCGCTGTTAAAATGGCGGGAAAGCAACAATGTGCATTCACAGATTGAGTTTATTTAAAATGTTTTTTTTTCTGTTTCCTCGCAAATGTGTTAAAAAACGTCGTACGATATACGTGCGTATTGGTTATAACATGCTCGGCTCAATTACGCCCTCGCCTGCGGCTCGGGCTGAAATTCCGCCTCGCATGTTATAACCATCTTTACGCACTAATATCGTAATGTACTATAAAAGTGTTTATTAATAAGTGGCAGGTAATTAAACGAGGCTCGGTGATGACAGGTGGAGTAGAGTATTGACTGAATGGTGGCCCAGATCTGGGTACAGAAACGTAGGACGACCGGCGGCCAGATGGGTAGACGATATTGTACACTTCGCGGGCGAGTCTATGGGTCCGATTAGCGCAGGATCGTGGTGGATGGCATAAACTTGAGGAGGCCTATACCCAGCAGTGGGTGAAGTCGGGTTGTGGATGATGATGATGAATTAAATAATGAACTACGAAGCAGATGATAAAACGTGTTATTTGATTCTTCTGATAGTTACTAACAAAAAATCCTATTAATATAACTAATATCCTAATCCTAATATCCTATCCTAATATCCTAATAATATAATAAATCTGAAAGTTTGTGAGTATGTTTGGATGTTTGTATGTTTGTGTAACAATCACGCCTAAACCAGTGAACCGATTTGGATGAAACTTGGAATAGGCGTATAGGCTATTCAAAATGTTGGTACCACGCGGGCGAGCTAGTACTAAATAAAAAGGAAATTGAAATTTACAAAACAACTTTGAAAAAGTCTTAAGGATATTTTGTTTTGATTTAACCAAATATTAGGAAACTACTTTCCGTTTTGTATGGACAAACTCCTTTTTCTCCCCTAAAACTTTAACATAATTACGGCATTATGCCCCAAAATGTCCAGTAAAACCTCCCCATATACAATTCATGAAAACAAAATTACGGAAACAAATAATTTTACTCACGAAAGCATCGATTTATCTAAGTAAATAAACGATTTACTTTCCATGTTTTTGTGTTAAAGTTATTTTTCGAAGCTCTATTATTTATGAAGGTACATCATGCCTACGACATCGCTCGCGTGATACAAATATTTAAGGAAGTCTTTCCTATTAAAATAGAGGAACCTATCAAATTGATCGAATGTCCTCTATCTTTTCAATCAGCTTGCGACGTTCAGAATCTTTTGTAGTCTAGGGCTTGACAGAAACATGAGACCCAGAAGGCCGTCCGTATGACATCTTTTTAGTTTTCTATGAAAAAGTATTATAGGAGTCACGACGACTTACGATTTCTTATGTGTCTTAAAACATATTATTTAACATAGATAGAATTCATAATTTCTTTGCCTTTATCCCACTTTTTTAGTTTAAGAACTATGTTCTAACTAGTTATGGTGTAATCCTCAGACAAAATAGAATGGACGAGTTATTGACAGCATTCCTCTTTAATATTTTCTGTCGGTTTTTGCGGGGGACGAGGTAGCACATGAATGCATTTTACACACACTTAAGCATACAAAATTACAATACACCCTCATTTTTACGCACACTCTTGCACATTTCGTGTATGACGTACGTAATGCTACAAGACGTACATGATTCAGAATCGTGTACATTTTGACAGAAGGGTAATTCAAGGTAAAGGCTCATCTCGTCTTTATGATCTAAGGTGTAAGACTCCCAACTCTTAGTAGTAAGAGTTGGGATTACACCATAAATATGTCAGCGACGGTGATGAAATATCGTGACCGTTAAATAATCAGTAAAACGCTGAGCAATTACTTGCTCAGGTGCCGGTGACTTTGGCGCTTCGCCAGATTCCGGATAAACAGTTCACTTTTTCAAATTTAGTGCGAAAACCATGACATTAACTAATGATCGCCCGGTCATACCTAGCTGGATGAGCAGGGAGAAAATCAAAGAGCTGTTCAAAAAGTCATTTTAGAATTCATAGTTTTAGATGGAATAAGCTGTTGATATCATTCTATCTTTAATTTATATATCTATTAGATAAGAATTTTAGAATCTTCTTTCAAAACTTTACGCAACTACATACCTTTTTCCTTTCTTTACGCAACTCACAACTTAAAAAATAACTTGAAAATCAGAACCCTCAGCCGACACGGTTAATTTCATGAATACAAAATTTATCCGCTAAGCTCAGGTGGGTGCGAGCCCTAAACAAACCTGGTAGGAGTTTGAACTCGCTGACTAGCTAGAATGCATTTTTATGTTAATTTTATACAACGAACGGCAAGAAAATGTAATGCCTCGAATAATGGAACGGTTAAAACGGTTGCCCGTGATGGGAGGGTTAATCTAGTTGAATGGTGAACACGAGTTGCAGCTATGGAATAAAACGACATTGTACAAAAACCTTTTAAATAAACTTTGCTACTATTTGTGGTCCGATTTACATGTATTAAGATTCTAGCAGGAAATGAACACATTAAATTCATTTGAATAAATATAGGTAAACCAAAGTGGGACACGAAACACGGTTTTAGTAAGAAATTTTATTTCTTCAGTCAAAACAACACAGCTATTTACGAACAAAAGAGCAAATTTGAAATAAACTTTACAGATGGAGCATACAATTTAAATAATCACCTCTACTATGACCTGGTGTAGGGAGTACGGGAGCTAGTAACGAGCTGAATGCAAAATAAATTAATATATTACAAGATCATGAATACATTAGTATCTCATGAAAAACAAACAGGATATAAGAGGGAGGGATGGCTTTTGGTGACAACATTGGATAATGGGTGGTCTGTAATAAAAGGCATTAGCACACCTTGAATCACAAATAACCAGCTTGTTTTGCTTTTCACTTTGTTTTTCTAAAAAATAATAGAGCAAAAATTTTGTGGTAGTTTTTTTCAACTAGTAGATCTGTGCATTCTACCTGTAGGCTTTGAGATTAATGAGGGGAATCATTCGGATGTGGTCAACGAAATATATAGAAATTAGTGGTCCCCATCTTTACGTACTAAGAGGCGTGTATTTATAGACGACCGCTGTGGCGCAGTGGGTGAAAGCCCGCTTGAGACGCAGAAGGTTGCGGGTTCGATCCCCACCGCGGGATAAATGTTTGTATGATCTGCAAATATTTATCGCAGGTCTGGGTGTTTCTATGTATTTACAAACAAAAAGTATATAAGTAGTAGGTATATCAGTTATCTGGTCCCATGGTACAAACTATGCTTAGTTTGGGGCTAGATGATGCTGTGTGAAATTGTCCAGCATTATTTATTTATTTATACCAAATTAACAACTCAAGCTTTAAAAAAACCAGCTTGTTTCAACCATCCAAAATCGTCCCATTTATGTGGCCTGTATTATAGAAGGTGTCCGCTTGGCTACTCGCCAACGGAGATTCCGATGTCGGGGTTATTGCGTTTTAAATGGTACGTTTTGCCGCACGTTCACACGACGTCATGTTTTCAGCAAACTGCTGATTTTATTGCGCTTTATTGAGTAGTTTTTGGCCTTTTTAGCATCTCGGGCGAGGCTAATGTACTGTTTTATCAAATAAACGCAAACTACACATACATTATTATTGTACTATACAGTTTTTTTAAATAGGTATTAGTAAGTTTGTATGAGTCAGAGGCCAACTCTGGCGATGGAGTTTTTAGGCCGCCTTAAGGCCTCCGTCGTAGCTTAACGACTTGAATAGCCGAGACCGCACGGAAGCGCTCACGGACCATTTAGAACGTTACTTAACTTCGACGATCTATCAAGAACGACTAAGCAAGCACGACCACGAGCGCCTCCCAGCTAGATTAGATAGATTAGGTATTAAAAGTGTAAAATATCATTGGATGAGAACTAGGAAATTCGCATCTTCATCATCACTTATTCCACTGGATGAGTGATGATGAAGATGCGAATATTTGAACTTTTAATTACTCCAGTCACTTTTGCAATAAAATGTTTATATCACTGTTATGATAAAAACTTACTCTCGTAAATATTTTATTATCATTAATACATGAAACAAATTCTACCAAGATTGAAGTGGGTATAGTATCTTTGTAAGTTGTAGCTGTCTAATGAGGAATTTGTTTATGAAGAAGCCGTGTGCCCACTGCCTGCCCATAGAGCAGCAGGAGGCAGCCTACCTGCCTTGGACAATGAGATGGAATTATCTTGCCCAGATTGGACGTCAAAATAATAGTAATTGCCAATATTGCTATTATTGCAAGACGATATCACTTAGCCGCTATTGCTTTTTTCAATTTTATTTCTAAAACATGGTATAAAAATCAGAGGGATGAAAAATCGACCACACAGACCTGAAATTTTAGCTAACCAAGTACGCAAGACAGTTTCCACATAAATAAACATGTTTTCGATGCTAGCCTTACGGTACTGCAAAGTCCGGGAACTGCTATGTTGGCAGTGCCTACGACAAATTAATTGGCCATAACATAGGATATATCGTTATTGGCTTACAGGTGTCTCTGCAAAAAGTTGCAAGAGCAACAATTTTAAACAGAGAAAACTGGAAGGGAAGTGTGATCGAATTACTTTATGATCAACAAAATAGATAGATAGATAGTGTTTATTATAAAAAGATTACATTTGTTCTGGTTAGTAGTGTCTTAAATCCTATGTTAGGTTTATCCTGACACTAGAGTTCTCTGATCTTATTTATGAACACGCTTAATTAGTTAGTACCTATCACGCACACAGGCATAGCGGTGTCACCGTTTTGTGTTCTAGCTGTAGCGCGGTATGCAGTTGCGCACGCGCGCCAACGCAACAAGTGACAACGCTGCGCCTGAGCTTGGCTATAGGATGCTCCTTTTTTGGCAAAGTAAAATGGTAAAAAGATAAAATAGATAAAAATTTAGGTTTATTGAGGTTAATGCATTTTAGAAAAAAAAAAAATATAAATAAAAAAAACACAATATATTAAAACGCACGGGAATCACTCAAGTAAATCATTGCGTTTGTATAACTACAAAGCTTGACTGACGTACCGTTTACAAAATTCAAGCCCATGAAATCTTTTTATCAGTATTTTTGTGTTTGGGAGAGAGTTGTATCTAGTGGAGTTTTTTGGATCACCAGAAGGGACCAGATACATTTTTTGGGGAGACCTTTGCCCAGCAGTCAAGGACACAACAGGTTGATAAAAAAAAGTTAAATACAATAATTATGAGTGTAAGAAACAAATACTTTTATATTCATGTGAACGAACATTGTGAACGAATAAGTGCAGTGATTTTATCTGTGGACGATGGTCATCCCTAAGAGCCCATCCCTATGCATACGCGCATCCGGCCGCCGACGCCATTACACATTCATCTAGACTTTCGGAAACCCTGACAACTCAACTCATAACATATAAAAAACTTTTTTAACAGTTCTTATACACATAGCTAGCTCATAGTGCACTCTTAGGCGTGCCTTATGTGGCTAGAGTACAAAGCTCTGAAAAATCTGGACATTTTGCAATATGGTGTTATGGGCTCAGCGAACAATAGATATGGTCCATACATTGTGTTTTTCATGAAAATCTACGCAATACAGTACTGCAGGTATTTCATGAAAAACAAAACTACCTAGTACCTGTACCTGTCATCCATTGACTGGGTATTGAGGTTTATAATGTTATTTCAGTGACCAAACGAACGAAGAAGATTTATTCACATTTCAAGATGCGTATTGGAGTTATAAATAATAACCTTGGTGTTGGGAAGATCTTTTTTTGTAAGGAGTATGTCATGATCAAGTGGAAATTTACTGTCTCTGCCAATCCTAAGGGTGGTCGCACAGTCCAGCTGAGCCGAACGCGCATTGAACTGACAATTCAATTAGAGAAAATGCTGCTGACGTCAGAAGCAAGCCGCATTTTCTGACGTCATCAGCATTTTTTATATAGAAAAATAACTGCGGCGCGTACGGCGCGGACAAGCAGTGTGCGTTCAGGTTAAATATGTGAAAACATGCTTGATTTTATAATTTTACTTGTTTTCTTACGTATTTATATATAATTCGGTTCCACCAGTAAGAATCACTAGCCAGAGGAAATGAGCAGGACTATTTTGGTTTTACCTAAATCTGTGTTATTAGCTAAATAATAACTTAAACGCGTTATATGGTTAAATATTTCAACACTGCTGGTAAGTTCTGGCATCTCACCAATATCCCGGCCACTGCCAACCTTTTAATCTGATAATTATCCATATTTCATAAGTTGCGGGACAAAATGGCGTCCATAAGTTTAACCATTACACGGACGTTATTGAAAGCTACGGGATATTTTATCTAAACATAGTGCTTTTAATAGAAGTTAAGGTGCATTTACACGGTGCGATTTGTCGTCGGATTTGCTAGGCCGCGCCCATTCGGTGTGCCAATTTGAGTTAGACTTAGCGCATTCACACGACAAACTGCGCTTGCGATGCGATGTCGCGTCGTCACTACGATGCGCTATCGGAGATCCAACTCGCCATCGCATCGCGGCGAGTAGGGTTACCATACGAAAAATTGGAAACCCGGACAAATGCCAGACAAAATATACGATTTAAATGGAAACGCACGTGGCTTACAACATATTATGTTGGTACCACGTGAGTGAAGCCACGGTGCGTTCCGCAAGCTCACATACCTAAATGTAGACATTGATGTTTTAATGTTCAATATAATAGTCTTAATAACGAGAATTTGATTATTTTTCTACATAAAAAAAATCTTGTAACTACTTATTTTGTATCATAATATCTTAGAAAAATCTAAATAAAACGACAGGTCTGGAGAAATCTTAACGTATGGTTACTGTAAAATGGGCGGATTATAGGGGCGTATGCCACAGAATAAGTTTCATAGTTACCTAGACTTTTACTAGCTGCGGAAGAGCGTACGATATTTGGTAGATTGTAGCGTTGTTAAATTTCAACAATGTTCTCAAGGGATCGTTAGTGGAGTGGTCTAGCGTGCGGTTTCCAAGAAGAGACATGCTGGTTCAATTCCTTGCACAAAATTTTTTTTTGCATTTTTTTTATTTTTGCTTCTCTAGAATTTTTTTTTTATGTTAATGGCGAACATCTCAGTTTCATAAACTTTTTAATAAAAACTAAAGAAAATAAAATTAAAATTCAAGGTCCGAACAGAGTACTTACTTAGATGGTAATTTTACCTAATACTAGCTGTCCGCCGCGGTGTTACCCGCGATCCCTCCGGAAAACTTCATAAATGTCTGAAATAAAGCCTTTTTATTTTAAGGATAATGTAGCTACTACCTACGAACCTACCACCTACCTACATAGTAGCTATATATTCATCTGGGTTGGTAGGTTCCTATGATAGGTACTTCCTACCTAATGGTACCTAGGTAGGTAGGTACATAGGTATGTATAATAACAAAATATATAGAAAAAACTCAAAGTAGGTAAACCTACCTACTTACATATGTGTGTAGAATGTAGATATAGGTATCTAAGTAAGTTCGTATGATGGCCGTATATGGCCTCCGAAGCCGACAATTAAACTTACCCTCCCAAGCATGGAAGCTACAAAGTGACAATGACGCAGTCATGTTTCAAAAATGGAGGCGCGAGCGGCATAGATACGAGGTGGCAAAATTGAAATTCGGAAAGAGCACCCCAAAATCCATAAAAATACCAATTTGCACAACTCCCGGAAAACTTTCCAGGTAAAACTACTAAATGACTGGACTATTAGCCTAATTAAATAAAATATATGGAAACCTGTAACGGGCTGAGTCATTTATTTATTTATTAGGCAACACCAACAGCATACATAATATACATTTTGTAGGAACATTTTAAATCAGTCACTCTATAGAATGTACACCCATTACAGGCATGCACAACATTTACGTATAATTAACATTTAAGCATTGAGTTATAATGTACTATCTCAATGCATTTAAGTCATCGCATTATTAGTAATTGAAATTGAATTTTACTAAACCACTAGAAAAATCCAGTAGCCACTAAAACCAATATTCACCACTAAATGTCCGTTAAAACCACCAGATTTAGTGGAAAATCCACTAAGTTGGCAACACTGGAAACGTGAACAGAACACTGACTGAACAGTGAACAACAATGCGCTGCGTAGCGTTGGCACAGAATTCAGAGAGGCGTTGCGTTGGTAGCGTAGTGCGTGCGATGCGATGCGAGGCAAGTAGGTAGGTAGGTAGTAGGTACCTACCAACCTACCTATTCCTCCAAGTTACATACATCACAGGTATCGCTCGCAGTACCTAGTAGCATAGTAGTAGGTAGGTACCTTTTCGCAATAGTGTACCTACTTTTAGGTATGCTAGCCAACTAGCTAGGTAGGTAGATTCAGTTTTTCGAAATGTTTCCAATACAATAAAGATAATCTCAACACCTACCTATAGCTTACACTATTGCGAGAAGGTACCTACCTACTACAGCTGTGCTACCTACTAAAAGTAAGTAAGTTCGTATGAGTCAGTGGCCAACTCTGGTGACGGAGTTTTTAGGCCGCCTTAAGGCCTCCGTCACGGCTTAACGACTTATATAGCCGGGACCGACAATTTAACGTGCCCTCTGAGGCACGGAAGCGCTCAGATGAAAATGCCACTGGCGGTCACCCATCCACTTACAGACCGTTTCGAACGTTGGTTAACTTCGACGATCTATCAAGAACGACTAAGCAAGCACGACCACGAGCGCTACCTTACCTACTACCTATCCGCAATACGCAATAAAAAAAGGTAACCTAGACAACTTCACATACCTACTAGGTACCTAACCTACCTAGTAGATAGTAGGTAGTTCCAACAGAAAGACTCGCAACTGCGTCATTGTCTCTTTGTAGCTTCCATGCTTGGGAGGGTAAGTTTAATTGTCGGCTTCGGAGGCCATATACGGCCATCATACGAACTTACTTAGATACCTATATCTACATTCTACACACATATGTAAGTAGGTAGGTTTACCTACTTTGAGTTTTTTCTATATATTTTGTTATTATACATACCTATGTACCTACCTACCTAGGTACCATTAGGTAGGAAGTACCTATCATAGGAACCTACCAACCCAGATGAATATATAGCTACTATGTAGGTAGGTGGTAGGTTCGTAGGTAGTAGCTACATTATCCTTAAAATAAAAAGGCTTTATTTCAGACATTTATGAAGTTTTCCGGAGGGATCGCGGGTAACACCGCGGCGGACAGCTAGTATTAGGTAAAATTACCATCTAAGTAAGTACTCTGTTCGGACCTTGAATTTTAATTTTATTTTCTTTAGTTTTTATTAAAAAGTTTATGAAACTGAGATGTTCGCCATTAACATAAAAAAAAAATTCTAGAGAAGCAAAAATAAAAAAAATGCAAAAAAAAATTTTGTGCAAGGAATTGAACCAGCATGTCTCTTCTTGGAAACCGCACGCTAGACCACTCCACTAACGATCCCTTGAGAACATTGTTGAAATTTAACAACGCTACAATCTACCAAATATCGTACGCTCTTCCGCAGCTAGTAAAAGTCTAGGTAACTATGAAACTTATTCTGTGGCATACGCCCCTATAATCCGCCCATTTTACAGTAACCATACGTTAAGATTTCTCCAGACCTGTCGTTTTATTTAGATTTTTCTAAGATATTATGATACAAAATAAGTAGTTACAAGATTTTTTTTATGTAGAAAAATAATCAAATTCTCGTTATTAAGACTATTATATTGAACATTAAAACATCAATGTCTACATTTAGGTATGTGAGCTTGCGGAACGCACCGTGGCTTCACTCACGTGGTACCAACATAATATGTTGTAAGCCACGTGCGTTTCCATTTAAATCGTATATTTTGTCTGGCATTTGTCCGGGTTTCCAATTTTTAGTATGGTAACCCTACTCGGTTCTCCGACGGCGCGTCGGAGCTACCGATGCCGCATCGCAAAACACTAAGTAAGTCCCGATGGCACATCGCATACTAAGACACATCGCATACGATGAGCGTTCACACGGGAAAAATTGGCGTGCGATGCTAAATCATATCGCACCATGTAAATGCACCTTTACTGCTGATTAACATTACAGGATTTGACACTACCAAAGTGAATAAAAGGTGGTTGCACGACCCATCTGCGCCGAACGCGCTGAACCATCAATTCAATAGAGGAAAGACGTCAGAAGCGAGCCACATTTTCTGACGTCATCAGTATTTTTTGTATAGAAAAATTACTGCGGCGCGTACGGCGTGGACAAATGTGCGATCAGCTTCATCATGCTTGGTCGTGTTGGTTCAGCTGACTAGCTCATTTCTATAGTACTAAATTCTATAGAAGCTGACAGCTACTATACAAATGAGTCACTACAGGTCTTGATCTACCAAAAACTACGACCAAAACACCCAGACTTAATAATTACTATAATTTTGCAGATCATGATCCTGCTACGAGAATAAAACTTACACCTCTAGCGTCTACGCCAAAAAAGTTGTAAAGTTTAGTCCAATAGGTATTTTTTACTAAACAAAACTAGCGTTAAGCTTGTATCAATGTATTTTGTTTATTTTCAGCCTAGCGTAATTCATTATGTATCATGCAATTCAACTAATTATTTTATTATCAAAACCATAACGACTAAAATAATAAATTATTGCTATTGAAATATTTGCAAACTAAATTGTGTTGTGTATTAATTTGATGCATTCAACACAACTTTATAGTATAATTAAGTTGCATGCTCACTTCAGAGCACAATAATTATTCAGTGTTGATTTATTATAAAAATGTTAGTTTTATCTTATTAACAATAATTTTATGGTAATGAACGTAGCCATGCTATGCATGGAGTCAGACCATGCGTATATAAAATATAGAACGCCCTGTACTTTTTAAAGCCCTTACAGTTTAGGAAATTATAAATAGGTAAGAAAGCTATTACTCAAAGGTTACTGCGGAGGTAGCTGAAGAAGGAGAAAAGGACTTTGATGAAGTACACTTAGAACAGACGGACGATTGCTTGACTGATGCAGGAGATGAGACAACAAATCACGCAGCCGGCAATACATATTGTGACCTTGAGACCCAATAAGATGTAATAGGAAAATATTAATGTAGTATGAATTGTTGTGAAAAATATCGCATACCCTCAGTTCGTTCGCTTTGGTGGTCAGTAAGCATAAAAATAGCACTAAATGAATAATTAAATTACTGTAAAATATTTGTATGAGTTTTAATCGTTTGTCAGTTTCCGGTCAAGTACTGAATATCCCTATTTTATTATTTAGGCATTTAATGACACGAATATAAAAAAGCCTCAATTGTGTTCCATGTTTTTGTTATATTTGCACAAAAGCATTAGCTAATTAATATACGAATGTTATAGAAGTAAGTTTGTATCAGATTATGAGTATGACCCATATCTGGTACCAAAAATTTGAATGCAAAAGGCTGCTAAAGGTTTATCTGAAGAATAAAAGCACGATTAATAAGAAAAGGCTCATCTCTCGTCTTATGACGATCTAGATGGAGACTTGTCCTAGAGAAGAATATTCTATTGGCTTTTGTTAGTCAAAGGACTGCCCAAAATGTTTACTGCTCTTTATCCTATCACTCTTTCAAACCCGTTGAGGTCGTCTCACCAAAGCCTTCGATCAGCCTCGTCACTTTCAGTTCTTTAGCACTTACCACCCAAGGAGCGATGTTCGACCACTTCTCAAGCAACAAACATCGAAACACCAGTATCGAGTCAAATATGTTGAATTACAGCCAGTAACAAGCTATGCGCGGATGTTTACTCAGGACCTGGAGTTGGCCAATATAGGTAATAATTCAGCTTACAAATTAGGTGGTGAAAATTGCGGCACATCCGCATAATTTATTAATCTATAACACGCTAAATACACATTGCTCGGCTCATTAAAACTTTAATTAAATTTTGGCTCTGCTGAAAGTTTGCTGTAGCTGGGTATGAAGAGATAGCTGAAGACCACGGGTTGTTACTTATGGAAGAGCCATTGTAAGGTCTCTTATACAAGCGCATCCGAAAACAACTTGGTAGTCTAAGAACAAAAAAGTGTTTTGAAGTAAATTTTTCGTATTCAAATCAGCTACACATATAACTTAAAATGTATCATTCTATAAATGTTTAACCTGGATGAAAATCTAATGCCTTCTGGGCTGTCAGCAGGTTCTGAGCAAGCAGGTAAGGTTGGTCAAAAGAAAACATCATCACGATCCCCAAGGCACGTTAGACATTAAGATCGGTCAGATGGTTAATATTATGAAAAACTTGTGCTATTGTTGCAGTTGGCGACCGCTTTGATAAAGGCCGAATCGATGAATGGTGAATACAAAACTATCCCAGCCTTGATGAACCAGGGATCCCAAGCCTGCTTCATCACCGAGTCGGGACAATCGGGACAAATGTTTGATACTTTATAGCCTACCGTGCCACTTCCACTCATCATATTATTTCGATGGAAGCAACGGGGTGCCAAATACAGCCGAATAAACCGAAAACGATACACTTATACCGCCATTAAGTGCTAACTTAACGGTTTAGTTATGGTGGATTTTTCTCCGCATCACAGAATTAGTGTCGTATAATTTATTTAGTTGGCAACTTGTTGTGGTATTACGTCGGTGAGTCCATTTTTATTCCACTTTATGGTTATTGAGTTGGAATTTGTTATTTTGGAGTGCTTTTATGTAGAAACAAGTAATATTACACCAAAAAAAGGCTGCCAAGTTCATTGAATGTGGAGTAAGATTGTGGAAGTCCATCTAGGATGTTGCAAAATGCAGACACTAGCTTCCGCCCGCAGTTATTCTCGTGTATATCAACATTTTTAGTAAACCATGTTGACTGTATTGTTTCTGTGTTGATTCAAATCCCGTTCAAATAAAACAAAGGATCCATAGTTTTGACATGTAAGCTCGATGGATCTCTTTAAAATTTATTGCTCGTACAAAAAATACTGCTGAAATGAAACTGAAATAACGCTGATGTAACATAAGACTCGACTTAAGTACCTATACAGTAAATTTTTATGAAGCATAAAAAAGTAGACGACGTCTGAATACAATAACAGGAACGAAGAGTAATAAAAAAATAGTTGCTCCTCCCTTTATATAATGTTTGTTTTGTAACAAAATGTCGTATGTAGGGGTTCATTTGATGGCATGAATATTTCAATAACAATAGAAGGTAACCTCTAGAGATGTCAAAATAAGGAAAGACGAGATCACCGTTTCCTGGTTTAATAAAATTATAAGAGCTATTTTGAAAGGGGCTTGTTTATTTAAGGTTTTTCGGGTTTCTCTGTTGCTGTTTAATAATTGTTTTCTAACCACGACTTATTTTCTTTTTTGAACATAACCAGACTTTGTTTTTGTGATTTTACCTTTCTTACAGATAAAACTTCCCTTAAACCACATCATAAATTCAGTCTGTATCTTGTATCGTAATTGAAACGTCTCCTAAAACACCATATTTATTTCCTCTTCTGAG
This sequence comes from Epirrhoe alternata, assembly GCA_963565295.1. Lineage (NCBI taxonomy): Eukaryota > Metazoa > Arthropoda > Insecta > Lepidoptera > Geometridae > Epirrhoe > Epirrhoe alternata. The sequence continues at coordinate 3,464,163 of OY751381.1, read as the reverse complement.
AAAGCGTAAGGGTAATATGAAAATTTACATTTAAATACATCTAAAATGGAATGTACTTTTAAAAACACAGGGTTTCAGATATTGATAACTGATCTCTGCTTCCTACTTTCTACGATTACTAACATGAAAATTATAAGTACCTCACCATCATCATCAATGGCCTTTTACATCCTAAAAGAGATGATTTATGCAGCGTCCGTTAGGTTGGTCAAGTATCTATACATTTTATAATGATTTATATTTTTAACATTAATCTTCGATCAACTATCTACATAAATGATCAATTCTCGCAGCTCATTTATAGCATAGCACACTCCATAATTATGCTATTAGACACTGTATCAACGACCTATCCTCACCCCCCGTCGCAACAAAGTTTGTCCATATGTCTGTCGAATAGTCGACGCTGAAACTTGGGCCACAATCACGACACTCTGACCGGTGGGTTTGCGCAAACTTTCTGTTTGTCACTTCCAGTCGAAAGTTACCCTGACTTGGACAAGGCTTACATTGATCAAGGATAGTGGCAAGTGAGCAAGTACAGTAAATAAATAAATAATGCTGGACATTTCACACAGCATCATCTAGCCCCAAACAAAGCTTGTACTATGGGAACCAGATAACTGTTAGAATACTTGGATACTTTTCAGTAGGTAAGCCGTTTGGACAGTTGTGAATCAGGCTTGCAAGCTGCCTTGCAAGTTGTCTTACATAGAATCCTTCTATTTTTGGGACAAGTGCACCCCTCAATCGTCCCTGCGTGCAACTTGACTCTCCACTAGCCTTGTTTAAACTGTCAAAACTACACAGTATAGAGTGAAACAAACCAGAGATGCTACTTTTTTAATTTTGACGGTGAAATGCCACTTGATAAGCTGTAGTGTAAACAGCTACTGTCTACGTGCTCACCACCTGCCACTGGTATTTACTTCTACTTAGATAGATAGATAGATACTTTATTGGCACAGATTCACAGACACACTTAATAATGAAACAAACAAAAACATAGACAGGTACTTAAACTAACACAAGATAAAACTTACTCTTCTTCTTTTGCTGGGGATACTTGTTACTAGCCTCTGTTCTTGACCAATGTAAACCGGCCTGTAAGCTGAAACTTTTTGGAACTTTTCTCTAGTTTTTTATGACGAGTGTCAATTACGAAATATCTTTTGTTCTATTCGAAAGTTTCAAAAACTTTCCTGATCTGGGGTTTGTTGCAACCGTAATAAACTTCTCTAATCGTTTAAAGTTGATATCGACTTTTATGGCAGCTCTTTCAACAGCAATGTGAAGATAATAGCTAGTGAAATCACTAATAGCATCACATTATAATGGAGCGTGTGAAGATAAAAAGTGCCAATCAAATAATTTTCCAGGTCAGTAATTTTCAGGTTAATAGATTGTTATTTTTTATGATTGTTTTTATTTTGAGCGTAGCGAAATTTTTATAAGGTTTGTGGATTATAATAACTCCGAAAGGACTGCTCGTGTCACTCATATTCCTACTTTCTTAAAAATCATCGTCGATATAGCTTAAAAAAATACATTGTTGAATCAAAATGGGTAAATCGACTTCTAATATTGCATTTAACTCTGACTAACCTCGGAACCATTAAAACGCATTAGTGCATAATATGTGGCATGGAGCAAGCTTAATCTAGGACTCGAAATAAGCCGAATTCACCATAGAGTAGGTATATTTGGCCAGAACAACTAGCACGTAATGCGTGTTAAAGAACTATAAGGTACTATAAGGTAATAAAAAACAAAAATTTTATGATTGTTGGTGAAAAAAAATGAATGAAAATTCTTTATTGCACACCATAATAAAATTAAAACAGACAAAAACCAGATAATGTACGATGGGCGGCCTTATCGCTAAGAAGCGATCTCTTCCAGGCAACCTTTGGTAAGTATTTTTGAACAACGACTAGCATGGCGCAGTACTCAACGATAGCGCAATCTTACTTGATGGTGTGTTGTTTAGTAATACGTATGTATTATCAGCCATATAGCGTCCACTGCTGAACATATGCCTTCCCCATTCGATTTCCACAGCGATCTTGTGCAGTCTACAACCAACGGCTCCCAGCAACCTATAAGGTACGTAAAACAAACTCGTCTCATTTTTGCTACGTTGCTGGTTTTTCTGTGTTCCTCTGATGTATATTCTATGATACCCAAATGGGTCAACTATAGACATTAAGCGAATGACCAGCCTGCATGAATCCTTTACACGATGCTGTAGCTTTCAGTAAGTGGCTAGAAAGGCCTGAATCCAGAACATTCTGTTTGCATAAAATGTAACACAATGCCGCTTTTAACCTCCTTTGTAAACGGCCTATGGCACTTATATTTTTCCTAGCAAAATTATTTCAGCAACAAAGCATTTGAGATAGATTTTGTAAATACTACATTGATGAGAGTTGTAACATCCAGTTTTAGTTAACAGCGGTTCACGCTATGAGTCCCTTCATTTTAAAGTTTCCCGCCCGCGATTTCAAAGCTTGGCGTCATTAAGATATAATATTAAATTATATATATTTTATTAAATTATAACCACTGGCAACACTTTCATATAAGGATATATTCTGGTATCATTCTGTGAGTATTGATCTGATTGGCTATTGATTTTGTGTCATTCGGTAGGCCGCTCCGATTGGTCGACAGCTCCGTTACGGCCGTCAATGAATCGACATTGACAGATCGTTAGCAATGTCATGCTGAAGAGAAAAAAAAACCAATACGAGACATTGACGGAAGTAAAGTGGTTAGTTGCCATCTAAAAGAAGAAGAAGACTCGGATTCATTTTGTCATCGGCGTATGAGTTGGCATTTTGGCAAATCAGATTCTAACTTTTTCCGTTTATTTCAATATATAATTACGCCCGATCTGTTACGATCGATTGTTCTGCTACATTCGTCGGCAAATTGTACGTCGTTTGATTACCACACGTGGATCTTGAAATAGCCTCTGGTAAGAAATATTCGTGACGTGGAAATCCTTTGTTTTACGCCATGCGAGCTATTTACTTCCAAGATGCTTAGATCCTGAGGGCATCCCATCTTTTCTTCTCCTGCTCGCATGTGCTGTCCGGCCATCGCAAATGCTTACACAGGGTTTGGTTTCTTTCTTTACAGAATAGAGGTCCTTTGTACAGCTGGCTTCCCGGCTGATTCGTGGCAGCGTTCAGCGACTCCCCCAGCTCGGGCATCGCTCTGTGTGCTTATCTTTTGAAACCGAAGCGCTTCCCCCCGCCGTCGCATTCTGTGCCTAGCTCCCTCGCTCATCAGGAAAGGATTGGTGTTTTTGTGAAGTATAGCGTTCTGTGAGTTTTATGTGTGTGAAGGCATATAACAGTGGGTGCTCGCGAAAATTTCGCTACTAACCAAATTGACTGGGTCCGACGGACCAATGTCGTGCCGTTCTAACGTGTCCACCGTCCCGGAGTATTTCCAGTGTTAATACAAGTTTTCATCTGTATTACTTCCTCGCTAGAATCAAGGCGATCACCAACCCTTATCATTATTCATCATAAATTGTATCCATTCCATACCATTATCACCCTAGGTTAGGTAAGTTACTTACTAGTACTGATTTACTTTCTATATAGTACTTGTTTACCCAAATAAAATTAGGCTTCTGTTTTTGTTAAACCTTATTTTATTCCCTTCCTTACCCCCTAGGATTATCCCTAAATTACAGACTATCCGACATATAACCTCATAGCTCAGAGAATTAGCAAGCTGAAGTGGCAGTGGGCTGGCCATATCTGCCGAAGAAACGATAACCGCCGGGGTAAACGAGTTCTTGAGTGGAGACCGCGACTTGGCAAACGTAGTGTAGGATGCCCTCCGGCCAGGTGGAGTGACGATCTGCACAAGGCTGCTGGAAGAAGCTGGATGCAGCGAGCTGAGGACAGGGCTCAATGGCGATCATTAGAGGTGGCCTATGTCCAGCAGTGGACTGCTATAGGCTGATGATGACATTGTTAAAGTATTTATTTACAGAAACTATTCTATTCTAATACATATTTACATAACAACAAAATTTACTCTAATTTAGTCACTGTAGATTGTGAAGGCTTTTGGTTTGGAAACCTCGTGCATCGACACTTTTGCGCATTCTCATACTAACGGGGAAAATAATTACTCCTGACGCGAGGGATTGACCGTAAAAGCACTTTATAATATCTTGATAGATTTAATGAGGGGCCACAATGGTACATTTTGAAAATATTCAGGCCTGAAGCAAAGCGTGCTCCCAGAGCTGGCGCTTATTTGGCTCAACGGATCAGCATTGTCATTCAGCGTGTTAATGCCGCCAGTATAGGGCATGCTTCTGGCAGTGACCTAAATCAGTTAAGCTATCTATAAATTGTTTTCAAATCATTTTCTACTATCCTCCAAGGGTTGATTTTACTAATTACAATTCAACACCATGGTCTAAGAACCAGGATCACCACTGCATCTATCTGCATCATCTGTCAGATATTTTCAAGATCATATTATGTTATCTTCTTATGATGGTATATACAGGATGTAAAAAGATAGATAGATAGATATTTATTTATTACTCAGAAGGTAACAATCTTTAGTTTGTAGTGTTTCTAAGCCTATAATTATTAGATTTGTCTAAACAGTACGTTCTCGTTTACAATAACATAATTTTTATGTAGGTACAAATTTTGAATTACATATATACTCGTATTATGTAGGTACAAAGACTACTACCGAAAACTGAGGGGATGCAATCAGACCATGATTCTAAACATATTTAGCGAAAAAAAAACACAAAAAAAAGCTTGACTTAGCTTAGTCATTTTATTTCATTTTCGGTTATTGACTACTAGTACAACATAATAAGACGTATGGTCTTACCTAATAATTTCATTAATAAAAGAAAAAAAAACAATTAAAACTCAAAATCCAGCAATTTACGTAAAACAACACGCCCAGAACATACGCAAACAGTACGCAGTTCTTCAAACGCTATTTTCTCCCGATATAATGGTTTTTCGAAAAATCCCTTTGGATTTGGTTGGGTGTTGGGATGCTGTTCCCTACCCCTTTCGTCTTCGGTACACATCTTTTTACGTTTATGTAGTGAAACTCACACGCTAAGACTATTAACTCTTCCACGGCTGTAGGTACCTCATTTTGTTTGAAATACAATGGGTTTTTTTCAGCGCGTCTGATTGATGAAGATGAATAAGGTCACTGAGCTCCAGTTATTGGTTTCAAAGGGTAGAAAAGTATTTTTTAAGGAAAGAAATATATTCATAAAAACACTTTGGTTATTATGCTATTTTCACTTGAAATAAAATACTCGACATCTATCGACATTTTGTTTGTAGTTTTAGTTTTTTGGAAAACGAGATGAAAGTACATTCTCATAAGCATTTTGTTTTTATGAATTTGTAGACTATATATTTCTAATTATGGACTACCTACCTAATATTAGTTTCGTTTGTTTTTGATTGATTATTCGAATAAACAGTTTTTTTTTTTATAATGTATTACAATAATTCAAATAAATACTTACTTCCTGAAACAGATAAACAAAACTAATGAGTCAGAATATTTCATTTATAATAACAATATCTCAAAATAAATATCTCTTGTAGCGAAGCAAATAAAAAATAATGCTCCCAGAGGGAGTTAATTAAAACCATTTAATAAAAACAAATGCAGCAAAAAGAATTCGAGCTGACATTTTGATTCTGAAAATGAAAATGGCGCCACTTAAAAGCAATGATACTCATCCACGCAGATCGGATATGGCAAATGACTTTTAAAGACATTACGATTACGAGTAATGCGGTATTCTTTATTTTCCAGTAACAACAAAAGACGTCCGTAAAATCTACGAGTGTCAATCACAGCTCACTCAGTGTGATGTGGTGACCCTTATAATAAATAAATAAACTTATCGATGGTAAACAAAGCAAAGCCAAGTTATGTAACTCAGAAAGGTCATTATGCCTATGTTAGCATATTTTGTGAGTTTCCAATGTATCTCTGTGTATGGTAAAATAAAATTCTTCATACGAAAATCACTTTTACATTATAAGCACATTTACTTTAGTAGCAAAAACCAATTCAATAGTTCAAAAGCACTCTGATAATAAAGAAATAAACATAGTTATAACCCCTCTGATTCAACAGTGTAGCGGGTAAAAGACATAAATAAATAGACTAGTATTTTTATTATAAAAAAATACAAATATTATTATATTATAATCGTTTTCACACCGCTATCCGACGGTCGCAGTTTTGATAGGAAAGATACATTTATTTAAGTAATTAAATGGTAGAGCCCTTTTAGCTTTCATCATCTCAGCAAGAAATATAGAATTAAATTTATGAACTCTAATCTGTTTAAAGGAAAAAGTATAAAGCTACTTTTTAGAAACTCGACACACGCGTTGAGTTTCTAAAAAGTTTTTTATTTAATCAAATTTTATTCTTATCAAAAGTTTAATCTTATCATGAGCGCAGATTGCTAAATAAGACATTTTTGCCACAACGTTCCAAATCTATAGATTACAAGTTTGCCCCCTAATTTTGAACAGTTTGAATGTTCGCTACGTGCTCCCAAGCCACAATGCTTCGAAGAAAAGTTTGCGTCCTCTTTGATATCAGTCTGCATTGGGAGTCTCTGAATCGTGACCTCGCATACGTCATTCTGCTTTCGTAGTTCGTACCGGCTTTAAAGCTTCGTACAAAGAGAATATTGATATTTCTATGCAAGGAAGTATATCATCCTTAGCTATGTGAGATATGGACATCGTATTAAATCGAATAAACATTTAGTAGTTTAAATTAATTCTATGTGAGTCATTGCATTCTATTTGAATGTAGGTATAAGTTTGGTTAACAAACAAAATCAATTTCCAGTATAAAAGCATTCTAAATCACGTAGCTAGTTTATTCATAGCAGAATAATACCGTAGTTAAACAATTTATCCAAAACAGCATTTCCATTTGCTATTAAAAATAAATTTTACAAAATTTAGTCGGAGCGTGACTGGGCATGCAAAACTTGAAATATTTTATCGCCGGACCGAACTTCTAAATTCACCAGCCGATCGTTTTGGGGAATAATAATTTTCAGCATGTTTTAACTTCTATTAGCTAGTATTGGAAACGCTGAAAGGCTTTTAACGAAACTTTTTGACTTTTAAATTTATAAAAATATGCTCTACCAAAGTTTCAACAGATCGTGAAACCCTCTTTGAATACGTTGCCGACTGCCGTGCTTTTTAATAGTTTGAATAAATTATTATTTCAGGCCCGTTACACACACAAGCAAACCTTCTATCCTTCATTTCAATCTGTGTAAGCTGTCATACCCCGGACACTTGACAAAACTCCAAACAAACTCTGGAACAAAATTTTCTGTTGATAATGCTGATTTAGCGAAAACTTTTGCAACCCTATGGGATACCAACTTCTGCAACGCTTGCATTCAGACTTTTTAACCATCTAGAATGTTCAAGGCCCAAGACTGTGTATTCTAGGTCACAATGGTTTATTTTCATCACTCAACTAAAAAGGTTTGCTTGCATTTTCTTCACTCAAACGTTCTTTAGAGCGACGCCGACGTTGTATTATGGGCTGAAAGAGATTTCCATGATACGAGCGGCTCTAATGCTCTGACTATGCTCTGACACACCAAGCTCAAAGAAGAAACCTGTATAAGACTTATAAATAGATCGTCAGGTTCCTCGTTCGTTCATCGTTGTGAACTTGTAAGATCTCTCGCAGACTACAGACTTTCTATCGGCCGATAGTTGAGACGGGCTATACGTCTCCATACTCATTACGAGCCGAAGTATATTCCATCTGGTCCATCGGTCCATCGGTCGATAGAAAGTCTGTAGTCTGCGAGGGGTCTTAATGCCCACGTACGTAATGCCGTAATGTACCTATGCCGTAAATAGTGGTAAGTTTTCCGTCATTTTGATTTTTTTTGTATTTTTCAACTGATATTGCTGCTTCATAAATTATTTAGTTCAATCACATTAATTTTAAACAAATTATTAACAATTAAGAAAATTTTGAGCTACTGAAATATGAAGGCGTAACGTAGCACATCTTTTCAGAGATTTATGTGGAACAGCACCATCTTTTAATTAATTTTAAAAACGTATTCACGAAAGCTTGATTCAAATATGGAAAGGAAAAAAATATTGTACCAAGTGTGCCAGAGCATCAGAGCGCAGTAACACGTGAAGGTTTAAACATCGGAACTATCTAGGCTGTCCAGTAGAAAATTATGTAGATGCTCGACACGCAAACCTCGTCGTGTAAGGCTTATCCAAATTACTTTATATTGTTGGAATGTTGCCAGTTTTTTGTTCGAGAGATAGTTGCAATTTGATGTTTTGCTCCTTTTTGGGTCCGCTTCAAGGGTTTTATCGAAATGCGGAATGAGGCTGCTCTAAACGTTTGAAATAATTTTATTGAGTTTTTTTTTTATTTAGTGGTAGCTGCTAAAATTTATTTATTTAAATACTTATAACACCATTACAGAAATATTCAATTTTTTTTAAATATAAACCCAAGTTCACTGAGTAGTCTTTCAAGTGAAGAGAACGAGTTTTATTTTGTATTTCCTCAATCATGAGACTTCGCGAGGACTCCAGTTAAAGAGTTCGCTTCTATATTACTTCGTACTAAAGAAGAAGATTGTTAACAAATACAATTATTATCTTCTATGAACAACATAGACGAATGCAACATTTACAGATTTGTGAATATTTCGATTTACATTTTAAAACAGAAAAAAAGTCAAAGCCATCGAAAACCACTGTAACGTAATAAGGTGGTTATGATTGTCAACACGGTACGCTATATATGGACTACGAGGTTGAACCAATTTACGAAAATGATTCAGCTCTTTTGTTATGATTGTGTGACATTTTTAAACTCAATGTGGAATTTACCTATGTATGTATGTATACTTTATTTACAGAAACTAAGCTACTACAATATGTACATAAAATTACAAAATACAAAAGAATCAGTCAAGTTATCTAAGGATCGTCGTAAAAACGATCTATAGATAGCTCAACTGATCCAGGTCACTGCCAGTCGGAAGCGTGGAATGTGGAATTAAAAAAAAATCACAATCATCCATAATTTTCCGAGTAATCTGGATTCTCGATTACTAAATATCATCTCGAAGTTAAATTACTAGAACATTTCTGACGCTGAAACTTAGTACTTAAATTTAAAAACTAATAACGTTAAGATTTGCCAGGTCGTAAAAGACGGCCAGTTTATTAAATAGTAATTCTTAGAAAATGGTTTCATGGTTTCATGTTAAAAATTATGAGGTGCTTGGAAATTAAGTGTAATATTTTAGTTTGGGTCGTGTTTCAACCGCAGAGCAGAAATAAAGTAGAGATAGTTTTTTTGATGGCTTGGTCTTGTCGCAAAAAGTTACCTACGGTCAGCGTCACCAAATGGTTACCTAGTAAAAAAATTCGTAAACAGGGTCAAGACTGTATCTCCAAGGTGTGGTAGTCCCCTTTTTTAACTAACTAACCTATACTTTCCCACTGCTGGGCAAAGGTCTCCCCCAGTTGTCCTCTTAGACATCTTCAAAGGAATATAAAATTATCTTCAAAGAATCTGTAAAAGATCTGAGTATGTCTACCGCGCCTTGGAAATACAGTCGTGACCCTGTTTACGTTTTTTACCATTCCTAGTTCTGCTCTGATGGCTCTATGGCACAAGTATTATTCAATAAAGTTAAGTTTGGGTTTAAAATGTAATGATTGTATTTTATTCGTAAACATTTACTTATGTATGTGTTGTCTCACTGCAGGGCAAAGGCCTCCCCTCCCTTCTTCCACTCTTCGCAATTTAGCGCAACAATAGGCCAAGTTCTCAAGTGAGAGTCCAGCTCGTCCCGCCATCTCGTCCTAGGTCTTCCACGTCTGAGCGTCATATTTTGTGGGGTCCACTGAGTGGCTCGTTTTGCCCATCGTCCGACATGCGGCAGACGTGTCCGGCCCAGTTCCACTTCTATTCTTCAACAGTTCTGGTTTTAGATTGCAGTATACTGTTTCGCGCGCGGTCTAACAGTTTTACACCTAAGAAAAGTCAAAGGGCCATGGAGTGTAGTAACACTCCATGGCCCTTTGACTTTTCCCAAGAGCCGATTTCTGACGTTTTGTCAAAGACCAAGTCTGAGCACCGTACGTAAAGCGCAATACATACTGAGCCCGCCGGGCCGCCGACATACCTATGTCGGCAACTTTTTGTCGGCGACATAAAATATGTTGGCGGCTTCACTTATTACAAGTCGGAAAATTTGGTCGGCGGCATGTCGGCGGCTTGAGATGAGTTGTGTGGTTGTGTCATATAATTTATGCTGCCGGGCAACTGAGCGCAGGCAACCCAAGCCGCCAACACGTCGGCGGGCAACACGCGCCGTCGCATGTTGCCGACATGATTCTTTTCATACAGGCCGCCGGGTTGTGTCGCCGGGCTTTGTCGGCGGCCCGGCGGGCTCAGTGTGTATTGCGCTTAAGGATGGGGAGAATGTGTACTGTCCATGAGTTTCTAAAAATGTTTTTAGTAATTATAAATAAATTTTCATTAGGTACTTATTGAACTTGACTTCCAGGCTAGATGTTACGTGTTTAGTAGATGGTTTTCGACTTCAGTTTTCAACCTACCTTTTTTAAACGAGATTAAAACGCAAGTTAATTTTTCTCAAAAAATCCCCAAATCTAGTAGTTCCAGCTCAATAGATATATATCTTGTTGGAGTTATGTCAGTGATATTACTCGGAAACATTTTATAGCCTTTTACGTAATAGGGTCCACCAATATTTTATTCTAAGGTCCACAGTTCACTGAAGCTTTGTCGTACGTGACAGTTTGCTTCTTAGAAAACTTAATTATAAAGTTAAGCAACTTTTGAATCGCGTCTTAGCATAGACTAACCTCGTCATAAAAGAAATAATCATCTTTTCTATTGGAATAATTTATTTTCTATTGGTAGGTATGTACACAGCGCATCCACATTTGTTTATGGCTTCTCCCTAGACCCAAAGGTTTGCTGGTAGAAAACTCTTTTAGGGTTAAGCTCGCCTTTGTACATGTACTTTTAAACATATTGTATTTGTCACTATTCTGTGTACAATAAAGAATTACAGAATTACAGAATCATTTTTAAGTCACGAAACTAAAATTGTAGATGCAGTTTCGGATTAGCTGTAGCCTTGACTGATGGAAAAAAGTGCAAAAACTTTTGTTTTCTTTACACTTTATCTGTAAAATGTAAAGAAATTTAGAAAAAATATTTGATGCACGGCCGGGATTCGAACCCAGGACCTTCGGATTGAAAGTCGAGGCACAACTCCTTTATTATTGAGGTACTTGTAAAACATACTTGTAAACTAATAAGCACACATTCACAATTACAATATTAGTAAGGATTATTCAAAAATAAATAATAATAATAAAAACACAACGCACAAACTTTACTATGATAGAGCAATCCTAACTGATAAAACAACGCACTACAATAGACCAGACATAACACTCATCAACAAAACTAATAAAACAGCTCTTATAATAGATATAGCCGTCCCCAATACCCACAATCTACAGACCACAATAGCAGAAAAACTCTCAAAATACATAGACTTAAAAGATGAAATTACGCGTATGTGGAAACTTGAAAAAGTTCTTATTGTGCTCTCTACTACAGGAGTAATTCCAAATCAGTTATTCCAGTCGCTAGATATGCTGGAATTGCCAAAGCAGATTTTTGGTATTCTGCAAAAAGCGGTTATATTAAATACTTGTAGGATAGTCAGAAAATGTTTACATGACGGTTCTTCGGATCCTTCACAAACCTGCAGCAATGAGAATGCTCATCCAACAACTAGTGCACACTTGGCCTAGGCCCGTGTGCTCTAGATAAATTTCCGGCTAAAAGCCGAGCTGACCTAGATCAAAAACAGAATAATAATAATAAATAATGCTGGACATTTCACACAGCATCATCTAGCCCCAAACTAAGCAAAGCTTGTACTATGGGAACCAGATGACTGATATACTACTTATATACTTTTTGTTTGTAAATACATACATATTATACATAGAAACACCCAGACCCGAGATAAATATTTGCAGATCATACAAACATTTATCCCGCCGCGGGGATCGAACCCGCAACCTTCTGCGTCCCAAGCGGGCTTTCACCCACTGCGCCACAGAGGTCGTCAAAAAAATCTGGACGAAGATTCAAGACGAACATGATAAGAAGGAAAAAAGTCGATAACTTTTTTGTGAACTTTGGTTTACTACCAGTCGACAACGGGTCCAACACATAATGTCCGGAGTTCACTTTTTTAAACGCAGATATTTCCCGAGTTAATCCCAGATTAAGGTTTTTTGTCGGTTGTGGAATTTGTTTTAGCTTCGGCACGCTATTTCAGATGGCTTATATTTTAAATCTGTGTTTTATAATAATTTTGTTTATTTCCGGTAAAATTGCGATATTAAATTCCCAATCAACAAACCGTTACAGTGAGAGTAAGACTAGTTATTGTATACAAAATAAAAACTTTCACATTTTTCTAGTTAGAGTCTAGAGTTCTAGCCAAGTACAAGCTAAATAAAAAATAAACTTGACCTGATCGCACACTTGTTATATAGCGCCGTACGCGCCGTAGTCATTTTTCATACAAAAACTGCTGATAACGTCAGAAAATGCGTCTCGCTTCTGACGTCAGCAGCATTCTCTATCGACTTGACAGTTGGGCGCGTTCGGCTCGGCTGGACTGTGCGAGCAACCTTAATCCGCTACTGTCAAAAAATATAAAAAGATAGGTGATTATTTTTCCGACCCAAATATCGACCAATAGAATTGCACCATTCGACGTCACGTGGTACAACCTACATGGTATTATACTGATAATTTTTTGAAAATTTTCTCTGGTCGTTGCTATATATAAAAAACAAAACATGATCCAGTCAAATTAACCACACGTCAAACTAACAGGTTGAATTCAATTGTGAAAATTGGAGATTTTGCATGAAAATGAAATTAACTGTACATTTCGTCTCATGGTGCAATTCTATTGGCCGACATTTGGGACGGTAAAATAATCCCCCGAATACCACACGAGCTTCAAAATTATCTGGCATTTCCCTCAAGGTTCCCTGCAAACAAATAAAATCGTCAAGTTTTTCAGGAAAAATCAGTGTGATTTTTTAACCTGAAAAACTTGACTCCTTCATTTGTTTGCAACGAACCTATCGGGAAATACCCGATAATTTTGAAGCTCTTGTGGTATTATAAGTGAATATTTCAATTTAGAAGTTATTTCATCGAAAAGTTTCTACATCAATGGTTCTGTCATACAAAATATTTTTTAGGTTAGAGTGCTGGAAATTTCCGGATAAATCAATAACCGGACTACGCAAAAAATATACGAAGAATGAAGTCGCAAACAAATTATACCCAACTGGCGCTCAAACAAATCGTTACGCCTTTTTTCGATGTTCATAAAAGTTCTCAAATTGTGTAGTAAACCTCAAAGTTTAGTAAGGCCTCGCCACTTGGCTTTAGAACTCACGGTATCAACGCGGTCGCGGCCTATTTTGCGTCAAAACCAGAGAAAGTTAAACAAATGGACAAAAGTCTCTACCTTATTTTGTAATACTTATAGGTATATCTCAAAGTTATTTTTAATGAAATTATTAGGATTTTTTCTGAACTTTATTTTTATGATGAATGGGTCGGCTCTTGACCTCGAAACTAACAAAAGCAAGAAAGAGGTCTACGATGGAGCGAGCCTACCCAGAAGGTGCCTATACTCCTTTAAACTCCACAAATTTTAGGCGTTAACAAACAAAATGATAACCTATAAAAATACTTAGGCCTTTACATCTATATTAGATGATTTATACAGCGTCAGGAGGCAACCTATGCCTCACTGCATGGGACGCTGTAGTGCCTGGGACATTGTTTGTGATGGAATAGGCCAGCACCTAAACCATCCTCTCAGCTTAAACGGCCTTGTCTACAGGAAAGACAACGTCAATACGTCTGGAGCTGACTAAGCTGCGGGTTTCCTCACAATGTTTTCCTTCACCGTTAAGAGCTTGTGTTAAAGTGCATAATAAATACGAAATGAAAAATACGTTGTTGCACTGCCGGGATTCAAACCCACGATCTTCGGATTGAAAGTCGAGGCCATTTGGCTGACACGGATCTAATAATCTATACCATTTACCTAATCCGCCAATAACTACAGTTTTTTAGATTGGTGCATTGTTACGTAAACTTGTTTTTTCAGCATGCAATAATCTTATTGGTATGATGTTTATACTCTTACATCATCATCATCTCAGCCATCTAGCGTCTACTGCTGAACATAGGCCTCTCCCATCGAATTCCACAGCGATCGATCTAGTGCAGCCTGCACTCAACTGCTTCCAGCAACCTTCACCAAATCGTTTTTCTTTTTCGTTTTCGTTCATGCCTTTAGGATTGTCCTGTGGTTGAACCCTTTGATTGTCAAACCGACAAACTTCGCCCATCCCGCGACTTTAATACGAGTTTCGTGGTGTTTCCGAGACGTTATCTTTATAAAATCACCATCGTGTTTTTTTATTTCCTTCTCTGAGATGAATCCGGCCAAATCCTTTCCAAGTTTCGTAATTTGCCCTCTTTGATTACACTCTTGGAATAAGCAATGAAAATTAACAAAGTTTATTAGATATTTTAATGTACATACATGTCAAATACTGAGTTAAATAAAAATCTATCATTAAATAAATAAATAATGCTGGACTTTTTCCCACAGCATCATCTAGCCTCAAAGTAAGCAGAGCTTGTGTTATGGGTACTAAGATGACTGATATACTACTTATATACTTTTTGTTTGTAAATACATACTTATTATACTTATTATAATTATGATCATACACAAACTAACGGTTATTAATAGGGTGACATATTTAGAATCTCAACTTGCATACTTAACAATGTCTTAAACATTTATTACGGTCTCCCTCATAAATGTAAAATAGACCTAAGTCTTGATTATAGTGAAAAATGTATAAATTAGGAGACTACCTTTTTAAGAGACTGACCATTAGCTTTTAAATTAGTTACTCATGGACCTCATTCTCGGAGGCCTTAAGGCGGCCTAAAAACTCCGTCACTAGAGTTGGCTGACTCACACGAACTTACTTAATTCTTAATCACATGGAAACGTTTGCAAAATATATTTTTCATTTAGATTCAATAACTGAAAGCTCTTATATTTTTATTTGTTAGCAAATGCAAACAAATATAACAAACACATAAAAGATTTTTACCATTCCTCGGAGAAAATGAAATTAAAACAATCAACATTTTCCCATTAAAAAACCAGTCACAATGAAAACGGAATTGGATAAAATTTTTAATTGCACAAAAAGTCAATTGGCCTGAAAAAAACTCCAATCGCCTATCAGCTGAAACAGTAGCAATGAAGGCCAATGAACAGAAAGTACAATCGCCACTTAATGATGCTTCGTTTAACGACGGCAATAAAAATACAAATAGTCCTACAGACGAAAATTGACTAAACACAGCACGTGGGTCCCCACTCTGGAGGGATATGGCTGTGTGAGCATACAAACCATTCGGTATTGTCCCTCTCAGTCCTACCCTCACCCTCTACCGAGCCTCAGTCGCACGGGTAGCTCCATCGCGAACGGACGTTTCCTCCGTCAAGGAACAAGTTACGTCATAACAAGTCGAGGGTGTTGCGAGTGTTTTGGATTGGTTCTGTAGTATGGTGATTAAATTCTGGTGAGATGGTGCGAAAACGAGTGAGAGGTGTCAGCTTGACGCACTTATGTACTGCTGTTTTGTGGTTCATCACTTGTTTTAACGGTAAGTTTTTAGATTAGGGGCTGTTTACGGTTCGCTGGATTCGGCCGTTGGGATAGGTGGACGGTTGGGTTTCCGTTTAGCCTTCTGTTTCATTATTAGTTGAATGGGTTAGGTCCGTTTAGGGTTCTGTTACACTGTTTGGAAAACGGTTTTCTTAGTAAATTAACTTTAGTGGTATGCCTTGTTAATTTGTGGATACCTAATGTTTATCCACGAACCAAATAGCAAGCTTTAAATTACATAAGATTAAATTTCCAAAATAACTGATCCCTTGACACTGATATTTATATGTTAGGTATTTTGTAACTGACTAATGAAATGGGTGTTCGGGGATTATCAAGAGCTTTGAACAATGGTGCCGTTATGGGACAAATGAAATGGTTTTTATAATTTCCTTGAATAATTTCGGACAAATAAAAATCTAGGTACACATTTTAATCAACTTAAGTTATTGGATGACCATGCATTCTCTTTGTAATCTTTTAGTAGTAGGTGGTAGTAGAAACTAGCTACGAATTTTTTAAAACTTATACAAAGATAATATATCTACAGATTTATTGTTATACAAAAAAGTGAATCTATATAAATCAATAAATAATATTCAAGTTATTAAAAACAAAACTACTTAGGTAGGTCATGATCACAGGTCATGATGAGCTAAGCTTTTTTTAAAATATTGTTTTACATAATTTTATAAGTATGCTTTTGTAATAATACCTACTTACTACAAATTATAACTTAAGATTTACCTACGTACCTAAAAGTTATTAATCAAACTAGCTTAGAATTTTATGCGGCTATATTTTACAGACTTTAATTAACTGACCTCCACGAACAAGGTGAAAGTTAATCTAATTAGATATTCACATCAAAATAGTAATAAGCTAAACTATCATTACACGCAAACTTTATCAAGACTTAAACTACAAGCTATGGAAAATCCTTGAGTTAGGTGCCGTTTAGACGATACCAGTATGGAATACCATTCTTGCCACAGAATATCTCTTGCTCTGTTGTGTTTGAGAAAGCAAGATGGTATCGTGTAAGCGGCGTCTTACACGCAGAAGTCAAAATGTTTCAGTGGCTAGTCTTACAGAATTTTTGATGATTTATCCAGCGTCAGGAGGCAACTTATCTTTCTGAGACGCTGTAGTGCTTAGGACATTGTTCAGATGAATTTGCTTCGCACCTGAGCCATCCTCTTAAATTATATTAGTCTTATCTACAAGAAAAACATACTTAGTAAAAAATACGTAAGTTAAGCGGATTTCAATAAGCATAAGTAAACAGAACTTATAGTTAATTATAAAATGAAACTCAGAGAAATGAGTTTCCAACTTAAATTACTTTGAAACTAAACTTTTTGTCACAATTTGGCCTTGGATAACGACAACGCTTAATTAAAAATCAATATTTGTGAGAGCAAGAAATTAAATCATAAAATTATGCTGTTTAGTGTGTGATAATTTCTTCAAAAAGTAATCTTGTCTCGAATTGAATAATTACCAATTCCAAGATGAAAAATTCGTAATCCCTTTCTCTAGGAATTGTTTAGTTCTATAAAAATGAGCTTTTGATTGCTATATTTCAGGAAATCATAAACAAAATTGAAATATGGCTATGAATCAAAAATCAATTTATATGATGGATGCTGTTTTTCCAATAAAAAATATTTGTCGAATAGCAGATAAATCATAAAAAGGTTATAATAGTCGTGCTGGACGTGTAGTGGCCAAATTTTTGACGTATTGTTCTTTATTATGCTATTCAATATATATATTTTTATTTCTGTGGGGTCAAATATTTTTGTGAATATCTCTGCAACCAGACCGTCACAAATAAAATGAAGCACACCATGCTGCATCGCCTACGATTCCCTAAGCATTAGGATAGCATCCAGGTCTCTACGTGCTCGGCCACAGGGATGTTAACCAAAAATGATATAGTAAGTATGTTGTGTGTGTAGCACACTTTGCATAAACTATCATTCCATATTTGACAGATTGACTAAGTAGAATACTATCTGGTTTCCTCAAAATATTAAAAAAAAAAAAACATCATGACGACTATCACTCAAGGTGCAGTAGGCATTACTAGACATTCTCCTTGTTTATACTCCAGATCTTTTAATGTTTTCCTTCACTAATATTGTATTTAAATAACGTGTGTTTGAACTTTTAGATAGGAAACCGAACCCAAGGAATCTTGAAACATAAGTTGCGACTGTCTTGTAACTCGACCCGTATAAAATAAGTTACACAAACAGTCTCCGATTACGGAGCTTCAGAAGTTTGTTCACGCTTGGTTCGTGTTATTCTTAGTCCTTTGATATTTGGATGTGCTTTCGACTATCCCTTTACATCATAGACTTGACAAACAGTTGGCCAAATGGGGTTAAGCTTCTCATTCCAAAGGTCGTGGGTTGAAATCCCGACCGTGCTTTTACATTGAGAAAAGAAAGAAAACATCACGAGGAAACCCGCAGTTTATCAGCTCCACACGTACTGACGTTGTCTTTCCTGTGGACAAGACTGACTCAGCTAAGATGATGGTTGTACCTAGGTAGCCTATTCTATCTCAAACAATGTCCCAGGCACTACAACGTCCCGTATAGTGTAGGTATAGCTTGCCTTCTGACGCTGATTAAATCATCTAGTATAGATGTTAAGGCCTAAGCTTTTCTCTAGGATAAAAAATATAATTGAGTAATCATCAGACCAGGAAGGCAATAGATTCGACTGGCGCAGGATCGGAAAGAGTGGCGTGAAAATGAGGAGGCCTATACTCAGCAGTGGGTAGATGTAGGCTGATTAGAGAGATTGACGACCTCTGTGGCGCAGTGGGTGAAAGCCCGCTTGGGACGCAGAAGGTTGCGGGTTCGATCCCCGCGGCGGGATAAATGTTTGTATGATCTGCAAATATTTATCTTGGGTCTGGGTGTTACTATGTATAATATGTATGTATTTACAAAACAAAAAGTATATAAGTAGTATATCAGTTATCTGGTTCACATAGTACAAGCTATGCTTAGTTTAGGGCTAGATGATGCTGTGTGAAAATGTCCAGCATTATTTATTTATTTATAGATAGATAGAATCATTAAGTCTGTTGAGAAGTTTTTGCATGCTGTGGTGTCCTTTAATTAAAGAAACACATTGTTCTAAGATAATATTACTTTAGTTATAAGCATTCTATGTGATTTCTTTGTTGGATGCCCTAAATAAATAAATAAATAAATAAATCATCATCAGCTCAGATCGTTTGCACTGTTTGGTATAAACCTTCTCTCTATTACGCCATTAATTCCAGTCTCTTGTGTATTATTAATTGAGTATTATTAACTCTTATTATACTTACTCGTATTATTTTTCAATTAACAAGTATATCTAAGCCGATAATAAATTATTTCATGGAAATTATACAATCAACAACCCAGTTCTTAGAATGTACGGCAGCTCTAATAATAACCAGCCCACGTATGGTAGAGTATATTAATTAATCAGCTCAGTATTTTGTTATTTGAAGGATAATATAAGAAAACAGGGAACCAACGCAGTACAATTTTAAACATAATATTTGGACTTGCATTTTATCGCTTCTCATTACAATATTTAAACTATTTTGTTCCTAGCAATTTATTCCTGTAGCGAAGTTCAGAGACGAAATCGGCCAGGATGATCATCATTATCATCAAGTTTTCCATAAATAAAGTATATTTTAATATAAAATAAACAGATTCAGTAAAAAAAACGTAAAAACATCTTACTACAGAAAATCATCAAGAGATGTCAATTCGTTTAGGAGAAGAACCATGAAATCACGCTCAACTGATATAATAATATAAAAATTTAGCACCAAAATGTGGTTTGCAAGTATTAAGCTGTTAATTAAGTTTGTCGTTGACAAAATATGTACAAATCATGGAACAAGTTTTCAACTCAGCCTCAGTAATAAGTTAGACGAACAGCTGAAGATTACGACTCTGAGTTCCGATATCAAAGTTAACTTGAATCCTGTTCTGTTGACGCCAAATTTTACAGATACATTCTCTACAATAGCAGTTATTAAATCAGAGGGTAAAAATCCCAAAGGAATATCTTTTTTGGGATTTTTTAATCCCAAAAAAGATACCTAGGACCTAGTCAATTATTCATTTGGAAATAGATCATCAAAACGAAAATCTTTAAACTAATCCATATCCATACTCACATTTATAATATTATTTTAAAATTATAAATGTAAAAGTAATGTAAAACTCTGTCTGTCTGTTTGTTACCTTTCACGCCCAAACCACTGAACAGATTAGGCTGAAAATTGGCATGGGTAAAGGTTGTATCCCAGGGAAGGACTTAGGCTACTTTTTATCTTGAAAAATCCCGAGGTACCGATGGTTAAACCGCGGGAGCGCAGATAGTTCTAAATAAATGTCTGGTATCCAACTCGGCTGGGCAGCGTTCGGGAAACTGCGAGATGTCTTTTCGTCCAAAATACCTCAGTGCCTTAAGTCGAAGGTTTTCGATCAGTGTGTGTTACCAGTGATGACATATGGAACTTGTTTAATAAAATATGAAAATTAAAGGAGTGGATGAACAGTTGACGAGTGATAGGAGTAAATGGAGGCGTATTCTGCCTCCATTACAAGCTGCTTCAGATGATAGATCATGATAATTAATATGCGATTTAGAAAAAGGTCTTTACCAAGCAATGTGTACTGGCTGAAATAATGAATAGTGATAGGAGTAAATGGAGGCGTATTCTGCCTCCATTTACTCCTATCACTCGTCAACTGTTTATCAACTCCTTTAATTTTCATATTTTATTAAACAAAGTTACAAGCTGCTTCAGATGATAGATCATGATAATTAATCAGCGATTTAGAAAAAGGTCTTTACCAAGCAATGTATACTGGCTGAAATAATGAAGATGATTAGAAATATTCAATGCAAGTCCTGATTGACAATTATTGAAAGTAAAAGGCAAAAGTGATGACGATAAAACTTAACAGATGGAAGGAAACCCAGTAAAAACACAAAACAAACGCAAATACAAAACATTAAAAAGTTTATTTAAACTCTACCCAACTTGCCTTAAAAATATGTTTTAACTATACTATTGGCTGACGATGAATGAGCTTGGCACTGGACCTAGACAAATGGTGTAATACAGAGAAGACACCATAGCGTTCACTCAGCAGTTAGAATGGGCCACGTTGAAAGTATTATTAATGTGCAAAATGTTTTTTTCACCAAAAAAATCTAATCGAAAGCCAATAACGCCTGCCATTGACAAACGTAAGAAGGTCGTCCCTACCGAAGGTAAAATTTGTTCCTTCCGAGACCTTGAACTATGTGGTCGTGTCACTGTGTACAAGTTTCAAGCTGAAATGAACTTTATACTCAAGACATTAGATCCAACTTTACTCTAAATTCTAGGATCTGTTTGAATTGGAAATATTGTTTTATTGAAAACATATTTTTCGGATCGGATGATAATGTTGCTGGGAAAACAGCGACATCATAGGACCGGAGACAGTGGTTTATAGAGAAGAGATCCAGTATCACCATATATAATAACCAGAGAAGGATATAAAATATTACTCAAGAAGCTTTTGGTGATAACCGTAAGCTGATCCAATGATCTAGCACACTACGAGTATTACTCACTGAGAAGTTTCGCTGAACTTTTTATGACTACTGTCAGATCAACTCGCCATAATTTAGCACTACCGAGAATAATAGTTCGGCTTTTAAACTAATCGAACACCTGGAAGCGTTTGAATGAGAAATAAATGAGTCTATAAATGCATGCATCTCAGTAGCGTCAATTGAAATTAATTCCTAAATTATTGATCCCCAGGTTGATTATTCCTGTGTGACGTAGATCAGTTAATTCTTAGTGTGTATAAGGAAGACTCCAGAGAGAAAGATCTAGTAACCTGTACTATTATATCTTCTATGCTTGGGGTTACGACGTCAAATGTAGCATGAAGTCCTGCAATTTAGTCCTTATCTTTATAAGGGTAAAGTTCGATCACTGGATGGAATAAAGTCATCATAATAAATGTAAAATTGTAGTATATTTTTGTAGCTTTTGCGAGAATATTACAAAAGCTCACATTGCGAAATTGAATTTTCGGATCTAGAACGAAAGTCTATTTTCTCTGATGTTTCATTTTGGATAATGCTAATTTCAAATATAAATAGTTACTTCAACGTGAGTCAAATTGAGTTCAACGATTTTTGGAAAAAAGTAAAAGTAAGTAAAGGTGCATTTACACGGTGCGATATGATTTAGCATCGCACGCCAATTTTTCGCGTGTGAACGCTCATCGTATGCGATGTGTCTTAGTATGCGATGTGCCGTCGGGACTTACTTAGTGTTTTGCGATGCGGCATCGGTAGCTCCGACGCGCCGTCGGAGAACAGAGTAGGGTTACCATACTAAAAATTGGAACCCCGGACAAATGCCAGACAAAATATACGATTTAAATGGAAACGCACGTGGCTTACAACATATTATGTTGGTACCACGTGAGTGAAGCCACGGTGCGTTCCGCAAGCTCACATACCTAAATGTAGACATTGATATTTTAATGTTCAATATAATAGTCTTAATAACGAGAATTTCATTATTTTTCTACATAAAAAAAATCTTGTAAGTACTTATTTTGTATCATAATATCTTAGAAAAATCTAAATAAAACGACAGGTCTGGAGAAATCTTAACGTATGGTTACTGTAAAATGGGCGGATTATAGGGGCGTATGCCACAGAATAAGTTTCATAGTTACCTAGACTTTTACTAACTGCGGAAGAGCGTACGATATCTGGTAGATTATAGCGTTGTTAAATTTCAACAATGTTCTCAAGGGATCGTTAGTGGAGTGGTCTAGCGTGCGGTTTCCAAGAAGAGACATGCTGGTTCAATTCCTTGCACAAAATTTTTTTTTGCATTTTTTTTTATTTTTGCTTCTCTAGAATTTTTTTTTATGTTAATGGTGAACATCTCAGTTTCATAAACTTTTTAATAAAAACTAAAGAAAATAAAATTAAAATTCAAGGTCCGAACAGAGTACTTACTTAGATGGTAATTTTACCTAATACTATTTTACCTAATACTAGCTGTCCGCCGCGGTGTTACCCGCGATCCCTCGGGAAAACTTCACTTCCCCGGGATAAAATATGTATAGCCTATGTTCATCGCGGATAATGTAGGATTCTATTGATGAAAGAATTTTTAAATCGGTCCAGTAGTTTTGGAGCCTATTCATTTCAAACAAACAAATCTTTCCTCTTTATAATATTAGTATAGATAAGCTGGCCATTTATTATTATAATAATAGGTAATAACATTAGGGACACAAAAATGTCTGAAATAAAGATTTTTTATTTTAAGGATAATGTAGCTACTCAAATCCTTCAATCCGAAGGTCGTGGGATCGAATCCCGGCCGTGCATCAATGGATTTTGCGTTTCGTAAAATTTATATGCGCTTTAACACGAGATCTGAACGGTGAAGGAAAACATCGTGAGGAAACCAGTTAGTATTCTAATAGGCGGCGATGGGCTTGCAACCTGTCACGTATGGAATACTAACTTCTGCAAGATGTGGGCATGTATCAAATATGTATTTGTACATGCCTCTGACTACCCCCTTAGACATCTTCAAAGGATCTGGAATATAAAAGATCTGAGAGAATGTCTACCGCGCCTTGGGGATACAGTCGTGACCCTGTTTTTTGTAGCTACTACCTACGAACCTACCTACCTGTGGTACCTGTGGTACCTAATGGTACCGAGATATGTAGGTACATAGGTATGTATAATAACATGAAAATATAAAGCAAAAACTCAAAACTAGGTAAACCTACCTACTTACATATGTGTGTATAATGTAGATATAGGTATCTAAGTAAGTTCGTATGATGGCCGTATATGGCCTTCGAAGCCGACAATTAACCTTTCATATGTAATTAAAAGTACCTATCACTATCGAACAGTGTAGCTGTGGTAACTATTATAAATCCAATGTTGGTCACCACGACACAGGGTATCCTAGTGTGGCGACCAAAGTTAGTGTAAATAATATGTAAGCATAGTTTAAGACCTTAAAACATCTATGTATATTTTTTTACTGTGTATTTTCTGTTTTTGGAAACAAATAAATAAATTTTTACTTTTTACTTTACTTTAAAAACCATTTTTCAATAAAACTTATTCTCAATACATTTTGCATGAAAACTAAAATTTAGTATTTTTAAGTGTTCCAATAAAATTAAGACCATAGTTATTTGAAGTATTTGTTTGTAAACAGATAGAGCCTCCAAATACGCAAAAAAAAAAATTCAATAATATCCTATCTCAAAAAATATAAAAACTTTTTGTTAATGCAGTTCTCTGCATTAAAAACAAGTGCGCTACGACTTCTCCGTGACGATTATTTTTGTGAATATTATGACGCTAAGTATTTTTGTATTGTGTTTTTGAATTTGTATGGTGGTGTGAATGTGAGATACAAATTAATGTTGAATAATTTAAGTGGTAGTAGTAGCTATAAGTAACGTACCTAAATATTATATTAAAGGTTTATGAATATACTCTGTACATTATACAGTTTAAGATTTCTAAGATATTATGATACAAAATAAGTACTTACAAGATTTTTTTTATGTAGAAAAATAATGAAATTCTCGTTATTAAGACTATTATATTGAACATTAAAATATCAATGTCTACATTTAGGCATGTGAGCTTGCGGAACGCACCGTGGCTTCACTCACGTGGTACCAACATAATATGTTGTAAGCCACGTGCGTTTCCATTTAAATCGTATATTTTGTCTGGCATTTGTCCGGGGTTCCAATTTTTAGTATGGTAACCCTACTCGCCGCGATGCGATGGCGAGTTGGATCTCCGATAGCGCATCGTAGTGACGACGCGACATCGCATCGCAAGCGCAGTTTGTCGTGTGAATGCGCTAAGTCTAACTCAAGTTGGCACACCGAATGGGCGCGGCCTAGCAAATCCGACGACAAATCGCACCGTGTAAATGCACCTTAAGTTCGTATGAGTTAGTAGCCAACTCTGGTGACGGAGTTTTTAGTTTTTGAAAATAAATGAATACGAAGCAGTGACTTTTTTTTATGATAAATGGGTCGGCTCTTGACCTCGAATCTTACACAGGCAAGAATGAAGTCTACGATGGAGCGAGCCTACCCAGATGGGAGCCTTGTATGGGAGCCTTATTATAAAACTAGGATAAATCAAATGTATCAGAATATACGAAGATATTGTAACCTTTAACAAAATTTGGGTCCGGTAAGTTGTCACCGATATGTTTGTTCTGGGTGTATCCGGGAGATAGCAACTCTTCCGGTGGGGTGTATATCTGTGAATCACAACACAAAACTATAGTTTCGAAAGATAGGTAGGGGAATAATCTTTTTTTAGGGTTCCGTACCCAAAGGGTAAAACGGGACCCTATTATTGAGACTTCGCTGTCTGTCTGTATGTCTGTCACCAGGCTGTGATAGTTAAACACTTGAAATTTTCACAGATGATGTATAGCTATAACAAAAAACACTAAAAAACAGAATAAAATAAATAAGGAGGCTCCCATACAAGAAACGTTTTTTTTCCGCCGTTTTTTTAGATAAATAGCTGTCCGTTGTAGTTACCCGCGATTCCTCGGGAAAACATAACTTGCCCGGGATAAAATATAGCCTATATGTTCATCAGCGATAATGTAGAATTCTAATGGTGAAAGAATTTTTCAAATCAGTCCAGTAGTTTCGGAGCCTATTCAATTCAAACAAACATACAAACAAATCTTTCCTCTTTATAGTGTAGAGAAGAAGATAGAAGATGGGTCGGAACCACACTGAGAGGTGGTTAAGTACCTTACCGGTTTCCGCTTTCAGTTTTGGTTTCTTCCCGATAGATTCCTTGATAGACTTACCCCCGATTTCTATATTCAACGGACAGTCGTAGGTAAGAGCTACGACTCGTTTCCACATACAAAAGTTTGACAGCTAGAAACCGGCGGTAAGTTAACTGTCAAACTTTGTATGTGGAAACGAGTCGTAGCTCTTACCTACGAATGTCCGTTGAATATAGAAACCGGGCATTAGACGAAAATACAAATTCTTTTAAAAATCCCCACTAACTGTTACCTAATCAACGTTTTTGGTTTAAATTTGAATAAAAAGAACAAAGAAACTCTGTTAATGGGTGTCGAATTAGAAACGTTTGCCGCGTCCCTATTGGGATTTAAAATTTACTTGCAGATTTAACTGTTTTGTATCGTTTTCTTAGTTCAGTTCCTGGCAAAAAAGACAGTGGAGCCGGGGCATCATATAGAATAATCTTTCGAGCTAGGTGATTTTACTCCTGTTCCTTCGCGACCACTACCGTGAAGAACCAGGGCAACAAACATGGTTTGGGGCCTAGATGTCTTTTAAGTGATCCATGTGTTATCATAACATCATCATTTACACACTGTGGGTGATCAACCAAATAAGTGTGGATGATGTCAATTTCATCATAATTTTGCAAATGAGCATAATGCCTTCCTTTGTTTCTGCCATCAAACACAACTCGTCTTACTCCATCTGCGGTGTGAGATGGAGTAAGACGACTCTACTACTGCACTATGGTTATAATCTACCCATCTCCGTGGGAGTATAAAAATATTTGCGCCCTATTATTTTTGTAGTAAGTTTGCTTGTACTTATCTCTACACATAAATCAGGTTTCCGGACAGTAAAAAGGTATCTGCGCTTAATTTCATGAGTAGATTTATCTGTCTTTTGGTTTACTGGCAATAAAGATTGCAGATTTGGCTTATTATCAATATGCTTTCGTTTTGCTATGTTAAATTAAATTAAATTTATTATCTATTAAGTAAATAATGTAAAAGTTAATAATGTAAAAGTTAAATTAAATTTATTATCTATTAAGTTTTGTGTGAGAAGAAGATGGATATTTTTTGATCATAAATGGAAAAAGTATAATAATAATAATAAATAATTAATCGTAAAAAAACCTTGTACCAAATATACGAAGAAAAAAAGGGCACATGCCAACAGAACGTATGTATGGTGCGTATGTAGATAACGATATACGACAGGTTGCAAGCACTTTGCTGTTTTTTTTTCAGTAAGAGCCTCTGCTATCAATGTTTAACTAAACTGCAAACTAATTTTTCAAAAAAGTCCTTAATCCGGGATTCAAACCATCGATCTTCGAATAAAATGTCAAGGCGTTATCCCATTAGCCCAAAACTACAGCGACCCCGTTTGTCATATTACCAAAATTTACGGCGTAGCATGTTTCAAAATAATTTAAAACTTAAAACACTACCGTAAATTTGCATACGTATTGGATAGAACAGTTATTTATGTGACGTTTTAATTAATTAAACGACAAAGTTGTGCTTTTGTGTCAATGACTTGAACCCGTAAATTTGCGTTGCAATCTCTGTTTAAGTTTTAAAACAGTAGTAGTGGATTCAATTGATGAGTGGTAGGAAGTGTGGCGGAGGAAGATCATGGTGATCATGGTGATCATGGCGCGGGATAAAGGCAGGGTATCTAATGATGATGATGGTATTGGTAGACTACCTGATCAGATGCTTCAGGATCTGAAATACTGTATGACGTGCAAAGGCGATTTTTGTTTGATTTTATACTGTTTTCATTTGTCATTTCTTACTTTTATCTTTAGCTGAATAAGCTTGACTTTCCTCCTACTAGTATGCGCTAAATATAGACGGGTATCTTTGACCGTTATATCTTAGTACAGGCAACAGTGTACCCCTCAAAGTCATCCAAACTAATGTAACACTAGTTCTAGACTTGGGACCAGACTCGTGTCTCAACTGAGAATAGCGAGTGAGTTTCGAAATTGCCTCCTTGTCACTTGCTAGAATGTTCTAGACATGTAAGATTTTCCATTTAAACTAGTGATTTTTTGAACAATTACACAGGTATCGTAAACATTTTTGAAATGTGGAATACTTTGACGTCATGTCAGCAATGTATTGCTCGAAGGCACAAAATAAAATAAACAATCGATGATTTACTTTTTTGATGACATGTGATAAATATTACTTAAAATAAATGTACTTTTTTAAATGCGCTGTAAGTATAATACTTTGTTTTCTAATCAACCTATCTCTTCCCACTGCTGGTCACAGGTCTCCTCCAATGGTCTCTATCCTCTGCCACGTTCCACCAATCTTCCTCAAAGGCATCGATGTCATCTCGCCAACGTTTCCGAGGGCGACCTATACTCCGCCGTCCTTCTGGCATCCATGGCGTGACTATGTTGGCCCATTTTCCCCGATCCATCCGGTTCACGTGGCCCACTTGAGCTTGGCGGTTTTCGCACCCGCATCCGCAATGCCTGTAACAAACAACACCACGACGATAACTTAATAGAAAAAAATACTCATTCAAACATCTTTATCTACATACAGGGCAGGTGGAGGTTTGTTACAATATTTAAATATCTATAATTTTTTTTTTTTTTTTAATTTATTTATCTTATAAAAAATCTTACAAACAATACAATTAAATTAGTTCTAAAAAAAACACGGAGGTTTGTACTAAAACTAATAAGTCTACACTAATAACTTATGTGCTAAAAAAAATAACAATTATTTTTAATTTTACATAAAGTGTTCTAGGTTTAGAAGAAAAAATTTTTTAAGTTTAATTTTGATATTTTTATTCATCATCTTAGTCTGGTATCACCCACTGATGGGTATAGGCCTTCCTTCTTTTATGCCAGTCTCTCCTATCTTGCGCCTTTCGCGTCCAAACATTTCCTACGACCTTCACTATCGTAATAAATATGTTTATATCAATATTCTATGTGAATACCTACACCTCAGATTAAAATGTGATGGATTTACAATTTAATTTCTTTAGGGTCGTGCGCTTGGCATTGGAGGGGAGTTCAGAATTTGATTATCAGATAATAACAAGTATTAATTTATATTACTTTTATGAATAATCGCAAGAATTATTATAATTTTCATCATTGTCTTAAAATATTTAGAATTAAAGAAATTGTAACGATAATAGTCTTAAAGACTCAGTTTAACTTAAGTAAATTTGAGGGGAAATTTTGAAGAAATTCAATTTATTTTTTCAGTTCTGTTTTTTGAAAAACAATTATTACAACTTTGTAAAAAATTAAATAGATTTTATAGTGCCTCACATATATTTTTTTAAACTGAAACATTTGGTGATGAAAAAAATAACAAGATTTTTAGTTTTTGGTAGTTTGTTACACAGAAATGTTATCGCCATCTGTTTTGTTTTAGAAATTTAAATATTCGTGTTCACTAAAAACAAGTTGTTTAAATATTCACAGAAAAAACCAGCTGTTGCACTGCGGTACAACATAGATTTTTATACGCGAAAATTTAAAGTTTTAACGTTAGCCAAAGTTTTCATCCTCATTACCTTAATAAACCAATTTATAAATAGCCTTGTCCTCCCGCTTGACCGCTAACCCCGATCCCTCACAAATAGGCCATAAAATACAGAAAATGTGGTCTAAATTTCAGTACACTCTGCGATGAAAATTGCTCAACTAGTTTTTCATACAAGAAAAGTTTTTAATACCTCGCACATAAAGCAGCTTTTTAAGCCAAACCAGCCCAAATTGGATTAAAGCCCGTGATCTTGACTGATCCATGATGAACAGTAACTACTCTGAAACAAATTATGATTGAATATCAATGTTTTTTGATTATTTAAAATACTAACGGTCACGGCTATTCAAAGATGATGATATCGAACCTCAGAAGGCAATCTGATCAGATCTACAGGCGCTTCAAGATGTCTCGAGGGGAGGACGGTCAAGTTTGGCATACACTTTAGAATACTCTTACCTCAGATTTATAATCATTTGGAGTATTTCCAGAGCCCCATTTTTTTATTATCATGCTAAAAGCAAACTATAGGTTTACTAGCGACCCGCCCCGGCTTCGCACGGGTGTAATGCTGATGCTAAATATTAGGGTTTTGCCAGTGTTTGCAATGTAAGCGCAAAAAATGTATTAGTAATTCACGACATCACATTAGATACTTCTAAAATTATCAGTGTTCCTCTACTATATTATGCATGTATTATACATATAAACCTTCATCTTGAATCACTCTATCTATGGAAAAAAACCGCATCAAAAACCGTTGCGTAGTTTTAAAGATTTAAGCATACATAGGGATATAGGGACAGAGAATGCGACTTTGTTTTATACTATGTAGTGATTGACCCCATTTTCCTAATTGCTAAAAAACTGATTTTTGCAGCTATATTTGTCCCTGACCGTACAACTATACCTACGATTACCTATATACATATTCAATGCCCCAATTTTTCACAGTGTGGTCATTAACGTCCCCGCAAGATGGCCGTCGGAGAAATATGTTATTATAATATACAGGCCACTTAGTAACGAGTAGGTTATTTACATACCTGCCCTGATGGGGCCTTTTTGCGATCTTTTCAATGATACTTCAACCTTACCGGATAATGTATGGTTTACAGATTTTAGGAGCAGCTTACAAGACCTGCACGCGCTTTTAAAGAATATTTTACAATAATCGCTTTTAGCGATAAGGTCGCCCATTGTACCATATTTTTACATGTTTGTTTTTAATTTATGTTATTTTTCTGGTGTACAATAAAGTTGTATTCTATTCGTATTCTATTTCGTTCGTTTTGTAAACTATTAATGTCTTGTCATTAGTACATGCTTAAGTTTAGGTATTTTATTTATCTTTGTCTGTGTAATTTCTACTGTTTCATTATTATTTACAATTTGTTTGTTATGTATACCTAATTCCATCTTTTGTTTTTATTTCCTGTTCTTATTTTTTGTTTCTTAATTGTAACACCACCTCCTCTCGCGTTCTTTTCTATCCAATCCATCCAAAGGTTGCCTGGAAGAGATCGCTTTGAGCGATAAGGCCGCCCATTGTGTCACCGCAATTAGTTTTAAGATTTTTAAGTTTTATTTTTAAATTGTATTTATGGTGTAACAATAAAGAGTTATCTATCTATCTATCTATCTATCTATCTATTCTAATAATAGAACTTATATAATACATAAAATGGCAAATACATAAAATGGCAAAAATGACAAATTGTGGCTCTGTATTTCCCGAAAAGTACATTAGGGATCTTCAAATCAAGAGTAAATCTTATCGTCTAGGAAAGCATGCTTCATCTTTGACCTCACCCTGCATAACATCAGGCATAGTGAGGTCAAGGTTGACTTATTTAATGTAAAAAAAATAGGTAGCCATTTCGATCGTGCTCATCTCTTATGAGGTGTTGTTGAATCACGAGTACCTATTTACCCAATGATTAGTAAAATACAATTGGTATTACCTATCAATCGTCTACCACACAATACAATGTTGCTACAACCACACACTCCATACTTCGTTGAAATAACGAGTGAATTAACATAAATGTCCCACGGCGGGTAACATCTGAAATGAGTGGAACGTTTCGACTGAATGCTTTCGTACACAATGCTTGCTTTATCAGAATATCGATTTTGTGCTGGATTTAAGCATGATCCAGATTTTATGCATGACTTGTTTTCTTCTTTGTGTCTAAAATAATAAATAAATAATGCTGAACATTTCACACAGCGTCATCTAGCCCAAACTAAGCAAACCTTGTACTATGGGAACCAGGTAACTGATATACTACTTATATACTTTTTGGTTTGGATATACATACATATTATACAAGAAGTCCTAGTAAGTGCGACGATCGCTTGGCCGCTAAAGGGCATCGGCTTAACAAACGAGCCAAAAATTATATCGTGCAATTTATGCTTTCTACATCTTTAAGAGTATTTCAATCTCTAGAAAGGTAAAGGATCATAGCTAGAAAAAAATCATCCCTGTCTAGTTATATTTGACCAAAAAGCGTAACTGCGACATGTTAAAATCTATTAGTTAGCCTCTGACTTCTCTCTGAAACGGATTCAAATGATCTTGACCTTCGATCAACTATCTTCATTTAATCGAAGATTTGACAGACTTGATGTGAGAGTCACCGTGCTTTTGAAGATACACGTCCTGGTTTTCTAAGAAACTTGTCTTAAATCTTTTTCAGTTTCCATTCCGATAGTAAATAATAAAGCCACGTTTTGAGACGATAACTTCCATCAAGGAGACAGGGAAACAACCGCAAAGCTATGCTTCGAATAATTTACTATATCTTTTGCAAGTGGAACTAGAGTTCTAGAAAGTTCCAGACACGTCTAACATGGTATGTCGCTTACGGTTTCCAGAAATAACCAGGGAAATTGCTTAGTTGCGAGTTCAGGATAGTAGATTGTTTGTATCGAAATGTATACTTAAGGAAATGAACAGCTCGAGCAAAAGATGTAAATTTATAATGTAAGCTCACGACTATACATATACACAAAGTACTACTATTATCATAAACAATATTAACTTTTGTTCTATGACTTTTTACAAAACATACACCACATTTACCAAAAACAACCTTCAAGATTTCGTTGTCTTATCTAACACATTGTCCTATCTAACACATTTCGGCCCCCACCGCCCTAACCCCGCTCCACTTGCTATTGTACTATCGGCTTCTTTTGCTTCGCATAGACTTCATAACATTTAGAGCGTTCAATTTAAATATTTTTATTTCTGTATGAACTTAAGGTGTTTTACAAATAACCCTGTATAAAAAAAGTAATATTACGGCCATCTAGTCTTTAGTCCTGAGCATCTGATATTGGTAATACTTCTGTACATTCTAAAGTTTAATATTCTGCTAACGTAAGCACGAAACGATAAGAACGTGTTAGTGCCAAGGCGCTCTAAAATCGACGGTCGATCGTTTGTTCTAACGCCTTTTTCTATAAACTCCAGCTATTTTCTTGTTATTTACGAATTGGACTAGAAACAGCGTTTATTTTTGTACCGAATTGCCTAAACATAATCTAGCAGCGAAGGCCTTTTTAACACGCAGATTGAGTGATTGTTTTTTGAAGTAATTTTTAGTCAAATTTATACTTACGAAACGGGAATTACAAGAAAAGAATTCGAAATTCCATTTCGGAACATCAAAAAAAAATCACCACCATAATCAATCAATTGTCATCTATCCAATTCCTGGCTAGAAGCGTTGTTTAACTTTGACGACCTATTAACTACTTAATCAAGCTAGACCATGAGCACTTCAGCGCATAATGAGATAGACATAAAATTGTTATAAAAAATTCTCTTGGTACAGTTTAAAAGATACTAGTAAAGTTTGTATCTTTGATAGTAAGTAGTGGTAAAGT
Organism: Epirrhoe alternata; assembly: GCA_963565295.1. NCBI lineage: Eukaryota > Metazoa > Arthropoda > Insecta > Lepidoptera > Geometridae > Epirrhoe > Epirrhoe alternata. Next base: position 3,430,896 of record OY751381.1, on the reverse strand, counting down.
TTCATAGATTTAAAGAGTTTTTACTGTATGAAGCTCTTAATCCAACATAAACCAGTATAATTGCAGTTAAAAGACCTCCATACGTAACGATCGCAATGCACTAGTAATGTAGGCCACGCTAGGCAGCTAAGTGGGCCAGAAAATTCAGTACAAAAGTCTCAAGACTTTGTTTCGTGTACTGTGTCGCCAAAAGGCCATCCCTCGAGAGAGCTATCTGCCACTTTGCTGAAGAAACTAAACACGAAACAGTATCACGGATAAAGTAGGTACTTCAAAAACATTTTGCACGATCAGGCATTTGAAATCCATGAACATGTTTTAGGATAGAGATGTAGCCTTAGCTTTGGCAAAGGCAATTATATTTCATACAGGAGTAGTTCCCAAAAATTCTTGTGTTCAAGTGTTAAGCGCTCTTACGCACTAGCGGTTGAACCGTGGGGTACACTGAGAAAAATGAATCTCGTCCTTCATTAAATTTAAACATGAAGAATTATAACTAATCATGACAACTGTGTTATTATCATGTGCAATTTAAAATGTTATTCAGCCGGCTTCGATTTACGTTGCATCACAACTAGTTACAATGAAAAACTTGGTTGGTTGTCATGATTGTTCATCAGTAGAACGTAAAGTTACATACCAATGAATTATCAGCACTAGCATGACGTTTAATCGAGAAAGTCATAGTAATCTGTTGTTTTCCTGATTAAATGACAATAACGATATTTTTAAAGTTTATAACTTACATGAGCCATGATGTTTACTAAATTACCAAGACTGCGCATGATTAAATGTCAAGACTGTATTGACTAAAGATTAAAATCGTCACGTTACAAAAATTAAATCATGAATTCATTCTAACTTTATCTGTGGGGTTTATCAGTAGAGTCACTACAGATAGTTGGGAAAACCTAAAAGTATATTATGCTATCATGATGAACTATCGTGCTATCATGATAATCTTTCATGCTGTCATAATAAAAGTTTGGTTTAATCAATCGTAGCTAACGGTATATAACGTCATAGTAAATGACGGCACGATGGAATGTCAAGAAAGACCTCTTTTTTTGACTGGTTTTTATAAAGGTCACATCGTCACATCAAGGCAGACTTGCCAAGTTTTTGGGTTTTTCCCTAAATATAGGGAGTATATTATCATTTTGCCACTTGTATCAATACTACAAATAAATAAAATTGAAGAGTCTGTTTGTGATTTCAAAATAACTGTGCTATACCAAGTGCATATAGTTATTTACACGATACTAAAACACTATCTAACTTTAAAAAAAAATTTGTCTGTCTGTCTGTCTGTTTGTCCGGGATAATCTCTGGAACGGGTGAACCGATTTTGATGGAACTTTCACTGGAAGATAGAGGAGGTTGTCGGTCAACATATACATACTTTTTATCCAGAAATTCCCGCAAGATCGGGATTTACGCGGGAAAAACCGGAAAAACTAATGGGTCCCTAATATATTTCCTTTTTATCTATCCCAATCCCGTACTATTTCCGGGATAAAAAGTAGCCTATGTCCTGCGCAATATCGCCACCTTCGCTACTCTTGCCCGGCATCACGGGATGTAGGTGCCTTGGCGATTCGGTCGGATACGCGCTGACTGACTTGCCTTGGCACCAGTCACTTGTATGGTCTGGATGACGAGGCCGCGGAGTGGGTTCGGAGCGAGGCCGAACCCGCTCGGGATGGAAGGTGGGAACGGGTTGTTGGCAGTATCAGCCCCACACCGCCTGCCCCGCGAGGGCGCGAGTGGTATCCCCTGCCCAACAAGAGACTTTTCGGGTCTGAAGGCGGTCGGAGTGAGGGCTCTGGCAGATCCCGGGAGGGCGGCGACACTGTTAGGCAGGTGTCGTCGTGAGCTCCACGCACGTGGTTTAACAACCGCGTGTGTGGGTGCCATTACCGGGATTCTGCTCAAAGCAAAATGCGAGAGGGGCACCGCGTGCGTTCCGTAGGAGATCCCGGAGCCCCTCGTTATGGCCATTGGGTAGTTTTTAGTGGGTCGTCGAGTATTCAACATCCCCACACACCCCAATTACGTGTCTATGAGCAGATTTTCTATCCGTAAAAAAAATGGTATCTGCTTTTAAATTTTTGCGAAATAACGTGAGGCTGAATGATCATGATTTCCAGTATTTCCACTTAAAACATCCACTTAGACCTCTGTGGCGCAGTGGGTGAAAGCCCGCTTGGGACGCAGAAGGTTGCGGGTACGATCCCCGCCGCGGGTTAAATGTTTGTATGATCTGCAAATATTTATCTCGGGTCTGGGTGTTTCTATGTATAACTATGTACCTATGTATTTACAAAAAAAAAGTATATAAGTACCTAGTATATTAATTACCTGGTTCCCATAGTACAATCATTGCTTAGTTTGGGGCTAGATGACTCTGTGTGAAATGTCCAGCATTATTTATTTATTATTAAAAAAGGTAATAAACGTTCTGTTTCATACTAATTGCGTGGAATCCATATAGCTGTGATGCTGTATCTCATTTAGGAACCTAAGTGAAACAAAACCAAAAAACTTAGTGGCATAGGTACCTACAATGTTTTACTTTGTTTTTTTTTTCTTTCATGGACTGAAATTGTTCAACAAAACATTAGTTTTATTCAGTTTTAACTACTCTAGCCTCTTCTTTTTAATTTCTTATAAAAAAAACGTACGTAGATCTACTTAATTTTCTAACCTGGGTTAAGCCTTTTTTTAAATCCGAGTTGACAACACCGGTCAGTTGGTTGCAGTGTAGCCAACCCCTCAGTTTTAACTGTAGATCTACAGTTTTTTGGAAATGGTCACAGTTTTCAGTTTAGGCATTTATTCAAATTTAAGTTTTTTAAAGGTAGATTATAATAGGCTCGCTTTGTCTGATTTCAATGTATTCTGTAGATTTTCAGTTTTTAAATCAATTTACACAGTTTTCACGGTTTTTCCTACGCATGTGCGCAGTTTTTTACTGAGTTGGAGTTGGCAACATTGGCTGGTTGTCCCTCCTTACTTGGCTTCGTTTCGTTTCTTTCTATTCGTTTGAATTTGAATCTGCCGGCATCTTGAAATAAATTGGACTGATAAATTATCATTTCTCTGTGAGTGATATTGTGTGTGATGTGAATGTGATCTAAGAAAGACCTGACAATGGACCAATAAACATCTGACCTTCTCTGTAAGTGGGGACTATTGGAATATGTGAATATATTCGCAGGTGAGTACTGTTTGCCCAACGAATCTAGGCATTCGTGAAGTTAGCACTTTATCTGCGCAGTAACCGCTTTTTCATACAAAATAGTGTTCTGCGCAGACAAACGGCTAACTTCACGCATGCCAAGATCCGTTGGAAGAACTGTAAGAAAGAAAATTACGAGTGCTGTTTTTCTGTTTCTATTCGGTGCATGTGTTGCACGTCTCAGCAACCGTGTCGTGTTCTTCGATATTTCTCCAGCATCAAGCTTGTACCTACAAGCAAAGTGCTGGTGAAATATCGAGACGGGACTCCGCTCATTGCAGGAGTCGAGGCGGAGGCGCGCGTCGCGGGAGAGGTGGGTTTCTTAGACACTAACAATATGGTACTAATCTAATTTGTAAGAGTTACTAACAAATTTACGGATCAATGGTCTGAAGTAAACTTATTTTATTTATAACCCATTTAGTTATCTACCTATTGTGTAATGGCTGTGTTTGTATGCATTTACTAATCTTGTATAAGGTGGCTTCCGCTTTGTTTAGATGCAAGAATTGATATAACCACACTACAACTAATTGGTGATAGCAATATAGCATCACTTATTGGTCCAATTGGAGATCGATTAAGACTAAAATCAAACCTAGAAATATGGAAGAAGGAATTAACAACAAGTGCTAGTTCAGAGTTACCTTCGAGTCCGGTAAGGCCACTAACAAATAGCTGTGCATTTAACTAATTTGTTTAGTAGTAAGCAATATACTTATGTACAGTTCTTCCAATGGATCTAGGCATTCGTGAAGTTAGCCGTTTGTCTGCGCAGTAACTGCTTTTTCATACAAAATTGTGTTCTGCGCAGACGAACGGCTATCTTCACGAATGCCTAGATCCGTTGAAAGAACTGTAGTCTGTGTTTACTTTAATTAGAAAACAATATTTTATTACAATTCACAATACTTACTGAAATAATTATGATTGTTGCAGCTTCCAGAACTCAATTCTAGTTTTCTGAACGATATTAACCCTCCAAGCCCAAGCACCAAAGCTAATATTGAACCGCAGTGGCCAAAAGAAAATTTAAATAATGAAATAACTTTTAAAAATTCGGTAAATAGATTTTATAATTAACTAACTCATACATAAGGCTTATTTAATTTTGTCAAGTCAAAGTATTTACTACTGTACTAACTAGTCTTATGTACCTACCTACTAGTTATACAGGATGCATTTTTGAGACGGGACAGTATGGCAGGTATCTTAACCTCTATGGTTTCAAGAAAAGAAAACATTCTATGGAGACTACCCATAGCTCTGCCCTTACTGCTTACTGCCCTGTCTGAAAAATCAACTTGGAAATATAATAGGAACCTATTATTTTTTCAGGTTTATCCTGTGTAAATCCCAATCCTGCGAAAATTTCTGGATAAAAAGTAGCCTATATGTTGACCGATCAACCTCCTCTATCTTCCAGTGAAAGTTCCATCAAGATTATCCCGGACAAACAGACAGACAGACAAAAATTTTTTTTAAGTTAGATTGTGTTTTAGTATCGTGTAAATAACATGCACTTTGGTATAACACAGTTATTTTGAAATCACAGACAGACACTTCAATTTTATTTATTTGTATGTATGTATTGATAGGTTCCTATTACTTGGATAGAATAGTTTCATATTTAGTTTATTTGCAGGTCCTGGAAATACTTAACCAGAAAGCTGAAGGTCGTGCAATCCTCACAAAAGGCAATAATGGTCTTTTAAATTATGACCTTAGAAAACAGTTGGCCAATATTATTATTAAAAACAGATTAGAAAATGAACCTGGCAAAGCTTTACAAGGACTGGATTTTTTTAAATTCACTCATGAAATCTATGAGCTATTTCCTAAAGAGTCGCCAGCAGTCTTCTATGCGCCATATTTAGCTCAGACCAAATATCACGCAAAAAGAAATGCATCCGGAATTCTTTTTAATGCCTATACAACAAGAAAAAAGCATCTGAGGAACCTCGGCATACTACCTGAACCTGCTAGATCTCGATCACATTCTTGTATTTCTACAATTTCTAGCACTGATACTACTGAACTGACAGTACCTGGATCAGGAATTCAGCTTTCTGAATTGCAACGAGGTTAGTTTAAAAATATGAATTCCATCGGGATATTTACCATGATTCAATGATATTTACATTTATTATTTTATTTCTGTTGGTTCAATCTGTTCAATGAAATTAATTAATTCAATCAAGATTATTTTACCTGTTTTGATAAGTAAAGGTTTCTCTATTAGTATTACCCTACTGAATATCTATTATTATCTGGTATACTATGGAATGGTGTAACCAACAAAGTGTATGATAAGATTAAATAGCTAAAATTTATTTTCAGATGACCCAACAGTAAGCGAAGAGAATCTTACGATTTTAGAAAGTCCAGACCCAGGGCCATGGCAACACGTGGAAAGGTGTTGGAACAGCACCGTGTGTGCCCTCGCTATCTATATTATGAGAAGGGAACGCTAACTGACTACCTAAACAGATTTCCAATTTTGAAATCACCCTCAGGATTTACACTTCTACTTCAAGATTATGAAAATTTATATCCGAATAATACTGCTGCCCTGACAAATTTGCTGAGTGTCTGTAAAAACATTATAAAAATTGCTGCAGCTAAAGCAAACACAACCACAGATGCTACCATCAAGAAAGCTATCCAGGGCTTTATAAACGCTATTGATGGTGAGTACTCAACTTGCTTATTGGTTTACTTGGGTAAACTTGATATCATCATCATTAACCTATTAATACCCACTGCTGGGCGTAGGCCTCCTCTCTAACCCGCTACTCTTCACGGTTCCGTGCTATCTTCATCCATTGTCGTCCAACCACGCCGACTATTTCGTCCGACCAAAACTTGACTGAATTAAACTTATCAGCTAAAGGTCAATTTTCTTTCATCTGTGACAAAACAATGTGTATTCTTTATTTAATAAGTACCTTTATTTTGTTTCAGAAAATAATGAAGAAGATATAAGCCTGCTTGTGCTCCCTTACATCATAAACATTCCACCTGTACGGAGAAAAGGCGCTTGGAAGCCATCTCGAGCTGAGTTCAGTTCAGATGCAACCACTTAGCTGATTATTATGATTCGTTAGGAATAACGTAAACATACAACATCTGATTAGGTCCTATAATATTTTGGTCAACGTAAGAAATGGAAATGTACCTATAATATGTCTAGTATTCTTTCATGCTAGTGTATACAAGATTAATACAGTACCTATGTACAAATATTGTTTGTATTTTAATAAAAATAAAACAATGATTACCTTACCTTATGTGTTTATTTTTTCTGTTTACACCTAAAATCCACTTACAATAGGTATACCGAGTTATGATCATAAAATATTGTATCTGTAAGTACTTTACCTAGGTACTTTATGTTAAATCTGTGTGTATTCTGCTTTGGTATGCCATATTATATTATGTAATAATAAGGTTCTTTTTATATTTCTAGGCTTTAATGTTGTTCCATAATGGTTTTACTACTTGACTGTCTGCAATATTAGGAGAAAGTAAATCTAACAGGACCTCTGTTAGATTTACTTTCTCCTAATATTGCGGGGATGTTTTCTCGTGGACATATTTTACCATTACCCACCTGCCCCTTTAGCACGGGCCAGGGATAAAAAAAATTGTCCCCTGTTTAATCCACCTTCAAGAGTATTTTATCTCAGGTGGATAAAAACAGGAGATTTTTTTTTAATCCCCGGCCACTGTTAAGGTGGCAGGTGGGTAATGGTAAAATATGTCCACGAGAAAACACCCCTGCAATATTAGGAGTAAGTACTTCCAAAAAGCGGTAATATTACCGTTAATATATTGGGAAAGCATACAGATTTGACATGACAGTACTAATAGTTTATAGTTATGAGAGGTCACACTATCCTTAAAATACCAACAACAATTAGGGTAGGTCATGATATATTTGGATTTCGTAATGATAAACTACTAGGAAGCTCAATAAAAATGTCATGACATTCAGGAAATATATTCTCAAGTTTCACAAAGCTTATTTAGGAAATTTCTACTGATTATCATGATGTCCGTACCAATATGACATTCTAATAATGATACCGTAATATGCCTTTAACAATTTCTATAATTCCCATCATGATTTCTCATAATTATTGTTAGGAGTATTCATAGAGTTCGTCATGACAAAATGTTATGACGCGTAGCGATAACACACGAGTATGCAGCACTCAATATCATTCCCGTCATGATTGAAACTCATTTCTAGTAATGATTGCTAGACGCAAGCAGAGAGTTAGTCATGACATTTTGTTATGACATGTAACGTTAAGACGCGAGTTTACAGCACTTTGTATTAACGTGTTATTGTAATGATGTTCTTCGGTGATGAGTTTAATGATAGATTGTTACGATTTACTCACAAAGTGTTAGTAAGAACTCTTGGTCCGTTTTTGTTGGGAATACGGATAAAATTGCTGGAATTCCTTTATAATTGTTCGTAATCATGAACGTTATTTCTCTCAGTGTAGCTAGCCGCGTGGCGGGTCGCTTTTGGACTGTTAGTATGCTACCGCTTGTACGGACCTAACCGCCACAAAATTGTACTAAGATTTGAACCGTGGGGAGCGGTTCAACTACTAGTGCGTAAGGGGGCTCAGAGTTGGGAATTTGAAAATTAAAATATTTTCGTTCATCAATTCGACTATTATCTGGTTCTATTTCATATTTTTTATGATCATGTTTTTTATCATATTTTTGGGAAAAAGTAGCTAAATACAAAGAATTCGTTTTGTTTTCATTACTTTTATCATATTTTATACAAATAAAAGCCTGTATAGTGAAAGCTTTTTAAAATCGCATTAATCAGTTAGTCAAGCAAAATCGAATTTGTGATTTCACTACAGTAATTTTCAAGGCGGTATGTACAAACTATGTGCGGAAACGCCTGTTTTCTAATAGAATAGAGCCTAATGGTAAACCCTTGCGAGAAATAGCCTGAGATAACGCAGCCCTGTTGTAATGTTTCGTATGGACACGTCCTGTTTGTAGGGCAGCTCTGGGTGCGCGGTGAGCGTTTCAGCCTTTTTGGAGAACAACAGAGCGTAGTTTATAGATGTACAGCTGGATCATTCGAAAATATATTCTTACTAGCTAACTGCGCACGGCTTCGACCTGCATTCCATGTTTCATCCAAATCAATTCACTGGGTCTATTAGATAGATAGATAGAAAGATACCACCAGGTGTTAACTACGCTAGAGCCAATGTAGACAAAGACATGTCACAGGAGAAGAGATCAAGGAGTATAAGCGACTACCAAGTGGTTTTTGGAACAAAATATAAGATCTAGTTTTTGAAACTATCGTGGTTAGGAACATAATTATTGTTATCAACGGGATAATCATCATCATCTCAGCCATTTAGCGTCCACTGCTGAACATAGGCCTCCCCCATCGATTTCCACAGCGATCGATCTTGTGCAGCCTGCACCCAACGGCTCCCAGCAACCTTTACAAGATCGTCTTTTCATCTAGTGGGGTCGGTCCTCTGCTGTGATTTCCGGTGCGTGGCCTCCACTCGAGAACTTAACGGGATAATATCCATTGAGTTTTGTTGTTTCCCGATATTTCAACGCAATGCATGCGCCATTATTTCTCCCCTGAACATGGCGTATGCAACCCCAAATATCCCAACAATAATAACAATAATTAAAATATAGGATCACTTGAATACTCAAAAATATTGAGAATCTTCATGCTTGAATTTTAAAACTGGTCTACTTGTCTAATCATACCAGCTGTTTCTTGTGACTGTGTCGAAAGCTTGAAGGCTGTGTAACTTTTTTGTGTTTTTACTTTGTGATTTTTTCGGTGCACAAATATCTAGAGTCAGCCGCTCTAGTGTTTCGGAGTGCACGCTGCGAGCCATAGTTTTGTTATACCCAGTCGAATAAGGCGTCATTTTCTGACTAAAACTTTAGCTTATATTAGATGCTTTGCCTTACACCATTATTATTCGTGAAAAAAATACACAATTTCCCCACAAATCATGAAGAAAATGAAGCTTTACAATCTCCAATTGTTGATGAACTTCTGTCGCTGACTGAACACTGCAAAGAAAGCATAGGTACAAATGGTTGGAAAAATAATATTGGTGCGAAAGGTCAATAAACTTTTAACAACTATTTGTAAGCTCATAAAAATAAGTAGCACTAACAAAAGTCGTAACACTTAACCTTTGACTTTGATAACAAGCACCAAAGAGATTACATTTTAATGAGAAAAACTTATCAATGTACGTTGTTAGGTAATTTCCACTTCCGTAAACAATGTCTAGTAGGTACTTTTTTAGCTATAAAAAGTACATAAGTTGACGAATGCTGATGCTTGTGTTCAATGATTTTATTGATATTTTTTTACTTTTTGGTAAAAATATTTTTTTTTATCTAATTGGATCATTTGTATGGTTTTAAGTGTGAGTTGGAGATAATTTTAAGACCTTTTTTATTTTTTGCAACTTTCAAAATTTTATTAATTACAAAAAATTAAATAAAATATATTTTTTTTATTTCAGACCCTTTCTATGCTCTATAGCCTCAAATTAATCTTATAGGTTTATCTTACATACTTATTGCCCACGCAGTCCAGTGGACTTTGTGATGGACTGCCCAATTATTTATTGAGAACCACAGAATTTTATATATATTTTTCTAAGAGGAGGGGAACGTCCACGTCCAGCGTCCATTATTTAACATTGAATATTGATTCAATCAACACTGGATGGTGTTATTCAATTTTGGATTCTACTCACTCGTTATAAAGTATAAATTTCATGTGATAGATAAAACAATAGCGCCATTAACCGGGAGCTAATCACCAAACATAAGGCCCTCGCGTCACTCAATGATAAATTACACAAAACGTCCAACGATTATCGATTGTCGATTATAAAGTGACATATTTATTGATGTTGTTGTTATGCGCTTTCAAACCTATTGTGCTACCAGCTTATCTGTTAAGGTGAATTGACGCTGCCGACTGACAGAGCTTGGTATTCTTTTACAGACTCGTAAGTTTCTATATATCGTAGAAAACTTTGTCAAGATTACTTTATAGTACTGACTCATACGAACTAACTTTTGAATAAGTGTGTTTATAGACACTAATTCAAAAGTTATTTCGTTATACGTTGCTTAACTTGGACGATCTGTCAAGAGCGACGAAGCAGGCACGACCACAAGCGCTTCATTTTATAAGCAACACTGCATAGTGGGCCCTCTACATATTCGGCGAAGATAGACGAATGCCGATGGTGACGAACGTTTAGAGGGCCTCATCGCCTGTATTCGCCTGTCATCTTCTATCCAAATAATACGTCGGCGAATAGTTCGGCGAATGTGTAGAGTTGCCGTAACGCGTTGTAGGTACGTTCTAAACAAGATAATCAAGTTTAGTCTATGTAAATGGATGTTTTAAAAATGTATAATTTTTGTTTTCTAGCATTTACTCAATTATATCAACAATTATCTGATTACCATGACCTACAACAAGTTCACAGAAAGTTCACCTTCAAAGTTTATAAATATCTGATATCAACAATGAAAGTTAATTAACTAACAAATGAAAATCAATTTTTCAAAACAAAATGCCTCTGAAATTAATTTAGTAAGTCAAAATCTTAGTTAATTACAATTTTGTCTAATAACTTTCATTTTTACAAAATACGTGAAAGGTGCACGTTGTATAGTTGAAAGTCAAAGTCAACAAGCATTTATTCAGTAGGACCGCTAGGATCACTTAGAATAGTCTTAAAACTAATTTTACTCCTGTTCTTTCGAGACCAACGGGAACGCAGTCTGTACAAAGCTTTATAGTTTTCGTAACACTATTGAAGTTAAAAGTGATAAAAAAAATAATGCTGTACATTTTCAAACAGCATCATCTGGCCCCAAACTAAGCATAGCTTGTACTATGGGAACCAGATAACTGATATACTCTACTTATAAACTTTTTGTTTATTTCATACATATTATACATAGAAACACCCAGACCCAAGATAAATATTTGCAGATCATACAAACATTTATCCCGCGGCGGGGATCGAACCCGCAACCTTCTGAGTCACAAGCGGGCTTTCACCCTCTGCGCCACAGAGGTCGACAAATTATTCGGAGGTCGATTATTTCTAAAAAACAACCCTTGCATCAATTTATTCTTTAATTCAGAAAATGTATACTTATACAAATTAATATGAACTCTACATCGCAATTAAAAGTTAAAATATTCTCTAAGTGTTGGAGATACCTATATTTGAAATGATTCATCAAATTAGTTCATACTGGTATTTATATGGATACGATTATTTATTATTATGTATTATTTGTGTTGCTCTCTGTTCGTGTAGTCACCTTTTCCCAGGCCCAGTCTGAAAACCAGCGTTGCTCTGCACCTTAGCGTTACGTACAGAGTAACAAAAAAGCTGAGACTGGTCCTATTTGGCACACCCTATAACAGACCTTGCACCTATAACTGTTTTGTGTTTTCCTTTTTTTATGCTTTAGGTTAGTTTAAGCAGTTTTAACTTGTGTTAGTTTAAGTACCTATCTATGTTTTTTTTTATGTGTGTCTGTGTATCTGTGCCAAATAAAGTTGTTATCTATCTATCTATCTATTATTATTATTAGCCTTATTTTTGTTTCTGTGCAAATATAAATAAAAGCTTGTCAGACCAATGTATCTCCCCGTTGACAAATTACAAAAACACCATATCCGGAAACACCAAAGCTTTGTAAGTAAAAACAAGGGAAGTAAATGATCATTTTTCATTCTAATATTTTCGGACAAACAGTCGGACAGTGTCATTGTTCATCAAAATTTATTACAAACAAAACAATGTAGGTTTTTATTGCAAATGTTACCGTGAACCTTTGATTGCGACTTGCTGATTGGTTAACCTTTATTAGCGTAGGTACTATCTAAGATAAGATAATGTTTTATTTAGACACAAGTAAATACAAGCTTAAAAGTAATGTACGGAACACCTCGAGTTAGAGTAGGACACTTTGCTTTATTAACGTTTTCGATTGAATTTTATTTAAAGAAAATGTGTTCCGTACACTCAGTATACATTTTCTCAAATATAGAGAGTTCTAGATCATTTGAAGATTGTCTAAGTCAGAGGCGGTGCAAGTACTTGCGAAGGCCAAAAGTTATCATTCCATAAGTCAGTTGCATTCACAACTAAGCTGAATTTGTGTTCTAATGATCATAGAATTACGAAGTTTATGTCTGAACCTCCAAGACGGAAATACAAAGCCTGGAACGAGTACCATAAACAATCCGCCATGATTACTTTTTAGAAATCAGCCAGTTACCCGGATATCACATTACATACATCACTCAATATCTTCGGAATTTCACCAACTCTGCTGAATTTTCATTAAATACTTATTTGCGTCTCACAGTTTATCCGTGGATGTATGGGATACTTTAAATGTGTGAAATTCCTTTAGGGCTGTCAGATAAAGGCAAAAAAATATTTAATTTAGAAAAAAAAATGTAAATTTTGATAAATATATTATAAAACATGGGGTATTATAAAAGTATTGATTGTGTTTCGCGAAATTTCTTTCTACTCGAGTAAAACTCGGTATACTCTAAGCACCCGCCCCGAGACCCTCAGGGAAAAGGTTGCTCAGACTCCCTCTCAAAAAAAAGTATGATAATGTGCCCATTATATTTTAATTCAATTATTCTAAGTTAATATTACCACGCAAGCGATGGCGCGACGAACTGGACACCTTCAGCGACTATCAGTGGCAGGTAATGGCGTTAGACTGGAATGCTTGGAAAACTTTAGCCTTTGCCCAGCAGTGGGACAGTATGGGCTAGAAACAACAACAACAAGTTAATATTATTCTAATTCATGCATTCTTTATCATTTATAGTAAAGGCTCTAAAGGGTTAGCGATCACACTTTATTTTGTAGGTAAAAAAGTAGAATCCACTCAACCGTTGGCGTGCGACGCGACACCCGCCGAAACAAAACGAAAATAAACGAAACTACGATAAAAGTCAAAAGTCAAAAAATCATTTATTCAGTAGGACCGCTGAGATCACTTTGAATCGTCTTAAAACTAGGCGATTTTACTCCTGTTCCTTGATAAAATCATCAAATATGTAAACAGCTATAAAACCTCTTTGGATTTATCTCAAATCTATTACCGAATGAAGAAATTGAGGTTCGAGCTCGTATAGTTAACACCAAAACCTCAATTCCATAGGCACGATTTAATTAGATTCCCCGAACGCGACAACCCTAGCCCATTACGTTCAGAGCCGCGACGTGTATGTAATTACTTAGCGAGTGAAGCACAGTCATGCTCTGTCATTTTATACAGCGAAGGACATGACGGACGTGATATAGCGTTAGGATTATGCTTTATCCCACCTCTCGTTGATAACTTGACTGATATGATACATTAATACATATAATTACAAAGTATCTGCTGTGGCGCAGTGTGTGAAAGCTCGCTTGAGACGCAGAAGGTTGCGGGTTCGATCCCCGCTGCGGGATAAATGTTTGAATGATCTGCAAATATTTTTCTCGGGTCTGGGTGTTTCTATGTATAATATGTATGTATTTACAAACAAAAATTATGTAACTAGTATATTATCATCATTTATTTAACAGTTACAAAAATCTGGTAGGTACTTACCTACATGTTTCATTTTAAAAACAGAATCGGAGAGTTGAACTGATAAAGACTTATCTGAAATTTTTTAACATGAATTTGTACGCTTTCTGTCGTACAAGTGCTTGATAGGTTATCGGACGCTTCAAAGTAAGAAGATGATTGATTTTAAAAACAAAATCAGAGAGTTGAACTACGTTTTCTAGTTGATAGGGTATCAGACGCTTTAACAGCAAGTGGATCTGTATTTTTTTGTAATAATTATTCAATAACTCATTACGTAAGGAAGCGGTCACCGTTTTTCTGAAAATAAAACGGACAACCCTATTCTAGTTAAGGGGGTAAAGTGGAATCATTTGTAATATAAGTGTTGACATTTGTTCGGAGCTCTGTGTTTTAGGGAATAAGCATTTATGAGCCCTTCTGCATATCGAAGTTTAAATGACTTGTATTTTAAGTAACATTTTTGTTGATGAGTCAGTAAATTTTATTGAAACTTACTGACTCATCAATTTATTGTTTTTAATTGAAACTGAGAATTAAATTAAATTGAGAATGGTGGGAGATCTCGAAAGAGAGAGATGGTTGGAGGGATTTGGGGGAGACCTTTGCCTAGCAGTGGGACGAAACAGGTTGATTAAAAAAAAATAATTGAAACTGAACCTATTTATAAAAGAAAAACATAAAATTTTCAAATCGATTATTATGATAAATAAACTAATACAACTTCTATTACTTTTATAATGTTTATTTTCTTTAGAATTACAAATATTTTCCCCAGCCAATACAATTTTTCATTCCCGCTGTTTATTCCAATTCATATATAAATTCTTTGCTTTATTACAATTCCAACCCTGCAACCTTTTTTTCTTCTCATGGCGTCATGACAATTACGCACTGCACTACTAAGGTACCATGCTAAATCCATGGCACTACTAGAGTGCGTTTCATCAAATAGTTCCTATGCCGTCATGTTGGCAGTAGAATGTTTTAGGCATAATTTCCTCAAGAAATTCCAATAAAACCTTTAAAAACCTAGAGATACGTCTACAAAGACGTCTACAAAGACGTATCTCTAGGTTTTTCAAGGTTTTATTGGAATTTCTTGAGGAAATTATGCCTAAAACATTCTACTGCCAACATGACGGCATAGGAACTATTTGATGAAACGCACTCTACTTATGATACTGCTACTTATGTCAATGTCATCAGCTGCTCACTGATATCCGTCACTTCCTCAGAGGTTGCTAGCTGTGTATCGATAAAATACTTATTTTGACACGTTTTGTTTTAAGAAAGCTTGTTCGTATTAAAAAAACAATACCATATAAACAATAATTAATGTTTTCAAGAAACCCATTTAAGAAAACTGCACTGCTAGAAAGCGGTACTTTGGTAAATGAAAACTACGAGCACTTTCATTTTTCCCATCTCTTGGGCGAAGTTATAATGGCTTTTCTTTCCATCACCGTAAATTGATGTTTAAAAGTGTTTAAACTTTTGCACGGGCATAGATTTTAGTTAGATACTTGATCTATGAGTTATGAACGAACGAAGCCTCATAGAAATACGTTAAGGGTTATTATTAACAGATTTTCCATCAATCCTTATTGGTAAAAAAACCGTAACAACATTGACTTGAGCATTAGGGTCGTTGGGAATTTTTATTCTCTACTACCCCACTAGTCGCAAAATTTTCATTCTTTCATGCTACTTTTTGCACAAAAATTTTGCAAGTTTGTCCACTTACAGACCGTTTTGAACGTTGCTTAACTTCGACGATCTATCAAGAACGACTAAGCAAGCACGACCACGAGCGCTTGTTATTGTTCCATATGCATCTTTTTGTTTCTCCTTTACCGTTTAAAAAAAATTTGAAATGCATAAATCTTATTATGCTATAAATGTGTCTTTTCGATTTACTCATTCGCCGTTTGAAACTCGATCTAGTGTCGAATCCTCGTCCTTCAAAAGGCCAATGCAAAATAACACGAAACCAGATTTCGCTTGTCCACTGGTAAAAAAAGAGTCACTGAACTACATTTACCAGCTTCACCTTTAAACAAAACAAATGCTAAGATATCGGAACGTGATACGCTCCCTGACGTTTCCAACCCAAATGGCACGAATACACCTCTCTTCATCACCACTATAAATATGTGTCAAAGTAAAATAAGCTCTAAAGCTAAACTTTAAGAGCTCATTTAGGTAATGGAAGTGAAATAACAATTTTATAGTTCTAAAGATCTTAAGAATATTACTGGCGTTATTTTAAGCGGTAACTTTTATCTTAATTTTGGACATTGACAATTACGGTTCTGTGGCCGAGCGGTAACAGGTGAATCGTCTGATCGTTGCGGTTTCGAATCCCGTCGGAATCGAAAATTTTGATAATACTTTCATTGTTTCATTTCTCAAAACAAATTAGGTTTAATTTCAAAGAAAAGTAGCCTCTTTTTCATACAAGCTAAGGTCTAATATTAAGTTCGTACATTTACAAAAAACTTCTCTGCAGATCTAGGCTAACTTGATGTAAAAGTAAACATGTTGGCCACTGGGGAGAAGGGTGGTGTTATGTAAGCGTTGAACCATTCCTGTCATTACATTAGAAACATGTTTGGGATGCTTTTAACACAAATACGTGAAGTCATGCTTGCATCCCAGGGGTAGGCAGAAGGCAAACATCGCGGTATTCCATTTCCACTAACATATTATGCTTGAATGTATCGTACTATGTTAGTATTTCTGCAAGTATTGTCGATCACAATGTTTTACATTTTACATACTTATTGAATTGAAGTGAAAAGTTCTTTAGGGCATTTGAAATGCGATAAAATCTACTAATAAATAAATAATGCTGGACATTTCACAGCATCATCTAGCCCCAAACTAAGCAAAGCTTGTACTATAAGAACCAGATAACTGATATACTACTTATATACTTTTTGTTTCTTCTTAAAAACTACAGACCTATATCGCTCCTGAGCCACGTTTATAAGCTGTTCTCTCGGGTTATTACGAATCGTCTCGCCAGAAGATTCGACGAGTTCCAGCCACCGGAGCAGGCCGGGTTTCGCGGAGGATATGGCACCATAGACCACATTCACACAGTGAGGCAGATTATACAGAAGTCCGAAGAGTATAATCAGCCCCTGTGTCTGGCCTTTGTGGACTATGAGAAGGCCTTTGACTCTGTCGAAACCTGGGCTGTTCTGGAATCCTTGCAGCGATGCCAAGTAGACTATCGTTATATCGAAGTGATGAGATGTCTGTACGAGGCCGCCACCATGAGTGTCCGAGTACAGGACCAGCAGTCTAAGCCCATCCAACTGCGCAGAGGAGTGAGACAGGGAGATGTCATATCTCCGAAACTGTTCACAAGCGCGTTGGAGGATATGTTTAAGACTCTGGATTGGAAAGGTATGGGCATAAACATAAACGGTGAGCACATCTCACACTTACGATTCGCAGATGACATAGTCTTACTGGCGGAGTCGCTTGAGGAGCTACAACGGATGCTGGACGACCTAGCATCAGCCTCGCGAGCGATAGGTCTCGGCATGAATTTGGACAAGACCAAAGTCATGGTCAATGGCCAAGTTGATCCGAGACCTGTCGCTGTAAATGGTCACCTTCTTGAAGTTGTTTCGCAATACACATACCTCGGGCAGATTTTGCAGTTAGGTAAAAGCAACTTTGAGAGGGAGGCCAGGAGGAGGATTCAGCTGGGTTGGGCAGCATTTGGAAAACTACGTCGAGTCTTCTCGTCACCCATACCGCAATGTCTGAAAACGAAAGTTTTCAATCAGTGCGTCCTACCTGTCATGACCTACGGTGCCGAAACGTGGACACTCACAATACGGCGTTTCCCACCGCGCGCCCGATGACGAATCAAAAATATTTCCTGACGATTCAAAAACTACACATGTAATTCAAGTTTTCACTTCTGTCGGCACTCCCGGAGTGCTATTGTTTTTGAAGTGAAACTTTTTTAGGCGAGTTTGGCAGTTTTGAGATGAGAAAAAGATATTGGATTTGTCTTGTAAAGGTCACGTGCGCGTCACGTGACTGCTCACCGACACCGGGTTATTTGTCAAGTTTAGAACCGTTCATTAAAAACATGAACGGTTCTTCCTTCTGCTGGCACTCCCGGAGTGCCACTCGTCAATCGTATTATACTCGCCGGTTTCTTTGATATAATAATAAATTATTATTTTGAATGGTGTTCGATCATGTCAATGTAAAAATATACCTAAATCGATGCAATCTCTTCCATTAATCTCTTAGGTAGATACTGTGTAATGTACTCAGAGTACTGAGTAAGCACGTGCAGACCAAATCAAAGTGGAATATCTAAGCTTAATACGCAGGTGTTTGTAGCATGTTGGTATTCTAATAGATAGTGACGGGCTCTCAACATACTAACATTTCAAAGCAGGCATGTCTGTCTACTAGGATTGCATATGTACTCATATTTATTTCATTCACATGTTATAGTACTGGAACGATTGTCAACGTGTGGCAGGTTGATCCGTGTGTCATACCTCTATAGTAAATACGACGTCATTTACACGATACGATTCTGGCATAACATTCATCATCATCATCATCAGCCTATAGCAGTCCACTGCTGGACATAGGCCTCCCCTAATGAGCGCCATTGCGCCCTGTCCTCGGCTCGACGCATCCAGCTTCTGCCAGCAGCCTTTCGCAGATCGTCACTCCACCTGGCCGGAGGGCGTCCTACACTGGCTGGGCTGGCCATATCTGCCGAAGAACCGATAACCGCTGGGGTAAACGAGTTCTTGAGTGGAGACCGCGACTCGGCAAACGTGGTGTAGGCATAACATTATTGCTTCCTAATTTTTTTGTAATTTTTATAGTATTAATCCACACTTGGTATTTCATTAAGAAATTAAAAATCTTATCAAAATGTTCGATTCCGACGGGATTCAAACCCGCAACGATCAGACGATTCTCCTGAAGCCGGAGTGCCTTACCGCTCGGCTACGGAACCATAGTCGTCACAATCGAAATTTTTGATAAGCTCATATTAGCGCCATGTACACGTTTCACTAGTGAACTCATGATCATTGTTGTGTTATGAGCTTATCAAGAATTTCGAAGCTGACGTCAGGGTTCCGTGGCAGAGTGGTTGAAGGCACTCCGGTTTTAGGAGGATCGTGTGATCGCCGCCGGTTCGGATTATGATAAAATTTTTCATTTCTTTGAGTTTGAGAAAGCAAGAGGCAAGAATGGTGTGCTAAAATGGTATCGTGTAATGGCGTTTTATACAGCTATATCCTCTTCCGTCTTCCATCTCACCACATCAATTTCAGCACGACTTCATAATCCCATTATCATAAGCAATTCGAGCACACAGCTTTTACAGCTCTATGTAGCTGTTGTACTGGGTGCATACGACTACTCCTGAAAACGAAATGAATACTTTAGAGATGTAAATTTATCGTCACTTATTTTTTCGATTTATTAGGAAATTTTAGTTTTTGTAAAACACGATGATATTATTCGTTATGAATTTTCTTTGTTCAAGTTTACAGCATTCTTTGATAGTGGTAGGTAAATAAATTTTAAAACATTAATATTTAGTTTTTTAGTGCTATTTTTGACAATCTTCACTATTATCCATAATTATCTCATTGCTAATTATATCAGCCCATAGTTATCTCATTGCTAATTTTGCTAATTTTGTACGTTTATCTGTAAGTGCCACAACCCAAATTATGTGAGCCGCTCTTTGACCAAATTCACGAGTCGATAGAAAGTCCAGATGTAATTACAATAACTATGAGTTGCATTTTTACACCCTGTACATAGCTCATACATTTTTACTGATCAATAACAGAAAATGACCTATCGTGTCCCAGAAATTGTAAGCCACGAAATAGCTTGTATCCAAAAGCGCTTTCTAGAAAGCGCTTTTGGCTATGATTGAAGCTATAATTTAATCTGATTGGATTTTCCTCTGTTTCTAAACGCTTTTTGCTTTGCCTAGTTTTTATCCCACTATTGATATCATATTTCAATAGAATCAAGTTCTATGGACCTTAATAAAATGCTGCTTTGATTTGATTGGTTCTGCTTAGATTCTTCACAAAAATAGTAAAATGGTGGGCAGGTTGCCAGACTTCTTACGCCAAATCCTTCAAACTACCTATGTCATAAAGTAAACCAGACACAAATCCTGACTGTTATATGTATAGATTTACCTGTCACCTGGACAACTGCAAAAACAAATGCATTTCAGTTCACAGTTCACACCATCATTCATCTGGATGAAATTTCCAATAGTCTCAGTGTAAATTGACTGAGCGCAAAAGTTCCTGGCCCAACACTAATATAATAGTGAAGACTTGAGAGATATCGAATGTGTGAGACAGTGGGAATTTCTTACCCGAAATAAAATGACAGTTTCGAGGCAATTTTCTTGAGAGCGTGTTTCTACGAGCATTACTGTGACGATCTCAAACTCAATGCTGGGAATTGGTATCGTAAAAATAGTCATATAATAGTTCAGTGAGCGTGCTGTTGAGAAAATACAAAATAATAGCAGAAAATCTCGATATAAATTTTGTTACTTGCGACTAATAATTTGACAAATCTTCTTTTAGGGCCGTACTACACATTCGCCGAACTATTATTTGGATAGAATATGACAGGCCAATACAGACGATGAGGTCCTATACGTTCGTGACCGTCGGCATTCGTCTATCATCGGCGAATATGTAGAGGGCTTTAGAATAGCAACCGCCAGATTTTTTACTCCTGATATCAAGTACAAAAATAAATGAGGTTTCTCTCTGATAGCTTAAAAAACTAGAGAAATAAATACAAAAATTACAATGACCTGTTGTGATGGACTAGTATCTACCTATAGCCCGTTTATCCTAACTACCTTATTTTTACTCAATGTAGAGATAATCATACAACCAAAACAACAGTTCATGACAACAGTGACTCTGGCCCACCTGTCTAGGTGCATACAGGCCCAATCCCATTTTAACTGGGCAGCCTTTATGCCCACGTCAGCTGTGCTGGTTTTTGAACCAGGTGTTTTGAATCCATACTAATATTATAAATGTGAAAGTAACTCTGTCTGTCTGTCTGTCTGTCTATCTGTCTGTCTGTCTGTCTGTCTGTTTGTTACCTTTTCACGCCCAAACCACTGAACAGATTAGGCTGAAAATTGGCATGGATGAAGGTTGTATCCCAGGGACGGACATAGGCTACTTTTTATCCCGAAAAATTCCCGAGGGACCGCGGGTTACACCGCGGGAGTGCAGCTAGTAACCAATAAATTGACATAACAAAATTAGAAAGACAGACACGATCACATTCAAGACTATCTAGCATTCAAAACTATCTCTATAGAAGAAATGAGTAACCAAGTTGGGATCACCGCAAGCATAAAGAAAAGATACGTTTCTTTGTCTGTAAGTATATCTTTACCGTATTCTACTTCATTTAGTTCTTTTTCAACGTTTCCAGACGTAATTAATGATTTAATTATCAATAATGAACCAAAAGAAGCGTAATTCTATCTAAAAGTTAAGACGGCCGAGAGCTCTTTGTAGAGTTCACGAAAGTTAGATTATCGAGCCAAGGTCAGGACATAGAGTGTCGCATCTACCGCAAAGGATCTAAGAAGTTCACCAACGGTTAATAGAGTGGTTATACCGTGGTCAGAACATACGATACCCCATAGAAACGCGTTATATTTACCAAATTACTAATCGTATCGTGTGTATAGTGTACATACATTTATTTGACGAGCCGCCTGCGACGCAAGAGGTTGCGGATTCGATCCCCGCTGCGGATGCGGATTTGTATGATCTACGAATATTTGTCTCGGGTTGTATCTATGTATAATATGTATGTATTTACAAACAAAAAGTATATAAGTTGTATATCAGTCATGTTATAGTACCCATATCACAAGCTCTGCATACTTTGGGGCTAGATGATGCTATGTGAAAAAGTCCAGCATTATTTAATATTTATTATTAATTTATTTATCTATGTAGCTTGGTCCTCTTTTGTTAGGACCATCGAGAACTAGAGGGATAGCGTAGATTGATGCGAGGCGAGAAATGTCAATTATATTATTATCTCTTCCATACTATACGTTCTTGCTTTACATACTTCCTTCGACCACTCAGCAGAGAGTACTTACATCTATTATGTAGGTAATTCTCTCTGCCTGAGTGATCGATAAGCTGACGAAGTATCCAACAAATTCGATGTTAGCTACCTTACTACTGAGAATAGGGCATCTAAAAACTATAATTTTGTTTTTTAAAGTATTAATCCATTGAAAAATAAAAAGTCTTATCAAAATTTTACCGGTGCTTAACCAATAAATATGAGCTTATCAAAAATTTCGATTGTGACGACTAGGGTTCCGTGGCCGAGCGGTAAGGCACTCTGGTTTTAGGAGGATCGTCTGATCTTTGTGGGTTCGAATCGCGTCGGAATCGAAAATTTTGATAATACTTTTCATTTCTCATCTAAAAACTTTTGTGCTTCAGAGGTACGATTAATATTCCAGAATACGAGGTTCTATTCCAGAAATTATTAAATAATTATTATCCAACATTATAATTAGTGTAAAACTCACTTCAAATCATCCAAATCATGACCGTCTCTTGTCATTTATAGCCACCAGAAATTATTAAATAATTATTATCCAACATTATAATTAGTGTAAAACTCACTTCAAATCATCCAAATCATGACCGTCTCTTGTCATTTATAGCCCTTGATTACACCTTACGGGCCTTCTTTGAAACTAGCTCGAGATATTTCAGGATCTCGTTACGTAAGTAAGTGTTTGTTGTAATATGATATCATTGTTATGTTGTTTACCAGGCTATTACGGTAAGGAGGTTATATTATTATAGCCAGTAGAATGATAACCCAAACAATGAAGATATTTTTTCATAGGTCAAAGAATTATAACAAAATGAAAAAACCGAATCAAGCCTCCCCAGGCTATCGGTGTGTTATCGGAATGCAATCATCTGTCTTTAGTAAAAACTGCAATGTGGTATACTTTTCAAGGTACTTATCTAATGCTCATAATGAGAGAATGTTGATACTTGATCATGCAGTCATGTTCCATGTCCATGTTCCTTTTTTTATGTTATGTGTGATTTACTAAATGGGTTGAAGTAGCAATGGGCGGGGCACATAGCTCGTAGAACTGACGGCCGTTGGGGAAAAAGTTCTCAAGTGGAGGCCACGCACCGGAAATCGTAGTAGAAAACGGAAAGAAAAGATGGAAAAAAGATCTTGTAAAGGTTGCTGGGAGCCGTTGGGTGCAGGCTGCACAAGATCGTTCGCTGTGTAAATCGATGGGGGAGGCCTATGTTCAGCTGTGGACGCTATATTGCTGAAATGATGATGATGACGGCTAAATGGGCCAGACTAGCATAGGATCGTGCTGGATGGCACTAGCTTAGCCATAGTGGGTAAGGTCGGACTGTTGATGATGATTTAAAAAAGAGAGAGAAGAAATTTTAGTTAACTTTAATTTAGTTCTCACTTTCTTTCACTAATCTGCCTCTAAACGTGAAAACCTGTAATTGGCTTTCTGTTTAAATAAATTCACCCAATTAAGTTTTTTCAGCTGTTGGTTTTCCTTATAAATAAATACATGATGAATATGTCAAAATTGTATTGTAACTATTTTCCATTTCAATTTGAAAGCAACATTTGTATACGAAATCCCAGCTTTGCTTTCCATAAGCATAATGTAAAGTAATGGTACTTTATCACACAACATGCTCATCAAATATGCAAGAAACAAAATGAGCGGTCGCATCCATTTGGAGATTGCTCCATTTACTCCATTTCAATCCTTCAACCGACCTTCGTTTGCATTGAATTGATTTATTCTCGGTTGCCCTTTATCGGACGAATTTTGATTAGGGGTAATTTTAAACTATGAAACATTACCAAAATATAGTCGTATAATGCGCAAGCCCCACCTATATTAACCTAGATCAACGACATACCGTGTGTCCTAATTTAATTTTGTGCTTTATTTCCATGCATTTAGTATGACATTTGAATGGAATAGGAAGACGCCCGACGTCAGACGCCACTTATGTGCTTGCGCTTGAATAGGTCTTTGACGCAGTAATTTTCGTTGAATTTTGTTTTCGTTCGTTTTCATATTTCAATTGATACCTATTATTAGAACAGTTTACCTAGGTACTTTATTAATATGAAGCACTGTATTTTTTTTAATAAAACAACCAGAAACTGATCAATTTCGTCAGTATGTGCCTCCAATAAGTACCTACTTACAAGGTACGCGTTATTTTTTTCGAAACGTTGGTATTGGTACACGTCTAAGCGCTGACAGAATGGCTAATCGACATTTAAGTACTTACTTTAAAGATTTTCGGTACTGGGACATTAATTTATTTTGATTCTGATCAGAAATTCTCATGAGAAATAACTTTACTAGCTTCTTTGTCGTTCTAGCTGGCCGGGCAAGCCACAGCCTATATTTTATTTCAAATACTAACGATTTTCTAGAGACTATGAATAAATACAGCTACCCGCAAAATGGTGGGTACTTTTAATTTTATTAGTCTTAAGATTTTATACATTGTTTACTGCGCACTGAAGTTTTATGGTGATAGGTTGTACTTATTTATGATCATACTGTAAATTTCTTATTTACTGTAAGCTATGTTTCTAGCCCAGCCTTATTGCTAAACATACTCGTATATTATTATCATCATGTACAATACCTATTAAGGTTTGTGGATCTGTAAAATGTAAGGTCTCGTGTAAAATTATGTTACCATATATCGTCGGTTGCAGGTTCAATTGGGGTATCTGACAAATGACGTAAAATGAGTTGAGTATACAGTTTTTCTTAGAATTTTCTGCTCTTTCGAATGGCATATTTAAAAAAATTCTAGCTCAAAAAAAATGACAGATACGCTACACATTTTGGGTGTGAATTTTTCAGATTCCTTTCAAAATTGTTTTGTAACTGACAATGTGATCCAGTAAATCAGTCAAATTGGTGTATTTACAAGCGCGAACGAGTTAATAATAAAGTAATTATTTTTTTAGACCAGAAATTGCTCTTACACCAATTGAACGAAAAATTAAAACAATATTTACACCAAAATGAAAACAATAATTGTTTCATCCATTGACGTTACACCAATTGCTCTGAACAAAGTTTCAACTTGTTGTTAGTTACATTAATTTGAGCATTAGTATCAACAAGTATTAAGGGTTCCGTACAAAGGCCTAAGTAGATACGTATAGCAGTGCAAGCTGTTAGATCAAAGTTATAACGATAAGTACCTTATAACTTTGATCTACCTGAGAAGGCAAAACATTTTTTTTTTCATTTTTCGTCTTATATCGAAAACTATATCATCCTAAAAATAATTAAAATCTGTTTAAGCTTGTACCAATGAAGTCCTTTCATACGATACCTCATATGACACGGTTAGCTCCCATTAAAATTTCTCTGGCTCTGTTTTTTTGGGATTTATCTTAAAATATACAGTTTTCAGATTTTTCAATGTACTTGTAGTCTAAGACGCTACTACTTGCCAAATTTCATAGTTCTAGGTCGACGGAAAGTAGGTAGGCACCCCATGGATTTTGATTTCCTTGAGTGTTGAAATATACGTTTTAATAAAATAATAAATAAATAGTAGAAGTTTGATTTTGTAACAGCTTCAAGGGACTGTAGACTATACGGTTTTGATTTCAACTCGATAACTCCACGCGTTCCTGAGATAAAGGGTTTTGACAGACAGACAGACGGACTACAAAGTGATCCTATAAGGGTTCCGTTTTTTCCTTTCAAGGTACGGAACCCTAAAAATAGAAAAACCTGACCGCAAGAAAGTCAACCTTTGAGACTTTGCAATGCATAGGTAGGATACCACCTAAACTATGAACAAAAACCATTTGCATACATTCACCGCCAACCTGCTATTCAAAAATAGTTTAAACATTATGACTTTTTTTAACGTAATATTCATAATAACGTTTATTTGTCTCACACAATGGTTCACATAAACTGTTGATAGCATAAAATTGCCTTAAACAAATAATTTATTTATATAATTATAAATAAACCTGTAAATAAGTAACTTTTAAATTACAGTAATATTTGCGTAATTGGCAAATATTTGCGTATTTACTTATATTTCTATACATTTTTCTGGATTTACTCTAAAATTACATCAACCAATAAAGTAGACGTCGTCTCTTACATCAAATAGAAAAGCCTTTACTTATTTTTTAAAGAGTCTTAAACCATTTTGACTCAGTAATATTTTACGAATTCTTGACTAAAAAGTAGTGTATCTGACATGAGTATGAAAAAAAATTGGTGTAACTGCAAATTATATCCGAAAATAAGGCTTCTAGGGACAAATATTATATTTAGCCAGAAACTACATGGAATTCTAAGCTTTTCTGTCGAAACAGATTCAAAAAAGGTCACATAGGAGAAAAGTTATGTTCAATTTAGTGTGAAAAAAAACTTTAAATGGCTCTCCTGAAAAAACGTGTTTTGTCAGATACCCCAATTGAACCTGCAACCGACGATATATGTATTTTGTGGCAGTATATGCATTTGATTTACGATTCATTCATTTTATAACTTTTCCAATGTCTTGTTGATTTTATAGCTTTTAGATGACAGCGACATGAAAAAATGTCTATGGTTGAAAACAACGAGTGCCTAGGCGGTAATCAACCCTTAGATCATTTAGACAGGATGCGCCTTACCTTGTAATTTCCCCTCTGCCAAAATGTATATGATTCCGAATCATGTGCTTCTTATATTAGTACTTACGCCACAAATTGTCAGTCCCGGCTATTTAAGTCGTTAAGCCATGACGGAGCCCTTATGGCGGCTTTAAAACTCCGTCTCTAGAGTTGGCCACTGATTCATACGAACTTACTTACGCCATATACGAAATTTGGAAGAGTGTGCGTAAAATGAGGGTGTATAGTCAGTTTTTATGCTTTAGTGTGTGTAAAATGCGCTCGTGTGCTACCTCGTACCCCGCAAAAATCGGCAGAAAATTTTGTATGAGAAATTCCGTCAATAGCAGGTCCCTACTTTTTTGTCTGAGAATCAACTGTGGTGACTACTAACCCACAGATTTCCTTCGTCAGAAAATATGAGAGAGATTTTATGGGAACAAAGTTAGCCTAAGTGGAGCCTATTAAATTAGAATTCCGCTCAAAGTCAACCAATCAAGGCCCGTATCCTCTGGAACATTCGTTTGTTCAATGAGTACAAATGCCTCAATCGATGGGCGCATGGGCGGATCCAGGATTTATTTCTGGGGGGGGGGGGGGGCACAAGAAACAACACAAAAATTTTACAATTTATTAATTTTTCGTAGTTAGTAGGTACACAAAAATATCGTCTGGATCCGCCTATGGATTGGCGCAGGTGTATTCCGACAATTACCATTACCTATCACATTCTAGACTTAGACACGTGTTGTTTTTCCTAGTTTAACATTAATTCCCATCAACAGTTTATGAAATCAAGAACATTTTTTAAAACAAACTCGTGAAATTCAGCTACAGAATTTGTTGCCAGTTGACCCGTAATAACAGGATTCGACGATACAAGGCATTTGCAACTCGTGTTTCGACCACGTGTTTGCTGGAATAGATCGGCTACAGATACGAAACAAACAAGGTATCAAATACCGTTCGCAAACACGGCTCGTTTCGATTCGAATCGATTATACGGACAAAGGAATATGCTGACTCATTAGCCACGGCCGAGAGACTCTTGCTCAAAAATCATTTCTGTGTTGCCTTTGATTATTCATATCACCATAATTCGATGGTTCGGAAATGATAGTTCAATTCGGAAATGTGAGAAAATCCCACTCATATAATAAAGCTGAAAGTTTGTGAGTTTGTTTAGATGTTTGTGTATCAATCACGCCTAAACCAGTGAACCGATTTGGATGAAACTTGGTATAGGCATAGATAGTGACCTGGAATAGCATATAGGCTATTCAAAATGTTGGTTGAATAAAGCACATCGCTGCATATCTTACCGCGCCAAACCCTTACGGCGAATGTGTAGAGTGCTACACATTCGCCGAACTATTCGCCGAACTATTATTTCGATAGAAGATGACAGGCGAATACAGGAGATGAGGCCCTCTACACGTTCGTCACCGTCGGCATTCGTCTATCTTCGCTGAATATGTAGAGGGCCCATTACTGAGTCTTACTTCTGATGTCTGTGTGTGTAAAACTTCAGTTGATTTAGCTCTACGTAAATGTTTACACCTGTTTCTCGCCAACGCTAATAAAGTAAACCAAATAAAACCTTCCCCAATTAACCTCTTCTAGCATAGAATTGCCAAAAGTTAATTAATTAAAACGAACAATGAATGCAGAACAATGTTGCTGTAAGCCGCACAAAAATATCGCTATTCTACGAATGTAGGTCACTCTGCCTTGGAGTTGGTTACAAAGATCTTAAAATGTGGTACACGTCATGAGCGATATAATAAAATGAAAGGCATTTTGAGCCTTATTACAAAACGAAGAATTATAGTCTAATGATTTGGTGCGATTTTATTCTCGCTGCATCCATGATAGATTTACCAAGCAATATTTATGTAAGTACATTATAGACTACAAGTATCAATGGTAACTGTTACCTAGGATACTCGTAGTAGTGAGATTGACAGTTTTTAAAGCTCACTCTTCGAATTCAACAAACACAAATTAGGTTTTAAAATATTCATAAAATCTTTGTAGCTGACAGTTTAATTATTCTCATTGTTTTTAAAGTGAAATCAAATTATGTTTGATTTTCATCTCAGACATTATCAAAAGGTCTTCTGGCACTCTGGGGATATAAAAAAAAAAATTCACGGGATCAAGTAGGCGCGTCTCTTACGTCTAATATACACCTGCTACCTATTTTACAGTCCACTGTTTCATTTACAAACCACTGAGAAATCCCCAACAATGCTAGAATAGTACGTGTAGATGGAGTTCAACTTGTACCATGCCCTAACAGCCGCGAGGCTTGTAATTTCTTCTGATCTCGGACTCACGCGCTCGCGTCTTTGCTTAGTTAATAGCTTCTGCAATGTGTTTTAAAAGCTTTTCTTTTTAATGTACGGAAGAATTAATACAACTTGGCTACTGCACTCTAAGTGGCGTGGCAAAAGGAAAATGGCGATAGAAATGAAAGTTACGCCTTGTAGGTACGTAAGTTACGTCGTATCACGAGTTAACGTGTTGAAGGTAACCAGTTAGTTTTTCAGATAAGTTACATACATACATCTAGATTTCACGCCCTGGCACGTCACGGTTCAACATGCCACCGAGGTCATCGAATACATGCACAGCCAGTGAGCCAGGATTCAAAACCACGTTCTCCAGATCGAAAGTTGAGGCACTATCCTATTTAGGCCAACATGGTTCATGTTTGCATGATCTGCAAATATGAATATTTCAGCTTACGGGTGTGTACAATATCTACAGATAGAACTACTTAAACTTGCCTCACAAAATCTTTGCTACATTTTTTCAGAAAAACTCGATTTCATTTTATGGCGTTCGTATTCTGATTCTTTCTATGAAATAAACCGTCAGATGTCTGCCCGTCCAGTTCTAATTTTAGTTTACGCTGCAGGCTTTCCAATCTTGCTGCTACGACATAAAATACAAAATAGCTTGGCATTGTTCACACCCTCGTATAACTCAAAAACTGTTAGAGCCAATTGAGCTGAAATTGATATGTGGGTCAAAGAAAGTTCAGAAACTCATTTTGAGCAAGTGGCATGTTTCAAGCAATCCCTAGAGACATTTCCGCTACTGTAAACCCTTTTGTGCCTTTGAAGATCAATCAATAGTTTAGCTGGGGTAAGTCACTTCCATCCGTTTGCTATCTAAAGTCAACTTTAGCATCCTTGATATTCGGTTCGTAATGGTATTATTATAGAACCAAACTTTGCTTAGTAAGCTGAGATATTTTTTTGTATAAACTAAATTTTTCATTTGTCATTTTATATGAACATGTAAGGGCATTCTTACAACCAGGTTCATGGTGACCTTTGATGCTGGAGCAAGCGCGTGTTATAATTCGACCCCGACACGATAAATGACAGAAAAGTGCTATCGTTACTGTCAGCCGCAAGTAGCGTTGGCAAAGAAAGCCCATTATTAATAGCCGTGGACCAGCCCAGAGGTTGGCAACGGGGAATAAATTATTGTGACCTTTTGCTGCCGACGGTACATTTAGTGAATTAGGTTATTGAATTTGGAGCTAAAAATTACTTGCATAAAGCATGGAAATTTTAAAAGAGAAAAATTAAGCTTTTGAAAGTCAAATCAATTCTTTCTTCCAAAAGTTTGAAGAGAGTCTCAATGGGTTTTGTTCGCTCATATGAGGCCGTAAAAGTAGAATATTAATTATAACTAATTTAAATTGAACTAGGCTTCCCACCTAATGGACAGATGACTTAGACCCCTCGCAGACTACAGACTTTTTATCGGCCGATAGTTGAGACGGGCTATACTTCTCCATACTCATTACGAGCCGAAGTATATTTCGTCTCAACTATCGGCCGATAGAAAGTCTGTAGTCTGCGAGGGGTCTTAGAAAGGATATTAACGGTTGATGAAGGCAGCACAAAATCATTCCGAAAAGTCTATTGGGTATGCTTAAGCTAATAACATAAAGTAAAGCTAAATATCTTATAAAACGAAGTCGATTGAGAGAAAGATTGAGACGATTGATTGAGAATATATTGGATTTGATCTAAGTAAAATTACGCTAATTCAAAAATTCCACTGACTCTGAAGTAATAAACAGATTTGTGTTATATTCTCGCTTTACGCCTTCTGGTTTGTTATCGTATAAAGATTGCGGGACTGGTTGAACTTTGTCGCGCTTCCCCACTTCAAGTTGCAAATAATATTGTTTTATTGTTCCATCTCATCTCTTTCTTTGTGGTTTGAATAAACTGCAATACGTCGTTCTATTTTCAAATAACAGTTATTTGAAAACTTCGTGAGGTTTTTTCAAAAGAGTCTTACACCGATATTCACAAACATTACTATGACATTTCACAGTGCGCGCGGACGCACAGGGTCCCAAAATCAGTAGGTTTCTGGGACATTGTGCGTCCGCGTGCATTGTGAGACCTCATAGTAATGTTTGTGAATACCAGCCTAATCTTCATTTGATTGAAAACACATCGATCGTAAGGAAAGTCGCCGTTTTTAGTCAGCTACAACATTGTCGAAGTGTAGATCTGTAGTTAAATCAACTAGAACATTTTGTGTATGTCAGCATTTACAAATTAAGCGTCTCGTTATTGGTTGACGTAGTGTAATCTATATGAGTAAAGGGTTCATCTCCCACCGGGTCGTAAACATTTTGTTTTTTAAATCTTATTTTAATTTAGTTACGGGGCATAATCGCGTAGGTATTACTTACCACATACCTACCACAGTATAACTTATTTATTTACCTCGACGTTTCGATAGCATTACAGTCACTGTGGTCACGAGCAGACTGTCGGCCGCTACTCATCATCATCATCATCTCAGCCATCTAGCGTCCACTGCTGAACATAGAACATAGGCATAGATTTTTTTTAATCTTCTTAAATTGTGAATGAATTGAAAATAATTATATTGCTGACATCGATCTCATCTAGAATAGATAAAAAACTTATAAAAAGGCTTTAGTTTTCAAAGCATTGTCTTTCCTAGTTCATAGCTTTGGATGATGAAATTCAATCAGAAGGTTCCACAACCATAACTTGGTAAGTGCAGTGCCGTAAAGAAAGAAACTATTATATCTATCATAAACCAAGTTAATTTAATTTCGTCGTCAAATTTAAGCGCTGGATTATTTGTTTTACGAGAATCTTTAAGTTTGGTACCAAGACTTATAAAGTTATTACAAGAAGCTAAGTGCATAGTGCGAAATAATGACGTAGTTATAATAACACGAGAATTATTTACTTACTTACAATTACCTCATTCTTGCCTATGTAAGTATCGAGGTCAAGAGCCGACCCATTCATCATAAAAAAAAAAAAAAAATATCGTGAAGCAAAAGTCAAAAGTTTTGCAAAATATTGCATTTACTTTACACTAGCTTCTGCGCGCGGCTTTGCCCGCGTGGTACCAACATTTTGAATAGCCTATATGCTATATGCTACTATCTATGCCTATACCAAGTTTCATCCAAATCGGTTTACTGGTTTAGGCGTGATTGATACACAAACATCTAAACAAACTCACAAACTTTTAGCTTTATTCTATGAAGTGAGATGGGATAAAATCCCCCATTATTTATTTATTATTTGGGAAACCAATAGCGATACAAGAGAAGACACATATTAGACATCTTTAAAGAATCTGGAATACATAAAAGATCTACGAGAACGTCTACCGCACCTTGGGGATACAGTGGTGACTTGTTTACGTTTACACTTCAATCTATTTTAGAGATAGATCATCTGGCCGACCTGGATCTGTCTGCCAGTCAGAAGCGTGAACACACAACACAGAAAACCCAAGGACCCCTCAACAGTCAACAATCAGATAATTTAAAAAGAAACAACACTCAGCATACATAATCCTGCTCCCACACAAAGATTCCGTGTACCGTGGGTATCAGAAACCACGAGTACCTGGTATGTATAATATCCGTGACAAATATCTGAAAATCTTATATTAACTCATGCAGACATGGTATACATACCACAGCGAGAATCGCACCTTTGCATCTTGGTCAAAAAATTTTTTCACCACTAGTCGTCAAATAAATTAAGCTCATTTTAATCAATTCCACATCGAAAAGTCGAGGTCAGTGTTACCAGCGCACTGAGCTCTCTACATTTTTATAACGATCAAAATATTTTACGAATTCCACTGGTCAGCAGGATTGTTATCGTGGTACTTTTAACAATAGTCACTTCACTGTGAACCAGTCAGATATACCTTGGTAGGGTTGCTTTGTTGGACTGGGGACAACATCTAACGGATCAAAAAAGACGGATCAAACTATTCTCTCTGTAACGGGCTTTTCAGAACTAGTCCGTCGTCTATACTCTTCCTCTTCTTGTCGTAACGTGTCACTGTCGATCTAATATGGTGAAAAGCAGGACCTGAGCTCAGGGAAATTTCAGACTTTAAAAACCTACTTCGTACATTGCCTGACGCATTTGATCAGTTTATTCAAAAAAATTATCATGAGGAGTAATAAAAACATGTTATTAGAAATATTAGTATTATATTTAATATTTCATTGAACTGAAGGAGGTAATGCTGAAAACGTCACTATCATGCATGTGGCGAATATGATATGCTGACAAAATGTGCTTTGTTTTACTGTCACATACTTTGGATTAAAAGTCGAAAATAAGCCGGAATACAGACAACCCTGAGCGTGGCTTCATACAAATGACAACTCGAGGTGACCTTGTTAGAACTTGTAGCTCTTGACTACTACTCCAACTAGAGTACATGTCCAGTACGTACGTAGTTTGAGTACTTTTAGTTCTTTTTCAATGCTGTCATTGTTATCTGGGTATCCATTCTGCAGTCATGAAAAATGAAAGCGTAAAATATAAGTTTTTTTTTCAGTCTTACTTCTTGTTTCGGATAATTGATGCAATTTTTAAGTGTTTTTGTGAATTGACTATTAAAATAAAGGTTGGTGACATGGATTTTAATCCGAAGATCCTAAATCCTGACCGTGTGGGTACCTAAGAATATTTTTGTTTTCGGAAATTTTTGAAAATCATCGGTAGAAAATTTGCTGGCCATCAAGCAGGTGACAATGGGTCTGCGGCCTACCATGCGCATGTTCATTATGCATATAAGGATGGACGTCGGACATGCCGCATTTATCTTCTTATAACTACAAAGGATCTCCGATGCTTATACAACCCCGTTCACCACCACCACGCAGTCGCGATTCAGTTATGTTTACTAAATAACACGCAAAGTACACGAGTAATGGAACTAACCTGAACTTCCTACTTAGGTTCTAACTAACTTTTCACCGCTATTACGCCCTGGCATGAGTTTTAGTAAGTTCGTATACGTTAGTCATCAACTCTGGTCACGGAGTTGTTAGCCTCCGTCATGGCATATCGACGTGCCCACCTAAGCACGGAAGCGCTCAGTTGATGCTGCAAGCGGTGACTCATCCATTTTTGTGACCGCATAGAACGTTGCTCTTCGACGATCTGTCAAGCACGTAACACCACGAGACGTTCATGAAGGAAAAAAAGAAAGAAAGAAAGAAAAAATATTTATTTGCAACAACAACTCAAAAACTAAAGATAAGATAAACTTAGAGACAAAAACATAAACTATATGACTTCTTGCGTCTATGAGTTTGTAGCATCTCTGGTCGAATAGAACTAAGGCTGCGTGGAGGCTTCCGTTAGCTCGTACATTACCAAAATATATACCCTAAACCATGACTAACGAAAAGTGGGCCAACATTCTTACTACCTGGCAGCCTGAGGAGAGGCGACGCCGCGGACGGCCAAGGAAGCGCTGGAGAGACGACCTCGACTCCTTTGATAGTGGGTGGTGGAACCTATCAAAGGAGAGGGACGGTTGGAGAGAGTTGGGGGAGACCTTTGCCCAGCAGTGGGACAACATAGGTTAAAGAAAAAAAAAATACCCTAAACCAAAATTAGTTTACTAACAAATAATACATTATCAACCGTTTCCACAGAATTCGGATATTGCGATTGCCTTGTTTGATATCCTAACCTAATTATCATAGTAAATCAACAGTTCAAAGACCTCACTTCAATCGCTTTAATTCTCGCCCAATAATTCATTGATATAAAGTAACAAAGCACTAAGCCCCTTTGCTCTGCTGTCAACAGTTCTGTTGTTTGATTGTATTACAAAAAAATATTTAGCATAAAACCAAATGCAGCGTAAATTAAGCGACTCACAACTCAAAAAATTACGCTCGCTTAGCGTAACCCTGTGGACAACAATAACGACAAGACGAAGCTGGTTATTCCATTATGTCGTAGCAAGTTCACAAGTGGCGAGTCACATTATGCCACTAGACCTTCGTCAACAAAGTTGTCAAAGTGCCGATAGCTCGCGACTTGTCGCACTTCACTAGACTTGCACTCCGCCAGAAACTTGAGACTTTCAACTTTTTAGTAGCTTGCTTCACTCACCGCATAAAACTTGTTGACAATACAGGCTTGTGTGAAGCTGAATGCCATTTGTTTGTAATACAATCAAACAT
The DNA here is from genome assembly GCA_963565295.1 of Epirrhoe alternata. Classification (NCBI taxonomy): domain Eukaryota; kingdom Metazoa; phylum Arthropoda; class Insecta; order Lepidoptera; family Geometridae; genus Epirrhoe; species Epirrhoe alternata. The sequence goes on along the minus strand of OY751381.1, from coordinate 3,395,656 downwards.
CACCTGCCCCCCAAACCACAGTAGACATTCTTTCAGAACACTTATAACTTTATACCCATAAATATCTTTTGCCAAATATAAAGACATCTCTATTTCTTTGAACATACCATCAAATGATTTTGAGTGATTTGATCTTAGAAAAGTAATGTGCCCTAAAGATATATTCGTTTCGTTTCTTGACAAAATATTACAATTTATAATGTTACCATAACTATTTTAAAGAGCACCTTAAGTTCATGGGACAACCTTAAAATAAAAGGTCGCCTTAGGGCTGTCATACATACTGTCATACAATGTCATTGATAATGTCACATTTACAGTAAAGTGAATACAGCACTTTATAATAGGAAATACTCTGAGTATCGAGTTGACTATTCATTCTTAGCACAACATTTCGCTTTGAGAAAATGAATATTTATAAGGCTTTTTCGGAGAGGCAATGCTTGTGCGATCAATCTGGATAACTTTTGGTGGGTATTCATTTAGATTTATACTTAGTAGGTCCTTTGTAAGGAAATTGAAATGACTTGTGGAATTAGAAGTTGTGTTAGACATGTACAATCAATGGTCAAAAAAAGAAATTAAGAATAACGAAAAACGATGTTGGTATCAGTAAATAACACCATTATTAAAGTGTTCCAAAATTTACCCTCCACATTGTAAAAGACAAAAAAATGTGCAGTTTTTTTTCCATATTGGTAAGTATAAATTAATATAACATTCCGCTAGTTCTTTTACAAATAAGCAAGAAAATAATGGTCCCAACATTCGACACGTCAAATCCCACGTGTACCTAAAAGGCAATGAAACGAGGCTACATTTTTATGACATGTATTCAACATGTGACACCAGATGCCCTAAGGAGGACTATTACTATACCTCCCTATGTACTCGTAAATGTTTACTGCTCTTGATAGCCTACAATAATAGGTACTTGGAAAGTTGCAATGCTACTTAGAACACTTGGGACTGTAACATTCCCGAATCACATAGCATACTTTTTATGTCACTCCGGGCCACGAAAAATTCATTGTGCGTTATAACTAGCGTAAGGTAGCTTATTTGTGAAATACTATAGAAAAAAAACATAGAAGTATAGTAAGATGAGCATAAGAAGGGACCATCTCAGTCAAGTTTGTCACGAAGCACAGAATCTCCGACAAATCTCGAGCATGAGAAAATCAAATTTTAAAATCTCGTAGTCACGCTTTCAAGGACTGCCAAGGATGAATTTAAATAAGCTTTCAACAACTTGGACTTGGAAATGCATAAATAAATATTAATGAATCAGAAATACAGAGTGACGGATAATGGATAGAGTAGCCAGTGTTTTATGGACCCTTAGATTAAATTATTAAACTCATTGTCAAATCCGATATTTGAAAGGCTCGCAACATAATTCATCTCGGAATATTTGAAGCAGAGACGTTTTAAAATTGAAAACTGGTTTCAAATCAGAGAATTCTACATTAAACACATTAACATGAGACCTAAACGTTGCAGGAAAACATTGTGTGGAAACCTAGAAGTATTATATTTGAAGATGACGATGATAAATAACTACATTTGGATCAAATATAGCCTACTTGGCCAAAACCCCTACAAAAATATAGATAGAAATCTGTGTCAATCTGTAAATAAGTTCAAGCTTACGTGAATAAACGATGTTAATCTCGTTGACAGCTGTCAGAGTTCTCCGATTTATCATTATTGACTGTTATTGACGTATCGGCTAATGCAGCTGTCAACCGAATGGATGTTAAGCGGAAAATGAACAAACTTTTGTTGTTTTAAGATGTTTTCCATCGGGAAACGCTTTTGTTGGACAATCCCCTAAAACAACGTCAAACCTTATCGGCGCAGTGTTTTGCGTCAGATTCGGAATTGACAGTTATTTGAATGAATTTAAGATAAGCTTCAGATAAGCGTCCTGAATGAAGTGACAAAAGAAATCAGTTGGTTTTTCAAATTCGATTTACTGGCCGCTCATGCCCTTAGCTTAGATAAATTATACCTACCTCAAACAAAATAGTCTAATACTCTTAATTCAAATGTGGAGGTTTGAATGTGGAGGGATGTAGCAGAAGAGGCAGACCAAAGAAAAGATGGATGGACTGTGTGAAGGATGATATGGGTAAGAAAGGAGTGAGTGTTGAGATGACGGCTGATAGAGCGGAGTGGAAGAGAAAAACCTGTTGTGCCGACCCCACATGAAAGTGGGATAAGGGCAGGGAAATGATGATGACTCTTAATTCAAATGAGTTATAGGTATTTCAAAAACTGTAACGTAAGATAGATAGGTACAAAAATACTAATAGATAAGTGGTTCACAGCTAAACTTTTATTTACTTACTAATAATTTTCTCTTTGTTCCAGGTCTCGCCGCAGTGAAGATAATGAAAATAGTAGTGCCAGAAATAATACAATTCGGTGTCATGGACTCTGTTTTATTAGACTGTGATTACACTTTAAGCAACGACACAGCTGGCCTTATGGTTAAGTGGTTCTATAGGAACAAAGCGAGGCCTGTGTATCAGTGGATAGCGACACAGAAACCCCAGGATATGGGTATTTTGAGGGGTCGTGTGGACTTATCATACCGGGCTTCAACGGACCCGCTGAAGATGCATAGAGCTATGAGGATAATAAAACCAAATATAGACATTTCTGGTGATTACACGTGTGTTGTGTCTACGTTTATGGAGGAGGACTCGCGGACGAAACAGATGATTGTTTTTGGTGAGTTTTATACACTTGTTTTTATGATCTCTCGCTAAGTAAGTATTCACTTGGCTGAACTTATATGCACTTTAACACTAGCTCTTAACGGTGAAGTTAAACATCGTGAGGAAACCCGCAGCTTAGTCAGCTCCACACGTATTGACGTCGTCTTTCCTGTGGGACAGGCTGATTAAGCTGAGAGGATAGATTAGGTGCTGGGCAAGCCTATTCCACCTCAAACAATGTCCCAGGCACTACAGCGTCCCGTTAAGTGTAGGCATAGGTTGTCTCCTGACGCTGTATAAATAATTAAATATAGATGTAAATCCCTAAGTTTTTACTAATTATTTATATGTTACTCAAAGGTACGGTGTGATTGCAACTTTTGCATTCAATACGACCATAACTATTAACTATGTCGTCGATATGTATACAAAATACTGTAATTTTTGTAATTTTATAGTGCTAATCCACACTTGGTATTTCATTAAAAAATGAAGTCTTATCAAAATTTTGGATTCCGACGAGATTCGAACCCGCATCGATCAGACGATCCTCCTAAAGCCGGAGTGCCTTACCGCTCGGCCACGAAATCCTACTTGCCGGTATCCAAATTTTCGATAAGCTCATATTTTTCAGTTAAGCACCGATTAGCGCCATCTACACGTTCACTAGTGAACTCATGCTCATTGTCTGAAATTACATTCAGAATCAAATGACTAAGAGAAAAAACACAACAAAATACTGTTCGTATATTTGGCATATACTCGTACTCGTACGAACAGTATTTGATTAAGGTGCGGTCAGCAAGCACGTCAGACAGACTGGTAAACGTTTGCTGAGCTCGCAAAATGTCTGACTTGACGGCTCATATCTACCTCTAGTTTTATTTTTACTGTCTGATTTATAGCGAATCTCGTATTATTTTTCGGCTGTCTAGAAACTTTCAAGGACTTCAGATTTTCTGTTTCGTTTTCTTTATTTTTTTGACGACCTCTGTAGTGTCGTGGGCGAAGGCCCGCTTGCGACGCAAAAGGCTGTGGGTTTGATCCCCGAGGCAGGACCAATGTTTGTATGATCTACAAATACCTATTTGTCTCGGGTCTGGGTGTTTCTATGCATAATATGCATTCACAAACAAAAAGTAAATATGTAAGTAGATTATAAGTCATGTAGTACCCATTTAATGACGTTGGATGAAAAGATTTTGAGACGGTTCTTGGTGGGGTCCGTACCCAAAAGGTGCAAACGGGACCTTTATTACTAAGCCCACTAAGACTCGCTATTTGTTCCTCTAACCAACCGTCTGTCTGGTGCTGAATGATATTGCCCGTGTTGCATTATGCACATTGTAAATAGTTGTTTTATAAAAAAAACATTGGCCCTCTGGAAGTGCCAGCAGAAGTGAAAACTTGAATAATTACGTGTGTATTTTTTGAATAGTTGGGAAATATTATTGAATCGGGCATTCATCGGGCACGCGTTGAGAAACGCCGTGATAAAGGGTTTCTACCGTGTTTAGTTACGGAGTTCAAAACTAGATGGCACTGCCGGTGGTGTTAGTAACACTGTTACCAACACCAATTCAATAGGTTTTTCCTATCTCAAAAGTGCCCAACGGGCCTAAATTAGTTTTCCCTTCCAAACATACACCAACATTTTCCAATTTCAACATTCACGAACATTTAACGCCTTAGTCGATACTTTGCTAAGTTACATTCAAAGTGCTATCCAATTCAAGGTACCTACTTTTCAATATCCTTTAAATTTATTTCAAGAGAGGATGTTTTTGCTAAAGTTTTTATTCAAACATCTGCTATCCGCTTCCTATCTTTTTGCACTGGAGACAGTTATAAGCTTTCCGACCAGAAGTGAATGGATCCATATAATTTCATCCTTCCTTTTATAGAGCAGCTATTTCCTTTGTTTTTGTTGGTATAGGAACTACGCAAAGAGGGATAATGTTTTAAATATTCAACGCGCGCTCTTGTTTATTTAGTAATTTTCAATCTGAATAAAACAGAATCGATACCTTGATCGAAGTAGGTATTTGTTTTAAAATATATTTTTTTAAATACTTCTGCTTCTTCCTTACTGCTCAACTAGTTGAGCAACTGAACAGTAGGACATACATAGTTTGTTGATATTACATATATTTTATGCTCAACTATAGCTCAATTTAAGCCTTTTTTTGTGATTATGAACAAACACGCTATTATTTTATCTACATCAATCCATACACGCATCTTGAATAATTCAAATCGGATTTGGACTACACTGGGAATGTTCGGTTCAAGCAGAATTGTGCCTTGAATTTCAGAAAATATCGTGAGGAAACCAGTTAGGTTGATATTAGGTATTTATTAGGTTAATAAATAGGCACCAACACATGAACATACGTGTTTTAACATACAAGTTTGTCCTAAATGAGAATCGAACTCACGCTCTACGCGCAAAGAAGAGTTACTAGTGAGTTGGAATACCAAAAAAAGGATCGACACGGACAAATATTTGAAGGCAAAAAAAAAATGTTTCCGCCGCGAGAAACAAACTCGCTCTTGTATCTCACTTGCACAACAGAGGTCGTCATTCATTTAAATTGCAACAATAATAAAATAATAAATAAATAATGCTGGACTTTTCACACAGCATCATCTAGCCCCAAAGTAAGCAGAGCTTGTGTTATGGGTACTAAGATGACTGATATACTACTTATATACTTTCTTTTTGTAAATACATACATATTATACATAGAAACACCCAGACCCGAGACAAATATTTGTAGATCATACAAACATTGGTCCGCGGGGATCGAACCCGCAACCTTTTGCGTCGCAGGCGAGCCTTCGCCCACTGCGTAATGTTTGACACAAATAAAGCACTCAACCGCAAAATGACTATTTTACCATGAGTATAATGTTGCAGTGCCAGAGACAAACTTCCGACTCATCCAGAACAAGACGGATGACGACACAGTGAACGTCATCTGCGCGGCTGACGGTGCCTTCCCGGCTCCCAACCTCACGCTGGCCACGCCTGACCGGTAAGACATTTTTTAATATTGTTTTTTGTGTTATCCCGAAAAAGCGATAAACTTTCTACCACTATGAGGAGTGTCTATGTGTATGGCAGTGTAGCTCCTAGACGATTGGACTGATTTCAATTTAGTTTTTTTTAAGGTGACTATTATATTATGTATAGAATATTATTAGCTATGAACACGTATTGACTATGTCTTTCCTATGGATAAATTTAGCCAAGAAGATGAGGTTTAAATTGGTCGAAAAGTTCATAGGTTTATACTCGTAAAAATCATGCACCTCGAAAATAAACTCACAAAATTTTATATTTCCATGTAAACAAAACTACCTACTTGAAAACAAAAACGAATATAAAAACTGAATTAAATTGTAAGCAGCACACGCAACGCTTGGTACAACTTTATGGCCTAGTTTTATACGAAAACGTAGCAACCTACGATGTTCGATAATGGGTTCCGTACACAGTTAATCATGTGCGGAACCCCGTTCCATTCCGCACTCTCACCAACTGTCGGTACGTGGATCAATTACGTACCGACACTAATTTTTAATGCTTGGTTAGACTTCCGAAGTCTTTGTTGGTACCGTGGGACCTTGAGGTTTGCTCGGTTTGTTAACAAGACAATTGCTGAACTTGACAGGTTTCTGAAGACAAATGAACGTGTTAATGAGCAAGTAGGTAGGTTATTTTTGAAAAAATAAACACTTCATACCATTGCATCAAACGTGACATAAAGTTATTTCTCGGAATAAATCAAGAATAACCATACATTTTAACAGTTTACATTCTTACTAAATATGATTAACTAATAGGAATAACTTTATACCAGGTTTATTAGTAGGCGCCCTAAGCTTTCTCATAAATCTACAAACAAAGAGTTTAGAAAATTAAGAAGTTAGAAGTTCGTAATGAAATTGGTCCTACTCGTATTATTATTTTTTATATAGACGATGTTATGTATGAAACAAAGAATAGGGTAATAAAACTGAGCAACCAAGCTTTCATGTTTTAAAAGTAAACTGAATTAGTCGACGGACTGCTTAAAAACCTGTGTATAAATTAAACAAAACTTTTGCATGACGTACAAACATGCTATGTGAGATTTTAATAAGACAGGCGCACTAATATTTGTTTCAATTTCAGTGCAACAGATGCATTCCAATTTAATTTTCATCAATGCTCCGATCCTAGAGGGACCGATAAATTATTAAAGCCACGATCTATTCATAACACAGGCGCCGTTCAACCTCAAACACTGAACTTCCTCTTTCCCTGATTTCCCTCTAATTTCGAACGATTCACTTGACAAGGATAGGAAGCGGCAAATATAGGCTGACCTCCCGACCCCCTTGTCGTATGTTTAAGCCGCTAGAGCGTTAAGGGGGCCGCGGTGGAATTTCAAATGTCTAGGTAAACTGGATGCATTTTGATGTATGAAGTAACCGATTCCATATAGCAACCACGGCGCCGCACTGCGGGGCTATGTTATGCAGTAATGCACTAGAAATCTGATATGAAAATGTTGTTTCAAAGCGATTGTCTAGGATTTGAGACGGTGAGCAGAGGATTCTAGTTACCGTTTGTCTTGAATGTTTTAATGATACTCAAGTTCTGTATGGAATGAGATTAATGGATTATACGCGGTGTTATTTCGAATATTTGGTTCTGTCTTATGTAATGTCTGTCTTCACATTATAGAGCCATTTGGTTTTAGTAAAAGGGTATAAAATTTGTGTGATTTTTATCCAAAGGTGAATTTAACCGATAATTAAATAATTTAATTTAGCTTTCGGATCACGAAAGTGCTCTGTTGTTTTGCCAAACTAAACAAACTACGGCCATCTTTTAAGTTATTTTTTTCTTTAATAAATTGTGAAAACAACAATATTGGAAAATTCTACTCAATATAAGTTGAAAGACCAGCAAGTAATCAATTTGTCGACTTCAACTTCAAATGCCAATTCGCTGGAATAAGTAGATTACATTTTGTAATAAGTTTTTCAATTTGAATGTTTCGGCTGAGTTTACGTAACATATTACGAAAATACAGCGAGAAAATAGAGTTTTCTTTAAATTATAAAACATTTCGATGAAATTATTTTAACTAGTGGAGACGTATGACTGAACAAGACCAAATTTTTACATTTCAGAAATCAACATATAAACATAGAAGCAATAAATTTTCTAAAAAGTAAATACATAGTACCTACATAATCCAATTATATATTTTTCTTTGTGCCTCTCAATGAACCGACTTTGTTGTTTTTTTTTTACATTTTCATTTGATAAAGTTATCTATGCTTTAAAAATCTATAGAGTACGGGTAGAGTGTAAGTGAAATGACGAACTAATACTTTCACAAAAATCACATACTCTAAATTAGCTTCTTTAAATATTGTCTCTTATCGAAGAATTTTATTTTGCTAGTAGTACTAGCGTCAGGAATATCCAAAGAGGTATAAAAGTAATTTATGGCACGTAAAGGAACTTGGCTGGTAGTAAGATTAAAGCTAGCATTCAACGTTACCACCTGGTCTACCCTCTTGCCAAGTTTCATGTTCCACAAATGCTTTGTCAGAAAAACTCATTTGCTGGCTGAGCTGATGGAGAACGGGCAGGCATGTATGAAGCGCCGCCCAAGTCAAAAAACGATCGCCCGCAGAGTGGACGTATAGTGGAATGGGTAGACCTTCTAAAACACTACATTTGATTGTATGACAGCAAAAAAATCCATCCTACAGAAATCGAGATATTTGCAGTTAAAGGTGGTGACTTTTACAATCATATTAATTGACTTACAGGCTTTCCGCAGACAAGCCACTATAGGCATTCGATAGAACTTTAGAAGCACTACATTTCATTGTATGACAGCTAAAAAATCCATCCTGCAGAAGTCGAGATATTTGCAGTGAAAGGTGGTGACTTTTACCATCATGTTTTTTGACTAACAGGCTTCCCGCAGACAAGCCACTATAGGCATTCGATAGAACTTTAGAAGCACTACATTTCATTGTATGACAGCTAAAATATCCATCCTGCAGAAGTCGAGATATTTGCAGTGAAAGGTGGTGACTTTTACCATCATGTTTTTTGACTTACGGGCTTCCCGCAGACAAGCCACTATGGGCATTCGATAGAACTTTAGAAGCACTACATTTCATTGTATGACAGCTAAAAAATCCATCCTGCAGAAGTCGAGATATTTGCAGTGAAAGGTGGTGACTTTTACCATCATGTTTTTTGACTAACAGGCTTCCCGCAGACAAGCCACTATAAGCATTCGATAGAACTTTAGAAGCACTACATTTCATTGTATGACAGCTAAAAAATCCATCCTGCAGAAGTCGAGATATTTGCAGTGAAAGGTGGTGACTTTTACCATCATGTTTTTTGACTTACGGGCTTCCCGCAGACTAGCCACTATGGGCATTCGATAGAACTTTAAAAGCACTTCATTTCATTGTATGACAGATAAAAAATCCATCCTGCAGAAATCGAGATATTTCCAGTTAAAGGTGGTGACTTTTACCATCATGTTTTTTGACTTACGGGCTTCCCGCAGACAAGCCACTATAGGCATTCGATAGAACTTTAGAAGCACTACATTTCATTGTATGACAGCTTAAAAATCCATCCTGCAGAAATCGAGATATTTCCAGTTAAAGGTGGTGACTTTTACCATAATGTTTTTTGACTTACGGGCTTCCCGCAGATAAGCCACTATGGGCATTCGATAGAACTACAGAAGCACTTCATTTCATTGTATGACAGCTAAAAAATCCATCCTATAGAAGTATGAAAGAAGAGAGAAAATAATTTTCTTTCATAGTTTTATACTACTATATATATTTACTATTAGGTACTCTACGTTTACAGTTGTTTAAGTACTTAGTTTTTTATTTAGTGCCCGTAGTTGCCTACCTAGTTACTTTATTTTTATTATTTGGAACCTACCTACCTATTTTATTCATTGTTTTTAGTGTGTGTAATAACCAAATAAACATTATTCTATTCTATACTATCCAACTTTCGTTTTTGCTTTTGTGTGTGTGTAATAAATCATTTATCAATTATTATGGTATAATCAGGTATAATAGTTTATCTCATTTCGTTGTAATTATAAACGTTTTTCTGTGAGAAGATCATTGTTCTTTTTTTTTTAATTGTGAATTTTGTATTAAAAGTGACATAAGTGATGAATTATTTTAGAAAAAATATTTTTAGTCGGTTATAAAATAATTATTTTAGGATAATAACTAAATAGTATAATGTATTGTCCATCTGCAGGTGAAGTGTGTCTTCTCTGCAATCGGTCAGTTTTATCTCACAGAAGATATTCAATTACACGAGAGCTGTTTTAAAATTATAATAATAATATATATTTATTTCCAAAAAAAGTCTTTACAATCAGGTTTTAAGTGACTTAAACTAAAAAGGTTAAGTAGGTACATATAAGAAGGATTTGTCACCTTAACTTGTAAAGTCTTGACATGGACTCCTCACTCTAATTAAGTATTATCTACTTGTAATATAGACATGAGGGATCTTTGCTTCGGCTGTTACAATGCGAAAGAGAACAAAATTATTATGAGATTGAATTAGACTTCTATTATAGAAAAGAAAAACATATAAAAGACAAAAATTCAAACCAAGTTTGTTTTAGTACAGCCAAAAATACTCTTAAAAGTGTACGTGTGTTGTGTGTGTGTGTGTGTGTGTGTGTGTGTGTGTGTGTGTGTGTGTGTGTGTGTGCGGACGTGTTTGTATGTGTGTGTGTTTATGTATAGCCTGTTGAAAGAAGATTTTCTGTTTGATGGTATTCTAAGCTCTGCAGATAATTGTTTATTCTAGTTTTACATTCTCTATAAGTGGTGTTAAGTAATGTGAGATTCATGTTTATTTTATTATATAAATGAGCTGCCAAGAAAATTGTGTGACGCTGAGCAAAAGAGGTTTTACAAAATATTGTGTTAAAATTTTTATGTTTTAGAATAGAATAGAATAGAATAAACATTTATTTGGCACAAACACACACAAGAAAGCACTAAAGTCACTAAAGTCAGTAAGTTTCGTCTTTTATTTGCAAGGTTTGTGTTAGGAGTTTGACAGTGTTGTTTAAGGACAACTTTTTGTATGTAAAGTTTCCTTACGGATTATCCGCTTGTAGCACGAAATGTGATTGAACATGTTCTTCCTTATCAGGTTTGTTCAAGAATCTTTACGATTAAAATAGATATAAACATAGGTAAAGATGAAGCGAGGTGAAGACGTTAAGTGTTTTAGTTTTATTATTTATATATATTTAATTTAATTTAAAAAAATCTATATTTCATTAAAAAAATATATATTTCGGTAAGTATTTTTTGCATAATAGTAGGTATAGTTTTGTACTTTGTTAAAATATTAATTTATTATGTTATTACGTAGGGTAAAAAAAGTAGTAAGTATCTTGTTCCCATAGTACAAGCTTTGCTTATAATAATTATATTTTTATTGTCTACTGTCGAATATTTACAAAGTTAAACACAGGTCGTATATTTTTATTGTACAATATTTGTATAATAATATTTAATATGTAAATACTTACATACATATTAGGAAATCTTTATTTACAGAAACTAAGCTACTACAATATGTACATAAAATTACATATGTTAAAAAATATGATGAGTTATTTTACATATTATTATTTTAGATTCAGTACAGTAACGAGGAGTACATATGCTCACCATGTTTTAGACGGGAAGCATATCGCTCACAAGATAACCAAACATCTTCCACCGATGCTTCTGATTCATCCGAAAATGATGACAACCGTGATCCAATCGTAAGATAAAATCATTATTTTGTAATTATTACGAAGCTAAAATAAAAATATAGGACAAATCATTCACTATAATTGTATATACATTTAATGGACCCTGCTTGGTAAAGTCATGACATGATGGTAAAAGTCACCACCTTTAACTGCAAATATCTCGACTTCTGCAGGATGGATTTTTTAGCTGTCATACAATGAAATGTAGTGCTTTTAAAGTTCTATCGAATGCCCATAGTGGCTAGTCTGCGGAAAGCCTGTAAGTTGAAAAAAGATGATGGTAAAAGTCACCACCTTTAACTGCAAATATCTCGATTTCTGCAGGATGGATTTTTTTTACTGTCATACAATGAAATGTAGTGCTTCTAAAGTCCTATCGATTGCTCATAGTGGCTTATCTGCGGGAAGCCCGTAAGTCAAAAAACATGATGGTAAAAGTCACCACCTTTAACTGCAAATATCTCGACTTCTGCAGGATGGATTTTTTAGCTGTCATACAATGAAATGTAGTGCTTCTAAAGTTCTATCGATTGCCCATAGTGGCTTATCTGCGGGAAGCCCGTAAGTCAAAAAACATGATGGTAAAAGTCGCCACCTTTAACTGCAAATATCTCGACTTCTGCAGGATGGATTTTTTAGCTGTCATACAATGAAATGTAGTGCTTCTAAAGTTCTATCGATTGCCCATAGTGGCTTATCTGCGGGAAGCCCGTAAGTCAAAAAACATGATGGTAAAAGTCACCACCTTTAACTGCAAATATCTCGACTTCTGCAGGATGGATTTTTTAGCTGTCATACAATGAAATGTAGTGCTTCTAAAGTTCTATCGAATGCTTATAGTGGCTAGTCTGCGCAAAGCCTGTAAGTTGAAAAAAGATGATGGTAAAAGTCACCACCTGTAACTGCAAATAACTCGATTTCTGCAGGATGGATTTTTTAGCTGTCATACAATGAAATGTCGTGCTTCTAAAGTTCTATCGAATGCCCATAGTGGCTTATCTGCGGGAAGCCTGTAAGTTAAAAAAGATGATGGTCACCACCTTTAACTGCAAATATCTCGATTTCTGCAGGATGGATTTTTTAGCTATCATACAATAAAATGTAGTGCTTCTAAAGTTCTATCGAATGCCCATAGTTGCTTATCTGCGGGAAGCCTGTAAGTCAAAAAACATGATGGTCACCACCTTTAACTGCAAATAACTCGATTTCTGCAGGATGGATTTTTTAGCTGTCATACAATGAAATATAGTGCTTCTAAAGTTCTATCGAATGCCCATAGTGGCTTTTCTGCGGGAAGCCTGTAAGTCAAAAAAGATGATGGTAAGAGTCACCACATTTAACTGCAAATATCTCGATTTCTGTAGGATGGATTTTTTAGCTGTCATACAATGAAATGGAGTGTTTTTGAAGGTCTACATATTCCACCATACGCCCACTCTGCGGGCGATAGTTTTTTGATTTGGGCGGGGATGCCCATTCTCCTTTCGCTTTCAAATTCTTAAGAAATTCATTGCAATATGATAGATTTTATAATTATTCTGTTATACATTTGCTTTCTGCAAATATTTGCTTATAAATATGATCAGAAATATACAAAAAAACAAAGACAAATATATAATATTTATTTGTCTAAATTCAAATGTCTAAAATTAAAATTTTAAAATGCAAGCCAATGCCATAACAACCCAAACAGAATTTGAACATATAATCAAGCAAGCCAAGCCATGCTCACACCGAAGCTAAGGTATTCACGAACTTCACGAAGTCTGTTTTGTCTTCTATGCCCTCTGAAGAGGTAGGCCCTCTTAGAGTACCTAAGTGACATCTACCACTCAGTTTCATAACATATTTGTTAAAAATTCTCAATAGTGTTATAATTTTTCTCTTGATTAAACTCAGTTTCCAAGACATTATTTCCCTCGAGATATCTCAGAAAGTTCACTGTTGTTGAACAAACATGTGGTCGCCACTCGGTAATGCTCACACAAAGTTAAATTAGAAAGTTGAGTAGTTCTGTTTTAGTTTCATACACATAAAACATACACTTATGTATTTATGCAGTAAAAAATTAACACATAAAAATACTGTATCAAGTCATAAAGTAACAATAAAAACTTTTAAGAACAGTAGTAGAGGAAGTGTTGACTGCAAACTGATTATAATTTCAAATCCTTGAAATTTTTACTTGTGCTAAATTTTCATTTAAATTTCGTAATGTTAAGTACCTTTTGTAACTCAGAATAGCGACACATGAAATAAATAAGAAAAAAACCATTAAAACAGAACCTCCTCCTTTTTTAGACGTTGGTAAAAAGAGTTTGAGTTTGCTAAATGTATCATTTGGTCAATATGACTCATTGAACTACATACAGTGCCACAAACTTATCTGATCCGATGAGAGAGGCGCTGTTATCGCATTTGGTGTTAACAGAAAAATGAATTTTACAGTAAAATTCGTTAGTTCCTCCTTTGGCCACCGGGTTAGATAAGTTTGTACTATACGCTGGTATGCAGTTCAAAAGAAAACTGTTCGATTTTTTGTGAGAATTGTTTTACACCTATCATAAATACTATACCTTCATACATACCCACTATCGATTGGTATATTCGATGCGTATTCATCCATATGTAACACAATTACAATGTGTCATGTCATACGCCCAATTGAATCTAGTCAGTCGAGTGTATTACACTTTTTCCTTTATTTATCTTGAGAGGCGATAGGCTTGCAACCTGTCACATTATGGATTCTGTTCATGCTCTGTTTATAAAAAGATTGGACATCTGCTAAGTGACACTTTAGGAATCGCACCAGTAAATCGTTGATCTACGAGTACAAGATGTGTATTGACAAAATTAAATGTCTGTCGTTTGTTGAAACCGTTTATTACCTTTGACTACAAAAATGTTTGTCATTTGACACTATAGTGAGCAGGCTCTCTAAAGACCTCTGTACTATAATGCAGTGGGCGAAGGCCCGCTTGCGACGCAGAAGGTTGCTGGCTCGATCCCCGCCGCGGGATAAATGTTTGTATGATCTGCAAATATTTATCTCGGGTCTGGGTGTTTCTATTTTAATATGTTTTTACAAACAAAAAGTATCTAAGTAGTATATCAGTCATCTAGTATCCATAACACAAGCTCTGCTTACTTTGAGGCTAAATGATGCTGTGTGAAAAGTCCAGCATTATTCATTATTATTTTGATTAAACAGAGTTAGGGGCACAAAAATGCGTAAAGAATTAATGCATTTCTTTTTACAGGCATCTCGATGGAGTGACTCAAAATCTGAAACAGGCAGTCAATGGGCGGTATTCAGCAGTCGCATCAGTGACGCTGAACGATGCTGACCTGCCCACGCCTGCAGAGTTCATTTGCACGCTAAGGATACCACAAGCGAAATACGTCGTGAGAAAAGAAGCTATTTATTATCCTGGTAATTATCAAAACCTACAATTGTTTTTTACACTTTTTACATTTGAAAATCTTCATCAAGCTTGTAAATGTCTGTCCTTTAGAAGTCGTTGGCTAAGTATCTACTTAGCGAGATAACTTTATCCTCGTCTACATTTTTTGCATACATAAAAGAAAGAGCTTTAATTTACTGATACAAGCTGACTAGTTTGGTACTTAAGATGTAACGTAAAATAAAGAAGATTTAAAAATGTATATTCAAAACCTCTTTAGGACAGTATGACAGAATAATAAAACGAAATGAATAGAGAAATCAAACAAGAGACAGCAAAATAAATTCAAATGAACTCACACAATCCTCTACAAACGTTAAATTATCATAGAAAATAACCAATATCTCATTTGCATGACCTAATTTATCCATCTCCGTAAGAATGCAAGACGCGCCAAGGCGAAAAATCTTTATTTTTGTTCTCGCGCGATTTTCGCAATTTATGGCGCAAACAAACAATGTAAATGTTAATTTTTCCCATTCCGTATAAGATCGAGAAGATGCAATTGTATTGTGCCCTTTTCTTTTGAAACGCTGACGTGGACAAAGAATTTATCGACGATTGTCAACGTAAAGCTCTTAGCACTCTCTTGCAATATTGTTTTGACCCTTTTGTGCTAGATACGTTCAGTTTTCATATAAAATAGCCATACTTATCTTACTTTACATTTGCAATTGGAATGCAATGGATTGTGTTAATCGTTTATTGAAACTTTTTCGACAAGCAAAGAAATCAAGAGTAAATAGGTTCCTTCTAGGTAAGCATGCTCCATCTTAGACCTCACTACTGCTTAACATCAGGCAGAGTGAGGTCAAATGCTGACCTATTTAATTAAAAAAAAAATGAGTGAACTACATTTTATGAGACAAACAAATATCCTCGTATAACAATAATGAATGTACAAAATCAAGTAATAAAGTCACAAATCCTCAAAACATTATCATAATCTTACGAAAATTCATCACGAAAAAGTAAATGCGAAAACCCAAATGCTAAACAAAATAACGGCGCGAGCTGTTATTTACCGAGACGGTTTTGCTGCGCTTACCCTAAATCGATAATATTCTTGACCAAAGGTCCAGACACAAAAAAATATTAATCTTATTCCTAAAATAAAAGCTATACTCGTGAATTGGTAGGATTCCAAGTTACGCCTATCGAGTTTATTTAAATTTAAATATTTCCCATTACCAATTTGAGCTAAGAGACTGGTGCCACCTAGTACTGCCTAGGAACAAAAAGCTTCTTACAAACAGCTTAACCTTAAAATACTGTTCGAGTTTTACCGGTGATCTATTATAAATGCGGTATTGGTATGACACACTCAAAATGAGACCCTATAGAGTCTTGGACAACGGACTAAATTATGCCCAGAATTTACTCAACTTGGCTACACCGCAAACTTCCTTACGATTATCGATGTTTCAAACGTGTAAGGAAACGTGTAAGGTTCTAAATTTTCAGATCTAAAAACCCGTATAATCCCTGAGAACCAAATTCACGACTTTCTCAAAGAAAGAACACCCCTCATACGATATATCATTTCCCTATCAAAAAAGCTTACATTTACAAAAGCAATCCAAGCGTATTAATAAGCCACAAACGGTTTTAAGCCGCAGCCCAGAGTCAGGATGAAAATATTTTAAAGGCGGCTCGAATAACAATTTAGCGGTATAATTTGCGAGAGCCTTTTCGGCTTTTTATCAGAAAGTTTGTATCTTAAGTAGACTAAAACATTTTCTGCAGCGGGATAATTTTACGCTTCGTTAACTCTATTGTGTGAGATAAATGCGTTTGCGGAATATAATCCAGGCACAGATGTTGAATTTTCAGAGGTTCTTGCATGGACAAAAACAGAACTCATACGCCAATTTATTGCGTTAAGACCAGAGAGGAACCGCAGTAATATTACCCAAAGCCAAGAATACACAGACAATAGATATGAACTATGCTTTTGGGACTGAGAAAAGCACCGCTATGTGTAGATACTACACTTGTAGATACTAGTATAATATTTTTTCATCAGCATTTCAAAGGATTTTAACTATCTAAAGACGAAGATATCTGGGACGCAGAAAGTTGCAAGTTTGATCCCCGCAGCGAGATAAATGTTTGTATGATCTACAAATATTTTATCTCCGGTCTGGGTGTTCCAAAAACATGTATAACATTAAATATTATCGTTGTGATAGGACATTCTATCTATAAGCTTAATTCATGTAATACTCTAAATCACGTACAAAGGGTTTTCCATTTGCAAAGCCCATAGGCTTTGTAAATGACATACAGAGAAAAAGGAGACTGTCTCTCAATATGAATACACTTTTTTCTCTATAAGTTCTAATGAAAAGCCAACAAGTAAGAAGTTCGTTCAGTTTGGAACGATATTGGACGTTGAAAGATGGTTTGTTATGATGGATGAGGCTTTTTCTTTGTTAGACCAAGAAGGGTCCCAAGAGCATACAAGACTAATTTAGTGTCGAGTGTTATCGAGGATCGCTAGGGACTGAACTTGAATAAATAAATCAAAAGTATTGTGAACTATTTCAATTTGAATAGAATAGCATTAATAAGTTATATTCGAGTTTTGAATTTGGATTTTCTTTACATTTCTCACAAGTATTGGGATTTCTATTCTGACTAGCTACGCCCTGTGACTTACCTTATTTTACGAGATTATCTCACTATTTTGGAGTAAAAAGTAGCCTATGTTTTGCTTCAGGTTGTACCTTGAATAATATTATTATTATACACCAACCCAAATTGGTAACATAGATACCACTACATCGACCTATTTTATATATTTTTCTCGACCTATGTTGAACAATAAATGAATGATTGATTGATTGATATTATCAAGATTTCCAGAATGTTTCTAATTAGCCACCGATTGGCAAGGTTGTGTGGATTTAAGACTCCACGTGGTTGCAATTTGCGGGATGATTTTTAAAAACCATATAACATAGAAGTGTTTGTGAGTGCCCATTTTTATAAATGGGTAGTTTGTTTGCGCTTTCTCACAATATTTATCGAGACTTTGTAGTAAAAATGCTGAACCAACTGTTTATCTCGCTAGACTATTAAAATCCACAGTTTTCTCAAAAGATAAAATTTCTCTAGAGCTCAATTTCGTGGATAAAAGGAACACTTCGTATTTTAGTACATTTCTACTACAGTTGTCGAGTTTTGAAGTCGATAAAAGAGCGTCGACACTTTTTCTTGGTGAATTTGATAAGTTGTTTTGGGGTTCAATGCTTACTGCCATACTTTAGAGATAAGAGCTCAAAAAATTGGGACTTTTACTTACTTCAGCGGTGAAAGCTTTTTTTATTTAGGAGTTTTCCTAAGTACGATGCTAAAATTCTAATAAAATGTACGTTTAGTATGTAAAAAATGTTAAAAAGAAAAATTTGTTTTGCCGTTGTAAGGTGAGAGGATGGTTTAGGTGCTAGGCTATTTCATCTCAAACAATGTCCCAGGCACTACAGCGTCCCGTTAAGTGTAGCTATAGATTGCCTCCTGACGCTGTGTAAATCATCTATTAGAGATGTAAGGGTGGTCGCACAGTCCAGCCGAGCCGAACACGCCGAACTGTCAATTCAATAGAGAAAATGCTGCAGACGTCAGAAGCGAGCCGCTTCTGACGTCATCATCAAGTTTTGTATAGAAAAATGACTGCGGCGCGTAAGGCGCGGACAGTGTGCGATCAGGTTAAAGGCCTAAGTTTTTTTTTCAACTTAAGTAATAGGTATATACTTTATAACTTTTATTACTTATTTCTTCTTCTTGTTTACTATTTATCCTACTAATATAATAAAGCTGAAAGTTCGTGAGTTCGATAAGATGTTTGGATGTGTGTATGTTTGTAATTATTTTTTTTTTATTTTTTATTTTTTTATTTTTTTTTATTTTATTTTTTTTTTTATTTTACTATTTACACATGTTTATGCAAATAAATAATCTTTATATTTATCTTTAACGTTTATTTGTCTCACACAATGGTTCATAAGGGATAACACGTTATCAGGCATAATAATATAAAAGTTAGAGCGAAATTGTTGAACTGTTTGTGCGAGACTGGTGCCTGAGATAGATTTATGAAAAACCTGTAATACAGGTTACCAAAATACAGGTCACCAGGTTTGTGTTTCAATCACGCCTTAGTGCACCGATTTGGATGATATTCAATTCATAATGTTAGTACCACGCGAACGAAGCCTACTAGCTAGTTTAGAATATCACAGTCATTTTAAACAAAATAATCGACGAAAGCGGCTGTTACACAAAGAAGAGTTTCTCGCACGCGAGCGGCGAAAAATCGTATGCGATTATCCCTTGGCAAAACTCGCCATTCGAGTCTCGCCTGCGGTTGTTTACATTTTGACAGAAACTCGTAAAAAGACTACTTTTAGTAGAGAGCTTAGATAGCGAGAATCGTATTCGAGAGGCGAGGCTCGAAGCATTTGTTTACACTAGGCGCCATATTATTGTCTAGAAGAAATCGCCGCTCGCATGCCAGAAACTCTCCTTGTGTAACACTATGGACCTTTTACCCGCTGCTGGGTAAAGGCTTCTTGTTTTCCACGTGTTCACGTCACTCCTGCTGATTTTTTAACAGTCTGGCTTCTGTGGTTTTTATTAAAATAATTTGTTTTGAGTTGGCCACTGATTCATACGAACTTACTTATTAAAATATTTTTTTCCTTGCAGGGCCTATCAGTACCACACCTGAGATGCCTACAGCAGCTGACTTTCAGCTTGCAGCTGCAGTTGGTTCCAAAGGTAAGCAATAACTATAGTTTTTTATCGCATCTACAGTTGATTTTTGACCAAAAAAATCTAAGCCACCAAAATTTTATAAGTGCGCGAATGCTTGCTTAGTCAGAAAAGTATAATCAAAAATCTATGATTTTTATATAACTACATACCTCAGACAAGTACCATAGTAGATTTATAAGAAAAGTACGAAGAAAAACTTAAGTACTATAACCAAATAAAAACGTCATATACGTTTGAATATGACTGTACCAAACTAATCTAATCCATATGTTTTCAATTTTCAAAATTGAGTTTGAATAGAATTCAATTAGAATGAAACTGGAGCCTATAATTTGAGCCAAACTCATTCAAATTAATAACTGTGCACCGTTTTCGAAGCATTGTAATTAATGAGCTCCGACGCTGATGTTTTAATAATTATACTAATGACACAGGCATATCAAGTGTCGATCTAACTCCTCCAATTATTAAAGTTTTAAGGTCCTCCATACTTGCCCTCAGTATCGTAGTCATCAATGTATTTTTTGTCTTTAGACGGGCGAAGTTCTCCCCCGTAATATTGTTTATCAGTGTTAAATTAAAATCTTTTTTAAAAGAGTAAATATGGTGCGTTTGGCAGTTTTGAGATGAGAAAAAACTCTTGGATTCGCCTCGAAAAGGTCACCGACAACGTTATTTTTCAAGTTTAGAATCGTTTTTGTTTTTTTCTCTTTCAGAAGTGTTTTTTAAAGTTTTTTTTATTGAGTTTGTTTGAGCTAGTAATAAATACTTTTTAGCGCTCAAATGATCTTTGTATAATTAATTAATTATCAAACATTTATTAAATGAATTCTTTAAGATTGAGTATTCTTGTATTTTTTACCAGCCATACTTTTCTTTGTATTGGATCTTCTTCTCTTTACGCGAGTCGATAAAGTCTATTTTACACTAAAAAGTTGGTAGCTAAGAGATTGTTGAAAGTAAGTGTGGAAGCCCAGTTAATTATGAAGTCTCTGTGATCAATACAACACGTAGATTAATTGAAATTTCAATTTCATTCGAAATAACACGGAAACGTTATCATATTATTTGTGCTGTAGTAAACCACCTAACTACTCGCATTATTAATTCGTAGAATTCGATGTTTATTGAAATTCGATTTCACGCAGCTTCGGGCACTTATTGGACGACTCACCTGCCAGTTCCCCACTGTTATGTGGGTTTGGCACAACTAGTTTTTCTTTTCCACTTTTCTCTATCTGTTATCTGTTCTTTTACTATTTTTTTATCTACAGGGTTATTTGTAAAACACCGGTAACCTCTCAGGACTGTATTACTATCATCATAGTAGACTTTTAAAAATTCATTATGTTATTTTCTCATCAGATTGCCATACAAAAATAAAAATATTTGAATTGAACGCTCTAAATGTTACGAAGTCTATGCGAAACAAAAGAAAGCAATAGTACGAAGCAAAGGGAGCGGGATTAGGCCGGCGGGGGCTGTAATGTGTTCAATAGAACAAAGTTTTAGATAGGAAAACGTAATCTTGAATGTTTTATTTTGATAAATGTATTGTAATGTAAAAATTCATAGAACAAAAGCTGTTGTTTATGATGATAGTAATACAGTCCTGAGAGGTAACCAGTGTTTTACAAATAACCCTGTTTATCATCTTTCACACAGTCCGTACAGGTTTTCTTTGGTCAGCCACTTTCACTACACCTTTGAATCACACTAAACATTGACAATTGTCAGTCATACCATCATGGCTTCGTAGTGTGTTTATATGTCTAAAGTATCTCTTTTTGTTACAGGTACAAGTCTCTACACAGCAGTGTCAATGATACTCCTGCCTACGTTAGCTCAATTTATCTAGTAAATGAATTTAAAAGAAAACATAATTGTGAGAATGAAAACACAGTTTTGTTGAAATTATTTTTACCATTTGTCATTGTTTCACTCATCCGCCATGATTTACTTGAAGCCGACGCAAAATTATGCAAAAATAGTCCGTTTTGCGAAAGATGTCTTAAGAATGGCTAGTACTTACGTGTAAAGAGAAATTGTAGTTTTTGTTAGTTCTGCTAAATTCCGCGGGATTTTTTTGTGAAACGGACATAATAAGTGTAGAAGTATATTTCCTCCAGACACTGTAAAAAATTACGAAAAACACAGTGTAGAAAATGTGTTCTCTAACCCCCGGTTTCTATATTCATCGGACAGTCGTAAGTAAGAGGTACGACTCGTTTCCACATACAGAAGTTTGACAGCTAGAAACCGGGGGTAGGTAAGTTAGCTGTCAAACTTTTGTATGTAGAAACGAGTCGTAGCTCTTACCTTCGAATGTCCGTTGAATATAAAAACCGGGCATAATAGGTATACGAGGACCTCAGCCTAGCTTGACGGTTTTTACACTGTACTGTACTGAACATGTCTACATCTACTAGCCATATACCTGTATTGTCTAATATTATGAAAATCATCCAACAATTTCAAAACTACGTAAAGCGGCTGTGAGTTTCCACGATGAGTTGAGTATAGAACCAAATAGCTATTAATAGGCTCTTACTTAAAATGAGTAAGAAATATGCGACAAAAATAAAAAATTTAACCAAAGATATGGATACTAAGAAGTCGTGTGTACAGAAACAAGAGGTCTGGTAGATTTCCGAAAAACCTAGATATTATTTCTAGGTATATTCTAGCAATTCCAGTACTAGGAGTGCATCAGCTTCAAACGATGTCGCAAAGGTGTCGGATCCAAAAATTGGCTGCCCTTGTAACAAAAAACTTTATATGATTCACTTATCCGACAGCGTTTTTATGACGAGCAAGGAATTTTAGTTTTTGGCCAGCCCTTACGTTCGTAAAATCAAATTGGATCTCGTTCGCGAGAGTACGAGTAGTACGGTTGTTCACATGACGGAGAACTACTCGTTTTAGTGATTGTTCTAGTGATATTACGGCATGACATGGGCACGGCTTCAATCGTACTGGGCTTTCAAAGCTTGGAGCTTATACCGCGAGTATGATGAGAATATTTTTGTATGCAAATCCGTAATTTACTTTTTGCATCTAGTCAAAGTAACTTGCCAAAAACAGTATCAGTTTTATTGTCACAATATATAGATTTTCGTATAGGGTTGAAAATAATTAATGCATTTATATTTGCATTCATAAAAGTCAGTATCACGGTATCACATTCGAATTCACTTGGATCAAGATTATCTTATTGTTTTATCTATGAAATCTCACTCCAAATCGTTTCCTTCAAAGATAGACTCATCTATGTTTGAATCAAAATCAGATTCCTCAAACAAGGGTGGATGTGTGTGTTACCTACTATGTTTCCACTAAGAAATGTCACAAAAGATACTTGAGCTTAGAATGAAGTCTACGAGTAAGTAGGGCTCTGAATAGAGCCTGAAATGATTGAGCTAGTCGGAGCCGAAGATTACAAATTCAAATACGAATATTATTCTCATTCTAAATTTAAAATTTTATTCGTATCTAATGTGAATAACAGGGATTGCTTAGCAACCAAAACACCCAAACGTCCAACCTGTAGTGACATCAGAGATCTCTATGAGCATTTTGCATGAAACTTTACTCTCTTTGCGCCCTTAGACCCTAACAAGTTTAGAATTACATTTGATAGCTCTGTCACATGAAGAAAATGTTCATAGTGGCTTTTTTAAAACAATAACATAGTAGTAATGAGTTACCAGATGAAAGAGTTTTAACATAATGAACATTTTTCGGTCAGATAACTCGATACAAATCAAACAAAGATCTGTCTATCTTGTATCATCTAAATCATTATTTTATCATCATTGTACAGATCATACTCATAATAACTATTTTTATTGATGTTGTCATACCAAATAATATGTGTAACGGTAAATGCAATGTACATAACGTTGTCTTAAAAAGAAATGCTAAGGATGTATGTAGCTAGAAATACGCTGGCCTAATGAACTAAATTGTTTTCACACATTTATCAAAATAAATTACATATTACAGTATAAGCAAGCTGTAAAGTGTGTTTTGACAACTAGATCTAGAGTCATACAAGACATTTAAAATTTTATAACGGGACTTAATCGCGTAGGTATAACATTTGTTTATTTACCTCGACGTTTCAGTAACGTTACAGCTACCGTGGTCACGAGAAGATTGCCCGCCGGCGCCGGTAATCGTTCGCAGTCTTCTCGTGACCACGGTAGCTGTAACGCTACTGAAACGTCGAGGTAAATAAACAAATGTTATACCTACGCGATTAAGTCCCGTTATAAAATTTAAAATGTCTTCAAGTCGCGAAAGTTTAAAATGTCATACAAGACAGTAGAAGAGTAATTTCTGTTGCTAGATCACAGTTTTCAAAACGTACATTGATTAGCTTGCCATCACTGTAGTTTCATGAAAAATACATTTTATTCAGCACTTTGTCAAAATTCAAAATATTTTTATGAATAAGGGCCAATGTAAATATTTATATGAAGTTGGTAAATAGTTAAGTTTTTTTATTTATGTAAGAAAAAATTAAATAATTACATTTGCTGTGCATATTTGCCGTTTATGGATAAGATCCAATTAAGACTTTTATTGTATAATTCCCTAATATAAATAAACCGATCGTTGTGTAATTGTTGTTTTATTCTTATAAATAAAATATAAAACGTGCAAAGCACCGAGCTCATAGTCCGGTAACACTAAAACGGCCTCATAGGCTATTAGTATTAGGCCCTCCGAAAAAAAAAAGTTCAATTCCCATACTGAGAATTTCATGAAGTCAAATTAAGGTACAAAAATAAACTTTTATTTTTGTAAAGTAAGCAGTTGAATATTCCAAAATAAATATTTGCTTTAATTCGGACAGACACAAAGCAAGGGCTTGGAGAGTTTTATGCACATGAGTTGGTTTGTAACGAGATTGTCAGCCGAATGCATCGTGTTCAGTGGCTATCATAATTTGGATTGAACATCTGATTATGTCTGGACGCCGTAATTAGATGTTCAATCATACATTATTCTCTCAGGCATATAATCTTTTTAGTGATTTGTTCGACCTGCCCGATGGTCAGACGACATTGTGGGGGCGGTAGGAGAGCAGTGGATCCGCCTGGCAAAAAACCGCCAGAAGTGGAGTGAAAGAGAAGAGACCTATACCCAACAGTAGGTGTTACCGGCTGGATAGTGATTTGTTCAGCGTTAAAAGCTAATAAAGAGTTATATTTGTACTTTGTCGTAGGCTTGCCTAGCACCACAGAATACAGACCTAGCACCTAATTCATCCTCTTGTTTTATTTGCTATGTACAGAAAGATATTGGTCAATACGTGCGTGATCAGAGAGAATGTCTACCGCGCCTTGGGGATACAGTCGTGACCCTGTTTTACGTGTGTAGCTAAATAAAGGTTAAATTTCCTCGCGATATTTTACTTTACCGTGTTCCTGAGAACGCATTCTGAAATTATAAATTCTAAAAACCACATTAATATCCCTGTTTTTTGGTACACCGAAAAGGAAAAAAGCTGCGTACTCCATAATATTAATATGTAACATCAAACGTAAGCATCCTACTTGTTGATCATTATCTGTCAAAGGTACGGAAATTCGATTTACGAGAACATTTTTACGAGAAACAGCGGAACATCTAAAATAATTCTCGGCTTTGTGAAATTTGAGGATCAAAGGGGGTTAATATTCTCCTCACGAAGGACCTCACTTTTTGTCAGTGTCCGAGTTTTTAATTGCGCCCCAAAACAGGTCACGTTCACCCCTGATAAACAGTCTGTTTGGAAAACATAGGCATTAGCAAACACGGCGACATTCTAAAATATTACCCACATCTCGATGTCTGTCTGTTGTGAGTAATTTAGTATTTTTTATGAAAACTGCCTTCCTAGTTTAGGCCTTCAGACGTCCTTATAAAACTTCGTCACTAGAGGTTTTCACTACTCACTAAACTTAGCTGCTTATTTGAGCTTACTACAAAGATCAAACTCAAATAGCCAGCAGTGGGTTAGCTGCAGACTGAAGTAAGCGCAGAAACCATCAGATTTCATCCAATACAAACGGAGAAACTACTAAAAAACTAGCTGAGAAGACCTTTCTCAAAATAAAGGAAAAGCTAATGCTAAAAGCAAAGGGAGGCCTATTCCAGCAGTGGGATGAAAATGGCTGATGATGATGATAAAATGTTTGGAAAATTCCTAATGAGCATATTATAGAATATAGATAAATAAGGTAATGTAATGTTATCTTATGTAGTGTAAACACAAATCTAGCTAATGTTTTCTTTCGGGTCTTTAGATATATGCTACGAATTTACTGTGTACATAGAGTACTTACCTAAATAAACAGATTAAGCAGAAACGACAACGAAAATAACCTGATGCGTGTAAGTAACAAAATACAGCTAAAGCTGGCATTGACCCAGTGTAATTTTGTGATAACAACCCAATGGTTTTTTACAATTGTGAGTTTTCTGTTGATAAGTTACTGCCTAATAGTAAAAGTAAGAGAGCATGTGAAAAAGCTGACCCTGTCTGCCTCGGAAGCTCTCATGTTGCTTTAAAAAATTATCTACTCAGCCAAAAATGTGTTAATTTAACAAAACTTTCCTAGCCCACTAGCATACCAACAGCCCTATTTTCTTGCTAACAAACAACAATAATATAAAAAAAATATATAAAAAATGTTTTGTTTGTGTTATATTTATGCCAACTGGTCATACTCTCACCATAAATAAAATAACTTAATTAAAAATTGCAAGCGAAACCTACTTTTGCAAGTCCGATAATTGGGTCAGGCAATGAGGGCGGGTCAGAAGCCTGCCATTTATATTTCAGTACGGGAAGTGTTTTCAAAAATACCTAAATGGTTTCTCTTAATTACCTAGCACGCATTTTTTTATTTACATAAACACGGTCTTTGCAGTTCACATAAATGTTTTTAAAACACTTATTTGAAGGAATTCGTGACGCGACAAAAAGACTTACTAATAAATTATTTTAAAAAATAATCTTAAAAATAAAAAGTAGGTAAAATAAAACTTATCAAAGTACGATTGAAAATTTGGTCACATTTAATTTTATATATTGATAAAAGCATTGAAAATATATATTTTTTCGGAGGGCCTAATACTAATGGCCTATGAGGCCGTTTTAGTGTTACCGGACTAAGGATTGAAAATACACACCAATACGTATATACTCGTACAAACATTTATGGCCCCTCTACACATTCCCCGAACTATTTGTTGGATAGACAATGATCGACGAATACAGGCGAAAACACCCTCTGCAAGTTCGTGAGCGCAGGTAATCGTCTATCATCGGCGAATATTTAGAGGGCCCATTATATACAGTTCACATAAATAAACATTCCTCGCTCAATCAATCTATCAAAAACTCGGAATTTTAAATAGTGAACATATCAGATGCATTAGGGGCAGTTAGCGATCGGACGTGACCCACTAGACAATCGTCTGTCGCATTAGCGTAACACTAATTCGCAAAAATATAATGAATAGAATACGAGTAGTAGGTAATTTAATGTTCATCGGATTTTAGATAATGATGTAAAACAAAGAGGAACACTTGTTTCACTGAATTAGCCATGATTCAAGTAGTCTATAAATAATAGGTGTCTATTGAAATATATTTTTTTTAAACTAAAGAAAATTCTGTTAGATACCTAGGTATGCACCTAGATCGCCGCCTAACGTGGAAGAAACACCTCCAATCTATAAGGGACCAACTCAGTCTAAAATACAGAGGACTCTACTGGCTACTTGGGAGAAACGCAAAGCTGTCAGTAGACAATAAGCTACTTATCTACAAAACTGTACTGAAGCCGATATGGACTTATGGCATCCAACTATGGGGTTCAGCTTGCACCTCTAATGTCAACATCATTCAGCGCTTCCAAAATAGCCTCCTAAAAAATATCTCCAATGCACCCTGGTTCATAAAGAATACGGAACTGCATGACATACTTAAAGTCAACACAGTAGGTGAAGAGATCAGAACTACTGCTCAAACCTATCAGGAAAAACTAAAATGCCATCCTAACCAACTAGCACAGCAACTCACAAACCCTACCTACAAGAGACGACTTAAAAGAAAAGATGTCATGCAGCTGAATGTGTGACTAAACCAATGAAGAGTGCCTACTGGAGAGGAAAACCAGGAGTGAACTCTGCCTGACATTACACCCGCAAACAATTTGCTCATAGTTGGAAAACTGATCGCAAATAAAACTTGGAAAAAAAAAAAAAAAAAAAAAAAAAAAAAAACTAAAGCAAAGAAGTAAGGAAGGTAAGGGGGTAACCTTTGCCCAGCAGTGGGACACGATAGGTTGAGTAAAAAAAAAAAAAAACTAAAAGCTAGGCAAACGAGCAATTTGCACACCTGATGGTAAGTGATTTCCACCGCCCACGGACAGAATTGGCCACTGACTCATACGAAACGAACGAACGAACCGCCCACAGACAACTGCAGCATCAAGAGGCACTGCAGATGCGTTGCCGGCCTTTGAGGTAAGAATAGGATCTTTTCTTATAATTATGTAATTAGCTTGTTATAATTATGTAACTAGCGGATGACTACATTAAATGTGAAAACTAACTATTATTTTCCACTTACTAGTTTCACTGATAGATTTCCTCTCATGATCCTACTTTTGTTAGGTATACGATTAGAAGAACGTGACGCTTGTCTAACAGAACCGATGTTCAGCTTTCGGTTGAATAATAGATTGTGTGGCTCCGTTTCCGAACGAATCACCGGCTAAATTATTGAGCACGGCACCTCTGGACGCTAAGTTTTGATCTCATGAGAAACAAACACTGTTGTATTATGGACGTCACGGAAACATCGAATCTATCTTTGTTGAATGCATCCTATATCTAAATATCGATTTAGCCATCTCTTGTAGTAGTAACAGCAACAACGATATTTGGAAAACGGATCGTGTTAGGAACAAAGATGTGATTTTTGTAAAACTCTAACATAAATTTTCTAACACCTAATTTATTTGACTGTTTTTTATTTTATTTTTTATTTTTACTTTTGTGTTTTTTTTTTCTTCTCTCTCTTTTAACTTGTATTTTGTGATCTGTAAAGTTATGGATCTTGTGTCTGAATAAAGAATTATTATTATTATAAACAAATAAAGCCAACCCTCGCAAGTCTTATGCGGGTTTGATTCTCATCCATAACAAAATCTAATGTGATGAATATTGAACACTGATGCAGGTGATAAAGTATGGTGGTAATATCACGGCAACAACAAAACGAGAACTCAGCTACTTACTTAGCCTTTGTCCACACTGACGAGACTAAACTTCCATTTCTCTGCTTCTCTGCAATCCATTGCCTCGACACCACATCATTAATGTCGTAGAACCATGACGGGTGGTTGCTTCTTGATCTCATAAATCAGGAACCTTTGAAGAGGGTAAATAAGTAGAGGGAATAGAACGTTGTAGATAGTAGGCAGATGTCTTCTGTAAATGACACTGCACTGAAACTACCTAAGTTAGTACTTTTCAAGGATTCAGCAAGAGTCTGCAAATGTGTGTGTTTGATTTGACACAGATATATCTACGTAAATACAAAATAACGCCATGAACTAAGAGCACGACTCACGCACGACCATATATCCAGTACACGGTAGAGATTCTCTCAGATTAAATGACTCAAGATCTTTTAAAATACCTAAAGTAGACAGAGGAACGTTCAAATATAATATTTGACATATACCCGCATTGCGCAAGCTAGCTATCTATACCAAATAGATCGTCTTGGAAAACTAAATTTTTTTTTCACGATGTTTGCCTTCATAGTTTAAATGCGCATACCTATTTACCAAAACGTGGAATCGAAAATCACTTTGAAAATTTTGAATCCAAATGAAAGCAACGGCTATGCAATGAAAACCTATCGAGGCACCAGCATTTAGAACTAACCGGACCAAGATAGACGGTCACCGGAACTTTTTAATTAAAATGCATGGGTTTAAACTTTGATCTTGTGGCAAAATTGGTGGAATGAAGGTGCATTGACCTGTGCTTATGTGTTGGAAGTCTAGTTTAATTATAGGCCCCAGGCTCAGTTCCGCTCCTGTGACAACCACAACGTCGGTCTGTCGAACGCCGAGTCTTCTACTTTGATGAACGTACATTCTACACAAAATTCGTCGAAATATTCGAATCAATCAATTTATAATTTCTACTATAGTTTTATTAAACGGTTTTACTGCTAATAGTCATTTTCAAAAATAATTTTAAGAGTAAGTATACTTATGAATAATGTTTCAGGTAATATTTGCATCGTATTTTGTATACGACCTCTGTGGCGCAGTGGGTGAAAGCCCGCTTGGGACGCAGAAGGTTGCGGGTTCGATCCCCGCCGTGGAATAATTTTTTGTATGATCTGCACATATTTATCTCGGGTCTGGGTTTTTCTATGTATAATATGTATGTATTTACAAACAAAAAGTATATAAGTAGTATATCAGTTATCTGGTTCCCGTACAAGTTTTGCTTAGTTTGGGGCTGGATGATGCTGTGTGAAATGTCCAGCATTATTTACTTATTTATACGCACGATTTTTCATAAACAATTCAGTGAGTTCCTATTTGAGTTTTCAGGAGATGTCCTGTTACCAGTTTTTATTCAGTATAGGATAGGCTATCTATTTGTTGGGTAAAAAATTCATGGTCTCACTTCAGTGGGTGCCACTTTCCTTTTTAGTCAAAAGCCGCATCTTGTTTCAAAGTTACGAAAAGATCCCTACCCAAGGGACAGCTCTTTTGGCTTGACGTTTGGACTTTTGAGTCGTATGTAGGTTTTACCATTCGTATTACTGTGTCTTTTAAGAATTTCTTTAGGAACCATGGATCCATAGCTTTGCAAGCCTGACTAGAATTTTTTATTCTCTATGTGTTTGTATTGAATAGTTTATAATGTTTTCTCTCCTAGCAACTCTATTGGTCCATTTTAGCTAGTAAAGTTCTCCGTAATGACTTACGCAAGGTAAATTGACATTGAGTGATTGATTGATCGACTGATGTGCTAAATTATTACCCAAATTACTTAGGAAGTAATTACAAAGGTAATTGGTGATAATGGTTGCCACCGCTCTGCTTTAACGCTGGCAGAGCGTGGGCGTTTTTGCGGTATGTGGCTATGTAGTAGAATGTGCATGTAGAGACATCGCTGTTGCATTAATATCAAAAAGAGGATCCCAACTATATCCCTTTAGCACGGCAGAAACCATGTCAAATCTGTGTTTGTGTTTTAGATCATTATGCCACTAAAGTGAGTCGGTAATTGCCGGGCAAACGCCTCCCTTCATTCCCTCCAGATATGAGGGGCGTCTGCTCATACCTGTTTTTGCTAGTTTAAACTTCCCATTATATTTATTCGTAGCCCATCGTCACCCAGAGTTATTATTATATTCACATATTACACATAAATAAAAAAAATTGTTTAAAATTGCAAATTATTATTCATGCCCTTCTCCACACTCCTACGGGCTTAATCCAAGGCCTGTTACTATGTTGCTAAGCCATCATCACCTCATAGTCCCTAGATGTAGAAACTAAAATTAGGTCACGAAAAACACACTCAATTTGTGACTTTTCCTCGCAGTTTTCTCGGAAGCTAGAGGTAGTTGTGAATGAAGAATATTTTTTGAGGTAATAGTGATACGACCTACCATTCGTGATTCACCTTGGAGAAACGTGAGTGGAGCTTACTCACTTATTCGTGGAGGTAGAGAATATGGAACGCTCGATGTCATTTACATTTGACTGAACTATAGTTTTCCTCGTTTATACCATGGTCACACAGATGGATGGTATTGACATTTGAGAGCTCTTATAATATGGAACCAAAGTGTGTCTTAAACGACGCTTAGACGACACCATTCGGGCATACCATTCTAGCATCTTCTTTTCTCAAACACAAAAGAGCAAGAACTAATATTCTGTGGGAAGAGACCAGAATTATACCTTGTAAATGGAGTTTTATACGCCTTGGATAAGTCGTTGTCACTGCAGTTTTGTAGTGTCTCTGTTGGATCTACTCAAACACAAAGCTCGCTAGTCTATCAGTGGTTATACTAGCTTGGCAATTGATCACTCTTTTTACGAATCATGGTCAAAGCGACACATCCAGCTTAAGATTTATATCTCCAACAGTCATCTCATTTGTTTTGCACGACGCACGTAATAACACGATCAAAACGTATGAGAATTTTGACAGTGAAACGTGACGGGGAAGCTTAAAATGTAGGTGAAACAAAATTTATTTACCTGATTATATCGAATGTATGTTGTTTAGAATAGACCTTTGTATTTACGAACCTTGGAATAAGTATTCTTCATAATATTTTATGTTGTTGACCTTATTTACCGTATGGTAAACAATGGAAAATTCATGGATGGGTAGCAGTTATATCTAGATCTGTTATCATCAGTAATTGTTTGGTAGTTCCTACGATACAGTTTATGTTTTGATAACAATTTCAAAATGCATTTTCTTTTATCATTACTCAATTAATTATTCACTTCATTGGCGTAAGACTCCCATATTTTCATTCGGTAGTATCTTTAAAGCGACTTTCGTATCCACTCCAGTCTCTATAGAATCGTGATAATGTCTCACAATCTCTTTGTATCCGGTTTCTCTCTACTTTCCAGTGATATCCACTTTGTCACTTTTTGACTTGTATTTTCTTATCCTGTCTTACTGTTTCAGGATAAATTTATTCACAACTCAAATCTTTTATGAACACCAACGCAAAGTAAAAGTAGAGTTATGAATTGCGTAGGAGGATCAAATTTTGCTTGATCAGATTATTCTACATCAGATTATTTTAAAGCTATCGGATATTTTTAGACGAGATTTTTTTTTTTTCATTTTTTAGTAAAGTGGAAACCTTTTTATTATATAAAAGGAATATATTTCTGATGATAAATTCCTCTCACTGAATACCTTGGTGGCAGACCAAGACGCCATACCTATTGCGAATCGAACCGGTACGTACCAACCTAGTTTCGGGGTCAAATCTGGATCTGAGTGTTAGATACCACGGTATTCGTAGTCTCTGAAACTCATGTTAAAAGAAAGCGTAGTGTGGAGGGTGGGATGGGATGTATTATTATCTAGTGTCCCAATATGGTGTGGGGTCAAGACTATCGAATCCCCACCAGCTTTTGCATCTCAGCAATCAGTCCGATTACGCCACCGACGTCGATTATCAGTCAAGCAATAGGTATACAAAATACAAATACAAAATTTTATTTACCAGATAAATAAATAAATAAAAAAAAAACTATTTCTAGAGGTCCCCGCACGAGGATTAGCCTGTATCGCGGAAAACCGAAAAAACAAAAAGGCGATTAACGAGAAAATTATAGAAAAAAATGGATAACACATAACAAGGCAGATCTTAGAACTAATGAGAAAACCAAAAAACCAAAGAAACGACACTATGGGTGGTGGGTGTATGTGTGTGTGTGCAGTGTGTGTGATATTTGCTTATTCATCACAAGATAGGTACAAAATATGAAAAAACTTTTACCGTGATACCAAACTTCCCGAAAACTAGAAAGCTTTGCCACCCTCTTGCTGAATCTCGCACGTGAGCCGAAAGTTTAATGTAATTTATTTGCACTCATGAACCTCTCATTTAAAACGATTTACGGCGTACAACACGCAGCCTTTAGCACTCGTTACTGGATTTATTGTGTGACTTGCAGGCAAGCAAAATAAATCTGTTGCTATCTCTTTTCAGTGACGTGAGAGTGACAAGAAAAATACTCTATTGACAGAGGTATTAAGAGACAAACAGTAAACTTTTACAGCCATATTAAAAACGAAGACTAGAAGGCTAGCCCTGGCTTAAGATATTACAGTAAAATGATAAATCAATATAGCACTAAACCATGGATCAACATGATTCATGATTTTTTATCTCGTTTATCAGTCTTTATTTTATCAACTAGTCATATCGCTTAGGATGAAATTTTTGAGGTGTTTGAGTTTTTACTTTTGTAGGCATTAAGCTTTTTGTAGTCCAGCAGCATTTGTTGCCATCTCTTTTCATAGACATTATAGTGACAAGAACACATGGAATTAATGATGAGGTTCTCTTTTAATTTTATATAACAGTTTTTCTGTTACACTGAAGCGCTCGCGGTCGTGCTTGCTTAGTCGTTCTTGATAGATCGTCGAAGTTAAGCAACGTTCGAAACGGTCTGTACCTGTGGATGGGTGACCGCCAGTGGCATTTTCATCTGAGCGCTTCCGTGCTTCGGAGGGCACGTTAAATTGTCGGTCCTGGCTATTTAAGTCGTTTAGCCATGACGGAGGCCTTTAGGCGGCCTAAAAACTCCGTCACCAGAGTTGGCCACTGACTCATACGAACTTAACTTACTTATATAACAGTGCTCATGACCAGCCCTCACGAAAATAGTTAGCAACGTAGAGAAGTTTTAATCCAACTTTACTTAAATTCTACATGTATGAATCTCTCAGTACTATGCATACCAACTTCCGCGGAAAATACTTTAGTAAGCAACTGAGCACCTTTTACTCTACAAGTTATCTTACTAACAATGTCCGTGGCCACTGGGCACACGCTGCGCTATGGTCATTATTGTATTGCGTCCATCGGTCTGCTGTGTCAAAAAAAACAATAGTAACCAATCATACCTAGTTAAGTTTGATTTGTTGACGCTTAGAAATCATCTCAGCTCGCATTTTATGAAGAACAAAATTGCATGGACTAGGAAAGCTAGAGTGAAGATTTTTACTCTAGTGTTAGTTCGTCATTAGTGTCATGGAATACTGCGCGTACTCAAACTTTAGCTATATACCTACGTGTAGTAGAATTTAGACTTAAGAACATAAGTTAGTAGGTAAATCAGTAGAACAATTAAATTACCTATCGCCAATATCAAGTTACAGTCAGATATATTGGTTTTAGTTTTCTTTTCACTTCTACATAGTCATTGCTCCAGCTAAGATGGTAAGAAAAGAGTTATTACGTGAATAGAGTTTTACACTTTGATTGTTTTAAAGTCTAGAGTGATAAAGTTCATTTTTCATTGCAAGTTAAACAGAAGTGACACACGCCAACTTGGAGGCTCCGAGGACCGAAACTTTTTGATCGAATTAGTTCCTTGGCAAGGAAAATTGTTGAAGTAGGTATTATTGCTTCTTTTGTTCTAGAAAAAAACATAAAAGTAGTTTAATTCAATCGAAGTCAGAAAATTCAAGCATCGTGCTTGAATTTCTGAATATCTGAGGCAGAAAACTCATAGACATGAGGATTTTTCGCTCTTGATAAAAAGCTCTCGTCTGAATGGAAACAAAATGCCTACTTACATTCCGTTTAGTACTTATACAGGGAGAAATATTTCTTTCTTAGAAACGAGGCGTTTCGTATGATTTCACTTATTAGAAGCGAAACGCTGAAAATGAGTGAATGACAGGTAAATACTACTTAGAGTGCCACAAACTTTCTGGACGGGTGGCCAAAAGAGGAACTAACGAATTTTACTCTAAAATGTATTTTTCTGCCAATATCAAATGCGATAGCAGTGCCTCTCACCGGTCCGGCTAAATTTGTGGCACTCTACCTTCAGCTACCGACATAGAGTGACCAAATGTGCTTAACGGGCCGCGGCGTGATGTGATTCATTTTAGCCTATTTATCAAATAAATTATTATTCATTTATTTCAGATTATAATTATCAATCCATAAAAAACATTAACAAATTATTTCACACACACTTAAAACTACACACAGAATAACCAGAAATATTAAAATTCAATAAATTAATGTCAAAGCAATTAATTAAAAAATGATTTGAAATTGAATCAGATAGAGCCCATCATAATGCGCATCCACCTGTTTTGAATGGGACAGTCTGCCCTAGCTACAATCATCCTCAGAATGCCGTTGCTGCTGCCTCGCGCACGCTGACGTAGGGATGCGACTTTCTTTCGAATAATCGCTTGAAAGCCGTCCGTGCGGGCCTCCGCAAACATCCCAGATGCGCTGCAGAAGCGAGGCAGCCGCATCAGCATCCTGAAGATATTGTTATATTGGACTCGCAACGTGCTGGCAGCCCGTCGGGTGTGGCTTATCCAAAGGCTGCTCGAGTAGAAGGACTGGCAGTAAGCCTTAAACAGAGTGATTTTCACTTCTCTCGAGCAGCGAGCAAATCTACGGGCAAGCATGTTACCCCGGACTGCCAGCGCCCTGCGCTCCCTTTCAATGTCCTCGTCATCCTTTAAGTCTTCAGTGACAATGTGCCCCAAATATTTAAAGCTTCTGACCACTTTTAAAGCCGCACCATTGAGCATTATGGGCGGAACATGGACTGGTCTAACTCGACTACTCTTAAACACGAGGACTTCACTCTTCTTTGAGTTATACCTCAGTCCATGCTCCACCGCATATGTCTCACATATTTTTACAAGTTGACGAACAGACCCCACCGACGGTCCCAGCAGCACCATGTCGTCTGCGTAACTCAGATTATTTACCGCGACTCCGTCTACAAAACAACCTGTGTGGGTACTGCTGAGCTCGCTGATGAGATCATCCACATAAAGATTGAACAACAGAGGAGAAGTGATCCCGCCCTGCCGCACACCACACTCCATGCCATATGCGTCTGACAATGCTCCCGCCCATCTCACCTGGTTTTGCTGGCAGTGATACCAATTTTTCAGTAAGGAGACTATTTCAGCCGGCACACCCGTCGCCCCCAGTCTGCACCAAAGCTTATCATACAGAACTGTATCAAAGGCCTTGGACAGGTCGAGGAAGCAGGCGTAAACCGGCGTCTTCCTTTCCGTAAATAAACATCATATTCTGGGTCGATTCACATCTGACCGAAGATCCGTCGCGTATTATCGGTCGCGGAACGCCAGAACTGACAAATGTATAGAAAAACACTCGACCGTTCACACTCGACCGATGATACGTTAGTCCGTCGAGTGTGAACGGTCGAGTGTTTTTCTATACATTTGTCAGTTCTGGCGTTCCGCGACCGATAATAGCTAGTAGTCTATAAACTTAAATTTAAAAAAATTCAAGAAACTTTTGAATGTGACAAAAATAACTCTTGAAAACATATTCACACCGAAACAGACCCTCAAAGTCGAGAACACAATTTGGGAGCCGGCGCCATAATTTAAGCTTACGAATACAATTTGTACGTCAGGAAATGAATGAAGTGAGCCGAGAGAATAATTTTATGTACCTGTGTCGCAAAGGCTTTGTTATGTGCGGAAAATGAGGCTGAGTCTTAAGTAATTCGACGTACCTAACACTGTCAGCTTCTTGTAGATAAACGGTTAAGAGCTTGATATTTTGCGAAGGAGAACATCAAACTCCAAAACTAAAGCAAAACTTGAACAAATAAGTAATAACAACACACAAGTCTTAATATAAATGGTTCTGACTGCTCAATGGGTGTAGTTACCCACTGATGCCGGGTATTCACAAACATTACTCTGACGTTTCCAAGTGCGCACGGACGCACAGGGCCCCAAACTCAGTAGGTTTTTGGGGCACTGTGCGTCCGAGCGCACTGTGAGACCTCATAGTAATGTTTATGAATACCGGTGTGAGCGGTGTGAAGATTCGAGTTTCAAGTGGTAGTTCACATTACTATGTGAACTACCACTTGAAACTCGGATCTTCGCGTCTCAGCCATTGACAGCTATTCAGGATTTGAACTCGCAACTACAGATTGCATTCAAGAATACATCCTACACAATTTTATTGTGACCTTTACAACATGCAGACTCAGGTGTGATAGCTAGCTTCAAATGTATTATGTTGACAGATTTTCAGTGAAATGAACAAAGGAATAGCCTATTACGGAGACAAGGGATGAAGAAAGAGGAAAATTACGCTGCTTTCAGATCATTTAGAGCGAAGTGTGGTTGATCTTGACGTGACAACAATATACAGCCGCTGACACATTACAAAGTTAGAGCCTTCTCACACTGGTGGTTGACGAGCGAGCGGATTCAAAGCGGAGCGGGCGCGCGGTGGATTTGCCGCGGTTACGCAGCGGATTCGCGACGCATTGTAAGCTCAGTGACAGAATGAACTAAGTCTAAATCGTATTTTGTTTTAAAAAGTCTTCTTTACTAGGGCAGGTTGGCTTTTTACGACGAGTGTACAAAATGGAGTTCACTCGTGCTAATCCGCAGCGAATTCGTCGTGTGTCCGAGGCTTGCCCGCCGCGCGCCCGCTCCGCTTTGAATCCGCTCGTCGATCGCTAGTGTGATAGGCTGTTTTATTTAAACTAACTTAAAAAAAAAAACAGGTATATGACTGTTTCTCCGTTATTTGTGACCGATTTTGAAGTTTATTGAATTTTTTGAAGGGTTCTTTCAAGGTGGTCCCATTCAAATTGTATTCCTGAGGAATTGATATTTTTATCCTAAATCTTAGTCAAACCAGTCAAACCTTGAAGTCAGTTTTCTTTTAAGATTCTTAGATTCTTCTAAATTATTCTTACAATGTAATGAAAATTGGTATAGTGAGGAAATGGTTAAAATGTCAATCAGGTACACAACAATTATGACTTGAACATCTTTGTTCAAAGTTAAAAGGCAATAGCAATAGGCACTGTATTTCTAGCATAAGATATCTGTAAAATCTGTACCTGTACCTATTTTTAAAAAACCTTTAAACAAAACTACAAGGCTCGTTTCAGCATCAAAGAAGGCTTACAGCTGGCTGACTTCAAAATCAGCTTTGATGTTAGATAGGCTCAGATCCAGATGTTTTTCTCTTGTGATGCTTTCTATCTGATCTATGCTCTTTGGTAGATTTTAGGGTTCTGTAGCGCACAATGATAATTACTTTAAGTAAAATGAAAACCGGCTTCAATTTTGGACTTAGATGTAAAATTAGAAGCGAGTAGGTCTTTTAATATTAAAATGTTATACGGGACTTAATCCCGTAGGGATAACTTATTTACCTCGACGTTCGTCGAAAACACGCTCTTTTAAGTTTGCTTAGTGCTTTTATTTTAGAAATTGATTACTTAATCATTGTTCTAGTAAAACCCTTGCTTACTCATTCTTCCTTCACAACAATGTCGAACGCTGAACTTACATAGTTACGAAAATAATATAAAATTATGCAAAACTCAAAGAAGTTTATGTAAATTACGTTCGAGTTTGAATTAAGTTCCGTCGGTTCAGAACGTAAGCACAAAACCTAAGCATAAAGGATCATTACAATGCCTTTATTTTCCTACACGTGCACAGCTAATATAAATCAGCCTGTTCAACTAATTCAATACAATGTGCCATACACATTGTAAACTTCTAATGGGCCGTCTGCATATTCCCCGATAATAGACGAATGCCGACGGTAACGAACGTGTAGAGGGCCTCATCGCCTGTATTCGCCTGTCATCGTCTATGAAACTTCTTGGGCCCTCTACATATTTTCCGATGATAGACGAATGCCGACGGTCACAAACGTGTGAAGGGCACCATTGCCTGTATTTGCCTGTCATCGTCTATCCAAATAATAGTTCGGCAAATGTGTAGAGTGGCTGTAAAACGTTTGCAGCCTGACCGTGTTATATTATTTAAAATAATGTGCTAGCAAACTATACTAACACACAAGTCACAACACAACTGACACAAGCCAAATTATTGTAAGCCTACTAACAATAATATGACATGACATGTGTCTGATGTGCTTTGCCCAGATGTGTGGCCTAAAAACTCTGGGTAAAAAAATAAGGTATTTTCCGTCGGATGAACTACTTATATTTTAGCAGGTACCAGGAATTAATGAACTATTTCACTAACATTATAAGTAAATGCGTCTCAAAAATTGCACACAAGTTTTTTTGAGATGCATTTTAATTTAATGTTCTAGCGGTTTTATGCAAGCTATGACCACACGCGTCGCAAAGGCTTTCTACGAGTCACAGAAACAGTTCCTTTGTTCATGTAATTCAAAGTTATAATTGGGAGTGAGTTCGTGATTGTAACACATCATTATGAGAGAATTGTAATCGGCTGTCGTGCTACTTTGTTACGTGAATCGTGAAGTCAACTGATGTGGTTATGACGAAGGTTATTTAACTAAGAAATGGAATTGTATTTAATTTTGTGTCTCGATTTGTTCAGCTGGAACTTTGCAATGCTTTGCTAGCTTTTAAACAAAATTATGACTACAGTATACCCAAAATATATAGACATAATTTTTGGTAATTTCTAATCGTTCTATTATACAGGGTGTAAAAAGTCGTCTACCTAAGCCGAAAGGGGTAGGTACAGCATCCCAACACACAACCAAATCCAAAAGGATTTTCCGAAAAAATCATTATATCCGGAGAAAACAGCGTTTGAAGAGTGCTGTTTGCGTATGTTCTGGGCGCATTTTTTGACGTAGATTGCTGGATTTTGAGTTTTGACTGTTTCTTTCTTTTACAAATGAAATTATTAGGTAGGTATGATCTTACTATGTTGTAAATAACCGAATATAAAATAAAATGACTAAGCTAAGTCAAAAAAAAAACGCGTTTTTTTTCGCTAAATATGTTTAGAATCATGGTCTGATTGCAACCCCTCAGTTTTCGGTAGTTGTCTTTTTACACCCTGTATATTATCTGACCGCCAAGGTGAGTACAGCGATTACGAAATGGTGGCCCAGAGATGCACAAAGACTACGAGGCAGACCACCCGCCCGATGGTCGGATGACATCGTTAATGTAGCTGGGAAAGCATGGGAAAGGACTGTACAGGAACGAAAAGAGTAGCGTTATAGAGAGGAGGCCTATACTCAGCAGTGGGTGCAACCGGGCTGAATAGAAGACGTAAAGTTTGCGGGTGAATCCGCCACCTTGGCATTTACTTGACATAGTCATAGCCCTGTAACACCTACACCCCTTCAATAAAGGTCAACGTTTGTGAACTATCGACAAGTTTATCAACAAAATTATCTATCAGATAAAATAATGAACAAAATGAAAATATAACACAAAAATTACTGAAGTTGATGGGAATCGTATGACCTTCTTCACTTGATAGGATAACTGACATCAACATCATATTTCTGAACTTGAACGATGTCCCTTCCATAATCTGGTACTACTTAGGATCGGCACTACATAATTCCTCATCCAATTTCAATCAATCGACATAATACTACATTGTATAATCAATATCGATTGCCTACTACGAGTACCTATACCTACCCTATTCACTGATGTTAAATGTTACACTGTCGTACTCCATCCATAGGTACTCCATACTATAATATACTTACAATAATCTATACTAATATTATAAAGAGGAAAGATTTGTTTGTATGTTTGTTTGTTTGTTTAAATTGAATGGGCTCCGAAACTACTAAAAATCATACCAGGGAAAGTGAAGTTTTCCCGAAGGAACGCGGGTAACACCGTGACGGATAGCATAATATACTTACTTACTATAAAATATTATAAATGTGAAAGTAATTTTGTCTGTTTGTCTGTTACCTTTTCACGCCCAAACCGCTGAACAGATTAGGCTGAAAATTGGCATGGATAAAGGTTGTATCCCAGGGATATGTCCTTCCCTGGGATACAATCTTTATTAATTTTTATCCCGAAAAAATCCCGAGCTATTTAATAATCATAAATAGTAATGAATTCAGTACAAGCCTAACTATGAACAACAACACGGATTGTGTTTTAAAACTTCTTGAAAACCTAGCTCATTAAAATATATTAATAGTTCTGGACATTTCACACATCATCTGGTCCCGAAGTAGTCAGAGCTAACTCGTATTACCGTGCGTGATTTTATCTCACATACGAGTAGACTCTAATTAATGGTTTCCCATCCATTTGGCGAACGAACATACCGTGTAACTCTATTTAAAATAAATCCATACTAATATTATAAATGTGAAAGTAACTATGTCTGTCTGTCTGTCTGTTTGTTACCTTTTCACGCCCAAACCACTGAACAGATTAGGCTGAAAATTGGCATGGATAAAGGTTGTATCCCAGGGAAGGACATAGGCTACTTTTTATCCAGAAAAAATCCCGAGGGACCGCGGGTTACACCGCGGAAGCGCAGCTAGTAATAAATAATGCTAAAACTTTTTACACAGCCCCAAGTCCCAAAGTAAGCAGAGCTTGTGTTATGGGTACTAAGATGACTGATATACTACTTTTATACTTTTTGTTTGTAAATATGTACATACATAGAAACACCCAGACCCGAGATAAATACTTGCAGATCATACAAACATTTATCCCGCGGTGAGGATCGAACCGGCAACCTTCTGCGTCTCAAGCGGGCTTTCACTCACTGCGCCACAGAGGTCGTCGAAAATGGAAGTTACCTCGATGGTAAGTCTTCTCAAAATGTTCCAATTCTCGTAATCTCATTCACGTTTATATCTACAATCGATAGGACGCAAGGCCGATGAAGCAGCTAATTCAATCAGTGATATCTATACAGAAATCCAATTTACGTAAGAGACTCCAAATATAAGGGAAAACGCTTACTTTCTTATTTTCTCTCATTGAGTAACAGGTGGGTATTGGAGAAATATTGTTATTGGCTTATATTATTAGATATTATTTAAGTGTATGAGGC
Source organism: Epirrhoe alternata (assembly GCA_963565295.1). Lineage (NCBI taxonomy): Eukaryota > Metazoa > Arthropoda > Insecta > Lepidoptera > Geometridae > Epirrhoe > Epirrhoe alternata. The sequence goes on along the minus strand of OY751381.1, from coordinate 3,353,179 downwards.
GAGTGTGCATGGGACAGCTGGAAGGGGAAGACCTAGGCGAACCTTCTTGGATCAAATTGGCGACATTTTGGAGAAGGGCCAGGTCAAAAGTACCCTAAGCCGACGAGCATGTATGAAGAATGTAATGAGAGTGAATGAGGCGAAAGTTGTGTGTCAGGATCGTAGCGACTGGAGATCCGTGGTCTCTGCCTACCCCTTTGGGAAAGAGGCGTGACTTTATGTATGTATGTATGTATGTATTTAAGGGTATATTATGGGATTAGATTTAAGCTTATTCGTGGTTTTGCAAACTTGGGTATCAATCAAAAAATTTTAGGCACTGTTTCAATAACTATGTTTTTAACCTGATCGCACACTCGCACCGCTCTCATTTTCTATACAAAAAATACTGATGACGTCAGAAAATGCAGCTCGTTTCTGACGTCAGCAGCATTTTCTATATTGAATTGACAGTTCGGTGCGTTAGGCTTCGCTGGACTGTGCGATCACCCTTATTCACCGGTCACTTCATCGGCGGTATATAGAACTTCCCAACACGACTAAATTGGAAATTGTTGTACTTAAGCATTTTTTACAGATTAGGCGCCTACTAATAAACCTGGTATAAAGTTATTCTTGAGTGTTAACTGTCAAAATGTATGGTTATTCTTGGTTTATTCCGAGAAATAACTTTATGTCACGTTTCATGGTTAAGCTGTGAGGGTTTATTTAGTCTATAACTTTTAAACCTAGGTTAATTTTTGATCAAGATTGAAATAACCTACATAATTATACGAGTTACTAATAAAGCTAGATGGGTTATATTCATTTCATTGAGTTCATAACCCTTTGATAAGCATTAAGACCGAACCATAACCTATCCCAATATCTTCTAATAGACCCCGTAATCCTGAAGATTACAGCGTAGGCAAACAATATGACCGTCAAAACGAGCAGTAACAAACACAGTAACGAGATAACAGTATCTCTATTCTCTTGATAGAGTTCTGCGGGGTCATACTGATGGGTCACCAAGCTATGTGACATTCAAAAGTAAGATTTTTGTTTCCACTCATGTTCCAAGCACTACAGTATCCCGTTATGTGTAGGCATAGGTTGCCTCTTGACGCTGTATAAATCGTCTAGTAAAGACATAAGCCTAGGTTGTTTCTCACTTATTCTTGCTTGTGCAGTTATCAGTTTTATCCATTTTATCAATGTTTTCCACCATATTGCCCAAACTACTTAATCAGATTTATAAATCCTATCCTATAAATATTATAAAGGCGAAAGTTTGTAAGTATGGATGTATGGATGTATGGATGTTTGTTACTCTTTCACGCAAAAACGGCTGGACCGATTTGGTTGAAATTTGGTATGTAGATAGGTGATACCCTGGATTAACACATAGGCTACTTTTTATCCCGATATTCCCGCGGGAACGGGACTTACGCGGGTGAAACCGCGGGGCGCAGCTAGTAAATATTATAAAGGCGAAAGTTTGTAAGTATGGATGTATGGATGTATGGATGTTTGTTACTCTTTCACGCAAAAACGGCTGGACCGATTTGGTTGAAATTTGGTATGTAGATAGGTGATACCCTGGATTAACACATAGGCTACTTTTTATCCCGATATTCCCGCGGGAACGGGACTTACGCGGGTGAAACCGCGGGGCGCAGCTAGTAAATAATAAATAAATAAATAATGCTGGACATTTTCACACAGCATCATCTAGCCCCAAACTAAGCATAGCTTGTACTATTTAGATGGTGTTACAATTGATTCGATTTATTAATCTAGAGAATTTCTTAAGACGTAATCTTACTTATTAGCGCAGGGGCATAGGTCAGCTTGGGACACAGAAGGTTGCGGGTTTGATCCCCGCCGCGGGATAAATGTCTGTATGATCTGCAAATATTTTTCTCAAGTCTGGTTGTTTCTATGTATAATAATGTATGTATTTATAAACAAAAAAGTATATAAGTGGTATATCAGTTATCTGGCTCCCATAGTACAAGCTTTGCTTAGTTTGGGGCTAGATGATGCTGTGTAAAATGTCCAGCATTATTATTATTAGTTTAGTAGGGTTTTCGTTTTTCAAATCCTGCTATGGCAAGCTACTGGTTCCTTCAGTGCAGTGTAATAATCGAAACGAGGCTTCCTGGGGGATAATGGCTATCGATTTGCCATCAGCTCGGCCCTCACCTTACTTACATCCCATTGGCATCGACATCTCAATACGGTCACTGGATCACGAATAGATGGAATCATTTTGTTTTCAAGCATATACTATTTTTTCACTATAGTAGTATCATCATCTAGCCCCAAAGTAAGCAGAGCTTGTGTTATGGGTACTAGATGACTGATATACTACTTATATACTTTTGTTTGTAATATTATACATAAAAACACCCAAACTCGAGAGAAATATCTGTAGATTATACAAACATTGGTCCCGCAGCGGGGATCGAACCCGCAACCTTATGCGTCGCAGGCGGGCCTTCGCCCACTGAGCCACAGAGGTCGTCCAACTATTAATATTATGTACCTTTAAATAGGTTAATTAATTCGTAGTAGGTAGATACCTACTACCAATACACACATAACAGACATAATTCTAACAAGCTGTCATATAGTAAGATTACTATATGACAGCTTGTTAGAATTATGTCTGTTTTTCGTTATAATGGGCCCTTTACCCATATATTCGCCGTCATCGTCTATGAAACTTCTTGGGCCCTCTATATTCGCCGATGATAGACGAATGCCGACGTTCACGAACGTGTAGAAAGCCTCATCGCCTGTATTCGCCTGTCATCGTCTTTCCAAATAATCGGCGAATGTGTAGAGTGGCCGGAGGACTACCTTTATGGTAAGACAAGTTGAAACAAAATATAATTAGCGAGCTGATCTGATGATAGAGTCAATGACTGTTTAGCGGAACTCTTCTTAAAATAGCCCAATCGAGTTTTACTCTAATTGGCACATCGATCAAGATTCGTATAAAAAAAAGAACTTCATAAAGAACTTCATAGAAAAAACTATTTATGGATGACGAGGAAAGGCCAAACCAAAAAGTTGATGACTTACATGAGTCAGCTGAATAAGATCGCAAATCCTACAAATAACTTATGAAAAAAAAATTGAGATTTTTTTTTATTTGTAGGTACCAACAACGTAAAAACTATCACGATATTATTTTATTTGTCTCTAGTGTTGTATTATTTAAGAAATAAAAAATAAATTGCTGCATTGCAGCGACAAAAGCTAAGCTCCTTATCTTTAATGCCATACATTTCAAATATCTTGGCTTAGCATGAACTCTTATTTCCAGGCAGTTTTTGAACTGCATTGCTATTTTGTCATATAGAAACGAATCTGAAATGACGGCGCTTATCATGTATCAGAGAAAATGATAAATTACGACGGTTTTATAATGGATCGGGTTATTCGAAATTGATGATTCGAATCACGAAGAAACATCACCACAGCTAATATAATAAAATTCTTTACGACGATTCAAAGTGATCCCAGCAGTCCTACTGAATAAATGCTTTTTTACTTTGAATTTGACATGTTCAAAAACTGCCTGGAATTAAAAAAACCCCCTTTGAAAAAAACATATTTAAGAATCAATCTAGCTTCAATTGACTACAAACATCATTACACATGGGAAGCACAAAGGCCTAAGAATAAAATAAAATTCCGACTTACTCTGTCTCATTCCCCGGCTCAATATATCAGGAATTAATGACTTGGAAATAAAATATATCGCTAGTCGTTTAACCTCTTTCTTTTAGTTTATTTGCTCTCTGATTTGTACAAATCGTCGTATTTATTCACTTTTGTGTCAGTTGCGGGGTATTTTTGAGATACGACAACTTTTACGGTTCGATTCATTGAGAACTGATGTGGAAATTATATTTACTTCCTATTCGCACAATTTATGAGTACTTTTCTTCCATTAAAGCTACCTAAATGCGCTTCGGAGTGAAACAAGATAGGCTCTCGACCTCTCGGAGACGACCTCTGTGGCGCAGTGGGTGAAAGCCCGCTTATGCCGCCGAAGGTTGCGGGTTCGATCCCCGCCGCGGGATAAATGTTTGTAAGATCTGCAAATATTTATCTCGGGTCTGGGTGTTTCTATGTATAAAATGTATGTATTTACAAATAAAAAGTATATACAGGGTGTAAAAAGACATCTACCGAAGCCGAAAGGGGTAGGTACAGCATCCCAATAGACAATCAAATCCAAAAGGATTTTCCGAAATATGCAATAAATCCGGAGAAAACAGCGTTTGAAGAGTACTGTTTGCGTATGTTTTGGGCACGTTTTTTTACGTAGATTGCTGGATTTTGAGTTTTAAATGTTTTTTTCTTTTATAAATATAATTATTAGGTAGGTATGGTCTTATTATGTTGTAATAGTAGTAAATAGCCGAAAATAACATAGCATGACGAAGCTAAATAAAAATTTTTTTTGCGTTTTTTTTCGCTAAATATGTTTAGAATCATGGTCTGATTACAACCCCTCAGTTTTCGGTAGCAGTCTTTTTACACCCTGTATGTAGTAGGTATATCAGTTATCTGGTTCCCATAGTACAAGCTATGCTTAGTTTGGGGCTAGATGATGCTGTGTGAATATGTCCAGCATTATTTTCTTATTTTTCTCCATGCAGCTGATCAATACCTAAAAGACGTTTAAATATGGTCTATGAAGCGAGTGTGTGGTTGGTAGGACAGCTAGAGACGGAACGCCCAGGCGAACAAACCTAGACCAATATAGGTAGGTAATGGTAGCCTACACCTATTCCACAGGCTTATTTTGGTAAGTACCTTTATTTAACGCAAGTGACACCGGCGCCGCGGTCGCAAAAATTATATTAGAAGCCACGGATGAAAAATAAAGAATTTTCTTGGAGGAAGTCGACATCCTAACTATTCCCCCATGTGACCCAACATTTGAAAAATGAGCGTTTCCAAGCGGAAAACTTCACCATTAATTATCTGCAAATGGCATTCCGTAACTTCTGGAAAAGAGTTGAAAGTTTACTAACTTGAGCGTTCGTTGAAGAAAAACAATTACTGAATTGGAGGTTCTAAAGGCTGATGTCCACTGAAACGGTCGTGGTCGTGCTTGCTTAGTCGTTCTTGATAGATCGTCGAAGTTAAGCAACGTTCGAAACGGTCTGTATTTTTCGTTTCTCAAGTTTAAAAAATTTAATTAGTTAATACCTACCTACATTTTGTTTAAAAAATAATAAAATTGCGCTCATACTGTGCACTTTTTCAAAACGGTCTAAAGAAAGCGGCCCTACCTTCCGATCCTAAAGCCCTAATCGACCTTCGAGTTGTCGAAACACTCCACATTAAATAACACTGCATTTTCTCATCACAGTCTTCACTAGCTCAAAACAACTACTTCAGTGGACGCTTCGCTTCAGACACGTGAACCAGCTAATTTCACCGAAGGTTCGATTGAGGAAACTGTTTCTTTATGTTCCTGTGATTCTAACCGAAGCGCCTTCAGTGAGCAGAGTTAGTAAACATTGTTTCATGGTAAACTTTATGTTTGTGTGCTTAGCGCTTCGTAATTGGAGAATGTTGGGAAGTCATTGACCCTTATTAATTCGAACGATTGACGACAGTCTCGGCAACGGGATCGTCTAAGATGTAGAGGTGCGAGTTTGATTCTCGATCTCGATTTGATCTCTTTTTGCTCCCGGCTAGCCGTTGAGTTTAGAGGGTGCTCTTCAGGCGGTCTGAATACTCCATTGCCAGAGTTAGCCACTAATTTCTACTAAGTCTCTTTACCGTCAACCCCAAAAACACTGCTGTCAATTCTGAACGTCTGCTCACTTAACATTTTTCACAAGTGGGAATAGGTAATTCAATACAAAACGTTTATTGCTTCATGTTAATAATAATAAAGATCTTAAAAATATAGGTAGAGGGGGCACTGAAACATTTGGTACTGAACTTATTTTATTTGTTATTAGTCAAAATCAAAATCAAAATCAAAAATCATTTATTCAGTAGGACCACAGGGATCACTTAGAATAGTCTTAAAACTAATTTTACTCCTGTTCTTTCGCGACCAATACCGTGAAGAATCAGGGCAACAAACACGGTCTGGGGCCTATCATTTTTTTAGGTGATCCATGGATCCATTGAGTTGGAGCAAGTCCCAAGCTTTTTTGTCATCCAAATAATCTGATATCTTATAATAGGCTTTTTTACAGAGATGACGTTTAATTGTATTTTTAAATTTAGTGATCGATAAATTTTGCAATTCGCTTGGGACTTTGTTATAGAAGCTTACACATTGCCCTTTAAATGATTTCATAATTTTATCTAATCTAGTAGTGGGAACAGCGAGTTTATCCTTATTTCTAGTGTTTACATCATGATTATCGCTTTTTTTCTTAAATGATTCAATATTTTTACGAACATACATCAGATTTTCATATATGTACTGACAGGGTACTGTCAGTATGAATATATCTTTAAATTTATTTCTAAGCGAATCTCTGGGACCCATATTGTAAATTGCTCGAACAGCCCTCTTCTGCAACACAAACACGGTGTTAATGTCTGCAGCAGTCCCCCACAATAAAATGCCGTAAGACATAATGCTGTGAAAGTAGCTGAAATAGACTAATCTGGCAGTGTCTACGTCCGTGTAATGACGTATCTTTTTAACTGCGTATGCTGCAGAAGCAAGTCTCTTCGACAATCCATCTATGTGTGGGCCCCATTGTAGCTTACTATCTAAGGTTATGCCTAAAAATGTAGTGGTGTCCACAAGATCTATCTGTTCATTTTTTATTATTACATTGGTTTTTATTGGTTTTACATTTGGTAGTATGAAGCGAATACATTTAGTTTTCTTCTCGTTTAATAATAAATTATTAACATTGAACCAATTTACAACCTTAGAGATTGCATTGTTCACTTCGTCAAAGTTAACCTGTTTACGTTTCAACTTAAATATAAGTGAAGTGTCATCTGCAAACAGGACAATCTCGTGGTTGTCTTTTACAAGTTTTGGTAGGTCATTAATGTAAATTAAAAAAAGGAATGGACCTAATATTGATCCTTGTGGTACACCCATTGTCACCACTGACCCCGGAGAACGCTTCCCATTTACGTCAACTCTTTGTATTCTGTCACTTAAGTAGGAAGTGAAAAGGTTGAGAGCAACACCCCTAACACCATAGTGGTAGAGTTTCCTAATTAATGTTTCATGATGTACACAATCAAATGCTTTAGATAAATCACAAAAAATACCAAGCGCATCATGAGAGTCTTCCCAAGAATTAAAAATATGAGATATTAGATCAACACCGGCATCAGTTGTTGATCGTCCCCTTGTAAATCCAAATTGTTTGCTGTCAAGTAAGTTGTTAATATTAAAATGTCTTTGTAATTGAATAAGTATAAGTTTCTCAAAGATTTTACTAAAAGTTGGTAAAACTGATATTGGTCGAAAATTGCTAGGGTCAGAGTGAGTACCAGATTTAAAAAGAGGCGATATTTTACTATATTTCATCAGATCAGGAAACACACCACTATCAATACATTTGTTAAATATGAGAGCTAGTTCAGGTGCAATGATGTTAATCAATGGTTTTACGACGCTAACGGAAATTCCCCAGAGGTCTGTGGTTTTTTTTACATTAATGAGATTGAAAGCTTTGATGATGTCTTTATAATCCACATAATCGAAGGAGAATTTGATGTTACATTCAGGTATGTTATCTTTTAGAAATGACTCTGCGATTATGTGGGAAGAGTTCAGACATTTTGTAGTAGAGACTGGAATGTCAGTAAAAAAAGTTTCGAATGCCTTGGCTACGGCATCGTCTTGGTTTACGATGGAATCACCAATTTTAAGTTTGTAGGTATTATTATGAACCTTAACATTTCCAGTCTCACTATTAATAATATTCCAAGTAGCTTTTATTTTATTTTGACTATTTTTAATTTTATTGCCTATATGCAGTGATTTAGCTGTGCGACACACATTTTTGAAAACTTTTGAATATCTTCTAACTCTTTCCTTAAACTCTTCACTAAAATTATATTGTTTTTCGCTATAAAGTTCATACAATTTTTGTCTGCTTTTATGGATCCCCGCTGTTGCCCACTCACAAAAGTTTGAACCTTCAGTAACCATAATCGATTTAGATGTATATATTGAGTTAAATTGGTAGGTAAATTCATTAAAAAATTTATTGTACAAGTAATTTGGGTTATCATCGTCATAAAATAGGTTTTCTAGTCTGGTTGCTAATTTTGATTTAAACTTTTCCAATCGATTATTGGTCATTGGTACATAAGTAATTTTTCTCCTTACATTTTGCTTTATTTGATTTTGAATTTTAATTAATTGACCAAGATGGTCGGATTTAAACTTACTTACTAAACTTTTATCAATTATTTTAACATTTGTAAAAATATTATCTATACATGTGGCAGAAGTAGCTGTAATTCTTGTAGGTTCCATAAATGAAGGTTCAAGGTTAAATGACTTAAATAAACTAGTTAATCTGGTATTATAAGAGTTATTTTCTAACAGGTTTACATTAAAATCGCCACATACTAGGATTTGTTTCTTACATTTGGTTATTTTAAACAGAATTTCTTCCATAACTTTTTCAAAAGTATTAAATGTAGCGGATGGTGGGCTATAGGCGCTTATAACAATTAATTGCTCCAACTCTACGCACGCGATTTCAATGTGTCTTTCTACAGAGTGGTGGACAATATCTTTGCGTTCTTTAAATTTAAAACTCTTGTTTAATAATATTAGTGAGCCACCTCGAATAAAATGAACTCTGCAGAAAGCACTACCAACCTGGTGATCACTGAAATTAAACATAAGCTCATGACTTTTCAGCCAATGTTCTGTAATACATACAATGTCAATATTATTTGAGGTCATGTACAAGTCCAGTTCTAATTCTTTACCGCGTAAACCTTCAAAATTTTGATGCACCAAGTTAGTAAGATTTACATTTGATTTTTTATTTTGACTCTCTATTTTATTATTATTATTTGACTTTATTGCAATGCTAGAGGTTCTCTCTATTGTCTTAAGATTTAATTTAAATGGCTTGGATAAACTTCCAAAGCCATGTTAGGCATGTCAATCTTCTGCTCAATAGAAGCAGATTGAATAGCCAAGTTTTTGGCTGTTATACTAAAATAATAAGATAGCGAAACAGCTACCTGTCGTTGGTCAAAATGGGATAGGTAATAGCTACCTTTGGTCAAATAATAATTTTTACTAACAATATTGTTAGAGTCAATTACATGTATTAAATTATTATTGCATGATATTGTATGCAAAGTCATATTTAACCTATATCTAAGTTCGTTTTCTGCTTGTGGCAAGCTGTTGCTGTAGGGGAATGTAAACATTACAATTTTATTTACATTTAATGTACACAGTGTCTCAAAATATTTTATTAATTCAACTTTATTTACATTTCCCCTATTCCCAACCCAAATTACTATGTTGGAGCTATTATTGAATTTATTTTTAGTTATTAAACGCATGATATCATGTAGATTTGACCCGGGCAAGCAATTATTTAAAACCGAGTGTCCCATTCTTATATTTAAGAGCTGGCCCATATTTTTTCCTATTTCATCGCTGTACATGATAGTTTGTTGTGTATTTTTGCACAACTTAGGTGAACTGACACTCAGCGGGGAGGCTGACTCGGTGACACTCACTGGTTCTGGAGTCGCAGGGCGTTGGCAGCCACAAGAGTGGTTGGCCACAAATGAATCATAGCGGTCTTTGTTGCTATGTGAAAGTTGGAGTAGCTCATCCATGGCCAGTGAGTACTCCCGCATCGCCTCCTGGGATTTTTCATAGCGAGTAGTGATGGATCTCAAAGATGCCTCAACGCTGGCCAGTTCACTTTGAAGATGTTGAATGTCAGATTCATACTGAATTTTATTATTTTCTAATTGCAATGTGCACATTTGCAAGTTATCCAATATTTCTATTTTATTTGTTTTATTTCTAATCTTATGAACTACACATTTTTGATTTTTAAGCATTCTCTTAGTTTTAGTAATAAATTTGTTGATTTTAACATATTTTTTAAGTTTATTATTGCTCAGTGTATTTCTAGTGCATGCTGCAGAAGCCCTTACTGAGTCATCATTGGTCAAGTCAATTATTACAGCCTGAGTACCACAGCATGCACCAGAAATTTGGCCTTGAACCCTATCAGCCGATACTAGCTCTTCGAATAAAAATAGTTATATTATATTCAAAGTAACGTTAATACCGATACATGTAAAAATATTTGTAGAAACATTCTCATTACTGTAAGTAAACATTTAGATATCCTTTGAGCAGTGCACTTATCAAAGTTCGTTCACGGAAAATGTTTAATATCTCTGCGGCAAAATGACAAAAATAAATGCGTGGTTTACCAAACCGTGAGTAAATGATGGTTATTTCAAGAAACAGTAAACTAAATAAGTAAAGAAATAAGAAAGAAAAACATATTTTACAAATTGGATATATTTATTTACAGAAACTACATACATACATACATACATAAAGTCACGCCTCTTTCCCAAAGGGGTAGGCAGAGACCACGGATCTCCAGTCGCTACGATCCTGACACACAACTTTCGCCTCATTCACTCTCATTACATTCTTCATACATGCTCGTCGGTTTAGGGTACTTTTGACCTGGCCCTTCTCCAAAATGTCGCCAATTTGATCCAAGAAGGTTCGCCTAGGTCTTCCCCTTCCAGCTGTCCCATGCACACTCGCCTCATACACTTGCTTTGTCAAACGATTGTCATCCATCCTCTCTACATGCCCAAACCATCTTAACATACCTTTCTCGATCCTCAACACTACATCTTCTTTCACTCCACACTGTTCCCTTATCACACTATTTCTCACTCTATCATTCAACGTTACCCCACACATACTACGCAACGCTCTCATTTCAACAGCATTCACTCTACTCTGATGTTTTTTCTGCCACACCCAACTTTCACTTCCATACATCAATGTCGGTACCAACACTCCTCTATGAACTGCCAGTCGTGCCTTGTCGGACACTTTCCGGCTGCTCATAAAATCATGGAGAGCCCCATTCACTCGGTTTCCAGCATTCACTCTCCTTTCGATATCCTCATCGTACTTCCCATCTCTTGTAAACAATGTCCCCAGATACACAAACTCTTTCACTTGTTCCACTCTTTCATCGTCAATCAGAATATTGCATGCTGTCATACATTCATCTTTTTCAAAAACCATAATTTTCGTCTTGCTCACATTTACTTTCATTCCCTTTCGCTTAAAAGCTTCATGCATAACTGTTACCATCTCCTGCAACTCATTCTCCGACGACGCAAGTATAACCTGGTCATCGGCATAGAGAAGACATTTGACGAGTAACTCATTCATTCTTAAACCATTTGCACCATCTTTCAAATCTTTCAAGCAACTGTCCATGAATAGATTAAACAGCCATGGTGACGCTACACATCCCTGCCTAACGCCCTTTTGGATGTTAAACCATTCAGTGTATGACCCATGTATCCTCACGCAAGCACTAGAATCCTCATAGAGAGATTTCAGAGCTCGAACGAGGTTGCTGTTCACTCCATACATCGACAGTACCGACCAAAGCTCATTCCTCATCACTTTATCATAGGCCTTTTCCAAATCCACGAATGCGCAATAGACTTTTTGACCTTTGGCCAAAAACTTTTCGGCTATGCTTCGCAAGGAAAAGACCTGATCCGTACATCCCATTCCCTTTCGAAAACCCGCTTGTGCATCCCATATTCTCTTGTCGGTTTCTTTTACAACCCTTTCAATCAAAATCTTTGCATACAGTTTGCCGACGATGCTAAGGAGGCTAATGCCTCGGTAATTTTTGCAGTCTTGGTGTGAGCCTTTTCCTTTATAAAGGGGAACTATAACCGCCTTGCACCAGTCATTCGGTACTCTGCCAGAGTTCCAGCACAAATTAAAAAGACGGTATAGCTGACTAGCTACAACACCATGTCCAGCCTTTAGCATCTCGGCTGTAATCCTATCATACCCAGCAGCCTTTCCCGATTTCATACTCTTTAATGCATTCACAATTTCACCCATTCCGATACTACTGTCACTGCTCACTTCTTCACACGAAGACGTTGAGGTAGGTTCCAGCGTATCTTCTCTCTCAAACAAACTCTCAAAATACTCTTTCCACCTCTTTAATATACACTCTTCACCTTTCACTATACTTCCATTCTGATCTCTGATTGCGTCCAACTCTGAGTTTTGAGCTTTCCCTCTGGCGGAACGAATGGATTTCCAGAAAAATTTTATATTTCTTTGGAAATATAAAGATATAATACAGAAACTAAGCTACTACAAATGCACAGAGAATCAGCATTGCCATTTAGCGTCTCAATGCCGCCTTATTTTGGGCACGCTTCCGACTACCCAGGTCACTGACAGTTGGAAGCGTACTATCTATAGATCGTTGAGCTATCTATAGATAGCTTGAAAAACATTATATTTGGAACACACACTAATACCCATGCAAGTAGGTAATAGAAAGATAGGCAAGTTAAACAAATACTGGAACTTATATCTACCTGTTTACAATGAGCACCCGATAACCAGGTATGTAAAACGACATGTGTTAATGAGAATCGAAGTTGCATCTCTTACCATCTCAGCCAAGAACTTGGCGATGCTGCTACCAAGTTCGTATATAAAAGCTACTAAATCGGTACTTCAAATAAGTGACCCACTTTGTACTTTGATCTAATTGTGAAAGTAGCGAATGTTAATTGTAAATAAATAAATAATGCTGGACTTTTTCACACAGCATCATCTAGCCCCAAAGTAAGTAGAGCTTGTGTTATGGGTACTAAGATGACTGATATACTACTTACATACTTTTTGTTTGTAAATACATACATATTATACATAGAAACACCCAGACCCGAGACAAATATTTGTAGATCATACAAACATTGGTCCCGCCGCGGGGATCGAACCTTCAACCTTTGCAGTTTAAAATGTGTTTGCAGTTTTTTGGCAACAATGATACCAATGATAACATTCTTTATTGGATTTTGTTTCGAGTCAAATACCTAAAAGCTAAAAGGAAGAATTATAAGTAATATTAAAATGGTTCGGGGCTAAATTAAATAATTTCATGAACTAATGTTTGCTAGAAGAAAACTCTTTGTTAGCGCGCCTTTGTACAAGTCCTTTCTTTATTTTTATTCGGTGTGTATTTATTTGTACAATAAAGAAAATAAAATATATTCATGAATTGGTCTCAGAGCAATGCATTCAAGAAAATATCATCTCAATTGAATTTACTTCAATTCAATTCAACAATTCAATTCAATTCAATTCAATTTATTCATAAAACTTAATACATAAAATTACAATTATTATAAATAATTTACATCGAACCCCGCACTAGGCTAGGCCTGTATCGCGGCAGTTCGAGTGTAATTATTAAATTATTAAATAAACATATTTATAATAAATAACTTAAGATACATATAAAATATATATATAGATTATAATAAACTAAAATTATCACGACGTACGAACTGTACGCACAAACGCAATAATTTACATTAAAACAAAGTGTTTCGCGTATTTGCACTCAAAGCAAATACCTGCTCCAAAGTTCTCTACGTATTCCATTATACGGATTTCTTAACTGTGTCAACAGAATACAGTCTTTCTTACCAAGTTGAAAATTAAAACTATTCTGGCGAACACGCGAAATACTTACAACTGGAGAAACGTCGTCACTGTTATTTACGAGTTCAGCATTGCTGTAAATAATAAATGTGTAGAACGGAAACTTAGCTCACCCTTATCACACAAAAGCATTTCATTCAGAAACAAGGTAGGAACAATACTAATTATAAAAATATCAATAAGGTAATTCTTCTCGCTACCAACAACGTGAAAACCAGGGCAACAAATAATGCTCATCATGAATATTTGATGTTTTTGAATCTTATATTTATTTATAGAAACTAGGCTACCACAATGTACATAAAATTACAAAATAAAATAGAATCAGTCAAGCTATTTAAGGATCGTCGTAAAAACGATCTATAGATAGCTCAACTGATCCAGGTCACTGCCAGTCAGAAGCGTGCCCAAAACACTGGCGTCATTGCCACGCTGAATGGCAATCTTATATATCAATATCTTCGAAGTTCGTTAGGTTTTAGTTACAACTTTACAACTTTAGGAAATCTATGGGGGAGGCCTATGTTCAGCAGTGGGCGCTAGATGGCTGAGATGATGAAGTCAATCCTGCAAGAACATTTAAGATGAGTTCTACTTCTATTAGCCATAATTCGGCTCCTCAAGTTTCAGTTCTGCCTCGAAGCAACTATTTATTCAACATTCCAACGTTAATGGCTCTGTTTTCTTAATTAATTCCATAGTTTGTTGATTGAAGAATGGTATGCTCCTGTTATTCTCTAATTAAGTTTATTTTGTTTGTAATTAATGGAAACAACCCTTCTACGATTCTACAAAGTAAAAGGTTATGTGGTGTTTACACGATATTCAAACATGCCATGGGTTTAATGAATTTAGTATAAATGAGTTTACATAGTGTTTGATGTAGGTCACCAGTTCATTATAAAACTGACCGCTTGAAAGTTTTATCCAATTCCCGTTGTCTTATTCATAGACCGTCGAAGACAAGCGGTGTCGTTATCGGACACCGCTAGATAGATGAGTGACCGCTAAAATAAAAGCTTACAATTGTATCTTTTGGTGGGTACGTTAAATTGTAGTCATATGAAGTGGTTGTGGTGGAGGTTTGAAAACTTTCAAAAAGCCTACAAATCCGGCACCAATTGATCAGCTCGCGCGGGTTTACTTTTATTCTATTTTTGGATTTGTTTTTAGATTGTACTATACACTGAAATCCTTGCTAAGCCCAACGGTTGATTGACCCTTTCTTTGTCCGAGTTGAAAAACGGATTGAACATTGAATCAAAACGAAACTGGTTGGTCGAAATAGAATGGAGAGAACGTATTTGAATGCACCAAGCATGCTAAAAAACTAACAAATTTAAAATAAATCTAACACTACAGAATTTAGGAAATTGCCGGCGATGTTTATGTATTTTCGGATATTTGGGTATAAGTAAATCATATCGTAGTGTAGGACGCCCTCCGGCCAGGTGGAGTGACGATCTGCGAAAGGCTGCTGGCAGAAGCTGGATGCGTCGAGCCGAGGACAGGGCGCAATGGCGCTCATTAGGGGAGGCCTATGTCCAGCAGTGGACTATTATAGGCTGATGATGATGATGATGATGATGATGATGAAATCATATCGGTATAGTATAGTATTGTGTTTGGTTGAGTTCAATTTGGATGATAACTGAGAATGGATTTCAAGTTAGACAATAAACTCCCTCGCAGACTGCAGACTTTCTATCGGCTGATAGTTGAGACGGAACATACTTCGGCTCGTAATGAGTATGGAGAAGTATAGCCTGTCTCAACTATCGGCCGATAGAAAGTCTGCAGTCTACGAGGGGTCTAAGGTTGCAGGATGGTGTAGTGAAATAATTTTGGAAACACTACAAAGAAGTGCAGTTTGTACACTCGGTAAGGTTAAATTGGATTCATTCTCATGTCAATCTTCTTTCAATTGAATTTAGAATTCAGCACGTTAAGGCTCATTTTTCACTGAGAGCCCGTCAAAGTGACAGTGCCGAGCGGAACTGCAGATGCATTTGGCAAATGTAACCGCTTACCACCCAGTTACAGCCGGGCAGTGTGCCAGTCGACTTCTTCATTTCAAGAAGTATGAATGATTGAAAACTTCATTCATAACTTGAGATTCAGGACATTTTTGTTGTGACATATTGCTTTGTATAAAAATGTTTTTTAGGCTAAAAACTAATTTAGATAGTTTTGTTTTTAGACCAAGAACAAAAGTGATAAGAAACAGGATGATGACTATATTTTCAAACATCGAGAGGAAATTTGTTAGTATTCCTAACAGGCAGCGGTGCTTGCAACCTGTCACGTATGGAACTACCTATATGATTACCTACCTATATAGACGGAAGATCAGCGTTGTGTTTTACAAACACAACATAGTGCTGAGTCAGACTCCATCCTAATATAAACTCTGTACTTACCTATGTACTTTACATCTTGTACTTACTGTGTTGTGTTTATGTTGAAAATAAATCATTTCATTTCAATATGAATAGTGTATGCCTTCTATATTTATTTACATAAAAATATTGTAAGTAGTTTACAGCCATGAAGCTCCAAACACGAACACTACTTACTTTGGGGTCAAATGAAACTCTTTGAAATGTTCAGCATTATTTATTTATTGAATACAGCTACCCTAGTTCCACAAATTTTTGAGACATAAACGAAAATGTCAGTTTATAGGGTCCTATGGAAATGGAAATAAAACATGATTTGTGGGCCGAGGGCTGTAACGGGTCTTCATCTCTCCTTGAATATTTATGGCTCGGAAGTGCGGTTTGTGTGGATGATTCATTTGACGAGGTTCGGATGTTGACGACGGATCGCTCGGTACGTTCTTTGGCTTAGTTTTATGATACGCAGTTCTTTTCCGGATGGAATCGTTAAATGTTGAAGCCTTTAATATTTGATCTTAACATACAGAGTGGGTTTTTATTTCTTCTGTAGGAAAATACAAAATTTTGGTTTATATCAACGAATGACGCCATAGAGCGTCAAGCGTATTTTTTGGGTAAAACGAGTCATGAGTTCAAAAGAAATAGAAAATTAATTTTTCGTCGTTGTGTTGCGCAAACAGAAATTTCGTATCAGTTAAACAAAATGCAGCGTCAGTTTGCCTGAACAACCTTATAGTTTTGATGACTAAAAGCCTACCAAATCCTCCATCGTTCGGTTAAGGACAGATTCTGGTTATGGCAGATTCTGGTTATGGCAGATTCTTTACAAGCCAGATTCTTGCTAGGACAGAAGAAGGAGAGTCAATCACTGATCTAAAAATACTTTTGATGCTAATGGGAGTACTGACAATTTTCACCTAACAACAAAGTTATCTTTAAGTAGCAGAAATGAATTCTTCTAAATCAGCTTACGGTTAAGCGATCTGACACCAAAGCTTAAATTCAAACACTTCCATCTAAATTCAAATCAGATTTCACAAAATTCCAAGGATCCGGGAAACTGTTCGCAACAATAATATGAATATATAAGATCCCCATACCGCATTGCGACTGAGTAACTCGCCACACCTGGCCGAGGTACCGATGCTAATGCCACTCCAAGAAGAAGTCTGAAGCGAGTAATATGAATGAACGCAAAATAAATGAATGAATGAAAATTCTTTATTCCAGGCAACCTTTGGATGGAAAGGAATATCAGTAAAAAGAAGATTGGTCGGGTGCATAAAAAGACATATTATTGAATTTTAAAGCAATAAACAGATTAGAACTTAAAATTTAATACGCTTATTTCTTCTGCTTATAATTTTAGGGCTCGACATTTTTTATAGAAAATATCGTGAAAAAAACAGTAGCAAAATGAACTTGGACATGTGACCATGTCTTTGCAGTGGAAAATGTAGATTTAGCTAAGGATGTCTTAATTGCCTTCTGACGTTGACACCAACTAGTAAAGAGGTGTTTTTTTAAGTTATCTATTGCATTTCAGACAATGTATACAGTCCATTGTGTTAGTAGACTTATCTCTAGGGGTTAGTAATCAAAATGTAACAATGACTTAGTTTAATGTTGTTGTATTTAGTTAGATTTTTATAACGGAACAATCTCTTAAAGTCTCAAGAATTTTTCTCATTCTCCTTTGACTTAATCCACAACCAAGTGCATCTGTGAAAGCAAAAGAAATATTCTTATTCAAAAGTCGACAGCTCGCCGTGACCGGTTTGAAATACCTACTGCATTATAAAAATGCTGTTTTTGCACTCGACAGTAGCTTATTGAATAGGAAAATTGGTTTCTTATTCTCTTGTGAGTTTTCTTCTTTATTTGAAACAAAAGAGGCTAACATAATTTGGTATTCCAGTGAATGTGCATTATGTAGTCTTAATGCAGCCTTTAATACTAAAACAGCATCAGCAACTTAGTGATTATTGCTGTTTTAGTATTATAGGCTAATTGAAAGTCATTAACTTGACCGTTTTCTAGCCCTCAAGTTCATATTGGTATTTGGTCAAATGGTAAATGGTTTGGTAAATGGTAGAACAAGATTGAAGATTTTCTACATATTAAAATCGAAAAAAAGGAAATCTCTGATGGAAATTATTTTATTAACCTGAAAATGTTTGTAAACGTAAAAACGTTAACAGGGTCACGACTGTATCCCCAAGGCGCGGTAGACATTCTATATTTTATGTATTCCAGATCCTTTCAAGTTGTCTAAATACATATTTGAAACATGCCCACATCTTGCAGAAGTTAGTATTCCATACGTGACAGGTTGCAAGCCCATCACCGCCTAAAAGAAAATAACTGGTTTGTATTATGATAAATAATAAAAGACGAATTTCATTGGTATTTACGGGCTTTACGCTGGTATGAAAGGTGTTAGTTTGATGAAATCAATGCTCAGCATCTATCCGGGTGCTCAAGGCCAGTGCAGTGCTAAGGGTACTGAAACATGGTATGGCACGTAAAAAGCGGTGGTAAATATAAAACTCTTTGTAACCACTACCTGTTAGCGCCGGCCGAGGCAAAGCCGGAGATTACAGCCTCTTGTCTCGCGCACGCTTCATTAAAACTCTTCGTTGAGCCGCATTTTGAAGCAGCACTGCACTGCAATGCTCTTTTATTTTGTAATCCATTGCTTAGTGCGGGGTCCTGTGTAATTTTTTATGAAATAATGAATGAGCTGATACCTACATTCTTTCCCACAGTACGGCTAGTCCACCAGTTTAAAGTCGCTCAGCGAGCTATGGCACGAGCTATTGCCGGAGTTTCTCTGAAGGAAAGAATCCGCAATGAGACTATCCGACATAGAACCAAAGTTGTCGACATAGCTCAGAGAATTAGCAAGCTGAAGTGGCAGTGGGCTGGCCATACCTGCCGAAGAACCGATAACCGCTGGGGTAAACGAGTTCTTGAGTGGAGACCGCGACTCGGCAAACGTAGTGTAGGACGCCCTCCGGCCAGGTGGAGTGACGATCTGCGATAGGCTGCTGGCAGAAGCTGGATGCGTCGAGCCGAGGACAGGGCGCAATGGCGCTTATTAGCACAATATGGTGAAGAAAGGTCATAAAGTCAACTGCTTTGTAGTCCCACCATCACGTCAGTCTGCCCCCCCCCCACCCCCTCCAATGGGTCAGAGTGCCTCTCGATGTGCACTCAATGCCCTTTTTTTGAAAGACGTATAGTACTTAGTCACATCAATTACTTAGTCCTGGCATTTTCTTTATCGTGAGTATCAGACACCGTACATGGCATCCATACCCAGGCCCGGAACAAACATTTACAGCGCTTCATACTTTCTTCAAGCATATTCGTTAATAATTCCTTAATACAAGCTTTTCTTGGTTTGTAATATCTAATTTATGAAAGGTAGCGGAATGCTATACTTATCTAGTCAGAGATTTAGTCAGAGAACAATCAAACTAACGCCATTATCCGTAGCTCTTATTTATTTTGCGACTGCGTTCGCAGGAACGACTATTAGTCTAGCCCACCTCCTAAATTGTCCCTTGGGTACTACCTGCACAAGAGGAATGATCTGAACAATGCCACTCTTAACACTGTGGGTGGGGCATTTTCCTCAACATTCGTGTTAGAAACCATAGACACGAATATTTGTTTTTCGTCGCATACGGTCTCAATTATATTATAATCGTAGTATAAAGTTTTGACAGGTATAAAGTAATTTGTATGGTTTACAAAATTGTGGATAGTTCCGTAGATTCTTAAGCGCAATACACACTGAGCCCGCCGGGCCGCCGACATATGTCGGCAACTTTTTGTCGGCGGGCTAGTTGGCGGCTTCACTTATTACAAGTCGGAAAATTTGGTCGGCGGCATGTCGGCGGCTTGAGATGAGTTGTGTGGTTGTGTCATATAATTTATGCCGCCGGGCAACTGAGCGCAGGCAACCCAAGCCCCCAACATGACGGCGGGTAACGTCGCCGCCGGGTTGTGTCACCGGGCTTTGTCGGCGGCCCGGCGGGCTCAGTGTGTATTGCGCTTTAGAGCCGAATACGGCATACAATGTAGGACGAAAGCAGATTTTTTGATCAGAGGCCTTATTGTCTAACTTGAAATCCATTCCCATTCCAACCAATCACACACTACGAAAATGACTGAATGTATTTTGTCATGATGCGTTATTTTCGTATTGTGTAATTGGTTGGACAATTGCCCCCCTGGTCCGAACTTCCACGGGACGAATAGGTATGGCATAAAACGGTTATACCTGTTATAACTTTAAAGGCCGTAACTTACCAGCTTGCATCTTCGTTGTGCATCATCTCCCCGTATAGAAAATTAAACTGCGAAGTTGAAATTTTAATGAAGCATTATTCCCTTGTGGTTTACTTGTAAACTTAATAGTGCTATGTTTAAACTCGTCTCAAAAGCAACGGTTATAGTTTATTCTTCGCTTGAAACCTTACCCTCCTTTTTAAAGATCACTCATAATTAAAAAGCAGCAGCTCCCCCTATCACAAGTGTTATTATTTTCCCTTCATAATGCACTTTTACGTTACACGCAGAAAAAGCGCGTGTGGATTTTATCCAGGATATTAGCTAGGTACGTCTATTCTGAATTCCTCCCGATTCGTTTAGTTCCCTTCTTTACGATTTAGAGGGAAGAAGTTATTATTACAATCATCTAAATCATTATTTCTTTAAATGTGTAGAGGGCAACTCCACCTTAGTTTCGGCATGTGCAATAATTACAATATAATTGCTATTTTAATGTTAATTTAAGAGAAAAGAGCATTATAATATTATAGCTAGAATCGAGACCGTGTTTTGTGATTCCATACCAAGAAAATACCTCTGCTCAAACAAGGTCAATAGAAAAGCAAAACAAATAAACCTTCAGAGACATGGCACTTGGGAATCAGTGGCGTCGTGTTCGAGCCATCAGTCAAACTCGCAATGTCAGGAATACCCGACATTCCAATGTTTACGACGAGATACTCTCTGCACTCCTTATCCGACTATCCCATACTACTAAAATAGTTTTTTTTAACAAGACTGTGCGTGGTAGACATTTTTTCAGATCTATATTTGTATTTCAGATCCTTTGAAGATGACAAAGGGGTTGGATAGTCATGTCCAATAGCAAAGAGCAAAAGCTACCATAAAAAGAAGCCTTGTCTACTGGAAAAGCTTGAACTGTGGTCCAGGATAAATGCATTGATACATGCCTACATTTTGCAAAGTCAGTACGTACCTACTTATTCTACGACTAGCTGTCCGCCGCGATGTTACCCGCGATCCCTCGGGAAAACTTCACTTCCCCAGGATAAAATATAGCCTATGTTCATCGGGGATAATGTGGGATTCTATTAAAGAAAGAATTTTTCAAATCGGTCCAGTAGTTTCAGAGCCTATTCATTTCAAACAAACAAACAAATCTTTCCTCTTTATTATTTTATATATATTAGTATAGAAATATTATCTGATTTGTGAGTAAGTACTTGTACAGTCAGCAAGGAAAGTCAATTAACATTGATGTTTGACAAATCTGAATATTTCCGTAACATCATGACCAACATTTTGACAAATATTAAAAAGATAAAGTCTTGGTTCTTAATAATTTCCCAAGAAAACCATTTTTTTTCTTAGTTATCGAAAACAAAAGCCACTTTAAAAAGTCCAACTAGTAAGCGACTTTCGTTGCTGACTGTACCTATTTGGATGTTTGTATTCAAGTGTTTCAATCACGTTTCAACTAGAGAACCGATTTGTATGAAACTTGTAATGGATTAATTAATAAATAAAATAATAATAAAATACATTTACTTCGATCAAAAACTCATAGGTACACACAAAAATAGACACGAATTATTAACACACGGACTGACAGAAGACAAATACACAAAGCTTAATTAAAACTAACAGGGTTCCTACTTAGGTGTCGCTCACGGCAATGTCTCGTGTAGGGACAGTCCACCCTGGCAGCTATCATCAGGACGTCAGGACAGTGTTAGAGCTGGCCCGTAACCGGCGGATTAATAAGTCACGGTAAACACTAGAATTGTATAAAAAAAATACTTTATGATAAGTAACCTATTAGATTAAAAACTCAAGAAAATTAATCTCGTATACATACAAAGCTCACCTATTACGTAGTCTCGAGCATAAAGCTTGAACACCCTCTCAAGCAATTCACAGCATCCTAAGAGACCCTTACAAAGAACTTGTTAAGTAACCTATATAATTAAGCAGTTACCTGTAAATTAATAACATAGTCTTTTCATGTCGAAGCTTAGCAAATACACAGTAAAGGTTTACAAGTAGAGTTACGTAATGGAGCTTATTAGGAAACTTTCTCTGCAGTTTATGTGAAGTCAAATAACTAGTTAGTCCCATAGTCAAAGCTATTAGAACCGTACTATAAATTTCACTCTGTAATGAGGTTTAAGCACTAGTAAGCGTGTGAATTTAAAATTGGAACACAATAATCCTCATTTAAAGCATAGACAAAACACTCTAGAATCACCTCTAAGGTCCCTACGCATGAGCGGTTGAACAAATTTTAGTACAATTCTGTGGCGGTTAGGTGCGTGCAATGAAAAGTGGTTGCATACTAAAACTTAAACTGGAAAAGCAGCCCGCCACGTGGCTAGCCGAACCGCGGTTCCACCGCTAGTGCGTAAGCATGCTCCATCTTAGACCTCACTACTGCTTAACATCAGGCAGAGTGAGGTCAAACGCTGACCTATTTAATAAAAAAAAAAAAAAAAGAGCGCTAAGGTAGAGACATGATTGAAACACAAACTTACTCACAAACTTTCAGTTATAATAAGTAGGATCGGATAATCATAGTTGTTTGTTTATTTTTGACTTTGTCACGGGTACCAAATTGTTGGTTCTGGATAAAAATGAAAATATACTAGTTTAAAATACTAGGAGATATACTACTGTAAAGTGTACTCTGTGTCTCTTAATGAATACTTTGAAATAACATGAGCCCGCCTATAGAGGTGGCACTGCTAAATGGTGCGTGAGATTCGGAAAGTGCTAGCATATGGAGCTAAATTATTCACAAAGTGTTCATGACATCCTGTCGTTCAGATAAATTGACGCAACGTTCAGCGTGCCCAACGATTACATAGACCGTAATACCTACTCGTAGTTTCATTGATAGTCACAGTATCTAAAGCTTGGTCGTTCATTGAAATAGGAGAACACTGTTAGCCTAAGTAAGTTCGTATGAATCGCCAACTCTGGTGACGGAGTTTTTAGGCCGCCTTAAGGCCTCCGTCATGGCTTAACGTCTTAAATAGCCGGAACCGACAATTTAACGTGCCCTCGGAAGTCATCATCGTCATCATCTCAGCTATCTAGCGTCCACTGCTGAACATAGGCCTCCCCCATAGATTTCCACAGCGATCGATCTTGTGCAGCCTGCACCCAATGGCTCCCAGCAACCTTTACCCTCGGATGAAAATGCCACTGGCGGTCACCCATCCACTTATGGACCGTTCAGAACGTTCGACGATCTATCAAGAACGACGAAGCAAGCACGACCACGAGCCTAGTGGGATGTAGGTCTTCTCGATTTTCAATTCGACGGTTGCGAAGTCTTTGGACTGTGCATTCGCGTTTTGTAAGCGCATTGACCAGATTTGCAGACCCGTTGTGAGTCACAGCGGTTTAGGTAGGGACCCCACTGTCACAACTTGTGACTGCGGGGTCCCTACCCAAACGATGTCCCACCTGATCGTTTGCCCTTTGTGCCCTGCCACCTGCACAAGGAAGGGCTTTATGGACGCCACGGAAGCTGGAGTGATGGTGGCGGGGTTTTACTCTAATTTTATTTAACTAGCTTGTATGACACGCAAGAAGAAGAAGAAAAAGCGCATTTAGGTAGTAGTAAAGAAATCATCACGAGGTATACAAAAAATTGTAATTTCCTAAGTTGCCCAAAAACCTTTGTTGTGGCTGAACGAGAACATTCTAGAGACAAAAACGCACACAATATTATCTATCAATCTCAAAATCGATGAATTATTATTCTTGTCTTTCGCAATGTCCAATCAGTTAGAATAAACTTTCATGATCATGTTTTCCAATGCATTGGATAGTGGCGATAAGTCAGGGGTTACTTCGTGCAGAAATCGGTGACAATTGGACGAATGCTTGCAGCTCACACGGTATGTTTCTTTCCACAAAATACTCGCTCAGAAACTAATCTACTAAAATACTTACATACATAGCATAAAAATACATAAAAAAAACAGTGGCACTCCAGGAGTACCGGCAGAAGTGAAAACATGAACGGTTCTAAACTTGACAAACAACCCGGTGTCGGTGAGCAGTCACGCGACTCGCACGTGACCTTTTCGAGGCGAATCCAAGATTTTTTTCTCATCTCAAAACTGCCAAACGCTCCTAAAGAAGTTTTCACTTCAAAAGTTGAGATATCTAAAGATACTGATTTTTGTAATTTCTTTCGTTGATATCTTTTCTAAAGTTTTGTAAAAAAACCTTAATGTAGAAACATCTGAGTGAATGTATACCAAAGTTTAGGGACACAGTCGTCGTGCCCTTTTAATTATAGTAAGTTATTTAGGGTACTTATCAGATAAAAGTATCACGCATATTAATAACTTATTCTTAGACTTTGTCAACTCATTCTTAGACTTAACTAATCAACAACCTTATTTGACACACAAAAACCACAAAACTATACGCTTTTGTCTCTCCAAAAATCAACCCGTGCGAACCGCGGCACTCGAATATCCAAGCTCAGCCTTTTTGTTCGGATATTTCCCCTTGTACGTTTTAAAATGCCTTATCTGAACATGTTCCGTTGATTTATTTCATCGGCCCATTAAACTCGATTTAACTGAAAAGCCCGATTTTAACTGAACCGTATGGATGGCAATCAATTGGTCCAATAAAAATATTTGCTGCGACGGTGATTCCGAATTCGTATTATACCGGCGATTCATCACTGCTAAGTATATTTATTATTATTAATAAAGAGATAAGGAGTGATAAATTACGGTATCCTGATTAATTTGCTACATTAAAAAGTTTCAGCATTCAGTGTCGATGTGCCCTTATTTTCGGGTCGGCACGTCTTGCGATAATTTATAAAAACCTGCTGGTTATGAACAACTAAATCAAGATTAGGTTTTATTTGAAAAACATTTTATTTTTCGCCTGACGCGTAGAGAATACCTACATGTCCTAACAGATACATTAATTACCAAGGCTAAACCGCCCGCTTTAAATTTGGTCCCTAAGACCCCTCTGAGACAACAGACTTTCTATCGGCCGATAGTTGAGAGGGAATATACTTCGGCTCGTAATGAGTATGGCCCGTCTCAACTATCGGCCGATAGAAAGTTTGCGAGGGGTCTAAACACTAATAAGATGCCTATATCATTAGTTAGAGTTTCACACTTTAAAATGCTAATAAGTTTAAAGAAGTTCAAAACTAGCCTAGTCCAGCTTGAGTGAAGATTGAAATGAGATCAATGATATTATAAAAATTTCATTGAATTGAAAAGAAGGTGAAAAATTTGTCTCTTTATGTTCTCTCTTTATGTTTAAAAATATCTATCAGTGCATCAGTGGGATATTATGCGATACATACTAGATACAGTTAATACAAATGTAAACAGAGTCATGACTATATCCCCAAGGTGTGGGAAAAAATTCTCTAAGATATTAATGTATTCCAGATCCTCTTGATGATGTCTAAGGCAAATAAGTACATATTTGGCACATGCCCAAATTTTGCAGAAGCACTCAAACATTATAATATTGTCACAATGTAAGTAGGTGGCTGACTCTGCACAGAAGTTTGGATTACCGCTTATCGTGCGTCGAGCCGGAAACTCCGACGGCCTTGTAACTTTTGATGATTAACTGCTAACCACCGAAACTAAAGACGTGTGCTGTTATAAAATAGTTTACACCACATCGCATAGAGATATTTTATGTTTTGGGAGATACCTATACTTTGAGAGAATGAGATCGTAAGCCTATAATAAATAGATAAATAAAATACGTTTATTTTTGGCACAAGACCCATATCACATACATTTAAGCACATAAAATAAAACATGAAATTAATATACATAGGTAAACCATTTTCGATTACTGTCTATATGGACTTGGTCCAGTGCGAGTAAATAGGATTATTTACATAGTCAGAGACAGCCCTCAGTATTCTGTTGTTGGAGCAATGTAGCCTACTCCAGAAGGACACTATGCGAGTTCGGATGATCGCATATAAATCGGGATAATCTATCTGATCAATATTGAAGGCACTATAGCGTTAATAGGAGGAGATTGCTTCCTATTTTCAACCTTGAAAAGATGTAAGATGCTGAAGTGTCAACCATGAGTAAGTATTTCGTTTTAGACCCCTCGCAGACTACAGACTTTCTATTGGCCGATAGTTGAAACGGAATATACTTCGGCTCGCAGTGAGTATGGAGAAGTATAGCCCGTCTCAACTATCGGCCGATAGAAAGTCTGTAGTCTGCGAGGGGTCTGAGTGTTCTGGCTAATAAAACTAATCCGACCATTGAAAATTAAAACAGAATCTACACCAAATTCAAAGTCTTGTTTACTGATTTGATCAAAAGCTCTGTACAAATGAGTAAAGCATACTTTCAAAGTCACTCAAGGACTTACTCGTACAATATTGCTTAACTTCGAGGCAACGAGTGGAAAGCCAGATAATCCCCGAGCATGCACGAGTTGACGCGGATATGGGATGTAGGTCGAGGACTCGAGGACTTTGATAGCTATCTGGTTTGTTAGATGTATTGGACATAGATTTGTACATTGATTAATTTGTATTTTTTAAAATACACACACAGGGTCAAGACTATTCCCAAAAGGGGCCGGAGATATTCTTTCAGATCTTTTTTCCTATTCCAGATCTTTTGAAGATGTCTAAATACTTATTTTGCACATGCCTACACGCACATACATCTCACTTGGCCAACACGACTCATTATTATTCCACTAAAACAAAATTCTATTGAAAAAAGGAATGAAAAGGTTCAGTGGGGACCTATTAGTCGATATTGACATTTGTTCCCAAACATTGTTAGCACATAACCAAGTAAGCGGCTATTCAAAGTCGTAAAATATGAAAAATATTTGAATACGCTAATTGGGAGGTTCTACTAAACAAATATTTTAACAAATGATTGTTTGAACCAATTTTACGCAAACGATCCACTCGCATGAATTGGAAATTATTAAAAAATATTTTTATTTTATGCTATCGTAAATTGGCTGCCCTAAATGAAGGTAGCTTTGAGGCTTTTGCTCAATATTCGTTTAATATGTTTGATGAAAAAATGTCAACTATATTAACAAGCCCATTCGTTAGAGGTTGTTTCTGAAATATTGATCTGTAATACTTTTAGCAGCTTTTATGCTCAATTCGTAGTAAATAATAAAATAAACGGCGTGTGAGTGACTAATTTATTATTATTATTATTTAATTACTTAAATAAATTATTTTTTATTATTTATTTCATTTTATTTTATTTTTATTATTATTTATTATTTTAGTCATAAAAAACGAATTGACATCTCCAACCAATAGAAATTAGACAAGGCTTCCCATAAATTCTCTACTCCTAATTTGGCTCAAAATAAACAGCACACTTTTAGACGACTGATAGACAACTGAGTCTAAAACCCGCCCCGTGGTTGCCTTTTAGATGCGGAACACTAAAAAGGCAGTATAAAAGTGTGTATTTTAAACTCGTTTGCGAAGCGTAAATTCTCTTCAAGACGTAAATAGCGCCCGGCCGGTGAAGCGACGTCGCTAATTCAATTTTCAGCTCAGTCTTGGAGATTTAGGTCAGCACCTTTCCTAGTAAATAGCATCAGAAATGCATTTAAAACCTTCCCGCTCACTGATTTCTAATTGAATCGACGACATTGCAGAATTTCTATTTTCTCCAGTTTGAGGTTGACCTCAGACAGAGCAATCTGTTCTGCTAAAATAGAGTTTTAATATAAAGGGTGTAAAAAGACGTCTACCGAAGCCGAATGGAGTAGGTACAGCATCCCAACACACAACCAAATCCAAAAGGATTTTCCTAAAAAATCATTATAGGTATGCGGAGAAAACAGCGTCTGAAGAGTACTGTTTGCGTATGTTCTTAGCGCGTTATTTTACGTAGATTGCTGCTGGATTTTGAGTTTTAACTGTTTTTTTCTTTTATAAATGAAATTATTAGGTAGGTGTGATCTTAATATGTTGCACTAGTAGTAAATAACAGAAAATAACATAAAATGACTAAGCTAAGTCAATTTTTTTTTTTTTTTTCGGTAAATGTGTTTAGAGTCATGGTCTGATTGGTTTTCGGTAGTTGTCTTTTTACACCCTGTATAAATAATTCATTTATTTCAAGTATTAAAAGTCATTAAAATTACAAGACATTTACGAACTAAGACTTTTTAAGACATTTACGAACTATTTTCTAAATTATTAGACACAAACAGCTAAAATACGTCACTTATAATAATAAATGACTTCAAAGTAAACAATCGTGTTGTTGTGAAATAATTTAGGAGGTACGGGTTGACATAATCTTGTCGTTATCTGCTTATTTTTTAGAAATTTTTCCTTTACTGTAAAATAAATTCCCATAGCCTCAAGGAAAAACTTGAAAACGGCGTCCTTTGGGGTTTCCCTGCCATGACATAATTATTTACTCTCTTATAAAGATATTCAATAAAATATCCGAAAAAAATACCACCAGCCTTTTGGGCATTGATAAAATATTTTTCCTCATCTCTTTGTTTAAAAAGTAGAACCAAATAGAATTGATTGAGAACGTAGGAAAACGTAACCTTAGACACTGATGTTCTTGCAACCTGTAGCGTGGGGAATTTTTCGTACCATTAACAGACGTTTTAGGTCATGGATCTCAGAAGGATTTGTACAGAAAAAATAGCAGACCAGCTCACTCCACAGTCACTATTTGTCTGTGTTCAACGCTAGGCTTACAAAGGCCCAGAATGCAGTTTCCGTTCAACCGCAAAGGCTCGCATTGGCTTTCAGCGACTAAAATCCATTTCACCCATCTGCCTTCGTGCTAACTAATTTATCCGTAATAGGCGAGTCAGCTTGCTGTATCCCATTGTCCTTGGAAGTTATGTATGAACTCGTGTATTATTTTATGTTGCAATGGAAATATGATGATCATAACCAGCTGTGAAAGTGCCTAAATGTTTTCCCGCAACTTTTTTAATGTACGAACAATATTTTAGTTTTTAAATGAATGAAATAACGGGTTCTTGAGTGAAGACCGCGGCTCGGCAAACATAGAATAGGACGCCCTCTGGCCAGGAGGAGTAATGATCTGCAAAAGCTGGCAGAAGCTGGATGCGTCGAGCTGAGGACAGGGCGCAATGGCGCTCATTAGAGGAGGCCTATGTCCAGCAGTGGACTGCTATAGGCTGATGATGATGAAATAATCTCCATGTTATCCCAAACTTTGATAGGTCTTGTTTTGACTGCATTAGATAATACCTAATGATGACCAAATAAATTTTAAATTATACTTAGTACCTACATTTCATTCAGCCAGTTATCAATCAAAGCTGGTTTTATAACGAGCAAAATAAGCTTTATGCTTATTCCTATTTTGTCTAGTCCATGCGACAGTTGCCTCTTCGTTGTTTACAATTCCCCAAAACCCACCTCATTTAAAAGCTCTTAAAACAGGAGCGACGTAAAACTTTTTATCGTCCTGCAATTAAAAAATTAACTGTTATGCCAACGAGACTCTAGTCTTAATTTTATTCCCACCGAAAAGTCGAGGCTGTTACGGAACCGCTTAGCTTGCGAGATCGTCGTCTGCCGCTACTAGATAACGCCTGTTTACTATAAGCCACAGCCTAAGAATAAACAATATAATACAGATGGGACAATATTATAAAACTTTCGCACGTTGAACGAGACATACGATCATTATTTTCTTCAATGAAAACATGGAAACTATTTACGTAATATATCATTGATACGTTGCGACGACGTCGCGGCAGACCACGAACAAGATGGAGGGACGAGCTCGCCAAATTCCGTGCCGACTGGACATTTTTAGCACGGGAGAGGGACGAATGGAGGGAATGGGGGGAGGCCTTTGCCCAGCAGTGCGACATGAAGGGCTAATATAATAATAATATCATTGATTTACTTTCCGACTATTCGTGTCTTCTGGAGTACCATTCTTTTTGGCATTTTAATCCGACGGAAATATTGATTTCCTTACCCCAAGTTAGCAACGAAAGTCGATTAAAATTTGATGTTTCACAAATCTAAATATTTCCGAAATCTGTTACACCATGATTAACCTTTTTTTTCCAATATTTGAAGATAAAGTCTTGGTTTGAAATAATTTCCCAAGAAAACTTTATTTTTTTTAGTTATTAAGCATAAGCCATTTTAAGAAGTCCAACTGTTAATCGACTTTCCTTGCTGACTGTACCTACCTATTTTTTTTGTTTCAGTCTTATTGATTAAAAAAAAATATAGGTTTCTATGAGATTTTTTTTAAGTAGGTAACGTTTACATCACGTAGAAACTTTATCGTATTGGATCCTTGTATAACAAAGTTGTCATTTCACTTACCCGAACAAAGTTATCGAGTGGACTCTCTGAGCTACAATAAACTTCCACTCACAAACTAAATGCTTTCAGGTCTTACGTTTTAGTAGGCACTCTACGAAACGTCTTCACTGTCTCATCTAGCATCTCTTTTCCATGTAACAGATTGTGTAACAGTTACTATGGTTTATTTCTGCGTTTTTGTACTTTCGTCGCTCTGAGTTTTATTGTTAACAATTTTTTATCTTGCCACGACAGCTGACGATGGGGCATAAGGATGATAATGAATCCTTTGTTGACATTATAAAGCGAATTAACTTATTATTGTCCTGCTTTTGAGGGTGCTATCTAAAGAGGCCTGTTTAAGCTTTTTTAGCTGTAATTGTATTATTTTATCATATTATAGGCGATGGTTTAAAACTGCTTCATAAAATCCTTCAAATATAGAGTCGGATCTATATTCAGGTTTATAGAGTATAGGCGTATTTTATTCTTCAGTTTGTTCCCCGATATCTCCATTTTTTTGACAGCGTATGTTTTTATTGTCGTTGTCGGTCCAGAATATTGTGGTCACTTATTCGAGATTTCAGCTCGTAATAGCGTTAAATTGAAATCAGCGGAAAATGATACTTCAGGACAGCTTTAGAACAAACAAACCTGGTATAACAAAATTGGGTTTAGGTTTGAAGACAAAATAGATACAGAAAAACAAATAAAACAATAACAAGGTCATGAAACAAAATCAAAACCTCCCGCAAGCTATCGAAAAAAATACAATCAACAGCATGGGACCACGATTCCAATTGCCGACAATACCGAGTACCAAAAGTTGTTATCAATTCCAATAAATGCCTTTCTTTTTCAAACGCGAAGGAAAAAAGGAATTACAAGCGAATATCTGAAATACTCATTAAAATTCCATTACGCCGTTGAATCGAAAGACTATGGAATTTTGATGGTGAAATTATTTTGCGAACGGCGTAATTTGGTGATATTAATAAAATAGGTACCTACGAAAATGTTAAAGAATATTGAAAATGTAATACGCAAATAATGGTTTTAAATCCGAAACTTGCAAAATAATAAATATTCTGCAAAGTGAGCTGTAATAATGTATTTTCAATTCAGTAACAGGATTATAGTGCCACAAACTTATCGGAACCGGTGAGACAGGCGCTGTTATAGCATTTGTTGATGGCATAAAAATAAATTTTAGAGTAAAATTCGTTGGTTCCTCTTTTGGCCACCGGTCCAGATAAGTTTGTGGCACTTTACACTTATCGACTCAGCGACTCTTGTTATTTAATGGGTAAAATAAGTGTGTAATTATGTATTTATAGTATTATTTTATCTGGGGTATTACGTAGACTTCTCTAGATGTTTCTACTTTTTGAAAACTTAAACCGTAACATTGTCCAAATTGTTTTTGGTGTACAATGCCAATTGTGTTTAAGTGGGGAAAAAAAACATTGAAAGGAAACTGACAAGCCGCGGCGGCAAAGTAGCCACTTTGACGCATTTTTAGGATCCGCGAGTTTTTGGGAGACCCCAAAAATTGTCATGTAGCATTGCACGTGCATCTTTCACCACACTTGTTCTAAAGAACAACAAGAAGACGAAGGCTGGTTTCCCAACTCGAACATAATTTTATTTGTAAATTGGAAACCCCGGTATTCCCAGATCAATATGGAATTTAATTGGAACGATTGGGACTTGAATTTGTAATTCAAAAGTTTATAGATACAGTACCTTTGGCATATTGATGGGATTGTTCCAGCGTTTTCAAACTGTTATGTTTTAGTGAATTTTAATTTGAGTGTGCAAAGATATTTATTACGACACTAAGACTCCTCGCAGACTACAGACTTTCTATCGGCCGATACTTGAGACGGAATATACTTGGGCTCGTAATGAGAAGTACCTATAGCCCGTCTCAACTATCAGCCGATAGAAAGTCTGTAGTCTGCGAGGGGTCTTAAGCTCTTACTAATCAACATGACATATAGTTATGTCATTCATAACATAGGAATAACCATACAAATTAGTTCACAAAAAAAATCAATGAATGATTTTAATTCAATAAAATCAATTAAATGGGTTGGGATCTCTTCTTTTAAGTTATGTAACCTGTGTTAGTAGAGTCCCCTCTTTTCTGTAGTCTTATTGGTATAAAAATGCTGGTGCATTTGAGTTTAAACTAAATCTAAGTACTTATATGTCTATTTTGCGACTTAATTTGGATTATACATATTTTTATATTGGTTTTACAATTATATCTGGCTTCATTACTTGCTCTTTCACAGTTGAAATCGCAGGTGGTATAACTAAGTAAACTAAAACTAAGTATATGCATGACATAACTTTGACAACTTTATTAGTAAGGGCCTATAAAATTTGTTTTCAGCCTGAATACGTATTCTTCTTATTGAGTCACTAGTTTATCCAAATGTGTTGAAATGACTTTAAGTGCACCTTAAAGATGCTCCTTTAGCGCTTAAATACATAATACAAAATAGACTGCTAAACCATAACCTTTTCTTTTGGCTTAGCTGTAGGGTAAAAAGAAGTAACAAAATCCACAACACGTCTATAGTACAATCGTTACGTTGATGAGAGACTGAAAAGACCATCAACCAAAACCACCTGCCATTTGCAATTCAGATCTTAGCTTAAGACTTAAAGAGAAATTAATACACGTAGTAAACTAAGCTCGCTCTCAAAGAACTGAGATGTATCCCGGGAGCAAATCTCTTAGTGCTTTCGGTTTGTTGCAGATGTTAAACCACCGTCTCGTGAATGAAGGTAGAGTCATTTAGAGCCCAATGTGGAGATGAAGTTTTTGAGAATTACGGGAAAAGTATCAAACCATCAGGAAATCTCATCTAAAGAGAAATAATATCCCGAGATACCCTTTCGAACACAAAATAATATTGAAATTCGGTCGACAAATGACGGAGATATCGGTGGTAACTGCCGCGATACAGACTGCGGAGTTCGATGTAAATCTACACTAATATTATAAAGAGGAAAGATTTGCTTGTTTGTATGTTTGTTTGTTTGAATTGAATAGGCTCCAAAACTGCTGGACCGATTTGAACAATTCTTTCACCATTAGAATCCTGCATTATCCCTGATGAACATAGGCTATATTTTATACCGGGAACGTGACGTTTTCCCGAGGGACCGCGGGTAACACCGCAATGGACTATTTATGATAATAATTGTATTTTGATGTAATATGTTTTTATGAATAAAGTGCATTATTTCAAAAAACATACACAGGGTACATAAAGCCGAACATAAACCTCCTCCTTTTTTTGAAGTCGTTCAAAAATAGGTACTAATGAAGTCAAAGTCGCATTGTCGTGAATCCTCCTTACATTGAATGTAAGGCAGAGTTTACAAGATTGCAAGATTTGCAGTAATCCCTGAGACAAAGCTGTTTTAAAGAGAGATCCATACTTATATACCTACTATGAAAGTAACTCTGTATGTCTGTTTGTTACCTTTTCACGCCCTAACCACTGAACAGATTAGGCTGAAAATTGGCATGGATAAAGATTATATCCCAGGGAAGAACATATGCCATTTTTTATCCCGAAAAAAAATCCTGAGGGACCGCGGGTCATAGCGCAGGAGTGCAGCTAGTTGTAAATATGTACCTAAGTTACGATTTATTGTATCGTTAGATCATATTATTTACACCTATCTAGTAAATGTAACTTTTTGTTTAATAGATGTAAGAATCAATTTAAGTATTATTTGCCAGTAGGATCACTATCAACGGTCTCAACCTGTTCTTTGAACGCATCCTAAATAGTATTAGAACTCTTGCCTATCCCGCGGTTATGGTACTCGACGTCATTCATGTCAAAGTTATGAACTTAGTAAATAGAATAAAAAAACGAATATAGAAAAAACTGTAAATTGGTAATAAGTGGCATATTCTGGTGACAGAAACCCTAATACGAGCAAATAATTTCTCAAAGGTAGACTAGACTAGTTTTTAAAAGCAACTAAGTTATTTCAACCGAATTAAAACCTAAAACCACATTAGAGCAAAAAGCTGCTAAATAGCTCAACTCAAAGGCAGTTTTTATGCTATTTTTGTTCCTACATGCCAAACCCCCCGCATAGTGCTTCACATTCAAAAAGCTCCACGTTGCATTATCTGTTTTGAAACAAAGATACACAAAGCGCCTTTGATGTTAAAAAAAGCCACTTGAATTCTGTCGCGTACAATGCAGTATTCCCGAGCAGTTGACACTGATCTAGATAGTGCTTTTAAGAGGGCCTGAACATCTCGATTTCCATATAGTGTTTGCTGATTCGTTTTGTAATCGCAGATGTATGCACATTTTATGATAAAGCATTTTACTGATATTATTCTGAAATCGATGTCTTCGTAGTTTGTTGGTATGACTGTAATAGTACATTACGATATTAGTGCGTAAAGATATATCGTACGACGTTTTTTAACACATTTGCGAGGAAACAGAAAAAAAAACATTTAAATAAACTCAATCTGTGAATGCACACTGTTGCTTTCCCGCCATTTGAACAGACTGCCTACTGAGTGGCGCCGCGCGGCGATTAGTTCTCCTTTGAATAGCAACAGCGCGCTGCTCACTAGCTGGAGGCACGACTCCAGCTCGGCGGCGATCAGTTCCATATTTGAAATGGCAAATAATGCTGTTATGGAATTTGTATGGACTATAACATAACTATTTGCTTTGATAACACACGCGTTTGTTATGACCCGCTTTACATATCTAAAACCGGTGGAATTACATCAGCTTTACGAGCAAGGGTGTTAAAAAAAACGTATCCTCATATGTTTTCCGTAAGTACCTATCATACTTAGCTTTTTCCTTCCTCGTCTTCCTTCTAACCGCTCTTACGCACTAGCGATTGAACCGCGTGGCGGCCTGCTTTTCCAGTTTTAGTACGCAACTAATCGCCATGCACCACTAACCACCACAAAAATGTAGTACCGTTTGTGCATAAGGGGGCTAATATTGATGGTGTTGGTATCAATGCCCACATTTTCACTGTAATGTTGTACCCCCAACCGGTTTTACCAAAGACCTTGAAACTGAATTTCGATTGAACATTTGCTCAGTGAAATTACCATGTTTTGTGTTGTAGCTATGTAATACGTCAACGTCATCATCATTCATTCTGTCTCGGAAATCAGAGGTTGCCGTATAAAATTACGCGCCATAGTAACTGCGAAGTGTTCCAACTTCGAATTAGATAAACTTCGGATAAGAATTGAATGAAGGAACGGAATAGATACCAGTGAAATTAAAAACAACCATAGGCCGTATGGGCAACACTGACATATGGCAGTTTTGAGAAAGGCTAGCCCAGCACCTCAAGAGATGAGGTACTTATTCTGTATTTTGATGGTGGTAGCCTCATTGCTTAAATAATAGTTGTATTATCAACTTTCAATACCACTTTGAGCCTACACTATGCATCAGACTACGTTGAAATAGAAACAAATTGAACTGACGCTTTTACCAAGGTGATAAAGCTCAAAATCTAATTTAAAAATGGTTTTATTTTGTTTTTACCAAATCTGAGGTAATCCTAATTGAATTTTACTCGCAATCAACTTGTTGTTCCAAGGTAGCGCTGTCGATCGATTCCTGTAGAACTTAAATTCTCACCGATATTGGATTTTTTTATGAAAATTTCCGTCAAATTACTAAATGATTGGCGCAACGGATTTACATAATGTGTTGCCTTGTTGACTACAAAGTTGGTTAAGAGCTAAAACTCACGCTACGTAAGATAATGATTTTGTTTTATGAAAGAGATCAGCATGATGTAGAAACTGTGCACGGAACTTATTAAAAACGTAATAAAATTACTCACAAAAAGTTTCAAAAAGGGCTTATTTTATTAACTGCGTTGTCAATAATGTCAAGGAGGTGGCGTTGAGACTGCTACACAGTTTATTAAACTTTTGCAGTTCTCATCGTTCTATTGTAATCAATGTTTCTATGTACTTCTATGTATATTGATGTTTCTATGTAATTCTATGTATTCTGAATAAATAATTTTGAATTTGAATTTGAATTTTTTGTGTGAGAAATATTGCGAAAATATCAGATTTCGATATTCAGAGGTATGTTTGGTATTTTGAATTAATTCGTTTTGTGGCTCTGTCAATTACACCTCTGAGTATCTCAATATCTCGAAGTGATTTGTTTATTATATTATCTAATTTGTATTATCGTAAAAACCATTTTTGATCATACCTAAATATCTCGCGGTCCCTTTCTCTCATGAGAAAATAATTCGCCATCTCACGTTCACATTTTAATTTATAAACCATTCTAGTATATTATTTTCAGACTGAAATAAACAAAAAGCTTTAGCTGCAACGCTTACGAGTATTACTTATAATAATGGATTCGCTAAGCTCAACTTTTTGTTGGAACTGCAATTTTTCATTTCTTTGTAATAACATGCTCTTTACCAAAGATAAGATGAATAGTTCAGTTGTTTTTGAATCACGGCCAAATGGAAACTAATAGCACAGCTTAGGATGGTCTCACATCTGTAACTCTTTAAACTTGATCGGTGAAGGCACTTTTGTCAGCATTGTACGCGCAGCATTGGACGATATCAACATTCGTATACTTACCTCAATTTATGAAATACGGCGCGTATCGTGCGTGCTTTTTTATGATTGAAAACGAAATCTAAATTCGGCGCGTGCGGCACGTATGATCTTGGCAAATGTGCGTTCACCCTTTGTGACGTAGTAGTCAAGTGCTCAGTTGAGACGCAAAAGTTTCTTACAATTTATAGAATAACATAGAGGATTTGTATGAGTGTGATGATTGTAAGAGATGTAAACAATAGCTCGTAAGTATTGGGCCCCATGTGAGCCTTCTCTATGGGAAGTCGTCATAAACATAATATCCGATGTATTTAACACTCTATGGGGAATAATATTCATCATTTGCTAGCTACAGGAAATTTTATGTAGCACGTTGCTACGCACAGAACAATAACTAGATTAAATACTTCTGTGTTGCTACGTCTCAAAACTGCTACGCCGTAGCCGTCAGTGATTCTTTGTTGAGTGTTTTTCAAATATTCAATGTTAGACCATAGACTTTAAATGTTTTTAAATAAAGTTTAAATAATCACAACACAAATGAACTCTGATACTTTCAGACTTTTTATGAGTAAATAGAAAAGAGAATTGTGATAAAATAAGTATTAAATAACACCATAGCTACATTAGTCCTCAACTTAGGATTCCCTCTGTCGTTGGTATTAGAAACTACAAGAATCATAACAGTCAGAATCTAAGATCATAAAGACGGGATGAGCCCACTAACTTGCATTTTTCCTGTGCCAAAATGCACACGATTCCGAATCATGTACGTCTTGTAGTATTACGTACGTCATATACGAAATTTGCAAGAGTGTGCGTAAAAATGAGGGTGTATTGTAATTTTTTATGCATAAGTGTGTGTAAAATGCGTTCGTGTGCTACCTCGACTCCCGCAAAAACTGGCAGAAAATGTTGAAAGAGGAATTCTGTCAATAACTCGTCCATTCTATTTTGTCTGAGATCAGAACAAAGTCGCAGATGGCAAAGATGTAAAAAAATTATGCGCACCGCGACAATAAAACCCACATTTATTGTGTCTTGCATAGACAATTCACCAAGGTCGTCGAACTAACCGAACTGTTTATAGTTACCCTGTGTAAACTAATAGCCAGACATTAGTTCTGTCAATAACTCGTCCATTCTATTTTGTCTGAGATCAGAACTTTGCAGATGGCAAAGATGCAAAAATATTATGCGCACCGCGACAATAAAACCCACATTTATTGTGTCTTGCATAGACAATCCACCAAGGTCGTCGAACTAACCGAACTGTTTATAGTTACCCTGTGTAAACTAATAGCGAGACATTAATTCTGATCAGGCAGCGTGTACGGAGGGTAAACATTAGTTCGCCCTAATCCCAAGACAAGTTCCGTCATTATATAAAAGTTAATCAACGGATTAATCACAACTTTGCGGTTACCGCTGAATTATGATTAAACTTTCATTAGTTTTTAGTCGGTTATTGCAACAAAATTACTTTTGTAATTAAACACAAGATGATGGTTCAAAATATTCATGTTTTATTGTGATATTTCTAAAGATAGTTATAGTTTAAAATTGTTGACTAAAATAAAATGGTGTTGCTCATGACGTAGTCAAAAATAATTTTATGAATAGTACAACCATAAAAATATCATTTCTGAGAGCAAAATATTTTAATTTACCTTTTTGTTGTTTGATAGAGTTTTGTATTATATTTTCCGCGCAAAAAATAACGTAGTTTTACTGAAACAATAAAACGTATTTTCACACATTTCTATGCAATATTTATTTTAAAGTATCCTATTAAACAAGTTTTCATTCAAACTTTGCCCGGGTTACTAATAAAACCAATTTTCATCTGGAATAATTTAACATGATGTTGTTTAATATCAAATTTTACAATCAAAAGTTTCCACATGCTTAATTTGGTAGTGTTTATTATATAACTATTTCCTATACCATTATAAAGAATTACAAGATGAAAAAAACTACTGTGGGGAAACCCGCACTTTAGTCAGCTCCACACGTATTGACGTTGTCTTTCCTGTGGACAAGGCCAATTTATGCTGAGCAAGCCTATTCCGTTAAACAATGTCTCAGGCACTATAGCGTCC
Organism: Epirrhoe alternata; assembly: GCA_963565295.1. Classification (NCBI taxonomy): domain Eukaryota; kingdom Metazoa; phylum Arthropoda; class Insecta; order Lepidoptera; family Geometridae; genus Epirrhoe; species Epirrhoe alternata. The sequence continues at coordinate 3,313,632 of OY751381.1, read as the reverse complement.
CGTTGAGTGTAGGCATAGGTATACCTCCCGACGCTGTATAAAATCATCTAATGTTAATGAAAATGTCCCTTCTATCTGTCTGTTGTAGATGCAAGCATGGTACTATTTCTTTATATTCTATCTTTATGAAGCCCATCTGCCTAATATAACCTTTTTCAAATGGATACTCAAGCAAATCACAAAGAAGGAGCTCACTCTAGCACCTATTCACGTCAACAAGACATCAACCGACTATACTCAGCCGAATAAAACTGCATGGCGCTGTTAGCACTGATTCTGTTACAAGTAATGTATGCGATACTGGTATCTTTGAATCTCCTCGGAAATAAGTGGAAGTTTAATTTTTTAAACAAGCCGGTTTCCGAAAAGGCTTTAGTACCGTAGACCACATATTTACGCTCCGACAGATTATACAGAAGACCGAAGAGTATAATCTGCCTTTATGCTTAGCGTTTGTGGACTACGAAAAAGCCTTCGATTCGATCGAAACCTGGGCTGTGCTAAGGTCTCTCCAGCGGTGCCGTATTGACTATCGATACATCGAAGTGTTGAAGTGCTTGTATAACAACGCCACCATGTCGGTCCGAGTACAGGAGCAGTGTTCGAAGGCGATCCCTTTGAGGAGAGGCGTTAGACAGGGAGATGTTATATCTCCGAAACTGTTTACCGCCGCTCTAGAGGACGCCTTTAAGCTCCTGGAATGGCAAGGACTTGGCATTAACATCAATGGCGAGTACATCACTCACCTTCGATTTGCGGATGATATCGTAGTCATGGCAGAATCGCTTGAAGACCTAGGCATAATGCTCGATGGCCTCGATAGAGTTTCCCAGCAAGTGGGTCTTAAAATGAACATGGACAAGACGAAAGTCATGTCGAATGTCCATGTTGTGCCCACTCCAGTTCCTGTTGGGAGCTCTTATCTCGAAGTTGTTGACGAATACGTCTACCTGGGACAAACAGTCCGATTGGGCAGGTCCAACTTTGAGAAAGAGGTCAGTCGACGAATCCAACTCGGCTGGGCAGCGTTCGGGAAACTGCGAGATGTCTTTTCGTCCAAAATACCTCAGTGCCTTAAGACGAAGGTTTTCGATCAGTGTGTGTTACCAGTGATGACATATGGAACTGAGACGTGGTCCCTCACTATGGGCCTCATAAGAAGGCTCAAGGTCGCTCAACGAGCTATGGAAAGGGCTATGCTTGGTGTCTCTCTACGAGATCGAATCAGAAATGAAGAGATCCGTAGACGCACTAAAGTCGCCGACATAGCCCACAGGATTAGCAAGTTGAAGTGGCAGTGGGCGGGGCACATAGCTCGTAGAACTGACGGCCGTTGGGGCAGAAAAGTTCTCGAGTGGAGGCCACGCACCGGAAATCGCAGCAGAGGACGGCCCCCCACGAGATGGAAAGACGATCTTGTAAGGGTTGCTGGGAGCCGTTGGGTGCAGGCTGCACAAGATCGATCGCTGTGGAAATCTATGGGGGAGGCCTATGTTCAGCAGTGGACGTAAAGGCTGAGATGATGATAATTTTTTAATACTTAAGTAATTCATGTTTAATTTATCTATTTCATATTCGCGTACTTGAGAATGGCTCGACCAATTTGACTGATTCTTTTTGTGTGTTTTGGTCTGTTCGCCGCTTGCCCCCTTTCTGATTTTGTCTACTATTTCTAGCCATCCATAGAAATTGTGGATCTTTGGCCACTTTTTGAAATCTTGTATTTTTTTATTGTAAAGTTATTGGTAAATCCACAGGAAAAGTCCGCTGGACATAAACGCCACTCTAATCGGCCCTATGATGTTATTGTTCTCATTCCAGTTTTCCCTATGGCCTCTATTTCATCCGCCCACCTGGAAGCTGATCTGCCCTGGTACCAGCTTTCCTTTACGTATGATTCATCTTTATCCTAACTTTAAAAAGTGATCATCTTCCTGCCCTTTTCCCATATTATGTGGGGTCGGCACAACATGTGTTCTTCCATTCTACTTTATCAGCCGTCATCTCAACACTCATTCCTTTCTTAGCCATGTCATCCTTCACTAAATCCATTCATCTCTTCTTTGGCCTACCTCTTCTCGTAAATCCTTACTTTAAAAAGTATGAATAAAAATATATCCTAGTGCTAGTGGCACTGCTATGCTTATCATGAGATCCCCTTTGATGTGGAGAGGCGCGCAAGTGCGTCTGCCGTTGCGAGACTTCAAACGTTCAGATTCGCCTTTACACCTCCTACCTGCGTAAGTGTCCGTTTGAGACGGCTAATTAATCACACCTAGACTAGGCTTTGAGAGAGATCACAATAGACGAGGTAGACTTTGACTAACACTTAGGTATTTTGAATCGTATTCTATATACCTACTTTTGATAGAATGTGATAGCTTAGAACCTTATGGGTAGGTAAACGTAAATGTTTGAAGGTTGTAGTGTGTGAAATGATTTTATATCCGTGAATGTCATAACCGTGTCCTCCTACAACATCATTCTATGCTTAGGAAAGCATAGAATGATGTTGTAGAGTGTTGCAAGCATGATGTTGTAGAGTGTATTATAAAAAGTAGTCAGGTTTGTGAAACCGTATTAAATACATATTTTAAATTCCTTATTCAAAATAAAGTGCTCTAAATTATAATTATTAACTTTCAAATCATCATCATCAGCCTATAGCAGTCCAATGCTGGACATAGGCCTCCCCTAATGAGCGCCATTGCGCCCTTACTTTAAAAACTGTCCTCGGCTCGACGCATCCAGCTTCTGCCAGCAGCCTTTCGCAGATCGTCATTCCACCTGGCCGGAGGGCCAGGCCAACTTTCAAATAGGTTTACATAATATACCTGACACAATTTTGATGACTATGTGGGCTTCTCCCACATTACTACCTACTTTGCCTGTCTACATAAAACTAATTCCTAATAAGTATTTATTAAATATTATAACGTATCTATCTTACATACTACCTACTTATATATTTATCTAAATACTTACCTAACTAAAATCTATTTTATATTAATACTTAGTTATTATTTATCCATCACCACACATACTAAAATACATACACTACACTAGCACAGAACACAATCACACTCATCATTCATGCAACGTTCGCCCGCTGGTCACCGGTAATTCGTACGTAATAAAATTAAGTACAATGTTCCATGGAAACTTGCACTCGGCGCTCGGCAGTCGTAAGTACCTGGCCGCTGCGCGTCGCAGACGCAGCCCGGCGCATACAAATACCCGCGCGCCAGTGAGAATTTAACTCTGACACCGACCGCACGTCGCTCGCTCTAAAATCGATACCTACTTGTACTTTGTTACGCGTATGAACTGTCGATATCTAACCTGTGCTTGTGAACTGTTATTTCTCTCTTCTATCATACTTCCTCTGCTTGTTCTGTGCTCATTTTCACTCCTTCTATACTGTGCTAGCTTGTGCTTAAGCTTTAATAAACTGTGTGAACCTATAAACTGCAGTGAACATTATTTACGCCGTTCCCGCATCGAGACACAGCTAAGTGCTACACATTTAAAAAGGCAGGTCATATCTACCACTGACTAACCCCTGCCTCAACTATAATTATTATATGTGTAAATAAATTTTGAGTACAAAATTCAAGACAATAATTATATGAAACGTCTGAGACAGTACACTTATGACGCCATCTTAATTAAAACAGGACTCACGTTTGTATTGTGTCTTCTTTTGTCCCAATTGTGCAGTGCAAACCTACTTAATCCTTTCTTTGTGCTCATGCCAGCTACAGTACAGGACAAGTGTGTATCTCTTATAACCGTCGGCAAACAAATACGAACTCTATGTTAAAGCTCTAAGATTTCAAGTCCCACGCACTTTTCATAATGTCATGGTATACTCTGAGTCTGTTTCTCATAACTGAGATTTTTTTTAATAATTTATAGATTTTTGTCTCGCCATCGATGCCTGGCAGATGGGCGACGAAGCCGGGACAGGCCGAAAAAACATTGCGTGGCAGGGAACCGCGACAGGTGAAAACAATCGTCATGCGTTTGCTTTGTATATAACTCTACGTAAATTCAAGGTGAGCTCTCTACTAGAAATAATTCACTGCTTAAATTCTAAGCGCTCTTCGAGCGAATTCGAAGCAGCATCTCAAAAGTCGTAAAAAAATTTCTTCCCTTAGACCTATTTTGATTTTGATTACCACGTAAATAAGGACGAAGTGAGAAATCTCTTTGTACAACATCTGATATTCTATGGCTTCCCTTCTTTGCTCCGCGTCTCGTGTGTTACTTATGAGCATATTAGGGAATGTCACTTTACTTCTAAGAATTTCTGAGTAAGGGTTATTTAATTTTTAATTTCTGCGTAATGTTGTCATTATTAATTAGAATGTAATAAAATACTGTAACAACACGGGTGTGGGTGTTGTGGTAAAATGGTAGGTAGGTTACCTACTCGTAGTTTTTGATCACCCATTATACAATTTTTGTGTGGGATCACGAATACACAGATGGATGTTGGGTATATATTATTACTAACATTTCTTGTTCTTAGTCGGCATCTTCATTGTTGAAGGTCGTGGCTAGTGTGGATTGTTGAAAACAATAACATTTAGAATAGCCGTAATGCTATTGAAATTAGTTTACTGATGCACTGTTTAGATTTATAAAACATAGTAACTTACTAGATGGGACGCAACGGGTCGCTACATCTATACTAATACCTATTATAAAGAGGAAAGATTTGTTTGTTTGTTTGAAATGAATAGACTCCGAAACTACTGGACTGATTTGAAAAATTCTTTCATCATTAGAATCCTGTATTATCCCTGATTAACATAGGCTATATTTAATCCCGGGAAAGTGAAGTTTTCCCGAAAGCACGCGGGTAACACAGCGACGGACAGCTAGTTTATAATAAAAGTAGAATTATCGATTAATTTACGATTAACATTGTGAATAAGAATATTGAAAACAAAACAAATATTTGGGAGTGTTGCCTCAAAGTACCCGTTTTATCTAAATCCTGTATTTTTCGTCACAGCTTCAAATCTTATCGAGTGTTCTGCAAGTCAGGGAGCAAAGGATCTACTGAGTGGCTCTTTGGACATGAAAGGAAGGAGCCAGAAGCTGTCAGTACTTGGCTATCGTGGATATAAAAGGAAATATTTTAGATGTTTGGCCGCAATACAGTACCGCATCTCTACTGCATACCTGACAAGGGATTTTAGTTTAACATACATTCTATAGCTAGCAAATCTTTTCCAAAGAGTCCTACGAGTATTACTCAATTTTACACGTTACATTCTGGCATACCATTGCCTCTTTCTTTCTTAAATTCAATGGAGCAAGAGCTAATATTCTGTGGCAAGAGGCACACAAATAATGTTGGACTTTTCACACAGCATCATCTACCAAAGTAAGCAGAGCTTGTGTTATGGGTACTACATGACTGTTATACCTACTACTATATACTCGTACTATACAGCAAGAAATATCCTATATAGCAAGAATGGAATGCCAGAATAGTATCGTGTTTAAAGGCGTAAAAGATGTATGGACTGTGTGAATGCGGATATGTTTGTGCAAGGAGTGAGTTCTGATATGACGAGAGATAGAGGGAAATGGAAAAAAGAAACGTGTGTGTCTTCTTCTTCCTGCCCTTATCCCAGTGGGTTCCACTGGGATAAGGGCAGGAAGAAGAAGAGGCGTTTAAAGGCGTAAAGACAAAACAGACAGTGAAGTTTTCACTCGCCGTTGTGACGCACATTAGTAGGTAGGTACTCTGTTTTTTGTACCATTACTCATCCATATTGTAACCACGCAAAATGTCAGCTTGGACGATCTATTAAAATAAGCAAGGTATACCACGCTTCAACTAAATTACTGAAGTACTTGAACTGAATTGACAGTACAGTTGGTGTGCCAGTCGTAAAACTTCGTGTTTATTACGAAACGGGTGCGCTCGGGCTGACGGAGTCTTTATGGAGTAACTAAGTAAATGTATTTATTTGAAACACGGCAGCATTTGTATAAACAACAGCTTTAATTTGTTCGTGAAATTGAATAAAATTGGTTTATAGTCGAGCGTAGGGAAAGTCAAGCTATGATTGGAAGTTACAAACGTAGTACCTATTTGTAAGCTTTCTTGGTTTTCTTGATAGATTAGGGCCACATCGGTTACGCGTCTATACCAAAAAATTGTTGACTGACCACTTTTAACATTACAAGTAAGTATCATTCATTTCGAGTCAATGGTACTCATATAACTTTAGACCAGTATTCAGCCACCTCTTCTGTTGCTAGGTTGAGCTGTTCCCGGGTGCAGGTAGTGGGGCACTGTGGGCAGGAAAGCAAGTGTGACATTGTCTGTGTGGGGACCCCGCACTGGCACTGGGCTTTGTTTGCGTCGATTATACCCCACTTGGCCAGGTACAGGTACAAGTAAGTATAAAAATCCAGATCCACTAAGTCGACTGGCTCATTCATCTAATTCATCATCTCTGGCTAATTTGTCGTTTGAAAAATTGGTACACTTGTTCCTTGATTTATCAAAAAACTTTTGTCGACTACGATTTTTGATTGGAGCGAAAAGGGGAAAAAGGGGGTAAGTTTCCTGTAGCGTTATTTATCGACGGATTTGAATCAAATTGAAAATGCACATTACTGACAAACAAGATGTTTTGAAGAAAAACAAAAGGGGGAGGTGGAAGGAGGGAAAGCGGCGGGAAGTTTGTTTTAGCGTTATAAAAGAACATTATTCGTATTTACTACGCAGTCCTCTCCGCCTTTACGAGAATCCTAAGACATCAGATTTGACCCCCTAGGACCAAAGGAAAGCGAGTAATCACTAAAACTTATCCCCCTCATTAGGCATAGGTAGGTTGGTAAGCCTATCGGAAAATACAAAGCACCCTTTTAATTTAGTGCGCGAGGTCTACTGTTCTCACAGAACCACTAGTTTATATACTTAGGTACATAATTCATTATTAATATGTACAGAGTATTCAATCAATAATAATTACTCTGTATAACTTTTAACTTGTTGGTCCTCGCATAAAATAATACTCTGTTGTGGTGCATGGTTAAGGATTTCGGATCGACACAACTAATTGGGTTGCTGTTTTGCGATTCGTATGAAAATGGGTCGCTTCGTCAATTCCGTTTTATTTATTCTGAATAAGGAGTAGGGAATTGAAGAGTTTCAATTATAGAAACGTTGGTATTTTCTCTTTTATTCCATCCCACAGATACATTAATGGCATGAGTTGAATTGCAAGATATTTTTGTTCTAAACTCATAAAAACAACACCAGTCGAATGCTTTACTACGATTCAAAATACGATTATTAATTACCTTATTAAAATATTACCATAAAAAGGTGTTTGATCAAAGCAAGTTTCTAACTTAAACTCTAGTACTTACTCAAGTTTCATAAGTTGAAGTTCGCGCTCTGGGTTCAAAGTAGAGATGCCACGAATTGACTTATAGCCGGATAGCATTAAATTGTTCATAGTTGGCATAAAATAGTTGAAATCTTCCACTCCGCACAATGTTCCAGTGACGTTGAAATTATTTTTCATTTATTTTAAGATCCCTAGATCACTAAACATTAGTCTCACAGGCGACACACATCCCACGCATTTGCTGTTTAGGTATGTTCCCGACGTTACCCCGCCTCACCATACTGCAAATTGATTCAAATGCACCTTACACGGATATTTTACTGTTATTCTCTGAGAGTTACCACATTACAGTAGCAATATTTTCCTTTTTTTATTGTTCCCTTGCAATATCCCCCTCACGCTCATACCTACCAACCATTATTATTGTGTTATACTCAGTACTACTTGTAATCAGTACGATATTGCCCCTAAGTAAGTAAGTTCGTATGAGTCAGTGGCCAACTCTGGTGACGGAGTTTTTAGACCGCCTTAAGGCCTCCGTCGTGGCTTAACGACTTAAATAGCCGGGACCGACAATTTAACGTGCCCTCCGAAGCACGGAAGCGCTCAGATGAAAATGCCACTGGCGGTCATCCATCCACTTACAGACCGTTTCGAACGTTGCTTAACTTCGACGGTTTATCAAGAACGACTAAGCAAGCACCTTGCTTAGTCCCCTTATCAACTTATATGTATTAAACGGCTTTCCGGCGTTCCGGCTATTTATTTAACCGATTTCAATTTCAGTTGCAACACTACTTCAAAGTTTTATAGTTTGGAGAATCACTATCTGTTTTAAGAGATAGGATAACTCACTTGATCTCAGGAATCATTGATTCTTGATCTAAAATTGTTTCATTATAGTTTTTATTTTTAACTAGATATATTACAGAGGTAGAAGCTTTTTTAAATTTGCTTTGTGCCTACCTGTACTATAAGATCTTGTTACTAACATGAAGCAATAAACGTTTTGAATTGAATTGAATTGAAAAAGAAAACAATAATAACTTACTGATGCACAGTCCTAACTTTACCTTTAGGTAAGTTTATATAATCTGGGGTGTTAGTTTCTTTAGTAAGTATTCTATTACAGGTGAGCAAAATTTTACCTATTTAAAAAATCCTTAGATAGCTGACCCGCTTTCCCCAAAGCTTTTCACCGCAACTTTAGAAGAAGTTTTTAGGAAGTTGGCACCGAGCTGGGTCGACAAAGGGGTTGTCTTAGGCGAACGGCGGTTAACTAATCTCCGTTTTGCCGACGACATAGTTCTATTCTCCTCTTCAGCCGCAGAACTTGGCTGCATGCTAGACAATCTAAACCAAGCCAGTCTCGAGGTTGGACTTGCGATGAACATGTCGAAGACCAAGTTAATGACTAACAGCACAAAACGTAGCCTACAAGTAGAGGGGGTTGAGATCGAATATGTCCATGAGTATGTGTATCTCGGCCAAATAGTCTCCTTTCAGGCGCGACAAGACAAAGAAGTTGCTCGACGCACCGAAAACGCCTGGAGGAGATATTGGTCGATGAAACAACTAATGAAAGGCGAACTTCCACTCTGCCTCAAACGCAAACTCATGGACATGTGCGTTCTCCCCATCCTCACCTACGGTGCTCAAACTTGGTCTTTGACTGCTCAGCAAAAGTACAAACTCGAAGTATGTCAACGGGCTATGGAACGCAGCATACTAGGCGTTCGGTTAACAGACCGAATACGGAACTCAGAGCTGCGTTCCCAGACAAAAGTTTACGACGTCGGCAAAAAAGCCGCCCAGCTCAAGTGGGATTGGGCCGGCCATGTCTGTCGCATGTCGGACGACTTGTGGGCAAAGACCACAACTGAATGGGTGCCCAACGCAAGACGTCCACGCGGCAGACCACCACGGAGATGGCGGGACGAGTTAGATGTGCATCTTCCAGATTGGCCCACTGCAGCCATGGATAGAAAGAACTGGAAAAAAGGGAGGGAGGCCTTTGCCCTGCAGTGGGACAATATAGGCTGAAAATAAATAAATAAATAAATAAATAGATAGCTTGACTGATTCTATTGTATTTTGTAATTTTATGTACATTGTAGTAGCTTAGTTTCTGTAAATAAATGTATTAGAACGTTAAAAAAAAATTAAAAATTTGTGATGCCAATTTCATTTTTAAATTCATAATCAAGGAAAATATTATTATGATTAATCAGGTATTAGAAAATATACAAAAAACAGGGTCTACATATTTTCTGAAGCAGTAAATTGCTAAGGAAACCTGCCAAGTGTAAATCGGATGCGCAGCCAAGGGTTCCATTATGCTTTCAATGAACAATCATTTTCATGCATTGGTAAACACATGCTCAATATTACAAATCCCTGCTTCCGCTCTTATCATCCGAGTATTGAAACACTTTTTCCTCTCAACTGTTTTGAAGCGTTTTCTTAAATTAAAAGTTAATAAGGCTAGTAATGTTTCAGTATTCGGCCGAGAGCCTACATGTTTGGTAGGTTAAAGGAATGTAGGTTTTGATTTACTTCGAATTATCAAAAAATACAGGGTGTAAAAAGACTGCTACCGAAAACTGAGGGGTTGCAATCAGACCATGATTCTAAACATATTTAGCGAAAAAAAAACGCACTTGACTTAGCTTCGTCATACTATGTTTTTTTCGGTTATTTACTACTAGTACGACATAATAGGACCATACCTACCTAATAATTACATATAAAAAAGAAACAAACAATTAAAACTCAAAATCCAACAATCTACGCAAAAATACGCGCCCAGAATATACACAAACAGTACTATTCAAACGCTGTTTTCTCCGGTTATTTGGTTGTGTGTTGGGATGCTGTACCTACCCTTTTCGGCTTTGGTAGACGACTTTTTACACCCTGTATATCGTTATAATGCGTTTAATGGCACAAGATGCACTAAAAATATGGTTTTGATATACCAAATACTAGATAGACATACAGACGGATAATCAAGGTATTCTTAAGACCCCTCGCAGACTACAGACTTTCTATCAGCCGATAGTTGAGACGGAATATACTTCGGCTCGTAATGGGTATGGAGAAGTACAGCCCGTCTCAACTATCAGCCGATAGATAGATAGATAGATAGTGTTTATTATTGAAAAAGATTACATTTGTTCTGGTTAGTAGTGTCTTAAATCCTATGTTAGGTTTATCCTGACACTAGAGTTCTCTGATCTTATTTATGAACACGCTTAATTAGTACCTATCACGCACACAGGCACAGCGGTGTCACCGTTTTGTGTTCTAGCTGTAGCGCGGTATGCAGTTGCGCACGCGCGCCAACGCAACAAGTGACAACGCTGCGCCTGAGCTTGGCTATAGGATGCTCCTTTTTTGGCAAAGTAAAATGGTAAAAAGATAAAATAGATAAAAATTTAGGTTAATGCATTTTTGAGAAAAAATAAATATAAATCATTTAGAAATTTTATAGTGATAAATAATGTTTTCCTAATATGGCTTTAATATTGTTTTGAGTTATTTTATTTTTGAGTTCGATTGAAAGAAAGAAGTTGATAGAAAGTCTGTAGTCTGCGAGAGGTCTAAAGGTTTGCTTCGTGTTTGTAGCGTTGAACCCTAAAATTAAAAATTAACTGCAAATTTCATCCGCCATCGAAAAAACGGAAGAGAAAAAATACCGCGCAAAAATTAGACACGGGCCAAATACGATTATTTAAATTATAACCAAGTGCGTCTGGCAGGTTAATTATTCAATTACGACCTGCCCGAGGCGGGATTCCAAATTTGCATAAAGGTCAATCAGACCCGATGGTACTGTGATTACAGGGACGCATTGTTACGTACTCCATGCCTTGCTTGTTTGAATAGGCCCGTTTGGTTCGCTTCGTATTCCCACACAAACATTTTGCCATCTTGGGGCACTCTAACTAAGCTTTATAGCTCGTTAATCTTATCTAAACTATCATCAACATAATATCAGCCTATACCATGTCCTCAGCTTCACGCATCCAGCTTCTGCCAGCAGCCTTTCGCAGATCGTCACACTCCCCGGCCGGAGGGCGTCCTACACTACGTTTGCCGAGTCGCAATCTCTACTGAAAAACTCTTAATCATAAAATATCATTTTATTCTACTACTACAACGTTCAAGATTTTTTTATAATGTAAAAATAAAATTATTAAAAAATCTACGACCCTATTGTTTTTATGAAGAGAGTTAACAGGCACCTTCTGGGTAGGCTCGCTCCATCGTAGACCTCATTCTTGCCTAGGTTAGTTTCGAGGTCAAGAGCCGACCATCATCATAAAAAAAATCTATTATTTCAGAAAGGAGGCTACTTTCTGAAATAATACATTTCCACTTGATAAAATCCTGACGCATCGTTCGCCACATTCGCCAGATGGGTTTTGATTTGACGATTATATCAAAACATTTTGAGCGTCTCGAGTTCTGAAATGAAGATCTTAGTAAAATAATAAGCTATTTAAATTATCTTAGACAGTTTTCAATATTTATACCTACTTTTTAAGCTAGTATGCAATAAAATAGAGCCAAATATTCCCCGTCGTAAGTTTAATAATAAAATTTGCATTAATATACATTTTGTTTCCGCCCTATGGGAACGAAATTGCAGTGGGAAATGATTTATTGTGCTTTTATTTAGGGAAAATAGACTATGAAATATAATGAAAACATTCCAAGCCCTTGAAGCTATTGCTTTTATTTGTTTATTTCACTCTCTTTCGTTTTTTGTGAAGTGTAGGTACTTAATGTTTTATTATGCAAATGCATCTGGAATAGGAAGGGGAGATATCATTGTAACAATAGAGCCAAAATATAATAGAGAATGTAAATTGACTCTCGACTACGATATCAGAAATTTTGATATTTTAAATCCAATAAAAAGGTTGTAGTTATCTAGGTAGCTGAAAAATAAACTTTTAACAGGTAACTTCAAAACAAAGGTATGCTTCAAATTCGCCTAGCAACCTACAATTTATTGAAAGACATCATTTCAATGAGATATTTGTAAGAAGTCATGTCGGCGGGACAACGTTATTAGGGTCGTACATTTATACATTTCCTCAACGATTCGAGAAAAAAACATACATAAATAATTAGAAACATATTTCTAAATAAAAGGTTTTAAAACAAAACATTTTGGGACAATGCAGTTAACGAAGCAAGAAAATTTTGCCGCCTAAGGGCAGTGGACATGGCCCTTAATTATTTCCCTTGTTTCTAAAAGGGATGGCAAAAACTTTGATGTTGCCAAAAATGTTCATCAAACAAAAAATGGGAACATTGAAACATGAGAATTTGAAATTAGTACAAGTAAAAAGAGTCAAGTGACACGGCAAAATTGGTGACTGCGACTTTGTTCGCGTGTGTGGTACCTACTTATAGTAAAGACTCGTTTTTTCCAGTATAAATTGCTATCTTGGTAAGTAAGGTTAAGTTTTGTAAGGCCTGGAAGAGATCGCTTCTCAGCGATAAGGCCGCCCATTGTGCTTTGTATTATGGTTCTCTTTTCTACTGTATTTTGTAGTAATAAGGTGTGCATTGTGCGAAAAAGTATTTTTATTCATTCATTCTTGTGGTAATTTTGGGATAAAAAGAAGCCTATTAGTTCTAAGCCTAGGAATTAGGTTCAGTTGCCCCCATCTCCCACTTCCATTCATATCCCATAGATATGATATCCATCAACCTACATAATTATCTTATCTATTACACACAGACAACTGTTATAAAAAATCATCAAATATACAGGGTGTAAAAAGCCGTCTACCGAAGCCGAAAGGGGTAGGTACAGCATCCCAACACACAACCAAATCCAAAAGGATTTTCCGGAATAAATGAAATTATTAGGAAGGTATGATTTTATTATGTTGTAATAGTAGTAAATAACCGAAAATAACATAAAATGACTAAGCTAAGTCAAAATATTATTTTGCGTTTTTTTTCGCTTAATATGTTTAGAATCATGGTCTGATTGCAACCCCTTAGTTTTCGGTAGTTGTCTTTTTACACCCTGTATATCTGATGATTATACAGCGTCAGGAGGCAACCTATGCCTACACTTAAAGGGACGCTGTAGTGCAACTGGTATACCTGATTAGGTAAGTACCATTCTAAGCCTTACTTCCTTGCATCAGGTCGCCAGCCTCATCCATTAATTCGTAAATACGTTTTTATCTGAGTATGTATTTGATACTCTATAAAATTCCACTCTATTTCACTTGATTGCCGAAGTCCATTACGGAATCAAAGGCCGCAATCTTACAAAGGAGGAAAAATGAAATACTCATTGGCTTCGATGACGAGATAGAGGCAATTTTGTTTTATTTATATCAGGGGAAACGTGTCATGGGTGGAATAACTGAAAGTTTTGGTCGTGCGTTGAACACAAAAGCAATTTAATCTTAAAAGAAACACCAACAGTACAAATGAACTGTTGGTGTTTCTTTTAAGATTAAATTATTTTATTCTAAATAGTTCTGCTTCGTTAAGGTGATGTAGGTCGCAAAACTCACGTTTTGACTGTACGTCAAGGTATAAAAACAAATAGTTTAGGATATTAGTTTATTAGTTAAGGGAGTCGAAACACGATTGACTTAATTTGACTTGACAGAAAAAAATCACAAAGTTACCTCTAAATCTTCATCACAAAAGCAGTTTCATTTGCTGGTTGTTTCAATTTTTTTAATGAAATTTCGTCTACGTGTTTCCTAATAAATACGGTAGAGGATTATGGAATTATTTTATTGCCAAGGAGTATTATTTTGTAGCAAAAAATACATTTATAAATAACGTTCAGTGTAATAGTGCGCGGGCCGGCCAGCACACCTTCAGACGGCCTAGGGGGCTAGGAGGGTGGCGAGCGCGGCGGAATCCAGAGCGCACTTCACCTTTAGCTTATTTCCTGAGTCGTGGGTTTGAATTCCGACCGTGAGTCAATGAATTTTTCGATCCACGTATGAAATACTTCTGTGAAACAAATACAATGTGTAAACTCAGAAAAGAGGATAATTCTCATCCTCAAAATCTGCTCCGTCTAATGTCTTTATAATTTTTTTCAATAATACCATTGGTTTCTTCCATCCATTACATAACAAAACAGGTTTTACCTCGCATTTTATTCAGTGACCCGCTTTGCTCCGTGATTTATAAAGTACCACCTTACAGAACATTTAACATAAGGAAGTGCGCAAGTAAATAAATAAAATTAAAAACAAATCCAAACCCGCGCGGAAAAAGAACCGCAAAGATTTATTTGTGACTTGTTCTTTATTCGAGTTTTTGCGTTTTAGAGATTTTTCGATACAAAATGCTTCACATAATGCTTCACATTCTCTTGATATAAAACTAGGTATTTTTATTTGTAACAAAGAACGTTTTTTATCAAGTAACTAGCTGACCCGCGGCAAACGATTATTTAATAGCGATATTTGCCATAGTATAAGTATTAATATCGCTATTAAAAAATAAGGGTGGTAGAAGAGTGTTTTTTTTTATTTCTGAAACAAAACAGACCAAAGAGCATTTCAGAGCTAGGAAGGAACAGACCAAAGTGATCAAATCTCATTTCACAGCTAGAAACATTTTGTATTGGAAAACTAAATTGTCGTTTTTAGTATTTTCTCTTACTTATTATTTAAGATGAATCAAAAAAAATCAAAATCAAAAATCATTTATTCAGTAGGACCACAGGGATCACTTAGAATAGTCTTAAAACTAATTTTACTCCTGTTCTTTCGCGACCAATACCGTGAAGAATCAGGGCAACAAACACGGTCTGGGGCCTATCATTTTTTTAGGTGATCCATGGATCCATTGAGTTGGAGCAAGTCCCAAGCTTTTTTGTCATCCAAATAATCAGATATCTTATAATAGGCTTTTTTACAGAGATGACGTTTAAATGATGACGCCTTGATTAAAATTTTAAAACTTGTGAAAACAAACTAGATAAAAGCCAGAGCATATTTTTCTAAGATAACATAACTAGTATCTATAACGAAAAAAATACAGCTTAAACCGATAAACAATTTTCGAGGATTAAGGTTCTTACAAGGTTCGCTAGTTTTTGTTGTGATATTAAATATAAATATTGTGATTTTCACGTAGTTTGATCCTGTGAACAAACAAATCCAGCCCTCGTTATAAGCAAATACTTATAAATATTCATGAAACACGATTGGGTTCAGCAGACCCACAGCTACACAACATCTGTCAATATCTTTCAATCAAAAACCAACTATATTGTATCGCAATAGGACACAGTTTCAAGCTGTGGAAAGTTAGTAGTACATATTATTCAACTATACCAAACGAGCAGGGTTTTCAAAGGATTTGCCACAGAAATTCCTTTAAAATTGTTGTGATTAGGTTTTGGGGAATTGCTATCAAACTGCAAAAACTCGCCTGCTTCCTCTTGAGAGAGCACAAAGAGCTGTCCTAAAAGTTGCTTTTAACAGACCGTTTAGATATCCAACTACGAAACTCTACATTGAAACTAATGTTCTCTCTGTTAGGAAACTATTCATACTACAGCTTATCCTAAAACAGCACAAAGAACCGCCACACCTAGATGTTACTTACAAAAGAAGAAAGAACAAAATTTATAAATCTGAAGCTTGTAGAACATCATTTGCACAACACCACTCACCCTTCCTAGCTCCATTTATATACAATAGAATTAATAAGGTATTGAAATTAAGCCAAACACTTACTCGCCAACAATGCAAGAAAAGTGTATCTAGCTACTTGCAAAGCTTAGACTACGGTCTGATAGAGGATCTTTTAAATATTCAATCGTGATTTTGGGCTATAGTAGGTATATATAGAGATAGTAGATATATTTAAATATAGATAATAATTAGTTTTTACGTTGTCGTTATAAGTTTGTAAGCATCACTCTTTCTCGGTGTTTTGTTTTTGGCACCTACCTATATTACTGTTGTATTTTATTTCACATTAACCCAGTATCCTTTTTTTCCTCTTTGTTTGTTTTTGACTGTGTTAAAAAAAGTTTAAGATTAAGGCTATTGCAAAAAAGTACCTACTCATCTTTAAGCCGAAGGTATTGAGCCCTCGCGTCTAAACACAAGTGAAAACTTAGTTAGAGCGAGGAGTCACTATTACTTTGTAAGGTTTAATACAAGTATGTTTACTTCTGTAGGCTAATATACTTTTACAGTTCAACAAAAACCACTTTGTAAACCTTTTTGTGAATAAATACTTTTTTATTATTATTTTATTAAACTATTATCTTCTGTTCGTTGAAAACATTTGCCTATCTTTATCCTGTGTTACTTACGAGGTATGATAGAAAATATCGACAACATTCGACCTGGAAACTATTAAAACTTTAAACGAAAACCTACAAAACTAGAACATCATTATTAATGTTCGTTTCACATTCGCGAAATAAGAATCGAATCCCACTTAGCCATCACCATTCCCTAAATATGCACATTGAAATTGCCCTACGCTTTCCTGTAATGTACCTACAAAAAGAAATTCTGATTTCACGCATAGATTTGAAACTCATAAAAAAGCGAGAAGAAAATATAAATAGGTAATTTTCTATTAAGTAGTTGGCATAACGCCAACTACTTAATAGGGAATTAAGGGAATGCTGTGACAATACTCTCAAAAATGTCCGAATGATTTATGTCTATCATTGTTGATCTGCTTCAAATAACCTAGTACTAAAACTAAACAATTCCAATATCCAACAATATACAGGGTGTAAAAAGACAACTACCGAAACCTGAGGGGTTGCAATCAGACCATGATTCTAAACATATTTAGCGAAAAAAAAAACGCAACAAATTTGACTTAGTTTAGTCAATTCATATTATTTTCGGTTATTTACTACTAGTACAACATAATAAGGCCATACCTATCTAATAATATCATTTATAAGAGAAAAAAAGTTAAAACTCAAAATCTAGCAACCTACGTAAAAGAACGCGCCGCTATGATACGCAAATAGTACTCTTCAGACGCTGTTTTCTCCGGATATAATGTTTTTTTCGGAAAATCCTTTTGGATTTGGTTTTGTGTTGGGATGCTGTACCTACCCCTTTCGGCTTTGGTAGACGAAGTGTATTTGGCTGGACAAAAAAATGGCTTCTCTCGTGAATTTCACTTCTAATTATATACTTTTCAAGGTCGCAACAGTAACATACAAACTTATTGCGTACGTAAAATTCTATTCGGTTGGTATTTTCACTTTCTCTGTGACATGTACAGAATGGGTATGCGGTATGAAAATTTAAGAACGTCTCCTCGCCATGCTCCCTTCGGATGTGGCCGCGAACGTGACGAATGCTTGTAAGTAACGCCAGAGTTAGGGTGCCTGGAACCGATTTTATAAGTAAAAAAGCCTGAACCTACATGTTTACTAAATGATTTAAACTAACAGTTTCAGGAAGTAACTTATGGAGACGACATAATTATGTAGCGCAGTGGGCGAAGGCCCGCCTGCGACGCAGAAGGTTGCGGGTTCGATCCCCGCCAATGTTTGTATTAACAGATATTTGTTTCTGGTCTGGGTATTTTCTATGTATAATTTGCAAACAAAAAGTATATCAGTCATGTAGTACTCATAACACAAGCTCTGCTTAGTTTGGGGCTAGATGGTGCTGAGTGAATTTTTTTATTTAGCATTATTTATTTATTCATACACTCAACGCTGTACTGGCTGGGACATTGTAAGTAGTAAAGAATGCTAACTTGAAAATTACGAGTACCAAATATTTTGAACATACCTCACAAATCACAAGTCCTCCCTTGGCATAATTAAAATTATCTTTATCTTTTTATAGTGAGAGTATGTCAATCGTGCTTTAGGGATACAGTCCTGTTGTCTACAAAACAATATTATGCTTACGTGAAGGAATTGCAAAAAGTGGGTATGTGCCAAAAAAGCTTTGACTGAAGATGAAAACCAGTTCGTATTCTTTAGTTAGTATAATGGAATTGCATAAAGTGTTGACACGACCCTGCCAATTGGCAACGCTCTGCCAAGTGAGCTAATGGGGTATCGACGCTATGGTTGAAATTTTGTTGGAGAATACATACCTACAAGGATAGGAAAAACTGGAAAAAGGATTAAGGCTTTTGCAAGTGAGACAATATGTATACAGAAATAATAATACCTATAGCATTGAAGGGATAGTACCCGGTATGTGTCAACAAGGGTACTGTGTGTTGGCCCCATACATGCCTGTCAAAAGTCCGCGACTCCATAGTTCTGAGTCCTGAGATGATCAACATTGATAAACAAAATAATAAAACTACTTATACACCACACACACACGTAGACACACATACACATGCGCACACACTCACTCACACACATATATTTTCATGCACACAACTACCATAATTAGATCCACAGTTGAACATAGGCCTCCCCTATCGATTTCCAGAGCGATCGATCTTGTGCAGCCTGCACCCAACGGCGCCCAGCAACCTCTACCAGATCGTCTTTTCATCTAGTGGGGGGCCGTTCTATACTGGGATTTCCAGTGCGTGGCCTCCACTCGAGAACTTTTCTGCCCCAACGGCCGTCAGTTCTACGTTTTACGAACACAGGTATATCTTTACTTGAAAGGGGGTTTCCAAAGCATTTATACTTTATAGCTTTTTGTCGAGTGTAGTCGTTACTTTGTTTCGTTCTAGTATCTCTATATCCTGGGTATAATTTCGATATACGACACATTGGGCGCCGTGCATTTACAGCGTTATTTTCTCCTATTTATGTGATTACTCGACACTCGTAAACTCTATTTACTTACTCTTGAAATATTTGCTTCAGAAACTCATTCTTCCTGATTTATTGTTATTCTGAAATAAATTCATGAGGGATTTTTATTGTTTGAAGAATATCGTTCTATTGCTTTTCTCGAGTTTCGAAGAACTTTGGAAGTATACTTAGGCAGGGTTTTAAAGACACTTACTTTTTATGTAAAGTGTAATGACCGAAATTTTTAAGGAGTTCAGTAACTACTTAGATGAAAAATGATATTTTTGTTGTTGCATGGGCTAGCGAAATTGGTAATTTATCAAAACTTTTGAACTTTTTTACATGCACATAAACAATAGATTGCGACATTTGCAGAAACTGAATATTGATATTTTTGAAGTGAAAACTTCTTTAGGCGCATTGGGAATTTTTGAGATGAGAATAAGTTTTTGGATTCCCCTCGAAAAGGTCACGTGCGAGCCACGTAACTGCTCACCGACCGACACCTACCAGTAGCGCCATCTAGTTCTGTACTCGGTAAACTTTTACGGCAATATTTTTACATTTGTCTGCAAGAAATCGCTTCTAAGCGATAAGACCGCCGATTGTACATTGTCTCGTTGGGTTTTATTGATTTATAAGTGTATGTTGTGTAATTATTGTGTACGATAAAGAGTTTTTCATTCATTCATTCATTCATTCATTCATTTCTAAGAGCTCATTTTATAACTAAACGGGTGAAGTTTTTTAAATGGTTTTTAAAAGAATCTTTCGTCGAAAAATCTTCTTATATTCTTCAAGTTTTCACTTCTCTTGGCACTTCCTTAGAGTGCCACGGTTTTTTTTTTAATTACCTACGCTCATAGTCTTAACCATAACCATGTTCAGTATTTAAATCATCAATACCTAGTTGTACGTAAGTAGGTATTTCGTGTGTTATGATCCAAAACAGTTTAGCACAACTCACTAGAATATCTTTGGCTGGGTGACACGATTCACCGATGCTAATTCACGCACGACAAATAACGTTAGATGGTTCTAGAAAACTTGCACGATTCACAAAACGAGTTTTCCCGTTCGAGAAGGCATGCTTTTCGTGCGTGAAACCTCGCATCGTATGGGCCATCATTTATTGTTTTTTTTTCGTTGTATTTTCTCCGTAATGGACTTGTCAGTGATTCACAAACGTTGAAACCGGTTTAAGAAGTTGAGAGTTCATATCGGTCAAAGAATCCTAGTGATCTGTTTAATATTCATGGAATCCTAATGAGATGGCGCTGTGTTCGAACTTTTCCGGAATCTCAGGTATGGCTCGAAGTTCCGCGTTAATTTCACTCTTGGATAAAACTTAAAAGGTTTTACTCTTAAATTCTATCTTATCATCATTAAATAATAAGTTACGCACATCTTTTATATTCAACCTATTTTGTTCCACTGCAGGTCCCTCCCATATTCCTCCAATCGTCTCTCTTCCTCTAAGGATGTCCCTCTACTCTCTCCCAAATGCGTCAAGATTGTCCATCTTATTATTGCACAAACCAGATAATATTTTATGGGTATAAAATCCTCCTTGCCCAACACGAATCTGATTTTCAACAATGAGCGTAACTAAGCTTGAACTTGAACAATAAATTTGATAAAAAAATAAAGAAAATGCTAAAAAAAAAATCTTTCTAAATGCTAAATCGTTTTAAAATAAGAAAGTATTCTTCAGTAAAAAAAGTTTGAGCCATCGTGGATAAATCACAAAGGCACTGTTGTGGCGGAAACCTACGATTGTTTGGTTTCAACACAATTGTTCCTGTACTTGTATTGACAGACACAACATTGTGTCTTACCAGGTCTTTCCATCATCAGTCATCACTTTGCTTTATGGAAGATCAACGTCACTTTCATAGAATTGAATATTTGCACAAATATTACAAAAATTTGGAACATAACGACGCATCGACTGGTCAATCTTGCTCTTCATCGTTAACAGATTTGTATAGTGCAACAGAATGGAAACTACAAGCCTTCATATTCTATCACTGATTTTGATGCTGATCTTGGGATGTGACACGAGACACCCTAACATCCTAGAAGGTAAAATGCCGGTGAAAAAAGCTGCCAACCCTCCATCCAAATGGTTTGCAAACGGAATGCTGGATGTTTGGTACGGGAATCATAATATGGTTGATGTTTTGAAGAGAGAATTATCAGATGTTATGGCGAAGATTGCTATGCGACAGAGTAAGTTTTTTTAAATAAGTATTATATTTCAGAATTTGTTGTATCCAAGGTCTTTTTGTATGCGGAAAAATGAGAAAGCCTTTATACTCAACAGTGCATTTAGAAAGGCTTATGGGTGCTTACGGTCAGATAATGTCTAGGTATATTCTGCCAAACAGAATGGTTTCTCCATAATCATTATGCTACTTCATATGACAATAATAAAAATAATAGGTAAGTATACCTAGTTACGGTCAGCGTCACCAAACGGTAACCTAAGTATTAGGGGAATTAGGCAGTTTGTTCTTGCGAGCCTCGCATGAGGGGGTAACCAGTTGGTGACGCTGACGCTGCACATGGTACAGGTCAACGTTAAGTTATCAAGTTTTAATAAAAATAATTTGTTTTTTAGAGAGAAGCCTTTTGCTGAATCTCAGCAACACAACAGTTGAACTATCCAATCCGCATGGACGCCGGATGGACCTTTTGGAGCGAATAAACCAGACAATATTTAGGAGAAATAATATGTTATTTAATAAACACTAGTAACTGCGCATTAATAAATAGGAATTGGTAAACTTCTAGAGTTTTTTTGGTACCATCCAAGGAAATGCAGCGCTTCATATCGGAAATGCATGGCACCCATTTCACCCAAAAAGGAAATAAGGAAGTAAGTTTTGTTAGTAAGTGAGTAGGTACTAATCGGCTAAGTAAGAATACAAATCTTGTATTCTTAAGGTGCATTTACACGGTGCGATACGATTTAGCATCGCACGTCAATTTTCCCGCTGATCGTATGCGATTTTACTAAGACACATCGCATACGATGAGCGTTCACACGGGAAAAATTGGCGTGCGATGCTAAATCATATCGCACCGTGTAAATGCACCTTTACTTAGCCGATTACGGTACAGCTAACAGGAAGAGTTATGATTTTTGCAGTCTGTGTAGTATGTTCTTATACCTAGACGATTTTCAGCCAGTTTTCTAGATTTTCCGTGTTTAACTCAACATATTCGTGGGGCGACCCAGCCGTGGTAAAGCACGCTTTGTCTCGTTTACGCTAGTTTACGCTTTCGAAAGTTCGTTTCCAACGAGCTAATAAATAATTTCCACGTCCCCATTTGTTCGTCGACGATGCATTCACGCAGGAATTTGGTTACCGACTTGTCAGCCTGCATTTGTATACAAGATTGACTGGCTTACAGCTTGGCCGATGGTTTCACTCTGAGTGCCGACTGCGAGTTTTTACTTACTCACGTTGAAGTAAAAAAGTGCGGAACTCCGTTGTCTGTTGTTTTACATTTTACCTAGTTTTATTTTACCATAATTAAACGGTTGTCTGAAAGACATCGCCTCGAGCGATAAGACCGCCGATTGCAGGACATTACTTTATCTAAACCTAGCACCTTAGTTTATCCTTAATGAATGTATGTCCTCAATAAAGTTCTTATTTATTTATTTAACAACGATTTGTAAGAAAAGATGAACGTAATCTATTGGTTAACTCCATACCAGAGTTATAGGCCACTTAACTCTTAGTAAGGGAGTGTGCGGGAGCGATTTAAGCAATTTTGTAGTTTGAAATCGTTATTTATCTCAGATTCTGTGAAAGCTACAACCTTCATATTTAGGTAAATGATACATCATTGTTTTATCTTCGATTTCTTTTAAAAACACATATTGGTGTGAGTTTTGTAGATAAAAGATTTTTTTAAAATACATGTTTTGCACACATTTTGCAATTTATCTCAGGAACAGCACACTTTTTTTGGTGGTTTTCTTTTTGTCAAGAAACCTACAAGTATTTCTTTAGTTGTGTCTTTTAATTTTTGGATTGGTTGTTTAATTAACTTGTAATTAGCCAAAAAGTGTTTTAGCGCCGTAAATAACATTGCGTATCCATAGCTCTGTACTTCTCACACGCCAAACAAATCACATTCGCTGTCCCGCTTACAAAATGGCGGCTCCTGCACACTCTTTAGGGCTTCGTCATAAAAATCATACCCTGCATGTAGAAGAAATACTTAGCTCTAACTGCCAGGTACAGTTCTATTAGTCTTAATTGTGTGTGTGCATGTGTGTATGTGTGTGTGTGTGTAGATTTGTTTCTGTGTGCATAAATAGCTCTTTCGTCAATGGAGCGTTCCCCAGCTTAACGCATTCGCACACAAAATTCGTGAGATGGAAAAACTGTACGTGTTTTATAGAATAAGGCAGAATATTTCCAGTTTTCTATGTAACATTGGCCAGAGTAAACGTAGCCTTTGATGTTAAAAGCCACTTGGCGAGTGTACGCACTCCAACCGCACGATTAGAAGGCATTAGCCGACAGAGAGCGCTGCGGGGGGAAACGAAATGAATTTTAAATTGCGTTAGTTTTGATGTTTTTACTGTAGTCTATGAAGTTTGAAGACTGCTGTGAAAAATAAACCAGCGAATGAAAGTCTGACTCTCTCGATATTTTTTTTTTTATTATTTATTTATCTATTTTTTTGCTCGCTATTCTTTCATATTTAAAAGCTCAATACACAATAATTAGAGATATCCTGGTGACGTCACAACGACCACGTGGGCCAGCGCATAAAAGGAGCGAGCGGAACGGCGCGCACTCACTTTGCGCTTGGCTTTCAGACACGACGGATGTCTTGTTGTGCTAGGAACTTTGTATTTTTGGGTTGTATTGCTGTTAGAGTACCTTGGTGTTGATTTCTTGACAAAAATTATAAGTGTCGGTTAAGTTCTAGTTTTAGGTTGTTATTTTTTTAATAAATATTTCTATAACTTTATAAGATCAGAGCGTGGGATATGTTAACCCACAAACGTGCCTTGATCGTTAATTGCCATCAGTTTTTATTTTATTTTTCGAATAGTGAAAACGTGTGCATTATTTTTGTGTGTGTTTTCGTGTTGTTTCCTGTTTCCGCCGTAAGTCGATTATTTTTGTAGTACCGTTATTGTGACGTGTTGTTGTTAAAATCATGTCGAGTTGCGAAGGTACGCCGCACAAAAGTCAATCTAGGCGTAGACCCCGTGAGCACTGTAGTGATTCGCATACAAGTCGCGATACTCTCGCGCATACAGTTATCGTAGAACGTGTAGTTGGTTCTCTAATTGCGCTCATCATCTTATTATTAAATTCAGTTGAAGTTTTCGTAGTTTTGTGAAGTTTTGTGTGATTTTTGGTATCTGCAAAACAATCGTAAGTACCCTCATTTTGTTGAGCATGTTGAGACGTTCGTCCAGGACTAGGATCGAGAGCATGTAACTACGTAGGAGAGAACGAACACGTAGTAGGAGTCGTGATTGTCATTATTCTGCGTCTAATAGTCGGACAATCGCCGTCGCAGTCATTTAACTGACCGTCGCGATCGTGTACGGAGACGTGATAGTTTAAGTGTTTCTTGTAGTAGCTCACGTAGGCATAGTCGACGTGATAGATCTTTTGATGTCACCTTAGATAGGATTTTGAATCGTCTCGAGTAATCGAGGGTAGATTTTTATCGAACGATGGACCATCGTTTAACTAACGATGTAGTCGACGCCTGTTAGTAAGCCGAACTCTGTTGTTACCGTGGTATTGACCAGCAGCATCGAGAATGATAACGCGAGTAGTAGGTATTGTCGGAGTTTTGGCGACACTGCTGAAATCAAATCGATCTGAGCATCCATGAGTTTGACGCGTAGTGTGAGAGTGGTGTGTCGATCGTAGTCGACTTTTGAGCAATCGGAACGATCGTGAATGCCTCAGGCAGATAGATAAATGGTTGCGTGGCGTTGCAAAGTTATGGTTAAATGATTGGGTTACAAACGATAGGTCATGGAGTAACTTCAAAATTAAGTTTAGATCAGTTTGTCCTCATAACCTTGATATGGCTACTGTTTTGTAGGTTTTGTGCACAAACTCGAATAAATTCTCGACTTATGAGGAGTACGCGAGAAAAGAACGCGTGAGCGTCACTCACGGTGTTCGCAGCGTCATCGTTCGCACAGCGGGCGGACGCTCGCGGTGTTGGCGTTCTCACGGTCAGCAGCTAGGGTATACTTCTCTGCACAGTGAGTGTAAGGAGGACGGCCGAACGGCTGTTATAAGGAAAACTTGCGTGTGGATCAACTTGTTGGCGGCTGCGCCAGTAGACGCGTTTGTCGAGTCATGTTACAGATGCAGGACGTGAGCATCCCGTGTTCCTGACCCTGAACCTGAATAGCACGGGTGCGCGGCGCGGCGGCTCATGTGTGGAGCGCGCCGGCCCAGCGCGTGCTGTGCCCTTGGCACGCACCTCTCCGGCGGCGCGGAGGCTCATGTGTGGAGCGCGCCGGCCCAGCGCGTGCTGTGCCCTTGGCACGCACCTCTCCGGCGGCGCGGCGGCTCATGTGTGGAGCGCGCCGGCCCAGCGCGTGCTGTGCCTTTGGCACGCACCTCTCCAGCGGCGCGGCGGCTCATGTGTGGAGCGCGCCAGCCCAGCGCGTGCTGTGCCCTTGGCACGCACCTCTCCGGCGCGCGGTGGCGCGACGGAACGCTTGCAGGGCCTTCGTTGGGAATGGCCAGTAAGGCATTGTGAATGGTCATCGTTTCAATCGGTCACGGTCCCCATGGATTTGGTCATTGACGTACAACATGTCACCTGGTAACCAGCGCAAGCTGTGTTCTGTGATGCTATGTCACTCTTTTATCACGAACGTAAATAGCGTAGCCTGCTAGGTCACTCTAGTAGATGTGAACGATCGTTGTGAGTTATGTCACGCAAAAGACATGTTTTCGTGTTATTTTCAACCTATTAAAATGTTTTGCGACTAATTGAAGTTCGAAATTCAATTGTTTGCAATACATTTTACACTTACACAATTTCCTGTGCTTTGTTTATGTTACAAATTGAAGTAGCTTCAAATTGATTACCTTAGCTTTGAAATGCTGGTGTTTGTGAAAGCTTGAGTGCACGCTTGCTTTCATAATAACCTGTGGCCTATAAATAACTTCAAGCTTTTGCTTTGCATTCATGCCTATAGACTTCAGATTGTAACATTATCAAACTTTAGGTAGAAGATCTCAAGTCTGCTCACTTTTCAGAATGAGGCCTTGCCTATTAGAGAATGCGATCGAGGTACAGCGCGACAGTGGGTGCAACGGCTTGCTCGCGGTACAGCGTGCCAGTGGGTGCGACAGCTCGCTCGTGGTACAGCGCAACAGCCTGCACGTGGATCAGCGCGATAGTGCGCGTGCGCGGAGTAGTGTGCCAGTGGCCGCACCAGCCAGCTCTGCTGTGAACATTGTGGCAGTGGCAGCCCGTTGCTTGTAACCTCGACATTTTGGTTATCTTTTGCCCCGACGTGTGTTCTAGATTTTCTAGGAGTAAGAACTGTAGTTGTAGTCATGTTGGGCACACGGAATTGGCATTGTAGTCTTCGTTGGATTGCATGTGCAGCTCGAGAGCACATGTAATTGCGATGGATGATGAGACGTTGCATTGCTATTGTTATGTGTTTTGCTTACTCACTATGCTATCCTGAGGGCTCTAGCTGACGTTTTGTATTAATGCCAATGTGTCTCCCTGAGGCCTGAAGCATTGGTCCAGCGCATCCCGAGGGCTCTCCGCTGAAGGCTTTGCATCCCGACGAGGGCAATGCATCGCGTAGACAATGTACCGTTCTGTGGAGGACCGTGCATTGGTGCCAGTGCATCCCGAGGGCTCTCCACTGAAGACTGTATACCCCGACGAGGGAAGTACACAGTGAGCACTTGTTTGCTCGAGGGTGATCCTTAGATTGTCCTGGATATTCTGACGAAGGATATCCAAAGCCACTGAAAGTAATCGAGTCACTCACTCTTACTTTCAGTTCTAACAGTCGCCTGTGTAACTAATACAAACAATACGACTTTCAGGTTCTGATGATGACAGTGATGACTCCCTTGAGATCGGTCTACTGAAGTAGAGGGCCATAACGCCGAGGCGGAGGTTCATATTCCTGCATCATCACCATCAACCACGGGCGAGGACGCGCCGTCGTCAGGAGAGGCCGAATTAGAGATATCCTGGTGACGTCACAACGACCACGTGGGCCAGCGCATAAAAGGAGCGAGCGGAACGGCGCGCACTCACTTTGCGCTTGGCTTTCAGACACGACGGATGTCTTGTTGTGCTAGGAACTTTGTATTTTTGGGTTGTATTGCTGTTAGAGTACCTTGGTGTTGATTTCTTGACAAAAATTATAAGTGTCGGTTAAGTTCTAGTTTTAGGTTGTTATTTTTTTAATAAATATTTCTATAACTTTATAAGACAATGATAATTTTTTCCAAAATAAATCCATTGATGATTTTTTATAAATCTTATTCAAAAAAACACAACAAAAAACGAAACCTTGAACCGTAACAGAATAACATTTTCACATTTCCCCTACAGAAAGTTTTCCTAAGCGCTTCTTTTAATCATTTGGCCAAGTAATGATAGAAGTTTGAAGTTAGGAAGCAATAACTCAAACTCGAGATGTGAGTGGGCCGCTTCTGTGTCGAGACAATGTTGGCGGAACTTTAAACGAGGTCCGAACAGGTACTTTGTTGGATGAGAGGCTGTTATCAAGGATATTGCTATCTTACGATGTTACATCTTAAGACGCCGTTTACAAGGCGCCATTCTGGCATACCATTCTTAACTCTTGCCACAGAATATTAGCTCTGGTTCCATTGAGTTTGAGAAAAGACGAGATAAGAATGGTATGCCAGAATGGCATAGTGTAAAAAAACTACTTCTTTACATCTATTCTAGATTAAAGCGTCAGGCGTCACTGACATTCAATTACGTCGATGGAACGTAATTGGGGTGCGTGGGATTGTCGAGCACTCGACGATCCACTAAAAACTACCCGATGGCCAGCCTCTATGCATAACGAGGGGCTCCGGGATCTCCTATGGAACACGCCGGAGCCCCTCTAGCATTTTGCCATATAAGTATACCTCCATACATTGAAATCTACCTATTTTCTTTTGACCAACGAATTGCCAAAACTTTCCGGTATTTCTAGTTTCAAACCAAATGTCGGCCGCTGTCACCATCAAATAGCATTACTTTGGCACGTGGTACGTGTAACACGTATGTATCTCCGCATGGATACACAGGTACGCCAAAAACACAGCCTATTTGAACAACGGCTAGTTTATTTGCATATTTTTCGGCCTCCAAATGTCCGAATAAGTTGATTATTCGCACTATTGAACCCTACGCGCATGGCCGGCTGGGATTACTGAACCGTAAAACTGAAATATTCACGTTTTGATTTTAGAGATTTTTTAAAAGGTCATTATTTGACAGGAGCCGGGGATGTATGGTGTGTCACGTATGGAATGCTTCTGCGAAATGGTTCGTTCGCCCCCAGTCGCATTTTCACCCGTTCTCACCCGATTAGAATAAAAATGATATCAATTATTTTTGTCACTTAAGGCAAATATATATACCCGGATATTTCGAAGAATCTTGGTTGAACAATAGGATCTGAAAGAGAGCCATGGTTCAGTTTCGTTCCAATTTTTTGCATATGTTGCTATCTGTATTCTGTGGTGATAGGTACATCATATTGTGCACATAATATCGTGTGTCGCCGACACTACATGCTAGTAAATAAGTTTATTTTATGTATGTTGGTATATATTTAATAATATGGGCCGTAGTTTTAAGTATTTAACATCTTCTACTTTTAACTACCTAATGTTGCCTGAAATAAAATGTTTTTTTTTATTTATTTATTTATATTGTAGATAAGTATGGTTCTTTCTAAACATGCCTAGTAACAAATAGCGACTCACGAAAAATAAGAACGCTATAGTTGCACCTTGCTCTGGGTAATGTCAACATTTGTAAAAGTTTCAGATTTAGGTATACCTACTACCTACCTACGATGTCGCAATTCCAAAAGAGTCCAAAGCGCTGCTTACGTTACTCATTGTTCAATGCATAAAAGTCTGGATAGGAGTATTCAACCATAGATTAATTACAGTTTCGCAAACTGGCAACCAGTCTGCTAATCATTTGCGGCGCCAGGACGGCAGGAAATGAAATCGTGTGTTCCGTGCCAAACCTGAGTGGGCTTGGATACGATTCAAGAGCTGACGTATTGAACCTCTGACCGAATATACATGCGTTTAACTCTAGCCGAGGCAAACAAAAAAGTATAGGACGCAAAAATTAAGGTTCGTCATGAACCTTGCTATTTTTGCATTGGTAAGGCAGCCGATACTACAGAATATTTGAGTTGATTGATGACTCAAGTGGTTTTTTTTATCACATCATATTAATGTTCCTTCAAGCACATACTTTTTCAATAAAACGAAACAGTTTCACGTCACGACTGTACCCTTTAGACACGATAGACATTATTTTAGTTATTTTAAGGAATTTCATGATGATGCGCGCAGAACAAAAATTAAAACTTTGTGTTAATGTTCATGAAGAATTTTCTATCCAGGAGTGATTAGTCCACGGTGCCCAGGCACAAAGCGAGCCATTGGGACACTGCAAACACAGCAGTGTCAGCTCCACACAAAGAGCTCCAGTTACATTATATTTATTGATGTACTTTATTACTATCTTGAGCGTAACTTTTGAAAACACAATAGTAGTGCAATAATTTCTGATATTTTTATGACAATGTGGACCATTTTTCTAAAGTTGTGTGGAGGGAGTTGTCACACAGTTCTTCCGTACGCGTGAGGTGTTTATGAAAGTTATTGTTGTCGAGGTAAAAAATGTCCCAGGCACTACAGCGTCCCGTTAAGTATAGGCATAGGTTGCCTCCTAACGCTGTATAAATCATCTAGTAACGATGTAAAGGCCTGAGTTAGTTGTTGTCGAGGTAGAAATATATACTACTTACCTATGTATGTAGGTAAAAGAACTTCTATGTACATAAAAAGATTATCATAGACTGTCTTCCGTCCTATTCGATGAACTCTTTCACCAATTGTAATTTTTTTTAATTATTTCATGCAATCAGCGCAATTGTGAATGTAAAACTTAATGAAATTGCTTTTAAAATATTGTGGGTTAGGTATGCATGAGCAACTTATTTTTTAATATTCACTCCAATTTATTTTATTTTATTATGTACAGTGTGTCTCATTTCAATATTATACATCAGCATGATGGACACTCATACCTTTCTGTTAATTTCTGGGTATTAGAAACATTATAGCCCTTACTAATAAACTTGACATAAGGTTATGTCAGGCATAACCTATGAATAACCATACAAATTTTTAGTTTATGCATGAGACAACCTTATTTCAAGTTCATTAGTGAGGGCCTAAAAGTCTAACCTACATACAAAAATGATATACCTATAACGAATGCTCATATTTTATTTATTCATAAACTTTTGTCGCTGACCAACCTAAGTTAATCTTTAATTCAACGGTATAAAGCTTAATTCTGATTGCATCCTTATTAAAAGTGAGAGAGGTTCGCTTTGTTTAATATTGATGGTACCATCAAACAACCAATTAGTGCAGTTTCGGATAGATGCGCGATTAATAGCACCGATTAGCGAACTCGTTATAAAGTTAGATGTATAAATTACCTAGTCTTTATAAACATTGCTGAAGTTTTTGAAAAATCGCTGTAGACATAACGTGATATATAGGTAGTAACGAAAACAGTAGTAAAATTATTTGTTTTTTATAAATGAGGAGACTACATTTTTTTATGATGAATGGGGCTCTTACAACAATACTAAAACTCCTACAACTTTACTGTTCTAATAGCTGATCGCACATTATGTCCACGCCGTACGCGCCGCAGTAATTTTTCTATAAAGAAATCCTGATGAAGTCCGAAAATGCGGCGAGCTTCTGTCGTCACAGCATTTCCTATATTGAATTGACAGTTTAGCGCGTTCGGCGCGTATGGGTCGTGCGACCACCTTTTGCGTCCAATACCGTGAAGATCCAGAGCGGCACATGGCGTTTATGCTTCTGACTAGTGACCTGGATCACTTGAGCTGTCTATAAAATTGTTTACATCGGACCAGCATTTGCAACGTGGTAATTCGTCAAATCTTAGGCGTACTTCGGACTGGCAGTGACCTATCTACAGATCGTTCTCAACGATTAGATGGCTAAAATAATTCCATTGCATTTATTAAAGTAATATTCACATCTATAGATGACTCAACTGGTTCGAGATTGTTTTTCAATATCCGTAAAATTTTATTCACATGCATTTTGAAATACATCAAAATAATAAAACAAAACCAGTCGCATAAAACCCGGAGAAAGGGTACGAGATACCGAAGACAGCTCTGAGATAGAAACCGCTTTGATGGACGGCTTAATAACACAGTTATTTTCAGCTGAGGCACAGCCAATAGTGCATAGCTAGATCTGTAAACAAAACATTCGGAAAACAAACTGTTACAACAGGATCGCGACTATATCCCCAGAGCGTGAGAGACCTTCACTAAAATCTTATTATGTATTCCAGATCCTGTGTGAGGATTAGTAAGAGGCATGTCCAAAAATAAATTCAGCACATACCTACGTTAGCAACCTTTGGGGTAGGTGGAATTCACTCAACCTATGGCAAAGAGAGAGTATTCTCCTCACTAAGGTCGACACCATCTGGTCCACTTACCTTAGGGCCTTTCGGCCGACAGCTATTTTCAGATAGTTCTATATAGTTTAGTGGTGATTGAAAACATCCTAAGAGCGATTCAGGATTTCTGTGATCCCAACGCCGTAGTTAAAGGTCGTCACACCTATCGCGTTTAAAAAATCAGAAGAAGCCCATCACTGGCTACAGAATGCTTGTTTCCTCACGATGTTTCGCTGCATTTATGATACTGATACCCAGCTGTTATCTTCGTGGTATATCTAGAAACGTCGCCTGTATTATGCAGGAATAATGTAATCCTCATTATGCACACATACCATGGATCCTCCGTATTCTTAAATAATTATTAGGTAAGTAGGTAAAATTTAACTATTACTTTTTATAATTCGCGTATGAATGATAGTCTTCACTACTAATTTCACAACATGGTCCTAGATATATCGTCGATGACGCAAAGGCAATGCATACTCCAGTCGACTTGCGGATCCTGCGACCATATCATATTTATACCATAGTACCTATAACATTGGCAAAAAGTCAAGATATAATACTTTATTGTAAGGAGCTAGCTTACTGTATCGTGCGTGGAGCTAGCCCTCTAGGGTCCAACGCCATCTCTCCGCTCGCAAATTGAAACGAAAGGTGTCCAATAAACTCCGCGCCCTCGCTGGAATTCGGGAACAAAGTTCTGTCGGTGAATATTGCATGCGGCTATTTCACGACAAAGCAGCGGAATCAGCCCCTAGATAAACGACATTCCACGTGGAAAATACGCTGAAAATACGCATGGAATATTGGGTCACACGAAACTGATAAATTTCACTGTTGTTGAAGTGAAAAGTTAACTTGTTTAGGCGCGTTGAGCATTTTTGAGATGAAAAAAATCACTGAACTTGCGACACTAATGTAACGTTACGTTACATTAGTGTCGCAAGTTCAGTGATTTTTTGTTACCATTCGGCAAACTTCGCTAAAAGTCGGGGTCTGCCGGCATTTCCCACCGCGCGCCACATCCCGTCCGCAGGCAATCAAATAGCATTTTTAATTGTTTTTAACCTCACATTTTCTAACTCGTGTTTCCAATGCTGGGCATTAGGCAAGGGCTCGAGTTTTCTAAGTTATTCTGTCTAACGCCATTACGAGTAGTACCTACAAGGCTACGACTGATTGTCACTGAAAGTATACTGCTCGCCGCTAAATCGCTTGCGTGGTCCATCGCGCGTAGTTACTTAGTGAATGCACGTAGCACATCTATTAGTATAATATAATTTACTTCAGATTATTTCGCTTTCAGGATAAGAAATAGTCTATTCAGAGTATGAGATACCTCTGTAACATCTAAATACATTCAGCTGATTCAGCGTGAATATTTTATAAATACACATATGTATATGATAAAGAGGGGCGCTACTGTGCCACGGTTCATATCGGTTCTATGTTTACATTGAAATTAAAATTGTATCTTCACGTAAAACAGTGCTAAAAGTGATATAAAACGAATAAAAGGACTAAATACACTAAATAATTATAAAGACTCAGTGCCAAAACACATAACCAGTGCAAAATAATCAAAAATAACCAGTGACATTATATCTTCAAATAAGCAATAATCTGCTAATGTTAACAACCTAAAGTGACTGAAAACAGCGAAGCGAACATCAGATACACTTGTTCCATAAACAACAGGTCAGCTTATTGATTAATTACTAAAACTTTATTTACTTAGCCTTCGAAATCAAAAACTACAAGTCACTACAGGAAATTATTTGAGTATAGCTCCATCTATCGACAGACGGCCGAACCAAATAACTACTAACTTTTCGATCTTTAATATCGATTGCAAGATACGAACTAACGCCTCCAATCACCACAAGAGGGCGCTAAATTTAACTACTGAAGAAAGTATTTGGAAACAATGGAAGAACTCACGGCTATGATCAGAAACATACAATACAAATTTGATGAACAAACAAAAGAAATTCGCGACATGAAAACAAGCATACCTCAAATCATAAACGATAATATAAATGATAAATTTGCAAACTTAGAATATAAATATCATGAACTGGAAAAAACTGTGGAAGAACAGAACCGACGGCTCCAATACCTAGAAAGGAAAAGTAGAAAAAGGAATATTTTATTCTTTGGAATTGAAGAAAAGGAAAAAGGCTATCATGATCTTCAAAAAACAATTCTAGAAATTATAACTCAATACATGGAAATAAACTGTAACACAAATAATATAGAAGAAGTGAGGCGATTAGGCAGAAAACAAGAAAATGGGAAAATAAGACCAATTATTGTTACTCTGAGCACGATGGGGATTAAAATTCAACTTTTAAAAAATAAAAAGAAATTAAATGACTCACCATACTATATCAAAGAAGATTTCCCACCTGAAATAATCGAAGAACGCAAAAAACTGAGCACACAGCTGTTAGAAGAAAGAAGCAAAGGTCGGAAAGCATTCTTGAAGTATGACAAGCTTATAGTCATTCCAGAAGAAAATCATAATTACCCGAAAATCCCTAACAGAAATCAAAATTCCAACAAGAGAAACCTATCAAAATCCCCAGAACCAGTCGATGGAAACCTCAACTCAGGAAAAAATACTACGAAGAAACCTTTCAAGAAACATTATCCAAATATCCATCAATACATGATCAGAACAGAACCCTCGCCAAGCTACAGCACAACACACACAGCGATGGCTGTCCCGTCGGCGACGCCGGCGCCTCCACAAGCCACAAACAAGAATAAATATTGACAGAAAGCGACCTCTCAAAACGTACCCCCACCACGGCTGGTCACCGCGGGGGCCAAAGACCAAAACCCTCCACTCCAACCGCTCTACATTTGTACATTCAACACAAGATCACTCTTATCAAACGAGAGATTAATAGACCTCAAACAAGCAATAGCAGAAATAAAATATGACATCATTGGCCTATCAGAAATAAGAAGAACAGGATACAATATAATTGAAGACGATGATCATATATTCTGCTATTTTGGAGAAACAAAGGGACATTACGGAGTCGGTTTTCTCATAAAGAAAAATTACAAGCAAAATATAGAGAGCTTTATTGGATTATCTGAAAGAATCTGCATTCTAAATCTAACATTTACTCATACGAAAATGTCAATTATCCAGGTTCACGCTCCAACCATTGATGCAAGCAATAACGATGTCAGTAAATTCTACAAACTACTCCGACAAGCACAAAGACAAAGCTATAACTAACAAATAGTGCTAGGTGATTTTAACGCACGAGTTGGACAACGTTTAACTGGCGAAGAAAGAATCCTAGGTAAATACTGCTACGGGAAAAGAGATACTAGAGGTGAAATGCTGCTAGAGTACTGCTGGGAGAACAAACTATTTATTACGAATAGTATATTTAAAAAAAACACCAAAAATATGTGGGCGTGGATGTCACCCAAAAAGAACAAAAGTCAAATAGACTATATATTAACTAACAAGAAATCAAACATCACAAATATCGAAATCATAAGCGGTCTATCCTTTTCCAGTGACCACCGACTCCTACGAAGTACCGCTCTAGTATCAGGAATAAAGAAAAGTAGAGCAAAGTTCACCAACAACTCCAACAAAATAAAAACAACAGAAGAAAAACAGCAATTCATTAAAACCCTAAACTCGAAGATCAGCACCATAAACATAGAAGAAAACGATGATGTAGAGACTTTCTACAAGAAAATAAAACAAACAATATGTGAAAGTCTGAGCGGAGTACAAAAGTCAAAAACAACAAAACCAAATTTCATCACAGACAATATTAAACTTATGATAGCAAGAAGGAAAGAATTAACTTATAAGAAAAATATAACAAAAGAAGAAAGAGAAGAACGTAGCTATCTATACAAAAATATTCACAAGTTCATTAAGAAGGAACATGAAAAATATAGAATACACACAATTGAAAACTTCCTTAGAACATCAGGTAGTTTGAAAAAAGGTTTCAAAGCAATTAATACAACCAAACAATGGATCCCCAGCCTTAAGAAGACCAAACTCATAGTAAAACATTCTCAAGATCTAAAATATTAGAAACAGCGACATCCTTTTACAGAAACCTCTACTCTACGCAACACACTTACCACAAAAACCCAACTTACAGCCTAGACTCTACCACTCTTAGTAGATTTTCCACGCAAGAAATAATCAAGAAAATGGAAAGCTTAAACACGGACAAAAGCGACGGTCCGGATGGCATCTCAAGCGAAGTTATAAAAACAGGAAGATTTCTACTTGCCCCACCTATTACTCTACTATTTAATATGATTCTAGACAACAAAAAAATACCAAATGAATGGGCTGAATCAGACATTATCCTTCTGTATAAAAAAGGTGATCCTGCTAATATATCAAATTACCGACCAATCAGTCTACAACCCAACATATACAAATTATTCGCCTCCTGTCTCGAAGAGCGCCTAGCAACTTATATTGAAAAATGTCAACCTCCAGAACAAGCCGGTTTTAGAAAAAACTACTCAACTACAGATCACATCCACACACTAGATTTAATAATTGAAAAGTACGAAGAACATAAAAGACCAATCTACTTAGCTTTTATAGATTATGCGAAAGCGTTTGACACTATATCTCATGACAGTATGTGGAAAGCTTTACACGAATGCAACATACCCGCAGAAACTATCGAGCTTATAAAATATATCTACAGCAAAAGTACAAATCGTGTAAAGATGGAAAATAAGGGCTCTGAAATTAGAATATGTAGAGGCGCCAGGCAAGGAGATCCGCTCTCTCCGAAAATTTTCATAGCTGTACTGGAGAGTGTTATGAAAAACTTAAACTGGAAAAGAAAAGGTATCCACATCAAGGGCGAATACTTAAGTAATCTACGATTTGCTGACGACATTATACTTTTCTCAGAAACAGCAAATCAATTAGAAACTATGGTTAATGAGCTGAATAATGCGAGTCGCGAAATTGGGTTAGAACTGAATACCGCGAAAACAAAGATCATGACTAATTATGAAGAAAGACCCATCAAAGTTAATCATACCTCGCTTGACTATGTACAGGAATACATATACTTGGGCAAACAAATATCCTTCAAAAAATCTAGACACCATGATGAAATAAAAAGACGTATAAACCTTACATGGAATAAGTTCTGGAGCATAAAAGAAATATTCAAATCAAACCTTCCTATAAAGCTTAAAAGAAAAGTGCTGGACTCTTGCATACTGCCATGTCTCTCCTATGCCTGTCAAACATGGATCTATAATAAGTACACAACACAGAAAATTCAAGTTTGTCAAAGATCATTGGAAAGAAGCATTTTAAATTTAAAGAGAAAAGATAGAGTCAGAAACAGAGACATAAGAGAGATAACAAAAGTCATAGACGCTCTAGAACATTGCCAAAAACTCAAATGGAGATGGGCCGGCCATATAGCGCGAATGGACAATGATAAATGGACCAAAAGAGTAACCACATGGCAAGGCCCACTACATTATAAAAGAAACAGGGGCAGACCGAAAGAAAGATGGTTGGACGAAATAAAGAAAACAGCAGGCGAGAACTGGACAAACAAAGCAACGGATAGAGAAACTTGGAGTAAAATGGAGGAGGCCTTTACTCATTGAGAGGTCCTTAACACTACATTTTAGTTAAACGCCTATTATTACTTATTACATTTAAATGCATGAATTTATTACTAAGTATTATATTATCTGAATTTGTTTTTTTGCTTTGAATCTATTAATGTATTTTTTATTTAAGTAAATTAATGTAATTATTATATTTTTTTGTGTAAGATATGTTAAGGAAATAATAAAGGTTATAATAATAATAATAATAATATATATTATTAGTGTGATTTACAAATATTTGCCTACTGTAAATACTCACCATATAAACCGGATAAATGCGAACCGCATTCGATAGTCCCATTCCCAACTTTTCATGTGACACAGATATGAAAACAAAATTGATGACAAGTGAACCGAAACTCGCGAATTGGAAAATATTGACAGTGCTGTGATCAATCAAAACGTAATTCCGCTACTCTTGAAACAGATTTTGCATGTACATTCACCAACAAAAGTTAAATAACTGTATCGGTATTATCATTATATAATCTGTGGTGTTTAATCTCTGTGAAATTAGTTAGAATCGTAATTTTGTCTTTAAACAGGCTGTTATAACACTACAAGTCATAACATGGTAATAAAAAGGCATATTAAGCATAATTTGAATTTTCAGCGACTGTACATGTCCGAAATTAAGTTTGCGCAGTGAAACTAGATGCGACAAACAAGTGATAAACAAACACGGGCTTAACGCAGATCGGTTCACATTTAGAACCATATGAGATATCTGATAATGACCTATACATTAGCACTAGTTCGCCTATGTATCATGTTATTAGAGCTTTTTTTGTGAGGAATGGGTCGGCTCTTGACCTCGAAACTTACATAGGCAAGAATGAGGTCTACGATGGAGCGAGCCTACCCAGAAGGTGCCTATTAACTCTCTTCTTGA
Source organism: Epirrhoe alternata (assembly GCA_963565295.1). Lineage (NCBI taxonomy): Eukaryota > Metazoa > Arthropoda > Insecta > Lepidoptera > Geometridae > Epirrhoe > Epirrhoe alternata. Next base: position 3,275,126 of record OY751381.1, on the reverse strand, counting down.
AAACAACAGGGCGATAAAAACAAGAGTTCATTGAAATTGCACTACTTTATAGAGAGAAGCAGACAATTATTTTGCGAAATTTTTTTGTCGAGAAACTTTAAATGCACCAATTCCAAATGCGAAGTCGCGCAAAAGCCTGATACGCACTTGGTTTGTATATTTTACGTCGTGGTAAAAAAACTGGTAGTAATATAATTGCTATTTAATTGTGGCCAATGGAAACTCCTGAACTTGTGCTAGCCATGCTTATTATGTGACGCGACAACGTGGTCATTTATTAAGCGTATATTGAAATTAAGAGTCGTGTTGAATTTCTTGTTAATACCTTTATAGCTCCGCTATTTTTTTTATTATTTTATGCTACGTCGTAGCACACTATTATGTCGTAGCACAATGCTACAGCGTAGCACTTCAGCTACAGCAAACCCTATAATCTTACCCCATAACGATTTCAAATTGATTCATTCACCTGTAACCATTTGTTCTGCCGGCGTTATTCACGTCGCCCATATTTTACTTTAAGTCTGAGCCTACTAAGAAACAACAAGCGTATTTTGGCGGTCGTCTTGCGATGATGAATTTTAATTACCTAGTAACACCTCACATAAACACTGATAAGAGATTGGTAGATCGTTTAAGTTAATCAACGTTAGAAACGGTCCATGAGGGCACGCTGAATTGTGTGTCCCGGTTATTTAAGTCGTCAAGCCATGACGGAGGCCTTAAGGCGGCCTAAAAACTTCGTCACCAGAGTTGGCCACTGACTCATAAGAACTAACTTATAAGGACTCATAAAGTAATTTAAGTAGAAAGACATTATAGTGAGATAAGTATAAAATTAAGTTGAAAATAAAAAAACGTGTTTGTTAGAGTTTTTCATTTTCATAACTTTTTATTAGTTTTTGTTGGCATTGCTTTTAGCGGCGATATATTTTGGAACACCAATGCTTCTTGCCTTATTGATTCCAGCTCAATAACTGTAGGTCAGCGTCTCAATGAAGACGTATTACAATTGATTGCACTGCTCAAGTGTGGCCCGAAGCTAATTTATAAACAATTTGCAAGGTGTGGTTCAAATTGTTTTCAATCACATTGAGTAACCTTAATTTGAGCACAAGTAGAACGTCATTTACTCGATACCATTATGGCATACCATTCTTGCGCCTTGCTTTCTCAAACTCAAGGGAGCAGGAACTAATATTTTGTGGCAAGAGGCAAGAATGGTATGCTATAATGGTATCGTGTAAATGGCATTCTAGAATATATAGGTGTCTCTGGAAAGACTGTCAAGCAGACCAGACATGCGACACCTTTTGGACTACCAGAATTATCCCCATGTAGGTACCTACCGACATAAATAATCGTGTGTCACACGTCGTCGCCGACACTGCGTGCTAGTACATAAGTTTATTTTATGTATCTTAGATTAAGGTATAGATTAATTTTAAGTATTTAACATCTTGTGCTTGACTAATGTTGTATGAAATAAATGATATTATTTTATTTTTTATTTTATAAATAATAATAATAATACATAATAAATAAATAATGCTAGACTTTTCACACAGCATCATCTAGCCCCAAAGTAAGCAGAGCTTGTGTTATGGGTACTAAGATGATAAGATCAGCTACTTTTTGTACTTTGAAAGTTATTCATATTTTTGTAACTTTTTATCATTGAAGAGTTGCAAAACCATTTCAAAAGTGAAAAAGTTGAAAAAAGTCCTTCATTGATTTGTATGCTGCTAACGTATAGGTATCTATCACCTCATTCACTCTTACACAATCTCCGTCGATCAACGTTTTCTTGACCCGTGGCCGTGACACTGGCAACCATAGTGACCTTGATGCTTATCAAATATTGAAACAATGGAATTTGTACAGCTCGTGCTAACGCTCTCCACACAAACCAATTGTCTTAAAATAATATTCGCAGCAACCTAAGTAAACATCATTTGTATGGCCCCTAGAAACTAATGCTAGCAAATATGAACTGTTTAGAGCTATGTCAACATTTCAGGCGTTTGTTATACCCCAGGTTATACTCAGGTCAAATTAATCTAACCTCACGTTCACACTTACAAACAAGTTACCTTGGGAATTCAATACATAATTAGATACTTGTTTTATATGAGCAAACATATTTGACCACCTCTGGGGCGCAGTTGGTGAAAGCCTGTTTGGGACGCAGAAGGTTGCGGGCTCGATCCTCGCCACGGGATAAATGTTTGTATGATCTGCAAATATTTATCTCGGGTCTGGGTGTTTCTATGTATAATATGTATAATAAAAATAAAATAAATAAATAATGCTGGGAATAATATGTATTTACAAACAAAAAGTATATAAGTAGTATATCAGCTATCTGATTCCCATAGTACAAGCTTTGCTTAGTTTGGGGCTAGATGATGCTGTGTGAAATGTCCAGCATTATTTATTTATTTCTACAAGGTAGTATTTTCCGCGCCTTGGTAAACACAGTCGTAACCAAGTTTTTTTATCATTTTCCCAAACTAGTTTTAAATAAAAAAGTAAATTATATTTAGATAAATTCCGTGCCATCTGGACCAATTCTATATGCAGAGGAGAAGGATGAATGGAGGGACTATGCCCAGCTCGGGGACATTCAGGGTTTCATCATCATCATCATCTACAGCTTATTGTCACCCACTGCTGGGCATAAGCCTCCCCGCTCAAACGCCACTACACTCGGTCCTGTGCCTCTTGCATCCATTTTTTCCCTTGCATAGTCACAATGTCATCAAAATTCAGGGCTTATATAATAATAATATGTAGAATACATGTTTTGTAGCTCCTTGTGAGCAGGTCAGATGGGAGTTTGTCATACTAAATTCAAGAACTATCCAATCCAATGTCCATTTCGATCTAATGTTATAGACAGTCACTCTTGGTAGCCAATTTCGGTAGAGAATCTCTTGACCCCTTACAGAACTTTGAGTATAATTTTCTGCTAGACTTACATTGCATTGTGATACTTTGAATTCCTGGACAAGTCTTATTCCCAAACTAAGGAGTGAAATTCCTGAAACATAATGATTCGGAAGACCCAACGTCCAACGATTATCTTATTTTTTTTACCTATTCTGCAAACTCTGTCCTTGTTTCTGACAACCAAATAAACATCTCCATAAGATCTTGAGAGACTCAATCTGATAAAATATCTATCGGGCTTTGAAGATATTATAGAATCGTAAAAAATAAATTAGAGTCCGATAAGGATACAAATACAAAAGTAAGTAGATTTCAAACAGTAATATTTTAAACAGAAATCTCTACAAAAATCCAGGGTTTACGTCGGTTTGTGCGTGGGACAAAGCAGCGGAAGAAACATACAACCCCTGGCTTTGCGATGAACACACACAGAAGAAGATTGCAACGAGGTTAAAAAATAATGCACTGACGGGACGCTGCGCTGTAGTGGAGTGAAAAAAGTGAAATAGAATTCCTCAGAACCTAAATTATCATCTCATCGTAATCTATCCCATCTACAGAAAAGACATGGCCAATATGTGTGAAGCTGACTAAGCTGCGGGCACAGAACTGTAGTAAGTAAGTTCGTATGAGTCAGTGGCCAACTCTGGTGACGGAGTTTTTAGGCCGCCTTAAGGCCTCCGTCATGGCTTAACGACTTAAATAGCCGGGACAGACAATTTAACGTGCCCTCCGAAGCACGGAAGCGCTCAGATGAAAATGCCACTGGCGGTCACCCATCCACTTACAGACCGTTTCGTAGGTTGCTTAACTTCGACGATCTATTAAGAACGACAAAATCTTTTAAGTACAATAAAAAAGTTAGCTGCCCTCAATGCAGTCATTTATTCATTTTGAGACAATTGTACTCAAAAAAAATAGAACAGTTAATAGCTACATCTGTCGCTTGATTGGGCAGCTAAAATCAATGCGGTAAATGTCACTTTGATATTGAGTTGAGAGAGAGCTGTGTATTATTAAATAAATACCACCTTTTGGGTAGGCTCGCTCCATCGTAGACTTCATTTTTGCCTATGTTAGTCTCGAGGTCAAGAGCCGACCCATTCATCATAAAAAAAAATGTTTTCCAATGTGTTTCAAATGGCGGTTTATTTCCTCGTATGTTTCCAGCAGGTATCAAGCGCAGGTGGCTCCGAATGATACCGCAATAACAGTGAAATAAAACTAAACTATTGCAGCTCCAAGACGGCCTTTGTACGGGAGCTTTTGTATATAACTTAAATGTCTTATTGGTCAAGTAATGCCTTCCTTTACGAAACAACCTGAAATGTGTGCTATTTTGCAAATAATGTTTTAATTTTAAGTTAAATAGATTTTGTAAATGCGAATAGTGTGTGAAAGAAGTAAGTGCTGATATTACTACTGAAACATTCTTGGCATAGCGAGTTGTGAGTGAATGATGACGGTTGATATGCAAGAGATGCGAGGTCGATCAATTATCAACTTTAATCGAACAACTATTTTTTCGTTTGCAAGCATGTGAAAATGAAATAGGTACTTAATGACAGTTAGGTAGATAATGATCCTACAAGGCCCCCTGTGTCAAAGGTATCAGAGACTACGACTACAATAATGATCTTATTCCATTCTTCTCGTAACTATAATAGGATGTATTCCTACTTATGTTTCCTATTTGATTTTGGTTTTCATTTTGTTTCAAATTTTTTGTTAAATAATTAGTGCTATTATTCAAGCAAGCTGTCACTTAGGTTCAATATGTGAGAACATGTTAATGGTCAATAGTTATAGTTTTAGTTACGTACATAATTTCTAACGACTGTTTGTTTTCCTAAGAAATAAAAATAAATAAATAAATAAATGTATTAAACTTTGAATCAGACTAATAACACCCATATCTTTAGTCGTAATCTCGACCTCGACTAAACTTCTACTCAACGTCCAAGTGAATTTTGGCATACCAAAATGCAAGCATACTTGGACGTAAAAAAATCCTCCAGTCATTCTTGCGTTATTTATATACATTTATTAGAAAAAGTACAGAAATTAACTGTCATATAAGGTAGGTCGCGACGTACCTTAAGATTGAGATACAATAGTTGAGTGGAGGATGAGTCGAGATCTAGAAAACAACTAAAGATATGGGTGTAAGACCGAACGAGGATACATCGGTGCAACGAACTCCATAGAAACAGCCGCATCCAATGTCGATATGCAACAAAATTACCTTTTGTATGTAACCACTCACATTTCAAACTTCCACGGCAGCATTTGACGCGGAGTTGTTCCGACACAAACAAGACCCAACAAGCCTTTGTTTCACAAAGCCCATTAATGACATCTCTATGAAAACACCATACAGAATGCAATACTGTCAGGACCACTGGTGTACTGCAGTAAATTAAAAATAATGATATAAATAATGAAGGACTTATTATACCGACGTTATGAATCCAATTTATAGGATGTCGGTCGATGAAGTTGGATCCTTCTTGATAAATAAGACTAGGTTTTTGGGACACTGTGCGTCCGCGCGCACTGTGAGACCTCATAGTACCTAATGTTTGTGAATACCGGCCTTAAACAACAAGCAGGATGTAATGTTAAACAAAATATTTTAATTTAGGTCTGTCAAACTAATCCATAAACTCAGTTTATAGCCCACATTTTACTGAGCCCGATAGCTCTAATAAAAATGATATTCTTTCTTTACCTATCAAATTGCAGTTCCGATATCAAAGGGTACCGTTGAAGAAGACACGGACACACGTGGACCGTACGTCTCAGCGTCTCACGTATCAGGAGATTTCTATTACCGGATTGTTCCACGAAGATTTTTTTGTTATAAAAAATATTGTCTCTATTTTTCATTTTTGCCCGTGGTTCTGATGGTTCTCACAAAACGAAACGACACCCCACTTGAAATGAACTCGTATTCAGCTAATAAGGGTTGTACAATCTAATTACCTATACACGCTTTACAGGAATGCAATGAAAATACTCTCTTTGAATCATAAATAAGGTTTTTAAGTAAAGTCGCCTAATACGGTAAAAACATAGGTACAATGTTGGCCTATTTAAAATACCACAAATATTGCATTTTACACAAGAGTACACTTTATTTCCTTCTGTGTTGCTAAAGCTTAGGTTTACCTGATAGAAAAATAGTATAATCATTCATGATTTAAATTATATGACACCATTTCGAAGTTATTCCCTACAACATTGGATTCGGTACCGTAAGACCAGCGGTTGAACCACGCCCCGCGGTTCTTTTAGTACAAATGACAGGCGGTTGCATATTAAAACTGGAAAAGCGGCCCGCCACGCGGCTAACCGCCCCGCGGTTCAACCGCTAGTGCGTAAGAGCGCTAATACAATACGTAATCTATCACAAGGACTTTTTATGTAGTCTGACTGTATTTATTGTAGCCACAAATAAGTAAGTAGCGCCTAGCCATGTTACAAATCGCAATAGAATAGAAATTGAATCGACAGATAACGCTGAGACTCCACCAGGGTTCGGCATTAATTGTCAAAACTGTAAGACGCATGATCTGTCGATTCGATTTCTATTCTATTGCGATTTGTAACATGGCTAGGGGGGCTGGTCCGACTCTCACTCAGTTTTTTTCGAATAAGCAATTCAAAAATGGAACATCAAAGGCGTTAATTATGAATATCAGCCACAAAGGCTTGCGTCATGTAGCTGGCGAACGGCAGTTGTAAAACTTATTTCTGGCAATTTCTTACAATTTGGGGCAACTAATAAATTTACGCGTCCCCATTTCTTCAGGGGATTACGTCGCCTTTGATGTTGGGAGCCACTTGGCGAGTGTACGCACTCCAACCACATGATTAGAAGGCATTTACTCTGAGATAGAGTCACAGATAACGCGATAGTTCTTAGCTACAAACAGCAAAAGTCTCACTTTAGGACCAAGTCGAAATAAAAATACTACTAATAAAAGAAAATTTCGTGGTTATAAACGAGTAGGACAATGTTGGCGGGGTAGGAATGTTTAAACTTACTTTAAATCTGATGGACATAACTTAGTTTGGGTTTGAAATGTATAAGTAGCCCTTATAATATGCAGGGTGCTCCAAACAGAAAAAAATCCGTGGACCCAGAGGTATCCGATAACATACATGGGGATGTATGTTCCCCGATTCTTCTAGTTTTTGAGATGAGAATGCTTGGCCGGAAGTTAAAAAAAGTACCATAACATGACTACTGTTACTAAAAATACACATAATAAGAGTTACATTTGCAAATGTGTGAAGGATGACATGAGTAAGAAAGGAGTGAGTGTTGAGATGACGGCTGATAGAGGAGAATGGAAGAAGAACACATGTTGTGCCGACCCCACATAAAGTGGGAAAAGGCAGGGAGATGATGAAATTCAATGCAATTTAAAATATAATCTAAATTCAACTACCATAAAGCTCAATTCACACTTCACTCTGATTCAAAGTGACATTGACGCCATTCACTAGCGAATAGCTATAGGGAGCGAAATGAATATTAAATGACGTTATTTTGTTTTGGTTTGGGGCTGGACTAGGGACCACACCCTCGTTTAAAGAACTGAACAATGCCTATTCTTTCCAAAACGTGCTCTCAATACTTAGGGTACGATCAAAGGCTTTCAATCTTCAGACTCTCCATCTTCAGTTTGCCCCGTTTTAACCCTCGGTTTTTGTAGAAAGAAATACTTTACATCATGTTAGGTAGTTTCATCATCATCATTTCAAATGTAGGTTCTACTTATAATGTATTTCATAATTTAACTAAAAGAGAAGTTAACCTGATCGCACACTCGTCCGCCCCGTACGCGCCGCAGTCATTTTTCTGTACAAAAAATGCTGATGACGTAATAATAAATCGTAAGAAAGTAAAAATCTGTTTATTTCATAGTGTCATTAAAACGATCTTGCAAAGCCTTTTTGGGGCTTTAGGATGCATGAACCGCTAAAATGCGGTCGTAAAATTCTGAAACTACCTCAGTCATATTTGTGAACTCATTTTCGGAATTTATAAAAATAATTGTAATAACATTTACTAAAACTTAATCTCTCACGATTCCGGGAAATTCAAACTGGCTGCTTAGCTGAAACAAAAGAAAACATAATTTGAAGTTTAAGACCCCTCGCAGACTACAAACTTTCTATCGGCCGATAGTTGAGACGGAATATACTTCGGCTCGTAATGAGTATGGAGAAGTATAGCCCGTCTCAACTATCGGCCGATAGAAAGTCTGTAGTCTGCGAGGGTCCGAACGTTCTTCTGACCAACCCCATAGACATAGGTAAATATGTGACCTTTGGATCCCCCTAAGACCCCTCGCAGACTTCGGCTTACTTCTCCATACTCATTACGAGCCGAATTATGTTCCGTCTCAACTATCGGCCGATAGAAAGTCTGCAGTCTGCGAGGGGTCTAAAAGATCAAATACCTAGTGTGGATAAAGCAGTGATCCTGTTTCTTTCCGTAAGTTACTTGTTGATTGGACATCATAAACGACATGACAGCTTTATTAAGAACATCATAGAAGGAAAAGTGGAAAGAAGACGAGGAAGAGGCAGGCCTAGGATCTCATGAGTCAGATAAAGGAGAAGATCGCTGTCATGGTATAAAGAAGTAAAGGAATCCGCATTGGAAAGGGAGAGGTGGAGGAAGTTGCATCATTGCACCGACAAGAGCTGAGCTCTTTACTTGTTACTGCATGTAAGGACTCTCCTTTCACCAATTTGCAGATTTGCTTGGTTCAAAAAAACTAGTAAGTAAGGTCGTATGAGTCAGTGGCCAACTCCGATTCACGAGACGTCCATTTGGTAGACATTCAATGGGAATGGACGCATTGATTTCAATCCGTTCGGAAATCCAGAGCTGGACGTGTCCAAGATGTTTTAATCATTCGCGGAACTATTTTGGAAGACGACCACTCTCTTTGGATTGGTGGATGTATCGTAAATGGCCTAAGGCCTCCTCCTTAATGACTTTAGCCGGGACCGACAATTTAACGTGCCCCCCGAAGCACGGAAGCGCTCAGACGAAAATGCCACTAGCTGTCACCCATCCACTTACAGACGCTTCTTGAAAAAAAACTGACACGACTAGAAGTTTCGGCAATAGATCATTCAGCATAAAACGAAGAACCGTTTAACTAAAATAAATTGAAAATAATTAACTTTAATGAAAAGCCGTGGGGGGCGTAACTACGGCCTATCAAAATGCAAATTACTTTAGTTAACTTCAAGTTTATAAATCGAAGCATTTGTTGGATGCCTAACAGACTCGTTAGCAGGTTTTATGCGAATATAGGCCCAGACTTCAACTAGTCTTTTTAGTCTATGGCTTAGATCTTATAGACGGGATGCGCCTTACCTTGTGATTTCCCCTCTGCCAAAATGTACATGATTCCAAAACATGTGTCGCAAGAGTGTGCGTAAAAATGAGGATGTATTGTCATTTTTTATGCAAGTATGTAAGTAAAAGCGGAGAAAGAAATATTTATATGTACCACACAAGACTAGCTGATATTTGTCCCAGAAGACCTATTGGATGGATTTTTTAACACAAAGATAAAAAAAACACTGAAATCGTTTAACCAATTAAGAGTTTTTGCGAAACTAATAGAGATTCGTTTCATAAAAAAGGAAGAATTAGATAAAATCTATGAATGAGTCTTTTATTGGAGGGGGTGAGGGGAGAGCCTTTACCCAGATGTGGGATGAAATAGGTTGACAAAAAAATAATTGAAATAACTGTCTCTAGGTACTCACAAGTCTTTTTCAGCTTCACGATCTTATCAACAGCCGACGAACCAACATTCCATAGCTCCTTCGCAATAAGGTTCATGAATGTCTTATTTGAGTACACGAAGTCCATAGCTTTCCCTACCAAGACATCCGTGGTACTCATATCAACATTTGCATTCTTCTTCAGTTCAGAGTTGAAATCCGTCAGAGTTTTGTAGGAATTGGTACAATGTATAAAGAGAATAATGAAAAAGTATTTTGCTCGTGGTAACATTGCGGGCTCCTGTGCTTGAATGTAATAAGGTTATTGGAGTAAAGGTTATCTACAGTGTTCAGTAAACAAAGAGTAATGAAGACAGAATTGAATGCATGACCGATAGGTATGATCATAGGTACGATTTTTACTAAAACACCAATGTGTAGATATGTTGTACCTACTGAAATCATGTTTTTGTATACATTTTAGAAGACTTAATAGTATCTATCAAAATTTTCGATTACGGCGGGATTTGAACCAGCAACGATCAGACAATCCTAAAGCCGGAGTGCCTTACCGCTCGGCCACGGAACCCTAATCGTCGCAATCGATGTTTCTGATAAGCTCATATTTATCGGTTAATAGTACCTAAGTATTCCGATAGACTGCGATGGACTACCTTTGATGACAAAGCTAATTATGGGTTCGGAAATCTTTACAAAACGTATGAAAAAGTCATATTTAGAAATAGATTTGTACAGGATTTTATCGCGTTTCCTTTAACATTTACCGACGTTTCGTCTGTGTTGAAACAACCGTTGACCAACCACGGTTGTGATAAAAATCCTGTACATTTCTAAATATGTATTGTGATCGCGAAATAAGAAAGACATCTTCGCGATTAGTATGAACAAGGTTAGTACAAAATCTGCTTACGGGGTGTATTTACCATGTTTAATGATTCTTACTCTGAGTGTGTTTGCTATGTAGGATGGTTTCTTAGTATTATGTGTTCCTCGTAATATACACAGAACTGAGGAAGAAAACATTTTACCTACTTGCCATTGGCCAGGCCATGGCTTTGATTTACCTACTATAAGAACCACATCAAATCATATTTTAATGTTATACTATTCTTGGTAGCTTATAATCATAATGATGTAAAGTAGTTTATTTTGTAGGAGTATCTAAAAGGAATCAGCAGGATAAGTTAAAATATCATAAAAAACCGGTTCCATACCACTATCGGCAAAAAAATCATCAAAATTTGTTATAAGGGAGCCCCTTAAATATTTATTTTAGAATAGAATAGAAGAATATTACTTTATTGTACACCAAAAAGAAAGAAACACAATAGTAACAAAAACAGTTCTTAATTAATGTGCAACAATGGGCGACCTTATCGCTGAAAGCGATTTCTTCCAGGTAACCTTTGGATGGATAGGATAGAAAATTACATGGAAAGGACGGTGGCATTTTACTCTGTTTTTTTAGTATTTGTTGTTATAGTGGCAACAGAAAAACTCAATCTGTGAAAATTACAACTGTATAACTACACGGTTCATGAGATACAGCCTGGTGACAGACGGACAGACGGAAGGACTTGGAGTCTTGGTGCATTTACACGGTGCGATATGATTTAGCATCGCACGCCAATTTTTCCCGTGTGAACGCTCATCGTATGCGATGTGTCTTAGTATGCGATGTGCCGTCGGGACTTACTTAGTGTTTTGCGATGCGGCATCGGTAGCTCCGACGCGCCGTCGGAGAACAGAGTAGGGTTACCATACTAAAAATTGGAAACCCGGACAAATGCCAGACAAAATATACGATTTAAATGGAAACGCACGTGGCTTACAACATATTATGTTGGTACCACGTGAGTGAAGCCACGGTGCGTTCCGCAAGCTCACATACCTAAATGTAGACATTGATATTTTAATGTTCAATATAATAGTCTTAATAACGAGAATTTCATTATTTTTCTACATAAAAAAAATCTTGTAAGTACTTATTTTGTATCATAATATCTTAGAAAAATCTAAATAAAACGACAGGTCTGGAGAAATCTTAACGTATGGTTACTGTAAAATGGGCGGATTATAGGGGCGTATGCCACAGAATAAGTTTCATAGTTACCTAGACTTTTACTAACTGCGGAAGAGCGTACAATATTTAGTAGATTGTAGCGTTGTTAAATTTCAACAATGTTCTCAAGGGATCGTTAGTGGAGTGGTCTAGCGTGCGGTTTCCAAGAAGAGACATGCTGGTTCAATTCCTTGCACAAAAAATTTTTTTGCATTTTTTTTTATTTTTGCTTCTCTAGAATTTTTTTTTTTTATGTTAATGGTGAACATCTCAGTTTCATAAACTTTTTAATAAAAACTAAAGAATATAAAATTAAAATTCAAGGTCCGAACAGAGTACTTACTTAGATGGTAATTTTACCTAATACTATTTTACCTAATACTAGCTGTCCGCCGCGGTGTTACCCGCGATCCCTCGGGAAAACTTCACTTCCCCGGGATAAAATATGTATAGCCTATGTTCATCGGGGATAATGTAGGATTCTATTGATGAAAGAATTTTTAAATCGGTCCAGTAGTTTTGGAGCCTATTCATTTCAAACAAACAAATCTTTCCTCTTTATAATATTAGTATAGATAAGCTGGCCATTTATTATTATAATAATAGGTAATAACATTAGGGACACAAAAATGTCTGAAATAAAGATTTTTTATTTTAAGGATAATGTAGCTACTCAAATCCTTCAATCCGAAGGTCGTGGGATCGAATCCCGGCCGTGCATCAATGGATTTTGCGTTTCGTAAAATTTATATGCGCTTTAACACGAGCTCTGAACAGTGAAGGAAAACATCGTGAGGAAACCAGTTAGTATTCTAATAGGCGGCGATGGGCTTGCAACCTGTCACGTATGGAATACTAACTTCTGCAAGATGTGGGCATGTATCAAATATGTATTTGTACATGCCTCTGACTACCCCCTTAGACATCTTCAAAGGATCTGGAATATAAAAGATCTGAGAGAATGTCTACCGCGCCTTGGGGATACAGTCGTGACCCTGTTTTTTGTAGCTACTACCTACGAACCTACCTACCTGTGGTACCTGTGGTACCTAATGGTACCGAGATATGTAGGTACATAGGTATGTATAATAACATGAAAATATAAAGCAAAAACTCAAAACTAGGTAAACCTACCTACTTACATATGTGTGTATAATGTAGATATAGGTATCTAAGTAAGTTCGTATGATGGCCGTATATGGCCTCCGAAGCCGACAATTAACCTTACCCTCCCAAGCATGGAAGCTTTCAAATACCACTAGCGGTCACCCATCCATTTACGACGACCATGAGCGTTTCTACAAAGTGACAATGACGCAGTTGCGAGTCTTTCTGTGGGAACTACCTACTATCTACCGTTGACCTAAATAGGTAAGTAAGTAAGTACCTACATTGTGACATAGGTAGGTAAGTACAAATCGCCTCTTTATTGTATTGGAAACATTTCGAAAAACTGGACCTACCTAGTAGGTAGGTCCAGTTTTTCGATTTAGGTAGGTAGGTAACTAGGTAGGTAGTACCTACCTACCTAGTTACCTACCTACCTAGTCTGCTAGGTTATCTAGCCAACTTTACATCCACAACCTACCTGTTTAAACTTTAGTTAGGTACTACCTACAGTTTTTTGAAATGTTTCCAACACTGCGTTTGAACATTGAGCTAAGTAGGTAGGTATATTATTGTCCCCCCCGAAGGATTCCAATCGGGATAAAATATAGCCCATGTTTATCGGGGATAATGAAGGATTCTATTGGTGAAAGAATTTTTAAATCGGTCCAGTAGTTTTGGAGCCTATTCAATTCAAACAAACAAATCTTTCCTCATTATAATATTAGTATGGACCCAGTATGGATAAGCTGGCCATTTATTAAAATTATGGCGAGTGCACGAAAGAGATGGAGAGTTCTTAGTTTGCAATGCAACTACCTTGGGAGAAAAAGAGATGACACAATTTTCTCGGTAAGCGCGTTGTGCATTGTGCAGTACGCAACCTCACGGTCGGTAGCGTCAGCAGATTCAATAGATCATGTTATTGAATATGGAAGTCGAAATAGATAATTTCATTTATAAATTTTAATATTTTAGTTGGTAGGTAGGTGTAATATATTAATATATATTTGGATAAGTAAGTCTTATCTATTTAAAACTAAACTGTATAATGTACAGAGTATATTCATAAACCTTTAATATAATATTTAGGTACGTTACTTATAGCTACTACTACCACTTAAATTATTCAACATTAATTTGTATCTCACATTCACACCACCATACAAATTCAAAAACACAATACAAAAATACTTAGCGTCATTATTCACAAAAAGGATCGTCACGGAGAAGTCGTAGCGCACTTGTTTTTAATGCAGAGAACTGCATTAACAAAAAGTTTTTATATTTTTTGAGATAGGATATTATTGAATTTTTTTTTTGCGTATTTGGAGGCTCTATCTGTTTACAAACAAATACTTCAAATAACTATGGTCTTAATTTTATTGGAACACTTAAAAATACTAAATTTTAGTTTTCATGCAAAATGTATTGAGAATAAGTTTTATTGAAAAATGGTTTTTCAATAGGGACAATTATGGATATTATACTATTATTCAGGAGGAGTTCCATTGAACCGCTCCTAGTTCTAGTCCTACTGCCATCATATTTTAAAGTTTAAAACCACCAGATTTAGTGGAAAATCCACTAAGTTGGCAACACTGCTGAAACGTGAACAGAACACTGACTGAACAGTGAACAACAATGCGCTGCGTAGCGTTGGCACAGAATTCAGAGAGGCGTTGCGTTGGTAGCGTAGTGCGTGCGATGCGATGCGAGGCAAGTAGGTAGGTATGTAATAGGTACCTACCTACCTATTCCTCCAAGTTACATACATCACAGGTATCGCTCGCAGTACCTAGTGCTACTAGTAGCACAGTAGTAGGTAGGTACCTTTTCGCAATAGTGTACCTACTTTTAGGTATGCTAGCCAACTAGCTAGGTAGGTAGATTCAGTTTTTCGAAATGTTTCCAATACAATAAAGATAATCTCAACACCTACCTAGTAGGTAGGTACGTTACACTATTGCGAGAAGGTACCTACCTACTACAGCTGTGCTACCTACTAAAAGTAAGTAAGTTCGTATGAGTCAGTGGCCAACTCTGGTGACGGAGTTTTTAGGCCGCCTTAAGGCCTCCGTCACGGCTTAACGACTTAAATAGCCGGGACCGACAATTTAACGTGCCCTCCGAAGCACGGAAGCGCTCAGATGAAAATGCCACTGGCGGTCACCCATCCACTTACAGACCGTTTCGAACGTTGGTTAACTTCGACGATCTATCAAGAACGACTAAGCAAGCACGACCACGAGCGCTACCTTACCTACTACCTATCCGCAATACGCAATAAAAAAAGGTAACCTAGACAACTTCACATACCTACTAGGTACCTAACCTACCTAGTAGATAGTAGGTAGTTCCAACAGAAAGACTCGCAACTGCGTCATTGTCACTTTGTAGCTTCCATGCTTGGGAGGGTAAGTTTAATTGTCGGCTTCGGAGGCCATATACGGCCATCATACGAACTTACTTAGATACCTATATCTACATTCTACACAACTATGTAAGTAGGTAGGTTTACCTACTTTGAGTTTTTTCTATATATTTTTGTTATTATACATACCTATGTACCTACCTACCTAGGTACCATTAGGTAAACCTACCATAGGTAGGCAGTACCTATCATAGGAACCTACCAACCCAGATGAATATATAACGACACCATCCTCTTACTATACCTACCTTAATTTCGTCATATTGGTAGAGTTGTTTGAATGACCTCTGGTGGGATAGCCCCGAGTTCGAATCCCAGTGGTACAGTAACTTTTTGCTGTTTAGAACCGTTACCGAAGCCTTCACTTTTGTCGGCACACCTGGGAGTGCCACTCAAAGTCAAAGTCAAAAATCATTTATTCAGTAGGACAGCAGGGATCACTTAGAATAGTCTTAAAACTAATTTTACTCCTGTTCTTTCGCGACCAATACCGTGAAGAATCAGAGCAACAAACACGGTCTGGGGCCTATCATTCTTTTAGGTGATCCATGGATCCATTGAGTTGGAGCAAGTCCCAAGATTTTTTGTCATCCAAATAATGAGATATCTTATAATAGGCTTTTTTACAGAGATGACGTTTAATTGTATTTTTAAATTTAGTGATTGATATATTTTGCAATTCGCTTGGGACTTTGTTATAGAAGCTTACACCCTTTAAATGATTAAATAATTTGTATTTGCCTCTAGTGGCACTTTTTATATAAACTCTCTTTGTCTAGATAATGTTGTGGGCTACAATATTATATTACCTGTCATGTATATTTTACCTTCTAAGTACTTAATGGTCATTTCTTACTATTAAGTTCAAATACGCTGTATATTGTAGCTGTTTGTTGTCCCTAATAAATAAAATAAAATAAAAATGTAATTCATATTGTTTTGGTTTTACTCACCCAAGCCAGTACGTACATACTTAATCTGATGAGTTTGCTGACCGTACCTCACAGATTGCACATTTTTAGACTTGTACATTATTTTCCATTTCAGGGCATAATATGACCTTTGTTTTTTACAAAAGTCTGTGCAATATGGTTGCACAATAAATGATAATAATTTCAATTAAGGTTATTGGCAATAACACTATTTATATGTTATACGTACTCATTAGCTAAGTTGCGTGCGTAGGTATTTTGAGCCACACATTTTTCAATTTCATACATATATTTTTTCACGAAAGTTCGTGCAATATTATTGCACAATAAATGGTGAAATAAAAGTTTTGTTTATTGGCAAATCCACTAATTTTTAACTAATCATTAGTGTGTGTGCGTACGTCGGCATTTTGATAACACACATGTAAAGACAACGCCATAGTTTTTGGCGTTCGGGCACATCTAACGATTTAAATCTTTGACATAGGCTATATTTTATCCCGGGGAAGTGAAGTTTTCCCGAGGGATCGCGGGTAACACCGCGGCGGACAGCTAGTATTAGGTAAAATAGTATTAGGTAAAATTACCATCTAAGTAAGTACTCTGTTCGGACCTTGAATTTTAATTTTATATTCTTTAGTTTTTATTAAGAAGTTTATGAAACTGAGATGTTCACCATTAACATAAAAAAAAATTCTAGAGAAGCAAAAATAAAAAAAAATGCAAAAAAATTTTTTGGGCAAGGAATTGAACCAGCATGTCTCTTCTTGGAAACCGCACGCTAGACCACTCCACTAACGATCCCTTGAGAACATTGTTGAAATTTAACAACGCTACAATCTACTAAATATTGTACGCTCTTCCGCAGTTAGTAAAAGTCTAGGTAACTATGAAACTTATTCTGTGGCATACGCCCCTATAATCCGCCCATTTTACAGTAACCATACGTTAAGATTTCTCCAGACCTGTCGTTTTATTTAGATTTTTCTAAGATATTATGATACAAAATAAGTACTTACAAGATTTTTTTTATGTAGAAAAATAATGAAATTCTCGTTATTAAGACTATTATATTGAACATTAAAATATCAATGTCTACATTTAGGTATGTGAGCTTGCGGAACGCACCGTGGCTTCACTCACGTGGTACCAACATAATATGTTGTAAGCCACGTGCGTTTCCATTTAAATCGTATATTTTGTCTGGCATTTGTCCGGGTTTCCAATTTTTAGTATGGTAACCCTACTCGCCGCGATGCGATGGCGAGTTGGATCTCCGATATCGCATCGTAGTGACGACGCGACATCGCATCGCAAGCGCAGTTTGTCGTGTGAATGCGCTAAGTCTAACTCAAGTTGGCACACCGAATGGGCGCGGCCTAGCAAATCCGACGACAAATCGCACCGTGTAAATGCACCTTTAGTAATAGAGTTCTGTTTTACCCTTTTGGTACGGAACCCTCAAAATAAAAGATAGCATAAGAGTTTTCTCATGTTTTTAAAACATTATCTATAACATTCAGCTGTAACTCTTTTCAATTCGCAGTCGAACAAAAATAGCCCTCAATATCCTGCAAAAGGGAAAATGGAATCCCACAATCCCAAGTCAAATTTAAGACGGTGCCCCTGAGCATTGCTTATGTCAGGGCACGAATGGGCTAAGAAATTCAATAAAATATTTTATTTTACAACTATGACTCGAGAAATACACATTCCTTTTGAGTTTTCTAGTTTGGTTGAGCAAAAAAGAGCTGCGGTAGAGAAAATATAGTTTTCTTGCTTTCACTTGCAGATTCACTTTGATTTAGTGACTTTAGACCGCGGGGTAATGTACTCAGATGTAGTAAGTATAAAAAGTAAAAAGTAAAGTAAAAATTTCTATGTATGTATTTTAGTTTCACAATTTAAAAAGAACGATGACCAATTCTTTAGATTTTTGTCTCCTAATTTGCTGTACTCAAAAAAAAAGTCAAAAAGCATTTATTTAGTAGGACCGCTGGGATCACTTAGAATAGTCTTAAAACTAATTTTACTCGTTCTTTCGCCACCAATACTGTAAAGAATCACGGCAACAAACACGGTTTGGGGCCTATCATTCTTTTAGGTGATCCATCTTAAAAAAAGTACCCGCTCCAGTAGGCAGGCAGTCAAATAAAATTGAGGCTCGTCAAAGTAAATTTAGATGCTCATAATGTACAGTACTGTAATTTAATCTTGAAACCACACTGACTTGATATACTTTCTGACCACGCTTTTTTAGCTATGAGGGATAAGTAGTTAAGTTTTAAGTTTCTTCTGTTATTGTTTATTATCATTTTCTGTTGTATCAGGGTGATGTGGTCGCTAAGCGACAAAACCCTTAAATAAATTTAAAAAAAAAAAAAAAAAGCTATGAGGGATGCAAAGAAAATACTTGGAGAGATATGCTAACTGGCATGTCTAAGACAGTCATAAATTCACACAAACAAACAAACAAACAAAGCTTTTATTAGTGGTGTATTACAATTTAAATTGTTACTCGTCTGGTACAAATGTTTCATGTTAACTAAACTTCTACGGTAGGTTTCAGTTCAATATCTATTTGCATGAAACCAATCACAATAAAAACACAGAATTATGATTCCCCAGTAACCGATGATAAAAGTCAAATTCAACCATTGAATAGGCGTAATCGAAAAATAGGGTCACGATTCGATATCATCTCAGTCGGAACTGTTATCATCCATTGATGTATTTTTTCAGGATGTGCCTTAGATAGACTTGGCCTCTAACACATTGCACGGCTTTGTTATGATATCTTCAATGGTAACCTCTATTGCGTGTTGGGTGACGTTTTGGCTGAGACGCCAGAAGTGCGAATTCGATTCTACTTCTAAGCGGTGTAGTCAGAGGCACATCGAAGCACTCGTGGTCGTGCTTGCTTAGTCGTTCTTGATAGATCGTCAAAGTTAAGCAACGTTCGAAACGGTCTGTAAGTGGATGGGTGACCGCCAGTGGCATTTTCATCTGAGCACTTCCGTGCTTCGGAGGGCACGTTAAATTGTCGGTCCCGGCTATTTAAGTTGTTAAGCCATGACGGAGGCCTTAAGGCGGCCTAAAAACTCCGTCACCAGAGTTGGCCACTGACTCATACGAACTTACTTCTACACAAATCATTGGCTCAACTCAATCACTCGTATAAATCATCTAGTATATTTATGTGATGTAAAGGGCTATGTTTTTTTTATGTTCATAATGCACTCGAAAACGAGATGATGCTGTGTGAAACTTCTAATAATTTTTTTTAATCCATTTTTTTTAATACCTCTATTAGAATTATAATATGAGAAGGTTGCAAATGAAAATGAAAAATACCAAGTCATTGGAATATCAAGGGAAGGTTTAACGTATCCAAAGATCTAGTATCATTGGTTGCGGCAACCGCTATCAGCGTTCCAATAAATACTCTGATTCCACGAGGGAGCCAAAAAGAGAAATTTCATCAGAAAGCTTGAAATTCTCATTTAAATACCATTATGATGTCGGACGCTTCTTTCGATTTTTATGGAAGTATTACTTTTTATAACGGCTGTCGGACGACCCTAATTTTTGACTGGTACAAATGAGGAAGAGAATGTTATAAATTATATGAACCTTAATAAACTATTTCCTACCGGTTTGCTATGATGCTAGAGAACTTGTACAGTACAACAGGCATAATATTTGTGAAATTTTTTTTTTTTTTTTTTTTTTTTATCTAACCTATACTTTCCCACTGCTGGGCAAAGGTCTCCCCCAGTTGTTTCCATTTATCTCGATCCCCAGCCACATCCCACCAGCCTTCCTGGAAGGCATCAAGGTCGTCACGCCAACGTTTTCTCGGCCTGCCCCGGCTTCGTCGCCCATCTGCAGGTACCCATGGCGTGACAATCCCTGCCCACCTCTCGCTATTCATACGACTCACGTGTCCCGCCCAGCTCCACTTTAACTTTGCAGTCTTTTCACCAACAAAGTGAAATTTTTAAACAAAACAAATCGAATTGAAGACTTAAACGCACATAACATTCACACTCATTTCTATCCGTGAATATTCGAATGCGTCTATGTTAAAATTCATAATGGAGAGCCAACTTGCCAATGGCAGGGGTTCCTTAATTGAAATACCGACACAAGCCCAATATGAAGTGCCGAGGCGCAAAAATCAATCTATTTTTCAAAGCGCCCTGCAGTTTTCAACGCCCCTAAAAGTGCTACCGTCCTATCTGTTCAAGACTACGCTTGTAGTTGTGTGACGCGAATAAATTCTCAATTGACTACTTGTTTTATTATTTTTCTGTACGGTGAAGCCAAACGTACGTATTTTCTGTCATCAATTTTCAACCAAAATTCAACCAACGTTGATCGATTGTTTCATTGAACGATGGCTTGTGGAATATACGGTGGCACTATAAGCTGGTAAAATTGCCATGAATGCATCTCGTGTCATGGTGTTTAATGGGGTTGAATATGAGCGTCAGGGGTGTTGGTTAGGATTGTTCGGATTATTGGGTTTATTTTTAAGATTCTGTTACTTCTATCTATCTATCTATTAAGCCCGGTTACACCCACTGCTGAGTATAGGCCTCCTCTCTATATCGCCACTTTTCTCGGTCCTGGTCTGCAGTCCTTTCTCACGTTTTCATTCGCTCACGGAACCGACCATCACGCATCGGGCGGGTGTTCTGCCTCGTGGTCTTTGTGCATCTGGGCCACCATTTCGTAATTGCTGTAGTCCATCTTCCGTCGTTCCGTCTAGCCAGGTGTCCTGCCCATCTCCACTTGAGACTTACATTATTATTATACTTACATTATTCCATTCTGTTACTTACTCAAACAAATATAAAATGCAGTCTGTTTGTATGATTGTAAGCATTGATTCCGCATGACGTCTTTTCTTTTGTTTGGAAAAGTTTCAATCATTGTAAGATTTTTTTTTTCTAATAACCATCCAGGTGTCTGACGCGCACTTATCTGATTTGCTCTGAAGATTGCGATTCAGCATCTACTTAGCCTTTAAGAAGGTTGATATGAAAACTGCACCGTAGACTTGACTATTACTTAAAAATGTACCGCCGCTTTATTATTTAGTTACCATTTTGTTTAAGTATTAACTAATAATGTCATCAAAGCTTGATAGGCAATCAAGAGTACTTAATTTTAACTTTATGGTGGGTGATTTTAACTTTTATGCATGCAACATCATCATTTAATCGTATATTTCATACAAAATTATAAACATTTTTAATGGTAACAATTTGATGGTTTGTGAAAATATGGTCTGGAAATCTCTATGTTCCGTTAAACTGGTTCTTATTCGTTTGTAAGATTCCCCCTGATTAAAATAAACTTGGTGAAATGCTTATAATAATCTGCTTAGAAAAATTAAAAAGGCAAAAAATCAGAGACTCCTTAGCGAAGCAAGGCTTAGCGCAAGATCGCCTTTGATGTCTGAGTGGCACTCAGTAGGTGCGTCGCGGGGCGGCGAGTGAAAACTTCAAACGATCTGTTTTGCCGTTACGCCTTGGATCACAGTTGAGTCATAGTAGAACTTACAAATCTCACTCAAGGCGTTCAATGTATATCACTTTATTTGAATATTCAATCCTTATTTTGGTCAGAATACAACGAAGTTTATTTTTGTAGGCAACATTTTTGTATGAAGAAACTTGGACAGAAATAACAAATTCTTATGAGTTTCTTGTTACAAAAGCTTTTATCTAATAGGTACCTAGTTTTAATAAGATTTGTTAGAAAACATAAACGTCCACCGCATTACCAAGAAAAATTGCGAAATCAAAGAGCATTTATTCAGTGAGACCTGGTATCACTTAGTCCAAAAACTACTCCTGTTCCTTCACGACAAATTTTTGTCAAGAGCCCAAAGATATTGTTCCTTGATATGTCTCACGCAAACCAAGGAAGAGAAATAGACCGGTCTAGAAGGCAGTAGCGAGCAGTTAAAGCACCCCACTGAAGGTTATTATTTGACATCTGGGAAGTCTCTAATTAAAAACTCCTTTATCACGTTTTCTGGGGTGTATTTTTTAAGTTTAATCAAAAGAAGTAGCGTCATTAGTACGTAATGGTGTTTTTAAAATGCTAATACAATTAGTTAGCGGAAAAGTTTTTCACAATAAGACAGTCGCCTGCAATACGATGTAGGTTTACTTAGGTACACTTCATGGTCTTAATAGCCAATAGCTATTAAAACAATAGATGTAGACATACACCACTAACTGGAAAATGATCCTATTATTGTATCAAAACCGATTGAGATAATCAATGACGACCTCTGCAGCGCAGAGGGTGAAGGTCCGCCTGCGACGCAGAAGGTTGAGGGTTCGATCCCCGCCGCGGAACAAATGTTTGTATGATCTTCAAATATTTGTCTCGGATCTGGGTGTTTTCTATGTATAATATGTATATATTTACAAACAAAAAGTGTAGGTATAAGTAGTATATCAGTCATGTAGAACCCATAACACAAGCTCTGCTTACTTTGGGGCTAGATGATGCTGTGTGAAAAGTCCAGATTTATTTATTATTATTTAAATGAATATGAGTTTAAAATTTGTAGAATTAATTGCAGCCGACTTTACATATCATTCTTAGCGCGGTCTGTATGTTTCTTGCTGCGGCTAGAACGCGATATATCAGTCTAGCAGATTCCATTGTTATCCATAACACTGAAGTTACTCGTGCTTGCTGGGCAACAGAGCACATGATGGCATAGTTCAAGTTTGCCATGACAACGCGACTATGCGTCATCTCTATAGTTTCAGAACAGCTACAGTATTCTACTTATCATTCGCACAGTTCGTGAACGGTGTAAGACACGCGTTGCTTATGTTTCAACAAGGTATCAGACCTTTAGACTGCAAAAAAAATTGTAAACGCAATTTTCAGGAAAATTTACGTCAGCAAAATTCCTTTGTAGGTACTAGGTAGGTACCTACTATAGAAAATGTAATTATAGTTATTTTGCCTGAAAAAATCACATTATACACAGCTATGTATTGTGTTAGAGTCCACATCAAAGTTTGCAATTTCCTTAATTATATTGCGCAACCCGTGACTAAAAAAAACTCGAACGTTAGGTACCTACTGGATGGTTGTAATTTTTTTAATAAATATTTAAAAATTTTGAAAGTTTTCTAGAATACATAAGTATCTGGAATACATAAAAAAGAAAATGTCTACCGTGCCGTAGCGAATCAGCTAGTCGTGATTGTTTTATTGACGTTTATGAATATTCTAGCTAGACCAAATAATATCCACTTCGTAGTTTCATCAAAAAATACCCAGCGCAACCCGTATCTCAAACACGTGGTAAATAATAGCAGAATACGATCGCAGGCAGGTTGTTAATCATGAAAGTTACACCGCGAGCTCGAGAAACTCAACACACGATGAGCGTTCAAACTTCATACTGATTGCGAGCGACTGGATAGCCTCACAGAGGCTTGCTTGTTGATCACCACAAAAAGATCTTGATAGATCGAAAAATGGATATAGTAGCTATAGGCAAATAGTAACTATTAATACCAAGCTACTCAAGATCCTTTAAAAATGTCAAAGACCAGTGCTCTTTGATGACCAGATGTGACGTGGCAAAACTCTGCATGCATGACTTGCAAGGTCATGTTCCTTCTCCTCCTTGATTCGTATTCCTCAATGCTGAAGTCGTGACCTCTTTTTGATGGTATCATTTTCACTACTAGGAACAGTCCTAGCAGTGAAGAGCATTGTGAACCGTGGTGTCGAATGTGGTGCAAGACCATGTTACCCGACCATCCTACGCGGTTTTCACAACTAACATTTTGTTTATGAACTTCATGCAATGACGTGGATTCCTCTAACACAGGTTGTAAAACTTAAAAGAAGAATCCCAACCCAACAAGCTATTTTATTGTAACTAAATAAACATACTTTTGATTTTTTTGTTTTTGAATGATATTTTTCGTCTCCGAAGGTTTTATTTTTAATCAAATATATTTTACGAATCGAAGTAAGAACGATTATTTTTTGCGAGAATGAATTCAGTGTTTTTTTGTTATAAATGTTTAGATGTGAATTTATTGAACTTGAACCGCTCGCTCATGTACACAATGAAAGAGCATATTCATTCAGTACAAAAACAGCTTCATCACTAAAACCATAATAACAAGAATTAATGTTTTGGAAGTAAAACAATTTATTGTTTATAGCTCTTTCTT
The DNA here is from genome assembly GCA_963565295.1 of Epirrhoe alternata. Lineage (NCBI taxonomy): Eukaryota > Metazoa > Arthropoda > Insecta > Lepidoptera > Geometridae > Epirrhoe > Epirrhoe alternata. Next base: position 3,250,622 of record OY751381.1, on the reverse strand, counting down.
TTAGTTTATTTGTTTTGCGATGTCCATAAATCTTCTCTATGGTATTAGTATGAGACATAGACATAAAATTAATGATAATAGTATTACCAATATTACCTTAGCAGAAGGTTTCGATACTAAGACAAGACAGGAACATATACATACCTAAGTAACCCATATGCATCGATCTGCCCAAAAGAAAGATTATTTTAATTTACACAGGAGATATTCGTAAAACAACTTTACTTTAAGAAATGAAGTCTTATCAAAATTTTCGATTCCGACGGGATTCGAACCCGCGACGATCAGGCGATCCTCCTAAAGCCGGAGTGCCTTCAACCGCTCGGCCACGGAACCCTTTTAGCCTTAACCCTTTAACACATAGAAACAAGCCCACATTATGACACTTCCCACACCCCACCCTAAATTACGCAAAAAAACATATTCAAACCACAAAAACATTAAAATGAATATAAATTTAATTCTTTTTTTTATGTTTTTTCATCAGCACCGTTTGTTCCAAAAATCTAAGCCCATTTATCCTTTTACAATAGAGCTAACAAAGCTTAAAATCATCCCTCGCAGGAAGTCTCCTACTACTAAAGATAGCTGTGAATACAATTTCTGTGCTGATAAAAAAATTTGAACATCGTGTTATAAAACAGTACTGCAACTCAAAAGGAAATACTTTAAATCTATTTGTACTCTGTTAGAATGCTTTGTGTAGAGGCACTGTACTGGGAAGGCCTGTGACCAATATGGAGCCGAGTTATCGTAAAATATGCAAAAACATCAGGAAATCGATATTCTAAGAGGCAGCGACGGGCTTGTGCCAATGCTGTTCCACTTGGTGCAGTTGTTACTCTAACTTTCTTCCAATTTTTATACAACTAGCTGAGCTCCAGCTGTGTGACCTCTGGATAATTTATTTTTTTGAGATAAAAAGTAACCTATGTCCTTCCCCGGGATGCAACCTTTATCCATTACAAACAGCCTAATCTATAATAAATAACAATAAATAATAAAAAGTATTTATTTATGAAAAAGGTTTACAAAAGTTCGTAGGTCTAACGATATAACCTTAAAGATTATACAAAAAATATACTTAAATTTTAGTGGTGTATCTAGTTTATAATAAAACTTTGCACAAAACCTTTGATGGAGTCAAATACTTTGAAACCACGCTCTAACTAATGAAAGATCCTCCTCCTCCAAGGTGTACTTTGGGTGCTACTCTTACTAATTAAACCAATAGTTAACTTCAATAATACTGTATTCAGATACTTCCAAATTACTCTCCATTACAATTTCCAAAAACCGCTTTCTGATACAAACATGATGGAAGCCTTGTTTTTTCACTAAACCTTTTTATTTATGTTCTGACATAAGGCTACGATGACATAGTTACATTCTACCAATATGTCCACAGACTAAAAATATCTCGAGCAATTATCGTTTATTACAATCGGCCGTCCTACTATGAACAAGTCTCGTTGTTCATTCAACGCCTATTTTAATAGCATTATTATTAGTAGATATATCGAAGGAATACGACACTTTAATCTGTGAACACAGTGACTCACATTTTAATTACTATTAAAATTGTAAAATTTGTCATTATTAATCTAAAGCTCAGTTCTTAATCACTTTTCCTTAACTAGATTCTTAAAGTCATTAGTCAATCACATTCATAAATTTTTGGCTGCCTCAATACGATTTTGAATCAACTATCTTATTCCCATTACAGTACCTAAGTTTTTCTTAATATCAATACTAGGTATCACAGTTCAAGGTTCAATATAATTGCTGTCCTTATATTAATTACTAAGTAAGTTAAAATATTAATCCGAAGCTTAGTTCTTAATCAATTTTCCATAATCAATATTTATCAGTCACATAATTTTTCAACTGTCTCAGTACGATTTTAATCAACTATCTTATTCTTAATAATAGGTAACTTTTTCTCATGACTTCACTACTTAGAGTATACATGTATCACATCTCAAAGATCAGTATAGATGCAGATATCGATGCTGATTTTTTTTAACCACTATCAGTCTAATTATAAAGGTAATCACAATTGGGCTGCAAGTTTGTATGCTATGCCTTCACTTACGCCACCAGTGGCGTTCACTTAATCCTACTATAACATTATTGAATGGGCGGCGAGTAGGTCGCCCTCACTGAACGCCGTCAATAGAACTCTAATAGATAGCAATAGCAAGTTCGTTTATGCTATGCTTTCACTTACGCCATTACGGCGCTTTCACTTACGGCGATCACTAATGGGCGGCAAATACGTGTGCTGTGCCCTCACTTATGCCATCAGTGGCTATCAAAATGGGCGGTTAGCTATTAAGTCTTGCCCTCACTTACGCCATCGGTGACGATCACTAATGGGCGGTAAGTTTGTATAAATCGTGCCCTCACTATGCCTAACAAAGACGGTCGCAATTTTTTTATAATAACATTTCACATTTATTTACTTATTTCCTTTTTAAGTCATGATTTGAATTAACAATCGATATCAGTTTCATTGTCTTCGCTAGAGGAGTAAGCAGGGGCATCGTAGCTCAACCAGGGAAATATCTTATCGATAGCTACTACGGTTTCATATTTTGTTCCTTTTTTTGTCAGCGGTGTATCCTCTACAACAAATCGATCATTTGGTAGGATTTTTTTGATTCTGTATGGACCTTGGCATTTAGCCTCTAATTTCTTTGACTGGCCCGGTCCGGTCACAATTGTTCTAGCTATTCTAACAAGATCACCTTCTTTATATTCTGTTGCTCTTTTCCGATGTTTATCATATCTTATTTTGTTTAGTTCTTGGTTTTTTTGTATTAGTTCACTCGCTTCTGCTCTTTTTTCCTCAATAGTATGACCATTTTCATCATCTACTTCATCTATTACATTATTTAATATTCCCTGCGCTGGATTACTTGCATTCCTACCAAATAACAGTTCGGTGGGTGTTTTCTTTGTCACACTATGAATAGTTGTATTTATCCCTAATTGGACGTCAGGAATAAGTTCGTCCCATGTGTCGTTGTTTCCACCATGAGTCATTGACCCTAGGGAAGCGAGAATCGTTCGGTTATACCGTTCCACTTGTCCGTTTGCACGTGGCGTCGCGACTGCATTGAGGATATGTTTAGTACCTATTGACTGCATAAAGTCTTTAAATCTCTTGCTTGTGAAGCTCGTACCTCTGTCAGTTATGAGGCGTGTTGGGGATCCAAAATAACTAAAAAGCGTTTTTAACGCTTTTACACTGTCTTTCGTTTTTGTACTCCTCACAGCAGTCAGGTTCACGTACTTTGTAAACGAATCCACCACTACAAGCAAATAGGAGTTACCTCGTTTGCTGCGCGGAAAAGGGCCTAAATGATCAGCATGTAACGTGTGGAAAGGGATTTCTACTTTTGGTAGAGGGTGTAGGTAACCTTCTTTGGCTCCTGATGGAAGTTTGTGGTGGGCACAACCAAGACACGCATCGACATATTTTTTTATGAACTTCCTCATCTTTGGAAACCAAAAGAGTGTTCGAATACGTTCCAATGTTTTTTCAAAACCAAAGTGTCCCACATCATCGTGGTTAGACTTTAAAACGTGCCACCGTACGCCTTTTGGGACGAGCCACCTTGTCACACCTTCCCCAAGAATCTTAAAGACTTTGCCATTTTTAAGTGTATATTCTTTAAAGATTGCTGCTATTCTTGGGGTATCAGGATCGTCTAGGACTTCGCGAATGCGTTTAACCTCATCGTCGGCAGACTGAACGGTGGAGATCCAGTCTTCGGTGCTCACTTTTAAAACATCAAGTGTATGTGTCTTCTCTTCCGATAGAGATACTGGTCCTCTGCTTAGTGCGTCTACGTGTGCCATTCTTTCACCTGGGCGGTATTCAATCTTGCAGTCAAATTCTAAGAATTGTATCCACCACCTTGATATACGGGGAACGAGGTCTCTTTTGGTAAAAGTGGAACGTAGTGCGCTGCAATCGGTTACTATAGTAAATTCAATACCAATAAGGTAGGTTCGAAACTTGTTTAGTGAATTAATGACGGCGAGTGTCTCAAGTTCAAACGAATGCATTTTCATCTCATCAGGTTGAGTTTGGCGACTAAAATAAGCTACAGGTCGCCATGGATCTGATCCCTTACGCTGTAACAAAATGCCAGCTACGCCAAACTTACTCGCGTCAGTGTGTAGTTGTGTTTCTGCACTGTGGTCATATAAGGCTAAGACTGGTCTATCCATCAGTGAGTTTTTTAGGGTCTCAAAAGATTCGGTTTCTGCTTCTCCCCACTTCCACGGCGTATCTTTCTTTAAGAGGGTTGTAAGAGGTCTAGCTATTAATGCAAACCCTTTTACAAACCGTCTAAAAAAACTTGCTAACCCGATAAATCTTCTAACCTCATGCTGGTTTTGGGGTGCTGGAAATTTTGACACCGCCTCAATTTTCTGGGACCCCGGTCTTATACCATCTTTGTCCACCTCAAAACCAAGGAAATCAATTTTCTCTTGAAAAAAATAGCATTTTTCCATCTTTAGTGTGAGTCCAGCCTCCCGTAGTAAACGAAAAACTTCTTCGAGTCGTGCTAGTCCTTCTTCAAAGGTCTTGGATGGAATCAGTATATCATCCATATAGATGACAATGTAGGGTACATTAGCCTTGTTTAAAACCTTATGAATTGCCCTCTGAAAAACCGCTGGTGCGTTGGCTAAGCCAAAAGGGATGCGGTTGTACTCAAACTGTCCGTCAGGAGTGACGAAGGCTGTTTTCTCGCGAGACTGCTCGGCAATTGGTATTTGGTGGTAGCCCGAGGCCAGATCAAGAGATGTGAATAACGTGTGTCCTGACAATTCATCTAGTAGATCATCCACACGTGGTAGGGGATAATGATCACGTTTTGTCCGACTGTTCAAGGCACGGTAGTCCACGCATAAGCGTTTTTCCCCAGACTTCTTTTTGACTAGTACAATAGGACTAGCATATGGAGAGTTTGACTCTCGTATTATACCATGTTCAATCATATCATCTACCATTTCTTGAACTTGCCTCCGCTCAAAGTGTGATAGGCGATATGGTCTATAAACCACTGGAGTTGAGTCCTTTAGATGTATCTCCATTTCCGTTACATTGGTATACCCCAAATCGTGCATTCCACTTGAAAAACATTCATTATATTTACTAAGGAGTTCTTTACACTTTAAAATTTGATCATCTGTTAGTTGCTTGCCATGTTTTATATTTGTACTCTCTTCTGGTATCGGGATTTTTGAAACATTAAGTACATATTTGCTTGATCTTATTAAGTGTGCACGAGTGATAAGGGTGTCTTTTACAAAATGTAAGGGTTTAACCCCAATATTCTGAATCAGTAATCTACTTTTAGAATCATGGATTTGGTATTCACCAGGAAGAAGGTAATATTCGGAACCCATGCGGCCTCGCACCGATCCTGCGACATAAATTCTTCCATCACAGTTGCTGTTACATTTAACTTCTATAGGTGTCATATCTCCAATATTTACTGAAGTGTCAGTAACCGCAATTAGAGGTATTTTAAATTCAGTATCCGTTCGCTCAAAATTTAGTTCATTTGGCGTTTTTACTATTTTTATCGTGGGTCTCTCAGTAAAACTATGACCAAGTAATACACTATTCTCTATTAAATGGTCTCCGACAATGAAAACTTCCACATCAGTTTCTAAGATTCCCTGTACTTCAATATTGGTTAAGGTGCGGCCTAGAGGTAGGTGAGGTACATTTCCTAATCCCCTTAAGTACGGTTCCGTCACACTTTCCCAGCGTAAACCTAGCTTAATGGCATCACTTTCCCGAACCAATGTCGCCTCACTACCTAAGTCAACTTGACAAAGTGTCATGGTACCATTGACTTTAATTGCAATGACATATTTACTTGTAGTACCTTCTTCCCGCTCCATATCATAAATGTTTACTTCAAAAACTTTTTTTTCTGTAGAGTTATTTGAGTTTTTTGCTCTAGGACAGTTTGCGGCCTCGTGGCCCATAAAGAAACATTTGTTACATTTTACTACAGGTTTGGGACACTTAAAACTGACGTGTCCGACACCATTACAGTTGAAGCACCTAATGGGTTCCTTGCCTTTAGAGGTGTTTTCAGTACCTCCTCTAGTTGTATTACCCGTCGTTATCTGATTATTGAAGCGTCTTTCTCGATTTGCCCCTTCTCGAAAATCTTTTTTGTTTTCACTGTGCTGATGCTTGACAATTTTAAAAAATTCTAAAGCATCCTCTGGTTTTTCGAATTTTGCAGATTGAGCCCCTAACCTTACTCCTCTATCCTCAATTCCATGAAGAAGGCAGTCTACCGCCTGTTTTCCAAAAATTTTGCATCTATTTAATAAATTAACTTTTGAAAAATAATATATTTCTAAGGATTCCCCAGGACGTACTCTTCTATTAAGCATTTCTGTCAGAAGTTCCGCATAATTTTCTGATATAGGAAATGAATCCTTTAATAAATTTTTCCATTCCTCCCAGGAAAACTTAATAGAAGGTAAACCCTGGTACGAGGTTTTAGCTAAACCTGTTAATTTGGGCAGGGCATAGTGAATCTTTTGTCTTTCACTCCAATTATATATATCAGAACATTCGTCAACTTTGTCAAGCCATTTAACAATGGTCTGTTCTTTTGACATAGGGTCAAACTCAGGAATTACGTTAATCAATGTTCCAAACGTTTCACGATCCCCCGCTTTACTTTTTAGTAATTTTAGAAAATTCTCTAAAACATGCAGAGTCTCTGGATTGGGTTTTAACCCTTCACTGCTGTCTATATCAGGTGTGACAACAAGCCTATTAGGTAGTTTAGGTTCGCCACATACCTCCCTTTCACTTGCTTGTTTGACGCTCGGGCTGATACTTCGGTTGTTCCTATGGCTATCCCTTGTACGGAAATTGCTCCGGTGACTGTGACTCCTACTACGTCCTGTCTTTTTACGGAAATCGCTATACCGACTGTGGCTTCTGCTGCGCCGCCTCTTCGCACGGACATCACTGCTGCTGATACTGCGGCTGCGGCGGCTTCCACGGCTGCGGCTTCGGCGGCCTATATGGCCACGGCTGCGGCGGCCTCCATGGCCGCGGCTGCGGCGGCCTGCCTTGCTGCGGCACTCACTGTCGCTGCGGCGGCCAGCGTGGCCACGGCGCCGGATGCAACTGCGGCTGCGTCGCGCCTCTCTGGTGCGAGTGCGCTCTCGAGTCCGCCGGTCACTTCTTTGCTCTTGTTCGTTGTCACTCATGTTCTGAAACTCAAACATTTCATTATAACATCACTTAAGTAACCATTTATTTTGAGTTTATACTTTCAGAAGTTCTAGTCTAGTCGGACTGTATGTTTTATTTTAATTTTAAAGCTAGTAAAACACAATTTAAATTACTGTCTTCAATGTGAACAACGTTTGACTAGGAATTCTCTAGTCTAATTTCTTCCCAGTCTATGCTAGATACTAACCAGGGATAATACTCTTAGTACCTACTCGATTCAATTTATTCATAAAACTTAATACATGTCATATAAATATTACAGTTTGTCGGTACACCCTTTACTCATGTTACCAGCAACCGGTTATGTGCACAAAACAATTTAATATATTATTGTGCGTTGTAATAATATCAATTCAACTAGCATATTATTTGACATCTTTCTGCATTTATAATATTGGTTAGTCAAATAATAATAAAATAAAAACAAACATAAAAGCTTTTAGCTTCTCCTGAAACTTGCTTATAAACACATAGGGCTTTTAGTATGCATACCGACGAATAATTACAAGTTTGTCTAACATCTGGTAATGAGGACATCCCTATCTTATTCTGTGTCATCATGTTATTATCTAGTAGTAGACTATAATTTCACCATGCTTCAGTTTGGTGCTTGGTAGTTCAATCACCAGTTTACTAAAAGATGCTTCAGTAAGATGTTTCCGCGAAACCTGATGCCTAGATCTCGCTAGAATTTAGTTAGTATTTTTTTCTATTTCTGTACCATTATATTGTACCTCTAAATGTGTTAGTGTTAAACCTCACTGAAGGAAAATTATATTACCTTGTACTCTGCTCGATGTAACAATTATGTTACTTGTAACAAACCAATAAACTTCGGCGTCGTTCTTCCACTTCTGAATTGAAAGATCCTCCTCCTCCAAGGTGTACTTTGGGTGCTACTCTTACTAATTAAACCAATAGTTAACTTCAATAATACTGTATTCAGATACTTCCAAATTACTCTCCATTACAATTTCCAAAAACCGCTTTCTGATACAAACATGATGGAAGCCTTGTTTTTTCACTAAACCTTTTTATTTATGTTCTGACATAAGGCTACGATGACATAGTTACATTCTACCAATATGTCCACAGACTAAAAATATCTCGAGCAATTATCGTTTATTACACTAAATACCTCAGTATTTGTATATAGACGCGAGGGATCTCTGCTTCGGCTTTCTCTACAGTTCGAGCCTAGTAGTTGTTTGTTATGAAAACATTGTACCTAAAACGTGTTAACCACTTAATACCAAAATATATACTAAATGTAAAGGTGCGAAAATATACTTATTATCTGTTCAGCGATTTGGGTGTGAAAAGATAACAAACAGACAGACAGATAGAAAGACAGACAGACATAGTTACTTTCACATTTTATAATATTAGGTAGTCTATACTAAGACTAAATAATATATACAGAAATAAATTAGTACAGCAACACCTATATGTTGTTGTACTAATTTATTTCTGTACGATGTCTGTGGCTTATAGCCCCTGCAAATTACCTCGCTGAATTGTTATTTTCGTGCCTTTGTAAAAATATTTTAATGCCCTTCTTTCTGTGGTTTTATAACGTTCACAGACTAATAATACGCAGAAAATTGCCTTTAATAAATAAACAGTTTTTTATATAAAGAATTGCGAGTGTATGTAAAAATGTATTCTGGCGAAATGAAGTTTCAATTGCGAATGTGTAATAGGCTCATTATTTTGCTGGGAATATCTTTATTTACTAAGTGTGTGTGTGATCGCTGTGGAAATCTATGGGGGAGGCCTATGTTCAGCAGTGGACGTAAAAAAGACTGAGATGATGATGATGATTATGATGATGATGATGATGACTAAGTGTTTGTTTTTATGTTCGAGTTTTATTTTTGCCAGCACAATAAGATAGATTTTATAAGTAGGTATACAAGATTGGGCTTTTTATGGAAAAGTAATTGAATCTCTTACTCATAACTACTTACTTCTACACAAAAATACTTTCAAGAAATTTGTTTGCGAGAATTTCTCACTAAAAAGACTTTGTAAGAAGTTCTGAGTGCGACTTTTTTTTCTACTCAGTTTAAGAACTCGCACTTAGCATTCAGGTAAGTAATGAGAAAGTCAGTTTTTGCGATCATGGTAAAATTTAATAGTGTGGTCAGGTCATCTTCAGTAATTATAATTATGAAATCAAAATTAAATGATTCTTTGCTAAGCTCTGATAGGTTACTTCATGTTAAAGTTCATCCAGAATAACAATGCACACAGATTTCATCCAGCATTAGAACCTTGGATCAGTTTGTCACAAATTGGGGTGTCTACTGAAATTGGTCGCTTCATCTAGCTGTCACGGGATTTGCTTCAAATTAGAGCGAGTCAGCGAGTCATGGGAATTTGACACTGCACTTTCGGGATCGCAAAATGTAAAATGAAGTTTAAAATGGCTGACTAGATAAACGGCTTTGATAAACGGTTGTAACCATGTACCCATTTTATGGGGTAGGTAGTGTGATAATAAATCCGACGATCGGTCGTGGGTTTGAATCAGGACCGTGCATCAATGGATTTTTCATGTGTCATGAATTTAGGTATATGCTCATGAACGAGAGCTCTACCAGTGAAGGAAAAATGAGGAAACTGGTTAGTATTCTTCTCATACTAGGCGACGATGTATCCTTGCGTACGTCTGTCACTTTTGAACTGATAGGTAACTTCTGCAAAATGTGGAATGTGCCAATTATGTAGGTAGACCAGTGACCTACATTAAATCTTCCCTATCCCTATCGTATGCCTCGTGAGGAAGAAGCTGACAGATAATTTGCAAAATAATTCTTCTGTATCTATAAAATTAGTCTTTCTTTGGTTTGCCGCTGACAAGCCCTACCTACCCCTCAGAAATTTTCAAAGGTATTAGGTATTTGATCTGATAACGTTCATTGTGATCCTGTTTTTATTCGTTTTATTTTACGTTTTAACTAAAGGGACTGGAACTTGCTTTAGGCTACCTCTCAGACATCTTCAGCAAAAAAGGAAAAAAAGTCTCTTAAACTTAAATCCTTTGATTTGAGTGACTTTTTTTTTCTTTTTTTGCTGGACATTTCACACAGCATCATCTAGCCCCAAACTAAGCAAAGCTTGTACTGTGGCAACCAGAAAACTGATACTTTTTGTTTGTAAATAAATACATATTATACATAGAAACACCCAGACCCGAGATAAATATTTGTAATCAAACATTTATCCCGTGGCGGGGATCGAACCCGCAACCTTTTGCGTCGCAAGCGGGCTTTCACCCACTGCGCCAGAGGTCGTCAACTTGATGTGAGAGAATGTTTATCGAGCTTTGGGGATACAAGCGTGTTTAGTTTGGTTTCTTTTTAGGCATAACTAAACGAGTATATACCCAAAGACATACTTTTGTTTCCTACTTAGGTACTAGCAGTAGTACCTTGATACTTCTTCGCATAGAGACTTTCACAATAGGTAAGCAATAAGCGCTGTATTGGTTCAGCGGTTACACCGTTCTAGATTTCATTCGTATCTTTTCAAAGCGAACCTATCATTGTACAGTTGCAATCATAAATATATTTGTTTAACTTCAACAGCATTTACATAGCAATCATAAATGATTTCACTTCTCATCTAAGCCTGAAAATCAATAGTTCTTAATCTTAGTTTAAGGCTTTTCTTACTTAAACTGATATTGATGATTTTTTAGAATATAGTGATGACTGTAGGTAGATATTTTGGTCTATTTCTAGTGAAAATTAAAAAAAAAAACAGTCAAAACCACGTTTTAATGAATGTCAATGTATCTTACGTGAAATTCCTCAGCTTTTATATCACTCGATTAATTTCAGAGAACTACTTAAAAGTAGGTAGTACCCTATCGGCTTCGTACGAAACCGCAGTTTCGTAACCAGTAACGAGCAAGGAAAAATCATCCTTGTACGAAACTAGTTACGAGGGAATGGAATACTTTTTTCCTTGTACGTGATCGTCTATTATTGCTGACTGTACGTTGTACAATATCGAGTTCAAATATTTGAAGCGAATGCAACTTTGAACACCGCCGGTCAAAGCATTGTGCAGTCACTCTTTGACATAGGTCGAGTAGCTTGAATCCGACAGAGCAACTTCGGGACTATAAAGACTGAATGAAGGCTGAAAATTGCTTGCACGGGATACAAACGATACATTTTACCATGTTCTTTTACAGAACTATTTTTTATTCCTGACATAGACCTATGATTACAGGTATCTTACCTAACCAATCAGCCCATCCTGCTAATGAAAGTTTGTTTGAGTAACAAATATCCATCATGCTGAAAAGGCTGCACAAATCTGGATGAAATAGGAATAGATTTTCTTCTTTTTATCCTGAAAAATTGAATTATTTCCGAGGGACCGTGGAGCACAGCTAGTAATATTATTATTATAGCCATTTATTCCCAACTAGCTGCTGTTATAGATGGAGATTTATCAAAGGTAGGTATGTAGAAGTAAAAAATTATCCTATTACTTTTTAGTTTTTATATTCGCGAGCGGGCACTGAGAATCGGGAAACAGATAGTTCTTGTCCGGAACTCATGGCACCGCTCCATAAGGCGTACCAATCTGGTTACATACAGTCAAATTAGTACATAATTCCTCTATTTTTAGATACACTGTAAGTTTTGTGAATAAAGAAATTGAAATTGAAGTGTCCAAAATGTACCATCAGGCAATTGAAGAATAAAATGATCAACCTTATGAAAATTTATAAAACCAAATTGAAATAACCAAACAAACAGATTCAAATGAGGTCTTTTCTCGTTTATAAATTCAAATCGAGGGTCAAAACCGATGTTATTCATATTTGAATTTGTATCATTTATATACCCAGATATAACAATTTCAAATAATCATCTACCTACAATTTAGACATCTTCAAAGGATTCTAAGTGACTTCCGAAAATGTTTAAAGGGTGCCTCTACTATTCGCCCATGATAGACGAATTCCGACGGTCACGTGTAGAGGGTTTCATCGCCTGTATTCACCTGTCATCTTCTATTCAAACAATAGTTCGGCGAATGTGTAGAGTGGCCATAACGTTCTTTGGGGTAAACTGTGATCCGGGTTCGTTTAGTTTTAATTTACGTTTTACTAAAGGGACTAGAACGTGCTTTTGGCTACCTCTTAGACATCTCAGACATCATTTAAGGTGTTACACGATGCGATTTCAACGCATACCATATCGTATTGCAATGGTAATTTTTCACGTGTAAACGCTCATCATAAGCAATTTGTCATAGTAGGCGAGGCTTAGTAAATCTTACGAAAAATCACATCGTGTAAATGCACCTTTAGACCCCTCGCAGACTACAGACTTTCTATCGGCCGATAATTGAGACGGGCTATACTTCTCTATACTCATTACGAGCCGAAGTATATTCCGTCTCAACTAACGGCCTATAGAAATTCTGTAGTCTGCGAGGGGTCTTAGTAGCGAGCACGAAATGGTCTAATGGTAGCGATTTCGTCTTTAAGGTTCGAATCCGGTTAGGCACCAATGAGTTTTCTCCTCAATTAAAGCTCGCTTGAGGTGTACTTCGTCCTTTCACCACATCATAATGTTGAACTTGAAACATTATTATGATGAAGGTTTTTAATAATTATGATGCTTTTGGGAGCAATGATGCAGACATAATAGATAAACAACACAGTCAGACACACAATCACACATCAAACTGATAGTCTCTTCACTCTTTAAAAAATCCTTACCCAAAGTGATTGGAATTGGGTTGGGATAAGATTAACCCAAGCTTTAAGACACAACCACTCATAAAACTTACTTTAACACTCCTCTTTAAAAAAATCTTAAAATCTTAAGTGATTGGAATCGGGTCGGGATGGGAATAAACCAGAGCTTCAAGCACCCTCAGGCTGTATCTTGCAGAGCAGATGGAGCAAGTTTGGAGGTTAATTCACCAGTTTAATAGTTGCTAACGATACGAAGCTAACGCCCGGAAAGTTGCTTAACCAAGTAATCCTTCCCGCCTATATATCCGGATAAGTTTACGGCATCGCACATTGTTGGGATGTGGATTGAAGAGGTATATTTTTTATTATTATTATTTTAGCCATGAGTGTCCCACTGCTGGGCAAAGGTCTCTTCCCACTCCCTCTAGACCTCTCGGTCACCAGCCACATCACTCCATTCCGCCAAAAACTGGTCGAGCTTATCCCGCCATCTCCGATTTGGTCTGCCGCGTCGCCTGCTCGCTGACTCGAGGCGCCACTCGGTGGCTACCTTCGCCCATAGCTCACCTGGCAGGCGGCAGACGTGCCCGGCCCAATTCCACTTCAGCGTAGCGGCCTTCAAAGCTATATCTATAATTTTGGTTTTAATATTTTTATACAAACTTTTATTTACGAGTATCTGCTGCACAGCTGCAACTAAAACATCAAGATCGACGACTCTATCCCCTAGGAGCGGTAGAAATTCTATCAAATCCCCTCAAATCACACGTCTCTGATAACCCCCTTGACCTTCATTGTACGGCCACTCTACACATTCTCCGAACTATTATTTGAATAGACGATGACAGGCGAATACAGGCGATGAGGCCCTCTACACGTTCGTGACCGTGAGCATTCGTCTATCATCGGCGAATATGTAGAGGGCCCACCCAGCTGTCCACCTAAACGCTTCTTGACTTTGATTTTTTTATGTTCTTTGAATGTTCGTCCGGGTCAAATTGCAAGTTGAATTTGATCCACTTCCTGGGGTCCAATTGAGCTGAATTTGGGCACATTTAAGGGTATTTTGTAACAATACAATAATATGGTGACAATAGCTGTCACCATATTATTGTCAATCTGACGGAGTCATGAGCTAAAATATATTATTTTTTGAACAGAATTATTTTTATTTTCTTGTTTATTGTATTTATATTGACCTATTAATCTATTTTCAGAATCATTTGTACCAATTCACTACACCAAGCCTTCCTGACGATCATAAAAAAGCTGATAAGAACCATGGCTCTTGATAAGGATTTACGGCGAAGTAGTTGAAGTTAAATGACCACATGCCAGGTCATTTCAAACATATCAACAGTAACTGGGTTAAGGATTGTACAGTCAGCAATAAATGTTGACGTTCAATTAATGATCTCACTTTAAAAGCGGGTACTGACAGTCAAGACTCCATGCTGCATTCTGGCATTGGACATTGGTATAAGAATCCCAATGACATTTCTCTAAGAAAATAATATTCATGTAGATCAAAAATGTATTGAAATATAAACCCAAACTAGTAGGTATCTAAAATACCCATCAAACCAACCCAATAGTCCTGTTTTTACTAGGATTCCCTGCTATAGGTTTCAAAATCAGGTCTTGGTTTCTACCTGTAGGTCCCTCCGAAAAAACTAAACTGGTTACATATAGCCCCCGTTCCCTTCACATACGATCCAGACCCGGAACACACAATGTATCTAATCAAACAGATAATCAAACGTCCAAAGGATTTATCACTCAACACATCTAGGCTTGTCCATTAAACACTTCAGCTAGGACATAAAATACCTAAAATTATCAGTTGTATTGGCAAGTAGCAGGAACAAGTTTGTCGAAGGTTGTCACATTCGGGTGTCGCAACACTGTCGCCGGTCTTTGACACAACTAGCACGCTGTACTTACATTAGGAAACGTACGCAGTGATTGTTGATACTTTGGTTCATTTACAGAAACGAAACCACGAAATATGGGACACTATTTGCGTCGACACCCTTGCGCATTCACATCTACTAGGGACGGCGGCACAGTCGGCTAAGGATCTCAAAAGTTGCAAATACTTGATATTGTATGTGGAAACCATTTGGGCTTGAGACCATGGGTTACCGGGGCCATTTGAATTTAAAAATATATTTCAGGATGTCCGGTTGAAGCGACGCTTGATCCGAGAGCTGCATGCATATTTGGCCCAACGGATCATTGCCATATGTGAAGATTAGGCAACTAGTAACCTGAAGTTTGACACACGTGCTCAAATCACGCACTGCATAGAGCAGGCATACCATCGTCTGGTATGTGGAAGCGTAAAGCGTTTATCACTAGCTAAATTATTACGAGGTCAGGCAAAAGTGGTTCCCGATGATTTGCAGTGTATCCATAATAAATCACGCAATCAATCGACAGCAATTATTGTTTTTCTTGCCGGATGCTCAAATCACGCATGTCCGTAGCCGGTGAAATCCTGTAGGCATCGGGCAGTACCCTCTGCTTTTTCACATGCAGTCGGTCACGACTACTGCTTCAAGGGCCGGTTTCTTTATTCCATCTGTTGTTTTTTTATTGCTTGTAAAACTTCGAATAGCAATTTACAGCCTGATCTTCAATATTACACAATTCAAAGACATCATGTCAATTACTCTTGAAAATGTCGAAGGTGACTTCTGAAAAATGCATATGTCAACAGAAAACATTATTTTATTTATTTATTATTTAGCCATTCTCGTCCCACTGCAGGGCAAAGGCCTCCCTTCCCTTCTTCCACTCTTCGCGATCTAACGCTGTAGCAGGCCATGTTCTTAGATGAGAGTCAAGTTCGTCTCGCCATCTCATTCTGGGTCTTCCACGTCTTCGCGTCACATTTTGTGGGGTCCACTGCGTGGCTCGTTTTGCCCACAAATCGTTCGACATGTGGCAGACGTGTCCGGCCCAGTTCCATTTTAGGTTGGCGGCTTTTTCACGAACGTCAACGATTCGGGTTTTGGAGCGCAGTAAACTGTTCCGCAAGCGGTCTGACAGTTTTACTCCCAAGATACTGCGCTCCATAGCCCGTTGGCAGACCCCGAGAGCGGACCTTTGATGTTTTGTCAGAGACCAAGAAACAGAAAAGATTGCAGGTATTAATTTCAAATTAGCCCGAGGCTTCTACTTTTTAGCCCGAGGCTTGGAAAATATATAAATATAGAAACGATTCTAAGCTTATCACTCATAATTTGTCTATGCACACATTTGCACACACATCACCCTGCGTGTGCCGCAGTAGTAAGCTAAGCAAGTTATTTGTCACAGTTTTATACATCCAGAGTACGGATTACGTTCTAAACATTCACAGTCAAGAATAAAACTTTAACCGCAACCAGTTTGCAATAAACTTCTTAAATAACTGCATAGATAACAGACAGCACACATAGATTGCAGTAGACGGCTGAGGGAAAAGGTGGTGGAATGGCAATTGAGAACCGGAAGACTACTGGAGAGCTTTAAGACCATTCGTCGTTGAACTTTTTATTTGCTCCAATAACGACGAGCTTGTAGTTGCGACCACCCAATCCAATGAACCCTTTTTATTATGAACTCTAGTAAGTTAATACGATTACGCTAAAAACTTATATACTGATAAAGCCTAATCACCCGATAGTCTGATAAATTTTTCGTAAATAGAAACATAGAAACTGATTCTCGCCATATTTTATGCCTGCTTACACTGACGATATCTCTACTACTACTCGTAGAATAAAAATAAATAAAAAAACAGGGTCACGACTGTATCCCCAATGCGCGGTAGACGTTCTCTCAAATCTGTTATGTAATCATAGGCATGTCCAAATCCATATTTGATACATGACACAACAATATCTTACTACAATAAAGTAAATTGACATTTCAGTTTAGAACATTTAAGTTTTATTCCATCGTAAAAAGGAATTTAGGAACTAATATATTTACGCTATCTATTATGATGGTAAGTTATAGAAAACAGGTGGTTTAGTCGAAAGTAATTTATACTGGGAACTTTACAACGCAATTAAAACGACTAAATAATTTCCCTTGCGTTTAACGTGTGCATGTTAAAAGGAAGTCAGCAGGCCGTGAAAATTGAAAGTATTATCAAACAATCTGTTATGTGAGCTCGCGTAACTGAATAAGATAATTACGTATTGTTTATCCTCGTCAAGGTGCATTGTTATGGTAGTCAGTGTCATTGGACATTCTAGGTAACTACTTGTACGCCAGGGTGACTACCTAATTTACCATGGCGCCAAACAATACTGTCTCTTCTAAAAACAAGTGAGCATCATAGGACGCATTTGACTTCCTTATTCAAATGATTTTACTTTCGTCTTTTTTGCTCATCATTTTCAACAAGCTTTATATTATCTAATATAACACTTATCTAAGTGGTGCCCCACAAGGACAGCTTAGCTTGAAAGTAAGCTTACTTTGGGACCAGATAATTATGTGTGTCCAGCATTATTTATTTATAAGAGTGCAAAATAAGCGAGTGGTTCGAGCACAACTCTAGGAACCTCGACACAAATACTTCCATGACATTCAGAGATTTTTCCCACGAATAGTTTTACTAAAAAAAAACAACCAGACTTTTGATCCTTACTTTAGGTCAATAATCTGGTTTTCTATATATCCTGACCCATCCCTGATAGTTTTCTAACTTCATCAGATAGCTTATTGCTCCCCAAGATTGCGGCATGGTGCGTAATCCATTGACATTTTTCACTAAATAAAAAATGGCCAGTAACATACGGCTTTCTCTTTGTTGTTTTGTTACATAATTGACCAACAGAACAAAGCAATTACTTTAGACTATTAGTTGCAAAACGATCTTTGGCTGCTCAGAACGGGATATTTCACCAACAACAATTACTACGCATACTGCAGGCATACAGGTAGAGTCAACTTATAGGTTACGTTGATCATGACATAATCCGTTTTGCAAATGAAACCTTTTGTAATGCCTGTGAGAATGGGGATTCTTGAGTGATTTCCATTTCTATTAGGTTCAAGCCACATTGGCAAGCGCGCGTCAATTAGTTTTATAGCAAGCCATTATAAACCTTATGAACAATGTACGAGATATACTAACGCTTGTAGAATGAACCGCTCGAGCCAGCGCAGCCCGCTAGATGGCTTCGCCAGATCTCGTTAATTCTACAAGCGTTTCTATATCGTGTTCATAAGGTTTAAAATGGCTTGCTATAAAACTAATTGACGCGTCGCTTCCCAATTCAATGTGCATTGAGCCTTACGGTTTCATTACTTGCTCTTATTACTTAGGTATGATGTTTTGATGAGACAATAAATAAAAATTTCACTTATTTCGTCAAATTCAAAATACGTTAGGTATCCTCCTCCTAACCATTGTTTTACCGACAATAAGTTATATTTCTGCTTACTTTACTAAGATTATCGATGCAACCTAAAAGTTGTGCCGTGTTGTACTACCGGTCGTACCTAGATATACAACCGGTTGGTTGTGCAAGCGCAGCAAAAATGGCTAATGGAAGGTGATCATGTGCAAAGGGTCTAGTCTAGATGAAAGGTCATTAACAGGTTTCATTACTTTCACGTGTAGTAGGTATCATTTTTTACTCGACTCCGGCGTAAAAAGACATTTGTATTTATTATCAAATGATTTATCATAGCTGCTTTCATCCAACTGTAGAATTAATTCAAAATAATGAAAATAAAGTGTTTTTTTTTCAATAGTAGTACTCTTCATACACATTCTGCGTTTGTCTGAACTGAATTCATATCTCTTGTTGCTTTTTTTTAGTTTTGTATCCTTTGCTTGAATTGAGAACTTGTCTGTGTCTAGTCCAACCTAATTGAGTTTTAGGACACTTGTATCAATGATGCCACCATAATAGTTAATAAAATGATCTAACTATGTATTTGTTGTCATTGCTTGTTTTATAATATCACTAACTTGACTTCCTTATCATTCCAAGTGCTTGTTATTTAGGTCGAATCTTGTGTAACATCTTTTCGAAAGGCTTTGCTTCCTTGTTTAAGCACGAATTGCCAAGTAAAGCTTTATGTGCCAAATGAAATTGCAATCTATCTATCTAATCAGCCTACAGCTGAGATCCACCCACTGCTGAGTATAAGAATTTTTTTCAAGCCACTTTGAATTTTGAAAGCTTTTTTTTTCATCTTTTCAATCTGTGTGAAGTGAACTTCAAGTTCTAGAACTTTACTGCTTAGAAATGAATATTTTAATGGACTTATTTAAATGTTTAAAAATGTCAGTTGATTTTGAAAATGACGGTCTCTGCATTTTTTAACACGCAGCTAATTGACTCAAAATCAAAGACAAAACACAATAACAGTCAGGACCGCTAGGATCACATGTCATAATAATAGGTTGATGACCACAAGACCTAAACCCGAAACAAACTGCAGAGATATTTCGTTTACTCTGATCTCCACATCGATTTATTCATGCTTGTTCATTTTTGCGTGTACTAAATCTGCACCAAATTAAAACATTACCCCACACCATTTTCAGTGTTTCATCATGTTTAGTGGGGACAGCAACGTGAGCCTACACTCCATAGCTATTGCTGCTTGAGTACAGTGCAGTGGTCTAGAGAGAATATTACGATGTGTGGGGATATGGGTAAGGCTGTGTTGAGGGCGTTGACGGGGGCGCTGCTGTGTACGTTAGTGTCCGACGCTGCTTATTTGCAGGTGAGTTTTTTCAGAGACACTGAATGATTTTTTTTTTGTTACATTTTTTTACGATTTCAAAACAGGACCGTTAAATCCTAGCACCGTGTTTTTGCAGGATAGCGTATAGGTATGTCTTTACCTACAACAAAAGAGCATACTTGCACATTCAAAATAAAATTATCTAAGTATCGATAAAATAAAAATGACGAAGTGATTTTATGTTCAGTCTGCTGTAAAGATTGAAGAAGTATCTCAATTATTAGCTATATATGTATATTTGTTCTGAATAAACATATTTTTTACTTAGTTCGACCCGCGTCATCGTTCGCGTGGAAATTGACATGTCGCAGTTCAAGAAAATCAGCACACTTTTACATGAATATTGCACAATCCCTCACATTCTCTCTGAGGGGTAATTTAAGAAATAATATAATATGATTAATCAATTTCGCCGAAATGGGAAATTTACGTAAATATCCTTTTTCTTTTCGTAAAAATAACTTCAATCCTACACATTTACTTTTTTTTCTCTACCATTTTTACTTATTATGCGATGTTGTTTAGAAATGCAATAGAAAGATGTCCCGTGTCGGGACCACGTTCCCAGCACGTGCTCTATGGCAGCAGATTTGCGCTTGTCACATACAGAAAATTGAAAAGACTATGTTACTGTAATTTTATATTTGCAACCTTTTCAGGAAAATGCACATTTAGAAACGTGATGTTACAGTCCAACTTGAAACACAGAGTACAAATAGTCCATGCCTTGGTAGTAGGTATGATAATTATGGCTCACAGAAATAGTTAGGTACTGAAATTAAATCACGCCTTTTTCCCGTAAGGGCTATACGGTTAAGTTGCCTGGCTGGGTTGGGTAGACAGTGACCACAAAAAACGCAGCTACCAAAAGGATTTCAGAACAGTTTTTTATGGAGCCTATCTTAGCCCACAACTGGGCAAAGGTGTTTCCAAACTGTCTCTTCCCTCGGCCACGTTCTACCAATCTCGAAGGCATCGATATCATATCGCCCAGTTTGCGCGGTCGACCTCTACGCCACTTTTAAATCTCTCGGTCATAGTAACATTCTCAGATCTTATTCAAAGGAATCTTAGGAGTTAGTCAGAACCACTCTAAAGTTCGAAAAAACTAGTGACATGACAAGATGACATTACGCCATCTAAAGATCGTTTAACGATCTATAGATTCAACTGATCTAGTTCGCTGCCAGTTTGAAAGCGTGCATTGACTCGATGCAGGTGTCCATTATACTTGACGCAAAATGTCCCTTTACTTAGTAAATTAAAGCTTACAAAAATGTGGCAAGACATTGCGAAACCCTAAATTAGTACAGTAGTCCTCGCAGCCTCTCACTGCAGTCACGGCCGGTGAGTTTCACAACCAATCCACGTGCCTAAGCTTTAGGGCTCACGGTACTCAGCTAGATAAAACGACTCTACATTATCATAATACCTAAGTTATATGGTACTTAACGAAAATACACTAGACGTTGGTCGATGAGACTTACATACCTTTACAGCGGGCGAGAAGCTTTAAAAATTATTTAAAAAAGTATGATAAGTACCCACTCCCACAAAATTGTCTATTTGACTTGACTCTATCGCGCTCGTGGTCGTGCTTGCTTAGTCGTTCTTGATAGATCGTCAAAGATAAGCAACGTTCGAAAATGGTCTGTAAGCAGATGGGTGACCGCCAGTAGCATTTTCATCTGAGCGCTTCCGTGCTTCGGAGGGCACGTCAAATTGTCGGTCCCGGCTATTTAAGTCGTTAAGCCATAACGGAGGCCTTAAGGCGGCCTAAAAACTCCGTCGCCAGATTGGCCACCGACTCATACGAACTTACTAGGCCAATACAGCGGAACTCACACGACCTAAAATCTTCAACACTGAAGTTGGTCTCATCGAACTTCACATTTACCATTTAGTTCCAGCCCACCTTTATCAATTTTCTCGCACATTGAGTCAATAAAAGTTGCATAAATTGTTGCCTAACTCTTTTATTTTTATAATTGCTTTTAATAACTGACCTCTTGATTATTCACTGGTCATTATTGTAGTTACATAAGAGCTTTATAAAAACTGGATCGAAGTCAAGGCTCTTAACTCAGTATGTAGTAGGTGCTTAGATGGTGCATACGCATGACTGTAGAACTTGTATGGAACTCAATACCTACTAGAGCTACATTATTATTACAGAAGTCGAGTTGGCCGAGTGGGTTGGTAGGTTTCAATCCGAGTATTGTGGTGTTGAATTCTGGCCGTGCACGAGTGTTTTTTTAAACAGGAGATGACTAAGCAAAGCGTCATGAGGAAAACCGCTAATAAGTATTCTTTTCTGTGGGCATGGTGTAATGTCGGCGCAGCTAGTTTATTATCTTAGAGAGCCTGAAGTGCTTAGTTCCTCCAACCATCCCTGTTTTGGGTCACACACCACAATCCTTTAAGTGCAGCTACAGCCAGAAGTCAATATTCATTCCTATCCATTATTCCAGAGATATCAACCAGAGCATCAATACGAGCAGGACTTCTACTATCGCCAGGATCATGAGAGGCCCGTACACCAGAAGCCTTTGAGAGAACATGAGAAGCCCCAAGACCTCCGCAACGTGCCCGGCCATCCCGGAGTGGACTACCCGGTGTACCATACGGTGCCGGAGACCAGGTTTTCTTGTGCCCATGTGCCGGTACACCCTGGGATGTACGCGAATGTTGAGACTGGATGTCAGGTAACTGTCTTGTGATAGTTCGAACCAATAGCGTATTAGTTTATACGATCCTTCTTTCCTTTCAAAATTCCAATCCTTTTCCTATTGGCAGCTGTTATGCCTTTATTAAACTAATTACTTATTTGTTATAGGGACTTGATCGAAGAAGAGTACACTACCTTAATAATGAACTTTTCTTCTGTTATTTCATAATTTAAGCCTTAAAGTAATTATTTTAACCGAAACTTTGGTCAAATTATTTAATCCTATCGAAATTCCATTCCAAAGCAAGTTTATCTTGAAAATCATTAAGCTTCAAAGTCCAATAGGGCGTACCAAATTGCTTTGGCCGCCCCGCAGAAATTCGGTTACGTGTTATCTCTCAAATTGAATAAGTTTAAAGTTATTGTCTTCTAGAGATATTATACCTACTTCAAAAAGGTCACTAAATACATATTTTAAAACAATAATGAATACCTACGCACTCGGAAAAAAGCTGTAAAATGAGTAATAACTGCCACAAAATTCAACCCGAGTGTCGCTTTTTTACTTTTTCGCAAAATTGTATAGTAGGGCAGTGCATCGCCACGTATTCTACGTCGTGGGCCAAACTAATAGTGATTGTATTTGGCTTGTTTTATCATCGTGCTCAATAAATTATACAAGTTGAAGTTGCTTTAAAAAGTCGTCACATCTTTTAAGCGGCTTATAAGCTCTTTCGTCCATTGAACAGTATTCTTGTAATTACAGGCTTACCACGTCTGCCACGACGGCCGCGAGGGTCACCAGGGAGCCTCCTTCCTCTGCACCAACGGCACTCTCTTCGACCAGGCCAAGTTCGCTTGCGATTGGTGGTACAATGTGGACTGCTCACAGGCCCTCGATCATTACAAGTAAGATTTAAGACATTGGGAAATATTTCTGGAGTTTACGGATTAGAGATGGTGTTGGTTTACATTGATAGCTGAGATAGTAATAAAACGAGACATCATTAATTGTTAAACTTGGACAAGTCCAGCTGTTTATCACCACGTAGCCAGTACCCTGGAGACTTCAAAACACTGTGTTCTCAAGCCCAGATAAAATATACAGGGTGTAAAAAGACGTCTACCGAAGCCGGAAGGGATAGTTACAGCATCCCAACACACAACCAAATCCAAAAGGATTTTCCGAAAAAATCAATATATCCGGAGAAAACCGCGTTTGAAGTTTACTATTTGCGTATTACTGGGTGCGATTTTTTACGTTAGATTGCTGGATTTTGAGTTTTAACCGTTTTTTTCTTTTATAAATGAAATTATTAGGTAGGTATGGTCTTATTATGTTGCCTTGGTAGTAAATAACCGAAAATAACGTAAAATGACTAAGCTAAGTAAAAAAATTTTTTGCGTTTTTTTTTTCGCTAAATATGTTTAGAATCATGGCCTGATTGCAATCCCTTAGTTTTCGGTAGTTGTCTTTTTACACACTGTATATACAAGTAGGTATTTTGATCTTGCTTTTTGTGAACAAAAAACCTAAATGGTTAGCATATTTTTGTAGCTTGGTGTCTTTTGTCAAAGTTATATTTTTGATCGAAGTTTGGTGTGATCAAGGGGTTTTCGAATAATATTGTTTATCTGGTTACTAATTCATTGTTTTCCAGGTTAAACGCAGACCCCAACAAGAACCCATACGTGCCGAAGAAGAAGGTGGAGGAGGAGCCAATCCCATATCACCAGCACCAAGCTCACCGCTCCCACCAGCCCCACCAATCCCATCACGACCAGGATGAGGAGTACGGAATCTTCTATAGGCAACATTAACTTCTTCATATTTCCTCGCTTTATTAACTGTTATTTGCCAAGTTCTATTACTTAAAATCCTTCGAACAGTTCGAAAAATAGATCTTTCTAACTGGTCAAAGGATTTTATGTATGTATAGACACAACAACATCGATTTCTTATAAGTACTTTTGTTTCAAAATAATGCACATAATTCGATTTGAATTTCGTGAGAATTGATTATTTAATATCATTAATGTATTAACAAAGTTATTAGGTAATTGATTGGAGTAGCTTCAATATTTTATTTGAACACAATCCGATAATAATCTGTAATTCCTAAAGGCTCAAGGTTTTTCGTGACCATGGTAGAGTGGCGGCCAAGAGATGCGAGTTCGATTCTCGGAACAAATTTTTACATGATCGGCAAATTATTTGTTCAGAATCTTAGTGTTGGTAGTTGAAATGCCCAACACGCCTAATGAAGTTTTCACTTCAAAAATTCTTGCAAACCATTTTAGATTAAGGCCTATTTTAGGTAGAGCAGTTACACTATAAGGTACATACCTTCAAAAAATGCGTAACTTGCCAGATTCTATTTTTAGAAAGTGTCTCAGTAATTTTAAGGACTATGTAATTTTATTATTCGCTTAGAGATCGGAGGGTTATGAAATTATGGTTTGTGTAAATTATTTCCTTTAGAATAAATATTTTAATAAACAATAAAATGTTTAAAAAATTTTGTTTAATGAAAAAAGTACTTACCTACATAAATAAGCGTTTACTCCCACCTGTTCTGTTGAGTAGTTCTGTTGACAGAACTATTGGGATTTTTTTACCATTAGTTCTGTGACTTTACACCTGACTTTCCTCTACACCAGTTCTGTTGACAGACCTGCTGGGTTTTTTTTGTACAAAACTTAGGCCACAGTCCTACTATGATTGATATTTTATTTTATTCCTACAGCGCCAGAAGGCAACTATTCCTACACTCTACGGGACGCTAGTGTACCTAGTGCCTGACGGAGGCCAAAAACTCCATAATTAGAGTGACCACTAACTTCATTACTTTAGGGCTTGGGATATTTGACAGTCATTTATTTTAATCCATTGGTTGGAGGTTCGACTCTCAATTGAGCATCAGAGAAAAAAAGAAAGATGGCTACCCCAAAGACCTATATATATAAATATATATCTACCTATATACTAGACTTTCTATCGGCCAATAGTTGAGACGGAACATACTTCGGCTCGTAATGAGTATGGAGAAGTATAGCCCCTCTCAACTATTCTGTCTGCATGACCCGTAGGTACTAAACGAAAGACATAATTATAAACTAAATCGCGTAAACTGAATGAGAAGTATGGTGTAGGTGATGTCAAGGGCAAAGATGGCGACAGGTAGTTGCATATCAACGCGCAATGCACGCAGGAGTGTGAAGTTGAAGGGACGTCGCGTCACGCAGTCCAGGGCTCTCCGCAGCTCAGCTTGTAGCTCTGCATCTGGAAGCACAAATGCTAGTTGACCTCTGTGGCGCAGTGGGTGAAAGCTCGCTTGGGACGCAGAAGGTTGCGGGTGCGATCCCCGCCACGGGATAATTTGTATGATCTGTAAATATTTATCTCTGGTCTGGGTATTTCTATGTATAATATGTATGTATTTACAAACAAAAAGTATATAAGTAGTATATCAGTTATCTGGTTCCCATAGTATACAAGCTTTGCTTAGTTTGGGGCTAGATGATGCCGTGTGAATTATACAGCATTATTTAGGGTATTTATTTATTTAATTATAAAATATATATACCTACTTAAAGGTATCTTAGCGTAACAAAGGGAAGCTACTTTGTTCGATTCTAGAAAACGACAGTGTGTGTAGGGGTGGAAGTGTGTGTGAGTGTTTGTACAATGAACCTTTATGACCACGTAGAGTTTTAGAACTCTACGTACGAATTGCTATTAGTAGCAATTCGTTGTTTTAGAGTGGCTTTAGGCTTTTATTACCAAGATAGTTTTAGTGGCGCTGCTCCGACATTCATACATAGGTATAGTATAATGGGTACCTACATCTAGTATAAATGATGACTCGTGATAAGTAATCTGAGTAAATATCTAATCTAAGGATAGGTAGGTACAGGTTATTCCGTAAAAAGTGTAAAGTCAGAAAATAATTGCACCCAGTAAACCTCGTAAAGCTAAAGGATCATCTACGGAACACCCTGTATGTATATATATAATATGGAAATCTCACCCGAACATTTTATCAATTGTATGGTTAAGACCGCTTTCAACTTATCCACTTCACTGTAGCACATTTCACAAAACATACAAGGACCAATCATCAAAGCGAAGAAACGAAAAGCATCCATAACAACTCTTGGTGAGTAAATATTCTGAAACATTTCAGTAGATTAGTCAAACGTAAAACAAATCAAAATCGTTTATTGATTAATGTTGTATAGTAGTGAATAGTAGCGAAGCATTTATTAAGTAGGTATCCAATTCTAGTGTAGTTCTCAAAACGCAAGAGCAATTAGCAATACTATTAAGTACAACGCTTAGTTACCTGGTAATAGTACCGAAGCATTTCAAATTAGATTAGGTAGGTATAGGTTACCTAGTTCACGTCATAGACTTACCTGTAAGTATATTGCTTTCAAGAATACATAGATTAGGATCACAGTGAACGGCGTGTAGAACAGGAAACTGACTAGCATCTGCAAAAGGGAAAAAATCATACTTATCTGTTTCGAAATTAAAAATAATCGTGATATGGGCATGTAATGCGGAGGGATGAAAGTCATGTAACTAAAACAGTGATGGAAATGAATGTGAATGGATATGTGAGTAGAGGTAGACCTGAGAAAAGATGGATGAAACAAGAATACAACAAACAAGATACGGAAACAAGATATGGAAAACAAAGGAGTTGATACAGAGATGACGAGTGATAGGGGAGAGTGGAAGAGGAGAACATGTTGTGCCGACCCCGCATGAGCGGGATAAAGGCAGGCCAATGATGATGAATCATGATTTCTTTATATCATTTAAGTTGGACACAAGCCCCCTCCTTCCAACGCCATCCTAATGGTACCTGGACGCGAGGGCAGAACAGTGAGAGCAGCTCCACTAGGGCAGCAGCAAACAGCATGCTACATCAGGCAGCTTGATGTTTGCTGCTGCCCTATTGGTGCTCCCTGTCCTGCCCATAATTGCCCTGTGCTGTTCTTATCAAAATCCTTAACGAAATGATCTCTATTATCATCCACCCTGGCTGCCCTGGCTTGGCTTCTAGTTATTTTTCTTGTGTACCACTCAGTCAGGGCCTTACACCATCTTGTAACATTAGAAATTAAATAAATACAATTTAAATAAATAATGCACACAGCATCATCTAGCCCCAAACTAAGCAAATCTACTATGGGAACCAATTAACTGAAATATTACTTATACATAGAAACACCCAGACCCGAGATAAATATTTGCAGATCATACCAACATACCAACATATATCGCGGCGGGTATCGAACCCGCAACCTTCTGCGTCCGAAGCGGGCTTTCATCCACTGCGCCACAGAGGTCGTCAATTTAATGAAAATAGGTAGGTACTTATGTTAAGATATACTCACGGACAGTTGCATTTGAGAATCAATTTCATTGAACGCATCAAGCAAGTTATTGTAATTGATTATACATTTTCTAACTACCCTCAGCTTCGGTAGCGTCTCGTTCTTACTGACGATGTTCACCGGAACTACGTTATTTTCTAACGTTTCTCTCAGCAGCATTATTCGGTTTTGCAACACACCCACAACAAACACTATCGTCACAGATATCAAATCAAATGAATATAATGTGTAGTGCTGATTAAATAATGACAACATTCCATGAAAATAATTTTTGTCCAACATATTGGCCCATTGTTTTGAAATAAAAAAATCTGTGAAGACGTTCATCGTTGCCAAAATCATCGAAAACCATAAAAACAGAAAGGCATTCTTCACTTCAAGAACTTTTTTTTTGTAACCCATAAGAGAATCGTAGGTCGAGATCGCGTATGTGTACGTAGAAAGATAGTTCATACTTGTAATCTGAGTCAAAATGAACCAAATCTGATGTTCAATTAAAAAAGAAATAACGTTCACCGTTCTTATTGTGTCTATAGCCATTAACTGCATATCAATAAATATAAAACTATAAAGTGTCAATGCCGTTGAGCAAGCGCAATACATTCTCAAAATAGAAGAAATTAATTTTGAAGAACTTATCTTAATATATTTGCCGAAAAAAATTAACGAAACCACTAGCACTTTCAAATCCAACATAAGAAATGAATTCTTAAAACTGTCGTTTTTAATATTTTTCATGTTAGCTGGTGCTACGGGATACATTTTGTGATAGGATGGCAGTTCCATAATATCCACAATACAAATGAACCCAAATAACATTGCTTACAACGGTAGCTCACGGTATATTTCTAAAATCGTAGCCCATAAAGGAATTGAAAAATATAAGTAAGTAAATAGAATAATAATAACACCAATTTATTACGTATATGTAGATGGTAAGATAACTCTAGGTATCTATTTTATACTAGCATTTCGCTCCCGGCATTTTCTATGGTGTTCTTCGAAAGAAAAATTGTATGACAAGCGGAAAATGGCGGATATTACCTTTGTTAAAAGATGTTCAGATTCTCAGAACATCAACATCAAAAATGCCAAAAAGAGACAAAATTGAAAACTGCATCCAAATCAATTAAGCCGTAAGGATTAACGCACAGACAAGAAACGAAGACCCCATGGGGTCTAATTATATTAGCACTAGATGCGTCTAAATATTTTTTGACAAATATCTTCTATGACCCTACAAACTACCATAATTATGTAGGTAACACTTTTATTATTAAAAATAGGTATCTAATAGGTTCTATCTTTCGGCTTTAGGTAGGTATAATAGGTAATGAAAAATGGATTTCCTCATAACACTTGCTTAGTGGATTAATGCCTTGAACATCAAGTACCTATATACCTATTCAGTTAATTAACTTTCATTTACTTTCCACTGACTATGTAACCAACCTTAACATAATTGTTTAAGATCAAACTATCAAAATCTATGTGCTCATAATATTACCCACACAAATCGAAATTACTGTGAAATTTAACACCAGTGAGCCTTTACTTTACCTACTCTCAAACACGCTAAGCATTCTCTTACAATCTGTTAAAGATCCTTAAGGGGTCGTGCAGTTTGCTTTGTCGTTTTTAATGGCAAAATTCAAGCATGGTATTCATTAACTACACACCATTTCAAGAGACAAATCTTCACCACGTCACATGCGGTGATTAAGACGTGATTGAAACACAATGATCAAACATACTCAAAGACCAGATTGTAAATTCTAGTTGGTTATATAGGTAGCCGATAGGAATTACATCACTGTGGAAACAGCAAGGATTTTGCTCGAATACGTTCATTCATCAAATCTTCATTCAAAATTAGAATGCGAAATGCGAGAACTGAATCAGTAGAATAGTGTAGGTGATGCTGAGAGCAAAGATGGCGACGGGCAGTTGCATATCGACGCGCAATGCACGCAGGAGTTTGAATTTGAAGGGGCGACGAGTCACGCAGTCCAGGGCTCTCTGCAGCTCAGCTTGCAACTCTGCATCTGGAAATAGCAACAATTCACAGTAAAAATATATAATATCTTTGATGCGCACAATCTTTTGATCACAATGGTTCGAAAAAACTTGTGACACGACAAGAAGAAAGGAGTTCCTGACTATTCTTTGTACATTCAGTAGTCCTACTGAGTACCTAAATAGGTAGGTAGGTACCTATGCAAATGTTGGGGGTTGGAACATAGGTATACGAACAACAAGAGTACCTACCAGCATTCTTCATCCTCCCAGTGGTGCTACTGGTGAATCACAAGTAAAACTCACCATACAAGTGATGAAAGCGATCATGGAGTATTTCGGTATGTTTCATAGTCGTGATAAAGTCTTGAATTTGTACTAGGTATTATCTCTCTCTTTTATGAAACACACCATTTATCTATACGTGTATTTGGCATTGAATAATAACGGCGAAAGCATCTCACCTGAGCATCTTATTAGTTGTATGGTCAACACTGCCTTCAACTTATCCACTTCGTTGTAGCACATTTCACAAAACATGCAAGGTCCAAACATCGAAACGGAGAAACGCAAGATATCCACTATAACACCTCTTGGGTTGACCAACTAAAATATAGGCATTGTATGTTAAACCAGGGTAAACTAAACATCCCAAGGTGGCTTAGATACCTTGAATGTTAGCCTACTAACCCGGAGAATATGCAGTTTCAAGAAAATGTAGCTTAGGATCACGGTTAACGGAAGGTTGAACAGTAAATTGGTTAACATCTGAAAAAGTAAGTACTTCATTAATTATACTAAAATAGGTAGGTAAGGGTATAAAAAACAGATTATGTAAAAACTGTTCAAAAAAACAAACCTAAGAATATGAAAATAAGGAAATTAAGTAGGTAGGTACTTAGGAAGGTAAGGACTCCCACATACATCCTGAATGTCTTGCTATCAGAACCTTAAATTCAGATTATAATATATGAAAGCCCGGAATTCCATACATTAAACGGCTTTTGCCACACTCAATACCTATTGACAAAAAATCTGTATGACATGTGTGTGGCTTCAATGTATGGAATTCCGGGCTTTCTTAAAAGAATAATCTGAATTTAAGATTCTGATTTCAGCAAGACATTCAGGATGTATGTGGGAGGCCTAAGACTCACACATAGTTGCATTGGAGAATCGATAGCATCAAACGCATCAAGCAAGTTATTGTAATTGATTACACATTTCCTGACTACCCTCAGCTTCGGTAGCGTCTCGTACTTGCTGACGATGTTCACCGGAATTGTGTTATTTTCTAACGTTTGTCTCAGCAGCATCATTCGGTTTTGTAACATACCCACAACAAACACTATCATTAAAGATATTAAATTGAACGAGATAATTATGTAGTGATGATTGAATAACAATACTATTCCATATTCCAAATCGTTAGCAAATTTGGCAGACCAGTAGTCAGAGATGAATATATCAGCGAGTATGTTCAACGTTGATAAACAAATGGTAAATAACAAAATACACAGAAAAGCATTTTTGCCTTCAAAACCCCTCTTTTTGTAGCCCATGAGAGAATCGCAGGTCAAGATTGTGCTAATGTAGGTAAAAAAATAGTTTAGGCCCGTAACCTGAGACAAAATTAACCAAACTTGGTGTTGGAGTATGAAGGTAATAATGTAAAAATATCTCATTAATTTATTAACGGGATCCATTTGCATAAGGTCCATGAACACATATATATAAAAAGTCAAAAGAGATGTGCAAATGCAGTAGATTCTAAAGATAATAGAAGTTAATTTTGAAGAATTTATCTCGAAATATTTTCCGAAAAATATAAGCAAGGCCTTAAATATTTTCAAGTCTAACATAAGAATTGAATTTTGACTCTTAAGTTGAATTTTCTTCATGTTAGTTGTTGATGCCACAGGGTACACTTTGTAATATGAAGGCAATTCCATAATGTCCACTACCCAAATGATCAAGTTTCAGGCGTGCCACATTAATTTTGTTAAAATCGTTACCATATTGAAATAGAACGATTACCTACCTACTTATTTTAAGCAACACTAATTTATTACCTAGGTAGGTACCTACCTACGTGCATTATGAAAGTGGTTATGTTAGATAGGTAGATACAATCAAAACCAAGTTAGGCTTTGCAAGCCTTCATAAAGTTCTCATACTTAGTAGGGTATCCAGAGATATCAAGATTCACCGTTATAGGACACGCCAAGGAGGACATCATCATCATCATCTTAACTTACTAATCTAATGTACCTAGATAGATTATACCTACTAGGTATTTAATGGTTTGCTCCAAACTGAGATCTTGTAATGCCGACATCTACACACAGTTTTGAGTTCAACTATCTATAAAATAGTTTGATTTTATTGCCATAGCTGTTCTTTCATTTGCTAGGTAGGTTCAAATTATGTAGGTTAATTATACCTACTAGGTTAGGTACCTACATTATTTGGACGTGCCTTAGACCAAAGAGCCATTGGTGCCTTGAGATCTTTGGGGAACAGAATCGTCACAGTCTTGGCATAGCACGCATAATAAAAAGCACACCTGTTAGGTATCTTACACGTAGTTGCATAGTGAGCTTTTGTATCTAGCAGCAGATTATATTTGAACATAGTCCTTTGTATTAATTGACCAAAAGGCGCTGGTAAATGGGCTTCGTCGTGAGGACGAATGGCGACTATACGTTACCGGGATCATTGGCTCGAGTGGTCCATCGCGATACCGAGATAAATAATGAGCCATTTCACCCACTCCGAGGTCATAGAATAGCGAGCAGTTTGTAAAATTTATTCTTATTTTGAGTTTGCGAATCTATCAGTTGGTAGGCAGGTACAGTCACGTTCAATAAGATGTATACACTCCTTAATGTTTCAACCCATGTACAGGTCAACATGTCCAACAATGTTCTGGTATTTTTATTGATTTTGCCAATAATTCAATGTAAAATCAATTTCTGCTTTTTGTTTTTAACCTAGGTACCTACATCTATTAGTTTTAGTGTGATATGAATTTTAAAAGTATGGAGTGTATACATCTTATTGTCCGTGACTGTACCTACCTACAACCACAGAATTCTATAACCTACCTACTTACGTAGTCTAGCTAGTATAGGTAGTACATAAAGCATTCTGTGGTAGGTACATAACTACCTATACCTACCTAGTAGGTACCTACTGACAGATTTTAGCTAGGTTGGGGTTAGGGTTTACAAAGGAGTAGTGAGAGATCGCCAAAGGTAGAGGCCAGTGGAAAATTTTGGGGGAGACCTTTGCCCTGCCCAGCAGTGGGATACAATAGGTTTTTTTTTGTGGCACTCGAATTAGTAGATACGGGTGCCAACCTGTGCCCCCAACTGACGTATCGTGTACCAGGGCCCTTACCATGAAAGTACAAATCCGACAGTATCGGCCGATTTTTGGCCATTTGGTACTCCCAACTGCATCGTATTTCGGGTCGTTCGGGTCGTTCGGGACCCGCACCGACCGACTTTAATTTTGACGTTTAGTTTATTAGATCCTTAAGGTTAGATTATAGATTTAGCATGGTACCTCTTTGATATTATCATTACTAGGGATGGGTCGATGCGCGCTGACTAGAACCGAAATGCGGCATTCGGCCTAAATTCGGTTTAAATGCCGAATATTCGAAAGTAACTATACAATAACATAATAATATTAACGGAACTGCTTGAATAAAATAAAACATCGAAGGCAGAGTGATGCTTTACCAACTGAGCAAATGCGCAATCGAAAGGGTATGGTCAAAATTTTGTTAGGTACGGTTGCTTATGGTAGATACATTTTAGTAAATATTTCTTTCTTTTGAGTCGCTCAGAATAATGTTAAGCTTCCAGGAGATGATTAAAATATTCATGCCGCGTCAACAAGACTTGACGTGCGTTTACTCGAGAAACTATCTAACTAGGTAGGTACCGAATTTCGGCCAAAACTACTCCTTATTATGCACTATTAAAACCATAGACTTTGAATGTATAGACGAACAGTGACAGGTGAACGGCTTTATAAAAATTGAAATGTCAGTGTTCGTTTATAGTGTTGTCAAGACTCTTGAATATAAAATTTTATCGATACTTTTACTAGCGAAATTTTATGTAGGACAATTAAATAAGTAGACAGTGGGTACCTATTACGTTTATTATAATAACTACACTAAACACCACTGAAAAAAGATTGTGTACAATGATATGATCTAGAAGGCTTTTTGATCTCCAATAAGAAAATTCTCTAGGTATTTTGGTTCCATTCCTATAATTAGGTTCCTGAGAGTAGGTACGTATGAACAAGCCCATCTTGTTTTCAATTTGATCTGAAAAATAAAACATGAAATATACTTTGTTAGGTATTATTATTTACTGATATTGACTCGAAGATTTCATCGATACATTATGACGTCAGCACTGTGTCAAGCCCTAGCGTAAACAATCATTTTACAATTTTATTTTACATAAAATACTACTAAATTCTTCTTTAAGCAATGTAATTTCATGATACGTTTGAAGAGACACCTATTATTTATGATTCTAATAATTCTTTTACCATTTTCATACAAAAAATGACCAAATAGTGATGATGAACAATGCAGTAAATATTTACATAAAATACCTGTGAAATGTGTATTAATAAGGATTATTCTTGATGGGTATTCTAGATACGTACTTCATATTCATTCACTGCACAAGACACCATAGTTTTTAAATAAAATAAAATTTTACGACTAGATTAAAACTAAAGTCCACACCGCACGTTATTTTAAATTTTATAAAGCACGCTCTACACTTGCGACGCGCGAACGCGACGTATTACACTCGCAACATTCGCAGTAGCGCAGGAAACGCAGTCATTGTCTTGTGTACTGAAATAAACCTTTTTGAAAAAATAAGTAGGCCTACGGTTTTACCTATAATAATGAACTTGAGCTATCAAAATAACATGGCACCTAATCATCGTCTTTTTCCCCATCTCCTTTTTTTTGTTGTTGTTATGTCTAATTATCACAAAGAGCGCATATAGTGTCACAGCAGCAGCAAAATACACTTCGTCATCCATTTTCTTTGATATCGTGATTTGTGAACGAGACTGCGAAACTTTGCGAGTGAGATACATAGTGCACATGTTTATCACGTGAAGTTCACAGCGCAAATCGCGGTGTAAATTCCCGCCGCGATTCGCGCGCGAGTGTACAGCCCGCTTAAAAAGTTTCAAAGTAATGTGTCAATTTTCATGTCAAAATTGATTTCTGCGTTTTATTTTTAATTCTTCAACCAGCAAAGGCAGTATTTAGAAAGAAGTTATTATTTCTCTTTTGGAAAGATTTATTTAATTTATTTTATTTGTGAAATGTTATTTTACTGTTCAAAATAATAAACTTCTGTAATCTTACCTACAGATAAATTACATCGATTGAGCAAATGGCTAATTGTTTATGAGAAGTTCCTTTATCTTTATATCTAAAATTGTATTCTGTCCGAACAAAGAGTACGCGTTGGTACTTACTGTCCAAACCTCTTTTGTGGATTGGCTATGTTCCTGACCGATTTGAAATACGATCTATGTTCATTAGTACGACGGATATCGCAACATCGGTCGTGCTTCGCGTCGGGCCGAAACATTTGGAAAACGCTTTGCTGGACCATTGTTCATTAGTCTGTTGTAGTAGCAGTCTGCGTTTCATAAAAATAAAGGGTCATTTAAATACTCAAACATGTTTGAGTAGCTACTTCGAGCACTACATTGATTTTATGAGTCGCCAAGGCGTCTCCGACAGAATAATCATGAAATGTACGTGTTAGCATTCTCTTAAATTTTGTGTGCTCTCCACTATGAACAAAAAAACATTTTCATTCATCTCATAATAAATACCTACGACTACGACGCTCGCCGATAGCCATTTTGCTATCGTGAATTTTGATATAAAATCAGCGATCGAGCTCGTGTCAAACTCAGACTATCGGTCGGAGTTTTTACATTCATGGTAAGGCTAAACTTCAAAAGAAAGTTCGTGCGGGCTAAGCCTATAGAAAAAACCAATAGAATGCATTTCAGAGTACGACGTATATCGTTACATCGGCCGTGTCTCGGTCGGGCCCGACCGACCCGATGTAAACTTTCAAAGTGGGCCCCCAGATTACCATACCAACCAATGAACCAACGAACAAGTAATCAAGAAATTTAAAACAGAGTCATCTATTAGTTCTATGCCGAACTATATGACAATTAAATTTATTTGGTTGGCACCATAGAGGGTTGGCACTAAAAATTACATCTATGATCAAAAGATGGCGCTAGCTTACTAACTGGGACGCATGATATTCGCAGGCCACTATGGTCACAATTTTAACTTTTAGGCTAAATTTAAATCAAATATTAAATTTATTATCAAACTATTACATTTCTTAAAAATTTCGTTCTGCGCGTTGGGTTAATTAAAAAAAATCTGAATGAACAATTCAACTAATTACAAACGGACCATAGATAACATAATAACAATAGCACAATATTTTAGAATTTTCTGAATAACCTAGGTACTTTATAAACTGAATTGAGTAATGTTTTGCTATTATTTGTGCACAGTAATAGTATAATTTACAAATACACAGCAAAATCATTTGTAAAACTTTGTAAAAATTACGTTTTTGCATTCCTCTAGGTGGCGCTGTGGTCTTGTTTGTTTGTTCGCGGTTTTATGTTCGTTCATTCTTTCGACCGACCGACGAAAGACAGATTTGGACAAGTAAGATGGCGGCTACTAATGTGAAAGGCAAAACGTTGTCGTATTTCTACTTGTAAATAAAGTTATCTCGATTTTTGATACAACGTTACTATAAAATGAGCAAAGTACAATAGATTGTAACAAAGTGCATTACTAAAAGTGAAGTTAGTGTTTAAGAAACAAGGCGTGAACTCCTATTCATTTCACAATAGACAAAACCCGTCGTAGCAAGCACTCAAGGAGTCGAGTCGAGGCCATAATTTATGATGTTATCTGTCGTGTGAGCGTCCTCCGAAGCCACATTGAGATACTATGCTTTTGGAAACTAAGGCGATGGTATGTTTTTGCGCATAATTACACCCTTTACATTGATCTGTAAGCCTAACTATGTCTCTGTATTGTTGTGTCATTCAGCGACGCTTGCAAGGCAAAGCCGCGGCGGTTCACGTATTTTTACTTCAATGAGAACGATCTTATATTTACTAGAAATTTACTCATCCTGCTATATTTATCATCTAATTTGCCGCTAATGTGATTCGTACCCGCTAATTAGCATGTTGGAGATGACAATTTTTATATTTTTGATACCCATTGTTGTCATTCTATTGATATTTTTCTTTCTTCTTTTCAGGAGTGTTTCCCCTGTACAAAACATACGTGAAGCATCATGAGTTTTACTGGACCTTTGTGGTAAAGACTAAAAATCAATGGTGTAATGCAAACTATGGATGAAAGTGTGGACTTCTGTTGACATATTACCTATTATTGACAATAAGACAAGACGGAGGTGGTAATGGATCCAGTAGGACCATGGTCAGCATATGCTTCATACAACAGATTGGCTGGGGTTCAGGCCAGTGCGGCAAGTGGGGACTTCCATCACCATCTCGCCAGTGGAGGCACAGGTCTTGGTGGTCAATCAGTTCCCTCTACTACCAGTCAATTGCTGCTACAAGCGGCGCACACAACTGCATCTCTAGCCGGACAGCTAGGTTCATCTACAGCATCACCCTTCAACCCTGGAGGTTTTCTCTCCCCACCGGCTGTGGGATATGATGCTGTATTTTCTCCATTGTTTCACCATGCCAACCCCAAGCCAGCTCATTACAGTTCATCACTTCAAGCGCAGCACAGACAAGTAATAGCTCAAGCCCAGGCAGCAGCTGCATCGAAACAGACATCAGTTGAATCTGAACTATCTTCGTTGAGGGAGAATTATTCACATCAAACTTTGGCCGCACAGGGATCATCGTTTTTTGATCAGTCTTCCACACCCGGCGCGGCGGGTCTCAACTGGCAAGGAAACAACCAGCTGCCCAGTCCGTTTGGGATATTACCCCATGAAAGTGTAGTGCCCTCTTCTCCCAGTCCAGCTACTACAAAGGCATCAGGGACTTACGAGAATTTTAATGCGCATTTTGCAGCAGCACAAACTTTAAATAACCACCTCAACTCCCAGATTTCCAGTGCCGGTAAACAAACCAACAGGTCGGCGTCGCCCGCCGCCGCGCCCAAGCAACCCGCGTCCTCGACATCATCATCTACATTTTTTCAATCCCCTTCATCGTTTGGCAATCAGACTGATAATTATAGTACAAGCAGTGCAAAAAGTGGTCAGTTGTCATCACAGCAGGATTACGCAGGAAGTAAGTCGTATTCAAGTTCTGCAAGTTCAAATGCCCACTCCCAACAATCATGTATAGTGTCAACTCCACCGGTGACATCCTCTCCCACCCCGCCCAGCAAAGAGTACCGACCTCCTTCAAATTCCACATCCCGACCCTCTGCCTCCATCTACAACTCCCAGTCCCCCAAAAGCTCAAGCAACGAAAAGCCAGTCAGGCCCATCCCTAGCAACAGTAATAGTAGCTTCATTCCTCCCACTTCTAAGCCCCCACAAGTTCAAACTAAAGCTCAGAGTAAAATATATCCAGAGTTGTCCAGTGAGCAAAGAAAAAGTTGTGAAGCTAATGAGAAGCTGCAACCACAGTCTTCTCCAATAAGCTATTCCATTATGGATGCGCCAGGAAGACTGAGCTACAGCAGCAGTAGCTCCTCAAAGTCAGGCAGGGGAGGCTCACAATACTCTTCCTCGCAAGGCTCCAGTTTCAGGCATTATCAAAGTGGCAATAATGTTGAAACAGACTATCATGTCCGCGCTAAAAGTAGCTCTAGCACAGATACAGGCTATTCAAGCAGCAGCTCTCAAAACGGCCCCGATTGCGGTGTAGTTGTTCCAAGGCGACGGAGTCCCATCCAGACTCAGCCGCAAAGCTCCCCTATAGGACACGTTTCTAGTCCGGCCTACCCTATGTATCACAGTCCCATGAATAACTCTGTAAATTCGCCCCAACAGCATTCAGATCATTATAATAAACCAAGTAATACCGCTCCGCGATCTCCTTTAGATGCGTCGGTGACGCGATCACCGTCCCAAAATAGTCAGGTTGCATATCCATCGGTGATAACTAGAGCGCTAGGTCTCGAACAGAACAAAACCTTCAATGAGACGAGATTCGATCGAAATCAGAGTCAAACTTCCACACAAAGTTGCTGGGAGAATGACCGTCAACCTGCAAGAAAGTATTCAAGCAATAATAGTAGTAGCAATTACAACAGCGGTATCGCAGAAAACAATACTCGCCCCGAAGAACCCGCCCCCCAAACCCCAAGTAGGAACGTAAGCGCGACCGACAACAAACAAAATTTCTTCGACAGTAATAATGTAGCCTTGCAAGATCTGTCCAGTTGCCGCGGTGACCCAATGAGCATAGTTAAAAATTTGCAAAGTCTGCAACAGAGCTGTCAATTACAAGAGGTGAAGGCGACGAAAGCGCCGGCCACGCCCACCACCAACAGCGCGGTGGCCAGCAAGCCCGCGCCGCGCAGGAAGAGTGTCGAAAAGCCTCCTCCGCCCAACATGAACGAGCTGTCGAACGTGGCCGTGATGGCCGACTACCTGGCCACGCGCATCCCTCCCCCCGCCCACAGCTCGACCAGCAACCAGCAACAGAACGGTAGCTACTTCGACTTCGAGCGGTGGAACCTCCCCCCTCCCCCGCCGAAGATGTTCCCCGGCACTTCGGCGTTCGGGTCGCAGGCGCCGCTGCACGCGTCCAACTTCAACCAGCACCAGCTGGGCATGCCGCACGGGCACGCGCTCACCTACTTCCCGCCCTTCCACCTCGGGCCGCACCCCGACTTCCAGTCCTCCGTGGAGCTGACACCGCTCTCCTCGTTCAGCGACACGCCGCCTTCGGCCTCCTCGTCGTCCTTCTCGACGCCCGAGACGCGCGAGGAGGAGCAGCCCAAGGTGGTCGTTCCTAATATAGAGGAAGAACTTGGTTTCCTTGCAGAACAACGCGCAAATACTGCATCGTCGGTAGCACCCTCTTCACAGCAGCCTCTTACCGGCGCCGCGCAGGACGCTAAGATGGATAAAAAATTCGGAGTGCCCACGACCGGGCCCGGCTCGGGCTTCATGGCGTCGTACCTGAAGTTCTTGCAGGGCGAGCGCGACACGTCGCCGCCGCCGGCGGGGCGCGGCGCGCGCAAGGCCACGTGGTCCCGCGCCGGCGCCGCCAAGCCGTGCGACGCTAACGGAGCGCTGCTCGGGCTCGGCGGCGCCGGGCCCGCGCATCTCCTCGCCGCGCCGCCCGCGCCCAAGCCGCCCGAGGACGACCCGCGATACTACAATCTCAACAAGGATCGCAAGCGCAAGTTCGAGGGCGACGAGGGCGCTTTCGAGGCGGACGAGGAGCGGCGCCGGGCCTCGGCGGCGGCGGCGGCGGCGGACAAGCGCAAGGGACGCACCACGCCCGCCAAGTCGCCGCCGGCCGCCGTGGTGGCGCCGCAGTCGCGCAAGCCGCGCCCCGCCGCGCCGCCGCCGCCGCCGCTGCAGGCGCCGCCGCAGCATCAGTACTATTACCAACATCAGCCCGACGAAGGTGCGTTCAACCTGCTCGACTTCCACCTGCGGAGTAGGGCGCGATGGTGAAGAGCCAGCCCTGAAGCTTGTATGACAGGAGCAAGCTGGCCGCCGCTCGGGCGGCTCCGTGAAAACTTGTTACATTTTAACTGTGATAATGTACATTTTGATTAGATGAAATCTATCCTTTGGCGCTGTAAATATTTTGATGAAATCGCGATGTAGCCGACCGACGTGGCGGACGTGTTCTGTTTAGGGTTAGTCTGTAACAAGATTTCACTGCGTTTGTTGTTGATGACACACTATTAGTGCCATTTAATTGTAAATTGTTAGATTTGTGACTCTTGTCATACTCGCTACTGAAGGGGTGCTACCATTAATAATTCCAAACAAAACTATGGTATATTTTTATATGGAATTCATACCAGTGGGTGTCTGTTGTATATAATAATGTAATGTATTTTACAGTATTTGAGGTTAGTTGGTACTTACCATAGCGTACGCATATTCTCTAGTTGAAAGTGATTTTATATTGTAAGAACGAACTGCATAATACATTGACAGCTATCGATAAGTGCGAGATGTATTAGGAGGCCATTGTCCCGAACATATTTTTTTTTTGTATTACTATTTACTTAATTGTTATTTGTTTATGCACAAAATTCTCAATATTTTATGTAAATATTTTGTATAATAATAGGAGGAGACCTAAAATAAACACAAGTATATTACTGACCGTGTTAAAATTTTAATTTGTAATTATTCCTGGTAGCACCCCTCACTTCGCCACATAGGGATGACATGTACGATGCGGTGACTGAGTGAGAATTGTTAGTAATAAATACAACTTAAAAATGTACCAAGCCATTTTAATGTAACCAGTACTGCATTGTACATGTTATCCTGCATCGTAAGATGGCGTGGCTTCCCGCTTCCTACCCATCCTACCAAGTCAAATTAGGCACCCCTACTATTAAGTTTTTTTTTTAAGATAAAACCGGATATTCAGGTGGGTTACAAACGTCTTTCAATTGCTGTTTCTCTTTTTATTTTGTATAAATTGTCTTTATCATGTTTTCTTTTTTAGCTGCGCAAGGAGGAAACTTGGGATATGGTTTGTACGGTGCCGCGGAAACGGATACTAGTAGAAAGCTGCATCATATAAAATCCCATCAGCAAGTATCGAGTACCAGCCAGGATGGAGCGAGGCCTCTAGAAGAGATGCCCTATCAGGTGAGTCCTGAAGTTTCTTCTCTAAATCAGCCCCCTTACCATGGCGTTTGTCTAGGTACCAGAGAATAGAAATAAATGACAGTAATGACATTAGAGTGTGGATAAAACGGGTAGAAAAGTATTTTTTTTCCACTTTCTACGCGTTTTATCCACACTATAATGTCATTACTGTCATTTCTTTCTATTCTCTGGTACCTAGACAAACGCAATGGTAAGGGGGCTGGCATCTATGACTGATACAAAATAGTTCTCTGTATTTCCGCTGAGCTACGACCCTGTTGTTTTTAAGAAGAGAGTTAATAGGCACCTGGGTAGGCTCGTTCCATTCCATCGTAGACCTAATTCTTGCCTATGTAAATCTCGAGGTCAAGAGCCGACCCATTCATCATAAAAAAAAGGTTGCGTTTTAAATAGTTCAATGACTCCTGTAACTAAAAGTAATCAATTTGCATAAAGTTTAGTCCATTTGGTAGTGTAATACATTGCAAGATCTCTAAGCTATATCACTTACTAGCCAACTCTGGTAGCGAAGTTTTTTAGCTGCTCAAAGACATCGTCATGCCTTACCCAACTTATAACCGGGCCCATCGTTAAAGCCGTGACGGACGCCCTTAGGCGGCCTAAAAACTCCGCCACCAGAGTTGACTACGGGCTTCTTTACCGAGCCCGACAACTTGACCATCTACCTATCTATTGTTATTGGTTAAAATGAATGTCAGAGACTAAGTTCTTTCTCAAAATCTTCGTAAAATAGAATATTTGTACCTCTTCTGTTCAAACAGTCTGGAGAATTCATCGCATTAAAAAATGAAGTGACCGAAATGACGGTATGGCCCTCAATATGGAGGGTAGACGGAAAGACACTGCTGCAGAAATACGAGCCTTTTGAAGAGAACGGAAAGGTGCTATATAGGAATATATCAACGGTAAGCACGGTGTTACTATTTATCACTTGCTAAAATCTTTTACCATGATAGGAAAATATTGCGCGAAATATAAGCGGTTAATGCCGTATACTTGATGCTTGCAACTCTTAAATGCTCAAACTGCGCTGAACGGGGCTAACCACAGACACCCCACTCATATAATAAAGCTGAAAGATGACAGGAAAATATTGCGCGAAATATAAGCGGTTAATGCCGTATACTTGATGCTTGCAACTCTTAAATGCTCAAACTGCACTGAACGGGGCTAACCACAGACACCCCAC
This sequence comes from Epirrhoe alternata, assembly GCA_963565295.1. Lineage (NCBI taxonomy): Eukaryota > Metazoa > Arthropoda > Insecta > Lepidoptera > Geometridae > Epirrhoe > Epirrhoe alternata. The sequence goes on along the minus strand of OY751381.1, from coordinate 3,207,611 downwards.
TCATATAATAAAGCTGAAAGATGACAGGAAAATATTGCGCGAAATATAAGCGGTTAATGCCGTATACTTAATGCTTGCAACTCTTAAATGCTCAAACTGCGCTGAACGGGGCTAACCACAGACACCCCACTCATATAATAAAGCTGAAAGATGACAGGAAAATATTGCGCGAAATATAAGCGGTTAATGCCGTATACTTGATGCTTGCAACTCTTAAATGCTCAAACTGCACTGAACGGGGCTAACCACAGACACCCCACTCATATAATAAAGCTGAAAGTTTGTTTAGATGTCTGAGTATTTGTGTTTCAATCACGCCTAAACCAGTGAACCGATTTGGATGAAACTTGATATAGGCGTAGATAGTGATATGGAATAGCAAAGAGGCTATTCAAAATGTTGGTACCAAAGCGAAGACGCGCGCAGAAACTAGTCAGAAATAAGCTAACAAATGTTGATACTTGGTTGATTTTTTTCGCGCACATCTCGATTTTTGTTTATCGCCAATGATCAAAATAAAGTATGGTTCTACTACTTAGTAACTTTTGTCTTTTACAGTACACAGTTTGGAATCCGGAAAACAAGAAACTGTACACACAAGTGCCAGTGAAAGTCCGGTCACAGACACATTTAGAAACAATAGTAGAACTAGTTAGAAGCGAACTGCCTACAGATGAGAATAGTTTTATTGAGAAACGGATGCTGGAGACACAAATGTATCAGGAGAACTTCGAAGTCTACATTCAAACTCTGATATCGCATGCGCTCGACCCCAATTTCCTTACGGAGATATTTCAGGAACAAGGTAAGATTATCTTCTGCTTTGATTATCTTCTTGCAATCACTCGATAAGATTTCGGCAGAATGTTTTTTGCTGTCGTGAAAAAAAAGTTCTATCCTGATTTCAACTTGTCATGTCCATGCGTAATAGGTTGCAAGAAAGAGAGCTTTTAAACGTATGCAGCATTTAAGTGCCCGCTTAGACATCTTCAAAAGGATCTTCAGTCACTCAAGATCTTCTACACTACAGGACCTGTTTAGTTGGTTTTGGGTGCTTTTTCTTTCGATTCAATTTTATTGACCATCAGCCTTATTGTCTAACTTGAAATTCATTCCCAGTTATCACCCCAATTGAGCTCGACCAATCACATAACACGAAAATGACAAAACACATCATTTTCGTAATATGTGATTGGTTGAGCTCAATTGGGATGATAACTGGAGTTTCAAGTTAGATAATAAGGCTGCATGTCTGTCTCGTGGATAAGGAGGATTAAGTTTACAAAAATGTCCAAATACTATTTTCCTTATAAAATACCGAATCTTATAGGTAGATACATAACCCACGTCACGCTAATCATTACCATTAGAATCTTGCATTATCCCTGATGAAAATAGGCTATATTTTATTCCGGGAAATTGAAGTTTTCCCGAGGGAACGCGGATAATACCGCGACGGATAGCTAGTCCCAAATAAAACCGTTGCGATTGAACGAGTTAAGAGAACTCTGAACTCCGGCAACGCATCTGCAGTGCCTCTGGATGCTGCAGTTGTCTGTGGGCGGTGGCAATCACTTACCATCAGGTGTGCCACTTGCTTGTTTGTCCCTTCTTCCATTAAAAAACTCCTTTTACACGTTCAATGACCTTCTTGTTCTACCTACATATTGTAATTAGGTAAGACTTTATTGCAAAGGAAATACGATCCTCAAAGTAACTACAATCAGTCATTCAAAAATCTCTTATTTTTCCAGATGATTACTTCCTCTCCAATGTGAAGACAGTTGACGAGGTAACAGAAACGATGCGCAGTCGGGTATCATCGGGCAGCTCCGGCAGCAGTGGCGGCCGAGCTTTGGACGCGGCTTTAGGCACCTGGCCGGGCCTTAGTGTGGCCAATGGAGCTGGAGTTTGTAGGGCTTGTTCTAGGCCCGCTCAGGCTAGACTGCTGTTGTACGGACAACCCTATAATCCAGCTACGTTAGAGCCGGTTCAGCCTGACGCGAGACTAGCATATGAAAAGGTAAAACAACTGTGAATGGTACATATATGAATTAGGGGATTTCCCCGTTAGGCGCCATTTGCCACGCCCCGCATCTCCCATTGACGTCTTCAAAGGATCTCGATCTTAGATCTTAGATCTTCTCTGAGAGAATGTCTACCACCTTGGGTGAAACAGTAATCCTGTTTTGTTTTTTACAAAATACATCCATACTACGTCAGGCAAGCGTGTATAATCAAAGTTATTGGAGTAAAGATTTAAGTGCCAGAATAACACAAGCTCAAGGAACGAAACATCGTGAGGAAACCAGTTAGTATTATTTTAAACGGCGATGGGCTTGCAACCTGTCGCGTATGGAATGATTACTTCTGCAAAATGTTCATGAATCAAATATGTATTTGGACATGCCTTTGACTACCCCTAGAAATCTTCAAAGGACCTGGCATATATGATCTGAGAGAATGTCGTCTTGTTTGTTTTGTTTTAGCATTGTGTCCTCTCAATTTCAGGAGTTCCTAGTATGCGCATCTTGCTGTAACCGAGTGCAGATGTACTCGCGTATATCTCATCAGAAATATCTCATGTATGCGGAATGCAGCAAACGCGTTGCGGAGAAACGTATGCAGGACCCGCGGAAAGATACCACGCTTATACTCAACGAACTGCTTGCTGATGAGATGTGGTTATCCCAGGTAAGGGAAATTTAGATTTTTCTCAAACCCAATACTCTTGTTACTACTTACCCCTTAGAAAGCAAGTAAGTTATGAATAAGTGGCCATGTTGACAGAGTTTTAGTGTATAGTCGATCTTGATAGTCGAAGCTAAGCAACATTCTGTGAGGTCACAAAAGTGGATGGGTAACCGCTAATGGCAATATCAACTGGGCGCTTCCGTGCTAATTAAGTCGTTAAGCTATGACGGAGGCCATGGCGGCTTACAAGCCACTCTTAAGCCGTGTCTCCTGCGACCAAAACATTTCCGTCTCCTGCTACTTTCAAACACGAACATCAAACATCTCTCGGCAAAATGACTTCGGACGTCATGAAATACGAAACGCACAACATTGAGGTTGTTCGAAAGCAACGTTGGAATGAAATTACCCCTCCCCCGCAGGCGAACGCGAGGATGTTATCCATCCGCCTCGAATCACCTTAACCATGTTTGCTTGTTTGAGCTAACAAAACAGTAGGCCACGCCCATCGTTTGTTCGATGTTTGATGTTAGGTGTAAGAAATCACAAAAACGGTGTCGCAGGAGACGCAGCTTTATACGAACTTACTCTCGTTGCTTTGATCACGCGACCTTCGGCCCTAAGGCCGTGGGTTCGATCGATCTTCAATGAGTTTTTCTGTCCAAAAATGTATGTGCACAAAAATGCTCGTGCTCTCAAACGGTGAAGGAAAACATCGCCAGGAAACCGGCATGTCGTAGAACTCTTTCTCTCGTCCTGTTATTAATCGTATGCGTTTATAGTACATTACGATATTAGTGCGTAAAGATGGTTATAACATGCGAGGCGGAATTTCAGCCCGAGCCGCAGGCGAAGGCGTAATTGAGCCGAGCATGTTATAACCAATACGCACGTATATCGTACGACGTTTTTTAACACATTTGCGAGGAAACAGAAAAAAAAACATTTAAATAAACTCAATCTGTGAATGCACACTGTTGCTTTCCCGCCATTTGAACAGACTGAAAACACAAAACAAAAACAAAAAAAAAAAAAAAAAAAAAAAAGACTGCCTACTGCCTGGCGCCGCGCGGCGATTAGTTCTCCTTTGAATAGCAACAGCGCGCTGCTCACTAGCTGGAGGCACGACTCCAGCTCGGCGGCGATCAGTTCCATATTTGAAATGACAAATAATGCTGTTATGCCAGGCAGTAGGCAGTCTGTTCAAATGGCGGGAAAGCAACAGTGTGCATTCACAGATTGAGTTTATTTAAATGTTTTTTTTTCTGTTTACTCGCAAATGTGTTAAAAAACGTCGTACGATATACGTGCGTATTGGTTATAACATGCTCGGCTCAATTACGCCCTCGCCTGCGGCTCGGGCTGAAATTCCGCCTCGCATGTTATAACCATCTTTACGCACTAATATCGTAATGTACTATTTTAACACCCTTGCTCGTAAAGCTGATGTAATTCCACCGGTTTTAGATATGTAAAGCGCGTCATAACAAACGCGTGTGTTATCAAAGCAAATAGTTATGTTATAGTCCATACAAATTCCATAACAGCATTATTTGCCATTTCAAATATGGATCTGATCGCCGCCGAGCTGGAGTCGTGCCTCCAGCTAGTGAGCAGCGCGCTGTTGCTATTCAAAGGAGAACTAATCGCCGCGCGGCGCCGCTCAGTAGGCAGGCTGTTCAAATGGCGGGAAAGCAACAGTGTGCATTCACAGATTGAGTTTATTTAAATGTTTTTTTTTTCTGTTTCCTCGCAAATGTGTTAAAAAACGTCGTACGATATACGTGCGTATTGGTTATAACATGCTCGGCTCAATTACGCCCTCGCCTGCGGCTCGGGCTGAAATTCCGCCTCGCATGTTAACCATCTTTACGCACTAATATCGTAATGTACTATTACGCACTAATATCGTAATGTACTATTGTATAGACTATAACATAACTATTTGCTTTGATAACACACGCGTTTGTTATGACCCGCTTTACATATTTAAAACCGGTGGAATTACATCAGCTTTACGAGCAAGGGTGTTAAAAAAGTATACAACTTGTTAGTGTGGATGTTTTGTTAACTAATACGTGTAATATTACAGTTATTCCGCGACGTGCGACATTCGTGGGCCGAAGCAGAGGCGTGGGAACGCCGCGCGCGAGCCGCGTCCCGCCACATGATCTAACCCAAGCATTCCCTTTGCCTAGGGAACAAAAGGACTGTCTATATTATTTCCAAGTCTGTGAAAACTGTGCTGTACGTAATTGTTTCTGTAACATTTCTAGCATTTACAAATGGGGTTTTGTAATTTGTAACTAGTTTTTATTTTTTTATACTGAATCTGAGGGTGTAATTGAGTTTGATTTTGAAACATTGAATTGAAGTATTAAAAGTTCACGACAGTTTGGTTGGCATACAGTAATTTAGAAGATATTGGTGCCTTTCTATATTAATCTTAATGAAAGAAAGCCAGAGTAAATAATTAACACGCTTTACAAAATATAGTTTCTAGTATGGAAATTAAAACAATGAGATGATTTTTAATATAAATGGAATATAATACTCTCATATGTGCCCTGTTATTTGGGGAGATCTGATTATGCAACTCGTAACGGAGCTAGCATCTTCAGCTCAACTTTTTGTGAAAAATAGCACAACAAAAGAAGAAAGAGTGAACTTCAACACAACATAAGTATAGTAACAGTATGTAAGCTTCCATAACCGTATCAAAACTACTATCAAGCTCTATTAGACCCTGCTGTAGAATAGTCTAAAAATAATCAGTTGGACACAACATCTTTCAGTTTTAACTGAACTTTTGTTACGAATTTTATTGGCTGTTACTTAGTGCATATTACTTTTGTATCCGGTGCCATTGTTTTTTAAACAGGATCTTTAAGCCCGAGTGAGATGAGCACGATTCTATAAATCTTTGGAAAAACAAAGAAATTAAGGAGTTATTGATAGTGTAGATTTAAATTGAGCCGTTTGGATGAAGATTCGTCTGTAGTATGAAGGGCTGATTCGGTGCAATACATTCTTCCGATTACAATGTTCATTCCATAGATGCCTAGACGAATTACGCAGAAAACTGTTAGGCATTATTCAAATGAGAGACTTTGAAGATTAATTGCTATAATGTAATCTAAACTCGTCCCAAAAAATGCTGCCTTTACCCAAGCAATAAATTAATGTCTTACGATTTAAATGTGTTAATAAAATACGTAAAATGCAATAAAAATTGTACAAATATGTGTTTCTTGTTTTTAAACAATGTTAGGACCAATTTAAGATTTGGAGAGTTTTATATGGTTGCTATAACCTGATTTGATCCTGATTGTTTACCACTATAAAGTCATTTAATTTTCAATTCATTTTGACGGCTATGGGCTCGCAAATGGTCACGTGGTGCTATGGCATAACGTGCTTACAGTGCCACAAACTTATCTGGACCGTTGGCCAAAAGAGGAACTAACGAATTCATTATGAAAATTTATTTTTCTATCAACACCAAATGCGATAACAGCGCCTCTTATCTGTTCAGATAAGTTTGTGGCACTCTATTTGTATCTAATGCGACTTGTACACGAGGGCAAGACCAATTAGGAAGCAGCAAAGAGCATGATGTTTGCTGCTTCCCTATTGGTGCTGCCCCCGTGTACAAGCCACATCACTGCATCTCATAGACATTTTAAATAGAGACATTACTGTTCAAGAGGATACAAACGTGAGCCTATTTATTGATTAGTGTCGCTTTCGTGTAACAATTTTTTTTTTTTACTTTGATTAATAGCTTCGGGACATTATTCGATTTTAAACTGCCGTCAATGTTTCAACCGTGATAGTAAATTATACTTCCAAGTACTTAGTTACTCATAAGTAGCTGTAAGTATTGTTTTTTAAATTCTGAAATGTATTACCTGTAAATTATTAGTTTTATCTGATTTTTAGTTATATTTCAAGTACATGCATAAAAGCTGGTCGGAGTAAAAAAAATCATCACAATTATTTATTTCTTGCCATTTTGAAAAACAGCTTGAGGGCGAAACTGGCCGTCTTATGCTTCTTACAAAAAGTCTTAATATAAAAGTTACCTCAATATATTAATAATCTCTCACAATATAATAATAGTCTCATTTTGGTAAACTTATTTGTAAATTATTTACCATAAGCTCGGGCTAGCTTTTTCTATTATTGTTATTCATTTTGTATACTTACCTAGGTTATAAATAATGCTATCGACTGTAATAGAGGACACCATTTTTCGGTCAACAATCCATTATCTTAAACAGCCAATAAAAAGCCTTGCTTTGAGTAAAAATCCCTTCAAATCCTATCATAAAGTTCAAAACGATCCATGTGTGAAATAAACAGGGTTGTAGGTATAATTCACATTATTTTCAAATAAATAAAATAACCATAATTAATTTATCGGGACACCCGTGTTGCCCATTGTCACTCAAAAAATAGGTATTGATACACATTTTTGAATAACTGTGTGTAGTGTAATCTTACGAAAACTCAACAGTATGATGTGCCCTGATCCATGCATGCCCACCAGAAAAAGTAAAAAAATACAAGAGCTCATTCGTTGCAATGATACAACTTCCTCCACCTCTCTCTTTCCAATGCTGTGCCAATGCGGTCTCTCTTACTTCCCTAGACGACATGACAGCGAACTTCTATTTTAACTGACTCATAAAATTGATTGAGGACTTCCCTCGTCTTCCTAAAAAAAACACTTCATATTCTCTAAAATCGGATGAAAGCAATATATTCCGTTGTTTTGTTCTAGTGTAGTTTATTGAAACGATTCAACATCTAGGCCTTTTAATAAATTTTAAAAATTGACATACTTTGCCTTTAACCTAGAACAAGCCTCGGTATAGCCACATACATGTTTTAGGTATATATAATACTGGTGGATATTTCAGAGCATATTTATTTTTATTTTATTTGGCACCAAACTAAGCAATAAAAAATGATTTAAAGTTTGAAAATCTTTGCAGCCTTTAGACCCTACTTAGACGAGTTAATGACAAAGTGAACATTCCTACAAGACATGCATTGCATGTCTCGTTTGAAAAAATGTATTTTAAACCGTCGGCCTATAAATTGCGACTACCTCCCCGATTTGTAAGCGAACAAAATGTAAGGACATTAGTTTCTACTTAAATCTAAGTACATTGAAGATGATATTTTGTATAATTGCATTAGGTTGTATAGGCTAAATATTACCTACATTATGTAGTAGGTATAAGTACATAAGATGCAGTGTAAGGGTCGATTCACATCTGACGGATGATACGTTAGTCCGTCGAGTGTGAACGGTCGAGTGTTTTTCTATACATTTGTCAGTTCTGGCGTTCCGCGACCGATAATCCGCGACGGATCTTCCGTCAGATGTGAATCGACCCTAAAGAAACAGGTTCTTCCCGCTAATTACAAGTTATTAGAGAACTTTATTTAATTTATTCGAATTTGGTCAGGTTTAGGTCAATATTTTCTTTTAATATCAGTTTCATAATACAAAATGTTCTAAAAGCAATTTCAGGAAATAAAAAAGTGACTAGCAAAAGAAAGTGTCGTTTAATTTTACTTTTACCTATTTCTTACACCCCTGTTTGTATTACTACTAGGTAAGTACCCAGTAGTAATTCTTCTTTAAAGGACTATATTAGGTTTACTAACATCAATGGTTCTAACATTGGTTTTGTAAAAGAGTACCTAAACTAGTAGCGAATCTAGTTTAGATGGAAGAACGAAGTTAAACGTAAAACGATTGACGTTCTGGTAAATTATGTTTTCATCTGGTTTTCATACAAAACACGAAATGAGCATCCATTTTTTCACGATGCAATATCGTTTTGTTAAAGTCAAAAAGCATACTTAGAAGGACCGCTGGGATCACTTAAGATAGGTTCCTCCGCGACCAATAACGTGAAGAACTAAGGCAACAAACACGGTTTGGGGCCTAGCTTTCTTTTAGGTGATCCAATAGTCAAGCTCCAGTGGATCAGCCAATGCCCGCGGCCGAGCTAGCGTCGAAGACTTATCAGCCGATGACCATTAGGTAACGTAAACAGGGTCACGACTGTATCCCCAAGGCGCGGTAGACATTCTCTCAGATCTTTATATTCCAGATCCTTTGAAGATGTGAGGGGGTAGTCAGAGGCATGTACAAGTACAAATACATATTTGATACATGTCCACATCTTGCAGAAGTTAGTATTCCATACGTGACAGGTTGCAAGCCCATCGCCGCCTATAAGAATACTAACTGGTTTCCTCATTATGTTTTCCTTCACCGTTCAGAGCTCGTGTTAAAGCGCATATAAATTTTACGAAACGCTAAATCCATTGATGCACTGCCGGGACGGGATTCGATCCCACGACCTTCGGATTGAAAGTCGAGGTGCAACCCCATTCGGCCAAGCCAACACGGCTCTCATGTCCCAATTAGGTACACGCAAAAAAATTGCAGGTGCGATACGATATTGTTTATATGTAGGTATGACATCGTCCTAATAGAACGCACTACGACTACACAATTATCGCGCGAGTAAGCTATGCGATCTCGCTAAAATCCATAAAAAAATTTAGTCGCGCGAATGCCGATTATGACACATCAGTATGGTTTGATCGCGTTGTTGCGTTCTACTCGTACTAAGGCGATGCTTATCGGTTGAAATTAAGTGTGCTCTTGAACTTCGCCGAGGCATACCTATACGCCTATACCTACCTAATATTTGTGGCATCCCAACTCTGCCTCACCATAGTCACCGTCCACCTGGTGAATCGTGGTAATCTACATTTTTTTAGGTCTATTTACCGCTAAGCTACATACCAGATGGTCAGAGGGTAGGTAATATCTTGGACGAGTTAGCCACATAGTAAAAAAAATAAAAAATAGTAGTAGTAGTGGTGTGTGAAAATGAGGCCTCAGCAGTGGATGGATGTATCATGGCTAATTCTGGTAGTAGTAGGTTCACTTAGTGTTTTACGACCACGACCACCGCGTACACACTGATAGTAAAAAAAAAGAACTGGTAACGTTTTGCAGGAATTCTTTTTTTATGAATAAACCACTGTTTTTCGAATATTTTATTAGCTCTAAGCGATAATCTGGGAGATCTCTAGCTTATCATTCAGAATAAAACTAAAACAGTTGGTAGAATACTTTTAATTTGCTTGCACACAGCCTCTATTGAGAACAATGTCGGAAGGTAATTTTAATTAGGACGCAAAACAAATTACGCTATGTAGGTAAGTCAAGGTGCGAAACTAATCCAGCTAGTTTGAGAGTGAGGCCTAATGCAGACTGAATTGGCAGGGACGCTACGTAACAAGACATGATAAACCTTAAGGCCAATGTAACAAGATATAGAATGAAAGAGGTGTGGCGAAGTCACGCGCCTCGAGCAGTCTCGCGCGGTCGCGAGCTATCAAGCGTTTCTTTCTATTTCTTGTAGCATTGTTCATAAGGTATAATGTCTTGTTCTCGTCGCGTCACTGCCAATTCAGTCTGCACTGAGCATAATCGATGTTGTAACTTAAAAAGTCTAAACAAGGGAACAGTTTCAATAGATAAATTAAATTAAAAACACAAGTAAAAAAACTTATTAGCGGTATGTAATATTAGAAAAAAATATACATACAATCAGAGCATCATGAATGTTTGCTAGGCTATAGAGAAACAATCATACAATATTCATCATACTTAAAATTACAATTAAAATCAGCTTAGTAAAATATCCATGAGATTTGGAAAGTGTCCGGTGTCCTGCGAGTTGTGTGCACATCTCCTGTACTTAAATTATCACGAGAACGAGCGGCGAGCGGCGCTCGTCCGGCCGGCCCTCCGCCGGCCGCACCTAACAAGAATCTAGAATTACGTAACTTATCATAATCGCATATATCATACATCTAAATTCAAGTAACTTATTTTTTCAGTTTCAGGTTTTTGTTATTTTACTTTTTTTTTATAGTTTTTATATATTTTTTTGTTATACCATAATCTCTCACGTTACCACTTCGCGTTGTTGCCGGTGAAATCTGCCTTGCACGAATGATTTAGTCCGTCACTGGAGGGGAGCGGTCGCTACTCTTCCTGTTTGCGGGGGTAGCTGTTGCGCGGGGGGCGGGAGGGGCGCGGGCCGCCTCGACCGCGCGCCTTGAAGCCGTCGCGTTCCCGGTAGGCGTGCCCGTCACGGCCGTTCTCGGCGTGTTCGCGCGAACGTTCGCGGCGATCATCCCCCGTGTCCCCGTTGCCGTAGTACCCGTCGTCGTTCCGGCTCCTGCTCTGGTAGCTGTCGCGATCGTAGTTGCGCTCCTTGTTCGGCCTGGGCTGATAGTCGCTCCGTCCCTGATACTCGCGGTTCGAGTCCCGGTATCCGTCCGAGTTTCTCGGTCTGTAGGAGTCGCCCTGGCGGAAGGAGCCGCGGCCGCGGTGTCCATTGGGCGCCCCGCGGCCTCCGCGGCCGCCGTATCTGCGGAAGCGGCCCTGTCCGTCGCCCTGGCCTTGGGTGCGTCGCTCACCATTCTCGTCTCGCTCCGGGCTGCGCGTCTCCTTCCAATCATCGTTCGGTTTGTCATTGACGGGGGAAGTTGTGGGTCGTGGTTCAACCGGAGCTTGAGCGGGAGGCGCGGGCTGGGCTTGCTGAGGCGGAGGCGCGGGGCCTGCTACGTGCGCGGGAGACGTCTGGTTGACCGGGGTGGGCTGCGCGTACGTGCCAGGAGGAGACACATGGTTCACCAGCTGCTGGTGATGGACCATGTGAGGCATCATCACCGTCCCGGGCGGGAAGCCGTGCTCGATCGGAGCGTAGTGAGGCTGCGGCATCTGATCGTGTCCCGGGATGAAGTGCTGGTTCGTGAAGGTCTGCGAGGGGATGCCCTGCGGCGGGGAGGGCTGCATCGGCGGCTGCGGGGTTCCATTGGGGCTGTCGAGCTCCGACTCTTGTAAGAAGAAGAAGTTCTGCGATCCGATGACCTCTGCGATCGGGCGCTGCTGTGGGTATTGGTGGGCGGTGAAGTACGCGTGCTCGACCTCTTGGAGAGTGATCGGTGGCATCGGACGCAGGGGATAGGCTGGAGTTGGGACCACGGCGGGGGCGGGAGGAACCGGCAGAGCGGTGAAACCGGCCGGGATGGATGGTGCTTCGTTGACGACCTCTACAACTTCCGGCTGTTGCTGCACTGGCTCCGGTTCGGGCTCCGGCTCCGGCTCAGGTTCGCTGACCTCGGGCTGTGGCGGTTCGGGTAGCTTGTCGAAGTATCCGCATTCGTGTACTTTAGCGATGATCTCTTTGATGTGTGTGTAGGTGGTTCCAAGCACTTCTTTGGCCTTGCCCTCGGTGATGGAGCAGAGGTGCTCGGCGGCCTTTGCTGAGGCCGCATGGAACCCCGGCTGGCCCTCCTCGTTGGCTTCGTGTTTTGGCGACACTTCTGGATACCTTTAATGAAGATTTATCACTATTAGAATAAATTCACCATAACTGAAAAGTAATTTACCCTTACTTAAAAATACGATAAGTATTAAAATCTAGAATTAAATTGTAGTTTACAGATAACAGTAATATTTACGAATGTTGTGCTAAATTGAATCACAATTTCATTTTTTATGTCAAAATATTGTTTTATCTCATTGGGGATTTCCATGCCAACTTTTGGAATCCTGAGTGTTACTAGCTCATTACTTATCTTACATTTGCGTAAACTTGTGCTTACAAAAATAACAGAATCACAACTGATTATTTATTACTAGCTGCGCTCCCGCGGTGTAACCCGCGGTCCCTCGGGATTTTTTCGGGATAAAAAGTAGCCTATGTCCTTCCCTGGGATACAACCTTTATCCATGACAATTTTCAGCCTAATCTGTTCAGTAGTTTGGGCGTGAAAAGGTAACAAACAGACAGACAGACAGATAGACAGACAGACAGAGTTACTTTCACATTTATAATATTAGTATGGATTATCTCAAGATAATTCAAAGACAACGGGGTAGTCAGAGACAATACACTATTTGGTACTTATTTGCAAGCTTATCACCAGCTATGAGAATGCTAACTGGTTTCCTCACTATATTTTCCTTGACTGTCTGTCTTAATTCTACTTTAAAACAAAATCTTGTTAACACTTACAGATCATCGAGAATCCTGAGATCCTCTTTAGTCAGTTTGGCAGCTCCGTTGGCTCCGTTGAGGAAATCCTCACGGACCTCTGAGGAGCCCATCATGTTGAGGCAGTCCAGCACCAATAGAACCTCGCGGATCTTGTTGGTGTCTGCTGCATATCGAACCCATGCATCCTGTAAAATGAAGAGTTTGGTCACTTTGCGCAATCCTAGGTTGCCCTTTTTTACAATTTCTTTTTTTTTACTGTCTTTTAGACTACACTAACAATGAATAATTATCATATTTTCTATGTTGCAGAGAGATTTCAATAATAAACAGCGCAATTTAATTTGTGGTGAGAATAACTCATTGTTTTTTGTTTTTTTTTTGTTTTTTGAGAGTAACTCATAAATTTGCACATAATAATAATCCTTAAGATTACACTAAATTTAAACATAATAATGGTACAAGTGTAACTTAACGAGTGGTGTATGAACATCATCACTTGTTATCTTTGAATCAGTTTGTTGAATGCCGGCGCCAGACTTGCTTTAAATTTTTAAACACATGTTTGAACAATTTGTTTGAAATTTTTAGCGCACATCAAAGGGTTAATAGATGTGTTCAAACATTTGTTCAAATGTTTGCGTAGCCTGCCACCCTAGCGCAAAGTCCAGTTGCGCAGGGAAACGGTTGTACATGCTTGTTTGTGTTGTTTTGTAAATGTCAAAAAATTGCATGTACATAAATAATATCTAGACACATTGTGTCCACGAAATCATTGTCCATTTTATTTACTGTCTACTAGCATATGTGCAAACAGTGTTTGCGTCACTCTGGCAGGTGCGCAAATATGTGTTCAAATGTTTGTTCAAAGATTTGCAAAGTCTCACAAAGATGTGTGCACATGTCTGGCGCCAGGGTCGAGATGTACAAAGAAATCCCTAAGTCAGTTATAAATAGCACATACATTACATTCAAGCTTCAAGGGTTGCATACATTGTATTTACAGATCCCTGATTAGGTTATAAGGTTATCAGGAAAGCTACTTAATTCAATCTCTGGCAATTAGGTACCTAAAATGAAATATAACAATAATAAAAAGGAATAATAATAAATGATGAAACAAAAACCAAACTATAGGAAAATGGGAATCCCCTAATAGAGTTGTTTGCCAAACTCTATGGGGATTCTCATCGGTTTTTATTTCATCCAACATTCATTGGTTATTCTCAAGCACTGAATTTTGTATAAAATCTAGCAACTAAAATACAGACCTAAAAACTTGAGATATCTTACCTTTTTGGCTTGTTTCTTAGCATCTCGCTCAGCTGATGCTGCTATTTGAGTGATTTGCTTTGAAAACTCTCTCGAGAACTCCAGAGTCAGAATGACCTCGTCCCATTTTGTTAACGCAACTTTCTGCTCCCTTTCCAAGTCTTTGCCAGCTTTCTGCAGATTGCGATACTGGTCCAACTTACCCTGAAAATTATAAAAGCATGCTCAGACTATACACAATATTGACATGGAATGAACCACCGGGTAGTCATAATTGAGCACATACAGAAAGGCTGACAAGCAGTGGCTGTGAATAACAATATAATTTACATACATAAGTACACAGAACACAGTTACACAGGCACACAATTTTTTGTCTGCGTTTAGGCTGATCAAATGCAGAAAGATAAATAATTTAGTAAACACATAAGTGACATCGCATAGAGTCCTTGATAGAATTAATAGCAGCTAAACTGGTTACGAAGCCCAAATGGCATACTTAGTAGTTTTATTGTAGAACCCGCTCTTTCGTACCAAAACAATCAAACAAAAGCAAATATGTAAATGTTGTTTTATTTAGCACCAGGACAGTAGTTGACGTAACGCACTTTCCAGACAGAAATGTACCAGAGCAACAAACATTATCTCGCCTAGAAACACTGTAGCTGCTTTCGTAGGAGGGCGTCATGTCATGGTTCGTCGTCAACATAGCAGGAAGCACATGGGCGAAAATGGCGTCATAGATTGTCCGCAACTGCTTTATTTACTCACAGATTCACTATAAGGCAGCAGCCGTAGGTAATTGATGTTCGAAAGCCTTCAGACTATGCAGAATAAGCATAGGACGGGCTAAACTATTGTTGATGTTATTTCAACCGCGTTGTAGATACGTACCTTTCTTTTCTCCAAATTGCGTATTTTATGCTCTATAATCGTCATAACCTGTCGTATTGGTGAATTATCCAAGGCCTCCGAAGAGACTGGTTTTTCAGACTTTCCATTCGCAGCTGAAGGCATCCTTCACAGGCAACAACTTTTCCAGGATTTTGTATGGTGGTGGTGGTTGTTGAAGAGATAGAAAAATTCTATCTACACAAAATAGCCGTCATTCATTCAACTGAATGATTGAACGAATTGTTGGATTTAGAGTGTTGGTAGTTGCTCTTTAGTCTCTGGTAAACTGGTTTGGTCCTCGTACAGATAACGTAGAGTTTCATTGAAATATATTATTTTAAAGTTTTCACTTCAATATTCACTTCTCTTATTTAAGGATAACTCGTAATTTATATTTTTATTATTACAGAATAAGTCGGAGATAGGAATCTAAAGAAGGATCGATTTCGGTAATGTTAATTATTTTAAGATGGATGTTATAATTTTCTCTATGATTCCTATAAAGCCTACTCGGACGAATGATCGAAGATAGCCTATGGTGTTTGAACGAATGGAAACTTTGAAGCAACCTAATCAATCTATTGTGATTGGCTAGTAGAATTATATCAAACTTTACAATCGAATCAAACGATGATTGATCCGTAAAAACGCGAGTTTGTTGGATTAGATTTTATAGGAATTTGTATTGTTTGTTTGCATTTTGCAAAATCTCCGTTTGTTGCGAAAATTGGAGTTTAGGAAATTAATTGTTTGGTTAATGTAAATGTGAGTTTACGCAAGTGTAAATCTAGGCAGGCAGGATTCCTACAGTTGCTGCTCATCATGTTCTTGTCTAAGGTAAGTGCGTCAGATTCGTCCGCATGACCTAACCTTCTTTGCTTTTGGTTAACTTTTTACTGTTTTTCTAAGAAACTAATATATTCTATACAGTCGGCGGGGTATCGCAGCAATTTATGTTACTAATTATGATTGTAAGTAATAAGATTGTAATTTTATGATTGTAAATGACTGCAATATAATTAGATGTATGTTTGTTGTCATACGAGCATGCTTGCGGCTTTCCGGCGCAATGAGCAAGAATACGAGTAAAATATTAGTGAGCTCTATCTCAGCATGTGAACATTTTCATAGGGAAACTCTGGTAGACCCTAGTACCTATTGTGGATGACTTAATATAGTAAGTTGCAATGGGATAGCACTAACCTTCTACTTCTCAAAAAAGTGGTGGAAAATGTAACGGTCTGCATGGATTTTGAATGCTGTAAGTAGGTACGTTACGTACCTACTAATAAGAATCTTGTGTGTAGTTGTCTTGGTTTTGTAGTGCTTTTCATACCTAACTTGAGTTTGTATGTTTGGCTCATCGGGTTTTGTTTGGTGAGTAAGGTTTTATGTTGTTTTTTCAATCATTTAGGAAATTCCTATTATTATAATTTATAGCAAGTAGCATAACATTGTATAAGATATCTCAGAAATGGCCAAACACAGTATTCCAATATGACAATATTTATTTATTTCATAAATACAAACATAATCATCAATTTACAATATTATCCAGTAACCCAATCTATCCACCCGTGTCTAGCCTCTGCCTTCTGTTTTGCCGCCCTTTTTTCTTTTTAATTTTTGCCTACTCGTCAATTACGCATTCCACCTTCGTCAGAGTGACCGAGTGCAAACTTTTTCATAAATTCTGCTGATTTAATTAGACATTACTTTACAAAAGTAAATCAAACCTTACACTTGTAACAGTCATACCTATCAAGGTTTTTTTTGCTTCAGGTCCCCAACCTTGCTCGACAAATAGTCGGTAGTCAATGTCTTCACACAACAGCTGCGAGATTTGACACACCAAAAACTGAAAAAAGTAAGTTAAAATAAGAAGTAGATATAACCAAAATTTAAAAGCATAACCATTGTAAAAGTTTATGTTAGACAAGGGTGGCCAACATTTATACTTAATGTAAAATTCATGATGTAACGATTTTTTTTTATTTTCCAGCAATAAACCAAGTCACACTATTAGGAAGAGTCGGCGCCGACCCCCAGAAAAGAGGCTCTGAAGAGCATCCAGTCATCAATTTCCCACTAGCAACACACTTCAGCTACAAATATGAATCTGGCGACATCATGCACAGAACTGATTGGCATAGAATCAGCATCTTCAAGCCAGGACTTAGAGACACCGTCTACAGATTCTGCAAAAAAGGCCAGAGAGTTTATGTTACCGGGAAAATATCTTATGGTGAAGTGAAACTAGATGATGGTCAAGTCAGAACAGCATCTACTATAGTAGCCGATGATGTTATATTTTTCAACCAAAAAATAACTATTGATGAAAGTCAGTAGTGTAGGTATTGTTAATTAGTTTGTAAGTGTAACTGATAAGCTTACTTTGAATTAGTTGATAAATTTAATTAGATAAATGTGAATGGTTTCATTTCACACAAAAGTTTTAGGTACTACTACTCCAAAAACGAATTTACATGCACATGTGTTTACCATGGCTTACTAGGTCTAAGGCTCAATGCACATTGAATTGGCAAGCGACGCGTCAATTAGTTTTATAGCAAGGCACTATAACCTTATAAACAATGGTACAAGATATAAAAAACCTTGTAGAATGAACCGCACGAAAGTGCTCGAGCTAGCACGGCCCGCTAGAAGGCTTCGCCAGACCTCGTTCATTCTACAAGCGTTTCTATATCTTGTAACATTGTTCATAAGGTTTATAATGGCTTGCTATAAAACTAATTGTCGCGTCACTTGCCCATTCAATGTGCATTGAGCCTAAATCTTTTAGTGGGAAAAATGTATGCCATAGCATATTGATCCATCCCATAGATGTCTCTAAAATATGGTAAGTATTAAGATATAGTTGAGATTGAGATAACTAATCATAAAGAGCCAAACGCCGCACATACGCCATTTTTGATTAAGGACTGTCATGGTCGTCTGTGTCAGTTGATCAATTGATCACGCATGACGAAGGCCCATGTATAATCTTACTAGTCTATCTGTTCAAATGACGTCGCTAGTGTGTCGCGAATAAATGATCGCCTGCGCAACATGCGTCGCGCGGTGATTCAGACGGGAAAAACTTTACCCAATTAAACAGCTAAAAATCTTTCGCATTTTATAAGAATCTAGCTGCGCTCCGCAGTCCCTGTGGAATACTTGTTTCCGGGATTAAAAAGAAGCCTTTGTGCCATTCCGGATTATAGTATCTCTGTGCTAAACAAACATCCAAAACCATTGTAGTTCTTCGTAAGAGTAACAAATATATCCATACATCCTCACGAACTAAGCTGGAGACAAGAGTGGTTAAAGAAAAAGTGTCAACTTTCGGTTCATCATCATCATCTCAGCCTGGTATCACCCACTACTGGGTTTAGGCTTCCCTTATTTTATGCCAGTCTCTTCGATCGCGCCTCTCGCGTCCAAAAAAATTCTACGACCTTCACTATGTCGTCGACCCAACGTGCTCTCGGACGACCTCGATTCCGGCGGTCCGATCTTGGCCTTCACTCGGTCAAAGATTCACTCCACCGGCCATCACCATGTCCTGCCCAACTCCACTTGATATTTATCGCTCTTTCGCCGACGTCATAGATCTTGGTACGACAGCGGATCTCAGTATTTCGGACTCTATCTAAGAGAGTTATGCCGAGCATGGCTCGCTCCATGGCCCGTTGTGCCACTCGTATTCGGTGCACAACTTTCGGTTACCTTATTTTAATGCGTGGTAAGGTAAGGCCGAAAGGTGAGTCAGTTTATATGATTCACAATTATTATCGCACGATAAACAATATACAGGCAGAATGTCCGTTGTCAATACATCCTTTGGAATTTATCAGTTTCCTGTGCAAATTGACACATTTTCAAACATTAATTATCAGCCTGCGTAACAACATTCATGAAAAATATGAGCATGTGCCAAAGTAGACAAATCTCAACCAAATACATAGTCGGAACATTTTAAAATTCGTAGGTTACTTACTCTTCAAACCAAGTACGTCTATACTCCTAGTTTTTTTGGCTTAAATATTCTTCAGCCACTTCCGCCCGAACATTCCTTTCGCACATCATTATCCTGTTCTTATCAGACCAAGGTAACGATCAAAGCCCCTGATTACATTACGTCTAGCACGATTACGATACGGCGCCGGCGTTGTGTGTGCAACAGGTACGTGATTAGTCGAATCTCAATTTGGCGGAACCTCTCTTACTTTTAAATCTTCGCCTATTAGCGCTGGTTGTTAAAATACGGACAAAAACGACGTGAGTTTCATCAAAATGCAATCAATTTCAGTGATGTTTTATCAATACCATCTGAATCGCGACTAGGTCAAATCCGCCTGAACCGAGCAAGTCGGGTATGATGTGCTATTTTGGCTGCGAATTGAGATAGACCACTTTGACCATCCGATTAATTTGAAAGAAAGAAAGAAAAAGCATTTATTCAAACCACCACTACATTATATAAGTGAAATACATACCTAAGCATTAATTTGTATTTTCTTGATAAATCTATGCTTTTTCCCTGAGGCATCGTCTTCTATTCTCACTTACGAATATCGTTATACGAGTAGTTCTAAATTTAAACTTAAAAACTTTGATTGATCATCAATACGCCCTCATTTCACTTTTGTGCAGGGTCCACAGATTTTCTTCCATCCCGCTCTTTCATCATCCGTCATCTCACACGCAATCCCATGCTCATCTTCCTCACTATCATCTTTTCTTTGGGTCACTTGAATTTGAAGATAGGGTGTTTAAATAAAAATAGTATAATATTTATATTCTTCTTTATTTTTAAGTTATAATAATTCTGCCACAATATTTGCATTATGTAAATCCCTTGTTTACCATATTGTGTAGTTGGAAGTAGTCTTGGCTTCAACGCCAAATAGAAATAGATGTAAAAATACAAACTCGGTTGTTATTGAACTTACTAACATACTAGGTACTTTGATAAAGCTCCACATTTTGTTTTACAAATCATACATACACTCTCTTTACAGTCAATTTCTTATTCTAACTTACTTTAGCTTAATTAATATGTACAGAGAATATTCTTACTAAACATATTTCTATCTACGTTGATAAAAGAGATCACAGAAAATTGTAGCTGGAAATCTTTGAGTTTAAAGTTCTAGCGTACTCTACATTTTTATATCTACCACTTTATATTTTTTTTATCACAGAGGATATTATTGTGTTCAAGGCTAAACTGGCTGATTGGTCTTCATTAAATTTTAGAGTGTCATTTCAAAAGTAATCTTTAAATTTACTAAAGCTGCCAAATCGCTAAAATCATTTAAATTAGTGGTAGAAAAGAAAACTAAACAACTTCACACGCTACAATAGAAATGGTTTGCCAAAATGAACAAATGGAAGACGACAACTGATAATGACATTATTATCTCTATAAATATATTTATAATATTCTTTCTTGTATGGTTTTTTGCTTTTCAGCACTTTTTTAGTTATTTCAAGTTCAGCATAATAACAAAAACATAAAACTAATAAATTACCCAAATGCATTAACTAGCGCACCACACGCATACGGATAGGTTTACAAATAAAAATAATGTTTTGGCAACAATGTTATCCTCTACTGCGGTTTGTGGGCAGTGAAACGAATTGTCCATTGCACAAAATCTTTTATCAATATTTAGCTCAAATAATTTTCGCTAATTAAAGATAATTGACACTAACTTTAAATCACTTGGCACAAAGGCATCTATAGGTCCATACCCTGTTCAACTCCAGAACCATCATAAATCTGTCAAAGTACTCTCAGATGTTTCGGATTACTTATAATTTTCTGATAATATTTAAGAGGAAGACTTGATCCTTTCTGAGAGGAGTTTGACTAGAATTTCAGTGGGTGGAGTTTGTTGCACTCATTTATAAGAATAGCACTGTTTTTCATCATTGAAAGTCATTGTTCACACTTGTCACTTAGGTTGAGGGCGTAGTGATCTGTTGCGTATTCAGGCTCTCGTTTCATCAGTATGTTTTCACCGATGAGCGCGCTGATACGGTGTTTGTCCTGTATCTGAGGCTCGGGACGGGCTCGTTTCCGCCACGGCTCCGAAGCAGCCATGCTCAGATCTGTGGGCATGTCTTCATCTGCATTCTCGTCTTCGCAGCGTTCCTCCTTCATCTCCATTTTCACTGGGGCCTGAGGGACCACTCTAGTTGGGCTCATTTGTTGCCTCAATAGAGAAATGTTCTTGATGTTCTTCAGCTCCGTGGGGTTTCTTAGAAATCTGTTGATAAAAAATGTCAGCATTAATAAATAAGTATTCGATGCTGAAATCTTTTGCGTGCAGTCACATAAATATGGTAATTGTCCAGATTATAAATCGAGTTGATAGGACAAAAAACTTACTGGTAACAATGTCGTTCGCCTTGCACTTTTCGTAGGATATTGACACGGTAGTAGTACCGGAGCGCGCGAGACATCTTGTCGTAGTTCATTGATAGATGGTTCTTTTGGATTCCCCAGAGTTTCGCCAATCCAGCGGGATCTACGATCTTGAATACACCAGTTTCCCTGTTCTTCCATGCGATGTAGTTGGTGTAGCGCTGACTAGGATCGTTGAGTAGCTGTTGGAGGAAGTCCCATAACAACCTGCCGTCTGAAAATAATGATTTCTTGTTAGTCATTTCGTTTTTTTTTATGACAGAAATTAGAAAAATGTTATTTGGATATCATAATATCATTTAAATGAAAAAATAACTTACTTGTGTTAGACTCTGGCATATCATTGGGGAAGAATTCCCGATGCTGATTACGATAATGTGAATGTTGTGGCACTAAGTGGGTTTGTGGCGCCGGACTGGCCAATGGAGTGTCTTTGGGCGACCTCGGTGTTTGAGCAAAATGGTTGTCCTCATCTGAATCTGACTGATTGCTTCCAGAGCTGGTTGTTTGTATGGTTGTTGGTACTGAAGGTGCATAATTTGGCGCGTAAGTAGTCGCTTCTCCTCTTTGCGGACTCCCTGAGCTGTCGACTGAGGGGGCAGGGCTTAATGTCACGGAGTTGGGTTGTGCCGCCACTGCCGCGGCACTGTGGAAGTGGTGGAAGCCATCGAGCGTCCATGTGGGTGTAGGTGGGTGCGAGTGTGGAGACGGTGGGTAGGGAGCCGCGCGCGCTGTCGGTGTGACCGGCGAAGAAGGAACCCTTCCCAATAAAGCCGCGTCACGCACCAGCATTTGCAATACATTGTGTAGGACGTCACCGGCGCCGGGGCAACGTTCACCCAAATCATTCTTTGTCAAAAGGCATAAAGCCTTACCTGTGTACAATAAAAAACAAGTTTAGATATTTGAATCGTAAACCAAATGTATGCGCATTTATTTATGATAAGTATAATGTATTTACCGTTCATTTGAAAGAGATCCATGTCGAAATTGGGCAAGTCGAATTCTCTTTCGCACCATTTGAGAAAGACGACAACGTCTTCTCTGGTCCATAGTCTGGGTTCTGGGGGCAGACCTGCCGGTAGCTGTGCCTTCGTGTCTCCGAGGGGGGAGGGTGGCGGGGGCGCCCAGGGAAGGGGGTATCTCCACAGAAGCTCCGTGGGGCTAAATGGCAGCGGTAACCGCTCCATACTCGGCCCGGAGGGCAACTGTAGACTCACTACTTTCATCTTTACGACCTGCAATAAATACAATAATCACGTCAGCTTACCAGCGCTATAGGCATATTTTACGAATTTATGTGTTCTTGTTCAATAGCAATCATTCACAAAAATATTTTTAAAAGTGCGCTGAGAATTTAAGAATCAAACGAAAGCACGTGCGAAGTTACGTGAGCATAATTTTATTTGTTCAATGTTCAGTCATAAAAAATATTGCAACCTACTTCAAATATTTTATTTCTATGAATAACAAAAATAGTAGCTTGACATTATAGCTCTAGAAAACCAAAAAATATGCATCTGAAAGAATGTTTACTGTGTAGGTAAATATTATCGGAACTGTTTCAATTAGACTTATGGTAATTTGTCTCCAATATCTAAGACGTTACTGTAGTAAGTTATTCCAATATAATATTATGTATAATTTTTAAAATTTTTGAAATAAACAATTCTCGTATTATTTTTAAAAGACTGAAAACAAGCGGAACTAATAACTACAAAGAGTAACGCTAAATACAATTAATGACGTAAAAAAAATTATATGCCTTCGTTGTATTGAAATAAGTTATAAATAATTCTAACAATGCGTACTAATTCTTATTATGAAAAAGTAACGGATGTATAAGCTAAAACATTTCAAGTTACCTAATTGAATGGTTTCATATAAGTTAGGATAAGAGTCAAGAATATAATAACACGGCTCAGTGTAAATCCGCGTTCAAAGCCACCTGTTGTGCTCAGAATTCTTCAAACTCGGGCTTGTTAGGGATTGGGACACACGGATCATCTACTTGTGGAACAGAATCTCATAAATGATTGAACAGGTCGATGCTATTGTGAGTCTTGGAAGTTTTATCTCTCGTGTTTACACGTGACGTAAGTTGTTTGCCTATTAGACCCTCCATATCGAACAGTATTTGTGTAGTTTCGTATTATATCTAGTGAAAAAGTAGGTGTTGCTATGAATCAGTCAAAATATTGAACCACGATGTTGCTAGGCACCAAACTTCCAAAGTTTGAAAGTATCGATATAAGTCTACTTTTAAGTGCCATGTGTTCTGACGATGTAGCTGTTAGATTTCGTCGTTCGACCCATCTTTAGGCACCGTTCAAGCGCCTTATCGGGCGCGGTCGGAAATGCGTGAGTCCGCGATAACACGGTCTGCGATAAGCACCGCTACTTACCGGCTGAGCTGATCCGGAACTTGTTGTGTATTCAAAATCCTGGTGGGTAAGATGAGCGTCTTAAATTCAGCACATGATCTACACAACACTAATAGCACAGTATCCAATGTCAAGTAAGCACCAAACACACGCGTTGCAGCGGCGGTCCCTCCAAACGTGTCTTGTTACGGCACACCGTAAACCAGCAGCGTATCTGAGGGATCGAGCTCGCAGACTAGCGTCGCGGGCAGCTCGTCGACGCGGACTGATGATGCAGCGGCGGCGGCGCGGGCGGACGCGCCAGCCCTGCCCCTGCCCCCGCGCTGTACACCCGCGCCACCTCACACTGAGATAAAACTTCGGGACTCAGACAGAGTCCCATTTTTAACTGAACACATGAATATTGTTTCCGCAAACCGTTATCAACGTACTTAGACAGACGATGGCGCTCGACCACTTGTGGCATTTCGGATTGTGGAGAATTGTTGCTATTATGTAGTCAGAAATCTACTTATTAGAGTAGAAATATGATCATATTTAAAGTTGACTGCTCGCCTAACGCACGCGGAAGTTCTTGGTGTATGGCAGGATTACGTCAGCGCGCCAGTTTTTAATAACTCGCAATATTTCCTTGTTTGTAAAGCAATTGCGAGTGCCATATTACTCAAATTTGTAGTCGGCTAATGCGCTAAGTTTCCGGACGTATATTTTAAAATCCATCATTGTGATATGATTTATACGAATTACCTGCGTCATGAGATTCATAAATATTAAGTGATTGCTTGCATTTACATTATGATAATTGTCTTAACAATAGTTACAACATCATGACTGAAAGATGGTACACATTTTGTATAACAAGGTACATGTGGTTTCGTTACATCATGTAGATGTTGAATGAAGTTCAACGGTATTGATAGGAATGTACTAGTAAGGTGAGGAAACATTTAGGATTTTGTAAGAAAAATCACGACGTCGCACCATCATCGCTGAGACAAAGCACAGGAAACGTCTCGGCAGCCGGCCGGCAGTTTCCTGGTGTAGAGTGAGACAATATGAGGCCTAACCGGTTTGAACTCAGCTCATTCGACTCGGCTCTGTGCGTATTAAGATTGTAGCCATAGTGACGTTCATGGATGTCAGCCAATAATGAGGCTTTTTAAACGCCTCTAAAAACGCCAGATTCAACTTATCGGACATACCCTAGGTTGTTTTGATATTAGTTTCACAGTTGTCTTTTAATTCGCTCAATTATTTTTAATGTTTTACGATACGAGAATATAAACAAATTGGAATGTCTATTAGACTAGACAAGACATACATGATTCATAGCAGGTGGATTGTTAATCGTTCCAGCGCATTTCTTGTTTTGAGCGGGCTGCGGCGAGCGGTTCCCGTGTAGACTGGGATGATTGTGTGCGTCCTGGCCACAGTCCCACTACCGGTTCGAGACAAAAATATTCGGCAGCCAAGACGGAAGTGGCCTCGGAATCTTTACCTGTTGCTCCCTTCGCCCGCTCTGCTCTTTGTCTGTCTCGCTCTCACTCGTAGACTTGTAATATTATGTCGATGTCGTCAACACGAAAGTTCGGCGTGGAGTTATGTGCAGTAGGTGATTTGGAATAAAAGATGCTCGGTCATACGTGACCGTGACCGTAGATTATGCTGCTGCTTTCTTTGTGTTCTAATATTACGCGTTTTGACGCAATCTGGTTTGTGACATTTGTGTTAATACCTAATGTTGTACTTTTGATTCTTTCCGCGTCTATTATATTCTTAGGAGCTATGTTATGTTTCGTAGCTCTTTTCCTTTATAATTAGCTTTATGCTTTTAATTTGTAGTATTCAGTTACTCCTTTTATTGGACTGTACCTTATTTATTTAGTGATGCGACCCGTTCGGAATGCCGCGGTCGGTCGGACTCGACTTCACACGCGGAAGCGCCAGAAATAAGCTATGCTTGTGCACGTTTACAACTATCGACATTAGTAGTAGCCACCTAATTCCATTCGATACTAGGCGCGTAGCTGCACTTTTTTGTTAGATCTTGTTCATTTTGAGCATGGACAAGTTGAGGTTAAGAGCTTGGTTCGGGAGCTCACATGCAGACAACATGCAAAGATTTTCAATTGAATGCATGATTGATTTATTCAATTGTTTCCAATATGCTAATAAGAAATGAGTAAATGAGGCGCAAATATTTGTCAGGGTTGAAGCAAGTCGTGTAAATTGTGTTGTGGATATGGCTAATCTGAGTCGTTCTACGTATGCCTTTAAAGTCAGAAATCGTGGTGGGCAGCATCCACATATTCATCAAACGAACGAAAAAAGGAACGCGATACGGCCCCTGACCACAAAGAAAACTGGCAAGAGCCGTGTTGGCCCAGTGAGCTGATGCTCTGACTTTCGATTCAAAGGTCGTGCGTGGGTTCGAATCGCAGTCGCGCATCAATTAATACTTTTGATTTAAAGAATTTTCTAATAGAAATAATATTCATGAAAGAAAACTTCAGAATCATAATTATTTTCTAATAGTAGTTATCTTAAATTGTGTGCTAATGATTGGTTGATTCGTCAAAATGTCAAACAGTTCGTACGTTAACTGCACAAATAGGAAATAAAACATTCCATAGTTTAACCGGAAATTAAAATATACGGAAAAAGGAAATTGGACAGCGAGGCGGTAACCTATGGGCACCGGATGTAGGGGGAGGGGGGTTAGGGACGGAAGAAAATCTCTTCCTGTTTCCGGTTGGTGATGGACAAAAAATGTGTGAACAGTGGATATTTTTCATGTTTTCGGAACTTTATTATCGTTATATTTAGACACAGCGGGGTAGACTTCCCTATCCCTGTTTTATCTGACACGGTAATATGTAAATAATGGATCTATATTTGTTGTTTGGGTACATTATCTAAACCTACCATATTCATTACCATACACATATCATCATCATTTTCTACATTTAGCCCACTGCTAGGGCTGCATATGCCCTGTGTTTGAGTCTCATATACTTTTATGTTTGTGCTTCATCCATCTACGGCTCACACGTAAAGTTATATTATATTTTTCTTATCAGCATCTACAAATACAATGATTTTCCTTGATTTGTCCTGATTGTCACCTCAGCTATCATCAATTAAGTAATAAGTAATCAATTTCATTATCACAATATTTCGTTATTTTCATGTGAGTCATACAGTTCGTAATATACTTAGTAGCTATGCTATCTTTAAATTATTATTTGGAAATATTGCATAATTGCCCCATTATTTCTTTGCATTCGTGATTATCTAAAAATGCAATAAAATTTGCAAACATTTCATCATCATCTCCCTGCCCTTTTCCCACATTATGTGGGGTCGGCATAAAATATCTTCTTCCATTCACCTCTATCAGCCGTAATCTCAACACTTACACCTTTCTTACTCATGACATCCTTCACACAATCCATCCATCTTTTCTTTGGCCTACCTCTACTTGTAAATCCATCAACATTCATACCAAGTACTCTCTTAATTACATGACATTCTTCCCTTCTCATTACATGCCCATACCATGCTAGCCTGTTGCTCCTCATCTTTTTTTTCACTAGTGCCACTTTCACACTTCCTCTTATGTACTCATTTCTTACTCTGTCCATTCGCGTCACTCCACACATCCATCTCAGCATTTAAACATTTCTAAAATTAAATAAAACGCTTTAATTTATTCTAGTTTTTTTACCATAATGGCTTAATCCAACTATTGTTTTAATTTATCTTAAGAGCTGGAAGCTTAGGATTACCTACTGACAGACTTTTATGTAAATTTAGTAAATTTATGACCCAGGTGTTGGTATGATGTCATTAATATTTATCTACATTGCCCGTCCATCCTATATTATTATAATTTCACGATACTTATTTTATATATAAATATTTTTTAATAATAAAAGTGAGTATGTATTTCAAGTTCTTTATTCACTTGTCTTGTAAGTAGGATAAGGTACTCGAAAACTTTAAAAAAAAATCTGCGTGAAAAAAGTAGCAAATGTTCCAGTAGTTTCAATAGCTCTTGGCGAACAAATATAGAGCAGTTAATGTAAATACATTTATTTAGATTTGAAATGGATTCGAATTAGAATTTTGTTTCTAACGCGGCGGCGGAAGCTAGGACCGGATTGAACCTATTTAAAATAGCAACGTATGCAAATTGTAGTGCTGCTTATACTCGTAGTTCTACCAGCCTATCTATTAACAGAGCATATTGAAGTAGTCTAGCCACACGGCTTCGTATAGGACCTAATGTTCTTGGCGAAAAAATAAAAAAAAATCAAAATCAAAAATCATTTATTCAGTAGGACCACAGGGATCACTTAGAATAGTCTTAAAAACAATCCTTCAAATGGTATACTAAATCAGTTATGTCTTGTCCTTTCTCTAGTCACACTTACAATTATTTCATAAATTTCATCAGTTCTACCTATTTTTCCACCAAAACAGATTCTCTGGTGGCACACTACGTTGGTTGGTATTTCCTACCTACCTACTTACCTAGTACTAATTTTTGTACCACGATTTCCTGTGTGATACCACCAACCCGGATTGTATTAAAGATAGGTTTATTGGTGATGTTCCTTATTTTATTGTTGCATAATATCTGCTGATAAACTAAACTTCCTTTTGTTTCAAAAAGGTGTGCCCTGAATGCTGTTTTTCTCATAAAACTGTATATCACAGATAGTATGCCTCTTTCCGGCTTCTAAAGCCTTATTTTCAATAACCGTACCACAGGTTGACCTGTTGTAAGACAAATATTGCATTAGATTTATGTAATCTCACAATTCTCATACATAACTGTTGCAACTTGCATTTTAAAAGTATCACGAGTGTGTGTAGGAGCTATTGAGTTATGAAATATTGCAACTTCTTAAATCTGAACGCACTTCCGACCTCGATTCAACCGTTGTTCTCACGTTATGTAACAAAGTGCCACTCAAAACTAGGCAACGATGTCACACCCAAAAATTGCGCCATTTACAAACCTCAGTTAACCGTGATTCTTTTATTGGGCAATCATTGCATTTTATGATCTTTTTAAAGCATAAATAGCTGATTACGATCTGTTAAATCTACATTGTTGTCATAGTGATCGTTATTTATATTAGCGACTCTTTATCTTTCTCATCTTACCATTTTTTAGATCAGACGCTACGTGTCTTTATTTAAATCGAATGTTTTGTATGTACTCTGCCCACGGTTCCTTCTCGAACGTAATTGGTGGTTAGAAATCGTCCACTTCCGTCGACCTCAGCAAGCCGATGGCGACTTGTGGTCACGCGAGTGAAATAAAATCTTAAACGCCATAATTTACATACTCATTTCTTCAGTATTAAGTGGCCTGTGTCTTCCCGTCAGTTAACTAATCTTTATGTGGTTGCCGAGTAGCAATTTGCAAATCAAAATCTTTAAAAATTCGTCACGAAACATTGGTATTTCCGTTTTTGTGGCCACTTTAAATGTAAAGCAGCTTAAATAGCGGCCAAAAAGCTTCTCTTTGAATAATTGGGGGATACAAAAATCAATATCTCGTCAGAGTTATTCAGAATGGACAATTAATCCTCGTTTTTAACGAGTAACCCCCCTGGGCAAGTTGTGAGCGCACAAGTGTCACATGACAATGCGCCAGCGACCCTCCGCGCTTTCAAACTGACGTGATAGAAAAAAATCGGGCCGGGAGCTGGGACTCCGATGGGGCACGTTTGTGTAGCATTTATTATTATTATGATCCAAAAAGTGCACGTATTTTTGTATAAATAGAATACTATAACTGAATCAGATCGTAGTTCTTACTTCCTTGATTATAGTTATATTTAAACATGAAACTACAATTAAAACTGAGCTCAATTTAGTTTATGTAGATTGCTGGATGTGTGTACTTAAACTATGCGGCAGAGCTTGCATATTTGTTCACAGTAATCGCATAAACAATATGTAGATTACTGTTTTTACCATACTGAGTCATGATTATGTCATCTACTCAACTATCTCGTCTGTCTTCATGATTCCTTCCTTATCCTGTGACAATATTTACTCCACTGTCCAAACAAAAGAAGCAAATTGTTGTAAATTAAAATATTAAGAGATATTATTTGGAGCCTAGTGCCGTTCGCTAGCTATAAAATATTCTCGTGACATAACATTCGTGTCGTAAAAAGTGTATCGTCTGGGGGCTCACTTGGTATGTCCCAATCAGGCCATGTGCGCGCGGTCCCACGCATAGTTGACGCGCAAGTGTGCGCCAGCGCTACATATCGTACCTACCTATCAGTCGGTATAACTCCACTCTCCCATGTGTGTGTAAGCGAGCTGCTACTTCCTGGTACATCGCGAGACGCTTTATTTAAATTCCTCCTTTGTGTGCGTACGCAATATTATTTATATTCAGCTACTACGCGGGATGATGCCTATACGATACGAAAATTATAATAATCGTGCGTGTGTGTAACGTGTCTCTTTAATCTTCATTGTACTTCCTGATTATGCGTCGGTGTGCGTGAGCCACTTGTTTGAATGCGAGGGCGACTTTATCTCTGCGAGGGATAGAGTGCAGAGTCCG
The DNA here is from genome assembly GCA_963565295.1 of Epirrhoe alternata. Classification (NCBI taxonomy): domain Eukaryota; kingdom Metazoa; phylum Arthropoda; class Insecta; order Lepidoptera; family Geometridae; genus Epirrhoe; species Epirrhoe alternata. The sequence continues at coordinate 3,177,218 of OY751381.1, read as the reverse complement.
ATTACACTAGGGTAGGACAAGTGACAAGGGATATAAAATATTTATCGACAGAAATATCCTCTGGCTAGGAAACAGCTTTTATTGCACGGGTTTGCTTATTGCATTAACATGCAAATAACAGGAAATAAATCGAATTTACAGTCGTATCCAAAAATAGTTTTATATTAATTGATAAGTAGTAAAACAGAATTGGAATAACTAAACACGCAAGTGTAGTTTTTTTTTAATAATATTTCTTTCACGTAATAGGTCCTTCCATAACGGTAGGCGGAAAACGCCTAAAATGGTTCTCGAAACTCGCCATAACTGCGTTAAAATGTAAAAGAGTATCATATCATATCGTACATCAGCGTCTTAAATGAAATTACGCGGCTTCAAACGAAAACTAAACAATGGACGTGTTTATAATCATCATTCGAAACAGGAAGTATAAAGTCCATCGGTGTCCCAAGCTCGCGCTTCTCGGTATAAAACAATACCAGTTCCGCTGTGTTTGCAAATACCCTTTCAGGAAGTTTGAGATTGATTGAGCCGCTAAAATGTAGGCATTGCACCATTCTAAAAGGAAGTACGAGTACACTGTACTGCTGGCATTGAATTAGCATCATACAGTTCAGAGATTGTTGCTTTGTGGCAATTCTCGATATGTTTATTCCCTTCTCTAGTGACGCATGTGGACAGATGCGAGCTTGCACAATCGGGAGGGTGTATGCCATACATTGGCACTCTGAGAGGACCCTATGAATTTGCACCGCGACCCCCTGTCGCTTGCATCTGTCGCTGTTGGCGTCGCAGGATTAGATACATCGTCATTAATTGATTCTGTTGAAGCGAAGGGTTGATCAATGTTCTGTACTTTACATATGTCGCGTAAAAAATGCACGTGCGGGCTTAATTACGGCTTTGCATTAATCTCCATTAAGCGCGCGATTGACCAACTCCAATATACCTCCGTAGTCCGTACATACTGGTTATTATTAGATATGGTGTCATTGATTTTAGTATGTTTCTTTTTATGTGAGTAGTAGAACAGTAACCTCTTTGTGTATAGTTAATCTTTGGCATATAATTTACTTCCATTATTTATCTATCTATTCAGCCACTCCTTTCGGTCTTGCTTGTGCATATTGACACCAAGTGCAAGTTCTACTTCGGTTCATTCGCGACGACCAATACGTTGAATCAATTTCTAATTGATATTAATTTTCATTATACTCTATGTAAATAGTTGTATTCCTAAGATCTTTATCGTTAGGAATGTTATTCTATGCCGTATAGCATGGTCCACTGTTCATTATGTAATTTTCCTTTAGCATCCGGATGCAGTGTCGCAGTAACGCAATCGATAATGCAATTACAAGTTACGCATGTTCTCTAAGAGGGATGTTGAAGGACGATGTAGGGCTTCGTGTTTAAAATGACGTAACTAATGTTACGCAGGGATTTAATATAGATTCTGTGACACTTGCCCAGCTAGTGATGATATTTTATACGAGATTTGTAGAATTAATCACTACAAACTTTTTGGTAGTTGTTGACGATTTCCAGTTACTTACCTAGTTTAGTTTCGAAGTTATTGACTGATAAATCCCTGGTTCATTCGCTTCTTCTTCTCTCGTGTCAATGGCTTGACCTTAAATCTTTTGAGCCCAATATTTTGCGACTCTTACTCCCCTATCCATTATTCACTTATTCGCTAACTTCGATCAAGATATTAAAATGACTATCACTTACATTCTTCACCCCATTATTGGTTCATGTACCTACCTGTTTTCTATAGTCACCTTATAAATGGTCGGTAATTTATGAAGAGGGGCAAGTTCAACCCTGCATTCATTCACCCGTAAGGTACCTGCTGCAGGTGTGTCTCGTCTGAGAAATCTGTGGTTCACAGCATTTGTAAGGCTTTTGATTGGAATTTTACATATAAAATCTGATACCTGTATATTCGTAACTGGACTTGAAGTTAAAAAGATAGCTTAGCTGGGTATATTATATATCCCAAAACGGTGTCTGCAAATGTTTTTAATTCAGCATTGTTGGTAAATGCGCTTCAGAAACGAGAATGTTACGCCGTCTAGAGGCAACATTACTCATTCCTGTAAATCAGCAACAAAGACGGACGCAGTGAATTCATGTCACCCGTGAACCCCAGGCTTTGTCCAAAGTGTGAAAGGGTTCACTCATTAGGAAGATTGCTAGGGCGCAGAGCTGCGAAAACATTGTCTATCATGCGGTGACTCGTATTGTCTTGGTGTATCATGCAGCCCAGTGCAACCATACTGTTGCTTATGCTCAGGAAGTTTATTCACCACCATAATGAAACGAGGCTGAGCTGACACAAAGAAGGTGCATTCGGGTTAGACGACTAAGCGGGAAGTGAATGGAATGTAGCACTTTGTCTCATGTGGATCATGTGTGGCCATTACTTGGATTAAGCACACATTCAAGCTTGCAAAGTAATTAAAAAGACTCTTAAAGCTGTGGTTTTAGTCTCAACTTCCTCATTTCAGTGTAATTCTCTCCAGGATAGTTGATAGTAAATTGAAAGTTGAAACAGGATGCCTGCAAACCCAGGATAGGAGACATTAGTTTTACTTGCTAATGAGCCACAAACTGATATGCCTTTCAAAGTGATGTTTGAGTCACGTTTGAACAAAGCGTGCTGTAGGTATGTGAGGCGCCATTCGATTCAAGCCATTCCAAGATGGCATCGAGCAGGAAGTGAAGTAGGAAAACGTTCTAGCGTCATCCAAGGTCAACTGCGCGACGTTCCATCTAGCAAAGATGCCTTTAGACTAGACAGGGCTTTAAATCTAATCAATTCATCAGGAAATTACCGTGGTTCAGCTTTAGCTGAGAGTTCTTAGCTCGGAACATTTCAATATCACCAGCATGAGCTGAACAAAAAAATTACACAGTAGGTAAGTATATTAATTTGAGTTTTAAAAGTAGGCCTGGAAAAAACGTTCAAATTGATCACGACCATCGAGCATGCTATGTGTTCATATTACACATCGACATTTTCGTAGAGCACGCTCTTTCATTAATCAAGTCAGTCATAAAAATGTTGCGTAACTGATTGACTGAATGTCCAAATCAACATGGACTGAACTGTGTCCCAGATACCCAGATTTATAATAAATGCTACAAAAAGGAAACTGTCCTCAAAATTTATAAAATTTCGAATAACTAGTCCAGCATTTTGCCAGTTTAATTGCTACGAGGTCAATGTGAGGAGGTAATATGGCACCCCAACTGTTTCCAATTTGAAACGTTCCGGTTATTTTGTAATACGTAAAGGTAAATGGAGATGCTAATTCTTACTTCCTCAGGTTTCAATTTGATCCGCTGCCGTTTCGATGTTGCTATGCTGTCCATTTATAAACTAGTGGTGCTGTGAAAACAGTAGACCTCGCGAACTAAATAGAAAACGTGCTTTGTATTTTCCAATAGGCTTACCTACCTACCTATGCCTATGTAAACTTTTAAGCAAGCACTTTGATTATTCGCGTTACTTTGGTCCTAGGGAGTCGAATCTGGTGTCTAGTCTACGGGTTACTCTTATAAGTCGTAGTCTGATTGGTATAGGTAGGTATATATTTTACGAAAAACGTCTTTTTTTAACGCTTAAACAAACTTCCCACCACTTTTCCCCCTTCCACCTCCCCCGTTTTGGTTTTTTTCTCATAACATCTTGTGCAGAATGAAGTCCTTAATGTATATTTTCAATTTGATTCAAATCCGTCGATAAATAACGCTACAGCAAACTTACCCCTTTACCCCCTATTTTCGCCCCAATCAAAAATTGCAATCGACAAAAGTTTTTTAATAAATCTAGGAACTTGTGTGCCAATTTTCGTCAAAATCAGTTGAAGAATGCGACTTGCAGGCGATTACTGACAGACGGACAGAAGGACAAAAGCATTTTTGGCCAATCTCGAAACTGAGACGCTTCGCTCGCTTGATCAATTATGCTTTTAAGTATAGGTACTCGTACAATTTGTGTCGATGTTTCATATTATTATTTTAAATAACTTTGCACATTTCTTTAACTAAGTATCTTATTACTTAAACTTATCTACTGCATACTGTTCCTGTAGCATCGTGGTAGGGAGTATGTATATTTGAAATTAAACTGATCAATTGCCAGATCAATTACAGGGCCCCACCCTAACCTCTTTTTATCCGCGTTCCAATACATTTTGATGTTACTGATCAGTTTGTGGATATTTGCCCATTTAAACCTCTACATAATACACTGGAATAGGCAATTCATTTCAGCAGGTAACGTTTGCGGTGCACAAAAGATACGAATTTCTATTCTATCGACTATAATATTAACTTTCGCACAATAGTGAACATTATACTTCCAAGTATGGAGCAGTTCTTCACTTCCGAACAATAGATTGAATAGGAAGCGAAGTGGTAAACAGTCGTTCCCTGGCGAATCTATCACGCGGCGAGGTGGTCATCGCTCATTGTTGTTTATCGATGCCATTTTCAATTTTATATCAAGGCGAATGCGATGTTGTTACGTACCAGAGTTCAATTCGGGTCAAAAATTCCAATCAATTCGATACACTTCCTATTTTCTGAGATTCGATTCGCATTAACAAATAGTAAGTTCCTAACTGTGAATAACAAACTCGTTATCAACCCATGATATGGTTAAACTAGAAGTGCATAATCTTCAAGTGCTTCAAATGAAATTCCATTAAGATTTAAAATAACCTTCCTAGAAAGTTTGCAAAGTAATCTATAATAGGATATTGAACACTTAATTTCCACAAAGCCGGGAAAGAATTGGGTAAGGAAATAAAAGACTCGAGTGCTTTTTAGTTTATTTCTGTGGTTCGAAGTACAAAAGGGATTGAAGCTCTTTGAGTGCTTGCTCGTATAATATAAACGCCGGCGTTTCGTACAGAAATATAGAGAATAAATACATTGTTTGCTGGAAGAAAAACAGAATTAGCGAGAAATGGCTACTGTCTGGTGTTTGTAGGTTTGGGTATAATGATTTGTAGGCCGGTTGATATCTTGTCCTTGTTCTTATACTTACTTTCACTCATCATGAGATAATACAATTATTATGTTTACTTTTTTATGTTTTATAATTATTATTTCGCCAGAAGTTACTTGCAGAAAATAAGATTCATTTGATCTGAGAACCCGCCACTATTGAATTCTTTCTCATAATTATGTACTTAGCTCAACTAGATCGGATCTTTGATAAATCGACACGAAGTATGTTACACTTTTACGCGGATCTTTCGTCTTTCGCCGACGCTTTGTCTGCGCGCTCCACCTCATCCCAAAAGGTTCTTGATCATTATAATTCCGGAGAGTATTTCCATAAAAATCATTCTGATGATTATCTCACTGAACAGGTCGGATTCTTTTTTTTCCTACATCATTTATTATCTTAAAGGGTACAAAAAATGTAAGGGTCTTTAAGGCGCCGCTACGTCCCTTCTAGGAAGTGGCCTCGGATTTGTTTGACACTCATCTGTGAGATATAGAGCGGCCAGTGTAGAGGGTCGTTCGCCGAACCAGCGATGGCTTGGACATTCGTTTGTGACTGTTGGGGACAAAGAGGTGTGAATGCAGCACTTTTGCGTTAACCGAATGGATCAATGATACGATCTTAACATTTTTGTTCTCGACAAAGATCGAAATGTGCCACTCTCAAACATTTTTATTGACTAGGTACCTTTATTTTTTATAAGAAGGCTTCATAATCTTCCGATTTTGGAATAAATCATGGGGCGTTTTCTTTATGCTTTTCAACAGTTCATGTTCAAAGACCCATGTGCACTTTTTTAAGGATTATCAAGTACAATGTAAAGCGTTCAAAGGGTTGGCCCTAAAAAGGCTTCAATTTACGCTTACTGAGTATCATCAATTAAAAGTATACACGATAGAGCCTCCGATTTGTGATGGATCACAGATTTGTTGCATCGCCTAACCGTCGTCGTCGGCCGTTGCGCAATTTCCCACAGATCCTCAAAAGCAAATACCTTCTTTTGAATCAGGACACAAAGGTAGGGCAAGAGTCAGGTAAAGCGCCTCACACCGCGGGGTTCCATCGCAGAAGTTTTATATTTCCGCTTCTTTGTCATGGCTGAAGGCAATTAATAATTTCTCTGGATGACCGGAGTCATTGTTAAGGCAGTTCTCCCAAATAAATGGCGAAGATTGATGAACTCGTGGCAATTGTCGCATTCTACGTTAATAGACTGGCTTTTTGCTTTACAATTCTTTGAATGGCGTCAAGAGTTCTGCCACGGTTGTCAATTCATGAAAAGCGATGCTTATTTCGTTTACGTTTGTTTCTTATCAGGAACACTGTTTACATTAGTAATAGTAAGGTTATATTTACCAACATTGAATCCTTTTATGCCTTCAAGTAGATACTTAAAGATGTTTCAGGTCAATGTTCAATCAAAGTCAATTAGATTAAAACGCCAAATTTTAATCTTTGATATAATCTTTGATATTACCTAGTCTGTGTTCGTTTCCAAGTTTTTGATAAGATACAAGCACACAACATTAGTCGGTAGGTGCCTAGATACCGTTTTTGCTTATTTCATGTTTGACGTCAAAGCGACGCGATAATAAAATAACAACAAGTATTACAATAAATAATCTGCGTAATCTTTGAATCGATAAAATCGATAATATTCAAACATTTACCCGATTTTTCATACTCCCTTGTCAATTTAGCAAGGCTTTGGAAAATGTTTTTTTCTTGTCACTCATGTCAATGAAGAGCTATAAGATATTGGGACTCAAATTATATAATAAGTAGATAGCAACAGATTTATCAGGCACGGCTAATATGGCTCTCTTCAATATAAGACACTAAAACCTTAGCAAAATAAGAAATCCACGAACTCCATTAGCCACGTGACTTTATCGGTTATCATTATCCTCATTTTAATCCTTTTGTCTCATCGATCAGCTCGACATGCGTCGGTATTTCCTGTTCTTGATATTAAATTCAAATGTATGCATACTTTTTGTCGACCAGTCATGAGCGCGCCGGCAGATCGCCGGTGGCTGGGGATACGAGTTGCCAGCTTGAATAGTCAAATTTACCAACTCTTACGGTATTGAATAGGTACTAATTTCTGTAATGGTCTTTCTCATTAACTTCGATTTAAAAGTTTGATTCCCGAAGATTTGTCACGCACAAAATCTTAAGTAGTAGGCAAATATGTTTCTGGAATCTTTGTTTTATGTGTACTTGCAAAAAAATTATTGAATAGTACCTTACCTACCTATAACATAAGCTCTTACTTCAGAGCTAGGCCTATGAAACGTCCAGCATTTTTTTTTTTTTTTTATCGTTTGTCATAATTTTTATTTCGTTTATAAGTTAGGTATATCTTCAGTTTTTTATGTATTACCTACGTCGTATTGCATTGCATTACTCTCAATTTGCCCACTAAGATTTAAAGCCGTGGAAAGCTCGCGTTAAATATCTCCATTGCTTGTGGTGAAAAATAATGTAGGCATACTTTTCCTGTAAAAAACGGTAAATATAACTCCTGGCAACATATTCTACAATCAAGATTCACAGATAACGTCACAAAAATACAGGTATTCAACGCGGTAGGTACTAACTGTAGGTATTTTTGTTACTTCCTTACGTTTTAGTCGAAGCTTCTTGTCTGGCTTATATTTTTGGATTTGGCGTTTACTCAATTTATAAAAGTGTATTTTAAGAAAGAATACTGAACTTGCCTACATCTTCTATTATGTAAGCCGCATGCAATTATATTACTAAGTATACTTACTTATAAAATTACTATCTTGATTGATGTTATCAAATTCGTTTGGTAAAGTTTATTAAAGCTCGTTATTTTTATTTGCAGATATTTTATTTATCTATACGCTTCAAAAATGTTTTACCTACCTACATTCTTTTCCTGATCATATCATCATACAAAATACTTCTGTTCACCTTTCTGCCACCATCCCAAATCATTATGTTTGGTTGGCATTAGAGGAACCGCTCTATCATTAATCGCATCATATTTACATAGTAGAAGTCAGTCAACAATAATAGATAGATTTAATAAAAGCACAAAAACAATTGAAAGAATACAATCTCAATTTGAATTTGTCACGCTTGGAGTGCCTCAGGGCAGCATACTTGGACCTCTTCTATTTTTATTATATGTAAATGAATTACCAAAAGTAACTGATCATCTGTGCGTGATGTTTGCTGACGACGCAACTATTTATATACCACAAGGTAACTTATCCGTAACTGAATATGAAGCTGAAATAAATAGTGCCTTGAATTCTATCGTAAACTGGTTAGAGACAATAAACTTGAAAGTAAATATTAATAAAAACAAACTTGATTAGATTTAGAAACTATAAAACACCAGAAATAAAATTAAATATTTTAAATAGCGGAAGTAAAGTAAATGAAGTAAATGTAACAAACTTTTTAGGTCTAAAAATAGACTGTTACCTGAATTGGAAAGCTCATATTAATAATATTAACAGTAAACTATCAAAATATTGTTACGCCTTATATGTACTTTTTTTTTTTTTTTTTTTTTTTTTTTTTTTTGTCGCTGGGTAAAATGCGTTACGCATCCCCTCCGCCGGGGGGCGAGAGGGGTATGTGGGACTCCCTGGGGACCCCCGGTATACCCACTAAACATCCCAGCGCCTTTCCGGCGTCGCCTCGAATGGAGGGGGCCCGGGCAACCGGCAGAGCCTCTACATCCAGTTCCCCTCCGGCGATCCCCGCCCTTACGGCGGGCCCCGCGTCGTGGTGAGCAGTGCAAGGCGGACGAAGGTGCCCCCGCACCTAGCGTCCGCTACTCACCACTAGAGCTCTCCGCTCCCTTCGTCCACTGCGCGCTCTAGTGAAAGAGCTGCGCGTGGAGAAGCCTCCAAACGGCCGCAGAGGACAGGGAGAGCGGCAACGTAACACCGACACTCCTCTTCCACTGCGGCCCCACCGCCAACGCATCAACGGTGCGCCACCGTTTGGTCGCGGAAGATAGGGCGAACGGCAACGACACACCGACACGCCTCTTCTCCCGCGACCCCGACTGACTGCGGGGGACAGAAATAACTCCGTCCTCCGCACCCGCCTCAGACGCATCCAGAGCGGGCCCAACCGCAAGCCCGCTCGGAGCGTCCCCGCCTGGGATTCCTGTTAGCTTTGCCGTGGGTGACCAATCCACGGCTACTAAGCCCCCCCATCGCGACAAGATCGGAATCCTTCGGGGGGGGCTTATATGTACTTAGCTCAACTTCATCTAGAGAAATTGCAAAACAAACCTACTACGGTTTTGTTTATCCTCAATTAAGTTATGGTATAATTTTTTGGGGAAATTCAGTGGATATACAATCAACCTTTGTCATGCAAAAAAGGTGCCTGCGTGCAATTTATAACAAAAAAAGAACTGATACGCTCCGTAATATTTTTAAAGATGAAAGTTTGTTAACTCTTTCTTCTATCTACATATTTGAAATTTGTCTTTTTGTGAAAAGTAATGTTAAGTGTTTTTTCGGTAAAAAATCATCTAGAGTCGAGTCTCAGCGTTCCAAATATAAATATGATGTTTGCATTCCCCAGATAAATAATTCCATGTACGCAAATGGTACTTTTATTTCTGCTGCACGCATTTATAACAAGTTACCAGTTGAGCTGAAAATCCTTGAAGGAAATAAATTTAAAAATCAACTTAGAAATTGGCTAATTAATAGTGTATTTTATAGTCTAGACGAGTATTACAACAGGTAATGTATGCATACAAGTATACAACATACCTATATATTTTTAATTTAAGTAAGTAATTGTATTTAGTCTAAATAATTCTAAATTAGTTCGCATTTGAGTACTACCTATTGTTTCTTTTAATTTTGGTTCGAAAGGTATAACTACTTTCGAAGGTTACTAACCATTGATGTTGCACATCCGAAATGGATAGACTGTAGAAACCTGTACCTATTTAAAATAAGACCTTAACATGTACAACAGTTATGCAATAAAATTATTCTGATTCTGATTCTGATTCTGATTCGGATAATCTATTCTTCCATTCTTGTATCAGTCGTCATCTCATCATTACTTACAAATAATTTTCTAATTTACTAACTCTATATCAAGGCCTTTTCTCTTCCTGGAAACAAGATATAGGTAATTCAGTTTTTCCACCAAGATCCGGGTCACGCGCGTCACGTAACGGGCTCGCCCATAACGGGAGGCTTAGGCTAGGTCGTGCAGCGGGATGAGTATACTATGAGCTACGCGGAAGTGGGAATGCGGACGATGCGCGTGCGCCGCGGATGCTCTCTGGCGCCGGGTAGAGTGTAGAATTAAATAAAATCGTCTTAGAGAGGTGGTAAAAAGGGTGTCGACTTTCAACACTAATAACTGGATGACCATTGTGACGCAGTAGGTAAAAGCCTGCTTGGGACGCAGAAGGTTACGGGTTCGATCCCCGCCGCGGGATAAATGTTTGTAGTATCTGCAAATATTTATCTCGGATCTGGGTGTTTATATGTATAATATGTATGTATTCACGAACAAAAAGCATTTCAGTTATCTGATTCCCGTAGTTACAAGCTTTGCTTAGTTTGGGGCTAGATAATGCTGTGCGAAATGTCCAGCATTATTTATTAGATATATATTTATTTACCATGCTTGGGCATATTTCGGCGCATGCTACGCTTCACGTCATGCTTAAAGAACATCATTTCAGTACCTAACTGTTCAGAGTACCTACTAAGGTATTAATTAAACTGCTATCTTCTTAGCAGGGCAAATAACATTAAAGCATAAAAAAATCATGTCAATTGAATGTACCGTTAAGCTTTTCATTAGCTCAAGCGGGCTCGCATCAAAGAAACGTAATTACAAACGCAAGTGGAGTGCAAGGTGGACCGCTATGGTCTCTGGGTGACACTTATGAAGCAGGCTGGAAGGTTGCCGTGGAGGGGAAATATTCTAGAGAGCGAGAATGCAACACAGCCTGTGCCTATTACCCTACGTTCACAGTCACACCAAACCTCGTATATCTTGGTTTATCAAAACACCATTTAGATCGGTGTCGGTGCCTTCTGTGCTCACCAAGGTCCGATTAAGCTGATAGAGTCCTCGTGGGCAATCAGCATCTAAAAAAAACATTAGACAGATTTGTTTCATACAATACAAAATTTTGTAAATTGTTGAGTTCATTTAATAGACAAGAATAAAACAATTACTCAATATCCAAAACGAATAGATTAAGAAGTTGGTAATTTGAAGCACTGGTTTCGACAACTCTTGCATAAGTCTTCCGCGAGTGTTAATAGAGCGTTATATTTGTACCACATACGAATTAAACGATTACAGTTCGTGTGTTCCTTCCTTCCTACTTGTACTTACAGTTTATGGGCTATGTTACCGTCTATTTCCTCTGCGAAGCCAACGGTAGCAGGGTGACTATTATTTGATCTAAGCCAACTTAGCCTGCCGTGTCGCGTTGCGGGTAGTTGGACAACTCGATTTCATACTTTAGCAGTCGCCCGTGAAACCACTATTCTACTGCTATGTCAACTGAGACTCGAGACTTCACCTGCGTAGAGTTTGCCTTGGGACCTAACTTTTTTCCTATAAAGCATAGTAGTCAAACACCATGCGAAATAACTTGAAATCGGATCCGATTACACTAACAAAATAAAACATATCTCAATTACGATATCAAATCATGAGATTCTAATACATGATCTAAAATTGGCACCAAACTATTTTATAATTTAGTAATTATTGTAATTCTCTCCGTCACGCATCATCTCCTCCAAACTATTTGTGGCACGTAGACCCAATTATAATGATCACTATTAACTTGTCTATCTCTACTATAGCATAAGTAGGTGCTTCGCCTACTTTTATTAATACTTATACTAGTATTCATATTATGAGAGCACCTGATGGTCTAGTGGAAGCTTCTCTACCTTTTGATTCTAAGGTCGTAGGTTCGAATCGGTTGTGCACCAATGAATATTTATGTCCTATAATGTATGTGCAATATGCTATTAAAATACCCTCAATCTGTATAAAAGAAACGGAACGGAAGGAAAACGTGAGAAAAACCTGCGTCGTAGAACGTAAAAAGTTCGAAAAAGTTTTGTCAAATGCACGAAAAGAGCCCCTTTGAGGTGCACCATAACCTTTCATCGCTCTGATTTCATAAGAAGTAATGACAAAACAACATGTAAAAAGTCAAAATAATTTTAATCGGTCTACATGCACCGTTTGCATCTTCATTCTACCACCTAATTCCTGTCGCGATTACCCACTTAGATAACAACTTGCCCAATAAAATAAATAATTGTTGCGCGGTAAGTGTCTGGTTTGGTAATAGGTATTATTTAACGAAACTCGGTTCACGGTTGGTTGGCGCGCGGCGCAGAAGAAAGTAAGTTCACTGCCACGGCCGTCAGTGCGACAACCTTGCCGCCTCTAGTTACGTAAACTCATCTATCTTCGCATTCAATTCAATTTTTTATGTGTTACTTATCTTATGTTATCTCTTTTTTTACTCAATTGCACGGGTGAAACGTAGATATGTAAAACTTTTCGTTGAATCGCTCTGTATTAATGAAAACCCATTGAAAGTTGCGTAGTTCAAAAGTTCTATGCGTACAGAGGACGGCAGAACGCAACTTGTTTTAAGATATCATCAATGTACTTATATGTTTCCATGTGACTATAGGTACGGGATAATAGGGATAGAGAGGCTCGACTTTATATTCTAAAATCGTAGATTCGAATCCCAGACGTGCATGTGCATCAATGCATTTTTGTTCTTTAATCTTTATTGTTCACATAAAATTATTATCTATCGAAAGAAACGCCAAAAACTTAATGTATTAAACTTTAACAACTATTAATCAATTATTATTATTTGGAATCAGCTTCCCGCGTCTGTATTTGCGCTGAGCTATGACCCTGTTGTTTTCAAGAAGAGAGTTAATAGGCACCTTCTGGGTAGGCTCGCTCCATCGTAGACCTCATTCATGCCTATGTTAGTTTCGAGGTCAAGAGCCGACCCATTCAACATTAAAAAAAAAAAAAATTAAGGATACCTATACAGTCAAAGTTAAGCTAATACACCTACACTACACATCCATTTGCTAATTTTGTTATGTAAGCAATAGGATCAACTACATCATGTATTATCATTATCACATTCCTTATATAATCTGAAGTTTAATCAGTGACACCTTGATATTGACGATCCACAATATCTGTAAAGCCGTTTTATGAAAGTCATCTATTTTGGAAATAATCAATTTTTACACCTAGGTTGATAGGTGCTTGATAATTCCCCCAAATATTTAATATTGTTACTTAATATAAGTATGTAAATACTTTGCTAGATATCATTATTTGGTTAATCTATAAAAAATCGGTATTTTCATGTGATCGATAATTTCTTTTTTCAAGAGCTGAGCTACACCGGATTGCTAAAGGTGCATTTACACGGTGCGATACGATTTAGCATCGTACGTCAATTTTCCCGTGTGAACGCTCATCGTATGCGATTTGTCTTAGTAAAATCGCATACGATGAGCGTTCACACGGGAAAACTGACGTGCGATGCTAAATCGTATCGCACCGTGTAAATGCACCTTAAATGAGAGGCAAAAAAGACGAATACTAAATCGACAGGTGAATAACGCGACTAAATAAATGCCTTCTGGATAACTACAGAATAAACTGCCGCCGAAATTATTATCTTGTGGATAAGTGTGACTAAGCTACTATGATGAGGTTTAGATCCAGGGCAAACTCACACCTCAAACAATATACCAGGATACAGCGACCTGTTGAGTGACATAGGTTGTCTCTTGTATATTGCGTGGCCAGAAATGGCCTAGCGAGCCGTATTGAATACCTAACGATTTTCTTGTAGATAAGACCGACTAAGCTGAGTGAGATAGTTTAGCGTGCGGTGCACACTCCATCTCAGACACAATAATAATCCTCGAACATGTGAGAGCATAAGTTGCCTCTTGGCATTGTATAAGATGTAAAAGACCTAACTTTTTGTTGATAAAAACACTACGTGGTAAACAGGCTTACCGTTGTAAGCGCAAGATCGGGTGGCTGTACACATTCGACTACGAATTCCTGTAACCAGGATAACGTGGAGTTTACCGCTACTTCAGGTCGAATACCTTCGCTGTATCATTGGCTTTAAGCACCTAATATTTATCTGCTACCGGTGTTTAAACTGCTGTTCACCAAAACATTGATCTAAACTTTGCTTAGTTGTGGGCTAGATGCTGTGTGCAAATGTCCAGCATTATTTATTTATTTATTAGTTTCAATCTCCTGTAATTAGGTCACCTCAGCTTAGCGTCCTGTTAAGCATAGGTTGTCTTATTTAACTTTATAAAGTTATCTATAGATCATCTAGCTAGATCATCATCTATTTAATTTTATCTTCTTCATCATCATTGGCCTGCCCTTATCCTGCTCATGCGGGGTCGGCACATGTTCTCTTCCACTCTCCTCTATCACTCGTCATCTCAGTATCCACTCCTTTCTTACCCATATCTTCTCACACTATCCATCCATCTTTTCTTATTTTACTTTTTATCTTAATTTTATCTTCGTATCTTGCTTTATTAAAAAACAGACGTTGAATTGGTCACTCAGATCTTCTGAGATGAAGTTTCAAATATGTTACAGGACCTCTATGCAAAGTAAAGGTACTTAGACCTACATGATTAAAATTATGCTTAAGTATAGAATAGAAGCCACGTATTATGCTATGAATAACCCGCAACGCAATAAAACATTGTGAAGATAAGTGGTATATTGATGATGTAGAGTTGCCTGCTGCTCATGTAATTGCTAGTAATGCAACCATACAGCTTACCACGCAGCATTCTTCAACTGTCTTGCTGTCGTTTTGGTTATTTTAGCTCTATAATTTGCATGGCTGGAACATAGAGTGGCTTCAGTAGAATATTGGTCATTGAATGTAATAACTACAACCGTTGGTTGAGCAATTTTAATTTGACAAGAGTCGTACCTATTTGGATGGGTCAATTTATAGTTACCAAGTTTCAATTCGTCTGGCCGGACCCGACCTTCGATACTATGATTTATATGCATTGCTAGACGGTAGCTTCAAAACAACAAAGTCTGGCTGGACATCTACCAGCCTGTGATTCACGAACCAAAAATGCAATGTGTTCTCATAATGTAGGTATTATGTGAATCAGCGCCGGAAACATCGCCATGTTGGCTCGCTGCCGCCATGTTTATCAGTATACCGGAAGTTGCGTGCGCGCCGACCGTCTTTAGATGCCATTTTCATAAGTCGAGCGAGATGCTAGTCGGAAATATTCAGCGGTTATTTTAGTCGTCGACGTTTTTCCGCTTCGCTGAGACATTTGCCGGACTTAATCATATTTTGACGCCGAGCTCGGTTTATTTAGGTCTAATATAATTTACTGAGCAACCGAATTTATTTTAGGGATTCATCATGTCACGTAACTTTAACAATAATTATGTTATGTTATTTCCTCTTGACTACAGACAGACAAATTCTATTTATATGAAGGCATGTGTGGCATGTGCTGTTCCAGTCTTGATAACGAATGCTGTTTTCCGGCATCATTTAATTCTTTAAAATACCTACTGAATTTAGTAGGTTTCAAATATGTTTTAAACCAGACAACTTTCGACAATCGCAACTTTTGAATCATGATGAGCAGGAAGCCCATCATGATTCAAAATAATGCGCTCTAGACTTAGCTGCACCACACCTGTAAAGAAACAAGACAGGTCTCAGCTTAAATATTGTGGTTCATGCCAACAAAAAGTATTTACTCGGACGGAATAAAAAACACGATACACTTTAAAGAAAGGGTGCGCAAACGCAACGGAGGCTCTGTTGGAATGTGGTCGCGCGGGAAGAGCGCGGGGCGCGGGAGGTTGAGGGACAAAGGCGATGGAACTGGTTTCGCTTCCTGTACGTGTCGGATGTCCTGCGGCTTCCTACCCCTCTCCACTGCCACTGCTGTGTTAGGGCTGCCCTCCTAATTAGTTTTAGAAGAAACAAAACAAATCCCTTATTTGACTACCTTGGTGGCGGTCTTATAAGATAAGGTGCGTATCGATGTTGTGACAGGAGAAATGTTTGTCCCCCCCGTGGATTCCGATCTTGTCGCGATGGGGGGGCTCAGTAACCGTGGTTTGGAGGCCCACGGTTACTGGGATCCCAGCCAACAGGGATCCCAGGCGGGGACGCTCCGAGTGGGCTTGCGGTTGGGCCCGCTCTGGATGCGTCTGAGGCGGGTGCGGAGGACGGAGTAATTTCTGTCCCCCGCAGTCAGGAGGGGTCGCGAGAGAAGAGGCGTGTCGGTGTGTCGTTGCCGTTCGCCCTATCTTCCGCGACCAAACGGTGGCGCACCGTTGATGCGTTGGCGGTGGGGCCGCAGTGGAAGAGGAGTGTCGGTGTTACGTTGCCGCTCTCCCTATCCTCTGCGGCCGTTCGGAGGCTTCTCCACGCGCAGCTCTTTCATTAGAGCGCGCAGTGGACGAAGGGAGCGGAGAGCTCTGGTGGTGAGTAGCGGACGCTAGGTGCGGGGGTACTTTCGTCTGCCTTGCACTGCTCACCACGACGCGGGGCCCGCCATAAGGGCGGGGATCGCCGGAGGGGGTCTGGATGCAAAGGCTCTGCCAGTTTCCCGGACCCCCTCCATTCCCGGCGACGCCGGAAAGGCGCTGGGATGTTTAGTGGGTATACCGGGAGTCCCCGGGGAGTCCCACATACCCCTCTCGCCCCCCGGCGGAGGGGATGCGTAACGCATTTTACCCAGCGACAAAAAATAAAAAAAAAGGAGAAATGTTTGTATGATCTGCATGCTTCGGTACTCTTTTTCTACATATATATACTACCCCATACAAATCGGTAGAGTGTATGGGGTAGTATTTGTACACATTTGAGTCAAGGCAAAAGCATTTTTTCTACCACACGGTAAAATTCATCTCTAAGCTCAAAGTGATAGCAGGCTGAAAATAGTTGTTCTTTGTTGGAGTGTTGTGGTCCATGGCTTCTCGCAGTTTCTGATACCCACCAACAGGAGGAATCCGAGTGTCGGATCCGGACAACGTGACTTGTGTTGGGTGGGTGTTAATAATAAAGATAAAGTAAGTATGTACATAAGTACTTAAACGAAAACATAAAGGTAAACTGATTCTTAAGTAAAAATTATCATTTTCCTACGTTGAAAAAAATATCATTTTCGTAATTATTGCGATGTATGTGTGTGTGTGTATGAGCTGAATTGCGAAATAAAACAATAAGTTTAATAAGTAGGTAAACCTAATTGGACAAATGGTTATTCCACTTATTTTTTCCTTTATCGATAACCTTTGCGAGTTGATAAACATCTAGGTACCTATACATAAACATATTTTCTATTTAGTAATAAGCTCTTATATATTTCAGCCAGAATTAGTATCAGATCTCGAAGGCCCATAGTTTGATGTATGGTATGACGTAATCGATGAGTTAGAGCAATTTAGTTACTAACTATTATGGATTTATCGACACGAGGGCAGAACAGTGGGTGCACCAATAGGGCAGCAGTAAACAGCAAGCTCCCTGATATAGCATGTTCTTGTACTGTCCACTGTTCTGCCTTAGGTACTGTTCCTCACTGTTCTGCAAACCAGAAAGACACTTCGATATTTGTTGGATATTTCTTCAAGATCGACCAAGAATTAGGTACCTACCTACTTGCAGAACCTAGTCATTCAGTTTTCGGAAATAATTTTTATCAGTACTACCAGTTTATTTGGTATTTTATGCATAGAAACAGAGAACTTAAACAGTCCGAAGCAGCCCTACACCGCAGCAGTACGCCGCGGGCAGGACACGCACGATTGAGGACATGCTCTCGACTTGTTTTTGTTCTGCTGCGGTCGCCGTAACACAACACCAGTCGCTTGACCACGGCGATCCAGGGAATTGCTATGCACGGGTGTCAAGTAAAACCATAGACAGCCTCTGTAATGAAGACTTTTGTCTATGGAAAGTTTATGGTTATATCAAAGTCAAAAAGCATTTATTCAGTAGGACCGCTGGGATCACTTTGAAACGTCTTAAAACTAGGTGATTTTACTCCTTCGCGACCAATACCGTGAAGAATCAGGGCAACGAACACGGTTTGGGGCCTAGCTTTCTTTTAGGTGATCCATCTTAAATCTAAACTTATATCCAGGATCAAATACTTAATCCTAGGGTTATTCCTGGCTGGTAAAAACCCCGTGGCTGTTTGTGAAAATATATTTGCTAATATTGACTGCCCTCTCTTGTGTCCCAAGAAGCATTTCGTTGAGTGTATGCCGTGTAGGTAATGGCTGCCTCCTGAAGTCCCAAAAAGCTTTGGCAGCTGGAAGCACTGGAATATCAAGTCCCAACACATTTTGGGCCATAATAATCCAGGGGCATAATTAGAGTACAAGTAAGTAGTACCTAAATGAACAATACATTTGCGTCTGCGTAGGTCATGGCTTTTTTATCATTATCACGTTTTTTACAGTTCGCGAAGCAATTGCGACCCTCGACCGCGGATATAATGATAAATTATACTTAAAATAATTATTAGAAAGGAATTTAATACGTTTGTTGAATTTTGTGGTAGGAGGTACTAGGCAGGCACCATGTTGGTAAAACATTCGAATACCATTGTTTTATTATCCGACTGCCATGAAGGGTTATGTTTTTAGCGCATAACTTATATAAATGTGATCGTTGAGAGCCTCGGTGACGCGGCCGGCGAATGCTCGTCTGAAACGCAAGAGATGCGGGTTGATTATCACGGGCCAATCGTCACTCCAAAAGTCATTGCGAAAATTTCAAATGTGTTCTATTAAAGATACAGTTACTTACAAACAGATCGAGATACGGACAGTAGATAATAGAGATTTCCCCTAAGTCCCTTTATTTACGGAACCCTGAAAGAAATTAAAAGATTCTCAGCCAGCACTAAACCACAGATAAAGCAACAGTTATTCTATCAGGTACTGCACTAATATTATGGTAGCTCTCAGATAAGTAGTAGTTGGTAGCTTCTGCATCCGTTCCTCACCCCTCCCCTCTTACCCCGCGGCCCCCTCATCTACGTAATCTTTAAAACAATGCCGCGTTGCTTCCGTATAGTTAATCGTTTCCACGGCGCAAGGCTAATGCCAAGGTCTCGACTTTCTATACAACTGTTTTATTTCTTTTGCTCATACAAAAACATGCACATTGTCCGGTTCCAAGATTTTTGAGATTTAAAAAATAAAGTCTCAGAACTGGTTTCAAGCTTTTTAAGATTCTTTGTGGATGGAGGTAGTCAGAGGCGCGATGAAGTATTAGTTACCTATGTAAATAGTTGTGGGTAACGTTACCGATTTGGCTAAACTGATGCACGGCTGGGGTCGAACCTACGACGCTATAAGGATATTACCTACCTATACTTATGGATAAACAGTTGTGTAATTTACGTTATGAAACAAGTCAAACCTGTGTAGACTCTATACCAGACATGTACAAATATACATGTTTGATACATGCCCACATCTTGTATAAGTTTGTATTCCATACGTGACAGGTTGCAAGCCCATCGCCGCCTATAAGAATACGAATACGAAAGAATACTATAAGAATACTGGTTTCTTCACGATGTTTTCCTTCACCATTCAAAGCAAATATTATATTTGTGGGTAATAAGGATCAACTTAGCTACTATTCATTTTAATTACCTATTGATAGAAAGAACGAGACTAAAAAAGTACATGGTTTAAATACCTACTGATTAGTAATGAAGTTGTTACTAAACACGTCCGTATGTATTAACCTTGACCTAATGTGTTTGTTGATGACATAATATAACCAAAAATATTGCCCTTAGTTCTAAAATATCAGTTACTACCTGGCCGTCGCAGTGTTACCCGCGTTCTTCACTTTCCCGGGATAAAATATAGCCTATGTTCATGAGGGATAATGCAGGATTCTAATGGTGAAAGAATTTTTCAAATCGGTCCAGTAGTTTCGGAGCCTATTCAATTCAAACAAATAAACAAATCTTTCCTCATTATAATATTAAAGTAAGTTCGTAGGAGTTTTTAGGCCGTTTTTTTTTTAAGTTTTTTATTATTATTATATTAGTGTAGAATAGATACTTAACCTATGATAAATCGGAAAGTTTATGTCCTTGTAAACTAGAAGTCATCCTTGTTGTTCAAATTAAAATAATGACGACCATCCACTCCATCCAGTTGTCATCCGGGAGACTACTCAATACCTCGGTGGTAACCAGTTGGTACAGTTAGCAACAGAAGTTGCTAAACTTTCGCCTTTATAAACAACTAGCTGTCCGTCATGTTACCCACGGTCCCTCGGGAATACTTCACCTTCCTGGGATAAAGTATAGCCTATTTTCATCCCACTCATATAATAAAGCTGAAAGTTTGTGAGTTTTTTTAGATGTTTGTATGCTTGTGTATCAATCACGCCTAAACCAGTGAACCGATTTGGATGACACCTGGAATAGCATATATGCTATTCAAAATGTTGGTACCACGCGGGCGAAGCCGCGCGCAGAAGCTAGTCAGTGATAATGCAGGATTATAATGGTGAAAGAATTTTTCAAATCGGTCTAGAAGTTTCGGAGCCTATTCAATTCAAACAAACAAATTAGTGTAGAAAACTTGAAAAAGAGAGCCCTTAAACATGGAGCATGATCCATTAATGCCAAGCTATTTTGTAATTTGAATTGTGATATTGATGCAATCTATTGTTTTACGACCTCTGTGGCGCAGTGGGTAAAAGCCCGCTTGGGACGCAGAAGGTTGCGGGTTCGATCCCCGCCGCGGGATAAATGTTTGGATGATCTGCAAATATTTGTCTCGGGTCTGGGTGTTTCTATGTAAAATATGTATGTATTTACAAACACAAAGTATATAAGTAGTATATCAGTTATCTGGTTCCCTTATTGATGCTGTGTAAAAAAAAAAAAAAAAACAGCTACAAAACCTTGCGTTTAAGATGTATGATGTTATGTATGATGTTGATGTTTGTCAAATAACTGAAAACCTAATTAGGTGTAACAAAAAAATTTACACATCAATGCGGTACAGAAGCTGGAGAACATCAAATGACGATTTCAGACAGTGCTTTTAGTAACGCACACACACATGTTCATGCCGTGTTACGCAAAAGTAAATCTGCTTATTTTTTATTGTAGCTGACTGTTTAAGCCTGTTTGCATCCTTCTCTTCAGAAGGAAGTGCAAGGAGTGGTTGGACCAGCTTCACGAATAATTAGACGATCGTGTGAACCACTACATCCGCTTTGATGCCATTTTCCTTCAGTTTTTCTTATTGCGTGACGCAATCGCGGATGTTTGAACCTGCTGGTCCTTAGCTCCCATTGTAAAGTAATCATTGCTAAGTGACTCGGATACCTACCTACAGCTGTGAGAAACTCGCAGCGTTATTTTTCTAGTTCTAAATATGAATGCTATAAAACTGTTGGTAGCTGATTCTGATATCGCTAGATTCTTGTTTTTATTTGTTTTTAAGTACTGACCGGTTCTGCGGAGAGGAGGTACTTTATGCTCATAAGTACTTATAGGTTTAATAGTTAGGTTTTGGATTTCAATATTGCGTTCAATATTTTCAATACTTATCTTATGCTTAAGTAACCGCTATGATTATTTTAATACGTAAGTAAAGTATATTTTAATCTAGTTGTAAGTAAGTGCTTTCGACTGTATAAAACTACTTGATAAGAATGAGATTATGAATCTGTTTAGAAACCCAGGTATGAAGTTAGGTGCTAGGTACGTAGTACATTGATGTTAGAAATTCCATGAGATCTTAGTTTTTATAAATTGGCGCCCTAACGGGGGCAATCCATAATCCAAAACCTAAATGACTTAGTACCTTACCTACTGCGATTGATTACATGAATTCAATATTTGCCAAAAATGTAATTGTGATCCTAGAGCGGACTTATCGAATAAAATAATTTTTGGCTTCCACTTTTGTGCCCATTTAAGAGATGAGCCCATATGTATTCGGTTGCATAAACATACATTTAAATTGAAGGCAACTGATATCAATTGGTCACGCGTGTTGCGCTTAGAAACCAGAGGGCGTCGACTCACGCACGCAACTGTCACTTTTCTGCCTGAGAGGAACAATGTGATTTCTACGTTGCTGCAAAAAACACAAATATTGTGTCTCATGCGAACATAATGCTTAATGAGGATCTCGAATTCAGATAGCATCGGTTTTTAGATCGATCGAAATCTAACAATGATCGGAGATATGCCTTTTGTTTTCGAATCGGAATACGTAATTTTTTTAAACTATTGTTTTTGTTGCCGGCCAGAGGGAATGGTTTGGCCAGATTTTTAATTTATGTTAAACAATAAACTCGGAATAACATCGGAGTTTGAAGATTGTGCAGCTGCAAGAATTGTAGAGATATCACACTTTCTTTACCGATATTATATTTCGTGATTATTGGAATTACTGTTGTAGGTATTGTAGGCCAATTAAGTTCTTATTTTCATATTATTTATAAAGTTGGTAAATTATTTAGCAGCAACTCTGCACTTGCCTTGCACTTGCTTAGTAAAAGTAAATGCGTCTCGAATGTAGATAAACGCGAACCTTTCAACAAACATTGTGATATATCGATCATCCACCTCGCTGCAAGGCATCGATAAGCGTTATCAAACGTCCGCATCCAGCCGTCCCGGAAACTGTACTTATCGCTATGTGACGTCATTGGTACTTACTTACCTACTTGGTTAATAAACAAATTATAGAGAAACATTACTCAAAATATAACTTATTATTAAATTTTCCTTGTTTGATAAAATCGATAAGTAAGGATTTTATTTATTGGCGCCCCACCAGGGGCATACCAAAATCCAAGCGTTATCTGTAAAATGACAATATTTAAAAATTTAAAACTGTCAACCTTATCTCTACATTAAACTATTTTGAGTTTTATCGCGCTGTATAAAATATACTCTTGTCTTGTTTTCTCGTTGTCTTGTCATCTCACCGATACCAACGTCATACTTATTAAAACTAGTTGGTGCTCTCCCGGATAGAACAGGTCAAAGTCAAAGTCAAAAATCATTTATTCAGTAGGACCACAGGGATCACTTAGAATAGTCTTAAAACTAATTTTACTCCTGTTCTTTCAGGGAGAAGTTGCTTCCTAATAATGAAATAATTTTCATGGTCGGACCAGTAGGTTGTTCAAGATTACCTATCCTTTGCGTATACCTACACCTACACACCAGTAAAGGTGACATTGTGAGTAAAAAGGGTTTACTGTGGTTTTGTTTTGGAAAATATTTTCATAGATAAGAATAAAATATTCTAGTTGTATAACAACTAGTCTGATAATAGCCATGTAGTAAACAATACCACATTTGCACTACACGCAATCTAGCCATCAATTACATTTATTAGATGACAGCAGATGTTCGTGGCGTCATCTCTGGTAGAAAGCGGAAGGGTGGCGGTGCCGTCAATTGGCACAATTGCCAGTAATTGTGGACGGTATGTCCGGGCGAGTCGCGTCGCCGTCGCCGTCGCCGAGCCACGATACGATGTACGTTAATACTATACAAACGTAATAGACGTACATTTGTTTAAACATTGCAGAATTTTACATAGGATTCTCTATCAAAACAAAGGTTAACATGATTCAGAGTGGTATTTTCTGATGATACCGATTTATGGCGGGATAAGAAAATGCATAACGCTCTATTTCGGTTTTCTCTAGCATGTTACCAAACCAATAACCTAACTCGTTTGACGTTATGTAAACAAGGCCTTTGGGGAAGGATAAAATGGCCGATAATAAGCAATTCTTCAAATAAAAATCAAATATCCATAGCCATGCTTTGCGATGAATTGCCAGTGTATTTTGATCCATATATCTCTAAAGAATTGAACTATGAAATCTTATGCCTCGCTCGCTCGTACGCAGTTGCTACCTACAGTACAGTCCTAAATGGAGTAGTTGGCTCATTTTAGTATTCTGTGTGACTTGTAAGCCGCTTGGGTCATCTAAATACTTAGTTCGATTCGAACTCATTCTTCATGACCAGAGCATTATTAATATGTAAATTAACTTCTCTTTGATTATCCCTATGAGAAAGAGTAGCGATAAGAGTATTTTTTAAAATTTTTTGTTTGTAAAGCAACAGTTTGCTAATTGATTTGTCCAACACTTCAGCTTTGTCATCTTTAAACCCAAACTACTTTGAGCTAATGGATAAAATAGAAAAAGAAAAGCTCTACAGTCTTCCAAGCTTTTTGCTAGCCAACTAGTTGTTGTACCTACCTACTATAACAACTAACAGCCAACAAATTATCGCAATGTGCAGTTAATTAAACCACAGTTTCGTGCATACTGCCACTTAGATGAGTTGTCATGCAGCTGGCTTGTCTAATACTCGTAGTACCAATAAAAGTTATGAAATTATTGAGCGAAAGATCCCATTGTTTGATATTTCTTATATTCTATTTTCAAACTGATGATTTTCCTCTAGCTATCCCAAAAATGCTATCGCAACGTGCGTTCCAATAAAATTATCCAAATCATTAACTTATCCAATAAATATTTTTTTCTAGAGACTGATTTATTGAACAGACTTCAAATAACAAGAATAGGCGCTTGTCTAAGTACTTGTAAAACACCCACAAAACATTTAAATTATCACTGACTGTTTACATTAAAATGCATCGCCCTTACTTTGAAATGAGCTAACTTCACCGTCCCATAATTCCGTTCAGCAAATCAGCAGTTAATAATGTATGAAGTCGTCACGAGTTGTGCACGCGCAAGCGCAGGGCAACGCGGAAGTCGCACACACTTCCGCGTGCCGCCATCTTGGACACCTCGTGAGATTTGCCGCACCGGTCTTAAAACGGTTATCCCGATTAAAATCTTCGGCAGTAAAATCCCCTTTAAATGCTTTGAATATCTTTGACTCCGTTGCTTTATGGTTAGGAAAGAGACACACTGAATTCGTTCATGTAACGTGGATTTTCAAAATAATAAGCAGTCTAGTCTAGGTTTCTCCCAAAGCTATGATTCACATTTTTCGGAAAGAATTGGTAGGAAACCAAAAGTTGCCGCCATATAGGTTGTCACGGTCCAATTCTAACATTTAGCACATCATAAGTTGTTACTAAGAACGTTTATTACTTAGATAGGTAAAGTCGGTAATTTTTGCACTCCCAATTTGCGTGCCTAGATTAATGTGACTTCACAACTCTCTCACCCTCTCTTTCTAATTACGGAATAACGTGGTGGAACAAAAAGAGATGACCTACATACAAGACCGGTCGTGCGAGATCGGGTGCGCACCGTTGCGCACATTACGTGTTAGAAGATGGGGTTATGCACTAAGCGAATTGCGCTCTTGTAACGGAACACAAGCGATGTGAATTTTCTCGCCCTAATACCGTTTTTGTAGGCTTTTTCCGATTCTGTAACGCGCCCCGGATTGTGCAACGGTACCTAACTCGGCAGCATAGACGAGACACTTTGTTTCATAAGTAGGCTGAATTAATAAAGATGTAGAGCTAAACATGATCTTGTACGACGGAGAAGTGACACCTAAACTATTTTCTTCACCTAACCTATATTTCGTAAAGAAAATACACACTTATCTATGGTTAGACCATTGAACTAGTTAGACTAAGTAGATATTTTGTGATTCGACTGAAAATTACCTGCCGCCTAAAAGTCTTCGTCATGGCTTAATGGTCAGGACCGACAATTGAACGTGCCTTAAGGGCCACTAGCGACCGCATAGCTGTGTGAGCGCATATCGTCGCTTAACTTCGATTATCGAGATGTTAGTAGAGTCCCTTTTCCACACCCAAAGAAAAGCGATATTATGCAATTCCTAGTTTGCGGTAATTTCGTAACACTTTGTTAGTTACTGAGTGGGCAGGCTCGGTTGGCAAACCTGCGGGCTTAGGTAACGCGGCATAGTTCCTAGAGAAACATCCTGTTTTGAGCTAGTGTGCTCTTTCATAATTTTCTTGTGCAGTTATGATTACAAATGATATTTGCAAATGGGTTATTGCAGAATAGACAGGTAGGTTACCTCACCAGCAACAATGTACCTAGGTGTACCTAATCTGTTGACAGGGATTTCATATCCTCATCCTCATTACAGCTACAGTACCTAAGGTTAAAATTATTGGCAGTATGGTGATGAAAAAAGCAGTTATGCCACAGAATAGTCAACCAGTGTTTTAGCTATGTCTAACAGTCACGCAGTCTGGCAGGGTTATGATGTGCTTGCCACGCTTGACGACCTTGAAAAATACCTTACTCCTATCTTAAACCTACTTAAGTCATTATAATAATTATGCATTATTATAATGACTATCCAACAAACTCAAAGAATCTTGATCTAAAGATTTGAGAGATTGTTTACTGCACTCACTTGTGTCCGATTTTTGTAATGTTTTCCTTAACCTAATCTAGGGAAAAAAATCCCGATGAGTAACAATGATAACTCATTTTAAATAAGACCCCACCTATGTATATCTTTTCTCCATCCTCTAAAACTGCAATTGTTACCCAAAGAATGTGCAGACAGAAAGCAACAGACATGGATGTTGCATGCGGTGTGGCAAGCGGCGGGTCGCGACCACAGGCTCCCGTGCGCGTCCGTGTTTCTCAAGCTAGGATGTAGTCTGGGCCCGCGGCACCAACTACGTAATCCCGCAACCAGCACTTCCTGAAGGTGGCGCAAGCGAATGTCGGCCGAGCATTTCGCGCCACTTTCGTAATTCGTTGCGTGGTGCGACCGGCCGCCTCGCCTGGCCCGCAGGAAGTAAAAGTTCGAAGGTAAGAAAGTAGGTCTCCGCTGTAATTGGCAACGCGCCTGCATATTGATGCTTACTACGTTTTATATAGGTTAAGTGTTCACCTGCTGAGTTATGCACCCGAAATTAGACTGTGTTGTCATTCGTCGTCCTTGTTGAGTAATATATTTTGATTGTTTTGTTGTTCCGGCCTTAATTGCTTCAGTTTATCGCCTGGAATAGCCCTTTGCCCTTACTCCTTTTTTTAAGCTGGGTTAGTTTTGTAATGCTAAGGATGTGAGGAGCACGTATCTTGTATGTTGCGCACGCAGCAATGTGTGTGACATAACTCGTGGACCAGCGCAGGCGCTGACCCAATCCGTGTCGTGACGTAATACGTAACTGCTTAACCGAAGCGCCACTAGTACTAACCTAACTAGGCCGGCTCATATGAGCACGTGAACCTCCAATTTAGACAATCGCCAATAAAATCAATTACAACATCACCTGCCTGAAACGAATTGTTTGCGTTCCAGAATTAACAGGTTGGATTTGAAAAATGGCAAATAAAGAAAAGTTAAATGGGGAAACATTTTTCCAGGAGTTGTAACATTATTTTCACAGGGGATGAATGTCAAATTAATCAAAACTTAGGATATGAATTACGGCCGAATTCAGTGTAAGTAGATTAAATACCTACCTAGATACTGGATAACCAACTAGTAAGCATCTGGTGCCCAGGAGTAAAAGTATCAAAGAAACAAACAAGGCTAATTGGACAATCTGAATAATCCAGAAGTGTATTTGACCACAAATCACAATTTCATTGACACAGTTGCTAACCCACCTATCGACAATGCAATGCAGGAAGCAAGACTAGCCAAGCTGCAATAGCCGTCTTCATCTTGCGAAACCTGTGCTGCTCGAAAGTTGTGGCTAATTTAATTTTGTATCCATAATCAACTGGTACCCACAGTAGTACTCATGTTATATCAGCACTATGAAGATTGCATTGACTTGGTACTACAGTGGTTTGTAAATTAAATCTGTTTGTTGTGGTTTGTGAGTTTTCGAAGAGAGCACAAATTATGCTTATGATTCAACATCAGAAGCATCGAAGTTTTAAATTGGGAATTATGTGGTATCTATAATGATAGATACCACATAATTCCCTATTTCCCTATATGGCATTGCCATATAGGTAATTTATTCTAACTCAAGGTGAGAAAATTTACCCATGTAGAGCCATGGGTAAGTTCTATAATCCTTAGGCCAAATAGTAGCCCACTGCAGGCATAACCCTTCTCCAATAAATAAAAAGGTTCTGTATGAGCTTCTTCGGTTTTTGGTCTATTGTTCTATGTGAATTTAACTCTAGATAGAAAATCGAGTTCCAGATCACCAAGACAGCACACAGACTGCAGTTAAAGTACCTAAAAGAATAGCGACCGCGACGCGACGTTACAAAGTTGGATTCCTATACTTCTTCAGACTCCGAGGTAAACACCAGCACTATGATCGATTTAGCTAAAGAAGATTTGTTATAAATTCGAGGGAGGTTGGCGAAACGGAGGATAGAAAGTGATGTAAAAGTTTGGTGGAGACCTTTGCCCATTAGTGATTAAATAGAATAGGTAGAAACATATAAATACTTGCATTTAGTTGTTCAAATAAGTACAAAATCCATGTTGTTATCTTGTTTGCAGGCCTGAAAGCCTCCTGGCCGAGCAGAGGAAACTTAGCGACTTCAAAGGCAGCCGGAAACCGGAACCACGGCAAGGGTTAGAGCGGAGACGACGCCGTTTCCGCCGGAAGCTTGGCGCCAGGAAGGTGGGTAGATAGATAAATAAACTGTCGCCATATTGCCGGACTACGATCAATAAATCCGTTCAGTTTTGCATGTTTCGATACGTACGACTTCCGTCTCCTGTTTACTTTCGGGGTTTTCAGGAATCGTGCTCTGCTTGGTGGACTTTAAAGGCCTTAATTTACGATCTTTATTGGCTTTTTATTTTACGATCTGGGAACGATGCTATTTTTTCATTTAAAATCTAGGTATTTAACCTACCTACTAACATCTAATAGGTACCTAATTACCGCACCGGCGCCACAGAAAATCGGCGCTGCAGCAGCTATAAGTTGCTGCAGCACATACTGAGTGGTGACCTATTTTGTGCTTAGTTAAAGTTTGCTCCCAAATTTTATTGTAAACCCTTTTTGCACAAAATAAATGATTATTCTTTTCTATTCTAATTAGAAACTTAGTAAGCTCGTATGAGGTAGTAGCCAATCTGATGAAGTTTTTATAGCGCTGTGACCGCAAATAACGACTAGGGCACTACACTCGGCGCTTACCAGGATTTTGGGGAACTTTTTTGTTATAAAATGTGTTATTTTATAACAAAAAAGTTTTAAAAGTCAAACTTGTTACTCGTTTTGGCGATTCAAATGTGTGCTTGGATACAATACCAATTTATTATAGTCAGCTCATCACAAGGAAGGAAACATGTTCGTATTTGGCTGCGCCGACCGGTTCCGCAAGTGTTATTCTGAAAACGAGATAGCTCTGGACTTTCCGATCACCATATTAATTATAACTAACTGTTGCCGGCGTCTTTATCCGTTGATAATATTAATATATCTTATCATTTTAATTTGGTTCCGCTTATTAAGATTGCTTGGGCATTTCGGTCTCATTACTGATATCATAACGGCTTCTTCATTTCACAGATCTGAATATCTTGCTTTTATGCTCATTTTTAATATTTGCCAGCTGTAATATGGCTAAATGAGCGCGCTTCTCTTACAAAACCTTACTTTAATCCCGAAAATCTAAACCTTAGCACTGCCAATACCTAATCCATCTAAAGCAATTCAGTTGACATCATCAGAATAATAATGAGAGTACATTGCTGTCGTTGCTCACTTGCTGCTCAATTAACTATCAATCACAAATTACTAGGTTACTTATCGTATGAACTAGGTACTACTCGTTGGAACTAACTGTGTTGACGGTCGCTTTTCGTAAATTCTGCAAATGTTCATCTACCGACTTTTATTCAACGCACAGACTTTTCTAGGTAATTTTGTCTGTAAGACGACACAAGCACCTTGTTCAAACTAGGTATATTTTTTCTCTTCACTAGGGATGTCCGATTTGAAATGCTTAACGATGCGATCGATTATTTGAATCGATGCTTGCCTGATCTAGACTGGATGTCATAATACCTTCCTAAACGTGTTGAATCAAATTAGTGTTTTATGAAGAACATTTATCCACAAGCAAAGCTTGGGTCTATATGTAACGCGTGCTTAAAAAAATAGAGATAGATTTAGACGACCTCTGTGGCGCAGTGGGTGAAAGCCCGCTTGGGACGCAGAAGGTTGCGTGTTCGATCCCCCCCGCAGGACAAATGTTTGTATGATCTACAGATATTTGTCTCGGGCCTGGGTGTTTTCTATATATAATATGTATGTATTTACGAACAAAAAGTGTATAAGTAGTATATCAGTCTTGTATTTAGTCACCCTTAACACAAGCTCTGCTTACTTTGGGGCTAGATGATGCTGTGTGAAAAGTCCAGCATTATTTATTTAGGTATATCCATAATACGTATGTTGGCAACCTTCACAAGGCTGACATTGACATATGAAAAATGTTGCGGCGGGCATAAGGATGGTCGACGCCATGAGAAAAGAAGAAAGAAGAAAAAGTACGGAAAAATAGGACTCTTGGAATGGCGGGATAAATGAATGGACTTTGGGTTTTGATTATAAAGTATTTGTTCAAGAAAATAAACCTTGTAGCTGAATTATAGTTGGTGTTTTCAATATCAGAAGTGAAACGTGTGACCCTCGCACAAATGGGTAAACGGAGTAAGCGTAGTAAACGTCCGAAACGAAAAAGGACGCGGTCTAGTTCGAGTTCCAGTAGCGCAAGCTCGTCCAGGACTCCGTCACCTCCACCGAAACGAAGAAAACAGGTATCACATAAAGCTGATGACCGAACTGTAAGTACAAACAGTACTTTTACCCTGAATAATATTATTCCGGAGTTCGACCCTTTGAAAGATGACATAAATGCGTGGCTTAGTATCATACACTCATACGCTCAAACCTTTGCATGGTCAGACGAAATGATTCGTTATCAAGCTCTTAACAAACTAAAAGGTTCTGCAAAAGTTTGGTATGATTCGTTGTTACGCAGTGAAAAACAATGGCCATCATGGAGATGGAAACACTGGAAGAGCAAATTAGCTACCAGTTTCCAAATTCGTCGAAATATGTACGAACTTTTAAAGGAGATACTTGATAAAAAACCTGTAGAAAATCAGTCTCTTTATGAATTCTACTTCGATCAAAAGTGCAAAATCGATAGATTGTCTGTAGGATTTTCGGAGCAAGACATAATATCGATAATTGTTGGAAATATTGGTGATACTAGTTTAGGCGCATCAATCGAGGCTAGCAATTTTGTGACGTGTGACAATTTAGCAAGTTTTTTACATGGTCGCACATATAAATCCAAAAGTATGAAGTCGACTATTTTGAATACTCGGGACGATCAAACAAAATCGGTAAGTCAACCACCTTTATCAGCAACACAAACAGTGCATGAAACGAATAAGTCCACTCTTCCAACAAATACTTTGAGTTCCGGACAAACTCAAAATAAAAAACAAATCAAGTGTTTTACTTGTGGTGGTAACCATAAACGAAGTCAGTGCGAGTTAAACAAATGTGATTTTTGTGGTAAACGAGGTCATTCAGAATCTGTATGCTATCACAAAAAGAATGCAATAAAACCGGAGAAGCAAGAAACAAAATTTATAACAAATACTACCGACCCACGAAAAAAATTTGTTAAAAACGTATGTATGAACAATTTCTCTCAGGAAGCGTTTATTGACACAGGTAGTAGTTGTTCTCTTATTGCAGAATCACTTGTTAACAAACATTTATTGGAAAATGTTAAACTGCCCTCACCGGTTTTATTGCAGGGGTTTTCAAAACAAACTTCTAAAGTTGTGAACCACAAGATAACTGTTGATCTGAAATTAGATTCAGTGATTCTAAAAAACATTGATTTTTATGTTGTCGATGATTTAGTTGATTGTGAAGTATTAATTGGTAGGAATGTCACGGAACGGTCGGACCTGATTTATTCACGGGTAGGAAATATACTCAAATTCGATTATGCAAAGGAGTTCTCTGAATTTTGCAACAGTATAGGTGAAATAATTCTAGATACCGATTCACATCAAAACGAATTATTGGAAATTTTCACAAAATACCGCGACTGTGTTGCCTTGAACATTAATGAGTTAGGGAAAGTTTCCAATCATGAAATGATAATAAATGTGACCAGTCCTCAACCGATTCAATGCCGACCCTTCAGGTCTTCAACATCAGATAGGAAAATCATCCGAGAGATGGTGAATGAACTTATGGCAAACAATATTATACAAGAAAGCCATTCACCGTATGCAAGTCCAGCCTTGCTTGTAAATAAAAAAAATGGCGAAAAGAGGCTGTGTATTGACTACCGAGCATTAAATAAAATAACAGTTAAAGATAAATATCCAATGCCTCGTATTGAAGATCTCGTAGATAGACTTCATGGTCGAAAATGTTTCACTAGCCTAGATCTGAAAAGCGGATATTATCAAATAGCAATGCAGTCCGCATCTGTAGAAAAGACAGGATTTATTACGGAAGACGGGCACTATGAGTTTTTAAGACTCCCATTCGGTTTGGTTAATGCGCCCTCCTGTTTTCAACAGATGATGAATGCAGTGCTAGGTAATCTGAGATTTGATAACATATTACTCTACCTAGATGATATTTATCTAGTGACGGAAACCGTTGAAGAAAATCTGAAATTGTTAGAGGAAGTATTACAGATCTTTAGGAAAAATGGCCTGACACTGAATTTAAAGAAATGTCACTTCCTTAAAACTGAATTGGAATTTTTAGGTTATAAAATTAAACCAAACTGCATAATGCCAAATGAATCAAAAATAACAGCTGTTCGAGACTTCCCAGAACCCAAAACAGTGCATCAGCTTCGACAGTTTCTCGGGCTTATTAGCTATTTTCGAAAATTCATCAAGAATTGCGCAATGATTTCTGCTCCGCTAACGAAACTGTTGAAGAAAGATACTCCTTGGGTTTGGGAAATGATACATAAAGAGACTTTTCAGGCATTGAAAGATAAACTTACATCAGATAGCGTTCTATCTATATTTGATCCAAGTAGAGATAACGTGTTGTACACCGATGCCAGTAGAGATGGTGTTGCTGGTATATTGATGCAAGTTATGGAAGACGGTGAGAAGCCTGTACATTACTATAGCAGGCAAACGACGCAGGATGAAAAAAAATATCATTCGTTCGAATTAGAGTTACTAGCAATCATCTGCTCGCTACAAAAGTTTCGGCTATACCTTTTAGGTTCACCCTTCAAAATTATTACCGATTGTAACGCCGTTAGGTATGCATTAACCAAGAAAGAAATTATTCCCCGAATTGCACGATGGGTTTTATCTACACAAGAATTCTCGTACGAAATTATTCACCGTGAAGGCACACGCATGCAACACGTCGACGCTTTAAGCCGAAACCCTGTTATAACCGGTGAAAAATCTGAAACCGAGGTTATAATGTCGATAACTGAGGCGGATTGGTTATTATCCGTGCAATTACAAGATACTGACATACAACATATTGCTACTGTTTTAAAATCAGGAGAGGCCGATGAAAATAAGGATTTATTTGCAAAATATGACTTGCTAGGAGGAAAAGTCTACAGAAGAACTTCCCAGGGTCGCCGATGGGTGGTACCAAAAAAATGTATCTTTCAGATAATCAAATGCAACCACGATGATCTGGGGCATTTTTCTGTAGACAAAACGGTGGAAAGGATAGCTCATCAATACTGGTTTTCTAGCATGAGACATATTGTAAAAAAGTATATTAAAAATTGCCTGAACTGTATTTATTTTAAAAACAAAAGCGGTCCTAAAGAGGGTAAATTATGGCCAATACCAAAGTATGCTCAACCGTTTCATACACTGCATCTAGATCACTTAGGTCCATTTGTAACTACTAAAAGTAAATATAAATATCTGCTAGTGACGGTAGATGCTTTCACAAAATTTGTATTTATTGCACCGGTAAAATCGACTAAAACATCTGGAGTTATTAAAGAGTTGGAGAGTATTTCGAAACATTTCGGAAATCCTAGGAGAATTATAGCAGATGCAGGGACTTGTTTTACGTCAAACCAATTCACAGAGTATTGCACAAATAAAAATATACGTCTGCACATAACCGCAACTGGCATGCCACGTGCAAACGGGCAAGTTGAACGATTTAACAAAACAATTTTAGAGGCGTTGAAAGCTATAGGAGCGAACACGTCAGATGATAGTTGGGACCAATACATAAAAGTCTTACAACAAGGTCTAAATAGTACCATACACAAAACAACGAAAGCAGTTCCTAGCGAAGTCTTTTTCGGGTATAGGCTACGCATGGATAATGATAGTTTAGCCCCGGAGCTTGATAATGGACCCATTTTAGATATGACAGAGTTGCGAGAGAAGGTTGACGAGAATATAAAAAATAACGCACAGTCACAAAAGCATCAATTTGATAAAAATCGTATGAAAGCACGGTCTTACTCTGAAGGAGATCTGGTTCTCGTGAAAATCCAAAGCCAGAATAATGACGGAAAAAGTAAGAAGCTTCTACCCGTCTTCAAAGGTCCCTTCCAAGTGAGAAAAATACTTCAAAATGATAGATATGAGGTGGCGGACGTCATAGGCAGCGAAAGGAATGATAAAAAATATAGTGGCATAACAGCCGCTGAAAACATGAAACCTTGGATTCGCATTGACAATTGGGATTAATTTGATACCTTACAAGTAAGTGAAGCGTATTATAATATTAGCGTATTAAAATAATTTACCTTAATCCAGATATATAGCGCCGCGTTGGCAAGGGAAATTAGGTAAATGTAGCTACACTATACAATGTAGTGTAGGTATTAAAACGCTTTACTGACTACTTTATACCTATGGTTACTTAAGTAATTTTTTGGGAAGCAGGTGTGCGAGTCAAGATAAAATTCTGAATAATACAGATGTCTCAATGTTAATGTATATCTATGTTAAAGGAATGTATATGTGTGTGTGGCGATCACAATAGGCCTTCATGGCCGCAGTGATATAAAAGCCACGCTATCATCAATAATAATAATATCTATGTCAAGTAATGGGGAATCATAAAAAAAGAGACTTGGTACGCTCAAGTGTGGTGAAACGCCCTTTGAGTGCAAGCTCCGGATAATCAAATGGCGAACCTGGTCTCTTAAGTGTGACATTGATCCTTTAAGTGCAGGTGGTCATGAGCCCATACTTGAATAGGTATCATAGGAAAAGAATTGCATGGACATGATGATTTCTTAAGTAACTGGAGAATTGACTGCATACCTACACTACCCACATACCTAACAGAACAAAATATTTAAGTAGGTATAGTTACTGTTTTATGAAACTCATGCTTGATCATTGTTTCAGCATTTTATCTGGACTCGTGGGCTGCTTGAGGCAAGCAGCAAGCAGAATGACCGTGTTGGCAACCTTCACAAGGCTGACATTGACATATGAAAAATGTTGCGGCGGGCATAAGGATGGTCGACGCCATGAGAAAAGAAGAAAGAAGAAAAAGTACGGAAAAATAGGACTCTTGGAATGGCGGGATAAATGAATGGACTTTGGGTTTTGATTATAAAGTATTTGTTCAAGAAAATAAACCTTGTAGCTGAATTATAGTTGGTGTTTTCAATACGTAGACATAAACTATGATCGATTACGTTAAATAAAATTCAAATGAATCGATTCAATCAATAGGTTTTAAT
Organism: Epirrhoe alternata; assembly: GCA_963565295.1. Taxonomy (NCBI): domain Eukaryota; kingdom Metazoa; phylum Arthropoda; class Insecta; order Lepidoptera; family Geometridae; genus Epirrhoe; species Epirrhoe alternata. Next base: position 3,141,399 of record OY751381.1, on the reverse strand, counting down.
TCTTACGTTCATCCCTACTTCACAATCCTATGTATATTCCATCGCAAGAATCTCCGTTTTTACTGACGGTACATTTTGAAGGTCACACGGAACTTCAGGTTCGCAGTCGGCAAATATTATTCTTATTTTTACTTATGAAGGAAGTTGTAAAAACTCGCTTGTGGAATTGATAGAGCAGGTAACATTTAATGACTTTTTTAGTGTTCGTTTTTAATCTTGTTTGTGCTGTTCTAGAGTTAAGATTATTCCGAAAAATCGTTAAGTGGGCACTTTTGTTGGTATTCAAATTCAATAGGTAAATACTTGATTTCGTTGAATATTATTTACTTTTAATAGTGATGATGTGACGTAGGTAATTGGTATCTTCATCTATCTCTTCTGGGTATAAAATAACACATCTGCGTAGACTTATTGAATTATAAGCACTTCAACTGTCGGTCTGGTAGAGATCGCTATTTAGCGATAAGACCGCCGATTGTATGTCATTGTGTTTTTTGTTTAGTTTTCCATTTTTGTTTATTTTTATTATGTGGTGTGCAATAAAGTATTTTCTATCTATCTATCAACAGCTTAAAAGTAGATCTATTTTAAGTCTAGAGTTCTATAGTATTTTGCAAACTTATTTTTTAGAACTTTGAATTGAAACATAGGACAGGCCGACTGTAGAATCAACCTAATTGATTTATTAATTATCGCCTCATTTAATTAATATAAGATGAAACTCATGAATTAAACATGTGTACTGAGAAGAGGCCTCATCTCTAGGGGTCAATGTCAGTGGCAACATGCAAGCGGCCACTTAAGCAAGACCTCTTACTATACATATACCTCACCTTTCTCTTGTTAAACTAAAAGCGCGATCAGGAAATGGGGAGCTTTCGATATATTGGTCACTACAACCCGTTCCGCATTTAGACTGATTCAATTAGGTCTCAACAACAGTACATTTAGAATTACCTAGAGTTGAGCTTTACAACGTGCGCATGCGTTTAAATGGCAGGGAACGCGGTAATGGTATGATGGGTTATGTGAGTGATATTATTTCTGTTACCACCCAGTCCTAAACTATTTATGCTACTTTTTAAACGAATTTGTCTTGGTACAGTTTGATAGAACCATGGTTTCAAATGTTTGTGTCTATGGATTTGCTTAATCCATAGGCACAAATCTACATTTATATATATGTCTTCGATGTTCTGTGAGTGTCTATGTCTACACTATTAGTACGAGTATATACAGTAGGACATGTTAGTATTTGGCTGCTCTGTTCTGCAACTTTAATCATAGATTTTTATTCTGCCCACAAATCAGTAATCCGAAAATATTTATTCAACAAAGGCTAGCTCAAACGTTTATTTCATCAGCGCCGGGAGTGCATCTTCGGAACGAATATTTAACAGCTTCGTTGCTGATGTTGTCTGATAGCTACGCAAGTGGAGCGAAGGCAAGGGGCATGAGCGCGCGGCGTGACAGCCGTCCAATTGGTAGAGATTGCACACTTCCGTCCTCACTGCCGGTAGATAACAAGAATTACGGTCAACGATCTTGGGATTTCTTCGTCTGTCTAGTTTACAAGCGGCAGCAAAAGCTGAACGTAGAACTATGAAAGTCTAGCTTCTTGCCGTGACTGGATTAGTAGTTAACAAGAGACCACGCACAGGAAATCGCAGCTGAGCCCCCCACTAGATGGAAAGACGATCTGATGAAGGTTGCTGGGAGCCGTTAGGTGCAGGCTGCCCAAGATCGATCGCTGTGGAAATCGATGGGGGAGGCCTATGTTCAACAGTGGACTTCTTTAGGCTCAAATGATGAAGAATTACCCTTTGTCTGTGGGCCCTAGTTTCTTCTCACTCATCATTCTCATCATGACTTTTATATAGAGGCACTTAATCTTATAGCAAAATGATACACCCTGTTGTGCAAGCATCGCTGAGTCGCAGTACCGTTGCTTTGCTAATAACAGAGGGGCCATACGTTTGTGTGCTTTTACGGAACTTTTTTTGCTGACCAAGTTGACATTTTTAAATAAAAGGCATTGTTTTTATGTTCGTTTAGATTAAAACACAATTGAAACTTGAATTTTAAACGAGGGAATTGAAAAAGATTTAATTGTTTGGCTATTATACTGTATTCCTGTATTAATATTTAACTTTATACTTTGAAACAATCGGTTTCTTTTTGTTAGTTTAAAAATTTAAAAGTTAGGCTGAAAATTTAAGCTCCATTTAGGTATATTTGGCTACTTCTCTACCGTGAGTAAAGCTCTTAAACGTATTATTTGTATTGCCTCAACATCCCTTATCCCACTAAGTGGGGTCAGCACACTGTGTTTTCCTTCTCCATTTTCCTCTATCACGGGTCATCTCAGCACTGCACTCCTTTCGCCAAATTATTATTTACATTGTACTTCTTCTTATTTTATTTCACCATTGATTGGTGAATTTTATGTTTCACTAATATTATCAAATGGAAAATTTGTCAATGGTGTATTATAACAAAGATTTCATAGCTCAATGATAGTGCGATCTAATTTGTTACTTGTTGCCATCTACCTAGTATAATAAATAAATAATGCTGAACTTTTCACACAGCATCATCTAGCCCCAAAGTAAGCAGAGTTGTGTTATGGGTACTACATGACTGGTATACTACTTATTACTTTTTGTTCGTAAATACATACATATTATAAATGGAAAACACCCGGACCAGAGACAAATATCTGTAAATCATACATACATTTGTATTAAAAAACTTAGTAACCAAAGTCTGCCTTGCAAGTTAAGTGATGTCACCCTACATAGGAAATAGCTGAGAGTGTTGAGTCGAGATCGCGCCGGAAGCGCCGGCCGTTCCCACGGACACCCATCCGTTACTTCACCTCCCTGGCTTGTACCATCATCATCATCCACAGCCTTTTCCATAGGTAGCTATAGAGTAAGTGTATAGAATCATCCACAACCGCTTCAATAGGTAGAGTATAGATTTCTCGAAGTCAATGTAAAAAACCTTTTTAACAGCTTACCTCGTAAAACCTTTCCTTTTCCACCACGGATCGGTGAAGGTGTAGACAATAACTTCTTTAGGTAGATTTCTAGAAGACAAAGAATTTTTTTTATTTACCTCACTATACTCACTTTACCCTCCAAAAACTTTACCTTTTCAGCACGGATCGGTGAAGGGATAGTGTCCTGCACTTTTTGAAGCCGCTAGGTTTAACATAATTATGTAGTGTCAACACTATGATTTAAATTTTTTAACAAAATTCAAAAAACATAATTCAGTAGCACCACTGCCATCACTTAGAATAGGGTTAATAGTCACCCCCCCGGTGGATTCCGATCTTGTCGCGATGGGGGGGCTCAGTAACCGTGGTTTGGAGGCCCACGGTGAAGCCAACAGGGATCCCAGGCGGGGACGCTCCGAGTGGGCTTGCGGTTGGGCCCGCTCTGGATGCGTCTGAGGCGGGTGCGGAGGACGGAGTAATTTCTGTCCCCCGCAGTCAGGAGGGGTCGCGGGAGAAGAGGCGTGTCGGTGTTTCGTTGCCGTTCGCCCTATCTTCCGCGACCAAACGGTGGCGCACCGTTGTTGCGTTGGCGGTGGGGCCGCAGTGGAAGAGGAGTGTCGGTGTTACGTTGCCGCTCTCCCTGTCCTCTGCGGCCGTTTGGAGGCTTCTCCACGCGCAGCTCTTTAATTAGAGCGCGCAGTGGACGAAGGTAGCGGAGAGCTCTAGTGGTGAGCAGCGGACGCCAGGTGCGGGGGCACCTTCGTCCGCCTTGCACTGCTCACCACGACGCGGGGCCCGCCGTAAGGGCGGGGATCGCCGGAGGGGGACTGGATGTAGAGGCTCTGCCGGTTGCCCGGGCCCCCTCCATTCCAGGCGACGCCGGAAAGGCGCTGGGATGTTTAGTGGGTATACCGGGAGTCCCCGGGAGTCCCACATACCCCTCTCGCCCCCCGGCGGAGGGGATGCGTAAAGCATTTTACCCAGAGACAAAAAAAAAAAAAAAAAAAAAAAAAGGGTTAATAGTCAGTTGATTCTACCCCTATGCCGTCGCGACCAATACCGCCTCTTTTCGTTCTTGAATGACCTTGTTATTAACCATTTAATTTAAAACTGATTTTTCAACCAACGATCTTTGAAATCAACTCTCAGTACTGACTGGTCTCTACGGGGTTTCCCCAGCACATAAATAATACGTATTTTGGCAATTACTTACGAGTAGGTGGTATAATGATATTTGCCTATTTAAAATGTAAATATAATATTGACTTGCTGTGACTAACTCGTAAGATACTCTTCCATGACGGCAATGGGCCTCAACCTTTCTCATAGAGAATACCTACCTGCAAAATGTGGGCATGTATGTGCCAAGTGTATTTGGAGATGCCTCTGACAGCTGACTACACCCTTCATCATCATCATCATCAGCCTATAGCAGTCCACTGTTGGACATAGGCCTCCCCTAATAAGCGCCATTGCGCCCTGTACGTCGACGTATCCAGCTTCTGCCAGCAACCTTTCGCAGATCGTCACTCCACCTGGCCGGAGGGCGTCCTACACTAAGTTTGCCGAGTCGCGGTCTCCACTCAAGAACTCGTTTACCCGAGATATGACCAGCCCACTGCCACTTCAGCTTGCTAATTCTCTGAGCTATGTCGAAAACTTTGGTTCTATGTCGGATAGTCTCATTGCGGATTCTATCCTTCAGAGAAACTCCGAGCATAGCTCGTTCCATAGCTCGCTGAGAGACTTTAAACTGGTGGACTAGCCGTACTGTGAGTGAGACCCTTAGACATATTTAAAGGATCTTGAATGTCTTTAAATCTGAGAAGAAACTATGGCTTGGAGTGGAATTGTGAGGCAGATCCATATTTAAACGCTTATAGGTAAGTCTTTAATATTCAAAGAGGCTGGTATACCGTTATGTGTTCAAAATAATTACACAAGGTTTACAACTACGTAACTCCTTATTTGAATCACCCTCTATCAACAATCGATAACAAGCTCCCGTCGTTTCAGCTACAATTACAACACCCCTTTGTTCTAATGAGAACACGATCCCTAAATACGTTGGATTGGTCCTATTCGAGAGTCGACGTCGGTAGCCGTGTAGCGTTTCTTGGTGCAGATTAGTTTAAAGTTGCTATAGTTTGGAAGCTCATAGGACTTCTAACCACTTTTAAACTACAGCGAATTCGAGCAGATCTAGATCTACACGAATTGGCCGTAGTTTCTACTAGGACAATTTAATAATAAGTTCCACTGCGCATATCAGACGGGTAACTTAAATAGCCTGTTACCATCCAAGTTTCATCGAAATCGGTTCACTTGTTAAGGAGCGAATGAAATAAAAACATGGCAAGTCATAAGTCCTTTCGATCCAGTGTGGTGATAGGATTCCAAATGCATCATAAAGAGGCTCCTTTCGTTTGTGAGATTCCGCGGTCACACGGACATGTCTCTTTCTCTCGTCATAGTAAATTTTCTTATATGTGTAGTTCTCGTTTTGTTGTCTAGTAAATCTTAAAAATCAATTTCCCATTGCGTAAGAAAATTCCCATCAGCCCTCCCACTACCGGCAGGTCCAGTTGATCTCATTGTTTAGTCTAGCGCTGAACGCTTTTAATTCCTAACAAACTGATTACAATGCGACGTTATGCGATGATATTTATTGAGGGAATTGTGGATGCTTTTGATTTGCGGGAGACGTTTGTTTGTGTTACGTTTTTGTATGTTCTGAGTAAACTTTTCAAATTGTTGCTTGCTGTTATGAGCGCTTGATGTTATGTCTGACGATTTAGCTGCTTTTAAACGTTGTCGGTCTAGTGAATTTAATAGCGAATTAATTGAAATTCTTATAGAGAATACGTTCATAAAATGGTCACTAAAACATGTACCAACTACTGTGCCAACCACCGTGTTCGTGAAACAAATGTTTGTATTGGATGTGAATCGAACATACTGTCAGGCCAATTACCCGCTCATCGCTGGAATTACATTCAGCGTTTAATGTATCGGCCACACACCATTATTGACACCAGCTATTTATATCAAATGCAACTGCACGATATAACGTTGAGTAATCGTGAAAGGCGTGCAAGACTTTGGCGCGTGACTCCCTAGGGAACGGAAGTCTTGCGCGCTTCCGGCCGCGCACGGTCCGCAGTTCCGGCGCTTACTGGAAATTACTTGCCGGTTGAGGTTTTTGTCTAACAAAGTGTAACGAGCTGTATTCCGCTCTCATTGAGACCAACGGTCGCGTACTTTTCTTGAGAAACTACCGCGTCAACCGCCTTGTTGATTCTGCTCTCCTGGTACCTTGATCATCATGTATAGATAATATTTTTACAAATGTTAAAATAATTGATAAAAGTTTAGTAAGTAAGTTTAAATCCGACCATCTTGGTCAATTAATTAAAATTCAAAATCAAATAAAGCAAAATGTAAGGAGAAAAATTACTTATGTACCAATGACCAATAATCGATTGGAAAAGTTTAAATCAAAATTAGCAACCAGACTAGAAAACCTATTTTATGACAATGATAACCCAAATTACTTGTACAATAAATTTTTTAATGAATTTACCTACCAATTTAACTCAATATATACATCTAAATCGATTATGGTTACTGAAGGTTCAAACTTTTGTGAGTGGGCAACAGCGGGAATCCATAAAAGCAGACAAAAATTGTATGAACTTTATAGCGAAAAACAATATAATTTTAGTGAAGAGTTTAAGGAAAGAGTTAGAAGATATTCAAAAGTTTTCAAAAATGTGTGTCGCACAGCTAAATCACTGCATATAGGCAATAAAATTAAAAATAGTCAAAATAAAATAAAAGCTACTTGGAATATTATTAATAGTGAGACTGGAAATGTTAAGGTTCATAATAATACCTACAAACTTAAAATTGGTGATTCCATCGTAAACCAAGACGATGCCGTAGCCAAGGCATTCGAAACTTTTTTTACTGACACTCCAGTCTCTACTACAAAATGTTTGAACTCTTCCCACATAATCGCAGAGTCATTTCTAAAAGATAACATACCTGAATGTAACATCAAATTCTCCTTCGATTATGTGGATTATAAAGACATCATCAAAGCTTTCAATCTCATTAATGTAAAAAAAACCACAGACCTCTGGGGAATTTCCGTAAGCGTCGTAAAACCATTGATTAACATCATTGCACCTGAACTAGCTCTCATATTTAACAAATGTATTGATAGTGGTGTGTTTCCTGATCTGATGAAATATAGTAAAATATCGCCTCTTTTTAAATCTGGTACTCACTCTGACCCTAGCAATTTTCGACCAATATCAGTTTTACCAACTTTTAGTAAAATCTTTGAGAAACTTATACTTATTCAATTACAAAGACATTTTAATATTAACAACTTACTTGACAGCAAACAATTTGGATTTACAAGGGGACGATCAACAACTGATGCCGGTGTTGATCTAATATCTCATATTTTTGATTCTTGGGAAGACTCTCATGATGCGCTTGGTATTTTTTGTGATTTATCTAAAGCATTTGATTGTGTACATCATGAAACATTAATTAGGAAACTCTACCACTATGGTGTTAGGGGTGTTGCTCTCAACCTTTTCACTTCCTACTTAAGTGACAGAATACAAAGAGTTGACGTAAATGGGAAGCGTTCTCCGGGGTCAGTGGTGACAATGGGTGTACCACAAGGATCAATATTAGGTCCATTCCTTTTTTTAATTTACATTAATGACCTACCAAAACTTGTAAAAGACAACCACGAGATTGTCCTGTTTGCAGATGACACTTCACTTATATTTAAGTTGAAACGTAAACAGGTTAACTTTGACGAAGTGAACAATGCAATCTCTAAGGTTGTAAATTGGTTCAATGTTAATAATTTATTATTAAACGAGAAGAAAACTAAATGTATTCGCTTCATACTACCAAATGTAAAACCAATAAAAACCAATGTAATAATAAAAAATGAACAGATAGATCTTGTGGACACCACTACATTTTTAGGCATAACCTTAGATAGTAAGCTACAATGGGGCCCACACATAGATGGAATGTCGAAGAGACTTGCTTCTGCAGCATACGCAGTTAAAAAGATACGTCATTACACGGACGTAGATACTGCCAGATTAGTCTATTTCAGCTACTTTCACAGCATTATGTCTTACGGCATTTTATTGTGGGGGACTGCTGCAGACATTAACACCGTGTTTGTGTTGCAGAAGAGGGCTGTTCGAGCAATTTACAATATGGGTCCCAGAGATTCGCTTAGAAATAAATTTAAAGATATATTCATACTGACAGTACCCTGTCAGTACATATATGAAAATCTGATGTATGTTCGTAAAAATATTGAATCATTTAAGAAAAAAAGCGATAATCATGATGTAAACACTAGAAATAAGGATAAACTCGCTGTTCCCACTACTAGATTAGATAAAATTATGAAATCATTTAAAGGGCAATGTGTAAGCTTCTATAACAAAGTCCCAAGCGAATTGCAAAATTTATCAATCACTAAATTTAAAAATACAATTAAACGTCATCTCTGTAAAAAAGCCTATTATAAGATATCAGATTATTTGGATGACAAAAAAGCTTGGGACTTGCTCCAACTCAATGGATCCATGGATCACCTAAAAAAATGATAGGCCCCAGACCGTGTTTGTTGCCCTGATTCTTCACGGTATTGGTCGCGAAAGAACAGGAGTAAAATTAGTTTTAAGACTATTCTAAGTGATCCCTGTGGTCCTACTGAATAAATGATTTTTGATTTTGATTTTGATTTTGATTTTGATCTTGTTGTTGAAGTTTGAATGAAATAATGACTACCATCAAGAAATTTTGCAATCATTAAACTGTACAACTATTTCTTGTGAAGTTAAAAGCTATTTTTGTAAAAACATCCAAAATGTAGGCAATAGACATGTGCCAAATGATTGAGGATCGGACTTACCTTAGACCGACACCATAACCATCTTTACATTTTTATGCAATTGTTTGCAATTATGTGTTTGGGATTGCTACCTCATCGGACACTCTTGCACATTACATTCCTAAACATCTTCATCTTTAGTACCAGATCATAGAGATATGTAGGTAATGTAGGTATATGTTCCGAACCTGTAGTTTCGGTCGTTAACCTGTTTCCGATTTACAGTCATATTAAATTATAGATTATCAAGGAAGCTACAAAATTTAACTATTCATAAATTTATATCCTGAATAAACTCCTAGGAGAGTTAAACTTACTTAAATTCTAATTTATCGTCTACGTTATTTGGCCTTCGTGTTGCGTGGCGTAATTTATATCGCAATTTTTTGCTACAAATATTTTGCGTCTATTTTTGCGAGCGAAGACGTAGGTGCCGTCTTCTACCTGTTTTATTCTCTTCACCTGTAAAAAAAACTCTTGATTTTACATCTCTACTACGAGTAGATGATTTATATAGGTAAGGCGCCAGGAGACAACCTTAACTTTTAATCAAACTGGAAAGTCGCGTCCAAATTTCATAGTGGAAAGAATCGCAAATTTGAAAAAATGTAGCCATAACATTTTGATAATTAGGCTTATTTTAATATTATAGGATTTCTGGGTTTTCTGCCTTTATATTCTCAAAGTCAAACCTTCAACAAACTATATCTAGTTCATGGACCTTTATGGTGCCATCCGTCTGTGATTGTCATTGTCAATGACCTTTGTTTATAATTCCTACTTCCTGTTGGCTGTGATCAACATTTTAGATGTTTTCTTAGTTTTATCCCGTTCAAATCAAGAATATAATGTAAGATGATCGTGTTTATCCATGTCTTCAAAAACAGAAGTTGCACCAGATTTAGATGAGGTGGTAAATACTCTGCCTCCTGTGATATCCAATAATCCTCGGAAGAAGATTGATGCTGAAGAGGTAGGAATCCTAAATATCCTTCACTTCTTTAGTATATACCAACCAACATAGGCACAGAACACAATGAAGGATTCTTTCTATGCTTTCCACGGCACAGTTTTCTTGCCTTCTCATCAATCACTCTATTCTGAAAATCCTCTTCCTGATGCTATGCTTTATTTACTATAATTGCATTGATTATCTCAAATTTCTCAACATTTTATATCATAAGAACTAATATTGTATCAAAATACCAACTACCAAGTCTGATATTAAATTATCTTTTATAGATTTTGCACGATATGAAAATCAGGTCACGCCAAAATTGGGTCAAGCTCAAAAACTGTTTATTTATAAATTCATTTACGCTGTGAGGTCATAGGGCCCGTCATTGTATTATCATAGGCGGTTTACTGTTTACAGTAATGAAACATTTTTCACCTGTCTGTTTATCAAAGATCGTTGATCAATGGGAAAAATAATTCTAGCTAACATTCTTCGTGTGAGATAAATGGCATGTTTTCTAAACTTGATTAAATCTGAAGATCTAGCTGTTTTATGCAAGTCACTCAATTCGCACGATTTTGCGAACTCTAGGACAATATTAGCGATTATCTTGACTACAATACGCTTGAGGACAACATTAGCGATTGATGCATGTGAGTGTAACTGGAAACAACGAAATGTTTTCTGAAGCTACAAAAATGTAGGAAAGGTTTCAGAGCAGGGAACATTTTCCATTCCTTATCGACCTTGACTCCTTTGTTGGTGGAACCAAAGGAGGGATACGGTTGGGTGCAATTTGAGTAGACCTTTACTAAGCAGTGGGTAAAAATAAGCATAGCACAGATAAAAAATTATAACGTTAGACTAAATACTTACCAACTAAAATTACTCACCAACGTTATTTCTATGCTTTTTAGTTTCTGAGCGAACCGTAAATGGAGTTTTTACTTAAAATGTATTTATTGCAACAGATTTAAGTCGTCTAATTAAGTCCAGTTAGTGCTTAGAACGGTAGTAAGAAGGAACTTCGGCTTGGAAACGCGCCGCTTCCGCAAAAGTGAAACTAAATAAAGGAAGTGAGGCCATTCTCGTTTCTACTAGGATGTCATTTCCTAACCGGGCGATGAACTGACGGACCTTTGGTTTAGCTTCGTGACTTCGAAAGTTATTTAATGACTAGACGTGCCTATAATATGATTGGAATCAACGTTCCTAAAACTGTAATTTAGTTTTTTTTTATGGAAGAGGGGGCAAACGAGCAAGTTGCACACCTGGTAAGTGATTGCCACCGCCCACAGATAACTGCAGCATCAAGAGGCACTGCAGATGCGTTGCCGGCCTTTGAGGTAGGAATAGGCTCTTTTCTTGAAGGCGCCTAAGTCGTCCGGTCTAGAAACACCTGGAGTTCAGACATTGCTGATGGGTGCTAAGCAAAAACTTTGGTAATTCAAAAAATTAACAGTTAACCTATATGATCTGAGAGAATGTCTACCGCGCCTTGGGGATACAGTCGTGCGTGACCCTCTTTTTTAACAGTTCAGAGCTTTTATGTTTAGGTATCACAAAATGATCATAAAACTCAAATGCATTTTCAAAATCTCTGTCTCTGAATGAAAGCTTATTTTTTGCTGTAGGTATCTATTATTCAAATATTGTTTTCATTGTCTGAAGCGCTCGTGGTCGTGCTTGCTTAGTCGTTCTTGATAGACCGTCGAAGTTAAGCAACGTTAGAAACGGTCTGTAAGTGGATGGGTGACCGCCAGTAGCATTTTCATCTGAGCGCTTCCGTGCTTCGGAGGGCACGTTAAATTGTCGGTCCCGGCTATTTAAGTCGTTAAGCCATGACGGAGGCCTTAAAAACTCCGTCACCAGAGTTGGCCACTGACTCATACGAACTTACTTACTTTATTGTCTGGTTTGTCATCTAACAAAACTTATTTGACTAGATACCATAATCTGTAATAAAGTGGTTTCCCCACAATGTTTTATTTTCCAGAAGCTAATTTGAATAAATAATGGACATTCTCATCACTGCAAATTATAATATAGGAATTCCAGAATTTCTGAATTCATCTCAATTTAAAACTTATCACATAAATAACGTTAGTTTTATAGACTGCCCTACTGTATCGTTAAGCTTTCAGCGATAGCGTTACTTCGGCTATGAAACGTAAATAGATGATTCTAGTACTACTCACCTATTTCAAAACTCGCATACCTATAATTATAAAAAGATAAAAATGCGGATGGGTTTATTTGATCCTGAACATTTTAATTGGTAGGTACCTACCTACAAGTAGGTAATACGGAACAGGGTCATTTTTAACGACATAAAAAGGAAAATTAACTCTTATCTATACTAATATTATAAAGAGGAAAGATTTGTTTGGTTGTATGTATGTTTGTTTGTTTGAAATGAATAGGCTCCGAAACTACTGGAACTATTTAAAAAATTCTTTCACCAATAAAATCCCACATTATCCCCGATGAACATAGGCTATAGTTTACTCCGGGGAAGTGAAGTTTTCCCGAGGGATCGCGGGTAACACCGCGGCGGACAGCTAGTTAATAAATATTCAAAGACGTGCTGGACGAAATCAAACTGTGTATAATAACGAAATACATAGAAATCAAATCAGGGGTTGGCAGAGACCACACATTTCCACTTGGTACGATCCCTTTCGCCTCACTAACTTGAAGCGCATTCAATAAAAGCTTCCAAGCATGTTCGCCTACCTAGGCCTTACCTTTCTAGTTGTTCCTTTGTCTGCCGTCGTCGTAACTGTCAGTGGCCCGCCTAACAGGTAATTAGGTACCAACACTTTTTGGTTTAACGACTTTCGCTCATTCGGTAGTGTACTGTACATGCTCAACTCATCTCAATAAAAATAGTAGTTTTTTTTACCATCTCAATGATGTAATCTGATGACCTTATTTTCAGGTGAACCCGAACGAATTGAAACCGCGCAGCAAAGAGCAGATCCGTAGTGACGGTCTATTGGTAGACTACACCTATCCGGAATCACCAGAACCCGTGCCCAAGTTCCCGTTGACGATCGAGTGGCAGCCCAGCCAGTTAACCATTGAACTTGCAGATGCACCCGTTGTCAATATTTTGAGGTAAAGCCTTTGTAATTATTCGTTCAAATACTCGAATCGCCTCAAATATGTTCAAAGGTTCTTAAGCTACCTAAAAGATCTAGGAGAATGTCTTTTCATGAAGAATCAGACCTGGATAATACTCAGATCTGATTCTGTTATTTTCTTAAAGTTGAATAAAAATCTTTTAAACTATTTTCCTTGACTATATCTTATGATATAATTTGTACCTAGGTTTTCTTGCCGATATGGAAAATCCTATGATCAATTTATTTCTAGGTTTTACCTAAGTACCTACCTACTTAGATCAATCTAATTTATTATCCTTATCTCACTCATTGAAAAAAGCACTGAACTACGGCCTTCCCAAGATCCTTGCCTAGTGATAATCTTTATTTTGTAAAACAGTTTTGGTAAAACTCCAATTTAATTTATTTTTGCTTTTACCAGAAGTAGGTAGGTCTAGGTCTAGATATCTTCAAGGCTCTCAGACATTCTCTCAGATCAAGTCACTCAAGATTGAAGATCCTTATGAGGAAAGGATACCGCCTCGTTCTAAGACTCCTACTTCCTATGATACCTAATTTATTAATATAAAAAAAAACCAAGATATAGGGGCATGGCGTATCCTTTCCTCTTAAAAGCTGTTATACGTTTCAATTCCTAAGCTGTACTCCTCTAACAGTGTTTGGAACGAATGTTCCCGTACAATCTACATCCATTGCTGTGGATTTTGGGGTGACACAGCGCGGCTTGGAGCCAGCTGGTATTGTCGCCCCAAGACGAGGTTCCACTTAGCCCCAGGCATGTCTTCCCGACTGGTGGTGACCGTAACTCCTAGGCACCAATCGCCAGTCCCGGTTGCTAACGCTGGTCTTCAGATATCCGTTGCTCATATGAGGGACCATGTTGTTGCGTACTTTGTTGTGCCGATTGAAGTGAAGTTTTTGAATTATAAACCGCCTGCGCCCGGTGAGGGGGAATAAAGTGTATGAGGTCATCTATGCCTTGTTTCCTTCCTTGTAAACTGTAAGCTTAAAATTTTGGGACTGGTGTTCTTGTCATGTCCACGAGCTTAATCTAAATAAGATTCTTTGTCATTATGTTGCTAAAAGTGCGCATGAGACAAATATATTTGAACATATGTGTTCAGTATGTATCAGTGATGTTTCATTTCTAAATGATGCACTAAAGTCATTAACTCGTTCAGTGCTCGTAACGCTGTAGCCCCTGCCTTCGTAGGGCACCTTTGCAGAGCATGGCAGAGAACACGTTAATCCTCTGACACTTGTTGAATCTCTTCTATTAATAGGAATGAGCTCAGATATAAGTTTTGATATCGCAACTCCTAATTTTATTGTTTATGCATAATGCTATTGTCAAGAACTCGTTTTAGAAACCGATCACGCGAAATATTATTACCTAACCAATGTATTGGCCATCTGTGTTGGATTGGATCGAACATTCATTTGCATCAAGTCAAAGAAAATTAACACGTCCTGTTGCTAGCCTATATATTTTTACTTAGTTTGTTTCTACCTTTACAAAAAAAAATTATTAAAGAATCTCGGACGTCATAATTTTTTTCTGCTACATTGAAAAGTAAAGGTATCTCAGAGTAAAAGCGTCAAAAAAACATACATGCCACTCGAAAGAAGAGGCTACAATTTTAGCTCCAAAGAACCCAAAGTTTGTGTTTCATTTGAGATTGCTCTCATGGAGATCTGAATTCTGATAATTAAGCCAATATGCCAGCAACCGGCCACATGTCCTTTGATAGGCCCAATAATTTCATCGATGAGTCATCCCTTTGTGTAGTCTGTGCCATGGAAATATCTCGGTGACTTCACACCCAACAGACATCGTATTTTTACATCGATAGAATGTGTGGGTGTTGATGTAATCCGTCTGTTTCCGAACTGGAGACTGCTAAACAGGTACTTTACTTTAGGTAATGCATTCGACTTTCCGTCTGACCTTTTGGATTAAGTTGTAAATATTCAAAATTAATGAGAGTGAATGAGGCGAAAGTTGTGTGTCAGGATCGTAGCGACTGGAGATCCGTGGTCTCTGCCTACCCCTTTGGGAAAGAGGCGTGACTTTATTTATGTATGTATGTATTCAAAATTCCAAACCAATACCTAGGTCACAGAATACGAAATGATCCTACATTGTAAAGGAGATCAACTAATTGAAATGATTTTCTAAGTAAAGTCAAAAAATTGAATTGTATAAAAATCCTGATATGTCAACTTTAAAAAATCTTTTGAAGTAGAGGACTAAGAGACCACCGGTATTCACAAACATCCGATGTTTCACAGTGCGCGCGGACGCACAGGGTCCCAAAATGAGTAGGTTTTTGGAACCCTGTGAGACCTCATAGTAATTTTTGTGAATACCAGTGTAAGTGCCATACTGAAAAATACTCGGATTGACATTCCCAATAGTGGTGAGGCAGGTATTTTCATTGGCCGGCACTTTTGACTTTTGGGACCAACGTTGTATGGAGCCTAAATGACCTTCGTTAAAGGTTACCTAAATGTTTGTGTTCATTGTGTTTAAACGACTAGGTAAACCAATTTTGACGAAATTTGCAAAGAATAATTCATCCTTGCCAAAGACACAGTAGCATTGGTCAGCCAGCACGAAGAGTTTTCCAACCCATAACATGAAGTGTAATTAAACCACGACAATGACAAACAAAGGACAAAACATAATAGCTTTCAGGTTTCAGGCCCCACAACAGGGCCTTTTTTTTTTTTTTTTTTTTTTTTTTGTCGCTGGGTAAAATGCGTTACGCATCCCCTCCGCCGGGGGGCGAGAGGGGTATGTGGGACTCCCGGGGACTCCCGGTATACCCACTAAACATCCCAGCGCCTTTCCGGCGTCGCCTGGAATGGAGGGGGCCCGGGCAACCGGCAGAGCCTCTACATCCAGTCCCCCTCCGGCGATCCCCGCCCTTACGGCGGGCCCCGCGTCGTGGTGAGCAGTGCAAGGCGGACGAAGGTGCCCCCGCACCTAGCGTCCGCTACTCACCACTAGAGCTCTCCGTTACCTTCGTCCACTGCGCGCTCTAATTAAAGAGCTGCGCGTGGAGAAGCCTCCAAACGGCCGCAGAGGACAGGGAGAGCGGCAACGTAACACCGACACTCCTCTTCCACTGCGGCCCCACCGCCAACGCAACAACGGTGCGCCACCGTTTGGTCGCGGAAGATAGGGCGAACGGCAACGAAACACCGACACGCCTCTTCTCCCGCGACCCCTCCTGACTGCGGGGGACAGAAATTACTCCGTCCTCCGCACCCGCCTCAGACGCATCCAGAGTGGGCCCAACCGCAAGCCCACTCGGAGCGTCCCCGCTTGGGATTCCTGTTAGCTTCACCGTGGGCGTTCAAACCACGGCTAATGAGCCCCCCCATCGCGACAAGATCGGAATCCACGGGGGGGCCCACAACAGGGCCTACTGTAACTGTTGGTAATTCGCTATCTCATAAAAGTTTACCGAGTGACGGAAAAGCATATTACCCAGCGCAATTAACAGTGCGTGTGATGATTTGTAACATAAACATTGTTGATTGTCGTCCATATAAAATGGGAACTGCCTGCGAGCCGCAACATGGCAAGAAATAGATTTTACGAGTGCCTGTGGTGCTATTTTAACGTGTGTTTACACTTGAGACGTTTTATAGGCGCAACGACACCGTATTAAACGTATAAGGAGCTTTTATAAGGCTGCTGTAACACTCGATGATAGCAGTCGATCGTTTGAGGCTGATAAATAGATGTAGAGAAAGGCGAGTGTCGTTGTTTCAATTCAAATTGATTTAATAAACATATTCAGATGATTTAAACCAAACAAAATAGGATCACGACTGTATCCCTAAAGGCACGGGAGACAGTCTCTCAGATCAAGTATAACTTACTAAGGATGCTTTGAAGATGTCTAAGAATTATTTAGATGTACGTACCAAACAACATGCGCAGAACGTTGTAATATAACTTAATGTTATGTTAAAGGTTGCCTGGAAGAAATCTCTTTCAGCGATAATTGTACTAAGAACTTGTAATTGTTTTAAATGTTTTTGTTTTAGTTAATTTCTTGGTGTACATTATAGTGTTCATTCATTCAATTCTGAATTTGAAAAAAGCTGCTCTTGCACTGTTGCTCAAATTTTTTGAATGATGAAACAACCCGATGCACACTGTACACAGTGTACACATACGTTACATAGTATGGGGTCACTCGGTTGTAAATTAACCAGTATGGTCGTAGCCAATCAGCTCATCTGCATGGCTTCCGGGTGGTGATTGGCGCTGATTGATTTTTATTATCGTCGCCGGCCTGTCGGACCACACTTGTACGGCCGCTTCGAAATAAGCACAACAAGCAAACAAGCCTATTCCATCTCAATGTTTGAGATGGAATTAATGCTTGTTCAGCACTTAAACCATCCTCTCTACGTAATCGCCATTATCCACAAGAAAGTCAATGTCATTTCTTATGAATACTAAATGCATTAGATTGAACAAAATATGGCCGTGCCGTTGACCAGTCTATAAATACCATGATAGGGAAACCTCAACATTATCTAAGAGAGTTCGCCGTGATAGCAATCCGGACGTCCGGTAAGGCCCCGGATCCGTGCCGCCCCCGCGTCCGGTCGCGACTTCCGTACCCGGACGTATCCGGACATATCCGCTGAAAGTAAAATGGATCTGAACTTTCATTATCAAACATTGCTTCGCATGTATAAGAGCTATACCTATCTTAAAAAACGCAAGGTCGTCAAGGGTCCACTTTATGGGAAATTGGATCCGTTTGGATTTAAATCCTTGACGATTCGTGTCATCTCAACGCTCTGCCAAGCCAACCGAAATAATGGGTAATCGACGCTATGGTACCTTTTAAACGCAAACAATGTTGATTCTGTGGGTAATTATTTATTGCACCTACACAAGAGAACACTTACAAAAAAGATGTTAAAAAGTAAGTAAGTACTTACATGTACCTACCTACAAAGCTAAATGCTGAAATTATCTGTTGGTACTTAGACTAGTTGATACCATATTATTGTAGCCCAAAAGTAGCTAAAAGTTTTGCCGTATCTTTGATTGAAAGAAACCGCATCGCAATCTCCCAATCATACTCATCCCGAACGAAAATGGATCAAAAAGATTGAAAGCAATTATTCAAAGCCAGTCGGTGTGGGTTACAGGGCCCTCTGTCTCGGTGCGATTTAGCGTGAACACATTCGAGTTTCGATTCGCATCAAAGCATTCTTTGACTCTTTGCTGATAATTTGATACTTTAACGGCAGCTGAGGAGGCGCTTCCGTGGAATGATACTCGATATTTAGCTGATGAAGAGATTTCGGTCTCGTGCCCGTAACTCTATACGTGGACATCTTGCGGTGGCACAATAGATTATGCTGAATGACAAGATAATGCGGAACTTTAGATTGTCATCGCTTGTCGTTCCAGTTACTCTGTTCTAAGAAGATGGATCTTCGACGATAGAGCACAGAATCCCGTGCACAATATTACCTACTAAGCGCCGTGTTGCTAAGGGCCGCTATGACATGCTATTCGATCTACTTTATTGTTCCACGTGCACTACTGTATTTTATCTGTGCTTAAACAAAATGATGCTATACTATGAAATGCTCCTTTATAAAATAATACTGTTACAACTTGGGTACATGCTAGATTAGCCTATAAAGCCCTATGAAAAGACACTGTGTACCTGCTAGCCCAATGCTAGTACCTATGTTTGTCGGGTCCTGATGCTGTTGTAGATAGGTTTATCTATCAAGCCTAGCAATATCATAAGATTGTAGGTAAAACATGATACGGTTGTTCTGCGTACGGAAACTGTTTTGTTTTGATAAAAAATTGTTGCCACCCGATTATCTAGCACTGAACAAACCAAAACTTATCAAACGACGCTTCTATGGTGACGTACTTTTCAGATAAAAATATAAAGTTTACGAGTAGGAACCTAGAAAATACAACAGATACAATAACCTGTACAGTGTACCTACACGCTGCTGAAAAATTAAGGTAGATATTTCCACACTACTATCTGGTACTGTCACGATTTTTTCACTTGAGTAGTAAGAGTTCATGAAAAAAAAGCATGCACCAGTATCACCAATGTCATCCCTTTCGGCTAACTAAGAAAGAATCAAAATACTTTATTGCGCACCAAAACAAATTGAAGAAAAGCATCTTATACGATTTCCTAAATATGGATTTAATTATAATGCAAATATGGTTTTTATTTGATAGACCCAAAAAGCGCGAATGCATGCCCTACATGCATAATACGCGTTACGAACATTACGTGCGCGCCGTTATAGAGTACCTACCTACATGTTATGCAAGACGGAACCGGCCGTGAGAAGCACCTGTAATGTTCTGCACACGCTCCAGTTCTACGCAAAGAACCCAAGCACAGTTGCTGCGTTGCTCCAATGGGTACCTCTACCTTACCTCTAACATGTCTGAAAGTATGTTGAATTTTTCTATTGTAATAATAGCCCGGGCGACAATTATGTCTCAAAAACAATCCTTGTTACCAGCTGAAAACCACATCTTGATAACCTACTGCATGAATAATATTGAGTGACACCAGTCAGTCTACATTCAGCTTTCCTCCTATAAGTTTCAAGAAGCTTTGTAAGATACAATAACAGGCACCTATAGCAACTTCTTTGTCTTCATTTTATTAGGTTTTTTCGTTCGTTCTAAATGATATATTTAGAACAGAATACAAAATAATTCAAAAAATCGCTATGCAAGACGATCGATAGGCATGATATTTTAGTAGCACATACAAAAAGCTCTGTACCTATTGTAAAATCGGTAAATACAATCGACACCTTATTTCAGATGTGTGTTGCACTTCAAAGGAAATTCGCGATCCAAAATACCCAAAACAAGCTTCAAATGAACCAAAGCGAAGCGCAAAATACCGCCAATGGCGAAGTCACAACAAAACAAAATACACGTGAACATCTTCAAATGCTTTTGCTCTAGTTTCATAGATTCATTAAAAAAAAATCCTAAAGAAGACGTCACAAATGTTGAACAAACATGTGCGGTGCAGTTCCTTAAAAAACATGATGCCTTCTGAAAAAAATACGACAAAAAAGACACTCCAATACTGAAGCTTGAGCTTGCTCCTGACAGGAAATATGATATTTTATTTTGGGCGTGGGATCAAACCAACTCGATAGTGTCCCGAATAGATCTAAAAGACCGTTGAAATGAAATTGTTGAAGACATTTTATTAATATGAGGAAGAAAGATTTTGAACAACAATAAATTTGGAGTTTGATGCGTTTTGATTGAGAAGAAAGGGACTCGGATGATTCAAAAGGACCGCTAAACGACACGAGGTGCAGGTGACGCTATTAAAGCTTTGATCAGATTAGTGGGTGCCTTATTTATGTTAAGGCCAAAATAACTTTTTGGATAGGTACAATGCTGAATAACGAAAATAAAGCCCTAAAAACTACTAAGCCGAAACAAGCCAAAAATATGATGATAAAACACCTATAATTACGATCTGGGTTTTGAAAATACTAGAACAAAATTTGTTTACTTTCATTTGAGTGTTATACTCGCTGTATAACAGTTATTTCGGTTATTATGTGCTTATTATTAAGTGCCTATTAATATTCGATAGTAAATCCACATCTGTACAGAGCTTTCCCAACTGCAACTGTTTATAGTCCTATCCGGACTCCCGGCTCGACTCTGCGTGTGATCTTCCGCATCTCCTAGTTGTAATATAAATAAGTAGATGGCATCAAAACTAAATCTAATTTGATATGTGCCGACACATAAAATTAGATTTAGTTTTGCGCATTGTATCCTTTTACTCATCACTTCCGAGTATTAGAAGTTGATAGAGGCAGCCTTCGAGGCCAATCAGCATTTTGTTTGTACTGGAGCCTGCGCTGTAATGTAACTCACGGCCACTCGGGATATTTTCACTTTTCCGGTAATAGGCGACGCTGTAGTGCCTGGGACATTGTTTGAAATGGAAATTGATGGAATAGGTTTGCCCAGCACCTAAACCACAAAGGAAAGACAACACGTCAATACGTGTGGAGCTGCGGGTTTCCTCACGATGTTTGAGCTCGTGTTAACAGTGCATATAACATTACGAACTGAAAAGATGCACGGCAGGGATTCGAACCCACGACTTTTTGATTGAAAGTCGAGGCACACCCCATTGGACCAACACGGCTTTTTAGCATGTATGCATGAAGAATTATGTCCATCTGGAATCTTAAGTTCTCTGGAAAAAATTTCTTTCATTTGAGAAATATTTTTCAAAAGAGCAATGGTTCCATAATAACCTTCACATACACAACAAGCTTTGCTTACCTACTTTATGACTTGACGTTGTTTGTTTACTTTTGATGCAATAAGTATTACTTTGCACGTGAGAAGTGTAATGATTACGATTGCCTACAACTTACATTATTACGTTGGCACACTTTTGGTCATAATGAGCTACACACGCTATTTGCATAATGATTACGTGTTTATTACAAGTTGCTTTGAATGATGGTCTAGCAAACTAAAAGTTATCAAAATCGGTAGAAATCAAAAACAATAATTACGAAAAATAATATTTTATGGGGTAAAGCTCAAACAATGTCCCACCCAGGCAGGTATAACAGCGTCCCATCATCTAGGCCTAAGACCTAAGTTTTTTTTAAGTAGAGGTATTACCTAATCATTGTTTTGTCCTAAACCATCTACGAGTATAAGAGACGTCACTTACAAAGTGGCGACGATGTCCACACGTGTGCAGACAAGTGCACTGACATACAACGGTTCAATTCTCGGAATCGGGTTAATTCGGTGCGTGACGTCACCGCGCTTCCTCGTCCGAGCTTGAGCTTGTTTAGATCTTGATAGTGGGTTGTGGTGAGTTGGTTGTATGCTACCAAACTAGAATAGCTAGTAATACTATCTATTTTAGTTTTATTCGCACAAAGGCGAAAGATTCACCTGTAGGCTGTGACACTGGCTCAGCTATGAGTCTTTTATTGTTTCCCTCTTATTGATTCAGATTTCATTCGGTTCGGAATAGGTCAGGTGTTCAACCGCCGCAACCAATCACAGTGTAGGAATTCATACAAAACTGACGTTTCTTGCACTTTGATTGGTTGCGGTGGTTGAACAGCTGACCTATTCCGAACCGAATGTATTCCGCTGAAGTCTGAATCTCTGCCCAGGTCTCGCTTTTATACCTACTACTCTATTTTATTCCTTCGTTCACTTCAAATCCTTGCACCGGGCTGGGTGGAAGCGGCGCAAGACAGAGATCGATGGCGTTCTATTGTGTTGGAGGCCAGGACCCACTTTGGGGTCGATGCAGGATAGTAAGTAAGTAAGTACTCTATTTTATTGTTAAGAAAAAGTTTTGAATTCAAACCTCGAATCTCGGAGGCTAGTCTTAATTTTTCTTAAATTGAACCTTGATCAGCGAATTGATACTGATCAATTTGTTGCCGTCTTCATTGAAAATCGAAATAACGAACACTGTAGAGTTCTATCGAATAAAGCCATAAACCTATCAAAAATAATTAGAAATCCTTATTTTTCACCGTTCCTACTCGGCTCTACATGAGAGAGAGTTGTAAGTTATACAGTTTACTGTTTCCATAATTTGACTGGCTAATCTTGACGCAGTAGGAACTGACGATAAATGTCTGACCATCACGTTACTGTCTCATAGTTACTAGCATCGTCTGAACACACCCTACAACTTGTCCGTAATTAATAGTGGAGTTTCATTTAGTTCCTGACATGTGGTCGTCTGAAATTGGAATATGCCTCTCGCAACAAAGAGGCATAGCGTCATATTTTGTTCTTTTTATAGGAAACAAGATCATCAGTATGAAATATTTTAGGTAGGTAAGTACTTAATATCCATACTTCCATACTATCCATACTAATATTATAAATCTGAAATTAACTTTGTCTGTTTGTTACCTTTTCACGCCCAAACCACTGAACAGATTTGGCTGAAAATTGGCATGGATCAAGGTTGTATCCCAGGGAAGGACATAGGCTACTTTTTATCCCGAAAAAATCCCTAGGCTCCCGGGTTACACCGCGGGAGCGCAGCTAGTTTTTACTAAATGATTGATGACGGAGGGAAATGCAAAAAGAAGTAATATTGCTGTCTATAAAATACAGGATACTTAGTAAGATGATGATTTGATGATGTTATTTCGGCGGTCTGAAAACATTGTCACTAAAGTGGGCTACTTGATTAGATCAGCGACCTTACTTTCGATAGTTTTGTTTCTTAGTGAAGTTATTATGCTGTCCTAAAGAATTGTCTATAGCTCACAATGTCTGCTAAATATGTGATCATTTCATTATCTTGTATTTGTATGTGAAAATCAAAAAAGAAATACTTAGTTTCATAATCAGGATAGTTATTAGTATTTATTTCTTTATTTTTATAAACATATTTTATTTACACCGCCTTTTTGCCTTCCTTTAATCCAGTTCATCCTAAGGTTGTCTGGCAGAAATCGCTCACAGCGATAAGACCGCCCATTTTACTTCGCTTCAAATATTTTCTTGTATCTTTGTTTGTATTTTGTAATGTCCATGTGGTGTACAATAAAGTATTTTCTATCTATCTATCTATAGTGCCCTGACTTGTGATCCGTTGGTTTTGGGAACCAACCATTGATGGAGTCACGGTTAGGTATTCTGATGTTCGTGCTAATATTGTTTGTTATGATTGCAACAAGGAAGAGGATACTTGGGTTTTTGCTTCGTATGTGTAATTTCCAAGATGTTTGTACACGTGCTGTGCTGATCCAGGATATTTATAAAGGTTGTTAGTATCTTTATAAATGCTTCAGATAATGTAATTCCGGGTAATGTGCAGGGTGTAATGATTTTTTTCGGAAAATCCTTTTGGATTTGGTTGTGTCTTGGGATGCTGTACCTACACTACCTACCCCTTTCGGCTTCGGTAGACGTCTTTTTACACCCTGTATATAAGCATCTATACCTATTTCAGACGCCAACGTTATTATTTTTCAGACATCTTGATCCATGATAATCAAATTTTTAACAAAATAATTTTAAACTTCGTTTAAAATAATAAAGGTTAAGAAAAAAACAACTTGAAAGGAAATTAAACAAAACAGACCATAAAGATTTCTAAAATAATAGGTACCTAATAACTTATTATAACCTAATGATCTCACTGTAATAGTATAGTGAGAAGAAACACAAGGCGCCCCTTGACCTACTAAATAATGTTCCCTTGCACCTACTCTTGTGAGTTGTGTAAATGGAGACTTGCTAATTGGCGATATGCTTCCGGTGCTATGTGGGATGTTGCTTGGCAACAAGGCTAGAAAAAAAATTCACTCCTCGCTTTGTCTTTGTAAAACCTACACATCGAGGATGTACCTACTGGTACTTATATTTTTTTGCGACTCAAACCATGACTGCTTATTTTAGAGGATCTATTAAACGGTGTGTGGATTTTTTTTCGGCATTCTACCACGGAAGTCTTGGAAAACAATAAGTACTTCGGAGAGTTATTATTGAATCGTATACAAGTGTAAAGAATATTCGAAGGCTATGAGTTTGTTCATTGCAGCGGGACAATTAATGAAATATTCAGCAGATATTTCTTCCGTCACTTCCGTGTCTGGCTAGTTGTGGTACCATGGTGCTCGTAGTTTCTAATACCTAATACTAGCGTGGTTACAGGAATCATTCATAAATAAGCGCCACAAGTGCAATATCAATGAACTAAAGACCCCTATTTTTGTGACACGCCAGATGTTACAATCAGGGGTAATCACGAGTCACCGCGGGTTGTCCACTCGGCCCGGTACTATTAATCGTAGATCACAATTGCGATCATTATTGAACCCCTTTTACCCTTTGATTTAAAAAAGGAACAATTGGAAATATTAATAGGCAACTTTGTATGTTTCAGTTCTAAATTAAATTTAATTACTTACCTACCTACCTACGTAGTTTCGAAAATCCAGTTATTTAATTATGTGGCTCATATTAATGTTTAATTGTATGGGTCAGTGATTTCATAAAATTATTAAACATAATATTCAGTATTATTCTGTCTTGGTTAAATAAAACTTGTATTATCTTAGAGCAAATAATATTTACCTAGGTACTCAGTATTTTTTGCTCTAGGTGTTGCCCAAGATCGCAAAAATTTGGGAGATATTTTTTTTAGATTCTGTGCATAGGAGGTGCATTCTACCAAACGCATGTTGCTAAATACCACATTAGCTGATGCGTGGTATCGTCGAACTCATCTGATAATTGATCACAAAAAATTAAAAGCCTCGCCTCCCTGATTGGAACCACATGACTCTCGGGACAAAATAAATTAAAAAACAATCACCAGATCATTTGAGAAAACAGAAAAAACCTGAGCCACCGGGCCCAAAACAGTCACAGACCTAGCCTTTATTTTTATTGGAATAAGGGTGGAAATGTTTTGTTTACGTTTGTAAAATTCTTCGAAGATCAGCGTGGGAAAGCTTAGTGAGGTCAGGTGGCACATGTGGTGCACTCCTGTTTAGACTAACGTTCACTCACTATGATCCAGGAGTTACGTAACTACTGGTTAAAGGAACTTCAAACATCACACTACTGAAAGAGTGATATGGAGATTTGTTGGTCGCGAAGGAACAGGAGTAAAATCACCTAGTTTTAAGGCGAATCAAAGTGATCCCAGAGGTCCTACTGAATAAATGCTTTTTGACTTTGACTTTGTTAGTTGCACCACTGTAACGAGTATAGGTTAATATACTTAAGGCACATTCTGGCTACAAAAAAGAACAAATCAAAAATGCCAAAAATTTTAAATGGAAATTGGAAACTTTGACGCAGAAAGTTAATTGTTTAGGCAACAACTTTTGTAATATCCAAGTCTAGTATGGCTATAAATGGAACTCAATTTCTGCCCACACGTAACAGCTAATAGAGATGTTGGTGCAAGTGGGGTCAAGGATGAAAAATATTTTAACAAAATAAAAGTGAAGATGAAGGTGTTGTAAACGGCTTTGCGGGGGAGATGCTCACGTCGAACTTTAAAAGCTTAAAAGTTACTGTAAAATCTGTTGCCGTTGCTTTACGTATGTAAAGATATCTTATGTACGGTCAGCGACAGAAGTTCATGAACATGATGTTTTTGAATCTTCTATATCTTCGAAACTCGTAGGGTTGTAACAAAAACTTAGCTTATATTGGATGCTTTGCCTCACACCATTATTATTTGTGAATAACATACACAATTGTCGCACAAACCATGAAGAAAATTAACCTTTAAAATCTCCAATTGTTTATAACCTTCTGACTGTACCTACATATGGCTAACGAGAAATACTTTTTAGATTGATCAAAGTTGAAATGCAGGGTGCTGTGTAGGTAATTACAAAAATTTTGCAATATCCCAGGCAAATTCTGATCCACAGTCCATAGGTAATTAATTATGTCCAAATCTATTTTCGACTAGCTTCCATTCGCTGCTCTCATGGGACCATTAGGTATTCCAGTCCACAATCTACATCTGTTTAAATTTTCATCTAAATCTGTTCACTAGTTAAGATGTAACAAGCATTTCTAATTTTGTAATCTCTTGTTTTAACCTTGCGGTTTAGTGTTTTTTGGTGACTGTCAATCGGTATTTAACTTTCTGCTAAAACTTACGTCCATAAACTACCAGAAACTGTTATCATTGGTACTACCAATGCTGGTGGTCCATAAACAATAACAGAGCAGTTATCTCTGCATTGAAATGCGTTTATTGTTCATGTGTTCCACACCACTTTTTTAAGCTTGTTTACGTCGGCTATTACCAGATTTATCAAATTTTCTAGGAGTTGGTTTTGAGGTGGAAAGTATGTTCAATTTTATTAGACTATCTACCTACTATTATTATTATTAGCTTTATTTAAATCCATATTAGAAGCCATGTTGGCATGTTGTAGAATCGTAAAAGTACTTAGGTAGGTATAGCAAGTTATAGGTAGACTGCTTTCGGAATGTAAAGTCCAATCTAGATGAAAAGAAGTAAAGAAATTCAATGCATAATAAATAAACTTGAGGTATTCTGTGTAGGACCTTTATAGCCAAACTTGATGCTCAAAAGCAATTCACTACCCAAAAAGGCTCTACCGCATTTCCCGAACAAAACTTCCTTGTATCATTGTGACAAACCAATGTTGCTGGAAAGCTCTCCGCTTGATCAGCTCCGAAGAATGTCCTGATTCAGCAAAAAGTTATCACCTCCTGGCTTCTGTACACGTGAGCCCGTGAGATAAAGGTCCGCATCGTGGGTGTCCGTATTATGCACTTTTTATGCAATGCCTATCGATGCGCGTGCGCAATAAAGCAGGCTTTGTGAATGGATAAACGAAGCTTGTTTTGTTAGAAATGGACGTCATACGTAATAGCACAGAATACAGATACGTTAATAGCAGGGATTGTGAAAGAAAGTGTTTTTAAAGTTCAAGACTCAACTTCGAAGAACGTTACTGGGTACTAGAAAATAACTTTGAAAAACATTTTCTGCATAGTCTAGCCTGCTTCTTTGCAAATCTAGAAATTGATATTATGGGATTTATCGTATCGTAACCTAAGCTCAATAAAAAAGGTTACGATTCAATTTCACAAAAAAAAATCGCAAGACACTATCTGCCGCCCATTGAAACCGCATACGTCGCGTAACTTCATTCTGAAGATACGCACATTATACGCACCTAGCCAAAGCGGTAGTGGAAGCCAAATCAATTGACACGAAGTAAACTGCTAACCCAATACATACACCCACGAACACAGAATTATCAGCACATGTGCTATACGTCGCGTAACTTCATCTATTAAAAACGTTCTGAAGATACGCACCTAGGTACCAAAGCGGTGTAGGAAGACAAATGAAATGACACGGAGACGGAAGTTACCTTAAACTGCTAACCCAATAGGTATTAGGTACCTACCTACATACAAAGGTACACCCACGAACACAGAATAACCAACTGTTAGTACCGAAGCTTGCGTCAACGAATTTGTTTCTAGGTAGTAAATAGTAGGTATTACTTCCTACACCTTTGTTCTGGTAGGAAGCGGACGTGACCAGTGTGGTGATAAAAAATGTGTGTTGGTGTACCTACATTTAAACCTAATTTAATGTATTTCCGTGTATTGAAATCTGTAAAATGAAATTACTGCTCTTTACAAGACCATCTTGCTATAAGAAACTTTTTATGAGAGCAGGTTTAGGTACAACTGTAAAAACGTCTTATCAATATCAGAGCTAGGTAGAGATACCTTTGAAGGAATACCTACTTTCATACTTTTTTTACGTTCAGTTGTCCTATTGCATTGTTCTAGTTAGGAATTGCATCTCCAAATAAAAATCATTACGACACACATCAATGAACTTGTAATGTAAAGTAAGTAGTAGAATGATTTAGGTATTTTTTTGACCTTTCCAATTTGTACAAGTTAAGCGATTCATTACGTCATAACCTTGGATTTTAACTGTCAAAACTTTTGTTTCCAGAACCTACAGCACAGTATTCTGTGTCTACAGTAGATAAAGTTGAATAACATTACCATAATGAATCTAATGAATGAAGTACCTAAAGATGCCCTTTCTTAGTCAATATTGATATTAACTCTATTAAATTAAATCAGGAAAAGACTACCTACCTTCGTAAGCTTGTTCTGGTTCCGACCTTCAAATATCTAAACAGTTCCTGCATTCTATTGACTTGACGTTCATGAAAGGCCCTTTAAACTTACGACTCTCGCAGAGTGTAGTGATTTTGGACACAACTCGATACCAAACTACGAGATCGTTTCATTCCTTGCACTTCCACTGGTACTAGAACTATTCGCTCTCAGTGATAAGGCAATGGGTTGCTAACATGAACTGTAAATCTTTATCTTATGGTACTTATGTTGTATTGGTAAAGTGTTCATTTATTATTATTCCTTGCTAACTTCTGCAAAATGTGAGCATCTGTCAAACCTTATGAAAGTTGAACCTACTGTCACAGAATACAAATAGCTGTTTATACGAGTACATGCCTTAGTATCCTTTAAAACTTAATTATATCCCCCTACCCTTTGTGTTGTTCCGCAGTAGGTACCTACCTAACAGCACTAATGATTTAAGCATTCAATTCCGTCCTCCCAGTAGCCCCAGTTAGGTACCTTTTACGATTGATGCTCCAGTTTCACAATCAACGGCTCATATCATTCTACTGGGCATGCGGAAACGCGTAGGATCCGACACCGGTATTGGGTCAAGTACGACAAGTAAACAACTTTATCGTTTAAAAACCATGACGATAATCGAGCTATAAAATAAACATAAATTATTGACTCGTACAATGAGGATTTTGATTACCTTCGTAGGTTAGAGATCTCGACTTCGAGATATTCAAATTGGTTCGATGTGGAAAAATTGGACCGGTAGTGTGATCTGTATCTGATCAATGATTTTACGATCTTTGTCGAAGATTTCGGATTGCAACCCCGGTGACTTTCATGGTCAAGTTTTTATAACAGAACCGTAGCAATTAGGTCGGTTCTTAGATTTGACGATGTTCTATGGACGACGTGTCGAACGGTCGACATCACACCTATCATCTTTCTTTCTTTATACAGTGCTTTATCCTAGGTATTGAATAGGGTCGCAAAAAGTGGTTCTTTTCTCATCAGCTCAATCTCAGCACTTATCCACCAGAGATGGCCAGCGGCCACTGTCTCATATGAACTTACCTATTATTTTTTTATTCTCACTACTGCTCTACTGAGTAAAATCAATTGAATAACAAACCAATAAACATTGTTCAAACATTCCGTTGCATCAGGTTACACAAGACGATGCCGATGCCGTGGGCCGCGTAATACTAGCTGGGAGAAAGTAGCGGCCTTGGCAGTGAAGCGTTGACTGCATCGCAACAACAGCTGAGTGATCTTCTACTACTTTGGTGTTGAAAGGTTTTGGGCTAATTATTGTGCCTTGTTTTTGAAATTTTTCAGTTCTACAAAAAGTAAGTTCGTATGAGTCAATGGTCAACTCTGGTGATGGAGTTATTAGGCCGGCTTAAGGCGTCCGTCATGGCTTACCTAAATAGCCGGGACCGACAATTTGACGTGCCCTCCGAAGCACGGATGCGCTTAGTTGAAATTGCCACTGGCGGTCACCCATCCACTTACTGACAGGTACAACGTTGCTTAACTTCGACGATCTATCAAGAACGACTAAGCAAGCTATTTTTTTAGCTCTACGAAGTCCTTTCATTACATAAATAAGGAAGGGCAACCATGATGCTCTATTCTTCTAGCATGCATGGCCTTCAGACATAATTGTGTGTGGATCATCTTTATCTGACATCTGCAATGGATTTTCTTATGCTCAATTTTCTTCGGCACATTGAAAAGGCTGACTTCATGAACACTACCAGCCTACAGGCTGCAGCTATGACCAACTGCCTCCAACAGAACCACAGATTATAAATTGCACGCGTTTTTAATTGGCGCGAGTTTTCACGCATGCACACTTTCGTTGTCAATGAACTTGGAAAGCGTTTGCTCCTGGCATTGTCATTAGATCTGGGAATGCGCTCTCGCTGCTCGCGCGATGCACGCGATTGCCCGGTGAAAATGTTATGAAATCAATTGATGCTGCAAATTAAATAGGTCTTAAATCACCCAAAAAGAAAGCTAAGCAGATTTCAAGCTTGTTGCTCTAACACGCGGCAATATTTGCGCAATAAATGAATCATCTAGCTTCTTGAACAGTTTAGGTAAAGTGTTCTTAAAAGTCACCTTCTCGTATCGGAGGCCAAGACTCACTTTGGGTCACTGCCAAAGGAGTAAGTAAGTAGTCTCCTTGAACTAATCCATAAAGGTAAGTAAAGTAAGTAGGTAACTTACCTACTTACTTTACAGTTAAGTTACCTAAGGTAAGTTAACTATCTAGGTAGGCAATATTGAAGGACTTCCTAAAATTACCTACGTACCACCTACATTGCCACAAATCTGGACCGGTGGCCAAAAGAGGAACTTTTGGATTTTACAGTAAAAAAAATTCTGCCAACACCAAATGCGATACAGCGCCTCTCTCATCGATTCAAATTAAGTTTGTGGCACTGTACCACTATTGAATTCAACGAGCTACCTTTTTAAACGGAGATTAGGAAAGAAAGAAGGTAAAATTAAAACCTAAAAAACATCACTTAAAACTTTACCAACAATACTCACGGTTTAAACCTTGGAAGACAAGGATTTTTGAGAATATTGGGTGCAAGACCACCCGGATTATTATAAAGATTCATTAGAAACTCTAGGGCTTCTGATTGCAGCGGAGTAAGGCCCGACACGCTGGGAAAATTGTAGGCGTTTGGTCTCGCTTGGCGCTCCACTGGCCACGAAAACTACCTCGGCCGTTCACTCAGGACATGGGATGTATGGAGTGGCTGATGTGAAGTAAAATTATCTTTGACTATCCGTCGCGGTGTTACCTGCGGTCCCTCGGGCAAACTTCACTTTCCCGGGATAAAATATAGCCTAAGTTCATCAGGGATAATGTAGGATCCTATGGTGAAATAATTTTTCAAATCGGTCCAGTATTTCGGAGCCTATTCAATATAGTATAGATAAGCGAAAATATCTTGGAAGAGGCTTAAGCAGTGGTGTTACTTACATCATTAATCTTAAAAAACCTAAGTAGGTATGGGGCACTTATAATAATCTATTTTACTGTCTTCATGGTAAAAGTTAGTTAGTAAGTTTGTATGAGTCAGTGGCCAACTCTGGTGACGGAGGACCTCCGTCGTGGCAAATAGCCGGTACCGACAATTTAACGTTCCCTCCGAAGCACGGAAGCGCTCAGATGAAAATGCGACTGGCGGTCACCCATCCACCTACAGACCGTTTCGAACATTGCTTAACTTCGACAATCTATCAAGAACGACCAAGCAAGCACGACCACGAGCGCTTTACGAAGACGATCACAGAAACAAAACAGTTAACATTTTGGATCAGCGAATAGTAGAGAAGTTGTTCGAAAGAGTGTGTGAGTGACAAAATAAGATTGCTGAACAACATCTTGTTCTGATATCGATATATTTATTTATTTATTAGGCAACACCAACAGCATACATAATACACATTTTGTAGGAACAATTTAAATCAGTCACTCTATAGAATGTACACCCATTACAGGCATGCACAACATTATATTGAATACAGAGGATGTCTCCATAGCTCTCCTCTTCTGAAATCACGACGCGTAATGAGAAAGGATTGAAGGAATCGCGCTCCATTGGCGCCGTGTCCGGGCCCTTCGGCGTCACCATCTGGCATAAACATCATTTGGTGCATCTACGCACCTACATATAATACCTACATAAATAATGTAGGTGGGTATCTACCATTTTTAAATTTTTCGATAAGTAAGTAATGGGAAGACCTAAACTTACGGAAGCTCATTTGGAGCTTGTAGGTATAGAAGAATTTACCTTAGGCTTATTCTACTTATTGTGTCAATCTGTACCGAAGTAGTTCTTTCAAAATAATGTGGTAAAAGGATCTTTTATTTATTTATGTAAAGTTTTTTTTGGGTCGCGATCACTAGACCACGAGTGCTCTCCTAACCTCTACATAAGTGGAGATTGGGCTGGGCACTGCTTCTAAAGCCTTATAGGGCATGAGCTAAAAAAGCCGGGTGGTATGTTCATAACTGTGATTCCTTTGAAGGCATCCGTGAGGGAAACTAATCCGCCTGCCGGAACATATCAGCAGAATTTTTATATAGGGTGTAAAAAGACAACTACCGAAAACTGAGGGGTTGCAAACCATGATTCCACACGAAAAAAAAAAACGCAAAAATGTTTTTGACTTACCTAGTTATTTACGTTATTTTCGGTAATTTACTACCAGGACAACTTAATAACATATAGGTAAAAGTAGGTACCTACATAAATAGGTAATGTAGGTAATCTACCATTTTTAAATTTTTCGGTTATTTTAGGGGAAGACCTAAACTTACGGAAGCTCATTTGGAGCTTGTAGGTATAGAAGAAGACTAAGGGAAAGACTTGGATAAGATCAGCACAGGGCCGATTGGAGTGGCGTCTGAGGGAGGAGGCTTATGTCCAGCAGTGGGCTGTCATTTGAGCTGCTAATGATGATGATTCTTCTACTTATTGTGTCAGTCTGTACCGAAGTAGTTCTTTCAAAATAATGTGGTAAAAGGATCTTTTATTTATTTATGTAAAGTTTTTTTTGGGTCGCGATCACTAGACCACGAGTGCTCTCCTAACCTCTACATAAGTGGAGATTGGGCTGGGCACTGCTTCTAAAGCCTTATAGGGCATGAGCTAAAAAAGCCGGGTGGTATGTTCATAACTGTGATTCCTTTGAAGGCATCCGTGAGGGAAACTAATCCGCCTGCCGGAACATATCAGCAGAATTTTTATATAGGGTGTAAAAAGACAACTACCGAAAACTGAGGGGTTGCAAACCATGATTCCACACGAAAAAAAAAACGCAAAAATGTTTTTGACTTACCTAGTTATTTACGTTATTTTCGGTAATTTACTACCAGGACAACTTACCTAATAATTTTACCTACCTAATAATTTCATTTATAAAATAAAAAAACAGTTAAAACTCAAAATCCAGAAATCTACGTAAATCAACGCGCCAAGAACATACGTAAACAGTTCTTTTCAAACGCTGTTTTCTCCGGATATAATGATTTTTTCGGAAAATCCTTTCGGATTTGGTTGTGTTGGGATGCTGTACCTACCTACCCCTTTCGGCTTCGGTAGACGTATTTTTACACCCTGTATAGGTACCTAATATGAAAAAGGTTTTCGATACGGTGCTCACATCAAAAAAAAAGGCCATTCGATTCTTATAAACTAGAAACAAAACAATGAACTTTATGGAAAACTTTAAAAAAATGTAATGCAGTTGAATAAAGTATGATTCGACCTGCAAATTCAGTCATCGATTTATCGGTCGGAAAACTCGCGGAAACAGAACATGACATGTCAGTGAACAGAACATGTCAGTCGAAGGAAGTGAGCGGCACGGCCTTGACATTTGCCTCGTCTGCGAATGTGAGTGGCAGCCAGGAAGCCACGGCGGGATTCTTTCGAAGATTCCGACTCTACCAGGCGCGGAGATAGGATGGGGGACATCGTCGCTTTTTCAGTTACAGTCAACGCTAGCTAGGTATCAATCTGATCTAAGCTCGATCATATCTGGATAAGGATAATGTAGGTACCTATTTGGACATTACTCATTACCGCACTTTGGGGTGACAGTCGTGATCCTGATTTGTTTAAAAAAACCGGACAAGTGCGAGTCGGACTCTCGCACCAAGGGTTCCGTACATTGTATATGTAACAACGGTCAACAAAAAAAACACGCTTGTTGTATGGGAATCCCCTCAAATATTTATTTTATTAATAAAGTAGTTTTTTTTATAGGTTATTTGTTGTTATAGCGGCAACAGAAATACATCATCTGTGAAAACTGTTTAACTATCACGGTTCATGAGTGGCCTGGTGACAACAGCGGAGTCCTAGTAATAGGGTCCCGTTTTACCCTTTGGGTACGGAACCCTAAAAAAGATCAGGAAGGTGCAAAAGCAAAGTTCAAAAGAGTTTAAAGACTAGGTAAATATCAAGACCATAAAAGTTAAACAGAGCTGCCTCTGTTTTGTCTTCGAAGAACCTTGCAAGATGAACCCCATCATGATACGTTCTGACTGAGGACCTGCATTTCAATTTACCGAATCGCTTATCCTGCTACTCATCAGGTAAAGCACATATAAAATAATACGAACTATACATATAGCTACCTAAAGTCATTGAGATAATTAGTACATTATAACTCAATGCCTTAGTATAGGTAGTAAAGTTCGTATGAGTTTGGCCTCTGATGACAAAGCCCCTATCAATCTAAAGGTCATGTCATTTTACTACACTTACCTAGGTATTCTACGGTAGAGATAGGGTGCTCTGCTCATGGTATCTACCTTTAACAGGCAGGACAGACGGAGCAGGAAATAAAAGCAAATCAACATAAGTAGGTACCCAACTACCTACCCTAATAACTCACTATAAAGATCAGATGAACAAAGGATGCAGAGCTGATTGAAGAACAGACAATGAGCCCGCAGTATCGGCCACTTTAGATTGAAATAAAATCAAAAAGTTCAACGAACAGATGCACCGAGGTCTGCACTCTGCAGCACTGATTGTGATTGTGAGATATTAAGAAATGAAAAGTCTTATCAAAATTGTTTGCTGTGAGATATTGCTTTAAGAAAATTTCTTTTCACACCACCCGCTTGAAAAGCTTACATTTTTCGTCTGACTATCCTATGACAAAGCGAGTCATTCTCCCTCCTAAAAAACAAAACGGCGGGCGGGAACAAAGTAGTATGAAACATTACCCTATTAGTGAACAGATGTAATGAGGTTTGAATTTCGAACTTCAACATTTCGGATACCAAATAGAACCTAAATGAAAAAATGTGGTAGGTAACTGGCCTTTTTCTTATTAAATATTTTTTGAGTAAGTATAAACGAATAAATTGTTATTATTTGTACCTTTAAAACCTGTTTATTAGACATGCTTATTATTTTTTGGGTGTAAGTATTCACAATTTTTCTCGTAGTTTGTGTGAAAAGTAGGAATTAGCGTACAGAGTATTCACTTAGTTTTGGGTGCTCTTGAATCCCTCGCTGTCTTAGGATTCTAGTCATTAACTCCCTCGTTTTTAAACGCTCGAAAGTTAACTAAAGAATCCTGCGATGCGGATTCCATGACGATTTGATTTGAAGTTTATCTCTAGAGCATCTTTCTACGAGACCTTTATACCTACTTTACCTACACTCACTATTGGTGTTCTACAGGGAGGGTTTTATATATGGTGAAATTCAGCCTGTTTGCAAATATTCAACTGCAGCAAGGTATGTAGGTACTTATCTACCTATAATTCCTTGATAAATGTTGCCAGATTGCAGGATTATTTTGTCACCACACTTTCGAATATGTTTGCGATGCGGATTCCATGACGATTTGATTTGAAGTTTATCTCTAGAGCATCTTTCTACGAGACCTTTATACCTACTTTACCTACACTCACTATTGGTGTTCTACAGGGAGGGTTTTATATATGGTGAAATTCAGCCTGTTTGCAAATTTTCAACTGCAGCAAGGTATGTAGGTACTTATCTACCTATAATTCCTTGATAAATGTTGCCAGATTGTAGGATTATTTTGTCACCACACTTTCGAATAGCTATGTTCACAGTTCTTAATCAGTATTCAACTATATGTGAACACTTACGAGTAGGTAAGTAGCACTCTTGCATAACAATGAGTATGTTAGTTATGATGACGTTTCTGACCAGAATAAATATCGCCTATGTTTTGGAGGATGCTCTTCGGCCGTGGGAACATACCAATCGTTTCCGCTGTAAATACTTGGATACCTTATGCACCTACCTATCTAGCGGCAGAAGGTTTTAGTTAGGTATCTACCTACCTAGGTTGGTACCTACCTGCTTAACCGATAAATATGAGCCTAGCAAAAATTTCGATTACACGACGATTAGGGTTCTCATAGCCGAGCGGTAAGGAACTCCGGCTTTAGAAGGATCGTCTGATCGTTGCAGGTTCGAATCCCGTCGGAATCGAAAAGTTTGATATGACTCTTCATTCCTACCTACCTATACCTGTATTCTGTGCCTATACTTAGGTAGGTAGGTAGGTATACTTAGTTAAACAATT
The DNA here is from genome assembly GCA_963565295.1 of Epirrhoe alternata. Taxonomy (NCBI): domain Eukaryota; kingdom Metazoa; phylum Arthropoda; class Insecta; order Lepidoptera; family Geometridae; genus Epirrhoe; species Epirrhoe alternata. The sequence goes on along the minus strand of OY751381.1, from coordinate 3,104,526 downwards.
TCGAACTAAGTACTTACTTACAGGTAATTAAAATAATCTAAGTAGGTAGGTACCTAACCTACGTTAGTGCATTATAACTCAATGCCTAGGTACCTACCTTGTACCTTATTCTAATCTAACCTACAACTCAAGAGACTCGTAGAAAGCGTTTTCTGGCTCTCTTGACTTGACTTGACATGCACTTGTTAGTAGATAAATACACTACATATGTACTTTTATCTAATCTAAGTAGTTTGCGGTTCAAAACTTATACAAGTCCTAGTCTGACCATGTTCCAAGATGCAGCTCATTGCGGAAGTAAAAATGTAAACAATTTGAAAACTCAACGAAGTGAACATGCAACGCCATCTGTTCTCTGGCCGATGAACTGTAGAACACTGGTCGCTAACTAATAGATGGCGTTCCGATAGATTCGAAATGGTTCAAAAACCACTTTACATACAAAACTTTACAAAGTTACAATTTCAAAGGAAAATGCTCAGCCCAGGCCCGGGCGCAAAAGAAATTTTAGGTACCTTTATCTACCTAGACATTTAAAGTAGTTAGTTTTAGTATTGGGTACTATTATAGGATAGGTGGATAGGCTAATATGATCCTTGGATGTCAAGAACAGGCAGGCACACGCTTTGTCCATGACATGAGGGTAAAATAGTGCTTAATAATTAAGTAGGCACCTAACCTACCTAGGTAAAGTTTACATAAACTTACAAAATCATGGATTTCATCCACATGATGTCGCATGAATCATTACCTTTTCGTTGATGTAATAGGTACCCACAGAATTCTATACTTATGTATAAAACATCATTGATAATACCTACAATGACGTCAACAAACTAGTAGCTTTTCTATGGTTGGTTACGTAGGTAGTGCCAGTAGTGCTTTTCAATTTCAATTAGGCCTTATATCAATCCGATTTTATGATTTAGTTGCTCAACTGAAAAGCGCGCCGGCGCGGCCGGCGTTTTGAAAAGCGCGCTTTGGTAACGCGCGTTTAAAAAACTATGTGGTCCAAACCAAACCCTTTAAAGTTTTCTTTTAGATTAAATTAAACTTTGTTTCTCTTAGATTAATAATTCTGACTTGTTGCTACTGAGATTATTTTGTTTGTCATGTAAGCCAAATTTTTCATAGACAACAGGATCATCAGTCATCACATTAGGATTCCGTAGACAAACCAGGATCTGAATACGCTGTTCCGTACATGGTTATTATTCAGATTTGGCAACCTGCCCGTTGGTGTCAACGACCATAGGATTTACGTCATCAACAAGGATCAAAGAACTTTAGGGGCTGGTCTTGACTAGAAAGCACCTTCCTAACAAGTTTACTTACCTATCAAGTAGGTTAGGTAGGTACCTACCACATAAGTGCCTTTATTACTCTTTCTGTTCGATGCTATTCTTGGTCCGAGAGGCAGAGAGTATGTTCCCTACGGTTACTATCGCATGTCTAATGATAATTTATAGTGAATAAAATAACTGAACTGAATAAAAAGTGGATACTTTGTGTTATGATTAAGTTAAATAAAGGTACATAGGTAACCCACCTACCTACAAAACGCTCAACGGATCTTAGGTGTGCATTCATGAAGTTAGCCTTATCGATGCGCAATGCGCAATAAACAATTTTGTATGAAGTATATAAAAAGTACCAACCTACGCGCATCGCAACGGGTAACTTCACGTGCCTAAATCCGTTGAGCGAGGGTACTGTAGTACTTTTGTAACTTCTAAGTTCAATAAAATTATTAGAAACAATCAACTTTGAAATGTGATTGACAGACGTCAAAAGTTCCGGTGCATTCTCGGAAAAGTAGATTTTCATGCGCAAACGCACGTGTCAAGGTGCTTAGAGGGGGGGTCAAAGAAATGGGAGGGAGGGGAAGAAAGGCCACAGAAGTCTTTGACCGTTCGTTGTGTCGTTGTGCATATGGAGGCGGTGTTTGTATTCAAAATGCGACGTGGACTCCCCAACTAGCGAATGGCAAGAATCTATTGAAAATACTTGAAGAACAATTGTATTTTTTTCGTCATTGTAATATTGATGAGTAACATGCGCGTTCCTTGGAACCGTAGCATATTATTATATGATTAGGCAGTTTAGGCACCGAATTTGGAGGTAGGTATTTATTGTGCGTTGATTCAATGGAAAGAGTTAGCGACACTATGACATCACTTTAATTCCAATTGTCTAGTTTTTAAATTGAAATCAATAAAAAAAAATAGACATTGTAAGTGCATGCATATTTCTATTACTTACCTATTTACTGCACCATCCGTCACCCCATTACCCTGGGACAGTCGCACCCAGAAGTGGCTCAATGAAATTCGTCGGCTAGTTTCCGAAATCGAATCCGACGGCATCGGCATTTCAACCCCTCCTTGTTAATCCATAGAGAGGTGGACTCGGTTGTTGTTGTTCTTTACACTGAAACCTTAATGTTCGTGGTACTGGAGATAGTTTAGCAAGGTATTCGAGCGAGGCATGAAGCATTGCATCAGTATGCGTCGGGGAGCCACGCTTCCTGTTGGCCGCGTTCCCGCCAACTATGGTAATTTAATTGTACAATACGACAGTGGAATCGTACCTGGTAACTTGGAAAAACCACAAACCATTGTATTTCGAAGCTTCTAATTTGAAAGCTAGCGGCGTACTTTTCCTCGAAGCTATATCACTTGGTATTAAATAATAGCCGTTATTCTTATATAGATAGTTTTGACCTTATCAGGTTATAAAAAGTGTCAACAACCCGTAAATTAGGTAACTGCGCGTTCGCCAAAGCCTGAAAGAAAAATGGCTGGGTACATCTATGATGTGGACGTACAGATGTGGGTTCGATGTCCTACGTCATCCATGGACCTACTCAACGAAAAAGTCGTGGACCAAAAGCATGGATGAAAAGTATGATCTGAAAAATTATGATGTGATTGAACTGAAAAAAAATTTATCTGTTGATCTTTGCCAAGACTTAAACCCACAACTACTTTCGATTGATATTCGAGGTGAGTTCCCATTAAAATCTTTGCAATGTTTGTTTATTAGTAACTAATAAATGTAAATCTTCGTTTCATGTGGGTGTAAGGGCTAGCCCGCATTGGGTAACTAGACAACGCAATGCTACTTGATGTAACCGCACCACAACACCGCAACCTTTCCGCTGACGCAACCAGGGTCCTATGGAGTAGTGATGTGAACTTCTAAGTGCGCTGAAAATGAATAAATATTACTTTATGTATATTTTACCTTGGTAGGCTGCTGCCAGAAACTGAATGCGTCGACCTGAGGACAGGGCGCAATGGCGCTCATTAGGGGAAGCCTATGTCCAGTAGTGGACTGTTATAGGCTGATGATGATGATGATGATGATGTAGGTACTAGGTACCCTAAGAGGAAGTTTTGGCCATAGTTTTTTGCACCTGTGCCAAAACTATGGCCAAAACTGGGTCAAAATTACCCAGTTGTGGCCATAGTTTTAACACCTGTAGGTGTTTGTGCAGCTAGGCATCAACTCTTTTTTTAAATCAGGCCTAAAAACTCCGTTGCCAGCTCAGGTCCTGATAAAAACTGAGCTGGTGGGCCTCTGAGGGGATAGACGTAAGTACCTAAACCAATCATCACTCGTGATTTCGGACTCCGAACGCAAACCAACCAACATCTTACCCTACACGTTTAAGCCAGAAGTTCTAAATAGTGTCAGTCGTACAAACGCGGAAACAATTAAAATACCTATTACATCAGCCAGCTTCCATAGGGTACCTAGCTGTTGGTAACTGAATAATCTTAGGTGTGGTTATTATTATAAGCTGAGTTTATGCCGACAATTTTGTTTGTTGTTTTCTTACAAACTTCTATGTAAATTCACGCATTTAGGTAAGCACAGTTTGACTTTTTAGAATGGTTTTTGTTTTCGTTACTTATCTAAGAAAAATAAAACTTTTCTTGGGAAATTATTAATACCTACCTAGCTGTCCGTCGCGGTGTTACCCGCGCTCTCTCGGGAAAACTTCACTTTCCCGGGATAAAATATATAGCCCATGTTCATCAGGGATAATACAGGATTCTTGTGGTGACAGAATTTTTCAAATCGGTCCAGTAGTTTCGGAGCCTATTCAATTCAAAGAAATAAAAATACAAACAAACAAATCTTTCCTCTTTATAATATTAGTGTAGACGAACCAAGATTTTATCCTCAAATATTTGTCAAAATTTTGGTCATGGTGTTACGGATTTCGGAAATAAGTAGGTATTCTGTGAAACATCAAATGTTAATCGACTTACGTTGTTGACTGTACCTAAGTAGGTAAGTCTTATTAGTTTAGTGTACGAAGGATTTGAATAAGAACTTTCTTTTAAAAGTCGAGGTAGGATACCACTAGGCCACAGACACCAAATTGTTGAGTTATGCTATGTGCTTCATATTGCAAACCACGTCTCAAGTCTTATTTAAAAACAAAAGGCATTTGTTGACATAATCGTAAAGCCATATTGGGTGAAAATACAATGTAAGTGTGTTGGACAATGGAGTTAACAGTAAAGCCATGGCGTACGTGCTAGTTTGTATGGGAAACTGATTCTTATTCCGTGCGGATACGGCGTTACAGAACGGCGAGTATAGCTCGCTCATTCTACACAAACAAAAGTTTGTCTGGAACTTTCTGTCAGAATACAGACAGAGAGCGATACAGGCTTTACCTAGTGTGGAGGCCGCTGATAAATATGTAATTGTATTGTTTCGCTTTTAAATAATTTTTTGACGTGACAACGTCTTATAATTCGATAGAGCCGGCTGCACGCACGAAAAAATGCGGCGTTACCTCGGCGTTACCTGAGGCGTTCCATGTAAGGCTTGAAGTGCAAGCGAGAGCGCGGAACGAGCGACAAAGAAGCACAAACGTTGTCACGTTCAACTATCGTCAGTAAACCGACTTTACAGACAACCAATTTTTTTTTTTAATAAGCTGATGTAGTTGTAGATATAGTTTCGCCACAAACAAAACCCAAATATAGATCGCCTAAAAAAAAAACTTCAGATTTAAATTATGAATGACCTGGCCAAACCAATCACAGCGCAAAAACGTCAGTTTTGGATCAATTCCTGTACTGTGAATGGTTGCGGTCGGTTGAACAGCTGACCGGTTCCGACCCGAATGCATTCCGCTGAAGTCTGAATCATAAAACCACCTCACATACGTACCAACCTATAGGATAAATAAATAATGCTGGACATTTCACACAGCATCACCTAGCCCCAAAACAAGCAATGCTTGTACTATGGGAACTGGTATAAGTTAGGTAGGTACTTATTTACTTTTTTTTTGTAAATGCATACATTATACGAGTATAGGTACATAGAAACACCCAGACCCAAGATAAATATTTGCAGATCATACAAACATTTATCTCGCGGCGGGGATCGCACCCGCAACCTTCTGTGTCCCAAGCGGGCTTTCACCCACTGCATCACAGAGGTTAGGAGGAGCGATAGGAGTGAATGTAGGAAGAACACATGCTGTGCCGACCCCACTTAGCGTGGGATAAAGGCAAGGGACCTAAGTACCAACCTACTGAAAAACAATCGCCTAGCCGACCTGCTAATATTTTATCCTCCAAAATAGGCAAATATGAAATAATCAAGCTAACCTGATACGCACTGTGACTACTGTGAGTCTTTGGACAATGCGTTGCTATTCAGCTTGGATGTCGAAACGCACGGCTCGGCATGCGGCAATGCGGATGCTCGCAGCTTTTAACCGAGCTTTGATTGAAAATGGTTTAAGAGATACGTTAGTACCTATCTATCTATTTAACCATTTTAACCATTCTAAGGTAACTAAGTTGGTACCTATGTTCAACAACGGTGTAGCTTGGTAGACCGTGTGTTCTACAGTCAGCGTCACCAACTGCCCCCTTACCATGGCGATTGTCTTCTTCTTCTTCTTTTTTCTCTGGCTTTTGTGACGGTATGTGTCACAATTTTGCCAATGTCAGCGTTCGAATGATATTAAAACGGTAAAACGATGGATTATAATAACGAGTGGATAAAACGCGTAGAATGTGGAAAAAGTTGCTTTTTTACCCGTTTTATCCACACTCTAATGTCGTTACTGTCATTTTTATCTATTCTCCGGTACCTAGACAATCGCCATGGTAAGGGGGCTGGTAATCACACTGCAGTACAAACCGCTTTACTCAGGGGGCTACCTGACTGTAGGTACCTTAAGTTCTTAGGGTACTCACATAATTAGACACATGAGTACCTAGGTAGGTATGTTTCTTACCTAACTATCCAAAATCGTTTCCGAGAAGCGTCGTCGTAGCATCTTCTACATCTTCCGCATAACTCGCCACTATGAAACAGTAAACGTCTCGCGGCCTATAAAACAGGCGTTTATAGACTGACAGTGGAAAAACGCATAAATCCAGCCAGGAAGAATAGCGAGAATGTCCGAGCGCGACTTCACAAAAAAAAATATCAAAGGCGCACGGCGCATTTTTCATTCGCGTTCAATCGGGTGTTTATTTACGAGTAGGTAAATGTCACATTAAGCTTTTTAAATTCTGGGGAAATAAAATCAAAACAAAAAAATTGGTTGTCTGTAAAGTCGGTTTACTGACGATAGTTGAACGTGACAACGTTTGTGCTTCTTTGTCGCTCGTTCTGCGCTCTCGCTTGCACGTCAAGCCTTACATGGAACGCCTCAGGTAACGCCGAGGTAACGCCGCATTTTTTCGTGCGTGCAGCCGGCTCTATCGAATTGTATGACGTTGTTACGTCAAAAACCGTGGCACTCCCGGGAGAGCCTAGAGAAAAACTTGAACAATTAGGTGCCTAGTGTATTTTTTGAATCGTCAGGAAATCGAAAAACATCGAATGATAATGAGTTCACCCAGAGTTATAAAATAAGTTTTTAAAATTTATAGGTAATTAGAATTCATAAAAGTTTACCGAGTAGGTACAGAATTAGATGGCACTACTGGTAGGTGTCGGTGAGCCGTCACATTACTCGCACGTGACCTTTTCGAGGCGAATCTAAAAATTTATTCTCATCCAAAAATGCCCAACGTGCCAAAAGAAGTTTTCACTTCAAAACCTAAAAATGCCTATGCTAAAAGGACTGAGCTTTTGGATAACCATCAGACAATAGGTTTCATGTTCAAGCTCAATCACAACAAAATGCAATAATAGTGAATTTAGAACACACTCAAGTGCAGATTCTTTAGGTTTCACTATCAAACAATCAAAACAGAAAATCAAAAGCTCTTTGTTGCTTGCCAACTGCAGCCGGACTTTTGTTACCAGCTTTGTAAAGCCGCGCCGACAATCTGAAAAACTTTTTTTAGTTTCACGCTTGTGACACAACATTTTAGAAGCCGCGCTTTTTTGCCAGTTTCTTTATTTTTTATTTTTTAGAGAAGTAGGTAATCGGATTACACGCCTTTTGAAGATATACGTACAATGCAGTATTGTAGGCAAGAATATTTAAGTACCTAATTAATATTGGTAAGTAGGTATCACGTAGGTTCCTACTTACCTAGTACCTACTAGGTACTTACCTGTACCCCAGATAATTGTACCTACTTCTACTACGAATTTGGATGTAGGTATACAAGGTATTTAGAGTATAATTACGAGTATACCTAGTTTCAATCAGTAAACAACAGAATTGACGCCCTGCCCCCCGTAGATAATATTTTACAGGTTACAAATCAAATACTTACAAACCTACGCGTCATTTGTATGGAGTAGACCTACCTACATGGAGTTTTTTAGATGGGTCGAGTTCGTCGAGTGCCTGAAAATCTTTTTTCGTTAGGAGTATCAGATCAGTAAGTTACTCTGAGGCAAAAATATATAAAACTGCCAAGTGCGAGGCAACGACTCGAGAAAAAAAAACTTGTTTTTGTATTGAAGCCCCCTTTCATTTTAATTAGCTAATAAAGTATTATTTTAATTTGATCCGTGGTCTCTGCCTACCCCTTTGGGAAAGAGGCGTTATTTTAGGTATATATGTTTCTTTTAATTGCAATATTTATTATATGGAGCAATGAGCTTTTTTTTATTTAAGGCTTTTGAAATAATGAGATAAGATAATAATTTATTGATACATAAAACATAAAAATATTTACACGAAACAATAAACATAAAAATACGTACGTAATTTAATTAAACTAAAGATAAAAAACAGTGTTCAAGTCAGCGACCGCAGGTAACGTGCCCAAAAGGCTGGCGGCATTACCTCGTTGGATGGCTATACATAACCTCTGTCCGAGGTAAGCACCAGCCCTTTGGTCATTGGTCTCGTCAATCAACCTCTTGGATAATTCTCTGAAAAGGAGCCACGCCTCTGGACCCCAAGGACCTAAAGTTTCCAAATAATTGTCTAATTTGTCAATGTCCTAAAAACTGTCAAACATCTGTCTCTCGAATCAGATGTCAAAAATTATTGTCAAACCAATGTCAAACTCGACTAAAATGAAATTATGAATGAAGCTTTTGGTTTGAATTTTTAATTTTTGATTTCATGTCCAGAAATTCGGTTTTGCCGAAAGATACAATGCAAAGCACCATCAAGGAGCTTCTAGACGCTTTAGGGTTAGTACTTTCTATCGTATTCATTTTGATTTCAGTCGTTATCATGTGTCGATTTTTAGTTATCGGTTCATTGCAGCTAATTTGTATTTCTTGTTTACAGCTGTAGTTTAGATGCAGATACAGTTTTCGATTACATTCAGAACGATCCCAACTACGGTAACAGTAATCTAGGGTCTAAACAAGTGAATGAATACGCGCAAAGGTTGGCGCTAAAAGCATCCAATGCTAAAACTTTCCTGAAAAAGTATGAAGACCTGAAATACAAAAAGTAAGTATTTTGGAATTTAAATAAACATAGTTCCCTATTTATGTTGGCTCAGGTTTACAAACTGTACCTACGTACTGTTTACTACTACTACTAATCAGCCCGGTTGCACCCACTGCTGGGTATAGGCCTCCTCTGTTTGGTCCTGCGCAGTCCATTCCCACGCTTTCCCAGCCACATTTAATTATTAATCATTAGCCTACTGTTTAACTCAAATTTATTCAGTGGATAGTAAGTTATGATAGTAAGTGGATATTAAATAATTAAATAACAATAATTAAATAACAAGAAGCAGATCGGAGTGGAAGCGGTTGGAGGAGGCCTATGTGTCCACAGGACACGCTGAGTAGGACTGGTGTGCATAATATAATTAAGAAAAATGTAAACTCAGTATAAATAAAGGCTTTGAGTTTGAATTTGAATTGAAGTTAATAAGATTACATCAGTGAAATAGGAGTAAAGTCCGACCACAGCTCTGGGGAGAAAACTCTAGACTTCTAGAGGAAATATACTGTGTCGACTTCACACAATATGAAACTAGGGACAGATGAAGAAACAAGCTAAATTACTTTCTTACTGACGACCGTTGGGGCAGAAAAGTTCTTGAGTTGAGCCATGCACCGCAAATCGCCGCAGAGGACGACCCCCCACTAGATCGAAAGACGATCTGGTAAAGGTTGCTGGGAGCTGTTGGGTGTAAGCTGCACAAGATCGATCACTTTGAAATAGATGGGGGAAGCCATGTTTAGTAGTAGATGCTATTATGGCTGAAATTATGAAGTACTTTCTTATATTTTCAGCACAGAGAACCTGTCCGATCTTATAGTGCTGTTCTACAAATTGGTCTATGACGAGAAAAGGTCAAAGATAAGCAAGCCAAAGGTCGCCCCTAAACCTGTTCTTGGGGACAACAAACATCAAATCACTAAGGATGATCTGCCTCAGGTAAATCTGATACTAATAAACTTTATAATGACACTAAAAGTAAGTGAATTTTTCAGGAATAAATCACAATATATACATTTTTATTCAACAATAAACCATTCATCCAGAGAAATTTTACCTGTCACTATGTTCACTTCGCCTTTTTCCTAAAGGGGCAGAGACCCCAGATCTCACCTTGCTACAATCCAGACACATTTTTCGATTCATTCACTCTCATTATATTCTTCATCTTCATGCATGCTGGCCGGTTTAGAAACACACATTCCGTGATGTAAAATTGCATTATTCAATGATATTTAACTGTTGGGCCACAACTATCTGAGTCTAGTACTGTGAAGAATGGCATGAACAAAGATAGACCTATACCCAGCAGTGGGTGGAGTCAGACTGAATAATATTGATGAAAAAAAGTCATAGTTCGACAGAATATGACTTCATGTATTGATAAAACAATTCCTTGGTAACTTGTTACTAAGTACAAAGGAGATAATTCATTTTGGGTCCAAAAGTTAAAAGTGCCGGCCAACCAACATAAAGATGTCACCACTATTAGGGAAGTCAAGGGAGTATTTTTCAATATGACACCAAGTCTCTAAGTCAACTTTCAAATGATTTTGTAAGTGAAAAAAATTAAAATGTATGAAAATCCAGTTTTTTCAACTAAAGAAATCTTTTGAAGTAGTGGACTTAGAGACTTTAGTGTCAAACTGTAAAATACTTGGATTGACATTTCCAATGGTGTGGCCTTTATTTCTATAAGGCTGACTTTTGGGCCCAAGCTTGTATGGGGCCTGAATGGCCTCCTTTTACTATTGATTTATTACTAGAAGGAGTTTCTGTGACTTTGTCTGTGTGATCATGAAAAGAACTTAGATTTAGTTAGATTTACTTCAAGATCTTGAGATAGTCTTGATAGATGTTATTTTGTACTAGTGCTGATTGTCAGTCATTCAGTGTTTAAAAAACACTTTTGATCAAACATTAAGTACTCGTAACAAAGTTAAGTGCTTATTATGGAAAATTCAGACAATTATTTCCATGCCTGGAGTGTGTACTGTGTGGATACAATCAACCAATTAGTTTGTAGGCCAACCGCATCGCTCGAGCATGACAAGGTTCTTAAATAAGAAATTATATAATCTTGTTCTGCAGTCGTGTTTCCTGCTGGCAAATTACTTTTCCTGAATAAAAGTAGCCAATGTGTTATCAAGGGTCTAAGCTACTTCCACAAAAAAATTTATCCAAAAAAAAAAGAAAACTTAGGCCTTTACATCTTAATGTTTTTATTTTTACGTTTTCCGTGTATCATGTGCTTGTGTACAATAAAGAGTTTATCTATCTATCTATCTACATCTGCATAATATGTAAATTAGATGATTTATACAGCGTCAGGAGGCAACCTATGCCTACACGCAATGGGACGCTATAGTGCCTGGGTCATTGTTTGAGATGGAATAGGCTTGCCCAGCACCTAATATCCATCCATTCATCCAATTTTTTGCATTTATAACCAATCTTCTGAAACCTATTCTTTTATCATAATAATCATTCATCTATCCACTGAGTATCCCCAACAATGGGATGACGGAAGCTTTAGGCGCAAGCTCCACCTAAATTGCGTCGTGCGCTGGCGTCATCCTATTCGATGGGCGAAGGCCCGCCTGCGACGCAAAAGGTTGCGGGTTCGATCCCCGCGGCGGGATAAATGTTTGTATGATCTACAAATATTTGTCTCGGGTCTGGGTGTTTCTATGTATAATATGTATGTATTTACAAACAAAAAGTATATAAGTAGTATATCAGTCATCTTAGTACCCATAACACAAGCTATGCTTACTTTGGGGCTAGATGATGCTGTGTGAAGTCCAGCATTATTTATATATTTATTCCATTAAAATGTCATACTAGACAGAGGAAAATGGAAGAAGAATACATTGTTCTATTTTCCTCTGTCAGTTGTATATCAATGTGTATCATTGTTTTATTTACAGATAAAAGACAAGCTACTGAAAGCAGTTGATGAAAGCAAGAAGCTGGTGATGAAGTCGTTTGAGGAGAAGGAAGCCAAGCTCCGCCCGAACTGGTACAGCAGTCTGGATCTACCTAACTGGCAGAAGGATCATCCTGCTATGTCCTGGGACTTTCCTAAGGAGCCGGTGCCTATTGTCGCGTCATTGGGTATTTATTATTCTTCTATTGAATTTAGTATTTGGAACAGGACTATGACTCGCCAAGGCATGGTAGACACTAAGGATGCCGTAACGATGTCTGTGTTAAAACTAGTAAAACTCCGCCAGGCGCGGTCGCAGCCTGAAATTTTGGGGGGGTCACTACACTAATATTAGACTTTATTGCACAATAAACAAGATTTTACTATTGGACGTGTACGATTTTGACCACCCCCCTCGGACCGCGCCTAAACTCCGCTGTGTTGCCTGCAGTCCTTCAGGAAAACGATCTATTACGGGATAAATGTAGCCAAGAGCACTAAAGTAAGTTCGTTTGAGTCAGGAGCCAACTATGATGACGAAATTTTTAGATAGCCATAAGAGCACTAAAGCATCCATACTAAAATTCATCCAATTTCTTTAAGCTGTTTTAGCATCAAGGAGCATCAAACATCCATACTTTAGCATTTATGCACTCATGCGCACTGCAAAAATTTGGAATCACCTTCCCGCGTCTGTATTTTCACTGAGCTATGACCCTGTTGTTTTCAAGAAGAGAGTTAATAGGCACCTTCTGGGTAGGCACGCTCCATCGTAGACCTCATTCTTGCCTATGTTAGTTTCAAGGTCAAGAGCCGACCATTCATCATAAAAAAAATAATTATAACAGTAGTAAGATTAAATGTCCAAAGTCATGTGCTGTTCAAAATCACTCCAAGTAAACAACAAAAATGCTGTTGGTATCATTTTAATCAAAGTTTTTCTTTCACATTAAGTACCTAAATAATCACTACATAGTATAAAACAAAGTCGCTTTCTCTGTCCCTATATCCCTATGTCCCTATGTATGCTTAAATCTTTAAAACTACGCAACGGATTTTGATGCGGTTTTTTTAATAGAGTGATTCAAGAGGAAGGTTTATACATATGTATAATATATGCATAAATAGTAGAGGAACACTGATAATTTTAGAGGTATCTAATGTGATGTCGCGAATTACTAATACATTTTTTGCGCTTACATTGCAAACGCTGGCTAAACCCTAATATTTAGCATCAGCATTACACCCGTGCGAAGCCGGGGCGGGTCGCTAGTAATAACAAAAAAGTAAACACGATCACCCAGGGCCTGGTTCTAAGATAGTTTTGGTTCAAGATCCTTCAGATTGAAAAATAAGACAGCATTCAACCTACAAGGCTCAAACGAATGTTGAAAAACATCTAATATAATTTCCTTCCAGCGGGTATACCAATAGCATCACAAGAGAACATCATAATAGACGAACTCCTCTACGTATTTACCGGCGTACCTGGAAACTATATCGTACACCAACCAGTAAAGGACACATTCGACCCTCGAACATTCCTTATATCTGAGGAGTTGGATGATGCGTTGAAGCAGATCGTGCAACAAATGTTACCTCTTGCTTCGAATTACTCGATTGTTCGGAGGTTTATAGAGAGCTGTAATATGTGGTCGGGACAAGTGCTGCAAGCTTTGGTGGCGGCTATTGAAGTGCTACTGAAGGATTATTATGTGAGTATCTGTGATATTTAATCACTATCACTACATAGTATAAAACAAAGTCGCTTCCCGCTGTCTGTCTGTCCCTATGTATGCTTAGATCTTTAAAACTATGCAACGGATATTGATGCGGTTTTTTTTAATTGATAGAGTGATTCAAGAGGAAGGTTTATGTATAATACATGCATAATATAGTAGAGGAACACTGATAATTTTAGAGGTTCCTAATGTGATGTCGTTAATAAACACATTATTTGCGCTTATATTGCAAACGCTGGCTGAACCCTAATATTTAGTATCAGCATTGCACCAGTGCGAAGTCGAGGCGGGTCGCTAGGTGAGCAAAGCTAGTCGTTATGGTATCCACTTATCCGATTAAAGATAATGTATGATTGATTTTATATGTATTTTTTGCAGTACATGTTATTTTTACAAAACATCAAGACCCGAGAAAAATATTTGCAGATCTTACAAAATAGGTGTCCCGCGGCTGGAATCGAACCCGCAACCTTATTTTCATATCATTTGGTATCATTGTAACATACTTTAGTATAATTTCAGACAATGTTAGCGCAACTAGAGACGGAGCATATGTCCGGTAGTCTCTCTCTACAAAAGCTGTGGTACTTCATCTTGCCAACAATGCACACGATGCAAATTCTTGCCGCCATCGTCACTAATATAGGAAGGGTAAGTTATTCTTTAAAAACATTATATGAAGATGATGAGATGTCTATTAGATGCTATAGAATGTAGTGACTTTTATCCGATAACGCAACAAAAACTAGCTACCACCTAGCTAAAAGAGTACAGAGCTTGTACCAGTAGATGGCGCTGAGATCACAGATAAGCTAATTCCCATACAAATGACGAGATTTGTACTGAATCCTAGATCGCGCTTACGATGTTTTCAAGCACATCTAACCTATATAGAACTATCCGATCCGACATTAACTGTCGGCCGAAAATACCCAAGGCAAGAGGACCAGTTGGGTCGTCTTTGCCCATAGATTGGGTGAGTTCCACCTACCCCCAAAGCATCATTGTGCCACGGGGTCGGCTTAGTCGCGGGTTCGAATTCCACATGGGTGTGAATGTTGGAATGCATTATAAAATCTTTAATGTATCATACTAATAACAGGAAGAGATCGCACCTCGCGATGTGGCCATCCATTTTTTTTATGTTTTTTCTGTTATTTTCTGTTTTAAATTATTTGTCTCATCTCCTTTTCAGAGTGAATCCCGCGGGGGTGCAGTTTTGACAGTTCTCCACGATAAAACAAGCACGTTTATGGGCGATGCGCGCGCGCAGGAAATTGCGCTGTTTCTCACAGAACGCGCGTGCCGTCCTTATCTCAGTGTGCTGGACCAGTGGATACATCGGGGGACTATTGTGGATCCTTTCCAGGTATATTTAATAACTATTTTGCAATGTTTTATGAAAATTAGACAATCATAATAAATTAAAATCGCTGGACATTTCACACAGCGTCATCTAGCCCAAAACTAAGCAAAGCTTGTACTGGGAACCAGATGACTGATATACTACTTATATGTATACTTTTTGTTTGTAAATACATACATTTTATACATACAAATACCCAGATCCGAGATAAATATTTGCAGATCATACAAACATTTAACCCGCGGCGGAGATCGAACCCGCAACCTTCTACGTCCCAAACAGGCTTTCACCCACTGCGCCACAGAGGTCGTCAAATACTGCTAAATTACATGTTCTAAGTACTAGGATGCTAAAACGTTTCTATGAAAAATAACTAGCATCTTGATTTCTCCACAGATAAAATAGGGTTCTTGAAACAATTTAGTTCCGTTGATTGCTACTTGGCCACAATGGCGCTAGTTTCGACGCGACAAATGCATCTCAACAAACAAAAAGCGACTAGCAATCGTTTTCAAAGATATTAAAGGTTCTTTATGTATAATTTTAAAGAGGCTGTATATCAATCCTAAGCTTTTTGACTACCTATCTTTTTCAGGCAGGATCATAGCATGTTATCTGTGGCCTCTAGCTACCCATATGGCTCTATGCACATTGAATTGGCAAGTGACGCGTCAATTAGTTTTATCATACATACATACATACATACATAAAGTCACGCCTCTTTCCCAAAGGGGTAGGCAGAGACCACGGATCTCCAGTTAGTTTTATCAAATCAAATCATTTTATTCAGGTGTAACAATCTTGGGTACTTAACTATAGTTACAAATCATACCTCAGAGTAATATTAACTTACATAACTAAGATATGCTAAGGTATTTTTGTATAAATAAAATAAGTTGTAACTGCAGATTTAGTTTAGTAATACCTAAAAAGAGATTCAAAACAAAATAAATTGGCTATTGCGGGTACAAATTTGCGAGTGCGCTAGCTCCCACCCTAGGAGAACCTGTGTTGTGGGTAGCTAGCCTCTTTCGAACTTTGTGTCCATGTTGTGTTGCCGCAGTTTCTTATACGCTAGATTAGAGTGCGACTGTTTTTGCGGTCGACTAATAATGGTAAACTAGTTAAATAATTAGTTTAGCAGTGTGAATAACATTAAACAAATTACTAGTAACTAGTAATACTTAGTAATATTGGAAAATAATAAGTGAAAATAGCAAGCCATTATGAATTATAATGGCTAATAGAACCTTTAATATCTTTGAAAACGATTGCTAGTCGCTAATTTAGGCTATGTCCCCAGTAAGCAAACTGTTAGCGGCCGACTGAGTAAAACAAAGAGCGCGCGTAACGCTGCAAACTGCGTACAGTGAGCGCAAAACTAGCAAACTGTGGACACTCCATTTCAAATATATGGAAGGGCGTACTCAATCGATACGCCGCAAACTCAGTCGGCCGCTAACAGTTTGCCTACTGGGGATACAGCTTTATAAACCTTTGAACAATGGTACAAGATATAGAAACGTAGAATTAACGAAATCGGATATTATATGTATGTATGCTTTGACTTCCAGGAGTTCATGATAGAAGACAACGAGCTGATCAACAAAGAAGAGTTGCCGGTCGACTATTCGGCCGACTACTGGGAGAAGCGGTACAGCGCGCAAAGAGATCGCGTGCCAAAGTTTCTGGAGAAATTCACAGATATCATACTGAGGACGGGGAAATATCTGAACGTTATTAGCCAGTGCGGTGAGTAAAAGAAAATCAAACGACCTCTGTGGCACAGGTGGGTGAAAGCCCGCTTGGGACGCAGAAGGTTGCGGGTTCAATCCCCGCCGCGGGATAAATGTTTGTATGATCTGCAAATATTTATCTCGGGTCTGGGTGTTTCTATGTTGTATGTATGTATTTACAAAACAAAAAGTATATAAGTAGTATATCAGTTATCTGGTTCCTATAGTACAATGTTTGCTTAGTTTGGGGCTAGATGATGCTGTGTGAAATGTCCAGCATTATTTATTTATCAAAGTGCAAAATGAACCCATCCTCTAATGAACGTGGATAGCGTTGCTTCAGATTTTCCCAGTACAGTAAATTATACTTTTCACGCTTTTACAAATGTGAAAATAACTTCCGTAAACTTTTCACACCTAACTACTGAACAGAGTGTAATAAAAGCTAGGCATGGATATAGATTGCATCCCCGGAAAAGGCAACTTTTTTTCTAAAATAATCATGGAGAGGCTGAAAAAAGTGTTGCTGGTTTGTATGAAGAAATTGCATTCCAATCGCAAGAAAATAACTAGTTCCTAATTTTTTTTAAATAAATTGGATTCCGATCCAGTCTATCACACTTATCGCTTGTAAAGCGATCCCAGCGATTCAAAGTGATCCCAGCGGTCCTACTGAATAAATGCTTTTTGACTTTGAAAGGATATTAAACCTTAAACCTTGTCATTACAGGTAAACCCATAACAAAAACAAACACAGAGGAGATCAAATACTCTCTCCGTGAGCAGAACTACGGTGCAAGCATTCAAAAAGCCTACGCATTCGCCAGCAAATCTCTACTAGAACTACTCCTAAAGGAGTATGACTTGATGGGACGCCTAAAGTCAGTCAAGAACTATTTCCTAATGAGCCAAGGAGATTTTATTGTGCAGTTTATGGATGCTACAGAACAGGAGCTGTCGAATAAGATTGATGATATTATACCGTCGAAACTGGAGTCTTTGTTAGGACTTTGTTTGAGGTATGTTGATAGCTAACAAGTAAAAAACTTGCCGTAGCTTGCTTATAGTTGTTCTTAGTAGATCAACGAAGGCAACGGTTTGTGTAGTCTGGATGGTGGCCGCTAATGGCATTATCATGACGACCTCTGTGGCACAGTGGGTGAAAGTCCGCTTGTAACGCAGACGGTTGCGGGATCGATCCCCGCTTCGGGATAAATGTTTGTATGATCTGCAAATATTTATATCGGGTCTGGGTGTTTCTATGTGTACATACATACATACATAAAATCACGCCTCTTTCTCAAAGGGGTAGGCAGAGACCACGGATCCTGACACACAACTTTCGCCTCATTCACTCTCATTACATTCATACATGCTCGTCGGTTTAGGGTACTTTTTGACCTGGCCCTTCTCCAAAATGTCGCCAATTTGATCCAAGAAGGTTCGCCTAAGCCTTCCCCTTCCAGCTGTCCCATACACACTCGCCTCATACACTTGCTTTTTTGCTTGCCTCATACACTGTTTCTATGTGTAAGTATGTATTTTTAAACAGGAAGTATGTAAGTAGTATATCAGTTATC
Organism: Epirrhoe alternata; assembly: GCA_963565295.1. Classification (NCBI taxonomy): domain Eukaryota; kingdom Metazoa; phylum Arthropoda; class Insecta; order Lepidoptera; family Geometridae; genus Epirrhoe; species Epirrhoe alternata. Next base: position 3,086,307 of record OY751381.1, on the reverse strand, counting down.
TGGTTCTCATAGTACAAGCTTTGCTTAGTTTGGGGCTAGATGATGCTGTGTGAAATGTTCAGCATTATTTATTTTTTATGTATTATTAACTGAGCGCTTCCGCGCTTCTCTGCTTTTAAGGAGACCTAAAAACTCTTACGAACCTGCTATTGTAAAAAAAAATTGACTTATGGTGCATTACAACTGGGGTGAAGCTTACCTTGGATTGGTCTACCAGCGCGTGAACTGACCAATCACAATGCTTGAAATTTCCCTTAAAGAGTTATGATTGGTCAATTGACCAATGGTGTAGTAAAATTCATTATGGTTTGGTCACCAATCACTTGTTCTAAGTACCAAATACAGTGCCACAAACTTATCTGAACCGGTGAGAGAGGCGCTGTTATCGCATATGGTGTTGGCAGAAAAATAAACTTTACAGTAAAATTTGTAAGTTCCTCTTTTGGCCACCGGTCCAGATAAGTTTGTGGCTATACACAATTGGACTCATGTCTACATTTAGAAGTTAAGTAAAGCATTTCATTAGTTTGATAAACAATTTGATTTCAGGCTCTCAGCGGCAAGTCACGATCCTTACAACGAAGATATGCGAGTGGAACTCTTGCCTTACGACTTGCAATTCCAAATGTTCAAGATCTTGTCTATTGAGACGGAGGATGAAAAAGGTAAATCCCACTTCCCACTCATATAATAAAGCTGAAAGTTTGTGAGTTTGTTTAGATGTTTGTGTTTCAACGCCTATACCAGTGAACCGATTCGGATGAAACTTGGAATAGATTAGACCTGCAATATAGGCTATTCAAAATGTTGGTACAACGCAGGCGAAGCCGCGCGCAGAAGCTAGTGTTGATTAAAACTTTCTATGGCTTCTGTTTGCGATGGTCTAACTTTTGATGTTTAATCAACATCCTAGCCTCTTTCTTAAACGGCGCCGATCAATTAGCGGCATAGATAAATGTTATTACTCCGTAACTGAATATTTAAACGACATTAAATCATTTCTTTTTTACTTATTATTATCTTGACATTAATTAAATGTTGAAAACTTTTATTATCCGCTGTCCGCGGTGTTACCCGCGATCCCTCGGGAAAACTTCACTTCCCCAGGATAAAATATAGCCAATGTTCATCGGGGATAATGTAGGATTCTATTGGTGAAAGAATTATTCAAATCGGTCCAGTAGTTTCGGAGCCTATTCAATTCAAACAAACACACATACAAACAAACAAACCTTTCCTCTTTATAATACTAAATTAAATTACTTACAATGAATTAGATAATTATTTTAAAATTTGCATGCCTAAAATTTTGGCAGGACATTGAATGGAAGATCTAATTTTAATTTTATTGTATCACATGTGTTCGTGCAAATAAATTTCATTTATCATTATCATTTATCATAGAGATGTTTAAAGCGTTGAAATGACCGGTTTATTTCGATCCAAGATAAGTCGAGCTATATCTTTCTCCTCCTTATTTAAAAAGCTCAGTTCCTCAATAAACTTTCCTTAACTGCAATACTGTTTCCAGAATACAGACAAAACAAAGACTGTCCACCGCTGACCGGCATAGAGACGTTCTCTTTCGGGATGGAAGTGAAATGGCCGGTGTCGCTCATACTCAACCACAAAGCGATCGCCTGCTATCAGATGATATTCCGGCATCTGTTCTACTGCAAGCATATTGAACGGCTGCTTTGCAGGTATGTTGGAAGATTTTGCTTATTGTTTTGCTATAAAACCTGACTATTACTTACTGTCAGAAACTTACACATCCTTCGAAATCTTATAAAATCGTTTTTCAGGGTTTGGCTGTACAACAAAGTGGTGAAACGGTTCTCGCAAGCTCGACTTTACGCGGATGCGTTCGCGCTTCGACAGCGAATGCTGAGTTGCATTCAACATCTGCAGTACTATATGTGCGTCGAGGTCATCGAACCCTCCTGGTGCATGCTCATACAGAGCTTAGATAAGGTAAGAGTATATCCTAAGCTAAAAAAGATGATTTGAGTGCTGTGAAAGCCTATTCCATCTCAAATAATGTCCTGTTAAGTGCAGGCATAGGCTGCCGCCTGATGATGTATGAATGATCTAGTTACTTGATTCTAGTATGTAATTGTCTAAGTTTATATCCCTAAAGCTGCGCCAAATTAAGGTAATTAAAGGTTAGGGTTAGGTTAGGTAATTTAAGGTTTAAATTGTTACTTTATTTGTTAGCACGCCATTTATACCTTTTCAACAACACGTTGGTTAGCAGGTAGAAAATGCCTTCGGCATTATGCTCGCCAATTTTATGTAAATTTTGTGCAATAAAGTATTTAAATAAATAAATAAATAACTAAAAAACTAATAAAAAAGATATACCTATTAGAATTTGCAAGTTATGCAGGTTATCGAATTGTCCTTGTGCATGCTCATACAAAGTTTAGACTAAGTTGGTGCCTATCTGATCCTAGAGGCTGCGCTAGTTAAATAAACTGATCTCAGCGGTTCTACTGAATAAATTATTTTTGACTTTGAAAGCCTCTGCAAATACTTGCATAGGGAAGAAAAGTGTCTATGACTAGGTATTGACAGAACTTCAAAACACTGTTGGTCTTTCCACGATAAAATGCATGTGTATAAACTAGATCCACTCTGGTAGAGATCGCTTTTTAGCGATAAGACCGCCGATTGTATATCATAGTTAAGTTTTAATGTTTTAATTGTTTAACAAAAATATAAAACATTTTTGTTTAACTTTTTATGTGGTGTGCAATAAAGTATTTTCTATCTATCCACCTACTTGCACTTTAGTATTGATTTTATAACCTGAGGAATATTTTACTATCAAAATTATGAATCTGTATCCTTGTCCAATTTCTAAGTTTTAGTTATTTTTTGCCCTAAGTCTAAAATTAAAACAAACCTTTTGTCATTATATTTTATTAAAATGTTAAATTAAAAACTATTTTGCATAAAGAGATTCTATAAAAAGGCAGTTTTAACAAGCATAATGGAATCGATAAATAAAGTAAATGCTTTCACAATAAAACAACACTTATTCTAATAAATGTTAAGAATGTTACGAAAATAAAAGCAAAATGTAAAATACCTTAAAAATTAAATGGAACGTATAAAAATTTAGTATTTCTGAGATTTCTCCAGAGACTGTAAAACTTTCTTCAATGTAAACTCAAGGTTCTCAATCTTAGATTCGTATTTGGACAGTTGGTCTTTGATTTCATCGAATTCCGTGACATTTGTCTTCTTAGTGATCACCACTTTAGCGTTCTTTACAATCTTGCGGTCCAATCTGTAATTCTGACATCTTTCTAAACAACATCCACCATTTTCTATGTCCTCGTAATCGTCCCCGAATTTCCCGATAGGCTCCGCGTGAGGAATCTCAATTATGTTCTCCTGGTTAGGCTTCACAATGATTCTGTATTTTGGCAGAAAGTGCGGGAACAATGTAATCCTTTTCGCCAATGGTTTGATACAGAACATTTTAGGCTTTATAAAGTTCAGAGTATCGAAGTTTAGAGGTAGGCAGCCTAAGAATCTAGGTGATCTCGAATAAGCTCGAGCATTTCCTATCAAAACACTTTCGAAGTACGATATCAGTTTGATCCGAGTTATATGCCCCACTAGTTCAGCATCTGCCCTAATTTCTTGAGTATCGCTCACAGCGAGACCGTTCAACAAGTTGAATAACACAATAGGAACCATGAATACAAAAATAATGAATATTATATGACTTGTTACTGGGAATGTGCTGAATTTGATGGAACCGGCGTCGAACTCTCCCGTTAACATGACGATGGTTTTGAACAACGATCTGCCGGGATCTTCGAAGAAATCTTCCTCTTCGTCTTCGCCTGTTGCGTTAGGGTTTGGAGCTTTCTGGTCTTCTTCTCCCTCCTGTCTGAAGAGCGTGTAGAAACTCAACGCGAACGCAATAATCAAAATGCAATACCAAAGAAGGAACTTGAAGAAATTCCATGACACGGTTTTCAGCATCACAATATTGGTTGACAGTGTTGGGAATTGACCAATCAGTAAAACCAGTTCTGCTGATGATAGTAAAATGGCTATAGCAGATAGCTGTTGCTTCATGGACTCGTGTGCGGAGTTGTTGCTCACTATCATAAGCGTCACTATTATCAACATTATCTCCATCCAATTCTCCAAACTCTGTAAATATCGTGTGGGTGATACTAGTAGTTGGAATAACTCTCGTAATATCAGTACAATTAGTCCGATCACAGCCCCGATGTGCGTGAGAGCGTTCAATGCTTCGATAGCATTCGACTGCTTCTTCTCAACTCCATACCCCAGAATAATGTAAAGTATTAGGCACAACCACAGGAATGAGTAAAATGTTATGTTCGCGTAGAAAAGACAGCTGATTCTTTGCCATTTGAGGTAAAGGAAGCTCGTTATGACAGGGTGTTTCAAAAGTGGGCGCAGTTCTTCGTTTCTTGTCATGTATAGCAGAGCGTCAGTTTCAGGCGCCAAAATTGCATCATATTCTTTTTCGTTGTTGTTAGTACTGTCCATCAGCGGTTTGGAGAGTTCGTTTTCCAACGAATTGTTAGGATAAACCAGGAAGCTGTACTTCATGTGTATTTCGTAGTCGTCATCGCTCGGCCTCTCGCCATTGGTCGTTATACACTCATCAAGGTATGTTTCCAGTGTTTTCGCATTGATATCAGCCAATGGAGGCTCGTTGAAACTGTTGCGTAGTCCTACACATGCGCCGTTTCTCAGAAGGTCTAGTACAGTATCGTTGTCTCCATTTCTTGCTGCGTAGTGCAAAGCAGTGTTGTCCTTGATATCAGTATGGTTCACATTCATCCTTAACTTAGGATGCTTGAGTAGAAGTCTAAGACAATCCTCAAAGTTCACCTTTGGAGTGTTCGAATATGTTCTCATACCTTTTATGGTCGTTTGCAGAAGTGATTCACCGTTGACAGGATCGAATAGTGTGTCTTCGTTATCAATGAACATTTTCAGAATCTTTGCATAGCCTTTCCGGCAAGCTATAGCTATTGGTCTTAGGGTGTTACTCGAGCAAGTAGCGTTTGGATCGGCTTTATAATGAAGCAGCGTCGATACAACTCTTTCAAGTCCTTTGTCTGTAGCTAGTTGGAGCATTGTTCCTGTTCCGTTATTCGATGCCAATGCCGGTCGGTGCTCATTCTTATTCGCCAGCTTCGAAAAATCTCGTATAAAGTTGTCTTCCTCATGTCTGTTCAGATAAGAATATAGAATGTCGTTGTCAATAGGCACTTCTTCGACAGCGGCTGAATCAAACCTCGATACAAGATGTGGAAAAGCCTCGCTCAGATAATCTCTAGCTGTCTTTCCCCTTCTATCTTTATATGTGTCCAAATTCACTGGATCTTTCGAGTAATCAAGTATCAAAGTTATCACTCTTTCCAAACCTTGTTTCGCTGCTGAATAAACAGGAGTAACACCTTTAGAGTCCGGTGAATTCGCGTTGCATCCTGCTTTCAGAAGCAGCTCCACCATATCTTCGTAAATAGCCAAATCCCTCTCTCGATCATCATCCAGATCTTCGATCTTCTTTATTGCCATCAGTAAAGCAGTATTTCCTTTACTTTTTATGTTCACATCAATCCTGTCATCCTCTAGTAACGTAGACAAGGCATCGATGTTTCCACTTTCGACTGCAAAGTGAATGGGTGCACAGGAATGAGTCTCGTTGACATTGTTCACCTGTACCTCATGCTGCAGCAGTAGCTTCACAAACATTGTCCGATCCGGTTCAGAGACAGCTATTTCTAAGCATGTTTTGTAGTCGGGGTATTGGTAGACGAACTCCAAGTCCACAGCTCCGTAGCCGACGAGTTTCTTGAACGTTGCGTAGTCGTTTGTCTGCAGAGCTGTTCTGAGCTGCACTTGAGGATCAGCTCCGAATAAGGAGCTGCCTCTGGACAGCTGTCGATTCCCTTTCATCTCGTAACTGTCTCGCGTCATGTCTCACGCTGCACTGGCATCTGGAATAAAGAATTCCACAGTTACAAATTTCGTCTAGTCACAATTTACTCATTGATATAAATGGTTATTGCATGCCCGTAGTACTCTAAACTTGTTTGGAACAATTATCCACTTGGATTCGATTAGTGATTGAACTAGAAACATATGTTTCGCGTGGCTACCTCTTTAATTAATCATTTTCATCTCGACTGCTGGGAATAAGCACATTTTTGTTTATTTTCTATTTTGATAGAACAACTAGACTCTCGCGACAAATGACATTTGCCACGCCATGTAGATCATAACCATGTTTCTGTTAAATTCTATAACGGCGTTTAAGATACTGATCATGTTTCACACGTATGTTTGCGTAACCCGTTCAAACTTTTAATTGAATGAGAGTGGATTAGCACGTTTACGCTTACGGGCATGTTCATTACGGCTCACTAGTTCTATTTTACGGCTTTATGTGTTCATTATAAAAATCTAAATGTCTTATGTTGATGTCTGAACTTGAAGGCGGCTTAATGGACTTCTTTTATAGCTGTGACGTAATGTGCAGTTCTATTAACAGGATTGCTCTATTGCGAAATATCTACGGTCACCTATCCATAGTGACTCCTGGATACTTTATGGTATCGATTGTTTTTGATACAGGGAATTTTTTAGGCTTGTGCAGTAAACAACAAAGATTTTGAAAGTATAATTTAATAGCTGTACACTTAGATCGTCTGTGGTTCGCATCTCAACATTTATAAGATTCTTATTGCCCTAGTTCGAGTTGAAAAAGCTTTTAACACTTCCAAAACTATGTTTATAAGTCATTGAATTTAATGAGCTCATTATTCAATGCACTGCCCACTAGACCAGTAGGCAATTATTCCGAATTTCTCTTTCAATTACCAAAGCACGTGCTTTATGGGCACACTAATCGAGTAATTGTATCAATTGCTCTCTCTATTATAATGTAAAGCTTACCTTTTTTATCATACAAAACTTGACTCTATTTTGTAAAAGATAGATAACAAAATTGACTGCAGTTTTTAGCTTCTTGATTCCTAATTTGTACGTTTTATTCGGTCGATACGCTGATCAATAACCAGGTACTGTGTGCTTTGTTTTACAATTTGCACACTGACCCGCATGTTGTTTGCTCTACCTGTGCAAACTGTTTTATTGATTTGTGATTACCTTCATTTTGTATTGTGTAATCGGCTTTTCATAGATGGCTCTGATACGGTTACCAATTTAGACTGACAAAGAACTTAATTTGCGTACCACCGTGATTTTGTATTTATTTATTTATCAATTTATTTCAGACAACATGATCCATAATAATAATTTCTTAACATAAACATTTTAACAAAAGAGCACACAAAAGCTTACGCTACCTACTTACCTATGAACTGTGCATGTACCATACTACAGTGGTTAATGTACTCACAGTCGAAACGGTTTGATAACGCATTCAGTATGGTGTTTGGGCTGGCCCGAACCCTGCACCCCAGGGATGTGCACCGCTTGCGCATGGTGGTGTAGAAACAGTCCACACGCGCCGCGGCGAACATCCCCGACGCGCTACAGAAACGGGGCAGCCCCACCACCACCCTGAACGCGTTATTGTATTGAATCCGTAAGGCGTTGTACTGTCGCCGCGAATGACTCACCCACAGACTGCTCGTGTAGAAACTAGTACAGTACGCTCTGAATAGGGAGATTTTAACCTCAGTTGAGCACCGAGCAAACCTGCGGGCAATCATGTTTGCTCTTACAGACAACGCCCTCCGCTCCCTTTCCATATCAACATCGTCCTTCAGGTCGGAGGTCAACCAGTGTCCGAGGTATTTAAATTGACTGACTAGCTGTAGCGGTGTACCATACAATTTAATTGTAGGTATGAGCTCGGGACATTGGAGACCCCCGGCCCGAAAGACCATGCATTCCGACTACTTCACATTGTATTGAAGGCCATGTATGCGTGCATAATTTTCACAAATTTTTAGCATTTTTAACAGACCGCATACAGAGGCGCTCAGCAATGCCATGTCATCAGCATAACTAATGTTGTTTACGGCTACTCCGTCAACATGGCATCCGACACGTGCCCTGCTGAGCTCCTCTATCAGCGCGTTGACATACAGATTAAAGAGCTTGGCTGAGGTTTTCCCACCCTGCCTCACACCACACTCCAACCTGTATGGTTCTGAATAAGCCCCCGACCACCTCACGACGTTGACCTGATGCTGGTACCAAAACTTAAAAATGTCTCTTACGTCCTTCGGTAACTGTATGGCTTCCAACTTCTGCCACAAGAGGTCGTAATTGACCAGGTCAAACGCCTTCGAGAGGTCGAGGAAACACGCATATACATGTGTTCGTCTGTTGGTATAGTACTTGACGGTTTGCTTCAAGCTCAATATGGCTGACTCAGTTGAAAGACCAGCCCTGAAACCGAATTGGTTATCATGTAACTTTATGTATTGGTCCAATTGCTCATTAAGCAAACCATCAAACACCTTCGCAATGACAGTAGCCAATGAAATCGGTCTATAGTTGGACTTATCACTAGCATCACCGGTTTTATTTTTCACGATAGGAACAACCACAGTTTTTACCATATCCTCGGGCAAGTATGCATGTCCCACACATAGTGAGTAGAGCATAGCGAGCAACCTGGGTAAGTGAGCTCCAGCATTCTTAAGGTGCTCGATGCCGAGCCCGTCGTGACCCGGAGACTTGCCACGCGACATTGCCTTTATAACTTTTCTGACGTCTTTGGCTGTAAATCTGGTATAAGTCTCCGACCCACACGACTCAGCAACGGACACCATAGATGAAGGTCCCAATGGTGATTTTACAGTAAAATGGTTTTTAAACAATTCCGCTATTCCTTTACAGTCACTGACTCCTTCCACACTCACAGGCAGGCCAGGTTTGCTATTTAATTTATTAGTTGATTTCCAAAAATTTCTAAAATCTAAATTAGAATGCTCTGCTGATATTTTATCCATTTTAACCTGATCGCTGTGGTTCTGACACCACTTTAAACGTGATTTAAAGATTTTACGGCTTTCATGCATTTCGTCGTATATCCGACCGTTCTTTGGCTCGCCATACAACTTCCACATAGCAAATTTACACCTTGCCTCCCTGTGTGCTTCCGCAACATGAGTATTCCACCCCGCTACAGGTTTATTATTTCTAAATCTCTTTATACTCGAATTATGACTTTGAGTCGCAGCTTCACTCAAAGCATTTACAATTTCAAAATATAATTTGTCAATAACATGTCTATGATTAGTATTTTTACATATAAAGTCAGCACAATTTAAAAATTCATTCGGAAAGTCAATTAATCTTAATTTTCTATGGCATAATTCGCTATACATGTCAATTTCATCTGGGTTTCTCTGACCCCACAATACAGGATTAATTTCACTATTTTTACACCTAATAACTCCCTGTTTAATTATACCAAGGTCACATTCAATAATTAAAGGATAGTGATCCGACCACATGACATCATATTTAGGATACACATCAAGAATCGAACTTGCGGCTGCTTGAGTTACCACACAGTGGTCCAACCAGCGTCTAGCCCCATTTATCTCACTAACAAATGTATATGTATTCGAATCTATACCTAAAATTTCAATGTCCTTACAAACCCATCTTTGTTCCTCACAAAAACTAAGTAGTTCATTAAAAAACATTTCCTCAGGGTGGGCATTAAAGTCTCCCAGAATATAGACCGAACTAGTATTGCTATTGTTTATACAAGCACTCACCAGTCCGAGGCAATCCGTAAACTCAGTTAGATTTTCCGTTTTATCCGTAGGCATATAAACACTGAACACCAGAACTGATTGTATTACATATTAAAATGTCAGTGTTAATAGTTCTCTCTCCCTTATTTTCTTAGCAATGTTTAGATGTATATACGTAAAACAAAGACTTTCTTTGTGATTCAAATACAACAAAATTTTAAAGCGAGGTAAATAAATAAATTATAATTTTTACCTCATAATGCCAAAACATGTGTAGATATAAGATTCGATATAGGCATAGGCAAAATAATATGATAAAAAGCAAGGTCGTATGAGTCAGTGGACAACTCTGGTGACGGAGTTTTTAGGCCGCCTTAAGGCCTCCGTCATGGCTTAACGAATTAAATAGCCGGGACCGACAATTTAACGTGCCCTCCGAAGCACGGAAGCGCTCATATGAAAATGCCACTGGCGGTCACCCATCCACTTCCAGACCGTTTCGAACGTTGCTTAACTTCGACGATCTATCAAGAACAGTCGGCTTTGTATTTTCAACAACTGGTCAGCAACACAATGTTATTGCGTTTTCGTTGAGTTTAATCCTCTTAATTTAAACGTGTTGACCATTACTAACAGAGGCTTAGTTCGCCATGGGCTGTCGGATTAGCTAGTACAATATTTGTTTAAGAGCTACTTTGACTGTACAAACTGTTCACTGAGTTCAGAGTATGAGAAACTGATGCTATTGCTCTTATTTTTGTTTCGTTGAGTCTTTTGCAATTTAGATGTAATGATTGTGACTTGTGTTGTGTTGTTATTTAAAGAAAATCTTGGACTGAGACAGAATTTAGGATAGTGTATGCCTGTCTTCATTTTATTTCACTTACAAGCTGCGCTCCCGCGGTCCCTCGGGATGTTTTTCGGGATAAAAAGTAGCCTATGTCCTTCCCTGGGATACAACCTTTATCCACGTCAATTTTCAGCCCAATCTGTTCAGTGGTTTGGGCGTGAAAAGGTAACAAACAGACAGACAGAGTTACTTTCACATTTATAATATTAAATATAATAAGTAAAATAATTATGGATTTCCTGATTTTCATATACATTGAGCAAATGATATTCTTCTAAAGTGTGTTATGTTATATTGCCATTATTACTTATTTTTTGTTACTACCCCTTTTTCTATGAAAGAATGCTAAATGCTTGTGAATTTAAGCAGACTTCTTTCTTAACGAGGGATAAAGTCGTGAGACTGTTGTTTTTTTCCTCACTTTGAGTAAAACTAAAATGTACACCGAGGTTCAGTAACCGTGCATTACGGTATTTCGAAAATAAAAGACGAATCCACAATCGCATTTAATGCCAAACAATGCCTGTTCGCCCATCGGAACGCTATGATAAACCTCACATGTTACAAAGGTATACAACTAATTCAAACTCTATTTCTTTATGCTATAGAATCCAAGTTCCTGTAAATCTTATACTTTTGATCTTCTGAAAAGTTCATAGAACGAATTTAATCTCTATTCTCTTACTGTAAAGTTCGTAATTCTTTGTGTATTGGCGTTGATGTATCCAACTGTCTGCTTACGCAATTTTGAACCCTATTCCTTTGTTCTATAGGATTGTTTTGATTGATAGCTTTTAAATCGCCTCGTTGCCCTCCAGAGATGTGGTGCCACGAATCCGTATCACCTGTTTTGTAGTCGACGTTTACTACATCATTGATTAATTGATCGAATCGGATTACGATTGTAGAGTCGATTTAAATAGATGCAGTGACTAGTCCCTAGAATAGAAAATTGTTTTGTAGACAGTCGTAAAGTTTTCTACTGTTTTCCAATGTGTTTTGGATTTAGAAACTTGAATATGTTACTCAGTCTTCAACGAAAATCAAAACGATGAGAAGGAAAGGAGACCATTCAGGCTCCATACAAGGATGGGCCCTTATGAAAATAAAAGGCTTCACCGCTATTGGGAATGTCAATGTATTTTTCAGTATGACACTCTAATTCCACTACTTCAGATTTCTTAGGTTTAGAAAGGATTTTTATACAATTAAATTTTTAGACTTGATGCCATATTGAAAAGTACTCCGATTGACATCCTCAATAGTGATGACACTTTTATTTTCGTTGTCAGTCTCTTTTGACTTTTGGGCCCAAAAATAATGGTCTCCTTTACTTGTTGGTGTTACTAAAGTGAAAAACCTTAGTTTCTATGGTGTATTTTAATTTTCGACTCATGAATTATTCGTGATACATTCACGATTTCCAATACGATGACCTTTTCCGTAATCTTATCCGAGATGATCTGACCTGATCTTTATTGTATGAAATTACTGTCTGTCAGATCTTTTATACGTTTTGTGATTGCAAGTATCCGGCTCGAAGGGCCATAATGTCAGGGGAATTAAGAGCATAAACTTTCTATGTTACGTCACAGGTAGCAACATTACACGTATACCTAAGAAGTACTTATACATTATGTTTATGTAAACATAGCGTTTTATACAGGGTGTAAAAAGACTGCTACCGAAAACTGAGGGGTTGCAATCAGACCATGAGTCTAAACATATTTAGCGAAAAAAAAATGCAAATTTTTTTTTTGATTTAGCTTTGTCATGCTTTGATATTTTCGGTTATTTACTACTAGTACAACATAATAAGACCATACCTACCTAATAATTTCATTTATAAAAGAAAAAAACAGTTAAAACTCAAAATCCAGCAATCTACGTAAAACAACGCGCCCAGAACATACGCAAACAGTACTCTTCAAACGCTGTTTTCTCCGGATATAATGATATTTTCGGAAAATCCTTTTGGATTTGGTTGTGTGTTGGGATGCTGTACCTACCCCTTTCGGCTTCGGTAGACGTCTTTTTACAGGGTGTATATAAACAATAGTTCGATCTTGCTCTTTTATAATCGACCGAACAGGCTACTTAAAAAAAATACTAACTTTCACAAAACATTTTCTTCTTTCTTTATTTATTTAATTAAAAAAAAGTTTACAAACTAAGGCAAGTACCTAATTGAAGCCCTTGAGAGTTTGAATCGGAAATTAAAAGATTCAAAAACTGGTCTTCAAGATAACCAAACGTTTGCAACACCAAAACAAAATATAAGTAAGGCACTCAAATGGTTAAAAACCATTAACCGTATCCGCTGTTTCTCAATTTATATCTGTATGGTATGGTGGTGATAAATCTGGCTCCAGTATCCGTATTTTACTCTCATTGACACTCAAGAATCACAAACAAAAATATGGTCTGTTGGATCAATATCTTAGTTTTTCCATTCCTTATTTCCTCATGCCAAGATGGACTTTAAAGTTTCATTTTCATCATGGGATGTGGAGAAATTGTATTTAAAAACAGCTGTGCAAGGCAACGCATTTAAAAGCAAAAATTATAGTTATAATCAGTTATCTGGTTCCCTTAGTACAAGCTTTGCTTCGTTTGGGGCTAGATGATGCTGTGTGAAATGTCCAGCATTATTTATTTATTTATTTATTATAATCTAAAGATACTGGATTAAAAAACATTAACATGTCATGAACTACCAATAACTAAAGATTGATTCCTTGGCTCATCATGGTATATTACGAGAACCGTCGCCGCGTTTACGTATAAGTTTTTATCAGCACGCTACTGGCCCGGGTGCCGGTCTAATTGCCGGACACGCCTTGTGGTTAAATTACTTTTCTACCGCAGTAGCTCTTGCCTCTGGTTGTTTTCTTGATCGAAATTTGAGCATACCATCTCTAAATATGATCACATCCGAATATAACCGACAAAAACACGATAATGTTGCGATTTTTGAACACAAGGATCAATTTTTCAGTGCGGTATACTTGGTCCTAGGACGTAGTTCATAGTTTAATCTTATCGACCGAATACAATGTAGCTTGTGGACGAGAAGCGCTCGTGGTCGTGCTTGCTTAGTCGTTCTTGATAGATCGTCGAAGTTAAGCAACGTTCGAAACGGTCTGTAAGTGGATGGGTGACCGCCAGTGGCATTTTCATCTGAGCGCTTCCGTGCTTCGGAGGGCACGTTAAATTGTCGGTCCCGGCTATTTAAGTCGTTAAGCCATGACGGAGGCCTTAAGGCGGCCTAAAAACTCCGTCACCAGAGTTGGCCACTGACTCATACGAACTTACTTACTTACTAATGTAGCTTGTAGTAGAAAACATCCAAAGATTTGGATAAAAATATCGGATTTTTCACATTAGGGAAGACGCCATTTAGTACATTAGAGACGGTTAGATAACGCTAAGCAGTAGCCATTATTTCCTAAGAACTAAAGTATGCACAGACTGACAAACATTGTTCTAGCTATTCATGTAGAAAGAAAGGTCTCACCATAATTTTGATATTGGATCATGCGTTCATGTAATTATAGTGTTTACGTACTTGTTATGTTAGCTTCTTTTTGAGACTGTAACGATGAACAATCACGAATGTATGCTAACATAATTAACTTAACTTTCTGATATATAATTATTATAAACACAATTAACGGGATATTTACCATGATTACATATTGTTTGAGTTTCCCGATTTTAAATATTATGTAATCATGGTAAATATCCCGTTAATTGTGTTTATAGTGTTAACCATGATAGTTTAAAAAGTTATATATAATTATTATTTTTAAAACCGGGATTTATCACGTACCTATTTTTATTATTTCTTTTTTCCGACGAAAATAGGTACGTGATAAATACCCGGTTTTAAAAATAATAATTATGTCACCAAATCACGAAAGTTTCTGATATAATTCTTCCGAAAAGTATTATGTGTAACACACAAACTGTCCAAATAATCATTTAGATGTGCTCTGATTACTTCCCTAGACGTTCAATAATCATCATGTACGTACGCACAACCAATCTTTAGCTCTCAAGTCAGGTGTACTAAACGATTGCGCAGGTTTGGTAGAGTAGACGAGATAGGATGATGCAACAAACTAAGCGAGTGAGCGAGGCAGCTCTACAACGCAGTCTTCGTCTTTTAGGCTTCATCAAAATTGGTTCTAGCTACTTCAGAGAACTAAAGATTGGTTGTGCGTATTGTCATCATCATCTTCAGCCCTGGGCATAGGCCTCTCTTCGCTTTTGCCAGTCTTGCCCATGTACGACCTGCGGTTTTCACGATGATATCGACCCATCTTGTTGACGACCGACACTACTTTTGCCATCTCTAGGCCATTGCGTGAGTACTGTACTTCTGAAAATCTAAGTAGAAAACATGGAAACATATCTATATCTATTTCTGTAGAACTTTCTAGTCTCTACGAAATTGCGTTGCCTCACTATGTTTTTCTGCTACGTTTGAGAGTAACTACTGGCACAGTGAAACTCCTTTTTGAACCCTGTGTCCTTCACGTTTCAACCCTGTATATTCGTATAAGCTCCAGCCACACATAAGATGAATGGGTGCCTTTTTTGTTTCTTTATGCACTCGTCTCAGACCGATGTATTTTTGGTGATGGTTTTTGTTTTTATTTGTTACCGTTGAATCATAATTTCGAAGCTTGCAAATCAGTTTTGGGTCTTGCAATGTAAACAGGTTTAGGAACTATTTAGGTAAATGTTTTTGTATGATAAAATCAATCGTAGTATATAGATTGCTGTGTATTTCTATATTGTCGCTACGTAGTTATATCATATTTGTTATGTCCACTAAGGAAGAGAAATAATGGTTTTCTGCAATTAATTTGACCACAAATGTTATAGAAATAGAGCATATTTGATACTTCAAAGTTTGTTTGAAATATATCTTTTTCTGCGGTTTTGGTCGAAGTCATATCCTAAAATAGCTTCGAAACATTATTGATGTAACTGGTGTAAGTAGTAAAACATCGCGTTAAGTGGTATTTTGTTACTACATTAAGCAACATACTTATTTATTGGTAACTTATTGAGAACTGTGGTGGTAAAGCAGCCCTGTCTCTATCGATTCTCGTGGGTTCGAGACCGGGCACCAAGTAGTTTTTCTGTCTTAAAAATGATGGTCAGTACTTTCAAACGGAAGAAAAACATCGTTAGGTAACCGCTATGTAAATACGAGTAGAACCTAAAAAGCTCGAAACCAATTTCAAGCAAATGCTCAAATGGAGTGTCTTTGCCTCAATTTTCTTTGACTGGCTTCTCACTGGAGCTTGACTTTTAGTTATTACCTAAAAGAATGATAGGCCCCAAACCGTGTTTGTTGCCCTGATTCTTCACGGTATTAGTCGCGAAAGAACAGGAGTAAAATTAGTTCTAAGATTATTCTAAGTGATCCCAGCGGTCCTACTGAATAAATGCTTTTTGACTTTGACTTTGAGGCGCAATTTCCTTTCACCTCACTGGTTTAAAAGAACGACAAGAAGAAGACGACTAAAATATTTCTGATAATATATTTTTTTACCGATATTATGATGCTAACAAAATTGCACTACTCAATGGTTCAAATGGTTCATGAATGACGTCCTTTCGAATGCGTGGGTGGCGTCTGCACTGAGTCAACTTGCAACCTACCTGCCTTGAGATCAACTTATGCACTTCTCACGAATACCAAGCTTATGTCATCTAAATATATGTTATTTGCTATTCCCGCTAGCCAATATTCATCAAAAATGTATTGTGAATGCATAACACAGGTATGTGGCGGAGGATAGAGCAAGCGTTGGAAAAGTTTAGGGAGACCTTTGCCCAGCAGAGGGACGAGATAGATCGAATAAAAAAAACATTTAAATAAAAAAAAACATTTGATACTAAACAAGAAACGTCTTGAAATAATGATTTGATGGAATTAATAAGGGCCATTTCTCGTAGGCGTTTTATTAATAAAATTATGTTACTTATTAAGCAATCCAATCTAGTCTACACATGTAAAACCTTATATGGAATAAATAATTATGATTAAAAAATTGTTGCCATACAATTTTGGCCATTAAAACTAAGCCGCTTCCCAAATTGCCATATGAAATCGGTTTAAACTATCATAGCATTATAATATAATATTTAAACTGGTTCTGTGCAGTAATTCCATAACAGGTGTTATAGTTTTGAATATTCAGTTCCACAAAACTCGAAAATTTGGAAAAATTAAGAAAGTATTCAAATTATTCAATGATATGGCCAAATTATGAATGAGCTAATTTGTAAGAAACAAGTAAGTCGATCCAAAGATAAGGCAATGTTGTTGTTGATTGTGTTGAAATACCTAATAATCGAGATTCTAAATACATTTTGAGCCGTACGATTAAAAAAAAACAAATTAATGTCTTTTAATTTATTCACTTTCTAATAATGGCGATTGAAAAACTGATTATCGTCTCATTAATGTTCTTTGACGAAGACTCATTGTCGAAAGATTTCGACCGGTACAAAAATAAATATGGTCAAAATAAAGGCATTAAGATAGCATTACCACATATCCGCTTGACCACTTTCTTACTTTTAAATGAAGATACAAGTACAGTCGCCCCTCGTATACTCTCTGAAGTAGGCTAACATCAGATCAGCAAGATTCTGATCTACATACTGCATGATACAATTACTTTTTTAAAGATTCTACCGAGTGATGTCCACGCGAATGTAGACTCAACACTAGGCAGATTACCAGAGCCAAAACAACTAAAATATAATGTTGAAAGATGGTCTGGTAATGTAAAGTCGAGGAAGAATTGGGTCCGACTGGCACAGGACCGGAATATTTGTGTGAAAATGAGGAGACCTATACGCTTGTCTCTCGTCAGGAGAACAAGTCGGCTGCCTTCCACCTGCACGGAAACCATCCCTATTCTAGCACGCATAATGAATATGGTCTGATTAAATAGATGTGTATTGTATCCAGATAAACAGTCGTAGACATTTTTAATATTGGTGACTGTACTTGTATAGTGATTACTGTATATTCTGTGCCCTTCCGTTCCGCACACGACATTTCAATTTGTGGACGAGTGCCGTTCCTCTGAGTCGAGTGGGTCGGCTTTTTGTCAACTCAATGCTTAATTTGCTTCGCCCTCAAAACCAACTTACAATACAATTAGTATGTGGCTCTGTATTCATTTATCCATTTGCAGTTTAGGTAATGTAACATGAGCGAAGCCGCGGGCTTAGGTATTGTTAACAAAGTCTTATAACCTCTTGTTTATATGTAATGTTAAGAAATGAAAAGTCTTATCAAAATTTTGGATTCCGATGGGATTCGAACCCGCATCGATCAGACGATCCTCCTAAAGCCGGAGTGCCTTACCGCTCGGCCACAGAATCCTAGTTGTCGGCATCCAAATCTTTGATAAGCTCGTATTTATCGGTTTAATTTTGATAAGACTTTTAATCTCTTAATAAAATACCAAGTGTGGATTAGCACTATAAAAAATTACAAAAAATTAAATGTAATGTTGTTGTTGATTGTTTCTACTGATCTTTAATGTTTTTGTCTATTTCTTTGAATCATCATTTCTAAACATTTGTCCATCAGTAATTAATATAGAACGGTACCGTTTATTTAGGATCCAACGTTCTATACAGTCTCAGTTCCGAATCTACTCCACAATATCTAGGTATCTATAGCTATCCCCATTAGTCGTATCGTGGTTGTATCCATATGGTCTGTATATCTAATCAAGAATAATGCATGACTCATTAGCGTAAATATTTAAGGTCGCGGATTCACGATAGCGAAATCTGTGTTTATTTTAAGATCTGCAATGCATTCGTGTAATCAGGCTTTATAGCCAATGAGCCGCACAAATACCTTGATGGTCGATAAATCTGAGAAATGCTTAGCTTAGCCACAGACTAGAGGAACTGGCTGGGTCATTCCTATTCTGGAACCATGTCACTGAAAAAGATCAACTTAAAATGCACTCTTTCTAAAACCATAGAAACTCCTCGGAAATAAATATTTCTAATAAAATGAATCATACATTTACTTTACAATAGGTTTCAAATTTTATCTGATTCGGCAGTTCAAAAGTTGCACGAACCGCATTCTTTAAACTTGCGATAACAGTCAGTGTAAAATCCTCAACTTAGCAAAAGTTCACATAAAAAATTATTTTGAAAGTCATGTCATGCATCTATCATTCCTTTAAAAAAATCACAGGATCACGGCCGTATCCCCATTCTGTTCATAAAGAGGATTAAACAGGATCACGGCAGTTTTCCCGAGGCGCGGCAGACATTCTCTCAAATATTTTTAATGTATTCGAGATCCTTTTGAAGATGTCTAGGAGGGTAGACAAATGCATGTATTTTTCATGCTCAAGACTCTCTTTGTACTGTGTACAAAGCCTGTGTTGCAGTTTAATCTCTGAGTTTCTATTTCGACGCACCGGAGCGGCTACTTCACACTTTGCCCATTAAGTTTTTATAATGCTCTACTTTATTTAGGGTGCTCTCAACACTTTCCGTCACGCACGTTGGGCATTTTATAGGTTTTACTTGTTTTGTCACTCTTGACCAAGTACAATAATCATCATAATGTCAATAGTGGTTTTCTGTTCTTTAATACTAGATACATTATTTACATCTGCTTAAAAAAAGTAGGGATATACGTGCATCTACACAATATTATCAATTGAAATATTAGTCTCGGGTTTTTATTATGTATGTGTTTATAAGTGTTATTTTGACGGAAGATATTCTAATAAAAAAACATAATACGAGTAGGTACTAATGAAAAACATGAAACTAAATGTAACAATGAAATGAAGGGACTTCCGTAGGCGTACTTTGATTGTTTCGTGTTCATTTTAACTAGCTTTTGTTTGTCTCGGCATGTGATAAAATTAAGGCAGATCATTTAATTATTATACCTCGAACATTGTATAAATAATTACGTTTTAAAACTAAAAGAAAAACCGACTTCAATGTTCGACTCTACACACGGCGTGACTCAGGGAATCAATAAGCCATACATAAAAATCTAAATAAGAAAAAGAAATCAAATCGACAGATAATGCTTAGGCTCCACCGGCGTCGAAGGGCATTAATTACCAAAACTGCATACATTTTATGTCAAGTTTCGCGGCACGTGAGTTCCTGGCATTAGTAAAGCGTCAATTTGACATAATGCATGTCGATTCGATTTACAATGGCTAGGAGGGAAGGTTTTTAGAGTTTTACGGGAAAACTATCAAACCCTCAGGAATAAAATTTATATGGGACCACCTCTGGAACATACCCTTTCAAACAAAAAAATAATTTTGAAAATCGGTCCACAATTGGCGGAGTAATCGCGTAACAAGATACAAAAAAAAAACATCCTCCTTTTTTTGAAGTCGGTTAAAAACTGCACTCCGCTAATGCAATTCTTACTTAACCTAACCTAAATATATGAACCCATATAATATTCATTAAGATATATCTTACCTATGCTAATAATGTTCTGAGGTTGAGCTTGTGGTCAAATTATATTGCTGTGGTGAAGCTTACTTTAATATAATTCTCTACTATTGCAAAACGTGGGCTTATCTATATCGGAACGTGCAGTGACTATCTTGGGAAATATAAGTACTTTCGAGTTTCGCGAACCTTGTTTTGGTTGATGGCATCCCATTAGACTTCATTGTTTTGATCTAGGAAGATTGCTTCTATAAAATATCTCTAGGTCTTTGGACCTAGAGTAAACCTAGTATTGAAAGAACAGGGAGTAAAATCACCTAACCTTTAAAATTCGAATCAGCGTGAACTACAGTCCAGTGTACGTCTCTGTCGTCCGTTTTGACTTCAATTTTTACTTCAGACCCTAACATTGTTGTTGTTTCAAGCCCCTACTGTCCCACAGCTGGGAAAAAGCCTCCCCTCAAATTTTCCAGCTTTTTCGGTCCCACGCCGTTATTAACCAACATTATTATCTAGATAAATTCACATGCCTACGCCTAGTTTGTAAATTCAAGGAAAATTCGTCTCAACGCTTCTAAAACTAAAAGCAACGCCAATAACAAGTCTGTGTCTTTGCAACACTAAGTGGCTAGTCTAGTTGACATTATTATTATGGATGTAGCGTAATTGGTGTGAACTCTTTTACGGGTTACCGTTTATCGATCCGCTACGGAAGTCGATAATTTAATTCAAAGGACAAGTGGGTCTCCGATCACCATATTTGGGATCTGTAAAGAATATGTGGGCGAAACACGTCATCACCTGCATCGTTTCAAAGACCTGTCGTAAAATACTGTTTATCGATAGCAAAACAAAAGGTACTGGGATTTCAGGGCCATGGTCTGTCAAAAATAAGCGAACAAAGCAATTGTGAGCGGGACACATGTGTGACGTGATTTTCTCGCTTCAGAATCTGATTATTGAATTACAGAGTTTCACTAAACGAATGGTGAGATTACAGGCTTCAACAGACACAGACTTTCTTATAATACTTGACTAAATACTAATGTTTTCTATAGAAATTTTGGTTGTGTTCATAACACTTTGCTATAACTCGATCCCGGATGATTCAACGAAACCGCATAAAAACATAGACGATGTTGTGATGGCCGTAGAAATGTGCTTGCTCATAAAGAGAAATCACAGCAAAACTCTCTTAAACAAATAAAACATATAAACCAGCTATAGCTTTACAAATTGATGCTATTCGTCACACGGCGCCGTTTCGTGCTGCACACACGATCGACGAATTAAACCTTATCAATCTCGACCCCAGCACTGAATTAATAGTACCGAACTAACGTGTATAGGAAGCTGATGGACCGTGAGAAAATAATGCTATATTTGCAGAGGGTTTTCTATCCGTGGAGGCGTGTCACAGGTCATTTACGTCAATCAATGTTATTCAATTTTTCAACTCTTAAAATTGAGTCTTTGATTCATGGGAACTATTCAAGCGAAATTAATGATCATATCTCAATAGCTGTCTGTTCGTGTATTGGTCATTTCAATCTATAATTTTGTGGAAATCGATTGTTAACAAGAGATCTTTCATCTTTAGTTACATTGAGAGTGAATCTTTATTGCATTGGTTGAGAGCATAGATGATGTCCTTATACTGCTAAGTACAGCTTTGATAGCATTGAACAAACGCATGTTACACGACTTTTCCGCTTCAATAAAAAATCTCTAGATCCTACTGTCAACAGCCTAGAGAAATATTTCAAAACAACACAGCGATATAAAACTTCTACTAGAATCAAGAATAGTATTAATAAAGTTGTTTCATTCACCTAGAAATTCTAGTCTGACCAGTTTCAACTCCACACTTGCATAATACATGCATTTGCAATTTGATGCGTTTGTCTCTGAAATATTTATAAACACACACAGGATATGGTATTGTCCGTTCTATTTCACCACTTAATCAATTTGAACACATCCCGAGTGTTTGTAGTCAGATGTCCCTGTACAATGACGTCATTAGCCTTGAATGAGGGATCGGGCTACATGTGAATCTTTCAATGTTTACATCAACATCGCTGAATTATCAGGTTTCAATCCGATGTTTGTATCGATGTTGTATATATTCCTAGATTTTATAAAGATTGAAAAGTCACGGTCAAACGAGTTTCAAAGGATCGCGTATGTGTTGTTTTAAGTTGTTTTGCAAGATTTATCGAACGATATTCCATCTCTTCAGCTTTTTGTGAGGATAAAAAGATACTTTTTAATATGTTTAGATTATTTTATCCAACGTAAACTATTGGAAAGGTGTTTCATACCAAATTGTTTTTGTCTGAACAATTCTATCGATGACGTATTAACGACCCATAGGTATGTCTAAATCTCCGTACCTGCAGCCTATGCGCACCGACGTTTTGTACTTTCATAACATTTCTATATAAACACATCTATCTATCATCAGACTCATTGATTGATGTTTGTTATGCTACTGTTTATAACAAAAATTCCACGAACATACCCGTAAGTACCTATGACATGTACCTGCTGACTAAGCTATCCGACACATAAATCACTATCACAAATTACGTAGCACTTTTCAACCAACCTGTAAAACTGGAGATTTTTAAATAGATTTATCACTTGATTTATCACTTGAATTGTGTTCACTAGCTTCAGGCTGTTTTTTGCACGTCACAGTCACTGGGTGTTATACGTTTGTCCGACGTCGCTCGGTTCTGGTCGCAGAGTGAGCGCGCGCGCAGCGTAGGCGCATACCCTGATCCTGCTTGTGACCAAACTCAATTAGTGATACTAAGTACGGACAATCTCAATTGTACAGAACGGTTCAGATTAATGATTAGTGTTCTAACCTCAGTTTTAACTGGGGCTTTTGAGAATGTTTGGCGAAACAGCAAGTTATTTTGTTAAACAAAAACGTATAAAGTTAAAAGTTTAGCACGCCCGCGCCGTAAACAATGACACTCTAATGTTTTTCTCTTGTTACTGTGTTATTGAAATATATGACAAAAGGCTTCGCTGCTATTTGCGCTGTAGGTACCAAATTTTTGGTTTTATTGAAACAAATTGTAAATCGTTAGACAGCAGTCATTTACTGTTTAAGTTTTTATTTAATTTTAATAGATATTGTAGACACACTCATCTATTAACTCTTCTCTATCTATTAACTCTTCTGCAAGATGTGGGCATGTATCAAATATGTATTTGTACATGCCTCTGACTACCCCCTTAGACATCTTCAAAGGATCTGGAATATAAAGATCTGAGAGAATATCTACCGCGCCTTGGGGATACAGTCGTGACCCTGTTTTACTCATCTATTAACTTCATCAGAGAAGGCAAAACGAGCAGATAAGATAAGGAAATGGTATTTTTATTGTCAATGAAATAAGATGGCAATTTAAAAGCAGTTCGAGTTATAGAAAGCCTGAAAGCTACTATGAACATCACGAAGGCTCTACCTAATTCAGGTCAGCCATATTGCAAGTTTTGACGAAGCCTCAGAGTTTTTGCAGTGGGCGGAGCGACCCTGTGTTAATTCGTAGGCGTTTCTAGAGTACGTCACAAGGCAATGTTGTGACTCATTACTTTGATTTTTGGACAAATAAGAAGACTTGCTTCATAACTTTGTTTATGCAGTCTGTTGCCCTAGCAAGGATTTATTCGTGTTGATTTTTTTACACATACATCAGACTGCTTAGATTTGTATAGATACATTGTGTAGTTGTAGCTAAATAAATAAAATAGACGTACCTAACATGTAACATCCCAGATTCCTTGAAGATATAAACAGGGTGTAAAAAGACGTCTACCGAAGCCGAAAGGGGTAGGTACAGCATCCCAACAGACAACCAAATCCAAAAGGATTTTCCGAAATATGCACTAAATCCGGAGAAAACAGCGTTTGAAGAGTACTGTTTGCGTATGTTTTGGGTGCGTTTTTTTACGTAGATAGCTGGATTTTGAGCTTTAACTGTTTTTTTCTTTTTTAAATGACATTATTAGGTAGGTATGGTCTTATTATGTTGTACTAGTAGTAAATATCCGAAAATGACATAAAATGACTTAGCTAAGTCAATTTTTTTTTGCGTTTTTTTTTCGCTAAATGTGTTTAGAGTCGTGGTCTGATTGCAACCCCTCATTTTTCGGTAGTTGTCTTTTTACACCCTGTATGTGCCATAGACTATGTTCTGATAAGTACCTACCTAAATAAAATAATATTCACGTATTCGTAGCTAGATGACTTCTAACTAACTTCTGCAAGATAAATAATAAATAAATAATGCTGGACTATTCACACCGCATCATCTAGCCCCAAAGTAAGCAGAGCTTGTGTTATGGGTACTAAGATGACTGATATATTACTTATAAGATGTGGGCATGTATCAAATATGTATTTGGACATACCTCTGACTACCCCCTTAGACATCTTCAAAGCATCTGGAATATAAAAGATCTGAGAGAATGTCTACCGCGCCTTGGGGATACAGTCGTGACCCTGTTTTTTACTGTGTGTAGCTAGATGACGCCTGCGGCTTCGCTAGTCTGTCGGTAGGTACCTTGTTATAAAAAAAATACCTCAACTGAAATTATTCATGGAAGAGACTAGCAAATATTTTGACGTGCCTTGACTAACCCCCAGACATCATAAAATCTGAAAATAATGTCTTAGCTGTGGTCTTAGGATGCATGGTGACGCTGTATAAATCATTAAATAAATAAATAATGTTGGACATTTCACACAGCATCATCTAGCCCCAAAACTAAACAAAGCTTGTACTATGGGAACCAGATAACTGATATACTACTTTATACTTTGTAAATACATACATATTATACATAGAAACACCCAGACCCGAGATAAATATTGCAGATCATACAAATATTTATCCCGCGGCGGCGAACCCGCAACCATCTGTGTCCAAAGCGGGCTTTCACCCACTGCGCCACAGAAGTCGTCATTAGTAGGTTAGGTACCTACACTACGGCCGATGGATCTAAGCATTCGTGAAGTTATACTGCCACAAACTTATCTGAACCGGTGAGAGTGGCGCTGTTATCGCATTTGGTGTTGGCAGAAAAATAAATTTTATAGTAAAATTCTTAAGTTCCTCTTTTGGCCACCGGTCCAGATAAGTTTGTGGCACTGTAGCTGTTTAGATGCGCATTACACGCTTTTTCATACAGAATTGTCTTCTGAACATCGGAAACAGATCATGTCAAAGTCAAAGTCAAAAAGCATTTATTCAGTAGGACCGCTGGGATCACATTGAAACGTCTTAAAACTAGGTGATTTTACTCCTGTTCCTTCGCGACCAATACCGTGAAGAATCAGGGCAACAAACACGGTTTGGGGCCTAGCTTTCTTTTAGGTGATCCATCTTAAATCTAACTTATAATAACTTAGGTGGTAATTATATAATACAAGATAGCAAAGACATTGAGGACACATCAGCCGTCGAGGGGCAGAGCGACATCAGGCCACGCGAATTTATCATTAATATAATCCTTAAGTGAATAATAAGCTTTTTTTATAAGAGTATTTTTTATGTAAGTTTTAAATCTTCGAATAGGCAGTTTAGTCGCGTTTTCAGGAAGTTTATTATAAAAAAGTATCGTATTTCCCATAAAAGAACCTTTTACTTTTTCTAATCTAAATTTAGGCAAATAAAGTTTATTCTTATTTCTTGTGTGTGTTCATGAATGCCTGGCTTCGTTGATCGTGTTCTAAATAGGTTTTTTCAGTAAATGCCATACAAATAACAGCAACTTTCTCCTCCAGGTGCACAATGTAGACGAGGTGTTAGAACGGCACAACGACTTCCTGGAGTCATGTCTCGGAGACTGCATGCTGACCAGTCCCCAACTCCTGAAGGCTGTCACCGCGCTCTGTCTAGTTTGCGTGCAGTTCTGCAATTTTATACAGGTTAGATAATGTTTGATGAATGATACAAATGTATTGTAATAAACTTTATGCATTCTAGTTTTCAGAGATCTTGGTGTTTAGCGTTTTAGCTCAATATTTAAAGGAGTATTATTGAACCACGCATTGAATTTACCTCTTCTAAGTTCTAAGTTCGAAAAGGCTGTATTCTGAGCAGTTTCAAATACAGAAAAATAAACTTTGTATAATGTTACTTTTCGCGCTAGTGTTTTTTAATGACAATTTACTATGTGAGTCAGACTTCGATCAACAATATTATAAATATAGCGTAACGTACAAAATCAAAGCTAAATTCTGTCTGCGTAACAAAAAAGTTTTAAGTTTAACCGAATTACACCCTTTGCACCTAGTAATAAAGTCACAAATCCTTAAAACAATATCATAAACTTACAATCCAAAATGCTAAACAAAATTACGATGCGAGCTGTTATTTATTGAGGACGGTTTTGCTGGGCTGACCTTAATCTATAATATTGTTGAGAGAAATTGCTAATCGACTAGTCTCGCCCACTGAAATCATATAAGTTTAGCGTGGTTCATGAATATATCCTAAGCTACTGCTTTGTATTCACAAAGAATTATTTTACACTTAATTCGCTTGTATATATTAATTTATGTATTTTCTTTTAACGCAAACACGATTGGCAAAGGAGATGCACAAGTATTTCGTGGACGCAGAACTAAACAGTATGCTCGGATCTACTTATGACAATACAGAGTACAGTGAGGTACAGACTTGCAATATCACAATTTCACAAGATATCACAGTTGTCATGTCACTTAGTGTGAACGCACCCGTTTTGTAAGAATAGCCAATGGCGACGCTAGGATTTTGAATCCGGTAATCTGATTGGTTGAAATGGAGCTGAGAAAAGTAAAGGTTACTGTTCAAATATGTGTCTATGCCAAGAAATTTTCTAAAATTTTATATACTAATAATAATAAATAATGCTGGACATTTCATACAGCATCATCTAGCCCCAAACTAAGCAATGCTTGTACTATGGGAACCAGATAACTGATATACTACTTATATACTTTTTTGTTTTGTAAATACATACATATTATACATAGTAACACCCAGACCCGAGATAAATATTTGCAGATCATACAAACATTTATCCCGCCGCGGGGATCGAACCCGCAACCTTCTGCGTCCCAAGCGGGCTTTCACCCACTGCGCCACAGAGGTCGTCGGATATTTTTTAGCGATTCACGGCATGGATTATATTTGTGCCGTGATTTTGTTGTGCACATAAATATAAAAATAAGTATACTACGGAGAGAACATTTAGGTCTCTCTTCTAGCTTTTAAGCAATCTTAGTTCCATTAGACCACTCTTTATTTATTATTAGTTAAAACTTTAGAATCAGAATCAGAATAATTTTATTTGATGTTTCTATGTTTTTTTTAGTTCAATCAATAGCTGAACTCATTGATGATTGAATTATTTATTTATCTAGTGTTTTTGGAACAGTAGCCTTTACATTTTCGTCAAGCTCCTTTCAAAATCTAAAGCTGTGTTCACATATCACGGTTTGAAAGTGCCATGTAATGCTTCCATGTAGTATTTGTGATCAAATTTACTAACACAAGCTTTTTATCTTTCATGACTTATCTTTTAGAGTTTCGCTGTAAGTATATGTTTATGAACTGGTAAAGTATTCAATGTTGTTTGTTTAGAATACATTATAATTATAATGAGACACATTCATTTCATTGTACACATTTGTTTATAACTAAAATGTGAAGCGTAAAATTTTCTTTGTTATATATTGACAAATTAAGCCCAAACATTATGTTTATTTAAAGACAGGAATTTGTGAACTCACTTTGGAAATGTGACGTGTTCAATCTAAAATTACAAAAAGCTTTTTTACTGCTTTCAAGAATGATAAACGGAATTTTAGAGTTTGAATTCGCCTATTTTCGTTGGATCTACAGTTTGCTCTGACATTTATCTCTAAATTGTGAGTTTTAGGCTGCGTTTCCACCAGAGATGTGCGAGGATGTGTTGCGAGGGATGTGTACGAGGAATGTGTGCTAGGGACGGATATAAGCGAAAAACTAGCAAAATAACAGTCGCGTATACGAGCCCGCTACACATCCCGCACCGCACTCTGCCTCGCACATCTTTGGTGGAAACGCAGCCTTAGACCCCTCGCAGACTACAGACTTTCTATCGGCCGATAGTTGAGACGGAATATACTTCGGCTCGTAATGAGTATGGAGAAGTATCGGCCGATAGTATCTGTAGTCTGCGAGGGGTCTAACTGTTTGAAATCAGCGTCAGTTTTGGAAGTCGAATCGATACATGATTCACTGATTAAAAAACAACGTCTCTCAAAGATACCTTGTTCCTTCTCTTAAACATATTCACCAACATTTCCAGCAACCTTCTTGGTTCAAATTGGCGACATTTTGGAGAAGGGCCAGGTCAAAACCGACGAGCATGTATGAAGAATGTAATGAGAGTGAATGAGGCGAAAGTTGTGTGTCAGGATCGTAGCGAATGGGGATCCGTGGTCTCTGCCTACCCATTTGGGAAAGAGGCGTGACTTTATGTATGTATGTATGTATTTCCAGCAAGAGCCAGGGTGTGGTAGCAACGAACCCGCCACCAGTGGCTCAGCAGATTCGTTCTCCCGCTCAGTCTCACGCTACGGCCTCCGTTTCACCGCCGCGTTGCTGTCCGCTCTAGCTATCATAGAGACGATGGCTAGGGACAACAATACAAACAAACTGCTCAACATATCCGCCAGGTATTGTAGTACTTCTAGAATGTGGCAACATGTCAACAAGCGTTCATTTTCTGCCGAGTCGTGATTTGCGTTTGGCTAGGGACGAAAATACCATAAAAAGTCAACTCAGCGGTTCTGCTAAGTACCATAGGTCCTCCATATGTTTTACTACATGTCGTGTTTTAGTTATTAAATCTTTTACTTGTATTACAAACACGCCCTGTTGGCCGAATGGAGTTGTACCTCGACTTTCAATCCGAATGTCGAATCCCGGTCGTGCATCAATGTGCGGTTTTCACGCTAATTCCTGCCTCGTACATCAGACTTGTGGAATCAGCTGTCGCCAGAGGTGTTTCCAGACCGATACGACTTGGGCGCCTTCAAGAAAAGAGCCTATTCCTACCTCAAAGGCCGGCAACGCATCTGCAATGCCTCTGGGTGCTGCAGTTGTCTGTGGGCGGTGGCAATCACTTACCATCAGGTGTGCCACTTGCTCGTTTGCCCCCTCTTCTATAAAAAAAGAATGGATCATCATTTATATGCGCTTTAACACGTGCTCTAAACGGTGAAAGAAAACATCGTGACATATCAGTTAGTATTCTTGCAGGCGGCGATGGGCTTGCAACCTGTCACGTATGGAATACTAACTTCTGCAAGATGTGGGCATGTATCAAATATGTATTTGAACATGCCTCTGACTACCCTTAGACATCTTCAAAAGGATCTGGAATACATAAAAGATCTGACAGAATGTCTACCGCGCCTTGGGGATACAGCCGTGATCCGGTTTACGTTTAGCGTTACTTTTATTATATTACTAGCTTCTGCGTGCGTACCAACATTTTGGTCTATATGCTATTCCAGGTCAGTATCCACGCCTATTCCAAGTTTCATCCAAATCGGTTCACTGGTTTAGGCGTGATTGATACACAAACATACAAATATCCAAACATACTCACAAACTTTCAGATTTATTATATTATTAGGAATTAGGACTAGTGTTATCATCACCATATCATCATTATTTCATAAAAAGTTTTTTTTTAAATCATTATTTCATGAACAATCATTTAGCTTTGGTTTCAATTGCAGGTTGAAATTCAACACGTTCTACGCGAAACAACTGGAGAAGTTTTGCGCCGACGAGAAGCTGCTCGACGGTGGCAAGAAAGCCGCCTCCTAGCACAGGCAGGCGCGGTCGCGCTCAAAACTTATCACTGATGTCTGAATTTAATGTTTTATTGTAGAGCCGATTGTAATCGATTACTACTTCTCCATCATCATCTCAGCCATCTAGCGTCCACTGCTGAACATAGGCCTCCCCCATAGATTTCCACAGCGATCAATCTTGTGCAGCCTGCACCCAACGGCTCCCAGCAACCTTTACAAGATCGTCTTTCCATCTCGTGGGGGGCCGTCCTCTGCTGCGATTTCCGGTGCGTGGCCTCCACTCGAGAACTTTTCTGCCCCAACGGCCGTCAGCTCTACGAGCTATGTGCCCCGCCCACTGCCACTTCAGCTTTCTAATCCTGTACAATCCATAACTAATATTATTTACTACTTGTTGCTTTGCGGATTCGATCCCCGCCGCGGGATAAATGGTATGATCTGCAAATATTTATCTCGGGTCTGGGTGTTTCTATATATAATATGTATTTACAAACAAAAAGTATATAAGTAGTATCTTAGTTATCTGGTTCCTATAGTACAAGCTATGCTTAGTTTGGGACTAGATGATGCTGAAATGTCCAGAATTATTTATTTATTTAGCTGTGCTCCTGCGGGGTGACCCGCGGTCCTTCGGGATTTTTTTTGGGATAAAAAGTAGCCTATGCCCTTCCCTGGGATACAACCTATACCATGGCAATTTTCAGCCTGATTTGTTCAGTGGTTTGGGCGTGAAAAGGTAACAAACAGACAGACAGACAGAGTTACTTTCACATTATAATATTAGTATGGATAAGCGGAACGCCTGAAGCTTCGCTCTCGTGTTACCGACATTTTTCCCTTTTCACCCCCTTAGGGGTAGAATTTCCAAAAAGTGTTTTCTTAGTTCTCCCTTTTATCAAACGAGAACTGTAACCTCAAAGATACATGTTTCTGGGACTGGCTGTGTAACAATCTGTCAGCCAGTCACAAATGCCTTTTATATAGGTAAGACTAGCGGAACGCCTGCGGCTCCGCTCATAACTGGTACCAAAAAAGCCCTTGCCACATGAGTAAACTTTAGCTTTGTCTGTAAATACAAGTTTGACTTTGAGTATTTCAGTCACTCAGTCTCTAATTAGGAGTAGTAAGGAAGATAAAAATATTCGGCTCTTCAATTCAACAAGTATCAGTGGTGTTATAAATGTGAATATCTTATTGGAGCATCACAAATCAATTGGACAAACTGTGTAGTTCTTAGAGTAAATAAAGTTCAAAATTCCAGTTACTAATTAATAAAATAACTTCAACTACGGCCGATGGATCTAGGCTTTGTGAAATTAGCTCTGCGCAGTGGCGTTTTCATACAATTTTTTCTATTGCGCATCAAAACAATGCCTGGATCCGTTGACCATGTTGTACTATAATTAAACAGTATTCATGTTGTAAGGGTCCAAAATAAATTGCCCCATTTTAAGCCCCAATGTTATGATCTAGTTTAATATTGTAATCTCAATAATATGTAAAGATGAGAAAGGGAATGTATGGAGCTCTGATATAGGTTAAAAATTGCCTTTGTCGAGATCGCCCCTTCTATATGGTGCATCAACATTAAAGACTAACAAGACAAAGTACAAACTAAAATTAGCACAAATGGTAATTAAAATAAAGTAATGTACAAGTTGCTAGTCGCAAAAGTCGATTCATTGTGAGAGTTACCAGATCTGAACAAGAGCCTAGAGAGTAGTATTATAAAATCTAGAGAGTAGTCACAAAAGTTGATTCATTGTGAGAGTTACCATATCTGAACAAGAGCCTAGAGAGTAGTATTATAAAATCTAGAGAGTAATATCTGTATGTTAAATGTAATTGGGTGAAAAAATCTAATGCATTCAGAGATAAAACTGCGTTGGAATCTGATGTGAGCTTTGAAAACTGAGAACTAAATTAACTCGTCGATTTTGGGTGACTGTACCAAAAATGTATTCTCTATGTCTTAAAATGTTGTGGTGCAAATGTGTGAAAGCAATATTAACTTGTAATCGTAAGTCAGAAATATTTTTGCTTCAAAATAGAAAAGTTTCACGATGAAATTGTCATCGATATGACTCATAACCAGAGCTTAGTTGTATCAAATAGTGCAAATCTCATCCATCCATATATTTTTGATAAAGCATAATGTCATATAAACTTGCCAGCTGTTATTTTAGATTCCATGAGAAATAATTGTGAAGGTGTTGTTGTGAAGTGTGTTTAGGTAGTCTTTTATCAACAATATTATAGATTTAGGGTCAGCGCAGCAAAACCGTCCTCGGTAAATAACAGCTCGCGTCGTTATTTTGTTTAGCATTTTGACGTTTTTCGTGATGAATGATCGTAAGTTTTTGTGACTTTATTAGAATAGAATAGAATAGAAAAACACTTTATTGTACACAAAAGAAACACATAATAGGAAAATACACAAAGACAAGTAAGTAGGTACAATGGGCGGCCTTATCGCTAAAAGCGATCTTTATTACTAAGTGCAAAGGGTATAATTCGGTTAAACTTGAAACTTTTTTGTCACGCGGACCGAATTTAGCTTTGATTTTGTACGTCACGTTATATCTATGATATTGTTGATATAAAGAGTCGAAGGCGTAAATGGTATAAAATAAGGATTGCAGAAGGCATCCGTCATGTACTATATTGATGGTTGTATGAAATAAAAGCAATAGCGTAAAATTAGCAAGTAGGTTAGGCTGCATTTATTAGATAAAAAAATTAGTTAAATTTTTTTGCCATTTTCAAGCCCTTATATTTTAACACTAATTAGTACCAACGGTACATCACAAAGGTGATTGATCTCTGATTACCCTGATACCTAAACATTTTATAAGAAAATGTGATTGAGTCAGTGATAAAACAAACCGCAAAATGCCATCACTAATGTTATTTTACACTTTTTCCAAATATGTATTGGAATATTTTAATGCTAATTAATTTTGAAAATATCTCAAACTGCATGTAAATAATTTTATGATGCAATAAATAACTTTAACACTATGGCTTATTTTGATTTACCAACCCTAAGAGATGCATAGATACTCAAAAATAGTTTAAATATAGTGCGAATTGTAGCGACTGGCACTTCCAGTTGTCTACGAGAGGCCAGAGCGGCCACCCGATGTCGGCGTCTACAATAGGCGGAAATTCGTGTTTATGCCCCAGAAGGCCAAGAAACGTTCTTGGCGATCCAGATGACGATATCACCATCGCCAACGGCGAAGTGATATCGTCTAGTCATGATAGTTAGGTACTTCACTCCGGCAACAGCCCAAGCCGAGGCTCGTACCTATTAGAGGTGCCCTTGCGCATGTGGCCGTAACTTCTCTCTAGGCGCCTCGGCACCTTCAGTGCCCGTGCTTCAGTGTACACAGCCCTGTACATTTAATTATAAACCTCTAAAAGTTATGAACTGGAGATTGTTTTTGGTCAATTTCATTGTCTAACATACTGTTCTGTTGAATGGTTTTTGAAAAAACCCTCGAAAAAAAGATTTCTGATCAATATCTGCTAATCTAGTTCCTACTTGATAGTAAACTCATAGGTATGGGTATTATTCTATAGGAATGTAGCAACATTTAAAATAGGATGAATAAATAAAACATGGTTTGGCGATGACATTAATCTATTTAATATATAACAGACTTAAATACAATCTTACTCTCCGTATCATTCTAGTTATTTTCGATACACAAAGCACACATCTCTGACTAACAATAAATACACTGTGTAACATTGGAATATTTTCTAATCTAATGACGTTAAAAACGAATAAATTACTTTAGTGTGGACATGACACAAAACGACTCAAAAACTTCAATGAAATTTGATAACACAGCATGCGTATCTAAAAACGAAGGAACTATCTAAAATTATCAATTCATTAACGCGAAAAGCAAGCGATGTTTAAAATATAACCAACCCTGTGTTCTGTTATTGACACAAAATAACAACGAAAAATCAATACCAAACAAAATAATTCCATACAAATATATATAAATTAATTATAGGGGCAAACTACCTACACAAGTAATATCACTGAATTGTAACTACGATAAAGTGAGTAAAGTTTACGCTAATAAGTGCATGATTTAAATACATTCACACAAGTTATGGTAACTGATAACAACATTTTGTGCAGCATTCTTTGCGTGAGCTATTGAAAAACTGCTTCAAATAACCACTTTTATATCGGTTAAATACATTGGCACATCCCAAACAAATCCATTCAACATATTGCAAAACTTTATACCGCACTAGCAAACCCAGCGAACTCCGTTTCGCCACCAGATGCCACCAGATTTTTCCTGAATTTTCTTTGCTATAAACCTCACGGAGCCCGAGACCTTTCCAACGAATGCAAAACCGTGGAAATCGGTTCGTGCGTTCTGGAGTTATAGCGTCAGGAAGGAAAACCCGACTTATTTTTATATAGTAGATTTACACGCATGGCAAACCCTGCTGCCAAACTCTTGTTCTCTCGCTTGCACGTTAAGGCTCAATGCACATTGAATTGGGAAGCGACGCGTCAATCATCACGTCATCTAGCGGGCCGCGCTGGCTCGAGCGGTTCATTCTTCAAGCGTTTCTATATCTTATACCATTGTTCATAAGGTTTACAATGGCTTGCTATAAAACTAATTGACGCGCGCTAGCCAATTCAATGTGGCTTGAGTTGGCCGTGGCTTGCCAAGCGTCTAATCGGCGGTAATAACATTGATGATCAATGATACAATTTCGATCTGTTTTCCTGTGCCAACAAATTGTCCTTATTGGACTCAACAGTGCCCATCTTGATAATAACGTTTAAAAACCTGCTACATATGACATGTAAGCTTAACATTATTGTGTTACCTTATGGTACTCAACAAACTTGAAAGTTGGATTACACGCTCGTAACACTCATTGCAGTCTGTCTATGCTTTTTGGTCACTCTTTTGGGTCATTGTAAATGTAAATCAGAGTGAATCTCGCAACAAAAAACCGTGTTGCTAGGTCATATTGAGCGTGTAACAATCTTTCAGCCTAAGCACGATTGGTTCAAAATGTCAAAACCATAAATACCATTATCCTTCTAAAATATCTGCCGTAATTTTTTGGTTTAATTTATTGGTTACTAATAAGAGAGCAGACAGTTAGAAGTGAATGGTTAAGTAAAAAAGCCTATTGCGAGTGCTCGCCTAATAAGTGAAAAGCTACAAAAAACCGCGCCCTTCAGCACTATTAAACTAATTTACCAAGTATTTGTATAAATTCATTTCTTTATTCAGAATTGCAAATACTATAACAAAATGTCGTCATGTTTCGTATTCTAAACATGTTTGCATAAATTCGTACTGCACATAATAAAAAAAACGTCAAACAGGGTCACGACTATATCCCCAAGGCGCGGTAGACATTCTCTCAGATCTTTACATTCCAGATCCTTTGAAGATGTCTAAGGGGGTAGTCAGACGGGGGTGCACATAATACAAGCAATGAATATATTCAAACGTCTCTGGACATCTTCAAATGATCTTAAATGCTTGAAGATTTGAGAGAATCTACCTGTTTTGTCCATTTTGTTAAAGGGCGCGATAAAGTGTAGTTTAAGCCTAAGAGTATGTACAGAGCCGTTGGACTCAAATTCACTAATTTCACAGACTAGTTTCATTGTAATGGCGATCACCACATGTGCGTTTCCCGAATCTCGCTGATGATCTGGCCCGCACGCTGCAGTGCCTGTGGAATAAACAAACACAAGTATTTGACATTGAACCGTAAGACAAAAGAAATTGAAAAAAGCCGTAAAAATTACGACGACTGTGGCGCAGTGGGTGAAAGCCCGCTTGAGACGTAGAAGGTTGCAGGTTGGATCCCCGCCGCGGAATAAATGTTTGTATGATCTGCAAATATTAACTATGTATAATATGTATGTATTTACAAACAAAAAGTATATACAGTAGTATATCAGTTATATGGTTCCCGTAGTACAAGCTATGCTTAGTTTGGGGCTAGATGATGCTGTGTGAAATCGTCCAGCATTTTTTTTAAATACAAGTAACTTTTATGATGAATCATGTTAATATTTTGCGTAAAATTAGTTTCGCAGGTCCCTCATCGGAATTAATTTCAGAACTAACGTGTTTCATTATGCGAAACACCCACAGTTTTGGTCCGAAATGTCGCAATTGCACTTCTTGGGGTCTAAAATTCGTGTTTTGGGCTTAGTAAACCACAATTGCAATGCCAGTTAGTTGTTCATGAATTTGGGCTCCAAAAATCGCAATTTCGGTAAGTTCGTATGTCAGTTGCAACTCTGGTGACGGAGTTTGTAGGCCTTAAGGCCTCCGTCGTGGCTTAACGAATTGATAACCGGGACACACAATTCCGGTAAGTTACCTTCAACATATCCGCAGCCTCCTTCCTCCTTTGAGCGATATGTTCCGACTCGTTCAGCAGACTCTCCGCCTGATCAGACTTGTACAGATGCGTGACGAGTTCAGACTGCAAGTTGTCTTGCACGAAGTTCACGAGGAAATGCATCACCGCTTTAGGCACCGAGTCCTGGATCGACTTGCGTACTATGTAGAAGTAGGATTTTATGAGACGTTCTGGAAATAAATAATTTAGTTTAGTAAATAGGATATTTAGAACCACTTAACAATCACGCGAAAGTTACGTACGTAATATTGATTTAGAGACTGACACCGTCCTACTACAAAAAGATAAACCGTGTTTAGCGAAGCACTGACTAAAAATCTATCTCTAGGAAAATTTTCTCTAAATACTCGTACATAAAACGCTTTTTTGTGGTAACAGTTTTGTTTTGACATGTGTCAAAATGGTGTTCAACGGATGCTTAACTTCAAAGTAAGACTGACAATGTTTTGATTCATAGAGATTGGCTAAATCGTGCTAATCCTTCGAGAGAGTGGTAAGTAAAAGTAAGTTCGTATGAGTCAGTGGCCAACTCTGGTGACGGAGTTTTTAGGCCGCCTTAAGGCCTCCGTCATGGCTTAACGACTTATATAGCCGGGACCGACAATTTAACGTGCCCTCCGAAGCACGCAAGCGCTCAGATGAAAATGCCACTGGCGGTCACCCATCCACTTACAGACCGTTTCGAACGTTGCTTAGCTTCGACGATCTATCAAGAACGACTAAGAAAGCACGACCACGAGCGCTTCAGAGAGAGTGGTGGGAGATCTCGAATCAGAGAGAATGTTGACGGGATATGGAGAGTCTTTGGCCCAGCAGTGGGAAGAAATAGGTTAATAAAAATAATAATAATATAAATTGATCGTTTAGAATGTAAAATATGTTATCCAATCAAGATCCTTTTGTAGAATAGAAAGCGGGTGTAGACAGTTCCTAAAATATTAATCTATGTTCAGAGTAAATAATTGTTTAGCATTTGTGCATCTGATGTGGCAAGCATGCTTAAATTATAACATTTCATGCAACTTATCTTACAACTTAAGTCTAAAGTTTTATAAGAATGATCTTGAAAATGTTAACCTAAAAAATATACTACTACTTTATTTATAGCATCTTTTAATTTGTGAAAGATTAATTTCAAAAATTATGAGTAACGTACAAAGAGAAACATAAAAAAGCACAACGAAGAACGCATTCAACTATAGAACTGAAAATTCCTTTAAACAAAAACTTGGATAAAGTTTAGATGCTGTATTTAAAACAAAAAGAAATCAAGGCGAAGTAGCGAATAAAACTATAGTACCCTACAATCACTTGACGATGAAACACATAAAGCAATCCTACAGCTAAGCAGGGTTTCCCAAACAATCGTGTCTAATTTTCCGCATTCGGAGAAAACTATGTGCATCTCTTTCTGTTGTATGAAGCACTCATTGCACAAAGCGTTTGACCAGATTTCACAAGGTCACTGATCTCAATACTATTTGACAACATACATAATATAAATAGTACAGCCATTTATACAACCCGGTATTTCATAATTTGAATACGTGCACCATTATGATATACTTAGTACACTTGAAGAGACAAAACGTAGTATTCTCATAGGACAATACTTATTCAGGAATTTCTCGGTAGTGAATTTAAAATTAGATTTCGTTTCCAACGACCAATGAAAACAACTTTGCGGTCAGAAACACCAAAACGACCAATAAAATAGCTGCGTTTGGGAAACCCTCATAGATGATAGGTGGTCGGAAGGCAGTCAGTGCGATGGATGAAGCATTGCTTTGCACGTATCAATGCAGTTCCTCACCGACTAAATCACCCTTTTCGTTCAAATAAGTGACGGCCACGCCGTCTATAACCATGTCGCCCCTTCCACCTAGCATCAGAAAACATGCTTTTTAGACAATTCTATGACACTGCAGACATTTTACTCATAAAAAAGCCTGTTGAAATTGTTAAAACGCATTGACGCAAATTAAATAAGGAAGCATCTCCAACTAAAAGGTACCAACTGCAGGTGCATTCACGATGCGATTTTTTGTACGATTTGCTAAGCCCCGCCCATTGAACGTGCCTAACGTCGCGCTAACAATGACAAATAGCATACGATGAGCGTTTAATTCGTGAAAAATTGCCGTGCGATACGATATCGTATGGCTTGATATCGCATCGTGTAAATGCACTTTTACCCACGAGCAAGATTAAGGTGTATTTAAAACTTCCATGTTTTATTTGCGTCAAACTGAGGTGAGTGTTTGTTTTATGTGCTAGATAATCAAATATTAGAATGATTTGCGTGTATGAACTATTATATCAATTTAAAAAATTACCTAGAAAACATTATGGTTCTTACTAATAAACTTGACATAAAGTTATGTCATGCATAACCATACAAATTTTTAGTTTATGCATGACATAACTTTATGTCAAGTTTATAAGTAAGGGCCTATAGATACACCCTCGGAGACGACTAGACACACCTCTTTTTACTCTCACTTGAATGTGTTATTTATAACAAAAGTTAGCTATTTTATAATTAGTACGTGTCTCAAAACTAATGCGTGTCGAAAAGCCTAGCTTGTAAATTTCATTCCACGCAATTCGGTTGAATTATTTATGATGAAACTCACCGATGACGTCACAGTCGTGTTGTTCCCGGTCGGAAAGTTTCCGTGACGTCTGACTCGGTACCTCTGGGAGTAAGTTGACTGGTTTCTGTGGAGTAAGTACTTTGTTCTCGGGTGTTCCATTCATCTGTAAAATAATATAATTTAAGATCTTGTTCTTGTTGTGTCACTTGTTCGATACACTGAGATGAAATAATTTTAAATGCGCGCCTTATTGAGGCTGCTTTTCTGCAGTGGACAAATTTTACATTCTACGACATGCAGGCTTCTTGATGTGCGTATAAATACAGGGTGTAAAAAGACGAAGCCGAAAGGGGTAGGTACAGCATCCCAACACACAACCAAATCCAAAAGGATTTTCCGAAAAAATCATTATATCCGGAGAAAATAGCGTTTGCAGTGTACTGTTTGCGTATGTTTTTTTTACGTAGATTGCTGAATTTTGAATTAGTTTTTTTCTTTCATAAATGAAATTATTAGGTAGGTATGGCCTTATTATGTCGTACTAGTAGTAAATAGCCGAAAATAACATAACATGACGAAGGTAAATCAAAAAATTTTTTTGCGTTTTTTTTTCGCTTAATATGTTTAGAGTCATGGTCTGATTGCAACCCCTCAGTTTTCAGTAGCAGTCTTTTTACACCCTGTATAATAAAAAGCGTACGTGTGGTGTGACTGGAGATTCGTTGCTGTTGGCCGACTGTGGAGACCTTTCTTGTCCGTCTGTGATGGCAGGAACATGCTGCAAATTTCAAATATTTTGGTTAAAGAAATTGTTCGTAGATATTTGTTTTTTCGTAATCTTAGATTTATTATACAGGGTTATTTGTAAAACAACGGTAACCTCACAGGACTATCATCATAAACAACAACTTTTGTTCTATGACTTTTTACAAAACATAATACATTTACCAAAAACAAACATTCTAGATTTCGTTTTCCTATCTAAAACATTGTCCTATCGAGCACATTTTGGCCCCCGCCGCCCTAACCCCGCTCCCTTCGCCTTGTACTATCGCTTTCTTTTGTTTCTTATAGACTTCGTAACATTTAGAGCGTTCAATTTAAATATTTTTATTTTTGTATGACAATCTGATGAAAAAAATTAATGATGAATTTTTAAAAGTCATAGAACAAAAGTTGTTTCTTATGATGATAGTAATACAGTCCTGAGAGGTTACCGGTGTTTTACAAATAACCCTGTATTTACGAGGTAGCGTTTGCATACGTTGAACTCTGACTGAGGGACATATAAACGTATCAAGTATATACTTGGTGTAGTAATATAACAAATATCAGTGTTCATATTATGTAAAACAGAAGACAGATTTTTCAATATCTGAAGAACAATTATGGCTTTTTAATATAAAAGATTATGCTGACGCTGCACCGTATAATACCAGACGTTATAAAAAATAACACAAAAAATTAAAAAATACAAAACATAAAACAAAATATGATAACTAATGTAAATTAGCGAATGTACGAAAGAGTACCACATAGTATTCAAAAGCTGACACATACATTCAGTATGGATTCTAATGAGACTTGTCACAGTATAGATAAATTCCTTTTACTAGTAAATAAAATAATAAATATTTTATTTTATTTTTATTAGGCACAAAAACAGTTAACTAATCAATACATTCACACAATCAGTGGACATTATATCTATACTAATATTATTAAGAGGAAATATTTGATTGTTTGTTTGTTTGAAATGAATAGGCTCCGAAACTACTGGACCGATTTGAAAAATTCTTTCACTAATAGAATCCTACATTATCCCCGATGAACATAGGCTATATTTTATCCCGGGGAAGTGAAGTTTTCCCGAGGGATTGCGGGTAACACCGCGGCGGACAGCTAGTAATATATAATGCTGAACACATAGACGCTAGGATGTATCTATACTGTGATGGTTAAACATTTTACCTGGTTGCTCTTTTCCCATATACTTGCCAAGAATACTAGCAGTGATCCTCTTTCGCCCATTTGCCGTAGGATCAACTACAAAGAGTATCTAGTTATTGAGGGAAGATTGAGTACATATTGTATTATACAGAAATCAACTAAGCCCAGATGGATTTTAGTGTGGTTGTTATATAAAGTGAACCAGTGAATTTTAGAAATCGAATACTTACAGGTATATTACGAGACGCTCGTCACATTGTTCTAAACGAAAAGGATCATGACTCTGTTTCCAAGGCACGGTAGACCTATCTGATTTTTAAGCGTTTCAAACAAGATACGTGCTTCTCTATACAGTGTGGCGCCCAAGTGGCGATTTTCTTTATTCACAGAATTATCCTTGTGTAAAAAAAATACGGTAAGTATATTCTTTGATTGTGGAAAAAAGAAAAAACCTTCAGATTTGTCAGTTAACGTACATTTTCTATAGCATTATCCCACTAATATAATAAAGCTGAAAGTTTGTGAGTTTGTTTACATGTTTGTGTTTCAATCACGCCTAAACCAGCGAACCGATTTGTATGAAACTTGGAATAGGCGTAGATAGTGACTACGTACATAGTGACTTGTAATAGCAAATAAGCAATTTAAAATGCTGGTACCACGCGGGCGAAGCCGCGCGCAGTAGCTGGTCTCTAGTAAGTGTAAGCACTTACTAATTCTTATTTACTTATTACTCACCTGTAAGCCCTGGTATTGCAACGTGAAATCTTAGTGTTGCAATTTATATTTTACAGTGCACGAAAATCACCTCCTTGAAACGCACTTTCAATCCCTTCACAGCACCGTTAAGGGTCGATTCACATCTGACCGAAGATCCGTCGCGGATTATCGGTCGCGGAACGCCAGAACTGACAAATGTATAGAAAAACACTCGACCGTTCACACTCAACCGATGATACGTTAGTCCGTCAAGTGTGAACGGTCGAGTGTTTTTCTATACATTTGTCAGTTCTGGCGTTCCGCGACCGATAATACGCGACGGATCTTCGGTCAGATGTGAATCGACCCTTAAACAACTAGTGACAAACCAACTATTGACACAACAATACCCGTGGTTACCTGGTTAGTACCCATGCAGGTAAAGTAATAAATATAATAAATACTCTGAACAGTGTGGCTACCGGCGACTGTGCGGGACGTTTCTGTCGGTACATGGGGCTGTCCTCATCTGTAGACTTGAGTAGGCCGGACACTAGCGCCGCCTCGCGGTGGAAGTCGGGATGTTTCGTGTTTATGTAGGCTAACTCGATCGCCACAAGATTCTCCACCTAGATTAGAAAATTGAATAAAGCGACGATTTCCCTGTAGGGTGTTGTTATCTCAAATCCATATTGCATTATACAAAGACTGAACAATCTCGGCCCAAATAAACTTGAGATAACACAATACATTTATTGCCAAATAAAAAGAGCACACATACACAACAAAAGTAACAAAAACAGAAATAGAAAATATTCGGTAATTGGGCTGGACTCGGCTCTAAACCACGCACATGGTGCGTTGTGCTGGTTTTCCAGCCCAGTCATATGACAGCAAAATGTAGTTTAGTAGTTTGGTTATCTAAGCTACGGATTTGTTAGTCCATGGCTTAATGCAAATCATATTTTTAATTGGCAGATTAATAACACCGGTATTCACAAACATTACTATGAGGTCTCACAGTGCGCGAGGACGCACAGTGTCCCAAAAACCTACTGATTTTGGGACCCTGTGCGTCAGCGCGCACTACGAAACGTCAAAGTAATGTTTGTGAATACCGGCATTAGAAGTTAGCATTCCATACACGTCAGGTTTCAAGCACCCATTAGAATACCAACTAGTTTCTTCGCGATGTTTTTCACCGTTTCAGTACTGGCATTGCAACTAGCGAAATTATTTGTAAAATTAATGAGTTACCATAGAGTTGGTAGCCGGCAGTCTGGTACGCAGCAGTTGAGTGACCACATCGACAATACGTTGATGCAGGCGCGGGAACCGAAGCATTTCTTGCTGCACCTCCGTACCGCAATGTTGAACTATACGCTGCATTTCTTCATGCACCTGGGAATATTATAACGATAAAATCACGACACTGTAGTCCTAGAGCGCAAGAAGTCAAAATGTATATCAATTTGAAAAGCGGTAACCGAGAAACCATAACTATGGGCTTTTAATAATTTACTAATGACGCAGTTCCAAGCCTCTAATCGAGCCTGCAATAACATGACTTCTGTGGCGCAGTTGGTGAAAGTCCGCTTGGGACGCAGAAGGTTTAGGGTTCGATCCCCGCTGCGGTATAAATGTTTGTATCTTAAGGTGGGTGGGTGTTTCTTAGCGATGGGCGATTGCTTCAAAAAAAAACAATCGAATGAATCGAAAATTGTGCTAGTGCGCATTCGATTGTCGATTCAGTAGTTCCTCACCATGATTATTCGAATAACAATCGACAAACTACTAACTACTATACGCACGCACACTTGCGTTGCGTGCGTGAACTGCGGAAGGCCGCGCGGGGCGGTGCATGCGGGGGCGGGACGGTGTTGCGTCGATTGTTTAGCTGTGTAGCGCAGCGGACGCCCGACGCAAATACTGATAGTAATACGTACGAATATAGTACTAAGTGCGTTGCGCGGCAAATATGTAGTTAGAGTTGGTGACAGTCATTGTCGCCCGCCGTACGCGCCGTCAGTCGATAACAATCGACTAATTTCGATTGTTATCGACTTTTATCGAATGAACCGAACAATCGACTGATTCGATAAAATAAAGTAATAATCGCCCATCGCTAGTGTTTCTATGTATATCTATTTACTACTATGTATGGCCTCGTGCCTTCGAGGCCAGATGATGCTGTGTGAAATGTCCAGCATTATTTATTTAAAGAGATAATGATAGATACGAATGATAATCAATATTTCTTACCAATTCAACACATCTAAGCGAGGGGTCTTCCAGCCGTCGGATCTGCCGTTTCACGAGCAGTTCAAATGAGACTTCTGGCACGAAGAGCGCGGGGCGTGGGCCAGTCGCGTT
This sequence comes from Epirrhoe alternata, assembly GCA_963565295.1. Classification (NCBI taxonomy): domain Eukaryota; kingdom Metazoa; phylum Arthropoda; class Insecta; order Lepidoptera; family Geometridae; genus Epirrhoe; species Epirrhoe alternata. Next base: position 3,042,264 of record OY751381.1, on the reverse strand, counting down.
TCTGATCGCCGTCAGGATATCCATACGGGTTAGACCTGGAAGATATAAATATATTGCTGGACATTTCAAACAGCATCATCTGGTGCCAAATTAATCACAAAGTATGAGAACTAGTAGTAGGCTGAATTTAATAGGTCTGCCACCATACAAAGTTAGAGAAGAAATAAAGTCTTGATAACATACAAATATTTCTGTCAACTCTCTTCTTATGATACTGCTCCACCTACGATTTAGAACTGATATTGTAACGGACGTATGGCTTACTGAACATTCAAATTCAGTCAAATATACTGTAAGAAGCCGAACTTTCTGTCGGCTCCATTTTTAGTTGTGTTTGGTGTAAAGTTAAAGTACCTAATTGTCGAGGTATGGTTTTTTACCGAATATTCGACCGATATCTCCGGCTAATAAGCTCCTATCCTAGATAAATATCCTATACACAATTCAATTTTCCAATATACTTTTTGTGCCCTCGACAGTCGAAAAGACAACACCGTCGTGTCAAATATAAGAACTCACCGACTAGCGGATGTATAGAATCCAGTGTCCGTCCAAAGGTCTCATGGAAGATATAACAGATCCTGGCACCTCCACACAGCTCAGTTGTCTCAATATTCCGCGCTGTGCCTTCTATAGTTGAACAGTAGGCGCTGGCGAATTTAGTGATGATTTGTAGGAGTGTTTGAGACTTGTCTGATACATCTTCTCCGTATGAGTTGAGCAAGGATTGGAATTGGGAGATCATTACGTTGACACGCACCTGAAATTTTAATCAATTTAAAAAAAACAAAGAGCCGGACATTTCACACAGCTACATCTAGCCCCAAACTGAGCAAAGCTTGTACTATGGGAACCAGATAACTGATAAATACTACTTATATACTTTTTGTTTGTAAATACATACATATTCACACTCAGACCCCAGATAAATATTTGCAGATCATACAAACATTTATCACGCGGCGGGGATCGAACCCGCAACCTGATGCGTCCCAAGCGGGCTTTCACGAACTTCGCCACAGAGGTCGTCGAAATAAAATATCTTCGTATTTTCCTACGCAACATAATTCTTGTTCTATTATCTAAGTTTAGTTTAGTTTCTAGACCAAGTAGAGCCAGGATAAGAGTACCCTAAAGGCGCGACCTGACTAAAACTGTAAGTGTAGGCAATGAATTGCAATAATTGTTTACCTTCAATTCGGGCAAGCAGTCCCTAATATGGTGCATAAGTAGTCTGTTCAGTGTCTTGGCCAAGTAAGGTGTTCCGTTGCGCGACGCAATGGTTGGGTACTTCCGTTGTAGGTATGTCGCCTCGTCTTTTAGTGCATCCTACAAAAAAGAAAAGTTAAATTACTTTTCACTGAAAAGAAAACGGCAAATGGAAAAGAGGACTGGTGGGACATGGCAGGGTGCAAACAATTCAGGGAGACCTTTGCCCAGCAATGGGAAAGTATAGGTTAAAAAAAAACATGTTACGGTCGTAGGTTCCAATTTTTTTTTTTATTTTTTTTTTTATTTATTTATTCAGTATACAGACTACATAATTTCTATTGATATTGTGCCTGAAAACCATATTAGGTTTGAGTAGGCACTCACATTCGTCTAAATTATGTTTAACACTCTCTCTAACAAATCTCGCGTGGATCAAGTTTTTGGTCCAATTTTGGTAAATGTCTGTCTTTTGAGTTATACATTACAAAAATCGTAACACAATCTTGAAAGTATTATTTATCATTTGTCCATATTTGTGTTCTAAGCGATTGCAATTAATTAAATTCATGGAGCATGAAGGCTTAAGCTTTGTTGAATTTATATCCCCCAATTAGCGTAAATCATTAGCATAACTTTGGTTATGCTAATGTATGAATGTTGAAACAATAGCTGGGTAAAAATACTTGTCAGTTCTACTCTCTGCGTAAGCTGACCGATAATATAACCGCAGAAATATCGCGGTTAACTATTATATAACAAAGTGATGTACGATTTTACAAGCTTTTAATTAACTTATAGTGTCTACACTTCTACACTAATATTATAAAACGGAAAGATTTGTTTGTTTTTTTGAATTGAATAGGCTCCGAAACTACTACCGATTTGAAAAATTCTGTCACCATTACAATCCCACATTATCCCTGATGAGAATAGGCTATATTTTATCCCGGGAAAGTGAAGTTTTCCCGAGGCACCGCGGGTAACACTGCGACGAAGAGCTATTATCAAATAAATGTTTGTCTGGGTCAAATCTTGCAAGATGAATTTGACCCACTTCCTGGTTTACGAATAAAACTGAATTTTGGTATACTTTGATGACAATGCAATATTATTGTAACAGTAACCTGATCTGATGATGGAGTCAGGAGTTGTTCAACGGATATCTTTAGTGAAAATCAGTAAAATATTCCACTCTGGCTCATTAAAAGCTTTTTATATTTTTTCAACATAAACTTATTTCGAAATAATACGTATAAAACATACCGTAATAGTTTTCTTATCAATAATGTCTTGCTGAGATCTGTTGACGACACCGATGATGCCGAGCTTCACTGGGATAACACGCCCGCATAGAATATCGATCGCATCAGTACCTGGAAATATTCAATCGTGAAAAAACTTGTCTTTACATAGAGAGAAAGAAAGAAAAACATTTGGTACATTCACACACTATGAAAGAGAAAAATAAGAGCGTCAAAATCTTTACAGATGAGTCATACAGCGCCAAGAGGCAACCTATGTCTACTCTACTCAACGTAATGTCTAATGTCTGTGTGTTGCGGTGGAGTTTAAACTAATAGAAGTTTCGTGAGTCGAACTTGCATAAAAATATAGTCAATTTAAAGACCGAGAATTTTTTTATACAATGAATCTTCATAAAATTACGAGCGTGAGAGAATATAAAATATGCCGCTTTTAAGAAGAAACTGATAGAAAGATGACCATTGTTCTTTGCCCAGTATTGTTCATTTCGAAACGGCGCATATGAATTTAGTTTCACTTTTATTTAAAGTCAACAAGCAATTTTCCAGTCATGTTTGATGATAGAATTTTGTTTATAAAATAGGAAGAGGAAGAACATACAAACAGGTCATGTCAGGGTCTGATTTCACCAGAAAGAGATCGTATGGCTATGGGCCATTGTGTTGGATAATGGAGCTATGGAAGGCGCAGTCTGAATGTACGAAATCCAATTTGCTTTATTGACTGTCGCCACGCTATCTGTCCAAAGATTATCATAATGCTATATTACGTATAACAAAATATATAGATAAACTTGAGTGACAATCTGTGATACGCGATTGGTATTAGAAATGGTTTGATATTGTAAATTGTTTTGTTACTTATAATATTTATTGCAAAAAATATGTGTTATATGAATTCCCTGACTAGAGGATTAGAAGTTCGCAATACCTGAAATATTATCGCTATCAAACGGTCAGTAATCAATATACTTTATCAGAACCCATATCACGAGATATTTCCTATTGAATTAAGTGAATAGTCACTTTGATAGTATTAGATTTATCGGGATTATATAACTATGCCACAATGATTTACAGAATCCTGCGTTTTCTTTCCGTTTCAGAGTTCCGTTTTGATTAATGTATTTTAAGGGATACAATGAAAAGTTTTTTTTTTTTTTTTTTTATCCAATATTTATGCTAACTCTAAAAATCAGGGTAAAATTTTGACTAAGAGCCTAAGGTCGTCACTTGCCAATTCAATGTGCATTGAGCATAAAAAACAGAATGGGCAAAGAATCAAGACAGGAAATTTGTAACACACAATGAACTATACATTGAGCCAATAAACTGCACCAACAACAAATTATCTGATAAGTGGAGCGAAGTTTTTTCTAAGGATGGACTTTGCACATCATTCAAACATGCTGATTAGTAAAAAAAACTTAGGCCTTTATAAATACAAGATGATTTATACAGCGTCAGGAGGCAACCTATGCCTACACTCAATGGGATGCTGGTAGTGCCTGGGACATTGTTTAAGATGGAATAGGCTTGCCCAGCACCTAAGCAGTCCCCTCAGCTTAATCTGCCTTATCCACTGTTACTACTATTATTAGTATTACTGATATACTGTTTTTGTTTGTAAATACCCAGACCCGAGACAAATACTTGTAGATCATACAAACATTTGTCCTACGGATTCGAACCCGCAACCTTCTGCGTCGCAAGCGGGCCTTCGCCCACTGCGCCACAGAGGTCGTCATAGGTCGTATAGTCTGTGGTTGTGCAATAAAATACGTAATACGTCCGCCTATTTAAAGCTTTTGACAAATTTTTTTTGCTGTTAATTATATGAATTGTTTTATCATTTTACGACCTCTGTGGCGCAGTGGGTGAAAGCCCGCTTGGGACGCAGAAGGTTGCGGGTTCGATCCCCGCCGCGGGATAAATGTTTGTATGATCTGCAAAATATTTCTCTCTGGTTTGGGTGTTTCTATGTATATTATGTATGTATTTACAAAAAAAAAGTATATAAGTAGTATATCAATTATCAGCCTGCGTACTATGGCGATTGATTTCTATTCTACCCTAGAAAGTAAAAAAGCAAATTCTTCAGTTGATTCTAATCTACGATCTCGGATACTCTCCGAGCGTGGCGAATGAGGCAGTCTAGGATCTCGGCTAGACAACCATAGACAACTCCTTTCCATAGCAACGGAGGTTGAACGGAGAGCCCATTAGTGATGGATTTTTACGTTCATTCTTTTCATCCGAGCAACGTTCCATTTTACGTAATACATTTAATCGAGTGGTTCGATTAGTTTCTAAATAGTAAGTAATCGGAAAAAAAACGTAGAACGGAACGAAATTTTGACATTGTTTTTGTCATTTTCATGTTTCTTTCAAAATAATGTAAACAAAGCTGCAAAACGTGAAAATCCGCTAAAAATGTCTTAAAAACTAAATATCTACATAAATGGACTTGTTTTTCATGCTGCTAAAAGCAAATAATGTCTAGGAGCTGACTATCTATAGATTTTATAGGTAAGTCTTGTCTAAATTTTAACCTATCAATCGAATCCCGGTTGTTTTATCAATTGATTTTGCGTTTCATAAAACTAATATGCTAACTTAACATTATACGAGCTCTTGACGGTAATGGAAACATCGTGAGGAAACCCGGAGCTGTACTCAGCTCCACACGTATTGACGTTATGTTTCCTGTGGATAAAAGCAGATTTATCAGAGGATGTTTTATGTGCTGGGCACGACGGATCCATCTCAAACAATGTCCCACCCAGGCACTATTACAGTATCGATGAGTGTAAGCACCTATGCCTACACTCATCGGGGTACTACCTTGGCCTTCTGATGCAGTATAAATCAAGTGAAAATCGTTTATTGTTTCATGTTCTTACATAGAAGTCTTAATTTATTTATTTACCAAATAAAAGCCCGGATGGGGCATTGTATTACCACTAGGTGGTACAATTTTATAAGTACTAAGATGTAAAGGCCTACATTATATTATTTCGATATGTTTCAGGAAATCGATCAAAAGAAGAAATTTAGAAGGTATCAAGTGAATAAGAGACCATTCAGACAGTTCATAAAATCTTGAAGTTTTAATCAGGTAAATAAACAAGTACACTGTAATATTTCAAACTAAGAAAAATAGGTTCCCTATGTAGCCATTGGATCGCACAACATTTAGCAACAATGCTACTGTGTGTAGTCTCCTCCGGTGTGCCAGGGACAGAATTTTTGTAATCTGATCCACTTACTAACCATATCTCCAGTGCATAATATCTATAATCCCCTAAAAATAAAAAAAATACTAATTATTATTATCATTTTGTTACAGATTGGGAAGGTCACAGATAAGATGGAGTTTCTACGACATAAACAAACAACCATCATTCAACCTGATAATGCCCACAGCTGCTGGGTGTAAGTCTCCTCTCGCTCGGTTCCATGCCACCCTTTTACATTGTTGATAAATTCTACGCTTTGTCGTCTGACTAAGCAATGGGCTGGTGGTCTGCTCCGAGAAGAAATAAGAATAATAATAATTTCCTATGTATGTAATAATAATAAATAAAAACGTGCTATTTTTACTGTTTGTATTAATAAAATAAACGCCCGTGACTTCGGTCACGTCATACCAACATACAAATTTCATGTTTCCAGGACATAAGGAGTTAGGCTAAAGGTTGCTCTGTCAGCCAAACACCAAAGCTTTAATTATAATAGATGTAGGTACCTAGGTTAGGTATAATTAAAACTAACCTAACCTCTCCAGCAAAAAGTTTTAATCAACACAAAACCTGCAGAATAAACCTAAATAATCAAGATTAGGTGGATATTAAAATGAACATTACTTCACCAACCTACTAGGTAGACAGATATTAGGTAGGTACAAGTTAAACCACATAATAACAAGTTCTATGTAGGCAGGTATTCAGCGTGATAAATGTTTGTATGATCTGCAAATATTTCTCAGTTTTGGGTGTTTCTTTGTATGTTATGTATGTACCTATTTACAAACAAAAAGTATTTAAGTAGTGCAGTTATCTGGTTCCCATAGTACAAGCTTTGCTTAGTTTGGGGCTAGATGATGCTGTGTGAAATGTCTAGCATTAAGTATTTATTTATCCTTTATGTACTTCGAACTGGGCTGGAAGATCCTGAGAGGTGCAGAATCCTTATTTCATGGCACAAAATGTATTCCACCGCTTTCCGGTTCACTTAGTTGTTTCTCATTCACAATTCTTTGTCTGGCTTGGAAATGCTCTCTGGCTCACGAACGTTAGTTTTCTGAAGATACCTATCATTTATATTCTTCAAATGATGACGAAAACTAAGCGAAAACATTTTTTTGGGGCTTTTTTAGTAATGTAAATCACCTTTCTAGGTCACTGGAGGCGTAGACTATTTGAGAAGATTGTAGATCTCAAAACTCTAATCCTAAATGTCAAAAATAGAAAGAAACTATTCCCCATGCTCGCACAAGACGGCCTTTTTCTAGGAAGATTAGAAACAATTCTTTAGATTCTTTCTAGGGAACGCCATGCTCTCAGGTTTCTATTCTACTACTATAATCCACACTCTAATGTCATTACTGTCATTTCTTTCTATTCTCCGGTACCTAGACAATCCCCATGCTACGCCGGCTGGTTCCCATAGTACAAGCTTTGCTTAGTTTGGGGTTAGATGATGCTGTGTGAAATGTCCAGCATTAAAAAAAAAAATATTACCTGCATCCATAAGATCAAGTTTAGTGACAACAGCGAGGGTCCTTCTTCCATCAGGATCGACTTCCTTCGACATCTTGATGGCTTCGCTAGTTGCCATGTCAGTGTTCGCCGCCGTGACAGCGAGGATGATGGAATTAGGATTGCCGATGTATTTGATGATCAACTTGGTGATCTGGTTTTCGATGTCCTCTGGCTGATCACCTATTGCTACCTGTTGTGAAGCATTAAACTTGTCAGAACTTCGATCAAAAATATGGTCAGCGTCCTCGGTAAATAACAGCTCGCGCTGTTATATTGTTAGCATTTGGGTGGATCAACTTTTTAGTGTCATGAATCAACTTTTTGTGTAAAAAAATAAATGTTGAAATATTGCTATAATTTCACCTAATATTGTTAAATAAATTTCTGCAGTTTATAATTCTACTACAAGCACCAAAAAATTTTGTCGTATTCATGGATTTTTATGCCCTTATTCCAAAAGTGGCTCCCAAAAATGTCACCTAACTAGCAATGACGTATTATGGTAAAAAGTGCAAAAAAAACAATATTTAAAAAAGTTAATCTGTTTTAATGTGAACTATAATTCAATTAAATCAATCTGGCATAATCAAAATTGGAATAAACTGTCTCAATTTTTTTTAAATATACCTCATTGTGTCTCTGGGGTCACTAAATGAAAGAAATTTTATTTACTTTTCTTGTAATTCTGTTTCTAGAAACGTCAGAAAAATGCACTTTTTACATCACTATTGTAGGATATTCTTCAAACTTTTGTCATACAATATTTTGTATAATAACCTTTACTTTTTCAGTAAACTTGCTAACAATGTCAAAATTTTTGGGGACACTACGTTAGCCCGGAGACATACTTGGTGACTCCAGAGACATAAATGGTACAATGCCATAGGCAAAATACAGTATGATAACCCATACAAGGTACAAAAATATCTTTTAAATGTGACAGCCAGTTTACTTTTTATAGTTAACATGGAAAATAAACCCCTAACCTAACAAATAACTCACTTTTCTCTAAAATTAATGATAAAATTTAATGAAAATGGTGGTTTTCATTTATATAAACAGTCATCTGCGTAGACAACCAGTCCTCAATTGCATTTTTTACAAAATAACTTAAATCTCGCTTAATAGAAGACCAAGAAAGGTTTTTGTAGATGAAATGTAATTTCTGGCGCATTGGATCGTTGCTCGTCTTGAGCGTAGTTATTTTACTACTAACTTACAGACTGCAGATATCTTTTAGAACAAAAGGCCAAAAATAATAATTTTACTACCTGTAGATTCATCAAAATCATCAACCTTTCATCCCGTGGGATGAGAAATGATGTGCCAGAGCTGTAGTCAGTCTGGCCAGCCTGGGTATTGGCCTTTCTTCAATTCTGCCATTTGTCTCTGTCCTGTTACTATGCCGTCGATCTATTTTTTATGTGATGACGACCATCACTCTTTTTACTATCTCTGGGCCACCACTCGTTTACACCTCTGTTATCGCCGCACCTGGCCACTTGTCCTGCCCAAACAACTCCATTTGAGCCCCAATAACCACTTGTGTGTGTGTTTCGGTATCGAGGGCTCGATAGATCTAAGAGTGTAATACCGAGCATTGCTTATTCCATGGCTTCCAGTGCGACTCTGACCTTGTGCAGTCTCATTCGTGAGTTGGCACCATAATTTCATAGTTAGCGGACTCAATTACAACTCTGCTACTGCTTTCATCACCGCGTCTGGCTAGTCCTGCCCAACCAACATCATTTGAGCCCCAATAACTACTTGTGCAGCTCGAAATTTTGGCTTGTTTATTCTGAATTTCGGTATTGGGGTCACGATCGTACCAGTGTGATTGATACTGAGCATTTCTGGCTCTATAGCTCTCGGTGCGACTTTGATCTTCAGCATAGTCTCCTTCATGAGCGTCAATGTCTCAGCACCTGATGTTATAGTTGGCAGATCTTATTTCCAATGGCAATGAACCGAGGCACTGGAGATATTCGATATAATTTTAGGTGGCCATGTTCATCTTCAAGATGTGATCACGCATCTCTAAAAGTAAGCCTGAAGCTTTCTAAAGATCTTTTTTAGTTCCACCAAAATAGGATGCGGTTGAGGTCGTCTACAAACTTAAGGTGCTACAGGAAGACACCTACTTAGAGGCAGACTTTTAGTCCTGAGCTGTCTAATTCAAGAGCTTTTACGACGTCTCCTAGGACAGCCGTAAAAAGCTTGGGTGATAAGGGTGTCTCCCTGTCAAGGCACTATTATTTTTTCTTCTTAAATGGGGATTAGGAGAAATTTGCTATTTAGCCGTACTTGTATGGTGGTATACATCATCCGCAGTATATCCATATAGTTAAAAACGATCTGACAGCGATGGAGAGAGATGATTTGAGCGATAAGAAGCATAGAACAATCTCTTTTTCGTCATCTACGAAAGCCATGCATATGAGCCAGTGACTTCTTGACTCTTCTCCGTCGCCGATATTGAGTGTGGGTAAAAATAGACCAAAAAAAGAAACATGGAATGCGTAAAATCCGAATCGAATGAAGTATGGTGTATTGTATCGACCCCACAAGTGATTTGTTTTTTAAATCATATTTAAAGTTATTTTAAGCTTAAATACGAGTGTTTTTTATTCGAAACTGAAAATGTGCAATGTATCTCTATGTATTTAACACGTTTATCACTCAGCAGATTGTTTATTGTACAAATTGTGGAAATTTTTATGCAGAATGTCTTTGGGGTCACTAAGAATTGTCTCTTGGGTCACAGTTTTTGTGAGCTAGTGGAACGGTGACTCAGGATACAAACTACGGTTTTTTACCATTTTTCTTCAACGAATTATATTAAAATAAAAAAATACGTGAATGCAAAGCATTTCAGAATCAAATGTCAAAACATAATAACCAAATTACTTTAATGAGTAGTTTACCTGTAGGAAATTTCGTCGTGAGTTAGCAGAAGAAAAACAAAGACACACAGTCCCGCTGCGAACTACGGACGCAATGGCAGAGTCCACAATATGGTCAGGGGTCAGCAATCTTTATTTAACGACATGCAGATGAGTTCCCTATTAGCCTTACCAACCATTGACAATTTTACAATACACTTTGTTGTACTTTTTTATCGTTACCCAGTTGACAACGCGATTTGGGTAAAAGTTGGGGACAACTATTCAAACTGTATTTTTTTATAGTAAAAATTAATATTTTGTTTCGAAAATCAATATTTTAGAATACTGGTACATCAAGGAACAATGTAGATATAAAATATAAAGACAAGTCAAGGAAAAATTTTACACAGCAGCGTTGCATATGTGCGTAATTTGCGTTGGGGACAAGTGAAATTTGTATGAAAACCAATTTTCGTCTACTAGGTCACGACAATTTTTAATATAATTGACTAAATATTTTTAAAATGTTGATGAACAAGCGCAATGGTAAAGGATCTGATTATATTAATTGATGTTAAAACCGACAATTAATGTAACTCGGCACCTTTTACGATTTTTTTTACGTCGGGGACAAGATTTTACACTAAAAAGTTGATCCACCCATTTACGTTTTTCATGATGAATGATCGTAAGTTTATGATAATGTTTTGAGGATTTGTGACTTTATTACTAGGTGCAAAGGATGGAATTCTGTTAAACTTAAAACTTTATTGTGACTCGGACAGAATTTAGCTTTGATTTTGTACGTCACGCTTTATCTATCAACAATATTATATAATATTGTTGATCGAAGGTACCCTATGTCGAAATTCGATGAAGGGTTATTAGTAGATGTGGGTAGTCAGTATAGAGATAGACAGTTTAAAAGTTTTTAGCTACGACCCGCAAACCCTAAAAGCCTTACATCAAACGTGACATAAAGTTATTTCTCGGAATTAACAAAGAATAACCATACCTATTATATACCTATACATTTTGATAGTTTACACTCAGGAATAACTTTATAGGTTTACTAGCTGCGCTCCCGCGGTCTAACCCGCGTTCCCTCGGGATAAAAAGTAGCCTATGTCCTTCCCTGGGATACAACCTTTATCCATGCCAATTTTCAGACTAATCTGTTCAGTGGTTTGGCCGTGAAAAGGTAACAAACAGACAGACAGACAGACAGACAGACAGATAGACAGACAGACAGACAGACAGAGTTACTTTCACATTTATAATATTAAGTATGGATTAGTAGGCGGCTAAGACTTTTCCGGGATATAATGGATTTATCCAGGGTATAAACTACCCCCATAATACATTTCATTCAATGCCGTTTCAGCGTGAAGGAGCGACAAACATTCATTCATCGTTTCATCCAATTTTCGCATCATTATGTAGTAAGATTTATAAAATCTCAATAAAAATTCTACAAAAACCACAAACCTTGGTTATACCAGGCAGATCCACCAATGTCAGATTCACAACTTTTGTTGAGTATATCTTGAGGTTGATTGGTTCCGGGCATATACCCTTGTTGCTGCCGGCCATACGATCCGTCTCCCGTTCGATTTCCTGCCTTATCTGATCGAAGTCCGAGTAGATCTTTTCTTTCGTGTGCAGAAACTTGCCCCATTCTTCTAGATTCACTGTTCCTGGAGCAATGGAAAGGGGTGTTACGGAATTGTGCTAATAACTGATAAGGTAAGAGGTATTGATTGATATACAACTTTTATACAAGCATTGACGTAACGACCTCAATACGTTTTGGACTAGTTGAGACTTTCAGACTTTTTTTTGTAATTAAATGTATTAAAAAATCAATTCGAAAAATATACAGGTATTGTTTCAGAAGAAATGAGTTCGGGTTTTTCCTTTCGTGTTTATGAAGGTGATTTCGTTTTTTTTAACGCGGACGTGTGATTTTATATTTATTTATATCAGATGCATTAAGTATGTAGATATTGCAATGATATTTCGAGTTAGTAAGTACATAATATCTAGTCAAAATGAGCTCTTACGTTAAAAACAACTTGTGCATGTCGCATTGCAATAGGATGTAACATTTTCAATGATGAAAGTAGTGAATAAATGTCTGTCTATGTCTATGTTTTACATTAAATTCAAATAACGTCCATTATTTATGAGCATAGTACAAAGACTATTTTCTTCAAGCAAATATGGCATCTACAGACATGTAAATAGAGCTCATAATACGAACCTGAAGAGAACATAGAATGCGAAAGCTGAGCCATTGGGTTCCATGATGTCTCAGTATTCTGGCTTCTCAGAGCTATTGGGGAAAAGCAATATCTCTACAACAAACTATCACAACTGTTATACAACACAAGAATACACACAAGCTATATAAAATACTCATTTACGTTGCACCAGCAAGGTAATCCTAAGTTCTATTAATAAATGCAATGTTCGGATGTTTGAGAGACAACAACAACGCCGTAAATTAATGAACCAATAGCCGCGTACTGACTGAGCGAGGAGCGTCGTGAGGCAGCCGTGCGCGGCACCCTCGTTCGGTCCGGACTTGTTTCGCCCGCTGCAAACGCACACTCTGCCTTGCGGTAAACGTTGTGAGGCAAACGCCTGAGGCAAATACCTGAGGCTGCTCGCTCAGTCAGTACGCGGCTAAGTTTAAAGATGTTCTGGGAACAGATGAATATGTTCTGTTATACATATATGTACCATACAGTACTGCTTTCAGGTCTTTATAATTTAACCCTCATGGGACCGAAAAATAATGTTTGACATGAAGCATGTCATTAGTATCATGTGGTATCATATCAATAACTCCATTTTTATGTATTCTAGTTTGTGTTACATGTCATTTTATCAGACAACTGATATGGCAAACCGCCAAGCATGTTCATAAGGCAATGAGAACCGCATTTTTTACCGCCTATTTATAAGCACGAATGCACATAATTGATAACAAAACAATAGTAGGAAGATCAATGGATGAATGCACTTTTGTACCCTTGAAACAATAACAATCAAAACTAGTTCATGAGTAATGTTGTTTTTGTTATAAATTACGTTTGCTTTTATTTACATGAGAAATGCAATCAATGCCTTTGTCATATCTCTAAGAAGTCAAGCTGACACTTTTTAAAGCTTATTGCCAGAGTTTCTACACAGGTAACCTATGGGTCAACCAAACCAAAAAGCTCTTGGACCGGCTCCGTGTCCAATATAATAATATTTTCAGGATGATGTTAGGACTGCCTCGCTTCTGCAGTGCGTCAGGGATGTTTTCAGAATACCAGACGGGTGCTTTCGAAGCTATAATAAGTAAGAAAACTGCATCCCTGATTCGCAGAGTGCAGGACAGTCAAAACAGCATCCTAAAAACTGTATCGGACAGATTCACCTCTCCGATTCGGAAAACTTTTGTGCGGCGAGTGATTTAAACCGCGCCGGCGCCAGTTTTTATATATTTTATTTTTGTGCTTTATTTATATGATTATTTGTTTTTGTAAACTGTAATATGGATTTTCTGAAATAAAATGAATTTGAATATCTGCCTTTATGAGTAATATTTAGATTTTGTACACAGGATTGAATCTTAGGCATATATTTTCTGTGGAATTTGTTTCATGAATCATTATGTGGGTCAATTCAGTCTTGCTTCAGTGCATACAAAAACAGTATAAACAGTTGACAACACTTTCAAAATCTGAGTTGTGATGTAAGAGGTCATCCTAGTTGTGATAGAAATAGGTAAAGTAGGACTACCTACTGCATGTAATGATCTATCTATTCAGTGATTTTGAGTGAACCATTTTTAGATTTTTTATTTGACCTGCTAAGACCATTGTTTGTACTCTGTGGGGGGTTAATGAGAGCCAAATTCTCTTCACAGATGTCTCTAAATCCCACTCATATAGTACGACCTCTGTAGCGCAGTGGGCGAAGGTCCGCTTGCGACGCAGAAGGTTGCGGGTTCGATCCCCGCCGCGGGACAAATGTTTGTATGATCTACAGATATTTGTCTCGGGTCTGGGTGTTTTCTATGTATAATATGATTTAGATTTATATATTTATTTATGTATGTATTAACGAACAAAAAGTATATATTATAAGTAGTATATCAGTCATGTAGTACCCATAACACAAGCTCTGCTTACTTTGGGGCTAGATTTATTTATAATAGTAAAGCTGAAAGTTTGTGAATTTGTTTAGATGTTTGTATGTTTGTGTTTCAATCAAGCCTAAACCAGTGAACCCATTTGGATGAAACTTGGAATAGGCGTAGGTAACCTGGAATAGCATATAAGCTACTCAAAATGTTGGTAGGTATTATGGGAGTGATGCCGCGCGTTGAAGCTAGTAATTCATAAAAAAGTTCATAATTAATTTTATATGTATGAATGAATGAACCCATATCTACATAAAAGTTATTATAGATTCAATTCAATTTATTCATAAAACTTAATACATAAAATTACAATTATTATAAATAATTTACATCGAACCCCGCACTAGGCTAGGCTATTAAGACTGATTTAAATATAATTAAAGATCAAAAGTTCCCAGTACTCACAGCTTTAAAGTATGATTGAAGCTCAAGACATTCAAACATAACCAATTAAAATAGTATCACATTTAGTCTCACCTTCTTCAGCCGAGCGATGTTCCTTGCTATCCTTAGGGCTGTATACCAACTGGAGGATCAACGGCCGTCTTGTTACAATTCCCGGTCCCCGTGGCAGGAAGGAACGACCCACAAGACTTTCTATCACAGAACTCTTGCCGGAGCTCTGTTAGGAGAAAATACCTAACATCAGAAGAATTCTGTTTCTACACATAAAACCATGGTAGACTCATATAACTTACCATCTACTAAGTTCAAGAACCTTGAGTGTGATCTCTGCTTGTAAATTATTGTTTCCTGAATTGAAATGGTAAAACTCAGGGTTGGATTAAACTTTGAAATGTAAGAAGTTGGTGTCCGAAACCACTGAACTAATTCTTTGTATTTGTTTCATAACTAAAAATGTTTTTATGAAGCCCTCAGTGTATGCTTTGTTTGTATAAAATGAGCAGACATGCTATAAACTGCATACTACAAAAATAAAACAATGCAGACTCATGGTTAAGTTGTGTGCATTCAGATAGTGATCAGAGTAATAATCGACATGCAACCAGTAACTGATAAGCAGAAGAAAGTGAAATGTAATTTGATCTAACTTTTTTGCTAACAACTTGATCTCATTGACATGTCGTGGCCAGGAGACTGTCAGCATGTGCATAAATATTTACAGCATAATCCTCACATTGAGTTTGAATCCAAAGATCCCAATATGTGAGAATAGGTCAGTATTGGTCAATGACAGGGTAGCCTCAATGAATAAAATGAGGACAAAGAACCTCAGAGATTTACATAACCATTTCAATTAAATAAAGCAGTAGACCTCACATTATCTTACACAACAATAGGGGTAAGGACAAAGTAAATAAAAAATAAAATTTATTAGAAAAATAATTTACCTGAGTTCCTAAAACTATGATTTGAGGTAATTGGATGGCATCGGCTCCAACAGTATTGAACACATCTTGTAACTTATTAATTACTGGTATAAGTGCTTCCATAATTATTCTAGTGTACACAAAATCTATAATTCACAAATACACGATGTTTTATGTAACAAGGAGTTGATAAAAATCAATTTTAGATCAAAACAGACAAACCAACCGGTAAAAGTCGGCCATATTGATTTTTTTGTCATCGCTCCAATTGGCGCCCCTCTACCCCCGTTGTAGTGTTGTAGCTGAATCGATCGAGTGACTACAATCGAGTTTTAATAGAATTGAATTGAAAAAAGATTATTTTGTGTCACAAGGAGCTTACATTCAGTTTAAAAACTAAGAAGGTAATCTCAGAATTTGGTAAAATATTTTTTTTTATGTTTCTTTAACTTTTTGTGTTTTCGATTCAATATGTTTTGTTATTAGTTATCTCTATAATTACTCTGTGAGTTATCTATTTATAAATGTCTGTAATTATTGTTATTTTGCGAGTTTTCCAACCAAAAATTATTTTTATGACAAAATGCATGGCATGAAAAAACTTAAAGTACTCATAGGAAACTAGTAAAAAAAGATATTATTAAGTCTGTCAATGTCAAGATTGTCCTTGTCAAGAACAGTTTTCCTTTGCTTGCTTGCGCTGCGTTTGCTTTGCTTGCTTTTTGCCTTTCCGCCCGCCGCAGGCTGTGCCGTGCCGCAGGCAGGCCATTGGCACTTCATCATAGAACAATAATCCTGTCGGAGAAGAAGGCCTACTTCATACTTGAAAAGCGGTGTTCACGTCGGAGACACCAGTGCTACGTGCGGAACCCTCCAGAAACTTTTTTACAGGTCAAATGGTGGCAAATTCAAATATAGTCATTTGAATTATTTTTAATTTAATTTGAATGAACCACCAAACGTTCTTATGTATTTCTGACCTTAATCAAAAATACATAAGAAGGTTTGGTAGTCCGCTTCATCTTAGCAAGAAGAAAGTAGGTAAATACAAATAAATTAATCACACAATGTTTTTTATTTATTTATTTATTTTAATATACAAATAAAACACATAAAGGTACGCTGACAGTACAGTATTATAAAAGATTAATTGATTAGTATATTGGATCCCGCATTTTATGACTTCCATTCCATATTATAACTTTTGCTTGTGATTAGTATTTGACCATGGCTGTGATTAGTATTTGACCATGGCTGTTTAATCTATTCATGGACAGTTGCTTGAAAGATTTGAAAGATGGTGCAAATGGTTTAAGAATGAATGAGTTACTCGTCAAATGTCTTCTCTATGCCGATGACCAGGTTATACTTGCGTCATCGGAGAATGAGTTGCAGGAGATGGTAAGAGTTATGCATGAAGCTTTTAAGCGAAAGGGAATGAAAGTAAATGTGAGCAAGACGAAAATTATGGTTTTTGAAAAAGATGAATGTATGACAGCATGCAATATTCTGATTGACGATGAAAGAGTGGAACAAGTGAAAGAGTTTGTGTATCTGGGGACATTGTTTACAAGAGATGGGAAGTACGATGAGGATATCGAAAGGAGAGTGAATGCTGGAAACCGAGTGAATGGGGCTCTCCATGATTTTATGAGCAGCCGGAAAGTGTCCAACAAGGCACGACTGGCAGTTCATAGAGGAGTGTTGGTACCGACATTGATGTATGGAAGTGAAAGTTGGGTGTGGCAGAAAAAACATCAGAGTAGAGTGAATGCTGTTGAAATGAGAGCGTTGCGTAGTATGTGTGGGGTAACGTTGAATGATAGAGTGAGAAATAGTGTGATAAGGGAACAGTGTGGAGTGAAAGAAGATGTAGTGTTGAGGATCGAGAAAGGTATGTTAAGATGGTTTGGGCATGTAGAGAGGATGGATGACAATCGTTTGACAAAGCAAGTGTATGAGGCGAGTGTGTATGGGACAGCTGGAAGGGGAAGATCTAGGCGAACCTTCTTGGATCAAATTGGCGACATTTTGGAGAAGGGCCAGGTCAAAAGTACCCTAAACCGACGAGCATGTATGAAGAATGTAATGAGAGTGAATGAGGCGAAAGTTGTGTGTCAGGATCGTAGCGACTGGAGATCCGTGGTCTCTGCCTACCCCTTTGGGAAAGAGGCGTGACTTTATGTATGTATGTATGTAGTATTTGACCAGTTCTCGTCAGGTAAATGAATATTTTTTCATGCTTCGACACTGAAATAGGAAAGTTTATTAGTAGGTAACATTACTTTCTTGCACCATTAATTAGGTGATTTCTTAAGAATCCAAAAATAAATGAAAGTTCATACAAGTTCCCTTTTTGAGGTTCTCTAGGAATCACTAGAAAAATAATTTCAACGAAAGTACCTTGTGCACTTTAAGAATAATTTATGATGTGATACGATTATTATTTATGGAATGAAACTAAGACATACCGGTAAAAACGATACAGGCATTGTGAGATTCGAATGCTTTTTTGTAGATTTTCCGCATTTTACACAGCGTCTTAGCACGCTAAGACACATCTTTTATTCTTGAAAATTTCACTTTTGACAAACTTTCTAATGCAAAAGTTTTTTCTCGGCACATGATACCTCGTCAGATTGTAATTTTCCTTGTCATGATACGTTAGTTAGATGCAAAACAATCACACACCATAGAGAAAATAGCAAACTCGATAAAAAATTTCAAATGTAGGTACACCCAACTGATGAATACGAACGAATGATCGACTGATCCTGTCATAGGGAACTGTATTGCCATCAAAAAATGTAAACTTTCATTCTATAATTATTGTTTCCGTTGACTGGCAACATTAATTATGACCCGGTCAATGACCCTGTCTTGTCGACAACCATTCTATAGATGACAAATATATTGATCAACCAATAAATTAACCTAATAAGTAAATTAAACCATCATATTAGATAACCAAGATTAACAAAATTGAATAAATTTATCAACTCTACATTTTGTAGTACAAATATCAAAGATCAACACATGATATTTTTAACACTAAGTACTGCATTTAGATTTCAACTCTATCTCGTAAGCTTTAAGGAATATTTTTCTACTCGATTCGTGTGTCGATTACTACGTTATGACCCCAGCCGGCCGGAGTCCTCCGGATTGACTGACGTAACGTGACGTCACAGTGCGCGCACAGGTTGTTCGTTCACTCATTCAACTTCATAAAACAGTCACTCACAGTCAATTATAAGTTCTATTGCACTCAATATAAAGCCTAATTATGTTTTTTACGCAGTATTGATAATGATATTGATATTCATACGAAGTAATCAATATTCTTAACTGGATGCAATATGTTTATTTTATAAAGTGGTCGAGTGCGTCTGATATTCTGGCTGAGTAGGGTACCGTTTTTACTGTTCTTTTGTATTCGGTTTGTAAGTACCTACAAAACTTCACTCTTAGGCAGACCGTATGTTTAGTTCGAAAAATAAAATGTAGTTCAATATATAAAAAACCGGACAAGTGCCACGGATTCCATACAAAGGACTAAGTAGGTACGTATAACAATCAATTCAATTCAATTCAATTTATTTATTCATAAAACAACAGTTCAAACTGTTAGGTAAATATATACATAAAAGTTATAAGGTACTCGTACATGAGAAGGGAAAACATTTTTTTTACATTTTTCGTCACATGTCAAAAACTATACATCCTAAATATAATTAAAAATCGATTTATGCTTGTGCCAATGAAGCCCTTTCATACGATACCCCACGGTTAACTCACTTCCAAATTTCAACCCCCATTCCTTGCATTAGGCTCTGTTTTTTTGGGATTTACTTAATTATAAATATGCGGTTTTCAGATTTTTTCCTGTATTTGTAGTCTAAGTTGATACTACTTGCCAAATTTAATAGTTCTAGGTCAATGGGAAGTACCCTATGAATTTTGATTTATTGAGTGTCGAAATATATACTTTTTTTGCGGCATAAACGGCCGTATCATTTTTTTTGCGTTAAATTAGAAGTTTGATTTTTTCACATCATAAAGGGACCGTAGACCGGAGTATATTGTTTCAATTTCATTTTATACCTCTACCACTACGCGTTCCCGAGATAAAGGGTCTTGACAGACAGACAGACCGACAGACGGACGGACAACAAAGTGATCCGATAAGGGTTCCGTTTTTCCTTTTGAGGTAGATAGATAGATAGATAGAAAATACTTTATTGTACACCACATGGACATTACAAAATACAAACAAAGATACAAGAAAACATTTAAAGCGAAGTACAATGGGCGGTCTTATCGCTGTGAGCGATTTCTTCCAGACAACCTTAGGATGAACTGGATTAAAGGAAGGCAAAAAGGTACGGAACCCTAAAGAGACAAAGACGTAGCAGTCCAAAACCTGTTCACGTATGAAGGAAATTTACCTTCATCACATAATTGAATTTATTTCTATCAGTAATATTGCATCAAATAACAGAATATTCAACTTTATCAAAACTCATACCTAGTTCAATAAAAATATCAAGTGTTAATTTCAACCAAAAAAAATATTGATAAAAAAAATTATCACATAGCAGATATCCAATAAATATTTTGAACTAATATTGACACCACTGAACCATTCATAGTGAGTTAACTCCCCCTGCACTTCATGCATACTATTGTTCTGTGACTTCATGGCTACCTAATCTGTGCATGGCAGACGCAGTTCAATTCAACGAATGAAATGAATCGAATTTCGTTTTCTTGACTGGTTTTGGGTTTAGTCTTTGTTGGTTAGAGTTTAGTAATGTTTACAATCTAAAACAGCTAATCCTGCTTGAAAATTATATAAAAGTAACCACATCTAAAAGAAATATAATAACCATGTTCAATGTTGAGGTGATTAGAATACCAATAGTACCGGCAATGGTTGTAATAAACGCTCAGCTTTCGTTAAAATAATACTATTTTCAGGAGATTCGCATTGATCCTGGCCGGTTTGCTACTAGCTCACTGTCTAATGATTTTGGGTCTTGGAATATATCGTACGACGTAAGTTGTATTCTGCCGAGCGTCTGTTCCACGAAGGTTGTCTGTGAACGTAATGATGAGCAGTTTTGTCAGTTTTGTATGTGAGTATAGCTAGCAATTGGCTAGCAGCAATAAAGTAACATCAAGCATAACTTTATTGTTCATAATTTTTACTTGTTTACTTACAAAAAAGACAAGTATAGTCTAAGCATTGGTGAAGTTGTTTTGATGCTTGAAAATTTCTACTGTGCATCGAAGCGACTAGCTTCACCGATTGCTATTGTAGATCCTTTGAGCATAAGTATACAGTACGTCGTCAGAGAGCCATGGAGCGTGCCATGCTCGGCATCAAGCTTTTAGACCGAGTTCCCAATACTGAGATCCGGAGACGAACAAAAGTGATGGATGCGCGGTAATGGAACTCAAGTGGAGCTGGGCAGGACACCTGGCAAGATGTGGTGACGATAAGTGGTGTAAAGGATGACAGAATGGTGGCCTAGAACTGGCAAGAGAAGCGTCGGACGTCCGGCAGCGAGATGGGCAGACAATATTATTAATATTGTAGGCTGACAGTGAATCAGGCTGGCACAGGGCCGGGAAGAATGGCAGAAGCAGAGGGAGGCCTATACCCAGCAGTGGGTGAAGTCAGGCTGCGGATGATGATGATGATACAGTTCGTAAATCCAAAGGAACTATGACCAATGTTATATGTAAAGGACAAGGTTAATCTTATTTCAGATATTGCAAGGAGCTTGATATCCCACATTTCCCAGACATGGTGTTCCCTAACAATGTCTTGAAGCTGTCTCATATAAATGGAGCTAAGATTTGTTTCAATCCTCTTGATGCTTTGAAATGTGTCTCAAGTACTGTCAAGGCTATAGAGGTGTCATGTGCTGAAGCTTGGCAAGAAAGCAGGTACTACTAAAAACATAACATTAGTTTGACAACCTCTGTGGCGCAGTGAGCGAAAGCCCGCCTGCGACACAAAAGGTTGCGGGTTCGATCCCCGCTTTTTTCCGCCGATTTGTCTCTGCCCCAAATAGCAGTATAACAAACAATTACAAAACTGGACTGTATCCCCAGAGCACGGTAGATATTCTCTCACATCTTTTATATATTCCAGATCCTTTGAAGATGTCTAAGGGCATCAGAGGCATGTTTCCGAGTTCCAATTGTTTTCCGAATAAAATAAAATAAAAGTCCAAATACATATTTGATACATGCCCATATCTTTCAGTAGTTAGTTTTCCATACGTGACAGGTTGCAAGCCCATCGCCGCCTATAAGAATACTAACTAAACAATTATGGCATCGGAAAAACTCCCAAAAAATATGAGGTGGTTCAAAGTTTGTTAGATGATGCAACAAACATAAGCGAGTGAGCGAGGCAGCTATACAACGGTGTCTTCATCTTATAAGGGTCATCAAAAATGGGTTACTTGCAGCCAACTTTAGGAAGACAAAAATCTGTTGAGATACCGTACTGTGCCATTGAGTAATGATCAATTTAATTTTTCAGACCAGATGCAGAGAGGATAAAAAAATCCTTTGACTGGACATTCTCCACGGACTACAAGGGGACACTCTCAGACAACATCATAGTAGAACCAACAGATGAGCCGATTGACATTGAAATGCTCAAAAAGAAAGATGAGATCCTTTTCTACCATGACCTCACATTGTTTGAGGATGAGCTACATGATCATGGGATCGCAAAGTTGTCTGTAAAAATTGTGAGTTTTGTTTGCTTACTATTGTGACTTTTTTTTATTTTAAAAAGGGGCAATTTGACAACAGGGTTTTACCAACCAGGAATGACCCATTCTATGTAAAAGAGAAAAATAACTATTTTGGTAATAATCTGCAGCTAAATATCTATATTTCCTGAATCTGTTGAATAATATTAAAAAAATATATATACCATACATACTTAAATGCATTTTTCGGTACAGCAAACTTTCTTCAGAATCACCATGTTGGGAAAAATGCATCAGTTTTGCAACATATTTGTTAGCTTTTCTGTGTGTAGAAAGTTGGCGGGCGTATTTTAAGGATAGTTGGAATTCATTTAAAATAAGGGGCATTCCTCACTGTTTTCACTCTGAGAGTCACTGTGGACGCCCTTTGCCCCATCGAGGGGCCATATGAACCTAAAGAAGTGTTAATGCGTTATTGCAGTCACAATCTCTAACTGACAACACTCAAAAAATGTCCGAGGACCGTTCTTTTAGCCTAACTCAATGACTTAAGTTCAATATTTTCGTTGTCTTAGAGAGTGATGCCGGAATACTGGTTTGTGCTTCAACGTTATTTCTTGCGGGTAGATGACGTGCTTGTGCGGTCACATGAGACACGCATGTTTCACGTGTTAGATACAAACTATGTTCTGCGGGAGTACATGGTCAAGGAGTCTAACGCTAAAGACCTAAATGTGAGTACATGTTTATATTTCACTAGCTTCTGCGCGGCTTCGCCCACGTGGTACCTACTACCTACCAACATTTTGAATAGCCCATATGCTATTCCAGGTCACTATCTACGCCTATTCCAAGTTTCATCCAAATCGGTTTACTAGTTTAGACGTGAAACACAAACATACAAACATCTGAGACAACCTCTGTGGCGCAGTGGGTGAAAGCCCGCTTGGGACGCAGAAGGTTGCGGGTTCGATCCCCGCTGCAGGATAAATGTTTGTATGATCTGCAAATATTTATCTCGGGTCTGGGTGTTTCTATGTATAATATGTATGTATTTACAAATAAAAAGTATATCAGTTATCTGGTTCCCATAGTACAAGCTATGCTTAGTTTGGGGCTTAATGATGCTGTGTGAATTTGTGAAGAAGCCTATTTTTTTTGCAGTAAGTAGAGTGACGTCACAATCGCTTAACTCTTTTTTAACTTGTGTTTATATCCGACCTCACAGCTCAGTAATTTGTAGCAGCTTTGCCTTCCGCGCTGCAGGTAGTGGGTTCGATTCCCATCTCGGAAAAACATGTGTAATCATGGATGTTTGTTCTGTGTCTAGGTGTTTTATAGGATTAGAAGTATGTACGTATTTACAAAAAACTAAGTATTCTATCAGTTATCTGGCTCCCATAGTACAAGCTTTGCCAGCCGCGAAATTACGAGTACCTAGTTAGTAAATATGCTAAGCCCATATTTTTTTTCTAGATTCCGACCTCACAAATGAAAGAAGCAGATGACGTCTTACCATTCTTACCGGTAAAGCAGAAGACCATGCATAAACTAATATTTGCGTCTGAAGTGAACCCATGAGGCTGGATCTACTGTTTCGACTATAAATGTGGAATAAGGACATTATTTTTGTACATGTTTTAGGTACACAATGAACTATAGATTCATAGCTTACATTATGCTGGGCTGCTGGGAAATTATTTTTTATTAGTGTAGTAAAGTGGCAATAAATAAAAAAAACAGTGGCATTCCAGGAGTGTCGACAGAAGTGAAAACTTAACAAGGTTCGGTAACGGTTCTAAACTTAAAAAAGTACAAACAAAATAAAGTGCAAAAAGTTACTGTCCCACTGGGATTCGAACTCGGGGCTGTCTCACCAGAGATTGGTGAGATGTAACGATTCAATGTGTGAAGAAATTAAGGTAGGTATAGTAAGAGGATGGTGTAACAGTCACGTGACTGAGTTTGATATTTTTCTCCCACCTCAAAAATTTCCAACGCGCCCATTGAGCTAGGATAATAAAGAGTTTCAATCTGACAAATAAAATGTCCGCGCAGTGCGACGAGTTTTTCGTTTTTGCGTACAAGCGACATTGAACACTTATACAAGTGAGATAACGTCTACATTCGAGCGAATGTCATCAAAGAACGGTGCTTGGACATTTTTTGAGTGTTGTCAGTTAGAGATTGTAACTCTTTATTAACCTAACTCAATGAACGCGCCTCAAGAAGTTTTCACTTCAATAATTTAATTAAAGTTTTATAGCGTAAAGTTATGATCTATTTCTATCACAAGCCTATGTCGCCTTGTATGATCAATTGATTATAGTTAGATTGATAAATATTTGTTACCCTGCCGTAGCTCCACCTAGAAAATGTTGTGCAAATACCTTTTCATATAGAAGTAGAGTTCGCGTTCTAGTATCTTCGCTTCTACGTGTGACAACAACGTGTAATAATTTTTTTGTTCAAAAAATGTGTGACGTAATTTCGGATGGCCTCTATAATATATAAGTCATCAAAAAAAGTGTAGGTGTACAGTTCTCCCTTTTGGACGCTCCATTATAAACATACACAATACACACAATAACACTACACTATATCTAGATCGGCTCGCTACAAGTCACCCACGTCTACCCTCCACAGTGGTTTATTTATTTATTAGGCAACACCAACAGCATACATAATACACATTTGTAGGAACATTTTAAATTAGTCACTCTATAGAATGTACACCCATTACAGGCATAATAATAATGGTTGATAATCAAGTGCCTGTATTTTGTTTGTACTAGCTGTCACCTGTCAAGTCAACTACCCCCACTACGTGCCCGCGTGGTGTGACCGAACGAGACGACAGAATGACTTATTAATTAAGTATAATTATAAATTATTGTTATTATCTAGTATTTATTATTCTAATAAATACTATTATTATTCTAAATACTAGTGATTTTAGCTGAACACTACAATAGGTACCAGTGTTTGTATGATGTTTTGTCGTGTGTGCCTTTTGCAAAATTTTCGTACGTTATTTCCATAAATATCGTCCCGTTTTCACAATTCAGTCGAAAGATCTCAAGTGTTTAGCAAAAAATATTTATATCAAATAAGAATGTAATAAAATCTATGCAATAAGTGTTTATTTTTTTTATTCAATTAGAATTCAATTACTATTCAAGTAAATAAGATTGGCTTGAAGTTAGTATAATAAAATACTAACTTCAAGCCAATGTTATTTACTTACTTAGTTTTCATGAAAAACCCATAAAATAACCATTTCTTAAGTAGCATTATTACATTTAAAACCACGATCTCGTAATGAATAATAAGTTTTTAAACTAGTTTTTGTATGTAGGTGTATTATTTCAAAATTCTACACATCTTTTTTAAAGTAGGTAAGTACAGAAAGATTATACGAGTAATAGCTTTTAGTTAATTTCTGGTTTCCCCAAATTTTATCAATATTTTTTTTCCATTTCAGTATACCTATTACCTACACAGACAGACTCAAAAACTTTCGCATTTCTATTATTAGTGCTAAGTCGACTCAAGTTCTTTTATTCATTTGCAATAATCATAGACATCGAACAATCTTAGTGATCCCTTATCTTTGAATATAGTAGTGTAATGATCACGTAATGATTCATAAATGTGCGGTTAACACTAAAAATATAATGTAGCTCACTCACAAAAAAATTTGCATAATCGCTCTGATAATTTCAACTTACCTTCTGTAAGATAAAGATAAAATTAATTAGCTGTCGTATTATTAAGCATTTTATTTAAAAGGACTTTTAGTACTTATCGGTGGTCGTTAGGATAAGACTGGTTTTCAGTAAATAGTGAAATGTGATGCCTAGAAATAGCTTTTTAGTTAAAAGTGTTTAAAATGGCTAACATGTGCGGAATAATAGCAATTATTGTAACCGGTGAGTAATTTTTTTTATTGACAATATAATTAATAATTGTAGGTAGCTCATCATCATCATCATCATCCGCAGCCTTTTTCATCCCACTGCTGGGCATAGGCCTCTCTTCGCTTGTGCCAACCTTTCCTATCCTGCGCTTGTCTCACCCATGTACGACCTGCTGTTTTTATAATGTCGTCAACCCATCTAGCTGCCGGACGACCCACTCTTCTGTAGCCCTCTCGGGGGCACCACTCGGTCATTAATCTGCTCCACCGGTCATCACCGCGTCTGGCCATGTGTCCTGCCCAGCTCCACTTGAGCCCCAATATTTGCTTGCTAACATCGTTTACTTTAGTCTGCTTGCAAATTTCGGTATTGGGGATATGGTCTAAAAGCGTAATGCCGAGCATGGCGCGCTCCATGGCTCTCTGTGCTACTCGCATCCTGTGCACAGTCTCCTTCGTGAGCGTCCATGTCTCGGCGCCATAAGTCATCGTGGGCAGAACACATTGGTTATAAAGACGGGTCTTCAGACACTGTGGAACAGAAGGGGATTTTAAAATGTCGTCCATCCTGCTGAACGCCGCCCATCCTAACTGAATGCGTCTGGATATCTCCTTGGCCTGCAATTCCTTCCCGAAAGATAAAACATGACCAAGGTACACATATGATTCAACCATCTCCAAGTTCTCGTTTCCAATAGTAATATTGGAAGTCGAGGACCTGGAGATGTTTGACATTACTTTTGTTTTGGTCATGTTCATTTTTAAGCCGACCTTCAGAGATGCTTCATTCAAATCTTTCAGCATCTGTTGAAGAGTATCCAGATTCTCAGCAAAAAGTATTAGGTCGTCAGCAAATCGAAGATGAGACAGAAAAACACCATTAATCTTAATGCCTATATTGTCCCATGCAAGCGTTTTTACATCTTCTAAGACGGCAGTAAAAAGCTTGGGTGAAATAGTGTCTCCCTGTCTCACCCCCCTCTTGATAGGTATAGGGTTGGTCAGGTTGTGTAACCGTACTTGCATAGTAGCTGAGGTATAAAGTTCTCGGAGTAGGTCGACGTAGCAGGTAGCTATTGAGTAATATTTTTAAGCACTATCTAATCTCGACTGGTGGAACGAAGCTGGCGACCGCAAGTCTTGGAAAATAATGGGCGAGATCTTTGCCCAGCAGTGGGACAGCATAGGTTAGAAAACAAAACGAATATCATCATCCTATTTCAGTGCACTGCTGGACATAGGCCTCCCATAATGAGCACCATTGCGTATTTTGTATCTTCTATCTATCTATATCTAACAAAATATTTTTTGCAATTATGTTCCAGCTTTTATCTCGATCCAAAATGTCTCGGCGCTACAAACCCCAGTGTTTAACTTAGAAGTACACGATCTTTACAAGATGCAGACTGGCATTGGCTGGCCTGACTATCTTCAAGTGGTTGAAGGCCACGAAGCTCTGCTTAAACTGGCCAAGACCCTTGAGGACCAGGAACGATGTGAGGTCACCACGCCTTTAGGAGAGACTTTTAATGTTGAACGACCGCCTAACAGCAGGTTTGTTTTAAAATAATATTCTATTTAAAAACTTGGGCCTTTACATGTGTATATTAGATGCATGCGGTGAGATGGCGCTTTATTACATCTTTGTAGCGCAGAAACTGGCCGCCTGGAGTACGCTTTCCCTGCTTTAGCTGGGAGTAGAATACGGCTTTGGGTAGTCTGCTGTCTGTCGAAAATAAGTTTTTTTTTTTTTTTATATATATACTATATACAGGGTGTAAAAAGACTGCTACCGAAAACTGAGGGGTTGTCATCAGACCATGATTCTAAACATATTTAGCGAAAAAAAACACAAAAAAAATTTTTTTACTTAACTTCGTCATGCTATGTTATTTTCGGCTATTCACTACTATTACAACATAATAAGACCATACCTACCTAATAATTTCATTTATAAAAGAAAAAAACATTTGAAACTCAAAATCCAGCAATCTACGTAAAAAAACGCGCCCAAAACATACGCAAACCGTACTCTTCAAACGCTGTTTTCTCCGGATTTAGTGCATATTTCGGAAAATCCTTTTGGATTTGGTTGTCTATTGGGATGCTGTACCTACCCCTTTCGGCTTCGGTAGACGTCTTTTTACACCCTGTATATATATATATATATTAGATGATTTATACAGCGTCTGGAGGCAACCTATGCCTACACTAAACGTTACGCTGTAGTGCCTGGGACATTGTTTGAGATGGAATAGGCTTGCCTAGCACCTAATCCATCCTCTCAGCTTAATCGGCCTTGCCTACAGGGAAGACAACCAACACGGCTCAATTATTTTACGAATAAATTGAATTGAATAACCTACTATTAATTCATGTGATGGCATATTTTTTTTTTATCTCATTCGATAAATTTTCAATGTAATTAAATGCCTCTTATCAACCAGATCGAAATAGTTTGGTTTGAAAAATGCTTCTTTCTAATGCTCCACCTGCGTCTTAACGCGTTAATTAGTGCCATATTTGACACAAAAATATAAGTATGCATCTAATGTCAAATATCACACAGGTGGAGCAGTAGCATAACAAAAAACTTGTCTTTAGGTACGAAAGATGGACAGATGATGGTTGCAGTCTCAGAGTAAAGAACGTGGCCCATTCAGACCAGGGAAGATGGAGGCTTACTGCTGGAAGAGGCACTGAAAATATTACAGGCTGGACTGAAATACATGTTGAAGGTAAATGACTTCCTTGGAGGGCTTTCCTCCGACAAACTTTTCCTCTTTAAATTTCGGGGTTTTATCTGGAGCCAACTTATTGAACATTCCTGCTTCATCAGTATTGTAAATGTCACTTGGGGTGTATTTTTCTGTCAATTTTGACCACACTCTATTAATCCAATCATGAGTAACATTCGTATCAACACTTCGTGCTTCTCCACTTATTTTACCATAGTTGATATGATGACGTTGCTTGAATTTTCCGAGCCATCCTTCTGATGCTTTGAAAGAAGTTAAACCAATATCTTCAGCAAAATTCTTCGCCATAGCTTTCACGATCGGCCCCGAGATAGGCATATTATTCTGGCGCTGTCGGTGAAACCATGATAGTTTAGCTTGATCCAGATCTTCGTATTTTGGTTTCTTTAATTTTTTGGAAGATTTCACCTCGTCCTCTGCTTGGAGAATTTTTTCTTTGTTTTTCCATATTGTGGTGGACACGGTAGAGTGACTAAATCCAAACCGTCTGCCAACATCAGTTATCTTCTCTCCAGTTTCTATTGCGCGTATCAGTAAAACTTTTTCGTCAATACACAGTGATTTTCTTTTACTAGCCATGTTTACAGTTTGAAAGTTTGCGAGCAATTAAGAATATTAACGTATAGATAATCCATGACTCCTTAGTCATGGTCAACAGTCTATTATGTATATATATATACAGGGTGTAAAAAGACTGCTACCGAAAACTGAGGGGTTGTAATCAGACCATGATTCTAAACATATTTAGCGAAAAAACGCAAAAAATTTTTTTTACTTAGTTTCGTCATGCTATGTTGTTTTCGGCTATTTACTACTATTACAACATAATAAGACCATACCTACCTAATAATTTCATTTATAAAAGAAAAAAACATTTAAAACTCAAAATCCAGCAATCTACGTAATAAAACGCGCCCAAAACATACGCAAACAGTACTCTTCAAACGCTGTTTTCTCCGGATTTAGTGCATATTTCGGAAAATCCTTTTGGATTTGGTTGTCTATTGGGATGCTGTACCTACCCCTTTCGGCTTCGGTAGACGTCTTTTTACACCCTGTATAGTCTATTATTTTGTTTACAAACTGGGGTGCAAGCAATCCCAATTTGTAAACAAAAGAACGAATTTCTTAGAAAGTTCGGTATGCATGATGCCGACAGTCGATTTTATTACGGGCTAGGATAATAAAGTGACAAAAGAATGTACACAGCCGCGCAGTTTTTACTAGTTTTGGCAACTTAAAAGGTACTTTTTATTAATTGTTGTCGGTATTGAGAGTGGGTGGTGCTATATAAAGTGTATCATTGTATGGAAGACAAGCTAAACCAACTAAAGCCAGGTGATTTCGACGCTTTAGGGAGTTTGATGAATCTCTCAACGGAAACGAAACAGAAATATTAAAAGATATCACTAATATTATCTACGCCATCAATCAATCTTTATTACCTACACCTTGTTTAGTTACAAAGTTGCATTATCGATTAAACGATATTATTATCTTATACGCAAATTATGAAACACTAGCTGCGCTCCCGCGGTGTGACCCGCAGTTCCTCGGATTTTTTTTCGGGATAAAAATTAGCCTATGTCCTTCCCTCAGATAGGTATAACCTTTAACCATGCCTTTCAGATTAATCTGTTCGGCGGTTTGGGCGTGAA
Organism: Epirrhoe alternata; assembly: GCA_963565295.1. Taxonomy (NCBI): domain Eukaryota; kingdom Metazoa; phylum Arthropoda; class Insecta; order Lepidoptera; family Geometridae; genus Epirrhoe; species Epirrhoe alternata. The sequence continues at coordinate 3,011,540 of OY751381.1, read as the reverse complement.
AGGGTAACAAAACATACAGACAAACAGACACGAGTTACTTTCACATTTATAATATTAGTATGTTGTATGGACGCAAAGAAAGTTTGTGAGGATGCTATGGATTTTTTGTAATTTTTATAGTGCTAATCCACACTTGGCATTCAACACAATCGGTGCTTAACCAATAAATATGAGCTTATCAAAGATTTGGATGCCGGCAACTAAGATTTTGTGGCCGAGCGTTAAGTTACTCCGGCTTTAAGAGGATCGTCTGATCGATGCGGGTTCGAATCCCGTCGGAATCCAAAATTTTGATAAGACTTTCGATTTCTTAAAGATGCTATGGATGTCTTAACGCAAAAACGACTGAATGAATTTGTATGATATTTTGTAGCTCAGAGATAGATTTTTATCTAGAATAAAACAAAGGCATTTGATCATTCCCTAGGAACAACGGGCAACACGGTTACATTAATAAAGAGTAATCTTTCAGAAAACATCAACCAATACAGAGGCGACCCTATATTCATCCACGACGGTACAGTAAATGCTAGCATCAACTTGACATCTCTGAACAACTCGTACTGCCTCGTCGCTCAGCCTTATAGTGACCGCTCGCTTATCGCTGGCCATTGTAACGTGACCCTTGAAAGGACTACCAGGGCAGTGCATGGAAATTGGCATATCCTTCTCGGTTTGCCAGGAAGAGTTCCTGAACTACCGATGGATAGGAGTATCAATGTTGAATGTGAGTACAATTCTGCATAAACGACCTTTATATCTACGATATAAGGGCGTAAATTGACAAATGATTTTTCCAGTAAGTAGGTAATGGGACTACAATTTATATGTCCCTGGTTTGAATACACTCGTAGATTAAACATTTTTCATTCATCATCATCAAATTTAAGAGCTCAGCTGTTGTCGGTGCAATGATGCAACTTCCTCCACTTCTCCCTTTCCGATGCGGTCACCTTTACTTCTTACAGACATGACAGCGATCTTCTCTTTTACCTAACTCATGAAATTTATTCTGGGCCTTCCTCTTCCTCGTCTTCCTTCCACTTTTCCCTTTATGATGTTCTTAATAGACCATATCGTATAAAACGTCCAATCATTTTTTCTCTTCGACTTTGAACGGTGTTCATCAAAACCATTTTCTTCTCAACTCTTCTCAGCACTTCTCTCTCAACCTTCTCCGCTAATAAGCTAATTTTTCATCAGGTATCTGTTAATGCATTTATGCATAAACGCTTGATGATTGCCTAATTATCAATTTAATGAACAACCATGTTAAAATTGATAAATTCCTACTAAATATTTCATTTATTTTTAGCGGAGCGCTTAGACACAGGTTTTATTGACGAAGACAGTAAGCTAAACATCTTCTGTAACTTGCAAAATTCTGAGAGAAACATCACGTTCTGCCGCTTTCAACAGACGAACGCCCAGTCTGGATACAATGTTATGGATGGGCTCAGTGATGGTAGACACAGGTATAAAATAACGTTTATTTTGTGCCCTCTTCGTACTAAATTGTCTAATACGCATTGAAACTTTGTAATGTGTGAAAGCAAAAACCAATGGCAAAAGCACATAGACATTGGTGTAGGAAAATAAAGCGAGGAAACACGGTAAATTTATTTCTGAAGTCTTTGGCAATACCAAAGACTTCAGAAATAAGGGCAATACTGACGCTATTGACTGTGTTTGTGTGTGTGTGTGTGTGTGTGTGTGTGTGTGTGTGTGTGTGTGTGTGTGTGTGTGTGTGTGTGTCCCCTTGCGTGTTTGTGCGATATGTCTGTAGATTTATCGCTGCAGTACCTAACATTTCTGATTCATGGTTATCTTGTATTATTAAAAGCCAGCATTCAAGTTTGTTTCCCAGTAGTGAAAGAACTTATCTTAAGACATTCAGTTGTATTCCTAGTAGTGTAAGAACGAATATTTTGGTCATTCCAGTTATTATGGAGACGGTTTCGGTCGGAGACAGTGCGGGATAACGATAGAAACGCCAACAGCTTCCGATTACGGCTCCTGGCGCTGTACAGTGGGAGTGCAAGAGAGAGTCGGCGATGTTATACTACAACGTACACCGATGCAAGCTCTTATACGAGTTTCAAGTACGTACCATTTTGTTCATCTTCCTTCCTTTCAGCGGACTAGGGGGTTAATAAACTCATTTCCTGGCAGTTTCTGAATTGCATGTCATTTTTGTATAACACGGTTCATTAAAGAAACGTCGCAACTTATCATGTTCTCTCGCTTGCAAACTAGTACCGTCGTTAGAACATGATTCGATTCTTTAGTTCTTGAAGTGTGCATATTAACCCCCTAGGAGTAGGAGATCGAGAACCGGCCATATTTTAAGAACCGGTTCTTTCGGTTCCTGTTCCAGCCCAGAACCGGGTACCCGGTTCTTTCGGTTCTTAACATTTAGGATAAAAAAACTGAACAGAATTACTTGAATCAAAGCTAAAATGAATTAAAAACGTGTTTGTAGGAAGGTAGTTTAGAAATAGGAACTTTTATACACAATGAATGACATAATCAATAGTTAATTTAAAAAGCTAAATTTTTCTTTATCCTTAAGATTACTATTTTAAACCTTTAGCCCTACTTTAACTAAACTAAAATAAGTTTAAGCCACCTCGCAGACTGCAGACTTTCTATCGGCCGATAGTTGAGACGGAATATACTTCGGCTCGTAATGTGTATGGAGAAGTATAGCCCGTCTCAACTATTGGCCAATAGAAAGTCTGCAGTCTGCGAGGGGACTAAGACCACAAAATATCGATTGGACTGATCCAACCAGATTGAATTCAGTTTGTATGGATGTTAGTAGTAACAAGCGCGAGCGAGCGTAGCAACTAGCAAGCCTGCTATGGCAGCGGTTATTGAAGCACCAAAAATGTTGAGTGGAGCTATGTATTTATCCACTCACATTAAATTTAGTTTGTTAGGTTAGATGTGAGTAGTAACCAGGTCGTAAAACGCGAGGTGCTGCGGCAGTGGCCATCGAAGCGCCAAAAAAGTTGAGTGGAGTTACTTATCCAACCAGATTGAATTCAATCGGGTGGGTTAGATTTGAGTAGATAGTGCCCATGCCCACTAACCCTAGTTTACTGGAGCGCTACAATCGATTTAGTCACTTAATTTTTTATTTTACGCGATATATTCCCGTTTTAGTTGTCGAGTAATTATTAGGATAATCTGATCTTAGTAACAAAATTGGTATGGCAAAGATAATTACGATAACAGATGTTTATGTCAACCATTAGGGACTATAGAGACCCGTGATTGTTGAATTAGATCTTTGGCTTTCACTGAATTTTTAAAGAACCGAAAACCCGGTTCTTTGATTTTGAGAACCGGTTCTTTTTGAAGACCCCAAGAACCGGGAATTCCCGGTTCTTTGGAACCGGGAAAAACCGTTTCCGATGCCCTACCTAGGAGGGTTAAAATAGCTTCTAAGAAGTGAATTCAATTTGCCTCAACAATTTACAAAGAAGTGAAAAAAGCTAGTGCTATGGGTGTTTCAAAACAGATTTTCAGATCTAAGTATGAAAGTCAACAGAAAGTGGATTTTACTTATTTTGAATGTCTACCGCGCCTTGGGGATACAGTTTGTTTTTTCCTTATTTTGAAAATACGAAAAGAACATTTTATTTACTTATCTTAAAAATAATTGGTGGGGGCTATCGAAGGAGAGAGATAGTTGGAAAGATTTGAGGCAGACAGATTTTTGCCCAGCTGTGGGACAGTATAAGTTGAATAAAAAAAATAAGAGAAAGGATATGACTATTCCGGCTCGGACGATAGGCATATCGTTCATAAGTACTTATCGTTTAGCCTTTATCATTTCTCAGATACGCTTTGATTGGTTTTGATTAAAAATCTCACTTGATAACAAGTTCATACATAATGAGCTGATAAACTACCTATGTAAAAAATGGTTGTCTGTAAAGTCGGTTTACTGACGATAGTTGAACGTGTTAACGTTTGTGCTTTTTTTTTACCTTGACCTTGACCTGGACCTGGACCTGGACCTGGACCTGAGCTGGACCTGAACCGGGACCTGGACCTGGACCTGGACTTTGACTTTGACTTTTGATCGGTTTACTGTCGATAGTACAACGTTTGTGCTTCTTTGTCGCTCGTTCCGCGCTCTCGCTTGCACTTCAAGCCTTACATGGAACGCCTCATGACGAGGTAACGACGCATGACGTCATGTTTTTTCGTGCGTGCAGCCGGCTCCATCGAATTATAAGACGTTAACACGTCAAAAGAGTGAACCTATTGTGAAATGCCAGACGTATGGTTAGACGTGTCTCTCTGAAAATATAGTCAACCCTTAGATATTTTGAGATGATCAGTCAGTCATTTATCATTCACTAGCTGTCTTCACTTTCAACTTCACTTTCCCGGGATAAAATATAGCCTATGTTTATCAGGGATAATGTAGGATTCTAATCTGTCTATAATCTATCTATTCAGAGCACTGCTGAGTATAGGCCTCCTCTCTATAACGCCATTCTTTTCGGTCCTGTGCAGTCCTTTCCCACGCTTTCCCAGTTTTTTTTTCTTTAAAGGATTCTAATGGTGAAAGAATTTTTCAAATCGGTCCAGTAGTTTCGGAGCCTATTCAATTCAAACAAACAAACATACAAACAAACAAATCTTTCCTCTTTATAATATTAGTAAGTAGATAAGGTGGCCAACGTTTTTGAATTGGTAGAAGGTTTGAACATCACAGAAACATTTATTGTAATGTTTTTATACTTAGTGTTAATCCACACTTCCCGTCGGAATCGAAAATTTTAATAAGACTTTTCTATTAGAGATAATAACATATAGGCCGGTTACAGTGCTCTACCGACCGTCAGTGCGTACCGTCGGTGCTGATGATGCGCATTGACCGACCGTCAGTTTGTATCATTCAGTGCTCTGCGTACCAGTAAACTGACCGGCCGTGTTCAGTCGCTTTCAGTATCGATAAGGTTCATGTTTTTCGTAGCGACAAAGTCGTGACGGTCGGTACAGCACTGAACGCGTTCATTTGTTTACATAGCGCGTCAGTCGACCGACGGTACGCATGCGCACGCGCTCGACCGACGGTCCTCGTACGCAGTGCGTAGCAAAATACGCATGCGTACGGTCGGTCTAGCACTGTACGGTTTATGAATTTTCATACATATGACAAGCGCGACTGACGTACGCACTGACGGTCGGTCGAGACTGTAACCGGCCATATTGTTTTCAGGAGCACAAAGGACAAAACGAGAAACAGATCTCCATAAATCAGTTCCAAACAGAACGATATTCGTTCAGAAGGATATGACAGTAACTATCAGCTGTACAGCTGAAGACTCGCTATCTTACTGCTGGTTCCAACATCCTAATGGCACTCAGTTCACGCCGGTGCCTTTAGTCAATGACAATCAACTGTTTTGGTGGGTAACTAGAAAGTGTATAGGGTTCAGTGACTTCCGATCAGAGTACTCAGACCGAGTTTTTTACTTCCTAGATCGCCTTAACGTAAACGCAGATTTGTATGGGAAAAGAGCAGCGCCATCTTGTGGTACTCGTTAATAACTAATTAAAACTAATACAAATCAACGTCATCGAGTAAGTTAAAACTCGTATGAGTACTCAGGTTGCCGGATCTAATCTTTTATGCCATGGCTTTTTTCATTATAAAATTCATATTGCATACATTTTTAAAACAAACAATGTGAGGAAAGCGGAAATCTGAATGTATATATGAAAGAGTTCTTGCTGAATCCACGTCCAAGCAAAAGTTTGATGTTTGTAATTGGATATTTCTACACTTTTCATCCCGTAAAAGTGAATTATTTCCAAGGGACCATGTAATATCGAAGCTATTAATAATCTAAATAGCCACAGCCTGAAATTTTATAAATTCCGGAGTCTTTATTTTAAGAGCCTTTATTTCTAAAAATTCTTAAGTACTCGCACGTAAACGAGCGCCAAACGGCACAAAAGTCTGTTTTTGTTTATCATAGTAGCATCAGCTAAAAGTCTTCACTGGAGTAGGTATTTCTTTCTTTCTATCTCTGTTGATTTACAAAGTGGGTGTGAGTGAACATATGAACGGAATGTTGGTCGATTATATTTGACACTTGTTGGCGTTATTGGCTTTCAAATGGTTAAATAACAATAGTTTTTTCTAAAATCTAACTTAAGTTTTAACAGTATTAAATATTTTTTAATTGTCCTCTATCTAGTGCAGCTCTTCTCCAGTAGGGTCTATGAATAATCTAAAAAGCTATAATGCCTGTTTTCAAAGCAAATTAATTAAGGTACTCCGGAGAGAGTTTAACCGTTGGAGATTGCGGGATCACGTTTACCCACGTGACTGAAGAAGATGGCGGCGTATGGACATGTCATATGGGGCCTCGTGGTGAAGTTGGAATGGAGATCACTGACCGAGTGGATGTTAGGGTCACAGGGCCACTCGCGGCGAGGGAGAGGGTTAGTCTATTCTACACACATACAGAATAGAATGTCATTTATTGTAAAAACATAAGTAACACTCACATGCACACACATACACAAACACACACACACACACACACACACACATATATAATCAAAACTATCCCCAAACTGCGGTAGAGCATTTTGACTACTCCGAGGCACATCCAAATACTTAGTAGACATACACACACAAATACACACATAAAACACACACACACACACACACTAACAACACAGGATCATAACTGTTGCCTTACAAATTACGGTAGAGCTTCAGAGTAGTCAGGGGCTCGTCGAAATACAGCGGCGAGGGAGAGGTTTAGTATTTTCGACACACATCATCCACTCACACTCACCCGCTCACACACACAGCATCAAAACTGTATCCCCAAACTGTAGTAGAGTTCCTGAGTAGTCAGGGGCATTATCCAAATACATGTTTAGCATGCCCCATTTTGCGATGAGAAAAGGTGAAGACGTAAATAAGTGGCAAAAGTATAAATAAAATGTTTTTTTTTTTCAGGAAGTGGTAGCGAGTGTTGGAGGAAACGCGACGCTTTACTGCCATTCATCGAACGGGAACAGACCTTTAGATTACTGTCGATTCCTCACTCCGGCGTTTGTTGGCATCAGTATCGATGAAACTGTTACTAAGGACAAGTAAGTCTTGCAAGGCGAAGGTCCACTTGCGACGCAGAAGGTTGCGGGTTCGATCCCTGCGACGGGACAAATGTTTGTATGATGTACAAGTATTTGTCTCGGGTCTGGGTGTTTTCTATGCATAATATGTATGTATTTACAAATAAAAAGTATTTAAGTAGTAGCCATAACACAAGCTCTGCTTACTTTGGGGCTAGATGATGTTGTGTGAAAAGTCCAGCATTATTTATTGTTTATTTATTTACTGAGATCACGAATAGTCTTAAAACTTTTCTCGACGATTCGAGTAACGATTCTAGTCCGGTTCCTTCGCGACCAATACCGTGAAGAACCAGGGCAACAAACACGATTTTGAGCCTAGCTTTCCTAAAGATGATCCATCTTAAAACTTACAAAAAGCTTTGACTCTCTTTATCCCTTATTTTCATCATCCGCAGCCAAGAATATCTAACTGCTGGGCCTCCCTCTTTTTACGTCATTCCGATCCTGTGCCTCTTGCATCCAAAATATTCCTCTTGATTTCGTCTACCAACGCGCAATCGGACGACACTTATTGTACTACATTCTTTTGCAGAGCCGTCTTAGGCCGTTTCTACTTCACGGCAAATCGAGAATTGAACTATGGAGACTGCTCACTGACGATAGACCCTGTGACTGAAGACGATATGGGGGTTTGGACTTGCGCGGCTGTGGTCGATAACGAGACCTTGGAGTCTAAGGATACTGTCCGACTTATTATTGAAGGTAAGAGTCTATACATCAAGTACCTATTATACACACATATCTACACATCCATTCACATATACACACACACACACAAACAAACACACACACAAACACATCGAAAATCGAAGTGAAGCGCCATGGTGAAGTATGTTTTGACGTTCTTAAAAGATCGTCAAAGCGCGTTTATAAGCGATATTCTCTGCACTAAAAAAACGGATGGGAGACCGCTAGTTGCAATTACTGCAAAGCGCTCCATTGCTTCGGAGGGCACTTTGTCAGTTCCGGCTATGAAGTCGTTAAGCCATGACGGAGGCGGCGGCGGTCTAAAAACTCAGCCATTAGTGTTGGCGACTAAAATACGTACTTACACACACCCACACACACACACACACACACACACACACACACACACACACACACACACACACATCCACCCCAAACACAAATAAAACCATTTATTTTCTTATAGAATCACACAGATCTACAGCGGGCATCATCGGTATGACAGTCGGTATTCCCGTCCTACTCCTTATATTTGGTGGCGCAATACTCTACAAATACGGACATGTATCTCTTTCCTCTATACAATGGCGAAGAACGAACAATACCGAACGAACAGACAATGAGTCGCTCGGACGATCGTCTTTCGGAGGCTCGTCTTATGAGAATGGAGGTTCGTCTTTTGGAAATTCAACGAACAATATTACAGAAGCCCCTGTAAGGTATACTACAGGGAGAGAGAGTAATTTGAGTGAGGACAGTGAAAGTTCTACTGAGACACCGCGAGTCGCACCTATTATTGAGATTCTTAGTTAAAATTCTTAGTTTTTTGTTATTTATTAGTTCTTTACTTAGTTCATTAAGAAATGAAAAGTTAAAATTTTAATGTTAATCAAAATTTTGGATTCCGACGGGATCCAAAATTTTCATTTCTTAGTAAAATTCTTAGTTGTACAAGTTTTATTTATTAGTTACATTTTTTATAGCCTATATGCTATTCCACGTCACTATCTACGCTTATTCCAAGTCAAAGTCAAAGTCAAAAAGCATTTATTCAGTAGGACCGCTGGGATCACTTTGAAACGTCTTAAAACTAGGTGATTTTACTCCTAGTTTCATCCAAATGGGTTCTCTGTTTTAGGCATGATTGAAACACATACATACAAACATCCAAGTATCCTAACATCTAAACAAACTCACAAACTTTCAGCTTTATTATATTAGTGGGATTATATTTTTATACTATGAAGCGCTCGTGGTCGTGCTTGCGTCGTTCTTAATAGATCTTCGAAGTTATGCAACGTTCGAAACGGAATGTAAGTGGATGGGTGACCGCCAGTGGCATTTTTATCTGAGCGCTACCGTGCTTCGGAGCACGTTAAATTGTCGGTCCCTGCTATTTAAGTCGTTAAGCTTTGACGGAGGCCTTAAGGAGGCCTAAAAACTCCGTCACCAGAGTTGGCCACTGACTCATACAAACTTACAAGTTATATGGATCAAAACTCGTGAAAAATATAGTATGTACCTAAGTAATAGACATTTATATGAGGAAATGCTTACATTCAAACTGTTTTAGCTGTTATAGTAAGCATACAAAAATAAAATGCGTTATTATATTATTTTCATTAATTTATTTTACAATTTTCTTTTTAACTTCCAAAACCAATGGTTAGAGCCAAGAATCCTTACAAAAAATGTCACTTATCTAGCTCAAAGAGTCTTCAAGGACTTTTTGAGTTATATTTTTTTTAATAAATAGCGATTGCAACAGTTCTCTTCTCTCTCGTGTAATCAGTAAACGACAGAAAAAAAAATTAAAAATCTGAAAATTGTGTTATTAAATACTATTCAACTTGTCTTGTAGCTAACTATAAGAGTTTGTTCATCTACTGCCTTTACATCTATAGTATTACATTTATACAGCGTCAGGAAGCAACCTAATGCCTACACTCAACGGGACGTAGTGCCTGGGCTGTAGTGTCTAATAATACTAAAATAATTGTGCGCTTTGGCAAACTTGGAGCTTTTTATAAAAACAGAATTTGTCCGATAATCTCCGTCCCGCCATTCTTCGAAATTCAAAAGTGCTGTTTGATGATTGGTTGATCGAAATTCGAAAGTGCGGTTTGATGATTGGTTGAATCATCGCGTTCGTATTTTGAAAACTAGACGAAGATTGCCAAGGCGCTCAATAGAACTACTATACAACTAATCCTTATAAATAAATAAACTACGCCGATATTACGCCTTAGTCAGTATAGCTTCGTAGTTGGTAAGGATTTGATCAATAGTGACATTAACTAGGAACTTGTTGATCGCTTTGACGATGGTTTTCACGATCTGCTTGATGGCTGGTGGCGCTAATTCGTCCATAAGTTGTTGCCAGTTCTCGTTCGCGAATTGGATCGTGGTTTCAGCTGAAAAAGAAGATTAAATAAATCAGGGCGAGAGAGAGAGACAAAAAATACGGGACAATAGTGTTTGATCTGCAGCCTTATTGACTAACTAGAAATCCATTCCCAGTTGTCATCCCGATTGAGCTCAACCAAGCTAAGCTTTAGTCATTAGTGTCTATGCACGTAGTTTTTGCTGTTGCAGTGGTGAGCTGTGACGTCATAACAGCCGCCATGACACCGACGAGCGTTTTGGCACGAATTTCAGATTTTGATTTTATGTTTAAAAACCTTTATTTGCTACTGAAATATGATATTTTTTTCACATAACAAATCATTCTGAACAACATAGAACAGATTTTGAAATATTGTCATCATGCCTATTGATTGTAGTCCAGGCTAGGTTTCAAATGGCATAATGAAGCCGATGTCCATTGCCAGTTGAGTTACACAAAAGGGCCCCTGTACCCATAGTTTACGTGTAAACTACATTTTGTTTAGTTTTCCGCCCTAAATTTACTTGCAGCGCCCCTAGCGGATACTTTGAAGAATTAAAGTACTAAGGGTACTGCAGAATGCAGATATTGGTTCCATGTTTGGATAATCTAATACCACTATACTCGTAGGGTTAATATTAGCAAATGCAGTACAAAGACAGAGACAAAGTATTCTAAGTTCTGAAGTGTGCGACAAGGATAGGAGGTACTGTTTGACAAGCGTTTAAAGCGTTTAACACACCCGGTCCATGGTTTCCCTTGCGTTATAAGTAAACAAGTACCAACATTGTCTATGTCAGCAGGGTAGCGATTCAGGCTTCAGCAGAATACATTCGGTTCGGAATATGTCAGCTGTTCAACGGACCGCAACCAATCAAAGTGCAAGAAACGTCAGTTTTGTATCAATTCCTGCACTGTGATCGGTCGCGGTTGAACAGCTGACCGTTTCCGACCCGAATGAATTCTGAATCACTAGGCAGCTTAGGACTCAGGAGTTATGTTAGTAACTCTTGGTGCTACATTTATGATTTGTGGAACTTGAACTTCAAACATTGACACCTAGTTCTATTGTTTAGCATAACTGGTTATATGAGAACCAGATTTTTTTATATTATTATGTAATTGCTTGTTAGCACATCACACTACTAATATACCTAGTGTATTATTCATTTATTATTTATTTATACCCACTGAGTCTGTACGTGTGGTTGTAACTGCGTCACACTGAAACCGCTGTACGGATATCGATGAAATTCAGAAAATAGATCATTTTCTGGAATAACACCGGCTTTTTTTCACGTGGTAAAGAGACACTAAAATCCATTTACCTAAACGACCACGAAAATGTAGGAAATGCATTAATATTCATATGCAAGATAATGCCAACCCCTATTATGGTAGAAATATTTGTACTAAAAATGTTTTTGCGTGAGAATCAGTTGTTAATAGCTTTTATTTAATTAAACTCTACCCCTGTGTCGTTTACATAAACACAAATCACAAAAATCATTTCGTGTTTTGCTTCAATAATTATGATGCGCCAAACAATGACGAGAATATAGGGTGCAAAAAGACTATCCTCAAAAGCAGAGAATTCAAACCTCGATTAGTTACGTATACCTTAATTCTGTCTACAATAAAAAAAATACAATCACGACTACTTCCCCGAATAGGTAGGTAACTTATATTTTTGTTATTTATTTTTTATTTCCTAGGAAAACAAACAGTCGTTAGAAAAGATGTACGTTACTAAAACTAACTATTGACCATTAACATGTTCTCATAATAGAATAGAAAAAACATTTATTTGGCACAAACACACACAAGTGCATGCTTCACAATTTTTTTGCAACATAGCATAACTAGAGCGAGTTTTCGAGCCCTTAAGTAAATATGAAAAGTGAAGGTAAGTACCTTAAACTAAAAACTAACTAAATTCCAGTTTTAAGAAATCTGGTTCAACTTCCTTGACGATGTTTTATTTTTATATTAATATTTCCAAGGCCAGCTTCATTATTGACGTAGGCATAAGCCGACTTAATATTAATGAAATCTGTTGAAATATCTCCACTACACTACTATGTAGGTACTGGGGATTGTTTAATATAAATATTGTGGGAAGCGATGTTTTATAAAATCCTCACGCTATAATTCATGTTAGATTCATATCCTCTCAGATATCTCTAGGGCTTATATAACTATTCTCGTATTAAATCCTTTAATACGAGCCGATTGTATGTCATTGTGTTTTTTGTTTAGTTTTCCATTTTTGTTTATTTTTATTATGTGGTGTGCAATAAAGTATTTTCTATCTTCTATCTATCTAAATCCTTTAAACTAAAGCAAATGCCATTATTCTAATCGGCTACACAATGTTGCAAATCATCATCATCATCAGCAGCCTATAGCAGTCCACTGCTGGACATAGGCCTCCCCTAATGAGCCCCATTGCGCCCTGTCCTCAGCTCGACGCATCCAGCTTCTGCCAGCAGCCTTTCGCAGATCGTCACTCCACCTGGCCGGAGGGCGTCCTACACTACGTTTGCAGAGTCGCGGTCTCCATTCAAAAACTCGTTTACCCCAGGGGTCATCGGTTCTTCGGCAGATATGGCCAGACCACTGCCACTTCAGCTAGCTAATTCTCTGAGCTACGTCGACAACTTTGGTTCTATGTCGGATAGTCTCATTGCGGATTCTATCCTTCAGAGAAACTCCGAGCATAGCTCGTTCCATAGCTCGCTGGGCGACTTTAAACTGGTGGACTAGCCGTACTGTGAGTGTACTGTTATGTTGCAAATTGATTGTGTATATGCAATTATAGCTTTTTGCATGAGCATAAAAATATTTATCTCAAACCTGTACATTGACACCAATTATTATTTATTTTTTGTATTAACATCAAAAGTTATCAATCTCGGTGCTAATTTGATTAATGTACACACTGATTGTTTGATATCTGTATTCTTCGATTGCGGTCGGTACGTATGAAAAACTTTTTTGCAAAATGTCACTGTGCCTAATTAACACCTTTGTGTTTTTAATGCTTCTAACTAGGTAGACCTGACAAACCTGATTTCTCTTAGATCCTGACTATGTGCCTTGCTTGGCAAAACAATGGTAAATTTTGTAAGTAATAGAATTTTATGGGTCTGTCCAGCGCTGCCTTCACTTGGTCCGTCCATCTCATTGGGGATCTACCTCGTGGCCTTGTACCCTCAATCTTTCCCTGAACCACAAGACGTTCTATGGATAGTTCTCCACGTCGGGACACGTGCCCAAAGAACGTGAGGATGCGAGACTGTACTAGAGACGATAGACGCTGCTTGATGCCGAGTTCGTCGAGTATGGATTGATTGGTGCGGAACTCTGTCCATGATACTCCAAGCATCCTCCTCCAGCACCACATCTCTAGAGCGTCTATTTTCTTCTTCTCGCATTCACGGAGGGTCCACGTTTCCGCCGCGTAGAGAAAAATTGGAAATATGAGTGCTCCAGAAAGACCACCATCCGAAACGAATGGCGCAGAATTGTAAAGCGAGCCACACAACTCCCGACATGACGACCACGACCACTCTGTCAAGAGTGATACGACTAAGAAGAAGAGAATTTTATATTATTGACTTACAATGACGAAGCTGCAAGGAATTTTAACTTCATTCAGGTAAAATAAAATAACTCTCCCATTGGAATCTTATCGAATACAAGTAACATAAGAATTCGGGCTGAAAATATGACATTTTAGAGGATCAACTCACCAAGCTGTTTGTTCCCGTTGAACAGATTTTGTAGGTCGAATGTGGTTTTTTCGATGTTGTACTTGTAGCTAGGCGTTATAACCTTGAGATGATCACCCTTAGCACTCTTCACGTAAGCCAGTTTACTTTCAATGATTACTTCTACATTATCTGTAAAAAATATTTAATGTCATTGCATTATTATAAAGGGTTAGAAATCTGTTATATTGAAAACAGTGTAAGTATGATATATGAACGGATTGATACCTTTAGCTTAGTAGGTATGTATCATAGTACTAAGAGTAGAATACGAGTTCAAAAGACATTTGACATTTAGGGTCGATTCACATCTGACGGAAGATCCATCGCGGATTATCGGTCGCGGAACGCCAGAACTGACAAATGTATAGAAAAACACTCGACCGTTCACACTCGACGGACTAACGTATCATCGTATCATCGGTTGAGTGTTTTTCTATACATTTGTCAGTTCTGGCGTTCCGCGACCGATAATACGACCGATGAGAGACCGATGAACCGACCCAAGGTCGACCCTAGGCCTCGACCCTAGGTCGAGAGTCATATGAGATATTTAATTCTGTAAAGGTAATTAGGTAATACCAACTGCCGGCCCAGAAAACTGAAATCAGCAGTAGTTTCGTTAAAAATAATTATGGCTTAGAGATTAATTATTTTGAAAATAATGTGAATCCTAAAAAAATTAACATTTTAGGTCTATTAACAGAACAATTTAATACTTACTGAAAAGTGTAAGTAACAATATGTTTATATAGTTAGTTATTTTTGTACGCCTTTTACTTGTGTAGTTATGTATGGGATGCATACGTAATGATTTGGGTAGGTAACACAGTAAGTATAATAGATACTTACTCGAATTAAAGGAATGTAAAACCATAATAATTTTAATATTCTGCATATTCAAACAATTAATGGTGAGGTACCTAGTATTTTTTATTAAAACCACACGCTTTAATTATTTTTTCTATTGAAATAGTTTCTCATAGCGGGTAATTTCTGCTTTATTCTATAAAATTAAAATGAACAATGAGAAAATACGGGTTAGAAGGTAGACAAAACCAGTTTTCAACTGGTAAGGTAAACTTGTAATCAGTAGGTAACCTATACCTAGGGGTAGAACGGCCAATAGACCTGAGTAGGTACCTGATGACCGTCGTATAAATCTTCCCCTTAAGTTTAAGGGGCATGCTTGTCACATATTTGTCCGTGAGACCTGTCGTCTTTGTCCATCCCGCATCCATCCTATTATTTACGTCACGGTCATTATTGCCGTCATAAAATATATCATTTTCAAATAATTATAAGATCAAGATACTAGATATCCTCAGAAAAAGATAAGTGGCTCGGTGCGAATTATTTATAGATTTAGGATGTTTATTATGCTATTAGAATTTGCATACTTATCTAAGTTATTTAGTTTTGGTAGGTAGGTATACCTACAGAATATTATTACCGCATTGCCTTGATTTCTGTTGTCACTCAAGCAGTGATCTTAATTTCGTCGTACAAAAACAATGCTTGAGTAAATACAATGTGGTGTCGCTCTACCATCTGAGCCAATGGACAGTCGATGGTTCACTTCACTTCTTGGTGTATGGCTTTACACTTACCGGCTTTCACTACAGCGTCTCCCTTCCCCTTGATGGGCAGAATCAGGATCTTTCCATCGACTTCGTACTTGGCAGTCAGCTTCAGATCACACTTGAACGCGAGGGTGAAAGCCTCCTCTTTCTTTCCTATTGTTATCCTGAAAACAACGTTTACCTATGTTAAATCAGTTTAGGCTAAAGTCAAACGGCCGGTTTCTCGAACGCAGATCATCTTCAAAATTAACTAATCATTTGTCAAATCTATTATTCGACCAATGAGGACCAAGTATTTCAAGTTTAATCAGCTTGTCAATTTGAAAAGCGTTCGAGAAACAGGCCGAAAGTGTTTATTCAGTAGGACCGCTGGGATCACTTTGAATCGTCTTAAAGCTAGATGATTTTACTCCTGTTCATTCGCTACCAATAGACTACAGGTTGTAGGAAATTTTTATCGCATTGATGGCAGCTACCTTTTCTTTTGTAGTAGTAGTAGGTACCTAAGAAGGTTTTGTAATAGCTTCTGTTTCCTTACTGCATCTTTGGATTTTTGCTAAAATGTACAGTCACCCTAAAAAATGTTATTTGTAAAAAAAGTGGCACTCCAGGAGTGCCGGCAGAAGTGAAAACTTGAACGGTTTTAAACTTGAAAAATAACCCGGTGTCGGTGAGCAGTCAAGTGACTCGCACGTGACCTTTTCGAGGCGAATCTTAGAATTTTTTCTCATCTCAAAACTGCCAAACGCGCCTAAAGAAGTTTTCACTTCAAAAACATGTTGATCTGAATCGACGCTGTTTTCTACTAGGAACACTTCTCCCAAGGTATACCTAACTTACTTTAAAAAATCTAAAAAATAATTCCATACGATTTCCATTAGTAAGACCACGCAGGTAAAGACGAAGACAGCGTTGTTTAGCTGCCTCGCTCACTCGCACACCGCCTTCATGAGATAGAAATAACTTTACCTTGGCCTTTTGTTCGTACCTATGATCGAATCATGTCGACCACCTTGCGTTTGCGCATCCCATGTCTTGCGTTTTGCCTGCACACGCATAATTAGCAAACAATGTGTTCAATTATAATTACTTGTCATTGTTTATCGATTAATCAATAGACATGTTTCCGGTCTTTAGTTGTTTTTTCCTGTTATTAGAGTTTGATTGGAATAACAACAAAGGGATCACTAGTACAATCATAAGGACCTTTAAGGTGGTCGCACGGTTCAGCCGAACCGAACGCGCCAAACTTTCAATTCAATAGAGTCGCTTCTGACGTCATCAGCATTTTTTATACAGGAAAATTACTGCGGCGCGTACGGCGCGGACAAGTGTGTGATCAGCATAACAAGTCCTCAACCTTTTCCATACAAAATATTAATGATTTAAATCATGGGTTTGATGTCGGAAATTTTGCTCCCCATTTGTAACGTTTTACTAGTCGGTCATTTTGCTGTTATGTCATTCACCCCACAAGGGCGTTATGCTAGATTGTCCTTCTGATACGGACCGATTATAACTGTAAAGTGAACGTAAAAAGATGTAAAAGGAACACCTAATTATTAGATTCCCATCCCACCTAATAATTAGGTGTTCCTTTCACATCTAACCACCCCTCTCAAAAAACCAACCTGTATTATCTTCTAAAAGAATGATCTACCTACCTAATTGGCTATTATCCGCGACGTTCATTCCAACGTTACTGTACTATGTACGTAGCACGAGTAGAGACGATGTATTATTGCTGTGGAATCGATATTATTGCCAGAGGCACCGCGACGTCAAAATATCACAGATAAGCCTGGCTGGGCTGCCAAGAGCAAAATTGTACGCTGGATTGGTCATTTTTGGCACACACCAACTTCCACTACTTAGGATTTCACTTCCAAATTTAAATATTGTTAGAGAAGGTGCTCTTGGAAGGTGGAAGATATAGTAGAAGCATTCTATAATGCTGTCCTTTCATAATAAAAAGACACTGCTTAGTCTTTCTATCTGTAGTTACCTACTGTAGTTGAAAAGGTAGTTTTTTTTCCTCGCATAAATCGTAAAGCCATTTGATACAAATTGCACTTCAGGTTACACGTGTAGTCGCACAATTATCAACAAAGTACTACCTACTTATTTTATGGCGAGGTATGCTTTAATTGAAGATTTTTCTTAGTTTCCTTGACAACAATTAGTAGAAAAATCTTGAAACTCTAAAAAAGTTCTTTTTAGTTAGCTCCACACGTTACAAGCATATCTTCCTTAAGGGTAAGGCTTCGATCAAAAATATTATAATAGATAGCTTGACGTACAAAATCAAAGCTAAATTCTGTCCGCGTGACAAAAAAGTTTTAAAGGAGAACGGGCAGGCATGTATGAAGCGCCGCCCAAGTCAAAAAACGATCGCCCGCCTCTGCGGGCGATCGTTTTTGGACGTATAGTGGAATGGGTAGACCTTCTAAAACACTACATTTGATTGTATGACAGCAAAAAAATCCATCCTACAGAAATCGAGATATTTGCAGTTAAAGGTGGTGACTTTTACCATCATGTTTTTTGACTTATAGCCTTCCCGCAGACAAGCCACTATGGGCATTCGATAGAACTTTAGAAGCACTACATTTCATTGTATGACAGCTAAAAAATCTATCCTGCAGAAATCGAGATATTTGCAGTTAAAGGTGGTGACTTTAACCATCATGTTTTTTGACTTATAGGGTGAGAGCCAGCGACCGGCAGACCTTCGTCATTTTATAAAGGCTGAGACTTTGTCTGTGTGTAGTCCCAGTATGGTTATGTACGATCCCCAAATATGAAGTTTGGGTCCGGGTGGCTTTGGGAGATATGAGGCATCAAAGGTGCCCAAAATAGCACCCAAGATTCGTCATTTTACCAAGGCTGAATTTTATAATGTTACTTAGGGAGCTATTAAAAGAGGTTTCCCAAGCGGGCAGACACCTGCGGTGGTTCCTTCATCATGTCAAAGTGTATAAAGCTCATTTTGATATATTTGGCTTGAAACAGTATTAGAAATCACGTCGTCCTTTGTCAGATCCCTAGTACAGTTCCAACCCCCTGAAAGTCACCCTTAAACAACAGTAATTGTAAGTATGCTTTCGTAGTAGTATAAAACCTGAACTTTGTGTATGTTACTTGAGGAGCTATAATAAGATGTTTGCCAAGCAGGCAGACACCTGCGGTGGTTCCTTCATCATGTCGGTCTGCCGTATGCAACAAGTACAAAACATGTATGCAACATGTAGCAAACAAGTATGCAACAAGTATAAAACATGTATGCAACAAGTATAAAACATGTATGCAACAAGTATCAAACAAGTATGCAACAAGTATAAAACATGTATGCAACAAGTATAAAACATGTATGCAACAAGTATAAAACATGTATGCAACATGTATCAAACATGTATGCAACAAGTATAAAACATGTATGCAACAAGTATAAAACAAGTATCAAACATGTATGCAACAAGTATAAAACATGAAGGCAACATGTAGGCAACAAGTATGCAACAAGTATAAAACATGTATGCAACATGTATCAAACATGTATGCAACATGTATAAAACATGTATGCAACAAGTATAAAACATGTATGCAACAAGTATCAAACATGTATGCAACAAGTATAAAACATGTATGCAACAAGTATAAAACATGTATGCAACAAGTATAAAACATGTATGCAACAAGTATCAAACATGTATGCAACAAGTATCAAACAAGTATGCAACAAGTATAAAACATGTATGCAACAAGTATAAAACATGTATGCAACAAGTATAAAACATGTAGGCAACATGTATCAAACAAGTATGCAACAAGTATCAAACATGTATGCAACAAGTATAAAACATGAAGGCAACATGTAGGCAACAAGTATAAAACATGTATGCAACATGTATCAAATATGTATGCAACATGTATAAAACCTGTATGCAACAAGTATAAAACATGTATGCAACAAGTATAAAACATGTATGCAACAAGTATCAAACATGTATGCAACAAGTATAAAACATGTATGCAACAAGTATAAAACATGTATGCAACAAGTATAAAACATGTATGCAACAAGTATCAAACATGTATGCAACAAGTATAAAACATGTATGCAACAAGTATCAAATAAGTATGCAACATGTATCAAACAAGTATGCAACATGTATCAAACAAGTATGCAACAAGTATAAAATATGTATAAAACAAAATATAAAATTCAGCCTTGGTAAAATGACGAAAGTTGACTCGTAATTTTCCATACTTTGAGGCTGACCGACATGATGAAGGAACCATCGCAGGTGTCTGCCCGCTTGGGAAACCTCTTTTTGTAGCTCCCTAAGTAACATATTCAAATTCAGATTTTTTAGCTGTCATACAATGAAATGTAGTGCTTCTAAAGTTCTATCGAATGCCCACATAGTGGCTTGTCTGCGGGAAGCCTGTAAGTCAAAAAACATGATGGTTAAAGTCACCAGCTTTAACTGCAAATATCTCGATTTCTGCAGGATGGATTTTTTCACTGTCGTATAATGAAATGTAGTGCTTCTAAAGTTCTATCGAATGCCCATAGTGGCTTGTCTGCGGGAAGCCTGTAAGTCAATAAACATGATGGTAAAAGTCACCACCTTTAACTGCAAAAATCTCGATTTCTGCAGGATGGATTTTTTAGCTGTCATACAATGAAATGTAGTGCTTTTAAAGTTATATCGAATGCCTATAGTGGCTTATCTGCGGGAAGGCTGTAAGCTAAAAAAGATGATGGTAAATGTCACCACCTTTAACTGCAAATATCTCGATTTCTGCAGGATGGATTTTTTCGCTGTCATACAATGAAATGTAGTGCTTCTAAAGTTCTATCGAATGCCCATAGTGGCTTGTCTGCGGGAAGGCTGTAAGTCAAAAAACATGATGGTAAAAGTCACCACCTTTAAATGCAAATATCTCGATTTCTGCAGGATGGATTTTTTCGCTGTCGTACAATGAAATGTAGTGCTTCTAAAGTTCTATCGAATGCCCATAGTGGATTGTCTGCGGGAAGGCTGTAAGTCAAAAAACATGATGGTAAAAGTCACCACCTTTAAATGCAAATATCTCGATTTCTGCAGGATGGATTTTTTTGCTTTCATACAATGAAATGTAATGCTTTTAAAGTTCTATCGATTACCCATAGTGGCTTATCTGCGGGAAACCTGTAAGTCAAAAAACATGATGGTAAGAGTCACCACCTTCAACTGCAAATATCTCGATTTCTGTAGGATGGATTTTTTTAGCTGTCATACAATGAAATGGAGTGTTTTTGAAGGTCTACCCATTCCACCATACGCCTACTCTGCGGGCGATAGTTTTTTGATTTGGGCGGGAATGCCCATTCTCCTTTAACCGAATTACACCTTTTGCACCTAATATAGTCACAAATTCTCTAAACATTATCATAAACATACGATCATTCATCACGAAAAACATCAAAATGCTAAACAAAATAACGGCGCTATTGTTATTTACCGAGGTTTTGCTGCGCTGACCCTAAATCTATAAATATTCTTGACCGAAGGTGTAAAGCCTATTAAGTTGAAGGTATTGTACATTGCTTTTAATTTGATTGCTGAGGGATTGATGCTTTTCCCCTTAAACTTGATACCTCATCCTCGCTTGTACTTCATAAAACGTTACTGTGACTTCGGTAAAAACTCACTTGAGTTGCGACAGCTTAGCGTTTCCGAGTCCATGCATCTGTGCTTTGCTGAAAGTAAGCTTCAGTCCATTGCCGTCGATCAGAATGTCATCCAAGTCCACAGGGTCCGTTGAAGGCACGCCCATCTCAGGGATGCCCTTCGTAAAGTGTGGCAGCGCAATTGAGATCTGGTCTTTGATGCATTCTGCGTAGTCAGTTTTGCTCAGATCGCAGGGAGTGATGTAGGATGCTGGAATAAGGTATGCATTTAAGGGACAATCTCACCAACAATATAGGGGCAATTTCACCAACAATATAGTGACAATCTCACTTGCTGATATGGTAGGTACTAGTGATACATAGTAAAAAAATGCTGAACTTTCCACAGAGCATCATCTTTCCCCGAAGTAAGCAGAGCTTGTGA
Organism: Epirrhoe alternata; assembly: GCA_963565295.1. Lineage (NCBI taxonomy): Eukaryota > Metazoa > Arthropoda > Insecta > Lepidoptera > Geometridae > Epirrhoe > Epirrhoe alternata. The sequence goes on along the minus strand of OY751381.1, from coordinate 2,989,825 downwards.
TAAGGGTACTAACATGACTGATATAACTACTTATATACTTTTTGTTTGTAAAGACATACATATTATACATAGAAACCCAGACCCGACACAAATATCTGTAGATCATACAAACATATATCCCGCTGTGGGGATCGAACCCGCAACCTTTTGTAACTTTTTGTTTAGTAGTATCATTAGATGCTACAAATCAATGATAGTGTCACCAGGCGGTTATAACGTGGTTGTAAAAAACTAAGATTCTTTTCGTCCGGAGGTTAATACCATTAAAGTATAATATACTAGGTATGTCCTTGAATAAATTAATCCTAAAATAACATTTAAAACCCGCACGACTTAATTTTTTCGCACTTGAGTAGGTACAACAGGTTAATGTGACTTGTCGGTTCATTAGCACTTAAAGAGCTATGACTACATAATATTATGCATTTATAGCTTTATAATGTAGCGAGATTTAAAAAATTATTCCAAGAAAAAGCTCGCAAGGTGAAGACTCGTATATGTCCTAATTGGGACGTTTTTTATTCAGCCCGCGTCGATCAAGGCGACATTTTAGAATATAATAGAATAGAAACTTTTAAACTATCTGTACTCATCTAAGCAACCTAATGTAACTGGTAACGATATCTAGAGTACAAAATATCATTGATCTTAGTGGTAGACTGCCAAAAAGTCGAGAATTCCCGAGGAGTGCAGCTAGTCAATTTATAAAAAACGTAACTGACGACCTCTGTGGCGCAGTGGGTGAAAGCCCGCTTGTGGCGCAGAAGGTTGCGGGTTCGATCCCCACCGCGGGATAAATATTTGTATGATCTGTAAATATTTATCTCGGGTCAGGGTGTTTCTATGTATAATATGTATGTATTTACAAACAAAGTAGTTGGTTCCCATAGTACGCTTTGCTTAGTTTGGGGCTAGATGATGCTGTGTGAAAATGTCCAGCATTATTATTATTATCAATGTTCAACATCTCGGGACTACCTATGGAGTCCCGGAGCTTTGACAGGCATGCATGGGGCCGAGGTCAACCCACAGAGATCTTTTTGACAGTTTTGATCTTATGTGATGGAGACACATACCAGCTACTGTCCCTTCAACACTAAGAAATACATTCAGGAACAGTCTCCGGTTTGTGCAGAACTATTGGGAATATAGAAAACTATTACCGGGCTATTTGGTGGGATGGTATTGGACTGGATAATGGGGAAACTACGGGGACTATGGCACCCGCCGAAACAATGTTAACAAACATGAAAAATGGAATTTTATTATTATTATTATTATTTTAATGAATAAAATAAAATAATGCTGGACATTTTCACACAGCATCATCTAGCCCCAAACTAAGCATAGCTTGTACTATGGGAACCAGATAACTGACAACGTAAATACATACATATTATACATAGAAACACCCAGACCAGAGATAAATATTTGCAGATCATACAAACATTTATCCCGCGGCGGGGATCGATCCCGCAACCTTCTGCGTCTCAAGCAGGCTTTCACCGACTGCGCCACAGAGGTCGTTAAAGCCGCGGACTATCAGTGTGCTAAATGATTTATTTTAAGATGCATCTATATAAATGCATCACGCGTGCATCATTTACTTCCTATTCCAGTACGAACATAATTTATGTGGTTTTCCTCACCTTTAACGATAATTCTTGTAATCTATGTCTATCATTATACATTGAGTATCGTTTAGATTATCATAAGCGTAAATTTTCTTACATCCTGAATGATAGTTATCTAGTAATGTGCGAAGCCAATCATGGGTATTAGTTGACCTAGGATCACTTCTTGACTTTCGAGGTCAGCCCGGCTAGCGTGCGCGACGTGAGATATTTCGTGCACGAGAAACGAGAAATTAGTAAATTGTGAAGAAATGAAGAACCCCGGCCGTGCAAAAATGGATTTTGCGTTTCGTAAAATGTATATGCACTTTAACACATGCTCTAAACGGTGAAAGAAAACATCGTGAGGAAACCAGTTAGTATTCTTATAGGCGGCGATGGGCTTGCAACCTGTGTGGAAGAAAGAGCTACTACCACTTGAGCTGTAAGGCCAGTGGACTAATATCGATAGTTTTTGATCAATTTGTTAAAATTTACTTTCTACAATGAATCTCAATGAGATACGTGAATAGTCTAAGTTAGTCAGACTAAGTACTTATTAGTCAGACTAACATAATTATCATCATCATCGTTTTATAATAAACTTAACTTTAAAATAACAGCTATCCAATTATGTACCAATCTTTATCAAAACTTATGAAACTACGTCGTAGACCGCTACGGCGTAGAAGCTTCCTGTGCCTCTACGGGAACTATCCCCTAAGTGCTACGAAAATTATTGTAGAAGAATATCAATGACTTTTGATTTCAATATGGACCTTGATCGTGCAAAATACTTCTGGTTTTGTATTTAATTTACCAGTCACATACCGATATCCTTGTAAGATGACTCGAGCATGTAATGTCGAGTTCAAGGTGGTGCGTCGTGTTGACGAACTCTGATATTAAAAATCTGTCTGTAAATTAAATGTTTTGCTCTGATTTAAAAATGTGATTTCTCATGTTTAATCTGTCTGAGATGATCAATATGTGTGGAGTTGAACTTTGGAACTTTGGAGTTTCACACATTATTTTTCGTCACTGTTTAGGTGATTGATGCACGGCTGGGATTCAAACTGGCAACCTACAGATTGAAATTTGAGCGTAGGTCTCCCTACAAGGCCTTTCTAAGCGTCAGCTAGGTCCCACATTGTTTTTATTTCTTTAGTGAAAGGTAGGGGCATTTTCATCTGAGCGCTTCCGTGCTTCGGAGGGCACATTATTGTCGGTCCCGGCTATTTAAGTCTTTAAGCCAGGACGGAGGCCTTAAGGCGGCCTAAACACTCCGTCACCAGAGTTGACCACTGACTCATACGAACTTAAGAAATGAAGTCATATCAAAATTTTCGATTCCGACGAAATACCAAGTGTGGATTAACACTTTCAAAATTACAAAAATCATACGAACTTACTTTTAATAAAATGGTAAAACCTTACAAAAGACACAAACGCGATATTTAGATTTTTGAATTGATGAGTTTAAAAAATCTTTTTTTTTTTAATTATAATCATTACAAAAACTTTTATATACATTTTTAATTAGCATGTCCCACTGCTGGAAAAAGGACTCCTTATCACCTTCCACACTTCGAGATCTTCTGCGATTTTCCCCAATCCTTCCTTTTTATAAAAAAAATATATATTTTAGACAGTAAAAAATCGTTTGACGAAACAATTTATTTACTTTTATTACAATTGTTTTTCCAAGGTAAATATTTCTTCCGGATTATTCGTATTTTAATCTTATCTTGCGTCTGATCAGCAAAAAATAAAAACTTACGCAAAAACTTGTCATCACAATTAGCACTGTACAGGAACGCAGCGAAAAACACAACACTTTTGACCGACAACATCGTAAGTTGAATCTACGCTTTGACTCTACACTACAGCCTGTTACCTACTGTAGGAGGAAGCAGCCAGAGCGTATATTTATGCGCATTGTCTCGATTAAACAGTACCTGGATTTTCGACCTTAACACTGGGCAGTAAGGTACTTTCCGTCTTTAGACTTGAAATAAAAAAACTTATTCCTTTTAAAAGGAACAGGTGAGCAAAGATTGTAGATATCCTTTTCCCCCTAGAATTCTTTTTTGAAAAAGTGCTATTGACATCCCAACTCGTTTGGTTGTTTTGTCTAGCTGTAAGTGTATCAAATATGTGTTTAGACATGCCTCTGACTAGGTACAGAATAAATGGACGACTTAAAATATTTCAGGCAATAATAGCTAGACTATGACACTATTTATTTATAAGTACACAGATAGGTACCTAGGTATGGGTACTTTTAACCACAACTTATAAATATTGATAGTTAATCAGTCACCTACGTGTTTCGCGAAAATGTCAATATCTAGTAGATTACAACGAACAGATAGATCCTTGTAAGCTTTGTGAATGACAATTATCAAATTACTCATGGTTTTAAAGTGATAACTATAGGTACCTACACTCTACTCGTATACCTATTGTATTTTATTAACCGACTTCAAAAAAGGAGGAGGTTCTATGTTCGGGTGTATGTATGTTTTTTATTTATTTATTGTGTGGTCTGCGCTCGCCGGCTCGTCAAATTTGCGTTTCCAGCGGCTTTACTTGCCCAATCACCCCTTAATATTTTACTATTATGTAGGATTCAGGGACCTACTACCAATATTACATTTTTTGCATCGATTCGTATTGTACTTTACTCTTGGCCAACATGGATATAAAATTGTACTTTACTCTTGGCCAACACGGTTATAAACCCTACGTCAAACAAAATGAAACTTCGTTTGGAGAGTCGACGTAAATAAAGGAATTCAACTTGAAAGGAAATGCGGTCTGTAGTCTGTATGCGACGTTTCTACAGGTCGTTCGACGTAGAAGAACTCCCGATGCAAAGAATCGACGCTTTAATGACTCGGAATGCCAGTGAGCATTCGTCGTTTCCTTTTAGCAGAATTTTCGAAAATATCCATAAATAGAAATAATATCATGGGTGCTTTATTAATTGGCCTCGTTTTGCTATATTTTGGACTTGATGGTCGGATGGTTTATAGTGCCATCAGCTTACCTGTTCTGGCGAATTTTTTGTCAAGCAAAGTAAATGACATTTCCTCTCTATTGGGTATGTGCTCGATGTCTTGTAGACGATAGACGGGTTGTTTTTCGCCATTTTAGGAAGAAGCACTGATCTGCTTTTTTATTTTTCTTTTTCTTGTGTTTTACTAGGCTTTATTATGTAATTTTGGTGGTATTTTACTAATTCACGCCTTGGATACGTAACAGGAGATTTGGCAAATGGAATGGGGGAGTTTTGAAGAAGATTTCTCATTTGACAAAAGATTTCCGTAGGAGTTTTGAAGAGACAAGCCGCCATGTTTTGGTTGTTTCGTCAAGTTGCCAGTCCGCGAAAAGGAATCTAATAAAAGTGCTCGATGACAAAATTGCGTGGGTAAAATTGTTGATTGACCCACCTAACTTGTAGCATTCTTTCTTTGGTATAAGAAAAACCGCCAGTAAATTGTAATCCGCTTTACCTCCTATTAAGTAATATTTCGAGCGTAGAAATTCTGTTCTAGACCCCTGATAAGAGAATTCCCAATAGTCCTCCTAGGACCTTGCGAGCCAACTCTGAGCAGACAAACAATACACAAAGGGATAAAGTATATACAGATAACTTATTTAGTAGGGACCGCATCCCCTGATTTTACCGTAATGAATACGTTAAGAGGTTTGTTCCTCTGAATAGGTCCTGAGGGATTCCGTGAAGGTTCAGTTTGCGAATACTTTGAGAATACCTCGAGATACCTCTTTAGTAGGAGCTACTTACGTATACTCATACTCATACTCATTTATTCTCCGTATAGGAGCTCATGGCACACTTGGTTTTGTCATGTATAAATTAATTTATATGTATAGATTAAATTGAATTGATTAATTTATATGTACATTAAGCGTAGTGGTTTCGTTAAGATGTTACTTATTTTAATGAATCACCTAAAAACTGCTAGACCCCAAACTTCACGGTATTGGTCGCGAAGGAACAGAAGTATTATCACCTAGTTATAAGACTATTCTAAGTGATCCCAGCGGTCTTAAAATATATAAATAAATATAGATTTTCGGTATTAATGCTGATGGATTTACAAGTAGAGGTAGGCCAAATAAAAGATGGATGGATTGTGTGAAGGATGACATGAGTAAAAAAGGAGTGAGTGTTGAGATGAGATGACGGCTGATAAAAGAGAATGGAAGAAAAAACATGTTGTGCCGACCCCACATAACGTGGGAAAAGGGCAGGGAGATGATGATGATGATATATAAATGATTTTTAACTTTGACTTTGGCAATACCAAAGCAATAAGCAATCAAAAAATATTATTTTTTTACAGATTGGGCAACACACATTTTAATCACATTTTTTTTAAAGTTTGCAAGTTAGTTGCATTCCATCAACACAATACAGGTTGTCCTATGTCGTCCCTATAACCTGTGTTTAAGACGGTCTTTGATAAGGGAAGACGCTAGTAACTTAGGTTAGCTTTTTATCGTGAAGTTCTCGATTATTTGTTTAAAAATCCAAGATTTATCAAATGTTTACGTGCATGGAAAGGCGTGCGTGCTTAATATTTAGCTTGTTTCCATATTTAAGCGCCTGCTAATTAAATAGCGAGATCTTCAAACCCATTAGTGGGTTATAATCGGAGTAAACCATCAGGCGCTTGCGTGTTTCAGTTGATTCAGAAATGCTGATATCCTCTAAACCTGATTTGATAATGCTTTATTTTCTAATTTCCTTTCGTGTGTTATTTTTTAATAGCGACGGCGAACCTTGCACTAGATTTATTATTTACGTAATTACCTACTCAAAAGAATGTTATATTAGGTACTTACATAAAATATTAAACGCAAGAAAGGTGTCTTTTACGGCCTTTATATTTTATTTATGGTAAATAAATTGCCTTACTCTATACTTACTAGCTTTGACACTGGCAACTAGGTCATTTCAAGATAATGTAATAGGCTCACTTTGCACATATTATGCAAATGGGTTATTACAGTGTGGAATAAGGCAATTTGATACATACATACATAAAGTCACGCCTCTTTCCCAAAGGGGTAGGCAGAGACCACGGATCTCCAGTCGCTACGATCCTGACACACAACTTTCGCCTCATTCACTCTCATTACATTCTTCATACATGCTCGTCGGTTTAGGGTACTTTTGACCTGGCCCTTCTCCAAAATATCGCCAATTTGATCCAAGAAGGTTCGCCTAGGCCTTTCCCTTCCAGCTGTAAATTTGATGAATTATCAATGAATTTCCAATTTGATGAATTATCAATGAATTTCCAATTTGATGAATTCTCATAAATTGGAATCGTATTTTATGAAAGAAAAACATAGAAACGATTTATTTTTAATTTAATTGGGTATAATTGGGGCTGTCATAGATTATTGATCATGATCTAAATTCACTATTTCGGTTATTAGGAGTGGTCTTATTACACCCTGTACGAGTAGCACATCAGTAGATCTTATTACGTTAGTTATACTGGGGTTATACCTACTTACGTACCATATACATTTGTATAATATTATAATAATAAAAAAATCATCACTGAAGAAGGCATATCAAAACTTTTTTTTTGAAGTGAAAACTTCATTAGGCGCTTTGAGCAGTTTTGGAATGGATAAAAAACTTTGGATTCGCCTCGCGAGTCACGTGACCCGTTGCGTGATGTGATGACACCGGCTTATTTTTTTACTTTTATTTTTGTAAGTTTAGAACCGTTACCGACACCTTGTTCAAATTTTCACTTCTTTCGGCACTCCCGCAGTGCCGCGTAGTACCTACGTGACATGAACTTTGAGATTTAACCAACGACCTTACTCAAAAGAGGTAGAAAAACTTCTACGTTAGACCATGATCTTTGTTTATTTGGTAAAAGCTTGTAAAAGCGTACATTGTAAAGAAAGAAAACAAAAGAACCCTTTATCTTCCAACCAGTAAACTAGCTTTGAGCTTGCCAAACTTTCCTTCAGTCATTCGCGTGCCGTCGTCAGGGAAGCATGTTTTCACTCCTGAATTTCCCGAGCTCAACGTAACTTTGTTCGCGAAAGTGATTGTGATTCACATTGATAGGCTTACTTTACTCTTGTGCAGTGAACAACCAACGTTTTTATTACTGTGCTTTAAAGTTTATATTTGTGTGGCAGATTTAGTGAACTGAGTTCGTAGGATTGAACTTGGTAGCTTTTGTATTATTTTTCTTGAGATAGTTTTTATGTTGGTGATTTCGTTTGTGTCTGCCCAAGCAAGATAAAGAATAGGGCATTCTAACTTTAGCTTTTTATTTAAAAATAAAGGGGTGAGTGATCATTTAACTTTGTATACCTATAAGTAGGTATCTCCCTAAAAGTAACATGGTAAGAACAATATAAACCTTATGTAATTTTTATAGTTATTACCCGACTGTCAAAGAAAGAGTTTGTTTTTATATGTTAGTCGGTATTTATGATGGTTGCAAAATAATTTAAAAATTTTAAGCCTAGTTGGTTGTTTCATACCCAAAATCAAAGCTAATATAAATGTATTTAGGAGAAAATTAAATTGTTTTTTTTTTAATATTTCATAGAACAAGAAATTCAAATTCGTTTATTAAAAAGATTTATTTCCTGAAACGAAAGCTAGACAGGATCTCATTTTCCGTCTTGTGCTACTTATATAATTCTACGGCATTGCAGACTAAAGTAAATTTTCCCTCAAGGCATTAAATAAGTAATAGCTACGGTTCTGCAAGTAGGTTAATGCCATATTTTTTAATCTACACCTAAGATACTGTATAAAAAAAAACCGGCCAAGTGCGAGTCGGACTCGCGCACGAAGGGTTCCGTACCATTGTCTATAAAACGAGCAAAAAATTACGTTTATTGTTGTTTGTTGTTATAGCGGCAACAGAAATACATCTGAAAATGTCAACTGTCTAACTATCACGGTTCATGAGATACAGCCTGGTGACAGACGGACAGACAGACAGACAGCGGAGTCTTAGGGGTAATAGGGTCCCGTTTTACCCTTTGGGTACGGAACCCTAAAAATTAATATGTACATTGTAAACATTCTCTAAGATTCCTTTGAAGATGTCTAGGGGGGTAGTCAGAGGCATCTCCAAATATATTTTGACTCGTGCCCAATACATTTAGGCTGAATGCACATTGAATTGGGAAGCGACGCGTCAATATTTTTTATAGCAAGCCATTATAAACCTTATGAACAATGGTACAAGATATAGAAACGTTTGTAGACTTAACGAGATCGGGCGAATCCATCTAGTGGGCCGCGCTGGCTGGAGCGGTTCATTCTACAAGCTTTTCTATATCTTATACCATTGTTCATAAGGTTTATAATGGCTTGCAATAAAATAATTGACGCGTCGCTTCCCAATCCAATGTGGCTTCCAATGGCCCCGATTCTGTTGTTCACTGACTAAAGTTAACTAAACTAAAATGCTTCGTTCTTATTTCGTTAACGATAAAGTCCAAAATGGAATGACTATTACAGTGGCATTCTTAAAATTTCTTAATTTTAGTAAAAATGAAGTATTTCTGGGTAGATTTAGTCAAGACCATTTTGCTTGCCGTGTAAAACAGCTGCTAAAGTAGCTCAGAGGCGCCATTTTGATTTTACTTTTAGTTATGTCACTTCCAACGACATGCCATTTTCGTCTTCAGTGAGAACAAAATAAGAATGTGCCAGTTTTAGTTTTAATTAAGTTTAGTCAGTGAACAACAGAATCGGGGCCAATGAATGTTGTAGAATACAACAACTGATAACTAAGTAACTATTTACAATACGCGGCCTTATCACGTCACGTTATAGATTTTTATTTCCCGTAACATTGCGGCTGATTTCAGCCCGAAGTGCTTTCTGTAATAAAAATCGGCATCCATTTAGATTATTTGCTCCGTCAATAGTCTTATTTACAAGGTTCACTATTACTTCAAGGCTTTTGTTTTGCTTAGTATCATTGGTTCATTCTTAGTCACTATAAAGTTAATAATGGTTTTTTGATTGTTTCATGCAGGCATTTTTTCATATCAATGCAGACAGGTACCTACAGATTTTTACACGATGCGACCGTAGGATCGCCATACGAACTCATCGTATCGCACGTCAATTTTTCACGTGTAAACGCTCATCGTATGCGATTTATCATAGTAAGCGCGACGCTTGTCGGCACGTTCAATGGGCTTAGCAAATCGTACGAAAAATTGCATACTGTAAATGCACCTTAATATGTTGAAATCAGAGATTAAGTAAAATCATTCTATTGTTCTAGTGACAAAAAGATGGGGGTTTTACACAATAACAATTTCGCTTTCCGTTGGTCATCAAGAATCACACTAATAGCTTTTGTCTAAGCTATCAAGATAGCAAATATTTATAGCTTGGTCATCTATTAGGGCGGGTAATATAACGCACGGTAACACACCTTTCAAGAGCCTGAAGTAGATTACATTCTAGAGGCCTACTGATAAAATGATAAGATACACGCATTAAATAAATTGGTTTACCATTAAACCCCACCCTTTGATTCCAAAAGTGACCCCTATGCACCTAAACGGCCCTAAAAACGAATATTATTGTGTGAAACCCATTGGACGCTTTTGATGGCATCTGAGGCCAAAATGTTGGGGAGTGTTTATATTAAAATAGAGTTATATCTGGGATTGGTTGATAATTATTTCATGTTACGTATGTGCATGAGGGATTTAGAAATGAACAATATTTTCATCAATCAATAAATTGTTGTCAGTGCAACGATCATCTCTTTATGACAACCTTTGTGTCGCAGTGGATGAAAGCCTTTGAGGAAAGGAAAGCCCGCTTGGGACGCAGACGGTTGCCGGTTTGATCCGGGATAAATGTTTGTTTGATCTGCATATATTTCTCTCGGGTCTTGGTGTTTCTATGTATAATATGTACCTACCTTTTTATTTACAAACAAAAAGTAAATAAGTGGTATATCAGTTGTCTGGTTCCCATAGTACAAGCTTTGCTTAGTTTGGGGCTAGATTGTGTTGTGTGAAATGTCTAGCATTATTATTATTAATAATTCTACGACCTCGGTATTCAATCGAATTCGGTCTAAAACCAATATATTTTTCTTCAAATAGCTATTTTTCTTACGCAACAAGCAATCGTGCTTGAACAAACAGCAAAAATAACAGCTATTTTATGTGATTTATCATCCCTTGCAATTCGAGTCAATATAACTTTCGGCAGAAAGTATTCGCAGGCCATGTTTGGGTGCCATTTTGTGAAATAAGCAACTAAGGTAAAACTAAAAGCCTGATAAAATATTCAAAGGATCTTAAATACGGACGCCCATAAATCTTACAGATGGGGAGGGTCTTACCATGTCCCTTAACTAGTAAATCAATGTTTATATTAGAGACATTATTCTTTGGAGAATACCAAAAACGTAGTATGATTATCATATAAAAACTCTTAAAAGTAAGGAAGTTCATACGAGTTAGTGGTCAACTCTGGTGGTGGAATGTTTAGGCCGCCTAAATGCCTCCGTCAAAACTCTTCTGCTCTATGATCAATCTATCACATCTGCCTTGTCGTGGCGAGGTAGACCTCTCGCATAGGCATTCAAAATCTTATGAGAATTCTAAGAACCAATACTTAGTTATCTAACAGGCTCGGGGCTTGCATCCCATCACGTATTGACTTGGCTTTGATCTACAAAGAATTAGAATAATCTGAGAGAAACATTCTTTCAATTTTCTTAACATTCTTTCACGTTACCACGCCATTTTTTTTGTTTTTTTTGTTTCGGTTTTTCCTCATCTATAATCTTGGTCAATGATCTTAGATATAATTTTATATCACAAACCTTTTGCTTACAATTCCAGACGAAAAGTACCTAACAGTGCCAGCCTACATTGCCAATTTTATTGACTTTGTTGAAATAAAGTAGGTACGTTTACCTAATATCAGGGAAAATGCTCATATTTTATTCATAAAGAGAATAGACAGAATGAATTCCACGTGATATTTGCCAGGAAATATACACAGCGATAAATAACAAATTGACGATTAACTTCTAAAGGAAAACCGAGAAAAAATGGCTGTATCGGGCTGATTTACAGGGTTCAAGAGATGTATATACTATGGACTCTGTGGGGCCGACTGGTGAAAAGTATTAAAAAAAAATAACTTTGTTATCCCGTTGGAATCCAAAATTTTGATAAGACTTTTCATTTCTTAATGAAATACCAAGTGTGGATTAGCACTATAAAAAATTACAAAAAAAATAATTGTAACTTTGTTATGTTATCCAAAATGTAGATGGACATAGAGACATATAGGGAAAGGAAGAAGGATGCATGTTGTGCCGACCCCATGTTAGGGGGGAACCGGGAAAAGCCACAGATTTTCAAAAAAATCGTAGAATAAAACTACGATGATTTGACTGCACAAATAAACGATTACTTAGGTCAATGCTTGGTTGCATGTCAAAGTAATTCAGATTTTCCTTGCATTCTATATCGATTTTCTTTGTTATTCTTTTATGAGCACGGGTCAGTATTTTAGCCCTATAAACTTGTATTGCTTGAACACAAGCATTGGAGCTAATTAAGCTTCATGTACGGTTGGCGACATTTTCAACTGTTAGAACTCAAATAAAATACATGTGTTACACATTTGAACTTACCCTTTTCGTAGATGAAATTGAAGCTTACGCTATAGAGTAGGTAAAGGTATGTGGGGTTGAACTTAATAAAGATCTGACTTGTTTTTGATTTTCAGCTTAGATATACCTTTCAGAGTCTAGTACAAAATCCTTGGGCTTTCTCGTAAGCTTACCAGAGTTTCGTACAAAAAATTCTTGGTTTTTTCAGAATTTTTCTATTTTCCGGGCACCATATCCAACATTTTCCCTTCGCTATAAGCCTATAGGTCAAACTCATGTCACTGTTCATTAGCCCAAGTTTCTTTATCATTCAAACATTCTCTCAATCCTCTCGCACATCGTGACGTCACAAAAATACATAGAGAAAAATGTTGTGCAAATGTTGCGGACGTGACCTGACGACACAAATAGAGACAAATAATAAGGATATCCGGGGATTACTTATTCAATTTATGTCAGACATTTGACCAAAGTTGGGCCAAAAGTATAAGTTCATACGCTTACCCTGTTTTTGAACCAAAAACCTCACAGGTATATCGGCTTTTCGCTATACGATAGGTATACTCGGAGTGAGTCAACTCGCACTACAATACAACTAGGAAGCCACTTAGTTGTAGTGTAGCACTCTCAGACACTGACACTACTCACTCGTACAGTGCACTCAAATAGTGAAAACTCGGCCCTAATTATAGCAAAACTATCATGCACCATTGGGACAGACAATTTAAAGAGCAGAGTATCAAAGAATCTATTATATTTATAGATATCTAAGAATACAATTCAAAGTAGTGATAGTGATAGACATAGAAGCGCTCGTTCGATAAATGTTCATGCCATAACGACGACCTCTGTGGCGCATTGGGTGAAAGACCGCTTGGGACGCAGAAGGTTGCGGGTTCGATCCCCACCGTGGGATATATGTTTGCATGATCGCCAAATATTTATCTCGGGTCTGGGTGTTTCTATGTATAATATGTATGTATTTACAAACAAAAAGTATATAAGTAATATATCAGTTATCTGGTTCCCATAGTACAAGCTTTGCTTAGTTTGGGGCTAGATGATGCTTAGTTTGGGGCTGTGTGAAATGGAAATTTCCAGCATTATTTATTTATTTATTTATAAGCAAACACCAATTATTTGTAACCGTGCAAAACTAACCGATGTTAGGAGTGAAAATTGATAAATTAAAAACAAAACTAAATAAGACTTCTTAAATTGAAAAACTTTACTAATATCCATAATCCATAGACTCAGCGTTATTATTAATTCGACAATTTGAAACTTAGTTCATTATTTGCGATAGTGTCGTCATAAAATCTCTAATCCAGTTTAATTCAGCAAATAGTTCAAAGTTATATTCACTGGGTTGTATCGTGACTTTAATTTACGCTGTACGTGTTTAAATTACGTGCAGTAATCACGGGCACGATAGATTACAAAATGGCCTGTAAGTCCCAGTGTATAATTATGAAAGCATCAGCGGGCATAGCGACACGCTATTTTAACGACCTCAATTTGCCTAGAGAAGCATGAATTCGATTTTCCAGTATTTTGAATAATAAGCTTCATTGTAAGTCACGGAACCTTAGCGTGGGAACTTATGGAAAATTGCCGAGTCAAGAAATTTAAGGAATATTTTCCCTAAGATTTTCAAGGGTTTTTTGATCCTTAAAAGGAGTTTCAAGGGTATCTTTTGACCATAGTAGTGCCCCGTCAAGACAATCCAAAAGAAGCACCACTCTTTTCTCGGTAAATTTTTCATTACCATTCATTAACCATTAAAAAAAATCTGTTAGAAAAGTGTATGAATGAGATGAAACTTTTAAAACCGTGAGCACAAAATTCACAAAACTACCTACATGTGAAGTGAACATCCTAAAATGTATGTGCAAAGGACTAAGTGATTAAAGCGCAATGACCTTTTATCAGTGTAGGTAGCAGTGTTAACAGTTAGTGCAAAATGTGTAAGGCCAATGGTGTTGCATGGGAGACTGAGACTTTGATGGGCGGCCCGCCCAGGGTGAAGAACGGGTTCTGTCCTCGAGCCGCCTTGTCTCATGCTGGGCTGTTTGTGGCGCTAATGCTGTACACTGCTGGTGGAGGATTGGTAAGTCTTCCTCAATCTACTATCCTTGTTAATTTTAATCTCTGTTATATTCGGAGGCACGGTAGACATTCTCGGTATTTGAACGGTACGGTACGGTACGGTAGAATTCAAGGTTATAAAAATATTTAAGTACCCACGTATCAAGGTCCCTTCATTCATTCATTTTGTTTAAAACGAAATAATAAAAAAAACATGAAACAAGAACCCAACATATAAAATTGAGGTCTGTTCACCGCTTGCCCCCTTTCTGATTTCGTCTATTATATGAATTCACAATATTAGGTCAATTCTAATAAATCATTTACGAATCGGTGACAGAAATATACCCTAAGAATCCTTGAAGTCCCTTTTACCCTGATATCCATATATAGGAATGATAAAAGAAATGCTACTGAGTTGTTATTTATACCTAAGTGGGCAGTGAACGAAAAACTAAGCGGATATTAACATCAAAATAAAAATGTTGCCAATTATTTTGGTAAACAAAGTTTTCTTGTTTTCTGAATCATGTGTATCATTTTGTTGGTCTTCAAAAATAAACAGGATAAACACAAAACACAAACACCAGTCCTTAAGGTGTAAGTTTAAACCTACCAATTTTTACCAACCTACCAATTTAGGGAAAAAAGCAAATCTTATGAAGTATGTACCAATTGGTCTTGTTAATACCAAAAAAACATGTGAATGAAACGTTTTATTTTAAAGTGTTTGCATTCTCTGAATACATTACAAGCATTTACACAAAATCACTTTCACCATTTCATAAAATACACACAACATCAACAAAGACAAAACAGAAAAGCACAATGCCTTAAAATACTTAAACTTAACAATATCCTTATGTTCCAGTAGCCTTAGTGAAAATAAATATAAGACTAAAAGTCGGCAAACTCATCCTCATAAATGCAGACTGGGCTATCCTTTATCTTCTCTTCGTCGAAAAGATCAAAGTTGGTCGTATCGCCAGGAGATCGAATCTTCGGGATGAACGGTGGATGGATCCGACTGTTTAAAAGACTATCCCAATCAACTTCTCTGAACCATTTATGATTCTTGAAGTCCAAGACCCCATCTTTCAGATTTCCGTAACGTCTTGTAATGTCAACTTGGAGAACGTGCCCAACAAGGTCTTTTAGCTCGACGGAGAAGTGCGCAGGGCATCGGTACTTGCCTCCCACAATTTTCTCGTAAATTCGCATCGGGTCTGCGGCGAAAAACGGGGGATGCCCGGCACTCATCTCAAAGAGAAGAATGCCTAACGACCACCAGTCAACTGACATACCGTACCCCTTGCTCAATATTATCTCCGGCGCTAAATATTCCGGAGTTCCGCAAAGCGTCCAAGTCCGTCCTCTTATCAGCTTACAGAACCCGAAGTCGGTTATTTTTATGTACCCCGTTCTGTCTATCAGAATATTCTCTGGCTTTAAATCTCTGTAGACAAGTTCGCAAGAATGCAGGTATTCCAAAGCAAGAATTACCTGAGCGCCGTAGAATTTGGCTGAGGTTTCTTCGAATTTTCCCATCTTCCGTAAGTGGGAGAACATCTCACCTCCGGCAATAAAGGGAAGAATATAGTAAAGATAAACGTTGTCTTTGAAATAATACTTCATGTAAACAACGAAAGGAAAGTTTAGTCCGCACAGAATCTTCTTTTCATAGTAGCTGTGTTCTATCTGTTTGAGCTTGACTATTTTTTCCTTTTCCAACATTTTCATGGCGTAGTATTTCTGGGTCTGGAGGTGCTTGGCGAGGTACACCACTCCAAAAGCTCCTGTGCCAAGTACTTTGAGTCGTTCGAAGTCAGCTGCCTTAGCGTTGCTTTCGGACTTCTCATTCCAGGAGTCGATGAAGTCATGATGCAATTTGCGGAGGTACTGTGAGTACTGTTCCTGTTTAGCGCGGGAGTAGCCCCCGGGATGAGGAGAGTAGATGTGCCTCTTGGCATCTTCTCCCATCTCAGACAGTCTTGTGTAGAGTTTGTCCAGCTTTCACTTCTTTTATCCTTTTCCAAAAATAAAAAGAGCTTTACATAACAGCTCAGTGAAGAAACAAAAATTCTCTTCTATTTTTCTTACATACTCATGTATTGACAAAAAGAGCAAAACGTGTTTTTCTCTTTGAAATGGAGTAAAAGAAGTTTGACACAAAGTTGTAAGAAAAAAATAAAGAAGTTTGTGGCCATGACTTGAAAAAGTCTGTGAATTGGTATACTACTTACAGTAGTATAAAATAGTTCGATTAACTAATCAGCTACTGAAAATTATCATGTTGCAATTTTAATTCACGTACATACATAGCGTATTGTATTCCCAGTAAATATATAAAAACTTACATTTTATTCTAAATGATATATAAAAACTGTTCAGAGCTGCTGTGGACTTTTTATAAAAATAGATTTGACACGCCTTTTGACATAGTATGACGATTCAATGTCAAATAGTGCGGCAATCGGCAATGTAAGAAGCTGCAAATTATGATTTTTATAAAATTGTTTACATTTATAATTTGATTTTATTAATGTACACGCTTTTCAAATGGAATTTATGGTAATCACAGAGGGGTATGGCAAAGGCGTCATACACTCAGCAGAATCATCAGGATCACACGAGATATTTAGAAATGTTAAAAGGAGAGTTTGTGAAAAAATACTCAGATCCTCCTTTTTTTGATAAAACTGAGGATAACTTTGATAAAATCAAAGCTATCGGCAACGGAGCTTACGGCGAAGTGTTCCTCGTGAGAGACAAGCAAACGTTCACCTACCACGCTATGAAAGTGGTCGAGAAAGGAGTTGTTGTCGAGAGGAAACACGTCAAGCATTTGATCTTAGAGAAGAAAATCTTACAGAGTATTCAGTTTCCACTACTAGTCAGCTTAGATATGGCTTTCAAAGACAACGTATACCTCTACTTCATTTTACCATACATCGCCGGCGGAGAAATGTTTACTTACATTCAAAAATACGGAAACTTTTCAGACACATTGGCCAAGTTTTACGCAAGCCAAGTAGTCCTTGCATTGGAGTATTTACATCATTGCGAGATCGTTCATAGAGATATAAAGCCAGAGAATATATTGATAGACACGAACGGATTCTTGAAACTATGCGATTTTGGATTCTGCAAGGTTCTGAAGAAGAAAACCTGGACATTATGCGGAACTCCTGAGTATTTAGCACCAGAGGTAATTATGTCTAAAGGATACTCGTTTGCTGTGGACTGGTGGGCGACGGGAGTGTTGATCTTCGAGATGATTGCTGGTCATCCACCATTTTTTGCATCAGACCCAAACAAGCTCTATGAGAAGGTGCTAGATGGACACTATAGATGCCCGGATTCCATGGGTGGAGAAGTCAAGGGTTTAGTCAAAGGCTTGTTGCAAGTGGATCCTACCAAGCGGTTTGGGTCTTTGAAGGGAGGCGTCTATGACATTAAGGCTCATCAGTGGTTCCACAACGTCAACTGGCAAGAACTT
The DNA here is from genome assembly GCA_963565295.1 of Epirrhoe alternata. NCBI lineage: Eukaryota > Metazoa > Arthropoda > Insecta > Lepidoptera > Geometridae > Epirrhoe > Epirrhoe alternata. The sequence goes on along the minus strand of OY751381.1, from coordinate 2,971,934 downwards.
CTTCACCAAAGAGCCGAGGTGCCGTTCGTGCCTATTTGTCCTTCACCTGGTGACACGAGCAATTTCCCAGAAATAAGCCAACCAAAACTAAAAAGAGCGTCGAAATGTCTCTACGATAAAGAATTCCTTGATTTTTAAAGGTCATCACGTGCCCTAAAATCTGAATTGTGTTAAGAGAACAAAATAGGTATTATATGTTTAATTTATTCGATGCAATAAAGGAGAGAGAATGAAATAAAACGAATTTAGTGTAAATGAACTGCTCCCTAGCGTAGGCGATGTCGAGCTGAATTTATAATCATTTAAATTGAACTTTATCAAGATGAATTACATTCCTTTTTGTAAAAATTTCCTCAGTTATAAGACCGGCACAAAAACTACGCGACCTTGAGCTTTACCTTGGATTCTTTAACAAATTATAACCAATGTTTATAAACGGTTTATCTTCCCAATTTTGGTAGGTACACACTTATCTTGGAACATTATGGAATTCAGGCTGTGGCAAGTCTACTAAGGCAAAAGTTTGCGGCTGACTGTTTGCCTTTCAATTGGCCACTGAATCATACGAACTTACTTAATGTCTTAAGATGCGAGTGTTCATAAGTACGCAGTTGAGGGCCAAACAACTTGATCTTATGCCGGCCATACACACTACGGTCTACCGGAGAGGTCCACCTGTGCGGGTATGCCTGCGCAGGTAGACCAGAATGTGTGTGGGAATAGACCTGTGCAGGTTTTTGAACCTGCGCAGGCGACCGGCGCAAGATCGAAAATTGATTCTTTCAAGTGACACCGTACGGTGAACTGAAGACCGCTCCGATACACCGGAACGTCCCCATACACGCTACCATTGTTCGGTTGACCTGCGCAAGCATACCTGCACAGATTACCTCTCCGATAGACCGTAGCGTGTATGGCCTACATTAGGTACGCAGTAGGTAGAGTAGGGTTAGATCTAAAGCCGGCTACATTCATACTGAATGTCTTGCTGAAATCAGAATCTGAAATTCAGATTGTTCATACATTCATAATCTGAAAAAATCTGAATGTGTGTGGAGAAACACGTTAATGTATAGAATTTCGGGCTTCCTGAATGAATAATCTTAATTTCAGATTCTGATTTTTCATCATGTATGTAGGACACCTTATAACTTCGTAAAAATTCGTTTTCCTACCTTCTACAAAAGAGGATTTCTTAATAAATAATCGCACTTGTTTACAAAAAGTACGACTATCTAGTAATCTATTACATGTCATGTCATTCTTCATTGTCTCTCTACTAAAATGTAGTGATTCCATTGTATATTTTCATACGTAATTTTTTTTGTACAAGATGTGAGCAATGGATGCTTCATTATAAGTGCACGCGCATATAAAAAACACTTGTAATTCCTACGTGCGTTCGATTTTGAAGAAGTGGTTAGGACGTCATGACATTTGATAAAGTTGGAAGAGAAAAACCAACGTTCACCCATGAGCTCCAGCTAAGCCACAACAGATACTTGGATACCCTCAAACAAGAGTTTAATTATCACTATGCAAATCCTCCAGTTTATAACAAATCTGCAGACGATCTTGACCAAGTCCGCACGTTAGGTACTGGGTCTTTCGGAACAGTGTATCTCGTCCGTGACACCACCACATTCACCTACCACGCCATGAAAGTTATGGAAAAGACCGATGTGATAAATAAGAAGAACCTTAAAGCGATATACACTGAGAAAAAACTCCTGCAAAGTGTGAATTTCCCCTTCGTGATCTCTGTAGAGTTCACCTGCAAAGACAACTTGTATATATATTTTATTCTCCCGTATGAGGTTGGCGGAGAGCTCTATACGCTGATAAAGAGACTAGGGTTGCTATCAGAACCCTTAACATTATTTTACGCATCTCAAATGGTTCTTGCTCTTGAGTATTTGCATCATTGCTCTGTCATTCATAGAGATGTAAAGCCAGAAAACATATTGATAAGTGAATCGGGATACATTAAACTAGGGGATTTTGGATTCTGTAAAGTTCTGAAAACTCGTACGTGGACTTTATGTGGAACACCAGAGTATTTGGCTCCAGAGATTATCATGTCTAAGGGGTATACTTTCTCCGTTGATTGGTGGGCAACAGGAGTGTTGATCTACGAAATGTGTGCTGGGTACCCTCCTTTCTACAGTTCAGACCCTATGAAGCTATACGAAAAAGTCTTGTCAGGACAGTTTAAAACTCCCTCGTGTATGACAGCAGTGTGCAAGTCTCTGGTGAAGTGCTTGCTAGAGGTAGATCCTATGAAACGACTGGGGTCTCTGAAAGCTGGGGTTTATGATATAAAGGCACATCCATGGTTTAAAGAGATTGATTGGCAGTCGATACTTCACAAGAAGGTCTTTCCACCTTACATGCCCGTTTGTAAAAACCCTGGCGATGCGTCAAACTTCCCAGACCACACTGATAGAAAATTAAAGAAAGGGAATGAATGCCTACATGAAAAAGAGTTTGAGGCGTTTTAGTTTTATTGAGAAAATATTGTTACTTATATGTTTTAATTATAGTGTTTAGATTAAATCAATTAATTAGTTTAATATAAATGGTGTTTTTCTTACCTCATATTTGGTACATTTTATTATTAGATACTTGGACGTAGCTTTGGCTCGTTATCTGAAAATGTGAGTGATTAACTGCGGTGCATGGAAATAAGTTTGATCCACCTCAATTTAAGGTACTATGATAGTTTAGCATTTTTAATGACGCCATTTCTCAAAAAGTATCGACACTGGATTTATTTGGAGCAACCTGCCGAAGATCTTAAACACGCATCGTTGAGTCCAGTAGGACAAATATTCACGCAGTAACCACGCAGACTCTGTAATGCAAATTTTCTCCTATTCATAATTGTCTTATATTGTTTTACTCCTGTTATATTATTTAAGCAAATATTTTCCAGGTTTTCCGTGCTTTGGAGTATCCAGCTGAGCTGGCAAAGCAGGAGTTCCACCGAGATCGGCTGCTGTCACAGCGGAAGTACCTGATAAAGTTTGTCGAGGAGTACAGCGGCAATAACAGCGAAGAGCTTGGTGAACACTTAGCTTTTTATGAGAGGGTGAGTCATTAGTACTTGGATCTTATCGATTTATTTGAACTTCTGTAAAACCAGCATTTTCCATAGGTACTGGAAGAAGCCTCAGATGGAGGTCTATCATTAGATGCTAAGGGGAACTTCCCGCCAGCTGAAGAAAAGTGGAGCATACTCCAAGCCGTGTTCTTCGCGTCCACCGTGCTCACCACAATAGGTGTGTAAGAATGTAAGCATTAACATTTTACACCAAATTAGACCATAAATGGATGTAAGGATAGAGACTCAATATAATGTCTAATTCTAAACTTACTATTCAGACTCGCCTCACACACCTGTTTGGTCAAACGACTTTAATTTGTCTATACGTGTCTATACCATCTCAACATGCCTTTCTTGATTTCCATCACTATGTTCATCTTCTTTCACTAGGCTTGTACCTAGTGAAAGAAGATGAACATAGTGATGGAATATGTTCATCTTCTTTCACTGAGTTAAAATAAATGGCTCTATTCGTTGGTATTGTAATCTACAAAGAAAATATTTGATCAAGCTAAGTGAGTTTCATTGAACTGTGTAAAGCTGAGAAAACTTCAAGTAAATTTAATTTGTCCCGAATGCTCTCTGTCGTTTTAAGCATAACATTTCTGAAGATCGTGTTTCAGTGAAATTGTAGACGAACTTTATTGAGACATTTACAAAATTAAGGTTTCTATTTTGATTATAGTGAAAGTGAGCTCTAAGCGATATAGGATAACATCGAGAGGAAATCAGATCATCTAGATTTGAATAGACGGCGATGGGCTTGCCAACTTATCACGTATGAAATGCTAACATTTCTCAAATGTACCACCTGTGCAAAACATGTATTACTAGCTATTGCGTACGGCTTCGCTCGTGGTACTAACATTTTGAATAGCCTATATGCTATTCCAGGTCACTATCTACGCCTATTCCAAGTTTCGTCTAAATCGGTTCACTGGTTTAGGCGTGATTGATACACAAACATCCAAACATACAATCTTTCAGATTTATTATATTATTAGGATATTAGGATTAGGAAGGATATCAGAATCAGAATCAGAATAATTTTATTGCATAACTGTTGTACATGTTAAGGTCTTATTTTAAATAGGTACAGGTTTCTACAGTCTATCCATTTCGGATGTGCAACATCAATGGTTAGTAACCTAAATACAAGCACAAATAGGTAAGTAGGTAAAAAGGTAGTTATACCTTTTGAACCAAAATTAAAAGAAACAATAGGTAGTACTCAAATGTGAACAAATACAATTACTTACTTAAATTAAAAATATATAGGTATGTTGTATACTTGTATACATACATTACCTGTTGTAATACTCGTCTAGACTATAAAATACACTAGAGGAAGGGGGGGTAATTTGGAATACCATTTTGTTTTAGGCCTGTGTTTTTTTTTCTGTAGTGTTTCAGGATATAAAACCTTTATTAAATGAAAGCTACATCTATAACCTACTAATCTGCAAGCTATCAAAAATATCTGAACATTGCTACTAGGTAAAGTTTTAAGTTCACCGCAAAATGGCTGAATTCGGTTTTCGACATTTAATGCAGGTATTTTGGAATAGAGGTATTCCAAATTATATGCACTATGCTTAACTTAGATATTATAGATACTATTACGCCAATGTTTTAGAAGAAAATGTAAGATATACAAATACAAATGATATCCTAAATCAATACCTAGAGCAATACAATAAAATTGGTTCATAACTTGACTGAAGGTAATTTGGAATACCAATTAGGTATGCCAAATTACCTGCAGTGAGTTTGAGGTTTCACTAAAGTATCTTAAGTGAGTCTACAAATAATATAATATTCTATAAATAATAGGCATATAGACGTATATTCGTTTTTAATCAGTTATAATCTCTCTTTAAATCAAATCAGTCTAATCAGTTTTATAAATCACATAAATAAATTATTTGCAATACACATCACAAACATAGGATTTACAATAGGCACATTTTTAGGTTAATCAATCAAATAAATTGATTATTTGCAAAACACATCACAAACATAGGATCCACCTTCATAGTCGGCACATTCACAGTGCACCCAAATCCCACACATTAAGAATCAATATCTACTGACTGGATACCAACAGATGTCTTGCAAACAAAAATGATGGTGATTTGGCATATTCCAAATTACCATCACCTCGGGTATTCCAAATTAGCAACAAGATGTGGTCGGACATAACCTTGCATCATTTAGTTCTATTTATACAAACTACTGAAATCAAAGTCAATATGCAAAATTTATGATTCATTTTACAGTATACATAAAGCTAAACTGTATAAACATAACAAATTGTCAAGATCGAAGCGGGTCAATTACGTAACTCAAAAATTTTCAATGACTGTCCTTCACACTTGAGTCTCTGATCGCCATCTTGGAAGTTCGGCTTACGAACGGTGTGAACATATCGACAGGTGGCGTCAATCTCCATTGCTTTACTACAATTAAACCTAGATGGCACTACTAGTTTCTGTGAAACCTTACTATTCCAAATTACCTGCAGTATTCCAAATTACCCCCCCTTCCTCTATTAATTAGCCAATTTCTAAGTTGATTTTTAAATTTATTTCCTTCAAGGATTTTCAGCTCAACTGGTAACTTGTTATAAATGCGTGCAGCAGAAATAAAAGTACCATTTGCGTACATGGAATTATTAATCTGGGGAATGCAAACATCATATTTATATTTGGAACGCTGAGACTCGACTCTAGATGATTTTTTACCGAAAAAACACTTAACATTACTTTTCACAAAAAGACAAATTTCAAATATGTAGATAGAAGAAAGAGTTAACAAACTTTCATCTTTAAAAATATTACGGAGCGTATCAGTTCTTTTTTTGTTATAAATTGCACGCAGGCACCTTTTTTGCATGACAAAGGTTGATTGTATATCCACTGAATTTCCCCAAAAAATTATACCATAACTTAATTGAGGATAAACAAAACCGTAGTAGGTTTGTTTTGCAATTTCTCTAGATGAAGTTGAGCTAAGTACATATAAGGCGTAACAATATTTTGATAGTTTACTGTTAATATTATTAATATGAGCTTTCCAATTCAGGTAACAGTCTATTTTTAGACCTAAAAAGTTTGTTACATTTACTTCATTTACTTTACTTCCGCTATTTAAAATATTTAATTTTATTTCTGGTGTTTTATAGTTTCTAAATCTAATCAAGTTTGTTTTATTAATATTTACTTTCAAGTTTATTGTCTCTAACCAGTTTACGATAGAATTCAAGGCACTATTAATTTCAGCTTCATATTCAGTTACGGATAAGTTACCTTGTGGTATATAAATAGTTGCGTCGTCAGCAAACATCACGCACAGATGATCAGTTACTTTTGGTAATTCATTTACATATAATAAAAATAGAAGAGGTCCAAGTATGCTGCCCTGAGGCACTCCAAGCGTGACAACTTCAAATTGAGATTGTATTCTTTCAATTGTTTTTGTGCTTTTATTAAATCTATCTATTATTATTGACTGACTTCTACAATGTAAATATGATGCGATTAATGATAGAGCGGTTCCTCTAATGCCAATGCTTTCTAGCTTACCTAGTAGAATTTGGTGTACTACGCAGTCAAAGGCTTTTGACATATCTAGAAAGAGTGCCATGCCATGTGATTTATTATTTATGTCTTCTAAGATGGATTTTAACATTTTGAAAATAGCTAGAGTTGTATTTTTTTGTTTCTGGAAGCCAAACTGATTTGGAGTTAGTATTTTACTAGAGATAATAAAGGATTCTAGCCTGTTATAGATAATTTTCTCAAATATTTTAGAAAAGCTAGGCAGGATTGCTATAGGCCTATAGTTTCCCATATCAGATTTTGTGCCTTTTTTATGCATAGGTTTTATTAAAGCTCGTTTTAATTGATTGGGAAAACATCCATTTTCAAGAGATAAGTTAATAATATATACTAAAGGTTCAACTATAAACTCTATGCCACGTTTTATTACTTGTATAGGAATGTCATCATACCCAGAGCTTTTTTTATTCTTCAAATATTTAACTACATTTTTTACTTCATCTGAATCAACAGATAGGATATTAGGATTAGGATATTAGGATTAGGATATTAGGAAGGATTATAGTGGGAAGTGGGATGGGGTAGTGGAAGTGCCTCTGACTACCCCCTTAGATAGCTTCGAAACGCCTTTGGACTACAGTCGTGATCTAGAACATAATATTTGTTTCAGGATACGGCAATATAGTACCAGAAACGTTTTGGGGCCGACTGTTCTGCATTGTGTACGCGCTCATTGGGATCCCACTGACGCTGACCGTCATAGCGGACCTAGGAAAGGTGTTCGCTACACTCGTGTCTGTCATCGCCAAGCAGCTCCCACCCTTGCCTAGTAAGTTTACAGGTCATTTGCAACAACTTCGAAAATCATTCGGAATTCTCTGAAAATCTGAGGCTTTTCAGAGTCGAAGCCTAATGTGTCTCTACGTATGTACCATGCTTATAGCCGACTTCAAAAACAGGAGGTAGTTCTAATGTTCAGCTCTTTGTAATTTTCTTTTTATGTATCACCGATTAATCGTCAATTGTAAACCGATTTTTTTTGTTTGAAAGGGTTGGTGGTCCCTTAAATTGTCATTTGTCCCGTAAAAGTTAAAAAACCCATCTATGCTTGTGATTTCCTCAACATTGAAATCGGTATTCTTTTTATTTTCTAAAACATAAGTATTGTTTCTAATAAAAAAAACTGCTACCCGCCATAACACGTTTTAATCCAGAATGCTGTGCAAAAGTATCAGAAGCGAATCCTACCGGGCAGAGGTCGCTTTACGCGTTGGGGGCTGTGGGCTTCCTCTTCGTGTACCTATCAGCAGGAGCTGGACTCTTCAAGATGTGGGAGGACGACTGGACCTTCTACGATGGCTTCTACTTTTGTTTCATCACCATGACAACTATCGGCTTTGGCGATCTGGTACCAAGTAAGTTAAGTTCTCAGATCCTTTGGTATTTGGATTTTTTTAAATGCATCCCTTCTTATCGTGACACTAGTTCTTTAACCAGTGTGGTGAAAGGATTAAGCGCAGCAGTCTTCTTTCATGCACTTGCAATGCATCCCTGAAATTAGACTAATGGGGGATTTGATAGACTCGCGGATTACTCACTAATTAGCGAGTCTTATCAAATCCCGTAGCCACTAATCATTAGCGGCTACGCTCTTATCAACTGAACTAATGAAGCTATCAATTATGCATGATTTTCAACCAGATTGCCTGTTAGCAATGCAAATCCTGCATTGGTTAAATTTTTGGAGGGCATTTTCTTTAATATGAAAGTGTCAACATTATACAAATACGAAAATTCTGTCTCACACTATGGTATGATTACATTACGAAATCAAGATTTTATTTGACTCGTACTTCGTTATGAAACTGACTCGTAGCCTACACTTATTACTATACTTTTACTAGCAAGGATAAAACTCTACCAAAACAGCTCTGTTCAACCAAAACTATTTTGTCCCCAGAAAAGCCGAAATATATGCTTCTATGCACGTTCTACATCCTCATCGGGCTGGCCCTAACTTCCACCATCATTGAGCTAGTACGTCGGCAGTATGCCAGGTCTTGGCAGCAGCTGAGAGCACTATCTGGTCCCCTGGCTGACACCCTGAGGAGGCTGGGCGACGCCGGTCGGGGGGTTGATGTCTCCAGTCTGCAAAGCGACCTTAGGAAGGTCCTTACTGTGGTAAGTTGTCTATAAAACAGACTACAAAAAACTATGTGGGTACCTATGCATGTGCAGCAAGATTTTCCTCAAAATGTGGATTTTCTTATTTTATTGTTTCAAGGAGGTTTTTAACTGTTTAAAAAAGATTTTCATTCTTTTTTAGTTTGAAGGGGAACACTCTCGATGAAGTTCCATATTATATCTTTTCCCCTGATGGGTCAATACAATGATATTATAAAATATCACTTTTCCATTAAACTAAAAAAATAACCTTATTTGTCCTTGATTTTCTTTTTAGTTTATAAAACGTAAAAAAATGATTGTTCAACTCAAGAAGGGGTTACATACAGGCGCTACTTGAAAAGCTGTTATAAACTTTATAGTGACGTAGGTCTCCTGGCACTATCGTTTTAATGGCGATAGTCGTAATACAATGGAAGAAGTTGGCAATAATTTAGTTCTAGTATTTGGCAGTTCCACTCGAAGGACTGCTGTGACTACAGTATTTTTATGGTTAGCTTGTATTTGGTTTTCTGTGTTGACAAAAATTGGTGAGTTTATATAACTTTACCTTATTTTAAAATTTAAAGTAGTCGCCATAATCTTTTACTCACATTACGTTGCACTACCGACATTTAATTAAATAGACTAAATATAACCTAACCTTCAATGCTACGTAGAAAATTCAATCTGAGAGTAAATTAACTCAATCAAATGCTGCTATTAAAAAAAAAACTATTTTTGAGCTTTTATTCTTTTAACGTAAAAGAAAACTTACAAATAACAGATTAAGTATTATTCGAATTAAGATTCTTTCATCATTGTGCCTGTCTGTACCCTCAAGTGAGGTCGAAGATCGATTGTGATGGATTTTCTCGGCGCCTTCTGGCGGGCAAGCATCTGTTGTTCTGTCAACTTTTAGTGTCCTTTGTGATATAACGTTAAATATCTTTTTGTTTGGAATATTTTCATAGCTATAGTTTCAAGTTTGTTACATAAAGTTGATAAGTGGGATTTCATCACGCGTATTTCATTTGACCAATCGCGAAGCTCGTGTGGCGAAGTCAAAATCACGAAATCTTCGCTCGAGCATTGTGATTGGTCAATTAGAGTGCACGTGATAAAGGACCAAGTATCAACCTATACGAGTATTTATAATATTTAAAAAAAAACTGTAGGTGTGTGTCCCGCTGCAGGGCAAAGATCTCCGTATTCCCCTTTTGTATTTTCTATAATATATTTTTCTTTATAATTTTTTTAAACTAAAAATTGTACGTTGATGGTTTTTTTTGTGCTAAACCATAACGTTATTTAATTTTCATTTCTTCAAACTCAACTCGGAGCTATATAAAGTAGAACAATACTTATAAAAGAAAAGCTCTTTTCAAACAGGTATTTATAGGCTTCAACACGTGAGCTATCAAAGTTGCCTGCATTGCGGTCTAGGTAAACCAGTACAATAAAACGGATATTTCTGCCTAGCCTGCTATTTTAACCTGAATTTCAGACTAGATATTATCCTGGCATGCAGTTTTATCTACGACTGAACGGATATGATATGTGCTTAAGGTAAATGATTGTGTATTGACTTATAAAGCTTTTCTGCTAAAAATTTTGTAAAAAGTTTTTATAAGCTTTTCGTTGAACTTCTGAAAAGTTACCCCTTAATCAATTCACTAGTTTTTGCCCTTTACGAATCTTAGGTAGGTATAATTGTAATTCGTCTCACGTAGAGAAATTCTGTAAAGACAGCATTTCTTACAATGTCAGGCACTAGTCTGGCTAGCTATCAACTTATTTGTAACCCTGCCAAGTCACTTAGCTCTGAATGTACCCTATTCACTACTGAGTGCCTATTATAGCAACAAATACAGCGGCGGACTTTGGTGGCATTGTAAGCAAATGCTCGACTGAAACCCAAGAAGTGAGCTCGATTCTCACTGCGGAAAAAATGTTTGCATGATCTGTAGGTATATGTTCCGGGTCTGGTAATGTTGTAGACCCACTAAAAACTACCTGATGGCCAGCCTCTATGCATAACGAGAGGCTCCGGGATCTCCTACGGAACGCACGCGGTGCCCCTCTTGCATTTTGCTTTGAGCACAATCCGGGTAATGGCACCCACAGCCATAGCCACGACGACACCTGCCTAACAGTGTCCCCGCCCTCCCGGGATCTGCATGTTGAGCATGATGAGCAAGAGCCCTCACTCCGACCACCAGCAGACCCGAAAAGTCCCCTGTTGGGCAGGGGATACAACTCGCCCCCAAATTGCATCATGCTGGCAATTTTTATTGACCAATATAGCTCAGTATATTTGTGCCTCGGGATACATCATTTGCGATCTAGTCGGCTAGACATTGAATATTTGCAAAGAAATATCTTGACAATGTCGCTGGGCTACACAGGAAAATTGCAGCAATTATTGCACTGTGTTGCGAGATATAATCACCAACTTGGCGGCTATACCATTGCAGCAAGAAATTGCCAAAAAAACTAGCCCGTTTACCTTAAGCCATGTAACACAAATGATCTATTTTATCAAGCAACTGATTCAAATTCGTAAGCCATCTAAAAAAAGACCGTTACTAAAATGTATCGATTGATTCCGGCATTTGTCTTTACACGATGTAAGTGAACAGATCAAAGGGTGATAGTGATTTACAAGTGTAAATGTAGAGTAAATTCAGTTTGGAACACTGTAGCGTGATGACAGCCACTCGCCCGAGTTGAATTCAGAGCTGGTAATGAAACAGCTGGCTTAGTTTGTTTTATACCTAAACTTACCTTGCATTGAGAACAATAATTAATTACGCTCTAGAATTTCATGGGTGACGAAATAATAAGCCTTACTGGCTTATTATTTCGTCACCCTTGAAAGTAAAAAAAAAGTCAAAAATGCATTACCAACATTTTTTAATATACATACAAGACCTTAAGATTTCTAATATGGAATTGCATTTCCTCAGTGAGTTGTCGAGCTTGTGGACAAGACTGCTGACGTTTCAAGTAATCTAGCTAATCCATTCTCCACTGTGGGCTTTAGAACTAGTGATTGATGATATGTTTTCACAAGCGCCTTGTAAACACCGATGAGCCATCGCCTGTGAATTGATTTTTAATGACGATCATAGCGTTTTATATTAAACAAATTGTTTTATAACAAACATCGCTTTAGATACCATTTTATAGCTATTGAAGTAAATCAGACTCTTATCAAACATAACTTATCAAGATAAATAATGTTGCCCAAATACCCACTACTACACCGATCTTAAAATTGGATCAACATTGTCCTTGAGTAAACTTATTTATATCTTATTTTGTTTTTATTAAGAAAAACTGCTACTACAGCTACTTTCCTGAAATTAATGAAGGTGCCAATAATTCTTGTAAAAGTAGTAAATCTCTTAAAAAGTAGCACAGGAAAAAGTTGATAAAATAAATAGTTCGACAAATCTAAACTTACAAACAGCTAGAAGATCGAGTTGACCTAAATAAACTGCGACAAAACAATAGTATTATTGACATAGTTCAGGATAATGGGGTTTTCACTGCGATCTTGGATTTCCTTGAAGAGCCACGAGATCACTTTGTTATTAAATGTTGTTGCCACTAATAAAATTTTACCATCGCAAGACATTTTCCTCTTTGTTCCGTTCCTATAAAGACTAGAAAAATATCAGGCGTTTTTTTGTAAAACTTAAACAATCAACAGCCCGGGTAAGTAAACATTTTACTTATCCGGACGCTACTCGTAGCGTGTAAACACGCTATCCAGGCATATGTACAGTCACGTGCATTATAATGTATGCACTCCACAATGTTTCAACCCATGTACAGGTAACCATGTCCAGCAATGTTCTGATATTTTTATTGATTTCGCCACCTTCGCTTTTTTTTAACTTGCATCTATTACTTTTAGTGTGACTTTCATTTTAAAAGTATAGAGTGTATACATTTTATTGCACGTGACTGTCCTCTCCTGTTTCCATACTATGCGACTGCTACACGGCGGGCTTGGATCAGGGTGTATTGTATAGAGAAAACTCGAATTTTAGTAATAAAATTGACACTACGTCTCCTATACGATCTAGGCGGAATTGATTGGGCAGTTGTCCAACCGCGAGCGTTGAGCGTTGAAGCGAGTATATTTCTATCGGCTATGACTTTTTCATCGCTCGGCGTGAGTATCGCTGAGCAATTTACTCCGTTACGCCGAGCGAATGAATTTGTCACCGTGTTAAAACTTTTACCGCCGGCGGTGTGATCGGCCGACGTTGGACTATATTTGAATCTCTTTTTGGAATCTATATTTTTTGTTCGTCCCTTGAGCGATAAAATAGTTGATCGCTTACCGCTCACTCGCTCGCGGTCGGACAAGTGCCTCAGAGTGTACACTCTGATGGAGTAGGTATACTTAATGAAATCCGACTATAAAGCAATAATATTTTATTTTTAATCTCTAGTTTTATTTGCGACTAGTCGTAGGTACTCGTTGTAATATTACACGTTTATGTTTGAGGATTTTTCTACCTTTTGATGAGGTCGTCTTGGTCTCACCGTTTTATCTGATCAAGCTTTCATCAGTACCATAGACTTTGTATTAGTAACTAAAGTATTTTTCTGTTTCACAATCGCCAATCTTAATAATCCTAAACAACACTCTGTTTAAGACATCACTCATTTTAATTGGATGTACAAATTCGTTTAGTTTTGTTGATGTTCTCTGGCGGTTGTGTATAATTAGTTGGATAATGAGTTTGTTTAGAACCATGGTTTTATTTGTGTCAGTATTTTTTGTTTTTCTTTAGATTTTTAAAAGCAAAATTGCTGCCTTGATTATTATCAAGGTGTTAATAGGTATATTGCTAGGATACTCGTTCCTAGAGCATCCCATGATCTCTTCAGAGTCTCTTAATTATTTTGACTAGATTAGATAATATCAACCTTTGGAGACAGTCACAATTTTATTTTTGTAACTTTTTGAAAATACTAAACTGTTTATTGTTTCACAGAAAAGCCATATCGGCCCTGACTCGTTTCTTAAACCTCTGACGAAGGTGGTGCCGGAGGTTTGTCGACGGCTTTTTTGATTCGCTTTATCAAAAATGCTACAGCCAAACAGTAGAGCTTGGCTAAAGGCACACATATAAATAGATTAACGGTGGGTTGAATCAAATTCTCTGGAATTGTTATCTAATATACTTTTTAGAGAAGTAAACTTCTTTAGTGTCAAAGATATTCCTAATTATATTGTTGTGGAGAGTAAAATTTGCACAGACCGGGTACTTACTTCGATAGTTAAATGATGATGAAACAACCCACCTTTATTATACAGATTTAAAGCACTTAAATTATTGATTTCATATAATAAAATATTTCAAAAAATAAGCTTTTAGTAGATTGCAAGCTGATTCAAAAGTGACTACATTTTGCTACTCGGGTATTTTACTGAGGTTCACTGAAAAATTGCATTGAACATCATTTTATCATCAGATCAGTTCACTGTCACCATAATATTGCATTAGCGTGCAATATTGCTAGCCAGGTTTGAACAACTACGCTATTGAATTTAAATTTGGCGCACCATACAAATTTTAAGCTAAATAAATAAAAACTTGTAAACAACATTTTGATGAATCATATCCTGTGTCGTCATCTTATGCTTTTCATAAAAAAACTGTACATTACCATGCTAAAATGCTGCAATTTTAAAGTACTTTTTACATAATAAATTTATTATTTAAAACATTGCTTATGACTGCAAAATGTAGTTGATTAAAAGCATATGTATCAATGCAAGTTAATATAAGAACGGAGTTATTACCAACTTAAGATCATACCTATCACTGCCTACAGGTTTGTTAAAAGCTATTTAGACAATTGGTGGATCATATTATAGGTACTATCGAAGATCTAAGAGCATGGGTGGTGCGTGGCAAGCGCCGAAGTTATTACACTATTTGGACCGCATTGCAAACTGCGTTCCAAACCGCAGATGGGTCTGTGCGGTTTGGAACGCATTAAACGGTAGTGCTAATTACAGTTCAGACTTCAGGATTAAGTCGTGTGCTGTTTCCCACTGTCTAATCTTTTTGGTATAGAATAATTAGAACTGAATCGCAATGATATCGCTGTTGAAATTGTGATTTAAGTGTTGCGGTAAATTAAAAGCTACTAATAATAATTCGACCAATGTTTGGCGCCCGCCCATTGGGCTGCTAGTAGACTTTAGCCTTTTACACGTTAACCACAAAAACTAGTGATTTGTGCGTTAACGTGGCCACTCGAACACACGCACTTGCAGTGTAGGTACTCCGATGCGATTCAATGAAAATGTGTGTGAAAGTGTGCAACCAGTGCTCACTATACCTACCATTAGCTGTGATCGTGTATGGACGGACACTCATTAGCTCCGAATTGCAACTTTTGTCCAAAACAGGGATGACTCGCCCAATTCACAAGTGCCATTTAATGTTGCTTGTATAACCCAACCGATCGAGGTCGTATCATCCAATGTCGCAATTATGGGCCACCCTTTTAGTTTTAGTGCGCCATAAAATGCGTAACGGGCCAGTAATGGAGTTATTTTATAACATCAGTAAGAAAATAGCATGTTTAAAAGTTTTACAAATGAAAATTAATAAGATTTGTTGCAAGCTTTTTTGTATATTGGGCAGCAGATTTCAAAGGTAAAAGGTGTACCAATTCGGAGCTTTCTATATTCCTCTTCAAGAGGCATCTATAAGGTACAATATTCCAGATTGGTATACATATGTTGCAAATAGCCAGGCAGGATAATTTTGTAATGAATAGCTATAGTTGTTGGAAATCTACACCCTTCGGACATTGCTATGTTAATTGAATCACTGAGTATTTATTAGAACCAAAACATATTATAATAAAAAATACAATATATTTTTATACTTGGCGGAGAATAATCTGTAAAATTCATAGTGTGCTCGAGTTATACAATCTCTTCTAAAATTTAACGATGCATCTTTATAGGTTCCGATCTAAAAGCAATAAACCGAGCTTTTACAAAAGTGCGTCAGAGCCATCGGCCTCCATCTAGAGATCATTTTAAAAACTACGAGTATCTACAAACTAAATGTGAGCTACTAATTTAGTTACCAGCTTTCAGCCATTAGATAGAATCAGTATGAAGACAAACCAAAAAAAAATACATTAAGCTTATTGAACGTTAACTTTTTGTACTATGTAAAGTAATGATGTCCGAATCTGTGTAAAGTCTTGACAAACATTAATAATTTCATCATATTCGATTTCCAACTGTTAGAATTCGTCGGGTTTCCGATTTCGAGTCCGACGGATTAAATTACCCCTCCCGATCGCATGACCACTCCATGATCAACCAGTACGATTCAGGCGAAATACTCTTTATATATTACTTTGAACTTTTATATTCCCATCAAATCTGATTTTCAGAATGTAGGTACTTACTCGTATTTTATCCTCCATTATGCCGAAGCACATTAGTACTTCGGCTGGAATATAAAATACATTCGTGGTATACTGATGTCGTAAATTTTAACTAGGTTATAATCCTAGTTGAGAATTTAGCCGCATTAACACAAACACTAAATTGTGAGGGGAACATTTTAACACATAAATTTGATAAGCGTTTGAGCGATATAAGAAAAAAGCATCCAAATTATCGCATTTTAAATAACTTCCGGATTTCACTTGTGGCATTAACAACTGAAGGCTTCCATGCTAGCATTTACACGATACGATTTTTCGTACGATTTGCTAGGCCAATTGAACGTGCCGGTTAGCGTCGCGCTAACTATGACAAATCGCATACGATGAGCGTTTAAGGTGCATTTACACGATGCGATTTTAACCGTAAGATATCGTAAAGCACGGAAATTTTTCACGTGTAAACGCTCATCGTATGAGATTTCTTATATTTAGTGTGACGTTCGTCTCCACGTTCAATAGGTGGAGCTTAGCAAATCGTACGAAAAATCGCATCGTGTAAATGCACGTTAAGGGCATGTTAGACTCAATCAAGTACAATATTTACCCTTCAGATGGTTCAGTAAGTAGGTAGAGATACTGTAATCTGTTACTAAATGAATCCTTTCCCACACTGCGATGCTCTCCAAAGAGAAAGAAGAGATTTCCAATACCCGTTCCCTAGGGCTACAATTGTGATCCTGTTTATAATTTATGGTGTGTTTTAAACCAGTAAAAAATATCGCTAATCACGCCCAGCCATGCCATCAAAAGCAAATTTAAAATAAGCTTGTTAATGGCAAAAAACACGGTAGGTTAACTCGCATGCTGTAAAAACTGTGATTTATATCACTTGCGTGGTCATTGGGCAGATTTTCAAACAGGAATATTACCCAATCCGTTCATTGTACCCAGTTTTTTATCTACTTACCATTTTTAAAACGAGTTTTATTCAGTGAGCCTATATGAAACAGTACTTACGGTCCAAAAAAGTAATACGATTGGATTACTAGTAACTTTTATGTTCCATCATAATTTAAGAACATCTTAAACTCCTTATAAATCTTAGAATGTCTTCTGTGTTTTGGGGATACAGTTGTGACTGTGTTTTTTTTTTAAATTAAGGATGAGAAGCTTCTTTTGCACCGAAAAGTGAGCCTACGTCACATTGTTTGTCTTATAATTTGCCATTTCTAGGCAATAATTCATGAAGTACGAAAGGGTGGTACTTCATATTACCCCGGGAGAGTGCCGCGAGCACCGCGAGGGTGCCGGGCGTGGCTGTGGGTGCCATTTCCGGGACAGTGCTTAGGCAAAATGCGAGAGTGGCACCGGTGTGTTCCGTAGGCGGTCCCGGAGCCCCTTGACATGCATGGAGGCTGGTCACGCGTCAGTTTTTAGTCGGTGAGAGTCTGACTTTAGTTAAAAAATCATTGAGTCTGACCCCTTCCGCTGTCCCCACGGCGGTAGGGTATCCATAATGGGTTTTGGCGCAATATAAAAAAAGGTACTGCTTCATATTAGCTTGCTATAAAAAATAAAAAGTCATAATAATGTTTCAGTGTACATAACTCTGCGATAAAACTGGACCACACGATAGAATCTTTCCCTTTTTCCTAATAAAAGAGGAAAACACGCATCTAAATAATAAAATTTGTACGTTTTACCACAAAACTCGGCCCTGAACTCGTAAAGAATGTCCAAGTCGCAACACTGCGTACAATGGGTGCCTGTCGAACTTGAGTTGGTACTGCGACACACCTGGCCATAGTGATAAATTCTAAAATAATAAAGTAATTTATTTTTTCTTGCTGAAAATAAAGAAAGATAGCGATTTCACTTTTATAGATCGCACGTGTTTTGTTGTTTTTAAGAACGAGATCACTGCACCAATTTAAAAAAATTATAAGAATTAAAAAAAACAGTGGCACTCTAAAAACACCTGTAGAAATGAAAACTTGAACGGTTCTAAACTTGACAAATAGCCTGGTGTCGGTGAGCTGTCACGTGACTCGCACGTGACCTTTTCGAGGCGAATCCAAGAATGTTTTCTCATCTCAAAACTGCCAAACGCACCTAAATTTTTATAAGTGTCCGGGGGGGCTGGTCTAAACACTCTGCTTATTTCCGATGTGTCCTTAGCAACTATCTACGAGTAATACGAGTACCTATGTCTTTCATTGTAAGTACTCGAAAACAACTAAGTACCTAAATCTTGGAAAAAAAAGAAGGCAAACATCTAGTAAGATTTTTTTGGATATAGCAATATTTATAGATCCTAAAGAAAGAATATACCTTGCGGAATACAGCCACGATCTTGTTTGTTGCTTTTTGTCTAACAATGTCAATTTTGTTCAACAATATTGGCATGAAACCCGACTGCAAGAAAGTTACCAGAAGCTTGGTGTATACAAATTCGTGTAACAATGAAATGGCAACCGTAGAATTCTCAAAGCTACAAAAGAGAGAAATAAAACCAAGCCGTTCTAACCAAACAAATGACCCTTTAGACAGTTTCCTTTGCTAGTAATTAAGTTCAGCGCGCTTTTCACAAATGTTTAAGTCAAGTTAGACTGAGAAATGTTTAGTATTAATGGTATTACGTCATCCACTGAGATAGACTTAGGACAAACGGGTGATCTAGAGTTTATTGCTAGTGCATTAGCATACTAATAAAATATATTGGATAGGATGATAAAGCATATTTAATTTCTATGAATGTATGTAAGACGTCTGGAAGCCAGTCCCTCCGGTTGGATTGAGAGAATTGGTCCTGGTCGCCGCTGGGATCTCTCATCTTTCCTCTCGCTCCAACTACGGGAATTCTAATAAAAATAGCCTGGTTGCACCAACTACTGCTAGGTATATGCCTTCTCTTTACAACGTTACTCTTTTCGGTTCTGTGTAAATCGACGTTATCAGGAACACTTTTACTAAAGCAACATACATACATAGGTATCAAATCGTAATTAAATTATAAAATAGGATATGATAAAATACAAGCATTTTTTAAGCTTACTCTATATTACAGCAGATTCAAATGAGCTCTTACTTTATCATCGCCATCTGCAGATTTCACCCACTGCTGGATATAGGTCTCTTTTGCTCTCGCCTATAGTTTTCAGATAGCTACTACCGACCCAGGATGCCTAACTCTAAAGTGATAAATCGGCCTAAAGTTCGGGCGTTTCCTACTATGAGCTGCAGGGTTTTCGGTCAATCAACTATTGAACTCGGTTGAAACCTAGGACATAGTTTAACGAACTATCCAATTGGTCCTTGAGATCAACGATCGTGACTACGGTCGACTTTTTGTCGGGCCTGATTTTTCGGATCCGGAAAGATTTCGTAGCTATTGGGAAACGCCCGAACATTAAGCCGAAATATCGGATTTGTAGAGTAGACACTCTGAATAGAGGCACAAGCAGTAAAAAATTTCGTCCTCTCTCGGGCAACTTTATATTATTTTAACATTTGTTTTCTTTTTAGGTGACAATGCCCCGCCTCAGCATGTCTGGAGCCAACGGTCTCTCAGACAAACGCCAGCTCGAATGGGAAGCGGCAGTAGAAGCTGCCATCCGCAACATCACCTCACCGGTGTCCGAGAAAAAACCGCCGGTGATCCAGATAGTTATATACGAGTCATCAGTTTGATTTGTGCTCTATGTTAGGATGATAAGGTTTATTTCGGCTTGGCAGAGACTGTTCACTATACAAACTTGAAAATGACTGTTTAGTTATTAGCAGATTTGAGTATTTTTGATCACTGGATATTGTCTCACTGGCTTTTAAATACTTACTGAAAATTAAACTTTTAAAACTTTCGTGATTTGACTGAAAATTGTAATGTACCTCTTGTGTGATCTACTGATTTGTTGATTTGAACAGAAAACATTGAAGAAAGAAAACAATGAGGCTCATTAGTCATAATTTTGATAGCTTTTGTACTTAAGACTATAAGGTTCAAAATAGCTTGGCAGCACCATGTTTTTGCTCGAGCTACATTAGCTAAGATACTTTTTTTTTTTTTTTTTTTAGTAGCCCGTAGGGATCCCACTGCTGGGCAAGGGCCTCTCCCAAACATTTGGGAGGAATTGCCATAATCGCCACGCTTGGCAGGCGGGTTGGCGATCGCAGTAAGATGTCAAACGGTTCAGAGACGCTGCTGCCCGTCTTCTGTGTTCCTTTATTCCCTTAGTCGCCTTTTACGACACCCACGGGATGAAATGGGTTGGTACTATTCGCCGCCGGCACCACACAGCTTAAGATACTTACCTACTTGAAATTTTTTCAGTTATTCAATGTAGGGTAATAATTATTATTACAATATCCATTTTGTGATTTTTCTAAATTAAAAGTGAGACTCGATTTTGAATTGTGGTATACACTAGTTACCGCGAAAAACGTAGGTAATTTCTCAAGGGAAGCAGACGCGAATTTCGATACAAAATATAGAGAGTGATAGAGAAAGACTTCCTATTCTTATTTGCGTTTAGGTACTGTGTCTAAGCAGTTCAAAAACAACAATGACAAAATCAAGAATTTTCAAACAAAAGTGAGAAATATCGAACGAGACATAAAACTTATTGACAAACAAAGCCATAAGTTATGCATTTTATCTTTCATTGAGAATTAATTCAGCAGAAAGCTATCGCTGGACTGGGTCAATCGTCGCCTTGAACTTGTAAGCAAGATTATTCAATGCCCTTGGACTTGCTAATGGTGGTTCGGCATACTATTGTTATTCAGGACTTGTACTACTAAGTTCTTAGTTGGAGATGGTAGGAGTAGTGTTTAAAGGTACCTACGCTTATTTGTAAGGCTGAACAGGTTTATCTTAAAAACTATTCTACAAATACAAGGCATCATTGAACATTTTTATGGTAAAATAACGACCTGTAGCAATGATTGCCCCCTACGTCTATTTCCCTGCTATTCACTAATAAAGTATTCTAACATGTTCGCTCATTCCCAACAGAACAAAAAATCGTGTTACAATACATTTAATGAGTTGTTGTAACGTGACGCTCAGATAATTCGGATTCTCGTGCCAACGACGGAAAAAGATGTGATCTGAATGTGTACAATGAACTTTTGGTAGATTTCCTTACTGCGGATACACCTGGCTCTTTTAGAGTTCCGTAACATCTCTCTCTTTTCCCGACTATTTATCCCACATGGTGGTGGGGTCAGCCTTACTAACACTCTTCCTCCATTTCGCCCTATCCATGACGTCATCATGGGAAACGTCGCATGCCTTTATATCTCGTTCCGACACAGCTGTCCAGGTTGTTTTTGGTCTCCCTCTAAATTTTTTACCGGAGATGGACAGTCCCAGTACCTGGTTGCCAACGTAATCGGGTGATCTTCTTTGACATTTAGAGTTCCGTAACATAGCAGCAAAAAATACAAAATACAAGCTTTAGCGAGGCACGGTTCGAGGTCCTTTGAAAATGTCAAAGCGAAGTAGTCAGAGGCCGCCCAAATACAAATTTAAATCCTGCCCATATAAAATAAGATTTTTTCAATGATGTCAAAGTCAAAAAGCATTTATTCAGTATGACTGCTGGGATCACTTTGAAACGTCTTAAAACTAGGTGATTTTACTCCTGTTCCTTCGCGACCAATACCGTGAAGAATCAGGGCAACAAACACGGTTTGGGGCCTAGCTTTCTTTTAAGTGGAAACTTGAAGCTTGGTAGAAGCTCGTCGTCGTGATAGTTTCGTGTGTCTGATAACAAGTCCGCACATGAACAGATTGACCCTTGCTTTATGTACAAAATTATTGACGGCCTTTACAGACTCGGCTTAGCAACAACCTAATTTTATCATCATTGAAACGTCTGTAACTCGAGAAATCTTTAAAATTATTTTGTATAAGTAATATACGGAACACTTATACTGCCCAATGATAGTTTGGCGAGTGGCCACAACAATAAGTTTTTGTTTGACGTTTGAAATAAAGATGTTTCACACTGGGCGGCATGTTGTCTAGACGCATCATATGGTTCGTTTTATTTGTTGCTCTTGTCAATTGTTCAAGGCTGAGTTGAAGATTTGTTCAGTGATCTATAAACATGTGTGATGGATACAATTTCGTGTCAAGATTCAAATGCGTGAATGTATAAAGATCATTCTGAAATAATGATTGAGGAATGAAGGGACATTTAGGCAACCACAATGTGTCCCAATTTCTAAATGTGCTGACAATTTGGTCGTATTCCATGTGAGGATATAGATTATGGTGACAGTGTTACAAATGACGTCATAATGATAAAGGGACACGGAGTGGGATCGTCCTAATGAGGCCGAAAAGGACAGCAATGTCCATAAACGAGCTGATTAGGTACCAACAAACAGACCTATGTGATGTTTTTGGATGGAATTGGAATAGGAATCGCTTTCATATTATGTAGATTGGTTCTCCTGGGACATCAAAATTCATCGAAATCCGGATTTCTCATCGATTCAAGGCTCAACTTGTCAGAAGGTTAGAACAAACCAATCTGAAATAAATTGCTTCAATTTGTCCTGAACAAATCTGCCAAAGTTTTGAGCAAAAATACGGGTTTTAGCGCTTATCTGAAATCAAATGGGGATGGATTAGCAGTGTGTCAGCATAGTTTGTCATATTTTTCAGTTATTCGTGTTAGATTGTGCTTTTTTCAGCATGCACTTTATTTCTAGTAACTAGGTACTCTAGATGGGTGCTGTGGGCTTGTCGCTGTCACATAATGTACGGCTAACTTCTACAGATTGTGGGTAAAATGAATTTAAGATACATAACTAAAAGATCTGAGATAGTCTGTGCTTTGTATAAGTTCAAAGTTGTTTTTTAAACTGAAAATTTAGTTACTTATCCAATAGTTTTAGTTACCATGCGCGCCTAATCTTTAGTGCTACATTTTTTGTGCTCGGCTGTGCAAAACCTAAAGCCGAATAGACAGAAATATCTGCGCTGCTATAAATTAGGATGGCTTACGTCTTACTGAGAAGGCTGATACTGCGGGCTACTAAATTAGGGCCTCTTGTTTAAGCCTAAAAGATTAGGCTAGCATAATCAGAAAAGCCAAATTTTAAAATAACATGAAAGCGTCTAGGGATTAGACATACATTTTGTACAAAGACGAACAAGATACCTACAGTCCTGATTATATGCCTGTGTCGATTTCCGTGATGGGTCACGACCCCAAGCATTTGGGAAACGACGCAAGGAGGAGTAGCCTGTGTCATGGGTATCAGAAACTACTAAGCTTCTCCCATGGTATAGATATCGTTTTTCTCTGTATTATACCGATGTACCTCTGACTACCCCTCAGATATCTTAAAAAGATGTAAGACCAGCCTTATTGTCTAACTTGAAATCCAGCCCCAGTTGTCATCCCAATGAAGCTCAACCAATCACACAATAGGAAAATGACAATTGAAGTCCAGGCTAGGTTTCAAATGTCAAAATGAAGCCGATGTCCATTACCAGTTGCGTTACACAATAGGGCCCCAGCTTAGATTATCGAATGCTGCCGCTCCGCTACTAGGCCCCAGGAGATAAGATTTTTCTTCTAAAAGATTTTTTTAATAATTAATTTAGATATTTCACATTATCTTTGTTAAATATAAAATCATGGTGTTAATTTATTGTATTGTGCTGTATTGTATTGTAAATATTATTACTTAGTCCTCTTTTTTGTCATAAGAGATGAGGCCATGATCTACCTACTATTGTTATGAAGCTATAATGTATATGCAATTATTCTAGTAAAATGTCTAGTTATAAATACGTAGTTAGGTTAACTTGAGTATTATATCTGGTGTCCGGTTGGAGTGACACAGAAAGATAGTTCTGGTCGTACAATGGTTGTCCAGTAGGTAACCATTCTACACTAAGCGCGTACGCATGTATTTCGATGGTGGAATTAATTTACAATACAATTTTTATTGAAAAACAAGAAGCAAGCTTCAAAATCACGAAATGCCGCTTTTGTTGCAAAAATTACTTCTAAGTTAATCTGTTGAAAATGTAAAAAACTTTGCTAAGAATCAGTTGAAATAAAATTCTCACTTTTTACAATGTCTATTATTATAACCCTATTTTTATCTTTGAAATTTGAAAGTTTATTAGATCAAAGCTATAGTACAAAAGATCATTGGATCAAAGTAACCAGAAATAGATTAATCCAATTTATTTAGGGTTAACATGAAAAACCATTATTTATTCAAATGATTAATTAATTTATTCAGTAAATCGATAAGACTACTTTGGATCAAATATCACAGACATTTGATACTAAGTGGTGGAATCTCTGGAAATTAAAAATTTCGAATTTATTCATGTTAAAATAACTCTTCCAGTCATGTCAGAATTCTCAGCGGGTATTTATACCAATTTGTTAAATAAACTATGAATTTTGTAAGTAAACAGAATAGCATTATACGTTTTGCAATGACTAAGGAAAATGGTTGAGAGTAGGGTACACTGAAGCGTTACAAGTTACCTACAGACGTTCGAAAAAACCTATTTTTTTTTCTTTTTTCTACATAAGATTTTAATGGTTTTGTAACAAACATAAAAAGAAAACTAATAGAGTTGAATAAAGTAAAGTAACTTGGTTACGTAATAAGTCCGCGTAGAGCCTCTACGCCGTAAACAGTCTACGAAATTATAGGGTTAAAGAGTTTTTCATTTTATTTGACCAAAGAACTCGATGAGAATAGTACATTACGATATTAGTGCGTAAAGATGGTTATAACATGCGAGGCGGAATTTCAGCCCGAGCCGCAGGCGAGGGCGTAATTGAGCCGAGCATGTTATAACCAATACGCACGTATATCGTACGACGTTTTTTAACACATTTGCGAGGAAACAGAAAAAAATCATTGAAATAAACTCAATCTGTGAATGCACACTGTTGCTTTCCCGCCATTTGAACAGACTGCCTACTGGCTGGCGCCGCGCGGCGATTAGTTCTCCTTTGAATAGCAACAGCGCGCTGCTCACTAGCTGGAGGCACGACTCCAGCTCGGCGGCGATCAGTTCCATATTTGAAATGGCAAATAATGCTGTTATGGAATTTGTATGGACTATAACATAACTATTTGCTTTGATAACACACGCGTTTGTTATGACCCGCTTTACATATCTAAAACCGGTGGAATTACATCAGCTTTACGAGCAAGGGTGTTAAAAAACTTATTACATAAACGAGGTGGTAACATGCAAACATTTGTCCCGCCAAGATTGATCGAACCATACGGTCGAACCACGTGGCCAGAAGCAACGAGGTTGTCTGCATCGTTTTCAGACACTTTGTGACGATGCGTTTTTTTTTCATCGACAGCATTATGTTGTAAGTAGCTAAAACTTTAGAGACTAGTGGACCTAGTTCTATCCCAAGAAAGCTATATGCGGTACGCCAATCTTCCGCATCTTTCGATTTTACGGCGCAATAAAATATATCCAAATGTTTATGTAATTTATAATTTATAGCGTAAACAGTTCGCAATACGTGCAATATTGAAAATATGGAACATTTTACATTGTACTACGACTTGAGTATATCGATAAATGTATGAAGTTTTTCGAAGAATGTGCTGTATGTAGTGCGATTTGATAAATTGTTTTATAAAGTGCTTCTTCGGAATTTCGTTTAATATGTTAGCAGCTAAATACTGATTTATTTTGGACTAGCTTTCTTCCATGTAGATAGATTTTTCTGTTTTCATGATAAATTAAGTTTTTTTCAAGGTGTTACGACTTTTAATCTGAAGGTCATGGATGTCCATTCCGGTTTTCATGTTAACTTTGAATGCTCAAAACATTTGAGAATTTCTGCCCCAGTAATGGTAGAAGAACATTATGGAAAAGGTATTTTTAGACAGATTTAGAATAAGACCACATATTTGACCTAGCTATCAATAGGTACCATTAGAAATCCTGTTAAGTAAACACCACCATGGCTACCGCATTAACATCCATTATCCCACGTCAACACAATGGATTACTGCTAAAAGGATATATTACCCAAGGCTCACTGATTATTCACATTGATGAACTGTCTGTCTGTCAATGCTTCAGTGGGCTGATGTCCATCAATTCATTAAGATGAACCAATAGCGAGCCAGCAAACCAACCGTATAAGAGTGTCTTTCCACCAGACATTGTGCTAGCATAGTACGTCATCCCTCGTGTAAAGGCACCCGTGTAGGAATGTGCAATGCTACGTTGCTATGTATTCATAGCATTTTATTCGTTCTACTACATCATAGCATCAGTGGAAAAATAATCATAGCTTTAGTTTCATACCTAAGCTTTCACATCCTCGCAGCGTAGTTGCATCACATCTCTAGTAGAAAAGTAGCCTGCAACGTTTTATTGAAGTAGGTATCAAGCTAGATTTCGAAATAAACTACTTACATTTGTTTTAATAAAATAGGTCGGCATTTGACCTCACTCTGCCTGATGTTAAGCAGTAGTGAGGTCTAAGATAGAGCATGCTTACTACTAGAAGGAACCTATTTACTCTTGATTTGAAGACCCCTATATTATAGGTACTTTTCGGGAAATACAGAGCTCGGCAATGAGTTCCCCAATTTGGCGGTGCGTATGAAAAATGTAGACTCAAAACGTTTTGTACGAACTCTGGGAATGTCGACCATGTACAAGTGGCGTCTTTACGGGAACCTGCTGGCTCGATAGAAGAATGGGGATGGCGGAACTAAATTATGGAGCTATCGCACTCAAAATGAGAAACATTTATGTTTGCGCTCAAAAACTCATCAATTTTCGTCAGCTTCAATCTACAAAGCTAGGATAAGAACTCTCATTCATTATGCTCGCTAAGTTACATGCTTTTCATCATTTTCGCATCAAAACTCGTTATCATGACTCGTCATCTTCAGAAACACTCTTCTTAGCTTTGTTGATTTTTTCACACACGAAACTTTCTGGTGTAGCTTCCACCCATATTCATATACCGTGGAAGTGCTCTTCACGATCACAGAAAGATCACGATCAGACATGAAATAGTGACCACTCCAAAAGGCATTATGGTTGTCAAAAATCTCCGTCACCAGAGAGGGCCATTCATTCATACAAACTTTATTGAAGTGAAAACTGAAGGGTATTTTTGAGAAGGGTAAAATCTATTGATTTCAGACTGACAGTGTTACCGATACCACCTTCAGCGCCATCTAGTTTTGAACTCCGTAACTAACACGGTAAAGAACCTTTATCACGCGGTTCCCGCCGCGAGCCCGGTGATGATTCAAAAAATACATTCAAGTTTTCACTTCTGTCGGCAACCGGAGTGTCTCTGTTTTTTTTATTTTTCACACAATTATTGTTATGTTCTGCGTACGGATATCGTCTAAATATATTTAACCTATCCTTCATTCTATTTCAGAGACTGTGACTTACTGAAGTGTCTGTACATACTGGTGAATCATTTGCTCCTCATGTAGTACAGTCAGCAACAAAAACTGAATAAAAAACGTAAACGTCAACAGGGCTACGACTGTATCTCCAAGGCGCGGTAGACATTCTCTCAGATCTTTTAAGATCCTTTGAAGATGTCTAAGGGGTAGTCAGCCATCGCCGCAAAAACTGAAATTTTGAAAATTCTATTTATATCAATAATTTAAAGAAATAAATAGCTCGCTTTAGTCACATAAATGCCTGTGACCAAAAGATATTCCTGTATCATGGGTATCAGAAACTAAACTATGAGTATCTAAGTACGGTACCGTAAATACCAAATATACTCGGACCCGGAATAACAAATTTCTGCAGATCATGAAATATTTTAACTCGCAAATAAATCTCTCTTGGTTCTGTACTTCGGATATTTCGTTCTCGATTATAAATATGTAACACGTAGAGACATATAAAGTCGCCCAAAAATCCATGTATAGTTGGCCACTACTCGTAAAACGAACTTACTTTTGTCGCCCTCTGTATTCGCTTTAGCCTACACGAAATATAATAAATCAGATACATTGATTGGATTAGCTCTAGGAAGCGATATTGATATGAGCTTACACTGATCTTAGTAATAATTCTAGTAAACTGACGCAACTGTATAAAAATAAATTATTATTTCATCAATATTAAATGATTTTTGGGACGAGGTAAACAATTCTTTTTCGGATAGGTTAAGGTATTTTGTGATTGGTAGCATTATTTTTCTTAAAATTTAACATTTCGGTAAAAATTATGAATGAACACACAAAACAATATTGTGGATTGTTTTATATTTTTCATCTTCCAATATTATAAGTAAGGACATATATGAATTCGTTGATTTTAAGTAAAATATGGATGGATTGTGTGAAAGAAGATATGGAAAAGAAAGGAGTTGATACAGAGATGACGAATGATAGGGGAGAGTGGAAGAGGAGAACATGTTGTGCCGACCCCGCATGAGCTTGATAAGGGCAGGCAAATGATGATTGTTTCAATCTACATTACTAATTCCTCCTGACTTTCTTCTTACAATA
Organism: Epirrhoe alternata; assembly: GCA_963565295.1. Lineage (NCBI taxonomy): Eukaryota > Metazoa > Arthropoda > Insecta > Lepidoptera > Geometridae > Epirrhoe > Epirrhoe alternata. The sequence continues at coordinate 2,943,128 of OY751381.1, read as the reverse complement.
ATGTGCCTGATTTATGATATTCTGGCAATAAATCAATGATTATATGTCGGTAAAAGTGGAGCGCTTCAATTTACTTCAGTATGAGGAAATCCTATACAAGTTTCTTTCAATCCTAAAATAATTCAATTTTTCCATCAACTGCTTTTATGGTATCAAATTTCCCTATTGTCCTCTAAAGAATAGTTTTCAAACAATAGAAAAGCGACGAATTTCAAAGAGTAATAATTTTACAGTCTAACAATAGAACGACAGTTATGATGATAAATGCTCGGTGCGATGTGTGACGGAGCTAGACAGCAGACAGGAATACAGACGGAATGTATGGTCGTTTATCATTTGGTATGGACTGTGTTAGCATAAGATATTTATCGTTAGGTCCTTTCCTTACGCTGTATAGATTAAAAGACTTGACTATCAATATTGCTTTCAATACTTTTAGTAACTTTCTAGTTAGAATATTATGCGAAATCTTCTTAACATCGAGTATACTCATTGAGTAGAAGACTCGTAGACTGGTCAAGTCCACGCCAAGTTTATTCACATCGTGTTCGAAAACAAGTTCATTTTTGGTCATCAGGCAGCTGTAAGTTGAATAGATTGATGATCCTGTTTCCGTTATATCAACATGTTTATTTAATGTTAAACCCTTCAGTTTCATAAAATGTGGTAATTCAGTAAACAGAGCACTGAAAGATTGTACCAAATACTTCGTGCCCCACGACTACAATCTTTGATGTTGAGTTGAAGGCGTTGGATCACGACAAGTTACGTGTCTCTGCATATCTTAACTTGTGCTTGTCGAGTCACACATTACATTTGTAGAACATCTACAGTCCGAATGAACGACAATAAGTAATTTAAACGAAGAATTTCAACATCACTTTTACCGCTTAAACTTTTAAGCAAATGAATAATGCTAGAAAGTTCATCAAAGCATCACCTCACCTCACCTCCTCCAAAGTAACTCATAATTCCCTTGCCCTAATCCCACGCTAAGTGGGGTCGGCACAGCATGCATTCTTCCTCCATTCACTCCTATCACTCGTCAACTGTTCATCCACTCCTTTAACTTTCGTATCCTCTCTCACACAATCCAACCATAGCTCCAAATTAAGTGAGCTGTGACATAATCTTAAGAAGTTCAAATTAGAAATATAAAATGATCAATCCTGGTAATTGACAAATTGATTTTCATTCTGCATTTAACTCAAAAATGACATTCTTTGTCCTAGCCCCTAGGTATGTCTTTCATGACGCATGGAATGTATTTTTTAATTCGACTGTACGAAGATTGACAGTCAGTCACGCTACACAATGTTTTCGCGTTAGATTAGCTCGTGCCGGGAAGTTTTGTTTTCATGCATTTATTTTAACAAAGATTATAATGAACTAGAAAGTCAAAAAGCTTGAGTAGGTAATTCTATTCCAGTACTAACAATTACTGTGAAAAATCGAAGAAACAAACATAGTTTGAGCTTTAAGTTTCTTTGTGGCGATAAATTTTAGTACTGCACATAATAGCTTAGTGCATTTATTTTTACATAAAAATGAGCAATCATTTGGTGCAAAAAATAAACACATAAACAGCTCAGGTATTTCCCAGAAGAGGGAATGAGGACAATCACTCGTGTCCAAAAATAAAGTGTCCATACATTTACCGAATACCAACGTCGTGTGTCGTTAAAAACATCAGAGAAAGTCACCACCTCATGAAATGAACTCGCAATGTTTTGCTGAAAATAATGTTCACACATTATCTTGATTTTAAGGATCAATTTGCAATGTCGCGAAAGAGATGAACCGGGTAGCGAATCGAAGTTTTGGAGTGAAATTTTACATTGCATTTTGAACTTTATTTGTTAACGTGAGGGAGCTGGTAGAGCTGTGTAATAGCTACATTGTTACAATGAGTTCAAAGACAAAAGTTCTTCATGGGGAATAAATATTATGATAATTAAACGCAACAGCGTAAGTAGGTTATAAATGTTCATTTTAAAGTTGGTACAGTCAGGTACAACATTTGACAAGTCGAAAAAATGTGACGAGAGGTTTAATAATTAGTTGTTGTTATTATTTCTAGCCCACACTATTCCACAGATGGGCAAAGACTTCCTTTCTAAGTAAATAATAATATTTTCTAAAACGTATTTCTTTTTTTTCAATTGTATATTTTCGATTCCGACAGATTTTGTCCTTCATTCGCTGACCACCTATATTATATCCTCGATTAAATCGTGCTTGGCTCTGCTATCCGTCTAATAGCTATCCCATTGGATTCGGTAAGAATAAAGCCATTACCGAAGCCAGGTCATTCAAGGCTGGTGCCTGAATGGCGGGGGCGGGCGTGACCCGCTACAATTTGTCAAAACGACGCAAACCTGGCATTTAGATGATGCCGCGACTTATAGCCACACCTAAGGTATACTGCTCGGCTATAATAGTGGCACGTTCATACGATAATCACGTATCTTTGTGAGATCAAACAAATAAATAACACAGAGGTACCTAATGAGGCGATTTTTGTTGTTGTCAGGATCGTTGCAATTAGAAATCTGTAGACTCTGCACACGAGCAGCATGTACCTATAACTGCGTTCCCTCATTATAATTCTTTGTATCGTGGGTATCAGATATAACGAGTTCATAGTAACCCACCACCCACAATACCTAGAAGCAAACATTCAGAAGTATCCAACCAAACGTAAGATGAGGGATTTGTATACGCTATGTTTTACTTCAACCGTGTAAATGCGTACATATGCATGCATTTTCTAAAATGAAAAATCAATTGCAGCACAAAAAGAGCTTACGTCAGAAAAATGTCTCTGCATTTTCCCCCGATTTGATTTAGTGCGGCGTCGGCAGTCGGTTAATGTAGTGACCCCATTTTGAAACGTGTCGGTGTGGTATTCCAATAATCAGTTAAATGCATTAACTTTCATCAGTGTCAATGCTACACATACGAGTATACTGAACAACACAGTGTAATAAGTGTGAAAACGAAACCTTCCTTTATCCTCTACCAATTCTCACATCCAATTCCTAGGCATTTGCCGTTTATTGGATCTAGGAACAAATAGGCAAAATAAATTCGAAGCTACTACAATACTGTTTGTAGTATTTCTCTTATCATCTTATTATGCAGTCGATGTGAGACTACAGACAACGACATAATACTAAAGTTAAACCATCCACTATTTTAGATCGTCAAGGGTTGCACCGATTTACTCATGCTTCTCTGTCTATAGGCCTTTGGACGGCCTAACTTACGTACCTACTTATTCACTTTTTTTTATCTATGTTATGCAAATTATTCGACGACCTCTGTGGCGCAGTGGGAGAAAGCCCGCTTGGGACGCAGAAGGTTGCGGGTTCGATCCCCGCCGCAGGATATATTTTTGTATAATCTGCAAATTTATCGCGGGTCTTGGTGTTTCTATGTATAATATGTATGTATTTACAAACAAAAAGTATGTAAGTAGTATATCAGTTACCTGGTTCCCATAGTACAAGCTTTGCCCATAGTACAAGCAAGCTTTTTTTAGTTTGGAGCTAGATGATGCTGTGTGAAATGTCCAGCATTATTATTATTATTCAAGATCTCACAGAAATTTAAAGCCAAAGGAAATATTTTTCAAGTTAAATTCAGTTTATTCACTTCTTATAAATATTGTATTTCGATACCTGTGATCGAGTGACAGCGAATGAAACAAACGGAAAACAGTAAGCAATTGCCAACAGCTGCTTCTTCGAGGTTTTTCGAAGTGTGCCTCTGTATTGCGTCAGGGAGATGAGCTTTCTGGATCAAACACAGAATTTTTATCGAAATGATTTAGGAACCTAACTTATTTTTTAACTAGCTGTCCGTCGCGGTGTTACCCGCGTTCCCTCGGGAAAACTTTGTTCATCAGGGATAATGCAGGATTTTTATGGTGGAAGAATTATTCAAATCGGTCCGGTAAATTCGGAGCCTATTCAATTCAAACAAACAAATCTTTCCTCTTTATAATATAAGTGTAGATGCAGGTGTAGTAGGTAAACGGTATTAGATGTTTTAATGAATAAAATTAGCACTACTGGACTTTTATTTACTAATAAATCAATTCTAAGAGCACCAACAGAATGCCAGTCAAGAATGATGCCTCATTGTAGTGTCCTGAAACTTTGACCATAGTGTAGGTACTTAGTTCGTACCTATTTATAGTGATTTTAATGAATATTTCATATCTTTTCTTGTGAACTGTACCTGGTTCAGTTCAAACAAGCCGAATCGAGTGGTCCAGAAGCCTAAAAACTCAGTCACCAGAGTTGGCCACTGACTCATACGAACTTACCTTTTTACCTACTTATTTAAAGGAAAATAAGGTACCTACCTCAAAATCATGATGAACTAATAACGTAAACTATTAACTACTATCTCAAACGCCTGTTCAAATAAACATAGCAGGTAAGATGTATCGAGCCAATAGCACAGGCTTTTGATCGAAGAGCACAGGTGTAAAATCATCAAAGAGTTTTTCAACCATCATAAACATCTCGCAATAACAATTGTACCTACATATTATTTGAAACTTAGAAGTAAGTTCTCTACTTCTTAGAAGAATTTATTGATTGAGTTTATAAATTCACTTTCATGCATTTTTAAACTAACTTCACTTTCCGCGGTATTACTGAACATATTCGCCAAACTATTCGCCGAACTATTATTTGGATAGAAGATGACAGGCGAATACAGGCGATGAGGCCCTCTACACGTTCGTGACCGTCGGCATTCGTCTATCATCGGCGAATATATAGAGTGCCCATGACACGTGGTCCCTCGGGAATTTTTTTGCAAATCAATTTAGGTATTTCATTAAGAAATGAAAAGTCTTATCAAAATTTTGGATTCCGACCGGATTCGAACCCGCATCGATCAGACGATCCTCCTAAAGCCGGAGTGCCTTACCGCTAGGCCACAGAATCCTACTTGCCAGTATCCAAATTTTTGATAAGCTCATATTTTTCGGTTAAGCACCGATTAGCGCCATCTACACGTCAATTTAGGTAGTTGTTTTTACTCAAAAGAGTGACAAATTTACATCCTCGCTCGCATTGACAATGCTGTGTCCACTCTCTTTAAAATAGATTAGACTCATCTAAGCAACGCGGAACTTTTCTGGCGCTAAATAACTAAGATTGCCTACACAGAATAATTTACAGTTATTAAGACAATGATAAAATAAGCTTGGCGAGCCGAGACACAGTAGGCAGTAAACAAAGTGATTTACAGAAGTATCTAAGGAATTTCGAACGACAAATTGTTTGAAAATTCTTGAAGCTATTTTTACGCTTGCTCTAATTAAACAATCACGTTTATAAACACTTATAATAATGGTACCTAGATACAACCGAGGTATTTGTCTAAACCTAAGAAGTTTATTTAATTTGGACGTGCCTCTGACTATCCTCTTATGCCCGGTTTCTATATTCAACGGACATTCGTAGGTAAGAGCTACGACTCGTTTCCACATACAAATTTTGACAGCTAACTTACGCCCGGTTTCTAGCTGTCAAACTTTTGTATGTGGAAACGAGTCGTAGCTCTTACCTACGACTGTCCGTTGAATACAGAAACCGGGGGTTAGACATCTTCAAAACTTGAACCGAATAGTCTGTGAATATTTACCGTGTCTTGTCATTTTTTAAGCACGTACCGTACCGACCGACTCGTCATATTCACAAAATAATGCTGCAAAAAGTACCAAGGCCACTAATTACTGTTCTCTATCCGGTTCAAATACCAAATCAAGTCAGCAATCAAAACAATATCATCAATTATGTTCGGCAATCATTCATTACTCGGTATCAGATGTCGTGGGTGAGTCATGTAATCACAGGCGCGGTTGATAGCTGTAATCATCACTGTGTACTCTACACAAATAGTCTACGGGGTTGCGACGTGGTACTAAGTATATTTTGTAGGAATACCTGTGGGTGCTCGTACTGTAAGCTTGCTTAAGCTGATTGTACATTTGCCCGCGCCGTACGCACCGCAGTAATTTTTCTATACAAAATATACTAGGTTCTGACGTCTTAGCTTTTCCTCTATTGAATTAACAGTTCGGTGCGTTCGGCGCGAATGGGTCGTGCGACCACCTTTCTTGATAGACCTTGAACATGGTGCGGTCACAAGTGACTGCTAGTGGCATGAATTTAGCGCTTCCGTGCTTCGGACCATGGAGGCCTGGTCAACCTAAAAACTCTGTCACTAGTTCTCCATTAACTCACACAAACAAACTATGTTTTTGGTCAAAGTCAAATTATATTTTTGGATAGTTCAAATCCTAATGAGAAAATGTCAAGGAATTATCCTTAGATGTCTCAGCTAATTAAATCGCTTTCAGCGATAAGGCCGCCCATTGTTATACCTAAGTTTTATATTTTCTGTTCTTCTTCATTTCTCTTTGTCTATTGTTATTATTAGGTATTTTTCAATAAAGATATATTCTATTCTATTCTATTCTAATTTTTGTGTGTTTTCTAAGATGTAAACTTAGCGTATTTCCTGCAAATAAATCTACGCAGTCTTTTTCGTGTTTTTCATTTCTTTTCAGTCAATAAGCCTGCGGATGTGTTACAGCATAGTCTATATTCGTCAATCAAATCCCAGTCCACTTAAATATCAAATACTGACATTCACTGCTCAGTATCATGCTAGAATAAACATCGGATCGAATAATGTTAAACAAATATGATGGTCTATGTTTCCTACTTCCATATGTACTAACGTTTGTGAGGATGTTTGTGTCTGTAACTTGCTCAACCTATAAGCCAAATATTTGGGCGTGCCTACTACTCTCCATTTTGGTCTTGGATGTCTGACCTGCATGCAAGTATATTAAATACCAGCTGTCCGTCGCGGTGCTACCCGCGTTCCCTCGGCAAAACTTCACTTCCCCGGGATAAATATTAGCCTATGTTCATCGGGGATAATGTAGGATTCTATTGGTGAAAGAATTTTTCAAATCAGAAAAGTAGTTTTGGAGCTTATTCAAACAACCAAATCTTTATAATTTTAGTGTAGATTTACAAAATGTGTAGGTCTTCTGTTGTTAAAAAAAAAAACAATATTTCCTATTTGAATATCAAAAGAGAAATGGCACAATACTAAAACCCTTTGTAAAAACATTGGCAATATCGTCTTGATGTTTGCGTGGAAAATTCATGAAGGCGTACTCTGTAGGCATTTCCTCATGTGTTACAAAATAGAGATGTGTTTTTGTGTAAGTGGATCAGTATTTCTTGTATAACGAACATGCCCTCTAGGGTTAAGCTCAGGCACAAAAAAGCTAAAGACAAAACTCAGAACAATGAAGACTTTTTAAAATTAAAATAATGAATTTTATTTTCCTTAATCTGCGCGCAGTCAGCAACTTTATTTACTACTAGCTGTTCGTCGCGGTGTTACCCGCGGTCCCTCGGAAAAACTTCACTTTCCCGGGATAAAATATAGCTTATGTTCATTAGGGATAATGTAGGATTCTAATAGTGAAAGAACTTTTAAAATCGGTCCAGTAGTTTCGGAGCCTATTCAATTCAAGCAAACAAACAAATCTTTCCTCTTTGTAATATTAGAGTAGATTGCAGTGTAGCATATCGAAGTCAAAGACTTCTGAATATTTAAAATAAGTGTTAAAAATCTTTATAAAAATGTAATATCCGATATAATTCAGGGAAAACTCTTTAATATTGTTTGAATTGCTTCGGAATGCTTCATAAAGCAGTGCAGCTGAGAATGATTTGCATGCAAAGCGAGTTTATTTGACTATCAAAAGAATAATGAAGTATTTTTACAATGTTTGTTTAGTCCTGTAGTTTGTTTAAATTCGGATATTAATCGTGTTCATCAAAACATGGAGTCATCAAATATTCTCTTATAATGTCTATGGGGTAGCCAGAGACCCGTCGGAGTAATGGCACATATCCATTGAATTAGCATTACATTTTCCAAAACTTGTGAATCCAGTTTAGTTGAGTATAGTTTGAGAACCTTTCTGAAGAGAGACGAGTTTAAATTGAGTGAGTTTCAAGAAACTGAGTCTTTATTTGCTTGAAGGAATGAGAACGAATGAATGAATGAAAACTTCTTATTTGTTCCCTGTTTTTCAATTACTCGAGTAGTGTAACCATTTGTTACATTTGTTCTGCCAAGCTAATAAACAGGTTTGCCTCTGAGTCTGCACAGCACATAGTTGCCAAGGTAGTCCTCTGTTGGATTGTTCTCTAAGAACTATATCCCCTATAAACAGTATTGCCATTAGCAAAGTGCTATGGTTCTAGCATGCAATCCGGGAATTGCTAGCAAATGGGAAACTTTTCGAATAAATCTCACTATATAGTCCGCAATTTTCAGTCCGCGCTTCAAATAAGTAGGTGGCATTTTTATGTTTATTTACTGTACTGCTTATGGCTTGCAGTATTTATTACAGGATTAGCTATTGCTCGCTGCGTTGACTACGTTCATATACCTATAGATCTATCACGACTAAGATGCCTGTGATAGAGCCTAGAGATAGAGCCTGTGATAGAGTGTGCCTGTGTGTGTGTCAGTGTATTATTTTATTCCTGAAAAAAAAAAAACTGCAAGCAGCAAGCAAGCAGACTTTCAGGTTAGGTTTGAATGTATAAAAAGTAAGTAAAACATGATATAGGTGGGTATAAGTAACGTTCAGCTGTTTTAGCGATATTGAGTGATTTAGGGTCGATTCACATCTGACGGAAGATCCGTCGCGGATTATCAGTCGCGGAACGCCAGAACTGACAAATGTATAGAAAAACACTCGACCGTTCACACTCGACGGATGATACGTTAGTCCGTCGAGTGTGAACGGTCGAGTGTTTTTCTATACATTTGTCAGTTCTGGCGTTCCGCGACCGATAATCCGCGACGGATCTTCCGTCAGATGTGAATCGACCCTTAGGATAAAAAAATGGTATAAGTAGATGCTTAGGGAGGCCTATACCCAGCAGTGGGTGAAGTCGGGCTGTGGATGATGATAATGATGATGCTGAAAAAGCCAACTACGCCATAATTGTCCTTGGTAGAGACTTAAGTTTTGCTCTCTCCTTTACATGCTTATAATCCGTCTTACGCGATAAAATCTAAAAATATTAAGAGAGATGACATCCACGTGTTGGTAACTTGTTTGCTCTGAAGTGATTCCGTCGACCGATTATATTTTTTTGTACAAATACAACTGGTATCATAGACCTGTTAAAACAAAACTGGTCTCTATTACCAACCTACGAATCTATCATGTGTGAAACAACGGCTAAAGTTTTTGTCTGGTTCGAAAACGTGATAAACAATACTTATAGTACTTTGCTTAGATGATATCTAAAAACCCCGTTTTCAGTATCCACTTTGGATGTCTGGCCGAACCGACGATGTCTGATCTGAGAGCTGATATGACGCTAGGTGCGGGGGCACCTTCGTCCGCCTTGCACTACTCACCACGACGCGGGGCCCGCCGTAAGGGCGGGGATCGCCGGAGGGGGACTGGATGTAGAGGCTCTGCCGGTTGCCCGGGCCCCCTCCATTCCAGACGACGCCGGAAAGGCCCTGGGATGTTTAGTGGGTATACCGGGAGTCCCCGGGGAGTGCCACATACCCCTCTCACCCCCCGGCGGAGGGGATGCGTAACGCATTTTACCCAGAACAAAAAAAAAAAAAAAAGGCAAGGCAAACCAGGTTACCGCCCTTACTGGTCTCCCTGTTGTTACTGCTCTAAGAGAAGCCGAAAACCGGACAAAGTGGAAGCAGCTTATCCACAAGGCTACGAAAACCTTTCAGGGACCCGACCTTCAGCAATGAAGAACACGACCAGGAAGAAGAAGAATACCATAAAATACTTGATATGAGGAGGTCTTCGCTTAGCGGTGGTAGATACACAAAATACTTGATTTATATTAAATCACATATGTAGATAGGTAGGTACCTACTTACTCGCAAATTTTAGCTTCCTGTATAATAATTTATGCACAAACAGTAAACCGTACTACTTATATTTATGTAAATATCTAATCAGACCTAAAGTAAATGAAAGGTTTTGTGTGTAAAAAATGATTTATGATAAATATTAAACATGTTTGTTTTTGTCTGGCAGCATGTCAATATAGATAAATCCGGTACAGTGCCACAAACTTATGTGGACCGGTGGCCAAAAGAGGAACTAACAAATTTAGTATGAAAATGTATTTTTCTGCCAACACTAAATGATAACAGCGCCTCTCTCACCGGATCAGATAAGTTAGTGGCACTATAAGTATTTTTGAAAGCATTTTTTTTGTATCCCCCTAGCCTAGACACGGTAGACCAAAGTTTAGGCTCGGCGCACACGGGCCACTGACTACAGTGGTCAGTCACAAGCAGTTCACACGATTTTTCATACATTTAAATGCTTTGCACGACTAATGTCCAATTATGAAAAATTACATACGGTCTAAAAATGTCCAATCATAATAATGTCCAACCATAATATTGTCCAATCATAACATTGTCCAATCATAATAATGTCATGCAGTAGCGAGTAGCCGCCACAGGCCGCACGTGTGCGTCAAGTATTTACAAAATGTATGAAAAATCAAGTGAACTGCTTGTGGCTGAGCACCGGTGGATGTGGTTGGTGGCCCGTTTGCGACGAGCCTTAGACCCCTCGCAGACTACAGACTTTCTATAGGCCGATAGTTGAGATGGGCTATACTTCTCCATACTCATTACGAGTATATTATCGAAGTATATTCCGTCTCAACTATCGGCCGATAGAAAGTCCGTAGTCTGCGAGGGGTCTTAAGGTTGTAATCAAATGTCAGCAAACTATTGAAAGTAATCTAAAGAACGTGTAGAACATAAAAGTCCGAGCTGCGAAATCTTTAAGTCTGGAGTTCAACTAAAGTAAGTAAGTACCTACTAAATTAAATTACATACAATTAATTAGATAACTATATACTATAATATAAATGTATACTAAAAGCATGCCTCAAATTTTGGCAGGACACAGAATGGACAAATAGACTAATTTTTATTCTATCACATGTGTTCGTGCAAATAAATTTCATTTATCATTTATAAATAGATCGGTTGGTGATACTACTCGTAATAGGTGGGTATGTTTATTTATACTAGTTATTTATGACGTCAAAGTTTTTGCTCCATCTCGTAATTTTTTTTGCAATAGACAGCCTTATTTTGTTTAATTAACATTGTTTTATTGTCGTTACAAGAATCGTATTAATATTATATTAATAGGTATTAGATATAGATACCCTAGAGGTATCTCTAGGGTATCTATATCTAATACCTAGTACCTAGTACCTACTACCTAGTATGTATATACTAGGTACCTATTGTGTGGATCCTGTTCACTTACTAACTAAATAAGTAATCTAAAATACGACAAAAAATACACTTACCTACATTTAGGTAGAGGTACAAAAAGAGTTGTGGCAAGAATTTAAAACAATGAGTTTCAGGGTGGTCGCACAGTCCAGCCGAGCAAAACGCGCTGAACTGTCAATTCAATAGAGAAAATGCTGCTGACGTCAGAAGCGAGCCGCATTTTCTGACGTCATCAGCATTTTTTGTATAGAAAAATGACCGCGCCGCTTGTTTAAAACGGAAACGTTATTAAACACTTCTTACTTACCTATGGCCTATTTTCCAAAGACAATGATGTTTTTCCAGACTTTCTACATTTATAAGTCAATCTGTCATTGTCAAATGAAATAACGAGAGATCCCGCAGTTCATATAAAATTTCAAAATGTTCAGGTAAATTAAAGACTGTGGAAATGCCGCTCTCAGCGAATTTCAGACGAGGTGAGCTTACTGCAGCTGACGATAAAAGTAGAGACGGTAACCAAAGTAGTGCAGTATTGGCTGAGTAGAGTGTCTTTCATAAAGTCGAGAATTTTAATCCTCCATTCGAAAACAAAATCAGCGCTGCAGCAGCTATAAGTTGCTGCAGCACATGCTGAGTGGTGACCTATTTTGTGCTAAGTTAAGTTAGTTCGTAAATATTGTAAACCTTTTTTTGCACAAAATACATGACTATTCTATTCTAAAACCTACAAAAAACCGTGTTTGTTGCCCTGGCTTTTCACGGTTTTGGTCGCAAAAGAACAGGAGTAAAATCACCTTAAGACGATTCTAAGTGGTCCCAACGGTCTTACTGAATAAATGCTTTTTGACATTGACTTTGACCTATATGCATTGAAGGAAAACACTGAGAGGAAACCAGTTAGTATATTCTAATATGCGGTAATGAGCTGCCGATCCTTTGAAGATGTCTGGTGCAGTTAGAGATGCATCCTAAGTATATTAATATTGGCGCTTGTACTCATTTTTCGAAAGATAGCATCATAGAGAAAAAATATACCATACATAACAGGTTGAAAGCCTATCGCCGCCTATGAGAATACTAATCGATTTCTTCAAGATATTTTCCTTCATCGTAAGAGCTCGTGTTATGTTCAGTGAATGCACAGAATAAAGCTTAAGTACCTTAATTTTCTACAAAGTTTTCGAGCAAGAACATTATTTTGCCTCTACAGAGCGGTAAGGCGTTTTATCGTCGACAGTAGTATTCAAGGAAGTTGGATTCACTTTCACGCAATAAGTTCAAATGGGGGTATCTGCCATCTCCAGAGATATCTCCTAATGTTAGTCATTAGAGCTATACCCCTGCCTGCTTCATATGAAACCATAAATAAGTGGAATGGTGGAAGTATGTTTACCTTCTGAGTACCTCCGGGTGCGAGCTTTTTTTACCTCTTATCAGACACATTAAATGTTACGATAATTTTATTTGAATAATCTATATCTCCTAATCATCAAGATTCATTGAAGATATCTAAAGAGTTGGTCAAGGGCATGCCCAAGCCTCTGTCCCGTGGTAATACCTCCCTTTACCAGGATAAAAAGCTTTATGTGCTAATTCTGGGTATAATAAAATGCTCATGCGTTAATTCAGGATATAAAAATCCTCATATCTAATTTCACCAAAATTCGTTCAGCCATTTCATCGTGAAGGAATAACCATCCATCCACAAAACTTGCATTTATAACAGAAGTAAGATTTTCATTTGATTCATTTTCAGAAATGCTGAATGCAATAAAAAATGCAAAAAAGTCGAAAGAGGATAAGTCGAACGAGCCAGAAAGCTCCGAGGACACGGAGGTCGGGTCCAGTGATGCGATGGAGTCAGCTTCAGTGCTGAGCAAGCCCATGTCCGTAAACCAGAGCCCAGATACTGTTACTGACATCAAAACGACAACACTGACTTTGGAGAAGAAAAAGTGAAAGTTATTTTGTGAATAAATGTAAGATTATTGAGTTTTTTTTGTATTTGATTTCCCTAACAGCAGACATTGTTTTGGGTTCGATTCCAGCACAAAGACCATATTAATTCCCTATTTGTTTTTATTTTGCCAATTCAATGTCAAACAGCAGTTGTTTGTGTGAAATGAAGTCAAGGATAGATTCGTTAAGAGTGAGAATAATGTACAGAGCAAAATGTGGTTGTAAAGAATATTATAGCGAGCCCCTTAATTGATTTGAGGGGTACTAATAGTCCTCTCACTCCACTGATTTGAAAGAACTAGTGTTAGGACAAGAAATATTGCATACGTATACCTACACAACCATCCTAGGTAACCTACTGACTTACCTAGCTAAATCCATGTCTGACTAGTCTCGTCTCCTTGTGAGGGTATAATTTTTTTCTCTTTTTTAGAGTTTTAACTACATAAACGTGATCAGAAACAGACACCGAGACCATTTTTAAAAATTTTTTGGTAATTAAAAAATTGGGGTGTATTTATGTGGAAATCTTCTATTTTTTGATGAATGATCGCACATACCTAAATAATAAAAATTGATCACATCCGGATTTTATGCCAACTTTATGCCATCCAACAGTGTCCTGTACTAGTAAGGTGGATTAATAGGAAATACATTCCAGTCATTGTTACAAGGGACTTTGCCTAGCAGTCGGTAAAGCAATAAAAAAAACTCAAAAAATGATCTTGAAAAGAATAAGTATGAACAGCATGTGTGCATTGTTGTATTTGTTTGCTCTGTACGTGGAAATGGATCGCCAGAATGGGCGACGCGTCGCTGTGGCGCCCCTGAGACAAACGCCGAACTAACATTGAAAAGCTGCTAGTATGTATTGTAGGTATAGATATATTTATAGTTACGCCTTTCCTATCACTCATTGCAAAGTTCTACGCGAAAAACATACATGCTTACTAAAATCATGCCTCTTCCGTAGGGCAAAGACCACAGAATTCCTCTCTATGATTCTTATTCTTACATCTTTCGCTTCATTCACTGTTATTATATTCCTGACTAGCTGTCTGTCGCGGTGTTACCCGTGCTCCCTCGGGAAAACTTCGCTTACCCGGGATAAATAATGCATATGTTCATCAGGGAAAATGTAAGATTATAATGTTGAAAGAATTTTTCAAATCGGTCCATTAGTTTCGGAGCCTATTCATTTTCAAACAAACAAACATACAAACAAATAAACAAATCTTTTCTCTTGATAATATTAGTGTAGATGTAGATACAAGCTCGTAGGTTAATATAAAGGAACTACATTTAAACTGGAATATCCTCATTACCATTAAACCTGTTTCGGTGTTTAGTTAAAAATTGTAATCAAAACGATTTTCGACCTGTCTTAGCCGGTTATAAAAAACTATTTGATTTTACCCGAAATACCACGCAATCAACAAAACTATCTGTATTTATTTTGAAACATGTTATTCTGTCTCTATAACAATAATAAGGAGCAGGAAATTAATATAACAATTCGTGTTGGCTTAATAACGGCCGAGAAACTCAATAAATTATATCGATATTTTATTAATTTATAGGTAGGTATATTTTTTTTGCGTTTTCCGCTTAGAGAGCCGTGTTGGCTTTGCATGTACCGACCTTCAATCCATAGATTGCGAGTTCGAATCCCGGCAGCCGTGCTATTCTTCTTCTATCTATCTATCTATTAAGCCCGGTTGCACCCACTGCTGAGTATAGGCCTCCTCTCTATATCGCCACTCTTCTCGGTCCTGTGCAGTCCTTTCCCACGCTTTCCCAGCTACATTAACGATGTCATCCGACCATCGGGCGGGTGGTTATTCTTCTTAAACACATAAAATATATCATAAAGTTAATCCTATTAATTTACTAGATTTTTACTCATGTAGGCTTTTATCCAATGCTCTTTGCGTGTAGGTTTTGAATTTATGTGGGGATATTTAGCAAGATAAACGCAAATCACTCACTATTACTCCTTTTATTCGTTTTTCAAAACTAGTAAACAAAAAACATCTTACATTTTTCACAGACAAGCCCGACTGACATTTTGACATTGACATTTACCATAGATAAAAAATAATATTCGACACGGCCAGTCCTGATCATTCATCTGTCTCAGATGAATCGTCTTCCGGCGAGATCCACGGCTTCATGAGATCAGCTGAGCTGGTTGTATTAATCGGGCCTTCGTGTAAACCAATCTTCTTCACAGCATAACGATCATTTGGGTTGCATTTCACAACTTCGTAAGGTCCTAAGTATTTAGGATACAATTTTCTTCCTTGTGAGAATTGAGTCTTTTTTATGGCAACTAAATCTCCAACATTATAGGTAATTGCTGCCTTCCGCTTCTTATTATAATTTCTTATGTTTTCTTCTTGTACTTTCTGAATAGATTCTTTGGCTTTATTTCTAAGTTCTTCTCTCTTCTCGGTAAAATTCAGTATGTTTTCTTGTTCTATTAGTTGTTGAAGTTCATCGTCTTTATCTCTCATTTTAGTACCAAACAGTAGCTCAAATGGCGTCATTTTAATACTTCTTTGGTATGTTCCGTTGATACATCTTTGTACTTTGGACACACTGCGGTACCATTTTGTCGGGTCATCAGCACTTAGTTTGCTTAGTACGGCAATGATGATCTGATGGATTCGCTCAACTTGACCATTTCCTCTGGGTTGTCCTGTGGTGATTGTATAGTGCGTTATATTTTCACTTTTACAATACTCTTGAAAGTCGTTTCCAGTAAAAGCAGCGTTTCGATCTGTAATTATTCTTTCAGGTGAACCAAAAGTCTGTTGTTGTAATCTTAGCTTTTCTAGCGTTTCTTCAGTGGTTAGAGTCTTGACAGGGTAAATCCAGGTAAACTTCGTATAGGCATCTACGACGGTAAGGATGTATTTGTAATTCTTGTGAGTCGACGTCATTGGTCCTAGATGGTCTACGTGGTAAGTCGATAGTGGAACATTACCTTTGTCGATCGGGTGTAGAAATCCTTCTTTTTTACCTCTCTTGTGCGATATAAGGATGCATTCAACACAATTGGTTATTACTTTCTTCGTCTTCTCTGTTAAATTCTCAATAAAATATTCTCGATTAATCAATTCTTCAGTTTTTGCAATTCCAAAATGTCCTTTTTCGTGGTTCTTCCTGATTATCTCATATTGCATTTTCTTAGGTACAACGATAAGTTTGTTTCCATCTTTCTTTTTAAATAGTATTTCGTTCTCTAGTATGTAATCTTGGTAGTTTTGTGTCTCTAATATTCTTTTGATCAGTCTTGCATAGTCATCTTCATTCTGTGCTTTTCTTATTCGAGCTGTAATTTCTGTGAGCATCATACAGGTAGGATATCTGCTCAGTGCATCTGCGTGTCTCATTCTTGGTCCTGGTCTATGTTCGATCGTGTAGTCGTACTCTTCTAAAAGCAGGGCCCAACGAGCGACTCTTGGTGGTAAATCCTTTTTTTGTAACGTCATAGTTAAGGCAGAGCAATCTGTGATGATCTTGAAATGTATTCCCAGCAGGTAGACTCGAAACTTCTTTATGGCAGCCACAATAGCTAGAATTTCCAAGTAATAGCTATGGTATTTTCTTTCGGCTGGAGTCGTTTTCTTACTCATGTAGTGGACGGGGTGAAGCTGATTGTCCTTAGGGCTTCTCTGTAACAGAACAGCTCCATATCCGTCTGCGCTTGCGTCGGTATGTAGTTCTGTTTCTAAATCTGGATTGTATATTCTCAGAACTGGTGAACTACACAATATCCTTTTCAATTCCATAAAAGCATTTTCGCATCTTTCGTCAAAATTAAAGATAGCATCTTTCCTTAATAAGTCTGTCATTGGTTTCGCAATCAGGGAGTAGTCTTTTATAAATTTTCTGAAGTATCCTGTCAGTCCGAGGAATGACTGAACAGTCTTTACATTATTTGGCTTCTTGAAGTTTGTTACAGCGTTTATCTTTTCTGGAGATGGTCGTACTTCGTTATCACAAATTATGTAGCCTAGGTATTGAATTTCTCTCTTTAGAAAATGGCATTTCTTCCAATTAAACTCTAGTCCATATTCTTCGCCTCTGTTTAGCACTTTCTCTAGTTTACTTACTCCATCTTCTTCTGTTTTCGAGGGTATTATTAAGTCATCAAGGTATACTAGCAGAGTTCCATCGATAATTAGGTCGCTGAAGATGTCGTTTATGAATCTTTGAAATACAGATGGCGCTGTACACAATCCAAAGGGCATCTTCCTAAATTGATACTGACCTTGGGGAGTGACGAACGCTGTGTACTTCTGACTGTCTTTGTGTACTTTCACGTGTAGGAACCCGTTCTTCAGATCAAGGGATGTAAACATCTTTGCCTCTTTCAATTTATCTATCTGGTCTTCAATTACTGGCAGGGGAAATCTTTCCTTGATTACTTTCTTATTTAGTCGTCGATAATCCATGCACATTCTTCGTGATCCATCTTTCTTATCAGCCAGAACAATAGGGCAGGCGAAATCAGATTTGCTTGGCTGTATTATTCCTTTGTCTAGCCATTCTTTAATTTGAGTATTCACAGCATTCATTTCTAAGGGCGATAGGCGTCGTGGGTTTTGAAAAACTGGATCTTCGTCAGTTAGTATTATTCTCAATTCAACATTGCTTTCTTTCTTCTTTTCATGAGGCTTGTACTCTTCACACATCTTACGAATCTTTTCCTTGTATTTAGAATCTTCTATGTCGTATTTTTGTTCATTTTCCTCTTCCATTAGAAGTGTAAGGTGTATAATCTTTTTCATAGAGACACCTTCAGGTGTGAAATACACTTCAAAGTCTTTCAGGATAGGATTACCAATCAGTATAGGTACAGGTATCTCTGAATCTTTGACAACATGAAATTTAACATCTGTGTAGTATTCATCAATTTGTACATTAACTGTAAACATTCCTTCAGTATAAACTTTGTTGTCGGCTATTCCTGTTATACACGTTGAGTCTGTTTTGTAGTGTTCAATTCCTTCTTTAATTTTTTCCAATTCTGATTTTGTTATGAGGTTTATGTCGCTTCCTGTGTCTATCATAGTTACAAAATCTTCTCCATTAATCTTTATTTTCTTATAGGGGACTTCTTCTTTTCCATTTTTGTTTTGAATGTTTAAAGTCTTCTTTGGGTTTTCTTTATTGTTCGTGCATTCTGTTGATTTGTGACCATATTCGTTACATTTAAAACATTTAATTCCTTTTGGACAGGTGGGTGATTGATGATCTGTGTCACCGCAGTTGTAGCATCGCTTCACATGCGTCGTTGTAGTCTTACGAGCTGGGTGATGTCCAGATGAATGTCCAGAATGTCCAGGTTGTGCAGGTGTTTTAGGTATCTTCTTTCTAAAGTCACTGTAGATTTCTAACTTCTTGCGGAATTCCTTTATGTCTGTAGCTCCATACAACATAGCTTTATTCGTCTCTAAGTCGCGGATACCATCAATGACATATTCCATCAGTGCAGCGTCTTCTACTTTGCCATGAAGTGCCAATTCTTTCATTGACAGGAAATATTGTTGGTAGGTTTCATCATTCTTCATCTTACGCAATGCGAGCTTCTTGTGTATGCTGGCGCTATTTATCTTAGGTCCAAATTCTTCTTTGAGTGCCTTCTTCAGGGTTGCGTAGTCTTTTACTCTCCCAAAAGATCGTAAAAATAGCTTGGCAGTTCCATCTAATAGTCTCTTTGCGTAGATCAGCTTCTCGATTTTTGTCCACTTCATAATTTGAGCAGTATCTTCAAAATCATCGATAAATGTCTCGATAGGGTAGGTGTCATCTCCGGTAAATATTGTCATCGACTTTTCTAGGTCTTTAAATGAAATTTGTACGTCGCATTCCTGTTCTTCATCCTCACTCTCCTTTTCATCTTTCTTCGGTGGCATCGTGGTTGATAAGCTTGAATTAATCTTTAAATTCTTCGAGTTACGTCTTTTAGTCGTCGTACAAAATGATGGCTTATTTGGACTCATTTAGTCTTTAGTCTTCAAAAAATAAATCTTCATGTCCAAATAAAAAGCTACCATTTTAGTAGATTTTTTCCGCAGCTGGCAACATTTTTTTGCATGACGTCAGAGTAGCAAACACGATGTAGCAAAATGGCGGCGTGCCGGTATGATTGATCGGATGAATTCACGACGACTTACGGCAATATTTTGAGTCTTCAATCTTCGATTCGCGTCAAATTGCAGGCTATCCCGGACGAGCCCCCAAAAGTTGTGGGGATATTTAGCAAGATAAACGCAAATCACTCACTATTACTCCTTTTATTCGTTTTTCAAAACTAGTAAACAAAAAACATCTTACATTTTTCACAGACAAGCCCGACTGACATTTTGACATTGACATTTACCATAGATAAAAAATAATATTCGACATTTATATAGAAACTTTTTGGTAAAAACCATTATAACCTTCATCCTAATATTTCCTGCACGTCAATAAAATAAATGTCACATCTATCAAAAATATGACATATTACCACAAACACGTTCTAGCGATTCGTTTATGCACTATTTTTAGTATTTTTTAAAATAACACCTAAATCATGACTAGCAGAGCAAATTTCCCGAACCGGCGCGCCTTGCCGAAGCTTATGGCTTGCATGACGAAGAATAGCTTGGAAAATCTAAGGAACAAAGCGCTTTTCAGCTTGGATGTGCTGGACGCAAAGGGGATCAGAAGGTAAGCTGGACCATAAAATAGGCTCACATCCACTGTCTCTACTAAGAGTGGTAGAGAAAGGTTATCTGAGGAGTACGTAGTCAGAGATAATCACTTAGAAATTTCACCTTGATTTGATGATTAATTTACAGATTTGAGTAGGTAGGTACTAGGTACTACATACTAATAAAAAAATATCAAGAAATAGCCATACACACCTACCTTTAGATAAATAAATAAATAATGCTGGACTTGTCACACAGCAGCATCTAACCCCATAGTAATATATAGGTAGGTAGATATAGGTACTATTGAATACTACCTACATTAGACCTGAAAAGACTGCGTGACATGTTACTTGTAGCAGGTAAGTATAATAAATAAGTATATCTTTATTATCCTATGATGCTCGTAAAATATGATGAATGATAATTCATTAATTAATTCATTAATTTAATTCAATATTTTGATTGATGTTATAAAGTCAGGGCTATTGCAATTTTTTGGATTACGTCTGTCCTTCCAAATTATTATAAAGTGAATATTTCTTTTAATTTAATTAATGTCATATTAGATGAAAATAAAATCTAGCTGACCTAACTGGTATGCCTTTTAATTTTATTTAATGATGATGATGATAATCTTATTTATAACGCCGACAACTAAGATATTATATACAGGGTGTAAAAAGACAGCTACTAAAACTGAGGCGTTGCAATCAGACCCATGATTCTAAACATATTTAGCGAAAAAAAAACGCAAATTTTTTTTTTTACTTAGCTTTGTCATTCTATGTTATTTTCGGTTATTTACTACTAGTACGACATAATAAGACCATACCTACCTGATAATTTCATTTATAAAAGAAAAAAACAATTAAAACTCGAAATCCAGCTCATCATCATTGGCCTGCCCTTATCCCGCTCATGCGGGGTCGGCACAACATGTTCTTCTCTTCCACTCTCCTCTATCACTCGTCATCTCTGTATCAACTCCTTTCTTTTCCATATCTTCTTTCACACAATCCATCCATCTTTTCTTAGGTCTACCTCTACTCAAACTCAAAATCCAGCTATCTACGTAAAGTAATGCGCCCAGAACATACGCAAACAGCACTCTTCAAACGCTGTTTTCTCCGGATGTAATGATTTTTTCGGAAAATCCTTTTGGATTTCGTTGTTGGGATGCTGTACCTACCCCTTTCGGCTTCGGTAGACGTCTTTTTTTACCCTGTAGATAAATGCCTTACTCGTAGGGGTAGCTGGCACAGACAGCAGATTTAAACACATCGTTCGACTTATTTATCTACATTCTTCATAGGTAAAGTCCCACAAGGATATCTGTTCCGGTGAGGGAGGCACTGCTATCGCATTTGGCATAGAGAAAGTAAATGTCTATGGCATTTGGTGTAGCCAAAAAAAAAATCGCAGTAAAGTGGGTAGGCAAGGGACCAAAACATCAAACGAAAAAAAAAACACACCGAGCAATCAAGAAATGGCGGATATGGCAACTGGAAACGAATCGCAGACAGATGGTCATTTCAAAATGGCATCGTTAGTTCCTCTTTTGGCCACCGGTCCAGATATCTTTCTAGCCCTATACGAGTTTTCTGAATTAGGGCACATTGACTTGGCCGGTTATCAAAATCTCATCTCGCCTAGGTCTTCTACTTTCCAGCTTTCCATAACCCCGAGTATCATTACTCATTTTTATTATATAGTAGTTTACTAACTCCTTTTCCGTGTTTCAGACGAAAATTACCACTTCACCAATGCCTAATTTTGGAACTAAGAGAGTCAGGTTTCACTGAGTCATCAGATTACCTTCAAGATCTGATATATGACAATATGCAGCTGGTAGCCGAAGATGATATAGGGATTGTGGTGGATCTGAGGAAAAGAGAAGACTACTTAGAGCATATCTCCAATGGACTGCAGAAAGCTGAAAAAGAGAGAGACAAAGGTATGCTACTAAACTGAAAAGTGTGCGAAAATATTATGAAATGACATAAGACAGACACATTTGGCGGATCGATTAAGTACCTATGGTAGCCGGGACTGGCAATGTAACCTCCGAGGCACGAAAACGCTCACATTATACACCACTTAGCAGTCACCCATCCACTTTGTGACCGCTTAACTTCAACGCTCTATCAAAACAGTGCTAAGCTGTTTTTGGTGCCATCTACGACACCGCGAGCGTTTAAGACTGAGTTTGTGCGACCCAATTTTGTTGACAATGCAAGTCTTATTTCTTTGAAAGAAGTTTCAATTTTATTTGCGTCCATTGCTAATTATAACATCTGAATTATTCCTAATTCGCCAGCCGTAGGCTACAAAAACAGTGTTGTGTTATGGAATAAAACCTTGTACGCAGACCTCGTCATAATTGATGGTCATAATGAGTTTCGAACTAGCAGAAATTTCTAGCAAAACAATCAACAAGATTGGCTCAGTTGTAAAGTTCCGTAATGGATTTTACAAAAAAGATACAAAATAAATAAATGTTTCTGATCATTTTGATATGAGTCACCTTTGTTTTTTCACGAGTTTGGCTACTAAAATACTTAGCCGAAGCTATTCTATTAAAAATGTTTTAGAAAAACGCCGACTGCGGAAAACCAGGAGGGAAGATCCCGCCTGTTTCGCTTCTAATTTTTGTCCGTCCAGTCGTGCAAATGCACGGCCATCCATATATCCATCTATACTTCTGAACAGATTAGGCTGAAAATTGACTTTTTGGCTGCGCTCCCGTGGTGTGCCACGGGAGCGCAGCTAGGACATTATTATAATACTTAAAAAAAATTTAAATAGGTAGAAATCAAAATAGAATAAGTATTTACCCTGAACTCGGAAATCCTTACTTCGTTCGTCAATAAGTGAGACCTATAAAAATATGACAGTTTAATTAAGCTAGAATGATTTATCTTCGAATTAATACTAGATTATACCGCCGAAGATTTTCGACGCGCTTAATATTCCGTGAAATATCCTGAAAGTTTGAGATACGACATTTCAAATCCATCTTAAGACCTTCTGATAAATGAGGGTAAGGCTGTTAGAAATCTATGAAAGCATAATATGAAAATTGCGGCGTATTATATGAATCGTGTAAAAAGCTGTCGAATTCAACACCTATCGGAAACTAATTTTAAAGTTTTATTTTTTTCAGAAAACACAAAAAAAGAATGCCTTGAGCTTCTAAAGCTAGCGATGTACTACACCGAAAGGGGGAAAGGAATATTGTGGTTAGCTGAGAAATTCTTCCTGGCTTCTATAGCTGTTTCGAGCCAGTACCTCATCGACGGTGGTCGACAGAAGGGCTGCTGCAAATACCACTACTCGAAGTTTCTTCTCGACAAATGTAAGTCTGATAAAGTGATAATTTTTACCTAGTCCTTTATAGAGTACTAGCGGAATACCTATTATAGGTAAGTACATATAAACCTAAAACTGCATTAAAGTCAGTTGAGTAGGTAGTAAGATCTAAGCGAACAAGACAGCGGAAGCGGCTTCATTTTATATTATGTAAAGAGATAATGGGCTGGCCTTTAAGAAGTGATACCCATCAGTTGGTGATACCGGGCTGAGATGATGATAATGATGATAGTACTTCAATCAATGTACAAATTCAATGATTACAAAACCTAACATAGTTTTTATACGAATCAAGTTCACGAGTGTTCACGGTCGTGGGATCGAATCCCGGCCGTGCATCAATGGATTTTGATTTAACACGAGCTCTGAACGGTGAAGGAAAACATCGTGAGGAAACCAGTTAGTATTATTATAGGCGGCGATGGGCTTGCAGCCTGTCACGTATGGAATACTAACTTCTGCAAGATGTGGACATGTATCAAATATGTATTTGGACATGCATCTGACTACCCCCTTAGACATCTTCAAAGGATCTAGAATATAAAAGATCTGAGAAAATGTCTACCGCGCCTTGGGGATACAGTCGTGATCCTGTTTACGTTTTATTTTCAAGTTCACGAAACCCAAGCTACGGAAGAAATTTAAAAATAGAGAGATAATTTGGTTAGTCAGAGAAAATCATCAAAATAACTGAACAGTTGTTAAAAACAGTTGTTCTGTTATTCTTATGAATAAAACAAAAATAAATCTAGTTCCAGGAGCTGATCCTGATGAGCCATTCCTGATATTGACGGAAGTCAGGGACAGTGCAATCGGAAAGGTGATTCTATCCCATTATTGTAAAGCTCATTTTTCTTTGATAGTTTCCTGTCATCCGTTCGTCAGCCATCAAAATGATACTTATGATTCATTAATTGCCAAGATTATCATACAGTAGTAATCAAAAGTAAACTACGCAAATAATATTGACGTAGCTGCAAACGGGTTGATTATTTTGTATGTTCTTGTTTTTTACTTGAACTGATCTGACCAGCTATTAATTGATATTGCGCATCGAACTATCGCAATTGGACTTTATTGATACGCAAAAGACTTTTCTGAATGAGTAACTTGCAAGTAACAGTGAGCTTAGTTACTCAAAATTTTAATAAAGGTCACCTCTGTTGATTTGAGAACGTTATTATTTGTTTGAAGGGTTTACATTGTGAAATTGGTATTTTTTGTTATAAAGGGTATCTTTTTGTGGCTTAAAGTAAATTTGTTTTGATTTGATACACTTTTCGGGAAAAATATCAATCATTGTGATACTTTTCGTTCGTTATGTATTCAAAAATGTGATTGATGCTTGTAATATTCTACGTGGTAGAATGGTAACATATTTTTTTTTAATGACCTCTGTGGCACAGTGGGTGAAAACCCGCTTGTGACGCAGAAGGTTGCGGGTTCGATCTCCGCTGTGGGATAAATATTTGTATGATCTGCAAATATTTATCTCGGGTCTGGATGTTTCTATGTATAATATGTATGTATTTACAAACAAAAAGTATATAAGTAGTATATCAGTTATCTGGTTCCCATAGTACAAGCTTGGCTAAGTTTAGCTAGATGATGCTGTGTGAAATGTCCAGCATTATTTATTTATTTATTTAATTAAACAGGTCAGCATTTGACCTCACTCTACGGTACGATACGGGACTCGCGACTACGGTATTATGTAAATTGCTAACAAAGTTTTGATCAAAGTATCACAAGCAATTTATATGCGGTTGGTGCGTGAACCGTAAAGGCTTTGTGGCAAACAAACTATAGATCAAAAGGGGGTAGGGGTCTCAGGATCAACCTTGTAGATATGATACATTGCCACAGATATTAATATTACCTACAAACATTGTTCTATCTCACGAAGGCCGATAGGACTTAATAGGCATGATGACAGTAATCAAGAATCGCCAAAATATTTTACTGGTCGAATAAAATAGTATTCAAGGATTGGGAAAAATGCATTTATAATTCTAATAATGTCGAGATTATTAAATTATTTAATAAAATAAATCTACAAAATACAACAATCCGCCTTGATAGCTGTACACCAAACAGAGCGCGTGACGTCATCACTCAATATAATAGACCAAAACTGTGCCTTTTGTTTCCTTTGAGCTTTAGGCTTAGATGATCAAACGCGGCCGCTCCGCTAGAAAAGATAGAATGTTTTCAAGTAGTAAGGTTTTTTTATCGTACTTTCCTTCTTACTCATAAGTTCATAGCAATAAGTTAAAGAGAGTCAAGTATATTACTATCAAGGCAGTTTTGTCCTTTCCGTACACACTAATTTGTTCCATAGAGAAATATAGATTTTAATAGAGATGTGAACCTATGTGTCACCGAAAATATTGTTTGTCGATAAAATTTTCTAAAATTACTGGTTCGGAAGAACTAGTGACACGACAAGAAGAAGTAAGTTAAAAGTTGATTATAGCTATTACCCAGATACCTATTATTTAAAATACAGGACTCAGTGACGTCAATAGGAAAAATAATAAGTTTCTCACATCCATCCATCCAATCCAGGGCTATCCAGAAATACCCCATGTACCTATGTTCTACGATTTTTTTTAGTTTTCGAGTTATACGCATTTAAAGCTTTATAATGAGAATGTCCGATTGGAACGAATTAGTTATCAAAAAAAGGGAGAATTTAAAAAAAAAATCTTGTTTAAAAATTAACTTGAATTGTACTTTCATACATACAAAACTCAGCTGTCTAGCATTAGTGCAAGTTAAAAAAGTTTAGATCCAAAGTTACGATATTGTGATATTGTGTCAACGTTTAATTTTCAACATAAAATTAGGAATCCAAAAATTTTAGTATTTTCTAAAACTTCCAGGGACTGTAAGCTTCCGTAATACCATGAAAAAAGTGGTACTTAGGGGGCTATTTTTTGTTGAAATCAATGAGGACAAAGTCAAAAAGTATTTATTTTGTAACAATATTTTTAAAGTAGGTACCAATCCTAATCTACTGATTGGGTTTCCATAATATTCACCGATGGATATGGAGTAGGTATGTTGTTTTCAGGAATATCATTAACACCCGATTAGTAGGTACCACGGGAACTGTGGTGGACCACGGGCAGGGACTGGCTATTACTTACCTGTATGTATGTGCCTATATTTCAGTCGTTTAATTGAATTTTCTTTAAAGTATAACTCAGTTTACCTACCTACTATTAGGTTCAAGCCACATTGAATTGGCAAGCGACGCGTCAATTATTTTATTGCAAGCCATTATAAACCTTATGAACAATGGTACAAGATATAGAAACGCTTGTAGAATGAACCACTCGGGCCAGCGCGGCCCGCTAGATGGCTTCGCCAGATCTCGTTGATTCTACAAGCGATTCTATATCTTGTTCCATTGGTCATAAGGTTTATAATGCTATAAAACTTGCTATAAAACTAATTGACGCGTCGCTTCCCAATTCAATGTGCATTGAGCCTTACATAATGCTATTAACTTAGGTTTAGAATCATTTAAAGCTAGATGAATCTAAGCGCCTTATTATCTTTCCATGTCTGGTTACTGCTAACTGTTAGTATTGTTTAATAGTAAGTAAGTTATTTGTAGGTTTGCTTTTACAGTGCTCTATGTGTAGTCTGTGTGTTGTGTGTGTAAAGGTAGGTACTTAGTTCGTTACTGTTTTCTTGCGAGATTAACTTTTGTACACCGCTGTATTTCTGTATTCGACTATCCTGTCCATACAAATGGTTGCCAGGAAGAAATCGCTTTTAGCGATATGGCCGCCCATTGTACAATGTCTATTTTTATTTATTCTCTGTATTATGTTTTTGTGTACAATAAAGCGTTTATCTATCTATCTATCTATCTTATTCCTGGATCAATCCAAGAAGGACCATCAAGAAACTTGCAGTTTGATTCCTTCCATTCCAACCATTAGTTTGAATTATAATTTTTGCATTTCCTTCTTACAAAGCGCTTCTTGCGGTTTGGAGCTCCATTCGTCTATATTATTATTACGGTTTCCTGAAACAGTTTTAGATTTACGTTAGCGTTAACTAAACATGAATGATTCTAATAATAAAGTTCTACCTACTAGGTAGGTAGGTATAACTTTTTCATCAATCACTAAACAAACAAACGTTTATTCATTCATTCATTCATTCAAACATACATACAAATCTAATCCGAAAGGGGGCGCTGGGAACCGGGACACAGAAAATCTAGTCCGGCTCTTAGCGCACATCATTATTGTTTACGCAAGCATAAATAGGTACAATCACATACCTAAGTTATACTATTATTATTATAACTAAATTTAATTGTTTGTTACTTTACTTTAAGCTTGTATAATACTTGTCTCTAAATAAACATTATCTTATCTTAAAACGTACTAGAATGTTTGCAGCCTTCTAGCCATTTAATTAAGTATTTATTATTTGTACTAAATTCCATAAATCCGGAAAAAAAAATTAAAATAAGTTCAGCCTCACCAACCACCAACATAAAACTATCGATGTCGATAGAATCGAGTACAACACTATGATAATAAATATGATTTGTATAATTTGCCTATAGCATTCGATTAATCCATATTAAACAAGATTCCATGATAGTATTTTGTATGAAATTATCCCCCGAATGCATTAAAATTAAGACTTTGATACTACAATACCAAAAAACACTTACCGTTGGTAGCGTAAGATTTCATCATTATTTTGGCGTCTTGATGAATGAAACCTACAGCATGGCACTGCACAAGACATAGTTTAGATCATTATTTTACTTATTTCCAATTTTTTCTCAAAAACTTTTAGTAATTATAACAAAATTTAATTTTATTAGCCTTCATCAAAATGACGTTTCCATGTAAACAATCCATGGATACGGAATAATGTCACTCAACAAGAAGGTAAACTTTCAGTTTCTCTGACCTCTTTAATTTGGTTTCATAGGACAGAGGTTTATGTAACCTACGTAACCAGAAACCCTGTACGGAAAGGCCAAAACTGCCTTGGTAGTAATATACTTGACTCTCTTTAACTTAATGTAATGTAATAAGAGTAATAAGCAAAGAACGATAAAAATCACTTGCTACGTCATCAAATTTTTAACTTCCACCCTTGGCTTTAGGTCATTAGTATCTAAGCACGTAGTTTTTGCTTTGCCGTGGTGAGCTGTGACGTCATAACAGCCGCCATGACACCGTCGAACGTTTTGGCGTGAATTTCAAATTTGATTTTTATGTTTGAAAACCTTTATTTTCTACTGAAATATGATATTTTTTCACAATTCAAATCATTCTGAACAACATAGAATATTTTGAAAAATTGTCATCATGCCTATTGTGTGCGTTGATTTGTTTCTATGTGCGTAAGCGATCCTGAGCATCCATGGAGAGTCCCCGAGCTTATGCACATACGGAACAACTTGTATATTTATGCATCTACAATTCTACACATACAAAACCCCGTTCCGGAGTTTAAAAACCGATTACCTACATAATTTTTTTTTGTGTTTCAAAAAGTGAGATTGAATGCGCCGAGATTTTAAATTTTATTTAGTTTAGTATACTTACTTGTTTCGCTTGCACAAAGCAAAATTATTTTCTATGCAATGAGGAAATTGTAAGATAATTAGAAATGAGTTAGTAGAGAAATCAGTGTAAAAACAGATCCCCCGAAGTCACCGGGAAGTGAAAGAACTCATTAGTGATCACAGATGTTTTCCTACTCATATTTTTTTTTTAAGTTGGTATGTTTGTATGTTCGTGTTTCAGTCACGCAATCAGTGAACCGATTGGCTAGAAGTTGCAATAGGTGTAGATAGTGACCTGGAAAAGCATTTGGCTATTCAAAATGTTGGAGGCACGCTTGTAAAGCTGCAAGTGGAAGCTAGTATTAATGATACGTTATTATGTTTATATAATTTTCTATTGTCTTTGAATTTTCACTAGAATATACCAGAATTTTATTTTCTTTTAAATTCGTTCCGATATAAACATCCGGCCATTATAAGCGACATTTCACCTCTAATTTATATTCAACGCATTCGCAAAAAAAACAAAGTCCAATACAGTTCATGAGTTATTGTTCGAAAAAAAGGTCGTTGGGTCGAATGCAGTAAAAGAATATGTGTCATAATCACAATCGCAAAGAAGCAATTTTTTTTGAAACAAGAAGAACTGAAAAAGCTGGGCTTTTGATAACAGTTAAAATATAAGTAGCTACAAGTATAATTATAATATTAGATTCTATAACACGCAACCATCACCGATCATGTTGACGCTCTCCCTGCTGAGCCAGGGCATTCGACGCGATGGATCAAATTTTGTGGGCGTACAAGATCACTGTGAGTGAATGAGTGGATAGATCAAGGGGAGGCCTTTGACCATTGGTGGGACACGATGAATGAGAGGTACGCTAAATGAGAGGTAATGAAAATATAATAAAAACTGTTGGTCAAATATGGTTTTCTAGAACTGGCCGTTGTACGAGCCGGAGGAGGATGAAGAAGTGCCTCCAGACACGGTGTTCGCAGCCACCGCTATACAGCTACATCGGGTTCTGCTCAGCAAAGCCCGGGCTGTAAGAAAGCGGGACCCGGGCAAGTCGGAGCGACTGTCGCGACTGGCTGAGAGAAGGGCTAAAGATGGTTAGACTCACTACAACTTACAAAGGATATTAGAAGACGTAAGCCGTGACGGTGTTGAGGTGTACTCTCTACTTTCTGTTTCAAGATTGCGATTTTAATTACGTAAAAAAATGTATATGCTATGAACTTAGGTGAAAGAAAACATCGTAAGGAAATCAGCTCAGTCAGCTCCGCAAGGTTTAGACAGTTTCCTAAAACAATACACTTCAATCCTTTTCCAGCAACGTAGAAACTCAGTTACTTAAAAGAAAAAATAAGTACTGTTAATAGCACATACAAACTTACCACAAGCAACTGACTACAGTTCAGGATCTTGTCAACTTTCTTACTGGTTCTGTTCTACCAGCTGATGAAACCGCGAAAACAGCAGAAGCGATCATAGAGATTGGCATCTGCCAGCTGATGATGAACAACTTGAACAACGCCCAGAAGACCTTTGAGAGAGCGTTGAAGATCCACACCGACAGCAATAATATCGACGGCCTTTGTGAGACGAAGATGCATATGGCGGCTGTGATGCAAAGGTTACTGTTACCTACTTCTTCTTCTTTTTCTTTCGAACCATTGTGGTGAAGAGATTATTAGTGCGCTTCTAATCTAATAGTTTGTGAGGATGGTCGTTTTATCTCTCACAAAAAACTCCTGGATGGTTTTGGATGAGTACCTACTGAGAAGTGAGATAGACAAAAGCTAAGATCGATCATGCGAGTTAGATTAGTCTGGAATTAGGACAAAGTCTACTTTTGAACTCGGAAAAGTGAGCCAATGCCATGATGAGGTAAGAGGTAGCCTAAAACTCCGGCATCTGAGGTGGTCGCTCATACAAACTTAACTGGTTTAAAATAAAATGCATATAAGGCAAAAATACCCAGTGCTCTATTGTTTGCTAATAGCTAAATGATACATAAAACATTATGTATAATTAATAGTAGGTACTTACACTTCCTAAGAATTTGCATTATTCATTTCATTAGTGGTTAAAATTTACATAATGTTTATGTTTTATGTAATATTAGTAAACTACTCGTGTTTATAGATATGATCTAAGTAGTCACTTAGATCACACACACACACACACACACACACACACAATTCAATCAAACTATTTTGTCATCATCTATGATCATAGCTAATTCCACTATAGTTGCTTTTTTTGGGTTACTCCAAATTTAATTATACGGAAATAATATTAGCAGTTTTGATTGGAATACGCCAGATAATATATATCATCCAAAAAATATATAGCTTCAAAAGTTTAATCGAATTCATCACGTTTTCTACTTGACGCTTGTTTTTTACTTTGATGGAGATTGTCCATCCTCTTTATGGCAAAACTCAGACTAATCAGATTTTTAAACAAATCTTTTACAGAAGTGTTGGATTTTTTAGCTGTATTATTATGACAAAATATAGCGCTTCTGGTTAGATTAGAGCTTTATTTTAATGTGCGAACCCTGCTGACATTTTATTTATTAGCCTATCAAGGCTAATCTACATATATAAAAGAAAGTCGTGTTAGTTACACCACTTATAACTCAAGAACCGCTGACCAGATTAAGCTGAAATTTGGCATGGATAAAGATTATACCCCAGGGACGGACATAGGCTACTTTTTTTTTTAAATAATCATAAGGGGGCTTGAAAATAAGGGTTGCAAGTTTGTATGGGAAAAAAAGTTAAGCAACCCTGGGCGCCGCCATAAAGATGATGGGTGACCGCCCGGAGCCACTTTTTGCACGCCAGATTTTTTTTATTTTTTTTTTATTTTGCACGATAAATGATTTTAAAATTAATGATAAACATGTAACATGTACATTCCCATTCATCAAAACATCCGAACTTTTTAAACTTTCGTGATTTGGAGATATAATTCTTATTTTAAACAGGGTAAGTATAAGTACCTATAAATCACGAAGGTACCTATTGTTATTCTTTCTTTTTTCCGACGTTTAGGACGCTGTAAAACGTCGGAAAAAAGGGTAGGATAAAGGTACGTGATAAATACCCGGTTTAAAATAAGAATTAATACATGTATCCGAAGTTATGATTTTCCTTGACTTTGGTTAGAACGCCATCTATATCGCCGAGTTTTCGATTCTTTTTGTTGGTTTTCAAGTAATTACCTAATGTTATTTTATTTTGCTACCTTGCGCGGGTTTCAGGAACCAGCTAGAAACTAAAATATTTTTTTTTGGCGTTTATTTTACCTGGTAATTTAGAAGTTTCAGTTGTAACGCAAGTAGATGGCGCTGCTAATTTTGACCGATTTCTAGATCGCGCTATCGTTGCGTTTTTGCAAAGTTTACCTTAGCTCAAAATTTCTTAGCTCATTTCGTTTGAATAATTATTTCAAAGTTCGCTTTTTCTTTTGGTTGGTGTTTGGATTTTTGGATATTATTTACGTTGATTGAAGTCTGTCTGTCTGTTGAACATTATAAAAGATACTAGCTGACCCGCGCAACTTCGTCTGCGCAATATTAGGAACAAAGTACAGGAGTTTTGAGTGAATCGAGAGTATAATCATATTTTTTTTATATTTATGTTTCTCTCAAAAATCCAATAATAGATAGAGGTAGGTAGGGAAAATCTTATTAAGATTTTAAGATAAGATTTTCCCTACCTCTATCTATTATGGGATTCTTGAGAGAAACATAAATATAAAAAAAATATTATTATCATAACAAGCGACGGAGTTTTATATTTTGTATATACCTACTCTCGATTCACTCAAAACTCCTCTACTTTGTTCCTAATAATGCGCAGACGAAGTTGCGCGGGTCAGCTAGTAAATCAATAAAATCAATAATTTAATGTATGGATGGATCGCCATACATTGATGCATTTTCCTTTTTGCATAATACAAAATTAGCTACCAGTTAGGCCTTATTTGACGGCCCTTCTCTAGTCGACCTTGTTAAGCTAAATTACATAATATTGCCATAATTTACATTTAAATTACCTATAACTTATTATTAAGATACCGGAACTTTGATTTAGCGAGCTGAGATTTCAATATTTTGAGATAATAAGTGTTCATAGAAAACCGATCTAAAACATTGAAATGATTTTATGGTTATAGTGATCGTTATAATGTATTTTTTTAATTTGTATCGATACTGTTTCATAGTTATAAAATTACTACACAGGGCTTCACTCGCGAGTGGCACCAACAATTTATGGACAGTAACTATTAGTTGCCAGGAAGAAATCGCTTTTAGCGATATGGCCGCCCATTGTACAATGTTTTTATTTTTATGTTTTCCGTGTATCATGTTCTTGTGTACAATAAAGAGTTTACTTATATATATCTATTAGGATAGACTATGATTGTAGAGTCATACTCAGACCATTAAACTCAGATTGGGCGATCACGAGTCAGCTGCACGCTTGCTGACAGAGATGGGTGCGATGGCCATGGAGCATGGTCTTCGGAGGCAGCTGGGCCGAGCTTTGCACCTACTAGGGGAGCTACATCTCAGGAGAGAGAGACCAGAACTGGGCACGCAGCATCTATCCGAGGCGTTCGCTTGCTTCATGGGATTCAGCTTTCAAAAGGTAAGGTTCTTCTGAGCAATGAAAATGTAAAAAAGAAACAACTAATGTTAACGTACATTAGTTGTATTTTTACATGTTTTAACTACTCAATAGCAATATCGAAGATAAATTGTGTGTTTTTGCTAAGTGTCCCTTTTTTATATAAGCTAGGGTAAACGAGTTCTTGAGTGGAGACCGCAACTCGGCAAACGTAGTGTAGGACGCCCTCCGGTTAGGTGCGAAAGGCTGCTGGCAGAAGCTGGATGCGTCGAGCCGAGGACAGGGCGCAATGGCGCTCATTAGGGGAGGCATATGTCCAACAGTGGACTGTTAAAGGCTGATGATGTTGATCATGATAGTGTTGGCCACATGTTTAATGATCTGCATGGTGTCAAGTAACGTAGTGTAGGCATAGGTTGCCTCAATCTTGTAAGCATCGAGCACTATTAAGGGCCGTATGGGTTAACTTTCCCTTCCAGCCCAGCGCCACAGGGCTACACATTGAGTCGGACAAAAGTGACATCGAAGTTATCTACAAGTCTCGGGAAATTGAGATATTCGAAGAAGAAGCGGAGCAGTCGAGGCTCATGATGGCTATTTCTGCAGGTTATATAAAAACAATCTTTGCATCTTTTGGTTTATGTAAATGTAGAAGATTTTGGTAGATTTCTCGTGATGTATTAAATGGCCGCAATGCGATTTTCATAAATCAGTTCCTCAGTCTAAAAGTCAGAAATAATATTTTTATCATTTGGAGTGATACACATTTTTCATAACTACAATAACTGAAAACAACTAAACAAAAACTTTAGCTCC
The DNA here is from genome assembly GCA_963565295.1 of Epirrhoe alternata. NCBI lineage: Eukaryota > Metazoa > Arthropoda > Insecta > Lepidoptera > Geometridae > Epirrhoe > Epirrhoe alternata. The sequence continues at coordinate 2,908,685 of OY751381.1, read as the reverse complement.
GAAGTCATGAAGTTCCACAATTTCAGGCCAAGAGCTGATGGCATCATACTTCAACCTGATACGTGAGGCGAACATCTGCGCGGTGGCTCAGATGAAGACGATTGAGTGGAAGCTCTCCCACGCCGGCTGGTGGGTCAAACGGCAGCACCATGAGTTCCTACCCTGCCTTTGTCCAGTCCACAAGCGGACGCCACTCGACGTCTTACGGTACTTATACTAAATATAACGTATTATATTCATCATTTTGATAGCTTACTGAGTCATCCTTGCAAGGTGGTCAAGCGGCAGCACCACGAGTTCCCTCCATGTCTCTGTCTCATCTACATGCAGACTCTGCTCGACGTTTTACGATCATCATCATCATCAGGCGTTTTCATCCCACTGCTGGGCCTATTGGTTGGTGTGGGTATTTATCATCATCCGCTCCCTAACCACACACTGTTGGGTCACTTTTTTGCCATGGAGTAAAAGAGGGTATTAACATTTTGAAAATTCATCATTGGCCTGCCCTTATCCCGCTCATGCGGGGTCGGCACAACATGTTCTCTTTCTCCACTCTCCTCTATCACTCGTCATCTCCATATCCACTCCTTTCTTACCCATATCTTCTTTCACACAATCCATCCATCTTTTCTTAGGTCTACCTCTACTCACATATCCATCCACATTCATTTCCATCACCCTTTTAGTTAAATGAGTTTCATCCCTCCGCATAACGTGCCCATACCACGCTAACCTATTGCTCCTCAACTTTTCAGTCACTGGCGCTACTTTCAGACTTCCCCTAATATATTCATTCCTCACCTTATCCATTCGCGTCACTCCGCACATCCATCTCAACATTCGCATCTCTGTCGCATGCACTCTTCTTTCATCCGTCGCTTTCGTGGCCCAGCACTCAGATCCATACAGCACGACAGGTCTAATGACCGTCTTGTAAATTTTCCCCTTAAGTTTAAGGGGCATACAAGGGTCACATGTTGTTCCTGAGACCTGTCGCCACTTCATCCATCCCGCATTCATTCTATTTTTTACGTCTCGGTCAATTCCGCCGTCATCTTGTATCAATGATCCGAGGTATCGAAAGTCGGAGCAGACTGGTAGGAATACACCATCTAAGGCGATGGGAGAGAAGCTGGATGAACCCCCAAAGTTACAGAACAGGTGCTCAGTCTTGGTTCTGCTTATTTTCAAGCCAACACTTTCCAGTCTCTCCCGCCATTTTCCCAGCCTGCTCTGAACCTCGGATGCATCTTCTCCGACGAGAACGATGTCGTCGGCGAAAAGCATACACCAGGGTGCCTCCTCCTGTATGTCTGATGTCAATGCATCCATCATCAAGAGGAACAAATAAGGGCTTAACGCCGATCCCTGGTGTAGGCCCACAGCCACACCGAACTTATCAGTAGCGCCAACTTCTGACCGGACATACGTGCTTGCGTCTCTATACATGGCACGCACAAGTTGAATGTATTTCTCAGGCACTCTCTTTTCTTTCATCGCCCACCACAGAACCTCACGGGGCACTCTGTCGTACGCCTTCTCTAGGTCAACGAACACCATATGCAAGTTTTTGTGCGCACGTTTGTACTTCTCGCAGACTTGCCTTAGAGCGAATATGGCGTCCGTTGTACTGCGTCCCGGCATAAACCCAAACTGGTTCCGTGATACCTCACTCTCTTCTCTCATTCGCCTCGCTATCACTTACTCCCAGACTTTCATACTGTGTGACATGAGCTTTATTCCGCGATAATTGTTGCAGTCCTGTACATCACCCTTGTTCTTGTAAATGGGTACCAGAGAAACATTTTGAAAATTATGAAATAAAAAATAAATTAACTGATCATAATCACAGAGTGAACAAAAAATCTTTTTTCTGACGACCTCTGTGGCGCAGTGGGTGAAAGCCCGCTTGGGACGCAGAAGGTTGCGGGTTCGATCCCCGCCGCGGGATAAATGTTTGTATGATCTGCAAATATTTATCTCGGGTCTGGGTGTTTCTATGTATAATATGTATGTATTTACAAACAAAAAGTATAAAAGTAGTATATCAGTTATCTGGTTCCCATAGTACAAGCTTTGCTTAGTTTGGGGCTAGATGATGCTGTGTGAAATGTCCAGCATTATTTATTTATTTATATACCTAGTTCTCAGGAGGATCTCTGTCTTGCTTATTTGGCTTCTTTATGCTTTGACTCATATTTTACTGTACTGAGTATACAGAGTTAAATTCAATAAATATCTTCGTTTCAGAATACAACTGGAACTCAAAGCTGCCATGGAAAGCATGTCGATGGAGTTTTCGCAAGGCGATGCCCTTTTTGGTAGAATAGACACTACACAGGACATTAGGAAACTTCGCAGCAGCTTCCAGCGATAAAGGTTATATATTTTTTTGTAGTAACCTAGATCATGGTATAAACAAATATTTTAAGATGTTAAATAGGGGGTCTCTATCCCACCTAGAAAATCATCAACATCCCTCCCTCGGCAAAGAAACGTGTGGCCAGGAACGCTCGATCAGGAACGTTTGATACTTCTCGCCCGCGCCCGCTCGCGGTGTATCCAACCACTAAGACTTCTAAAGTTTGATTCTAAGTGATCCTGAATGCCTTCTGACGTTAATTTTGTCGACATTATGAGGCAGTTTATCAATGGATTACCTCATTACTAAGATTCTAATTATGACGATATCGCATTTTTATAATAGGTATTCATCCTAATTATTGTTTTGATCCGTCATTGAAATTACTACAAAAAACGTTTATTATATCAAAAACGTTTTTTGTACTAAGTTCAATGACGGATTCAACCTATCGGTTAGTATTAAAATTCCTGTATAATATAGTGTTTTATGACACCGGTTTTCATTTCAATAAAAAACTGAGGTAACTACTAATTTGAATTAGAGTTTTAAAAGTTTTATCTGAATATTGTGAAACCAACCTAAGGCACAAGCTCCACATAACTGGCGTCCACGACCCATCCACGCCGAACGCGTGGATTGACAGTTCATGTCAATTCAATAGAGAAAACTGAGCCGCATTTTCTGACGTCATCAGTATTTTTCTTTAGAAAAATGACTGCATCTAGGACAAGGGTGGAAGTTAAAAATTTGATGACGTAGCAAGTGATTTTTATCGTTCTTTGCTTATTACTCTTATTACATTACATTAAGTTAAAGAGAGTCAAGTATATTACTACCAAGGCAGTTTTGGCCTTTCCGTACAGGGTTTCTGGTTACGTAGGTTACATAAACCTCTGTCCTATGAAACCAAATTAAAGAGGTCAGAGAAACTGAAAGTTTACCTTCTTGTTGAGTGACATTATTCCGTATCCATGGATTGTTTACATGGAAACGTCATTTTGATGAAGGCTAATAAAATTAAATTTTGTTATAATTACTAAAAGTTTTTGAGAAAAAATTGGAAACAAGTAAAATTAATGATCTAAACTATGTCTTGTGCAGTGCCATGCTGTAGGTTTCATTCATCAAGACGCCAAAATAATGATGAAATCTTACGCTACCAACGGTAAGTGTTTTTTGGTATTGTAGTATCAAAGTCTTAATTTTAATGCATTCGGGGGATAATTTCATACAAAATACTATCATGGAATCTTGTTTAATAAGGAGTAATCGAATGCTATAGGCAAAATATAGGTACAAATCATATTTGTTATCATAGTGTTGTACTCGATTCTATCGACATCGATAGTTTTATGTTGGTGGTTGGAACTTATTTTAAATTTTTTTTCCGGATTTATGGAATTTTGTACAAATAATAAATACTTAATTAAATGGCTAGAAGGCTGCAAACATTCTAGTACGTTTTAAGATAAGATAATGTTTATTTAGAGACAAGTATTATACAAGCTTAAAGTAATGTAACAAACAATTAAATTTAGTTATAATAATAATAGTATAACTTAGGTATGTGATTGTACCTATTTATGCTTGCGTAAACAATAATGATGTGCGCTAAGAGCCGGACTAGATTTTCTGTGTCCCGGTTCCCAGCGCCCCCTTTCGGATTAGATTTGTATGTATGTTTGAATGAATGAATGAATGAATAAACGTTTGTTTGTTTAGTGATTGATGAAAAAGTTATACCTACCTACCTAGTAGGTAGAACTTTATTATTAGAATCATTCATGTTTGGTTAACGCTAACGTAAATCTAAAACTGTTTCAGGAAACCGTAATAATAATATAGACGAATGGAGCTCCAAACCGCAAGAAGCGCTTTGTAAGAAGGAAATGCAAAAATTATAATTTAAACTAATGGTTGGAATGGAAGGAATCAAACTGCAAGTTTCTTGATGGTCCTTCTTGGATTGATCCAGGAATAAGGCGCTTAAATTCATCTAGCTTTAAATGATTCTAAACCTAAGTTAATAGCATTATGTAAGGCTCAATGCACATTGAATTGGGAAGCGACGCGTCAATTAGTTTTATAGCAAGCCATTATAAACCTTATGACCAATGGAACAAGATATAGAATCGCTTGTAGAATCAACGAGATCTGGCGAAGCCATCTAGCGGGCCGCGCTGGCCCGAGTGGTTCATTCTACAAGCGTTTCTATATCTTGTACCATTGTTCATAAGGTTTATAATGGCTTGCAATAAAATAATTGACGCGTCGCTTGCCAATTCAATGTGGCTTAAACCTAATAGTAGGTAGGTAAACAGAGTTATACTTTAAAGAAAATTCAATTAAACGACTGAAATATAGGCACATACATACAGGTAAGTAATAGCCAGTCCCTGCCCGTGGTCCACCACAGGTCCCGTAGTACCTACTAATCGGGTGTTAATGATATTCCTGAACACAACATACCTACTCCATACCCATCGGTGAATATTATGGAAACCCAATCAGAAGATTAGGATTGGTACCTACTTTAAAAATATTGTTACAAAATAAATACTTTTTGACTTTGTCCTCATTGATTTCAACAAAAAATAGCCCCCTAAGTAGCACTTTTTTCATGGTATTACGGAAGCTTACAGTCCCTGGAAGTTTTAGAAAATACTCAAATTTTTGGATTCCTAATTTTATGTTTAAAATTAAACGTTGACTATCTTAAACACAATATCGTAACTTTTGATCTAAACTTTTCTACTTGCACTAATGCTAGACAGCTGAGTTTTGTATGTATGAAAGTACAATTCAAGTTAATTTTTTAACAAGAAAATAAATTTGAAAATTCTCCCTTTTTTTTGATAACTAATTCGTTCCAATCGGACATTCTCATTATAAAGCTTTAAATGCGTATAACTCGAAAACTAAAAAAAATCGTAGAACATAGGTACATGGGGTATTTCTGGATAGCCCTGGATTGGATGGATGTGAGAAACTTATTATTTTTCCTATTGACGTCACTGAGTGGACCACCCTGTATTTTAAATAATAGGTATCTGGGTAATAGCTATAATCAACTTTTAACTTACTTCTTCTTGTCGTGTCACTAGTTCTTCCGAACCAGTAATTTTAGAAAATTTTATCGACAAACAATATTTTCGATGACACTTATGTTCACATCTCTATTAAAATCTATAATTCTCTATGGAACAAATTAGTGTGTACGGAAAGGACAAAACTGCCTTGATAGTAATATACTTGACTCTCTTTAACTTATTGCTATGAACTTATGAGCAAGAAGGAAAGTACGATAAAAAAACCTTACTACTTGAAAACATTCTATCTTTTCTAGCGGAGCGGCCGCGTTTGATCATCTAAGATCTAGGAGGACGCCCGACGACGCCAGATAAGTGAGGCTTGCGTCAAAGCTTGTTATTATAGAATAAGTTATTGATAAGTCATCATTTTGTTTGCTAGTGATGAAACTGGCCCTGAACTTCTGAAGCTAGCTGGTCAGTTTTTTTATGGCTATATAAATTATGACAGCTAGGTTAATCACATAGGTATGATTTGTGATACCTATTAATAAGGTCATTGAACGCTTTTGGTACAAGCTTTAATTATTCCTTTCTCATTTTTTATCGTAACGTACTGTTACATAGACATTATAGAAGGCTTTATTCTTAAACCAACTTCAGTTTTGTTCTTGTCCTCTATAAGGTACCTATACACTTTTAATTTATGATCCCCAACCATTCCTACTATAAACGAGTTAGGTATTTAATCAGATTTATGTAACTTGTTTGTATTTTATAGAACTTAGTTATCTTATATTTCTACCAAGATCAAGGAAGTTTCTTTGTTATTAATTATACAGGGTGTAAAAAGACGTCTACCGAAGCCGAAAGGGGTAGGTACAGCATCTCAACAAAAAACCAAATCCAAAAGGATTTTCCGCAAAAATCATTATATCCGGAGAAAACAGCGTTTGAAGAGTGCTGTTTGCGTATGTTCTGGGCGCGTTGTTTTACGTAGATTGCTGGATTTTGAGTTTTAACTGTTTCTTTCTTTTAAAAATGAAATTATTAGGTAGGTATGATCTTATTATGCTGTAATAGTAGTAAATAACCGAAAATAAAACAAAATGACTAAGCCAAGTCAAAAAAAAATTCGCGTTTATTTTTCGCTAAATATATTTAGAATTATGGTCTGATTGCAACCCCTCAGTTTTCGGTAGTTGTCTTTTTACACCCTGTATAGATTACGATGTTTGTATGGTTCTGAGACTCGTACTTAATAAATAAAAACATAGTTGCAATTGTAATTATTTTTATTTGTTGGCAAACGACACAACATAAATTAAAAGTAACTATTTACAATATTTAAAACTATCAGTTAGAAAACAGTTTGAGCAAAATATGCTTTCCGGTTAAACCCTTCTTCATACCAAGTTTTCTGCCACCATTACCGTGAAAGAATAGAATATAATTTTCTATATAACGTAATATCACAATATTTTTTTGTAAAATACATAATAATTATATAAAATGCATAAATTTCAATATATATTCATTCAATAAGATGAGTGGAAACATAATTTATCTAAAGCATCACAAATGAGCCTACAAAATGTAATTTTTTCATTTTTTTACCGTTAGATTTAACGACTTGATTACATAATTATAAATCAGATAAATCATGTGCTTAAACACGCCATGAAACAGGTTTTTTGTGTATAATTTTTTACAATTATTTAATCTTTCTTTAGTTTTTTAACATATCGCTTTTTATGTCTTAAAAACAATATCTGGTAACTTTTTACAAAGAAAAAAACGTTTTGTAAAAAATCTAATTATAAAAAATGAAGCAGGCAAACTGATTACATCAATTTATTACAACAACATTAACAAAACAACGATCGGATTTACAAAAATGTAAGCTTTCTGATTTTTTTTTTCAGTATTTAGTATATTTCTAGGCTTTGGCAAATCTTTTCCTGGGCTGCAGCTTGACCTTGAAGCCCTCTGCTCTCTTCAGGATGATGTCGGCTTGGAGATTGAAGTCGGACTCCTTGAGGTCGGAATGCACACGGAAGTTTCTTAGTATGGTGGACAGGATAATCTTGAGTTTCAACATGGCGTACTTACGACCTAAAATAGAAATGGAATTTTATAATCTGCATCTAATTTACTTTTTTTTTCTTAATTCATGCTTACAATTTTCAACCATAATGTCTAACAATCGCGTCTGTATACACGTAGGTAGATCATTTTAACAGGTAGGTACGTTTATAAAAATTAAAGGACGGACACCAATCAAAAATGCAAATTGAATGGATGACTTAATTGTTTTTTATTTTTTTATTTAACGAATTTACTAATCGTACCCAGTTATTTCTATAATAGAAGTTTAATTTATTACAAAGGTGTCTTGGTGTTTTATGATTGCCTCAGTCAATCATTATTACAACTTTTAGTTTATTTTTTATTCCCTTTTTAAATACGTGGATAATTTGTTAATTTCAAATAAATAGACAACGAAGCAATTTTATAAATCCGCCAATTAACCATAGTTATTGATTTGCACATGTGAGTCATAATTTGGTATCAAAATAAAAGGTATTTAACGTTATGAGTTTTTAAGGTTATGGGTTCGACTCTGGTCATGCACCAATGAATTCCTATGTTCAAAAATGTATAGGTATAATGTATGCTCGTGGGTACTCTCAAAAAATGAAGGAAAACATCGTTATAGGTAACCGAAAAAGCTCGAAAGCATGATGCCAAGTGCACGAAAGGAAATACGTTCACCACCCTGGTTCGAAAATAGAGACTAGAAGCACCAAATAAAAAATCCGCGCACGAAGGGTTCCGTACCATTATCTATACACCATATTTATTTTATTTGGTTTTTAGTATCTGTTGTTATAGTCCAACAGAAACAGAAATACATCATCTGTGAAAATTTCAACTGTCTAACTATCACGGTTCATGAGATGCCTGGTGAACGGACGGACAGACGGATAGCGGAGTCTTAGTAATAGGGTCCCGTTTTACCCTTTGAGTACGGAACCCTAAAATGAAGCTAATTTTCTGAATACTTACCAACACAACTCCTAGGACCAGCTGAGAAGGGCACAAAGGCGTAGTAGTGACGGTTCGCGGAGCGTTCTGGGAGGAAGTTGTCAGGGTCGAATTGGTCAGGATTGGGGTAGACGTCAGCACGTCTGTGCAGCTTGTAGGTTGCTACCACAACAGTGGTGCCAGCTGGGATCTTCTTGCCGTTGGATGCTGTGGAATACAACAGTTGTATAGATTTGCACAAATCACAAATTCACATACGCTATCAGATACTTTATTGGCGTAGTTGCGTTGGATTAAGTTTTTTTTACACAAGCTCTGTTTTAAAGGCACTAAGAAAGATTACATGTAAGTATGTAGGTACCTACATGCTTGTGTTTACTGATTTTTTTTATCACGCACACGTTCGCAGCCCACAGCAACACTCGCTAAGGGATTTGTGCGGTACCTTTGTAATGCATCTTTTTAAAATTCCCACAAACGCACTATAATGTTGAAAACGATAGAGCACCATTCTAAACTAAATAGAGTTACTATTCAAGTTCCTTTTGATCATCAATGGTAAAACTAGGTTGTCAAGTCACGGATGACAACTCACATCTACAGGTCATCTAAATTATTTTCCTTAGATTATCTGCATAAAGTTGTTCGTTGCAAATGGGACTGGTCGTTGCAATCCTAAGGTCAGTATTGAGGTCGAGATTATTATCTACTCTTAATTCGTCACTAATACAAAAAATACGATCTTACTTAATTGACGTTGTCCCTGGCCTTCCAAAAAATAACGGACATAAAATATCGAAAAAAAAAAACTATAAAACTTATCGTTTTGTTTAATCGATTCCACGCGTAGTATTTGCGTCATCAGTACCATTTTTCTTTTTTCAGTTGACTATGTACTTATAAATAGCCAACGCAGTATCCTTTTGGCTTAAAAAAAGACCCTTAAAACTGTTACTTACGCAGAGTAACGTCTTGCTTGATGTGTCTGGCAATGATAGGTACTGGTGGGTACAATCTAAGGGTCTCCATCAAGCACCTCTCTAGGTATTTCATCTCCAAGGTATCTTGGAAGGTGGCAGGGCGGTCGGAGTCTCCGAAGATCTGGTCCAGCTCTTCAACCACTTTGTCTTGGATGTCCTGGTGCACTCCCATCATGGATAGGAAGAAACTGCTGCCAGCGGCTGTTGTGTCGTGACCCTGCGTAGAAGGATAAGTAAGTTTGTATGAGTTTGTATGACCTCGAATATTTGTTATTCCTCGTTTTATTCAACCTTTCACTTTAGTCTCTTTACATTTAAAGCATCACTCATGCAAAACTCTAAATACCTAAGGACAGTGATTGGTAACAATTAAACTCAACTGTCAATACACAATTGAACCATGTGAGTTTTATTACAACCTCACCATACAAGGATAGCCCATATAGCTTACCTCAAACATAATAGTGTCCACTTGTTCTTTGATTTCCTCATCAGATATCACGACTCCGCTTTGTGAGCTCTCCAGAAGCAGGTCAAGGAAAGCCAAACGCTTCTTCTGGCCAACATCAGCATCATCAACATCAAGATCGTCCTTCAGACCAGCGGACTGGCCGAAGGAGAGCCCCTCGACTGAGGTGGTGGTGGTTTCTGACTCTTTGGTTTCTTCGACGATGGTGTTCACTTTTCCGCTCTTGAATTCCTCCTTCTTCCTCTTGATGACCTGGTAAAATAATTAACTTGGTTTAGAACTATCATGTATAAGATGATTTATACAGCATTATGTTATCTGGGGTAATTTAGATGGATAGTGATAGCCACTACCAATATTAATCAGCTTTAATGACAAATAACTACGAGTACAATGTGCTGCTGACCAGTTTAACTTATAATCATCATCATAATTACCATCATTATCACCCTACAGTACGTATAATGCAATAAAAACATGTAGGTATACATAATTTGTTATAAAAAGTTGTATTATTACCCAAAATTATGGGTTAAAGCGTCTATAAAATAATCTGCGAAAACTGATGTAAATTGCTTTTAAATCCTGCTGTAAAACAGTAGGTATTAAAAATCCTGATTGAAAGATCATAGGCCTGTATGACGTCATAAGATATCGATCACGTTTTCGAATCTAATTTAGAATCCTAAGCATGTTCTGATGACGTCATAAAGGCGTAAATAAAACCGGTTGTGGAAGAAACTGGTACAAGATCATTATATCTAGGAATAATTAATAAGATTATATCACAAATAAAGATCGTGTTCAGGTACTAAGAATAAAACGTTCAATATTTATTTTGTTTGGAAAATTATTCGTTCTTTTACAGGGACTTCAGACGCACAGCTGACTATCATCCTCACCTGGTTGATATTCCACTTATTAGAACTAAGCGCTTTCAAAGTTCTTTTATTATGCGCACTGCAAAAATTTGGAATCAGCTTCCCGCGTCTGTATTTCCGCTGAGCTATGACCCTGTTGTTTTCAAGAAGAGAGTTAATAGGCACCTTCTGGGTAGGCTCGCTCCATCGTAGACCTCATTCTTGCTTATGTTAGTTTCGAGGTCAAGAGCCGACCCATTAATCATAAAAAAAAAAAAAAAAAAAAAAAAAAAAAAAAAAAATTATTGCCTATTTTTGCAAATGGTGCGTAAGCTATATTCTCGGCTGTCTGTTCTATACTAATAATAATATTATAAAGAGGAAAGATTTGTTTGTTTGTTTGAAATGAATAGGCTCCGAAACTACTGGACTATTACTTCACCAATGGAATCCTACATTATCCCTGATGAACATAGGCTACATTTTATCCCGGGGAAGTAAAGTTTTCCCGAGGGATCGTGGGTAACACCGTGGCGGACAGCTAGTTTGATAATAAATCTTTAACTATTAATGACACGAGTTTAGTACGTAGGTATCTATAGTGCCACAAACTTATCTGAACCGGTAAGAGATAAACGCTAACCTTCTTGGTGAGTCCATGAATGACATCAAGCAGCTTGTTCTGGTTCTTGGAGTGCTGGGTCCAGTTGAACAGCATATCGGGCCTCATCCAGATCTTGGTGTGACGGAGATGGAGGATATCGCACATCTTCATGACAGCCATGGCATATTCAAAGCCACTCTGGTCTTGGGTGCTCTTGCTTACTCCCATAGCGGTTTCTGAAAGGGACAGAATGCTTAGACAAACGAACTAAATATTTTTCAGGAAGTTCATTGGGCACATGTACAGTCAGCTATGAAAGTTGATTAACATTTGATGTTTCAGAATCGGAATATTTCCCAAATCAGTTACACGATGGACGAATATCTTAGAAATCGAAAAGAAGTGGCGGTATAAAATATCAAAATGTAAAGTGACTTTCGTTGTTGACTGTTCATCAGTGAACCATTGAAGACTCGTTTTTGTATATATAAAAAATGCTTTACATATAATTACTAGATGCAAGCTTCTAGATCTATACTAATATTATAAAGAGGAAAGATTTGTTTGTTTGTATGTTTGTTTGTTTGAATTGAATAGGCTTCGAAACTACTGGACCAATTTGAAAAATTATTTCACCATTGGAATCCTGCATTATCCCTGATGAACATAGGCTATATTTTCTCCCGGGGAAGGGAAGTTTTCCCGAGAGACCGCGGGTAACAACGCGACGGACAGCTAGTGATTTATAAACCTCAATCAACAGGATGCTGTAGTGCCAGATTCATTATTTTTGAAGGAAGGCTTGCAACTAAACAATCCTCTCAGCTTAACTTTCTTAATAGCCCCTAACTAAACACTTGTACAATGTATTATTCATGAAGCTTCATTAATCAAGGCGCCATCAAACTATTTAAATGGTTGAGTTGCTCATGCTCATACATTAGATTTCGACCACCCAGGGGTATCGAAAATACCTTGACGTCTAAAGGTCATCGCACATAGAAAAATGCGTACGGCGCGCACGGTGCGGCAATATTATTATGTGCGAGGACCTTAAACCGGATTCAGCTGTTATTTTCCATCTCTAGGAGGACATAATTTACGACGTAGCGGAAATTTGTTTGTAAGGATCTTAGTTAGCTCACTGGCAATAAATCTATCCAATAAAAGTTCCTATCTATGTGGATAAACAAAGATAGCCAGATGGATTCATAGTAAAAGTACCTATTTTAAATGAAAATGAATGAGCAGAGCTTTTTAATTACGATTATAATCAAAAAGATTTAGTTAAATCTTGATCTGAAATGTTAATTAGCTTTTCTCACTTAGCCTGCTTTTATATTCCATTCACAAAATAAATGTTACCAACTAAATAATCTATTTGGACCGCATTATTTGTAATTATGTAAAATATGGCGCAATCCCATTATTTAAGCTATTTATCCGTACTGCGAAGGACAACGACTCTTGAATAATTCAACTAATAAGTATTATCAATTGATATACCTATATCATAATTGGCAAGGGCAATACTGCGCATTTAGAATAAGTGGTTCCTAAATCATTATGTAATTTACTGAGAAAAAATATTTCACTGGATCCATCTTGGATCTTTACAATGGATCTACTGAGATTGATCGAACTATACTCGAGATGTTAATGTAAAAAAAAAATCATAAGGGTGTATGATACTAAGGCAAAATTTTAACTCACAAAAGCTTTATTTATTTCAATAGCGACATGTAACATTGAACTACCTACATTTTTACGTTTGAATAAAAATTTTTATCACATCATTTAACATAATTTAAACGGGTCCATTCAAAACAGCTTTCGTTCTTTGAATAAAAATTTTTGAAAAAAAAATTGAACCGACTTCACCTAACACAAATACACACTAAGAACCTTCTATGTACCTACACTAAAAAGAGAAAAATAAGAATATACACATGCAATTATTACTTACAGTATTCAAATAATAAATTATTATGTTATATTATATTTTGAAGTCGGTACCAACTACCTATGCATTTACATCTAAGAAGAAATTACGAGTACAATAGAACTTGGGTGCAAAATTGTAGAGTAGAATAGTTGGCACCGACTTCAAACATAATATAACATAATAATTTATTATTTGAATACTGTAAGTAATAATTGCATGTGTATATTCTTATTTTTCTCTTTTTAGTGTAGGTACATAGAAGGTTCTTAGTGTGTATTTGTGTTAGGTGAAGTCGGTTCAATTTTTTTTTCAAAAATTTTTATTTTTCAATTTTTAGTGTAAATAATATAGTAGGTTAGGTTAGATATTGGAATAGTCAAGATTAAAGAAGTTACAGTGAGAATCCCTCAGGAATAAAATTATATGGGATCACCTCGAGCGTATTTAAACATGTCAAACTATTCAATGTTTGACTCAGATTTTGTAGTGAGAATGTGGTTTTTTGAGATTTACAGGAAAACTATCAATCCCTCAGGAAAAAAAAGTATGAGGACCACCTAGATATGGATACCCTTTAAAGCAAAAAAAAAAATTTTGGAAATCGGTCCACATTTTTCGGAAAGATCGGTGATTTTTTGAGTATTACGGGAAAACTATCAATCCCTCAGGAGTAAAATTTTTATGGGACCACTATGGGAGCATACCCTTTCAAACAAAAAAAAAATTTTGGAAATCGGTTTATAACTGACGGAGATATCGATGAACATACATAAAAAAAAAAAAAAAAAAAAACATACATACACCCGAACATAGAACCTCCTCCTTTTTTTGAAGTCGGTTAAAAAGTAATCGTCATCACACCGTACGCGCCGCGGTCATTTTTCTATAGAAAAAAATATGTAAAATGTACGGTGTGGTGCAAGTAGGGTAATATGGGACTCTAATTTGCGCTACCAAAACAATCACTATCGTTTGAAATAATAATTTAGTACCTATCTATCTATCTAATCAGCCCACATCTACCCGCTGCTGAGTATAGGCCTCCTCATTTTTACGCCACTCTTTCCAATCCTGCGCCAGTCGAATCTATTGCCTTCCTGCTACTACCGCAACATCATCAGACCAACTGGCTGGTGGTCTGCCTGGTGTTCTATGACCCTCGCCTACCACTCGGTAACCGCTTTTGTCCATCTACCGTCTTCCCGCCTTGCCAAGTTTCCTGCCCATCTCCACTTTAACTGGTTAATGGGAGCCTATATCTACGACCTTGGTTTTTCGTCGTATTTCAACGTTGATTCAGTACCTAGGATTATTTAACTTCGAAAAATCGATATTGATTTCTAAAGCGACCTCACTGAATGTAAATCAGTCAGTTGCGCAACTATTGAAGTACCTAAATTGCCCGCAGGATGGCAGGTATGGCGAATATTGGCCATTAGGTGAGCGTGTGGGGTCGGCAATCTGCCTACGTGACAGTCGGTCGTTCAAGTCTACTTGTCCCAAATTATTCATCAGTGGTAGTACACGCGCCTGAGTAATGATAGGTTACTTAGGTACGTATAGCATTTAGGCGAAGAATGTAGAGAGAAGGGATGACGAGAGAGATGAGATGAGACGATGAGAAGATGTTTTGGTGGTACTCTGACCCGACACAGGGAATCCTACAGTTAGGTACTATAATGGGATCAGGGCCATATTGTGTTACTAATTTATGAATAAGGAACTTCTCGATTTATCCATATTGTACAATATTCTTGAGCTTTTAGAAATAATTGTATTGAAATTAAATGTTATTGATTTAAATAATATTCCTAATTGTATATAAGCTCTGAAGTAATTAAAGTGAAGTGTATATTATGTATGTCATAATAAGATTTCAGACTTTAGATCCATTACCGAGTAAAACACTGTATGTTAAAGTTATAATTATTTATGTGCAGATTGCAGATAAATGAATGTTAAAATACCTTACATAAAGTTCCCTATAAAATATTAGCAATTTAAATCTCTACCTTTGGCTTGTGCAGTTTGTTCCTAGTAAAGACAACAATTAAATAAGTTATTTAATAGACGTTTATTAAGTGTAAAATACCGACGTTTCAAACGTTTATAGATTTATCGAGGTAATCGAAAGATATAAAGGTGCTGTAGCTACATGTATTATACAGAGTGTGGCAAAATTTTACAACATTGAGTGCAGCTACCTTTTTTGTAGTTAGAATGTTTTGTTCTTAGAAAACTATAGATTTATTTTAATAAAAAAACAACTGCATTTTTGGATTTTTGAGAATGTACAGTCAGCTCGGAAAATTCCCTAAAAGATCACAGTGAATGTTTTATGATATAATCTGTTTGAGAAACCATTATTAGGTAACCATGAAAGAGCAATTTCGCCATAGATTAAATACTGCTATTATAATATTATGCGTAAATATAGACCATTGAAATTATAACGTCTAATTGTCTGCTTCTGGTTCATTATTTATTACCATAAAAACTACTTAGGCTTTAAATTGCCATAAAAATCACGGATGTTGTGTTGATCGCAATTCTGTTTAGACTTCCTCGAAATAGCATCTGTTATGGTCAGTTATTATCTAAGATTATCGGAATCGAATGATAATAATATTTTTTTAATATAATAATAATAATATTGTTTTATACAGGGTGTAAAAAGACGTCTACCGAAGCCGAAAGGGGTGGGTACAGCATCCCAACACAAACCCAAATCCAAAAGGATTTTCCAAAAAAATCATTATATCCGGAGAAAACAGCGTTTGAAGAGTGCTATTTGCGTATGTTCTGGGAGCGTTGTTTTACGTAGATTGCTGGATTTTGAGTTTTAACTATTTTTTTCTTTTATAAATGAAATTATTAGGTAGGTGTGGTCTTATTATGTTGCAGTAGTAGTAAATAACCGAAAATAACATAAAAAGACTAAGCTAAGTGAAAAAAAAATTGCGTTTTTTTTTCGCTAAATATGTTTAGAGTCATGGTCTGATTGCAACCCCTCAGTTTTCGGTAGTTGTCTTTTTACACCTGTATATACCTAATTATATTGTTTGCATTTATGCGTTTACCTATTTGTTTTTTAAAAATGTGTAAACTAAAAAACTATAAGTACTTAAAGTTATGGTTTTATCTAGACTCGATCACAAACAACAATATATTTAAGCATTTGTGAAAATTTATTTAATAAATTAAAGATTAGGATGATGATGATCCATTTTTATGTACTTAAAAAAAATTATAACCGCAAAAACTACAAACCTAAGTGGACCCGCAAGCCTTCTTAACCCTAAAAACAAACGTAACAGGGTCACGATTGTATCGGTGGTGCGATAAGGTACGGTAGACATTCTCTTAGATCTTTTTATGTGTACCAGATCCTTTGAAGATGTCTAAGGGGGTAGACCGAGACATGTACAAATACATATTTGATACATGCCCACATCTTGCAGAAGTATTCCATACGTGACAGGTTGCAAGTCCATCGTCGCTTATAAGAATACTCACTGGTTTCTTCACGATGTTTTCCTTCACCGTTCAGAGCTCGTGTTAAAGCGCATATACATTTTACGAAACGCAAATTTATTGATGCATGTTTGAGATTGGATCCCACGATCTTCAGATTACAAGTCGGCCAATATGGCTTTAAAAATTTTACCCTAAAGTTACATAAAACAAAATGCTAACTTCCATCATGAAACTATTCGCACTATCGCAAAACATTAAGGTCTTAGCTCAGCAGGTGATCTTCGTTTCGCAAACATTAATGGGTTCCGAGGCATTCGTTTCAAGAACACAGCTATTGCCTGACATAGTATACATAAACAGTATTTCAACTCACATTTTGGTAAGGTTTTACAAATGGTATATTTTTTTTTAAAAAAGCTAATTTTAGGTACTTCGTTTGAGACTCATTAAGAACAAAATTGTATGTAATGGTGAAGAAGTTAAAAGTTATCAAAAGGGTTCTAAAAATGAGATTGAAAATTGTACAAAATAAAGTAACTTCTAGTGACGATGTAAGTGCCCGTAAGATGTAAGAAACCCGTGCACTCTCAAAAGAATGCTTATTTTCAACAATGAGCAAATATTCATTATCATAAATAAGTACGGCCTACGCATAGCTAATAATCATTTTATATGTCTTGATTTATTCACGATATTATGACGGAGGCCTTAGGGCGGCCTAATAACTTTGCCACCAGAGTTGGCCACTGACTCATACGAACTTATGTACCATACAATATATCTACATTTCCATTGAAAGTCTCATATTTTCATTCATAAGTTCATTCATATACATACAGCCAATGATATCCTAAATTAACTACATTGTATACAGACTATTGTAGAGATGTGATACTGGTTTATGTTTACCATGGTCGTCCAGGCTATGAGGGCCAACGTGTTGTCACTAAGCCGACTCCTACGTGACGCTACATTCAAATAGCAGTTTATTCTGTATAATTTTCCATTACCCCTTGAAATTTGAGACAGTTATCTCTAATGGTGTTGGGAGTACTTTACGTTTTGTGTCACGTTCTTTCATTACATTTATAACGATAAATTGACGAAGTATTTGCTGTTGAAGTATAATAATAACTTAGGTCTTTTATAAAGAATGTAAAAATACCAACCATTTTCAGATGAAGGATTTCCTGAAATTATTAAGAATAACTTAAAAAAATCCTTCATTTACTTTTAATTTTGAATCTTGTCAATTTAACTTTGATAGATTTGAATACAGTAAGCCTAAGCGCGCATTACGATTTTACTTTTTGCGACACGATTTTAAATCGCGCTGTGAAACAAAATTCCGCGATTTTTTTTATCGCATGCGCGCACCGACATAGAACCTCGTACGTTATAATTTCTGCGACAAAAATATCGCGCTATTAAAAATCGTAATGCGCGCTTAGCCTAAGTAAAGTTTTAATATTCTATTTCAGATTTTTGCACTGGCTAGATTCTAAATTAGTACTACAGCCAAAAATAATTTAAGGCTAAAAAAAATTTACTATAAATCAGTCGCGCACGACCTAGATCAATAACAATAAAATTTAAAACCATGCATTATAAAACAAAACCTCAATTCTAATCTTGGAAAACGAGTTTCATTCATTTAGATATCTAAATGAATTTAAATTTGCACAAACAAGCACTAGACTAGTAGAGGCTATGCCGACGTGACTTGGTTCTTTATCGATCTTAAGGTCAAAAACAGACTTTTATAAAAAATGCTTATTTCCAATAATTGTATGCTATAACAAAATGTGATGCCACAGTGATGTCTCATTTTCATTCTGTTTGTGTACCACTCTCATTTAAATAATGTAGGTAAGTACAGTCACTTTTACTAGGTGAAAGTCAAAAGCTTCTGTAGAACCGCTGGGATCAATGGGTGATTCTACTCCTGGTTCTTCGCGACCAATAGGAGTACCTATTCCTTTTCTCAGTAGGGAAGAGCTAGGGAAACAAATAAGGTTTGGGACCTAGCATTCTTTGAAATGATCCATATTCAAGCTCTATTATGGAGTCAATGCAACAAAAATGTATACGATACATAATGTTAAAAAACACTAAAATCTATGAAGATACATACATAAAATCACGCCTCTTTCCCAAAGGGGTAGGCAGATACCACGGATCTCCACTCGCTACGATCCTGACACACAACTTTCGCTTCATTCACTCTCATTACATGCTCGTCGGTTTAGGGTACTTTTGACCTGGCCCTTCTCCAAAATGTCGCCAATTTGATCTATGGAGATAACTGGGGAAACTTTATTATAATTGTTTGGTAGACGACTTCTTTTCTACCACGCTACTCCTGGCGGGGTGAGGTTCTACCTAACTACCTTAAATATAGTATCATTTATTTTTAGTTTAAAAACCATAGAGTACAATCTTATTATTTAATATGCACAGCTGTATCCAGGCAAACCTATTATAAGTCAACAAGAACAAGACTTTAATAAATATGGAATGTACTATACATAATGTATTCCTAAATACATAGGATGTAGATATCCATATTTGAAACGAGCGAGTTACAAATATGATACACAATAGTCTAACTATGGATTTTCAATTCGATTTATAATTTGACTCTACGTTTGTAATGTTAAAAATAAAACTTTATAATTATATTTTGTGATGATTTTATGCAGTGTAAATCATTAAGCATTGGAAGAAGTATTAGGTATACCTACCTATAGCTGGCATATAATGTACAGCTAGGTAGGACTCGGAACTATAATCTATCGTATCTCATTTACTTTTATTGTCATGGAAGATAATAATATATTTCCTATGTAGGTAATATTTCTTGCGTGACTAAATAGACGTACTATATAATATGTGACTATTTGCTTTTTCTTCTAATTTATAGATACTACAAAAACTTTAGATTTCTTTCTCATACATTTGATAAAGAAAGGACCTACTTATTCATAAAAGAAAATCCTCACAAAAATTTATCTGAGACTATTTTATTTTTACCTCAATGTCTTTTATTTTTAGAAATTCAAATTAAATCGATGTCAACGTTCCTATGTAGTAATTATTTAGATATTTAGATTATATAAATGTAATAATTATTTAGATTATATGAATCAGCACGGTTTGGTATTCGTTGAGTGATCTAGCACGTGTTCGATATACATAAATAAAATGCCTATTTTAATAAAATAATGACTTTATCACCCTATTCACAGTAGGTAGCTAAATAAATTATACTTTTAAGATGTCTTAGGTAATCAGAAGCGCATCTTATAAAATCTGTCTAGATGATGCTGTGTGAAATGTCCAGCATTATTTATTTATTTACCCGGCTTATTCCCAACACCTCCAAAAAAAGATGCCCATTCACACCCGGCAACATTTAATTGTATTCCCACTCACACACATGAAATGTTTTAGTACAGTGAATCAAAGCATGGCTTCTTTGTATCATGACGACGATGTTAATTGTGTCTTCTTTCATCTTGAAGATTTCAAGTAAAATCATTATATCCGGAGAAAACAGCGTTTGAAGAGTACTGTTTGCGTATGTTCTGGGCGCGTTGTTTTACATAGATTGCTGGATTTTAAGTTTTATATTGTTTTTTTCTTTTATAAATGAAATTATTATGTAAGTATGGTCTTATTATGTTGTACTTGTAGTAAATAACCGAAAATAACATAAAATGACAAAGCTAAGTAAAAAAAATTTTTGCGTTTTTTTTTTCGCTAAATATGTTTAGAATCAGGGTCTGGTTGCAAACCCTCAGTTTTCGGTAGTTGTCTTTTTACACCCTGTATATTAAATTCCATACGTGACAAGTTAGAAGATTACCAAAAAAAAATGATTTACGACCGGGATTCGATATTTCAAACTTCGGATCAAAGGTCAGGGAACTATTCCACTTGCCAACACAAGCTTTATAATTAACATACTAGGTCTATATTAATTTCACCAAACTAGTAATTATAGAAATAAACAACGATTGCTTAGAAATCTGTCAAAAAACGAGTAGTTAGTGGAAACCTTTCTATTTTGAACACGTGACAAATGTGAGGATCAAAGCCTGTTTTTTAAATGGTTATGCTGATTTTTAAGGTTTGTCTTTAAACTATCTAATATTAAGCTTTTCGTTTCGGAAAGTACACTATACATCATCATTGGCTGCCCTTATCCCGCTCATGCGGAAAAAGTACACTATACAAACATGCGAATAAAAGGAGATTTGAACGGTGTGTCACTTCTATACAAATTGAATTGTCTTTCCTGCGATACGGCCGATTAGTCTTAGATCTAAAGCCTTGTATCGCATTACACCAATTACACCCAGAACCTGCAAAAACCGTCGGTTAAGCGTATATTGGAACGTCTAGTCCGTACGTTTGAAGCTCCTATCAAACACACTAACTTAATGCTGGTGTCTATTTTTATCTTTGGCAAGCTCTTTTTATAGATCTGTTTCTTTAAGCATATAGAAGGGTCACTAGCCTAGATTGCTCGTTTTTTTCCAGTGAAATATTAAAATAAATACCGTTATGATCGTGTCTAGATTTTTTTTACTTTTGATTCACCGTTGCTATCTAATTATCCTTTTAGTTTGGCAGTATAGATACAATACGGATGTATCTAACTACCCAACTAGTTTGAACTTTTCGCGCAAAAAACGATACTTATAACATAATCAATCATTCAGTCATGCAGTCTCCATTAACGGTTATTTATAGGTAGATTTATATTTATGTAAGATCTACATAAAAGTGAAGGCAGCGCTGGACAGGCCCTTAAATGAGTGCACCAGAAAGACCACCATCCAAGACGAATGGCGTAGAATTGTGAAGCGAGCCACACAACTCCCGACATGACGACCACGACCACTCTGTCAAGAGTGATACGACTAAGAAGAAGAATATCTACATAAATAATTATGTGAAATGATATCGGTTTTTTATGAAGAATCTTGAAAAAACGGCTGAAAGCTTTACCTTTCGTCAATTTTGTAAACTTAGGCTGTACTTTAATAATTAAACCTGATCGCACATCCGCGCCGTACGTGCCGTACTCATTTTTCTATAGAAAAAATACTGATGACGTCAGAAAATGCGGCTAGCTTCTGACGTCTCAGCATTTTTCTATCGAATTGAAAGTTCAGCGCGTTCGGCGCGGATGGATCGTGCGACCACCTTAAATATCGCATATCAAAAATAAAAAAAATCCTTGTTAATATTCCAGTAGGTAATTGAACTTTCAGAAATCAAAGTTACAATCGCTCAAAGATGCTATGACGCAACCACTCAGCCTATCATTAATCGAACACTGAACTGTTGCTCAACTTAGGTGATCTAGAATAATCTAGATTGCCTTGGAAAACATCCATTATTGAGGCTTAAACTAATGAGTTTGAAATATTACGACGCGGAATTGCTTAGTGTAAGGTTGGAAATACATACAACCGAACACAGAACCTCCTTTTTTGAAATTGGTTATAAATAACACTTACCCAGCAGGATTTCAACGGTGCATTCGCTCATGTAGTCATGGCAGTCGAAATCTCCAGCCTCTTTCTTCAGTTTGTCGACCACGGCTCTCGAGTTGGCGTTGAACAGGTCAATGAAGCTCTTGAGTACGTTCAGATGGAATGTGGGGGCGATCAGCTTACGGTGGGAACGCCATTTTTGTCCTGGAGAAAGAAATAAACTGTGATAATGCAATAAAGCTGGCCAATAGGAACTGTGCAACGAATAGAACTGTGCAACTGTTAAATCGCTAGGGAAGTTTTTTTTTCCTCTCAAGCATAAGGCGTCGTCCTAATAGAACGCAAATGCGCGATCATCGCGCGAGCTAGCGAAGCGACCATCGCTAAAATCTATCAATTTGGTCGCGCAATGCGATGGCTTCAATTAGAACCTATTCGACATGAATTTGTTTGATCGCGCATTTGTACCAACAAACGCGCAAACTTGCGATAATCGCTCTCTATTAGGGCAATGCCTAACATTTAAGATAAATAAATAAATCAATTACTAAATTTCTACACTTTCTGAATTTTATTAGTGTGAATGCATTCGTGGTCGTGCTTGCAGTCGTTCTTGATGGATCGTCGAAGTTTAAGCAACGTTCTAAACAGTCTGTAAGTGAATAGATGTTGTCAATCCCGGATATTTAAATCGTTAAACCATGACTGAGGCCTTAAGGCAGCCTAAATACTCCCCTCACCAAAGTTGGCAACTGGCTCATACGAACTTAGTGTGTAAATGGAATAAAATTAATATCGCTCGTACGTCCTAGTCCCTTGAATCTTATAGACCTTGAATCTAAGGCTGTTTTCCTACATTGAATCCTTTTCTGCGAACTAGTTCTGAATGTGGTCATCATATTGGCCTACAAGTATAAATTACGTGTAGTAAGGAAAATGAAATGACCTTTACCTAACAGAGGAAGTACAGTACGCCGGAAAATAAACCGGTTCAAATCACACGGAAGAGTGTTCCTTGAAAATTACTACAAGTTTGTAAACAAATATAGGATATCTCAGAAATGGCCAAACGCAGTATTCCAATATGACAATACTTCTTTATTTCATAATTACAAAACATAATCATCAATTTACAATCCTATCCAGCAACCCAATCCATCTACCCGTGTCTAGCCTCTCCTTCCCTTTTGCCGCTCTTTTTCTATTTTTAATTTTTGGCTACTGTCAATTACGCATTCCACCTTCGTCGGAGTGACCGAGTGCAAACTTTTTCATAAATTCTGCTGATTTAATTAGACATTATTTTATAAAAGTAAATCAAACCTTACACAAATACAAACATAATAACAATAATCTACTTCAATCAAAACTTACTGCGAATACTTCAACAATGAATATGTGCATAATTATCCATCCATACTAATATCATAAATGTGAAAGTAACTCTGTCTGTCTGTCTGTCTGTCTGTCTGTCTGTTTGTTACCTTTTCACGCCCAAACCGCTGAACCGATTAAGCTGAAATTTGGCATGGATAAAGAGTATACCCCAGGGATGGACATAGGCTACTTTTTTTTGTCAATTACCATAAGGGGGCGGGAAAATAAGGGTTGGAAGTTTGTATGGGGAAAAAAGTTAAGCAACCCTGGGCGCGGTCATAATAAGGATGGGTGACCGCCCGAAGCCACTTTTTGCACTCTAAATTTTTTCGTTTTTTTTTGTATTTTGCATAATAAATTATTTTAAAATTAATGATAAACATGTAACATGTGTGTTCCCACCCATCAATATATCCGAACTCCGAAGTTATGATTTTTTGATATTAAAATATTTTTCCTTGGCTATAGTTAGAACGCCATCTATCGGTCTAGAGGTCAAAACTACTTTACACTTTTTTCCTAGGTGGCGTTTTTACTATGGCGGAGATCGAGTATAATTTTCTCTGATTTTGAGTTTTGAAAAGTTAATGGAGATTTTTGCTAAGAGTTTTCGATATTTTTATATTGCTGACGAAGTCGCGGGTAGGTATTGCCGCTCGCTTCGGCAAATCTGACACCAGTTGCCGCTATCGTGTTGTTCTTAACATTGCAAGATCTGGGTAAGATTTTCCCTACCTCTATCTATTAAGGGATTCTTGAGAGAAACATAACGCAATAATAGTTAATAATTTTATTTCGAAATTATAAACCACACAGTTCTTGCTATAAAAAAGTACGTTTCGAGTCAATTTCTTCAAAAACTCTCTCTCTCTTCAAAAACTCGCTGCGCTCGCTTCAGCGATTCTGTACCAATTACCGTATTCGTTTTGTTCTTAGCATTGCAAGATCTGGGTAAGATTTTTCCTACCTTTATCTATTAAATGATTCTTGAGAGAAAAATATATAAAAAAAATATTATATCATGCGACGGAGTTTTATATTTTGTACTCTCGATTCACTCAAAACTCCTCCACTTTGTTCCTAATAATGCGCAGACGAAGTTGCGCGGGTCAGCTAGTTTTTTAATAAATTCACAAAATAGAGGATATTGGACATTGGACTTTGTCCAAAACACGGCTAATAATAGGTATATACATAAAACATATAACAATATATTGGATTAAAATTTTCAAATCTCAGAAGAGTTAAAAAAAAAATGCTGGACATTTCACACAGCATCATCTAGCCCCAAACTAAGCAAAGCTTGTACTATGGGAACCAGATAACTGATATACTACTTATATACTTTTTGTTTTGTAAATACATACATACAGGGTATAAAAAGACGTCTACCGAAGCCGAAAGGGATTTTCCGAAAAAATCATTATATCCGGAGAAAACAGCGATTGAAGATGACTGTTGCGTAAGTTTTGGGCGCGTTGTTTCACGTAGATTGCTGGATTTTGAGTTTTAACAGTTTTTTTCTTTTATAAATGAAATAATTAGGTAGTTGAGGTCTTATTTTGTTGTACTAGTAATAAATAACCCAAAATAACATACAATGACGTAGCTAAGTCAAGAATTTTTTTTTTGAGTTTTTGCTAAATATGTTTAGAATCATGGTCTGATTGCAACCCCTCAGTTTTCGGTAGTGGTCTTTTTACACCCTGTATAGTTGGAAACAATCTTTAGATAGCTCAACTGCTTTTTGTATTTTCAAAAAATTGCCTAAATTCTATTCATGCTTCATGCTTAACAGACTGGACGCACATAGAGATTTATACAGAAATGATAAAGGTAAATCCAGTTAATGTATTTCTATATACCTATAAGTTGTGATCGCGTAAGTTTAAAAAAAAACATGGAGATTAAATAGCTGATCGCATATGTCCACGCCGTACGCGCCACAGTAATTTTTCTATAGAAAAAAATACTGATGACTTCAGAAAATGCGACTAGCTTCTGAAGTCTCAGCATATCCTCTATTGAATTGAAAGTTCGGCGCGGATGTGTCGTGCGACCACAATAAATAAATAAATAAAATAAATAATGCTGGACTTTTCACACAGCATCATCTAGCCCCAAAGTAAGCAGAGCTTGTGTTATGGGTACTAAGATGACTGATATACTACTTATATACTTTTTTGTTTTGTAAATACATACATATTATACATAGAAACACCGTGCGCGAGACAAATATTTGTAGATCATACAAACATTGGTCCCGCCGCGGGGATCGAACCCGCAACCTTTTGCGTCGCAGGCAGGCCTTCGCCCACTGCGCCACAGAGGTCGTCAAGTCAACAATGATAAAACTTACCAGTACTGATCAGAAGACCGTTTCCAAGCCAGGGCTTAAAGAACCTGTACTCATCAGCCTTGTCGATGTGGACGTGGCTGCTGAGGATGACCTCCACATCGCGAGGGTCGTACAAGAAGACCAGAAGACGGGAGCCGATCCATAATCTGACGACGGCTTCCTTATCGTACGGCACACTCTTGGTTATAACGTTTTTGAAGATGTCTGTGGGAGAAAATGTAATTACGATATAATTTTTTTGGGGTCAATCGGATAATGCTGGACATTTCACACAGCCAGATGGGTGGACGACATAGAGGCCATAGAGGGAAAGACTTGGATAAGATCAGCACAGGGCCGATTGGAGTGGCGTTTGAGGAGGCTTATGTCCAGCAGTGGGCTATCATTTGAGCTGCTAATGATGATGATGATGATGATTTCACATAGCATCATCTCGCCCAAGCAAAGCTTGTATTGTGGTTATTGCACCGTGAAAGTTAAGAAAAGACCCGCACATAAACATACTATAGATAGACATATCAACACAAAATTTCACATAAGTATATAAGCATTATATAATTTAAAGGGGGAGAAGGTACCTAAATAGAAAAGTAACTAGTCATCATTATTTTTGAGTAAATAAAGCTTAATTTAAATTTAAGAGCCTACTGCTCTTGTTGGTGGAAACATGCAACTTCATCAATTTTCCTCTTTTAGTTCAATTATTAACCTTTTATGCTGAACGAAAATATCATTATCAAAATGTCAATTTATGAATGGACCTAAAGTTCCAAGAGAATGTCATTGCAGGGTTTGTTTATTATTTATAGTCCTTGGAAGACATCCGTCTTAAGCACGTGTTGGCGTATTTACTTATATTACGTCAGACTTGAATATTTGCAAATATGCCAAATATTCGGTCACTACCCGTGTTTTAAGTAAACTATAAATCATACCTAAATATTTTCTTTTCTAAATATTAAAAGCAAAAGTCTGTAGAACCTAAAAAACGAGTTTTTGTACGTTTATCTGTCTGTTCTGGACAAAAATGGTTGATACCTAGGTCTGATTGTAATCGATATGATTGAATAGTCAAGAGATTTATACTTTTTTTTTATTTACCAGCCTTGTAATGTTAATGAGACTAAACAGGTGACCTTGGCTTTGAATTATTGCGAAAATGAATATTATAATTTAGCCATGGAACCAGTTATCAACTACGCAAAGCTAATTTTACTGACATCATAAGCTGTTATATAATTTATAGCATATAAAGTATATTCATTAATTTATTAATAAATTATAATATCGATAAATCATTTTATATTATTATATAGATGTAGCCTAGAATCAACAGATTACTTGCTCAATAGATTAAAAAACTGTCAGTTTCAAGCAAAAAAACTGTCAAAAATTAAATACAACATAATTGCTTCTGGCATTCTCTATTTTTGGCCATTTAATCTGCTCGCACATACGCCCGCGCTGTACGCGCTGCAGTCGGGATCCTGTCGATTTACATAATGTTAATTGTCCTAATATAAATACACATAACATACTAGTCCTAAAATACTGTAGTCATACTGTTAAATTTCCATAGACTTAAACTGACATACATATATTTTGTCCTAATATATTAAAGACATACCATTATATTTACATATTCGTCTCAACTCCTAATATATGTTATCATAATAGTTATTATTACTATTGTTAAGTTGCATAAACTATTTTGTCCTATTTTTGATCGTCCTAATGTTTATTTATCCTAATAAATACTATTTATAGTTATATAAAGTTATATTATATAGTATATAAAGTTGAGTTATTTTGTTATAATTGTATCATTTAATATAGTTTAATATTGCTATATTGTGCAGTTTATATAATTATTATAAATATAACTGAAATATTACATAAAATTATAATTGCTCTAAATAGGAACTTTCTGTAAATTTATCGTGTTGCCATAACAGGCTAACAGACCTGTAGAATAGGTTGCGAGGAGCGTAGCGACGAGCATGGTTTCAATAGGGACCAAACCATGCACGAGCCGAGCGAAGCGTGCCGCGGTAGCGGCCGGCGAGTGCCAGAACCGACTTGTTTCTCTTAAACCTTATTATATTAAACTTGTTATAGGTAGAAAAAAGTCTAGTATTTTATTTATACAATCGTTTTTTCGGTTATAGCTGCTGAAGTTATAGCAAACGCAATTAGTAAAAGTGGGTTTATTGGAAAACATAGCGAACCCGAAGTTATGTTAGTTAATTTATTAAACCTTTCAAAGTTGACATAGTTAGGAATCTATTTGGGTATATATGGTATTTTTTTAGGATTTAATGCTATTATGATTTCAATTGTTATTATGTTTGATTATTAGGAGTAATATTGTTAGGGCTTATAACTTTAGGAGTAAATATTGTTAGGGCTTATAACTTTAGGATTACCGTATGTTAGGAGATGTGATTTTATGACTATTTAATGTTATGTTCACCTAATACTATGACTATTGTTAATTAGGTGTAGTATTGTTATGTCGAGTAATCATTAGGACAATTTAATATTAGTACCAAATACAGTATGGGAATTAAAAATAGGATAAGAGACGTTATGTGAATCATTAGGGACCCGCTGCAGTCATTTTTTTATAGAAAAAATACTGATGACGTCAGAAAATGTGGCTCGCTTCTGACTTCTCAGCATTTCTCTATTTTCCTATTGAATTGACAGTTCGGCGCGGATAGATACTGCGATGAGCCTTAAATAAATAAATAATGCTGGACTATTCACACCGCATCATCTAGCCCCAAAGTAAGCAGAGCTTGTGTTATGGGTACTAAGATGACTGATATATTACTTATATACTTTTTGTTTGTAAATACATACATATTATACATAGATTATTATACTTAGATTATTATACATAGATTATACATAGACCCGAGACAAATATTTGTAGATCATACAAACATTGGTCCCGCCGCGGGGATCGAACCCGCAACCTTTTGCGTCGCAGGCGGGCCAAAGACGTAGGACCAATTTGATTAGTTTTTTCTTTAATTAGTTTTGATAAATATACAATTTATAGCCTAACTTATAACTGATAAAGAAGATTTAAACTATTATTAACGACCATTAGCCCGTACCTACAATTTATAGGACCTTCATAACACGCACTCAAACACACAAATCCATGAACAATTTTAAAATTACAAGTCCCCATTTTTTATTTATTTGGAGCCACCAACATAATATACCTACATCTTGTCATGCAAAAAACCCTTAGCCTAATCATGCTTTTTAAGAAAAAAAATAATTTAGTTTACAAATAACTGAAATCATGGTTGTACTGACACTATGTGAAAACTCTTACCAGCAGAGCCTCCAGTAAACTCCAAGGCGTTTCCAATGAGTGGCCAGCCAGGAGGTCCGTTTAGCTTATCAGCCAGCTCATAAAGATGGCGACGGGACATCCTCCAGTAAGCGTACCAGAGGACCAAAGCAGGCACCAGCAGCACGTAGAACATGTTGGTGGCGCCCCAGGTGCTGGACTGCACCACACTCTCCGCTGCTGTGTAACTCATCTTGAGGGGCTTTATTTGCGGCTGTTGAAGAAATACATTATTAAAAACATGCCTGAAAGGGGGAGTTTGTATGGGTAAGGAAAACTATGAAATAAGATAATGGAACAGAGACACAAGAAAAAATACTTTTTTTCTTCATACTTTAAAACAGTAAAGTATACAGGGTGTAAAAAGACGTCTACCGAAGCCGAAAGGGGTAGGTACAGCTTCCCAATAGACAACTAAATCCAAAAGGATTTTCCGAAATATGCACTAAATCCGGAGAAAACAGCGTTTGAAGAATACTGTTTGCGTATGTTTTGGGCGCGTTTTTTACGTAGATTGCTGGATTTTGAGTTCTAAATGTTTTTTTCTTTTATAAATGAAATTATTAGGTAGGTATGGTCTTATTATGTTGTAATAGTAGTGAATAGCCGAAAATATCATAGCATGACGAAGTTAAGTCAAAAAAAAAAATTGCGTTTTTTTTTCGCTAAATATGTTTAGAATCATGATCTGATTACAACCCCTCAGTTTTCGGTAGCAGTCTTTTTACACCCTGTATATACAAGTTGCTTCGTTAAAGAAAGATGTTCTGATGTTATGCTTTTAGTTTCAGATCCTTTTTCAGATAACTAAATAAATAGAGCTGGACTTTTCCCGGCATCATCTAGCCCCAAATCCTCTCTGTATTCTGTGTCCAAAGTAAGCAGATCACACCGCCTTAATAGCCCGGGGGCAGCAAAGAAAAGAAGATCATTAAACTCGCGTACTTCCGTACCTCAGTAAAAACCTCCGCTAGGAGTACGAGTAATAGTGTTATATGGTAAAAACTTATTTTAAATCAAGTCAAGTAAATGCGTTGTCACACGATGAAATACTTCTTCCAAGTGACTATAAAATACTTCTTATGAATATTTTATATCCCTATCCGTAATTAATGTGCAACCGATTTAATTGTTATCGAAGTTGATCATATTAATTTATTTAATTCAACTTTATTACATCTTACGATTGTTTTTATAACATGTATAATCAAACATAATGATAACTATTATATTTTCTACGAGGTTTTTTTTTAATTACGAGAAATTTGATTTATTTTTATTCAGTTATTATTTATTTTATTTATTATCTGCAGTGAAACACGACAAATAATATTATTTAGTTTTGCAATAATATAAGTGCTATTCTATTAACATCCGTTTCGTTTGTTCCATGTTTCGAAATAAATTATGAAGTATTATCTATATATATAAAAGAAAGTCGTGTTAGTTACACCACTTATAACTCAAGAACGGCAGAACAGATTTGGCTGAAAATTGGTAGGGAGGTAGCTTAGAGCCAGGAGACGGACATAGGATACTTTTTTTTGTCAATTACCATAAGGGGGCGGGAAAATAAGGGTTGGAAGTTTGTATGGGGAAAAAAGTTAAGCAACCCTGGGCGCGGTCATAAAAAGGATGGGTGACCGCCGCCAGCCACTTTTTGCACTATAGATTTTTTTTAATTTTTTTTGTATTTTGCATAATACATTATTTTAATTTTAATGATAAACATGTAACATGTGTATTCCCACCCATCAATATATCCGAACTCCGAAGTTATGATTTTTTGATATTAAAATATTTTTTCATTGGCTATAGTTAGAACGCCATCTATATCACCGACGTCAAAATTACTTTATACCTTTTCTCCTAGGTGGCGTTTCTACTATAGCGGAGATCGAGATACGATCGAGTATAATTTTCTTTGATTTTGAGTTTTGAAAAGTTAATGGAGATTTTTGCTTAGAGATTTCGATATTTTTATATTGCTGACGAAGTCGCTGGTAGGTAATATTAGTTAATCGTTTTATTTCGAAATTCAAAACCATACAATACTTGCTATTCAAAAAAAAATACGTTTCGAGAGAATTTCTTCAAAAAAATTGCCGCTCGCTTCAGCGATTCTATACCAATTTACCGTATTCGTTTTGCTCTTAGCATTGCAAGATCTGGGTAAGATTTTCCCTACCTCTATCTTTTATGGGATTCTTGAGAGAAACATAAATATAAAAAAAAATATTATTAATAGGTATAACAAGCGACGGAGTTTTATATATTATATATACCTACTCTCGATTCACTCAAAACTCCTCTACTTTGTTCAATAATGCGCAGACGAAGTTGCGCGGGTCAGCTAGTAAATAATAAAACTTACATGTAAATAAATTAAAATAAATATACCCAGACCCAATAAACAAACTAAGAGTAGGTATTCTACTATTCTACTTAATAAAAAACAGAAAATTTGTGAGATTGTTTCAATAAGTCCACAGATCACCAAGTCACGCGTGCACCAACAAGTACGTAGTTTTATACACAGAAAAAAACAAGTACGTAATTTTATATTTCAGATTTTTTTCAAAGAAAACGTTTAAAATAATCTACAATACAGTGACCTCTTGACAGTAAGCCACTGAAAAATAAAATTATCAATGCAAATTTTTCACAAACCTTTGTATTTTTCATTAATAAACATTTTCATTTACATTTTTGTACATGACCGTTGCATATACATTTAAAATTTTAATTGCGCATTACTTTTTTTTACAAAAGATTTTATTTTTTTAAATTTATTTAAGGGTTTTGTCGCTTAGCGACCACATCACCCTGATACAACAGAAAATGATTATAAACAATATCAGAAGAAACTTAAAACTTAACTACTTATGTAAACCTAACTCTAATAACGTAACTAAAAACTCTACTTTTTCACAAAAATGGTCCGCAAGAATTGAATTTATATAACCTATATGTATAAAACTATTTCGATCAAAACACGTATCTCTATAAGCTGCATTTCGAATGCATTCTAGTAAAATATGCTGAATATCTTCTAACACACCACAATCATCAAAATAAAACTGAAAGATGATAAATAAGGACAGCCGCCCCTCCAAAGGACGAAACCCGAAATCCGAACTCTAACTAAATAATTATTCAAAAAACATACATTTACCTTTTTTATTATTATTTATTTACTGTTTAAATAATAATAAGTAATATAATTAAATAATGCAGTATCTAAAAAACACTAAGGTTTGTCCCTAGAATAAAGTATTGAATTTGCAATTCATTTCTCTCGGATGTCCTTTTTGAGGATTTACAAGTATGCTACCCTTAGCAAAACTTTTATGTAGATATTTTTTGTAACTTAAAATGCAGATGTCTGAGAGCCAGACAAGTCAGTGAATGAGTTCAAAAATAATCGTTAGAGCTTGGTATTAAATAGCAGAAAAACTCGTTGATGCACGGATCCGAACCCATGATCTTTGGATCGGAAGGCGGGCCCGCTTCCACTAAACCACAAATTGTGTATAAAGTATCTCTACAGTACAATAACGTTTGAGCTTCGACAAAAGCATCTTTAGAAGAACCTTTTATGATGCGATTTTGAGTTTTATTGTGGTTGTAGAAAAGATGATTTTGCTTTGCATAGTTTGATGTATTACGAAAAATCCCAGATACATGATGATGACAATGTTCCAAGACAAATGATGCCTTATTTCTAGGTAGCTAAGTAGGTAGGTACAGTCACCATCAAAAGTTGATAACATTTGAAGTGCTTAACCGATAATTATAAGCTTATCAAGAATTTAAATTGCGACGACTAAGGGTTTCGTGGCCGAGCGGTAAGGCACTGCGGCTTTAGGAGGATCGTCTGATCGTTGCGGGTTTGAATCCCATCGGAATCGAAAGTTTTGATAAGACTTTTCATTTCTCAACATTTGAAGTTTCCAAATTCGGGATATTTTCGAAATCCGTAACATCATCACCAAAATTTTGATGATGATTAACTCTCAGTCCATAATAATTTCCAAGCAAAGTTAATATTTGTTAGCAATGGCGCTAAAAACAAACTGTTTATCAACTTTTGATGCTTTACAATATTTGACACAAAAGCTATTTCAATGGTTTTGCAACTTTACCCAGCATTGCGATTTACAATCTTGTGCTGACTTCAACAATATGCAATTTACCAGGCATCCGACGTATTGTTTAAAGGTTTACAAAGATAACTACAGTACTACAAGGCACGGTAGAATATCATCATTGGCCTGCCCTTATCCCGCTTATGCGGGGTCGGCACAACATGTTCTCTTTCTCCACTCTCCTCCATCATACGCACGGTAGACAATAATTCTCTTAGATTTTTTAGGGAATTCAAGATTATTATTGAAGTGAAGACATCTTTAGGTGCGTTTGGCAGTTTTGAGAAGAGATTTTTTTTTGGATTCGCCTCGAAAAGGTCACGTGCGAGTCACGTCGAGTCGCCGACACTGGGTTATTTGTCAAGTTTAGAACCGTTCAAGTTTGCACTTCTGCCGGCACTCCTGGAGTGTCACTGTTTTTTTTTTTATTCTAAGGGTGTAGTCAAAGGCACGTCCAAATACGTATTGGTAACGTACCTAAGTTTTACATTTCATACATGACAGGTTGGAAGCCTACCGTCATATAACATGACGATAAGAGCACTTACTGGTTTCCTCATGATGTTATCCTTCATCGTTTAGATCTGTCGCGTTAGTACGATATATTTTTCCGAGGTGAAAAATCCATTGACGCACTTTTTTATGTACATAAGTAGCTTGAGCACTGCTTTGCTCATGTTATTATCTCTTAATGCCTTTATCATTTAAGTACTACATTTTTTTTATTATATGGATTAAATTTTATTATGGCGTGTAATTTTATGTTAAAACATAATTATTTAAATATTTTTCCATTTTGTGACAAAGTATTCGGACAATTCGAGATCGTGTACTACCTGCTGTAAAAAAAATCCGCTAAAAAAGTTTCTTATACAA
Source organism: Epirrhoe alternata (assembly GCA_963565295.1). NCBI lineage: Eukaryota > Metazoa > Arthropoda > Insecta > Lepidoptera > Geometridae > Epirrhoe > Epirrhoe alternata. Next base: position 2,874,268 of record OY751381.1, on the reverse strand, counting down.
GTTTTAGTTTTACATAGGCATGCTATAATTCGTTGAAGGATATGTTGTAAGAAATATTGAAGTATACTTTTATATCTATACTAATATTATAATGAGGGAAGATTTGTTTGTTTGTTTGTTTGAAATGAATAGGCTCCGAAACTTCATTACCGATTTGAAAAATTATTTCACCATTAGAATCCTGCATTATCCCTGATGAACATAGGCTATATTTTATCCCAGGAAAGTGAAGTTTTCCTGAAGGAACGCAGGTAACACCGCGACGGACATCTAGTATTTAATATGAAAGTATATTATTTATTGACTTTTTTTGTGTGAGTAAAGCAATATTTTTGAAACACATGAACACGTGTGTTTTTAACGGAAGATTTGCGTGCGATTAATCACCTGGAGTCAATGAAATACCATAGAATAAGAAACTGGGGAAAAAAAATAAGTAATGGTTAGTATAGGTAGGTACTAATTTTATCACGTATATGTAGTTACTAAAAAACTACTGTAAAATAATTAAAAATAAGCAATATTAGTTTATTTTATATTTTAATAAATAAGTTAGTAATTGAGAAAAAACTTATGCATTTTTTACTGATGAAGTTAACAAAATTATATACCTATTACGGATAATGCAGTTAATTTTTTTTTTCTAAATAAATAATTAGTTAGTTTTTCATACCTGCTTAAAATTAAAATAGAAAATACTGAAAAACACTAAAATAAAAAACGCACACAAAACACCCCCTAAAATTATATGAAAATTCACATAACACTTGCCTGGAACTAAAATCTAATAAAAACACTATCAAAATTGGCATACCTTTTTGCACAATATGCCGCGGTACTGATTTGAACCGTTTGTTACCCCCGAATGATGCGGTGCGCATGCGCGAAGCCTATATAACACACTCCTGCGCAACTAACTAGGCTCTATCCACGCATTTTGACACAGAATACGTGATACTTTGTAAATACATTATACATACACAACGTCGTCAGTCACAACCGTTTTGGCTTAAGTGGTAGCTATGTAACAAAACGATGAGAAAATAAAAATAAAAACTTTCATTTTTAGTAATAAGTTATTTTTTTTTTACATTTACAGCATTTATCAGCAACTAAATCCATTAATTCAATATAACAGGATGTCTTTTTTCTAATCGTTCAATTTCCATCAAAAGTAAAATTTTTGAAAAAAAAAAAACGAAATATGCAGTTATTGTTTTTTATAAATCGAGATCATGACTCCTTTTACAACTTTTCTCTAGTTCTCGTGGTTTCGCATTTGGCCATGACTGCCCATCTCAAAAAACCACCCTATATACCCTTCAAAGATCTTAAACTTAAAGTTGGTGAGTATGATTGTTTGCCATTGAAAACTTAGGCCTTTACAGATTCAGATAGAAAATTAATAAATAATTCATTTTTTTGTTATTTATTTTATTTTTTAATTTAAATGGGTCAGTTTTGACACAGTAATAACAACCGTGCTTCGGAGGGCATGTAGGTATACGTAATGTAGGTACAGGTATTTTCCTTAAATAGTCGATACACCTGTATATCTCACAACCGCAAACACAGAAAAAACAACTCTATAGCACTAACTAAGGTCTATTTTCGTGTGAAGTTTGTGGCAATATAGGTCGTTTGGGATAATTTGATAGAGTTTTCAGATTAGTGATTTCAGATTATAAACCCCAAGTGCGATGAATTTTCACGATTTCACGAAAGATGTCCTTTCAGAACGGCGCTGGAATAAATTTGAAAAATTCTTTCACCAATAGAATGCTACAGTATCCCCGATGAACATAGGCTATATTTTATCCTGGGGAAGTGAAGTTTTCCCAAGGGATCGCGGGTAACACCGCGGCGGACAGCTAGTACAGTATAAAAATACTAGGTAGGTATAGCCCGTCTCAACTATCGGCCGATAGAAAGTCTGTAGTCTGCGAGGGGTCTTAAAGGTACTATACCTTGTACCTACTAGGTACAAGACTTTTTATCGGCCGATAGTTGAGACGGGCTAATATTTCTCCATACTTATTACGAGCCGAAGTATGTTCCGTCTCAACTATCGGCCGATAGAAAGCCCGCAGTCTGCGAGGAGGCTAAAGGTCCATACTGCAGTTTGGGGTAACATTTTGCCCTTGGCAAAATAATCACAGAGGTCATTGATTTTATTGTACACAATTTTAATACTCCTTCGTCACAATCGTAGAACTAGTGGTAGTAAATAGCGTTCTTCCGGTGTCGACCAGATCACTTGATTGGTCTTGTTCGTGAGAATCTTAGCTTAATCTTAATAAAACAACCAGTAAAACATCTAAAACATCCAGTACTGGGAAATATTTTCAGATCATACAATCATTGTCCCTCGGCGGGAATCGAAACCGCAACCTTCTGCGAGCCTTCGCCCACTGCATCACAGAGTTCGTAAATACAATAATCGGCACGTAGGTAACCTACTTGCCCAATACAGTTAAAGATTTCAAGAATTAAATAATAAAAAAAAAAGAAAAAAAAAATTCAGACTGGTGATTACTGGTGGTATACATTAAATTAAATACATTAAACAAATTATTCATTAAAGTTAAAAAACTTTAAGAAACGATGATGAAAAACCTGTCTTGAAATTAGGAAGTCAAGTTGATACATACTATAGGCTTTTTAGCTCTACAAATCTACAATTGATTTAATTTGCAGTATACTATTCATCGACAGAACTAAAGTTGTCGACGGCTCAGAGTATTAGCAAGCTGAAGTGCCAGTGGGCTGGCCATATCTGTCGAACAACCGATAACCATTGGGGTAGAGTTCTTGAGTGGAGACCGCGACTCGGCAAACGTAGTGTTGGACGCCCTCCGGCCAGGTGGAGTGACGATCTGCGAAAGGTTGCTGGCAGAAGCTGAATGCGTCGAGCTGAGGACAGGGCGTTATGGCGCTCATTAGGGGAGGCTATGCCCAGCATTGGACTGCTGCTGATGATGATGATCTTACTATTTATTATCAATTTTGAAAGCTCTTTCCAATGCGGTCTCTTTTATTTCTTTCGGCGCGGTCCGAGAGAGGGGGTCACAGGGGACATGACCCGCTCCCCAAATCGTACACGTCAAATTAAAAAATCTTGTGTATTGTGCAATAAAGTCCAATTTTACTCGACATATTTTATTATGAGTGTAGTGTATACTCATAGTATACGACAGACATGACCTTCTCTTTAATAATAATTATGACTCATGTAATTAATTATTGGTCTTCCTTCCTCGCCTTCCTTCTACTTTTCCTTCTATGTGATGTTCTTTTAAAAGCTGTCGTGTAATATAAGTTCCCATGTCATCTTACGAATGATGTAACATTAGCAAAAATAATGTTCAACTGTAAATAAATAAATAAATAATGCTGGACAATTTCACACAGCATCATCTAGCCCCAAACTAAGCAAAGCTTGTACTATGGGAAATGACGACGGTCTATCAAGAATGATGAAGCAGTCGACACGAGCTATTTATTAACATGCTTGTGCAAATGGCTTAGAACAAATCTATCTGGACCATAATGGCTTAATATACCCTAATTACATAATTTTAATCTTTATGTAAGTTTCCATACAAAAACACTGACGTCAGAGCCCATCTATGTATTGTGTAGATTCTATTTTTAGCACTTGTTTTGTACAAAAAGTTTTTAATACTTTTTTTTGCAAGTAGATATAAGTAGCTACTTGCAAAAAAAAAGCGTGCAAAGTGCAATTTTAGCGGTACATAATCAATGCTGGCGTTTTTTTTTGTTCACTGACGGGTTAAGCTAGCAGTAATAACTTAATCTACCTTTTTTTTCCTTTAACTAATAGGTACAATCAACCTATACAGTCATTATCATCATTGGCATTGACGACTTACCTATGTGGCGCAGTGGGTGAAAGCCCGCTTGTGACGCATCAGGTTGCGTGTTCGATCCCCGCCGCGAGATAAATGTTTGTGTGATCTGCAGATACTTATTAACTCGGGTGTATGTATTTACAAACAAAAAGTATATGATTAGTATATCAGTTATCTGGTTCCCATAGTGTGAAAATGTAAAAAAAAAATTCAAACCGCCATTCTTCGAGATTCGAAGGTTACAATTGGTTTGATTATACAGGGTGTCAACTATAAAGACAACTACCGAAACCTGAGGGGTTGCAATCAGACCATTATTCTAAACATATTTATATAGCGAAAAAAAAACGCAAAAATTTTTTTGACTTAGCTTAATCATTTTATGTTATTTTTGGTTATTTACTACTATTACAACTTTATAAGACCATACTTACCTAATAATTTCATAATGTAAAAGAAAAAAAAGTTTAAACTCAAAATCCAGCCACCTACGTAAAACAACGCACCCAGAACAAACGCAAATAGCAATCTTCAAACGCTCTTTTCTCCCGATACAATGATTTTTTGGGAAAATCCTTTTGGATTTGGTTTGGTGTTGGGATGCTGTACCTCCCGCTTTCGGCTTCGGTAGACATCATTTTACACCCTGTATATATAAAAAAAATACGTTTAATTTCTGGCACTTTAGACGCATATCACACATAAAATACCTACACAAACAAATTAAAGTAAGTACCTACGTCATATATACTTAATTAAATTATTTTCGATTAAAGACCATTATGGATGGTTATCAAGCGCCAGTACATAGTCAGAGGCAGCCTTCAGTATGCTGTTGCTGGAGCGTTTTTGTTTATTCGATTACAGTTGGCAGGTACTGCAGTTGTGAAAACGGCGAGCGAGCATAGGTAAGGTATACCGAACCTTACCTAACGGAGAGCTCTCCTTTCCTTTGGTTGAATCATCGCGATAATTTTTCAGAAGCTAGATGAAATTGCCGAGGTGCAATATATTTGTTGCAATACTGTACGCCCGCGCCGTTCACACTTCAAAATTTTAATTTAGTTATAGCTATATACTTTGATCTTAAAGGTGAATATCCGTTATGCTAGGACAACCACGGCCGGAATTTGAAACCACGATCTTCGGATTGAAAATCCAGACACAACCCATTCGGCCAACATGGCTCTCATGGTTCCATAAGAAAGTGGACACTGGACATGTCCTGCCTTTTGCCTTTGATCCTCGACTTTAACTTTGTTTGTCCATTACCGTTGTCTTTCAGAATTCAGTAGAAGCTCATTGTGTATAGCTACCTTAACAAATAAAACCAAGTTGAGTGGAATATTTTGATGTGAAAACACTTATGCATGTGCGCAGGCGCATGACGTAAGTAAAGGTGCATTTACACGATGCGATTTCAACTCATACGTTATCGTATCGCCCTACAAATTTTTCACGAGTAAACGCTCGTCGTGTACGATTTTTCATAGTAAGCGCGACCCTCGTCGGCACTTTCGATGGGCTTTCATAGCAAATCGTAAGAAAAATCACATCTTGTAAATGCACCTCTAGTTTTTCCAAGATCAAGCTCCTATGTTTTATAATCATGATCCGTTTTATGACTTGAAAGGAGGAAGTTTAATTGTCAATTGTGAACCGACTTTTAATTTTTTTTTTTGTTTTCTGTTTCTGAGCCTACAATGCGTCGGGAATTCGCCGTGGCGCCGGCTCCGCTATGAATCCGCTCGTCAACCACCAGTGTGATAAGGCTCTAAGATGATCCCATATACATTTTATTCCTAAAGAACTGATAGTTTCCCGGCATTACCAGCGGGAATACGGTTTTTAAGACTTTCGGTAAAAGTAGATATCAATCCCAAAGGAAACAAATATGGGACCATCCGTTTGAAACAAAAAATAATTTAGAACATCGAAAACCGACATATTTTTATACCAACCGATGTACCGATATTGTCGCTAAACTTAAAATCGCTGAACTTAAATAATGAAAACCATAAAGACAAACATAGGACTTCCTTCTTTTTTTGAAGTCGGGGTATTTTCCCCATATGTCGATGCAACAGGCCGAAGACGAGGTAAACTAGCGTACCTACATTGGGAGAGGCCGATGTCCACAGTGGACTATAATATACAGTCCGATGACGATAATGATGAAGGTTGCATCATAATTATGAAAAAATAATTGTCATCCCGTTCAACGAACTCAGGGATACTTATGATAAGCACTTTGTTTTACAGTAACTTGCAACTAAGTAACGAAATGTAATTTATTCATAAAACGAATATTCATTGTAAGTAAGTAATTTTAATTAATTTAACTAAAAAGCCATAAGGCGATACTACAAATTGAAGAGCTTATAAAAGTAGTAAGTAGTAGTTTCTTATAAAATTATGCTTTGTAACCAGTATATAAAAAGAAAAATAAAAAACAGTAGCACTACGGGACGGGTGCGGTCGCAGCCTGAAATTTTAGGGGTAGGGGGGTGTCACTACTAAAAGGGTGTAACTAAAAGGATGATGGAAATGAATGTGGATGGATATGTGAGTAGCTGTAGAGGTAGACCAAAGAAAAGATGGATGGATTGTGTGAAAGAAAATATTGGTAAGAAGGGAGTGAATACGAAGATGACGAGTGACAGGGGAGAGTGGAAGAAGAGAACATGTTGTGCCGACCCCGCATAAGCGGGATAAGAGCAGGCAAATGATGATGGGGGTGTCACTACTGAAATTTGGGTGGGGGAGTGCCGACAGTAGTGAAAACTTGAAGGAGGTCAGTAACTGTTCTAAACTTATAAAAAAGTACTTTTAACACTTTCACACTATTTTTTTGAACTACATTCACAGAAAGGTGCCTACCTAGTTTTTCACAAAACAAATAAAGTGCAAAAAGTTACTGTCCTGTACTGGGATTGGAACTCTTGTTTCATGCAGAGGCGGAGCTCTGTCGCTTCGATCATTGTGAGAATACTCGTACGACGAGTGATGAAATTGAGGTAGTAAGAGTTGGTGTTACCGACACCGGTAACAGTCACGTGACTCGCGTTGCGACTCGAGTTTGATAATTCTTTTCCCATCTCAAAAATGCCCAAAGCACTTAGAAGTTTTCAATTCAAAAATTTACATTATTTCATCAACATCGTTCGAATACATATTAGTTTGAGACATTTAATTTTCCAAGTAAATAGGTACAACTTCGCGCCAGAAATAGCTTTATCTTTTAAGGTTTATTTGTTTTAAAAGTAATTTGGTTGTGATTTTGTAAATACTGTTAAAAGGAAAAACCCTATAAAGGTACTCATAAGCTTATTTTATGCTTACAAAAAATTGCCGCCATTTTTAATTTTTCATGTCGCTTCCCATTTTTCCAACTCAAGTCCCACATATGTGAAAAAAACACAAGTGTAAACCTGATAGCACACTTGTCCGCTTGTTTTTCTATAGAAAAAATGCTGATGACGTCAGAAAATACGGTACGCTTCTGATGTCAGCAGCATTTTCTCTATTGATTGAATGTGCAACTACCATATTTTTTCGCAAACTAAACTCTTTAATTCATCAAACCAAATAACCTCTTTTCAACTGATACATACAAAGTAAAACATGACAGGAAATTGTTAGTAAGAAAATGTCGTAGGAATGACGCAAAGAGCGCGATAGATTGACAAATTCAAGTGCAAATTTTAGTTTGATCCAAAATCATGAACAAAAAGCTTAGGGCCGGTCTTACAAAATCACCGACGTATAAAAAAGGGCGCCCAATTGCCAAACTCAGCGATTTAACAGTGCAAGAAAAACCAATGGCCGTTGTAGATCTTCAACCAGTTTCAGAGGAAACTAAAGTAGAAGTTGTAGAAGAAACTCCGACACAAGAGTCCTACGAAGCAGAAAGAGAAGCTTTCAAATCAGAGGTCGAAAGGTTCATAGAAATATCCAAATACTTTTCAAGCCCACTCCGAAAAACAGCATCCTACATGAGCGAGCATACTCTCGTATCATACCCAAGTTCATTCAGAGTAGAATATAAGAGAGGAGGCGTTACGACGGAACACATCAAATTCTGCAACCTCGTCTTAGAACCGATCTATGTAAAATTGTTTAAACTGATCCCCGATTTGGAGCAAATCAAGTACATCAACATGTCGTTATCGCGGTGCAAGAGGATACCGCCTGGACTCTCATTCAATCTTGGTTTTGTGTACGACGACGTCAATGAAAAACCTTCAGTGAACGCTAAAATGATTTTTGTAGCTTCTAGAAAGACAACCACGCCCTGCTACCAGGTTTGCGAAATAGAACTTTTAATTGACGCGCAAAAAAATCGACGGTTTATATCTGCGTGACTCGTGTAGCAATCACATAAAAATCTTAGTATTTTTTTATTGTTTTTTCCTGTTTGTTTTTATTTACATTTTTAGTACTGTGGGTGGTTTTTGATCAAATAAACAAAAACAAAAGAATTTTCAATTTTTTCTTCATCTTCTCAACCTAGGATCTAGTTGTGTGTTTCTTGTAGTTGATTCTACACGTGCCTTGAGTTCATTATCACAAGAAAACTGGTTATACTTACATGCATTGATGTGCATAACTATAATGTCATTATAATAAATGAAAACAACTGCTTCTATTGCAGCTTTTATCGAGTTACAAGTATTTGAATACCATATGAACTATTCAATATGCATCTGCGTTACTAGACAAAACTCCATACGACATCTCCTTTAAGCTCTTTTGAGTTTCTCTCGATGCTTTCATAACATGGTTCAAACTTGTGACACAACAAGAAGAAGTTCCATAGTCCTTCTTAAACTTTGGCGATCACAATTCATTCACGGTTGTTGCAACACAGCCGAAACGTCGGGAAATAAATAAAAGGTAAAAAATCCTGTAATAAAGAAGTTCTATGTTATAATTATATGTCCTTTTATATATCTCATTATTTATTTCATCATCATTTAAGCCGTCAATACCCCTGAAGGGTGTGAGTATCCTCGCTATTACGCCACTCACGGTCCCGTGCCATCCTTATCCATTATCGTCCAACCACGCTGACCTATGTCGTCTAACCAACGGTGGTGGTCTGCTCCGTAGTTGATGTGTTTATTTAGATTTACATAGATAGGTCAAGCATCAAATAGGTTCAGTTTATTTCAGTGAATGCTTTGAACGAAGTTAACACCGACATGATTACCATATATTGCTTTCAAGAATAAATAACCTTGAAGCTTACACGTCATCCGTAACTTCGAGAATCAAATTACAGTGTAATATGGACACTTAGGCATTGAAATAAATTCCATTGGTTTACTATCAATGTCAGTACTTAAGTCTTAAGGAAGTTTAGAAATGTAGCCTTGATTTTTATAGTATAACTTTACCTACACTTAAAGATTAAGACATTTGGAAGAATTCCCAAAAATAGGACCCATGCAGGATTTGAGTCCACGACCTTGCCGATCCATGACACACTTTAGAATGCTTAGAAGCAAATTAGGTTGTCTTTGGTTAGCAGGTAGAAGTAAGTACTTATATTAACAGCTGCGGTTGAAAAATCAACACGTGTACGTTTGCCATCTCACGGGGATTTATGTTTAAAGACATTTACTCTCATACAAACAATACAGTTCTTTTATGAGATACAAAATATACTTAAAATTAATTATAGTTATGATTTCTCACTTTTGGAGCCGGAGCTTTTTTATGCCGTATCGCAGATGGATAAGATTGAATCAATTAAGCAAAATGACAGTTTGTAAGCGCAGCAAAAAGGTAGGGGAAGGGCAGGGGGTTAGATAACTATAAAGATTTGGAACAAAAGTAGCCTTTGCGTTTTTAGAAGCCTCGGTATCTTCAGTGCCCGCCATAGTCCGGTAACACTAAAACGGCTTCGTAAGCCGTTAGTATTAGCCCCTCCGAAAAAAAAGCCTTTGTGCTACTCCAAGCTCTTCACAACAAATCCATATCCGTTCAGCCGTTTTTGCGTGTAATTGTAAATCCATTTAACCGACTTACTTTGTTTTTTTTTTATATAATCAGTGTGATTGACGTCACTTCGTATAGAACCCGAATATCAAGTAGTATGAATGTTAATTCGGGTCACGGTATACAGTATAATTTTTCATCCAAATAGGTTTATCCTTTCATAGCGACCAGTTACTTGAATAATCACGTGGAATGCTAGCTGCTTGCACATAAGTTTTCTTCTTCTTCTTTTATTTAATGGCAACTACATAACTAGGTATAATTCTGCCAATGTCAAGTTTGAAATATAGATTTTAGTCAGTCAGTCAGTGTCACTGGTTTGAATAAAACATGGCGGCTTGTTTTCTTCAAAAGTCCAACGGAAATTTTTCGTCAAATGAGAAATCTTCTTCAATACTCCCCCATTCCAGATCTCCTCTTACGTATCCAAGTCTTCATTAGTAAAATGCCACCGAAATTACATAATATAACCTAGTAAAACACAAGAAAATAAAATAGCAGAGCAATGCTTCTTCCTAAAATGGCGAAAAAAACCTCCACATACATTTTGTTAAACGTTCTAGTAGGTACATAGTACTTGTTTCTGGCTACTGTCAACTAATTGCCTAAAAGGTGTGTGTCAGGGTGTATATTTTTTTCTTCTAATTTAAGAGAGCGACGATGGGCTTGCCACCTGTCACGTATGGAATACTAACTTCTGCAAGATGTGGGCATGTATCAAATATGTATTTGTACATGCCTCTGACTACCCCCTTAGACATCTTCAAAGGATCTGGAATATAAAAGATCTGAGAGAATGTCTACCGCGCCTCGGGGATACAGTCGTGACCCTGTGTGTGTGTAATTTAAGAGTTTGGCTCTTGTGATGCCTTAATCTCCACATAATTTATGAGGCAGCTTCCTCAACCTCTTACAAGTTACAACATGACAGCAACCAAGGATTAGATAAATGAACCAAGTGAAGGACTTCTCCTTCACTTGTCTTTCTTTGCCTCTCCTTCCTGTATTCTCCAATAGATATTTATTTAAAAAAATGATCTAAGTCTAAGTTATAAAGTCTTAGACTAAGTTATAATTAACTAAGTCTAAGTTATAAAATCTAAGATCTAAGTATAAAATTACTGTTATGCTTTTATCTAGCCGATTGCCCTAATAGCTTTGCTTAGTTTGGACCTAGATGATACTGTGTCGCGTCCTTGAATATTTATTTAGGTAAGCCCTTCACTGTTGCGTTTCTATTATTCAACTGTTTGGTTATTTAGGACGAGGTCTTGTGAGAATGCATTTAATTTTGCTAGAATCATAGCAAAGTTAAACTCATTCGCAAAAACTTTGCTTTTTACTACTATACTTCTATACTTTTGCATAAAAACTAGTGTGCTAAAAACCATGTCTATGGTCATTTTGATCACGGTTGGGATTCAAAGCCACGATGTCTATAGGTACGGCTGCAGTTTCACACACAGCTGAACGATGATAGAATGACGTCAAGTGTATGATTTCCAATTCCTCAAGTTGATTGTAATTTTTTTGTATGTCAATTGTAAAACCTTACCGTCACTGGTGTCAGTATCTAATTAACTTGTTGCTTTGCTTGGTAAATAATGAATTAACTTGACTATTTCCTGTTTTTCTTTTAATTAAAATTCTGCATAGTTTTATGTAAGTATTCATGTGACAAGTAAGTATGACTGGTCAAAAAATATTTCTGTTGATCACGTAGACACTAGACCACATAACTTAGGCCTTTATATACAGGGTGTAAAAAGACAACTACCGAAAACTGAGAGGTTGCAATTCTAAACATAATTAGGGAAAAAACAACGAAAAAAAAATTCCACTTAGCTTATGTCATTTTACGTTATTTACTACCAGAACAACATAATAAGACTATACCTACCTAATAATTTCATTTATAAAAGAAAAAACAGTTAAAACTCAAAATCCAGCAATCTACGTAAAAAAACGCGCCCAGAACATACGCAAACAGTACTCTACAAACGCTGTTTTCTCTGGATATAATGTTTTTTTTTGGAAAATCCTTTTGGATTTGGTTGTGTGTTGGGATGCTGTACCTACCCCGTTCGGCTTCGGTAGACGTCTTTTTACACCCTGTATATTAGACGATTTATACAGCGTCAGGAGGCAATCCAGTACATTGTTTGAGATGGAATGGGCTTGCCCAGCACCTAAACCTCTCAGCTTAATCGGCCTTATCCACAGGAAAGACGACGCCAATACCTGTGGAGCTGACTAAGCTGCGGGTTTCCTCACTATTCTCCTTCACCTATATGAGCTCGTGTTACGAAACGAAAAAATTCATTGATGTACCTACAGCCGGGATTCGAACCCACGCCCTTCGGATTGAAAGTCAAGGCACAACCCCATTCGATTAGCACAGCTCTTAGCGCCACGTTTTTATATACATCGTTGATGTATGCTAGTCAATTTTGCTTTTCATTATTAATTCTTGAGAAAAATACTCTACATATTTAATCAAAGTTACGTAACATTCTGCGTGGTTAAAAGGATGGGTGACCGTGACCGTAATTGTTCGTCAAACGTTCAATAGTCAAGCATAAAGGCGCGTTTGAATCAAGCCCTTCAAGCTTCTTAAAAACTATGTCAAAAAATATTTTGCATAATATTTGGGAATGATCCATAGTATTTCATTGAAAAATTAAAAGTCTATCAAAATTTTCGATTCCGACAGGATTTGAACCCGCAACGATCAGACGATCCTCCTGAAGCCGGAGTGCTTACCGCTCGGCCATAGCTGCTGAATTGTAATCTTAACTTAAAATGCCGGCACCGCCATCTTCTTGAACAATCCTAAAGTAATGTTAAGTTTGTAAACATCTGCACGAAATGTTTCATCAACAACTTATAAAACAAGTTCCAAATGAAACAACTAGATGGCATTAGTATACGTTCAGAAAATAATCCTTTTTTATAGCAACGCGGAACAAAGCATTGCTGATTATTTTTTCGCAGGCTCTTACCCTGTGGAGTAAATGCTTTGCGTAGGTAGTAGAGTATAGTTGATAATAATACTATTTATTATTATTTTACGAGCCTGTAGTGTCTCACTGCTGGGCAAAAGCCTCCCTCCCTTCAGTCATCTCTTTACCTGTCTTTGTTTACGTCAATGATAGCTTAATAACAATTCATATAACAATTCATATCATTCATATAAATAAATTAAAAAAACACAGGGAATTTAATGGTAAAAATAATGTAGAGCTGACATAGTCACGCGTTTTTTTATGATCTTAGCTTTATTAATTCGTATTTGCACGTACAGTGCTACAAACTTAGTCTAGACCCGTGGCCAAAAGTGGAACTAACGAATTTTATTAGATATTTATTTTTCTGCCAACACCAAATGCGATAACAGCGCCTCTCTCACCGGTTCAGATAAGTTTGTGGCACTCTAGATATTACTGTTCCAAATACCTCTGACGTGCACGAAAGGAGCTACTTCGAGGCACAATTAGAATCCTTTCACCCCACTGGTTCAAATAATCATCATCATCATCAACCTGTCACGTATGGAATACTAACTTCTGCAAGATGTGGGCATGTATCAAATATGTATTTGTACATGCCTCTGACTACCCCCTTAGACATCTTCAAAGGATCTGGAATTTAAAAATCTAAGAGAATGTCTACCGCGCCTTGGGGATACAGTCGTGACCCTGTTTTTTTTTATCATCAGCCTATAGCAGTCCACTGGACATAGGCCTCCCCTAATGAGCGCCATTGCTCGACGCATAATACAACATATACAACAACCATAGGTAATAATAAGAACATAAGTAATAATTAGTAAAAAAATAATAATAAGTAATAACATAATAAGTAAATCTAACATGTCTAAGATAAGATTTTTCTACATAATTTGTTTGAATGGGCGAATTGAAATTCAGCATTTAGATCTAGGTACATACGTGTTTTGATCGTAATTGTTTGTTACAAATTGACCTACCTACTTAGATTCAATTATTTCTGAACCTTTTTGTGAAAAAGTCTTGTTTTTGAATGAATGAATGAATGAACACTTTGTTGTACACCAAGGAATGAACAAAAAAACAAAACATTGAAAACAATAACAAGTTCTTTGTACAATGGGTGGCTTTATCGCTGAAAGCGATTTCTTCCAGGCAACCTGTTTTTAGTAAAATTATTAGAGTTATGCTTACATAGTTAAGTTCTTAAAGTTAATATTGTGTATCATTATGGGTGATGTGGTCGCTAAGCGACAAAGCCCTTAAATAAATAAAAAAAAAAAAAAGTATTCACTCACTCAATTATGAATTCCAAAAGAGCGACAAGCTGAATAAAATAAGAAACCAAAGGTTAAAGCCCTCATAGACGGAGCAAGTTAATTAAAAAGCGGAAAACATTCGCGCTGTTTTGGTCAGGAGCGAGTCCCGTTAGCTGTATGTGGCACACGCTTAGATAATTTAAACGCGATGCGCCTCACCTCGTATTTTCCCTCTGCTAAAATGTACACGATTGGAAATCATGTGCGTCTTATATTATTACGTACGTCACTTTATTATTTTAGATGAAATTTGGAAGAGTGTGCGTAAAAATGAGTGTGTATTGTAATTTTGTATACATTGTAAGTTGCATTAATGACAAACTGTACGTAATATATTATGTTTTCCTACTTAGATATAACTTTATGCCAAATGTGTGGCAACACGCTGCAACTATCGGCACAAGACAAACCTTGTATGGTTTAATATGTGTCGTGTGTAAAATTATAAATAAGTTTACAGTGTTCGCTTGGTAGTGAAGTGAACCATTACTATTGTAACTAAAAAAAAAAGTATGCTAGGCTAGTTTAATAATTAAAACTCTAAACGTAGTTTAATTAGGTAATGTACCTACGCTAAGTATAATGTTTTTATAAGTTTTTTGTTTCTCAGCAAGTGCATTACTGTAATTCTTAATGAGAAAGTAAAGTTCTTAAACCAGATTAAATTTTTGATAAATAAAGAAAATACAAATACAAATATGTGTGTATAAAATGCTTAACACGTACGTCACTTTATTATTTTATACAAAATTTGGAAGAGTGTGCGTAACAACGATCGTCTGTATAGTATTTTTTTATGTAGGTATGTGTATAAAATGCGTTCGTGTGCTACCTCGTTCCCGCAAAATCTGCAGATTTTTTTTAAAGAGGAATTCTCGTCAATAACTTGTCCAGCTTAGTTTGTCTGAGGGCACACGGCAATGCGGATTACATTCACGTAAGTATTATGAGTTTATGTTGCTGTTTGTGGCGGCATGCAAGCGGGTATTTTTATACAGAAATTCTTCTTAGGATATAATAAAAGATTTGTAATTTTTTGTACATATTGTAGTAGCTTAGTTTCTGTAAATAAATAATAATAAAATAATGCTGGACTTTTCACACAGCATCATCTAGCCCCAAAGTAAGCAGAGCTTGTGTTATGGGTAGGTACTTGGTACTATATGACTGATATACTACTTATATACTTTTTGTTCATAAATAGATACATATTATACATAGAAAACACCCGACAAGAGACAAGACAAGTATCTGTAGATAATACAAACATTTGTCCCGCGGCGGGGATCGAACCCGCGACGATCAGACGATCCTCTTAAAGCCGGAGTGCCTTCAACCGCTCGGCCACGGAACCACTGACGTTAGATTCGAAATCTTTGATAAGTTCACACATCATCTAGCTCCAAAGTAAGCAGAGCTTGTGTTATGGCACAGGATAGGTTATGGGTACTACGACACGACTGATATAAGTACTACTAAATAGGTACTGAATTATTTTCATTGTGATGAAAACTCTCGGTCTCTTAACTACTTGGTACTAATAAAAAATCTAAACGAAGTTCAAAGATTGTAAGACCTCGTTATTTTGGAAGATTCAAGATGTGCGGTACAGTAACACACGTGACGTAGACTGCAACGAAATCGAAGGGTCCCCCGTTATCCTGTGAGACCGAAAGCTCCCGTTGCGTATCAACAATGACTCATAATAGTTGGCCTTGCTAACTGTATCTTAGCAAGGACGTTTCTCAGTCTTATGAATGAATGAATGAAAGTGTGGATGGATGCATGTTTGTGACTCAATCACACAAGAACGGCTGAACGGATCTGAATGAAATTTATCATGGAAGTGCCTTGGTTTTTTTATTTTCGAAAAAAAGTGGCCTGGCCTGTGTCCTTTCAATGGATTCTATATCCATGCATTATCAAAATCTGTTCAGCGGCTTATGCGTGAAAAGGTAAACAGATAAATACTACAGTTGACTCATAAGATCTTACTTTTTCAGAGATATATATACACGTATCTAATATGAAGACGAAATGTAACGACTACCTAATCTGAACCATTGAATACCAGTTGAAGGAAATGAAATCGAAGTATCCCCCGTTATCCTGTGAGACCGAAAGCTCCCGTTAGGCAGACATCAACAATGAGTCAGAGAGGCGGCCTTGCCGCTAACTGTTCATCAAGGACGCTCTTCCGTTTATGTGGGTAGATTCAAATATAGATTAAAAGTATTTACACGATGTAATTTTGCGTTTTGCTAACGTCCGGTTCCTATATTCAACGGACATTCGTAGGTAAGAGCTACGACTCGTTTCCACATACAAAAGTTTGACAGCTAACTTACGCCCGGTTTCTAGCTGTCAAACTCGAGACGACCTCTGTAGCGCAGTGGGTGAAAGCCCGCTTGGGACGCAGAAGGTTGCGGGTTCGATCCCCGCGGCGGGATAAATGTTTGTATGATCTGCAAATATTTATCTCGGGTCTGGGTGTTTCTATGTATAATATGTATGTATTTACAAACAAAAACAAAAGTATATAAGTAGTAGGTATATCAGTTATCTGGTTCCCATAGTACAAGCTTTGCTTAGTTTGGGGCTAGATGGTGCTGTGTGAAATGTCCAGCATTATTTATAAAAAAAAACTTTTGTATGTGGAAACGAGTCGTAGCTCTTACCTACAACTGTCCGTTGAATATAGAAACCGGGGGTAAGCCGATGCAATTTTAGCCAAGCGAACTTTATCAGCCGATGACCGTTTACACGTAAAAAATTTCAGTGCGATGATATCGAATCAGTTGAATGTATTTATTTATTAGTTCACCAACACAGAGTACACAATATCACAACTATTCTTTCTGTCTCTACACTTACAGGTGAAGACGGTATGATATTGAGTATAGCGAGTAACATTATTTCATGTAAATGCTCTGACACACAACATGTAGGTACCTACACTGTACAGTACATAGTAAGTACAAAATGTATGCGCCTCGCTGTACTTCGTGCTTTGCAACTTGGCACTTCAGAGACGTTAAACTGTTGGTCCCGGCTATAGTCTTTAGAAGTGAAAATACTACGTGAAAATAAACTAAAATGTTGTATGGTTATTCATAGGTTATGCATGACATAACTTTATGTCAAGTTTATTAGTAAGGGCCTACCAGTTTTGACCACTAATGTCATGCTGGTAGTGTTTTCATGTGTGCTGGAGAAATGAATGAATCCAAAGTGAATAGAGATAGAAATAAAAAACTAATAGAAATTGAAAAGTGATAGAGCGATAGCGAGTGATAAGAGAAGAAGAGAGGAGAGGAGAATAATGATATGTCAACCCCATATAGAAGGGATTGGTAAGGGTAAGAAAATGATGATGATTAAGGTCGCACACTTCGATAACTAAAAGTAAGTCAAAAGCTTTTGAAATAAAGCGATCACTATTATCAATACATTAGATTTCAACGCGCTCCTGCTTATGTTTTTATTTGAATTGTTTTTTATTTGTCCGTCCATGATTTATTTTTACAAATAATTCGTTACTTAACAACACTATACATTCGTTACTACCTACATCATTAAAAAAAAATGTTAAATAAGTTGAACAAAAAATATAGAGTAATAATATAGAGTATGTAGTAGAATAATATAGAGCCCTTATGAGTTTATTTATTTTTACGCTAACTACGAATACAAATTAGTAAGTGCTGTAAGTCTGTACCTATTTGTCCATTTCCTTCGAGTAGAGTCAAAAATTATCCAATTCACCAATTATGGAAATCACTAAGTAGCAATTTCTAGTAACCACAAGTAGATGGCGCTATCTCTATGCGAGCTAGCTACGTGATCTGTAAAGAAAACCACACTCATTGGCAAGTTTGTCCTGTCGTGCCATTTTCCAACACGTTGCGAAAATATTCCGGGAGCGAGCGAGACAGTTCAACACGGCAGTTAGTGTGAAAGAGAGAGACGATACTGGTGCTGGAGGTCAGGGAACGGCAAGTAGGTCGCGCCTCCTTCCTCTATTACTGATGAACTTGAACGTGGAAAAACACGGTTTGAGAATTAGAGCCAAGATTTGTCATTCTAAATTCAAAAGGTGCTTATAAATTATGGTGCAATGAAGTGATGATTATGGTACGAAATAAAAATGAGCAACGAAGTGATGATTATCTAGGTAAAATTATGACGATCTTTCTTAGCCACGCATTAGGTCAATGAACAGATTCAGGTATACCTGCGATAGTCTAAGTTGGTTTTTATATTCTGAGAAAAAAAATTACGTCATAAAAAAGCTTGTTGATAATTACAGAAACTTACGGAATAAGATGCAAATTCTTAAAAATATACGAATCTCAAAATAAATTTGAATAAATAAAAAGTAAATAATATAGGTACTTATGAAAAACACAGTTCAGTAACCAAAAAGCCTAAAACGTACTTATTTAAATGGGTGGGTCAAGGAATTGGAAAGGCGTCCGATTTTAGAGCGCAGTGTCAAAACAAGAGTCAACGATCTTACTGACATCATTTAATGCTACTGGTCCACCTTCGTCTTAACGCGTTAATTAGTGTCATATCTGACATAAGATATATACTTACACCGGAATTCTAAAAACCTACTCATTTTGGGACCCTGTGCGTCCGCGCGCACTGTGAAACGTAATAATGTTTGTGAATACTGGAGTTAGATTATCGACTGCCGCATGCCGCCTCCACTAAGATACATAATACATTTTCTGTCAGATATGTCACTTTTTAACGCGACATGACGCAGGTGGAGCAGTAGCATAAGAAAAAATTATGTGCATAGGGTACAAGAATAGACTTAAGATATGAATAGAAGAGATATACCTCAGACCCGCGATACAGGTTTGTCCTATTTGTTTGTCATTGTTTTTTGTCGTATTACTTTATTCACAATGTTTATATGAAATTTTATCTTATCTTACCTAAATATGATAAACGTTGAGGTATTCAGGGCAAATCCAGGGCATCGTTTATTATTCAAATCCACGGTTTATCTTTCCAAGATTTTCATTTTCATTCAAGTCTCGTCAAAAACTTTGAATTCTTACCGCGGCAAATGACGCAACCATCGAAATGGTCATCCGCGGTCATTTCACTTTGGCCAACTTACGTGAGTATACCTGTCTCCTTTCACCTTTCTTTACAGTCTGAAGTGTGAAAGAGAGGTGAGATTGCGTGTTAGCCTTACAGAATCTTTGGAATTATTGGGCCCCCAAAACAAGTATCGTCTATTTGCATCTTGTAGAGAATAATTTGTTAAAAGATTTATCTTGTGATATAAACAGGATCATGACCCCCAAGCCACGATAGACAGTCTCGCAGATCAAGTACCTAAAGAGAGTTTAAGATCCTTTGAAGATGTCTGAGGGGGTAATCAGCACCAAATCCAAATACATAGTGAAATACATGATGATGTGTGGAAAGTCCAGCATTATTTTATATTTTATAGTATTTGGTAGAACTAGAGTGCGTTTCATCAAATAGTTCCTATGCCGTCATGTTGGCAGTAGAATGTTTTAAGAAATTCCAATAAAACCTTGAAAAACCTAGAGATACGTCTTTGTAGACGTCTTTGTAGACGTATCTCTAGGTTTTTCAAGGTTTTATTGGAATTTCTTGAGGAAATTATGCCTAAAACATTCTACTGCCAACATGACGGCATAGGAACTATTTGATGAAACGCACTCTAGTTCATTTCTTAATATTAGGTAAATGAACTATTAAAATAAACTTATTTGTGAAAGATTGCATTTTTTGTCGAGGAATTGTAAGTTCATACAAGATGATAATAAGTTTACTTCCCAGTATAAATAAAATACTTACGGAGTCCGTGTAATAAACAGCGAAATGAAATGAAAAAACAAATAGTTATTCATTTCTCTGGTAATAAGTTGTAAATAAAGCATCGTATATTTTGATAAGTTCTTAGAAAGATAAAAAATCCTTTCAAACTTTCATTTTTACTATTTCGTTTTCCGCATAACCCAAAACTGTAGCAGATATATTTAAAACCGTTTTTAAACAATAACTGCACCATTTCATGTATTGTCTTTGAAATTGTATTCGCTTTTGTATAACGGCAATAAATAAAAGTTAAATGAAATAGAAAGTCGAGGGTTTTTGTTGTAATAATTTGTTTTGTTTAGATTTTAGGACAAAGGAACTAACCGAAAGGACCTTCCGTTTGGGAAACAATTCGTCATGGAGCATATCGATAACAAATTCGTGGAATGTTAAAAGTGAATTTAGGCTACAAAAAGTTAGCGAGCAAGAAACTAAACAAAATCACGACACTCGACAGTGTATTTTTCTTGGAGTTTTTTGAAACTTTGCAAGCCTTTTGCAGTCTTTTTTTTCCTTACAATGTTTTAAAGTGAATAAAATTTTATGTAATTTTTAGCCTCCTCGCAGACTGCAGACTTTCTATCGCCGATAGTTGAGACGGAATATACTTCTCCATACTCATAACGAGCCGAAGTTTATTCCGTCTCAACTATCGGCCGATAGAAAGTCTGTAGTCTGCGAGGAGTTTACGCTACATTCAACTACAATCGGAACAAAGTCACCATAGATCTGTTTGTCACATGGCAACGTAAAATTTTCTGTTTCTGTCGGATGTAAATAACGCGACTCACATCTGAAACATACAGTCGTTTGTTCTCAATTTTAATTGTAAATAGACAAGTATTAATATCAAAAGGGGCCATGGACCTGTGACGACACGTGTTCTCCTTTGTGCTAGATTCAAGAGTTGCATTTTTAAAGGATAAATTCATCTGCATTAATATGAGCGTGATACATTTCAATTAGAATGATTAATAAAGAACAGGTGTTTTATTAGTGTAAATGGGGTTTCAAGTTTGTATAGAAGTGAGTAAAGTATTGCCAAGGTACTTTTAATCCCATCGAGCAACAGGCAAGAAGCTTTTAGCGTGGTTACATAAAATAATGAATGAAACAACGTTACTCGCCTTGCCAATCAAAGGTTCCTTAATAGTAGGTAGACCCGATTTCACCCCGAAGGATTCCAATCTTGTCGCGATTGCGGCTCTGTAGCTGTGGATTGGGATGGCAACGGTGAAGCTATGGAAATCCCAGGCGAGGACGCCCTGGATGCGTCCGAGGAGGGTAGGGTCGCGGGAGAAGAGGCGTGTCGATGTGTCGTTGCCGCTCGCCCTATCTTCCGCGACCAAATTTTAAGCTTACTGAGACTTTCAATCCGAACATTGGGGTTCAACAACGCGTTAGGTATATTTTTCAAGTGCTAAACTCAATTTTGACTTTGGACTTTTCATTTTAGGAAAAATGAGCATCCAGTATAATGATCACGTGGCATCAGGCCACATTTGCACAGCATCTCACGTTTGAGTCCGCGAGATGTCGCCACGTGTGCAAACCTTGGACCATCTGGAGATGCATTTATGAATGGGGTAGGTTAAATACATCTCCCTTTTTAGGTCAGGCATACTGATCTGATGATGCTTATCGTTAGAGACTCTTTGGTAAGTTTGTAATAGGTAAAAGTACACAGGTTCACGACTTATAAAGCTTACCTTGGGTTTAATAAAAAACTAAAAGGAATACGATTGTATTTGACCTCTGATCCAAGAGCTTTAGACAATCTCTCTGAGTTTTAGAAAAAAAACTCTAAAAACAACTCTACATACATTTAATTTTATACACGGTTACAGCTGGTCCTAAGGAACAGGAATAATAATGAAGAGCCTTTTATTTCTTCTTCACTCTTCGTATAACAGTCCAACGATACCAACCATGTAAACCCAATGCTAATTTACCCAACATACAGTAAATTGCAGACTAATTTACTCAATGCAAACAGTCTGGAACAATGACCATGGTCACGAACTTGAATCGATATTCGGCTAACAGTTACTTGTAGATTCGGCATCCTCGCCATTGATACGTGCCACGAATGCTGCCTTCGTGAGAACGGAGAATGAAGTAATGCTTTGCAGGCAGCATGCTAAACGAATTCCACAAGATGGAAATAAATCTGCGAGCATCAATGGTATTTGAAGCTTTATATTTGGATTCCATTGTTTTTTTGTGCACAATTTATTCTTCTAGCTAAAATTAAAAGACTACGCTCTGTTTTCTGTTTCTCAATTTTTCAGTTTGGAATATTTGGTCCTAGGTTGGGACCGTGTTTAAACGTTTGAAAAATTGGCCCTTGAAGTTAGAAATCGTGGTGGGAAGCATTCGAATATTCATCAAACAAACGAAAAAAGGAACGCAAATACGGCCCCTGGTTTCTATCAAAATTTATATAGGGTTTCCTTTTCTATTTAAGTTTACAAACAAATAATTCCATTATTCGAGTACCTACAATGTTTTTATTTTTAAGTATTCTCTGTAATAAGTTCTTGTGTACAATAGAGCGTTACTCTATCTATCTATATTATATTACTACAAACTGTTCAATTATCCCAATAAGCGCTCGTGGTCGTGCTTGCTTAGTCGTTCTTGATAGATCGTCGAAGTTAAGCAACGTTCGGAACGATGGGTGACCGCCAGTGGCATTTTCATCTGAGCGCTTCCGTGCTTCGGAGGGCACGTTAAATTGTCGGTCCCGGTTATTTAAGTCGTTAAGCCATGACGGAGGCCTTAAGGCGGCCTAAAAACTCCGTCACCAGAGTTGGCCACTGACTCATACGAACTTACTTACTTACTTATCCCAATAAGCATTAAATTGAAGTTTCATTATCGGCTTAAAGAATTCACAATCATTTAAAAGGTATCACAACTTTAAAATGTTCTGATGAACATTTTACAGTTCATCAGAACGTTTTAAAATGTTCTGTTGAACATTTTAATGTTCTGATGAATCAATCTTATCAGTAACACAAACGTGCAACACTATACGCAATACAGAAGCTCTAGATCAAATCACTAGGTCTGTAACAGACTAAACTGTTTAAACTATAATTATTACGTTGCACTCCTGCCTAACAAGCATGTGAACCAGCAGATAAGCCACGTAACTGGTTACTGGTTAGTTAAACTTGTATATGCTGTGCACCTCTAGATGCTGCGACTGCTTGCGATTTATCATCATAATTACGGTTCTTAGATGGTAACATTAAACTTGGATTAGGATGAGATTTTGTTTTTCAATAGACATATAAGAAAAGATGCCTAAAATACTTGATGAATGTGATCATAACCACCTTCATCTTCACCTTCATATCACCTTAGTTTAGTTAGAGTAAGCTTTCTCCTAGTAATTAATTTAAAAAACATTACTATAAGTTTGCATTGATGTAACTCCTAGTATGAATTTTTGTAATGTAGCTTTTTGTTTTGCCAATAAATAAAATATAATAATGAATGAACCAAAATAAATACTAAAGTAAAAATAAACACATAATATAATTTTCGAAATAAATATTTACCTATCTGTTCTTTCGGTCGTTTTCAGTTACATAATCATATTCATCATGATCATTATTAACGGCAGCTCAAATCACACTCAAATTAGAGCCGACTTCTGGACCTAAGCCAACTCACAAAACCTACACAAAAGGCAAAGTTAAAAGATTAAGTTGAGAGATGAACAAGATGACTTCGTATTTGTTATTCCACAGAGTATTTATTTACATTTTGCGTCTAATGGATGCTGTTTTGTGTACATCAGGCACAAAATATGTTGGCACGTGCTGCGTTGTCACGAGGCATTGTCGTCAGGCTAGGCACGTGTCCACGGACAACCGACTTGTGATTTTTCAGAGACGTATTTAAAATTATGATTATTTGAGCTATGAGCTTTTTGTACAATTATGTGAGTAAAAACATGTGGATTTATCGGAGAAAGCTGGACCAGATAGGCCAATTTGTAAGTAGAAAGGAATCGACAACTCTGGAAAGTAAGGGCTATTGCCCTGAGTGAGTATATACACGCTAAAAAGTGATGATGAATTATTGTAGCTTATAATCTGTTTTTTTTTTCATGCAAGTGATGGTTTGATAATAATAGTAAAGTTTTTACTAATTTTGTTCTTGCATACAACTTAAACACAAGGAATTGTCTAGTCAGCCCTATTTTACAGTAAGCCATGCAGTCCATTTTAAGCACTGATGCAAACCTTCGTGGTTTGCCTCCAAAATAGATACGATAGCTTGCTTAGATAGCGAGACTGATGACCAGCCTAGATAGGATGACAGTACTGGTTTCTGGATTTAGCACTAGTCTAGAATCCTAGATAAAATACGACTCTAGGCCATTCACGCTTCATACAAGGCTGGGCCCAAAAGTCAAACGTGCCAGCCAATGAAAATGAAGGCCTCACCACTATTGGATATGTCAATCCGAGTATTTTTCAGTATCTCTAACCCCTGATTTCTATATTCAACGGACAGTCGTAGGTAAGAGCTACGACTCGTTTCCACATACAAATTTTGACAGCTAACTTACGCCCGGTTTCTATCTGTCAAACTTTTGTATGTAAAAACGAGTCGTAGCTCTTACCTACGAATGTCCGTTGAATATAAAAACCGGGCATTAGTCCACTACTTTAAAATATTTATCTGGATTTCTATATAATCAATATTTTTCACTTAAAAAAATCATCTAAAGTAGGTAGTTGATTTAGAGACTTGGTGCCATATCGAAAAATACTCCGATTGACTTCCCCAATAGTGGACCTTATTTTTTTACTTTTGGGCCCAAAAGTAATGGCCTCTATGAGAGTTGTATTTTATGTCTAATTCTTTAAATAACCTATACTTTCTTGTCAGAGCTTCCAATTAATCCAATTAATTATAATAATTCTCCATGTTATGTATACTTACACCTATGTTCGTCTACATCATCGTCATTGTCAGTCTATAGCAGTCCACTGCTGCACATAGGACTCCCCTAATGAGCGCCATTGCACACTGTCCTCAGCTCGACGCATCCAGCTTCTGCCAGCAGCCTTGCGCAGATCGTCACTCCACCTGGCTGGAGGGCGTCCTGCGCTACGTTTGTCGAGTCGCGGTCTCCACTCAAGAACTCGTTTACCCACAGGTTACGTTTTTAACGTACGTATTCGTACGTGATTTGTATAATTTATCATTAGTTATGAATACTGACAGTGTCGTTCTGTCCAAACGCTGTTAGTAACGCGAACAAAACATATAAACCTAATTCAGTAACGTTTTCAACTGAAAACTGGTGCTTACCCATAAAAGTAATAAACAAACTGGTTAGATGTAATCTAGAGGAAAATTAAAGCAGTGTAATTTGATAACATCTTGTGAGGTGGCCGTTGTAATGTGTACATTAATCTCAGGTAATGCAATAACGTGGGGTTGCTCTTATCTAGATTTTAATTGACGAGCGATGCGAGATTCTGAGATATAGCAGGTCTGTGTACCAACGTCATTTTTCACAGACGGACAACAAACGGGTATAACAAAGTATAACGAATGGTGTACAGTGCCAATTTATCTGAAGCGGTGAGAGAGGCGCTGCTATCGCATTTGGTGTTGGCAGAAAAATATTTTTTACTGAAAAATTCGTTAGTTCCTCATTTGGCCACCGGTCCAGATAAGTTTGTAGCACTGTAGCTTGTTTAGTCGTTCTTGATAGGTCGTCGAAGTTAAGCAATGTTCAAAACGGTCTGTAAGTGGATGGGTGACCGCCACTGGCATTATCAACTGAGCGCTTCCGTGCTTTGGGTACTTGGAGGGCACGTTCAATGAAATAAATAAATATTGCTGGACTTTTCACACAGCATCGCCTAGCCCCAAAGTAAGCAGAGCTTGTGTTATGGGTACTAAGATGACTTATATACTACTACCTATATATGTATACTTTTTGTTTGTAAATACATACATATTATACATAGGTACACCTAGACCCGAGACAAATATTTGTAGATCATACAAACATTTGTCCCGCCGCGGGGTTCGAACCCGCAACCTTTTACGTCGCTGGCAGGCTTTCGCCCACTGCGCTACAGAGGTCGTCAATTGTTGCCCCGGTTATCACACTTGGCTTCTAACTCATACGGATTTACTAAGCTAACATATAACTAATAAGAAATTAAAAAATTAATGAATGAATGAATGATAACTAAAGTACCCATTCTGAATTTTTCCCTGCCTCAAGATAATGATTGCATCATTAATAAGGCAATAAAGGAAGTTGGAGTTCCACGATCGAGTAGCGGTGCATGTAACGGAGCCTCGGGTTATGTCACCCGGCCTTGGCCTAGGCCGTAGATATGCCGTTTTGTCGAGGTCAACTTTTCATTTTCAATGTTCTAAACTAGATTTATGTATAGCAACTAAGCTACGACCATATATCTGGAAGCACAGTAGTGCCCAGGCCAGGACAACAGAAGCTGCCACCTTATTCTCAAAGCATTTTTTGTATTTTTAAACCGGAGAAAGTATTTTAGGTTTGGATACTGTTAGTAAGCTAAAATTTTTAGGATAAGACTTATTTAAACTAAGTATAAAAATACAGCTGATCTAGCTAATAATCAATCCATGAAAACGATCTCTAGGTAGCTCAACTGATCCAAGTCAGGCCAATCGTAAAATGGTAATGCTGATCCGTTGAGCAAAATATGCACCAGATCTCGGATATGGCATCGCCTTACTTTTCGAAGTAATGCTTTCGAATGACCTTGCTGAGGTCGTTAAAGGGTTTCAAAGCATCAAGGCTAAAACATTGTGTTGCATTACATTGACGCCTACATGTTTCGAAACTGACAGACATACAAATTATTGTCCTTTTGTTTTTGTATATCTTGACCCCGCCGGTCAGTAAAAAGATTAATTGAATGGGATTTTTTGACTGTGTTTTCAATGGCCTCTACGTGACAAATCAAAATAAATGTCAAAGTGGAATAAAAGGGAATAAGTGTCGGATGTACTATGTACTCTACGTCTCTGCAACGTGTAACGCGTTCACTGCTGGCACAGACTGCTAGGAACTTGGTACAATGCAGAAGACTTCTGCGTTGCTTCGAAGGTCGAGTCCGCAGTACCACTTGCAAGCCCACTAAAACACTTTTTAATGGCAGAAATCTTTCCTATATAGGTAATTGATTATCCATTATAATTCTTTACCTACTAAGGTACATTTTAGGTTAACAATATGTGTAATATTAGTAATTTTTTATGCGTTCCTATTCATGCAGAAACAACACTAGAAGTACTAATATTGTATGAACATCGTTTATTTGACATTACCTGACTTTGGCCATACAGACAAAAAAGCTAATGTATTGGAGGACAAGACTTGACCTTTAATTCTCGCCTGTGCTGTTATTTTGCTATGGTAGTTGACCGAGCCAGTAAAAATAGTACTTTAAACTACCTATTTTAAGTTTACTGGGTGTAATAAAATTATCAACTCCCATTATGGAACCTTCTGACTATAAACTTTACCAAATCGACCGAAATAGAGGAAAGATGAAATCGTTTAAATTTTTATAAAACGATAACTATGATTTTTCTGTTTTAGTTTATTTATGACCATTAAACATACACAGAGGGGAAGATTGTCATAACAAAAAGAGCTATGAATACAAATGGATAGTGGTGGGCCATAGGAAACATAGATTGTGTGATTATCTATATAAATAAAAATGAATTGCTGTTCGTTAGTCTGCTTAAAACTCGAGAACGGCTGCACCGATTTGGATAATTTTGGTCTTGAAATATTCATGAAAGTCCAGGGAAGGTTTCAACGGTGAGAAACATAAATAATAAGTAAGAGAAAATACTAAATAAGACAATTTAGTTTTTAAATACAAAATGTTTCTAGCAGTGAAATGAGGTTTGACCACTTTGGTCTGTTCCTTCCTAGCTCTGAAATGCTCTTTGGTCTGTTTTGTTTCAAAAATAAAAAAAGCACTCTTCTACCACCTTTATTTTTCAATAGCGGTATTAATACTTATACTATGGCAAAACAACGTTTGCCGCGGGTCAGCTAGTAACTTATAAAGAAATACGTAAGGAAAGACTTCTGATAGCGAAAAGAGAAGAAAATAGACATAGACATAGACATAGACAGACATTTATTCACTACTTTGGCGCACAATACAATCACTAGAATAAAAAAAAATCAAAATAAAAAGAAGAAGCATAATAAAAATGAAAAGTTGAAGAATTGTGATTGTGTGTCACAGCAGCAAAAAGGCGTCGACTCAGCATTCTGCCGTCCCACTGAGAAGTGGTAAGGCGCTGGTATTCTGCCGAAGCCCTCATAGTCAATAGGGTCGAGTGTTCAACAATGAAACACTAAAAATTCAGAGTCTCATATCATTCTCATTTTTGTAGATATGGATTCCGTTTTTTATAGGAAGAAAGTCTACTTATTTAGGTATAATGTGGCATCTATAGTTTAAGCAATAAATAGATACATAACCAAAAACAAGGATTTAAAAAAAAAATGGGAATTGTTTCGTTGTGTCCACCCAGGTGTACACAATGAAACAGGCTTTGTCCTACAATGAAACACTGATATTACTATTGACTTCTTGTCTTTAGTGTGGTTATTAGAGATAGTAAATGAAAAAAAATGTTAAATTTCAATCAAACAAGGTTTTATTTAAAGTATTGCACTAGTCAGACTTCACAAGTTACGTTTAGGTTTATCTTAGGTTTATAATTATTAATTACTTATATATTATTTAAGACTCACATTTTTCAATCACAAGAAGTTACTATATTAACACTTAACTAACAATTTTTTTTGGTAGGCAGGCAATTTAAGCAATAGTGATTCATAATCAACTGTTACCCTTAATAGGCAATCAACTCTTAGTTACAATTATTTAAAAACATACATAAAGATAAATGAGTATCAAAACAACAACCAATAATCAACAATTAGCCATTATTACCCAATGGGAAAGAAAATTCAACGCAACCTTATATTTGTAGTATCAAAACAACAACCAATAATCAAAGTGGTACACAATAAAACAGCGTTTCATTGTGTCCACAGTTGAACTGTGTCATTGTTGGACACCTGGGGTATTTTATAATAACCTCAAATAATAACCTAACAAAATCTAACAACCTAAGAAGTTATCTAGTTCACGTGAATCTAAAATATATGTGCAAAGTAACGTAATACAGAAAAAAATGGAATTCACTATAGTATTTAACTGAGAAATCAAATAAAAATGAAAAAAAAACTAACTTTTTCTTCTAAAAATTCAAAATAGCTCCACAGACACGTTGTTCCGCAACCGAAGTGCACGCAAACTGAGGTGTTGCGGGGGGTGTAGGAGGCGGACAGGGCTAGGCATAGAGCACCATCTGGCAACGTCGCATTTCCGAAATATGACGCTGTTTCATTGTGTACGACTGTTTCAATGTTAGACACTCGACCCTACATACCTATTCTGCTGACCGACCTCACATAGTGTGAGACAAGGGCCGATAATGATGATAGGTACACTCAGCGTCTCCAATAACTTTTCCAATAGGCAGTTAGAAACATTCAGTACCATAAACTTATCTGGACCTGTGGCGAAAAGAGGAACTAACGAGTTTTACACTCAAATTTATTTTTCTGTCAACACCAAATGCGATAACAGCGCCTCTCTCACCGGTTCAGATAAGTTTGTGTTACTGTACGCACCTTGTCCAAGGGGGTTACCAGTTGGTGACGCTGACTGTACATTGTACAATGCGTTGCTTTTAATTTTCGGTAGGCAGTACTTTTTTACGCCCATTACAATAATAATGCGATCAAAAATTTATTGGAAACTATCGAATAGGTCATCGATTACTTGTGTATCTAGACTTGTGCAGGTGCTCAGTTTTTATTTACTTTGCTATAGTTCACATGCACACGACTGCCGTGTAGGTATCCTACGGTTGATGTGTCTAGGCATTATCGTAAATACTTTCGTTATAAAGTGCCACTTTGCAAGTCCAACAGCTAACCTCACATTAGCTATAAAGATTATTTTGTTGACGATCGCTTTGATGACGGGTTTGAATGATTTAAAAAATTACTTACCATTTTACAAATCATCATTCTTTTACAGTTTAGTATATAAATAACTGCTTTTTACACTAAAAACTTAAAAATTATTAATACTTACCACAATGACTTACTTAGTATATCAGTTATTTGGTTCCCATAGTACAAGCTTTGCTTAATTTGGGGCTAGATGATGTTGTGTGAAACGTCCAACATTAAAAAAAAAATAAAAAAAATGACAGCGCTTTAAGCGGCATACAAGGATAATTTCTCGCATGCGAGCGGTGATTTCTTATTGACAATAATATACTCGCCTAGTAGTTAGGGAGGCGAATAGGGGAATTTTCGGTAATACTCGAGCGTGGCAGTTTAAAATATGAGAGATACCTTAGACCTAATAGAACAACCTTGTAAAGTATTTAGCTCTATATGTAGTGACGCGCACCTAGGATAGACGATCAGATTAGTAAAAAAAAATCGATAGTCTGAAATACTGGAGCGCGTCAGATTAAGATATTGGGGGTTGATTTTAGTGTTTTAAGACTAAATTTAACTAATCTGACGATAAGTCCTTGACGCCGCCGAGTTATAGGGTCGCAAACTTGTAAAAAATAAACGTTAATCCGGCATTCTCGAGCGCGATTTTTTTTTTTTTTATTTTGAAGAATATAATCTAAAACTTACTAAAAATACAAAATCTGCCGGTTTCCGCATGACCGGAAGTGTGGAGGAGCCATTTCGTCTTCCGAAAAACGCGTTGCGGCATATAAGTCGCGAACGATACATTTTACAAAAAAAAAAGTTTGAATAAACAAAAACGGTAATTTTATTTTACACAAAAAAGGTCTTATTACATTTTTGTCCAAAGTTAAAACTTTTTGACTTAAAGCATCATAAAAACTCAAACTCCCGGTTTTTTGAGTATATCTCGAAAACTGAGGGTGTTGAAAAAAATTGATATGAAATAACGATGATTAAATTATGTGACTTTTATTATATCGCAAAATTTTTTTTTTCTAAAGCTTCTCGACAATTTTCGTGGACTCGGAAAAAGTAACGCGTATCTGTATACAAAAGTATTATTAACATGTACAGTTTCATGTATGTATATTATTCAATACCTCAAATTGTTTTTTGGACGTACCGTATCAAGGAGAAAGAAAGGAAAAAAAGAAACCAAAAAACCTTTTTCGGTCAGATTAAGAGAACCCACCAACATTTTTGTCAGATTAAGAAAATATGCTTCCAGTATACCGAGATAAACCTCCCCTATGAAAATCTGACGCGCTCGAGTATTTCAAAAAAACTTTTTTTTTTTGCATTTTCAAAAATTCATCGTAACTTATCGTCACGCCGAAATCGTCAGTTTTTTTAAAGGTAGCTTCCTTGGGGCCTACTTAACACCCCTTCCGAAAATCTGACGCGCACGAGTAAACTTTTTTTTTTGCATTTTTGACTACTTTATATGCCTACCCCCACCACGCAAACCGGCAGATTAGTATACCGTTGTTATCAGAGGCACTTGGGGCATACGTAGTATGAATATCTGACGCGCTCGAGAATGCCCAAGTAACTGTTTTTTTTAACATTTTTGAAAAACCGTACACGCCAAACCCACCGCTAAAATGGTTTTTACTATACGAGCTTTTTTTTCGAAATTATTTTATCTTTCGATTTTGATAGGTCTCGACGGCGCCGTTGAATTACGCCATTTAGCTACCTCGCCTCCCTAACTATAGTGTAAACAAATGCTTCGAGCCTAGCCTCTTGTCTGTCATACTCGCATTCGAGAATCGCTTGATTAATACGAGTTTCTGTCATGTAAAACTATCGCAGGCGAGACTCGAATGGCGAGTTTTGCCGAGAGATAATCGCATACGATTTTTCGCCTCTCGCGTGCGAGATACTCTTCTTGTGTAACAGCCGCTTTAGAAATCGAGCAGAGACGGTTCAGCGCGCTATCAAATCAAAAAGCATTTATAAAGTTGTACCGCTAGGATCACTTACGTCTTTGCAATTGAAAATTTGCATAAAAGTGCAGTTCGCATACTTTTCAATACTAATACATGTTAAAAGGCACCTAAGCACGTGCCGGAAGCTCTATAGAGAGCAAATTACTGGTTATTCATTAAAATATCTGCGGGCAACTGAACAGTCATTGTAGCATACGGGCATATAACTAGCAGTTTGTGATAGAAAAACACCGAAATTTTATGCACAAAACGTCATCAAAACCTAATACAATTGTTAATTTTTTATTGAAACCAATGTAAATTAAATTCAATTCAAATTCGTTTATTCCGTCATGTTAGTTAGGTACATGGTCTTAAATATAGGTAGGCGTTTCATAACATGAAACCCGCTGGGGCACTGCAACATTGAAAAGACGCAAATGTTTTAGTAATCACTTTACTCGAACGTCACTACTCAACTAAATTAAGTAAGTAATTGGACATGTAGGTATAGTAAGCCAATCATATATCAAGAAGTGAAGTGCGAACGTGTCCATAATAATGTATGATACGCGATATTTTAGACATTTGTATATTGTTGTGCTATGAACTATACCTATGCTAGTATATTATAGCGTAGTCTGAAATGCGCTTAACGTTTACGTATACGGGCTAGTATCGAAATGATAACGATTACAATATTATGGTTAATGACGATTCAAAGTAATTTTTTGCCCTCAAATTACAAGCATAGACTAGACATATCGATATTATAAAAAGTGACGTCAAAACCGCAAGAATATGTTGAAAGTACATACATAATCGTCACAGACATTCGCTGAGTAATACTAATGTATATTATGTACGTCATACATGCATGATAGCTGTCACGTATTGAGACTCAACAAATATGGTCGCTATGTAAAGTCTACGTTAGAAGCGATACTTGGTTATGTATTTAATAATATGTACAGCTTAGTGTGAACGTATCGTGATATATGAAGGATGGTTACAAGCCGTGTTGAGTCCATCAGTTACGTAGACCTTGACCGTGGTGCAGCGGACCGCTCCACTCCACTGCACCGCAATCACTGCACCAAACATTATACATATAAAACAGAAGGGGCAGAATCTTTTAGCAAAGGATACAGAAAAAAAAAATGTGAAGAAAACATGGGTTGTGTGTGTACGTGAAAGTTTAAAAATATTTAGGTATAAATTTCAATTGAATGAACCCTCCAACGTTAGCTACTGCTTGTCGTGTACTTAAATCTTTTTTGAATAATTGTGCTGAAAGTATATTGTTATATTGCTTGTTTTGTGTTACGGAACTATCTAACCTAACCTATGTCAATCATTCCTTTTACAAAAAGGGCGGGAGCGATGATAGCTCATTGAGTGACATTGACAGATTGTAACAGATATTATAGTGCACCTCAAGATTCAAATAGCTACAACTGTCGCATACTAATTTAAAGTCATTTTATCCCACTCATATTAGGTAAAGCTGAAAGTTTGTGAGTTTGATGTTTGGATATTTGTATGTTTGTGTATCAATCACGCTTAAACCCACTAGTTGCTTATACCAAGCTTACATGCTGGTATCTTCGATCATTAAGTAGCTGGTATAAGCACTGGTTGCTTATATGCTTACTTGGTATAAGCATAGATAGTGAACTGGAATAGCATATAGGCTATTCAAAATATTGGTACCACGCGAGCGAAGCCGCGCACAGAAGCTAGTTCAAAATATCATCGGTTTTCTACAAAAAAAAAACAAACAAACAACAAGTGGTAATTTTTTGTTTGTAACAACTACTCAACAAATGACTTATAAAGATAGACGCATCTATCCAAACTAGTCTTTGGCAAACAAGCAAGCGACGCGCTTGAGCGCAATTCTCGTTGCAGCTTTATGTTGCAAGACGTAATAACAATGTAGGCTACTCGATAAACATTAGTTACACATGCTAAATTAGATGTTATTCAATCAGTTTTGTCTTCTATGGTTGGTATAGTGAAAAGAGGCCTTTGCTGTAGTTTAAACGGACTACACTTATGATGATGATGTTCACTATCTTTGGTATAACATGGTGCTTACGCAGTCGTTGCAAAAAGATACTTACTACACAACCTTTATTTAGGGCTTTCCAAAACAGTTGGCAAATATTAGCAATTCCTTTGTTAATTTTTTTTCCAAATTATGATGACTCATCTTTGTGTCAGAGGACCTAGTCGGAATCGGTAACAGCTGCTTCCTTTAGTAACATTTTTATATAGAAAATCTTTACTAGGTTACGAATTTAAATGAGCGCGAGCAATATCCGAAAATTTCGTTTCCTTAGTCAAATTACTACAATCAAATTATTTATTTTCTTACAAAAGTTATCAAAGCGACGACAGTAAGAAGCTGCAACAGGCTTTCCACCTGTCATAGTTAAATCAACTCTAAGGGCCTAAGCCTATCCCTAAATAGGAAGTCTGACATGTAAGTATATGACAAGGTTCTAGAAACAGGGCTGCCGAATGAATGTTGAGTAACCAGTAGCAGCGGTGCAGGATGCAGACCGGTTGGCTACCCCTGCAAAAACATCCTCGTGCTCCTAAGGAACGTGGCTTGCTTCTTGCGCAGGCCGCATTTGTGGTGAAAACAGGTTGACCACTTCTGTCTTGATACCGATGCTCGATAGTGGATGTTTTCTGATGAGACTTGTTTTCAAAAATATAGGTCGCATCTTTTGTTACAAAATATAGTACCTAGGTACTTACTATAGATGGTCAGTCCAGCAAAAGTTATTACTTTCTCGTATGGAACGTTGATAGTTGTGGAGGTCGTGTATTGAAAAAAACAGGTTGATCATCTCTGTTTGTTGAATACGAGAACGAATGAATGAATGAAACGAATGCAAATTGAGAACCTAATCTTATTTTGACATATTCAAAAGCCTATCTAACATTAGGCCTCG
This sequence comes from Epirrhoe alternata, assembly GCA_963565295.1. Taxonomy (NCBI): domain Eukaryota; kingdom Metazoa; phylum Arthropoda; class Insecta; order Lepidoptera; family Geometridae; genus Epirrhoe; species Epirrhoe alternata. The sequence continues at coordinate 2,839,166 of OY751381.1, read as the reverse complement.
GATTTTTGGCATAAAGTTTATTTTACATTTTTTTTTTTTTACATTTAGAAGCCTGTTTCCTTTATAAATGTGTCCACATGAGCTGTATAATCTAGCAGCTTGGCTATTTCATTAGCGGAATAATGAGATCCTGGACCCAGTTCTTGCCTAGGTCTGGAGTGAAGCCAAGGTTCCTAACAAATTGGTAAACGTTGTATGACTGACGTAATGACGGCCTTATGGAATGTTGAGAAATGAAAAGTTTTATCAAAATTTTCGATTCCGACGGGATTCAAACCCAATCACATGAATCTCCTAAAGCTGGAGTGCCTTACCGCTCGGTCACGGAACCCTTATCGTAGCAATCGTAATTCTTGATAAGCTCATATTTATCGATTATCATTTTCCGGCTTTAGGAGGATCGTCTGATCGTTGCGGATTTCAATCCCGTCGGAATCGCAAATTTTGATAATACTTTTCCGTTCTCAACGAAATACCTAAAAAAATATTAAAAAACTTATGTATTGTTGCTCAGTGTTGAGATTTTACCAAGTAATGCAGATATGAATCACTGACCTCAGACAAATATTGGAATAAGTGTGAACCTGAATTTCCTGTGGATCATGATAAGATGAAAAACCCATGACAATCTTCTCCGAAGAAAGTAACTAGTCATGGGCCATTACCTAAGACACCTGGCTTAGGTGCTGGGCAACTCTATCTCCTAAGTATCTATTGAGAGTAATTGTAAGTATTAGTTGCCTCGTATTTGTATTTCTTTAATAACCAAAAACTTATTTTAATTTTACTTTACACTTTAAACCATACAAGGTTTGTCTTGGTCGACAGCAGCGTGTAGCCACACATTTGGCATAAAGTTATAAGTAGGAAAACATAAACATAGGCCTGTACTAATAAACTTGACATAAAATTATGTCGTGCATAACCTATGAATACCTAACCAATAAATTAAAGTTTATGCATTACATAACTTTATGTCAAGTGATAGTGCTTGACATAATGGTGCTGTGCAAATCATCATCTTAAAGTTTTTTTGTGAAAGCATTACATACATCACGTGCTCCTAAGGTGTTAAAATCTCAAAAGCCCTTTAAAACACTCATCGAACATTTTCTAGAACATTCCAACGTTTCTGATTTTGACACTTGAGGGAACATCTTGTCACAAACATACAAATGTAACGCTCTAATGACTGAGCAAACGTCAAATGTCTTCGACCTCTACATCACGACATCAACGTGCTAAATCCACCAGAGCAAGACAAACTCGACGTGACAAACCACTAGCCACATGTTTGTGCACCACAGATTACTAAACACTCACTATGAAACACCACCACAGATTAACAAGAAGTTAGTATGCACTTGACCACAGATTATGAGGATATAGTGACGAATGGTGTGCAAATATGGATGAAACTGGAACGTACAAATTGACCTGCGTGTTTTGTGAAATGTTGACCAGTAGGTTCTGGTAGGATTAGGTCTCACGACTACGTGCCCAGCACAAAATGTTCCAACCTACTGGTAATAAGTAGGTATACCTAAATCTCTGCAAGATCTGCAAGATGTGGACATGCATCAAATATGTATTTGTACATGCCTCTGACTACCCCCTTAGACATCTTCAAAGGATCTGGAATATAAGGATCTGAGAGAATGTCTACCGCGCCTTGGGGATACAGTCGTGACCCTGTTTTTACCTAAATCTGAATGATCAGTATGATATATTTGGGTATCAAACCACCTCCCAGTGCACTGATTTCATAGATAATTAGTTATTACTCGTAGTTAGTAAAGATTTTATTATTGTTTTATTTAATTTTTTTGATAAATAAATGGCGTTATTTTTTACAAAACAAAACGCTTAATTTAATCAAAGTTTCTTAGTTTAATCAAAATAATCAGCTTAACAATTTTCCATCTTCAGTTTAAAACCAGAACATTCACTTTTTCAAAGAAACTCAAGTACCAGAAAAACTTCGAAGAAGCCACCCGTGCTTTTCACTACCTAAGTATCTAGGCATCAACCTTTTTTTTGTATCGTCATGATTTTAATCATCCATTTAAAAATGTGGAAGCAGTGCGGTGTCTCGGGTCTGGGTGTTTCTATGTATAAAAAAAGTATATAAGTAGGTATATCAGTTATCTGGTTCCCATAGTACAAGCTTTGCTTAGTTAGGAGCTGGATGCTGTGTGAAAATGTCCAGCATTATTTATTTATTTATCGTCCCAATCGAAACGAGGAAAACTAGAAATGATGCATTTCTAGTTTTCATTTTTTTGACATTCCGATTTTGAAAAGATCCTGATCTGATAGAATGTCTACCGTGAGACAGACGAGATCATGTTTCGTTTTATATTATCTTATGGGAATACCCACAGCAGCCTACGATAAATTCTTGAATGGATAATTTGGTGGGGTCGACAAACTCGGCTATAAGTAGGTCGGCCCTGCCTGCGAACTTCGTTCTTAATCACTACTGGTTATGAAATATAATTAAATTAACCAAAACCCTGATACTATCTTGATAACTGTAAATTATTGTATTGTGAGAAAATTCTACACGAAAATTGTGTATAATTGTCTGTTTAGTTCTTCGGATTTTTTGTTTTGCTGAAGCTACCATTATACATTCATTTAAACAAAATTTCCCATTGTATACGCCATTACATTTATGACGTTATTGGGACAAGTTTAGACTGAGGTTTAGACTTATAAGTTTATACCTAGTACCAAAAAGGTACTGTTAATTCAACAGAAGAAATGCTGAGACGTCAAAAGCTAGCAGCAATTTCTGACGTCATTAGTATTTTTAAAAATGACTGCGGCGCGTACAAATATGCGATCAGCTTAATTCTTTGTCAATAGTATTCCAAAAGAAATAATATTTAACAAAAGAAGCTTTTTTTGTCATAAAAATATTGTACATTATTTTTGTTAAGTTTTTAGACCTAATTTCGTTTATTTCCTCTGAAATCGTTTAACGGTGAAAAATTATGGACATTCCTGCTGCCATCCTCATTTTATTGCTTTTTTACTCAAATATTACACAGCAATGTTATATTACCATCTACTTTAAAACTAGATGTCTTAGCATCTTAAAACTATGTTTTTTCTAAAAACTATAACCGTAACATACCTAACTGTTGTGAAAATTCGTGAACCCACAGCAAAGGAAAAAATAAATAAACATAACGAATACCTAAATTTAATCGCAGCATACTTATTATATATATACTAGTTTTTCAGCGTGATGAACAATTCAACTAATAGAAACTCTTATATTTTGTTAGGCATTGATGACCCTTTGAATAATTATGATAAGTCTTATCAAAATTTTGGATTCCGACGGGATTCGACCCGCATCGATCAGACGATCCTCCTAAAGCCGGAGTGCCTTACCGCTCGGCCTTTGAATAATGTCAAAATTATGACGTCTTCGCAATTCTGAAAGAGGTCAATATTTTTGAACTTCCACGATGTGGTTCATAATAATTTAGAGTCAAGGCTTTTGTCTACTCTAACTTTTAATGAACACTCACAGTCGTAACATGACGGTGTCTGCTTCAAAAAAACGATTAAACAGGTTTTTTAAATTCGCATATTTCACATTAAACTGTGGATGGGTCGGTGCATCAGAATAGACTTGTAAATATGTTTATGAGTCCATTGACCTGCAGCTTTATCTAACTTGTATCAATAAAACATAACTTTACTGCCTGACTGACGATCGGTATCTTAAGAAATATGATTAGTATCGTTAAATTCATGTTATTCATATATCAGTTGAAAACAAATAGGTGCTTACATTCTCTTGAGGAGAAAGACGCTGGTTTTTTTAACCAGCTGAAAAAAGTTATATAATTAATTATTCTAGGAAAATTAACCTATTCTAAAAAAAAGTCTTAATTTACGAGAGGTAACTGCAAAAACAGCTGTTTCTCTACTTGTAAATCCAGTTCATCATGTTATCTGGAAGAAATCGATCAGAGACATAAAAGTCGATATTGCCCACCCCAGCTTAATCAGACGTGATCAATCCGAAAACATGACGATAATGCGATCCAAGTCACAGGTAAACACCAAGCTAGATATTACAAAACTAGGCATAACTCCGATGTCTTTGAAAGTCATTCGTCACGCATTCAAACGGTTAGCTGAGCTTACTTGAAATAATAAATGGTTGGGGCTTGAGACGCATGGCAGTCTTGCGAGTTCATTGGTATACTACCTACCAATTATATAGTTCTCAAACGGTGAACAATATTGTAGGTAATGAAGATTTTCCCCGGAAATGTGTAAATTTTGACGGCCACTGTCATGGCGCAGTGGGCAAAGGCCCGCGACGCAAAAGGTTGCGGGTTCGATCCCCGCGCCGGAGTCTCAGCGTTATCTGTCAATTCTATTTCTATTCTATTGTGATTTGTGTCATGGCTAGGGGGGCTGGGCATGGTTTTGTTTTTTTTTTTGGTTCGCATTTTTCAAATTCGTTGAACATCTCTGAAAGAAAATCTTATTAGGATTTGCGTTAATAGACTAACAAATAGTCTTGGTGTACAATAAAGTTTTCATTCTTCATTCATTCATTCAGACCACTTCGGACCCTTCGGACCAAGTGGAGAGCGTGTGTAGAGGAGCTAAGTCATGGCGAACGATTAATTGAACATTCCAGTCAATCACGACACTTAGCGAGACAAATGTCGAATTCCATACATTTTTGAGTATTGCGTGCCTGCAATGAACAAATTTTTGTTCAAGTTCTGTTACGTTGGATCCCAGACTTGTCTAAACAAATAAGATTTATAAAGAAACATTCATTTTACCTATTCATTTAACTTTACAATTGAGTGTTTTATATACTTTACATCAGCCTAAAAAATCCAGTTTAAATTGACCTCAAATCACTCCAAATTTTAGATAAGTAAATTGACCTTGAACTTTTCAACTTAGATAATAATAATTTGTTCTAATAATAATACAATTTATACTCTAGTAAAATATCTCAATAATGTTGCAAAGTGAAGTGGAAGCTTCGGAGGCCCCTGAGTTATGGCTAGAGGACAGACGAGGTCGTTTACCTTAGACGCTAGGTTACTGTGGATGTTACTATTGAACTTAGTATCTTATTCCACTGTTCTAATAAATGGCCTAGACACTCTGTCACCAGGGTAGCGATTCAGACTTCATTCGGTTCGAAATAGGTCAGCTGTTCAACCGACCGCAACCAATCACAGTGCAAGAAACGTCAGTTTGGGATCAATTGTTGCGTAATTTTTCTGTCAAATGTTATTATTATTATTACATTCCTAGATATTACGAATTAGAATAATTAATTCTGTAATGTACTATCTATGTGTGTGTGTGTAAATAAATAAATAAATTCCTGCACTGTGATTGGTTGTGGTCGGTTGAACAGCTGACCTATTCCAGTGGTGAATTGCGGGAGAGATGTGGAGGCACCTTCTCCCGCATTGCACTCATTCACCTCCTCCGTCGGGCGGGAACGGCAAAGTCGCAGTCGTTCCCGGGCCCCTCCCCGCACAAGGGGGGGGGGCATGCGGGCCCCGCTGTAAAGGTGGGCGGTCGTCGGCGGGGGACTGGATGTAGTGGCTCTGCCGGTTTCCCAGTCCCCCTCCACATAGACGAGGTCTGAGCGCCGCTGAGCTGACCTATTCCGAACCGAATGCATTCCGCTGAACTCTGAATCGCTACCCGGCGGCCCTATTAAGAGCTCTAACGATCCAGTTTAGGTCCTGAATTGAAATTACCAAACAACGAGATTTAAACAGTTAAATATTTATGAAAAGGTTTTGGCAAAATAATTAAGTTATTTAAAGCAGGTACATAACCTACAAAAGATTTTAGAAGTACCTAGTTTTAATTTATTTTAAAGTAAAGTTTATAGTTCTTTTAAAGTTTTTAGAGGAAGTAGGTAATCTTCGGAATTCAATTTCATATAATATTTTTTAATGAAAAGCATCCGCAGCTCATCCGAAAAACAGAAAACAATTATTTTTATCATACTTATTTTGTCTTATCCACATTATGATATCGGCTTAGGCACCTGCCAATAGAGGGAGCTATCTCGCGGAAATTCTTCCGCGCAAAAAATACCATTGAAATAGCTCAGAAGCGGTCAGCACTAGATCTGCTGTAGACGTTCAATTTTATACGAAGATTGATCAAATTCTTTACAATTTTTATAGGAGCTCCAAAATAAATGGTATCACGATTGTATTTCAAAAGCTCTATTAGGCATACCTATTCTCTTTTTGAAAAAAAAACAAAACCTACGTGCATTTCTTCATTGAATTGATAGTTCGGCGCGGATAAGTCTGCGCCTACCTTCAATGTCGCGGTTTTTTAAGTGAAAACTTCTTTAGGCACGTTTGGCAGTTTTGAGATAAGAAAAAAATACATATTGGGTTGGCCTCGTGACTGCCTGGTTATTTGTCAAGTTTAGAACCGTTCAAGTTTTTACTTCTGCCGGCACTTTTTTGCTTGTTTTAAAACAATAAAAATTTAATTTAAGTAAAAAATTAAGTAAACAACTCTGGTGATGGAAATTTTAGGCGCCTAAAAGCTTTCCTCAGACTTCATACAAGGCTTTCAGATATTCAATTATGTCTTCGCTATTCACATCCTAATATGTACTTACTACGGATCATTTTCGTGCTACCGTTTATTGACTAACATCTTAGTGGTTGGCTCAAACATTTCGAAATCCTCAGATTCCTCGGTACCTACTATTTGTTCACTAATTAAGGTTATTTACACATTTTAATCGGTCTTTCAACTTAACTGAAGTTCTATTTGGACTGTAGATGGATTTTGTAATATGCTAGAACGTCGTCAACTATTTTTAAACTCCTAAAACTGTTCCCAGAAACATACCTAATGCAAATTAGTCTAGGAACCTGACAGAATATAGGTAAAAGAACCGCACAGATGCAAATATGTTATAAGACTTTCCATATCAAAACCACCCGACGCAATAATAGGGAATGATGATCGATTATCAACAACGCACCTTGACCGGACATTCGCTATCCTTTATCACATTGTTGAATTCACCTACTTCATTCAACACTCCACAATGATCCGTATCACATTAGCATAGAACACAAAATCTATCGACTTGAAGAATATGCAATGTGTTTATGTCATTGCGAAACTATTGAAAGTATGACGCAAAAGCTGCGAATTATGAATGCTGATGATGGAAGATGGCTGTGCACCTTTTCAGTGTCATCTGGTGAACGATAATAAAGTGATAGTTTCGAAAATATTAGCAGTGTTCTGTACCACGAACGGTTTTGGATTCAGTACATAAGTTTTTATGAGTTTCATATTGAAGAAAGATTTTTTAATCAAATCGTGATTGTCGTTGCTTTTTATTTACTGTCGTTATAAAATTGGATGGATTGAATTGGATGAGGAAGGCTCGAGAGAGGGACACATGGCAGAAATTGGGGGAGGCCTACGCCGCTGAGGCGACTTCATTTAAGAGTAGAATTAGTTAGATATATAAACAGTAGTGTAGAAAATAATATTAGTGATAGTTTAAGTTTAAGTAAATGGTATAGATAATATGTAGAATAAAGGCTTTTTTTTTTTTTTTATTTTTTTTTTAATTATAAAATTGAGAAAACATATCAAAAGAGTTAAGCAGGAAACTATGTACACTAAAATTTTTGTAATTTTTATACTTAGTGTTAAACCACACTCAGGTATTTCATTGAGAAATGAATAGTCTTATCATTTACCGTTGCTCAACCGATAAATATGAGCTTATCAAAAATTTCGAATCCCGTCAGAATCGAAAATTTTGATAAGACTTTTCATTTCTCTATGTACTAAGTTGAGAGTTTCGGGTTTAATTCCAAAATACTGACGTGGCCTCTCGGGAATGCTTCACTTTTTAGGCATGAAAAGTAGCCTGATTATGTAGAATATGAGTTACATGACAAGTTTTATTTAAATAACAATTTATTTACAGAAACTAAGCTACTACAATATGTACATAAAATTACAAAATACAATAGAATCAGTCAAGTTATCTAAGGATCGTCGTAAAAACGATCTATAGATTGCTCAACTGATCCACTCACTGATCAGGTCACTGCCAGTCGGAAGCGTGCCCAAAACACTGGCGGCATTTCATTTAAATTAATAGTTATTATCGCGATAAAGGTTGCCGGATGTGAGTTTCAGTAGATGTGATGGGAAGTAGCCAACAAAACTACACCGACCAAATGTCGTGAATGAAATCAAATAGTTTATTGCTTTTCTGATATAAGGTTTGTATGTGATATGGACCCCTGAAAACGAGGCAATCTGTGCAATTTGCGCTTGCGGTCACAACAATGCATTGAGAGTCATCTGCGCTTGCACAAACCACTCAAAGGGTTCGCGTCTGTGATCTGAATGACTGCACAGAGAATAGAAAACAGCTAGGTAGTTCTCTTCGTAATTCCTAATGGATACCTCACATTGGTCAAGTACAGTGAGCAAGTAAGTATAGTAGTGTAAATAAGCATCTAAACTTACTTTGACGAGCCTCAATTCTCTTTGACTGGCTCCCCTGGACTGGAGCTTGACTTTTAGTTTTTAGATGGATCACCTAATAATAGGCCCCAAACCGTGTTTGTTGCCCTGATTCTTCACGGTATTGGTTGCGAAAGAACAGGAGTAAAATTAGTTCTAAGACTATTCTAAGTGATCCCAGCAGTCCTACTGAATAAATGCTTTTTGACTTTGACTTTGACTTTGAAACGCGGCGAGTAAATTGTTTTGTCTTGGTGCTCACCACTAATTGTCGCTGTACCTTCTTCTACCTTCTTGTTACTTGCCACTGTCCTTGATCAATATTAACCGCTCATTACATTTGTTGTTCTCGGACCATTGCTGTTTAGTTACTCTTGCATGGTAGAGTAGTTTCTTGAGTTTTGTAAGACAATTTTGGACTTTCTTGCGGTTGTAGAAAAGATGCTTTTGCCTCGTGCAGTTGCAGTGGTTAGTAGCAAGCAAAACTCTAGTACAGACGTGAAAGCGAAGACTTTGCCAGCTTTTCTCGTTGTTCTGTAGCCGTCTGAAGTATTGACACAAATGCGTACTTGCCTCAATGTGCAAGGGAAGCGGTTGGTAGCCTTAATTGTGTTTACAATGGATTATGTTCCATAATGCCATTATGCATTATGTGCATTACTATAATAAAATGTTTTCTATACTCATATAGTAGGTACACTTGTTTTATTTAGCAAAAGCGGGTTTTTCTGATTGTGTGCGTAGATGCACATGCATGTATTCACTGAGATGTTTCAGATATAAAGTTTCTGACACAAAATGTAGATTACAGAAACAAATGTTTCGGGGACTTGGCCGTCCACACCTCAGTTGTTTCACAGCGATCGCGAGTTGCGCAATCCCTAATATCGGCTTCTTTTTTTTAATAATGACATGTCAATAATGACATAGTTGACATTCCAAACTACCGTCATGTTGTTTATAAATACTGAAACACATGTTCACACTTGTATACAGCTATTGCGAAATAGATTTGTTTGAGTGCTCTCCACTTCGACCGGGGAACATAGAAACATTCTAGAAACACGTAGTGTTTACCGCAACAATTTAAAAAGTGTCTGAAACATTTTAACTTGTTTCTTGTTTCTGAAACCGTGTTTATAAACAAATGTTTCTCAGTGAATACATGGCCTAAGAATTAGTAATAGGATGCACCGTCTACTAGGCAAACCCCAGGCCCTGAGGGCAGCTTCCCCCGCAGTTGAAGCCAGGGTAAAGCAATTATGCGAGGCCCTTACCTACCTACCCCCTCGGGGAAGGAAGAAGATCACGCTAGCTAGCCTTAGTAAGATAGAAACAACTGTTGCAATGACGGGCTTGCATACTGTCACATTTTGCAACGGGTAACTATAAACTTTGAAAAAGAAGATCCTCAACTAAAGTTACTCGTCTGCGGAGCACAGTAGTGTAATTACTTATCATAACACACATGTTATCTTTCTCAAACACAACTGCAGACAGTTGGCCAAATTGATCCAAACCACGACTGTGATTACTCAAAATGTTATGAATAACCAAAAGTTAGCTAAACATGTGCGAAGTGTAATTTCCTAATTGCTTAGCTCAAGCGGCAGTTAAGTGTAATGTGAGATCATTTTAGTTTTTTGTCCATCCGGTCTAAACATTTTCCAAAAGTGGCGATTACTCTTACTACCGTAAAAATATCGACGCTTGGACTGAAGATTTAAAAATTCTGTCTCCTGAGTTTTAAATTATTGTATCTAACAATAAATTGGAGAGATACGGTTTGAAGGAGTTGGAGGAGACTTAACCCCAGCTGTGTGACAGCACTGTTTGGTTAAAGAACAAATAAATAAAAATAAATAATGCTGGTCATTTCACACAGCATCATCTAGACCCAAACTAAGCAAAGCTTGTACTATGGGAACCAGTTATCTGATATACTACTTATATACTTTTTGTTTGTAAATACATACATATTATACATAGAAACACCCAGACCCGAGATACATATTTGCAGTTCATAAAAAAAATGTATTCCGCGGCGGGGATCGAACCTTCTGCGTCCCAAGCGGGCTTTCACCCATTGCGCCACATAGGTCATCGTAAATAACACCCAACAGTCACAAACAGAGTCCGGACTCTACGCTAGAGTGCCATATGTAGTGGATCTCAGAAACAATAGGTATCTACAAATTGTTGGTACCTACTTAATTGTTTTTGAGATTACACGTAAGTTTTATATGACGTCCAACGCGATTCAAAAGACTGGGGCTTAAAGAGCAGATGTAGATTTAGCCAAGTGTTTGAAGATCCGATCACTGCGAAAATAAATTAAGAATGAATACGTGAATTTAAAATACAAAACGTAAATGTGAGCATGCGCCAGATATATGTAAAAAAACCTACATGCTGTCGAACTGATTTAGTCAAGATGGATCACCTGAAAGAAAGATTGGGCCCAAACCGTGTTTGGTTCTTCACGGTATTGGTCCCGAAGGAACGTAAAATCATCTTTGCTGTACAGTTTTAGTGATGTGTTGCACAAATTGTTAGCTAAACACCTACCTACCTAAGCCTACCTATTAGTTAAGACGAATGTGAGTGCCTACTCAAACCTATTAAGGTTTTCAGGCACAATATTATGATAAATATGTAGTTACTCAAGTAAATAAATAAAAAAAAAAAAAAAAAAAAAAATCTAGCTCTTAAGACTATTCTAAGTGACATATAGACGAATTGGAGTGATAACAGAGGTCCAACAGAATAAATGATTTTTGACCATTACATCGATTAAAAATCATATCCACTTGTTATGAAATCGGTTAAAATTAAACACGTCGAGGGTCGTCAAGAGCGCGTTTAAATCTTTTCTATGACGATTTACTTCGTGTTCATAGATTTAAATACAGTTTTCATCAATTCATTTAACCCATAAACGGGAAAAGCCCAAAAACTATATCTAAAGAGTTTCTATGTTAATATAGGAACTCTTTTGATTTAAGGCTTTTAAAAATAAATTAAAATACAATTTGCATAGCTCTCTTTAGGACATACTTTACATAGAGTACCATGTAAGGACCGATAAATGTTTAAATAACTGTTTTTCTTTATATCTGACAAAACATTTGTTAAAAAAAGGTAAAACAATGTTTAAAAAATTTCATAAAAAATTGCCGATAAGAAAAAAATCACTCACAATCTCCTCCAGTAAAACTATTAGCTAGAGTATGACAGTTTAGAATCATTACGGCAATCCTTTCCGTGGGATCCGTGGGAACCTCGACAGATGCTTGCGAACCAGCCTTTTTTCTAAAACCTCCGCCGGGTGACCAAATATTGGGATTCTGTAGGACTCAATAAACTTACCATTAACCAACCCTTACAGCGTGCGACTGCAGTGAACCCAGCCAGACGATGAGTCACCTTGTAGATTGCCCTCTGTGCCCGAACAACTGCAAAGCCGTGACTAAGTTTTCCGCGGATAAAATTTGTTTTTTTGTAGAGCTATTGACTCAAAAAATAAACTTACCATTGATTTTACGAAGAGTAGGACTTTATAAAATACTTGGCATGGATTTCTATTCATGTAAAAGTTTGACCATATCTTGGGATTCTATAGGACAAAATAAAAAATATTTGATCATACTCATTACCTTTATTTTCGAGTGGTTCCCACTTTAAATTAACTACTTCATCTTTAGGAACACAGTCGTGATCATGTAAAAGGTCGTAAGCGTTCCAACTCGTTACAAATGATACTACTGCATTAGATTCAATAATGTTTTATTAAATGATGTACAGAGCGAAGGGGCTTAATTTTTTTTTTCGGAGGGCCTAGTACTAATGGCCTATGAGGCCGTTTTAGTGTTACCGGACTATAGCACGGGGCTTAAAACTAGTCAACCAAAAATGATACACGTTTGAGCTAAAACGCAATGATAGCGCGGTCTATTTTTTCCGGTGTCGCCATCTAGTTGTGAGTTTGCGTACTAAAATTTCTAACTTACAAAATTCACAGTTTTATCAATAGAGTTTTTGTAATAACAACAACGCTAATAAATTACACACAAAAAACCCCTTAAATGAATTGGACAATTTTTCTTTTAATGTCGCAGGTTAGATTGTCCTATCTAAAAATGTTTCATACATAAAGTTGTAGTCACCCTACACAACCAATTCGATCAATGGGAAAAGAGGCTCCCTTTGTTACATAGAATATTATTTTCGAAAACATTCATTTTATTTGAAATCTCTTATGAAGGGTTAGTGTGTGTAAGTGTATCCGGTGAATGTGATATTGGTGTGATTCCATGATTTTATATGTTCGCAACTTTTTATAAACTTTTCATTACTTTTTGCAATGAAATAATAGTTTTGCAACTCTATATTTTTGTAGGTGTTGTTTTTTTATAATTGTAGCAAATAAAATTAGCTTAGGGTGTCTCCTCAAAGTAGAATAAAATTCATGTGGCTTTTTAAGTTCGGTGTTTAAAAATTAAATAATTGAGTATTATTTTATTATACGTAATACCAACTCTATTGCCTGCAATAACCTAAACTTTTGTAATATTTTTTTTAATATAAAAAAACCCAGCTATTTATTATAAAATAACAGAACTATTTGGAAAGGAAATACTGCACAAAATAAGGTTATAGTACATTACGATATTAGTGCGTAAAGATGGTTATAACATGCGAGGCGGAATTTCAGCCCGAGCCGCAGGCGAGGGCGTAATTGAGCCGAGCATGTTATAACCAATACGCACGTATATCGTACGACGTTTTTTAACACATTTGCGAGGAAACAGAAAAAAAAACATTTTATTTATACTCAATCTGTGAATGCACACTGTTGCTTTCCCGCCATTTTAACAGCGCGCTAGCGCTACCTACTGGCGCCGCGCGGCGATTAGTTCTCCTTTGAATAGCAACAGCGCGCTGCTCACTAGCTGGAGGCACGACTCCAGCTCGGCGGCGATCAGTTCCATATTTGAAATGGCAAATAATGCTGTTATGGAATTTGTATGGACTATAACATAACTATTTGCTTTGATAACACACGCGTTTGTTATGACCCGCTTTACATATTTAAAACCGGTGGAATTACATCAGCTTTACGAGCAAGGGTGTTAAAAAATATTTTCTTATCTTAAGATACAAAGATACTAAATATTTTGAAGAAAGTACATCAGTCGGCTCCTTTGATGTTGGCGCTCAAGCAATAAAAATGTTCTACCTTTTTACCCGACTTCCAAAAGAGAGTAAAGTTGTCATAGAGTTGTAAAACTTTCTTCGGAACAATTGCATTGTAATATTGTATTATAACATCTTTGTTCCTTCAAAAGGCAGGTAGAGCAGGATTTTAAAAAGGTTAAAATTTCTTAATACATCATCATCAGCCCATAGCAGTCCACGGCTGGACATATGCCTTCCCTAATGAGCGCCATTGCGCCCTGTCCTCAGCTCGACGCAACCAGCTTCTGCCAGCAGCCTTTTGCAGATCGTCACAATTCACGTCACTTCATACACAACCTGAAAACTGTTTCATCGAAATTGAAAGAAATCATAAAAAATATGATTGTCCTTTTGATGTTCAAAGTACAGTGTCACAAACTTATCTGGACCGGTGGCCAAAAGAGGAACAAACGAATTTTACTGTATTTATTTTTCTGCCAACACCAAATGCGATAACAGCGCCTCACTCACCAGATAAGTTTATGGCACATTATTTCAGATGAATGATAAATAAAAATACTTCTTTTAATGACTAAGATGAAAATCATACCTAATAAATAACATTTCACAGAGCGTCATCTAGCCCTGAACTAGGGCATAGCTTGGTCTATGGGAAACAGGTAACTGATTTACTACGTATATACTTTTTGTTTGTAAAAACATACATATTATACATAGAAACACCCAGACCCGAGATAAATATTTTCAGATCATACCAACATTTATCCTGCGGCGGGGATCGAACCCGCAACCTTCACAAGCAGGCTTACACCCATTGCACCACAGAGGTCGTCAATACAAGCATATTTTTTTGATGAGAGTCCAGCTCGTCCCGCCATCTCTGAAAAAAACTTGCTAATAATTTATTCCCATAAAAAACCAAGGGCGCTTAAACTCGTACTTTCATATTGTTTTTTCTATCACTTCCTCTCGGACTGTTTATAAGATTGATGGTTATCTCATACACTTATGTTCAAAATTAAATGTTAAACCACAGCTATTGATCTGCTTCCGGTGAAATCCCGGACGACAAAAAAACGCATCTAAACAAACATGTGACCCGTAGTAGACTAAAGAATGTGATGACCTGTCTTGTTCTACGAATAAGTGGAATGGAAATTGACTTACTTACTTACGAATACATAGGTAAGAAGTTGCAACTGAGCTTTACAAATATCGCTCGCAACTAAAACTTGTAAGAACTTGTTACTACATATTTTATTACAGGATATCTAAACTCTTAATTGATTCATTCGTATGGAATATATCAATCACTACAAAAAAAAAACACAAAAAAACCGGCATCATTAAATCTTAGATCTACTCGTACAAGTTTATTCTCTCTATGTGGCTCAATTTATTGTTCCTGTCTATAATTTTTCATTCTATGGCCTTGAAGTTGCTCTAAAGGATGAGAATAAAGGCAGATGGCGCCTTGGCGGAAATCGAAAGGGATTTTTTACGTTATCGAAAGTTGAAAGAACAGATTTGATAAACAAAAAATTTGAGAAAGCCTATTCATTATCGTGTGAATATCAGGATAGTATGACAAAATATAATTTACTTTTTATGGAATCTTAAACATTTCAGTGAAAAAAGTAAATTCGAGAGTACAATCAGCGTCACTAATGGGTAACCCCTTTAGTAAGGCGGTTTGAACGGTCACCAGTTGGTGTCACTAACCGTACCTATAAAAAAGTTACATATTCAGCTGTTTCAGCATAAATAAGCAACACATACACCAAACTTTGACATGTAAATACTATGTAAGATTTTACAAAAATAAACAAGCTGTGCTTGGCTTGTGCAAAACAGCGACATCCTATAGTTTCAACCCAAAACGAACAAGTGTATTTTAGTGTATTCAAAAGACAATCATTCGACAGTATGATTCATCAATCCATTACGACTAGGAGGTCCAGGTAAACTCACTGTCATAAATAACCTTAAATCAGCAAGCACAGCAATAAAGTTTATTCAGTCGTTCATCTTCCTTTATCTCGTGTACGGTGGTCTTTGCTTTAGTTGGAACAGTCACGAGTTGCTAATAAAATGCAGTTTACACCAAGTTTTAGTAATAAAATAAAGGTAAAATAAATCTACATTGTAAAATTAAAGGAAAGCTTAAAATATTGCTGCCTACTTATAGAATGTAGTGGGACAGCCACAGGGTTAATATTTTTTTTTTATTTTTATAATGCTGGACTTTTCACACATCACCTCTAGCCTCCTCTAGCCCCAAAGTAAGCAAAGATTGTGTTATGGGTACTACATGTCTGATACTTATATAAAACAAAAAAAATATATACCTATTTACAAACAAAAAGTTGTTAGTAAATATAATTTTTTTTTGTTTGTAATATTAAACATAGAAAACCCGAGACAAATATTTGTAGGTCATACAAACATTGGTCCCGCCGCGAGGATCGAGCCCGTAACTCTTTGCGTCACAGACGGGCCTCGCTTTGCGCCACAGAGGTCGTCAAAAACAACTTCTGATTCTTTTTTTTACATGTTTCTAGAGGAAAAGTTAGGGTTACCTACCGGGTACTACTGGAATCCCTAAAAAAACTAAGACGCCAACATTGGTAGCGTACACATAAAACACTAATATCAACTAATGCACCGAGCCTGCAACAAAAGTACATTTGACGAGATAAATCGAATAAGATTTGATGCTCCCAAAATCAACTCATAAATTAAATTAATTTACGAGTCGATTTTGATTAACCAAATTAATTAAAGAGATGAACAAAGAAGGCTTTACAAAGAAACAGTTACTTGTTATTTACACTAATGGATGCTTATCTCAAGCGATCACCCATTTCCTTTTACAATAAGAGATTTGGACGACAATAAACTGAGAAGTGTATGAGTTTGACTCTGCTCATTCAAAAATACACACAACGATGCAACAGAACAATACAGTATCCTAAAATTAACTTATTATAATAGATCTAAGAGAATGTCTATCATGATTCAGTTTTCAATATTGATGGTCTCTTAGAAATAAGATCTTCCGAGCTACTTTTTGAATTTTAAACTTCTTTAAGCGGGTTGGGCATTTTTGAGATCAAATTTCAAACTCAGTCACGTGGCTGTTACTACGTACTTTTTCTAACTATACCTAGGTGCTTTAATTGCGTCGCACATTGTATGTCGAGGTAAGACAGACTTCGCCTCTGAGTGAGACAGCTCCGGGTTCAAATCCTAGAGTAGGACAGTAACTTTTTAAACTTTTTTTTGTACTTTTATTTTTTAAGTTTAGAACCGTTACCAGAACCTCGTTCAAGTTTTCACTTCTGTCATGCTGTCTTCGACACTACTGGAGTTTGTTTTTATAATATATTAGCAAACCCAGCGAACTCCGTTTCGCCTCCAGATGCCACCAGATTTTTCCTGAATTTTCTTTTCTATAAACCTCACGGAGCCCAAGACCTTTCCAACGAATGCAAAACCGTGGAAATCGGTTCGTGCGTTCTGGAGTAATAGCGTCAGGAAGGAAAACCCGACTTATTTTCTAGATTAATATTATAAAGAGGAAAGATTTGTTTGTTTGTATTTTTGTTTGTTTAAATTGAATAGGCTCCGAAACTACTGGAAAAATTCTTTCACTATTAGAATCCTGCATTATCCCTGATGAACATAGGCTATATTTTATTCCGGGATGGAAGTTTTCCCGAGAGACGGCGGGTAACATCGCGACGGATATCTAGTACTATATAATTTGATTAGCAGTAGATATCATAGAAAAATGGTAACTAAGTACACAAGGTAAGCAAATTTTCATGTAGGTAATACCTACGTAATTTTTTCGACACATAAAACTCCTATTACCACTAAATAAGACTAATAACATTTCGTTACATTCACATTTCTTACGTTCCTATAATCCAATACTCTCATGCAATCGTAACGATTCAACCCCTGAACCTTATGTCCAGGTGCTAGGGTAGATTTTTGTTTGTAATATTGTTTGTATTGTTAGGATCGTGGGAGTTTGATGCAGGTGTGGTACATTTCCTTTCCGCAGATGCACTTGCCTTATTTGATTGAGTTTTTGTTAGACTGAATGAATCCCTCTAATAAAATAAAGCTGAAAGTTTGTGAGTTTGTTTAGATGTTTGTGTTTCAATCACGCCTAAACCAGTGAATCGATTCGGATGAAACTTGGTAGGCGTAGATATTATAGGCTGTTCCAAATATTGGTAACACGCGGGAGAAAACGCGCGCAGTAGCTAAAAAAAATAATAATAATGCTGGACAATTTCACACAGCATCATCTAGCCCCAAACTAAGCCAAGCTTGTACTATGGAAACCAGGTAACTGATATACTACTTATATACTTTTTTGTTTGTAAATACATACATATTATACATAGAAACACCCAGACCCGAGATAAATATTTGCAGATCATACAAACATTTATCCCGCCGCGGGGATCGAACCCGCAACCTTCTGCGTCCCAAGCGGGCTTTCACCCACTGCGCCACAGAGGTCGTCGAAGTCTATCGCACAAGTTAAGTCAAAAATCTTTGAGTTTAAAAAAAAATCACAGTATCGTTTAAGCAAAGCAAGCCGCGAGCTGAAAATGTGACCCTTGTGAATGAATCATTTCATGATTAGTTTACACAACCGGACACCAATTGTACACCTGCTCCAAAGCAAATGATGGATATTTCCCCAAAAACACTTTCACCGTGATCCAGAAATAATAACTCAATGGACGATCCAATCTTGCCCTTAAAGCGTTTCTGATAAACGGAGGCCGTCATAAAATGTCAATAGTATTTTGAGTTCATAGATTTTTGTACTTCAACTATAGGTTCAGATCAACTCACATTCACAGGATGTAGGTACAGGACAGTTCCTGTACCTACATCGATGGATTGTTTTAAAATTATATTTTATCTGTTTAGTATGTAAGTACTTCAATACTCGTATAAGTAATTATTCATTCGTTTCACTACAACTGAGCAAGCTACTCCTTTGATAGCCTGACTTATTTGGTCTCGATATAAGTATGGTCATCGACTCTTAGGAATTCAGACATATACAAATGTTCTACCACACACCTGTCACCAATCTCAGAAATAATGCCTTGTTTTAGAAGATTCATTACACCATACAAATGGAATGTTTCTGTGCCATGTCAAATTCAACCAAAAGTATTGAGGGTAGAGTTCATTTTTCTTTGATTTTGGTGGTATTCTAATTGACCTATATTTGAAACATATGAGTCGATATGAGGCAGGTGATGGTAGGTCAGGAACAGTCCCTGAGCACAAGTTTCTGACGTCAATCGGTAAAAATTACGTGAGGTTTCTTCTAAGAAAAAGTATTTGTTAATTAGTGACCAAAAATTCTACCTAATGCGTTTACTACTCTTAAAAAATAAAATCATAAAATTTTCGATAATTCGAGTATTTTATGTAAAAGTAGATTCCGAAAAGTTTATTTTTATTATACTTTACTAGCTATCCGTCGCGGTGTTACCCGCGTTCCCTCGGGAAAACATCACTTTCCCGGGATAAAATATTATAGCCTATGTTTATCACACAGTAGACCCCACAAAATATGACGCGCAGACGTTGAAGACCTAGGATGAGATGGCGGGACGAGCTGGACTCTCACCTGAGAACTTGGCCTGTTGCTGCGTTAAATCGCGAAGAGTGGAAGGAGGGAAGGGAGGCCTTCGCCCTACAGTGGGACGACACGGGCTAAATAATAATAATAATTATCAGGGATAATGTAGGATTCTAATGGTGAAATAATTTTTCAAATCGGTCCAGTCACAAACAAATCTTTCCTCTTTATAATATTAGTATAGATTAAGAAATAAAGTATAAAAAGTCAGAGTTTGTTTCCACAGGATCAATAACTTGTGCTAAACAAGAACACAAGCTATAATTTAGGATGTGATTATGTATTGATTTGGTTTGTTTTCGTAGACAGATCGCCTCGGGCCTTGAACGAGGCTCCAAGTTTTGCACCTTGTACTAATCTGATCGAGGAAATTGAAAAGGGACAGGTGTTGAAGTTTTAATTTTAACATGATTTATTTAATCGAAAAACAATGTCATATTCAAATATAATGTACCTACATAATTTCCATTTTTTTTTTGTAATTGTGTATTCGAACGTATTTCTGACTACCCTCTTAGTTGTGACAGTAAGCCCCCTCGCAGACTGCAACTATCGGCCGATAGAAAGTCTGCAGTCTGCGAGGGGGTTAAGTGGTAGAGCGGTCTATCGCTTATGACATTTCAAAGAATTTAAGTATTTTGATCAGAGATAATGTCTATCGTGCTTAGAGACAGCCGTGATCACAGAATCACAGCAATAGTTCTTGTTGTTGACGATGACGATATGAAGATGTATCACAAAACGATATTGACAGATTAATTAATTCTGCACTCATTTGTTCCCGACAATGTTCACATGACAATAAACATTGTATTTTTATTTACATTTCAGGCTCCTTTTACACTAGGCTTATTAGCAGAGTGCTTAGTTGCTTCTAGCGACTAACCACTCTCGAATGGACCAATAATAAGAGTGATGTATAGACGACGACGTAGAGGTCACCCTCGGAAACATTGGCGAGATGACATCGATGGTTTTGGGGAAGATTGGTGGAACTCGGCAGAAAATAGAGACCATTGGAAGAGTTTGCCAGTGGGGCAAGACCGGTTGAAAAAATAAATGTTATTTTCGCAGATAAATTAACAAACACAAGTCTAAAACAAAAAATACTCATTGAATAAAGTATAGAGTCGAAAAGATAATAGATTTTTATATCTTTTTGATATTAGTGTCACAATAACACATACTTACCCTCTTGCACACACACACACACACACACACACACACACACACACACACACACACAAACACGCACACATACACTTAGTCTCACATATCTTATTTATGATATAAATAGCAGTAGGTAGGTATAGATTATTAAAAGACCATATTATTTTCTTCCTTTTTTCACTTATTGTTATCTAAAAATCCAATCAATTGTTATAATATATTTTTAACTATTTGTGTAAAACTATTTTGGCCTTATTTTTAAGTATATTATTAAGTTTAATATTTTCTGTCACGCTGTTGTTTTACCTCAATAAAGAAAAAAAAATAAAATAAATATCTATTTATATCTTTATCATACCTACGAAGCTAATGTGAAAGATGCTTTAATATTAAGCAACGCTTCCCCACGATATTGTACAATAGCTTCACACAACATAACAGTGATAGCTGTTTGTATTGTACTCAGTTTTCATTAAAATTCATGAAATAGGCATATGAATAGGTATACTCTAGTAACGGAGTTAAGGCCGCCTGAAGGCCTCCGTCATGGCTTAAGAACTTTATAGCTAGGACCAACACACAAACATCCACTAAAGGACAGAAATGCTCATTTGTTGACCACTAGCGGACACTCATCTATTTTGTGATCGCGCAGAAAGGTGCTTAACTTTGAATATCTATCAACTGGGTAACTTTTTAATTCAGACATCTCTGTCTCATTATTCTTCTTTTATTTAATGACAACTACACAAATAGGTATAATTCTGCCAATGTCAAGTTTTAAATATAGATTTAGGTATATCATGTCAGTCAGTCTTCATCGAAAACCTTTTTTAGGGATATCAATTTGAGAAATTGAACTTTAGACATTTTTCAGACAAATTTTTAAAATGTTTAACGTATTTATCAGAAAACTCATCAGTCTATACTAAAAATAGCTTGGTTAATAATAGAAAAGTCACCGTAAAATGCTTATAACCTCACTTTATCTTATAATCTTAAGCTTTATAATGCTCTTGCGCATCTTGTGTAACTAAACGTCAGTGGCATAACACAGTGATGGTAACCGAGTCCGCCACAGAAGGTGGAGTAGATTATATTGAAGACATTTCACTTATTCATTGAGAAAAACACGGTAAATAACCTCGTACTGTAATCAACAAGGTAGTACTGTAATCAACTCGTAGCTAATATGCATGTATACGTGCATATTAGTAGTAATAATAATTAGATTTGATGGAGTGTGCCTTTAAAATAGGTAAGGGATAGTTGAATTAATGAATGGAAGATTTTTTTTTTTATAAAAAATATATTGTGCCATTATCAGCATAGGGAGTATAATTTATACTATAAATTCTTTAATACATAAAGCAGACCACCATAATTTTGTTGAATAGAATGTAGGGAACTGTGACACCAGCAACCACAACTTAGTTAATGCTGTTGACACCAACAACATTATCCCCATTAGTATTTTTTATTTAATTTAATCACTTCCAGGCTAAGTCAAACTTAGAAAAATAAATGATAAATCCGAAGTACACATATTTGACCATAAAACTCAAAGAATTTTATTGAATTCAATGATATCTTCCTTTGATGAACTCCTATCAGAAAAAACCGGCAAACAACATCAATATTTCATAGGTTAATTTACAATTTAAATCTTAAATCAAATACAGCAAAGCTGAATTTGCTTTGAAGGTAGTATAAAGTGCTGTAGGTATTCCCAGCGACGCGCAATCTTCCATGATAGTGAACTTAAGTTTTTCCGCGCGACGCTAGCTGAACCGTTAGTTGAGCTCTTGTGCTACATTCCGAGGTTTACGCACTAGCCCGCCGAGCGGCGCTACTAGTCATAGACGAAGAAAAACATTATTGTCTATACTTACTTTTTTTTATACCTCTGCTGGGAAAAGTCTTGTTTATTAAATTATAAAAATGCTAGATTTAACTTACATGAAATACTAATTAAATAGGTTTACTCTCGATCATTTTATACAGCATTAAGCACTTGATACTAAGCGTAAAAAGTAAAACTTATAAGTTTAGTTGTCGAAAACCCTTTCGCAAATGTAAAACTACAGTGGGTGCTAGTATACGTTGTACAATCAGAATTTAATGAGCATTCTAGATATTTTTACATCTCACTGGGTATCTAACAGACCAGTAAGCTTTTTTTAGTTAGACCTACTTGGACTTGCGTACAAATGACCCTACAGTGCCACAAATTTATTTAGACCGGTGGCCAAGAGAGGAACTAACAAATTTTACTCTAAAATTTAAATTTCTGCCAACAATAAATGCGATAACAGCGCCTCTCACCGGTTTACATAAGTTTGTGGCACTCCAAATACGCAATCCATCAGTAAAACTGACTTCAAAAAAAGGAGGTTCTACGCATAAAATTGTATAGTTCCTATAGAATTATGTGGATCTATGTTCAACTGTATGTATGTTTTTAAATGTTCTAGAAACTTCCGGAAAACAAATCAAAGTAATCATGGTAACGACTGTTATGACTTGTATTATCATGGAACATTGCTGTAATTCTTAGATCGTTAAATAGTCGTTTGAAGATGGCTAAAAGGGTAGTCGGAGGTACGTCTCAGTACAGATTAGGCACATGCCCACTTCACATTTTGTCAGATATATTTCTTGTATTCTTAGTGTCTGAAGAACACTACAAAATGTTATCAAAAGGTTGCGGGTTCTATCCCCGCCGCGGAACAAACGTTTGTATGATCTAAAAGTATTTGTCTCGGGTCTGGGTGTTTTCTGGGTATACCTAATATGTATGTACATATTTACAAACAAAAAGTATTTAAGTAAATCAGTCATATAAGTACCAATAATACAAGCTCTGCTTACTTTGGGGCTAGATGATGCTGTGTGAAAAGTACGTCATTATTTATTAATTTAATAGGTAATTGATGATTTCAAGCTTGGTTTGACAACGTATTTTCGACACTTCAATAGTATTTTCGACACACACATGTAAAGTGTCCCATTAATCACCAAACAAATGAATTTTATTGCAACATTTTGTTTAGCGCTATCATAAACCGTTTTAATATTGTTATTTTAAACACATTCTAATAAATTTCAACGTATTTAATACGCAGCTTAATGTATGATACTGATAACATTTTCAAGCTCTTTAAAATACTGGGGGTTCCTGTCAAATGAAAAGTTTGTCCACAAAGATGCATCATTTTGTTTAAAAAAAGATAATATGAGGCCGTGCGTTGGAGATATATTTTGTGAGCCTGTTTCGATTGTTTTACCGGATCTAGCATAAGCTATCAGTCTCAATTTTGTGCTAATTGACTGAGCATACACAAGAGTGTTAGGTAAATATTACAGTCCTCTCTTGTTTACTTTTTTATATTATTTAGAACAACCTCAACAAGAACCAAAAACAACTAAAATCTATCTTTGTTGATCAAAGCTTGAATTTGCGAGACTAATTCAAATTCCAATCTTAATTTGCAAAAATAGCAGCAGTATAAAAAAACCTGACAAAACAGCCTCTCTAATGCTAGATCTAAGCTTTGAAGGCTGCGCGCGCGCCGGGTCAACGACCCTCCATTGCCAATGTCAGCCATCTTGAGTTCCGCTGTTGCTTACGTACCTCACGTAAGAGGCTGTAACAGTTTGCGTCTGTGTGAGTGCGTAATGTTCGTTTTTCTATGTCCGTTTGTGTGTGTGCGTTACTGAATGTACAATAGTAGAATAATTGTTGCTGTGTGCTGTGTAGCGTGACTTAGTTTACCTTTTCGAAGTGTAGGTAGCGCTGTTGGACTGTTTTTGTGAATTTTGAGTTTGGAATCATTGCAATTCCAAATATACTAAGGAACAAAACCAGGAAACTTTTTAGACACTGAATAAAATGTGTTTTTATTAATTAAAGGAACGCCAACAGCTTATGTATTATTTAACACTAGCTGTCCGTCGCGGTGTTACCCGCGTTTGTTCCCTTAGGAAAACTACACTTTCCTGGGATAAAATATAGCCTTGTTCATCAGGGATAATGTAGGATTCTAATGGTGAAATAAATTTTCAAATCGGTACAGTAGTTTCGGAGCCTATTCAATTCAAACAAAGAAACAAACAAATCTTTCCTCTTTTATAATATTAGTATTGAATTATTGATATGTTTTCTTAGTTAGAGGACTTATTTTAATACACTTCACAGCACTGACTTATTGGAAGTGACTAGGCAAAGGAGATCATAATTACCTAGACATAAAGAGTGATTTACCCAACAATATTTTGAGCAATGTTATTTGAATATTTAGAAGTATCCTATGAATATGTATGCTATCATTCAGTGAGGCTGAGATAAAAATAAGACAGTGAATAATAAACCTAATGATCCTTTAAAATATACGCATAGTTTTTATTAGGCAACTGTAAAAAGTTTTTATGGTTGATAATGAAAGAATTTCTTGCTTACAAAACATAACAGCAGTGGTGAGGGCTTAGATACCTAACTTTTCTAACTATGAACTCAAACTCCGAGTAAAAAGATTTTAAAACTATGATATTATCAACATTGCCAAATCATGGTGAAAAAGTTCCTGGGTTCAATGTTGTTACAAACGTCTCTTCATACTTTTTTGGTGCTTTGTGTCATCATCATCATTGGCCTGCCCTTATCCCGCTCATGCGGGGTCGTCACAACATGTTCTCCTCTTCCACTCTCCCCTATCACTCGTCATCTCTGTATCAACTCCTTTCTTTGTGTATGAATCAAAAACAAATCAGAGACAAATTCAAATTTTTTGAACTGATTTAACAGTACCACAAAATTATCTGAACCGGTGATAGAGGCGCTGATATCGCAATTGGTGTTAGCACAAAAATAAATTTTACTACTAAATTCGTTAGTTACTCTTTTGGCCACCAGTCCAAATAAGTTTGTGGCACTCTACAATAGTTGTTCAGGAAACCAAAGACATCAATACTTCAGATAAAATCTTCGAAAACGACAATGAAACAATAATCTAGACGACCTCGTGTCTAGGAACCTTCGCAAATGTTACTGCAGTTCGATAACCTGTACCTACAGTAAAATGTAGTATGGATTAAGATAAGTCTGATTCAAGAACTTGAATGAAAAAACTTAAAAGCCTTTTACAGACTAGGTCCCAATGTAGTACCCGGGAACACGCAGAAACTGCAGTACCGCAACCGACCGCGGTACTGTGTACGCGTAATTGGGACTTTTAAATAATGCTGGACATTTTCACACAGCATCATCTAGCCCCAAACTAAGCAAAGCTTGTACTATGGGAACCAGATAACTGATATACTAATCATACTTTTTTGTAAATACAAACATTTATCCCTCGGCGGGGATCGAACCCGCAATCTTCTGCGTCACAACTGCGCCACAGATTTCGTCATTTTACATTACATCCAACAGAAGCAATCTATGGTTACTTCTCTACATAATCAAAATCTTAGCTTTTCGCAATTCTCTCATCACTAAGTACATCTTCAATCACTTTCCTTATCTATCTCAATGTTCTCACATCAATGTAAAAAATTGGTCATTTGTTTTTATAAGTTTTTATTTGTATGGCCATTTACCAATACATTGGTTTATCATGCAAAAAGTTATAGTTGATACATAGGTAGTATACATAGAAAGAATATAATAATATCTCCAGGCATAAACTTAATCTTGGTAATTACGTTGTGCTTCGTAATGTACCATAAATCTTTGACGACTTTTGAGCACAATAATTTTCAACGTTATAAGGTTGCCAATAAATACGTCGCGAAAAACAGCGGGATCCATGAATCATGGACGAATAAATACAATTTACATGATACCATTATTGTCTCTTGCCACAGAATCTCAGCTCTTGCTCCGTAGTGTTTTAAAACAAGAGGCAAGAATGGTTTGCTAGAATAGTATTGTGTAAACGGCATTTAGCTTGTGAAACACTTAAGACTTTAAGGGCTGGTTTCACCAAACTTTAGCTAACAGAGCGTTAGTCAATTGGACATCAAATTTAGTTAGGAAAATAACAACGGATTAAGATTTTAACAGACCGTTACGATGTTTTGTGTTCTTTCCAAAGGAAATCTTCACCAACAAGCCGCTAAATCTAATCGCTGGTTGGCGGCCGGTTAGCTCACTGACAGTTGACATCGTAGAAAATTAAAAATAAGTCACAACAACGTCCAAAAGCATTGAAAAGCGCCGTAACCATAGCAACCAAACATAACGAAGTTTGAAGGAAAATTCGCTAACCACGATTAACTGTTTAGATTGACTTTTGGTGAAATCAGCCCTAAATAAGCCTTTTAACTTCTTCACGACACTAATATGTGACTTGAGAGCAATTCACGTGTACCTAAGTGACGTTTCTTTATTGTACGAGTACCTACAAACGTAATTTTTCAAAGAAGTTCTTCGAATCAAAATTCGAATGAAGTGTTGAATTGATCTGCAGGATTACTCTTGATATGTTACAACCTACTTCAATTATTTAAAATAAACGTTGTAACTATGTTTGGATGGCTGAACTGAGCTCAATAAAGTAATGTTTCTATGTTATGATAGTTCTCTCGTAGTTGTGCAGGACTGGGTTTCGAACTTATTAAAAACTTGCTGCGCTTCCGCGGTGTAACCCGCGGTCCCTCGGGATTTTTTCGGGATAAAAAGTAGCCTATGTCCGTCCCTGGGATACAACCTTTATCCATGCCAATTTTCAGCCTAATCTGTTCAGTAGTTTGGGCGTGAAAAGGTAACAAACAGACAGACAGACAGACAGATAGACAGACAGACAGACAGAGTTACTTTCACATTTATAATATTATAGTATGGATAGTATGGATTCAGGTTTAAAATCGAGGCACTGATGTGTTAAGGCTGATTAAGCTGAGAGGATGGTTTAGGTGCTGGGCAAGCCTATTCCATCTCAAACAATGTCCCAGGCACTACAGCGTCCCGTCAAGTGTAGGCGTGGATTGCCTCCTGACGCTGTATAAATAATCTATTATCAATGTATTTAAGGCCTAAGTTTTTTTAATGTTATATGTAGACCGTCTATTTTCATCAGAAGTTGAGATTAAATGAATCTAAGGGCCCGCTACATAACTACTACTGTCCATCCAAAGGTTACCTGGAAGAGATTACCGCTTTTAGCGATATAGTCGCCCATTGTACCATATTTATACATTTTTGTTTTTAATTTATGTTATTTTTATGGTGTAAAATAAAGTTGTATTCTATTCTACATATTCGCCGATGATAGACGAATACTCGCGCTCACAATCGTGTAGACTGTAGAGGGTATTTTCGCCTGTATTCGTCGGTCATTGTCTATCCAATAAATATTTCGGCGAATAGTTCGGCAATAGGTAGTTCGGTGAATTTGTAGAGGGGCTACATTCAATAGACTACTAAACTCTATGACATTGTTGTCTGAGCAGTCTGGATCTGAATTTATGTGAAGCAAAACAAGTTGCTTTGCTTATTACAAACTTTATACCAGGTGAACCACAGTTCATCGCCATTTAGCATACACCACTGTATTCATATTTTTAAAATACTCTCTGTAACTGAATTACAAGTTATAAATTCAGATACGCACAATAAATCACATCACCATGCCATAAATTCGCGTGTACCTATACAATTTAATTAATAAATAAAGCTCACGACGCGGAAATCATGAGCGTGATTGCGAAATAAAACGAAATTCTGAACAATGGATAGGTTATCGAACTTCAGTAACATTTCGCGAAGGTCTCAGGCTAGGTATTCTCGGAATTCAAATAAAATGCTGTAATCGACGATATCAAGCTAAAAGTGGTCAGTTGCACTGTGCGCCCTGCAAGATCATTCAAGACCAAATTGGCTTTGCTAGCCACATCGTGCTCCTAACCGAATTTAATTTAATCTAAGCCAGGTTCGGCATTGTCGGATCCAACATGTATGACGATAATAATAAAAGTAAGTTCGTTTGAGTCAGTGGCCAACTCTGGTGACGGAGTTTTTATGCCTTGAGGCCTCTGTCATGTCTCAAAGACTTAATAGCCAGAACGTGAACCGTGATCTTTGAAGCACGCCAACAGCTGCTTGTACATATATTGTTAGTTACAGGACCTAATTCTGATATATTTACCAACTAGCTTCTGCGCGCGGCTTCGCCCGCGTGGTACCAACATTTAGAATAGCCTATATGCTATTCCAGGTCACTATCTACGCCTATTCCAAGTTTTATCCAAATCGGTTTTCTGGTTTAGACGTGATTGATACACAAACATCCAAATATCCAAACATCCAAACATACTCACAAACTTTCAAATTTATTATATTATTAGGATATTAGGATTACAGGTACTATCTACACTAATATTATAAAGAGGAAAGATTTGTTTGTTTGTTTGAATTGAATAGGCTCCGAAACTACTGGACCGATTTGAAAAATTGTTTTCCATTAGAATCCTGCATTATCACTGATGAACATAGGCTATATTTTATCGCGAGAAAGTGAAGATTTCCCGAGGGAACGCGGGTAACACCGCGACGGACGGATGTAAAATCTATATGCGACTAGACATATTATTATTTATATAGGCCTAATTATTTATTTATATTCAACCTTCAGCGTGAACAAAGTTGCGGAATATGAATGGATGTCTGCTCGCCATTGTTTTCGAGGTCGCACCACACGTCATGAAACTAAAAAGGCTTTGTAATGGTTGCCGCCGTTACCTACTTACTTCCGTTTCCTTGGGCATTGTTCAGTGATCATTATTTCGAACTTATTTTATTATTTTAGACACGATTTCCCGTAACTAGAGCCGGGGACTTGTCAACATTGGAGGTAAATAATTGCAACCAACAAGGTTTTAAAATAAAAAAACGTGTACGCCGAATAAAAAAGATGTTCGAATCGAGACGCACCTCACCCACAGCATTCTAATACGCCGGCCAAAATAACCAAATAATAGACCGTCATCTCAAATCTTGGAGGGTATATTTTTCAATAAGTTTCTTCATAATATGTCCTAAAATATTACCTCTCACTCTCATCGTACCAGATTTGTAAAAGGAATCTGAAAATGGGTTAAATTAAATTCCCTGTTTAACAGGTTTTCTTTTAACTTATTTTTTTTATACATAATACAAAAGTTGTAGGATAAGTTCACCTAATTTATCTGAAGCTTAACATTAAATCACTCCACAGGAGAGGCTTAAACCATGGCTAATTTGTCTAATTAAGGCCAGCCGCCCACGGCAACCGCTTTGAATGAGCCAAGCAGTTTTTGCTACATTTCGCTTCAGATGTTTTTTGACTAAAAAACTTTTTTAAACTGGACGTAAGAAAAAAAGAGAGGCCCGTACAGTAGGTATTTATTTTGATGATAATGGATGACGTGATTGCCCTTTATGCCACCTATGGAAAACAAGCCACATTT
Source organism: Epirrhoe alternata (assembly GCA_963565295.1). NCBI lineage: Eukaryota > Metazoa > Arthropoda > Insecta > Lepidoptera > Geometridae > Epirrhoe > Epirrhoe alternata. The sequence continues at coordinate 2,809,114 of OY751381.1, read as the reverse complement.
CCGATCGCAAAAAATCTGAAAGACAGAAAGAGTTTGGTGAAATCTACTATATAAAAATAAGTCGGGTATTCCTTCCTGACGCTATAACTCCAGAACGCACGAACAGATTTCCACGGTTTTGCATTCGTTGGAAAGGTCTCGGGCTCCGTGAGGTTTATAGCAAATTCAGGAAATCTGGTGGCATCTGGTGGCGAAACGGAGTTCGCTGGGTTTGATAGGGCTTTGCAGCGACAGGCGTCCAGCCTTTCACGTAGAGAGTGCTAACTTCTGCGTTGTGGTCAAGTGCCATATGGGCATGCTTTTGACTAGCTGCCATCAAAGAATCTGAAATACTGAAACTGACCTGAAAAAATGCCTACCGCGTGGGGACATGAAACTTCGAAAGCTACATAACAGTTTTCAACCGTTTTCACCTTATAAAGCCTATACAAACGATTGTCATTTCAACGGTCACAACGTACACCTTTAAAAAGTTCACAACTACCTGCAAGACTCACCCTCAACCTTTATGAATCGGGGGAGGCCGGTAACGTGCGTGGGAACTGAGCATGAATGGTAACACCTGTGGCTTTGCTAGTGTGAAGCAGTCTTTATAGCGTTGAATTATGAGCAATGTGAGCATACATTCTCAGACACTGTACAGTCACCTGCGAGAGATGTGTTATTGCTACAGTTTTGAAAATAGTATACAAAAAAAGCAAATAAAAAAAAACTGCTGCAGTTTTGAAAACCTCGATTACAGATCCTTCCAAGTTTTTTCATATCTAAATAAAATTCAAATCGACTACAGCAGCGTTCGATTAGGTGTAGGCAATGGTTGTTTCCTGAAGCTTGTATAAAATCAGATGATAAAGATTTAAGCTTTATTTTCATAATTTGAGTGATCTCAAACGTCTTCATTCGTCTATCATCGGCGAATATGTACACGTCATGTTGCCCTCTAATAGTGGAATAAAAAACCGTACATATGGTTTAAATATATTCCACTAGTAGATAACTATCTACGGTTTAAATTTATTCCACTATCAGGGCAACATGACGTGTAATGGGCCCTCTGCATATTCGCCGATGATAGACAAATGCAGACGTTCACGAACGTGTAGAGGGCCTCATCACTTGTATTCGCCTGTGTGCCATGTCTTTCCAAATAATAGTACGGCAAATGTGAAATTTAACACGTATAAGTATATTATATCTCACTGTAGATGACTGTACCTAGTTGTAGTAAAACTTTTATCGTTCTTTTTTATACAGCCCAATTAATTATACGAATTATCAACGTAGATATAATAATAAATAGTGCAGACAGAAAAACAATTTTTTTAAAGCTTTTTGTATATGAAGTCCAAATTGACCATGGAGTGGTACCCTGATACGTTGCGATGACGTCACGGCAGACCACGAACAAGATGGAGGGACGAGCTCGCCTAATTCCGTACCGACTGGACTGCAAAAGTACAGGAGAGGGACGAATGGAGGAAGTGGGGGAGGCCTTTGGCCAGCAGTGGGTCATGGAGGGCTAATATATTATTATTAATAATAATTTTGTGAGGCATATATATTTTTACATAGATAGGTACTTCGTTCGTTTATAATCGACAAACTTTGAAACTAGAAAAATGATTTCAATCATTCGTTCACCATTAAAACTTCATACTTAAGTATACCACGGTTTGGTACCTCGCAAGCAAAGCCGCGGGCGGATAGGCACACATAATTTAAAACAGAATTCAGGAAACTTTGCTCTTGTTATTCGACATTTCCATAATTGTGGATGTGCATAAAAATAACGTTTTAAAATTCAATTAAGTGATTACATAACTTTCATACCTACAAATGTTAGAAATATTCTTATTCTTATTATTCTTAAATAAAATAAAATGATCAATTGCATTTAATTTTCTGTTTCCTAGAAAATAGTCTAATGATAATGATACTTAGCCTTTATTTATCAATCTTATAAAAATCATAAGAAAATAGTCTCGCTGAAATCATTTATTTTACACAAACTAAGTGACAATCGAATCAGTCAAGCTATCTAAGGATCATTAACGATCTATAGATAGCTCAACTGATTTAGGTCACTGCCCGTCGGATTGCTTTAACTGGCTTAAATACCTACGAGTATAATATAACAAGCTTATCTCTTTATTCTCATTTCACGAATTAAAACACACATACCTATAATCTGCACGCTGCGGAGAAATAAATACCTAGAATTTATAAGGATAACTCAGACTCTAGATCATTCGCTAGACTCTCTAGTCCATGAACATCCACGTGATCCATCCATGTTCCATCAACCATCGAAGCTAATCGACTTTCAGAAGAGCACGTGCATGTAAATTCAGTTTCCAAACGAGCAAGCTTGGTTGCATCATGAGCACAATTTCATAACCAAATTGAAGATATTTTGGGATGGTTGTTGGAATTCAACGAAGAACTTGGAAAATTGCACTGCGTTTTATTAAAAGTAACCGTTCAGTGAAAAAGGCGGGACATGAACAGAAAACAGTGTTGCCAATGCAACATACTAAAAATAATCAATGGAGCCAACATAATGAAAACAATATGGATGCGTTCTCATTTACCAACACAAATAACTGATCTTTGAGATAGAAATACTTTTTAATATAAAATAAAGATTGTTACTATAAAAACACCCTTGCCTTACCTTTTAGTCAAATCGCTTCTCTCCATACCTGGTCTGGACAAAATCGCTTCTAAGCGATAAGACCGGCCTTGTGTATTTATTTCTAAGGTATTTTTTGAGATTTATGTGTACAATAAAGAACTTTCATTCATTCATTCAAACAAATATGGCCTCAACTGTTTCCCTATTAAGATGCAATAGACATTCTCTTAGATCTTTTCAGATGCTTCGAAGATTTGAATAGCATTTCCAAGTAGGTACATTTTGATTTGCCGATATTTTCAGAAGAACTCCATACATTACAAGTTGCAAGCCCAAGGTTAATAATTGGTTTCCTCACGGTGTTTTCCATCACCGTTAAGAGCTTGTGCTACTACGAATATAAATTTTTCGAAACAAAAAAACCAGTGATGCTCGGTCAGAATTCGAACCCTCAAATGAGAAGGTCATCACATCTCATGAAACCAACACGTTCTTATATAATATTTAGGTAGTTGTTTGTTTATCACTTCAAAATGTCGTCCGACCATCTTTTCAGCAGTCTTCCTCTCTTTCTTTTGGTATTGTATCTCGGGGTTTAAGCAGATTGCGGGACCACTGTGGCTGCGAATGACAAGGAGTAGATCGGAGTGGAAGCGGTTGGAGGAAGCCTATATGTAGACAGGACACGCTGAGGAGTAGCCGGACTGGTGTGCAAAATAGAATTAAGAAAAAATGTATAACTTTCAGTATTGAAATTGAAATTATCACTTCTGTTTTTCCTACACATGTTTGTAAACAAGTCAGCTCGCATAGAAACAACAGTCATTCTAAATTTTAAATCCCGAAGTCTAGAAACTTCTTTGACCGTTGGAAGGTCAAGGGTATACGTGTGTCTCTTGTATATTACGTAATAAATAGACTTATTGAATCAACTCTCTTGAGTGCTCTACATGGTGAAGTGAGTAAATCAGTTGGTATTGTAAAAGCAGCAGTTTATAGTTTTGCCCGTCGCTAAAGTCTAACTTTCATTGAGCCGGAAAATCCTTTACGCAGCCTAAGTCGTCAACGGTAATAAATAATTATGAGTATACTCATAAATGATATAAAATACAGTTTGCTACGACCACATTCTGGAAATCTAAAAATACATCTGCTATTAAAACAATCCCGCAACTCAAACTATATTAAGGCATTACCAGGTAGCCCAGAAACCTAACATTATTTATTTTCTCTGTACTTAAGATTACGTTATCAATAAATAATACATTATTATGAATATCTGGACCAAGCTTACCCTTGATTTAATATTAGTTAGATATCATTGAAACCCTGCTTATTATAGAATACGGTTCAAAATTGAATAATATGATTTAACATTGTGCCGATCGATTCGAGCAATACGTGGTATCTGAAAAATGTAGCAACAAACAATTTTGCATCGCAACTGAAAAATACCTTTATATTTATGTGTCTAAGGTGCATATTTAAAAGACAGTGTACAGTATATAAGACATTTTGTGTGGTGAAGTAAGGTATTGCGCGTAGAATATTGCGCAGAGGCCGCTGAGGGTCGATGCCTCCGCCAGACACGTGAACAAACCGTTAGCCAGTGTTGCTAGATCAGCTCATTTGGCTAGATCTATCCAATTTTATGCACACAACGCTTGTTATATTTTTATTAATAACATCAAGTGACATAAACAAAATGACGAATATATCATTTAGGTAGTTTGTTTATGAATGAAAGAGATGCTTTAAAAACCCGTTTGTATGAAAAATTCTAGCTATTTAAAGGAAGAAGATAAATACCAAAAATTTTCAGTTTTTTTTTTTTTATTAGTTTAAATCTTAAAACCAGAAACTTTAAAATCGCGTTCGTTCAAGTAATTCATCATTTCAGGTGAATACAGCGAAGAGCGGGAAAAAGCTGGCAACAGTGACGTTCCACGACAAACCTCAAACATACGGAAAAATCATAGAGGAGCGACAGCAGTTGGGAAAAATGATATAACAGTACTGGAAAATGCGGAAACCAACTTGATTGACAATTGAAGCTTCAACATATTTCTTGTATCAAGTTTTCCGGACTTGTTGTATCATTGTCACATACTACTTGGGTTGCAAGCTACATACAAATTATTTTATTTGCTAAATCTTGTATTTGAATTCGGAGTATTCAATAATTCATAAGTGGGTCACGTGTCCAATACGAAACACAGCACTTTCAATCCAAACTCGTTGTACTTACATGAGTTCACGTTTGTTCCCCAGTAAATTAGTGTGTGTGAATCGAGGGACCACACATAAGTGTTGTAACTTTTATTTCTCTTTCGATTTGCTGTTTCTTTTCATTTGCTTCAAAGTTCAAAGTGCTTCAAAGTTTTTTAAACATTATTGTGCAGTATTTGCTGAACCGCCAATCTTTTAATTCTTACACATACTTATTATTAAGGTTAATCATGGTTGTAAGATGACATGAGTAAGAAAGGAGTGAGATGACATGAGTAAGAAAGGAGTGAGTGTTGAGATGACGGCTGATAGAGGAGAATGGAAGAAGAACACATGTTGTGCCGACCCCACGCAATGTGGGAAAAGGGCAGGAAGATGATGAATCATGGTTGTAAGGATAATCCGTACATGGTTTTTTTATATCTGCTATAAAAAAATCTGTACCATTCTATCCGCAACTTTAATCGTATACTCGGATGAATTTATTCGATTAACAATTAATCACTTAATTTAATTCAATTTAATCGAATCCATGTTTCCGAAAGACGTGTGAATTGTGATGCAGATCTTTTTTTCCTATTTGAACCAAATCGGCTGAAAAGAGGAGATAACAGTTGATAAGGATGAGTGGAAAAGGAAGTCCCGACCACTTAAAGTGGGAGAAAGACAGAAAGCAAGAACAGTTTAAAAACAAATTAAAATAAATCCATTTTTTTATCTATTCAATGCAAAAGTAATAAAAGCAAAGTACAATTGAAGCTCGTTGAAGTCTTTTGTAAGGCAGATTGGAGTGTATGCTTATTATATGGTTATTATTCAACAAAAAATTAAAAGAGGGTTACAAAAATATGAAATATTGTTTTCTTCTGGACTGTAATATTTTACTCTTTTTTTACAGCGCTCATCATCATTCCCTTGCCCTTATCCCACGCTAAGTGGGGTCGGCACAGCATGTTCCTCCATTCACTCCTATCGCTCAACTTTTCATCCACTCCTTTAATTTTCATATCCTCTCTCACACAATCCAAATATACCTTCTTCGGCCTTCCTTTACTTGCATACGTCCCAGTCACACTCATATTCATAACTCTTTTGGTAACATGGTTTTCATCCCTCATAACGTGTCCATATCATCTCAATCTAGCACTCCTTACCTTTCGGAAACGACGCCACTTTCATACTTCCTCTAATATAATTTTTTACAGCGCTCATGAAGGTACCAACATAATCATTTTACTTATCAGCATACCCTACTTTGATAGATCATCGAAGCTAAAGTCACAATGTGGATGGAAGGCCGCTAGTCAATATAACATCCGTATGAATTAGTGCCATCTCACGGAGTTTTTAGGTCACATCAAGGCCTTGATTATAGCTTAGCGACTTTATAGCCTGGACTGATAAATAAAAAGTACTCTCCTAAGTACGGAAGAGTTATATTGAGATCGCTAGTTAAAACAACACTTCATCTGAATAAGGAAAGATCAATTCAAGGAAGTATGATTCAACATGGAAGTAGGTCGGGTGGACTGTATAAGACAGTATAAGTAAGAATTTCATTCGAGATCTTCCAGAACAGTAGTGATTCATTTTAATAAAAAAAGAAGTAAACAATTAGTGAGTAGGTAAGTAAATATAGAAAAATTTGCCAATTTTTATGTAGGTCAAACATGAGAAAGGGTAAACAAAAAAATTGATACGTACCTACTTACTTATAAAAAAAATGCAAAACTGTTACTTAGGGATTTTGTATATTAGGTACTTTATCAAATAAGATAGATGAAAAGAAAGAAAGAAATTAAAAAACAACAAAATGAATAGAATAACTGTAAAATCTAGTACCTAAATTGAGAATTCAAAGCCCTTGGACTTCAAGGAAAGAGAATAATGTTGTTGACAACTCCTGACCGATTTGTTAACATGAATACGAATGGGAGTCAATGTCTTACAAATGAATCAGCTACGTAGTGGAAAAATATTAGCGGGATATGGTCTCCGAGTGAACCTGTTTTATTTTGGCGTACAGATTATATTATAACATTACGATTATGGATCATTAAAGATTTTGAAATACATCCTAAAAATTACACCACCAATTGCATTTGGGACTTGAACCCGCGAACTTCATTCGCGATCACCACGGATCGTTGAATGGGAAAGCCCCGCTTGGGTGCAATTTGGGGTTGCATTTATTAAAGAAACTTTTTTTATTGTGAGCGGTGAAACACTGCTTTTGGATCCTCGTAAACTTCTATTTTGCCTCTATTGACGCATATGTTTTCTGTTGAAAGTAAATACCACGACTAGCAACTCAAAAAATGTTGTTCGTTTGGCCTGATCCTAAAACCAGAGCATGCGCAAGGAAATTGGCGCAACCAACCTGAAAGACAGGATTAGCAACTGTATCAAAAAATTCGAAATTTGAAAGAGGGTTTTTTTTTTTTTATTTCAAGTTTGAAATGAAAGTGGGGTTTTCCCAGTGTGGGGCCAAAGTACCTACAGCTTCCCGTTGCGTGTTACTGTAGGCATAGATTGCCTTAATGTATGTAAATCGTCTTGTGCACGAAAGAAGCCTCTTTGAGGTGAGGACCACTATAAATCAAATTCTCTCTAATTCCATATGCTAAGTGCTCCCCTAATCTATAGATATCACATCATAGACACACTAATTAATACACTTATTATACGGCATTATCGGTCAGCGTCACCAATTGGTTACCCCCCATAAATGGTTTTTAACCTGATCGCACACTTGTCCGCGCCGCAGTCATTTTTCTCTACAAAAAATGCTGATGACGTCAGAAAATGCGGCTCGCTTCTGACGTCAGCAGCATTTTCTCTATTGAAGTGACAGTTTGGCGCGTTCGGCTCCGCTGGACTGTGCGACCACCCTTAAAAGAGTTCCTTGTGCAGGGATAGCAGTTAGTGACTCTGACTATATATTAAAGTATTATTATGGGTAAATAACTTCGTAAAAGTAGGAAGCCCTGAAGGCCTCCATCATGGACGACTTTAAAGAGGCCCATCATTTAATGTGTTTTTGTCCCACGAGTAACGTTAATATTGTGGGACATTTCAACCATTACTGGGTAAACTTCTAAATAAGTAGTATTGTTTCTCACGCCGCTGATTCATAGCCAACCAAAAGTAAGTGCTCGAGCGCCCTCATTTTTTGCCAAAAACAACTCTGAGGGCATTACCCCGTACCTCTTTGAAAACAACATTTTACCTTCTAGTGGGCGAATCAGAATTCATAGATTTATTCTTTGACCCAAATATATTGTTTTGGTGTTTATAAACTACTGATACTTAAATAAAATAAATAAATAATGCTGGACTTTCACACAGCATCATCTAGCCCTAAAGTAAGCAGAGCTTGTGTTATGGGTACTAAGATGACTGATAGAATACTTATATACTTTTTGTTCGTAAATACATACATATTATACATAGAAACACCCAGACCCGAGACAAATATTTGTAGATCATACAAACATACTTGGTAAGTATTCGTAATTAAAATATTTTAATGAAAGTTTGGAGTATTCGTATTAAAAGACAAACCATTATATTAAAGTATGAAGTCAAGTTCATTGTAATTTAATTTTTCTCGAGCCTCCAATATAATCAACTAAGCAAAAACTTTATAAATTACAGATTCGATCACCGCGCAGCCGCAAAACCAAAAGTAATTTAATATGAAGCTGAAATTATGCAACCTCTTTTTGTAGAGAAAGAATCGTGTCGTCCGCCCACCGAAGGCTTTTGGGTCCAATCTTCGGAGACAAAATATTGAAGACAGCGTGTCTAACTGATATGATCATCGACACCTCCAAGGAAAAAGGATTTGGATAATTATAAACTTCTTCAACTAGGAGCCGTATTGTTTTAGTGATAGTGGGTCTAGCCTCGATCCTCTATGGTGGAAGTAACGTTGTGCGAAAATACACAAAAGATCTGAAAAACTGTCTACCGCGCCTTGGGGATACAGAGATCAAGTTAGTTTTTTTGTTTGTAAGTTCTTCAAGAAAGCGCTGTCATATATTTCATCTCCACCCAAGGCCTTACACTAGACATTGGCTTCGATTTAGAGTGTCGCGGTCATCGTCCTCCCCCCGCCACGACCTCTTTACTGAGCGAGGGCTTAGCGAATGGGGCCCGCATGTCCATATAAGAAGGTAAACGAACTTTTTTGAGCAGATCCAACCAGTGCCCTGGTTTTTTGAAAATAGAACCTCGCACAACCTCCTCTATCCTTGGGCGCACTTAAAACCTCTTAGAGCACTGGTTGATTAGAATAAACAACAAGAAAAAAAGAAGACCACTGTCCTTCCATTTTCAAAACTTGATAAAGACCGGTAGCCTTATTGTTAACTTGAAATCCATCCCCAATTGAGCTCAACCAATCACACAATACGAATATGACGTGTTAAATATGACGAATATGAAGTGCGAGTTTGGGGACTGCATCGAAGACTAGGTTGAGTTGTCTGTGGACTGCATCATCACAGTCATTTGTTTCGGCTCTAGGTGATGTGGTACTGGTACTAGTTTTGTATACACACAGGGAACTCTAGTGACTATATTTTTCGGAAAACAGGACAGGCTCATGACTGTCTCCGAGGCGCGGTAGACGCTCTGGAGCGTCTACCCTTTGGTTTTCAAGAAGTGGTAACACAAACACTAATCTTTAACCTTGAGAAACGGTCATGGATGTGGTATGGTAGAATGACGACCTCTGTAGCGCAGTGGTCGAATGCCCACCTGCAACGCAGAAGATTGTGGGCTCGATCCTCGCTACACAAGCTCTTTGGGGCTAGATGGTGCCGTGAGACAAAGTCTAGCATTATTTATTTCTTTATACTGATGTAAAATGTGCACTCAACATCCGTTATATATCAAATCAAAATTGAAATGTAATTATTTCGTGACTAGCATCCCATATTGCACAATAGTGTTTAATTGGATCACAATTAATTCACCAGCGATTTGCTCCAGTTGTTAACCATTTAGTTTTTACTCTTTGAAGTACAGTTACGTTGCCAAGTTCTGGTGAGTTTAGCTTTGTTTTATCAAGAAACGATAACCGTCACGTGAGGACCGCTGATTCGGAAATTAAAAAAGTTTTTAATAAAAAAATACCTTAAGTACAAGTAATGCTATATCTTTGTTTGAGAATAGATTAGCGGATTGTTGTTGTTTATATATTTCCTTACCATTTTTAATATCTTACAATGGACTTCCGCAAAGTCACGCCTGAATCAATTCAATATATCTTCTCCTATAAAAAAATATTAAAAATTAATGGTTTCATTTATGCACTTGCCCAATTTAAGCAAAGTTGCGCAACACGCGTTGTAGGTACCTAATTTCTCTAGCAAACAATAATATTGATGCAAAGCTGATATTTGTACTGTGTGCTCACCTTTGGATCAAAAACTCGTTCGTAAAAAATTTTATGCACTATAACACGATTAGGGAAGGGGTTGATTGGGGTCTGTCAACGGGCCATGGAGCGTAGTATCCTAGGTGTAAAACTGTCAGACCGCGTGCGGAACAGTATACTACGCTCTAAAACCAGAATTGTTGACGTTTGTGAGAAAGCCGACAGCCTGAAGTGGAACTGGGCCGGACACGTCTGCCGCATGTCGAACGATTTGTGGGCAAAACGAGCCACACAGTGGACCCCACAAAATATGACGCGCAGACGTGGAAGACCTAGGATGAGATGGCGGGACGAGCTGGACTCTCACCTGAGAACTTGGCCTGTTGCTGCGTTAAATCGCGAAGAGTGGAAGGAGGGAAGGGAGGCCTTTGCCCTGCAGTGGGACGACACGGGCTAAATAATAATAAAAAAAAAAAAATAACACGAGCTTTTAACGGTGAAGAAAAACATCGTGAGGAAACCCGCAGTTTAGTCACCTCCACACGTATTTACGTCTTCTTTCCTGTATAGCTTAAGCCTGTGTACAGCATTAGCCAACGTGGCTCTCGATGGTCTATTTCACACCGCTACATTACGGGCGTTCTTTCAGCAAATCAAAGCTTAACAATGAAATTGATTAAATCGTCTTAAATTGCGGGGAGTTAATAACCTTTTGGACATACTTCAGGTACTTGAACTTGCGCAGTCTTGAACGGAGACTTGATTTATGTGCTTTTAGGTTTAGCATGATTGATAGCGATCAAAAGGCTTACAAGCGGTTCGTATGTGCTAGTGACCAACACTGGCGACTAAGCAGATGTTATCTTTTAAAGTTCGAGTTATTCACGCATACCTAATTATTTTTCTCTTTCTAAAAATCCGTTATTTTCATTGAGTTATGGGATTGAGTAGGCCATGTCTGCATGTTGGATGCATGAGAGCTAAAACCAAAACAGCCCCCCTAGCCATGACACAAATCGCAATAGAAGAGAAATAGAATCGACAGATAACGCTGAGACTCCACCGGCGTCTTACGGCATTAGTTTTCAAAAATTCATACATTTTATGTCAAGTATCGCGGCACGTGAGTACCTGTCTCTATGTAAATCGTCAGGTTGACATAATGCCAATTTGTCAAACTGACGATTTGCCTTCTGAAAGAATTAGTCCATGACAATGATGTTGTATACTAGTCCATGACCTAAAATGTTAATGTCTGGAGAGGAGGGGAAAGGAGGCTTTGAGAGACAAATAAGGTCTAAAATTCGAACTCACGACCTTCTGTTTTGTTAAGGTTCACTACGCTGACAAGCCTCGTATCTAATATGCGCATATTTTACTGCTTCCGTTAATTTGTGTGGGCGCCCGCATATACTCGCACCTATTTTTAACATCAGTTGACAATGATCGCTGCATAAGGTAAATAAGCTTATCGCTATTTTCAATATTCATGCAATAGGAGTGAAAACTCGGGAACTTTCCGTTTTATTTCTATTATTAGGTTTGCAACAAAAATATTACACAGTTTTTACTCTGTTATATGTAATTGTAAACATCGAAACTTACCTAACTTCACACTTCAACAACATTATGTGATAGCTATGAATAAAACCAGCAAAAAATGCATTGAATATCAATCTTTGCAAATTAAGGTAAGTTTTTTCATAAATAAGTCATTTATTTTACAAAAACGGCACCAAGACAACAATTAAGCAATTTATTGTTGAGATATAGCGATTATAAAGGTTGATAAAGTATAAAAATAAGTATTCAAAATCTTATTATTTCTTAGTTTAATTTTTTTTTATTTGTGCATAATATAGTTGAAATTTTAATTAAATAATTTTAATAATCTAACTGTACTCGCTCGATGTAAAATTTAATACCTCCTATAATTATAATAACATTTAACATTAAACTAGTTTGTAAGGAATATCATTTTTGCATGACAAGATTGTACCTATATTACGCTGGTGGCTCTAAATAAATAAATAAAAACATACTCGTAGGTACTAGACTCACTTGAGTAAAAAGAACTCACACTCAGCATTCCACCATCTTACTTACCAATGGAATTGAACAGAGAACTCACATCATCAATTAGTCTGTTGTTAATTGTTACAGCGAACAAAGACAATCTTGTAACAAACTTTGAGGTTATATTCATAATTCATCAACAAGGCATGAATGTATAGCATGGGGAGCCCTAAGTAGGGCATGGGTTTAATAAGTACCGATTTTTTGAGGATTTCCTCTAACCACCCTTCAAGCACATCTTCAAATATTTACTGACTCATACCTTATAAGAATTCAATATGCTAGGACGTGCCTCTGACCTTATTTATTTATTTTTAGCCTGCTTCGTCCCACTGCAGGGCAAAGGCTCCCTCCCATTTCTCCACACCTCTCGATCTTGAGCCAAACTGTGCCAGTCATCTGTATGACTGTCGAGATCGTCCCGCCATCTTCTCCGGGGTCTGCCGCGACGCCGCCTGGTATTAGGGGCCCAATCTGTTGTTATTTTAGCCCAAAGATTGTCCGGCATCCGAGCCACATGTGGCCTCTGACCTTAGACATCTTAAAAATGTCATCATCTCCCTTTGCAAAACTAGTGACATAAGATCTGAGACAAGGGTCCCTAATGATTCACATAACGTCTCTTATCCTATTTTTAATTCCCATACTGTATTTGGTACTAATATTAAATTGTCCTAATGATTACTCGACATAACAATACTACACCTAATTAACAATAGTCATAGTATTAGGTGAACATAACATTAAATAGTCATAAAATCACATCTCCTAACATACGGTAATCCTAAAGTTATAAGCCCTAACAATATTTACTCCTAAAGTTATAAGCCCTAACAATATTACTCCTAATAATCAAACATAATAAAAATTGAAATCATAATAGCATTAAATCCTAAAAAAATACCATATATACCCAAATAGATTCCTAACTATGTCAACTTTGTAAGGTTTAATAAATTAACTAACATAACTTCGGGTTCGCTATGTTTTCCAATAAACCCACTTTTACTAATTGCGTTTGCTATAACTTCAGCAGCTATAACCGAAAAAACGATTGTATAAATAAAATACTAGACTTTTTTCTACCTATAACAAGTTTAATATAATAAGGTTTAAGAGAAACAAGTCGGTTCTGGCACTCGCCGGCCGCTACCGCGGCACGCTTCGCTCGGCTCGTGCATGGTTTGGTCCCTATTGAAACCATGCTCGTCGCTACGCTCCTCGCAACCTATTCTACAGGTCTGTTAGCCTGTTATGGCAACACGATAAATTTACAGAAAGTTCCTATTTAGAGCAATTATAATTTTATGTAATATTTCAGTTATATTTATAATAATTATATAAACTGCACAATATAGCAATATTAAACTATATTAAATGATACAATTATAACAAAATAACTCAACTTTATATACTATATAATATAACTTTATATAACTATAAATAGTATTTATTAGGATAAATAAACATTAGGACGATCAAAAATAGGACAAAATAGTTTATGCAACTTAACAATAGTAATAATAACTATTATGATAACATATATTAGGAGTTGAGACGAATATGTAAATATAATGGTATGTCTTTAATATATTAGGACAAAATATATGTATGTCAGTTTAAGTCTATGGAAATTTAACAGTATGACTACAGTATTTTAGGACTAGTATGTTATGTGTATTTATATTAGGACAATTAACATTATGTAAATCGACAGGATCCCCTGAGACAATCCACCAGAACTGTAATGCACGGTCTGAATTCAAACCCACGACTTAAAGTTCTGGTGCTTCCTACTAGACCGAATCGTCTCAGCAGGTGTAGCTGATGAGTAATGGAAAATAGCAATTTCAAAGGAATGACGTCAGCCCGGTCACCCACCCGGTCTCAACAGGTCGTTGCCACAGCCACCGGTAGCCGGACCATGTCTATCAAACACTTCCGGCTTTTTATTTATTGGTTTGATTTTATTATTTAAAAACACAGTTAATTAACTACGTTTATTCATATTTAATTTGCATACTACGAGTATATCCCACAACTCGGCAAAGGTCTCCTCCTAAATTTTTCACTGCTCCCCTTATCCCACCATTCTTTCTACAATACTCTGCTCTTGTATTACTTTTACTCGCAAAACTCAAACTCTCAATTTTAAATATAAACTTAAGGGGCATACTCTCGCTAGGGAGTCTTCCGTACGTGATTTAGGCGTTATTCATGATAGCAAGCTACTGTTCGATAAACATATTAATTCTATAGTCTCAAAAGCGTACAGAGCCCTAGGTTTTATCTTTAGGACTTCAAAGGATTTCACTAACATCAAAACACTGAAAATATTATTCTGTACATTTGTTAGAAGCAATTTGGAATATGCATGCCAGATTTGGAACCCCCGGTATGCTATTTATGAACATCAAATTGAACGAATACAAATGAAATTTATTCGTTTTCTCAACTATCGCGCGAGGAATGATCTACATGGCTATGAGACAGCATGTAGGAAATATCATCTCCTACCCTTAGTAATTCGTCGCGAGATTGCCGATTTTACTTACCTAAGCAAAATAGTGTCTGGTCAGGTTGATTGTCCTGAGTTGCTCAGTAGGCTTCGGTTCTATGTTCCTAACAGATCCCGCAGGAGTATTCCTACTTTCAGTCTTGAAATAGCATCTACTAATTACCGTTGCAATTCTTATCTTTGGCGTGTGTGCGATAGCTACAATAATGATTATGCTAGCAGATTTGACATATTCAACTGTAGCATTACGGGATTGAGGCGCTTGATGAGTTCCCAGTTTTTTAATTAAGTAGGTTACTTAAGTTGCTAATTAAGTTAAGTTATCGTCCTAGTTCTTTACCCTTGTTAAAAGGAATGTGTGTTAAATACCTCTGTAAAACAATTAAATCAATGTAGTGTAAACCTCTGTCGTTAGCTTGCACCAATTTTTCTTTGTGCTCAATATTTGTTAACACTAGTTCTAACTGTGAAAACTTATTATTAGCCTTCTGTTACTAACAACTCTTGCTTATTATGTTTTTATGTGCTGTTAGTTTTCCACAAATAAATAAATAAATAAATAAATAAATAAATACCTTATTTATTAATAACAATAAAATTATTTCTATTTTTTAGTTATTTCCAAGCATGGTGGACAATGTGGACATCCACTTACATCTTGAGGCATTCAAGATTATGTGAAGATGTCTGGGCAAAGGTCAAGCAACAAAATAGGACTGACACGGCATTACATATTTGCATTAAGTTAAAATTTCCGTAACGATTAAATTGGTACCATGCTAAAACCATAAGTCTAACCATAGTCAATTTTTAATTTCCGCAAACATACAATAATAATACAAATTAATAATTTTTACTCTGAAATTGTTCTAATTACTCTATATTTATTATTGTATTATTTTTTTTAGTTAACTTATTGTTTCCTACAGCTAGGCACAATATTCCACTGGCCTCTATCTTTTATTCTACGAATAATTATTTCATTCAAATTTTTTATTAATTTATTCTGAAAAAAATATTTCGTTTTACTGATTAGAACACAAATAATCAACTAAGTTCACGTTATTTTTCAATGAGTAAATAATGAACTGCTTACCTTCAACTGTGAAACACCTAAATATAAAATTGAGTATTCATGAGCCATTGAAACAGGTGGCAATGTCCCAATTGCAAATGTTCGGGTCATGAGGCGAGTAACAATAGACCATCGTACCTTTTAAATTGTTTCTGGATTTAGTAGAAAAATCCGTAAATCTAGCGAATAAGCCAAAAAACTAACATACTTAAAATATAATTAATTCATTCATATTATAAAGAGGAAAGATATGTTTGGATATGTTTGTTTGTATGTTTGTTTGAATTGAATAGGCTTCGAAACTACTGGATCAATTTGAAAAATTCATTCACCATTCGATTCCTACATTAATCCTAATGAACATAGGCTATATTTTATCCCCGGAAAGTGAAGTTTTCCCGAGGGACCGCGGGTAACACCGCGACGGACAGCTAGTTTCTTATAAAGGTCCGAACAGAGTCACTATCAAATACCTATTATAGTTTTTTACTTACTCCTTTGACGCAGTGACCCAAAGTGAGTCTTGGCCTCCGATACGAGAACTCACTACTTATAGTTATACTACTTATAGTTTTTTAGGCAATATTTTTTGTAGGCTCTTGTAGACTCTCAAAAACTATTGCCACAATTTGTAATTCTATGATCTATTATTATGCCGCACTCATTTATCAAACACTGTACTTTTTTGTAAAAATTAGGACCCTTACTTGACATAAAGTTATGTCATGCAAAACCTATGAATAACTATACAAATTATTTTATGCTTGACATAACTTTATGTCAAGTTTATTAGACATTTAAAACAGCGACATCTGGCCCCAAAGTAAGCAAAGCTTGTGCCACACGATATGTCACACTTACACCTGGTTTCTCGAAAGCTTTTCATGTTGATAAACCGATTAAACTTGGTCCTCATTGGTTGAATAACAGATTTGAACAATGATTAGTTAATTTTAAAGATGATTTGCATTCGAGAAACCGGCCGTAAGTATCAAAAATATATATAAATAATGCTGGACATTTCACTCAGCATCATCTAGCCCCAAACTAAGCAAAGCTTGTACCTACTATGGGAACCTGATAACTGATATACTACTTATATACTTTTTGTTTGTAAATACATACATATTATACATAGAAACACCCAGACATATGAGTGATCATCAAAAAACAACGCGTCAAAATGGTTAAAGACACTTTGTCTGCTACATTGTTGGTCTTGCCCAATCATTAATTAATTGTTTTGAAATAACCCGATAGAAAAAAAAACAATTAGGTCAACCTTTTGCTCAATCACATGCAGTTGAATACAATAGGGAGGGAAAAATATTACAAAACCTTTATAAAGTGTACCTAAGTATTGATTTTATGGAATAAACTGCGGCATTTAAAAGACCTAACCAACGATACCCCACACAATATGGAAAAAAGTTCAACCCAAGGCGCGGTTGACACTTGACATTCTCTCTAAAAAAAAAAATTCGTACTTTGTTTTATTCTATTTCCATGATGTCTAAGTACGGGAAAATGTCTGTGTTGTATTCTGTTTTATGTAAAGGATCCAAAAGCCAAAATCCAAAAGTGCCGGCCAAAAAAAGTGCTGTATTCTGATAGAACACGTCAGCTACAGCTTTGGTGCCATATTAACAAATGCTAAGGCCGACATGATGTCCTTTAAGTAGCGACGTTTCTGTCAGTAAATCTAGATAATAATAATAATAAATAATAAATAAATAATGCTGGACTTTTCACACAGCATCATCTAGCCCCAAAGTAAGCAGAGCTTGTGTTATGGGTACTAAAGATGACTGATATACTACTTATATACTTTTTGTTTGTAAATACATACATATTATACATAGAAACACCCATACCCGAGACAAATATTTGTAGATCATACAAACATTGGTCCCGCCGCGGGGATCGAACCCGCAACCTTTTGCGTATAATCTAAGGTAATACATTCCTTAGCATCTCCGACGATACATGAGAGTGGACGCAGGAACCTCCACACAAATCATGAAAAGGATGACATAGGTGAAACAAACAGACGATGACTTAGTGAGAGTGGAGGAAAGAACTCGATGACATAAAATATACACCAAACAGACAGTATTCAGCCTAACCTAGAAAGAAAATGGTGTCAGGTCGTCTCCGTAGTTCTGGGACAGACATCAATATTCATGCGCTATTGTGGTGGCCAACTCACTAATATACACCTTGACATACACTACAATAGCCATGTGTGCGCCAAATTATATGTTTTCAAAATAGATATACATTTCTGATATTGAAGAAAAATAAATAAATAATGCTGGACTTGTTACACAGCATCATCTAGCCCCAAAGTATTCGTTTGTGTTGGATACCTACAACATGACTGATATACTACTTATATAGTTTTTTGTTTGTAATACATACATTTTATACATAGAAAACACCCAGACCCGAGGCAAATATCTGTAGATCATACAAACATTTATCCCGTGGCGGGGATTGAACATCATCATGTAAGTTTTTTTCAGTTGTCAGGTTTCTTGACAAGACTTTATCTAACTACTATACTTAACCACTTATTAGATTAGCCATCTTTCTAAGAATTTTGTCTTAAAAATATAAAAACGAGCGCCGTTCATCCTTTCGCAAAATCTCAAATCTTTAATGATCCTGGAGTCACCTGCCTAAGCAATAAATATTTGTCACGTCTTAGTTCACCTCAATATTGAACCCTTTCCCAACTTATTAGGATTCAAAACTGCTTGTCTCTTTATTCGTGCGTGTTTGAGCTAATAATTTATAATTAGCCTAAATGACTCAAAATATTTTGAATATTCTGCAGGTGAAGCCGGTGGTGGCAGGCAGATTCCTTTACTTTTTATTTTTAATTTCTGACAAATAAGACTTATAAAATATGGCCTAATCGTTTAGAAATTAGGTACAGTCATGTAGAAAAGGCCGTCTGATTCAGTTTTAATTATTTTAGAAGAATTAATTTTGTGTTGTCTTTTCTTCAATAGTGGGTCGTAATTCAAATCTTGTGCATCGCAGTTTATTTGAGCTTAATCAATGTTTGTCAGAGACAACAGTGACCATCAAAGTTTGTCGTCAACTGTACCTATTACCGAAAATATCATTAAGTATTACAAATTTTCCTTTTTGTCATTTAATTGAGAGTTGTAATTTATCAATGAATGTTATCAGATGCATTTATTTATTTGACAAATTGTTTCATTATATTAACTGCTTCCAACTGGCATCTGGATCAGTAGAGCTCTTCTTCTTCTTCCTGCCCTTATCCCACTAAGTGGGGTCGGCACAACATGTTTCTTTCTTCCATTTCCCTCTATCACTCGTCATATCAGAACTCACTCCTTTCACTAACATATCCGCATTCACACAGTTCATCCATCTTTTCTTAGGCCTACCCCTACCGGTATATCCATCCACATTCATACTCATCACTCGTCGTGTTATATGACTTTCATCCCTCCTCATGACATGCCCATACCACGCCAACCTTCCACTTCTCAATTTGTCAGTCACTGGCGCTACTTTCAAACTTCCCCTGATGTACTCATTCCTTATTTTGTCCATTCTAGTTACTCCACACATCCATCTCAGCA
The DNA here is from genome assembly GCA_963565295.1 of Epirrhoe alternata. Classification (NCBI taxonomy): domain Eukaryota; kingdom Metazoa; phylum Arthropoda; class Insecta; order Lepidoptera; family Geometridae; genus Epirrhoe; species Epirrhoe alternata. The sequence goes on along the minus strand of OY751381.1, from coordinate 2,789,572 downwards.
TTCTCATCTCTGTCGCATGCACTCTTCTTTCATCCGTCACTTTGGTTGCCCAACACTCTGATCCATACAATACGACAGGTCTAATGATCGATTTGTATATTTTCCCCTTGAGTTTAAGGGGCATCTTCTGATCACATATAACACCAGAGACCTGTCGCCATTTCATCCATCCCACATTCATTCTATTTTTGATGTCCCGATCAATTTCGCCGTCGTTTTGGATAAAAGAGCCAAGGTACCGAAAGTCGGTGCAAGCTGGTAGGGATACACCGTCTAAGGCGATTGGAGAGAAACTGGAAGGACCACCAAAGTCACAGAACAGATGTTCAGTTTTGGTCCTACTGATCTTTAAGCCGACGTTTTCCAGTCTCTCCCGCCATTTTTCCAGCCTGCTCTGGACCTCGATTGCATCTTCACCTACAAGAACAATATCGTCCGCAAACAGCATGCACCAGGGTGCCTCCTCCTGTATGTCTGATGTCAGAGCATCCATTACCAGGAGGAACAAATAAGGGCTTAAAGCCGATCCCTGGTGCAAGCCTACCGCAACATTGAAATTGTCTGTAATTCCGGCCTCGGATCGGACATGTGTACTCGCTCGCCCGTACATAGCTTGAATAAGCTTTATGTACTTCTCAGGCACTCTCTTAACTTTCATCGCCCACCACAGAACCGCCCGGGGTACCCTATCATACGCTTTCTCCAAGTCCACGAACACCATATGTAAATTTCTGTGCGCACGCCTGTATTTTTCACAGAGCTGACGTAGCGCAAATATAGCGTCCGTGGTACCGCGCCCAGGCATAAACCCAAATTGGTTCTGTGATACCTCACATTCCTCTCTCATACGTCTCGCTATAACTTTCTCCCAAACTTTCATACTGTGTGACATGAGCTTTATTCCTCTATAGTTGTTACAATCTTGTACATCACCCTTATTTTTGAAGATGGGCACCAGTGAACTGTTGCACCATTCGTCCGGGATCGCCTCTTCTTGTAACAACTTGTTGAAGAATAAAGTCAGCCACTTCCATCCATCCGCTTTCAAAAATTTCCATACTTCCACTGGTATTCCATCTGGTCCCACAGCTTTTCCATTCTTCATATCTTGCACAGCTTTCTTAACTTCATCCACACTCACTTCTTTTACCACACCAATATTTGTTGGTAGATTTTCGACCATGCCGCTCCAATCATTCTCTTCATTCAATAATTTACCAAAATATTCCTTCCAACGTTCTTTTATTCTTTCATCGTCGGTCAAAACCTTTCCTACGTCATCTTTTATACATTTGATATGAATAATATCCCTTGCATTCTTTTCTCTCTCTTTTGCTAATCTGAACAGGTCTTTTTGTCCGTGGGGGCTTTCCAGTGATTTGTACAACTTGTCTTGTACAGTAGACCTCGCCACAGCAACAGCTTTCTTAGCTTTCTTTTTACACTCCATGTATTCTGCTCTTTTATTCTCTTTCATTTGCCTATCTCCTTCCACACTTTTCCATTCTTTAAATGCATTCTTCTTTTCTTTCAATACCTTTTGTACATCTTCATTCCACCACCACGTATCCTTATCAATCTTTCCTTTTCCTTTCGTTTCCCCAAACACATCCTTCGCCACATTTCTAATGCATGTTGCCATCTCTATCCAACTCTCATTCACCGATTTCTCTGCCATGTCCTTCATCTCTATCATTCTATCTACTACTTGTTTTTGAAATTTCACTGCATACTGTCTCTTCTCAATCATATGCCATCTAGTTTTCGGCAGGGGTTTTGCTTTGCGTTGTAATTGTTTGATTATCATTTTTATTTCTAATAATATTAATCTGTGTTGAGAGACGAGACATTCACTTGGTATAACTTTGCAGTCTTTGACTACACTTAGTCTATTTCTTTTGACAAGGAAATAATCAATTTGGGTCGAATGGTTGCCACTGTTATAAGTAATTAGATGTTGATCTTTCTTTTGAAAATAAGTGTTAGCTACTGCTAGGTCAAACGCAGAAGCAGCTTGTAGCAGAGCCTCCCCCTCCGAGTTCCTGCTTCCCCATCCCCACCCTCCATGCACTCTCTCATAACCTCCACTCGTTCTTCCCACATGCCCATTAAAATCCCCACCAATGTACAGTTCCTCATTATCTGGTATACCCATCACAGTCCGATCAAAATCCTCCCAAAATTTATCTTTCACTGCTTCCTCACATCCACTCTGGGGTGCATACACACTCATTATATTTAAAACTAAATCTCCTAATACTAACTTAACAACTATTACTCTATCATTCATCCTTTTAACATCCGTCACACACTGCTTTAGTTCACTATCTAGTACAATTCCCACACCATTCCTTTTCCCATCGCTTCCACAGTAATAAAACTTGTAACCCACTCCAATTTCTCTAGCTTTCGATCCCTTCCACTTCGTTTCTTGCAGACAAGCCACATTTATTCTTCTTCTTTCTAGAACATCCGCTAACTCTCTTGCTCTTCCATTCATCGTACCTACGTTCCAACTAGCAATCCTCAATCTTACTTCCTGGACTCGCTTCTTATGTCGCACCCGTCCTTGGTGCGACAACCCTCGTCCATTTCCCACAGGCGCCGGGTGCTGCGCCTGCGCGTCGCCTCGGGGGTACGCCCTAACATTATCGCGGATCAGTAGAGCTATCTGTAGATATTATCAACTACATTGCAAAAACCGAAGCATGATTTATGTTTCGATGTTTGTGGTTCAATCACGCTTTAAACAGTGGACCAATTAATTTTGGATGGAACTTAGAATAGGTATAGATCGTAGCCTGTAATAGCATAATATTCAAAATGTTGGTACAGTCAGCGACAAAAGCTCATGAACATTTGATGTTTTAAATCTTCTATAACTTCGGAACCCGTCCGTAGATAAATATATTTTTTTAATTTTTAATAGATGCTTTGCACTGTTGCTATTATAATTTAAAAGAAGCTTTAAAGTCTCCAATTGTCCATGAACTTCCATCTTCGACTGTACCACGCAAGCAAAACCACCGGCGGAAGCTAGTTTCCAAGTATACACCGGAAAGGCTCAAAAATCAGAATAGCATAGAGGCCCTTAAACACCTTTCTATAAATAAGCCGTTCCAATCGCGTACAATGAAGATAGAATAGTCGGAACGCGGTTGGGAACGAGTTCCGTGGATGGGCAATTTCGTAACATTTCGCCTCTCGGCTGTGTCTTGGTCAGGGCCAGTCAGACCTGTCGGTAGGGTGCCCACGCGGTCGGAGTAAGTAAGACATTTTATAAGATTTTTACGCTAACGTCATATTGTTTCTGATGAACATCGAAAATGTCTGGGTCACCAAGTGGTAGTAGGTAAACTGCATCAGCATTAACACGTTGAACGCCAGCATTGAACGAGCAAAAGGAGAGGTAACAAAAAGTTGGATTTCAATACCGTAATATGAATTTGCGAACGTAGTACGCAAATAATTGAATTTTTATAGTACATTACGATATTAGTGCGTAAAGATGGTTATAACATGCGAGGCGGAATTTCAGCCCGAGCCGCAGGCGAGGGCGTAATTGAGCCGAGCATGTTATAACCAATACGCACGTATATCGTACGACGTTTTTTAACACATTTGCGAGAAAACAGAAAAAAAAAACATTTTAAATAAACTCAATCTGTGAATGCACATTGTTGCTTTCCCGCCATTTTAACAGCGCGCTAGCGCCGCCTACTGGCGCCGCGCGGCGATTAGTTCTCCTTTGAATAGCAACAGCGCGCTGCTCACTAGCTGGAGGCACGACTCCAGCTCGGCGGCGATCAGTTCCATATTTGAAATGGCAAATAATGCTGTTATGGAATTTGTATGGACTATAACATAACTATTTGCTTTGATAACACACGCGTTTGTTATGACCCGCTTTACATATCTAAAACCGGTGGAATTACATCAGCTTTACGAGCAAGGGTGTTAAAAATAATATTACAGTATCTTTTTACAAAAAAAGGATCTAAGTATTCTATCATTTATTGGGTCTTATAGTACTAACTTAACTTAAAGTAACTACAAGCTCTATCACAGTATTGTAAGGTTTGATTTACTTTTATAAAATAATGTCTAATTAAATCAGCAGAATTTATGAAAAAGTTTGCACTCGGTCACTCCGACGAAGGTGGAATGCGTAATTGACAGTAGCCAAAAATTAAAAATAGAAAAAGAGCGGCAAAAGGGAAGGAGAGCCTAGACACGGGTAGATGCATTGGGTTGCTGGATAAGATTGTAAATTGATGATTATGTTTGTAATTATGAAATAAAGAAGTATTGTCTTATTGGAATACTGTGTTTGGCCATTTCTGAGATATCCTATATCATACAGAGCTCTATATTAAGTTTGGGGCTAGGTGACGTTGTGTCCTCCAATATTTATTTATTCCTGGTACAGTTCTTAAAAAAGCACCACATCGTATTTCGATACCGCAGTGCGTTATGAATAATGCAAATTGATGGTTTCCCTACACATGAAAGAGGGGGGCAAGGAAAGGGGGGATGCGCCGGCGCAAAGCGGAACAGCAGATCGTGCTGCACCGCCGAGCGCGACCGCCAGCCTCGCCACTCGAATTGCAATACACTTGTCGTATTGTCTATGTCTACGCTAAAATGGAATACAAAGGGTGGGAAAGAGGGTAAATTATTTTGGAGGGTAGAATTAAATAAAACAAAAAAGTAAGAAAGTTTAAAACTTTATTTCATTTTTTAAATATTGAACAGGACTCAGGACTTCATCGCTTCGCTGTTGCAAAACTTTTTATTTATCGACGTTTTGGATGCCATTACATATAATTTCCTAGGCATTATAGCTATCATCATCATCATCCACAACCTGACTTTGCCCACATAGGCCTCTCTTTCTTTATGCCACTTTTTACGGTCTTGTGCCTACCTCTTCCAGATTACACCCATAAACAAGTAAAAATGACGCCAAAAGTTCAGTGCAAGATTACGTTAAAGATTTATGTCAATACAAGTCCATATCTTAAAGAAGTTCTGAAGTTTTTTACCCCAGTAAAGTCAAAGTAACGCTGAATATTTGCGTCAATATACAGTAAGACTTGCGCTTAAAGTTTAAGCCAGTAAGAGTATAAACGCTGAAGAATTACGCCAATCCAAGTTAAAAGTAAAATGACGAGTTACGGCGAGCACAAGCGGTAACCGGTTGGTAATGTTGATTCTGATGCAAGCGAGAAAGGCTTTTACTCCGCCGATCCAGCCCACACGATTCGGCTGACCTTATCGACCAGCCTTGCGGCGACTTCGTTGCTATAGCTCAGATTCTGTGGTTAGAATTGCTAGCTGAAGATGAATCGAAAGAAAATCTTACCTAATTAAAATCTTAGCCTATACTGTCTACCTTGAAATCCATTCCCAGTTGTCATCCCAATAGAGCTGCTATTGGGATGACAACTGGGAATGTATTTCCACCAATCACACAATACTATGAACAATTGAAGTCTAGGCTAGGTTTCAAATGTCAAAATGAAGCCGATGTCCATTGCCATGTGAGTTACACAATAGGGCCCTTGGTTTCAAAATGTAAAATGTCCTGCAATAGCATCTTACTAAACTAATAGGTACTACGAGTATAAAAAGAGAGGTACAATTATAAGCAAGGAGAATGTAATTCAGAACTAATGAGATAAAGCCAAAGCCAAAACATACAAACGGACGCTATATGACATTTCGCGAGTTTTATTTGTTTTCCGTTTTAAATTATATATTCGCAGTTATATTTACTATTTGCCTTTCATTTTAATTAAGCTTGTAAATGCCAAACCACATTGAAGAGCGTTTATTGGGGTGATTTCACAAACATGTTTTAAATAAATATTTTGACCCATGGAGCCGTTTTGTTAAACATAAACAGGGTCACGACTGTATCCAAAGCACGATAGATATTCTCTCAGATCTTTTATCTATGTATTCCAGATCCTTTGAAGATGTCTACCCCGTCAGAGGCATGTCACAAGCCCGTTACGTTTTGCCGTTTTGTTTCAAACAAAAATTCATCAACTATTTTATGTTTCCTTTCGCCTAAGAAAAACATCATCTTCCTGCCCTTTTCCCACATTAATGTGGCCTCGGCACAACATGTTTTCTTCTTCCATTCTACTCTTTCAGCCGTCATCCCAACACTCACTTCTTTTTTACTCATGTTATCCTTCACACAATCCATCTCTTTTCTTTGGCCTACCTCTACTTGTAAATCCATTAACATTAATACCAAGAACTCTCCTAGTTACATGACATTCTTCCCTTCTCATTACATACCCACACCATGCTAGCCTGTCTCTCTTACTGCTCGTCTAAGAAAAACAGTTGCGGAAATTCATAACATAGTAATCTCAAAAAAAACACACTTTGTAATCTATCTTTGCTTCTAAAAACTTTAGGGATAGCATCTCTTTAACTCTTAATGACTTACGAGAGGAACTTTGCATGAAACCAAACAAAGTTTTAAAAACATTTAAAATACCATCATTCTATTATCCATTAAAAGCTTAAAAGATGACGACATTATTCTATCCTCAAGCCAACCGTTATTTTTATCAAGCTTGAAAGGTAAGGAAATCAATCAATAGATTGGATCATAGGATAGATAGCATTTATCAATTTACCCACCACAGCAAGGTGTAACGAGAATTATTTCCATAAGTCAAACTGCGCGAGAGTTCATTGATCTCAAACCCGTAGGACCGGATCACGTTTTTATACCTCAAGCTAGCAACGTGTTTACTAAAGGTACAGCTTTGTATTACATATATATGTTAAAACACACATATATATATATATATTACATTATACATACAAGATATAATGTATAAATTGATAGGTACATCAGAAATAAAGATTAACAGACGTAAAACAAAGTGAAGTGAAAAAAAGCCGTGGCACTCCAGAGAGTGCCAAAAGAAGTAAAAATGGAACAATGAGGTGCCTAGTGTGTTTTTTGAGTCGTCAGAAAATCGAAAAATATCGATAGATAATGACTTCACCCCTTTATTCATAAAATGAGCTTTTAGAAATGTAAAAATATTGCCGTAAAAGTTTACCGTGTACAGAACTAGATGGCGCCACTGGTAGGTGTCGGTGAGCAGTCACGTGACTCGCACGTGACCGAATCCAAGAATTTATTCTCATCTCAACGCGCCTAAAGAAGTTTTTACTTCAAAAAATCTTATTCTGAAGAAATTACTTGTAGGTATTTTGGTATTCTTATGTCATAAAATATCTTATTGTATTATTGAAATCAAATATTTACCTAGGTATAGCTATTTAGTACCTACATAAATTTCCTGTTGCAATGCATGTTTTTCAGCATTAGAACTGTATAGCTTATAATACTAGACATCTGATCAGATAAGAATACTTCTTCGTTGTTTCAGTAATAATCTGAAATTTATATTTGAATCTCCAGTACAGACTAATCCAAGCCATCAGGTGTCTTTATCATAAACCCTGGTTTGAAACTACAAGCTGTCAGTATTATATTCCTCCTCTATCCGTGCCATATTAAGCATTTATTGCCGTGGTGGCCGAGTCTAGCACCTCGATACAAGATTACAGACATCATTATTCCTCTTATAGTTGGAAAAACATGGATAAGAACAGCGAGAGGTAGAGATAAATTAATAAGGTTAGAGGCTTTTGCCAAAAAGGGGCAAAGCTGATGATAGTGCCGATTTCATCATGTAAGATTTATTTTTTATCTGGTAATGAAAGACTTTATAAAAGCAAGCGTTCTTCGTGGGTGCAGATGGGCTGGAGCAAGTGCCTCTGTCTCAGTACACTACTACGTCCACTACGCGGTGGACCCCTCGGCCAGCGGCGAAACCCAATTTTACCAAAATGGACAGGCGTTTTAGTATTCTCTCATACAATAAATAATAGTAATTTTAAAATTCGAAACTTGCCCTTCCTCTCGTCATCTGCCACTGCCACATAATCCATCTTCCGTTGGCTTCTTAGTTTCGTTTATACCTAGTAGGACACTCTGTATATTGTGTATAATAGGAATATAGAGGAATAGGAATATAGAATAACGCACCAATTATGTAACATGCAACCCATCGCTATTCGCGATCATTGAGACCGGCATAGGCTACTGAAAACTAGTGTATCAATTAAGGTAACGACGTAACGAGGTATAAATTTACTTATCTTTGAACAGGTGAATCGTTTAATATGACTTAATTATTTTGATTTTTTCAATATATCAAGATTTCAATATTAATTAAATATTAGTTTGTTTATGTATTATAATACCTACTAGCTCCGCTCCTTGGTGTTTTACCCGCGGTCTTACAAAGACATTTTTTCACATTTTCCGGGATAAAAATAGTATGTGCTATTCCAGGCTGTACTCTATCTGCGTGCCAAATTTCATCCAGATCCGTTCAGCCTTCAGCGGTGAGCAAAAAACATCCAAACATGCAAACTTTTGTTACTTATAATAAGTACTAGAATTCGCAACTTGATAGTCCTATGGATCATCAACATCTTCCAAAATCGTTGAGTTTTTAGGTTATAAGGTTCGAGGTCAAAAATGAAGGGGATAGAAGAAAACAAGACTTACCATCAACATTAATTGAATGCCCAGTTTTGGCAGTCATTAATCTTGCCCATAAAGAATCACGCTTAAAGAAACAAGCTCATTGAAAAATATGACTAGTTAAATTGCATAGTTATTCACAGATATGTAAGAATTATTGAATTAAATTATTTTATCAACTCTTCATGTTTCAACAACTCGTCCAATTTGCTTTGCCGCAGTCAGGATTGCTTTTAGCTGAGGACAGGGTGCAATGGCGCTCATTAGGGGAGGCCTATGTCCAGCAGTGGACTGCTATAGGCTGATTATGATGATGAGGATTGGTTTTTCGAAATGCAATAAAAACATGAGTTTAATGTCATTTTAAAAATTCACGACCAATTTTGATTGCTTCATTCTGCACAGACAGAACCATATTGTCTAAACGTTGTCGTAACTATTGTCTACGGCCTTATTGTCTAAATTTAAATCGATTCCCAGTTGTCATCTTAACAGAGCTAAACCAATCACAGAATACGAAAATGACAATTGAAGTCCAGGCTAGGTTTCAAATGTCAAAATGAAGTCGATGTCGATTGCGAGTTGAGTAATACAATAGGTACCCAGCAGCGATTGTCTAACTTGAAACACATTCCAGTTTTCATCCCAATTGAGCTCAACCAATCACAACATGAAAATTACAACGGAAGTGACAATATCATTTTCGTATTGTGTGATTGGCTGAGCTCTATTGGGATGATAACTGGGAATGAATTTCAAGTTAGACAAAAAGACTGCAGGTCTCAGATTTTTAATTTAATTATCAATGAACTGAAATATTTCACTAATAAATGTTAATATGGAATGGTTCCACCTGTGTTCAAATTTGTTCAAATATGCACAGCAGTTGACATCCAAACGTCTCTTGTGAATTGCCTCAACAGGATTTTGACCAATTATCGCGTCGATGAAGTTTTTGGTCATGTTTGCTGACGAGGTACCGGTTCCACTGTTTTTTGAAAGAATTAAGTATTTATTTATTATAAGTAGGTACTTACTATTAATGCGAAAGTTAGAATAAGTTAATTCATTAACAAACTACATGATGGTTTTAATTTGGATCAATTTTATACAAATTTTTTGAAGTGAAATCTTCTTTAGGCGCGTTTGGCAGTTTTGAGATGAGAAAAAATTCTTAGATTCGCCTCGAAAAGGTCACGTGCAAGTCACCATACTGCTCACCGACACCTAGTTCTGTACTTGGTAAACTTTTACGGCAAAATTTGTACATGTCTAAAAGCTCATTTTATAACTAAACGGGTGAAGTCATTATCTTTCGATATTTTTCGATTTCCTGACGATTCAAAAATACACTAGGCACCTAATCGTTCAAGTTTTCACTTCTCTGCACTCCCGGGAATGCCACGGTTTTTTTTCAACAAAATTACTTATAATTTTACAATCAATTTTAAAACATTACCAAGTTGAATTGAGTACGTGAGACATTGCAACATCATTATTTTGAACCTTTAAGTAGGTACCTTTTTACTGCACTCCTTTTTTGTCTGCTGTCCTAAGTTCATACTTTTTAGTCGATAAACCGAAAACATTTTATCAGTTTAAAACATTACGTTAGGTACCTATTAACTTTAGAGAAAGGATGGGCTGATCAATCTACTAAATCATGCAAATATTTGTCTCGCTGTCATTTTATTTTTAAAGATTATTCTTGCAATCAAACTTGCAATTTGCTTTTATAGAATAGATAATTTTATGGTTTGTAATGTTTTCATTTATATTTGAGAATGGAAATAAAAGAGTATAAGTAACAATGTTACGCTTCTAATCATCATCAATAAGTTCAGTTGTGCATAAAAGTGTCAAAAACAATCAGATTCCCTTTCAATATAATTTCACTGGCTAAACTCTGTAGATCCCGCTACGCGACCCGCACGCATTAGGGCAGTGTGTGTTATGATGTCTATATACCCACACATAACCAAGTCTGTATTATGCGCGAGCACAAATCGTACGGCATTCCTATGCCTGGTGGCTGCTTCACAGAATAAATACTACTTCTATAAACATACAACCTCACTTGTATAACTTGCCAGTTCACTATCATAAAACCAAAGCACGCGTTCTAACGATAATAGTCTTTAACGCGGGTCAGTAAAGTTCTATTCAATTTGTCAATGTTGCGTTAAACCTTCCGCGGGCTCAAAAACTTTTTCAACGATTCGAAATTCGAAAAACTCATTTTGAATTTAGAAGGAACGATATAAGGCTTGTTCTACATTGTATGGTATTTTAAAATGAGAAGTTGAGTTAACGAGCGAGACGGATTCAAAACGCGCCCATCTCACTCCTCTCGCAATCCTTTCCTTTCTACCTGTTGCGCTGTTACAAAAACCCGGTCCTTAGGGCCGCTACCTTACGTGAATTGAATAGAGGATCGGGCTACGGCTCGGCCCATATAAAGATAGGGCAAGGGCCATTATGCGTACAGCTCCGTCTTGGGACATTATATACCGTGGGGAGAAGAGATGGGCAAAAAACGTACCTTTATGTGAGTTGCATAATACCCGCCGTTCGGGGAACGGGAAGAGCGTGATTGGTTATTTGATTTGATCAAGCCGTGATTACTTTGAATGTCCAAGTATGTTGTTCATTGTATTCATAATAGAAGCTTGGGCAGTTCTGTGCACGCATTATTGTGATCTTTGTTTTAAAGACGTAGGGTAGTCAAATCAGACATCTAATAAACTTCTTATGTCCTTAGAGTTTGTGCTCTCAGAACTTAATGTGAATTATCCATCGGTACATCGTAAATCTGTTGCCAGAATCAGAAAATAAACCAGAACTTTTAAAAAAGGTTCTTAAGACACGACTGCAACTTAAGGCTCCAGACTTCAAATAGATATATGGGATGACAAGCCGAAATTGCGTCACTCAAAATTTTATCAGATTTCGATCGCATGTCATTCCACCATCACACGAATCATCTTTTTTGAGCACAGCAATTTGGAATCGTGATTGCATTCGTAGTTCTAAATTCGAACGATCCAATCGCGATAGCACGAAGCTCGTTCGTGACGTGTCTGACATTCGCCGCGCATGCGGTCCGTGATCTTGGCAATGGCTGGCTGCGGCGGTATTGCGGTCGCTGTACCCAACCTCGCCCCGCGCGCCCCTACCTCCTCCCCTCCCCCGCCCGGCTTTGACAACCGGTATGTAGGTAGTTGCGGTGCAGATTACACAACAGTTGCTATAGGTTGCAGTGCGAGGCTTGAGAATTTTCTGACGTTGTTCACGTAATAACGACACTATTGAACTTTTGATGGAGCTTTTCGATTGAAACGTTATTTTCAGTACGAAAGCAGCTAAGCTATTAAAATCTTATTTTAAATCAAGAATAATAAACAACTCTTCCTGGTTTAAGTAGGTAACTATAATTTTATTAGCACTGTTCTTAAGGACTATTGAATGAAGTAGGTACTAAACTTTATCAAACCATTAAAACTATCCAATTTTGATTGGATTTACTCAAAGCGGGATTATTACCACGTTCGAAGTAGCATTCCGTCCGATACGCTACCAACTAAATTTTAAGTTATATAAAGCAATGTTTTTGACATTTTTTTCGAAGTGATTTTTCGAATAATTAAACACTGACAAGATTGCAGTTTTAGTCAAAATTCACTAGCATTTTGTCATCTTTGCATTCCGGCATCTTATTTAAAACATTATGAAACACCTCTACGATGTTTCGTTCAACTTATTTTATAGGTAGGAAGTATGTTCAAAAATACACATTAATTATTAGAAACGAATGTGTGAAAATCCAATCTAAAAAACAAACACTCTTCATATATTGGATAAACGAATACAGAATGAGTTATGCAACGCCAAGTCACTTTTCCAGTCGAAGTACCGTTGGGTCCCATTTAGCATTTTGGGTCACTCTCGGTCCATCATTCTTCCGTGAAGGTCTTCAATGATTTCATACATACTATAGAATGTTCTGGATGTTTCTAGACCTATTATAATTGATCTAGAAACATCCAGAACATATGGACATAATATCCGTGGTCATGCTAAGGGGGGCCACGCTATCTCTACAGTAGAATAAAGTAAAATGACATGAGTTTAGGCAAAAGCATCTTTTCTACGCTCGAAATTAAACTCAAAATCGTCTGAAGGAAAATGTCCGAAGGAAATTTTCTCTATTGTACAGTAGAGACAGCGTGGTCATGGTGGGTAGAGTAAACCTCACTCCAAAAAGTGTTCTCACTTCAGATTTTTGAACTTTTAGAGCTTATACTGGTACAACAGGAACTATTGTTCGTCCAAGTATCTTTGCACGATATTAATTTTGGCTCAAACTTTATATGAAGTACTCTACCATATTTTTATGTAGATTTATAATTGTACCCAAATAAAAAGACACAGAAACGGCACACAAACATAGCTTAAAACTTATTTACAACATCAATGCTCTGTTTAAGCTTTGTATATTGAACACCTTTAGAGTCGAGCTTAGCCTCGATTTAACGAACCAAGGTATAAAAGATGACCCATTGATAACTATTTATATTTGAAGGTTTGAATGGAGAATTGGAAATTGTGGCATTTATGAGAACTCCAACCTACATTAGCTGTAAAGGTAAAAAAACGTAAACTGGGTCACGACTGTATCCCCAAGACGCGGGAGACATTCTCTCAGATCACAAACTTTCAGCTTTTTTATATGAGTGGGATTTCAATCACAAAAGTTTAAAAACCTAGTGCTCTAAACCGAATTTCATCCAAATTCTTTCAGTTGTTTTTGCGTGAAGAGATGAAAAATCTAAGAATGAAACAAAAAACACCCGTGGATAGAACTACTATCCCTACAAAGATCTCCATTTCAGGTTGACATACTCTTAAAACCCGGAAGACAGGCAGCCTGCTAGTTTACCTAGGAAGGCATAAGCATTTTAAGAACATGCTATTTTACAAATTGAATCCTCGCAGGCTGATCAAATTGAAAAATAGTTCCAGCAATCAGTTGGGATTAATATTGCAATTTATTCTTGTGATTGAGGCGCGTGCACTGCAATCAGACTGTACTGTTGGGGAAATGGACATGAATACATCAAAAGCTTTGACCAATGATTTTGCATATACGTAGCTATGAAACTTCCTTGGCTTTGACGCTTTGACACATAACTGTATCGTCTGATTGAATTCTAAAGATGCCTTAATGCATGCTTGTACAAAGAATGAAATAGTGTGAGGATCGCAGGAATTCTCATTCTGCTTATCCCTGGTGGGAAATGAGCGTAGTTTTATGTATTTATATGGACCTGGGAACTACTTTCTGATCTTTTCTTCAGGATAAAGGCCTCTTTTTAAGTCCCATTTTCTTTCTCAATCTTTTGGGTGGAATAATTTATCTACACTAATATAATAAAGAGGAAAGATTTGTTTGTTTGTTTGAATTGAATAGGCTCTGAAACTACTGGACCGATTTGGAAAAATCTTTCACCATTAGAATCCTACATTATCCTTGATGAACATAGGCTATATTATATCCCGGGAAAGTGAAGTTTTCCCGAGGGATCGCGGGTAACACCGCGACGGACAGCTAGTTATTTATATAAAAGGTACCACAAAATTACATAAAATGTGATGCATAAATGACGTTGTTATCTTGTTCGAGCTTCAAACAACTTTTCCAGACTTTTTCAGGCACAATTCCATTGCATTTCCAGTTTCTTCCGTACAGTACCTACATGGTACGGTTACCGTTGCGATCTATATATGACAGTGATGAAGAGGGTCCTCATGCGCGTTCATTAGCTAAGTGCATCTACATTCTGTTTGCCCGCGGGCATTGCTGTAGTTTGTACGGACTTGGTTATTTTGCCATTAGGTGTAGGAATGCTGAAACTGTTTATGAATGAAACAGACGGACAACAAAGTAATCCTATAAGGTGTCCGTTTTTTCCTTTCGAGTTATGGAACCCTAAAAATAATGGAGAAGCTACAAGGTGGCCGTCGTCGTTGTTCCAATCAACGAATGAAACTCTAGGGGGTATTTTTACGTCGGACAGGCAATCGGATTCGATATTGGAGACTACCACCACAATTCGTCATCAGGTTAGTTTCTGATTTCAGGTTGAGCACTTTGTTTTACTAAGAGTATAAAGCAATGAATGGGCGTGCCTCTAGCTTAAAGTTTTTATATGTATTTACAATCTTGGATGAAGATCTGTGATAATGTCTATCAAACTGGGAGCCGTGAGTATATTTTTTTCTTTATCTCTAGTTTATCTCATAGGCAATGGTAGGCTTTGAAATGATGCCTACATTTTGTGAATTTCGTGATATTGTCATATTGTCGTGAAATCAAACTTTAACCTATTTTGGATGGTGTTTTTTTATGGAAGAGGGGGCAAACGAGCAAGTGGCTCACCCGATGGTAAGTGATTGCCACCGCCCACAGACAACTGCAGCATCAAGAGGCATTGCAGATGCGTTGCCGGCCTTTGAGGTAGGAATAGGCTCTTTTCTTGAAGGTGTTTTGAAGATTTAAAGTAATATTTTTTGATCCTATCGGAGTGCCATAATCTGGGAGTGGTAATGTTTAATTATACTGTGACAGATTGTTTTCCGATTCTGCGCCAGTTGAATCCATTGCCTTCCTGAGCATTGACTGGCGCAGAATCAGAAAGAGTGGCGTGAAATTGAGGAGGCCATAAGCAGTGGGTAAATGTGGGCTGATTAGATAGATTGTTTTACTTAGTTTGTCTTGGCTTATTTAGAAGGTTTTATCCAAATCAGTGTGATAGGATAAACAAACCATCTTAAAAACTTTCGCTAAATATTACCTAGTAAAATTTTTGGTCACGAGATGGACCTGACTAAGCAATTTTCAATTGCTTTTCGCCACTTGGCTCAAGGTCATTAACCTAAGAAAGAACCATAGAAAGAGCGCGGTTTCAAACTCATGTGAAGCTAAGGTCTCTAAGGAGGTCGCCCGAGAACTTGAGTCGGCGGCGTGGAACCGCCGGTCTGTTGCGCAACACACGCAAGCATCGCCACTCCAGCAATCTACGAAGAATAGATGTGATATTATAAAAGAAACGTTAACAGGCGCGAAACTTCATCCAAGGTGGTAAAGATCAGAATTATTTATTTAATAAGAAGTGACGTTTATACACTAAGCACACATTGAGGGTCTACGCTTATTTCATCGTCATTCGTCAGCCAGTTATGGCTAGGTTTTTAAAACAATCATCAATTTGTAACACCACACTTGGACTGATATGTACTCAACCCTTATTAATTAGTTTCATTTATGTTTTTTTTTACCTACTAATAAGTTGTTACTTATTTTGTTTCTTAAAATTTGGTATAATTGATTTCTTCTATATCATAACTAAAGACGAAATAAAACAACAAAAATAAAGACGAAAATATATTACCCTATATATCCTATATCTCTAGGAAGAAGGCATGACTTTAAGTGTAGACTTTAGATTTGATATGAAAAATTATCATGCTAAATAAATTTAGGTACACAAAAAACTGACCTGTGAATATGTTAAACGCAACGGTAGCTCAATCTGTTAGTTTACAACATATTAGATCGCGCTATCGTCATCTTATACTTGCAATAGATAAAAAAATTGAATATACCGTATCCATAATTACTATTATTTTATAAGTTCCCAGGCAGCATTCATGTTTATTAGATGGCAAAGAACTTGCACTGCGTTATTGAGCACAATGCTATAAGAGTCTGGCAGGTTTGTTAAGCTGTGATTACTGACGAGATAATGATAGCCGACCTACATTTTGGAAGCATTTTCTGAATCAATATTTTTATTCTTTATTCTCCTGTCGTATTTTGATAAACTTGGGCCTTTTACATCTATACTAGATGATTTAGATGCAGCCTATGCCTAGACTAAACGTAAAGCCGTGTCTCCCACTACTTTTTTTTATAAAATAGGTCAACATTTGACCTCACTCTGCCCGATGTTAAGCAGTAGTGAGGTCTAAGATGGAGCATGCTTACCTAGAAGGAACCTATTATACCTATTACCTATTTACTCTTGATTTGAAGACCCCTATACCCCCTAAAAATAACAAAACATATTTTCTGTTCGCCTCGGATAACATTTTTGCTTACAAAACAGTTAAGCGACGACCATATTTTGTTCGTTTTTGATGTTATGTGTAGAAAACACAAAAACAATATCGCAGGAGACCGCTTAACGCTGTACCTATGTAGCCTTGTCCACAGGAAACTGTAATCATCGTGTTCAGTTATCAATAACAATTAAGGGACATTTACATACCTATGTACCTACTTACGAGTATAACAGCTATTGAAATTTCAAATTCACCAAAAAACGTCGGAATTCAATTAAATTATTAAAAAAAACTGATCATTCTCTCTAGAGTCTAACTCAATAACTACTAATAATAACTGGGTGTTTCTATGTATAATATGTATGTATTTACAAACAAAAAGTAAATAAGTAGTATATCAGTTATCTGGTTCTGATAGTACAAGTTTTGCTTAGTTTGGGGCTAGATGTGCCGATATGTCCAGCATTATTTATTAACTAATATCTTTTCAAAAACAAGTATGAAAGCTAATTTAATACTTAAATCAAACCACGTGACACCACACCGCTAAAATAAAAAACGAATGTAAGCGACCAAAAAACAACCATTTTATTGGACCAAAAACTCAGACGGGGCCAATTCGGTAGCTCATTACATTTTTGCTTTATTTTTTTTATTTCGGCAAAATGGCCGGCCAGTTTATGGTCTCGTTAGTTGCATTTTAAACTAAAATTTGATTTATGAATACTAAAAAGTTATGTCGAAAAAAGACATGAAACGTTTTTGTTGATTAAACTAAACAGCTTAGTTTTATAAATAAATTATTTTGGCTGTCTACCTTTTACGTAGCATTTATAACACTAGCTTCTGCGCGCGGCTTCGCCCACGTGGTACCAACATTTTGAATTGCCTATATGCTATTCCAGGTCACTATCTACGCCTATTCCAAGTTTCATCCAAATCGGTTCACTGGTTTAGGTGTGATTGATACACAAACATACAAACATCCAAATATCCAAACATTGAAACATCCAAACATACTCACAAACTTTCAGATTTATTATATTATTAGGACATTAGAATTAGGATATTAGGATAGGATATTTAGTTATATTTAGCTAAAAATAATATATTTATTTTTTTATTTTTTTTTAACCTATATTTTCCCACTGCTGGGCAAAGGTCTCCCCCAAAAATAATATAACTTCACATAAAACATCTCTGACATACAAAAGACATAAACGCGCAACCCAAAAACTGTTTAATTTGAATTATTCAACTCGATTGGGTTTTCCAGATAAACCATAGTCTTTACTAACAATATCATTCTTCTGTTTCTTGAGAATACTTCAAAAAAATCCAAAACTTTTCTCGGTATAAGATAAAGCTAATCTGTTGTTAAGAAGAGATTAGGAAGATAGCTCTTTGTTATGAGCAAGCCTTCACAGCTCACTTCTTTAATACTTCTTTCTTGTGAAGATATGGATAGCTTTTGAAATCGCCGAAAACTAGAAACTTTAGAAGACATTCTAAAATATACCTTAAGAATATTTACATATAGACAAATTTGGCTTAGCGAGAATGTCCGATGCACTATATAAACATTTTGAAAACCGAAACAAAATAGTAATATCAGAAATGCCGACTATATTGAGTATTTGAGTCTACTCAAAAATATTTGTAGGCTTTGTAAGCACAGGAAGAGGTTCTTACCTAGACGGAAGTTCTTTATACGAAAGTGTTTGTGATTCAATCCTTTGAAGTGATTCATCTGATTCAATATCTAATCGACATTGGAATGGTCAATTGGTCAGACGCTGCTAACAATTCGTAACCGTTTTATTTTCGCGCAAACAATCTCAAAATATCATCATTATTCACAGCCTGACTTCACCAACTGCTAGGTTTTCATCCCTAAGCTTGTGCCACCGCGATCCTACGTAACCCATTGACGGCCCTTGATACTACAACTACATAAATATGTGACAATCCTTAAACTTGGGTTTGTCAAAACAAAATAAGTTTCCGATATTATATAGGTTATCTGGCACTGAGAGTCCTCACTAAATAGTGGCGAAGAGATAACCAATCTCAACGCCAATAAAATTTTCGAAACAGTTATTTGGCAAATGTACGCACAAATGTGGACATGCTAAATTTTTCTTCGAAAACTGACCGTTTAAAAGAAGCCGAGAAGATTTGGGAGACATGTGACTACAAAGATGCCGAAAGTCCCAGTTGCAGGCCAAAACAAAGGAGACAATCGAAGACAATCATATCGTAAAGTTTATAGCGGTTATATAACTTTCGGAAATAGACTGATTGCACTTATTGTGTTTAAAGGATGCCGCAACGGTTCATCTGTACCTGAAACTGTCATGAATATGCAAGAACTAATCCTACGGCTAGACTTAATTGAGAATACAATATGCATACTTACAAGAAATGAATAATAATTACAGATAGGTACATTCACTTTCAGATAATAACAAGTTGTGTTATAATCTTGATTTGACAAGAAAATGCTCTAATGCTTGCAATGCTTTCATCGAACTTTACGTGAATCGACGTGTAGAAACGTATTTTTTTTATACTTTTTCTGAACTTTTGATAGCATGGTTTTGAACTAAGTATGAAAATACTAACAAGAATAGTACATATGCTTACTTATTATAAAATCACCGATACTAGTAGTCTTCTGAAATTTTTTGAGTTTGAAAATCCTACTCGTAGACAATCCCAGATTTATTTTTAAACCATATAACTCGACACAAAAAGTACCAATAATTTATTACTTACATATTTCGGTAGAAGCGTTTGAAATGCAGATTTTTATTTGTAGTTTTCACTACATATTTTACATCCAAACAATGAACATCCAAGGCGGCGTTTATCAGTAACGTTAAAACTGCAACAATAGCGTAATTACTCGAAGGGTAAACAATAATGATAAGCAAAGCATTACAAAGGACAGCTTCGAGGCTCCGGAGCACTTTTACTGGGAACTGTGTCTGTGTGCGTATGCTGTATGCGTGTGCGCAGGATCGGGCGGGCGGCGCCGGAGCGCGGGCGGACCGACCAACGGTGCAAGCACCGCACACTACCTCTCAGTCCTTTGCCAGCGGCCAACGGTATCGCATGCGCCGCTACTCACAACAAAAACAAAACTCAACGTGCAGTGATAATGCTATGTGAATAATTGAAGACAGTGACTTTGACTTGGAACTAGTGCAGTGATTTCAAGATGCCGAAGATCTTTTTGATCAAGAAGCGGCTGCATGAGCAGCAGCTTGGTCTGCAGGAGGGTCAGGAGTTGCTCAGCAAGGGAGATCCGCTGTGCACCGGCTCGCCGCTAGACGACGCTCCTATTGCTTTGCTCTCCAAGAAGGATAATGCTGGTAAGTCTCTTTCTCTTCTTTATCAAAAATAAAACAAGACATCTTCCTTTCTTGTCAATTTTTTGGAATTTCGAGACACTCGAGAATTTAAAAAGCAGGATCAATTTCTGATCGGCCAAAATTTTGTAAGAATAATTTTGGTGACTACTTTCAATTTTTCTCGGCATTTGCCGAAAATAATATACTTGCCTTAATGCAAATCGATTTATTTTCTTTCGCAGTTAGATTCTAAAGCAAAATTACTTTAGCCTCATTCATATTACAAAATGCAGCATATTTACTGAAAATCTCCGATTCTCATAATGGCTTGGCAATATTTACGATCCCAACATTTTTTTCTGAGACAGTTTTATTTATCGTATCCTTCGTAACGGCCACTTGCTCAAGAAAAAAAGACGCACTCAGAATCCAGTTCTGGCCCCGTTCCGCTAAGAGTGTCTACCTGAGTCCACTTGTCTGTGATCCCTATCTTTATTTTTGTTACATTTGGTATGTCTTTTGGGTTTCGAGGCTTTTTTGTGGGGTATTCCTTTTAATTTTGCGTTTAAACTTTTTGCTTTATCCAAGTCTAGATTATCTTTGATACAAGACTTGTCTTTGTCTTATCATTTCACTGGTTCATACGAACCAATGTGACAAAAGATTTTTCTTGAAGATAACTTACAAGCTTCTTTCATGCAAGCTTATTGATTGTTTACTATAGATGTGTATACATATTTAGCAAAATATTATGAAATATTAATCTACCTTCAATTTACGAATGAACGGTCTTCGGTTACAGCGTGAGTCATTATAACTGTCATGTTTGATTTTTCCTTGAATTGTTTGCTCACAGTCTAGTGCTAAAATTTGGCCATAGATCTGGCCACTTTTAGCACCTCAATTTGTTTGGAACTGGTACATTTTGAGCGCAAGTCATATCGTCTGACTGAGGAGTTTTGAAATGATATAGCAAACATAAGCAGATGTCGTTATACATTGTATACGTCATGTTTGTTAAATATTCACAGTTAATTTTAACATGAAGACCTTATTAGTTAGGGAAGGATTTCAACTTCACATCTAATTCCCTCATATAACGTTTATTTTTTACCTCACAAAAAATTAAAACAAGTAAAAAACTCTCAAACAGGTTACATGCTGGATATAAGCTGTATAAAAACCGTAAAATGATATGCAGAGCAGCTGTCTAAAAGGTATACTTGAATACCAAGTGCCAATAAATGTATTGAGTAGGATATCTGGATACAAGTCTGCATATTTCTGAATTGCAACGACTTTTGCAACATAATGCAGCTACTTGAAGTTGGGATGGTGATGGGTTTGAAGCCGTGTTTTTAATGCGTTTGTAGCGGGATATTTGACATAAAATTGTGCTAATTCTTAGCATGATAAAGTGGATAAAGTAAAACTGTCATGCAAAATCAAAGTCATCAAATAATGCAGATTCGGCTGAGGATCTCAAAGACGCAAATATATAAATCTTGATCGGGTTTATGTATTTGAACCATTTGGGGTCGAGACCCTGGGTCCGTGGGGTTCCGGAGCCCATCGCATCTTCTAAAATCTTTGAGGGCATCTGGTCGAAGCGTCGCGTGTTTCGAGAGCTGGCGATTTTTTAGCACAGAAAATCAGCATTGCAATTATTTTGCCGCCAGTATTTTGGGCATGCTTCCGACTGGCAGTGACCTGGATTAGTTGAGCTATCTATAGATCGATTTTACAACGATCCTTAGATAGCTTGACTGATTTTATTGTATTTTGTAATTTCATGTACATATTGTAGTAATAATACTTGGTTCAGTTCTGAAAAATGTTCAATAGCATTGCTAGCATATTCTTGAAATTGGAGAAAGAAACTTCCACATACATATTTGGACACAGTCAGGATTTGACCGGATGATGCGAAGTGTCAATGGTTGCGGCACAATGGCGCGACTTCCGCCCGCCATCACCCGCTTTGTATTTAGGTTACTCACCGCGATCTCGCCTGGCATTACAATACAATTACAATTAGCGTCTATGACGTGTACCTGTTTACATATAAATTATCTCTACCGTTCACCTGCATAGTTTTGTATTGTTTCACGAAATAACAGTTTTTATAAGAATTATGGTGGTCAAATTGTTGTCTACTTAAAGACGTAGATAATGTAGTGACAATCTTAGATAATTGTAGTAAGTACTTATTATTTTTTGTATGGGTAAGTACTACAATAGACAAGCAATCTTGTTACAAATACCATTCTTTATCAAATAGAAAAAAATATCAAAAACAGACTGGATATCAAAAACATTTGACTTAGGTAAGGACCTGCATAAAGTTTACGATACTAAGTAAGTTTAGCTGAATACGATGTCGAAAGATAAGGGACACAAAAAATAATGGCGTAAGAACGGATAGGTTCAACGGTAGTGGTCGCAATTTGTCTAATATAAATAAAAATTCAAATAAAATGATCAAAAATAATTCAAAAAAGGGTTAAAAATGTAAAGAGCAAGGTACAAAACTACAGGTGCGTTCACACCTGTGGAGGGCTAACCTTTGAAGGTCACACCCTTATACAGTGCCCCTATTTATCGACATAAGCCTTATTGTTCGTTTCTGCAGGGGTAAAAATAATAATTTAAGGGGATGACTCGTATGAACGACCTTCAATATGCACATAATACAGTAAATATAGCGAAATTGCGCTACCGTAGAAACGTTATAATGTTTATTAATAAGTTTATGATTGAATGAAAACTTTATTGTACACCAAGAAATTAATAAAAACAAAACATTTAAAACAATTACAAGTTCAGTTCTTAGTACAATGTAATTAGAATGTTGCCTTACATAAACTTAATAATACAAGAATTATAAAAGACTTCAAGGCGCGTCTAAGCAATAATAATATACCTAATATAATAATAATATTAAACATATCTCATAGTAATGCTTACAGTAAAATAACGGACTAATAGTAATAGTAATTCTCATAATTAATATGAGAAACAATTTGCCTTCAAAACTAACGTTTATAAAAAATAACCTTGTCAATATTAGCAACTGTTACTGTACAAAGTTAACTTGCAGAACAAGTTTAGCTTTCCGTCATCTTGTTCAATTCATGCGTCATTTGTCAGATTTTGCATAATTTCTTTGCTGTGTGCGTAACAGAGGTACACCGGATGGTATACTCGTAGTATAGTCAGCGACAGAAGTTCATGAACATGTGATAAATAAATAATAAATAAATAATAAATAATGCTGGACATTTCACACAGCATCATCTAGCCCCAAACTAAGCATAGCTTGTACTATAGGAACCAGATAACTGATATACTACTTATATACTTTTTGATGTTTTTGAATCTTCTATAAGGGATGTAAAAAGACGTCTACCGAAGCCGAAAGGAGAAGGTACAGCATCCCAATACACAACCAAATCCAAAAGGATTTTCCGAGAGAAAACAGCGTTTGAAGATTACTGTTTGCGTATGTTCTGGGCGTGTTTTTTACGTAGGTTGCTGGATTTTGAGTTTAAACTGTTTTTTTCTTTCATAAATGAAATTATTAGGTAGGTATGATCTTATTATGTGGTAATAGTAGTAAATAACCGAAAATAACATAAAATGACGTATAGCTAAGTCAAAAGTTTTTTTTGCGTTTTTTTCGCTAAATATGTTTAGAATCATGGTCTGATTGCAACCTTTCAGTTTTCGGTAGTTGTCTTTTTACACCCTGTATATTCGAAACTCGTAGCGTTGTAACTAAAACGTTAGCTTATTGGATGCTTTCCCTCACACCATTATTATTTGTGAAAACAATACACAATTTTCCCACAAATCATGAAGAAAATGAAGCTTTAAAATCCCCAATTGTTCATGAACTTCTGTCGCTGACTGCACCAGGATAACAGAATGAAGGTATGAGGCAGGTTGCGCTGTTGTCGAGATTCAGATTCGACTGAATAACTAAGTAATGCTGGACATTTCACACAGCATCATCTAGCCCCAAACTAAGCAAAGCTTGTACTATCGGCTCCCAGCCGATAACTGTTATAGGTACTACTTTTATATTTTTGTTTTTATATACATACATGTTATATAAAACACCCAGACCCGAGATAAATATTTGCAAATTATGATCTGCAAATATTTATCTCGGTAATGTTAGTATGCTAACATTCATCCCGCGGCGGGGATCGAACTCACAACCTTGCGTCCCAAGCGAGCTTTCACCCACTGCGCCACAGAGGTCAAATAACGATGATGAAATATCCAAAGCATAACCTGCGTCTCTATACGGATTGCCAGACGTATCAAGTTAAGAAGGTCCTAGTTTTTATGATAAAAACGTGTTTGAGACAGCGGATCGTAACTAGTGTTATTATATAATAACCGTCATGTAAATTGCGGTTCTGTTATATAGATAAGACTATAGCATAAATTATACCTTGTACGTCAATGCACCCGTGCGTACAGCGTGAACTAAATGCTTGGAATCGTAAAGATTTACCTGTCATGGATCACAAACTTAGTTTATACAACGATACAACTATTTATTAGCCGTCTCTTTTCATTAAAGAGAGACGGACTAGTTCTCAATTCTAGACAATAATTTTCAAAGTTTTCATCCTTACTAAATTTTCATTTTTATAGTGAATTGAGGATGGTTTTTTAATGATGTTTTTAACTTGAGATAAGTCGTTATTTCGAGTTATATTTTAATGTGCACATTATTTGCAACAAAAAATTGTAACAACCCTTGAAAAGCTCAAGAATAAAAATAACTTTATAGGTTATGGTTATCTATATGGATTGTCCAACTAACTCATCATATTCAAGGTGATAAAAAGATTTTCACTTTAAGAAAACATTAATCCAACCAACTTTTAAACAATACGACCAAATAAGCATTTCTTGGGCCGATAACAAAAAGAACAGAGCATCTTATCGCAGTTCCTTTGGCGAACAGTAAAAATCTGCATCTTTATGAGTGAAAAAAGGAGTATCACCATGTGGCCTCTATTGTATCCATACCCTATTGTGCTTCAACCTCTTTAAGGCTTTGCTTTAAAGATTGGCGATCATAAAAAAGCGATTACTCTCAGAATAGGTGCAGAAAATCTGTTCTTGGAAACACGGTAATTCCGATTTAGTTTTTTAAAACAATGGTTTGAAAACGGGCTTAAAGCTTTGGCACGTTCAACCTTTTTGACTCATCTACTCGTAGATAATCTTTGGTCTAAGGAATTTTAATCTTGGAAGACTTCGTGTTTCGATATTGTCCTATCCTCTGAATTTAAAATTCTGGCCAGTAATAAAATAAAGCGGGCTATATTTTCAAAAATCGAATGCATAAAAAATGAAAACATTCAAATGTAGAACGCATTTGAACTTTAGAATGGCAAGAACACGTTCCAGTTGATATCCAATAAGTGGCTATTAGTCAGAGAAGAGGCTGCCATTATGTTTTTTGCTTTGCAAGATGTCGCACATGTGTGTTCTACGAATGATCCTGTGCCCACAAGGCCGGTACGCAAATTTACTCACACAGAGAAGGTAAACATTTGGTTATTAAACATTTTTGAAACAGAAAAACCCTGTGAAAAGATCACGATATAAAACTTTTAAGTACATAAAAATGCAAACTCTTTTCCTGCTGACATACTTTTTGGTAGACATTGTAAGTTATTGCAAAAAGGTTCACTATCTCTGGCAAGTATCGATAGTAAAAACTATGCGGGCTCGTTCCTGTTTTTAATTGTAGGTACTTCATTAACTTGACATCTGCTTTTATGTGCCATTCCTATAAATAGAAAAAGGTGCTCGCAGCAAAGGTTAATTTGAATGTAAAAACCAGTAACATTTACTAAAAACCCGCATGTACTTTAACCATTCCTAAATTGAAAACATCTTTGTTTTTTAAAGCTATATTATACCTAATATTTTTTTAAAACACAAGGGGGTCCATTTTAAATTACTATTTATGAAATAGGTACATTTTCTTATCTTGGATGGCTCTGCCAAGCACCATCTCCAGGTATTAGAGTCGATTGAGAGGCGAGCCAAGAGGCTAATAGGTGATGACACTCTGGTTGAGTCTCGGCTTCAAAGCCTTGAGCATCGCCGTAGAGTCGCGTGTTTGTCGGTCTTTTATCGACTTCATTTCGGAACAAGAACTCCACAATTTAGTTCCGCCATCCCCATTCTTCTATCGGGCCAACAGGTTCCCGGAAAGACGCCACTTGCACATGGTCGACATTCCCAGAGTTCGTACAAAGCGTTTTGAGTCTACATTTTTCATACGCTTCGCCAAATTGTGGAACTCATTGCCGGGCTCTGTATTTCCCGAAAAGTAAAATATAGGGGTCTTCAAATCAAGAGTAAATAGGTTCCTTCTAGGAAAGCATGCTCCATCTTAGAACTCACTACTGCTTAACATCAGGCAGAGTGAGGTCAAATGCTAACCTATTTAATTAAAAAAAAATATATATTTTTGTGGTTATAAAAATAACTATATGTAATAAACTTTCAACTAACTTATCAAATGCACGAATAACACCGAAAGTTACAAAAGTCCGCTAAACAGAAGAATCCTCTACCTCTTGAAACCTTGACTCTTCGCCAACGGTCTCTCTTTAAATATATTTACCATTGAAAACCTAAAAGTCATTACATATTTTAAAAACATATCGATAAAAGATGTTGTAGTTATTACTCAGAAACATGCCGAAGCATATAGTTTATTGCTGATATATTAAAACCTCAGATATTAAACCCTAATTTGAGAGTAATCTGAACGCAACTGTCATTATTATTTATAGCGGTGGGGGAAGGAGGGAGTGTATCCAATCTGCTATATTGCGGAAACAATAACACACAGATTGATATAATAAAGCTGAGCCAGACCACAAGTTTACTGCAAATCACTCATAACGGAAGACACATAGGACAGTCTTGAACATTCTTGGCCATCATACGGTTGCGTTACAAAATGTTAACAGGACATATACCAATATGTCTGGAGTGCCTCTGACTTGAGTGACCTCTTCAATCTCGTAGGATCTTTGTCTTTTGAGAGAATGTCTACCTGGCTTAGTCGTGATAATTTTCATTATAGAAGCTTCGACACAATATATCAAGATTCCAAATATTGAAATATTATTGACGACCTCTGTAGCGCAGTGAGCAAAGGCCCGTTTGCGACGCAAAAGGTTGCGGGTTCCCCGCAAGCGGGACCAATGTTTGTATGATCTACAAATATTTGTCTCAGGTCTGGGTGTTCCTATGCATAATATGTATGTATTTACAAACAAAAAGTATATAAGTGGTTTATCAGTCATCTTAGTATCCATAACACAAGCTCTCCTTACTTTGGGGCTAGATGATGCTGTGTGAAAAGTCCAGCATTATTTATTATTATATTCTTACATACATTTATAGTCTTTTGCTATAAATACGTAAGAAAACACTTAAAGTAACAATGAAGTATGCACGCCATCTTAATTTGCTAATTAGTTATAAACGACGTAACGGTAATAACTAATAAACCAATTTAAAAGTAATTAAGCTGACGATATTTTGCAAAACTACACAGAAAAAAATGTCTAATATCTAAATGTCGAACGATTTGTGGGCAAAACGAGCCACGCAGTGGCTCGTTTTGCTCGAGAAGACGTGGAAGACCCAGAATGAGATGGCGAGACGAGCTGGACTCTCACCTATGAACATAGCCTGTTACAGCGTTGGATCGCGAAGATTGGAAGAAGGGAAGGGAGGCCTTCGCCCTGTAGGATGAGAATGGCTAAATAATAATAAAAATACAGAAAAAAAACATTTTAGATGATTTGTACCTGCAGCTTAATCACGTCACGTCACGCTCACGTTCTATGGTAAGCGTCTTACCATAGAACGTGATATAAAGTTATTCCACCGAATAAATCAAGAATAACCATACATTTTGACAGTTATAACCGGAATAACTTTATGTCACATTCTATGGTAAGACGCTAAGTATTTAGATTTGATTTCAAAAGTTCTATGATACTTCCAGAACTTTATGTCCACGTATTGAATAAGCACGTAAGAAATTAATTATTTAAAATACCTATCTATGAACAAAAACTTGAACTATCCATCACCGTGATTGACCACACAAAGAGAACTGTTATCAACTTAAAAGCTTAAAGTATGAGCATTATACGGGCCGTAAATAAAAGGATAAAAATAAGTTAATGTCACATAAGAAGTGGAAGGATTAACGGCAGAGGTTAAATCTTGCAGTACTAAGGTCATCAGTTCCATTGTTGTTATGTCGCAATACCACAATAATATTCGTGTATTTTGAAGTAATTTCTGTGACCGCCCACGATCTTAATCATGAAAACAAGTCTTCGTTTGACCTAGGTATGAAGAACACGAGACCTCATTTGACAAGGAATAAAAGACGCCCGGTATTGAATTCGTTTTATAAAGTGGACCTCTTGCTTTGGTCTATCTGAAATTGATATACTGTCAGAACATTGTAACTCATAACATGTTCAGTTTAACATTGATATAACATTAATTCACTTGGCGTTCGACCTCTTCAATAGACGGTGTTAATATATAAAGTCTAACATTTTCCTGTATGTTATAAAGAACCTATTTGACTAACGGTAAAGAAATCCGTATAAAATTATTGAGCCTCAAACCGAAAACAAGCTATAGAATCGCCTTTTCGATACCGGATTTTTTTATATTAGCTAACCAAATTAGTTACTAGCCTTGAACACCTCACCAAGCATATTTAGGTCATTAACCCCCGTCAAATCTCGTTGTGATTCACTGATCGTAATAATAATAAACTGTTGAATAGTTTTTGCCGTTGCTTCAGATTTTTTTGTGCAGATTTGGAGGTTATACAATTACTTTGTAGGCGTTACCGGCGTAGGAGGCAGCGCTAATGTACCGCGTTTTGAGAACACAATAACATGGGTAGTCTTCAGTCAATGTCATGTAGTCTAACTGCTAAAAGCAACGTTTCTTATAACCTTACTATAATTACTCGGTATCTAGTCCGAGGCTCCACATGTTCGGAACAATGTCCTTCGAGGCGACCTTTAGATACCGTGGTATCGGTACTCGTAGAAAAAAAGGCTTCAACGGAATTTTATGAGGTCCAAAGCGGTTCTTCATAGTGGGTCCGTAAATGCCGATAACCTGACAAGGACAGAGTACGCTTCGGTAGCTTTGACTAGCTATAGATGAGTTTTATGTTGGGGTCTTAAAGGTGAATAAAATGATAGTGATCATTAACTTGTCTTATGTTTAGTATTTAATAAATTATATGCTTGATTCTCAATTTATGTCTGGGAAAATTTTGGTGAATATTTAGTTGTTAGAGAATAAAAACATGTAATTTGGAGTAGAGATCTTACCTACTATTGTTACTTTTATTAAGCGAATATTTTTAATTATACGCAGAAATTACTCAGCACAGCTCTTTTGCAACAGGCTAGATTTAGCCTTAATATGCACTTACGCACAAATGGCGGTGTAACAGATTTTCTCAGTTAAAAGAACAAAATCATTACACATAAATGTTACCATAGACAAAAACTGAACTAAATTGAGCCAATCATGCAGTAGGAAACGCAATCAAATGCCTTAATTGTGGTTTTTGAAGGTTGCCAAGTATAATTGGCCACATAAATAAAATTAGACGGTTATTTTTCAAGCATCATAGAAAATATACTTCATCATAATCTCAGCTCGTTATGCCCCCACTGTTATGAAGGGTTTTCTTCTATACGCCATTATTTCGGGTTACGTAATAATACAAAGAAAATAAATCCTGACGCTCAATAGATAAAAAAAATCTCGGTGAAGGAAGGTTCATAAAGAAACCCGCAACGTAGCTCGACACGTATTGGCCATGTCTTTCCTGTGCTCTAAGGTCTATAAATTTATAAGCAAATTATAAACCAAATATACCAATCCTTTTATTTACTACTAGCTGTCCGTCGCGGTGTTTCCCGCGGTCCCTCGGGAAAACATTACTTTCCCAAGATAAAATAGCCTATGTTCATCAGGGATAATGTAGGATTCTAATGGTGAAATATTTTTTCAAATCGGTCCAGTAGTTTCGAAGCCTATTCAAATCAAACAAACAAATCTTTCCTCGTTATATTAGTGTAGAAAAGGATTCTTGGGATAGTTGGTTTATAAAACGGGAATTAGCGTTATTCAACAGTGTATCCCGTTATTTCACCTATATTATTTAACAATCCAATGAACTAGCAATTGGTTCTAAACTCTAGACTCTAGAGTCTAGGGCGTTCCTTCTGTGAAGGAATATTTTACATCTTGTATTATAAAAAAAGTATATACATTTAGGTACCCTGTTAGGTATTGGGATTCTTCCAGGTGATTATAAAAAACGGTCGCCGGATGCGCGTACGCCTAGGGATGTGTTTGTGCATAGGGATGGGCTGGTGTCCGCGTAGGGATGCCCATCAACCACAGATAAAGTAGGTATTTGTTTCCTAAACAACCCATAACAGCTTTTGTAAGCGACTGTACAGCCTAAATGTTCCGTTGAATACGCACTCTAATTTGTTATACACCATTTAGACAGGTAATAAATTAATCATTCATAACATTGATCATAATGTTCTCATAATAACAGACTCACGGTATCTCATGGTGCAATTTGAATGACAATGAAATAGTTTGGGAAAGGTTACATTTGTAGGTTGAAGGTATTTTTTTATGACCAAGATTGACTTGTATTGTAAAAATAAATAAATAAATAATGCTGGACTTTTCACACAGCATCATTCCCCAAAGCAAGCAGAGCTTGTGTTATGGGTACTAAGATGACTGATATACTACTTATATACTTTTTATTTGTAAATACATACATATTATTGTATAGTAGAAGGTCAGGAACAAACTGCATATTTAGGGGGTTACAAGTTGGTGACGCTGATCGTACATCATCATCGTCATCATCGGCCTATATCAGTCCACTGCTGGACATAGGCCTCCTCTAATGAGCGCCATTGCGCCATGTCCTCAGCTCGACGCATCCAGCTTCTGCCAGCAACCTACAACCTACCATACATACCTACCTATATATTTTATTTCGTAGACAGCAACTGTAATTAGTACCTATCTTACGACTGCAAAGAACCTTTTATGTAAGTACTTAACTCAAAGTTATTGAGATTCGACTCAACTGTAATTAGAATATTTTTACAAACTTCTCGTTCATTTATATAAATAGGAGTAGGTAGATACACATACTATATAATATTATTTTAGGTATACTTATATACTTAGGTACATGCTGTAAACCGACCTACCTACAGCACTTTTGGTAATTATTCACAGTGATTCATTGTTCTATCGGAGTTAATGTACCTCCCAAGGTAAAGTAATTTAAATTCAATGCTAATTAACTTATGTATATTTTTTAATTAATGTGGGCTAATACTTCCCATTAGTTTTCAACTTACAAAAAATAACTGTTCATTATAAAGCTTAGGTAAATGAAATAATCTTATGTTTTACAGAAACAAAACCTAGGATATAAAATTAGTTGAAACTCACATCATTCATTGCGTTCATTTCTTACAAAAGTTTTCATTATAATCATTTATATCATTAATAATTTACACTGGACCCCGCACTACGCAAACCTTGTGTCGCGAATCGTGGTAGTCCCGAGTACAGTCTTCATAAAAATACATACAACTTACGACGATCGATCATTGTTTTGAAACACAAAAAAAATTGGATTCAGAAAGGTAATCTGACAGAAGTGATCCCATTAGCACAAGAAAACCATAACCGCTGAAGCGTCACAAATTTTGCCAAAACTGTAGCAAACACAAACCGTTTATGATCAAATAATGAGTGTTTGAAGGTCGCTACTTCTCAGGAAACAGCAGATATGGACGTGGTAATCACTCAGCCTTGACTTGCCGGTTTAGAACGAACAACAATTTAATGTTCGCTGCAACTATGAGGTTTATGTCGCTAGTAAGGTCTTAGGAGGAATATGTAACATAAATTTGTATTTTATTTTTACAAAAACATTAGACAGATAGTGTGCCTTGAATCCAGGAAAAGTACACTGGACCCGTAAGCACAGTTGGTCCGTTCATATTACTATACTACTACGTTACATCTAGAAGAATATGCATAACATATTAAAAAAAATTAAATTATACAACTAAAACATAATAATACGACTAAACATAATTATATAATATAACACAACTTTACAGTAACATATGAACCCAAAGAAATGGTTTAGTTTCTTTTATAAGTTTGACGAAATGCAAAATGTAATTTCAAAACTGATACTTTACGATAATCTGACCTCCGAGACTATAATTCATTTGTCCTAAACGTGTAGGTATTCATGTCATAAAGAATTTAAAAGTCAGAGCGTAGAGCTTCGACCTACTCAAAAACATTGCACCAAATTAAAGATCATTTTAGGCTTGTCATTTTATATTCTCCAGTTTTAAACAAACTTGGGGCAAGACTATTTATCGTTCAAAACTGCAAACCCATAAACAATGCGCAGTTTGTACCGTATGTTCTCATCGGGCCTGAAGTTGTGACGCAAGCTAACGGCAACCATCACGGTCACTCGGCCAGTGTCAGCCTCGTCACGTAACCTTAAACTTCATTATAACACTTGATCTGAAAGTTTTTGTACGCGGAACACAGTTTTGCTCCCGTTTGGATCTTTCGTTGCCTGTGTCTAGGATAAAAGGAGAGTTCGGAAATTAGGTACGGCTGGTAGTAGGAAGTAGATTTAGGTCGACTTCCTAAGGTAGATGATGAAAGTGGCGTAAGATGTCCTCGTATTCTTAAAAGTGATGTTTTCTCGTTTATCCTGCAATAAGTTAATAATGCGCGGAAAAATGCTTACTGTCTTTGGTTTCAAAAAAGTCTGTAGTGACTTATGAAAATTGATGACTCCTCCTCCTTTATCAGGAGTCAGGTCCTCGAAAATGTTTTCCCGCAGAAGTCCGAACACAATATTTTCCTCATTTTTAAAAGTATTTTGAACAAGACCGAAATGGTCATTAATTAAGATAAGAAAACCTGCTAATTTTAAGATATTTTCGCTAACAGCCAGCAATCTAAAAATTATTAAAAAGACATTAGTTGTAGGACATGCTATTTACCAGCTGGTTTTCAAATGTCAAGTGAGCTTGACCGTTGAAAGGGCATTATTGAATTGATGAATCGAATAAAATAACACAGTTCATTTCATAATGCTATTACAAAATACATCGTTGTGGATATTCTCTCAAATCCTTGAACATTGCGATCCTTAGACAATATCTAAAGGGCATCGGAGACATAAACACGTTTGGCATAAAATGCCCGAATTTTGCTTCTTTAAGATAATCTTTCGTGGTCATACAGAGTTAGCCCAGATGAAAAGGTTCCGACAATAAAATTTTATAAGTAGTTTAAACTAAAGGAACATAAAATAGGTTATCATTACCATCATTGAAGGTAAGCCGACGCATTAATTTCCTTCCACATTGCGATTTATACCGAAATCGTGAGCTATTTCGAGGTAAAGTCGTTTTTACAAGGCAACTTGACGGACAGACCTATTTAGCATAGATAAACAAAAAAGGCTAATTGAACTGAATAGTAATTGAACAACCAAATCCAACCATAGTAACTCTAAAAATACTTTAAAATCTTACTTCTAAACAAGACGAAATCTAAAACTAGGCTTCTTAGTGATTCCCACTGAGAGTTGTAGGTAATATTCTATTTACAATGTGCAAAACTATTCTTTGCTAAGCCAATATTGCTGCAATTTCAAACTAAAGGACAAATTACCACAGCACGCTTAAACAAACATTACATTTCTTTGTCTATAGTTTCTTTAATAGAGAAATGTATATTGTGCTTTATTGGTTAAACTCAAAACGAGAGTGGAACGCCGCCGTCACGCCT
The DNA here is from genome assembly GCA_963565295.1 of Epirrhoe alternata. Lineage (NCBI taxonomy): Eukaryota > Metazoa > Arthropoda > Insecta > Lepidoptera > Geometridae > Epirrhoe > Epirrhoe alternata. The sequence continues at coordinate 2,755,504 of OY751381.1, read as the reverse complement.
GGATGCGCAGACGCATACAATTACGTACAAAAAAGAACGCCAACAATGCTGGCTTCGTCCTTGAGTCCCTAACAAAAGCCGAGAAAGGGCAAAAGGAACTCGTTTGGCCCTGCCTTGGAACTTTCACTGACTACCTACGCGTTTCGCTATGCATTTTGGACTCGTCTTCAATTTATTCAGCTCTTGCGCTTTTTTTCCTGCAAATTTATTTATTTATTCGGGTAAAAATATTTTAAATTATGTCGGGATTCCAATGTAATCAGGAACTTTTAAGATTTATTGATATCTGAGTTACCTACGAGGTTATTGACATACAATACTCGATTTCATGCCTTGATATGATACAGGATGTTGAAAATTGTACCTACACATTAACTTTGTATGGCTGAAACTCTGCATCAATAGATTTGGGTCGAGATTGTGTTTGTCACTTTGTCCGGGCGCGCCAATTACAATATTACACACTCACACACACAGAACAGTGGTTATGTAGGCGTGTGGAGGCGACTGTTACCGTTATGGACGCACATACCAGTGACGTCAACGAGGCCTCATGCCTTCGACGCCACATGAATACGTTAGTAATAAGCCGAGGGCACAGAGCTATTCTAATGATAACTTGAACGTATAATTTCATCATGAACCTAGTTTTATGAACACCGATTAGATTGGTATGCCACTTAAACCTCACTTCAAACACCATCAATTTTAAGAGACCTTAAAGTTCAACATTGCTTTTCTTTTATTTCAGATCGAGATCATGATATCTTCGGTGAGAAGAGATGTTCACTTGAGAAGAGTAAAGAGCCACGGAGGTTCATATCTTCGATCCTCGGAGGCGACGTGCCCTATGGCAGCCACAGACACGTTTTGAACGCAGCAGAACGTAAACTTTATCTTCCTATTGCCGTCGAAGACAAAAAAGCAGAGAAGAAATCAGAAGCAAAGCAACCCCTTATCAAAGAAGAAAAAGATTCTTTGGACAGTGAACCGATCAAACTTCCATCCAGAAATACTCCATCCCCTGAAGCGATACCTTCACCCGACAATGTGATATGCCAAAAAGTTTCAGTAATACAAAGAACACCAGCACAGTCACAGTTCAGTAAAAAGGATGCGATCGATGTAACCCTACCACCATCGCTACCCACTCCTGAACCAGAACAGGATCAGCCTATTGATTACGTTATTGCAAAGAAACGGGGAGAAACAGAAGATGAGGAAACTGAAAAGAAAATTAGAGAACAAAGACGAACAAGCAGTTCAAAAATTGCCAACGGAATCTTGGCCAGACCTATTCTAGTATTAAGAAATTGCCCTGCGAGTAAAGTACCCGGGATACTGTCTGCTGCAGCTGGCCATGGCCGGTCCACTGGTGGGAACAGTTCTAATGGTAGTTCTCAGAGCAGCGGTGGTTCTGGCAGCTATAGTTCTGGTGGCGGTGGCACCGCCCCATCATCTGGCGGTGGTGGTAGCATGGGTGGTGGTTCAGGAAGTGGTGGCAATGGCCGCGACGGACGGTCCAACTACGGCCCAAACAGTCCACCCACAGGAAGCCTTCCACCCTTCTACGAAACTCTCGGCCCCTCCACAAAAAGCGGTCAAAACTCTTTCAACGCCAACAGCACCTTTTCCAGTGAATTCAATCTTATCAATGGATTCAACATGGATTGTGAAAACAATGAGAACACCCCCAACTTTCCGGAACAGACAAAACAATATTCGCTAATGCAGAACGCGAACTACGGTCTAGCATTGAAAGACGAAGATGTAGATTATGAAAACAAGCTAGAAAATTTAGGAGGGCTAAGCTACGGAACTGATTTTGATACAAACTCCATGGTCGTAGACATGGATGAGAATGTTATAGATAATTTCACTACTACACTTACCTTCCCAGCCACCTTGTCGGATTCTACGGAAGACTTTGCTTCACTGCTAGGTGGACACGTCGACTCTATCCCGGATACAGATATTCGTGAATCGTCATCAATATCTCCAGACTCGCACAATGCCGTCGACATTGAATCGATTGCAGAACAAGTAAATTTAAGTAGACAGTATTATGAGAAGGCTAATTATTTGGCGGGATTCGCTGGGCAAGAACAGGGGTCATCATACAACTTTGCAAAAGAACGTCCAGATCTTCTGATGCAACTAAATCCGGCGCTACTCTCTCATAACGAAGGGCAAATGCAGCAACTGCAAATTCATGTTCAGCTCCAGCAAAGACAACAGATCTTGTCTCCCGGCTTCCCCTTCAGTAATCACAGTCTGGAGCTTGACTCGCCAACCGGCATGTCTCTCCCGTCACCGGGCGGCAATAACTCGCTGGACGGAAGCAGCCACATCGAGAACTCTTCGCTCAGTCCCGCAGCCGCTGTAAGTGTCAAGAAATGCACGAGGAACGATGGCAAAATGAATATTTTGCAACAAAGGGTAAGCATTATTTGATTTAAAGGCGAAGCTTTGATTAGTTTTTCATTTCTATGTCGATAACTTGAATTTTATAAAAGTATATCTAAAACGACTTAGATGTATCCATAATGAAAAACCACAATGTTACGCCGAGCCTGAATCAACTATGCTTTAACTTATTTACTCGTACCTATTGCCTATCATTCCTTGTGTAAATAACTCTGAAACTTTCCTTACATCAGCAAAACCTAAGTTTTTTTTTCAGAAAAATAATGATCATTTTCTTTGTTACAGTTGGGTCTACCAGCGGAACTGCCTTTGGAGTTCATCAACGGTGGTCACGGTGTAAAGAACCCTTTGGCCAATGAAGTGAACGCACGGCAAAGAGAGGAGGAGAAAAACAAACAAGTATTAGTAAGCGAAGATGACCCCACCAAGTTCGTATGCCGAGTTTGCTCTAAAAACTTCAGCCTGCAAAGGTTGTTAAACCGGCATATGAAGTGTCATTCTGACGTGAAGAGATACCTGTGTACATTTTGCGGCAAAGGGTTCAACGACACGTTTGATCTGAAAAGGCACACGAGAACGCATACTGGAGTGAGACCATACAAATGCAACCTTTGCGAGAAGTCCTTTACGCAGAGATGCTCGCTGGAGTCCCACTGCCTGAAAGTACACGGAGTTCAACACACTTACGCTTACAAGGAGAGGAGAACTAAGGTGAGTACCTATCAATACGACATAAAAAAATTCAGTCTACTCTTGAAAATAAGCTCGATAGTATTGTTCAGCTTATAACGGTGACATTTTAGTTTCGAGAATTCACCATTAAAAGCTGAAATGTTTAATAAATTTCGTATATGATCTGTTAAATGCATCTGCACTCAGACCTACAGACACTTTAACATTATCCAAAAGGAAATGAACCAAAACTCCCAGTAGTTTTTGACCGTTTGTTTGTTTTTATTAACCTCTACTTTTTGTTTTCCAGATGTACGTTTGCGAAGAATGCGGCCACACAACATCTGAACCAGAGGAACACTACATGCATCTGAAGAAACAGCACCCATACTCTCCAGCACTCCTGAAGTTCTACGACAAAAGACACTTCAAGTTCACAAATGCGACATTCGCGAACCAACTGCTGGGACAGCTTCCGATGCCAGTACACAATTAAAACTAACAACTGAATCATAAGGATAGGACCGTTATGGCAGAAGACTATGTTTGAATTGTGACTCAAGCTTCGTTTCTCGGTTTCTTTCGATAGCTGACAAAAAGCTCGATTTGTGCATAGATTAATATGGTACGGCTTGAAGTACGACTCAAACTTAAGCACTCTGCCATAAGAGTGAGATGATGTCTGAATGAAACAAGACAACTGCATGAATCGCTCAACATTGACTTATTTTGGTAAAACTCTCTAAAGTATTTGCGGTAGTAATAAGGGAACTAATTGCAGTGGGAGATGTACTTAAATACGAATTTATTCCGTCCGTAGACACAAATCTATCCAGTGCTGTTTTTTAAGTGCGATATTTCTGCACAATTCCTTTAGTTTTAAAAATGTATGTTGTCTTCCAAACTATAATGATGTAGTCATTCCAGAACCATTAAACTACATATGTATTTTCAGTTTATATTAAACTACGGGACTGTTCCATCATTTTGTTCCCTAAAATACCTTAATTTTTTAACAGTCAATGTGAAATTGAGTACACTAGCCTACGTAGGCACGACTGCTATTAAAAAATCAAAGTATCGGGTATTATGTGCAATCTTTGGTGATGGTACGGGGTTAACTGTAAGTTTAGGCAGTAACTAGGTTTTACATTTAGTATTTAGTACGAATTTATCATACTGTAAGCTTCATTTCAAACCAGCCAGGATTCAAAAGTTGATATTATTGAAGTAAGTTATAGAATTGGATGGTGCTAAACGCGATTCGGTTTCGCTGACTTGAAATGAAGCGGCCATGAGTCGGATGACAATCATTTGTCCGATTCATACACAAATCAAAGGCGTTAAGTGAACGACTTTACTCCATAATAAGGAATCTCTTTCCTCGTATTAGTGATACTAGCTCCTAATTATTTTTCTCAAAATATTAACACAATTTTATGTCACAAGTTATATTATTACTTTACTACGTGTAGAAAATGTTATGTTTGTTCAATATTGTAATTACGAGCATCAAAATTGTTGAATTTGAATGTGACGACCGCACGGTCGCACCGATGTCGTACCGAGTTTAATGCATTTCTAGATTTATTTATTGATTAAATTAAAGTATTGATTGGACAGTCTGTGCTGTGAATGTGTGTGAGTGTCTGATTATTTTATTGTAATGTGTAAATGTGTTATTTAATGCGTCGATTGTTATTTTTAACTATTTCACGTGGAGACGAGCTTCCGTTAAACTAAGTATGAAAATGATGCTCAATGTTATTGCGCTCTCACGGCGAAGCTCGTGGAATTAGGTACTTATTTGTAAATAAAATCTAAATTTAGAAAAATAGTAGTAAAATTTCGAGGAAGTAGCTGCGTTTGTATTAATAGTACCTACTTAGCATTTATGAGATTCTATAAATTTATTGTTGAAGTATTTTTTGTAAAATTTGGTAAGAATTTGATAGATCTGAACTGGTTCAATTGGCTTATCATTTGATTTTATTGTGATAGCGCGATGCCTGTGTAATACTTTGTCAGTTGCATTTATTAGCATTTCGATATCGTTGTCAAACTGATTCGTATTTAAGAAACGAACATTTTGTTATTCTGTATTGATAAGCAATATATAATGATTAAAAGATTCTTTTGTTTTATTTATAGAGGTCACTAAAAACAAAACAAAAATGGTAGTAGTGTCCTTGAACAGAATTTTAAAATTAATTATCATTGATATGGAACACGAGAATGTGCCATTAAAAATCAATCATGGAAATAAATAATAGCCCCTAAGGTAAAATCAAAAGCAAGTGCTTTAAATGGTAACTATTTAAACATATTTCCTGGTGTCAGTCCATATCAATATCCTAAGCAAATCAAACCACTGAAATGGATACCGAAAACGAAAGATTATTGGTGAAGGAATTCGTTGAAAAATACAAATATACTTTATACTGGCCAATGAAAATAGTTGGTTTCGCTAGGTTCGATTTAAAAGACAACCAACTTGTAAAATTAACTTTAAATACTCTACTTTACCGCATCTTCATTCTTATTCTAGTAGATCTCGGTGTTGGGTACTTACTGTACGTTTCAGTCGTGACTAGGAGCTATTTGAAACTGCCTGATGGTTTATGCTTGCTACATTTCGGTTTATTCGCAAACTTGCTCCTGATAAACCTGACATTCGTGAACCGAAAAAGCGGATTGATCCTAATCAAAAACTTTTTCAAAATCGACTCTCATCTCGGGCTCAAAGAGTGCAAATTCATGAGAGACGTAGAAGCAAAAACATTCATTGCTATGTGCCTTATGGTTGCTATTACAAATGTATCAGGCGGTGTGTTGCTGTACAAAGCGTACGACGTATCGATGACCATACATGTCATAGGTTCTCTTTTCTTTTTCTGGTTAGTATTTTGTTACGACGATTATTGTGTCTTTCTTCTCTACATATCGTCTATTGCTATACGTACTAGGTACTTGAATGTAGCTTTAGCTAAAGCTGGGGGAGTCAACCTACATTACATATCAGATCGGTCGATTATGAACGTCCTGTTTTGGAAGAAATCGTTTGATGAATTGGTGACGTTTCAATGCAGAGTCAATCTGGAAGATTACAAGACAGCGTACAAGATGATTTTTGAAATGTTACGCCTAATTGAGTCATTCTATAGATTTCCTGTAAGTACCGACCGGCTATTGTGTTTTAAATTGGCGTTCAAATGTGAAGACGTAGTTTTCATAACTAAAAACGTTTGTGTGAGTTTGTGTATTTATAATCATCATCGTACTGCACATACACTGCTGGACATAGGCCTCCCCTAATGAGCACCATTGCGCCCTGTCCTCAGCTCGACGCATCCAGCTTCTGCCAGCAGCCTTTCGCAGATCGTCACTCTACCTGGCCGGAGGGCGTCCTACATTACATTTGCCGAGTCGCGGTTTATAATCAAAGACCTAAAAGTATTTGATGTTTCAGGTTCTCCTTGGAGTTTCGACCATCGTGTCGGGGACTTTCGTTTCATCACAGACCTTCATTGAGCGCATCAAGCACCCTAACGTAATTTCAATTAAATATTTATTTATTTTATCAGCAACAAAAAACGTGGGCATGTTCTGTATATGGTTCTTGTTGAGTATTTTTTTTAAAGGTTGTCTAGGTTCCCTCTCTTGCCCTGATCCAGTTTCTTACTTTTGTCGTTGATTTTCTTGTTTATTTCTAGGCTCTGGAGCAAGAACGTACATTCGTCATCATAGGCTGGGCAGTCTTGAGCTGGGGATTCATGCTCATTGTCTCCTTCTTCATGGATCTATTTCAACATCAGGTTGAACAAACAAAGCTGATCTGCGCGTATATACAACTGAAGCCTAATAAGCCAAGTGAGTTTAAAAAGTAACCGACTTTAGGTACTGTGATCGTAACTAACCAAAAAGCGTACCTACACTTTTAGATAATTCTTTACACTTTTCAAAAGCTTTTCCACTCCGAGCCGAGTGGATAACTTATTGTACCGACCCCACATAAAAATGGGAAGCATGAATATGATGATGATGTAGTTAATAGCCGATTTCCAAAAAAAACTTGTTCGGTATTTCTAATAAAAAAAAAGTAGGGAAAGCCGCGAGCCTAAGCTATCTGAAAACAAATTCAACTTGCGACGCACTAAAAAAACAAAGCTTTTAATTAGCATTTTGTTTTCAGACGATATCTACAAGCTAACAAAGACCTTATTACAAACGCTGGAAAGGCGAAAATCAGGATTCCTTGTGTACAACTTGTTCTTCTTGGACACAGGGTTCATATTAAGAATGGCTGCGACAACACTTGTCTACATAACTGTCCAGCTGCAACTAGCTTTTCCTAATTTACCTAACCCTAAATCGAATGTGACCTCATCAGACTAAAAACATTTCAAACAATTTGAATATCATATTAAAACATTCTACAATGATCATTTAAATTGCGTAGAATTTCTTTTACTCAAAATCTTAGAAGAATGCCTAGGCAGGTAAAGTAAAAATCTTGATTTCGAAAAGATTGGATGTAGCACAACTGCACAAGTCTTGCAAAAGATGGAGGTCTTTGCCCAGCAGTGATGAGCAGTTGGACACTCTCTTCATGGCTTTGATTCAATCAGATAGGTAGGTACTTAGGCAAAAAGGTGTTGGGTAAAACAGAGGTTTCAATGCTAACATTTTGTCCTAACACGAGCAATGAACTCGCACCTCTTGCATCTCAGTAGAGTAACGCCACGCTGAATCCAACTAACCGGAATTATGGCTAATACTTAGGAATTTTATTTAATTTAACTTTGAATGGTATGTTTCCTTTTGAATTGATTATTTATCCAAGTGGCTCTTTAGCGACAAAAACAATTTTAGTAAGTAAGCCATTTAAATCCACTCATGAATTTATTTAAATAACGTCGGAATGTAACCGCGATATCGGCAATTTAGGTGTACAGTTCTTCCAATGGATCTAGGCATTCGTAAAGTTAGCCGTTTGTCTGCGCAGAACACAATTTTGTGTGAAAAAGCGCTCACTGCGCAGACAAACGGCTAACTTCACGAATGCCTAGATCCGTTGGGCGAACTTTACATTTACGTGCAATAAGATGTAGGTATACAGTATACACTCCATACTTTTAAAATTAATGTCACACTAAAACTAATAGATGTAGATTAAAAACAAAAAGCGGAAATTGATTTCACATTGAACTTGTGGCGAAATTAATAAAAATATCAGAACATTGTTGGACATCTTTACCTGTACATGGGTTGAAACATTGTGGAGTGTATACATCTTATTGGCGGATGCAACACACTTGATAATTATCGTGATATTTGGATCGTGATCCAGGATCACGATATTTATCGAGTGTGTATCGCGGATCGTGATACGGATCGCCGAATTTCTAAAAACAAAAAATCCCACGATCTGTATCAAAATACATTTTTTGATTTTTAGAAACTCGATATGGATCGACGATATTTGTATCGTCGATCCATATCGAGTGTCTAGTCTCTGGTCTGTGATTTGACAGAAAATGTAGGTATGGATCTAATGTCAAATATGTAATTTTTGTCTGTGTTGAATGAAATCTACCGTTGTACTGACGCGATACGTATCGAGTGTGTATTATGTAGTTTCGATCCAAAATATTGCAAGATACGATAATTATCGAGTGTAGCATCCGCCATTGCAAGTGACTGTACCTTGGATGTGCCTCTGACTGCTCCCTCCCACAGTCAAAGAAAACACATTTTTATTGTATGAATCACAAGCGAATTACGATTTGGATTGCTAGTAGAGTAACGCAACAAGTTCAATAAACACACCTAAGTAAACAATGTAGGTAGAGGTACTCATCGTCCCAAACGGCTCGGATTTCAATAAGTATCAATAATCTTCAAGGAAAAATGACAACCTACAATTAGGTACGCCTTGTAAGATTCCACAAGCATCGTCAACTTGAACAAAAGTCCCTCAATCTTGTCCGTTTCAGCTAATTATTTTTTTAAAATAGTGACGCTGTTAGAAGCTTCACAAACAACACCATGTTTAAACAATTGTTCCTTTGTCAAACATGTTCGTATATATTTGAAGATAATTACACTTAGTTCAGTATTAGTCCTGTATTGGTTGAATAAAGAGTTGAAATTGTAAAAATGAAGATCGCCGTTTTCGTTTTGGCTGTCGCTTTCTGTGGGTTGGGGGTGAGTTTCACTACTTACAGCTAATTTATTCGTATTCTTAAGGTTTTTTTTAAATACTTTTATTGATTCATATTGGTCACTTATTAGTTATTACCTACTAAGTAGTTTCAGTTACCTACATGAGCTAGCATGTCTCATTATTTAGTTAAAATGTTGATTTTGCTTCGTTGACTAAGTAAATTTTCTTCTGAGTGTAGAAAAAAGTAAATTTTATAAGAGAAAGATGTATCATCATCGTCATCTTCTTGCCCTTGTCCCACTCTATGTGGGATCGGCACAACATGTATTCCTCTCCCATCTTCCCTCTATCAGCCGTCATCTCAGCACTCACTCCTTTCATCATCTATCACACAATCCATCCATCTCTTGTTCGGCCTACCTCTACTAGTAGTCCTATGTCCATCCACATTCATACCAAGTAGTCTTCTGGTCACTTAACATTCTTCCCTTCTCATTACATATTTACATTTTACGTATTTCAAGATGAGACTATTACTAAAATTTTGTCATGTGACTTAAGTCTGCCGAAGAGAAACGTTGGGGCGTCTTTTAAGGGTTTTTTTAAGGTGCCTTGATTGATGAAAATATTTTGTTCTAGAAAGCGGATGATGCTACCACAAAAGCCGCTACCGATGTAGCCAAAGCGGCTGTGGCAGCTGTAGCAGGCGCTACGAGTACGTATTAAACTCAGCTTTTATATCCATTATACCTTTAATGCTGGTATACTCGTAGCTTAAGTAGGCGAGGAGTTCTGTATCTTCAATTCTGTATGGAATGAATGGTCAGCCAAACATTCATGTTTTGTACGTAATATTGTTTCAGCTCCTGCTAGCCCTTCTGCTACCCCCCCTGCGTCACCCCCTGCAGCACCTCCTGCGTCAGCCCCTGTAGCAACCCCTGCGTCACCCCCTGCCTCTGGATTACTTGGACTACCACGTAAGGACCTACACGCAATTACATTTTATGCTCCCACTAGCTGACCCCGCAAACGTCGTATCGCTATTGAAAAATAGGGGTTGGTGGTGGTAAAGGATAATGCCCATACCCCATACCACGTTGCGTTACAGGTATACTAAACCAATAGTATTTTTTGTTTTTGTCTATAATTTACTGATAAAAATAAGCATTTTCTAAACCGCGTTTAAAAAATACATATACAGGCTGGATTTTTGAGACGGAACATTATAGGACCTTAACCGTTGTAGCTACAGGAAAACATTTTTAGGAGACCTTCCCTAACTGTTTGAGACATTTTGAACGACATTCACACTGCTTAGATTTTAAAAATATAGTCAGAAAAAAAAATGCTAAATTACAAAAAAAAAATGACAATCGATTCTGTTTAATGTAGGGATCAAAAGACTCTAAGGGACCATTTAAGGTTTGAGCACTAGAAATGTCAGAGATCGTCAAAAACTTTACCCATACATTTTGTACTAAAAAATCTATTAAAAAAATGAGGGTGAATATGTATTTTCAAACTCCTTAAAGGTAACGAAAAGATAAATAAAAACAAGACTATGGAACGTTAATTGGCTTTGACGCAAGCTGGTACGGCTCCCTATACAAAAATGGGCATTGTCCTTTAGAGTTGTTTTTTTTAATGCAGAATTATAAAAAAAATTGTCCAGAAAAAAAAATCGGGTGGACCACCCTTATCACTTGTGGGCATGAAAAATAGATAAGGTAATATTCTCAAACCTACTGAACACACAAAATTTTATAAAAAACGGGCAAGCCGTTTTGGAAGAGTTTTGTTTCAAACACCATGACACGAGAATTTCATTCCGGACCACTTCCGGACCAAGATTTAGACCCATGGCCAGTCCTCAAATCCATACGGTGTGCGTGTGGTATCACATTTTTTTTAATTTTGTACTTGACTAATGTTACCTAAAATAAATCATTATCATCATCAGCATATCAGTCCGCTGCTGAACATAGGAATCCCCTAATGAGCGCCATTGGGTCCTGTTCTAAGCTCGACGATTATTTATTACTAGCTGTCCGCCGCGGTGTTACCCGCGATCCCTCGGGAAAACTTCACTTCCCCGGGATAAAATGTAGCCTAATATGTTCATCAGAGATAATGTAGGATTTTATTGGTGAAAGATTTTTTTAAATCGGTCCAGTAGTTTCGGAGCCTATTCATTTCAAACAAGCAAACAAATCTTTCCTCTTTATAATATTATTATATAGTATAGACTAGTGCGCTCCCGCGGTGTAACCCGCGGTCCCTTAAGATTCTTTCGGAATAAAAAGTAGCCTATGTCATATGTCCGTCCTTAGAATACAACCTTCATGCCAATTTTCAGCCAAGTCTGTTCAGTAGTTTAGGCGTGAAAAGGTAACAAACAGACAGACAGAGTTACTTTCACATTTATAATATTAGTATGGATTAGGTATTTACGTCGTTATTGCATTTTTTTCAGCTCCTCCTGCACCAACAGGGGGTATAACGAGCATTTTCGAGATTGGAAAGGAAATAAACAAAGCGATATCTGACACTAGCAAGAACTGGTGGAATACGATGCAAGGTAAACACGAATTCTACATCCAAAGTCCACGCCATTACCAGGAGGAACAAATAAGGGCTTAAAGCCGATCCCTGGTGCAAGCCTACCGCCACATTGAAATTGTCTGTAATTCCTACGAAACTCGATTGTATAGGTACCCTAGGGGCGGTAGGCATTCTCTCAGAAGACCCTTTGTCTAAACGGGTAGTCAGATGTATTTATTGTTATCAACGGGATAATTACCATGATTTTTGAGTTTTGTTGTTTCCCGATATTTCAATCATTTTAAATTTTAATTCGATAAATAATGCTGGAGATTTCACACAGCGTCATCTAGCCTCAAACTAAGCAAAGCTTGTACTATGGGAACCAGCTGATATTTATTTCTTTATCCAATTACATAACATGTTTAAAAAAAAATATATTGAAATATCGTCTTAATGTCTGACCAACGGGATCATTGGATGTTCCTTAAGATAGTTTCAAAAACGAATAGTCAGAGGTATGCCCAACCAAAGGACCGAGTACCTACAATAACTAATAATGCTGGACAATTTCACACAGCATCATCTAGCCCCAAACTAAGCAAAGCTTTACTATGGGAACCAGATAACTGATATACTACTTATATACTTTTTGTTTGTAAATACATACATATTATACATAGAAACACCCAGACCCGAGACAAATATCTGTAGATCATACAAACATTTGTCCCACGGCGGGGATCGAACCCGCAACCTACTGCGTCGCAAGCGGACTTTCGCCCACTGCGCTACAGAGGTCGTCTGTAACAATGTAGCTCGTAGTATGAAAGGAGACATCAGCTTAGGCACTAACATTAATTTTCCGAAATGAAAAATCCATCGATGGGATTCAAATTCACAACCTTTGGATTCGAGTAAAAAAAAGTAAGTTCGTATGAGTCTGTGGCCAACTCTGGTGACGGAGTTTTTGGACCTCCGTCATGGCTTAACGACTTTAATAGCCGGGACCGAGAATTTAACGTGCCCTCCGAAGCGAAAATGAAAATGCCACTGGCGGTCACTCATCCACTTACAGACCTTTTCGAACGTTGCTTAACTTCGACGATCTATCAAGAACGACTAAGCGAGCACGATCACGAGCGCTTCGAGTAAAGAAAAAGTCTTTTTCTTAAGACATCTTCAGAGGATCTTGAGTGACTTGATTTGAGTGTATGAATAAATGAAAATTCTTTATTGCGCACCATTAATTCAAATAAAACAAAGAAAAACCAGATAAAAATGTACAATGGGCGGCCTTATTGCTAAGAATCTGAAGAAGAATAAGTCTATCGTGCCTTATAAAACGTAAACAGGGTCACGGCTGTACCCCCAAGGCGCGGTAGACATTCTCTCAGATCTTTTATGTATTCCAGATCCTTTGAAGATGTCTAAGAGGGTAGTCAGAAGCATGTCCAAATACATATTTGATACATGCCCTCATCTTGCAGAAGTTGCCTTGACTCAGTCATAATCCTGTTTTTAATACTTTATTTTGCTTTTAACTACTCATTTAAAAACATATAAGCTTACATTTTAACTTTTTTCAGGAAAATAAAGATATGTGAGCCGATCTCTACTGGAAGGAAAATGAGAAGAAGTTGAACAGTTGCACTGAGAAAATAATAATTATTAAATCTTGTAATAAACTAATGATTGAATGTACGATAAAGTTATCTTTTATTATCATACTACCTACTGCGAGCGGCTTCGCCCGCGTGTTACCAACATTTTGAATAGCCTTTATGCTATTAAAATATAAATAAATAATGCTGGACTTTTCACACAGCATCATCTAGCCCCAAAGTAAGCAGAGCTTGTGTTATGGGTGACTGCTAAACTACATACGTTTTGTTTGTAAAAAAAATACAGATTATGCATAGAAACACCCAGACCCGTGACAAATATCTGTAGATCATACAAACATTTGTCCCGCGGCGAGTCGAACCCGCAACCCTTTGCGTCGCTGGCGGGCCTTCGCCCATTGCGCCACGTAGATCGTCAAAATCGGTCGCTATTAGGTCACTATCAACGCTTATTCCAAGTTTCATCCAACCTCGTTCACGTTATTGAAACACAAACTCACAAACTTTCAGCTTCATTACCTATATGAGTGGGTTGGAGATCCATTTCTAAAAAGACAATACTTTGTGCCTTTTACTAAAAAGTTCTTGTACACTCTATACTTTTAAAATTAATATCACACTAAAACTAATAGATGTAGGTTAAAAAACAAAAAGCGGAAATTAATTTCACATTGAACTAGTGGCGAAATCAATAAAAATACCAGAACATTGTTGGACATGTTGACCTGTACATGGGTTGAAACATTATGGAGTGTATACATCTTATTGTCCGTGACTGTACCATAGGAAATAAGAGTACGAAACGATCCTGCGAAAACGAAACTTACGCAAATTCTCACTAAGAAATGTCATACAAGCGGGACATCTTATTTCATTCAAATAATTTACTTCAACGACCTCGCGGTAGACGGAGGGACTAATTGGATGCCCATTTAAAGGACTGGTCTACGGTAGCCCAAAAGAGATGAATGGAGAGAGGGAAGGGAGGCCTTTGCCCTGCAGTGGGACACTACAGGCTCCTAATAATGATAATGGTTTACATATAACAAATAAAACACTGCTTTAAAGAATTGATTCTGTTTTATTTGATTTCTTCTTTTTTCTAACTAAAAATATTCTACAAATGCTAAGCTTTGAGCTAATTAAATCTTAAATAACATAACATTGATTAAAATACCCTGAAAATCTTTCTACTGGCACAAGGCACCATTATTGTGAAAGCCTTTTTTAATATGATTTCCTAGTACGATTTAGTGCATTTTTTTTACTATTCAACATTAAACCTTATTCTAATAGCCATAAGGAACTATTCCCAGTCTCAAATTATAAATGTAGCAAAATTATCGTTGTATGTAAATCTTAAAATTATTTGTGACATAGAAATACAATAATTGTACCAACAAATTGTACGCGTTACCTACAAAATACTCGTTTGTCAAACATGACAATGTTCATTTGTACATGCAAGAACATTCTACATATAAACCCTCGCCCATACTAGAAAAAATGCTGATTATTAAATGACTGAACGAATTTTCATGATTCCCAGATAAGAGCACGTTTTCAAAAGTCTTTTTTCAAACATAAAGAACTCATATTTAGAAATACATTTATTTACATAATTTTATCGCGTTGACTATGTATTTGTGTAATCATCACTACATAGTATAAAACAAAGTCGCTTCCCGCTGTCCCTATGTATGCTTAGATCTTTATAACTACGCAACGGATTTTAATGCGGTTTTTTTTAATAGATATATAATAGTTTATATGTATAATACATGCATAATATAGTAGAGAAACACTGATAATTTAAAGGTTTCTAATGTGATGTCGTGAATAAACACATTTTTTTGCGCTTACATTGCAAACGCTGGCTGAACCGTAATATTTATTCAGCATTGCACCTATGCGAAGCCGGGGCGGGTCGCTAGTATATTTCTAAATATGAGTTGTGATAGCAAAGATTAAGAAAGACTTAAAATAACAAAATCGAAATAGGTCCATTTCGAGACAGATAATAACTTACGTAACAGCTCTTTGTGTCGGGGTTTAAAAGCAAAGTAAAGTGTTTTTATATGAGTACTCCTTTTCTCTTGCTACCCATGAAAACGCTTGAAGTGCCCAAGTCTGTTTTTCCATCGGAGCTGGCAACACTGGCTGATCGTTTCTCTTTCGTCATTTGTGCAACCTGAAATAACAAGATTAATCAAAAATTGTGACTGTGTGAAGGTAGACCGAAGAATGTCTCAATTTTGATTTAGATTGAATACCCACGACAGGGACGTCAAGTGGAATCCATCATGAAAATAGGGGGAAATAGAGTCCAGGCAACGTACTTTGTTGAGGCGTTAGTTCTTTGTACATTTTTTTTTATTAAATAGGTCAGCATTTGACCTCACTCTGCCTGATGTTAAGATAGATAGATAGATAGATAAACACTTTATTGTACACAGAAGAAACATAACAGGAACACAAAATAACAAGTAGGTACAATGGGCGGCCTTATCGCTAAAAGCGATCTCTTCCGAGCGTGTTAAGCAGTAGTGAGGTCTAAGATGGAGCATGCTTACCTAGAAGGGCATAAGCAAACACTCTCTTTGTCTAACTAACCTATGTCTCTAAGAATCTGTCGCAATTGCAAAAATATCTCTACGGTAACGTTCTACTACGGTACGTTGTGCCTCTTTTATTAACCGACTTCAAAAAAAGGAGGAGGTTCTATGTTCGGGTGTATGTATGTTTTTTTTTTTTTTTTTTTTTTCCAGTTAAATAAGTTTAGATAAACTTATTTAACTGGATAAAAGAGGCACAGGACCGAGTGAAGTGGCGTTTGAGCGGGGAGGTTTATGCCCATCAGTGGGTGATAACAAGCTGCAGATGAGATGAGATGAAACTTATTTAACGAGCCTCAATTTCATTTGACTGGCCCACTGGAGCGTGACTTTTTAGTTTTAAGATGGATCACCTAAAAGAAAGCTAGGCCCCAAACCGTTGTTGCCCTGATTCTTCACGGTATTGGTCGCGCAAGAACAGGAGTAAAATTTGTTTTAAGACGATTCAAAGTGCTCCCAGCGGTCCTACTGAATAAATGCTTATTGACTATCAGTGTCACCAATAAACACTATGTAAAGTTTTTCTTTAGTTCAACTTAAGAATAAGCAAAATGGCAACCAATAAACCATTTAGAAAGTTCCACCTTGCATAACTTTGACATTTCTTTCATACAAACGCTATTCCGAAGTTCCACCAGGTAGCACCCTTGTTTAAATTTAGTGTAACCACAGAATACATATTAGTAGGTACTGTAAAAATATTTTCATACCAAAGAGTTCGTATATATTTTACTCGTACATACCAAGGAGTTTTTGTTTAAGTTCTTCCAGATAAATTTACAGGAGAAAAAAATAACTTTATCTGGAACAAATCTTACATTCCAATAGAAGAGGTAGCATGGCGAGAAGGTTTTATAAAATAAAAATCGTAATTTGATAATAAAAACGAGCGCGGAAATCAAAAATGATTTTGTAATAAAAAAATTACATGTGAAATATTGGCGAATGCACAAAAAGTGCGAAGCCATTATGAGAAAAAAAAAACAAGAATGACCAATTCAGTCAGCTTTCATAGACAAAATGATACTTATTTTGAGATTTCTCGTTGGATGCGATGTTGCCGATCTGTGCATCTTCACGTAACAGAAGGACAGTTACCTCAGAGTTCCACCTTGTTTATTGGTCAGAATTTTTTTCCGACTTATTCTGAATTAACGCAAGGTACAGCTATGCGACGTGTAAATTTGATAGAACTTCGGAATAACTAGTTTTTATTGGTGAGACGGTATATGACTTTGAGTAAAATGACATTTTGAGGTTAAGCAATAGCATCTTTTCTACAACGTTACCGTAGAGATATTTTTGCGATTACGACAGATTCTTAGAGACATAGGTTAGTTAGACAAAGAGAGTGTTTGTTTGGGAAACAATTACTTATATTATCTGTGGACGAGGGACATCCCTACTGAGACAGCCCATCCCTATGCGTACGCGCATCCGACATTACACATTCATCTTGAAGCCGTGATAACCCTACTCACGCACATATTTATCTGTGCATACAACACAACCCCAGTAACTAACACTTACACCCAAAAACATACACACACACACATACACCCACACACACACACACACCCACACACACACACACACACACACACATATATATATATATATATACTCACACACACATACAACACTTACTTTAACGCATGCTTAGATACTAGATACTCATACTCTTTCATTGTTTAGTTAGTTAGTATTTGTTAGGAATTGTCTTTCACTTCCGGAGGAGGGCGTTGTTGTGTGCGACACAGCTTATAAGAGCTACTGCAGGCATCATCGCTTTCAAATGCTTTTGTGCACATTGTTTGTATTCCTTAATAAATATATTTTGATTTCTTTTTTGATTTTGATTTTGAACTTTAATGTAATAAATTGTTAGTAAATTGTAGTTCCGCGTTCTTATATTACCTGAAAGAATCCCAAGCCCTACAGGGTCACGACTGTATCCCCAAGGCGCGGTAGACATTCTCTCAGATCTTCTATATTCCAGATTCTTTGAAGATGTCTAAGGGGGTAGTCAGAGGCATGTGCAAATACATATTTGGTACATGCCCACATCTTGCAGAAGTTAGTATTCCATACGTGACAGGTTGCAAGCCCATCGCCGCCTATAAGAATACTAACTGGTTTCCTCAGGATGTTTTCCTTCACCGTTCAGAGCTCGTGTTAAAGCGCATATAAATTTTACGAAACGCAAAATCCATTGATGCACGGCCGGGATTCGATCCCACGACCTTCGGATTGAAAGTCGAGGTATAACCCCTTTCGGCCAACACGGCTTTCCCAAGCCCTAACAGTGTTAAAATAATTAATTACAACCGTTATCACCATAGTTCTTCTCTAGGTTGGTAAGGCTAGCTCAGTTTGTATTTTAGGCAATTTTTTTGCAATGTGGGTTGTCGTTCGAGCTGAAAATAGTCTGCGTGTTATGTACTCACAGCGTCATCGATGGCTTTGAACTGCCAATTCCAATGCACTCGGTAGAGGAAAGGACGGTGGTCGAAGCGGTTGTCGTCGGGACTGTAAGACTCCGCGTGGTAGGATGGAGTTAGTACTGTCATCTTGTGCCGGTTGATTGCGTAGCAACGGAAGAAATGCTTCACTTTTTCTGCTACCTGTAATGTAATTTTGTTTGGATTTATATTCAGAATAAAATAAAAGGTAAAATAAAAGATTTTTTGTAGGAAGTAATACTGAAACAATTTCAAAATTTCTATTCAGAATAAAATAAAAGGTAAAGTTTAAATTATTTATTTATTATTTATTATCTAGCCCCAAACTAAGCATAGCTTGTACTATGGGAACCAGATAACTGATATACTACTTATATACTTTTTGTTTGTAAATACATACATATTATACATAGAAACACCCAGACCCGAGATAAATATTTGCAGATCATATTTAAACATTTGTCCCGCGGCGGGGATCGAACCCGCAAACTTCTGCGTCTCAAGCGGGCTTTAATTACTGATGCAATTTCAAAATGGCTTTTAGAATGGACATAATACAGGGTTGTGGCAAATTTTACCACATTGAGGGCAGCTCTCTTTTCATTTGTAGTTTGGTTTTTCTGAGGAATAGCAATATGGGCTTTAAGTCAATGAACTTAAGGATGGACACTGTGCTATAAAGAGACTTTCACACAGAAACATTTGTGCATGTACACACACACACATTTAAGACCAACCCACCTTCGTGAGATACAGATGGAACAACTAAAACTGAGTAGACTAACGGCCTTACTAATAAACGTGGTATAACGTAAAAAAATATGGTTATTTTAGGTTATCATCATCATCATCATCCACAACCTGACTTTGCCCACTGCTGGGTATAGGCCTCTCTTTCTATATGCCACTTTTTACGGTCTCGTGCTAACCTCATCCAGGTGCGGCCCGCGACGGATACCAAATCGTCTGCCCATCTCGACGACCTCTGTGGCGCAGTGGGTGAAAGCCCGCTTGAGACGCAGCAGGTTGCGGGTTCGATCCCCGCCGCGGGATAAATGTTAATATGATCTGCAAATATTTATCTCGGGTCTGGGTGTTTCTATGTATAATATGTATGTATTTACAAACAAAAAGTATATAAGTAGTATATCAGTTATCTGGTTCCCATAGTACAAGCTTTGCTTAGTTTGGGGCTAGATGATGCTGTGTGAAATTGTCCAGCATTATTTATTATTATTATTTATTTATATTATCTCGCTGCCAGACGACCAACGTTTCTATAACCGGCTCTTGGACGCCATTAGGTTATACTTGTCATAATTTTAAACCACGTTTATTAGTAAGGCTGATTTGGCACTTACCTCTCTAGGCGTACACTTATCACTCCAAGTATGAACCAACTTCTGGAACATAGTAAATGGACCACAATTATGCGTTTTTCGAAGACGGCCGAACTCTGAGAGTTCGTCGTACGTCATTCCCATGTCTTGTTCGTCTGTTTGTGTGATCTGTCCGTCTGTTAGAGGTTCCAATTCTGCTGTGGGAGGCGCTTGGAGGATCTCAGAGAGGGACGGCAAGAAGAAACTAAAAGAGATAAAGAAATTAATAGGTAATCGTATAAGTGTTTTTTTAGTGAAAACTTCTTTAGGCGCGTTTGGCAGTTTGAGATGAGAAAAAAAATCTTGGATTCGCCTCGAAAAGGTCACGTGTGAGTCACGTGGATGCTCACCGACACTGGGTTATTTGTCAAGTTTAGAACCGTTCAAGTTTCAACTTCTGTCGGCCCTCCTGGAGTGCAACTGTTTTTTTTATTATGAAAACTTAACACTAATAACGGGAAATCGACTATGATAATGAATTTAATATACAGAAATTACTCCTTTGTATTGACCAATCACAAAGTCAATCGATCACATGATATAGAATATCAATGTAATGTCCCGCGTATCAAATTAACGTATACTTTGCGTCTTACCATAAAACGTGACATAAAGTTATTCCACCGAATAAATCAAGAATAACCATACATATTGACAGTTTACACTCGGGAATAACTTTATGTCACGTTTTATGGTAAGACGCTAAATGTAAAAATTACAACTCGTTACAAGAAAAACCTTTATGTGCAGAAGTCTTGAGATCCTTCTAACTAACTTCTGCAAGATGTGGGCATGTATCAAATATGTATTTGTACACCCCCTTAGACATCTTCTAAGTATCTGGAATATAAAAGATCTGAGAGAATGTCTACGACCCCTTGGGGATACAGTCGTGACCCCCTGTCTTGAGATCCCATTTCAACACGCCCCCTATAGGATTTTTATCGGCACTGCACTTTATGACTGCTCTAGTCATACTTATTCATATCATGTAATCAAAATCTTCTTTGTGATTGGTCTATCCAGACGATCACGTGATGTCAATAAATCTCCATTCTGATTGGTTCATCTAAGTGCGCATGATCACGTGATATCAATGCAAAATCCCACGTATCAACTTATTTACGAACTGATAATCTCCCTAACAAATCGAACTACCTAGCAACCCAGCAGTGGGCAAACTCAGGTTGCGGAAAATTTTGATAATGATTAATTTTTCTTACCGGTTCTTAGCGTAGTGTAGAAAAGCCTTGAGATCACGTTTCGAGACGCCCCCTATCGGGTTTATATCGGCACTAGAGCAGTCATATTTAGTCATATAACCCCTCAATGCTTCGTCTACATTGGAGGAACCTAACACTAGTAATCCACCCGGCCTGCCTCGGACCCAAAGCATCAGTTGTGCGAATAGGTATGACAGCACCATTCTTAGTCTGGCCTGGAAAAAAAAATGGTTTATTTGTTACGTGTAAATGTAGAATAGAAAAGGGTCTTGACAGACAGACGGACAACAAAGTGATCCTGTAAGGGTTCCGTTTTTTTCTTTTGAGGTAAGGAACCCTTAATTACAAAAATTAAAACTAAAAAGAAAATCGACTTCAATGTTGTTCTTCAAAACAACTTCAAAATAATTTAGAGAATAGGTCCTCAATTGTCAAACATACATACAGCAGAACATCCTTTTTTTTTGAAGTCGGTTAATAAATCATTTATCTCTATCAGGCTACCAAGCTAGGATAGTCATGATGGTAATTTACTAAATGCACATTGAACTGGCAGTGATGCGACGATCAGTTTCAGTAACAAGACATTATAAACTTTAAAAACAATGGTATAAGATATAGAAACGCTTGATAGCTCGCGACCGCGCGTGACTGCTCAAGTCGGCGCGAGGCGCCGCCACACCTCTTGCATTCTATATGTTTATTTTTTAGTAATTTTTTTATAGTGTTGATACCGGTTACCGGTGCTTAACCGATAAATATGAGCTTATCAAAAATTTCGATTGTGACGACTAAGGGTTCCGTAGCCGAGCGGCACTCCGGCTTTAGGAGGATCGTCTGATCGTTGCGGGTTCAAATACCGTCGGAATCCAAAATTTTGATAAAACTTTTCATTTCTTAAATCTATATCTTGTTACATTGCTCTTAAGGTTTATAATGTCTTGTTACCTCTCGTCGCTGCCAATTCAGTGTGCGTGCATTGAGCCATACACTTTGACCCATAATAATGATTTTAAAGCCCAAATCTAAAAATGAATGAATCTGTTCACCTGTATATTCTGCAAGGCTAGGTTCTGCCTAGGACATCCACCCTGGGTCCTAAACTTGGGCACTAGACCTGTCGCAGTCGTGAAAATACCAATCACAGCGCTCACAGCCGAGTCTATGGCGATTGGGAAATGGTAGCTACCGATTTGACTGGCAAGCTGAAATTAAAAAATAATATTTTTTACAGCTAACCAATACAGGGTCCTTCATTTTAAACTACACAAACTGACAAGGCCTCATTTTTGGGTTGTAAATAGACGTTTGATTGTAATTCAATCTAATTCCTAAGCCAATTTCAATTTATCTTTTATTAACAAAAAGTATATAAGTATAGTCGGTCCATTTTAATAGGCCACATTTGACATTTCATCAAAATTTAACAACGTAACTTTGTACCGGCGGGCATAAAATATTACAATTTTATCGAAGTTAGTACTGCACAATTGCTTAACTTTTTTTCAATTGCGGTTAAATAATTTATTTGTCTTAACGACAAAAGAAGGTAATTTTATGATTTATTGCCTTATTACACCATCCAAACATATTATGTTTCAGAACAATTTCTGTTTTCGAGAGAACTGAACGTTGTTACAATGTTGCGTCAGTAAACCCTTGTTCTCTTTTGACACTAGGTATGTTACCCAAAATAATCGAAATTTGAGAGTTAGAATCGAATGAAATGATTTCTCGTAAGGGAATATTTCACCTTTAATGATGGCGCATTAAATACTTATTGTTTTTTTTTTAAATAAACTTATTTATCCCGAAAAACGTTACTAAATACCAAAAAGTACTTTTGTAAAAGGACAACGGGAATATCGCATAAAAACTTTTGTTCTCTGTTGACATGACAACCATAAACTTTTGAACAATTTTTATCAAAATAAATAAGTAATGGGGTTGTGACGCAGTCTTGATCCTTGTGCAAAGTAACTTTGCGTTCTTGGTGTGCTATTTTTTCAGACCCGGTTTTTTGTAACTGATCTTACCTACTCTTAGTTTACGGTTTACCTGGCGATACATTTTAGTTCATGTGAATGAATCGATACGGACTTCGAACATAATCGAAGTTTTTAAGAAGGTCACCTCACTAGAAAGCTCAAACTGACAAACGTCAAATGTGGCCTATTAATTTGGACCGACTATAGTATATCAGTTATCTGGTTGCCATAGTACAAGCTTTGCTTAG
This sequence comes from Epirrhoe alternata, assembly GCA_963565295.1. Classification (NCBI taxonomy): domain Eukaryota; kingdom Metazoa; phylum Arthropoda; class Insecta; order Lepidoptera; family Geometridae; genus Epirrhoe; species Epirrhoe alternata. The sequence goes on along the minus strand of OY751381.1, from coordinate 2,732,158 downwards.
TTTGGGGCTAGATGATGCTGTGTGAAATGTCCAGCATTATTTATTTATTTATTTATTGATTTTTAGTACATCTTGCATAATAGTCCACCAATCGCAGCGCAGCTACATCACGTCACACTTCTCGTCAATCGCTCGAATGGACTTAGTTATACCAGAAGCAACAATCAATTGAAAGGATAGTCTTCATCGATTTTCACGGGATTTTCATGACAAAACATAAAACACCCAGACCGGAGACAAATATCTGCAGGTCATACAAACATTTTGTCCCGTGGCGGGGATCGAACCCGCAACCTTCTGCGTCGCAGATGGGCCTTCGCCCACTGCGCTACAGAGGTCGTCCTATTTAATATGTTTGTATAGTTATTTTTGGAATATTCCAAAATTTGTGAGTTTACCTGAGTACTTGCGTAAGTAGGCGTAAACAAATCTAAAAAATGTATTATCTAATAAAATAGGGCTTGTATGAAAAATATAATTACATAAATGACAAAATCTCTTACTTGTGCAGCCCTAGCTTTAGTCTCCTGACTAGAGTTCTCAGTAGCCATGTAGCAGGTGACCAACAGTCGGTTGCAGAGCTCCATCGGATCGGCGGGTGTGTAGTCCGACTGGCAGAGGATCTTGCGAACGTCATATAGGATTTGACTCTCTGGAAAAAAATTCTCATTTATACAAAAAGCTTGGATTTATACAATTAAACGATATACATTTTCACAGATCAAGTCACTTAAGATTGTTGGGGATACTCAGTGGATAAAACAGTGGACTGTAAATTAGGAAGTTGGTTTTATATTGGACTAAGGGTCGATTCACATCTGACCGAAGATCCGTCGCGGATTATCGGTCGCGGAACGCCAGAACTGACAAATGTATAGAAAAACACTCGACCGTTCACACTCGACGGACTAACGTATCATCCGTCGGAGTGTTTTTCTATACATTTGTCAGTTCTGGCGTTCCGCGACCGATAATCCGCGACGGATCTTCGGTCAGATGTGAATCGACCCTAAGACGCGCGCCTTTCACGTAGGAACGGGTCCGTGATAAGGCGCTTTTATGTTAATATCTGAAATAATTAAAAAGGAAATAGACAAAATCCTTTTTTATTGAAGTTGTATCTTTTAGTATTATCACTAGATTTCATTTATTTCAAAATTTTTAAAAACCTAAAAGTTATATGTGTCAGGGATACGTTCCTACGTGAAAAATACTATAGTAGGTCCCTTGATTTTGTGTGTAGTGTCGTGCGCGGCTCGATGCGGTCTGGCGGGGCGCCTCGTCCCCCGGACCCCGCTCGCTGCGTCTCATGGGCGCGCTGGCGGGCGATACGCTGCTTTGTCTCCAATAAAGATCATTTGAAGATGTTTGAGGGTTAGTCAGGCACGTCCATACATACGAGTATTTGCAGTATGCCCACTGCAGAAGTTGGTATTTCATACGTCACAGGTTGCAATACCTTCGCCGTCTGATTAGTCACGCCAGGACAAGACGCCAGGAAGTAAGCCTTATTTATATCTCATGGTTTTATTAATATTCAAGATTCTTCTTCTTTTAGTGCCTCTCCGACTAGCGAAGGTTGGCAGTCAATATGGCGTATTGTTCCCGGTCCTTAGCGAGTCGAAACAGTTCCGCAGCACTCGCTATCCCCGTCCACTCTCTGATGTTCCGCAACCATGATTTCTTCCTCCGACCAACACGCCTCTTGCCGGCGACTTTTCCCATCATAATCAGTTGAAGAAGGTCATATCTCTCGTGTCTTATGACATGTCCTAAGTACCTGACTTTTCTTAGCTTGATGGTATGCAAAAGTTCCCGTTTCTGCTGTGCTCTTCGGATGACTTCCTCGTTTGTAACCTTTTGAGTCCAGCTTATAGAAAGCATCCGCCTGTACGCCCACATTTCGAACGCTTCTATACGTTTACTGAGGTCTTCTTTAATAGTCCACGCCTCACATGCCCACACAGATGTAGCAGCGGAGCATTCTAATGCGCAAGGTGAGCTTTAAACTGCGGTTGCATAAAACACGTTTCATTTTGTTGAACGAGCTCCTAGCGATTTCAATACGCGTTTTAATTTCTTGGTCACCATCCCAAGATCTGTGCAACCAAGTACCGAGGTATCTGTACTGTTTGACCTCCTCAAGCACGTGCCCATCAACTTTTATACACGTGTTTGGATGATTGATAGCTGAGATGACCATGACCTTCGTTTATCGTATTCAAGATTGCGATTGGTCTATTCAACAATAAATGTACGATAAAGCATTTCTATCCTTTCATTCATTTGTTCACTCACTCACTCGCTCAATCATTGACTCGTTCACTCACTGACTCATTCAGTCACTAACGTTAATTCATTGACTCACCTCCTTTTTGTATGGCATCGCAAATCTGCGTGCACATCGAGAAGACGATACAAGCAGTGCTAGTAGAGTCCACTCCACCGCTCAAAGGCAGGAAGAAACCGCCTTGGCCGGAGCGACGGAGGTAGTCCCATAGCCAACAAGCTGGACCTTTAAAATAAAACAGCTAAGTAAAGAAAATTGTTGAATTGATTCAGGCGTGACTTTGCGAAGTCCATTGTAAGATATTGAAAATGGTAAGGTAATATGTAGTACAGTCACGGACAATAAGATGTATACACTCCATACTTTTAAAATTAATATCACACTAAAACTTATAGATGTAGGTTAAAAACAAAAAGCGGAAATTGATTTCACATTGAACTAGTGGCGAAATCAATAAAAATACCAGAACATTGTTGGACATGTTGACCTGTACATGGGTTGAAACATTATGGAGTGTATACATCTTATTGTCCGTGACTGTACTAATCCGCTAATCTATTCTCGAACAAAGTTTTGTTTAAAAAGGTACCTACCAAATGTTGCAGTGCCCCAGCGGGATTCATGTTATGAAACGCCTAGTTTTCTAGGTCTAGGCTAAGTATCTGTAATTTTTTTCAAAAATCCAAAATGCGATTGTTCTTATTTTCAATAATATAATCTAATAGTTTTACAAAACCTTCTGACTACAAAAGAAAAGATAGCCATTCAGATGAGTCAAAGTATGTAACTCTTGACTGCACAATTCCATACGAAAGGAAATCTCAAACTAAACAATAGCTGTCCTCAATGTTGTAAAATTTTGTCACTGGGTCTGGTCACGGAGTGTGGAAATTTTTTACTGACTTACTTATGGGCGCGTATTACCTCAAAACTGCTTCGACTCTGGATCATATCTATAAAAGTATTGAACCAATATTATTGAAAAAAATATATATTATAGTTGAGGATTTAAACTGTTGCTCCATTGTAGTGAAAACACGATTACTAAATATTTCACAGAAAATAATCACAAACTTCCCTCTGAATTTTACTTAAAAACAAAAGTACTCAATAAATACTTTAGCTAGACTAGTAAAACTTTGTATCTAAACTCAGCTTAGTACACTACGTGGTCCCGTTGTTCCGAATTTTCTGTTTTTGTACTTTTAATTAGCTAAAAAGTGTTTTAGCTCCGTAAATAACGTTGCGCATCCATAGCTCTGTACTCCTCACACGCCGAACAAATCACACTCGCTGTCCCGCTTACAAAATGTTGGCGTATTATAGGCCCTTAAGAGCTACGACATACCTAGTTCAATTTCCTCTTCAGGCGTCAAATACTGCCAATCAACCGGTGGGCTGGTGATCAAATTAACATCATCATCTGACAATGCAAAGTCTACAGTGATTCTCGGAAATGGAGGGTTGGACGCGGCAATATGAGACCTCGAACGAATCCTGTTGCGATACGAACGGATGTCTTCGAGATCAATTGTCGCTGTGATCACTTCCTGAAAGAGCACTCTTTGAATTAAATAACTTCACGCACTGAACAGATTTCGATAAAAGGATATTGCCCATTTTTGCCGTACCAGGTTGTGTCAAAGCCAATTAACGTTCAAAATACTTGCTTTTATTTATCTTTTTCGTTACCAACACAGAGGAATTGGCTAAGTCGTCTATGGTTACCAATAAGAATTTTGAAAATATTCACCCTCATTATTTAAATATATTTTTTAGTTCGAAATGTAAGTATGGGAAAAGTTTTTGACGATTTCTGACATTTCTGGTATGAAGTCACGAGAAACAGCTAGTCCCACTATCCTATCCTACTAATATAATAAACCTGAAAGTTTGTGAGTTTGTTCAGATGTTTGGATATTTGGATGTATGGATATTTGTATGTTTGTGTTTCAATCACGCCTAAACCAGAGAACCGATTTGGATGAAACATGGAATAGGCGTAGATATTGGAATAGCATATAGGCTGTTCAAAATGTTGGTACCACGAGGGAGAAGCCGCGCAGTAGCTAGTATAAAACACACTCACCACATCGTGTAAAGCAAACTGCAGCCCCCGACTCACAATACTCCCATTAACAGCGACACATGAACAGCCATTGAAGTATATCCGTTGTCCATCACAGCCCCTTAGATTACTGAACAGATACGCCCCGCCACTTTTGAAGGTAGCACTCTTAACGAGATCTACTGTGACATAGGCTTTACGTAGCTCCATGTAGCTGCCAGAACCGTTTGATATGATCTCCACGCCGTCAAGGCCTAAGGGGATGTGACGACTGGAATAGAAATACAATTAATATAAGAGATTAATAACAAAATACATAATGTAGTTTGCTGTCACACACTGGTATACAGTGAGAGAGTAGACCATAGTGACCACGAATGTAAAATCATGGAACGAGAAACGACCCATGCTATAGGCATTTCACTTTTTTACCGCGTATCTATCGTTATTCGACGAAAGGCTAAAGTGTTGGATGTACATCATCATCTCAGCCATCTAGCGTCCACTGCTGAACATAGGCCTCCCTCATCGATTTCCACAGCGATCAATCTTGTGCCTGCACCCAACGGCTCCCAGCAACCTTTACAAGATCGTCTTTCCATCTAGTGGGGGTACGCAAGAGGATAAACCAGTTGAAGTGGAGATGGGCAGGTGACTTGGCAAGGAAGGAAGACGTAGATGGACAAAAGCGGTAACAGTAGTCAGGGTCTGATGATATTATTAAGAGGGCGGAGAGATATTGGGTTTGATTGGCGTATGATCGAAAACGTAGCGCGAAAGTATGGAGACCTAATACTCCTCAGTGGATTTTTTTTTTTTTTTATGGAAGAGGGGGCAAACGAGCAGGTGGCACACCTGATGGTAAGTGATTGCCACCGCCCACAGACAACTGCAGCATCAAGAGGCACTGCAGATGCGTTGCCGGCCTTTGAGGTAGGAATAGGCTCTTTTCTTGAAGGCGCCTAAGTCGTATCGGTCTGGAAACACCTCTGGCGACAGCTGATTCCACAAGTCTGGATGTGGGTCGATTAGATCTGTCACAATTTACAACATACCTTTGTGGGTTCCAAAGTTCTTCGCAAATCTCGAAGCCGATGCATGTATCTTTTGTGGCGATGACAGCGTCCCCTATCGGTACTGTATTTTGTTCTGTTATAGCTGTTATCATACGGGGGAGGTAGTATTCTTCGGTTTGTCTGTCCTGGAATTTACTAATCTTGTATTCAATGTAACTGAAAACACTAGATCGCTGGTGCTGAGCTAGCCTACTCCATCTAACATGTATTGTATAGTTAGATTGCTTTTAAAAATCACAATGACGCTGTAAAAATCACGTATTAATTAAACGGGATTTATCGCGTACTAACCACGCCTGTTGCAACATAGGCGAAACGTCGGGAAATAATAAAAAAGGTACGCGATAAATCCCGTTAAATTAATACGTAATTATGAAGAGTGATCGCGAAAGTTTAAGAAAGACTGCTGTAAAAATCATTAAGACGTAAATATTGACGACATCTTCAACTTTTACCTCGAATTTGACTTAGTCTCCCTAATCTGAGAAAATGTCTACTGTGCCTGCCATCCATGCCACACGGATGCCTAAAAACTTAGGCATTACAATTTGATTTGCTTGCATTAAAATACAAGTCTGATACCAATCCTAGAGAATTACTAGATGAATTTCAGTCCTAGAGAATTATTCGTGAAATAGACAACATTCCCCCAAACAACCATTAGCTTACTTTAGTCCAACCTGAAAACCATCTCGACTCTCTGTAGTTCCCATCTTCACAAAGCAGCATCTTCGGTCTGATCAACAGTATCCTCTTATTCAGAAACACAACTCTGCAGTTATAGGAGACGTTTCTATGTTGGACTGGCATACCAACATCCACCAACATGTCCTTGCATGTTGGGGACTTGAGAAGGTCAGCCAGGACTTGCCAGCTATGGAGGAAGGTGTCTGGTTCGTGGAAATGGTCTTCGCAACTGTAGCCACTGTGGAACAAAACGTTAGGTCAAGGATTAACCTGGCAAAGCAAAATCGTAAAGGCTTGCAACTGTAGGTAATTCACAATATACCTATCTTCAATCTGAACCCAGAAAATTGGTTCGTAATAATGTTAACTTTGCAAGGGAGAATAACGGGAACACTTCAGAATCTTCTAGCTTTTTCGCCTAAACAGCTTTCTTGGTTTTCGTTAGTCTTGGAAACAAATACACATATTCTTTGGAAACTTACCAGATCTCCAGCTCTGGTCCAGTTCGGTACAGCGCCCCCATTTCCTTGGCTTCTTGGATGGATTGCAGAATCCTGCTGAGGTTCCCTTCGAAGTCGAGCGCCCATTGGTTCAGCGTGCACACCGCTACTGTCACTTTTCTCCCCATTTTGACCTGCAACCAATATAACTAAGCTTGGAGTTATATAAAACCACTGGCTCTAAACGGTAAAGCTTCAGCCAAACCGAAGAGTTGGTTTGTTATAAGAAACTTAAATGAAAATATCTGTCAGAAGATAGCGTCAAGGTTAATGTGACTTTTCTTTGGAGAAGAAACAACTGGCAAAACTTGAGCCAATGCGGTAGAATTTCTCTGAGATCTTCAGGCAACAAACCTAGGGGTGCCGTAGATATAGAAGATAAAAGGTGGGTAGGACTAAATGCGATGCTGAACATAGACTATTCACCTTCCTTTGTCAAATCCTTGAATCCCTTGCTGAAGAGCAATATAAAATTTGTCGAAACGTCTGCTTTGTGGCAGGGTAAAGTTAGTACTAATATTATTTTGTAAGGTTTACCTAGCGTTTATGCTTCAAAATAGATATAATTTTTCTTTATTAATCAATGACTAATGAACCTAAACTAAAGCAATTTTCGATATTCTCAGGAAAAACCATAATCCGTTAAACAATACAAAGACCCGAAACCTCATAAAAAACACATTTGACTTGTGTCTTTTGAGAATACTTTTTATTGTAATCGGTGTAATGATCTACAATTTTGACACGATCCCCTATAAACAAGTAGATAAAATCTGTTCATTGAAAGAATGAGTGACACGAGACAATAAGATTGGTGGTAGGCGGATCGATAACTGTGCCAGCCGGTGCCGGGTTCAGGCCAGTCACCCCACAGCTGAAACTTTCATATGCACACGTGTAACTGAAAGACTAGACTCCTGCAACTTGCAAGATTGGGTTTCTGAACTCTAACTTACAAGATCTCGTTCTATAGTTTGGACTCTTACTTACAAAATCTCGTTCATATTTGAAACAAATTAGCCAGACTAGATGGCCCGTGTATACGGCGTATATTCAGGGTTGATTATAAAATACGGATTTATATCTTGTTTCATATATTCACAAAAGTCAGTTTCCGGATCCGTTTATAATAGTCTGGTGATTAGACTAATAGAAACGACTAGAAACCAGTTTTACAAATACTTGAGACAGGACTAGCTGAATTATATTTGAACCAGGCTAAATACGGTTGTAGGTAATAATAACATAGGATTCCATTACACAATAATAAATTGTTCTCGTTGGTTATTTTCTGATACAGAAATGAAGTATAAGTACAATTTTGATTTTAATATAAGTACGGAATAATACTATGAAAATTTAGTATTGATACTAGGATCTTATAACAGACAGAGCCAGGCACCAGTTGTCTATAATTCCTAGATAGGTATTTGATTTAGGGCCAAGTTATTTCCCTTTATTACCCATTCAAATATAGTATGAGACGTTTCAGTTATTGGCAATTTTTTTGCAAACAGCGTAAATATACTAGACTCACTATTAATCTACATAAAAGATACTGAAATTAGGTTTATGATTTACTTAAAAAACTTATTAATGAAATTCAGTCTTTCAACAAAACCCCTACGTGCCAATGCATGAAAGAAGACAGCAAGATCAGCAGCCTTATTAACTAACTTGAAATCCATTCCCATTTGAGCTCAACCAATCACTTAACAGGAAAATTGCAAAACACGTCATTTTCGTATTGTGTGATTAGTTGAGCTCAATTGGGGTGATAAATGGGAATAGATTTCAAGTTAGACAATAAGGCTGCTGCACATACATGAAACGATTAAATAGGCAGTATAGTAAAGGTAAAGCCGTTTAAGAGGAATCAAATCATATCTACTAAACACACAATTTAAAATCAAATAAAACCAATTTCAATTAAATGCCGCAATTGCCGCATACATAAATCGATTTCAGTTATGAAGAAATGGGTCAAATGATAAGATGTCTCCATGTCTATCTAGATGTTGAGATAGCAATAGTTGTGAAGGAAAAAAAGAAAAATTATATACTACACGTTATACCAATGTAATGTATCTTACCTGAAAGATTGCACGTTTTTGAGCGTTATATAATCGATTCAACGCTGCAATCACCTAGGTAACTAATCAGCAGGCTTATGTACTGAATTTGATGATACAAACGTTAGGGATCGTTGTATTACGATAAAAAAAAGTAAGTTCGTATGAGTCAGTGGCCAATTCTGGTGACGGAGTTTTTAGGCCGCCTTAAGTCCTCTGTAATGGCTTAACGACTTAAATAGCCGGGACCGACAATTTAACGTGCTCTCCGAAGCACGGAAGCGCTCAGATGGAAATGCCACTGGCGGTCACCCATCCACTTACGCATAGGCGGATCCGGGGGGGGGCACGGGGGCACGCCCCCCCCCCCCCCCCCAGTAGATATTTTTGTGTACTTACTAACTACGAAAAATTAATAAATTGTGAAATTTTTGACAGTTTTTGTTTCTTGTGCCCCCCCCCTCAGAAAATAATCCTGGATCCTCCCATGCACTTACGGACCGTTTCGAAAGTTGCTTAACTTCGACGATCTATCAAGAACGACTAAGCATGACCATGAGCGCTTGCAATAATAATTTTGTATTACGATTGTAATATAAAATTATTGTTTACAAAGTAAATACAGTATTAAACAAGTGTAAGCCAATATACATTTACATTTACATACATACATAAAATCACGCCTCTTTCCCAAAGGGGTAGGCAGAGACCACGGATCTCCAGTCGCTACGATCCTGACACAGAACTTTCGCCTCATTCACTCTCATTACATTCTTCATACATGCTCGTCGGTTTAGGGTACTTTTGACCTGGCCCTTCTCCAAAATGTCGCCAATTTGATCCAAGAAGGTTCGCCTAGGCCTTCCCCTTCCCCCCCCCGGTGGATTCCGATCTTGTCGCGATGGGGGGGCTCAGTAACCGTGGTTTGGAGGCTCCGAGCGGGCTTGCGGTTGGGCCCGCTCTGGATGCGTCTGAGGCGGGTGCGGAGGACGGATTAATTTCTGTCCCCCGCAGTCAGGAGGGGTCGCGGGAGAAGAGGCGTGTCGGTGTGTCGTTGCCGTTCGCCCTATCTTCCGCGACCAAACGGTGGCGCACCGTTGTTGCGTTGGCGGTGGGGCCGCAGTGGAAGAGGAGTGTCGGTGTTACGTTGCCGCTCTCCCTATCCTCTGCGGCCGTTCGGAGGCTTCTCCATGCGCAGCTCTTTCATTAAGAGCGCGCAGTGGACGAAGGGAGCGGAGAGCTCTGGTGGTGAGTAGCGGACGCTAGGTGCGGGGGCACCTTCGTCCGCCTTGCACTACTCACCACGACGCGGGGCCCGCCGTTAGGGATCGCCGGAGGGGGTCTGGATGTAGAGGCTCTGCCAGTTTCCCGGACTCCCTCCATTCCAGGCGACGCCGGAAAGGCGCTGGGACGTTTAGTGGGTATACCGGGGACTCCCACATACCCCTCTCGCCCCCCGGCGGAGGGGATGCGTAACGCATTTTACCCAGCGACAAAAAAAAAAAAAAAAAAAAAAGGCCTTCCCCTTCCAGCTGTCCCAGTCACACTCGCATTTGTGCATAGAAATATGATAAGACGTAATTGTATGAGACAATGAATGATAAAATTATAAATGTTGCGCATAGATAATTTTTTTTTTATTGTTATAATGAAATTTGAAACGAAATAGAAATTAAATTCAATTGAAAGAGTCTCAGAAGCTTGAAAGTTCATTTAGATTTAAAGATGAACAACAAAGGAACCTAGATGACATATTGTGGTCTCCAACATACATCCTGAATGTCTTGCTGAAAGCAGAAAGCCCAGAATTCTTAGCCACACACTACAGATTTTTTCAGATGATTAATTTGTACGTGTGTGGCTAAAGGCGTTATTGTATAGAATTCCGGGCTTTCTTCAAAGAATAATCTGAATTTAAAATTCTGATTTCAGCAAGATATTCAGGATGTATGTTTAATAAGTCAACACTCAGGTGCATTTGGCACCAGGAGTATATTCTCAAAATACTGTAGGTATTAAAAGTATCAAGTACCTACTTTATTTTTATAACATGGCTATTTTCAACATCAAAGTACTACAGAAATATAATCTAACCGTACGATTGTCTATTTACCGTGTAACAAAGCATATTTACAACAAATATATCGTACGTAGTAAACATTTTGTTTAATAGACTCATTGAAAACGAGTATCTATGTATACCTACTAGTTTCCATTTCTTTAATAAGCTAGAGACAAGAAAATCTAAGAACTGACTCAATATAAAAGTTAAAGGGGGATGAGCATGCATAAAACTTTTAAACGACCCAGTAATCATTGCAAATGTAAACGAAATCCATTTTGTGTCTTGTTTATTTCTGTCCAGTGATTTATATGGACATCGATGCTACAACACAAAATTGAATTTTTCAATCAAATCACACTGATGAGAGTTATCAATTATGCAACAAATATGCAACGGTATTTCTGTACATTCTTAGGTCTTCGAGAACATTAAAAGTTTTCCGGCTCGCGATTACAAGTTCTACACGAGGTTCAAAGTTAGCATCGCTACGTGGAAGTGCAGTCACCTTTGGAGCTTTCCAAGAACCGTATCTACTAAACAATCAATCAAATTCTTATATACAGCACGATTCCTCAAACACTTATATACCAATTTCTGGTAGGTAACCCAGCGGTTAGTCAACTGAAACAGTATAACAGTAAAGCCTCCCCGTGCGATACCGTCGTTAAATGAGAATCAAATGTACCTAAGCTTAGCTACTTGCATACTAGTAGGCAAGCTCAGTTTGGTCTAGACTGGAGTGGCGACTGAGACGCGTAGGGTTAACCACCCTCACGCAAAGACTGAAAAATCTTGTGCCTTTTTTACAATGCTCAACGAGTATACGGTTAATAGTGAATTTATGAAGGTGGATGAAACACTAGACATAATTATCAGTGAAGATGACGGATCACTTGAAGTTTCGAGCGGTAAGTGATATGTTGCAAAATATTTCAGCCTTAATTTTAGGCATGTTGTACAAGTAGATTCATTGTTCATGAATAAATTAAATTTAACGAACGTGCTATTATAAATTCATCGCGACATAGCTAAACTCCCAACATCAAACCTCGCCAAGTTTAGACAATTGACCTCATAAATCAAATTAATGTTTAAACATCAATATTCAGTAGATTTCGCTATCAAATCATAAATCCGAACTCTTCGCATGAACAACCTTTTGACGTCATCGACCACCTGATAAAGTTTATATGACTGGAGCATGACATTACTAGGGCAATCGTCTTCCAATAAACGGAGAATATGTATCCTTATTTTGGAAGCTCAGTTCGTCTCCGGACGCCGCGCTACCACGTTCACAATATAAACTTTGCCTGACGAAATAAACATCAATCGTGTAGCCATGGTGACACTAAGCTTCGCACAGACGAAATACAAACGAATGATAAAGATCCGTAGGTGCTAGTCCGAATGTTAATACATTCAACTAAAATGTTATGGTGGAAACAGCTGGAGAGTACGCAGCACAACGTAATGATGGTCGAGATGGAGGAGCAAAGGAGAAGGGAATACATAGATAACACGACAGTGACGCTGACGCTTCCTGCGATAAATCCTGTAATGCAAGATAGTTTGTTTTTCGCAAATCTAGAGCACGTAAAGTCGTTGCAGGCTTCTCTGTTCCCAATTTGCAACAAAGGTAAGAGCGGAATAGGATCTAGGATTTCGGAACACTTCGTAAAATAAAGTAAGTAACTTACTTACTTAATTTACTGACTTTCAATAAATTCTTCACGGTTAAAGTTTAAAGTTTTTTTTTTAACGTTTTACTAATAAAATATGTACAACAAAGTTGTAAATAGCATTAGTTTTATTGTCATCGTATACTGAGTTGTTTGAAAACAAGTTATGGCAGGCTAGAGGACATTTTCACAAAACTATTAATCAAAGTCACGCATCGGTCGAGACTCGCGTGCCATGTAGTTTGTGAAACACAATATTGTCTATCTATCTATTGTGATTCCTGCATAATGTTACTCTAAATATTTTTTTTATTTTCTTCAAAACCTCTTCTAGGCTTTATGCTGTCCTAGTAGCTAAGATGCTGCTTCTATGAAATGTATGTACCTACGTTCAGTAATTTTGAGAAAAAAGGGTACCTACATAGGTTTCGGAAGGTTATATAGATCATTCTAGTTAACGATATAAAACCAGGTCACCAATGCATATCAATCAGTAAGCGAAATTTAAGTGAGCTACCTTTATGGATGATTCCACGATGCATAAACAACCGATAAAAGTAATCGCTACTTACATTTCAGGGACATTCATATCGAATTTCCTGCAAAACAACATTAAAACGAACCAATTGGAAGTTAATACCGATGCAAAGACCTTTAGGACGATAGCGAAGCTCAAAGAACCTCGGGATCTTTTTGCACTACCAAAGGAATTGGACTGTCCACAGCAGGCTCCTAGATGGCCTTCGGAATGCCAGGTGAGATTAATCAAGAAAGAGTAAAGATGACGTTGAGACCTTTTCTATCTTCATGGTTCAATCGTAGGTTGTGGAGGAAAAGATACAACATCTAGTGTGGAGTCCTGCAACTCCAGAGCCTTATTACGTATCTTCTGGGAAGGAACTGAAGCCACAACCCGTTGGGGAAGATGCGGGAACAGTCATCTTTCAATACTATCCCATGAGCGCCGTGAATTACGTAAGTATTGTTCACGATATCCAAGGATTCCGATTTTTCCGGGTTTATTTAGGTTAAACATTTTCAGTTCAGCCGGTCTACGGTAGGCGGATCTCGGCTGTTTATATCCGCTTGTGCAACTGCCAATTCAGGAACCGACGACGAACTAAGATTTGAATCTCGCTTCGAAAGTGGAAACCTAGCCAAGGCAATACGCATCACCTCTGCGTACTACGAGCTGCATCTACGCACAGACCTCTACACAAATAGGCATATGCAGTGGTTTTACTTCCGAGTCACTAATACAAAGAAACAGATGATGTACAGGTAAGAAACTGTTAATGAGCAGCCAGGTTTTTAGAAACGTTGACTTTTACGTGAATATTTCAGGTTTTCGATAGTCAACTTATCAAAAGCTGAGAGCTTATACAATGAGGGCATGCGACCTTTGTTATACTCTACGAAGGACGCCCAGCTGCATTCGATCGGTTGGAGACGGTGCGGTGACAATATAGCGTACTACAAAAACGATTCTACGTAAGTCTTCTTCGCTAACTTATACAGATTTTTTAAATTCATAAAATGTAAGCTAAGTCAAATAACACCTCTGCAAAATAACTAGGTACCTATATTAATCCTAATATCATTTATGTTATAGTCTTTTAGGTTCCCCATTTAAGATTTAAGTAGAACTCCCGTACTATTTCAGAACTGAAGAAGAAGAACAGTTTCCTAGCTACACGTTAACATTCAATATCGAATTTCCGCATACAGATGACACAGTCTACATAGCGCACTGCTACCCTTATACATATTCAGATCTACAAGAATACCTTTCAAGGTTACAATCTCACCCAGTTAAATCGACTTTCGCGAAGCTTAGACTCCTCTGCAGAACGCTGGCAGGAAACAACGTGTATTATCTGACGATAACTGCCCCACCAAATCCTAACGAAATGGAGCAAAAGGTGAATCATTTAAAGTTATCTTCAATTCCCAAAAGACTGTTATAATATGTTCGTTCATAAATTTTTTCAAGGCTATTTCGTTCTAGAAAAAGAAAGCAGTCATAATAACAGCCAGAGTGCATCCAGGTGAAACTCCGTCGTCGTGGATGATGAAAGGTTTCATGGACTATTTAACTGGAGATTCAAACCAGGCACGCGAGTTGCGGGAAAAGTTCATTTTCAAATTAGTGCCAATGCTGAATCCGGATGGCGTGAGTGATGAAATTGTCACCATGCATTAAAATTGCGGAAGTTGGTATTTTACGTTTTTATTATTGCAGGTGATAGTTGGCAACAATCGTTGCTCGCTGACCGGAAAGGACCTAAATAGACAATATCGAACTGTAATTAGAGAAACATATCCACCAGTGTGGCACACGAAAGTTATGATAAGAAGGTACGTGCTCAATGATTAGTAGCATACCTACTTTATAATTTTATGAGACAAATCAATGACCGTACAGCTTTCAGACTACAGGATGAATGTGGCGTAGCGATGTACATAGACCTGCACGCGCACTCCAGGAAGCATAACATATTCATTTATGGTTGTGAGAGTCGTAAAAATTCTGACAAACGACTCCAAGAACAAGTATTTCCGCTGATGTTACACAAAAACGCTGCTGATAAGGTAGAAGATAGTCTACGTAAAACTTCGATTGAAAATATTCAGGGAATTACATAAACGCTTAATTGCATTTTCCAGTTTTCCTTCGAAAATTGCAAGTTTAGAATACAAAGGAGTAAGGAAGGCACTGGTCGTGTGGTAGTATGGATGCTGGGAGTAGCCAACAGTTACACAATGGAAGCTTCCTTCGGCGGTTCCGAACTTGGTGGAAGAATGTCTACACACTTCTCAGTTCAGGACTACGAAAGTTTGGGAAAAACGTTCTGTGAAACCCTTCTAGATTTTTACGATGAGGATCCTAGCAAAGAGAGATTAAGAAATAAGATAGTAACGAGACTTTTGAAAGAAGGATCGAATGCCGATGAGCCTACCAATATCGACTTGTCTGATTATTCCAGGTAAGTCACTTATTAATACATATAACAACAAACTACTAGGGGTTTTATGAACAAGTTCACGTTTTGATTTTAGTGACGAAGGAGATACTTCAAGTAGTAGCTCTGATGGAGAGCGAAGAGGAAGAATGAGAGAAACAGTAGACATCAAGCAGCCTGCTCCACCGTCCTCACCTATATTTCCTGACATCAACGGAACCATTAGCGAAGTAAGAACAGCTTATCAAAAACATAACATGCAAGTTGAATAATTGGGTTCTATTAAAATTTACTTTTCAGAAGCCAAGAAAAATAAGGCCTAAGTTGGAAAACACGAAAAGGATAGAAAAGAAGAAAACGAAACGAGAAACCTTGCAGGTACAAGACTTTTGTAGAATTATCCAGGGGAAACGCAAACGAAATGCTATCTTTAGAATATAATACCAAAATCAAAATTATGTTTCAGGTTTCAAGAGCCACAATAGATATGACATCTGACGCCATGACGGATGCATCGACCGACGGAGAGTCTGAAGGACTGAGTCCAGTGAGAAGAATCCATAAATTGTTACACTCTTCAGGGAAACAAAAACCGAGGAGAAAAAAGAAAATGCCACCAGAGTTGAAGATAATACCCGCAGCTCAGGTAATTGTATACGTACACTGACAACTTGATAAGATTCGAAGATATTCTACTCCACAAAGAATGGTGTGTGTGTGTGAAAGAAGATATGGGTAAGAAAAGAGTGGATATGGAGATGACGAGTGATAGAGGAGAGTGGAGAAAGAGAACATGTTGTGCCGACCCCGCATGAGCGGGATAAGGGCAGGCCAATGATGATGATGATGAAAGAATGGTAGGTACCTCACCTACTCTAAAAGTTGGGGTTTCTATTTTTCGGAAAACGATGGAGAGTGCATACTGAACGATGGTCAATATAACATGTCTTCTCTTTCTAGACCAGTGATTCACCAAACCAGTCGGACAAAGAGAAAAGAATGCTCAGAACGCGAAGACCACGCAGCGTTTCGCTGTTCAATGAACCACCTGAGAAGCCAAGACTGAATCCAGCATCATGGCATCAATTTCGGAAACTTCCACCACCAAAGTAAGTAAAAGTTTGCGACTAGGAGATTTAGCAGATGGAAATAATTTCCATCGACGTAAAGGCATAGACTGATAGATTTTCCAGCTGTAAACAAGTACCTTACCTACCTACCACTGGCAAAAATACATAAACACGTAAACGTAAACAGGGTCACGACTGTATCCGTAAGGTGCGGTAGACATTTTCTCAGATCTTTTATGTATTTCAGATACTTTGAAGATGTCTAAGGGGGTAGTCAGAAGCAGTACAAATACGTATTTGATACACGCCCACATCTTGCAGAAGTTAATATTCCATACGTGACAGACGAGTGGTGGCCAAGAGGATGTAGTAGGAAACAGGGTCGACCAAAAGCGCGTTGGGTCGATGACATTGAAAAAGTCGAGGGCAAAACCTGGATCAGGGACGCACAGGACCGAAAAGTCTGGCAAAAGCGAAAGGAGGCCTATACCCAGCAGTGGGTGACACCAGGCTGAGATGATGATGATGATGACGTGACAGTTTGCAAGCCCATCGCCGCCTATAAGAATACTAACTGATTTCCTCACGATGTTTTCCTTCACCGTACGTGTAAAAGCGCAAATAATGGCAAAAATACATCAAAAGCAGAAAGTGTAGTGCCTCAGGATACATTTTACATTGCATACATTGCAACAGCAATGACGACCTCTGTAGCGCAGTGGGCGAAGGCCCGCCTTCGACGCAAGAGGTTGCGGGTTCGATCCCCGCGGCGGGACCAATGTTTGTATGATCTACAAATATTTGTCTCGGGTCTGGGTGTTTCTATGTATAATATGTATGTATTTACAAACAATAAGTTTATAAGTAGTATATCAGTCATCATAGTACCCATAACACAAGCTCTGCTTACTTTGGGGCTAGATGATGCTGTGTGAAAAGTCCAGCATTATTTATTTATTTATATTTATTTAATGCTTATCGCACGCTATCAAGATCATTAGATGTTCAATAGGTGGGTGGTTTTCGGATAAGGAAGTGCGGGGTTTTCAAATGACCCAAAATGGCCAGTGCTAGATTAATTTTTAAAATAACACTCGAATTTAATTTTTTAGGTGCCTAACAGATGTCAAGAACAGAAACGCACAGACACAGCCTTCAGAACTACAAGTAAAGCTGAATGTGCTAAAGAGGAATGTTTGGACGGGGATTCAGAGTGAGGAGAAAGGTCCTCTCTCATGGGGCATATCCAGTTTTGCAATGAACTCTTATTTTACAGACAGTGAAGCGCTACTCAGGTTTGTATTCAAAAGTACTATTGGAATGCCATACCTGTTTGAAATTTTCAAAGGTTGGATGCTTGCAGTGTCCTTCCAAGAACCAGGCCTGAAAGCTACTCAGGGCAAATTTATTGAGCCAATGCTACTTTAACGCTACTTTAATGGCGCCATTCTCGTCTTCTAACAGTAGGTGGAAGCCAGTGATGTATTTTAATAACAATATAATTCATTCAGGTCATGTTCAAAAAAATTAGAAGAGTTAGAGGGAGAGAGGAAAAAAAATAAAGAAGAAAAGAAAAAGAAGAAGACGAAAAGTAAAAAGCAGATTTCCCTCAAAGTGCCAAACGGAAATGAAACCTTAGAACCCATCAGAGGGCCTAAATCCTCAAAGAAAAAAGGAAAGTAAGTACAAATGCTATAAATAAATCTTTTTTTTTAACCCACAAACAGAAGGTTTTGAAGTCAACAAAAATATTTTTCAGATTAAAACAATCAAAATCTGAGACCACTTATGTAAATAGCGCAAGCTTCACAGAAGTACCAAGAAATACAGCACCACAAAAAGCGAGTCCAGTGGAAAATCGACAACGGTCTCGCTTCAAGAAGAGCGCTATAGTGACAACCGCCATTCAAACCAAAAAGAAATCTAAAATAATATCCGATGACTCTGATTCTGACGACTCAATACAGATGAATAAGAAAAACAAGAAGAAAACTAAAACATCTAAAGCCAAATTTTCAAAGGCAATGTCGGAGAATAAATCGAAAAATTAAGTTATGTTTATGTTTTGTAATAAATGTTTCAATAACCTAACAGTTGTTTAGATTTAGTTATTATAATCCAAATTCCAACAAATCTCAATTTAATTTGACTAAGTTTGTATTAAAAATAGATTAAAATAGGAAAAGCCCTTTGCCCAGTGCGCGCTAGAAACAACAAACAGGTTGCCAAACAAGGGGTTAAGAAAATTGGGGTTTTCTCATTAAATAATGCAATAAATACTGTATAAAAGTCAAAAGCTGTTAAAAGTTATCGATCAGCAAAATCTTTATTTTATTCGCTAATAGTGGAAGGCAGTAGACTGATCCGCCGATTGCAGGTTAGATGAAGACAACAAACATAAAACAACTTTTATAAATTACGTATAGAAAATATATCTTTAAAGAGTTAACACACACTACACATGCCCTCTAGATTGCTGTTTTTATATTTTCATTTAAAAATCATAAAAATTAAACGGCTCCAAACGATGTAATATTTTTACGCTTACGCTAGCAGGCCAATGATGCTAATTATTAATAAAATAAAGTTGGTACCTACTTACGTGTGTGTTTCTAGTAAACGTGTAATTTTGAGAGGAACCACAATAGTTTGGTTTTTATCAGGAAAAACTAAGAATACATGAAGAAATGAGAGAAAGAAATAAAAACTAAATAATTCTCGAAACGAAAACAGCTGATATTTCTGTCATTGCGTTGACGTTTGACTGACATACGACAGGACCAGTAATGAATGAACGAAAGTTATCAGTGGAATGAAATTAGTCCAAATAAATTCTACTATAGAATACAAGCTGTGCACGCGACTTCGGTCGCGTCTGCGATACTCGTTATTTTAAGGTTACCGGTTTTTCCCGCGTTAATCCGGCCAATAAAAATTCCGCCGTTCCGGAGATAACTCCGGACATACAGAAATAAATTTATTAATTTTAATTTCAGCTTATTTATGTTAAAATTTAGCGAGCGAGAAGGCGACGTGGCAGACCGAGAAGAAGATGGTGGGACGACCTTGATAAATTTATGGTCGACTGGGAGAGCCTTACACAAGATCGCGACGTCTGGAGAGAATGTGAGTAGGCCTTTGCCCAGCAGTGGGACAGTAGCGGCTCATAATAATAATAATGTTAAAATTTAAAATTAGGTGGTTATGTAGATAGGTACTTAACACAAAATATTCAAAGAAATATACTAGTATGTTACTTATGTTTATGATAAAAAATCGCGGTTCTAGTGAAATAGTGGTATTAATTATATCAAAATATCATATTTTCCTATAATTATTTATTAACACTTATCAGCAAACATTAGTCAACCAACTTGTTTGGGTCAAATTGCTTGAAGTAGAACAAAATGAATTTGTCACTGGGGTGTTAGCTGAAAATGCTATAATACGAAGTTCTCCACTGTCAGAAAACTGTAAAGCGTTGCTGACTCTAGCTGTTCCAGATGATAAATATCCCGGAAGTTGTGCATCGCCAGTGATTGGATTGTATGAACCACATCGAGCCTTGGCTAATAAACATGATGTAACATTGGTGTAAAATCTAATGTTGTCACTATCCAAAGAAATATTGACACCAGTCCGCGCTTCCCTAGTGCATTGTGTTACCTGAAAATAAATTGAAAAAATCAATATTTTTATTAAATTAAGTATCTACCTCATCCTGGTAATTTGGGTTAAAGTAGGTAAGGTAAATACAGTATAATGTTTCATACCAAGTTTACTGAATTAGTTCTCCTCAAGCATCGAACAAAATCACAGTAACCCATGTAGCAACCAGAAGGCTGTACGTTCAAAGCTGAAGTAGACAGAGCCTGAAATAAATAAAACAATGTGTTTTTCTAAGGAATACTATCATGGCAGATACCTACTACCTTCAATGTGATAGCTTCGAACCTTTGTATTTTATATCATTATCATCCCATACATAATTATTTATGTATTAAGTAGGTATAATACACGTTTGATTTACCGACCGTAATAAAACTGAGTAGGTAGGTCTAGGTACCTACCAAAATATGGTGGGTGATTACTTAATGAAAAAAAAGGTTTAGTTTCTATATTAGATAGCATAGATCTAAGTAGGTACTACTAGATTGGCTTGAATGGGTCAATAATTCCTAATCCAAAGATTAAAATTAGAGAAAAGTTCAGTAAGACACTTACCATTAAAGCTGTAGCACAACCAGCATACGAAGTATTTACAAAATATTGCATAGCACAGATGCTTAACGAGTTTAATTCTTGTGGTCCCTGAAAAATATAAAAGTAAAACCTATTAGGTACTTACTTAACATTTTATTTTTTATAGGAGTCACTTAAGCGAAAATAATTTTCAAACTGATTCAAGTCTGAGTGCAAATTCTAAAGGCCTTTGAGAGTTTTAATTATATTATTTACTAGCTGACCCGCGCAACTTCGTCTGCGCATTATTGAACAAAGTAGAGGAGTTTTGAGTGAATCGAGAGTAGGTATGTACAAAATATAAAACTCCGTCGCTTGTTATACCTATTAATAATATTTTTTTTATATTTATGTTTCTCTCAAGAATCCCATTAAAGATAGAGGTAGGGAAAATCTTACCCAGATCTTGCAATTCTAAGAATAAAACGAATACGATACTATAAATTGGTATAGAATCGCTGAAGCGAGCGGCAATTTTTTTGAAGAAATTGTCTCGAAACGTATTTTTTTTTGAATAGCAAGTATTGTATGGTTTTGAATTTCGAAATAAAACGATTACTAATATTTTATATTAACTAATATTACCTACCAGCGACTTCGTCAGCAATATAAAAATATCGAAATCTCTAAGCAAAAATCTTCATTAACTTTTCAAAACTCAAAATCAAAGAAAATTATACTCGATCGTATCTCGATCTCCGCTATAGTAGAAACGCCACCTAGGAGAAAAGGTATAAAGTAATTTTGACGTCGGTGATATAGATGGCGTTCTAACTATAGCCAAGGAAAAAATATTTTAATATCAAAAAATCATAACTTCGGAGTTCGGATATATTGATGGGTGGGAATACACATGTTACATGTTTATCATTAAAATTAAAATAATTTATTATGCAAAATACAAAAAAAAGTAAAAAAATCTAGAGTGCAAAAAGTGGCTGGCGGCGGTCACCCATCCTTTTTATGACCGCGCCCAGGGTTGCTTAACTTTTTTCCCTATACAAACTTCCAACCCTTATTTTCCCGCCCCCTTATGGTAATTGACAAAAAAAAGTATCCTATGTCCGTCTCCTGGCTCTAAGCTACCTCCCTACCAATTTTTAGCCAAATCTGTTCTGCCGTTCTTGAGTTATAAGTGGTGTAACTAACACGACTTTCTTTTATATATATAGATAACTATCTGCATATAATTTTAATGAGAAGGAATAATAATTGATCTTGATTAATAATAATTACTCAATGAAAGGTACATACTTCCGGCATAGATGTTACTCGAGTAAAACACGTGATACACGAATCTCTTGAAGTGACATTTGTTGGTTGTGCAGTACTGCATACTAGGTTAAGTAAGTTCTGTAGTTGGGCACTGTAAAAATAATGAAAAATCATATCTAGGGATAGGTACCAAACCTACTATACTATGTATGTGCCTACTAGAAACCGACCTAATAAAAATTAAAAATCTTACCCATTAGATGGACACAAAGCAGCAAGCTTCTGTGTTTTCCATTGTAATATTTTATTTTTAACGTCGCTGAAGTCGAAAACGCCATTACTTGCAACTCCTATCTGAAAAATTAGTTTGAAATGTTACAATTTACTAGAGTAGATACATTGTGACATATAATTACAAGGAAATCCTGAGATAGATACAATTCTGATTTTTATGTAGGCAACATAATTTTTGTTACAGTTGGATATTATAAAGTTTACTAGTAAGAAATCTAGGTGGGTAGGTAGGTATATTGGTAATACAAAGTATTATGACTTAAATTTAGTGCATCAGGTGGTAATCTGTGATCATAACATTTGGCAATAATTTAGTAGGTACTTAAGTGCACATGGAAAAGATTGGTTATATGTACAATGTAGGTAGATAGGTAAGTAAAATGTGTCTGTAAAAATAAAAAACTCAATTTATATTACAAGTTATAGCTGACCTCGCTAATATTCAACAAGTTCTGGTTCTTCCATTGCAAAATGTTTTTTTGAATTTCATTTAGATCAAGTAAGGTAGCATTGATTTGAATCTGTTGACACAAAAGTTAACAAAACTAACAAGTTAAAAACTAAGTTGTAATGATAAAGTAGGTACATTAATTAATAATAAGAACTTACTAGCAGTGCAAGCAATATTCCATATTTAATATTCAACATTTCTTATAGAAAAACGATGCACTAGGTTTTTTTGTAAGTAATAATATATTTTTATGTTGCCGAGCACTAGCATCGTTGCATAGTGGTATAAAGAGAATGAATTTTCAGCTTTAGCACAGCTTTACAACAATATTTCATTAATGTGTTATATGACCCAGAATTACAAACTAGTTACCATTTAAATATGTACCTAATAGCAATTGTCACAATCAGATCCAACGAATTATCACTTCCTCTCGTGCCTAAATACCATCAAATAGGGAGTGAAAGTTTGAATGCAGTTAGATAGATAGGAAGTAGGTACTAACTAGGTGATTTGCTACCTACATACCAATTACCGACCGAACATTTTTAACAGGTAGGTACAGTCTACCTACTAGCATCATTGTACCTACATAATAAAGTTTTTGTAGATAAATTGTCCCGCTATAGGAATGGCAAATGCTATTCCTAATATTCCTAATTCCTAAATATTCTTATTCCTAATAAGTAATATAATAAACCTGAAAGTTTGTGAGTATGTTTGGATGTTTAGATGTTTGTATGTTTGTGTAACAATCACGCCTAAACTAGTGAACCGATTTGGATGAAACTTGGAATAGGCGTAGATAATGACCTGGAATAGCATATAGGCTATTCAAAATGTTGGTACTACGCGGGCGAAGCCGCGCGCATTAGCTAGTGTTACTTAAAAATTATATGTATTGAACGTCAAATAAATCGAATAACTAGTAGTATTTTACTGACTATTTACTCTATGTTATGAACTAAGCACCTCTAGTTGCACATTTGAGAGTAAATTTAAAGACAGGGCCTGAAAATATTTTCAGAATTTAGTGAATGTTCTAAAAGTTTTATGAAACTGGTCTGGGATTTTGTGACAATATCTTGTGTGAATAGAATAGAGTAGATTAGAAAATTTAGAATATTCGCGAAATTTTCAAATTATTATATCTTACTAATAATATTATAAAGAGGAAAGATTTGTTTGTTTGTATGTTTGTTTGTTTGAAATGAATAGACTCCGAAACTACTGGACCGATTTGAAAAATTCTTCACCAATAGAATCCCACATTATCCCCGATGAACATAGGCTATATTTTATCCCGGGAAAGTGAAATTTTCCCGAGGGACCGCGGGTAACACGGCGACGGACAGCTAGTCATTTATATACATGTCTTAATATGAATATTATGTGTGCATTTTATTTGTTTGAACCGTTTGGACCACTGATTTCTACTATCGTATATTAGTAAAGATCAGTGGTTTGTAGGACCCTATGTTTCTCACACTCCATTCACTCAAAAATATCAAACGGAGCGAATGGAACCATGGATTTAGCATCTCCACAGAGTAACTATAACTAATCTCGGACTTATCGAAGTTTAGCATGGAACCTTTGAATGGAACGAATACTCGGCCATAAAACTCATTCATTCATTCATGTGATTTTTTAGAACGGTGTCGTGTCTCTGACTGAAGTGAAAGAAAAATTGATTTTCCTTGTATTCTGCGAGCGACCAAGTTTTGCGTTGCATCGATGAACTAAGTGAAAACTACAAGTGAATTCCTCGTCTTTTTGTAGTTTCATTTTATTTCCTTTTATTTTTGTTTTATGATGATTGACGGGCGTGCAAATGTAAGTAGAACACGTAAAAACCAACTATTCTTGATCGAAGGAATCAACGACCATCCATGCAAAAGATAGCGGCTTTTCTGTAACCTATCTAATTTTTCAGGACTTACCAGACTTTCAAGTATTTCGGACGGTAATAAAATATTGCCTTATCATCATCATCGTACCTGTGCTATCGTTCTTCTGTGCGAAGGTTGTCTTGTTTGATGCAATTCTGCGGCTAGCGCCAGTTACTAGCAGCGTATATTCCGCTGTGGTTGCCGTGATCGTTCTCCATGTCACTCTAGGCCTTTACATCTTCAAGGCTTACAACGAGACAGATAGAACTCCCGACAAACCCATCAAGAAGGATTAAATCAGCAGTACAAGTACAGTTACCACCATGAACCAACTTTACAAAAGGGGTGACATAATTCAAATCAAAACAAAATACGATGAAGTAATTGAAGGACAATTTTATGCGTTGTCTGATGATAAAACCAGAATTTCACTTTGTGACACAAAAGAGGGCTCAAAAGAAAAATCTGACGATGCAATCCTGCATTATTACGAGCCTGATATACATGATATTGTTAGGTTGAAAGTTGCAAATGAACAAAAGTACCTAAAACTGGCTCAGAAAGACTTTGAAGAAGCCATTATGGTATCCAAGAAGTATATCTATGTGAATCAAGTTGATAATGTATGTCATAATGCAATTAATGATCTTAAAAAGCAGAGCTATATTGCACTAAGCACTGATGGTGCTAGCATGGGCAGGAAATGCAAGATGCCGTTCCTAGTACTTTCATCTCCGAAGCAAATCTACATATTTGATACTCAGGTTATGCAGTTCCGTGCATTTGGTGCAGGGTTGAAAGAGCTGCTTGAAAGTGAGTTTCCCAAGAAGATTGTTCATGATAGCAGGAGCCTCTCTGACTGTTTGAAGCACAAACATGATGTTGAACTTCGTTCCGTGTTTGATACCCAGGTGAGTGAAATTTATAAATCATACAACCTCAGTGGCGCTGTGGGCGAAAGCCCGCGTGCAATGAAAAAGGTTGTGGGTTCAATCCCTGGGCAAATGTCTGTATGATCTACAGATATTTGTCTCAGTTCTGGGTGTTTCTATGTATAACATGTATGTATTTAGAAAACAATAAGAATATATGTAGTATATCAGTCATCTAGTACCCATAACACAAGCTCTGCTTACTTTGGGGCTAGATGATGCTGTGTGAAGAGTCCAGCATTATTTATTTATTTATATAAATTACTAGCAAGAGCATGTTGCAATAGATGTGGTATATTCCCTTTGCTAATGTCCAAAATCCCACTTCCCACTAATATAATAAAGCTGAAAGTTTGTGAGTATATTTAGATGTTAGTGTTTCAATCACGCCTAAACCAGTGAACTGATTTGGATGAAACTTAAAATAGGCGTAGATGTGACCTGGAATAGCATAAAGGCTGTTCAAAATGTTGGTACCATGTGGAATAGCCAGTGCTCCATAAAATAGAGTCAATTCTAAAAGACCATGAAGTTTTTCATAAGTAGTAAAAAAAATTTTTATTTCAGGTTGGTGATTTGATAATCATGAAAAATAAGAATGGTGTATTGCCTAAACATGTTAAAAGTCTGAGTGAATGCCTGCATACATACTTAGGCTTGCCACAGAACATCATCAATGATAAGGTGAGTTAAATTAAGGGACTTATGCATGACAATTTTACAACTACATTCTTAGACTAGATCCTTGTAACTAGAGATATTGCACGCACACTTGATTCATTAAAATAAATCACTGAAAAAAAATGCTTAGCAAACTGTCAATAAAAAAATTAAACCTAGCACGAGTTTATGACTTCATTAATTTTTTCAGCATGACATCATCCAAAGTACAGAGCGCCCTCTATCATCCAAAATCAAGGAGAGTTTAGCTAAAAACATAGCATTCCTGCATCACCTCTCGGAAGCCATCCATGAAGAAATGCAGCTACCATTCTTAAGAGGAGTTGAATGCTACATAGAGAGTCTTAGGTCATGCGACGATCATAAAGCATGGGCACTTAGTAGCAAGCTCAATCAGATACCACAGAACTTTAAAAATTCTATAGACTATTAAGATACTCATCTTCTTGTTGTGTCACTAGTTCTTTCGAAACAGTGTGGTGAAAGGCGGAAAAAGAGGCGCATATAGCGCCTCTTAAAAGCTCCTCTTGTGCACTCGACACGTTTTTGAACAGCATACTTGCAATACCTTTGAGTGGCTAAACTTTTGTTTGTGGGCAAACTTTGGGAACATACAGGCAAAGTTTCAACTGGAAATCAACAAAAACTGAACCTGGTTCAGATCGAGATCAGTCAATCTGAACCAGGTTTAGTTCACGCCGACACGGTCCTAAAATCCCGCCCGAAATCTTGTTTAGCCACCGAAATGTTATACGATTTCGTGAACTTACCAACTTTGTATTGTGGAGAAAATAACATTTTATTCTATTCTATGTCCTCTTGAAAAGCATCAAGTCTTTACGCTAACATTTCCAGTTTTCCAAGAGGACTGGTGGGACGTGGCAGGGGGACGTGACAGGTGGAAGCAATTGGGGAGACCTTTACTGAGCAGTGGGAAAGTATAGGTTAATAAAAAAAATCGACATCACGAGTCCACATTCTAAAGTTTAACCATTTGATTTTTAGCATAATACCTACCTGATAAGTTTTTGAATGGAAAGTAAACATTGTGTTTTATGGTAAAGAGAAGACGAGAATCATGTTCACTGCATGTAAGAAGCCTACGTCCAAAAGTGTGGACTGCTATAATGACAGATACACATTCCACAATAGCTGTAGACTCACTGAAATTAGTATTTCTCTTGATACTAATGTGAGTTTAACCAACACTTCTAGACATGTTTACTCTGCTCAGACATCAACCCTAGTTCGATTAGCGCAAATTATTGCGATATTTTTTATCAAAGTCAAAGAGCATTTATTCAGTAGGACCTCTGGAATCACTTAGAATAGTTTTAGAACTAATTTTACTCCTGTTCTTTCGCGACTAATACCGTTATGACGTCACTTCTCAACAATGTAATCTAATACTTCACCAGACTTCTAGAATAAGCATCACATTATGCTTCTTTGTGTTAGCTGTGATTCAACGAGTATTTATGTGAAAGTTTTTGTACTTATAGGATAGGATAAGGCTTACTTTGACTTGGGCAAACTCGATTTCAATTTTGCCTATTTGTATTGTTATAAACTCTTAAGTGTAAGTGTGAGATTGAGAATATTTTGTGAAAAGGTTTACAGAAGGAAAGTAATTGAAATGAAATAATGTAGGTACTTATAAGTAGTTGTTCTTCGAAGCCTGCTTGTGTGAAGTTGAGCCTTGCTTCATTAAATCCTATATGTGCTTGATGACGTGTTTTATTTCTTCAACAAGTTCTATAGTACTTGCAGCCGGTTTCTCGAACGCTTTTCAAATTGACAAACCGATTTAACTTGGATTACTTTGTCCTCTGGAAGAAATCGCGATCTAGCGATAAGACCGCCAATTGCAACCAATGGTTCTATGTAATTACTCTATTATAAGTTACCTTCCTACTTTTTGTTACATTGTGTTGCAATAAAGCTTTTTTCATTTTCATTTTCCTATCCAGAGGTCCTATCCCATTTCTCTGCTTGGTCCTCATTGGTCGAATGACAGATTTGAACAATGATTAGAGTTAGTTTTGATTTGAAGATTGCGTTCGAGAAACCGGCGATAAATCTAACAAGTACCCACCTCTCACCTACATTATAAGGTAAAGTTCGGGAATAAATAAAAGCATCTGACTGTATAACAAATATTATATTTTATTCTTTCATTAAATCACAACACAGTGTACGCACCTAGACCAATTGGGCATACCTATTTGATTGCCAAGACTAAATACTATGCAAAATAGTAGGTAGCTTTTGTGGAGCATTGCTACTGGTGCATTCACACCGCAGTTGCTTTTTGTATGGAGCAACATCTGATAACAAAAATATATTTGTTGTTAGTTTAAGTTGCCGTGTAAGGTAAAGTTTCGTCAACATGTGGTAATATATTTTGAGCGAGAGTACACGTCCCATTATGTTATTGGCGGTATGGATGCGATCATTCAACAAAGAGTACCTAGGTCGTGGAGTAGGTAAACCAATGATGTTTTATACTATAGTTACTACTGTAAATAATATCCCATTTCTCTGAGGTAAACTTCGCCCAACGATCTAGGCATTGTCTGCGCAGTGAACGCTTTTTCATACAAAATTGTGTTCTGCGCAAACAAACGGCTAACTTCACGAATGTCTAGATCGTTGAGCGAATTGTAACAAACAGTCGCAAAAGTAGAATGTTGCCTAATGATATTGCGTTCTGTTGCTCCACAGAAAGTAACTGCGGTGTGGATGCACCTTACAATTAGACCGTATTCGCGTTCCTATTTTTTAGATCTCCATAATACAGGGTAACCTAGTTTGGAGACCATTACCGTCTTACTCATGTAATTGTTCTTGATCAATAAAAACATTATTAATTATTATTATTTTCGTTCGTTTGATGAATATTCGGATGCTTCCCACCACGAATATTCATCAAACGAACGAAAAAGGAACGCGAATACGGCCCAAGTTTTGTAATCCTTTTTTCGATCATAATCGGAAATCGGAAACGTTTCATCCCTTAGGTGGAAAAACATCCGTTCTTCCCTACCGTAGGGATAGATTAGTAGGGATATGCGGAACTGGCGAGTTTTTTAAACCTTTTGCTAAAAAAGCAAAAGGTTTTTTTTTTTTTTTTTTTTTTTTTTTTTTTTTTTTTGGCGGCGATGAGTTGCCTCAGATCATGATTATAATTACGACGATGCTCGCAATCCGCACGCAAATACAAAACTGTCCCGATCCATATGCTCGATAGCTCTTGAACTATAGAAGTAATTCTAAATAGATAGTCTAGGCTTCTTTCAGGAACAGATTGGGGTAGAAAGCCAGCCCTTCTATAGATTCATCGCGACACGCCAGTCCCAGTCGCTCGGTAGTGTAAAGTCTCTCTCTAGCTAGCAGGACGGACACATTTGCCATCTGAGATAGTTTCTCGGGAGTGAGCGAGCCGTTTTCTTCGAGCTGTAATAGAAAATAATTCAAATAAAAAATATTAAAAGAAAAACCGACTTCAAATCATTGGATCTCGTTAGAGTTATACGGGAAATGTATCTATCTCACTATTTAATACAAGCTGCGCCCCCGCGGTGTAACCCGCGCTCCCTCGGGATTAAAAGTAGCCTATTTCCTTCCCTGGGATACAGCCTTTATCCATGCCAATTTTGAGCCTAATCTGTTCAGTGGTTTGGGCGTGGAATAGTAACAGACAGACAGAGTTACTTTAACATTATAATATTATTATAGTACTAGCTGACCCGCGCGACTTCGTCTGCGCATTTTTTTCCCGCTTTTCTGTTGAAATTTTTCCTAAATTTTCTTTGCTATAAACCTCACGGAGCCCGAGACCTTTCCAACAAATGCAAAACCGTGGAAATCGGTTCGTGCGTTCTGGAGTTATAGCGTCAGGAAGGAAAACCTGACTTATTTTTATATAGTAAATGGATGGTAGTCCACCATTTCAAATAAAAACATAATTTTCCTATGTTCCCCGATTAACATTAGGTTAACATAATGGGGGTATTTTACCTTAGTCTTTTAGTTCATCGTAAAGGATTCGATATCTTGAATTACCCGACCAGTTTTAATAGTCAGAAAGGCCATCGGAGTCGGTGTTGGAAACTACCGTCGCAACTTGTTGGGTAGGTAGTTTCCGATAACGAATCTGCCGGCTTTTCGAACGAATCAGAAACCCCTAGGCTCGCACAAGGCCCCAATCACAGTGCAAGAAACGTCAGTTTTGGATCAATCCCTGCA
Source organism: Epirrhoe alternata (assembly GCA_963565295.1). Classification (NCBI taxonomy): domain Eukaryota; kingdom Metazoa; phylum Arthropoda; class Insecta; order Lepidoptera; family Geometridae; genus Epirrhoe; species Epirrhoe alternata. Next base: position 2,701,730 of record OY751381.1, on the reverse strand, counting down.
TTTCCCGCACTGCGATTGGTTGCGGTCGGTTAAACAACTGACCGATTCCGACCCGACTGCATTCCGCGGAAGTCTGAATCAAGGGCAAGGTCTGTTTATCTATTGTTATAAAGATGATCAACAGTGGGTGGGTAGGCTAATTATATAGGTCGGTACCAAACTTACTAAATTATTAGTAGTGCGGGCAATCTCTTCATCTCTATTGCTGTTTAGTTGTACCACACACGCACCGCTCGGGAACTTACGCAGCGACATTGGAGCACCTATACTCGACAATAACCTGGAATAGAAGAAAACAATTTTCTTTTGTATTCTGTAAAAAAAAAAATTGCAGAATGAATAGAAATAGAAGAAGATTTAAGTACTGAAAATTGTTTATTGCACTAAATTAATAACAACAAAAAAACAAAAGAAAATCCAGATAAATATGTAATGGGCGGCCTTATCGCTAAAAAGCGATCCAGGCAACCTTTGGATGGAGAGGAACATCAATGAAAAGAAGAATAACTACGAAAATTTAATGTTCTGACGGTGTAAAAATAACGACGAATAAGCCGCCAATTCAATCATTTGTTAATCAATACAATGAATGGCCATGATTGTAGGTACACTCAAGGGAACTAGGCATTCGTGAAGTTAGCCATTTCTTTGCACTGACCGCTTTTTCATACAAAATTGTGTTCTGCGCATCGAAACGGCTAACTTCACACATGCCCAGTTCCGTTAGTAAGTAAGTTCGTATGTGTCAGTGGCCAACACTGGTGACGGAGTTTTTAGGCCGCCTAAAGGCCTCCGTCATGGCTTAACGACTTAAATAGCCGGGACCGACAATTTAACGTGCCCTCCGAAGCACGGAAGGGCTCAGATGAAAATGCCACTGGCGGTCCTATCCACTTACAGACCGTTTCGAACGTTGCTTAATTTAGACGATTTATCAAGAACGACAACGAGCGCTTCATTTTAATTTTGCGCTTAATTTTTATAAGTTTGTTACATAAATAACGTCATTAAAACCATCTGAGATGTTAGTTTACTTAATACTTACTTGCACGCGTTCAGCAAGTCTTCTGGCGAGACTAGTTCCAACCCCCGGGCTCGGTTCACTCTGCACCACACATCCGCTAGCGACATCATACCGCCACAGTCCTGAAATTATACGTTATAATTTATTAATTACTTTTATTTACCCACAATTTCTACTACACAAGGAGTGCAAAAGATTTGTTTATTATAGACAGTTTTTTGTACTTTTCACTCAAAAGAATGAGGGGGTATTTTGAATCATCTAAAAGCCGTCGGATACGATATCGGGAATTACTCCACAAATTCAAACCAGTCGCACAAGCCACTAGACTAGATAAGAAGACTAAAAGACTACCCGACCAATTAAAATAGGTGGGAACTACCACCGCTATTCGTTGGGTAGTTTCCGATAACAAATTCGGCAGCTTTTCGAACGAATTAAATTACCCCTCTTATCTTGGTTTGAGTTTTTTTAGGAGATTTATAGATCTGAAATTAAAATAAAAACACTTACAATAAGAACAGCAACCATTATATCAGCGATCTGTTGTGCAAGCCCCATGTAGTATTCGGAATCGGATCTGAATGCATCTCTTGTGACAGGGTCGTCTATACCCAGACTCATTAGATATGACTTGAATCTTACTGTATCGTCTTCTGAAATATCACCTTGCTTATCCTGAAAACAAGTTTGCTTTGGTAAAACTTTAGAATAGTCTAACAGATAAATATGAGCTTATAAAAAAAAACGATTGTGACGAATAGGGTTCCGTGGCCAAGCGGTAAGGCACTCCGGCTTTAGGAGGATCGTCTGATCGTTGCTTTTAATTTCTCAATGAAATACGTAAAAACAAAATGATCTTCTAAAGATCTTCTGAGGGTAGGATAAGACAGAAAATGTATGCTGGTGATAAAATATTGTGATTGTGCTCATTTCTTTGACAGCACTGATGCCTTGACTAAAGATTGCTTAGCATCACACACAGAAATGAAAAGTCTTATCTCATAGTTTTTAAGTTTATATTTATAGATGGCGCTTACACCGGTAAGCGCCATCAAGTGGTTATAAATTATTTATTTATTTAATTTCAATTGCGACTACTAAGGGTTGCGTGGCCGAGCGGTAAGGCACTCCGGCTTTAGGAGGATATTCTGATTGTTGCGGGTTCGAATCCCGTCGGCATCGAAAATTTTGATAAATCTTTTCATTTCTCAATGAAGTACCTAAGCGTGGTATAACACTCTAAAAAAATTACAAAATTATCACACACAGATTTTTCATTTGGCTTACCCTAATTTTAGTAGAAATATTCTTAGAAATTGCCACCATTTCCTTTGCCTTCTCCATCAGCTTCTTCAAGTCTTGAAATGCGACTGATATACTTTGATCCGTTGCTCTATGCTGCTCATCTATACTCCTCTCAATCCCGACTATTCCTGATCTTAGCTTAGAGTTTACTGGAGGCTTGGATGAGCTTGGCGCTGTCTGTCTGTCAGGAGATGCTATAGGTGTACGCTGTTCCCAGCTTTTTGCAGTAACAGCGTTAGAAAGTGCTTTGAAGAACTCTGAGTCTATTCCGTCCTTGAATGAGAACTTAACAAAGTGGTATGGACTAACTACAGCTGGGCCGGGCCGTTTACCTGAATAATAAGAAAGTCAAAATTAGTACCTTACTCAAATGAAAAGTTAAGAGATCTCAACTTGATTTAGCCCCTAAATCTCCACTACACTACTATGCTGTGGCCAACTGTATGGTCTTTAGATAGATAGAAAATACTTTATTGCACACCACATAATAAAAATAAACAAAAATGGAAAACTAAACAAAAAAACACAATGACATACAATCGGCGGTCTTATCGCTAAATAGCGATCTCTACCTGCCCCCTTACCATGGCGTTTGTCTAGGTACCAGAGAATAGACAGAAATGACAGTAATGACATTATAGTGTGGATAAAACGCGTAGAAAGTGGAAAAAAGTTACTTTTCTACCTGTTTTATCCACACTCTAATGTCATTACTGTCATTTATTTCTATTCTCTGGTACCTAGACAAACGCCATGGTCAGGGGGCAGATCTTTATGTATAGTAGGCAGAAGCACCATGGTTAGGATCCACATATTTTATTTTCTGACCAAGCAGGACATTGTCCATATAGTTCCTTCTATGAGAACTGTTAGTTAGACAGCAGACAGTGTAATTCATAACACATTCATAAAAGTAGAAAATTATACAAACCAGGCAAAGCAGGGCCTAGATGTAATATTATCCTTTTAGGCCCGCCTAGTCCAAAGACACCACCACTTTCTTCTTCCAAGGTAAAAATATAGTATAAGTGCAATGAAAGGCACACCAAGCCCTTAGGTATATCCCCTGGCTTGCCCCATAAGATGCGGTGAGTGGTCAATATCACCTCTCCATCAACAAACTGAGTCTGGAAGAAGGGATAAATTGTAAAAAAAAACTTTTATTTTAAAACTAGATTTTTCTCACTATACGACCATTTTCTCAGTTCACGGGACATGTGTAACTTGCATATGAATGTATTTATTTATGGAGAACTATAGGAGAAACTAGAGATCATTTTTTGCGAGTTAAATTTAACTAAGACTTTTGTAAACAAACTAATCTTACCTTGTCGTCGCCATCGTAAATTTTCACATTTTTATTCCGTTTCAAATAGTTTTCACCATCAAATAATCTAGCTTCAATATATTCAAATCTATCCATTGTAAGTTTTACACGATTTTCACTAAGGTGCAGGAAAATTATTGTATTTGATTATTTTTCCTCCGACACAAGTACAACATTATTTGTGATTGTGATTTGACATTGGCAACATTAGTTTTTTGCCATTGCATTGCGGCTAAGTTTTCATTCATTTCATTCGTTCACTAGGTCTTGATTTGGCATCGTTTACACGAGGATAGTATGGAAAAAATGAAGCCTACGAATAAAATGAGCTAATTCATGCTAGGAGTACTTTCATTTTATTTCTTGGCATGACATCACTTACATCACGTCAGCTGACATTGACTGACAGCTAAGCTAACCTCCAAGCATTGCTGCTTTGTTTGCGTGAAGTGAAATCTACGAACGATTTGAAAATGAAAGGAACCGAGTCGTGAGCTGATTCTGTACTGCAATTATTATTTTCTAAGCACTTACTTTTACTCGCCGCTGCAACCTTGAGCAGACGTTTGTTGCGAACTTATTCAACCATACTGATCTAAAATTATGGCAGAAAATCAAGAATTATTGAATCAGAAAATTCAGGCTCAGGGTGATCTTGTTAGGAAACTGAAGGCTGCTAAGGAATCCAGTGAAAAGGTGCGTATAGTATTATTTTATAAATTTTCTAACTGAGTCATTACATTACAATCTGGCAGTATTGTATTGAGGGATATGAAATTGCATCACCCTAATAAATAATATAAAATTCTAGGGAAAAGGGAATTCTAACTATAGTCTGAATCAAGTGGACATTCACTTATCACAGTACAGTTACATTGGAGGCTATATGCCCAGTAAAAGCGATATAGAGCTGTGTAAAACTTTGCAAAAGGATAAAAATGCTCTAGGGCACTGTAACATCAAACGCTGGTTGAACCATATGCAAAGTTTCAGTGATTCTGAGATAAAACTTTTTCCTGCTACGCCTCCTAATATTTTGAAAATGGAAAATACTAAATGTATAAATAATAAGGTTTGTTTTTTGTCTATTTCGTGCACAGTAGTTTGATGACATGCTTTTGTATATAGCCTAGACAAGTATTGAGTTTAACCGACTTAACCTTACATAGATGAAACCTTTTTTATACATTTCTTATTATGGTGGTTTCGTCACCACAAAATCCTCTTTTAATCAATTATTTAATTTAAATTCTATCATAAATATTGATAAACTAAATTAATAATTCCTTTTATTGTTTCCGGTAACAGTAAAAGAGAAGCTCATGGTGACGAGATATCATAAACGGGAGATAAATAATAAAGGCCGGCATGTATTTCAAAGTGTTGAGGCTTGCGAATGCCAAATTTGCAATATTACGCAACACAACTGTGAATAACTGTTTCACAAAAGCAATTGCAACAACCTCTTGTAATAAGGTATTGGAAAGTTTAAGTTTTGCTTTTGTTTGTTGCAAACACTGTATTGGATTTGGTGGTGTTTTTCGCTTTCTTTAGATGACAATATTATAGTGCTGCTATAATTTATGTAATAATACCGTTCCCTAGGGAAAACTTCACTTTCCCGGGATAAAATAAGGCCTATGTTCATCAGGGATAATGTAGGATTCTAATGGTGAAAGAATTTTTCAAATCGGTCCAGTAGTTTTGGAGCCTATTCAATTCAAACATACAAGCATACACACAAACAAATCTTTCCTCTTTATAATATTAGTGTAGTGTAGATAAAAGTTGGCTTAATTAGCTGACCTACTTATCTTTCCTATATTACAAGGTCATAAGTGTTACTATCAAGTGAAAGTATATAAATCTTTGGTAAGCTCTAGAGTGTTACATATTTACAAGACTGCTAATTTTAACATTGACTCACATTGTACAATTCAAGTTCAATGTTTCTATGAAACTATATCAAGGTGAGCCATATCATGTAACAAAACTGGATCACAATTGAAGGTGTGCTAGACATTCTCTCAGATCAATTCAATTATGCAGTCAGAAACAAGTTCAAATATACATTTGGCACAATTTTCCTTGTAGGTAAGCATGCTCCATCTTAGTCCTCACTACTGCTTAACATCAGGCAGAGTGAGGTCAAATGCTGACCTATTTAATTAAAAAAAAAAAAATGGCACAATTTGTAGTTAGCATTGCATCTATTTGATTTAAGAAATGATGATCAGACGATCCTCTTAAGGTACTCCGGCTTTAAGAGAATCGTCTGATCGTCGCGGGTTCGAATCCCGTTGGAATCGAAAATTTTGATATGAATACCAAGATTATGAAGATTAACCAAGTGTCGATAAACACTATAAAAAATTGTATAGATTTGATTTTGACTACTTGCCTATTGTCTGTATGAATGCAAACTGATTTTACCATATTTTCTCTTATTTCTAAACACAAATAGAATTTTGTATGTTTTAGTTACCACCTTTATACTATTGTTATTGCTTGTAGTAAAATACATAAGAGTTAAAAGGCGCAGATTTCATATTATAGTTTGGGTCTACCTCATGCTTAAAGAATTGAAAGTGAAAAATTGACTGAAAACGATTTTTCTTTTGTTTTGGTTTGGTGGTGTGCAGTGCAATAAAGAATTTTCATTCATTCATTCATTGTCCTAAAATATGTTTTATTATATTGCAACTTAATCAGTCAATTTATAAAATAAAATAAATAATGCTGAACATTCACACAGCATCATCTAGCCCCAAACTAAGCAAAGTTTATACTATGGGGACTAGATAACTGATATAGGTTACTTAAATACTTTTTGTTTGTAAATACATAGAAACACCCAGACCCGAGATAAATATTTGCAGATCATACAAACACTTATCCCGCCGCGGGAATCGAACCCGCAACCTTCTGCGTCCCAAGCGGGCTTTCACCCACTGCGCAGAGGTCGTCACAGAGGTTTTGTTCGTTTTTACAGCTTATTTCTATCGCATTCTAACAGCAACACCCTTTCAGATCAAAGAAGAAGTTTCAAAGCTACTCCAACTAAAGTCTCAGCTCAGTCAGCTGACGGTAGAAGATGCGGCGCCTCAGAAGTTCACCCTCAAGACTCCGAAAGGCACCCGCGACTACAACCCACAGCAAATGACGATCAGGAATGATGTGCTGCAGAAAATCATTGCAGTCTTCAAAAGGCATGGAGCTGAGTGTATCGAAACGCCTGTGTTTGAGCTGAAGGTTTGTTCAACCAACTTAAAGTTAAAAGAAAAAAACCATTTGTTTATATTAGACTAGCTGTCCATCGCGGTGTTACCCGCGATCCCTCGGGAAAACTTCACTTCCCCGGGATAAAATGTAGCCTATGTTTATCAGGGATAATGCAGGATTCTAATGGTGAAAGAATTTTTCAAATCGGTCCAGTAGTTTCGGAGCCTATTCAATTCAAACAAATAAACAAATCTTTCCTCTTTATAATATTAGTGTAGATTTTGTCTATTAATCTGAATTAGTAATAAATTGATCTATTACCCAGATTAGAGGTTGCATCTATAGTTTTAATTGTCTAGTGTTATGGATGTTATTTTTGCCTTGTTAACACAGTTGTTGAGTAAAATTACCCAATTTTACGAGCAGTTTATGAGCAGTTTACAAGATTTCTACTTTTTTATATTCCTTAGTAGTTTCTGCAGTGGGCTTAAACTCTAGTGAAACTTGATTCTGTACACGGCGACGCTCGCGTACCATCAATTTGGTAAAAACCTTAGCAAATTATTAAAGGGGTGGTCAGAGGCACATCCAAATACGTATTAGGCATATATTTGTATTCTATTTGTTACGGGTTAGACCCGTGTTGGCCGAATGGTGTTGAGCCTCGACTTTCAATCCGAAAGTCGTGGGTTCGAATCCTGACAGTGCATCAATGGATTTTTCGTTTCATAAAATTGATATGCACTTTAACACTAGCTTTTAATGGTGAAGGAAAACATCGTGAGGAAACCCGCAGCTTAGTCAGCTCCACACGTATTGACGTTGTCTTTCCTGTGGACAAGGCCGATTAAGCTGAGAGGATGGATTAGGTGCTGGGCACCTAATCCATCCTCTCGCGCCACCGCACCGCAGGCTGCGTAGGGGTAGGAGAAGGCGGATGTACGACCGCCTTCTCCCGCCCGGTGGTGAGTAGCGGACGTTAGGTGCGGGGGCACCTTCGTCCGCCTTTCTTTCTCACCAAGACGCGGGGCGGGACGGTCGCGCGTCCCCGAGGTCCCTCCTTAACACGAGGAGGGATGTGAAAGGCCCGCCTTAAGGGCGGGGATCGCCGGAGGGGAACTGGAAGAAAAGGCTCTGCCGGATTCCCAGACCCCCTCCATTCCAGGCGATGCTGGAATGTCGCTGGGTTGTTTAGTGGGTATACCGGGAGTTGTTTGCCACTCCCGGGGAGTCCCACATACCCCTCTCGCCCCCCGAGCGGGAGGGGATGCGTAATGCATTTTTCCCAGCGGAAACAAAAAAAAAAAAAAAAAAAAAAAGGTGCTGGGCAAGCCTATTCCATCTCAAACAATGTCCCAGGCTCTACAGCGTCCCGTTGAGTGTAGGCATAGGTTGCCTCAAGACGCTGTATAAATCATATAGATCATATAGATGTAAAGGCCAAAGTTGTTTTTTTGTTACGGGTTGCAATTGCCCATTGCTACCTGTTAGAATACTATTGTTGCATGAAGGGAGCATCTTTGCTTTACAAACACCACACTGGTTCGAATGAATGAATACAATAAAGAAAGAAGAATACTAACTGTTTTTTTTTAATTTCAGGATGTTCTAACCGGTAAATACGGCGAGGACTCCAAACTTATATACGACCTGAAAGACCAAGGAGGTGAAATTCTCTCTCTAAGATACGACCTCACGGTGCCTCTGGCTCGGTACCTAGCTATGAACAAGATCAATACATTAAAACGGTACCACATAGCCAAGGTATATCGGAGAGACAATCCGGCTATGACTAGGGGGAGATACAGGGAGTTTTATCAGTGTGTAAGTATCTATTTCACTTTTAACTTTGTAAATGACAAATATTTCAAATAGCGCCATCTAGCCGCAAACTATGGAAAGATTGTTATGGAATCGGATCAATTCGCTCAATATCCTCTGTTTATCGCATTCGATATACAGAGGCACGTGAAATACAAATAAAAAAAAATTGTTCTTATATTCTGATTCCTTCCAAGTCGATCAAGCGAGACCCTTTGAATGTAGGTAGATACACATTTGAAATACTCGCGCTAGCATTCTCTAAGACTCAATGCACATTGAATTGGCAAGCCACGTGACAATTAGTTTTAAAGCTAGACATTATAAATCTTATGAACAACGGTACAAGATATAGAAACGCCATCGCCTGGCGAAGCCATCTAGCGGGCCGTGCTGGCTCCAGCACTTTCGTGCGGTTCATTCTACAAGCGTTTCTATATCTTGTACCAATGTTCATAAAGTTTATAATGGCTTGCTATAAAAGTAATTGAAGCGTCGCTTGCCAATTCGATGTGCATTGAGCCTAATGTGACAGACATCATTTATTTAGAGAGTCAAAGTCAAAATGCTAACATAATTTTCCATAGTACAATCAGTTAACCATCTAAAGATCCTTAAAAACAATCTTTACATAGCTGAACTGATCCAGGTCACTGCTCTAACTTATTTTTAATTATTTCAGGATTTCGACATCGCAGGCGCATATGACCCTATGGTACCCGACGCAGAATGCTTAAAAGTAGTCACTGAGATACTAAACTCGCTGGATATAGGAGATTATGTTCTGAAAGTCAATCATAGGAGACTATTGGATGGCATGTTCGAAGCTTGTGGAGTCGAAGCTGATAAATTCAGAGCCGCTTGTTCTACTGTCGATAAGTTGGATAAGGTGAGTGATAAATAAAAAATTACACACACACATTCAACAATTGTTACTGCGACACAAGCTTTGCTTAGTGCGGGGTCCAGTGTAAATTGTTTATGAAATGAATTATCTTTATCTTAACTAGGCTTGATTTTATTGAGTAACACTCAAATTTTAAATACCACAATAGGATGAACTTTCTTCAGTCACACTCGGTTCAATCAATTTTGAAACGAGAAAACTGAATCAAAATCGGTTCACCCAATTAAGAGATAAAGAGCCACAAACAGACAGAAATACTGACGTTTGTATTTCTAATCTGTTTTAGACAACTGAACATCCCTTATTTTGCATCGGGGTTTTAAAGTTCCTATAGTTTCCGATAACGAATCTCAGCCTTCTGACAAAGGAGAATGGGCATCCCCGCCCAAATCAAAAAACTATCGCCCGCAGAGTGGGCGTATGGTGGAATGGGTAGACCTTCAAAAATACTCCATTTCATTGTTTGACAGCTAAAAAATCCATCCTACAGAAATCGAGATATTTGCAGTTAAATGTGGTGACTCTTACCATTATGTTTTTTGACTTACAGGCTTCCCGCAGATAAGCCACTATGGGCATTCGATAGAACTTTAGAAGCACTACATTTCATTGTATGACAACTAAAAAATCCATCCTGCAGAAATCGAGATATTTGCAGTTAAAGGTGGTGACCATCATGTTTTTTGACTTACAGGCTTCCCGCAGACAAGCCACTATGGGCATTCGATAGAACTTTAGAAGCACTACATTTCATTGTATGACAGCAAAAAAATCCATCCTGCAGAAATCGAGATATTTGCATTTAAAGGTGGTGACTTTTACCATCATGTTTTTTGACTTACAGCCTTCCCGCAGACAAGCCACTATGGGCATTCGATAGAACTTTAGAAGCACTACATTTCATTGTATGACAGCGAAAAAATCCATCCTGCAGAAATCGAGATATTTGCAGTTAAAGGTGGTGACATTTACCATCATCTTTTTTAACTTACAGCCTTCCCGCAGATAAGCCACTATAGGCATTCGATATAACTTTAAAAGCACTACATTTCATTGTATGACAGCTAAAAAATCCATCCTGCAGAAATCGAGATTTTTGCAGTTAAAGGTGGTGACTTTTACCATCATGTTTTTTGACTTACAGGCTTCCCGCAGACAAGCCACTATGGGCATTCGATAGAACTTCAGAAGCACTACATTTCATTGTATGACAGCTAAAAAATCTGAATTTGAATATGTTACTTAGGGAGCTATAAAAAGAGGTTTCCCAAGCGGGCAGACACCTGCGATGGTTCCTTCATCATGTCGGTCAGCCTCAAAGTATGGAAAATTACGAGTCAACTTTCGTCATTTTACCAGGGCTGAATCCATACTAATATTATAAATGTGAAAGTAACTCTGTCTGTCTGTCTGTCTGTCTGTCTGTCTGTCTGTTTGTTACCTTTTCACGCCCAAACCACTGAACAGATTGGGCTGAAAATTGGCATGTATAAAGGTTGTATCCCAGGGAAGGACATAGGCTATTTTTTATCCCGGAAAAATCCCGAGGGACCGCGGGAGCGCAGCTAGTTTTACTAGCAGTAGTTAAACTGAATTTTATATTGTTTTATACTTGTTGCATACTTGTTTGATACATGTTGCATACTTATTTGATACTTGTTGCATACATGTTGCATACATGTTGCATACTTATTTGATACTTGTTGCATACATGTTGCATACATGTTGCATACATGTTTTATACTTGTTGCATACATGTTGCATAATGTTTTATACTTGTTGCATACATGTTTTATACTTGTTGCATACATGTTTTATACTGGTTGCATACATGTTTTATACTTGTTGCATACATGTTTTATACTGGTTGCATACATGTTTTATACTTGTTGCATACATGTTTTATACTTGTTGCATACATGTTTTATACTTGTTGCATACATGTTTGATACTTGTTGCATACATGTTTTATACTTGTTGCATACATGTTTGATACTTGTTGCATACATGTTTGATACATGTTGCATACATGTTTTATACTTGTTGCATACTTGTTGCCTACATGTTGCCTTCATGTTTTATACTTGTTGCATACATGTTTGATACTTGTTTTATACTTGTTACATACATGTTGCATACATGTTTTATACTTGTTGCATACATGTTTTGTACTTGTTGCATACATGTTTTATACTTGTTACATACATGTTTGATACTTGTTTTATACTTGTTGCATACATGTTTTATACTTGTTGCATACATGTTTGATACATGTTGCATACATGTTTTATACTTGTTGCATACATGTTTTATACTTGTTGCATACATGTTTTATACTTGTTGCATACATGTTTTATACTTGTTGCATACATGTTTTATACTTGTTCCATACATGTTTTATACTTGTTGCATACATGTTTTATACTTGTTGCATACTTGTTTGATACATGTTGCATACATATTTGATACTTGTTGCATACATGTTTTATACTTGTTGCATACATGTTTTATACTTGTTGCATACATGTTTTATACTTGTTACATACATGTTTGATACTTGTTTTATACATGTTGCATACATGTTTTACACTTGTTGCATACATGTTTGATACTTGTTTTATACTTGTTGCATACATGTTTTATACTTGTTGTATACTTGTTTGATACTTGTTGCATACATGTTTTATACTTGTTGCATACATGTTTTATACTTGTTGCATACTTGTTTGCTACATGTTGCATACATGTTTTATACTTGTTGCATACATGTTTTATACTTGTTTTATACGGCAGACTTTGAGGCTGATCGACATGATGAAGGAACCACCGCAGGTGTCTGCCTGCTTGGCAAACATCTTATTATAGCTCCTCAAGTAACATACACAAAGTTCAGCCAGTAGCCACCGTAGAAACCACCGAAGAAGGAACCACCGCAGGTGTCTGCCCGCTTGAGAAACCTCTTTTAATAGCTCCCTAAGTAACATTATAAAATTCAGCCTTGGTAAAATGACGAATCTTGGGTGCTATTTTGGGCACCTTTGATGCCTCATATCTCCCAAAGCCACCCGGACCCAAACTTCATATTTGGGGATCGTACATAACCATACTGGGACTACACACAGACAAAGTCTCAGCCTTTATAAAATGACGAAGGTCTGCCGGTCGCTGGCTCTCACCCTATAAGTCAAAAAACATGATGGTTAAAGTCACCACCTTTAACTGCAAATATCTCGATTTCTGCAGGATAGATTTTTTAGCTGTCATACAATGAAATGTAGTGCTTCTAAAGTTCTATCGAATGCCCATAGTGGCTTGTCTGCGGGAAGGCTATAAGTCAAAAAACATTGATGGTAAAAGTCACCACATTTAACTGCAAATATCTTGATTTCTGCAGGATGGATTTTTTAGCTGTGATACAATGAAATGTAGTGCTTCTAAAGTTCTATCGGATGCCCATAGTGGCTTGTCTGCGGGAAGCCTGTAAGTCAAAAAACATGATGGTAAAAGTCACCACCTTTAACTGCAAATATCTCGACTTCTGCAGGATGGATTTTTTAGCTGTCATACAATGAAATGTAGTGCTTCTAAAGTTCTATCGATTGCCCATAGTGGCTTATCTGCGGAAAGGCTGTAAGTCAAAAAACATGATGGTAAAAGTCACCACCTTGAACTGCAAATATCTTGATTTCTGCAGGATGGATTTTTTAGCTGTCATACAATGAAATGTAGTGCTTCTAAAGTTCTATCGAATGCCCATAGTGGCTTGTCTGCGGGAAGCCTGTTAGTCAAAAAACATGATGGTAAAAGTCACCACCTTTAACTGCAAATATCTCGATTTCTGTAGGATGGATTTTTTTGCTGTCATACAATCAAATGTAGTGTTTTAGAAGGTCTACCCATTCCACTATACGTCCACTCTGCGGGCGATCGTTTTTTGACTTGGGCGGCGCTTCATACATGCCTGCCCGTTCTCCTTTAAACACCTTATTTTAAATAATTATAAATTAATTTTTCATACCCCGTTTAATTTTCAGTCGCCATGGCAAGAAGTACGTACAGAGCTCATAAACGAGAAAGGGGTATCGCCCGAAGCGGCTGACAAAATTGGCGAATACGTGCGTTTGAACGGCGGCACTGAACTAGCTGAGAAATTACTTGAAGACGACAAATTATCCAAGACTAAAGCGGCAGTCGAAGGTATAGAGGGTATCAAACTACTGCTACAGTATTGTGAGCTCTTTGGCATTAAGGATAAGATCCTTTTTGATTTGAGCTTGGCGAGAGGATTGGATTATTATACGGGAGTTATTTATGAAGCTGTGCTTACGAGTGAGTATTTTATTGACATATAATAGTACCTATACGTAACTTATTCGCTTTAATTTTTTTTGACGGATAATAGTGTTGGTCTATGTATTATTATATCCAAGTGATAATTTTTATAATTTGACGACCTCTGTAGCATAGTGGGCGAAGGTCCGCTTGCGACGCAGAGCGTTACGGATTCGATCCCCGCCGCGGGATAAATGTTTGTATGATCTGCAAATATCTATTATCTATTATATTTGTATATCTGGTCTGGGTGTTTCTATTTTATATTCTTTAATATGTATGTATTTACAAAAAAAAAGTATATTATATAAGTAGTAAATCAGTTATCTGGTTCCCATAGTACAAGCTATGCTTAGTTTGGGGCTAGATGATGCTGTGTGAAATTGTCCAGCATAAAAAAAAACATGTTGAGGAAAGTTCAGCAGCAATAGGTTAGCGTGGTAGTGGTATGAGCACGTCATGCGGAGGGATGAAAGTCATGTGACTAAAAGGATATGAATGTGGATGGAAAGCGTACCTAGAGGTAGACCTAAGAAAAGATGGATGGAGTGTGTGAAAGAAGATATGGTAAGGAGATGACGAGTGATAGAGGAGAGTGAAGGAAGAGAACGTGTTGTGCCGACCCCGCATGAGCGGGATAAGGGCAGACGTGGTTTCTTGTTATACCGAAAATTATCGACAGACTAATATGAGTCCTAGTTAAGGTTCAATGTCTTTTATTATTCACTGTTATCATGGAACGTTATGTTCTCAGAAGATTCTTTACTTAAGTAAAGTAATCATAGTCATCAAGTTTTATAAGCGGGATAAACTAACACAATGTTAAATCCATAGTTTCTAGAACTAGTTGTTAAGGTGCATTTACACGGTGCGATACTACGATTTAGCATCACACGGGAAAATTGACGTGCGATGCTAAATCGTATCGCACCATGTAAATGCACCTTTAAACTTAAAATATAGGTAACCCTTTCACCACACTAGTTCGAAAGAACTAGTGACATGAAAAGAAGAAGAACTAGTTGTAGAATGTAGTGTTTTTTTTTTTTTTTTTATTCTATTGAATAACATACGGATAACATACGGAATCAAAGTTGGAGGTAGAAACCTTACGAACCTGCGTTCGCTGATGATATCGTGCTCTTTGCATCATCAGCACAACAACTCCAAATGATGCTCCAAGACCTAAGCACAGCAAGTCTTGAGGTAGGTGATGAATCGGTCAAAGACTCAAGTCATGTCAAATAGCACGAAACGTATTGTCACCGTCGATGGGCAGATAATACAGTACGTCGATGAGTATATTTACTTAGGCCAAGTAGTCTCCCTCCAATGCAGGCAAGACAGAGAAATAAGTCGCCGCATTGAGAACGCATGGAGGAGCTACTGGGCCATGAAGCAGCATATGAAGGGCAACCTTCCTATATCCCTAAAGCGCAAACTCATCGACACCTTTATCTTGCCCATACTGACCTACGGTGCTCAGACATGGTCTTTGACTGAATCACAAAAATCGGACCTCAAGATCTGCCAGAGAGCTATGGAGCGCAGTGTTTTGAACAACAAAAAAACAGACAGAGTCCGAAATATTTAAATCCGATCGAAGACTGGCATAGCGGATGTAGGTACGAGGACTGCTCGTTTGAAGTGGGACTGGGCAGGACATGTGACTCGAATGCACCCAGAACGTTGGGCGAAGCTCGTCACTCAGTGGGTGCCCCAAGACAGTCGAAGACGACGCGGCAGAACCAGGAAGAGGTGGCGAGACGATCTGGATGCATTCGAGCCAAACTGGCAAACCGTGGCCTTGGAGCGCAAGGAGTGGAAGCTGAAGGGTGCAGTGGGACATGATAGGTTAAGTAAAAAAAAAAAAAAGAAAAAAAATTCTAGTGATTGTATTGTGTGCCAAAATAGTGAATAAATGTCTGTCTATGTCTATGTCTATGTTATAATCTGTTTATTTCCTTTCAGAGCCCATTAAAATTGGTAATGAGGAACAGAGCGTTGGTTCTATTGCGGGCGGCGGTCGGTACGATAACCTTGTCGGCATGTTCGACTCTAAACACAAACAGGTGAGTGACTGTACCTACTAATTCGATCTACTATACAAATATTATCCATATCCATACTAATATTATAAATGTGAAAGTAACTCTGTCTGTCTGTCTGTCTATCTGTCTGTCTGTCTGTCTGTCTGTCTGTCTGTTTGTTACCTTTTCACGCCCAAACCACTAAACAGATTAGGCTGAAAATTGGCATGGATAAAGGTTGTATCCCAGGGACGGACATAGGCTACTTTTTATCCCGAAAAAATCCCGAGGGACCGCGGGTTACACCGCGGGAGCGCAGCTAGTGTATAATATGTCTGATAACTGATATACTACATAAACTTTTATTTTGTAAATACATAAATAGCTGTCTGTCGCGGTTTTACCCGCGGTCCCTAGGGAAAACTTCACTTTCCCGGGATATAAAATAGCCTATGTTCATCAGGGATAATGTAGAATTCAAATGGTGAAAGATTTTTCGAATCGGTCCAGTAGTTTCGGAGCCTAGTCAATTCAAACAAGCAAACAAATATTTTCTCTTTATACGAGTATATAGTATAGATATAGATAGAAATAGTCAGACCCGAGGCAAATATTTGCAGATCATACAAATATTTATCCCGCGGCGGGGATCGAACCCGCAACCTTCTGCGTCTCAAGCGGGCTTTTACCTTCAGCGCCACAGAGGTCGTCGCTGATATTCGAACACAGCGTCTTGAAGTTTAAAATTAAAAAAAAAGTTTTATATTTCCAGGTACCATGCGTAGGAGTGAGTATAGGCGTTGAGAGAGTATTCTCAGTGTTAGAAGCGAAGTTAGCCGCGGGAGAGTTGAATGTGCGAACTAGCGATGTCGACGTTTACGTTGCGTCTGCGCAGAAGAACTTCCTCGAAGAGCGCATGCGGATCTGTACTGAGCTCTGGGACGCTGGGATTAAGGTATAAATTGCAACAACAATAATTATGATCATCATCTTCCTGCCCTTTTCCCCGGCACAACATGTGTTCTTCTTCCATTCTCCTTCAGCCGTCATCTCAACACTCACTCCTTTCTTACTCATGTCATCCTTCACACAATCCATCTCTTTTCTTTGGCCTACCTCTACTTGTAAATCCATCAACATTCATACCAAGTACTCTCCTAGTTACATGACATTCTTCCCTTCTCATTACATGCCCATACCATGCTAGCCTGTTGCTTGTCTTTTCATTCACTGGCGCCACTTTCACACTTCCTATTATGTTCTCATTCCTTACTCTGTCCATTCGCGTCACTCCTCACATCCATCTCAGCATTCGCATCTCATGATAACATTCGAAAAATGACGTTTTGGACGAGAGAAGATTAGAACTAAGCGCTTTCAAAGTTCTTTTATTATGCGCACTGCTAAAAATTTAAATCAGCTTCCCGCGTCTGTATTTCCGCTGAGCTACGACCCTGTTGTTTTTAAGAAGAGAGTTAATAGGCACCTGGGTAGGCTCGCTCCATCGTAGACCTCATTCTTGCATATGTAAGGTAAGGTCAAGAGCCCACCCATTCATTATAAAAAAGAGGCTTTCAATCTAAAAGAGACTCACAATCCAAAGGTGGGTTCGAATTCCGGCCGTGCATCGGATAATATTTTATGCGCATTTTAACACGATTTCTAAACGGTGTTGAAAAAGCGCGAGGAAACCAGAAAGTATTCTTCATCATCCAAAGATAATATAATTGTTAGGTGTAAACGAAATACGAAAAATTAGACTTACATGACATGTATCCTAATAATCCTAATATCCTAATCCTATCCTATAATCCTATCCTGTATCATCCTATAATCCTATATCCTATATAATATAATAAATCTGAAAGTTTGTGAGTATGTTTCGATATTTGGATGTTTGTATGTTTGTGTAACAATCACGCCTAAACCAGTGAACCGATTTGGATGAAACTTGGAATAGGCGTAGATAAACTTTCATGTGCGCACATCTGCGAAAAAAAAATCAATAGCATATTGGCTATTCAAAATGTTGGTACCACGCGGGCGAAGCCGCGCGCATTAGCTAGTGGTTTATACATGTTACATAGCTTGGTTTGAACGAAGTGTCGTGACATTGCAAACAAAAATAAAGAAAGATTTTAATTTCCAGACGGAACAATCCTACAAAAAGAATCCTAAAATGCTGACACAGCTCCAACACTGTGAAGAAACAGGCATTCCTTTGGCTGTTGTCTTAGGCGAGTCTGAACTCAAGCGAGGCGTCGTCAAAGTCCGCAATATCACCACTAGGCTAGAAGAGGAAGTTTCCAGAACGGACTTAGTTCAAGAGCTGAAGAAAAGGATAGCTGCATTGAGTAAGAAAGAGATGAACGGTGTTTAGTTGTTTCTATTTTGAATAGTTTCGGTGGTGATGTGATAGTTCAAGATTTATTTATTCAATTTGGATTATTCCTGAGTTTCCTATAAAAGTTCAAAAATCTATACAAATTCCTTGAAATACATGAATAAAATAGCACTTTTTAAACTCTCACGTTGCAATTAAATATTTTTAATAACGGGACGAGATCTTACTTCGTCCCGCAATTTTTTTTTGATTAAATGTTTAGTATTTTGTTTAAATAACTAACAAAGAGATAAAAATAAAAGCAATATTGTTGTGGTACCTAAGATGCATTTCTGTAACTTGTGTTCTATTTAGTAAATTATTTTAGAGCTTCCATCTTACATTTTTCATGAATGAGTTAGATATAAATAAATATAAAACAATTTTGTATAGAGTGGATTTTCAATAAATAAGCTTAATTAATAATATATTTTATTTACCTTATGAATGCACATCCTACTATAATATAAATCCTAAAGTAACAGAGACAAGACTCATATCTCTGTATAAAAAGCCTACTTATAGCTTATTCTCCTAAATTTACCATATAAACGCCTATTATACAAATATATACTTAATAAATAAATAATAATAATAATAAATAACGCTGGACATTTCACACAGCATCATCTAGCCCCAAACTAAGCAAAACTTGTACTATGGGAACCAGATAACTGATATACTGCTTGTTTGTAAATACATACATATTATACATACAAACACCCAGATCCGAGATAAATATTTGCAGATCATACAAACGTTTATCCCGCGGCGGGGATCGAACCCGCAACCTTCTGTGTCCCAAGCGGGCTTTCATCCACTGCGCCACAGAGGTCGTCATACTTTAGTCAAACTTCCTAGATAACATCAACGAATAATAAAGGGATACGTACGAGTATATACTAGAAAACACTTTTTTTTAAATCATTCAGGTCGATTTCCGTTAAAAAAACGATTTTTTTTATAAATTGAGGGAACGTCTCCTTCCACGGCTTTTCTCTAACTCTCTTGGTATCGGACTTCCGCCCATCTCAAAAAACCATTCTCTAGTATAAATAAATTAACTTGAACAGACAAGATTCATAATTTCATACATTCGCCTGTGACTTGGACTAATAATTTTCACAACGCGTTAGATAATGTTTAAAACTCAAAATAATTCAATAACCTTGGATCAACGGTCCCATTGACCTCGAAATTGATGCCATAGTCAAAACACCAACTAGTACTAAATATCACCAGCGTTCGTGTCATGGTCACTCATTGTCCCTACTTCCCCCCATTGTCAGTAATCACCGTGAAGAAAGTAACAAGATATAAAACTCTTTAGTCCAGTCTCCTCCCACCTCATTATCCTTCCAAACACCAAACTACCAACACGGGTTTCATTCTATGAGATGACGCGACTAAGTTTACTTATAATATGTGCGGTATTAGTGACTTCAAGTGCATCGGTTCTCAAAGAAGCTTTAGAAGACCACCTCAAAGACATTGAACATAAAGATGCAGAAGAATCAATCAAGCATGATAAACAAAGAGGAGAAAAACTCCACGAAATCGACAGTCAGCTAACAGACAAACATCAAAACCAATACAGCAAGTCAAACGACGAAGTACAATGGGTCAAAAAAGATCATGATACAAAAACCACCTCTGAGGCTGATAACTATAAAGGACATAATTCGAAAGCAGATAAAGCTGAAGATAGCGAAACAACTGGCTTCAAACGAGGTCACAAAAAGGGGCACCATAAACAAGGTTTCCAAAACTCGTATCACAAGGATGAATCTTCGAACAAAAGCACATTCTTCGATGACGTAAACGACGAAGGAGACGAAGCTAGATACAACAGCCGCCTCAACAGCCACGATAACCATGGAGGAAGAACTTACCATGGCGGACACAACAATGGACAAGAATACTTAAGGGACAATTATCACGGAGGCTCATACAACCGTCATGGCGATCTCGGCAACAAACAACACGGCTACCAGGATCACAGCAGAAAATACAACTTAGATGATGCACAAAACCATAATAAGTATCGTAACGATCATAACACACACAACAGAGATCGCATAAGAGATTATCAACAGTACAGAACACCACATAGAGAACCTGGTTGGGATACATGGGATGACAGAAGTCGATGGGATGATAGACAAGGATGGAACGATAGAAGAAACTGGGATGATAGAAGAGGTTGGGAACAACCTTGGCAAAAAGACGGTTGGGAAAGAGACTACAGTGGCCCTGGATACTACGATGACCATGGCTTAAGACATGAAGGAGGCTACGGCTATGGACCAAGTCATGGCTACGGATACGGCGAATCCCGCTCTGCACCTATAGCTACTCCTATCCAAAGCACAGTTGCGCATAGACAACAAACTATAACTATATACGAAGATCCAAGATACGATGGCAAGTCTGGTCAGCTGAAAAAAGAGGGTGATTATTTACAACTAGAGTTTAAGCCGAGTAACCATAGATATGCTGAGTATGATTATTACGCGCCAAGAGATGGTGTGGAGAGTAGTAAGGTTAATAGGCTAGTTTATAACTATAGAAGGCAGTGATGGTAGAATGTTTTTTGATTAGATTACGCCACAAGAAGTCCTGTGGAATTTGACAGAACTTTCGAAAAAGATATTGTAAATTTTTACACATAGACACTACGAAAGGACTTCTCTTTGTGGACTCTATGTGCACTTCTAAACGTGTATAGATAAATAATTCATTTTAGGATAACGTAAGAAATGACCTACAGGTGTTGCAAAATATCGCATTGAGGGCTCTACGTTTTATATTGTAGATAGATAGATAAACACTTTATTGTACACAGAACATAACAGGAACACAAAATAACAAGTAGGTAGAATGGGCGACCTTATCGCTAAAAGCGATCTCTTCCAGACAACCTTTCGATGGCCTTGAAAAGATATATCAGAAAAACGATTGAAGTTAGAAGGTTTTGTTCTTAGGGAAGTAGGTAAAAAAATAACTGCATTTTTTACTTCAAAAGAAGCCTACTTACAAAATTAAAATCTTCTAACTACAAAAGAAAAGGTAGCTGTCCTCAATGCGGTAAAATATTGCCATGCCCTATAAGGCCTTCATATTTTAATCACAAAATGTACAAAATGTATCAACTTACTATTTATAACGTATGGTTTAGGATTATGGCTATGTGAATAATATTTAATAACTCTTGATACATATGTATTTGGTTTCAATATTCAATATTGAAATTCCCTTCATGGATCCTGGAAATCGTTGGAAGCGAGGCAATGATATTGAAGTAATGGAACGAAGATTTAAAGTTAGTGGAATAGCCTGTTTACAGCTTATTATTTCTCGTCATTTTTTCTGATCTGACTAGTACCTATAACCAAATCTAGTAGGTAAACCTCTTCTGATTTGTTTCTTTTTTTATATTTTAAAGAGATTAGTAGCCTTGGCTACGTAACAGTAGGTAAATGCTGTAAAATGTTGGCTTGCTCAGAATGATTTTTAGCTGAGTCAGCCTTATTGACGTAATTAATAGCATTTCAAATTTTTTCCAAAAGACTGCTCAAAATATTGGAACGTTCCTGATCCTACTTTCGGTGTTTTGCTTGTCTTTTTTTTGGTAGTCATCTATAATTTGATAGACAATGTTATTTTGCTGAGTCAGCATTTCAAAAGACTGTGTTTTGCGTGCCCACGTTACTCACACGTAGGTACTCGTATGTAATTACATTTATCATCATCATTATCGTCATCTCAGCCTGGTATCACCCATTGCTGGGTATAGGCCTCCCTTCTTTTATGCCAGTCTCTTCTATTTTGCGCCTCTCGCGTCCAAACATTTCCTACGACCTTTACTATGTCGTCAGCCCAACGTGCTCTCGGACACATTTATCAGACAGTCTCTCATTTGAAAGTCTCAAGATGTCTCTTCCATACAGTAAAGTTGAACTATCCGTGCCACTTGGATTCCTTCAGGCGACGTGTGACGGACAGGCACGGTCAGACATATTTCAATATGGTGCATCTCTACGAATCACGCATCGATGCCCCAGTCACTGGAGCGTATAGGTTTGGAGCGTGGAAAATCGTGAAGAGGTCGAATAGTCAATATCTTGTTTCACTTTTATACAATACAAAAACTCCGTCACCAGAGTTGGCCACTGACTCATACGAACTAAATAAATACAAAAAGGAATTGTACGAGTCAAAGTAATTTTGTTTTTTATGTCTAAACTGTCGATGGTCATAATTCGAATTCCAGATCGAAAATAGAGGACAATCCAATCCGAAATTCGTTTGGACAATATATTCAGTCGGATACGAAGCAAGGGACCGGAAAGTCAGCAACCCTTGAATGATGATGATGATAAGATGCTAATTTACCTCAAACCATGATTTCAAATCAAGTCTTTATTACCCCAACGGGTTTAATTAAAATAAGTCGTTATTGAGCCACTACTCGGGGATATTTTTCGATGTTTTATTTGTAATTTAAATTTCAACCCTTCACGTTCCGCTTTAGGGGGATAAACTAATTTAAACGTTAAGCTCCCGACAAAGTCTCGTTTTATAATATGTATGCACAGGGGTGGAACTAGGAAACTTGGGACCCATAACCCGACGGAAATATTGAATTTGTCAAATGATATCCCACTTTTTTGTTTTAATAACGGGACGAGATCGCGTATAGGTTTTCGATAATATTCGAACTATTATCCTACCTCGACGTTTCGACCGGGTTGCACCGATCGTGGTCACGAGGGAACTGTGAAAAGTGAATTGATATCCCACGGTTGTCAATTTTGATCTTACGTGAATGAAGACATGGACTATCTACAGGAATGCATCCAAGAAGAGCTCCCAGGTTTCTTTGTCCTGCCATCTTCGTCTTTGCCTGCCGTGTCGATGTCGCCTTCTTGCTGAGTAGAGGAGCCGCTGTGTGCTACCATTGTCTATCCTATCCTGCTTAATATAACCGAAATGCTTAACTTTTTGAGGATGGATATATGAATGTTTGTAACTCTTTCACCCAAAAAATGCTTAATTGATTTGATTGAAATTTGGCACAGAGATAGATCATAATTCGGAACAGCACATAAGCTACTTTTTATCCCAAAACAGTTAAGTGTTCCCGAGGGACTGCAGCAAGTTATAAAATAAACCCTCAATCCAGACCTGTCTGGTCTGGCAACGTTTTAAAATTGGATTAGACCAACATCCATTGAGGATAAAGATGCTGTTTTGTTTGCAAATGCATTGCGTCCAGAGTTTTATAATTCTTTGTTTGGGCACTATTTTTATGGCTTGTTCCATAATAGCTGTTTTAGGCGATGTTATTTACCTAGGTCTTTATTTCTATGTTTGTCATAGCATCTGTGGATTTCAATAGCATGAGTAGAGACAGCTAGGCTAGCACAACTCAGAACTAACTAGCTTAGAAGTGTCTATTAGAGCTAAACTAACTTAGCATTTGAATAATCATCATCTTCCTGTCCTTGTCCCACATTAAGTGTCAGCATAATGTGTTCTTCCATTCTCCTCAATCAGCCGCAATCTCAACAGACACTCGTTTCTTCCTCATGTCACCCTCACACAATCCATCCACCTTTTGTTTGATCTACTTTACTCGTCAATACCAAGCTCTCTCCTGACATTAGCTTTTGATAATTCATTTGATTTATATTTTTCAATTCTTCAGATCTTTGATCGGTCCCAACTGCATCCATAATCCACAAATAAATAATTTGCTATGTTATTACTGTCTTTGATCACGATTTCACTCATTTACATAACAGCCAATTTGCAATTTCAAATACTATTGTGGAACTTAAAAATATGCTACACTTTACTCGCTTTGCAGTGTGAAGTAGTGCTGATGTTAATTGATGATGATGACACTTCTTAATGTCTACAGTGAAGCACACTTTATAAATTCTTTGTTTTCGATAAAATGAATATTCATTGTCCTACTTCAGCATGAATAGTTATTAGGTGATTCGATTTTGACTCTTCTTCTCCTACTTTTAAAAACTATGAAGAAACCAGCTTCTGCAAGATGTGGGCATGTATCAAATATGTACTTGTACATGCCTCTGACTACCCCCTTAGATCTTCAAAAAATCTGGATTATAAACGATCTGAGAGAATGTCTAACGCGCCTCGGGGATACAGTCGTGACGTGACCCTGTTTTGTTTGACCCTGCCTGAAGAAACCATTCATAAATCCACCAAGAAAACTGCAACAAAAACATCGGAAAACGACTTTATAAAATTTCGGTAAATTCGGATACGACTTGCCGTCCAAATGATCACTAGACTGCTAATCACCTACCCTCTTTTTATTGTACTTCTAACGACTTAGCACTAAAGCAATTTCAAAATAGCACCCGAATAACATGCCAATAATCGTTAGCCACGATCGGAAAACAAAACTGTGATTATAGGGAATTATCTAGGATTCACCATCTCTATCTAACACATTGAAGTTTATATTTCCGTCTCGGTTGTCTTAAGAGGGGTAGAAGATAGAGTGACATTACTTTAACGAAGTTTCGATGGCTCAATGGGGTTGATAAGTCGGGTTGACGGTTTATTTATTGGTTTTGTATGCCAGTTGTGTAATTTGCTCGGGGATAGATAAGAATCGCTATTTTACAAGCTTACCTACCTAATACTCATTTATTTGCTAACATTATTATTATTATTAGGTAGGTATAAGGTAGACTTTTTAAACTTAAGAACTTACCTAAGTACCTACAAAATCACAAGCGTATTGTAAGTTTAATAGTGACGGCTTAAACATGGCGGCAGTCTATATCGAAAAAAAAACATGAAATCTTATTTTACATACCAGAGTACTCATTACTCTGGTACTCATTACTCTGGTATGTTGGTTAGTTAGCCAAGTAGGTAACTTTGCTAGGTTAGGTACTCATAACTTAGCAAAATTAGAATAGAATATATCTTTATTGAAAAATACCTAATAACAACAATATACAAAATGAAATAAGGAGAAACAGAAAATTTAAAACTTAGGTATAACAATGGGCGGCCTTATCGCTGAAAGCGATTTCTTCCAGGCAACCTTTGGATGGACAGGACAGATTAAAAGATGTCGACGGCTAGCTTAGGGAAAAAATAAAATTACCTACTTGGCTAACTAACTTAGATGTTACTAACCAGAAGAAATTAATAGCAACAAACAAGAAATTTAAGTACATTAACGTGGAACAAAGCGCGAAGTCGGAAGCTTATTTTCCGTGCAGCGTCACAATGAGCTTTATCTGCTGTTATTGTCTGAGTTGGACGTCGCATTCCCAAACTCGGATGAGCAACTTTGTCGTTTCTTATGGAATCGTCTTTACACGTCACGATTTTTACTTCACTTATCATTTCTTTGAGCCGTGTTGGCCGAAAGGAAGGGACAATATTTGATTGAATAGGCTTGCCCAGAACCTACCTACAACATACTCACTTAATCGGCCTTCACACCTACAGGAATGGCAACGTCAATATATTAGGTATATACGTGTAGAGCTTACTTGTAGAGGTTTTCTCCTGCCAACTTCTGAGTGATTGTATTTTATTGTATATAGGGTATATTTTTATTGTATATAAGTAGGATCTTTCATTTTAATCTAACTTTATTCAGGAATTGGTTTCAACAAATAAATTAAAAAATATTTATGTTTTGATTTTTTTTTTGGTTTTGTTATGAAAATCCCGAGAACATAGATAATGACTATCCTTTCAATTCATTGTTGCTTCCTGTATAACTTAGTCCGAGCGTGCATGTGTGTGCGCTCGGATGTAGCGGGGCTGTGATTGTCGAATGTCTGTTCTCCTTGAAAATCATTATGCAACATGTCCTAAAAAATTAATAAAAGATACATTTTGAAGTGAAAACTTATGCTTAGGAATTAAATTGATACGATCAAACGTCTATTTACAACCCTAAAATGAAGCCCTATCAGTTTGTGTAGTTTAAAATGAAACCTATTTAAAGCACAAAAGTCGTATGCATCAGACGATTTCCGTATCATAATTATCGTACGGTATAAATCGTCGACACCGAAAGGGGTACTCATTCACTCGTGACGAATCCATTGCCTGTAGCTAACTAATTGCAATAAAATGAACCGCCCTCCAGGGAATGCCTACGATTTTGTTTTAATCGAAATTTTCCGAGCGTCGAATTTGTGACACTCTAACTTTGACTTCATAATGTAGCGAGACGAGTTTATACGAGTTAGGTTAGACAAGTTTATATTCTCGTAGATATCTTCCCGTAGAAGCTTATAGGTAAGTACTTCTTTCTAAAAGTAATGCAGTCTGCACTGCTTTTAGAAGGAAGTGTACCTAAGCTTAATTTTTTTTAATAAGATAAGATAAGTTTTAATAAGGTATGGTTAAAAATTCCAACTAGGTACCTATACCTACCTAGTATTTTTCACGTAGGAACGTATCCTGACACATCGGACTTTTAGGTACCTACGTGTCATGCTATACAAGTATGAAAAATGAAATAAAATAAAATCTAGTGAATATTAAGAGATAAAACTTAAAAAAAATGTTTTTGTCTATTTCCTTTTTAATCAAAGCCTATCATGGAACCGTTTTTAAGTGAAAACGACTAAAATTTTTTTCGTTTGCCTAAAACAGACGTCGGCTAGTCTAACCTAAGTGGTTGGAAAACTGTGGTGTCATGTGATACTTTTCGGGTCGTTGCGCCATGTGTTTTTGCAAGAAAGTAAAATTCAGTAGGTTCCATTATTGCCGAAGCCATGAACTGAAGCTAGTTAATAATTGAGGTTTTATAAAATTGCTCAATAAAAGTATAAGAATTTCTCTTGACAAAGGAAGTGTTTTTATGTGGTTTCCTATT
Organism: Epirrhoe alternata; assembly: GCA_963565295.1. Classification (NCBI taxonomy): domain Eukaryota; kingdom Metazoa; phylum Arthropoda; class Insecta; order Lepidoptera; family Geometridae; genus Epirrhoe; species Epirrhoe alternata. The sequence continues at coordinate 2,674,480 of OY751381.1, read as the reverse complement.
GAACGTTACTCTTTGATTTTATAAAATTTATATATAAGATTTTATAAAGTATATAGGAATATAGGCCCTCTTAAAAAACATTTAGGTAGGTATTTTGTTTCAATGGGTTGAATAGACAGTAGACACCTAAAGTGAGTGTCCCACGGCGCAACTGGACCTAGCCTAAACAGATTTGGATGAAACTTAGAATAAGTAGGTAATTATTTATACCTAATAGGCATATAATTATTAGGTATTGTGGTAGGTACCTAATATCTGTGACGGAGTTTTCAGGCCGCCTTGAGGTCTAAAGAATAATAAATAAATACTTAATAGAAAGAACATTAAATTAACGAAGGCGAAGCCGTGGGTAGAAGCTAGTCAGATGAGACAGCATCGCGGCAATGTCTCTTCGAATTATCGCTAACCGAACGTTCAGCCAACGCAAGTGTCGCCGTCGCATTAATATTCATAATAGACTTGTTATTTTAGCCACTTGTTCCATTTCTAGAGATAATATAGAATTATATTGACGCTTGATGAGTTCCCAGTTTTTTAATTAAGTAATTAGGTCAGGTAGGTACTTAGGCGTGTCGCTAACAGAAACGAAAGTCGAGGCGGGGGCGCAGCGCGGGCGCATCTCGTTGATAAAAGTAAAAAAAAAGCAAAAGGCAAGAGTCGAGGCGCATCGAGGCGCGACTCTCCTGTCTCTACTCATCTTTCGATTACCTATGACATGTTGAATGAATGAAAAAAGACATAAACGCCGCCGCCTTGACGCTTAGCACACGTCAATTTCACCCGCGCCCCGACCCCGTCTCGCGCTGCCCCGTCTTTGCTGTTAGCGACCTGCCTTAGGTTGCTATTTAAATTAAGATGTCGTCCTAGTTCTTAACCCTGGTTAGAAGGAATGTGTGTACAAACCTCTGTAAAACAAATATTATGTTAGCTTGCACCAACTTTTCTTTGTGCTCAATATTTGCTTACAGTAAGTACCTAGGTCACTAGCACAGAATAGGTAAGTTAGGTAGGTACAGTACAGACACTAGTTCTAACTGTGAAAACTTATTATTAGCCTTCTGTTACTCACAACTTCTTGTTTGTTATGTTTTTATGTAGGTACCTACTGTTTTCCATAAATAAATATCTCTCGCATAGTAAGCTGATGACGTGATTGGTTCTCTATGTGAAGTCCAAATATTCCTTTGATTGTAACTTTCAAAATAATATCCAAGTTAGTTTATGATTTGGGAATTCAGTGTTAATACATAGGTTTTAACTTATCTTCGATCAGCCATAAGCGAAAAAAATTATCGGCGCGTTGGGTTAAAATTAGCGATGGGAAGCGTAGCGATGCAAAGCGAACTTCGCTTCGCATCGCTACGCATTGGAATGTGAACTTTATTCTCGCGCGATGAAAGCAGACGTATCAATTAATACCACAAACTCCATACGTTGAATCAATTACAACGTTACCAACTTAACATTAATCATCATCATAATTTCAGCCTAAAGACGTCCAATGCTGGACATAGTCTCAATTTTCTGGTGGGGTAAGTGGTGAATACGTAACGACCAGAATACTTGCCAGGGACGTATCAAAGGCCATTAAATGCATCTCTAAGGGCAAGTCACCAGGCCATGATGGGTTGAGTGTGGAGCATCTTCAGCATGCTGGGCCTCATATATGCAGAGTGTTGGCTATGCTGTACAATTTATGTATATCTCACTCATACCTGCCAGATGAGATGATGAGGACTATTGTTACGCCGGTGGTGAAAAACAAAAATGGTGATTTATCTGATATAAAAAATTATAGGCCTATATCTCTAGCAACAATTGTATCGAAGGTGTTTGACAGCATTCTTAACACGCAATTAAATAAGTATCTTCAGGTGCACGATAACCAGTTTGGTTTTCGGCAAGGACTTTCAACTGAATCTGCCATATTGTGTCTTAAGAGTGCTGTTAAATACTACACTGAAAGAAAAACCTCTGTGTACGCTTGCTTCCTCGACCTTTCAAAGGCCTTTGACCTGGTCTCGTATGACATACTTTGGGGGAAGATGAGGTCATCCCATGTGCCTGAAGAAATTATTAACATCTTCAAATATTGGTATGGGAACCAGGTAAATAATGTGAGGTGGGCGGGGACCTTGTCAAGCCCGTATAGGTTGGAATGCGGGGTTAGGCAAGGGGGGTTAAGTTCTACCACAATTTTCAACCTATACGTTAATGAACTGATCGAGTCGCTCAGCAGGCAGCATGTTGGTTGTCACATAGATGGTGTCTGTTTTAATAACATAAGCTACGCTGACGACATGGTGTTGCTGAGTGCATCGGTCTGTGGACTCAGGCAGCTCTTGGGTATCTGTGAGGGCTATGCAGCAGAGCATGGGTTGCTCTATTATGTAAGCAAAAGTCAATGTATGGTCTTTCAGGGCGGGTCGCGTAAAGTAACTGAAATGATACCCATAAAGCTTAATGGTACACCGTTAGAAAGGGTAGAATGTTTTAAATACTTGGGACATTTCGTTACACCGGCTCTGAAAGATGATGCAGACATTGAACGGGAGCGAAGGGCGATGTCGGTCAGAGCGAACATGGTAATTCGTAGGTTTGCAAAATGTTCTACGGAGGTAAAGTTAACCCTTTTCAGAGCTTACTGCACAACATTTTACACCTCCAGCTTATGGGCCGACTACTCGCAAAGATCGTACAGCGCCCTTCGTGTTCAGTTCAATAATGCGTTCAGGATGTTGCTGGGGCTCCCTCGCTTCTGCAGCGCATCGACGATGTTTGCTGAAGCGCGCGTAGACTGCTTCTACTCAATAATGCGCAAGAGAGGCACGTCGCTGGTGCGGCGGACGCGGGGGAGCACCAACAGCTTGCTGGCCACGCTTGCAGAGAGGCTTGACAACGCATATGTCAATCACTGCTGCAGATTGCATTTGTAATAACTCTTAATTATTGTTATTAATTATTTTAATGTGACTTTAAGCTAACTGACATTGTATAATTTTAATGAGTTTTTTGATACTTGAAATAAATGAATTATATATATATTATAGGCCTCCTCCATCGATTTCCACAGCGATCAATCTTGATAAAAACCGAGAAAAAAACGTTTTAGTACTTATATTTTCATTTTTACATTTTCTGAAAGACGCTGAATAATAAAGGTATGTACAGGTAGGTACTTATCTATATTATTACTTACCTAGGTATATATTATTCTTAGATGTAGGCATAGGTAGGTATCTGTATATCCATTATTTTTATTAGATGTTCTCTGTGAAAAAAAATCCACAAAAATAACTCTGAATAAAATACCTAGGTAGGTGTAAGTAGGTAGGTACTTATTTTACATGTTTAACCAAAGATGATACACTTCACAACCATCTCCATGAGACTTACCCCACCGGGACCACAAACCTTAATTACCCAGAAACAAAACCATTTTTACCCATTTTGTGCTCAATCATAATTACCTGCCCTCCCAAAGGAAGCATTGTTATGGAAAATCATCGCCCAAATCGCGAAGCTCAGTTAGGGATGTAACTGGGTAATGTTCGAACGTTTTAGTAAAAAAACCGGTAAGTTTACTTTAGTAAAAAACCTGTTATTTTACTAAAAGTTATTAACAACTAAATTTGTTTTAAAACAAGAGTAGATAAGGTACTTATTTAGTTGTTAGACATATTTTACTACCTACGACGACTTACATAATAAATGTTTTCACTATTATTGTATTCAGTTACGAAACTTGCTAGGTTTTTGTAGCTTAATTTTGTTGAGACAGCATTAAAATAATGATGTAAGTGTAGGTACCTAGAGTTGGTTGCAGCATATAAAATTACTGATAATGGCTGATATTTATTTTCCATGTATGACCATTCATCTTCAATTCATTAGGAGATAGATAACCTACACCTACATCATTTTAAAATAAACCGAAGGAACCCAAAATGCCGTAAAACGTTGGTCAGCTCTACTCGCATTTTATCGTCACCCCGAAAATATTTACCTCCGAGTTTCCATTGAAATTAGACGTGTACGTACTTAATACATCCGCGGGGGCGACAACTTCTTATTTGACTTCATGTTTATTTCAATAAAAATGCCAGTTACATTAAAAAAATGTTTGCCAAACAAATAAAGCCTTTGAAATCAAACAACGGCTCAATAAAGGCAATTACCTACGACTCGCATATTTATCTTCCCGCTATAAATGCTTTGTGGAGAACAATAGCCAGGGGGATGAATTTACCCCTGAAAGGGGGTGGAAGCTTTATAATTTTTTAATTAATGCCGTCGAAAATATCAAAGTCATTGGGAGTACCTGTAGTGGGGAATGCTATTAAAATTTGATAAAATTATTTTTCAAAGCGTTCCGTCCGTACGGCGGTCAGCGCGATGCAGTAACCCTTTTAGGGCTGATTTTTAATTCATCGGATATTGATAAATTGGCTGCACTTTTTGTTAAGCTATGGCATTATTTGTTACGTTGGAATTTGAGTAGCTATATATAAATTTAATTAAAAAGTAGAGTTTTATACATTACTTCTTAGATAATGTTTTTTTTTTGTAATTTGAACATAAATTACTTACTTACCATGTTTTATTCAATCAGATATAGATTAATACGCTGTAAAAATAGAAATAACATGAGAACGAAACTTTTCGACCTATATTTTGTTTAACCCTACTGTCTGCTCGATAAGTTACTCTTTTGTGAAATTAATGGTTCAGAATCATCCTTCCATTCTACTTCGTATTTAGAACAAGTCATCGACCCCTACCCTTTCTTCAGCGCCATTCTATTGGAAATTCGTGTCGCCACACAAGGGGGAGTGTAAAATTATAAACGTGAAAATCACTCATTAGGGAAATATTTTCCCGGCAAAGGATTTCCCGGTTCATGTCTCCTGGTTAATTGTTACACTTTCGATTGGGTTAATCTTGTAATCCGGAGAATTTGTTTAGGAATAGGTTCTTATGTTTGTTTTTTTGAGAAATTTCATTCATTTTGGAAATAGGAAATAGATTCCGTCGACGCTGACGGTTTCACTTGCCTTGAATATTTAAAAAGAACCAACTTGTTTCTTCGAAAAACTTCTTATTAATAAACAATAATAAATAAGAAAAAAAAGAAGAAAAAATTATTGCTATAGGAGTTAAAAGAGATAAAATATTAAAATTTTTATATTTTTCATTAAATTCTGTTGCTCTTTACTACAAAGACAGCATTTGCAACTATGACCTACGAACAATAAAATATGATCACAATCCATTACTGTTGAAATATAACATTATCAAAAGATTGGACCGTTTCATAACCGGTAAAATTTCATCGGACAATGGACATTCAAATTATCGCCATTAGGCCCTCCGCTCAAAAAGCCCCGATTTATTGAAAGTAATTGATTAAATGACTTCTTTGTTACAATAATCGGTTCAAACCGCGCGGGTGCGGAAAATTTCAGCATGTAATAATCTAAAATGAGTTCAATTTTCCATTCATTGTTTGCGTTTGGAAAACTGGTTAGTATATTCTAATTATAAGTAGAGGCTTAAATTTTTTCCATGATTTTGCTTAATGATCTACTAAATAGCTTAAATTATACTTCTGACTTACATGTGCTTTACACGTGGATTTAAGTGATTATGTGAGCATCTTAGTACCTACTTTTTGCCTAGTTGTTTTCCAAAAAAGTTGTAAAATTGAATAAAATTAGGTTACTACCTACCTACTAACATTTTCAGTACCTACTGCAATTTCCTGTTAATGGTGTCTTACCTAATCGAAAAGGATCAAACTATTTTTCATTTTACGGTTACCCACATAAAAAATAACTTCAATAATAGGTAAGTAGGTACTTACTTTTTTCTTGCGCTACAGTGTCTCACAGCTGGGCCTAAGATTATCAATCCGAAAAGCACTTTCCAAACCGAAATTATTATTTAACTAGAACATAAAGCCGAGTAAGATAATCCTCGGAAATCTGAGTAAAATTTAAAGGAGTCGTTGAAATCCGGCCCTATCTCCGTTTAATTGTTGGCTGGAGAACAATCACAGATAGGTGCAATCTCTGGGTTTATTCCGGGCCGTAAAATGTAACAGTTACAGCCCTATTGTGGCTGTATCTCGACTTGTCGCCTGCGCGGTTTTGACGTTTGTTTTACCCCTTAAATATTGTTTGAAAGGATTCTTATGTTTTAGCGGTTATTTACCGGTTTTTATTTTAAGAAGGTAACATGTAAAAATGAGGTAAGTAACTAAGTACCTACCTACATTGTTATTTTAAAATAATAATTTGTGGCTTGTAATGCAAATTCTGTTAAAACGCACAAATAAACATGCACTATTTTTCAAGAAGTTTGCCGGTTTTGGTAAGTACCTTACCTACAAAGTTTTTCATAGAAAGCATGCAAAGCATAGTGTTTTTTGTAAATATTTATTTAGTGTTTCTCTAAATAAATATATTTTTCTAAAACCAGATAAAAAACAACATAAATATCACGTAGGCTGGCTGTTTTGAATAATTTAGTTTTGTTACAATTTCCTCTCAAGCCTTTCGCGTGATATGTGTTTGATACGTGACTGCGTGCATTTGTATTGAACACTGTTATTTTCACACTCACCGAGTTGTCTTATCCACTTCAAAGGGCGCTATAGAGGAAAAAAAAAGGAACAGGATCTCGACTGTCCTCAAGGCGCGGCAGATATTCTTTCAGCCCGTTATCAGACCAGACATCTTCAAAATAATTCATCAAAGTCGGAAATTAATTATTGTTTTATCTTGATCTGGCTTAGATAGTTGGGCATTTTTTTACTAAGATCATCATTTGATACAAAGAAAATCTGACAAATATGCTGTGGAACTCTACAATAGGCCGGATATTTGCGTGGGTGTCGATTTGATCGGATTTGTGAAAAAAATTCACTCTATATGCGAAACGCACCGCGAATCGATAGACGCGTATCCTATGCCTGTTTCTCTTAGAGCAGTATCTGGCAGTATCTATAAAACATCGATAGTTTTAGTGTCGTACTTTAGTTACGATGTTTTATGGTACATACCATCTCTGTCGCCAGAATTTAGAAAACGATAAAAAAGAACTACCAAGCCAGGTTAATGCCCAAAAATATGATTGTACAAGCAATAGCTATACCTATACTAATGGTTTTACAATTAAACATTAATTTATGTGCTTAATACAAATTAAAATCTATGCTAATGTGCAATAAAGTTTACCAGTAATTATATCAACGTAAGCTCGCATGAAACCGGTGAGTAAATTAGCGTTTCAGTTCAACGGTTTTTATCGATATCGCCACACTGGTCACATCACTATTATGAAATAAAATGGAGTAGGTATTCGTCGTATTTGCGCTGCAAAAAGGTCGCTTCTGCGTGAGCTGGCGCGTCCACAATCACGTTCCGCTGTCGATTCGCGCGCGACCCGATGATTTTCAGGAATATGCCCAATCTTTTATGTAAGTATTCAAATTTTCACAAAATTATTTAAAAACTGAAAAAAGCCAAGGCAATGAATTTTCAGTAAAAAGTTTCAATAACTAAGAATTATAGTATAAACCTACAAGGAGATATCACGAAGGCTCCACCACCTAGATATTCTGAAAAACAAACAATTCGAAATTTGAATTAAGCATTGATTTGATAGGCAAAAGATGTGTAGGTAATGATTTGAATTTGGAATTCGTTAGGTAGGTAAAGTATTTGAATAATAAGTATACTACATAATATTTAATTTTGGATTTTTGAAAATGGAATGACCTTTCTATTTCTAGTTGGACTTCGAAAATCATCATAATTATTTTATCGATGCGCAAGCACAACACAGTCTGTGATGCACAATGTTGAAATTAAATTAGGTAGGTTTTACCTACCACTGAATCTTACCACTTAATTATTCTCAGCTCGTCTCCGCTAAATAAGTGAGGGGCTGTGATAGATTGCAGATACATCTTTATCGGGGACGATTGTGATTTATCTGCACTAATCTTTGCTAAGTTGCTACTCTTAATCACGTCACGATAAGTCTTTTTTGTTTGAGTGGCGCTAGTAGTACGGTGCGCGTAATGATACCATAATTGCAATATCTTCCATTATTTAGTATACGCTTATGTGCTATAGGTATTACCTACCCATATATTTATTATACTTATGGGTAATAGCTAGGAGGAGATAGGTCGTCCAGCAGTTAGATGAGTTGACGACATTATAAAAACAGCAGGTCTTACATGGGTCAGACTGGCGCAGAATAGGGAAGGTTGGCACAAGCGAAGAGAGGCCTATCCCCAGCAGTGGGATGAAAAAGGCTGCGGATGATGATGATGAGCTAGGAGGCTTCTAACAAAACATAAATATTTAAATTCCAAGCTATTTAACCAAAATAATGACGCAGGTATAAAACGGAGCCCACCAATTAAATTAATAGCGTTATTACATAATCATCTGAAATTAAATTTTCAACCCTTGCCGAGGATATCAAGTTGAACGAAGAATAAATGCGACCATTTCTCAACTTATGCCGGCTCTACACTCACGGCGAGACGTTTTGTTCATTCTAACCTACTGAAACTAAAACAACAAACAACACAAACAAATCTTTATTTTGGAAACAGTAACAAAATAACTTCTGCAAGATGTGGGCATGTATCAAATATGTATTTGAACATGTCTCTGACTACCCCCTTAGACATCTTCAAAGGATCTGGAATATAAAGATCTGAGAGAATGTCTACCGCGCCTTGGGGATACAGTCGTGACCCTATACTAAAAATTAAAGGACCTAATTTAAAATCTTCATAAAATAGCTTAGTTTAAATCTACATATTTATGTTTCTCTAGGTACTGCTAGTCTTCAAAGCTATAGTATCTATTGCGTTATGTCTATCATAACCTGTCTCGGCGAGAATGTGCAGCCATTAGAAGCAGAACTTAATAGCCAGCAATAATAAGGAAGCGAGTTCGGTGAGATTCGAGAGAAATAAATGAGTGTCGTTAAGAACTCGCTCCCTGAAGAAGACGTTAGCAGTGTGGACCATTCCCACGCGACCGGCCATAGACTAACAAACAGAAGGGGCATAGGTAGGTAGGTACTAGGTACATATAATGAGTAGCAAATAATTAATGATTAAACGAACTTACCTGTGAGTGAAGTTCTATCATAATTATACGAGCGTCTGGTCCGAATAGATTATAAGAGTATTATGTATATAAACTACTTGTAGTCTCGCGATTAGTGAGCCAAATCAACACTGAAGTTAGGAAAGAGCTTTGCTATGGATGTCATTGTCATCCTTTTAAAAATTTTTAGGGTATCTGTGAATCTGTAGGCCAATGTCATTTAGTTAGTAGTAAAATACGCAAACAGATCCTGGACCTCATTGATGTAGTATAGTATTACCGTAATGTTACCTATATTGGGAGTGTTGCAACCACGATGGGTGGGCGGGATACTAATCTATTCGGACCAGACGCTCGTATAATTATGATAGAACTTCACTCACAGGTAAGTTCGTTTAATCATTAATTATACCTCGCGTCTGTTCCGAATAGATTATAAGAGTATTATGTATATAAACTACTTGTAGACCTTGAGAGTTTTTACGGGAATAACATCAATGAGGAATTCAACCCATGCAGCCTTGCGAAATAACAATGTTTATATTTCGACCATTTATAAGTTATGTAGATACCTACCTACCAGGTTTGGAATAAGGATATACCTTAACTATATACATACTTCGTCATCTTATATGTGTATTTAATTTAATGAGTTTCTATTGTCAAGATTGACCACAATAACAAATTATTATCAATAATTCAAACGTTTATAATAATTTTCAGCTAATAAAAATTATTAATAGATACTACTTATAATAGTTTTCAATGATACTATTATAGGAGGATAACGTGTCGTAGATACGCAGAGTATTTAATAAACTTGGTAAATTGATTATGAATCAAATTTAGATACCTATATGTACCTACTATGTAAGTATGTAGGATTATTAGTAAGTAAATAAATAACATTATTAGCCATTAAACTAACACGCCCCAATGAGTAATAGATAAAGGTCTATGATACGGGCGAGCAAAGGTGGAGAAGCAGTCGATCCAGCCTTCAGTAAATGTCTATTGGTGGATGGTAGGTACCCACGGATTTAGGTACCTATCGACCGACAGTGATGCCGAGTGAGTGCGCGTGCAACTCGTGATGCGCGCGACCACGGCTGTTCTATGTACTAACACAGCCGAAATGTCGGAAAAAAAAATAATAATGGTAAAAACGCCATAAAAATTCTGTACTTATAACTAAAAATGAATAGGTAACTTTACTTTATTAGGTAAAGTTATTAATTTTAACTGAACTGCCTCGATACAGGCCCAGCCCCGTGCAGGGCTCGCGTGAATTATTTATAATATTTAATCGTAATAAATTGAATTAAAGTCCTATAGGTTGGTTCTTTTGACGTAGTTATAATCAAGATTTAATAATCAAGGTTTGAGTAAAGCTTGGTTCTTGAATAAAAAGCTTAATTTTTTAACATTTATTTCGGATCTTATTTTAAAATAAATAAATCTGAACGTATTGTTTGGACTAAAAACTGCGAGTAGTAGTAGCATTAAGGTTCGTCGTTCTGTCAAGCAAGACTTTCTTAGGAAATTTAATTTTAGATAGAATACCTACAAAGGCTAAAGCTGCAAGACAGGATTATAATATAATATCAAGGTATCTTAGAGAGTGAGTACTTATACAAAATCGTATATATTTCAAATGTTGCATTTTTGACGAAACACACTTTAATTTTATATGAAAATATTAGCCATTAGGTAAATACCTAAATATTTAATATTGGCCCTAAGACAGAACTCTAATGTTATAAGGATGCGAGATTGACTCGAATTTGAGGTAGTTGGCTACCTAAGCTATTAAAATAGGTCCATTTAAAGTATCTTAGAGCTTGTTCACATTGAATACAGAATCGTGTTTTTTACGATTCGTGTCGATCTATTTTATTTGTCATAATCATAAAACATTCACGATGACTTTTGACGAATCGTCAAGGGCGTATCCCGTGTGAATGCACCTTAATTGTAGGACACAATTATATGACTTTTATTTAAGTAGGTAAGTACCTACTTCAAAAATAATAATAATAAGACTTTCACAAAATAAACCCACCACTTTAATATATAAATAATAACATATTGTTTCATTGAACTGGCTGATAGTGGTGTCAATAAAATATTATTCAAAGAGAATTAGGATGCTTAATCTTGATAGTTTTGTTGGCCATAGGGCGCGCCGCCCCGGCAAACCAACCGAGATTCCTCGAGCTTAATCTGCGATTATATTTCCTTAATGATTTATCATTCAAAATACTTAGTGGCAAAAATAAAAAGGTTGGTAATAGAAAAATAGATAGATCTATGGGAATCTATGACCCTGAATGGATCTATGGCAAACGCCTCTGGAAGTCATTATATAAATGACTTAATAGGTGTCCAAATCATATTTACGCGACTGGTAAATTGGGTCCTAGCTGATTGAAATATAATGTAAATAAATATGTTGAAAAAATATTACACGAATGGATAATAAACTTAAATACCTATAATAGAAAAGCCACAAAAGGGTCGTTTCATAATAGGTACTTGGGTAAGGTATTGAATAACACCTAGTACTTCTACCACCTGCTTATATGTACCTAGGTATAATAAATATATTTGATACCAATCATTTTATTCGTGTAGAAAAAAATCCGAGGAGCTGTCAATAGATGCGAATGCCTGAAAGTTTTAAAGAACCTTAAAATTATGTTAGGATTTCTAATGTTGTAAAGGATTGACCACTGACCGCTACCCATACACATGATTACACCCCATAGTTGAGCGTCAGCAAAATTTTAATGATGCTGTATGTTAAAATTATCCATAAACTCATAACAAAGGCATTATATGAATCAGGTAAATTGCTGTATCGGTTAATTATTATAAATACGAGCTCACGAACATCGTGATTTTTGAGGGTAGGTACCCTCGTTCACACCATTTTACTAAAATGGAAAGATTTGTATATCATATTATAAACATTTAAATATTTTTTCCACCTATGTACAATAACCCCAACCTAGGCTGTATTCTGTGACCTAGGTAGGTATGTAAACGAGATGAGATGATAGTTTAAATAAATTACGAGAAAACGACGCATGACGAATTGACGATCGAATGTCGAAGTTAAGGCATGTAGATACTTATTTAAGTTGTATACAACTTAAAATTATCAATCACTTATAATTAAATATTATAAGGGTTTAGGGAAGAAGCACGTTTCTCCATATTATCTTAAACAAACTTTATCTGTATCTGAATAAGACTGATTATCGGGTGTAGAGTGTTAATACACCGGTTATAAAGAAATGTACGTAATTTTATATCTTTCTTATTCAAAAAAGAATGTAGGCAGGAACAAGCGTACTAGGTACTGTCTCCCGTAATAAGAAGCGCTCGTGAAGCTTGCTTAATCAAAATTAAGCAACGTTCCGGCCCGTCAGCATTTGGATGGGTGACCGCCATTGGCACTTCCATTTATGAAATGAGATTGTCAGCTGAGCGCTTCCGCGCTTCGGGGGGCCCGTCAAAACGTCGGTCCCGGCCCTCAAAACCGTCAAGCCATGACGGAGGCTAGAAAGGTGGCCCAAAAAACATCGCCAGAGCCGAGCACAAACTATAGGTTCGATGCAGTACATACTACATAAATCATAATACTGACATTGATCAAATATGGAGGCAAATATCTGTACTCATCTGGAGGTGCTAGTAGCGAGGAAGACGTCCTGTGGGCTCGACGAGAATAGTGGCGGAAGTACGTGCGCGCGCTTCGTCCTTCGCGCGGGGCGCGTAGGGCGTCGGGTTGCTTCGCGTTTCTTGGCGCGGCGGCGGCGTGGTGGCGGCGCGGCGCGGTGAGCCGGCGCCGCGTCTATTGCGCCGACCGGCCTTGTTGATAAGCCATTTATTGGCCGAAATTGCCCTTTTGATCCATTCCTCCAAGTATAGTTGACGGTTCAATTTATTTCATTACAGCAGTCTCCTACAGTAGGGTATGCTGTTATCATAAATAATACCTACAAAGGTTAAATTTCGAAGGTAGGTATTTTGAAAGAAGTACAAAACTCGCTTGTCTGGAAGAAATCGCTTCTAAGCGATAAGACCGCCCATTGTACATTGTCTCGTTGGGTTTTATTGATTCGTGTATGTTTTGTAATTATTGTGTACAATAAAGAGTTTTTCATTTCATTTCATTCAAAACTCGCCTAATTCATTGGCTCTTCTGTAACGATGTAACGGTTGTAGGTAGGTATGTAGGTTTAGTCGGCTAGCGAATTTGCCGCTTATGCACCTACCTAATAAAGGTACAAGAAGTACCTAATAATGTTAACTTGAAAAGGTTAGGTCATAGTTCCCAATGAAAAAGACGCCAACCGTAACTTCGGTGCTTCGAGACAGCCCCAGTGGCAGCTCAGGTTGCAATTAAAATTGTAGGTAAATACCTACGCGGAATATTCACATAGTATTCTAAATAGAATGATGGTATGAAAGGTTAGGTTACAGACCCCAATGGTAGGAACGCAAACCTGTTTTATTGCATCAAGACATGCATAAAATGTGTGTAGGTAAATACCTGGACACGATTTTCCATACGTCAACACGCCTTTGTAGAATCCTCATCGATACATGTAAATAAATATTAAACCCACCTTCAAGTCTCTCAATAAAATGTAGTCTTAAATACGAACATTTTGAAGTAGGGTGCTTCAAGACACAGAGGCTATTCAATCACTCGATAGTGAACCTTATTATCTGTTTAACATCATGTTTTATAATTTCATATGCCTAATGCATTAATAGGGTTAGAGTCGGTCCAGCCGGGTTGAGGTGACGTTGGATACGTCCAGCACACTTCAAGAAATTATCGACACTTTTTTCACATTCACATACTTTGCACTGCAAAACCTTTCCACTAAGACTATTTTGGAATGTTTTCACGGATTCCAGCACACTGCGAAGAAAGAAACACAACAAAGTAAAGTGTTGAGTTGAGCACTAAAAAACGAATGACATTGGCCTACAGATTCACAGATACCCTAAAAATTTTTAAAAGGATGACAATGACATCCATAGCAAAGCTCTTTCCTAACTTCAGTGTTGATTTGGCTCACTAATCGCGAGACTACAAGTAGTTTATATACATAATACTCTTATAATCTATTCGGAACAGACGCGAGGTATAATATCGTTTTAAAAATAAGAAAACCGACTGTTCATTCTCTTGAGAAGATAATTTCATACGTTTTTGAAACTATTTAATCGGATTTTTCGTGTCTGATCAAAAATACAAGTTAGATTGAGGTTTTTGAGTTTTCCGGGAAAAGTACTTATCAATAATTATGATGAGTAGGTAAATTGTATGGGAACATGTGTAAATAAAATAAAGGTCATCGAGGAACAACCATACAAAAAGATGCCGTCCAACAAATTGAGAACCACCTCCTTTTTATTTATTTTTTGAAAACTTAAAAAAACGATCCCCATGAACTGAGAACCCCTTTATTTAAGACTAAAAAAAATAGTTTATGTAGAGGTATACTTATACATTTTTTTAATAGAGGATTGATTCTTAACTCCCCTCAAAATCTCATCTTCCAAAAAAACTAAAAATCTCATCTTCACTTGTAATTTATGACGAGATCATTGAAGTCGTTTTTAGTTTTTAAACGTAGGTACCTATTTGTATAGAAGTTTTTTCTTTTCCCCTGTCTTATCTTCGAGTAAATAGCACCTGACAAATTATCGCAGCTCAGAGGCAATCCTCACGGTTGTTTTTGTCGAAATGTGTTCGCGAGACTAATGTGTTGTTGCTACGAATGGAGGGAATTAATTACCTGCTTGAACCAGCAAGGGAACATCTCAAGGATATGTTGTTTAACCGCTATTCTGTAGAAAGAATTGGAAAATGACGATTCAGCTCGTAAACGGGCTAGTTCTTTGGCAATATCTTGCTCCAATGGTGTAGCCGCCAAGTTGCCGATTACATATACAGGGTGTAAAAAGACGTCTACCGAAGCCGAAAGGGGTAGGTACAGCATCCCAACACACAACCAAATCCAAAAGGATTTTACGAAAAAATTATTATATCCGGAGAAAACAGCGCTTGAAGAGTACTGTTTGCGTATGTTCGGGCGTTTGTTTACGTAGATTGCTGGACTTTGAGTTTTAATAGTTTTTTTCTTTTTTAAATGAAATTATTAGGTAAGTATGATCTTATTATGTCGTACTAGTAGTAAATAACCGAAAATAACATAACATGACGCAGCTAAGTCAAAATTTTTAATGCGTTTTTTTTTCGCTAAATATGTTTAGAGTCATGGTCTGATTGCAACCCCTCAGTTTTCGGTAGCAGTCTTTTTACACCCTGTATATCTCGCAACACAATCACAGAATACACAGTGCAACAATTGTTGCAATACTGCTGTGTAGCCCGGCGATATTGTCAAGATATTTCTTTGCAAATATTCAATGTCTAGCTGGCTAGATTGCAAATTATATATCCCGAGTTGCAAATATACCTACTGAGCTAGATAATATATTGGTCAATAAAAATTGCGAGCCAGATGCAATTTTTTTGAAGCTTAGCTTAGTGCGGGGTCCAGTGTAGGTAAATTATTTATGAAATTAGTTATGGGTTATCTATCTTATCTAATTTTGTAGCCCGTTTACAGGTCTCTTAAGCAATAAGTGCCTACAAAGTGATTTTATGAATAAACTTTACATTGTAAAAAAGAATGAGATCTCTACTACTTAATTAGTAGAGTCATAGGCGGATCCAGGGGGGGGGGGGCACGTGCCCCCGTGCCCCCCCCCCCCCAGACGATATTTTTGTGTACCTAATAACTACGAAAAATTAATAAATTGTGAAATTTTTGCGTCAGTATTTGTTTCTTGTGCCCCCCCCCCCCCAGAAAAAAATCCTGGATCCGCCCATGAGTAGAGTCAAGTCAGTTGAGCTCTTTCTCTAGTAGTTATACATGTGCAGGCCTAATATCATTTAAATTCTGCCTCCGGATTTAATATACCTACCTACTTTACATGAACAAGGTAAACTTGTGTTATCTTTACAAAGTCCTCAATTTGCTTTTGCCGCCGGCATTGAAAATATGAGTTTGGTAAATATAAGTTTGTATCGTTTGACAATTTATAAATACAATTACCTACCTACCTAGGCTACCTATGAACCTTCGATGCGTGGGATGACCATAGTAGGTACCTATACCTACACTACATACCTTGTCATTTAGGTATTTATTTATTTATTATCATCCAGTCAAAACGAATAAAAAGAAAACTTACATCAATATTTGATTCGAGCAATTCAAGTCGAAAACAATAGCTATTATCAAGTCTAGCAACTCCTTTGATTACGTAAAAAAAATATTTTTTTTTTGTTTTGACTGGATGATAATGATATTTACTTTCACTATCAATTGAAGTCTGGGTTGACGCTTACTTTCAACATTTTGTTACAAGCATCGATGGTTCAGTGGTAGAATGCTCGCCTGCCACGCGGGCGGCCCGGGTTCGATTCCCGGTCGATGCATAAATCTTTTTGATAACAGATTTTGCTGGCAGAATTTTTTAAAACATAGTTTTAATATTTTGGAGCCATATTTTGCCAGTTTTCGTATACACGTAAAAAAAATTAAAAAAAAAATTTAAGCAGTCATTCATCTATAAAGATGCAGCAATTATCTACTACTCAACCTACCCATTCCTTAACATAATATTTTTATTTTTTAATTAAGCTATTATATTGTTCTTGGCTATAACTAAATACCTTCATACGCAAGTATATTTGATTGCTCAATTAATTTTTGATTACTGGTTGCAAAACCATGATTGATATTACGTTCTTTCAAAGAACTTGTTGACACAACTGTTTGAACTAGTGCTGAATCCAGCTATGCTCTCGACTATGCGTCACGAATTCTTAGCGCTGCCAAAATATCTTAGGAGTTGTTCCAAGAGTTCCAACTATGCTGAGCACTCTATGATACAATAACGATAGTAATTTAGCACGTATTTACCTAATTATTTACTTCTTCTAAGTAGAAGACCTATTTACTAAGAAAACGATAAGTAGGTAAATAAAATGAAATCACGAAGTAAAATAAAAGAGAGACATAGAATTTTGTGTAGTAATCATTAAGTTTTTAATCGAAGGAAATAATATTAAATGAGGTATTTAATAACATTATGTACAGTTGTTTCGCCTAAATAATAATTTTATTATTGCAAAAAAAATCATGCATCGACCGGGAATCGAACCCGGGCCGCCCGCGTGGCAGGCGAGCATTCTACCACTGAACCATCGATGCTTGCAACTTTGGTGTAAAAGTAAGGTTCTGGTCAGACTTAATTGATCGTGAAAGTGATGTGTGAAGAAGCACGTTTTTTTACAACGTTGACCTATGAACTACTCCGAAGAATTTATTGCAAGATATTGCGATGACGTCATCAATCTAGATAGAGCAAACATTCAACAATTTGGAACACATGTAAGTACCTAACGGTAAACATAGCAAGCTATTTTCGGATATTTCGGTACTAGTTACGTAAGTAGGTATGTAATAGTACATTACGATATTAGTGCGTAAAGATGGTTATAACATGCGAGGCGGAATTTCAGCCCGAGCCGCAGGCGAGGGCGTAATTGAGCCGAGCATGTTATAACCAATACGCACGTATATCGTACGAGGTTTTTTAACACATTTGCGAGGAAAAAGAAAAAAAAACATTTAAATAAACTCAATCTGTGAATGCACACTGTTGCTTTCCCGCCATTTTAACAGCACGCTAGCGCTGCCTACTGACTGGCGCCGCGCGGCGATTAGTTCGAAATTTGAATAGCAACAGCGCGCTGCTCACTAGCTGGAAGCACGACTCTAGCTCGGCGGCGATCAGTTCCATGTTTGAAATGGCAAATAATGCTGTTATGGAATTTGTATGGACTATAACATAACTATTTGCTTTGATAACACACGCGTTTGTTATGACCCGCTTTACATATCTAAAACCGGTGGAATTACATCAGCTTTACGAGCAAGGGTGTTAAAAAATATTTTTTCAGCATTGTTTTTAAACCTGCAAAGAAAATCCGTGGGTGGTTTTCATAACCTACGGAAGGGCCTTGCCACCGTCACAATATCATCCTCTATCACGATATCTATCTGGAGATAGATATGTGACCTTAGTTCACATACACCGCTACCTAGCAATTGATTAATATGCTGCAGGTATAGGTATATATACCTACCTAATTCCCAACACGCCACACTCCACCTAACTCGGAATACCCTGAAGCGGTCTCACGGCACGCATGCCAAGACAAACCGAAATCTTATCAACTAGCCATGTTGGCCTTTAATAAGCAAAACTGCACACAAGGGTACACCTGACAGATTAGTCAGCAGTTGCTGCCACCTCAGGCATTCTTAAGGCAGTTAGGGAAGGCAATTTTCGAAGAACTCCGAAACTCCGAAAATAAACATGATCGTCAATGTCTGTGCATAGATTCTCTCAGGTCTTTTAAATTATGAAATTATCTGAATGGCGAAGAAAACGTTTCGTGAAGAAACCAAAGGTACCAACGACGAACTGTCCTTGGCAATAAACTTGGGCCTTTACATCTACTTATATTAGGAAGATGATTTATACAGCGTCAGGAGGCAACCATTGCCTACAATTTAACGGGACGCGCTGTAGTGCCTGAGACATTGTTTTGAGCTGGAATAGGCTTGCCCAGCACCAAAACCATCCTCTCAGTTTAATCAGCCTGTGAGAAAACCCGTAGCTTAGTCAGCTTCACAAGTATTGACGTCGTCTTTCCTTACCAATACTTAAACAACAATTGTCCTGGTTACAGCTACTGACACGTTTCTGAAAATTGTTGCACTTTGGTATCACTAGTTTTCCTATCATAGAGTATTTTTTTTCTGAGCGTCATAGGTAGTTCTACTCGTAGTGTGACAGATTAGTGTGAATGAAGGTTCTCACTTCTCAACCGGCCGGGCCGTGCTTTCGGACTCCGAAATCGTAAGTCCATCCCTTCGCCTCGCCATATGCAAACAGACTGAATAACAAAGCTCCCAATAAGTTATGAGCGGTTGTAACGGTTACGGGCCGAATAGCTTGATTTGTGGGTATAGGAGTGGTCTGTACACAGGTATGAATTTTGTATGCATTTACTTTATTTATTACTTTACATTTGTTTTTCAATAGTGACTATAGATTTGACAAGGCAAGACCTATCTGGAATACCAAAAATAGTTACAGAAAATCGACTTCAATGTACCTAATAAATGACTCAGGTCAAAAATTATATGCGAGGATGAGGTTATTGGCGTAACCGTAAAAGTATCAATTCCTCAGAATTATTTATATGGGACTTATATGCATATTTATGGAACCATTTCAAAGGAAAAAAACTTTTAAAACCAGTCCACAATTGACGGAGAAAACAGCATACATAGATAGAGTACCACAAATTTATCTGAACCGGTGAGAGAGGCGCTGTTATCGCATTTGGTGTTGGCAGAAAAATAATTTTTCATATTAAATTCGTTAGTTCTTCTTTTGGCCACCGACCGGTCCAAATAAGCTTGTGGCACTTTACAATTATCTTTTATACCATAGATATAAAACAGCCGAGCATAGGACCTCATCCTTGTCTGAAGTCTTTTAGAATGAGCATCAAAAGTTTGTTCTATAGCACGGACTCCAACAAGACAAAGTGAATAACAGGGTAAGACTTCAGCTCAAACTTCCACGAAACTCCCGCTAATTCAAGTCAATTTAAATCCCTGTTCGATCCTCATTGAAGCCATAATTAAGGGCTTTCTCGATCGATTAACTAAGCCGAGTTTAAAGAGACGCTAACTTGCTGAGAAAGGTTTACTCCGCCGTGAAATGGCATTAGGTTTTCGCGCGTTTCGTGCGCGTCTCAGACAGGATCGGACTTAGGAAATCTAATTTTATTTTTATTTATTATATCCGGGCTGACTGGTGGGACGACAGCGATCGAAAATTGTGGAAAATAATAGGAGGAAACCTTTGCCCAGCAATGGGACTACATAGGTTAGTAAAATAAAAAAAATAGGCATGTTAACTTCTGCGGGCACAAATAAATATGAATTCAATGGCTTCGGAGGTAACTTTAAATTGTTGGGTCCGGTTCGTTTTCCCCCGGTCCTGTTTTAACCCGGTGCGCTCACCCGATTAAAATAAAAATGATAGGTTTGTGGCGACCTCTAACTACGATCGTCTGAACTGAAAGGGCATCGTAATTAAGTTGCCAATTACAGCAACCTACCTACTTCAGAGCTTCACCGCTAGATGGCACTGGCGCGCTACCAACCGACGCGATTTGAATCCTAGTTACAATGTTTACAGGCACATCTAACCTTTACAGAACTATCCGACATTAACTGTCGGCTGAAAGGCCCTAAGGTATGTTGACCAGTTGGCGTCAACTTTAGTAAGGTCAGATCTCCCTCTTTGCCGTGGATTGGGGGAATTATACCCCCAAAGGTATGGCTAGAATTGTCATGACGGACTACGGATACCTTCAGGTTGCTTTAAAACTCCATCATCATAGTTGGCAACTAGCACATAATACGAACTTTTAGAACCGAAAATCAAAATCTTTTTCGAGCCTGGCTACGTCCCTGTTAAATGAAGGCGATCTGCTAAGAAACGGATTTAATGGGAGATTGACTTAATTAGGTGCCTCTGAAATTAGTGAAAGTATTTTTGATTGACGTAATTTAGGTGGATTTGTTCGGCAGTCACGCATTTATCCTTGTTTTATCTTGTTTTTATTTCAGCGCGAACACCCATTTTCACATTAAAAGTTTAAAAGCTTTTTTTTCAACATTCTAAAACATTTTCGACGACCTCTGTAGCGCAGTGGGCGAAGGCCCGCCTGCGACGCAAAAGGTTGCGGGTACGATCGCCGCGGCGGGACCAATAAATGAATAAAAAACTATTTATTGTACACAATAATTACACAACATACACTTATAAATTAATAAAACCCAACGAGACAATGTACAATGGACGGTCTTATCGCTTAGAAGCGATTTCTTCCAGACCAATGTTTGTATGATCTACAAATATTTGTCTCGGGTCTTATGTTTCTATGTATAGTATGTATTTACAAATAAAAAGTATATAAGTT
Organism: Epirrhoe alternata; assembly: GCA_963565295.1. NCBI lineage: Eukaryota > Metazoa > Arthropoda > Insecta > Lepidoptera > Geometridae > Epirrhoe > Epirrhoe alternata. The sequence goes on along the minus strand of OY751381.1, from coordinate 2,653,171 downwards.
GTATATCAGTCATCTTAGTACCCATAACACAAGCTCTGCTTACTTTGGAGCTAGATGATGCTGTGTGAAAAGTCCAGCATTATTTATTAAACAGAAACAGAAACAGGGTCACGACTGTATCCCCAAGGCGCGGTAGACATTCTCTCAGATCTTTATATTCCAGATCCTTTGAAGATGTCTAAGGGGGTAGTCAGAGGCATGTACAAATACATATTTGATACATGCCCACATCTTGCAGAAGTTAGTATTCCATACGTGACATCCATTATTTATTATTATTTATTTATTTGATGCATAGCATTTTGCCACTCTAAAAACGGTGAGTCTTTGGGATAATCATACCTAAAGCGGGCTACAGACCATTTGTTTTAACTGACAGTTATAATTGACAGCTTTAGCTGAACAGTTTTATTTGAATGATATTTTGAAGATTCAGTTTAAAAAAAAATTCATTATAAACATTCGTTACAAAAAAAAATCATTATAAACATTAACAGAAGAGCGGTATCCTCTAATACAGGTATTTTCTTATTTAAAAGAGGATCCCAACCCCATGAAGTTGTATTTAGCTTCAGTTAAAGAAATATAATATTTTGTATTTTTTTTTTAGTTTAAGTGTCAGTTCGCAGTTTTGCCTACACACGATACGTTTTAACTGAACAGTGACTGTTCAGTTATCTAATTGTCTGTACCCAACTAAACTGAGGTATAAGTGTTGGTAGGTATAACATAATCCAGGCTCTACGCTTCTCTAAAAGACGAGGTATCAAAGTTTAAAATTGTCTCTTTGGGCATGTATCAAATATGTATTTGTACATGCCTCTGACTACCCCCTTAGACATCTTCAAAGGATCTGGAATATAAAGATCTGAGAGAATGTCTACCGCGCCTTGGGGATACAGTCGTGACCCTGTGTCTTTTTGTCGGTATTTTGTGTCCTCATTTAGAATAAGTACCAAGGGAATTAATAACTCAATCACTATTAAAAAAAATATTTGATTTGATTTGATTATATTTTGTAGTAGGAAGGCACTCCAATGCTTAAGTTACAAGAAGGTATGATGGAAGGTATTTTGTTAATAATTCATTGAATGCTTTGACAGGGCAATTCCCTCATCAGTACCTCCGCCCTTTTTGAAAGGTGAGTCTGTAGTGATGGACGGAAGTTCCACTTTAAAATGTTTCAGTTTTGTGACTATCAATGTAAAAAGAAACAATTTTCAGTAAGAATTTCAGTAAATAAAACGAAAAATTTGGAAAATTATACAGGGTATAAAAAGACAACTACCGAAAACTTAGGGGTTGTAATCAGACCATGATTCTAAACAAATTTAGCGAAAAAAAAAGCAAAAAAAAATTGACTAAGCTATACGTCATTTAACATTATTTTCGGTTATTTACTACTATTACAACATAATAAGATCAGACATACCTAATAATTTCATTTATAAAAGAAAAAAACAGTTAAAACTCAAAATCCAGCAATCTACGTAAAAAAAACGCACCCAGTAATACGCAAATAGTAATCTTCAAACGCGGTTTTCTCTGGATATAATGATTTTTTCGGAAAATCCTTTTGGATTTGGTTGTGTGTTGGGATGCTGAACCTACCCCTTTCGGCTTCGGTAGACGTCTTTTTACACCCTGATATACAGCACACAACGGGCTAAACATAATAATAATAAATACTTATTTATATGAATATTATTATTCCTCTCCTAAAGAAGCAGTTTCAGACAACTCAATTAACCCTAAAATACCTACTCAAACTATTTTCTCGCAATGTTTTAAACTCGATGGCTTATTTTATGCATCATTATGAGTAAAGCTGAAAGTTAGTGAGTTTGTTTAGATGTTTGGATGCTTGTATGTTTGTGTATCAATCACGCTTAAACCAGTGAACCGATTTGGATGAAACTTGGAATAGGCGTAGATAGTGACCTGGAATAGCATATACCTAGGTTATTCAAAATGATGGTAACACGCGGGCAAAGCCGCGCGCAGAAGTTAGTCTGTAATATGTCACAAAGTTTCTTGTCATAACGACGACCTCTCGCGTCTTTCACGCTCACTTCGCTCTCACGAGAAAACAATACTTACCTATTCATATATTTCAGGCAATAATTTACCATCGATTTAACCAATGTTCTTGCAACAGCACATCACTAAAATTAACATTGCGTGTCTATACGTTATGAATATAAACTTGAATGTCTACGAAATGTCAGTTTGACCTTATGCTAAACTAGGGCCGGTGAATAATTCCTGCTGATATTTGAAGGGTGCTTGATAGCTGTCAAATTGACAGGTAAATGATAAATTTAGGACTGGTTAAGGTTTTATTGTGATTACCTTAAGTGCCTGTTCAATTGATTATGATGAACACAGAACAAGTTTACCTACTTCTTCATTAAGACGGCCTCTGTGGTGCAGTGGGTGAAAGCCCGCTTGGGACGCAGACGCAGATGCGATGCGGACTGCGATGACTAGGATTCTGTGGCCGAGCGGTAAGGCACTCCGGCTTTAGGAGGATCGTCTGATCGTTGCGGGTTCGAATCCCGTCGGAATCCAAAATTTTGATAAGACTTTTCATTTTCTTAATGAAATACCAAGTGTGGATTAGCACTATAAAATTACAAAAATTATAACGACTAAGCCAGTACAACCACGAGCGCTTCAAACAAAATGAAAAATTACTTAATTATTTTTACGTATAGAGTACGTAATTCTAAAAAGGTAGAGTCGAAGACAACAAGATATTTTTGTAACGTAACAGAAAGATCAAGTAAAATATTCTTCACCTCATTATATTGCAAAAATATTCCGGAAGCAGCAAAAACATTAGGCACAGATGTTCCTAATGACTCTGTCTGTACCTGTAACTGCAATTTTTAAGATTCCTTATTTTCTTGACAAAATTAATTATAAACAACTTCTCTTACAGAAAACGAATACAATGGGTTAGTAGGTAACCTTTTAGGCACATCCCACTGATATAAAAAAACTGAATGTTTGTGAGTTTGTTTAGATGTTTGTATGTTTGTGTATCAATCACGCCTAAACCAGTGAACCGATTGGATAAAACTTGGTTTGAGATGTAGATAGTGACCTGGAATAGCATATAGGCTATTCAAAATGCTGGTACAACGCGGGCGAAGCCGTGCGCAGAAGCTAGTAATATAATAAATCTGGAAGTTTGTGAGTATGTTTAGCTGTTTGTATGTTTGTGTTTTAATTACGCCTAAACCAGTGAACCGATTTGGATGAAACTTGGAATAAGCGTAGATAGTGACCTGGAATAGCATATAGGCTATTCAAATGCTGGTACCACGCGGACCGTGCGCAGAATCTAGTATTAAATAAACATGTTTTACATTTTAAAGAGTGTTGAATTCCCTAAAAAAAACGAAAAAAACCTGTATATCGTTTCAGTTTTTGAATTGTGAAGTAAATTTGAATATAGTCTCTGGTATCGTGACTTGAACGGGTCTTGATTTTATTTCCTGTTCCTGTTTTGCTTATGGATTTAGAAAAACAATCGTCAACCGATCGATAGCGCCGCGGTCATTTACGTGAGCAGACGATGTAACTCACAAGTCGGAATTCTTCGCAAACTCGTTAAGGGTTCGTAATGAGGGTAGTCCGATACGCCGGGTCGGAAGCGTCGCCTATCGCTGACTGGCGACATTTTCTATTCAAATTAGACACAACCACGTTCGAAATTTAAACTCGATATTCCATTCTCTTCGATTTACATTGCTGGTTCTATTATTCTGATTTTGAAAAGATTCATAGGAATGCAGCAATGGTGAGCGTTTGGTAGGATAATGTTGCAGAGAGTTGTTGTATTGGTGTGGTGAGAGGGTTTCAGGCGACACGTCAGTGCTTCCGGGCGTCGTTCGTTGTAGTTCAAATGTAGCTCGTTTTCTTTAGTTTATGCGAAGTTATCAGTTCAGGTAGCTATTTGAATAACTACCTTTAGCAGCGCTGTAGGTATTGTGGGTGTTTATATTACTGTAAATACAAACAGCCTATAATAAAACTAAGATTGTTATGCAGCCTTATTGTCAACCAATCACAATACGAAAATGACGTGTTTTGTCATTTTCGTGTTATGTGACTGGCCGAGCTCATTTGGGATGATAACTGGTAATAGATTTCAAGTTAGACAATATAGCCCATGGTCAGACAAAAAGTTTGTACTTAATCAATAATTCTGTTGGCATTGAATATGACTGCATTTTGAAGTATATTGACAATGATCGAACGAAGTAGTCAAAAGAATTCTTCGAACCGGATTTGAACCAGTGACCTATGGATACCAGCTTGACCTATTACAGTCCACCGCTCTACCAACTGAGCTATCAAAGGCTTGTTAGTTATGTTTTAAATTTAACACGCATTTAAAAAAAAGAACTAGTTACCTATAAAAAAGTTCCTTCGAACCGGATTTGAACCAGTGACCTATGGATACCAGCTTGACCTACTACAGTCCACCGCTCTACCAACTGAGCTATCAAAGGCTTGTTAGTTATGTTTTAAATATAACACGCATTAAAAAAAAGAACAAGGTACTTATAAAAAGTTCCTTCGAACCGGATTTGAACCAGTGACCTATGGATACCAGCATTACCAACTACAGTCCACCGCTCTACCAACTGAGCTATCGAAGGCTTGTTAGTTATGTTTTAAATATAACACGCATTAAAAAAAAGAACAAGGTACTTATAAAAAGTTCCTTCGAACCGGATTTGAACCAGTGACCTATGGATACCAGCATTACCAACTACAGTCCACCGCTCTACCAACTGAGCTATCGAAGGCTTGTTAGTTATGTTATATATTTAACTCGCATTAAAAAAAAAGAACTCGGTACTTATAAAAAAGTTCCTTCGAACCGGATTTGAACCAGTGACCTATGGATACCAGCATTACCAACTACAGTCCACCGCTCTACCAACTGAGCTATCGAAGGCTTGTTAAGGTAAGTTATAAATATAGCACGCATTAAAAAAAGGAACAAGGTACTTATAAAAAAGTTCCTTCGAACCGGATTTGAACCAGTGACCTATGGATACCAGCTTTACCAACTACAGTCCACCGCTCTACCAACTGAGCTATCGAAGGCTTGTTAGTTATGTTATATATTTAACTCGCATTAAAAAAAAAGAACTCGGTACTTATAAAAAAGTTCCTTCGAACCGGATTTGAACCAGTGACCTATGGATACCAGCATTACCAACTACAGTCCACCGCTCTACCAACTGAGCTATCGAAGGCTTGTTAGGTAAGTTATAAATATAGCACGCATTAAAAAAAAGGAACAAGGTACTTATAAAAAAGTTCCTTCGAACCGGATTTGAACCAGTGACCTATGGATACCAGTTTGACCAACTACAGTCCACCGCTCTACCAACTGAGCTATCGAAGGCTTGTTAGGTAAGTTATAAATATAGCACGCATTAAAAAAAAGGAACAAGGTACTTATAAAAAAGTTCCTTCGAACCGGATTTGAACCAGTGACCTATGGATACCAGCTTGACCAACTACAGTCCACCGCTCTACCAACTGAGCTATCGAAGGCTTGTTAGTTATGTTTTAAATTTAACAAGCATTAAAAAAAAAGAACAAGGTACTTATAAAAAAGTTCCTTCGAACCGGATTTGAACCAGTGACCTATGGATACCAGCATTACCAACTACAGTCCACCGCTCTACCAACTGAGCTATCGAAGGCTTGTTAGTTATGCTATATATTGAGCACGCATTAAAAAAAAAGAACAAGGTACTTATAAAAAAGTTCCTTCGAACCGGATTTGAACCAGTGACCTATGGATACCAGCTTTACCAACTACAGTCCACCGCTCTACCAACTGAGCTATCGAAGGCTTGTATAAACGGTCGAATAAAACTGTCCCTAGCGTCGTAAGGCAGTGAAAGGTGCTCTACTTTGTTGCAAAATCACGCCACGTGATATGTGAACGTGCAGGTTTTGATAAACTAGTTCACTATCTACCCATCGCTGCATCGGGGTCAGTCAGTGGCCAGTATCAATCTTTAAAACAATAATTTTTGCTTTTATATGAATCTTAAACTGTCTACCAATGCCAAGGATTAGGATTCAAGATCCAATTTTTAATAACTATAATTTTTGTAAATGTTTTATAGTGCTGATCACACTTGGTATTTCATTAAGAAATGAAAAGTCTTATCAAAATTTTGGATTACGACGGGATTCGAACCCACATCGATCAGACGATCCTCCTAAAGCCGGAGTGCCTTACCGCTCGACCACAGAATCCCTTATTGCCGGTATCCAAATTTTCCAAATTTTATTTTTGACCGTCGGAATCCAACATTTTGATAAGACTTTTCATTTCTTAATGCAATTTTTTAACTTCAAGCCTCCTCGCAGACTGCAGACTTTCTATCGGCCGATAGTTGAGAGGGAATATACTTCGGCTCGTAATTAGTACGGGGAAGTATAGCCCGTCTCAACTATCGGCCGATAGAAAGTCTGTAGTCTACGAGGGGTCTAAGAGAGATTTATCAGAAGCACGTCTAACACACACTAACATACTATTTGGCGATGTGACATCTCAACTTAATTCGCAAGCCCATCAAAACCAGCGTTTAATTGAAAAAGTTTAATAAAAAAAAATACCAGATCACGTCATCCTACTTAATTTTGGAGCTTAAATTAAAAGTAAATATTGGATTTACCCACAAAACCACACCTTCTATTCTATGAAACTATTCGCTATGCGCTCCCAATTAGTATCATCCCCGTACACCCGTTCCAGGTAACTGAAGGGATGTCTGCAGCTTGTGGAACTAAATGATTAAGAATGACTTGGGACAGAGGTTCACGGCATCCCCAAGCACAGTAGAAATTCTTTCAGACCTTTTTACGTATTTCAGTGCCTATGGTAATATATTAGTCTTGTCCATTGGGCGGATCCAGGATTTTTTTCTGGCACAAGAAACAAAAACTGACAAAAATTTCACAATTTATGAATTTTTCGTAGTTAGTAGGTACACAAAAATATCGTCTGGATCCGCCTATGGTCTTGTCATTGACTAGTTTGTAAACATTTTCTTGAAAAATACATGTTTAGCAATAATACAATGTTTAGCAACTTATCAATCAAATAAAGAAAAATTTAACCATAAGTTTTACCCCCTGTAGTTTTAACTCCTGGTTAGGTTTAAACCTGTAGGTTTAACTCGTAAATCTTGCATTCTGCCCGACAACTTAGTTTGCAATGAACTTCATATGCGTCTCCAATTCCATTCCCTGCTGCCATGAATGAAACTGTCATGACAGCATCTGCCGGGCTGAAAAACACATTGTCCCTACAATTGAATCCCAACCGTCTCACCAATAAAAACTAGTTATTCCGAAGTTCTATCAAATTTACACATCGCATAGATGTACCTTGCGTAAATTCAGAATAAGTCAGAAAAAAATTCTTACCAATAATACAAGGTGTAGCTATCCTTCTGATACGTGAAGATGCACAAATCGGCAACGTCGCATCCAAGTAGAAACCTCAAAAATGGTATCATTTTGTCTATGAAAGCTGACTGTATTGGTCATTTTGTTTGTCATTCTTGTTTTTTTTCTCATAATGATTTCGCACTTTTTGTGCATTCGCCAATAATTCACATGTAATTTTTTTATTACAAAATCATTTTTGGTTTCCGCGCTCGTTTTTATTATCAAATTACGATTTTTATTTTATAAAACCTTCTCGCCATGCTACCTCTTCTATTGGAATGTAAGATTTGTTCCAGATAAAGTAATTTTTTTCTTCTGTAAATTTATCTGGAAGTACTTAAACAAAAACTCCTTGGTATGTACGAGTAAAATATATAAGAACTCTTTGGTGGTACCTATGAAAATATTTTTACAGTACCTACTAATATGTATTCTGTGGTTACACTAGATTTAAACAAGGGTGCTAGCTGGTGGAACTTCGGAATAGCGTTTGTATGAAAGAAATGTCAAAGTTATGCAAGGTGGAACTTTCTAATTGGTTTATTGGTAGCCATTTTGCTTATTCTTAAGTTGAACTAAAGAAAAACTTTACATCGTGTTTATTGGTGACACTGCAAGTGATTTGAATGATAAAATGTCAATCCATCTCTTTCCCAACTCTATGCGGAGCGGCTTATAACCTCCGGGAATTTCCTAGGTTTCTCATGCACCGATGTCGAATCTCGAATTCTCCATAATATTATCATATTAATTGAGTATTCGCTTCTAAGTAAGCCGCTTTAAAGTGAGACATGAGACTGCACCCTCTAGCTGTACTGTATGGACTTTGAGGAATAATAAAGTTTATTGAGTCAGAAGTTCACTAGGGAATGCATGAATTAAAGGTATCATCAATCTTTTGACTTGTCTTAGCTACAAAAAACTAGTGGTAACGGTAAAAAAAAAGTAAAAAATTCTTTAATAAAAAAAGTGCAAAAAGTTACTTAAGTCCTACTGGGATTTGAACTCGGGGTCACTCAGAGGCGAGCTCTGTCGCTTCGCCATTCTGACGTGACGATACAATATGTGAAAAGGTAGTAAAAGATGGTGTCGGTAACAGTCACGTGACTTGCCACATGAGTTTATTGGTTTTTTCCCATCTCAAAAATGCCCATCGCGCGTAAAAAAGTTTTCACTTCAAAAACAACCGAACCGAAAGATAGAAAGAGAGACATGATACATTTCTCGTACGAGCCACGTCGCTCAAACTAACACAATACGCGTCATTATATAACCAGACAGCATCTAACTCCGACTGTTCACAATAATAGCAGTGGGAACGAAACTATTTAGCGAAGTTTGCTGCGTCAATAGAGGGTGCCACCTAGCGGGAATAATTCATTTAGCAGCATTTGCTGGATAAGTTTCCTATTGTGTATTTTGGAACTGATTTTCTGAAACTATGACACTTCTTTACTCTATACACGTGCAAGGTACCTATTGCCTATAATTTAGGTAGGTACTTACAATAGAAATAATGGGAGCTCTGAGGAAACTCACCAGCTTAGTCAGCTCCACACGTATTGACGACTAGCTGTCCGTCGCGGTGTTACCCGCGTTCCCTCGGAAAATTTGACTTTCCCGAGATTAAATATATCCTATGTTCATCAGGGATAATGCAAGACTCTAAGACCCCTCGCAGATTGCAGACTTTCTATCGGCCGATAGTTGAGACTGCAGTCTGCGAGGAGGCTAATGGTGAATTTTTTTTTCAAATTGGTCCAGTTGTTTCGATCATCTCGAAGTAAGCATTAAAGTAGGTAATATTTTGAAATGCTATCTATCATACAAATTCGACTGTATCCCCAAAGCGTTACAGATACAAAGCGATAGCTAGACAATGTCCAGGGTAATCAGAAACACGTCCAAATACACACACATGCCCAAATTTTGAAGTTTGCATTCCATGTGACAGGTTGCAAGCCTAGAAACTCGCACAATCATGTTGAACGCGGAGGGGCGCGCTGACATCACTTAATTACATAGATTATAACTTGACATTTTGTTGCCTCTGGTTTTAACTTGAATGATATGGATTACTCGTATCCTTTGTTGCGATGTTTTGATTATAAATGTCATATTTTGGATGGCCTTAGGCGATATCAGAGTTGTTTAATAGCATTAGGTTATATCGGCTGCGAAAGGGTAGGAACAATATCAAGTTGAAGGAGAGTGGGCATAAATGTGTTGCTGTAAACAAAGTAAAAAAAAAAAAAAAATTCAACTATATTTCCTTACAAAACAGTTGAAATATCCGTATATTGTAAAGATAAAGATAGATTCTTTTTAAATAACTAACTTTAAAATAATAATAATAAATAAAATCATTTATTTCAGGCAACATTAGTTAAGTGCAAGATGTGAAATACTTAAAACTACGGCCCATATTATACAATATGTACTTTAATCTAACTTAAATAAAATAAATAATAATTATTTATTATGTTTTATACGGTATTTATTATTATAGGTAGTTATATTGTTATAAAAATTACTCAAACTGCCGCGATATAGGCTTAGCCTCGTGCGGAGTTAGTGGTAAATTATTTATAATAATTATAGTATTTATTTAAGTTTTATGAATAAATTGAATTGAATCGAAACTTATTTACTAGGTACATAACCTTTTTTTTATTCGCCCAATTCCTTTTCGTTTATGGAGAAACATATAAGATGAAATAAAATTACTGTTGGGTTTAGAACCTAAGATCAACAGGCACCACTCGACCAACACGTTATTTGTTTAAGTTGTAACTTATGTAACTGTCACGCGTATAATTAATCAAAGTCGAATAAAGAGCTCATGCAGGAGTTTTAATTAAACCAACAGTGATCATTTTTCATTCGTAATTGCCGTTTCATTTTACCTAATCACCATCAAAATAGATGTTAGATTTGAATTTTAATTTTGTTTATGGAAAGGTGAGGCACTGATATATTAATGAACTATACTAGAAAAAAAAATTATGAATACACACCTTCTAAAGTATGAGGTAAACTAATATTGTCAAAACAGTTCTATTTTCTTTGCAAAATAGGGTAGAGTCGGTATAGTTGGACCAACAGTCATAAAACTGTGTTATTGTTCGTTGATTCTCCTACATGAATATTCCTATTTGGCATTCCCGACACGAGGCGGTATCTAAACACCAGTGTGCTGTAAAGCCGGTGTAAATGCGAATACAGTGTTACTTTTTACGAAACAGTTTTCAAACTACAAAAATTCAAAAATAAAATTTTGGAGCTTATTGTTTGGTAGGTTAATTTTTTTTAAGATTTGAGGTTAGTATATAGTTTTACCATTTTTTATTTTATTTTGGTGTATGAAACTCCCACTTTCATATTTTATTTTGTCATTTTATGTCAATGCACAATGACAATGATGATGTTTACATTAAATTTTTGAAAAAGCTTTTATTATTCATTCTCTCAAAACTAAGCATCGCAATCCACAAGGCAATAAAACGGGATATCGCACAAAGTTACTCCACACAATAGCGCGGTAAGGAAGAGTTGAGTGTGACGTCACTCAGCTTTCATATCACGAGCCTAAACCCCGCTTAGATAGCGTTGTGGCGCTCAGACAGTGTTTGTTGTAGTGATGTGCCATAGAATTTCAAAATTACCCACAAAATCAAAATAAATCTTAGATTCAAATCACAGTGTTTGTTGTAGTGATGTGCCATTCATAAAATTTATCATGTAATAAATCCTAGATTTGAATTTTGTGTTTCATTTTACTCTACATACTCTTAAAATCTTTTGCGGATAAAAAATACCTACTCATATTTCTTTATAATTCTCCGTTATGTGGGTCAATAAAATAATGCCAATAAAACTAATATTATTGTGCATCAAAAATTACATGCAGCTGGATTTATTATTATTTATTTTCATATGACAATGCCCTTTTACAGCAGCCTAGATATAATTTTTATTTATTATACATATTCTCTAGTAATTTAGGTACTTAAGTAATTTTTTTTTAATGACAATGCCCTTTTACAGCAGCTTGATAGATTATTATTTTATATTATTTGACTTTTACCTTTATACAAATGACTTAGTTTTACAATTTGTTAGATTTAGATAACATTACATAAGGCTAGTTCCTTTTATTTACCCGTCTTGTCTGTTATGGCTTTGACTGTTTTTTCAATTATATTTAATCTATATAAATTAATTTATACATGACAAAACCAAGTGTGTTATGAGCTCCTACGGCGAATAAATGAGTATGAGTATGAGTATTTGTTTGGATTCATAGGCAATCTTTAGAATGCAGGTTAAAAGAACGCAATTTTGTAAAAATATTTCATCGATATCGTAGACAGTTTGGTTCTTCCCTAGCCGTCTCAAGGTATTTCCCTTGAAACAACACCTGACACCATTATGCTATTATAATATTTCGCTCCTGATGCGATCTTGACGACGCCGAAGACGCAGTGAATACCAAAATACATGTTATTTTTGCTTTGATTCCCTTCGATATTTATTGCCAGTTCCCTGGTGATATTACAGTTGTATTGTGGAGTAAGTTTATGGGATTGCCTTTACAATGAAGAAAAGTTTGGAATAGTAAAATTGAAAACAAAGTGGCACTCCAGCAGTGCCGGCAGAAGAGAAAACTTGAACGGTTCTAAACTTAACAAATAACCCGGTGTCGGTGAGCAGTCACGTGACTCGCACGTGACCTTTTCGAGGCGAATCCAAGATTTTTTCTCATCTTAAAACTGCCAAACGCGCCTAAAGAAGTTTTAACTTCAAAAATATAGCTTAATAATGTCTAAAATCTACTTAAGTAATAATAAAATTGATTAGAAATTATGATCAAGTCAGAAAATACACAATTTGAACAACGTTTTATTTATCTAGTTTCAACACTGTGTATGCAAGTGAGAAAATTCTAGTTCAGTAAAAAACTCACGTGTGTTTCTACGTTTGCCACGCATTTACTTTTTATTGTTAGGGTTCGAAATTCGAATCCTATGGCGGGTTTTTTAAAATTGCATTTTTATATTTGGAACGCGACCCGCCGACATGCCGCGTGACAAATACGCGTCCCACCGCCATGAATGACAATTGAAGAGATGTTTTTATAAAGAAGGCGCCGATTTTTCGTTTTATTCGAAAGAAATTGCGCTCATAAAAATGGCGTTGAAATGATGAGTGTCATTTTTCACCGCTGTCTGAACGTCTCTTTATGGGGTGTTTGTGTTTGAATGACAAAACGATGTTTTGGAGATAAAAAATGTTTTTTGCTGATGATTTTAAAACAATTCTACCGTAAAGATTTATAAAATAGATATTGTATGGAGCGGACGTATGATGCAATAATTAATTAGATTATCTACGTTGCACAGATTGGCTGCACTGCGGAGTCAGCAGTGATGGCATTTGAGGAATGCGCTCACATGGACTCTAGACAGACGGGCACACAAGTGCTTTCAATTGTTTTGAAAATAAATACGAGTACCTACGTAAAGCAAAATTAAGTACTTATTTATTAAAAAAACAAAGTACAAGGCTTAGCTTTTTTCGAGTTGCACAATTTTACTAGAACTTAGATAAACTTAATTATAAATACCTAAGTTTTTGTAAGTACACCTAGGTACTTGACTAAGTATTTGTGCTTTAGGCCCAATAAAGACTAACTTTTCTGATACTTTTCTCTCATATTTTTATTTTTCTTTATTAAGAAACCACAAATTCGCTGTAAGTAGCTCAAATTTTGCTATATTATTGGCAGGTGAGTATGATGGGGTAATTGTTTTATTTTATAAAAAAAACTGTAATAAGTACATACATAGGTTAAAGTTCAATTTCCCAAGCTACTTTTGCAGGCGATTGTAGGTCGTGCATATTCGCAAACCTCAGCGGATACATTTGATTAACCTGACTAGACAAGCTCCATTGATTTACTGTTTGGTATTTACTTTAATCCACTGAATCCACTTAATGGAACAGATAATATATGGCGGGACTAACTTATGATTAGAATTTAATATGAGTTGAGTGAGATCAGTGGGTTTCACTCTATTATAATAAATGAACATTCTACAATCACAACACATCCTGGCCTCACTGATCAGAAACTTGAGCATTGAGTACCACAAAACACAGACCTTGTATAAATCTGAAATTCAAACGTTTGTTCCTCTGCGAGAATCGAACTCGCACCTCTCATTTTGAGCAATCAAGGCCCACTGCCAAGTCATTATGTAATAGGTTCACAATAATCGCTTTAAGAAAATGAAACATTTATTATGTAATCATTGTAATCAACTAAAATATCAATAATTCTCGAATACGTATAAAGCCAGCACTACTAAGGCATCTCTGTAATCAAAACAAGTATGTACAAACTTAGTGAAGTTGAAGGTCAATTACACAACCACAAGCTGATAAAGTTCACTCAATCGCAAACCCGTCAATTCAAGTCGCACCGTAAAATTCCATAAAACGTGACACAATAACGTACAACTTTATAGTTTTAAAAGGCCAATATTGCCTTTATCGCGTATGAGCAGAGTTTAACGGCCAATCGACTGCCGCTGGACATTAATCGCCCTTTAGCGGGGTATTATTCACGGACACGCGTTGCACCGATACTGCCACCCTGTGTACCACCTTACCCCATTCTCCCCTATACGACTCGCAACAAGCAAACGAATATCGACTGTATTGTTAGTTGGTTTAAATATACATTCGCGTGAGGGGAAAGGATTGTTAGGATGATTATAGTCAACACAAATCGTTTAACTAATCCAAGCCAATATATTCTCTATTTCCCAATGAATAAAATTAATCGGTTTTTAAATTCTCCGTATGACCATTTGGAACTGAGATTTTTTGCTGTATTTCAAAATCAGTTCTGTCTGTATAGTTTCAGGGTTGAATTTTGTTTGTGTATTATTGATATCGGAAATGTATTTATGTTGATGAATATGGTATAGCATTTACGAAGTATCAGACCACAGTTGGAACGGACAATTAATTATTTGTAAACATAACTGGACCGTGATCGGCCATAAATGGCTCGCGCTAGACACTCAATTCAATATTGATATTTAGTCAATAATTGCTAATAGTTCGTAAATTATACATCGGTTTAATCAATAGTACCTGAAACATAGTAGGGGTATAGAGAATGACGATGTCTGTGGCGGAAAAAGCTTGGAAACGCAGAAAGTACGGGTTCGATTCTCGCAGCAGGACAAAATCAGCATGATAATCTTAGGCCAAAATTGCGTTCACAATTTCACATTTAACAAACAACCAAAAACTAAAACGACGTTTGATGAATTAAAATGACCTTTAAAATAAAGACATTAGAGTTTATAAGTATCCCAGTATCGAAGAACAAAGCAATTACGCATATCACGTAAGAAATCGTCAATTTTTCTTTCTAGCTTTCGTAAAACTAAAAGCTCTACCCCATGTTAATTATGGCATTCTATACCAAGATACAACATTGTTGTTTTAAATGTGGTTAGGTGCGTGTTTGATGGAGTGTCCTATCCAGCGAAGCGTGAAGATACCGCAGTCGACTGCCTCTGATAGTTCGCTCCTGGGATAGTTTCATGTGTGAAGATAAGCGAAAATTGAAACTTGATTTTGATAAAAAAAGGGATTGATCAAGAATATCCCACTCATATAATAAAGCTGAAAGTTTGTGAGTTTGTTTAGATTTTTGGATGTTTGTGTTTCAATCACGCCTAAACCAGTGAACCGATTTGGATGAAACTTGGAATAGGCGTAGATAGTAACCTGGAATAGCATATAGGCTATTCAAAATGTTGGTACCACGCGGGCGAAGGCGCGCGCAGAAGCTAGTACATGAATAAACAACTAATTAAAGAGAAGGCTGTTGACATATTATTTATTCAGAATGAAAACTATGCCAAAGTTCAAAGTCGTGTCTTTTAACAGGGGTCACGACTGTATCCCCAAGGCGCGGTAGACATTCTCTCAGATCTTTATATTCCAGATCCTTTGAAGATGTCTAAGGGGGTAGTCAGAGGCATGTACAAATACATATTTGATACATGCCCACATCTTGCAGAAGTTTAGTTCTTGCGTGTCTTTTATGTAAAGAAAATCCCATCATCGTACCAGCAATTCTTAAAATAATAAGAAAACAGAAAACTCTGAGTATTTTGAGTCTTCTCGTGACCACGGTAGCTGTAACGCTACTGAAACGTCGAGGTAAATAAACAAATGTTATACCTACGCGATTAAGTCCCGTAATAAAATTTAAAATGTCTGAGTATTAACATATTATTCGATTGCAATTGGCTATCTGCAAGATTAAACAAAAAATATAGAGATGCAGCACTTTCCAATAACATAATTAGGTGTAAAATCAAAGTGCGTTTTGTTTTTAAACTCAGGCCAGAGTTTTATAAACTGCGCATTCTCCTTTAGTAAAGTTACTAAAGCCTGACTTATGATATCAAAACTCGTGCATTATTTAATGCCAGTTTAATTCACATCTGTCGCAAACAAAACGAAACTCAAGCTTCGGATCCCGAATGAATATTTATAAAGGGTGTTCTAATCCGGCATTGTTACAATTTTCGCGCCTTGAATGATGACGTCAAGACAATACGCGGATCATAAGGTACACTTACGGCCATTGAAATGAAACAAGATTTATTTCACTTTTAACACTTTCTCTCTCATACAGATAAAGCTACGATGCACTAACTGTATGTAGCCCATTTCATTATGCTCATCATGAGAGAGAGACTTGATTCTATAGGATATCTCAGAAATGGCCAAACACAGTATTCCAATATGACAATACTTATTTATTTCATAAATACAAACATAATCATCAATTTACAACCAGCAACCCAATCTATCCCCCCGTGTCTAGGCTCTGCCTTCTGTTTTGCCGCTCTTTTTTCTTTTGAATTTTTGCCTACTCGTCAATTACGCATTCCACCTTCGTCAGAGTGACCGAGTGCAAACTTTTTCATAAATTCTGCTGATTTAATTAGACATTACTTTATAAAAGTAAATCAAACCTTACAATACTATAAGAGTTGAGATGACGAAGCACGAATCAAAGTAAACTATAAAAGTAACTACAAAGAGCTATAGTAATTAATAGCTTTCGTACTATAGAGGGGACGTTAAAAGAGTGGATACTACTTTAACTAGGAGTAGGAAGTATAATTATCATCATCTTCCTGCCCTTTTCCCACATTACGTGGGGTCGGCACAACATGTGTTCCTCTTCCATTCTCCTCCATCCGTCATCTCAACACTCACTCCTTTCTTACTCATCACGGTTTTCGTTTTTTTTAATGAATTTATACAGAAAGGTCTTATCTTAAGTTTACAATCTTGAAGCAATGAAATGCAAGGGGAAGAACTTACAGTAAAAAATTGCTGTTAGTATGATAACTGATGCATGTGTATCTACTTATCATGTAGCTTTGTATAGAAGTCATAAAAAATGCGAGTTGTTTACAAGTTCGGAAAACGATAAGGTAGGCTTCCAATGCCAAAAGTGCATACGAAAATACTTCTTTTTATGATTGTGACTTGATTATGATTTTTTTATCTTAAAAATCTAATTTTCATCCCACGCAGTGTACAACTTAAGATAGCAGAGCATCTGAGAAACAAAGCGTGTTGTCTGTACACTGTACAGCTTACAGCCGGATCTTTCAAGAATAAGACGCCGTTTACACAATACCATTCTGGCATACCATTCTTGCTTCTTGCTCTCAAACTCAACGGAGCAAGGGCTAATATTCTGTGGCAAGAGACAAGAATGGTATGCCAGAATGGTGTAAATGCGACGGCATTCACTCAATGTGAACGTCGGATTTTTAGACCTTACGGTTGTTTTGAAACGTGGAAGTACATACCATGTAATTAATCTCACGACTAAATAAATATAATTTGTATGCTTAAAATTGTCTTAAGAACTAGGTGACTCTGATAGGGATAAATGACTATGAATTATGGTTATGTAGGTATCTTTTTTATAACTAAGTCTGAAGCGTTGTCTGAACAAATAAAAAAAATTGCGTTCCCTCGGGAAAACTTCACTTTCCCGGGATAAAATATAGCCTATGTTCATCAGGGATAATGTAGGATTCTAATGGTGAAATAATTTTTCAAATCGGTCCAGTAGTTTCGGAGCCTATTCAATTCAAACAAACAAATAAATCTTTCCTCCTTATAATACTAGTGTAGAAGTGTAGGTTTTTTTTTCAGCCCACATTGTCCCACTGCAGGGCAAAGGCCTCCCGCCTCATTTTCCAGGCTTTTCTGTTCTTTTTTTTTGTGTAGAAAATGAACTTTATATATTCAAATTGTCTATTATGCAGCCATTTGGAATCACAGACAATAACTCCGATGCACGATACAAAACGGATAATGGATGGCGGCGTAAATCAGGCAACACTTGCAGTTAAGGAGATATGGACACGTGCGAACCGTCTTAATTGCCATGCTCATAAATACACAGGTACTGTACATACTACTTGACAGTTTTTGTAATAAACTAAATAGTTCAAGGGGAGATCTGTGTGTAAAAAGTAGCCTATGTCCTTCCCTGGGATATAACCTTGAACCAGTGAATCGATTTGGATGAAACTTGGAGTAGTGATAGTGACCTGGAATATCATAAAGGTTTTTTTAAATGTTGGTACCATGCGGGCGAAGCCGCGCGCAGTAGCTAGTAAGTAATATGAAATGAAATGTATAGTTGTGAAATTTTTTGACAATGTGTACTTAATTACAAGTGAATGCTGAGAATAGCAGTAGTAAAAACTGTGTCGCAATTATCAGTAAGGGGGCACAAACATTTACTGGTAGAAAGGAGTTTATATAAATAATAATAATACTAGTAACTTAAGTAATATATATTTTTTTAAATATTTAAGTAATATAAACTTTTTAAACTTTCATGATTTGGTGACATAATTATTATTTTTAAACCGGATATTTATCACGTACCTATTGTTATTATTTCTTTTTTCCGACGTTTCGGACGCATTGCAGCGCCCGTGGTCACGTCAACGTCGGAAAAAAGAAATAATAACAATAGGTACGTGATAAATACCCGGTTTAAAAATAATAATTAAGTAATATAAGTTCAATATGAGTATGTGTATAAGTATGGATATTGGATAGTATAGGAGTATGGATTAACTTAATTTTAATCCTGTGAAAGCGCTAGCGGCTACTATAAAAGCCATATTAACTCTTTGTTAATTTCATAATAAAACTGTTGACGCTGCATTTACGCATCGGGACTCGTAAAACATTTACTTCTTTTTCATTGCAATATTTTATAACGTACTGTCTGCTAGGAAAGTTGTTGGCGACTAGTTTCGTTTTCAATGTAACGTACATGTATGTACAAAAAAGGACGTCATTGTTGTAGGTACTAAGTCAAAAACGTCAGTTATAGTCTTTTTCACGGCAGAACGTATGCAAGACACTTCGAGATGATGTCAAAATCACTCTAATAGTAATGTCCTAAAGTTTAATCGAGATTATCAAAATCGATTTTTGTTTCACTTCTATCAATTCATCTCAATCGATTACAAGGTTCATTCATAGACAAAATTACTAAACCAACGATTATTTTTTTACTTATCGATTGTTTCGATTTTCATTTTCTCACTCTCTAATAGATAACGTTCCATTTTACTCAGTACTGTTATTTGGCGGAGTTTTTTAGAAAATGTTTATTGTTTATTTATTTATATTATATGGCTCGTTTATGATAATTTATGAAATAATTAATCAGGAAATAGACAAAAACATTTTTTTTTGTATGTTTTATCGTTTAATTTTTTTTCTTGATTTAATTGTTTCAAAATTGTTGTGAGCTACACAACGTGAAACGAAACAAGTTCAATGTGTCTTGCATACGTTCCGGCGTGAAAAAGACTATAGTATTTTTATAGGCGGCGATGGGCTTGCAACCTGTCACGTATGGAATACCTACTAACTTCTGCAAGATGTGGGCGTGTATCAAATATGTATTTGAACATGCCTCTGACTACCCCCTTAGACATTCAAAGGATCTGGAATATAAAAGATCTGAGAGAATGTCTACCGCGCCTTGGGGATACAGTCGTGACCCTGTTTACGTTTACGTTACTAAGTCAAAAACGTCACTCATGAGGATGCAGTCTTTAGTTTTATACGAATAGTATCTATCACTGGAATCAATAATGTAGGATAAACTTGAGAATATACCCATTCAAGGAAAAAATTGAATTAGTTCACAATTGACGGAGCTACAGGAGCTACCGGTGATAAGACTATTCTAAGTGATCCCTGTGGTCCTACTGAATAAATGATTTTTGATTTTGATTTTGATTTTGAGACAAAAATATCGATATTAAGGATTTACTTGAGGTGGTAAGAACTAACCTCTTTTATTTTTGAAATTGGTTAAAAAATAAACCGCGCCGTAGTAACGGGCTTGAGACAAGAGACAGTATATACAACTGAATATATTTTTGTGACTGACTGTACAGATTTTAATATTATTTTCATTGTACTTCCGTTTTAACTGTTGCTTTATTACGTGTAATTAAATAACTACTATTCCATGTTTGCAAATAAGAACAATTTATAAATACGAGAATTTATAACTTTGTACTGTGTTTTTTTTATGTATCACAACATATTTAACTTCGATTCTTACCCAGAACAAATAGTTGTGAGATAGGGTTGCCTATGCCTTAATCTTAACATGTCCTCATCCAAATTTCATCAAAATTTGTTCAGCCGGTTTAGCGTAACTAACATCAATGCACATCGCGTGTTCATCAGAGGCATACGACAAGGTTATAAGGCGGCTTAACATTTGGTCCTTCGAACCGGATAGTAGACGGTTTTTCAACTTTTGCATTTATAATAGTAGTAAAAATAGGATAGATGGATACATGTCAAGCTATCACAAAGCAGCTCTAGTATAATACAGGGTGTAAAAAGACGTCTACCGAAGCGGAAAGGGGTAGGTACAGCATCCCAACACACAACTAAATCCGAAGGGATTTTTCAAAAAAATCATTATATCCGGAGAAAACCGTGTTTGAAGATTACTATTTGCGTATTACTGGGTGAGTTTTTTTTACGTAGATTGCTGGATTTTGAGTTTTAACTGTTTTTTTCTTTTATAAATGAAATTATTAGGTATGTATGATCTTATTATGTTGTAATAGTAGTAAATAACCGAAAATAACATAAAATGACGTATAGCTAAGTCATTTTTTTTTGCGTTTTTTTTGCTAAATAAGTTTAGAATCATGGTCTGATTGCAACCCCTCAGTTTTCAGTAGTTGTCTTTTAACACCCTGTATATTACTTGTCGAATGCAAGGACAAATAGGTACTCGTAGTGGAATGCCATAACAGTAGAACCATACAATAACTTCAAAATTGTTTAGCAAACAACTCTAAGTGTCGCGAACACTGATGCGTCTTACCCCTGCTGGAGGACGTCTCAGTTTTGAGTCGGCGCTGCCCGAACTGCGGTTGACATAGATCGATGCGACCGCACCGGGGTCTGTGGGCTGGCACTGGTTTTGCTTTGATTAAAACAGAAATAAAATGTATTTTTTTTTGTTAGTATTTATGTGTGTGAACTTGTTAGGATACGTGACAAACATTTTTGCTTTTGTTAAAAAAAATTAAAGGTCAAGAAGTACTTACTAACATTTCGAAAAAAAAACACGTGTTTTTTGCATAGTTGTAGTTTTGGGGTTAGATTACCTACATTATGAATAACATCCTACTTTTAATATAAAATGTTCTTACACATACAAATCAAACAACGCTAAGACAATATTATAGTATATAACGGAATATACTTCGGCTCGTAATGAGTATGGAGAAGTAAAGCCCGTCTCAACGTTCGGCCGATAGAAAGTCTGTAGTCTGCGAGGGGTCTAAAGAGTCGCGGGCAGCATGTAGGCACATTTTCTAAAACGAAAAATGTGTGCGTGACTGGAAAATCTGCCTGGATTAATAAAACTAGTGCTACCCCGCTGGGTCACAGTGACTTGTCTAAGTGACTGATCGCATGCCCGGCGTGCCAACACTAATATGCGGTAAGTCGCCTAAATTCTATTATTTGGTTATCCCAGGTAGCTATAAACAGGATAATTTCTATATAGGTATGTTTAAAACGTGAACAAGAAGGCTTGCGACGCCGAAGATTGCGAGCTACGTTTTCCGTGGATGTTTGTACCTATTAAATATTGTCTCGGGTTACAATAAAGTACTATATTTATTACAAAAAGGTACGTTTGTCATGATACGTCATTTTCGTATTGTGTGATTGGTTGGATTTCTAGTAAGACAATAAGGCCTATGCTCTGCTTATATATTTCGAGGTCATATATCCGGGGATGATGCTATATGAACAACCAAGCATAATCTTGAAAAATATCGGCACTGAGCAAAAACTAGTCTTCCAGTAGTTTCAGATATTATAAAACGTAAACAGGGTCACGACTATATCCCCAAGGCGTGGTAGACATTCTCTCAGATCTTTTATATTCCAGATCCTTTGAAGATGTCTAAGGGGGTAGTCAGAGGCATGTACAAATACAAATTTGATGCATGCCCACACCTTGCAGAAGTTAGTATTCCATACGTGGCAGGTTGCAAGCCCTTCGCCGCCTATAAGAACACTAACTGGTTTCCTCACGATGTATTCCCTTACCGTTCAGAGCTCGTGTTAAAGACAATATGAAATATTATGACATCATTATATTTACTAAACCGCAGTTTTTCTCCGAAACAGAGCTATTTTCAACAGATGTGTCAATCAGCAGCGCTGCCCAGCAGGTGACGTCACGGCCCAAGTGGCGTAAATAATTGATAAATTGTCGCCCTCCACCCGGCACCGCCACAGGATGAAACAATTTAGCAGTATGATCACTCACAGTTGCGATGGCGAATAAATAAATAATATCCAAAGTCAAAGTCAAAAAGCATTTATTCAGTAGGACCGCTGGGATCACTTTGAAACGTCTTAAATCTAGGTGATTTTACTCCTGTTCCTTCGCAACCAGAACCGTGATCCAACAACACAGTCATAGTTATTGCCAATCAAATAGCTATGAATCAATAAATAATAGCTACTTAATGAATGAGGCGAAAAATGTAGGTGCTTATGTAAAAATCTGTGGCTTACGCCAAAAAACCATTTCTCTGTCCGTGTTTCATGTTTCGGTTCATGAGTTTCTGTCACTTTCATTCTTTTCATTCGTTCACTCCGTTCATCCATTCCTTCATTCAACGTTTCCTTTCACTTAGACTTTAATTTTAAATCCCACACTATTAACACGTTGGTCAGCAGGTGGAAAATGCCTTTGGCATTATGCTCGCTAATTGTGCAATTTTTTTGTAATTTTGTTCAATAAAGTTTAAATAAATAAATAATTATGGTGAAAGGTTCACCAAAAAAGTCCAGCTGTAGAAACATAACAGACTGCAGGTACACTAGCGAGAATAACTTTTGTTTTACTAGCGTGTTCGCAACTCTATGAACAACAGTCACTAATCATATTAGCTATATTAATTACCTCCCCAGGCGAGACTATTGCCGAATGAAAATGTATGGATGAACTAAAGTTTGAGACTACAACTAATAATGGTTGCGCCATTTAATTTGGCACTGAGTGTAGGTTGATATTAATAGTTATACACAACAGACTGTAAGTTTTTTTGACCTAAGATGCGTAGCACAAACGCTACTAGGTATAGTCCTTTTCACGTAGGAACGGTTCCGTGATAAGGCGCTTTTATGTTAATATCTGAAATAATTAAAAAGGATATAGACAAAATCCCTTTTTATTGAAGTTGTATCTTTTAGTATTATCACTAGATTTCATTTATTTCAAAAATTTTCATTATTGTACAGCGTAAAACGTAAAAGTTATATGTGTCAGGGATACGTTCCTACGTGAAAAATACTATAAGTAGTTTCATACTTAGGTCTTTAAATGAATGAAAAATGAATTAATGAACATTCTTTATTGTACGCGAAAAATCTTAAAAATGTATCTACACTAATATTATAAAGAGGACCGATTTGTTTGTATGTTTGTTTGTTTAAATTGAATAGGCTCCGAAACTACTGGAACATTCTTTCACCATTAGAATCCTGCATTATCCCTGATGAACATAGGCTATATTTTATCCCGGAAAAGTCAAGTTTTCCCGAGGGAACGCGGGTAACACCGCGACGGACAGATAGTGAATAATAAACCTTTTATGATTTGTATATACTTAGATGATTTATATAGCGTCGGGAGTGCCTGGAACATTGTTTGAATGTCGTTTTTGATATAGCCATGGTTATTAAACTTAGGCTTAGATATGCACCACAAACCATTGTTTAGCTAAGGGATCTACAAGTAGATATCTCATATTTTTTTAACAATGAAGCATTATGAACTTGTAGAGACTTCAACCAATCACCAATTTTATATTTTATATTTTACTAGCTTCTGCATCTTTGCCCGCGTGGTACCAACATTTTGAATAGCCTTTATGCTATTCCCAAATACAAAATAACTATTTAGAAAAAAAAAAAATACTAAAAAAAACTGTAAAAATAATAATTAAGTATAGGTAAATATTTTTATTTTTGTATAACTGATAAACTAATTTAACTTATGATAAGGAAAGCATGTTGTAATTTATTAACTGTTGGGAAATAAAAAGGTTTATAAATAAAAAAATATAAGTAAATATGCTATTCCAGGTCACTATCTACGCCTATTCCAAGTTTCAACCAAATCGGTTCACTGGTTTAGGCGTGATTGAAACACAAACCAAACAAACTCACAAACTTTCAGCTTTATTATATGAGTGGGATGGATATTATTACGGGCATTATAAACATCTAGGTATTATACTTAGCCTTTAAACAAGGCGCAAGCAAGACACCTTTACCCCTGTTTCTATGATATTCAACGAACATTCGTCAACTACAAACAACGGACACAACCTACGACTTTCCATTGAATATAGGAACCGGGCATTAACGAGTATCAGTGGCAGGCAATGGCGTTAGACCAAAAATCTAGAAAACTCGAGGGGAATCTGTCCTTCCAAACAGTGCAGGCTACAACACTACAAATACATGTAAAGATTGTAAAGCATATGTAGGTATGCTGAATATTCCAGTGCATGAGATTTGTAGTATAATAACCGAACTATCTGATGCACAGACGGACCGATGTTCGACGCTAATTTAATTATGACCTTTCAATCGACACAGCTCATTCAGACATCACATAACCAAGAGGCATTTATTGCAAAAAAATTGTCAAAAAAATTACATTTAGAAAACATGAGGACCGCCAATTGTACTTAGCTTCAAATATTTTCTTGTATCTTTGTGTAATGTCCATGTGGTGTATAATAAAGTATTTTCTTTCTATCTATGTATCTATTCAAAAACCCGGTGTTGGTCGCAAAGGAACAATTAGTGTTGAATCACCTTATAAGTGATCAAACAGTTACTTGATTTTCAGTTTCAATGCGAAAGAAAAATATAGTTTACTACAATTTATCTGTGCAGCGCGCAGCGTAGACATTTGTTTTCGATGTAAAATGTGTCTTGTGCTGTTCCAGCTATCTATCTCTTTTTCTTTTATCCAAATCTATTCGATAGTTCGCTTGAAAGGGTAACTGCATCCGTACATCCTCCTAAGCTTTGCAATTATTTTAAGTAATACGATTGTTGTTGGTCGTCCAGCAGCGAGATGGGCATACGATTTGCTATGCGTCGCGGTTTGCATCTGGATGAGGTTAGCACGAGATCGTAAAAAGTGGCTTAAAGAAAAAGAGGCTTAAACCTATACCAAGTCAGGTTGTGGATGATGATGATGATGAATACGATTGTAAGTAAGAAAGCAGTATGGCAGTTAGAAGTGATCCAGCTGTTCAGACCGTATCAACACCTGTGTGGGTAGCATAGGTATTTTCATCTGGAATACTTGAAGCTTGCCCGTGGAACCTTTGTTTGGATGGGTTATTTGTACGCGCTCTCAATGGCACTGAAATCCTTTGATTTCAGATTAATCTCTGAACATTTTTTTAGATGATTCCTATCAATTGAAAATTGTTGTTTGAATACCTTTTGTTCAATGAATACCAAATTATTTGTTTACAGCAAAATAACAAATGAGGACCTATGAAACAAGAGTCTGAAAACGATATTTATAGGTAATACGAAAACTAAATCAAATACTACTGTTTTACCATTTCATTTATAGCAATTATCTTGTACTCGTAAAGTATGGTAAACAGATTTGAAATGCACGGTACATACGAGTTCTAATTCATACACAAAAGTTGCATAAATACTTTTTGTCGCACAACTCCAACCATTTAAATGCAAACTCTTTGCAACGGAATGACATTTAAAAGTTTAAAAACAGAATATAAAAGGATTTTGCGTGGACTGGATCGGGCACGCAGCGACAGATGTGAGCGGAGTTGGAGCGCGAAATCGCGGCTGCCGGCTCCACGGACTGATGCAAATATAATGTGATGCGG
This sequence comes from Epirrhoe alternata, assembly GCA_963565295.1. NCBI lineage: Eukaryota > Metazoa > Arthropoda > Insecta > Lepidoptera > Geometridae > Epirrhoe > Epirrhoe alternata. Next base: position 2,627,069 of record OY751381.1, on the reverse strand, counting down.
CATTTTAAATTTGGTTCCGATGAAGCTCACAAGATTTTATTAGGAAATATTATTTTTCATTTTTTGTTTGTATTTTTTAGCTATAAAGAAGTGTGTTTTTTTAAAAAGGTAAATATTTTTTTGTGAATTTATAGTAAGTACGTAGGTCCCTTCTAAAAAAATATCTAAAATATAAACGAACCATGAAATAATTTTTATTATTTGTCTGAATCCATAGAATTGGCAGATAAAAGTCAATAGGTATCTAAAAAGGTTGCGACGTTGGAACTCTTTATTTTAATATTTAAAAAAATCATAAATGGTCCTTTTAAGTTTGAAACCTGTATACGATCATTATCTTAGTCATTTCCCATTCCTTTTTACTCTATGTAATGGAGAACTCGGTACGTTATTATTAGTTTCCACCTCAATACTGAAAATTAAGTTTGTCCCTTTCCCTTTATGTTTGTCTAGTTAAATTAAGTTGAAAATTTATTCCGTATCGGTGAGGGCGCTATGTCAGCTGAATTTATAATTTTGAGGACAACTATTAGTTTTGGTTTAAATTGGTTTTTGATGATGTTAGTTCTGCCTATCGTTAGGTTAGTTTTAGCAGGGTTGTGCCGTTTAATATGATATTCTTTGGTACCTGCTCCAATAAGTAGGTAGGTAATAAATGAGGAGGTATTTGATTTGTATATTTTGTTTTGTTTGTCTTAAATTAATTCGTTAATGTTTTCGTGTTTCAACATAAATATTATTTATGCTAAAAAGAAGGCGACCACAGAATGTTTGAAAAGAGACTCTCAGCGTCATAGAGGTAGAGCACCACCGTCCACATGGTTCAATGATATTGACAGTGTAATCGGAAACAACTTCTCTGTAATCTTTAAGTACCTATGTATATTCTTTATTATGGTGTAAGCAAATAGACTTGCTGAATTGATGAGGATTCTGTATTTGATAGGATTTATTCTTCCAGAACAAACAGGAAGATCGGGGATTAGCCGCGCAATTAACATTCGCGAGTGCGAGTGATGCTGGATGCGGCGGGAATTAACATGCGGCCGTCACGGGCAGCGGCGAGTTGACGGGGGCAAACTCTAGGACCTGTATTCTAACTTTTAGCTAAACATGAAACGAGCCAGCATTCATAGTTTAGTTTGCAAAGGGCCGTTATTACTTCTCGAGAAAAATTTAGATGCTTTCTTCATTGCAAAAAACGAAAAAACATACATAAGTAAGTACAAAGAATTAAATACAAAAAACATGAAGGCTTAGTTCTACGAAATTTAGTATTACTAGTTTTTTCTAAAACAGGTTTATATTGATATTCTCTTATCATTTACGATCTGCAAAACATATCTATATTTTTTTTAATATAATTGAATCCACCCCTGGCTCGAAGTTTACGCATGCCTTGCCTTGGCCAACCGTTCACGACCACTCATTGCGGACCGCTTCAGTGTGTTCAACTCGACACTAATTCGTTATTTGCCTTGAACGTATGCGAATGAGGGATAAACAACTGCAAGTTACGAGTTCTTTTGGAATGTTTTTGAGTGTCTCGGCTTTTGTTTTTGATGAGTAATACTTCTACGATGTTCGAGATTAGGGTGTACCTATCTTTACTAATCGGCATGGGGTTGAGTTTAATTGGTTTTAAAGTATATAGGGTGGGACAACGTAGATAATTTTTACATGCTCTTTCTATCTTTTTCTTTTAATAAATAAATAAATTAAAAAAAATCTTAGCAATAGCAATCAAAGAACGAAAGTGATAAAACCATGACATGGTAGGTAGTCCTCTTAGATACTAAAGTAAAAACATATATTTAAAATTTAAGTGCTTAAATTTCACAATATTGTTTATATACGACTATCAACAAACAAATCTGTTTGTTCAAGGCGAAATATCTTCATCGCTTCCTCATCAATTGCTACAACGACAGCATAAATTAAAACCCCCTTCAGGCTGAGCCGGGGGCAGTTAGATTAATGTTGGTATTAATCGAGTGACCGACGCAGGCCACCGGACCGCGATACGGAGTTTGACCGCAACCACGTAGAATGTCGCTTCTTGTAGAACGTATATCTTTGGTGACTGTAAGTTCGTTCGAAATTTGAATTAATGTTTTGATTAAAAACTTCTTCATTGATTCCTATTTCAAAAATGTAATTAGAATTCGAAACGAGTCTTTATTTGAAAATGTTACACTAAACTTTATAGAGACGAGACTTTCGTTTATTTTCGAACACGCTTCGTTTTTAATTACTCTATAAACAGTACAAATCTGTAAAATTATCTGAAGCTATTAATTAGCGAGTAGGTAGATTTATAAGAGATTTTTTTCTGAAAAATTCGTCCTGAATTTTATAATTCTGAAATTATTTTTACGTTTATGTAAAATGAACATTTTGTCAGTATAATTCCAGGGATGTGGTTATGCCCGGACGCTGGCGGTCATTTAGAAGACGCGCTCGTTACTCGCAGGCGGTGTCGGGACCGCTACTAGTTTAATTAGTGGTCACGCTCCTTGCTGTACGAAAACATGTTTGTATGATGGAACATTTTTGTACTGATTTGATGGAATTTTAGAAAACTGTATGACTATAATATCACATACATACAAGATGTAAGAGATGAATGGAGAACCCGTATTTCTTTCGGAGTTGAATTTGGTTTCTAATTGAGAAAGCTTAGGTACTCAATAAAGCTGAAAATTAATTGCAAAAATCATAAATAAAATCTTAGATCATCGTATTTCCCCTCTGCAAAAATGTACACGATTCCGAATCATGTGCGTCTTAAGTACTACGTCTAATTACTTATTAAGTACTTCGCTTTATTATTTTATAAGAAATTTGCAAGAGTGTGCGTAAAAATGAGCGTGTGTGTTGTCATTTTTTATGCATAAGTGTGTGTAAATGCGTTCGTGTGCTACCTCATCCCCCGCAAAAAACGACAGAAAATTTTGTAAGATGAATTCCGTCAATAGCGGGTCCCTACTTTTTTGTCTAAGAATAAAATAGACTTTTATCTATTCTCTTCCGTCTATGAAGGAAGGTCGTCGCGCCAGCATCAAAAACAAATTATAAATTGTCTGTTCCTACAAAATCAACTTCGCCATAACAAAATCACACTAACTCAATTCATATTCCGTTTAAACAATGAAACAAATCTCAGCAGAGAATTGCATAATCTCTTTGAGGCTCGCTTTAGCAGTTTGACGGCAGACTTAATGTATTTATACCGGGCAGCATCTGTGGCTAATGATACTGGACCTAACCCAGTGGGGGCTTTGGGTGGCCAAGGGGGTCCCCCATGACTGTCATTAGTTAAACACGCACAGCCCGCATATAAGTTTATCTCCGGTTAAACTGTACTCGATTAGTCTCTCAAATAAACGGGTTAAGGATTGTATTGTATTAGATAGTTTGAAGAGCAATGAACGTTTTGGTGTTTAATTTTAATTACATTTTTTAATATTGTACTTTGTATAAAATTCAAGACTCGACAATAAATGATGCTCCGCTTATTTTAAGTATCTTTAATTTTATTTATTTGGAATAAAAATCTTCATGTACCGCAACACCGCGACCTATTTGGATACAGTCGTAATAAAATCATATTTTTGTCTTTGACATAATCTGCGATGAAAAAAGATTTTTACAATATTTTTATTTCAACAATTTTTATTATAAAATGCCAACGATCGACCTCAACCATTTCACTCTGCTTTTCTTATTTTTTTACTTTTATAAGAATAAAATTAATCAATAGAGTCCATACGTAATGGTTATATTCTCTTTGAAGTCCATCACTCACATTTATTCACCTTAAAATCAATAGGCACTGAGGCACAGCGGCCACATAATATGGCATCATAAAATTCTATAAACCCAATAAAATTCGTGCTCAGCGTCAGAACGGCACATAAAATCTCAAGGTACATAAACATATCATAAGGCCCGCGCCCACAATGCGCGTTTTTCTAAGGGATAAGCCCAGTTTCCGCAGATGGTTATTTTATGCAGTGAAACGTTGGAGTCATATTGAATAAGCTATAGTCTAACCGTTTGTTTTATGAAAACATAGTCAAGATAAGTATTGATAGATTGAAGTAGTATTGTTGTGGATACTCAGTGGATAGATAGATGTTAAATAAAACAGTGGACTGTCATTTAGGAAGTTGGTTTTATATTGGACTGAGACGCGCGCCTAGTAGGTCCCGTGATTTTGTGTGTAGTGCAGTGCGCGGCTCGATGCGGTCTCGCGGGGCGTCTCGTCCCCCGGACCCCGCTCGCTGCGTCTCATGGGCGCGGTGGCGGGCGATGCGCTGGTTTGTCTCCAACAAGTATTGACTCTTTCTTTTTTGGAACACACGGTGAAATTTCTGTGTGAAGTTAATACATTGCAACCGTCACATTTGGAATGCTCACTTCTCCAAAAGATGTGCAAATATGTATTTGGACCGAGTTGTTTTGTTTGGTCTCTGAATGGCCTCCATCATGATGTCAGACCTGATGGTCTGACATCATGACTGTATGGTTAACTGATGTTAACCATACCCTCCAAAGTACGACGTTTGTAAATAAATCGCCAGTAGCTGTCCCCTATCAATTTTATTGCCACGCGGATCATCGTTTTACTTTGACGATCAAGAAATCCTAAGCAATATACCCCATCCACTTATTCTAAGATCATACTGAGCCATGGTTCATACTTAGCACATCGTACATTTTTAATACTCTCTATGTTAACGTTCGGGTTTAGCTGTAATGTTTAGCTCGTAGCGTTTGGCGTAGCTCTGCTACGGCCCTCTACGAGCATACGTCGAGGCTTTATAAAAATGTACTCTGTCGCATAAATATGACACTCGGGTAAGTTTGGAAGCCTTTTGTATGTATGAGAATTTTATTTTCAAGTTTTGTTCGTATACTTTATGATTTTCAGTTCATACCTTTACCTAGTTACTTATTGACAAAAATATATAAATGTAGAAGGAATGGAAGTGTTGTAATGAACGTTGGTAGCGCAAAGTTCTTACAAGATGTACAAAATCTACAATTGTTACTAACTGCACTATAAAAAATGTACCCCACACATGCATCATCATCATCTCCCTGCCCTTTTCCCACATTACGTGGGGTCGGCACAACATGTGTTCTTCTTCCATTTCCCTCTATCAGCCGTCATCTCAACACTCACTCCTTTCTTACTCATGTCATCCTTTACACAATCCATCCATCTTTTCTTTGGCCTACTACTTTTTACTCGTGAATCCATCAACATTCATAGCAAGCACTCTCCTAGTTACATGACCTTCTTCCCTTCTCATTACATGCCCATACCATGCTAGCCTGTTGCTCCTCATCTTCTCATTTACTGGCGCCACTTTACACATGCATAAATGGTATTTTCTGTTGACTTCAATACAATTGGTGATATCGGTATGTCTTTTTATTTTTCACCTTACTAGCTCAAAAAGGGCGCTTTTGCCGCGTAAAACTAGTGAGCAAAACTCTACTTTGCTCACACTATGAGGAAAAGTGATTTGAATTTAGAATGCTGCAAGCAACCAATGAGAATCGAATATTACAGGCCGCAGCGTGCGCCCGGCGAGGCGGCGGCGGCCGAGGGGGTCTGGTGGCAGGACTTTAGCCTGCCACTTGAGGGGCAAAAAAATAATAATCGCGGGAATCGGTTTTCCTTACATCTTGTATTTTTTCGCTAGTAAGGTGAAAAGTTGTATGTATCACACGAGAGCAAAATAATTTGTTGCTTATGCTTTTGAATCTCTCACTACACTCAGGATTCTAACATAGAATCACTCGCTACGCTCGTGATTCAAATATAGAAAGAATCCTTCGTTTGTTCGAGATTCAAACTCAGCACTCGCAACAAAAACGAATTTTGCTCTCTTGTGGTACAATGTGTGTTTAATACATTTCCTTCTTAGCAAACTTCAATTTCACGTATCTAAGATCATCACAAAGTTGGCAAGTCTATAAAACATCATAAAGATACACTGGCCAATCCCTCCTCGTTACTGCGATATAAATCGGCGACTAGATATGATTTACCATCCCATCAGTCCTGGTTAACTTGCGCAATGTAACACCCTTTATTACAACATTATATACGTCACAATATTTCACAGGTGAGCGAAGATACCCGAATATATTTATACATCAAAATGAAACAGGAAGGGAAAGGAATGGTCTGCCCCCCTATTACAGAATAGAAAATAGTTGATATAGCAAAGAGCTAATACTAAGACTCATCTGTGTCTGACATTATTTCGTTCATTTTGTACTACATATTTAATGCGCGAATATCGTGAGTTTCTGGCATAACTAACGATTTCAATAATGCCAGGAACTTACCTGCCGCTATAGATGAAAAGAACTTGACATAAAATGTATGCAGTTCCAAAAATTGGCCCCAATTATGGCATTAGACGCAGGTGAATCTCAGCATAATTTGTTGTCTATCGTCTATTCTATTTTCTTTTTGTAACATGGCTAGCGGGTTTGATCTTGTTGCATCACCAATTCTTTCAAATCATTATTTTTTTATTTAATTATTATCTTAAAATTTATTACAGGCAACATGAGGCATTTTATTTTTAAGTTTTACCTACTTCAGTATATTTTTTGTTGTTAAAATATTTAAACATAGATTGTTTTGTTTTTAACAGTACCTATTCATGTTTGGTGACGTCAAAGAGTGGCTAACTGGCTACTCAACAATATAGAGGCATTATTCCATTGGGGACACCCCAAGAGACACTTTGGAATTGAAATGGATAGGATTGGAGTCCATCCATCACGCCGCTTGCCCCAAATCTAATGGTTTTTTAATAATTCCACTTTGGTCTTCAATACGTCGTCCTTTTTAAAGGCCAGTGTATTCTAAATATTGTATTACTAGCTGCGCCCCGCGGTTTCACCCGCGTAAGTCCCGTTCCCGCGGGAATATCGGGATAAAAAGTAGCCTATGTGTTAATCCAGGGTATCACCTATCTACATACCAAATTTCAACCAAATCGGTCCAGCCGTTTTTGCGTGAAAGAGTAACAAACATCCATACATCCATACATCCATACTTACAAACTTTCGCCTTTATAATATTTATAGGATTGTCATACGATTATATAAAAGTTGAAATCAAATCAAAAATCAAAATATATTTATTAAGCGATGATGCCTGCAGTAGCTCATAAAAGCTGTGTCGCAGACAACAACGCCCGCCTCCGGAAGTGAAAGACGATTCCTAAAAAAGAAGAAAATGGTTCTAGATTTCATTTAGTTTGTTTTGCTTGATGCCCAATGATATATTTATGTGGTATTTTTTTCTAGTTTTAGGTAATTATAACATTCATGTTTCATTTAGTATAAGACTTGCCTACATTTTACAGAAGTAAGCATTTCATACGTGGCGTTTGTGAGCCCATCACTGCCTATTAGAATACTAGGTTATATAAATAAATAATGCTGGACATGTCACACAGCATCACTAGCCCCAAACTAAGCAAAGCTTGTACTATGGGAACCAGTAACTGATATACTTTTTGTTTGTAAATACATACATATTATACTCGTACATAGAAACACAGAGACCCGAGCTAAATATTTGCAGATCATAAACATTTATTTTATATATTTTTTTACAAATGGTTTCTTTGTGATGTTTTATTAGAGGTACAATTTTAGAGTTCCATTCAAAATATGCATAAACATTTTCGAAATCCAGACCAAAGAATAATATTAGGTACCTATAATACTCGTAGTACTTTAGTGGCCAGCTTCCTTTGGTAATTTCATAGATGATTGAGTGTTTTTTCTTTTGTATTTGACAGCCAATTGACAGTTCTCGATGACAGCTGCACAATTAAATCGGGTTTGAAGTAGAAAAGATGTCATTTGAAGTGAAATCATAATTGATGAATGCGGAGTGGGGGAATAATGTGGTTTTCCTTTTCTGTCTGGTCAAGTGGATATATTTTTTATAAAATAACAATTTATTGCAGAAAATGATTACTTTGACTTTGATTTGAGAGACTGAAATTTATAATTATTTCATTAAAATTTTCAATAAAAATTACTAGAAGATTAATAGTGTTAAAATGATAAATTTAAAATGTAAACTTGTGTGTCTGGGTGTTTCTATGTATAATATGTATGTATTTACAAACAAAAAGTATATAAGTAGTATATCAGTCATCTTAGTACCCATAACACAAGCTCTGCTTACTTTGGGGCTAGATGATGCTGTGTGAAAAGTCCAGCATTATTTATTTATTTATTTATTTATTTACTAGCTGTTCGTCGGTGTTACCCATGTTCCCTCGGGAAAACTTCACCTTCTCGGGATAAAATATAGCCTTTGTTCATCAGGGATAATGCAGATTCTAATGGTTAAAGAATTTTTCAAATCGGTCCAGTAGTTTCGAAGCCTATTCAATACAAACAAACGAACGATTTCCTGGAAGAAATCGCTTTCAGCGATAAGGCCGCCCATTGTACTAAGAACTTGTTATTGTTTTAAATGTTTTGTTTTTATTAATTTCTTGGTGTACAATAAAGTGTAGATTCATTCAAACAGACAAATCTTTCCTCTCTATAATATTAGTGTACCTAGACATGTAACATTTTATATCAATAAATATTACTTTAATTTAAATATATGAATTACACGCAAGTAATGCCATACAAATAGAAAATACTATAATCTTTAAACTTATCCAACAATTTAATGTCACAAAAATTCGTTCCCAAAGAACCATAACGCTATAAACCAACTTGTTTACGCAAATATATTAAAACGATGTTGCGAGCGGAAAGTAAGACAATAAAGGAGAAAGACAGGAATGCAAGGGACCGGAATACCATTCCATAGACTAGCTAGAGCAACAGTAACACACAGCCGCTGACCGCTATAAACAACACCCAGCTATGTGCGGTCACCTTTATATTTCATGCAAATCGTAGGTTTGTTCCTAAGCTGACCCAAAAATGAAATTCGCTCTGTTATCGTGCCAGGTATGCTACACATAAATGTAGGTCCTATTACTTATTATACATGCAAAATGTTGGATGTCTGTTACTTCTTCACTTTGAAACGGCTGAACAGATTTTGAAGATTTGTAGAGCATAAGTTTAATATTCCCTACAAGCTTATGATTACTGTTTTTATTGCAAAAGGTTAAGGGAAATTGATCGATCTGAACTTCTTACCTCTCTAAAATTTAGAAATGAAAATACCAAGAAAATAAAATTAATCCAAGTATAGATTAACACTATAAAAAATTTACAAAAAATTCTTACCTTTCGTCTCCGCCTTAGAATAAAAATATAGAAAGTAGGTACATTAGTTTTTGAGTTTTTTTTACTAATCGTACTATAATTTGAGGCTTATTAGGAACAAGCCAAATCGACCCATTCCGAGGAAACTGTTTTGAAAATAATCGTATTGTATGATAAACGGTTTAAGTTATTTAGTTTGCTGAATGGGAAAACCGGTTTTGCGGTGGAAATTGTTTAGCTGTTTTTGCGGCTGTAATGTGAAATGATTTTTATTTTTACAGTTGCTTTGTTTTGTGTTTCTGGAAATGTTGGACAACAGTTAACGTTATAATAATTGTTATTTGCTGTAGAACAAAATACTTTTAAACCGCATGTATTTTTGTTTTTATAAAATTATATTTAAGAACAGCGTTCGATATTTTTTAGCTTTGATGAAGTATACTATTATTTGAAATGTAAAACCACTTCTACACACTTACTACAATTCCCCTCATGTCCCCCTTATAATAAAGCTGAAAGTTTGTGAGTTTGTTTGGATGTTTGGATATTTGGATGTTTGTATGTGTGTGTATCAATCACGCATAAACCAGTGAACCGATTTGAATGAAACTTGGTATAGGCGTAGATAGTGACCCGGAATAGCATATAGGCTATTCAAAATGTTGGTACCACGCGGGCGAAGCCGCGCGCAGAAGCTAGTTATTTATAAAGTGATTTTGATTTACATAAACGATTTCAGTTCAAATAATATTTGTTTTGAAACCGGTTATTTTGAAAATTCACGATAGCACATGAACCAAAGTACAAAATAGTAATGACATATTAGTATATATTCAGAGTGCAAACATATTAGTTAAAATATGTTTGTTTTTAAACCGGATATTCAGAAAATTCACGAAAACACATTCATGAACCAAAGAATAAAATAGGTACTTCCATTTTCGAGTGCAAAAATATTTCACTTACGCGAATAATGACATCGCGCGCGACATAAAAACCGCTATCTAAATATGCATCAGCATCTATTCTGCCATAAACGTTACAAATAACCGCCAAACGTCGCGTCATTAAATAATACGACGCAGATAAGGACAGATTAATGCGTTTTATATCGCTGATCGATACTTCTAAACGACCCTCGTTAAAAAACGAAGAGCGATGTGTGCGATTCCAAATTATGATACGCGGTTTTGACAGAGAATCAATAATGGTTTCATAAACCGGTTTTTTTGTTTGGGACAATTTGTAAAGAATCTTGAAACAAATATTTTTGTGTGATTCAGAAACATACGATAAAAGTTATTTTAATCGGTTTTATATTTCACTTATTGTACATTGCCATTCTATATTATCTTTTGGTAACACATTGATGCGTACTCGAAATTAGCCCGTAGCTTAAAACCGGTTTTTAATGCAATCAATAAAACACCAATAAAACTTCTGCTTTTATAGTGGTGATGTATCAAATATGTATTTGTATATGCCTCTGACTACCCCTTTAGACATATTCAAAGGATCTGGAATATAAAAAGATCTGAGAGTATGTCTACCGCGCCTTAGGGATACAGTCGTGACCCTGTTTACGTTTTTTTATAGTGGTTGTAAGGAAACCTATCATAGTTCTCCAGAACTGATTACCTGAGACGACCAAAACAAAGACACGAACAAAATATTGAATTCATCTTATTCGACTAATATTTCAAAGCTATGAAAAACTTGGCCCCTGATATTGGAAGGGCAGGCTGCGTTGAAATCACCCGGTCACTAGAATATTGTTTTCACTATATTAGAAACGTGATCGCAATTTCAAGAGTGAAAAAATCTATTTCAACTGTTCTCTGACATCCCGAATTTGATTGCGCGTTCCCCTTTAGTTGTAAAATGAAGGGTATACTTTTATGCTTCCTAAACTGAAACGGTTTTAATGTTTTGTATCTGTTTAGGTACGTCTTTCTGAGTTTTGGTAAGTACAGATAAATAAAACACCCCAGATGCAGCAGTTGCACAGGCATCTCGGAACAAACTGAAGAAGCCGTCGGATTTGAATATTGAGAGCTACCCGACTAATTTTAAGAGTTTGAAATTTCATCGGAGTCAATGATAAAAACCGCTGCAATTCCATGAGTACGTACCTAGTATCTGGTACCAAATCCTGTCTTTCGAACGAATAAATAAACCCTGAGCCGCCGCCAGTCCAAAGTGAACGAAGGTTTCTGAACTTTCATCATTCCAGCTGTATCTAGAGCTATTTATGCAGTAGATAGTTTTCATACTACAAAGTCATTCAAATAATTGAATAGCAGACGTGGAATTTATCTGTAATTACGTTCAGTAATGAGCTGGTATGAAAGCGTTCCGAGTTCCGATACAAAGGAAAATTCTGGGCAGCTCATTGTACTCGTGCAGCATTGTCCATAGAATATTTCATTATCAAATATTGATAACTATATTTAATTAAATATTGTACATTCATATTTATTTTATTGGATTCTCTTTAATGACACAAATGACATTAGAAAAGTTTAATAAAATAAATATCAATGCGCAGAAATTCTCTTCTTGTCTCTGCTTTCTTCCAAAATATGTCTACATTGAATCAATTGACACCTCTGTACGTAATGTATGAAGCAGAATGCAGTAATGCCGAAACCTAACTAGGTTTCGGCATTTATTCCCGTCCGCCATATTGTTTTTTTTTGAGGGAGAAATGACTCACTTCAACATAAGTTTGTATGAAGAAAAAAGAAAGCTTTTCAAGCGGGTGGTGTGGAAACCTATTTTTGCCACTCCTGGATAAAAGCATCTACCCCCAACAACCTCACTCCTTCAAAATCTCCAACCACCTCTCCACCTTAAAATACCTCTCAAACATTTCTCAAATCAGTTTAAAATGTATGTAGGTATGAATGGAGATAAGCTAAATAATTCATCGGCACTAAACCGTCTGAGGCATTCCGCCGTCAAGTCCATTGTTTCAGATTCAATCCGAACTTCGAACTTGCTCGGCCTGGAGCAGTCGGTTTCGATATAAATACATTAGCAGACAGGAAGATATACTATCTAGTGTATTCTTCGAGACAACTTTAGGGCTGTTAAAAAAAACCAACAACAATACTTCATTAATTTTAGAAAATACATAAAAATGTTTTTTAAAAACATCAGTTAATATGTGGTCAGAGACACATCTGTTATTACATATTTGGGGGATTCCTAGTCATCAGCAAGCAAAATAAAACCGTGACAAGCATGTAGAAGTTAGGTATCTATTTCTACTACGAGTAGAGACCAAAGTTGATGGTTTCAAACTTAAATAGAGTTACCAAATACACAATTCAAGACTCATTTGAAGACAATTCTAAGGACAATGATCTTGTTATCAGCACTTAATTTCCTGCGAGTGTATAGAATGAAGACGTCAGTAGTTGACGGGGCCGGAAGGGAGACGGGGACTCAGTGGTTCTGTTAATGCGGTTGTAATAGTTGCTCTATTTTGCGGCCGTTTATCGTAGGTATATTTATTAAGTTTCAGCCATCTCTTCTTCTTCGTTTCGATGGTTCCTTAAAATTTTTGCGCATAAAATTTGGTCACGATCACTTTTTCCTTAACGCTTTCGTAGCGAATGTAGCATGATACGTTGATCGTTAATAGCCTTAGCGATTTTTGAATTGAAATCTTCGGTAATGGTAGCGAAGGAGCAGACAGTTGCGTAGATAGGTAGCCTAGGGCCTTGGTGCAAAAAAAAACAGAGGCCCTAACTGAACGGTTTAGTTTATAAATAAATAAATAAAGCCTTTATTCCCAAAATCATAAATTAATTTCTAACATAATATAATCACTTCTTATTTACGGTTTAGGTTATATCAAGTCAAAATATAAAAATGTAGGGTGTGGCAAAATTTAACAACATTGACAACAGCTTTAAGTATTTAAAAAAATAAAATCAAATGCATTTTAGGATTTAAAAAAAAAATTAAAAGAAAAAAGTATTACCAGTAAATAACATCTGTCAAAAAAAACAAGTGGTCAATCTTTGAAGAAAGAAAATAGGTTATTCAAAAAACGTTTCTCGGACTCTGGAGTCTGGGGCCCGAGAGCCCGTTGAGCTTGGGGGCCCCGATGCACAGCACCGACTAGCCCTCCGGTAGCGCCACTGAGCAGAAGTAGAATCACCAAGATCTAAATAAAGAGTTTTATAAGTGATCCCAGCTGTTCTAGCTGAATTTGGAGTTTACGGTTGTACTAAAAAAAAAGTAAAGGACGTGTGGGTTGTGTGAAAAACTATACTTATTAAGGAAGGTGAGGTTCTCGATATCGTGTTCCTATCTCAATTTATTGAGCTTCAGGTTGTCCGAAGACAAATTAGGGTTGATTATGTTGCTAAACTGAAACCAATATTGAGACGGGATTGTTTGTGCGTTGTTCGCTTGTTACAACTTGTGTTTGAGTTTGTGAGGCTGCGCCAAGGATTACAAGTTTCAGGTTAAACTAGCTGTAAGCAGTTTTAAGGTTTACTTTACGTTATACAACGTAAACTGGTCTAAAATAGTAGTACCACAAACCGCACCACGGTAATTTTTCTATAGCTACTAAAAGTTCGACAGTCATGCAGATGACTGGCACAGTTTGGCTCAAGATCGAGAGGTGTGGAGAAATGGGAGGGAGGCCTTTGCCCTGCAGTGGGACGAAGCAGGCTAAAAATAAAATAAAATAAAATAAATACCTACTAAAAGTTGGTTGAATGAGATTTTGCCTCGACTTTCAAATCGCGGCAGTGCATCAATGGATTTCTCATTTCGTTAAATGTATAATAATGTAAGCGCTTTAACAGGAGCTCTTAACGGTGAGGGAAAACATCGTGAGGAAACCCACAGCTTCACACATTGTCGTCGTCTTTCCTGTGGGCCAGGCTGATTAAGCTGAGAGGTTTAGGTGCTGGGCAAGCCTATTCCATCTCAAACAATGTCCCAGGCACTACAGCGTCCCGTTAAGTGTAGGCATGGGTTGCCTCCCGATGCTGTATAAGGCTTAAGTCGCTTCGAATTTCGTAATGTGGCAGCATGGGCATGCATATTTGTGTTTCATACAAAGCACAAAGATTGCCGAGGTACATAATATCTACAGTAGATGTATGTCATAAGATATGATAAAACTCATTTAATTTAAAGGATGATGACAATGTGTAGTCTGGAAATGAACAAATAGATTTTTAAATCACTGTTACAATTCAACCTAAAGTTAAACAAACAATTCAGACAGTTTAAGATCCTGTAACAAAAGTGGTAGCAAAAAGTGTTACAGTACTACAACTCAAAAAGTATCGGCTACGGCTGTAAAGTCAGATGAGTGCCAAGCATTTAGTATTGGTTTTCTGTTACCAATAAAGCTGATAGCACATATGACCGCGCGTGCCGCAGTCATTTTTCTATAGAAAAAATAATGATGACGTCAGAAAATGCGGCTCGATTCTGACGTCTTAGCATTTCCTCTATTGAGTTGACAGTTCGGCACGTTCGGCACATACAAAGTCGTATACCTATTACTTATAATCAGATTATTTTCTCACTAAAATTCGACAATCAATATCTTAAAATGAATCTAAGCTCCATAATTCTTATTTCGATCTCTAAAACATTACTAAAATTAATGAGATTGTCCTTCTGATACGGACTGAACTCGATTAGGTATTTTGACATCCAAACGCTGGATAAAAGAAGCTAGCAAATGCCTAAGACCCCTCGCAGACTACAGACTTTCTATCGGCCGATAGTTGAGACGGAACATACTTTGGCTTACTTTTCCATACTCATTACGAGCCGAAATATGTTCCGTCTCAACTATAGGCCGATAGAAAGTCTGCAGTCTGCGAGGGGTCTAAAAGTAAGGAGTCGCGCTCCAAAAGTAGAGCACGAGCCACAAAGTACAACTGACAACACATTAGTCGCGAGACTGATTGCAGATCAACACAGAGAAAAAAGGGTATATTGATGTTTCTTTCATCGAGTCCAGACAACTAGGTAAGTGTAAATATTAATTCAATTAAAGCTTTGGTCTGGTGATCATGACGCACAACGCTGCGGTATGCGGTATGCGTTGCCGGACACTCAATCATATGAAAAACGTCGAGAATGTTCTCTTGTTCCGTCGCAGTATGCGTCAGCGGCGAGGGGCAAGCGCGGTGAAGTGGGGAGGTGTACTCCCGCACAGCACGGCGTCATTCTCGGTTCAACGCTGCGGTGTGCGGTGTGCGTTACGGGTCAATATGGAATTTTTCGAAGACAATTTAATAGAATTAGTTAGCTGCGGCAAAATCAACTGACCACCTCTCCGCAGGGACGCTAAATGCTGCGTCGTGATGCTGCGTTGCGGCGCATACCGCAGCGTTGTGCGTCATGATCACCAGACCAAAGCTTAACACGTTTAAGTAAATATTTATTTTATTTCCATCCAACTTATCTTGGTGTGACTTCTGCTCTGAGTAACGCTGTATCAAAAGTGGTAAAACTCCGATGCGAGCTCAGTTCCAGCGGAAGTCGTTGGCGGTTCCGTTCTTTTGTTTCGCAACCGGAAACTTTGCAACTTCTAAAGAAATACTTTAAGAAATTCGCGTTTATTTGCTTCTAAATTTGGTTTAGTAGATGAATTGAGTATGAAGGAGTGATTCGCGTTTGGTGTTATTTGATATATTATTTAAATTCTAAAGATGTTCTTTTATAGTGTATATCCTCCAGTTTAAATAGTGATTATACTTTGTGAAGGGACACGGAAAATCCTGGCGTAAAAATGTTTCAATGTGAGTTTATGTGAGTAATGTTTGTTTACCTCGAAACCTCAATCGATGATATTTTACGTGAGTAATGACCATGTTATATACATGCGTACAAATCACCAAGTTAGAAAAGTGATGTGACAAGTGTAACCTAATCTTTGGCATCAACAATGCATCCATTCAACTACCATACAATGTTATCAGTTAGAAATAAGATGAGATGGGGGACATTAAGATCCTATTTATATATTTTCAGAAATTAGCATTCCCTATTATAGAACTATTCTTATAAGTTAAAGTGGACCTAAGGTCTTCATTACAGTACAAAACCAACACTCTAATTTTGTCTATGAATCACTATTAGACCCCTCGCATACTTCTCCATACTCGTTGCGAGCCGGAGTATATTCCGTCTCAACTATCGGCCGATAGAAAGTCTGTAGTCTGCGAGGGGTCTTAGTCAATATTTCAAAGCAATAGTAAAAGTATTCATAATAGAAATGTCTGTCTTACTGTCCAGTTAGATAACGAAACAGAAAGCCTAGCTCAAGC
The DNA here is from genome assembly GCA_963565295.1 of Epirrhoe alternata. Taxonomy (NCBI): domain Eukaryota; kingdom Metazoa; phylum Arthropoda; class Insecta; order Lepidoptera; family Geometridae; genus Epirrhoe; species Epirrhoe alternata. The sequence continues at coordinate 2,610,459 of OY751381.1, read as the reverse complement.
CAGCTCAAATGTAAATGCCAGTGGAGCTGCTATCTGCAATAGACATAGACGGAATTCAGAAGGATTAGGTAACTAAAGCGAGATTTAATTTTAAAGCCCCTAAGCACGGTATACTAGACTTACAGTAAGAAAGGTTTCAATGTAAGAAATAGTCGGCAAAGTTACTGGCAGATGAAAGGAGTGCTTTAGGTGCCCAGTGGCGTGCAATTAGAAAGATCTATGTCCAGCAATGGATTACTACGAGCTGATGCGGAAGGGAAAAAAGGACTAAAATCATAATTGTAAAACATAGTCATTCCATAATCATGACACAATAGTACTTACCTACTTACATAATGTGTTGGTTAAACTTTAGTTTGTACAGGATAAGAACACATTTCTTACGATTTTTTTCGTGAAACCAGAGAATAACCCAACCCAATACACCGTTCTTTACAGGGATTTCAGACGCACAGCTCATTATCATCCACACCTGGTTGATATTCCACTTATTAGAACTAAGCGCTTTCAAAGTTTTTTTATTATGCGCACTGCAAAAATGTGGAATCAGCTTCCCGCGTCTGTATTTCCGCTTAGTTACGACCCTGTTGTTTTTAAGAAGAGAGTTAATAGGCACCTTCTGGGTAGGCTCGCTCCATCGTAGACCTCATTCTTGCCTATGTAAGTTTCGAGGTCAAGAGTCGACCCATTCATCATAAAAAAAAACAAGCCTAATTATTTGACAAAATTATTGAGAAGATACTACTAAAACCTACCTAAATTACCACCGCCCTTTCCATGTAATTTTCTATCCTATCCATCCAAAGGTTACCTGGAAGAAATCGCTTTCAGCGATAAGGTCGCCCATTGTTGCACATTAATTAAGAACTGTTTTTGTTACTATTGTGTTTCTTTCTTTTTGGTGTACAATAAAGTAATATTCTATTCTATTCTATTCTAAATTAAGTTGTTTTACTGCTTTCTATACTGTGCTTCCTGTGTGGTTTAGGTGGGTAGCCTCTTAATAAATCTGCTACTTACCGACCCGGGTTCGACTCCCGGCGGGCGCCGGCTCGAATTAACTTACTACTGACCAGGGAGAGTTGCCGGTATTTTCAAGTTTAGATAATTCTCTGTAGTGCTATAGTAGAGTCGTAGTTCAGTTTTAATATTTCATTAAACAGGTTTAAAATACCTTGCAGAACAGTGTTTATGTTAGAACAGTTTGTTTTTAATGTATTACTTAGGTTTTTTTTTTGATGAATGGGTCGGCTCTTGACCTCGAAACTTACATTGGCAAGAATGAGGTCTACGATGGAGCAAGCCTACCCAGAAGGTGCCTATTAACTCTCTATTACTCTACGTATTTTTGAATTTCTTATAGTTTATTACCATTATTACATTTACAACGTAAAATATAAAATATGTTTACACTGCAATTCAAACAGTTCAATTCAATTATTTGCTATTTTTTTGAGAAGTAATATCTCTTGTTTTAAAATAGTTTCTTATTTGTTTTTAATCAAACCCGTAGATTACAAACAGATTTTGTAAAATCGATTCGTCTGTAAGACAGTCACGTCTGGCGCTCAAAGGGTGAACTAATCCTAACTATGATTAATTGAATTTGCGAGTAGCTCGGCCAATGGCAACGTCCACACTCAAATCTGTTACTTCAGATACAGGTACAGTCGATACCAAAGTGATTTAAGTTACTAATACTAAAAGGTCGTCACGGTAAATAATCTTTAAAAATAAATTATCAAATAGTGCTTGATAATTTTTGAAGTGAAAACTTCTTTAGGTGCGTTGGGCAGTTTTGAGATGAGAATAAATTCTTGAATCACGTGACTGCCCACCGACACCAACCAGGCGCCATCTAGTTCTGTACTTGGTGAACATTTACGGCAATATTTTTACATTTCTAAAAGCTCATTTTATAACTAAACGGAGGAAGTCTCGAATCGTTCGCAATTTTTCGATTTCTTAGCGATTCAAAAAACACTTCTCTCGGCACTCCCGGGAGTGCCACGGTTTTTGTTAATGAATAGATGCTCCTTGAAAAGTCTGAAATTTTCGGAGGTAAGCCTTAAATATGTGACAGATTTCAAGCCCATTCGCTGCATAGCTAAATAGATGCGAGTTTTATTGTTCCGCCACTAGAGTTGGAGTTTTTACTTCTTGAAGAATACAATCGAACACTTTTGTGTGTGTCTGTTCGTGGAAATATTCTCAAGTTCGGGTGAAGTTGGGCTACCTGACAGGTTAACTTGGTACCGCTTTGAGTGTTTAGGGGATTGGATTATTGAAGGTATTCCTGTGTTTCGGTTTATTTGAAGGAATATGTTAGGTTTCTGTGTTTATTATTCAAGAGGCCAGAGTCCATAGCTTGTTTGTATAGTTGATGTACCTATTTTATAAAATTAATAAACATTTAAGTAGATAATTATCTGATGGATAAAATTCTGATTATATGACTCGAATAGGAAATGTAAGCTTTTAGAGCGGAAGTTTGTTGGAACTTTTTTGTATTAATGTAATTTTTTTTAATGATTTCCTTGATATAAAAAACTATTTGTACAGAGAGTCATTTAAACAGATGAAAGAGAGAACATTACCCTTACGAACTAGCGGTTGATATATTAGTACAATTTTGTGGTGGTTAGGAGAGGATTAGCTGGACAGAGAAGGTTACCAACGAGGAAGTGCTGAGAAGAATTGAGGAGAAAAGGGTTTTGATGAACACCATTCAAAATCGAAGAGGAAAAATGATTGGACATCTTATACGACATGACAGCTTTATTAAGAACATCATAGAAGGTAAAGTGGAAGGAAGACGAGGAAGAGGCAGGCCTAGAATCAATTTCATGAGTCAGATAAAGGAGAAGATCGCTGTCATGTCGTATATAGAAGTAAAGGAATCCGCATTGGAAAGGGAGAGGTGAAGGAAGTTGCATCATTGCACCGACAAGAGCTGAGCTCTTAAGTTTGATGATGATAGGTGCGTACAAGCGGTTGCATACTAAAAGTGAAAAAGTGGCCCGCCACGTGGCTAGCCGCCCCGCGGTTTAATCGTTAGTGCGTAAGAGCGCTAAGAAATTGAGTCAGGTAAAGAAATACCGAATGATTTGAAACACAAATCTATTAAGATATTACAAAATAGCACCGTTGTGGTTTAAGTTAATATTAAATTACACGGAAATCCCATTTTCAATGGAAATTGTATAATTAATCGTTACCCGCTGGTCAGGGGTCGCAAGTGGAGCTCAAGTTTTTGATAGTTTGAGCGGCTTCGGTATTTACTGGTTAAGTTGAGGGTCAGTTCGGGAAGTAACTCTCGAGGGAAACAAGCCTTGATATACAGGAGCCAGTCTGAAGAGTGTTTTGTTTATGCAATAAATAACTGTTTTACAGCAAAAACATTTTATTAAATTATTTTTGTTATAAAAAAAATTACGTGTTTTAAGTGTGGGAATAAAAGCATCTCTTGCGTCCACCGAACCTAGCCACAGCATTGCCAGCGAAAAAAAAACCAAACAAATTACCCAAAACGACGTCATAGTCTGGTCATCTCTTCCACTTCAGGGTCTGCGTCCTGTGTCTGGAACAGATTCAAATAACTAAAGTTAAAAAACGTAAAACAGGGTCACGACTATATCCCCAAGGCGCGGTAGACATTCTCTCAGATCTTTTTATGTATTCCAGATCCTTTGAAGATGTCTAAGGGGGTAGTCAGAGGCATGTTATTACATATTTGATACATGCCCACATCTTGCAAGCCCATCGCCGCCTATAAGAATAACTGGTTTCCTCACGATGTTTTTCTTCACCGCTCAGAACAGCGCATTTAAATTTCAAAATTCATTGATGCCGGGATTCAAACCCAAGACCTTCGGATTGAAAGTCTTCAAGTTAAATAAAGGTGCTATATCAAAATCATTCAAGCCGATACTGAACCAACATTTTGTTGAAATATTTTGAAGTCACGTCTATGATTCAATAATGCACCGAGCCGCAGAAGCACGTAGTCGCCATTCATCATCCGCAGCGTTCTCGGTGCAGTTGTGAGACGACAACTCGCAGAATAATAAAATGTTTATGAAATTGCATTGATATGATAATACTGGCTGTTTTCCGTGACTTTGTCCATTGATGTTGTTATTTGTTAAACTTTCCTCACGAATTTTATTTAACCCTCTCATCTTTTCCATGATTTTTTTGGATATAAACGACTCGATGTCCATGTTGTAAGAGCACCGGCTAAGCCCCCTCGCAGACTGCAGACTTTCTATCGGCCGATAGTTGAGACGGACTATACTTCTCCATACTCATTACGAGCCGAAGTATATTCCGTCTCAACTATCGGCCGACAGAAAGTCTGCAGTCTGCGAGGGGGCTAAAGTGAAGAGCATCCCAAAAAGTGGAACGAGAAAAGCTAATGGCGATGATGGTTATCAATATAGTATATCATAAAATTTTGTTCATGGGTTTATACGAATTAAATAATATTAAACAATGTTAATTACGCTATCATACACTCACGGAAACCCGAGACAAAATCATTGACACTCGTGCGTGATTCGGATCCGATATGTCGGACCGATAATGACTGTTTGTTTAGGCCGTGTCCACATGTTGACAGAGAGACATTAGCTAAAACCGTGCGGGTTGAATGCTGAGTATTTACGCAGCTTGCATCGTAATGCCTTATCGTAGTGTGATAATGCTTATAAAAATATACACAACTATATTCATGAAAGTAGATAGAAAGTTTGTGCTCTATTAAAAAAAACTTAGTTATGCAAATCATAAGAATTTAGACGGCTACCCAAGTAAAAGCGGTTAAGTCAATCCTAGTAAAACTTAAAATAAATAAATAATAACTATTATATTCTACGGTTCCCAGTCATAGAAACACAAATAAAAAACATAAGAAAATAACCTAATAGAAATCTGTGGATTTATTTTATTTAGACAATATTGTCGCATTAAAATAAAGTATTGGTCGTAATTTATTTTATCAAATATATAAAATATCAACAATGAATAAAATAAAGAACCCTAGCGAAACCCCATGATTAAAATCTTGCAGACTTATATCTTTATTTTAATAAAATTATTTTGTCTGTTTTAATTGCCAAATATAATAATTATTATGAATAAAAATATTTCACTTTTCTATTCTGCTTACGCTTTGTCACGTACCAGTACAGCACTGAACAAAAGTGATTGAAAAAATATTTAATGCTTCGTATACATTTTATTCGCTTTTTAAATTCAGATTGGCTTTTTGTTACTTTTATAAATATTGACGTCGTCTGTCCTGTTGGCCTGGCTAATTAAGCTGAGAGGATGGTTTAGGTGCTGGGCAAGCCTATTCCATCTCAAACAATGTCCCAGGCACTACAGCGTCCATATAAATAATCTAATATAGATGTAAAGGCCTATGTTTTAGTTTTATTAATATTGAAATGTGCATTTTAATGAGCTGAAAAAAAAAACCAAGTACCTCCATAATAAATAAAACTATTCTATACAATTATGATAATCAATTACAAAATATGTCATAATTTTATAAATTTTAAACCAATATTATATTCATAATTTTTATATTTCTCGTAAATGTTGTAACTTTTTTCGAGCTTCGCATAAAAACTTTTCTCGGCCACTGTCCAGTCTGAGTCAGCAGGGCGACTACACACGACCGCAAACGCGTGTTGTTTTAGGCTCCAAACAAACAGTGGCCGGTGCTGTTTGCCGTCCATATTTATGCGAGTACAGGACACTTGACGTATCCCAGAATAATTAGCCCGTTATAAAACGCATGACGTATGTTTTTGCGCGCGACTGTACTGTGAAGTGGTGATAGGATGTAGCACCGTGTTTGATGATTTTTCGGATGTATTTTTAGCTTTGAAGCGAATTTTAAAATAATAATTCAGCACAGAAAACAGTAGGTACTGATAAATTCAATTATTCAATAATTTAAGTGTGACATAGTGATAACTTTATCACTACTCTTGGTGAGATTATTTTCGAGCGTAGCGCTGCTACAAAAAATGTCGTAGCAGCGTAGCACTTACTACGAGTATGACTGACTCTTGCATAATAATGGTTGCCTGGAAGAGATCGCTTTCAGCGATAAGGCCAGTTGTCTACCTATAAGTAAAGTGTATTTTCTTATACAGGGTGTAAAAAGACGTCTACCGAAGCTGAAAGGGGTAGGTACAGCATCCCACCACACAACCAAATCAACCAAATCCAATAGGATTTTCCAAAAAATCATTATATCCGGTGAAAACAGCCTTTGAAGAGTAAGTAAAAAGTAAGTTCGTATGAGTCAGTGGCCAACTCTGGTGACTTTGAAGACTATTGTTTGCATATGTTCTGGGCGCGTTTTTTATGTAGATTGCTGGATTTTGAGTTTTACCTTTTTTTTTCTTTTTAAAATGAAATTTTTAGGTAGGTATGGTATTATTATGTTGTACTAGTAGTAAACCGAAAATAACATAAAATGACTAAGCTAAGTCAAAATATTTTTTTGCGTTTTTTTCGCCTCATATGTTTAGAATCATGGTCTGATTGCAACCCCTCAGTTTTCGGTAGCTGTCTTTTTACACCCTGTATATATTTTTCGCTGTGTGTATTTAATATTTATTACAACTATGTACACTTTCTAGAATGCCAGTTTACTTTAAATCGAGTTTCTATTCTAGCATACTTCTAGTTAAACACTGTAATCTCTACATTACTAAAGCTAACAAAAATAATAAAACAACAATCACATACAAGTTTCTTCGGCGAAGTCATCAAACCAACGACAGCCGGATTTATTGGTTACACCATCTTAAGTTCACAACGTCTTCAGCTTCATACGTCTAATAAATTATTTATCTAGCAAAGTTTATACAAAATCTTTGAAACAAAACTCCGTTTCACGTCAAGAGCCATACATAAATAACACCTGCTAATTACTTCTGTGATGTGTAAACAAAAAGAGGGAAGACGTGCATGAGCAGTTCCCATCAATAATGCAAAGACGAGAAACCTTGCTGAATTTACTTCTCTTCAATCGGTAGCTTGTATGATCTTAATGCGCTCCCGCGGTGTGACCCGCGGTCCCTCTGGAGTTTTTTATTTTATCGGGATAAAAATTTGCCTAAATCCTTTTCTGGGATAATCTTTATCCTTGCCAATTTTCAGCATAATCTGTTCAGTAGTTTGGGCGTGAAAATGTAACAAACAGATAGACGTATGGACAGTATGAATATGGATACAGTTTTACCTACTACGGTATCATTAAGTTTCTCAGGAAGGATTATTTATTTGCAGGCTTACCATAGAACGTGACATAAAGTTATTCCACCGAATAAATCAAGAATAACCATACATTTTGACAGTTTACACTCCGGAATAACTTTATGTCACGTTCTATGGTAAGCCTGTTTGTGTTATAATATGACAATCGATTGTTTTTCTTTAAGACATTTTTTTATAAATGGTTCAATGCAAATATTTTGTAGACATTACTTATTCTTGGAAATTAATATTATCCTACACGTCGTGACAAGATTCAATCCTATCGCCACCTATTAGAATTCCAACGTCTTGACCCTGTTTAGACCGTGTAATTCAATTTAACTTTACTGAATAAAAAATGCAATACTACTGAGAAAACTAAAATTAATTGATAAAAGACTTTGAATCTGGGACTTTTGAAATCTCATCCACCAACAGCGTCCTAAATAAATCGTTTACCTAAAAACCTCATTTCAATCACACGCGTCAACTTTTTTAATTACCGTTCATTTAAGCGTAACCCGATAGGTCGGGCGAGCGGACTTTATGGCGTATCAGCTGGGTCGATTAAACGACATAACTGGATTACCCTGACCGCCGGGTAAGTGGCGATGGCCGGTAACTGCCACCGTAATCAAGTGAGGCTACCATCTGGTTAAATGTACTGGGTATACTCGGTATACTCGTCTATGGAATGGTTATGGCTTTGTGATTCGATATAGCTAAGCCAATGTATTTGATGTCGATGTAGTCTGGACTCTATCAGTTTTTTCAACATTTCAAAAACTTAAAATGTAATTTTTTTACTATGTCGTCGGCACTATCTAGGCATTTACCGGAGAAAACCTGTAACAAGTTTTTGCATCTAAGGATCTAAAAGAGAAGCCGAAGGTAAGGGAAGCTTTTAAGCTGTTGACAACGGTTGTGTAGTAATTGTATTTATTTTTGTGTAAGATTGATTTAATTGTTAAACCTTTGTACTGTACCCAAACGTCTGTCCATCACAGAATATTTGTGGGATTGTACCTCAATAATTTCAAAGTCCATAATTTGCAAAGGATAAAGGGTTAGTCAGACTATTTAATATTAACCAACCTTCAGTTCCATAACTCACACGTCCCCATTCGTCTCAGAGTAATCAAGCAGGGTTTAATGACCCCTCCTAATTGGTCTCAAGATTTGGAAGCATTGTCTTACATATTCATACCTCCAGGTGCCCCTAATTTATTCAAAGGCATTGGTCATGCAAATTGCTGGAATATCGGTCATGTCGACGTCAGATTTCAGTGGAATTATTGCGAATTGCCTGTAGAATAAATGATGACTGAACTATTAGAATGAACTTCTACATAAAATAATTGAAATATTGTAGCTGCCTTTTTTTTATACTGCATTATGTATTCCAAATACATAATACGATTTCAGGTAACAGTAACTTTATAATTTTTATAAAGACACCAAATAAATTCCCTTATAGCTTTAATGGATATTTTTTTCGGCAATGGGCTTGCAACCTGTCACGTATGGAATGCTAACTTTTGCAAAATGTGGGCATGTGAAAAATAGAACATATTTGGGCGACTGAAAAAACATCGATTTATCAGACAAAATGGTGAAATTAGGCCTAAGAATGATTGTCTTAATCTTCCAAAGATTAGCGTGTACCAGCATCTGACTTACCCCGCGGCCCAAAGATGCTAATTGCTCTTTGTTATCTTAGGCAAAGGAGATCAAACTACGCTTATCTCACAAGAGGCTTTAAAGGGCTGAGATAAATGGTTCAAGTGGGACTGAACTAGCCCAATACTGAGCTCTATACATAGCGAAGTTGGTAACGTTTTAAAAATTAAAAAGAAACCCGACTTCCATGTCGGACTCAGGTTGAAAATTATAAGCGAAAAGTATCTATCTAGAATATAAATATGGGATCTAGGAAATATGACCTTTCAAACAAAAACAAAATATTGCAAATCGGTTTAGTCAGGCGTCTTCGAATAATCGAGATACATAAAAAGAAAAACGATGGGGACGAATTGAGAGCCTCTTTTTTTGAAATCGGTTAATTCTGTTGCATATCTACGCAAAATGAGTTTTCAAACGCCTATTTTACGCATTTTTACCCCCTACGCTCTAGGATAGAACGTACTAATAAATGATGGAAACTACACAACTAATCAAAATCAATAGCGGCTAAGCTAAGGGCAAGTTTGCTGGTAACCAGACGGAATGGCACGCCTTTGTGCCAACTTGGAGCCAAACTACACGAGCTCTTGACTATGGAATGCAGGTAAGTTAGTTTCACAGTGTATGGGCATTCAGTAGCTCTGCTTACCTTAACTGATCGCACGATTCAATAAAATGCTGCTGATATCGTAAAACGCGGTTGGCACGGGTATAGAGGGATAAAGCGAGCTTTCATACAATTTCATTGAAAGAATTACAAAAAGCTTACCTTTACCAAAACAAGATCGCTTTAGGAACACAGACATGATCCTGTTTACCCTTACCATTAGACCACTAAAAGTTAGTGACAGGCTTACAATCGGCTTTTCGAAATATAAAAATCCATTGATACACACATCACTGCCGGGGCTCAAACTCGCAACCACTGGCCGTATTCGCGTTCCTTTTTTTGTTCGATTGATGGATGCTTCCCACCACGATTTTTGACTTCAAGGGCCAATTTTTCAAACGTTAAAACACGGTCCTAACCTGCGATCAAATATTCCAAACCATAAATTGGAGGAGTGGGGGGGGGGGGGAACGGGAAGAAAAGGAACATCTTACTGGGTCAACTAGGGTTCTTGTCCATTAACATAAGTTTTGTCTGAATATGCAACAGTAGTTATACTGCGCCGTTCATGTCTCGTGCCAGACATTCAACTCAGGTATCTCAAGTAGATTCAATTTGTTTGCCTACAATCCGCGAGGGCTTGATAGTATATTGAATTGTTAATGTCTAATCAATGGTATGTACGAATGTCTGTACGTCTGTACACATTCCTTGGTGTACTTTGACTCTATGTTGCGTTCAAAGTCAAGTCAAAGTCTGAGAACAGATGTCCATGTAAACATAAAATATTTTTGTACCTATAGGTAAATACTGCTGAAAGGTTGTCTGGAAGAGATTATTATTAGCCTTATCACTCTTAGCGATAAGGCCGCCCATTGTACCTACTTACTTGTCTTTGTGTATTTCCTGTTATGTGTTTCTTTTGTGTACAATAAAGTGTTTTTCTATTCTATTCCATTCTACATTTTAATAACGTAGGTATCTGTGAAAGGAACTGTAGAATCGAGTCGATAGTCATTACAGAGGTATACAAACTCACATGGGTAATTTTTGCATTATAAGTATAAATAAAAAAGTTATTAATATTTATTGATAGATATGACACTCGCAAACAAAGCAACACCTATAGAAAAGACTAATAAAACATCGATTATGCCAGCGAATTGAATTCATATCGAAGACTCAAAGAGCAACGTCACAAAAAACACTTCGTTTCGTTGCAGGCTTGTTTGTATTTTTTTACTTTTTAAACCGAAGCGCTTAAAGAATCGTGCAATACGGCCACAAATAGCGTTATCAACTCCAATCAACAGGAAATCCATGGCACCGAGCGCAGTATAAATAATAGTGTTACGGTTACTTTTGTCGCATAGATCTGTTACTCCGAGCTTCGAGGATCACGGTCTACAAAACAGCAGTATGGAGGATAACCTTATCCCCAAGACATGGTAGATTTGTTTCACTACCTTAGGCTTTCAAGTTTCAAGATAGAGGCTAGTCCTATACGTACTCACGCAACACAAGCTCACATTTTCCTAAAACATTCAATAGTGTTGCAAGCCCATATTACTACTTGACCCTGTTTTAATTTACCGTTTTAAGCTTGTGTTAACCTACTATATAATTTATACAATCTGAAAAATCTATAGATCACAGTTTAAATAATACAGTAGTAAATATGATTTCAAATTAAAAACTTTGAATCAAAAGCGCAAGGGTATTTTTTTAGGCGATGATCAACAGCTTGGAGTATCAGTTCTATCACTTTTTTTACTCTAAAACTGAAGCTCGCTACTGGACAATTCAATTTGCATAAGCATTTATTGTTTGGTCGGATTTTTATGGTTTCAGGGATTCAAGGGAGTTAAACAGATTGCATAAATTACAAAGGTAGAATTACTAAGCCAACATAAGTAATGGTAACGATTTGCCACTACATTTTGAGTTTCAAGCCGTGTTTAGTAATTACGAATATTACTTTATTTTATTTAGTTATTCTCACAATCAAAATTATATACAATATGAAAAAACGTAGGCCTTTACACCTAGACTAGATGATTAATATAGCGTCAGGAGGCAATCTATGCCTACACCTTAAAGGGAAGCTTTAGTGTCTGGGACATTGTTTTGAGATGGAATGGAAGCACCCCTAAGTCGGCCTTATTCACAGACATTTTAATGTGTAGCATTAGCTCGCACTCGCGGTCGTGTTTGCTTAGTCGTTCTTGATAGATCGTCGAAGTTAAGCGACGTTCGAAACGGTCTGTAAGTGGATGGGTGACCGCCAGTGGCATTTTCATCTGAGCGCTTCCGTGCTTCGGAGGGCACGTTAAATTGTCGGTCCCGGCTATTTAAGTCGTTAAGCCAGGCCATAAGGCGGCCTAAAAACTCCGTCACCAGAGTTGGCCACTGACTCATACGAACTTACTTTACTTACAGAACAACGGTAGGTATTCCGAATAAAAATAAAACAAAAAACGGGGAATTAGTATGGTGCTCGTAACGAAAAGATCAAATCCCTAAACTGAGACTTTGGCATTAACATAATCTTAGCTTAAAACAAAGTTGGTTCCCCTTTTACTCAGAGTTCCGCTACGGTAAGCTTTGATTTGCAAGAAAAGGCGAGCGTCATAATATTTTTCTAATATTGGTAGGTAAGACCTATGCCCAGCAGTGGGATAAAAAAGGCTGCGATGATGATGGTAGGTAAAAAATTACGGCCAGCGTCACCAACTGGTAGCCCCCCTGCAGTACAAACCGCCTTACTAAGAGGGTAACCCACAATTGGTGACGCCGACTGTACATGGGGCAAGAGTTAGAAGGTGGGCACAAGTGAAGAGAAGTCTAAGCCCAGCAGCGGATAAACCAGGGATATTGTGTAACTCAACTGGCAATGGACATCGGTTTCATTTTGACATTTTAAGCCTTTTTTTTATTATTTTTTTATTGCGGGTAGAAAATCTGTTCACAGACATCCAATTACGTCGAGGGAACGTAATTGGGGTGTGTGGGGTTGTCGAACACTCGACGACCCACTAAAAACTACCCGATGGCCAGCCTCTATGCATAACGAAGGGCTCCGGGATCTCCTACGGACGCGCGGAGCCCCTCTCGCATTTTGCCTTGAGCACAATCCCGGTAATGGCACCCACAGCCACGCCCGGCACCCACACACGCGGCTGTTAAACCACGTGCGCGGAGCTCACGACGACACCTGCCTAACAGTGTCGCCGCCCTCCCGGAATCTGCATGATGAGCAGCAAGAGCCCTCACTCCGACCGCCCGCAGACCCGAAAAGTCCCCTGTTGGGCAGGGGATACCACTCGCCCCCTCGCGGGGCAGGCGGTGCGTTCCCGCCTTCCATCCCGAGTGGGTTCGGCCTCGCTCCGAACCCACTCCGCGGCCTCCTCATCCAGACCATACAAGTGACTGGTGCCAAGGCAAGTCAGTCAGTGTATATCCGACCGAGTCGCCAAGGCACCCACATCCCTTGATGCCGGGTAAGAGTAGCGAAGGCGGTGATATCGCGTACCACGCACTCTCCAGAGCGAATCTTGGAGGTACCACCGCCGTGAGTGGATGAAGCTAAGCGGCGGAACACCGAAGAGGTGGAAACCTCTTCCGTGTTCCGCCGCTTAGCTTCATCCACTGCGCCATCTGCGAGTCAGAGGGACGCGCGGAGAAGCTACCTCCCGTCAGACCATTGGTTATCCGACAATAGATTCCGGTTTATTGTCGGACTTAACAGGGCACACCGGCCCTTCAACTGCCGTTCCCCCCGGTTCCTCCCCGGATCCGTAAGGGACAAGCAGCTTTGGGCGCACGAGAAGGTTGTCTGACCTGGTGCCCCTGACATTTTAAGCCTAGCCTGGACTTCAATTGTCATTTTCGTATTGTGTGATTGGTTGAACTCTATTGAGATGAGAACTGGAAATGGATTTCAAGTTACACAATAAGGCTGCTTGTTGCACTTGATGTGACGCCCATATTTGTAATAATAATAAATAATAAATAATGCTGGACTTTTCACACAGCATCATCTAGCCCCAAAGTAAGCAGAGCTTGTGTTATGGGTAAGATGACTGATATACTACTTATATACTTTTTTTTTTGTAAATACATACATATTATACATAGAAACACCCAGACCCGAGACAAATATTTGTAGATCATACAAACATTGGTCCCGCCGCGGGGATCGAACCCGCAACCTTTTGCGTCGCAGGCGGGCCTTCGCCCACTGCGCTACAGAGGTCGGAGGTGTAAGATTGCATTTTATACATAAAAGACTAGCAAACCCAGCAAACTCCGTTTCGCCACCAGATGCCACCAGATTTTTCCTGAATTTTCTTTGCTATAAACCTTACGGAGCCCGAGACCTTTCCAACGAATGTAAAACCGTGGAAATCGGTTCATGCGTTCTGGAGTTATAGCGTCAGGAAGGAAAACCCGACTTATTTTTATATAGTAGATACGCTTTTTAATGTGACGCCCATTTTTATAAGACGCATTTCATAAACAAATAAAATTTTGTCTGTTTTGATCTTCTTTTTCTATCTCTAGGTACCGCAATTCGTGCCATCTACTGATATTAACGTCCTTTGCATTTAAGGAACGTTAAACTCTACTCCGGTTACCGGCGAATATTTTATTACATAAGTGCGTTAAAATTAACTTCATTACCCACACGAGACGAGCCGTGTCGACCTATTCTGTGTTCACTCATATATTACAGCATCCGTTCGTTCTTTATTGTGTAGGTACTCGTTAGCACGTTACCACCACTCTCTACCTGAACTGCCTATTTGCGTCACGATCATGTTGCCCTTTGGACCGGGAGTTTAATTCGATTCGATTAGACATTCGATCCTATGATCGTGTTACTTTACTTTCAATGAAATCGCAGATAGATAGTCTATAGGGTCGCTTGGACCGTTAGCATGACAATAATAAAGTGAAATTGCATTCGGCCACATACAGTCGGCCTTAGCGTTGAATTTTTAATTCAAGCATAGCTCTCTCAATTTTCGTTGCATTTTAAAAATGTTTAACTTTGTTACTTCGGGTAGATTATAACGCTACTTTTTGTAGTACCAATGCATGCACTAATGGACAAATTAAATGTCTGTATTGTTTTCCATTGCGGGCACTACTTAATACCAGTTAACACTAGTTACTACTTAACACCAGTTAACACATGTAGGTACTACTTAACACCAAATAAGTACATAGTAAAAAAAACTATCATACGAATTTTGGGCCGAAGAAGTTTTGAAATTTAACTGATGATAGTGTAGAAGGGGAGTGTCCACCTAGACGCAATAGGAGCGATCTATTAGCGGTCTATACTCATAAAAAGAATTTTTAGACATCAATAAAACTTTCCAAGACAAAAACATAAGTGTATTCACGAATAAAAAGTTCAATGTACCTAGAATACAACTACAATACAGGTACTTGAAAAACTCGCTTCAAAATGAGGGTAACTTGCATATGGCGACAGGAAGTGACGGGCATAAATCTGCGACTGTGGCGCCGCGACCGGAAGGAAGCGTCGTTTGCCGCATTGTGCTATCAGCAGCCGGGCCGTGCGGACGTGTGGCGTGCGCACTTTATAGCGGTCGAGATACCGACGGCTATTGTCACCTTTACGGCTCATAGGGACACGGCAGATTGGGTAAAAGTCGAGGGGGCTCTTTGTGTTGTGGAGTATTTATATCAAACCTTACTAAACTGTTAACAATATTTTGTAATTTTATCGTAATATTTCAAAGTAAATAATATACCGGTAAAAATTAAACAAATTAACCTTATTTTATACATGTTGTCAGTCTCTTAGCATAATCTATAATACCTCCAGTCTTGTCGTATTGGCTTTTCTACGTTTTCTTTAAAAGAGTAAGGCACAGGACCAGCTTTAATTGCATAAGCAGAGAGAGCCGGGCCTTCACTCAGTTATAAATTATTGTTTGTGGATGATGATGATGGTATTTTACCTTTGGATAACAATAACTATATCCACGATATCTATCATGCGAATGAAGCCGGAACAACTGAAAGTTTGTTGGCAACTTTTCGAAAGCATACATCTTAATAATCTGTGGCGCAAACGTCAAAGGGAAAGTTTGAAGCGGTTTGCTATTGAAACGTTTATGTCAATGAGTTTCTTGGCGGTAATTAATTTTATTAACAAATTAGAGTTGGGACTGTTCTGGTTTTTGTGGTCGATTTGCCGTTTTGAAAGAGCGTTCTATGTCTAATATTGTAGAGATCATATTGGTTTGTAAAGTTTGCCAATGGTTTTTTCTCTGGAACTCATCCAATGGATTTGTTCTACACAGATAGTAAGCTACATAATCAATGTTGGGAGTGAAAACCTAGCGGTATTGCTTGTCTTTTACTCCTACATTGAGATGACTAAGATTTGTGGTAGAGGAAGTTATTTTTTTTGTATAGTTTATGCTTCAATTAGGTACTATAATGTACTCGTATGTACAAAATCATCAAGATTTGTGGTTATCTGTTTTATTATAATTATTATTGAATGTAAATAGGTACCTATTCTACACTTAACACGCCATATTAGGCATAAAATGTCTTATAAAAATAAATAAAACAAAATCAACTCACTCTTAAACTCATAAATGTATGGCATTTCTAAACCACGAGGAAATAAAACTTGGACAATACTAAATCAGAAAGTAATTAAAACATTTTCAACTTTGTTTCATTTTTCAGAAGTTCTATAAAATCAAAAGTTACGTTACCGTATTATATCCGGAAATGAAGTTTAAAAGAAAACAAATTATACATTAAACGTGAAAAATATCAAATCGTAATAAAAAACGCGATTGGTACGTTGGTCTAGGACAAAGCAAGTAGAAGTACAAGTGGTACATCTTCACAAGATCTGCCAGGAAGTAAAAAGATCGCCACTGTCCGATCGCTTTATAGCCCACGCAGATCGAGGCGGCATGGCACGGCATTTCAAATTTTTACCAATCAATAGAAATCTATACTTCCATACTATACTATATTATTATTATTATTTAGCCCGTGTTGTCCCACTGCAGGGCAAAGGCCTCCCTTCCCTTCTTCCACTCTTCGCGATGTAACGCAGCAACAGGCCAAGTTCTCGGGTGAGAGTCCAGCTCGTCCCTTCATCTCATCCTAGGTCTTCCACGTCTGCGTGTCCTATTTTGTGGGTAACTACTATATAATATTATATATGTGAAAGTAACTCTTTTTGTTTGTCTGTCTGTTTGTTACCTTTTGACACCCAAACCACTGAACAGATCTGAAAATTGGCATGGATAAAGGTTGTATAGCAGGGAAGGACAAAGGCTACTTTTTATCCCGAAAAAGTTCCGAGGGACCGCGGGTCACACCGCGGTCCCTCGATGATGCCGTGGCATTCCTTTCGCTGTCACGGCATTATTTTAAAGCATAGGAATTTATATCGTTTTTCTATTTGGATATTGTGTTCGAACGTCCCGATCTGCGTAGGCATTTACACTACTGTGCTTGTTCCAAACTTGTTTACTGGTCACAGTCCAATGTAAACCGCCACGAACGCTAACGTCAAAACATGTTTTCACAACACTCAATAAAGTTTTAAACAATGCAGTAGTCTAGAGTCCAGACACGGAATACTGAACGATCATACCCTAGTGCATACACAAACTTGTTCTCAAAGTTAGGAAAATCCATCAGGAACGCGGGTCTTCCACTCCAAAATGAAACTAACATAGACATGAAATAAATACTAAATGATCTCATACCTTTATAACAATTGTTCGGTACGGACCGAACAATTGTAGGACAATCTAGCATAACGCTATTATGGGATAACGACAAAAAATAAATTGACCGACTAGTAAATCGTCTAGTTGGATCTCTCGCAAAATAAAATAATACTTACAATTTAGAAAGTCAAAGTCAAAAAGCATTTAGGTAGTAGGACCGCTGGGATCACTTAAAATAGTCTTAGAAATAATTTTACTCCTGTTCTTGCGCGACCAATACCGTGAAGAATCACAGTTTAGGGCCTATCATTCTATTAGGTGATCCATCTTAAAACTAAAAGTCAAAGAGAAAGAAACTTCTTCCGAATTAACACTTAAATATTTTTTTTCACTGACGATTCGGACACCCTTATAAAGTTGTTTTGAATTAAAATTCAAAAGTGTAAAGGCCATAGTGTCAGAGTCGTTGGTATTATAGAGTTTAAGAATTAAACGAGGTAAGTAGTTGTTTCCATAACAATGTTTTTTTAAATCTAGGATCAACTTTATATAAATTCTATGACCGCAACATTCTAGTATTCATCCTAGTAAAAGTATTTTCATTCATTCATTCATAATAATAGTGTGGCATAAAACAGAACTATTCAGCTCGCAGCGTGAGTTTCTCAATATTTATGAAGCGGTTGCTTCGGTTCTTGCCGTCATCAATCACAAAGTTATAAATAAAACAATAAAAGGTAAAAACTTCCGAGGGTCGGTGCTATATTGCGAAGGAAAGCCACTTATTGGAATAATATGGAGATTGTGATATTAGAAATATCAAGGGAATTTGATAACTCTTTCTTTTGTGGTCTGTTTGGCTGTTGATCTTCGTAACAAAAAATGTTGTTATTTTACTTGATCCTAGGATCACCTATATCAATATCAAGTAAAAATGCTTGAAAGAGTGCTTTAACTCTAGGGACAATGGAACAGGAAATTGTGAATTTTGTTATTCAAGTAGGTTATGAGAAATAGCAATCATTGCCATAATTATATTTGAAGTATAATAAGTTTATTATGTTTCAAATATAATTATGGCAATGATTCGAAAAAATCGAATTCAGATGATTCGAGAAAATCCACGATTTTCCATCAATTACGACGGGAAAACCCTTGACAAGTTATTATTTTGAGCATGTTTTGTAAGGAGGAGTAACTGGAAGGTTTCGGCAGAATAACAGCGCTGACCTGTCATCTGATAGGGCAGCATAACGCTGAGATCTTTTTGCTAGTCGTGTGTAGCACGCAGCACTGTTCGGAAACTTTCTCCTTATTGTTTTTAATATACCTTTATTTATTTTTTTACATGTACCTAAAACGTGTCTCTTCCTTTTTATTGATTGTTGTATTGTTTTTTCTGTATATTGATGTGTTCATGCAGTAAATAAACGGATGTATGTCTATATCTACATGCAAAACTATGATTTTGATAATTCGCTCGCGTGTTGAATAGTTAGTTCTTCTTCCCATCAAATCCGTAAAAAGCTGAATGTTCTTGCAACATAAACGAAGTCATAACGATTCGAAATAACTTATTTATGATAAATCGTATAAATCATTTGGCGACGCCTCCACCCCGAGCGAATAAACTTGTGTGTGATTCGCGGTCGAGATAGCACTCACTGAACTTTTACTTGCCGTGCTGCGAAATAATAGCGTAGACATACCATAAAACTATTGCGGAGAGATGTACCTTTTTTATACGAAGAGATTTTGTGAGAAGGGTAAGTCGAGTAATTAAGTAAAAAAATGTCTCTGCTGTAAACGAACAAAGCGTAATTCATAATTAATGACAATGAATAATAAGAGTATATTATACAATAAATCGTAATCCTATTGATTCCGATGTATTCTTTTAATTTCATTTACAGATTTGATTTTTTTAATTTACAGAAACTAAGCTACTACAATGTACATAGAATTTTTTACAAAATACAATAGAATCAGTCAAGTAAGGATCGTCGTAAAAACGCTCAACTGATCCAGGTCACTGCCAGTTCGCGGGAAGGTCCCGACTTGTCGGATTACCAGTTTGGTTTCCGACGTGCACGTTCGACAGTGGACGCGATTCTCCGCGTCCGTACACTGTCGGAGCAGGTAGTGTCCCGGGGCGGGAGCGTGCTGGCGGTGTCCTTGGACATCGTGAACGCCTTCAACTCCTTGCCCTGGAGGGCGATCAGGGAGGCGCTCGTGTATCACGGAGCGCCCCTCTACCTGCAGCGCATAGTCGGCGCCTACCTGCGCGACAGGTGTGTGCAGTATGTGGGCAGGGACGGTACTCTTGTACGGAGGGAGGTGTCGTGTGGGGTCCCGCAGGGGTCTGTGTTGGGCCCCCTCCTATGGAACCTCGCGTACGATGCGGTCTTGCGCGTCGATCTCCCGACCAGCGTACGAGTGGTCTGCTACGCGGACGATACACTCGTACTTGCTGGCGGAGACTCCTTCGACAGGACCAAAGAGTTCGCCGATATAGGGGTGGCTTGTGTCGTGGACAAGATCCACGAGCTGGGTCTGCGGATAGCGCCTCACAAGACCGAGGCGCTATGGTTCCACAAACTCCCGAGGGGGAGGGAACCACCCAGCTTGTCGGTTCGCGTAGGTGACGTTGACGTCCAGGTGGGGCCGTACCTCAAGTACCTTGGCCTCACTCTGGACAGTCGCTGGGACTTCGGGGAGCACTTCAGCCGCTCCGTCCCCCGGATCCAGAGGGTAGTGGGTGCTCTGCACAGACTGCTGCCCAATCTCGGGGGACCCAGGGAGGGTGTTCGCCGCCTGTATGGCGGGGTCGTGCGATCGATGGCTCTCTACGGAGCGCCCGTCTGGTCGGGGCGGCTGACGGGTGTTAGGCGCTACAGGCAGCTCTATAGCAGCCGCCTACAGCGTCCTATGGCTATTCGAATCGCGCGAGGATACCGGACCATCTCGTTCGAGGCGGCGACCATCTTGGCACGGTTCCCGCCCCTTGACATCTTGGCGGCGATGGACGCACGTGTGTACGTTCGTCTCCGCCAGGACGATGGGAGCGGAGCCGCGCCTGCTGAAGTGCGGGCGCAGGAGCGCCGGCGTGCGCTCGGGATGTGGCGCGAGCGGCTCGACGAGCCGCGGAGCTCGCGCCAACGCATCGTCGGCGCAGTGGCGCCAAACTTCGAAGCCTGGCTGGGAAGGGAATACGGGAACGTCACCTATAGACTTACTCAGGTACTCACCGGACACGGTTGTTTCGGTGAGTACCTGAGTAGGATCGGACGCGAACCGACACCACAATGTCACCACTGTGGGTCAGACCTAGACTCCGCTCAGCACACGTTGGAGCACTGCTCGGCGTGGTGCGCGGAGCGTAGAGTCTTGGTCAACAGGATCGGGCAGGATCTCAGTCTGCCAAGCGTAGTTGCAGCTATGCTGGCAGACGACACGGCCTGGAGGGCCGTGGCCTCTTTCTGTGAAGCCGTTCTGGTCCAGAAAGAGGCAACTGAGCGGGATCGTGAGAGGGCCGATCCCGCTCGGAGAAGGAGGCGGAGGCGGGGCGCTAACGGCCGTCCCGCACCGCCTGCCCCCCCCGTGAGGGGGGCGGAGTGGTATCCCCTGCCAAATAGGGGACTTTCCGGGTCCGCGGATGGTTGAAGTGGGGACTTCGACTGTCCACGATGCGGACCCCGGGAGGGCGGCGGCGCTCTGTGGCGAGCGCCGCCGTAAGCACCGCGAGGGTGCCGGGCGTGGCTGTGGGTGCCATTCCCGGGACAGTGCTTAGGCAAAATGCGAGAGGGGCACCGCTGTGTTCCGTAGGAGATCGCGGAGCCCCTTGACAGGCATGGAGGCCGGCCACGCGTCAGTTTTTAGTCGGTGAGAGTCCGACATAACCCTTCCGCTGTCCCCCACGGCGGTCGGGTATCCATAATGGATTTTCTGACGTCATAAAAAAAAAAAAAAAAAAAAGGTCACTGCCAGTTGGAAGCTTGCCCAAAATAATTTGAAATGAAAATAAATGATAGGTAGGTACTATTTTGACGCCACACCACAGAGATCGTCTGGTAATAATCGAATAGTGTTTTCTAAGTCCATACATTTCTTTCGTAAATAGTAAAGTAAGTGAGCATTTTTTCGTTACCTCATCTCAGCCACTTGTAATGCGTTTAATATTTCATATCGGCTGTATCGGTATCTGCTGGGCAATAAATAACTAGAAAAACTTTGCGGGGGACTCGAACCTATCAATACGGTATTAGGTTTGTATTGTGCTTTCAATGTGATCTGCTTTTAAAGTGGCTTTTTGTAAAATTTGAAATGGGTAAGGGAATTTTTTGTGTTGTTTATTTTTTTCCACATCGTGTATATTGAACGCAGTAACTAAAGTTAGTTTGTATGAGTGGCTGTTCTTTCTTACACCAAAATCAAAAAGCATTTCTTCAGTAGGATCACTTAAAATCGTTTTAAAACGAATCTACTCCTGTTTCTTCACGATCGTTTCAAGGCATCAAACACAGGCCTTTGGCAATCAACCTTTTCAAGTCTTAGTGGCTTTTTCATCTGAGCGCTTCCGTGCTTCGGAGGGCACGTTAAATTGTCGTTCCGGCTATTTAAGTCGTTATGCCATGATGGAGGCCTTGAGGCGGCCTAAAAACTCCGTCACCAGAGTTGGCCACTGACTCAAACGAAGCTTACTTACGGCCGGTTTCTCGAACGCTTTTCAAATTGACAAGCCGATTAAACTTGGAATACTTGGTCCTCATTGGTCGAAAGACAGAGTTGACCAATGATTAGTTAATTTTGAAGATGATTTGTGTTCGAGAAACCGGCCGTTAGTCTTAGTTTAAACCCTACACTACAATCGTCACAGCCATTATCAGCAACAATAATGCATTTCCAACCAAAATTCTTATCGCCATCTAATTAAACCAGCAACAATTGCGCCGGGCACAATGCGTCGAATTCACACTCGCAGTCAAAAGCGCTAAACGCTGAATTTATTGCAATGCGATTTAAATCGTCGAATTAACGACATTGCACAGCACTATTTATTCGTGCGTCGTGCTGATATTTGTATGGTGTTGTGGCATTTGCTTTGAATTAGAAAAAAAAAATCGTATTCAAAATTGAGCTTCTCAGCGAATCGTTTAATTAATAATCGGATTTTATTTAAGGTATTAATAGCAGTAGCTCAGCAAAGAAAAGGTATGAGACTGCGAAAAATTTTCTTCACACCAACAACAAAAGAAAAAAACAAAAACAATTACAAAACGTTTTGAGTCTACATTTTTCATACGCACCGCCAAATTGTGGAACTCATTGCCGGGCTCTATATTTCCCGAAAAGTACAATATAGGGTCGCTCAACGAGCTATGGAAAGGGCTATGCTGGGTGTCTCTCTACGAGATCGAATCAGAAATGAAGAGATCCGTAGACGCACTAAAGTCGCCGACATAGCCCACAGGATTAGCAAGTTGAAGTGGCAGTGGGCGGGGCACATAGCTCGTAGAACTGACGGCCGTTGGGGCAGAAAAGTTCTCGAGTGGAGGCCACGCACCGGAAATCGCAGCAGAGGACGGCCCCCCACGAGATGGAAAGACGATCTTGTAAGGGTTGCTGGGAGCCGTTGGGTGCAGGCTGCACAAGATCGATCGCTGTGGAAATCTATGGGGGAGGCCTATGTTCAGCAGTGGACGTAAAAAAGGCTGAGATGATGATGATGATGATGACAATATAGGGGTCTTCAAATCAAGAGTAAATAGGTTCCTTCTAGGTAAGCATGCTCCATCTTAGACCTCACTACTGCTTAACATCAGGGAGAGTGAGGTCAAATGCTGACCTATTTATTAAAAACAGTTGACTGGAATACTCAAAACATCTCATAGGGATTTTCACAAATAAAATTCCCGTATTCAAGGCAGGACATGTCGCTCGCCTACGAGACCAGAGATGGACAAAAAGAGTGACCACATGGGCAGGCCCACATGGAAAAAGAAGGAGAGGCAGACCTGTAGCTACTTGGGAAGATGAGCTTAAGAAAACAGCCGGCGACAACTGGATTAAAATAGCCCAATCCAGAGAGGACTGGCTATCCTTGGAGGAAGCCTTTACCCGCAGAGGGGTTCTTGCAGACAATGATTGATAAAAATAAACCTTACAAACAATATAATTATTACAAAAAAAAAGAAACCTAAACTGAATACTTTTAAGATTTAAGAACTAATAACAAAAACTTTCTTATAACTAACATAAAATTTAATTAAGCATCTTTTTTGTAAAACCTGCAATGAAATAAAAGGCTTTTTATTTATTTTTATTTTATTATTATTATATTCAAGATCCTTTGAAGAAGAGGCACGTCTAAATGCATATTCAGCACATGCTCAACATTTGTGTAGTTAAAAGACCGGATTTCCATATTTTCCAAGTGACGCCATAAATCGCTGGCATCCTGATTTACAGCCGATGGCTAAATGTTTGATTTGTGCGCGTAAATCGAGATAAACGTTGGAAGGTGTCATTCGCAGCTGAACCGCTTTTTGCGCGCGAATTATAAACAAAAGGAATCGTGAGCTGTATGGATTCGGTTTTGTTTATGGTTCTTTATTCCAATCCGACGACTAAATACATCACAGTAGTTTGAAAGTGAAGGGTCTAGAAAAAGATGTGTTGACTAACTCGTATTTATATTTTGACTACGTAGGCTAGGTGGAGTGACAATCTGCAAAGGCTACTGGCAGAAGCTGGATGCGTCGAGGACTGGGCGCAATTGCGCTCATTACGGAGGCAGTGGACTGCTATCTGATTCTGACTTAGTTTTAAGAAGTAAAATCTCTCAGCACTCACTCCTTTCTTAAAGTCTTCACACAATCCATCCATCTTTTCTTTGGTCTAACTCTCTCTATCTTAAACTGTATACTGTAACTGCCTAAGAGCCATGTCTATAGAGCAAAATGCCTAAGTCCAAATACCTGTCTGGTTGCCGTTCAGTTATCATATAACCTGGCTTCAACAATACCTTCCAGTAAGTACTTCATAAACTATACGTTATCAAGCTTACACATTCGTAGTTCTGAATGCACGTCATGAGTTTCACTTCGCTTTGAATGAGACTGCTAATTAAAGTTAGGCACTTGTAGGTAATAGCAGGTATACGAGTTTTAGAATGAAATATGAATTTTTGTTGAACAAATATTAAATAACTCTTCGTTGTTACCGCTATTAAAAAGTTTACATGACAAGTTAATATGACACGTTTATATTGGATTTTTTCTCACTTTTTCGGAATAAAAAGTAGTCTATGTACCTATTTATAGAATCTACTCGTAGCATGAGCTGCCATTCCAAAAGTTATACTTGTAAATAGTGACATAAAATAAACACAAAGGAATATGACTTACAAGAAAAATTGTTACAGAAATGAATTGTAAGGGTCAGTTCATATTATACATTTAAGATCGTAATAAGTTTCACCGAAATGAGGTTATTTAGTAGCTTTTGCGTAAAGGAGTACCTATCTGCGGAAATGACCTGGGGGAATTAAGTCTGCTAAATAGTGTACTTAGTTCACCCAGGTGAATTAGGTATACCGCCCCATCCAAATCCGTTCAACACACACCTTAGAGAAAACCTTGGCGTTTATAATATTATGTGATGTGTGATTGTAAGTTTTCCACATTATTTTTGAAACAGGAATTTTTAATGTAGTCGTAAATTGCTACCTACCCGCATTTCTTACAAACATTTATTTTTTACCGAGATCATTTGAAATTGGCAACATAGGCGTGTACATAATGGGTTTTTAAATATTGCCAGCGAAACCACACATCGTCGAACAAAAGCGCAGAAGGGGAAAATATAATTTATTTTCCAGTTAAATCTTTTGTAATATGACGGTTCTATTCCAAGTTGTTTTGATTTATTGGTAACCGGTTGAGGTGCCAATCGGAGATTTCAATCCGAAGATTGATGATTGTTCGTGGGTTTGTTGGTAAATTGATTTTTGTTTGTATTTGTTAGTTTGATAAAAGTTTCTAGTTTAAAAAAAAGGTTCTAGGGTTTTTCATCACCAAATACTTTAACGTGACTCCAATGTTAATCAACATTATTTTATATTGATTTGTAGGAGTCTTGAATTTTGATCTGGAGGTCAAGTTCGTTTAGAAAAGTAAAGGCAGAAACACTTTAAAATACAAATGTCTCTAAAATTAATCTTTAACTGTGTTACCAATCGTGCTTTGAAATTCAAACAATGAAAATTTTACAGAAGTTTAAATGAAAATTCATATAACTTCTGGACTGAAATTAAAAACATGCATTATCTGACTTCAAAGTACGTATATCGGGCTCAGTCCATAAGTACTTGAACAAAACGCCGCTACATTGAAAGAGCCTTTTCAGACTGCTAAGCGAATTCAGTCACCAATTGAGACAATACAACGCTCACACGCTACGCCGAGCAAGAGACGATTCGAGTTTTTAAATTTCAATTTGAAACGAGTTTCATTAAAAAGATGAAAAAGTGCTTAGTGACGCTAATTCAAAAAGTTGTTTTCATAACGTCACTTTTTCGCGGTAGAGTGCGCTGCGAGCTGTAACATGGACTCGAGGGAAACGGTTCGTAATAAACTGGCAAGTGGTATGACTAGCACATTAACTGTTTCGTACAATATTTTATTTTGAACGATCATTATAGATTTAACAAAGATTATACATACATACATAAAATCACGCCTCTTTTCCCAAAGGGGTAGGCAGAGGCCATGGATTTCCACTCGCTACGATCCTGACACACAACTTTCGCCTCATTCACTCTCACTACATTCTTCATACATGCTCGTCGGTTTAGGGTACTTTTGTCCTGGCCCTTTTCCAAAATGACGCCAATTTGATCCAAGAAGGTTTGCCTAGGTTTCCCCTTCCAGTTGTCCCATACACACTCGCCTCATACACTTGCTTTGTCAAAAGACACAGATTATATCACACCAAAAAGTCAAAGTATATCATAGTATCGTCAAACTATAAGAAATTTTATTCAAACGGAATTGGTAAAAGTTGATAAGGGCTTTTTCAATGACACTAATATTATTGCTGTTATAAGAGGGTACGAAAATGTGCACTGCCCTGTACAACTTTAAATGATATCTACAAACCTTGTATAGTTTTATTGCCAAGAACACGATGTCCACTGTGGAACAGCCCCGGGGTGTGTTAGATACAGACAACTCACCCGCGGTTTTCCTTTTGTTGTAAAAGTCAGTCGCCTTCCGGACGACCTGCAAAAAGCAAGCATTGTCCTTTGGCATAGTTATACAATACCACAATACTATGATATACAATTCACTGTGAAGATAGGTATTTGTACTTTACGGAAAGATTTTTGAATAAACATGTAATAAGCATGACTGCATATAGATAAACTGTTTTGATTTTTGCCTGGCAGATACATTTATATTTCGTTGAAATGAAGAAATAAATCACTTTTTTTTTTACTGACATGTCCTTTGGTTGGCAGTTAAACCAGCAAGCAGTTTTACTAGGCAGAATTATATAAAAAAATACAGTTTAGTGATTGCGGTATTTAATGAGCAGTTAAACTCGAAATCTTTTCCAAAACTCTACTAAGTAGTTAGAATATGGGTTAAGAGCGTTTGGATCACATCTCAATTTGATTAGTTCGCTAGCTGCATGACCAGTTCGAATCAAAATTATTTACTTTTTCAAACAGCATTAAACCAGGTTACGCAAAATTCACCAAACGAATTAAATTAAAAAATGGTTCACAAACATTCCTTTATGACAGACATAATAAATGAAAACATTTTATTCCAAGCGTCCTAAACTGCAGACCGTGACAGCACGCCGAAAATTAAAGGATTCCCCCGCCCAAAACAAATACACGTATTTTTATATTTTATTTTTGTAAAAATGGCGGACTCGCAGGTGGGAATTTAAATAATCTGACAGGGATTAAAAGGAGAAATATCAGCTTTTGACCGTCGCCTCGGGAGGCGGGATTATCCACATTATAATTGTACGAGTTTAACCAACGCAGTGTTTTTGTAAGCGCAGATTTACATCAGGTTGGTACACAATGATACTGACGCTACTCTGTCACAAACAATGAAATCACTTACATAATACACATACAAATGCCTCATGTTTAGAAACTTCAGAAGTCGGCACTCCGCTATTGCCTGTATTGAATATTGCAAAAGTCGGCAAAGTGTGAAAGTCGGCACTAAGCTCCGAAATCGCATGATGCACCGAATATTGTAAACAATGTTTGTCTAATATAATACGAGTATTAGGTATGTTTAAAGAACCTGTGACAAATAACCTAGTATTAGATTTCATAAGTGTTTAGGTTTTTTTATTGGGAAATGCACTTAGACAAAAAGTAATTTTTCGGTTTGGAATATTTGGTCCTAGGCTAGGGCCGTGTTTTAACGTTTAAAAAATTGGCCCTTGAAGTCATAAATCGTGTTGGGAAGCATCCGAATATTCATCAAACGAACGAAAAATGGAACGCGAATACGGCCCGTCTGTACTCTTTCAGGACTAAAGATTTGTGGGACGGTTTATGTCTAGCAGCTTCTAAAAGCAAATGCAGTCATGATAGTTGTTTTATGGGAGCAGGAAGTATTTAGGTACTTACTTATGTATTAGTGTGATCACAACTTTACTGAATAATAATATGCATTGCGGCTCTTCTCAAACAGTGCGCTTTTTGCATTTATTTTAATTAGTTGCTCGCATTCATATTCAAAGATTTAAATGGAGGTTGCGGTTGTAATAATTATTGTATGAACATTGTTAAATAATGGATTCATTAATTAAATTCACGCACAGCAAATGATTTGTAATTCACTTATGTATTTTAAGCCGTGAACTTTTAACGTTACTATTAGTAAAACTTTTTATGAAACGTGTTTCATGTGATTCCATTATCGATGTGACTTTTGATGATACAATACAGGCTCTATTAAAAAAAAAATCTTATAAAGCTAAAGGCACATTCTGTCAGCACGTACGCGCCGCTCGCGCTGCATTTATAATAGGCTATTTTACACTTTTTTGAAAACTGTTTTAAATCAATCCTGAGGTCATAATAAACAAGATAGAATTTTTATAGATTTTTTTTTAAACCGTAAAATGCCTTAAAAATGCATTTTAATTTATGATGTTTAGTTGTCTCCCGAAAACGCGAGCCGCCATGTTGTGACGTCACATGGTTTATTTTGCGATCAATACTCCTGTAAAAGATAAACTTTTTGTTCCTAACTTAACACAGTGACGTCACAAAATGGCAGACGGCGTTTTTGGTGGCTCGAAGATAGAAGAAAAATTACGATTTTTTAAATTGAATTATAAAATGTTTATTGAATTTTTATGAATAAATATCGACGTTTATCATTTACTTGTAACGAAACCTATGGTATACATGCATTTTTATGTGTTTTCTTACATGGTGTAAAATAGCCTATTCGTCAAATACCATACAAAAGCTTGCACATTTCATACATATGCAATATCCCCTGATGTCATTAATGCATTCACCTTAAAACACTCCAACCAAACAATGCTCCATAGAAAACCTTTTATAGAGAAATTGTGGAAAAGAGCAACAAAAGTATGTAATGAAGCCTACAGAATGAAGCGGTATCTTTAATGCTCTGATAAGGGCTAAATGTTTGCCCACACGCCAAATAAGCGACGATCATTTAGGGGATGCCGAAAAAGATCCCTCGTTCCGATGCTATCTGATATGGATTGAATAGCTTATGATTAACTGATGTTGAGGTAGCTAGGAAATGGATGTGTCATGGATACAGTTTTTGTTTAATAAGACTTTTTCATTTCTCATTCTATAAGAGTGTCTATCTACACTGGCTTTCAAAACTAAGTATCACACTGAAAATTGCAGTAATTTTGATGTACACAAGATATACTTTCGAAATAAAAAGGACTCAAAAAAACTAATGTATAGTTTACAATAGTTTCTAAGAAAGCTGATAAAATTAGCTATGAAACGTTTTTTATTTTAAATCTCTAACTTCTATAGTTTAGAAAAAAAAAATAGTATAAAAGTTTTGAAGGCCAGTGTATTAGTGATTAGATTTGTTTTTTTTTTTCTCAAACCTAATTATACTTTTAGGGTATTTCTATTGTAATTGTTTTTCTACTTTTTTTCTATTTTTACACTTTTTGTACATCGCCGTTATTCTGTCTTACTTTTCCAGTCCATCCAAAGGTTGTCTGAAAGAGATCGCTTTCAGCGATAAGGCCGCCTAATGTACCTACTTACTTGTCTTTGTGTATTTCCTGTTGTGTTTCTTTTGTGTACAATAAAGTGTTTTTCTATTCTATAGGTATTAGATTTGAGATCATAATCATTTTTGTCATATCTCCGAAACTGTTCACAAGCGCGTTGGAGGATATGTTTAAGACTCTGGATTGGAAAGGTATGGGCATAAACATAAACGGCGAGCACATCTCACACTTACGATTCGCAGATGACATAGTCTTACTGGCGGAGTCGCTTGAGGAGCTACAACGGATGCTGGACGGTCTAGCATCAGCCTCGCGAGCGATAGGTCTCGGCATGAATTTGGACAAGACCAAAGTCATGGTCAATGGCCAAGTTGATCCGAGACCTGTCGCTGTAAATGGTCACCTTCTTGAAGTTGTTTCGCAATACACATATCTCGGGCAGATTTTGCAGTTAGGTAAAAGCAACTTTGAGAGGGAGGCCAGGAGGAGGATTCAGCTGGGTTGGGCAGCGTTTGGAAAACTACGTCGAGTCTTCTCGTCACCCATACCGCAATGTCTGAAAACGAAAGTTTTCAATCAGTGCGTCCTACCTGTCATGACCTACGGTGCCGAAACGTGGACACTCACAGTACGGCTAGTCCACCAGTTTAAAGTCGCTCAGCGAGCTATGGAACGAGCTATGCTCGGAGTTTCTCTGAAGGATAGAATCCGCAATGAGACTATCCGACATAGAACCAAAGTTGTCGACATAGCTCAGAGAATTAGCAAGCTGAAGTGGCAGTGGGCTGGCCATATCTGCCGAAGAACCGATAACCGCTGGGGTAAACGAGTTCTTGAGTGGAGACCGCGACTCGGCAAACGTAGTGTAGGACGCCCTCCGGCCAGGTGGAGTGACGATCTGCGAAAGGCTGCTGGCAGAAGCTGGATGCGTCGAGCCGAGGACAGGGCGCAATGGCGCTCATTAGGGGAGGCCTATGTCCAGCAGTGGACTATTATAGGCTGATGATGATGATGATGATGATGAATCATTTTTGACGTGACAACGTCTTATAATTCGATAGAGCCGGCTGCACGCACGAAAAAATGCGGCGTTACCTCGCTCTGAGGCGTTCCATGTAAGGCTTGAAGTGCAAGCGAGAGCGCGGAACGAGCGACAAAGAAGCACAAACGTTGTCACGTTCAACTATCGTCAGTAAACCGACTTTACAGACAACCAATTTTTTTTATTTCATTTTGAACTCTAAAATCCTATACATTTTACACTCTTGCATTCAACCCTGTAAGTCTTTGTATGTTAGAACTCATAATTTGGTAATGTTCCTCTCCTGTGATGTATTTGTAAAACTAGCCCTCATGCCTAGTATGAGTACGCTAAAAGGTACTCGACATGTTAAAATATTTGCTCACCTCCCAGTGGAGTGTTTCTATGAATAAAATAACAATTATAAGTGATCCGACCCTCACGCGCGTGCTTAATTCCGTTTGAAACAATATTCATCTGGCGATTTGGGGGACACACGGAGTTTGAGAACGGAAAACTTTTTTTTACAGTCATAGACCTGACACCGCCCTTGGATTATGTGTACAGTAGGTATCAAAATCTACTAGTGCCATGGCACCATCATACCCAGATTTCTAATGATTATTTTAGGTGTGCATTGTGCAATAAAGTATTTTCATCCATTCATTCATTCATATTTTAGAGAGAATCATAATCACACCTCTGCAAAATGTGGGAGAGTTTCTTTTCTCATTTTTAAAAGATAGTAATTAATAAAAGATCTTCTTCTCTCGTGTCAATGGCTTGACCTTAAATCTTTTTAGCCCAATAATTTGCGACTCTTACTCCCCTATCCGTGGCCTTATATTAGTCACTAAAAGTAGCCTTTTAAGTATTGTATAAGTTAATAAAAGATAGACACTAAAATAGATTTAGACCTACTAAAAGCGTGTTAAACATAGGTACTCTAAGATACTTTTCGTGAAATATAGTTTACTTTCAACTAATTCAATCATATGATATAGCTTGCAACTATATTAGTATGATGCCTTGATAAAGTGCTGAACAAACTTACTCATTTTACTGTACAGTGAACATCACCGACTCAACCCCCCTGCACAAGTCTAAACCACATTATAACTTGGTGGCGCTGAGTGTACGTACTCATTGTCCATACCACTAACATATTGAACCTCATACACCCCTACCCCATGACAAACTTTGATATCTGCCAACATGTTCACCGAACCAAACACCACTGTGTCTCGATCGCGTAAAGTTTGTTCTGTTCGTCATTCCGCCTATTATTTGATGTGGGATTGCGAGGCGATGCCGAAATTTAGTTTTGATGACACCCACCACTAGTCGCCATTATGGCCGGCGGATTTATAATTGCCTGAGGGTGGAAATTGGTTTGAACGTGGTATATGTCACCAGATTGATGAATTAGCCATTTCATGATATGCCTAGGCATGTCGATCAACGATGCCATTTCACGATCTTCCTAACTTACACCCGCTATATCGTTCGTTTGACCGATTCGATCACCTAAAAGAAAGCTAGGCCCCAAGCCGTCCCCCCCGATGGACTCCAATCTTGACGCGATGGGGGGGCTCAGTAACCGGTGGCTGATCATGCTGATCACACGGTGAAGCGAATAGGAGTCCGAGGTCGGTGTGCTGCTCCGAGTCCTTTTAGGAGGAGGAGTAAGCAGTGCTGCTCCACGCGTCCCATCGCTGCAAAGCGAAGGGCGGCGGAGTCAGCGAGGAGTTACTATCCAAGTCCGTTTGCGGAGGAGGATGGATTGTGAGGAGGGCTTCTCCGCGCGTCCCTCTGGTCTAGCAGAGGGCGCAGTGGATGGAGCGGTCATGGAGGGATGCGCCTCATGGCGCTTCTGGAGTTGGTGTCCGGCGTGTACTAACCCTACCGTCGGGCGGGTCGCGGTTTGAGTTTAATTACTCCCGCGGCCAGCCACTCAAACTCGTAGCCCCGCAACGATGAGCCTCCGGGTTCTAGCGGGAACGAGGGCCTTGGCTTGGCCGCCCGGGCCGCGAGGAAGACAACCTCTTTAAAAAATCACCCGAAACTAGTTCGGTGGACGCGGCGACAAGGTTTAGATCGGGAGACTTACTTTCTCCTATCTGGGTGAAAGTGAGTCCTCCGGTCTGGGCGGACGGATGTTCCGCCTCCTACCGCGTCCTAGCCAGGGTACCGGCCGACCCCCGTGGCGAAAATTAGGCTTCCCCGGACACAAGGGCTCTGTTCGGGGTGACGAGTGTTTCCCTACTACTCGTGGGTTTAATTATGGATAAAACTCTGAAAAAACAAAATAAAAATGAGGACGGTAGCCGTCAAGGCGTAGTTGTTAGTGGCAGTGACTGCCTGGCGGTCCTTGGACCACCATTGGAGGAAGGGAAGGCCCGCTGCTGCAGGTCAACCTTTCGGAGGCCGGCGACGCCGGGTATGATAATGAGTGGGGGAGAGGAGTCGGACTGCTCCATCGTGTCCGTCTCCTCTCAGGCTTCAACGGCATCGAGGGTTACCCGTGCCGCTGCGAAGCGGGGGCGAAAGCCCGAAAAGGAGGATGACGCGGTGGCAACTACCAAGCGCGCCATGTTCCTCAAGGACAAGGAGGAAGAGGACGACGTCTTCGACCCCGAAGTCCTTCCGGAAAAGCGGAAGTCCAAGGCAAAACTGCCTAGGACTGAAGACTTGGCTTCCGAAATGCGGGCTCTCCCCACTTCGGAGTTGGTCGCCCGCATAGGAGTGGAACTGCAGACGGTGGAGAAAATCGCCGACAAGTCAAAGAACTTGCGTGGCGATTTTGTAAAGGGTCTGCGTTCCTCAGCGCGATGTGCTGAGGCCGTGTCTGCGGAGTTGGCGCAGCGCACGGCCATCGACGCTAACGTCGAAAGGCTGGAGCGGGAGAATGCGGAGCTGCGAAGCCAGCTGGCTGAGCTCTCCGCAAAAATGGATCAGCTGACGGAGGCTGTCCGTCAGCAAGCCACTTCGGGCGGAAGCAGCGCAAAGGATCCGGCACCACCAGCTGCCGCTGGAAGAGCTGCATGGGAGGGCCAACTCATGGCGCGCATCAGTGCGCTTATGGACAAGAAGCTAGCGGCCATTACGCGACCCTCTCAGGGCGCTACAACCACAGCTTCAGCGGGGCCCTCTCCAGGGCCTTCGAAGGCAAAGGGCACTCGCCCTCCACCATCAACCCCGCCACCCGCTACGTCGCGGACTGCCGAGGCCGAGGTGCCTGAGGCACCATGGTCGAAAGTGGTGGGTAGGAAGAGGAAGGGGACAAAGAAGCCCCCGGAGAAGGCTCCACCGCCGGCTCCAAAAGCTGGCCTGTCGGGTGGTCACAAGACCAGTCCGAAGGGTGGTCAAAAGGCCGCCCCAAAGGCTGGCAAAAAGGCCGGCAAGAAGGCCAGCGGCGCAAAAACGGGAGGTGTGCCAAAACCCACGCGGCTGCCAACGTCCGCGGCGATTACGGTGACTGTTCCTGAGGGTTCGGACATCACCCTTGCCGCGGTCATGGCGGCCGCTAAGGCGCGAATAAAGCTGGCCGAGTATGGAGTGGACCAACTCCGCTCCAAAAAGGCCATCACGGGAGCGTTGATCCTGGAGGTGTCAGGGCCTGACTGCGCCTCCAAAGCCGACAGATTGGCCGAGCGTATGGGCGTGGCCCTCGCTGATCTGGGCGTGCGTGTTGCGCGCCCGGTGAAAACGGGGGAACTGCGTCTTAAGGATCTCGACGACAGCGTCACACCCCAAGAGGTGCAGACTGCAGTCGCTGAGGCCGGAGGCTGCTCGGTGACCGACGTGCGGGTGGGCGACATTCGCCGCTCACCTACTGCCCTGGGCACGGTATGGGTCCGATGTCCACTAGCTTCCGTGCGGAAGCTAGCAGCGGCGAAACACGTCGTCGTCGGCTGGGTCAGGTCTCGGGTCGACCTCTTGACCTCGAGACCACTCCAGTGCTTCCGGTGCTTGGAGTACGGGCACGTACGCAGCACGTGTCAGAGCACAGTGGACCGCACAAACCTGTGCTACGCGTGTGGCGAGTCCGACCATAGGGCGAGCCAATGCACGCGACCGCACAGGTGTCCGCTGTGCGCTGACAAGGATTGTAAGGCCGACCACAGGATGGGGAGCAAGAAGTGCTCCCGTCCTAGTGGCAAGAGGAGAGCCTCTCCTCCCTCGGCCCCAGCACCGGAAGGCAGGGCGGCCCCAACAAAGGGGGCCGCCCAGTCGGGCCAAGAAGCCCCGCCCCAGGAAGGTATGGATGCCTCGTAATGGATCACACCATACGAGTCATCCAGGCCAACCTCATGAACTGCCGGGCGGCTCAGGACCTGGTCCTGCAGACGTTCGCGCAGTACTCGGTTGGTCTTGCCGTAGTGAGCGAGCCCTACCGTATCCCGGACCATCCTCGCTGGTTCGGGGACGCATCGGGTCTCGTCACCATTTACTGGGGCGGTGGCCAGGGTGACCCCTCCTGTACCCTTCTGGAGAAGGGACAGGGTTTCGTGGCTACGGAATGGGGTCACCTAGCCGTTGTGGGCTGCTACATTTCCCCCAACTGTACCCTCGCTGCTTACGAGGCGTACTTGGACGCGGTGGGAAATTGCATTCGCGGGTGCCTTCCGCGTCCCATCCTTGTCCTGGGCGACTTCAACGCTCACCATCGTGAGTGGGGGAGTCGCCAGGACAATACAAGGGGAAGAACCATTGTGGAATGGGCGGCGGGTATGGACCTCCGGTTACTCAACCAGGGGTCCGTAAGCACATGCGTGCGGTGGCAGGGGGAGTCGATCGTGGACCTTACATGGGCGACTCCCTCGGCCACCCACCTGGTGTCGGGATGGAGAGTGGCGGAGGATGTGGTCACTTTATCCGACCACCGCCACATCTTCCTAGATGTGGCCCTCCGTCCCCCCGACCGTGCGTCCCGCCGTGACAGCAGCCCGCCGCGACGATGGTCCCTCAAGCGGCTCGACAGAGATCTGCTCGAAGCCGCCGCCATCGTCGCGGCCTGGCCGGAAGGCCATGAGATCCTGCCCGATCCTGATACTGAAGCGGCCTGGTTCCGGACAATGATGACGTCGATCTGCGACGCATCTATGCCCCGAACCACGCCCACCCAGTTCCGGGCGGTGTATTGGTGGTCGGTCGAGCTCACGCGATTACGCGAGGCGTGTCTGCGCTCCCGACGCG
Source organism: Epirrhoe alternata (assembly GCA_963565295.1). Lineage (NCBI taxonomy): Eukaryota > Metazoa > Arthropoda > Insecta > Lepidoptera > Geometridae > Epirrhoe > Epirrhoe alternata. The sequence goes on along the minus strand of OY751381.1, from coordinate 2,574,644 downwards.
AGTACACTAGGACCCGGAGAAGAAGGCGAGCCCTTGCCGAAGAGGTGGATGGAGCATACAGGGCCTACCGAGACGCTACCAAGGCGCTCCAAACCGCTATAGCGGACGCCAGGTCTCGGTCATGGAGCGAACTCCTCGAGGGACTGGAGAGGGACCCCTGGGGCCGCCCGTACAAGGTTGTACTGGGCAAGCTCCGACCATGGGTCCCTCCTTTGACGGAAACCCTGGACCCTGTGTTCGTAGGGGGAGTGGTTGATACGCTCTTCCCTAGGGTCCAGGATAGTCCCCATGCCCCCGTGTCTTCGTCGGACCCGACCATCTGGGTCGACGAATTGGGGGTATCTGACGAGGAGTTGGACCGAGCCGTTAAGCGTCTCAAGGCTCGTAATACAGCGCCTGGCCCTGACGGGATTCCGGGTCGGGCCTTGGCGCTGGCTCTATCCGCCGGACTGGGGGACAGGCTGAGGCGGCTGTTTGACGGCTGCCTCCGCACCGGTGTTTTCCCCCAGGATTGGAAGGAGGCAAGGTTGGTCCTCTTGAAGAAGGACGGCAGGGCCGCAGACTGTCCCTCCGCGTACCGTCCCATCTGCCTGCTGGACGAGGTCGGCAAATTGTTCGAGAGAATAATTGCCGACCGTCTATGCTCGCATCTGTCGCGGGAAGGTCCCGACTTGTCGGATTACCAGTTTGGTTTCCGACGTGCGCGTTCGACAGTGGACGCGATTCTCTGCGTCCGTACACTGTCGGACCAGGTAGTGTCCCGGGGCGGGAGCGTGCTGGCGGTGTCCTTGGACATCGTGAACGCGTTCAACTCCTTGCCCTGGAGGGCGATCAGGGAGGCGCTCGTGTATCACGGAGCGCCCCTCTACCTGCAGCGCATAGTCGGCGCCTACCTGCGCGACAGATGTGTGCAGTATGTGGGCAGGGACGGTACCCTTGTACGGAGGGAGGTGTCGTGTGGGGTTCCGCAGGGGTCCGTGTTAGGCCCCCTCCTATGGAACCTCGCGTACGATGCGGTCTTGCGCGTCGATCTCCCACCCAGCGTACGAGTGGTCTGCTACGCGGACGATACACTCGTACTTGCGGGCGGAGACTCCTTCGACAGGACCAAAGAGCTCGCCGATATAGGGGTGGCATGTGTCGTGGACAAGATCCACGAGCTGGGTCTACGGATAGCGCCTCACAAGACCGAAGCGCTATGGTTCCACAAACTCCCGAGGGGGAGGGAACCACCCAGCTTGTCGGTTTGCGTAGGTGACGTTGACGTCCAGGTGGGGCCGTACCTCAAGTACCTTGGCCTCACTCTGGACAGTCGCTGGGACTTCGGGGAGCACTTCAGTCGCTCCGTCCCCCGGATCCAGAGGGTAGTGGGTGCTCTGCACAGACTGCTGCCCAATCTCGGGGGACCCAGGGAGGGTGTTCGCCGCCTGTATGGCGGGGTCGTGCGATCGATGGCCCTCTACGGAGCGCCCGTCTGGTCGGGGAGGCTGACGGGTGTTAGGCGCTACAGGCAGCTCTACAGCAGCCTACAGCGTCCTATGGCCATTCGAATCGCGCGAGGATACCGGACCATCTCGTTCGAGGCGGCGACCATCTTGGCGCGGTTCCCGCCCCTTGACATCTTGGCGGCGATGGACGCACGTGTGTGCGTTCGTCTCCGCCAGGACGATGGGAGCGGAGCCGCGCCTGCTGAAGTGCGGGCGCAGGAGCGCCGGCGTGCGCTCGGGATGTGGCGCGAGCGGCTCGACGAGCCGCGGAGCTCGCGCCAACGCATCGTCGGCGCAGTGGCGCCAAACTTCGAAGCCTGGCTGGGAAGGGAATATGGGAACGTCACCTATAGACTTACTCAGGTACTCACCGGACACGGTTGTTTCGGTGAGTACCTGAGTAGGATCGGACGCGAACCGACACCACAATGTCACCACTGCGGGTCAGACCTCGACTCCGCTCAGCACACGTTGGAGCACTGCTCGGCGTGGTGCGCGGAGCGTAGAGTCTTGGTCACCAGGATCGGGCAGGATCTCAGTCTGCCAAGCGTAGTAGCAGCTATGCTGGCAGACGACACGGCCTGGAGGGCCGTGGCCTCTTTCTGTGAAGCCGTTCTGGTCCAGAAAGAGGCGGCTGAGCGGGATCGTGAGAGGGCCGATCCCGCTCGGAGAAGGAGGCGGAGGCGGGGCGCTAACGGCCGTCCCGCACCGCCTGCCCCCCCGTGAGGGGGCGGAGTGGTATCCCCTGCCAAACAGGGGACTTTCCGGGTCCGCGGGTGGTTGAAGTGGGGACTTCGACTGTCCATGATGCGGACCCCGGGAGGGCGGCGGCGCTCTGTGGCGAGCGCTGCCGTAAGCACCGCGAGGGTGCCGGGCGTGGCTGTGGGTGCCATTCCCGGGACAGTGCTTAGGCAAAATGCGAGAGGGGCACCGCTGTGTTCCGTAGGAGATCGCGGAGCCCCTTGACATGCATGGAGGCAGGCCACGCGTCAGTTTTTAGTCGGTGAGAGTCCGACATAACCCTTCCGCTGTCCCCACGGCGGCAGGGTATCCATAATGGATTTTCTGACGTTATAAAAAAAAAAAAAAAAAAAAAAAAAAAGGCCCCAAGCCGTGTTTGAAACCCTGGATATTCACGGTATTGGTCGTGAAGGAACAGAGATGAATCACATGGTTCATAAGACTATTTTAAGTGATCCAGCAGTCCATCTGAATACCTAGATTTTATATTTATCTAGATTTATTTGTAGAAAAAATAATGTGGTCAAAGCTGATAGACTTTAAATATTTTTATGATAAGGCTGGTAATATTTTTTAGTATATAACACATACTACTAATAAACTATTGTTATGTCATATAAAACTCTTACCCTGTTATTAATAAACACGAACTTGGTTGGGATTAGAGCTAATCCAAAGCATAAGGCAGTAGTAGGTCAAATCTGTATTAATAAATAAAGACCAAGGAGGAAATAAGCTAATCCGACGCTGCTCTCGGAGCAAGAGTTACGCCTAGGTGCAACCTAGTATAGAGATGGAGTAAGCATAATCTATCATGAATTTTGACATTTTACTTCATAATATTCATGTCATATCCAAAAAAAGGTTGTGCAAATAGGATGGATATGTTGATGGTTTGAGGAAAAATTTAATGAGGTTGGATGGATACCAATTACGATAAATGGGGCGAGTGAAAATTTACAATATTCGTACAATTTCATTTTATGATCTCGAAGAAACTGAATTTAAAATCCAAGTAAGTATAGATTTTGAGGTAAAAAATCATTTAGCATTAGCAAGAAACAAATAACAGTTAAAAATGACTAAACACAGTAAATACTTTTTTTATGACAAAAATTTTGAAAAGATTAAAACCTCTAACCTCTTTGAATAAAACAGATTATCAAATACAAATTATTGTCTATCTCTGTCATTCATATAATTAGTGACAGAGACAGACAATATTTTGAATGATAATAATATTCGTTCATTCACTCGTTTTTATTTTAAATTTTATGGGTTGCCATAACGCACGCGCTAGTCCCGATGCAAGAAATGTATTACTGATTCGAGATAACTACCGATTTATTAATAACCTTAAACTCATCATGTTACTCCACGAAGTAACAGTTCTAAGAGCAGTCTCGGATTTAGCTAGAATTAGGGTTTTCTAATTAATAAGGCGGTTAGGCACCTTCTAATAAACCTGCTGTAAAGTTATTCTGAGTGTAAACTGTCAAATTGTATGGTTATTCTTGGTTTATTCAAAGAAATAACTTTGTGTCACGTTTCATGGTAAGGCTAATTAATCTCTATGTAAACTAATATTATTGTTTTTTTTTTTAATTAAATAGGTCAGCATTTGACCTCACTCTGCCTGATGTTAAGCAGTAGTGAGGTCTAAGATGGAGCATGCTTATGTAGAAGCAACCTATTTACCTATTTATGTTAGGTACCTAAAATACAATACCTTTGAAATATTTAAGACTATTTATTCTTGCTAAGCCAAAGCTCAAACGGTTAAGAAAATGCAAAACTAAGCTCTGCTAAGGCGAGATAGCCCTAAATCCACCGCTCAGCGAGTCATCCCGCAAATCTGGCATCATCAAGAAACGAATGCCTTTTCACATTAACTTGTGTGTCGATTTACAATGTTTATTTTTATTAGTGTCTAAATATTATTAAACCCTAATAATATTACAATCTGGCCATGTAGGCCAATGAGCAATTTGTCTCTGACATAGTTTTATAAAGAATCAATTAAGAATATCAATTTATTCGAAGCGCATCGTGAATGTGTCCAATGGCACTTTTCTTACTGTCTCTAGTTAAGGGGAAGACACTTTTTTTATTGTGTTCTTTAGAATATGTAATGGAAATGGCATTGGTAACGTATAATTTAGTTAATTTCGAATCACATTGAGTTACAAAATATAACAAATAATCATTATATGTATAATATTATGTATGTACAAACAAAAAGTATTTAAGTAGTATATCAGTTATCTGGTTCCCATAGTAGTACAAGCTTTGCTTAGTTTGGGGCTAGATGATGCTGTGTGAAATGTCCAGCATTATTTATTATTATTTATTTCTCATTACGGTTAAGGGTGCCTTTTATGATAGTTGCAAAGGGAAAATCGTAGTCGTATCTTAAATTCTAATTTATATTGCACTTCAAAAATCAAATAAAAACTGTCCAAAGCATAATTATCATCATCTCACGAGGAATAAATAAGTGTCTACAAATAAAACGTAAATTAGGTACTAATGGTGAGTTGGCTATGGATTTACCAATGTCAAATTGTGACAACGATGACGATCGTAAAGTAACGATTGCCGTTTCAGATGCAATGAAAACATAAGAAACCGTTCTGCCATTACCATGTTAATAACTAGGGGTAGGCAGGGCGAGGGCAATTAATCAAGTTGACGTAACCTGCGCCCTGGACAATTTATGCATTGCTACTCTGTTTTTCGAAGCGCTCATGGTCGTGCTTATTAAGTCCTTCTTGATAGATCGTCGAAGTTAAGCAACGTTCGAAACGGTCAGTAAGTGGATGGGTGACCGCCATTGGCATTTTCATCTGAACGTTTCCATGCTTCGGAGGGCACGTTAAATTGTCGGTCCCGGCTACTTAAGTCATTAGGCCATGACGGAGGCCTTAAGGCGGCCTAAAAATTCCGTCACCAGAGTTGGCTCCTGACTCATACGAACTTACTTCTGTGGTTTGGACTCTGTAGGAGCGGAGGGTCTGATTCTGAGAGAAAATATAAAACTAGTTTTATTGCTCAAGGTTGGCTCAAGGTAATTATGTCTTAAAACTGGCGGTGTGTCTCATAAAATATTATAGGCCCTATACATAGACGAATGCCGACGGTGACGAACGTGTAGAGGGCCTCATCGCCTGTATTCGCCTGTCATCTATCCAAATAATAGTTCAGCGAATAGTTCGGCAAATAGTTTGGCGAATGTGTAGAGTGGTCATTAGATAAGACACCTTATGAATAAGAAAAAATACAACTTCAATGTTGGACAGTAAAACTTATTATGTAACCCTCGAGATACATTTTCAAACATAAAATAATTTTTACGGAGATTTTATTTATGTGAAAACATATAAGTGGTGCTTAGTCACATATCCTCGCAATCCACACAGTTGTTGTATCACTGTTTTGTTTTCCGAATAAAATAAAATAAATAAAATTTTGGTGAACATACATAAAAAACGTACATACCTACAGTAATTTGATAAACTCGCAAATGACTATCGGATTTCCCCTGAAATTAATATCTTTTCAACAATAGACCCATCGACACGAAATATCCAGTTAACCTAACCCCTATATTTTTAACCATGAATATGAATATCAGAGTATATTATATAGACCTAATGTGTGACGTCATGTGTGGGTTGAAGGAAATGAAGCGGAATTCACTGATAACACACACAAAGATGGACCCTACACACATATACACACAGTAAAATGTAATGTAGAGGTCTGTTCATGTCGTTACGTAACGGGACCACCATTTAAGGACTTTGTTTAGAGTTGTATTAAAAGATATTTTGTTATATGCTATGACAAAAAAAGTCATAGCTTTTAGAAGAAGTATTTTTCATTTTATTTCATAAATCAGTCTCTGACTTACCCTACGGAAAAGAGACAAGATTTCATGAGTGCAATACATGTGAGTAAGCATCATTCTATTCACACTATCATAATTTTACTGACCTTTTCATACTTATTGTAGACCTATAAAACCTACACAAAATGACATTGCATTAATTTTTTTTATAGTGTTTAACCATGACGTATGATGCCGATACATGGGCGCACACTAAGGAGGCTATGTACAAAGTACGTGTTGCACAGAGAGCCATGGAGCGTTCCATGCTCGGTATCAACCTGTTAGACCTTCCTAATGCCGAAATCCATCGTCTAACTAAAGTTCAAGACGTCGGAAACAGGGTAATGGAACTCAAATGGAATTGGGCAGGACACTTGGCCAGACAAAGTGATGGCAGGTGGAGTAAGACTTTGACCGAGTGGTGGCCTAGAACCGGACAAAGAAGTCTAATTGCGCGATGGTTAGACGACATCAAGAGGCACCATAGATTTTGGATGCGTGAGGCACAAGACTGGAATGGATGGCAAAAAGAGGGAGGCCTATACAGTGGGATATTCTTGGCTGCAGATGATGATGATACAACGTTACAATCCCATCCCGTCTCTACATAAAAAGCCTCTACGTTAAATACCTCTTGTCGGTATGAGTTCACATTGTAATGTAGGTGACATCGATAATTTGTTATTACGCGCGTAAGTGCCGAGTGAACAATTTAAGGGCGCTGTGACGTGACCTAGAAATTGAATTAATAGCTTGAAGGAACGGTATACAATTACATTTATGCATCTCTATAGCTATTGATAGCTTTTCTGTTTTAAAAACCTCTTGCACCGTAGTGTACTTTAATATTCCAAAGAAGAAACAAACATAATACATGTTTTTAGTTTCTATCTTGCGCATAGTGATGCCAATCCATCACACGGTATTTTATTTCTAGAAACTTTTAATAGGTGTAGATACGGAGTTGATATAGATTCATAGATACATTTTAGTTTTAAGATGGATCACCTAAGGTCAATAAACCTAATGGATCATCACCAAAGATGTTTGTTGCCCAGGTTCTTCGTTAACTGATCCAAGCGGTTCTACTGAATAAATAAATAAATAATGCTGGACATTTCACACAGCATCATCTAGCCCCAAACTAAGCCAATCTGTACTATGGGAACCAGATAACTGATATACTACTTACATACTTTTTTGTTTGTAAATACATATGCACATATTATACAAAGAAACATCCAGACCCGTGATAAATATTTGCAGATCATACAAACATTTATCTCGCGGCGGGGATCGAACCGGCAACTTTCTGCGTCTCAAGCGGGCTTTCACCCACTGCCCCACAGAGGTCGTCAATAAATTGATTTTAACACTTGTTTCATTTCTTCATACTGTACACAAACTTATGACTGACATAAATATAATTTCATTCATTCATTTCGTGAACTTTCCTTCGAGGAAAGAATGAACTTTCTTTCATGAAACTAAGCTCTTCATCGATCACTTAACGTCTCCATTCATATAATCTTCAGCAATAACAGCTACAGACCACTATCAATCTTTCCGACGCCAGCGGTCGATCGGTTATATGAGATTAGGTTAGATAGAGGAAAGATGAAGTATTCTCTGAGTTATTATTTCTTTTATAGTTGGTATAATCTTATACAGACAACGATATGTTAGGATATAGTTTACAGTGATAGCCTAGTAAGTAACTCTGGTGACGGAGTTTTTAGGCCACCTTAAGCCTAGTTAGATGTGCCCTTGCTTTTATATATTAGGGTTTCTAGTTCGTAAGTTGGTCAATGTCTTTGGCCCTTAGTTAGCCTTGGTTAGCCTCACTTATCTTCCACACACATACGCGCCTCATACCTGTTTAACCGCCATCACTGCAATTAATCATCATCATCATCATCAGCCTATAGCAGTCCACTGCTGGACATAGACCTCCCCTAATGGGCGCCATTGCGCCCTGTCCTCGGCTCGACGCATCCAGCTTCTGCCAATGCAATGAATGCTGTATTTGAAATAAAGTATCTGTCAGAAACGACTAGAATATCTACCACACTGCAAAGCTTTCTTTGACCGTCATCAAAAGAAAACAATACAATCTCGTCAATGCATCACAAAAGTGTCAAGCAATCTCCAGGAAAAACGAAAAACAATAATTCCCGAGGTGTCCGTAATATTTATCTACTAACAAAACAAAAAGCATCAAGACAAAAGAAATAAAAATTTATCTCAAGCAAAACACCCCATAAAGCGGAATCGTCTCCAGAACTTTATAAACGCGATAACGACTAAACTTGTTCCAAGCTTTGTTCCTCTTACATAAACATGACCATTGAACTCAGATCTGTACGGATTCCTCGGGGCAGTAGATTTAGATACAGCGCCGGAGGTCTACAGATTCTGGACGAATCGTACCTAGTAAAGCGATGAGGTAAAAAAGAGGATATCAAGGAGTGTCCGTCTCAAGCCACGCCTTCCATAGAACACGCCCACTAAGAACACTAGAGATACTTCTCCACTTATAAGTTTCAATGAGCCTGGGAATACCTACGATACTCGTGTGTGTTGACCGCAGATACACACAGATGCTTGCTTTGAGAATAGCTTTGTACAAAACTCACACAGGTATAAGGTGTTAATAGACACGAGATGTTTTCGATGTTCGATATAAATAATGCTGGACGTTTCACACAGCATCATCTAGCCCCAAATATGCAAAGCTTGTAGCATATACTTTTTGTATTTATTATAATTCTCTGGTAAGTATTCTAGGGCAAAATTTTGCTACTACTTATTAAACTTACACAAATAAGGTGTCACTTTGGATGAAATATTTGAAATGTGAAAGTGCCCTTTTAAATGATCTGGAATTTCAGTGAATTTCTGCCATGCTTGATGACTGCTGATGAATAAATAAAACAAAAGACGGCTTATTTTGTGTCCTAGAACAGAAAACGTAAGTTAATTAAAAGCTTTTAATATAGTTCCAATAAAAACTCGGCTTGGGCAATAGTGGTGAAGGTAGGCGAAGAACTTTTTGCTAGTTCTGTTTATGTTTTTACTTCAAACAATTTGCAATCGGCAAAACATCTAAAAATACAGTCATAGAAACCGTCACGTTAGCCGGAAACGGAACCTCGTTTAATTTTTAATTCGTTCGGTTGGCGCCGCTGTCGTCGCCGTCTTCCTGCTCGACTCTTCCGGTTGCGAGCGCGCCTTTTTTCAAGGGTTGTATTTCCGGTTTAGAACAGGAGAAAAGGCCAGGTGGATCGGACATAGAATAAAACCTTTTGATTATACACTTCAATAATATTACCAAAGGAAAAAAGGTTTGACGGAGGAAAAATAGTTCAGATTTCAGATCACCGATTACAGGTAAAATGCTCAAAAAGCTGGCGGCGGCGTTACCTTTTTCCCCATCTTCACACCATCAAAATGTATATTACCATCGGTCTTTGAAACACCATTTTAAATACCTATTTACAGAAGCAAATACTATGTCAAGTTATCTGCAAGATAAAACTAGGTAAGGTACCTAGTTTTAAAACTATTAAAACTATGACCAAAATATTAAATAAAGAAATAATGCTAGACTTTTTACACAGCATCATCTAGCCCCAAAGTAAGCAGAGCTTGTACTATATAGGACTACATCATCATCATCATCAATGGCCTTTTTCATCTACAAGAGATGATTTATGCAGCGTCCGTTTGGTTGGTCCGGCACTTACGGAGATGGCTAGTAAGGCCGATACGGGAGCGACAGCTACGACCGCAAAGTGGACACATTATGTGTTCCCTGTGTTGAAGTTGGGAGTGAGGAGAGTGTGGCGCGCTGATGACGTTGCTCGCGCTTGTGAGCCAGTGAGTCGAACCAGGTGTTGTCGTGAACGACCACTCCATCTGCTATAGTTATCCTCCAACTATCACGATCTTCTGATTTGCTAACCCAGTTCTTGGGGTCAATACCAAAAGATAACATATCCCGTTTTACGGAGTCCTTGAATCTCAGCATGGGGCGTCCGACTGGCCGCTTAGCGTGTGCAACTTCTCCGAGGAGAGTCTGTCTCGGCAAACGCGAAGGCTCCATCCGTTGCACGTGCCCTAGCCACCGCAAGCGCCGTTGTTTTAACAAGGCGATAATGCTGGGCAACTGTGCGGTACTGAGCACCTTCTCGTTTGTTACATGATCTCTCCACGATATGTCCAAAATGCGCCGAAGACAGCGCATGTGGAAGTTGTTTAATTTCCGTTCCTGCTTGGCATACGATGTCCAGGTCTCCGCTCCGTACAAGAGTATACTCAGAATACATGTCTGATAAACGATCATTTTAGTTTTGGTGGTCAAATGCTTATTGTACCATACTCTTGCACCGAGCTTCCCGAACATCGTAGATGCCTTACCTATACGAATATTAATCTCCGCATCCAGTGAGAGATTGCTAGATACTGTTGAACCAAGGTAACAAAAATTATCAACAACTTCCAGAGGTGTGTCACGCAACAAAATAGTTGGACTTAAATAGGACTACAGATGAGTAGTAACTCTTATGCTTTTTGTTTTTAAATACAAACAACATATTTTATACATAAACACCTGGGTGTTTATGTATGATCTGAAATATTTATCTCGGGTCTGGACCCGAGATAAATATTTCAGATCATACAAACATTTATCCCGCGGCGGGAATCGAGGCCGCAACCTTCTGCGTCCCAGGCCTTCGCCCACTGGTGCACTACGGTGCAAGAGGTGCAAAAATAATTACGTTAAAAATGTATATGGGACCAATTTGAAAGTTTATTCTTTCAAACAAAATAGTATTTTCAAAATAGGTCTACAATTGACAACTAAACATCCATTTCAAAAATACATAAGTATAGTCAGATATAAAACATCTTCCATGATTTGAAACAAAAAAGGGTGATATAGAATAAATTGTCTAAATATCCAAATAAAAAATATACAAACAAAGTCACGTCCACCGCACCGCGCATCATAAATGACTCAGGAGGTGGAGATTATTTTTTCCGACGGCTGCGTTATTTCGCTGAAAAATCCGACAGGATATTATCATTAATAATGAAAGGTACTGTTGACGGATATTAATGGAGACCGTGATAAGCTGGAAATACTTTCTATTGGTTTTAGAGAGGGTTTTCTAGTAGTGGGTAAATTGATTCTACAGTATCTGTCCAGATAGGATCTCCATACATCCAAAGATCAGTCTACTGCTTGTTGTATGTTTGTAGTTCAACTATAGCGTAAAAATATGTCTAATTCAGGAATTTCACATGTGACTACACACTCTTATAAAACTCATTTTATTCTGGTGCCAATATTTTACTTAAATACAGATAGTTCCTCATTTTATGGGAAAGTGGTTTTGTGTAAATTAATCTAATAGTTATAAATAAATAAAAATAAATAAATAATGCTGGACTTTTCACACTGCATCATCTAGCCCCAAAGTAAGCAGAGCTTGTGTTATGGGTACTACATGACTGATATACTACTCTTACAAACTTACAGAAATATTTATTAAAAAAAATAACAACCAATGTACCTAAAACTAGAACTTAGCCGACACTTATAATTTTTATCAAGAAAGCTACACCAAGGTACTCTAACAGCAATACAACCCAAAAATACAAAGATCCTAGCACAACAAGACATCCGTCGTGTCTGAAATCCAAACGCAAAGTGAGTGCGCGCCGTCCTGCTCGCTCCTTTTATGTACCGGCCCCCGTGGTCGTTGTGACGTCACCAGAATATCTCTAACACGGCTTCTCCTGACATCCTGTCGCCCTCGACAGGCTCATCACAGCGTTGGAGTCAAGTACAGGCTCTGGTCCGTAGATCTCGTTGTCATCGCTTGGTGAATGCCCTGGATGGACATCATCATCTGAAGCGTTAGGTATCTGAAACATTTTCATCGACGTTACCAACAGAAATGTAGGTCAGTAGCCATAAATCTCGAGGTTACACAAAGCACTGCGATGCCACAATGACGGGGAAAAAGATAACCAAACTGTCGAGGTTACAAGCAACGATAGCCACAATGTTGGGGCTTGTGCACCGCACGCGACCTCGATCGCATTAGGGCTTAGGCTTAGGCAAGGATTCATTTTGGAAAGTGAACAGACTTGAGATCTTATACCTAAGGGTCGATGATGTTACAATCTGAAGTCTATAGACATGAGCGCAAAGCAACAGCTAAAAGTTATTTTTAGGCCACAGGTTATTATGAAAGCAAGCGTGCACTCAAGCTTTCACAAACACCAGCCTTTCAAAGCTAAGGCAATCTATGTGACTCTGCTTCAATTTGTAACATTACTGATGGACACACGTACTGATGGAAGAAAGCAGGGAGGTGCTTTACTGACAGCGTCACCGACTCGTTTAGAACTGAAGCGAGTTGCATTGTCTATTGACGTGAACAAGAGTGCGTTCGAACTTGTTTGTGCGTCAGTGATTGATAAGGGCAGATACTTGTTCTTATGTTGTGTTTTGTATATACCTCCTGGTAGTGCTGACCAGGAGTATATGTTAATGTTTAATGAAATTGAAAAACTGTGCACCCATCACAAAAAGATTATAGTGTTAGGTGATTTTAATTTATACTCAGCCTCTATTAATGTAAATAATTATTTTGAATATTTTGTCGCGTTCTGTGGATTTCGCCAATCAAATAATATAGAGAACTGTAATAATAGAGTTCTGGATTTGGTTTTATCTAATATAAGTGAATATGAGTTAAATATCAAACTGTGTGCAAGCCCAATAGTACCTATCGACATGCAGCACCCCCCGCTGATTGTGTGCCTACAAAGTGTAGCCCCAGACTTAACTCCGGAGCAACCTAAAATTCCAGAGCCTAGACACCAACGTTGCCAGTGGAATTTTAAAAATGGTGATTTATGTAAGTTATACTCAGAAATAGGACATCTTGATTGGACACCACTTTATGATTGCACAGATATTAGCAAAGCCGTTGATTGTTTCTACACGGTGATCAATAACGTTATTGACAACTCTATACCACGCAAGCTGCACAGTTGCCAGAACAAGTGTTATTTCTACCCGGAATGGTACTCGGTAGAGCTTAAGTGTCAAATCAAGATGAAAGCTGAATTACATAAATTATATAAAAAAACTGAGTCACATGCTGACTATAGAAACTTTTCGGAAAAAAGAGCATTGGTAAAAAGTATGATTAAGGAAGATTACGAGAAATACAAAGCAGGTTTGCAGAGTCGCTTCGCTAGCGATCCAAAATCGTTTTGGGCCTTTATAAAAGCGAAAAGGTCAAAAGAAGTTCGTACGAGTATTACACGGGAAGGCATGGAGCTGTCCCCTATGGAAAGTTCAAAAGAGTTTGCTTCATATTTCCACTCCGTCTACAGCGACAGTCCTGCAAGGCTTTGTGTCAGGGATGCGTGCCAGTCGGATGAAGTGTGTGGCACACCGCAAGTTTTTATAGATAGGTTTGCTTTGTCTGATGTTGTGCTAGCCCTAAAGCATCTTAAACCTAAGTACTCATACGGTCCAGATGGGATCCCCCCTTTTCTGCTAAGAGATTGTGGAAAACTATTAGCTGGACCGCTCTTGCATTTATTTAATCTATCCTTGCAATCTCACACGTACCCAGAAGAGTGGAAATTGACTCGAGTTATCCCTGTACCGAAAGGAGGAGTGAGTTCCGACGTGAGGGGTTATAGACCTATAGCCGTCTTATCATCATGCGCAAAAGTATTGGAATCAATATTGCACCGGTACATCTATAGGCAAGTGAGTAGTCAACTGTCGGATGCTCAGCATGGTTTCAGGCCTGGTCGGAGTACGGACAGCAACATGCTGTGTTTTATGACATATGCTGTCCCTGCTCTAGATTCAGGTATACAGGTAGACACGGCCTACTTTGACTTTCGCAAGGCATTCGACACGGTAGACAATGATGTTCTTTTAGGGAAGATGGCGGCAATAGGGTTCTCAGTGGATCTTTTAGAATTTTTTGCCAGTTATCTGAGGGGTCGGATGCAGTACGTGGACTATAGTGGATATCTTTCAGAGCCGTTTTATACGAATTCTGGGGTAAGCCAAGGAAGTAATTTGGGACCCCTTGAGTTTTTAATAATGATTAATGACCTTCCTAGTGTCATTAAACATGCAGTTTGCCTACTTTTTGCGGATGACTTAAAGCTGCTATTACAGATAAATGATAGCTCAGATTGTGCCCGATTACAGGAAGACATAGACCGTGTTGCTCAATGGAGTCATGATAACAAACTGTATTTCAATAATTCAAAGTGTTGTGTTATCACATATGGCCGTGCACGGAAACCTCACACTTATAACTACTCCCTTGAAGCAACCAATATTGATCGTGTGCAATCGGTTCGTGATCTAGGGATCCGCATGGACTCTGAATTAAACTTCCGAAATCACGTGGTGGATATCTGTAAGAAAGCGTTCCGGAATTTGGGCTTTATATTACGCCAGAGCAGGGACTTCAGTAATATCCACACCATCAAGGTGCTCTACAATGCTCTTGTGAGGAGCAGGCTAGAGTCCGGGGCTATGATTTGGAGTCCTCATGAGGAAAAGTACATTAGTATGGTGGAAAAAATGCAAAATAAATTTACAAGGTTTTTATATTTAAAATTATATGGAGTGTACCCCTTCTATCCATTAATGTACCCTACGCTATTTGTCTTAGGCATGGTAGGTTACAATAAATTGGAAGTGAGGCGGGAATTATTGTTAATAATGTATATTGTTCGTTTGCTGAGAGGTATGGTGCACAACCCGCGGGTGTTGATGTGTGTCGGTCTGTACGTGCCGGACAAGCATGTGGGCGCGCGGCGGCGGCCTCGGCTGCTGATGCTCCCGAGCGCAAGGACTAACCTCCTGAGCAAAGCACCACTCACGCGTGCCCTATGTGCTATCAATAGCTTATGTGCCTCGGATGATATGGATCTTTTTAATACCACATTGGCGAAATTCACAGTCACCGCTACAAGGTATTTGTGTTGTTTGTAATTTATGTTGTTTATTATCTATGTTCTATGTAATTTCATTGTCGCCTTGGTGTCCGCACTGTAAAGACAATGTAATTGTTCTCTCTATATAAATAAATAAATAAAAATAAATAAATAAACATGAACAAAGCACAGGAAAATGTGTTAGTGAGAAATGCATTGCAAACAATTGAATTTCGAACTTCAATTAGTCGCAAAACATCTTAATAGGTTGAAATTAACACGAGACGAGTCATTTTCATGACATAACTCGCATCGATCATTCACTTTTAAAAACTGAATTGTTTAGACGCTTCTAAATACTTAGCTTCAGGCTGAAAATAACAAGAAGGTGGTTAGGTACAGTGCATAGCAGCTGACAGCACTCCGGATGTACTATCAGTGCCATAAACCGTTTTGAAAGTTGCGACAGAGGCCCCCGTTTGCATGTCACTATCACGAACGCATAGTATAGGCCCCCGTTTGCTTACTATGAATTTGCGAAACGCCGAAATAACAGAGGCCCCCGTTTGCATGTTCTTCCTCATTGTTACATAGCATAGGCCCCCGTTTGCTTACTATGAACCTGCGAGGGAATACAGTGCTGAAAGACCAGGGTCCACAGCACACCAACATCGCCGACTCATCTGAGCTGTCGCGCTGGGCCGGCGCGCTCCGCACACGAGCCGCCGCGCCGCCGGAGAGGTGCGTGCCAAGGGCACCGCACGCGCTGGGCCGGCGCGCTCCGCACATGAGCCGCCGCGCCGCCGGAGAGGTGCGTGCCAAGGGCACCGCACGCGCTGGGCCGGCGCGCTCCACACATGAGCCGCCGCGCCGCCGGAGAGGTGCGTGCCAAGGGCACCGCACGCGCTAGGCCGGCGCGCTCCACACATGAGCCGCCGCGCCGCCGGAGAGGTGCGTGCCAAGGGCACCGCACGCGCTAGGCCGGCGCGCTCCACACATGAGCCACCGCGCCGCCGGAGAGGTGCGTGCCAAGGGCACCGCACGCGCTAGGCCGGCGCGCTCCACACATGAGCCGCCGCGCCGCCGGAGAGGTGCGTGCCAAGGGCACCGCACGCGCTAGGCCGGCGCGCTCCACACATGAGCCGCCGCGCCGCCGGAGAGGTGCGTGCCAAGGGCACCGCACGCGCTAGGCCGGCGCGCTCCACACATGAGCCGCCGCGCCGCCGGAGAGGTGCGTGCCAAGGGCACCGCACGCGCTAGGCCGGCGCGCTCCGCACATGAGCCGCCGCGCCGCCGGAGAGGTGCGTGCCAAGGGCACCGCACGCGCTGGGCCGGCGCGCTCCGCACATGAGCCGCCGCGCCGCCGGAGAGGTGCGTGCCAAGGGCACCGCACGCGCTGGGCCGGCGCGCTCCGCACATGAGCCGCCGCGCCGCCGGAGAGGTGCGTGCCAAGGGCACCGCACGCGCTGGGCCGGCGCGCTCCGCACATGAGCCGCCGCGCCGCCGGAGAGGTGCGTGCCAAGGGCACCGCACGCGCTGGGCCGGCGCGCTCCGCACATGAGCCGCCGCGCCGCTCGCGCACCCGTGCTGTTCAGGGTTAGGAACACGGTGATGCTCACGTCCCGCATCTGTAACATGACTCGACAAACACGTCTGCTGGCGCAGCCGCCAACAAGTTGATCCACACGCAAGTTTTCCTTGTAACAGCCGTTCGGCCGTCCTCCTGACACTCACTGTGCAGAGAAGTATACCCTCGCTGCTGACCGTGAGAACGCCAACACCGCGAGCGTCCGCCCGCTGTGCGAACGATGACGCCGTGAACACCGTGAGTGACGCTCACGTGACCCGAATCTCGGCGTCCCATCCATTTCACGTAACTTGATCTATAAGCACGCAAACAGAACACAAACACAAAGAAAAAATCACAAAAGGAGGGTATTTCAGAGCGTAAGTACTTTGCAGACGTATAACCTCTCAGAAAGTTATCGGAATTGCTGCTATTGCTGAAGCAGATTGGAAAATACCTCTTACAATGATAGCAACTTGCTCGTCCGACAGGCCCTTCACAATGTTACGACGCAGAAGTACTTTTCCCGCGTACTCGTAGCGTAACCAGTCGCGAATTTATTCGAGTTCGTGCACAAAACTTCTAGTTTTTGCGAAATGCTATCATCGGTCTATACCACGGTAACAACGGAGTTCAGCTTACTAACAGGCGTCGACTACATCGTTAGTTGAAAACGATGGTCCATCGTTCGATAAAAAATCTACCCTCGATTACTCGAGACGATTCAAAATCCTATCTAAGGTGACATCAAAAGATCTATCACGTCGACTATGCCTACGTGAGCTACTACAAGAACCACGTAAATTATCACGTCTCCGCACACGATTGCGACGACGGTCAGTTAAATGACTGCGACGGCGATTGTCGTTTACTGGCGTATGCCGACTATTAGACGCAGAATAATGACAATCACGACTGCTACTACGTATTGGTTCTCTTCTACGTGCATGTCCTCGATCCTGGACGACAGTCCCGACATGCTCAACAAAAATGAGGGTACTTACGATTGTTTTGCAGATACTAAAAATCACACAAAACTTCACAAAACTACGAAAACTTCAACGGAATTTAATAATAAGATGATGAGGGTAATTAGAGAACCAACTACACGTTCTACGATAACTGTTTGCGCGAGAACATCGCGACTTGTATGCGAATCACTACAGTGCTCACTGGGTCAACGCCTAGATTGATTTTTATGCGGCGTACCTTCGCAACTTGACATGATTTTAACAACAACACGTCACAATAACGGTAGTACAAAAATAATCGACTTACGGCGGAAACAGGAAACAACACGAAAACACACAAACTGATGGCAAACGATCAAGGCACGTGTGTGGGTAACATATCCCACGCTCTGATCTTACAAACTTACAGAAATATTTATTAAAAAAAATAACAACCAATGTACCTAAAACTAGAACTTAGCCGACACTTATAATTTTTATCAAGAAAGCTACACCAAGGTACTCTAACAGCAATACAACCCAAAAATACAAAGATCCTAGCACAACAAGACATCCGTCGTGTCTGAAATCCAAACGCAAAGTGAGTGCGCGCCGTCCTGCTCGCTCCTTTTATGTACCGGCCCCCGTGGTCGTTGTGACGTCACCAGAATATCTCTAACACTACTTATATACTTTTTTTGTTTGTAAATATTATATACATATTATACATAGAAACACCCAGACCCGAGACAAATATTTGTAGATCATACAAACATTGGTCCCGCCGCGGGGATTGAACCCGCAACCTTTTGCGTCGCAGGCGGGCCTTCGCCCACTGCGCTACAGAGGTCGTCAAAGTTGTAAGCAAATACGCAAAGTAAAAAAGCCATCATCATCATCCGCAGCCTGACTTCACCCACTGCTGGTATAGGCCTCCCTCTGCTTTTGCCATTCTTTCCGGTCCTGTGCCAGCCTGATCCACTGTCGGCCGACGTTAATAATATCGTCCGCCCATCTCGCTGCCGGACGTCAAAAAAGCCATACCACGAATGAAAGCATCTATTGTATTGTAAAATATCATATTGCATAAAGACGTCGCTTTGTCCCAAAACATCTTCAAACATTAGATTAGCGAAACTCACTTAACCAGAAAAGAAAATGAAATTGAATCCATTTCAAAGGGATGCCCTTCAGCAATTGATCTCTTCTCGGCTACAAATCAAAGCAAAGACAAGGGCCGGCTAATGCGTGCTACGGGCTAAAGGATGGAGCCATAGTCGGTAGAAGAACAGAGTCGCAAGTACGCAACTAATAAACATTACGGCTACTCTACACATTCGCCGAACTATTTGCCAAACTATTATTAGGATCAGGCGAATATAGGCGATGAGGCCCTCTACAGTCTACACGTTTGTGACCGTCGGCATTCGTCTATCATTGGTGAATATGTAGAGGGCCCATTATTGATACACAATTCCTTAAAGAATCCTACAAAATACACTGGAAGTGGTTGATCTTAGTATCGTTGGAGCGTGTCCAAAAACCAGATAGCATTACCACGTTGAATGACAGATTTTTCTTTTTTCCATCGCTTCAACTATGTATGTCCTAGTCACTTTCTTTCTTCCAAGTTCAAAACTTTAAAGATGCTACTAGAAATGCTTATGGTTATTCTTAGTTTTATAACGTAATATAACTTTGAACCACGTTAATTAGTAAAGCTGGTACTATAATCTCATTATTTATTAAAAGTATCTATACTTACTCATAATTATACTTTTAGGGTATTTCTATTGTTATTGTTTTTTTCTATTTTTACACTTTTTGTACATCGCCGTTTTTCTGTCGTACTTTTCCAGTCCATCCAAAGGTTGTCTGGAAGAGATCACTTTTAGCGATAAAGCCGCCCATTGTACCTTCTTACTTGTCTTTGTGTATTTCCTATTATGTGCTTCTTTTGTGTACAATAAAGTGTTCTTCTATTCTATTCTATTCTATTCTGATAGTGTTCACAGCTCACAGTCATAAACATAGCGCAATAAGTATGGATACATATAATCAAATTATTATTTTAAAAACTTGCGCTACTGCATTCGTTCCACAGTCACTAGGCAGTAGATAGATGGCACTTCGTAGACAAGGGGGGCACAACGAGCCCGCTGAGAGTTAGCCACCTGGACCTTGCTGTAAATCTTATACCTGGCGTCAAAGTAACATATAAATTAAACACGACCTAAACTATATATATATACCTACTCTAACCAAAGATCAGAATCAGATAGTTGTCACATTCAGTACCTACATTAAATAAGTTACAAGTTTTTAGCTTATACTGTCCCACTGCTGGGCAAAGGTCGCCCTTTAGGTTTTGCTATTGTAAAAATATTTTATCTATTTTTGAATGGCGTCTAAATCAAAGATTTTTTTAAATAAATTGTATTATTGTAGGTACAGGTTGTAACCATTGGAATAACGCAGAATTTTAACTTATTTCGATTAATTCAAGATCAATTATCAGCACATCACATCACAAGCACTTCACTTCTTCTGTCTATAGTCTTTTTATGATAATCCTTACTTACCTTTGCAAGAACTATAAGGCTACCATAGTTGAAGTATGTTTGTTTGAAGTGGACAGGCCGGGCATAAATCGAGCCCTGAGCACCGACCGCACACAAATCATGCCGAGACAAACACCGTCTGCGGGATAATCTTCTTGTTTGTGAGAAACTTAGGGATGTATCAATAAATCGCTCCCAAAATGCTGCTTAGACAGGACCTCTGTAATGCTGTACTGAATTACGATGCTATGAGCTCAGTTTGGTCTTTATTCTTTAAAGACCACGTGATCTGGAAGTAGCGGGTTCAAATCCCGTTAAAATTTTTGAGGAATCAAAAACAAACAAAAAGAATCACGAGTGTAATCTCAGAGAGTAGATGGGATTGGCGCGAGATTGTGTTGGATGGCACAAGCAAAGGGAGGCCTATGCCCAGCAGTGGGCTAGATCGGGCTGTGGATGATGATGATGAGACCTTTTTAAACTAGTGTAACCTTAATCTCGATAATTCAATATTTTTTTTCAAAAAATGTTTAATTTTTTAACATTACCTAATTTTTATTTAAAATTATTATGTTCTTTGTAGATTTTAAAACTTATTTAACATCGAAACCAAAAAAATCCAATGTAGTTTCGACAAAACTTTTCTCTTAACCTATCCACCCAAATAATTCAAACTCATTTCAGTTTGGTGCGCAAAAGTGCGTGGTACAGAACCGGTACAAACCGGTAAACACCAACACGGTCCATTTGCCATTTGTATCCGTGATCGCAGTCATTAGTCGACGCGGCACAAAACTTGCAGCGCGTAAATCGTGCCAACACTCGTCGGTTCACATCGATATGATTAATGTTTGTTACTGCGTTATTTACGTTGATAAAGATAGTGATTTTGTTTTGTTTTCTTAGATAATAGTTATTCCATAATTGCGTCAGAAACAAGATGATACAACGGGTACTATCTTTAGTTGGACCTTTTAAAAGTTTATAAATACCTTCTTGGCTTTGTTCACCGTAAATTCGGACGTGTTATAAAACTTCTATTGAAAGCAAATTATAACTAAGTACTTAGTTAAATCGAATAAAAATTACTAGCAGGTAGCTAGTAATTTTTATTCGGTATAGGAAAATCGATAGAATAGAAATAACACTTTCATTTTGCCCCGTGATTGCACTATCAAACCGGTGGCGATGTAACAGTGACTTAACTATTATCATAAGTCTATTGTATCACTTAAAAGAAATGGTGATGGTCAAAATGATACAATCAAAATATCATAAAAACGATAGTGCAATGAAACCAATGCTTGTAGAATAGCTCAATCGTGCAAACAAAACAATGCGTGCGTTACGGTCGGCAGTCAACCACATAATGAACGATTCTCATATCCACATTATCACCCAACCGAACATCTATAAATAAATATGGCGGCAAAAATGGCCGCAGTTTATCAGCCACCGGAAGTGGACGCTGGGGACCGGAAACTGAGTAATAAATGTTATTAGATAGCCCGCGGGCTTAGTTGGGCCCTGGATTACGTTGCAGAGTTTTTACCGGTTTTTTCGGTTACCGGTTTTTGTTAATGCGTCTGGGTTTGAGAATAAATTGCCGGGACGATTTTAAATGTGCTTGGGATTGAGTTTTTCCATGGGGATAGGTTAATTATGTTTGGTTTATGACTATTAATGGTCTTTATCTGTGTTTAAATGTAGGTCTATTTATTTTGGTTGCGATTATAGCGACTTTATAATTTAACATATTTTTAAGAAAATCTTTTCAACCTTGTTTTTATTACAGGCTGTTTTTAAGACCATTTCATCTACGAGTATTATCGTTGGTTTACAGGAAAAAAGCATTTGCTTCTTATCGACTCTGTTATTCAAGAAATACGCTTCTTTCATACATTTATATCTTGGTTTTCGAGTAGATTCTGGCTCTCAACATACCTTCAAACGAAGATAACAAATAAGCACAGTTTTTTTAATTCGTACAAAAAGAGCTCAATTATCCTGCTAGTCAGAAGCAAATAGTGAATGTTGACAGACAGGGACTATCAAAGGAATGGCCGAAACGATATTTA
Source organism: Epirrhoe alternata (assembly GCA_963565295.1). NCBI lineage: Eukaryota > Metazoa > Arthropoda > Insecta > Lepidoptera > Geometridae > Epirrhoe > Epirrhoe alternata. The sequence goes on along the minus strand of OY751381.1, from coordinate 2,552,371 downwards.
CTGGTGACTATGACGGACTAGGCACTCAATGTACGTTTCATATTGAAGCTTGAGACTAATAGGGGGCTTACACACGATTTACTATAAACTTAGGCCTTTAACTTTAGGTCAGGTAACATAGTTAAGTGTAACTATAAAAAAATAATAAATAAATAATGCTGGACATTTCACACAGCATCATCTAGCCCCAAACTAAGCAAAACTTGTACTATGGGAACTTGATAACTATACAACTTATATACTCTTTGTTTGTAAATACATACATATTATACATAGAAACATCCTGACCCGAGATAAATATTTGCAGATCATACAAACATATATCCCACGACGGGAATCGAACCCGCAACCTTCTGCGTCACAGACGGGCTTTCACCCACTGCGACACAGAGGTCGTCAATGTTTTACAAATGTTTTACAACTATGTCATATAATAATGAAAAATATCATTTTTATTCAAATAAAAATACCGAATAAATTCATCGAACAAAACGTTGCATTGAAATAAAAGGCGGCTCAATATTTGCGATGGAAGCGCCACAGCTCGAGTCGATAGCGTCAATACTGGCAGCCCTCCAGCTATCCCGCTATTTACATGCGAATTCACCTCTGCTATCTAGGACTTGTTTATCAGCTGATATGAAAATGAAATAAAGAATGTGAGATGGTATGCGCAAGTAAAGATGTAACTCGGTTTAAGAGTTTCCTAGGTACTTTGACGGCTGCTGGTTGTTTCTGTAATAATATGTGCTTTGAAGCACCGAAATATTTCGTGATTATTTTCAACGTGCCGAAAAAACTGTTTTTAAAATGATAACATTATGTCAACAAAACTATTTAACAGTATGTAATATTAACTCGTAGGCAAAGCCTACGATTGTCTACAGTGCTACAAACCTTCTACGACTTGCTACGCCAAGATGATGAGAAACTCAAGACACACTATATTTTTCGTTCTAGAGTTCCAACAAGTGAACACCAAACAATTTGTACCCAATAACCATTCTCTCCTACATCTCTAGACCCAAAGCGCACCACTAATTACACTAAAATTCCGCGACTCAAAACAAATTACAACCCTTTGTGCGTATCTGTCCATCTCGCTCGCACGCGTTTAAAACAATACCAACTGTTGCGAAACGTACGTGAGCGTGTGTGCGTGAGTAAACACCGGTTTAAGCCTAACTGGCCTTAATGAATCGTAATGGCCCCTATAATTCGCGGCGTAACTAACTGGCCATGCGTCCCTCGGTTAAGGTCCGGCCTCGCAGACGCGACCTATGCGACCAGGGAATGGATATATAGAATGTAATCATCCTGTCTAACTGTATTTCTGTGGTAATTTAGAAGAAATATGTTTTGTTGTGCGCTTTCAAATGTTACTTGTAAGGAAACAATATTAATTTATCCGGTATGTGTTTTTTATTTAACCTGTTTCGTTTCGTCCTACTACTGGTGTGCTACTGGGCAAAGGTTTTACTTTGTTAAACATCTCTGTATTTTTACCATGCTAGCACAACTTTAAAAAAATATAAACCAAACCAACCAACACAGCCCACATTCAACACTACAAAATTCAACATCTTAATTCAAAATTGGAACAAGTAATTTCCCAACACTAATATCAGCTTCCTATACACGGGCTTAACGTTTTGGACGGCCGCCATATCGGCTATGACAGCGGTTCTCTTTTTGAAATTTTCAGCCGACCGCACACGGCGCGATTTGCGGCGACGTGTTTAGATTGTGCACCGCAGAATTTGTCACGCTGTTTTGTTTTCGTTTCAGCCAATTTGTTCAGATTTTGGCAATTTACAGTTACGAGGTTAGACTATTGGTTGGACAGCTGTGGCTACTAAATTCTTAGTGCAAAGTGACCACGTATTATTCTGAATTTTGTAGACGACAAGGAGAAGAAATTGCAAGATAAAAAGCGAATGATTCTCATTTCGATTGCTTAGCAGCATAATTTTTAATTCAATTGACCCCTAACGCATGTCCCATTGAAATATTGTTACTGATAGCTATAGTTTTCTGAGTGTTTAATGATATATGATAAAGCCGAAATAGGTGGGCCGCTTATATCAAACGGTGTAATCATATCCCATAAATGTGAAATTATTTAACATCAGTCAAAACACACGTGCAATACATGTTTACATGAGCTATATACTAATTTCATGTAATGCTGGTCACTCACACAAACACACGAACCCGTATGTGTAGGAAATTGTTTGTTTGTGAATTTGTTTTTTATTCATGTGTACCTACGTATTGTAAATTTTTCTTGTACAATAACCAAATAGTTTCGCATGTGATTGACTCAGGTGTTTTTTACAATGTGGAAAAAATAATGCAGAAACTTGAAACTGTGAAAGAGTTACATCGCAACATCAGGCGCCCCAAACTAGATCCCAAAGAGGTCATTACTCCCGTTAATTTATTTAATTGCTCTGTGGCTGTAATTATTCATGAAATTACGGCAATTACGCGAGAAACATTTATTTATTGTTCAAACTTAAATCTTAACTCACAATTTATTCCATAATGCATCGGAAGATAACAAGAACAAGGCTGCTCTTAAATTGTTCTTTAACTTTTGTAATTTGTGCTTTGTAACGTGCAATAATTTGCAACCTACTCATTACAATTTATTATGTATAAAAACAGCGGTGACGGGCTTGCATCTAGGAATATACTAAACATTCATAAAAGTGGGTTTATGAATCTTATACCCACTTATGAATATTTAGAATAGAATAGAATATTACTTTATTGTACACCAAAAAGAAAGAAACACAATAGTAACAAAAACAGTTCTTAATTAATGTGCAACAATGGGCGACCTTATCGCTGAAAGCGATTTCTTCCAGGTAACCTTTGGATGGATAGGATAGAAAATTACATGGAAAGGACGGTGGCATACAAACATGCTCAATTTATAAACCATAATTATATACCTGTTATAAATACCTAGTTAAATTCAACTACACAGACATAAAAATACTATAACACATTATGTACTAAATTACATATATATTCATAAAACTATATACTTAAATAATATTATACATATACTTATTCCTACATTTATTTCAAATAATTAAGGACAAGAATGTTGAGACTATTATATTATATATATTATTATATTTATAGGCATATACCTAAATGTACTCTTACAATAAAAGGTGGTCGCACGACCCATCCACAGCTGTTATGCTAACAACATGTTATGAACCATTGTGTGAGACAAATAAACGTTATTACAGCGGATGCGCCGAACTATCAATTCAATAGAGAAAGCTAGCCGCATTTGCTGACGTCATCAGTATTTTTTTTATACTCGTAGATGCATCGCGTAAAGTGCGGACCAAATGTGCGATTAGCTAAAAGGTCCTCTTCTTTCGACTCTCCTTTTCGGCATTGAGTTGTAAACGACACGACAAAACCCATTATAACAGTGTAGTTCCTTTAATAAATTATGTAAGAGTAAAGACACAGGACCGGGAAGAATGACAAAAACAGAAGGAGGCTTATTAACCAGCAGAGAGTGAAGTTGGGCTGCGGATGATGATGATGAAGTGTAAAATATCTTTGATTGGAACTAGTCAATCTCTTTAGGATATTTTGGCTTTTTAATTTTAAATAAGACCTCTGTAGCGCAGTGAGCGAAGGTCAGCTTGCGACGCAGAAGGTTGCGGGTTCGATCCCCGCCGCGGGACAAATGTTTGTATGATCTACAGATATTTGTCTCGGGTCTGGGTGTTTTCTATGTATAATATGTATGCATTTACGAACAAAAAGTATATAAGTAGTATATCAGTCATGTAGTACCCATAACACAAGCTCTGCTTACTTTGGGGCTAGATGATGCTGTGTGTCTGTATGTGTGAAATATATCAAATGCACTATGAATAAAAGCTTTTTGAATTTTTGTCAAGGTTTCCAATCCTCAATTGTGACATATAACCATTAGTATACTATACCTAAACGATAAAGGACAGGTGCTGTAACTAATTGGCCAATGACTCTAATGGCTCCCAGTGAGTCATTAGGCTTAGAATAATGGAGAGGGGATGCAACTGTGAAGCAAATTGACGCAGTCAATAGTATAGTTGCTTCTATGATTTAAATCTAAAAGGAAATTGCCTCAGATGTATAAGCACTATGTCTTGTGTATCACGTCTTTCGAACCAGTGTGGTGAAAGAAACGTAATTAAAATTTTACCAATAATATGATTTTTATAAAGTAAATAGTTGTTGCCCGCGGATTCGTTTGCTTGTTGTTATCTCATTTCTCCATACAAACTTCAACGATCAGAGGTTTAGGAGTGAAAAGGTAAGAGACAAACAGACTAGGTTTCACTTATAATAATAGATTCAGGGGCAAGTTCTAACATGGATTGTGTGAAGGATGACATGAGTAAGAAAAGAGTGAGTGTTGAGATGACGGCTGATAGAGGAGAATGGAAGAAGAACACATGTTGTGCCGACCCCACTAATGTGGGAAAAAGGCAGGGAGATGATGATGATGATGGGCAAGTTCAAACAGAAACTAGACATTTTATAAAACAACTCATGTGTGAGAATTCACAAACAAAATCCAAATTCTAACAAAATAACAATTAGCCACACACCCGGCAAATATACGGCGTCTAATGAATTCGTAATCTCCGTAATCTGTTCAATGAGATATGGCGTTTTGCGAACGGCAAACAAATTAAACCCAATGTTGCCCAAAAATTAATTTATCACGACCCGACTGGAGTAACTATCCATTGTGTGGCCGAGGCGCAGGCTTTTGTTTGGAATGTGGCGCACGAAATTAAATATTAAATAGTCTGGATTGTGGTCACACTTTTTGAAACAGCTTTTTTGCTTAGCCAATGCTAGGCACATCCCTGGTATAAAATCAAGGACGAGTTTACCTAGTGCTTAGTACATAATTTTATTTTCGTTATTTAATTTTAAGAGCTACTGTGATAGGTAGTACCTATCATTGCTGCTCAATCAACTACTACACAGTTTATCTAACTTTTGCAGTTCTCATCGTTCTTCTGTAATGAGTTTTTCTGTGTACTTTGTTTGAATAAACAATTTTGAATTTCCGACATTTATACAAAGATATTTAGAAAATTACCTAGTCATTTTGGGAAATCGTCATTTTAAGATTTGTTCAAATCAATATTAGTGTATAAAAGCAGTCATACAGATCTGAAGCGTAATTCTTGCCCAAAACTACAAAATATCCAAATAATAAACAGCTAGGCAACTTTAAAATAATCTGCGCATATTCTCCGGAAATCTGCGACACGACACAACATCGCAACGCTTCGCGACACCAAAGCCACGTTAGCGTCGAATTTACTTTCAACTCCAGCATGGATTCTCTGGAAAAAGAGCAAGTATTCTGACAGTGTCCGGCGCATATTAATCACGCCATCTGGCGGCCGGACCCAAATTAAAATATCCGGTCCATCCCAACACTTGGCGCTAATAGCCGAGAAATGGTGAAATCTCATTTAAATATCAAATCTGCTTGTGGTAAATAAAGGTTTAGGGTGATATTTAAATGCTCATGCTATTTTGACACAAGATATAACTTTAAGCCCCCTCGCAGACTGCAGACTTTCTATCGGCCGATAGTTGAGACGGAATATACTTCGACTCGTAATGAGTATGGAGAAGTATAGCCCGTCTCAACTATCGGCCGATACAAAGTCTGCAGTCTGCGAGGGGGCTTGAAAGCCTTACAGCCGGTTTCTCGAACGATGAAGATGATTTGATCTTAAAATTAACTAGTAATGTTGTTTTTACGAAGAGAGTTAATAGGCACCTTCTGGGTAGGTTCGCTTCATCGTAGACCTCATTCTTGCCTATATAAGTTTCGAGGTCAAGAGACCCATTCATCATTAAACAAAAAGAAATTGGTCAAATCTCTTGACAATGTCAAGCGGCTTGCAACTCATGTGGACTGAGGATCACTTTGCTGAAAATGCCTGAAAATATTTTCAGGATTTTAATGTTTAATTTTTATTGTGAAATTGTGCTATAATACTAACTGATTTACTCATATAAAACTTACGTAAGTATTTTGATTTCATTTTACATCAGACTCTAGTACTAAAATTGTCTCTGAAATAACATATTTACATTTGCAGTGAGCAATTAATCCTAGCTTGTAGGAGACATAAGGGTGCCGGTTCGATGCCCACCGGCCCCTGTCTCAACCACATGTCTTGTTTGTTCAAACATTGGCGTCTTGAGAAACGATCACCGTCACTTTATGACCGACATTAACGCGCAGACGTTTCTGTAACATCTAATGAATCACCAGAGTGACCCTGCTGAATAAGTGCTTTTCGAAATTTGACTTCTCGTAAGTCAAGAAATTGTGAGGAATTATAAAAATTAAACATGGATTATGGTCGTTTTATCGCGCTTTTGGCATAATGGAAATCTAAGCTTAGAATTCAGGTGGAAAATTCTCATGTCGTGATACAGTTATGGTAGCGTCAATTCAATAGAAGAAATGCTGAGACGTCAGAAGCGATCCGCATTTTCTGACGTCATCAGTATTTTTTCTATAGAACAATGACGGCGCGGACATATGTGCGATCAGCTTTACTCGATACAAAAAAGCTAGTTTAACTATTACAAAATGTATCTTTCCACATAATACAGAACATTATTAAGGTCGATTTGTTTTTAAAATCAGTGCTTAAAAAGTTAACAGTATGACAGTATGAACTAAACTAAAAATTGTTAGAATTGTGAATGCAAAAAATAGATACTTGTGCCGCTTCGAAGGGCATAACGCGAACTGTACCTATACTAAGTAGAAAGTCAGTCAACTATCGCAGCTGACTGTACATCATGTGTCTGAATGCAGTCGGTTACATAGCTATGCCCCGTCCGCAGGCACGATAATAATTAGGGAGCACCTCCGCGCCGCAATTAATTCCATCGCCCGTTGCGGTGAGCTGTCGCGCGCAACCCGCGCCATACTTTGATTAACCCGAATTATGCGCTTGGCCTATTGGCGCTTGAAGCCTTGAATTTGCCTTGATACAGGACTTAGAGTGTTTGTGGCACTCTACTTTGTCAGTGTCATTCTGGTTTGAAAGAACTCAAAGTCAAAGTCAAAAAGCATTTATACAGTATGACCGCTGGGATTACTTTGAAACGTCTTAAAACTAGGTGATTTTACTCCTGTTCCTTCGCGACCAGAACCGTGAAGAATCAGGGCAACAAACACGGTTTGGGGCCTAGCTTTCTTTTAGGTGATCCATCTTAAATCTAAACTTATGCATACTGAGTTGGTACCTACCAATTGCTTAAATTATATAATACAATGCAAATACATTGAGCACACATCAGCCGTCGAGGGGCAGAGCCACATCAGGCCACGCGAACTACTTTTTTCAACTGTCACTAGACTGTAGTAGAAGAAAAAGCTAGTGTCCCATTGACTCTCTTTACTCTACCTTTCCCTCTAAAAGGGCAAGGATATGCAGTTAGTTTCTACCAAAAAGGAAGCCAAATAAATCACAAACGCTAATCTCCAATCGTTCGCAACAAAACGATCAGAATACCAATATGAACCTCGCATGAAGATATTAAAGATCCGATTATTCTACACCTTTACCTGAATACTTAATCGTAAGTAATCAGTATTCGCAGAGAGTTCGAGGCGGGACGATAAGCCCGGGATCCCGGGATGCCGGGATACTTGTGACTAATCGGCGGGATTCAGCCGCGTCTCGCGATAATCCCGGACAAATTATAGGGGCGCTTATTACCGAGGCTTGTGATCATTATTTAACACACAGTTGAGGTGGGTTTATGTCTTTTTGAGGAAAGGAGAATTGAATGTTTCGTATTTGGGAGTTTTTATTGATGACGTTTTTATCAGGAAAACATACAGCGTCTTACCATAGAACGTGACATAAAGTTATTCCACCGAATAAATCAAGAATAACCATACATTTTGACAGTTTACACTCCGGAATAACTTTATGACACGTTCTAGGGTAAGACGCAAGATGTTTTGTTTTGTATAGTTGTAACGTCATAGATTTCAAAGCATTTTACTGTGAAACTTGTGAAGACCAGTCTGGTATTTTATCATGACCAAGCCTAAGTCAACTAAAAACATTTTTGAAGGAATAAGGATTAATAAATAATGCTGGACATTTCACACTGCATCATAGAGCCCCAAACTAAGATAATCAGATAATCAATGTATTGGTAATGAAATCATTACAAGTCAGGGATAAAGCAATATACATATAAATTATTATAATGAAATTAACTAAGTTCATTTGATTTAAAAATCTAATAAATTAATTATTTTGATAATTACATTCAATTAAGAAACTCCTCCACACTGTAGAACGCCTTCTGGATTAACCAAGATTTAAGTTTTGTTTTAAAAGAGGTCAAGCTTAATGCAGAAATTATGTGATCTGGCAGGTTATTGTACACACTGGGCCCCAGCACATGTGTCAGTCTCTCAGATTTAGTAAGTCTGTGGGCTATCGCGGAGAACTTGGCAGCACCACGCGTGTTGTACCTGTGCTCATCTCCACGCTTCTTGAATTTAGCCAGGTTTTGCCTTACATACTTTCTACACTATTTTTATTGTTTCTATTGTATCTACTTTTATTGAAGTTTTAGCATGTAAGTACCTACTATATTTGCATTTCTTTATATATATTTTGTTCCTTTTCTATGATATTGTCTTTTTAATGGTCCATTTTCGTATGTAAGTACCTATTTAGTTTTGTATTATTCAAGACTTTTAGTTCTTCTATTGTTATTCTTTTTTCTATGTTTAAGCTTTTTGTACACCGCCGTTTTTCTGTTATATCTTTTCCAGTCCATCCAAAGGTTGTCTGGAAGAGATCGCTTTTAGCGATAAGGCCGCCCATTGTACCTACTTGTTATTTTGTGTTCCTGTTATGTTTCTTCTGTGTACAATAAAGTGTTTATCTATCTATCTATCTATCTACTTTTTCTTCTTCTTTAGCGTCAATGTTTTAAACCATTTTTTCCCAGTATGAGGCCACCCCAACTGCTTGTATTATGTTAACCAGATAACTGATATACTTAACAAAAAGTATATAAGTAACTCATATATTTTTGTTTTGTACCTAAATACATATACAGGGCGTCCCACGGATATGCCACATGGAGGGAAAGTACCTTAAATATTGTAGATGGAACATTTTACTGAAAGAAGACATTATTTGAATTTAAAATACAATTTAAACTGCATTCATAGATATTTAAATAATTACATGGTTGAACCGGAAATCGAACCCATTACATGAGAAAAATAATCACCCTGTAGCTTTATCATACCGATCGAAAGGCTTCATATTAAGGATTATTTTTTGCTAAATAACATAGTGTCACAAATAAAAGGAAGACCATGAACTTTAACATTTTAAATACAACATTAATCAATTTATAAAATGCTCAAAATGAGTCCCTTCCTTTCCTGTTGAATACAAAGTCGCACTCTTTTGATTATTTCGCTCCTGTCGATTTTTTGATCTTGCTGTAGTGGATATTTAGAATAATAGGTACTTCTAAGTTCTGCTTGTAGCTCGTGCACACTTTTATACTGGTTCTTGTAAACGTTTTTTTTACATAACCCCATAAAAAAATCGAACGGATTGATTTCGGCGAAACAAAATTTTCTGAACAAAATTTCATATCAAATGTTAAAACTCATGGTCTTCCTTTTATTTGTGACACTATGTTATTTAGCAAAAAATAATACTTAATATGAAGCCTTTCGATCGGTATGATAAAGCTACAGGGTGATTATTTTTCTCATGTAACGGGTTCGATTTCCGGTTCAACCATGTAATTATTTAAATATCTATGAATGCAGTTTAAATTGTATTTTAAATTCAAATAATGTCTTCTTTCAGTAAAATGTTCCATCTACCATATTTAAGGTACTTTCCCTCCATGTGGCATATCCGTGGGACGCCCTGTATATTGTAGGTACATAGTAAAACCCAGACCCGATATACTTTCAAACACCTAAATCGAAAACTTCCTGCTGATATTGATTATTTTCATACCCACATTTTATGGTTTCCCAAACAAACGCTTAAATAAAAATCGGAAAATGCAAAAAGAAAGGTAAAAGGAAATAATAGCCGATATAAAGGACAGTGTGCGTCACAAAGCCGCATGCGGGCTCCGATATTGACAGTAAATTTCATTCATGCCGCATTAGTGCCGCGCCATCAGACCCAGCTCGCAAACAATGTCTGTACATGATACTGTGTTTGCGACACAGTAACAAAGAATTGCCTGAAAGTTTCTAGATTGAGAAAAAAATTAATGATTTTTTCTTAGAAGTGGCCAGCTTAGGTGGTGGTATGCGTTTGTGGCCAATTCTGGTGACAGAGTTTTACACCGAATTAAAATCTTCATCATGGCTTAGCCAGGACACCTTAACGTGCCCTCCGAAGCACAGAAGTACTTTATTGATAACTAGCTGTCCGTTGCGGTGTTACCCGCGGTCCCTCGGGAAAACATCACTTTCCCGGGATGAAATGTAGGTTCATCAGGGATAATCTAGGATGCTAATGGAGGAAGAATTTTTCAAATACGTCCAGTAGTTTCGGAGCCTATTCAATTCAAACAAACAAACATACAAACTAACAAACAAATCTTTCCTCCATAAAATATTAGCGTTGACTAACTGCGCTCCCGCGGTGTGACCCGTGGTCGCTCGGGACTTTTTCATTTTTTCGGGATAAAAAGTAGCCTATGTCCTTCCCTAGGTAACATTTATCCATGCCAATTTTCAGCCTAATCTGTTCAGCGGTTTGGGGGTGAAAAGTTAACAAACAGATAGACAGACAGAGTTACTTTCACATTTTACACACATGGAAGTATGGATGCCACTAGCTACTACGCACGCTAATTAATTTCCGCTCACTGACCATTTCTTAGCTTGGACGATCTATCCAAAACAACGCAAGCTATATCACGAGCGCTTCGGTCGATGGTTCGATAAGCATGCTCCATCTTAGACCTCACTACTGCTTAACATCAGGCAGAGTGAGGTCAAATGCTGACCTATTTAAGTAAAAAAAAAAAAAAGTTAAAAGTTGGCCTACGTGCGTAATGCTACAGCGTAGCCGCGTAGACCCGGCTACACTTTCGCTACGGTTAAACCGATTTGACAGGACCACAGAGAAATCTGGTTTTGATGTCCAGTTAAACAATGTACTTTTTTGTTGTTCAAATAATAAATAATAAAACAACGTGGAAATATTTTAAGTTTAGTTTTAGAGGTTTCTCTGGAATTGCCCCGCTAGCCATGTTACAAATAGAAATGGAATAGAAATCGAATCGAGAGATAACGCTGAGACTATACCTGCGCCTAATGGCATTAATTGCAAAAACTGCCTACATTTTATGCCAAGTGTCGCGGCACGTGAGCTCTTGGCATAATGTCAGACTGACGATTTACATAGAGCCAGGAACTCACGTGCCGCCATAACTTTTTTAAATATATGCAGTTCTGGTAATTAAATGCCGTAAGACGCAGGTGAAGTTTCAGCGTTATCTGTCGATTCGATTTCTATTCTATTGCGATTTGTAACATAGCCAGCCCATTTCCTAACTAATACGAAACAATTTCAAATAACACATTTCGTACAATAAACAGCAAATCCAAGGAAACATAGGATCTTATTATTTTTTATTTATTTGCCCTATCAAATCCCGGAACAAGTTTTTGTGCCATTCCTCATGTTAAGCCAATATTTGGCGGAGGGAAAGTGCCGGTAATATATCGCCGGACAAACTGAAGTTTATCGAAAGAACGAGAATAACTTTATTATGTAGTGACCGGACGCGGGGGCGCTCCCGGCTACTTGGACACTTGTGGCCACAAGTGGAACTTAAGGAATAGTTTTTTTTTTAATAATAATGCAGGCAACAAGAAACACACAAGAAAAGAAGATAAAAAAATAATGTTCACATTTCACACAGCTTCATTTTGGTCTCAAAGTAAGCAGACCTTGTATTTTGGAAACCACATAACTGTTATAACTACTTTTTATTGAATAAAAACATAACAGAAAACGCCCAGATCAGAAAAAATATAAAATCCCAAAAAATTGCACTCATGTGAGATTTAATCCAATATTTTGGATGCATTTTAATCACTATAGTCTTTTTCACGCCGGAACGTATGCAAGACACATTGAACTTGTTTCGTTTTACGTTGTGTGGCTCACAACAATTTTGAAACAAAAAAGTCAAGAAAAACAAATTAAACGATAAAACATACAAAAAAAATGTTTTTGTCTATTTCCTCTTTAATTATTTCATAAATTATCATAAACGAGCCATAAAATATAAATAAATAAACAATAAACATTTTCTAAAAAACTTCGCCAAATAACAGTACTGAGTAAAATGGAACGTAATCTATTAGAGAGTGCAAAAATGAAAATCGAAACAATTGATGAATCGATAAGTAAAGAAATAATCGTTGGTTTAGTAATTTTGTCTATGAATGAACCTTATAATCGATTGAGATGAATTGATAGTAGTGAAACAAAAATCGATTTTGATAATCTCGATTAAACTTTAGGACATTACTATTAGACTGATTTTGACATTATCTAGAAGTGTCTTGAATACGTTCCGGCGTGAAAAAGACTATAACTGACACATTCAAAGATGGCTACTTAAATTCGTAGTAAATGTGTTATATGAAAAATTTATGAGTACGACAGTGAGACTCAGAAAATCAACAGTAATTCAGTAAATATTTAAATATTTCACAACAATGATTTTAAGAAACGCTTTACATCAAAAAAGTAATAAGCGGTTATGTGATCGAGTGTACCGTTTTGCGTCATTTCTAAAGAGTAGCTGGCATTTCTCTACGATGAAATATGTCGTCCGCTTGCCTTCATTGTAAACACATTTCCTAAATCGTCCTTCAGACGTTACGTTCTATTGTGGACACGGAATTTTCCTTTGTAACGGGAAACATGTATGTTTGTGACGTCATCGGGTTGAATTGATAAACGATAACTCTTTGTTGTTAGTTAAAAAAAAGATTTAGAATAGAATAGAATAGAATATTGCTTTATTGCACACCATGAGAAAAAAAACAACAAATAAAACAGATTTCGCTTAAATATTAAGTGTAGCAATGGGCGACCTTATCGCTAAAAGCGATCTCTTCCAGGTAACCTTTGGATGGACAGGATAAAAATTGACTGATGAGGACGGAGGCATACATAAAAAGCAATGAATATTTTAAAATGAATGAGTAGGCTAAACTTAAATTTAATAAAATGATATAAAAACTGTAATATATACTTAATAAACTTACATATACCTAATAATGACAGAAATACATATATAGACAATACAATAAAATACATAAATGCCTAAACACAATACACTTACAAATATAACAATGGAATAATGATAATAATAATAGAACAACTACAATGATAAGTAATGACGACGAACAAGGTTTTTAAAAATAGTATGCGATTTTGCAAATCTGATTGAACGGATTTTGACGGATCGGTCTGATTTAGATTCTTTTCAAATAATTCACATTAAACCTACATAAGTTATTCAAAATATCCAACTTTATTAGGATACTAAAGATTTGAAAATGCATCCTAAAAAATGACACCACTGCGGGACTTGAACCCATGCCCAATCCGTGGTAACGCTTTATTATAAGCCAATGGGCAGTAAAAAAAAGTAAGTTTGTATAAGTCAGTGGCCAACTCTGGTGACGGAGTTTTTAGATCGCCTGAAGGCCTCCGTCAAGGCTTAACGACGCCGGGACCGACAATTTAACGTGCCCTCCGAAGCACGGAAGCGCTCAGATTAAAATGCCACTGGCGGTCACCCATCCACATACAGACCGTTTAAAACGTTGCTTAACTCGAAATTATTTATGATTATTTATGACATGTAACCATTGACGTTATCAATAAAAATATGAATCGAGTGGTTGAATGTGTGGGAATACATTAGTTATCATTCAAAGCTAAAGAAAAGCTATACACCAGGGGTCGGCAAGTATTTTTAGGTGGGGTCCGAATACTGTGAGAAAATTTTAACGAGGTCCAGAAAAAAACAACTGATAATAATTAAGTGCTATTTATTTATTGTTTTTGCTTAAAATATAATTCAGATTAAGGAAAACACAAGAAGATTAATGTGCGAAATTACACCGACGGTCTTGAGCCACTTTTCTATACTTCGGTTCTCGAGAGGAACAGCAAATACGAAGTGTGTCTTCTAGGTGGGCGTCCGTTAACCTCGAACGATATTTGTTTTTAAAAAAATTCTTCTTCGAGAAAGATGTTTCACATATGTATGTCGAGCCAAACATAGTGGCTAAATTGATAGCTAGTTTTTTAATTTGTATATATATTTTTGGTACATGTTTGGCCCATAATTCTTAAGTGGGGATACCGTTTTATACATTTGCAAAGATACATCTTCTTGGAAATCAATTATCTCCATTTGAAGTGATGCTTTTGACAGATTAAACAACTTGGCAGCCACATCTGTCCATTCTGCCGCTGGATCAACTTCAAATGGCGATTTAAGAAACGGAGTTAGCTTGCCCACCTCTGCAAAATCTTGGAATCTTGTAGCAAATTCGTTCCTAAGATCGGCCAGAAATTTCACAAACACTTCAATGTCTTCTTCAGAGGTCTTTTTGTATTCAAGAATTGTCGGAAAATGAATAAATTCTTGTCTTGTAATATCTTTTAACAAAGATTTATTAGTAGATTATTCACCAAGGGGATAAAGCAGTGTATTATGTCACGGGCGCCATATTGAATCCCAAGCGCATCGAAGGATTCTTTAGTTAACTCCCGAGCGACAGCGAGGGAGTTATTGACTAGAATCCTGAGACAGCGAGGGAGTCAAGAGCGCCCAAGACTAAGACAGCTTTATCCTCGAGGTGAATACTCTACTTTTCACACATAGGTAGGTACTGCGAGAAAAATAGTGAATACTTACACCCAGAAAATAGCAAGCAAGTCTAATGAACAGGTTTTATAGGTAGAATAATAATAATCTGTTCGTTTTTTTTATTCAACCTACACTGCCCCACTCCTGAGCAAAGGTCTCGCCTAATTCTTTCCAACCATCTCTCTTCTTTGATAGCTCCCACCACCGACTATCGAATGAGTCGAGGTCGTCATTCTCAAAAAATATTTTATTGAGGTCGTCCGTTTATTTTCAAAAAATATTTTAGCATTAATATGCAACAACATTAGATCGCTCAATAGTTTGGAGGCATTAACCACACTATTTCCTTATATTTGAATAAATTCTACTTGGTGCAGGTCTCTATGGTAAACATTTTCATAGAAACATCAAAAATCAATTCGGAAGAAAAAGATTAGTTGCCTAATTTTTTCTTTTTTTTTCGTATAAGTTCTATTTGGTGTGGACTCAATAGTAAACATTTTAATAGAAATGTTGAAGTTCGAAATTCAAATCTCATTACTTATCATTTCACATGAGGTTCAGAGGGAGAAATGAAATCCTATACAACTTTACCTCCCGCCGGCCATTTTGTTTTTAGGAGGGAGAAACGAGTTACTTTCTTTAAGGACTGTGAGTCGAAAAATTGTATGGTTTTCGAGAACCGGGTGTGAAAAAATATTTAAATTACATCCCTCATAAATAATTCGCACACACGAAACTGATCGCTCTGTTAGTCACGCACACTGTTACACCCCGCATAGAACACAAACAAAGGCCAAGCGTCCTGTGAATTTACCTATTGCAATAACTGTACAACACATTATAATATTTGGCGGTCCGAGGTTCGGCCTTTCGCGGTCCGCAAACGGACCGCGGTCCGCCTGTTGCCGACCGTTGCTATACACACTTGAATTTTGGACATCTCTTTGTTAAGAAATACAGGTAGATATGAAATGTCCAATAAAGTTTCATTTGCTGTCCACTCCAGATACTGTTCGGTCCATTGCACATATTCAAGACGTTTCGCTCAGAATTTAGATGTAAAAGGAAATATTTGAGGAAAATATTCTGAAATTCTACTAAGTAATAATATAGTTTGCGAGTGTATGTGTCCCTTATATACTTTCATAATACATTATACTTCTTGTCATATAACAACGTTCTGTCGAACAAGTGTGGTGAAATGCGCATCAAAGAAGCTTCTTGCACACAAATAAGTAATTATTCTACGGTCACTATTATAAGTGACCAGACGAAGTGACGGCAAGAGCAAGGCTTCGACCGATAAGGATATTTTAAATGATTTATACAGAATCTTAATCTTAGTTTGGGGCTAGATGATGCTGTGTGAAATGTCCAGCATTATTTATTTATTTAATCAGAAGACAACGTATACGGTCTACTGATAACGGGACTATGGTATGAGGGAATGTCTAGCTTCATATACCGTTAGTTATGTTCTTCAAACCCATCCCATGTCCGATGTAAAGTACAAAGTGAGCTCGCTGTCACTCGGGGCGACGGGTCCACTCTTTTGAACATTTTGTCAGGAATAAGGAATATGCTTATCAGATATTATGGATACAATGTTGAAGAATTTTTATAAAATTGAAGTACTTTTTGTTGGAAAGGCCGTCGGAATTGATATCGGAAAGAACCCGATAAAAAGTAAGGTGTACGTTGTTAGCTTCCGATCTTGAATTCTATTCCACTAATGTCCCACTTTTCACTATCCCACTAATATATTAAAGCTGAAAAATTGAGACTTTATTTAGGTTTTTGTTTGTGTTTCAATCATGCCTAAACCAGTGAACCGATTTGGATGAAACTCGGAATAGGCGTAGATAGTGACCTGGAAAAGCATATAGGCTATTCAAAATGTTTGTACTACGCTGACGAAGCCGCGCGCAGATAGTAAGTCTCAAGAGCTAGGTAATTCTACAGGTGTTGTGTGACCAGTACATTCAGTTGGCTTCAAAAATGTTGCATGGCTACTACGAGTATAGCCTTCAACATATTTTATGGAATTCCTTCACTAACCCTATGATATAGTAACGTGCAAACAATATAGAGCGGGAGCACGTGTTAACAACGCCATAACAACGAGGCTAACTGCCTAAGTTAGGGCGTTTTGTAAAATATGACGCCGTGTGAAACGACCCTTATCGTCCCGTTGATTTTTTCGCGGACTTTTCCTGAAATATTACATTTGGTTATATTGAGTTTTTATTGTTGTTTTGACACAATAGAGGGTAAGTATAGGGAAGTAGCTTATAAGTAAGAACGTACCATTACTTAGTTTAATTTTAAGTTTTTTTTATTTTTTTCAACATATTATTATGCGATATATAGTGAAAGCTGTTGTATACCTACTGTAAATTGTTATATATATCAGAAATGTGTATTTACTATAATTTATATTTGGAAATGTTTTAATATATATGATGTGGTATACTAATAAATAAATAAGTACTTACAACGCCTTGGACTCAAATAAAACCATTTGTACTATTTTTTAAGCTTAGCGAATACTCAGTATTTGCATCAACTTAACTAAATAGGTCGATAAAAATAAGTAAGTTCGTATGAGTCAGGGGCCAACTCTGGTGACGGAGTTTTTAGGCCGCCTTAAGGCCTCCGTCATGGCTTAACGACTTAAATAGCCGGGACCGACAATTGAATGTGCTCAGATGAAATGCCACTGGCGGTCACCCATCCACTTACTGACCGTTTCAAACGTTGCTTAACTTCGACGATCTATCAAGAACGACTAAGTAAGCACGACAACGAGCGCTTCTAATAGGTCAATGACCTCCGAATGAATGATTTTAGCCTCGACGAAAGCCTGAAACTCGATCTACATGCCACTAACTTGTACGATCTTAATGCAAATTAAAACATTTGATATCATAAAATGGTAAGTTGCATATTCAATATTAGGCACACACTATTCATAACCAACATACAAAATTTTAACATGTAAATCATATTAAAATACATAGAAAAGTTTACTTTTTATAAGCAAAAGCGAACAGCGTTGCAAAGAGCACGTTATCCTGAAAGAAATCTCTTTTATGAAACAACTTTGTTTCAAGAGCGTAATAATACTGTCATAAAACACGTAAGTTCGTACAGCGCAGGTGCTAACGACATTTTATACTCTTTTTGCACGAAAGGGTAAGCAGTAACTGTCAACTCGAGTTGGTACAAAATCGCTCTGTAAATATGTAATTTTCGATGGAAGTACAAAAAGTTACAGTGATAATTTCTTGTTTGAAGAAAATAAGAATACCTCTTTGCTTCCTACTGATTTTTCTCGTAAACAAAAACATATAAAAACATAGGTTCATAGGTACAACCTCAGAATAATATTAGGCCGCGTTTCCATAAGCAAGACAACTTCCGTGAGAAATGACATTCAGCAGCTTGCAAGAGTAAACTACTTAAGTAAAACTCATGAAACTATAGTGAAAGCATCTGCATTGTCAGACAGACTGTCGAACATATCTCTAGTGGCTATAATACCGTCGATTTCAAGTAAAAACACATCATTAGATGTTGATGAAAAACTCTATAGATAAAGATTTTAAATGCATCCCAAAAATTTGTGCGGCTAACACTATAAGACCGGTAAAGATACCGGATTCCCGGAGACCCAAATTCATTGCTCTCCAGTGTATTTGCCGAACTATTCACCGAACTAGTATTTGGATAGAAGACGACAGGCGATGACGGGCGAATAGACCCTCTACACGTTCGTCACCGTCGGCATTCGTCTATCTTCGCCGAATATGTAGAGGGCTAGATGTTTTATACAAGCGTCAATTGGCATGATTTATCGTCAAAGCAAAGAATAAGCGAATGAAATTGTTGAGAAATCTACAATGAGTTGCCAAGTAAACACCGGAAAAATGATCGCGTTACAAAGCACTCCTTCGGATTCCTGGTCAAAGTACGTGAAGCCTCATCATACCAACTAATTACGAAAAAATACTCGATACTCGCCTTTGAACTTTTTCTATTGAGAATTCCGAGTTTTTACCAAAACCTTAAAAAGTTGAAAGTTCGGACAATTGACTCGGAACTGACAATATCAATTTCTCAAATGTAAAGTTATGATTATTACACAACTTTACAAAATTTATGTAAATTTTTTCTTTGTTTATTTTCTTTTGGAACTGAGTTTATACGGCATCAAATTAAATAATTATTTAATTGAATTTCTTTAGCAGATTTGCTATCGACAATTCATTGACTTCTCTCGTATAGTAAAAAACTACTAGTATTATTACGCTTGGTCTCAAATACGTCACACCTACACGTACATCATACTTCACCCCGATATTAAAGGGGTTCCCAATACCCAAACCAACTAACATAAATTGCAGCATTAATTTTACAATTCAAATGTAACAATTTAATAGAGGCACTTAGTTTTGTGCCGGCGGCGCCTGCCTCGCTACTGCTTACCCCTACCGCTAAACAAATTTGACAGCTTCAAGTTAGCCTAAGTTTGTGTACACGTATGCAAAGATAAACGGCCTCCCCTTAAAATCATCGTCCTCCTTACTCGTATAGAAATAAGGTATGTTTTTGCATACCCTGTTGGACAATACGAGTTCCTGAAGATTCCCTTTGGCATTAAAGTTGCGTCGGTCTAGTTAGCATTGTACCCACGTTGAAACAAGTTGTCATGATTATTAAGGTGTTTAACGCTGAGACGTGTGGTTACCTTAAGATTGGTGAGTACGGGCAGGGTCTTGTAAAACTTTGGAATTATTTACTGACTAATGAATACCTACCTAAGATCGAGAAATCCAGTAGGTAACTAGTTTTATTGTATTTCTAGCTGTCCGTTGCGGTGTTACCTGCGGTCCTCGAGATAACATCACTTTCCCGGAATAAAATATAGCCTATGTTCATCAGGAATAATGTAGGATTCTAATAGTGAAAGAATTTTTCAAATCGGTCCAGTAGTGTCGGAGCCTATTCGATTCAAACAAACAAACAAATTTATAATATTAGTGTAGATAACAAGGTCATTACTATACAGGCGTATCATTAACTATAGGTTGTTAATGTAGGTAACTTTTACAATCTCAAACGGACTAGCTTTGACCGTTTTGTATTTACCCAAAGAATTTTTGAAATCATTCTCAATACTCACACGCTGTATAAATGCCTCCGCTTAAGTTTCGCACCCGCAGGGTAAGATTACGTCAGAACATCTAAGTCAGAGATTTAAGTTTCGAATTTGCATAGAATACATAAATTCATACCGCAAGTTAACTTTCGACGCTCTGCTGTGCACGCTTGAGAGTAAACTGAATCTCATGAATGATTAACATACTTATAGTTTAGAATTTCATCCAGCTTTGTTAAACGAACTGTTTTAGCTTCAACTGAAACTATAAACAAGGAAGTATGGAAAATAACTCGTACACTCTTGTCTTGTATATTGGTAAATGATAATGATAAATGATTTGAACGAACACATGTGATAGAATAAAGTCTTAAAATTAGATTTGTCCATTCTATGTCCTGCCAAAATTTGAGGCATGCAAATTTTAGTAGTTATCTAATTCATTGTAAGTAATTTAATTTAGTAGGTACATATGTTAATGTCATCGGTAGAATCGAAATAAATTAAGGCGTACATTAACATTTACTTTTTAGTGCTCGTTTCCAAGATAACTTAATCAGATTGAAAAGACGCTTTTATTCTCTCTTAACCGGACATTTTATTGAAAGCTTTGTGAAGAAGTTCCCTAAGGTACAGACATTCTAGCAGTTTAGATGTCCATATAGCCTGACTGCACACTTATCCGCACCGCACGCGCCGCAGTAATTTTTCTATACAAAAAATAATGATGACGTCAGCAGCATTTTCTCTATTGAATTGACAGTTGCGCACGTTCGGCTCGGCTGAACTGTGCGACCGGCCTTACACCTCTAACGTAGAGGAAAGTTAGGATAGGATGACACACAATATCCTAGAAAAATAGTAAGCAAAATCGCGGGTAAACGGTAAAGTACAAAGGACTTTAAAATTTAAAATGGATTATCCAACTTATTTATAAATGTTACAACATGTTCAACTAATTGGAGCAGACATGGACATATACAATTTCATAAGTACAGCATGTTTTCCGCCTGAACATCAGAAATGGTAATTATCCGATGATTATTAAATAAAATCCGCGAAATTTTCGACTGCGATCTGGAAAAACGCGGGATTAATTCTGATTTAAGCTCCACGGGTTGGAACTCAGAGTAAAAAACACCCCACTGCGGCTCTGATGTTAAAAGATGTAAGTATATTCCAGACTTGATCTCTCTCCTTTTCATTTTTTTCTTTGTTTGGCATTGTTTCTTGTTGACAATGAACTTTTTCTATCTTTTGAGAGAACTGATTGTATATTATTAAGAATTAGCTGCGCTCCCGCGGTATCACTTGCGGTCTCTCGGCATTTTTTCGGAATAAAAAGTAGCCTTTGTCCTTTGTATGTGTTTTGTGTGGTTGTTGTGTTGGGATATAAACTTTATCGATGCCAATTTTCAACCTAATTTGTTCAGTGATTTGAGCGTGAAAAGGTAACAATCAGATGTAACGGAACGTTTTCTTAAACGCTGACTAGCAGAATTTAGAAGACAGACAGTACACAGACAGACTGTCACATTTATATTATTAGTATGGAAAATGTTTTTTTAAATATCATTGACTGGCATGGTGTAGACAATTTTAATATTTCACGCACAGTTTATTCTGCTGTAAAAGCGGCAGCGTGACTAAGTGTGAACATCTTTTAGACAAAGTTCATACACAACACCATCTCTCATACCATTCCTCTGGTCAGTACCATTTAAATTCACATAAATAGTCCATGTCATGGCGTCGGGCTGCCTTTATCAATTACAGTGTGGTCCAGCGCCGAGTTCCACGTCAAAAAACTCAACCGGAACGTTACAAGCCCACTCGTTTATTATTTACATTGAAAAGTGCGTTACATGGCCTTTTAAAACGGTTTCTGCAATGTTTTAATATGGAAATTCATTTTGATCAAGGCAGTTTAGGCGCGATTTGTAAATAGATATCAATGTATAGAAAAATAACACTACACCACAATATGCCCAGCAATAATAAGTATGAACAGCAAATCATATTTTAGAAGTGTAAACTTCGTTAGGTGCGTTGGGCATTTTTGAGATTGGAAAAAACCATTGAACTCGCGACACTGTAATCGTTACCGTCGGTTACACCTCTGTATATAAGTATCTGCTATTCTAACCTCAACGCTTTATGTAACGGTGGCCTATCGGTTCATAACTCGGCTTATGGCGGCTGAAAATTTTTTTTGAAGCTTATAACCGTTACCGACATCTCGTTTAAGTTTTCACTACTCATAAAGAACCGTAACCAACTTAAAATCCCGTTTAAAAAACTTCTTAAAAGCTTTCTCGTTCTCTATGCTATTTTTTATTAACCTCTCAAAGAAAAACATCAAACTACACACTTATAAACACTTGAAAAATCATGCCCGCAGGTAATATCTGTACGCTTTGACCAATTTGCGAACGATTGATACATTCCGGGTTGAACGACCCTCGAAACAGCTGGACTCTAGAGCCATTTTATTGCGATGTAATGGACAGATCCAATATTGTATTAAAGTCTATGAAATGAAAAAGAACCTTGATTTAATAAAAAATAATATAACGAAATACAATTTTGATTAAATAATAAATAGTGTTATTGCTGACTTCTTTCGTTCTATTATGTAGTACCTACAAATAATAAGAAGTACTTGTTTCGGGTCTGATTATTGTAGAAATAGTTTAACTATTTTCAAAACAACTTTGTTTCCATACGTTTATAAAAACTGGAAATTTTATATTTTTACGGGCCGAAAAAAATTACGAAAAAATCCATGTAGGTTTCACAAAATTAATTATCAGCCTGCAAATGGAGTGCATAATGAATTTAAACTCTCCGCCAAAATGCGGCGACCGCACTTTTAATAAAAATTGTACGTATATTAATTGCAAGTGACATAACATCCGGAATATTTGCTCATTGCCAAGCGAACATGATAAATTGTAAATTACATTGAATGCGCGTTTGGTAGCGTGCTACGTTGTGTAAAGGATAGGAGGCACCTACGAATTTTATGAGCAGTTGCGGCTTGTTTTATAAACTGTTTATAGAGTTGTGCATTTGATTAAAAATAGTTTATGGTTTATGAGCCCTCACATATTCGTAAACGATAGACGAACATTCGCCGAATGTGTACAGGGACCATTTAGGTGCTGGGCAAGCTTATTCTACATCAAACAATGTCAAAAGTACTACAAAGTCCCGTTGGTGTGTATAAATTAACATATGACATTGGGGTTGATATCTTTACGAGATGATTTTAGTAAAAACAAAAAAAATGCCTTATTTTTTTATGGGGTGGATTGCAAGTAAATTAAGATTTTGTAAAACTTTGTCGTGTTGCTTTTTTTCCCTAGTAACGCTATACAACTTCATATTTCGAATAAAAATGTTTTAAAACAATGTGATGGGCCCTCAGTACACTCAGCAGTGGGATATTATCGACTGCGGATGATGATGATGATGATGGGCCCTCTACATATTCGCCGATGATAGACGAATGCCGACGGTCACGAACGTGTAGAGGGCCTCATCGCCTGTATTCGCCTGTCATCGTCTATTCAAATAATAGTTCAGCGAATAATTCGGCGAATGTGTAGAGTGGCCGTGATAGAGAATTTTTTCACATGATCCATCTATGCTTGCCAATGTAAACGCACTCAGCTTAAATTTTAAAACGGGGAAACATTGGAAATGAAATTCAAGGGGAAGTAATGAGGGCATTAAAAATGCAGAAATTGATTAATGCACTGTTGACGGCAAATATGTGCTGGGCCATTACAGCGTCGAAAGTGGCGTGTACTGTAAGTGGTGTGTACTGTACACGTGATTTTCTTGCTTTATTCAGACCAATACTTTTGCACTTTTTTGTATGGTATTTGTAATTGTTTGAATACTTTTGGCAAACCCATTTGTTTTGTTCAATACAAAGGTTTGGTTTGGAAAAGATCAACCATAAGACTGACCATTCACGGTCAGTGATGAGAGTTCATGAGTTGATGATTTAGAATTCTTATGAATAGAAAAGTCACACGTAGGGTAAAAATATGGTAACAAATTTTAGAAAACAATTTTGCAATGTAAATAATACCAGTCTCACTGATTTATTGTTTAAGAAATTCGTTTATCTTCAAGCCACTAATAGGTAGGTTTATCTTTATTCAGTTGCTCAGAAATTAGCGAGTTTGTTCATTCTACCCTCCTTCCAAAAAGGGTTAGATAATAATTTAAATTAAATTTATGGCGATGGTTTTTGAGATTCATTTCGTTTGTCGTTTGCTTTGTTTTTTTTTGCGGTTACTCGCCATTTGTAACAGACTCTTCTTTTTGAATAATTAACCGACTGTATGTTTTTTTTTTTTTTGTATCATGTTACGCGATTACTCCGCCAATTGTGGCCCGATTTTCAAAATTATTTTTATGTTTAAAAGGGTATACTCCAGAGGTGGTCCCATATAAATTTTATTCCTGAGGGTTTGATAGTTTGCCCGTAAAACTCTAAAAACCTTCCCTCCTAGCCATTGTAAATCGAATCGACAGATAAGTCTAAGACTCTATGCAATATGTCAAATTGACAATTTACTAATGCCAGGAACTCACGTGTCGCGAGACTTGACATAAAATGTATGCAGTTTTGGTAATTATTGCCTTTAGACGCCGGTGGAGCCTAAGCATTATCTGTTTAGCATTATTTATTTCTTTCTTTCAAGCTGATCTGATGATGGAGTCAAGAGCTGTTCCAGGGAACTCCTCAGACAATAGGCCGATTGAGTTGAAACTCGGTTCGTAGATGGAGTATCATCTAAAATTTTCAAAAATGGTGACAGCGAGCTGATCTGATGATGGAGGGAACTCCTCAGATAATTGACCGATTTAGTTGAAACTCGGTTTGTAGATCAAGTATCATCTAAAATTTTAAAATATAGTGACAGCGAGCTGATCTGATGATGGAGAATGGAACTCCTCAGTTAATAGGTTGATTGAGTTGAAACTCACTACATCGGTCAAGTTTCATCTACTAATTTGAAATATGCTGACTGCGAGCCGATCCGATGATGGAGAACGGAACTCCTCAGAAAATAGGTTGATTGAAATGAAATTTTGTACTTACATAATTTCAATCAGATCACGATAATCCATTAAAAGCTTGTACTTGTTGATATTAAAAAAAAACTTATTCTTATTTAGATTTTTATGGATGACTTATTGATTCCCTGAGTCACGCCGTGTGTAGTGTCGAACATTGAAGTCGGTTTTTCTTTTTATTTTAAAACGTAATTATTTTAATAC
The DNA here is from genome assembly GCA_963565295.1 of Epirrhoe alternata. NCBI lineage: Eukaryota > Metazoa > Arthropoda > Insecta > Lepidoptera > Geometridae > Epirrhoe > Epirrhoe alternata. The sequence continues at coordinate 2,526,897 of OY751381.1, read as the reverse complement.
TTTTTTCCATATATTTTTTTTACCCGAATACGTCAGGAGGGCATTATTATTGCTCACGGTTTTCACAAATTACTAAGTAGGCAATATTTAACGTTGTCAACATAATATAAAAATTATACAAGAGCCACAAGCACTTTTGAAACGTGTAAATTGCAGTAATTCTGCTTGCTTTTATACAACTTTAAAAGTATTCCGCGAAAAGCATTCCATGATTTTTAACGGAATGCGCAAAAACAAACCGGAAAGAATTATTTGACTAAATCGGTGCTTTCAACAAAGCATTCAAATTCAAAAGCTAGGCATAGTTTTCTGTGAGCACGAAATCTGCCTGCATAAGTTGTGCGGTCAGCTAGTTCAATGCAGAAATATTACTACAAGTAGACATAGACATAGACATAGACATACGTTTATTCGCAGCTGTACAACAATTTTTACAAAAAAAGGTACCAACAGTGAACACAGAAGAAAGAGAAAAGTACAAAAGCCAGCTGGCAATTAGGTACAATATAATTGAACAGACTAACAGACAAAGAACAACTTATTTATTATTATTTTATTTATTTTATTTTAACAGTTTCAGGAAAATTTACAGCTAGGTAAGAACAATACTAGTTATATAACAATACGTATAAATACATATTCAAATGGAAGGCCAATTATAAATTTTCACAAATAGGTTTGATAAAAGGTAGGTTATGAAATTTAGTGATGTGGACGGCAGAATATAACAATAGAAAGTTTAAATAAGCAAATCAAGAACAAAAACTAAAGAAAGAAGACACAATAGAAACAAATTATGTTAACACAATAGAAACAAATTATGTTACGTTAATCGCTATCAAAAAAGAAATTGCCATGTAAAAGTCGCTTCAATTTGACAACGCTAGTATTAAACAAATCTACATCAATTTCAGATCTCGCCAAAGCATTAAATGATGCACACGCTCTCATAACAAAAGTATTTTGCCTGTAATTTGTTCGAACTAGAGGTACATTAAGCAAATTAGGATTTCTCAGCGCAGCCTTGCCAGTACACTTTTTTTAATTTTTATAATTAAAAAAAGTGTGCACATGCAAGGCGTGTACAGCTAAGCGAAAAGTCTTGAGCTCAGCATGTGCTGTGAACAAGTTCACCGCGCTGATTTTCAGCTCAAGGCTATTATTATTAACAACTTATTATACAAGTGAAATATTATTTTATTTTTCCACTTATTTTTTCTACCTTTGCGCTCTACCCACTAGCGGTTGAACCGCGGGGCGGCTAGCCGCGTGGCGGGCCGCTTTTCCAGTTTAAGTATGCAATCGCTCATTTTACGCACCTAACCGCCACAAATATGTACCTGCAATCTGCAAATATTGTCTCTAGTTTAAGTTTTTTTTTATGATGAATGGGTCGAATCTTGACCTCGAAACTTACATAGGCAAGAATATGAACAAAATACACGTCGAAAAAAGTAGTGCGATACCATGGTACTTATAGTTTCTGCTACATGAAGTGTGGGTTCAAACGATACGTACAAAATAATCTCCGTGATAGTATATACGAGTATATTTGATGACATTACTTACTAAATGTATGAAGAATACTAGAATTGAACTAACTCTACCCGCCACCATAACCAAGCCATGTAATAAATCCAAAGAGCGATTTATTAAATTTTTCATGAAGCTGGCCATGTTTTGAGTCGATAAGATTAATAATTCACAAGTTTACGGTGTTTAGTGCGCGAGGCACTAGCGTGGCGCGCTATCGCACCATCTGTATGGCGGTGCATCTACACAGAGTCTGCACTTAATGGACTAGACAAATAAATAAGATTTCGAAAACTGCACTCAACTGAGATTGCACAGTGAATTTCACCCATACGAGATTTGAACCCGCGAGCTTGGAGATCTGTGACGCCGCTTTTGCCGTACTAGGTGGTTTTAAATAAAATCAAATACTGTTAATGTAAATAAAGGTTGCCTGGCAGAAATCGCTTTCAGCGATAAAACCGCCCATTATACTAAGAACTTGTTATTGTTTTAATAATTTTTTGAATTAATTTCTTGGTGTACAATAAAGTGTTCATTCATTCATTCAATGATCCAAGAAATAGATCATCAAACTTTTGGCAACGTATTTTTGTCCACTGCGCCACATAGGTGAATAATACGATGCCCGATCCAGCTGGCTCGCCTCCAGGAAAGCTGGTCCGTTATGACACCTAATATGAGCTGGGCACGCAAGGCTCACTTTATAGCTATAATGGCACGAACTGCTCTGATTTGCGATAGATATGATTCTGTATTAAATTGTTACGTCGGCTCACGAACTGTTCAGACTGATTGCAATTATCTTGTATTAATTCGAAAATTAGGTTTAATGTTCACGAGGCGTAGATATGTTTGTATGATCTGCAAAATATTTATCTCGGGTCTGGGTATAATATGTATTATATGTATATACAAAAAAAAAGGTATGTTACTTACATACCTTTTTTTTAAATATATCTGTATCTGGTTCACATAGTACAAGCTTTGCTTAGTTTGGGGCTAGATGATGCTGTGTGAAATGTCCAGCATTATTTATTTTATATTATGGGCCTTCTGCATATTTGCCGATGATACACGAATGCCGACGGTCACGAACGTGTAGAGGGCCTCATCGCCTGTATTCGCCTGTCATCTTCTATCCAAATAATAGTTCGACGAATAGTTCGGCAAATAGTTCGGCGAATGTGTAGAGTGGCCGTTAGGTGCACTGATATCTCCGTTAATTGTAGACCGGTTTAAGTACAAGGTTTTGTGCCAGAAATAGTCTCTAATAAAAACCAAAATAATCTTATTATAACTACACATTTTATAACTTTTGTAAAATTATAATAATGATTTTCACTTTGATTAGACATATGCTGTATTTGCAGGGTTCAGAAACAACGAGGAGCGTGTAACATACAAAATATTTACTTTTTTATGATGAATGGGTCGACTCTTGACAACGAAACTTACATAGGCAAGAATGAGGTCTACGATGGAGCGAGCCTACCCAGAAGGTGCCTATTAACTCTCTTCTTAAAAACAACAGGGTCGTAGCTCAACGGCAATACAGACGCGGGAAGCTGATTCTAAATTTTTGCAGCGCGCATAATAAAAAAGAGCTTTGAAAGCGCTTAGTTCTAAAAAGTGGAATATCAATCAGGTGTGGATGATAATCAGCTGTGCGTCTGAAGTTCCTGTAAAAGAACGGTGAAGGCGGAATAAGGTCGTGTAGCTCCTGGGCACACTCACCGTAGTACAATCTGTAAAAGACCGACAAACTTGCTACCTCACGACAATGGCTCAGACTGTCGAGTTTTAAATATTGTTAATTTAAGGTGATCGCAATACAACCCACTCAACTGATTGATCACGTCTTCCGCAAGTTTTAAGAGACTTGAATCAGGACAACAAAACTTCGATGAATACATTTGATGCAACAGGAATAATTCCTGATTTCACCAAACAGACCAACAAATGCCTTCTCCAACCGATTTCTGGCCGCAATCCATTCTGTGGATTCCTAAAAAACTGTAATCGTTATGACGTCTGTAATTTCGCTAGTCATACAAAAAAGACATAGACAACGAAGCGCAGTATTTAAATTGCAGCACGTCGTCGCAGGAGTAGTTTTAAATGTATGTTTATCGACCTTTGTGGCGTAGTGGGTGAAAGCCTGCTTGGGACGCAGAAGGTTGTGGGTTCGGACCTCGCGGCGGGTATGTTTGTATGATCTGCAAATATTTATCTCGGATCTGGGTGTCAATGTATAAATGCATGTCTTTACAAACAAAAAATATTTATGTAGTACTAGCTGTCCGTCGCGGTGTTACCCGCGTTCCCTCAGAAAAACTCCAATTTCCCGGGATAAAATATAACTTATGTTCATCAGGGATAACGCAGAATTTTTCAAATCGGTCCAGTAGTTTCGGAGCCTATTCAATTCAAACAAACAAACAAATCTTTCCTCTTTATAATATTAGTATAGATATCAGTTATCTGGTTGCCATAGTACATTAGTTTGGGACTGGATGATGCTGTGTGAATTGTCCAGCATTATTTATTTTATTTATCGATATCTCCGTCAGTTATGGAAAATTTAAAAAAACCTCTTCCTCATTGAACATTGAAGTTGTTTTTTTTTTCAAAGCGTTATTCGTATTTTTGCCCAAAGACTCATCACTTCTTCAGCTGCATTATTACGTTCAGAAACTGACCGTTAATACAGAGACACTTGGTCTGTACTTAGGCTAAGTTCAATCAAACACGGATGTCTGTTAATTAACATTCCGAGCTCAGTATCCTAGCAGGTTTAGTATCCGAACGCTGCCCGTATTTACTCTGGCCTCATGTTCACTTACTAAACCACTGGTTAAGGAAAGTTCTAATCTGAGTTTGAAAAGTTGCGTTTTTCAGCGGTACGTGGTTATAGTGACAAAAAGGCCGTAGTAAATGGAGGCTTTACATGGAAGGATAATTTATAAAATAATTTTTAGAATCATTATTCTCCGCAACAACAATCACAACATGACTACAACCTTAAATGGGCCTCTGTAAACAATTTACCTCCTGTTTCTCCCAGACTAACATCGGTTCGGTATTCACAAACATTACTATGAGGTCTCACAAAGCGCGCGAACGCACAGTGTCCCAAAAATCTACTGATGTTGGGACCCTGTGCGTCCGCGCTTACTTGGAAACGTCAAAGTAATGTTTGTGAATACCGGTGTAAGACAATTCTGACACTCATCAAAAGAAAGCTTCATTTAAACAGTGATTTATTGCTGGTGCACTGTGGCCAGTATCAGCTTCATGCCAGATCATGCGTGCGCTGATCTCGCTCTGTTTGCTGATCGACGGATGCCGTACAAGAGTACAGTTATTGCTGCGTTTTGAATGCGCTGGCTTACTGACCAGTGATCATCATTAATCATTTAGCCCTGGCTTAATATAGATAAGTATAGTTTGCTTACCGGTATCAAAAAATTTTAATGTGACGATAAGGGTTCTGTGGCCGAGCAGTAAGGCACTCCGGCTTTAGTAGGATCGTCTGATCGTTGAGGGTTTGAATACCGTCGGAATCGAACATTTTGAAAAGACTTTTCATTTCTCAAAGTAGGAGAAAGACTTTCTTTTTCTCACTTTTTCTCAAAAGTTTCATTTCTTATAGTTGATCCATATTATGGTAGATCATTATGTAGTAAGAATATCTTACTTTAAGCGTAGAAATAACGCAATAAGGATTTTAAAGAAATTCCCAAAGATACCTATTCCTGTCGTCTCATTATCAGCCCATGACTTTCAAGCCCTAGGCCGTGTAATCTTATCAAAATTACAAAATATAAACTAAAATAGGTCTAAATCTAGGTATTGAAAATAAACACTGTAAAAGACCTCACCCAAAAAATCCCATTCACAAACATTCGCGATCAAACCAAACGCAAAACACAGCAAAAAAGCAGCATAAAGGCAAGCACACACGCGCCAGCACACCGAAATCTCTTTGATTCACGAGTGTTATTTTAATTATAAACATTATTTACCAGGTAATTAACGCTTGTGGCGGCAACAGGCGGTAAATTGGCCACTTTAAATACGGCATAATTAGGATGCAGTTTTTGCAAAAACGAGCTGTGACGAGCTCGCTCGATGTGGAACCACTTGGAGAATAACTGGATGGAAACACACGGGACGCTTTCAACGAGTTTGAACTTTCTCTTGCTTTGAATTTGTAGTGCACTTATTTTTATGATCGCTGGCTCGAAAAACATACAAGAATAAAGTTTGTAAAGGTATTATTAAGCAACATATTCTGCCTGCTTACCATGATCTCGTGGTCATTTTACTGTACTTCACCGTATATAGTTTAGCTCTACAGTGGAATACAGTAAAACGGAATATACTTTTTTTTCTAGTTAGCCCATACTGTCCCACTCCTGGGCAAAGGCCTTTCCTTCACCTTCCAAACTTCGCGATCTTCTGCGATTTTTCACCTATCCTCCCTAAAGGCGTCCAGGTCATCGCGCCAACAGCTAGGCCTGCCTCGAAGTCTCCTGCCATCCACCGGGATCCAACCAGTCACCACCCTGGCCGACCTGTCTGCGGGTGACATGACCTGCCCACTCCCATTTTAACTTGGCAACTAAATCTAAATTCCAATTACAATTGCTATGACATAATGTGGCAACTTCCTAGCTAGGCTAGCTGCATGGCTACACTTACATAACTATCTATATGATAGGTTGATAGTCTCTGTGACAGCTTGGTTAAATTGGGCTTAATAGGCCAATTTCGGCGTAATAGGCATTTTAACGGAGCGTTGGTAAATGTTTGCTAATTAATAGCAGTCGAATTAGCGGTTGCATCAGCAGACCTCTGTTAACGTTTGCAATACCCTTACCAGCTTGACCTTAGTGACCACTATCAAACTAATATAATAAGGCTGAAAGTTTGTGAGTATGTTTAGATGTTTGTATGTTTGTGTTTCAATCACGCCTAAAACGCCTTAACCAGTGAACCTTGAAATAGGCGTAGATAGTGACTTGGAATAGCAAATTCAAAATGTTGGTACTGTTCTTGTGTGGACTGTATGTTGGGTTGCTGTTTGAATATTGATGGAAAGACTTGGAGTAGATTTCACTGAATTTATTTATTGTAGAAAAGCAAAGTTAGTAGAAGTTGCAAGGTGTTACATGTTACATCGTCCGCTGACAATTAGCTGTCATCTTATGTCATAGACAAAACTAGTCTTTACAGATTATAAAATTAAAAATAATTAAAGATTATTGTTGTAGTCTACCAACAGGTACTAAGCGCGTGAAGCTCCTTGAAATAGGCGTAGATAGTGACTTGGAACAGCATATAGGCTATTCAAAATGTTGGTACAACGCGGGCGAAGCCACGCGCAGTGGCTAGTAAAGTTTATGCTTTTCACACTGAAAGCATAATGAACTTGTAGTTTTACATAGAATCTTTTTGGTGGCAGAATAATTATACATATAAGATAAGTGTCCATGAATAGACACTCCTTATCAATAGAGATTCCGCGGGCCTTGATCTCTGGATAGAACAAAGAGTGTGTTATGTGTCTAAAAGTTATAATAGGCACGGTAGTGTCTGCGTGTGTTGGTAATTTTACCGCGTTAAATGTTTTTTAGGTACATGGTACACTCAACTTTCTTTGACATACAAAGATATGTAGATAGATGCCCAAGAGGCTAGTTAGATGCTTTGCTGTAGGTGTGAGCTTTTGTAGTAGGCCGTAGATTTTACTCCTATCCAAGACAAGTTATTGGTACCCCAAAAGCTGGTGCATTTTGAGCCAAATATGCGCTAGCTCTCAGATCACACATCATACCAGACGCCATCAAAGTATAAAGTTCATACATAGGTACGCAGTAAAGTTCTCTTTTCATACAATATTCCCGTTTTCCTCTGTCGCTATTGAAAGCTCACATTGAGATAAGAATGAGAGGTAGTGGTCCCTTATCGGAGCCATTAACTCACCGTAAATAACTGATACATATTCTGTGGCGTATTCTATGGGTTGTACAGTCAACACAAAAATAAGATAACAAAGTTTAAAACATTGTGATTTTTGACACTCTTGCTAGTTGATTATAATGTACCGTGATCATGAAATGATGTATTAAAGAAAAAAAAATTCCCCTTATTTTATTTAGACGTGCAACTCTTTAGACATTTTCAATTGTGTCAAAAAATGAGAGAAAGTGTAGGTATGTACCATAAAAAAAAAAAGTTCGTATGAGTCAGTGGCCAACTCTGGTGACGGAGTTTTCAGGCCGCCTTAAGGCCTCCGTCTTGGCTTAACGACTTAAATAGCCGGGACCGACAATTTAACGTGACTTCCGAAGCACGGAAGCGCTCAGATGAAAATGCCACTGGTGGTCACCCATCCACTAACAGACCGTTTCGAACGTTGCTTAACTTCGAGGATCTATCACGATCGACTAAGCAAGCACGACCACGAGCGCTTCGAGGTACCATAATATGTATTAATGATACAGCCTAGAGTAAATGCCTTCACAGTGCTTCTGCTTATTTCGTTTATTAGATCAAGCAACACCTAAACATCAAATTGTTTTCACAAAACTTACCCAAATTATTGGCATACATTTTCAATGCCAACAGTATAACGTATTTTGTGCCGTTTTCTAAACTGTGTACTAACTGTTTTACATTCTGTGCCGTATTCTATGCGGCCCAGGTTATCAGTAACAGTAAAGAAGACGCTGTTTCCGGCGTCCTTTACCGAGGCCAACGCTGAAAGGTTGAATGGGACAAAGCGGATTCATCCTGAAATGTTTTGGTTTGACCTCTACTTTCATCCACAGAATTTTTATAACTATTCTCTTTTATTTAGTGTTACAATTTTTTTAAACTGAGGGAGGCCTTCAGTTGTAGGATATTCTTGTATACGACATTCTAAAGAAAGGCCAAGCCAAAATTACGTGCTTTAGCCAGCTACGAGAGTGAATGTAGTGAAAATGTGTGTCAGAATACAGCAAACGGAAAATGTAGTCTCTGCATTCCCCTACAAGAAAGAGGAGCGATTTCAATATCCAAAAATGTGACAGACTACATCTTGGGAATGAAATAAGTATTTATGATTTTTCGTACATTTATCACATAGTGAATTGCTTTCGAAAATCGAATAAAAATACTTTTTTTTGTAATTTTTAAAGTGTTATACAACGCTTAGGTATTTCATTGAGAAATGAAAATACCAATGATAATAATGAATAACCGGTGCTTACCCGATAAATATGAGCTTATCAAAAATTTCAATTGTGACGTCAGTGGATTCCGTGGCCGAGCGGTTGAAGGTTGAAAGCTTTAGGAGGATCGTCTGATCGTCGCGGTTTCAAATCCCGTCGGAATCGAAAATTTTGATAAGACTTTTCATTTCTCAATAAAATACATTTTGGCAAAATGCACCAAACATTTCTTCAGCAATTAATTGCGATACATTTTAATTAAGGTGTAAAAGAGCCATTATCTCGGTTTATTCTGCGCACAAAGCGGTACAGTTGCACTCATAAATCAGCGCGGAGACAATGCAAATGAATTAAAAAATTCTCGCGCCCGCCCAAAGTAAAGGACTTAGCGCAATCTTTGCAAGCGGTTAATGAATTACTTTTGCTAATTTTTCATTTTAGGAGTGTATTCAGGGCATGATACCGACTCGATTTTTATTTTAATAATGAATAATGTCCAATAACAGTCACGACTGTATCCCCAAGGCGCGGTAGACATTCTCTCAGATCTTTGTATTCCAGATCCTTTGAAGATGTCTAAGGGGGTAGTCAGAGAAATGTCCAATAACATAACGAAAATTTACGACTATCCTTAGATAGCTTGACTGATTCTATTGTATTTTGTAATTTTATGTAGATATTTTAGTAGCTTAGTTTCTGTAAAGAATTTTTTTATAAACGAAAATACATTAAAAATTATCATAAAAAACCCTTGAAAATATTTTAACAGCAAAACTCTCAAGACCAATAATTTTCTCTAAATATTATTCAATTAAAACATAATACTTATTTAGTAGACATCTTCAAAGGATCTGGAACACTTAGAAAGATTTATGAGAATGTCTACCGCGCCTTGGGGATCGTTACAGTTGTGACCCGTTTTTTTTTACATATTTAGAATGCAATAATACTGTGCTGGGCATAACATCAACCAGAGTTTTGCCGCCGGTTTGTCTCAATTATTGTACCAATTGATACAAATCGGACTGGAACAAAATGTTGTTCCAGGCATACTTTTCATTTATGCCTCAGTCCATACCTGAGTTGGAATAAAACATGAAGACAATATTATGAAGTATACTCTGCGGCGTGCCCTTCGCTGAAATCTTAATTAATCATTGCAGATTAACGTGAATTATGAGCCTGATAGCGAATACTTTAAATTACGTTGCTCATTGCATTTTTTAGGAAAAATATTCATTTATTTTGCTTTTGTTATAGGTTTCAACGAGATTAGTTCACAATGTAAAAAAACTACGCAGAAATGTGCTTTGATGCTACACTTTTATGAAGTTTATCATCCATTTTCATACAGATTAATAAAAACTTAATTATTAATATAAAATAAAGAGCTCTCGTGAATGAAATGTTGCTAACTTTTTAAGCTCGAAAATTCAAAACAAAATAAAAAATTCTCAACGCGTTTCGCTACAATATTAAGATTTGAGTATACCTTAGTTCAAAAGTTTGGCTCTCCCGTGAGCAATGAAATAGTCGTTAGAGATAAAACGGTGTGCGCGACTGTACTTTGCTTCAACATCTAAATTATTTTACTCGACGGAATTTTGCATGCGACTGTATAATTTTGCATAATCGCCTGTACTTTTAAAGTAAATTTTGAAGCTATTTCAATATTAAGTTAAGTTGATATTTGTTTTTTTAATATTGTTTTTGGCTCATCACTACGTAACAGATTTTCGCATTAAATTATTGGTAGCTTCCCTAGTAAAAGTATTATTTTTACTGAGTTCAATATACGAGCAATTTTTGTATCTGTCAAATTGTTTATAATAAGCTCGACATTTTGACAGCATCATCTGGCCAAAAAGCAGAGCTTGTGTTAAGCCGGGTCCGCAGCGACGTGTTTTCGTGTTTTTGTACAAAATAACCTGTCAATTCGGGCTTGGCATAGACAAAAATAACAACAAAATGTTTTCCGAGAAGAATGGATAACATCCCCCGCATTTGCCTGCGGGGAGGGGAATTGGTTTGTGTTGAAGAAGTCAATGTCAAATGTGTAATTTTTTTTGGTCTGGAACTAAGATAGATAATGTACCAAAGAGGTACCATGCTAAATCCATGGTCTGGAACGTCTGGAATTATTGGTTTGGCGCTTAGATTTTCATCATCATCATCGGCCTATATCACTTCTGGACATAGGCCTCCCCTAAATGACAGACGCACTGATAGAAGACTTTCGTTTTCAAACATTGCGGTATGGGTGACGAGAAGACTCGACGTAGTTTTTCAAATGCTGCCCAACCTAGCCGAATCCTTCTCTTGGCCTCCTTTTCAAAGTTGCTTCTACCTAACTGCAAAATCTGACCGTTCTGTTGATGTGTACTGCGAGACAACTTCAAGAAGATGACCAATAACAGCGACAGGTTTCGGATCAAGTCGCTTAGATTTTAATTTTATTTAATTATTGTGGAAATGCAGTTAACTAAAGAAAAAAAATGAATCTTAACAAACTAAAACTATAGAATTAGCATGGTACCTCTTTGATACAACCTATTTTTATATGGCTAAAACAGTTTTCACGTCTTCTTCGTCGGAACTCATTTTTGAAATATGAACAAAAACAATAACTACAAATAGGCGCAGAGGACGGGCGGTTATGTTTTTATTTTGTACAAAAACATGAAAACAAGTCGCTGCGGACCCGGCTTTATGGGAACCACTTATTATGGTGTTGCTATACAGGCGTATGACGGGTTTGGCGTCGACAAAACAGGAGCTCTCACAGAGCGCCAAGCTGTCCGCCTCACAGCTCAGCTGGAGACTGACTGAGCTCTGACAGTGTAGGCGTGTCCCGACGGTCACGCCCACTCCACTCGCCCCTCCCACCGCTTCACCCCGCCCCTTATAATAAAAAACATTGTCAGCAAGGCGGAGCTTGCTGAAGTATCGTTAAGGATACTTTATCAAGTAATTTGTAACGTCCGATACGAATTAAATTTATTCGTCTGGATGCTGGGACTTTGGCTTAGGATGTTAGTAGGGTTTGTATAGAAACAACTAATAGTATGAATATATGAATACTTGCTGTATGTATTCCTTAATTAGCCAAGGACACCATTGAATCTTTGTAATTATAATAACTTAATATGTGGTAAATTGGTAGTCTTTTACAATCTCTGTTAAAGTATTGAAAAAGTTTAAAAACTCATGTTTAAGATACTCAATGAGATATTGATACAATTTTAGCTTTTTACATAGACTATTTTGCATATTTAAAAAAAAAAAGTCTCGCAAATAACGGGAAATATTCAAAACATTTTGAACTTGCATTAATTATTTCTCAAATTTTCTCAAACACGGCAAATATTATAACAATTTGACTTCAAAAATTTAGATGAAAGCAGCTGAAGAACGCTAATTCTCTAATAATAAATTCCTGGATAGAGTTATCAAAGCGTTACAAGACGGAATGTCTTTGAGGCATCGCCGTGAACATGCCACCTTGAGTACCGACTATAGAAGGGTGTGGTAAGTAGCTGTGTCAAGCTATTGTTCTCTGTAGCTTGTGAGTGAAAAGGGAATATTGTTGATACAAAAAGATATTTGTAACAACAATACTTATTTCTAATAAAAAATGTAAATTTTTGAAAAACCAGCAAAAAAAATATTAATTTGATTGGTTAGAGAAGTATTCGATAACATTTTGCAAAGAATTTCAACATACATACGTTATTAATAAACGTAGTGTAAAGTTACGCCGGGTGTAACTTAGGAGTAACCTACAATTTTTGGAGTTTAGACCTGGCGTAACTTTACACCATGTTTATTAATAACGGCCACAGATATTCACACAAACTCTCCAGTAACACAAGTCGAGATACAAAAACATGCAATCATTAGGCTGACACACATTCCTTGAATCAAAATAAATACTTCACAAAGTTCACAACTGTAGTTACTAAGTCATAAACAATACTAACCCTGGCAAAAAGCTTTATAGACAAAGATAGCTTGCATAGTCTATTTTTTTTTAAGTGAAAACTTTTTAGGCGCGTTTATAGTTTTGAGATGAGAAAAAATTCTTGGATTCGCCTCGACAAGGTCACGTACGAGTCACGTGACTGCTCACCGACACCGGGTTATTTTTCAAGTTTAGAACCGTTCAAGTTTTCACTTCTGCCGGCACTCCTGGAGTGTTTTTTTTTTTAATTTTCTATAATTGCAAAGGCAAAAAAATAATGAAATTCAACCTAAATTCAGAACAAAGACAAAAGAAAACCCTGCGGCTATAACACTCGCATATCGCTCTTTGTAGTTTAACCTATCAAAACAACCTGATCCAGCTACTTACCTCACTACCTCTAGGTGTCGTCTCTGGTATTCGAACATTCTAAACCCTTTGCACCTTTGATGTAGCTGAGATGGCATTATTTCAAAGGTATTTTAGCTAACAATGCTCCGGTTCGGTAAGAAGCTAAATACCGGTAAATTTTATTTAGTAGAAGGGTTAATGTTACAAGAGCTGCTCGTAATTTTTGGGAATTTGGTTTAAATAAATAGAGATCGTAAGAAAAAAATATTAAATGTCCATTATCTCGTAAAAAGTGAGACTTTTACTGCGGAAAACTTTTGATTTTTCTGGTTCGTTTATTCACTAATTACGGGACACCCTATACACTTAACTAATAAACATAGTATAAATAAAGTTACTCCTGAGTGTAAACTGTCAAAATGTATGTTTTTTCTTGGTCTATTCCGACAAATAACTTTATATCATGTTTGATGGTAAGGCTAGTTTACATACTTAACTTTTTTGAACAGATTTTTTTCTGTTCAAAAATCTTGCTTCCGAGTTTGAAACCATACCAGGTCTGGAAGAGACCGTTACCCTCTAGTCTGCTGATATCGAATGTCCAGTACGTTAGTACTTCAGATATCGGAGAGCTATCCGAGAGCCCGGATTAACAGCAGGTGATATATCGACTGTATCCGTGATAAATCAGGGCAACGCGTGCAGATAATTGTAGTGACAGGTGCCCGGGGAAAATCTACCAAACAACTACACTTTGTGTATTTAGATTTTATTATTAAACTAGCTGTCCGTCGCGGTGTTTCCCGCGGTCCCTCGGGAAGCATCACTTTCCCGGGATAAAATATAGCCTATGTTCATCGGGGATAATATGTCCCTCGGGAAAACATCACTTTCCCGGGATAAAATATAGCCTATGTTCATCGGGGATAATGAATTCTATTGGTGAAAGAATTTTTCAAATCGGTTCAGTAGTTTCGGAGCCTATTCATTTCAAACAAACAAACAAAAAAATCTTTCCACTTTATTATATTAGTATATTTAAATAATGCTGGACGTTTCACACAGCATCATCTAGCTCCAAACTAAGCAAAGGTTGTACTATGGGCACCAGATAACTGATACACTACTTATATACTTTTTGTTTCTAAATACATACATATTATACATAGAAACACCCAGATCCGAGATAAATATTTGCAGATCATAGAAACATTTATCCTGCGGCTGGGATCGAACCCGCGACCTTCTGCGTCCTAAGCAGCTATACTTCTCCATATAACTCATTACGAGCCGAAGTATATTCCGTCTCAACTATCGGCCGATAGAAAGTCTGTAGTCTGCGAGGGGTCTTATTTTATAGAAATACCTATCAACAGTTCAACAGTTGTTGAACTTGAATAAAAGCTTGTAAAATACAACACACTGGTACTGTAAAACTGGCGGAAAACTAATTAACTCCGGGCCGGGATTAGGGTTGGAAACGTTTCAATTTGTTTATCACCCGGCGTCAGCGAACGTCGTCACACGCATCGATGCACAGACTTCTCATCCTGTCCTACTTCCTACTAATATTATAAATCTGAAAGTTTTTAGAGCTGTGTGGGCCGAATGGGGTTTGTACCTCGACTTTCAATCCGATGGTCGTGGGATCGAATCCCGGCCGTGCATCAATGGATTTGCGTTTCGTAAAATTTATATGCGCTTTAATACGAACTCTGAACGGTGAAGGAAAACATCGTGAGGATCTAGTTAGTGTTCTTATAGGCGGCGATGGGCTTGCATCCTGTCACGTATGGAATACTAACTTCTGCAAGATGTGGGCATGTATCAAATATGTATTTGTATATGCCTCTGATTACCCCCTTAGACATCTTCAAAGCCTTGGGGATACAGTCGTGACCCTGTTTACGTTTACGTGAAAGTTTGTATGTTTGTGTTTCAATCAAGCCTTAACCAGTAACCGAATCAAATCCAAGCTTTAAATAAAATTGTCTTTGCCGATTTGATTAAACTTGAAATACTTAGGTTGGTAGAAAGCCGCGGGTGGAAGCTAGTTTCTTAATAAACAGATTACCGATCCCAAAATGAAGAAATCATTGTTGTTAAATTATCTTAGAGTTTTTGTACTAATTTATCCAAACTCTGTTCTTGGGTGGACTGTATTTTGGTTGCAGGTTGAATATTGATTGATGGAAAGACATGGAGCGAGTTCACTGAATTTAATATGTAGAAAAGTTAGTAGAAGTTGCAAGGTGTTACATTACATCGGTCCATTAACAATTAGCTGTCATCTTATGTCATAGACAAACTAGTCTTTACAGATTATAAAATTAAAAATAATTAAATATTATTGTTGTAGTCTACCAACAAACTCAACAAATATTTGTAGAAAACTAGAATTGATATTTCTATCGTTTTCATCCTGCTTATGTCATTAAATTTTATTATTTTCTGAAAAATATGACTTTTTCTTAAACATACATACATTTTTTTTTGTTAAATACAAAAGTAGAGCTATACTTTTATCATGATCAACAAACTAAACCTAAACATACATACCTGTCATACATACATAATAATATAGCTGCATCTATCGCAAACAGAAGCAAGTACGAGTATTGTGTACTATCGCGATCAGCAGCTAATTGTGCGTTAATCAGTGTTTAATGAGCCGTCACGTGACGTCATTACAAGCGAGCCATTATGCGGGTGTCTATTGAGTTATTTGAAAGGATAGAGAAAATCAACAGGATCTCGACTGTATCACCAAATAAAAAAAACTTAGGCCTTTACATATGTGAGATGATTTATACAGCGTCAGGACCTTTGCCTACACTCAACGGGACGCTGTAGTGCCTGGGACATTGTTTGAGATGGAATAGGCTTGCCCAGCACCTAAACCATCCTCTCAGCTAAATCGGCCTTGCTTGGAAAGACAACGTGGAACTGACTAAGCTGCGGGTTTCTTCACGATGTTTTCCTTCACCGTTAAAGTGCTTATTAAGTTACGGGTAAAAACTATTTTTTCTTAAATAATATTTTCTAGGTAGCTTCTACGTATACTAATACTAAAGGTTGCTCATCATTATCGCTCTTTAGCGATAAGGCCGCCCATTCTACATTGCCATCTATAGTCCTTTTCACGTAGGAACGGTTCCGTGTTAGGGCGCTTTTATGTTAATATCTGAAATAATTAAAAAGGAAATAGACAAAATCCTTTTTTATTGAAGTTGTATCTTTTAGTATTATCACTAGATTTCATTTATTTCAAAAATTTTCATTGTTGTACAGCGTAAAACGTAAAAGTTATATGTGTCAGGGATACGTTCCTACGTGAAAGATACTATAGTTGATACACTATTTAAGTCATTAATTTATTTCATTGTTTATGGTGTACAAAAAATAATTCTCATTCCTTCATTCATTCATGTTACATTAAAATCTGTACCTCCTTCATCAGCATCTATAGACATACGATTTGTTTCCTAAAGTTGGAGTAGAATTATCTCATTTATAGTTTAAAACAAGATTTTATCTCGACTTACTTGCGATGAAACACACCGTTCGTCTCAAGACGCTCTTTTTCCTCAACAGTTATACGCTCAACCCAAAGGGTTTCATAGCAAAGGATTAGCTGAAAATTCCACCGGGTCGTTTCCTAATTGAGTTAATATTTGGTTATCGGCGCGCCGCACTCGCTCCGCTGTCCCACACTAATCCTCAGGAATTAATGACACAGATTTATCATTATTAATGCCTGTATGCCACGCACCTGATTCCGACCCTGCTACACGTAGGTTTAGAGGATATGCGACTAAATTGACCTGTCAAATGATGAATGAACGATGGTATCAAAAGACGAAGAAACACTGAATGTTATCTTGTAACCTGTTTCTTTCTTTTGGATAATAAACTATTTGTTTGTTTGTTTAGTTACAAATAGACTCATAAGCAAGATGTGGGAATGTATCAAATATGTATTTGTACATGCCTCTGACTACCCCCTTAGACATCTTCAAAGGATCTGGAATATAAAGATCTGAGAGAATGTCTACCGCGCCTCGGGGATACAGTCGTGACCCTGGTTTTTTACGTTTTTTTAGACTCATAAGCTTTCGCGATCTGTTGATTCTTTGGTTCATGGTTTGTTAAAATAACTTATTTTGTTACCCGACGTTTTTCCTGCTTCAACAGGCGTAGCAGACTCTCTCAGTCTACTCGTGACCGAATTGGCAAGCAAATTAAGGTATTTTAAGCCAGACTAAGTACTTTGTTGAAGCGTTAGTTTTTTATACTTTGTGAGCATCTCAACTTACTTTGACGAGCCTCAATTTTCTTTGACTGGCTCCCAACTGGAGCTTGACTTTTAGTTTTAAGATGAATCACATAAAAGAATGGGCCTAAACCGTGTTTGTTGCCCTGATGCTTCACGGTATTGGTCGCGAAAGAACAGGAGTAAAATTAGTTCTAAGACTATTTCTAAGTGATACCAGCGGTCCTACTGAATAAATGCTTTTTGACTTTTGACTTTGACTTTGATTAGTAACCAAGACTTAGAAGAAGAGAAGAGTCTCAGAGAAGGTCTACCGCGATTTTTTGTTACAGTCGTGATTCTATTTGCTCTGGGTCAGAAGTCAAGGCTCTCTCGTCCATCCTAACTAGTTATAATGACAAAATGGCTAAGCAAAGCTTTGCAAATGAATTCAGTGCGCGTATCTATTGTCAAAGCTGATATCCCTAATGCCGCGCCCTGTCCATACTAATTCATTACCGATACGCGCCACCTGATCTGCCTCGTCAATATCGCAGCTGCTGGTAAACAGCTCACTCATTTTATCAACGTCCGTATGTGTAGCAGGCCTCTTGCAACATACGTCAGGGACAGTTCATAGTGCCCGTATATCAGCAACTTGTGCCCATACTATGTACTTTATGCAAAATTTTTGCTGAAATATTGTAACTTTGACGAAAAAAGTCAGTTTGCGAGTTTTAATCTTGGCCATGCACTAATTAATTTTGGTGTTTTGTAAAATGAACTAGTGAGAATACAAGAACACCAATCGCTTAGTGGTATTATTGGTTGCGAACAGATGGAACAGATAGAATAAACTAGAATACACCACTGCCTATCGGAAAAAAATAATACACTGGCGACCTTACCACGCTTAGGCGACCTTAACACGCTAGATAGCAAATGCTTATCAACTCTATTTGCTTACTTGACCAGCTGTTCTAATGGCTTGCAACAACACAGCATGTCATTTGTCCGTCCACTCGACATGGCTCGTCATTTGTCCCGTCCGTCGCGAGTGATTAGTGTCCTGTGACGTCATGTGATTGCGCATTGATCGTAGCTACGCCTCGTAGCTTGTTTGGCTACGGCGTAGACGTAGACTAATGGGTACGAGTGGACAAACATATGGTTTCATATTTTAAAGCGGATTTAGAATTGAACCTGTTCTAATATTATTGATAGTACTAAATAGATAAAATACTGAGATTCTGGTAATGTAATGTGTACCTATCTCATTTGTGACTGTTTAATGGGATTGGAATTACCAAAGACACCGTTCACCCGATGATATTCTGGCATACCATTATTACGTCTTGCCACAGAATACTAGCTCTTACTCCGTTGAGTTTGAGAAAGCAAGAGGCAAGAATGGTTTGCCAGAATAGCATTGTGTAAACGGTTTTTGAGTCTATTTTTATCTCTTAGTTTTAAGAGCTGATAATTTACACTCCTGTTTCTTCATGACTAATACCGTCAAAAACCAGAGCAATAAACATAGATAGGGATTTAACTTTTTTTTGGGTTCTTCTTTAGCGATGAGCACTCACTACTTTTAACTAAAAACATAAAACATTTTAATCAACCCCAAAAATGAAAAGCTCCCAAAAACCGGTCATTTAATCCGTTAACCCTTTTAAAGTATGACGTAGTGGTGATAAAAAATCGTTATAACGGCGAACGCGTGAATAAACGGCGTTGGCCGTAAACCTGTCGAACGGAATGAACGACGCAATTGACCCGAAGTTTTAAAACGATACGCTTTTATGCGGTGATTGAGCTTGAATTGCACTGAATCTGTGAAGGATCATAAAATGGATACTGGGATATTAATTAATTTATGGCATATAAACACAGGCTTTTACATCTATACTAGATGATTTCGATGATCAGAATGCAGCATAAACCTACTGATTACCTACGTCAATACGTGTGGAGCTGAGCTGACTAAGCTGTTGGTTTCCTCACGATGTTTTCCTTCACCGTTAAGAGCTCGTGTTATATTAAAATCCATTGATGCACGACCGGTATTCGAACCTACGACCTTCGGATTGAAAGTCGAGGCACAACCCCATTTGGCCAACACGGCGCTCAACGGCCTATACGAGTACGACAATGTCTAACAATGACGAATGTCTCGAAACAGCTGACGAGGCGGGGGTGAACCGTGACGTCACCAATCAACGTAATTACATTAGAATTAGGATTGCTGCAGATTCAGAGCACACTCAGATCGAAGTACCTATTCTAAGGCAGCTTTTTAGATCCCTCGCAGACTGCAGACTTTCTATCGGCCGATAGTTGAGACGGAATATACCTACTTTGGCTCGTTATGAGTTTGGGCATAGCCCGTCTCAACTATCGGCCGATAGAAAGTCTGAGTATACTTTGGCTCGTAATGAGTATGGAGAAGTATAGCCCGTCTCAACTATCGGCCGATAGAAACTCTGTATGTAGTCTGCAAGGGGTCTTAACCTGCAAGGAAAGTTCCGTGAGATTGTTCGATAGGTTTAGTAATTTATAAAAAAATATCCTTTATTCTACTACTACTTTACAAACAATTGAAATAAGTTACTTAGCTAATTATGCTCTACACTTTACACTTTACTCTACTTATTTATTTATTCTAGCACCTCCGCAGCAGTCGCCTCTGTGGCGTAGGCCTCTCCTAAATCTCTCTATTCATCTCTCTAGCCTTCCTCATCCATTCTGGCCCACCTCGTTGGGTAAATATATCTCTCCATCTCTTTCTTGGTCTACCTTGTTTTCTTTTTCCTTCCCTTGGGATCCGTTCTGTCACTCTTTTTTACTAAACTCTTTTTTTTAAGTACTTTAAAAAACTAAAATCTTCTCAAACTTTTGTGCACCACCGTCCTATTTCTGCTTTTTTAGTTTATTTTCCATCCAAAGGTTGCCTGGAAGAAATCGCTTTCAGCGATAAGGCCGCCCATTGTACTAATGAACTTGTAAATGTTTCTAATGTATTGTTTTGGTGTACAATAAAGTGTTCATTCATTCATTCATTCATTCATTCTTTTTGTCCATTTCATATTTTTTTATCTACAGATATGTCCCGTATACGGTTATAGTAATTATGCAAGTGTGAACACCGTAGCAAGTACTGTCAAAAGTATCGCCATAGCATCTCCAGCTCGTTTCTTCGTGAAAGTTTTCTTGCAGGTGGAATGCGGCCTCAGGCTGTTTTCTGATAAGAGCGCGGAATTTAATTCGCATTTTTTTCTTTATCTACAATTCAATGTGTAAGTAATTTGAGTAGGATAGTTATTGATTTGTTTTCTTTTTTTTTTGAGAGTAAGTTGGTGTTTCTGTGTGGACGTATCTCCGACTACCCCTGAGATATCCTCAAAAGCCTGAGTGAATGTTTACCGTAAGTAAGTAAGTTCGTATGAGTCAGTGGCCAACTCTGGTGACGGAGTTTTTAGGCCATCTTAAGGCCCCCGTCATAGCATTTTCATTTTCATTATTTTAGCGAAGCTTTTGTGTGTTTGAGTAAAAGTCAAGTTGAAGAACAAAACCATTTCTAAAACTCTTAGGAACTCAATTCAATTCCATTCCGAGCGAGCGCAAGACAAACAGGCGCACAATCTAATCCAATCCTTCGAGACGTTCAAACAAATTATTTGACATAATATCGTTAATTAGAAACTCTCTTTTGTAAAGCTTTTGGTTTGCTGTGAAACGGCCACCGTAATATAACGACCTTAATAAATGAACATACATGTACATTGTGCGTAAGGTTTGGATACAAAAATGCAAATACAAAAATGTTTATTACAGCAAAGCATACAAACAATTCTTAACTAATAACTAATTGAAGATAGATTGATTGATTGATTCGAGAGCTGGCGACTTTTTGGCACAAAGAATCAGCATTGCCATTCAGCGTGGCAATGCCGCCAGTATTTTGGGCACGCTTCCGACTGGCAGTGACCTGGATCAGTTGAGATATCTATAGATCGTTTATACGACGATCCTTAGATAGCTTGACTGATTCTATTGTATTTTGTAATTTTATGTACATATTGTAGTAGTTTAGTTTCTGTAGATAGATTACATAAAAAAGAGAACTTATAATTATTTTGTAGTTTACTATTACTTACTCGAATGCTAACAAGATGACCATTTTTTTAACATAAAGTGAGTCAGGTAACAAAAAAAATATTGGGTAAGATTTTGTTGTTTTTTTTTCAAATAGTAAAACTGTATCAATTGAGCCATGGAGCCTGTCAAGATTATTTCGAAGCTAGCTAGGAATTTGGCAATTTCAAAGAGGATCATTGAATCAATGTATATTTTTTCATTTGTCCTCTTACCCACCTAATGGGTAAAAGTCTCCTCAGTAAAAAATTACGTACGTAAAACAACGGGGACCTTTTCTTAGAAATCTGTAGTTTAGCAAGGGAGGGTAATTAGGTTCGCAGTCAGTGAATGGGCCCTTTTTCAGCTCGTTAACATAGAAACAAAGGGGGCGAGCTCGCCTGCCGCGTACAATGGACGAAAGAGTTTCTTTTAATTCGGTTACAATGTTGATTTTGTGGATGTTTTACTGGAATTACGTTTGCCAATATTGGAGACATGATGATGAGCTAAAGTTTACAATGATCAACAATGGCATAGAAATAAAACTATATACAAGTTTGCATGCCATTTTGAGCCAAAGTTCACAATGCTCTGTAAACTATATAAAAATACATGGAAAAATTCCTTCAATACAATCAGACGTGTATTTTGATACAAAATCTAAAAAACTCGCGTTAGGAACACTAACCCCTTCACCAACTGATTTACTGTCTAATTTTGCCAAGCGCAAAATTAGACAGTAAATCAGTTACCTTTTTATTCATTTAGAATAATAAAAACAGAGTGTTTTGTGCCCCAATGCAAAGCAAAAAATTTACCTTCATTCTTTCCACCACCACACACATGAAGGAAAGTAATCAAAAAAAAATCAAAATCAAAAATCATTTATTCAGTAGGACCACAGGGATCACTTAGAATAGTCTTAAAACTAATTTTACTCCTGTTCTTTCGCGACCAATACCGTGAAGAATCAGGGCAACAAACACGGTCTGGGGCCTATCATTTTTTTAGGTGATCCATGGATCCATTGAGTTGGAGCAAGTCCCAAGCTTTTTTGTCATCCAAATAATCAGATATCTTATAATAGGCTTTTTTACAGAGATGACGTTTAATTGTATTTTTAAATTTAGTGATTGATAAATTTTGCAATTCGCTTGGGACTTTGTTATAGAAGCTTACACATTGCCCTTTAAATGATTTCATAATTTTATCTAATCTAGTAGTGGGAACAGCGAGTTTATCCTTATTTCTAGTGTTTACATCATGATTATCGCTTTTTTTCTTAAATGATTCAATATTTTTACGAACATACATCAGATTTTCATATATGTACTGACAGGGTACTGTCAGTATGAATATATCTTTAAATTTATTTCTAAGCGAAAAACCAGCATAAACCAGCATAAACCAGGTTATCAGATTTGGTCATCTCATACGAATTTACTTCCAATCTGTCATACAATACATTCATAAAATGACGCCTCTTTCCCAAAGGGGTAGGCTGAGACCAAGGATCTCTACTCGCTACGATCCTGACACACAACTTTCGCCTCATTCACTCTCATTACATTCTTCATACATGCTCGTCGGTTTAGGATACTTTTAGACCTGGCCCTTCTCCAAAATATCGCCAATTTGATCCAAGAAGGTTCGCCTAGGCCTTCCCCTTCCAGCTGCAAACGACTGTCATCCATCCTCTCTACATGCCCAAACCATCTTAACATAAATTTTTCGATCCTCAACACTACATCTTCTTTCACTCCACTACATTTCTTCAACACTACATTTTCTTTGTTCCCTTATCACACTAATCTTAGACGACCTCTGTAGCGCAGTGGGCGAAGGCCCGCCTGCGACGCAAGAGGTTGCGGGTTCGATCCCCGCGGTGGGACCAATGTTTGTATGATCTACAAATATTTGTCTCGGGTCTGGGTGTTTCTATGTATAATATGTATGTATTTACAAACAAAAAGTATATAAGTAGTATATCAGTCATCATAGTACCCATAACACAAGCTCTGCTTACTTTGGGGCTTGATGATGCTGTGTGAAAAGTCCAGCATTATTTATTTATTTATTTATTTATTTAATCTGTCAAATACAAAAACCGATGGTTTCATTAATATAATTTAGATCTCTCAAAATGTAGATCCAGACTTTCAACAAAAGCGTTGGGAAGTAATAATCTGAGTTAATTATCTGGATTCGGTCGCATTAGCTTCACAATCGCAGTCAAAGGAGGCTCTGACGGAATCGCAAACACAATTAGACGCAAGTTGTTTGTTTAAATTGTCAGAAAGAGTGCGTATGACCACGTTTCTGATGCAAAACGTCGAAGATGAAAAATCGCATTTTAATCAGCATCAAGTAAAGGTATTGTTTTTCAAGGAAGCGGCAATTTAAATCATCGGAGAGCCCTGGGATTCGATAACAGAAACCCAACCAACTTTAATAGGTAGATAATAACAACGAATTCGATATTCAAAGCTACAGACGCAATTCGTAGAGTTGTTGTTGAATGTCGATATCGATACATACAACGTTTCTGATGCTACCCCTGTTTCTTTTATTTCTTATGTTTTCTTAGATGACTAGGGAACCGAAAGTGACTGAACTAGTTTTTTACAAACTTCATTAAAATCCGTTCAGCCGTTTGTTAAGCAAGAAAGATAAGATACACACATACTGACAAACTCTCACATTTCTAATATTAGTTATGTTGGATTGGAACCATACGAACTAAGCCAGAATAGGTAGGTACTCATAATAGGTACATACTTGTAGTAGCAATAATCGTGTAACATTTTAATATATCATAGAATAATAAGTCGCATTCTATATGCAAGAAAGAGAGTAAGATCTCTTATAGAAACGCGACATTATGAAAAGTACGATATAGCAGTTACGTGTATTTCCTGTGGTGCATGCGGCCGCTAAGCTCGTTATTATAATTGTGCCCTATAGAGAGATACAGAATCAAATCAGACGAGACAATGGCGGTGCGATTAAAGAGGGGTGCGTGTCTTACAAAATATATCTTATTATAAGTATAGATTATGTTAGCTTAGTATTAACACAGAAATACCGAGATTTTGTAAAATATTTTGGACATCTTTGAGATTTTGTAAAGAAGTTTGAGTAGTCCGAAGCAACCTAAGCTGGCCTAGCACTAATCAATGACTAAGAAATATTTCTCAGATACATCAAAAGATATTACACACAGACTATTTTCAAACTAAAAACTAAATCTTATTCTTAAAAGTTGGTCTTACCAGACAATTGAAACATCCCAAAAGACATCCTTTGTTTGCGCAAACAATAATTGCTGCATTTATACGGCAACGGCAAAACAATGCTCCAACCGCTACGAATATTGAATATCGAATACTTAAAACCATGCAAATTCGGAAAAACCTATTATAATCTGCATCGCACACCGCTGGACGCTCTTTTCATTCGACGCCTTTTGTTAGTGAATTCAATTAAGTTTACATCGGCGTAGGGTCAGTTAATAAAAACGAACAGAAATCCATAAATCAAATTCAATAAAATGCAGCACAATGCGGACACGGCTCGGTATCACGGGATGAAACACCGCGAGGATGTACCGGACAAAGCGAAATCTATCAAATCGTTGAAAATATTTTTTTTATCAGAAATTCCGGTTTTAACGAGTAACGTTATTGTGATAAGAATGCAAAAAAAATCAAAATAAAAAGAAAATGGCAAAAAGGCTTACCCAACAGTGATGATGAGGAAATATGAATGGATTAAGATACCTGCACATATATAAACTAAAATTAGTGCTAGTATGACCCTCAGTCCCTCGGGATTTTTTCGGAAAAAAAGTAGCCTATGTCCTTCCCTGGGATACAAACTTTATCTACGCAAATTTTCAGCCTAATCTGTTCAGTAGTTTGGGCGTGAAAAGGTAACAAACAGACAGACAGACAGAGTTACACACGTTACGTTGAATAATTATAGTATGGATGAAAAAATGCAAGTTTAAAAACGAAGTACCAATGGGCGACAAAATGCTATCTCCTTCTTTGGGTGGAGACGGTTTGTGGTTTACTGTACAGAGTCATATTTACCTTTGTGTAAAAAAGTCATAAAGTTGGATAAAACTTAGGGCCCGTAGATGATTACTAGATCTTACTAGACCTAGGCTACTAGTGGGTTTAAACAATGTCAAGAGGCAATAAATGCCTACGTTCCACAGGACAATGTAGTGCCTGGGACATTGTTTGAGATGGTATTGGCTAAAACTGGATACCTCAAAAAGTTATCCTGTATAGATAAACGTAGTCTCGACCATTAATAGTTTACTGTGACAGCAATGAGGGTGTATGTAGGGAATGCTTGTGATACTCGAGCTGGGTATCGGAAGATCAGTTAATTAGCTTTGATGTCTTGTCTGGGAGCTCTGTTATACTGACGTCATTTGAAAATTTCATAGAAATTGTATGGAAACTGTATTTTGAATTTTTTGCAAAAACTTACGATTTGATTTGGCCTATTACTTTGGGAAAAGTGTTCCTGGTGGGAAATGGCGTCGATTGAGACCAACTTGTTTCTCCAACTTGTCTTTGCCAAATATCATTTTCTAGGCTGTCTGTGAATTTTTTCAAAAATCCAAAAATGCTATTGCTTTTTTTTAAACCTAACCCTATAGTTGCTTAAAACAAAACTCCTACTACAAAAGAAAATGTAGCTGCCATAAATGTTGTAAATTTTGCCATATCCTGTATAGGCTATACAGCCTATACAGGATATGGCAAAATTTACAACAAATTTCGTGTCTTTACAACTATACAGTTGTAAAGACACGAAATTTGTTTTTCCAAGGCTTGCTCTGCTCTATAAATATAATTTGTAATCTATATAACATGCAATGAACGTTTCCTTAGTTTTCTATTTCATCAATAAATTAAGCTACTTGAGTTTACTGTTCTATTATACAGATAAAGTTAAAAGTAAATTTTAGGTAATTTTAAACCCGTTCACCCTACCCATTAGAATATAAAGTTTATAACTAGAACCACATTACGAATTCTGAACACCTCTGAATTAATCGTCCGGAGAACCTCTATCAAAGTTTCTTTCGACTTGGGCCGAGAACTCAGTTAAAAGTGAGATAATGTTAAACATTCATTTAGGAGTTGGGAATCGCCGAATAAATCCTGTAATTCTTGGAGCGTTTAATATTCATATCATTCGCGAGCGTTGTCGGGTGAGCTTGCAAACTTTCGCAGCGCCCTCTCAGTAAATGCCGGGTACTGCAATGGTGCTTTAAGCTCGACAATTCGACATGTCGTGGATAATAATCGTAATAATATTGAAAATGTTTCATGTATTTGGACACCTCTGACTACCCCCTTAAATTATTTTGTAACTGGTTTAAATTCATGCTAGGCGAAAAAAAAAAAAAAAGTGACATTGACATCTAATGTCCATGTCACGTTGACAGTATAGGTGTTGCAAGCTGTCAAGAATCTGCAAATTAATGAGTTGTTTTGTAAATCAGTCTCGAGTTGAAATTTATCGTATTCTTTTGTTTTTCGGATTGTTAGTACGCAATGGCGTAATAGATCGGTAGAAGAATGACCTGGTCTGGTCCGAAGAGTGTTCGAGCTTGTCTCTGTCGGACTGGAGGATAGATTTGCTTCCCGGATCCTCCCTCAGGTTTGGAAGGGAGTGAGCGGCGTTGAGCTGTGATCCCTAAGCTCTCTGCTGGCGACTTCGAAGAACGTGGCTTTTTCTTTGGCTGTGACACTCGGACTGAGTGGTTAACTTTTTACTCGTGAACTTATAAATTCGTACTGGAATCCCTTCAGCTGGTATGTATGTTAGTGATCCGCCTGTGCGTAGCTTCGCCAGCTCTGTGACTAAAATTCTGGTTCTTTTGGTGGAAATAGGACCTCGTGGTCAAGTCGTGACGTGACTCCGGAGCCCGAGACATCTGCCTCGTGGACACCTGCAAAAGGCCGCCGAGAGGATCTTTTCCCTGGAATCGGAGAGCGACGTTCAAGGTACTTTTTATACCGGCGATAGGCAATGCCACGCGTCACTCCCTAGGGTTTCCTATCTTGAGGAACACTTCTTTAACAATATTCTCTTGTCTTCCCCCCCCAGAGCACTGGCAGCGGGGTTCAGCTGAAGGCTCCAATTTTCTCGTTTTGTGTCGTCCCTGGAACGGCCTGTGAGAGGTCGTTTCCTTGGCAGTGCAGCACCGAAGGAGGCCTGGCCCCTTCTTTTGAGCTCGGCTCCTGCGGAGCGCCTGCGGAGTATCCTGGTACCACAGTCGGACCTTGTCCGCTGTGTATTTTTCTATATTCTGTGCTGTGTCCAAACTAACTAACTTTTACCCCTCGGTCAACTCTGCGGTATCCGAATCTACAACCTACAAATGCTGAACATCACCTAGACTCAGACTTTACTTTAATTTAAACCTAATAATATTTATCTGGTTGCTAGGAAAGTTAATGTAGGCCTTCACGCCCTGTTAATACTTCTCGTTGCTATACCGACTTATGCTGGTCATATAAATTTAAGGCGCCCAACATTCTTCAACACTCTGTAATAATTTAACTTATCAATATTATAATTTTAAAATAGCTTCTCTGTATTAACCTAATTTATTAGTTTTATGACTTTTGTATAACAGTGAATGCTGAATAAAATACTGTTATTAACGCCAACCTTCTTGTTTTCTACTTATACAACCTCACTTTAAAATTTTAAAAAGCGTTACAATTTATTTATTATAATAAAAAATCATGGAAAACAGTAACGATCCTGTATAATATTGACCTTAATCATGTTGTACCTATACCAAATCACCCACTATGTAATGTAAGTCGCCTGTTACTGTTATGTAACTTCTAAGACCCCTCGCAGACAACAGACTTTCTATCGGCCGTTAGCTGAGACGGGCTCGTAATGAGTATGGAGAAGTATAGTCCGTCTCAACTATCGGCCGATAGAAAGTCTGTAGTCTGCGAGGCGTCTAAAAGTACATTATATACAGGGTGTAAAAAGACGTCTACCGAAGCCGAAAGGGGTAGGTACAGCATCCCAACACACAACCAAATCCAAAAGGATTTGCCGAAAAAATCATTATATCCGGAGAAAACCGCGTTTCAAGATTACTATTTGCGTATTACTGGGTGAGTTTTTTTACGTAGATTGCTGGATTTTGAGTTTTAATTGTTTTTTTCATTTATAAATGAAATTATTAGGTATGTATGATCTTATTATGTTGAAACAGTAGTAAATAGCCGAAAATAACTTAAAATGACATAAAACAAAGTCAGATTTGGTTACGTTTTTTTCGCTAAATATGTTTAGAATCATGGTCTGATTGCAACCCCTCAGTTTTCGGTAGTTGTCTTTTTACACCCTGTATAATGTACACTTTTATAAGTTAAGAAATGAAAAGTCTTATCCCGCATCGATCTTTTCATTTCTTAATGAAATACCAAGTGTGGATTAGCACTATAAAATTACAAATTATACTTTTATAAGTTACATATTAGTAACAAGTAACAGCAAGATATTCATTATAATTTTTAGCTAAAGAAAAACTGTTATTTTTTTATCTTAATCCAAATCGGTATCAGATATCATAACATCATATCTCGACGACAAACGTTAACAGAATTTTGCTAAAATGCACGTTACTTATGTTTACAAACATACTTTCTGATTGATTCCTTGTGTCAATGTTCAGCTTACGAACAACCATGAGGTTTTTACAACCAGTTTCATTCGACCCAATGTTCGTATTAAGTAGAAGATAGAATAAAATTTGAATGGCTGCTACAGCATTACCATTCGACGCGATCGCTCCCTCGGGACATATCGTGTCTTTGCAAAACAGGCTCCTTTGCAGCTTCTACTACTTTATTAACCCCTTGCATTTGTGAAGGAAATGCGATTAGTTTTGTTTGTCAATTTTCACTAGATACTGGGAGATCAGTGGAAGAAATTTTGGAAATGGTAAACTTGTCTGAATAAAGGCTATTATTATACGGCATGGTTATTTTTCTTTTCTATACTACCTATACATCATCACGAACACATAGAATCGTATATCGTAACGTATTTTGATGACCTCTGTGGCGCAGTGGGTGAAAGCCCGCTTGCGACGCAGAAGGTGGCGGGTTCGATCCCCGCCGCGAGATAAATATTTGAATGATCTGCAAATACTTATCTCGAGTCTGGGTGTTACCTGGTATAATATGTATGTTATTACAAACAAAAGTATATAAGTAGTATAACAGTTATCTGGGTCCCATAGTACAAGCTATGCTTAGTTTGGGTGTAGATGATGCTGTGTGAAATGTCCAGCACTATATTATTATAATATAATATTTTCCCAAACCATTATCGAATACGTATTTTGATTATTACTTTAAAACCATAGAATAACCATGACACTAAATAAAATAAGAAGGTACTGAAAAGCTAAAGATTATCCTTTAGAATTTGAAATCGTAAACCATCACGTTGATTTATTAAAGAAACTCCTTAAAATTGTACAAAACCACAACTGCTGAAAATAAAAAGGGCAGTATATTTAAAACGCGGACGAACACGACTTGGGCGGGCGCGGCACGCCGTCTATACATCTTTCCTGTTTTAAAAACAAATAAAACCAGAAAATGCGGATTCCAAAACTGTATTTGCAGTGAGTTTTACAAAATTTTCAAAATATAAAAAGTCTAACAATTAGCCCCCTCGCAGACTGCACACTTTCTATCGGCCGATAATTGAGACAGAATATACTTCGGCTCGTAATGAGTATGGAGAGGTATAGCCCGTCTCAACTTTCAGCCGATAGAAAGACTGCAGTATGCGAGGGAGCAAACCACTTGCCGACCTCTGTGGCGCAGTGGGTGAAAGCCCGCTTGAGACGCAGAAGGTTGCGGGTTCGATCCCCGCATGGATAAATGTTTGTATGATCTGCAAATATTTCTCTCGGGTCTGGGTGTTTCTATGTATAATATGTATGTATTTACAAATAAAAAGTATATATATGTCCATACATAAAAGTTATCTGGTTCCCATAGTACAAGCTTTGCTTAGTTTGGTAGATGATGCCATGTGAAATGTCTAAAATTATTTATTTATTATTTCGATAAAATCTAAAAGTTAAAAATTGAGCGAAAAAGTTTAGCCTATGGTATGCTCAATTTTTATCATAATTTTTTTTTTCAATTAGCATGTACCTCCTACTGTCCCACTGCTGGGCAAAGGCATCCCCCGTCACCTTCCTAACACCATAACATGAGATAATATTTTAAAGATAACAAAAGCACATAAGTATTTATATTTTCATTATTGCTAAGAGAACATACCTACTATGCTTGTTATGGTAGGTCCTGATGACTAACGTAAGTTCAACTACTTCGTCACTTAGTCTATAAACTATAAACCAACCCGTTCAATGCCACTTAACATTGTAATGCCCGCCAATGAGCAGAGATATCGGAACCGCTGATGTGGCGTTGTCAGAACTACTTGCTCAGACTGTTATTGCCCGCCAATGTAGCCTGACCCTTCCATAAGCTTAGACAGTCTATATGGTAGCTGTTTACAAACTACCGGTGTTTTGGCAGGTGAGTGCATGGTTGAGACAATATATGCAAGTTCGAATTTCACGGGGTGGGTCAAATGTTTATATTTTTGGACTATTGATTTGATTTGCGGATTATTTGTTCCTGGTTCTTAAGCTCAAGACACATTGAATTGGCAAGCACGTCAGTTAGTTTTATAGCAAGCCATTACAAACCTTAAGAACAATGGTATTAGATATAGAAACGCTTGTAGAATGAACGAGATCCGACGAAGCCATCTAGCGGGCCGCGCCGGCTCAAGCACCTTCGTGCGGTTCAAACTAATTGACGCGTCACTCGCCAATTCAATATGCATTGAGCCTTAATGTGGTACCACATATTTTTCTGATACTTATGATACTGGGAAAAAACACTCAAAAAAGTGAAGAAAAATCGGATTCACGCTACATTTGGAAACGTTCATTCAGTAACGTGAAAAGGATGTCTACTGACATCCTATTCACGCTATCACTGAACGTGAACATTTTGTTTAGATAAGTTGGTAAAAGAGTAGCGCATTGCATCGCTTTTAAAACTGACCCCACACAAACGCGTCTTAGGTGTCAAGATATACCGGTAGCAATAACGACTGGGATGAACGTGAGACGTATTTAAGCGTCCTCAATCGCTTTACAAGCTCTCCAGTACATAAACTTGTATGATATTTTAATTCAATTTACTTTTTATGAAATGCTATGAAACGATATTTATTGGCTATTCGTTACAGCGAGTGGTTTTATTGTTTTGTCGGGGACAAAATGACAGCGCGACTGCATGGTACACTAGCTTTATTGATGTAGGCTCTGCTTAATAAATAGTTTAATAGCTTCATAAGCTTTTTTACGACCTATGAACGGAGTAGGGTAGCATAGGCTTGCAACATGTAAAATTTAACTTCAACTTAGTCAACGCAATAGTATTTGCTGCATAGATTTCAAAGTTGAAAACAATACGAATAAAAGGGCACCTAACTCTTACCTAAGCAGGTACCAAAGTACCGCAATCACATTGCTATTCTCAATCGCATCGTAAAACGTTGGTCTGGGGAGATGCGTCTTTGTAGCAAGATTGATTGCTTTGACGTTTGTTTGTTCTTAATTTTGAATCACTTATTGATCATTTTCGCAGACAGCGCAGGAAAACATCGGTTTTGTAAATCTAATATGATAAAAAAAATGTGGTATCGCTTTGAGGAGCATTTCAAATCCTTGGTTCTTGTCTTGTAACTAATAGCACGGCAAAAAGAGATTTTTTGCTAGAGCAATACTAGAGATGTCTGTCTTCTATCGTTTTATAAAACTAAAAGGAATATTCTTTCAATAATGTTTTTTTTTTTTTATCAACCTACGTCGTCCCACTGCTGGGCAAAATAATGTTTTATATTTGAAAAATTGTTTAAGACATATAAACAGGTTCACAGCATTTCATTTTACAAATCTTTATTTTTTTTTATTTATAGAAAACTTAAAATTAATGTTTGAAATGAGCATGTCAGCGCGATATAAAAAAAAAGTTTACGTATGGTAATTTCATGTAAAGAACCGTTTTAAATAGCAGACAGATCCACTTACAGCACTTATATTTCCCCAGCCCGGGGCGCTAATACGCGCTCTTAACCACCCTACATGAATAATTAGGTGTTCCACGGATTTATCCACCCTTATCTCAAAACACGCGTTTAAATTCACAAAGTCATTCTTTCCTCTTTATGAGGATAATTCGTCTTGACTCCCAGATTCTGATTAATGTAGGAAGTGCAACTTTGTCAAAGATAGCGGAGAAAAATACAGGGACGTGACTCGACTAATTCGCATTTTACGATAGAATTACACGAGTAATGGCAGTTTGCATGAAATCTTTTTAAACGGTAAACTCTTTGCGGAGATAAAAAACGCAGAAAGTTTTTGACAGGAAATAAGGCGGGAACTTGAAATGTCACGTTTTATTTACTTACCATAAAGTTTTTTATTCGCGTTTAAACCTTTTTTGAGTATTTAATACTCTGTGATTTGCTGGCCGTCAAAATAAAGATTCTTCTTTTGAACTTCGGCTTGACAGAAAAACCGGTGCGTAACGTCAATCAGTTTGCTATTGGTATTTTTCTAGTTATTTTCTGCAATAATGAAATATAGTTTTTTGCTCTTATTTTATTTTGGTAAGTTTATGATTGTTCTGTGATATTATGATTTTAGACAATAGTATTTTTTCATACTTAGAGAAATTGTATGGATCGTAGTGTCTGGTGAAAATGGGGGAGGTATTTGCCCAACAATGGGATGGTGTGAGCTAGTAGTAATAGATAAATTTTAACATAGTGACAGTATCTGGAACCTCTCGCTGGCTGTTAGCTTTTTGTTTTATCGGAAGTTCGTGGGTTCAAATTAGGCCGTGCATCATGGGATTTGGGATTTTACAAAATTTTAAATAATCCAATTAGTTACATAATAAGTTACAAAAAAATATTTGTTGCTGGACAAGCCAGCCTCCATTTCAACATTGTCCTAGGCACTACAGGCGTCTTATTTGGTGCAAGACAAGGGCTGAAAAATATCTGAACTACAAGCTTACTTTATTTCTCATATCTATCGTTAAATGTTTTCAGGTTTATCTAGCTGTCAAGGAGTAGTTGCCGAAGATGAGCTCCTTGTCAAAAAGGGGAACTTCCCTTACATGGTAAGAAGGGTTACTGATTATTTATCTATGAAAGAGAAAGAATAGAGCGTTGGCGGGACAACCTTTCTTGTTGAGAGATCGCAACGCTTAAGACCAGTGGACATTTTTTGAGCAGATCTTTTCCCAGCACAC
Source organism: Epirrhoe alternata (assembly GCA_963565295.1). Classification (NCBI taxonomy): domain Eukaryota; kingdom Metazoa; phylum Arthropoda; class Insecta; order Lepidoptera; family Geometridae; genus Epirrhoe; species Epirrhoe alternata. The sequence continues at coordinate 2,493,012 of OY751381.1, read as the reverse complement.
ATGGACAAACACAGCCAGCTAACCAAGAAGATCGCTGAAGTTCTAAACATCTGTACCTATAACCGTCAGGAAATCGGAGTATTCATGTGGATAAGATCGATTTATCTGACAAGATGGTTTAGGTGCTAGACGTCTAGTCCATTTCAAACAAGTACAGCTTCCCTTTGAGAGTTGGTGCATAGGTAGCCTTCTGTATAAATCATCTAGACGCTGTATAAAGATGTAAAGGTCAAAGTTTTGTTACCAACAACATTATCCACAGGCATTCATCTATTACGAAGACCCATCAGTAGTGGATGACGCAGGCTCCCGATTCATTCGCTCCGCGGTCCTTATCCGCGCAGACTGGCTTGTGACCTCGGCTCTGGGGCCAAGCGTGATTGACAACAATGGCTTCCCGAAAAAAACCCTGGTCGCCAGGGTCGGGGCTGTCGCTATCGATGGTAACTTCACGCTGAATGAAGATGAAGATGAGCAGGAGAGGGAAGTAAGTGGCTTCAAATAAATCGTCTACAAATCAGGGAGCGATAGGTTTTATTTTCCGCCAGATCCACATATCCCTACTCTAGCCGATGAAAAAAACTAGTGCTCGGGATCGTGTGGCGATGAAAATGACGTTTAAAATATCAATCATACATAAAATACCCTTTCTAAAAAGTACACAACTTACCTTAAGTTAGCGGTACTCCAAGAAAAATCCACTAACAATATCACTTAATTTACATCTATTATGTTTTTTTCTGGCATCTGGTCACTAAAGCATTCTCAATTATTATTATTATTAGGAGCCTGTAATAGTGTCCTACTGCAGAGCAATGGTCTCCCTTTCCTCTCTCCATTCATCTCTATTTTGTGCATTCTCCATATGCATACTAATTCTGCAGGTAATACAAATCGTTCGGCCATACAACCACAGTGCGACCCAGTGGTGGACCACCGACATCAGCCTCATGAAAACCCTTCTGCCCTTCAACATGACGTCAGCAGTTGCCCTCAAGTCCATTAACATGAAACGAACTTTTATGGAGAAGACCTGCATCATACTGGTTTATGCCGTAAGTAAACAAAACAAATAAACAAATCAAACACGATCATGACCATGAGGAGTCATTCTCTCAGATCTTTTGTGTACCTGTAGTGTGTTTCCCATAACGGGCGTCCTCAGGTTTATTCTTTTCATTGTTGGCTACATTTTATATGTCCATTGTCCATCCAACAGAATCCGATGGAAGTTTTACCTATCTACGACTTACAGCTCAAATAAATATTTATTCACAGAAGAAGTACGCGAACAACACCGATCACAAGACCCTGATGCAGTTGATTGTGGAAGTGCTGCCGGCCACTATGGAAACTTGTGGCAATCACTTCTCTGGGAACAGCATGATCTGCGCTGCTGATAGCGATGAAAATAAGGACGCTGTGTATGACCCTAATTTTTGCCAGGTGAGGGTACATTCTACATGATTTTCTGCTTTCTTTAGCGGAAACTTAAATAGTGTACATAATGAAATATACTATAGTCTTTTTCACGCCGGAACGTATGCAAGACACTTCGAGATAATGTCAAAATCAGTCTAATAGTAATGTCCTAAAGTTTAATCGAGATTATCAAAATCAATTTTTGTTTCACTACTATCAATTCATCTCAATCGATTACAAGGTTCATTTATAGACAAAATTACTAAACCAACGATTATTTCTTTACTTATCGATTCATCAATTGTTTCGATTTTTATTTTTGCACTCTCTAATAGATTACGTTCCATTTTACTCAGTACTGTTAATTGGCGGAGTTTTTTAGAAAATGTTTATTGTTTATTTATTTATATTTTATGGCTCGTTTATGATAATTTATGAAATAATTAAACAGGAAAAAAACAAAAACATTTTTTTTTGTATGTTTTATCGTTTAATTTTTTTTCTTGACTTTTTTGTTTCAAAATTGTTGTGAGCCACACAACGTGAAACGAAACAAGTTCAATGTGTCTTGCATACGTTCCGGCGTGAAAAAGACTATAGGAAGTCGTTAATTGGTCATTGATGTAATAAGTAGTAACCAGAATCTTTTTTACAGGGCAACAGCGGTGGCCCTCTGATCTGCGAAGGCGAAGTCATGGGCATTCAATCCTACATCGGCAACCAATGCCAGCAACCTCACCTCTACCAGCTCCTGTCTGCTTGGGACGACTTAATTACCTGCGGAATTGAAGAAAAATGCATGGAGGAACAATGTGGAAAAATCTGTGACGTCACATACAAGGATCCAATCAAAACTGAGCCCACTAAACTGGAAGAAATAACTAACAGCCCCACTCAAACAGAACTGACCTCGACCACTGCTACCCCCGAAACGATGATCCCAGAAGGCGAAATCCCCATGACCACCACTGTGCTAGTAACTGTTGCGGAAAAGGAGATTATGACTGACACTACGTCTACCGAAAAATCAATTTCAACTTTGAATGATATCTTCAGTGAGACTACGGAAACGGTGCCTGCGCCCTGGCCGAAGGAAAAGATAGAAGATAGGGCGAAGATGGTCGAAGAAACTGTGGAACGGAATGCAAATGTAGAGGCTCAGCAAGCGGAGAGGAAAAGGAGTGCGTCTGAAATAAACATGTGTTTTGTGCAAACTATTGTCTTTGGACTTGTTTTGTGTTTGTTTTAAATTGTTTGTATCGATTAAATAAAGTTTTGTTCTAACTTGATTTTATTTATTTACAACAGTTTCACTATATATTCGGAGTAGTATTGGTAACTTTTGAGAAAACAGAATTCTTTGCCAAATGATAGTTTCTTAGTCTAGAGATATTTTTAATCGCACGCACATCAATCTACTCAAGGTCCTTTTAGTGTTATGCTGGGGCTACATTAGCGAGCGAAGATTCGTATGGTGTTGGCGCGACAAAAACATCGTGTTCGGGTATGGGCGATGTTCTTGTCTACATTAAGGCGGGCGAAGATTCGTGTCGAGTTGACGCGATGCATCGTCCCTTGTGCTGTTCAGTTTGTTGTGCGGAGACGTGGGCGGTAAATTAAAAATGGAGGAAATAGTGGCTTTGCATTATATGTCAGTAAATTATTATTTATTACAATTGTACGAGTATCATTTACGAAATAATATGAAAAAGAGAAGAAAGAGGAGATGGTGGATGACTAGTATTCATAGAAACCGAACGATGTAAGTATGCTAGAAAGTGATCTCTACTTACCGCAGGGAGATAGGCGTGAGTGCATATAATAATTTCACTTTATTTTTCAGCACAGGCATGGAAAGTATGTTATCTGATGAATAGAAAACTATTCATCGCCGAAAAGGCAAACCAATTTGTCTGGTATACGTCGTCGGCGCCAGCTCCTGACTTAATAGATTTCTTAATTTTATTGAGATGGGCTCTCTAGTATGCCATCAATGAATCTTTTTTCTTCTTCATTTCTTCTACTGTGGTAGGCCAACTGAGCATATTTTTAATTCGAATCCACGCATCATGTACCATGTGTTTCTTTTTATGGTCGGGGTTACTAGGATTCCATATAATACTCTCAGTTTCATAAAATTGAATGAATTCTAACACTTTTTCGTTACTCCACTCCATAGTGTAAAAAATTAAATGCACGTCCGTCTCGCTTCAAAGTCAGGACGACACTGAATTGACGTAGATGTAGCCACCTAAGCGAATATTGGCGCGACAAATCCCTTTGATTCGCGCCAGTTTACCGACAGCTCCTCGATACTACATCGTCTTCGCCCGAATACTACGCGATGACACGATGAACCCGGCCACATTCATCGCGTTAACACGAATATTCGCCATAGCCCGCTAATGTAGCCCCAGCATTACACACCAGCCGAAGGTTCGGCGCCGAAAATTTAGCGACTGTAATTTTGAACGCGAAAACGCTGCGAAATTTTCGGGTGATGTGTCATAGGGAACTTGAAAAATATTGCAAGCGTATTCAACCGACCGATTGGCGCCCTACGTTCCGCAGATGTGTCAATACACTAACGGCGAAGAACAAATCATCGTGAGGGTTAGCCGATGCTATTTCTGATTATGGTAATATAGATATGTCAAATTAACACGTAACAGCAAAATGAGGGCAATTCAAAATCAGCCTTGTCCCTTAATCCTCTTACACAATACCTATTAATAGACCTCCTTCCTAAACAGTGGTGACTGGTGAGTAATGGGTGTTATACTCACCTACTCTGACTATGATAAACACACGATAAACAGTGATAGTAATATCAAAATACTACTTGCATGCCAAGATCGTTTCAAAATAAACCAAATCCAAAATTAAACAAGATTCCAACGCCTCCGAAACAAATTACAAGAGGCTTGTAGACTTGGAAGTTAAGTGTACTTAACCGCGACTTGTGAAAATGTAAATGAAGTCCCTCCGAGGCCCGGCTTAGCCGTCTGTCGCGATATGCTAATTGTTGGGGCCCGCCCCGGACCACTGAATTGGTAAAAGATACTTTATGGTAATTTTTCTATGAAATATAAATACTGCAAGTAAGATTTTGACAGAATGATGCTGATCTATCTCAAATGCAAATAAAAATAATCTTGATACCTCTTATCTTCTTCTCAAACTATTTTTGAGGCGTACTTAAAATTCTTATACCACACTGGTTCAAAAGAGCTAGTGACATGACAAGAAGACCGCTATTTGTGGCAAGCCTCCGACTGGCATTGACTCTGACTACCCCTTGACATCTTCAAAGGTTCCGTTAAAAAAACTTGAAAAGCCTAAAAAATATTAGATGATTTATACATACAGCATTAGGAGGCAACCTATGCCTACACTTAACGGGACGCTAAGTGTAGGCATTTGCCCAGCACCAAAACCATCCTCAGTTTAATCGGCGTGACCCACAGGAAAGACGACGCCAATACGTGTGGAGCTGCCTAAGCTGCGGGTTTCCTCACAATGTTTTCCTTCACCGTTAAGAGCTCGTGTGATATAAATTTTACGAATCGAAAAATCCATTGATTCGAACCCACGACCTTTGGATTGAAAGTCGAGGTACAACCCCATTCGGCCAACACGACTCTTAAAAGTATCGAACTAAGTAAAATTAAACATGGTATGAAAATTCTTATGCAAATATTCCAACATGTACAATATTCGTTCAATACGGTCTGGAAACTTGTTAATGCTATTAGAGCGAGGCGTTAAGCTCCAACCTTACTTAATTCTACTTAAAGTTGTGCACAAACTTTGTCGGCGCATCTTTTATAACTAATTCTCTTCATTGTTGGGTTACTTATAGGAATTTACATTTGAACCGGGAGTTTGTATCAAACTTGTGACGTCGGTTAATAATAGCTTCATGAACGAACAATCTTGCTAATTAGGTACCTACTTATCATCATCATCATCATCTCCCTGTCCTTTTCCCACATTACGTGGGGTCGGCACAACATGTGTTCTTCTTCCATTCTCCTCTATCAGCCGTCATCTCAACACTCACTCCTTTATTACTAATGTCATCCTTCACACAATCTATCCATATTTTCTTTGGCCTACCTCTACTTATATGAAATAAAATAAAATAAAAAGATAATATTAAAGCTAATATATTCACTGGCCTGCCCTTATCCCGCTCATGCGGGGTCGGCACAATATGTTCTTCCACTCTCCTCTATCACTCGTCATCTTCGTATCCACTCCTTCCTTACCCATATCTTCTTTCACACAATTTATCCATCTGGTCTACCTCTTCTCACATATCCATTCACAGTCATTTCCATAATAAAAAGATATTTAAGAACAAAAACATTAATCTTTGATAAAAATTATTTTCTTCATAAACAATGGCCATGAAATTTACTTCTCAGGACAGGTTTAATGGAATTACAAAATTCTATTTTTCTAATCTGATTTTAGATGACCAAGTCCAAGCTCCACCTATCTTTAAGTAGTATGAGATGATACATTTGGAAAAGACTTTAAAAACATAAGTATATGCTTACATACGTTCAAACACCTCTTTTTCCATTCCATTCTCGATGAAGTTCATTTCCCACATGACGATCCTAAGCCAAATTTTACCTCAATTACAATACATTTTCATGTGCATGCTTCCCGAAGTTTATTTTAATTTGTAAATGTTGATTTAAAAGTTTTTCCAAAAGTTTTATTACAATTTATTTCCTCCAAAACTCAACAAACTGTCTCAGCTTAAAATTGAATAGAATCTCACAACTCCTGAAGTGCACTGAATCGAAATGTATCCTAATACGATTCGATGTGTTTAAATTCGAAAGGGGTTCGCATCGGAAAACTGTTATGCATATTTTAAAGTTAAATTTACTTACAGCACGTGAATGAAGAGTGGAAATATCTCTTTTATGGTGGCTTGTGAACGAGCAACAATGGCAATCGACTTTATATGTGTGCAAGGTGCATTGCATGCATTTGTCCATTATTACATACGCATAAAAACAGTTTTTCTGCAATCTGTAGGAATATAAAAGATCTGAGAGAATGTCTACCGCGCCTTGGGGATACAGTCGTGACCCTGTCTGTGTAGGTTATTTGCGTCTTTAGACCCCTCGCAGACCACATACTTTCTATCGGCCGATTGTTGAGATGGAATATACTTCGGCTCGTAATGAGTATGGAGAAGTATAGCCCGTCCCCGCCCCTGGGTCTTCAATTTTACACTTGGTAAATAATACCGTTTTTTTACACTAAATACATTGATAACGTTCCCATTATTGCCTATAAAAATAGTTATGACAAGAATATTAGGAAGAAGGAATGATTTTATACGTGTACAGAATTAAACATGACTCTTTATTTAAATAATAGTAGTATCGCAATAACGACATTGTTTTCAGGATACGGCAACTGATTAAATTATTGAAATTATCCAGTATAATTATTAATTCTTGCTATTAGTAGTAGTAGCCAACAACAAAAAGTGATAAAATATTACTGTTGCTCAACTATAGTTGCTCGTTTGTAAATAATTTAAAATTTAGAATGTTTTATGGCTACGAGCGTGAGATATGCTGAAATATTCGATAGGATAGAATTCACCGTTTAAAGTTAAATTTATTTTATTATATTACGTTTTGTTTGATGAAATAGAATAAAGCCAATGTAGGTATATTATTCTAACAAGGAAGTTACTCGGATCAGAATTGCCATTCGACGTTATTGCATTTAAATAAAGTGTAGTTTCTTATTTCGTTGTGTTTAGACTTACATATTTCTTCAAGGAATCTTGATTGCTTGTATGTAGATTAAAGCCTCACAGCCTGACAATTATCAAGAACTTTTTTCAATAATTATTTTTATTTTTCCGACTTCTTTCCTACTGCACTAATATACGTACTATAGTCCTTTTCACGTAGGAACGGTTCCGTGATAAGGCGCTTTTATGTTAATATCTGAAATAATTAAAAAGGAAATAGACAAAATCCTTTTTATTGAAGTTGTATCTTTTAGTATTATCACTAGATTTCATTTATTTCAAAAATTTTCATTGTTGTATGTACAGCGTAAAACGTAAAAGTTATAATATATGTGTCAGGGATACGTTCCTACGTGAAAAATACTATAATAAACTTATAAAATAGTAATTATTATAAATCTGAAAGTTTGTATGTTTGTATTTATTTACAATTCAAATCAATTTAAAAAAAAATCAATTCAACTCTTTTCTGTAGAATTCACCGTTTAAAGTTAAATTTATTTTATTATATTACGTTTTGTTTGTAAGTAGAGCGATTTGGTTTTGGGATAAGGGCAGGGAAATGATGAGAGAGTCGTCTCGAATAAAAAATAGGCTACCATTTAAAAAAATATACTTTGTGACCTAAGCTGTATTCAAAATATAAAATAATCATTTAAACATTGTTCTCCTTCTCTTTCCATCATAGCAACCATAAAGCCGGAATCACCATTACATTTTCTGTTTACGTATTAGTTTCTGCATCAACTTTCATTAACTTGATTGCGTTGAAAATTAGTTAACAAACAAAATAAATTAATTCAATGATCACATAAAAGAAGTAGCAGTTAATAAAACTTTTGATAATTAAAACTTGAATAAAAATAAAGGGAACGGGAAGACCAGCGTAAATAGGTCTGTAGATCTCAAAAGTTCTCAAAACGTTATCTTATTTTGAACAAGAGAATCATGGGTTTAAAATGAAATCCTAAATTATATTCTAAGTTTTAAATCCCGCTTTGGGATAATTTTGGGGATTTCAAATTAGTAATGGATGGTGTGGTGATATTCGTCAATAATTTGAAACCTCGGTATATTCATTTGAACAAATTACTAATTCAATATGCGAGTAGAGCCGTATCACAAACGAACTTACGATGGTTAATTTATTATAATCGTAGGTGCTATCACTATTTCGAAAAATTTATGTCGATGGTTGTATATTCGGACTAATTCAGTTTTCATACAGACGAAGTTTGCCGAGGCGTTCAATATTTTTACCTACGCTTGCTCCCAGGCATCATAGTCCACTAAACTAATAAGCATGTCTCGGCAGTTTTTTCAGGGCTCTTTCCCGACTGGTTCCGGAGTTACCCGACTCTCCCCGAGTCCCCAGTCGAGGGAAAGGAACTGACAACTGTCGTTAACCAGTGTAAACAGGGAATAGCTCGTTAGAATAATAGCCGGGTATTTATCACGATGAAAAAAGGTTGCTTTTTTTAAGTACGAGTATAAAGGTTAGAGTCTGGCTTACGAAAGTTAGGAAATGGGAAAGGGCGAGCGTCAAAAATATGACACAGGTGAGTATGTTAAGTATAGTAGGTACTATTTTTAAGTCTTCGAAAGAGAGTGGTAAGAGATCTCGAAGGAAAGATGGTGAGAGAATCTCTATGGACACCTTTGCCCAGCAGTGGAACGAACAAGATGAAATAAAATTACTTACATTCAAAAAATTGTTTAGGAAAATCAACATTACTAAGATTTAAACGTCGATACGCATAGGCGGATCCAGGGGGGGGGCACGGGGGCACGTGCCCCCCCCCCAGACGATATTTTTGTGTACCTACTAACTACGAAAAATTAATAAATTGTGAAATTTTTGTCAGTTTTTGTTTCTTGTGCCCCCCCCAGAAAAAAATCCTGGATCCGCCCATGTCGATACGTATTATGAATTATGTAAAATTGTATAAATAAATAATGCTGGACATTTCACACAGTATCATCTAGCCCCAAACTAAGTAAAGCTTGTACTATGGGAACCAGATAACTGATATACTACTTATATACTTTTTGTTTGTAAATACATAGAAACACCCAAACCCGAGATAAATATTTGCAGATCATACAAACATTTATAAAACACTAGCTGCGCCCCGCGGTTTCACCCGCGTAAGTCCCGTTCCCGCGGGAATATCGGGATAAAAAGTAGCCTATGTGTTAATCCAGGGTATCACCTATCTACATACCAAATTTCAACCAAATCGGTCCAGCCGTTTTTGCGTGAAAGAGTAACAAACATCCATACATCCATACATCCATACTTACAAACTTTCGCCTTTATAATATTTATTATATTATAGGATTTATAACGCAACCTTCTGCGTCCCAAGCGGGCTTTCACCCACTGCGCCACAGAGGTCGTCAATGTATATAGGTAATATTCTCTGTTCATGGAGTATGGAGTTTTTACCAAAAAAAGATTTATCTTCTTTAACCCTTTATATCGCTGTGGGACAGTACAGGCACATACCAAAATTTTTCTTATAAAATCGAAAACAAACGGTTTCTTCCGTTTTTAAACAAAGTGCCCGCTCCGGAACATATCTCGCTTCCATTTTTAGTACAGGCTGCACTCCAGAGATGGCGCTTTTTCGACACAGACGAAGTTGCATCAAACTTTTCGCGGTTTCGTGATCGTCGTTTGTTTGTAAATTTTGAAAATTTTCGAAAATCATTTATAGTGTAAAAACAGTCTGTTTATGGTGTGAATCTATTAGGTAAGTATATGTTTGATTATTATTTATTGTAGTTATTGATAATTTTCAGTCATTTTGGAAAATAATTGCCGTTTTGTGTTTGTACCTGTTCTGGTACATTGCATTACTAAAGGTATCTTTTGTCATACATTGACCACTCTTATTATGTTGTGACAGGATGGCTTCTAGAAGTTTAGGAGAAGAGGAAATAGAGCAGTTTCTCTTCGATTATGCAGAGAGTGAAGATGGATTTGACGGTGACGACGACAGCGTCGCAGATCCTGATTTTGTTCCGGATTTAGAGGTGCCAATGGAAGTCGAGGATTTAGACGAGGTTGATGGTGTGGATGTCGACACCATTATTGAAAATATAGAGAATTCTAGTGGTACTTCCTAATCATTAGCTACTTCTGAAACCCCACTTCAACCAGGACCATCATCTAGGCCTGGAACATCAGGGCACAGTCAACCTAGGCAGAAATTGAATCTTCGTTGGAAAAAAAAGAACTTTGAGCTAAATGAGCAGCAACTATGCTTTACAGGTGGCGAAAACTTGCCAGCAGAGTTCCTTGAACTCGATAGTCCAATGCAGTTCTTCTTCAAAATATTTCCCAAGGAGCTTTTTGAAGAAATCGCCAGTCAAACGAATCTTTATATCGTGCAGAAAGATACGAACACGCCATTCCGGGTCACAGAGACCGATATCCAGCAATTTATTGGCCTGGTTTTCATCATGTCGTTGGTACATCTTCCAAGAGTAACGAAACATTGGAGTGGTGGCTTAGGAACACCTCTAGTCAAAGACACAATGCCGGTAAATAAGTTTGAAAAAATAAGACGATTTATTCACTTCAACGACAATTCAAAAATGGTCCCTCGCGAGCACGCCGATCACGACCGCCTCTTCAAAATAAGGCCAGTTGTAACAAAACTAAATAAAACTTGCCTAAACGTCCCATTCGAAAAGTATCTCTGCGTGGATGAGCAGATTTGTTCGACAAAAGCAAGAAACACCTTGAAGGGTACAATCCTAAGAAGCCACATAAATGGGGTTACAAAATCTACGTCCTGAGCGGCGTAAGCGGGTTTGCATACAAGTTTGAGCCAGAAACAGGAGCAGAGAACGTAGTTGCGCCTAATGAGCCGAACCTGGGTGCTGCAGCCAATGTCGTCGTCAGGTCCAGCTCAATTCGTGCCTCCAGCAGCTGTGCGCCAGGATCAAGTCGGCCACTGGCCAGTATGGGTCGAAAAACGAATCCGTTGCAAGCTCCCTAAATGCTCCGGCAAATCACAGACCATTTGTGAAAAGTGTGGAGTTGCTTTATGCAACAACAAACAAAATAATTGTTTCAAAGCATTCCATACTTCGTAGAGGAACACATTGCTGCAATGTACCCGTTATGGCACACTCCCCTTTTTTTGATTTTGTGAAGTAACTAAATAAAAATTAAGAAAATTAAAAAATACGTGTTTTTTTAACTTGTAATTGCTACCCAAAAATAAATTTTTAATTAAATACTATGTTATTGAGTTATAAAGGGTTAAGCAATCGTAACAAATTTCGAGCACAAATAACATAAAATTTAATTGTCTTGCTATCACAGGATTTGTCAGAGAGAAGTGGAACAAGCCAATAAATCTCCCTCCACCGTTATCTCAATCCGACGGAGTCGTTTTATTTTAAAACTTGTTCGGTTTGGGAAGAATTAGATACCATTTATCTATGGCGATTCTGCTTTTAATTCACTAGACTGGATAAAGTTGGCGTCTCGATGCCTTCAAGAAAGGCCTGGTGCGAAAATGGCCTGGGACAGAGATGGTTGGAAGGATATGGGGAGATCTTTGCCCAGCAGTGGGAAATATAGGTTAACCTAAATAATCTTTCTAACAATCAAACAATTTTTTTATACAGAAAGGTCTAAAGTAGGTACGCTAAGATACGAAGCTCGTAGACATGATACTTCCAACTCATCTGGTTCTGTAATTGGTATTTCCCTCTTTTCAAAATAACGTAGAAATTACCATTAAAATAGCGATTGTGTTTCCAGATTTCAGCACACCAGAGTTATTGGCCACTGACTCATACGAACTTACCTTAGCACATTATTTCCGCCCGCCTTCTTTAAAAGATAGTACTATAAACATAAGTATATACATAAATAAAATTATGCCTTTTTCCGTAGGGATAAAGAGACCACAGATTTCTACTTGCAATCCTGACATACATCTTTCGACTCATTCACTCATGACATTCTTCATGCAAGCTCATAATAATTTCAAGTTGCTGTTATTTTCAAGGGCAATGAGGAAATAACACAAATGAAAAGATTACAGTCAATCACAAATCAAAGCGGCCATGATAGAATGTGATAACATCCGCCGTCCGCAAACTCCAATCTCTTTCCCATTTGTGACAGTAATAAAGCTGCCGGGAAAAGTCAACAATCAATTTTGTATTTCAATTTATTCCCAACCAGTCCCAACCTTAGTTCGTGTGATAAGAAAAAGAAAACGCTCATTGGTAACGGAAATTATTGCAGAAGCCATCATTGCCGTGCGCTAGGGTGTTATTTTCTTTTTATCAGTTTTTTTTTCTGGACCACGGAGGATGGATGTCTGAATGTGTATAGAGATGATTAGGGATCCCTAGGCTGTACAGTCTACATCGTAGGCATACGTGGCCTCCAATTAGCTCTATTACATTTATTTGCTATTTTTTCAGTTCATGTTTTTGTTGTATTTTCAGTTTTAGTTCAGGAGCAACTTCTTTAGTTTTTGTGCCTTCTGTTGATGGTTAATATCTATCCAACTGTTGAAATTGTTATCACACAAGAAAAATATACGAAAGCAGTAAAATAGTGTTATTTTTTTATTCACTTACAACATCCTTTCATTTGTTTACAAGAAAACTAACAGTTGAATTAGTAAATATGTAAAACATTTAGTAACAGAAAGGCCTTGGGTCTTTCTAATATCCGCCTCTACAAACACAATACTTTCCACACTCCACGACGCAAATCGTTTCGCAGTTTTGATTTGTGGGCTGTCGCGCGGCACCATTTTTCATGTGCCTCATTGTATCGTTCACGGTCCGAGGTCTTGTAAAGGATTTGGAGCGTCACGCCTCTATCCGCGGACGTCCGTTTTCAATGCGTTGCTCATCGGTTGATTTGTTTCGCATTTATTTGGTACATTTTTTCGTTAAGTTTCTGGTTTTTGTTTAGGGTTTAGTCAAGCTGAATTTTTTGTTACTAAAAGGATTAATCCTGGACGAGATTGCTTTGAGCGATAAGGCCACCCATTGTGTCACTGTACTTAGTCTTAAGCTTTTTAAGTTTTAAATTTTGGTGTAACAATAAAGAGTTATCTATTTATCTAATCCTATGTACAGTTATTTGTATTGTTATAGTATTTCTTGATGTTTGTATGTGCATTAATATGACTTAATCAGTGAACCGACTTGGAATGAGTGGGGATTGAGAATGGTATGAATGTACTTTAATAGTATCTTGAAAGATTTGATTTGGTATAATGTCTCCACGCCATAGGGATGCAGTCATGATGGTCATTTGCTTGATTTTGTGGTCAAAAATGAGCAGCCTGTGTACATTCACCCATAAACTACCTCGTTATAACATCCAATCCTATCGAAAACAAACCAGGAACAACAATCATCCATCCAAACTTTCAGCTTTATGAAGTTGTATGATTTTCAGTCAACAATATTTAATTGAGTTGATTCTTTGACACCACTGTTGGTACAGGCTAAATGGAAGATCGCATCGATAACAGTTCTATGGAAGAGGGACAACAATAGTTCACCGGGAAATTGGGGTGATTTTTCTTCTCTTTTCACTACCTTCAGTTGCATCGTGAAATTCGCGGAGAATTTTATATACCTAATTGTAAATTCGACTTTTATTAAAATAACATGCGCAATTTAATCGGCGTGTGTGGTTACTTAGGTAGGTCCATATTGTGAAAAAGAACATAAACCTGATCGCACAGATGTCCGCGCCGTACGCGCCGCAGTCCTTTTAAAAGCTTTGAATTTTTCTATACAAAAAATGCTGATGACGTCAGAAAATGCGACTCGCTTCTGACGTCATCAGCATTTTCTCTATTGAATTAACAGTTCGGAGCATTTGGCTCGGTAGGACTGTGCGATCATCCTAATCATGTTACAATTGTATTCACAAGACACGGTAGACAATATCTCCTTTGTGTTACAGATCCCTTGAAGAAAACTACTAAACTGATTGATATGAGCTCTCATTTCCATCGGAGAGAGGAATGATAAAAAATTGAGAGGTGTCAAGGGACACCCGGATGGAACGAAGTTCCTTTTTAGTGAAGGAATTGTAATAATTTAAAATAATAACAACAACAACAACAACAACAACAACAATTTATATTTATATTTTTATATTTTTTTTCATTCAAAATCATACTTACACATCGTAAGTATGATTTTTATATATTTATATTTATAGCAAAAAGTGTCGTTACAACTTTTCGTAAGAATTTTTGGAACGAAGTTCCAATAATGTATGTTTGTAAACAAATAACTACTGTTTATAATAATTAAGGTTCTTTATCTCAGCCAGACTCAGCTCAGCTTCAAGTCAAACTTTCTCTTGAAATGTGTCAGTAAAACTGCTGTAACTTACAAGCAAGATGAAACTTGTCTTAAGGTTATTATAATTCGTTTTGTAAATCATAATATTGTGTGTGCATGAAAATAGCTATTTTAGATCCAGAAAATCACAAAAAAAAAAACTTTTATTAAAGCTGTCCGTCGCGATATTACCCGCGGTCCCCCGAGAAAAAATCACATTCCCGGGATAAAATATTATTATAGCCTATGTTCATCAGGGATAATGTAGGATTCTAATGGTGAAAGAATTTAAATCGGTCCAGTAGTTTCGGAGCCTATTCAATTCAAACAAACAAACATACAAACAAACAAATCTTTCCCCTTTATAATATTAGTATAGATACATAAAATAAAACCTCATAAAATAAAGAAGCAATTTCCGTATAGAAAGTCCAGAAACATATTCAAAAAATGCCTGAAAATAAATAAGTTTTTGTAGTCACGATGAACATTTTCAAAAATCCGAAAGTTTCTTTTGTCTACCCTCTAATTAGATAGAAAGATAGATAGTGTTTATTGTTAATATGATCACATTTGTTCTGGTTAGTAGTGTCTTAAATCCTATATTAGGTTTATCTTGACACTAGAGTTCTCTAATAATGATTGATGTACAGTCAGCGTCACCAATTGGTAGCCCCCTTAATAAGAGGTTTGTACTGCAGAGGGGTTACCAGTTGATGACGCTGACTGTACATGCTTAATACCTATCACGCACACAGGCACAGCGGTCCCATAATAAACCACATTACAAAATAACTACTTCCTAATCCATCAACAGAATCTGCCTAATAACAGACTACCATTTTCCTTCTGTTTTCCGATCCATTGAAACTTTTCTATTAAATCAACACGTTTTTGGTGTCCTCATAAATACCTTTACCTACATAATACTTGTGCACTCACCTCCAGCTCGGTACAATACTACGACCGATGGCATGTTTACGCCCTGTTATAAGATATTTTTGGTCTCTTTCAAATAGTAAATTTTTAAATTTCCGCTGACCTTTTGTCACGGAAACTCATTCAGGCAATGTTTGTGCAATATAAAAGGTCGAAATGAAGTTAGAAAGGTCATAAAGGATATAATTTCTCTCATAGAAATAGGTAAGGTAAATGATTCATTCAATTCTTAGCATAAGACGACCTCTGTAGCGCAGTGGGGTCCGCTTGCGACGCATAAGGTTGCGGGTTTGATCCCCGCCGCGGGACAAATGTTGTATGATCTACAAGTATTTGTCTCGGATCTAGGTGTTTTCTATGTTAATATGTATAAAATATAATTACAAACAAAACGTATGTAGTATATCAGTCATGTAGTACCTATAACACAAACTCTGCTTACATTGGGGCTAGATGATGCTGTGTGAAAAGTCCAGCGTTATTTTATTATTTTTATAAAATGTAAATAGGTAAATAAAAGTAAATTAAGTTTTAAACAAGGCTTTAATTATCTAGATCTTTGGTCTTAACATTGGTTATATTATTTTGACGCATTTCTACTCATTTTCGTTTGCATTAGAAGTGGCACTAAGCTCTTTCCTAAACAAATGCGTTCACAGATTAGCTAACATACAGAGACATCAAATACATTTATGCAGAAATAAAATCACATATTATTCACTAAGATACTTAAACTGATTAAAAATATTGCACGTGTATTACAAATGTAGTGAATGTTTGGAGATAAATGCAATATATTTTGACGAAATTAGAACATACTAAATTGTCTAACTCTAACTTATTTGAACTACTCTGTAATACAGCTTTAAACATTTAATTTTCACAATCATTAGACCCCTCGCAGACTGCAGACTTTCTATCGGCCGATAGTTGAGACGGAACATACCTGCTTCGGCTCGTAATGAGTATGGAGAAGTAGGCCGAAGTATGTTCCGTCTCAACTATCGGCCGATAGAAAGTCTGCAGTCTGCGAGGAGGCTTAATATTTTGAATAACCAATGGTACATCAACTAGAGCTACATAACTACATAGCTACTTAACGATATATACAATTGAGTACAAATATTATATAACAATATAACACATAAGTTTAACAGCATTTTTAGAATAATAAATACAAAACGAAGTACATAATAAACAAATTGATTCGAATTAAACCTTATTATTGGCTAAGCCGATGCTATGTTTTTTTTTATTTATCTTGTTTTTTTTTATCTTGTTCTAAAACATTTATAATATTCGTGGTATATCTGTTGTAACCTTGTTTCGACTAGTAGGTATCTCTACATAGTCACTAATACCATAAACATCTTAATGAGTATTTTCATGAAAGTTAAGGAAAATGTGTTGTTTGAGATTTGATCTATATGAAGTCATTGCATATGAAACCCAGTACATATATTTGTTCTCCGGATTGTAACTGTCTACTTTTTTATTATTAACTATACATAGCTTGCAATAAATCGGGTCTTAGAGCGTAGATCTAAATGAGAAAAACGAAAATTCAACAATTAATTTAATTTAAATCTATATTCGATAATATTTACATAGATAGAAATTTGTACCTAAAATATTCACATTTACCAAATTACAAAATGACTAACATCATTATTTAAGTACGAACTTAAATTATATTCAATATTTTATGAAAAAAGGGGCAACTGACATGCTTGCCTATTGGGGCAATTTCTGCGTAAAACCAATTGTGATGTGTACAGGCAAGCAAGGGCAATTTGCTAGCTTGCCCGTGTGACAATCTGGCAGGAGCGCAAGATTTTCCTACTACGGATTGTCTTGCCACACTGCACTATGACGTCATTGCTCATGAGGCAGCCGTGATTATGTTGCCAGATTTTATATTATGGTCTTGGCGTGAAATGAACTTTAATTAGTTCGGTATTTACAATTTGTAGTTTATTAACTGAATAACATTAAAACTTATAACTAATTCCGCTTAATTGCCTGCATGAGATCAAAATTGAATTTTACTATACATACTACAACTATATACATTTACTTAAACTAACTAGAGTTTGGCATTTACTTTGCTTTTAGTTATGCAGTCAAAATATAACAATATTTATCTATAGTGATTATTTTATCACAAAGGTAAAATAGTGTTCCCTAAGTTTGGAAAAATGGTTCACTATTTACACAAAGATAGTCTCGATTTTTTTTATTTACTCAAGTAAAAATATCGTCAGAATTAAGATATTTAGATCCATTTACAGACATTTCTCGTGTCCAACATTGCACTGAGAATATTTTGACCAAATCCAAGTCTTTTTGTGTCTTGCTTGTTACACTCAAAAAAGCCAAAAGTGAACTAAACAGTGTTGAAAGACTTTGTTTTGCTATTTCAGAATTACTAATGACTTTGGAACAAATTGAAAAGTATTTCTAACAGAATACTTCGATGATGCAATAGGAAACAAAGTGTCAGATAGTTTAGGCTTTATAGCACCTACTATCTCACTTTTTAAAGTGGTTTTACGTCACAACAAGTTAAAGATTAGCTTTGATACATGAAATATCGTGCCACTAAACTCATTCACTAAATTGTCACTTTCTTCATAGACTTTAGAACAACGTGATCAAAGCGTAGAGCACGCACGCGATCAGTTTTGATACTTCAGATATTGTTTCTGACGTTCAATAATCACTCCACAAACGTCAAGTGTAAACGCGCTCAGTTTTGATCTTTGATACTTCTAAAATTGTATTCGACGTCTGCTAACACTTCACAAACGTCAAGTTGTTAGACGCGCTCAGTTTTTTTGACGTTTTACACTTCACAAACGTCAGGAAAGTACGCTCAGTTTGGATACTTCAGACAAATTGAATGTTTCTGACGTTTCACTACACAATTGTCAAATCCGCTCAGTTTTGATACTTTGCGTAGGGATGGGCTGAGTCCCGGAGGCGGTAGTCTCAGCTGGTTGCAGAGAGGCCCAGCGGCTTCAGGTGCGGGGGCGCAAAAGGCGCAGGGGATGAGCCGGACATGTTGTTGTTCAAGTCGCCAGCGCGCCCAGAGCCGTTCATTAGGGCCATCGCGTTGCTGGTCTGATGGGAGAAATGTTGATATTACTTTTTATATTTTGTAGGTTTTGTTCAAAGTCAGAAAGCATTTAGGTATTCTGCTGTAGTACAGCTGGTATCACTTTAAGATAATGTTGCTAGCTCGTTTATTCTACTCCTGTCCTGGGGCCGTATTCGCGTTCTTTTTTTCCAATTTTTCAAACGTTAAAACACGGTCCTAAACTAGGACCAAATATTCCAAACTGAAAAATTGTCCTTTGAAGTCAGAAATAGTGGTGGGAAGCATCCGATTATTCATCAAACGAACGAAAAAAGGAACGCGAATAAGGCCCCTGTTCCAAAACCGTGAACTAGGGATAAAAACTAGAGCAACAAATACAGTTTGAGGTCTATCTTTCCTTTAGGTGATCCGTCCTTAATTCGTTCAAAAGCAGATGCTTCCACAGGGGTAAAGTAAGATTTTAATATGAATCCCAAAAAATTTACCCCTGCGGAATTTGAACTCATGAAACGCCACTTTGTGGCAGTTTCTGTGCCAGTTTCAAAAACCATAAACTTATAGTTCTTCCGAACAAAAAAACGTTCTTACCGGTGGTGGAGGAAGGTGCGTGGTCTGCCGCTTCAGATGCGACAGCGGCGGTGGGTTGTACGCCATGTTGGCGAAAACCAGGCGCTCTTCATAGTCATACTCGCAGAGGATCTTGTTCTCGCAGAGGTAGAAACGGTCGCCTACGCAGAATCTGTTGACAATGATTTCGTGTTATTAGATGGCGTAGCTTTATTTTACATCAACATTCAAAAAATTTTTTGACCAACACCGCAATAGGCATGATGACAGTAGTAGTGAGGTTTGCCAAAATATTTAACTGATCTATTAAACAGGATTCCAGGATTGGGAAAAATGCATTTATTCTCCTAATAATGTCGAGATTGTTAAATTATTTAATAAAAAATTTATTAAATAATTTAACCTTTATTTTCTACTGAAATATGATATTTTTTTCACATAAGAAATCATTTTGAACAACATAGAACAGATTTTGAAAAATTGACATCATGTCTATTGTGTCTATTGTTTGTTAATTTGAATTTATTTATAATAGAACTCACACTTTCAGATCTCATCATTATCATACAGAGCTTAATTTCACCCACTCCAGAGCTAATCCAATTACATTCCTGCGCTCTGACCCATCGACAGCGTGTTTTAAAATCTAATTAGTACCACGTAATTAACCGAAAACTCTAGACGACGCATTGAGGATATTGGCGTCAAGGATTGGAATATTTTTCAGCAATTGAAAAACCTTCGGAATTGATATTTTAAGTTTTGAATATTTAATGTTTTTTACTTCGAACTGATAGCTGGTTTTTCAAGATGTGTTAAATATTACAGCAGAAAAAAAATCCCAAAAACTGCTCCATAAAAACATAGATTTTAATTTTACAGGTGAACGGAAGCGATCTAAGCTTCTAAATTTTATTTACAGATAAGTCTATACACCCTTTTCAAAGTGCAAACTTGATTTTACATAAATACCAATAGTTTTTATTTTAAACGAGAATTACTGTTTTGGCGCTTACGACTTTTACTAATTAGCTACCTCTCGCGTCTTTTTGTATGCAAGGCGGCCCCCTTCAGTCCGCGTCTGACCATTGTCAACGTCGGACCTGTGTCAATCGAGCTCCCGCGCTCTAGTAAACATCGATAGTCGTATTTTCTAAGTAAAATCTCAAATACTTATTATTAAAAATGGGGAAAAAAAGTTGATGGTTTCTACATGAAGATGAGAACTCTGTATATTGAAAATGTAAGGAAATGATCAAGAAAACATAAAAGTAAACGTTAAATATTTTTCCGGGTTCTAGTAAAACTACAGGATATTGTGACGTGACGGGCACAGTGACAGTGAGCACCTCAGACTAACTAGACTTGGACGCGGTTTTGATGAAATTTCTTTTACAAATTCTGCCGATTTTTGTGAGGGACGAGGTAGAACACGAACGCATTTTACACACACGTATGCATAAAAAATTACAATAGCTTATATTATGTGTACGATTCTCAGACCCGCTGAATATTATGTAGGTATACAGTATACACAAAAAATTTCATAAAAATCGGTCGAGTTTTGTTACAAGACCTTTCGGAGTATTATATCTTCGAAAATATTCTTCATATAATTTTGCTTGGTATAAAAATGTATAAGTACCATAATCATCCTTTGGCCGAATAATTTGGAATCTCGAATATTGTTTATTAATATTGATACCCAAAATGACTAAAAACATAATTATTTTTGTCATAACATTTAAAAATCATACTAGATATTTCGTATATTTTTTCGCCTTACATTTAAAATCGTGATTTTAAAATACAAAACGGGGTCCTGTTGATTGACATAATGTTAATAGTCCTAATATAACTACACATAACATACTAGTTCTAAAATACTGTAGTCATAATGTTAAATTCCCGTAGTCTTAAACTGACATACATTTATGTTGTCCTAATATTATTACCTAAAGAAAAAAAAAGAAAAATTAAAATCAAAATATTTTTATTGAGTCTTATTTAAGTAGGCATAAAGACATTTTGTTCATCCTTGTAAAGTTCACGATAGAAATCGGTGACTGTCTCTAATATGTCATTTCTTTTCGATTTATGTTTTTTACTTTTATGATGTGTAACATAAATAATCCAATTTGTATTTTCTTGAAGTTCTTTCCATGCATTTTTGATTCCGCCTGATTTTTCTATGTGGAATTGTATTGTTTATGTTCTTAGTTTCTGTCTGTGCTTTCTTATTTCTAAGTTTATTTCTTTACTTAGCTTAGTTATCTCTTGTTTTTTTGTTTTTTCTGGTTTGGAATAGAAGGGCTCTTTGTTGAATCAAATCTCTTGCTTTTGTTCCAATTCTGTCTTTTGGTGTTTTGTCTCTTTCTAGTGTTTTATTAGTTTCTTTTAGTTCTTTCTCTAAGTTATCGTATTTTTCTTGGACCGTTATAAGTGCCTTTATTGGCGCTAACCTGGTCTTTAAAGTTTCTAAGACGTGTGTTGGTAAAGGTTGAGTAATTAGTAGCTTTGTATTTTGTACTTGTTTTCTTATAATCTTCGGCTCCATCATTTGTAAATGGCGAAGTAATCTGTGGTCAGTGTTTTATTTAAAGTTGTTAAGCACTTCCACGTTTAAGAAAAGCTTTGGTTTGTTTGTGATTATGAAGTCTATTTCATTTCTAACTTTGCCGTTGGGAGATTGCCACGTCCATTTTCTTTTCAGTTTTCTTTTATAAACACTATTCATAATATGTAAGTTATTCTCTAGCGCGTAGTTTATCAACCTTTTACCGGTCGTGTAGGATCCCAGTATTTTGTCTTCATTCTTTTTTCTTTCGCCAATTTGGCTGTTAAAATCACCCATCACAATAACGGTGTTGTTTAGAGTCTCCATCGTGTTATTTAGTTGTTCGTTAAAGTTATCTTTAATTTCTTTTTTTGTTACTTCGGTAGGAGCGTATACCTGAACTATTGAAGTTGGGTGTTTGTAACCAGGCAGTATGATGTTTAGGACGGCTATTCGATCTGAAACTCCTTTGAATTCTATGATATTGTTTTTCAGATACTTCTTAACTAAAAAACCTACGCCGTATAATCCTTGTATTTCATTTTTGTAATACGTGATGTGTTTTTCATGTTCTTCAATTTTTGCATGTGCATTCTTCCTATCCTTACATACGGTGCACAAACTTGGTCACTCACCAATAGCCAAAAGTTCAGCCTCGGGGTATGCCAGCGGGCTATGCAGCGTAGTATCCTGGGTGTCAAACTTACTGACCGCGGGCAGGGCTCCCTAATGATTGACATAACGTATCTTTTTTTTTTTTCTTATCCTATTTTAAATTCCCATACTGTATTTGGTACTAATATTAAATGGTCCTAATGATTACTCGACATAACAATACTACACCTAATTAACAATAGTCATAGTATTAGGTAAACATAACATTAAATAGTCATAAAATCACATCTCCTAACATACGGTAATCCTAAACTTATAAGCCTTAACAATATGTACTCCTAATAATCAAACGTAATAACAATTATGAAATGAAAAGTCTTATCAAAATTTTGGATTCCGACGGGATTCGAACCCGCATCGATCAGACGATCCTCCTAAAGCTGGAGTGCCTTACCGCTTGGCCACAGAATCCCTTGTTTTGATATGAGCTTATCGAAAATTTGGACACCGGCAACAAGGGATTCTGTGGCCGCGCGGTAAGGCACTCCGGCTTTAGGAGGATCGTCTGATCGATGCGGGTTCGAATCCCGTCGGAATCCAAAATTTTGATAAGACTTTTCATTTCATAATGAAATACCAAGTGTGGATCAGCACTATAATACAATTACAGAAATTATAATAACAATTGAAATCATAATGGCATTTAATCCTTAAAAAATACCACACTAAAGATGCCTGAAACACAGAAGGTTGTGAATTCCAAAATGTTTTTATGAATAGAAAATACTGGTTTCCGTTCAAGGTATTTTTTTATAACGATTATAAAAGACACAGAATATACAGAAGCGCTCGTGGTCGTGCTTGCTTAGTCGTTCTTGATAGATCGTCGAAGTTAAGCAACGTTCGAAACGGTCTGTAAGTGGATGGGTGACCGCCAGTGGCATTTTCATCTGAGCGCTTCCGTGCTTCGGAGGGCACGTCAAATTGTCGGTCTCGGCTATTTAAGTCGTTAAACCATGACGGGGGCCTTAAGGCGGCCTAAAAACTCCGTCGCCAGAGTTGGCCACAGACTCATGTGAACTTACTTTTTTTATAACGATTATGCATGAATTAAATAAACAAATAATAAAAATATTATCGAGTATTATACGAGCCCCAATGCAAAATAGTTCGTCTAGTGTGAAATTTTCTGTGTGAGATTTTTTCTAACTTCATTATTTTGTATATCTATATAAAATATTAAGCTGTTCTACTATCACATGTCGCGTTACTTATGCCATTTTTTAATTATGAACCAATAATCTATTTTAGCTTTTTAAATTTATACATATCCTGTTTTAAATTCGAAGAAGTTATAAGCAAAATAGTTCGTCTAATTGTTAATCGATGCAAAAGAATTCGTCTATCGGTGAGTTAAATAAGATTATTCCTTCTTTGTACAATTATGTTGCATAATTTAAATTTGTAAAAGTAATTCTGTGTCATTCGTCAAGTGAGACAGTATAAATCTGAAAATTTCAGCTTTTTTCATTAGTTTTTAAATAACAATGGGTCGTGGCAAACCCGTGTGTGAAAAGCTTCGAAAGTGAATAGTTTGTGGGGTCGATGCTGGCAAATCAAGTTACCAAATATCTAAAGACTTTATACTTCCCAGGTCTACAGTTCAATCTATCATTCAGCACTATAAAAAGAATAGAACGACTTCTTGTTTGAAGAAAACTGGTCGACCACGCATCACAAGTGCAGGAGAAAACAGAATTCTGAAGAAAATTATCAAAAATAATCGTCGTGCTTGAGCTGGAGAACTCACGGTGCAATGGAAGGATTCACAAAGACGTCTAAGTTGATACTTGCCAAAGAGTCTTAAAAATAATGGGTTACGGATTTTACACCGCTAAGGAGAAACCACTGTTGACTGCTAAGTAAGTAAGTTGACTGCTGTACAAAAGAAAAAGAGGTTGAAGTTTGCTCGTGATCATTTAAATTGGACTTCCGATCAGTGGCGTAGTATCATTTGCAGTGATGAGTCCAAATTTGAAGTGACAGTCGTCGATGAAAGGAAAAAAGGGATTCGGAACAAAAATGAGGCATTTCATACTGATTGTCTCAAACGCAAAGTGAAGTTTCCGGCGTCTCATAAGATATGGGGCTACATGTCTGCACAAGGTGTTGGTGGTATGCAGTTTGTGGATGGTTCTATCAATGCTGCAAGGTATCAAAACCTTTAGGAAGAGAATTGACTGCCCTCTACAACGTCACTTTAGCATCAAGATTCCTTCGTTTATCAACAGGATGGTGCTTCCTGCCATACTGCAAGGACAACAAAGACGTGGCTACTGGCGAAAAGCATCCCTACAATCGAATGGCCATCTAACAGCCCGGACTTGTCGCCGATCAAAACCCTATGGTGGAAAATGAAAAAATTTCGGCGTAAAAATCCATCAAGATCGAAGAGCGACTTAAAGGCTAAACTCTTGGCTATCTTGGAGTCAATTACGCCTGAGGAGTGTGCAGCGTTGGATGCAACCATGCCTCTTCGCATTAAAGCTGTCATTGAGAGCAAAGGCGACAAAACTAAGTAGTAGACGAACTATTTTGCGTGAGTGACAAGGGTAGACGAATACTTTTGCGTTATGTTTTTTAGAATATTTTTGAATTTTTTTTACGTTATGTAAAGTCAAAAAGAATTTCAGTTATATTAAAATAAACTTTAAAATGTTCCTCAAATTGTGGTTTACTTTTTACTAAACGTTCTTAATTATTTTACCAATATTTACTTTCTATATTTGACGCTTTGCACTGCTTTCCATACTAGACGAAGTATTTTGCATCGGGGCTCGTAATAATAGTATTAAATAAATAATAAAAAATATATTATATAAAACTATACATAATTTTATTATGAACGAATATACCCAAATAGATTCCTAACTATATCAACTTTGTAAGGTTTATAAAATTAACTAACATAACTTCGATTAGGGTGAATGAGTGAATCCACTAAACTTATTCTGATCACTACTCAAACCTAACCTAACCACTGAATTCGATTTGGGTGAATAGGTGACTCTAGTGAACTTTTCTGGCGCTTCGGCGGCCATCATATCAGTTTTGTAGATCTTAAATAGTATTTATTAGGATAAATAAACATAAGGACGATCAAAAGCATCAAACAAATTGGTACAAAATAGGACAAAATAGTTTATGTAACTTAATAATAGTAATAATAACTATTATGACGACATATATTAGAAGTTGAGACTATTATGTCAATTTTATGGTATGTCTTTAATATATTAGGACAACATTATGTATAACTTTTTAAACTATCATGGTTAACACTATAAATACAATTAACGGGATATTTACCATGATTACATATTGTTTGAGTTTCCCGATATTTCGACGTGGTTGCACACGCCATGATCACGGAGGAACATGTACGGGTTCCTCCGTGATCATGGCGTGTGCAACCACGTCGAAATATCGGGAAACTCAAACAATATGTAATCATGGTAAATATCCCGTTAATTGTATTTATAACATTATGTATGTCAGTTTAAGACTATGGGAATTTAACATTATGACTACAGTATTTTAGGACTAGTATGTTATGTGTATTTATATTAGGACTATAAACATTATGTCAATCGACAGGACCCCCTATAGCAGTCAAAGTCAAGGTCAAAGGTCAAGATTAAACTTCGTTCCAACCGAGTGTTCCACGACGCTCCGATTTTTTTGTGCCAGCCTTTTATTCGGATTTTTTATTATTATTAATTGTTATCATTATGACATTTATGTTTATTTATATCCTCTAAAATTAGGCTAAAGATTGATTATGTATTACAAAATTATGAATTAAAATCATTATGCTAAAAAATATGATATATTTACTAAACACTAGCTTCTGCGCGTGGCTTCGCCCGCGTGGTACCAACATTTTGAATAGCCTATAAGCTATTCTAAAGTCATTATCTACACCTATTCCAAGTTTCATCCAAATCGGTTCTCTGGTTTAGGCGTGATTGAAACGCAAACAACTTAACAAACTCACAAACTTTCAGCTTTATTATTATGAGTGGGATTATGATATCCTAATATTATTGGTTTTGATATTATGAAAACATGTTATGGGATGTAAAATTATGAAGAAAGTTTTTCGGCGAAACAATGGGGTCCCGATGTACCTACTTGATTTGTATTTCAATTTTTTTTACTAATTCTAGAAATCCTAGAAATGCTCATGCGTACTGCGTACTAACAATATAACAATCTATGGACTGTTTTGCGACTGTGCACTTTGCACTGTGACCGACACCATTTGACCTAAACATGGTGTCGTGACGCAAAATCTAACACTTTTTTTCGTCTAGCCACCATGCGTATCGACCAAAAAGGAAATTATTTCCAAAAATAAATAAATGTAAGGCGACTCCATGTAGTCTTATGTCAACACTGAAAAGCGAGCGAGTTCGACTCAGCCGGGCGGCTGGCGCGCGGCGCACAGCGCGGTCGCGGCCGGGTGCAAACCGCCTAAAATGAGCAGGGGGTATGAGCTGCTTGCGGGAAGCTCATGGGGGCGTGGCGCCTGGTTTCAAATAATTGTTTATCAATGCGTCACCTTAATTAGAGTCAAGACACGAGATCTGCTCACTAATTGTAACGCCAATAATAAACAGTCTTATCCATCCGTCGAGTGGTTTAATGCGAGTCAGCTGCAGTTACCTAAAGCCTACTGGGCACCGGGATCCAATTAGTGGCTGCACGTAGGGCTGTGCTTTAACGGGGTGTTTTAAGCCATTGATAAGATAGCTAAAAAAGCGGGAATTTGAATACAGAATGCGAGTTTCTTGTTGAAGATAGAACGGTATTATGTAGATATGAATGGAACGTAAATGATAGTGGTAAAGCTAAAATCGCACAATTAGTGTCAATCAGATTTGTTTCATTGTAATAGTTGATATAATCTCCAGTTTCAATTTCACTATCATGTTCATAGAATGATATAGTGTATTATTGAGCGAGGCAGCCCTAATAGTGCTACGCAAAGACCTGTCTACACCCACGCACTTATAGCGCTTCAGCATAAATCTAATTACTAGTAGGATCCGCCAACTGATACTATCGGCTCAGTGCACGCCTATAAAACGTCTCAACAACGAATTTAGTATTGCAAGTGGAAAGGTCATCGGGGAAGCGCGGCGATAACAAGCCAAGCATCCCTCAATGTAACGCGAAACAAAAGGTATCTTCGACTCGACAGTAGCCGCTTGTAGTGGCCAGCGGAACCACGATAAGGCTGGTTATCTCCCCCGGGGGGAAGACGAGGGTGGTCGTCTCGACACCCCGCCAACTCTTTGTTTCACTTGTCGCAAAAATTAAGCGCTACAAATGTCTCTTTTTTTAAGGGGCCAATTTCCACCGCAACTCAGTCGATTTCGCCGCTCTTAATTAACTTTATTTCCTGTTCTGTACGTCCCCGACTTTTGTTTTGGGCTTGTCGCTTTTTTTGTGAAGCTATTTTCTGTCTGCCGCGTAATGGAAAAGATGGAAAACGAAATTTTAATGACTAGCAAGTTAAGCTTTGAGTCGCGCCATTATGAGCGAGTGGGCAAGCGGCAAGTTTGACATTTCAGGAGCGGACGTTCTATTGACTGTTCCCTCGCTTTCCCTCGCGGAGACAATGCGTTTCCGCGGCTCTGATTACGGTTGACGCGAGATAATTCTTTCAATTGATTAATGGTGAGACAAAAGGAATTTGAATTAGCCCAAGGACTAAATTGCTTGAATTAAATTGGCAATTCTACGCAGAGGCCGGCTGCGTCGGCGAAAACATGAGTGAGTCGAGGCAGTTCCGTACGAACTGTAATCAAGCTCATATCGGGCCGGCACCGTGAAGATGTGACAGGCGTGGTGCGACGAGCCGCCCGCCGCGCGGCTTCCGCGCCAGATTGCGGGATGCCGCTAAATTATTTAGCCGTTTAGCGATATTCGCCAGCGATACCCACCGTCCGCTTCGATCGGACAGCCCGCAAATTGGATTCAGATTTCTGCCGTGGAAATGGATTCGAACTTGATTATTTCATAGTGCAACAAATTATTCGTGCGATTCTGGTGTTTCGGGGTTGCTGCTTGCAAAAAACGCTACGGTTATTAATAAAATGCGGGTTTTGTGGAATTCGTTTTCGATGTTATTGGTTTCAAATATACGGAAAAAATAACAAAACAAACTTCAGAGTCACAAACTGTTTACCTAACGGCTAAATCTGCGCCAAAAGGAACTCAAATGAATATGTAATTCGTGGAGATTGTCGCACGAGATGTACTAACGCTAGAAAGGTCCACAAGTGACATATAAACCATTCAGAGACGCTCCAATCTTACGCTTTCTATTATTTAAAGAGACGCGGGCCGGTGAAGATTGCCGCCTGCCTGCACCCCCTAGAGTTGATCTTTTTGCAAATTTATTTTCTTGAATGAAGGAAACATCGTTTAGGTGTGCAATAGACTTTATTTTACAGGGCAAGCTCTGCCCCTTATAACTCGATTCACGGATTCCAATACGAGGGAAAACGGGACAATTTTATCACCGTACTTTTTAAACTTACAGAGTTTGGCTTTGGCAGAGTAGTAGATGAAAGCGAGACTTACCTACATGTCTGATAGTTGATGATGTTTGTATAGCCCCAGGTTTGATTGCAAATTGTTGGTTTTAATAAACTCTTTATTTGCTGAATGGAAATACGGTATTTTCACTTTGTAAACTGGAACCTTTGATGGTATGTCACGTATATTGCTGTCAGGCCAAATGTTTTTCAACTTTCACCGACAATATTGCAGAAAAATAGAGCAATCAGAATTTGGGCAATATCAGAGTTGTCGCCATGCCACGTCTGCCGAAATTGAATTGAATAAAATAGTTTTGAAACAGCGCTGTTATTTTGGATTTTTAGAGCATTTTAGTTTTGGAAAAGTCGTAATTTTAAAGTAAAGTGCAAAACAATCGTGGGTTTATGGGTGCCTGGAATTTCCCGTTACAAAACGGGTGAGTGCAAGAATTATTGTGGTCAACCAACCACATGCTACTGATTATGTTTTATTCTTAGGTACTGGGGTATTCTTAGCTCTTGACATTACGTGCAATGACCCTACGGCCTTCATATTACAGTATTATATTATCTGGGATATTACTCAAGTATCAATATAACAGAGCTTTTACCTACATACCTTTGTACCTACATAATAATTATGTTATTGTAAACGAGAACGTAGTGTTTAGACAAACCTAATATAGGCTTAGAAACACTACTAACTAAAACTGTTGTGAAAACTGTTTAATGGTCAATTAGATATTCAACCTGATTTTTGATGTAGTTATTAAGTACTGTTTGTTTTCCTAAGAAATAAAAATAAAATAATGATTGTTAACTTTAAAAAAAAATCTATCTATTATTAAAAAACCAGCTAAGGGCGAGTCGAACACGCGCACGAAGGATTCCGTTCCATTATCTATAAAAATGGCAAAAAAAATCACGTTTGTTGTATGGGAGCCCCCCTACATATTTATTGTATTCTGTTTTTAAGTATTTATTGTTATAGCGGCAACAGAAATACATCGTCTGTGAAAATTTCAACTGTCTAACTATCACGGTTCATGCGATACATCCCAGACTGACAGCGAAGTCTTAGTAATAGGGTTCCCAATTAAACTTTTTAAACTTTCGTGATTTGGTGACATAATTATTATTTTTAACCGGGTTTTTCACGGGCGCTGCAATGCGTCTGAAACGTCGGAAAAAAGAAATAATAACAAATAGGTGCGTGATAAATACCCGGTTAAAAATAATAATAGGGTTCCCGTTTTACCCTTTAGGTACGGAACCCTAAAAATGGTTTAGCTCACAAAGTGAAGCATTTTTGTAGACGATAGTTTAAAAAAAGCGTATGAAATTAGCCTGAATAAAGCAGAGGTTGTAAACTCGACAGACTGCGAAGAGCTCGATAAATATGAGCAGGATGCCGACATTCCACTTCTGTATTATTCGTCGTGTGAACCAGCCCTTAGGGAGTCCGTTCATGCATTCATGGCTTTAGGCTATATGTATTCTGTGCTTTAGGTATGCAATTGTCAAATATTTTCACGACTATAGGTACAATATCGTATTTTCATTTATTGAACACACAGCTATGAGATATTTTGTTGCACTTTCCGTGGAGACAAACAAATTGTGCTTTGTTTCAATTAAATATTTTACACAGGAAATTCGAAGCCCTTAACATTATTAAGATCTATTTATATTTTTAAAGTAGGTATGCATCATATAAACAGGGACTTTGCCCTAAATATATTGTTATTTACCTTATAACATAACATAATGCAACATGTTATGAATGAGAATTACGTATACATTGGAAAACAATGCAAGTTAAACAAATATGAATCATTTATTTGGCTAATTATTTATTACGAGCTTCTGCGCGCGGCTTCGCTCGCTTGGTACCAACATTTTGAATAGCCTATATGCTATTCCAGGTCACGCTTATTTAAAGTTTCATTGGTTCAGGCGTGATTGAAAAAGAAACATCCAAACATCTAAACAAACTCACAAACTTTCAGTGGGATCACTGACCTGTGGTTGCACTGTTGACAAGCGAAGCACTCGAGGTGGTAGACATTGTTGCGCGCGCGCATCACCATCTCAAACGCTGGTATCACCTTGCTGCACGCCGCGCAGTATCCCGTGTTACCGAATAACCTAGTAATAAGAGTTTTATCAAAAATAGCCCAGTCATTTAAGAAAAACTATATAAATATATTTTTGTATTGTGACTATGAGATAGATTTAAATATAACAAGAAACATTGATAGACATTTTGCACAGCATCATCATCTGGTCCCAAAGTAAGCAGAGCTTGTGTTAAGGCAACCATATAACTGATAATACCCAACTTTTAAGTAGTTCAGTCATGTGGTACCTATAACACAGCTCTGCTTTGGGACCGGATGATGCTGTGCGAAATATCCAGCATTATTATTATTCTAAACCTTTTTTTTAATACATAAACACCTAGACACGAAACAAATATTTGTAGATAATACAAATTTTTGTCCTGCCGCGAGAATCGAACTCGCACTTCTTGATGCGCCCTTGCCCTCTGCGCCACAGAAGTCGCGAAAGACGTAAGTAGTTAATGAACCAAATGATCATGAATGTATTAAGTACGTACTGAACGTACCTCAGATAGTCCCTCTTGCAGAGGATGAGGTTGGCGCGGGTGTAGAGCGTATGGCCGACCTCGCCGAGGCGACAGTCGCAGCAGCCGCACTTCAGGCAGTCTTCATGCCACAGCTGGTCCAACGCCTTCAGGAGGTACCGCTCCGTGATCACCTTGTTGCAGCCGGCACAGATCTGATGACAAAAATTAAGGCTTTATATCTCTTATCTTCTCTTCTTCTTCAGGCATTTTCCCATCTTTATTTGGGGTCGGCTCTCCTAATCGTTCTTCTCCAAAGATGTCCTTTCTGGGTTGTCAGCGGGTCCACTTCGTTGGTTTCCATGTCTTTCTTTAATCGCTTATATCTCTTAAATGATTTCTAATATCAAATCAAAAAATCTTTATATTTAGTTTTGGCGAGATGACATCGATGCCTTTAAGGACGATTGGTGGAACGTGGCAGGGGATAGAGACCATTGGAGGAGTTTGGGGGAGATCTTTGCCCAGCAGTGGGACGAGAAAGGTTGAATAAAAAAAATTTTTTTGTTGCAAATTCATATATTGTTGGGTTGGGGATCTCTTTAAATTAAAGCTGTAATTTAAAGGTAGTTCGTAAGAAATGTATTCCAAATGATAATAATACTTTATTTCATAATAAAATTATTTGGGCTGATAGACATCTGACTCAAATTAATAATTATACAAAATTTTGCCATGACAATTTGAAATTAATTAATTTTCCTAGTGAATTTATTTTATGTGCTGATAAACATTGTTTTGACAAATCTCATAGACCCATTATTGATAATTTATATCGTGACATTGTAATGATTTTGCAAAAGGGAGCTCTATTGACATGTAAATCAAATAATAATACAAGGCGAAAAAATGTAATTGGCTGGAATAAGCATGTATATGCTCTTCATAAAGAGGCTAGGGAAAAATTTAATTTGTGGTGTTTGTTCAAAAAGCCTAGTAGTGGAATAGTTTATGATGAAATGTACTATAGTCGTAAGAGGTTTAAAGCTAAGTTAAGATGGTGCCAAAATAACCAAGATCAAATAAAAATGGATGTGATCGCTAATCAGAGAAAGGATAAGCAGTTTGCCAAGTTTTGGAAAAGTATTAAAAAACTGGATTCCAAACCTAGTCTTCCTGCAAACGTTGCAGGTCTTTCTGACCCTAAGCTTATAGCAGATTCATTCAGAGAACATTTTAGTGTAAAGTCTCCTTTAGGACGGTCAGCTGTGCTGCGGATGTTTGATGATGAGGCCAATCTGAGTTACGATACCGAGCTGATTCGAATAACTGCTAGTGAGGTGAAAAAAGTTATCCAAACCATGAGTACGGGCAAATCACCGGATCATGATGGCCTTAGTATTGAACATCTGCGGTATGCTGGAGTACATTTGCCTAGAGTACTAGCTATGTTCTACTCCCTTTGTATTAGCCATGCGTACCTGCCCAAAGACCTAATGAAAACCGTTGTTGTTCCGATTGTCAAAAACAGAACCGGTGACATTTCAGATAAAAGTAACTATCGGCCAATATCTCTAGCGACTATTATAGCTAAAGTTTTAGACCGACTTTTGGACACATACCTAGATCAGTACCTACAGCTACATGATGGGCAGTTCGGGTTTAGGCCAGGACTGTCTACGGAAAGTGCTATTTATAGCTTCAAAAACACAGTAAGATACTACGTGGATAGACGGACGCCGGTTTTTGCTTGCTTCCTAGACCTGTCGCGTGCCTTTGACACAGTATGTTATGACGTACTGAGGAAAAAGCTTCGAGACACTAACATGCCTAAAGAAATCTGTTCTGTTTTTGAGTATTGGTATAATAACCAAACCAATCAGGTAAAATGGTCTGGGGCACTTTCTGATGAATATGGATTGGAATGTGGTGTAAGACAAGGGGGCGTGTCCTCTCCGCACCTTTTTAACCTTTATGTGAATGACCTGATAGATGGTCTCAGTAGACAGCCAATCGGTTGTTATGTCGATGGAACGTGTATTAACAACATAAGTTACGCGGATGATATGATGCTGCTGGCACCATCTATCAGTGCGATGAGAAAACTGGTGATGACATGTGAGCTTTTTGCGGAAAGACATGGTTTGCAATACAACGTCAAGAAGAGCGAGTTCATGGTATTTTTACCTAGAGGAATGTTAATGGAAGAGGTGCCATCTGTAAAGTTGAATGGGGTTGAATTGAAACGTGTAAGCCATTTCAAATACCTGGGGCATATCGTGTGTGACAACCTTAGCGATGAGTTAGATCTAGAAAGGGAGCGAAGGGCGTTGTGCGTTAGGGCAAACATGTTGGTTCGTAGGTTTTCTCGTTGCTCCAAAGAAGTAAAAATTACTTTGTTTAAATCGTATTGTCAAACCTTTTACACGAGTAGCCTATGGTCCACATACACCCGTAAAGCGCTCAACGCTTTTCGTGTACAGTACAACAATGCGTTCAGAATGTTGTTGGGGCTCCCGCGGTTCTGCAGCGCCTCTGGCATGTTCGCAGAGGCCCGCACAGACGGCTTCCACGCTTGTATGAGGAAGAAAATCGCCTCTCTTTTGAGTAGAATGCGCGGGAGCACCAACAGCATTCTGACAACGTTAGTTGGTAAGTGGGATAGCCCTTTCCTGACACACTGTATGCGTATATTGGTAAACTAGCTGACCTGTGTGCCATTCCAAGCTTATTGCATTCTTACTTTAGATACTAACATTAGATTTTTAAGTGCTCATAGACCTAAGTACTAACATTATATGGATCTTGGTCTGAAATAAACGAATTTTATTTATTTTATTATTTATTTAAAGTTTTACAACCTGTGTTATAAGATTCCCCATATACGGTGGTCTTGTAGATACACTTGTAACATTTACAATTATTAATACAGCATCAGGAGGCAACTTACAATCAACGAGACGCTGTAGTGCTTGGGGGCTAAACTATCCTACCGGACCCCTCTCAGTTTGGTTTACTAGTTTTTGAGAAAGCTTTCTACATAGCTAAACTCTTTTATTCTGATTTACCTAGGCTTAATGTGTGGGCTTTATGTGTTAGGGGATTTAGTTCTAATGAATACCAACGATTTAACTAAAACAGCCTGAAAATTAACAACATCACTATGAGTTTATCTGTCATCATCATTGGCCTTTTTCCATCTACTAGAGATGATTTAGGTGGCGTCAGTCTGGTCTGGTCACACTACAATTTTGGGTAGAGCATTTTCTTTCATTTTCTACAGTTCATCTGTATCTATTAATCTATTTATCACATAGGGTTACTACAAGTGGTGAGATTGGGTCTTTGTTGTTCTAAAAACAAATGATGAAATATAAGTATTGAAGAATATTCTAGCTCAATACTCGAAAGGCAGATTGCAAGATTCAAAGGATATAAAAAAAATATTGAAGGAAGGTTACCTGTGGAGGCGGCTGCGGTGCGGTAGACCCTGGCGTCTGAGCCTGGGGCAGCGGCGAAGCCCGCGCCTCCTTCGTCACCTCCATGCCGAGGAGTTGCGAGTTTAGCGTGGGGCTGCCGCCGCTCGCCTGCGGCGTCCTTCTCTCGCACTGCTGACAAACGGATAACCAATGTTAATATTGTTATCATCAACAGAACAGATGACGCGGCAGTTCTGTAAAAAGGTGCTCAGGAAAGAAAACGTCAATACGTCTGGATCTGACTAAGCTGCGGGCTTCATCACGTTTTCTATTGTAGCACAAAATCTATTGTAGAGATTCGTACTCGCAACCTTCGCATGGAAAGTCGAGGCTGCACACCACTACGCCAACGCAGTTGTTTTTCAAAGCTTAAATAAAGTAATGCAAACGTGGTTTAGATATAATTTCTATGTTAAGTAAGTTAGGTACCAACTATTGTATTTTTAGGGTTCCGTACCTCAAAAGAAAAAAACGGAACCCTTATAGGATCACTTTGTTGTCCGTCTGTCTGTCGGTCAGTCTGTCTGTTTTTTTCAAACAACGGTACTATAATTACTAACATGTACAAATTGGATCCTGATTGAGTTCGCAAGCCGACACGTCATTCAAAACCATTATTTCCGTATTCGTGTTTATAAATAGCAATTATTGGATATCCGTTCATTATTAAATCCATAAGTCACAGTAATCAACTCGGAACAGTAGAAGGCGGCCATTTTATGTAGCATTAAATCCAGTACCATGAAATTCATCGGCTGTTTCTTGAAAAAATTAGCACAACTAGTGGAGCGGTTAATAGGAACGTGAAACACGACTCTGCAGGAGTAATGCAAATTATAGTAGAGCTTGTAATGCTGGATAATAGTTTCCACGGACACTTATATGGATAAAGTTAAAAGTGTGAGTGACGCATGGTTATTCCACACAATATGAACATAATAATTACAAACATAGCATTTCAGATTACATTTTCTTTAATTATTTGTTATTTTATAGTGTTAATCTACACTTGGTATTTGATTATGAAATGAAAACAAATTTTGAGTTCTGACGGGATTCGAACCCGCAACCCTAATCGTCAGAATTAAATTTTTTTATAAACTCATATTATCGGTTAAGCACCGTAAGCGCCATCTACACGTTTCACTAGTGAACTCATGCTCAGTGTGAAATTCAATATTTTGATAAGACTTTTCATTACATTTTCTTTACCTTTCGCTTCAACAAGCAATGTTTTGTATTGCTGCTAAGCTTGGTAGTATTTTTAATTTGTCAAAAAATAACGGTCGGTCAGCCGAGGAAGCATTGGCGGGACGATCTCGACGAGAGAGAATGGTGGGGAATCTCGAAGGAGATAGATGGTTGGAGGGATTTGGGGAAGACCTTTGCCCAGGAATTAGACGAAAGAGGTTAATTAAAAAAACCGTTATCAAATAAGCAAAAAAAGTTAAGAAATGAAAAGTCTTATAAAAATTTTGGATTCCGACGGGATTCAAACCCGCAACGATCAGACGATCCTCCTAAAGCCGGAGTGCGTTACCTCTCGGCCACAGAATCCTAGTCATCGCAATCCAAATTTTTGATAAGCTCATAATATGTCTGATCGTTGCGGGTTCGAAGTCCGTCGCAATCCAAAATTTTGATAAGACTTTTCATTTCTTAATGAAATACCAAGTGTGGATTAGCACTATAGAATTACAAAAAAAAAGTTATTTGAATTTTTATGAACAGAGCTTTCTGTTTATATATCTCACGACACGACACTTTAAAGTTGCGCTACGGCACCGCTATCAGCGTCACCAACTGGTAGCCCCCCGACAATACAAATCGCCTTAATAAGGGGGTTACCAATTGGTGACGCTGACTGTACGTGTAAATAAGAGCTATATAGGTGATGTTTGCAAGCTATAAAAAATTATTCGCAACGTTTCTTTCGTACAACAGAAGTCCAAAAAGTGACTGTAATTTAGATCGTGTCGTTGCAAAAAGGTGAACGGTATCGTGCGGTCACGCTGTCGCGGTAATTAATACTTTAAATACGTTTCAATTCAATTTTTCAAACGATTCACAGTTCCGCGGCGACCTTTTGGTTTTTTATTCGTGCGATTTAGTTTTCTGGTACAGCGGAACAGAAAATTAGAAGGCAACGTGCCCGAAACAATCCCGGTACAGGGATGGATCAAGGAGTTGTAACGAGGGGTTTTGGCTATAGGAGTTTTAGGCTGTGTGCAGAGTATAATTAAAGCTCAAGTTTGAAGAAAAGAAACCAGATCACGATTGAATTTTACAGACACAGTTTAATTAATGGACTTTCAGATCAAGTCTCACAAGATTCTTTGAAGATGTCGTAGTCACACGTCTAATATTTGGCTCACGCTCACATTTTTTAAAGTTAGTATTCCATACAAGAGTAAATATTATTTTTTTATATTATAAATATTTTGTTAAGTCAGTATTTTAAAGGTAATAAATAAAATATTTTTTTAATCATCGGCCGGGATTTGAATCCAATTTTGGTGATGGTTCTTTTTCGTTTTGTAATTTTGAAAGATAAAAGGATGAGTGATGAGCCCCTAGAAAGTGGTCCTAGCTGCGCCCCTGGGCCATTGTGGGCACCGTGGGGCCCGTGACGAATGGCCCGCGGCTTATTTTTGTTTTGGAGTTTGGAGAATACGACCGACCATAAATAATGGTTCGCGTATCGGACGGAAGTTACGCGTACTGGCTCTACGAATTGTGTCAATAGCTGTAAGTACCTATTGGTGGCATGGTTTCTGTTATAGCTGGTATTTTTTTAAACCACAGATTTTTTATAAATGTATAGGAAAATATTATTATTTTGTCACACAGCATCATCTTACCCCTAAATAAAGAATAGAATAGAATACAGCTTTATTGTACACCATAAAAATAACATAAATTGAAAACAAACATGTCAAAATATGGTAAAATGGGCGACCTTATCGCTAAAAGCGATTTCTTCCAGGTAACCTTTGGATGGACAGGATAGAGATGAGGACGGTGATAGAATGATACATAAAGGAATAAGTTAAAAAATAAAGTATAATAATAATTATAAAGCTTATAGGTAAAGTTTTTTTGTGTTCGTAAAAGTTGCAAGTTTAGTTACAAGTAACTTGTTTTACCTATATATATGTACTTATAGCATTTTTTGCAGGCAAAAACGTTTTTTTTTTCATCCAAATTATATTTAAATGTATTGGAAATCAAACATCGAACGTTACGGCAATAAGGTTAAGTAATCAAACTGTCAAATCCTAATAGACAAATCTCGACTAGTCGGCAACATTTCAAGCAATTTTAACGATACCACAGTGGCCATCATGGTTAGACAACTGGCTATCGAAAACGAAAAGAGAATCTGGCCTTTAAAATTATGAAATACTATCCTGCCCCCTTACCATGGCGTTTGTCTAGGTCCCAGAGAATAGAAATAAATGACAGTAATGACATTAGAGTGTGGATAAAACGGGTAGAAAAGTAACTTTTTTCCACTTTCTACGCGTTTTATCCACACTATAATGTCATTACTGTCATTTCTTTCTATTCTCTGGTACCTAGACAAACGCCATGGTAAGGGGGCTGAACTAACTTAGGTACCTATTATTCACATTATTTATAGAGTTTCTTTTTTTAATATGTATGTATTTTTTGTAAGTACGGTAAAGCGAACCACAGTTCATTAATGGATCTGCAAATTTATGTTCTTGAATATTGAAGGTCTCTCTGGAACTACAGAACAATCTAGTAATTTTACTTCTATTTAAAAGCTACATTGAGAATATATAATATTAAAAGCTACATATACCTTCGAGCTAGGTACATCGCTATTTATTTAGGTACCATCTGGATGATGTTGTGGGTGGTGTGATGTGCAGTTGATCGAAAACAACAGCGTCCTCGTTCCGCATGATCCGTATCACCAGATATTGATGCGTCGAGCGTTTCGTTACTTGTCTACAGCCGAACGAGAGCTCGTGAATAATTAGAGATCCATGACAGTAACACGCCGTGGCTGCACCGAGATTAGAAGCAAAAGAGCAAAAACTCGCGTCCATTAGCGTTACTCGAAACGTCAATACGCACGAATTAGGATTTGGAGTGAAACTGACGATTTCATGCGTTTTTGTTTCTGTTCTAGCCTCAGTTCTAGCGTGGAAAATGTCAAACAGATAGCACTAGTTATTTAAATCTAGATGGATCCCGGTATCCGGCTTTTTGAATTGCAATCCCTACATTGAATAATAATAATAATAATTATTATTTTAAAACCGGGTATTTATCACGTACCTATTTTTATTATTTGTTTGTTCCGACGTTTCGGACGCATTGCAGCGCCCGTGGTCACGGATGAACTGAGGCACGGCGAGTTGGCTTCTATTATTGAGAGTAGATTGCGTCTACCCTCAATTCGTCTTCAGAATCCGATAAGGCCAGATTCACACCGCGACACACGACACTGATTGTATCAACTTGCGGCAAACACGAACCACCACTCACACACTTATTAATAACAGGATTCCACGAGGCCGAGAGTCGAAAACCATCTTCACGGTTGAAATTCGGGTGTTTTCTGATTTCAATCGCTTCTCGGACCATCCGTTTATAATAATTGTTGGAATCCTGTTATTAATAAGTGTGTGAGTGGTGGTTCGTGTTTGCCGCAAGTTGATACAATCAGTGTCGTGTGTCGCGGTGTGAATCTGGCCTTATCGGATTCTGAAGACGAATTGAGGGTAGACGCAATCTACTCTCAATAATAGAAGCCAACTCGCCGTGCCTCAGTTCATCCGTGACCACGGGCGCTGCAATGCGTCCGAAACGTCGGAACAAACAAATAATAAAAATAGGTACTTGATAAATACCCGGTTTTAAAATAATAATTATGTCACCAAATCACGAAAGTTTAAAAAGTTTAATAATAATAATGCTGGACATTTCACACAATACAAAATAAAGTATGATCAAAATATAACCTCAAAATCATTAATATTTTATTCAACTTTACATTATAAGAGTCTGGGGCGCTAATTATTCAGTTTTTCTTTAGTGCCAGACATGTTATTAACAAATAAAAAAAGATTCATCTTTTTTGGTGTATTCGTTACTGAGTAATTTGCAAAAATTTATGGCCGACGTCAGGACCCTATGGCCAACTATTTTAGTGAATATCTCTGCTACTAAACCGGCAAAAATAAAAAAGCACACCATGCTGCGTCACCTACGAGTCACTAAACATTAGGATAGCATCCAGGTCTCTACGTGAGTGGCCACAGGGTTCTGATGTACTGTTTGAATACTTAACTAATGTTTGTTTTTAATACCCTTGCTCGTAAAGCTGATGTAATTCCACCGGTTTTAAATATGTAAAGCGGGTCATAACAAACGCGTGTGTTATCAAAGCAAATAGTTATGTTATAGTCCATACAAATTCCATAACAGCATTATTTGCCATTTCAAATATGGAACTGATCGCCGCCGAGCTGTAGTCGTGCCTCCAGCTAGTGAGCAGCGCGCTGTTGCTATTCAAATTTCGAACTAATCGCCGCGCGGCGCCAGTAGGCAGCGCTGGCCGCTGGCAACAGTGTGCATTCACAGATTGAGTATAATTAAAATGTTTTTTTTTTCTGTTTCCTCGCAAATGTGTTAAAAAACGTGGTACGATATACGTGCGTATTGGTTATAACATGCTCGGCTCAATTACGTCCTCGCCTGCGGCTCGGGCTGAAATTCCGCCTCGCATGTTATAACCATCTTTACGCACTAATATCGTAATGTACTATTAATCAACTGTCAACAACTGTCAAGCCCTAAAACGCTAAACTAAATAATTGGTAATTAATTGATGACAATTTGAGACAGCAAACGTTATGTAATAGCCACCTTATTTAAAGTTAATTTATTTTTTAAACACATTCTTAGAAGTTATTATTATAATTCTAATATTATTTTCATAGTTTATCACCTATAATAATAATAATAATAAAAATCTTTATTGCAGACGAGGTCCATATAAGTTA
The DNA here is from genome assembly GCA_963565295.1 of Epirrhoe alternata. Lineage (NCBI taxonomy): Eukaryota > Metazoa > Arthropoda > Insecta > Lepidoptera > Geometridae > Epirrhoe > Epirrhoe alternata. Next base: position 2,451,947 of record OY751381.1, on the reverse strand, counting down.
CATTTTCAAAATTCAATAAAATAATAAAACATTAAAACACAAAAAATTATACCTAACCTATCTAATGGGTGATACTCACCCACTTCTTGTACGTCAGTGTTAACATAAGGCGATCGGCCAAGCTTTTTATAATTGTGTTTCTACACATGTAAACTCTGGACATAAAGGAAGCAATTCGCTTTCTCTGGATGGCATTAAATGTGTCTACTCGGGCCTCAGTGAACATTTCCGATACACTGCAGTATCGCTTTAGGCCCATGAGTTGTCTGTAGATGTTATTATACGCGACTCTAATGCCATCATGAGACGCGACAGTATAATCCGTCCGGGGCCTTAGCCAAAAAACAAGTAGACATTGAAATGGAAATGGACATAGACAGATAAGGACTATAACTCACGTGCGGCGCATGACATTATTTAACGCGTTTTGTATGGGACTGCATACGTTTTATGCCAAATATCGCGGCATGTGAGTTCCTGGCTTTATCAAACGTCGGATTGACACATCGAGGATGGAAAGTTGCCACAGAATTCATTATAGTAGCAAAGTTACCATTGACATTCCGGGTTGATCATTCCACCGCACAATTAGAAGACGCTTCTAGGATAGACAGATTGTCTATAGACCACGTACACTCTAGACGATCACCCACTGTTGCGATGATGCGGCATGCCTCACGTGCCATCGTGCATGAACGTCTGGGGCCAGCTTATGGTCCGCAGAGTATAACGTATTTAAAATAGCGTCTTAAGGTGGGTACACACTAGAGAATTTTATCGAGCATTTACAAATGTAACGTTTTTACAAATAATAAAAATAAACAATAAAAGGAGAATGGGCATCCCCGCCCAAATCAAAAAACTATCGCCCGCAGAGAGAGTATGGTGGAATGGGTAGACCTTCAAAAACACTCCATTTCATTGTTTGACAGCTAAAAAATCCATCCTGCAGAAATCGAGTTATTTGCAGTTAAAGGTGGTGACCATCATGTTTTTTGACTTACAGGCTTCCCGCAGATAAGCCACTATGAGCATTCGATAGAACTTTAAAAGCACTACATTTGATTGTATGACAGCTTAAAAAATCCATCCTGCAGAAATCGAGATATTTGCAGTTAAAGGTGGTGACTTTAACCATCCCCCCCGGTGGATTCCGATCTTGTCGCGATGAGGGGGCTCAGTAACCGTGGTTCGGCGGCCCTCGGTGAAGCCAACAGGGATCCCAGGCGGGGACGCTCCGAGTGGGCTTGCGGTTGGGCCCGCTCTGGATGCGTCTGAGGCGGGTGCGGAGGACGGAGTAATTTCTGTCCCCCGCAGTCAGGAGGGGTCGCGGGAGAAGAGGCGTGTCGGTGTGTCGTTGCCGTTCGCCCTATCTTCCGCGACCAAACGGTGGCGCACCGTTGATGCGTTGGCGGTGGGGCCGCAGTGGAAGAGGAGTGTCGGTGTTACGTTGCCGCTCTCCCTATCCTCTGCGGCCGTTCGGAGGCTTCTCCACGCGCAGCTCTTTAATTAGAGCGCGCAGTGGACGAAGGGAGCTGAGAGCTCTGGTGGTGAGTAGCGGACGCTAGGTGCGGGGGCACCTTCGTCCGCCTTGCACTGCTCACTACGACGCGGGGTCTGCCGTAAGGGCGGGGATCGCCGGAGGGGGTCTGGATGTAGAGGCTCTGCCAGTTTCCCGGACCCCCTCCATTTCAGGCGACGCCGGAAAGGCGCTGGGACGTTTAGTGGGTATACCGGGAATCCCCGGGGAAAAAAAATAAAAAAATAAAAAAAATAAAAAATTATGGTGACGATTCGATAGAACTTTAGAAGCACTACATTACAGTCGAGATATTTGCCTATAACTGCAAATAACTCGATTTCTGCAGGATGGATTTTTTAGCTGTTACGCAATAAAATGTAGTGTTCCTAAAGTTCTATCGAATGCCCATAGTGGCTTGTCTGCGGGAAGCCTGTAAGTTAAAAAAGATGATGGTAAAAATCACCACCTTTAACTGCAAATATCTCGACTTCTGCAGGATGGATTTTTTAGCTGTTAAACAATGAAATGTAGTGCTTCTAAAGTTCTATTTAATGCCCATAGTGGCGTGTCTGCGGGAAGCCTGTAAGTCAAAAAACATGATGGTAAGAGTCACCACATTTAACTGCAAATATCTCGACTTCTGCAGGATGGATTTTTTAGCTGTCATACAATGAAATGTAGTGCTTCTAAAGTTCTATCGAATGCCCATAGTGGCTTGTCTGCGGGAAGCCTGTAAGTCAATAAATATGATTGTAAAAGTCACCACCTTTAACTGCAAATATCTCGATTTCTGTAGGATGGATTTTTTTGCTGTCATACAATCAAATGTAGTGTTTTAGAAGGTCTACCCATTCCACTATACGTCCACTCTGCGGGCGATCGTTTTTTGACTTGGGCGGCGCTTCATACATGCCTGCCCGTTCTCCTTTATTGTTTTACTAGCTGCGCCCCGCGGTTTCACCCGCGTAAGTCCCGTTCCCGCGGGAATATCGGGATAAAAAGTAGCCTATGTGTTAATCCAGGGTATCACCTATCTACATACCAAATTTCAACCAAATCGGTCCAGCCGTTTTTGCGTGAAAGAGTAACAAACATCCATACATCCATACATCCATACTTACAAACTTTCGCCTTTATAATATTTATAGGATAAATTTTTTTTTTTAATAATCCAGCATCATTTAATGATGCTGGATTATTAAAAAAAAATTAATATGGCATGTGCTACGGGTATACTACGTAAATATTTTTTGTGACTGTTACACTACTTAAATATTTTTTGTTTGTAAATGCTTAGGCACATTATATCACCACCTTTACCTATTTTCATAGAGAAAAATCTTACTTCTTACTAATATTATAAATGCGAAAGTCTGTGTGTGCGAATGTTTGTCTTCACGTATCTCCATGACGACTTAACCGATTGTGATGAAATTTGAAATGTAGATTGTTTGTGTTAGATTTTCTGGGTTAGATTTTCCCTCCCTCTATCTACTATGGGATTCTTGAGAGAAACATAACGCAATAATAGTTAATCATATTATGTATTTTGAAAGTCAAAACCATACACGATAGAGAGGAGTGGAAAAAACGAAGGGAGGCCTTTGCCCTGCAGTGGGACACCACAGGCTATTAATAATAAAATAATAATAAAAACCATACAGTTCTTGCTATAAAAAAAAAGATTTTTAATGTGGATTTTCGTATAGTTCTCCTCTCTTGAACCGGGAACTGCATCAAGGATTGGCGTCATTAGCCAAGGGCGTTGTGGATATCCAAAGTCTCCTGAAAACAATATTTCTTTAAACCTTTTTTTTTTTACTATTTAAAAAAGATTATTGTTTTTAATATATATTTATTAACTTTAAGAGCCGTGTTGGTCGAATGGGGTTGTGCCTCGACTTTCAATCCAGAGTTTGTGGGTTTGAATCCTGGGCCGTGCATCAATGGATTGTTCGTTTCGAAAAATTTATATGCACTTCAACACGAGCTCTTATCTGTGTAGAAAAACATTGTGAGGAAACCCGCAGCTTAGTCTCCACATGTATTGACGTTGTCTTTCCTGTGGCAGGCAGATTAAGCTGAGAAGATGGTTTAGGTGCTACAAGCCTATTCCATGTCAAACAATGTCCCAGGCACTACAACGTCCCGTTGAGTGTAGACTCAACGGGACGTTGTAGTGCCTACGCATAGGTTGCCTCCAGGTTTTTGGGAAATCAATCCATTTTCCCATTACAGCTGGGTGGTTCAGGGCGTCCACAACTTCTATAATGCAGCGACTCATTGTGCGTTGGGCTAGATGGTGATTCATCCCCACGATTCGTTGGTAGGATCCTGTGGCTAAAAACTAAGCGTGCACAATACCTACAAACGACAAACAAAACGTTATTTTAAGTACTTATACAAACATTAAGGTTATTAAGGTTATCATATTAATATAAAAAATAACCTACTTACTAAAGAAATCGATCAGATTCTTTCAGGGGAAAGAATTAAGTATATTATCACGATGTGAGACGGGAAAGATCTTCGGAGCATGAACATATTGAACATGTTTGTGGAAGACAATTCCGTGTATCTTAAGCCGGGTCCACAGCGCCGTATTTTAATGTTTTCTTATATGTTAGCATTGTTTTTCACCAATTGTACGTGCTTATTCGGTTAATAACATGTTAAAAACTCGAAAACACGGCGCTGTGGACCCAGCTTTGGGTTATACACAGATTGTGCTTGTGCTATTGCCGTAGAAACAAAGAAAACGGAAACTTTTACCTTGAGTTCCAAGGAAATATCGCTCGATTCCTTCAAGGTAGATTTTTCACGTAGCTCTTCACACAAAATTTTTAATTCTTCTTTTTTAATCCGAAAGACTCTTCGACGGGATCCAATGTTTGTCTAAGAAGATACCCTTTCTGGCGTTGTAAATAACAGTCCTCATTTTGAGCGCTCCATAATAAATTTAGAGCATGCATTTTACAGCTTGAAAAATATTAGAAAGCTTTACAAAATCACAGAAAACTATTACTCAATACAAAATTACACGGTGACAGATGATCGATCAAAAACAAGGCACCATTTTATTTCTACTGCGATTCCGCTGGGTTTTTGTCAACTTTGCCAGTTGTCTTGTCAGCGATCAAAAACGTAAACAAAGTATCAATTGCGACTATCAAAAGTGCATCTTGGCTACCATTTTTTCCATTCCACTCATTATGACGCGTAATTTTCATACATACTCTTTGTAATCTATGGCAGAATCAAGTGCAAAATGAGTGCAACATCGCCAAATCAGTGTTGATAGTAGCCATGGAATGGAAACGAATCTATGTCATCTTGGCTAGCCCCCCAGAGTTGACACGTGTAGAAAGACTGACAATACGTTTTGAAAAGCGAAACTTTCACGTCAGGCGATGCTTTATAAAATCGTCTCGCGATCATGTTACCTACAACACACAGTGACCTTCGCTGTCGTTCGATATCCGATTCATCCCTGAGGTTGGAAGTAACAATATGGCCAAGGTATTTAAAACTACTTACAATTTTAACAGCCTGCCCGTTAAGACTAACAGCAGGTATACTTTCCGGACCCTTTCCGGCTCTAAACACGATCATTTCCGTCTTTTTTTCGTTGTACACTAAACTGTGTTTAGTTGCATATCTTTCACAGATACTCAGCAGCTTTCTCAACCCCTTGATCGAGGGGCTGAGCAGGACCATGTCATCCGCATAGCTCAGATTGTTCACATATCTTCCATCCAGCCTCAGCCCCACAGGCGTACTGCTCAGCTCCTCGATCAAATCGTTCACGTACACGTTAAATAAGTCGGGTGATGTTAGCCCCCCCTGCCTCACACCACAGGAGAGCCGGTAAGTGTCCGAAAACTCTGTTCCCCACCTTATGTTGTTGGTTTGATTCTCGTACCAGAACTGAAGCAGACCAACAACATCAGCCGGGACACTCGCGTTACCACGCAGCTTTCGCCAGAGAATATCATGGTCCAAGGTATCAAAGGCGCGGCTGAGGTCGAGGAAGCACGCGTATACTGTTGTATCCTGCTGTCTGTAGTAGCGGACAACCTGCTTGAGAGAGAATATAGCCATGTCCGTGGATACTTGCGGACGAAATCCAAATTGAGCGTCATCATAATGTATGTTATTCAGATGTGTATGTATAACTCTCTCAAGCACCTTGGCCACAACAGTCGCAAGGGAAATAGGCCTATAGTTGGCCACGCTCGAGATATCACCCGTTTTGTTTTTAGTTATAGGCACAACTAACGTACGAATAAGTTCCTCAGGTAAGAGTAGGTGGTTTATGGCGGTTCGGCGACACATGATTCCAGTATAAGTAGAGCTGCGTGTTGTATGTGTTTGGTGGTGGGTGAGGGTTCTGTTTAAATTGGTGTTGGTTGGAATGGTGCGTTTGAGCTGTGTTTCGATAGTTTGATGTATGGCGGTCGGGGTCTGGGAGCTCTGGTTTCTGGTCGGTGTCAGGGTTGTCACTCGGCTCGCGGTTTCTGATATTCAACAGGATGCGATAGTTACATTGTATAACTTTATACTTAGTAAAAATCGGTGTGATAAATTAGCAGTTGCATACCACATAATTATTGTACTTATTTAATCAATCGGTTGTTTGTCCGAAAGTAGGTAGGTTATAATTATATTATAAAAAAAAAAACATGTACTTATTCTTTTCTAAAATTTTATTATACTTATTCATACTTAGTAGTAGTAGTAAACATGTACTCTTTTCTAAAATTTTATTATATTCAACTTAGTAGTAGTAGGTACTAGGTAGTCATATGATGATGTAATAAAGACATTATAATTAATCTATTTTGTTTTCTTTATCGATCCAACTAGTTGAGTTTAAACCATACCATTTCACTAGAACTTTATCACCTCTTCTTTTCAACACCTTTTCCACTAGGTAGACATCAGGGTACTTTGCTTTTTGTAGCTCTTGTTCATAGAACCCACCTAGGATTGGTTTTTTCTCTTCATCTTGCAATTGATACGTTACAGGATAGGTGTTATTAACTTTCAACACTTGAAATATTTCTGAACTCCAATTTCCTGTAAATCCTTTAGAGAAAACAGATTTATGTTTGCTTATCCGCACATGGTCACCGCATGCATATTTCGCTTTCGGTCGTACTTTGATAAAATTGTAAACATTAGATAAGAGAGCGTTGGCATTCGTTTGGTTCACGGTCACTGGGGCAACCTTGATTGTCCTGTGTACTCTATTATTATATCTGTTCATTAGGTCAGACAATGTATGACCAACCCATTTGTAAGAACCGTTGTAAGCGAATTTTTGCCAGAGCCAACTTTTGATAGTTCTAATAAATCTCTCAACAATAGATGCTTTCATAACACTGTATGTAGAGTAATGGTTAATATTATATTTTCTCATCAACACCTGAAACTTTTTATTGAAAAACTCTCGTCCATCATCAGTCTGAATGTTTTTAGGTATTCTTTGTTGTTGTTGTTGTTGCAATATGTGCAGCATTGCTTGCGTTACATTGTCAGCTGATTTATTCTTAATCGGTTGCGCCCAAGCATATTTCGAGAAAGTATCAATACACGTTAGTATATACTTGAATCCGCTATTGTACTTGGAATATTTTTGCATATCAATCAAATCTATTTGCCAGGTGTCATCCAATCCCTTTTGTATAAAACGTCTTCGTGGAAAATTTTTACGAGCATTTTTATGAAGTTCCTCAACGACCTGCCACTTACTCATAATACTCTTTTCTCCGTGACTGTTTTCGCTGGCTCTTTTTGAAGTTCTTTGGTTTCTGAAAGACGATTGCTTTGAATTTCCTTTAATGTTTGAGAAATTTTCTTAATTTTAAGCAAACACAAGTTCAAAACTTCATCAAGCTGCACCTTAGTGACCGCATCATTCTTCAAAGTACCTTTATTAACATTTCTAAGTACTCGATTTTCAAAATCAACTTGATGTTTCATAACCTTTAGGAGTGTGAGCTTTAATGTTTTCGCATCACTTTTATCCAGATAACGTCCAAACTTATTCACGGTCATTGTTTCACTGAAGGTACGTCAGACATCAAGAGTGTGTTTATACCTTAAAAAGCGGTTTAATTATGTTCGCTTCTTGTAATTCTTCAATGATTGCAATGATTTCATTATCATGCGCATTGTTGCCAGCATTCTGCGAGCTAATGAGAAGACGCAGTCGATCAACAAGTTCATTAGGATCATCCCAATATTTAAAATCAGTATTCAGAGTATATTTTTTCATAAGCAAACTTTTCTTATTATTATTTTTCGCTGAAGATGGTAAGATAACACATCCGCCTACTTTCGCGGAAGATGGTAGACTCAATTGTTTTATGTATTGAGAATATTTGATACTCCTATCACCCTGTATCTGACCATCAGACGAAAAATTTCGTCGATGTGCATTTGTCATTGTAATGATTTTACGATAGTTGACGCCATCTGCCGGTTGAATGAGTGATACCTGAGGTTCTTTTTTGAATAAAAGTTCCATCAGTCCTGGGGTGTATTTGAATTTTACATTCTTGATTATCAAATGGTTTTCGTTAAAATCAATGACGCTGTCGCCTACATGATATCCATCCGATTGTAGGTGTATGCCATAAGGTACTCTTTTCACTTTATTAATAACAACACTATCCAAATAGGATTTTGCCAACGGATTGATATTAGCGCTCGCTTGAGAATTATCCAATTCCTCCTTTATATTATCGGGTTTGATTGTAGAGTTGTTAGGATCCGATTCATCATCATCAGCATCTCTAAAGATGAAGTCATCATTACTATCATCATCGTCACCATCATCATCATCATGATCATTATTTTCTTCATGCTCTTTGCTACTCGTGATTTGTTTTTCCTCATTTTCAGTTTTAGTTTGTTTAGAATCCATTTGTTTCAAAAGAGAATTTAACGGTTTTGTGATTGGCTGAAAAGTTTCCTGCAAGGTTGATGCTAATTCAACTTTACCTTCGTTCAAAGATTTAATTTTCTTTTTCACAGACCTCACAGATTCAATGAGTTTACGTTTAAGCTTTTTATCCCCAAAGATCCGCTGTTGCTGCTGCTGCTGCTGCTGCTGCATCGTAGAAGAGTCCATGGTGTAATGTAAAATGTTTGATTATTTCATCGGTTATATCTTTTTAGACATGTGTAATATCTATTCTAGAATTATAAAGTTATCGAATCCTTTTCGATATCGACCCTTGTTTATATCCACCTCCTCTTTGTTGATCACTATAAATCCATACTTTTCCTTCCAACATTCTCGACACAGTTTCAAAAATGTATCCCACGACATGTCTGTATTCACATGATCATCGTATACATGTCTAAGGTTCATTTCATCCTGCTTGAAGAGAACAATAAAGTTTGCATTATCACGCACCAACTGTTTAGGTATTTTGCTGTAGGTTTGACATAAATAAAAACAATCCAATCCTTTATGTCTACCCATGGAGAAATGTAAACGAATAGGTTCCTGATCTTCCATTGATACATCATCGAATATTATGATGCTGTTGTTGTGAACGTTTTCCGGTGTGGCTACTTCATTTTTATCGGAAAAAGTGTAAAAATTTATTTCAGACACTTGACTGAATACTTTATCCAGGAACATATACTTTGGTTGGTTTAACGATTTTGAATATAAGTAAACGTTTTCAAAAACTAAACCTTTAGACTCTAATAATAGGGTGAGCAATAGATTAGTTTTACCGCAGCCAGACGGTCCGCAAACCAAACATCTTATGCTGTTCGGCAGCAGTGTGCCGTGTCTGGGACAAGAGCGCTCGCCTTCTTCCGGATTCACATCCCAACCTTTGACTGATAAGCTTGTGGTTTGTTGCTTGAACCGCATTTTTCATTAAAGTGTTAATAAAAGTACCTGCATACGTGTTAAGTAACTTAGAATAACAACAACAGTGCGATCGTCATCAACTCTTTATTATGAGTTGTTGATAAGATGATTGTACAACATAGAAATCGTTTCAGTCATCGGAAAGCTTCTATCAAGGTAGGAAGTGGTTTGGTTAATACACTCATTAATCGTTTACCCTTTGAGCTGCATCTGCCTGGTTATAATTATTGCGGGCCTGGAACGAAATTGGAGAAACGCTTAAACAGAGGCGACGTCGGTATCAATCCTTTGGACGAGGCGTGTAAACTACACGACATTGCATACGCTCAGCAGAATACATCGTTAGAGAATCGTCATAGAGCTGATTTAGAGCTGGCAACAGCTGCAGAAAGACGTTGGCGCGAGTCAAATAGTTTACCTGAAAGATTATTAGCTCTCGGAGTCAACAAAATAATGAAGTATAAAGTGAAGCGTGGCATGGGGTTGGATCTCAAGAATGTCATAACGGCGGCTCGTAAAGCTGTAAAAAAACACACTTTGAATAAGAACAGCATGCCTACCAACAAACAATTGATAAATGCTGCTATAAAAGCCGCTAGAAATACCATAAAACACAATGGTGTAAAGCGCCACCCCTTGAAAAAACCGAGAGTTATACCGCTACCGAAAAAAGGTGGGTTTTTACCATTGATACCGATCCTCGGAGCGCTGGCGGCTGCGGGCTCTCTAGCCGGCGGGGTGACAACCGCAGCCAAAAATATTTATGAAATGGTTCAAAAGAAAAACCCGAATAACGCGAAAGACTCTATCCCGCATGCTTTGGGGCGGGGTATGTACATGGCGCCTTACAAAAAAGGAATGGGTCTTTATCTAGCACCGTATCAAAAAAACTAGATATAGCCCTGCCGAATCGCGCCCTCCTTGACTGTGAACTAGTGAAGTATGCTAAACAACTGAAAATACCTCATTTTCGAGGTGTGTTTATGCGAGATGATCTACTTAACAGAGGACTGAATGAGTCGAAACCATGGAGGTGTGAGACGGGAATCGTCAATTTAGACGATTCACAAGGGCCTGGAACGCATTGGGTGACGTACGTGAAAAGAGACCGACACTGTGAATACTTTGACAGTTATGGAGATTTAAGACCTCCACAAGAGTTTCTCGATTATATGTCGAATGGCGGTGTTAATGCTGCCGATATAGTGTACAATTACAATAATGTTCAGAAAGCTAAGAAATATAACTGCGGACACTTATGTTTACGTTTCCTATCGAATGTTTGCGATCATATGTTTGATAAATAAAATAAATACCTACCTATATAAATGTTGGGATGAATAAAGCGTTTCATTTAACATTCTCACGTTGTATAACGATAATGTCTTTTACCATATCCCTGAGCGGTAACGAATCAACGCTGAATGCTGACTTTTTTCCATCTCTAGAACTGGGTCAAGGTGAGTATGAATGTGCCCTGATTTATTTTAAAACATTTCATTCAATACCTAATGTGGACAGTAGCAATAATCTGTTTCACTATGGAGATAAGATTATTGAAATTCCTGAAGGCTCCTACGAACTTGAAAACATTATACAATTTTTGAATAAGGAGATTACCAAGAATGCGGGTGATGATGTGAGCAAGTTTATCGAAATGGAAGCCAACACAAACACTATGAAATGCATGTTTTATTCCCATAGCTATGACATACATTTCGAGAAAGAAAACAGTATTGGACGCATATTCGGTTTCTCTAAAAGAATGCTACCTAAAAAGCATATTCACATATCAAATGAACCGATAAATATACTCATCACTAATTCTATAAGAGTCGAGTGCAGCATTATACGAGGTTCATTCGTCAACAACAGACCATCACACGTGCTACACGAGTTTACACCATCGGTACCGCCTGGCTATCAAATCATCGAGTGTCCTCCACATCTTGTCTACCTACCGCTGAAGGTTAACACGATACAGAATCTTCAAGTGCGCATAGTGAACGAACAGGGAAATCCTGTTAATTTCAGAAAAGAAAATATATCACTTCGTCTGCACATCAGGAAGGTGACATAATGATTGTCTATAAAGTGAAGGGTGAATCACACTCCAGCTCTAGTCTTTCCAATAACACGACTGAGACAACATCTCAGAAACCCTCCAAAACCGGTGCCGCTCTGATATCCAACATTATCCATCAACAACAACAAGACCGGATAAAAAAGAGTTCAAGATTAACAAAAGATAACATATTGTTTTTACAATCTCTAGGATTTCGCTTATTATAACAAAAAAATGACGTCAATGTTAAATATTGGGGAGAGTGTGCTCTTCGATGATAGCATTGAGGGTATCGAGTATCACTCGTACACACCCTTCAATGAATCGTATAAAAACAATGATGAAATACGTATCCCCATTAACAATCAGGATGCTATAGTTCTGCCGTGCGAGAGTCAACTCATAGTTGAGGGAAATATCAAAAACTCTTCTTTCATCAATAATGCACCAGCGCATCTGTTTCAAGACATAAGATATGAATTGAACGGTGTAGAGATTGATAGGACGAAGAATTGTGGTGTCACCACTACAATGAAAGGAATCGCATCTTACGGCGAGGAAGAGAGTAAAGCCTTGGAAAATAGCGGGTGGAATTTAAGCGGTTTCAAAGAGTCTGATGGAGATTTCTGTTTCACTATTCCACTTCGTCACCTGTTAGGTTTTGCTGAGGACTACAACAAGGTGATTGTGAACGCGAAGCATGAATTGATATTGAACCGCAGTTCTACAAATTTGAACTGTGCTATCCTCAAGGATATCACTAAAAAGATTGAAATAAACATAACCCGCATTTTATGGCGGATGCCCATCATTAAAGTATCAGATAAAGAAAAGCTCCGTCTGCTGAAGTATGTGGAAGGTAACACCCCGATTCCGATAGCGTTCAGGACGTGGGATCTTTACGAGTACCCCGTGTTACCAAGCGCGCAAAAACATGTTTGGACAGTGAAAACTAGCACTCAGCTGGAAAAACCACGTTTCATTATACTCGGATTTCAACATGCACGCAATAATGACGCGAGTAAAGATAAAAGTTTATTTGATCACACCAACTTTTATAATGCCCGCCTTTATCTCAATTCTCAGTACTATCCTTATGATTCATTCTCTACTGATTTTGAAAAGGGTGTGTACTCGCTTCTGTACCAAGCATTTATCAACTTTAAAAGGGAATACTACGCTACGAAGAATTCTAATGTTCAAGTAGGCCCACCTCATTTCAAAACAAAATTTCCCCTAATCATCATCGACTGCTCCAGACAAATTGATTCTCTTCGCTCAGGTGGCGGCGGCGGTGGTGCTATCGATATCAAACTGGAGATGGAGTTTAAAAAGTCTATACCAAATGATACCACTGCTTACTGTCTAATCATAAATGACTCACTATTTGAGTATAGTATTCTAACTAAATCAGTTCGAAAAATAACAAATTAACAGAAAGTTATAACGATCTCTCCTCAGTATAGGTATCTGTTAACTGATACGAACCGGTCTGTTCTGATCCTGTTAAGCGGTCTGATCTGTTCTGGAATAGTAGTTGTTCAGTTCAGTTCCTCTTTAGCGACCCCGTTGGCAAGATGTGTTGTTTGTTACCTTCGTACGCTCCATCGATCCCACAATTTTACTTTGAACTTTGGAAACAAGCGTACCACACCGGCTCAAGCACAATACCGTGCATTACGACATTTTTGAAACCATCGGATCAGGTTAATGCGGTATTGGACGTCTGCATCAATTTAAGTAATCGCTTAGTGCTGACTAAACAAGAATGGGAGGCGATATTCACGGATGATAACGTGACAGATATATCAGCATTTTTCAAGAATGGTTCCACTCCACCATTGAAGACGGAACAGCAAGCGATAACTTTTATAAATATACAAGGAGAAGTGGAAAAAAACTTTATTGTAATCTACGTTGGAGCTCAATTGATGCGATTGTGCAAAGATGAATGGTGGTGCTTGTGTAAAATTATGAATTGTCTCAACTTGCGTCTTCAACAATTGCATAGATCTAAATTTTACTATGAAAATCGTTTAAACTTCATTAGGAAAAGATTTAAGCTTAGTCAAGTGAAAACATTGTACGAAGCCTCCCTTCTCATGGAGAGTATCTATGATCAAACTTCACTTGTAGACGCTGAAATTAAGTGTTTTGCTTTAGAGTACTTGTTTTATTCATGTTTAATATAAGTATTATGAAATAAATTATTCTTACCACAATTACATTGTTTCTCTTATCTCACCCCCACATTATTATAAGTTATATATAGGAATATTTAACAAATTGTTAATCAGTAGGTCGCGCTATCTTTCTCTAGTGAGGTAGTTACTTAATTTACGTAAAAAAAAACAGGATCACGACTACTGTAGGTATCCCCAAGGCGTGGATAATTTGTTTTTTTAATAATGTACGAGTGTCCTTTTTGTAATGTTAAAGTTGAAAAAAATCAGTTGATCGTTCACTCTAGAACGAAACGTCATAAACTGTTATGTAAACAAGACTCGGGTGATTACTTTACATATATTATAGATTCAGCGTTTCAGTGTAGAATAGTGTCTTACAGAATCAACGGGTCCTCGACAATATTAGACCCCAAGCTGTACTTGGCTGGAGCGTCGACAAAGGTGCTGCAGTTGCTCAAGCTCGAGTTGCAAACCTATAAGCTTATCAAAACAAACTTGGAACTGTTCTGTACATTTGTGATAATTGTCAAGGATGTCGCCGGTTGTAACTGGTTTAAATTCATGCTAGGCGAAAAAAAAAAAAGTGACATTGACATCTATTGTCCATGTCACGTTGACAGTATAGGTGTTGCAAGCTGTCAAGAATCTGCAAATTAATGAGTTGTTTTGTAAATCAGTCTCGAGTTGAAATTTATCGTATTCTTTTGTTTTTCGGATTGTTAGTACGCAATGGCGTATTAAATCGGTAGAAGAATGACCTGGTCTGGTCCAATGTGTGTTCGAGCTTGTCTCTGTCGGACTGGAGGATAGATTTGCTTCCCGGATCCTCCCTCAGGTTTGGAAGGGAGTGAGCGGCGTTGAGCTGGGATCCCTAAATTCTCTGCTCGTACTTCGAAGGACATGGCTGGTTCTTTGGCTGTGACACTCAGACTGAGTGGTTAACTTTTTACTCGTGAACTTATAAATCCGTACTGGAATCCCTTCAGCTGGTATGTATGTTAGTGATCCGCCTGTGCGTAGCTTCGCCAGCTCTGTGACTAAAATTCTGGTTCTTTTGGTGGAAATAGGACCTCGTGGTCAAGTCGTGACGTGACTCCGGAGCCCGAGACATCTGCCTCGTGGACACCTGCAAAAGGCCGCCGAGAGGATCTTTTCCCTGGAATCGGAGAGCTACGTTCAAGGTACTTTTTATACCGGCGATAGGCAATGCCACGCGTCACTCCCTAGGGTTTCCTATCTTGAGGAACACTTCTTTAACAATATTCTCTTGTCTTCCCCCCCAGAGCACTGGCAGCGGGGTTCAGCTGAAGGCTCCAACTTTCTCGTATTGTGTCGTCCCTGGAACGGCCTGTGAGAGGTCGTTCCCTTGGCAGTGCAGCACCGAAGGAGGCCTGGCCCCTTCTTTTGAGCTCGGCTCCTGCGGAGCGCCTGCGGAGTATCCTGGTACCACAGTCGGACCTTGTCCGCTGTGTATTTTTTTCTATATTCTGTGCTGTGTCCAAACTAACTAACTTGTACCCCTCGGTCAACTCTGCGGTATCCGAATCTACAACCTACAAATGCTGAACATCACCTAGACTCAGACTTTACTTTAATTTAAACCTATTAATATTTATCTGGTTGCTAGGAAAGTTAATGTAGGCCTTCACTTCTAAAATTCATAAGCGTTACAGTGGCGCTTCCAACTTGGTAAATAACTCCTAGCAACCACAGATACTTTTAGATAGGAATTCTTTTGTTTCTAAATTACAGCATTAGGTGAAAAACATTATTGTTAGAACAATACTTACTAACCAACAAAACAACTGTGTAAAGTATAATTGTTGTGTTTTATTTCCTTCCTTTGATTGTATTGGATCTGTGTAAATTGTTTTATTGTGTGTATACTATAAGATGTTATCATTGTATGGTGCCAACTTTACTGTGTAAACTGTCCAGCTATTTATTGTAATTCTTAGCAACCAAATAACTTAAAAATCTAAAAACTAAACTTAATATTTTAATACCTGCATACTTACTTCTTTAGAAGCTCATGCAAACATACAGCACTTTGTTTACTCTAGTTTTTACAATAGTGTTGTAATGGTGGAATTGTGCTTCAATAGATAGTGTTGTTCCGGTGTTACATTTTCTTGAATTCAGTTCTGGATAGGGTTTTCTCTGCTCTAATATTCTGGGAACTACTGCTGGGATGATCCTTAGCTTGATATATTCCCGGTTCGATTCTTTGCTTAATCATAGTAATTTCTAGGATACCTGGTCTTATCTAGAATTGTAACTTTGTTTAGTAGGAAATTCTAAAACTTCAATTTGGCTCGGTTGCTTTGGGTAAATAGTTATTTCTTCTTGGATAGTTGTTGTTTGTGTGGTATGTACATTGATTTACTGGTAATATTGCTAAACTAATATCACTTTGCACTAAAAATCAAACACTAAATATCAGCACATTGCAGTGATCAATAAACTAATTTCAAACTTTTGTTATATCTACTACTAAATTCTCTCACTAATACTACATAAGTTAAATTAAATACTTAAATATACTCAGATTATTTTTTTTTGCATTTGTTGGGTAAACTAAAACACAATGGATAGTGAAATAAATTCTTTCTTCTTTCTATTCTGCAATACTAAGAACCTTGTAACTTCTAATTAACTTATGTAACTGACTCATCTACGTTGCAAGATTCAATTCGTTTAGTCCGCTGATGCTGGTTCATACTCTCCTTAGTTCATTTTGTCTGAGATGTTCTCACAAACTGACCTGCGAAGAGTTGAACTAGTAAAACATAGCGCGATGGCGCGTCTTAACTCGCTAGGAGCAGCAAGCTAGGTACTCCTACTTACTTAATCTTAAACTAAAACTTAACTCAAGCGCGTTCTAGGCTCGTTCTGAGATGGTAGCTATTCCTACCTAACTTACCCTAAAACTTTAACTCAAGCGCGTTCTTAGCACGCTGTGAGTTGGTAGCTATTACTACCAAACTTTCACTAAGACTTTAACTTGACTCAAGCGCGTTCTTAGCTCGCTATGAGTCGGTAGCTATTACTACCTAACCTTCTCTCTCTAAGACTTAAACTTTAACTCAAGCGCGTTCTTAGCACGCTGTGAGTTGGTAGCTATTACTACCAAACTTTCACTAAGACTTTAACTTGCCTCAAACTTAAAACTAAAACTTAGTCTATAACTAAGATCTAAAACAGTTCTGACTAGGACTGTCTGAGACTCTCAAGCTCTCAAGAGAGCCCTGGACCGTAGCCCAGGATACGTAACACTTGTCCCGGGAGTTGGAATATACTTGGTTTGTTGGATTGCTGGTGTCATGCTTTTATTTCTTTTGTTGGTAGGCACAGGCCCGCTACCCAGTGGAGTGTCGTGTGGTTGATCTCCTGTAATCACCACCCCTCACTTCCGCCGGCCTGTTGCGTGGTTGGTTAGGTTAGAGTATCGGTTAGATTTAGTTGCATGTTAGAATAATTAGGTTAGACAGTAGGTAGATAGGAAGCAGGTAGGTTAGGGCTTCTTGATAGGTAATTACTACCTATGGGATTTTTTCTTGTTCTGCAGTTTTTTTTTCAACAAGGAGATGTTCCCCAATTGCCATTTAGCGGGTCGTGACTACTGAAATAAGCCAACACTGGGTATTTTGGATACACTCACTTGGTTACTATTGACAGTCTTACCATGTCTAAACAGGTAGACTTCATGATGTATGTTAGTTTTCAATCACAGTATCTTCAGTTCCATAGGAGAAACTGTGTGTGCTTGTGGAGGTATGATTGTGTGATTTGCTAGGGGGGGTTTGTGAAAGGGAAGAATGAAAGAGATTGTTTGGAAGGAGAATGTATCAAACTGCTTAGGATCTTCAATCCTAGGGAACTAGTCCCCTAAGCCAGTAAATAATTACTACCTACCATGTAAATATACTACTACCTACCATTAGTTTATACATTAGGATATGTAAATATAATATTAACTAGGTACTTTTGTACAGATACATAGTTACTTTACTTACCTTTAAACTATCATGATAGGTAGCGGGACTAAACCGTCGCTTATTCATTGCTAATAAACCTACTTAGGTACTCATAGGGTTTACTTCGAATGTAAAATAATATTTTCTTTGTTTGATACATTAACATTTCTGGTGTTTTCTGGTGTTTTTTCTTCTGTTCTGGTATTCGGCTGGGGTCAGCCGATCGAATTTACTGCGTAAATTCTGCTGGGCTGGGGATGTACTGTAACTGGTTTAAATTCATGCTAGGCGAAAAAAAAAAAAGTGACATTGACATCTATTGTCCATGTCACGTTGACAGTATAGGTGTTGCAAGCTGTCAAGAATCTGCAAATTAATGAGTTGTTTTGTAAATCAGTCTCGAGTTGAAATTTATCGTATTCTTTTGTTTTTCGGATTGTTAGTACGCAATGGCGTATTAAATCGGTAGAAGAATGACCTGGTCTGGTCCAATGTGTGTTCGAGCTTGTCTCTGTCGGACTGGAGGATAGATTTGCTTCCCGGATCCTCCCTCAGGTTTGGAAGGGAGTGAGCGGCGTTGAGCTGGGATCCCTAAATTCTCTGCTCGTACTTCGAAGGACATGGCTGGTTCTTTGGCTGTGACACTCAGACTGAGTGGTTAACTTTTTACTCGTGAACTTATAAATCCGTACTGGAATCCCTTCAGCTGGTATGTATGTTAGTGATCCGCCTGTGCGTAGCTTCGCCAGCTCTGTGACTAAAATTCTGGTTCTTTTGGTGGAAATAGGACCTCGTGGTCAAGTCGTGACGTGACTCCGGAGCCCGAGACATCTGCCTCGTGGACACCTGCAAAAGGCCGCCGAGAGGATCTTTTCCCTGGAATCGGAGAGCTACGTTCAAGGTACTTTTTATACCGGCGATAGGCAATGCCACGCGTCACTCCCTAGGGTTTCCTATCTTGAGGAACACTTCTTTAACAATATTCTCTTGTCTTCCCCCCCAGAGCACTGGCAGCGGGGTTCAGCTGAAGGCTCCAACTTTCTCGTATTGTGTCGTCCCTGGAACGGCCTGTGAGAGGTCGTTCCCTTGGCAGTGCAGCACCGAAGGAGGCCTGGCCCCTTCTTTTGAGCTCGGCTCCTGCGGAGCGCCTGCGGAGTATCCTGGTACCACAGTCGGACCTTGTCCGCTGTGTATTTTTTTCTATATTCTGTGCTGTGTCCAAACTAACTAACTTGTACCCCTCGGTCAACTCTGCGGTATCCGAATCTACAACCTACAAATGCTGAACATCACCTAGACTCAGACTTTACTTTAATTTAAACCTATTAATATTTATCTGGTTGCTAGGAAAGTTAATGTAGGCCTTCACGCCCTGTTAATACTTCTCGTTGCTATACCGACTTAAGCTGGTCATATAAATTTAAGGCGCCCAACATTCTTCAACACTCTGTAATAATTTAACTTATCAATATTATAATTTTAAAATAGCTTCTCTGTATTAACCTAATTTATTAGTTTTATGACTTTTGTACAACAGTGAATGCTGAATAAAATACTGTTATTAACGCCAACCTTTTAGTTTCTACTTATACATCCCCTCACTTATAAATTTAAAAGCGTTACACGGTGGTGATACGGAAGAAGAGGTAATCAGAGATTTAAAATCATTCAACACGAAGAATGTGAATTTGGACCTCTCTTCAGATCTATCCTCATTCTATGAAGATATAAGTTCCAGTATCCTGCGAAAGTGTGAAGAGTTTCAAGAAAAGGACAGTGGATGGGCTTTGGAAAAAATTGAATTCTTAGAAGTGAATATTAATAAACACACCCCGCTAGCAGGTAACTCTTACACACCGCTTCCTGTTTGGATACAACGGAAATTTGCTTGCATAAACGTAAAAAACAATGATGACGCATGTTTCTTCTGGGCTGTAGTGAGCGCTCTTTATCCAACCAAATCGAAGCTGAATCGTTTATCCTCATATCCACCTTACGAGACAGTCTTGAAAACGGAAGGAATA
This sequence comes from Epirrhoe alternata, assembly GCA_963565295.1. Taxonomy (NCBI): domain Eukaryota; kingdom Metazoa; phylum Arthropoda; class Insecta; order Lepidoptera; family Geometridae; genus Epirrhoe; species Epirrhoe alternata. The sequence continues at coordinate 2,432,276 of OY751381.1, read as the reverse complement.
TCTCTACCGGTGTGCGCGAAGGGCATCAAACGTTTTGAGGTGTTGAATCAGATTAAAGTGAACGTGTACGGTGTTGATTATGTGAAAAAAAATATATTACCAATGTTTATATCATCGAAAACCTACAATCAACATGTGAATCTATTGTTCTATGAAGATGAAAAAACTAAAAAGTCACACTATTGTTGGATAAAAAATTTGTCCCGTTTGTTAAGATCTCAGATCAGTAAACATGAACATCGTCAATACTTTTGTGATGGATGTCTGCAGCGCTTTAACAGTGAGGATAAATTTCAACTTCACAAGAGAATAGGTTGCCAAAAGGCTTTGATCGAACTGCCTTCACCTGAAGACAAATACCTACATTTTAAAAACGTGAGTCATCAACTTCCCGTTCCGTTTGTGATTTATGCTGATTCAGAATCAATATTAAGCTCTATCAAAGACTCGAGTGAACTGAAAAGTACCTATTACACTCACAAACATGTACCGTATAGCTTTGGTTACTATATACATTGTAACTATGATCAGTCACTATCAAAGTTTGTCATGTATCGTGGTGAGGATTGTGTTAAAAAGTTTGTAGATAGTATTTATTCTGATCTTGATCATATCGCGGGAATTTTTTCAAAGGAAATCCCATGTGAAAGTATAACTTTAGAACATCAAACATTATTATCATCTACTTGTTGTTGCATTTGTCTGGAAGATTTCCTTACGACAGAGGAAAGGGTTATCGATCATTGTCATTTTACGGGAAAAATCAGAGGTGTAGCTCATGCAAGATGCAACTTGAAATATACAAAGCCCGACTATGTGCCCATATTTTTCCATAATTTGAGCGGATACGATAGTCATTTATTTATCAAAGAACTGGCTGCTAGAGGTGGGGATGACATTAGATGCATACCCCAACACAAGGAAAAGTATATTTCATTCAGTAAAAAACTTTATTTCAATAATGAATGTGATACTTCCTCCAGAAATATTACTGTACGCTTTGTAGACTCATTCAAATTCATGTCGACAAGTTTGGATAAGTTGGTTAAAAATCTATCACCTGATCAATTCCAAGTACTTCCTCGTTACTTTCCGAATCCTGAACAAATGAATCTGCTTATGCGAAAAGGAGTATTTCCATACGAATACATTGATTCTTGGTTAAAGCTTGAAGAAAATTCCTTACCTCGTAAAGAGTTATTTTACAGTGAACTAACTCAAACTCATGTATCCGATCATGATTATCTACACGCGGAAAGGGTATGGGAAACATTTGAATGTCACTCGTTGGGAGAATACTCTGATTTATATCTCAAAACAGATGTCTTGCTGCTGGTTGAAGTTTTTGAAAACTTTCGCAGTATTTGTTTAGCTGCGTATAAACTGGATCCGTGCAGATATCTTACGGCACCCGGCCTCTCGTGGGATGCCATGTTAAAAGAGACTGGTGTAAATCTTGAACTTCTCACTGATTACGAAATGATTCAATTCATACAATCCGGTATTCGGGGTGGGATCAGTCAAGTTTCGAAAAGATATGCAAAATCTAATAATAAATTTATAGATCCCACCGCTGCAATAATGAACCGAACGCAGGAAAGTAATTTTATAATGTACTTGGATGTTAATAATCTATACGGCCATGCTATGCGTCAAAACCTACCTTTTTCCAACTTTGTTTGGTTGAGTGATTGTGAAATTCAAACATTCGACATTCTCGCTCAGCGATCTGATTCAGATATAGGCTACATTTTAGAGGTGGACTTGGAATATCCGCATTCTCTTCACGACCTGCACAATGACTATCCTTTTTGCGCCGAAACAAAAGTTCCACCTAATGGTAAAACCAAGAAACTATTGCTCACTCTCAACGACAAACAAAACTACACAATTCACTACATGTACTTGAAACAATGTATTGAAAATGGATTAGTTTGCAAAAAAATTCATAGAATTTTATCTTTTCAACAGTCTCCATGGCTGAGATCTTACATAGATTTGAACACTGCAAAAAGACAAGCAGCCGCAAACTCATTTGAAAAGGATTTCTATAAACTCATGAACAACTCAATTTTCGGTAAAACCATAGAAAATGTTGGAAAAAGGGTTGATGTGAAACTATGCGGTAGATGGAATGATCAGAAAACAAAACGTAAATGTAAATATGGAGCAGAGAGATATATTTCTCTTCCTAATTTTCATAGCTCTATAATTTTCTCTGAGGATCTAGTAGCGGTACAGATGAATAAAACAAAAATAACCTATGATAAACCCATTTACATTGGATTCACCGTTCTGGAACTTTCAAAATATGTCATGTACGAATTTCACTATTCCTATATACTACCTAAATATAAACAAAATATAGAACTACTTTACACTGATACCGATTCCTTCATATACAATATTAAAACAGACAACTTTTATGACGACATCAAATGCGATTTACAAGCAAGATTTGACACCTCTGATTTTCCAAAAGACAATGTCTACAACCTACCTTTAGTCAATAAAAAGGTGGTCGGTTTAATGAAAGATGAAAGCAATGGTCGCATCATCAAAGAGTTTATTGGTCTGCGATCAAAAATGTACAGTTACATATTACAAGGTGATTTGACTATCAAGAAAAATAAAGGCACATCTGCTGCAATTGTTCGAAAATTAAACTTTGAAAACTACAGGCAAGCCCTTGATCTCGATTTTAAACTCTTTGATAACATGCATACATTTGTTAGTGTTAAACATAATGTCTACACGAAAATTGTAAGAAAAAAAGTGATATCCGGCAATGATGATAAAAGGTACATTTGCCCTGAAGATTGTATAAGCACGTTAGCTTGGGGTCATTATAAAATAAAATAACCATTTCAGAAAAACACTTTATATTTTATTTACAAATTACCTACTCGTACCTACCTACTTCCCTTATTGCTATAGAACGAACACTTTTTATTAAATTTAAAAGTCACGAAAGGACACCATAGGCCGAGCAATCGCAGATGCTCCATCCAAGGATCGTCTTCTGCTTCCCAATTATTGAGACCGCCACCGCAGTAGAAACATACAGTTTTGTCTTCCAAACCAGTGTAGAAAAAACCAGCATCTGCTAGCGCTTCCGGAGTTGGAGATATTATGTTCAGAGGCCAATTGGCGAAACTCTTCAATCGTGTCGCTTTCGAGGTGTAATACGGGTAAAACGGGAGAGTACTAAGATTGACCCCAATCATCACTATCGCAGACAATGTGAACAATGTGGTTGAAGACGACCGCTCAATCACACGATTTGTGACAAACTGTAGGTATTTCTAATTTATCACACCGATTTTTACTAAGTATAAAGTTATACAATGTAACTATCGCATCCTGTTGAATATCAGAAACCGCGAGCCGAGTGACAACCCTGACACCGACCAGAAACCAGAGCTCCCAGACCCCGACCGCCATACATCAAACTATCGAAACACAGCTCAAACGCACCATTCCAACCAACACCAATTTAAACAGAACCCTCACCCACCACCAAACACATACAACACGCAGCTCTACTTATACTGGAATCATGTGTCGCCGAACCGCCATAAACCACCTACTGGTAAGTAGCAATGCATTACGCAGAGAGAGAAAAACCGCGACAAAATTACAGAGATATGTTGGCCCGCATACAACAGATGCTCTATGCTTAGGCCGTCATGCCCCGGCGACTTGCCGCGCTTCATGTTCCTCAGTATGACTTCTACCTGTTTCGGTGTGACTGTAACGCGGCATGTCGCCGACTCACTTCGTGCCTGCTTAAAACAATACTGATTCTGATGCTGATCCGTAGACGAACTCGTTAGGTCCCGGCAGCTTACATTAAAATGCTTTTGAAATAGATTTGCGATACATTTTTGATTGCTTTCACCTTCTACACTTACTGGCATACTAGTTTTGTTGTCTAATTTTTTTACCTCTTTCCAAAACTCAATGAAGTTAGCAGAGCTGTGATGCCGAGCCAACATATCCATTTTCACTCTGTCTTGATTATTTCTTACGTACTTAAGCGCAGCCTTAAACTCTCTGCGGGATGCAGTCATAACATCGTAATGATATCCCGAGCGCTGCCTACCACCTTGGACCCATGATAAGAAACTTTCTCTCGCCCGTGCATGTGCCCGCCTGACATGAGAGTTCCAGCCTACCACATTTCGCCTACAATGACTTAATTTTTTACGATAACTCAACTCAGCTGCCTTACTCAGGGTGGTCACTAAGTCCGAATATAAATTATTTATATACATCTTATATGTACTTTCAGTCAAATGGCTATCTGAACAATTCAAGTTATATTTTAAAATTATATCCTGTAACCCATCCTCACATAAATTAGTATACATTTGTATTTGTTCAGGCTCTCTATGACCCCATACATGCGTATATATATTTCTTTGGCTACTATCAAATACTTTTTTAGGTCTAATAAAATTAAGCTCACATTTTATGACTAAAGGGAAATGATCAGAGCAATAAGAACCGTAGCTAACGCCTAACTCAGCAACTAGGCTGGCCGCCGCTTCAGTCACAATGCAATGGTCGAGCCAGCGGCACGCGCCATTCATATCACTTACGTATGTAAAAGTGTCCGGATCGAGTCTCTCTCGGTCTATACAGCGTAATAGTTGCTCACCACAAAAATCCTCGAGCTCTTTTCCAAAAAGAGTTTTCGGATGCGCGTTGAAGTCGCCTAAGACCATCGCGCACTCAGTCTCCGCACTCTCAATTATCGCACTTATTTGCGCTAGGCACTCACAAAACTCTGGTAGATTGTCCTCATTGTTTGTAGGCATGTACACATTAATAAGTAATACACTACGGTCACCTTGTGATAGACGCACTGCCCCTATTCGGTCATTATCACAGTGTACAATGTCCGCACTCGTAAACACACTCGAGCGCCACATAAGCGCTATCCCTCCGTAGGGCCGCCCCTTCAGAACTTGAACCGATGTATCTACGGATGATTTAGACCAGCAGCTAAATTCCTTGTCAATTTTGTTTATAAGACCCAGGTCGTGCGGCAGTAGCCAAGTTTCCTGCAGCGCGATTACATCCGCCTTTTTACATAGATCCTTTATATGACTGATCGAGCTTTTAAGGCCTTGGCAGTTGAACGTCACAAATTCTATCTTGTTAGGTTGTACTACCATAATTATTTGTTGGAAACTGCATTATCGTTCCCTCCGGAACGCGGCTGGCGATAGCGGCGGAAAACCATACCTTCAGGCCAAAAACTGTTATTTAAAAAAGTTTCCAGTTTTGATGATTCTACTGTTATTTTAAACGAATTAAAATTCGTTTCTCTAGTCTGCTTTAGTATTTCTATATTTATACATTCTTCTTTCATCTCCTTTATATGTTCTTTTATGTCCTGTTCATTAATTTCTTTCCTTGCACGGGACAAGTAAACATAGGAATAGCTTTCTATTGCCATGCGCTTACTGTTGTTCTGTAGCGTACCTCGCGTATTTCTGTACTTGTACGGATATTTTTTCCTGGTCACTAAAGTAAAACCTTGCTCATCACACTTTTCCTTTCTATGAGTTTCAGCAATGTCCCTATAAGTCGGTGTATAAGGAATGTCATTAAGCTTCGTCTGCCGCTGTGTTAGCGAACGCGTTTTGTCTAATTCGCTGCGATCACGCATAGGAGCTGACGCATGCGAAACAGGTTGCGCAGGCGCTGGCGAGGGCACAGGTGCGGGAGCGGGCGCGCGGCTCGGTGGCGGAGGGGAGGCCACCGCGCCCCGCTCACCGCCGACCGCCCGCTCGCCCGTCCGCCGCTTATTCACGCTCGTACCCGCGCCGCTCACTAGACTCGGTCTGCTGTTCCGGCAATCCGGCACAATACTACCCGCACTTGTAGATGCCGAACTATGCATATCATTGTTTCGAGTATCCTTATCCTCAAGATAAGATCTACGAAGCAGGTGGTCATGTCGAGTGCTGCTAGTACTGTGAGCCTCTCTTAACTCCGCTAGCAAACCCTTGATGTCCTCAATCTCCTTTTTCAACATGATAAAATCAGAGGTGTTGGTATCATCTACGCTGTCTTTATAAGGCCTAGTTTTTAAGCAGGCGACGTCATTTTTTAGTAGTGCCATTTCTTTTAGAAATGAAGTTATGTCAATATAGTCAAATGATACACTTGGTAGCTTATTGATATTTCTTGCAACGAAAATAGGTAGTGAATCGGGTTCGTACTCCTTGATCATTTTAATAATTTCTTGTATGCTTTTCTGCTCGGAACCTTCTTTTCTTCGAGTGTACCTCTTGGTTGGTGCTAGAAGCGTACAGACAATGGACCTCGCACACTCAATCTCTGCACTAGAATAAGCACTTAAACATATTTGGATAATTCCTTTTTCTGGCAGTGTATCCACCTTGTTGCTTATGAAAGCTAACATTTCGTTTATCACTACTTTACATTTGTTGCATCGTGATTCACTATTTATTAAGTCACTGGGAGTGACTACGTCAACGTTAAGATTTGCCGGTCGGATCGCCGACGGAGATCGCGTCGTATGCATTGCGCGTGCGGCTCGCTCAACAGCGGTGTGCAGACTGACTATAGGTTCCGATATTGGTCAAGCATGTGTTTTCAATCGCGTTTTAACCAGATGACCGTTTGGTATTAACTTTTCCCCTGACGCCCTGACTGTATAAAAAAACGAGTATCATCTATCTAAAACGGCAAGGGAATAAGGGTAATTTTAACCTAGTGTTAAAGTAAAATAAATAAATAAATAATTCTGGACATTTCACACAGCATCATCTAGCCCCAAACTAAGCAAAGCTTGTGCTATGGGAACCAGATAACTGATATACTACTTACATACTTTTTGTACCTACTTGGTACCTTTTGTACTACCTTTGTGTCTACTTACATATTATACTTAGAAACACCCAGACCCGAGATAAATATTTGCAGATCATACAAACATTTATCCCGCGGCGGGGATCGAACCCGCAACCTTCTGCGCCCCAAGCGGGCTTTCACCCACTGCGCCACAGAGGTCGTCAAAGAAAGGAAGTAAAGAATACACTAGTTTCGATGTAGCCAGAAACTCGTGCCAAGGTCCAAAATCTCTTAATCAGCGTGGCGTGAAAAAGTGCGCGTAAAAGCTCACAGTAACGCAATCACTGTATTGCATTACCTTCGATGGCAAAGCGCTGTTTGCACTCTTAGTGCTCTGTTTATCTTTTATATCTCTTTGTGTTTATTCTACATAAATTTTATCAATAGAAAAGTTTGATGGATGTAATAAATTTGCTACTGTTTGTACCTTGTCATGAAAAAACGACAGTGGATTTGTATGAAATGTTTTTATCACACAGCATCACTAGCCCAAAGTAAGAAGTATTTATAAATACCTTTTTTATAACATTTTATACATATTTACCACAGATAAAATAATACAGTCTCTTTTCACTATTGACTGTATTATTATTGAGTGATGAGTATGAATGTGGATGGATATACCGGTAGGGGTAAGCCTAAGATGGATGGACTGTTATACATATTTACCACAGATAAAATAATACAGTCTCTTTTCACTATTGACTGTATTATTATTGAGTGATGAGTATGAATGTGGATGGATATACCGGTAGGGGTAAGCCTAAGATGGATGGACTGTGTGAATGCGGATATGTTAGTGAAAGGAGTGAGTTCTGATATGACGAGTGATAGAGGGAAATGGAAGAAGGAAACATGTTGTGCCGACCCCACTTAGTGGGATAAGGGCAGGAAGAAGAAGTCTTTTCACTATTCTTTAAAGTACTTACCTATGTTATTTATAATTCACATATCATGGGCCGAGTATTTCAAAGCAAGCACCAACTTACAATTTCAAACTCACAGTACTAATTTAAACACAGCAGTGCAGTGATGGACGCAAGGGACCGCCCGATTCGGCGTAAATCATTAACGCAGCCGGCGCCAATTACTGCCCAAATTAGAACTATTCTCGCCCATTAGTTCACAACTTCATAATCAATTAGGGGCTATGGTCGGCTAAAGCGCTGCGTGCACTGTTGCTTGAGCTATTTTGAAAAAGGTTTATAATGTGACAAACTTGTAGTGTGTAGGCTTGCCAAAAGTAGTATAGTAAATGGATCTGGGCATTTACGAAGCCTGTCTAATTTAGTTTATTTATTAATAACAGATAAGAAGAAACAGATAGAAGAAAAATCATTTGCAAAACGGCTATCTTCACGAATGCCTAGATCCGTTGAACTTTCTGTACTTCGGCTACTGTGAAACTGAAAAGTGCGTGCATTCATTCAATTACCAGTCTTCTAAAGTCGTTTAATTTATTAAGTGTAGTATTGTATTGTGTAGTGTAGTATTTCCTCTCCATCCAAAGGTTGCCTGGCAGAGATAGCTCATTAGCGATAAGGCCGCACATTGTACATTGTTACTTAGTTGTTATATTTAGTTTTTGTTTCATTGTTTAAGGAGTACAATAAAGAATTATCATTCATTCATTCATTCAAAGTGCGTTAAACCCATACCTATTTTGGTAATTTTTTCACACTGACACACTATTAAAAACTACCAAATTCACGAAAGTTCATGGGAGACACGATTGGTTTTGACAAGTTTTGGTGTAAACCAGTGCGCGCACCGCTTTAGTGTCAAGTAGGCTTTAGTGTAACTCAGCTGCTTTGGGCTGAATGTTTGGATAATCGCAGTTTGTGGTCCCAGTGCGCACTATTACAGGCCACAGCTCTGCGCGCCCATAAAGGTTTTTTGGCCGGTATTTTAATGTGCAAATGCATTTTCTGTTCAGGTAAAATGCATTAACGTGAATTACTGGAGCTGCATTGTGAATTGTGATGCTGAATAATTTTAATGTACTGGGAATGTATATTTTTATCTTTGTCATACAAACTATTATGATGATATTCCTCTTCAAGCTGGATTTGGATGCATTTTTTATGAGAGATCAGGGAAAAGTTTTTGACGATTTCTGACTTTTCTAGTACTCAAACCTTAAATGGCCCATAGAGTATTTTGATCCCTACATGAAACCGAATGGATTGGCACCAAAAATTTTTTTTTTACTTTTGGCATTTTTGTCGCTGACTGTACATTTTTTTCAAAATCTTTGAATTCAGTTCAAAAAATGGTATAACTTTGGAATCGATTAACAGGAGTTGAGGGTTAAATAGGTTTAACACCGGTTGGGGTATGCTTCTTAATTACTTACAAGACACTAATAACTTCAGGCAATGCATGTTTTCGAAAAAATAATAAAAAATATTTCTAACCTGAAATCAGACTACAAGCGAAATTCAACGCTAGAATAACCCATGCATCATAAAAAAAAACAAACATTTTAATTTACTTTAACTATAATAGAGCAAGGGATTTCTGGCGCTTCGGCGGCCGCTGCCGCGGCACGCTCGCTTCGCTCGCTCGCCTCGCGCATTGATGGTCACTATCCAAACCTAACCTAACCAACTGACAAAACTAACTGACTACAAACTTTCAAAATAGTACGATAACACTGACATATTTTTTACGTTCCGTTTCCATCAATTTAAAGAAAAGCGGAATGAGCGCCAAAAATGAGTACCTACAATGACACTGACATATTTTTAACGTTCCGTTTGCATCAATCTTTCACGAAATTCTATACCACAGACAATTTAAAAGACAGATTTAGTTGTCAAATTATCCATTCTAGCGTTGAATTTCGCTTGTAGTCTGATTTCAGGTTAGAAATATTTTTTATTATTTTTTCGAAAACATGCATTGCCTGAAGTTATTAGTGTCTTGTAAGTAATTAAGAAGCATACCCCAACCGGGTTTAAACCTATTTAACCCTCAACTCCTGTTAATCGATTCCAAAGCCAAGCCCAAAAAATTCTTTCGGAAATGTAAAAAGTGCACATAAAATTCTACGCAATGATTGGCTGGCTATGATTTCACGGGGCACGCCGACCTTATCGGCGTCGATAAGGCTCGATCGGCACACGGTAGGTAGGGTAGGTACCTTGTTGTAGTTCAAAATATCTCAAAAAGTTAGGGGAGGTCTCCTAAGAGCGTTTTCCTGAAGCTACAACGGTTAAGGTACCTGCCCTCCGTGGCCCATCTCAAAAATCTACCTGTATTTCTCGCTATTCTAAAACAATACACATCTTACATAAGTACTAGAACTTACGTGCTTTTATTAATCTATAAGTATCAGTTAATACACTTATTGTCACTGATTCAATTATCAAAAACATCGTGTCACGTCTGATACGTGTAAGAATCCTAAACAAGTTCTTATCTCATTTCCTTAAAATGTAAACTGTTCATCAACTTCCCTGGCTGAGTGTAGTGTTAGATCAAACACTTGTCTCGTGTCCTCATCAGCGGAGTGAGTCGCACAAAGTATTGTACAAGTGCGTGTAATCAGAATCACTGCATCAGGAAGTGCAAGTGATTGTGTGCTCTGTATGTTGTAATGTGACGTATGACAGGTGCTCTATTTGCCAGTTGTATTTTTTATCGAAGCGAATACTATGTTTAATTCTAATTATAAATGTGCATGCCTAGTTAAAGGTAAGAATATTCTTTCTTTATTATCTTCTAAAGCATAATTGTACATAGGTACTTTCTGACATATTAATGATTTGATTTGACGCATTAACGTGTTAATAATGTTTAGTTTACTAATTGTTTTACATTTTGTTCATCATTTTGTAGTTTACTTGGGCAAAACACTCTCCGTCTTACTACAAAAAATCTAAAACGTTTAGCCAAGCACTGACTAAAAAACTACCTCTGAAGAAACGATCTCTAAATACTCGTACCTAAAATGCTGTTTTGTGGTAACAGTTTTTTTTACATGTGTAAACACGGTTGTTCAACAGATGCTTAACTTTTTTGTAGTAACAACATTTTGAATTAGCTTTTTAATGTTTTGTAAGCTTTCCTGAAAAACTTCGTAGAATAGTTTATTTATTTATTTATTCATCAAAAATCAAAACACCATAACAGCAAGCCAAAGCGATGTTTTAACACAATAACACTCAGATCCAAAAGAATCCAGAAATATTACAGAATCAAATAAGTTGAACTGTCAACCGTCAAGATATAAGCCAGCAAGTGCATAGGGCCGGCCACGGAAGAACAACTTGGAACTTGCTCGGAGGCAATCTGCTAAATAAGTACGGAAACGGTACGGAAGATGCTTTACTTTAAATAATGCAACTTGTTTTATTATGTTGGCCTTCACACGCACAATCTATAGCGCCGGATTGAGCGTACAGGATTGCGTGCGGGAAAGCCTGTACGCGTAATCGCGAGTGATAATGTTTTAGAAGCTTGAAGCGTTCTTTTGCGAGCGATTGATTGGCTGTATCACTCGCGAAATATTGTGCGTGTGACGGCCGCTGATGGGATTGCAACCTGTCACGTTTGTATGCATATTTATTAGACAAGTATACACCCCTATTTTTTAATTATCAAAAAAAACATGGTCTCGGTGTCTGTTACTGATCATATTTCTGTAGTTAAAACTCAAAAAAAGAGAAAAATAAAATATAACCTCAAAAGGAGACGTGACGAGTCAGACATGGATTTATGATAGCTACTGCGGTTTTTCTGACTAGGGATGATACGAGAGCATAGTTAAAATTAGAGTGTGTACGCGATTGTTGTCTGTAGTACTTATTTGTACAGTTTTCATAAAATTTTGTTCGGTTTTGGTTGACTACAATCCTCGATAACTTTGTGATAGTTAAATAAAAAAAAGTTCTGATTGCGGCTTCAGATAGGGCCATAGCGGTGGCTTCATTTTGGAGCAAACAAATCTAATATGTATGAGCACATTGATACGATGAATGAATGAATATTTTGCATCTGCTGCAACTGTCCTTGAATTTTTTTGGTAGTCATAAAATAGCGGTGTATAGTGTCCTTATGGTATGTAAATATGTTTCGGAATCTGTTATATTTTGAACAGGTGGTTAAAAAAGCATGATCACGGCTGTACTCCAAGGTGCGGTATGACTAATTAAATAATTTTATGGTAAGTAATTATGTCCTTACATTAGGTAATACCTACTTGTTAGTTTTTATGAATAACCTGAATCACGCAGGTTGTAAAAGTACGTTTTATTGCTTTTACTATCTGTTCTGAAGTCACGCCTTTTTAATATAATTATCAATTAGTTTTTCTAAATAGATTATTTTAATTAGAAACCGCATTATAAGCACATTCATCAAAAATTGATAAGTTAGTTTAGAAGCTAGGCTAGGTTAATGTACGTTTAGGTAAACTACTTACATTATTATAAAAACACTATTTATTTAGTGTTCAAAACGAACTTAAAGGGAACTAATAAAATACATAATGAATTCATACTACTCGTTTCATAAAACTCTATCTATCTCAACAAGGACATAGGTAGTTGAAAATGTTTACCTAGAACCTATACTGGGGATACCATCTGTTTGTTTTGTTTTTTTTTTGTCTGCGAAAAACATAGACCTTCATCATCATCATCATCCGCAGCCTTTTCCATCCCACTGCTGGGCATAGTCATCGCTTGTGGCAACCTTTCCTATCCTGCACCAGTATGACCCATGTACCTGCTGTGTTTATACAGTTGTCAACCCATCTAGCTGCCGGAGGGGGTACTCTACTGTTAGCCCTCTCGGAGGCACCACTTGGTAATCACTCTGCTCTACCGGTCACCGCGTCCTGCCCAGCTCCACTTGAGCCCCAATATTCGCTTGATGACATCGCTTAGTTTAGTCTGCTTGCGAATTTCGGTATTGGGGATATGGTCTAAAAGTGTGATGCCGAGCATGGCATCAAGACCTTTTATGTAAAAATGCAAGTAGAGCAACATCACTGAACTAAGTTGGTTGAATTATTTAGCGCTCGTCTCGTTACTTTGCGTTTCCGCAGGTGTGGCAATCATATTGTCTCACTCCCCTTCTCTTTCAATCCTCACTCCTCTCCCTCACTCTTTCATCTCGCGAACGATTAGAGTGCACTCAGTTTTTTTAATTCATTTAGACACCCTCGATTCTGAAGGACAGTCATTGTTGATTCATGATTTCAATGTTTTCGAAAACAAAAGGATCATGAGGTCAAGATTTCATTATTTGAGACTGATGACAATCAGAGAGGGTACCTAATTACTTGGATGAAGCCTTGGCAGTCCTAGTAATGCCTTCCCCAAGGCAAGTCACTTATAAAGAACCTAGATCACGACGTTTCCCGCCGCACGCCCGGTGTCGATTCAAAACATTTATTTATTTATTTATTAATTACTTACAACCTAACAGCCTAGGCCAAAACGTTTGTAAGCCACTTAAAATATTCTACATAGATAACGGACACAGATCAACTAAAAAAACATACACAAACAAAGACAAATAAATGAAGTTTCATGTTGAACACATCTACATCCGGTTCCTGAGCAATCATCGCGTTGAGTAGTGCAAGTGCACTCGCTGTCGGTGCATACCTCGCGGTGTTAGTCCGGAACCCGGGTGTCGCAAATAGAGGATGAGTGCGCGCGCGCAGGTATTTATCGGGAACGAATAAATTACACCGAGTCAAGGCAGTGGGGTTGTCGATGTGGCCCCGCAGTATTGAAAAATAATGTGACATTTTAAAACAGTTACGACGAAGTTCGAGCGTATTTAGCTGCACCATACCACAGATAAAAAGAGACGGATATAAATAAGGATAGTATCCATAAAGCTTTTTGTACAGGTACCTGCCAAATTTCTTTTGAACTCGCTCCAACATAAGCTTGTACTTATCTTCATGCGGGTCCCATATTAGCGAATTATATTCTAATTTCGATCTCACAAACGCATAAAACAGCGACACAATAGTCCTTCTGTCAAGAAATCTAGCTGACTGCCTCATAACGAAGCCCAAAGACTTGGATGCTCTATTGCAAATGTCAATTATGTGTGAATTGAAAGTCAGCTGATTGTCCAAGGTTAGGCCTAGGTCTCGAATCTGGGTGACGCGTTCCATCGCGACACCGGATATATTGTACGGATGCGTTAGAGGGGAAAAGGACCTTGTAAAAGTGATGGTCTTGCATTTGGCAGTATTAAATTCCAGGCAATTCCTTTCACTCCATTCTACAACGCTATCTATATCACGCTGCAACGCCTCACAGTCTGCTACGCTATCAACCGCCAGAAACAGCTTTAAGTCGTCAGCGAACATTAGACATTCAGCCGCTCTAACAACACTGGGTAGATCGTTAATCATTATCAAAAACTGGGTCGGACCGAGGTTGCTTCCTTGACTGACACCAGATAGTGTCAAATAAGGGTCTGATCTAAAACCAAGAAGTTGAACAAATTGATACCGGTTAGAGAAATAGTTACTAAAAAAATTTAGAAGGTTGGGAGTAAATCCAATGTCGGCAAACTTTGTCAGGAGAACATCATTGTGAACCCGATCAAACGCTTTTTTGAAGTCAAAATACGCCGCATCTACTTGTACTTTCCGCTCCATACCTGCAGCGGTATAATCAACAAAGTTGACATGGTTAGTGGCAGTGGACTTGCCTGACAAAAAACCATGCTGATTTAACATACACGTCATTGTTCAAGTTTCCACTTCTGTCGGCACTCCCGGAGTGTCAGAGTTTTTTTTAATAATTATAACGGGACTTAATTGCGTAGTAAAATTTTACTCTACTAATATAGTCAATTAAGAAGCCTTTAGGAAGGATTGGGGGAAAATTGCAGAAGATCGGAAAGTGTGGAAGGTGACGAGGGAGGCCTTTGCCCAGCAGTGGGACAATATGATAATTAAAGAAAATATATAGTCAAATTAGTAACTCAAAAAATTACTAATTTGACTCTACTCGTATAATAATGAAAGTTACAAGTAATTTTACTCTATTCTATCGGCAGGCAGAAGTAGTTTAGATTTTTTATCATCTAAGTAAAGTGGTAAAGTGATAAGTTGTAAACGCGTCGCAAAGTCATATAACATTTGAACCGCGCCGGTACATGCGACCGCGAATTCGACACGGAATTTCGTTAATGCCGTATTGGCCACCCAAACCGTATAACCACCACACAATGATATAAAGTCTCGGAGCTAACGGGTAGTTTATTACGTCACTGTGAAAATTGTCTTGCATAACGATCACAGAAATATCTGGGCTCCCAGTTAAACTACGATAGTACATGCCCTGATCAATTATTTGCAGAACATGAAGATCATCCCGAGCAATACAAGAAACAAAATTGCAGTTTTTGAAAACCAGTTGGATACTCAGCCGCTATTCCAACAAGAAGGAGAGAGGAGAGAAAATAGGAATAGGAACCGGGGGGGTTGTATGTTTTATCGTTTAATTATTTTTCTTGATTTTTTTGTTTTAAAATTGTTGTGAACTACACAACGTGAAACGAAACAAGTTCAATGTGTCATGCATACGTTCCGGCGAGAAAAAGACTATAATAAAGCCAAAAACTACGCTATTACGTTTGTACGATATTTCTCAAGGGTCCGACAATACCATTAGCTCCGGAACTAACCATACCGCAATAACATAACGAAATTCAAACATTAATGTGCTGAAACACAATCGGATGTGCGCTTAATCGAGTTAGCTGCTATTCGGTTAAGCCCTTATCGGTAATCTGGCTCATTGTCTGTGACGTCATGGGGCCGAATGAGCCCATTTGGCCCTTAAAAGCCTTCTACATTGCTGGCGGTTAAGCTTATCCGTTGATTATGTGGTCTTCGTCAATATAACCTTTGGGTAATAATTTGTTTTTTTTTATGAACATTCTTCATCAAGACTTAGCGCTGATAGTTTAGTTCTAATAAATGGGATATCAACCAAGTGAGTGTCAACTGTGTGTCAGGTTCTAATTAGAATAGCATATTTCTTTTTTTAGTTTATCTAAAATCACATTTGCGAATGCAATTTGCGAAACACTTGGCCAATATAATTTCTCTTTTGGCCACCGGTCCAGATAAGTTTGTGGCACTGTAGCTGCTGTGAGCTTCATGCTAAAAATTATGGGTTTAAACTCTCAATCTCAATAATGAATCCAGCATTGAGTCTCAACTGCACGTGTGGAAACTCCATTGTTCGTTAAGGAGGTACAATGACTTATCCTAACAAAGACGCAATCGCAGAAGCATCTCGTAAAACTGTGTATATACGGATCGAGACAATAATGTTATTCTACAGTTGAAAAATAATTCAGAGAAACGTAGCCATAATAATAGGACTTTCATTGATTAGACGACCTCTGTGGCGCAGTGGGTGAAGCCCGCTTGGGGCGCAGAAGTTTGCGGGTTCGATCCCCGCGGCGAGATAAATGTTTGTATGATCTGCAAATATTTATCTCGGGTCTGGGTGTTACTATGTATAATATGTATGTATTTTCAAACAAAAAGTATATAAGTAGTATATCAGTTATCCCATAGTACAAGCTTTGCTTAGTTTGGGGCTAGATGATGCTGTGTGAAATGTCCAGCATTATTATTTATTATTATTATTGTACTAAATCATTTAGGTACTTATTCTATGTACTTTTGATTTTATAGGTACCTATATCACTACCCTCTCATATCCACCAAACCAACACAGCTAAATATTTTCATAATACCTATACACCTACGACTGCCAAAAATACCTTAATAAAATCAAAGACAATATTTTTAAGATCACCGCACCATTCTACGATAAAATACGAAGTTATGACAATAAACAAACAGTCAGCGGTCGAAGTAAGCGATACTCAGGTGGAATGAACGTCCAAGAAGTTAAAAGTTGCTCAAACCACGAGCAAATGTGCCTTTTCACGTGTATAAGGTTGTTTCAGTATTTTTTCTCAAAGTTTATTGAACGTCGCATCAATTTTAACATTCTACTGAAATTAAATTGGTTTATTGAGTATTTAAAAATAAATAAAATATTACAAAGTGGAGCCACATCTAACCTTTATTTGATGTGGAATATTCTTATTTGAACATATGTAGGTATGTAAACTTAAAAGTAAATAATGTTTATTTATCATATAATTTTAATAGGTACCAACTCTAATGTCAGAAGAAAACCAGAATACTATAAATAAATTGAAAAAGCGATGCACGACTGCACGTACAAAGTCAATAAGTAGATAGAAGGATAGAAGCTGTCAAAACTGCCAAAAACAAAACTATAAAGTTTGCTTCATACACTAGATAGCGCTTTATCTGTTTGAGATGTCGAACTCTATTCGAACAGAAGTTCTTTTACAACCTGACTCACCATCCGGGATATTCTTCTCCTCGTAACGCACAGTCCGGTCTTATGTAGCTGAGCAACTTGGCTGACCACTGTCCAGTATTGACTTACTTAGCTAGACAGTTAATTTATTTATTTTTACTAAGAGCTAATAAGGTTTTAGTAATGTTCTATGCCTGTTTTTAAGTTATGCACTTATTTGTACTTAAAAAAATACAAACTTATTAGTTGTTAAAGAATAATAAAATTGATGCTAATTGAACTTCAAAGTCTCTGAGTACTTATATGTGAATAATATAATTTGATATAAATGTGTGATAAATAGCTCAGTCGTCATTTTTATTTAAAATGTGTTAAAACTAATTTAAAGTGTTAAACTAGGTACTTATGGACTTGTTAATTGGTCAACCCGACTTTTTATGACAACTAAGTATTAAAAAACATATTAGGTATCTATACAAGATGTGTCATAAGTACCTAATTATGACACATCTTGTATCTTCTCATAATCAGCATTTGTATGATATTTTAAAATATCTAATTAAGGCAATGTGTTTTAATTAAGGCTCGGAACTTAATGGAAAAGCAATTACTTAAACATTCATAGACATTTCATTAAAAGTCATCTCTTTAATAGCTTCGGCCGGGTTACAATTTAAGTAATTTTCTATTAGTTAGTACGTACGGAAAAGCAGCTGTCCTTCCTGTTAGACATTCACATTAAAACTTGGTAATTACTATTAGCTTTGAAGAAGTCTCCATTGATGCATGGCATGAGATTCGGAGGAAGGTATTTTCTACTTATGAAAAGTTAAAGTATCATCAATTTTTTTACTGTGTGATATTGAGGCCCAGCTGAACGAATTTTTATTTATAAAATTTTTATTATAAATTTTTGTCATTTGTAAGTTTTGTCTAATTATAAACATGGCGCATAAAAGTGCATCATTATACCTAAAAACAAAATATATAAAAATAAAAATATAATAAAACTCAATAAATTATTAATCGGATGAATTAGCGATGATGATATTAGCGGGATGAACTCGACAAATTTGCGAACGATTGGTAGAGCCTTGCACAAGATCGAGACGTCTGGAAGGTGTGGGGGGAGGCCTTTGCCCAGCAGTGGGACAGCAATGGCTAATAATAATAATAAAAATTATTAATCGCTTCAATAAGCTTCATATCAATCGATAAAACTACATACTGCTAGGTACAGTAATCATTTAGGTACGAGCGATCAAATTGAATGCGTTTTACGATAAATACAAAACGTAAACGTAACGTGTCAGCGTTACGATAACGATGTAACGTTATTGATACTGCTTTATAGCATTATAAAAACAAACGTATTAATTATTATGAGTCTCATCGATCGTATAAGCTTTGATGGCAGTTGTAAAATGTTCCAAATCGCCGTCGTCATAATTTATGAAGCATGTTTATGGATGAATTTATGACAATTCTGTCTGTTAGTATTGTAATGATACGTCTCCTGTTAATATGAGGGTAGTTTTAGAACGAGTCAATAACTTATAACAATGTAAGTGTACTGCATTTAAACAAAGCAATCGACCTCCACCCACATACAATACTCAACAGTACCTATAAGCTAGAGATTGATACAACTCTTACGATAAGTACCTTCTTGGTTCTAATAAAATTTAATTGTGGCTTGCCTAATGATAATTATTATTACTAAATAACTAAATTATATCAGAGAACTCTAATGTCAAGATAAACCTAACATAGGATTTAAGACACTACTAACCAGAACAAAATGTAATCTTTTCAATAATAAACACTATCTATCTATCTAATTAGCTATTAACTATTGCACGTTTAGTTGAATTATGATGGTATACAGAATTTGAGAATATATTGTTCATAAAACTTTTAGGGACATCAAAATTTCTCTGCCGAAACAGATAGAAGCAACAGTGAAGTCTTTTTGTAGTATATTCATCTCAGTGTAGGAACTATGGGCGTACAGAAAACTAGATATTCTAAAAACAAAACTTGGGCAACATAGTAAAGAGTCACTCACTACATACACTAGAATACAGTGACTTGAGACACATTGTACTAGCTGCGCTTTTTTCGGGATAAAAAGTAGCCTTTGTCCTTCCCTACAACCTTTAACCATAATCCAAAATTTCATCCCAATCTGTTGAATGGTTTGGCCGTGAAAAGGTAACAGACAAACATACAGACAGACAGAGTTACTTTCACATTTATAATATTAGTATGGAAAGTACCTATTCCATTCCAGCCCACAGTAGGCTAAAAACAGTTCCCATCAAGTTTTATGAAAGAAAACTGCGATAACAAGAAAGCTAATAATAGGTACTATGAGTCAGTACTAACTACTCTAGAAATGACTGTTTTCGCAAAATGAGTTGTAAAGCCAAATTAGACCGGCGTAAAGTGAATTAAACTCAGGGCCTATTACGTGAAGTGAGTTATAAAATAAAGCCGCGGCTTCATACATTACCAGCCGATAACCAGACGAGACTCAGGTCCTGACACAAACCAGTCCCTTTTAGTGGGATTGGAAACTTTTTCTGTAACTCATACCGTCTTGCCGCGACGCCTTTTAAATGTATTGCATTTTGTAATTAGCTTTACGTGTTTTAGTGCAGTTTGTTCTAAAATAAAACTAATTTTAGTACTTATAAAAATATGTTACTTATCTATTATATTTTTTTAATATGTAATATTTTGTGGTACAAATTAGGTCATTTAATTATCAGTAATGTAGATAAAAATATTCTTGAAATTAAATATTGTGTATTTGTGTGTTATGGTATTTATGAAATGCTTATTAAAAAGCAATTATTATTAATTGTGTTTAAACAAACCAAAAGCTTATCTATGTGGTTACTAATTGACTAAACATGATTTTTTATAGCACCTTTATGTAACTGATATACTTATATATCTTATAATACATATGTAACAGTTTCTTAATAAGTTCCAAGACAAAGTAATCACTCCCACAAAAGTAATCAAAATAATGTCTCCTATTCAATCACGTTTGAGTGGTCGAATTGGATTAGCACGACATTCCTGATATTATGCAGTCCCCTAATGCAATGAGGCTACCCGGTTACGAAGGAGTGCCCTTCCTAATTCTTATTAAACATTTATTAGATTAGTCGAAAGCAGTTCGAGGTATCGAGGTATCAATGTTTTATTTATTACCTTTTATTGGATTGGTATAGCTCCGTATAATAATTTAAGTGATCTGATAAATGTCTGGGATATTGTGGGAACTCTTAAGCTTAGTGGATACATGCTAGCATTCGTTTTGGTGGTTTTTAAATTCGCTTAAATTGAATATCTACTGCGCCTTGCGGACAATTATTGTGAACCTGTTTACGTTTAAAATTAACTGATTGTAACTTTGTAGTATTTTATTTGCAATTGCTATTAATTACTACCATAATAGGGCGATTTTGATTTTGTCCGGGTTCATTGGAACTACATAAATAAATATAATGGTATTTACGTAATAACAAACTCCCTAGCTCTCTTTCTTTAAAATTAGTATAAGATGTTGTGAAGGTATTTATGACAGTCTTATTAAAATGAACGGTATTTAGTGAACCTATTTATGGTGATTTTTTATCTGAATTCAAATGACTCGACAAATTATTACGATGCATTTTCCTTATACTTAGTTCAAATTTTCGCACCAGTGCTAACCAACTTGCAGCTACAAGTAACTTGCTATTCTTGAGTCGGGACTTTTCTTACCGAAATAGCAGGTTTTGATGTTAACCCAGAATTATTTAGTCCACGTTATTTAAAACTTACAAAATATTTACGTTACAAGTTTGGCTGAAGTATTTAAGTATGAAAATTATGATAACTTTATGTATGAAAAAATTTATCTTAATAAGCAAAAATAAACGTACAGGTATCGATTATTTATATTTTATCTTATATACAGGATGTAAAAAGACGTCTACCGAAGCCGAAAGGGGTAGGTACAGCATACCAATAGACAACCAAATCCAAAAGGATTTTCCGAAAAACCGAAGTGCTCTAAAACCGAAGAAAACAGCGTTTGAAGAGTACTGTTTGCGTATGTTTTGGGCGCGTTTTTTTACGTAGATTGCTGTATTTTGAGTTTTAAATGTTTTTTTCTTTTATAAATGAAATTATTAGGTAGGTATGGTCTTATTATGTTGTAATAGTAGTAAATAACCGAAAATAACATAGCATGACGAAGCTAAGTCAAAAAAATTTTTTACGTTTTTTTTTTCGCTAAATATGTTTAGAATCATGGTCTGATTGCAACCCCTCAGTTTTCGGTAGCAGTCTTTTTACACCCTGTATGTCTGCCATAGTTCTGTTAAATGCATGTAGATTGCATGTAGGTGAGTAGGGATAGGCACAGAGGTTCCTAACTTCATAGCTCTGTCACCTACTTACCTCATACCTACTTTTGTATTTTTCTTTTTTGTACCTGTTCTCTGTATGTGTAATGTACCTGTGTCTGTGTGTTGGCAAATAAAGCTTCTATCTATCTATCTATCTATCTATCTATCTATCTAAATGTGAGTCTCAATTATGTCTATCTCGGACTTGTCTTAAAGTTCCTTTGAGCCAATCCTAAATATTGTCCTAAAACTCTGCACAAACATTTGTACAAATTATTGTAATGAAATCAGACCATTAAAATGATTAGCCCAATGTACATTCCAATCAACTTACATTAATTACGTTCAGGTACTTGGCAAATTAATTTAGCGTTACTTTAATTAATTAACACCTGTGTTTAGCTATTTATGACATAATGAAAGTCATGTATTGTAATTGTATTGATCATGTTAACTGAATAATTTATTTTTGAAGTGAATACTTCTATAGGCGCGTTTGGCAGTTTTGAGATGAGAAAAAATTCTCCGATTCGCCTCGAAAAGGTCACGAGCGAGTCACTGGATTGCTCACCGACACCGGGTTATTTGTCAAGTTTAGAACCGTTCATGTTTTTAATTCTGTTGGCACTGCTGGAGTACTACTATTTTTATTTGTTATACTAACTATCGTAGTTCAACTATGTAGATAGAGTAATTATAACCTATTGGCCCCGATTCTGTTGTTCACTGACTAAACTTAATAAAAACTAAAACTGGCACGTTCTTATTTGGTTCTCACTAAAGACGAAAACGGCATGTCGTTGAAAGTGACATAACTAAAAGTGTAATCCAAATGGCACCTCTGAGCTTCTTTAGCAGCTGTTTTACACGGCAAGCAAAATGGTTTTGACTAAATCTACCCACAAATACTTCATTTTTACTAAAATTAAGAAATTTTAAGAATGCCACTGTAATAGTCATTCCATTTTGGACTTTATCGTTTACGAAATAAGAACGAAGCATTTTAGTTTAGTTAACTTTAGTCAGTGAACAACAGAATCGGGGCCATTGTATTAATAAAAAAAACATAATGCAAATCAGACAAAATAAATAAATATTGCTTAATTTTTTAATGTTTTTTTTTTATTCAATTCAATTCAATTTATTCATAAAACTTAATACATAAAATTACAATTATTATAAATAATTTACATCGAACCCCGCACTAGGCTAGGCCTGTATCGCGGCAGTTCGAGTGTAATTATTGTATTGATGATTCCCAAAACTGGACATCTCACTTAAAAAACACTATTTAAACTTATCATAATTATGGTACAAGTGAACCCCCCCTCTTCTATAAGGGAACACAGCATGCAATGCTTATTACTAAACACAAGTCCTCTGTAACGATGACTTAGTTTTTAAAGGTAATCTCCTGTTTGTAAAACTCGGTTTCCTGATGCACAGTTTTACACCTCGTGCGGGGACCATCAGTAACTGAATGTAATTAATATAGTTTTTTAATGGTAAAATAAAGTTATTTGTATAACTTCAGGACAAAAGTTAAATAAATTAAGTACATAACTAATTAAATAATAGTGACTTCAGGTTCACAAGGAATTGGTAATAAATAAAATTGATAACTAAAAGGAAATGCGTTATTTTTAAGGTTACCAACTCATTATAATTAGAAGTAATAATAATAATAATAGCCTTTATTCAGACAAGTGTACCTACATTACATAATATTTCACTGTTAATTTTTTTCACTGTTAAAGTTATTTGTCTGTGTGCCTTTTATAGGCAAAGGCCTCCCCCAACTCCCTCCATTTCTGTCTGTCCCTTGCTACGGCTGTCCATCCTCCAACTGTTGCAGTTTTCATATCATCAGCCCATCTTTTATGTGGCCTGCCTCGTTTTCTCTTTCTGTGTCCATTAAACCAGTACATAATTCTTTTTGACCATTTATCCTCTCCCCTGATGGTATGACCTGCCCATTTCCATTTGAAGTTTCTGATTGCTACTGTAACATCCTTTGTTCTTTTTGTATGTTGTTTTATGGATGAAATTCTTATTTTATCTGATAATTTCTTTCCCAGCATGCTCCTTTCCATAGAGTTTTGGCAAGTTTCAAGCTTCTTATCATGTGATTTGTTCATTGCCCAGGTTTGGCAACCATAAGTAAGTACAGGTAGTATACAAGTATCAAACAGTTTCCATTTAATGGTCATACTCATTTCTTTATTTTTCATAACCTCTTTTAGGCTCCAGTATCGTTTCCATGCATTTCCAATGCGTCTATCTATTTCCTTTGAAGTTAGGTCTAGGGGTGAGATTATTAGAAGTAGGTATTGTAAATGAATGTGGCCATTTGAACACACACACAATAGACTCGCCTCTGACCCTTACTTAAAAATTTATTTATTTATTTATTTAACCGTGTAAAATACAAGTTTGATTAGTAGTGTGTGTTATAAACTTAACCTAAATATACAAAGGTTAATTAATTTAATAGTTAATGAATTAATTGTAATTGGCCGAGGAAGCGTTGGCGGGACGACCTCGACTCCTTCGAGAGAAAGTGGTGGGAGATTTCGAAGGAGAGAGATGGTTGGAGGGATATGGGGGAGACCTTTGCCCAGGAGTGGGATTGTATAGGCTAACAAAAATAAATTGTAATTTATAAATTGAATTTACTATAAAATGATCTAGTTAAAACCTACGTAATTACCTATAGGTAGTTTCAGGAACTTTTTTTAAATAACTCGAATGAATGAATGAATGATACCTAATTCTTTATTCTACACCTTAAACAATGATTAACTCGATCGAGTGATTGATGATACATTTTAATTTTATTGAGCAATCTATAGATCGTTTTTACGACGATCCTTAGATAGCTTGACTGATTCTATTGTATTTTGTAATTTTATGTACATATTGTAGTAGCTTAGTTTCTGTAATATATATTTTTTATTTTAATAAAATGTCTTTACTAAAAGCGAAAGTATAAACTAAAATGATTGCTAAATGCTTTCTTCGCGATGCTTTGCTTTGTCAAAAAATATTTAAGTAATGATAAAGTTCATAAACAGATTGATAAGAGACTTACCACAAATGCATCCTCCATAATATGATTTTCAATATATATTCACGACACTGTAATTATCAACTTCACTTCAGTCTTCTTTACCTTTCTCGTTTTCGAAATCAAAAACAAGTCACGTTGGAACAAAAACATACGCGAATTAATAAGCAACGATTTAAATTGCAAAGCAAAGTCTTGTGACATGGAGACGTGTAAACAACACGACGGTCCCAATGATACTGAATGACTTAATGAATGAACGACTTAGTACTTCCTGCACACACTGCTACTTATTCTGTGGTTGATAACACTAATGATGAGACCTCTGTTGTTGGCTACTCTACGCAATTGAGTAGAGTAGTAATAATAATGTCACTGGATGCATTTCAAAAGTGCTTTTAGGATACTTAATCCATGTATCCATGTCATATAAAGTCCAAATTGTCAACAGAGCCTTGCATGCCCATCAGTCAAATATCCTACTTTACAGGATGGATTTTTGAGACGGGACATTAAGGGCAGGTGCACAGA
Organism: Epirrhoe alternata; assembly: GCA_963565295.1. Lineage (NCBI taxonomy): Eukaryota > Metazoa > Arthropoda > Insecta > Lepidoptera > Geometridae > Epirrhoe > Epirrhoe alternata. The sequence continues at coordinate 2,407,020 of OY751381.1, read as the reverse complement.
TTTTGGAAAAAAGATAGTGAAAAAATGCTAAGCAAAAAAATTTTTAGTGCCAATCGATTCTGTTTCATGTAGGGATCAAAAGACTCTATGGGACCATTTAAGGTTTGATTACTAGAAAAGTCTGAAATCGTCAAAAACTTTCCCCATACATTTTATACTTACTAAAATCTATGAACATACATGTTCAACGTTGACGAACGAAATTACAATAAAATTATGATTTATCGGGCAAGTCATTTAGTTACTTATATCAAAAAAACGTATTACCAGGACCACTGGGATCTAAACAAGGTGGACTGTTCTTTCTGGTGCGATATTATTTTTTTTTTAACAATGTGTCATGGAATCACGATAATTGTGTTCTGCTATTTAGAGTTGGGAGTATTTCCTGCCTCCGATAACAGCTCTGACCAGACATTCGTGTAACTCATTATGCGATAGATAACTAAAGAGTTGACATTTATCGAGTAAAAAATGTTTTAATTACAATATTATCTACAGAGTCCATTTAAAAGCATTTAATTTAAAATGGGATATTTTTTGGGTGTCACTCAACTTTTTACTGATAGCCTTACAAATGAAGTTCTCAGTAAAAGTATTTTTGGGTATTTTTGGGATAAGAACACACTTTTCAATATTTTCCTACTAATAATGATTCACTAGAAAAAGTACTTACAAATAAAAATACTTTTTGTACTACATAAGAACTCACATTTTTCCAATGATTGAATTTCGTATACTTTTGTTTTGCTATTGCGTAAGTATTTATTAGCTGCGAATTTTACTAATTAAATTTTAAACCCACAATCGAGAAGCAATCTTTTTTTTGAATCTCCGAAATGCTAGTTGAAAAATCATAGTTCATTTTCGAGATTCACACCGAGCCGAAAAAAGTGTAATATTATTTTTCGATTCGCCCACAAAGGTGGTCGGCAGCGTGGTACGCCAAATTGGTTGTATTGTCAATTTGGGCAGTGCGTGCCTGTGCCGATGAAATGTTTATTTTCAATTTCCGTCATTTTGCCGCGCCGCCGCCGTATCGTGTCCGCAGGATTAGGAGCCACTATCCAACGCTGTTTTTCACCATGATTTTTCGTGTTTTGAATACGGTGAACGAAAAAAAATAACCAATTGGTGCTATTTTCTGGTGTAAATGGATGTAAATGTAGATTAGGGTTTTTCGAGAGGTCAGTGCAAAATTACCACATATCTAGTCCTATAAATATTATAAAGGCGAAAGTTTGTAAGTATGGATGTATGGATGTATGGATGTTTGTTACTCTTTCACGCAAAAACGGCTGGACCGATTTGGTTGAAATTTGGTATGTAGATAGGTGATACCCTGGATTAACACATAGGCTACTTTTTATCCCGATATTCCCGCGGGAACGGGACTTACGCGGGTGAAACCGCGGGGCGCAGCTAGTAAATATTATAAAGGCGAAAGTTTGTAAGTATGGATGTATGGATGTATGGATGTTTGTTACTCTTTCACGCAAAAACGGCTGGACCGATTTGGTTGAAATTTGGTATGTAGATAGGTGATACCCTGGATTAACACATAGGCTACTTTTTATCCCGATATTCCCGCGGGAACGGGACTTACGCGGGTGAAACCGCGGGGCGCAGCTAGTCTTAAATATAAATGCGAAAGTTTGTCGGTTAGTTAAAAAAATTCGGTATGCCTATATCTTTATCACCCCTGCACGTTGTAACAAGACAGGTTTTACAATGTTATAAAAATTCAAAAATAGCGTTTTTTTTTGTGGTCCGAATTTAAAAGAAATCTAAAACTTTTTTAAGATCAAATAAATGAAGTTTGAAGCGTAGAAGCTGTACGTAATTGTGTTGATAAGCATAACCCACGAATTTGTACATCTCTTGCGGCTTGTTGATTTTGATACGGTTACCTCAATAATCATTCACGGACTAAGATCGTGCGTAAAACTTAAAAATCCCATTACAAGCTAGTAAATTATTTGAGTTGTAGATTCGCATGTCCAAAAAAAAACTTGCTATTTTAACTCAACAGAAAATTCTTGTAAGTAGATCGAGAGCTACATGAATTCAACGCACACATTCGTCAAAATAAATCCAGCAATTTTTACTAAATATGCTGTTTGAATTTGACTTTTGAAAGCCTCATAGAAACACTACAGCTAAATGATTATTATTGTATGTGCATATACACCCCAATAACACCTTTCTGTTATAAAACAACAGCTTCCTGAAGCTTATCTAACACTAAAAGATAGTGATATTTACAATTTACATCCGTAATTGAGGTCCAAAGTATCGTTGGTGGTATAAGAGGTAAATATTAGCTTATTTTATAACCATGCCGATCCCTTTGACGCGCCGCCGGCAGTTTCTTCTCTGCACCGTGGAATCGCTTTAGCCTTTATATACCAGCATGTGATTCCTCTTTAGCTACAATTTCTGTGCTTCTATCTATCTATCTATTCAGCCCGGTTGCACCCACTGCTGAGTAAAGGCCTCTTCTCTATATCGCCACTCTTTTCGGTCCTGTGCAGTCCTATCCCATGCTTTCCCAGCTACATTAACGATGTCATCCGACCATCGGGCGGGTGGTCTGCCTCGTGGTCTTACGCATTATTAATAGAAATACAGGGGCCGTATTCGCGGGCCAATTTTTCAAACATGGTCCTATCCTAGGATCAAATATTCCAAACCGGAAAATTGGCCCTTGAAGTCAGAAACCGTGGTGGGAAGCATCCGAATATTCATCAAACGAACGAAAAAAAAATTAAAAAAATAAAAATCGGAAAAAAGGAACTCGAATATGGCCCCTGGTCAGTTTTAGCTGTTTGCACGTTCTCTGCCACTACAATGATTTCCGTTACATGAGTGAGTACTGTACTGATAGTGATAAGAAAAACAGCATCACACTAAAAAGTAAGTTCATATGAGTTTGTGGCCAAGTCTGATGAGAGACATGTATGGACAATGGTATGGTTTGTAAAACAAATAAATTATACATAGAAACACCCAGAACCTAGAATGGTTTAAAGTAGCTGATAACATAGATTTATTTTTATTTCAAAACTATGCGCAGTCCATAGGTAACCGCGATGGTCAGCTAACATACTATATTTTAAGAAGGTCAAAATGCAATGTACCTGATGCCCGATAATTTAAATGTATCTAGGAAAACATAAACGCAAAAGGTGATTGGATGCTGGCATATGGAGTAACGTGTAGTTTGTTTGATCTTCCGGACATGGGACATGCAGTAATAGGCCTTTGAAGTCACCAGACCAGTGTGGACAACACTTTAGAATTATACAATTTACCGTAACTTACAGTTTAAGGGTTAAAAATACTGACGTATTTATGTCAGCATTTTGTATAGAAATGAGTTGAAGTATTCACTTCAAAAATCATAGGCACGTTGGGCATTTTTGAAATGGGGAAAAATCATTGAACTCACGAGCGACAAGTTACCGACACCGTTCGGCAAACTTCGCTAACAGTTGGGTCTGTCGGAGATCCCGCCGCGCCCGCGTCAGCGTTTTTAACCACTGTTTTTTTTTTAGTTTTTACTTTATAAAATTAAGATTTCATATATATTTTTTTCTCTGATAAAATAAAATCAAAGAAGCCTTGATAAAGTACGCTCAAATTATAAGTAGGCATTTGCCCAGATTCTGTTGTTCACTGACTAAAGTTAACTAAACTAAAATGCTTCGTTCTTATTTTGTTAACGATAAAGTCCAAAATGGAATGACTATTACAGTGGCATTCTTAAAATTTCTTAATTTTAGTAAAAATGAAGTATTTGTGGGTAGATTTAGTCAAGACCATTTTGCTTGCCGTGTAAAACAGCTGTTAAAGAAGCTCAGAGGCGCCATTTTCAGATTTTTCAGATTTACCTACAATAAGGTGGTGCAGATTGTTCATGTCTACATAATAATAATAACCATATAATAACCACATAATAACTATCTTACTTTAATGCATTTTTTTTCTGTCTTCTAGAAATTCTTTCAAGTCTTCTTTCTATTGTAGGTTGATTAATTTCTTACCTGTAATAAAAGAAAATACATTTAAATAATTTCGTCTTATCAAAAGCTTTTTAAACGAAAAAGTTATCAATCAATTTAAAAGCATTTTTTTTCCTAAAACAAACAAAATATGCATCTTTTGAGTTTTTTAAATTATCTTATATTAATCTTATAAAAAAATCTTACATACAAAATAATTGAAGTTAGTTATAAAAAAACCATGAACGTTTGTAGGTAGGTACTTAAAATAATAAGTCTACACATTGGTCTTCTTAAATTATATAACGAAAGATTTTTTTTTAGTTTAATATTTTTTTTCCGAAATAAACTATTAAATCTGTAGGCAAACTGTTCAAAAGACGAGGAACCGGTAACTCGCTGTCCTCCGCCGTAAGCATAGTACGTTGTAGGGCTACGACTCCACGTAATTGCATTCAAACCGCACATTTGAAGGAAAACGCTTACATTATAACGATTTCTGCACAATTTCCTACATCGACTGATTGCTACTGAGAACTGCTAACCATCTTGCCCTTTATACGACTATCGTTTCAAAGACACTATCAATGCTGCCTACATCCAGCGAGCTTCAGCTATAGTGAGCGATAAATTAAGTTGGATTCTTGTGGAAAACTATACATTTTTGGACACGTTGATTGTCGGTCCCAGCTATAAAGTTAGGTCGTGCATGATAGCTAGGACTACGCTATAAATATAATAGCTATAAATATAATAGAGAGAATTTATATAATATATAAATATAAATATAATAGCTTATAATATCACATAGCACAACAATATCCGTACCATACATTTAGTATAGTAAGCCAATAATATACTTTATAATAAATGTATGGTGCGCGATAATGTTGTACTATATTATGCTATATGCTGTTAAATTATAGCGTAGTCCGAAGTCTATGTATAATAAGTATGTATTTACAAACAAAAAAAAAAGTATATAAGTAGTATATCAGTTATCTGGTTCCCATAGTACAAGCTTTGCTTAGTTTGGGGCTAGATGATGCTGTGTGAAATGTCCAGCATTATTTATTTATTTAGTTATTTATTTAAGTCGATTTTTTTTTCAAGGTTAACATAATCGTCGAAGCCTAGAGTTCTAACTGGTTTTCATTTGCCATTGAAAGCTCATGTTAATGCGCCTATTTCATTGAAAACTCGAATTTTTTTCGAAATTATAGAGAACATCGCACTTGGTCAACATGGCTCATAAAAACATGGTTCTATTAATCACTGCGCGATAAGATACAATATTATCGCTTGCAGTTCAAAGACCCCTTCTAATGGTAATTCGCTTGGCATTCTACTGACAAAGGACTCAAATTGCATGTCATTTTGAAAGGGAAATTGTTTAAACACTGGTCAAGCAACTGTTCAATAGAAAGTACAAATTATGGGACTCATTTCCTGCGATACAAAATGTACCTACTACTTAGGTTACTGTAAGTATTGTGGTGCAATATTGTTGCATAGGCAATTCTTTAGCGTAAATTAACTAGACCGTAATAATAGTTTTATCTACAGCTGACAATTTAGAGAAGGTCTTATAGTCAAAAAACCCTAAATTAGCAAGCTTGTATGAAGAATGAAATAAGAGTGGATAGAGCAAAATGTAGAAAAGAATAGAATATTGCTTTATTGCACACCATAAGAAAAAAACAACAAATAAAACAGATTTAGCTTAAATAATATGTGTAGCAATGGGCGACCTTATCGCTAAAAGCGATCTCTTCCAGGTAACCTTTGGATGGACAGGATAAGAATTAACTGATGAGGACGGAGGCATACATAAAAAGCAATGAATATTTTAAAATGGTAACAATGTATGCCATAGTAACAAGTTAAAATCCGTGGTCTCTACTTTCTCCGGAAAAGATGAGTAAATTATGTAAAGCTGATCGCACCTATGTCCGCGCCGTAGCCGCAGTCATTTTTCTATAGAAAACATACTGATGACGTCAGAAAATGCGGCTAGCTTCTGACGTCTCAGCATTTCTTCTATTGAATGGACAGCTCGACGCGGATAGGTCGTATGACGACCTTTAACGTTAACAACAGTATTCACAAATATTACTATGAGGTCTCATAGTGCGCGCGGACGCACAGGGTTCCAAAAACTTACTCATTTTGGGACCCTGTGCGTCAGTGCGCGCGGACGCACACGGTCCCAAAAACCTACTCATTCTGTGAAACGTCATAGTAATGTTTGTGAATACCGGTGTAAGTAATGTATGTATGCACAGTAACAGCTATCAGTTCGACCACATGAGACAACAACATAGTCGTCGCATAGCGCCGCCAACCCGACACGTAACACGAATGCCGACGAACCAGCGGCTTAATTAACTCCCATTAATTAAATTATTAGAAATTTCAAGCGCGACTAATTAAGGAAGAATTCCAACATTGCCGCATTTGCCGTCCACCTATCGGCCTTAATTAAAATTGACAAAGCCGAGAGCGGCCAAATATCGCTCTATTAATGAAATAATCACTCCAAATTAATTAAATTATTGAGGTAATGGTGCGTGCGGGTGATGCGAGTGCTACTTACGATAACTAGAAAGTGCCGATCAATTGTAATGAGTTTTGAATACGTAAACTGTGAACCGGTTTTTGAGTGTCAATAACATTAATAAATAAATATATCTGGACATTTTTCACACAGCATCATTTAGTCCCAGAAATAGTGATCTGCGATCCAAAACACAAATCGCAGACGTTGAGCAACAAGTTGGCAAACTGAAATGGGACTGGGCAGGCCATGTCTGTCGTATGTCGGATGAGTTGTGGGCACGAACCACCACAGAGTGGATCCCACGGAACTGATCACATTTACTCACGATGGAGAGGAGTGGAAGAAACGAAGGGAGGCCTTTGCCCTGCAGTGGGACACCACAGGCTATTAATAATGATCATTTAGCCCCAAACTAAGCTAAGCTTGTACTATGGAACCAGTTATCTGATATTTTGTTCGATGTTTGATGTTAGGTGTTAGAAAACACAAAAACAGTGTCGGCTTTATTCAATCATAAAAAGAGTAGGGAAATCATGTAGCTGAACATAGACAAACAAATATCATTAAAGTTTAGATCGTAGCTGGGTTGCCTGTAACATTGTAACGCATGTAGGGCGCAGCGGTATTAAAATGAGTAATTATAATAAACTTGATATGTGGGTACTTCTGTAATTAACTGACGTGAAGAGCTTCGACATTGTATGCTACCTTTAAGCCGCTAAATCGCTTTATGGAGTGAGAGTTAGCTGCAATAAGTTTATCTTATATAAACTGAAAACTTCTTTAGGCACGTTGGGCTTTTTGAGATGAGAATAAATTCTTGGATTCGCATGGAAAAGGTCACGTGCGAGGTCACGTGCGAGTCACGAGTCTACTCACCGACACCTACCAGTAGCGCCATCTAGTTCTGTACTCGGTAAACTTTTACGGCAATATTTTTACATTTATAAAAGCTCGATTCTTTCGATTTCCTGAATTTTCAAAAAATACACTAGGTACCTAATTGTTCAAGTTTTCACTTCTCTCGGCACTCCGGGGAGTGCCATGTTTTTTTAATTTAAAATCACAAACGTTGCTAGTACTAGGTATTACATTTTTTTAACCTATATCCCTCTAAGCATGAGCAGTAGGAGAATTTCACCTTGAGACAGTGAGACAGGGCCGTAAGAGAGCGTGACGAACTAGACAGCGGCGACCATCGCGCAAGCTGAAAAAAAAAAGAAAAAAAAACGAAAAATCTAGGTGAGGATTTTTCCAGAAGTGGGATAGTGTTGCCTCGCAACAACACGTTCTACTGCTGGAGAAAGTCTGGTAAGACAATTTTATGTTTTATCTTCCCCTTGCATTCCAATGTATGGAGCAAAAAAATCTTTTTTATTATAAGTCTGAAATAAAAATATAAGCCAATCAACGCTGCAGGTCATCTGCAGGTAATATTGATTCGCCGAGAACTGGAACTGCTATTCTATTATAATCCGCCAATTATTGCTTCGCGTGGTTCCTATTAGTTATTATTTCTGTGAACAGCTCGTTAGTGGGGTATTATTGCCTTTTCATGAAATACAACAATTAAAGCTTTTAACGAGCATGGATATCATTTTTCACTCAAAGATTTCATTGTTTATGCGTACACCTATCTCAGTACAGTACAGAGGTTATTTATTCGACTATTGTGCAAATGTAAAGGTTTGTGAATATAATCGCACCAATAGACTAATTTAAATTGTAGCCTGGAATATGTACAAACAAAATAAGTTATTTTCCAAATGTAACAAAATACGAACAAAAATAGTTATATTCCCAATGTAACAAAACTCGGTGGAAGTCAACGCTTGAGCTTAAACAACCTTCTTAGCGCTCTTACGCTCGGTTGAACCGCGGGGTGGCTAGCCACGTACCTAACCGCCAAAAAATTGTACGAAAATTTTAAGTTCAACCGCTAATGCATAACGGGGCTAAGATACAACATTGTATTTTCATGTAAAAAAGTTATGCTCACCATGTTTCGTGCGTACACAGCACAAAAAGCGCTTCACAGCACCGCACTAGCTAATTAGACAGAGTGACAACCCACTCCTCATAAACCAGAGATTTATCGCCCAGATTATTTATATTATGTTTATTAGACGCCTCCCTGCTTTCCCGCTAATTGAATTGCCCGGATTTTTATTCGTCACCTGAGAAACTTTGAACATCATCATCAGCCTATAGCAGTCCACGCTGGACATAGGCATCCCCTAATGAGCGCCATTGCGCCCTGTCTTCAACTCGACGCATCCAGCTTCTGCCAGCAGCTTTTCACAGATCCTCACTCCACCTGGAGGGCGTCCTACATTACGTTTGCCGAATCGCGGTCTCCACTCAAGAACTCGTTTACCCCAACGGTTATCGGTTCTACGACAGATATGGCCAGCCCACTGCCACTTCAAGTAAATAAGTAAATAAAAATATTTTCTTTCTTTCTACTTCAGCTTGCTAATTCTCTGAGCTATGTCGACAAATTTAGTTCTACGAGTATGTGGGATAGAATCGTTGCAGATTCTATCCTTTCTTTCTAAACTTTGGACCATTGGCACATTTTTTTTATGATGAATGGGTCGGCTCGTCTTGACCTCAAAACTAACATAGGCAAGAATGAGGTCTACGATGGAGCGAGCCTACCCCGAAGGTGCCTATTAACTCCTTCTTGAAAACAACAGGGTCATAGCTCAGCAGAAATACACATACATACATCATCATCATCATCACCCGCAGCCGATAATATCCCACTGTTGGGTGTAGGCCTCCCTCTGTTGACGCCATTTATTCCGGTCCTGTGCCTCGCGCATCCAATATATAAGGTACGTCTCAATAAATGTCGCCATTCCACTCATTCACATTCACTCTTCGTCATTCATTCAAACAGAGATCGAGTAACGGACAGTATTTGCACTTTTATCTGATTCTTACCTCGATGTTTCAATCCGGCCTATAAGCTACGGATCGAAAGTAGAGGTAAATTCTACTGGGCCAACCCAGCTCGAGTATTCTAATAACTATCAATTGGACAGTCAGCTAACAATTTTAATGAGCACACAAATCATGTTACAAGAAATACAGGTTATTTTGGCAATCGCCGCGTCCATGATTAACTGCTGCAGATGATGAATTGGGATAGAAATAGCGATGTTTTATAACACTTCCAATTAACTACTAGGAAATGATAATTGGATAAATCAAATTACACAAATATTCTTAGACGCCGTTTACACAATTCCATTCTGGCATACCATGTCTTGCTTTCTCAAACTCTACCCTTTGCACGACTTGTGTCCAATTATAAAAAATGGTCATTTATAATAATGTACAATCATAATTATGTCCATTCATAATAATGTCCATTCATACTATTTAATATAAAATATTCATGTTAGGTGTGTTTTAACGGTTTATCGAATTATTATTGTATTTAGAATGCTCAAAGTTTTAAGGAAAGCCTCACTATATTTCTATACAGGGTGTAAAAAGACGTCTACCGAAGCCGAAAGGGGTAGGTACAGCATACCAACACACAACCAAATCCAAAAGGATTTTCCGAAAAAAATCATTATATCCAAAGAATCAGCGTTTGAAGAGTACTCTTTGCGTATGTTCTGGTCGCGTTGTTTTACGTAGATTGCTGGATTTTGAGTTTTAATTGTTTTTTTCTTTTTTATATGAAATTATTAGGTAGGTATAAATAATAAATAAATAAATAAATAATGCTGGACATTTCACACAGCATCATCTAGCCCCAAACTAAGCATAGCTTGTATTATGGGAACCAGACAACTGATAAACTACTTATATACTTTTTGTTTGTAAATACATACATATTATACATAGAAACACCCAGACCCGAAATAAATATTTGCAAATCATACAAACATTTATTTTTTAGGTATGGTCTTATTATGTTGTATTAGTAGTAAATAGCCGAAAATAAATGCGTTTTTTTTCGCTAAATATGTTTAGAATCATGGTCTGATTGCAACCTCTCAGTTTTCGGTAGCAGTCTTTTTACACCCTGTATGTAGGTAAAATATTCGAGAAAAACATACTACCTACATTTTTGATATTGTGTTAGGATTTTTTAGGTCATTTTAAAATCAATTATCTACCTTCATAATTATAATAGTTATTGAAATACTGATAATTTTAACTATGAATAACAATCAATTAGTTTTTTTTTATAAACACGTATTTGTACTTCTTGGCCATTTACCCCACTCCTCATGATAAAAAGTTTTATTATTAAAGAGTACCTATTATTTTGAATTAATTACTCAGCTGCAGACATTTCCAAGTATTTTTTTACATTTACAAATTAACAAGCTCGTGTGTACTTAGTTGGCGCTCACAATAAACAGATGTTAAATTAAATTTATGTTAAACAACCGATACCATAACACGTCATCTTATCTGTTAATAAAATAAACAAATACGTAAAGCAGTTGAAATAATATTTAACATGAATAATCCTTGAATTTATATTATTTAAATTTTAGAGCTCAAACACACTTAAAATAATTTTTTTCTTATAAATTTTATTATGAATACCTACTATTAATAATAAAAAAATCAAAACTGTGATTTCTAAATCTTCGCCAAGACTAATATGCTACTTTTCTAAGTGACTTGCACTTAATAGAATCTTTGTTATAGGCAAAGTATTAGAACTAAAGCGCTTTCAAAATTCAAAATTCTTTTATTATGCGCACTGCTATAATTTGGAATCAGCTTCCAGCGTCTGTATTTCCGCTGAGCTACGACCCTGTAGCTTTTAAGAAGAGAGTTAATAGGCACCTTCTGGGTAGGCTCGCTCCATCGTAGACCTCATTCTTGCCTATGTAAGTTTCAAGGTCAAGAGCCGACCCAAACATAAAAAAACTGAAATGAAAGATTTTTATACTAAACTAAAATGCAGGGTGTTAATAAATGATGGCACAGCTTTTGATATCCCGAATAGAATGGAAAAGTCACTAGTACGAGTATTCCATAAATCCTATACAAATCAAATGACCAAATTAGATCAAAATCAAATCTAGGGTTGTCACACGCTCCCTACAATCGCGTTTAATTTTACGCTCGTGTGATCTCGTGTCATTTATAATCGCCGTCATAAATTGAAACGTAAAGAATTCTTATTGAGAGTTAATTAAAGGATTAACTTGTGTATTTGGGCAAAAGGACGCATTCGAGATTAATTGGAAAGGTTTATATAAAACACAAATGGTTATCAAGATCCAGACTATTCAGACACTTATATAAAAAAACTAGTTGGAACGATCTTTAATTTCAAATGTATTTAGTTGCACATCGATACGAAACGACACAGAATGACGACTAAGTAGACCCAAGGTACGGTAGACAGTCTTTCACAACAAGTAATTCACGATTTGAGATCGCTGACTAAGGGGGTAGTTAGTGGTACATTCTTTACTAAGCAAGTATTTTATATAAAAAAATTGTTGAGCTTTTTTGGCTAAAAATCACTATTTCTATTTAACTACGTTCAATAAAAACTACAAAAAGTATCACGGACAACCCTATTATTTTATTCCGCATGTTTCCCGCTAACTGCTAGTGATGTGAACAAAGTGACAGCGCAGTCCTCATGCCTGTCATATCTATCATAGTGCATTGAATACGAGCAGCCATTTAACTGGATAAGGGTGTTGCGAAGCGCGAGTCGATAGATAATGTAAGGGTTCCACGTTGTTTCTTTATGCTCTGTTGTTATATTTTTGATGAACTCTGTAGCGCAGTGGGCGAAGGTCCGCTTGCGACGCAGATGGTTGCGGGTTCGATCCCCACCGCGGGACAAATGATTGTATGATGTACAAAAGTCTGGGTATTTTCTATGTATAATATGTATGTGTTTAAAAACAAAAATTATATCAGTCATGCAGTAGGTACCCATAACACAAGCTCTGCTTACTTTGGGGTAAGATGTTGCTAAGTATGTGAAATGTCCAGAATCATTTTTATATTCTGAGATCAATACGCTTAGGTGAAATAAAAAGTGTTAGAATACTCTTTAGAGATTTTCGATTGTAAGACCAATCCCTTTGTTTTTCTTAAATAAAAAAAAACTTTTCTGAGGCTCTTTAGTTTGCGTATTACCTAGGACCTACAATGCATAGTCAGCTTTGCCAAGGGTCTAAATATAACTGTGAAAAGCGTCGATAGCTACTAAAATATGCTTCAATATTTATCCTAGAATAAGTAAGTTTTGTAATATTTTGCATACTGAACCCTAAAACCGCGCTTATTCAATCTCATGAGGCTAATCGTCCAGTAGTGACGATGACAGCGAGGGGAGGAGAGCGGGGGGCACGTGACCCGTCACTCGCAGGGAAATTAAAACATTCCGCCATTATTTTCATTTTAGACCTGTGCTCGTCACTAAAACAGACTCGCAATTAAAAATGTGTTTTATTGTTCAAACATTTAGGTCTGGTTTTGCTTATCTCAGATGTAAAAGCTCTAGGCTAGAGTTAGGGTTTTTCAGCTGGACAATGAGAGGTCTGGGTGTTTCAATGTATATTATGAATGGATTTACAATCAAATGTATATAAGTAGTATATCAGTTATCGGGTTCCCTTATTACAAGCTTTGCTTAATTCATTCACAATGTTTAGCATTATTTATTTATTTATTTATTATTACAACTTATGAATTAAATGTATTACAAATTTTTTGGTTGGATTAAAGAAGGTAAGTTCGATTAAGAACTTATCTTTGTTATCAATTGATTACTGACATATTACTACAATATATTTTTTTATTGATTTGAAAAAAGAACGTATACATTTTATCAAAAACAAAACTCAATAAAAATTGTATTGTTATACTTACTACAAGAATCCACGTCGGTTTTCTTCTCATTGGATCACAAAGAGTTTCAGAGCACTTTTAATAATGAAACAATGTAATGCTAGCCGAATTCATCATTATAGTGCGAATCTGAGAATTTAATTAAAATGATAACGAGTAATGCAATGTACAGTCTCCCCTATGCCACAGATTATCCAGTACTTAGTATACAGATTGGGCCGGAATAAGCGTATAGGGGTGATTTTTAATTATTAAATTTCTACGCCGCGAGCCATTGCCGATATTACTTCGGTGTGTGCAAACATCGCTGCATTGTGCTCAATTTTGTTCATGTGTGTCATTTTTTAACGTTGACAGAGTCTTTATATTTCTGGCTGTTTTTAGGCCGATAGAATAAAATATTAGATATTTATTTGGCAACACACACAGACATACATTTTGTAATGAGAAATGAAGAAAGAGTAAAATGTCATGTAACTAGGAGAGTACTTGGTATGAATGTTGATGGATTTACGAGTAGAGGTAGGCCAAAGAAAAGATGGATTGATTGTGTGACGGATGACTTGAGTGAGAAAGGAGTGAGTGTTGAGATGACGGCTGATAGAGGAGAATGGAAGGCTACAGCACCCCCAAGGAATATCATGATGTTTACGTACGTATAGGTACCTAAGCCGCGAGTGTCTACTGTCTACACTCAGGGACTGATTTAGATGAACGTATTAAATTAAATTACTTATATCATGTGTTTTGAATGCATTTTTTTAATTATTTGTGAGTTAAGTTATAGCACAACAAAATCAAAGTCAAAAAGCATTTATTCAGTAGGACCGCTGGGATCACTTAGAATAGTCTTAAAACTAATTTTACTCCTGTTCTTTCGCGACCAATACCGTGAAGAATCAGGGCAACAAACACGGTTTGGGGCCTAGCATTCTTTTAGGTGATCCATCTTACAACTAGTGGGAGCCTGTCAACTTCATTCAGACTTATTTTTACGTGGATTTTGTAGAATAACATAGAAGGCTTTTATTATAAACCTTTTACTTTAAGAAACTAAAATTTTGTTACGTTCCTCTAAATCATTCCCCGAGTCTACAACTCAAGATTTTGAATGTTTTGTATAGAATAAGGTGAGAAAAAACATAAGACTCGAGAAAGCGATTCCAATAAGTTAATCTCGAGTTATTAAACCCCCGCCACCTGATGGGCCCGATATTATAGGAATACCGGACTTATTATTAAAATTGCTGGTGAATTGCTTTCACCCCTCTTTAGGGAGACCTATGGATGCCGTAATTATTATATTCGGTGTCGAATATTAATAATATATTGCTAATATGATCTTGTTGGCGTAGTGGGAGAATCGAGCAAGAGCGCGTGTTCAAAAATTGTCGTTTTAAGTAACAGTGGCATTCCAGGAGTGCCGGCAGAAGTGAAAACTTGAACGGTTCTAAACTTGACTTAAAACCCGGTGTCGGTGAGCAGTCCTTTTATTTTCTTCTACTTTTATTAAATGACAACTAACTGTAGTATCAGTATAATCTGCCAATGTCAAGTAGGTTATTTATTTTATGTCAGTTCTGTCAATTTGGTTTGAGGCGAACCCAAGAATTTTTACTCATCTCAAAACTGCCAAATGAACATATTAACATATTCAAAAAGTTTTTATAGTCTTGCAAATTGGTTGTAAGTGTTTTTGTAATTACTAAGTGCTCTCACGCACTAGTGGTTGAACCATGGGGCGGCTAGCCGCGTGGCGGGCCGCTTTCCCAGTTTTAGTATACAACCGCTTGTCATTGTACCTAACCGACACTAACCACTACAAAATTGTACTAAAATTTGAACCGCGGACTTTGGCTGTAGGTATATCGTAATAACATCTAATAATAGATCCATGTATCGTTTACAAAGACACAACAAGATCTGAGAAACTGACATTATACCGGTAATCCAATATGTGCAGAATCAGAGACATTGTTTGTAGGTAACACAATCATTCGGTAGTTGGCAACAATGTGCTAGAGACGTTCTGTAATCAGAATCGTTATAGAGACGAATCGTTTTCGGAATTCGGATGAAAGATTAGCAGAATACCGATATAGCGACTTTTGCAGCCTCTGTTATTTATATAATGATTAAGCACACATCATCATTTCCCTGCCCGTATCCCACTTTTATGTGGGGTCAGCACAACAGGTTTTTCTCTTCCCTCCGCTCTATCAGCCGTGATCTCAACTCTCTCCTTTCTTTCCCATATCATCCTTCACTATCCATCTTTTCTTTGTTCTGCCTCTAAGCAAATTAAAGCACAACTAATTAATTTTCATTGAATTTCCCCTTTAGTTGAATCATAAAATTTTTGGATTACTTAATAGCTAGGTATCTTAACCTACATTCTACAGTCGTACCTATTACAATACCTACTAGCAGTGATATTCAAATCGAAGAAAAGTACTGACTCAGAAATTCAAATTCGTTGTTACCCAAGTACAATACCTAAAGCCAGGTAGATTTTTTACTTTATACGTGATAAAATGATAGAGCCCAAAACCCATTGCTAATGAAATTACATCAAAGGAATTGAAGATTGATGATTTCCTAAACGACAAATTTTAATTTTAATTACATTCTTATTATTATTTTTCTATTATTGAATGAGATAATTTGACTTACATGATTATTTGACCTTACGCCTAACAATAATTTTATTTTGATTCATGTAACTAAAATCATGCCATTCTCTCGGTTTGCACACCGAAATCGGTAAAACATGTTGTTACAAAACTTACCTAAAATGGAATCGAATCATCCTATTTACACATGTTTAAGCAAATAAATCATCTTTATCTTAGCTTATCTAAGGCTGTTTTCCGAACCGTTTTCGGACTTAAATAAGTCTAATAATAAGTCCGAAAAGGGTTTTCGGCTAGATTTGTCAACCAACACGTCACATCTCTAGTGTATAGGTATTGCATTGCTATGTCGCTAATGTGGGCCAATAATTAGCTAAGTACCTGCGTTAGTTACTAATTAATTGGGTATTGTTAAGCGCGGTTTTGGTAACAAGGTGTTGTAGTGTAACTATTCATTCAAATTAAGTTATTTGCTTCTGTTTCTCTCTAGCTACCCGAATAGAAAAATCCTCTTAGGGGCGCTCCCTACCTCAAAACTGCTTCGACTCGATTTTGTTTTTGGACTTGTAATTAGCTAAAAAGTGTTTTAGCGCCGTAAATAACGTTGCGTATCCATAGCCTTGTACTCCTCACACGCCGAACAAATCACATTCGCTGTCCCGCTTACAAAATGACGGCGGTAGGCTTTTAATAAATCTGAAGATTAGGTACCTATCTATCGATTCAGCCCGGTTGCACCCACTGCTGAGTATAGGCCTGCTCTCTATCACGCATCTATATTTTCGGTCCTGTGCTGCCCTTTCCCACGCTTTCCCAGGTACCTAATCATTTATTATTTTACCTCGGCCTTAGGTACCTTCTTCCATGTTTTAGATTATCAACTGCCGCTCCGCTAGGTATATGTAGTCGTATTCCTGTTTGTGCGTGCTGACTGTGACTGCTGTGACTGCGCTCGGAACATCCCCCGAGTGTGGGTGGTTTCTGGTTAATTAATTGAGCATAACATGCAGGTTACTGACGCCACTAATCAGTGCGTAATGCGATCGTGTGCTACATGCCTAAATTGACGTTTATTGATTGCCATTGGTCGGGTTTATCTCTGAAATAGCATGATATAACTGGTTTTTTATTGAAACGAAAACAATAATGAATTCACGTGCAGTTGTAAGTAAGCTCGGGATAGCTCCATGAATGAATGAGCTCTCAGTATCATTGGTTAGGTGCTGAGCACGACTATTCCATCTCCATGAATCCATCCTAGAGTCTAGAAAAGATAAGAAATGAAAAGTCTTATCAAAATTTTCGATTCCGACGGGATTCGAACCCGCGACGATCAGACGATCCTCCTTAAGCTGGAGTGCCTTCAACCGCTCGGCCACAGAACCTTGACGTCAGACTCGAAATTCATGATAAGCTCATATTTATTTGTTAATTAAATACCAACACTACAAAAAAAAATACAAAAAATTATAGAAATAAGTTGCCTCCGTTTTATGTAGATGTAAAGTCCTAAGGAGTATACGACTTACTGAGTATAATTTTGTAAATTCTGTATGTATTTTTCAAAACGAAGAATAAACCGATTCTCATAAACCGATCAATCTCCAGAAATCAATTGAATAGACCCAAATGTTTTGCACAATTCGTTCACAAACACATAATCAGGGCATGAATACGATCATTAGAATCGTAACAATCAACTCGTGAGCAAGCATTCATGTTTTGAGATGTGAATCGAGAGGGTAGGTCGGAATTTTTGGATAATAATTGTCAATTCACCATTTTATCGTTGAGAGGATTTAAAAACTCCGGTAGAGTCGATGGTGGTTGAGATTTGATTAGTAGGTTCAAATCCAGGTCATGTGCTCGTATAAAAACAAGTACCTACTCGTTATGTTTTCGTTTTTGAAAACTAATTAAATTGACGCTCTAAACTCTAAACGGTAGAGCATTGTAGATAAATCTATAAACAACGTTGCGACGTACATAACTAGGTACTAACTTTGTCAAAAGACAAAAACTCGCATAAAAATAACCTTGAACGTAAACAAAATTTACAGATTTAGGACAAAATATTCCATGCACTTAATTCATAACTTTATTCATCAGTTACGTTATGTACATACCTATGGTTAATTTATTAGCTAATCTAATTAAATAGGCATGCGCTAGTGCATCCCTAATTATGAATGTGGGATGAAATCAACATTTCACAGCAATTAGTTAGCAAATCATGCGATTATTTAGTGAGTTTTGCTACAAATATGAGTTATATGAGAGTTTCAAAGTGAAAAATGTTCGGTGAAATTATTTATATGATACTTACTACATAATTCCTACACTCAACGAGGCGCTGTAGTGCCTGGGACAGTTTTTGATTCGAGAGCTGGCGATTTTTTGGCACAAAGAATCAGCATTGCCAATCAGCGTGGCAATGCCGCCAGTGTTTTGGGCACTTTCGACTGGCAGTGACCTGGATCAGGTAAGCTATCTATAGATCGTTTTTACGACGGTCCTTAGATAGCTTGACTGATTCTATTGTATTTTGTAATTTTATGTACATATTGTAGTAGCTTAGTTTCTGTAAATAAGTTCAAGAGAGTCAACGTCAAACCGTGTAGAGCTGACTAAGCTGCGGGTTGATGGACTTCTTTCGCCATTTTTGGAGAAGCTAGTGGCTCTGCTATTTTATTTGCGTTTTCTCGTGTTTTACTAGGTTTTATTATGTAATTTCGGACAAACCCGCAACCTTCTGCGTCCCAAGCGGGCTTTCACCCACCGCGCCACAGAGGTCGTCAAAAAACATCCAACTAATATTTGTATCACTAATTTAGTATAAACATTTTGAAGCGCTCGTGGTCGTGCTTGCTTAGTCGTTCTTGATAGATCGTCGAAGTTAAGCAACATTCGAAACGGTCTGTAAGTGGATGGGTGACCGCCAGTGGCATTCTCATTTGAGAGCTTCCGTGCTCCGGAGGGCACGTTAAATTGTCGGTCCCGGCTATTTAAGTCGTTAAGCCATGACGGTGGCCTTAAGGCGGCTTAAAAACTCCGTCACCAGAGTTAGCCACTGACTCATACGAACTTACTTTTTTAGTATAAACATGCCTACATCCAGGTCTCCAGGTGGGATATTACTAATGATGATGATGACAAATACACTGCATAACCCTTCCGGGTTTGCAGTCGGCAAAAAGCGATCGATCTAGCAACTCTTGAAGGATAGAGTTACTGAAGGGGATGCTAATTAGAATGTATCCAGCACAAGAGAACCTATCTCAGGTTGCAAAGCTTTCACTAAGTGGATTAATTACTTCGTGATCTCAGAATTAGTGTAAGGGGTATTCTGTTTCTGAAATTCGAACTAGGCTGTTGAGAGGTTGAGTGGTGCTCTGGCTTTTGGTCTGAAGATCGTAAGTTCAATCTAGTTTTATCCTTGCTTCTATATTTTGTAATCTCGTTGGAGTGTTGGGTGAAATCTCTCTAAAGAAATGTAAGTAGGTATGTACAGTCAGGGACAGTAAGATGTATACACTCCATAATGTTTCAACCCATGTACAGGTCAACATGTCCAACAATGTTCTGGTATTTTTATTGATTTCGCCACTAGTTCAATGTGAAATCAATTTCCGCTTTTTGTTTCTAACCTACATCTATTAGTATTAGTGTGATATTAAGTTTAATAGTATGGAGTGTATACATCTTATTGTCCGCGACTGGTACCTACTTACGTTTCTTTAGTATTCTCCAATAGGTACCTACTTACTGTAATCATTAAAGAAATTATGAATATAACACCCAACAATCTTAATCCTACACTAGGATAACCTTTAACTTTTAGAGAAACTACGAGTGCAGTCAGCGACAGAAGTTCATGAACAATTGGAGATTTAAAAGCTTCATTTTCATCATGTTAAAATGATAATGTGCGAAAATTGAGTTTTTTTTCAGAGGTGCTAGGCAGAACATCCAGTATAAGTTAAAGTTTTGGCTACGGACCTACAATTTTCGAAGATATAGAAGATTCAAAAACATCAAATGTTCACGAACTTTTGTCGCTGACCGTACCATGGTCCAACAACAATAACATTATGTCAGCGAGAACTGAACTTGCACCTCTCTTAGCCGAACCAGTCGCCAAACGAGGTTGTCTACAATAGTCCAGTTCCAGTGGAGAGCCAATCAAAGTACAATTCCAACGCTATAGACTACCAACTGTTTCAAACCAACAGCCCATACGAACTATACTAATCGACAATAGCACACTAATTCAATTTGAATCACGCACAATATTCTATTAGTCGTGATGGACAGATGAAATCAATCTACGCGGCTTGCGGGCCGCATTGTGCGAGCCTGCAGTTGACCGTCGTTGACAAATGTAGCCTATTGTTACCGTTGAGATGTGTAAAATTGTTGCATACATTGTCATCATACTTGCATAGGACATCATACTTCATTAGATCGATGTCATATTTTTTTATTGTTATTGTTTAAAATCAAATCACTTATTTTTGAAAACAATAAAGGAGATACAGTTTTAGATTAGGATAAATACTTGAATGTTGTTTATTTTTTTATAGCGCTCAAACAACAAAAACAGAGTCACGACTGTATCCCCAAGGCGCGGTAGACATTCTATCAGATCTTTATATTCCAGATCCTTTGAAGATGTCTAAGGGGGTAGTCAGAGGCATGTACAAATACATATTTACATGGGCTTGCAACTTGTCACGTATGGAATACTAACTTCTGCAAGATGTGGGCATGTATCAAATATGTAGCGCTCAAAGTTTATTTTTAAACAAAACTAATTAAATCAGAACCTCTCATTATTGTATAAATAAATCTAAAACACTCATAATTTTTTCCTATTACGATGTGCACAAAAAAAAATCGCCATTTTAACAATCACTATAGCCCCCATACCTAGTCCCTCTGACACAAACACCACTAATTATACCTAAATAAACCAAACAGATAACAAGAGATGCCAATTAAACAATACACTAATTAATTCCAAACATTGCTGTAGTGGACTTAATTAGAGTACGGAAATGGGTCGCAGCTAGTATGGGGGGGGGGTAGGTTTTGATTAGCGATCCAGTTGCAAGAAAGTTGACTACACCTGATTAACAGTTGTTTTAAAAATTTAAAAAACAGTCTTCAAAATATTTTGAAGAAGCATAAATAAGGGGGTAGTCAATGGCATAAAATCATGTAGGTACTGTGCAGCTTAATGTTTTCTAGAGCTTCAAGTGGAAGACCACTTGAAAAGTATCGCTATATATTTAATTTATCTAATCAAAGAAATTCTTATTTATTAGATAGATAAGTCTGTATATCCGCTGAGCTACGACCCTGTTTTTAAGAAGAGAGTTAATAGGCACCTTATGGGTAGGCTCGCTCCATCGTAAACCTCATTCTTGCCTATGTAAGTTTCGAGGTCAAGAGTCAACCCATTCCACATAAAAAAATCAATATAGAGCGATACTTACTTTACTTTAGCGAGCTTCACTTTTGTTTGCCAAAATAAGCAAGACGAGAAGCTTAAAAATTCAAGCAAAAGTTCACCCAAAAATCCTAATACCAAAGAAAATCTTTAACCCTCACAGTTCACGTTACCCTGGCTACGTTCCTGGCATATTATCAAACCAACACAATGCTATAGCTAAAACACAATGGGGAATTTAATGTTTCATAACAACTATTATTCATGTCATTCGATATGGACACCGATGCCAATCGATAACAGACGTTCATTAATAAAAGGATCCTTATACGTATGGTATTTCAGCAAATTTTGAGCATATGGGTACAGATTTAGGAAATATATTGTGCCTTCGCCAACCATTCGTTGAACCAAAATTTTTAAACCTAATGCTATTCCAAGCTACGAACTACACCTATTCTTTATTTCATCCAAATCAATTCACGAGTGGCGTGATTGAAAAACAAACATTGTACCATTGTAAACTTTTAGTCTCCTCGCAAACTGCAGACTTTCTATCGGCCGATAGTTGAGACAGGCTATACTTCTCCAAACTTATTACGAGTCGAAGTATATTCCGTCTCAACTGTCGGCCGATAGAAAGTCTGCAGTCTGCGAGGGGTCTTAGATTTATAATATTAAATGAAAATAGGATACCACGCAGTCGTCAAACAAAACCGAAATACACAAAATATTATCGTTTTACTCTAAAAATTGTTATTTACTCGTTAAAAATAGTTCTCAAAAATGATTTTGTAAAAGTTCAATATGTTATTTGTTGATAGAACTTTTAAACCAGAACAAACAAAATACGTACCAGGTAGGTTAAAGATCAGACAATCATAACCTCGAAGCGAACTTACGACAATCCCATAAAAGAAGCCTCGCTACAAGTCTCCCTTAAAAGGCGAGAGACCGCACTGTCCCACGAAACATTTTCCATTAATAAAACGCGAAAAAGGAATATTACGTATGAAAAAGACATATATCCGTATCGCCGGACCCGCCGCTATCTCGACGGAAGGTAATAACTTCTTTACAAGTCCAAAGTCCGAGGGATTGGGAAGCAATTTCAGCAAGACACCCTCGAGTAGGGCTGAGCTGGACTCGCCATATTTCTTTTTCGCCGCAACTGTAATTCGCTTTTGATTTAATCTCGAGAAACAAATCTTGAATGTGAAAGTTTAGTGATAGGCATCGAATCGTTGATTGGATCCGGGACCCGATCCTTTAAATTGGTCAGCGATATCCGATTCGAGATTGCATTTTCTTATTTCGTACGAGCTCTGAGTGTTGCCGTTTTGGAAACTAGATTTGAGAATATTTCATGCATCAACAAGGAGTGTTCTTAAACAGAGAAGGCATTATTAATCATTTTAGCAGAAAATTTGTTCGTATATGTTATTCGTAGGTATCCAATTTTAGTTATTCAGAAAAGAAGATTTCAGGCTTCCTAGAGACTTCTTCTGTCATGACGTAGACAGGCACTTGGCTTTGACAAAAGATATTAGTCACCCAGCTATTTGATGACCGTGCAGAACGACTTGGCAAGTTACACCAGGAGCGCTCTATCCACCATACCTAGGAACACTTTATAAAAAGCTACATGGGTTGACGACATTACAAAAACAGCAGGTCGTACTGGGTCAGACTGGCGCAGCATGGGAAGGTTGGCACAAGCAGAGGCCTATGAGGTGATGATGATGATGATTTATAAAAAGTACCTACCTATGTAACAAAAATATCGGACAATATTATGACACAGCACTTACTCATAATCATAATACTGGTTTAGAACCAGTGACACGACCAGAACTACCCACTAGTAAGTTTTCAGTTCAGCAAACATTGTAATCGATACAGCATGTCCTCGTATCAATTTGTAACGTATCAATGAGCGTAGGAACAAGTAGAGCGACCACTTCGACTATCGTCTTACTGGCCGGGAGGTGCAGACCACAAATACACTCAAGATACTGCATTGAAATGAATATTAATTTTCATCTCAATATTGATTTACCTTTCAATTACGGAGTACCATGCTTGTTATCGTCGGAGTAACTAAGATCGTTTGTATCTTAGTGTATCGTGAAATGGATGGATGGATGACCGTAGTAATTAATTTATTAAAATAGGCAGTAAGCATGTTCTAATTTTATAACAAAGTTTTTATAAAAAGCCTCTGTCCTTCGAAGGTTACGATAAATTGTTGGTCGTTTATAAAATACATACTGGAAGTTTAGAAAGGAGGCTATATTATTTAGTTAAATTGACTAAATAGTAGGTATTATTTAAAAGGCATATATTTATTGTATCTGTGTAAACATAGACACGGTTAATTCATGTTATATTAATTGGTTGGATCATTATTTCGGTAAATATTAATTGATTGGCAACGGATTCTTGCCATGACAGATTTAATTGTGAACTTTATTAATAAATTGTTGGTACCAACATAATTTTAAATGTATTTGATTTCAGAGAAATAAATATTTAATATGTTTATATTGATATAATGTAAATTAAAATAAAATGATTATTGTTTTACATTAAAAAAATAACAAAAAAAAATCACTCTTATAAAAGCCTAAAAGGGTTATTATTGCTACGAAAGTACATTTCCAGAGGTTGCACGCACAAGATTTTCATTCTTTGTCTAAGAAAATGCCACATCCATATATTCAGAGATCCTCGTGCAATCTTGTTACCAAATATAAAACGAGTGTTCTAGATCATGCAGATTGTCCATATTGGACTCCTTTTATATTTTGCGTAATATAATGATGATAGTAAAAAATCTACGTAAAAACGGAGTCAATTTTTGCCAGTTCCGGCCGGACCTCGGCCGTCCCGGCCGCAGATCGCAATCGGAACATTTGCCCGCTCCTTATTTATTGTAATCTTACTATTTTGGGACGAACACCCTTTATATTTTCTTTTTGTTTTTTGTTGGACGTTAAAGTGAGTTATTTAGGTGCGATTTATTTGTTTTGAGTTTATCACAATTGAATTAGAAAGCTGATATATAGTACGAGTCTGACTTACGCACCGGGTTCCGTACAAACTTGTAGGTAGTGAATTGTTCTTTCATCGCGGGGATCAACACTCAAAGATTTTCCTTTTTACCTGTTCGACAAACACAGACAACGAATTGATTCTATAAGGGTTTATTTTTCCTCTTGTGGTACAGAACCCTTGAAATAAACCTAATACATTGTTCCTAAACAGTAGGTAATTGGTTACAATGGATATCTTCGTTACAAAATATTTACTTTATTAATGTACTTACAAAACTTGGGTTTATTTATTTTCACATAGAAATAGAACTCGATAATCACTCATCAATAACATACCAAGAAGATATCAAGTTATTCAAGATAAGTAAGATCGTATGAGTTAGTGGCCTACTGGGGTCCGAGTTTTTAGACCGCCTTAAGGCCTCCGTCATGGCTTACTTAATAGTTGTAGCCGACAATATAACGTGCCCTCGATCAACTAGCGCTTATCTCTATGCTAGCTGCGCTCCACAGTGTTGCCTGCAGTCCCTCAAGAATACTTTACATTAGGTGGTCATAACCCAGCCGAGAGCCACTGAGGGACCGTAAAAGAAACGTTTGGCTCAGAGAGCAAAGCAAAGTTGCCGACGTTATACATCGCATTGCGAAGCTCAAATGGCAATGGGCTGGTCACGTTGCGCGCAAACAAGGCTCGTGGTGCAAAAGACTTGCAGAATGGAGACCGTGGGGTGAAAAAAGACCACAGGGAAGACCGCAAATGCGTTGGTACGATGAAAGAACAGCTGGAGGCAAATGGATGGAGATTGCACAAGACCGCAAGAAATGGCAAATTATGAAGGAGGCCTACACCCAAAGGGTCGAAAGTGGCTAAAAAAAAAAAAAAAAAAAAAAAAAAAAGCCAGCTGAACGTGCCGAACTATCAATTCAATAGAGAAAATGCTGAGACGTCAGAATCCAGCAGTATTTTTTCTATATAAAAATAACTGTGGCGCGTACGTCGCGAACAAATGTGCTATCAGCTTTTTGCGGCATAAAAATTCTTAGTCAATGTTATGCTATTCTAGACTATAATCTATATCTGTGCCAAATTTCATCTAAATCCATTCAGTAGCTGCATGACAGAGTAACAAACATCCATACATCCTCGCTTTTCGCATTTAAAATATTAAGTAGTAGGATGTTTTGTAACCTGCAAAGAAATAGGAATTTAAATAAACAAACCCAATTTCAATGAAACGGCCACACGACGCGGAAAGTTTTCGCATCCAATACAACTCCAGTCGCGCAGAAAATGGCCGCGACGCGTGAGCACTTCGAATTAAATACATCTGCCGGATTGATACATGGCTTAGAATTTAAAACATATGGGGGTTTTATTATATCAGGAAGGTAGGAACTCTTTCTATTACAAATGTGAAAGTTTGGATGGACGGTTTGTTTAAACGGCTGAAGAGATTTGGATTACCTAAATGTAGGTAATTTTAAAACAGGTTTTAGAATGAAAAAAATTTTTAAGTACTGAAACTTTTTTTTATTTTTGACTACCTTACGGAAGTATGAGAAAACGTCTACGCACAAAATCTTCAAAATACAAAAGAAAAGTCAAAGGGGTAAAATTTTGCCCCATCCTGTATAACTACTTACAAGGAGTATCACATAAAGGAAAAAAGTGCCCTCAAAGGGGTAAATTTTGCCCCATCTTACAAGTTTTTTTTATTTTATTTCTTTACAAAGAGTATCACATGCAGGTTGAAGGGTATTTTAATAACAGAAATTCTTAATTTTGTCCCAACTGTACCAAGATCTTTTTTTTCAAACGCAAAAAAAAAAGATTTGAACATAATGCCTTGTGCACACTACACCAAAGGTTATCTCACTCACTACATTACGTAGTACCAGTGGAGTTCGGCTGACTGATTACAGGTGGCGCGGGCAGACTGTT
The DNA here is from genome assembly GCA_963565295.1 of Epirrhoe alternata. Lineage (NCBI taxonomy): Eukaryota > Metazoa > Arthropoda > Insecta > Lepidoptera > Geometridae > Epirrhoe > Epirrhoe alternata. Next base: position 2,380,515 of record OY751381.1, on the reverse strand, counting down.
GTTTTTGTCTGTTATTAAATTCTGCTAAATTGAAAGCCGATATGGTCGCAGTTGGACCAACAGTTACACTGTCGATTAGCCGAATGGTCGCAAAAGCTTTTATAGTGGAAGTGAATGTGATTGACAACCCTAATAGGGTTATCACATTTTTATCTCATTTATTTGATATAACAGAAGCGCTTGTGGTCGTACTTGCTTAGTTCTTGGTAGATCGTCGAAGTTAACAACGTTCAAAACGGTCTGCAAGTCGCCAGTGGCATTTCCAGCATTGCAAAAAAAATGCTGCTGACGTCAGAAGTGAGCCCCATTTTCTGACGTCACCAGCATTTTTTGTATAGAAAAATGACTACGGCGCATACGGCGCGGGCAGTGTGCTATCAGGTTAACATCTTCGAAGATCTTGAATTGCTGAAGATCGGAGGGAATTTGTGCACTCAGCAAAAAATGTGGTCTACCACCCTACGGTTGAGGTTCATTTGAACGTTATGAAACAACAAGGTTTATTTTACTATTATGACAGTTAGAAAAGTAAACCTTAGCGGTACTTAGTTTTCACAGAAACTGTTGTCAAAAGTGGTAGACCACTTTCTTTGCTGATCGTACCACGCTTTAACCTACTGTTGTAATCCAATATCATTGTGTGTTTTATTTTTTTTCTATTGACTAAATATTTACTAAGGTGGATATTAATTTCTGAAACAGACACCTTTTTATCAATTAACAAGACAAGACTAAATAAACTATAAAATAGTAACTGTTTCTACTGGGAATTGTAGGGGTGGTCATTAGAGGTTCTCGTGTAGATTTTCATGGAAGCATCTTGTTTGAGCCAATCGTTAGTATTGCGTTCCATGAACTGCCCACTCAGCGAAACTATGGATTCCGTGTAAAAGTGATTTCATTTTGCTGAGCTTATTCAGTTTATTATTATATCATACGAAGAATGTATAATGAGGTTGAAAGATGTAATGTCAGAATAGTTTTTATTTCAGCGATAAGGCCGCCAGTTGTCTACCTATATTTTGGTATGTCTATTTCGTTTTGTGGTAATAAAGAATTATCTATCTATAAGTAAGTGGAAATCTGTGGAGGAGATGATTTTTGATATCCGGGTTAAAACTCAAAATTGTATAAATTCAAATTTTACTCCAGTTCACTGTAGAGATAGAAGTGGTCATGAAAAGTAGGCTGGATGAACGGTTTTGTGTCCCTCAATACTTTGCAATTCCTCATCTTAAAGTTTTTTAAGGTTAGGTGCAAGTTTTTTGGATAGAATTTTCAAAACAATATAAAACAATATTGTACACGAATGAGCTTTACAAATTATAACAATTTAAGTGGCTGGAAATGAGGATGCTTCTAAGCATTTACTCCAGCATCTCAAGAGTCTGTTGGAGCGCATGGTTTTCAGTGACGCCGTTCTGTAAATTGATATTAATAATACCAATACCTTTACAAAAGCGAAGGCAAAATAAAAGTATAAACTTAAAGGGCTGAAAAATAATACATGATAAGAACTCTATTTATAAAATAATATTATTCTTCGTTATTTTTCAAGTGAATCATTAGTGCATCAAATAGGTACTAATTAGCTGCTTCTGAGTAACGCCCACGAGTCCTAATGAGCTTAAGGGTCAGAAAACTCAGCGCGATGCAAGATGCTTCACGTGCAAGAAAGAAGAGTACAGCATGTTGTAGCTATTTATGAAAACGGAAGTAAAAAACTCAATCCTAGCTAATATTTCCATGCCCTTTTCCGGTTATTGTCGTAATCCCCACTAAGTTTTACCCACCAGTAGGGATTATGACAATTTTCAAAAAAATATTGGCGCCCCACATTGTTTGGTGTTGGTACATAAATGTTCTTCCTAAAGCTCGGCTGCAACACAGTGGCGTAGCTATCGGAGGACTAGGCGGTGCCGTGCACCGGGGCCCCCAAGCTCAAGGGGCCCTTGGACTCTGAGTTTACTTCAACCTATAGTTTTCTAAGAACAAAATCTTCTAACTACAAAATAAAAGTAGCCGCCCTCGTCCTCGCCGTTACCGAGATAGATTGTGGAGTTTTATAACTTTTTCATGTGTTTCACAAGAAAAAAGTCAGAGAAACAATTTTGGTTAAAATTATATTTAAGTTAATAAAACTGCCTGTACCAAACTAGACTACATCGACTGCTAGCATTAGCAGAGGTTTTTTACAGATCAGGCAAAGGTATTCCGCGTTAATTAACGGAAACCAATCAATGCGTATCACATTACCGTCCATACATAGTTAGCCTGTGGTTTTATTTGCAGAAGCTAAGCCGAGCTTTCGGTTGGCAAATAAAACGGGCCTAATTGGCCACTTACGTCCTCACTACGCGGCCATTTTATCCAGACCCATCTCGACCTTCGGCTCTTCTGTGAAAGCTTCGGGTTTTGAAGTTGTGGTACTTTGTGAGGGGTCTGAATCGCTGGTGATTTATTGCTTTGAGACTGGCCGTGTTGATATATCCAGATGGCTAGTGGGTAATGGAAGCTAGCTTGATGAGGTTGACGGTGTCATTGTGGAATTGAAGTGTTCTGTAAAAGTTGTTGAGGTTTTTCAAAATCTTTAAAATTATAAATTACATCGAGGCCAAATCCACACCAGCAATCCAGAGTAGAATAAGAAAAAAAACATAAGTAAGTTCTTGTTTAAAAAGGCAAAAAGGTTTGAATTCTTTTATAAATCTTATCAGCTCGTTGTCCACAGAATTGAGGAAATTCTTGTAAAACATCCAAAAGATACTAGAAAATTAGACTACGTTAAGAGTCATCGAAATATTGACTTATGGTCACCGATTCCGTGCCGCTATAGGTGCACAATAGCAAGACGGTGACCACAATTTGCGAACTGCGCCGGACGGCATCACGAGTGACCGCCACGGCAATTTGAACGGTCAGTGGGCCGGACAGTCCGGACACTAACAATCCGGGAATTACCGGCCACTCAGTCGCTGTTTTGATTGGCTGTTCATTACGGGAAAGACGGTTTTTATTCCTGATAGATTTCATGAATTTATACCTGACACTCTACTCAGGCCTATTCACTTTACTACATAGGATAATACTAGATGATTTATAGACCGTACAGCGTAAGGAAGCAATACATGTTTAAACTCAGCGGGACGCTGTAGTACCTGGGATTGTCTGAGATGGAAATGCTTGCCCGGAACCTAAACCATTGTCTCAACTCAATCGACCTTGTCCGCCGAAATGTTTTCAATATCTTCAATAATTCTGGAATTTGAGAAGTCAGCCACAGCCACAGCCATCACATTGTGGCAACAAAAAGCTGTTACTCAGCATGAACAATAAATAAACAAACGACTCTATAATATTTCGCTTGGGCTTATTCTATGAAGCAAAAAAATCTTTGATTTTAATACCCTTAAAAGCAATTTCTTAAAGAGTAATGATAACCACTTGATGTCACGATGTAATATTTACATAAAATCGAAGGGTCCCAAACTTTGGCCCTCCTAAAAAGCACTAAAAATCGAATGCGCCATCAATGGCGACCCTTAATTTTTAGGCCCAAGTTTTGATGGCCGTTGTCAAAGTTCTGTTTTTAATAAATGTTTGGTCAGAGCAAAGTACTCTACCTTAGATAATGAATGGCTGCAAGCCGCGGTTTTGCCCGCAGTCCATCGGGCGTACTTTTTTTGTTCTGAATAAAAATTGCGTGTATTATTTTAGTCTAGGGAAGAACAAAAAATAACTATTTCTGAATAAAAATAGCCTATATTTTAGTCTAGGTTAGCACAAAAAAATCTCCACCAAAAAAGGCATCAGTGATATTTATTATTTTATATATTAAAGATAAGAACTAACTATCCTGAAGTTTATCTGAAAGATATTAAGTATTGATATATATGTAACTAAATATATCATATACCATTGTACGAGGGTAGACCTGGTCACTTATAAGGTTGGGTTCTTTGTCAAATAAACCAGTGTGAATTATACCGTCTTTACGTTAACACCTCTGTAGGCTTCATATACAACATTGGCGCGAGTTACCCACATTAAAAAAAAAATGTTCGGTTCATGTTCATCTTTGGGTGCAATTTCCAATTTTGATCATCACACTCAAGACTGGAAGCTTTACAAAGGACGGCTTCAGCAATGGTTCATCGCTAACAGCATCGGCGAGGATAATGATAAAGCTGGAGTAAAGAGAAAAGCGGTATTGTTGAGCTCACTCACAGAGAACACGTTCCAACTAGCGTGCAATCTCGCTTTGCCTGAAGATCTGGATGCGAAAAACTACAAGGATATTGTGAAAATCTTAGACGATCATTTCCTTCCAAAGCGTTGTGGTTTCGCGGAAAGGCATAAGTTTTATTCAGCAGTGCAGCAACCCGGCGAAACACACTCACAGTGGGCTGCGAGGTTACGTGGCTTAGCTACCTACTGTGCCTTCAACAACTTAGAAGATTACCTTCTTGATAAGTTTGTCATGGGAATGTTACCTGGACACGAACGAGATAAACTCTTTGCTAAAGAAATCAAGGATTTGACGTTGAGCAAAGCTGTGGACCTAGCTGAGAGCGTAAGGAGCGCGCGCGCAGGCGCCGCGGTGTCGCCGTCGGGGGTCACCGACGTTAATCAGGACGCCGGCGCCGTGTTCAAGATTGATCAACGAGTCAACACTAAAGGATCTCCTCAAAACAGTGAAAAGTGTTCGGTTTGTGGTTATCGGAATCACAAATCATCTCAGTGTCGTTTTGCTAATTATACCTGCAAATTATGCAACCAAAAAGGTCATCTGCGTAAAATGTGTTCAAGTAAAAAAGTGAATTACGCTGAGCAAGGTAATGCTGATGACGAGGGAGATGACGGTGAGTTACTTTCAAACATTCACTGTTTAAATGAAGTGCCTTTGACTGAAACGGTGAGCTTAAATGGTCGAAATATTAAATGCGAAATAGACAGTGGTTCTCCTGTTTCAGTAATTTCGGAAACATTATACAAAAGTATGTTCTCAGAATGTCCGTTGTCATCACCCACAAAGAAATTGTTGACTTACACTAGTACTAAAATGGTAGTAATAGGGTGTATGATATTGAACATCACTTACTTAGGACGTTCGGTAAAGCTGCCTTTTTACGTAATTCGAAATGGTGGTCCTCCTCTCCTGGGTCGTGATTTTATGCGTGCATTTGAATCACGACTCGTGTCCTCTATTGATCACTGTAATAATATCACTGATACTGATAATATTTTGCAAGACTTGATGAAGGCTTATCCAAGAGTATTTTCAGATGAATTAGGATGCTTTAATAAATTTGAAATAAATTTACCCCTTAAATCAGATGCAAAACCTGTTTTTTTCAAGTCTCGCCCAGTTCCATTTGCCTTACGGAACAAAGTCAACGTTGAGTTAGACCGATTAGTAAGTTTAGGTATATTAAAACCGGTTACTTATTCAGAGTATGCGTCACCGATTGTGCCTGTGCTAAAGAAAGATGGCTGTGTTCGCATTTGTGCTGATTATTCGGTCACAATAAATAAACAATTACACGTGGAGAAGTATCCCCTTCCCACTGCACAAGAACTGTTTACAAAACTTCATGGCGGGAAAGAATTCAGTAAGTTAGACTTGTCAATGGCCTACAATCAGTTAAAAATTCAAGAAGACTCACAAAAAATAACTTGTATAAATACGCCACGGGGCTTGTTTAATTATACTAGACTCATTTTTGGTTTGGCTAGTGCTCCATCAATCTTTCAAAGAGTGATTGAATCGATTGTAGGTAGTATGGAGGGGGTTTTAGTCTTTCAGGACGACGTTTGCATTACTGGTCAAAGTAGAAGTGAGCATTTGAATCGACTGAAAGAAGTTTTAAAGCGCTTGCAAGAAGCTGGCTTGACATTGAGAAAGGATAAGTGCGTTTTCTTTCAAAGTGAAATATCCTATTTAGGGTACATTATTGACAAAAATGGTATTAGAAAAAATCCATTAAAAGTAGATGCAATTCTAAAAGCAGATGAACCGAAAAATGTCAATGAATTGAAATCTTTTTTAGGATTAATAAATTACTACAGGAATTTCACTCCTAACGCTTCTTCTATTTTGAATCCGTTGCATGAATTACTTAAAAAAGGTGTACAGTGGCACTGGGGCTGTGAACAGAGCATTGCCTTTAGTAAAGTTAAAGAGATTTTATCTTCCGATACGGTTTTAGCTCACTTTGATAATAATGCAAAAATAATTCTAACAGTCGATGCTTCCCCGGTCGGTTTAGGTGCCATTTTATCACAAATAGGTAGCAGTGGTGTAGAACAACCAGTCTCGTATGCGTCCCGCTCATTATCTGTAGCAGAAAAAAAATATTCGCAAATACAGAAAGAAGCTACAGCCATTATATTCGGTGTAAGAAAATACCACCAATATCTTTATGGCAGGTCAGAACCTTTCACTTTGCGCACTGATCATAAGCCTTTGACGATAATATTTGGTAAAAATCGTGGAATCCCTGAAGTTTCAGCAAATCGCTTGCAGAGGTATGCAATATTTTTAAGTGCATATAATTACGAAATCGAGTTCATTTCCAGCGCGGCAAACACAGCTGATTTCTTATCGCGCGCACTCCCGGACAACAGCCGGCTCGCTAACAGCGCCAGCTCGTCTGATAGCGATTTAGCAACGTATGTACATTTTGCTATAGACGGTTGCTTGCCAGTTACTGAACAAGATTTACAAACTGAGACTGCAAAAGATTCACTTCTCAAGATTGTTAGTAACTACGTTCAAAATGGTTGGCCCCGAAAAGTAACAGATGACTTGTTAAAACCATTTTATTTATGTAGATTGCAGATTTCATTAGAAAATGGAATTTTATTGAGAGGTCATAAAGTTATTATTCCTGAAAAGTTACGCAAAAAAATACTCGATGAGTTGCATAGCTCACATTTTGGAATAGTGAAAATGAAGGCTGAGGCTAGGGCTCGTTTATGGTTTCCAGGCATAGATGCAGCCTTAGAAAAATTAGTTGGAGCTTGTCACATTTGTGCTCAGTTACGCCCGTCTCCGCCCCGCGCACCGCTCGCGCCCTGGCCACAACCTCCGCATGCATTCCATAGAATTCATTTAGATTTTTTAGGTCCCATGTGCAATAAAATGTTTTTAGTAGTTGTGGATGCTTATTCAAAGTGGGTTGAGTGTTTCGTGATGAATAATAATATTACGACAAAGGCAGTTTTGACGAAGCTTAGTGAGTTCATGTCAAGATTTGGAATACCAAAAATAATAGTGACTGATAACGGAACTTCGTTTACTTCTGAAGGATTTGCAAGCTTTTGTAAGTTGAACGATATATCACATGTTTTCTCGCCTGTATATCATGCTATGAGTAACGGGCAAGCGGAATCATTTGTAAAAATTATTAAAAAAGGTATTAATACGATTTTAATTTCGGGTAGTAAAGATGATTTTCAAAACCGTTTATCGAAGTACCTTTTTGATTACCGTAACTCGGTCAACAGCACTACTGAGACTTCTCCAGCTGAATTAGTTTTTGGCAGAAAGCTTCGCTCACGTTTAGATATATTTTCTAAAAAAGTCATTGATCCTTCCTCGTCATCGGAGTTACCAGCTGTAATCGATCGTAAACAGTGCTCACAGGTTAAAAGCTACGGCGGTAAAGTAAGGAATGATTTTGTGATTGGAGACACTGTATGGTATAAACAATTTGTAAACAAAAGCAAATTTAAATGGTCTAAGGGAACTATTATGAAGAAATTGGGAAAAGTTATGTATAGAATTAAGATACCTGGTAGCAAATATATTATAAGGCATAGTAATCAACTACATGCTTACAAAGGCGATATTTCAAGCAAAGATTCGAATGTGTGGGATGTCACATTGCCTCAAGAAGAAGTGGAAGAAGTAAGAAGCAGCGACGCTTTGAGTGATGTAGCTCAGTCGCCAGGAGTGGCACAGGAACAGACACCTTGTTTTTCCTCAGACTCCCATGCTAATGTCACTTTAGAACATGCTGATTTGGGTTCTGACGTCACGGCAATAGGAAATCCTAATATGGAGTCACCACATCCACCAGAAGTAACTACCTCGAATCCAGGAACTCCTGTTACGTTTTCCAATGATTCTACCTGTAGCAGCCCTGAGTTCAGTACACCGCGGCCACCAAATACTGATGATGATGATGATGACTCCCACACTCCTACGCCAGGTCGCGCTCGTAGGAATAGACCACTCATAGATTATAGGAAGTTCTTCTGATTGTTTTAATTTTATTGTGTTTTATTTATATATAGAAGGGGGGAAAAGTGATATATATGTAACTAAATATATCATATACCATTGTACGAGGGTAGACCTGGTCACTTATAAGGTTGGGTTCTTTGTCAAATAAACCAGTGTGAATTATACCGTCTTTACGTTAACACCTCTGTAGGCTTCATATACAACAAGTATCTAATTTTAGAAGTTTTTTCGATGTATCTACAAAATTATTCAAAAAATGTCCTTCGTGCGATACCAAAAAGGTTAAACTTTTTTCATATCTGTTTCTTAAAGTTCACAAAAAAATGAGGGTTTGAGCCCAACACTCGAAACTCAATAACACACGATAAGGGACTTGTACCGTGATGATTGATTTTTAAATCTTTTCAAGGGTCTTGAAATCATCTCAATGCTCCATGACAGACAAAACAAACATATTTTTTATTGTTCATTAAGATTAAGATAAGATTGATACTTTATTTAACTTCTTTTAGGTCTTTAGTAGGCCTTAAAATTCCGTCGCTACGATTAATTAAAATTGTTAAGTGTAAAGATCTAAGAGAATGTCTACAACGAGTGATGAGTACGAAGGTATGGATATACCGGTAGGGGTAGGCCTAAGAAAAGATGGATGAACTGTGAATGCGGATATGTTTGTGAAAGGAGTGAGTTCTGATATGACGAGTGATAGAGGGAAATGGAGGGAAATGTAAGAAACATGTTGTGCCGACCGCACTTAGTGGGATAAGGGCAGGAAGAAGATCTAAGAGAATGTCTACCGCGCCTCGGGGATACAGTCGGAATCTTATTTTTCAAGTGAAAACTAAACTAAAACGCGTTGAGCATTTTTGAGATGAGAAAAAATCATTGAACTCGCGACACTTAAATATAACCGTTACCATTCGGCAAAGCTCGCCAAAGGTCGGGGTCTGTCGGCAATTCCCGCCGCGCGTAACGTCGGCGTCATCAAAGAGCGTCATCGTTTTTAACCTCAATTTTTACTGTTCATTTGAATAATTAACAGTTTCAAGTTTCACTTATGTTGGCACTCCTGGAGTGCCACTGTTTTTTAAGAAGGGAAACCGATACTCATAGTTATAACTTAACCACGTATGTTCATATACTGACGTGTATAAATTCTAATTGAGCTAATGAAGGAGGTATTTCTTAATTAGTAGAGTTTCGAGCCATAGGCACTACTGTACCGAAACGGGTTAATTACGCCCGATAACTCTTTAATTAACCTGCCTAATAACAGAGTTTGCATTTGAGCCAATTAGGGTGGGATCGATTGTAGCTTCTATTTTTGACGTGAGTTGAGTAATGACCCTGGGGTAATGAGCTTGCTTCTAATCAGGACTGGGTTTCAGACTCCTTGCATCAAGACTCGCGTACCTACTCGCTACTTGGACAGCCATGAATGATGGAGTACGACAAATACGCATTGCAAGATGTGCTTGTTGCAGTAATCTCAGTCTTCTTCCGAGTAACAGTTAAAATACATACATACATAGGTATATAAAGTCACGCCTCTTTCCCAAGGGGGTAGGCAGAGACCACGGATCTCCAGTCGCTACGATCCTGACACACAACTTTCGCCTCATTCACTCTCATTACATTCTTCATACATGCTCGTCGGTTTAGGGTACTTTTGACCTTGCCCTTCTCCAAAATGTCGCCAATTTGATCCAAGAAGGTTCGCCTAGGCCTTCCCCTTCCAGCTGTCCCATACACACTCGCCTCATACACATACAGTTAAAATAATGACTTATAATGGTGGACATTCTACACAGCATCATGTAGGCCCATAGTAAGCAGAACCAAATAAAGTAAAGTAAAAAATTTCGTTTATTGACATAATAATCATGTACAAGGTATTTTGAATCCATAGGCTCCCAAACTAGTTAAAAAACTGTATTTCAGGAGCCAGTGGCTTCTCCAAAATGAGTAATAACTAAACATTATTTATGTCTACAAAAAAAAGTTAATTATACAGAAATGATAATTCTAAAGTAAACAATCTCTACGCAGTACCTACTTGTGAATAGAATGTTATGATAATAAAATATAAAAGTTAAGTAAATTACTACATTCAAGTAAATATATGTATATATAATAGGAATATATTATAATATATATAAATTTTAATTGTAAGTATATATTTTAATTAGTATAAAAAAATATATTTATAAACAGAAACCATCTAGCATCGATTCAATCTCATAGTAATCAAACTCCCTCAGCCAGTTTATTAAAGAACGTTTAAACACGTAGCTGTTCTTTCTTTTTACTCTGTGGGCTCTACTAAGTGTGTTATAAAGATTAGGAGCAACCACATTGTATTGTTTTTGCGCAAATCTAGTTTTTACTGTAGGAATAGGAAAGCGATCTACTCTTTTACTTAGGTCGGGTATGTGTGGTACTACAGTTTTATGATATCGGCGTAGGCTTTCGTAGACAAACAGTTTTCTGACACTCAATACATCGGCCGTCTCATATACACTTGTGGTGGGGTGCCTGTATGGTAGATGAAGCAGTACTTTCAATACAGCGCGTTGAGCGCGTTCTGCAATAATTAAGTGCGTTTTTGCTGCTCTACCCCATGCACAAATGCATGAATGAAAAACTACATAGTAAATCTACCTAGTATAGGTAGATTTACTATGTAGATTTTTTGTGGTATACATTATAGTCGTACACCAGCCCCCCTAGACATGTCACAATTGCAATAGCAAACTGCATACATTTCATGTCGAGTATCGCGGCACGTGAGTTCCTGGCAATATGTCAAACTGACGATTTACATAGAGCCAGGTACTCACGTGCCGCGATACTTGACATAAAATGTATGAATTTCTGGAAATGAATGCCGTAAGACGCAGGTGGAGTCTCAGCGCTGTTGATTCGATTGCGATTTATGTCATGGCTAGGGGGGCTGGTACTTACATATTACACATAGTAATACACCATTGAACTGTGAATTTTGTAATGTATTCCTTCAGTTATTATGAGGGCTCGAGGGGGCTGACAAATGTTCGAAAACAGAGATAGTACCTACTTATCTATATGCGTGTGAATAAATAATTTTTTTCAACAGCGTCACATATTTTATCTAAAGTGAAATGTTGTTTAAGGAAAACACATTATCAACATAAATAAACCAAGACCGTTACAAACAGACCGTCCTACGTCATCGAAACGTCATTGTCACGCCACCAGGGTTATCAGCAGGAGTTCTAATGAGTTGGGGTCAAGATGACTTTCTAATTGACTATATCCTGGCACGAAAAGGCTGAGATATACCTACCTACTCGTACATAAGTGAGATTTCTATTCTCCATTTCACGACCTCTGTAGCGGAGAGGTTGAAGGTTCGCTTGCGAAGCAGAAGGTTGCGGGTTCGATCCCCACCGTCGTCTCGGATTTGGGTGTTTGTACACCAAATGGCAGAATAATTATAATTTCTTATACTTATAATATTGTTTACGCTTGTTATCAGTTAGTTAATTATAAATTTATTTATTATCAATTAAATTAATTGTTAACACGTTATCCACAAGATAAATAATTTATATTTTTAAAAGTTATTTGTACCAGTTTTGTCAACAAACTTATCTATAATTGGATATTTATTTACTACATACCTAATAATTATTATGTGCTCATTACTTGACAGATATTCATAACTAGGTATGAGAAGATAATTTCAAATTAGTAAAGCTCTCTAGGGTTGGTACGTTTTGTTATATTTAATTCAATACTTTTTTTTTTTAATAGTAGGTCATATAAATATTCTTAGTTCCGCTAAAAGAATTCCGCAGAGGCCTCGATATTTATCTTAGATAGAGTACATCTTGAAGTTATCTATTCACTCTAGCATTGAAGACCCCTAAATTGGTAGTTTTGAATTGGTAAAAGTTATGAGAATAAATCACTACATAGTATAAAACAAAGTCCCTTTCTCTGTCCCTATGTATGCTTAAATCTTTAAAACTACGCAACGGATTTTGATGCGGTTTTTAATAGATAGAGTGATTCAAGAGGAAGGTTTATATCCATACTAATATTATAAATGTGAAAGTAACTCTGTCTGTCTGTCTGTCTGTTTGTTACCTTTTCACGCCCAAACCACTGAACAGATTAGGCTGAAAATTGGCATGGATAAAGGTTGTATCCCAGGGACGGACATAGGCTACTTTTTATCCCGAAAAAATCCTGAGGGACCGCGGGTTACACCGCGGGAGCGCAGCTAGTGTATAATACATGCACAATATAGTAGAGAAATTTAATCAGCATTGCACCCGTGCGAAGCCGGGGCGGGTCGCTAGTGCTTAATAAACGGTTCTATCTGTCATAGTTGTACAATCCTAAGATTAAATTTACACTGATAATGTACTAGTTCCTAAAATATTTATGCCAATGAAATTGAAAAAAAAATTGAAATTGGTAGTTCTCGGAAAGCGGAAAGTTCTAAGGCTGCTGGCAGAAGCTGGATGCGTCGAGCTGAGGACAGGGCGCAATGGCGCTTATTAGGGGAGGCCTATGTCCAGCAGTGGACTGCTATAGACTGATGATGATGATGATGACGATCTCGGAAAAAAAAAAAAAAAAAAAAGGGACCGCATACTTTTTATCATTAATAAAAATTTGACATTTGAAGTAGATACCAGAAAGCTCCAAAGCTCATTCAATATCTTTATTGTTCTTACTTTTTGACATACAGAGTGATTCATAAAAGCATTTTCACATGCTATACTAAATAACTAGTGCTAAACACACGTCAACTCTACTCGTGCCTAATTCAATCATAACCACCGGATGCGTCGCGACAGGAAACAAGCATATTATACTTTGAACCTTATTACCAATAATAAACCGTCTTAAATCGCATAAAGAACTGGAAGATTTATTGACTGAACCACTGAATGACATCGGGAGATTTTTTTAGTTGATTAGACTTGCCCATCTGAGCTTGGAAATTGATTCGTTAATTTATACTGACCAATCATCATTATTTAATCATTCATTATTTTAAAAAAAGCACAGGTCACTTTTCTCTACCTCTGTTGTGATTTAAACAAAATATTTGTGTCTTACCTAATATTTATCATGACAAAGTTAATACAGGGTGTAAAAAGACAACTACCGAAAACTGAGGGGTTGCAATCAGAGCATGATTCCAAACATATTTATCTAAAAAAAAACGCAAAAAAATTTTTTACTTATCTTAGTCATTTTATGTTATTTTCGGTTATTTACTACTATTAGAACATAATAAGACCAACCTTCCTGATAATTTAATTTATAAAAAAATAAAACAGTTAAAACTCAAAATCCAGCATTCTACGTAAAACAACTCGCCCAGAACATACGCAAACAGCAATCTTCAAACGCTGTTTTCTCCGGATATAATGTTTTTTTCGGAAATTCCTTTTGGATTTGGTGGTGTGTTGAGTTGCTGTACCCTTTCGGCTTCGGTAGACGTCTTTTTACACCCTATATAACACATTTTTTTTAAAAGAGCAGAAAACTAGAAGTACTTATCAAAAATGTAAAATGTCTAATATCGCTACATAATGTGTTCTGATGCATCAAATAACCGGTTCTCAAAAGCTTTCCACTAGTTCACTTTATATGAGGAATTGATGCTATCTGTGTGTCTAAGCATGATGTATGCACCTATCTGATTGAATTTGCAGCAGACGGTAGCCCCCCCAGAGCTCCGCAAAAATAAATTGTCGATAATGCAAGTAATAAGCTTGGCGCAGACCAAAATGCACCGTGGCAGCATTGACAGGGGAACTCTAATTACGTAAGTAACGAGGAAGGTACAATGAAAAACATAAGCCTCGCAAACAACCTAATTACTAGTGACCTTCGATAGGGCTGCCTCGCAAATTAGGTACTTATTGGAATTATGATCAATTAAGAAGGTAAAACGCGTAAACAATATGCTTGAGTTCGGAAAAATACAGCTCTAGGCTCAAACAGAAAAACATTAAATCATTAGGTTTATTTTTACGTCGAAAGGCTAAAAAATCGAATGGATTCATTTCAGAATTTGGTTTGAAAACGACACCAATCACTTTTCAGTTTTAAATAAAATCATCAAAATTCAATAGATCCCACAGACAGGCCGGCATCGGAAACAAATTGGATTTGCAAATTAATCCGTATGGGTGATTGTTACACGGTTTAATAAATTTTATTTATATCATTGTGAAATGCATTGTACTAACATTACAATAGTATTACGTTGCCAAAACCACACTTTAATTAGACAGTATGAATAAACTGTCTCATTTCAAAGGGAAAATCTATTATGAAAATAACCGCCGTCCTTTAATCCAGTTTAGGCTAAGGTTGTCTGGAAGAAATCGCTCACAGCGATAAGACCGCCCATTGTACTTCCCTTTAAGTGTTTTCTTGTATCTTTTGTTTGTATTTTGTAATGGTGTACAATAAAGTATTTTCTAGCTATCTATCTATGAAAATAACTGTCTAATATTTTGTAATTACCATTGACTAGGTCTTTTAATCTTATCCCATCTTACTTCCCACTTAATATTATAAATCGGAAAGTTTGTCTGTTCAAATGTCACACAAACATTTCCTACAAACAAATCACTTCAATAATGTGTCTCTTTTTATGCACCCGACCAATCTTCTTTTCTCTGATGTTTCTCTCCATCCAAAGGTTGCCTGGAAGAGATCGCTTCTTAGCGATAAGGCTGCCCATTGTATATATTTATCTGGTTTTTTTTCTTTTGTTTTCTGTTTTTTTTTTATTAATTATATATGCAATAAAGTATTTTCATTCATTCATTCACGCTGTAACTTTCATTGTCTTAGATGAAAAATGTAGATAGTAGGCGCGAACAGCATAATAGATGATTAAAATGTTGGTACCGAGCGGAGGTGTGGAAGCTAGTACAGTTTATATGACAATATGAACCAAACTAATACATTGTTTTGTTCAAAATCTCTAAAATAGCATAGCCGGTGGCAGCCCTAGAAGCGCCGACATCCGTTCCTCCGGCTAATTTGTTTTTAGTATGAGGAGCTGCAGCCAATTAGTACGGTACCCGCGTCCTCGCTAATGACAACCCTAGCACATGTCACTTTCATTATTTTTAACGAAACAAATAGAATAAACAACGCTCGGACCACAATGTCATGATAACATGTTTTATTTAATTAATAATCTCGTTATTTTAAGGAATTTAATTAACATTCTGATTAAAGATTGTTAATAATAAAGAAATATCAATTTAAGCTGTAGGTACAGTCGCGGAATGAAAAGGTTGACCAAGATCTGTTATTGCTTGCTCAGTAAGTATTTGATAACTATCTGCTTTATTGACCGAATATGACACATTCGCTGACAATAGTCAAAGAACATTTTCTAAGTGAATCTAAACTTTGTTCTCAAACAGTTAAACATAATTTTCATTACACACTCTCGTACACAGTGTAAAAAGGTAAGGTAGGTATGTATAGTATAATATGTATGTATTTACAAAAAAAAAAGTATATAAGTAGTATATCAGTCATCTTAGTACCCATAACACAAGCTCTGCTTACTTTGGGGCTAGATGATGCTGTGTGAAAAAGTCCAGCATTATTTATTTATTTAACATGTGCTTGCAACGCGTAAACGAATTCATTTGAAAACTGGTCAACCTTTTCATTCCGCGACTGTACCTTAGGTATTGTATTTTTCCTCGTTTTTTTTAAACTTACTTAAATTCGTATGCACGTAGGTATTAAAGGAAAAGTAGGTAATATAGAATGATATAAAGATCTAAACCTACACGAACGCAGATATGGTCAAGAGCGACTGATAGCTTTAAAACTTACAAAATATTAGTGACAACCCTAATAGCTGGCACATGTCACCTCAATTATTTTCAATGGAAAAAATTACATAAAAAAATGACTTATGACAATTTCGGTTATTTTAAAACAGAATCTCGTAATTGGATATCAAATAAACTAAAGATAGTCTTGGCAACTACATACATCATTAAATCGATAAAAATGTCCGTCTAATTTGTTTTTATTTCAATAAATTTTATGCATGCATACCTAGGTTCAATACCTATATACCTAGGTTCAATACCTACATACCTAGGTTCAATTCCTAGGTATTCATCATCATCATCAAATTTAAGAGCTCAGCTCTTGTCGGTGCCATGATGCAACTTCCTCCACCTTTCCCTTTCCGATGCGGTCGGACAAATCGCTCACAGCGATAAGACCGCCCATTGTACTTCTCTTTAAATGTTTTCTTGTATCTTTGTTTGTATTTTGTAATGTCCATGTGGTGTACAATAAAGTATTTTCTATCTATCTTCTATCTATCTATCTATCTCCTTTACTTCTTACAGACATGACAGCGATCTTCTCTTTTATCTGACTTATGAAATTTATTCTAGGCCTTTCTCTTCCTCGTCTTCCTTCCACTTTTCCTTCTATGATGTTCTTAATAAAGCTGTCATGTCGTTTAAGATTTCCAATCATTTTGTCTCTTGGATTTTGAATGGTGTTCATCAAAACTCTTTTCTCCTCAATACTCTTCTCAGCACTTCAGCATAATGTATTTATTATACAGGGTTATTTGTAAAACACCGGTAACCTCTCAGGACTGTCTTACTATCATCATATACAACAACTTTTGTTCTATGACTTTTTACAACACATAATACATTTACCAAAAACAAACCGTCAAGACTCGTTATCCTATACATATAACAACACATTTTCCATCGTAAACACATTTCGGCCCCCGCCACCCCAACCCCGCTTCCCTTGCTATAGTACTATCGCTTTCTTTTGTTTCGCATAGACTTCGTAACATTTCGTTAGCAAGCGTTAACAGAGCGTTCAAATTCAATATTTTTATTTTTGTATGACAATCTGATGAAATAAATTTATGATGAATTTTTAAAAGTCATAGAACAATTATTGTTGTTTCTTATGATGATAGTAATACAGTCCCGAGAGGTTACCAAAAACAAAAAACCCTGTAAAGCAAAAAAAATATTATTAATAATAAGCTATCATTGTTTATCAGACAATTTACCTACAAAGAATGTCATGAATATTTTTTGAAGTAAAAAGAAATGAAAATGAAGTAAAATAGGTCGGAAAAGCGGTTTTTCCGATCGCATATAGTTTTCTTTTTTTCAGTAACAAAAAACCGGTTTTTTTTTACCTAACCAAAGATTGTTATAATTAGGAAGCTAATTATTCCCTGCCAAAATATAATTCAGCACAATACCGCCGTTAGACCAATCAACTGATTAATGCACGACACCCATCAGGGTGTACTAATTACGCAAAATTAATTACGTAATGGAAATGCATTATCGCGGTGTTTCAATGTGACGTAATCAATGAAATTCAAAAATCGGTTAAAACCGGTTTATTTACTAACTCTTATTTAGTATCAGACGAATTTCACGTTCTTCTATACTAATATTATAAAGAGGAAAGATTTGTTTGTTTGTTTGTTTGAAATGAATAGGCTCCGAAACTACTGGACCGATTTGAAAAATTCTTTCACCAATAGTATGCTACATTATCCCCGATGAACATAGGCTATATTTTATTCCGGGGAAGTGAAGTTTTCTCGAGGGATCGCGGGTAACACCGCGGCGGACAGCTAGTTACTTAAAAAAACATTTATTTTTACCTTTTCGTATCGGTTGCAATAGGCTTGATACTTTCAAAATCTATTTTTTAATCAACATCATCATCTCAGCCTGGTGTCACCCACGGCTGGGTATAATATATGTATAGGCCTCCTTTCGCTTTTGCCAGACTTTTCGGTCTTCATTTTTTAATATTAATATAAAAATATCAATGAAATTAAAATATACATAAATAAACTTAAAATACATAAATAACTTAAATAATTTTTTTTTAATTAAAATTAAAAATAACTACAAAACGAAAAACTTTTCTTATAAAAGTTTTCCCATCGAATTTAAAAGGTTAGCTACTCGCTAACAAAGTAGCAGGTTATTTTTAATTGCAGAACAATCGCTGTTGGCATAATTAGCCAAGATAACTTATAAAACGTTGTCCATTGCGCACAGCAATTACAAGAAGCACCGTGTTTGTAATTAAAACAAATGAGCCATCGCTACTAATGAACCGCTTGCTAATTAAGAATAACAAGTCAGATACGGATTCTAATTGGCGATTGGGAGAAGCTGCTTTTTGCACTTCCCTAGGTAATACTACCTCTGAGAAACATTAATTATAAACTTAGGCTTACTAAAAACTTAGGCTTACTAAAAACTTAGGCGTACTAGATACTTAGGCTTACTAAAAACTTAGGCCTTTAAACGAAATATGACTTAAACGCGTGCAATGCTAAAAAACTAAGGCCGTTACAATTTTTTGGGAGAAGCTGCTTTTTGCACTTCCCTAGGTAATGTTATCTCTGAGAAACATTAATTATAAACTTAGGATTACTAAAAACTTAGGCCTTATAGGCCTTTTATAACGAAACATGACTTATAGAATTTCACTAAGACTCCCGCGATATATGGCTTGGCTTGCTGCGAAGTCCATAGTAAATTATTTCATAATCATCGTCATCAGCCTATAACAGTCCACTGCTGGACATAGGCCTCCCCTAATGAGTGCCATTGCGCCCTGTCCTCAGCTCGACGCATCTAGCTTCTGCCAGCAGCCTTTCGCAGATCGTCACTCCACCTGGCCGGAGGGCGTCCTACACTACGTTTGCCGAGTCGCGGTCTCCGCGGTTATCGGTTCTTCGGCAGATATGGCCAGCCCACTGCCACTTCAGCTTGCTAATTCTCTGAGCTATGTCGACAACTTTGGTTCTATGTCGGATAGTCTCATTGCGGATTCTATCCTTGAAGAAACTCCGAGCATAGCTCGTTCCATAGCTCGCTAAATTATTTGCAGGTATTATTAGTTGTCATATTTAATGTTTTCTATGAAATAAATGTATCTTTATCTTGATCTGAAATGTATATTAATCTTAAATTCTAATAACTAATCGACCAAATACATACTAAATTAGCATAAACGTTCAAATGGTGCAAATTTTAATGTTTGCGGCACCTGGCTCGCGAAGAGAATCTACCTCGCGGCTCAGAAAAGCACTCCGCCATCCGAAGGTCATATTAGTCAACTCATATATTTGTAAATTGAAAACTTCTGTAGGCGCGTTAGGCATTTTTTGATGTGATAATTCTTGTCACGACTGCTCACCGACACCTACCAGTAGCGCCATCTAGTTCTGTACTCGGTAAACTTTTACGGGAATAAAATCTCATTTTATAACTAAACGGGTGAAGTCTTCGATATTTATCGATTTCCTAACGATTCAAAAAATACACTAGGCACCTTATTATGGTTATAGTTGCCAGGAAGAAATCGCTTTTAGCGATATGGCCGCCCATTGTACAATGTCTATTTTTATGTATTCTCTGTATTATGTTTTCGTGTACAATAAAGCGTTTATGTATCTATCTATCTTATTGTTCAAGTTTTCACTTCTCTCTGCACTCTCTGGAGTAGGTACCACGGTTTTATTTTACTTCGATTGTAATGATTTGTAATTAAAATATGGAAGTGCCAATAAAATGTAAAACTCTATAGAGTTGTCCGTTATGTATATTTGAGGACGTACTAAGGAATAACAAGCAACGGAATCAATTTAGCTATTCAGCAGGTTTTTTATATTCCTTTAAAGAGTAAAGGAAGAACATCGCGAAAATGTCTGGAAGAAATCGCTATATAATCGCTATAATCGATAAGACCGCCCATTGTACTTCGCTTTAAATGTTTTCTTGTATCTTTGTTTGTATTTTGTAATGTTCATGTGGTGTACAATAAAGTATTTTCTATCTAAAGGAAACTTTTTACTCTTTTAAGAAAATATTTTTTATAATTAAATCAGTCAGCATTTGACCTCACTCTGCCTGATACAATAGTGACGTCTAATTTGAAGCATGCTTCCTAGAAGAAACCTATTTACTCTTATACCCCAATATTGTAAGTACTTAAGTATTGATTTTTATTTTGAAAGTGAGTTCGTATATAGTTATTTTCCAACTCTGTTGCATTGAGTTCTATGCTCTGGTGACCAATATTTAATTTTAAAATGAAGGATAAAGATTTTTTTAGAACACCATAAAGGGATGAAAATCCTACTAAATAAAATAAATAAATAAAAGTTAAAAAATAAATATAAATCTGAAAGTTGGTTAGCATTTTTGTGTTTCAATTTCCACGGTCAGTGGATCGATTTTGATGAAACTTCGAATATTTTAGATCGTAGCCTGGAATAACACACCTTTGTCACAAATAACTAATGTTTTTATTACGTTATGAAAATGCTGTTTAGCGATAAGGCCGCCCATTGTAGGTACATTTTTATCTGGTTTTTCTTTTCAATTCAATTCAATTTATTCATAAAACTTAATACATAAAAATTTTATTTTATTGTTTTATTAGTTTTAATTTTATGGTGTGCAATAAATAATTTTCATTCATTTATTATTTATTTATTTATTTACTTGTATACTATATGCCTTATACAATATTTACAATGTGTTAGGTACCTATATCTTATTTTACTCAAGTATCAAAGAAAAAGGTAAGTTACTTTAATTATTTAATTTTTTTATCAGATTAATGTAGTGTTGACCTGAGTCAATTAGCTTAATAAATGCCGCAGTAAACTTGCAGCATATTGCAGCATAAAATACAATAGCTGCAGTTTGAATAGAAAGTATTTATTAATAAGTTCGTATGAGTCAGTGGCCAACTCTGGTGAAGGAGATTTTTGGCCGCCTTAAGGCCTCCGTCATGGCTTAACGACGGAACAATTTAGGTATTAATTGACCCAATGCCATACCTAAAAACAATTAATAAGTGGTTTTTTATTGCGTGGTTTCTGTAGATCAAGAATAATTTAAAAATATTTGCTCGAAAATGGATAGCCGGCAACAAGGTGAGAAAAAATTATACTTAGCTTAAAAGTTTTTTTTTCATACCTAGTTAGGTACTTATTATTGAAACTCTATAAAATAAAAGGCTTCTTATACAGCACCATACACCTAGGTGCATAAAAACTGCCCTTTTTTTCAATTTAACCCGTCACAGGACATCTCAACCAGCCAACAGAGTTTTTCAAAGCATTTGCCAAGAACATAGAGCGAAGTGGTAAATCATTAAAGCCCTCTTCAAACGTCACCGCATTACACTAATTGACGCAATTAGAGGGATTGTCGAACGGAAATAAAAGTCGGCTCACCTTCATCAAGCGCCGGCCAATTAGCCCGCTCGTAATTAGCTCACTCGTCTCGGTTAGTCTCTCTGCTCTTTACACAATATCACAACACTGGGGGGACTTGTGCATTTTTTTTAATTTTCCCGGCACAGAAAAGTTTTTCGCGAGCGCGTGCAAGGAAATTACGCGAGGTGCGGATACGTGCGTTCGGTCGGGCCGCCAGACAGCGAATGACGGCGAGAGCGGGAGGAGGACTCAAGGCGGGGTGATTATGCCCCTTCCTTGTCTACAAAAGCTACAGAGAAGCTTTTTGCAGCGACGCCGCGTGTACTTACGCCCTTATGCTCGCAAACTCCCACTTAACTCTGTAAGTGGGCAGATTTTCTGCGGCATTGCATTTGGGCCTAAATAATAATGTCACACCGCCTTGTTTTACGATTATGTTGGTATTTTTATACAACTATTTCTTGTAACTTAGGTAGTAACGTGTTGCGCTGTGTATTAAGCTATTATGCAGCTTGTAAGACGTATTCCGCTATTTTCAAAGAAACATAACCTAATTAGAACAGAAAACTATGTTGCGTCTGCAAATTAAACTTCAAAAGTGTTAAAAAAAGACTGAAAAGTTTAAATTAAATTTTATACTAAATATTTGTACTTATCCCAACAATAAAGCAAAAATAATTTATAAAACGACTTCCGAGATCATTCAAGTATAAAAAAAAATAATCAGGGTGTTTTTTTTTTGAATAAATTTGAATAAAGAGTGCAACGCTATCCGTCATTGATAAAACAGGTTGGTGACACATCATTCATTGCAACTAGCGCCCCCTAGCCATCGTTTGGGTATTCCCAAGAAAACAAGAATAAAGCAGTGATATTTTGTCTGATTTTCCATTCAACCATTTTTGTAATACCTAAATTAATTTTAGTGAATATAAAAGCTTACTTAGACTTTTTATTATACAGATAGCTATCAAAGTATAATACACTGATTAATAACAATAAATATCTTAATTTCAATTAATTTTGTTGACTTTATAATAATCGGTCATTTCCTAATTATATTAGTTTGTTTATAAAACCTACAAAATTATTAATTGCACTGACCCAAAGACTTTTTAATTTGTCATTTACTTTCAGATGCAACAAAAAATTATTAATACTCATTTTCTGGTTTATAATAAATTCAACCATCAAGTTAAACGAGATTTATTATAATTTATATTATTATATTATCTATACTCGTCTTTCAAGTGCATACTGCGGTTATAACTGTCTTGTTATAATTTTTACGACGCACCCTGTATAGAATCAATTAAGCTAACTAAAGGGGTGCAGTAAAGAATGATTTATTAGATACGCCATAATAGTTTTCAATTATTTCGAGAGGGTACCTGAGGGCAGGTTACAAGCAAGTTTTATTCTGTAAATTAATTATTATTTGCCAGATAAAAGCCGTGAAGGCCGAGTGGATTAGTACCTGGACCTTCGATGCAATGGTTCTAATACCATGCCTGTAGGTATTATAATTTTTCTTTTCGGATTTTATGCGCATTATGATGAGCCTTAAGCGGCAATAGAAACATGTAGACCCCTAAGGGCTTCTTCGCACTAATATAATTAAGCTAAAAGTTTGTGAATTTCTTAAGATGTTTGGATGTTTGTGTTTCAATCACGCCTAAACCAGTAAACTGATTTTGATGAAACTTGGAATAGGCGTAGATAGCAAAGGCTAATCAAAATGTTGGTACCACGCGTGCGAAGCCGCGCGCAGCAGCTAGTCTATCTATTATAAAGAGGAAAGATTGGTTTGTTTCTATGTTTGTTTGTGTGTTTGAATTGAATAGGCTCCGAAACTACTGGACCGATTTGAAAAATTCTTTCACCATTAGAATCCTACATTATCCCTGATGAACATAGGCATGATGACACCGCGGGTAACACCGCGACGGAGAGCTAGTATCTAATAAATACTATTTAATTCTTAAGCAATGTCAAATTGAGAATACCCTTTTTCGATTACCTAGACTTTTAAAATGCACATATTACAGAAGTTAGTATCCATGACATGCTGCAAGCCAATCACCGCTTTATTTTACTAATGAACCTTTTATCAAAAACTTTTCAAGCCAATCAACCTTACACCAAAGTTAATATTGTTAAATAGCTTGTTTCACACTTGTCCTGAATACAGTCAATTTACGCGATAAACAAATCTGAAGGAAGGGCGCTCTTTGTGCCAATTTGGCCCCATTCAAAACGTACCCTTAAATAACTAGGGGTGTACAACCCTTTCAAATATCGATACTAAGTAGGTATGTAATGTTTTTACCTTGTTACACATTAGAATCATTTTTAACCATAAGTCAATTAGGTAGGTACCTAGGTACCTACTTCTATTTTTTTAATTTGTAAAACATTTCCTACTAATTCGATAATAGACTAATGAAACTTAAAGTCGTTTTTTTCCAAGAAGGATGGGTATTGCAAAAAAGATTTGCATCAAAGTTTGCATCATTTCATTCATTTTCACATAAAAACGGTTCCATAGGCTCTTGTATGTAAATTTATGAAATTATTAAAAAGGAAATGGACAAAATCTTTTTTTTACTTAGTTGTTTCGTAAAGTATTTTCACTAGATTTTATTTATTTCAAAATTTTTAATAGTTGTACAATTCGTTAAACGTTAAAGTTCTACGTGTCAGGGATACGTTCCTACGTGAAAAATACTATAGAAGTATCAAACACATCTTAAAATCATGTTTATACGACTACCTAAAAATTAATTGGCTCATTATACCGCTTGAATACAAAATCATTACACAGATAACATGTCGACATGTACCGTCAATTATCCGAGACGTCAAACATCGATAAACATAAGACTAGTATGTCAATGCTTATCGATAAATCATGGGTACATCACTAGCCGATGTGTAGCGATCCATTGGCACAGATTAACTGATAGTGTAACAAATTTTATATCACTCACGCGACTTTGAATAATTGATTTATTTAAACATGATTCTATCGCGTTCAATGCCTTTCATTTATTATATACCCTACCTACGATACCTAAATCATCTGTAATAGATGGATAAAGAAGCCAATGATGATGACACTAGATACCAAAGTGATGGTGAAACAAGGATTGGGCAATGTACACTGTACAGTCAACAACGAAAGTCGATGATTCACAAATCTATTTCCGAAATCCGTAACATCATTACCAAAGATTTTTACAAATATTTGAAGATTGTCAGTCCGTAATTGTTTTCTCTCAAAAAGTTAATTTCATAGAATAGAAAACACTTTATTGTACACAAAAGAAACACATAACAGGAAATACACAAAAACAAGTAATACTTAGGTACTTAGGTACCTACATTATTGTGAACGAGAACGCAGTATTAAGACAAACCTAATATATAAGCTTAGAAACACTACTAACTTTTGAGAAATAAATATCTATTTATCTATCTAAGTAAATAGGTCCAATGGGCGGCCTTATCGCTAAAAGTGATCTCTTTCAGACAACCTTTGGATGGATTTTATAAAAAACAAATGGCGTTTTAAAAGAAAATATTTGCCTGGAAAGGTTGCCTGGAAGAGATCGCTTCTCAGCGATAAGGCCGCCCATTGTGCATTGAATTATGGTTCTCTTTTCTACTGTATTTTGTAGTTATAAGATGTGCATAGTGCAATAAAGTATTTTCATTCATTCATTCATTCAATTTTTTTTTCCCGAGTGAAATGGCCGGTATGGGGCGGCTTTTATTGACGCATTCGTTTCTATTCGCATTTATAATTTATTGTAACAAGAAATGTAAGATCATAAATCAAGCTTTGCGAGATTTTGGCAAGATTTCATTTTTATATACTCATTTTACACTATCTTTGAAGGAAAACATCGACAACTTGTGGCTGAGGTGCGAGTTTGATTCTCACAGCGGAATTAATGAATAGTCAGCAGATATTTACCTAATATTTTATTTATTTCTACTGGGTATGGGTGTTGTGGTAGACACTCGTTGTTTCTAATTAGTATACTCAAGACGAAATTACTAATTATGAGGTACCTAACTAATATTATTATTATAATATTAATATTAGACTTTTTAGTTCTAAGATGGATCACCTAAAATAATGCTAGGCGTACCGTGTTTGTTGCCCTAAGCCCCCTCGCAGACTTTGTATCGGCCGATAGTAGAGACAGAATATACTTCGGCTCGTAATGAGTATGGAGAAGTATAGCCCGTCTCAACTATCGACCGATAGAAAGTCTGCAGTCTCCGAGGGGGCTAATTCTTCACGGTATTGGTCGCGCAAGAACAGGAGTAAAATTAGTTTTAAGACTATTCTAAGTAATCCCAGCGGTCCTACTGAATAAATGGTTATTGACTTTGACTTTGATATGAGATCAGTCAGATTACTGCATGTGACTGAGTATTGGATGAATAATTTATACCTATTTATTTATATTTATAATAGGCGACAGGCTTACAAGCTATCACATAGATGAGAATCAACGTATGACCTAAGGTGTGGGCATGTGTAAAATGTATTTGGATAAACGAGTACTATTCTATAAAATTGAAACCAAGGAGTGGCGTAGTTCTTTCAATGCCATAGCTTTAAGCATAACAAGATCTTTAGAAACATCTTCTCAATAAAACCAGTTCTCTTTAATGTGTATCACACTCTGTATAATGAACCTCCATTGACATCACCCTTTTTTTTAAGCCCCGACCATAGACAAACTCCTTTGTAAATTCGCTACGAGTATCACGAGTGTAGTTGTTTAACAAGAAAAGAGGTCTGTTCATTGTAGAATGACCTCGTTACTAGATCTATAGAAATGAAATCTATTTAGTATACTCAGGAAGTTTCTGTAAATAAAATCATTTAATTTTATTTACAGAAACTAAGATACTACAATATGTACATAAAATTACAAAATACAATAGAATCAGTCAAGCTATCTAAGGATCGTCGTAAAAACGATCTATAGATAGCTCAACTGATCCAGGTCACTGCCAGTCGGAAGCGTGCCCAAAACACTGGCGGCATTGCCACGCTGAATGGCAATGCTGATTCTTTGTGCCAAAAAGTCGCCAGCTCTCGAATCACGCGACGCTTCGACCAGACGCCCTGAAAGATTTTTGAAGACGCGATGGGCCCCGGAACCCTAACCTCAGGAATTATATTATAATACTTGATGTAAATGTTTGTAATAAATAATAGTCTAATGCATCTTTTTAACACTTTAGTCCGATCAGTGCTTGAATATGGCAGCCCAATTTGGTCACCTTACTACGATATTCATACAAATAGAATAGAAAAAATTCAAAATAAATGCCTTAAAATTCTATCCTATCGTCATAATCTAGGTCGCTCACTGTCAGGTTACGAAAATAGACTTAAAAGATTTAATGTTGTTCCTTTGTCCGCTCGTAGAGAATATATTAATCTCATTTATCTTCACAAAATTCTACATTCCACTATTGACTCTGCTCTTCTTCTAGAATCTGTAAATATTAATATCTACTACAGATCTCGCAATCCACCGACTTTTGCACTGTCAATTTTCAAAAATAATGTGTCGTTTTATAGCCCTATCCCGAGAATGTGTCGCCTATTCAACGAATTGGCGTCCAAACATGATTTGGATATTTTTGACTCGCATGAAGGCCGGTTCAAGAGATGTATCCATAAAACTCTGATAATTAATTGTTTTTGTAATGTATAATTTTTACTACACTCAAGTTCTAGTTTTTAGGGTAATTTAGTTTTAGTGCTTGCAACATTTAACTCTTTTGTGTTCACATATTTTGATTACGAATCTAGAACTGATCAAATTGCTACTTAATTGTATGAACTTTATAAGATTGTAATCTGTTTTGTGATCTTTATAAATAAAATAAAATAAAATAAAATAAACCATTATTATAAGAATACCATCATCATCATCATCATCTCAGTCTGGTATCACCCACTGCTAGGTATATAGGACTCCCTTCTTTTATGCCAGTCTCCTCTATCTTGCTCCTCTCGCGTCCAAACATTTCTATCGTCGACCCAACGTGCTCTCGGACGACCCGGTCAAAGATTTACTCCACTGGCCATCACCACGTCTAGCCAGATGTCCTGCCCAACTCCACTTGATATTTATCGCTCTTTCGCCGACGTCAGAGATCTTGGTACGACGGCGGATCTCAGTATTTCGGACTCTATCTAAGAGAGTTATGCCGAGCATGGCTCGCTCCATAGCCCGTTGTGCCACTCATATTCGGTGCACAGTCTCCTTGGTGAGCGTCTATGTGTCGGCACCGTAAGTCAATACTGGGAAAAAAATAATACCAGCTTAACAAGTCTCTACCCCTGTACGCATCTTGAGATCTTGAATTCTCTGTAGGGATTCAGTCGTACCTTGGTCGTACAGTCACGGACAATAAGAAGTATACACTCCATACTTTTAAAATTAATATCACACTAAAACTAATAGATGTAGGTTAAAGAAAAAAGCGGAAATTGATTTCACAATGAACTAGTGGCGAAATCAATAAAAATACCAGAACATTGTTGGACATGTTGACCTGTACATGGGTTGAAACATTATGGAGTGTATACATCTTATTGTCCGTGACTGTACCTAATCCGAAAAATGTGGGCATTGTCCAATGTATTTGGACAAGTCTATAACATCTCCAGATCTTGAATTCTCTATAGTCATTCGTAAGCCTTCAAATGTTTTAGTAGAGTCGGGGTCAAAAGCTTGACTTTCAATCCAAGGTCTATTATTTAAATAAGGGTTCGAATCCCGGCCGTGGACAGTTAAGTATTTATTTTTCGTTTCGGATTTAGAAACCCATTTATTGTCTTCAGGTTTGTTTGAGATTGCGATATTTTTTATTTTTTAAACTCTTTTTTTATAAATAAAAACTAAAACTGCCTTTACACGATGCGATTTTTCGTTCGACGTAGAACGTGCCGACGGTGATGAGCGTCGCGCTAACTATGACAAAATTGCCGTCCGATACGACATCGTATGGGACTGCATCGTGTGCGCCTAAGCTACTGGACAAGCTACGTTTAAGATAAATGCTGTGCATAGGCATTCCACAATCGGCAACCGTTTAATCGTCACGTCCAAGACTAATCGACAGGCTGACGTCATGACAATGGATACAAAACCTGTGAGGGTCCATTGTGGCCCAAACCGACACAATGCTCCCGTTCGCCTCAATGGTCCGATACCCGCTTGAGAAACGACCAGTCACTTTAGCACGGGTTAGAGAGGAGAGGAGGGTATTGATATCATCCACGACCTCATCAAGGCCCATTTTAAACTTTCGCGACTCGAAGACATTTTAAATTTTATTACGGGACTTAATCGCGTAGGTATAACGTCGAGGTAAATAAACAAATGTTATACCTACGCGATTAAGTCCCGTAATAAAATTTAAAATGTCTCATCAAGGCCCGTCTGTGAAAGTTGCGGGTTCAATTCCCATCGTCAGACTAATGTTTGCATTATTTGAAAATATATTTCTTTTTGGTGTTTTATTATATGAATGTGGGTAGGTACCCATATTTTGTCTATGTATTTACATAAAATTATATACGTAATTATACCTAATTATCAGTCGTTTTAGTACCCATAATACAAGCTCTGCTTACTTTAGGACTAGATGATGCTATGTGACAAAGTCTTATTATTTTGTTAAACCAAAAAAATACCTTAAAGATTACACAGTATAATAATAATAATAAAAGCCTTTATTCAGATTTAAATAAACTACAGTTTGACTTATTACTAAAAAACACTACTGAACTAGTCGACAGCTGTATCTGTTTGCCCAAATTTGGCAAAGGCCTCTTCCAACGATTTCCACGCTTCTCTTGATCTGGCTATTCTGGACCATGTGTGGCCCGCGACAGATTTTATGTCGTCCTCCCATCTTTTAAATTGTCTCCCACGTTTTCTTTTCCGAAAGATTACACAGTAAAGGTGTTTAAAGAGGTCAGTTTGAATCAGAAGTTAAGCGACTTTTAAGTCAAAAACTAGTGTTTGAGGTACATTTGATCCGTTGAAAAACTCAAGGAAACAGCGATAAGGGTGATTAATTGGTTAAGTTGAATTCAATGAAAACGGAAACACTGCCGATATTTTCACGGGTCGGATTATCTTTATTGATCTTTTGTTAGATTTATTTTAAGTCGTAATTGTTAGACCCCACTTTCTATCGGCCGATAGTTGAGACGGAATATACTTCGGCTCGTAATGAGTATGGAGAAGTATAGCCCGTCTCAACTATCCGCCGATAGAAAGTCTGTAGTCTGCGAGGAGTCTTAGGGCCTGTTTAGATACTAGTTTTAATTCTGTTGTTCACAAAATTTTAGTAACAGACACGTTCTCATGAATTAGGAGCGTTGGGACCACTTCTCAATTTGACTAGCTGATAAGACCAGTTCGCTATACGAGTAGGACCAAATCTCGATAAGACTACATCACATTTGGTCTAGATCGCGATTGGTCCAGTTCGCAATGACCATCTTTTAAGGAATCATGTGTGACTTGAATTCATCAATGAATAGAGACCACCTGCCCACAATTTTCGTATTCAAACCTATCAACATAGTTTCTTTCATGTTTTTAGATGTAGGTAAGTTCAAACGAGAGTTACAGGTAGGTAGGTTAGTTCGTATGAATAGTAGCAAACTCTATGACAGAGTTTATAGCTCACCTAAAGGGGTAGGTATAGAAATCCTCTTCGATAATCCCGTGCTTTGGGGATTTTATGACATTTTGTCTAAAAATCTGCCTCCATTCGGATGAGATGCTCAGGGGATTTTTAGAATATAAAGGTCTAAAAATCCCCGACCTCCATCATGATACAAAAACTGTATTCACCAAGCATTTGGTTTGGGGTCGCGAGTTCATGATGCACTAATATTCAAACCATGCGAAAAAATCCATTAAGGCTATGATTCAAACCCTAATTTCCCTCTACACGGTTCCTATGACTAAAACGAAGAATCTTAATCAAATTCAACCCTCTTTCGAAGAATGTCATCGAAATAATTTAAGCAAATAAGGTACAGTCTACTTAACTGCCGGCGCCACCCCCGCTTAGTAACTCTTAGTAAAGAAAACAACAAAACTGGAATTTGCATAAATTAAAGAGCTTTATGCTACATACAGATAGTACAGTTCTTGTGACATACCTAGACTTATTGTCGACTAGCTGTCCGTCACGGTGTTACCCGCGGTCTCTCGGGAAAAGCGTCGCATTCCCGGGATAAAATATAGCCTATGTTACTCGGGGATAGTGAAGGATTCTAATAGTGAAATAATTTTTCAAATCGGTCCAATAGTTTCGGAGCCTATTCAATTCAAACAAACAAATAAGTATTTCCTGATTTTATAACTAGTGTAGATAATTCTGATATATTGAATCAAACACGTTTCTACCAACACACACTCAAAAGTTTCGTCGGTCATAATTGTTAGTTGTCTGTGGTGTCAGGTTTGTAAACTTCTGATCACTAAATAATAAAAAATAAAAATGACATTCTGCTACAAATAAATATTTTACAAATTAATTAGGTACTTTATTAACCCTTAATGCAGGCGGTATGATAATTCGGATTAACGTGTTTTTTTTCTAATTATGACGACATCGAAGTTTCTTAATACGCAAAACCAACAGTCACAAACAAGGTAGGTAATCGTGATCCCATAGTGAGTCCTACCTAGGATTGAAATCCCTCTGAGGTATTTTGTAATTAGAACAAAGGAATGTGGAGTGGAATGCAGTGGACTAGCTGTCATCTCTATCTGCAAGCGGAGATACCTTTTGGCAGTTTACGAAGTGTGCTAACGACTCAAGCAGCTCACGCGAACATGATCACGTGACGCGTTTGTTCTATCTTCAGGATTTTATGTTTTCAGAGAGAGTTTCAATTATTATTCAAGGCGTATCAAGTTAGAATGTTTGGATTTATTATTTGATAGAAACTGTCATAGGGGATGTAACTCAGTGGTAGAGTGTCTGCTTCGCATGCTGAAAGTCCAGGGTTCAAATCCCTGCATCTCCATAACTTTTTGCAATACTTAAATTGATTACGATATTTTAATCTAATTATCACAAAAATAAATCTGGATCATTCCTTCAAAAAACTTGCACTTTGGTTCAAAATTGAACATTAATATTGTTAAATAAGTATTGTCATAATCATAAATTTTTTTAATATTATTACGTAAGTTCAGTCAGCAACAAAAGCCACCTCAAAAAGTCCAACTGTTAATCGACCAGATGGACTTTTTAAAATGGCTTTTTTCGCTAACTAAGAAAAAATAAAGTTGTACTAAGAAATTATTACGAACCAAGACTTTATCTTGAAATATTGTCAAAATTTTGGTCATGATGGATTACGGAAATATTCAGGTTTGTGAAACATGAAATGGTAATCAACTTTCGTCACTGACTGTACAACTATTGGCCTTGACCCACATTTTATTGAGCACTAAGTACCACCAACTGGTATGGTTACCCCCCTGCAGTACAAACCGCCTTACAGAGGGGGTTACGAATTGGTGACGCTGACTGTACAGTGCCACAAACTTATCTGGACCGGTGGCCAAAAGAGGAACTAACGAATTTAATATGAAAATTTATTTTTCTGCCAACAATAAATGCGATAACAGGTCAGTTAAGTTTGTAGCACTCTACATACAGTTATAAATACCTACTTTTTTGAACCTTTTCGTCCCACTTCTGGCTAAGGCCTCCCCCAAACTCCTCCAATGGTCTCTATCCTCTGCCACGTTCGCACGTTCCATCAATCAAATATATACCTACCATATAAAAAAAATTGTAAGCCGCTTTATTCAGCAAATGAGAATATAAACAACAGTTGGTAAACAAAATAAGAAATAAGTCAATATTGCGTAGGTAATGGAATGCAGAACATTACCCTCCAAGTTCTCTCATTTTAATATTTGCTTGAGATATTCCGACACGGTGGAGAATTTAGCGGATTTATATTAAAACCAACGTATGAATCCTTTTATGTAATTGTATAATGAAATAGCATTTGAAATAGGTTACAAATAGGTTACGCCTTGGCCCTGTACACGCACACACACACTTAAACAGTCGTGGCCCTGTTTACGAGATGAAACTTTTTTAATTTTATAAAAAATGTTTATATGCTAAAAAGTTTTGATACTTTACGACAGCGTTTTCACATTATCCGATCCGATATCGGTATAGGACGCCGATACGACAATTGGGGGCAAGTAAAATGAATCGTGATCGGATAATGTGAAAACGCTCTAAGTCACTTGAGTTTGCTAAATATTCTGTTATAAAACACAGGTAGTAGGTAAGGTAGGTAAACGAGAACAATAAATGAACCACAAAAACGAATGAAACTAAATCGATTAAATTTCTGTTTTGTAACAAGATATTCACAAAAAAGTGTTATCGATAGAGAGCGATAGCCGTGAACCATTTATCAATTAGATTATGATGATCGTTGCAAAACGACACAGTTCATTGAGCAATACTAACTAGTGTTTTTTCTTGGTTAGAAATATGTTTTAGGCTAGCAAGATATTATTCTAGGGTAAATCATTCCCTATTAGATCGAGTCCCCAATACCGAAATTCGCAAGCGGACTAAAGTTCAAAACGTCAGCAAGCGAATATTGGGGCTCAAATGGAGTTGGGCAGGACATGTGGCCAGGTGTGGTGATGACAGGTGGAGCAAAGAAACTGAGTGGTAGCCTAGAGACGGAAAAAGGAGTGTCGGTCGTCCACATACAAGATGGGTCGATGACAATGTAAAAACCGCAGGTCGTACATGAGCAAGACTGGCTCAGGATAGAGGCGAATGGCAAAAGCGAAGAGAGGCCTATGCCCAGCAGTAGGCTTAGTAGGGCTGATGACGATGAAATAATACCAAATTCTATAGTACTAAGAATCATTGGTGCTATTGGAAATTACCTAAATTTAAAATAAAATACAAGATGATAAATTAAAAAAAAAAATTGAGGTTCAATTAGTAATGGCGAAAAAAGAAACAATAATGAGATTAAATCTCTTTTTTGTTTTTGAAAAAAAAATTGCGACTAATATTCCGCCAGTAGCTTTGTTTTATTACATTAGCCATGCCCGCCCGATAAATACTCATACAACAGTTAAATCTTGAAAAATATTGCATATAAAAACCCATTATAATAATACCACCACCGAGTCAAATCTCTTTATAAACGGGGATATAAATAATAAGATGGTCCACCCTATGCACGCATGGGAAATGCAAACACCAGGGTAGACTCATTATAGAGATACCTATAATCCTTGTCCCTAATTTGACAAACAGACAACCCTATAGAATCCCATTCCAGGTAAATATTTGCTTTTTTTTCTAAAGTCCAACCTCGCACCAATTAACATGTTTTTTTATTGAATATTGTTAGTTCTATGGAAATGAATGCAGCTGTTAGTAGGAAGTTTATTCAACTCTAGGTTGAACTCTATAATATCCCATTATTTATTTATTGAATTAAGCTCGCTACTGAACTCCCAGGCACAATTTACATATTAAAAAAAGGTTTTTGTAGCATAAGTAGGCATCGTATAAGAGTCTAAAAGCAAAATTTACGAAACCAAACCTAAAACATAACCTCAAACAAACAGAACAATTCAATCAAGGCAGTAATCAAAACAACGTGTATAAAGAGAACAAATGGTAGGTCCCGTCTTGCCCAATCGTCCATTCAGCACGCGGTTGGGCCATAAAATTAAATAAATCCGTTATTTTTCAGTGTGAGCCGGGCCCTCGGTCAATCGGCCGGCACGATAACGGCCCACATTTGTAAAGATTTTGCGGCCCACGCTGCCCACTATTCCTTGCTGGCCATACGGTGGTGGTAGGCATTTGAATCTCATAGACATGTTATAGCTACTTCGATTTACCTTAGTAATTGATTTTCACATAGACTTAAGATACATACATTAGTATAGGTACCTACTTCACCTGAATAAAACAATTTCGCTGGCATGGCGGAAAAATACCTAGATGGGACAGCTTGCATGAGTGTTCACAAAAATCAGCATTTAAATAATATTTAATTTAAATGGTTTGATAATGATGCTCAGAAGTGTTCCCGAATCACTTATTTACAAATAGGTGGGTAGGTACCTACACATAGGTAAAACCAAGCCAGACTGATAATTCATCATCATCATCTCCCTGCCCTTCTCCCACATTATGTGGGGTCGGCACCATGTGTTCTTTTTCCATTCTCCTCTATCAGCCGTCATCTCAACACTCACTCCTTTCTTACTCATGTCATCCTTCACACAATCCATCCATCTTTTCTTTGGCCTACCTCTACTCGTAAATCCATCAACATTCATACCAGACTGATAATTCATTAGCACATATTCATATTTATTTACAGAAACTAAGCTACTACAAACAAGCTAATCAAGTTATCTAAGGATCGTCGTAAAAACGATCTATAGATAGCTCAACTGATCCAGGTCACTGCCAGTCGGAAGCGTGCCCAAAACACTGGCGGCGTTGCCACGCTGAATGGCAATGCTGATTCTTTGAATTAGCACATTAATTATTATTTCTTCAAATTCCACGTGACTGAAAAAAAAGTCAAAATATCTCTGTTGCCTGTCGTAACTTTTCCTAACTCTACATCATAAGCCGAACAGTAGCCAGTAAGGCTAAGCCGCGAATAAATGAAAATTGATTTTAAGATTGCGTTGCCCCAGCGGCCGACACGTTGACAAATAATATGGCCTTAGCGAGTTGTATTAACTCTCCTTGGCCTTGGTAGTATCAAGACATCTTGTTCGGACTTTTTATACAATCATGAATTTGAAAAGAGAACATTATTTTTTTTAAATCCTCTTATTTATTTGCCTGTATTTTTTAAAGCTTTTAATTAACTTGCATTTTTTTTTTAGTTTGTATTATAAGTTTATCCGGGTCACATCTTGCAAGCTCAATTTGACCCACTTCCCGGTGTCCGATTGAGCTGAATTTTGATACACTTATGAGTTTTCGGTGACAATGCACTATTACCTATACTGACGTGATGATGGAGTCAGGAGCTGTTCAACGGAACTCCTTAGAAACTAGGCCGGTTGAGTTGAAACTGGGTTTGTAGATCAAGTATCATCTAAAATTTTAAAATATTATGATTGCGAGCTGATCCGATTATGGAGAACGGAACTCTTCAGAAAATAGGTGAGTTCAATCAGCTCAGCTCACGGTAACCTATTAAAAGCTTGTAATAGTTGAATTTTTTTTCAACAAAACTTATTTTAATACATCAATCATATATCAATCTACTCTTAAAAATACCTCTACCATCTGTACTCAATATTGGGCTGAAACACGAAGCAAGTACCTACGATACCTAGATAAAAGATAATTCGTGTTTTTTTATCGAAACAGAAAAAGTGTATAAAAAGAGGGGTAAACCTATCGTGAGTGGTTCCACCTGCGACGTCACTCATCTGCATCACAACGCTCTTGATGGATATTTAAACGCAGTTTAAACGCTGTTTTTCATTGAGCTCATTCTTTCTCGTTTAAGCGCAGTTGGCCCAAAACACCGATATTCGGGACTTTTTTATAAGTTACTAGCTGACCCGCGCAACTTCGTCTGCGCATTATTAGGAACAAAGTAGAGGAGTTTTGAGTGAATTATCACGTACCTTTATCCTACCCTTTTTTCCGACGTTTTACAGCGTCCTAAACGTCGGAAAAAAGAAAGAATAACAATAGGTACCTTCGTGATTTATAGGTACTTATACTTACCCTGTTTAAAATAAGAATTATATCTCCAAATCACGAAAGTTTAAAAAGTTCGGATGTTTTGATGAATGGGAATGGTACATGTTACATGTTTATCATTAATTTTAAAATCATTTATCGTGCAAATTAAAAAAAAAATAAAAAAAATCTGGCGTGCAAAAAGTGGCCCCGGGCGGTCACCCATCATCTTTATGGCGGCGCCCAGGGTTGCTTAACTTTTTTTCCCATACAAACTTGCAACCCTTATTTTCAAGCCCCCTTATGATTATTTAAAAAAAAAAGTAGCCTATGTCCGTCCCTGGGGTATAATCTTTATCCATGCCAAATTTCAGCTTAATCTGGTCAGCGGTTCTTGAGTTATAAGTGGTGTAACTAACACGACTTTCTTTTATATATATAGATTTATTTTACCGTCATCTTTCTTCTGCTAACATTCAATTACTTTCTCTAAATAACGATGACTATGTATATCTCGAGTTCCCAATACTGAGATCCGGAGACGAACAAAAGTCATGGACGTAGGTATACGGGTAATGAAACTCAAGTGGAGCTGGGCAGGACACCTGGCAAGACGTGGTGACGACAGGTGGTGTAAAAAAAAAAAAGGATGACAGAATGGTGGCCTAGAACTGGCAAGAGAAGCGTCGGACGTCCAGCAGCGAGATGGGCGGACGATATTATTAACGTCATAGGCCGACAGTGGCTCAGGCTGGCACAGGACCGGGAAGAATGGCAAAAGCAGAGGGAGGCCTATACCCAGCAGTGGTTGAAGTCGGGCTGCGGATGATGATCATGATGTATATTTCTCATTTCGACTACCTACCTAATACTCTTCATACTTACAGTGAGTATTCTTACCTATATGCGGCGATGGTCTTGCAACCTGTCACGTATGGAATACTAACTTCTGCAAGATGTGTGCATGTATCAAATATGTAGGTATTTGGATATGCCTCTGACTACCCCCTTAGACATCTTCGAAAGATCTGGAATATAAAAGATCTGAGGCTCCCGCGCCTTGGGGATACAGTCGTGACCCTGTTTACGTGTTTACTCTTCATACTTACGTATTAGCCGCTCAAAAAAAAAACAATGAGATATGGGTGAAAAAAGAGTGGACACGGAGACGACGAGTGATAGGGGAGAGTGGAGGAAGAGAACATGTTGGGCCGACCCCGCATAAGCGGGACAAGGGCTGGCAAATAATGATATTAGCCACTCAAAAAAACTTAGTAGGCAGGTTATGCTATTAATTCGGTGAGAAAAACTACTAGATGGATGATAGTGACTTTCAGAGTGGCGTCATACAATTGTTTTTCCATAACACGCTTTCGACGGAAAATTATATTGATAATTTTATAAAATCACAATATGATTTGTGCACTCTGCATTCTGTAATGACATTAAAAGAGCCACCCCAAAAATGTTTAGCAGCATCCCCATCGGATATTAACCCCCAAACGTAATCACGTCATTCACCATTCTCCATCTAACCGTCCATTTTTTACAACACAACTCATTACACATAAAATTCCCACGTATTTTATTCAATTTAGTCTTTCTTTCACAATTAGTTT
Source organism: Epirrhoe alternata (assembly GCA_963565295.1). Taxonomy (NCBI): domain Eukaryota; kingdom Metazoa; phylum Arthropoda; class Insecta; order Lepidoptera; family Geometridae; genus Epirrhoe; species Epirrhoe alternata. Next base: position 2,342,534 of record OY751381.1, on the reverse strand, counting down.
TTAATCTAATGCGTTCACGCTGCATAATTTCTTCGTTCTATTTTTGAATGAGCGTGCCATTGAATTGCCGGTTCGAATTTCAAAAGATTTGGCGCGCATTTACTTTGTTCATTCATCTCATTGAGAACCTAACAACCTTTTTTATTCTTGGAAGGTTAGTAAATTTCTATTTATTAAACCTGTTCTTGCAATTGTTTTCTTTTTGTCCAAATTGGTCCACAAACTCTTGCAGGCATAACCCCCAAAATCTGTAGGTATTTATTTTTTAAGTAGGTACTTATTTGTTATTTTTATGTGCAACAAAAGTATTAAAACAATATTTCTAATGGACAATAAAATAATATGGAGAGAACCGCACCTCCCTCGTAAGTAATTCAAGCTCTAACCCAATCAAAACAAGGTTTATTTTGCATTTCCACTGCGGCAAGTTAGAAAACAAGAGGGCAATACGTGTGTATGACGTTATGAAATAAAATTGAAGAGAGGGCACTCCACACGATCTAATTAAATGATAAGTACTATCTTATATTAATGTCCTTGGAGATCTTCATAGTCTAGGACTAAACGGTCATTCAGAGATAATTAAAAGCTTAGGAAGACCGGTATTTGAATAGAAATTTTATTTGAGTGCAAACTTTTTGTTGGGATTTTTGTACTCAGGTAGACTAACCTACCTAATTCATTAAAGAATATTATCTACTATATAAAAATAAGTCGGGTTTTCCTTCCTGACGCTATAACTCCAGAACGCACGAACTGATTTCTACGGTTTTGCGTTCGTTGGAAAGGTCTCGGGCTCCGTGAGGTTTATAGCAAAGAAAATTTCTTGTGGCGAAACGGAGTTCGCAGGGTTTGCTAGTCTACTATATAAAAATAAGTCGGGTTTTCCTTCCTGACGCTATAACTCCAGAACGCACGAACCGATTTCCACGGTTTTGCATTCGTTGGAAAGGTCTCGGGCTCCGTGAGGTTTCTAGCAATGAAAATTCAGGAAAAATCTGGTGGCGAAACGGAGTTCGCTGGGTTTGCTAGTTATTTATATAATTATTCACGCACCTAGGTTTTCACCGACAAATATTTTTCGAATCGTATTTAGTTACGGAAAAAAATTAAGTTAAATGCATTGGATCCATGAAGTTCTAACGTTTTACGAAAACAAGTTTATTTTATTATACGAATCATGTAACAGCATCAGGTCAAAAGTACCCTAAACCGACGAGCATGTATGAAGAATGTAATGAGAGTGAATGAGGCGAAAGTTGTGTGTCAGGATCGTAGCGACTGGAGATCCGTGCTCTCTGCCTGCCCCTTTGGGAAAGAGGCGTGATTTTATGTATGTATGTAAATGCACCTTTCCTAACAGTACTTAGTCTAGCTTGTTGAACATTTGAAGGCTCCCAGCCCATCTTTAAAGACGCTAAGCCATGATGGATGTCTTCAATCAGCTTAAGGCCTACGTCACCATAGGCAACTCATTCTAACTACCTATTAGGTATTTGATTCGTTATTTAATAATATTGAAATAGGTATAGGCCCTTACTAATAAAGTTTTTTTCTTTCTTTCTTTCTTACTATCGACGTACAGTAGTCACAACGCATCTTTAGCTCTTTGGAGTAGCTGCGCAGAACCCATTTTTGATGACGCCTAAAAGACGAAGACAGCGTTGTATAGCTGCCTCGCTCACTCGCTCAATAAACACATAAAGTTTTGTCATGCATAAACTAAAAGTATGATTATTCCTAGGTGCATGACATAACTTTATTTTAAGTTTATTGGTAAGGGCCATAATGAATAGGTGGGTACTCGCTAAGTATTAAAAGAATAGCCAATCCGTCTAAACACCAAGTTCGTAAACAGTCGCCGAATATTTCCCTAATTCCAAACAAATCGGTAATTTATACCACAAATAAAGCTTATATCAACTGTTTATTAATGTGTGATTCTTGATAAAATGCTAAATGTGGTAAATAATCCGCCTTAACCCCTCAACGGCGGCGTGACTTACAAAACCGTGCTTTCTCCGTTCTCACGGCACTTAAGCTGTAGGGTTGTCGAGGTCGAAAAGACCGGATACTAGCTACGAAACCCGATAAAAAAACCTCACTTAATCAACTAGAAATAGCAAACTAGATTATCTGAATAAGCTGTTGGGTTGTCGAGGTCGAAAAGACCGGATACTAGCTACTGAAAAAATGCCCGGATCAAAATAAAAAAACCGCACATAATCAATTAGGTAAAAATAGAAAACAATAGATTACTTATCTGAATTTTCTAACACCGTGAACATTGTCTCAGTTTTACTTTTACATGTAGTAGATACTTTTATATATAGTTTTAAAATTCATTCAACACCATTTTGATTCAACTGTTATGACTGATACTTTTGACAGTGAAAGCCCCCTCGCAGTCTGCAGACTTTCTATCGGCCGAAAGTTGAGACGGACTATACTTCTCCATACTCATCACGAGCTGAAGGATATTCTGTCTCAACTATCGGCCGATAGAAAGTCTGTAGTCTGCAAGGGGGCCAATCCAAAATTAAATATAATGTAAATAAAATCATGCTGATAATATCGGGAAAAGCAAAGCCGGACGTCCACAACCCTAGCTCCTGCTATATTAATCTTTATTTATTTTGCGGTTTAATGTACGCCGTGCGTAATGGAGCATAATCTTTGGTTCGTATTAACACCAGGATAAAAGATTGGGGGTCAAAACGACCGCGTCACGTCATATTAGCTAGGGATTATCAAGTTCGCTTTGTGATAGAATTTTAGAAAGTATCATAAATTCATAATTTTATTTTATCCTACCTAGTAAGTAGTTAGGTAAACTCGTAGAATCGACCCTAGTACTTACATTAAATTGATGTAAGTAAGAAATAATACTTAGGTAGGTAACCTTGGTAATATTTATGATGACCTCTGTGGCCCAGTGGGTGAAAGCCCGCTTGAGACGCAGAAGGTTGCGGGTTCGATCCCCGCTGCGGGATAAATGTTTGTATTCACTTTTTAAACTCACACGATTTAAACTCATTTTTGTTTTAATAACGGGACGAGATCGCGCATAGGTTTTCGATAATATTCGAACTATTATCTTACCTCGAAGTTTCGATCGGTGCAACCCGATCTCGTCCCGTTATTAAAACAAAAAAAAATGTTTGTATGATCTGCAAATATTTATCTCGGGTGTTTCTATGTATAATATGTATTATTTACAAACAAAAAGTATAAGTAGTACTTATATCAGTTATCTGGTTCTCATAGTACAAGCTTTGCTTAGTTTGGGGCTAGATGATGCTGTGTGAAATGTCCAGCATTATTTATTATATAAAATATAAGATTCGAAGCACACATAAATCTTTGCATTCGACGTTTTGTAGAGCATTTGAACGGCATCTAACTCAAGAGCGCTTCAACCATTAGCGCATTAAGCCACACAATAGAACATGCGTCGGTCGATTGTACCCCCAAATGTAGTGTAGACCACATTACCTTACTGTTTATTTGTGACGCGTGCGAATACGTTCACACTAGATTATTATGATAAAATTATTCTTAGAACGTATTTTTTACCGACAAAAACGGAGGACGTTCTCAAGTAAAGATAAGAAAGTAAAAAATAAAGAGAAATAAATAATAAAATAAAGAGAATAAAGAGAAGGGGGTAATAAAGAGAAGTGTAAAGATAGTTGTAAGATTTAATAAAAAAAAAAAAAAAAAAAAAAAGTGGATGCGTAGGTATACATATATTTTTTATTTCGGATATGTTGGATATAAAACTTGGATCGTGGCCTAGTCCTTGAACTACCTACTGGCCCTATAGGTACCTATAGGTAAGGTTAATAATAGGTAAGGTAATGTTGGTACCTACAGTCGCCAATAACTAATAATATAATGTTGGACTTTTCACACAGCGTCATCTAGCCCCAAAGTAAGCAGAGCTTGTGTTATGGATACTAAGATGACTAATATACTACTTATATAATTTTTGTTTGTAAATACATATCAATATTATACGTAGGTACCTACATAGAAACACCCAGACCCGAGACAAATATTTGTAGATCATAGGTACAAATATTGGTCCCACCGCGGGGATCGAACCCTTTTTCTTCATGATAATCGTGCTATGGGAAATGCGTACCTTTCTATGTTTATTTTTAACCGACTTCAAAAAATGGTGGGGGTTCTCAATTCGCCTGTATGTTTTTTTTTTTTTTGTATCTTGTTACGCGATTACTCCGCCAATTGTGGACCGATTTTCAAAATTATTTTTTTGTTTGAAAGGGCATGCTCTCATATAAATTTTATTCCTGAGGGTTTGATAGTTTTCCCATAAAACTCTAAAAACCTTCCCTCCTAGCCATTGTAAATCGAATCGACATGCATTATGTCAAATTGACGCTTTACTAATGCCAGGAACTCACGTGCCGCGAAACTTGACATAAAATGTATGCAGTTTTGGTAATTAATGCCCTTCGACGCCGGTGGAGCCTAAGCATTATCTGTCTATTTGATTTCTTTTTCTTATTTAGATTTTTATGTATGGCTTATTGATTCCCTGAGTCACGCCGTGTGTAGAGTCGAACATTGAAGTCGGTTTTTCTTTTAGTTTTAAAACGTAATTATGTTAAGTGAAAATAGTACTATACTACCTATATAATAGTCCTAAATCTGAAGATATGTATAGAAGATTGAAAGACATCAAATGAACTTTGTGCTGACCTCGAGCGAGCGAAGCCAGAGACGGAAGCTAGACAACTCTGGTTTCAGATATCGGACCTACACTGTAATTGTTCGTAGAATCGAAGCAATATTAAGCTTTGCTTTATTTACAGCAATACCAGTTGCAAGAATTGATCATTGATGTGCCTGAAATATATAAATAAATAATGCTGGACTTTTCACAGCATCATCTAGCCCCAAAGCACAAAATACAGAGAGGAACTTAAAAAAAGTTGAGCTACAGCAGGTACCGGCAAAAGTAACAATTACCTTATTTTGACTTGATAACCATCATCTTCGGTAGTATAGTGGTAAGTATCCCCGCCTGTCACGCGGGAGACCGGGGTTCGATTCCCCGCCGGAGAGTTCTTTTTGCCTGTGCTTTTTTATTAATTTTTTTAACAGAGGCCACTTAAATAGAGAGCTCAAGTCAAGGTAAAGAATTCTAAACAGCTGATTTCCTTGCGCAGTTTTATTTCGCCGATCAGATCTTCTATTTTATAGAAAAATCCATTGATCCTCGACTTTGGTATGAACCCACGACCTTCAGATTTGAAATCCAGGCTATCCCACTTTGCCAACACGGCTCTTTATTTCTTAGACAAAGGTTAATAACGAAGTCTGAACCCATGTTCAGATTATAATTTTTTGTAATTTTTTATACCTAGTAAGTAAGTAAGTTCGTATGAGTCAGTGGCCAACTCTGGTGACGGAGTTTTTAGGCCGCCTTAAGGCCTCCGTCATAGCTTAACGACTTAAATAGCCGGGACCGACAATTTAACGTGCCCTCCGAAGCACGGAAGCGCTCAGATGAAAATGCCACTGGCGGTAACCCATCCACTTACAGACTGTTTCGAACGTTGCTTAACTTCGACGATCTATCAAGAACGACTAAGCAAGCACGACCACGAGCGCTTCATATACCTAGTGATATTTCACTACTAGGGTTCTGTGGCCGAGCGGTAAAGCACTCCGGCTTTTGGAGGATCGTCTGATCGATGCGGGTTCGAATCCCGTCGGAATCCAAAATTTTGATAAGACTTTTCATCTGTTCAGATTAGTCCATAGAAGAAACCTTCGAAATGTACCTAACTCTATCGTTCCTGTGTCTATGTGATTCATGATAGAAGTGTTCATCATGCCTGCTCTAAGCCGTCATGTGTCTATGTGAGGCATGAAATGGCCACACGTGCCGCCACGCGACTCCGCCTGGCTATCGCGGCATCTCTACTCGGGTGCATGTGACGCTTGGGGTCGTAATGACCACAATTTCCGAAAGCGCAATCTATGCCATGCCCCATTTGAAGTGTTAGTTTTGATTAAAAAGTTTTAAGCGTGCTTCTGTTCGATCATGGGCACAAAAGATTAAATATTGAAAGGGAACTTAATGGATCAAATGTGAGAATTTCGATACCTTACATAACACTAAAAATAACTACCTTCTAGCTTCTGCGCCATTCATTTTACGCACATGGGGCAAGCTACGATCTAAGTACAATCTAATCTACATCTTATGCGAGGTTCAGTCTTCTCGGTCCACTGGTTAGAACGTGATTGGCTTGTGTGCCAATCATACAATACATACAAACATTAAAATTTCAACATTGCTAAGAAGTGGGATGATAATGACCCATGGTCTCAATAGTAAGTAGGTAAGTATTTAAAACATAGGCTACCCAAACCCTAACCTAAATTCTGAGAGGTAAAAGACTATAAAAGCTTTAGATAGACTTATTAATAAAATAAAAACCCATTCAGAGCATCCCGACGAGACAACTCAATGATAACATTAATAACCCGCACATACCTGCATACCTTCGCTCCCTCATTTGTACAGCCAACATTTTAATAAGCGCATTTTTACATGTCGCTGATAAAGTACAAAAACAGACGTTTTACGAAGTTAATGGTTCGTGAGGAATCACTGTGGTGGTTGCTATATTTGTTCCCTACAGTATAGCTCGTAGAAAAATTCTTCTGAAAGTTAAGAGAGGATAAAGCAAAATTGAGTGTCACTAGCTTATTAATGACTTATCTCCACTCCAACTTACAAAAAAGGATTGATACTCTAGCTGTAGCAGCTGTAGGTACCTTTTTTACACCGTCAGAAAATCCAATATGGATACCCTGCCGCCGTGGGGACAGGGGTTATGTCGGACTCTCACCGACTAAAACCTGACGTATGGCCGGCCTCCATGCATATCAAGGGGCTCCGGGATCTCCACTACTACGCTCTCAGACACACAACATCAATTCAAACTGAGACATTTTGTTTTCAACATAGCTCTACCATAAAACGTCATATTTCACAAAATATGACGCGCAGACGTGGAAGACCTAGGATGAGATAGCGGGACGAGCTGGACTCTCACCCGAGAACTTGGCCTGTTGCTGCGTTAAATCACGAAGAGTGGAAGAAGGGAGGCCTTTGCCCTGCAGTGGGACAACACGGGCTAAATAAAAAAGAGTACCTTGACGTAACACAGTTCTTACTAGTACGGGAGGTAGTTTCTCCAACTGTATGCCTACCGCCAATTTGTAAATGTACCTAGCCATAATCTCAAAAGTTTAAATGTTTTTGTTTTAATAACGCGACGAGATCGCGTAAAGGTTTTGGATCGTTATTAAACAAAAAATAGTCTAAATCGTGTGAGTTATTAAAACAAAAATGAGTTTAAATCGTGTGAGTTTAAAAAGTTTATGTAGTGTTCTCAAAGTAATTGTCAGTAGGTAGGTAAGTTTGTGTCAGAATGCTAAATTAAATTTCGAATTAGGTAAGTAGGTATACCTCTGTAACAATGTTTGCTCAATACAGTTTTTATTTTTATTTATTATTTATTTATTTAATAATAATAGCTCTACCTGAGATAACTAGCTCGTTCGAACTTGTTCACATTTCTGGGTGATTAAACAAAAGTCTATTGACACAATCCCGCAGCATACAGAAGCGGACCCTGTCTTCAGAATTTTAATTAAATTGTTCAGTTGAATTGGCTTTATGAAATCGATGATGTTTCTGCGATTTAAACTCACGTTATTAAATAAGTTACATTCCAAACAAAGTAGGTATGTTCTTATTGAAAAGCTACGCATATCACTGCACTGTATGAATATAATACATGTGCAAACATGTATAATATTCAAATTTCACAGTTTGAATATTTTCTATACTAAGTACCTATATAAATTATAAACGTGAAAGTAACTCTGTCTGTCTGTTTGTTACCTTTTCACGTCCAAACCACTGAACAGATTAGGCTGAAAACTGGCATGGATAAAGGTTGTATCCCAGGGAAGGACCTAGGCTACTTTTTATCCCGAAAAAATCCCGAGGGACCGCGGGTCACACCGCGGGAGCGCAGCTTGTACACTATATATTAAAATTATATTCTTAGTTAGGTAATCATTTGATAAGTATCATTTGAACCTAGAACTTGTGTTATGGGAACAATGAGACTGAACGACTGAACCCATTATACATAAAAAACACCCGAGATTTTATTTTCAGATCATACATACATTTGGCACGCGCCGGGAATCGAACCCGCAACATTAGAGCCTAGTTTTTAGAGTTTTATAAAATTCAAATTCAAACCTTCATAGAAGTAAACAATGAAGTCTTACTTTTAAAAACGAGAAAATAAACTTAATATTCTGAACCCAGACACAAGCACTACAATTAGCCAGGTCTTCACCCACTCGCTTCCTGCAATTAAAAACGTCTAATAGATAATTAGTTCTGTTGTATCAGCTCGCCCACTTGTCAAGAGGTTGCGTTGCCAACACTCGATTTTTCACCCGATTTTCGAACCGATTTATCGGATAATATCAACACTGTTTGCTCACGCCTTATTTACTAACGAAATTATTTATTTATTTATTTATTTACTTGAGTAACTACATATTTATCATAATATTGTGCCTGAAAACCTTAATAGGTTTGAGTAGGCACTCACATTCGTCTTAACTAATAGGTAGGCTTAGGTAGGTAGGTGTTTAGCTAACAATTTGTGCAACACATCACTAAAACTGTACAGCAACCAAGATCAAGAACCAGACCAATTCGTGTTGGGTGGGACACTAATAGCTCATACGAACTTTATTTTATAAAAATGTCATCTTACGATAATTTAGTTAATGTTAACATAAGCAAGTAGAAACCTATGGCCTCTGCCTACCTCTACGGGAAAAAGGCCACAATGTTAGTCATTGAGTAAAACCTTAATGCTCCACAGAGGTCGTCAATTGCAATACGAGTAGAAATATTGATTTATTGACAAATTGTACTGTTTAAAGTTAGTACATAAATATAAAAACAATGGTTAAGTACATCATTACAGTTTAAAGTAGGTTACATTCATTTTTACACGTTCAAAGACTCATCCAAAGTGATATATTGAAAACTTAATATTATTAATGTATTATTATATTTTATTTATTAAATTGGAATTCAATACATAACCTGCCCTAATTTAGTTTAAGAATACTTTCGTAGAGGGTCTACGAGGTTGCTACGACTGGCGAAGCGTTGAACAAAAAAGTGACAAACAACAAATCGGGCGGTCTGTACAGTTTTACCGAGTATTCTATAGATATCTAGTACAAATTGAGGGCAATTAGAAGGCAATAAATTGCCATAACTCTCTATTGCGTCTCCCGAGGGCGTCATCAATGGCTAATTTATCGTTTTTCTTGTTAGTGATGGTGTCAGCTTTGTGCTTGATTGTACCCAGGGTGCTACTCAACTAAATCATGCTACTCTCTGGTCAAGAGTAGGTGATTAAGTAGGTTTGATTATAATACCCCAACAAGATTGCGCTCTAGTTACAGATTACACAAGGATATACAGGGTGTAAAAAGACAACTACCGAAAACTGAGGGGTTACAATCAGACCATGATTCTAAACATATAATGCGAAAAAAAACGCAAAAAAATATTTTGACTTAGCTTAGTCAATTTATGTTATTTTCGGTTATTTACTACTATTACAACATAATAAGACCATACCTACCTAATAATTTCATTTATAAAAGAAAAAACATTTAAAACTCAAAATCCAGCAAACTACGTAAAAAAACCGCGCCCAAAACATACGCAAACAGTACTCTTCAAACGCTGTTTTCTCCGGATATAATGATATTTCCGGAAAATCCTTTTGGATTTGGTTGTGTGTTGGGATGCTGTACCTATACCTACCCCTTTCGGCTTCGGTAGACGTCTTTTTACACCCTGTAGATATGAACCTCAGTAGAAAACTATAATTAAATAGGCATTTGTGATTTTTTTACAAATTCATAATATTCACCTGCTTCAGCATTGTTTCTTTTTTCTCATACTACCTACTTCCTTTTGCTTTTTTATGATTTTATTTATTTATTTATTTATTTATTTATTTATTTAGATAGAACTTAACTATAACATTACAGAAATTCCAGATCATCATAGTTAATAAATACATGTACACATAATAAAAACATCAGAAAATTACACAGAAAAAATAAAATATAGTAAGTATAACATTTAGACAAAACAATTGAAAAGAATTTACTACAACTATAGGTACGAGTATAACAAAAATTAACTTTAAAAACTTTCACAAAACTCTAGGCACAACCGTTCTATCTCCTTCCAGCCATCCGTAAACACGTCTAACTGAGGATGTACAACCATGAGCTCGTTAAGGTTGCGCTGAGCGCGGGAAATAGGCGACTGCTGGCAATACAACGTGCGCACGCGTATTGGCTCAAACAGTCGGACTCGGCCTGGCCGGAATCTGTTTCGCTGTTCTGGGACGCAAAGACGGCTAGCCTCACTCAAAAGAATAGGACAATCGGTTTGACCTCTTAAAAGGCGGCACAAAAATAACATCTGGTCTTTTAATCGCCTTGTCTCTAAGGAGTTAAAGCCTAAAGTTCCTTGTAAAAATTTTGTTGGATACATAAATGGGTAGTACCCACACATTTTTTTATAGAGAAACCTTAGAAATCTCTTCTGGACCTTTTCAAGCATCAGCGAATATGTGCCTTGATAAGGGTTCCAGACAATAGCACTAGATTCTAGTTTAGAACGTACAAGGGATGTATAGAGCATTCTTATGGCTCTTATATTTTTAAAATCTCTACAGTTTCGGGATACAAATCCGAGCTTTTTAAAACATGTGACTGTGATTGATTGAATGTGGTTATGAAAGTTCAGCTCTGGATCAAATTGAACTCCTAGATCCTTTACCGAGTGACACCTGGCAATTAACTCGCTTCCTAGATAATATTGCGCGGTTATGTGCGGAGTGTGTGAAGCTCATCATCTGACATTTAGATACATTAAATTGCAATAGGTTTTTGTTACTCCATGCTTCTATGGCATTAATGTCGCGTTGAAGGGCTTGGCTGTCATGTGTAGTTCGAATCTGCCTAAAAATTTTGACATCGTCAGCATATAATAAACACATATCACTATCAATACATCTAGTTAGGTCATCGATCATGATGGTAAAGAGTAGTGGACCCAGGGAAGAACCTTGACTTACACCTGAGCGAGTGTGGTAAGAGGTGGAATTATAACAACCCAGACGCACGAACTGCTTGCGATCACCTAAATAACTGGCAAAAAAACGCAGCAGTTTTGGGGACAGACCATAAGCGTTTAACTTTCCTAATAGTACGTCATTATCTACATGATCAAAAGCTTTTTTAAAATCGAGGTAAACCACATCGACTTGAGTGTTGTTATCTAGGCTTTTTGAAATGAAATTAACAAGGGTAAGTAAGTTAGTGTTAACAGATTTTCCCTTCCTAAAAGCATGCTGGGAGTCACTTAGATACGGTGTTATTTGTTTGTATAAGTTTGTGTGTAAAATACTTTCAAATACTATATATATGATGAATGGGTCAGCTCTTGACCTCGAAACTAACATAGGCAAGAATGAGGTCTACGATGGAGCGAGCCTACCCAGAAGGTGCCTATTAAATCAGGGTCGTAGCTCAGCGGAAATACAGACGTTGGGAGCTGATTCCAAATTTTTGTGCGCATAATAAAAGAACTGTGTGTAAAAGGTGAGAATGAAAATCAGCTGTGCGTCTGAAGACCCTGTGAAAAAACGGTGAAGGCGGAATAATGCATTTGGTACGAGTATAACGTCACACTGCATAAATGGCTACCCTTATTTTTATCTTTTTCCAATATTTAACGTCATTAAAACCTACTTATTGTTCTTTATTGTACCTTTATTGTGGGCATGTATCAAATATGTATTTGTTTGTACATGCCTCTGACAATCCCCTTAGACATCTTCACAGGATCTGGAATGTAAAAGATCTGAGAGAATGTCTACCGCACCTCGGGGATAGTCGTGACCCTGTTTTTTACCTTTATTAAAAAAAAAGATAATCTTGGTTAAAAGTAAAATGAGAAAAAAACAGTTAACAACCAAAATAAACAAAGTTTTGTCAAGATGGACCACGCAATGTATTGCGTGTTTATTTGAGCAAGTTTCTTGAGATCGAAAGGGCCGTCTCGACGCTGCGCTGGCAGGATGCTAAGGAGTCCCAGGGGTGTGATCTGACAAACAAGGCGTCTACTACAGAGAATTAGCAGGTTTTTCCGCTTTACTTACCTACCTACAATATTGTTCTAACAAAATTCAACGGCAAGCATATTACCGATTAGATACTTAGGTACATACCATGTCCGCAATCAGGTTTTCTAAGGAAAATTTTGACTACAAACGGATTTAAATTGTCGATAAGGAGGAGTCATCTACGGACTTACCTACCTACCTACGTATTGAAAAAAACCAAATGCTGAAACTAATTATTTTGCTATATTCTGAAAAATAACGACGTCGAGATTAGAGTCTGGTTTCCTATAGTCTAGATTAGAAATTAGAAAATCTCTACCGTGCATTGGATCGATTGATGCACGGCCAGGAAGATGAACTCATTTTGCAAATAAGCAGTTTTTTCAACTTGTATCAAAGGCTTAAATAAAAGCTTGAACCCCGCTTAAAATAACCCCAACATTCAACAAACAATGTTCGAAGCGTCTGAAGCCCACAAGTCGTTATCTGTTCGCTAACTCGTCGCAAGAATTGCAAATGGCGATAATTCTAACTACGCCGATAAATCTGCAACGCTGTTCGAGTTTTTTCCTTGGGGTGCAAGTTGGTAGCGGTGATTGATCGCGCAAATACTCACAGAGGCATATTATCTATATTGTTAGGATATTGTATTGTGTTTTTTTTCTTTTACCTATATTTTTCCGTTGCTAAAGGGAAGAATGGCAAAAGCAGAGGGAGGCCTATACCCAGCAGTGGGTGAAGTCGGGCTGCGGATGATGATGATGATGATGATGAAAGATCTTCCGTAATTTTTAAGTGTTAATCCACACTTAGTTAAGTCTTATTCCTCTGTGGCGCAGTGGGTGAAAGCCCGCTTGAGACGCAGCAGGTTGCGGGTTCGATCCCCGCCGCGGGATAAATGTTTGTATGATCTGCAAATATTTATCTCGGGTCTGGGTGTTTCTATGTATAATATGTATGTATTTACAAACAAAAAGTATATAAGTAGTGTATCAGTTATCTGGTTCCCATAGTACAAGCTATGCTTAATTTGGGGCTAGATGATGCTGTGTGAAATTGTCCAGCATTATTATTATTATTGTTTTTAGATTTTTATCCACTCGACTCAATTGAGTCGGTAATTTAATGATGAGCACGGGCCTAAGCCAAGTGCACATCATTTGATACACCTAATTGATTACGGGTTCCAGAGTTTGATGTCTGCACATCACCAGAGAGGTCACTTTGCAAAAATTTGCGTACAATCCTACATGTGTTTAAAACGACTGCTTTTTGGAGTAATACAAAAGTGTGCTTAGGCAGATCGAGCAGAGCAATTGACTGGAAGAGTTGGTTAGGGATAACGCCTGTTGAGGATAACACTACCGTTACGATGGAGACCTTTTCTAGTCTCCACATCCGTGATATTTCGTTTTTTAGGTCAACATACTTTGAAAGTTTTTCGGAAATTGTGCTTTGTAGATTGTGTGTGTTGGGAATGGCGATATCTATGAGGAGTGCTGTTTTATTGGTTTTGTCGATGAGTGTGATGTCTGGTCTATTGTAGTGAATGGTCTTGTCTGTGAGGATGGCGCGATCGAAATAAAGTTTATGGGTTTGGTTTTCCAGCACAGTATCGGGGGTATATTTATAGTACGGAGTTGGTCTAGCAACAGGGTGTGTTTCTATTAAGTTGTATTTTGCCGCCAGTCGTTGATGGATAATATTGGCTACCTGGTCATGCCTAAACTTATAATCAGTTTGGGCAATCGATTTACAGGCCCCGGTTATATGCTGGATAGTTTCGGATGAACTGTTGCACCGTCTGCACATATCTGTAGTTAGATTGCGTGTTTTGATAATATGTTTTTGGTAGTTCCGGGTTTCCACTACTTGATCCTGAATTGCTATCATAAACCCCTCAGTCTCAGGGAAGAGTTCGCCCCGACTGAGCCATTCGTTCGACGCCTGCATGTCGACGGTGGGTTGGCTCAAGTCGTGGCGATGTCTTCCATGGAGAGACTTAAGGGTCCATTCAGAAATCAGGGTTTGTGTGTCTGTGAGTTCCTCGTTTGTTTGCTTGTTACGGTTCTGTAAGTTGAGTGGTGTGAGTTTCCTATCTAAATCTACTATAGACTTGTGAAGTGTTGATGTTTCAGCTTTGATGTGGAAGTATGTCCTTAGTGTTGTGATTTGACGGTTGTGTAAGTTATGAATGTTGATAATGCCCCTTCCCCCTTCTATTCTAGGTAGGAGTTGCCTCTGTATACAGGCTCGTGGATGGTGTTTACGGTGTTTAGTCATAGTGACATTTATAAGACGTTGAAGGTTTTTCAGCTCTGATTTGCTCCAGTTGATTATACCGAAAGAGAAGGTCAAGATCGGGATGGCATAGGCATTTATTGCTTTAACTGTGTATTTTGAATATAGTTGGGATTTCAAGATTGAATTGAGACGATGTTTAAAGCTCTGAGTAAGTTTTGTTTTTGTTTCTTTATGGTGGATTTGCTTCGACTGGTGGTATCCTAAATACTTGTAAGTATCATTTTCCCCTAAAGGATCAATGATCTCACCAGTTTGCATAAGGTATGTATGTCTGTAAGTAAGCCCTGATTTAATAGAATTAATTTTACATTTATCTATGCCGAACTCCATTGCAATATCGCTTGAGAACTGTTCCGTTAGTTGGATTAATCTTTCTAAATCACTTTCGGTTGAAGCGTATATTTTTATATCGTCCATATACAAGAGATGGTTAAGTGTATATTTTTCTAGGTCCGTCTGACTGTCAGTAGCAGTCAAAAGGCAACCTAAATCAGTTGCATTTAGGTTGTTTGATAAAGGATTTAGAGCTAAACAGAACCAGAGTGGGCTTAGCGCATCTCCCTGGAATATACCGCGTCTAATTTTGATGGGTGCTGTTTCTATTACTCCGTTTGAAGTTTGTGCGTGAAGTTGGGTGCACCATTTTTCCATAGAGCTGCCTAGGAATGAGACAAGCTGGGGATGAACTTTGTAGATCTCAAGTATCCTAATGAGCCATGAGTGAGGAACTGAATCAAATGCTTTTTTATAGTCTATATAAATTGTGTGGAGATCTGTTTTTGTTTTTTGTGTTTGGTGTAGAATAACTGAGTCTATAAGAAGTTGTTCCTTACAACCTTGGCTGAATTTCCTGCAGCCTTTTTGTTGTTCAGCCAGTACTTGATTACTATCAACATGAGTGTAAATTAGATGGGATAGGCAAGCTGTGATAATTTTATAAATGGTTTGTAGACAAGTGATTGGTCTGTATTTTGCAGGATTTGCCATGTTATTGGTGTCTTTTGGAATCATGTAAGTAGTTCCGGTTGTAATGTAATCTGGTATGGTGTCAGGTTTAGAAATGAATGTGTTAATGTGATTGAATAGAAAAGGGTGGATGTGTGTTAATTTTTTGTACCAGTAACTGTGTAAATGGTCAGACCCAGGTGTTTTCCAATTGTGTGTTGAGTTAAGTACTTTTTGGAATACGTCTACAGGAATATTTTCATATTCCATTGGTATTAGGCTTGAGTACTTAGCGCTTTCAATTTGGATCCATTCAGATTCTTCTTTAAACTCAGCAGGGTTCTCCCATATATTAGACCAAAATTGGCGCAGTTCGGCTGGGTCTAATGCATCGTCAGTCTGATTGTTGTTTTGAGATATTGATGAAAAGCGATTAGTCGAATTTTGTGAAAGAGATTGGTAGAACTTTCTTTCATTACTACAGAACTGGGTGTTTTGTTTTTTTCGATACGAACACGCTTTATATCTTCTGAGACGGCTACTTACCACTGACAGTTTTTGCTTCAGCGTGTCTAGATAATGAGAGAGATCCGTATTTTGTTCTTCATGCACTGTGTGCGTTTTGTATTGTTTTAATATTTGTTCTACTTGTTTTGTGAGGGTCCTACTCCTAGCTCCATTGATGAACTGTGTCAGTCTTCCTATCTTTTTTCGAAGGTCTTGCACTTTCCTTTCAAGGCGTTTCTGCCAGTTGGGTACTGTGTTTTTCCTAACTTGGTTCCCAAGCTGAGGTGGTAATACGAGTCTTGATCCATTACATTTGGCAGCTGTCCATGCCACACAATAGATTATTGTTTGTAGGGTTTTAAAACTAGTGTCTACGCTAACGTGTTCAGGTAGTATAATGTCATTGAGATAGCTAACAAGTTTTCCAAGGTTTTTTGTAGCTTTTTGTTTGGGAATAAAGGGTCTTTCGGTAGGAATTGTATCTTTAAAATATTCTAATGCTTCATTAAATGTTTCATCTAGCTCTAGGTTTCGGTTTTGAATTGAAGGTATGACAGTATGGTGTTGGAGGTGGGAAGTTTGTATGTCAGTAACGTCATTCAAAATTTGAGAGTCGTCGGTGGCGTCATACCAAACTGTCGTATTTGGGTCCTCTTGTGGTTGATCGTTTTGATGTATGCTCTCTTGTGTATTAATTGTTATTTCTGTTGTCTGTTGTATTCTATCTAACGTCCTAGCTATTTCCTGTTTGATAACATTCAGCCTATCATCATGTATGAGCCTATTCGCTATTATGACTCTTCTTTGATCTGCTATCCTCTGTTCGCTGATGTGAGCAAGGTGTGGAAATGTACTAATAAAGTGTTGATGCAGTGGCTTCCTGTATGCCGTTCTATTTGTCTCTAACTGTGTAATTCTATAATACTCCCTAATGATTGTTTCGTTAAGTTCCGAAGTCCAATGCATACGTTGTGTGCGATGCGTCTGGCAAGGAAGGGGTGTTGTTTCGTGTTGGTTGGTTAGCAAATAGGATTCAGCTTCCGCTCGTATCTCTGCAATTTTTGCTGCTGGCAATAGCTTACTGCGTATGATTGCTCTGCGCTGGTCGCCTACCCTTTGTTTACTGACATCCATATCAGGGAATCGATCCGTGAATTTTTTATGTAGTTCCGAGACATATGCTCGGGTTTCCGATTCGAGATTTGTAATTATGAAATAGGTGCGCAGGATGAAGGCATTCATTTCTTCGCTCCATTGTTTGCGCGCACGATTTTTGACTTTGGCGGGTACAAGATTTTCGACAGTTGTCGCTTGCACAACGTCCTCAGTCAGTGAAGTTGATGAATTTCGAGATGGGGAAAATGAATATGCGGGTGTTTCAGTAATGGGGTCGAGATAAGAAGGTGGAGATGAAGGAATGGATGGAAAAAGAGATGAAGGTGAGGATGTAAGAGATTGGGCGTCAAGGTCCTCTTCAGCCCAATCGGTTCGACTCGGGCCTGTTTCCTCAATACAGGCCAGCCGCGATGCTCCTACGCCAGCTGCACTTGTGCTACTGGGGTCTTCAGTGTCGGCTCGAGATGTGCTCCGACTTGAATTTTTCCGTGGCCGTAGGTTGTACCTGCTGTTGGACTTACCTTTTTCGGGTTCCCCGGCAGAGGGCCGTCCATTACCCTCGCCACCGATGGCTTGCATGCTGTGACGTCCAGCATCGGCTCCAGACGTGCCCCGGCGATCACCCCCGGGAAGCGACCATATACGTTTATCTTTACCTTGCTCCATCATCATGGGTTTGCCATTACCCTTTTAGTCACTCGCTAGGTAATTTCGTTGCAAGTGTCCGCCCCTCACGTGGCTTAGGTGGTCAAGCACGGACGTGGGGTTGGGCTTTGAGGGGCTTATTATTATTATTATTAGGTATTTCATTGAGAAATTAAAAGTCTTATCTAGGTGCTTAACCGATATCTATGAGCTTATCAAAAATTTCGAATCTGACGTCAGTGGGTTTCGTGGCCAAGCGGTTGAAGCCACTCCGGCTTAAGGAGGATCGTCTGATCGTTCGAATCCCGTCGGCATCGAAAATTTTGAAAAGACTTTTAATTTCTCAGAGATCTTCCGTTCCTTTTACTTGTCTCGGCCCTCAAACGTGTCTCATCAGCCTTCCAGAAAGGCGTTAAGAGGGCCATTCCAACTTTTTCTTATCCTGCCCTGGCTTTGTCACGCATCTGCAGACATAAAAATGTGATAATTCCTTATAACTTGGTATGAACTAAGTTATACCTTGCTTGTAAGCAAACAACCATCACACTTAGCAGTTTGTGCTGTTGCTACGTACGTAAACTGTCGACGCTTTTTTCGTTCATACACTTTGTTCATACTTGAAACGGATATTCAATTCATTTTTATTCTTAGTAAGACTTTCCCATACTTAAACATTTCGAGACGTGCTCCGACATGTGTTACGGAGTTTCTAAAGTATTGTATTTGTTGATTATTTTGCCGTTAAGCCATTGGATTATTTACATGCACCTATTTATTTTTATTTTCACACATAAAAGAAGGTTATTGATATATTTTCTCCAATAAGAAAAATGCACCTTTATCCAGATGATTATGATTAGGTATGTTCAATAAATCTTTGGGCATTAAAGACCTTACAAAAAGGCTGTAAACCGAGATATTTCTTAACATATATTGTTACGTATGCTCTGTGTGTGTGTGCGTGTATGTTGCTTTGTTAGGGTCGATTCACATCTGACCGAAGATCCGTCGCGGATTATCGGTCGCGGAACGCCAGAACTGACAAATGTATAGAAAAACACTCCGACGGATGATACGTTAGTCCGTCGAGTGTGAACGGTCGAGTGTTTTTCTATATTCTATTCCGCGACCGATAATCCGCGACGGATCTTCGGTCAGATGTGAATCGACCCTTATTGTGTCATATTCAATTCATGTGATATTGTCTTGTGTACCTACATTTCTACCTACCTACCTTATTTTTGTTTCGAGAACTTAGTGTCTAGTCAAACTTATCTTAGTTTAAAGACACTTTATACCTGAATATGTATGTTACTTTTTATTGAATAAACATCTAAACATACTTGTGATCACTACATACCTATTGAAAAACCTTGTTTTATCCAATATTATCTATCTGTTTATGGCCCATTATTCCTTTTGAGTTTCATAAAAGATGTCTCCGAGTTCAGTGTGCCTCCTGGCAAAGGCCTCCTCCAAACATTTCCATTACTTGCTGTCTGCTGCGTGCGACTCTTCTCCAGTTTGGACCAGCTGTGATCCTGAAATCGTCCTCTCATCTCATGATTTGTCTTCCTCTGCTCCGTTTGCTGTCTCTGGGATACCAACTGCTTCTCAGCAGATACATTATTATTTAATATATGGCTACTTAAATTTTAAGTAGAGCGAATGAGGGCAACTATGTTTAAGTTTAAGCATCTAATAAACGCGTGGCCAATCGCCCCCAAGTTACCCAACACGCAATCACAGTTGTAACGCGGCAACAAACTGCCATTTGCTTAGTAATCATCACATTTAACCCCCCAACTAACCCGTCAGGTCGTCAAGACCGAACATTAAACTCAATGTTACTGTTCCTCGTATGCTCGTACGGCGATTATCTTAGAGTTAACCCTGCCGTTATCGTTATATGCGGTCTCGAAGACCGACAGTGCTAAGGGTGTGATCATGGAGAGTGTTATTTTATTACAATGTAATATAGATATAATGAGTTTGCTCTTTGAAAATATTCTATTTTAATAAGAAAATCCACTTTGTATCCTTGAAGTCTTTAAGAAATACGCTTTAGAAATTAATAACATTTTATTCTAAACTGTAGGTAGTTATATGTGTCACTTTCATAACAACGAAACTAAATCTCGATTCACCAACCGTGCTCCTAAGCTCTGCAAGTAATTGACATCTTTTTATGCGCAAGTATTGTATTGATGCTATACAGGGTGTAACATTTAGAACGGTGAGTATGGGAAAGTCTGAAACTATAAGATATACGAAGATCTGTTCTTAGGAATGTCATCGATTTTAGCAAAAAGGAAAACTGCATTAGCACATTTAAAAAAACTTGTACTGTGGGAATCGAACCCGGACGTTTTGACAAATGAAACTAGCACAATTTCTATTTAGATATCGATTGTGTAGGTCTTTTAATGTTACTATGAACATGATGTCTAATATTAATAAAACCATTGTTTTTTGTAAAACCCTGGTAAACGAGAAAACCTGTAAATAGCTTTCTGTTTGTATAAATTCATTCAATGAAGTTATTTTTAGCTGTTGGTTTTCCATAAAATAAATAAATAAGTAGGTAGGTAAATAAATTTCTATAAATATGCTGGGTTATATTTTTAGAAAATCTCACGGCTTTCGGGTCTCACGGGTTTCTAACGGCTTGTGAACTGTCTACCATGAACGCAACCTTACCATCCAATACGGTAAGCCAGTAAGTAAACCATCGTTGTAGAAAGTCCAAACGGTCGCTCTGCGTCGCCGACCATGCTATTGGCACACGTCGCATCTTCGATTACCTGTGCCAGACATTTTTAGATGACCGGATAATGTCTTTGTTTGTAACTTCGCTAGTATTTTATAGACTATAATTCGTGGAATTGCAAGTCGTTCATTTCTGATTAGCGCAGGATATGAGAGGTTAACCACCAAACGAGAAGAGTTGGTTGTCGTTGTTGTGAACACGAGTACGTATCTTAGCTGGTGCGGGATGGAACGCAGGTAGTAGGTACCTTACCTATCTAGAGACGGCATTTTTTAGAACCACAAAATGATACTGCCATCTGAGATGCCAGTGATTCGTGGTTCATCGTCCTTTGCCCAGTACAGTTACCGCTACATCGGACGCATTTACACTCATGCCCTAAGGTACCTTCTTTGGATTGAAAATGTTATCACTTACCTACAATTTTCATCGAAAATTTCTTGCAAGTATTTCAGTGTAAATCTCTTCTATTGAAATAATAGATTCTTCTTGCTTTAATGTCAATATTTCTAAAATAAACAAGATTGTCATAATGACAAATCATTTTACAAAACCACAGCACAGAAAATACCTAAAAGTATCAAAGTGAAAATCCAAGCCAAATAACCTATTTCCGCCATGATATAAATAAGAAAAATCCGCATTTACACCACCGACCACTTCGAGCCTTCAAGATGTTTGCACTCGCCAGGAGAGTATCGAACCTGGCAAGACCATTCCTGACCATCCAGCGCCAAATCCAAGTGTCCGTTATCGGGGCATCGCAGCATCTGGGCCAGTCGATTTCACTTCTCCTCAAACACCATCAGCTTATCCACCGCCTGACAATGTGCGACGCACCTAAGGATACATTCGGGGGCCACTTACCCCGTTTCGATGGCTGGACGGGGAGCACGGACTACGCGCTCAAAGGCTCGGAGATCGTCGTCGTCGCATGCGGTCATCCCAAGAAACCAGGACAGACAGATCAAGACTATTTCAAACAAAACGCGGATTCTGTCATCAACGCGATGCAAGAAATTATCACTCACTGTCCTTCTGCCTTTGTCGTCGTCGCAACAGACCCTATCAACCAAACGGTGCCCCTTGCATCTAAGGTCCTAGAAGCCAGCGACTGCTATGATAAAACAAAGGTATTTGGAGTGACCGGATTAGATA
This sequence comes from Epirrhoe alternata, assembly GCA_963565295.1. Classification (NCBI taxonomy): domain Eukaryota; kingdom Metazoa; phylum Arthropoda; class Insecta; order Lepidoptera; family Geometridae; genus Epirrhoe; species Epirrhoe alternata. Next base: position 2,320,784 of record OY751381.1, on the reverse strand, counting down.
CCATGCGAACACAAACGTGGGTCGGTGGAGTGTATCATATTAATCCACATTGTATAAAAGTGCCAGTAGTATGTGGGCGTTCATCGAAAACAGCAGTTCCATTATTCTCACATATACTTCCAAGATTTGATATCAACTGTTGCACAGCACGTTTTATGACGGAAAAAGTACGAAGTATTGACGACCAACTAGCGTCTATGAAATGGCAAAGTGAAGAGATCACGCTTTCTTCGGCATTCGCGACTTTCTGCACAGTCTCTGCAGTACTCAACGCATTGAACGGATATGCGATAGAACACATCGCTTACGTCGCCAACAATAATTACGGCACGAAGTTCTTTGCTGGGCCAGTCATCATAACGAACAGGGGAATAACTGCCATGATGCAGTACAAAATGGTGACTCCTCTAGAATCTGACTACATCTACAAATCTACTCAGCAATTGTGTAACGATGTACGTGAAGGTGAATTATACTTTGAAGCAGACAAACAATTACAGAAACACGCAAACGCAAACATAAATCTGAATTGTATTAAAACTCTGTAAAATATAAAAATATTATGTACTAAGAACAGAAAATGCTTGGTGTTATTTCATGGGATCCTGTCGATTTACATAATGTTAATTGTCCTAATATAAATACACATAACATACTAGTCCTAAAATACTGTAGTCATACTGTTAAATTTCCATAGACTTAAACTGACATACATATATTTTGTCCTAATATATTAAAGACATACCATTATATTTACATATTCGTCTCAACTCCTAATATATGTTATCATAATAGTTATTATTACTATTGTTAAGTTGCATAAACTATTTTGTCCTATTTTTGATCGTCCTAATGTTTATTTATCCTAATAAATACTATTTATAGTTATATAAAGTTATATTATATAGTATATAAAGTTGAGCTATTTTGTTATAATTGTATCATTTAATATAGTTTAATATTGCTATATTGTGCAGTTTATATAATTATTATAAATATAACTGAAATATTACATAAAATTATAATTGCTCTAAATAGGAACTTTCTGTAAATTTATCGTGTTGCCATAACAGGCTAACAGACCTGTAGAATAGGTTGCGAGGAGCGTAGCGACGAGCATGGTTTCAATAGGGACCAAACCATGCACGAGCCGAGCGAAGCGTGCCGCGGTAGCGGCCGGCGAGTGCCAGAACCGACTTGTTTCTCTTAAACCTTATTATATTAAACTTGTTATAGGTAGAAAAAAGTCTAGTATTTTATTTATACAATCGTTTTTTCGGTTATAGCTGCTGAAGTTATAGCAAACGCAATTAGTAAAAGTGGGTTTATTGGAAAACATAGCGAACCCGAAGTTATGTTAGTTAATTTATTAAACCTTACAAAGTTGACATAGTTAGGAATCTATTTGGGTATATATGGTATTTTTTTAGGATTTAATGCTATTATGATTTCAATTGTTATTATGTTTGATTATTAGGAGGTATATTGTTAGGGCTTATAACTTTAGGATTACCGTATGTTAGGAGATGTGATTTTATGACTATTTAATGTTATGTTCACCTAATACTATGACTATTGTTAATTAGGTGTAGTATTGTTATGTCGAGTAATCATTAGGACAATTTAATATTAGTACCAAATACAGTATGGGAATTAAAAATAGGATAAGAGACGTTATGTGAATCATTAGGGACCCGTTATTTCATTGATCCTTCAATATAGCTTATGTAGTCTTCTCCCATTGTTACATCTTTATTTATTGCTGGAGTGGCAGTGTTCAACAAGGAGCCTTCATACTCGCTCATCGGAAGGTCGCAGCATGTTTGTATAATTCCGTAGCACCCAATAACTGTCGGTCCAGAGAAGAACCTCGTTCCGAAGTGTGGGTTGGCTGTATAGCAGTTGAGGACCACTTCGGAGCCGCACATCGCGTCTATCATCCCATCGACGAATTCATGGATCGACCAGGCCATGGCCAAAGTGGCAGATTCATTCCCATGTTTCTGAAGAAGCACTTCTGTCCCCGCTTTTCTTACAAGCCTCGTAAGCATGTCTGCCTGACATGCATCCACCGAATAGTATGTCGGAGTCAGGTTAGAGAATAGTGGTATGATTGTCTGATCCGAATGACCTCCGATAACAGGCACGTCGATATGTCTCGGGTTTACCTGAAGAGCGTTGCCTGCAAAAGCTCTACTCCTTGCCGTATCGATGTGCGTTATACCAAAGAGCTTGAAAGGATTGTAGCAGTTGTATTTGAAGAGTATGCCACTTGCGAAAGGGATGATAGAATTGATCGGGTTCGTTGATATCGCCAAAAACACCTCTGGGTTATAGCTGATGATAGCTTTGCAAAGTTTCTGAACCGCCGGTGCGTTAGCTGCTATCATTTGGTCTCTGGTTTGGCCAGGTTTTCGAGAGGTTCTGGATACCATAACAATTAGATCTGACGACTGAACTGCTGGTCCTATATTCTCGCTCCCGTAGACTGATACCGAAGGCCCTCCAGGCACATGAGCTAGCTCCGTTCCCATTCCTACGATTCTTTCATCTTCGTCGTATAGGTTCAGATGCCTTACTTTAGGATTTTGTTTGAGCAGCAACGAAAGATTGGAACCTATTTCATTTGCGGCGCCGATTACCGAGATTTGTATGTTCCTTCGGGGCACGACATTAGCAATGCTCCAGGGATGTATCGTGAATATAGCACTGGTAGATCTACGAAGAAACATTGTTGTAAGGTCATTTTATTTTACAGAATTTTAATTTAGAAGACCATGGTAAATAAAGAGCAATATTCATTTGCCAAAATAGTCAAATAGTTCTGAAAGATGAACATAGAGAAAGTTGCTATATATAACTAAAGATGAATGATACAAGTCATAGATCATAGTCTTTAGGTAGGTCCTCTAGCATAAACAATTTTATTTTCTTTCAATACTTTTCAAAGTCATCATCACAGATGTCAACAGCCTTTAGGGCCAAAATAAATTAATTTATATCAAATTCCGTGTTTTTTACAAAAACTATAAATTCAGAAAGAAAATGTTACTTACCAGAAGGATTGCATCACTTACTTCTATGAAATGTGCTCGAAACTATCAGGTTACTATTCTTGGCGCTGCCAACGAAATTGGTCAAACGGTCTCTTTGTTACTGCGAGCCCAGCCTTCCATCACCAAGCTGATCATCCACGATACCCTGGACCTTACTCCAGGAGTTCTCATGGACGTAGCCCATGTCCCTGCTGAATCTGCTGTTATTGGATTCTCAGGTGAAGAAACTCTCGATAGAGCCCTAAAAGGCTCCGACTTAGTCATCGCAACTGGCGGAATGATTAGGAAACCGGGAATAACAAAAAAGTTATGGCTCTCAGCGAATACGCATTTCATAAAGAGCATTGCGCCCCGCATCTCTAAATGCGTACCGATGCCCTTCGTTGGCATCGCGGCGGAACCTTTGAACAGTATAGTGCCCATGGCTGCGGAGATAATGAGGAATCACGGCAATTATGATCCAAAGAAACTCTTCGGCATCACAACTATAGACGTCCTACGCGCGCAATGCTTATACGCAGCCGAAAACAATCTATTCCCTCGAGAATGCTTTGTTCCTGTAATCGGCGGGCACTCTGAAAAAACCATTGTCCCTCTACTCTCGCACACGAAACCAGCAATCGATATGAACGAGAAGTTTATACAGGAGTTTACTATGCGGATTCGGAAGTGCGACGATGTAGTTATCAAAGCGAAAAAAGGCTGGTCGCCTACTTTATCTATCGCATTTAGTATTCTCATCTTCGTTAGAGGCATGTTGGAGGTTCTCGATGGAAGACAGAGTAGAGTGAACGCGTATGTAGAGAACAACGATTTCGGTACGTCTTACTTCTCGGGTTTAGTTACTGTGAATAAGAATGGTGTTGGGGAAATGCAGAGGTATTCTGACTTGTCGAAATATGAGGTGCATTTGTTAGAACGTAGCATCGACCAGTTGAGAAGAGATATTAGCAAAGGCAGGAAGATTTTGGAGTTGGCATAACACGCTTGTATTTCAAAATTATTGCGTGTCACAGTTTGTTTTTTTTTTACGGTATTTTATGGATGTTTTGGAATAGTAGTTTTGGAATGGTCTTGTATTTTATATAAATAAACGATTATTTATACCAATTTACGAATTTTATTTACAATCCAGCTGTACAAAGTCAACAACTTAAGAAACAGTAATCGTATCACAGAGAACATTAAGAATTGATTGAACAATTTACTAATTATCTTAATTAGATCTTAGATGTAACACTAACCAGCTCTGGGAAGAGCACAAACGTTTCAAAACCCAACGTCCACTGAAGCGTCAATGAGTTTAAGTAAATATATAAATAGGAAAGGCTATCAATGAAAACTAGGCTATTCTCATGTTCATCTCACTCAGAACTATCTATAGAGTAAGTTGTGATCTATAATTGCTTTCTTTAGAAAACAACGATGTATCTTATTATAACCTGCATCTATTTTCTTAAATTAAAGATGGATGGCAGTTGCAGTTGTTTGTAATGATTATGCTCTTACTAAAGTGCATTGATGGATCATACTTTTTAACAATGCACTATTAATTTTACGAAACATAACGTGCGTCACATAAAACCAAGATGAAGATGAAAAAAAGGTTAATAAATAAATAATGCTGGACATTTCACACAGCATCATCTAGCCCAAATTAAGCAAAGCTTGTACTACTGGAACCAGATAACTGTTATACTACTTATATATTTTTTGTTTGTAAATACATACATATTATACATAGAAACACCCAGACCCGAGATAAATATTTGTAGAATATACAACCATTATACATTATACATTACATTATATATTACATTATAGGTCAAAAGTACCCTAAACCGATGAGCATGTATGAAGAATGTAATGAGAGTGAATGAGGCGAAAGTTGTGTGTCAGGATCGTAGCGACTGGAGATCCGTGGTCTCTGCCTACCCCTTTGGGAAAGAGGCGTGACTTTATGTATGTATGTATGTACAACCATTTATCCTGCGGCGGGGATCGAACCCGCAACCTTCTGCGTTCCAAGCGGGCTTTCACCCACTGCGCCACCGAGGTGTGAACGAACGTACGAGTATTGTAGGTGCTAGTTTTATTCTAAAAAATCTAAAAAAATGTGTTCCACCCATTGAGTTATAATGTAGTACTAGAGAGGTCACCTCTACTCGACTGTTTGTTACACTTAGTCAGAGTGTTCGCACTCCGACTCACTTAGTCTGTGCCGAGCGCTTGCTGCAGCGAGACATGTGTCATGATGTGTGTGAAGTTTTTTTCTATGAAATATGCCTTCGTGTGTATTGCGATACTGCACAAACAACTCGAGAAATACAAGTAAAAGGCAAGGAGTGACTTTTCACCAGTAAGTTCAACATAATTACGCGTATTTTTAACCGACTTCAAAAAAAGGAGGAGGTTCTATGTTCGGGTGTATGTATGTTTTTTTTTTTTTTTTTTTTTTTTTTTTTTTTATGTATGTTCACCGATATCTCCGTCAGTTGTGAACCGATTTCCAAAATTATTTTTTTGTTTGAAAGGGTATGTTACCATAGTGGTCCCATAAAAATTTTACTCCTGAGGGATGGATAGTTTTCCCGTAAAACAAAAAAAATCACCGAACTTTCCGAAAAATGTGGACCGATTTCCAAAATTTTTTTTTTGCTTGAAAGGGCTATGCATTTCTAGGTGGTCCTCATACTTTTTTTTCCTGAGGGATTGATAGTTTTCCTGTAAAACTCAAAAAACCTCATTCTCACTACACAATCTGAGTCAAACGTTGAATAGTTTGACATGTTTATACTCTCGAGGTGGTCCCATATAAATTTTATTCCTGAGGGATTGATAGTTTTCCCGTAAAACTCAAAAAACCTCATTCTCACTACACAATCTGAGTCAAACATTGAATAGTTTGACATGTTTATTCTCTCGATGTGGTCCCATATAAATTTTATTCCTGAGGGATTGATAGTTTTCCCGTACAACTCAAAAAACCTCATTCTCACTCTAACTTCTTTAATCTTGACTATTCCAATATCTAACCTAACCTACTATATTATTTACACTTACACTTTATTTACACAGTGTTTATTTACACTTAAAATTGAAAAATAAAAATTTTTGAAAAAAAAATTGAACCGACTTCACATAACACATACAGACACTAAGAACCTTCTATGTACCTACACTAAAAAGAGAAAAATAAGAATATACACATGCAATTATTATTTACAGTATTCAATTAATAAATTATTATGTTATATTATAGGCATTTGAAGTCGGTGCCAACTATTCTACTCGATACAATTTTGCACCCAAGTTCTATTGTACTCGTAATTTCTTCTTAGATGTAAATGCATAGTTGGCACCGACTTCAAATACCTATAATATAACATAATAATTTATTAATTGAATACTGTAAATAATAATTGCATGTGTATATTCTTATTTTTCTCTTTTTAGTGTAGGTACATAGAAGGTTCTTAGTGTCTGTATGTGTTATGTGAAGTCGGTTCAATTTTTTTTTCAAAATTTTTTATAATTATATTTTTTCAATTGCAACGCGTCACCGTGACTGCGGCGGCAGCCATGTTTACGTGAATGTCAAAGAGTATAGAAATGTTCATGCACAGATCAGACACTATCGACGTACAATTTTAAATAAGTATTTTGGCTGTTTTTTACCATAAGTACTAATTTGTAATTCTTTGTAGCTGTTGGTCTTTTCAATAAATAAAAGAAAATAAATAAGGGCAATAAAATATTAATATTTAATCACGTTAATAATGCTTATTTGTTAATAGCGATATTAATACTTATACTATGGCAAAACAACGTTTGCCGCAGGTCAGCTAGTTTTAAATAATTATGGGCTAAAAAATATTAATAAACTAACTAAACTTAAATTATATAAAGGAAATTTAAATATTGTTACAGTTTCAATACTCTTATTTATTCTCTGAGTAAGTACCTACCTACCTACACACACACGATCAATATTAAGTAGGCAGAATAATAAAATTATGTCGCATCTGCGCGTATTGATTGTTATCTATGACAACATAACACCTCCCCGCTTGCCCCGCGCATGCCCCGCTGCCATCAGTCCGCGCGCTAATTTTGTTTGAGATGGCGTCTCTAGTACGTAGTACATTATAACTCGATGGTTCCACCAGGAGTCGGGTCTAGCTGTAATGCCGGCCACTCACGATCAAGTTTACCGTCCAGTCTGCAGCGGACTGGATGCGGCGTCCAGTAAACTTGACGGTGCATTGGTATGGGTGTGCATGACAAGCGAAAAAGAACTTCGTTCTGCCGACTTGATCAAGTTTGCAGCGCTGCAAACTGGACGGTAGACTGAATCGTGAGTGGCCGGCGTAATGTTGTGCTACCTAATTATGCTCGTCGTTTGTGATGATTGTGACAATAAATGCATTCTGAGTGTAACAATAGTTTGTAACTGTTGCGTGTATTATTAATTAGAAATTTAGTGTGTACGTAATATTTTATTGATCATACTTATAACAGCCGCTTCAGTCGACAGTTGACTCAAAAACAAAAGTCCAAGAGGACACAAATTGATTTAGTTTTCACACGACGCTTAAGGTTCATTTACACGATGCGATCACAACCAATACGATATCGTATCGTACGGCAATTTTTCACGTGTAAACGCTTATCGTATTCGATTTGTCATAGTTAGCGCGACGTACGTCGGCACGTTCAATGGGCGGAACTTAGCAAATCGTACGAAAAATCACATCGTGTAAATGCACCTAACTAATCATAAATATTGAACAAAAACATTACTACTTACTTTAATATTAATTTAGGAATCAAATACTGAACACTTATTTTGATTAAAAATTGATTATCAAATTAAACTAAAATCGAAGACGTTATAAACGAATACCTTATTTTAATACTTATTCCGGAGATAAAATAAACGAGATAATTCTTATCTAAGATAATATCGTTGGACATCAGTCGTGTATCCAGTTTCACCAACACACTATCGGTTATAAAACATCAATAAAAAATAATTCGGATTAGTGTTGATGAGAACTGGACTTGAATAAATAAATAAATAATAAATAAATAATGCTGGACAATTTCACATAGCATCATCTAACCCCAAACTAAGCATAGCTTGAACTATGGGAACCAGATAACTGATATACTACTTATATACTTTTTGTTCGTAAATACATACATATTATACATAGAAACACCCAGACCCGAGATAAATATTTGCAGATCATACAAACATTTATCCCGCGGCGGGGATCGAACCCGCAACCTTCTGCGTCTCAAGCGGGCTTTCACCCACTGCGCCACAGAGGTCGTCAAAATGATATAACCAAGTTGATATAACCAAGTTCTATACATTACTAGCAAACCCAGCGAACTCCGTTTCGCCACCAGATGCCACCAGATTTTTCCTGAATTTTCTTCGCTATAAACCTCACGGAGCCCGAGACCTTTCCAACGAATGCAAAACCGTGGAAATCGGTTCGTGCGTTCTGGAGTTATAGCGTCAGGAAGGAAACCCCGACTTATTTTTATATAGTAGATAACCAGTCCTCCACAACCAAAATAAGCAAATCATCAAGTTTAATGGCAGGTTTACACATACCGAGTAGATAGACGAGACAGTCAGTGTCTTTAGTGGGTTTTGATAGTTTACGAAACTATATTTCGTTTCGTTTCAAAAGTAAAATTTACTTGAAGCGCCCCTAGCGGATACTTTGAAGAACTAAATAAATAAACAATGCTGGACTTCACACACATCTAGCCCCAAACTAAACAAAACTTGTACTATGGGAACCAGATAACTGATATACTACTTGTGTAGGTACTTTTCGTTTATAAATACATACATATTATACATAGAAACACCCAGACCCGAGATAAATATTTGCAGATCATACAAAAATTTATCTCGCGGCGGAGATCGAACCCACAACCTTCTGCGTCCCAAGCGGGCTTTTACCCACTGCGCCACAGAGGTCGACGTGACTAAAGTAAATGTATAGCGTAACAATAAATGTAGTTTCGTAAGATATCAAAACCCAAACAAGGTATAGTGACTGATTAGTAGATTTGTACGATTGTGTGAGACTGGTTTAATTTTTTATTTGATATTTTTGGTATAACAGCGCCTCTAGTGGACGATTTGATAAACTTACACTGAAATTGATTTCCCTTTTAGACATTGGACATCTAAGGAAACATAAGGGTTTTTAATTGATGTTGGTACAATTTTTGTGCGAATATACCTTTTTTTTGTAGCACTTTTAAAAAACGTGACTACCCTTATTTAAATAAAAACTTAATATAATAGAAATAGCTAACAATATTTGGACTAATCGCATGCCACAACAATTATAACTACAGAGTAATCACAACACAAACCTCACGTGAAGGGAATCGTTCAGAAGCTTTTACCTGAAACAAATACACAGAAAATTATACAGATTTGTATTTTAAAAGGACCCTCGACTTCAATCCGAGTAGTGGGTTCGGATATGCAAGGATTTTTTGTGTCTTTTATGTTAATTTATAAAAAACCGTGGCATGGAGTGCCGAGAGAAGTGAAAAAGTGAATAGTCAGGAAATCGAAAAATATAAAACGATAATGACTTCACCCGTTTAGTTAGAAAATAAGCTTGAAATGTAAAAATATTGCCGTAAAAGTTTACCGAGTACAGAACTAGATGGCACTACTGGTATGTGTCGGTGAGCAGTCACGTGACTCGCACGTGACCTTTTCGAGGCGAATCCAAGACGCGCCTAAAGAAGTTTTCAAAAAACACAGGATCCTGACTCCTGACCCCTCCTCTCAGACAATTTGGATCTGAATGAGAAAAACATGATACTTTGTCACATTTCAGAGAGCCGTGTTGGCCGAATGGGGTTGAGCTTCGACTTTCAATCCGAAGGTCGTGGGTTCGAGTCCCGGCCGTGTATCAATTAATTATTCGTTTCGTACAATTTATATGCATACTAGCTGTCCGCCGCGGTGTTACCCGCGATCCCTCGGGAAAACTTCACTTCCCCGGGATAAACTATAGCCTATGTTCATCGGGGATAATGTGGAATTCTATTGGTGAAAGAATTTTTTAAATCGGTCCAGTAGTTTCGGAGCCTATTCATTTCAAACAAACAAACAAATCTTTCGTCTTTAACACGAGCATTTAACGGTGAAGGAAAACATCGTGAGGAAACCAGTTAGTATTCTTATAGGCGGCGATGGGCTTGCAACCTGTCACATGGAATACTAACTTCTGCAAGATGTCGGCATGTATTTGGACATACCTCTGACTGCCCCCCCTTAGACATTTCCACAGAATTCCTGAACTAAGTTAGTTTAAAATGAAAGAGCGTATGTAAAGGCCTAAGTTTTTTTTGTCACATTTATGATTACAAAAAATGTTGCAAAATCCAGCTATAAAAACCCACTCACCACTTCATTCCTCATTGCTCTTGCTGAGCTCGCTTCCCGAATCGCTGACCGAAGATCTAACACTGACCGACGTCTCCTTAAACTGGCTGATGAAGTCCAGAAGCTTCTGCAGATTCCTCTGCGTCTGTATCTGTTCTGTTAGCAACTGACGTTTCTCTGCGTTGTGTTCGTCAAGGCTCGCTTTGAGAGTTGCCGCGCGAGTTTCGAGCTTACGCAGCTCGACACAGAGTTTAATGTTGCGCTCGTGTAGGTTTTTGCGTTCCGCTAGCTTGTCTGGAAAGGAAATGGTAATGATAGATAAGTTTTAATAATAATAATAATAATAACCATTTATTTCAGGCAACACATAACAAATTATACAATAAAATGCCATTGGTCCATATTTATACATACCTTACAGACTAACATACATAAAAAATATTAAATATTCGAGTCATCGACGCTCCGACGACGCACGCGCGGTTTTGTTGTTCTGAATATCTCTAATATTATAGACTAGCTTGTGCGCGCAGCTTCGTTCGCGTTGTACCAACATTTTGAATAGCCTCTACGCTATTCTAGGTCACTATCTACGCCTATTCCAAGTTTCCTCCAAATCGGTTCACTGAGTTAGGCGTGATTGAAACACAAACATACTCACAAATATCAGATATATTATATTAATTCGAGTGTTTATTTGTATTGTAATGCTTTAACTTAAGATCGCTGTCATGTCGTATAAAGAAGTAAAGGAATCCGCATTGGAAAGGGAGAGGTGGAGGAAGTTGCATCATTGTGAATGCTTTAACTAGTTACTCAACCGATTATCATGAAATTTTTGAGGATTTAGCTTTTGCCTCGATGGGATACGATCCAGCCACATACCGTCGTTATGAACCGATTGGCCACCGTCACGTAATGGCGTTTCGGTCGAAATAGCAAATACTGAAGTTTTCACCTAAAAAAGCCGTGTGCTGCCACACGCCGCATTCACCGCAGTATGCTAGTATAGTCTTTTTCACGGCGGAACGTATGCAAGACACTTCGAGATGATGTCAAAATCAGTCTAATAGTAATTTCCTAAAGTAAAATCGAGATTATCAAAATCGATTTTTGTTTCACTACTATCAATTCATCGAAATCGATTACAAGGTTCATGCATAGACAAAATTACTAAACCAGCGATTATTTTTTTACTTATCGATTCATCGATTGTTTCGATTTTCATTTTCGCACTCTCTTATAGTTTACGTTCCATTTTACTCAGTACTGTTATTTGGCGGAGTTTTTTAGAAAATGTTCATTGTTTATTTATGTATATTTTATGGCTCGTTTATGATAATTTATGAAATAACTAGCAAACCCAGCGAACTCCGTTTCGACACCAGATGCCACCAGATTTTTCCTGAATTTTCTTTGCTATAAACCTCACGGAGCCCGAGACCTTTCCAACGAATGCAAAACCGTGGAAATCGGTTCGTGCGTTCTGGAGTTATAGCGTCAGGAAGGAAACCCCGACTTATTTTTATATATTAGATTAAACAGGAAATAGACAAAAACATTTTTTTTTTGTATGTTTTGTCGTTTAATTTTTTTTATTGATTTTTTTGTTTCAAAATTGTTGTGAGCTACACAACGTGAAACGAAACAAGTTCAATGTGTCTTGCATACGTTCCGCCGTGAAAAAGACTTTAGTAAAGAACCGTTGTGATCACGTATTGTACCTCGGTAGGAATGCGTGTCTGATTGCGCGGCGCGCGGCGGCTCGCTGAGCGGCGCGCGGCACGCGGCGCAGCCGGCCGCGCACGCCGTGTGCTGCCACACGCCGCACTCTGCGCAGTACGCCAGTAGAGATGTATCGTACCTCGGTAGGAATGCGTGTCTGATTGCGCGGCGCGCGGCGGCTCGCTGAGCGGCGCGCGGCACGCGGCGCAGCCGGCCGCGCACGCCGTGTGCTGCCACACGCCGCACTCTGCGCAGTACGCCAGTAGAGATGTATCGTACCTCGGTAGGAATGCGTGTCTGATTGCGCGGCGCGCGGCGGCTCGCTGAGCGGCGCGCGGCACGCGGCGCAGCCGGCCGCGCACGCCGTGTGCTGCCACACGCCGCACTCTGCGCAGTACGCCAGTAGAGATGTATCGTACCTCGGTAGGAATGCGTGTCTGATTGCGCGGCGCGCGGCGGCTCGCTGAGCGGCGCGCGGCACGCGGCGCAGCCGGCCGCGCACGCCGTGTGCTGCCACACGCCGCACTCTGCGCAGTACGCCAGTAGAGATGTATCGTACCTCGGTAGGAATGCGTGTCTGATTGCGCGGCGCGCGGCGGCTCGCTGAGCGGCGCGCGGCACGCGGCGCAGCCGGCCGCGCACGCCGTGTGCTGCCACACGCCGCACTCTGCGCAGTACGCCAGTAGAGATGTATCGTACCTCGGTAGGAATGCGTGTCTGATTGCGCGGCGCGCGGCGGCTCGCTGAGCGGCGCGCGGCACGCGGCGCAGCCGGCCGCGCACGCCGTGTGCTGCCACACGCCGCACTCTGCGCAGTACGCCAGTAGAGATGTATCGTACCTCGGTAGGAATGCGTGTCTGATTGCGCGGCGCGCGGCGGCTCGCTGAGCGGCGCGCGGCACGCGGCGCAGCCGGCCGCGCACGCCGTGTGCTGCCACACGCCGCACTCTGCGCAGTACGCCAGTAGAGATGTATCGTACCTCGGTAGGAATGCGTGTCTGATTGCGCGGCGCGCGGCGGCTCGCTGAGCGGCGCGCGGCACGCGGCGCAGCCGGCCGCGCACGCCGTGTGCTGCCACACGCCGCACTCTGCGCAGTACGCCAGTAGAGATGTATCGTACCTCGGTAGGAATGCGTGTCTGATTGCGCGGCGCGCGGCGGCTCGCTGAGCGGCGCGCGGCACGCGGCGCAGCCGGCCGCGCACGCCGTGTGCTGCCACACGCCGCACTCTGCGCAGTACGCCAGTAGAGATGTATCGTACCTCGGTAGGAATGCGTGTCTGATTGCGCGGCGCGCGGCGGCTCGCTGAGCGGCGCGCGGCACGCGGCGCAGCCGGCCGCGCACGCCGTGTGCTGCCACACGCCGCACTCTGCGCAGTACGCCAGTAGAGATGTATCGTACCTCGGTAGGAATGCGTGTCTGATTGCGCGGCGCGCGGCGGCTCGCTGAGCGGCGCGCGGCACGCGGCGCAGCCGGCCGCGCACGCCGTGTGCTGCCACACGCCGCACTCTGCGCAGTACGCCAGTAGAGATGGCACATCTGAAACAACACATTGAGGTGAACTGCGATCATAAAAGTAAGTTCGTACGAGTGGCCAACTCTGGAGTTTCTAGGCCTCCGTCATGGCTTAATGACTTGAATAGCCGGGACCGACAATTTAAAGTGCCTCCGAAGCACAGAAACGCTCAGATGAAAATGCCACTGGCGGTCACCCATCCACTTACGGACCGTTTCGAACGTTGCTTAACTTCGACGATCTATCAAGAACGACTAAGCATGCACGACCAAAGCGCTTCCAAGCACGACCACGAGCGCTTCATGCTTAAGCGGGTAACACACTACACGGTATTCAGAACCCGGTAGTTAGGGAGCAAGGCTTGCCGGGACATTTCATTATTTTGTAGCAAAAAATAAATTTTTAAATAACGTTCAGTGTAATTGTGCGCGGGCCGGCCAGCACACCATCAGACGGCCTAGGGGGCTAGGAGGGTGGCGAGCGCGGCGTAAGCCAGAGCTCACTTCGCCTTAAACCAAAGAATTACCAAATTAGAGTACTCACCATTTCTGCCACAAACTTGGCATATCTTCTTGGCACTTGGGTATATTGGCTCAACTGTTAAACTGGCCGGCAAAGACGCAGCCCAGGCGGGCTTATTGCTGGCCCATGCTGGAATACAATGTTATTGATTTATAGTTTTGATAATTAAGAGCCAATCTCACCACTTGCTGATAAGATAAAGTTTATTGTGACAGAAACAGGTATAGCGGTAAAATGGTTTCACTAAAAACAAGATTGGTGTATTTGCAGTTTCATGATAGGTTTGTACCATGGTTAAACCTCTGTTCCCCACACTAGGACTAAAAAGCCTGTATAGTAGGGTCACAGCGATTTGCGATGATAATGAATAGTCACCACTATTGTATAATATTTTAAAGAGGAAAGATTTGTTTGCTTGTATATTTGTTTGTTTGAATTGAATAGGCTCCGAAACTACTGGACCGATTTGAAAAATTCTTTCACCATTAGAATCCTACATTATCCCTGATAAACATAGGCTATATTTTATCCCGGAAAAGTAAAGTTTTCCTGAGGGACCGCGGGTAACACCGCCACGGACAGCTAGTCATTTATATTCCGAAAGAATGCACAAAAAAACATCAAAACGAACAACTAACGCCAGCACTCGACTTCTGCCTGGCTGGAAAATGGCTTTAGTAAAGTTGCACCCATAAAGTGATTAAAAAACTAGCCAAGTGCGAGTCAGACTCGCGCACGAAGGGTTCCTTATCATCCCACTCATATAATAAAGCTGAAAGATTCTGAGTTTGTTTCGACAGTTCTAGTAACTTCTGCGAATATTATCGTTCATGTAGTTTGAGTTACATTTTTGTACTTTTTTCCAAAAGTAAATAATTTTTTATTTGTTTTGAATGGAGTTAGGAGTTGGCTATTAAACATCTGCTTGAAAAATTCAAAATCAAAATCTTTATTGCAAAATAAATGAATTAGAATTTGCACAATGCACACTTCAAAACTACAAGATACAGCGGAAAAGAGAACCATATTTTTTTTAATGGGCGGCCTTACCGCTGGGAAGCGATCTCTTCCAGGCAACCTTTGGATGGAGAGGAATGTAGTTTCTGCTAGATAGCCTCATCAAAAAATTATGAAACATAACTCTGCCTGTAACATAAGTAGGCTATCAGACCAGACACTATCGTATGTAGTGAAACTGATTCTCTGTTTACGCCAACTTTTCAGAGTTTAATAACTGCCAGAGGAAAGGCTAAGTGAGTGTAGCACACTTATTTGTCCGAGGTTTAATTAGCTGTATTTTATTTTGTAACTTTATTGTCAGTGTCCACCGCGTGATGTCACCCTGTTAGGCCCAGTCTGAAAATCAGCGCTGTCTCCCTTGGGAGCAGCAATAAAGCTGAGACTGGACCTATTTGACACCACAGGATAGGTACATTTTTGGTTATAATTTTTTTATCTCTTCTTTTTCTTTTTTATTGTTTTTTTTTATAGTAATTAATTTTTGTTCCCCGTCTCTTTCTATGTTATCTATGTGTGTTGTCTTTATTGCCTGTAACCGTGTTGTGTGTGTCAAATAAATATATTCTTATTCTTATTCTTTTTATCTTCGTATTCTTACCTTTATTTTCTGAAGATGATCCCGACGGAGATCCTTCGCGCGATGATTTATTTTGATTCTGTAAATAAAACAAACAAAATTGTATTGCACTCTTTTAACCCGAGGCCTTATTGTCTAACTTGAAATCCATTTCCATTCCCCATTCCAACCAATCACACAATACTTACGAAAATGACGTCATCATTCATTTCCCTGCCCTTATCCCACTTTCATGTGGGGTCGGCACAACAGGTTTTCCTCTTCCACTCCGCTCTATCAGCCGTCATCTCAACACTCACTCCTTTCTTACCCATATCATCCTTCACACAGTCCATCCATCTTTTCTTTGGTAAATAATGACCAAATTAGAGAGAAACTTACGAAAGTGACGTATCATGACAAAATACGTCACTTTCATATTGTGTGATTGGTTGGAATGGGAAATGGGAATGGATTTCAAGGTAGACAATAGGCCACCTGATCGCACACTGCCCGCGCCGTACGCGCCGCAGTCATTTTTCTATAGAAAAAATGCTGATGACGTCAGAAAATGCGGCTCGCTTCTGACGTCAGCAGCATTTTCTCTATTGAACTGTCAGTTCGCCGCGTTCGGCTCCGCTGGACTGTGCGACCACCCTTAGACATTTGCAATCACAGTAAATTTTTACTAGCTTCTGCGCGCGGCTTCGCTCGCGTCGTACCAACGTTTTGAATAGCCTTTAGGCGTGATTGAAACACAAACATACAAACATCTAAAAAAACTTTCAGCTAGTCTTTAAACTTTTGTAATTCCAGTTAATTTTTAGAAGTAGGTAAGTACAGTACTCAACCAATCTTTAGCTCTCTGAAGTTAGGTGCACTAAACGATTGCGCAGGTTTGCGCTGTAGTACATTGCGTGGGTAGAGTAAGCGAGATAGAACGATGCAACAAAATTAGGCGAGTGAGCGAAGCAGCTATACAACGCTGTCTTCGTCTTATATGAGTCATCAAAAATGGGTTCTGTTGTGAATAGTGTAGGTTTCTCATTCTGATCATACCTGTTGTTTCCGTAGCTTAGCCGATCTGGTTTGTGGCGGATCATTTGATTGTTGTAGATACGGGAATTGATTGTACTTCTTACGCTTCTGTAAAAGACCATTTCAGTTGAATATTGAGTTAATTTATCTCAGCCTTGTGGTGGCACTTTTGAATAAGATAAGATAATTTATTTCATAAAAAAAATTACACAGGACCCCGCACTAAGCAAAGCTTGTGCTCGCGGTAGTCCCGAGTACAACTTATAAATAAATATAAAATAACACTCTGGTCTATTTCTAATATACTTATAAGTATATAAAAGATTCTCATATATAGAAAAAATATACTTAACCTAAGTACTCATAAATAAGCTGATATTTACCTCAGCCTTGTGGTAGCACTTACTTACCTAAGTTTGTGGCACTATATGCCACAAACTTAGCTGAACCGGTGAGAGAGGCACTGTTATCGCATCTGGTGTTGGCAGAATAAATAATTTTACAGTATTTGTTAGTTTTTCTTTTGATCACCGGTCCAGATAAGTTTGTGGCACTGTACCATAATCAAATAGATCTCTCTATGATAGAATAGATTAAAATTACATTTTAGGCAAAAGCATCTTTCAACATACTTTCCTAAACCAAAATTAAAAAAAAAACTTCTCTACAATACGATAAAACTCAAAATCGTGTAATTTTATGCTATTCTAACATTAAGTAGCGGAAAATTGTTTTTTAGGTTTAAATTTTCTGTAATTTTTCACCAACTCCTTTTAATTATTTTATCATATAAGTATACTCACAGGAAGCATTTCAAAGTTGCCATAGGGAAATTCATTCCTAGTTCCATTACTGATCGCTCTTTTCCGTCGCTCATTCCTCTTTTTTTCCAAGCTTTCCCTTTGAGCTGGAGTTATTAGGCCAATCAATCTGAAATAAGTTTTATTAGACCATATTTTCAAAACCAGCTTTTAATAGGCTAATCTTGATTCAAATAAGTTCAATACTCATATTTAGGTTTTTATTTTTAGGCTTTTATTCTTTAACAATTATTTACTGAGGAGTTCAATTGTAGCTTTCAACTCCATTATGATCACCACACAGTCATTCTATTACTCCATTGTCATCAAAGAATTATGAGGTTTTTTTGGTGGAAAGTTGCAATTTTCTAGTCTAGCTTTCACTAGTGAAGGAAGTATCATACTATTTTAAATGCTTTTGAAGATTATGGATGTATGCATTTCTGTTGGTCTTGTATGGTCTTGTTATGTTGCACTAGTAGTAAATAACCGAAAATAACATGAAATTTTAAGCTAATTAAAAAAAAATGTTTTTTTTTTTCACTAAATATGTTTAGAGTCATGGTCTGATTGCAACCCCTCAGTTTTCGGTAGTTGTCTTTTTACACCGTGTATAGTGAATTATATTACTTAATATTATTTATTTTCTGTAAGTGTGTGTTTTATTGGCATCACCATTCGTCTTTTATCGTTAGTGTAAAATCCAGTTCATCCAAAGGTCTTGAATATATTGCTTTTAGCAATAAGATCCCATTTATGTTTATTTATTTTCCTTCACTGTGTTTAGAATATAAGTAGAGTGAAGTACTGAATTGTGTGCTGAAGTATTCCAGATCATGGTTCCTCTGGAATACTTCACTTACAATATGGTGGAGCGCAGTACTTACCTCATAAAAATCTCCTTTGTGATGGCCTGCCCGGGCTGAGGCAGCGGCGGGGGCGAAGGCGTCGGCGACGGCTCGTGAGAGTACTCAGAATCTGATCTTTGATCCTGATCCTTCCATTCTGTAGTCTGGCTGGATGTACTGAAATCACAACAATCATTTTGTATATAACACAGGTTCTGCTTACTTTTAGATCTAGATGATGCTGTGTGAAATGTCTAGTATTAGTTATTGTTAGGCATGTATTTCATTAATAAACTTTATTAATACAGATAAGTTTATTAATGAAAATATATGAAATATATATATATCTTTTTCTTTTTTGTGCTCAATAATTACTTACACAGTTCTATCTGTGAAAATCATATAATAAATCTGAAAGTGTGTGAGTCTGTTTAGATTTTTGTATGTTTGTGTTTCAATCACGCCTGAACCAGTAAACCGATTTGGATGAAACTTGGAATAGGCGTAGACAGTGACCTGGACTAGCATATAGGCTAAGCCGCGCGCAGAAGCTAGTAGGAAAATAAATCTTACCTTAAAGCCTTTTTAGCTTTACTCAGGGTATTCACAAAATTGCTTCTATTATCTTGCAAGGCACTAGGCAGTTGTGGATAGCTCCTCAAAAATCCTTCCTTATGATTCTCCTTTCCATTCAATTTAATATCATTCTCTCCTGATATATTCTCTTTTGAATCTTCATTCTCTGTTTTAATATGTATCTCGCTCAGCACAGAAGGTTTCAACAAAGTTCTGTTTTTCGAACGGAATTTTAATTGATGTTCCTTGATCTGCTGTGCCACTAAACGGTTATCAATATCAATGTCCGTCTGCTTGTTTCTAGTTTTTAATCTCTGTTGATACAGCTCTAACTCTCTTCGAAGTCGTTCCAGAACTAACTTCTGAAAGTTTGGAAGTGGGTCAGTTGCATGATGAAAGTAGGTTATGGCTTTTTGTACTTTGTTATTTTCATTTCTCATTATTTGATAGTCATTAGTGTAGTAGGCGTTAAATTACTTAGTAATTAGAAAATAATAGTTTTTGTACTTACTTGAGTTTGCCCAATATCTATTATATTTTTTTCTGCTTCAATAACTTTAGATTTGAAGTGGAAATTCTGCAAAATAAATGCAATGAAAGAAACATACAATCAGGAGTGTGACGACAAAATTTATATTTATCAAACAAAAAATAAGCACTCACGTTCGCATCTTGCTGTAGACGCGCGACCCAAATCTACAAACAGGGAGAAATAACAGAATTTATTACACATACTGTGTCTATTTTCCTTGCTATAAGAAAACTATAAAAAGAAGTCACATAATATTTTTGTTAAAAAATTACCTGATGAACTCTAATCGCATTCTTCAAGTCCGTTTGTGTTTTGCGAATTTCTTCCTTTATTTCATTAGACACTTCCATATTCTTGGCCAGATCGACACTTGGCTATTTCTTGTAGCTATTCTATAATTCACACTGTTTTCTCAAACTTGGAAGTTATTTTTAATTTATTTTTCGATATGCTCACGTTCACGGTGACTAGAAAAACAACTTGTGTTGATTGAATTGAAAGAGGAAAGGAACTATCTCGCACTTCTAAGATCACACTTTTTGAAACTTTATCATTTTAATAAAGGTAGAATAAATCATATAAAATTAGACATTGATTTGTGAATCAAATCAAAATGCTAAAAAGTAAAGAATTTTTATCAAATTCATAAATAGTCGATCGTAAAAGGAAGTAAAAATGTGATGTAGAGTATTATGTACTTGGATTGGATTCCCGATTCCCTCACTCCCCCTCCCGCCCTCCGCCACTTTCTAGTTCTATGTGTGCGTGTGCGTATGTCTATGTGTGCAAAAAAAATACCCCTTGTTAAAAAAAGTTTTTTCAATGTATTTTATAAAAAATCTTCAAACTTGGTAGAAGTTGGAAGGAGATATATAGAATTTTCTCAGGTGTTTTATGCCAATCTGAAACAACCGAAGCGATCGCACCATTTATTAAATTCAAATACTTCTCTGTCTAGTAATTCAAAACTCGTGTAAAACGAGTGTAACTAATTTATGCTAGACGAGCTGAATGACTGCGAAAGTGCTAAAAAATTGACACTCTGACATTCATTCATTCTCATTCGTTCGTATTTTTTCATTTCAATTCAATGGACGCGAAAATACTGCTGTAAATTGTAAAATTATTTTCGCAAAAATCTCTCCGCTATCGAAGTAGGTCTTGCTGGTGTTTTTCTCATTAGGAAATACCGAAAAACTCTCGGTAACGATACACCTAGTTCAAAAGAAAATCATGTACAAATAATAAAAATGACCAGCTGAATTTGTTACCGCCACGCACGGAAAACGTGAGTTTTCAACAATACCGGTATCACGTAAAACTTCAAAATGTCAGCAAAACGTGCGGCTACAAGCGACTTGAACCATGAGAACTGGGACCAGGAAGATCCCGCTGACAGTGAACAAATGGGAACATTCCCAACTACAACCAAGGAAATTCTTGAAAAACGGGTTATTCGTACTGCCAAACGGCGGAATCAAGCCTCTACGACAAACGACGAGGTAACATTCTATTACAAAACAAACTACTGCTTTACTGTATTTAAATGTGTCTGATTTTGTGTGTATCTCTATTCACTTACTATTTAAAAAAACTTACAAAATTTCTGTTATCTTTATCCATCTCTTTCCGCACAAAACCCAGAATAAGCTAATCAAGATCTAGAATGCTGCAATTTGGCACCTTTTAACGTTTTTTACATATTACTTATGTACTAATAATACTACGAAGCATGCATGCTAGCCACTTCATCTGTGATGCTAGCCCTATTGACCCTTAATTAGCCCGTAAGACTTCTAAGGGAACCCAACGGTCCTACTTAATAAATGCTTTTTGACTTTTACTTTATGATTTGTACTTAACTGTTATTGTCCTGTTCATTTGTGTGTTCAATTTAAATGCCTTTATTTAATGAGAATTTTTACAGTTTACTTTATTTTATTTTCTATTCTTCAGCGTGTCCTGTCGACACATAGGCCTCATCTAACCATTTCCATTATGTTCTGTTCCCTGCCACTCGCAGCCACAGTGGTCCTGCAATCTGTTTGATATTGTCAGACCATCTTTTCAGTTGCCTTCCTCTCTTTTGGTATTGTATCTTGGGGTCCATTCTATCATAGTTTTTGTCCATTTTTGTGTTGTCTCTCTTATTATGTGACCAGTCCATCTCCATTTTAGTTGTTAACTATTGGGATTGTTCTGTAATAAGTTTCAAAAAAACCTTTATTTTATCTATTACAGAGTAAGAAAAATCACTTCAGTGGTTTTGGTGGATTTAATAAACCAACACCATCATCATTTGACTTCTTAGCCAACCTGACGAATGGCAGCAACACCACAAATGGAGCTGGCACCAAAAGTGACACGGCTGTTACTTCAAGCATATTCTCTAGCAAGCCCACAGCCCCTAGCACTGGGCTGTTTGGGATACCAGCAGCTACAAGCAAACCAGCTTTTGGAGGGAGTGGCACTTCACCCTTTGTGTCAATTGCAACTAAAACTGAAATACCATCAATGACCTTCTCCAGCTCAAAAGCTGACTCTACAGTGAGCGATTCTCCTTTCAAAATTCAACCTGTATCAAGCTCTGCTGACAGTAATAAACCAAGTAAAGCGCAGGTAACATCTACGATTTTTGGTGTATCTTCTACCAGCCCCAATCAAAAATCGGAAACAAGCTCTGCATTCAAACAACCAGTTTCAAGCACCAGCACCATATCTCAGAATACTGCTACTATTGCTACACAGTCTAATTCAAGCAAAGATCCCCCATTTGACAAAGAAGCTGAGACAGAAAAGGCTAGAAACAGATACTATTCAAGACTGAAGGGTCTAAATGAGTCTGTATCAAGCTGGATAGTGAAACATGTTGAGATGACCCCACTATGCTTTCTCTCTCCAATATTCAAGGATTACGAAAACTATTTGAAGGATATTCAGGAAGAATATGAAGCTGCAAAAGCTGAGATTGAAGCTAAAACAAAGAAACAAAATTCAGAAGCAAAGCCGGTCTTTGCTACCAAGGATAGTGGTGGAACATCATTGTTTTCTAAGTCTACTAGCTTTGCTCAAGAAGCTAAGACTAATCAACCATTTGGTACAAACACTACTAGTAATAGTAACACCAGTACTGCAACAAATACAGTTTTTGGACAGTCTCTTTCAAGCAATCCCAAATCGCAAACTAATACAACTCAAAGCAGTCTTTTCGGTAAAACAGATACACCAAGCCAAGGTATTTCGTTTGGTACAAAACCAGCTGAGACTGCAACAGAAACCCCAGTTGCTCCACCAAGTAAAGAGATTTCATTTGGTGTGAAACCTGCTGAAACTGCATCAGAGAATACAGTTTCTACACCAAACAAGGGATTTTCGTTTGGTTCTACATCTTCACCTACAAGTTCTGCATTCGCTGCTAACCCTAGTAATGCTGATTCACCAAGCAAAGGATTTTCTTTCATGTCATCCACTGCGACCACATCACCGAACGCATCGCTTTTCGCTGCTAGTGCAGCCAATAGCACACCGCCATCTAAAGGGTTTTCATTCGGTATGACAACAGCTGCTACATCACCTACGAATTCTACAGCTCCTACTACCGCCGCAGCACCATTTTCTTTCGGAGTCAGATCAGGTGCACCATTCAGCTTCAGCTCGCAACAACAAAACACAAAAAGCTCTGAACAAAAAGAAGAAGAGGAAGATCAACCTCCTAAAGTAGAATTCACTCCTGTAGTAGAAGAAAACAGCGTATTTGACAAAAAATGTAAGATTTTCGTCAAAAAGGATGGTAATTTCGCTGATAAAGGAGTTGGAACGCTCTATATAAAAAAGATTGAGGAAAGCGGGAAACATCAGTTGCTGGTACGCGCTAATACGAATCTGGGGACGATATTGTTGAATTTGATTCTTTCAGCTTCGGTACCGATACAACGAACAGGCAAAAATAACGTTATGCTGGTCTGCATTCCTACTCCTGAGGCAAAAAGTCCAACCCCAGTCCTTATTAGAGTGAAGACAACTGAAGAAGCAGATGAATTACTAGATATATTGAACAAATATAAGTCGTAACTTGTGAATAGTGCTAGGCTAGAAGTCTAGTATGCCTAGATTTTTTTATGAAGTTTTCCATTAGGTTTTAATCAATTTTGGGCCGGCATTATACATCAAACTTCATGAATAGGGTTTAGCTAACATGCACTTTATGACTTGTGTTAATAAGTACTTGTTTATTCATCAAAACTTATCTATGACTATAATTATACCTATTGATTTCCAATGGCAAGCTTTAACAATTAAAATTTGTTTTAGTGTCTAGATTCATTCTAAAATGTAAATTTATAATGTTTTCCAGTTTCGTCTAATTGTATAAATAGTATGTTTCATTCAATATGTAATCGAAATAGATTAGTTGGTCATTTATCAGCATTTTTGTCAGCTATAAATAAACAATAGAGTCCATGTTAGGAATTTTAGTAACATTAATTGCCAGCATATAATAAATCATCTATAATCTAGTATGTTATAATAAAAATGTAAAATAATTAATTACATTGACTATTTTTGATTATTTACCTAACCTATTATTATCATATCACATTCTGATATAAGTTTAGAGAGTCAAGGATATTAGTTGTGAAATAAAATTGCAATGAGGATTAAAAATCGATTATATTTATGTATTTTGATACATACAAATAATAAACTCTACTATAATATACCAGCTAAGGCAGTCCCAATGGCACTGATCAATGAGCATCAAATCAAGACAGTCCTTTTTTTATACTCTACTGACTGTAGCATCTACAATTTTATCAATAAAAGCTATATTATTATTTATTCAATTACAGTTTCATACAACTGAGCCAAATTTTGTGTCCTAAAAGCAGTTTAGATGGTGTGGTTTTACTCTTAGTGGACTTCAGACATCTTAAATTATTATCTATATGCAAATAGGATTTCAAACTATAATTTGAGCTGTGTTTTACATTTTAAACTATTTCATTCAATATTTACAATATTGCACAGCTTTTTAGACAATAAGCCCTGTTCAATTCAAATGCAAAACTCCAGTGTTTCTATTTTTGATTAGTTGAATTTTTCCTCAAGTATACAGTATAGAGACAATGCATTGTATGAAAGGCAATATCAGGCTTTTGAAAAGCAGGGCTTATGGCAAATGGTTGCTTAAGGCTAGGTTTCAATTGCCTGCAATGAAGTTAGATGTTGTCTGTCCTAGGCCCATTTGTATCCTATGCATGTGGGTTTCAACATTGTTTTGGAATAGCTTTTGGTGTGTTGGCTCTAGCTTGCTTTTTATTTGGTCCATTGTGCCTTGCAGAACACTCAACTCATATGCATTTTGATCAGAATCGGACAAACTTTTGACTTGTAGCATAAGAGCTGTGAGGTCTGTTATTAAATCGATGAGTTTGGGATCCTTGACAGTGCCATTGTTGTTTCTTTCAACAAGCATTGATGCCTCATCTCTGCATTTCTCCCTAAGATGTGTAGGGGCCAGCATTGCAGCAAGGCTTGGACCAGGAGCTATCTCTTGGCAGTATTTCTGTACTTCATTTATATAGCCCTGGAGGTCCAAATTCATCCTCTCTAAGTCGATCACAACTGCAGCATACTTTCTCTCAAAATCCTCTGGCATTTTCTGTCCAAATGACTTTCTCTTTTCTGCTTCACAGTTGTATTCCTTTAGCCTGTTAATTTCTACCTTCTTGGCATTCAAAACTCTCCTTAACTTAACTATTAGCTTTAAGAAAGCAAAAGGGTAACTTCCTACATTGGATTCTAAATTTTTTGTAATATCTGTGCATCCAATCATGGGGTCGTTGTGAGAGTTTTCAGCAGGTGGTCTGTACAGATTAAATAACTCCCGTACAACATAACTGGGCCGGAAATTCTGGGTGATACTGGACAAGCAGATTGTGTCTGGAGGGTCATTAGACAACACTTCATAGTCAGGAACGGAATGTGTACCGAGTTTAGGCCTCTCAAATGTTATTCTATAGGTATTGTTAGATGTATCCACAGCATCGATGCAGCCTGTGAACAGACCATCTTGAGGTTTCCGTAATCTTGCAGTAACTTTGGTACCCACTGTCAGTTGCATTGGAATTTCATTTGGCAAATCTTTCAAACAGATATCAGCAGATTTCCTTTGCTGTACATATCTCATCAGTTTGCGTTTCCTGTCTAATTCGCTCCGCTCTTCTTCAAAGAAAGCCTGAGAGCATCTACGAGGCTTACCCATCATTCTCCGTATTTTAGACCATTGTACTTGAGTCAGTTTGTGGTTACTTAATTGAGGAAAAGTTTCCTTGAGACAAATCATGAAATCATTTTCTCCGTCAAACAATGCTTTGTCAATGTTACTGTAAAAGTACTCGAAGCAGACCCATTTGTGGGCTTTCGGCAGTTTTAGTAAGTTCCTAAGTCTCATTCCTATCCTATGTCCAGATTTGTTGTCAGGATTCTGTGGCAAACTTTCATTTCTCTCATCGTACCTGTCTTGATCTCTTTGAACCTTAGAAGGTGATTTTTGCTTTTTAGAATTTGGTGTTTTGTTAGGAGTTTTGGCCAGAATCTTAGGAGTTCTTTTACTAGGAGATTGTTTGGTTGGAGAATCATTGTTTATGAAATCGTCAATAAATATGAATCTGTTCTTCTTTCGTATGCGAGCGGGCATGCCTCTAGCATTGAGTCTCTGAACTGGTTCACTTGGTGCAGGTTTTGGCGGCAACTTTGTGCCAACTCTGTGAAGGCCGAGTGCAGCAGGCCCGAAGGCAGGTGGCTCGTCCTCTTCTTCAGGGAAATCAATATCCATGGGCTCATCTTTAACTTTGAATTGAGACCTTGAAAACTTCCTATCAGCATCTTGCTCTCCTGAAATACATACGCTTTGTTTATATGATGTCGTGATAAGAAAAACATCATTTTAGTGCAAATATTACGTTCTAGGAATCAAAACTTAGCGAGACGATTAGTTAACACGGCAAAATCAATTAGTTCGAGCAAATACTTTGCGAAGATTCCCATTCAAATTTGAATTTTTTCAAATTTTGAATTCAGCGAACATTGGATTCGAATGTTACGATGCTCTCTGGCAATCATAAGCGAAGTGTGGGTGATTTAATTCAGCGTTGTTTTGAGGAATATAATTTTTTAGTGAGTGTGACTTGGCATTCATAAAATAGTAAAGAATTTTTGAAATAAAATAAAACTTACTTTCTGATTTATCCGCCATGTTGATGTGGTAAATAAATTTTTGGTTCAATTTGAAGACGAAAAGCGCCAAGATGTCAATGTTCGGATACACAGAGACAGTCAGTAGTTGTTTGGTTAGATTTTTGAAATCATTTTTATTTAATTTTTGTCTGAGAACAGGCAAATTATTTTTAGCTATGGTTGATTCGAGATCAAAATCCAAAGCTATGAACTGCTTCGATCATTAAGGTAGGGATGCGCCATAACTTGTATTTCCCCTCTGTCAAATGTACACGACTCCGAGTCGTTTCAGTTTATAAAAACTACTTCGGTAGCCATTTTGACACAATACTTCTGAACCTGAGCGAGAACAGAGCTGCCATAAAATGCCTATTTGTGCTGTATTTTGTTATCGAAACAAGTCGGCAACATCAAATTTCAAAAGCGGCGGCATATCTTTTCATTTGTGGGTATTTAATTTGTAACATAACTATTAATTTCCTTATGAATTTATGATATTTATATTTGAGTAATTTGAATTTTCCGCCATAAGAATGAATGAATAAGTCTATTCACGTGACTACAATACTATGTAGTATTCTATGTAGCGAGTCAGGGATGTCACTAAGTTTTTTCAAAATCAAAACACGTTTATTTTAATCTAGTTACATTTTAATTGCGTTTCTATAATGTGTTCCATAATTTTTAACATTTAATAAACTGCCAACAGTTCAGTTAATAAAAGAGAGTTGTAGAATGCGTGAGCTGGTATATAAGCGGTTCCTTAAGAAACTTGTTCTGGGTGCTTAGGAAGTGAACATACTAAAAGTACTGATGTCTAGGAGGTGAGCCGGAGTGGGGAGGGGAGGGAGTTGACTAATATATGAAAAACGGTGCGTTGAAATGCAATTATTATGCCAAATTAATTTACTTATGCTAAATGAAAGATCATAAAATTTTCTTCAACTTTTATTCCATACCCTTTTCCAGAATTTCCAATCAAGCTCCGTAAAAATGTTCTTTTTTATCTTTAAGTTAGGTTTTTTTAACCTTTGTAGCTTAACATGACTGGTTCTGAAGTTATAAAGCTGAAAAGGAAGGTAGCTTCCTTTTATTCTTCCGGAGCGTGTAGCTTACCTTTTTCCGGAGCGTGTGGCTCAAAACCGCAAAACCTGATGAAAATTCGGAATAGTATATTACAAAAGTCGTAGAGAATTATATGATCTTTCATTTAATTTACAAACTTTTTGTCATACGACGCACCGCTATCGGAATATAAGCGAAAAGCCCAAAAGTGGGAACTTTGATCCCCCCTCCCCCAATCCGACTTATTTACTATGAATATATTGTGAATTAAAAATAAAATAAAACCACGCAAAATAATTATAGGTAATTTATTTTAAAACATAGTAATAATTATTTCAAATTGATGACAACCCTAACTTGACTACTTGAAATGTTCTATAGTGCAGTGGTATTGATATCGATGATTTAAATGAATGAACGGAAGATGAACATTTTTAAAAGTTTTGTATGTACCTACTTTTCTTTGCTTGTTGATTTTATGTTCCCAAGAGATTATTAAAGAAAAATGGAAACAAGCATGCAATAGACATCCATCCTGGACGCCTACTCGGACTATACAGGGTGGATTTTTGAGATGGGCCATGGAGGGCAGGTACCTTAACCATTGTAGCTGCAAGAAAATGCTCTTAGAAGACCCTCCCTATCTTTTTGAGATATTTTAAACTGCGTTCGCAGATTTTGAAAAAATGTACAGACAGCGACAAAAATGGCTAAAGGAAAAAAAATTGATGCCAATCTATTCAGTTTCAGGTAAACATCAAAAGACTTTATGGGGTCGTTTGAGTTCTAGAAAATTCAGAAATTGTCAAAAACTTTTCCCATACATTTTGTACTAAAATCGATTCAGTTTCATGTAGGGATCGAAAAAGCCTATGGGACCATTTGAGGTTTAAGTACTACAAAAGCAACAAACATCCCTACAGAAACGACTGTCAAGCAAAAGTCTAGTGATGCAACACCCCAAGGGCTACCCAAATCACCCCCATGTATGTTCAACGATTTTTTGTAGTTTAGAAGTTATTCATGTTTTTGTGACATTGCAGCAACAGTGGTCCTGCATCACTGGACTTCCGCTTGACTGTCGTTCCTATGACATCCTGTATATACTTACATATGGCAGAAGTAGCTATAATTGTAATGAAGGTTCAAGGCTATTAGATTTAAATAAACTAGTTTTACAGTACCTAAGTATTCAGAAAATATAAGTACCTATGTAAACTCGTCATCGTCAACGTATAAAGACGCCTCTTTGAGGCGTACTTAAAATCCTTTCGCCACACTGGTTCGAAAGAACTAGTGGGACGACATCAATAGACCGATAGCTTACACACATTAATAGTTTCGAAATTCGATATTTTGGTGGCACTGTACAAATAAATTTTACGCTCTAACCGATTTTTACTTGTTATTAACTTATCTACTACATTGTAAAGCATTGTTAAGTTAATTTTATTCACAATGCAAAATAAACGATTAATAGGAACTGAGAAATGGAAGAAATAATTTGTCATCATTCACTCATTCACGCATATAATCGATAACGATAATATTATTGACGTTCTCTTCCCTAATTTTCTTGATGTGTGCTTCTTTCTGTTTTACGTCGCTACATTATGTTTATACGAAATTTGCAATAGTGTGTGTAAAAATGAGAGTGTGTTGTAATTTTTATGTAGTGTGCTTGTGTAGCGATACAAAAACGAAATGCGTATGTGTGTGTAAAATGCGTTAGTGTGCTACCTCGTCCCCCGCAAAAATTGGCAGAAAATTTTGTATGAGGACTTCCTTCAATCAGATGTCCCCTTATATTTCGTCCGAGATGAACTGTGATAATAATAAAATGATACCTTCTCAAACATCAACATTACACTGGCATAGTGTAAAGTGACCCTAAATGATTACTAATTGCATCGATTTTTACCGTGAAATGGAACGTTTTATTTTCATTCACTCTGATAATTTGTTCATTTCCATTCATTTCATTCAAAGTTCAATGGAATCGTTCAACTGCATGCAACTCACTCACGAAGCATTGTTGTGTTGTGACGTGCCGCGCCAGTGTGACGTAAAAATCGTAAATGATCACGATACGAGAAACCATGTAAGAAAAGTTTAAAAGTTATCACAAAAGTTTTTATCTATCATTTCAACACAATATATCAAGCAAAATGAACTACAACGTGGTGCTCTTGATTTCTATTTTAGTTCTTCTCGTGTTCAAGGAAGTAAACTGTAAGTTTTCATTATGTTACGCTAAGTTATTTCAAGGTAAGAAAAGTGAGAGTGTCGTGAATCAGGTTCTCAGCCATTTAGCATTTAACTTTGGCCTAAACGATGCTATCAGGAAACTAATAGTACTGTTATTTTAATGTAAAATAATATGACACGTTAGACTATCGTTATTTATTGTAAAATTAAAAAGTAAGTAAGTACCTACCTACCTTCTACCTACAGACTACCTACCTAACTTTGAGGTAAATATTTTCATGAATCACTTTCACTTGATTTATCTCGTATAATATATGACTCGTATGATTATAACTTTAAAAAATGTTAGCTATTTTTATAGGTTTTACTTACATATATAGATTCAGTTCAAAATTTAATTTAGTAAAGTGTACTAACATAATATCAGGTGCCAAAATTCAGAAGCATCCATGCCAGATAACTCCAGGTTGGTCAGAGACCTTTTCACCATAGGCTCTTCAGATAGCCAAAGAAAGCCAATAATATTCCCTTTAAATTCCAGGTCTTCACAAAAGATGTATAAGGTGCAGATCTCGAGGTGAACTCGGCAGCTGTGGGGACCCATTCCCCTTCAATGTGACAGATCCGGAAGGAGAGGTCGGCATCCATGTGGTAGCTTGCCCATCAGGCTGGTGTGGGAAGCTAATGGAGGGAAACTCTGCAGCTTTTAGGAGTGATGGTAAATATTAATAAGTTTGTACTTATTATAATTGATTTTAGTAACTTTAAGGATGAGTCCATCACCATACATCATCATGTATGGTGATGGATTCATGAGTAGGTAGAGGTAGCCCAAAGAAAAAATGGATTGGATTGTGTGAAGGATGACATGATTAAAGGAGTGAGTGTTGAAATGACGGCTGAGAGAAGAGAATGACAGAACACATGTTGTGCTGACCCCACATAATGTGGGATAAGAGCAGGAAGATGATGATAGTAACTTTATGGATGGACTATGAGTTTATAGACTAGCTGCGCTCCCGCGGTGTAACCCGTGGTCGGGATTATCAAATTTTTTCGGGATAGAAAGTAGCCTAATGTCTTTCCCTGGGATTCAACCTTTTTCATACATACATACGAAGCGCTCGTGGTCGTGCTTGCTTAGTCGTTCTTGATAGATCTTCGAAGTTAAGCAACGTTCGAAACGGTCTGTAAGTGGATGGGTGACCGCCAGTGGCATTTTTATCTGAGCGCTTCCGTGCTTCGGATGGCACGTTAAATTGTCGGTCCCGGCTATTTAAGTCGTTAAGCCATGACGGAGGCCTTTAGGCGGCCTAAAAACTCCGTCACCAGAGTTGGCCACTGACTCATACGAACTTACTTACTTTTTTATACAAAATTGTGTTCTGCACAGACAAATGGCTTAAGAACGCATAGATCCGTTACTGTATAGTATTCAGAGGCGAGTAACATTTGCATGCATTTTGCAAGTAGCATTACCATGCGTGACAGGTTACTAGCTCATCGCTTATTAGAATTTTCTAATTAGTTTCCTCACAATTTTTTCTATTCGTTTTTATGCAACACAGGCTTATATAGAACAAACATTTTAATAGTCCTAGAGGTTCCACTATATTTTGCCATCTCCTTTGGGTTAGTGTTGATCACATTTTTAATGTCTAGGATGAACTTCCTATTGTTACTACCTATTGTTTCTTCCTACTACCTATGTTTCTTTTAATTTTGGTTCAAAAGGTATAACTACCTTTTTACCTACCTACCTAACTACTTGTGCTTGTGTTTAGGTTACTAACCATTGATGTTGCACATCCGAAATGGATAGACTGTGGAAACCTGTACCTATTTAAAATAAGACCTTCCTTTGTACAACATCATCATCATTTGCCTGCCCTTATCCCGCTTATGCAGGGTCGGCACAACATGTTCTCTTCTTCCACTCTCCCCTATCACTCGTCATCTTCGTATTCACTCCCTTCTTACCCATATCTTCTTTCACACAATCCATCCATCTTTTCTTTGGTCTACCTCTACTCACATATCCATCACCCTTTTAGTTACGTGACTTTCATCCCTCCGCATTACATGCCCATACCACGCTAACCTATTGCTCCTCAATTTTTCAGTCACAGGCGCTACTTTCAGACTTCCCCTAATATATTCATTCCTCACCTTATCCATTCGCGTCACTCCGCACATCCATCTCAACATTCGCATCTCTCGCATGCACTCTTCTTTCATCCGTCGCTTTCGTAGCCCAGCACTCAGATCCATACAGCACGACAGGTCTAATGACCGTCTTGTAGATTTTCCCCTTAAGTTTAAGGGGCATACAAGGGTCACAAGTTGTTCCCGAGACCTGTCGCCATTTCATCCATCCCGCATTCATTCTATTTTTGACGTCTCGGTACAACAGTTATGCAATAAAATTATTCTGATTCTGATTCTGAACTTCTGCTTTTCACAAATCTGTATCCGCACCTTGACGGTAGACATTTTCTCAGATCTTTTAGCTGCTTTTTAATGAGGTAAAAATCTTCTAGGTTTTAAATACAGTCACACAATAAATAATTTAGTGTGATTTTTTTTATGTAAGTACTTATCTTTGAATTATCTACAAACTTAAGAAACCTTTATTACCTACTAGCTGTCCGCCGCGGTGTTACCCGCGTTCCCTCGGGAAAACTTCACTTTCCCGGGATAAAATGTAGCCTATGTTCATCAGGGATAATGTAGGATTCTATTGGTGAAAGATTTTTTTCAAATCGGTCCAGTAATTTCGGAGCCTATTCATTTCAAACAAATAAATCTTTAATATAAAATTAGTATAGACGAGCTTCTACGCGCGTCTTCGCCCGCGTGGTACCAACATTTTTGGGTAGCTTATAAAATGCTATTCTAGGTACGCCTATTTCAAGTTTCATCCAAATCAGTTCACTGGTCTAGGCGTGATTGAAACACAAACACACAAACATCTAATCAAACTCACAAACTTTCAGCTTAATTATATGAGTGGGATAGGTCATTTAAGTCGTTAAGCCATGGGGCCTTAAGGCGGCTTAAAAACTCCAACACCAGAGTTGGCCACTTCATACGAACTTATGAAAACTACTTAATAATTTTTCAGACTATGGCGCGGCCACTGAAAGGATGTGCCTCCAAAGAGCACCAAGCGACTACGAAGAACGCTGCGCATACACCATGTGGAACCATCGGAAAGTGTACATGTGCTTCTGTAATGGAGACCTTTGTAATGCCTCAAACAGAAACTCATACTCATATTCTATATTAGCACCAATATTAGCATTTTTGTATCGTTTATTTTAGATAGATTTAGATGTAGATCATATATGATGAAACAATAGCAAAGTCTGGTTACATAGTTTTTAGATCTATTTTCAAACTCATTCTAAAATAATCGATTCCGTACCACTAATAAATCCTACGGAATTTTGCAGAACTAACGGAAAAGCTTGTGACCTAAGATCACACGTTGATCACGCCGCACCAAAAGGGCTTCTAGGGCTTCTATCGTGGTGGAACTAAGCTCAAACTTGTATGCTCAGTCATGTTTCATGCACACTCTGAATGAGAAAACAAAAAAAATTTTAACACCCAACTATTTTATTGTGAGTGCATTTCTTTTTGATTACGGTCTATGTTTATCTGGGGCGTTGTTGTGGTTAGATTTTATATTACTTCTGAGTAAACAAAACATGACAAAATATAAACCCAATTAGCTAAACCACGAAAACTGACCATTAATTTTAACTATTAATTCAAACTATATCAATATTCTATTGTGATACCTATACTCATTCCTTTTTAATATTAGATGGTATAAGCCAAGTTAAAACTATTATACTTAAGCTTTAGTAGTGTTTAAGTAGTCATTTAACTAATCGAATTTCGAATTAGAATATCCGTCCATACTGTATTTTTAGCGAATTACAAATATACTTAATCTTAAATAAATATCTACTTATACTTATTTTCACATAAACAAACAGTTTCCTATCTGTGGGAACTTGTAATTGGCCATCAGCACACAATATATTGTGCATATATGCTTTGCATGTATTTTTAAACAGTAACCCTTATATGTACTTAGCTGTAAGTTCTCCAAAAACTCTTACCGGCTTACCATAGAACGGGACATAAAGTTATTCCACCGAATAAATCAAGAATAACCAAACATTTTGACAGTTTACACTCCGGAATAACTTTATGTCACATTCTATGGTAAGCCAGTTAAAATAAAATAAAATATTAAAACTAAGTATTATGTCACTGCCAAACTATTGAATACGTAATACGTGTGGTAATATGTATTTATATTTCTTTAAATTTGAATAATAATAATAAGCTATTTTCATTGTTCTTGAAGGTTGTGACAAACTTTATCTTTTTGTGTAGAAAATCTACCAATTTCGTCTTATCTTTAATCATTATGAGGTGAATCAAAATGTAATTATTCCAACCAAACTTGTGATAAATATATTTTTATCAATATTATGATTTTCGATAAACTCCTGTTTGATACATAACCAGTTCCACTAATTGAATAACTTGTTAATTGCATATTTTGTATAATCTTAGTCATAGCGGCATCGTACATATTATTCAAATACTATTTTACTCCGTCACCAGAGTTGAGAGACTCATACTTGTTTTGAAATGGGCAGTGATG
Source organism: Epirrhoe alternata (assembly GCA_963565295.1). NCBI lineage: Eukaryota > Metazoa > Arthropoda > Insecta > Lepidoptera > Geometridae > Epirrhoe > Epirrhoe alternata. Next base: position 2,285,960 of record OY751381.1, on the reverse strand, counting down.
AACTTTCAACCTATCACGTATAAAATGTGGATATGTGTCAAATATGTGTTTGGGCCACTGGCTCGTACGAATTTACTCTTTTTGTATTGAAATGATCAGTGATGAACATGCAATGCAACCTACGTATAGAATGTGGACATGAAATGGGGCAGACCCCTGACTACCCCTTTAGATTCCCACAATCTACCGCATCATGGTATCTAGGTAATGTTATTTAAAATACTCATACTCATTTATTCGTCGTAGGAGCGCATGTCACAAATGTTTCAGAGTTGCTGAACTTATTACTTCTATTAATTATAAAGCTTGTTTCAACATCTCTGAGTAAGGTCTCACTCAAGTAACAAGTAGGTATATTTCTCACAGTTGTTACCATTTTTGATGACTTTCATGTAAAGTTTCTCAGTAACTGATCAATTTTACTTAAACAAGCCCTTAAAACTTATGCTCAATTAAAAAACCACTGTATATACTGGTAATTGTATATTTAATGACTATATTTTATAATAATATATTTTTGAGAATTATATTTTCAGTTGTAATAAATAGTTTTATTCCTAAGGTCGGTTGAAGGGCCACGTGTGACGAATACTGCCCACAACATGTGGTTTTAAATTATTCTTGATCCGTAGTTCTTGGTTCGCGAAAAGAGATTCGATGTGGGGGATATCATGGAAGTAGTAGAGGCCGTGGTCCTTCGCTCTGGTCACTGCTGCGATGGCTTCGGAACCTTCTAGAAGATACGGGTCTTGGGGATCCAAGTCTGGAAAAAAATGAGATTTTACACAGCGCCATCTACATAGCTGCAAACTAAACTATATTGTGTTATCTGTAGAAATGATCTTCCGTGCCAGATAAGTATTAGACGTGCGTTTGACTACCCTATTGGCAATTTTGGATCTTGAATGATCTGAAGGATCCTGAGTTCTCTTTTTATAAAGTTCCTACCGTAGCTTTGTCATACAATTGGTAATGATCCAAAAGTAAAAATAATGTTCATTCAAAACAGATCCAGTATTTTTTGTTTATTTTCATTCTTAGTAAAAATGTTAAAACAAAGCAAAACCACAGAATGTTAAACCCAGAAAGGCTACTCACCATTATCAGAGCGGCGATGACTGAATCTATTGGAACTGAAAGGTGGCAGGAACAATCCTTCAGGCCAAAGTGATTCTGGGTCCGGGGAATTCACTTTGTATGGAGACGCGGGCAGGAGTGGGATTTGGATTTCTGCATTGGAAAATAAATATGAATGAACACTACTAGGTGGTTTACATACAGCGGACAAACCTAGCTTTGAGTTTGGGTGATGGATATCGAATAATTGCCATTAAATCCTAATATCTCTGTATCACTATGGAACTCATTGCCATTTTCAATTCGCTCATCAAAATCTATTTATATTTTTAAAGCTAAAGTACATGAGCCCTTTTTGTCCCTGTCAGTAAACTGCTAACTTATTTGTCCGTGCCTTTATTCCGTATGCCTACTTTTATTGTATTTATTGTATCTACACTATTTTTATTGTTTCTATTGTATCTACTTTTACTGAAGTTTTAGCATGTAAGTACCTACTATATTTGCATTTCTTTATATATATTTTGTTCCTTTTCTATGATATTGTCTTTTTAATGGTCCATTTTCGTATGTAAGTACCTATTTAGTTTTGTATTAATCAAGACTTTTAGTTTTTCTATTGTTAATCTGTTTTCTATGTTTAAGCTTTTTGTACACCGCCGTTTTTCTGTTATATCTTTCAGTCCATCCAAAGGTTGTCTGGAAGAGATTGCTTTTAGCGATAAGGCCGCCCATTGTACCTACTTGTTATTTTGTGTTCCTGTTATGTTTCTTCTGTGTACAATAAAGTGTTTATCTATCTATCTCTGTCTGGCTGTGTGTTACCGTTTCACGGCCAAAACGCTGGTCCGCTTTTGATACCTATACCTACCTACCTACTTAATTTGGCATGAATAGATTGTATTCTCGGAAAGGACATTAAGATATTGTCTGGCCTACTTGGCTCTACTAGAAACTTAGGCAGTTATGTAACTCTAATAGATGATTTATACATACAGCGCCAGGCAACCTATGCCTACACTCAACGGGACGCTGTAGTGCCTGGGACATTGTTTGAGATGGAATAGGCTTATGCCCAGCACCTAAAACATCCTCAGCTTAATCCTGGCCCACAGGAAAGACGACGATACGTGTGGAGCTGACTAAGCTGCGGGTTTCCTCACGATGTTTTCCTTCACCTTAAGAGCTTGTGTTATAGTGCATATACATTTTACGAAACGAAATATCCATTGATGGATTGAAAGTCGAGGCACAATCCCATTTGGCCTACTTGGCTACGCATATTATAATTTTGCACTTAATAATATCTCGATCATTTATAAGTAGTATTGGTTCTCACCCATATTATTCTGCCACAGTGCAGTGGTAGGCAAGCCACGCGATGTTTCCTCAACATTGAAAGGTATCTTCGGCTTCACCCGAGGGTAGCCGTTTGTTCGGGGGGAACTGGGTCCTGGAATCATACATTTTATAGAGTAGTACAACATGGTGAATGGATAAATTGGTTCCAAGCATTTGTGAAGATAGCTGTTAACAAAATTATCTGTTGCGCACCGAAACGGCTAACTTCGCGAATAGTTTCGGAAAGAGTAGGTAGGTACTTACCTATTCCCAAAAATCTAAGTAAGTATTAAAAACCTATCTATTATCCAAACTAGGAACGGTAGTTGGAACCAATTTGTAAGGAATTGAGGTTATCGGTCTTACAAAAACACTTCCACTTCTTGAACTTTTTGTTGTGTTTGAACCAGTGTGAAAGGAGCTCTTTTCAAAGACTTTTGGTGCTTGGACTACAAGAGTTGTCTTTGCATGACCTTTCCTACTGGATCTGCTAATAGGTACCTACTTATATAAGGCTAGGCAAAAGCATTTACAGTAAAACTTACGGAGACTTTTAAAGTCCGGCCTGCCATTCGGTAGGGGGTCACCAACGCCATGTGTGAAGCTCCGCGCAGGAGTGTTCACGGTCACATGCGATGAGAACCGAGTTCCAGCCTGCACTTGCGCTGCTAACTGTGCCAGGTATAGCAGGAACAGGCTCCTATAGGGCGTCTGGAAGTAGAGAAAAGAGACTATACTAATATTATAAATAGGAAAGATTTCCCCGCAGTAGGTTGCGGGTTCGATCCCCGCCGTGGGACAAAAGTTTGTATATTCTTCAGATATTTGTCTCGGGTCTGGGTGATTCTATTTATATTATAATATGTATATATTTACAAACAAAAAGTATATAAGTAGTATATCAGTTATCTGGTTCTCATAGTACCTACTCGTACAAGCTTTGCTTAGTTTGGGGCTAGATGATGCTGTGTGAAATTGTCCAGCATTATTTGTTTGTTTGTTTTTCATTTCATTTATTTTTATTCCATCAGATACAATTGTACCCTTAAAACAGTCACATTACTACAATTTATCACTTACCTTATTAGGGTATATTAAACTAGATAGATTTGTATCTACAATAATTATAGGTAATAATCATACATTAATAACGTTTGTTTGAATTGAATAGGCTCCGAAACTACCGACTGAACCGATTTGAAAAAATCGTATGGAACATAGATTTTATTCCGGGAAAGTGATGTTTTCCCGAGGGACCTCGGGTAACACCGCGACGGACAGCTTGTCTGTAATATTTTTATAGATCGCATTTTAGTGCAAAAGACATCAACGCGCTAATTTTTTGTTGAGACGGTTGTGTTATGACACGGCAATGTGCCACTAGTTCTTTCAAACCAATGAGATGAATGGGTTGTTAATTTATCGCCTCAAATATGCTCTTTTCGAGCACTTATCTTCCAAGATCGATCTTATTTTCTTTGACTTTGTTTTCCCTGTGGCTCAGTTTGTAGGTAAAGTCCCTGTCCCTTTCACCATATTTTTTCGGTAGAGAAGCCAAATCCAAGATAGAGACAGACAGACATTCGCATTTATAATATTAATAGGTAAGTAACTTACGGATATTTTTCTCCAGATTAAAATTATTTGATAACAATCTTTAGGTATAAAAAGAACTATGAAATCCATTTGAAAAGTGATGACTTTTGTTCTCATATAAATCTTATAGGAGCATGTAATTACCCGAGAGAATTCCCCTCGTTTCGCCATCGCTCTCGCAACTGCGCGTGCGACCGCGCCAGACTAAATGTAGCTTCATCTGAATTATTTAAAAATAATACCTACTAAGTACTAAAAATTCTGGTGCCACAAAAAAGAGCACTTGGGTAGGGTACTATTTACGAGTACCAGTAACCTAGCTACTACTCTACCTATCTAATAGCTTGCATCCTGCTTTGTATGCAGTTGCATTGCAACCCTTTTTGTTATAAAATAGAGTTCTTACATTAAAGTTTTAGTAGGTACTTAGACACCCATGTAATTTAGTAGTTTACTATTTTTTTGTTTTTAGTCTATGTATATAGGTAACATACGAGTACATACACTTAAGTAATTAATACATAATAATGATGCCAGTAGCAACCTCTGGTGTCGGAAATTTTAGGCCCAGGCTACCTGAGTCTTCGACAATCAACAGTAATATAAACTAACTCACATATGATAATCTGTGTAAGTAAATCATTTAAAAAAATAGCCGGGTCAAAGATTAAGGAATCGTAGAAATGAATTACTTAAAGCGTCAAGGTCATCCATTAAAATGGTCACGAAGTTTTCAATGATGTAAAAGTAACTACCTAGGTACTAACCTAGATTAATATTGATTACCTACCTACGAAATATTTTGTTTGTAGGTATTGCATTTACGAGTATGTAATCTAGCTAGTAATGTTTTGTTAGCAGTTTTTTTCCTCACTGAAGCCCTTTATTTTACGTAGAACTCTTTCTATCTTTAAAATATTATCAGAGAGAAGTCGAGTACGTAAACTAAACAATTTTGTACTTAATGATGGAAAACCAGAGTGACGAACTCACAAATCGAAAAATTTCCCTATCAAACGCACTTTGTTTTCGTCAGCGCGATCTAGAAAACTTACACTTTTAGTAGCGACACCTAGTTGTAAAATCGGAATCAAAAATAAAATATGATGAAGGAAGTACCAGTCATAAGCCAGGGGTGCACATTGATAAACTTGCATACAGGAACGGAACAGATTTTTCTCCGCACCTTTATAAATTTTATTCTAATGTTCCTATGATTGTACGTAGGTATTATTTGGATGTGCGAGCGCCTCTGACTACCCACAAAATAGCGTATCAGGGTATTCATATCAGATTATAAATAAATAAATAAATAATGCTGGACAATTTCACACAGCATCATCTAGCCCCAAACTAAGCATAGCTTGTACTATGGGAACCAGATAACTGATACACTACTTATATAGTTTTTTGTTTGTAAATACATACATATTATACATAGAAACACCCAGACCCGAGATAAATATTTGCAGATCATACAAACATTTATCCCGTGGCGGGGATCGAACCCGCAACCTGCTGCGTCTCAAGCGGGCTTTCACCCACTGCGCCACAGAGGTCGTCATCTATTTGGCTTGTGATCCCTCGCGTGGCCGCCACTCGGTCACTTATTTAGGTATGTAGGTACATACCTTATATCTAATAACATCTTTTGTTTTTATTTCCTGTTCTTATTTTTTGTTTCTTAATTGTAACACCACCTCCTCTCGCGTTCTTTTCTATCCAATCCATCCATCCATAGGTTGCCTGGAAGAGATCGCTTTGACCGATAAGGCCGCCCATTGTGTCACCGCAGTTAGTCTTGAGCTTTTTAAGTTTTTAAATTGTATCTAATGGTGTTACAATAAAGAGTTATCTATCTATATATTTATGTACTTAGTCACCAACATAATTTAGATAGAGCTACAATTTAGATAATCATTGTGGTAGATTTTGATCTATGATTGTTGAACTGATTGATGTAATTGGTAAAGTAATTAATTGATACGGATTTTCATGAGTTTACTGTTATTTTAATGGCTTTTATGATAAGCGATATTAAATTTAAAACATATGAGCATTCGGTTTTCTTTTTATCAGAATAATTTAGTTTTTTTTATCCGATATCAATGCCATTTACGTACCTACTCATCATTCTACAATTATATACGGACAACATTATTTACTATTGTCCTAAATTATCTGGGCTATTGTTTAGATTAGAATGTTTTAATTCCAATAGAACTAGTTTCGAAATTAAATCCGTGGCCTTAGGAATATAACAAATAGGCAAATCTAACGAGCAGCATTAATGGAGGTGCGTGGAAGAGCCTGTCATTATACCAAGGTGAGGCTTAGTGGGAATGTACTGTTGTCTTAAATGTCTTACCCGATGGCAAAACCAATTAAGGGTTTTGGTTTTACCAGGAGTAGTTGTATGTTAGTAGCTGTATTGGACTGAAAACCAGCACTACGTACCATGTGCGTAGATTAGCGCGTCCAGCCCAATTGCCGAATATTTTTATGTCTGTTCTTTTTTCGGGCAATAAATGTATTTGTATATTAGATAGCCTGCGTTCCGCGGTGTTTGTTACCCGCCCCGCCGTTTCTTGAAAATAATTATTGCACTAACGGGCTTTCCTGTGCCAAAATGTTACCCATGGTCTCTTTTTTTATGCTGGACAATTTCACTCAGCATCATCTAGCCCCAAACTAAGCATAGTACTATGGGAATCTAATATACTTACTTACAACTTTTTGTTTGTAAATACATACAATAATATCATAGAAACACACAGACCCGAGATAAATATTAGCAGATCATACAAACATTTATCCCGCGGCGGGGATTGAAACCGCAACCTTCTGCGTCTCAAGCGGGCTTTCACCCACTGCGCCAGAGGTTGTCAATAATACGTCTTGGGAATACTTTATTTTTCCGGGATTTACCTAAAGATCTTTCTTTCCACCAAATTCATCAACTCGATATGTTGGTTACTCTCATTTATAAGAAACACGGATGTGATGTGATTGATAAGGTAGGTACAGCTATCAATGGTTTTGAATGGCGTCACGATCAAGGAAGTCGAGGGTACCTAGATTTGATTAAAGCGTTTGCAAGGGTCATCTTATATTTTTTGTAATGGAGAGCAACGTATCTGCATGATTTGTACATGAATTTGTATTGTTTTACGACTCTACCATTTATAAGTACCTAACCCTTACTTAGGTAGGTACTTCGCACACGTGCTACTTGGATAGCCTAAACATAGCTATAGGTGCTATAGGCTACCTTTTTTTAAGGAAATGGAGGCACAAAGAGACAATATAGGAGCATCCTAGTCGAGATTATTCACAATCGCTCTGCTCTGGTAGATTTCAAGCCCCTTCCTTTGAAGGCAACAGGCGAGTGGAAGCGAAGGGATCAATTTACTTCAACTTCACGATCATTCTTTGGGAAATAACTTAATTTCATGAAGCAAGTGCTCAAACCAACAATCAATCGATCAACCAGTCAGTTTAAGTACCGATCCTCAAACGTGACTGAAGAGAGGGCTTTGTAATTATATTCATTGGTACAGTTCACAGAACTTTGAGATTATTTATTTCAGATCAAGTTTTTAAAAGTTTTATTACGTAACGGGGTAACGGTAATGCAAGGTTGATGATGGCAACGAGTGTAGGGAAAGTCATTTGAAGGAACATATTCAAGACCAGTCACCCTAGTTTTTCATAATTTAGGTACCTACTTATAACACTTTTCCTCTTCGATCAAGAATATTACCTACATTTCCTTGAGCAAAATATGGAGTAGATGGTCAAAGGGAGTCTGCGCAGTGACCGCTTTTTCATACAAAATTGTGTTGCGCATCGAAACGGCTAGCTTCACGAATGCCTAGATCCGTTGAAAGAACTGTAGTTACCAAACTTGGTCAAAACATAATAATGTAGTTTTTATTAGTCTGCGGAAGTTGAGGACATTAACTTTTATCTATTCTGTTTCTTTTGAAGTTTACTATTAGGTTTAGTTTTTATCCAACTTTGAGCCAGCGCAAAAATTGCGCTGTTTTTCTCTTTCATGAGGCAATATTATTCACCATCTCTCTCCTATTCCACAGGTGCGATAGGTACTTGGTAGCCCTATGTTTCAAAATTTCTAACGCTAGACAACTTGATCAGCTCATCTGCGGTGTTCTAGTTCTGACAAAGTTGTTATAGGTACAGCTGATTTGGTAAGCCGCTGGGTAATTAATAGTGTCCGACCGAAACAAGGTTTTCAGCCGAAACCGTAACCGAACCTTCGGCCTTGACCCCAGTTTCGGCCGAAACCGAAACCGAAACCGAAATTTACATACACGTTATAAATTTTTTTTGTTGAAGCCAGAAAATAAGTGTTTTTACCCGACTGCATCAGAAGGAGGGTTGTTTTTCGAGCGAATGCGAATTCTTTGGCACACCCTACAGCCCAAACGGCTGGAAGGATTTTGACATATGAGGTGTCGTTGAATTTGTCAGAATTGTGGAAGTGATTAGACTATATAAATTTTGAAAATGACGCCAATGCGATGCACAAATGCAAAAAAGGGGGGGGAGGTTTTTTTTTCTTACAATACCATTATGGGCATCAAATGCTAGTGAAAAAACTATTTCAAAAGCATTTTGTAGGTATCATATCAGTGGCAGACGGATTTTTGATTTTTTTATTGGTTTATATAAGGAAATATAAACTTATCGATTAAGATAAACCGGTTATCGACTGAATTCCCAAGACATAGTTGACATTCTCTTAGATCTAGTTGGTCAAAGTCAAGATCCTTTAAATATGTCAAATGGGGGTAGTCAGTGACATGTTCAAATATTTAGCAGAACGTAACATTCCATACGTGAGAGGTTCCCATCACCGTTTTGAACTCGTGTTAAAATGTGTGTGTACATAATCCGAAAGTCCATTTCACTTCCTGAATTCGCACGCTTCAGATCAGCCTTTCCATTGAAATTTGAGGCAAACAATATCAAACTTGGACAACACTAGACAAGGAACAAGAAATTATTAGCGTCTGCCCTTCACAAACCACCCCCACGCATTGGCAGACGGTATATAACACTTATGGCTATAGTAGTTTAACAAGATATATCTAAGATGCTGACAAGTTTACTGAGCAGGGCAGTCTTTTAGTAGGTATTCTACGTACCTCTCTTCTACTATTATGAAACCGACACGTCGCAAGATCGAAACGGTGGTGAAACGGCACAGTAAGAAGAACTTCACTACGTATCTTACGTAGTACCTAATAAATGCTAAGATAACAAATAAATTAGATAGCAAAATCATTTTCTATTTGCGAGAGAACAGAAAATACATCCAATCTCAACACAACTACCCCCAGCGCCAGCACGCGGACTCAACTGGCGATAAACACTAGCTACAAACTCACTAAAAGTTATCTGAAAGTAACGCGATACTCCACTAACACTGAGTTTCGGCACGGCCGAAGGTTCGGCCGGTTTTTGGCCGAAACCGAAACTATGGCCGAAACCCGTTTTTTTGGCCGAAACTAGCCGAAACCGAAACCGAAACCGAAACTTCGGTCGGACACTAGTAATTAAGTTACCTGCTAATTTTATTATTACTTACCTAGTCTCTTTCGTGTGGTGATTGAATTTAAATCTGAATTTTAATCTGTTTAACTTGAAATCCATTCCCGTTTCCCATTCCAAATAGTGGAAGGAAATCACAATAGTGGAAGGTACCTACCAATTCACACTTACCCACTGCCTTGTTCCTTTCCTTTCATCTCCCTTAGTTTCCACCGTTCCCACTCACGTGAGTACAGTCCGTCCGTAGGGTTGTTGCAACACGAATTGTTTTTTGTTTATAAATGGGTAAACAAGCTTGATGATGACGTGTCTGGTTTTTTTGCAAAGGCGCACGTGTATTTGCCCTTTTTTTTTCTCGCAGCATCTAGCTAGTAAAATTTTCTTTCTGTCACTGTCATTTGAAATTTTGAGAAATCTAAATTATCCAAGTTTATTATACATTACATATTATATTATATAATTCATCTTATCTTATTCTGTAATTATTTAAATATTTATGAACTAACAGCTCTTCTTTTTAACTGTCTTTTTTTTAAAGAACGTGATGTCACCCTACTAGGAGCAGTCTGAAAACCAGCGTTGCTCTGTACCTCCCCGGTGCAGAGCAGCACAAAGCTGAGACTGTTCCTTTTTGGACTGCACCAACACAGACGTCCTTCACCTGCCTCATTATTTTCTTTTTTTGTAGTGGTTTTTTTTTGTTTGTTTAATATATATATATATATTTTTTTGTATTGTGTGTAGTATAGAATAGAATAAGTTTTTTTTATTGTAGTACCTACCTAGATCTAATACATTTTGTTTTTTTTTTTTTTTGCTGTGTCAGTGTACCTAGTTTATGTTCGTCTGTGTGTGTGTTTTCCCAAATAAATTTTTTATCTATCTATCTATCTATCATTCCAACCAATGACATTTCAAGTTAGACAATAAGGACTCTGGTTTGTCCTATTTTTCTAGGCTAATATTTTTTGTTGCCAGTAACTTTCAAGCTTCAATCCACGACAGTAAAAATGCATGCACATTTTTTTCAGCATGGGTTTGATCCACGTATCGCGGTGCGTTCGTGTATAATCCAACGCTACAAATCGCCCAAAAACGCTTATCAAAAGTAGCTCTTAGTGTGCATGCGAAATAAATGCAGCCTCTATGATTATAGTGAATGTAAAGGTATGTATTGAACAATTAAACCAGCTGTAACTTCGTTGCACTGGCTTGGCGCTACTTTGAATTTGTCACGAGATTGGGCCCGCTCAAGAACAGTCACGAAATAAAGTCACGGGAATCATCAAGGACGCATTTGTGACAGAAATGGATAAATCGTTGAATTACGGTTATCAGTTTAGTGTTTGTGCTCAATCTAGATCCTACATGACCTAAGTTGGTATGATTTATTTAGAGCATGATAAATGTATGAAGATATGAAAAAACCTAAGTAGCAAACAGGTGTGTTGTGTTGTGACGTTTGAGATCTTGGTCCGAAATAGTCAGAATAGAGTCGACGTCAACATTCATTTGCCGCACTACTGGTGGTCTATTATCTGTTCTCGTATCCGATCTTATCATAGGTATGTTTCGAATTCGGTAGTGCTATCTATTAGATATGGCCCTCCAGCCAGGTGGAGTGACGATCTGCGAAAGGCTGCTGGCAGAAGCTGGATGCGTCGAGCTGAGGACAGGGCGCAATGGCGCTCTTTAGGGAAGGCCTATGTCCAGCAGTGGACTGCTAATAAACTGATGATGATGATGATGATCTATTAGATTCTGTTGATCGAAGATTATATCTGATCAATGAGTTTTTTCTGTACAAAAATTCATGTGATATTTAAGACGCCACTTGTACATGGTCGACATTCCCAGAGTTCGTACAAAGCGTTTTGAGTCCACATTTTTCATACGCACCGCCAAATTGTGGAACTCATTGCCGGGCTCTGTATTTCCCGAAAAGTACAATTTAGGGGTCTTCAAATCAAGAGTAAATAGGTTCCTTCTAGGTAAGCATGCTCCATCTTAGACCTCACTACTGCTTAACATCAGGCAGAGTGAGGTATTTAATTAAAAAAAATGGTTGTCTGTAAAGTCGGTTTACTGACGATAGTTGAACGTGTCAAAGTTTGTGCTTCTTTGTCGCTCGTTCCGCGCTCTCGCTTGCACTTCAAGCCTTACATGGAACGCCTCAGAGCGAGGTAACGCCGCATGACGTCATGTTTTTTCGTGCGTGCAGCCGGCTCTATCGAATTATAAGACGTTGTCACGTCAAAAAAAAAAGTTATAATATGCAATTAGGCAAAACTGTAAGTAAATTAAAATATCGTGAGGCAAAGAACATTTCGTAGAACCTAAAAAGTGCAAAAGGTGTCAGTTCTTTATGTAGGTATGTCCTAATCAATACTGATGGAAAAAGCTCATTTCTTGTCCATTCAGTCCCATTTCTCAGATTTTTAAATACCTAATCTTTTAAATCAGTGTTCTAGTTTTGGTAACACAAAGGGGTCAATGTAATTATAGAAACCGCAATGCAACATTTTATTTTCTTAGTTGCTGTTTTTGCGAACAGCACAATTACTTTTGGAGTGGCTTTTGAGGGTGGAATTTGGTTTTTAAAAGTAAAAAATACGTTTGGACAAACCTTTAAAATTAGAATTATGTTGAATTTATTGTGGATGAAATGCATGTAATATTATATAATAGGTACCTAATTTGTACACCCAGTGGGTAGATCACAGTGGCTCTTTATAAAATACAAACACCTTGTAAACCTGTGTATCACAAATAAACGATTTGAATTTGAATTTGTGTTGATTCGATTTTTTAGTTTGGCTTTGCAAGCTATCTCTTAATTTCTTTGCTCCTAACCTCAGAAAAGTTTAAGCTCCTAACCAGAGACAGCAAGATTCGCCATTGACAGACACATCATGCCCATCAAGGACATCATCAATTCCTTCTTGACCACTGACCACCCCCAATTCCCTCCACACATAATGACTAGTAGGTTAGGTACCTAGAACCTATTTCAGTTTATTTTTACCGTTACATTTCGGGACAATAAAGCACATAGCATAGGTTTGCAAGACCCTGGTTAGAAAGTAAAGGTTTGTGTAGAAGGGCGGGAGAGAGGTGTCATTACAAATTGCTTTTAGATTGCCCTCACTCCTCACGTTATTTATGATGTCATAAGAACGAATATACCACAGACACTACTCATATATTTGAAAGGATAGGTAGTAGGTATTAGGTACTTTACCTGTCGAGACGACAAGTTATCCAATGGCCTAAGGTGGGTAACAAGAGATAATGACGGCCTCGAGTCAGACCTCCAGCTTGTTGGTCGGATGACATTGTGGGGGTGATAGAGCAGTGGATCCGACTGACACAAAGCCGCCAAGGAGTGGAAGAGAAGAGGTGAGAGAGAGTGGGTGACTGGGTGTAAGTAGCTGATGAGATAGATATCCAATGTGGATGTCGGCGTCGCGTCGTCGATGCAATCAAGTATGAAGGGGATATAAAACGAAGCCTTGATAAGTGCGGGACACAACTGCCCGTCTCAGATTATAAAATGCCCGTTACGCTAGTTCAAGCTGATTTGAGCATAGTTCACGTCTGCTCATTTTCAACAAAAAAACATAATGCTTTCAAATCACCTTCAGATTTCTTTAGGAGTAAGACCGGTGATATATTATTTCTGATGACAACTGCTCTATAAAGTAAACCAAAGTTACTGTACAGTCAGTAAGGAAATAGTATCATTTTAGGTTTTGGAATCGCTATTCCATGTGTTATTTCAAGTCAATGACAGAATTATTAAATAAAAACAAGGTAGGGAGGGCATTTTACCAGAATAGGGTAATTTTGAATCGAGATTTGTATTAATATGCATTTTTTATTTTACCTGTTTTAGACGACGATAATCAAATTTTGTAGCCGACTGTACGTTCACAGGCCATTCTAATTGAACTATTTCTCAAATGATCATGTACTCTACTGTCGTCACGACCTGATAACTGATACTCCATTTTATTGAGAAACAGCGAACACTGTATTTTATAGATTTGACTGGCGAGAATACGTAGGTTAAACATTTAGGATGGAGTATCGATTTAAGAAATCGATAGGTAAATAAAATCTATAGACGATAGGTACATGTATATATAGGTACTTATATATTCTTATAGGCAGCGATGGGCTTGCAAACTGTCACGTATAGAATACTAACTTCTGCGAGATGTGGGCATGTATCAAATAAATAATTTGTACATGCCTCTGACTACCCCCTTAGACATCTTAGTTTTACTAGTTCCGTCAGTATCTATATAAACGGCAAAAAAATCACGTTTGTTGTATGGGAGCATTGGGAGCCCCCTTGTTTTCTATTTTTTTGTACTTAGGTACTTAGGTATTTGTTGTTATAGCGGCAGCAAAAATACATCATCTGTGAAAATTACAACTGTCTATCACGGTTCATGAGATACAGCTTTGAGACAGAGGCGTAGACGGACAGATATACAGCGGATCCCGATAATAAGGTCACACTTCACCCTTTGGGTACGGGACCCTAAAACGCGTTTATAGCAGGTGGAAGACTGTAATTTTCAAACAATCTAAAAACGACAAAACAGCTGTATTGTTAGGTACGTTTAACTGTAGAGAAAGGAAGGACGGAACGTACCTAACTGTAGTAGTTCAAAGTAATAGGCTGAAATGCTGAGGTGGAATGTCTGGTCAATGAATTTGTCCATTTTACCGGTAACCGTTGTTGCCCTGGTTCTTCACGGTTTGGTCTCGAAGGAATCGGAGTAAAATCACCGTGATCCCAGCAGTTAAATTTCAAAGCCTTTATTTATAGTACTGAGGGTTTTTCTACATTTTTCTTATTATATTTTGCACACCAGTCCTACTCAGTGTCCTGTGGACACATAGGCCTCCTCCAACCGCATCTACTCTGATCTGCTCCTTGTTATTTGCAGCCAGAGTGGTCCCGCAACCTCCTTGATGTCGTCCGACCATCTTTTCCGCTGTCTACCTCTCTTCCTTTTTGTGTTGTATCTCGGGGTCCACTCTGTCATGGTCCTTGTCCATTTCTGTGGCTTCTCTCTCATTATCCCAGGAGTACTACTCAATAAATGTTTTTTTTTAATAATTGATCAAGAAAAAATATAGGTAGGTAGGTACCTCTACCTCCTTAAGTATTACACAGTGTGAGTGTTACACAGTTTTAGCAAAGAACCAAATAACCAAATTAATTAATATTTATGAAGTGGAAACTTCTCTAGGTGCGTTGAGCAGTTTTGGAATGGATAAAAACTTTGGATTCACCTCGCGAGAGTCGCGAGTCATGCCTGTTAGGTACTACGTGCTGTAACACCGGTTTATTTTTGTACTATTTAACCGACTTCAAAAAAGGAGGAGGTTCATGTTCGGCTGTACCTATGTTTTTATTTTTTAAGTTTAGAACCCTCACCGAAAGGGAAATCGAAGAGGAATACAATATTTTGTGCCGACCGACCCCACATAGAGCAGGACAAGGGCAAGAAGATGATGAGAACCCTCACCGAACCTCGTTCAAGTTTTCACTTCTATCCGCACTCCTGGTAGTGCCACTGTTTTTTTTTGCGAACCAAGCGAAGCAAGATAAACTTACTTTGGGAAAGTACCTATTTATATTTTGTAAACCAAGTTTTTGTATTGTGAAACAGATTCAACCGCTTGCAACTTGTATTCTGAAACTTTTTGCCTAATCACCTACCTACTTTGTTCAGAACAATAAATTAACTTCACCTGCATACCTACCATTATAAAATATTAACAATGACAGTTGAATGTCCTTCATGTGTGGTCTCTTCATTGCATTTTGGGTAAAAAGGTTGATTCTGTCCTAATATGTCCACACTTTCCTTTTTTTTTACAATATTATTACAAAGAAATTTTGTAACTTCCCGTTTTATAACCGGATCGCATAAAATAACGCGTTACGACATAATCGCAAGAAATACCGCATAAAATGTCCAAAAAAAGCTCTTTATTGTCAGTTTTTGAGAAGTTAGGTGGGCTTAATCTTTGCCTTATTGTTCAACAACGTAACATTTTCTTTGTATGTTTTACAGTATTTTATAATAATCTCAGGTGGAAATGCATGAGTTGTAAATTCGATTGCGTAGATGTGAATTTTAATCTCATTTTATTTTTGGACGACCTAAATGCTTTGGGCCCCTGGCTTTACCGGGGTAGGACTATTAGTATTAGGTTCTCGAAGTTTTTATTGTTACGTCGCCAAGTAGCAAAACGGGACCCTATGAGTGATAGACAGTTGAAATTTTCACAGACTGATGATGTATTTCTGTTGCCGCTATTACTTACTATAAAAAACAGAATATTATTATAATAAATACTTATCACAAAATCACTTTTTCTTTTGTTGTATGACAGCCCCTTAAGGCTTCCATACAACAAACGTGATTTTTTTGCGTGATTTTTATAGATAATGGTACGGAACCCATCGTGCGCGAGTCCGACTCGCACTTGCCTGGTTTTTATACCTTAGTGTGGGATCCTGAACTATGTTTGTGACTGTTGACTCTGTTGAGCATTAGGTATTTATTTTAATTATTACCTAGTTATTAACTCTACCTCCCTCTTCCTTTTATCTCTGGTTATATTTAGTTTAAGTTAAAGAAATAAAATATTTTGTATTTTGTGTCTGTTGGTTTCTTTACTCTATCATATGGGCCGATGACATAATAAAGACAGCAGGAAAGAGCTGGATGCAAACAGCCAAAGACAGGGAAAGGTGGAAAATTATAGAGGAGGCTTTTACCCCAGCACCTAGCATAGAACAGAAGGAAACCAAGTGATCTGTATATTTATGAATGTACCTATTCTTAAGTGGAAATAAAGGTATAATAATAATAATATTAACTCTACATTCCTGTTGTAGAAATCTGAATTCACTGACTTCGCTTCTATGTCCTTAGATACCTAGGTAGGTTCTTACCAACTTCATTACTAATTCTAAATAGTGTCCAATGGTAGAAAGTAACATAACAGTATGTTAATGCAGAATGCAACGTGTCTAAACTATATTCAATAAAGATCGGGAGATAGGAAAAGGTACGATATATTTTGTAGTCGTTTCATCAATGAGTACCTATGGATTAGTGGTTCAAATGATGTTCCTACTAATCTACTCAATTTGTAGGAAGTGAACTACGGACTTCAAAAAGCAAAGGCAATAAAACATCATTATTTTGTTACAAAAACACACTTGATCATCAATTACCAAATCATGCCTTTCTAAGGGCTTAAAAGCTTAAAATGCCGAACCCATTTTCTTGCTTAGTCTGTATTAGCAAAGGAAGAAAAGAGAAGGAAAGAGTTTTTGGACACATTTTTTATATGCATAGCTATTATGTAACTTAAATTATCCAGCGTGGCACTGACACCAAGTATTTTATACGCTTCCAACTGGCAGTGGCCTGGATCAGTTGAGCTATCTATAGATCGTTTTTAACGATCCTTAGATAGCTTGACTGATTCTATTGTATTTTGTAATTTTATGTACATGTAGTAGCTTAGTTTCTTAAATTATTATGCTGTGACTAATATCTAAAGGTTTTGAAAATATGCTGTTACCTACCTACCTATATTTATCTGTGCTTAAAGCAGCGAAAAAGCATTTTGGATAAAAGTTGCAAACAGTTTATTACAAGTCTAATTAATCAAGTTGAAGGTATAATTGAGACTGCATCGTGAACGATGGTTGAGGAATGCCTGGAGGTCTTTTGCTCCATTATGTAGTAAAAGGCTCGCCCGATATTTAGTGGCTACCTAGGACACATTTACACTAGAAACAGTCATCGAATTAGTCTATGGATGATTCTGTAAGCTTTCTTTCTCTCATCCGTATTGTTATATAACTAGTATTGTTCTTACCTAGCTGTAAATTCTCCTGAAACTGATAAAATAAAATAAAAATCTATTTTTAATAATTCATTTCATTTCATCGAATACAGGACAATTATGTTCTCATCAACCATAAAACGTAACCGCATCAGGACATACTTTTGGGAAAGTATCATAGAGCTGTTTTAGCGGAGTGGGAGTGCTTCGACTTTCAATTGAAAGGATACGGGTTCCAATATCAGACGTGTTTCTTTAGTTTTTAAAAATAATATGCGCAAGTATTTAGCCGTGCCTCTACCTACCCACAGACATCATCGCAGGCTTTTTAAAACTATAGATCTGAGAGATGCTATTACTCATCGTAATATGACGACCTCTGTAGCGCAGTGGGCGAAGGCCCGCCTGCGACGCAAAAGGTTGCGGGTTCGATCCCCGCGGCGGGACCAATGTTTGTATGATCTACAAATATTTGTCTCGGGTCTGGGTGTTTCTATGTATAATATGTATGTATTTACAAACAAAAAAAATATAAGTAGTATATCAGTCATCTTAGTACCCATAACATAAGCTGTGCTTACTTTGGGGCTAGATGATGCTGTGTGAAAAAGTCCAGCATTATTTATTATTATTATTATTCTTTTTTCATAATTGTATACTTATCTACAATTAGGGGAAAAAACAATAAGTAATACCTACTTACTGCGTAATAAACTGCGTAGCATATCCGAGGAAGTGTATCAGTCGACTCGTGATCCACGTCACCGATCCACAATGGGATCGCCTGATCTAAGATACGATTGCGAGATCGACCTTCAACGGTCCCGCTCTATATTGTATGCATTTCTTTACGATGCATCGGTCGGTGCAATATCTATGCTTACATCTATTGCGTAATTCTTGTCATACAGTCAACTCCAGATATACCTACTAGATAAGTATATAAGTACCTACTATTTTTAAATTGAATAAAATAGGAGGAAATTTGCAGATGGGCCACGAAGCCGGGGCAGGCCGAGAAAACGTTGGCGTGACGACCTCGATGCCTTCCAAGAAGGCTGGAGGGATGTGGCTGGGGATCGAGACAGATGCCCAGCAATGGGAAAGTAAAGGTTAGTTAAAAAAAAAGGAGGAAATTTAGCAGGAGGTAGGTATCCCGATATATGGGCGAATGTCTCAACATCTTGGCAGCCCAACGGGAGACGGGGTCGGCCGAGGAAGCTTTGGCGGGACGATCTCCGAGAGAGATTTTGAAGGAGAGAGATGGTCGGAGAGATTTAAGAGAGACCTTTGTCCAGTCGTGGGACGAAATAGGTTAAACAATAAATAAATGTAAAATCATAAAAATAAACATAACAAAATAGCAGCGTTTTACCTGAAATAAAACGCATATTAAAATACTTACCTCACTGGAAGCTTTATATTGAGAAGACGTCTTCCGTTTCCGTCGAAATACTATCAGTTTAAGTACTTTTTCCTTGTAACTTCCGCTCAAGTGGCGCCACCTGGCGGCAAGGCGTGTCACCATGTTTCGTAAAATGTGCCTCGCCTTCTTTTAATCATTGGCTCGAAATCACCAGGCAGAAATAAAAGTGAAAGCTTCCAGTGAGGTAAGTATTTTAATATGCGTTTTATTTCAGGTAAAACGCTGCTATTAAACTACTTGACCGTCACTGGAAGCTTTATATTGAGACCTGTTTGTTATCGCCTGGTGACGCCACTTGTAGAATATAAGTAGAATATCTATTTAGCGCCAATGTGACATTAAAATGTACCACAGTAAGTTTGAAATTAAATATGTTTTATTTTTAAGTGACATACTACACACAGCTTAAATTATATTAATACTGAGATAGGTACTCTTTAAATTTCATAATTATTATTATTAATTTGAATTCAACTATAGAAATCACTTGCAAGACGAATCAATGTTTAATCTACGGGTATAAACAATTGTGTTATACTTTCAGATTGATTGTTACATCTCATTACTTTACGCCTGTAGAACAACTGGAATGTACGTATTTGCTGAGCGCCAGTTGCCTCGTGCAAGGATTTCGTCAAGCGGACACGACAGAGCGTGTGCTACCTGGGAGGAGCTGTAATTTAGATTTCATTGAACAGGGCTTTTATTCAACCTGCAAATGCAATTTCTGTTCGTGTAGCTGATTTAGCTACGCCTTTTACTGTAACAAAAAACAAAAATATATATAAATATATATATTATATGACTTGGCTACGTTACGTGTTTCATTCAATATCATTTCTCTATCCAGAATAGTGGTTAAGCTATATTGTAATTTGGAAGTAGCTTCCAACCAGACGGTCTGTTGGTAATTACTACTGTCGGATTTCGATCCAACCTGAGGCCGAAAAATAATACTATCATCCGATCTTATGCAATAATAATAAATAAAATCATTTATTGCAGACACATGAGATCCATATAAAACACACAAATTATATTTATCTAAAATAAACAGAAAACCAAATAAAATACTTAAGTAAAGCATTTTAGGTCGCAATTGCCACCCAACGTCTATACGTTGCCGTCTGTATCAATCTGTCGGCTAGGCTTCTAATAATTGCGTTCTTACACCTGTCCACTCTGGACATGAAGGAAACTATTCTCTTTCTTTGGATGCGTTAAAAGAGTCAACACGGGCCTCAGCGTACCTTTCAGAAGCGCTACAATGGCGCTTGTAGCCCATCAGATGCAATGATAAGAATCGTATGGTAAATAAAGTCAGATCGTATATACGTTTCCCTGAGCCAAGTAATAAATGTAAGGCTGTATGTCACAATACTTGAATTCGTTATTCACATCTACCGTACAATTCGATAAAAATGAAGCGAATTTAACAACACTCTAGATTGGTGGTTTGTGATTTTTAGGATTTTAAAATTGCATTTCACTTCACTAGAACGTGAGAGCTTATAAGTTACTAGAGGTTTTAGATTGCACAATGTAGAAACTACCGATTTGTGCAAAGGTACAGTATTGTATGATAGGCGGTTCACTAAGTGCAAATCGGTCAAAAAATGAGCTAATAATAATCCCGTAGGATTTTTAAAATTACCATTTTTATCATTGAACCAAGAAGTCCATCGTTTCCATGCTACTTATTACTGATTATTATTAATTGTTCAGTGTTCCATGTTCGGCGAGTTAATACTCTGGAGATTAGAAATGGTGGTAGAAACCCACGCAAGAGGGGTTCCATGGAACACCGAACGCGTCGTCAAATATAGCTCTTTCAGGCGATCTTCCAGGTCTCGAGACACATAGTTGTACACTATACGCGCAGTCTTTGAAGCGAATAAGTCTATCATAGGTATACCCATTTAGGCGAACCATGTCTACACAAGCTGGTAGTAGATGCCACTCCGCAGGTTAGCTGGCGGTCACGTGACATAATAATATGGTCGGCGTGATTGTTATATTTGCCTGGGATATACTTACTGTATGTTGAATTGTACTGACCAACATCAAGTAAGCCTTACTTCACAGATTCAAAATTTTATAGGTTATGTTCATTAGCGGTAGACTTTGTACCTTGGTTTTTCAGGTGAGCGACAGCGGTTTTGCTGTCGCATTGAATGAGAACTGTGCTGTGACGCAGTAAGTGAATTTGGCTTCGAAGGGCCAACATCTATTTTTGGTTGTAACCAAATGAACATTTTGCATTTCTTGTAACTAAGTGCCCGTCGGGTTAATGTATTTGGCAATTCAAAGTCCACAAAATCAGTTCTTTTGTTTGACCGTATTTTCGGGTAGCGGGTAGGTATGCTTTTATCGATTGATCTGGTAAAGAATTCATGAACATGACTAACTGACGGTGATTAAATTCCCTGAGGAATGACAAGTTCAAGAGTCCTACAATCCTCTGTAATCTTTTAAAGTAAACATTTTTGTTCAAAAGCAAGGCTCACTTTTTCGACAATGAGAACAGACTTTTCTTGTGGTAGGGATTTTAGGTAGTCCCAAGGACTCCATGTTATACCCAGGTAAACTATGCTTGTTTGAGGTCTAATACCAGATGTTGTCTGTCTGAGAAATTTATATTCCATTCTACCCCAGGTTTTGTAAGGTTTGCACTGAGCACTTGTACATCAAAGATTCTGACATTCCACTTTTCTCGTAATATCTGATCAACCCAGTTTGTAAGAATGGAAAAGGTTTTTGGAACCGTGCTCAACCCGAAAAAAAAAAAAAAGTCAAGTCATTTCAAGTAATTCTTTGTTGTATATTAGCTATTAGGCGTAGGTAGATAGCTCCTGTGTGCTTTTGCTACTTTGAAGTGAAAGTAAGCTTGGAATAGGTATATTAGATATATTTTACATAGCCAATCTTGTGGTCGCAAAAAATCAAACGCGAAACACTTACTTATCGGGTGGAGGGAAAGGTTCAATCAAGTACATAATGGTTTAGCGCTTTTAGATTGATTAAAGGGCTAGCTGTGCCTTTGGATTTCGGTACCAAAAATAGGGGTGACACAAAGCTGTAAGACAGACAAGCTATTTTTAGAATACCCTGTTATTTTGTTTACAATTGCAGTCATTTACTACTGCAGTCATTTACAGTCTACTGATACCAGAGTGTGAAAGGGGTCTTGACTTACATTGGGAAAAGTATATAAGTAGTGTATCAGTTATCTGGTTCCCATAGTACAAGGATTCAATATCCCTGGATTAATTTAATGACAATTTCTGGTGCCCCCTTTTCACTTATTCCAATGTAATTGCGTAAATTGACCTGCTTGAACAATTTCGAGTTATTGTTCATAATACCATCTTGACGCATTTGAGCGACCTCTATTGTTCCCACGCGGTGTGAAAGGAACCTCTGCCGATGTATTAGATTATGTAATTTTATTTTAAATGCGAGTTTACAAGAAACAAACTTTACACAATACCTATGTTACCAAGAAGTATACTTTTATCTGAAAATAAATATCTTTCTCTTTAATTATTGCTCTCATACTGCCAGTTTGAGGGTTGGCCTCTGTATGGAAAAGCACGGTGACCACCCCGCGAGGGTGGGTTGTTATAGTGTGTTTGCACTGGGTGACCGGCCTCTTAACAAGAATACCAAGTTCCACGCGATGGAACTGTCGGTCTATGTTCGCCTTGCCCCCGCGAGGGGCGGCTGTTACTTTGATTAGCCTTGAGGCATGTCTTCTGTTTTTCGAGGCCAAACAAAATGCCTTACGCACCGAGGGGTGCGCAAAAAACACACAATCTTTTCTATTGTAGCTGTAAAACGCTCAGTCTCAAATAATATAAGCAGAATACGGGGGTATTCTATAATTTTTTTTTTTTTTTTTTTTTTTTTATTTGGTGAGGCTTTTACCAAAGAGATCTCTAATTTGGCTGGTAATGGTTTCTCTACGCATCTCGAAGGCTTCGGCTCGAGACCGCAAGTTAGTTGCAAAAAATCTGAGAATATTTTATGCAAGGCACTATGCAAGACTTTATGCAAGACTTTACTGTTCAGATTATCGGATTTCACCTCTATATTTACAGCCCAAGAAAGAAGGTTACGGATTGTTTCCTGTAACGCTTATTTTTGTTTTAGAAAGCAGTATGATATAGCTGCGTAGGATTTATCAGCATAAGACAGTTGGCGTAAGGTTTACCAAAAAGAAAAATATCACAGACCTAAAAAATACAGTAACAAAAAAGGTAGAAAAATAAGGGGAATACGATAATAGCAAAAAGTGTCATGTATTAGTGTGCTACAGCAGCAAAAGGGTTTCGACTTCTCCTAGTTTGTTTCCAAATTTATGAAATCTGGAGTATGGTTATATATTTTGGGTAACAGCGTTTTTTACTTCTGACCATAAGGTTTAGGTAAGCACTGCACTTCAAGCAACATTTTCAATTAGCTAACGAGAGTTTTAGGAACGGATGGTTCCTTTAGCTTTGTCTCGATATCAATCGTAAAATCTGAGGCTAACATCTGAATAAATAGTGTCATCGTGACATGACAAAATGCATCACCAGAAAAAATGTTTTGCAGCTCACCCATATCCTGGACTAACTTGTTTATCTTGTGGTCTGATAAACCATGTTGCGCGTGCTTCTTCTTGTGCTTCGGTGGCGCCTACGTGCATCCGCCTCCATGTTATACATTACTACAAAGGAAATATATTAATATTTGCATGAACGCGTGTGTATCTACAATAATTATAAGACTGAAATAAAATTATATTTTAAAATAAATTGTTATTTAAATCAATATTTGCCTCAGTCTGTGGCTGAGCAGCCGAATATGTTTGGAATAAGTATTTGCTAAAGTGGGTGGACAATATTAAAAACGTTCACTGAAATAAACAGTTATTTAAAGAAATAACAGCCTGCAGCTGGGCCACCCTTCATCTTAGAAACTATGTATTAGCAAATAAGCACGTAGATTTTTCGAAATAATCTGTAAAAATACACTGGTAGGTAGATTTAAATAAAGTAGGTACGTGATCCGAACGGAAAAACCGTTAAAAGGATTGATCACGTGTAATATTTAATAGTAGGTACTTACAATTGTTCTTCTTTAACGCTTGCTAAAAGCTAAGCTTGGAAAAAACTCATCACTTCACTTTAAATTAAATTAATAATTAAGTACTAAGTACCTACTTAATATTTTTTAAAATATATAAAACCCTAGTACTTTGAGTAGTAGGTAGGTAAATTTGTTCAGAGCCAGAGCTGCTGAAGACAAGTTGCTTCGACGGAATCGAAACGCCAATGATTAAAAGAAGGCGAGGCACATTTTACGAAACATGGTGACACGCCTTGCCGCCAGGTGGCGCCACTTGAGCGGAAGTTACAAGGAAAAAGTACTTAAACTGATAGTATTTCGACGGAAACGGAAGACGTCTTCTCAATATAAAGCTTCCAGTGACGGTCAAGTAGTTTAATAAGTCTCTTTATGTCCTTAGTTTTTTTTTATACTGGAGGTAAATGCTGTCTGTATGATACTATCATCAACGTGACTGACACACATCAACGGACACTTCGGATTTAGTAGGTTAGGTACCAACATTTTGAATAGCCATATGCTATTCCAGGTCACTATCTACGCCTATTCCAAGTTTCATCCAAATCGATTCACTGGTTTAGGTGTGATTGAAACACAAACAAAGCCCAAACAAACTCACAAACTTTCAGTTTCATTTATAAGTGGGATGAGAGATTACCTACCTATTTATGGTTGACTGTAGCTAATACCTACTTTTGTACATATATTTAGTTTCAATCACGCTGCGATTAGTCTGTCTGACTGTCACAAAGCGACTATTCACTATTTCGAATGTAGGTAGGTACTTAGGCACCTAATCATTATTGAATGGAATTTTTAATCGCCAGCAATCAATAGTGTTTCTAAATGGTGGAAATTACATGTCTGAAATGGATAATCCATACTCATCTCCATATTATTAATACACAAGAGATTAGTGAATGGTTTCACAAAGACAGATTAAATAATGAATAAAAAAGTTATTTTATTTGTTTTGAAAGTTGTTATCTATTATCTATCTATCTATCTTATTTCAGACTACAAAAGGTAAGTAAAGCTTGTTAGTAGTCTTGATTAAGCTTGTAAGTAAGATTAAGCAGCATAGCTTAAAAAGCCTATACAAAGTAAATATACAATCTGATCTTCTTACTTTGAGAGCGCGTTGAAGTCTTTTATAAGGAATATCAGTTTCGTGAGATTTTTTAAAATACCTATAGAGGTATAGACCTCGAAGCGCTCGTGGTCGTTCTTGATAGCAACGTTCGAAACGGTCAGTAAGTGGATGGGTGACCGCCAGTGGCATTTTCATCTGAGCGCTTCCGTGCTTCGGAGGGCACGTTAAATTATCGGTACCGGCTATTTAAGTCGTTAAGCGATGTCGGAGGCCTGCCGCCTGAGAGTTGGCCACTGACTCATACGAACTTAGGTACCTGTTCCTTATTTCCTAAATATATATTGGTTTAAACTAATGAAACAAAATACATATATTGAAAAATTATAAAATTCAAAGATCATACACGATAAAGCAATTTGAATGCCTACCGGTAATAATTGATTCCTCAAATATTTACGATCAATTAAATTCTGCTTTATTTCAAAGTTTAATTGGATCGTCCTTATCGATTCAAATGATCTTGTAAAAACTGATTGATGAGTAAATATTATTGCAATTCGTTCATGGGGAGTGACAAGGTCGGTCGGTAAAGCACGGTATCGAATGGGCTGCGTTTCACAAAACCTACAAGTTTACCTACAGGCTACAGCTTTATTCATTGACGGACAAGGCTTGACCAATTTTTAGTCTGGTTTAAGAACTTTATTTTTCTCATTAAGAATTACAGTAATTCACTTGCTGAGAAACAAAACTTATAAATACAATATACTTAGCGTAGGTACATTACATATTTAAACTACGTTTAGAGTTTTAATTATTAAACTAGCCTAGCATAATTTTTTTTTTTTTTAGTTCGTTTAGTGTTTGGATTAGTTATACAGGGTGGATTTATGTGATGGGATATGGAGAGCAGGTACCTTATTATCCGTTGTAACTACAAGAAAATGCTCTTAGGAGACCTTAACCCTAACTTTTTGAGATATTTTGAACTGAATTTACAGATTTTGGAAAAAAAATTACAGTCAGCGACAAAGATGGTAAAAGTAAAAAAAAATATTTATGCTAATCGATTCAGTTACATGTATGATTTTCATGCATATTTCATGATCAATTTAATGGTTCTTATTCATTTTAGATTTATTAAATTCGTTGTTGAGTTTTTTTCGATTGGTTTAAAGGTAGTTCCTACTAGATCAGAAGCGTGTTAGTAAAAAAGTTGTAAGTAAAGAAGAACAGGTAAGTGCCTATACCTATTCTTCTTTAGATGCTGATGATGAATATTATAAACAGAACTAATAAGGTAGGTGACGGTTAATAAATAATTAGATTGAAGTTATATTGCTGAATTACCACGACTAGATAAAAAATTATGACTGAAGTTATATTGCTGAATCACCACGACATTCGACAAGGTTAACGTTAGGTATCTTGTAAATTTTAGTTCTCATGAAACAGGGCCCAAATCGTGCGTATATAAGAAATTCGGCAATTAATCGTTATTATGCTATAATTGGTGCTACATATTTTATTAGCAGTTCATGGTCGCACGACCATCTGCAATTTATTACAGTAGTTATGGAATGATCGATTTATTTTCTTAAAAGAAGCTTAGTAGGTACTCATAGGTAACTGCTTTACAACGTTTGTAGCTTCTTAACTAATTAAGTATGATGTATTGAAGGATGTTCCCACTGTAATTAAGAACTTGGTGTATCAAAATTATCGATGGGTATTTATATTTATTTATTTATCGATGTTTTTTGACGACCTCTGTAGCGCAGTGGGCGAAGACCTGCCTGCGACGCAAAAGGTTGCGGGTTCGATCCCCGCGGCGGGACCAATGTTCGTATGATCTGCAAATATTTGTCTCGGGTCTGGGTGTTTCTATGTATAATATGTATGTATTTAAGAACAAAACTAACAAAAAGTATATAAGTAGTATATTAGTCATCTTAGTACCCTTAACACAAGCTCTGCTTACTTTGGGGCTAGATGATGCTGTGTGAAAAAGTCCAGCATTATTTATTTATTTATTTTTAGACTCCACATATTTATGTGGAACCTATTAAGGAAACATAAACCTACCTATTAATGTACTTACAAAAATATCTATGTGAGCGAGTACCTGCCTAAGTGCCTATGCCTACCTAGACCCACACCACAGAATACATGCAGAGACCTATACGATGATCGAACTAACTAATCAATCGAACTACTGCGAACAAACCTAAGCATTCTTTCATTATTACATTCTTACCTATTTGATCTTCATCATCTCAGCCCGGTATCACCCACTGCTGGGTATAGTATAGGCCTCCTGGAAAAGTCTGGCAAAAGCGCCAGACTTTTCGGTCCTGTGCGTCCCTAATCCAGGTTATGCCCTCGACTTTGTCAATGTCATCGACCTAACGCGCTTTTGGTCGACACTGACTTCAACTGCATCCTCTTGGCCACCACTCCGTCAAGGTTCACCACTATTTGATCTTACGGGTAGCGATTCACAGGTTAGAGTCTCATCGGAATAGAAGACAGAATGCTTTAGTTTGAACAAGAGCATAGTTTCCTGGCAAAATTGAACGATAGTCTTAACCTAGTCCATGTGAAAGTACCTTACTCTGTAAGTATGTATATTTGTTTGTTACCTTTACCACTAAACAGATTAGGCTGGCATGGATAAAGGTTGTATTTATCCAGAAAAATCGCGATGGACCGCGGGTCACACCACACCACGGTAGCGCAGCTAGTTGGGCGTGACTGTGGGTGCCATTCCCGGGACAGTGCTTTAGGCAAATGCGATAGAGGCACCGGTGGTGAGATCCCGGAGCCCCTTGACATGCATGGAGGCCAGCCATACGTCAGTTTTGAGTCGGTGACAGTCCGACATAACCCTTCCGCTGTCCCCACGACGGCAGGGTATCCATAATGGATTTTCTGACGGTATAAAAAAAAAGGACCTATCTATAAAAACACTGCAAAGGCTATCAAAACCTTCACCTACAATATATTCAAGGGCTGCCTTGTAAAACTAGAATAGGGTCAATAATTAGACAAATATCAATTCTAACAAGGATTATGATGCTTTATGAACCAGTAGCGGATTTAACTGCTCGTATCGTTTTCGACAATCTAGGTAGGCATTGGCGTGACCCATTGAGTGCAGGGTAATCAAAGCAATGAGTTTTTCAAGAGCAACAATTCGTAGTTCGAGAGACAATAAAATGTTAGCATTACAACGCATACTTACCTACTTTTATTCTGGTCTTTAGACACTTAGCCAGCAGCCTGATTAGGTAGTAGGTAAGGTACCATGACTCTATAACTATCTACCTACGTTATAATACCTTTTGATACATAAGAAATAGTAAGGGCCCAAGAACGCTCCCATAAGGAACGCCATCTCTTCCTCACTAATTCCTCTCTGTATTCTGTGCTATTATCTATCCCAGATAATTATACTACTTACCTAGTAGGTATCTATTATACAGCTATTATACCTATATACCCATACCTAGGCCTACCATAAATTTTGAAGCATTTTTTGGGGCACATAATATACGTTTTATTTACTTAGGTAGGTAGGTACCTAATTTAATTTATGTGGACACAATTTCGTGGTGTCGATTTGATATGATGTAAAATAAACATTATAATTGGGTAAGTAGGTACTTACCTACCTACGACAATACGTTTACCTAACAATTCAATCAATGTCATAGAGGGCAGGTAAACTAATTAGGTACCTAGGTACGTACGTACGTAGGTAGGTACATAAATACCAATTAGCGAGCATACAGACATCAAGGCGACTTTTTTAATTTTGTTTGTATTGGCTTTCCGGATATAGGTAGGTATAGGTACCTAGTATTCGTTTGGAATTCATCTTAGAGAAGATACCTATCTACCTACCTTCCGGGCTGTAGCAGTTTTCGGAGACCAACAAAATGTGCATGGTCGTTAGCGTGACGAAAGAATGCTCGGCTGAGATACAAGAGGGCGTGAGTTCGATTCTCGCGGTGGGCATCAACTACAGCTGAGCTTTTCTTGCGTAAGTTAAGTATAAAACTTAAATTTATGCTTGTAGGTATTGGTAGACCAACTGCACTGCACTTACGTAGGTACAACTTTTGAATTACATAGGTACTTAAGTAGGTACCTACTTATCCTATTTTTTTTTTCAGAAAATTAGGCACTTGGAAAATTTTTAGTTTTTACAAAAAAATAAAATGATGTCTTGTTTGCGTGTTCGCCGACTCCAGTCCATAAATTCAATGCAAACATCCAATTTAGATTTAGAAGCTCCTAAATTATGAAGCTCACCATTTTCCAGTCCTTCAATCAAAAGATGGCACTCGAAAATCTCGAAATTCACAAAAACAATTTTCGCAATTTCGCGTCGTTTCCCGCTAAAATTCCCGGTCTTATTCCACCCGGCACGCATGCGCGGCACCGTTGCGTTTCGACTTCTGCGTTCAATTCAAACGCGAGCACTCACCAACGTCTCAGTTTCCCGCGCAGAATTAAACGCACGTGATGCGCCTTCGAAAGTTACTCGTGGGAGGTTAGAGCTTTCGTCCCGAGGTTCTAGATAATCTAGACCTATTACTACCGGTCAAACTTCCCCGTTCACTAGGCGGTTTTGTAGTCCGCGAGAGTTGTGGGAGGTCAAGCTGCAGTGGTCGATTGTTGGAGATATATTGCACCTGCCTGCATGAAGTGCATTACGTCATGCAAGAGGTAGGTAAGTACCTATTGTTAATTATTAAAATAATTTTACTCGATATTTACCTACCTTTAGTTATGTAGGTAGGTACAATGCTAAACCTACCTCTCTACATTACTTCCTAGGTACACCTACACTACCTAGGGGTTAGGTAGGAACATAAAGGTAGGTTGGTACGGAATAGGCACAGTGTTCCTACTACGTCCGTCCTCTACAACTAGGTACTGCGTAGCGAAAAAAATCCCACCGTAGTTTTAGTAGGGGTAGTCAAATGATCTCCCACTTTGCACACGTTTCTTCTTCTTCTTTTTTATTCAGTGGCAATCTACACAACTCTCGGACGACACAACTAGGTGTAATTCTGCCAATGTCAAGTTTTAAATATTGATATAAAGTCATGTCAGTCAGTCAAGTCATGTCGATGGTTTGAACAAAACATGGCGGCTTGTTTTCTTCAAAACTAACGGAAATTTTTCGTCAAATGAGAAATCTGCTTCAATACTCCCCCATTCCACACTATGTATGTTATTCACATGTAGTTTTTTTTTTATCCTAGTACAAAATTGTTTGACATGACAGTACCTAGGACTGACATTTTGTTATGAATTGACAAAAAACATCATCGGAAAATTAAATATTCCGAATGATGGTCATTATTTATTTTTATTTAATTTTCTAGAAATCTGATATTTAATTTAATACCTATCAATGTTTAATTTAAATAATGTACGGGTAAATATAATAGATGACATTATATTTCTTCTGGATTTAATATCCTCTGAAAGCAATTATTTATATGAAAAAATCACAGACAACCTTATCGTGACTCTCAGGACAAAGTTCAGTAGACCTCGATGTGAAGATAAATTCCTCGTATGATATAAATCAGACTTAATTTTGACAATCCTCGAAATTCTTGTGAATTTATAATAGTTTTGCCATAATGGAAGACGAAACAACAACAGTAGAAGGGACAGAAACACCTGAGACTACGGTGGGTGATGGTGATGAGTCCAAGCCGCCAGAGAGTGAAGCAGGTGATGCTGAGAAGGTCGGAGAAGAAGGCGTTGTTGATCATGGAGAAATTGGTGGTGAAGGGGCTGAGGAAGTGGGAGGTGAGCACATGGAAGGCGAACATGTCGAGGGTGAAGGTGAAGACAAAGAGAAAGTTTTAGGCGAAGGAGAAGAATTAATGGGAGAAGAAATGGAAGGTGAACACGTTGAAGGCGAAGAGAAGGAGCAAAAGGAAGAACCCAAACCTCCAGAAGAAGAGAAAGTTGAAGAGGAAGAACAATATGTAGAGGAACCTCCACCAGACCCCGCAGCGCCATTCGACTTTAGCGATTCCAAAGAGGCACTCAAAGAACCGTTTGCACTCCGTCCTGACCAACTGGCAGAGGTTGAGCAACTCTGGGAGGTATATCAAAATTACACTCCAGCTTACACAGATATAGACAACTACATCACTGAAAAAGAACTTTTTTACATGCTTAAAGCCTTGATTTTAATGACAGTCACACCAGAACAGTTTCAAGAACTGATAGCTTATTGCGCCCGACCACCTCATCCAGAAGGCCATATTACTTTCGACCAATTTGTCAAAATAGTCACTATACGCCAAAGAGATTTTCCCATAGAAGATGAGTTAAGATCAGCGTTGCAGGTCTTCGATCCAGACCGGACTGGTTCGATAGACAGAGATAATTTGAAAGAAGTTCTGTTGAAACAAGGTCATAAAATGCCCCAGAAGCAGTTGGATAACCTCATCAAGGAAGTGGATATGAGCAATGATGGTACAATTGGCATTGAGGACGTAGTAGGAACAATGTGCATTGATTTGAACAAGGAAGATTTGCAAATGCTTTTGGCGTCGCTGTATCCTCCAGATGAGCCACCTCCAGCAGAAGAAATCTAGATAAAAAATGAATAAAAGGAGCAGTTCTCAGCGATTATTTTTTAGTTTTGATTTGTACTTACTAAAAAGTATGTAGGTACCTAGCTAAGTACTTAAGTAAGTTCATATTTATTGGCTAAGCACCGGTTAGCGCCATCTACACGTTTCACTAGTGAACTCATGCTCATTGTCCGAAGTTACATTCAGAATCAAATGACGGAGAGATGTCGCTTTCGCTAAATCTATAATTTGATCTTAACCAATAATATGAGCTTATCAAAAATTTCGAAGTGTGAAATCAGGGGTTCCATGGCCGAGCGGTCGACTCTTTTGCCCATAATTCGATTATTAGTTTGTACAAAATTCCAAATAAGATTAAGATTAATCGCAATTAAGATTGGCGCTTGATTTGATTTCCTTCTTGGATCAAATTGGCGACATTTTGGAGAAGGGCCAGGTCAAAAGTACCCAAAACCGACGAGCATGTATGAAGAATGTAATGAGAGTGAATGAGGCGAAAGTTGTGTGTCAGGATCGTAGCGACTGGAGATCCGTGGTCTCTGCCTACCCCTTTGGGAAAGAGGCGTGACTTTATGTATGTATGTAAGATTGGCGCTCAATTCCGAAGGTTTCAGATTCATAATAGTAGCTCTCGCGGGAAAGTGGAAAACACTATGACTATGAAATAACGTGGCTGGGTGGGGCTCAGTTTTTCTCAATGCTCATTGCTTAGGGTGCTCAGGGGCTGATTATAAAAAAAACGCTTTCATTACTCTGTAAAAAACTAAAATAATCGAAGTAGCGAGCCCTCTACCCTGTGTGTCTGTGGTGGTCTGTGGCGACGCGCGCGCGCGACCACTGAAGACATCGACAAGACACAACGACCGACACGACTGTCATTATTGACAAGGACATAGAAAAAAAAATACTACGACAACGAACGGTTATGGTATCGAAACAAAGGATCGAATTATACTCATGAATAATATCGCAACCAAGGTAATCGATACCAGTATCGTACTCGCATCAAATGCATCGAGTTAGGTAGTCAGGTATCGAGTACTTTTTTGATAGAAAACGCTAATATTTATATTGAATTGATTCAGGCGTGACTTTGCGGAAGTCCATTGTAAGATATTAAAAATGGTAAGGAAATATATAGCCACCCAACCACCCACTAACTGGCTTTGGGTTGAGTAATAGTTTTAAGAAACCTTTGTTTGAGAATAGATTAGTGGATTGTTACTATATATTTCCTTACCATTTTTAATAGCTAATATTTACATTAAGTTATTGGTGTAATTTTAAAGGGTAGGTTAAGAACTAATAAGAATAATTTAATTACTTCCAGTAACTATTATACTTTTCTTCTATAACACGAAGAAAAAAAAATTACGATTTTATTTTTTATTCATGTATTTTCATCCTTTCTTACTATTAACTTTTAGCCTTATTGAATTTTGGATTCGTTTAATCAAATCAAATTAAATTTATTTCAGGCAACACAGTCAAGTACAAGATGTTAAATACTTATAACTACGGCCCATATTATAACATAAATACCTTAATCTAACATTATATAAAGTAAACTTATTTACTAGCTCTCCAGGACTATTTTTTATATTATGAATGAATGAATGAATTAAAATACTTTATTGCACAATGCACATTAAGACTACAAAATACAGTAGAAAAGAGAACCATAATACAATGCACAATGGGTGGCCTTATCGCTGAGAAGCGATCTCTTCTAGGCAACCTTATTAACCTATAAATGTAGGTACTAACTAAATACTAACGCTAAAACGCGCAATAAACGTTTTGGATTGAAAAATAAAGTGCAAAAACTTACTGTCCTACTAACTGGGACTTAAAATCGCTGTTGTCTCACTCGGAAGTAAAGCACTTATCACAATTTAAACTGATACAATGTTTTGGCGATATTAAGAACAATTTTGTCGATATTTGCTGGAGAGAATTGTCAGAGTGGTATCCGTTTTTCCCATTTCGACGCGCCTAAAGAAGTTTTCACTTCGAAACTATCGAGTACAGTGAAAATGAATTCTTACTCAGTATCGTATTTAAAAGTATCGACTCATAAATTACTTAGTTGGTATCGTAACCAAAGCATCGAGTATACTCAGGTATCGATACTTTTTGCCCTACCCTAACTACGACAGGCCGGGCCGACAGGTTGTCTTGTCGCGCGCGTCGACTTTGATTTTGTTATTGTTTGTTTAGAACTTTTTCACCACATTTTCAACCTAATAAATCGTGTTTACAACAAAAACCAGCCAGTGACAATGAAAGAGATTTTACTATTATCGATTTTGTTAGCATTTTCGGGCACTGGTAAGTAATTTTCATAAAAAACAACGGGGTTACAGGGTGTGGTTCAACGCTATTTTCATTCTATTCATCCCAATTCTTCACAGCCTTGGTTCTTTATGTTTGATGTAGAGACTGGTGATTCATTTCATACCAACATACATTGTATTTAGTAGAATTTTATCAGATTTTCATGAATAACTAGCTGCGCCCCGCGGTTTCACCCGCGTAAGTCCCGTTCCCGCGGGAATATCGGGATAAAAAGTAGCCTATGTGTTAATCCAGGGTATCACCTATCTACATACCAAATTTCAACCAAATCGGTCCAGCCGTTTTTGCGTGAAAGAGTAACAAACATCCATACATCCATACATCCATACTTACAAACTTTCGCCTTTATAATATTTATAGGATATTTATAGGATGATGGTAAAAAAAGCACTGATTGCGATCAAAATCAACGGTCCCCGAAACTGTGTGGGGTTGGCACAACATGTGTTCTTCTTCCATTCTCCTCATATCAGCCGTCATCTCAACACTCACTCCTTTCTTACTCGTGTCATCCTTCACACAATCCATCCATCTTTTCTTTGGCCTACCTCTACTCGTAAATCCAACATTCATACCAAGCTATAGAGTTCATGAAATGGTCATATTTTCAGGCTTAGCAATATGGTGCTACCAATGCACATCGGCCACTCCTGGCTGCAATAGTCCCTTCAACTGGCGGGGTATGGGATACCTCGGCAACCCTTGCCCTGAAGACGAAGATATCTGTGTTAAACTCATTGAGAGGAAGGGAGGTCAGTTTTGAATTTCAAATATAGAAAAACTACTGTGCGTGGTACCAAAATTTTGAATATACTCCTATCCCAAGTTTCATCTAAATCGGTTCACTGGTTTAGGCGTGATTAAAACACAAACATCTAAACACACTCACAAACTTTCAGCTTTATTATCAATTCCAATGATATAAGTTTTATTACATAGCTCCATACAAAATTTAAGAGATATCGTGGTTTTAATCACGCGCGGCGTATCGCCGCGCGGCCACCCGAATTGGCCCCACAGATGCGACCACCTTGCGCCAGGCAGGCCCACGGACGAAGGGTTATAAGTGGGATTTATTTTTCAAGAATACAGGAAGCATAACCAAAAAGGAGTGAGTGTGAAAGAAAGGAGTGAGTGTTGAGATGACGGCTGATAGAGCGGAGTGGAAAAGGAAAACCTGTTATGCCGACCCCACATAAAAGTGGGATAAGGGCAGGGAAATGATGACAGGAAGCATAACCAAAACAAAACATCCTCCTCTGTGTCTGTTCAGATTAATATAACCCAGTCGTACTAAATAAATGTATACCTACATTTTAAATTAATATTTCCAGCACAAGAAGTAACGACGCGAGACTGCTTAAGTAACTTCCGTGCTTTCCGTACGGACATTCCAGCTGACACCTATGAGGGCTGTCGACATGCTGCGAAGGACCAGAATCTAGCGCATTATGTCAATAACAGCATCAAGGAACTTGATGTTAAGAGGTATTTATTATTCAAAACTATGTAACTACTAAGTATGTAGCTGAAGTGGCAGTGGGCTGGCCATATCTGCCAAAGAACCGATAACCGCTGGGGTAAACGAGTTCTTGAGTGGAGACCGTGACTCGGCAAACGTAGTGTAGGACGCCCTCCGGCCAGGTGGAATGACAACCTGCGAAAGGCTGCTGACAGAAGCTGGATGCATTGAGCTGAGGACAGGGCGCAATGGCGCTCATTAGGGAGGCGTATGACCAGCAGTGGACTGCTATAGGCTGATGATGATGATGATGAACTATGTAAACTTTTTTAATTTTCAAAATCTTATGCAAAAGCCTGCATTATCACACTGCAGGAGGACAAAGGCCCCCTTTTCACATCTATCAATCTTGAGCCAAACTGTGCTAGTCATCTGCATCACTGGCGAGATTGTCTCGCCTTAATTTGATAAGTTACTTTGGGACAGGTGTTCCTGATGAGAAATAGGTAGATAGATAGATAAACACTTTATTGTACACAGAAGAAACATAACAGGAACACAAAATAACAAGTAGCACAAAATAAATAAGTTAGCAGTTTACTGACAGGGACAAAAAGTGCTCATGTACTTTAGTTTAAATAGCATCCTGAGATGAAAGCAATTTGTTTTTTTTTATGGTTTTAGCTATATTATATGCTGACTATACTTTTTCAGTGTCACCAATAAACACTATGTAAAGTTTTTCTTTAGTTCAACTTAAGAATAAGCAAAATGGCTACCAATAAACCAATTAGAAAGTTCCACCTTGCATAACTTTGACATTTCTTTCATACAAACGCTATTCCGAAGTTCCACCAGCTAGCACCCTTGTTTAAATCTAGTGTACCACAGAATACATATTAGTAGGTACTGTAAAAATATTTTCATAGGTATCACCAAAGAGTTCGTATATATTTTACTCGTACATAGCTAGGAGTTTTTGTTTAAGTACTTCCAGATAAATTTACAGGAGAAAAAAATAACTTACTCTGGAACAAATCTTACATTCCAATAAAAGAGGTAGCATGGCGAGAAGGTTTTATAAAATAAAAATCGTAATTTGATAATAAAAACGAGCGCGGAAACCAAAAATGATTTTGTAATAAAAAAATTACATGTGAAATATTGGCGAATGCACAAAAAGTGCGAAGCCATTATGAGAAAAAAAACAATAATGACAAACACTCGGACGAAATATAAAGAGGACGTCTGATTGAAGGAAGTCCTCATACAAAATTTTCTGTCAATTTTTGCGGGGGACGAGGTAGCACACTAACGCATTTTACACACACATACGCATTTCGTTTTTGTATCGCTACACAAGCACACTACATAAAAAATACAACACACTCTCATTTTTACACACACTATTGCAAATTTCGTATAAACATAATGTAGCGACGTAAAACAGAAAGTAGCACACATCAAGAAAATTAGGGAAGGGAACGTCAATAATATTATCGTTATCGATTATATGCGTGAATGAGTGAATGATGACAAATTATTTCTTCCATTTCTCAGTTTCTATTAATCGTATATTTTGCATTGTGAATAAAATTAACTTAACAATGCTTTACAATGTAGTAGATAAGTTAATAACAAGTAAAAATCGGTTAGACCGTAAAATTTAATTGTACAGTGCCACCAAAATATCGAATTTCGAAACTATTAATGTGTGTAAGCTATCGGTCTATTGATGTCGTCCCACTAGTTCCTTCGAACCAGTGTGGCGAAAGGATTTCAAGTGCGCCCTAAAGAGGCGTCTTTATACGTTGACGATGACGAGTTTACATAGGTAGGAACTTATATTTTCTGAATACTTAGGTACTGTAAAACTAGTTTATTTAAATCTAATAGCCTTGAACCTTCATTACAATTACAGCTACTTCTGCCATATGTAAGTATATACAGGATGTCATAGGAACGACAGTCAAGCGGAAGTCCAGTGATGCAGACCACTGTTGCTGCAATGTCACAAAAATATGAATAACTTCTAAACTACAAAAAATCGTTGAACATACATGGGGGTGATTTGGGTAGCCCTTGGGATGTTGCATCACTAGACTTTTGCTTGACAGTCGTTTCTGTAGGGATGTTTGTTGCTTTTGTAGTACTTAAACCTCAAATGGTCCCATAGGCTTTTTCGATCCTTACATGAAACTGAATCGATTTTAGTACAAAAAGTATAGGAAAAGTTTTTGACAATTTCTGAATTTTCTAGTACTCAAACGACCCCATAAAGTCTTTTGATGTTTACCTGAAACTGAATAGATTGGAATCAATTTTTTTTTCCTTTTGCCATTTTTGTCGCTGTCTGTACATTTTTTCAAAATCTGCGAATGCAGTTTAAAATATCTCAAAAAGATAGGGAGCGTTTTCTTGTAGCTACAATGGTTAAGGTACCTGCCCTCCATGGCCCATCTCAAAAATCCACCTGTATAGTCCGAGTAGGCGTCCAGGATGGATGTCTATTGCATGCTTGTTTCCATTTTTCTTTAATAATCTCTTGGGAACATAAAATCAACAAGCAAAGAAAAGTAGGTACATACAAAACTTTTAAAAATGTTCATCTTCCGTTCATTCATTTAAATCATCGATATCAATACCACTGCACTATAGAACATTTCAACTAGTCAAGTTAGGGTTGTCATCAATTTGAAATAATTATGACTATGTTTTAAAATGCCTGCCAAGCGTGGCGATTATGGCAATTCCTCCCAAATGTTTGGGAGAGGCCCTTGCCCAGCAGTGGGATCCCTACGGGCTACTAAAAAAAAAAAAAAAAATGTTTTAAAATAAATTACCTATAATTATTTTGCGTGGTTTCATTTTATTTTTAATTCACAATATATTCATAGTTATTATGTCGGATTGGGGGAGGGGGGATCAAAGTTCCCACTTTTGGGCTTTTCGCTTATATTCCGATAGCGGTGCGTCGTATGACAAAAAGTTTGTAAATTAAATGAAAGATCATATAATTCTCTACGACTTTTGTAATATTCTATTCCGAATTTTCATCAGGTTTTGCGGTTTTGAGACACACGCTCCGGAAAAAGGCAAGCTACACGCTCCGGAAGAATAAAAGGAAGCTACATTCCTTTTCAGCTTTATAACTTCAGAACCAGTCATGTTAAGCTACAAGGGTTAAAAAAACCTAACTTAAAGATAAAAAAGAAAATTTTTACGGAGCTTGAAAACGGTTGGAAATTCTGGAAAAGGGTATGGAGTTGAAGAAAATTTTATGATCTTTCATTTAGCATAAGTAAATTAATTTGGCATAATAATTGCATTGAAACGCACCGTTTTTGATAAATTAGTCAACTCCCTCCCACTCCGGCTCACCTCCTAGACATCAGTACTTTTAGTATGTTCACTTCCTAAGCACCCAGAACAAGTTTCTTAAGGAACCGCTTAAATACCAGCTCACGCATTCTACAACTCTCTTTTAATAACTGAACTGTTGGCAGTTTATTAAATGTTAAAAATTATGGAACACATTATAGAAACGCAATTAAAATGTAACTAGATTAAAATAAACGTGTTTTGATTTTGAAAAAACTTAGTGACATCCCTGACTCGCTACATAGATTATTACATAGTATTGTAGTCACGTGAATAGACTTATTCATTCATTCTTATGGCGGAAAATTCAAATTACTCAAATATAAATATCATAAATTCATAAGGAAATTAATAGTTATGTTACAAATTAAATACTCACAAATGAAAAGAGATGCCGTCGCTTTTGAAATTTGATGTTGCCGACTTGTTTCGATAACAAAATACAGCACAAATAGGCATTTTATGGCAGCTCTGTTCTCGCTCAGGTTCAGAAGTATTGTGTCAAAATGGCTACCGAAGTAGTTTTTATAAACTGAAACGACTCGGAGTCGTGTACATTTGACAGAGGGGAAATACAAGTTATGGCGCATCCCTACCTTAATGATCGAAGGACAAACAAAATGACCAATTCAGTCAGCTTTCATAGACAAAATGATACTTATTTTGAGGTTTCTACTCAAATGCGACGTTGCCAATTTGTGCATCTTCACGTATCAGAAGGATAGCTACACCTTGTATTATTGGTAAGAAAATTTTTCTGACTTATTCTGAATTAACGCAAGGTACAGCTATGCGATGTGTAAATTTGATAGAATTTCGGAATAACTAGTTTTTATTGGTGACACGGTTTGAATTCAAAATGCAGTTGTTTTCCTATACTTAGTTTCGTAAGAACAAACCTTCAATCTTACTACCAAAAAAGGTAGCTGCTCTCAATGAGGTAAAATGCACCACCAACCAATTAGAAATATTAGACTATAATTTGTCAGTGGTTTTAATAAATATAAATAATGCTAAATAAATAAATATTATTTTCAGGGACTGGTATGATGAGACTGAGTGGTGTTTCTGCTTCCTCGACCACCGATGCAACTCAGCAACTGCTGCTTCATCGATGACGTCACTGATCGCGATAAGTACATTTATATTGATAAAGTACATGTTCTAAGTATCTAAAAGGTGTGTCTAATGATATAAACTGAGCATGTAAATTGAACAATTAGAATGCTGGAATTCTCCGATTGGTCAATTTATATGATGCACCAATGCTCAGTTTTGCCTCGGTGGAAACTTATCAAGTAAGGTACAGTGCAGTAGTCACAACGATTCTTAGCTCTGAATAGCGCAGAACCCATTTTTGATGACGCCTAAAAGACAAAGACATTGTATAGCTGCCTCGCTCACTCGCTTAGTTTGTTGCATCGTCCTATCTGACCTACTCTACATAGGCAATGTATTACATGCGCAAACCTGCGTAATCGTTTAGTGCCTAACTTCAGAGAGCTAAAGTTTGGTTGTGCACTGTACATTCAACTGATCTAGGCATTCGTGAAGTTAGCCGTTTGTCTGCGCAGTGGCGCTTTTTCATACAAAACTGTGTGCTGCGCATCGAAACGGCTAACTTCACGAATGCCTAGATCCGTTGAACGTACTGTAGGTAGATTCAAATAAATGCATTCCAAATATGATTTATTAAAACTATGTCATGACATAAAAAGTTAATGAAACAATTATTATACAAGGTAGCTAATAGATAGCAATAGCAGCTTTATGAATAAAAAAAATATAGCCAGTATAAACAGCTATTTACGATTTTCTTAGAAATCAAACTTTTGGGGTTGTCACGTTACGCCATCTAGTGGTTGAATTGGAACTTATTTGTAAATGACTTTGCAAATGAATGACAATGTTCTCGTATTATTGAATCTCGATCGTGTTTTTTGTTTTTTTTTACATTTATTATTACTATAGTATTTATACAATTTAAAAGATAATAATTGTGCAATTGTTCAGCTTATTTTGAGCTAAAATATAAATAAGTGTATTTTTTATACAACATTTCAACAATCAGATCTGTGCCTAGACTAAACAATCCGTCCATTTTAGAAGTAAGACTTGATATTTTATATTGATATAAAATAATGATGTTGAGATAATAAAACTATACTTACAAATATTTTTTTCTTATTTCTTATAAATAATCTTATTTATTTAATTTAAAAACTACACAAACAAATGCATTAGTAGCACATATGTTTATGTTAAGATTTCCCACTCGTAAACGTAGTACGTATTGACTGAAGATCAAACGACGATTTAAAGCCTGGCTCTTTAGCTTAGAAGATATCACCAATTAAAACGCTAGGCCCTGGTTCTTCACAGTACATTTTGATCGCGACCGAAACATGCGGTGACCTTTCATGATCAAACTGGTCCTATGCATTTTATCTATAAGAATTCGAACTGCAGTGAGGTTACAACAAGACTGGTGATGAGTGCGAACATGCTGACGAAAGTGGCCGCGTTCATTTCCCACATCTCGTACACGGAGAAACGTGGCGGTGTCTCGTCTATCATTTTCAGCATTTTCCGTGCTTTTTCACGGAGCGGTCCTGGGGAGAAATGTTTATTATTATGAATCATTTGTTCCATTATTCATTATTACTATTCCCAGGACTTGTCAGCTTTTCCTTTAGTACAAAAAGAGGTGGTCACCCATCCTTCGTTTGGCCCTCGTACAAACTTTTAACCCTTTTTATAACGAGCTAAATATTTTCACCCCCATCGTGATTATGTTTGAAAAAAGGGTCCTTTACTGGAATACAATCTTTATGCCTTCAGCCTAATCTGTCTAGCGGTTTGGGGGTGAAAAGGAACAGACAGATTCCCAGAGTTACTTTCCCATTAATCCCAGCAAAAAAGAATCTTTCAATCCTAAAATTTTCTATATATATGTGTCGCTGACTGAGAATTTCTGGTCAAACTCGAAGTTGTGCCCAATACTGAAAATCATGGTTTTATGTACGCAAGGGAATATATCGGTGATGATAAATGTATGATAGTTACCATCTTGATGTTTTGCCATCAGATTAATACACAATCTCTTTGTCTCTTTCACCTCATCGAAGAATAGTTCGTATCGCACACTAAGAAACACCGCACCGC
Organism: Epirrhoe alternata; assembly: GCA_963565295.1. NCBI lineage: Eukaryota > Metazoa > Arthropoda > Insecta > Lepidoptera > Geometridae > Epirrhoe > Epirrhoe alternata. The sequence goes on along the minus strand of OY751381.1, from coordinate 2,243,847 downwards.
ACACATCCAGAATCGTAAACACGATATACGTTGATATTTCCAACAGAGTTGAAGACTGAAATTGGCCAGTAGGTTACATGTTACAAAGTTACAAACAGATACTTATGCCGCTATTCACAAACATTACTTTGACGTTTCCAAGTGCGCGCGGAGGCACAGGATCCCAAAATCAGTAGGTTTTTGGGACACTGTGCGTCCGCGCGCACTGTGAGACCTCATAGTAATGTTTGTGAATACCGGTGTCAGAATATTGCAATATTTTTTCATGGATATTTAAATGTGAATCTGTGCTGTATACTTACGTTATTCTGTATTGAGTAAAGTAACAGTTCAAATGTAAGTAGACTGGCCGCGACCGATTGTAAGCAAAATGTAAAGAGCTGGAAAGATGATAAAATGCTTTTAAACATCAATAAGTAAACTATAAATCCATCAATCTGTACATAAAATTACAAAATACAATAGAATCAGTCAAGCTATCTAAGGATGGTCGTAAAAACGGTAGCTTGCTTAAAATACTGGCGGCATTGCCACGCTGAATTGCAATGCTGATTCTCTGTGCCGAAAAATCGCCAGCTCTCGAATCACGCGTCGCCGCGTCGCTTCGACCAGACGCCCTGAAAGATTTTTGAATACGCGAACGGCCACGGAACCCCACGGAATCAATCTACACCTATTCAAAGTTTCACCCAAATTGGTTCACTGATTATGTTTTCATTGAAATACAAAGACACTTTCGCATTCATCATAATTATTACTAGCTATGTTCCGCAGTGTTACCGCGGTGCGCCGGGAATACTACTTTTCCCGGGGTAAAAAGTAGGTATGCGTTTATCCGGGTATCATCATCATCATCATCTCAGCCACCTAGTGTCCACTGCTGAACATAGGCCTCCCCCATAGATTTCCACAGCGATCGATCTTGTGCAGCCTGCACCCAACGGCTCCCAGCAACCTTTACAAGATCGTCTTTCCATCTCGTGGGGGGCCGTCCTCTGCTGCGATTTCCGGTGCGTGGCCTCCACTCGAGAACTTTTCTGCCCCAACGGCCGTCAGCTCTACGAGCTATGTGCCCTGCCCACCGCCACCGCTGCTGTTTATTATATCCGGGTATAATAAACATTAAATCCAAATCAGTTCTCGTTTAGCACTAGTTTTTTACTCTCGTTTACAATTTAAGATATGAAGGACTAGGCAAAGTTCTTACCTGAAACCTGTAGAGATTTTGATACATCGCGAAGCATTGGAATAGCTCCCTCAAATAAATATGCGTATCACTCGTCTCGTAATAATTATGCGTTTTCTGTGTGTAGAACTTTAGGTATGTCCTCGATACGAACCGCTTTGCCGGAGGAGTAGTGTATGTTTCTTGCGACAAATGGTTTTCAATCAAACAGTTTATGAACTTTATCCGGAGGACAAAATAAGCTATGATACTTGTACAGCTTGTGAGCTCGAATAAAAGTGCTATTATGCTATATGCAGGTCCGATTAGGTATAAAGACGATACGCCCTGCTCAACACACGCCCACACCATAAGTATTATAAATAGGAGGATCGTACAAGCCAAAGGGACGTTCGTCATATTCCTCACCCATTCATTGAGTAGCTTCCATCTATCTATTTTCAACAGTCGATCTATTTTCTGCATTTTCACGTAAAAATCTACGTTTGCGTTACTGTTGAAAAAGCGTGCGTGCGTGATGTTTGATGCGTACGTAATGTATTGGAGGACCAAGGAAGAGATGCCTACGTAGCGGAGAACGTTGTTTTGGACATGGGAAATGTAATCATGAGCCATAGCACAGTTGGATAAAGCTGCTAGTATCAAACAAATGATGGTGTATGTTTTCTGGGCGGTTGTAGGAGGTGTCGCGAATCGGTTTCTGGCGTCTAAACGACAGCTTCCCAATACATACTGCAGGCGATAGAGTAAAGAAAATGTTTTGAAAAAATTCTCATCAATAATATCATTCGATAGATATTCCGGTGATATTATTTTTACTTCCACTTTTTCATTATAAACGTCGATATGAAAAGGCATTAGAGATGATTTACGCTTCGTTTTTTTATCCTTCATTATTTGTTTTAAAATCTTCTAAAGTATTATGCTTTATTTTTATAACACAGCGAATTGAAGAAGTACGATGGTATAGCTAGCAGTGACAGCAAACAAATGTAATGGAAGATGGGTGTCTAGTGTAATAATGTCGTAAACATTAGCTTCACGCTTTCCATCTAATAACACTATCATACGCTTAGCGTTCTCCTTGGTTTTACCTGTGAAAAATAAATATTTTGTACATGTAATAAGGATGTTGGTCAAGTGGGACTTTATATCGTGGGCATAATAATGCTGAGCAATGGATTTTCATATTATGAAATTTTATGCAAATACCATGGCTACGCTTATTTTTAGTTTCGCACTCTGACTTCGCCCTTAGATATCAAAGAATCTTTAAAAACCCTCAATCTACTGTCTATCGTCTTTGTTGATAAAATCATGAGTCGGTTTATGTTTAAGACACAGATGATCGGTAAATTATTGCTAAATAAATAAATAATGCTGGACATTTCACACAGCATCATCTAGCCCCAAACTAAGCAAAGCTTGTACTATGGGAACCAGATAACTGATATACTACTTATATACTTTTTATTTATAAATACATTATACATAGAAACACCCAGATCCGAGATAAATATTTGCAGATCATACAAAAATTTATCCCGCGGCGGGGATCAAACCCGCAACCTTCTGCGTCCCAAGCGGTCTTTCATCCACTGCGCCACAGAGGTCGTCAAAGCCATTAGGAATATTAAAGAGTAAGTTTATTATGTGATCATGGAAATGTACTCGTACATAGACTGATCAAGTGATCACTTAAAGACCACAGAATAAAGTAATTTAGCAATTTGTTTGTACACTTAAGGAATATCGATTTATAATTTGAAGATACCCAAATTGTCAGTAAAAGCTATTACGATACAGTAGGTTCAGTTTTACTAATGTATAGTAATCGGTTTTGCTGACTACAAAGGTAGTATGACAATAGTATGCATATATCTTGAAGAGGGACCTAATTTAGGAGATAAAAATGTTAGGTAGAGGCAGTCCAAAGAAGATATTGTCTTTCTCATAGTCTGCGAGAAAAGCATTATTATAGAAAACTAGCTGTCCGTTGCGGTGTTAGCCGCGTTCTCTCGGGAAAACTTCACTTTACCCGGATAAAATAATTATAGTCTATGTTCATCAGGGACAATGCAGGATTCTAATGGTAAAAGAATTTTTCAAATCGGTCCAGTAGTTTCGGAGCCATTCAATTCAAACAAACAAATCTTTCCTCTTTGTAATATTAGTGTAGACGAATTGAACTTTGAGATGACGAATGATGGAGCAGAATTTGTTAGGTTTGATATCAATGCTGAACTAAGTAGGATAAGGGTAGAGAATGATGACTAAAGTATCATACCTTCACAGGACAATGCAATTTTTGTACATATCTGTTTAGTAATCTCCAGTGTGTTTGTGAAGGATTGTGAGACTACACACAGTATCATCATTATAACCACGTAGAACACTGATGATGCCATTGTACACAGAAATGATGGGATGTTTACTGACATCTGAAACAGAAAAAAATGTATAAAAAGCTTACTACAAACTAAAATATAAAACGCTTCAAACATTCGGACGATTTCAAGCGATCAATTGAATTTTACTCTCACCTGCATTTTGATAGAAACTACAATATTTTGCATTGATATTAGTTGCCAAACAAGCATTTGAAATGTATAAAGTAGAATCTGAAAATATAAAACTGTTTAGCGCTCGTGGACGTGCTTGCTTAGTCGTTCTTGATAGATCGTGAAGTTAAGCAACGTTCGAAACGGTCAGTAAGTGCATGGGGGAGCGCCAGTGGCATTTTTATCTGAGCGCTTCCGTGCTTCGGAGGGCACGTTTAATTGTCGGCCCCGGCTATTTAATTCGTTAAGCCATGACGAAGGCTTTATGGCGTCTTAAAAAATCCGTCACGAGAGCTGAATACTGACTCATACGAACTTACAATGGTGTAGCTCAGTTTAGGGCAAGGCCGAGGTCGTAGGTTCAAATCCTCTGCGTGCAATTTGATCGACAACCTCAGCTTTGCTATAAGCTTTGGAACCAACGTGACTACCGGGCAATCAGTTTAGAGCGAGGTTACGATGAGGTCGAGGTTGTGGATTCGGTCGTTGGTTGGAATTTTATGGGAAGTATTTGTAAATATTAAAGATACAACACGGTCACGATCATACAAACGTGACGTTAGCAGTTTGACTACGCAGTAGAGCTTTTTCATGATTATTGTCTACTTGACTACACGGACGCAGATCCATCGGCCCTTAGTGTAGTGTGATCTAAACTAGTACCTACAATATAAGGTCGATTACCGCATGTTGAAATACATCCATAACATCAGCTTTACTGTCCAAAATACAGCACAACCCTCTCAGTAGATCATCAGAAACCGTTTCCTTCGTCACAATGTCAGTCAAATAAACCTTACTCTCTTGAAAATCCTCACTACGCGAAAGCTGCTCATTCACATAACGAGCTCGCGTTGTTAGAAAGTACAGCAATGTTATGACCAAAAACATTTGGAAGTAGCTCATAGAACAAACAGCTACAGCGGTTGTTGCAGACGGACAAAATCCATTAATTACATACACATGGAACAGTAATAACGAAGCCAGAAATGCTGTAAGCCCTATTATGGCTGCCACAGTTGTCAAGTTAGACAGTTTCCTATTAAGTTTTCTGGATCCTTTCATTTTCATTTCGCGTTCTATCCTCTGCAGTTTCACATAGAGTTGGCTGTAGATATCATCAGAGTGAAATACGATCTTCCAAGATAAATACGTGTTGATGAAACAGTTCATTACAATACCAGCTTTTAAGGGAATATCGGTGGATTGAGAATCGAATCTTGAGCTGCAACGGAGAATACAGTTCACGACACACGTAGAATTTACAGCCCAGATAAAGCAGCAATAGATTTTGTAGAGAATAGTCGGTGGTGTCACGAATTTGTATTGGATATTCACTCCATGCATTCCAAATGGTCTTAGGAAATAGAAGATTGGTTTGAAGATGTTTATGTAGTCATCGTCTAGAATGTGCTCGAATATTTTCTCGTTGTTTTTGAACATTTTCACGTTTTTCTGGCAATATTTTCTATTGAACTGATGATAAAATACGATTTAGATAGGCACATTTTGTTTCAACCTCAAGGGAAATCAGTTTTATTCAAGCCTTTATCAATCCATTATTATAATCATCATTTTGTTTTTAATATCAGCTTAATTTCAGTATAACTCATCATCATGAATGATTAATGAGTCATTTTGATAAATTGTGATGATATCCGACTTCAATTATTGTTTTAATTGAGAAAAGATAACCGAATTTTCAACTGTAACCTTTATTCTGGTGTTTGGGCTCGACCATAACTATAACACATCATGACGAAGCTTACTACCAATCCCCCAAAAGAAGTCATAGAAAATAATATAGTGGTATGCTTTCGTCAAGCGCATCTGGTACAGTTTATTCTTGGGTCCATTCGAGTAGTGATCAAGGACGGCGTTGTAGAACTCCCCAGCAAATGGCATGATTTGTATTCCTATATAATAGCTTTATTAACTTTCCTAGCTGCATCATACTATGAGCTGTTTTACTATCATGCTATGTTAAGCCACAGCATTATAATGTTCTGTGCTTGCACAACAGGAGTGACCGCTGAATTTACGTCCTACATAACAAGCCTCTACGTATCCCGATTTATAAGTACAGATTTGAATGTTAAAATCTATTACATGCTTCAGAAAATTGATAGAATTTTAAAACTAACCCAAGAAACGTACTACACAGAAGTTCAAGCGAAGGTTATGAATAAAAGAACGCTTATGCTATGTGCGTTATTTCCAATAGGATATGGCTGCCATTCCTGGTCGCTGGCAGATGATCCCATCTACACCCTATTTCTAGTTGTAGGCTTGTTAGCAATTTACACGGATCTGCTTCTGTTTGACGCTATGCTGTACTTCATAGCTGCAAGAATAAGCATATTCAATCAGATGTTGAAGAATCACATTAAGAAATACGAAGCTGAGGAGTTTAAGGAGAAGACTGCTGTTCAGAAGTTTCTGTTGCGTGTGATACCGGACTTCGATAGAGTGGACACGACCTTGGAGTGGGAGCAGTGGTCGGAGTGCATACAGACAATATTGGAGAGCTACAGGATGCTCAATAGGATTTTCAACTACCCGGTAAGTAGGAATCTATTTTACCACAGTATATTAAAAAATCATTTATTATTCAAGCGCTAGGCTAGGATACATAGTCTTCCTGTAAAAGCTAGGTATGCCTTTCTTTGAGGATGAGGATGGATCATCTAAAAGGCTCTCAATATTTCCAGGTCATGATTTCAGTTATAGTCTTGGTGCTGTGGACTTTAATAGCTATTGCCGGTATGGTGCTGGGAAGGCAAAGTGGAGTAAGTACCTATTTTGATTACATTACGCTCAATTCAAGAATATACCTACTGGGGAAGGGTAGATGGCGATGGAAACCATTTTGATTACACTAAACGGCGATGGGCTTCCAACCTCTCTCGTAATCATGTGCTAAAATGTACCTTATAAAGTAAGTAAGTTCGTATGAGTCAGTGGCCAACTTTGGTAACGGAGTTTTTAAGCCGCCTTAAGGCCTCCGACATGGCTTAACGACTTAAATAGCCGGGACCGACAATTTAACGTGCCCTCCGAAGCACGGAAGCGCTCAGATGAAAATGCCACTGGCGGTCACCCATCCACTTACAGACCGTTTCGAACGTTGCTTAACTTCAACGATCTATCAAGAACGACTAAGCAAGCACGACCACTTATGACGTGCCTATGACTCCCCCCGTCGATATATCTTAAAAATATTGAAATTTTTCTCCTCACCTCATCCTCCCTGGTAGGTAATTTTCTACCTTGAGTCTAGACCAACATTAAGGTCAGTTTTATTTTGATTTTTGAAGACGTATCTACGTACTAACTATTTAAAAAATACCATGGTGTTTTAGCTATATCCGCCGCTAGCTACAGCGATGATCGGGCTGTGGGCATCTTACTCCGGTTTAATATTGTGGGCACACGCCATCTTGGCCGATTGGATTGCATATGAATTAAAACAAACTAAAAAGCTGTGTGTTCGCATCATGTACCTTTGTGATGGTGAGTAGATTCTTCCTCATTTACCTACATAATTATGTATCTCTGTCACACTCGTAAGTTTAGCTGTGTGTGAGAGAGACAAATAATTTTTATGACCCGTATGCAGGGCAGGGCAACGTCAGTTACTTGGTCCTGGGTTATGACCTAGGACCAAGTATCACGTGTGATACTTGGTCCTAGGTCATAACTAAAGTCATAACCACGCATGAAGGAAATTTTCTGTGGTCACGCATCGATAAAAGTGCAATTATTAATAAGTAGGCATTCCTAAAATCTTAAAGATCCCAAGTTCTATGTCTTAAAAATAGTTGGAGTAGACTTTCATAATGTCTTGATTACCTACAGTAGTAGGTACTTGCCTACAATACTATCTCTCAGCACTAGTCTGCATTGATCGAAGTTCCTAGCTACGATAAAAAATATCAGTTTTACCATGTTATTAAAATAAGCATAATTTACAGATCCATATCGAAAAGCAGCGGGTAAAGTTCTGAGAAACATACACTACAGCGACCCCAAGTTCATGATGTATGGAGTGATCGAGCTCAACCGAAACTTGCCTATGACCGTTGTAGAGATTATAGCCACGAACGTACTCGTTGTCATACAATTCTTCGTATCACGTTAAGTTTCACGAAGACTTTAATTTTGTCTTTCAAATCTTACCTATGAAGTGTGAAAGAAAAGATGGATGGACTGTGAAGGATGACATGAGTAAGAAAGGAGTGTGTTGAGATTCTCAACACACTCCTTTCTTACTCATGTCCTCTCAACTTGAGATGACGGCTGATAGAGGAGAATGAAAAGTAAGTTCGTATGAGTCAGTGGCCAACTGGCCAACTCTGGTGACGGAGTTTTTAGGCCGCCTTAAGGTCTCCGTCATGGTTTAACGACTTAAATAGCCGGGACCGACAATTTAACGTGCCCTCCGAAGCACGGAAGCTCTCAGATGAAAATACGACTAGCGGTCACCCATCCACCTACGGACCATTTAGGACGTTGCTCAACTTACTTAAAAGGAGAATGGAAGAACATAATGTTGTGCACACCCCACATAATGTGGGAAAAGGGCAGGAAGATGATGATTTCAGTGAAGTGTTATTTTCGTAATTACCTAGTACCTAAACGAAACAAGAACCCTATTATTGTTATGGTGGCACTTCACATGGCTATTTGTTTTTGTGTATTTGGCATATTTGGCAAACAATTACCATGTGTGGACAGTTTATTTGACAAAGTGTTCGCCTTATTTGCCTATTTAACAAATAAGGCCAATACCAAATACGCGTTACCGTGCACATGTCGGTTTCTCGCGGCACATCAAAGCAGTCAAATAGGCAAATACGCAATAAGCCGTCCACACAATGGCCATATTCAGAAGTGCACGCGCCGTGGACCTGTACGGACGTGCAGTATCTTTGTGTCTGTGTTGTGAGCGAGAACGGAACAACGGCTTTTGAAAATGAATTGGGACAATGAAACGGTGCTAAAGTTTCTGGAATTATACCAAATGAACTCGTGCATGGGACCCCCAGAATGACTCCCATAAAAATAGACAGCGTGTCAATGACGCATGGAATAATATTAAAGAAAATTTGGAGGTTCCTTGCACTGTAAAAGATTTAAAAAAGAAAAAGGAGTCCCTAATGTCGGCCTACAGAAATTACAAGAAAATAAATAAATCGGAAAGATATTTTCTGACGCATAGCATGTAATAGTAACATGCATTTAAATAATAAAATCCCGCTGCAAGTTGTAGCACGTCCATATTGTTGGTAAACACCTGAGTCTGCTGCTAAATGTTTGTGTGTTTGTTATTTGAGTGCCATGTGTGTATGATCGTATTTGCCTCTTTTTGCATGTTCGTCTGAACGTCATATCTTTTGCCAAATACAACAAACACCCAATAGCGAACACAAATAGCCATGTGAAGTGCCACCATTAGAATAAGCGCTGTATGTGAATAAATATTCGGATAGACTCGATTGGAATAAAGTTCGAATCGCTTTGCAGAACACAAAAATAATGTCTTAAGCCGCAGGTATAAACTAGTCAATAATGAAAATATTCGCACCTTATTATAATGTATAGTTTGTATGAATAATCCAGTTAGAATTCTGTATTATTTTATCTAGATTTACAATCTAATATCTAGACTTTAAGTTGTAGTTTCCACCTATCTTTTATATTTGACGACCTTTGTAGCGCAGTGGGCGAAGGCCCGCCTGCAACGCAAAAGGCTGCGGGTTCGATCCCCGCGGCGGGACCAATGTTTGTATGATCTACAAATATTTGTCTCGGGTCTGAGTGTTTCTATGTATAATATGTATGTATTACAAGTATATAAGTAGTATCATAGTCATCTTAGTACCCATAACACAAGCTCTGCTTACTTTGGGGCTAGATGATGCTGTGTGAAAAGTCCAGCATTATTTATTACTAGCTTCTGCGCGCGGCTTCGCCCGCGTGGTAACAATATTTTGAATAGCCTAATGCTATTCTAGGTCACTATCTACGTCAATACCAAGTTTGATCTAAATCGGTTCACTGGTTTAGGCGTGATTGATATATAAACATACAAATATCCAAACAAACTCACAAACTTTCAGCTTTATTATATGAGTGGGATTTATTATCTGGGCATGTAGTAAGTTGCAAAATAGAATGAAACAAACCAATATTTTATGCGTGTTTATTATAAATTCAACTACTTATCAACAACATTTACCTACATCGAATAGTTTGATACATCGATAAATAAATAGTTCTGGAACGTGTTGTAAGCCATATTATGTCGGAAAACAAATACAATACAATCTTTTTCCAATGCTTTGAAAAGTTTTTTACTGCTTCGACACATCTACTTTAAGGTTGCCTGGAAGAGATCTTCTTAGCGATAAGGCCGCCCATTGTACATTTTATCTGGTTTTTGTTATTAATGGTGTGCAATAAAGAATTTTCATTCATTCATCTACTAAGAAATAAAATCATGATATTACAATATTCAATAATACTTTGATGAAAATAATTGTGTAAATTGATTTTATTATGAAAGATCGTATCGATTTTCCGACATAATTTTGGCGTTACCTTATTGTGCTTTCATAAAATGCATAACAATATTGAAACATCACCCCAAACGCAATCTCCGTTCCGTCGTGGGTAAAAATAAAATGCACTGAACACGAAGATCAAGTAAAAATTTCACATAAAATGCTTTACAAAATATCTTTCATATAAATTACATATTTCGTTGTACGCCGCTTAACTACAAAAGCTTTATATTCTATTGCTACAACATTAAGGCACAATTTTGCTTACACAACAATCAACATACACATTATCAAAATTCCAAGCAGAGATATGAAACGCTGTCTTTTCAAACTTCTACATATTTAATTCCTTCAGAATATACGTATTGATTATTTTCTACACTTATTAGATGTATGATATTTGATTCATCATGGTCTTGTCTTTTAATATAAAAAAAAAATGTTTTCTTACACTTATTCTAAACTAGCAAACCCAGCGAACTCCGTTTCGACACCAGATGCAACCAGATTTTTCCTGATTTTTCTTTTCTATAAACCTCACGGAGCCCGAGACCTTTCCAACGAATGCAAAACCGTGGAAATCGGTTCGTGCGTTCTGGAGTTATAGCGTCAGGAAGGAAAACCCGACTTATTTTTATATAGTAGATAAAAGCTTCTATTCTAAATAGTAGCTTTCAATACTCATCTTGATCATGCAAACACTTGTCCTATCACAAGAATCAAACCCGTACCACTTGCGTCATCAGTTTTGATATTGAGAAATGAAGTCTTATCAAAGTTTTCGATTCCATCGGGATTCGAACCCGCGACGATCAGACGATTCTCCTAAAAGAGTGTCTTACCGCTCGGCCACGGAATCACTGACGTCGCAATCGAAATTTTGATAAGCTCATATTATATCGGTTTCATTCATTTCTCAATGATATAACTAAGTGTGGCTTAACACTTAGTAACAGTTTTTTTTATTAAATAGGTCAGCATTTGACCTCACTCTGCCTGATGTTAAGCAGTAGTAAGGCCTAAGATGGAGCATGCTTACCTAGAAGGAACATATTTACTCTTGATTTGAAGACCCCTATCGTACTTTTCGGGAAATACAGAGCCCGGCAATGAGTTCCACAATTTGGCGGTGCGTGTGAAAAATGTAGACTCAAAACTCTTTGTACGAACTCTGGGAATGTCGACCATTACAAGTGGCGTCTTTCCGGGAACCTGTTGGCCCGATAGAAGAACGTTTTGTAAGCAAATCTCCTCAGCGTAATCTATTCAATTTCTGAACTGCACCATAGCACAGCTCGGTCAAAGTTGATTTCTTCTCTAAGCTAACTTTTTATTATTTTGGACTACCTAACAGTTTTAAAAGTATGTCATTTCACTTCAATCTTCTCTACACAATATTTAGGTTTTATAGTATTAGTAGGCAAATCTCCTATCCTCAGCATATCCCAGCTTCTCCAAGGCGGGGATGCAAGCGAAGTTGATCATGGGCGGAGGGCCGCACATAAGAGTGAGTGTATCAGACGAGGCGGGGAAATGATGGGATTTTATCATTTCATCGTTTATGAAGCCTGTGCTGTATTTCCAACCTGAAAATAAAATGTGATATGTAAGGAGATTTTCAAAAAGATTTTCTGCCTAAAAAGTATATCATTGTGCACTATGCTTTTGAATGGTGAAGAACCGAAAAACCTGCTTTATTTTTTAAATAAAGTCAAGAAGCATTTATTCAGTAGGACCGCTGGGATCACTTTAGTCTTAAAACTAATTTTACTCCTGTTCTTGTGCGACCAATACCGTGAAGCCGTGAAGTTGTATCTACATCTATCCTCAGTGGCTCTATCAACAGTGTACCACACTTAGAACTGATTGGGATGTTCCTGTTGGTAACGCTCTAGTTCGTCCCTCAGTAGAATGTCCTATTCTATCTTAATCCCGAAGAATACAAACTTGAAGATTTTGTTCAGTCTCGTTCGCAAAGTATACCGATACAATGTCTGAACTTACCCTCACTGGCTCTATCCACAGTGTAAGTACAACAATTGGAACTGGTTGGAATGTTCCCGTTGATACCGCTCTTGTTCGTCCCGCAACAAAATGTCTTGTTCAGTCTGGTTCTTGAAGAATACTAATACAATGTCTGAACTTACCCTCACTGGCTCTATCCACAGTGTACCACACTTGGAACTGGTTGGGATGCTCCCGCTGATACCGCTCCAGTTCGTCCCGCAACAAAATGTCCTGCTCAGTCTGGTTCGCGAAGATTAGCCTCAGTTCGGTTCCGTCTGAGGGATCGCTGCAGATGTGACGAACTAGCTGTAGCATTGGGGTTATACCGGTACCACCTGAAGATAAAATTATCAATTTTGTTTTTATACTCTGTACAATAATACGATCAACGAAACAAACTTCACGAATGCCTTCTAAGGTCACACTTGCACTTTAACACGAGCACTTAACAGTGAAGGAAAACATCGTGAGGAAACCTGCAGCTTAGTCAGCTCCACACGTATTGACGTCGTCTTTCCTGTGGGCCAGGCCGATTAAGCTGAGAGGATGGTTTATGTGCTGGACAAGCTTATTCCATCTCAAACAATGTCCCAGGCACTACAGCGTCCCGTTGAGAGTAGGCATGGATTGCCTCCTGACTGTATAAATAATCTAATATAGATGAAAAGTACGCGCAACCGATCATTGTCTGTCTGAAGTTAGGTGCACTAAAAGATTGCGCAGGTTTGCGCGAGTAGACGAGATAGCAGGATGCAACAAGCTAAGCGAGTGAGCGAGGCAGCTATACAACGCTGCCTTCGTCTTTTAGGCGTCATCAAAAATGGGTTCTGCGTGAGGTTCTACGCAGCTACTTCAGTGAGCTAAAGATTGGTTGTGCGCATTGTACTCTTTTTTTCGTTTGTTTTTTTACACCAAATGCAAGTAAGTATTAGGTACCTAAGGACTTTTAAGTGCGTCTCTTTGTTAGGTTCTACTACATGCAAATTTCCTCAAGATGTATCGAGTAGGTAGCACTCGCCCAATAATTGTATAGAAACGCTCATTGGTGCATAACCGGATTCAAACCCACGACGCTGGAATCAGAGGGCACTGTCGCTTCTCATAAACCAAAAAAACTTTGATAAGGTAGGTAGGTAGAAAGAGGAAAGTTAGAAAAATATTATTGGCACCGACACCGGTGTTGAAAGTATTACTAGAATATTTAAAATTAGATCCAATATAATTAGAAATGTGTCATGAACCACAGGTGAAATGAGAACATAATGAATGTAGTCATTTATCAAACTATACTGAACTTTAAGTCTACATCAATAAGGTTGAATAATAACCAAGCAAATTATTCACAGGTGTGTATGAAGCGTGAACTTTAATAAATTAAAATAAGGTCGAATATAAATCCTACAATCATAGCCTAATTACACAAGACAAATCAGTTGTATTATTATGCAGATTGTTGAAAAGAAACATAAAGTCTATATTACGTTGAAATAATGTCATCCCTATTTTATATTTTATCCCAACATTTTGAATGGCCTATATGCTATTACAGGTCACTATCTACGCCTATTCCAAGTTTCATCCAAATCGGTTCACTGGTTTAGGCGTGATTGTTACACAAACATACAAACATCCAAACACACTCACAAACTTTCAGATTTATTATATTATTAGGATTAAAGACTACATAATGTGAACATGCAATCGTGGGCTCTTGTTTGTCTCGATATAATTGCGTTTGTTACGACTTGACCTATGTAATAAGACATTTACTGTTTCTCAAAGACGATTTAAACGCAATGACAAGTATTTTGGCTCTTTTAAAATAAATTCTAATCTTATCTAACAGGTATGCACGTCGCCTGACGTAAATGATTATGTGTCATAGACTACAATCTTGTAATTAGTAATTTATCGTTCATAGATTGTAATTGTAAGTAATAGTTTGTATAAGTATGCAAACATTATTATTTTTTTATCTATTACTACTATTAGTAGTTTCTTTTAAATCATACTTTCCAATTGATTTGCAGGTTTATAACCTCTATTATACTGTATAATAGCTGTTAGTTGTTCCAAATAAACAAATAAAATAAAATAGTATTAATATTATTTACTAGACTTATCCAACCCCAATTCTATTCCCGTGGTGGGTTCGATTCTCATCCAGAATACTAGCTTCTGCGCGCGGCTTCGCCCGCGTGGTACCTACTAACATTTTGAATAGCCTATAGATATGCTATACCAGGTCACTATCTACGCCGATTCCAAGTTTCATCCAAATCGGTTCACTGGTTTAGGCGTGATTGATACACAAACATACAAACCTCTAAACAAACTCACAAACTTTCAGCTTTATTATATGAGTGGGATAATACAAGCTTTGCTTAGTTTGGGCCTAGATGGCGCTGTCATCAATAAAATCTTACCAGCAATCATATTGAGTTTCTTCGCAATGATCTTAACAGGTGGGTCTTTTCTCAACTTCTTGATGAGGAAGTTTCCGTTTCCGGCATATTGCAATCGGCCTGAAGGACCGCGTACATCTATAGTGTCATTAATCTTCATATTTTCTAGGTATTGGGATAGTTTCCCACCTTCTGGGAACTTCGGGTGGACGTCTTTGAAGTATACCTGGAAAATACATATCATGAAACTGTCTCTTTTCTAAATAGGTATTATGAAAAACATACATATTTTTAAACACACACATACATATTTTTGACGACCTGCGGCTGCGGGTTCGATCCCCGCCACGGAAAAAATTTTGTATGATCTGCAAATATTTATATCGGGTCGGTGTTTCTATGTATATGTATGTTTTTCCAACAAAAAATATATAAGTAGTAGGTATATCAGTTATCTGGTTTCAGCTTGGCTTAGTTTGGGGATAGATGATGCTGTGTTGAATGTCCAGCATTATTTATTTATTTAATCATTATTATAAACATATGAGTTTTAATAGACTTTATAAAACATTAGCTTCTGCGCGCAGCTTCGCCCGCGTGGTACAACATTTTGAATAGCCTTTATGCTATTCCAGATCACTATCTAAACCTATTCCAAGTTTCATCCAAATCGGTTCTCTGGTTCAGGCGTGATTGAAACACAAACATCTAAACAAACTCTCAAACTTTCAGCTTTATTATATGAGTGGGATATTTATAACAAACAGGAAAATCACAATCTCATATATTATTGCAAATAGTTACTCCAGATTTACCTGCTAGCATATTCTGAAGGTATTAGTAGTTATGTGGAAAATAACTATACTATATTATGAGGAAATAACAATCACTACCTAAGTTTTACTAGTATGTAGTTTAAGCCATTCCACTCATAATAAAGCTGAAAGTTTGTGAGTTTAGATGTTTAGAAGGTTGTATGTTCGTGTATCAATCACGCCTAAACCAGAGAACCGATTTGGATGAAACTTGGTATAGGCGTAGATAGTGACCTGGAATAGCATATAGGTTATTCAAAATGTTGGTACCACGCGGGCGAAGCCGCGCGCAGAAGCTAGTACCTTATAAATATTAAAAGCACAGCAAGTCCATTAATGCCTTTAAAATAGTAGATAACTAGTTTCTTCACGATGTTTTCCTTCACTAGTCACAAAATTTTCAACAAACAGGACATACCTTCACCACCAGGTCCACATATCCCTTCTCTTCATCACTGGAGACCGGCGTGTAAGCCCTGATCACCAAATCATCACCGATCTTAGCCGATAAGTGGATATGCTGGCCAATGGGTAAACCTAGGGAAAATATTTTATTAGTTCGGTCGTTTTCATTGTAGGTAGAAATGCGTGGTTTAGCTTGCCTAGACGTTCTTGATAGAATCGAAGCTATGTTCTGTATGGTCACAAAAGTGAATGGGTGACCGCTAGAGCATGGAACAAATTAATAAATAAATAATGCTGGACATTTCACACAGCATCATCTAGCCCCAAACTAAGCAAAGCTTGTACTATGGGAACCAGTACTTATATACTTTTTGTTTGTAAATACATACATAGTAACACCCAGACCTGAGATAAATATTTGCAAATCATACAAACATTTATCCCTAGAATAGAATAATTATTAGTTATTATATTTTTTTAGGTAGATACTCCAGTCATTGATGTTATAAACAAGTGACTGATCACAATGACTTGAATATTTTAATCTTTTCTTTAATCTTAAGGCTCAAGCCACATTAAATTGGCAAGCGCCGTCAATTAGTTTTGTAGCAAGCCATTATAAACCTTATGAACAATGGTACAATTTATAGAAACGCTTGTAGAATGAACCGCTCGAGCCAGCGCGGCCCGCTAGATGGCTTCGCCAGATCTCGTTAATTACAAAATACAAAATACAAAATACAAAATATTTTATTTCTTTAACTTAAACTAAATACAACTTCATGGGGTTGGGATCCTCTTTTAAGTAAGAAAATACCTGTATTAGAGGATCCCGCTCTTCTGTTAATGTTTATAATTACTTTTTAGTACAACACAGACAGTTGTGACTATAAATATTTTGTATGTCTAATAGAAATTACCAAGATGTACTTATACCTAAAATACATAATAAAAAGAAAAAACTTGAAACATAATTAAACAAGTAGAAAATATTGTTTGTTGGTGTTTGAGTTGAGTTTTGTGAGAGTGTACCTTCCTTGTGTGATGTTTTGTGTGTGTGCGTGCGTGTGTATGTGTGCGTGTGTGTGTGTGTGTGTGTGAGTGAAACGTATCATGTAATAACTTCTAGCAGTTTTTCAGCATTCTCATAACTTAGTGTCAGAAGCCAGTCAGTAACCAATTTTTTACATATAAATTTGTTCTTACTATAAATATCTAAAGTTTTATTTAAGGAATTATAGAGGTAAGCAGACTGTGCAGCGTACTGTCGAGATGCAAACTGAGATCGAGTTGCACTTTGTGGCGCTACTCTACCCTTTCTTCGCTTATTTAATATTTGTTAATTCTACAAGCATTTCTATATCTTGTACCATTATTCATAAGGTTTTTAATGGCTTGCTATAAAACTAATTGACGCGTCGCTTCCCAATTCAAAGTACATTGAGCCTTAGACCAAAAATAATTAAATTATTGATTAGAAGAAGAATGAAGTGCAAATTAAATTACCTAAAACATGCTCTGGTGACATCAAACCAAGCCGGAACCGCCTTGTATCATGGCTGATCTCTTCCCTCTCTATCAGAGGCAGAGCATACTTGGTGTTGGGGTCCACAAGGGCCACTAACTTCTTCTTGCTCTTCTTACTGCTGGACTTGCCCCATAGACAGTTGGCGACTACCGTGGTCAGAACTACCACGGATCCCACTCCTATGATAATGGGCAGGACCTGAAAGAGTTTGAGGTTTATTTGGGGAAGCTCAGGGAATTTCAATGCTCTGATTATAATTCTTTAGCTAGGGTAAGGTATATTACTTCTGAGAGTAGATAGTAGATAGAGTAGAAGTTATTTAAGAGCAAAGTTTGTAAATGGAATCACAACACAATTTAAGCATGTTTAAGGACCAAGATGTGTGATTAATGTGTCAAATAAATCATTTTTTTTATTCAACCTATACTGTCCCACTGATTTGTGTGAAAGAAGATATGGGTAAGAAAAAATATGGAGATGGAGATGACGAGTGATAGAGGAGAGTTGAGAAAGAGAACATGTTGTGCCGACCCTGCATGAGCGGGATAAGGGCAGGCCAATGATGACACTGCTGGGCAAAGGTCTTCCCAATTCTTTCCAACCATCTCTCACCTTCGAAAAATCTTTTATCTTATCTATTTATCAAGACATTTGTGAAGTTGGTGCAGTTGCACTTTTCATACTAAATTGTCTCCTGCACATTAAACATTACTTCATGAATGCTGAGATCAATAGATTGTAGAGAGATAATGTCTGAAACTACTAATCTTATCAATTATTTCATGTGGAATATTCTTTGAATTTCATAGGCTGTGTTGGGTTAGTGTCAAAATCCCCTTTTGAGCTGTTGGCATGTTTATATTAATAATCAAAGAGCTAAAGTCAAGTTTTCATAGGTAATCTCTCCACATCTAATTTCATACATCATAATCTTCATCTGCAATCCCAGTTTTGGGCGAAAAATCTGCAAACTTAAAATGGAGCTGGGCGGGGCACGTGAGTCGTATGGATGGCGAAAGGTGGGCAGGGATTGTCACGCCATGGGTGCCTGCAGATGGGCGACGAAGCCGGGGCAGGCCAAGGAAACGTTGGCGTGACGACCTGGATGCCTTTCAAGAGGACTGGTGGGACGTGGCAGAAGACCGTGATAGATGGAAACAATTGGGGGAGACCTTTGCCCAGCAGTGGGAAAGTATAGGTTAATAAAAAAAAAAAAAAAAATCTTCATCTTCCAGCCCTTGTCCCACTCTAGGTGGGGTCGGCACAACATGTATTCTTACATTTCCCTCTATCAGCCCTCACCTTTCTTACTCATATCATCTTTCACACAATCGATCCATCTCTTATTCATAATTCATACATTCTAAAATCTGCAGTATCCCTATCATAGGCTCAGTCAGAAATAAAATGCCTTTAGTACTTAACAGATTAACTGATAACTCCAATAATCAAATATGATTTTCAATTTGATGTCTGATAACAAGATTATGAAGCAATTATGTCTACGTCTGTAGCTGATTATGACATCAAAATTGCATAGTGATTTGAACAAGGTATAATACTGTCTACCTGGTTTTGACATGTATAGCAACATTATTCAACAGTAATATCACTCATATAATAAAGCTAAAAGTTTGTGAGTTTCTTTAGATGTTTGTATGTTTGTTTCAATCATGCCTACACCAGTGAACCGATTTGGATGAAACTTGGAATAGGTGTAGATAGTGACCTGGAATAGCTTAGAGGCTATTCAAAATGTTGGTACCACACGGGCGAAGCCACGCGCAGAAGCTAGTATGTAACAATCTTTAGATCTGATAATATACCACTATTACCTAAAATCACTCTCATTAAACTAGTTAATAGATAATGTTATCTTAGTCTTACCCGTCTTAAAGAAACAACTTCCAATCACTTAGGTTAATTTTATAAAAGAATACAGTAGTACATAATTCTTTAAAAATACTTATGCCAAAATTATGAATACATTTATAGCAATAGAACAACAAAAGTTCAATACATACAGGTATTTGTTCAGTGAAATCTGTGACCGCTGCTTTTAAATTGCTCATTTTTGTAAAGGCTGAAATTACACACTAGGAAACACTAAAACAGGACAAAATTACAACACAAACGCGCGTAAAGGCACCGCAAATACGAATGACCCCACAATGACAGACTCCAGCCACATTAAACTTGGACCTTGAACTTCTGATAACTTAAAAATCGTACTTCGAAGACAGCAACAAACACAATTACATAAAACATGAACACGTATAGGTTATACAAAAACGCTCTACTCTACCACAGTGTCCGAATCGCTCATGTTGACGAATAATTGACGAATGCAGTGAATGAGCTGAACAATCAAGTGATTTTGAATTACTTATCATGTTTACTATCGTAATGATAAAGTAGGCAATCACTTAAGTACTTACGATTTTGTAATTTATATTCAGAGACATTTTCTGCGTCTTTTCCAGTATATTGAACGTAAAACTAGTTGTACTTGTACAGCTGATTATTGCATAATTTGTTACGTAGTGCTTTTACGAGAATTTACCGTTTACACGCGATTCTGATCACTAATAGGTGTCTATCAACAGGCAGGCGAACGAAAACACTGATGAGACGAACTACTAACTTTCAAAGTTATTTTTGGCTTGGTAAAAAGTGAGAATACTGTTGGTTTGGTTGGACGATTCCGTCACCGCCTATTGTTTCGATGATATCATTCTATTCGTTTCACAATAGTACTAGTAATATGGCAAATTTTTAAACTCTGTAACTCAAATAATCAACTTTTATTTTAGCTTAGCATAAAACTAAAATTGAATAAATCAAAAGCAAGCAAGTTTTATGTGTACGTACTTTGTCTTTCAAAATGTCGCGCGCTTTTTCAAGAGTAGATCTGTCACTGTCTTTTTGGATGTTGACAACTTGACAGTGACTTTTCGTGCACAAAATTTTTCAGCAAACTCTACACTTTACTTTCAGTTAAAGTACGTACCCTGGACGAAACTTTGAGTTAAATTGAATTAGTACGATAACCCCAATAAAAGATCATTGGTTAACCCCTTGTCTGCTCGTTATTGTATTTCATAGCTATGATTATGACTACATTACATGTGACTCCTACCTTCTACACTACATCTACCATAATCTTGTCGAAATTGGGGTTGCGGTTGTGATTATTTTATTTTAATCATTTGCATTTCACCCAGATCGATAATGCCACTGATAAATCTAGGTACGTACCTAGGTATCTATCTACTTAATAAGTACCTAGGTACAGTGGGCCAACAAAGTGGTTTACCACCTACTTAAAACATTGAAGACTGAAAAGTATAATTTTGGGTGGGAATGTAGAAATAAACACAAAGTTGCCTTAAAACTTTATTTTTCCCGAGAAATCTAGAGATACAAAAATAACTTAAATAAGTACACAGACACAATGACATCATGTCCCGTAAAGTAACACTTAATAGCTAAATCAGGTACTTTCTAGCAAAAAAATACTATCCATTTACCCTTATAATTTCTCTAATACTCTGCGTTACACCAGCAACGAGCACAAAGCTACCGAACAATATTAAGGCTAAGTCTTTCCACAATATCCAGCAGAACTTCCCATTAGATCTCTCCCAGTTGAAGATGAGATCTAATAAGGATGGGGCTATGAGACCTAGGAATGAGTAGAAGAATGCACCTTCGAGGCCAATGACCTGCTCCAGCTTGGGTAGTACTGCTGCAGCTATCACTGAAATCAAAATAAACAAGTTATTTTATTTGTAAGTATTTAAATTATGTAGTTTGGAAAATCGTGGGAAAGAACTGCACTACAGAAGACCGAATAAATCGTAGTGCAATGTTATAGAGAGGAGGCCAAAAACCCAGCAGTAGCTCTAGCTAGACGGACTTATTATAATTATAGATTAAGATGAGATTTAAGTAGGTACCTACCTACTAGCGTAATACTTTTTTTTGCAAAAGTGACCGTTGGTGCGCGTGGTGAAAGCACGGTGCTTTTATAACAGGAGGTACTGCTGTTTAAATTGTCGTTAAAAGTAGGCACCTACAAGGGGAAGGACCTTAGCTTAGGTACACGTTTTCTTACCCGTAAGTATAGCGAAGAAGGCTCTCATGATGCCCTGGGCCAGGTTGTGGTACTTCTGCGCTACATGCGCCTTGGTATTCCGCCACACGATCTCCATAGGCACGTAGAACTGAAGCGTGTATGTGAAGAATATGGCCAGGATTATAAAAACCTTTGCCAGGATGCCAGGTCTAAAAAAAAAACAAAATATTTTCAATATTTTGTCTTAGATTATGCAATTTTAGTAGGAAGCTATATTATTGACGATTTTGTAGCATGGCGGGCGATTGCTCAGCTGGTCTGAGACGCATCAAGAGCAGCGAGTTCGATTCTAGCGGCAGGACTGCAGTAGGTCGGTACCTACGTATCATTTTTATTTCGGGTCTGTCCGGATGGTGATTCTACGGTAGCTAGAAGGTAGGTAGGTAGGTACTCGTAGTTTCTAATATCTACCCACTATACAGGGAATCCTAGTGTGTGGAACGAGAAGGTGTGTGATTGTTGGGTAGGCGGATCCTAGGTACCTACTTATTAAGCTACTTACATTTCATTGGTGGGCAGATTGAGCGTGATACTACCCTCAGCCAGATCTCCATACCGCACGTAGCCGAGGAAACCCATCAACATGTAGAGCAGCACCACCACAGTCATAGTTACATTGAGGACTCCAAGTCCACTTAGGAAGTGTTGCGGCTTAGCCATCGTGTTTTCTACGGGCAGGACCACTCCGATGCCTTCCATCGCGAATATAACTGTACTGGAATAAAAGTTCGTATGAAACAGAGGCATAAACAACAAGGTGGAAACACTTAGTGAATCCACCAGCCGCTTCCACTTTGTTGGTGCTTCAGTTAGGGGGCCGAGGTCTAGTAAGCATAGGCTCCAACTTAATTTATGATTCAATAATCACGTGCAGACCCTTCCTTTAATAAAACAGCTGGGCATACATAGCTTCTCTTCGTTGTGCGTCGCTTTTCGCGGTGTCTATCGGTGGAGTAAAGAATGATTACCGAGTGGTGCCCCCGAGAGGCTGTTGAAGATTAGGAGAGTCTCTCAAAATGTGACCAGCTGTGACAAGGACGTGTGAAGTCGTTTGAAGGGTCGTGTCTAAAATCGTCATGAAATTGGATTGCCCCAGCAGAGAGACGATAATGATCTCTTACCCGATAAACAGCGGCAGTTTCCCAACATCGACGCTCATTGGCTGGGAGTCAACATCAGGGAAGTCATCGAAGATATAATACAGGCAGATCACAAACGTCAGCACTAGTAGCACGTTGGCGAACCCTGAGAATGGAGCCAGGTATTTCAGGTTCTTGATCTGCGTGAAGACCAGGAGTGGTACCAGGAAGATCAGGCAGTACATCTGCTTGGATATAGCGACGTCAGGGTAGAAGTTTTGTACTATCTGGAAAAAAATATAGTTTGTAAATAGGTAGTTAGCGAGATTTCGGAGCATCCTGTACAGGATCGATGGCAATACCGTTTACAGACTGGTAGTACTTAGGGTCGAAGAGTGAGTAGCAGTAGGTATTTAATACAGGAAGTATCAGCCTAAACAGGCCTAGAGAAACGGTAAGTATGATACACAAGGAGATGAGATGCGTCGTGTAGGCAATAGAACGGTGTTCCTTATAAAAGACCCATAATATTGTATTGTGTCATTGGTTCCATATTGTATTGCTATTTCAATAGTACCTACGTATGAGCCTGAAGTGTGAGCTGATATCAGGCGGAACTTCCCCAAATGATGATGACAGTTCGATTAGGTACACGTGGCAAGCGGAAATTAAGAATATTACAGGATGTTGCTCCCTACTATGTTATCGAGTGTCAGCTGCCAACATACCTGTTCCACGGAGTCAGCTAACAAGATGACATACACTGCGCAGGCGCCAAATATCGTGAACGCCATTGCCCAATCTATAAATATCCTGAAACGTGCCATAATTTATTTATATTGACTATTTAGAGCCATGATACTTTATGGATACAATTTGTTTCTCTTACAATGAATGCCAGTTGACAACACCGTTGTCTTGTCGCTGATTAAATTATATCCCGCCAAAAATATTTTATGTAGGTAAAATTGGTTGTCAAGACTACACTGTAAAAAAAGTTCTGAGATCTAGAGCTCTAGCTCTAGCCAAGCCTCTAGCTGAGCTCTAGTTTGTGCTGCGTGTCTTAGCCCTCAGGGCCCGCCCCAAGCCAGAAGTATTTACAGCTCTGAGTGATCCTTGAAGCTCTGACTCCAGTGCCAAAATTGGGCAGTGCCAGCGGTGCCCGACACAGGGCGCAGACGCTGGAGGGGCGCTACATGGAAACACAGGCCACTAGGAAATATTTCAAGGGCGCAGTTATACGTAAAAGCTCGAACCGGGCGCATAAAAGGCACACATACGGCACTGTCTGACTCTACAACGGCTCCGAGAGCTAAGGATCACAGCACTTAGAGCTCAGCTAGGGTTACTTTTATTTATTTCAAAGGGATTTATACTTTCCTGTAAAACTTTTAAACCCAAACTATCTTGTTAGAAAGTTAGGTTTCTACATCCTCACCTAGATGCTTTTGAAAACTTTTGTAAAGGCTTTGGTCCAGTGGCGAATACAGCTTCAACGGTCTCTGCGTAACCCAGTGAAGGTGCTTTGGCCACTTTACAAACATCTTGTGATGTTTTTACCTGGAAATTGAGATACAAAAGATTTGTAAGTAATTAATTTATTCGAGGTAAGTTTATGAAGTGACGGCAGCTGGAGTAAGACTTTGACCGAGTGGTGGCCTAGAACCGGACATAGAAGTCAAGGTTGTCCAATCGATGGGTAGACGACATCAAGAGGCAGCATAGATTTTGGATGCGTGAGGCACAAGACCGGAATGAATGGCGTAAACAGAGGGTGGTCTATATCTAGCAGTGAGTTATTCTTTGCTGCGGGTGATGATTGATGATGATGAAGTTTATGCTGAACATTTTAGATGTTGAACAGTTTCAGTTCGAGCAGAGATGCTCCTGGTCTAGGAGCATGGATTACTGTTCCAAATAAAAACGACTGGTTGGATTTGGATGAAGGGCAAAGAGGTACCTAGATAAAAAGTAGTCTGGAACAGCACTAGGCTACTTTGTAAAGAGTTGAGGGCCCGTGGTAAAAGTCCTAGCTAGTGATAATTTACCTACGACCCTGTTGTTTTTAAGAAGAGAGTTAAGGCACTTTCTGGGTAGGCTCGCTCCATCGTAGACCTCATTCTTGCCTCATTATGTAAGTTTCGAGGTCAAGAGTCTCCCCATTCATCATAAAAAAAAATTATGCGGATGAATTTATTTCCAATGACCGAACCAAAGATAAGTTGATGCTCACCAATAAATAAACGCAATGCGTGCAGATGTACCCCAGTATAATGGTACCAAATATGCCGACTATTGTGCCTGCGTTCTTGAAGGCTGCGGGCATGGCCAGGATCCCTGATCCAAGTGAAGACTTGAGGAGATTTGCGAATGATCTGGCGTATCTGCAACGAGAATTAAATCTGGCTAGAGCTTCTACTGTTCATAAGTTACCAAGGCCATAAAAAAACTAGAATATTTATATAGCGTGAGGAGGCAACCTATAAGCACTCAGGACGCAGTAGTGCCAGGGTCGTCGTTTGAGATGGAATCGGCTTGCTAAACCATCTTCTCAGCTTAATCGGCCTTGTCCACAGGTTATACAACATCAATACGCGTGGATGTGACCATGTGGAGGTTTCATCACGATGTTTTCCTTCTGCGCATATTTGCAGAATCCATTGATGTATGGTCATTATTACTGGATCCGACGGGACGGGTCCAAAGTAAACTTACGAGTTAGGGTGTTCCAGTTTGCGGTTTGCAAAGGGATTATAGGTGTTCATCTCGAGGTCATTCTCCTTGCATTTGGTGTTGATTGTGCTGATTGAGATTGTCGACGGGTACAGGACATTGTCGGTGATTACAGCTCTGGAAAAAACATTTATACTCGCGTTTAGTTGATCTGTTTTTATGAAACAAAATAATATGTAAAAGACTCTAATTACACACTTGAGGTTTGCCAAATCTTGGAAATGTGTAGGTAAAAAACAGCATTAGGAGTTGGTTATCATATCACACCAGTGACAGAATTATCTAAGTAATCTGAGCTTGTAATATGGAAACCAAATGACTTGATGACGGAATCAAAACCGCAATCTTTTGCGGCAGATCTTCGATCACTGATCGCCGGAGGTCGTGAATGAATAAGTAATATCAACTCAGGTTTATGTAAGATTTTAATTGATATCTTTTAAATTAAATTAATAACTCTAGGAAACAATATCGTTAATGTACAAGAAAAACCTTTGAATGTTTACATCACGGAGTCACGTTATAGACACGTTAATGACTAAATAAAAATTGGCTAGAAGCGAGTCCGACACAGACGATAGTCCAGTTACTGGCACGTACCAGGTACTGGACTCCAGTTACTGGAGTCTAGTACATATTTATATAACTTTGTTTGTCACGTGGCCAGAATTTAGCTTTGTTTTTGTACGTCACGCTATAACTATAATATTCGAAGATTTCAAGCATGTAGGTAATCTATGCGCATACTTTTTTGAAAGTTTTTGGCTTCCGGACGCATTCGACAACGAACCCACGACCTTCGCATTAAAAGTTGAGGCACCTGGGGAGTGCCTTGCCAGAACAGCGGTGTATTTGTAAAATAAATATGAGTCAAGGCTATGCTGACTTCCGTGTTTCTATTGTCATGGAAAACATTGGAAAACAAAGTGAATTTATTTTTAGCACAGACTTAGGTCGTATAGATATTGAAGGAGACGTTTTTCTGACAAATACTCAAAATATTACGCAATGGAGGGCGAACGAAAGCTAGTAAAGTTAACGCGTTCCATGCCACTCTTTGGCTCAATGCAGACTGAAGAGAACAAGACAAACCATATGAACAATGTTACAAGTTAGAAACGCTTGATAGGTCGCGACCGCGCGAGACTGCTTGAGCCTGCGCGAGGCTTCTCCATTCCTTTTTAATTCTATATCTTGTTACATTGTTCTTAAGGTTTATAATGTCTTGTTACGTTGCGTCGCTGCCAATTCAGCCTGCATTGAGTCTTTAGGTGAGGGCAATGTCTACAAATTGGGGGCGGCTCGGTGTTGTTATCATCTATGGGCTAAAGTCCTGTAAAGCTGTCAGAGGCCTCAACGGTCAATCAGCATTTGGTGCGTTCAAAAAACCATAGGTACAGTTGTACAGAGCCACAAACTTATCTGGACCGGTGGCCAAAATAGGAACTAACGAATTTTCTGTAAATTTGTTTTTGCCAACACCAAATGCGATAACAGCACCTCTCTCGCCGGTTCAAATAAGTTTGTGGCACTGTTACAGTTGTTTCTGGTTTCGATCCGACCTATGCCTGTTTGAAGTTTGAACTGCTTTAAACATATTAATGTTTGTACAAATATTTAATTGCGGTCGTCCAACGTCCCAGGTACCTAACCCATACAATAGAATAGGTATGACATGTGAGTACTTAGCTAACTTAGGTGTACTTAAATAGCATTGAGTTGATACCTACAGTTTTATTGTCTCGTCAATCTAAACATTTGTATATTTTATTGTTTCATCTTATTTCAAATATAATGAAGTTATAAAAAGGCTTTACTGATATACTTTGAGATTAAACCATACGTCTTTGCGCAAATCATTTACCTTCTTCATGGTCAGTAACCTGTTTATTACTTACTTATGTGTAGGTATAGGTCTCTTCTCTACATAGTAGGTATACAAAGTTGGTTTTGTCTGCCACTCTCCTTAAAAATGTAACGGATTTTATTGCGGTTTTCACCGTTATTGCATGACATAATTCTTCACAGAAGGTTTATAATAACAAATCCTTGGCAGGTACCTAAAGTGAGCAAAACCACTACCTTGTGTTTTATAAACCTGTTCACGCTAGATGTCTTATTATTTTTGATAAAATTAACATCACATTTTTGGGATCTTTCAAAATGTAGAGATATGCGTACGAGTCCGTAGCTGATGTTACGGGTCTTCGTCATGGATTCATTACCCTGATAAGATTTAGTTTTCTTCTGTGATAGCGGCGATAAAGTGAAGTCTTATTGCCTATACCTCAACTTGTTAGTCGATGTTCAGTTGCCACGGATCAGCAAGGGCATCCCGCATGTGTACACACAATCATATTCATAGGCGGATACAGGGGGGGGGGGGGGGCACGGGGGCACGTGCCCCCCCCAGACGATATTTTTGTGTACCTACTAACTACGAAAAATTAATAAATTGTGAAATTTTTGTCAGTTTTTGTTTCTTGTGCCCCCCCCCCCAGAAAAAAATCCTGGATCCGCCCATGATCATATTTTAGTTTAGTTGAGTCCATATTATAGTGCATGCTGTGGCATCCTGTAACTGGGGAAACACTAGATATACGACCTCTGTGGCGCAGTGGGTGAAAGCCCGCTTGGGACGCAGAAGGTTGCGGGTTATATCCCCGCCGCGGGATAAATGTTTGTATGATCTGCAAATATTTATCTCGGGTCTGGGTGTTTCCATGTATAATATGTATGTATTTACAAACAAAAAGTATATAAGTAGTGTTCAGTTGTCTGGGTCCCATAGTACAAGCTTTGCTTAGTTTGGGGCTAGATGATGCTGTGTGAAATGTCAAGCATTATTTATTTATTTATTTATAAGTATCTTAGTAAAGAAATTGATAATACTTTTGTGATTTTTTCGTTGGATGTCCATAAATAAATAAATACAATTTTAAAATAATAGTAAAGAAAAAAAGTTGTAGATGTTTTATTTACCGATTTGATCACGTGCATACCCGCGTGTATGCGAGTAAAAATAAAGCGTATTTTATTGCAGAAACTACATACCTACAACAGCTGCTCTTTTGCAAATGTAACAATTTGTCACCTTTATACAGACGATGTTGATATATTTTAATAGTATTAAGTATTTACATAAAGAATATTATTAGACTTTGAAGCCAACTACAACAAAAATATGAAGGATTTT
Source organism: Epirrhoe alternata (assembly GCA_963565295.1). NCBI lineage: Eukaryota > Metazoa > Arthropoda > Insecta > Lepidoptera > Geometridae > Epirrhoe > Epirrhoe alternata. Next base: position 2,215,228 of record OY751381.1, on the reverse strand, counting down.
TTCACCTTTTAAGAAGACGAAACAAAAATAAAAGTGCATTTTAATTGATCAAACCATTAGCAGTTATAGTATCGGTTAGCTTGTCTTTTTGTAACCTGAATACTGTAATTTTAATTTTGACATGTCGATTGTATTATGGGCTCAAATTAAAAAACATGGGTCCTGTATACTAGAAATCTGTGAGCTGAGCACCATTGTACACGCCGATCCGGACCAACAGTTTTTACGCTGTGAGAATCAAAGTCACATCTCTTGAGCCTCAGGCTAGCTCTCGATCTCTTAACCACCAAGGCTTATCACCGTAATGTTCAAACTGTAGTTTTAATACTCTGTACGCAAGCAGTTCAAATTGTGTTACATTTTATCTTTTTTTTTGTTTTTATTTTTAATAGCATAATTACGATTTGGGGGATTAGGAGCTACGTAAACACGAATATTAAGGAGAGATTTATTGAGCGAAATAGCATTATAACATTCAACTGTTATTTCTTTGACTGTCTTGTTTGTTTTTATAATTTACTAGCAACTTTAAGCGTTGTTACCAAGGACCCTAGGGAACACAACACTTTTCTGAAATAAAAGTATAGGCATAAAAGTCTGTAACTACACTTGTAACTTAACCTTCTTGTCCATACATAATCCCTCCAAGTAATCATATGAAACAAACAAAAGATGACGGCGATTTTTTGCTTGTACCAAAGAAATAACCTACATTTTTTGCGACAACCTTGACACATTCTCCATTCATCCACATTTACTTTTTTCTAGTCTTTTTTACAGATCAATGTCGGTACTGAGTGACAAATTACTTTTTTGTGCTGTTTATACTCTCTACCAACTGTATTCTGATTTAATCAGACTTAGGTACCGTTTTAATAAGATTATTTAAAGAACTCTAGTATAATTACGCACTATTCGTTGTGTCATTATTATGACACACTAGCTGCGCTCCCGCGGTGTAACCCGCGGTCCCTCGGGAATTTTTCGGGATAAAAAGTAGCCTATGTCCGTCCCTGGGATACAACCTTTATCCATTCCAATTTTCAGCCTAATCTGTTCAGTGGTTTGGGCGTGAAAAGGTAACAAACAGACAGACAGACAGACAGACAGACAGACAGACAGAGTTACTTTCACATTTATAATATTAGTATGGATAGTATGGATTTCACTTATTGAAACGGGCGTCGTTCTATGTTTTTCATAACACCATTACTGATTAATAATAAAATGATTGTGTATTATCTCTTCAGATCTCTTCTATTGTGTCAATAGCTGCAACATCAAAAGTTTACTAACATAATTGTCAGTAAAAAAATCTACTTACGTTGAGCTGAATTCCTTCATATTATAGCTATCCGCCATTATAAGTTTCCTTTGATACACAACACAGCCACTTTCAATTTGTTTACGAGTGTAAGATTTATTTAAATTTGAGGTGTCGCGCGCGAAACATCTTGCCTCTGCGGAGAGTCATAGATTGTGGACTGGCCAGCGCTTCTGTATGCTTCGTCTGGGAATTTGCTGACAATGTTTTAGTAAATATACGATGCCGATTCAACACCACTGATTCGGCCAAACTGAACTAATATATCAATAGACATCATGCTTTGAATATGTTGTTATTTATTTATTTAAGGACAAGAACTAAGGAAGGATCTTAAATCTGTGTCATGTAAGTCTAGATATTGAAAAATCAGTAGCCAAAATTACTGGTTGATTTACACAGCACCAAGAGACCTACGTCTACTACATGAGATGCTGTGAGACGAATGTCATAGATTGAACTTGTTTTTTAAATTAGCATATTTGAGTCAAGGTTCACAACCATAAGCTTAAATTGGGTGTTTTTATGTATACCTAATTACCGTTTAAACGTTTTTAAAAACTAGCTGTCCGCGTGTTACCCGCGACCCTCGGAAAAACTTCACTTCCCTGGGATAAAATATAGCCTATGTTCATCGGGGATAATGTAGGATTCTATTGGTGAAATAATTTTTCAAATCGGTCCTGTAGTTTCGGAGCCTATTCATTTCAAACAAAAATTTTTTTTGTTCCTTATATCTTCTTTTTTTTTCTGTTTGTACTCTTTGTCGCAAAATAAATATTTTTCTTTCTTTCTTTCTTTCAAATATTTCCTCTTTATAATATTAGTATAGACAAAAAGTATGTATGTACTAGAAGTCTGGTTCCTATATACAAGCTTTGCTTAGTTTTGGGCTAGATGACGCTGTGTGAAATGTCCAGCAATATATTATTATAATTAAATCTCCAGCAATGTGCTATATTTAAAATGGTTAGTATACAATCATCCAATACTTACGTTTATTACGTATCTATCAAGAAAGCTAGCCTAAGCCTTATTTGTTTTCTGTTTTTTTATGATTGGTTGCAAGGTGAGCTCATAGTTTCCTAGTTCAAGGTTTCTAATCCTCGTGTCTATATTGAATTGCTCATTGATTAGCATAACTAGTATTGGCTACTTATGTGAGCTTTGAAAGGTGTTGTTTAGTGTTAAGGTGAAGTACGCTCTGGCGTGAGGTCTCCGGCCCGCACCCTTTTACACTGAACGTTATTTATAAATGTATTTTTTGCTTATAAATGTATTCCGTAATCATCTACCGTTTTTATTAGGGAACACGTAGACGAAATTTCATTAAAAAATTTTAAACAACCAGCAAATGAATTTGATTTTTGTGATTTTTTTTCTATCGAGTCAAATTAAGTCAATCGTGTTTCGGCTCCCATAACTAATAAACTAATATCCTAAACTATTTACTGTCATCAAAAAATATAAAAAAATCGGTGTTTTTATGCCTTTAAAATGACTTGACGTACAGTGAGTTTTGCGACCTACATCACCTTAATACTCACCAGGTGCTCGTAAACGGGCTAGTTTTTTGGCAATTTCTTGCTGCAATGGTAGGTATAGCTGCCAAGTTGCCAAGTATTTCGCGCAATACAGTGCAATAATTGCTTCAATATTGCTGTGTAGCCCGGCGATATTGTCAAGATATTTCTTTGCAAATATTCAATGTCTACCTGGCGATTGCAAATGATTTATCCCGAGTTGCAAATATACTGATATTGGTCAATAAAAATTGCCAGCAAGATTAAATTTTTGTAGCCCGTTTACATATAGGCATCATAATTGTATGTTTAAAACAATTGGCAGCCGGTTTCTCGAACGCAAATCATCTTCGCAATTAACTAATCATTGGTCATTTTGGTCAACTCTGTCTTTCGACCAATAAAGGCCAAGTATTCCAAGTTTAATCGGCTTGTCGATATGAAAAGCGTTAGAGAAACCGGCAGTTAGTCTATGGTTACGTAGCATATTATATTCTCTTTGGTCTTTGGTTCGGAGTAGATCATTCGGATCGGGGAGTTGCAACTATTCTTTTTCTATGTCTGCGTTTATTCTAAAATAAAATGCCACTAGAAATGCACCGAAATAAACTTTGGTATGAAAAATTTAAGAAAACAATAAATTTTCGCTTCAGAATGAGAGATAAGAGATTTTGCGCAAGAATTTGCACTTGAAAATGGTTGCTAGCATCAATTTTCTATTATTGGTCTACCTTGACCATGTCTTTCCTTGTGAATGTTCAAAATGGGAACTGGTATTTTTTGTATAGTGTCAAAACAATTATAGGAAATAGGTAATAACTATTAGGATTGTTCTTGGGGACTAACGTCTAACGTAGCGGAATTACGACGACCTGTGGCGCAGTGGTGAAAGCCCGCTTGAGACGCAGAAGGTTGCGGGTTCGATCCCCGCCGCGGGATAAATGTTTGTATGATCTACAAATATTTATCTCGGGTCTGGGTGTTTCTATGTATAATATGTAGGTATGTATTTACAAACAGTTAGAGTGGTTTATTTTAAAACTAATCATATCATTAAAACGCAATTTAGGTCGGCCGACAGGTCTTTTAGCGTCAAAAAATGTGGTCGTCACTGCCACTCCCGTATAGGCACTCTTCAGCCATGAAAGAAAATGCTCTACCCAAAACTGTAGTGTAACTTGACCAGACTGACGCCAATCCTCAATCATCTCTAGTAGATGGAAAAAGGCCAATGATGATGATTTACAAACAAAAAGTTAATAAGTAGTATATCAGTTATCTGGTTCCCATAGTACAAGATTTGTCCAGCATTACCTACTTATTTATTTATTTTATTTATTGTTATTATTATAATGTGGTTATTTTAATCTAAATAAACATTTCTGCTGGATTTTAAGGGATATTTTCGTCTACGAAGAGTTTAGATTGCATTCATAAACTGTTTAATGGTCAATTAGATATTCAACTTGAATTTTTATTTAGTTATTAAGTACTGTTTGTTTTCCTAAGAAATAAAAATTAATAAATAATTAAAAAAAATTATAACCAGCGGTGTTCATCATCGACCAGCATACGAACAAAGTGAGTAATTTCTCCCCAAAATGGCGGGTGGGAATAATATTCACTTCACCCAACGGATCTAGGCGGATATTATAGAGTTATAGTATTCCCGTTCATATGAACCCACGACCACAATCAAAAGTCACCACTAGGCCACCGATGTTCCAATTATTGTGAATCTGATCATTCACAAAGCGTCATATCACGCTGAACTAGTCTACTTCGATGTCGTTTGCCAAATACCACAGTGATCACGTGTATAGCTATTTATACACGTAAGTGCTGAATGCTGCCAAAGTAAGATAATGTGATTACTCTAACTAGATATTACTGGTTCATCTGTATGCAATTGCACGGTATGGATGTATGGAATTCCATCCATTTAGTTTTTTTTATGGAAGAGGGGCAAGCGAGCATGTGGCACACCTGATGGTAAGTGATTGCCACCGCCCACAGACAACTGCAGCATCAAGAGGCACTGGGTTTGGACCCGAGATAAATATTTGCAGATCATACAAACATTTATCCCGCGGTGGGATCGACCCCGCAACCTTATAGTTAAACAATAGTGTGTTCTGCATGGCGTCTCGTATTTATAACCACTTACCTCAAGATAATTATGATATAAATAAATGTAATTGGTATTTTCAAATTAAGATTAAAAAAATTCTTATTGCAAAAGGTTTATTATAGTATATCAATGAATATCTCTTGGACAATTTTTTATAACTTGACATACTAAAATAACAATTTGACATCGAATCTTCTGACGCACCATTAAATATTTATAATTATTCTTTTCTTAATATTATGGACTTAAATGTAAAGCTTTTAAAAATATAATTAGATTTTTTATTTTTTTTGTATAAGGTAACATTTTGCATGCTGATAAGCTGAACAAGGCTGTGCATATATATTTCTCCAGTCACCTAATTGTTAACCCTTGTTTCGCAAAATAAATGAATTTGAATTTGAAAAAAAAAACCTTCTGCGTCACAAGCGGGTTTTCACCCACTGCGCCACAGCGATCGTCAAAAAAGATTTTAAACGCTCTGGAGAGACACGTCCAAGGTCGAGGCATGCCACTTAGCAATTAAAATCTTATAATGTGCATTATGTATTCTATGTGCTGTGAAGGTAGGTAATAATAAGTCCCTCATCCCATTTTGCCAACCACAATGAATTATAGCCAATTAAATCTCCCTGAGCATTTCCCAAACCAGTAGGTATTTATATTATTAATATTTCCTTCAAAAATAAAATGTTAAGTATTTGTTTACAAAACAAGCGTCCCAGCTGTGGGTACGAGTACACCTATTTTAGTCATCCAGACAGAAAAATATCGTTGTGTTATTTTTGGTCGGTCTAGTTCACGCTTGTGTAACACGTTCATTCATTCATTATTTTTTTTACTTGCAGTCCGTCATAAAGTTTCGCACTGCCTGTGACGTTGTGGTCATATTTAGCTAATATGAAGGCTGAGATTTGAAACTGTCAAAAGCTAAAAGTGAACACGCCCTTGGAAGCATAAGGCTCCATCAAGAGAATTATAACGGAATGTTTTTTACCCTACTTGGTCATATAATTCTGAGTAAGTTTTGTTGACCAAATGGTCCTTCTGATGCAGTAGAAGTTGGCTATTTTCAGCTTTTTCAGGAAAATATTCAGCTCTACCACGCCAGGCTATTGTTGGAGCTGCACGCCAACTGCACTCCCACTGAAATTTGGCTGCACGGTTGGTTTTCTGTTTTTCCATCGAAATAACTGCATTCAAAAGGAACTGAAAAAAAAAAACTTAAAAATTCAGTCTCCGTCAGTCTAAGAGTCCAATTCGTCTATCAACATCATCATCATCAGCCTACAGTAGTCCACTGCTGGACATAGACCTCCCCTAATGAGCGCCATTATTCCGTGTCCTATGCCACAGTCTAAGTCGATGTGCGGTGCTGAGCATGAGATGATAATGGCATGATGATGGAACTGAGATGGAAAAATGCAAATTAGTTATGAATCAGTAGGCGCCCCGTTGGCGGTACTACGCCGCAATCGAAAAGCAGACATCACTTATTGCCGCTAATTCTTCAATATAAGGTCATTGACAATAATCAATGCCACTCAGCCAATTTGACCAACTGTAGGCGAAAGCCTGTGAGGTCCTATTTCGTTTTAACATCTCATTTTGTTCTTCTATTTTGATGAGACTCACATTGTACGTTAAGTATCCCATTGAAACTTGGCTATTTGGGTTGAATTACTTAGACATAAGAAGGTTGACCAACGATTGGCGAAAACTAAACGTGTTTTTTTGATGAAGGCAGCGTCAGGAAGCTTATGACGTTGTAAAGGTTAAGACCCCTCGCAGACTACAAACATTCTATCGGCCGATAGTTGAGACAGGCTATACTTCTCCATACTCATTACGAGCCGAAGTTTGTTCCGTCTCAATTATCGGCCGATAGAAAGTCTGCAGTCTGCGAGGTGTCTAAGTCTCCTTACTTTTTGCAGTAACATTTAGTGAAAGGTCCAACTCTTATGGGCAGCCGCCCCCGGAGATGCAGCCAGGGTAAAAGTTGGGGGGAGGAAGAAGACCAGTCGTCATCCAACTCTGGTGACGGATATTATAGGCCATCGTCATGGCTTAACGAATTTATAGCCGGTACAGTGTACACATTTAACACCTAATATAAAAGTCAGTTGACTTCACCTACATATTTTGCCTTTGCTCTACTTCTTGTAATCCATTCAATGGCAGATTTATTTAAACAAACGCACTTTTGTGCCATTTAAATAAGATAAAATAAATTAGATGCTATAAAAGTCTTCATTCATTCACAGGGACATTTGCGATGCTAAGTAGGTCATTACTATTTAGAAAGCTATTTTTATTCAATCAATTTACTGTTATCGATGTTCTGATTGGTCTTGTCTGGCAGAATAAACTCGGAAGCTTGCAAGAATAAATTATTCTTATAAAGATTTAAAACCACTGGCCTTCATTAGGACCACCTGAGTGTAGTTGGCGGAGATAAGAGGATATAGGTATGGAGGACGGCAGTAGAGTTTCCGTAATGACACTAATAGTGAGCGATAGAGACAAAGAAGTTGTTTCGCGACCTTTTACTATTTTATTTTAGAATATTTATAAGAAATACAAAGCAGCGAGGAGAGGCAAAGACGTGCTGGAGAGACGACCTCGAATCCTTTGATGGTGAAACCTAACAAAGGAGAGAACGGTTGGAAGGAATTGGGGAAGATATAAAAAAATACAAATTGATACGGAAGAGTTTTATATTGAGTATGCAGCTACAATATCCATGATAGCGACCGCACAGCCAGAAACCAGCGCAAGAAGTCCGAAAGCCACAAGCAATGTGTTCTTCCACAGCCTCCATTTGTACCTGAGAATGGAAATGGCAATTTAAAGCGGCTACTGACACGTCTGCCTGCAGGGGAAATTTCAGTATTGGACCAATATTGCCTCCTTTATGATGTGTATATGATAGATAGATAAGTCTAAGAGTATATGAGATGATATGCATGTAAAAGGAGTTGATGATGAGTCACGCAAAGTTGACGAGTGATAGTTAGTGGAAGAGGACGACATGTCATGTTGTGTCGACCCCACTATGATAAGAAAATTAATTATTGGGCTAAAAAGATTTAATATCAAGCCATTGACACGAGAAAAGAAGAAGACTATGATAAGATAAAGGCAAGGCGAATGATGACTGCGATAGATGTGTACGTAGTACGTTACCTTCCAAGATCGCGCCAGTAAAACACAGTGTCGATCACCCCTGGGATGATGAGACCAAGGATTGAATAGAAGAGTGCTCCAACTAAGTTGATAATCTGCTCCAGCATCGGCAATGCTATGGCGATGGCACCTGGAAGATACAAACATACATCAAATCATGCCGCTTCCAGTAGTGTTAGACAGTGACCACATATGCCATAATATTTCCTTATAATACCATCCTCACAACTTTCGTCTCATTCATTAGTTTCCATATACATTGCTTGCCGGCTTTATTATTTATAGATAGCACGTCATTCTGTGTAGCGTTGAACTGTTTAGTTTACTAGGTAAAACCTACGAGAAAATATTTTTCTGTCATTCTCAGGTAAATTTTGCCAAAAATAAGTCGCTTCACTATATTTTTATTTTAAGTTTTGGCAAAGTACCTAGGTCTCTAAAACTCATTGAATATTAGGTAATTAATTTTTAGTTCGACCTAGGCTTCATTTTTTAAATCTCCATTTATTCTTTATTCAATGAATGCATACGAGTATAGGTAAATTGGGATTGTGTCTGATGGATACATTACCCAATGACCAGATTATAGTTTTTGGACACTTTTAATACAAAAGCAAAGTAAATTACAACTATCAAACCCAAAAAATATCGGCCTTTTAGACCTGTCGCTGACGTCATCCAAAATCTGGTACGTCTGAAGATGAGCCTACCAACCCCGATATTAAAGCTGGAAGCTTCCATAAGTTAAATTGAAATTGAATTCTGACGCTAACTGTACAGGTAAACATTGAAAAAAGTAACGCCACAACATCATTAAGCCTACGCTCTCTCCCAAAATAACTCAAAAACAACGATGCATGATGAAAGACGCATTTTCGCCAAGAATAAAATAAATGTAGACATTTCACAGCGCCATCTAGCCCTGTACACTTGTTCTACAGCCAAAGATTAGAAGTAAGTGGAGCTTGGAACTAAAAAAGATATACCTTAGCAGCTAGTACCACAGAATACCTAACCTACAGGACCTAGTAATCCAGGTGTAGCTATCTCTGTCACACATTTCGATAGTAGTAAATGCTGCTGCTGAATCCTTCATTTCATCATGTCAGACAAGGACACAACAAAAATCGGCGTTGTATATTGAAGAATACAGTTACAGCGCCACTGAAAACCAGCGCTCCAACAGACTCGTGAGCTGTTGGAGCAAATGCTGAGGGGTAGCCCTATTTTCACCCATTTAAATTGTTACACTTTGTATTGTGTAATTAAACTTACCACAAAAACATACTACCGCTATCCTTATGAAAACTTCTACAGTACATTTATGTTTCTCTGAAATGTATGGTTTGACAAATCTGAGTAAAGTATCTATCGCCACGAAGAAATGTAGAGGGTAGGTGAAGAATATCGAGATAGCTATGCAAAAGTTGGCTGCTATCGCGGGCCTGAAAGAAAAAGATATATGTAAGGAAATAGGTAGCTAGTAACATCTCCAATATTAAGTTATCATTTCTTCAGTAGGCAATAAATTATATCAATATACTCATGTAAAAAAAAAACTTTACAGTCAGCGTTTTTTTCTTCTCACAAATGGGTCACTTCAAGCCAATTGACGGTCAATTTCTTACTCACCAGTCATCAATAGGTAGGTTCAGTGTTATACTCCCTTTGAGAACATCTCCGAATCTGAAGTATCCAAACATCCCCAGGATGATATACAGCGTCATGATCAACGACATTGCAACGGCAAGGATGCTAGGACACCCTAGGAAGTGCTGCGGGTGTTTCATGGCATTTTCCACCGGCATTACTACGCCTATGCCCTCCATTGCGAAGATTACTGTGCTGGGGAAAATGTAGTACTTAATTCAGCTTGAAGCTATATTTCCCTTGCTTATCTCACTATCATAAGTGGGTGCGGCACAAGATGTCTGTGATGATCTGTTTTTCATCTTTTCTTTGGTCTCTCTCTACCGTCATAAGCGATTCAAACCTCACATTCTTCCTGTCACATGTAACTAAAAACTCATGTAACTAAAAGGGTGATGGAAATGAATGTGGATGGATATGTGAGTAGAGGTAGACCAAAGAAAAGATGGATGGATTGTGTGAAAGAAGATATGGGTAAGAAGGGAGTGAATACGAAGATGACGAGTGATAAGGGAGAGTGGAAGAAGAGAACATGTTGTGCCGACCCCGCATAAGCGGGATAAGGGCAGGCAAATGATGATGATTCTTCCTGTCACATGACTGAAATCACTTTATTCTTTTAATTATTTAACATTAAAAAACTTACGACAAATAGGCTGGAAATCTTGATAAATCACCGACCATTCGTTTGTCAGTAAAATTGATCTTGTCCCCAAATATGTAGTACAGACATATTCCAAATGTTACAATCAGGAGTACATTAGCTATGAGAGAAAATGGTGCCAGCCACTTAAGATGCTTTATTTGAGCCATGCAGCATAGTGGTACGATCAATACTAGGCAGTAGTATTTAACTGAAGGGCTGCTAGTGAATACGTATGCATCAAATGGCTGGAAAAGGTAAAAAATTCATTAAAAAAATTATGGCCTATGTATTTTGAGATAGATATCACAAATTCACAACATATCGGGTGCCTGCGTAGTAAAAAAGGCAAGTTGGGATGTGAATCGCCCCTTAATTTGCTGAGAATCACTTTGCGTTTTGCTCGTACAGGAACTTCAGGAGTTGAAAACTCTCCCTTACTCAAGCTTTATAATAATTGACTGTCTTAAACTGCTTGGTATTTTGGATAAGCCTAACTAAAATAATCCATGTAGATAAAGCCAGTGGCGTAGCTAGGTAACCAAAGGCCCTGGTGCAATAAACTGGGGCCCTAACCTGAACGTGTGTGGCAAAATTTTACAACATTGAGGGCAGCTACCTTTTCTTTTGTTAGAAGGTTTTGTTCTTATAAAGCTGTAGGCTTATTTTGAAAACAAATACAACTGTATTTTTGGAAAAATTTACAGTCAGCCTAGAAAATTTGTTAAAAAAACAAGATGTTCTCAATCGACGCTATTTCCCATCAGGAACTCTCTTCCCAAAGTAACTTACCAAATCAAATCAAAATTCAAAAAACGTTTTCCATACATTTATTATTAGCCTTTTGAGCTTGGGGGCCACAGCACCGCCTAGTCCTTAGCTACGCCACTGGATATAGCTAGTCACAAAATTGTTTCAATTCATGCTTACGTGTTTCAAAGAATCAGCTATTAGAACTGTGAAGATACAGCTGACTCCAAGGTAAGTTGCCAGAAGCGAAAGCTCAGCGAACAAACTGAAAATATCCAAATGGTTACATATTCTAATTTATTTACTGCTGTGCAAATACCACTTTCAGGGTATTTCTTTATTTTATACTAACTCTAGCTTCAAAGCTCGAACCCTTCAACACCACTCAACACGGCGGCGGGGATCGAACCCGCAACCTTACAACTCAAAATTCAGGATATAAGGAGAGCAAATTTTGTGCCTAAGTATGTCTGTATTATGTGAAGGGTAATTTCTGGAACCACTGTTACCAACTTTAAACGATTTCTCCATTTGATAAGTACATTATTCCTACATTACTCTACATGTACAATGATAAAAAAGTCGGAGTACGACGAAACGAGCCGAAAATAATATGAAAAACTTACTAAGCCGCGTTCCCGAAACGTCTGCAACATTGGGGTCCATTAACAAACGCTGACCGACACGTCTCTGCGTATCCCAGCAACGGCTTTTTTTCTATTTTACAACAGTCACGGGAGACACTAACCTGAAAAAATATAAGATGTTTCTATTAGTCCATACTCTTCTATTGTTGGGTTAAGGCATCTTCACTTTTCCGCCAGGCACTACGATCCAGTGCCCTTTAGGTAAGTATCCCCAACACAAGTTTACTCTACATTGTATATTCTTAGACAGAAGAAATGTCTGTCCGTTCTAGTGTTCCCATGCCCTTCATGTGTCATTTTTCCCATAGGAGTTCAAAGTGGCTTATCGTGCGTCTGTCAACAGAGCTCAATGAGCTCTCTGTCGCGCTCCTTGTGAATGTTCACATTATGACTACTCTATGGCGAATTAGCAAGAGAAAATCACAACGTCAAACCTAACCGAGAATACTCACAAATATATGAACGGAATGTGTACATATTACAGCAATGACCACAGTGCCAATCATACCGACGAGCCAGCCAGCGTTTGCGAAGGCCAACGGCATGGCCAGAATGCCAGAGCCTAGCGACGCCTTCACCAGATTGGCCAGCGATCTGATGTCTCTGAAAGGCATAAATAATGACCTTCTGAGATCACTATTACATTGTTTTAGTCATCACCAACTATTGATCGAAGGTTAGAACATAAAAAGATCGAAGGAGAGATCACTGCTTATAAAGAACTTGTGTTCTCTCTCGACTCGACAAGTAGAAGAATTGCGTTAGATTACTTAGGACACAAACAGATATTTCGTCACAAACTTACCCATTTGGTTTTGCTACTTGTCTGTGTTCAAACGGATTGTAGGTATGGATAGCTGGTGGTCTAAACGATATCCGTAGATTTGGTCCAGATTTTTGTTGAGACGAAGGTTGCGCTTCTGCCTCCATTGCTCTATAAAGTGACAATCAAATGCGATTTATCGTGCTTTAGCTTATCTAGGTGAAAGTTGAATTTAAAGAATTTTACCGACCCGTGTAGCTGGATTATTGCTTTCAGTTTTCATAGGGCAAAAGTGGCCATTTATTGGTCAGACATCGACTAGAGAAGACGTCTTCTGTTGTACTAAATACGGCTTTTAAGATGTAAAATGTTCTTACGCAAGGACTTACTCGTATATTTTAGATTTATATATCTCAAGGCGAAAGTAGGAAATCTTCGTCTTAAATATTTTATGATCATAATCTCATTATCATTATGTTAACTAATTAAGATATAAAACTATCTCATGTTTCATACCTAAGGCTTCAACTAAAGCAACTAAAATTTTCATATTACATTTTCTCACAATATCATGTAAAAATGAGGCATCTTTATGAAGCGTGAACACGTGATGTGCGAGAAGTGATAAGAGAAGAACTCAAAGGAATGTAGCCAAGAGACGATATCGAAATGAAAAGGGATACTTTGTGAGGAAACCGGCCTATCGTAGAACCTTAATAGCCCGAAAAAAAAGCATAAAGTGGACAAAAGGAGTCTCTTTGGGACGTTCTTAAAAATTCTCGTTACACTGGTTCGATACACCTAGTGACACAACAAGCGAAGCTTAAAATCCAATTCTATTCTCATAGTGCTATGGTTCATTTTTTTGGGTAAAACTTTTCTGATGAACTTCTGTTACAAAACATAGAATTTACTCACACTTTGATTTGACACTATCGGTTGCAATATGGGCTATAATTCATTCTCCATAATTTGGAAACACGCACTATGATCATCCAGGTGTAAATTTACATTCAGGGAATCTTCCGGACCTCTGTGTAATTAAACAAATAAGCTGAAAATTAAAAACTAGGAATGTATTTACATTTTGTAGACTCATCGTGTTTACCTAACTGTCAGTTATGTCATCTGTGTCTTGAAGAAGATTACATAATGACAGATTATATTACTTTCTCAAAAAAGGTCAAATAAAATAGGTCGAAGACGGAATCATTTATTAAAAAAAAAAAAATACTGTGTAGCGACTGTGAATTTCGCCAACGTAGTGCTAAAACATCTTATTCATCAGAAGCACAAGCTATTGATAGGAAGGATCATTAAATAAATAAATAATGCTGGACTTTTTACACAGCATCATCCAGCCCCAAAGTAAGCAGAGCTTGTGTTATGGGTACTATGATGACTGATATACTACTTATATACTTGTTGTTTGTAAATACATAAATATTATACATAGAAACACCCAGACCCGAGACAAATATTTGTAGATCATACAAACATTGGTCCCGCCGCGGGGATCGAAACCGCAACCTCTTGCGTCGCAGGCGGGCCTTCGCCCACTGCGCTACAGAGTTAAGGTATTTTGTCTTCTTCAAAGTCAGGAATAGTAGAGATATCTGATTCATAGGGGCTGCACAAGCCTATTCTATCTCAAACATTGTTTCAGGAATTAAAGCTTCCCCATAAGTGTAGGCAGTTATAAGATGGATCACCTAAAATAATGCTAGGCCCCAAACCGTGTTTGTTGCCCTGATTCCTCACGGTATTTGGTCGCGATAGAACAGGAGAAAAATTAATTTTAAGACTATTCTGAGAGATCCAAGCAGTCCTACGTCCTACTGATTAAATGCTTTTTGACTTTGACATTATAGGGTATGCTCAAAAAAAGTTTAAGAAAAACAGAATAGATTATTCAAAGTCGACGAATATAATTATCACACATTAAACACATTTTTAAAGTGAGTTCCAACAATTTACTTCTTAAGTAGTAGGTTACACAATTACTTTTTTTATGGATTGATAAAACTTCTTCGATTGTGGGTGGTGGGAGCTATCGAAGGAGAGATGGTTGGAAGGAATTGGGGGAGACCTTTGCCCAGCAGTGGGACAGTATAGGTTGAAAAAAAGAAAAAAAAACCTTTTTTGATATAACTCGTAAACAAAAACGTACCTAAAGTAAAATAAATACTTACATTTAACAAAACGCCTCACATAACACTCTCACTAATCTTTCGCTTACAAACATTGATACTTAACTATCATGTATATATACACAGTGGTATTTAAATATAGACTTGCTAGAATTTGCGACTTCACCATGACTTTGTAAAAAAATAAAAACCAATTTATGTATAGACTCTCAACATTAAATTAAAGTATGTATGTACGATAGTGGTGGCGATGAAACCATAACTGTGGAAAACGATGTACAGATTCTATGAAACTTGGAACAAATATAGTTCGCGAACTAGAATAATCTTTGATTACTGTCTGTATTGGTGAGCAATACCACTATCATTACTACTAATCTTCTAAAATGTATTATTTTTGTATCTCGTCAATCATAAAGTGTCTTTTGTTAAACAGATATTTCCCAATACATCATCAATGATTACGTATTATTCAAATAGATAAGATGATTCATCATTTCTATTTGCAGCTGTTCAAATGTTGCCAGTGCATTCGAATATACTTTTGGAGTAAGTCTGATCTTTAAATGCTCCTTTATTTTAAATGACATTACATAACAACCTACAGCATTTAATCCAACCAGAAAAAATATACCCTCGTTGGGGTCAAAGTGGTCTTGCAACTAGTATACTTAGACAATTTTGCTTCCAGCATTGGACTATAGTTTTAAATGCAATCTTATCGAATTTCAGAGTAGTGGTAACAAAATAAATCCACCCTTAATTGGGGTCATAATATTTTAGTTTACAAAACCTTACAAAGCCTTGCCTCATTTGTTCATTACGACTATACCATCAATAAAATAATGCAACCAAACAACAGTAGCAGCACTTAACTTAATAAAACTGCCCCATTTAGGGGTAAAATGACCCTACTTAAAGTATTATCCTTGCTTTTCCTTATTCAGTATTTCAATAATATCCATAATAGTAACAGTACAGCCAGACACAACAGCGGTGACACCAAGTGCAAAGATCAGAAGGTTTTTCCACAGGACCCATTTGAAGGTACCCAGATCATTCCATCTGAAGACGGTTTCCACGACACTGGGGATGATGAGGCCGAGGGTAGAGAAGAAGCACGCTCCAACGATACTGATGATTTGTTCCAGCAGAGGCAGAGCTACTCCAATGCCAACTGTAAATAAAACAATGGAGGTTTAAAGGGCTATAATAATGGCACGCAGCAAAATGTGTGTATATGACTAGCCCCCTAGACATTAAAAAATACCTGTCAGGGGAATAGTCTATTGAAAAAGTATTGATGATGAAGCCTATTCCAATCCTAAGCTCGAATCCAGTAATGCACCACACATTGAGTTTTTTTAAGTATTAAAATTATGTGCACTAATGTCAGTGCTTTTGAACGGTGAAGACAAACATTGTGTGGAAAACGGCAGGGCGTAACGTGCATCATGCGCACGAAAGGAGCCTGAGGCGTACCTACCTATAATCTTTTCACTATTATACTGGCTGGTTTGAAAGAACTAGCGATGTTCATTGGTAAAGGTGCATAAACACGATGCGGTTTTTTGTACTATTTGAACTATGACAAATCGCATGCGATGAGCACACGTGAAGAATTGCCGTTCGATACGATATCTTATGGGTTGAAATCGTTTTGTGTAAATGCAGTTTGTAGGTACTCAACATTCAGAAATAAATGCCACACAACAAAAGCCATGCATTGGCCATAACTAATTCAAGGCAGCAGTGGCAGTTTAGACTGATTATTCGAAAATTACTTTGTTGTTTGATAAGTATGACTTTACGATTACTCAGTACAGTCGACGATAAGTGCATAATAATTATAATGATAATCTTAGGGGAAGTATGACATTAGGAGGTGATTTTGAGATGGAGAGGCAGATCGTCAGAGACAGGGAAAGTGAAATTTTAGGGAAGCCTTTGCAATCAAAGTAGTGAAGGATCACTTAAAAAAATTGCAGAGAATCTGAGCAATACACTACGGTTTGTGCAGTGAAAGCTAATCCCAAAATGCTAATGCCTTAATGCAGTTTTCACTATTGTTAACTTGAGGTACCTAACTAAATACACATACACATTTTGCACGTGTAACGCGTTACCTCATAAACACAGTGTAGCGTAGGTATGTGTGAGAATGTAGTTATACCATGGAGTTTACATCATCATTTGCCTGCCCTCGTCCCGCTTATGCGGGGCACATGTTCTCCTCTTTGGCTCTCCCCTATGACTCGTCATCTCCGTATCCACTCCTTTCTTACCCATATCTTCTTTCACACAATCCATCCATCTTTTCTTTGGCCTACTCTACTCACATATCCATCCACATTCATTTTCATCACCCTTTCAGTTCACGTGACTTTCATCCCTCCGCATTAAATGCCCATATCACGCTAACCTATGCTCCTCAACTTTTCATACCATTAAGTTTACATTACTTGAAATAACGAATAACTCACCACAACAACAAACTCCAGCCGTCCTCGCCAGAATTTGCACCAGCCGGCGGTAATTGTCTTTGATGTGAGGATCTGTGTACTTCGTGAAGACGTCAATCACCACATAGAATTGGAGAGGGTATGTGAAGAATATTGACAGAGCTATGAAGACTTTCGCGCAGATTGCTGGCCTGGAAGACACATTTAAAAAAATTCATAAGTGTCAGATTACAAATGAAATGTACATTCAGCGTCAGCATCTGGTAACTCCCCTGAACAAGGCATGCCATTGAAAATGACTTTTAAGGGGGATTAGCAATTGGTGACGCTTACCAAACAATATCGAATTTCTCAGAATGGTAAAGAAAACTTACCAGTCATCAATCGGGAGGTTCAGCGTGATAGACCCTCTCAGGACATCTCCATAACGGAAGTACCCGAACAGACCCAGAGTGCTGTACAGGAATACCACAGCTGTCATAGCTACCACCAGAACACTGGGGAAGCCGAGGAAGTGTTTGGGATGCTTCATGGTGTTCTCCACCGGCATCACCACTCCTATACCTTCCATGGCAAAGATTACTGTCCTGAAATAATAAATTTTATTTTAAAACTATGAAGAAATATGACTTCATTGATAGAATTCGAACCAATGAAATTGAGCCTAACGGTCCTGGCCCAAAGGAAAAAAACCAAGCGAATTAAAATAGGCCTCGCTCAGACTCATTTGTGTGTAACTATTTTCAAGACATCAAATTATTTTAATTCAAGAATTGGTACTTACGACAAAAATGCAGGATATCTCCCAGGATCGCCAACGACAATTTTATCCGTGAAATTAATCTCATTCCCGAAGATATAGTACAGACAAATCAGATACACAGCAACGAGCAAAACGTTTGCGATCACTGAGAATATCGCCAGAAATTTCAGGTGCTTGACTTGACAGAGTATGATGATAGGGATCAGGAAGATCAGGCAGTAGTATTCTGAGGCAAGGTTCACTGTAGGGGCGTATTTGTCTACCAGCTGAAAAAGAAAGGATATAAGATGAAAGCAATTTTCGGAGTGTTTTTATTTCTGGTCTCTTAAAAAAGGCAAACATTTCATTGTTAAGCATGACGGCCATGGGTGGCCCCAAATTTTTGTCACCAAAGTTTCCACTTATACGAACTTACTCTCTATTATTTCGCCATATTGCATTGATAATTCGAAGAGTAGCTAGATTTTTGATTAGAAAACTGCGTATCAATTTATACTCTCAATGGTGAAGGATAACATCGTGAGCTCGGTATTCTAGAAGACGACTTTGGTATTGATTTTTACAATATAGGTATCCAGACTTATCTCGACTCTGAAATGCCATTTACACAATATCATTCTTGCCTCTTGCTATCTCAAACTCAACGGAGCAAGAGCTAATATTCTGTGGCAAGAGACAAGAATGGTATGCGAGATTGGTATCGTGTAAGTGGCGTTTGACGTTTCTTCAAGATAAATGTAGAAAACTAGGATAGGATATCTAAAAAAAAACAAACCTGTTTTACTGAGTCTGCAATAAGTACGTTGTATATACAACACGTTCCGACATACGTCAATACGAGGGCGAACTCTGCAAATATCCTAGAAAAGATACATAATTAAAAACTATGAAAGAAATGAACGCTGCAATGGCCCAGTGGGGTAGTGCCTGATGAGAATGTTTAGGGGATAATATGTATAATCGTGATCATGTAATGCCGGCCACCCACGATCAAGTCACGTCCAGTCTGCAGCGGACTGGATGCTGTGTCCAGTAAACTTGACGGTGTATTGGTATGGGTGTGCATGACAAGCGAAAAAGAACTTCGTTCTGCCGACTTGATCAAGTTTGCAGCGCTGCAAACTGGACGGTAGACTGGATCGTGGGTGGCCGGCATTACGTTTCATTCTGAAGATTTTTTACGAGATTATGTTCTAGCGCTTTTTGGTTCACTCAAGGACGAAGTCTGTTCGTCATTTGGTTCGCTCAACGTTAAACTTATATCAATAAATATAACTATAACTTAGTCAAGTGGGGTTATTCTGACGCAGTTCAATGCGACTGCGGTATACCACAGACCATGCAACATCTGCTGTGCTGTCCGCAGTGCCCCAACTCCTGCACTTTGCGCGACTTGAATGACGCCACGGATGTTGCAGTGAGTGTGGCCAACTTCTGGGCCCGAAAAATTTGATAAATGGAACCATCGACACGATGAAGAAGAAGATATCAATAAATATTTGTTCTTACGCAGCAAAAGTAGCCCAAGGCCTGATCCACTTCGGGCCATGGAGGAAAGCGGATCTGCAAGTGTCTCCATACCCAAGTAGGGGTTTTCGGTCCAACTTACAGCAAGCTCTTGACGTTTTTACCTGGATCACCAAAAATTATATTTAAGCCGAAATACTAGTACATTAAAAGAGATAGAGGAGAGTGGAGAAGGAGAACATGTTGTGCCGACCCCGCATAAGCGGGATAAGGGCAGGCCAATGATGATGATGACTAGTAAATTAAAACCTAGGCTGGGAGATTTAGGTCGTACGTGATGTACGGGCAGAAAAAAAAGCAAGGTCAATCTCTACATTGAACAAAACAAAGTCGCTTTAGTATGTCCGTCTGTTTATCCGCTTTTTCCTCCTAAAACACGTAAGGGGTTTCAATGCGATTGTCATCATCATTTAAATAATTTTTCATGTTAAGGTTAATAGAAGCCACGGGCAGGCCGTTAGTGTAAAATACCCGTAGAGTTGATACAGTGTACATTTTCTTACCAATCTTATTATCAGCTCAATTGGTTATAGCGAGGCTACGATTACTATCAAGTTTGTATTATTTTTGGTTTAAAATAAAACTTACCAATATATGGACGCAGTGGCTACATACAATCCCAACTATGATGGTGCCAATAAGGCCGACGCCCCATCCTGCGTTCGCGAACGCTAGCGGTCCGGCCAGCAACCCCGAGCCTAGCGAAGCCTTTATTATGTTCGCTGTTGATCTGAGATCTCTGAAATAATCATAAATCTATATCAATGTTGTTGTGAATATAATATCATATGTCTATGTCTATGTCTATGTCTATGTCTATGTCTATGTCTATGTCTATGTCTATGTCTATGTCTATGTCTATGTCTATGTCTATGTCTATGTCTATGTCTATAAAAATATATATGTGTATATTTTTAAATACCTGTCTATGTTTTTGTTTTATTATTAAGTGTGTCTGTGTATCTGTGCCAATAAAGCTGTATCTATCTATATATATGTGGAAGTAACTCTGTCTCTCTTTTCCACGCATGAAATGCTTCTAAGACTTATTGTTTGATCAAAAGATGAGCAAGTACAAAAGAAAAAGATTATTGGCAAGTACTATGTTTTTTTCTAGCCGATGTAAAAAATATAATAGAACTTGTTTGTGAAAACTAAATAAGAACTCTTTACCGGAAATAATTACTTTTTTAAAAACTAAAAAGAAAACTGACTTCAATGTTTGACTCAGGTTTAATAAGTTTTAATTCCTTTCAAACTATTCAATGTTTGACATTGTGACTCAGATAAGTAGTGAGTATGAGGTTTTTTTAGTTTTACATATCAATCTCTCAGTAAAAAAAAGTATAAAGGACCACCTTGAGATGAATACCCTTTCGAACAAAAAAAAATATTTTGGAAATCGGTTTGCAACTGACGGAGATATCGGTGAATATATATATACATATAAAAAAAACATACATACAGCCGAACTAGAACCTCCTCCTTTTTTTGATGTCAGTTAAAAAGTAAAAATTGAAATATTTTAAAGAAAGGGTCTCACGACCAGCAGTGCTGGGCATGAGTTGCCGTTGATAATGATTAGTTAGCAAAGGAATGCTGTGCTGTGGTCTTTGGGTAGCCCTACAGGAAATAGGCGTCATTTTACGTATGTATATTTGGTACAATAGAACTCAAAATGGTTATCTTAACTTCGCGTGTCGGTGACTAAAATTTATTTCTGCACTAACTAACTAATACCATTTTACCTACTTTGTATTTAATAGCCACATGCATTTTAGTTCTAGTCAATAATGTATTTAAGTAAATAATGAGAAATGCTGTTCTATTAGAGAAACCAGAATAATGTATTTCTAATTGATTTCTACAAATAATACAATAAATGTCCTATTTATAAACAAGTTAATAATACTAGCTGCGCCTCGTGGTGTCTCTTGGGAGTTTCTACTTCGCTTTTCAAAGTGATCCCAGCGGTCCTACTGAATAAATGCTTTTTGACTTTGACTTTTCTGGGATAAAAGTAAGTTCGTATGAGTCAGTGGCCAATAACTCTGGCGACGGAGTTATTAGGCCGCCTTAAGGCCTCCGTCATGGCTTAACGACTTAAATAGCCTGGACCGATAATTTAACGTGCCCTCCGAAGCACGGAAGCGCTCAGATGAAAATGCCACTGGCGGTCACCCATCCACTTACAGACCGTTTCGAGCGTTGCTTAACTTCGACGATCTATCAAGCACGACCACGAACGCTTTTCTGGGATAAAAAATGTATATTATGCAGCAACCTTCATAACAAAATTTCATCCAAATACGTACAGCCGTATCCGCGTGAAGGAAAAACATCGATCTTTACATTTTTTTTCCTCAATTTCTCCATGTTTTAATAATCAAATTCTGGGTGATGTGGTCACTAAACGACAAAAACCTTTTTTTATTCAACCTATACCTACTGCTGGGGTCTCCCCCAATACTTTAAATAAATAAAAAACAAAATAATTGAGCACATTTTATGTAGGTATCTATGGCGCCTACAATACTAATTTTCATACAAATTACTTTTCAATTAAAATGCGATTACTTACGATGTTGGTTTCTTGACCTTTCGATGCTCAAAAGGATTGTAGTCTTTTGATTCCTCTTCTGCGTTCATGTTGACTGCCATTCTTCAGTAGTGCAACACGAATGTATGCACACAAATAATTTACTGTCACGCACAGATAATTTCCTACGGCCTTCGTATTGTAACTAAGTTGTTCTTTACCAAAATACTTCTAGACAGAAGGCTTCTTGTTGCGGAAAGTGCATTCTATCTCTTTCTGTTAACTTGAAAGTGGTAGAGACATGTTTATTAGGGTTTAGTGATACGTGAATATTTTAAGAAAATGAAGATAAGGTGTGAACCGAATAGTTGCGAAAAAAATGTTACCACGATCACAGTGAGCTGAAATAAAAAGTGGGGACTGAAATGCTTAAGTTTTTTTAAGTTTAGTAGCTTTGGAGCTCTATGAAAATTCCTTTTTTTATTTGTATTTTGTTTCGATGTTTCTTATGCTATAATTTATTGACAAGTGCGTCGGCATCGCATTGATTATGTGTCGTATATTGTCGATACTTTTAACTATATGTGAAATTGCAGAGCGTACGTAAAGGCACTATTTTTTATATTTCTTCAGATTTAAACAAGAAACCAAGACTTACTAATATCAAGGAATGTTCACGTCGTGTTTGTTTGAAATGAAGTATTTAATGAGGCAATAAAGTTTTACGTTCTGTCAACAAAGAGAACTCACGTTTATTTTCAGATGATAAGAATAAAGATAAAAGGGTTAGTATCACAGCACATCACTCATACTAATCCTAACTAAATCGTATTCTAAAGTAAGCAAATTCGTAAAAAGTTGACGAAGCTTTTAGGCCGCCTAAGGGTAGTCGCACAGTCTAGTCGAGCTGTCAATTCAATAGAGGCTGCTGCTGACGTAAGAAGCGAGCCGCATTTACTGACGTCATCAGAATTTTTTGTATAGAAATATGACTGCGGCGCGTACGGCGTGGACAAGTGTGCGATCAGGATAAAAGTGATGGGTTAGCTACTAATTATTATAAGCCTTTTTTTTCATCTAGCCCCAAAGTAAGCAGAGCTTGTGGGTACTACATGGCTCATATTTTACTTATATATACTTTTTGTTTGTTCATAAATATTAAACATAGAAAGCACCCAAACCCGAGATAAATATTTTAAGATCATACAAACATTTGTTCTGCGGCGGGGATCGAACTCGCTACCTTCTGCGTTGCAAGCGAACCTTCGCTCACTGCGCTACCGAGGCCGTTATGATTGACTATTAGCCTCACATTGATATTTTTGGATGTGATTTATAACAATATATAATAGATACCACTAGCTCTACTCTATTTGTTTAATGTTTCATTATAAACTAAGTTTTTTTTTAAACTGAGCACAGTTAAGCTCACCTTGTTCGCTGGCTTGATGAGTAAAAGTAATGCTGTATTTAGGAAACGCCGTATTAAATACACCCCTATTTTTTATTTATCAAAAAAAATTCAACATGGTCTCGGTGTCTGTTACTGATCACATTTATGTAGTTAAAACTAAAAAAAATAATTTAACCTTAAAGGAGACGAGACGAGTCAGACATGGATTTATGATAGCTACTGCGGTTTTACTGACTTTTTTTATTTTATTTTATAGTACTTATTTGTACAGCTTTCATAAAATTTTGTTCGGTTTTGTTTGCCTACAATCCTCGATAACTTTGTGATAGTTAAATAAAAAAAGTTCTGACCATGCCATTATCATTTTCTGCATCTGCTGCAACTGTCCTTAAATTTTTTGGTAGTCATAAAATAGCGGTGTATATTTTATTTTATTATTCACCTACATTCCCTAGAGAGCCTAGCTCTGTTATTCAGCATTCTTATTATTTTAACACCAGTTGAGACAAAAGGAGCGAAGCGAGCTATCCGTACAATATCGGTAATCGTAGAAAAACAATAGGTTTATATTTATATTTTATTTCGTAATAATATTAATAACAATCACTGGTCTTTGAGAACTCCACATGGCTTGAGTACGAGTTTTGTATTATCATCATCCTGATGATGACAAACAAGAAACGCTCAACTAGGTTTTAATACAATTTACCATCTTACATTATAAGTACATCACATACATACATCACACCACACATCTTACATTATATTAAAATAGTAACATCGAATTTAAGTAACAAAGTTGGCAAGATTTTGCAATACTGTTTGTAAGAGTCAAATTGAAAAAAAAAGTTGTCAAATTATAATAAAAAAATTAAGTAAATAGCACTTGTACCTACATAATAATACTTAATTGTAAATGTTTGCATGAGATAGAGCATAAAACAAAGTATAAAACTAGAAAAAACTAAGTTAATGAGTCGAGGATAATCAAATATTGAATTACTTACGTAATCTAATTCAGAGGAAAAATTTTGACTCGGTTATGAAAAAGCAAAAGACTGATTATATTCAGCAAACACATCCAAACGAGATTCGACAAACACGAATTATCTCTCAAGTACGTATTAGAATAATACGAGTTTCATACCATATAACTTATTTACTTATCCTACTTATTGTTCGTAGACGTTGTATTGTTTCTTGAGGAACGGCGAGTTTCTGTAAGATTTGACTCTGTTCGTGATGTACGGCGTGGCTGTCTGTTTTGGAAAATGGATAAAGCTGTGCACGTTTATTGGGGTGGGATGGCGTATCACCTGTTGTCTGTACAGCACATCTGGTCGAGGAGATGCAGTGTACAAAGCAGGACTGCTTACAGGCGCTGGAGTAACAGCTCTACCCGTATCGTAGACGGGAATTGTAGGCACCACATTAAGAGGCACAACACGAGGAAGCTGTTGTGGTGCCTGACACACTGTCCCTTCTAATAAAGTGTCAAGAGGAGCCGTGTAAATTCTGAAGTTAATGTCGCTGTAATCCAACTCAGCCTCTAGGAAGACCGGCATCCGGTCGGAAATCACCCAGACGTTGCGCTGATCGTCAATCTTCACATCGCAAGGGAACACCAAACCGACATCATCTTTGTCGACCATAGCGATGTTCTGTGGCTTGTGAGGTAAAGTGGACCTCCAGCAACCGATAGCGTTCTGATCGATCAAGTTGAACAGCTGAACACCAGTATCATCCATGACCTTAGCAGTGGTGTGTGCGTCTGGTCCTCGCACTCCGACTACTTGGAAGTCCTTGTAAGATCCTTTAACTTTGCTCTCGTCTCTAAGAATACGAGTGGATACAGCGAATTCTGTGTAACTCGACAGCGGCGAGAAGAAGAGAGTTCTGTATCCGTCAGGGCCTCTGGGAGAGGTCGCGATGCCGAAAATGCCCTCCGCTCCCCATTGGAAGTTGAGACCGGCGATGTTGAAGTCTCCGACAAGAGGATCGGGGAAGAAATAGCTGTGGCTGAAACGCCAGGATCTGTTTTGTTCCCAGGAGTAAGCGATGAGCCCGTATCCAAGTTCGTCGGAGAAGTATGCGAAAGTATCTTCGCAGGTGTCACCCTCATCAAGCACGATGTTCGCGATGAATGTTGTGGAGACAATGTCGTCTGGGCGGAAGACGTAGCGACGGATGCGTTGATCAGTGTTCAAGTCGAACACATGGAGGGCGTACGGGCACAGATTGGTTACGTTGGGATCTGAAAATAGAAAAAAAATATTAGGTGAAAACGAAAACGAAAAAAAAAACACTTTTACTCGAGTATAAAAAAAACAAACAAGTTAACTGCAAGCACGATGTGGCATTGCTTACACAATTTGAACAGGGGCTGCACCGGAGATTTTCCATAGACTGCAGCCGACATTATAAAAACTCTAAATGATGGAAGAACGATGTGAATTTTACCTAATATGTGACATAGCCCCGTGAGTATAGCTGTTACGGGTTGGATAGTAAACCAATAAGAAATTGTTAATCGCTATTTTGCTATACCTAAGTACTATAATTTACACGTTTAATGCCAGATTTCACAGGCTAAGGCAACGTTTACGGACACGCGACGCGTTCGGCGTTTTGACCGTTTGAGGCGGCGGCTGCTGTGGCGCGCGTACGTAAGTAAACACAAATATTTGCAATGTACGGTGACGGTGTGCAGATGGGATTCATGAGTTTAAATTTTGACGTTCCAATTTTGATTTGATGGGCTACTCTATGCAATTCTGTGGCTCCACCTCAAATGACGCTGTCAAACAAACGCGTGCAAAAACGCCTCTCCGAAATAGCACAGTACAACGCCATACATTGGCCATACATTGGTTGGTCGATGCAAAAGTAACTTAGCCAAATGGGGTATAGGGGATCCTTCCCAAATCCAGTGTGAGTGCGGAGCCCCAACACAAAATATGTCGCATCTCCTTTCCTGCCCTTTGTGCCCAACCAGCTGCACCCAGGAAGACCTTATTGCGGCTTCAGATAGGGCCATAGCGGTGGCTTCATTTTGGAGCAAACAAATTTAAAATGTATGAGCACATTGACACGACGAATGAATGAATGAACGCCATACATTTTGACTTACGTGCCGCACCGCCAGACGCGCAGCGTGACGCACCGCCTCTCCGTAATTGTAGCCTCAGTGACAAGATATGACAGCACCCCTGATAGTGTCAAACTTCTCTTATGTGTCCTAGTTTTGCCCACAGGTTTTGCCCCACTTTACGCATTTGACACTTCATTTAATATTGTGACAGGTTCTTGCGTAACCAAAGGAACGTAATTATGCGTATTAAACAACTTGTTTCCGGATATTTAATCTCAGTTTGTTACAGATTAGATTGCATCCATGCGGGATTCATTTCAAACCACTATGGCTACGCTCTAACGAACTGAGCTTCTGGGCAATTAGCAAATTTAGTTACAATCTGCTGGTTGCTGTCAAAGTTGAGTGATATTCTGACAACTTTGTGACGGCAACCTATAGATTTCGTCTCCACGCTATTAAGTCATACGATCTTACTCTATTGGTCTATCAAGAACGTCTCTATACAAGCTTCACATCAAAATACGAAGTCAACGTTTTTTTTGTATTTTTTGGGGTCTTTTTTTTCTCGCGTCGGGACGTCGTCACCCACTCTCAGAGCGTGGTAACAGCATTTTCAATGCTACTTACCGTAGCCATAAGTGCCGACATCTAGCACCCACAATCTGTCGCATTTGTCCGTCTTCACTCGGTACACGGTGTTGAGCCCAGTTTGACAGTTGCCGATCTCGTTGCCCGCGTAGCTGGGGTATGGGGTCAACTTCGGGGAGGGGTCGTAGGGGGCATCCAGGGGTATGTAGTTCAGGGTTGCGGGGATTCCTGAAATCAAAATTTCATTTTTTTAGAAATTAAAAAGTAGTAAAGAAAGGGAAGACTGTATGAGGAGAATGCACTATTTGAACGGTAATAAAGTAAATTCAGAAACGAATCAAAAATATGTTTCAAAAATGTTTCAAACGAATCAAAAATATCAGTTGGACTAAGCAGAAAATGGCAAACGAGGATGAGGTTTCTTTAAGTGTTACGATAAAAGTATCGACTTTTTATGGAAAATGTATCAATCCAACAGGAAACACTCCACACATTGAGAGTAGATACTTAAATAATTATACCCTTTTTACAATTTTCAAAATGGTTCTTGGACTGACGGAGAAATCAGTGAACATAGATGATATAAACAGTGAACATAGTGAACGTAAAAAATATACATAGGTACAGCTGAACAAAGAACACAAAGAACCCTACTTCTTTTTTGATGTAGGCTATGAAATATAAGATTTGTACCCGACATTGCATGGCTCTTCACGGTAATCGTTGTAAAAGAAAAGGAATATCACGGAAAACTTTTTAATGAATGCTTACTGACTTTGAATTTAATGTTATGATTGTGAATTACTTATAAAATTATTGGTATGAAATATACTTAGACAAGATATGTGTCTCAAGGTAAGGTGGAAAATAGTGGAAAATTTAACATTTTAATGGATTTTATTTAGTTTCACTATTAGGTGTATGTGGGTCAAACAAATATCATACGTTTAATTCAAGCCACATTCTGGTTCGATATGTAAATTTGATGTCAATGCACTAAAACACCTTTTAAAACTAATTTTAGTAGTATTTCAGAAACAGTTTTATCTTTCGACATTATACAGTTGAAAATAGCAGTTTTGAGTTCAAGTACATAGAAGTTAGAATTAAAAAAATCGTAACATCATCATTTCCATGCCCTTATCCCACTTATATGTGGGGTCGGCACAACAGGTTTTCCTCTTCCACTTCGCTCTATCAGCCGTCATTATCATCGGTAACAATGATATGAAAATTAGTATTTATGATTTAAATACATCAAAATCATAAAATAAACGCTTTAATTTTGTTTTTATCATACGCATTTAGCTATTTTATGATATTGTTTAACTTTTGACAACGCTACAAAAAATGATTTTGGAAATTGTTCTTTGAGCTGCCACACTACTGTTAAATAATCAGAGTAAATAAAAAAAATACATACTTAATCTACACTAATATTATAAATTTGTTTGTTTGAATTTAATAAATATGCTCCGAAACTACTGGACCGATTTGCAAAATTCTTTCACCATTAGAATCCTACATTATCCCTGATGAACATAGGATATTTTATTACACAAAACGGTGACACCCCTGTGCCTGTGTGCGTGATAGGTACTAACTAATTAAGCGTGTTCATAAATAATATCAGAGAACTCTAGTGTCAGGATAAACCTAACATAGGATTTAAGACACTACTAATCAGAACGAAATGTAATCTTTTTCAATAATAAACGCTTTCTATCTATCCCGGGAAAGTGAAGTTTTCCCGAGGGACCGCGGGTAACACCGCGACGGCCAGCTCCTTCATTATAAGTCGTGTTAAGAAGGCAGAGATATTTCGTTCTACGAGTAGAAAGGTATTATACTACTACTACATTATTTTTTCTGTTCTATGATTATGACATAATCCATGGTTTATAAATTGTCATATCATGCATGACATAAATAACGAAACCCATTGCAAAGTAGCACATACCTTTTCCACTTTATACAATTTCCGATTTCATATTTACGAGTCTCTGGTGCTTTCATTAGCATTATTTTGCTTTAAATCTCTATATAATGCCATTATTTTTCTTTTTAATTTAATTATGTACAAATATTCATAAAATTTGAATATACGTAATTTTATACCACTTATAACTTCCTGTAGATAGGTAAGTAGGTAGGTACCTTTGAGTGACTTACACTATAAATGCGAATGATAACTTCAAATGAATGGAAAACATACGGTACGAATTTATTTCACTTCTTAAGCCAAAGTGCTGGAAGAAAAGATGAGGAGCAACAGGCTAGCATGATATGGGCGGGCATGTAATGAGAAGGAAAGAATGTCATGTTACTAGGAGAGTGCTTGGTATGAATGTTGATGGATATACAAGTAGAGGTAGGCCAAAGAAAAGATGGATGGATTGTGTGAGATGACGGCTGATAGAGGAGATTGGAAGAAGAACACATGTTGTGCCAACCCCACATAATGTGGGAAAAGGGCAAAGAGATGATGATGCCAAAGTGCGAAACATATTTTGTTATTCTGTATGAGCTCAAAATAATGTCAAAAAAGTCTAGTCGGACTAGTTTAATCACAAATTGCTTATTTCTAGCGAATGTGCTTTAAATTACAAACTTCCAGTCTATTAACAAAATTGTGGTCATTTGCTTTGCGGTAACATGCGCATACAGCATCATGGTAACGCAACAGTCAATTATTGAGGTAATTCTATTAATTTGCTTACGTCGAGATGGTGCGCGGATGAAGTGACCAGAGATTTCTAATACAATATTAGTCTCCACACTTTAAGCCTCATACCTATTACTGACTATTGACAGATGTCCATAGAAGCTAAGGTGCATTCCCCAAGAATGTTCATAGAAGCTAAGGTGCAATTCTCCCAAACACAGGGCAACCTAGTTGGGAGTTTGAGATCAGCCATGTACATTGTAAGCTCAATAACAGACTGTAGATAAAAGTACCATGAGATGCCACCTTCCTAACATGTTTGTATGAGCCAAGTTTCGAGGATTACCAATAGAAATAGGTTAGGTATTTACTTTGCAGATACCTTGCATTGTATAGTATAGTTAGTATAGTATAGTTTTAGCACATAAACTGTGCACATGGCTTGTAACTAGTATCATAAGGTTTCTTTTTCCAATAAAGCTTTTATTTATTTAATTATTATTTATTTACACGATGTGATTTTTCGTACGATTTGCTAAGCCCTGCCCATTGAACGTGCCGACGAGCGTCGCGCTAACTATGACAAATCGCAAACGATGAGCGCCACGTGAAAAATTGCCGTGCGATACGATATCGTATGGGTTGAAATCGCATCGTGTAAATGCACCTTAAAATTGTTTGTTTTATTTTAATAGACCTTTTATTTATTATTACATCACGTAGAAAGGTTCATCGGGTTCCAATCTGTTTACTCGCTAGCGAACACCTCTAATTAGTTAGAAGAGACTAAGCCAAAAATGCCATACATCTTATGACACCACATTTAAATATTTGAAAACAACTTATATTATATACACAATTTCCAAACACAAAAAACTGACTATATTTTGTTTGACCTAGTTTGTCGAAATTAATAAGCGGACACACAAATACGTAGGTACCTATCTATTCGTATAAATATTATACCTATAAATTTGAACACCTATGTAAATAACATATCCGTGGGATAATACCAACATGAATGAATAAATAACATGAATGAATGAACTAACGTGATGTGATAGAATGACTAATCTTTATATTGAGAGATTTAACTATCTCTAAATCTAAGAAGATTTAATAACGTATTGATACATATCAAACACCAATTAACGTCAAGATTCTTAGATAAAGTCGAGAGACTGCTAAATTATAGCCTAACGTGACGTCATTTATTTATTTATTTAGAGGTTAATGTGTATTTGTTTATTTACAGAAACTAAGCTACTACAATATGTACATAAAATTACAAAATGCAATCTAAGAATCTAAGAATCGTCGTAGCTATCTAAGAATCGTCTTAAAAAATATCTATAGATAGCTCACTCCCAGTGAGAAGCGTGCCCAAAATACTGGCGGCATTGCCACGCTGAATAATTGCAATGCTGATTTGCAATTCATTTGCCAAAAAAATCATTATTATTCATTTAATAGGTCTACCAACGATTTTTACATTAATATGTGTGGCGTGTGATGAGTGTTGGCGGAGCTTACCAATGAAAATATGTCAATACATACTCTTACAATATTCATTAAGGCATTTGCAGTCATCATCATGATTAGCCTACATATTGCTAGACATTTCATATCAATAATTCTAATTTCATTTCATACTCATATATCAATGAATCTAAGCTGTTTACATTTGGAACCATCTTGCAAACAACGGATCAACGCGTTCCCTCCTAAATAACTTTACTTGGATAATGTTACACATGATGATAAACTGGTAGTACCAGGGTTGGTGAAACTCATGAGTACGGTACTTTGGGTAAGTAAGTTCGTATGAGTCAGTGGCCAACTCTGGTGACGGAGTTTTTAGGCCGCCTTAAGGCCTCGGTCATGGCTTAACGACTTAAATAGCCGGGACCGACAATTTAACGTGCCCTCCGAAGCACGGAAGCGCTCAGATGAAAATGCCACTGGCGGTCACCCATCCACTTACAGACCGTTTCGAACGTTGCTTAACTTCGACGGTCTATCAAGAACGACTAAACAAGCACGACCACAAGCGCTTCACTTTGGGTTTCTGAGGATATGTCCTCCGATGGTAAAAAAAACTCTACTGCATTGCGTGCGACAAATAAAATCTATTATCTTAATGTAGGCATTAGTAATTAGCAGTAATTTATTAACCTCAAACATATTTGTTCTAGTGGGCGTGACGACGTCAAGGACAATGACCTAGTTATTCGATTTCGGTTTTTTTAAGTTAATGTAGGTTAGGATTTACCATTTTAATGTAGGTTACCACATGTAGGTTAGGATTTACCATTTTAAAGTAGGTTGCCACATGTAGGTTAGGATTTACCGTTTTTAGAGATATAGATGACACAGCAAACATTATTTTTTCAATAGATTGCGCCATCCCTGCGTTTTGTGCTATACAAGTCATTAATAAGCACTAACGACTTGTATCAGCACAAAATCAGTCAGTCAATCCTTGATGATCCTTTAAACATATTAGTGTCAGTGAAGTTTTTAAAAAATCTTAAAATGTTGATGATAGTAAAAATAGTATCAACAAAATTTTCAGATTTTTTGATCAAAAAGAGAAATATAGTTTTTGATAACACAAGAAATCCTTCGATCGAGACTATGTGACGCTTGGGTATTCTACTAAAATTCAAAAGTTTGTGAGGTTTATATTGTAAGCATATTTGCTACTATGCTTAATTTGGCACCGAGGTATTAGTGTGGAAAAGAACATAGGCGCTTTTTATCCCGGAGTATAAGGCAATACTACTCAAAAATCGCAAAACATAGAGCAAAAATCGAGGATTTGATGACTGTGTAAGAAATGAGTGAGTGTTGAGATGACGACGGGTGGAGAGAATGGAAGAACACATGATGTGCCGACCCCACATAGGGCAAGGGCAGGAAGATGATCATAATGATACGCATGTTTTATAATGACACGAATATCTCAAAAAATGCATTGTTTCCCGACGCTCTATAAATCAAGTCTACAATGTAAAAATTATAATGATGTCAGTCATTTTGTTTACCTTGTGTATTGCCTTGGCTTAGGATTTATTACGGCGTTGCAATTACTTTTTTATGATTATAAACTGGCGTATGTTAACAAATGGGCTACATTAAAAGCCTAAGTATTTGTTTCATTAAATTATTATACGAAAGATGTTGAAACGTCAACACGCAGATCTGTTGGGCAATAAATTGTCTAACGATAAAAAATTTAGAAACGAGACAGTTTGTACTGATGGATTTTCCCAATATTTATTTTATGTCCAAATACACTGACTATCGATATTTTCGAAGGGTCAAATACTGATATTTTCAAAAGATTTTGAATAAGTACCTAAAATATATTCAAGAGTTGTAGTTTTGGCAACAGTTAGAGTTTTTAAAACGCCTTTTCTTTTCAATGTCTAAGTAAAAATTAACTTTGGCTAGGAAAGTAAGGACTGAGACCCAATCTTCAGTTATTTGTTGGGCAAAGCGCCATTGACGCGCACCTTGCACACACTCAATCGAGTTGCCCAAACGATTGATATTTTTCACTGTTCCCTGACCGATTTCGTAAGGGCTACACTGTATGTTTTATGTTACTTGTAGGAATTAATTGTATTTTGTGACTGATTTATTTTTTAATTATTAATATTATTATTACGTGATATTTTTGACAATGTATTAAGATTTATGTTTTGGTTTATTGACTTATTTTATGTTTACACTTATAATTTTTTAAATATGAACTTTAGAATTTAGGATATGACTACGCTATTGCATTGGGGGCACCCTGTTATGATAGTGTAAATATGAGAAATAAATAAATAAATAAATAAAATAAATAAATAAATTTGTCAAAATTTTGGACATGATAATTACGGATTTCAGAAATATTCCATTTGTGAATTAACAAATGTTACTGTTGCTGACTGTACGTGCAATAGTTATTCGATGTACCTTTATGATTTCGGGTGATGTTTGAGGTTACCTTTTTTTTTGCACGATTTTATAAATCGTATGAAACAGGTAAATCAAGTTAAATAATGAGTGAAGTGAATTCAATTGTTTCGCACAAAACCCATAAAAAATAAAAATAAACTAATTTTTGTATGACTTTTAAGCAAGTCGTCTGGGGTATTCTTTGAAGACATAACATTCTGACATATTTCCTTTGTTCTTGGTAGATTAATGCATTTGATAGTGGCCAGAAAAACTTGAAAAATATGATGTAAAGTACATTTTTTTTACCTATACGACTACATGGTTCTGTGAGTACAGGTAGACCTCGCAAATAATATTGAAAGGTGCTTTGAATTGTCCAATAGGCTTACCTACCTATGTAATTTTAAGCAAAAATAAATAAAAAAATAGGGATAATCCCTCAATTAAAAATCACGATGACAATTTTTTTTGATAAATCATACAACCTAGGTTGTGAGCCAATTTTCATCAAAATCGGTTGAAAAAAAATAAATAAATTTTTAAGTATGAGAGATAATCTAGATAATGATAATTTGTACCAGTTTTTGCCAGTGTGCATAAAAAAATTTACAGAACTAATTTTCAAACATACGTTTGAGCTACCGACTTCGGCTCCATAGCTTTGATAATGAGAAATAATCTTGTCATCTTTAGACTTTTAAAGAAAAATCTTGATGATTGGGTTCGATCCCCGCGGCGGGACCAATGTTTGTATGATCTACAAATATTTGTCTCGGGTCTGGGTGTTTCTATGTATAATATGTATGTATTTACAAACAAAAAGTATATAAGTAGTATATCAGTCATCTTAGTACCCATAACACAAGCTCTGCTTACTTTGGGGCTAAATGATGCTGTGTGAAAAGTCCAGCATTATTTTATTTTATATATTTTTTTATTTTATTATTGATAACCAATCGGATTACTTAAGCGGATATTTTTTGTGTGCAAAGAAAATGTAGAAATGTATAAAAGACCTTATAAGTGCATAAAGGTAAACACTGTTTGCGCGATATCCTTCCTATGGTAATTTTAATAAATGCCCATCTCCCTTATTCTGACGTTTCTGCAAGCTTGAGTTCCTCCGACGGAACGGAATTCCGTTTACGCCTTAATTTTTGTATAAATTATTAATAAATACCTTATTTACATGCGTCCGTTATCCAATTTAGACAAAAAAGTCAAGAAAAACTTACGAGCCTTACTTTGTCAGAATAGCACACTAAGCTGCTAAATAAGCTATTATGATAATTTTTTGACGACCTCTGTGGCGCAGTGGGTGAAAGCCCGCTTGGGACGCAGAAGGTTGTCGATTGGATCCCCGCCGCGGGATAAATGTTTGTTTGATCTGCAAATATTTATCTCGGGTCTGGGTGTTTCTATATGTATTTACAAACAAAAAGTATATATGTAAGTAGTATATCAGTTATCTGGTTCCCATAGCACAGGTTTTGCTTAGATTGGGGCTAGATGATGCTGTGTGAAATGTCCAGCATTATTTATTTAAATAATTAACCGAAAATTTATTTAAAAGTTGAAACTAAAAAAAACGATTAGGCTCAAGTCATACCGAGCTTGCAGCGGCCGGCAGCGAAGCGTTTTAAATACAAAACGCTTGACTGGCTATAAAGACATTGCTGTAATAACAGCCAATGATGATAATGTGTGCATTGTCATATAAATAGGTGCATTGTCATATAATAGGTAGTCAGCGTCACAGCTTCAGATTTCCTTCACTATCAATCTCAGTCAGTTGATTATATTTCAATTAAATTTCAATTTATTCATAAAACTTAGTACATAAAATTACAATTATTATAAATAATTTACATCAAACCCCGCACTAGGCTAGGCCTGTATCGCGGCAGTTCGAGTGTAATTTGTCACTTTGCACAAGTTTTGCACTCAAAATTGTCGCAAAACAACTGATCGATGGAAACCGCATTCGCGAGTAGGAGATGATTAATGATAGGAAGTTGGGGCGTGGCAACTAAGTGATTATGAAATGAAAAGTCTTATCAAAATTTTGGATTTCGACGGGATTCGAACCCGCACGTTCACTAGTGAACGTGTAGATGGCGCTAATCGGTCGCTCAACCGAAATATGAGACTTATCGAAGATTTGGACATCGACAAGTAGGATTTCGTGGCCGAGCGGTTAGGCACTCCGGCTTTAGGAGGATCGTCTGATCGATGCGGGTTCGAATCCCGTCGAAATCCAAAATTTTGATAAGACTTTTCATTTCATAATGAAATACCAAGTGTGGATCAGCACTATAAAACAATTACAGAAATTATAGATTTAGCTAAAGCGACATCTCTTAGTCATTTGATTCTGAATGTAATTTCAGACAATGAGCATTAGTTCACTAGTGAACGTGTAGATGGCGCTAATCGGTCGCTCAACCGAAATATGAGACTTATCGAAGATTTGGACATCGACAAGTAGGATTTCGTGGCCGAGCGGTTAGGCACTCCGGCTTTAGGAGGATCGTCTGATCGATGCGGGTTCGAATCCCGTCGAAATCCAAAATTTTGATAAGACTTTTCATTTCATAATGAAATACCAAGTGTGGATCAGCACTATAAAACAATTACAGAAATTAAGTGATTATGGTTTCAAAACTTTTGGTAAGTATGTTTTATAAGACACTACGAGATTCTTGCTACACTATTACTACTAGGATACCTTCTAAAATCAAAGCATTCAAAACATACCTAAGCTTAGGCCTTTACATCTATATTAGATGATTTATACAGCGTCCCGAGGCAACCTATGCCTACACTCAACGTGACGCTGTACCTGGGACATTGTTTGAGATGGAATAGGCTTGGCCTTAACCATCCTCTCAGCTTAATCGGCCTGGCCCACAGTAAAGACAACGTCAATACGTGTGGAGTTGACTAAGCTGCTGGTTTCCTCACGATGTTTTCCTTCACCGTTAAAAGCTCGTGTTAAAGTGCATATAAATTATCAAAACCACCTACACCAACAAAGTATTTAAAAATTTCTTGAGATTCACATTAAAATCTGAGGTTTACGAAAATTTTCTCATCATTTTGCAGCTGCTATTATCAATTTTCCGCCCTAATACTCATAAGTACTCCAATGGGAGTTATTTTACAAACTCTTGTTATGGGCTTTTAGCTTTTATGGGCCTAAGTCATGGCTTAACAAAGTAGCCAGGACCGATCATTTAACTGAACTTATATTAAGTAAGTTCGTTTAAGCGAGTGGCCAAATCTGGTGACGCAGTTTTTAGGCCGCCATGTACCCTTCGCCATGGTCATATAGTAAGTAAATAAGAATTATAAATTTTTGCGTACCTTCTCGCCACCTAGGCACACTAACAAACAGCTTGTTCCTCCATCTCTCCATACCCACAGGCAGAGCGTTCTCAGGTATCAGAGCCCCAGACTGAATGGCCTGCTGTCTGGAGAAAGCATCAGGATAGTTCCAGTCCAACACGTTCCATGAGAACAACTCCTGAAGCTTCACAGCTGCTGATGCGTACGATGCCAAGGCAAGAAGTATGACAAGTTTTGTTGTCATTTTTAACTGGAAATAATAAAGTCACGTTTTCTCAGATCTCATCTAAAAAGCTAGCCTAAAAACGTGTTTGTTGCACGGTTCTTCACGGTATTGGTCGCGAAAGAACAGGAGTAGATTCACCTAGTTTTCAAAACGTGATCCCAGTGGTCCACCTAATCTCAGAATACTGAAAAAGGCTTTTTGACTTTGACTTCTCGTAGGGGTAGGATAGGCTCTCTCTATGAGTCTTCTATAGATACACAGTCAACTAATATTGGTCTATCATAATGTTAAGCTCTACCCGACGTTAACTCCAAGAATACAAAATCAAGACTTATTACAAGTCTAACTGGTCTTTATCATTGTGATGCGCAGATAAAGTTCCCAAAAATCGAGCTTCCTCAAGATGTTGAGTTCACACGACAATGCTCTGATGCACAACACTTTAAGATCGCTATCCAAAATATGCAACGTAGTATTCTTCACTATTTCACTGAAAAGTTTTCGTTTATGCATTCATTTCAAATACACACACACATTTTACCTAATTATAATAATTATCTATAGATGCGTATCAGTTATTGATTTAAGAGTTCGTGATCAACAATTCTTTAATTGCTCTTCTACGTAACGTGCGCAATTTTTCAAACGTTATCTACATTTCATCATCATAATCTACAGCTTGTCACCCACTGCTGGGCACAAGCCCGCTTAAACGCCACTTCTTGCCTCGTGCTTCATCCAGTTTTTCTCTTGCATGGCCACAATGTCATCCATCATCATGGCTACATTTCTGGCTACAATCTATATTTCACATGATGAAAATTCTTTATCTACTAATAGTTTGAATACGAAAGTTTGTCATTAAACTTTGTATATCACACCAATATCACAAATCTTTGGACATTTGTCGTTTGTCATAAACTAACGAACACGTAGGCGGACCACAGGTAACACAGCAAAACGTAGCTAGTCACAGATAATTTCACTTATTAATAAAAACCTTTTTTTTTTTTTCAAATACGATTTTTCTAGGTGTCACAATTTCATTTTTTTTCACAAATGTTTTTAAACTCCTTGCACTAATTTCATAAAATTATTTTTTGAAAATATTGCATAGATTTAGTACCGTTTTCGTCAGAGGGCCAAGATCCACGGCGTCTCGGTTTCGACTGAGCCAACACCAGCCACCCCTACCTTAATATACCACCACGCAAGAAACCGGAAAACCAGAATCAATGCCTATGGTTTGGAAACCAAATTCTAATTATCGAATTGCAATTCAGATCACTGTGTAGTATAGTAACTTTCAATTTTGAGAATACCTATGATTTTTGACTAATACTTATTAAAATAAAAAGAAATAAATAATGCTGGACATTTCACACAGCATCATCTAGCCCCAAACTAAGCAAAGCTTGTACTATGGGAACAAGATAACTGATATACTACTTAAATACCTTTTGTTTGTACATAAAAACACCCAGACCCGAGATAAATATTTGAGAAAACCTTGTACTTAGGCAACACCAGTAACGGGCAATATTAAGATTACATTGGGCATTTACTAGTGATTTCGTGACTCATCAATTTGTAGGAGACTTGAAACAATGTGAGTCTAAGTATATTAGGGTAGGTCATGTCCTCCGTATGCAATCTAGACAGCTGGGCCAGTAGGGTGACTAGTTCGATCCCGGTGGAAGGCAGATGACTCTTGGACTATGACGCGACAAACAACTCAAAAAATTACACCTCCCTTAAGTAATTAAACCGTTATAGCCAAGCTTTTTGTGGAAAGCATGAGCATGTTAGGCTCTTCTTCATCTCAGCACTCATTTCTTTCAGGACAGGATCACGAATCTCCGGTAGACATTCTCGTAGATCAAACCGCACAAATCGATTGATGATGTCTAAAGGTGCATTTACACGATGCGATTTCAACCCATACGATATCGTATCGCACGGCAATTTTTCAAGAGTAAACGCTCATCGTATGCGATTTGTCATAGTTAGCACGACGCTCGTTGGCACGTTCAATGGTTCAGTTCAACTGGGTTCAGCAAATCGTAGGTACGAAAAATCACATCGTTTAAATGTACCTTCAGGGGGTAGAATAGATTAGAAATAGAATAAAAAAATACTTTATTGCACACCACATAAAAAATAAACAAAAAAGAAAACTAACAAAACAAACAAAAAAAAAAGAACTAATGTAATCTAAACAAAAAAAACTAAATGACATACAATCGGCGGTCTTATCGCTAAAAAGCGATCTCTAATCAGAGATACGTCCATATATTTGGCACGTGCCCACATAATGATGTAGTACTTCATATGACAGGTGGCAAGCTCGTAGCCACCCATTTGAATAATCATTTTTTTAATATTCATATTCTAAATGACATAATATTATGCAATACCTTAAAATATTCGTTGCGACTTCTAATAAGGCAAGTTCGGAATATTTTCAAAATCTTACTTTCTAAAATTATAATACGTGGGACAATTTGCAATGTCGCGGTCACCCATCCATTTAAATGATA
Organism: Epirrhoe alternata; assembly: GCA_963565295.1. Classification (NCBI taxonomy): domain Eukaryota; kingdom Metazoa; phylum Arthropoda; class Insecta; order Lepidoptera; family Geometridae; genus Epirrhoe; species Epirrhoe alternata. Next base: position 2,175,341 of record OY751381.1, on the reverse strand, counting down.
GTTGGAAAGCATATTCTTTTCATTTACGTTTAGTCTAAAATTGCGATGTGATTGCAATTGTGTGAATTAAGATATTGCTACTTTGTTTTTAATTTTATAAACCCTGATTGGTCAAGTGGCAAACCAACTATTTGGAAGGAAGGGTTCCGTACCATTATCTAAAAAACGACAAAAAAAACATTTGTTGTATGGGAGCACCCATAAATATTTATTTTTACTTTTTAAACTCATTTTTGTTTTAATAACGGGAATATTATCCAAAACCATTACGCGATCTCGTCCCGTTATTAAAACAATAATATTTATTTTGTTCTGTTTTTTAGTATTTAATGTTACAGTGGCAACATAAATACATCATCTGTGAAAATTTCAATTGTCTAACTATCACGGTTCATGAGATACAGCCTGATGGTTAAAAGACAGACAGACAGACGGACGGACAGCGGAGTCTTAGTAATAGGGTTCCACTTTACCCTTTGAGTACAAAATCCTAAAAAAACCAGCAGCCGTTTGGGAATTACCTTATTTCTGATGTCTGGGAATTACCAACCTACGCACATTTATAATCTCTAAATAGCTTTATTATCAAAGGTGCAAAAAATAGAATTTTATTTATTATATTTACAGGAAACAATGATAAAGAAAATTTAATTAAACTAAAAATAAAAATAAAGTCACCGATCGCAGGTATAGTAGATTATTCACCAAGGGGATAAAGCAGTGTATTATGTCACGGGCGCCATATTGAATCCCAAGCGCATCAAAGGATTCTTTAGTTATCTCGGTGTTTATATGGCTAGAATCCTGAGACAGCAAGGGATTCAAGAGCGCCCAAGACTAACACCGGTATTCACAAACGTTACTATGAGGTCTCATAGTACGCGCGGACGCACAGTGTCCCAAAAACCTATTCATAGATAATACTTGAGTGGCGATCGGCACTATGCGTCCCTTCAAACGAACGCATAGCTAAGGGAGCCAGATAGCTATATTAGACAACGCATAGCGTCAAATAATGACCAGCTTACGTCAAAAAGATTTATATCAGTACTCAGAGTTACTCTAATGTCTACCTATATCCGTTGCGTATTAACGGTTTTTTATATAAAACGACTCTAAGTGCGGCTGTATAATAAGATGTCAGTCAACGAAGTGAAGTACGTAATACAAACGAACCAATCACAGAGCTCTATTCAACGCAGTGCGTTTGCTTAGCTAAGAGTAGTTTGAGTATTGTTTATGAATTGGAAGGCTTGCCATCTGAAACGCACTGAGAAATGCCTTACTTCGCATAGTATTGCTAGTTTACTTAGGCAAGTATTGTTTGTGAATACCGGCATAAGACAGCTTTACAGCTGTCTTAGTCTTGGGCGCCTTACTGTGATGTAGGTCGCAAAACTCACGTTTTGACTGTACGTCATTTTTAAGGCATAAAAACACCGATTTTTTTATTTTTTTTTGATGACAATAAATAGTTTAAGATATTAGTTTATTAGTTATGGAAGTCGAAACACGATCGACTTAATTTGACTCGATAGAAAAAAATCACAAAGTTACCTCTAAATCTTCATCATAAAGCAGTTTCATTTGCTGGATGTTTAATTTTTTTTAATGAAATTTCGTCTACGTGTTCCTTAATAAAAACGGTAGATTTACGGAATTATTTTATTGCAAAAAATACATTTATAAATAACGTTCAGTGTAAAAGGGCGCGGGCCGGCCAGAAAACTTCATGCAGAATACGCTCTGGCGTGAGCGCCAGATCTTATTTCACCTTAATATGCAACACCATTAGATTGCTAAATAGTTTGGAGGCATTAGCAACACTGTTTTCTTATATTTGAATAAATTCTACTTGGTGCAGGTCTCTATGTTAAACATTTTCATAGAAACATCAAAATTCAACTCGGAAGAAAAAGATTAGTTGCCACATTTTATCTTTTTTTTCGTATAAGTTCTATTTGGTGTGGACTCAATAGTCAAAATTTTCATAGAAATGTTGAAGTTCGAAATTCAAACCTCATTACTTATCTGTTCACATGAGGTTCACAGGGAGAAATTAGATTCCATAGTACGTTGTTCCCGCCCGCCATTTTGTTTTTTTGGAGGGAGAAATGACTCACTTTGATGTAGGATGGTGAGACAGAAAAAGTAAGCATTTCGAGCGGGTAGTGTGAAAATATTATTATTCTTTAAGTTACATCTTTAACTACAAAATACTATAACCAATAAATAATTAAAAAGTGTTCATGCTAACTTTAAGTAATTAATCATCATTATATTAAACGTCCGGTCAGCTGTTAATTAGGCGCTAAACGCTCTTAAACATATTTATTTATTTTATCTAATAATCTATGTATTATATTATAATTATAGCCAGTAATTCAATTCAAGGCCGTAAACTTATTGAGACTTCATAAGAAGTCAAGTTTTATTGATGAGTAATGAATTTTCTAGAAAATAAACATCTATTGGTTTCCGATGCGCAAATGAATGTTAAATTGACTGTGACTAATTTATGATAATACAAACAAGCAAATCAAACAAACATGTATTGTATGTAATTTGAATACTAATTTGTATGAAAATTCATGTTTAACACCTTTCAAGAGAAATGAGGCATGAGAGATGCGACGAGTTGTGTTTACCACGCTCACTGGCAGCTCCCGTATAACGCGACCTGCTACTGGTCCGTCACGAGGCCTACTAGACATCGTAATTGTCTCCTCTTTATGACGTGACGAGATTAATTGGATCTCGTAACGTCAGCCGCTTAGAAGAGTTTCTCGCACGCGAGTGGCGAAAAATCGTATGCGCTTATCCCTCGGCAAAACTCGTCATTCGAGTCTCGCCTGCGGTTGTTTACGTTTTGACAGAAACTCGTATTATTCAAGCGATTCTCGAATGCGAGTATGACAGGCCAGCCTCGAAGCATTGGTTTACACTAGGCGAGCATAATATTGCCTAGAAGAAATCGCCGCTCGCATGCGAGAAACTCTCCTTGTGTAACAGCCGCTTTACTTGCAAAAAGAACTCCAGTTGGATAGTGTTGATACGTTTATTGTTTTTTGGTTTTGAAACAGAATAAAATATTTCAAGTTTCACGTAAACAAAACATAAAGGGGAGATTTATTTCTTTTTTATTCACATTTAAAGTTTCACGCTCTCAGATTATACTGCAGATGGCTTTTGCTAAAGATTAACTTGGCAGTTAGGTTTTATACTTCCTTAATTTTACGAGACTAATTATGACAAAACAAGAAATAAAACAAACTTCATAGAAAACAGTACAACCTTGGACGTTCATACATCCTTGTCATCATCATCATTCGTTGCGACTTCTAATAAGGCAAGTTCGGAATATTTTCAAAATCTTACTTTCTAAAATTATAATACGTGGGACAATTTGCAATGTCGCGGTCACCCATCCATTTAAATGATAGTTGGAAAGCATATTCTTTTCATTTACGTTTAGTCTAAAATTGCGATGTGATTGCAATTGTGTGAATTAAGATATTGCTACTTTGTTTTTAATTTTATAAACCCTGATTGGTCAAGTGGCAAACCAACTATTTGGAAGGAAGGGTTCCGTACCATTATCTAAAAAACGACAAAAAAAACATTTGTTGTATGGGAGCACCCATAAATATTTATTTTTACTTTTTAAACTCATTTTTGTTTTAATAACGGGAATATTATCCAAAACCATTACGCGATCTCGTCCCGTTATTAAAACAATAATATTTATTTTGTTCTGTTTTTTAGTATTTAATGTTACAGTGGCAACATAAATACATCATCTGTGAAAATTTCAATTGTCTAACTATCACGGTTCATGAGATACAGCCTGATGGTTAAAAGACAGACAGACAGACTGACGGACAGCGGAGTCTTAGTAATAGGGTTCCACTTTACCCTTTGAGTACAAAATCCTAAAAAAACCAGCAGCCGTTTGGGAATTACCTTATTTCTGATGTCTGGGAATTACCAACCTACGCACATTTATAATCTCTAAATAGCTTTATTATCAAAGGTGCAAAAAATAGAATTTTATTTATTATATTTACAGGAAACAATGATAAAGAAAATTTAATTAAACTAAAAATAAAAATAAAGTCACCGATCGCAGGTATAGTAGATTATTCACCAAGGGGATAAAGCAGTGTATTATGTCACGGGCGCCATATTGAATCCCAAGCGCATCAAAGGATTCTTTAGTTATCTCGGTGTTTATATGGCTAGAATCCTGAGACAGCAAGGGATTCAAGAGCGCCCAAGACTAACACCGGTATTCACAAACGTTACTATGAGGTCTCATAGTACGCGCGGACGCACAGTGTCCCAAAAACCTATTCATAGATAATACTTGAGTGGCGATCGGCACTATGCGTCCCTTCAAACGAACGCATAGCTAAGGGAGCCAGATAGCTATATTAGACAACGCATAGCGTCAAATAATGACCAGCTTACGTCAAAAAGATTTATATCAGTACTCAGAGTTACTCTAATGTCTACCTATATCCGTTGCGTATTAACGGTTTTTTATATAAAACGACTCTAAGTGCGGCTGTATAATAAGATGTCAGTCAACGAAGTGAAGTACGTAATACAAACGAACCAATCACAGAGCTCTATTCAACGCAGTGCGTTTGCTTAGCTAAGAGTAGTTTGAGTATTGTTTATGAATTGGAAGGCTTGCCATCTGAAACGCACTGAGAAATGCCTTACTTCGCATAGTATTGCTAGTTTACTTAGGCAAGTATTGTTTGTGAATACCGGCATAAGACAGCTTTACAGCTGTCTTAGTCTTGGGCGCCTTACTGTGATGTAGGTCGCAAAACTCACGTTTTGACTGTACGTCATTTTTAAGGCATAAAAACACCGATTTTTTTATTTTTTTTTGATGACAATAAATAGTTTAAGATATTAGTTTATTAGTTATGGAAGTCGAAACACGATCGACTTAATTTGACTCGATAGAAAAAAATCACAAAGTTACCTCTAAATCTTCATCATAAAGCAGTTTCATTTGCTGGATGTTTAATTTTTTTTAATGAAATTTCGTCTACGTGTTCCTTAATAAAAACGGTAGATTTACGGAATTATTTTATTGCAAAAAATACATTTATAAATAACGTTCAGTGTAAAAGGGCGCGGGCCGGCCAGAAAACTTCATGCAGAATACGCTCTGGCGTGAGCGCCAGATCTTATTTCACCTTAATATGCAACACCATTAGATTGCTAAATAGTTTGGAGGCATTAGCAACACTGTTTTCTTATATTTGAATAAATTCTACTTGGTGCAGGTCTCTATGTTAAACATTTTCATAGAAACATCAAAATTCAACTCGGAAGAAAAAGATTAGTTGCCACATTTTATCTTTTTTTTCGTATAAGTTCTATTTGGTGTGGACTCAATAGTCAAAATTTTCATAGAAATGTTGAAGTTCGAAATTCAAACCTCATTACTTATCTGTTCACATGAGGTTCACAGGGAGAAATTAGATTCCATAGTACGTTGTTCCCGCCCGCCATTTTGTTTTTTTGGAGGGAGAAATGACTCACTTTGATGTAGGATGGTGAGACAGAAAAAGTAAGCATTTCGAGCGGGTAGTGTGAAAATATTATTATTCTTTAAGTTACATCTTTAACTACAAAATACTATAACCAATAAATAATTAAAAAGTGTTCATGCTAACTTTAAGTAATTAATCATCATTATATTAAACGTCCGGTCAGCTGTTAATTAGGCGCTAAACGCTCTTAAACATATTTATTTATTTTATCTAATAATCTATGTATTATATTATAATTATAGCCAGTAATTCAATTCAAGGCCGCAAACTTATTGAGACTTCATAAGAAGTCAAGTTTTATTGATGAGTAATGAATTTTCTAGAAAATAAACATCTATTGGTTTCCGATGCGCAAATGAATGTTAAATTGACTGTGACTAATTTATGATAATACAAACAAGCAAATCAAACAAACATGTATTGTATGTAATTTGAATACTAATTTGTATGAAAATTCATGTTTAACACCTTTCAAGAGAAATGAGGCATGAGAGATGCGACGAGTTGTGTTTACCACGCTCACTGGCAGCTCCCGTATAACGCGACCTGCTACTGGTCCGTCACGAGGCCTACTAGACATCGTAATTGTCTCCTCTTTATGACGTGACGAGATTAATTGGATCTCGTAACGTCAGCCGCTTAGAAGAGTTTCTCGCACGCGAGTGGCGAAAAATCGTATGCGCTTATCCCTCGGCAAAACTCGTCATTCGAGTCTCGCCTGCGGTTGTTTACGTTTTGACAGAAACTCGTATTATTCAAGCGATTCTCGAATGCGAGTATGACAGGCCAGCCTCGAAGCATTGGTTTACACTAGGCGAGCATAATATTGCCTAGAAGAAATCGCCGCTCGCATGCGAGAAACTCTCCTTGTGTAACAGCCGCTTTACTTGCAAAAAGAACTCCAGTTGGATAGTGTTGATACGTTTATTGTTTTTTGGTTTTGAAACAGAATAAAATATTTCAAGTTTCACGTAAACAAAACATAAAGGGGAGATTTATTTCTTTTTTATTCACATTTAAAGTTTCACGCTCTCAGATTATACTGCAGATGGCTTTTGCTAAAGATTAACTTGGCAGTTAGGTTTTATACTTCCTTAATTTTACGAGACTAATTATGACAAAACAAGAAATAAAACAAACTTCATAGAAAACAGTACAACCTTGGACGTTCATACATCCTTGTCATCATCATCATCTCAGCCATCTATCGTCCACTGCTGAACATAGGACTAGATCGTCTTAACATCTAGTGGGGGGCCGTCCTCTACTGAGATTTCCGGTGCGTGGCGTGGAGTTGAAGTGGTATGTACCACTTCAACTTGCAACTCAACGAGTTATAGAAAGGGCTATGCTTGGTGTCTCTCTATGAGAACGAATCAGAAATAAAAAGATCCGTAGACGCACTAAAATCACCGATATATCTCACAGGATTACATCCTTGTGCAAAAGTAAGTAAGTTCGTATGAGTCAGTGGCCAACTCTGGTGACTGAGTTTTTAGGCCGCCTTAGGTCTCCATCATGGCTTAACGACTTAAATAGCCGGGACCGACAATTTAACATGCTCTCCGAAGCACGGAAGCGCTCTGATGAAAATGCCACTGGCGGTCACCCATCCACTTACAGACCGTTTCGAACGTTGCTTAACTTCGACGATCTATCAAGAACGACTAAGCAAGCAGGTACAGAATTATGCAAAAACATATTCTGATTCTTAATTCTTCAAGGATGCCAAAGACTAATTTTGCCCTTATAAATTAGCTCCATCGTGTTTCTACGCCTTCGTGCAAGACAATCATGATATGACCCAGTGCACTTCATTATTAGATGACCTGGACATAATCTACTATACTTTATCAAGGTACGAGATACGAGTAAATTGAAATACTATGAAAGAATTCGTAAATAATCCGCTCGTAAATAATGATCGTAATAGTTAGTGGCCAACTCTGTTAACGAAGTTTAGGCCGCCTTAAGGCCTCCGTCATGGCTTAACGACTTAAATAGCCGAGACCGACAATTTAACTAGGCCTCCGAAGCACAGAAGCACTCAGAAGCGTTTAGAACGTTGCTTCTTCAACGACCAAGCAAGCATGACCATGAGCGCTTCATTGACCATTGAAGTGGCCGCATAAGCTAAGAGGATGGTTTGAGCGCTGGGCAAGTGGGCAAGCCAATCTCAATGTCCCTTCATCTTCTTGTCGTTTCACTTTGATTTTTGAACCAGTGAAGAGAAAATATGTGAAGTGTGGCTTATAGAGACTGTTTTCGTGCACTACAGCGTCTCTTTAGATAACATAGGTAACCTCTTGTACAAATTATTTAGCAAAAAAAGGAGTGCCGGCAGAAGTGAAACCTTGAACGGTTCTAAACTTGACAACTAAGCCGGTGTCGGTGAGCAGTCACGTGGAATTTTCGAGGCGAATCAAATAATTTTTTCTCATCTCAAAACTCCCAAACGCAACTTAAGAAGTTTTCACTTCAAAAAGAAGAAAAAACAGATTAAGTAATTAAAGGTTAGACAGGGGCACGTCCAAATACGTATACATTATTATGGATCCCTTGGAAGCTATTCACTTTTTTTATATAAAATCCCAGAAAAGTGAATAGTTTCCGAGGGACCGCGGGAAACACCGCGGAGTGCAGTATTGTAGAAATGTGAATGCTTATTATACATCACTGTTATCAAATACTGATAGCATATGCGTGCACCGACACCAGTAACTTGGTATAACTAATTATGCGTCGGAATTCTGTTTTTCCAACAATTATTCAAGGCGTGGTTCTCGGTGCGATAACAAAATCTAGTAAATTTTACGATTTGCGATTTCACAGGGCTGATAATTAATAAAACCGGTCAAGTGCGAGTCGGACTATGATTCGAGGGTTCTGTTAAGATAGATAAGCTGGATAAACAAATAAGTTTGATGTTGAAAGAATGTTCAATCTGTGTGTTCCAAACGTAGCAAATGTGAAAAGAAAATAAAATTTCCAACCCAAAATTTTCAAATTTCCATTTTTTTTCATCGTAAAATAACCCCATGGTATCACCCCAGAAAGATCTTGGGTCTAGTCCAACGCGAAGATGGTACCTGGCGAGTGAGGAAGAACCGAGAGATTGCTGAGCTTGTGGCCGAGCCTAATATCATTGGCGAAATTAAATCACACAGAATACGCTGGCTCAGTCATGTGTTGCGTATGAGAGAGGATCGTGCAGCTGGGCGGGCTTTTCATGGGGTGCCAGTCGGCCGTCGACCAGTCGGCCGTCCGAGATATAGGTGGAAGGATGAAGTGGAGAAGGACCTTCGGTCACTTCAAATCCTTGCACCGGACTGGGTGGAAGCGGCGCAAGACAGAGACCGATGGCGTTCTATTGTGTTGGAGGCCCTTTGGGGTCGATGCGCCAGGATAGTAAGTAAAAGAGATTTTTTTTGTAATTTTCGGAATTTTTTTCTTACGTAATTACCTTCAATTGTATTTTAATGCATACAATCAGAATCGTACAAGAATAGCTAGACTAGACAGGGAACCCTAAAACAGAAAAAAATTAAAACTATTTTGTGGAAGAACTTGAAGTTTTTATTGGCGGAAACATCGCGTTTGTGTAGTTCCTATAAAAATTGCAGATTTCTGTAAATTACATAAGTACATAATTATGTATAGAAACGCTCTATAGATTGCTCTGGCAGTGACTATCAATAAGATATGGTCAAAACACTACTAGTTTATAGAAGAATAGAATAGAATAGAAGTCATTTATTTTGTGCAAAAAAAAGGTTTACAATATTTACGAACTAACTTAACTAAGCACAAAATAAGTCACCAGTTTGTCTTTTGACGACCATTGCGAAGGTTGCGGGTTCGATTTACACCGAGGGGCATTGCTTCAATGGGTGTTTCCTATGTAAGTATATCAATTATGTACGTACATATTTATTTAAAAAAAACAAGCAGCCAGACCATAGAGGGAAACAATTGGATGAGAAGAGCAAAGGGACAACCAGAGTGGCGTTTTAAGCTAGAAACATACTATCGAATGCGGCTGACAGCCGCGATCTGGATAATTATTGTACACTGAACTGTGCAGCAAACTATCGGACAGTCACGGACGTGTCCTTGAGCTTTCGGACGTCCGACAACGATCTGGCGCGCTGGATGTTTTTGTACTGTGCATTTCTTAGGTATGCCGTCTCCGATAATATGTTTCTAGCTTTAGGGAGGTTCATGTCCAGCAGTAGGCTATTATATGCCGATGATGATGATATTACCTCGGCCCGGACACGGCCCGGCTTGAATAAAATCATCCAAAATGTAGAGATAATTCGTTATGACAGAATGCGGCCGCAAATCTTCGCATTCTTTGATAATTCTAGCATAATTCAAAACGTGCTAATCGTATTATGATCCGCTTCTAAGCGCTTGTGGTCGTGCTTTCTTATTGTAGAAGTTAAGCAACGTTCTATACGGTCCATCAGTGGTCACCGCCAGTGGCATTTTCATCTAAGAGCTTCCGTGCTTTGGAAGCCATGACGTGGCCTATTGCTGAAAAAAACAGTCGCACTCCGGGAGTGTCGTGCCGACAGAAGTGAAAACTTGAACAATTACGTGTGTATTTTTTGAATTGTCACCGGGCGCACGGCGGGCAACGCCGTGATAAAGGTTCTGTACCGTGTTTAGTCACGGAGTTGAAAACTAGATGGCGCTGGTGGTAGTGTCGGTAACCCTGTCAGTCTTAGATTTTCCCCATTTCAAAAATGCCCAATGCGCCTAAAGAAGTTTTCACTTAAAAAATAAAAGCTGTTCATTGATTTTTTAAAATGAATGACTTCTTTAGGCAGTTAGCATTGACAGCTTTCATCGAAATAAAATTAATTCGACCCATTTTAATATTTTTGACCATGTACACAATCATAAAAGCATTATTAATCACTAGTAAGTGACCGGATTTCCGTGACCACGTGTTTATTGCTCTAGAAATAATCACCTACTCGATCACGACTCGTGTAGGATACCCTAAGGTACGGTTCGTGTTTATGATCTTTTGGTCCCAGGAAGCAGAGCTGTATTAGTATTTGTATTAGTTTCTAGACGCACACAAGCATAGTTCTATAGTTAGCCGTGAAATATCCATTAAAAAATAAAGCGGTCTCCCAGACCGCTATAAGGTGGTTAAAGGTTAAAAATTCGGCGCGTGCGGCTCGTCTCTGATGTGCGACCACCTTTATAGCAACCAAAATAATTATACACAGAAAAAACCAAACCAAAGTTTAAAACCAAGCAAAAATTATCCCACAGTGGGAATCGAGCACGCAACCTGCGTCACAAGCGGGCTTTTGCTCACTGCGCCACACCAGGTCATCACTATGCAATGATAGATAGATAGATAAACACTTTATTGTACACAGAAGAAACATAACAGGAACACAAAATAATAAGTAGGTACAATGGGCGGCCTTATCGCTAAAAGCGATCTCTTCCAATGCAAATCAATTAGCAATGCATCATCATCTTCTTGCCCTTGTCCCACTCTATGTGGGGTCGGCACAACATGCATTCCTCTTGCATTTCCCTCTATCAGCCGTCATCTCAGCACTCACTCCTTTCTTACTCATATCATCCATCTCTTCTTCGGCCTACATCTACTAGTATATCCATCCACATTCTTACCAAGTACTCTTCTGGTCGCATGACATTCTTCCCTTCTCATTACTATCGTCAATACTTGTACGCACTATGCAGTGTGAAGTCTACTAGGTAACTTGTTTACGTTTATGTTTGAGTCAACAAACTATTGGGTAACATTTTATTTGAATAAGCTTCTACTAATGAAGTTGCTTTTAGGATTTATGAAGTTGTAAAACTGAACTAAATATAATGATTGAAATGACCTCAGCACTAAGCACTGGACCACCCAGACTTAGTCTTAATAAAAAGTCACAATCACAGTCGATTACCCATTGGCTCATTGGCCCATTGTTGCACATTAATTAAGAACTGTTTTTGTTACTATTGTGTTTCTTTCTTTTTGGTGTACAATAAAGTAATATTCTATTCTATTCTCATTGGCTCAGTTGGCTAGAACGTCACCACGTATCAAAAATTTCACCCGGTCAAGTTCGTGCATTACAATGTTTGGAATGCATTTTAAAATATTCATGCAATATTCCGCAAGAATCGACTAAATATTTTTTCTTTCTTCATTCTTTCTTTCTTCTAACCATATGTCACGGGAACTGTATTATTTAAGTTCAAATAAGAAATAAAAGAATAATTTGTATTACAGTTTTGCTAAATACTTTCTTGGCAGAGTTCATTGGCCTAGAAACGTGAAGGTGCACTAGTTTACTGCTTAGAGCGAGGCCGATCTCAATTTGGAGATATTGGGTGTAAAACAACTATCATTCAATCTTTTCTAAGGGTCACCCAAGACTCATGCGAAAATTCCCGGAAACCAACGACGGTGTTTCTGTCTTTTGAACAGTTAGAATCCGCCGGGTAGTTTCTGATAGCGATTTCAACGGCTTTCTGACGCATTAAAATCTCTAACACTCTCTAATAAGGGTTGTTTAATAATTGGGATCGTAGTCGGTAATGTCAGTATCATCATCATCATCATTAGCAGCTCAAATGATAGCCCACTGCTGAACATAAGCCTCCGCCCTTTGACGCCACTCCAATCGGCCCTGTGCTGTCAGTATAGTCCAAAACTACTGGAAGAGATCGGAGACTCACAAAAAAGGACGATGTAAAAATCACAAAGCTCGTCGCTCATTTTCGGTAGTAGTTGTATTGCACCCTATATTAATATGATTGGCAAAAACATTTTTGAAAATCAGAAGGTTAGATTGCATTTTTTGACCCTGAGACAAAACATGGCCTGATTAGTTTGCTTTTGAAAATTACTTTCAAATCCGGCACGCATGATTAATTAGAGGTTAGATTTTATCAGATTTTCAAAATACATGCGCAAACCGGACACGTCACATAGAGGAATTATATGAAAAATGCGTGGCAAACATTAGAACCTTAGATGATCAAACGCGGCCGCTATTAGAACACTCAATTGAAGCTTGCTCAATGCCCAGCTATCACAATCTCACGCTTTGTGGGCAGTTCGTCTCTTTTTAAAGGTGCATTTACACGATGCGATTTTTCATACGATTTGCTAAGCCCCACCCGCAGAACGTGCCGACGACAGTCGCGCAAACAATGACAAATAGCATACGATGAGCGTCCACACGATATCGTATGGGTTGATCCCATCGTGGAAATGCACCTTCATTTCTCTTCTTAGGTAGAAAGTGTCTGCCCACAAAGAGTCAGATAGTGATAGATAGGCAAGGCTTAACTAGTAGTTTAAATCGTGTCGCAAATCCAATGATTTTATCCCATTTATTTATCTCGGGTCTGGGTGTTTCTATGTATATGTATGTATTTACAAACAAAAAGTATATAAGTAGTATATCGTAGTTACCTGGTTCCCATAGTACAAGCTTTGCTTAGTTTGGGGCTAGATGACGCTGTGTATAATGTCCAGCATTATTTATTCTTATATAATTGAAAAATGCCCAAAGCGCCTAAAGAATTTTTTACTTAAAAAAATCCACATAGTATGAAATTCTGTGTTGGAACTAGTTTCTTATCAACAAAAACTTTTTCAAGTTAAAACCAAATAGACTACAACTAGAGTAAAAAGTTACGATACAAATGTGGTGTAAACAAGTCGTTTACAAACGAGCAACTAAAGTTGCTGGTTGAAGATTGACATGTATGTTGCACTTGAAGCTTTGGTTACTACGAGTACAAATAATTGTAGCAAGAATTTTTTATTAAAACAAGTCGTTCGCGTTCTTTTAGTAAAACAATATTTTTTTAAACTTTTATCGCGTTTGATGTTAAAAGAGCTTTGAATCTTTTTTTTACATATACGCTACAAAAAATGTGGAACGAATGTATTTTCAGGACAGAACGAACTTCTTCTACGCTTTTTTTACATATACGCTTCTTGAACGCTACATTCTTGAAAATATGAGTGTCTTTAGATCAAGAAAATAAAAAGGTATCAGGTGAAACACTGATCGACAAAAGGATTAACAATATAGAAGACAATTTTGCCGTTTGGGACAGGTACGGTCGCAGCCTGAAATTTTGGGGGGGTCACTACAATAATTATAAAAAATGTCGAGTGAAATTAGACTTTATTGCACAATACTCAAGGTTTTTCAAATCGACGTGAACGATTTTGAGGGGGGTCATGTGCCCTGTGACCGCGTCGGACCACGTCTGGCTTGGTGTGAACGCAAACGCAAAGCTGTAAATGAAACAGATATTAAATTGCCCGTCCACAAGCGCCACTAATGAGTTGCTATGCAGAATTAATCTAGCTTGTTCTGATATCAACATTTTCCACTAACAGCATCGAATTCGTAATTTTCACGCATCGTTTGTTGTTACACCCATGTTACAATACCAGTTGAGCCCCGTGTTACCTGGTGATACCCCATTTTAAATGGGCTTATTTCTATTTTGTGAATGCATTTTGATAAAACAAAAAATGTTAGTTACAATACAACATGAAATTGCAAAATCTGAGAGGCCATTTACGAAGAAAGCACAAACACACAAACAGACAAAAAGTTAAACATACATAGAATCGGGTTCCTTTGCATTAAACATGTCATCATCATCATCCACAACTGGGTATAGGCATCCCTAAGCTTGTGTCATCCACCACGATCTTTTGCCAATAATGTAAATTAAGGAGACGTGCTCGACTTTATATTTCGTCATTTGTAAAATACGCGCAAATCTTTAGGCCTTAAACATGTTCACCTCGTCAACCTTGTGAGCAAACTATTTTAAAAAAAATTCAGTTTTAATTAGTTTTTGATAAATCAAGGTAAGTCACGAATCAATTGACCGGAAAAAATATACGATTGTTGACTCACCTCGTCACTCCCAAATGTGTCACCTTAGTACAGTTAGATACTTAGATAATTCTTTATTGTTACACCATGATATAAATTACAAAATTAAAAAAACTCAAGTCTATATTCAGTGGCATAATGGGCGGCCTTATCACTCAGAGCGATCTCTTCCAGGAAACCTTTGGATGGACTGGATAGAAGAGAACGAGAGAGGAGGTGGTGTTACAATAGCTATAAACAAAAACTTAATTATAAATAACTAGCAAACCCAGCGAACTCCGTTTCGCCACCAAAAATTTTTCCTGAATTTTCTTTGCTTTAAACCTCACGGAGCCCGAGACCTTTCCAACGAATGCAAAACCGTGGAAATCGGTTCGTGCGTTCTGGAGTTATAGCGTCAGGAAGGAAACCCCGACTTATTTTTATATAGTAGATAACAATATAAAAAAAAACCTACAAAAAATTAAAAAAAAACAGTGGCTAGATCTCTACATACTTAAAATAAAATACTACAGTTATTATATGTTTATCTCTTAAAGGGGGTTGGTCTTAATTGTGTGTGTAGCTGCACATGCACGTTGCTTGTGTGCGTAAGCTCATGAACGCTCCATAGACGAATGAGCTCTTAGTATCGCTTACGCACACAAACAAATCTACACACTAAAGCAAGACCAGCTCTTTGTAAGATAGAACAAAATGTAGCCTCATTTAATATTACAAAAATGAAAGGAGCGAAGTTTGTTTTCTAATGAGATACGTAGGAAGTGTGTTGACCTAGGTCGTGGTTGTAACCTTCACGAATATAAAATAGCGGACCGGTAGACTATTCGTATTTGATTGCGAAATTAAAAAAATAACAGCGTAACTTATTTAGGTAGGTATTTATTTCTTATAATATTGTTTAATTGAGAAATGAAGTCTTATCAAAATTTTCGATTCCGACGGGATTCGAACCCGCAACGTTCAGACGATCCTCCTAAAGCCGAAGTGCCTTTTATATTAGGGTTCGAATCCCGTCGGAATCGAAAATTTTGACAAGACTTATCATTTCTCAATAAAATACCTAAGTTAATTGTTTAATGTTGGAGTTATTCGTTTTCTATTTAATTATACCTAAATGACCGGGATTACTATCCCACTCAAAGGCTCCTTTTCTTTGTCATACAGTCATTAATAGATGGGTTTTTTACTTTAACACAGTGGCATTTTCATCTGAGCGCTTCCGTGCTTCGGAGGGAACATTAAATTGTCGGTCCCGGCTATTTAAGTCGTTAAGCCTTGACAAAGGCCTTGAGGCGGCCTAATAACTCCGTCACCAGAGTTGGCCACTGACTCGAAGTTACTTACTTTTTTTTACTTTATGGCCAATTTTTCGCGAATATGTTTATCGCGCTGAAATTTTTCTGAAAACTAATACCAAATAATTTACCATCTCGTTCACCTCTCTCGCATCAACAAAATCACTAAAATCGAACGAAGCTACCAGTTTTTCAAACCAAAACGTATTATAAACTTCAAAAGCATTATGATTACGACATGTATAATAGAGGTTAATGGATAACAATGTAATGAAATCATATTTAATTGGTTAGCAATTATTTCATTTTAACCTTATCATAGATCTTATAATGACACACGTTGTGAGAATTTAGGAGCTCGTACTATGAAAAGCGACCTTCTTGGATATCCTTTACTAAGTACTGCTACTACTTAGTGTGTACGTGCAGTTTGTAAAAAAACGGCAGACTTAGTAAAATGTTCTTCGCATTTTTGTATGAATATGCTTAAAATGTTGGACTATACTGCTGATTATTTCCCAGATCTTAGGTCCTGAATATCACAATACTTCAGTTAAAGGTGCATTTACACGGTGCGATACGATTTAGCATCGCTCGCCAATTTTTCCATTGTGAACGCTTATCGTGTCTTAGTAAGTGCGACAGCCGTCGAGGTGCATTTTTTTAAATCTTTTAATATAATGTGCAGCCATAAACAACACTATTTGATGTCTGAGAATTATGTCTAACTGAGAACATTTAGGCTTCGAGAGGAAAGTTACTACACTAAAAAAATACACTTTGGGTATACAGTTAACCATAAGTGTCGCGACACTGCAGTGTTTTCAAGTTCCCTATGACACATCAGCCGAAATTACGTCGCATTTTCGCGTTTGAAATTACGACCGAAACTTCAGCTGCTAAACTTTCAGCTCCGAACCTTCGGCTAATGTGTCGCTTCACTAAATCCGTGTCTCCTGCGACCAAAAATAACAAAACATTCTAACAAAACACGTTCCGTCCGCCTTGGATAACATTTTACATACAAAAAAGTTAGACCACGTCCATATTTTGTTCGATGTTAGATGTTAGGAAACACAAAAACAGTGTAGCAGGAGACCCGGCTTCAGTTTAAAAAAGTTTCTATGTGGCTGCTACCGCTGCAATACGGACGCTTTGCCATCACCATTCAAAGTTCCTCATATTAAAGTGCGTTTATATCCGTTTATCGACGCAACTGACCTTGGTATGATTGTCGGTAATCGTGCGTGGGAATGCCCGGCAGGTTTGTTTCATTCATGATAGTACTCGAGTTTTATCTAGGCCGAAATAAGTGACCTTACGTGTTCACGTGATGAAGATGGTTTTATTTATTTTCACCTCACAAAAAAGGGCGCTTTTGCCGCGTATAAACAGTGAGCAAAACTCTACTTCACTCACACTATGTGGAAAAGTGATTTGAATTTAGAATGCTGCAAGCAATGAGTATCGAATAGCATTACGGGCCGCAGCGCGCGTGGTCTAGTTTTTGGACTTTAGCTTGCCCTTTTGAGGTAAAAAAATAATAAAAAAATTGGTTTTCCTTACATCTTGTATCTTTTCGCTAGTAAAGTGAAAAGTTGTATGTATCACATGAGAGTAAAATAATTTGTTGCTTGTGCTTTTGAATCCCTCACTACACTCCGGATTTCTAACTTAGAATCAATTAAAGAATCCTTCGCTTGTTCATAATTCAAACACTCGCAAGAAAAACAAATTTTGCTCTCTTGTGGTACCTACAATGTACGTACTATTATTGTATCCTCCTTAGGTCGTCACATCTATCCTACTATTAGGTATAATTGTTAAAACTTGAAGCGCTCGTGGTCAGCAACGTTCGAAATGGTCTGCAAGTGGATGGGTGACCGCCAGTGGCATTTTCATCTGAGCGCTTCCGTGCGTCGGAGGGCACGTTAAATTGTCGGTCCCGGCTATTTAAGTCGTTAAGCCATGACGGAGGTCTCAAGGCAGCCTAAAAACTCCGTCACCAGAGTTGGCCACTGACTCATACGAACTTACTTACTTACTTGTTAAAGCTTACTCGCTACTTTATCTAAGAGGGAAGTTAGAGGCATATCCACTAATTCAATTCAATTCAATTCAATTTGTTTATTGCTTCATGTTAGTTACAATGTCTTAAATATAGGTAGGCGTTTCATAACATGAACCCCGCTGGGGCACTGCAACATTTGGTAGGTTACTTATAAACTAACTTATATAGGTAAACTAACTTATGTAGGTATATATTGGCTCAGCCCTTAAAGATATTTAATTTAAATATTTTTAGTTCAAGTACTATTAAATATATATTTAGAATCCGAGTTTACTTTTTATTAAATCTTTTATTGTCATCTAGATAATCTTGAATATTGTAATAACTTTTTTCTATGAGGTAAGATTTTAATTTTTTGTTAAATATTGTATTTTCTTCTAAGTTTTGTAGTTCTGAGGGTAAATTATTATAAATTTGGATTGACATGTTATATGTTCCTGATTTAACTATTTCTAATTTTGTGTAAGGTAGGGCTATTTTATTTTTGTTTCTCAAGTTGTGCGGTTTGGTGTATTGCTCTTTAGATAATGTATAGAAAGTTTTATGTGTTCTTACAAATTTACAGATTTCATAGATATATATTGAAGTTAGGGTTAGGATTTTTAATTTACTAAAATGGATTTTACAGCTCTCTCTTTCTGAAATATTGACTAAGATTCTGATACATCTTTTTTGTAAGACAAATAACTTATTTGACTCAGAGCTATTTCCCCACAGGATAATACAGTAGCTTAACCAGGAGTGAGCATATGCATAGTATGCATTTATACTTATTTCCAAGTTTGTACATTTTTTTAGTTCAAATAATGCATAGACAAACCTTGACAGTTTACTAGCTATTTTATCTATATGACACTTCCAATTCACTGAGGTGTCTATATTTACACCCAGTAAATTACATGAATCTACAGAATTTAGTTTATTATTATTATAGTTAAGATTATTCATATTTAGGGGTATTTTTTGATAAGGTTTAAACTGCATGATTTTTGTTTTGGTTATATTAAGTTCTAAATTATGTTCTTTAAGCCAATTTATTATTAAATCTAGTGTTGTGTTTATTTCTGAATTAAGGTATTGTTCCTGATACAAAAACTAACGTTTTATTTGAAAGGGTGTCTCGAGCTATTTCCATTTAAATGAATTTAAATAGATTATTTCTGCTACCGTATAATACCTACATCGATATTATTAGTGAATGCTTAATGTAATCATACTAGTAGGCAAGAACCGGAGTTTAATCGCGCAAGTAAACAGATTATAAATCAATGCGGGTGTAAATCAATCGAGTACGCGGAATTAATCGAGTAGCATTAATTTATAAGAGGCAGATTTTGTCAAAATGAAACGAATACGGAACAAGGTTACCAAATAAACAGTATCTTTAAAGTATGATAGACATTTCCTCCGATTTACAGAGCTTGAAAGCGACTTCAAGGGTTTTTATTACCATAAAAAACTCTTATTTTGGTGGCTAGATACTGTGTGAAATGTCAATCATTGGCCTACATCAACTGGTATATCCAACATTGCAAACACTCTTATACGCTCGTGGTCGTGCTTAGTTGTTCTTGATAGATCGTCGAAGTTAAGCAACGTTGTAAACGGTCCGTAAGTGGACGGGTGACAGCTAGTGGCATTTTCATCTGAGCGCTTCCGTGGAGGGCACGTTAAATTGTCGGTCCCGGCTATTTAAGTCTTTAAGCCATGACGGAGGCTTTAAGGCGGCCTAAAAAGCCCGTCACCAGAGTAGGCAAAGGCCAACTTTCGTCAATGGGTCAGTGGACTCATACGAACTTACTTACTCTTCTTACTGACATTCTCCATGTGCATTTCTATTGACACAGTGTCTTTTACTTATTACTTTGGAACTGCTAGATCTGGAGGTCGGATTTTTATAGTACCGTTGGCACTATTTTTGCACTAATTCTAGAGCTAAAAATGATTGCTGTACGATTAGCCGTTTTGTCACAGCAAATGTTCTAGCCAGACCCATTTCCCCAGCTTACACATAGTTTTTTAATCATAACTTCTAAGTTTTTTTAGCATTAATTATTTGATCTAGCATTTCGGATGGCACTATTATTGTACTAAATATTGGCGTAATCAGGGTTTCAAAATGTTTTGTGAGTCAGGCAGGGAAATCATACTCCCCTTCAACATGAATCTAGCTAAATTGTAAAACATTTTCACTAAACTCATTAGCATTTTATACGCATAAATTGGGTAAAATAACGCCAAATCCTTTATCGACGCAATTGTAAAACTGTAATTTGATTACGCGTAAATTGCTCTTGCGGTTCAACGCATGCAACAACTTAAAAGGCGTGGTTGCATCCTATTGATAACATGATTGTGTGTTTTGCGGTAATCCATGCGAAACTGAAAGTTATTCATGAATCAGGTCATATACTGTAGCTGCGTTTGGCTTTACTTGTCATGTCTCTAGCTCCTTAAAAACAAGAAAAAAACAAAAACACTGTCAGAGATGGTGTCGGTAAAAGGTCACGTGACTCGCGAGTTCAATGATTATCTCCCACCTACAAATTGCCCAATGCGCTTAAAAAAAAACTTATTGAAAGCGCCCTTAGACCCCTCGCAGACTACAGACTTTCTATCGGCTGGTAGTTGAGTCGAGCTCGTAATGAGTATGGTGAAGTATAGCCCGTCTCAACTATCGGCCGATAGAAAGTCTGTAGTCTGCGAGGGGTCTTAGGAATCATTCTCGGTTTTTAAAATGTATAAAACTTGCTTGTCTTGTGGGATTACATAATTGATCACTAGTGTCATCCAAATTTTGATTCGATTTGCCATAAGTTCCTTATTCAGTCAGTCACGGAGTTGTTGCGTTGGATATACAATACTAATACCAATGATATAAAAACCAAACACCAAAAGAACTGAATTACCCGAACCAACAAAATGTAATTTATGGATTCTACTTTTTTATCGTTGAATGATAGATTGAGAAATAGTGTGTTAAGGGAACAGTGTGGAGTGAAAGATGTGTTGAGGATCGAGAAAGGTATATTAAGTTGGTTTGGGCATCTAGAGAGGATGGATGACAGTCGTTTGACAAAGCAAGTGTATGAGGCGAGTGTGTATGGGACACCTGGAAGGGGAAGGCCTTCTTGGATCAAATTGGCGACATTTTGGAGAAGGGCCAGGTCAAAAGTAATTTTTTATTGCTGCCGGATATTATATGACAAGTTTCAGCTCAAATCAGCCTATGCTGAGGAGTTCTGTTGAGCATTAGCTCCATGACTTCATCATCAGATCAGCAAAAGAAATTTGGAATAAGCTTCCCGCGTCTGTATTTCCGCTGAGCTATGACCCTGCTGTTTTCAAGAAGAGAGTTAATAGGCACCTTCTGGGTAGGCTCGCTCCATCGTAGACCTAATTTTTGTCAAGGTTAGTTTCGAGGTCAAGAGCCGACCCATTGATCATAAAAAAAGCTCGTTTCAAGATTTACATACAAATACTCGTAGGATCTTTTTGATCGCATTTGGTCGATACATTGAGTAAGCTAATTTAATGCCAATGTTTTGAAAATATTAACATAAAAATTGCTCATATTTTGAAAATATTGTTACATAATTACATAGGAACAACGTTTTGAGTTCAACGAATTTCAACATGATCTGATAGTTGTTATGTCGTATTCGAATATACAAAATACTTGTACTTAAATCATAAACACCCACGTAGGTATTCGAATTTATAAGGTATCTATCGCAAATAAATTCGCTTTGAATATGAAACCTACCTAGAAATAGATAAAGAACCTTTTTGTATCAGGAACCCACGACTAAGACGTATAAGCCACGTGTTTCCGTGAATAAGTTCAATGAAACGAAGCATAATTTAAGTAATCCAGTCCTAATCCAGTCTTAGGCACATACTCGTACAGTGTTCCATTGAATGTAGGCAAAGCCTGCCACCTCACGTATAAAGGTCCATGTTTTTTTATCATTGATGAACACGGTGCATTTTTGTTTGAAAATAGAACTTGCTTTTTAACCGACTTCAAAAAAAGGAGGAGGTTCTCAATTCGCCTGTATGTTTTTTTTTTTTTTTTTTTTATCTTGTTACGCGATTACTCCGCCACTTGTGGACCGATTTTTTGTTTGAAAGGGTATGTTCCAGAGGTGGTCCCATATAAATTTTATTCCTGAGGGTTTGATAGTTTTCCCGTAAAACTCTAAAAACCTTCCCTCCTAGCCATTGTAAATCGAATCGACATGCATTATGTCAAATTGACGCTTTACTATGCCAGGAACACGTGCCGCGAAACTTGACATAAAATGTATGCAGTTTTGGTAATTAAATGCCCTTCGACGCCGGTAGAGCCTAAGCATTATCTGTCGATTTGATTTCTTTTTCTTATTTAGATTTTTATGTATGGCTTATTGATTCCCCCTCACGCCGTGTGTAGTGTCGAACATTGAAGTCGGTTTTTCTTTTAGTTTTAAAACGTAATTATTTGTTTGAACCAGTTACCTAGGAACTGTCGAGGACATTACTAGGCCAGCCATTACAAAACGAGAACTTAATGAATTTTTAATGTTGAATAACACTAGGTAAAATATTAATTTAGATAAAACTGTGTCAACTTTTGCAAAATATTTTTGAGTTAGCTAATAGAAGCAATAAAAGTGTCAAGGAATTTTGAATTTGGAATGTTATGATAATGAATTTCTAGCCGGGTTTTTGTCCTAACTCTGTATAATGTTTTTTTTATTTGTTTTTAATTCTGTGATATAAGTTATTGGTTCTCGTATGAGTGAATTTTGATTATGCCCCTAAAGGCTCATTAACGCTCCATACTTCAAAAGATTTATTTGAAAAATCTGGATTTCTATACAATACTTAAAATTTTTCGACTTACGAAATCATTTGAATTACTTAGTTGACTTAGGGACTTAGTGCTTTACTTAAAAATACTACGATTGACTTCCCCAATAGTGGTGACACTTTTATTTTCGTTTGCAGGCACTTTTGATTTTTGGGCCCAAAATGAATGGCATCCTTTATTTATTTGCTATGGTTTAATCAAAATGTATATATATTTGGACCTTCGACTGCCCTTAAACATCTTCAACTCATCTGGAATAGACAAGAATATCTGAGAATCTACCGCACCTTGGGGATACCAGTTATCATGTCTTTTTACTAGTTGTCATTCAAAAGCAGTATAAGGTTACCTAGGCATTAGGCAAATTACAGAAAATGGCGGTTTCTGAAATTGGCATACGCAATACGTTATAAGACCTATGATAGAATGATTATCTCCACGCGGAAATGTAGGTGTCTGAGGTTTCAATTAGGAAGGATTGGGTTGCAACATTGTAGGCATTTTGAGGCATTAGGAAAACTACTATGGCGCCACTGAAAACTAGCGGTGCAATCGTTATGTTGGTAGAAAAAATGATGATAGCTTCGTTTTTTAGCTGACAAGATCTTTTGATAACATCGTGAAATCGGACGTACAGTCTGCGTCATCAACTGGTAACCCCTTTGCTGTACATACGCCTAACTAAGGGGGTTACCAATTGGTGACGCTGACTGTACATGGGCGACATTAGTTTAGGATATACTGGCAAAAGCGAAGAGAAGCCTACCCAGCAGTGAGATGAGAGAGGCTGATGATGATGATTATGAGGCTCATTTTGTGCCTATTAAGGCTGATAAGAAGAACATAAGTTTACCTACATAAGTTAGTTTATAAGTAACCTACCAAATGTTGCAGTGCCCCAGCGGGGTTCATGTTATGAAACGCCTACCTATATTTAAGACATTGTAACTAACATGAAGCAATAAACAAATTGAATTGAATTGAATTGATTAAGCTGAGAGGATGGTTTAGGTGCTGGGCAAGCCTATTCCAGGTCCCAGGCACTACAGCGTCCCGTTGAGTGTAGGCAAAGGTTGCCTCCTGACGCTGTATAAATCATCTAGATCTATGATCTAGAAAATTAAAAAAAAAAAAAACCTAATATAGATGTAAAAGTATAAATCATGTATAAATCATCTACGGGTAATGGAACTCAAGTGGAGCTGGGCAGGACACCTGGCAAGACGTGGTGACGATAGGTGGTGTAAAAGGATGAAAGAATGGTGGCCCAGAACTGGCAAGAGAAGTGTCGGACGTCCGGCAGCGAGATGGGCGGACGATATTATTAACGTCGGCCGACAGTGGCTCAGGCTGGCACAGGACCGGGAAGAATGGCAAAAGCAGAGGGAGGCCTATACCCAGCAGTGGGTGAAGTCGGGCTGTGGATGATGAGATGTAGGCGTGTTTTTTATTTTTGATTAGGTAAATTTTTTGGTGTCAAAAATAAACTTGTATTTATCTTCTTCTTAAAGATAGTAGGTTCGATTACCACGGGCCCAGTTTGCAAATATTGTGAGCTCGACTCATCTCGTTCGCGTGTGACGTGATCGTATTTTGTTTTGTATATTTTAAAGACGTGAATGTATGAAATGCTTTTGTGAAATAATATACCGCCAAATAAAACCAGTTATAGTCACAGACTAGCGTGAAATAGCATGTACACTATGTTCCACTAATTCTATACTATTCTATACTAATATTATAAATGTAAACTCTACTATAAAAAAAGTAACTACTATTATAAAAGTAGCTCTGTCTGCCTGTTTGTTACCTTTTTACGCCCAAATCACTGAACAGATAAAGTTGAAAATTGGCTAGTAAAGCTGAAAGTATGTGAGTATGTTGACGACCTCTGTAGCGCAGTGGGCGAAGGCCCGCCTGCGACGCAAGAGGTTGCGGGTTCGATCCCCGCGGCGGGACCAATGTTTGTATGATCTACAAATATTTGTCTAGGGTCTGGGTGTTTCTATGTATAATATGTATGTATTTACAAACAAAAAGTATATAAGTATCAGTCATCATAGTACCCATAACACAAGCTCTGCTTACTTTGGGGCTAGATGATGCTGTGTGAAAAGTCCAGCATTATTTATTTATTTATTTATGTTTAGACGTTTGTGTTTCAATCACGCCTAAGCCAGTAAACTGATTTGGATGAAACTTGGATAAGCGTAAATAGTGAACTGGAATAGCATATAGGCTATACAAAATGTTGGTACCACGCGGGCGAAGCCGCGCCCAGTAGCTAGTGTTGTTACAAAAATATGCCGCTAGATTCTTAATATAAAAATATGCCTCTAGAATTTTTCGAAAAAAAAAATACTACTTAGTTGAATAATGACAACCTCAATGAAGTCGAAATTATTCATTATCTCAACATTCAATCTTTTCTTACCCATAATTATTATTATCTTTCTCAAAGTACACATTTCAATAGCTGTACCTCTTCCACTATTGTTGTTATTGTTATTTACACCGATGTGTAAATTAAGTTTTGAAAACAATTTTAGTAAATCCATTGGCTTAGCAAAGGAGAACGGGCAGGCATGTATGAAGCGCCGCCCAAGTCAAAAAACGATCGCCCGCAGAGTGGACGTATAGTGGAATGGGTAGACCTTCTAAAACACTACATTTGATTGTATGACAGCAAAAAAATCCATCCTACAGAAATCGAGATATTTGCAGTTAAAGGTGGTGACTTTTACCATCATGTTTTTTGACTAACAGGCTTCCCGCAGACAAGCCACTATGGGCATTCGATAGAACTTTAGAAGCACTACATTTCATTGTATGACAGCTAAAAAATCCATCCTGCAGAAGTCGAGATATTTGCAGTTAAAGGTGGTGACTTTTACCATCATGTTTTTTGACTTACAGGCTTCCCGCAGACAAGCCACTATGGGCATTCGATAGAACTTTAGAAGCACTACATTTCATTGTATCACAGCTAAAAAATCCATCCTGCAGAAATCAAGATATTTGCAGTTAAATGTGGTGACTTTTACCATCAATGTTTTTTGACTTATAGCCTTCCCGCACACAAGCCACTATGGGCATTCGATAGAACTTTAGAAGCACTACATTTCATTGTATGACAGCTAAAAAATCTATCCTGCAGAAATCGAGATATTTGCAGTTAAAGGTGGTGACTTTAACCATCATGTTTTTTGACTTATAGGGTGAGAGCCAGCGACCGGCAGACCTTCGTCATTTTATAAAGGCTGAGACTTTGTCTGTGTGTAGTCCCAGTATGGTTATGTACGATCCCCAAATATGAAGTTTGGGTCCGGGTGGCTTTGGGAGATATGAGGCATCAAAGGTGCCCAAAATAGCACCCAAGATTCGTCATTTTACCAAGGCTGAATTTTATGTTACTTAGGGAGCTATTAAAAGAGGTTTCCCAAGCGGGCAGACACCTGCGGTGGTTCCTTCATCATGTCAAAGTGTATAGAGCTCATTTTAATATATTTGGCTTGAAACAGTATTAGAAATCACGTCGTCCTTTGTCAGATCCCTAGTACAGTTCCAACCCCCTGAAAGTCACCCTTAAACAAAAGTAATTGTAAGTATGCTTTCGTAGTAGTATAAAACCTGAACTTTGTGTATGTTACTTGAGGAGCTATAATAAGATGTTTGCCAAGCAGGCAGACACCTGCGGTGGTTCCTTCATCATGTCGGTCAGCCTCAAAGTCTGCCGTATAAAACAAGTATAAAACATGTATGCAACATGTATGCAACAAGTATAAAACATGTATGCAACATGTAGCAAACAAGTATGCAACAAGTATAAAACATGTATGCAACAAGTATAAAACAT
This sequence comes from Epirrhoe alternata, assembly GCA_963565295.1. Classification (NCBI taxonomy): domain Eukaryota; kingdom Metazoa; phylum Arthropoda; class Insecta; order Lepidoptera; family Geometridae; genus Epirrhoe; species Epirrhoe alternata. The sequence goes on along the minus strand of OY751381.1, from coordinate 2,148,761 downwards.
GTATGCAACAAGTATCAAATATGTATGCAACATGTATCAAACAAGTATGCAACAAGTATAAAACATGTATGCAACAAGTATAAAACATGTATGGAACAAGTATAAAACATGTATGCAACAAGTATAAAACATGTATGCAACAAGTATAAAACATGTATGCAACAAGTATAAAACATGTATGCAACAAGTATAAAACATGTATGCAACATGTATCAAACATGTATGCAACAAGTATAAAACATGTATGTAACAAGTATAAAACATGTATGCAACAAGTATAAAACATGTATGCAGCAAGTATAAAACAAGTATGCAACAAGTATAAAACACGTATGCAACAAGTATAAAACATGTATAAAACATGTATGCAACATGTATGTAACAAGTATAAAACAAGTATCAAACATGTATAAAACATGTATGCAACATGTATGTAACAAGTATAAAACAAGTATCAAACATGTATGCAACAAGTATAAAACATGAAGGCAACATGTAGGCAACAAGTATGCAACAAGTATAAAACATGTATGCAACAAGTATAAAACATGTATGCAACAAGTATAAAACATGTATGCAACAAGTATAAAACATGTATGCAACAAGTATAAAACATGTATGCAACAAGTATCAAACATGTATGCAACAAGTATCAAACATGTATGCAACAAGTATAAAACATGTATGTAACAAGTATAAAACATGTATGCAACAAGTATAAAACATGTATGCAACAAGTATAAAACATGTATGCAACAAGTATAAAACATGTATGCAACAAGTATAAAACATGTATGCAACATGTATGCAACAATTATAAAACATGTATGCAACAAGTATCAAATAAGTATGCAACATGTATCAAACAAGTATGCAACAAGTATAAAATATGTATGCAACAAGTATAAAACAAACCGTAAACCAAAGTTTACCGTTTACCGTTCAGCCTTGGTAAAATGACGAAAGTTGACTCGTAATCCATACTAATATTATAAATGTGAAAGTAACTCTGTCTGTCTGTCTGTCTATCTGTCTGTCTGTCTGTCTGTCTATCTGTCTGTCTGTCTGTCGCTGTCGTACAATGAAATGTAGTGCTTCTAAAGTTCTATCGAATGCCCATAGTGGCTTGTCTGCGGAAAGGCTGTAAGTCAAAAAACATGATGGTAAATGTCACCACCTTTAACTGCAAATATCTCGATTTCTGCAGGATGGATTTTTTCGCTGTCATACAATGAAATGTAGTGCTTCTAAAGTTCTATCGAATGCCCATAGTGGCTTGTCTGCGGGAAGGCTGTAAGTCAAAAAACATGATGGTAAAAGTCACCACCTTTAAATGCAAATATCTCGATTTCTGCAGGATGGATTTTTTTGCTGTCATACAATGAAATGTAGTGCTTCTAAAGTTCTATCGAATGCCCATAGTGGCTTGTCTGCGGGAAGGCTGTAAGTCAAAAAACATGATGTTAAAGTCACCACCTTTAAATGCAAATATCTCGATTTCTGCAGGATGGATTTTTTAGCTGTCATACAATGAAATGTAATGCTTTTAAAGTTCTATCGAATGTCCATAGTGGCTTATCTGCGGGAAGCCTGTAAGTCAAAAAACATGATGGTAAGAGTCACCACCTTTAACTGCAAATATCTCGATTTCTGTAGGATGGATTTTTTAGCTGTCATACAATGAAATGGAGTGTTTTTGAAGGTCTACCCATTCCACCATACGCCTACTCTGCGGGCGATAGTTTTTTGATTTGGGCGGGAATGCCCATTCTCCTTAGCACTTATGCGATTGTCCCTCGGCAAAACTCGCCATTCGAGTCTCGCATGCGGTTGTAAAAAAGACTACTTTTAGAAATTAAAGTAATAGTAGGAAGCTTAGATAGCGAGAATCGTATTCGAGAGGCGAGGCTCGAAGCATTTGTTTACACTAGGCAACCATATTATTTTCTAGAAGAAATCGCCGCTCGCATGCGAGAAACTCTCCCTGTGTAACAGCCGCTTAAGAGTGATCAAGCTATTTATAATTAGCTGTTGTGTTATCTTGTCACATTTATGAGCATCTAGATTTAAGACGAATTCATTTAAAATTTAGATTTTTAGCTCCACAGATAATATCAATGAATGAAACGCACCGACTTCAGTTTTATGCTTCCTACTTAAATAAAAATTGGAAGGTTTGTGGGATTGTTTAGATTTTTGAAAAACTAAGGAATTTGGTAAAAAAATGTGGTGAAATCGACAATTATTAGATTTATCATCATCATCAGTAGGAGGGACGGATCCCTCCTACTTTTATTCGAGGCCGGCATAAACCAAAAAAAAAAATTTTTTATTCCGTCAGCCGTCATATCCATGCAAATTAAAAACTTGTTAGTTAGCTTGTTTACTGCAAAGTAAAATTGATTAAAAATTTTGTATGACAGACTAACCCGCATGCGTTCATATAGCTTTAATAAGAATTGTTTTTATAAATTCTATTGATATTCTCAGCCACACGTTCACCACCCAATTAGGAAAACTATCAATCACTCAATCAAATAGCTTGGGGTCAAAAAATTGCAAACATTTTGAGGATAGACTCCTGTCATGGCAAAATTTAGGCTTTGGACAGGAATATTTATAATAAAAAGATTATTATTATCTCATCATCATCAGCCTATAGAAGTTCACTGCTGGACATAGGCCTCCCCTAATAAGCGCCATTACGTCCTCAGCTCGACACATCCAGCTTCTACCAGTAGAAAAGTAATATAGGGGTCTTCAAATCAAGAGTAAATAGGTTCCTTCTAGGTAAGCATGCTCCATCTTAGACCTCACTACTGCTTAACATCAGGCAGAGTGAGGTCAAATGCTGACCTATTTAATTTAAAAAAAAAGCAGCCTTTCGCAGATCGTCACTCCACTTGGTCGGAGGGCGTCCCTACACTAAGTTTGCCGAGTCGCGGTTTCCACTCAAGAACTCGTTTACCCCAGCGGTTATCGGTTCTTCGGCAGATATGGCCAGCCCACTGCCACTTCAGCTTGCTAATTCTCTGAACTATGTCGACAACTTTGGTTCTATGTTGGATAGTCTCATTGCGGATTCTATCCTTTAGAGGAACTCCGAGCATATAGCTCGTTCCATAGCTCGCTGAGAAGTGTTGAAACTAAAGGCATTTTCAACCCTTCTTCATGATTCACAGAGAAGAGGATCTTCAGTGAATCATGAAGAAGTGTTAGACCTTTCGGTTCGTATCTTTATTTATCAAACGCTAAAAATAGTCAACATTGTGAATGACAAATAAGATGCGTCCTTTTACAGAGTTTTGTTTATGGAAATAAAATAAAATAGAGAGCTTGATTGATCGAGGACTTTTATGGAAGTGAAGAGGGTACAATGTGTTTATAAATAATAATTTAATACGTTTTGGTTGACTGAACTCACAGTTCAGTTGGTAGTAACTTTTTGCTATATAGGTTGGGTTCGATTCTTACTTATGACACTCTTATCTGAGTATGTTCGGAGTATTTATATAACTGTCCATCCAAACTTAGTTTCTGCTTTGCAAATAGGTAAATAGCGCTATTTTAATTTCCATAACATTATTAATTAAAAAAACCTACAAATACTTCTATATTCATCCAATTAAAGGTCAATTTCCTAAAAACCCTTAATGTTATGCACTTTTAACCAGCTCGCATTGTTTAAAGTCAAACTTATCTACCAGTCAAAGTTAGTAAGTACCAGTTTGACAGGTTCAAAGTCAGGATTCCAGCTCGTTGAGGAAACCTGTCAATGTAGTCAGGGGCCTTACTTCAAAGCGATGAATCCAAAAGTCGCAGCAAGTGTTGCTCCACGGTAGGTAGGTACTGTACGAGGCGCCACTAAAAACCAGCGCTCCAAAAGACTTGAGCTACTGGAGCAAATGCTAAGAAGACTTGAGCCTTGTTTTCCGCCAACTAAATTGTTATACCTACCTGATTTCAGAAGTATCTACTTCTGTATTGTAGAGAAAATACAATTTTATTCTATTCTTTTCTAAACGCTAAATTTGCGAATGTTTGATACTACGCGCTACATTGTATTCGGTTGATAAAATCAACCTACAAACTAACTTAATTATTTAAGTTAGTTTGTAGGTAATTTTTCGGTTTGAAATACTTGGTCCTAGGTTATCCTAGGACCAAGTATTTCAAACCGAAAAATTAGTGGTTGAAGTCAAAAAGCGTAATATCCGAATACTTACTTCTTTGGCGCAGTGATCCAAAGTGAGTCGCCTCCGATACGATGGATACCGATGGAGTGACCGGACGGAAGCTGATCTGCGGGACTTGCACTACAATCCAAAATTGGCAAGAAACTGCTTTGGACAGAAAAAAGTGGCGAGTTCTCGTAATATCCGAATATTCAGTGAAATTTTGGATTCATCGCTTGAGAGTAAGCCCCCAGTCGCGTGCCTAGGAATGCGCTGGCCAGTATTAGGTTTTTGCAATCAACTTTTAGTATCCTTTTGATCCACTTATATGGACCTATTTTACTAAGAATGTGCGTGATGTTATTGGCTGTATTTTGCTCATTAGGTGGGTATTTTTAGCTTACAATTGTAGATCAATTAGGCAGGTAGGTAATTTGTTTTTGGATACTTTTGGATAGTGAAACGCAAAAATATAATCATAAAAGTTAATGAGTATTTCAAGTATCTTGGAGCGTTGAAATCTTTCTGATGTTTGACGCTACACATTTACTTCAAACAAATTAGTCTATAATATTATGTACAGTGCCACTAATTTACCTGGACCGGTGGACAAAAGAGGAACTAGAGAATTTTACTGTAAAATTTATTTTTCAGCCAACACCTGATAACAGCGCCTCTCTAAGCAATTCTATCTAAGCAATTTAGTAATTGGTAGGTATCACCTAAGATAGTCTAAGTTTAGATTTAAGATGGATCACCTAAAAAAAGCTAGGCCCCGAACCGTGTTTGTTGCCCTGGTTCTTCACGGTTCTGGTCGCGAAGGAACAGGAGTAAAATCACCTAGCTAAGACGTTTCTAAGTGATCCCAGCGGTCCTACTGAATAAATGCTTTTTGACTTTGACTTTGACTTTCTCTCACCGGTTCAGATAAGTTTGTGGCACTCTCTTTTTTCTCTTGCCTATGTTAGTTTCGAGGTCAAGAGCCGACCCATTAATCATAAAAAAAAGGTAGCAAGCAATGAATACTGTCAGTTTTCCAAACGATATTTTTTTGTAATTACGTATTACGTACCTTATTTTATTATTTCCCGACGTTAATACGTAATTATGAAAGTTTATGAAAGATCTTTTTTGCGCTTATTTGAGAGCAGTAAATTATTTAGATTACATAGAGCGCCTTGTAGAATTTCATAGCAACGCCATAAGCAAAATGCTCGTCGTGATTAATATACAAAGGTCCGGTTTACAGAATTGAGATAATTCCTGTGTTGTGTGTTGCTCTGGAATTAGTTTAGGCAAATAGTCATTTTAAGCAGTATTTTTTCACGAATTCAAAAGACAGAAATTTTGATGTAGGCGACAACAATTATTAAATGTTTGTTTCAGATATTATTAGTAACTATTTTGGTTACGAATTTGACAACTAACAATGACCTCATTATCATTATAAAAATTAATGAGTCATGAAACTTTTGTCTTGTAGCATTGTATATAAAATCGATTGCAAATTATATAATTCGAGTTGAATGAACTTGAGGGTCCTATTTCACTTACAACTTATACCAGTCAATTAGAGTGATCCAAATGATCCAATGAGTGATCAATACAATCCTAATTGCCTTCTTAATCACAATTACTGGACAATTTTCGATAAATCACATGAATTTTTCATGGCAATCCATTTTGGCTGGCTTCTTTATCGCTGTTTCGTGCCTTTAGATGACTATCTGATAACGAGCCGTGCTGGACTAGTGACACTGAATTGTAAGCTGGAAGTCGTGGGTTTGAATATAAAATTGTGGTCGTATTAGCTATCGCATTATCAAAGTTTTAAGCAAATATTAAGAATATCATACTACTTTTCGTTAATGGACACACACTAATTGAGACTCCATAACCCTCAAATTCTCGATAGGTAGCGTTTTTTCCACCAGTGCCACAAACTTATCTAGACCGGTGGCCAAATGAGGAACTAACGAATTTAATATGAAAATTTATTTTTCTGCTAATACCTTTATTAACGATGCGATAGCAGTGCCTCTCTCCAGATAAGTTTGTGGCATCATACAGGTTTTAAATTACATCAGTACAAATTCGCACCACTCTCGACACAGACAGGGGACAGGGGACAGAGGAAGATGGAGAAACATAATAAGAGAGAAAGTGATAGAGGAGGTCACGACCCTCAGTACTGAGGAATACGACTCAAGCAAGAGGACATAGGTTTAGAGCGCTGATTTAATCTGTGGCATAGAGATTCGCGGGTGCAAATATGACATGAATTTTTCTACCATACACTCGCGAGCAAGTCTGTGGCCCATCCCAATGACAGGAGTCGGCATAATTTTATCAGATAGCATCTAATTTCGCCGAGCATTCCCATTCGGCACAAAAAGCGCTCGGGTTGCAACCGGCTGGGGCTAATGAGACCTGAGGATGTAGCACCAGTTACGGGAACACCATCATCTTCCATCCCATACCCCATTAGAAGCATCGGCACTACATGTTTATCTCTTTCAGTTGCTTAGTCGTTCTTGATAAAACGTCGAATTTCACCTGATCGCATACTTATCCGCGCCGTTCGCGCCGCAGTCATTTTTCCATACAAAAATGCAGATGACGTCAGAAAATGCGGCTCGCTTCAGCAGCATTTTCTCAATTGAATTGACAGTTCGATGCGTTTGGCTTGGCTGGACTGTGCGACCACCCTTATAAGCAACGTTCTGAGCGGTCAGTTCTGATGGGTGACCGCTAGCGGCATTATCAACTGAACGCTTTCGTGCTTCGAGCACGTTAAATTATCGGTCTCAGCAATTAGGTCGCTAAGCCATGACGGAGGCCTCAAGGCGGCCTATAATCTCCTCCAGAATTGGCCACTAACTCACACGAACTCATCTCAGAATTTTCTCCTTGCACACAATTTTTTGACCTTAAATTTTTTCTGTGAATTTTTCTCGTATATCGGTCACGTTAAAGGATTCGACAGCGCAAGAAACTAGTGCTGAGTTTGGTAATCGGCATGTTCATTGATTTCATGTCTCTGTTCAAAAAGCAAAGCACTTGAGGGTTTAACGAGTTCAATCAAGTTTTTTTTAAGAAATTCTACGTTAAAAAACCAAAAATTTCGCGGCTGTTTATACTATTGCAGAGTAATCTGATCAAAACCGTTGCGATATTTGTGTTTATTTGTAGCAAATTTTATTTCAATGATAAAAACATGAAGAGCGCAATGTTTAAGATCAAAAACACGGATAAAGTCCAAAGTACCGAAAATCGAACTTAAAAAAGCTGGTAAAGCGGATGTATGTAATGTAGGTAGTACGTGGACTGCACGTTTAAACTGAGTGAGATAAATAACGCTGGAAATTTCACACAGCATCATCTAGCCCCAAACTAAGCAAAGCTCGTACGGTCAGCAAAGAAAGTGGTCTACCAGTTTTGACAAAAGTTTCTGTGAAATCTAGCGATCGCTTAGGTTTACTTTTCTAACTGTCAGAATAGTAAAATCAACCTTGTTTCATGACGTTCAAATGAACGTCAACCTTAGGGTGGTAGGTCACATTTTTTGCTGAGTGTACTATAGGAACCAGATATGCATCCAAAACAATGCTCGTCACTTCATGAGCACCTGAAGAATTTCGAAGAAGACGCGGCAGATGTTGGTGAGAAGATGCATTTGAGCCAGACTGGCAAAGTGGTCTTGGACCACAAAGAGGAAGGTTTTATCTGGCAGTCGAACATTGGAAAGACCCCGTGGCGATAGTTTTATATCCGTTACATACAAGGCTCTAATAAGAGTACCAACAGCTTATCTGTTCAGCTGGCTCATTTTATTTTTATGATTGACAGTGACTACTTGACCAGTCGTTTATTTGTTAGTGTTATTTTAAATTAAACAAAGGTGTACTTTATCTGTTCGCCTCCGGCTAATGATCGCCTCAGACAAAATAGAATGGACGAATTATTGACAGAATTCCTTCTTAACATTTTCTGCCGGTTTTTGCGGGGGACGAGGTAGTATACGAACGCATTTTACACACTTATGCATAAAAAATGTCAATACACGCTCATTTTTAAGCACACTCTTGTAAATTTCGTATATGACGTACGTAATACTACAAGACGTACATGACTCGGAATCGTGTACATTTTGACAGAGGAGAAATACAAGGTAAAGGCTCATCCCGCCGTTATGATCTAAGATGATCACCGATAGAAAGGGTGGGTGCTCAAGATGTCATTCTCTCATCAAATAAATATGACTGACAATTAAATAACTCAGTATTGAAATAGTTCAGTTAAAACATTTTTTTTTCATAGAAGAGGGGGAAAACGAGTACCTTATGGTAAGTGATTGCCACCGCCCACAGACAACTGCAGCATCAAGAGGCACTGCAGATGCGTTGCCGGCCTTTGAGGTAGGAATAGGCTCTTTTCTTGAAGGCGCCTAAGTCGTATCTGTCTGGAAACACCTCTATATACAGGGTTATTTGTAACACACCGGTAAGCTCTCAGGATTGTATTACTATCATCATAAGGAACAACTTTTGTTCTCAGGACTGTATTCCAAGTTAACGAAGTGAGTGCGTATGTTTGTTAATGAGTAGTGATTTTTGAATCTACCAGCATACCATAAATCTTTGGCTACTCAGAGTAGTGTGAACGCTGTTGAAATGAAAGCGTTGCGATGTGTCGTATGTAAACTGAATAACATTAAATCTTGGTAAGTCAAGGCTGTAAAAATTTTCATTGATGAGGCATTTTGAGATGCTGTGGGCATGTATGTTGAATGAGAGTCGAAACCAAGGACTCAAGCTAGTCAATAATTAAATTAGAATTTTCACCTCAAGCATTTTAAAGTCGTTATATTTACGACTATAATTTATGTGTAAATGAACACCGTATGGGTGGGAACGATAAACATTTATTGCACCATTGCTAGATGTCCTAGGGAGTGTTTTCATGTAAGCCATTGTTTTTCATTTTACTATTCATTAAACCCCCGTTTTGTTTTATTTGAATGTAAAAAAATTTGACCTTTTCATCTGAACTATGCATGAGACAGCTGGAAGGGGAAGGCCTAGGCGAATTTTCTTGGATCAAATTGGCGACATTTTGGAGAAGGGCCAGGTCAAAAGTACCCTAAACCGACGAGCATGTATGAAGAATGTAATGAGAGTGAATGAGGCGAAAGTTGTGTGTCAGGATCGTAGCGAGTGGAGATCCGTGGTCTCTGCCTACCCCTTTGGGAAAGAGGCGTGACTTTATGTATGTATGTATGTATGTACTATATGCAGCGTTAGAAAACAACCTATAGCTACATTCAACGGAACGCTGTAGTGTTGCACTTGCGGTCACTGATAGCAAAAAAAAATCATTTTTGATAGTGTATCTTTTACAGGATAATACATCTTATTACCTACGTAAAAGGTTTGAAATTTCCTTGGTTTCACATTTAGATCCAGTGGTTATCTTTATCGCATTGGCGCAAGTTCTGCTAGTCCAACTTGTGTCCAGTTACTACGTAATTGAACGTACATATCAGGCGACGTATTATGACCACGCCCAACATTAACTTTAAGGGTTTATCAAGGACGACTTGGCACAAAGAGCAATTCAGGGAAAATGAAAATAAGAAGGCTTATAGGGTCGAGAGAACCAGAACACACTTTAAAAGGAGTCGTTTGTCGTACGCAATTAATAGCCCAGCTGAAGCACTGGTCATTATAACCGCTTCGGGATCCATTCTAGTTACCGTCACTTTGTATAAATTACATAAAAATAAGCACATCAGAGAGGGATGGCTGTATACTGATTGGTGGTTATTAGAAAGTGACGGAAGAGGTGGCAAGGGCAGGTGTCAGGGCACATCTGCTGGCCCGGCACGTGGGTCAAACTCAACCCTACGAGGAAAAAGTAGGATCGAGGACTAATTAAGAGGATTTTACATAACGTTTCTCAGATTGTCTTTGTCATAAAATATACATTAAAAATCCGTGAAGTTCTTTGGTCAGATTGAAGGCTGAACAAAACAAAATGTGCTATGAGCTTAGTTATTATTTTTGGGGTCTGGTTAAATGAATATAACATTGAGTAGAGAAAGGACCAATGTTTATATGTTTTGATAAGTCACTGAAACAAAACAATTATAATTATTCGCATAATGGGCTTGAAATTTAACGTCACTCTTAATTTTCTTTCGACTTGAAGGAGCGCGTTTATGTCTTTCATAGTGCAAACATATTAGGTATCTAAAAGTTGATTAAAACTTTTTTTAACAATTGTATTTTTCACGTAGGAACGTACACCTGACACATAGAACATTTATGTTTCACACTGTACAACTATGTTTTTTTAAAATAAATTAGATTAAAAAAGTGCACCTACATACACGCAACCTCACACCCCAAACGCATACAACACCGCCGATACGTCGTGGGTAGTAAATATTTAGTGAAAAGATACCACTGTTTTTGTCTATTTCCTTTTTCATAATTTCATAAATTAACATAAAAGAGCCTTTCCTATGTGAGAACGACTATAGATATTTGGTTTTAGGCTGCCTATAATGACAGCCAAGGCATTCCTAGTTGTTGTCTTCAACCAGTCGTTGTGACTACGCCGAACATTGTTTCTTCGACCTATCAAGAATGACTAAGCAAGCTACACCAAAAATACTTTTCCACTAGCTAAGGCTGAAAAACCCTTACTTTTTCGATGAAAAATGACTAAATAAGCTGCACTAAGAGTGCTTTTTCATAAGCATAGACATACAGATCATATTACTATATCTATGACGATGTTTTTGCTGAAATTGTTACATAAAGTGTAACTGTATTAATTGCTGTTTTAAAATGTTTATTACTTTGACTTGTCTAAGATAGATAAATAAAAATACAATCTACTATCGTGTGACATGTACTGCACGAAAACAGCATTGGCAAACAACACTGGTTTGTAACATTGACAAATTGAGAGTCTAACTTTTCGTCTATTTGATGATGGTAGAGTTAAACGTCATTTACAAGATACAATTCTGGCATACCATTTTTGCCTCTTGTCACTAAACAGCTCTTTGCTCCGTAGTTTGAAAAAGCAAGAGGCAAGAATGGTAGACCAAAATGGTATCGTGTAAATGGTGGTATGTCTAAAAATGAATGGACAATCACCGCCAAACCATCATCATCACTGGCAGCTGCATTATTAATTTAATGCGGACATCGCTTACGCCGGCCGATAATTAAAGAATATTACTTTGTCGTAAAGGAGCGACACGCGCCGCGCAACGGGACCCGTGGGTATCAAGATTATTTTATCAGCTTTACGATTATTGAAGAGGCTGTACACTATTTGGCAATGTAGTCGAAGTTTTTCACTCTACAATTGCAGAATATTTTTGTCTGTTTTTGTTATTTATGTATGTGTGCTCTTTTTCTGGCAATAAATGTATTTGAATTTGTAAGTAAGTACTTATAAAATTATGTTTTTTTTGCTAAGTTAGAGCCTTATCACACTGGCGGTTGACAAAGGGATTCAAAGCGGAGCGGGCGCCCGGCGGATTCGCTGCGATTGCGCAACGGCAACGCTGCGGTCGCACGGCGGGTACGATCACGTGAATTCGCGACGTCTTGAAAGCTCAGTGACAGAATGAACTAGCCTAAATCGTATTTTGTTGTAAAAAGTCTTCGTTGGCTTTTTACGACGAGTGTACAAAATTGAGTTCACAAAGTGCGGTTTGCAAAGTGCAGCGTATCCGTCGCGCACCCGCTCCTCTTTGAATCTGCTAGTCGACCGCCAGTAAAGGCTGTAAGTCAAAGTCAAAAAGCATATTCATAGGGTCGCTGGGATAGTCTACTTATTTGGCTAGTTAGTCGCAGTGTTGGACACAAAATTATGGTAAGATCGTTGGATTACTTAAAATAGTCTTCAGAACTAGGTGATTGAATGCACTGAAGAACCATTACACATCATACGGCTTTAGGAGCTTTATTTTGGGTGATCTAGCATAAAAGTAATACAACTCCAGAATATTCGAAAGGATAAAAAAAAATTGAAGCTGAAAATACTTTTTTTACAGCATCATAAAGGCATTACTTCAATGTACCTTGGTGATGTGGTTGCTTACCCAACGCCAGCGCCTAAATAATCCTTTTTACACCTTTGTCTTCATGGGAAAGTGGGTGTACAGGCACGTTTTCAAACGAGTTACAATGTTTTCGTTTGTATGATAATGTTATTATTTTAAGCATGCAGGCAGATATCTCAATTCTTGCAGTACGTTGACATGTCGATAATAAGACGATTTAGCAAAATCCAACACTAAATAAAAATACTTCGAGTTGAGCTTTTTATTGAACGTGTTTGACTGCTCAATACATTTTAGTCTCGAGAAAATTATTTAATAAACTTTGTTTTAATTAGAAATGAACCGGATCACCATATCCTCAAGACACGTTAGACATTATTTCAGATCTTCAAAAAGGGTCAGAGGGACTTTAAAATACATATTATTTGCCTGATGCCCCATATTACCAACTCTATACTGTATTTTATGTATATTTTTTCCACCGAATGAAAAGAGGATAATTACTTTTAAAATAAGGCACGTGCCAAATTAACGGAGCACGTGCCTTTGACCTTTCTTGATGTCGAAAAGCATCGAACTTTTGCAGTTTTTCTCGCAATACAGGCTTGGCTACAGGGTCTATTGTAAATAACATAATTATTTACCTTAGTTAATTTTATATGCATTATTTGCTCTGGAAGTGTGAGTGTTTGTTCCTCTTAGACCCCTCGCAGACTACAGACTTTCTATCGGTCGATAGCTGAGACGGGCTATACTTCTCCATACTCATTACAAGCCGAAGTATATTCCGTCTCAAATATCGGGCGATAGAATCTCTGTAGTCTGCGAGGGGTCTTACACGTGAAAACAATTACTGAATTGTTTTAGATGAAAATTTTCAGATAGATTAAAGTTAGAAATAACATTATAGTGAAAGTTAGTCCCAAAAATTAAATATTCCCGTTTTATGTTGTATGAAATAAATTATCTTTGACTAGAATAAAAAAAAACTATATCTAAGGGATCGACCTTTCCAGTAAAACATATAACCTTATCATCGTAATATTTCACGTAGTAGTTATAACATCGAAATTAGTTTTCTTTTTGGATTTTAATGCACAATTATACTTTTCTGCAATTCATTATCTCTCACTATCGATGTTAAAGTAATTAAATGAAAATAAGTGCATCTTCTGTTCGCGACGATGGTGGGCCCATGTCGCATATTAAAAGCGTCGTAAAAGAATTTAAAGATCATTAAAAGTTTAATAAAACTAGGTTTATTGTGGGTTTATCTGAAATTTAATGTATTATATTAATTCATTATTGAAAGTTATGTGTGAGAAATTATCTTTGTACAGGAATATGGTCGTCCGGTAGAGAGAAGGGCAGACGGTGGCGTCGCGGGCTGCACGTTCTTGAAGCGAGTACGAGACAGTAAAATAAATATATAAATAATAATTGGCGCTGTAAGTAATAATAATTATCTTTGTTATTCTATGTAGATGATGCTGTGTGAAATATATAGCATTATTTATTTATTTTTCTCTACACTTAGCTAAGTTCTCTAGTAAAATGTTTTTTGAATGAAGCTTCCAAGTCTTTTTAAAAACCTCTTGTGACCCAATGCTACGAGTTAACCTCTGAATTTTAAGACCCCTCGCAGAGTACAGACTTTCTATCGGCCGATAGTTGAGACGGGCTATTACTTCTCCATACTCATTACAATCCGAAGTATATTCCGTCTCAACTATCGGCCGATAGAAAGTTTTGTAGTCTGCGAGGGGTCTAACTATTAACAATTCATAAAATTTGTATGTTTGTATGTTAGTCCTTCAATCACGCCTTAACCGGATGAACAAAGCTGCAAGCGGAAGCTAGGTCTGCCTTCCAAGCTCGCTATTAATTTTATAAAACCAGTGCATCCAAGCGTAACCTTTGCTACAGGATCAGAAGCGATGGGAGATAGTGTTGGTTTCTCGGCAACACCGTGTGAACTGTCATTGATTTAAGTGGGAGTGCGTTTCGCTTGCCTCCGGCCCGCCCCGCCCTCCATTGTACCAGGTATAGGTAAGGATGTAGGGATAGGGTTACCAACATCGAAATTAATACTCCGAATGAGTACTTTTCTTATACTTTTTCAGAGTATGAAATTTAATAATACATACATACATACATACATAAAGTCACGCCTCTTTCCCAAAGGGGTAGGCAGAGACCACGGATCTCCAGTCGCTACGATCCTGACACACAACTTTCGCCTCATTCACTCTCATTACATTCTTCATACATGCTCGTCGGTTTAGGGTACTTTTGACCTGGCCCTTCTCTAAAAATAATATGGACATCAAATTAAGTTTTTTTCATAAGTTAAGAAGTAAGGAAATATAGTTATGAAAACCAACACAAACAAGATGAAGGCTATCCCCAATGTATGGTAAACATTTTTTCACATCCATGTTTAATATAACTAATTAGTATTTTACCTTATAGGAGACGATCGGCTTGCAATCTATTTTGAATAGAAAGCTAACTGTGAATACATTCCTTTAAATATTTTCAAAATTCTTGATCAGAGGGAATGATTTAACAAACAAGCTTTTACTCTAAACACCACCAAGTAAACACTTGATTTCAGGACATCTTTCGGAGTAACCAATCAACTGGTTTGTTGAATTCATTCGGAGTAAGTTTAAAGGGGCATCCCTATTAAGTAGGTAAGGATGCCCACAATGCTCCATACGTCACGCTAACGAGCACTCGGGGCAGACGCATTTGTAAAAACCGCAATAGCCTTCATTTCGGCATATTGTTTTGACATACAATAAATATTTGTGAGATTACACCATCGTTGTCTGATTTTATATCGATCGGAGGCTATTGTCTTGTAGTGATGGGATCAAATCGACTGATTGTATCGAATATATTTTTAGACGTTCCTTATTTCTTAATTTTTAATAACGACTTTTATTAGTAAAATAAAATGTAAGTGAAAAATTATCTGCATAGATATGTCATTTCATGTGCTTATGTTACATAGCTGTCCGTCGCGTTACCCGCGTTCCCACGGGTAAACTTCACTTTCCCGGGATAAAATATAGCCTATGTTCATCAAGAATAATGTAGGATTCTAATGGTGAAAGAATTTTTCAAATCGGTCTAGTAGTTTCGAAGCCTATTCAATTCAAACAAACAAATCTTTCCTCTTTATAATATTAGTGTTGATAAGTAAGTATTTTAATAGCAAAACAAACTCATGCTACAGATTTATTTATTGCATTGTAAGAATTTGGACAGACACCATATACAATTTCAAAACATGGCCTAATTGCGAGTTTTTAGGGGTACTATGGACTTCACTACTATCGACACATTTTCGAGAGTGATTGGTAAGCTATGTCATAACATATTGACCGAAAAGAATTTGGCGACTTATGTTTCTATCGATCTACAATCCTAGATTGGTTACATCACTATGCAGAATATCGATCAGACGGGAACTTGGCGGCTATTGTCTTGCGTCCGGCCCGGTGCTCGGCCGACCCGTATTACACCCAGTTGCATTCGGCAGCCCGAAAAAGATTTTATCGATTTTTACATCTCTTTTTGGTTTTAACCAAACTCAAAACATAGGACTGAACATCTTACAAAAATTATATATGGTAAAGTTTGGATAAATATATGAATTATAAATATGAATTTGTTATTCATGCACGCTAAAAAGGCTGAAAAGATCATAGATTAAAATTGACCAATCACAAAGCTAGAATGGAAAATCAAAATTTCGAAATCCCCGCTCAAGGTTTGTGATTGGTGGTTACGTGATGTCAATGTCTCTATCAACCTTTACAGTGCCACAAACATATTTGGACCGGTGGCCATAAAAGGAACTAACGATTTTTACTGTAAAATTTATTTTCTGCCAACACAAAATGCGATAACAGCGCCTTTCTCGCCGGTTCAGATAAGTTTAAATAAAAAATTTATAAATAATGTTGGACATTTCACACAGCATCATCTAGCCCCAAACTAAGCCAAGCTTGTACTATGGGAACCAGATAACTGATATACTACATAATTATATACTTTTTGTTCGTAAATACATACAACAACAACCCAGACCCGAGATAAATATTTGCAGATCATACAAACATTTATCCCGCGACGGGGATCGAACCCGCAACTTTCTGCGTCCCAAGCGGGCTTTCCCCCACTGCGCCACAGAAAGGAGGAGTTTGTGGCTCTACTCAAAAAACTGTGGCCAAATAAAGGAGAAAGTCGCTGTCATAATATAAAAGAGGTCAAGGAAGCTGACTTGGAGAAAACTTCGTAGAGTAACCTGTTAAGCTGACAAGATTCGAGACCCTTATTAGAATTAAGAAGAAGATTTGGGTCGGTTCATATCTAACGGAAGATCCATCGCGTATTATCGGTCGCGGAACGCCAGAACTGACAAATGTATGGAAAAACACTCGACCGTTCACACTCAACCGATGATACGTTAGTCCGTCGAGTGTGAACGGTCGAGTGTATTTCTATACATTTGTCAGTTCTGGCGTTCCGCGACCGATAATACGCGACGGATCTTCCGTTAGATATGAACCGACCCTATAAAATCCTAATCCTAATAATATAATAAATCTGAAAGTTTGTGAGTATGTTTAGATGTTTGTGTAACAATCACGCCTAAACCAGTGAGCCGATTTAGATGAAACTTGGAATATACGTAGATAGTGACCTGGAATAGCATGTAGGCTATTCAAAATGTTGGTACCACGCGGGCGAAGCCGCGCGCATAAGCTAGTACTAAACTACATCTGATACCTTTCGCACGAGGTTTGTAGTCTGATTACACCAGAAGCTGTTATGATTGCAAACTAGATCAACTCGATCGAGAATTCGATATCGAGAAGTTGTATGAAGATGGTTTAAAGTATCTTTCACTAGCATTGCAATCGTGAATTATAATCCTAACAGTTAATCAGTGCTTGCAGTTCACTGTTTACACAGGCTTGTTGCAAGGGAAAGTGAGTTATTTTTGATGTTTGAAATAGGAGTAAAAAAAGTAAGTTCGTATGAGTCAGAGGCCAACTCTGGTGACGAACTTAAATAGCCGGGACCGACATCTTAACGTGCTTTCCCAAGCACGGAAGCGTTCAGATGAAAATGCTACTGGCGGTCACCGATCCTTACGGCAAGCACGACCACGAGCGCTTTAATTTCAAAAATCATGGTTGGTCATGTAACTAGAAGAGTACTTGGTATGAACGTTGATGAATTTACAAGTAAAGGTAGGCCAAAGAAGAGATGGATGGATTGTGTGAAGGATGACATGAGTAAGAAAGGAGTGAGTGTTGAGATGACGGCTGATAGAGGAGAATGGAAGAAGAACACATGTTTTGCCGACCCCACATAATGTGGGAAAAGAAGGAAGATGATGATGGTAGAAATTTATACAGCGTCAGGAGGTAATCTATGCCCAAAGTCAATGGACAGTGTGCGTGGAGTTGGAGTAGGCTTGCTATCTCGGATTGATTCGGCACTATCCACAAAAAAGACGAGTAGACTCGAATAACTACGGGTTTCCTCTTGATGTTTTCCGTCACCGAAATATGAAAACAAAAATTGCCCGAAATGAAAAATTCCTTTAATTCTGGCCATTAAGCCAGAATTTTAACGCTATTATAGGATTGAAAGTGCTTACATTCTACTCGATTTAGCTACTTTAACTTTTTGTCAACCCTGCTCAAGTGCGTCCCTGCTTTGAGAAGCCATATCGGCTGCCGGCACAGTCCATCTCACGTCCCGCAAATTACAGGGTTGCTACAAGTTAGCACCTCCAAGGTGTAAAGATTGCAGTCATTTGCGCTGACAACTGCCGCGAGCTGCTGTCGTCACGTGTAGCAGGCCTTATTGTTATGACTGGTATTCAGAAATCACGGTGTTTTTTTATCAAATTCAAAAAAGGTTTTATTTTTCATGTGTCTTTTGATAAAATATTATCAGCGGGATAATTACCGTGATTTTGAAGTTGTTTCTCGATATTTTGATGCAGCGCCATGATCACGGGACAATCTGAAATCTATACTAATAATATTATAAGGAGGAAAGATTTGTTTGTTTGTTTGTTTGAAATGAATAGGCTCCGAAACTACTGGAGCGATTTGAAAAATTCTTTCACCAATAGAATCCCACATTATCCCTGATGAACATAGGCTATACTTTATCCCGGGAAAGTAAAGTTTTCCGAGGGAACGCGGGTAACACCGCGGCGGACAGCTAGTGTAAAATAAATGTAATTTTTGGAAGAATTAGAAAAATGGTTTGCTTTATCTGCAAATTAAGAATGTGGTTGCAATAAGATTATTGGTCATTGCCATTGACACTAACTTCCTCAATGTAATAACATGGTGTTAGATATCTGAACTGGACGAAAAAATCTGCCATTTTGTTAAAAATCTTTTGCATAATCCCTTTCATAGGTGTTTAAATTCTGAACTACAGAAACATTAAAATCAGCAACGCTCTTAAAATTTTAAGTAGTTGTAGGTATTCTAAAAAACCCTATAAAATAACTTAAGTAACTCATTAAGATACCTCCGTAAATTCTTACTAATGATACTGATATAATTTTAATGATTTCAGTTTACAACATTATACTTATAAAATCTCGTTTCCTTCCTAAATGAAAAGAATAAATTTTGCAAATATCGCTTCAAATTCCATTGATATTTTTGTTTAATGTCATTATTGAACTTCGTATCGAGTTTCGATGTTTTGAACCAGACTCATTTAGTGGGCAGAAGATTTTAAGAGGTAATATAATTGTTTGAATTTATTCAAATTGTTCCGATATATTGGAGCCTCAATAAGGTAAAAGATTACTATAACACCTAAAAGATCTAAAAATATCTTTATGTATCGAAAAAAATCTTTGTGAATCGAAATACCAATTCGAAATTCGTTTGAGTTTGACAAGTTCTAATTTAACAATAAAAAAAACCGTGGCACTCCCGGGAGTGCCAAGAAAAGTGAAAGCTTAAACAATTAGGTGCCTAGTGTATATTTAGTTATATATATTAATTGTCAGGAAATTAATAAATATCGAAAGACTTCACTATTCACGTATAGTTATAAAATGCGCTTTTAGAAATGTAAAAATATTGCCGTAAAGTTTACCGAGTACAGAACTAGATGGCGCTACTGGTGTTAGTCGGTGTGCAGTCACGTGACTCGCACGTGACCTTTTCGAGGCGAATTCAAGAATTTATTCTCATTTCAAAACTGCCCAACACGCCGAATGAACCGAATCACAAGACTGGTTACACTGGTAAAGAATTTGCGACTCGTCGATTTTTGTACTATAAATTCACGTCGTGTCAATTAAGCTTTTTTTTGCACTAAACCATGTTGTGCCAAAATGACTACGATCAATCCACATTGATGTATAAAGAAAGAGCATAAGAAAATTGCTGACCTTATCATTCTTTTGCCAGTATGACCACAGCCTATCGCTCCGCCTTATAAGACAGATTTGTGCAGTAATTATGAATGATACATTACCCCTCAAAATCAGTCCAGTTAATAAATAAATTCATCACTTTTCAATCATTTATCCGTCGGCTCTATAACTCAAAGGGGAATAAAAAACACAATGGGATTAAGCTGGCCTAATGGGCATCCCAACATGGGCATTAATCTCGTCATACAATATTGATGCGCAGCAATTTATGGGAGATGCTTAGCGATCATAAAGTCAAAATCCCTTATTAATGTGTGAAGAAGCTCACCTCCAGTCACCTTAAGCGCCGTCTACACGTGACGATGCGGTAGAATTTCTGTAACGGTATTTAAAAAAACTAATTAATAATTACTTTGTAAATACTCTGGTACCTAATACGAGTGGTCAATACTTAATTTGAAATTTCTTTTAAGTAAAAATATTAGAATTTTACGTAAGAAATTTTCGACGTTTCTGCTACGTATTGAACGAGAAATATTTGGGTAATGATAATTGAAATAAATATTTTCATAACTGTGCGAAGTTTAAGCTTCTCTTAAAACACTGTTATTTTGTTGAGAGCGCAAGCAAGCTTTGACAGAATGTAGTGATTAATTTTGACAGACACCGGTTTCGGCGTTGCCTGCCATCACATGTGAAAGCTCTTCTCAAGACAATATTCGCTTGACATATTCTTACGCTCCCCGCCGCGCTCGTTAGAGAAATATTTCGTCATTTATTTATTTATCAACAGAATACAATAGGATGTGAACGTCAAAAACATAACTCATCATTTTAATATGACAATGTTTTGTCGCAAAATGTTGTTTAGTGTATTTTGTAAGCGACAAAAAGTAAGTCTGTTCTAAGCTTTGTATGAAAGGCGTGTTGGCTAGTTCTAATTGTATGAGGGTTCCGGATGCACTGATCACATACACTTTTATTTAATGATGGCTCTAGGCATACGATGTAAAATCATTACATCCGGAGAAAACAGCGTTTCAAGAGTGCTGTTTGCGTATGTTTTGGGTGCGTTTTTTTACGTAGATTGCTGGATTTTGAGTTTTAATAGTTTTTTTCTTTTATAAATGCAATTATTAGGTAGGTATGGTCTTATTATGTCGTACTAGTAGTAAATAACCGAAAATAACATAGCATGACGAAGCTAAGCCAAAAACTTTTTCTGCGTTTTTTTTCGCTAAATATGTTTAGAATCATGGTCTGATTGCAACCCCTCAGTTTTCGGTAGCAGTCTTTTTACACCCTGTATATTTGATCCTACAGCAAATTGGTCATACAGCTAACTAGTCAAATTGCGATGTGGTCCGAACGCTCCTAACAAAAATACCTAAAAAACTAAAAAACAAACTTATATTTGTTAACAAAGTATGATTTTCAAATAAAAAAAAAACTTTTATGGTTTGTTCTTTTTATGAGGAACTCTAGAAATAAACAGTTGTCTGAACATACGATGCTATTGTAAAAGTTTCAAAGTCAACTTTAATCTTCTTAAAATCGGGAGACGTCGCTTCTCAATCACGTTCTCTTTGAATAAGATCTAATCTGTTTTCCCTTTCGAAATCTCAACAGTTGAATAATTTATTTGTATTTTGTTCTAAATTTGACGACCTCTGTAGCGCTGTGCGTGAAAGCCTGCTTGGGACGCAGAAGGTTGCGGGTTCGATCCCCGCCGCGGGATAAATGTTTGTATGATCTGCAAATATTTATCTCGGGGTCTGGGTGTTTTTAATATGTATACATACAAACAAAAAGTATACATATTAGTAGTACATCAGCTATCTGGTTTCCATAGTACAAGCTCTGCTTAGTTTGGGGCTAGATGATGCTGTGTGAAATGTCCAGCATTATTTATAAAAACGTAAAAAAACAGGGTCACGACTGTATCCCCAAGGCGCGGTAGACATTCTCTCAGATCTTTATATTCCAGATCCTTTGAAGATGTCTAAGCATTATTTATATTATTTATTTAAATAGCCTTTAGGAATAAATAAAGTTATTATTTAATTTCTGATTTATATTTGCGTATGGGCAAAGGTGGTTACCGAGTGGTGGCCACGAGAGGGTCATAGAACACCAGGCAGACCACCAGCCAGATGGTCTGATGATATTGTGGCGGTAGTGAGAAGGCAATGGTTTCGACTGGCGCAGGATCGGAAAGAGTGGCGTGAAAATGAGGAGGCCTATACTCAGCAGTGGGTAGATATGGGCTAATTAGATTGATAGGTAGAGTTGCGTAAGAGGTGAGTCAGAGGCCAACTCTGATGACGAAGTTTTTAGGCCTCCTGAAGGCCTTCATCATGGTTTAACGACTTACATAGCCAGGATTGACAATTTAACGTCAACAATCTCCCATCTGCCGCGCTCAACACCACCTAAATGAGATAGTGAAATTGTACCCGCATATGGATGTTTTCGTTGACTACTACAATAAAAAACGGGTATCATATAGATATTGTGAAAATTTAAATTAGGTTAATAATATCAATTAAGATCTCATGTTTCTGATAACTATACTTAAGTACCTTATTTCATTTTCCTTTTCACTGTTTTTCGGTAACCTTAGTGCTATAATGTTACTTTTTATCTGTATGTAAATAAATAAATAAAACGTGCCCTCCAAAGCACGGACATTTAATTACGGACGGACATTATAAAGTAACTTTTGTAGTCCATAGTAACTTTAGTTTATAAGACGCAAAAGGTTTCGGGTTCGATCCCCGTGGCGGGACCAATGTTTGTATGATCTACAAATATTTGTCTCGGGTCTGGGTGTTTCTATGTATAATATGTATGTATTTACAAACAAAAAGTATATAAGTAGTATATCAGTCATCTTAGTACCCATAACACAAGCTCTGCTTACTTTGGGGCTAGATGATGCTGTGTGAAAAAGTCCAGCATTATTAATTTATTTATTAAAAAGAAAGTCTTATCAAAATTTCCGATTCCAACGGGATTCAAACCCGCGACGATCAGACGATCCTCCTAAAGATGGAGTTCCTTCAACCGCTCAGCCACGGAACCACTGACGTCGGAATCGAAATGAAATCGAAAATTCATGTCCCCTCTGACCCCCGCCCACCCTCCCCCGCCGACTGCGCCTGGCTCCTCTTGCCTCATCAATGTCATCGAGCCATAGGATTACATACTTTTATGGGCTTTTTATATGACCGTTTTAGCTCCAATAAAAACACCCTTAATTTGACAACATAAAAGACAATTCACAATTACTTCAAAGGACCACAAGACGTACATCGTGCTCCATACACAGTCAGTTGCGCCAGTCGTGTTCATATTTCAATTCATACATCGTTTGTTGTCAAAACGTCCCGTTTGCTGGTCGGTGCGCCGGCCCATCGTTCATATCAGCCCATTGAAGTTAGCCTCAGCGACATTGCAGTACATAGCAACTGATGCAGTACTACAACCAATATGATTGACGTACTGTACTCGTATCAGTGAAATACTCGACGGATTCTCTCGACTGATTTTCTTTAATTCTTTATTGTACACAATTAGAACACAGAGAAAAAGATGTTACAAAGTACATGTACAAAGGCGAGGTTAACCCTAAAAGAGTTTTCTACCAGCAAACCTTTGAGAGGAAAAAGCCATGAACAAAAGTCGGCTTAGTTGCAATTTTTGCCTTTAACTTTTTTATAACGGTGGTTCGTAAAATAAAAAGCTTATTGTACGAGCTCGGTAGCGTGGCGAGCTACTCAGCTCAGGCGCAAGATGTGCGAGTCCGATTTCACTGTAGTACAAACGTTTTCCAGATTTCTAGGTGTTGTGGCACCATGGTACTCCTAGATTCTGGGATAATCGTCTACATACAAAGAAATAAACTTAACTTTTTTAATGATAAATGTAAACTGGAATGATACTTCTTTCTAGTTAGATTATCTTCATAAATCAACGTTGAGTTATACAACTACTACTTCATTTACATTGTCTGAACTCTTAGATTTATGCCCTGCAACATCGCGGCTTCTGTTCGCATCGACGAGTTCTCACCGAGTGCAGTCAATCCTTTGAATTTATTAGTACTTGATTCAATTGACTTATGTAAGCGTCGTACCGAGCATTGTTTTACTGATTTATGTACACTGTTTCGGTACTTTGAACTGATAGGGCTCGTCATATTTTTCAGTGGGAAATCTAGGAATTCTTGTCTTGACTTCAAAGCACCGCAGAATGCATTTATGTGAATTGCATTGCGTTGATACATACCATTCGATGCGGATTTGAATTTTAGGGGTAGGTACTTACTAATTTACTGATCTAAAATAAGGGAAGTGGGCCGGGACAGAGATGGTTGGAAGGAAATGGGGGAGACCTTTGCCCAGCAGTGGGAAAATATAGGTTAAGAAAAAAAAGTATGAAATGATGCGTTCTGGTTGTTTTTATAAGGTGATAGGTATGCAAGTGTAAGGACAGGAGATGACTAGCTATCGTCTAACCTAAAGCAACGATTTGAAAATTCAAGAGATCTTAAATAAAAGAAATAGGTTAGTAATTTACCTCGACTTTTAACTATCATAACAGTTTCTGCAAAACATTCATTAGTTTGTATAACAAATGTTTGTATGATCTACAGATATTTGTCTCCGGTCTGGGTGTTTTTATGTATAATATGTATGTATTTACAAACAAAAAGTACTTATATAAGTAGTATATTAGTCATGTAGTACCCATAACACAAGCTTTACTTACTTTGGGGCTAGATGATGCTGTGTGAAAAGTCCAGCATTATTTATTTATTTATTTAATAACTCAAAAATATATTAATTTATAAAATGCTTTACATAAAATATCACACTAACGGCCATCACAAAATCATAGCCATTATAATTTTCAATTACTCTGTAAGCACTTCATTTTTAGATCCAAGCTTCATGTATCAGAAACGAATAAAATCTTATTTTTCCGGCAATTTAAATTCAATATGGCGTCGCATTAAAAGTATCAAATACATATTAAAATCCGTTGGGAGCACATTCGAGGCGTGGTTAATAGATTTCTCGCTTCTAAGGCACATAGATGTCTGTTGACAACACAACGGGATGGGAACGACACGACAATCAATCACAGGATATACTCACATTGACCATAGATACGTTTGACGTAAACAAATGTGATAAACACACAACCTTTCCAACTAGTTAAGCCGTATATATCGTAAACGATCTATAGCTAGCTCAATTGATCGGATCAATTGGTGTGAGAGGCACTTGGTGTTGGCAGAAAAACGTTACTAACGGCACCGACTTCAAATATAATATAACATGATAATTTATTATTTGAATACTGTAAGTAATAATTGCATGTGTATATTCTTATTTTTCTCTTTTTAGTGTAGGTACATAGAAGGTTCTTAGTGTCTATTTGTGTTATGTGAAGTCGGTTCAATTTTTTTTTCAAAAATTTTTATTTTTCAATTTTTAGTGTAAAAAATATAGTAGGTTAGGTTAGATATTGGAATAGTCAAGATCAAAGAAGTTAGAGTGAGAATCCCTCAGGAATAAAATTATATGGGATCACCTCGAGCGTATTTAAACATGTCAAACTATTCAATGTTTGACTCAGATTTTGTAGTGAGAATGAGGTTTTTTGAGATTTACAGGAAAACTATCAATCCCTCAGGAAAAAAAAGTATGAGGACCACCTAGATATGTATACCCTTTCAAGCAAAAAAAATAATTTTGGAAATCGGTCCACATTTTTCGAAAAGATCGGTGATTTTTTGAGTATTACGGGAAAACTATCAATCCCTCAGGAGTAAAATTTTTATGGGACCACTATGGTAGCATACCCTTTCAAACAAAAAAAAATTTTGGAAATCGGTTTACAACTGACGGAGATATCGATGAACATACATAAAAAAAAAAAAAAACATACATACACCCGAACATAGAACCTCCTCCTTTTTTTGAAGTCGGTTAAAAAAGAATAAAAGTAGTACCCATATCAGTTATCTGGTTCCCATAGTACAAGCTTTGCTTAGTTTTGGGCTAGATGATGCTGTGTGAAATTGTCCAGCATTATTTATTTATTTAATCAAAACTATCATAATTGCATACAATAGTTGCAACATTATTACAGTTGGATTGGCTATTACAAACCACAGACCTCTGGGGAATTTCCGTTAGCGTCGTAAAACCATTGATTAACATCATTGCACCTGAACTAGCTCTCATATTTAACAAATGTATTGATAGTGGTGTGTTTCCTGATCTGATGAAATATAGTAAAATATCGCCTCTTTTTAAATCTGGTACTCACTCTGACCCTAGCAATTTTCGACCAATATCAGTTTTACCAACTTTTAGTAAAATCTTTGAGAAACTTATATTTATTCAATTACAAAGACATTTTAATATTAACAACTTACTTGACAGCAAACAATTTGGATTTACAAGGGGACGATCAACAACTGATGCCGGTGTTGATCTAATATCTCATATTTTTAATTCTTGGGAAGACTCTCATGATGCGCTTGGTATTTTTTGTGATTTATCTAAAGCATTTGATTGTGTACATCATGAAACATTAATTAGGAAACTCTACCACTATGGTGTTAGGGGTGTTGCTCTCAACCTTTTCACTTCCTACTTAAGTGACAGAATACAAAGAGTTGACGTAAATGGGAAGCGTTCTCCGGGGTCAGTGGTGACAATGGGTGTACCACAAGGATCAATATTAGGTCCATTCCTTTTTTTAATTTACATTAATGACCTACCAAAACTTGTAAAAGACAACCACGAGATTGTCCTGTTTGCAGATGACACTTCACTTATATTTAAGTTGAAACGTAAACAGGTTAACTTTGACGAAGTGAACAATGCAATCTCTAAGGTTGTAAATTGGTTCAATGTTAATAATTTATTATTAAACGAGAAGAAAACTAAATGTATTCGCTTCATACTACCAAATGTAAAACCAATAAAAACCAATGTAATAATAAAAAATGAACAGATAGATCTTGTGGACACCACTACATTTTTAGGCATAACCTTAGATAGTAAGCTACAATGGGGCCCACACATAGATGGATTGTCGAAGAGACTTGCTTCTGCAGCATACGCAGTTAAAAAGATACGTCATTACACGGACGTAGATACTGCCAGATTAGTCTATTTCAGCTACTTTCACAGCATTATGTCTTACGGCATTTTATTGTGGGGGACTGCTGCAGACATTAACACCGTGTTTGTGTTGCAGAAGAGGGCTGTTCGAGCAATTTACAATATGGGTCCCAGAGATTCGCTTAGAAATAAATTTAAAGATATATTCATACTGACAGTACCCTGTCAGTACATATATGAAAATCTGATGTATGTTCGTAAAAATATTGAATCATTTAAGAAAAAAAGCGATAATCATGATGTAAACACTAGAAATAAGGATAAACTCGCTGTTCCCACTACTAGATTAGATAAAATTATGAAATCATTTAAAGGGCAATGTGTAAGCTTCTATAACAAAGTCCCAAGCGAATTGCAAAATTTATCAATCACTAAATTTAAAAATACAATTAAACGTCATCTCTGTAAAAAAGCCTATTATAAGATATCAGATTATTTGGATGACAAAAAAGCTTGGGACTTGCTCCAACTCAATGGATCCATGGATCACCTAAAAAAATGATAGGCCCCAGACCGTGTTTGTTGCCCTGATTCTTCACGGTATTGGTCGCGAAAGAACAGGAGTAAAATTAGTTTTAAGACTATTCTAAGTGATCCCTGTGGTCCTACTGAATAAATGATTTTTGATTTTGATTTTGATTTTGATTTTACAATCGTGAATGACATGCACTGGAATCTGTGCTATACTGACAATTCCCAGGGGCTGACACGCTATGAAGGTTTATTTAATCAAGGGGCAGTATGGAACTGGTCAGCCGGGGGGTGGAACCATGAGCTAAGAAATAATAAGTTCGGTAAGGTTGGTGGAATACTACGGCTAACAAATTTTTGGTTCATTTTCGCCTTTCACTAATTTATTAGTGAATCGATAAAATGAGAAGTTTTAGACTGAAAAGCTTGGCAAGAATTAATCCCACCCAGAAATTAATCAAATACTATTGTAACGATGATGGTGCAAACTTTAATGCTTGACTTTTGCTGTGGAAAATCTTCAAGAGTTGAATATTTTAGTTTAAAAGTACTTACTTCTGAAGTTCCGGACCTCAAACGAAAGATCTATTGAAGATGAACTTCTAATCAGCCCGGTTGCACCCACTGCTGGGTATAGGCCTCCTCTTTATAACGCCACTCTGTTTGGTCCTGCGCTGTCCTTTCCCACGCTTTCCCAGCCACATTGACAATATCATTCGACCATCGGGCGGGTGGTCTACCTCGTCTATTCCAGCATTTAAAGCAAGTTTTTTGTAATTAGAGTTAGGTATTACTCCTTTCGCGAGCTACAATGCCACAAAAAGACATATATACGTACACACGCAACTAAACGCCTCATCCAAAGATTCTTGGTTCCAAGTAGTGTATTGCAAGTCTGCCGTCTCAATCACGGCCTCTGTACAATTGCATTGTCCTGAGGTGATGGAATTAATGAAATTTCTTCACGGCCCTCAACCGATTACAGCCGGTAGTTCTGTTTGCCTTTTTGATGCAAATACTTTTCAGGTTTTAACCGACATTCGTGAGCTTTATGAAAGCATAATAATATAATTTTATATCATACTTGCTCAGTAACCAGGGATTACTATGGTGGAAAGTCTCCTTGTAAATTGGTGTTTGCAATTCAAGGCAACATTACGTCGCACTATGCTTGAATTGTAATGTTCGCATTACAGTTCAAGCTATGCAAAACTCCTTGGTAAACAATCTATTTTCTTATAAAATGGTAATAAAAGTTTTTACTGAAAAAAAAAAACATTGAACATGGCGGCATTTAATTTCCATACATTTCAAACTATGAAAAACTCCTTGGAACTCAGAGTCGTAAAAAAAAAAATTCATTTTGCATTACCAATGTTTTATTTACCTCGCAAGAATGATATAAAGTAGAATGCTTACCTCGGTTGCAAGTAGCTATTACACCCTCGAACTATATTCACCCTCGCTCGCTGCGCTCGCTCGTGTGACTAAATATCTCAGGTGCACGCGATCCATTAGCGCCCTAAGCGAGCTGCGCTCGCACTGGCGCTAAATTGGATCTTGTTCTGTAATAGCTTACTTACGTCCCTTGTGTAACAATCTACTATTTAGCCTTCGCCACACCAACGCCACCTATAAGAATATTAACCGGTTTCCTCACGTTTTCCTTCATCGTTAGAAGCTCGTACATACATACATACACAAAATCACGCCTCTGACCCAAAGGGGTAGGCAGAGACTACGGATCTCCACTCGCTACGATCCTAACACACTTTTCACCTCATTCACTCTCAGTACATTCTTCATACATGCTCGTCGATTTAGGGTACTTTTGACCTAGCCCTTCTCCAAAATGTGTAGTACAGATGTTTACAAAACGCAGAATTTATCGATGCTAGGTCGAGTTTTAGCCAACACAGCTCGAAATCTCAGTCTGTTTTATATTCGCTAAGGATCGAAGGGCCACCCATCTAGCACCACACGCGGCCACTGTGACGGATCCCACCACGCCCCTCATTTGTTATACAAATTTTATACTACCCTCCGAGCTACAGAACCCTCCAAATATTTAAGTATTCACCGTGACTTATCTTCACGGGCAGGATCTAATGGAATTTACTAGAAGCTTGGAGATTTTGCTGCGTAGAGTTCAAAAGGTTGGTTGCTCTTTACAGATTATTATGTTTGTCTGCTGTGCACTTATGATCTGATAAACTGAGACACAGGCTCCCTCAAACCTTGCCTAGTGAGGGACTAGGCTTAGAACAAATAATTATGGCTTCTTATTAGAATCACGATTGCCCAGGAAACGTTCCTATAATCTTTTTTCCACTTCACACACAAGAACGAATTTAGGAAAATTCAGCCCACTGCCAAAGCTCTGTGGGCAATATAATGCTCTCTCAAAAAGTGAAGATATAGACATTACCGAACCCTTAAATAAATTCAAAACCAATCTTCACAAAACTGTTTTTGTAAAACCAATTTTAATGTAACACTTGAGCCACTTAACACGACGTTTTTAATTTTAATTTTGATCTCATTAGTTATTATTGAATATGTGTTTTGTTATTCTTTTATAAATGAATATTTTGTCACTTAATTTTTAGAATTTGATCTCTTTTTTTTTAATTAATGTTAATATTATTTTACTATTCTTTCACATTTTATTTTAGCTTTAAGTCTGTTGAGAAGTTTTTGCATGCTGTGGTGTCCTTTAATTAAAGAAACACATTGTTCTAAGATAATATTACTTTAGTTATAAGCATTCTATGTGATTTCTTTGTTGGATGCCCTAAATAAATAAATAAATAAAAGAATAAGTTCTTTACAAAAATCCATACCCATACTTATTTATAAATATGAGAGTAACTATGTCTGTATGTCTGTTTGTTAATTTTTCACGCCGAAACCACTGAACAGATTAAGCTGAAATGAATAAAGGTTGAAATGAATTGGTATGAATAAAGGTGGTATTCCAGGGAAGTACTAGCGATGCTAAATCATATCGCACCGTGTAAATGCACCTTAAAGAGTGAATAAGGAGACTATGTAGAGAAGTTTATATTTTATGATAGAAGCTTTTTGCATCGTTTGCAGTAATTCCGAAGAGCCACGATAAATCAGGGTACAACCGCAGGGTGCAGCTAGTGCAAAATAAATTGGTGAAAGTGAGCACTATTGTATTCTGCGGATATGGATAATAACATGTGGTTTGCTAAACGTTGCCTCACCCAAAACAGCTCAGCCGAGAACCGAGCCACCTCGGATAACGTGGTATTAAGCTATTAGTTATACCAACAAATTGCCTTTCAAAACAAACACTTGGTAGGTGTGAAGATTTTGATACTTAGAATCTTGGAAGTTGCGCGAAATACATTTTAGCATTGCAATTCAGCGTGGCAATGCCGCCAGTATTTTGGGCACACTTCCGACTGGCAGTGACCTGGATCAGTTGAGTTATCTATAGATCGTTTTTACGACGATCCTTAGATAGCTTGACTGATATCTATATTTTGTAATTTTATGTAGTAACTTAGTTTTTTAAACTGATACATTGAAATAAGATACTTCGAGCCAGCAGCCTTATTGTCTAACTTGAAATACATTCCCAGTTGTCATCCCAATAGAGCTCAACCAATCACGCAATACGAAAATGACAATTGAAGACAGTTTCCTATTGTGTGATTGGTTGAGCTCTATTGGGATGACAACTGGGAATTTTCAAGTTAGACAATAAGACTGCTGGTCAAAAAGGAAAAATAAGTCAAGCGTATACGAAGAATGCAATGAGTGTAAAATATAGTGTCTTTAATGGGAGTGACTTTGACGTAATAAAATTAAAATAAAATAAATTATTTAAAAAAATACATTATATACTTCTATTTAGGCTTAGTTAGTGGGATGCCACTTTCAATCTAAGAGTTTCGAGTTAAAATTTTGACCGTGAAATTATATTAATAAGAAACGAATTTGTACCTACCATACCTGGGCATACAGTAGTTTATCTCTTAACGCTTTTGACGGTTCTATCTTGCTAAATATAAAATGAGTTCACCTAATTAGTCATATCTTTAACCCATCACAGTTTTTGCGACCAATTTCGCATAAAAATCTTCCAAGTATCAAAATTAAGCAATCCATCGTCATATCGAGAAATCTACACTTTTTTTCGTTTATCAACAGAAATTCGGATCTCGATTTAAAATCTGTTTGTTTATCAGAGATTAATACTCTTTTAGATACTAATTTGGTGTCTGATATCTGATGATGTAGCATCATTTGCTATTCAAATAGCTGTGGGCTGTTTGATGTAGATTTTTTTTAAGTCTGGATGGCTACTACTTTTGGTTGGTTGGAATCCTTTCAATCCGAAAGTTGTAAGTATAAATTATGCATCAATCGAAAAATATGAATAATATGCAATAAAATCTTGCATGAAGGGTATTTTGTCTTTTTGGCACGCTTTGAAAACCAAACCCTAAAGAGAAATAACTATAGTTTGCAATGGAATTGTAATTTTATTTCGTAAGCACTTAAAGTATTGCGAATTTTCACAACAATTATTTTAACCGTCCAATTTCGTGTTGTGTTATGTAAATAAAAAATATATCAAATAAGATGTCGTAATAAAAATATGTGTAGACGTGCCATTAAACAAAATTCCAATTCGTTTATATTCAAGAACAGTCTATAGTGTCACTTCAAAGCAGTATTCAAAGCAAATTGTACCTTAACAAACTGGATATGGGTTCAAATTGCAATAATATTGCCATAATTTGTTGATATCTTTTGAAACACAATTGGTAGTTTGCAATTTCAACGTTACAATAATATTAGTAGCCAATTAAAGAAGAAAAAATTTTTAAAAATTAAAATGATAAAAGAAATATGGTTTTACGATTCCATAAACCATAGGTTCCGACAATAAAGAGCATATTATTATAGAAAAATGCGAATTGGAACATAGTCTGTGACTCACACTTGGCTCAATTATATTTGACTGTTCAATCATATTTTATGATCCTGTCATTATGTCATCTGGACAAGATCAAAATACGTAATAATAGTAACTAAGTATATTACGTATACCTATTTTCGTATATCTTGGCCATGAATGCTTCAATTATCATAACAAAACATTACCTTGATTAATAACAGTTATTATTATCTCAACCGAATGCCGAGAATCCATACTAGTATCATAAAAGTGACGTAACTCTGTCTGTTTGTCTGATTCACGCCAAAACCACTGAACAAATGACATAATTTGGTTTTTTGACATAAATTGCATCACAGGAAAGGACGTATACAAAATATACTTTTTCATAAAAAAAAATAAAAAAATTGATTAACTTCTGCAAGATGTGGGAATGTATCAAATATGTATTTGTACATGCCTCTGACTACAACTTTGACATCTTCAAAGGATCTGGAATACATAGAAAGATCTGAAATATAGAATAATTAATGTCTACCACACCTTGGGGATACAGTCGTGGCCCTGTTTAACATTGTAAAATTAAGCTAACTAAGTTTATTTATAGGTGGAACAATGGAATTTAAAATAATTGTAATATTTATAATCATCATCATCATCAGCCTATAGTAGTCCACTGCTGGACATAGGCCTCTTCTAATGAGCGCCATTGCGCCCTGTCCTCAGCTCGACGCATCCAGCTTCTGCCAGCAGCTTTTCGCAGATCGTCACACAGCATCATCTAGCCCCAAAATAAGCAAAGCTTGTACTATGGGAACCAGATAACTGATATACTACTTGTATACTTTTTGTTTGTAAATACATACATATAGATAGAAACACCCAGACCCGAGATAAATATTTGCAGATCATACAATCATTTATCCCGCGGCGGGGATCGAACCCGCAACCTTCTGCGTCCCAAGCGGGCTTTCACCCACTGCGCCACAGAGATCGTCAGAGGTATTTCCTTCGCCGTTTAGAGCTCGTAACGAAATAAGTTCCTTGTAGGTAAGCATGCTTCATCTTAGTAATATTAATTTAAAGTACAGAGAATGTTCAAGTATTTTTGGATAAATTAGTTGGTGTCTACAAAGTATTCTTGGGCAGCCTTGGTGTCAGGCTTGATGGTCTTGGAGCCGGGCTTCCAGTTGGCCGGGCACACCTCTCCGTTCTTGTCGGTGAACTGGAAGGCCTGGACCAGTCGAAGGGTCTCCTCCACAGATCGTCCAACAGGCAGGTCGTTGACGGTGATCTGCCGCAGCTGCTGCTTGTCGTCGATGATGAAGAGAACTTAGAACCTACTGTTGCTGAACATCAGGCAGAGTGAGGTGCTAACCTATTCAATAAAAAAAAGTTACAGCGCCGACATTCAATTTCTCGTACCTATAGATTGAGCGTCGATCAAGCGTTGGACTCATAAATGTAAAATGAGACATAAACTTTTTAAATACCAGATTAAAACCTATTATTTTCGATCTGTTTCGAATTAAACGACCTCAAGTAAACAAGCCCATTCAGCCCTCACTAATTAGTTGCATTTTAAATGCGCCAAGATGAAGGGAATGTAAGAATTTCAAAAAGAACATGTTGTTTATTCAATTTGTTTAGACGTCGATTAAAATTCATGTACGTCTTACAGATGAATGGCACGACATTTTCTTTGAGTCTGTAGTTTAAAACATAGATTTTTTTTCTTTAGCTCGCTAGTACTTCTTGAAGTTGGGTGTACAAAATTCGATCCTCTTTGATTCGCAGTTGTCGTCAAGATGCAGAATAAGGTAGTTAGAGTACTTACAATATTATAAAATTGAACTTTAAAATTGAACCTTACTTTTTCGTCTAAATTCCATTAAAAAACCCGTGATTATGATACTCGTTACGTTTATTGAACAAAACCATAGAGGGTATATTTATAGGATAAAAGATGACTCAAGCTTTATTAGAACTTTTACGATACGATTTTTTATTTAAACGAATGAATGCAATAAAAACGTGCCATGAATCTGTAAGAAACATTAGAAGAATAGCTGAACCTATCTTTGCTTCTTAAGTTTGTGGTATTTTTTAGTGCTTAACTCAATGGACGTCAGGTATTCCGTTAATTGGTAAACTGTTTTATTAATTAGGCAGGAAGTATTCATCAAAGAAAAGCGAAACATGCTAAGCCATATGTTTTCGAATGAATTGATTATTTGACTATCTATTTAAATTATTTTAATTTTTATGAATTGCCTGAAAACCACAATATATTAACTAAACTGGACTGGGTATAGTAGGTGCAGTAGACATCCATACTAATATTATTAATGGTAACTCTGTCTGTCTATCTGTTTGTCTGTCTGTTTGTTACCTTTTCACGTCCAAACCACTGAACAGATTGGGCTGAAAATTGGCATGGATAAAGGTTCTATCCCAGGGAAGGACATAGGCTACTTTTTATCCCGAAACAATCCCGAGGGACCGCGGTTCACACCGCGCAGCTAGTTATCCTATATTTCTTGTTCATATACAGGATGTAAAAAAACTGCTAACGAAAACTGAGGGGTTGCAATCAGACCATGATTCTAAACATTTTAGCGAAAAAAAACGCAAAAAAATTTTTGATTAAGCTTCGTCATGCTATGTTATTTTCGGTTATTTACTACTAGTACGACATAATAAGAACATACCTACCTAATAATGTCATTTACAAAAGAAAAAAACAGTTAAAACTCAAAATCCGGCAAACTACGTAAAACTACGCGCCCACAACATACGCAAACAGCACTCTTCAAATGCTGTTTTCTCCGGATAAAACGATTTTTTCGGAAAATCCTTTTGGATTTGGTTGTGTGTTGGGATGCTGTACCTACCCCTTTCGGCTACGGTAGACGTTTTTTTACATCCTGTATATTTAGCACACGTCGCATCAATTCGAATAAGCTTTTGGAAGATATGTCCTCCAAAAGCTAGTTATTCGAATTTGCTTATAAGAATACAAACTGTTTCTTATATGTTTCCTATGTATTCGTTAAAAAGGTCATACAACAATTGGATGAACTGAATATGAAATGAAAAAGTCAGCAATAGGCTTTTAATCTGCAATCTAGCTCGATCTATTATTAAATAAATAGTGCTGGACATTTCACACAGCATCATCTAGCCCCAAACTAAACAAAGCTTTTACTATGGGAACCAGATAACTGTTAAACTACTTATATACTCTGGTAGAGATCGCTATTTAGCGATATAACCGCCGATTGTATAAATAAATAAACAATGCTGGACATTTCACACAGCATCATCTAGCCCCAAACTAAGCAATGCTTGTACTACGGAACCAGATAAGTGTTATACTACTCATATACTTTTTGTTTGCAAATACATATATATTATTCATAGAAACACCTAGACCCGAAATAAATATTTGCAGATCATACAAACATTTATCCCGCCGCGGGGATCGAACCCGCAACCTTCTGCGTCCTAAGCGGGCTTTCACCCACTGCGCCACCAGAGTTTGTCTTTATCGTATTATTTATTCTTTTTTAATATTTTTAGTAGTCCTGTGTCATAAATATTTCTAAAGATGAGCTGTGATCGCGAAAATTTTATGGTGTCTTTCATATGAGTTAGAGTTGTCGTAAAAACTCAATTTCAGTACAAATTCAGGGCTTTACGTGACTATAACTTTTAATGGAACAAATCGTTAGCTTTCGCGATGTTTGGAGCATTTAGCCTGTACTTAAACCATAATCTTCTGTAGTCGGTCAATAAGCTAGTATTTACTGTCTGGATAGCCTCCACAAATAAATCGTTAACTGACGTCTCAATACAAACAAACCAATCAAGAAAATTGCTACTTACTACCGATATAAATGGAGAGAGAATTGAGGCGTAAAATTTTACACCACAGCTTGTAATTTCGAACCAATAAAGTAAGTCTTATTGGATTATTAATGGGGTGATTTTTTGGTTTGAACTATAATGGAACCAGTGTTAGCATACACTCGACTGAACTGTTTATCAGTTTGAACAGAATTTATACAGGGTGTAAAAAACAACCACCGAAAACTAAGGGGTTGCGATCACACCATGATTCTACATATATTTAGCGGAAAAAAACGAAAAAAAATTTACTTAGCTTTATTATAAGTCATTTTATGTTATTTTCGGTTATTAACTACTATTACAACATAATAAAACCATACCTACCTACCTAATAATTTCATTTATAAAAGAAAAAAAAACAGTTAAAACTCAAAATCTAGAAATTTACGTAAAACAACGCGCTCAGTACTAATACTTTCAAAATTACATATGAGTCTAGTTTAATGAAGAAACCAATTTATCAAAGATCTAAAAAAAGATGTAAAAACTTATTTTATTAATTTTATAAAGGCTGCCAAAAGCGCATTAAATCCAGCAAATTGAACTAAAACCATGTTCTCTACTTTGTTCTTTTATACGATTTAAGTATTATGTGACGTAAGAGCCTTAAAACCTTTTTAAAGGGCTCGAAATAAAGGGAAATGTCATTTGACACGTGACAAGGGATGGGCGCTACTCACGTTTTTAGGGATAAAGTACAAAGTATGACTTAAAGTAAAAAACGAATAGTAAAAAATACAGTAGTAGGTACTTCACTTTGGTCGCCGAAGATACAAGGTGTGATAAGATTATTATTATTTTTTATAATACACAGGCAGCTCTCAGAGCTGATGCGTGTAACAGATTTATATGGGAAATATTATAAAAATGTAAATGCTATAGGTAAAATGTATGTCTAAAATAGCTTTCTGAATTTAGAATACCTATTTGATTGTTATTTTTGGATTAGGTAATAAATCAATAGATACTATAATATTAGTCTAAGCTTTGATAATTCCTTATTGTAAAATATAAACCAATATTCATAAGATTAAATGTATGGAATATTAATTTTAGAATTAGTAATCGTTGATATCATATAATTTGTTCTTAAAACGTAATTGTTTATGAGGTGTGTATTTGTTACAAACGTCCATTGCCTTATAAGGCAATGAAATATGGTCTGAGTATCCGATGTATAACTGTGACGATGGTATTGGTAGAGGGAGACGGCTTCGCAGCCTATAAAAACGATCGAGCGTTTGAGCATCGTTCTCTTTACCATTCAGCTGCCAACTAAGCTAAGTATTTGCTCATGTTTAATTATTCATAGTAGTTGTGTGATATTACCTACCCTTAAAGTATTATAAATGTATCTTATATTTTATTTGTACATAAATTGTGTTCGAAAACCAGGTTGTGTATCTATAAAACAATGGTGTATTGTATAAAAGTATAATTCTTTTAATCTGTGATTCTTTTCTTTATTATCCACTATTAGCTACCCTATTAGGATTTAATATTATCTTTATAAAGGAAATAGATCCCTAGGTAGTTAAATTAGGATTTTCCTGGGATCTTATAACTTCTTCTAATGAATAGAGCCATCCTAATCTAACATCAGAAGAAGGGATATGAACTACCTACATTATGTGCCTTACTAAAATTTTACTTTTTCTAGATGGACGACGCCCCCTGTCTTACAACAACTTCTTCGAGCCATCAAACATGCCGTTTTCGGCAGCCACCGAAAAGATGACGTTGTCCTGCCGACATTCGACCTGACCACGAGTCTCCTGGGCACCGCGGCATGGTGCAACAGCATCGAGGCTTTCTCGACAGAAATTGGTTGGAGCAACACCGCAGCCGCCGCAAGGGCGGGTAAGCTTCTGAAAATCATAGTTCTAGACAATGTGATCCTACAGAGGGTCGTTCGTGGCAAAATTTACGCACCGAGTTGTCAGCTTTTGTACACTTCCGTTTCTGCAAATTCATATTTTAAACATGCTAAGAATAAGATTTGGTAATTTAGTAACATAATATTTATAGCTTTTGAAGAGTTGCAATTCAAAGTCAAAATCGTAGGTATGTGGCGTTTCTGATCTAAATGTAAAAAATGGCATGTTATAACAGCAGTGTCAAAACCACTTCCGTATTTAATAAGCTTCTTCACGTCATACGTAAAATCTAATAAAAAACGTCCATTGGAGCAAAGCGGTAGATCAACTTATTGATACGGATAGTAGCATAACTATGGAGTCTAGCAAAACGTTGTGGTTGTAACATTACTTCGCATTTTTCTCGTATATGGTACCATAGATGAATGTAGTTTGCAGGTATTTGCTAAAGTGAAGGTACCAGTTCGATTTCAAGATTTATGTATTGAGCTTGTTATTTTCGTTGTTAAGGATACTGATTGCAATGTGGTTAAATCAACAATGTCTAAGGGAGATTTGTCAAGATTAGCCCGCTGGTAGATGTACTTCGTACAAATAGCCTGTTGAGAGGTAGGTTGGGTGACCAGCAAGATCGTATCCATAGAGGACCTGAAACTTATAATATCAAGTTCAATTGAGATTTACAGAGTACAGTTAATAATAGTTTGACTACTCTAGTCGCCGCGCGTTTTCGTCAGCGCGATCTAGCATTTGACCATTTTTAATCACGCCATCTAGCGGTAAATTTTTGAACTTATTATAGAACATTTTGTTAAAATGCGTCAGACAGTAGACTTTTAAGACTTGCAAGACTTCCAGTTTAAATCTAAATAAAAGGGCAAATTCATTAGTGAGTAGAAATTAGCATTTGCAAGCAGAGATCTGATTGAGTCCTCAACTACATAGATTTCTAAGTTTATTCTCAGAAGTAAATATCATAAATGTGTCCAATGACACCGAGAGATAACATTCACGGTTGAAAAATGCTGAACCACGTCTCACTGTAGAAACAGATGATTTACATTCTAACCAATATTTATGAAAAATGATTAAGTAGTTACATTACAAAACAAACCCCAGTGCTGAGCGTAGGAAGGATGTTTATTCCAAGAGTATATAGGTTGAGTATATCCAAATTATTCCATTATGTAGGTACACCCAATAAATAAAACAGCTGTAATAGGTACCATTTCATAACATACATTTAGACTGTACTGGCCCCTTTTCATTAAGCAATGAACAGGTTGAACATTACGTAGCAATATAAATTAATATGTTATGTAGGTACTACTTATCTGTAATGATTCGTCAGATTGGCCAAACGAACAATTTAAGGTAGGTACCACAGTCTTATCAATACTAATGTCCAAAATCTACTGGGTTTTCTCCGTTAGATCTTCAGGTAGTACTTAGGTAGTGTTTCGAAGCCTATGTGTTATGTTTGTCCGAACACTAAGTTCATTATTGTGTTTATATTCGTGGCGTTTATTAGTTGTTGTGGAAACTAATAAATAGCTGTTGTACAAGCCCGTCTAAATGAGGTTCGTGTCAAAGGTAGCTTATAACCAGGTATAGGATATACTTACGTTTTGATCAAGAATTTATATTGTAGGTAATTTAGTACTTATACGTTAGTCAAGCAAGATCATATTAGGCGTAATGAAAAATTAGCACCGAAATTCAAGTGACCTTATGCGATTATTTCAACTCACCTCGATGACCGCTATGCTCTAAAAGGCTTAAATAATTGAAGAAATATAATTGTAGCAAAAGAGAAATTATGGTTTTGGGCAGGAGAATGGTTGGAAGAAAACATTGCTGTTAAAAACGCCATGTGATTAATACTAGGTACTAGGTACCTACATGTAAAATTATTATTTAAGAAAGAGTTTATGTTCAGAATTTTAATTATGAATATTAATATGATCTACAGTTATTTTGTATCTGGTCTGGGTGTTTCCATGTATAACATGTATGTATTGACAAACAAAAAGTATATAAGAAGTATATCAGTCAGTACCCATAGCACAAGCTGACTCTCTGACTTTGGGGCTAGGTGATGGTCCAGCAATATTTATTTATTATTTCTTATTACTACTCAAATTCGAGGTATATAATAGGTATGTATGTACAATGACTACTGTTTGTGAACGATTACTTTTGTGCTGAAAAATCTCATCGGGTAAAAATCCGGGCCATTTTATGGTGAAAAGAATATTACATGTCATATTATTTATATTTATTTATCGCTGTGTGGCCTCTTGCTGGGTGCTAATCAGCAAATCGACAGCGGATGGAAGTGAGAAGCACGTTCGGTAGTTGGCTACGCTGTGGGCTTCGAGGCTCGGCTGAAACAGCTCATTGTACAGCGGATGATGGTGTTCAGCAGGAATAGTAGTTGCCCCGCTGTTCTAGCCTCCAATTCCGGGTACTTGGCGCTCCATCAGCAGCGGGTGGAGGTACGCAGTACAATACAGAGTAATTGGCCAGTAAACAAATAAAGTAAAGGGATAAAAGGGTATAAAAAACGGGATAATCAGACACTTGTAAATCGTATATACATAATTAAAATGCATCTATCTCATGAAGTGAGATCGATGTGTATAACTGACTAGTATTAATTACCTATCTATTTTGTGTACCAATGTAAAACATAAAGTAAGTACTTTCCTATTAAATACCTCGTATTACATTGAATACATATAATAAATTCACACACACAAACATACACCACACACACATTTTATATACTCCTTACATATATACACACACATAAAATATGTATACACACTTACACATACACAAATCATTTGATACCTACCACTAAAATACACTTAACAACGATTCATACCCTAACGCTTTTGTCCTTGTATAGAGGTAAAATTTGAAAATGCACATCACACCCATGTAATAAAAAGTACCTATCACTATCGAACAGTGTAGCTGCGGTAACTGTAATATAAATCCAATGTTGGTCACCACGACACAGGGTATCCTAGTGTGGCGACCAAAGTTAGCGTAAATTATACGTAAGTAAGCCTCGTTTATTCATACCTTAAGATATATAATGTGTATTGTTTACTTTGTATTCTGCTGTTTGGAAACATATAAATAAATAATTTATTTATTTATAACTATATATATAATATTATAATAGCTGTGAGTAAAAATGTACTCGAATGATGACCCAAATTGAAATTTTGTAAAATAGTGGCAAGAAAAATGATTGTGTACTAAACTATAAAAAGCTACTTCGAGACGAAGTATAGGTCAAGATTGGCCGTAACAGATTTATATGGGAAATATTATAAAAATGTAAATGCTATAGGTAAAATGTATGTCTAAAATAGCTTTCTGAATTTAGAATACCTATTTGATTGTTATTTTTGGATTAGGTAATAAATCAATAGATACTATAATATTAGTCTAAGCTTTGATAATTCCTTATTGTAAAATATAAACCAATATTCATAAGATTAAATGTATGGAATATTAATTTTAGAATTAGTAATCGTTGATATCATATAATTTGTTCTTAAAACGTAATTGTTTATGAGGTGTGTATTTGTTACAAACGTCCATTGCCTTATAAGGCAATGAAATATGGTCTGAGTATCCGATGTATAACTGTGACGATGGTATTGGTAGAGGGAGACGGCTTCGCAGCCTATAAAAACGATCGAGCGTTTGAGCATCGTTCTCTTTACCATTCAGCTGCCAACTAAGCTAAGTATTTGCTCATGTTTAATTATTCATAGTAGTTGTGTGATATTACCTACCCTTAAAGTATTATAAATGTATCTTATATTTTATTTGTACATAAATTGTGTTCGAAAACCAGGTTGTGTATCTATAAAACAATGGTGTATTGTATAAAAGTATAATTCTTTTAATCTGTGATTCTTTTCTTTATTATCCACTATTAGCTACCCTATTAGGATTTAATATTATCTTTATAAAGGAAATAGATCCCTAGGTAGTTAAATTAGGATTTTCCTGGGATCTTATAACTTCTTCTAATGAATAGAGCCATCCTAATCTAACACGTGTATATTAGGCCAAGGCCTAATATACACTGGAAAAATATTTATAGCAATATATAAATATTTTTATAAATATATAAATATTTTTCCAGTCTATTCTTGAA
Organism: Epirrhoe alternata; assembly: GCA_963565295.1. Lineage (NCBI taxonomy): Eukaryota > Metazoa > Arthropoda > Insecta > Lepidoptera > Geometridae > Epirrhoe > Epirrhoe alternata. The sequence goes on along the minus strand of OY751381.1, from coordinate 2,106,469 downwards.
AGAGTTCACCGAGGGGGCACTTATCACTGACTCTGGTAACTTCTTTCTTGATTTTCTAGGTTTTTCGTTATTTATCTGTACATGTAAATATAGGTACCTATTAATCGCTGATAATGCTAGGTAGGCACCTATTTAGACTAAACTTTATTTTTAATTTTATGACAAATACGGCAACACGCTGTAACTGTCGACACAAGACAAACCTTGTATGGTTATAAAGTGTAGTGAAGTAAGATTCAAATAAGTTTTGATTAATAAAGAAATACAAATACAAAAGTTAGATTTTTAAATAAAAATCTGTTTTTTTTTTTTTTTTAATTGCTTCCTGACGCTGTTTAAAAAAAACATAGGTGCTAACAATCTTTACTAGATAATTTATGACCCTTTACAGTAAAGTAAATAATGTAAGTGTACAGTCATATTTTTTCCGGGAAAGAAAAAGATCTAAGGCCTAACTGCATAACGTTATTACAAAGTTGATGATAATGATGATAAAACGTTATACGTTATTTAAAAAAATTCTCAGTCAAACTTCCCATGTCTAAAACCGTATCAAAACTTCTGATATAAAAGTCAAGATTCAACCCAATAAAGTTTCACGGTCAATTTGCGTTACGATTCTCCTACTGTTGGCAGTGACCTTAACCCGCCGATTTTCTATGCATCATAATTTAAATTAAAAGGCGTATCAAAAGTTTGAACTATTTTAGACCACCCTGTAGCTAAATTTGACTGTCCTATTAATATAAAGATGCAGAGAGTTCGGGTGTTTGTATGGTTGTGGTACACTCCTCAAGAAATCCTGAAGATATTTGGACGAAGCTTGAGAATAACAATATTTATGAAGCGCTCGTGGTCGTGCTTGCTTAGTCGTTCTTGATAGATCGTCGAAGTTAAGCAACGTTCGAAACGGTCTGTAAGTGGATGGGTGACCGCCAGTGACATTTTCATCTGAGCGCTTCCGTGCTTCGGAGGGCACGTTAAATTGTCGGTCCCGGCTATTTAAGTCGTTAAGCCATGACGGAGGCCTTAAGGCGGCCTAAAAACTCCGTCACCAGAGTTGGCCACTGACTCATAGAACTGAGGTTGCCTGGAAGAAATCGCTTTCAGCGATAAGGCCGCCCATTGTACTAATGAACTTGTAAATGTCTCTAATGTATTGTTTTCGTTGTTGTTTTGGTGTACAATAAAGTGTTCATTCATTCATTCATTCATTCATACGAACTTACTTTTTTTTACAATATTTATATGAATTATACTAAGGATTGTAGTTTTTAAAGGTTGGAAACGACTCACAATTACTGTAGGTATAGAATAAACGTTTCTTTGACAACATGAAACAAGTTACAAACAATTATTTAAATGAATGTAGAGCGCCTGCCGAATAGGGAAAAGTGTTACCGTCTGCCAGCGCGTGGGGGCAGTTGGTGGGGGCAGACGGTAATAATTCAAAACTTACAGTACCTAAAGCTAAGTAGACTAACTAATAAATTTTGCCTTCTTCTATATGGCGACAAACCAGTTGCAGCAAATTCAGCAATTCTCGCAAATTATACAAGTGCTGCTGTCCGTCGCAGTGTTACCCGCGTTTCCTCGGGAAAACTTCACTTTCCCGGGATAAATATAGCCTATTCATTAGGGATAATGCAGGATTCTAATGGTGAAATATTTTTTCAAATCGGTCCAGTAGTTACAGAGCCTATTCAATTCAAACCAACAAACAAATCTTTCCTTTTTATAATTAGTATAGACTAGAAAAATATCTAGGTTTTTGGGCAAAGCCGTGAGCTTAAACTAGCGGTCGAATAATCAGCTAGATTTGAATTAATAACGCGTTAGGATCAATTAGAAAATGAAATGTGTTCATAAAGACTTAGAAATGGTGTCTGCTCAGTACTCGACGCGTGTGGTCCAACTAACTTTTGATATTAATTCGGAGATAGTTCCCTAATTGAATTTATGTAACTCGAAAAGGACAATTTTGGAAGGACCATGTCTCCTTATTAATTAAAACGATCCCGTTAGTTTGAAATATTGAAAATCTAACGAAAAATCTACGATTGATTAGTATGCCTATCTACTTGTCCGTTATTATTGTACTTATATAATTTTTTTTTTTATTAAATAATAATAATTAAACAACCTAAATAGCAAAAATTACAAACAGATGCACTGTTAGAATTATGGTAATTTAATTTTGTTTGTTTTTAAATTTTGTTAGTTTTATGTTACAAAGAAACTGTACTCTGAAAATAAAAACATCGTTATCTTTACCACTGGGATTCTTGTGAAAGAAACTATTTAAACACAAACTGCTTTAAAACTGATAATAATATCAATCGAAAACTTTAAAAGTAAGATACCAATTATCTTACTTTTAAAGTTTTCGATTGATATTATTATCAGTTTTATATATAATACCAAAATTCATCCTCGATGCATCGAGAAAATAAGAAGACAAAGATCGTCTAGTCGACAAAACAGCGGGTCTCCTCAAGTTTTGATTAAACATTAAACATTAATTTCAACTTGACAAATTAAAATAAATTAAACACTTTTCTGAATGAAAGACATTGATTTTCTCCTACAGACATTTACATAAAACAACTGTTTTAATTACCCAAAGTTGCTTATTATGACTGGGTTTGAAACATTTTTAAATAAAATAATATGTAACGGTTTCTGTTCATTAAGATTCATAATTAAGCCGTACAATGTATGGTCGGCTCGTACGGCTATTTAATGTATATTTACGATTATAGTTTCATAATTAGATTTATTTTAATATAATTTCATTTAATCTTTAATATAATTTGTGTCTAGCTACAGGGGGTGACGCGGATCGTGAATAGATAGTACGTACATTACTTACGCATTTAACTTTCTTGTTAATTTTATCACTTAGATAATAGGAGATTCCACATTGGTCTTTACATTTTTAAGAACTACACCGATGATTATGATGATGATTTTTTACAGCAGGAGGCAACCTATGCCTACATTCAATGCCCAATTGGCCATGCACTATTGTTTGATACTGCGTAATAAAGTAAACAGTCTACCTATACTAAGTAGTATGACACTACATGTCCCTAATAACTATGTGCGCTGCGGCCGTCATCGGCATAAGTTGTTCTCCTGTCACTCTACACGAACCTTTCACGCAAGTAATGCGCCAACATTGCGGGCATTAAACCTATTGAATAATTTAGTCTTGAGTTCCAGCATATCGATATTTTCAGTGACAGTCTATGCTCCATATATAAAAATTTAAGAGTATATTTAAGGTATGTTAATTTAAGATAGTTAAGCGCTTTGGATTTTCTGTAAGCTTCTATCTATTTTTAATAAATCATTTCATTTAATTTCATTCAACTTTGTAGTGAAAAGCTTGGCAGAACCTGTGGCGGAACTAAAAAAAGCCTAATCCGTCTAGCCTCACTGAAATGATGCACTTACTAACTTCATTTAATATTTATGATAAAAATATGCATTTCTCTCACTACTGCTTCGGACATTTTTAAAGGATTTTGAATACATAAAAAGATCAGGGCGCGTATTCGCGTTCCTTTTTTCGAATTTTTCGGTTTGGAATATTTGGTCCTAGGTTGAGACCGTGTTTTAACGTTTCAAAGATTGACCCTTGAAGTCAGAAATCGTGATGGGAAGCATCCGAATATTCATCGAACGAACGAAAAAAGGAACGCGAATACGGTCCCAGAAAGTTTGTTAAACGCATCATGGGAGTCATCAAGTATGTAGATGCTATATCAAAGAGCTTCAAAAAGGCCCCTTGAAAATCTTTTGCAAAAAAAACACAAAGAATCGTCCACGTGTGGTATTTGCCCACAAACATGTGAATACAAAGATTTGCCCACTAAAAAGCTAATACGTCAAGGGGACGTAATAAAAAAAGTTGCGCAAGCGCACAATAAGCTATTCTCGTGCTGTCATGTGTATAACTCTATTAAAGACACCCGTGGATTATTGATGTGACATTAACGTCTTAATACGGGTATTAAGTCAAGTATTTGGGTCAAAGTGCCATGAAAAAATTGAGGTTTATTATGTCCCTATTTTGTAACGTATGATGGATAAAGTAGTTGCTATAGTAACCATTTATTAACAGCTTATTTAAGCCGTGTTGGCCGAAGGTCGCGGGATCGAATCCCGGCCGTGCATCAATGGATATTGCGTTTCGTAAAATTTATATGCGCTTTAACACTAGCTCTGAACGGTGAAGGAAAACATCGTGAGGAAACCAGTTAGTATTCTTATAGGCGGCGACGGGCTTGCAACCTCTCACGTATGTACTAACTTCTGCAAGATGTAGGCATGTATCAAATATGTATTGTACAGTACATGCCTCTGACTACCCCCTTAGACATCTTTAAATGATCTGGAATATAATGTCTACCGTGCCTTGGGGATACAGTCGCGACCCTGTTTTATGTATTGCCATCTCGAACAGTGTCCCAGATACAACGTCTCGTTAGGCATAGGTTGCCTCCTGGCACTGTACAAACCATCTAGTAAGATGTAAAGACCTAAGCTTTTTATAGTAATGTTCCAAAATGTTCTGTTTTAATTTCAATCCTTCCATTTGTAATAGACAGACACTACAATATCACACGAAAAATACACTTAGATCAATGAAAATTTTAAAATAATACATGAATGAATGAATGAATGAACACTTTATTGTACACCAAAACAACAACGAAAACAATACATTAGAGACATTTACAAGTTCATTAGTACAATGGGCGGCCTTATCGCTGAAAGCGCATGAGTTACGCAATGACATTTTTGCTATTAAAATTAGGTACTTATGCTCTAACTAATGTATTGGTATCAATACGTGAACTGAACCAGTAAGAGAGGCACATTTGGTGTTGGCAGAAAAATAAATTTTCCTATTAAATTCGTTAGTTCCTCTTTTGGCCACCGGTCCAGATAAGTTTGTGGTACTGTAGCGCGTTTTGACAAATTATTACGAGTGGGTACGTTCTATAGCAACATAAATAAAGCTACTAGTTGCAGCATTTGAGCGCCTTTAAAATATCAATCACTATGAACTAAGTTGGTATGTTTAACTGCATATAAACTTAATTCGCTGAAGTTACATGGTGCTAAGCTGGAAATGTATCGTATGTACGACTGCCCTAAGAAGCCATACCTACACCAAAACATCAATAAAGTAAAATACCTTAAAAAGGTTAAAAAGTGAAATTTAGAAAGAAGTCGATCCACATAATAAGCTAGTTTTAGTCCTCTAATACAAAATTTTGGTAAATAAGGTCAATCAAACTCTGAATCAGCAGAATCGCCATTCAAAGCGTAAAAGGGTACATCCGCCGAACAGCATCCGGAAAGGTGCTACTCACAAAAGCCCAGACATAATTCGTCATATTCATAAATGAAATCAGTGCACGCAGATGTGAAAGGATTGCAAATAAAGCACACATGCACAATATGCATCCACAAGGTGTATAGCTTGTGCCAAAGCACCACTTCTACGAGCAAATAGCGGCGTTATTGCATCTGTCGTGACTCGTACTTTCTAGAAAGGTATCATATCAAAATTGATTTTTGAAACTAAGGGTTCGAAGGGAAAGTAAATTGAAAAGATGTTAGATTATATGATGAATAAAATAAATAATGCCGGACTTTTCATACAGCATAATCTAGCCCCAAAGAAAGCAGAGCTTGTGTTATGGGTACTACATGACTGATATACTACATACTTTTTGTTTGTAAATACATACATATATACATTGATTTGGATGAGATTTGGATGTTATTGAGTATGGAACAACTGTTGCAAAATGTGGAGAGCAATTTACTTAGGTCACCTCTAACACACCTACAAGAAAATTTGCAGACAATTGTGTAGTTGCCAATTTACCTAGGTCCACATACAAGTGCTTGTGTTATGGTAATCACATAAATCATCTTCAATGACCAGATGACCATCAACATCATCATCATCATCAGCCTATAGCAGTCCACTTCTGGACATAGGCCTCCCCTAATAAGCGCCATTGCGCCCTGTCCTCAGCTCGACGCATCCAGCTTCTGCCAGCAACCGCAGATCGTCACTCCACCTGGCCGGAGGGTGTCCTACACTACGTTTGCCAAGTCGCAGTCTCCACTCAAGAACTCGTTTACCCCAGCGGTTATCGGTTCTTCGACAGATATGACCACTGCCACTTCAGCTTGCTAATTCTCTGAGCTATGAGCTAATTGACCAGCCAATGATGCTGTGTGAAATTTCCAGCAACATTAAGTGACTGAGAGAATGTCTACCATGCTTTTGGCATGGGCATAATCATCTTGATTCTTTTTTATTTTCATTATTAAGATAATAAATTTTTTTAGATGAATTATCAAAACGAGATTCTTGTACTGTAGTCAAATAAGAATACCAGAATAATCAGTTCATTGTACTTTTGATACCAGTTCTACATGACTTTTTGTTACGCTCGCGGTAGGTACGCACTAATTGCCTGTTTATTTATAAAACTTGCTATCATTTCAAAAAGCGTACAATTTGATCAGAAAAAGGTCTGATACATCGCAATCGGTTGCCGTCGCGTGGCGCGGCCTCTCAAAGCAATCTTTGCAATTAAACTTACAACTTTATCAAAGACGTCCCAATATGGACCACCGTGTGTATGGACTAGTGTATATGTTGCGGGTAAAGTATTTGAAGAAGATTTTGAAGCTTATTCAGAGTTGCAAACGTAAAGTGTGTTTCAATGCGAGTAGGTAAAGTGTCGCCAAATATCTCTCAATATCCAAATACGAAGCAATACTCGGATTAAATTGGGTATTTATTTTTCATGCCTCATTGTACTTACTTTGTGATGTCTAGTAGATACCAGAAAGTATTTTTAGAAGCATGTTTGCAAAAAATCATGTCACGAGTCGTCTCCTTTGTTGAATTGAAACATTGTCAGTTTATCGTTGATATTTTAATACTTTTTATCCCCTATCCACTTTTAAAAATGAATGAAATGCCAATTTCGCCCCGACATAGACATTAGCTGGTCTACGTAATGGAACTGTCAGCTGATTGCGCCCGCGCATAATCCACAGAATAAGTTTATTACAAGCGCAACTCCAATTATGCATGATATCGATGCGAGCAAATAGCATGCTCTTAAATGGTCATGTTACAAGCTTGGATTAAGATTCAAAGTACCCACTTGTAGTTGTTTGTAATAAACGAAGTTATTTAACTTTTTGAGATTCAAATTGGCTATGAGACAAAACCGATATGATTTTAATTGCTTTGAGAAAAACCAGAAAAGGCAAAGCCATTTTATTTTTATATTCGTTGGAATTTAAGTTCAGTTTCAATGTACAAGAGCTGAGTGTATAAAACATAATGAGGTCAAAATTAAGATTCTGAAGTAAGTATAAGTATGGAATTCTGTCACCACTAACTGCCCCCACGTGGTGGCAGACGCTACTTATGGCTATCCATCCCCACGTATGAAAAATGGGGCCATACAGTAATAACCTTCTGATGACAAAAATACTCTCAGATTTAAAGCTTGAGCGTGAAGACTGACGCTCAATCAAAATTTCTATTTTTATCATAAAACCATTGTCATTTTCGTTTGCAAACGTATAAAAGCTGTAATTATCGGTGCTGCTTCATAAGGTATTGTTGTTTGATGTCTTTATTTCGCGACTCTGGTGGGTCTAAATGTTATTTGACGAGAATTCTGTGAGCACGCCCGTTGTGCTTTTGTAAGTTCCATTCTTCAATGTATCACACCCACAACTTATTGTTGAATGCTACAGGAAGAAGATGTAAGATGATGGATCGGTTTTGTTCGCATGTGCAAAGTTATATGACTCTCGGGAGTTGCTTCGGATTTTGCAGTGTATAAATTTTTTATAATCAATGAGTTTAAAAAAAACTGGAGATATTCACATGGTATATCGTGAACAGGCTCACGACTGTAACTAGTAAAACCTGTAGAATCTCTTTGGACAGACTATTCTTAGGTATTTTCTAAGTATTCAAAAACCATGAAAACGGTGTCGTAAATATCATCGTCAAATTATTTCAAAGAAATAAAATAAAAAATTGCAAAAACTAATATGTACTTAAAATTACAAAATACATATTCATATTCATATTCATTTATTGATTTTGCGATACATGGGTAAAACTAAGGTCTAATACAGAAATAATGTACAGCCATGCTCGGCATATAGCATGCAAAATGTCACACAGTTAAATGTCAAATAAATTATTAATAAATGTCAATAAAAAATCATAAAGTATAATATCATTAAGTAAAGTATCAGTTATGTCGTTAATCTAATAAAAATATAGGTACCTAGTATTCAAATTTGTCCATAAAATATTCATTAATATTGTAGTATGCTTTTTTTAATAGCAATTTTTTAAGACAAAGTTTAAAATGATTAATGTTTTCTAATTGTAATAGTGAAGTCGGCAATTGGTTATAAACCTTCGGTGCCATACAGAGTACGCTGTTACTTAGTAGAGCTGATCTGCTTTCAGGAATGCGTATTTTAAACCTTAGGCGTACACTATTAAAAGTTTGGAAAAGATCCTTGTTTCCTTTAACAAAAACAGCCATTTCGTAAATATAAATTGAGGTTAAAGTCATAATCTTAAGGTCAATAAAAAATGGTTTGCAACTATCAGTTTGCTTCAGTCTACAAATTGACCGTACACATTTCTTCTGAGCTCTAAAAACACATTCCTTCCTTGTTGCGTTTCCCCAGAATATGATACCGTACCTTATGATTGATGCAGTATAACCGTGGTAAGCAGTTAGAAGAGTTGCCGTGTTAGACACTTTTGAGAGCATATAGAGGGCATAAGATTGCTGGTTCATTTTATTACACAAACTATCGATATGGGAGCTCCAGTCGATGTTCGAGTCAATATTTAAACCTAAAAACTTTGTGGTCTCTATTAATTGTATTTTTTCTCCAGAGCGATGTATGTCCAAATCATGTATTTTTTTAACTCTATTTCTAAAAATCATTAATTTTGTTTTATTAATATTAATTTTTAAATTTATAGACGATAACATTTTAACTATGTCCCCAAGAGTGTTGTTTATGTCACTTTCTAATAGCAGCTTGTTTTTCCCTGTGAACATGACTGTGCTATCATCAGCAAACATTATTGTTGGATGATTCGCTATTTCAGGTAGATTGTTAATATATATAATAAAGAGTAACGGCCCCAGTATGCTACCTTGAGGTACCCCCACATTAACATTCTTTAATTCAGATAAATATTTATGCTCACTTTTTGAAACAGGACATATTCTCTTAATTTCAGTCATTTGCTTTCTGTGACTAAGGTAGGATTCTAACAGGTTTGAGACATTACCTCTTACGCCGTAGGAGTTGAGTTTACTTAATAGTATTCCATGGTCTACAAAGTCGAACGCTTTTGTAAGATCCATGTATAGAGCGCATGCTACTGAATTATTGTTTACTGTTTTTATTGCGATCTCTAAAAACTTATAGATAGCCTGATTTATTGATTTATTTTTCCTAAAACCCACTTGTGCGGGTGAGAAAAGATTTTGAGTTTCAAAAAAATCATAAAGTCTATCATTTATGACCTTTTCAAATATTTTTGATAATGTTGAGACCAGTGCGATAGGTCTATAGCAAGCCATGTCATTCTTATTATCTTTCTTAAATAGAGGTTTGATAACTGTTATTTTTAATTTATCTGGAAACAATCCATCAGCGACGCATAGGTTTATTAAATGGGATAAGATGGGTGAAATCTTTTCTGCAACATGCTTTAAAATTTTACTAGATATGTCGTCATAGCCTGTACTGTTTGTATTCTTTAAATTCATTATTATATTATAGATGTCATTGGGAATAGTAGGGCTCATAAACATTGATTTGCACGTATTGGTTTGAATAGGATCAACATCAGTTCTGTTTGACTTTGATACTTGGTCCACAAAGAAGTTATTGAATGAGTTAGCAATTTTAAGAGGATTAGTTATGATCTGGCCATTTGCTTCAATTTGTTGAATTGCTTCTTTAGGAAGATGTAACTTTGCATTATTAATAATATCCCAAGTCGCTTTCGATTTATTGCGGGCTGTTTTGATGTAGTTTTCATTTTGAGATTTCTGAGTAAGCTTAATGATGCGGTTTAGACGTGATGAGAGAGCAACAAAGTTATTCTTGTTTATTTCATTACGGCATTTTCGATATTTCCATAATAATTCTCTTTTTCGCTTGCAGCACTGTCGTATGCCCTTAGAAATCCATTTAGGACGTCTGTGCATGGGTATTTTTATACGAGTGATTGGAAAACACAAGTAATAAATCAGTGTAAAAAGATCAAAGAACATGTCAAACGCTATTTGCGGATTTGCGCAATTTAAAACGTCACTGAATGATAGAGAATCAATATGTTGTTTAAATTTCAAGATATTCTCTCTACTATAGTCTCGCCTTTCAATGAACCAAAATTTAAGAACTGGGGTTGGTTTCACTTCCATTCAATACAATAGAATACAATAGAATCAGTAAAGCTATCTAAGGATCGTCGTAAAAACTATCTATGGATAGCTCAACTGATCCAGGTCACCAGTCGGGAGCGTGCCTAAAATACTGGCGGCATTGTCACGAGTTGCAATGCTGATTCTCTGTGCCAAAAAATCGCCAGCTCTCGAATCACGCGACGCTTCGACCAGAGACGCCCTGAAAGATTTAAATAAAATTAATAAATGAAAGATTTAAATAAAATTAATAAAGAAATAAATAAAATTAATAAATGTTGAATTCTAAATATTGTCCTATTCTACGAATATGACAGTTTTTATGCTGAGGTGCATGCGGCTACTCTATGCTAAAACTTGTGTTTTAGTGTTGTTGCCTTTTTAGCACATTTCAATTGAATATAACTACACCAACGATTGTATACCTACTTGGCCATGCATATTAAATCATCTGAAATAAAAAATCTAAAAAACACAGTTACCCATCCACTCAAGAATCAATGGACAAAATTTAATATGAATTACTTCTGAGAGGCGACACCGAGTCTATTAAAATCAACTTTAGCGCCTACTCAATGAAAGACAAATCGTAGACAATACACTTTTTTTCTTCTCCATTCTCTCAATGGTTCAACCCACATTATTGTGTTACAAATACAATGGACTTGACAAAAGTAAAAGAACTGAATAGAAGATATTTCGTTCTATATTAAGGTAACCTTTTTCAGTTATTCACTGAAATCCACCGCCCAGTGTGCGGGTAAACTTGACCAAACACTAATGAATACACTCTACACTCAAAAAGAACTTTTCATTGCTAGAAGATAGATTACATTTTTCAGTGGCAAGCTTTTGTTTTAGGTATTATTAGCTACGGTGTTGTAAAAAACACAATATGACTTGTTTGAATTTCATTGCACTGACCGTAATAAATTTGGAGTGCTGCAGTTACCCACTTGTGTCGAGATAAAAGTTTAATGAAAGTCGTATTGTTATAACCCGCGCTGCATGAGTTCTGCCTCTAGACTATTGTGTATCAGCTGATTTTAAAAACAAAACACAGCTGACATTATGAGCAGAGAAATCAGCTGATTTCTATGCGCACTTGAAGTGAATACTCGTGCATTTTATGAGACACTCGCACTAAACATTGGCAATCATAGGTATAATTTTTTAGTAGTTCAATTTGATTTTGAATCCTTAAATTATTGTGATGATTTTCACAGCCAAATTCATTATTATTAATCTAAAAAAAAAACGTAAACAGGGTCACGACTGTATCCCCAAGGCGCGGTAGACATTCTCTCAGATCTTTATATTCCAGATCCTTTGAAGATGTCTAAGGGGGTAGTCAGAGGCATGTACAAATACATATTTGATACATGCCCACATCTTGCAGAAGTTAGTATTCCATACGTGACAGGTTGCAAGCCCATCGCCGCCTGTAAGAATACTAACTGGTTTCCTCACGATGTTTTCCTTCACCGTTCAGAGCTCGTGTTAAAGCGCATATAAATTTTACGAAACGCAAAATCCATTGATGCACGGCCGGGATTCGATCCCACGACCGACGATTAATCTAAAAGGCTTGAAATAATCGTATGGAGCGCGTTAATGTCTAATGTACTGGAAATGTTGATGTTGGTGAACTTGGCAGATCATTTTCCAGCAGATCAAAAAAAAAAGTGAGTTCTTATCGCATGCAGATGAGTTCTACAGTTCCTGATACTTTTTAGAAATAGTTCTGGCGTTTTTACCTAAAAAAACACCATGGACAAAATGATCTGCCAACTTCCCGTAGCAGATCATTTGAAGCAGATTGCAAAAAAAAATTGGTTCTGTTCGCATGCGAATGAGTTCTACAGTTCCTGATACTTTTCAGGAATAGTTCTGTACTCACTTTCGAATACCAGGGGATCAAGGAAGAAAAATTTAAATGACGAATTGTAAAAATTTCATTGTTTCAAACATTTCTAACCAGCTAGAACTTTCGGTTCTCTTTCGTTTTTCACATATCCGAATCAGAACTACAATCTAGAACTCTTTTCAAGTCCAGAACTCACGTTCCAGTGCCAGCAGAGCATACCTAAAGGTCAAATAGGTCGAAAAAAGTAATAAACATCGAATGTCACGGATTTCATCATCTCAAATGATGGTGAGAGGCCAGAACTCTTTTAATTTTCACAGATCCGAATCAGAACTACAATCTAGAACTCTTTTCAAGTCCAGAACTCACGTTCCAGTGCCAGCAGAGCATACCTAAAGGTCAAATAGGTCGAAAAAAGTAATAAACATCGAATGTCACGGATTTCATCATCTCAAATGATGGTGAGATCCCAGAACTCTTTTAATTTTCACAGATCAGAATCAGTACTACTATCTAGAACTCTTTTCAAGTCCAGAACTCACGTAAAAGTGCCAGCAGAGCATACCTAAATTTCAAGTAAGTCGTACAAAGTCCAAAATATCGAATGTCAAGGATTTCATCGTCTCAAATGATGGTGAGAGGCCAGAACTCTTTTAATTTTCACAAATCAGAATCAGTACTACCATCAAGAACTCTTTTCAAGCCCAGAACTCACGTAAAAGTGCCAGCAGAGCATACCTAAAGTTAAAGTAAGTCGAAAAAAGTCCAAAATATCGAATGTCAAGGATTTCATCATGTCAAATGATGGTGAGAGGCCAGAACTCTTTTGATTTTCATAGATCAGAATCAGTGCTACCATCAAGATTTCTTTTCAAGCCTAGAACTCACGTAAAAGTGCCAGCAGAGCATACCTAAAGTTCAAGTATATCGAAAAAAGTCCAAAATATAGAATGTCAAGGATTTCATCATGTCAAATGATGGTGAGAGGCCAGAACTCTTTTGATTTTCATACATTAGAATTAGTGCTACCATCAAGAACTCTTTTCAAGCCCAGAACTCACGTAAAAGTGCCAGCAGAGCATACCTAAAGTTCAAGTAAGTCGAAAAAAGTCCAAAATATCGAATGTCAAGGATTTCATCATGTCAAATGATGGTGAGAGGCCAGAACTCTTTTGATTTTCATACATTAGAATTAGTGCTACCATCAAGAACTCTTTTCAAGCCCAGAACTCACGTAAAAGTGCCAGCAGAGCATACCTAAAGTTCAAGTAAGTCGAAAAAAGTCCAAAATATCGAATGTCAAGGATTTCATCATGTCAAATGATGGTGAGAGGCCAGAACTCTTTTGATTTTCATAGATCAGAATCAGTGCTACCATCAAGATTTCTTTTCAAGCCTAGAACTCACGTAAAAGTGCCAGCAGAGCATACCTAAAGTTCAAGTATATCGAAAAAAGTCCAAACTATAGAATGTCAAGGATTTCATCATGTCAAATGATGGTGAGAGGCCAGAACTCTTTTGATTTTCATAGATCAGAATCAGTGCTACCATCAAGAACTCTTTTCAAGCCCAGAACTCACGTAAAAGTGCCAGCAGAGCATACCTAAAGTTCAAGTATATCGAAAAAAGTCCAAAATATCGAATGTCAAGGATTTCATCATGTCAAATGATGGTGAGAGGCCAGAACTCTTTTGATTTTCATAGATTAGAATCAGTACTACAATGTAGAACTCTTTTCAAGTCCAGAACTCACGTAAAAGTGCCAGCAGAGCATACCTAAAGTTCAAGTAAGTCGAAAAAAGTCCAAAATATCGAATGTCAAGGATTTCATCATGTCAAATGATGGTGAGAGGCCAGAACTCTTTTGATTTTCATAGATTAGAATCAGTACTACAATGTAGAACTCTTTTCAAGTCCAGAACTCACGTAAAAGTGCCAGCAGAGCATACCTAAAGTTCAAGTATATCGAAAAAAGTCCAAAATATCGAATGTCAAGGATTTCATCATGTCAAATGATGGTGAGAGGCCAGAACTCTTTTGATTTTCATAGATTAGAATCAGTACTACAATCTAGAACTCTTTTCAAGTCCAGAACTCACGTAAAAGTGCCAGCAGAGCATACCTAAAATTCAAGTATATCGAAAAAAGTCCAAAATATCGAATGTCAAGGATTTCATCATGTCAAATGATGGTGAGAGGCCAGAACTCTTTTGATTTTCATAGATCAGAATCAGTGCTACCATCAAGATTTCTTTTCAAGCCCAGAACTCACGTAAAAGTGACTTGAACGTATACTTGAACTTCAGGTATGCTCTGCTGGCACTTTTACGTGAGTTCTGGGCTTGAAAAGAAATTTTGATGGTAGCACTGATTCTGATCTATGAAAATCAAAAGAGTTCTGGCCTCTCACCATCATTTGACATGATGAAATCCTTGACATTCGATATTTTGGACTTTTTTCGACTTACTTGAACTTTAGGTATGCTCTGCTGGCACTTTTACGTGAGTTCTGGACTTGAAAAGAGTTCTAGATTGTAGCACTGATTCTGATCTATGAAAATCAAAAGAGTTCTGGCCTCTCACCATCATTTGACATGATGAAATCCTTGACATTCGATATTTTGGACTTTTTTCGACTTACTTGAACTTTAGGTATGCTCTGCTGGCACTTTTACGTGAGTTCTGGACTTGAAAAGAGTTCTAGATTGTAGTACTGATTCTAATCTATGAAAATCAAAAGAGTTCTGGCCTCTCACCATCATTTGACATGATGAAATCCTTGACATTCGATATTTTGGACTTTTTTCGATATACTTGAACTTTAGGTATGCTCTGCTGGCACTTTTACGTGAGTTCTGGGCTTGAAAAGAAATCTTGATGGTAGCACTGATTCTGATCTATGAAAATCAAAAGAGCTCTGGCCTCTCACCATCATTTGACATGACGAAATCCTTGACATTCGATATTTTGGACTTTTTTCGATATACTTGAACTTTAGGTATGCTCTGCTGGCACTTTTACGTGAGTTCTGGGCTTGAAAAGAATTTTTGATGGTAGCACTGATTCTGATCTATGAAAATCAAAAGAGTTCTGGCCTCTCACCATCATTTGACATGATGAAATCCTTGACATTCGATATTTTGGACTTTTTTCGACTTACTTGAACTTTAGGTATGCTCTGCTGGCACTTTTACGTGAGTTCTGGACTTGAAAAGAGTTCTAGATTGTAGTACTGATTCTAATCTATGAAAATCAAAAGAGTTCTGGCCTCTCACCATCATTTGACATGATGAAATCCTTGACATTCGATATTTTGGACTTTTTTCGATATACTTGAACTTCAGGTATGCTCTGCTGGCACTTTTACGTGAGTTCTGGACTTGAAAAGAGTTCTTGATGGTAGCACTGATTCTGATATATGAAAATCAAAAGAGCTCTGGCCTCTCACCATCATTTGACATGATGAAATCCTTGACATTCGATATTTTGGACTTTTTTCGATATACTTGAACTTTAGGTATGCTCTGCTGGCACTTTTACGTGAGTTCTGGACTTGAAAAGAGTTCTAGATTGTAGTACTGATTCTAATCTATGAAAATCAAAAGAGTTCTGGCCTCTCACCATCATTTGACATGATGAAATCCTTGACATTCGATATTTTGGACTTTTTTCGATATACTTGAACTTCAGGTATGCTCTGCTGGCACTTTTACGTGAGTTCTGGACTTGAAAAGAGTTCTAGATTCTAGTACTGATTCTGATCTATGAAAATCAAAAGAGTTCTGGCCTCTCACCATCATTTGACATGATGAAATCCTTGACATTCGATATTTTGGACTTTTTTCGATATACTTGAACTTTAGGTATGCTCTGCTGGCACTTTTACGTGAGTTCTGGGCTTGAAAAGAGTTCTTGATGGTAGCACTGATTCTAATCTATGAAAATCAAAAGAGTTCTGGCCTCTCACCATCATTTGACATGATGAAATCCTTGACATTCGATATTTTGGACTTTTTTCGACTTACTTGAACTTTAGGTATGCTCTGCTGGCACTTTTACGTGAGTTCTGGACTTGAAAAGAGTTCTAGATTGTAGTACTGATTCTAATCTATGAAAATCAAAAGAGTTCTGGCCTCTCACCATCATTTGACATGATGAAATCCTTGACATTCGATATTTTGGACTTTTTTCGATATACTTGAACTTTAGGTATGCTCTGCTGGCACTTTTACGTGAGTTCTGGACTTGAAAAGAGTTCTAGATTGTAGTACTGATTCTAATCTATGAAAATCAAAAGAGTTCTGGCCTCTCACCATCATTTGACATGATGAAATCCTTGACATTCGATATTTTGGACTTTTTTCGACTTACTTGAACTTTAGGTATGCTCTGCTGGCACTTTTACGTGAGTTCTGGACTTGAAAAGAGTTCTACATTGTAGTACTGATTCTAATCTATGAAAATCAAAAGAGTTCTGGCCTCTCACCATCATTTGACATGATGAAATCCTTGACATTCGATATTTTGGACTTTTTTCGACTTACTTGAACTTTAGGTATGCTCTGCTGGCACTTTTACGTGAGTTCTGGACTTGAAAAGAGTTTTAGATTGTAGCACTGATTCTGATCTATGAAAATCAAAAGAGTTCTGGCCTCTCACCATCATTTGACATGATGAAATCCTTGACATTCGATATTTTGGACTTTTTTCGATATACTTGAACTTTAGGTATGCTCTGCTGGCACTTTTACGTGAGTTCTGGGCTTGAAAAGACTTCTTGATGGTAGCACTGATTCTAATCTATGAAAATCAAAAGAGTTCTGGCCTCTCACCATCATTTGACATGATGAAATCCTTGACATTCGATATTTTGGACTTTTTTCGATATACTTGAACTTTAGGTATGCTCTGCTGGCACTTTTACGTGAGTTCTGGGCTTGAAAAGAAATCTTGATGGTAGCACTGATTCTGATCTATGAAAATCAAAAGAGTTCTGGCCTCTCACCATCATTTGACATGATGAAATCCTTGACATTCGATATTTTGGACTTTTTTCGACTTACTTGAACTTTAGGTATGCTCTGCTGGCACTTTTACGTGAGTTCTGGACTTGAAAAGAGTTCTACATTGTAGTACTGATTCTAATCTATGAAAATCAAAAGAGTTCTGGCCTCTCACCATCATTTGACATGATGAAATCCTTGACATTCGATATTTTGGACTTTTTTCGATATACTTGAACTTTAGGTATGCTCTGCTGGCACTTTTACGTGAGTTCTGGGCTTGAAAAGAGTTCTTGATGGTAGCACTGATTCTGATCTATGAAAATCAAAAGAGTTCTGGCCTCTCACCATCATTTGACATGATGAAATCCTTGACATTCTATATTTTGGACTTTTTTCGATATACTTGAACTTTAGGTATGCTCTGCTGGCACTTTTACGTGAGTTCTGGGCTTGAAAAGAGTTCTTGATGGTAGCACTGATTCTAATCTATGAAAATCAAAAGAGTTCTGGCCTCTCACCATCATTTGACATGATGAAATCCTTGACATTCGATATTTTGGACTTTTTTCGATATACTTGAACTTTAGGTATGCTCTGCTGGCACTTTTACGTGAGTTCTGGGCTTGAAAAGAGTTCTTGATGGTAGCACTGATTCTGATCTATGAAAATCAAAAGAGTTCTGGCCTCTCACCATCATTTGACATGATGAAATCCTTGACATTCGATATTTTGGACTTTTTTCGACTTACTTGAACTTTAGGTATGCTCTGCTGGCACTTTTACGTGAGTTCTGGACTTGAAAAGAGTTCTAGATTGTAGTACTGATTCTAATCTATGAAAATCAAAAGAGTTCTGGCCTCTCACCATCATTTGACATGATGAAATCCTTGACATTCGATATTTTGGACTTTTTTCGATATACTTGAACTTTAGGTATGCTCTGCTGGCACTTTTACGTGAGTTCTGGACTTGAAAAGAGTTCTAGATTGTAGTACTGATTCTAATCTATGAAAATCAAAAGAGTTCTGGCCTCTCACCATCATTTGACATGATGAAATCCTTGACATTCGATATTTTGGACTTTTTTCGATATACTTGAACTTCAGGTATGCTCTGCTGGCACTTTTACGTGAGTTCTGGACTTGAAAAGAGTTCTTGATGGTAGCACTGATTCTGATATATGAAAATCAAAAGAGCTCTGGCCTCTCACCATCATTTGACATGATGAAATCCTTGACATTCGATATTTTGGACTTTTTTCGACTTACTTGAACTTTAGGTATGCTCTGCTGGCACTTTTACGTGAGTTCTGGACTTGAAAAGAGTTCTACATTGTAGTACTGATTCTAATCTATGAAAATCAAAAGAGTTCTGGCCTCTCACCATCATTTGACATGATGAAATCCTTGACATTCGATATTTTGGACTTTTTTCGACTTACTTGAACTTTAGGTATGCTCTGCTGGCACTTTTACGTGAGTTCTGGACTTGAAAAGAGTTTTAGATTGTAGCACTGATTCTGATCTATGAAAATCAAAAGAGTTCTGGCCTCTCACCATCATTTGACATGATGAAATCCTTGACATTCGATATTTTGGACTTTTTTCGATATACTTGAACTTTAGGTATGCTCTGCTGGCACTTTTACGTGAGTTCTGGGCTTGAAAAGAGTTCTTGATGGTAGCACTAATTCTAATGTATGAAAATCAAAAGAGTTCTGGCCTCTCACCATCATTTGACATGATGAAATCCTTGACATTCTATATTTTGGACTTTTTTCGATATACTTGAACTTTAGGTATGCTCTGCTGGCACTTTTACGTGAGTTCTAGGCTTGAAAAGAAATCTTGATGGTAGCACTGATTCTGATCTATGAAAATCAAAAGAGTTCTGGCCTCTCACCATCATTTGACATGATGAAATCCTTGACATTCGATATTTTGGACTTTTTTCGACTTACTTTAACTTTAGGTATGCTCTGCTGGCACTTTTACGTGAGTTCTGGGCTTGAAAAGAGTTCTTGATGGTAGCACTGATTCTGATCTATGAAAATCAAAAGAGTTCTGGCCTCTCACCATCATTTGACATGATGAAATCCTTGACATTCGATATTTTGGACTTTTTTCGATATACTTGAACTTTAGGTATGCTCTGCTGGCACTTTTACGTGAGTTCTGGACTTGAAAAGAGTTCTAGATTGTAGTACTGATTCTAATCTATGAAAATCAAAAGAGTTCTGGCCTCTCACCATCATTTGACATGATAAATTCCTTGACATTCGATATTTTGGACTTTTTTCGACTTACTTGAACTTTAGGTATGCTCTGCTGGCACTGGAACGTGAGTTCTGGACTTGAAAAGAGTTCTAGATTGTATTTCTGATTCGGATCTGTGAAAATTAAAAGAGTTCTGGCCTCTCACCATCATTTGAGATGATGAAATCCGTGACATTCGATGTTTATTACTTTTTTCGACCTATTTGACCTTTAGGTATGCTCTGCTGGCACTGGAACGTGAGTTCTGGACTTGAAAAGAGTTCTCGATTGTAGTTCTGATTCGGATATGTGAAAAACGAAAGAGAACCGAAAGTTCTAGCTGGTTAGAAATGTTTGAAACAATTAAATTTTTACAATTCGTCATTTAAATTTCTCTTCCTTGATCCCCTGGTATTCGAAAGTGAGTACAGAACTATTCCTGAAAAGTATCAGGAACTGTAGAACTCATTCGCATGCGAACAGAACCAATTTTTTTTTGCAATCTGCTTCAAATGATCTGCTACGGGAAGTTGGCAGATCATTTTGTCCATTGTGTTTTTTTAGGTAAAAACGCCAGAACTATTTCTAAAAAGTATCAGGAACTGTAGAACTCATCTGCATGCGATAAGAACTCACTTTTTTTTTTGATCTGCTGGACAATGATCTGCCAAGTTCACCAACATGAAATGTTGCTTGAAAAATGGTGCCTTGATTCTTGTTTTTGATAATTATTATGTTATTTCACTAATAACTAAGCTTCAAAATAATAACGTCAAAAAAAAAATGTATGTATTAATTTGTTCTTGTTTCAATTTCAATCTAAAACAGAATTACCTTTTCCACCTGCGTGTTTAACGGATAGGAAACATTTCAGCGAGTTTAAAATGAAGTTTATTTATATGAATCTAAACCTGGTCACTAACCTATAAATAAATTCTTTGGCACGCGTATGAGGCTCGATCCCGGCATCTTTGAAAGCATCCAGGTAAGGATCGAAAAAAATTGATTTGTGTCGAAGCGGGGAGAGAAAAGGGTCTTTATCCATTTTTTTGATCAAGGTGCGCCCATAAAAGCAGGGAACGCTATCCCGGACCTCATTCATTAGACAGTCGTCGACCACTACACATCTAATCTAAACTTTTGTGATTACGCTATGTTGCAAGGACAGTACTACGCTCAAAAGATGGTGCCAATTGCGCCAGCACCAGACAAGTTCTCCATGGATTTGGACAAGAAGTACACGTACAAAAGCACCGGTTACAATGGTGCCCAAGCTGCATCTATTGCAAGAAGGAACGCTCGTGAGCGGAATCGTGTCAAGCAAGTCAACGATGGCTTCAACGCTTTAAGGAAGAAGCTACCAGCTGCTGTGATCGCTACTCTATCTGGAGGTTCCCGCCGCGGGTCCGGCAAGAAGCTCAGCAAAGTGGATACTCTACGAATGGTCGTTGAATACATCAGATACATGGAAAATTTGATTGAGGAAAGTGACGCGGCGCAAGGATATACAAAAGCCACGGAAATTTGCGCGAGTGAAGTTGACGAAGGGGTGTATGGAGGGAACTCACCTTACTATGAATCTGTGCCGTCTCCTGTTTCCGATTGTTCGTCTGGTGTATCTTCAGCTCATTCGGCAAGTTTTGTTCAGAGTTATCCTCAGATGGAAGACGATTTGCTGGATGCGATAACGTGGTGGCAGCAGAAGTGAAAATTTATGAATAATCTGAGTGCCATCTAGTCATTTTGTGCTCTTTTCATTTCATTGAAAGTTCATTGAAATGTTAGGAGATCTGAACTGTTGTAAACTGTTACCATTATTTATAGTATATCGTCTGGCTGTGAAGTAATTTATGATTTGTACATATAGATAAGTTATGTTAAGGTAATTAATGTTGAATAATAAAAATACTTTACCTGTATTTCTGTCGTTTACTTTTTGGTGCTGAAAATATCCTAAATTTTCCTTAATATCGTAAGTACCGATTGATAAATTGAGTTAGATTCCTATTAACATATTTTTCTTGCATTAATCAATTAGTCATTATGTATTAAAAGAAATATAGAAAAAATTAAAAAGACTACAAGTTTTTTGTAACTACCAAAACTTGGAAAGATAGAGTAAATTCAGGATAACTATACCTAGTTATGAAGCCCGCGAAGAAACAAGTTAATTCACCTACCGGTGAATTAACTCGTTTCTTCGCGAGCTATATCGAAAAGAAATAGAGCAACAAATAAGGTTTGGGGATTCTTTCTTTTGGTCTGAGTTTTCAATCTAAATAGCAAAATTGAAGTGCAGGAAAGGGTCCACTTTATAGCAAAACACTTTCATCATACGGAGTCGAAAGAACTAGTGACACGAAGAAGAAGAAGTAGTTTTTAACTTTTGCGGTAGTCACTTTCCATCTTGTATTTCTGCCCTAAATTTTTCCGTTCCAAATAAATATATTTTAATGCCATTCATTTTGAATAATATTCCATTTGACTTCTCCAATAGTAGTGACACCTTTATTTTCATTGGCCGGCACTTTTGACTTTTGGGCCCAACCTTGTATGAAGCCTAAGCCCCCTCGCAGACTGCAGACTTTCTATCGGCCGATAGTTAAGACGGGCTATACTTCTCCATACTCATTATGAGCCAAAGTATATTCCGTCTCAACTATGGGCCTTTAAATTAGTGAGATGAAAAATCAAAGATCAAAAACACGTCCTTCTGAATAGTATGAGATAAAAATATCACTCACATACGATACGAGCCCGCTTGATTATGCTATAAGCGCGCCAGGACATTGTTATACAAGATGAATGGTGTTCGACTGGATAAGAGGTGGGAGCTAAATGCATTTACATGTGCGAATAAAGGCACTGATAAGGCGACAAAGAAGACCTTGGCTACTGTGTTGTTTATTCTTTGGCGACGATTTGTATGGGACACAGTGTGGTAATGTTTGGCAAATATATTTTTACTAAACGCTCGTGGTTTAATTATATTTTGTAACTAGTATCATTAGAAAATGAATTATTTAACTATCTTTATTTATTTATACCTATATATAAATTTTATATCTTATATGATTATATCTACCTTTCACTGACCTAGCGTCACATCTCCCCTGACCTTATCGTATTAAAGTTTCCTCGATACAGGCTGCGCCTAGTGAGGAAGCTGACAGGTAATTTTCCTATTAGTTCCTCAATATCGGTAAAATAAGTTCTTTATTGTATTTTCTGTAAACATTGTTATATTTAAGTTACCTTTTGTTACCTTGTTTTACTGAAATAAAATATTTTTCATTTTCATTTCTCTGAACGAGCAAAAGCTTGTGCTGGGTTAACCTACTCCATTTCAAATAACATTATGAACAATGAGTATTCAAGAAGATATCTTTGATTTGACGAAAGATTTCCGTTGGAGTTTGAAGTGACCAGCCGCCATGTTTTTTTCTAAACCAAATTGACAGGACTGAATGACTGACAAGTTATGAATTAATAAACGCCTCCTCGCAGACTGCAGACTTTCTATCGTCCGATAGTTGAGACAGAATATACTTCGGCTCGTAATGAGTATGGAGAAGTGTATTCCGTCTCAACTATCGGCCGATAGAAAGTCTGCAGTTTGCGAGGGGGCTAAAACTTGACATTGGCAGAATTTTACTGATATTACAGTAAGTTGCCATAGCTATTGTTTTATTTTTCCAACTTTTCGAATACATTGCAGTCTGTGGTCACGTTTACAAGTAAGTATTACGTGGGTATAAAATAAAGACTCGTTAGTTTTCTGAACTTAAAAGCAGTATTTCTAAGCGTCCGTGTGTTAACAAACGAATTTATTCCCACCAGATATAACCGAAGATTGCAGTTTACGATTATTGAAAATGCTGATAGAAAGATACTAACGAATGTAATTAAGGCTACTGGTTACAATATTTATATCAAGATAATAAAAGGCGTGAGAAAGTCTATAGAAATCTAAGTCAATATATTATGCACTAAATCAGCATAATATGTAATAAGTATATCTGAGGACTAATCCATCAAAGTGATCATTGATTGAATGCGCGAAACAAAAATAATATACTAATATTATAGAAAGAGAAAATCTTGTATTTAAGAGGGAATCTAAGTGTAAAAACGAAGTGTTTAAATCTAAATTTTAATTGTCTGATCTGAATCATCTTTTATAGATGGAAAACAAGCCAATGATGATGAGGAGGGAAATCTAAAATACCTTATCCAATCATGCAACTTTACACTACATAACTTAATCAAAACGTAGGTATCTGTCCGATAGGAATTCTTTCAGATTAAATATCTTTTTAAAATATTATCTAAAAGTATAGTCAGAGGCACGAGTCCTAATACCTATTTAGTTGAGTGAGGATTACTCCAAACTTAGCTCGTGCTAAAACAAATAAAAAAAACCATGAGAAAGTGATTTAAAAACTGCGTGTTCTCAATTCAGTTGCACAGATTATAAAGATTTGTGTTTTTAGAAAAAGTGTTGTTTTTTCTGATTTTGGCGAATTCCGGAAACTATTAAAATGAGATCCGATGTGTAGATCGTGTTTCAGCACGTGTGCTGTGCGTGCTTTTTGCAAAAGCTGCGAGATATCGAAATGCAAGTTTCCTTCATTGAGGTAGAATGTAGCTTTCAATTGTAACAGATATTTAATGACTTAGCTTTGTACCTATTTATCACGAATTTGTTTGAACAGAGTTTTACCATGCTAACGTGAGATACATTGATCTGGTAAAGCAAATTCGGTTGAAATCATTTAAGTGATATTGTTTGGATCAATGAAATTATTTTTATACGCATACCTATATTAATTTTAATGAATGATTAAGTAAGTACCTATTATATCATCTATACTGTATACTAATAATAATAATATAAAGAGGAAAGATTTGTTTGTTTGAATTGAATAGGCTCCGAAACTAATGAACCGATAGAACTATTAGAATCCTACATTATCCCTAATGAACATAGGCTATATTTTATCCCGGGAAAGTGAAGTTTTCCCGAGGGACCGCGGGTAACACCACGGCGAACAGCTAGTTATTTAGAAAACCTCTTAGGTATTCAATTTTGTCAGGCTTAATTAAAAAAAAATATTCAAAGAAATATACTGTTTCTGAAATGAATAAGTCAAGGCATGCATTGCACAAACTTGCGAATCGAAGCTTTGGACAGGAGGGAATGAGGAATTTGCTCAGCACAAAGTATTCAACAAGCTTTTAAGATTAGTATTTTAAACACGTTAAAATAAATGGTACTTACTTTAAAAAAAAAAAAACAATCTAAAACTTAACAGCTTTGTTACTCCAGCTTTAAACCGCAAGTAGTATCCGTAAACAATCAGATTACAGATTAGTAACAAAAGTGATGGTAATCTTTTTGTTACAGTAACAAGGGTGGCATTGTCGGTCTGTTACTATTCAGTCGGTTAATTCATCTGTTTTATTTTAATTATAGTTCACTTTCACTCGCTTTGTTTTGATTGGATTGAGCGATGGTCTGACGTGAGTAAATTGGCGTAAGTAATTTGTTTGAATGAAACGAGTTGGAATCATTACAAAGATTTATATCACAGAGAATCGGTGCCGCTTTTGACTGTCAATACAGTCACCATATAAATAAACTAGGAAGATATTAAATACACATAAGACACACAGATGTGTCTTATTTTAGATTAGCTGTCCGCCGCGGTGTTACCCCCGCGATCCCTCGGGAAAATTTCACTTCCCCGGGATAAAATATAGCCTATGTTCATCGGGGATAATGTAGGATTCTATTAGTGAAAGAATTTTTCAAATCGGTCCAGTAGTTTCGGAGCTTATTTCATTTCAAACAAACAAACATACATACAAACAAACCAACAAATCTTTCCTCTTTATAATATTATATAGTATATAGAAGTATAGATTAGTTCTTTAATTTTTGGTTATTGGCTTAGAGTTCCAGCCCTGTACTTATCAATGAAGCTACTTTATGTTAAAAAAAGACGTGCATTATAACGAGCGTTAATTGGAGAAAAACACATCTGAATGAAACTATGTTATTCTAAAGCTACGTATAGTGCCACAAACTTATCTGAACCGGTGGCCAAAAGAGGAACTAACAAAATTTACGGCAATGGGCTTGAAACCTCGTGTATTGGATGCTGACTTCACAGTAATGTGGGCAAGTATAAATATTTTGACAGTATCCTTATTTTCTAAGATGCCTAAACCAAATTAAATATCAAATAAAATTATACTTCCTAGTTACAAATGAGACTACGAGTATGGATTATTTATTACCGTCCGTGAAAATATCATATTTAATATTACTAAACAAAGCATAAGAATTGTAAAACAGCTGTCTATCAATATACAAAGAAAGCAATTACTTTAAATAATTAACTGAATCACGATTCATTCTTGACCACTTGACCGCAAAAATATCTCGTTACACTAGGACTAAATATGAATGGTGTTATACGATAGTGTTTTAGAAATATCCATGTTTTTGATTGCCATGATTCTGCTACCATTTTTGAACTACAGTTTTTTTCCAAAAAAATGGTTATGATTTTTTGCTTCGAAATCGGAAACACTTAGACGTGCAATTTGAGAATGATTTCCGCACGAAAAGCTACGAATGTTACATTTGATGTAAGTAACTTTTTTTATAACTTCCTCTTTATTGCGGTTGGGATTTATTGAATTCTATCAAAATTAGTCGGTCTTTTCTTTGCACGTTTTTGCATTTTCCATTTAAAATGATTGCTCAATACTTAACCACGTACTTGAGTGGTTATTTATTTTATTGAATAAAACGTCTGAACGTTTACCGACGTTTTGCTACTTAGAGTGAAGTTACATGCTTATAAATATACCGGTATGAGAAAATTATCACAGTATTCATGATTTTCGTTTTCAATCTATTCTAGTCTCAGACACTCCACATCCGTATCCTACAAAAATGATTATCTACACTAATATTATAAAGAGGAAAGATTTGTTTGTTTGTTTGAATTGAATAGGCTCCGAAACTACTGGACCGATTTGAACAATTCTTTCACCATAAGAATCCTACATTATCCCTGATGATATAGGCTATATACTTTATCCCGGGTAAGTGATGTTTTCCCGAGGGACCGCGGGTAACACCGCGACGGACAGCTAGATAATTAATATTCCTATAATTTTTTTTATATGTAAAAGTTCCCATAGCATTTCATATTTCCGTCCACTACGTCAACTTTTTACCCATCCTACGCACCTTGCTCTATTTGACAAAAAATATTTAAATTAAAACGGCCAGACTTAAAACGTCGGCGTGAATCCCATAAAAGGGATTATAGGGTAAGCCTAATGCTAGGATTCAATTAGACGAAATGAGCTTAAGTGGGAAATATCCTATCTGTTATGACAGCAGTGGTATTAAGCACGGCTTGCTTCCGTCATTTAAGAGGTGACAACCCTATCGAGCATTAGGATGATGATTTAATCATAGGGTTAGAGAAAGGTTAAGTAGTTTCTTAGATGAGTTATAAGGAAACACTAGTTTTATTAAGAAACTAGCTGTCCGCCGCGGTGTTACCCGCGATCCCTCGGGAAAACTTCACTTCCCCGGGATAAAATATAGCCTATGTTCATCGGGGATAATGTATGATTCTATTGTTGAAAGAATTTTTCAAATCGGTCCAGTAGTTTCGGAGTCTATTCATTTCAAACAAACAAACAAACATACAAACAAACAAAAAACAAATCTTTCCTCATTATTATATATAATATATATTAATATTATTAGTATAGTATAGACAAAAAGTCTTATCAAAATTTTCGGTTCCGGCGGGATGCGAACAACGATCAGACGATCCTCCTAAAGCCGGAATGCCTTCAACCACTCGGCCACAGAACCACTGACGTCAGATTCTAAATCTTTGATATGCTCGATTCCGACGGGATTCAAACCCGCGACGATCAGACGATCCTCCTAAAGCCGGAGTGCCTTCAACCACTCGGCCACAGAACCACTGACGTCGGATTCGAAATCTTTGATAAGCTCATATTTATCGGTTAAGCACCGATGAACACAAGTTTTAATTGACTGTGGAACTAAGCTGTGTGATATAATTGAATGTGCCTGTATGAATTCAATATACTATCATTTCTGTTGATAGATCGGTTGAAATAATGGTTTAATGGTAGGCAAGCCCATTTTTCTACAATATTCCAGCTATTTAATGTCTTTTTTAGTATAGCTCTAATATTTTTACGACAACCATTAGACATAAAGTTTTAATAACACGAAATACATCTATGAATGAAAACAGATAATAAAACCTATAAATATGAGCTTATCAAAAATTTGGATTGTGACGATTAGGGTTCCGTGGCCGAGTGGTAAGGCACTCCGGCTTTAGGAGGATCGTCTGATCGTTGCGGGTTTCAATCCCGTCGGAATCGAAAATTTTGATAAGACTTTTCATTTCTGAAGGAGGTTTAAAGGCTATCCCAAATTATCGTGGACGTGCCCCTGACTGACTTTAAAAAGCTTGTTAAAAGTAGTAAGATAAGTAAATGCGTTCCAACATTTATTTTTATCTGAAAAAGTTGTAACACTTGAGAGACAAGTGCAGTCAAAGATAGTGCTATCGAAGTTACTGGCGCGTGGATGCGGGTTCAAGTCCTCGGTCTTATTCCAAGGTGGTAAGGTTCATTTTGGCGTCTTATTTAAATACATCTCATTACGTTGCGGTTCATTGTCGGTACTATTCAGGCTGTGACGGACAGTTAGAGGACTACGAAGTGCTAACTAGACGTTCTGGTATGTTTAAATTAACCTTTACATTATTAGCGTTCCGTGGATTCAAGTTTGTAAGAAAAAATTCAAAATGTTGTGGACGCTTATTTCTTAGTTACTATCAGATGAGCTTAAAAGCTCGCACATGTCTGCGCCGTACGGGCTGCAGTCAATTTTCTATAGAAAAATACTAATGACGTCAGAAAATGCAGCTCGATTTTGACGTCTCAGCATTTCGTCTGTTGAATTGACAGTTCTTGTGTGATCTCTGTTTTTTGTTTGTGATAATGTTCAACTTTTTGATTGAAAATAATGTCGACAAGCAATCAAACTGATAAAAATAAAACATAATGTCACTCTTGTACTAATGTCACTCTTGTGCTTAAGGGTCGATTCACATCTGACCGAAGATCCGTCGCGGATTATCGGTCGCGGAATGCCAGAACTGACAAATGTATAGAAAAAACTCCGACGGATGATACGTTAGTCCGTCGAGTGTGAACGGTCGTGTGTTTTTCTATACATTTGTCAGTTCTGGCGTTCCGCGACCGATAATCCGCGACGGATCTTCGGTCAGATGTGAATCGACCCTTAGACCCTTATAAAAAAGACAAAATTACTACTTTTGGCATACAAGTTCTCAAAAACTAAAGAAAAAAATATGTTTTTTTTTTAAATTAAATAGGTCAGCATTTGACCTCACTCTGTCTGATGTTAAGCAGTAGTGAGGTCTAAGATGTAGCATGCTTACCTAGAAGGAACCTATTTACTCTTGATTTGAAGACCCCTATATTGTACTTAATAATACAATTTGTATAGTGAAAACCAATTGAATTCATTTTTATTTATGTCCGTTCAAAAAGACGAACCTAAGCTATACTTTGACAAACAGGTAAATTTTAAAACTACTTTTCAAAATCATTGTCGTCGTATTTTCCCACAGTGAAATCAAAAAGTCGTGTTTGCGAGTTCCCACGTACTGCGAATCGCTTCCGTATCAGGTGCAAACGAAAGGGTTCGAATCTATAAAGGGTTCGTATTCTCTCAAGTGTCAGTTTTTTCCACCATAAAACTAATATTGGTAGACCCATCCTCTTCCGCCGCTTTTTGTGCACTGATGCACTTTCAAGCTACTATTTGAACTGCTTTTAAGTTTTTAGACATATCAAATTTATAGACATACAAAGCATAAAACAAAAAGTAATTGATGAATTGAATTGTTATCTCGCGATAAGTTCGAATGGTATACCACCCAAAGGCGAGAATGGAATTAAATTAAATTATAATATTATCTAATTAGATATCGTAAGCGCTATAATGCTTACATCTCCGTTTATTTATTTAAATTATTGACTTTTTTAAACATGTAAAAATAAGCCTTTTTGTACAGAACTAAGGCAGATTTTCGTTTGAAGTGGGGAGTAATTTTGTTGTATTTGTGTTGTACAAGTGTCGTTGTGGTGATGAATGGAGAGGCGTTGATTTAAGAGGGTCCAATTGAATGAAATACTTGATAGCAAGTTTCTTTGTGTCCTATCGCAATAAAACTATAAAAGTAACCCGCTTCATTACTAAATTTACGATAGCAAACGTCAAAGTTGATTTAGGAAATTCTTAGAAAAGTTGTCCAAACATAGTAAACTAATTGAGATGTGACGCAAAAAAATGAGATCTCATGTTAGATCGAAACGTAAGACAAATAGCTACAGACTTTGTCAACCCTTGGGTGCTGGGCACCATTCACCCATTTTTTAGACCAATAACAATGGTCAACCACAAAAAATTACACCTTCCCAAAATGTAGATTCTGTTTTTTAAACTTTATGTTGCATTTATTCATATCTATATTTTACGGGCTTAGGTTGAGCGGTGTTTAAAATGGTAGATTTACATCGGTGCCTTTTGTGTATTGTGTGGGTGATCCACTTTGACAAAAGTGTTAACATTTATAGCCATAAAATATTTTGACTTCTCTTTTAGTGGTCATAGGGTAGGATGGGGTTTTTTACTCATTATTATTAGATACTTGAACTCAGGTGCATAATATATGAAATGTTATTTGTAAAAATATATTGTCCGCGGGTCTTTAAGTAGATCATTTTTTTTATTAAAATGATCGAAAAATTTGAATGATAACGACAGGACTAAAATAGTAGAAATTAAAACTGAACTGTTCTCTCTTTAAAGTATCAAAAATTCAATACTCAAAAAACAATCAACCCCTAAAACGTTTCACCGTCTATATTAATTACTGGTTGTCCTAACTCCAAAAACGGGTTATTAAAAACTATTAGAATATTTCATAACTAAGGGTAGTATTTACCCTTTACCTCTGTCATGCTCAAAGCGCTCATTTAGCTAAAAGTATGATTGCTAGTCATTTACTAAAACAAAATTAATTATGACTCGCTTTAGGCTATATCGTCTATTTTTACTAAACAATTAACATTTTTAAATACAAAAAATACACAAGAACATTTTGAGTTCCTGAAAAATGGAACTCTACATTTTTTAAGACAAATTTTACAGAGTGCTTGATGGTCTCATAAAATATTATTATTATTTATTATTATTATTTTCAGCCGTTACTGTCCCACTGCTGGGCAAAGGCCTCCCCCCACTCCCTCCAGACATCTCGGTCCCCAGCAACATCCCTCCATTCCGTCAGAAACTGGTCGAGCTCGTCTCGCCATCTCCGTTTTGGTCTGCCGCGTCGCCTTCTCGCTGGGTCGGGGCGCCACTCGGTGGCTACCTTCGCCCACAGCTCACCTGGCATGCGGCAGACGTGCCCGGCCCAATTCCATTTCAGCGTAGCGGCCTTGGAAGCTACATCAACAATTTTAGTTTTGGAGCGTAGTTCGGTGTTTCGGACTCTGTCCGTCAGTTTGACACCTAGGATGCTACGCTCCATTGCCCGTTGGCAAACTTTGAGCTTGGACTTGAGAATGTTAGTCAAGGACCAAGTTTGCGCACCATACGTGAGAACGGGGAGGATGCATACGTCCATTAACTTGCGTTTAAGCGATAGGGGTAATTCTCCCTTCATCATATCTCCCATGGACCAATAGCTCCTCCAAGCATTTTCGGTTCGCCGAGCGATTTCCTTAATCTGCCTGTCTTGGAAGGAGACTATTTGGCCCAGGTAGATGTATTCTTGGACGTATGCTAGGTCTTCTCCATCCACCGTTATTGTGGTCTCAGCGCTGTTGGTCATGACTTTGGTTTTTGACCTATTCATTCCAAGTCCAATCTCAAAGCTTGCAGTGCTTAGTTGTTGAAGCATCGTTTGTAGCTCCGAGGCCGACGCAGAAAAAAGGACAATATCGTCGGCGAAATAAAATATTAATAAATAAATAAATAATCACTTATAATACCACAACAGCTTCAAAATTATCGGGTATTTCCCGATAGGTTCGTTGCAAACAAATGAAGGAATCAAGTTTTTCAGGTTAAAAAATCACTCGAGTGATTTTTCCTGAAAAACTTGACAAATTTAATTGTTTGCAGGGAACCTTGAGGGAAATGCCAGATAATTTTGAAGCTCGTGTGGTATTCGGGGGATTATTTTTCCGTCCCAAATGTCGGCCAATAGAATTGCACCATGAGACGAAATGTACAGTTAATTTCATTTTCATGCAAAATCTCCAATTTTCACAATTGAATTCAACCTGTCAGTTTGACGTGTGGTTAATTTGACTGGATCATGTTTTGTTTTTTATATATAGCAACGACCAGAGAAAATTTTCAAAAAATTATCAGTATAATACCATGTAGGTTGTACCACGTGACGTCGAATGGTGCAATTCTATTGGTCGATATTTGGGTCGGAAAAATAATCAATTTTTTTTTGCTGTCACAAGTAGCTTAGGTACTTAACAAAGGTAGGGTAAATAATGAAAATTAACATTTCATTATTTACCTTTGTTGAGTTGAGTATGAATTAATCATAGAAATGTATCATTCGATTCAAAAATATTCACGTGTGAAATGGGCAAGTGTCTTTATGTGTTCTATCTAGTTAAATAATAAGTTATATTTAGTAGTAGTAGATAGAATAAGTTTTTATTGTAGTACCTACCTAGATCTAAAACATTTTATTTTTTTGCTGTGTCAGTTGTACCTAGTTATGTTCGTCTGTGTGTATG
The DNA here is from genome assembly GCA_963565295.1 of Epirrhoe alternata. Classification (NCBI taxonomy): domain Eukaryota; kingdom Metazoa; phylum Arthropoda; class Insecta; order Lepidoptera; family Geometridae; genus Epirrhoe; species Epirrhoe alternata. Next base: position 2,073,864 of record OY751381.1, on the reverse strand, counting down.
TTTTCCCAAATATTTTTTTTATTTATCTATCTATTTTCAATAAATCATTTCATTTCATTTCATTTCATGTGTGGTTATGTTGGTACCATGTCAGCAAAACCACACTAGTTTATTTTACAAATAACATATTGAAAAGATATGAAAAAAATCTTATAAAAATGCACCATCATACAAATAACTCTAAGTTATTACAATTTTTATCATCGATTTACAAATAACGATATCGAACCGCTGTCAAAAGTTATATTTATTTTCTTTAGAAATTCATAGAATCTGTGCGAATTCATAGCTGTTTGTGCATTGTGGTGCACAATGCAACCCTTTGGCGACACAATGCACTTCACTAATCTAGATCATGTGGACTATTGTGCACTATTGTTGGTCACGTCATGCCGCAAAGCCCGAGGGACGAGCGTATCTCACTCGATGTCGATTTATAAGAAATTACCGCTCAGCGGGACGCCAGGTAGAGAATTTACTCCCACGCATCGCAAAAGCAAAATTTTACAAACAGGAAGCGAAAATATCCCTCTTCCTATCGTTTTGTTACAATGTCAGCTTCTGATAATTCTTGGTTATTACTTTCTCTTGTAAATTACTTCGGATGTAATCGGCGGTGTTCGGGTAAGCTCGGTGATTAGAGTCGTCCAGGCATTTATTAGCTCTCGCGCCACAATTTTGTTAATTATGTAAAATATTGGAGTTGGTATCGTGTGTGTTTACTGCTTATTACTTGGTAGCCTTAGGCTTGGACTAACGGGGCTATCACTTTCGAGAGTTCTCAAACCGATGGAGTGGACCAACTGAAAACCAAAATTCATTTTAGTACCTATACTTAACTTAGGTAAAAAAAAAACTTTTTTAACTTTTTTACTGCAGTTTGGACCGTCTGAACTCAGTGTAAACTCCTTTAGAGAATCTATCTATTAGAAGAATGAATTTACTACTATTATTAAATGTGAAACTTTGGATGGATGTGTGTAGCAGAACAGAGAGTTATGGATGGAAGTGAGAGGTAGATAGATAGATGGATACGAGAGGTAGGCATAGGGTTTAAAATCACGGCGATCGCTTAGCGCAACTGATAGTTGCGCCGATTTTGCTTGATTTCACTTATTTACAGCTATTTTCCTACACTGATTAATTTATTTCTTCAACTGATTTACAAACTCACAAACATGTAGCTTTGTTATATTATAAGTGAAATAAACAAACCAGGGACCGTATTCGCGTTCCTTTTTTCGTTCGTTTGATGAATATTCGGATGAGCCCACCACGATTTCTGACTTCAAGGGCCAATTTTTCGAACGCTAAAACGGTCCTAACCTAGAACCAAATATTTCATACCGAAAAATTGGCCCTTGAAATGAGAAGTCGTGGTGGGAAGCATCGGAATATTCATCAAACGAACGAAAAATGGAACGCGACTACTGCCCGTGGTATCCAGCGCAGGATGTCTGAATACATCGTAAAGCGTGTGCGTGAGAGGCGGATGGTGTCTTGGTGGGAGCGGCGCAGGCGGCGGTGCAGGCGGCGCAGGCGGGTGTTTCATAACTGTCAGCTCCATTCCATTACCTGTTCTCATTTGCAAGTCGGCACGTGTGCCCAAAGGACATGCAGTGACATCCAACTCAACACCGAATTGGCACAATCATTTTATGTGCTGACTAACCACCCCTTTGCAGCAAATAAAATTATAAACCATTATAAAAGTGGTAGTTACTTTAATTCTGCTGTTTATTCTGATGTGTGCTTAGGAAATAATAACTTTGGATATTCAAGATAATTTTAATGCAGTGCTGATTTTAGATGTCATGCTGGAGAAATGATGGTGGTTTTAATAATTACATCAATGAATATTGTGCTTGGAACATTGGTTGAGATGGAGGCTTGTACAACACCTAAACTATCCTCTCAGGATAATTAAAGTTAAAGACAGCGTATTACTTATTGTAACTAAGACTACTTTTCCACTGGATGATTTTGTCGTTGCAAGCCTAATCTATCTCAGAGAATTGACGACCTCTGTAGCGCAGTGGACGAAGGTCCACTTGCGACGCAGAAGGTTGCAGGTACGGTCCCCGCGGCGGAACAAATGTTTGTATGATCTACAAGTAATTGTCTCGGGTCTGGGTGTATAACATGTATGTATTTACAAACAAAAAGTATATAAGTAGTATATCAGCCATGTACCCATAACACAAGCTTTGCTTATTTTGGGGCTAGATGATGCTGAGTGAAAGGTCCAGCCAGCATTATTCATTATTTATAAAAAAAAATATCCCAGACACTACAGCATCCTGTTTATTGCAGGCACAGGCCTACTGGCGCTGTTTTATTCACTTAAAACATACTCCCAGTACAGTTTCAACTTCCCTAAATATATCTTTGTACATGTCACTATCCCTTGTTACTATTGGCAGGCCATTTCATATCGTGACATCGAGTAGCAAAAGTCCAATTAAATTTTAGATAGAATCTCGAACATCCACTGACATAGGTTGTGGAAACGATTTGTCTCTCACCAGATTACCATCTTGCGTCTTCACACCATGTTGACCTTTAGTAATGTATTGCCGTGTCTTTGTTACATGAGCTTGGTTGATGGTGACACGGCAAGTTGCAACTTTAATGGAAACTTTATAGACAAGAAATCTTTTTCTTTTTTCGCTACACTAAGTTCGCTCAATCATGATGTATTTTTAACCGACTTCAAAAAAGGAGGAGGTTCTCAATTCGCCTGTACGTTTGTTTTTTTTATTATTTTTTTGTATCTTGTTACGCGATTACTCCGCCAATTGTGGACCGATTTTCAAAATATTTTTTTTGTTTGAAAGGGTTTGAAAGGGGGTTTTAAATGCTCCAGAGGTGGTCCCATATAAATTTTATTCCTGAGGGTTTGATAGTTTTTCCGTAAAACACTAAAAACCTTCCCTCCTAGCCATTGTAAATCGAATCGACAGATAAGTCTAAGACTATTTATGCATTATGTCAAATTGACGCTTTACTAATGCGAGGAACTTAAAATGTATGCAGTTTTGGTAATTAATGCCCTTAGACGCCGGAGGAGCCTAAGCGTTATCTGTCGATTTGATTTCTTTTCCTTATTTACATTTTTATGGATACCCTGAGCCACGCCGTGTGTAGAGTCGAACATTGAAGTCGGTTTTTCTTTTAGTTTTGAAACGTAATTATTTTAAAATGGTTGTTGCAGAAACTTACTACACATTACTTAAACAAACTACATTGTTTTTAAATTGTGTAATTTACATTCGATGGATAAAATAAATTGGTATGAAATAGAATATTGCGATACAAAGATGTTGTTGATATTAACTATAAATTCTTCTATTCTTAGATGTAAAGGATTGTTTTATTTTCCAGCTTTCGCTGTACATAACGCATGGAGTGCTAAAATTATTCTGGATATATTAAAACACAAGAAATGCAAAATAGCATTGAGTAGCTCCCCGTTATGAGGAAACGGAATAGCTACTAAGGGTAATTAAGTAACAATATAGACTGGGAACAGTACACAATCACTTCTTGTCTTACATACTTAATTCCATCCATTCCTCCCCCAACCTCATATACTCGCTGATAGGTTATCGCAGTGCAATTTTTTCGTCTTTCATCATTGGCCTGCCCATATCCCGCTCATGCGGGGTCGGCACAACATGTTCTCTTTCACCACTCTCCTCTATCATTCGTCATCTCCATATCCACTCCTTTCTTACCCATATCTTCTTTCACACAATCCATCCATCTTTTCTTAAGTCTACCTCTACTCACATATCCATCCATATTCACATTCATGCAATTTTTTCGTCTATACATATAAAAAAATCGCAAGAATCACAACATCAATTTGATAAAATCTAGTAACATAAAAAATGCTATACCTGAATCTCTTTAGGTATTTTGAAGTCGGTAAATACAAAAATCTTACACAAGTTCTGAATAATTGCAATGCTACAAAATGAATTGATGCGTGTTTGCAATTCCACCCAAACAAGTTGTTTTCCCTTCAATTTTTCTTGTTTCTCATAAGGCACGTATAAATCTCGGTCTGTACCCGGGGGGGCAAGCGCTTCCTTTTTACTTCACCTTTGTTACGCTTGCCAGGAATATATTTTGTATTCGCTGAGACGCGCTTCCTGGGCGGCTTGCAGTAGCCGCTGGCTCTATCTGATATTCACTGTTCGGGAGAACAACTAGCATAATTACCGAGTTAGTTTTAGAAAAATTGAGTTCTTTCTCTTTGTTGCTGCTTCTTGCGAGCCAGTGTGGTGAAAACATTATAGATGATTTATACAGATTCAAGATGGCAAGCCTACACTAAACGAACCTAGTACCTGGGACGACCTCTGTGGCGCAGTGGGTGAAAGCTCGCTTGAGACGCAGAAGGTTGCGGGTTCGATCCCCGCCGCGGGATAAATGTTTGTATGATCTGCAAATATTTATCTCGGGTCTGGGTGTTTCTATGTATAATATGTATGTATTTACAAACAAAGAGTATATAAGTAGTATATCAGTTATCTGGTTCCCATAGTACAAGCTATGCTTAGTTTGGGGCTAGACGATGCTGTGTGAAATGTCCAGCATTTAAAGACAAGAAAAAAAAAAAAAAAAAATTGTAGGTAATAGCCCTACCACAATTCACCATTTTCTCATTTGAATCGGCTCTGCCCTCAGGAAAACGAGTTGACTAAGTTGCGAGTTTCTTCGCAATGTTATTCCATATGTTAAAGTTCGTGATAATGCGCTTATTTTCTTGAAAAGGTTAAAATCCTGAAGAAATGAAAATGCTCATAACGTTCTTTAAAACAGCTCACCAGTTTTAGGTTACTCTTGACCAGGCCTTAGGGAACTCTTTAGACTCTTAGTTGAAACAGAGAAATGGAATCTGTTAAAATGCTTTTCTTTCTTTAAAGCCGTGTGTGATACACCGAGCCAGGAGCATTCGTTAATCCGTGGATTACGAATATTTTATTCCTCTCTGTTTTAACCCACACTTTTATATACGAACCTCTTGTACTTATAGCAAGCTCTACCATCGTATGTACTTGATCGATTGATGAAGATTTATTGTTTTATTTTTCGTATAGTAGAAATTTGTCTAAATTTTTTAGGGTGAGTAGTTTCGAAAATAACCTCCTTTATACTAACTTACAAACTTTACCAGTAAAAGTAAATAAATAATAATAAATAAATAATGCTGGACATTTCACACAGCATCATCTAGCCCCAAACTAAGCAAAGCTTGTACTATGGGAACCAGATAACTGATATATACTACTTATGTATATACTTTTTGTTGGTCTGGGTGTTCTATGTATAAACATAGAACACCCAGACCCGAAATAAATATTTGCAGATCATACAGACATTTATCCCGCGGCGGGGATCGAACCCGCAACCTTCTGCGTCGGTACTCGGCAAAGCCAAACGGGCTTTCACTGACTGCGTCACAGAGGTCGTCTTGTGAAGTAGAAGATAAAAGAAGATTTGTATTCAAATGGTCACATGGTCATGTCCAAAGCTAGAGGATTGGTGAACATGTTATTAACCGAATAGGCGCGTGCCATTGGTGGAAAACAATGCTTACATGTTACAAAAGACTAAATTACGGCGCTGGTATAAAACTCAGCTCAAAATATTCAACTATTTCAGTACGTAAGACAATCCCACAGACAACAGATCCGGAGGAGGCTGTATTGATCATTGTCAGATAGAACCTACCGTGGGAGCCTTGACTTCCGTTACCTCCTTTTATTTTATGCAGATTTATGTATATTGGTATTTCTTAAATATGCAGTAAAAGATAATTATATTAAGCTCTACATTGTGCTTTCTGAAACTAAAGGAGCTAAATAAACCTAAAATTCGTCGACGATAGACGAAAGCCGATGGTGAATAACGTGTAGAAGGCCTCATCGCCTGTGTTCGCCTGTCATCTTCGCCTGTCATCTTCTATCCGAATAATAGTTTTTTTTTTTTATTTATACTTTACTTAACTTACATTAATAAAGTGCAAACCAAAACCACGGAGATTTATCCGGAATGCTGATAATATATCGAGTTTGTAACTACTCTAAACATAGTACAATAATTTAGAAACTAAAAATGTAGGTAGGAGCACTTAGCGTAAACAAGAACAAGACAGGAAGATAATCATAGATTGGCAAAAAAGTGTAATTTTAATTTTGTTATAAGATTATTTCGAGTAATACTGTTTTTAAGAGAAATAGTTTGGCCACGACCAAGTTCGACCACGCGGCAGACCGCGGCGGCGGTGGAGAGACGAACTTGACTCCCACTCTCCTGATTGGACCACATTAGCTCACGATAGAGAGGAGTGGAAGAAACGAAGGGAGGCCTTTGCCCGGCAGTGGGACACCACAGGCTATTAATAATAATAATAAAATAGTTCGGCGAATGTAATATGTCCATAAGATTTCTATATTTTTGTATTAAAAATGATGTTTGTTTAGTTTTTTCTTTTATTATTATTTTTACGAAGTACCTATCTGTGTAATAATTTTAAGCAAATGTTTCTTGAATAATATCATTGGTATTAGAGTGATCTTATTACATACAACATCTTTTATATCACTAGGTATCGTTATTAAAGACTCAATGCTGCTCTGGGAACCAAAATATAAAATTTTAAAATTTCTGACCAAAAATAAATCCTTTTTTCGTCCATTTGATACGGTATACCACAAAATTCTAATGCTCTTTTGGATGCAAATCTGTTCTGAATGCTAACAAGCGGTGTTTAGGAGAAGGCTATAAATCAAAGATCTTAGGATAGCATCGATAGTCCGTAGGCAAAGATGAATGAAATGAAAAAAAGATTTATATAGGGAGTCAGATATTTTGTCTGTTAAACGGTGGTTGTAATATTACGTCATGAAATCACGCGTAATAGCCAAAATACGCCTTGCGGTTTTATATAAGTACGGTATACACTTTGTAAACACTTTGTGTGTTATAAATATGAGTCTGTGTTGCATGAAAACAAAAAACTATAGCTAGATACTCGTAGCTCATAGTTTTTTGTTCATGTTTTTAACAGGATAAGGATTAGATAGTAGTACTTATGTGTGTGTATTACTTTGTAGTTTTCTAGATGTTTAAACGAGAACCTAGTGTTTAGACAAACTAAGTTAAGGTTTATAAACACTACTAATCAAACTTGTACTGTCATTTACATGGTTAAAATAAAATAAAATAAATAAAAATATAGAATGTTTTTTCTGAATACAATCTTACCAAATACTACACGGCTTATAAATACTATGTTCAGCAAACTTTTACTATGATTTTTTTCGCGTATTTTTTTTAGATTATTTTTGTTTTTTTTGGTTTTTTAGGCGAACAAAGACGTATGAAAAATGTAGTTTTCACTAAACATGTACGAACAGTGGCCGGCTCGTCGCCTGCGGTCAAAGATTTTGGTCTTCATTTGTTCCTCCCTACCCTTTCTATAATTGCCATAATATTTCAAAAGTTTATGACCGCGCGTGAAATATTGCCGCACAAAAACTAAAATAACTTTTGAAATTGAGAAATTCAATGACGTAGATTGCTTTTAAACATCCATCATTGTCGTAGGCGTTTTTAAACTCTAGTTGCTACTTATGGCATCTAATTATATTTCATCTTAAATGGTTCATTAGTGCTAGTGAAATACGCTTTTCATATTTTCTGTATAAACGACATTTATGATCCCCTTAAAGTGCTTTGATCTTGTTCATTCTTTAATGTACTTGTTTGCTGTATGATGAACCTGAAACAATAAAAAACTACATTAAAATTCTTTTTCACTAATTTGCCTTAATAGTGCAGAAAACTTAAGTCTACGTTTATGTAAGCTAATAATTAAAAGGCAAAGTTAATTGGTTAATGAGAAGATTTACGATTTAAAAATACTTTATAAATAGGTAAGGCACGGTACGCGCCGCAGTCATTTTTCTATAGAACAAATACTGATGACGTCAGAAAATGCGGCTTGCTTCTGACGTCTCAGCAAATCCTCTATTGAATTGACAGTTCAACGCGTTCGATGCGGATGGAGCGACCACCTATTCTTATACCTAATATGGTAGGTATTATTTTGATCTGGACTTATACAAAACATAAGCAGCAAACACGAATCATTTGTCTAATTTATATGATCCCATAAATTTACTAATGAATTACTCATATTAAAAATTAATCGATCATTTACGTCGTACACCGCTTGGTCAACCATTTTTGTTCCCACGTTGCAATAAAAAAATGTAGAAATAAAAGCTCATTACTCAAAAACACTACGTCAATTCCATTGCAGGAGTTTCAACACTACTTTTGTCGATTGCCACAACAAAGGTCTCATCCTCGTCTCCGGAATTGGCCACTAAATCATACAAACTTAGGTACTTAACGCAATTTCTGAGATAATTATAGAAGGCTGCTGTGAAAAGCTGATCGCACATGTCCGTGCTGTACACGCCGCAGTCATTTTTCTAAAGAAAAAATACTGCTGACGTCAGAATGCGGCTCGCTTCTGACGTCTCAGCATTTTATCTATTGAATTGACAGTTTGGCGCGTTCGGCGCGAATGGATACTGCAATGAGCATGCAATGCAGCCAAAAGTGAAATAGAATAAAAATGTTTTGATATTGTAATTTATAATTTTGAGATCAGTTGCTGAATTTATTGATGTCTTGAGACATTATTTAAAATACTAATTAATAATTAGTCACATATCTTCATCTACATATTAATATTATAAAAAGGAAAGATTTATTTTTTTGTTTGAATTGAATAGGCTCCGAAACTACTGAAGCGATTTGAAAAATTATTTCACCATTAGAATCCTACATTATCCCTAATGAACGTAGGCTATATTTTATCCCGGGAAAGCGATGTTTTCCCGAGGGTCTATGTACTATGCTAAAATAAAAAACTCGCCAACAATCTAGGGTGGTCTAAAAAGTTTAAATTTATTTCTATCCTAACCATCAATTACAAAACCGATAGATTTTTTGCGAGATCCCGTAGTCTATAGTCCCGGGCTATACTTGATAAAGGCTTATCACCGGAATGAAGCTTTTTAACAACTGGCGCCGTCCAGATTAAGATACACCATAATGTGTTAATTAAAAAAACCGGTCAAGTGCTAGTCGGTCGCATACGAAGGATTCCGTGCAATATTGAACAAATCATGTGTTCTTTAGACAGTCGGCGTCATCTATTGCTAACCCCCTAGTAAGATAGATAGATAAACACTTTATTTTACACAGAAGAAACATAACAGGAACACAAAATAACAAGTAGGTACAATGGGCAGCCTTATCGCTAAAAGCAAGTAAGGCGGTTTGTACAGGGGGTTACCGTACAATAAAATAAAGTTGAAAAATTTGAAATTCATTTTTACGGCATACAATAAATGAAATCACAACTAATGCTTATTAGACATTCGTCCCGCAGCGAGAATCGAACGTGCACCTCTTGGGTCTCGCCTGAACTTTCGCTTCCAACACCACTGAAGTCTCTAAAGTTATACAGTAGGTATTTTTAAGAATTGCAAGTGTCTACAGATTAAAAGGTGCTATATTCGTCCCGGTTTTTCGGCCCACGCGATTAAAAAGGCTTATTTCGATAATATTTGTCCATACTCGTCCCGCGTGCCAAAATTATTGTAGTACATCACGACCAAAGTTGTGCTCATCAATCATTATATATTGAAGATTAAGAAATCTTCTGCTGGTCGTGTCACTAGCTCTTTCCCAGTGTGGTGAAAGTACTCTCCTTTTGTGCACTTGAAAGAAACTGCTCTATGACAAACGGACAGCGGAACCTTTTATAAGTTCTCATTGGCACCGTTTGTAAGGAACCCTAATTACTTGGGACCTTATCGACCACTTAAGAAAGCTGAGATAATACGATCCGTAGGTACCCTAGCCACTTTATCTGAGGTTTTACACTTTAGGGGCGATAAGCGAAATCAGTGGGTTTTTCGGTTCGATTATATTTGCGAAATGACCGTCGTGGGACTTTTGAACTTTTTGCTGTGTCAATGATAATTATGATGTGTTATGAAAAGCAGAATAAGTAATGATTTTTAATTACCAACTTCAATTTGCATTCATTATACGAGTATAAAGGTAGTCGTACGATAGATAGATTTTATAGATTTAATTTATTATGTAGTTTTAGTAGGTAATATTAATTAGTATAATAGGTAACCCTTATTAAAATTGTAACATCCCTACAAAAAATAAGTTCAACTAGTGGTTTATATTGATTATTTTATTTTATATTTTTTTGTGTTCTTTTCGCCTGAAACACAGGATCTACCTAGTTCAGGCTCCTATGTTATATCTACCTTTGTGTATGTAAAAGACCTTGAACGTGTAATTTTTTGTGTAATCAAGTTTATGAATAAATTCTTTATTTATTTATTTATCCGCGCTGAACGTGCCGAACTGTCAATTCAATGGAGGATTCAATGAGACGTCAGAAGTTAGCCGCATTTTCTGACGTCATCAGTATTTTTTCTATAGAAAAATTACTGCGGCGCGTACGGCGCGGATACATGTGCGATCAGCTTAAATTAGTTAGTGACAATTTTGATGACGGAGTTTTTGAGGCTGACGTCCTCCATTAGTTGACGGACGTCGTGCCCTCTGTAGCCTGGAAACGCTTTGTTGTTATTGCCACTAGCACATTTACATAGTAATAATAATAGCCATTTATTCAGACTTTAAATAAATTTGTAGGTTCATAACTAACAGTAAAATTTGTTGGTTCCTCTTTCGGCCAACGGTTCAGATAAGTTTGTGGCACTGTAAATCGCTAAGCTACTATCAAAAACGACTAATAATAATGCAAAAAATAATACCAATCACGCAGTACGTCGCTAAACTTTTACTATCAAGAACGACTTGCTAAGCTTTGAAGATCTATCAGGAACGATTATTATAGACTAGCAGCACGCACACGGCTTCGTTTACGTGGTACCAATGTTTTTCCAAAATTCCTTCTTAGTGCTCTCTACCCTCCAATTTTTATATTTCTAGGACTTTATATGGTTTAGGCTGTAGTTTGATATGTCAGTCACCAATTAGACGCAGTGAAGGTGGATCGTTCGATGAACTTTAAGGGCTTACCATACGCCGCCATTTTGTAAGCGGGACAGCGAGTGTGATTTGTTCGGCGTGTGAGGAGTACAGAGCTATGGATATGCAACGTTATTTACGGCGCTAATACACTTTTTAGCTAATTACAAGTACAAAAACAAAATAAGTTCAAAATTCGGAACAACGAGATCACGTAGTGTACTAAGCTGAGTTTAAATACAAAGTTTTACTAGTCTAGATAAAGTATTTAATGAGTACTTTTGTTTTTAAGTCAAATTCAGAGGGAAGTTTGTGATTATTTTCTATCGAGAAAATATTTAGTAATCGTGTTTTCACTACAATGGAGCAACAGTTTATATCCTCAACTATAATATATATTTTTTTCAATAATATTGGTTCAATACTTTTATAGATATGATCCTGAGTCGAAGCAGTTTTGAGGTAGTACGCGCCCGACTACTTCCGTTCTTCCTTTCTAAGGTTTAATATGGAAAACGTTTCCTAAGGAACGATTTAAGTAGCCATTAGTTACTCTGAGTGCGGCTGTTACTAGAATAAAAAAAATGTCACATCAATAGCCTCACCTTGCGTCAGACATCTGGATCGGCGGTGATTGCACAAAAGGAAAGGGTGCAGAAATAAGTGCAAATAGAATTTGCTGTCTGTTTGACTCGTGTTGAGCACCTTTCGGTATTATGATTTATTGTGCAACGAACACACAGATGTTCTATTTTCAAATGCTGTAATTATTAGAATTGCTTCTAGAAATTACCGGATGGAATGGAGCGTCTTAGTTATTAACACCTTAGCCTTTGATTATATAACACACTGAGCCCGCCGGGCCGCCGACAATGTCGGCAACTTTTGTCGGCGGGCTAGTTGGCGGCTTCACTCAAAATTTGGTCGGCGGCATGTCGGCGGCTTGAGATGAGTTGTGTGGTTGTGTCATATAATTTATGCCGCCGAGCAACTGAGCGCAGGCGCACCCAAGCCGCCAACATGTCGGCGGGTAGCACGCGGGGTCGCATGTTGCCGACATGATTCTTTTCATACAGGCCGCTGGGTTGTGTCGCCGGGCTTTGTCGGCGGCCCGCAGGGCTCAGTGTGTATTGCGCTTTACCCAGTGAAAGATTGCCATTCTATTAGTTAAGACCTTACTTTAAATTAAGGCACGTCGTAGTTTTGTTCTTATTGTTGCAAATATTCTATTTTTATTCTATTCTGTGTGAGGTTTGCTATATTTAGACACCTCGCAGACTACAGACTTTCTATCGGCCGATAGTTGAGACGGAATATACTTCGGCTCGTAATGAGTAATGGAGAAGCCCGTCTCAACTATCGGCCGATAGAAAGTCTGTAGTCTGCGAGGGGTCTTATAGCTTTTTTAATGTGAAAGCTTCTTTAGGCGCGTTGGGCATTTTTGAGATGTGAATAAATTCTTGGATTCGACTCGAAAAGGTCACGTGCGAGTCACGTGACTGCTCACCGACACCGGGTTATTTGTCAAGTTTAGAACCGTTCAAGTTTTCACTTCTGCCGGCACTCCTGGAGTGCCACGGCTTTTTTTACTAAGTTTTCTTTAATTTCTATGACTATTTAGTCTCAATACTATGAATACCCCCTTAGACTTCTTCAAAGGATCTGGCATATAAAGATCTGAGAGAATGTCTACCGCGCCTTGGGGATACAGTCGTGACCCTGTTTTACTATGAATAAACATAGACCATATTTACGGTTTTTCAAAAAATTCAAATAAATAGTTCTGAAGTATACCTAAGGTTGAAAATCACTTTAACTTTGTTAAGCCCACTTAAAACGTAATTATACACATTTTTACCAGCTCATAATTCCAAGTAGCATTCTCAAGATTGTTTAACTGGCATTATTAAAATACTTTTAGTTTATTATTTATAACATTTATATCCTTACTATTAAGTCTTCAAAATTTGAATTACAATGACAGCGGTTTTAAGTAAACACGACGAGAGATATAAAATATTTTATAAGACATTTACATCGGTGTTAACGAGGGTTTAAATCCATAAAAGTATCGTGTTTGGACATAAATCTATCTAAGGGCTCAGTCAGAGAGTGCAGGCATGAAGTCAGTTGCTTTGGCTGTGATAGATGAAGTGGTTGTCGTAGCGTTAATAAAAAATTTTGAATTGATTTTTAACATGATAACATTTCCATAATTTAAAATTTTCGGTCAAGGTTCTATATTATTTCAACAAGTAAACAATTCATAATGACAGCAGTGGTTTAATATACTACATAACGTATTTAATTGATAAATATCTTGGAAAACTTGCCTTTTGTTCTGATCTAGGATTTCTAACAGCTGGGCAAGAACTGATCATATATTCTTTGTAGTCTACCAGCCTTACTAAAACTAAATTATATATTTTGAAAATACATACAAATTGCAGAAGAAGTTTGACTGCATGACATTTTGCAGTTGCAGTCTGTGTGGCCAAGCCATGACCGAGACTGAGAGAGACATCTCAATACAAACATATAAATATTATATTCAAATAAAATATGATTATTACACTATAAATGTTTATAACCGAAGCCTCCTATACGTGATTTACTCAGAGCTGGTCGAAATATTTTCTCAGTCAATTGATTCTAAAGTTTTGTATATGTAGTAACTATAGAAGCTCATATTTATATGTAGGTAGGTCTTATTATGTTGTAATAGTAGTAAATAACATAAAAAAAACATCCATTCATCAAAACTTTCACATCGGAATCGGAAGCGCTCGTGGTCGTGCTTGCTTAGTCGTTCTTGATAGATCGTCTTAGTTAAGCAACGTTCAAAACGGTCTGTAAGTGGATGGGTCACCGCCAGTGGCATTTTCATCTGAGCGCTTCCGTGCATCGGAGGGCACGTTAAATTGTCGGTCCCGGCTATTTAAGTCGTTAAGCCATGACGGAGGCCCTAAGGCGGCCTAAAAACTCCGTCACCAGAGTTGGCCACTGACTCATACGAACTTACTTTTTTTTTTTTAAATTAAATAGGTCAGCATTTTGACCTCACTCTGCCTGATGTTAAGCAGTAGTGAGGTCTAAGATGGAGCATGCTTACCTACTTACTTTATCTTTCACATTTTTAATAGAAAGATAGTGTATTTAGTGGTAGTTTTTCTTTAAACATGTATTAGTTAGTATTTTGTTGCCATTTTTGTGTCCACTCCAGCCAGGTACTATCATAGAATCTGTGTCGGAGATATCTCGTCTGTTATCGTCTGTGGTGAACTTTTTAATGAGTTTTTGATGTCACTGAATGTCTGTGAATAAAATAGCTTGAGTTTTTCTAAGATTTGAAGACTCGTCTCCGTTAGATTAGAAATGGTTTGCTGATAAGGGTACGCCGTTAATGATAAAAGATAATAAATAATGCTGAACTCTTTACACATAAAACCAGATTCAAAATTATTACTGAAAAAATATATGTATCATAAGTTAAGAGTCGAAATAAAGTTTTGATACATTTATTTATTTATTCTTTATTGCACAAAGAAATTACATACTCACAACTCGTCAACACTCGTAATCGCAAAGGCGAACTTAACCCTAAAAAGAGTTCTCTTACAGCAAACCTTTATGGGAGAGAGAGAGAGAGAGAAAGATGGGGTTGTAACAGTGGGTGCGTGTGCATTTAGGTATAATGAAAAAAAAAACTAAAAACTAACTTTGTATGAAACTAAGCTACTACAAATGTACATAAAATTACAAAATACAATAGAATCTAAAGATCATCGTATAAACGATCTATAGATAGCTCAGCTGATCCAGGTCACTGCCAGTCGGAAACAAGGTTAGGTAGTTCAAAGCGCTCGTGGTCGTGCTTGCTTAGTCGTTCTTGATAGTCGAAGTTAAGCAACGTTCGAAACGGTCTGTAAGTGGATGGGTGACCGCCAGTGGCATTTTCATCTGAGCGCTTCCGTGCTTCGGAGGGCACGTTAAATTGTCGGTCCCGGCTATTTAAGTCGTTAAGCCATGACGGAGGCCTTAAGGCGGCCTAAAAACTCCGTCACCAGAGTTGGCCACTGACTCATACGAACTTACTTTTTTAAGTTCGTATGAGGTTAGTTTTAATAATGAAGTCTAAAATAATCTTATTAATTTACCAAAACTGGTGAATGCGCTTTATCAATAAAAATATGAAGTTTTAATTGTCTTGTGCTACTTTCGCGCATTCCGCGTTTGTGAAGCCGGACGTTGAAAAAACTCCTTGGACGACATCTTGTGTATAATCGCGAGCAAAAGTGTTTGAATAAAAGTTATACGACATCATTTGGTGCCTTAATTGGTGTGAAAATGTAAATCTCTACATCTATACAGTGGATCCCACAAGGTGCAAAACGGCCTCATAATCGGCCTAGACGGAGATGGCGCGACGATCTTGACGGGTACTGCACAAATTGGCAAACCGAGGCTTTGGACCGGGAGGAGTGGAAGAAAAGAAGGAAAGCTTTTGCCCAGCAGTGGGATCCAATGGGTTGATAACAATCTTTACTAGATGATTTATACAGCGTCAGGAGGCAACCTATGCTTACACTTACCAAGACTCTGTAGTGCCTGGAGCATTGTTTGAGATGTAAATTCCTTGCCCAGTCAGCATCTTCTCAACTTAATCGGTCTTATCCACAAGAAAGACAACGCCAATAGTTAATAGGTTTTTTTTATATAAAAAACTTGAAATAATTTCTATTTTATAATGTTTATTTATTTGTCGTCTACTTTATAACTTTTGTTTTTAAACACACCTTTCTACATGTGAGTCCTTTTATTTGGCTTTATGTGAACATGTACTTACCTACGTCAATTGAGTATGTCATGTATAATCTAAGTACACCTATTTTGTTTTTCCTAGCTGCAAGTTTTCCAAAAATTTTAATAATAAAAATTTATGAAAATAAATAAAATACGTATGGAGCTGACTAAGCTGCGGGTTTCTTTGCAATGTTTTCCTTCAACTAAAGAGCTCGTGTTAATGCTTGGTGAACGGATTGAAAAAATGAGTAGGTTCTGTACGCGAGTGTACTGTGATGACAAAGCTGTAGCTCGCGTCGGGACACCTTGCTGCAATCCTTACATCTGCCGCTGCTTTATGTACTACTTTTTAATTGAAATGTGCCCACTCCCAATCAGTTTAACGATACAATTATTTTTGATTAAAGTATCGATGGGCTTGCAACCTGTCGTATGGAATGATAACCAAAATGTGGGCATGTAATAATGTGTTTGGACGGCCTCTGATGTCCCCCTTAGACCTCTTTAAAAGGATCCTGAAATCAAAGTACGACGACCTCTGTAGCGCAGTGGGCGAAGACCCGCCTGCGACGCAAAAGGTTGCGGGTTCGATCCCCGCGGCGGGACCAATGTTTGTATGATCTACAAATATTTGTCTCGGGTCTGGGTGTTTCTATGTATAATATGTATAGATAGATAGATAGTGTTTATTAGAGTATGTATTTACAAACAAAAAGTATATGTAATATCAGTCATCTTAGTACCCATAACACAAGCTCTGCTTACATTGGGCCTAGATGATGCTGTGTGAATAGTCCAGCATTATTTATTTATTTAAGTACAGTCAGCAATGAAAGTCGATTAACAATCAGATTTTTCAATACACCATTTCTTCGATTCCATAATAAAATAAACTCTGTCTGAGTAATTGTTATGGACTGAGACTTAATCTTCAGAATTTGTCAAAAATTAAGGTCATGATGTTACGGATTTGATTTTTTTGTCCAATTTTTTATTTATTTATTTTCTTATGTATATTCCCATCGACCCCACTATTAACCTCCCCATCAGTCTGGTAGATAATTCATCTCGTAGTGTAGTCTTAGTTAAATCTTAATCTGCTTTTCTTTTGTTTCTGTCCGTAGTCTTTTTTTGTAATTTTGACACCTTGTATCAATTACAAGTAAAAGATTTTTGATTTATCATCCATATAGATAAACCCATAGCTTCCTGTGCTGTTAAAAGCAATTTTAGGGCGTTTATCTAGCTAATGATGTTTTACGATGAAACCTTCTTATCACACTGTCGCCTACAGTAGCGACTATTAAACTTCACCCTTATGTCGTAAATATAAGGTCTATTTTCATTAATATTCAGGTTTTTTTGTCTACAGTAGCTTCGATTCAAGTCGCAGTTCTATATTGATAAGAAAATGCAGTTAAGTTTGGTTTTTTGAATGAACAGTGGCATTCTCTTTGTCTCTAGGCGCCTTATCAAATAGCTTAATGAATTGTGGTGGCTGATTGGTGTTTTTTGCGACTGTTCAACTCTTTTATGGAGAAATAATCTTGGTGATAAATTCTTGTACAATTTTGGCCAAAGTTTGAATTTAGTTTGAAAGTAAATATTCTAATAAAAGTCGTGTCAGAATGAATTTTAAATTGTTAATTTCATTAATTGATTAAGTATGAATAACCAAATATTTTTCTTTAGAAATTAATTTGTAATATTTTTTTATGGAAGAGGGGGCAAACGAGTAAGTATCATACCTGTAAGTGATTGCCACCGCCCACAGACAACTGCAGCATCAAGAGGCACTGCAGATGCGTTGCCGGCCTTTGAGGTAGGAAAAGGCTCTTTTCTTGAAGGCGCCTAAGCCCCCTCGCAGTCTGCAGACTTTCCTCGGCCGATAATTGAGACGGGCTATACTTCTCCATACTCATTACGAGCCGAAGTATATTCCGTCTCAACTATCGACCGATAGAAAGTCTGCAGTCTGCGAGGGGACTAAGTCGTAACAAATCTACTAAATATGTCAAACGTATACCTACCCAGGTACATCATAAGACTACCTCATCATTTTATCCCGTTTTACCCACTTGAGGCCTGCTCTTTCACGCCTTGCTTGTGAGCCTTCAAGTATATCCTTAACGAGAAAAACCGTATAAAAAATAAATCACCAAGTAATAAGATTCTTCATAATCATATCGACAGTTCCCAAATCACCTCATAATAGATTGTAATAGGTACCGATTGAATTTGGGCGTGAAGAACAAAAGGCTTTGTAGCCGCTCGATAAATCCAGGAGGTCTGTCGCCATGGGGCTAATTACTCCGTACGGATGAAGTCTACTTAGAAGGGATGGTCATACTCTGAATTTTTTTCGGAGTTACCTCTGTAACTCCGAAATGTATAATGTAATATTTAAAATTAAAATTTATTTTTTATAAGTACTAACATACAATTCGTGTTGATGTTATATTCTGTATTTTTGCGTAGGTTTTCCTGTAAATATTACGTTATCGCTATGTTATATCATCATTATGTTACTAGCTATACTCAATATCATGCCGTCTCCACTTGTAAGTGTAGAGACACTCAGAAAGAATACTTGTGATGTTTCCATGTTTTATGTTAAGGTGTACGCACTCTGTGTTGGTGAACTAATAAATAAATAAACTCCGAAACGTCTCTACGTTTGATGAGTGTGGAACTCGTAGCTTAAGAAACCATTTCAGGTTACATATTAATATATTTGTCTTTGCGAAAATGTAACCTGAAATCTGAAATCTTAACCTTTTTATCTTATTTTTTCTATGGAATGATATAGGAATCAATAAAATGGTTTATTCATAACAAACGGTAAGATTTCCGTTTAATTTTGATTTACGATGTGACATAAAATAATATCTAGTCACAAAAGTTTTTGGATACAAAGCTGTTCCTATTCATTCAGTTTTTAGTTTCATTTGCGCTTATTACTCCGAATTCATCGAGTCCTTTTCGGACTCCGAAACGAAAACTTGATTAGTAAGAGCATCTCTACCCTGGATATGGGTTGATATACTGTCTACTTAGGCCCCGTGATGTATGGCCGGGCACAAAGGATCCGACAGCGCGGCCTAAGGCCCTGCCGCGATTATAACTGCTTAGCATTGTCGACGTATGGTGTGAAGCTTATTAATCCGATCTTTTATTTTTAGCCTTGTTTGTAAGACTGTCTAACTAGAACTGGGGGAATATATTACCGGATGTTTGAAAAGTTATACCGTGTCTAGAGTTACCCTCAAAGCATTTTCCAGTCGCAAAATCTTCAGAGTAGTAACCAGTGGTAACAAAATGTGCTTGTGTAGTAACTGTTACGACACATAAAAACTAAATAGGAATTGGTAACTAAGTACTAACTGTATACAGTTAGCGTGTTTTGGGAAAGTCATTGGGAGGATTAACCTAAACTATGAAAACCTCTCAGATTTAATAAGTATTACAGATTCTTGAAGGCTGTCTAATTGGGCCCTAGGGCTTGTCCTAATGAAAATTGTTCAAAATTAGATTTTAATATTATGTAGTAACAAACAGACTAAAAAATATGTAGAATTAAATAGTGTTCTAGCACGCATCATTCCCTCCGGCCAGGTGGAGTGACGATCTGCGAAAGGCTGCTGGCAGAAGCTGGATGCGTCGAGCTGAGGACGGGCGCAATGGCGCTCATTAGGGGAGGC
This sequence comes from Epirrhoe alternata, assembly GCA_963565295.1. Lineage (NCBI taxonomy): Eukaryota > Metazoa > Arthropoda > Insecta > Lepidoptera > Geometridae > Epirrhoe > Epirrhoe alternata. Next base: position 2,054,248 of record OY751381.1, on the reverse strand, counting down.
CTATGTCCATCAGTGGACTGCTAATAGGCTGCTGATGATGACGATAATGATGATGACACATCATTCTCTTTTTAAAGAAAAAATATATGTATATTTAAAGATACATAATACTGCGCAACGGTCTCGCCAACGAATCTATAGCGTTAAGATTGTGTGCCAAGGGTAAGGCGGCTCTACACACAAAACAGTTGCAACAAGAAAACCGCACAGCTTCATTCAAATAGTCATCGTATGACCACAATGCTATTGAACTTCACAATGCATGATCTAGATTAGTGACGCGTATTGTCCCAAAGGGTTAACCCACTGTCCAAAGAGTTCGATTTGCCAGACAAAATCAAACTGTATCAACAAAAAACAAGGTTTAAATTAGCATGAGTTTATATTTTTTCTTATAACAATGCACAAACATCTCGATATATTCGCGATTTCTATGAATTTCTAAAGAAAATAAATAGTGTATGAAGTTTTTGCATTCAAACATTTCTGTCAAATGTTATTACTAATTCGGAAGCTCGAATGAATTTAGTACGTAAATATTTTGTTAGATAACACGAGCTTAAAGTGGAAAAAAATATTATTTCACGTGCTTGTCAAGTACTAAATTTCGCTGACATAGATAAAAATATCAGTGAAACTAAAAATATATTTAATCCATTCACCACACCAGACAGACGGACAACAAAGTGATGCTATAACGGTTCCGGTTTTTCTTTTTGAGGTACGGAACCCTGAAAATACAAAATTTTATTAAGAAATGAAAAGTCTTATCAAAATTTTGGATTCCGACGGGATTCGAACCCGCATCGATCAGACGATCTTCAAGCCGGAGTGCCTAACCGCTCGGCCACAGAGTCCTACTTGCCGGTGTCCAAATTTTCGATAAGCTCATATTTTTCGGTTGAGCACCGATTAGCGCCATCTACACGTTCACTAGTGAACTTATGCTCATTGTCTGAAATTACACTCTTAATGAAATACCTAGTGGGGATTAGCACTATAAAATTACAAATTATACAAAATTTTGTTCCAACGTATGTAGTTCGTATTTAAATAAGCCCAAAAATTTTAAAAAATACAATGCACGTCATTTTACATGCGTATGATTCTACCATAAAGAAAGTTTCACACTTATTCATAAAGCTTCAAAGCATAAAATATCCATGTTCATACAGTAACACCCACGAACAGATACCAATCTACCCCAAACATACAAACAATTCAACAATACCATCAATGCGTCAGTAAACCACAAAAAGACTTGATAAGATCAAAACTCAGACTTGAACAGGCAAATTGTTCTCTCTGTACTATTTACAAAACATGTCATTTTGGTTATTAAATCGTGTTTTGTGGCGTGAAATTTATCCCGCCTTACGCGGAAATGTATGAATTTAGATAAAGAAACAGAGATTTTACTTACCGCCATAATAGTATCATTTTAGAGGCCGTTTCCACGATACCAATTTTGCATCTTGCCACAGAATATTAGCTCTTGTTCTTTTGAGTTTGAGAAAGCAAGAGACAAGAAAGGGATGCTAAAATTGTATTGTGAAAATGGCATTTAAGTTTATTAGTTTTCCTTTGCCTATCATCCATACTTGAAAGCCAAAAACCTACACAAACCTACCTACATACTAGCCGAAGCAGCGATCACTCGTTTCTACATACGAGTACTTACTTAGAACGAGATGCTCAAAGCAGAGCTTAGAACTAGGTCTCTCCATCTGTGTTGTATTGTATGGGAACAACGAACTTCAAACAGCAATTTTTTTGCTGTGAGTAAGTTCTTCCCCTTGCATTTCTTTGCTTCAAGATTGTAAACTTAAGTTAAGACCTTTCTGAATAAATTCATTTCATTTCATAGCTGGGGCACAGCTCCTCTCCTTTAAATGCCTTTTTGCGCTCCAAGGTATTATAGAACCCATAACAAACAAAACCAAAATCCAAACTGTGAACCTCTTATATCAAAGCCACGCGTACAAAAGATTTTTAGCAAATTACACTACCCGTCCCAATTAGTCGGAATCTAAAAACAGTAATTTTATTTCGATTTGTTGAACAAACAGTGTGACATGAAAAAGTGAACCAAACAAAAGGTAGAAAACTTAATTTTACCCGAATCTAACCTTTCCTATTGTGTTTTTGGTGCTAACAAATGCTTTGTGTATACTCCGCCTACGTCTATTATCAGATATGTTGTGGCATGTCATTTTTTATCAAAACAATAAGACTTTTTTCAGTAGACCCACATCTCAATTGTATTAGTCGGTCTCCCACGAATGAAAGATTGAAGTTCTAATCGATGTAACGTATGAGATGAAATTAATGTGCTTGGACGTATCTGTATGGACTGTTTTATTTTTGTTTGACTGAACTTAATCAAAAAGAAAGTTGAACCAAAAATGAATTTATTATTAATCAGATTACTTTCAATGAAGTTTTTAGCCCACAGTGTCATTGAAATTGAGTTTCCGAGATAAAAAAAAAATCTCCCAAGATCAGTATTTCTTCAAAAGTTCTTTTAACCAACATCTCAATAAAAGAGCTTTAAATAACAGTGTTTGTATCATTTCTGCTAAAAAAATAATGCCATATTACCCACCCACATTGGATATAAATTAATAGAATCTGCCCTCATGGCTCTGTCATATAATAATAGTTGATTGGTCCTGTGTGAGGTATTTTTTTAGTATTTTTATCATTTTTGGGAAAGGGCACGTCGCATCGTCTTGCTAATTTCTGACATGATTTATTATCAAAGGGGTAATAAAATTCAAAAAACGTTATCCGGATAAATAATCTTTGGATTACGTAAAAAATGAGTGAAAAGGACCTTTGACATAGTGTTATTTTTTAAATGTATCCCGAATATTATACTCATGCGGGATTTGAGCCCGTCTTGCAGATCCGTGGCAATGCTCTGCTAAATAAACCAATGGGCAATTGATAGATAGATATTTATTCAATAAAAAGTAACATATATGTATATTCAGGTAGGAAGAGTCTTTAAACTAAAATAAGTTTGACTAGATATGAAAAGTCTTATCAAAATGGACCGACGGGATTCGAACTCAACCTTGCCGAATTATGCTCTAAATGTACTAAGATAATGCTTTGGGTGTTGTTTGAAGTGTTTAAGTATCACTTTTTTCAACAGGCTCCCTACTGGAGCTTGACTATTAAAATTTTACAGTATAATATAAAAGAGAGCCTAGGCCCCATACCGTGTACTCCATCGCCTATTAGCTGATGCTCGAAGTGACAACAGTGTTAAATTTGAAATTTTACGTGAAATTCTTAGATATTTTTAGAGAATTTTAGACGCATTAGAGTTACTGACATACCTATACAGGAAGACTTTGTTGCGGCTTCAGATAGGGCCACAGCGGTGGCTTCATTTTGGAGCAAGAAAATTTGATATAGATAACATATGAGCACATTGACACGATGAATGAACCTACACAGGATTAGCAAGTTGAAATGGCAGTGGGTGGGGCACATAGCTTGTAAACTGACGGGCGTTGGGGCAGGAAGTTTCTCGAGTGGAGATCACGCACCGGAAAACGAAGCACACAAACGAAGACGCCCCTCACTAGATAGAAAGGCGATCCAGTATAGATTGCTAGGAGTCGTTGGGTATACAAGATTGATCGCTGTGGAAATCGATGGGGGAGTCCTATGTTCAGGAGTGGAGGTCAAGTGGTTGTGATGATGATAAAAGCAAATAAAAAATACTTTCCCCAGCTGTGAGGCTTGAAAAAATATTCCTCCCAACTCATTTTTAACTTATACATAAAATAATAAGTGCAATGAAACAAATGTTGTAAGGTAAATTACTTATTTTTGCGGCAACACCCGCTGTGCTGATATCGCCTTTATTCGTAAGATTTATATTTATGTTACCTTGTTTAGTCACTTTTCATTAAATGAGTCTTTACACCTTTGTTTATGAGAGCAAAGCGGTGATCGGCATTAAACAGACGTACTTACAATCAGAACCTGTTCTTAAAACAGCTGTTTTATTGTTAAAATTCTAAACTGACTTCAAACGAATTCACGAAGATATTCTCTGATATTATGTTTATGGAATTGAGTATCTTTGGAGATTTCTTCAGTGTCATTTACACGATACTATTCTGGCATACCATTGTCTTTCGCCTTCTCAACTTTAACTCAACGGAGCAAGAGCTTCCGTGACAAGAGACAAGAATATGTGTCAGTCATAGCTAAGTGCATAGGAATTGGATTTATTGGTTTGTTCAAAGCCATTTTTTACAATTAAATCTAGATAAATCAATTTTACCTAACATAGACCCAGAATATGACAAAAAGCAGAAATAATTAGATTGTGAACGCCAAGAAGAGTTGACATTCACAGTAGTGTAAAAAGTTGATCTATTACATCTTTTTTTAATGATGAATGGGGCGGCTCTTGACCTCGAGACTTACATAGGCAAGAATGAGGTCTACGATGGAGCGAGCCTGCCCAGAAGGTGCCTATTAACTCTCTTCTTAAAAACAACAGGGTCGTAGCTCAGCGGAAATACTCATGGCACCGCTCCATAAACCGTACCCATCTAGTTAATAATTATATTTTATCTTTGTAATTAGGATCTAAGTAGTACACAATTCCTCTATTTTTAGATACACTGTAAGTTTTGTGAAGGAATTGAAATTGTGGAACTCATTGCCGGGCTCTGTATTTCCCGAAAAATACAATTTAGGGGTCTTCAAATCAAGAGTAAATAGGTTCCTTCCAGGCGCGGTCTGAGGGGGGTGGTCATAGGGGACATGACCCCCCCCCCCAAATCGTACACGTCCAATAGTAAAATCTTGTTTATTGTGCAATAAAGTCTAATATTAGTGTAGTGCCCCCCCCCTCCCCAAAATTTCGGTAGTGACCCCGGTGACCCCCCCCAAAATTTCAGGCTGCGACCGCGCCTGGTTCCTTCTAGGTAAGCATGCTCCATCTTAGACCTCACTACTGCTTAACATCAGACAGAGTGAGGTCAAATGCTGACCTATTTAATTAAAAAAAAAAAAGAGTACAGACGCTGGAAGCTGACGTCTGTAATGTAACGGGCATTGTTTCTTTAAAATCTATAAGTACATCTATAAGTAAAGGCACACTGCCTTTATGGTAAAGGATAAACACTATGGTGTCTCATAATTGGCAGTGAGTGATAGACAAAAATAAATAATAAAGGGAAATAAACTACCCGTTTTAATAGTAACTAGTAGGGAAAAATGCAATTTATCTAAACTTCTTTAAACAACTGATTAATCAAATGATAAAGCTACCTACCTTCCAGTATTTAATACCTTCCAGCTTATTAAAAAAAAAAATTTGAACACTCTTGATTAACAATCACTTGTCTTGAGCGGGACCAATGTTTGTATGATCTACAAATATTTGTCTCGTGTCTGGGTGTTTTATGTATATATGAGTTGCGCTCCCGCGGGATTTTTTCGGGATATAAAGTAACCTATGTCCTTCTCCGGGAATTAACCTTTATCATTGCCAATTTTCAGCCTAATCTGTTCAGTTTAGGCGTCAAAAGGTAACAAACGGACATACAGAGTTACTTTCACATTTATAATATTAGTATGGATTATTTACAAACAAAAAGTATTTAAGTAGATAACCAGTCATCTAGTACACATAACACAAGCTCTTACTTTGGGGGGCTAACAACATGCTGTGTAACACAGTCCAGCATTATTTATTTATTTCGTAGATTTATGATTATTATGTAGTTGTTTATGTAAATAAATATATAAATTTTTAACTAAGATAGTATTTTAGTGCCTATTTCGTGCCTAGGTATTTGCAATAAAAGCACAAGAAAACTGCCATATACTTTATTGATGTACCGCCTTTCCTAGCGCTGCTATCTATTTTAGTACCGGCTAAGCATTTTGCTACCATAGTAAAAGCTGGTAGTACAGTTAGCAACATCAGTTGATTAACTTTATAAAACTCAAAGTCATAACGCATTTATCATACTAAATAAATGCGTTATGACTTTGAGTTTTATAAAGTTAATCAACTGATGTTGCTAACTGTACTACCGTTGGGATCACTTAGAATAGTCTTAAACTACTGATTCTACTCTTTTTCCTTTGCGACCAATACTTACCGTAAAGCAACATAGCAACAAACACCCAGCCTAGCTTTCATTTAGGTAAAGTTTTAAAACTAAATCAATTTAATGACAGATCCGTATTAATGAGCCCTCTATATATTCTCCGATGATAGACGAATGCCGACACGAAAATGTGGAGGGGGTATTCGGCAATATTTTCGATCATTGTTTATGCAATGAATAGTTCGGCAAATAGTGTATGTGTAAAGTGGCCGCAAAGTTATAAAACACCTCTTTTTTATAACTTTAAAGAAAAGTTCTAAAAAGTAGGCACAAAAGCTTTTACACACAAAAACTTTTAAAAAAGTAATCATTACAAGTGCTTATTTCATAACAAGATTCTGAATCCATTATTTTCTTGAACACTAAAAATAACGCAAGAGCTTATAAGGCAAGAAAAAGATGATGCAATTACGTTCAATAAATATTTTATTCGTTTACAATCTACTTAAAACTAAGTTATTTACAACGTGGACTGGCTCGGGTCTTACAAGCTTACATACATCTAACAGGTAACAATGTACAATAAGTTTGTGATATTGCCGAAATCATAAACATTTGATTATAATGTAATACAGTTTTAAAATGTTGATACCAAATTTTAAATAATTTAAAATTATTACTTACGTGAATTTTAAAATATGAGTATGAATAAAGTTTACGAGTACATACACACACGGTAATAATGTCGAAAAATAAAAAAATAAAGACACAGAGACACAGTGAATTGGTATACTACTTAGAATTCTGTGCACAGACATTTTTAAACTATAAAATTATGATGGCAGTTGATTTTTTTTTTGTAATCAGAAAGTCTTCACTCAATACATTACAAATTCAAGTTTGAAATGTGAGTCCTAAAATTTCACTACAACAATTAGCCTACAACTAAACTAAAGATGGGTTCACACAAAATAAATGCATGAAAGTTCGTGGGATTTTTTCAGTCTGTTCATCGATTTCTCACTCACTGTCGCTTATATTAAACCATAAGGCACTAATGGTTCTGACTAGATATACAAGAGTCTTTTCGTAAATAAATGCAGTACTTATAATAATGCACTATTTCGGAGGGATTCGTCCTAGTGGAATCTTGTTGATCTGTGAACAAAGAAAATGAAATTTAGTCCAACTCGATAATAAAAGAAATAAAATCTTTGTGAAAAAAGTAAATAAAAATATTCAGTTTACAGGTGTTTCCAAAAAGAAAACGCATTATTTTTAGATCGAAATCTAAACTATAAAAAACTGAAAAATAATATATTAAAATGCTTTTAACAAAATATAAAGTTTAAAAATACTTACAATGCTATTTCTGTTGCCACCACGAAATTACATCCAGTAGCTCGTCTTCGTCCATAGAACCGAGCTGCTGTTGCGTAGGCACCTCGTACCTATCCACCGCGGAGTACGACGAGGAAACTCCAGAGGAACACTCCGAAGGGGCAGGAGAACCAGGCTTTTCAGAACACGGGGATCCACCTCCATAGAAAAATCCATCATCCATATCTAAAGATGTCATCGGTTGGGAGTTACTAGGAGTGTTTTCTTTGTCGCGCGTGATACCCAAAGCTGCGTCACTTTCGTCTAGCAATTGTTGTAGGTAGCGAATGTATTCCACGACCATTCGTAGCGTGTCGACTTTGCTGAGCTTTTTGCCCGAGCCGCGGCGCGCGCCTCCTGAAAGCGCAGCCACGACGGAAGCGGGCAGGTGTCGCCTCAACGCATTGAACCCATCATTCACTTGCTTCACACGGTTTCTTTCCCTGGCATTGCGACGCGCAATCGACGCCGCCTGCGGTCCTGTGTACGGATTAGTCCTGAAGTGCACTTTCTTCCTGTACTGCATATTCGCTGGAGTATCGTGTGTGACGTAGTTCTTCTCAGGAGCCGGAGCAATAGGCACGTTCCGTTTTTCTGATGTCTTTGTCAAGTAGTTCGGCGAGACGACGACGTAGTTCGCCTGCCCTTGATTAACAAGTTGGAGTTCTTGAAGCATCGTGTTTGTTTACGCGGCGCGTGCGGTCGGCGCGGGAGCTGGGAGCACAATGAGGCTTTGCAGGACGTGCGCGCGGCCGGGGCGTCGCGTCCGAGTGAGCCGCCGGCGCACGCGCACACGTTATATCACCTGCGCAAGCTGCAAAAAACATAAATTTAAAATTCTTCCCCTATTATTTTGATCATCCCTTCCCTACGTGCGGGTCGGTACCTGGCGGCCGGTGCGCCACGCGTGCGTTTTTTCCTTGACCACTGTAACATAAAACGTTCAATTAATAGCATACCTAGGGACGATGTATTTGCGCTGCTCGTTTTGCGAGTTTACTTTAAGAGCCGCGTCAGAGTTCGATGCGTGTGCCATTTGCGGAGTTATGTTTGTGAGTTGGAATTAAAATACAGTATTAAAGGGTATTTAAGCTTTGCTTATCATCTCTTGAGATGAATAAATCAGTCGTTTGGGAATCCGTATCAAGATAACTGGTTGTTTGAGATTTCAAAGTATTCGTGAGGACGATCTTGTTGCGGTCATCAACTGTTATCGCGAGATCAGTAAAATACGCTGATATTAACAATAATGAAACCGATTTACTAAAATTGGAAGCCAGAGGGAGACGGTATAAAATTTTGATACTGCACTTAAAAATAACAGCTGAAATAATATTTAACTTAAATAAGAACTTACACCATGTAGGAATGATTGTAATTCTGTGAATACTCGTTGAGATTTTGGTTATAAAAAGGTAATTTATATAAAGGAGCTCTAAAAGTTTCGAACGTTGCTTAACTACCTGCACCTAAAGGAAGCGCTCGTGGTCGTGCTTGCTTAGTCGTTCTTGATGGTGCGCTATGTTTTTCTATAAACCCACTTTTACTAATTTCGTTTGCTATAAGTTCAGCAGCTATAACCGAATATAGATATAACGGTTCAATTCTTATACACTAGTTTTGTTATAAAACCACTTTTACTAATTTGTGATTTATATAACTGTACTATATTCTCTAATCGTAAAATACATAATTGTTTTTATTATAACGACCATTAGCGATACATTTAATGTGTTATAAAGTTTATCACATCTAATTGCAATATTACTAATAGTATTTTGCTATAATAATATTCAATAAGTAAACTGTACCTATCTACACCATGAATAGCGCCTTAGACCAATACCAACCAGGTGAAATTTTAAGAGCGATTGCTTCAAACCTTTATTTAAAATAGTATTATGGACTACCTATACTAGATCTAAATAAAATAATTATATTAATTTTGCATGCATACCTACGTTTGTTTTATTTTTTCTACCTATAACGATAAGGTTATAATAGGGACAAGTCGGTTCTGGCACTCGCCGGCCGCTACCGCGGCACGCTTCGCTCGGCTCGTGCATGGTTTGGTCACTATTGAAACCATGCTCGTCGCTACGCTCCTCGCAACCTATTCTACAGGTCTGTTATCCTGTTATGGCAACACAAAATTTATAGAAAGTTCCTATTTAGAGCAATTATAATTTTATGTCATATTTTAGTTATATTTATAATAATTATATAAACTGCACGATATAGCAATATTAAAGTATATTATATGATACAGTTATAACAAAAAAACTTTATAGAATATGGACCTATAGTAAATAAGCGTTCGAACTAATACAACAATTATAGCCAATAATATTTAGAACAACTGCACTTAGATCAAATATACGTTATGTCTATACTTATGTATAGCAAACACTATTAGTACAAGTGGGTTTATAGAAAAAGTATGAACACCGTTCTTGATAGATCGTCGAATTTAAGCAACGCTCGAAACGGTCTGTAAGTGGATGGGTGACTGCCAGTGGCATTTTCATCTGAGCGCTTCCGTGCTGCGGAGGGCACGTTAAATTGTCGGTCCCGGCCATTAAAGTCATAAGCCATAAGGCGGCCTAAAAACTCCGTCACCAGAGTTGGCCACTGACTCATACGAACTTACTTACTTACCTAAAGGTATACCAACCTACTTGGTGGTTCTAAGCCTACTTGGTAAAGTTTGTTCTCGTAAATGTTTTTTTAAACGATTCTCAGTTCGAAGGACTCAAACACTCCAAATAACTTGACTTTCTAATTAATATTTATTATTTCGTTCATTACTACAAAGGTGTTTTTCTGTGAGCTTGGTGCCGCTAAATTGACAGCTAACTACACTGATTTGAGCCCAAATCAGTACCATTAGCATGAGTTCTGAGTTTTTATTTTAATAAGTTCAGTTTCTATCTATCTAAGTTCAAATGAGTCAGTAGTCAAGCCTTAAGGCATCCGTCATGGTTTAAGGACTTTATTCAAGTATTGTGAAAAGATGGATGGATTGTGTGAAGGATGATATGAGTAAGAAAGGCGTGAGTGTTGAGATGACGGCTGATAGAGCGGAGTGAAAGAGGAAAACCTGTTGTGCCGACCCCACATAAAAGTGGAATGAGGGCAGGGAAATGTAAATGATGATATCCAGTATTAGGAAGTTTGAGATTAAAGGCAAATTTTATCTTCAGTGCCCTGAAAAATAAATAAATAAATAATGATGGACATTTCACACAGCATCATCTAACCCCAAACTAAGCAATGCTTGTACTATGGGAACCAGATAACTGATATACTACTTATATACTTTTTGTTTGTAAATACATACTATACATAGAAACACCCAGACCCGATATAAATATTTGCAGATCATACAAACACTTATCCCGCGGTGGGGATCGAACCCGCAACCTTCTGCGTCCCAAGCGGGCTTTCACCCACTGCGCCACAGAGGTCGTCAAAAACATAGATATTACGAGAACTGTTTTCCCGGTTCCTCCTTCCTAGATTGTGACCAACGATTCACGTCATTTTACAAATACAATATTTCAATACTATATGATAAAGACAAACTAATGCTATCTGTACTAACAATACTTAAACCCGAAGAAAGTATTCTATGCATGAGTTTCTTACCGATTTATGTTGTCGGCGCTTTGATTAAAAGCTACCGACTAAACTCAATCCTGAACCAAATAACTCACATTTTATTTGTTTGAATTTCCTAATTGAATTGTTGTGAGTAACCAATTTCTGGACTTGCTTTCTTTCTAAGTTTAGTCATAAAAGAGTGGTTGTATCTTGCTGAATAAGTTCATCAGCATATTCCATTGCTCATACTAACGACACGGTATTGGTCGCGACGCGAAGGAACAAGAGTAAAATCACCTAGTTTTAAAACGATTTAAAGTGATTAATTCTTAGTCTTTTAATATGACTAACGTGAGTAAAATTAAAATCTACATGGTCGACATTATCGACATGTCAAAATTACGATGTTTTGTTACCAAGTTTTTTTATGACACTAAAAAAGTAAGTAAGCACTTTTTTAACTTATGTCATTACTAATGCTTTAACATCGACCGATTTATTAACACGAAATTTTTTTTAATGTGTCTATTAACCTGATCGCACACTTGTCCGCGCCATACGTGCCGCAATCATTTTTCTATACAAAAATGCTGATGACGTCAGAAAATGCGGCTCGCTTCTGACGTCATCAGCATTTTTTCTATTTAATTGACAGTTCGGCGCGTTCGGCTGTGCGATCACCCTTAGTTCCAGTCTAAATAAAACATGTCTTACTGTCGGACACAAAGCAGCAAATTGTGTAGTCCAAGGGTTACACAGTCCAATTATCTTAAGCCGTTTAATCCAAATAGTGTTCGACAAGATCGGTATTTGTTTTCATTAGCCGGTCAATATAAAACATGGTACGGTTTATAAGCGGGTAATACGCTTTAAGTAATTAAGAACAATTTAATATGCTGTAGTGAGACTTTATTGATACTGTTTCGATCAAGCTTTCTATAGTAATAGCTTTCTTGTATTTTGTAGGTAAACGAAAGAATCTCGACTGCGTCCGTAAGGCATGGTAGACATTTCATGGATCATGTTATTTAACATTTTTGAAGTGAAAACTTCTTTATGCGCTTTGGGCATTTTTGAGATGGGGAAAAGTCATCGAACTCGAGTGGTCGTTTAGGCGCGTTGGGCATTTTTGAGATGGGAAAAAGTTATCAAACTCGAGTCGCGAGTCAGGTGACTGTTACAAAAATACCGACACCATCTCTCAATTTTATTACACATTGTATCGTCAGAATGGCCAATTTAAAGAGCTCTGAGTTGATCTTACTCAGAAAAGTGAGCCAACCGAGAGTTCAAGTCCCAGTAAAAGAGTAAATTTTTATTTTACACTTTATATTTCTTAAAAAAATGTGCATTTTTTTGAAGTTTAGAACCATTATCGACCGTAGAGAGACACCAAGCGACCCTTTCCATTCGATTCCTTTCCAAGCGCTCGTTGAGCGACTTTGAGCCTTCTTAGAGACCCGTAGTGAGGGACTACGTCTCAGTTCCATAGTTCATCACTGTTATTACTAGTATCTACTATTGATATTGAGAGGTAAAGTTCGTTTGTTATTGAATTATTATTTTTTTATGATGAATGGGTCGGCTCTTGACCTCGAAACTAACATAGGCAAGAATGAGGTCTACGATGGAGCGAGCCTACAAATTTGAATAAATGCTGATGACTTTGCCTTCAGTTAAAGCTTATTATCTAGAACAAAGCCTCGAGATTTAAAGTAAGATTTGTATTAGCTTTACAATACTCTGACAAGTCATCTTATGGGGTTATACCCCATAATTTTGGTACCGGATATGACTTGAGGTGCTAATAGGTTCCGTAAATAGATTTTTTTATTGCATTAATATTATTTGTAGTAATCGGTGTATGGTCCCGTTAGGGCGAGGGTTGCGTAGTGAAGGGATAGAATTTACTTTTAATTTTGTAAATGTTTTGACTTTTGATATAAATTTATCGTGACTTAATCTATGTCACTTTTGATATACCTATTCTATAATCTTATGCTATTAAGCATAGCTATCTAATATATAAAACTCTAGTGTTTGTAACCAAACTTCTCTCCGAAACGGCTTGACCGATTCTTATAAAATTTTGTGTGGATATTCAGTAGGTCTGAGAATCGGTTTTTTTTCAAAAGTATTTCGGAAAAAAATTTCATCTCCCTGTGTAATAAGGACCACCCTATTACACATTTTTTTAAATTCGACCTAAATTTTCACCCTTCTACCACTAACCCTTATTTTTTAAAGTGATTAGTACTTATACACAACGTTTGACGCGGGTCAGCTAGTTTTTTATTTTTAATTTCTTCATTGAATTTATAAAACAATAGTAATTTATCTATTCGACCTTGATGCTATTTATAGACTTTTTTTGTAAAAAACGCAAAATTTATTTACATTATTATAAGTAATTTAATATAAGAACCTCAGGCCTCGCACCAAGTACATTTGAACAACTTTCGTTGCGTGTGGACTTATGTTTATGTCCCTGTATTTTCACAACTTCACGGGCGACTTAAAACGATATAATTTGCTGTCAACAAGTTGTCTCAGGCACGTCATATCTGCCTCCTGTGGGGAATATACAAATTATAGGTGACATAAGCAAACTTGTATCGTATTACTGAGAGATAAATAATGATTTGATTTAAGTACTCAACAGTTTTAGTGTGTTGATGAATTATGCCGGTATACATATTACTTAGACGTTTCGGAGTGCGCGCGGATGCACAGGGTCCCAAAATCAGTAGGTTTATGGGACAAATTTGGAATCAGCTTCCCGCGTCTTTATTTCCGCTGAGCTATGTTTTCAAGAAGAGAGTTAATAGGCACCTTCTGGGTAGGCTCGCTCCACCGTAGACCTCATTCTTGCCTATGTTAGTTTCGAGGTCAAGAGCCGACCCATTACATCACATCTGGGTGTTTCTATGTATAATATGTATGTACTTACAAACAAAAAGTATATAAGATAACTGATACACTAGTATCAGTTATCTGGTTCCCATAGTACAAGCTATGCTTAGTTTGGGGCTAGATGATGTTGTGTGAAATTGTCCAGCATTATTTATTTATTTATTCATCATAAAAAAACGCACTGTGAGACCTCATAGTAATGTTTGTAAATACCGGTGTTAATGTACTTATATTTAACTTATTGCCAAGGGAAGTATAAAAATAGTTTTATGAAGTGAAAAATGATGACAAAATGAAATTGCGTGATCTGCCTATCCCTACGGAGGAAATGCGTGATTTTATACTATGAATAAAAATTACGATTATGATAAGCATAAAAAATCTCACAGCCAAGTTCAATGTTTTATTATGTATAGTCAAGAATACCAAAGCTTCTAATTAGATACACGGACCGAAGCAAAGTTGTAATTCTAGATGACATGGCAGCATAATTTTTAAAATGGTTTAATTTGCTCCTAGGGCACTGACAAAGTTGCAAACGTTTAGCGTATCTTACGAGTATACTCGGATTATGGCATAAACTTTACTTTTCCTCGTATTTTATATCGTACAACAACATCAACCGTATAAGTAGATTTAAGCAGTAAAAATCTTCGATGAATCAAAGTTTGATATCAACTAAATATAGGTATTCTTTTCTTAGTATAAGGGAATAAATACGTCATAATAATAAAGCAGACTCACATCAAGACACAGTGCATAAAGCTGACCGAGATAGCCGAAACAGAATCTCCTCATGTCTACATACAAGTGAAAACTTAGTTAGAGTGAGGCGACAATGCTTCAGACTACAAGGTTTATAAATTAAAATCAAAAATGATGTATTTTTAGTTTGTTAATTTTCTTGTACACCTTTTGTAAACCTTTTTGAAAATAAATATATTATATTATATAATATATTATATTATAAGTGACGACCTGTAGCGCAGAGGGCGAAAGCCCGCCTGCGACACAAAAGGTTGCGGGTTCGATCCCCGCGGCGGGACCAATGTTAGTATGATCTACAAATATTTGTCTCGGGTCTGGGTGTTTCCATGTATAATATGTATGTATTTACAAACAAAAAGTAAATAAGTAGTATATCAGTCATGTAGTACCCATAACACAAGCTCTGCTTACTTTGAGGCTAGATAGATGATGCTGTGTGAAAAGTCCAGCATTATTTATTTATTATAAGTAGCCGAAGGAGACAAATAAGGCCTGCTAAAGTAAAAAGTAAGTTAGTTCGTATGAGTCAGTAGCCAACTCTGGTGACGGAGTTTTTAGGCCGCCTTATGCCTCCATCATGGCTTAACGACTTAAATAGCCGGGACCGACAATTTAACGTGCCCTCCGAAGCACGGAAGAAGATAATGCCACTTGCGGTCACCCATCGACTTACAGACCGTTTCGAACGTTGCTTAACTTCGACTATCTATCAAGAACGACTACGCAAGCACGACCACGAGCACTTCGAGGCCTCTAATGTTTTATTGTGAAAAAAATGGGAGAGTGATGTAGAGACGTGAAAAACAGGTTGGTTTAATGAGAAGGATTGATCCTTATCAACAAAAAATACATTGTTTCAATAAATAATACATAATGTCTTTTTTTTTTCATTCAGTTAGATTTTGCTGTTATTGTTTTCTTATAAATTGAGGGCATGACGCCTTTCACGACTTTTCTCTAGTGCTTTTCTCAAAAAAACACCCTGTAGAATGACTTTAAAGGTAAATATACTTTTATTCATCCGCCCGAAATCGTGTCAAGTCGCTAGTTTTATGAGATATTTACGCTACCATAACAATATTTTTATTAAATTAATTCAAAAGTCACATTATATCAACATCAAAAATAGTAATTAAATATTTTATAACTATGTTTACAAACTTAAATTGAACAATAAATTATGCAACGGAAATTAGTTCATATTACACGCAAATGTAAATAGACAAATGATGTGAAACAATTACATATAGCATGATTGAGATGGAACGTGGGAATAGGGGATGTTCGTGATGGGATGATTATGGGAAAAATGTCATCTGTATCGTCATGGTTCAAAGGTATGGGATCTACCTACAATTAAATAAATAATGCTAATTGTTCAATCATGAACAATACTGTTTTATGAAACTAGCTGTCCGTCGTGGTGTTGCCCGCTTCGAAACAAGCAATCAACCGATTGATATACATTTAAATTCAGATCTGTCAAATCATGCTACTAACTAGTATTACGACAAGTAGCTCGGATATTCATGACCCAAGTGATCTATAAATCAAAGTTCACAAGAATGCCGACGTTGCAGTACAATAGAACTACCTGATTCAAATACCTCGTTTGATTAACGATTTGTTGAGTGAGTCCTATTCATGGTGGATCAAAGAGCAACGTATTAGGAATTAATAAAGGGTAGTTTCATTTCAGTTTATATTGATGTAATAATATGCAGCGGACGAAAAATCCGCTTACTTTTATAAATATCCTCTTCTGGGGATATTTATAAAAGTAACGTGAGGAAACCAGTTAGTATTCTTATAGGCGGCGATGGGCTTGCAACCTGTCACGTATGGAATACTAACTTCTGCAAGATGTGGGCATTTATCAAATATGTATTTGTACATGCCTCTGACTACCCCCTTAGACATTTTCAAAGGATCTGGAATATAAAGATCTGAGAGAATGTCTACCGCGCTTTGGGGATACAGTCGTAACCCGTATGCTCTTCTGAAAGAAATAACAAAAAAAAAACAAATGCGGCTGCAATCCAAAAAAATACAAATTTCAGTGGAAATTATTTTTTTGTCTTCTACTTCTAGGACTTGATTCAACATCTCTTGTGTTATTTTTGTCAGTTATATTACTAAAGACCATCCTTCAGATAGCCCTTAAGTTTTTCAATACTTATTCATTTTTAAGTCATAATTTCTTTGATTGTGAAGTGGCTTCAGGCGTTGATCATATCATAAAGTTTGAAACATGCTCTAGTAACGAAATACAAGTAGCCCGATAAAGTAGTAATTAATGACAACTTTCTCGGACTGTCAAAACCATCAGCTTTATTAGCAATGTCGAGTCAAATTCGTGATGAAAATGAAATATTATTTATTTGTGCTTGGAGAAAATAGAAGACTAAAAACTTAAACATGCTTATGACTTAACGGGCTTGGTAGACCACTCATATAAGTAAAACATAGTAAAAAGATATAAAAAATCTTATCTTACTAATATTATAAATGCGAAAGTCTGTGTGTGCGAATGTTTGTTGCCACGTATCTCCGCGACGACTTTACCGATGGTAATGCAATTTGGAACATCGATTGTTTAAATACTGGAATAACATTTAGGCGTATAATATTTTCAAAAATCAACCCAAAAGGGTGTTGAAGTTTGTATGAAAAAAAAATATACCTTGGTCCGATTCGATCCAAACTCGGTATAAATAAACTCTAAAGTAAATAATGAAATACGGGTTTTTTATTTTTTTAAATTAACCCCCAGGGGTGGTGCAAATCAGTTTCAAAGAGTTTTATATTTTGTATATACCTGCTCTCGATTCACTCAAAACTCCTCCACTTTGTTCCTAATAATGCGCAGACGAAGTTGCGCGGGTCAGCTAGTATTTTATATATATGGAACACAAACTAAATAAAACTTAAACGTTTGTATGTGTTTTTGTAGGAGGGTTTATGATTCCCTAAAACCTTTTAGCCGATTTCAAAAGTACATTCACGGTTGGTAAGCTACAATTTCCCAGCGATGTTATTGCGCACTATTACGAGTATACGAGTCTTTTTTCAAGCGGACATCATTTTCTTAGCGGATAAATTATGTTGTACCTACCAATCATCCGCTTAATGTGAACAGACAAATTCCTAAGCCAACGAGCTGTGATATATTGAGAGAATGATTCGCGGTTTTGTAACAATATTTATGTGTTCTATTGTTTACTATAGGGGTGAAAATATATTAACAGATGGTCAGTCGGTCATTATTTACGAAGCGTGCGTGCATACCTATAGTTTTTTCAAGCCAGTGTGATGAAAGGAATAGAATAATGGAATTAAAATATAGTCTCAAAAGGCTCTTTTTTTAAATAATAAATAAATAATGCTGGACAATTTCACACAGCATCATCTAGCCCCAAACTAAGCATTAGCTTGTACTATGGGAACCAGATAACTGATATACTACTTACATACTTTTTGTTCGATTCTTGTTGTTTGGTTATAATGACACCATTTTACAAACTTTTTAGGTTCGACATGCTTGCTCATGATGTTTTCCTTCACCGTTTGATCATACATAATCGTAAGACCCCTCGCAGACTACAGACTTTCTATCGGCCGATAGTTGAGACGGGCTATTACTTCTCCATACTCATTACGAGCCGAAGTATATTCTGTCTAAACTACCGGCCGATAGAAAGTCTGTAGTTTGTGAGGGGTCTAAAAGCGACTTAAAATTGCGATCCGAAATGTTCACTATAGCTTACAAGTTACTCATCATTCATTTCCCTGCTCTTATTCTACTTTCATGTGGGGTCGGCACCACAGGTTTTTCCTCTTCCACTCCGCTCTATCAGCCGTCATCGCAACACTCACTCCTTTCTTACCCATATCATCCTTCACACAGTCCATCCATATTTCCATTGGTCTGCCTCTTTCGCTATTCTCTCCATATTCAAACCTACATACTTCTCTGGTTTAAGAACTTTATTTTCTCATTAAGGTACTTCTCGT
Source organism: Epirrhoe alternata (assembly GCA_963565295.1). Taxonomy (NCBI): domain Eukaryota; kingdom Metazoa; phylum Arthropoda; class Insecta; order Lepidoptera; family Geometridae; genus Epirrhoe; species Epirrhoe alternata. The sequence continues at coordinate 2,035,478 of OY751381.1, read as the reverse complement.
CACATGAACCTCTTCCCTCATAACATAAACACAAGAACTTACCAATCCTAAATACTATAGATTATAAAATGTATTCGTGCTTCTCTTAAAATAAAGTGTATAAACAAGTTTGAATTTATAATTTTGTAATTAAATTCTATCTCCATTTGGTTACATTCATAAATATTAAACCCACGTCTTTCAATGACGCAAAATAAAAGAGAAAAACTCAAGTATTTGAAGCAAAAATAGAAAATGATTAAGCCTCTTAGTTGTACAAAGTAATGCATATACAATGTCGTCTATTAAACTTGTTCAGGAAAGTATCAACTGCAGAAATCATTATTAGGAGCATAGCTAATATGAGACCTATTGGCTTGATAAACTTATGTTATCTCGATTAAGTTTCTTTGCTAAGTTGTCCTGTAAATTGAAGAATCATTGGGAATTTCGCACACTTTTTGCATAATGATTACAATAGTATTTATCCATACTATCCATACTAATATTATAAATGTGAAAGTAACTCTGTCTGTCTGTCTGTCTGTCTGTCTGTCTGTCTGTTTGTTACCTTTTCACGCCCAAACCGCTGAACCGATTAAGCTGAAATTTGGCATGGATAAAGAGTATACCCCAGGGATGGACATAGGCTACTTTTTTTTGTCAATTACCATAAGGGGGCGGGAAAATAAGGGTTGGAAGTTTGTATGGGGAAAAAAGTTAAGCAACCCTGGGCGCGGTCATAATAAGGATGGGTGACCGCCCGAAGCCGACTTTTTGCACTCTAAATTTTTTCGTTTTTTTTGGTATTTTGCATAATTAATTATTTTAAAATTAATGATAAACATGTAACATGTGTGTTCCCACCCATCAATATATCCGAACTCCGAAGTTATGATTTTTTGATATTAAAATATTTTTCCTTGGCTATAACGCCATCTATCGGTCTAGAGGTCAAAACTACTTTACACTTTTTTCCTAGGTGGCGTTTTTACTATGGCAGAGATCGAGTATAATTTTCTTTGATTTTGAGTTTTGAAAAGTTAATAGAGATTTTTGCTAAGAGTTTTCGATATTTTTATATTGCTGACGAAGTCGCGGGTAGGTATTGCCGCTCGCTTCGGCAAATCTGACACCAGTTGCCGCTATCGTGTTGTTCTTAACATTGCAAGATCTGGGTAAGATTTTCCCTACCTCTATCTATTAAGGGATTCTTGAGAGAAACATAACGCAATATTAGTTAATAATTTTATTTCGAAATTTTAAACCACACAGTTCTTGCTATAAAAAAATACGTTTCGAGTCAATTTCTTCAAAAACTCTCTCTCTCTTCAAAAACTCGCTGCGCTCGCTTCAGCGATTCTGTACCAATTACCGTATTCGTTTTGTTCTTAGCATTGCAAGATCTGGGTAAGATTTTTCCTACCTTTATATCTATTAAATGATTCTTGAGAGAAACATATATAAAAAAAAATATTATATCATGCGACGGAGTTTTATATTTTGTACTCTCGATTCACTCAAAACTCCTCCACTTTGTTCCTAATAATGCGCAGACGAAGTTGCGCGGGTCAGCTAGTTCTAAATGAATGTAAAAAATAAAAAAAAAATAGAAATCACTAGAAAAAAAACAGTTGCACTCCCGTGAGTGCCGACAGAAGTGAAAACTTGAACGAGATTTCAGTAACGGTTCTAAACTTAAATAAATAAAAGTACTAAAATAAGCCGATTTCATCACATCACGTACACTAACAGGTCACGTGACCCGCGAGGCGAATCCAAATGTCCATCCCAAAACTGCTCAACGCGCGTAAAGAATGCATTTGTAGCCTTCTTTATAAACAACCCCTAGTCTTGACGGATATTTTAGAAACATCAATGCAAATTCTTGTGATGCTTATCTGACGTATCGGTGTCTTTGCCACGACGCTCCTGACGCGTCAGATGCCCTGACGCCCTGACGTCGTGACGACGTCCGACATCGATCCCACGGATTGTGGAGATTTCATTGTCCATCTGAGACTGACAGTCGAATTAAAGATAAACTTTAGTGCGAACGCAATTGTTTTGTTTTCTCTTCTTTTAACATGTGTTGCTGTATCCTTATGTCTGATGTGTGCGGTTGTTATTCAATCACTGTTGAGCCGAATCTCAGTGGAATCAATAACCTTTACCTTTGACCCCACATAATGTGGGAAAAGGGCAGGGAGATGAGATGATGAATTCTGAATTTAGCGAAAGGAAGTTTCTTTTCTAATTACTAAAAACATTTAATAAATTGATACAGAATTTTATTGTCTTGCTTTATTATAAAATTATGAATACTTAAATTATAAACGAAAATAACGCGTTAAAATACGATATCAATGTATTTTTAGATAAAAGTGGTGATCACTAAGGTTTAATATCTCTTCATCAGCTGTTCGTTTTCATCGTTGTTTTAGTCAAACGTTGAGTTTCACTCTTCATAGACCCAATTTATTTTACAGCTCAGAATAAATAAAAATGTTCTTACAAAACATGCAAAATTTAGATAACGAGAATGTTCCATTTAGTAGGTTATATTTCACGGGTACCTACTCTTACGGCAATAAATAAGGCTGGTTTAGGAAATTTGGGTCATTTACGTAGATAACATACAGGGTGGTCAAAACTTTATAAGCGTTTCTTTTTCATTGAGGTAGTAGTTTGTACTTGTAATAATTTAATGTATAAAAAAAAAGTAAGTAAGTTCGTATGAGTCAGTGGTCAACTCTGGTGACGGAGTTTTTAGGCCGCCTTAAGGCCTCCGTCATGGCTTAACGACTTAAATAACCGACAATTTAACGTGCCCTCCGAAGCACGGAAGCGCTCAGATGAAAATGCCACTGGCGGTCACCCATCCACTTACAGACCGTTTCGAACGTTGCTTAACACGTTCGTTGCATTACGAGATCTATCAGATCTCTTGCAGGACTTTTGTATTGTGCGTTGACTATAATGGTGTTGTTTCACTCCTTGCGGGAGGCTCTAACGTGTAAAGTTCTACGTGTATGAGTAAGACAAATATACATATTTGCTTAATATTTAAAGGTGAATTCAAGGACATAAAAAAAAATTATAGAGATGGATTAGGTCCCTAACGCACAGTAGTATAATTATTTCAATTCCTTGCGTTAGGAGACCTGTCGATACTCGCGAAATCGGACGCCTCGTAGACGCAAGAGAGGGAGGGTGGGCGGCGCGGGCGCCGCGTGACTCGATTTAGTGTTGTCCTAGCATCGACGTGCGCACGTTCGAAAATATCACTACGTAATTGTATTTTAAAGTGTGTTGCTTATTGTTAATAAACAATGAGTAATTCTAAAGGACAAAAGTGTAAAAAGTCTATTTCGTTTGGTGAGATTTCTAAAAACGAAAACTCAACGCTGGATTATACTGCTGCATCGTCCAGTTACGAAAAATTACGACGTACATTCAACAGCACTGATGCTTCCAAAAAAGCCAAAAGAATTATTACCATTATCGCGCAATGCAAACTATCAATGTGCTTACCATGTTTTAATGAAAAACACTTTTAATAAAACTTTTTCAATCGACGAGATATTATTTTATTCCCATCACTACTTTACTACACATATTGAACTATCTTCGGTTGCGGTAAGAGATACAATCGATACCTAATTTTTTTTTGGTATTTGTAGTTTATTCTAATGTCATAACTGCGTGCGAACCTAGCAAAATGTAGAGCAAAAGCCTCTCTTGACCCACAAAAACTTCAAAATATTATGTCATTGGTTTTTTGGAAGATATAAATTATTTTCAAAACTGTATTTTTAGGAGACTGATTAGGTCTCCAACGCACCAAACGGTAGGTTAGTTTAGAGATCTTTTAGGTCTCCAAAGCACCAGCTGAAAGTTTTTTGAAAATGATGGCGCAGTGAACGTGTTAACTTCGACGATCTATCAAGATTTAATGTATAAGTTTTTATCATAATGGAAAAAACTATTCCTTATTTTTCATAGACAAAAGACACTATTCTGAAATGCATGATCGGAATTGGTACTCTACGTAATGGCTTTTTATAGATTTGGCCATTTATTTAGATGATGTTCATGGTGGCCTAATGCCATTCCACCATCAGAGTAAATTGGCCATTTATACGCAGAAATGAGAGTCAATAATCTTGATAGCAATCATTATGTCACCGGCTAAGCTTTGAAAGGGATAACTTTTCTTTCACGATTGGAGTTGGTAAAAAATATTGCAGTAATTAGTTTGTGCACATTTCAACCATTACGTGGTGAAGAGCTATTGCCAATCGACCTCGCTGGCTTTGATATAAAAAAGAAGAAAGAAAGAAAATATTGAATTCAGCACAGATCAATGATATTTTATACTTGGACACTCAATGATTGTGAAATTAGGTACATAAATATTGTCTAAATATTGTATATCTAGGTCTAAGATGATTCCTACCACGATTTCTGACTTCAAGGGCCAATTTTTCAAACGTTATTACCTAGGACCAAATATTCATCAAACGAACGAAAAAAGGAACGCGAATACGGCCTTTTAACTGAACTGAATTGCACCAAAATGTGTATATCAAGTTCCTCCAAAATAATGCTGTTTTTGATTTTAGTTCACTCAATCATTTTGAATCCCCCTGTATAGGGGATATTGCCGACAAACAAGACTTGTACAATTCATTTATGAGTTTACGATAGCTCGTTAGTCACGCCGATAAGAGGACCTTAAATAGGTAATTAGTTTTGTTCCTTATTAATAGTATTATGCTTTTTTGCTTTCCGACAAAAATCACACCAACTAGTTTTGAATTTGGGCTATAAACAAATTTTTAGACTTTAAACTTTAAAGACTTCCGATGTAATTTATTTAAAAAAAACTAACTGAACTAGCAGTGCGGATAAAGGACTTTTAGACCACTCGCAGACTACAGACTTTCTATCGGCCGATAGTTGAGACGGGCTATACTTCTCCATACTCATTACGAGTCGTATATTCCGTCTCAACTATCAGCCGATATTGAATTGATTCAGGCGTGACTTTGCGGAAGTCCATTGTGAGATATTAAAAATGGTAAGGAAATATATAGTAACAATCCGCTAATCTATTCTCAAACAAAGGTTTCTTAAAACTAGTACTCACCCTAAAGCCACCCAACCACCCACTAACCTCTGCCAAGCCTCCTACAACTTAGGCTCGGCAATCTGGAACCGTGAGCAGCACCGGGGCGCAAGCAAAAGAACACCTTCATTTGATTTCGACACGTGTTTCGCCCCTCCACGGGGCATCCTCAGGAATAAACTTGACTACTTCCGTGCAAACGCAGACGTCTTGTCGCTACGAGCGCCGAACGAAAAGCTCACGGTGCTGCTCACGGTTCCAGATTGCCGAGCCTAAGTTGTAGGAGGCTTGGCAGAGGTTAGTGGGTGGTTGGGTGGCTTTAGGGTGAGTACTAGTTTTAAGAAACCTTTGTTTGAGAATAGATTAGCGGATTGTTACTATATATTTCCTTACCATTTTTAATATATCAGCCGATAGAAAGTCTGTAGTCTGCGAGGGGTCTAAGTGCACCTCTAAATAAGCTTCTTCGTGCGACAGTATTATCAGCCCCACTCATATAATAAAGCTGAACGTTTGTGAGTTTGTTTCGATGTTTGTGTTTCAATCACGCCTATGATGATGAAACTTGGAATAGGCTAATAGCACATTGGCTATTCAAAATATTGTTACCTCGGTGTTTGTTTGTATGTTTCTTTGTTTGTTTGTTTGAATTGAATAGGCTCCGAAACTACTGGACCGATTTGAAAAATTCTTTCAACATTAGAATTCTGCATTATCCCTGATGAACATAGGCTATATTTTATCCCGGAGAATGTGACTTTTTCCCGAGGGAACGCGGGTAATACCGCGACGGACAGCTAGTATAATATAATACAAGTAATATAATTAATATGCTTTTCTTTAGGTCAAACAAACTTACTTATTACTGTACAAGATTGTACAGAACAAATACGAATTACAGTTTTACGATATCATTTAGGTTGATTTCATTTTATGGGCCGTTAAACTCTGTCACCACTAACTAAACGAAACTAAACAAATTGTAAAATTGTAATCGACAGCAATTACAAGATGACTGAGTGACAGCTGTCAGGTGACACGTGACAGAAGTTATATATGTCAATTGGTTTTGGACTGTGACACAACCAATGATGTTGTATATTATAAGTAACTGTAAGTAGTATCCCATTTCTCTGGACACAACTTAGAAAGTGTCGTAAAATAAAATGCCTTCAATTTAAAATAATACTCTACTTATACAATTTTAGATGTTTTAATTTTTTGAGAAGGTAAATTAGTATGATTTATTTATTAAGAGCTATTGTTGTCCAACCGCTAGGCAAAGGCCTAGCGGTTGGACCCCTCATTCCCTCCAGACGTCGCGATCTTGTGATAGGCTCTCCCTAATTTAGACATCTTCAATGATCTGGAATATAAAAGATCTGAAAGAATATTCTACTGTTAATATCAAAGGCTGTGGATTTTGTTCAATAAATAAAATAAAATATCTACCGCGCCTTGGGGATACAGTCGTGACCCTGTTTAAAAATAAAAATGCAACTTACTTTTACTTGTAACAATTAACTTTGATATTTTACGATTGCTCCTTATTTTGAGTTATAATGTGTAATTATCATTTTGTAAATCGAACACTGGTGGATGTGCAATAAAAATATTGATGAACAAATTCTTGTTAAACGGTGAGTACCGTTGGGGCGCGTGGCGCGTACGCCGCGGTCAGTAAGCTCGCCGGCTTTTAAGACCACTACACATTATATTTCTATCTACTTCTTTAAAGTTAGCTTGTTAACGTGGCTTTGGATTGTAAGGAGCGGAAATTAAACAAGAGCTTTTGCTTAGCGGAAAATGATAGGGTAAGATAGAGAGAGTCTGGTAGAGATCGCTATTTAGCGATAAGACCGCCGATTGTATGTCATTGTGTTTTTTGACGTGACAACGTCTTATAATTCGAAAGAGCCGGCTGCACGCACGAAAAAATGCGACGTTACCTCGCTCTGAGGCGTTCCATGTAAGGCTTGAAGTGCAAGCGAGAGCACGGAACGAGCGACAAAGAAGCACAAACGTTGTCACGTTCAACTATCGTCAGTAAACCGACTTTACAGACAACCAATTTTTTATTTAGTTTTCCGTTTTTGTTTATTTTTATTATGTGGTGTGCAATAAAATATTTTCTATCTTTTTCTATCTATGATAATAAAATAATTGTAGAGTGTTTTGGGGATCCTGATGCCTCTAAGGAGTGGCAGATATCGACGGATGAATGACAAGATAAAGGGTAATTTTCCCAAAGGTGAAATGTAAAGTTTTTTTTGATCACACTTTGCATGTGAAGTGCGATATGATATTAAATTGTTGGTCGATATTGGAAATAGCTCAATGATCACCAAAAGGATTCAGACCCCTCGCAGACTACTGACTTTCTATCGGCCGATAGTTGAGACGGGCTTCTCCATACTAATTACGAGCTGAAGTATATTCCGTGAGGCTAATGCCCGGTTTCTATTATTCAACGGACATTCGTAGGTAAGAGCTACGACTCGTTTTCACATACAAATTTTGCGAGCTAGCTTACTGCCGGTTTCTACTCCGCTGTCAAACTTTTGTATGTGGAAACGAGTCGTAGCTCTTACCTACGACTGTCCGTTGAATATAGAAACCGGGGGTAAATCAACATCAAACTTCACAATTCATTAAACATAAAAAATACTGTGAATCTCTCAACACTCAGCCACCAAAAGTCATACATAAATCCCCATCGAGTAACAACTTAGAACGATCAAACTCATAAATATGAAACAATTACATCTTTCACTCTAAGCCAATGACAGTAAAGAACGTCGTGTGTAGGCGCCTTAAGGGCCTTAATTACGCAGAGGCGTTATCGAGTAAGAATGTGCACGCGACATCGGTATTAATAATGAACGAAGTGTGCAAACGGACGGACGGACGGACAGCACCTGCCCGATGTACTGAAAACTGCGGGACAACAAAACTGTGGAGACGGATAACTGTGTGACACGACCAGTACGCAGAAAGATATCCTAAAGGCTAATAAAGGAAAGGCTCGTGGTCATGCGTAGTCGTTCTTGATAGATTGTCGTAAAGTAATGTTCTGACGTCAACGGTCTCAACGATCCGTTAGTAGATGGGTAACCAGTGGCATTTTCATCTGAGCGCTTTCGTGCTTCGGAGGGCACGTTATATTGTCGGTCCCGGCTTTTTAAGTCGATAAGCCATGACGCAGGCCTAAGGCGGCCTAACAACTCCGTCACCAGAGTTGGCCACTGACTCATACGAAAGGACTATAAGGTTTATAATAAGGACGTTTATGTTTTAGGATATCTTTCTAGCTCCTTCTTCTTGTCGTGTGACTATTTTTTTCGTACAAGTGTGTTGAAAGGATTTTAAGTGCGCCTCATTCTACCTGCCTATTACTAAGCTACGGTAGAGAGTAGAATAACATTTGAATAGTTGAGTTAAGAGTGAATAGCATCTTGACTACAGACGCGATGAGTATTATTTTATCTGGGATACAATTCAAGAAAGTCTGAATTCTAATTTCAATAAAAAAAATCTACTGTAGAATAATATTTATATGAATGAAAAACATGATTAAATTATAGACAAAAAATAATAGGCCATTCTATAGTTTTTTAGACTAAAACCGCACAAGAAAAATGCTTCGTCTAAAAAAATATGCATCACAACTTTGTTAAACTACATTTGGATGGAATTATATTAATAAATAAATATTATCAACATACAAAGTCGTTTTTATTATTTTGTGACGGTTAAATATGATTTTTTTGATAAAGTTAAGTATGTAATTAAAAGTGCACCTGCTTTGAAGCTGGTAAAAGGACTGACTGGTTCAAAGAAAGTTTTAAGGTAACAAGAAAGTGTAATGAAGTTATTACTTACTTGCTACCGCCCGTGGCTTCGCTCATTCCTTACCTACGACACCAATTTCTTTGTGTACGATACTAGAGTGATCCATATTCCGCTTTACTCCAATCGATGAAGCTCTCGTGCTCGTGCTTGTTTAGTCGTTCTTGATCGTCGAAGTTAAGCAACGTTTGAAACGGTCTGTAAGTGGGTGACCGCTAGTGGCATTTCATCTGAGCGCACGTGCTTCGGAGGGCACGTTAAATTGTCGGTCCCGGCTATTTAAGTCGGTAAGCCATATCGGAGGCCTTAAGGCGGCCTAAAAACTCCGTCAGCAGAGTTGGCCACTGACTCATACGAACTTATTTTTACTCCAATGGATGGAACTAAGTTCTCTTCGAGTGGGTTCTGTATATGAGTAGTATCAACACGATCCCTATACTTACCAATATTCACCAACTATAACCATCCCAAGTTCATCCAGATTGATCTACTGTGGTTTCACGCCTTATTGAGAAACAACTTTATCGCACTAACTTTCAGATTAAATACTAGTTCACTCTTTTCACAAATCTTTTGTTTTTCATTGATAAGACATGGGGAAAATTACACGAAAAAACTGTTTTATGATTTAAAAAAAAAAACATTCACACACAATGATTGTAATATGCTCTAAAAAAAAATTGACTATGGAAACCACAGATTGGCGAGGCCGTAGGTTCAATTCCTTCAAGTGTGCAATTTTTAGGACGCATTTTAAAGATTTTTGATACGATCCTGTTTTTATATTTATCAAGACAAGTGTGAATCAAAATGGTCAGAATGTAAAATGCGTTTGGTATGAAAAGTGTAGATTGTCCAAGGGCAGGTGCGTCAGTACATCTGCGCGAACGGAGTAACCCCTCAACTTTTCCTAGAAGCTTTTAAATCAATCGAAAGATTTCGAATTGGATCACTGCCAAAAATCAAAACAAAAAAAAGAAGATATAAATAAAAGTAGGTAACTAAATAAATAATGCAAAGGTAATTTAACATGCAATGTGTCGATTGGAAAAGATCTGGAAGGATCGAGGAATAACTTGGAAAACAAAGATCCGCCTCGTTAGAGCCCTAGTATTCCCAATTTTCCAATATGGAGTGGAGACGTGGACCATCTTGGCCAGAGAGAGAAAGAGGATTGACGCATTCGAGATGTGGTGCTGGAGGCGAATGATGCGAATACCGTGGACGGCCAAACGCACAAATGCGTCAATCCTCACAAAACTCAACATCAAAGAGCGGCTATCCACAATATGTCATCGCCGCATACTCTCATATTTCGGCCACATTGTGAGACGTGGAGCCGACAATCTAGAAAAGTTGGTCATCGTTGGCCACGTGGAGGGAAAACGATCCCGTGGGAGATCACCGACCAGATGGACTGACCAACTGACTGACGGGAGACGTCGTTCTACAGTGTGGTACAGATGGCGAGAAACCGGAGTCGCTGGAGACAAGCCGTCCATACTTGCAGAACGACGCATGGTGATCACGATCTTCAGAAATGAAGTACCGACCATAGAAGAAGAATTTAACACACATCTAGATAGGTAATGAAACTTTTTCCAACATTTTGGTACTAAAGGTGGTCGCACAGTCCAGCCGAACCCAACGCGCCAAACTGTCAATTTAATAGAGAAAATGCTGCTGACGTGAGAAGCGAGTCGCATTTTCTGACGTCATCAGCATTTTTTGTATAGAAAAATAACTGCGGCGCGTACGGCGCGGTCAAGTGTGCGAGCAGGTTAAAACAGATTGACGATAAGACGATGAAAACCAATAGAAAACAAAATAAGCAAAGTATTGCGAACCATTCCTATGCATAACCTATCTAAAGGAACAACGCAATAAGAAAAATCTTTCCGTGATAACGTCTACCCAATAAGCTATTCCATACGATCTTTCTTGAATATAGGACTTACTTAATTAAGCTAAATACTATTATGGCGGGATTACACGTGTCGAGTAGATGAGAGAGACAGTGATCGCAGTATGAGCTCGGTAATGTCAAACATCACCGAGTGCTCGGTCAAAAAACGCTCTACCTCGGCCTATCACTTTGCTGTCTCGCCCATCTCGGTACGTGTAACCCGGCCTTTAGACTACATACAAGTTAGCACATTTTAGAGGGGCATTTCTAAATTACACGCTTAGAATAAAAAAGAAAAGCCTTCATAATTGATATCCACGACTTGAACCGCGATTATTTTATAAAATACTGCTAGAAGATAGCTTAGCCTGTCGTATGTAATGACTACGCCATTTGCGCTGGAACTTGACTTGAGTTGAAACACTGGATAATGCGTATTTACTATGCATATTGCATAGTGTATTATTTGTGGTTTATTTTTTGTTATAAAAAATTCTTGTATAAAAAACTATGAAGCGCAATCATGTTTCGACTACAGTGGGTAAAGAGAATGCCCACAAGGTGGGGGATCGATTCCCGTACTAGGATAATTTTAGCATGATCTGAAAATATTTTTCTCGGTTCTGGGTATCCCACTCATTTAATAAAGCTGAAAATTTGTGAGTTTTCATTGTGATGTTTAGATGTTTGCATATTTGTATGTTTGTGTATCAATCACGCCTAAACTAGTGAACCGATTTGAATGAAACTTGAAAAAAGGCGTAGATAGTGACCTGGAATAGCAAATAGGCTATTCAATGTTGGTACCATGCGGGCGAAGCCGCGCGCAGAAGCTAGTTTTCTATAAGTTGTATAATGCTGTGTGACACGTCAATTAACATAATTTGCAAAACATGGAAAAGAGCAGATAATTAATCAGACGACGACCTCTGTGGCGCAGTGGGTGATAGCCCGCTTGAGACGCAGAAGGTTGCGGGTTCGATCCCCGCGGCGGGATAAATGTTTGCATGATCTGCAAATATTTATCTCGGGTCTGGGTGTTTCTATGTATAATATGTATTTATTTACAAACAAAAATTATATAAGTATTTCATCAGTTATCTGGTTCCCTTATTACAAGCTATGCTTAGTTTGGGGCTAGATGATGCTGTGTGAAATGTCCAGCATTATTTATTTAATATTGATCAGATTTTACTGTAGGTAAGTAACATTTGGACAAAGAACACTGTAGGACAAAGAAGGTCACAGAATGGGTAGGCCCAGGTGGTAAACGGGCTAGAGGTCGCCCCAAGGAACGATGGGCAGATGAAATAGTCAAACTGGTGGATGGAGACTGGATGGAACGAGCAAGGGAAAGAGAAGAATGGAGACAGATGGAGGAGGCCTATACCCGAAATGGGGCCTGACAATTATATTTGCAAAAATTTATATTATATGATATGTATATATTTATAAAAATTCTAATATAAATATAAATCTAAATAAATTAATACTAATATAAATCTAATTTGAATTAATTTAGGAATACTGTAGCTTAATTGAAAATTGTGTCATTAATATTATTGTAAAGAACTAAATTTTATAATTTTGTATTGTTATGGAAATAAAGGCTTAAATAAATAAATAAATAAATAAGTAACATTTTGTAACACGAGCATTGAAGTTATGATAAAAGAAACAATTTAATTCAAATTTATGTATCAATCACAGAATCAAAATCCTTGGTAATCCAGCTGCAATTTTTTTAAACAATATAACACTCAGATGCAAAAATAGTTTTAATATTCACGAAAGGTAACATCAAGGCACAACAAATGCATTTTTACGTAAAAAATAAAAACAGAAACGAAATCACGACTCTAGGTAAGTTTGTATGAGTCAGTGGCGAACTCTGGTGGAGAATGCCACAAACTTATCTGAACCGCTGAGAGAGGCGCTGTTGTCGCATTTGGTGTTGGCAGAAAAATAACTTTTACAGTAAAATTCGTTAGCCACCAGTCCAGATAAGTTTGTGGCACTGTAAAGCAGATTTTTTTGGTAATATCAAAAAAATTATAAGTTTATAAAAAAAATCTTAACTTTTTTTGCTGACGGTACTGTGGAGTTAAAATGTAGATAAGCATGAAACCTCCTTAACCGTTAAGAATCGTCAACAACCAGTTGTTTCAAGTTAATTAAAAAAGGTGTTGTAATTATGAACTTCACACATTAAGTTTATATTATAACTACTACAATAATTATAAATTACAATCGTAAATAACTATAAATGCACGATTTACGGAATGACAAAATAAAAAATATAATCGCTTCGCTTTTAACACCACTTTTGCACTCATCTAATATTATAAAAAAATAGCTTTGTTGACTGATCGTAAAGCTGATCGCAAATTATGTCGGCGCCGTACGCGCCGCAGTCATTTTTCTATAGAAAAAATAGTGATGACGTCAGAAAATGCGGCTCGCTTCTGACGTCACAACATTTCCTCTATTGAATTGTCAATTCAGTGCGTTCGGCGCGGATCGTGCGATGAGCCTTATGTCCTAGAAACTTATCGAGTACATTCTTTTTATGATGTAGGGGAGCAAAAAATGGGTAAAGGGGTTGAGAGCAAAGCCGCGGGCGTGCCGCTAGGTTACAAAACCATGAGTCAGTTCTTTTTTGGTTGCATCTTTTTATCTTTTTTCGAAATAATTAAAAGTATTTAAATCTCGATCACTTATCGGGTGGCATTTTATCGATATTAAGATCGAATTGCGAATTTATGGCGTTAGGCCTAAAGCAAGCGTGTTTAATTTTGGCTTCGACCGAGACCTTTTGGCCTTTCAGCCATATTTATAGTCGGAGAAATACTTGGAACTTATTTTTTCATATTAATCAAATCGTTTATTTAGTTAGTTTTAGATATACATTAAGTAATTGGTACATAGGGTTTCGGATCAGTGTACCAGTGAACGTATATGAATTTGGAACTTCAAAGTCATAAACTCCCTCGCTTTTAAGAATCCTTTGATATGCTCGTGTTTAAAGATAGTACTCGTATCAGACACTTGATTGATTGATAGTCTTCAAAGTGCGCCTCAAATCCTACTAATATTAAAAATAAAGAAGTTTGTGGGAATGTGTGGATTTGCGTTACTTTTTCACAAGTAAAACGACTGAATAGATTTAAATAAATTTGTGCACAGCAATAGATAAAAATATATAGATAGACAGAGAGAGATAGTCTGCAATATCAAATAGGGTTTTTATCGGATTTGTATTCCCGAAAGACGGAATGTGCAGCGCCGCCAGCAGGAAAGTAACACAGTGATCTCCCAATAGAACTATAAGCTCATCGTACTATCCATCCTCGTCAAACAAACTGTCAATTCAATAGAGAGACGTTAGAAGCGAGCCGCCTTTTCTGACTTCATCAGTATTTTTTCTATAGAAAAATAACTGCGGCTCGTACGGCGCGGACATAATGTGCGATCAGCTCTATAGTGCAAAGTCCAGAGGACTATAGATATGTGAAGCCTATAGATCCCAACATCCTCTGGTGATGCGTCCGCCATCGATAACAATTAATTCACGCGTCGTGACCACCGAGGGGTGTCGTGACTTCGGCTCCTTTGACCCCATCGGATTGAGATATCAAAATCGCAAGCTTAATCCCACGATACAATGTTTGTTTTGCGATCTCGTTTAGATCCGGCCTAAGGGTTAGTTTGATTGCTTTAGAGCTGTGTTAGCCTAGTGGGAAGCACTCTTGATTTTCGAGGTTGCAAGTTCAAACCCTGGAATGTTCAATGGATTTTATATGATGACCTCTGTGGTGCAGTGGATGAAAGCCCACTTGTGACGCACAAGGTTGCGGGTTCGATCCCCGCCGCGGCATAAATGTTTGTATGATCTGCAAACATTTATCTCGGATCTGGGTGTTTCTATGTATAATATGTATGTATTTACAAATAAAAGTATTTAAGTAATGTATCAGTTACCTGGTTCCCATAGTAGAAGCTTTGCTTAGTTTGGGGCTAGATGACGCTGAGTGAAATGTCTAGCATTATATATTTATTGCGCATTAACATGAGCTCTTACTTGTGAATGATAATATTGTTAGGATACCCGCAAATTTTTCATTCGCATCGCCAAATTGTGGAACTCATTGCCGGGCTCTGTATTTCCCGAAAAGTACAATATAGGGGTCTTAGAATCAGGAGTAAATAGGTTCCTTCTAGGTAAGCACGCTCCATCTTAGACCTCACTGCTTAACATCAGGCAGAGTGAGGTCAAATGCTGACCTATTTAATAAAAAAAATAAAAAAATTGACTCCATACGTTTTGACCACGTCTTTCCTATGGACGTAGTTACTAACCGAGAGATTCAATCTTATATGTTGTACAGGTAACTAAATTTTATCCAATTGCGCACAAAAATACCTTAGGAACTAAAAATAACGGCAATGAAAGTAAAAACTCATCGGGAACATAATTCGCAAGCTGTTCGCGCTCAAAAACATTAACTTTAACTTATGTTAATTCGAAACGATACTAGAAATAAAGAAAATGATGTTAGCACGAGTTTCTAACGCTTTAGGTGCAGGTCCTACCAAACTGCATACACGGTATGTCGTTATTCGGACGGTTCGAGCAATACAGTGTGTCCTGTATTGCTCGAATTTGTGCTTTATTTGCATGCATTTAGTATGACATATACACAGCTATTTTATAACTACTAAAAAAAATTTAAGGACAGTTGCAGCAGGTGCAGAAAATGATAATGGCTTGGTCAGAACTTTTTTTATTTAACTATCACAATGCTATCGAGGATTGTTGTCAATCAAAACCATACAAAATGTCATGAAAACTGTACAAATAAGTACTACAGACAACAATCGCGTACAGTCTGTACGCGATTGTTGTCTGTAGTACTTATTCGAACTATGTTCTCGTATCATCCCCAGTCAGTAAAACAGCAGTAGCTATCATAAATCCATGTCTGACTCGTCTCGTCTCCTTTTGAGGTTATATTTTTTTTTTCTCTTTTGTTTGAGTTCTAAATGCATAAATGTGATCAGTAACAGACACCAAAACCATGTTTAAATTTTTTTGGTAACTACAAAATAGCAGTGTATAGGCAATAGAAAGGCCTGACGGCAGAAGCCTGCGCCTTAAAACTTCCAAGGGTGGTCGACTGGTCGCACAGTCCAGCCGAGCCGTACGCGCCGAACTGTCAACTCAATAGAGAAAATGCTGCTGACGTCAGAAACGAGCCGCATTTTCTGGCGTCATCAGCATTATTTGTATAGAAAAATGACTGCAGGTCGCACACTGCCCGCGCCGTAAGCGCCGCAGTCATTTTTCGGATTTTTAAGGGACGCGTTCCATTGCAGTCTTTTGTCGGCTATTGGAATATTGAAGGCATCTAATTTATGATAGATTTATAATAGGAACACTAAAATAAAGCATTTAAGGTTACCTATGATAATAAGTAACGAATGTTGGTCATTTTACGCAACATCATTTGGCTTCAAAGTAAGCTGAACCTATGAAATGGGAACACATAGACTGAAATAGGATAATATAAAGGTTTTTTTTTAATTAGCCTAAACTGTCCCACTGCTGGGCAAAGGCTTCCCCCGTCACCTTCCACACCTCGCGATCTTCTACGATTTTTCCCCAATCCTTCTCAAAGGCGTCCAGGTCATCGCGCCATCGCTTTTTAGGCCTGCCCCGGAGTCGCCTGCCATCCTCCGGGATCCAACCAGTCACCACTCTGGCCCACCTGTCTAGGTGCATGCGGGTGACATGATCTGCCCACTCCCATTTTAACTTGGCAGCCTTTACACCCACGTCAGCAAAACCATTCTTAATATAAAGTATAAATAAATACAATAAATAATGCTGGACTATTTTACAGCATCATCTAGCCCCAAAGTAAGCAGAGCTTGTGTTATAAGGCCATGACTGATACTTGCATTTTGTAGATCATACAAACATTGGTCCCGCCGCGGGGATCGATCCCGCAACCTTTTGCCTTCGCCCACTGCGCTACAGAGATCGTCGGTAAGTAATTATATTGAAATCCCTTCGTGTGATACAACTTGTTTGTTGGTGTGTTACGAAAACCAGTGCTGTTCGCTCAACAGAGCAATATCCACTTGGCTATCGCTGTCCCTATCAGCTAAGCATTCGATTTATTCGCAGCAGTGGACTGTTTGCACTTGCACTCGGCTCAGTTACTCGCTATCTTTGATCTACGTAATGGTAAGTGCGGGTAACTGCTAATTGTTTTTACTTTGCCAGAGATGGTGGAGTGAGAAAGTGCATAAGGTAACTCCCTTAAGCTACCGTGTCCCGCTGCTGACTTTTAAATGCAGGACATTTTCATCTAGTCAAAGCTTGTCCTATGAGAACCAGATGACTGATAAACTACTTATACACTTTTTTGTTTGTAAATAAAGAAAAATACACCAGACCCGAGATAAATATTTTCAGATCGTACAAACATTTATCCCGCGGCGGGGATCGAACCCGCAACCTACTGCGTCCTCAGCAGTAGGTTGCGGATCGTCAATTTTCCACCTTTCTCTCAGCAGTCCAAGGCAACAAACAGATTTCCAGCTAGCTCAAATACTCCTAAGTCCTCCGCATCTTGAGTTTGCCCTTCTGAATACGTAAACACTGTATCATTATTGCTACTAGTGGTCACTCATTCAACGTGAGACCCCTCACATTGAATGTCGCTTAGCTTCAACACCACGAACGCCTCAACCGTGCAAAAGTTTCTTTATTCTAGAGCAGATGAGTCTATCAATCCAAATGAGGTCAAGTTATATTATATTTCTAAAAGTAAGTACAAAAAGGCTGTACAAAACAATTAATTTCGACCCGCAAATTGCTATATCCGTTGCTTAGCTCACGAGCGCAAGCATCGTCGATAGCCTGCCCTGATTTACACGGAGCGGGAGATGCATCGGCTCCTGCAGGCCTTTCCGTTATTGCTTTTGTATTGGCTAGCATCAGTTTATGGCAGTTACTTGGATCTGTTGACCTATCAGATCAATAAATAAATAATTAAAGCCTTTATTCCCAACATCATAAATTTATTTCTCACATAATATAATCACTTCTTATTTTAATTGTTCATGCATAACTATTATTACGTATTTATTATTTCACAATTTTAGTACGTGTACATTATTTTATCAATTGGGCACCCAAAAATGAGAGTAGGCCTCCTCCATGCAATTCCATTGACAGCGTTCTTGTGCTAATCTAGTCCATGTCTTCCCAGCCACCTCCACTATGTCGTCACACCATCTTCTCCTTAGTCTCCAAGATCCATATTAATATTATAAACGACGATCCTTAGATAGCTTGACTGATTCTATTGTATTTTGTAATTTTATGTACATATTGTAGTACTTCTGCAAGATGTGGGCATGTATCAAATATGTATTTGTGCATGCCTCTGACTACCCCCTTAGACATCTTCAAAGGATCTGGAATATAAAGATCTGAGAGAATGTCTACCGCGCCTTGGGGATACAGTCGTGACCTTGTTTACGTTTCCGTTTATTGTAGTAGCTTAAATTTTGTAAATAAATTGCATTTAAGAATATCATAAATGTGAAAGTATAATGTCTGTCTGTATATCTGTCTGTCTGTTTGTTACCTTTTCACGCCCAAACCACTGAATAGATTATGCTGTAAATTGGCATGGATAAAGGTTGTATCCCAGGAAAGGACATAGGCTACTTTTTATCCCGAAAGAAACTGAATCGATTGGCACCAAAAATTTTTTTTGCATTTTTGTCGATGATTTTTTATGAATAGTATCGCAAAAGTTTAAGATAGATTTTTCCTTTTTTTCAAAATGCAGTTCAAAATATCTCAAAAAATTAGGGCAGGTCTCCTAGGAGCGTTTTCTTGTAGCTACAATGGCTCTACAATAAGGCCCTTCATGGCCCATCCCAAAAATCCAGATAATGTTAGACATTTCACTCACCGTAATTTCATAAATATGAGCAGTTAATAAAATAACTAAACTGGTGCTCACCCTACTGCTCATAGAATCGCAGGATGGCCAAGAATGGACCACTTAATTTAATAAGTCGAAATCTAGATAAGACCCGATCTAGTTAGTTCAGTTTTATACGAGTGCCTTATGGGTTTATTCCGATTAAGCCTTATCTTTATTCAGATTTTCGACTGATTTGCAGCTCAGTTTTTACAAAGTATCAAGTATAACCGTCTTATTGGTATATGTGTGTGTGTGTGTGTGTGTGTGTGTGTGTAAATGTGCGCGCTTTAGTGTACAGTGTGCACTTCTTTACTAGACGATAAGGTCAGGAAGCATCTATGCCTACACTTAATGAGACGATGTGGTTGTGACATTTTTTATGATGGAATTGTCTTGTCCAGTACCTATACTATCCTCTTAGCTTGAAATGAAATGATTTATTAAAATAGAGAGAAGCTTACAGAAAAATCTAAGGCGCTCTTAAATTTTTATATATGGAGCATAGACTGTCGTTAAAAATATCGATATGCTGGAACTCGTGAAGAAAATTATTTAATAGGTTTAGCTTATTAGTATTACATTAATTTAACTTGAAGGCGGGTTGGTCTTGACTGTGTGTAGATGCCCATGTACGTTGTTTCTGTGTGCGTAAGCGTCGAAACGTTCCATGGGTAAATGAACGCTAAGTATCATTTACGCACACAGAAAACAAATCTACACACACCATTAGAACTAACCCGCCCTTGTGAAATAAAAC
The DNA here is from genome assembly GCA_963565295.1 of Epirrhoe alternata. Classification (NCBI taxonomy): domain Eukaryota; kingdom Metazoa; phylum Arthropoda; class Insecta; order Lepidoptera; family Geometridae; genus Epirrhoe; species Epirrhoe alternata. The sequence goes on along the minus strand of OY751381.1, from coordinate 2,015,847 downwards.
AACTATAGGTTGTCTGTACTTAATAAACAGAAAATTGAAGATGAAACTTCATTTACAAGCTCACGATCTAAAAGTAATCAAACAGTGATTTTTATTATAAAACCTCCCTAATTAGAAAGGGCTTTGATTAATCCAAGGTTATAATGATGGATAGGTCCAGGTAAGGGTGGACCGCCGGCCGAGTGCCACCCTGGGCGCCTAACGTGATTACACACTCATTAGCTATGAATTTTATTTGTTTTTTGCTTATACCGCAGATAGTTTTTGTTTAAACTAGACCAAAGGAGCAGTCAACTTCATGAGCAAAACCTGGGTAGGGTAGGTAGTGGTGGTATTTAGCTTTCAGATTAATTGAAACAAAAAACAGGGTCACGACTGTAACCCCAACGCGCGTTAGACATTCTCTCAGATCTTTTTATGTATTCCAGATCCTTTGAAGATGTCTAAGGGGGTAGTCAGGCATGTACAAATACATATTTGATACATGCCCACATTTTGCAAAATTTAGTATTCCATACGTGACAGGTTGCAAGCCCATCTAAATCTTAAGCAGCTAAGTTGGGGATTTTTTATGAAAAAAGTTGCTATACACATTCCTTCTGGGTAGGCTCGCTCCATCGTAGACCTCACTCTTGCCTGTGTAAGTTTCGAGGTCTAGAGCCGACCCATTCATCATAAAAAAAGAGCAATTACTATTAGATCTAAAACAAAACAATGCAATTTCAATTACATACTATATCTACCATCTTATACTTTTAAAACTGACTGTACCTACTTCAAACAAAAAGTGAACAAAGTTAATAAAAACTACATTAGGGACTATCTCTTGCAAAATACTGTAAAAACGAAATACTGTGAAGACCTCTGCGGTAGGTCTCTATGATCAAAAAGCTCTTGAAGGAAGAAATCATATAGTGAACAGTGGTTTAGGCATGCAAGGTTTTTTTTTAATGTATAATATTCGATTAGTTAAGCTGTACCTACATTGAATTTCAAACGTTTCACACACCAAAGAAATCCTTTTGCTTCGGGGCTTAAAACCTCATCATCATTCACCCTGCCCTTATCCCACTTTTATGTGGGGTCGGCACAACAGGTTTTCCTCTTCCACTCCGCTCTATCAGCCGTCATCTCAACATGCACTCCTTTCTTACCCATATCATCCTTCACACAGTCCATCCGGGGCATCCATCGGGCATCCATTCGGGGCTTAAAACCTATTTGGATAAAAAATTCCCTATAACTTATTTCTCCCCTTTCTATGAACTGACCCCTCAGAGTTTGACTCATCAATACCACTAATGAACTTGGTATCTTTAGGGCATCATTTATCGGCACTCAATCATTTACTCGCAGGGGTGCCTATGAATCACAACCGTATGTTTTCCACCCTTTACTTATTCTGGTTTTGAATATAATAGTATATCACGCATAATTTACAGGAGCAGTAAGACCCCTCGCAGACCACAGACTTTCTATCAGCCGATAGTTGAGACGGAATATACTTCGGCTCGTAATGAGTATGGAGAAGTATAGCCCGTCTCAACTATCGGCCGATAGCAAGTCTGTAGTCTGCGAGGGGTCTAAACCTACAAAGTAGAGCAGTGAAGCTGGTGATTGCTCAAATTCGGAGGACGAGGCTTCAAATCCCTGCCGTGCTTTGAAATTGCTGGCGACATACGTTGCAGCTAGAACCTCTCAGCTGCGGTAACTGGTAACTCGCAACTAATTGTTCTTACGATATTCATATATGAGAAACGCTGACGTCAGCAACAAAGCCAATTCCAAAGTCATGCCTCCGCCGCGTTCTACCAAAGTCAAGTTGCTGATTTCCAAAATGATTGGCATTTTTACATCCCCCCCTTCCCTTATTCCTCTTTTAAGTGATATTATTAAATCAAAAACGCCATTGACACAATATTATTCTGGCATCCTATTCTTGCTTCCTTATACTCAATGGAGTAAGAGCTAATACTCGTATTCTGAGGCAAGAAGCTTATGATTGTATGACGTTACTTTAGTCAATAAGTAGCAATACACAACTACACGGCTCCTACTTGATTCATGACATAACCGTATTGACATGACAAACAAGGAAGTGTGTCGCGTGCTGGGGTGGACACAATGCTTCTTTGAGATCTGACCAGATAACATAATACATCTGCCGTGATAGGAGACCTGTGGATTTTTGCACGTCAAATGGCAAGCGCCGAATGCAAATAGCTGAACAGGGCAGGGTTTCCGTAGATTCTCTTTAAGACCCCTTGCAGACTACAGACTTTCTATCGGCCGATAGTTGAGACGGGCTATACTTCTCCATAATCATAACGAGACGAAGTATGTTCCTTCTCAAATATCGGCCAATAGAAAGTCTGCAGTCTGTGAGGAGGCTTAGGAGTCCATGTTTTAGTAGGTATGTGTTTTTCCCATGTAGACTATAAGGTCCAAGTCCAAGTGTCAAAACGATCAATCTGAAAAGTTAAATCAAGTTTTTTCTCATAAAAAGGGGCAATGCGATAGACTCTCTAGGTTTTTATAACATTCCACTGTTTTCCTTTACCCAAGTCCAACTGCTGGGCAGAAGTATATCCCCTTATTCTTTCAGCTTATAAGCAGGTAGCAGTTAGGCTTGCCATTGCCAGTTTTCAAACGAAATTCAGGGCTACTTTGATCCTCAAAATCCAAGCTCTCCATAAACTTCTATTATTTGGCTTATTACAAGTTTGTAGTCTATTAGATATTAGTGTTTTGGATTTGTTTAGAGGAAAACCTCTAAAAACATTCGCCTCACATCAATTTCCTATCTCATTTGGCGATTTCTTTGAATCACTTTACCAAAAAGTCTAAATTGTTTGTTCTCGTAATCGGCCATTTTTTCGGGGTTCAGTAATCTATTTCAAAGGGTTCCGGTGTCATTACAGCTATTTGACTAGCTAACTGCCTTAAATTGCTGGGGATTTCAATTAACTTTATTATTTATTTATTTATGCGTTATCTCAGAATTATGACCGATAGCTTTTTGAACATTAACGACTATAAAGTCTATAGAGCAAAATTGATTCTAAAGATTTTGAATTATTCTCTCTTTTGAGTGACGACACTTCAAGAATTCTTTAAATTGCATAAATTATGTGTATAAGGAATTATCTAGTATTTTAAAACCATTAAAGTGTGTATCGTAGACTCCATAAACTGAAGAAAACAGACATTCAAAAGTGAAATTTCTCAACGTGTTTTTGTATCCATTCTCAGATATTTACAATGAGCTTAAATTACTTGAATATGATTATTGTAGCGGGTTTATTTTGTTTTTCGTAAATACTAAAATAATTGTCAAAGCACTCTGTTCTTTCTTGTTCTTCGGTCTTCTTTCATTGCGTATCGGGGTATGATTAAAAACATTATGTTTATAGTCCCGAAACGCTCCAGCATTAAACGACTCTAATAGGAAACGTTTATCTTAATCGTAGTCGCAAGTTCAGTGCTTAATAGCACATAGTTGACTTTTTACTGTGAGACGAAAAAAGAATGACCTGATTTCGTAAAATTGTTTTGTTGTTAATGAAAATTGTGTTGGCGGAATTAATGAGCTATTATTTAGACACTTAAAAGACCCCTCACAGACTACAGACTTTCTATCGGCCGTTAGTTGAGAGGGAATATACTTCGGCTCGTAATGAGTTCGGAGAAGTATAGCCCGTCTCAACTATCGGCCGATAGAAAGTCTGCAGTCTGCAAAAGTTTTATGGAAACTAAAATGACGTAAAATAGTAATGATTTTGAGTGTAAAGTGCTTATCTACACTAATATTATAAAGAGGAAAGATTTGTTGTTTGTTTGTTTGAATTGAATAGGCTCCGAAACTACTGGACCGATTTGAAAAATTCTTTCACCATTAGAATCCTGCATTATCCCTGATGAACATAAGCTATATTTTATCCTGGGAAAGTGAAGTTATCCCAAAGGACCGCGGGTAACACCGCGACGGACAGCTTGTTACTAGATAATTTAGAATGGAATATGACTAGGAAGACTTTCTCAATAGAGGTTGCTCAATGAGATTTCAAACGAGTGACGAAATTTCCGAAAAGTTCAATGACCCCAAATCCATGATAGGTACTTAGTTTTGAAACATTGTTTCAAAAACAAACATTAAAGAACAGTAAAAAAGTTCATTGCTTTCATACGCCTCCTAAATTCAATTTAGATGTGATTAACTCACGAGGCGTTTTCACTGTTCATCAATCAACCACGAAAAGAAAGACCATACATTCGTCTCTTTCACTTCCGGTGTTTACAGTACTTGTAAGAAAGAGACAGGAATGATTAGATATTCAATTACGCATTTCACACGAAGACGGTGAACTTCAGAAGCTGGGTAATCAATTTTGTACACAAACAGGGGTTGATAATTGATTTTTTCTCTAATGATTAAAATAACATCTGCCAAAACAATAGTCGTTAGTGAGCGTGCCAAAAACTTTTTTTATTGGAGAAATGAGCTGGTAAATTGATGAAATATGGCGATAATTTGTAAATAATATAACCAAAATGGAAATGACTTTAATGAGCCTACATATTCGCCGATGATAGACGAACCGACGGTCACGAACGTGTAGAGGGCCTCATCGCCTGTATTCGCCTGTCATCGTCTATCCAAATAATAGTTCGGCGAATACTTCGGCAAATAGTTCGGCGAATGTGTAGAGTAGCCGTAATAGTTGGTTTATATTATCGACTACACAAACGCGATTTTCTTTCTTCGATAACTTTATATTCGTGATTCACATACTTTTGTAGTGGAGTGACGATCTGCGAAAGGCTGCTGGCAGAAGTTGGATGCGTCGAGCTGAGGACAGGGTGCAATGGCGTTCATTAGAAGAGGCCCATGTCCAGCAATGGACTATAGGCTGATTATGATCATGCTGATGATACTTTTCTATTCTATTTGCATACAATACGGATTCCACACAACCGCAGTTTACCGCATTAGTGATTCCACACAACCACAGTTTACCACATTAGTGATTCTACACAGCCACAGTTTACCACATTAGTGATTCCACAAAACCACAGTTTACCACATTAGTGATTCTACACAGCCACAGTTTACCACATTAGTGATTCCACACAACCACAGTTTACCACATTAGTGATTCTGTAAGTTACAAAAGACAATCCATAACAGAAGTTCTTTTAGCTTATTTGCCTTTTTATGTATCTTAATTTATTAAAGTTTAGTTTATTTATTTGTTTTTAATGACTTTACTTCACGATGCATATTTTTAAACTCATGCGAGCTAAACAAACTTTCACTTTATTTGATTTATCGACAACAACAAGTTGTTTTTCTTTCTATAAATTAGCATAAATTAATCTAATTAAAGTTTAAACACCCGTGGTGAGTATTTATTATAGAAGGTCTATTTCATAAATAGCTGCACGGGGTCGGGAATGTGTCGAAGTGGATTTATTGAGGTACAATACAAACAAGGGCAAGCTTCCATGCAAATCTAGCGCGTGGGCAGTGACTTTTTGAGTTACACATCTATCAAACTAACTATTAAAGCAATCTGTAATGTACTATGCATTTCTATACTAATATTATAAAGAGGAAACATTTGTTTGTTTCAAATGAATAGGCTCCGAAACTACTGGACCGATTTGAAAAATTCTTTCACCATTAGAATCCTACATTATCCCTGATGAACATAGTCTATATTTTATCCCGGGAAAGTGAAGTTTTCGCGATGGAACGCGGGTAACACCGCGACGGACAGCTAGTGTAGTATAAAAACCAACTTAAAATTGTCTTTGGGAAATATCAAATTAATTACTTTTACGCAACTAACCTAATCTACAGACCATAGAATTATAGTTGTTTTATAAGATAGTAAGATCGAAGATAGAAAATACTTTATTGCACACCATATAATAAAAATAAACAAAAATGGAAAACTAAACAAACAAACACAATGACATACAATCGGCGGTCTTATCGCTAAATAGCGATCTCTACCAGACGAGATCGCGTTAAGGTTTTGGATAATATTCGAACCTTACATCATATTTAAACCGTGTACCGTCTACTAAGGGTACGTTTAAATGATGGCCACTTATGACTCAATAGTGCCCAGTTGTACGGTCAGCGTCACCAACTGGTAACCCCTGCAGTACAAACCAAATTACTTACTAAGGGGGTTACCTATTGGTGATGCTGATATATATTTTAGGTATATTGTTTCTGTCATGATATCTATCTACTACCATACCCCCACCAAGCCAAAGCGCTCGTGGTCGTGCTTGCTTAGTCGTTCTTGATAGATCGTCGAAGTTAAGCAACGTTCGAAACGGTCTGTAAGTGAATGGGTGACCGCCAGTGGCATCTTCATCTGAGCGCTTCCGTGCTTCGGAGGGCACGTTAAATTGTCGGTCCCGGCTATTTAAGTCGTTAAGCCATGACGGAGGCCTTAAGGCGGCCTAAAAACTCCGTCACCAGAGTTGGCAACTGACTCATACATACTTACTTACTTACCAAGCCAAAAGAAGCGAGCCCCAACCAGTCTTCTACCCTTTTCTAAAAGTTGTTATTCTAAAATACAATCCTCGAATATTTCTTGAAATGTGAACAAATTCGTAAATCCACGGGAATCGGAATACGTTTTGATCGAAATGGCTATCGATCGATTGTAAACAATTGAGATCGGCTGATATGCAAACCATGTTATTATACGATACAGATACATAGCCCATATAGTCTGGCTGGTGTATCACATATTGAGCAAATTGTTTTTGTTCTATACAACAATTTAAATTGTTTTTACGAGATGAATTTGTAGGCAATATAATGTGAATTTTCTCTTTTCTGATTTATACATTGTTACTATAAATTTTTTGCTCTTTAAGAATGACTGGTGGAACGACGACCATGTATGAAGAATGTAATGAGACTGAATGAGGCGAAAGTTGTGTGTCAGGATCGTAGCGACTGGAGATCCGTGGTCTCTGCCTACCCCTTTGGGAAAGAGGCGTGACTTTATGTATGTATGTATGTAAGAATGCCTGGTCTTACCAAGACTCAATTTACCAATCTCACGGTCAATTATTATTTAAGTTTCATTTATATGCTGAAGGAAAGCATGGGAAGAAAATCCGCAGTTTATCTCCACGATTGACATTGACTATCCTGTTGGAAAGCCCGATTTAGCCGAGTGGATGGATGTTTTAGGTATTGGTCAAGAGTATTCCATCTCAATCAATGTCCCAAGCAACACAGAGTTCCTTTAAGTGTACATACGTTGCCGCTTTACGCTTTAAAATCCATCCAGTGAAAATGTGGAGTGGATAAGTACTTTTTTACAACAGGAATAGGATCCTGCCTGACTATCCAAATGAGTAGGACCTACCTAGAAACTTTCGCAGATGTTTCGGATACAATATTAGAAAAGGGTTGAGTTTTTAACCACTAATGTTTGAAAGTAAACTAAAAAGTCATAGACAATGAACTGTTCAATCTGTGCTGTGGTCCCATTTCTCATACCGTTTTCGTAAATCAAACCGTCTCCCGTCTGCATCCGTTAGTACATCAAGATACAATCTCAGATTTACAAGAGCCGTCCTTCGAGATTGATGTAAATGTATTTATTTATTTCAACCGCAGCTCTGTGTTAATTTAGTCATGAAATTCCCAGGTTCATTTTATTTGTAAATAAATCTGTCGCCTGTCGTTTGGGTTGGAAATCTGTGGTTTGTCTCCCATACAGATATCCCGCATGCAAATTTTTTTATACATATCATTTTCATTAGTATAAAGGTGACTATATAGAGCACTAGTTTTTCACCATCACTAAACTAAAGTTTAGTTCCAATGGTTTATAAACTTCTTTTCCTTGTCATCACACTACTTTTTTCGATCAAACTTTGCAATAAAACTCTATGTGCGCTTCGCCTTTTTTGAGTACTACAGTTAATACAAAAAGTACTAAAAAAGCAACTTATCAAAAGAGAGGAGTTCAATTTTGCTAGCAAAACTTAAATTAGTGTAGAAAGATTCTTACAAAAGCGTAAACTATATTCATTCGACGTCTTGTGATCTATTGATCAGATTCACAAATCAATTTATAAGCATAAAACCATACCGGCTTTTATAATCAATTTCACAATCCACACTATAGTTATAATGTCCATACAAGCGTAAAATCATCACCCTTTCGCTCTCCAAGTCGGACAATGTATTTCCGGTGGCGAACGTCTCAATCCGCCGGAAGTAGACGGTTCATTAGCTGTTTGTTATGAGAACAAGTGAATTTGCTTTTATGTGCCGACAGGATTGTGAAATGGCCAGTACTTTCTCTCGGTTTTATTTTGAACCTACTACAAAGGTGAATTTGTATTCGAAAACATCAAAGAGGGAAGTTAGATTGACGAGCTCAATGGCGAAAATAATTTGAAATTCGATCAAATCAAGACCACTTACACACAATATCAGTATCCCCAAGGCATGGTAGATATTCTTTTAGATCAAGTCAAGATCCTTTGATATCTATGAGGAAGTCAGGAGTACGTTCACACATCTCTATATATAAAAATGTATCTCTATATATCCCTTGGTCACGCCATCACACGTGAACGGCTGGACCGATTTCACTAATTTTTTTTTGTGTTTGTTATTGTCAGAAGAAGGTTCATAAGACAGAAAAAAATTAAAAAATTTCACGGAAAATTAGAAAATTTAAGAATAAGAAAACAGGACAACGTCTGTCGGGTCAAAAAAGAAACAGGATCTATACGAATATACCCCCAAGAAATGTTGGACAATCAATTCAAGACATTCTCACTTCAAGCCTTTTGAGAAACAGAAATAAAATAGAGGCACAACCTTGGCTTAGGGAAATGTTTTATTTTAGCGTAGATCCCATGAGAAAGGTCGTGGAACGTGTCACAAGAATGACCAAAATTATGGCAAAGTTGCTGGCCTAAACAAATGTTGCAGTTTGCCCACTGGCGCCTGTAACATGAGCTGTGTAAACACACTTAGCTGTAGTGCCTCTTCATACACGTGTGTTTTTGCCGAACTTTGTAGGACTTACCATTTTTTTTGCCGTGAACTTACTACGTTTATAAACGTCCTTATTTCACAAGGGAAATATGTTTTATATAGGTAGGTAAGTGTGTTTTATTAATACAACTAGCTGTCCGCCGCGGGGTTACCCGCGATCCCTCAGGAAAACTACACTTCCTCGGGATAAAATGTAGCCTATGTTCATCAGAGTTAATGTAGAATTCTATTGGTGAAAGAATTTTTCAAATCGGTCCAGTAGTTTCGGAGCCTATTCCTTTCAAACAAACAAACATTTACATACAATTAAACAATCAAAAAAATCTTTCCTCTTTATAATAATATAGTATAGATAGATAACAGGTGTATAAAGTACAGCATTGAGATCAATAGTTTTTTGAGTTGTGCTTTTTTTTTTTCTCATAAGATTTTTAAAAATTTACTTAAAAACATGAGTTTCATAATAAACAAAACAAAATACCTCTCTCAAAATATATCTGTCTCACTTTAACATAATACTTTAAATACCATTAGGTGAGAGAGACATAAATCAATCTAGTAATCCATATCAGTCAAAAACACAACATTTTATGCAGGTTATCTCCGTGGAACTTCAACCATCCATTCCTCACAAATACCTCTCGTTTTTTACAAACATCATGTCAACGATCGCATCGGCCAGGTACAAATTACTGCGCATGGGACTCCATCACTTGAGATGGTGATGATAACCACCGTCACTATAAAGACATAATTTAGTCGACAAAAAGCTAGATGAACGAGGCTGCTCTGCGTTTTAATTAACGATGCAATGTTGCGATTGAAACGTCCTGTATAACATGACAGAGTAGAGGTTTCTTCAGTAATATAAATGCAAAAGTTCAATTCGTGTTTTCGAAAATAGAATTCATAAAATTAATTTCCTACTGAATAAATGCTTTTTGACTTTGACTAAGCCATGCATGACGGAGGCCTTGAGGCGGCCTAAAAACTCCATCACCAGAGTTTGCCACTGACTCATACGAACTTACTTACTTTCCTTTCAAAATAAACTCTATTTTGTTAAAATAATCTTAAGTCTTATAATAAAACGACCATCATGTACGGAAGAAAATGTTTAGTTTTTATGAAGAGCTTGAAATCGGGCGGGTACGGTCCGAGTGAAAACGAAACTGGGGGAGTACGAAACAGACTTGATAAAAATATAATTAAAATCTTTTTAATTTAATCATTCTTAATCAAATTCCATTCCCTAAGACTGTTATAGCATTAAATCTGAAAGATGCGATACTCTATTACTAAAATTATCTTTACTATAATATTCTCTAAAAGCAGTGTAAGATTTGCACAGCTGTCAGCTTCGTTGTCCTATTACATGGATTATACATACACACACTGTGTACTTTGAATTTCAAATCGCATACTACTTACCTCCAATGATCAATTTTACAATAACCTTTTTGATATGAAAACTGTTTATTTATGAATAGTATAAGTCGTTATCATAACTTATATTATATATAACTTATATTGTCATAACATATATATCATAACTTATCATCAGTGTTTTAGCTCATCAGTGTTTTAGCTTGCTTCACACTGGCACTGATCTAGATAAGTTGAGACATCTAAGGATCGGTTAAATGCGAATGCGAATCTAGTGCACCTAGTAACTTTTTGCGAATTCTCTGTAAATAAATGTACAAGACAGTAGCATACATAAATCACTAAACTTAACTTCAAAGGGTTGAATAGTTTGACAACAATAAAATTATGAATGAAATATAATTTTGACAAACAATTAATCAAATATTTCGTCCTCGCATCTATCATACTCACGTGCTTCACCAGTGTCACATTTCTTAAAAAAAAATGAAGTGCCAAAGTGCCCCTATACATTGCGATGCACTCCCAATTGTGCAACCAATACGTCATCTGCCGACAACCCTTTGATTTGCCGACAGATATCTGTACCATTCTATAGCCAGTATTTGCAAATGCAATGCAATTCGGCCTTAGTATTGTGCTCATCTATTTAAATAAAAATCAATGGTATGTATGCACCGAACAGCTTGACTCTAATATTTTTGATCGGATTTAACGGAACAAAGTTTTTTTGTATGAAAATTGTCCTAGACTCGTGTTATCAAGAAATCGCGTCACAATGTGTGACTTAATATTTTTGGTGTCAATAAAACCACATTATTCAGTTTTTTTTAATTGACCGACCTACTTCAGACGACCTACGTTTACCGATGTATGTTGTCCTACGTTTAACGGTAATGTATGAAAAAGAAAATTGGAAATCGTTCTTATTTTTTAATATTTTTTTGTAAAATTTACAATCACGCTTTTATATATTTAACAGCCAGAGTACAATTTGAGTTCAAACCCACAGTAGTCGATAGAAAGATAAAGAAAACACTCGCCCATCGGCACATGCCAAAAAAATGAGAGCGCACCTTGCCAAATCTATTGAAATCATAACAAAAATATGTACAACCCTTACTATCCGATACATCTGCGTTATTGAAAAGCTTCGGCAAGATAGGATATTTAAATACTGTGTCTGCACCTTGATAACATGAAGAAGCGTGCCAAAACACCTTTCTATCTCCATTCAAAAAATATCGCGTTTCGATCCAGCAAAGATGGCGACGACATCTTGCGATTCACAATTGTTTGCAATAGGATTATATTACAATTATCTACATGCTCCGTAATTAAAGTCCCACATGGCAAAAAACATGAGGGCAGCAGATGCAATCCAGACACCAAATCAATTTTAAAAGTAATTCAATAACATAATGCTGATCGAGATGTATTGCTTCCTTCCCTTCCACCTTGGATTACAGTTAAAACTGTAACACTTTTTTGAGCATAACGGTGAGCAAACAAAACATAGCGGAGTTTTGGATGCATTAGAATCTTAAGTAAGGTGTTCATACATTGTTCCGTTGTATCAATAGGCTTGGATTAGAGGCACGGGTGAAATCCGGGCCTATTGTCGGTATCTTTGATGTGGCTGCAAATGACGTTCATTCTTGGACAATACTTTAGGGATAATTTGGTGAGGAAGCCTCATCGGGTGTAAATCCGGCCACTTGAGACTGACCGCAAGAACGGTATATGAAAACAAAATATCAGTCTTTTATAGAAAATTATAAAAGCTTTGGATTTGGATTTCTGGAATAAAATCTGATCGTATATAATAATATGTCCACGCCGTACGCTCTGCAGTAATTTTGTTTAGAAAAAATACTGATGATGTCAGAAAATGCGACTCGCTTCTATCAACGTCTCAGCATTTCTTCTATTGAATTGACAGTTGACACGTTCAGCGCGGATGGATAGTGCGATGAGCTTATCAAAATTCAAATTCAGAATTATTTATTCAGAATAAAGTACACAGAAAACTGATTACAAAAGAACGATGAGAACTGCAAAAGTTAAATAAACTATGTAGTCTTAACGCTACCTTAAGAACATCACAGAAGGAAAAGTGGAAGGAAGACGAGGAAGAGGCAGGCCTAGAATCAATTTTATGAGTCAGATAAAGGAGAAGATCGCTGTCATGTCGTATAAAGAAGTAAAGGAATCCGCATTGGAAAGGGAGAGGTGGAGGAAGTTGCATCATTGCACCGACAAGAGCTGAGCTCTTAAGTTTGATGATGACAATTGTTTTGTGCTCTATCATGCTCTAACAAAAGAATATCTTCATTATCAAGCCGCTAAATCTAATCGCTGGTTGGCGGCCCGTTAGCACTAGCAATTGACATCGTAGAAAATTAAAAATATATCACAACAACCAAAAGTCCGAGAGCGACAGAGTTTGTCGGTGTAGAACACAATTTTGTATGAAAAGCGTCCACTGCGCAGACAAATGACTAACGGCCGTTATATTAACAAGCTGTTAGACCCCTCGCAGACTACAGACTTTCTATCGGCCGATAGTTGAGACGGAATATACTTCGGCTCGTAATGAGTATGGAGAAGTATAGCCCGTCTCAACTATCGGCCGATAGTAAGTCTGTAGCCTGCGAGTGGTTTTCGTTTGACTTTGCTGAAACTAGCCCTTAAGCGCCTAAAATTACAACTCCAAAAAACCTCCATTGATATAAAATGTCAACCAATTTATCCAAGACACCCGGACAAACAAATGAAAGCTACGATAAAAACTAGACTGATTTTCGTATAAATGAGCGTCATTAAAAAGGGTTCGCCGGCAAAGAAACCGACTAAAATACTTTCTACTTATTAATTGAATATGATAAATATTACTGCAGCGGAGACCAATTAAATAACCATTCGATAATTGTAGGCTACTTAAGTGTTCGATAGTCTAAACCTTGTTTATTTTTATGATAACGTGTTAAAATATCATCAAATGGCGGGAAAATGCCGTAAAATCTAAATGGCTTTATCGATAGGTTTTTTATGCTTCTATAAAGAAAGATTGTTCGTATGTGACTAAAAAATAAACAGCAAATCTATGTTATTCCTGTTCATGATGATTGCAAGTGTACCTAATGTTATTTCGTCCATGTTAAGATCAGCTTAATACCAATTTTATGTCCATAGCATAAAGAAATTTTATAATTTAGTAGTGACAAGAATTATAATCGTGATAAGTAAAACGTAAACAGGGTCACGACCGTATCTCCAAGGCGCGGTAGATATTCTCTCAGATCTTTTATGTATTCCAGATCCTTTGAAGATGTCTAAGGAGGTAGTCAGAGGCATGCCCAAATACATATTTGACACGTGTCTACGTCTTAAAGAAGTTAGTATTCCATACGTGACAGGTTGCAAGCTCATCGCCGCTTATAAGAATACTAACTGGTTTCCTCATGATGTTTTCCTTCACCGTTTAGAGCACGTGTTAAGCGCATTTAAATTTTACGAAACGCAAAAGCCATTGATGCATGGCTGGGATTCGAACCCATGATCTTGGATTGAAAGTCGAGGTTCAACATTTGATCAACACGGATCCTTAACTTTAGACAAAATTGTAGCTCACATCGCATTTTTTATTCAGACGAAAAAAATCAGACTATTCTCAACAAACATCGCGAAATACTTTTTTTTACTACAAAATATGCACATTTAAAAGCAGATGCAACTTTGTGTATTTTAACACATTCTTACAAGATTTCAAATAGTAAATAGCAGCTTAATGAGCCTATATCAGTTCTCACGTACCAATGGCGATCACTCATAGTATTAATTTCGATAATTCTGACGCCTTGGCATAGATACAGAAGCCAATGCTTTTAGTCCTATCTCCCTACTTAATTTATAAAGTAAGTTATTGACAAATGAACTGTCGTATATCTACTCTCTTTAATTATGTTTACTAGCTAGCGCCTTTGGCTCTCATCTGTGTTTCTGTAAAAATAAGCTTGATATGCAAAATATAAATTTGGTATTTTTACATGATTGAATTTTCGTTGATTGCTTATGGCAACTTTCAAATGTTTGAGTAGTCAGATAGGTCAAAAAATTTGTTTTAATCTTAATCATATAATTCAAAGTCAAAGTCAAAAACATTTATTAAGTTGGACCGCTGGGATCACTTTGAATTGTCTTAAGCTAGGTGATTTTACTCCTTTTCCTTGCGACCAATACCGTAAAGAAGCAGGGCAACAAAGACTTAATCTATCTAGTAACGGCTGTTATACAAGAAGAGTTTCTCGCACGTGAGTCGTATGCGATTATCCCTCGGTATAACTCGCCATTCGAGTCTCGCATGACAGAAACTCGTATTATTCAAGCGATTCTCGAATGCGAGTATGACAGGCGAGAGGCGAGACTCTAAGCATATGTTTACACTAGGCGAGCATATTATTGTCTAGAAGAAATTGCCGCTCGCATGCGAGAAACTCTCCTTGTGTAACAGCCGTTTATGTTACAAAGATACGAAATGCATTATGGTATTCCGCATAAATGCGTCCGTTACACACAACACACATTTTTATATATATTACATTTACATCATTGGAAATAACGAATCTTGATGCAAGGGTGTGAGTTTCCGATTCTTTTTTGTAGTTTCAACCTGTCGTCCGATAAGATCTTTGAACTAATTTCAAAGGTTGTGGTCCACTCTAATAATTAAGATGTTTTGTTTAGTAAACAGAAATTCTAGGATCCTTGTGGCGTGTTATTTTTTCACTGGGTTATAAATGGCTGGAATTCTGATCAAGCAGATTAGCTTCTTAACTTCCAAATTGGTATCCTTGTGATTTTACTGACCATAAAAACCCATAGAATTACTCAAAGAAAACAAACAAAAACAAGATTTCTGTGTAATCCTCTTTTCTAAATTCAATATTTGAAATTTGTTAGCATCAAAACTCCCGCTTGCTTCCGGCTCACTGGCTATACTTATAATTGCTGCACCATTTATTTCCTACCAAGAATTGTAAAACTTTTTCTGAATAATATTAGGAAATAAATCTTTAAAACGGGCGTGATGCTCTAAATTTTATTCTTAGTTCGTGTCGCCAAATTTGTATTGTAGATTTATTAGTTTTACTACAAGAGGCTTGAGAGCTTTTATGGTAGAAACCTTTATTTGCGCAATGTTTTGTAATTTTAAGTATTTCGCAAGCTATAAGTGGCTACTTCCGATTCCTGTTATTTGTATGGATAGAGGACTCGCAGCGGGATTGCTTCCTATGTGTTGTATGGTCATCTTGAAATTAGCTCACATCTCGTAAAATATGGCACGAGCGCAGCTTGATATAATTGTGTCCTTGTTGCTTTAGACAATCTGCCTGGTACTAGTCAGGTACCATTTCTATAATATAAAATTGACTTTGTCATATTATACTGCAGATAGATAATAACTTTATTTGACACAAATACACATACACACTTAACAAAAAAAAAACATAGTGAAAAAAACATTTGGTACTAACTTAAACTAACAGAAGTAAAAACTGCTTAAATTAACCTAAAGCCTATGAAAAGAAAAACACAAAACAGTTACATACATAGGTGCTGTAGTTTTATCATTGAAATAAATAAATAAACAATGCTGGACATTTCACACAGCATCATCTAGCCGGAAACTAAGCAAAGCTTGTACTATGGGAACCAGATAACTGTCATACTACTTATATACTTTTTGTTTGTAAATACATACATATTAAACATAGAAACACCCAGACCCGAGATAAATATTTGCAGATCATACAAACATTTATACCGGGGCGGGGATCGAACCCGCAACCTTCTGCGTCCCAAGCGGGCTTTCACCCACTGCGCCACAGAGGTCGTCTGTGAAAATATCAATGACAAACCTATGTCTAAAGTAAGCTGTTTTTACTCCCGCCAATATTTAAGAAGATAAAATATAATATAGGATGGTTAGAAGTAGGAAAAACCACAGATAAACTTCCAATTTTTGTATTATAGACAAATTACACAGTTTTAAGAAATCTGCTAAATCGATTCTATACAATAGACGGTACACAAAAAGAGGCGTTCAATTTCACGCTGTTTTGTGTTTCGCCAAAATTAATAATGAGAGACGATTCGCTCGATGAGTTTACAAAGAGAAGCTGTTAAATGGAAATATTTATAAACGTTTTGGTAAGCTATTGTTTACGCTGAGTTCTTATTTATAGTATGTTTGTTAGCTACACAAACTTTTTTTATTTTCACTTTGTTTGATTTGCTTGCCCACTGGTTCTCGACTATTTAGATCAAAGATGATAATTCACTCACCTATAAAAAAGTTAAGCCTGAAATCGTTAGTATGGCCCTAATTCTTCACAGTAGGTATTATTAAGTAATAACTGTTTACTTAATTTCAACTTACTTATCTCGGAATGCAGGATTTGTAATTTAATTAATTTTACACATAACTTATTCAATAGGTAAGTAAAATAAGTTTTGTTTAAAATTAATAACTGGAGGGTTATTCGCGTTTGTTTTTTCGTTCGTTTAATGAATATTCGGATGGTTCTTACAGTTATATCTGACTTCAAGGGCCAATTTTTCGGTTTGGAATATTTGGTCTAGGTACCGTATTTAAACAATGATTTTATCAAGGGAATACAAGCTCGTAGTAAGAAACATCCAAATATTCATCAAACTAATGAAAAAATTATCGAGAATTCTCTTGAAAGATTCAATTATTGTAAAAAATAGGGTACCTCTAAAGAGTTAAGAAACGAGACCATCATTGCATCCAAAATACGTATTCAAAATAAAAGCTTACGCATCTATTCTCTCCAAACACAATAATTTGGTTTAATTTGATTTCCACATTACAGGGATAAGAACATAATCTACTTATTCTTATTACCCTAGCCGGCGCCGACTAAATGAGAACTGCCAAAAATAACGGTCAACAAATCCAATTCAAAAAAACTTCACAAAAACCATGTCCTATTGACCGTGACGCAACAATTGTTTGGCAGTTTGCCGAGAACCCTTGAGTCTTGTTGACTTCGAAATTTGAAAAAAGCGGGCAAGAGCGAGTATGAGTTGTATGCAAGGAGTTTCGTATCACTCTGTAATATTTATACTGCATGGGATAGAAGGTTACATGACTATTGTATGAGGGCTTCTTTAGTTTGTACTTTAATTATTTTTTATATTTGTTTTTATATGGAAAAAGATAAATAATAATAAATAAATAAATAATGCTGGACATTTCACACAACATCATCTAGCCCCAAACTAAGCAAAGCTTGTACTATGGGAACCAAATAACTTATATACTACTTATATACTTTTTGTTTGTAAATACATACATTTTATACATAGAAACACCCAGACCCAAGATAAATATGCAGATCATACAAACATTTATCCCGCGGCGGGGATTGAACCCGCAACCTTCTGCATCTCAAGCGGGCTTTCACCCACTGCGCCACAGAGGCCGTCAAAATGTCAAGCGTTATCTTATTACGGTTCAATAGAATGCTTATAACTGGTCAAACAAAATTTAGAATAATGGATAAAACAAGCCGCCTTTGGATACACCTACCATACTCACTCTGTGCGTGAATTATTACGAGTACCTAAAGAGTTATGTAACACATTACCAATATGTTACGGAACCCTAAAAGTCATAGCCCTTAAGTAGATCGACGAAGCTATTGTGAGCATTGTGTAATGCAGCGCAACGGATCGCCAAAAAAGTTTGACCGCAGCAAAGATATTTGAAGATTCGAGACGTTCCTTTGAGAATAGGTTGTACAAGCAGGTAGAACCCTTTTTGCACAATCCGTAATGGAGAAAAAAAGTCTGTTGTCGCCACACTAAGGACCTAACATGCCCAATTTCACGTCTGGTTGACCTCAATAGAAACACCTACTTGTGACTAATTTCTATCAATGCATTTCAAGATGAAATATTGTAGGCAAAACAAGTTACACATAAAATTAGGCATGAAATTGGTAGTCGTTTGCTAGAGATGTTTTTGATTGAAATGATGATGATGACGTGCAAAAATTATACAGGGTTATTTGTAAAACACCGGTAACCTCTCGGGACTGTATTACTGTAATCATAAACAACACAACACATTTCGGCCCCCGCCGCCCTAACCCCGCTCCCTTTGCTGTGTACTATCGCTTTCTTTTGTTTTGCATAGACTTCGTAACATTTAGAGCGTTCAATTTAAATATTTTTAGTTGTGTATAACAATCTGATGAAAAAAATTATAATGAATTTTTAAAAGTCATAGAACAAAAAGTTGTTCCTTTGAAGTACAATTCCGTTTCATTTTTGTTGGCTTTCCGCAAAAATCTTGAATGTGGGGTCAATAAGTTTATGGAAATTAGTATTTCTATGAAAAATATATATGGAAATTAGTAAAACTGTCTACAGACTCTAAAATATATTATGAGTATTTTGTCCATCTTGCATACTTGAAAGAATTCAATAAGGTCAAAGAGTAAAGACGTTATGAATTATAAAAAAAACTATCGAATCTATTGTCGATAGTTTTTTTTATTTGAAAACCAATAAAAACTAGAGCAGTGAATTGAGAATTAAGACTTGAATCGATTGTCCGAAATCAAAGTCTATTCGATTCATAGCGAGACCAATCGAATCACAATACAAGAATCGATATAGTTAAATAGCTATTTAGGTATGAATAGGGTATTTATCTATTTTTGGTGATAAATAACATGTTAGATTGCACACAGACAGAAACATGACAGGTATTTTGAAGCATATCATTCAATTTTTTTTTATTTATTGTTGAATTGAGTAAAGCTTTCCAATACCCATACATTACATATTATGCATAATTTATAATTATGCATTCTAATTTTATAATTAACTAGCTGACCCGCGCGACTTCGTCTGCGCATTATTAGGAACAAAGTGCAGGAGTTTTGAGTAAATCGAAATAACCAATGAGCGGCAATTTTTTTGAAGAAACATAAATCGAAACATTTTTTTTTTATAGCAAGAACTGTATGGTTTTGACTTTCAAAATCCATAATATAATTAGTAACTATTATTGCGTTATGTTTCTCTCAAGAATCCCATAGTAAATAGAGGGAGGGAAAATCTAACAGAGAAAATCTAACACAAACTATCTACATTCCAAATTTCATCTCAATCGGTTAAGTCGTCATGGAGATACGTGAAGACAAACATTCGCACACACAGACTTTCGCATTTATAATATTAGTAAGATTCTTGTGCAGCATGATTAGATCGGTAATTAGCTTGGTTTGTAGCATTTCGGATTCTTCTACCTAAATTGCTTCGTCTAATAGGAGGCATATCTAAAACACTGCACTAAAAACGATAATTTGTTTCGTGTATCAGTTGACAAAAGCAAACTCAGTAGAGTAGGTAACCGCGAAAATCCAAGAAAAACAACACTGACATTGACAGTTTGTTGTTGTTTCAACTTTTTTTTTTGTTTGTCTAACCTTTTTTCCTCTAACGATGTATTCTGTGCTCCAACCCGGCCGCGTTCGATCATCTTGAATTTGAACTTTGTTCAGCTGTAATAAAGTGCAAATTGACTCTTCGACGTTAGGAACATACCTACATTGTTTAAACAACAGTGAGTGCTTGTAATTTAATATGAACTTTATACAATGGCAATAAAGCGCAAATTGACTCTACGTTTTAGTTAGAAAACGTTTGTATGGGAAAAAGAAAAGGGCTGTTTTTAGGGTTTTACCGGCAATTATTCGAATTTTTCTCGCCGTAAAAACCATCTTTGAACTTCAACGAACATTTTAAAAAAAGAATTGGCCAAATTGGTCCAGGCGTTGTTGAGTTATGCGCTTACACAAATTCGCGATTCATTTTTATATTATAGAAGATAGAAGATAGATTCGAAATATTGAAAATTTTAAATACAGAACAAATACAATTTATTCGAATTGAACGCTTGTCTATGATCCAGTCTCAATAGCGAGTGCGATGTTATCGTTCGATAATTGAAAGTAAACTTCCTTTAAACATCGATACAAAACAATTAACCAGTCACGATGTATGAACAAAGAAGAAACGGAAGTCCGTCTTTTATTTTGAAAATGGAATGAGTATTGAATCTTCGATTTATTTTAAAAAAAGAACAGTGTCTGGGATTGATAAGCGGGAAGAGGATTTTGAAAGTTCTTATCAAGATTATATGTACTCGTATACATTTCTTCATTCAAAATGAGTGAGTAAAAAATTATGATACCTACTATGCTTGCAACTAAATCAAACAATAAAAAGATTTAAGATAAAAATACTAGAGTTTAAAACGCACCAAATGAACTACAAAACTTTTCCCTGCTCCCTCACAATTACAAGCAATTTCACTTCAATCCTTTACCAATAACCAATAACGCCCTTCGGTAGCCGATATCATTATTTTCACACGATCGTAGCGATTTCTGATCAATTTCGGATATCGGTTGCGGCCACAAATCATTAAAAAAATATTGAGTTTGAAAATTTTTGGTTCGAGCAAAAAAGTCGGCTTTCTTTTAAACAAAGGCGGGGCAACATCGCTTGGAAATTATGGCAATTTTGACACCTAACAAGTGCTAAGTTTTGAACTTGACTCTGTAATTTGGAGACGAAGGGTTATAAGTGTAAAATACATGACGCTACGTGCTCGGGAGCCGGTCGTTACACCTCGTCTGACTAATGATAGGTAAGTATAAATTGAGATATATCTAAATTTTAAGTATTTTAATCAAAAACATTGCAAAAATTGCAGCTGCATTAACTTTTTTTCTATGATGAATGGGTCGGCTCTTGACCACGAAACTAACATAGGCAAGAATGAGGTCTACGATGGAGCGAGCCTACCCAGAAGGGGCCTATTAACTCTCTTCTTGAAATCAACAGGGTCATTAGCTCAGCGGATTAACAGCAAAATTCAAATAAAATTGAAATTTAATGTGGAAAAGCAATTTTTTCTAGCTAGTATGATTTGATAATGAGCGTTACCAACTTGTAACGCGAAGAGTTCTATGTCTAACGTCTTGTCCAGGGAAAGATTGAGGGTACAAGGCCACGAGGTAGATCTCCAATAAGATGGACGGACCAAGTCAAGGAAGCACTGGACAGACCCTTAAATGAGTGCACCAGAAAGATCACCATCAGACACGAATGGCGCAGAATTGTGAAGCGAGCCACACAAATCATGACCTGACGACCACGACCACTCTGTCAAGAGTGAAACGACTGAGAAGATACGTTGTTTCTATGTGTGCTCGGGATCGATCCAAGGACGAATAAGCGCTCATCATCGCTTACGCACACAGAAACAAATCTACACACAGTTAAACGTGACCCGCCGTCATGAGATGTGAACTGTAAGATCATAACGTCTCATGTTTTATAATATCCACATTCTGCGAGTCATTCTCTTTTAATGACGGATCCAATCTAATTTCTGATCTAGCGCTCTGTAATTTTAGTAAAAAACCACCGGTTTTGATAGGCGATCTTGAGGGAAAGTTGTTGGAGATGGGTTATGGTTTTGAAAACTAAATTCTAATAATAAAGTATTTTTTAACGATGTGTAAAAATAAGTAAAGATGATAGTAAATGAATTAGAAAAACGTAAAAACGTAAACAGGGTCACGACTGTATCCCAAGGCGCGGTTAACATTCTCTCCGGTCCTTTTTATTCCAGATCCTTTGAAGATGTCTATGGGGGTAGTCAGAGGCATGTACAAATACATATTTGATACATGCCCACATCTTGCAGAAGTTAGTATTCCCTACGTGGAAGGTTGCAAGCCCATCGCCGCCTATAAGAATACTAACTGGTTTCCTCACGATGTTTTCCTTCACCGTTCAGAGCTCGTGTTAAAGCGCATATACATTTTGCGAAACGCAAAATCCACTGATTGATCCACGGCCGGGATTCGATCCCACGACCTTCGGATTGAAAGTCGAGGTACAACCCCATTCGGCCAATAGAAGATGCAATTATACCACAACAAGAGCTTTGCTTTCATTAGTTGAAGATGGAAAGGTATCCAGAGACATAAAACATTTTGTGGTTTAATGCTCACATATAATAATAATAGTAATTACTCTTCCTGAATGCATTTCTATAGTGTTGAAGGGATAGTAGCCGGTATGTGTCCATCATATAATGTCAAAAAGACCTCTGTATGTTGGCCTCGGGCCCATGCATGTCAGTCAAAGGTCCGGGATTCCATAGTCCCGAGATGTTGAACTGACAAACAAAATAATGCTGGACTTTTTCACACAGCATCATCTAGCCCCAAAGTAGATAGATAGATAGAAGATAGAAAATACTTTATTGTACACCACATGGACATTACAAAATACAAACAAAGATACAAGAAAACATTTAAAGCGAAGTACAATGGGCGGTCTTATCGCTGTGAGCGATTTCTTCCAGACAACCCTAGGATGAACTGGATTAAAGGAAGGCAAAAAGGCGGTGTAAATAAAATATGTTTATAAAAACAAATAAATAAATAAATATATACCTACTATGTACGAATAACTTTAATATATAAATACATTAATCCTAATAAATAAGTATTCAAACTAGGAACCCACACAATAAAACTAAAACAAAGTAAGCAGAATATAACTTGAAGACTATACAGGAAATCATTACTCCGAATCCATACTAGAGCTTCGGAACTATGATCTCTGGATTAATAGGAAGGAATCATTTTTTTACAAATACAAAAAACAGTAGCAAAAATGAGAAATTGCCGATTGCTCAGCAGCCATTATCCCACTATATAATTTAAAAGTAAGCCTATGATTAAGAAACTCCTACCTGTTAAATTAAATTAGACTTTTTAAGGGCAACTTCGAATTAACGAATTAAAAAAGAAACATTGTAACGGACTCTTCGATTATTGAGGCTAGTGTTAATGGTTTTTGAGATTATTTTACTCGACAGCGGGGGAGGAGTGTGTTTAATAATGTTTAATTCAGTGGGTTGGGGTTACTACTAATCTTCTGTGTGGGTATTAGTAGTCTTGTATTAAAATAATAAATAAATAAATAATGCTGGACTTTTCACACAGCATCATCTAGCCCCAAAGTAAGCAGAGCTTGTGTTATGGGTACTAAGATGACTGATATACTACTTATATACTTTTTTTTGTAAATACATACATATTATACATAGAAACACCCAGACCCGAGACAAATATTTGTAGATCATACAAACATTGGTCCCGCCGCGGGGATCGAACCCGCAACCTTTTGCGTCGCAGGCGGGCCTTCGCTCACTGCGCTATAGAGGTCGTCAAATAAGTAAAAGGAAGTATGCTTTATTCAATTTGCATTCAATTCTGAAATTATCACCAAAAAACCATAGTAGCCCCCCGCCCCTTGTTTGCAGTTTGGACGAAACTAGTCCTGTCAAAAAAACCCGTATCTGTAACGAGGACTGATTCAGTCCTTTCCGTTTGACCTCCATTTTATCTGTATCTTTTGCCTACTCTATGTTCTCAAAGTTGCCAGTGGGTAGAAATATAATGGTATTTAGTCAGCATTTGACCTCACTCTGCCTGGTGTTAAGCAATAGTGGGTCTAAGGGGCATGCTTTCCTAGAAGAAACCTATTTACTCTTGATTTGAAGACCCCTATGGTGTAGGTACTTTTCGGGAAATATAGAGCCCGGTAATGAGCTCCACAATTTCACAGTGCGTATGGAAAATGTAGAATCAAAATGCTTTTCAACAGTGTTGGGTTCGTAACCATTAATATACAGGGTGTAAAAAGACAACTACCGAAAACTGAGGGGTTGCAATCAGACCATGATTTTACATATTTATTGAAAAAAAAAACGCAAAAAAATTTTACTTAATCTAGTCATTTTATGTTATTTTCGGTTATTTACTACTATTAGAACATAATAAGACCATACCTACCTGATAATTTCATTTATTAAAGAACACAGTTAAAACTTAAAATCCAGCATTCTACGTAAAACAAAGCGCCCAGAACATACGCAAACAGCAATCTTCAAACGCTGTTTTCTCCGGATATAATGATTTTTTCGGTAAATCCTTTTGGATTTGGTTGTGTGTTGAGATGCTGTACCTACCCGTTTCGGCTTCGGTAGACGTCTTTTTACACCCTGTATAAGTAAATAATGTCAAACATATTCACTTAAAATCATCTAACTCATGCAAGTAGAGCTTGATAGTGGAATGGGAACCATGACTGATATAACCTATTCTAATGTACATTTATTTAACAAAACGAATTCTACCTTCAAGTTCTTCTTAGAATATTCTAAAATTCTTACATAATATCAGTTGGCTTGGCCACGTTCTGCGTATGGGGGACGAGAGAAGTGCCAAGAGAGCGTTCTGGGGCCGTCCGGTCGGTCGCAGGCCGGTTGGTCGCCCCAAGTACCGATGGAGTGACCGGACGGAAGCTGATCTGCGGGATCTACAAGCCGACAATTGGCAGGAAACTGCATTGGACAGGAACAAGTGGCGAGTTCTCGTATCGGAGGCCAAGACTCACTTTGGGTCACTGCGCCAAAGGAGTAAGTAAGTATCAGAAAAAGATCCATCAAAATAAGTAAAAAGAACCCCATGGTATTGATAATAATACTGATAAGAATAACTTATCGGACGTGATTGCGCAAAGGTATGGCACGGAAACTACTAGCTTCAGTTGAACAGTGATTTCTTGAAGATAATAGACCGTCAAAATGACGACGTAGATTTTACGTAGTTAGCAAAAATTATATGACAACTTTCTTTATTTATTAACATAATAATATAATTGACGTATTGAATTGTTTGTTGAGTCCATTTATAGACAATTTTTACAAGTGTAATCTAAAATTTGAAATTACGCAACGAATTAGTACATAAATGTGTTTAAATTACTCATTCACTTCATAAATCGCCTTAAAAAGCTCTTAATATGGTTTTACTCTCAATTGACAATAAAGATTAAAAAAAAATATATTATCCATAAACTTTTACAATACAAGTGGCCGATGGACCAAGCACTAGGTCTAACGTGTTCGATAATTTATTTCTCTCAAAAATTAAAAAAATCGTTGTACAGGGTAGGTAAAGTCGAATATAGACGACCCTTCATTCTTCCCCACCAGTAGAGATAGATTAGTAGGGGCATGTGAAACTGCTGGAGAACTCAAGTAGCAATTTACTTTCTAGACCTGTGCCGTGTTTCACGAAACACAAGTCTATTATTCTCCAAGATTTTATTCCCTTAGGCCTGTTGGAATCGCGGTCGCAATCTCAGTGCGGCACAATCTTGCAAATATTTATCGTGTGTCAATACAATATGCCAAAAGAGAACGCTTATTATGGTTTTTACAAATGTGAGAGTGCTGCGGGCTTCTGATTGGTGCAAGGTATAAAACACATAGACAGTTCAAGAATATTAGCGATTAGACCAATTTTACTAATACTGCAAGATAGATCGCAATCTATAGGTCCATCCAAAGGTTGTCTTGAAGAGATCGCTTTTAGCGATATGACCACCCAGTGTACCTACTTGTTATTTTGTGTTCCTTTTATGCTTTTTCTGTGTACAATAAAGTGTTTATCTATCTATCTATCTATCTCTGTGGCGCAGCGGGTTCGATCCCCGCGGCGGGATAAATGTTTGTATGATCTGCAAATATTTATCGCGGGACTGGGTGCTACTATGTATAATATGTATGTATTTACAAACAAAAAGTATATAAGTAGTATATCAGTTATCTGGTTCCCATAGAACAAGCTTTGCTTAGTTTGGGGCTAGATGATGCTGTGTGAAATGTCCAGCATTATTTACTTATTTATCTATCTATAGTGAGATTTGACTGCCTTGACTTGAACACTTAAACGTACCACGCTAATAAACACAAAATAATGTATTGTTCCTGAGGGACAGCCCGTATGGAAAGCAATAACGTAAGCGAAGCCGCGGCCAAGTGTTCATAATAATCATCATCATTATCATTTCGATACTTCGATGCAGCGTGAAGCGCGTTTAGATCTTTTGTATGAAACAATACCGAAATAGATTATTTATTCTCCTTTTAAAATGTTTTATTAAATTCACAACGTAGGTTCTTATTGAAAACTTATCTTAAGAAGGAATCTTATTCGTCTACATTATTCTATCATCATCATTATCAGCCCTATGCTGGACATAAGCCTCTTCCCTAAATAAATCGTAAATCGTAAGTTAGGCATAATTTTAGGTTTAATCGTGTGTGTAGTGTTTAAGTGTCTAGGTAAATAAAAATATTTTCTTTCTTTTTTTTCTTTCTTTCCCTCAAACGGCCCTGTGCTGATCTTATCCAAGTCTTTCCCTCTATGGTTTCTATGTCGTCCACCCATCTGGTTGCTGGTCTGCCCTGGCTCCTAGCCATTATTCCATCTCAAACAATTTCCCAAGCACTACAACGTTGTGTGTAGGCATGTTGCATCGATCGAAGATATTATTTTGGTCCTACCAAGTCTTACTAATATTTTGTTTCGCTTAAGACTTGCACCTCTTTCACTCTCGTTAGTGAGGAGTTACAGCGTATTGTCCGACACAATGGAAGGTGGGCTCGCCGCCGGCCGCGTCTAAACATCTGACGATACGGTATTCAGTTTTCGGGAATTGAGTAACTGGTATTACAGCAGATGCTTTGAAATTGCTGTTTCAATTTTGAGGATTACCCTGAACAGTATTGGATAGTGCCAAGTTTTAATCTGAAAGTCGGATCCTTGCATCAAACATGTTTGGACAAATTATAGTAGTAAGAGTATTTTCATTGACGACCACTGTGACACAGAAGGTTGCGGGTTCGATCCCCGCTAGGGCATAGATGTTTGTATGATCTTCAAAAAATTATCTTGGGTGTTTCTATGTATACATACATACATTCATAAAGTCACGCCTCTTTCCCAAAGGGGTAGGCAGAGACCACGGATCTCCAGTCGCTACGATCCTGACACACAACTTTCGCCTCATTCACTCTCATTACATTCTTCATACATGCTCGTCGGTTTAGGGTACTTTTGACCTGGCCCTTCTCCAAAATGTCGCCAATTTGATCCAAGAAGGTTCGCCTAGGTCTTCCCCTTCCAGCTGTCCCATGCACACTCGCCTCATACACTTGCTTTGTCAAACGATTGTCATCCATCCTCTCTACATGCCCAAACCATCTTAACATACCTTTCTCGATCCTCAACACTACATCTTCTTTCACTCCACACTGTTCCCTTATCAAACTATTTCTCACTCTATCATTCAACGTTACCCCACACATATACGCAACGCTCTCATTTCAACAGCATTCACTCTACTCTGATGTTTTTTCTGCCACACCCAACTTTCACTTCCATACATCATATTATATATTTCCAAAAAAAAGTATGCAAGTAGTATTTTTTTTTTTTTTTTTTTTTTTTTTAATTAGTGTCTAAATATCATTATTAAACCCTAATAATATTACAATCTGGCCAAGTAGGCCAATGAGTAATTTTTCTCTGACATAGTTTTATACAGAAAAATACAACTAAGAATGTGTCCAATGGCACTTTTCTTACTGTCTCTAGTTAAGGAGAAGACACTTTGTTCTTGTGTTCTTTAAAATACACTTAACACTTTAATATTTACACTACACTAACTCAAACGGCTTTGTTCGTTTGAGTCTTCTCACTATGTCCGTGTTATCGAGGAGCTGGATAGCCTCGACGTTCACATGGTGATGAAGTCTTTTTTCGTGAGCTTCTGCGTATTTCTTAATAATTTTATCAACGAAGTCTATTTTAAGGTCCCGGTGCAGATCTTCGTTCCTTACGTACCAGGGAGCATTCACAATATCCCGGAGTACTTTATTTTGGAATCGTTGTATGATCATGATATTACTTTTTTTGGTACAGCCCCACAGCTGTATACCATAAGTCCATACTGGCATCAGGACTTGTTTGTACAGTATCATCTTGTTATGCACTGAGAGGGCAGATTGTCTTCCAAGGAGCCAGTGCAACTGTCTGTAGCGCAGTTCCAACTCCTCTCTTTTTTTCTTGACGTGAGCCTTCCAGCGTAGCTTTGCGTCAAGCGTCATACCCAGGTACTTGGCTGTATTTTCATATGGTATACGCTTGTGGTTTATGAATACAGGATGATATTCTTCCTTTTTATTTGTGAAGTTTATGTGGATAGACTTCGATTCGTTGAGGTTGATCCTCCATTTCTTTGTCCAGTTATATACTCTGTTGACAGCTTTTTGAACTTTTTCTGCCGCTTCTTCATGAGTTCTGCCAACGGCCATAATAGCGGTGTCGTCAGCAAAGGTCGCGATGGTATTGTTTTTTAGTTCGGGTATGTCACTGGTATATAGAAGGTAAAGGACCGGACCTAATACGCTCCCTTGTGGCACCCCAGCTTTTATTTCTTTAATTTCAGAGTAGGCTTCTTCTTGCCGTATTCTAAAAACTCTGTCTGATATGTACGATTTTAGAATATCGACATAGGGCTTGGGAAGAGTTTTTTTTAATTTTATTACAAGGCCTTCATGCCACACTTTATCAAAAGCCTGCGCTACATCTAAGAACACGGTAGAGCAGACGTTTTTACTCTCTAATGTTTTTTCTATGATATTTGTGATTCGATGGACCTGGTCAATGGTTGAATGTTTCTCCCTGAATCCAAACTGATGCTCGGGGACGAGGTTTTTGGCGTCTATTATAGGTTTTAATCTTTTGAGGAGAAGTTTTTCGAACAGCTTTGATATGATAGGCAGTAGGGAAATCGGTCTGTATGATTTTACGTCATAGGGCGACTTTCCTGGTTTTGGTATCATTATTACTTCGGCTACTTTCCATAAATCAGGCACATATTTTATCCTTAAAGAAGCATTGATGATATTAGTTAGCTTGACTATGGCTTTTTTTGGTAGGTTGTGCAAAATTTCACCTGAAATAAGATCGAATCCTGGCGATTTCTTTGGGTTGATGTTCTTATGAATTTCACTTCGGACCTCTCTAGGGGAGACTGGTGGTATATATAGAGCTTCGTCTAAAATATCATATTCCGTCTCTTCTATGTTATGTATTGGACCTTCATTTGGTGTAAATATTTTTTCTAAATGCTCTGCAAATCTTTTAGCTTTATGTTCATTACTGACGGCCCATTTCCCGTTTTCCTCTTTTAGTGGAGGGATTTGAGTCATTGGCCGTTTCAAGTTTTTAGTAGCTTTCCAGAGCGAGTAGTTGGTTTTGCGATCATTGGTAAGCTTTTGTAGGTAAGAGGTGGTTTGGCTTTCGTTGAAAGCTTGTATCTGTAGTATAACATGCAAGTAGTATAACAGTTATCTGGTTCCCATAGTACAACCTTTGTTTAGTTTGGGGATAGATGATGTTGTGTGAAATGTCCAGCATTATTTATTTATTTAAACTATGTAGTTTGCATTCTAATAGGAGTGTATGGAGTTGCAACCTGTCATGTATGGAATGCTTAGTTGTTGGCTGCTAAAAATTTAAGGCATGTATAAAACATGTATCTAGTTAGATCTCTTAGACTTACCGTGAATACAGTATTCACGTGATCATGTTAAAAGTTTCAAATCTAAAATTTATAATTATAATATAATATTATAAAGAAGAAAAATTGTTTGTTTGTATGTTTGAATTCTCTTCCTCTGCTCCGAATCTACTTGACCGATTTGAAAAATTCTTTCACCATTAGAATCTTGCATTATCCCTAATGAAGATAGGCTATATTTATCCCAGGAAAGTGAAGTTTTCCCGAGGGAACGTGGGAACACCGCGACGAACAGCTAGTATTAATTAATCTTGAAAATTTTAAAATTATAAAACGTATTCAAAAAGTTCACATTGGCATTTAAAATTGTTTTAATCATAGTTCAAAGATACGGAATACTTATGCGATCGATAGCGCTACAATTGGAGCTGCGCCGGACTCACGCGCCGATATGGAGATATTCTGATCATGCGCACTGATAACGAATGATTGCCGATTCAGTTATACTTATAAGCAAGTATGTATACGAATATTTAATGTGTTTATAAATAACTAGCTGTCCATCGCGGTTCCTCAGAAAAACTTCACTTTCCTGGGATAAAATATAGCCTTTGTTCATCAGGGATAATGTAGGATTCTAATGGTGAAAGATTTTTCAAATTGGTCCAGTAATTTCGGAGCCTGTTCAATTCAAACAAACAAATCTTTCCTCTTTACAATATTAGTGTAGATAATCAGAATAGTTCAAACCATCAGGTCCACGGTAGCCAAAAAACAGAGATAAATAGAGAAAGGGAAGAGAGTCCTTTTGCCCTGCAGTGTCCCAATTCAGGCTCTTATAAATAATAAATAAACCTTGAAACCCAAAGATTCGGTCACAATAGGATCTTGAGTGATTCTTTTTCTTAGAGGGTCAGAGGCACGTCAATATCCAATTTGGCTTATTGCATTCCAAATAATCAGGCTGCAAGACCATTGCTTCCTATTAGAATAAATAAACCTTAAGTTTCCTTTCGCAGTAAATGCTTAAATGTTCTGAAACGAAAAATCCATTGGTAACGGTTCGAACCCCCGACCTTCGGATCGAAAGTCGAAGCATTACCAAAACAACGGTTCCTTTAACTTCTAATTACAAGCTATTCTTTATCCAGTCAGAAAACCTGTTAACGTAGCCTATTATCCCGCAAAATAGTCTCAAACGAGCCTATATCGCAATATCAAATTGCACTACCGAGAAAAACAATATAGTTGGAACTCCGATCGGATCGCCGTAGAAGGCTTGATGCAGGTCTTCGGTAAGACCCGTTTGACGATCGATCGGTAGATTAATCGGCCGATTAAGTGGGCAGCTCAACTTTTGCATGACTACTGGGTTTTCAGAGCAAGAGTTATGGACATCTATCTACGTGCCTTGTTTTCCTGACCTCTCGAGTACGGTAAACGGTACGTAGTTTGAAGTTAGTCGGTATATTGATTGTGTTCGTTGCTTCTTCCCGCTCAAATGACTGTATGGATTTTTTTTTATTAAATAGATCCTCAGCATTTGACCTCACTCTGCCTGATGATAAGCAGTAGTGAAATAAATAAAAAGTAGTATTTAGATATAGAAAATGATGGGGGAGACCTTTGCCCAGCAGTGGGACAGCATAGGTTAGAAAAAAATTTTTGATAAATATAAGTTGTGACAATAGTTCATACCCTGAATTTATACATTATTTACACTTCGGAGGACACACATTGAAACTTCAGTTAAGTCAAGAGCTCGTGTTAAAGTGCATATAAATACAAAACGAAAAATCCATTGATGCATGGCCGGGATTCGAACCTACGATTGAAAGTCGAGGCACAACCCCATTCGGCCAACATGGCTCTCTTTGCTATTCATACAAAGTTACTAAACGTTTGTGTATGCAAAATATTGATGTAAAAAATAAACCACAAGTTCCAGTATAAGTGCTGGCGTGTTCAAAGATTCGCGTGACTGCAAAACTGGTAAAGTAGGTAGTTCATATACGATTCCGATCAATCGGAATTGAAATTTTAATATGAAATACCTTCTCTAGATTGGTTTTCATGATTTCAATTTTTGAACATTATTACTATGAAACCCATCATTATTCGCACGACTCATGGATTATCTTTTTTCGTTGACCTATTCTATCTTTTATCAATACCAACTTCAAAAGCTTGTATCTCAAAAAGTATTGAATTATTGTATTATCGGCCACTGTAGGCTTGCTGTCAGTCAATCAATGTAAAAAAGCATACGTCATGGCTTAGCTTGGGTCTTTCTGATAGGTAGGTTATTTGTTAATTGAGATAGATTCCTCAATTTATCTAATTCACTGGCCCCTTACCATGGCGTTTGTCTAGGTACCAGAGAATAGAAATAAATGACAGTAATGACATAAGAGTGTGGATAAAACGAGTAAAATAGTAACTTTTTTCCACTTTCTACGCGTTTTATCCACACTATAATGTCATTATTGTCATTACTTTCTATTCTCTGGTACCTAGACAAACGCCATGGTAAGGGGGCTGGTTAAGGGGTGGTTCAAACGCAAACGCTCAAAATTTTGGTATAAGTCAATCGACTTGAAATTGGCATTGTTGGATTTAAATTATTATTCCCAAGAATCAGGCTGTAAATATATCCGAAGGTAGTTGTATTTATCATTTATGTGTATCCCTACTTTAAATAAGTAAGGCGATGAAGTGATAAATATGTTTATTGATGATCATCGGCGTATTAACGTACCTGTATCACTTTTAATCGGATTTTATTGTAAAATAAACTTTATTGCATAGCGGCAAAATAAAACATGTTTTGTGATTATAAAAATATCATTAAATAATGCATTTCAGATTATTACACCTGACTTGAGAAGCTGGTACATTCAGATCGCATTAGTATTGGCAAAGTATTGACTTTAAAAACATTTGAGTGTTCATTTGGATTCTTGGATTGGGTGTTCGTAGATAATAATTTTTAAGTACTGTGAGTAACAATATCAATGAGTGCATTGTTGGGTACCTTTATTAATATTTTTTTGCCGATCAATACTGCCAATGAACATTGAAATCTCGTTTATTCGAGTTCTTATTGATTCAATGCATAGGGTAATTTTCTTCTCACAACAGAGTGACTCTTCGTAATTGATAGTTTTATTATAATCTGTGGTATTAATTGCCTGCAGCGAGTGTCGGCGCACGTCCGATCCGTGCCAATGACAAAGATTCAATGGCAGATATGAGCGCATGCTTTGATCAACAGTTCGACGACCAATCAAAATGCTCGTGGGAATTTTAAATATAGAACTGTTTTGAGTGAAATGAAAGATTGACGCCTCGTTAATATAATGACATTAATGAAACGATGGACAGTGTGACGGCAACGGTTTGATTGGTATAAGATGAGTGAAGATTTTCTTCATACTCATACTCTTAGGCAATTTTTAGATTATAAAAGAATATAATATTCAATAATATATTATATAAGAATATTATTAGATTTCGAAGGAGAGAGATGGTTGGAGAGATATGGGGGAGACCTTTGCCCAGCAGTGGGATTGTATAGGTTAAAAAAAAAAAAAAAAAAAAAAAAAAGAATATAATAGAATACATTTTATTTGGTACTGACACACGCAAGACAAGGGACAATGAACAAAATAGGAATATAAAAAAATTCCGAATTCGCAAACTAAAGAGCAAGAACATGGTTTTAACAGGGCACTTCTTTAGATATTAAAAATGGATATTGAAAACCTGACAATTTGATGGAAGGAAGGTAGTCAACACGGTAAAGAACCTTTATCACAGCGTTTCCCGCCGCGCGCCCGTTGACGATTCAAAGAATACACACGTAGTTGTTTAAGTTCTCACTTCTGTTGGCACTCCCGGAGTGCCACTTATTTTTTTTCTCGGCTCGGAGTTTCCTCCAAGGCAGACAAAAAAAAGCGAGGCTATCAACTTTTTTTAAATATTATCGTGATCCTATTTTTTATTACCTACGTCACCAAATATACCACAATCATTCAATATTCGAATAACTTCAAGTATGTAATTAACTCAAACCGAGCTATAGACTAGTCGTCGGTCGATGTCCGCGATACAGTTTTTTCTCTCGATATTAAATGCTGTCTTTGCAATATAAGGAGTGGGTATTCGGTATGCACCCTACGATTTTTATTTTCACTATACAATTCGAATACCATGCGATAGAGATGGGAAAAGTCCGGTTTTATCATACAATACTTATTAAAAATCTTTGGCTCCAAGTGAAACGAAACACATTAGGTACATAAACTGAATATCCAAGGCACGGTAGATCTTTAATTATTTTCTCTTATAGATATTTTTTAGAGAACTCGAGTCAGAAACACATCGAAATTCATTTTTTGATTATGGCCATAATGCAAACTCTTTAAACCAACAGAATATTATTATTTTTTTTGCTTTTTGTGTTATCATAATGATGCATCCCTAGATATCGTCAGCATAT
This sequence comes from Epirrhoe alternata, assembly GCA_963565295.1. Classification (NCBI taxonomy): domain Eukaryota; kingdom Metazoa; phylum Arthropoda; class Insecta; order Lepidoptera; family Geometridae; genus Epirrhoe; species Epirrhoe alternata. The sequence continues at coordinate 1,981,336 of OY751381.1, read as the reverse complement.
TTTTTCGCCTGTTGCATTGTTAAATATTACAGTAATTCCCAAAAAAACGAATCATTTGATCTTTTCAGCACATAGTTATCACTTTGCCGGCTTTTTTACAAAAAAGCCGTCTTTTATTTATATATTGTCAGCCAACTCTACACACAGTAGCATTCCGAAAAAGGTTATAGAATTACCAGCACTTTGAGTTATAAAATAGGTTGTCGGGTATCGATCTTGGCATTTCGTTCAAGGATGCTTTGTGGAAATACTTGATTGATATTTATAGATCAATAAACTAACATTATTTATTGAGAAAGTGGAATGAATTGTGACATTCTTAGGGGGGCTGCCAGATGAGCCTCACAGGTGATGTTTGCAGAACTGGTTTCATGAGTTTAATGCCACCTACATATGCAGTTTGCATTTCATACGTGACAGGTTGCAAGCCCATCACCTATTAGAATAACTGGATTTCTTTATTTTCGCCGATCGAGATAAGAATTGCATAATCAATTTTCCGAAATATAATAATAAATAAATAATGCTGGACTTTCCACACAGCATCATCTAGCCCCAAAGTAAGCAGAGCTTGTGTTATGGGTACTAAGATGACTGATATACTACTTATATACTTTTTGTTCGTAAATACATACATATTATACATAGAAAACGCCCAGACCCGCCGCGGGGATCAAACCCGCAACCTTTTGCCTCGCAGGCGGGCCATGAGATTCGTACCCACTTGCAGATTGAAAACCAAGGCACTACTCAGCCAAGACCTTTTAATTTTCTTATTCCCATTAATTCCATAGAATCAAACTATTGCCGTAGAGCTATAATTATTGGCTGGTAATTAACGTTGCAAGCTGCTCAAGTTCGTTCACACTGCCACGCGACCTACCAAGGTCGTCACTTGGAGTGCTTCGTTAACCGACTGCAAAGCGAAGGGTGTGTGTTTTGCGGTTTGATAAGCTACCAACATGCTACTACTTTTATGACATTGTTTTGTGTTGTGTATATGTAACTAGCTGACCCGGCAAACATTGTGTTGCTATGTAAATTATTTTAAGTAAATATTTTGGTAGACAAATAAAAATTACTAATTGTAAGTGTGTGAGGATGTGGTATCAAACTGAAAGAGAAAAATAAATCAAAAATCATCTTTACCATAAATGAGTACCCAAAATGGGTGTAATAAATAAATAATGCTGGACTTTTCACACAGCAGCATCTAGCCCCAAAGTAAGCAGAGCTTGTGTTATGGGTACTACATGACTGATAACTTTTGTTCGTAAATACATACATATTAATATAGAAAACACCCAGACCCGAAACAAATATCTGTAGATCATACAAACATTTGTCCCACGGCGGGGATCGAACCCGCAACCTGATTGTAATAGTGAGCCTGGTTATATTTTCAAGCATTAAGATGCTACTGTCTCTGTGGGCAGTGGAATGAATGAAGTGGTCGCGTGGTGTTGGCCACGCGACCTAACAAGGCCACTGCTTGTTCGGCTTCGATGCCCTTTTTGTTTTATCTTTCCACTTTGTTTGCGCAATGTTTTTACCCTATTTTTCCATTCAACAATGTATGTTTATTTTATTATGTTTTAATTTTTACTAAGATATTTTTTACTTCAAAGGTACTGACTGAAATAGTTTGTAGATGAGTTTACTGTCTAAGTAATGTGCAATGTTTTTTTATTGTTTTATTCTTCAAAATACGCCTAAACAATAGCTTGTTGTTTTTTTTATAGAGGACCTTATGATATATAATAAGATAATAATATATCATTGTTATCACATTTATAATTTGTTAAGTGCTATACCACACTTGGGTTTATATCTCATTGAGAAATAAAAAGTCTTTTCAACATTTTCTTATCACATTTGTTTATTTATCATAAAATCCTAATTAAATTAAATTATATGTATAAATGAGCTAGATCAGTTTTTGGCGGAATGGAGGGATGTTGCTGGTGACCGGGATGTCTGGAGGGAGTGGGGGGAGTGGGGGGAGGCCTTTGCCCAGCAGTGGGACACTGATGGCTGAAATAATTATAATAATAATATGTATAAAAATGTATAAGACAATTAATTATCTAAACAATTATAAGTACATACATACATACATAAAGTCACGCCTCTTTCCCAAAGGGGTAGGCAGAGACCACGGATCTCCAGTCGCTACGATCCTGACAATATAAATTATAAAACAATACAATTATAAGTAATGGTTAATAATGATAAATGATTGCCTACATCTGTCAGAAATGTTGTACAAAATAAAACAGAGATGAAACAAGTAAAGCTATGCAGTTTTTTAATAAAATCAGCCTAATAAAAAACTCTAGTTTAGTTCTATTGATTGTCCATGTGTGTACTAGTTTTTAAACAATTAGTATAATTATCGGATGATTTGCAGGTGCAGGTCCATATGTTGACGAGCTAATTGTCAGGTAGATGAGCAAAAACTATCGATATGGAGAAACGAGATGTAGTTCGTTCTATATTAGTTCGTTCTATTCGTTCATTCTTTAAAATATCTACCTTCCAATTTATTTCACACTATCTGTCCGTCGCAGTTACCCGCGGTCCCTCGGACAAACTTCACTTTCCCGGGATAAAATATAGCCTATGTTCATCAGGGATAATGTAGAATTCTAATGGTGAAAGAATTTTTCAAATCGGTCCAGTAGTTTCGAAGCCTATTCAATTCAAACAAACAAACAAATATTTCCTCTTTATAATATTAGTGTAGATTTGGTTATAAATTTTATTTATTTTAATAAGCTAAATAAGGAATTGGAATGAATTTTTTTTTCTCGTGTGGACTCTTTCTTTGTAAAAATCATGTAAGAGAAACATTCCTACATTTTTCTGAAGTAAAAGTTCCTCAAGTAATTTACAAGCCCATCGCACTTATTTGAATACTAAATTACTAATTAGGTACAGTCCATGTAATATTGTACAGTCTATGCTGTTAAATTGATTTAGAATAGAAATAAACTCTACATTGATCTCTCTACAGTGAAGTTTTACGTCTACTTTTTTACATTTTCTCCTATAATAGTTTACTAGTTTCTTCGTGAGGCTTTGCTTGCGTGGTTCCTACATTTTGAAGCTTTTATGCTATTCCAGTTCACTACTACTTTTTTCAAGTTTCATCCAAATCGGTTCCCTGGTTTAGGCGTGATTGAAACACAAACATCCAAACATACTCACAAACTTTCAAATTTATTATATTACTCGTAGTTTTATTGGATAGTAGGATTCTGTTTTGATAGAATTAAGGTCGGTCTACACTAGCCGGTTTTGCAACCGCAACGAAGTTTTGAATAAACCATCTGTAGTTTAGAATTGCAACCACAAGACCCTTAGCGCCGGCTCCTGACGTTATCGTCTGAGGCGTCAAACAGCAAAAATGGTCGTCACTCAGGATTTTGCAACAGTATTATACCATTGCGCTGGTATTCTGTGACGCCAGAGTAAATGCATAATTTGATTTATTTATATTCTAAGAAATATTCTTGTTTATCACATATTTCAAAAACACAGCACGAATGATAGAGACCAGCTGAACTGTGCTCATTGACAGTTATTTAAGTCTATTGATAGCAAAACGCGCTACAAAAAATGTGTAGAACAAGCCTACGTCCGTTTTATATTAAAGTGGCAATCTTAATATGAAAAACGGACGTGAATAATTACGCACTAGAGTATTAAGGTACCCATTTGTGCACATCCTAGGATTAATTGCTTTGAGGCGCCTGATAATGTAATAAAAAAGTTTGTAACACGTTATTTTTAGTGGACTTTAAAATAATTGTTACGTCAATACATTTTTTCACGGTACGTACACTGCACTGTGTTTTTTTGTAAAAATTATAAAAGTATACTTTGTATTTGTTTTCATTTATTTATTCTTTGTCTTGTTGTAAATCTTATATAATGTTATGATAAAAAAACCTTAATTTACTAACTTGTTTTTTTTAAGCTTGAGTGCTTAGCCAGTTATGGTTTCTGATTTATATAATACTAGCTGTCCGCCGCGGTGTTACCCGCGATCCCTCGGGATAACTTCACTTTCCCGAGATAAAATATAGGCTATGTTCATCAGGGATAATGTAGGATTCTAATGGTGAAAGATTTTTTCAAATCGGTCCAGTAGTTGCGGAGCCTATTCATTTCAAACAAACAAATCTTTCCTCTTTATAATATTAGTATAGAAAAGGATAGGGTAAAAGCCGGTACTTACAATCTTTGTAGCATCACGCATAAGGCATCAGAAAGCTTCGTTGCACTGTATAAATAGCATTATATTAATCCTAACGCCTATAAACTGGTTGCAATAATTTGCATGTATATGGTTCTTCGGCTAATAGATGTCTAAGCGACAGCTGGCAACTGGTTCGGTTTAGCATAGCCGACCGCATCCACCTCACACGACTCAAATAGAAATAAAACTATGGAGATGATGTTATGAAAACTTGCATTATTTTTCTTGATTGTCAACGAAAACAGAGAGTTGGCCACTGACTCATACGAACTTAGTTACGACTGCTACAATCCTTATGTAGATTTAGATCCCCAAGGTTGCTTTCAGATCAAGGTACTTAATGATTCTTTGATATAAGTTGTCTTTTTAAACTTATTGTTGTAATAATAGAAAATAATTCGACTAATATCTAAATTGTCTCATTGATCATACAGGCACATTACAGGCCCCTTTTTGGCACAAGTTCAAATTTGATTGGTGTAAAATGCGCCAATATCTTTTCAACCTTAAGCCTCCTCCAGGTATATACTTCTCCATACTCATTACGAGCCGAAATTGAATTACATCAGGATTTTATTTTACTAAAAATTAATCCATACAGACCTCTCCACAGATCTCTATAACCTAAGACTAGATCCTAACATTACAGCTTCTATTTTTTACTTTTAAATGAGAATACGGGCAAGGGGTCTGTAGGTGAGGCAGTAAGTGGCTTGCGGAATCCTAATGCATGCAGGTATGCTTAGAAACGTCATGAGATAGGGCTGTGTATAAAGTGACTGTGCACAAACTATGCATATTCTTCAACTAAATTCTCTCTTCGGGTAGAATCAGGAGAAAATTTAGTTGAACAGGAGAGAGAGAGGAGAAAATTCAGTTGAACAAGAGAATTCAGTTTAAAAATGAGTTTGATAAAATTCAGTTGGACAGAAGATAGAAAGAATTGAGTTGAACAGGAGACAGAGAGCTCAGTTGGACTTGTCTCTCTGTCTTCTGTTCAACTGATTTTTTTTTATGTTCTGTCCAACTGAATTTGTCAACCTCATTTTTTAACAGAATTTTCTATATCTCTTGTTCAATTGAACTCTCTCTGTCTCCTCTCTCTCTTGCTCAACTAAATTTTCTCCTAATTCTATCCATGTATTGGATTATATTTTTAACCGACTTAAAAATAGGAGGTTCTATGTTCGGCTGTATGTATGTTTTTTTTAAATATCTATTACCCACGGGGTCTTTTTTATGGAAAACACATGACTGATACTACTTTTTAAGGGTTTTTTTATTGGGGGTTATTGCAAAATTTTTTGCACAAAATATTTGTGCGTGCAACCGAGTATGTAACCACAGCATAAAAGGACCCGCATTTTAATTACATTTGAAATGAGCATCATAAAAATGTTATTAGAAGGTAAAAATAGCTTTTATTTGCTCAAGCCGTTTATTAGACGCCTGTTAGGTACTTTAAACTATATTTATAGCGTAATTTTATGAAAATTGAATCATAAATGCACATTTAGTTAATTTTAATGTTGCGAGCTTTAATAGTATACCATCTTAGAATATTCTAACATGCGAAGTAAACTTTGTTAATTAGACTCTTATAGCTTTACTGTATTGGTATCCCATAGAGCTGTTGGTCGAGTTGGTTTGCTATGGCAGATTTTCTATCCATCAATGAGGATAGCTCATTTAAATTTTGACTGTGCATCAATAGATTTTCCACTTTTGAAAACATAATAGAGATGTAGAGAAGATGGATGACAGTCGTTTGACAAAGCAAGTGTATGAGGCGAGTGTGTATGGGACAGCTGGAAGGGAAGGCTTAGGCGAACCTTCTTGGATCAAATTGGCGACATTTTGGAGAAGGGCCAGGTCAAAAGTACCCTAAACCGACGAGCACGTATGAAGAATGTAATGAGAGTGAATGAGGCGAAAGTTGTGTGTCAGGATCGTAGCGAGTGGAGATCCGTGGTCTCTGCTTACCCCTTTGGGAAAGAGGCGTGTTTTTATGTATGTATGTATAAAAACATAAATGGACACGAAGAGTTTTTGTCAGTGTGAGTTTTTGACTCTTGAGTGGAGACCGCGATTCGGCAAACGAAGTGTAGGATGCCCTCTGGCCAGGTGACGATCTGCGAAAGGCTGCTGGCATCCAGCTGGATGCGTCGAGCTGAGGACAGGGCACAATGGCGCTCATTAGGGCAGGCCTATGTCCAGCAGTGGACTGCTATAGGCTGATGATGATGGTGTTTGCTTGCACTAAGACTAATTCTTGCTAAGGAACTTTCTTCTTCTTCTCTCGTGTTAGGCTTGACCTTAAATCTTTTTAGCCCAATAATTTACGACTCTTACTCCCCTATTCGTGGCCTTGTATAAGTCTTCCCGAGTGCAGGTGGTTGGACATAGGGCATGAAACTTTAGGATTTTTAACTTTTAGATTTTTAAGGAACTTAAAAAATCTCATATACAGGGTGTAAAAAGACGTCTACCGAAGCTGAAAGGGGTAGGTACATCATCCCAATACACAATCAAATCCAAAAGGATTTTCCGAAAAAAATCATTACATCCGGAGAAAACCGCGTTTGAAGATTACTATTTGCGTATTACTGGGTGCGTTTTTTTTTACGTAGATTGCTGGATTTTGAGTTTTAATTGTTTTTTTCTTTTATAAATGAAATTATTAGGTATGTATGATCTTATTATGTGGTAATAGTAGTAAATAACCGAAAATAACATAAAATGACATATAGCTAAATCATTTTTTTTTTTTTGCGTTTTTTTCGCTAAATATGAATCATGGCCTGATTGCAACCTCTCAGTTTTCGGTAGTTGTCTTTTTACACCCTGTATACTATAGATTTATGTAGCTTACTGTACATACTCCCTGCAAGTTACACTGACCACTTAAACAGGGTGTTTTGCATGCTCCCCAGATGGAAACAGCTAGATCATAGGCAAAGCACGCTTGACTAATTCCCAACTCGTTTTATTATCCATAAGTAATGTTAATCGCTCTCCATTACATTCTCTTTATACGGCAAGCATTATACTAGTGAAGTGTCGAAGCTTTGTTTATTCACCTTATATTTTATAATAAAGTAAATAACCCCCGGTTTCTATTTTCAACGGACAGTCGTAGGTAAGAGCTACGACTCGTTTCCCCATACAAAAGTTTGACAGCGGAGTAGAAACCGGCAGTAAGCTAGCTCGCAAAATTTGTATGTGAAAACGAGTCGTAGCTCTTACCTACGAATGTCCGTTGAATATAGAAACCGGGGGTAAGAGCTTAGGGAAAAAACATTTATACATTTTGAGCTTGATTTTGTTTCCATTGGTTTGATTTTTGATTTTTTTACCACATTTTCCGGATGAAATAGGCTAATAAAAAACCAGTGGCACTCCGGAGTGCCGACAGAAGTGAAAACTTGAACGAGATTACGGTAACGGTTTTAAATAAAAAAAAAAGTCCAGTCGGAATCCAAAAAATTTTTTGATAAGACTTTTTATTTCTTAATTAAAAAAAATTGCAAAACGTTACTGTCCTACGGTAGGACAGTAACGTTTTGAACTTTTTTTTCGATTCCGACGGGACTTTTTTTTTAATTTAAAACCGGTACCGTAATTTCGTTCAAGTTTTCACTTCTGTCGGCACTCCTGGAGTGTCACTGTCGGGACTTCAACTTGCGGTTGTCTCACTCAGGAGCCATCCTGACGATACTATTTGTGACAAAATAAAGGTACTTACAGTGAGAGATGGTGTAACATTATCGGTAACATTCACATGGCTCGCGTCGCTAGTTTGATGTTTTTTCCCCATCTCAAAAATGCCCGACGTGCTTAATCAAAAATTCTGTCTACTAACGTGCCCTCCGAATCACCACATTATCATTTGTTCATTGTTCAAATAATAAATAAATAAATAATGCTGGACTTTTCAAGCAGCATCATCTAGCCCCAAAGTAAGCAGAGCTTGTGTTATGGGTACTAAGATGACTGATATTCTACTTATATACTTTTTTTTGTAAATACATACATATTATACATAGAAACACCCAGACCCGTGACAAATATTTGTAGATCATACAAACATTGGTCCCGCCGCGGGGATCGAACCCACAACCTTTTGCGTCGCAGGCGGGCCTTCGCCCACTGCGCTACAGAGGTCGTCAAATGCACGCAATTATTTTGACTACTCTTATAGATATCCTCAAAGGCTTGTATGGATCAAGATGCACCGTGCCTTGAAGACGAAGTTCAGATCCCTTCGTTTTTCGAATACTTTTATTTTCCTTAATATTTTTTTAGTCAAGCAGTTCGTGAATAAGGTGAGGTCAAAGTTTACTTTTAGACAAAATGACGAATGTAATTGTGCCCTTTGCTGTACTAAATTATTAGACAGTTTGTTGAATAAATTGAAAAGGCATGAAATCAGTTGGCAATTTACAAAGTAAAATACTTTACAGTAAAATGAGAGCCGTGTTGGCCGAATGGGGTTGTACCTCGACTTTCAATCCTAAGGTCGTGGGTTCGAATCCCGGCCGCAACATTGGATTTTGCGTTTCGTAAAATTAATATGCACTTTAACACGTGCTCTAAACGGTGAAGGAAAACATCGTGAGGAAACCAGTTAGTATTCTTATAGGCGGCGATGGGCTTGCAACCTGTCACGTATGGAATACTAACTAATGCAAGATGTGTATTTAGACATGCCTCTGACTACCCCCTTAGACATCTTCAAAAGATAATGCATAAAAGATCTGAGAGAATGTCTAACGCCTTGGGGATACAGTCGTGGCCCTGTTTGTGTTTTGTTTAACAAGTGTCATGGAGAGGAAATACTCAACTATTTTAATTAAAAAGTAATTAACACAAAACGGATGAGAATTTCCGCATAAAATGTTTCAAGGGTATTTTGCTCCAGCTGTCCATTTTTTAAGGGCCATCAATAAATCAAAGAATGAAGTGAAAAACGGCTTTATTCTCAAAATTAAGTTAGTAAAGGTTTGTTTAAAACATTAGTCTGTTTTAAGATTTTATCTAATATTTGGTGTCAAAATTCTCGCATCATGCCGAACGGTTACAGAGAGATAAAATCTGATTTCTTTGTTCGGTGTTTGATAAACAAAAATAGCGGGAGTCCATATAAATTATTATTTAAAAAAAACTTGGATCGAAATGTAGGCAGCTTAATGGATATTGGGATGTCGAATTTTGAAATAGTAAGCTTAAAACTAAATAATTATTTTAAACATAAAAAAACATAAACAGGGTCACGACTGTATCCCCAAGGCGCGGTAGACATTCTCTCAGATCTTTATATTCCAGATCCTTTGAAGATGTCTAAGGGGGTAGTCAGAGGCATGTACAAATACATATTTGATACATGCCCACATCTTGCAGAAGTTAGTATTCCATACGTGACAGGTTGCAAGCCCATCGCCGCCTATAAGAATACTAACTGGTTTCCTCACGATGTTTTCCTTCACCGTTCAGAGCTCGTGTTAATTATTTTATTTATAAAAAAATATTATTAAAAACACTATAAATGTGCATTTATTTAAGAATGTGCGAGCTTTGTTTCCATTCCGTTTAATTTTAGACAAAATTAAGTTAAAATATTACCTAAGTTACTAGTATTATTATTATATAAATAAACTCCTTTTTACCAGTAAATGTTTGTGCCCTCTTAGTCCTAAGGTCCCGCTGATAATTGCGACACAGTTTTTACTACTGCAATTTTCAGCGTTCACTTGTAATTCAGTGAGCGTTCACTCAAAATTTTTAACAAATAAATTTCATTTTCATTTCATTTACACAATGCAATTTTTCGTACGATTTGCTTTGATAGAACGTGCCAACGAGTGTCGCGCTATGACAAATCGCATGCGACGAGCGTTTACACGTGTATAATTACCGTGCGATACGATATCGTATGGATAGATATATAGATACAAGTTTATTGGTATATACACAGACACACTTAATAATAAAACAAAAACATAGACAGGTACTTAAACTAGCACAAGTTAAAACTGCATAACTAACCTAAAGCATAAAAAAAGAAAAACACAAAACAGTTATAGGTAGGTGAAAGGTCTGTGATTTGGTGTGCCAATAGGACCAGTCTCAGCTTTTTTGTTGCTCTGTACCTAACGCTAGGTGCAGAGCAAGGCTGGTTTTCAGACTGGGCCTGGGAAGAGGTGACTGGGCCTGGGAAGAGGTCGTATGGGTTGAAATTGCATCGTGAAAATGCACTGAGGTAATGTCAAAGTCGAGCTTTAATTCTCACCTGGTTGATATTCCACTTATTAGAACTAAGTTCTTCTATTATGCGCACTGCAAAAATTTGGAATCAGCTTCCCGCGTCTGTATTTCCGCTGAGCTACGACCCTGTTGTTTTCAAGAAGAGATTTAATAGGCACCTTCTGGGTAGGCTCGCTCCATCGTAAACCTCATTCTTGCCTATGGTAGTTTCGAGGTCAAGGGCCGACCCATTCATCATAAAAAAATTATCAGAGTTTTGACGATTTTCGTACATACTTTTTGAAATTTGGATATTTTTGAAGTTCGGAGAGTAGGTTCCGTACAATTTTCTTCACTATTTTTCTGTTCGGATTCTCTATATTTAAAAATCCTTTTAACTTATAATAATACCCACATGGTAGATATAAAACGTAAGAAACACGCGTCAAAGCCAATTATCTTATTACGTCCATCCGTATGTTTGTTTGTTTGTAAGCGGTGTATTTGCTTTGCCTGTTCAGGATGTCAAGTGTATTATTTTAAGTGGCTAGCTAGTTTGTATTAATAAACACTGTATTTAGAGTTGTAGATGGCTTGTGGCATTTAGTATGACACGCGACGTGGACGGTCTAGAAAGAGTTTACTGTACAGAGAACCTGGTTTGAACGCATTGAAAATAGTCACACTACAAAAAGAGCAGAAGCTGAGAAAACCTTATTTTAATAAATAAATGAGCTCCTACATCTAAGTGTTTTAGATGATTTATACAGCGTCAGGAGGCAATCCATGCCTACACTTAACGGGACGCTGTAGTGCCTGGGACATTGTTTGAGATGGAGGCTTGCCCAGCACCTAAATCATCCTCTCAGCTTGATCAGCCTGGCCCACAGGAAGGACAACGTCAATACGTTATTTTAATAATTAAACCTATATTCTAATTCTACTGGAGCAGATTAATTTTTTTTTGTTTGAATTTCTTGTTTCATTTTTATTTTCATATGTGGGTGACATGATGCAGAATACACAATCTTGAGGGTAGATCAAACCTATCTTTTTCTAAACTGTACAAATAAGTACTACAGACAACAATTCGCACTCTCATTTCAACTATGCTCTTGCATCATCACCAGTCAGTAAAACCGCAGTAGCTATCATAAATCTATGTCTGACTCGTCTCGTCTCCTTTTTAGGTTATAATTTTTTTATTCTCTTTTTTTTTGAGTTTGAACTACATAAATGTGATCAATAACAGACACCGAGGTCATGTCTGAAATTTTTTTGTAATTAAAAAATAGGGGTGTATCTATCTATCTATATTTTGCTGTCTTAAGTGATAGTCTTAATAACAGGTTCTAGTTAAGCTAGTTCATGATATTTTCATAATTTGATCCATTAATAAACCGTAGAAGCTTTCATTACATTTTAATAGTTTGGATCGTATCTTGCAATAACTATTATTGAGTTATAATTTACACCTTCGCTCTCAACACGCGACATTGCTAACGGAAACTGGATCGAACTTATTTTATAGAGAAAAGAACATTGCTCATCATCATCATCGTCACTACATTGGATTTTGTTAGTCAGGTATTGAAACAAGGAACTAATCTTAAATAAAGCAGGTTATTGGTTTTTATTTTCCGCTATTTTTAGGGTTGCGTACCTTTGGGTAAAACGGAACCCTATTACTCTATTACTAAGACTCCGCTGTCTGTCTGTCTTTCCATCTGTCAGCAGGATGTATCTCATGAACCGTGATATACAGTTGAAATTTTCACAGATGATGTATTTCCATTGCCGCTATAACAACAAATACTAAAAACCAGAATAGAATAAATATTTAAAGGGGGCTCCCATACAAAAGAAGTATTTTTTTGCCCTTTTTTATAAATAATGGTTCATGCGCGAGTCCGACTCATCAAGTTTTAGTTCCGCCATCCCCATTCTTCTATCGGGCCAACAGGTTCCCGGAAAGACGCCACTTGTACATGGTCGACATTCCCAGAGTTCGTACAAAACGTTTTGAGTCTACATTTTTCATTCGCACCGCCAAATTGTGGAACTCATTGCCGGGCTCTGTATTCCCCAAAAAGTACAATATAGGGGTCTTCAAATCAAGAGTAAATAGGTTCCTTTTAGGTTAGCATGCTCCATCTTAGACCTCACTACCTACTGCTTAACATCAGGCAGAGTGAGGTCAAATGCTGACCTATTTAATAAAAAAAAAAAAAGTACCATCTAAAAATCTTGAAGGTTACTAAATATGCCCTCATCATCATCATCAGCCTATAATAGTCCACTGCTGGACATAGGCCTCCCCTAATGAGCGCCATTGCGCCCTGTCCTCGGCTCAACGCATCCAGCTTCTGCCAGCAGCCTTTCGCAGATCGTCACTCCACCTGGACGGAGGGCGTCCTACACTACGTTTGCCGAGTCGCGGTCTCCACTCAAGAACTCGTTTACCCCAGCGGTTATCGGTTCTTCGGCAGATATGGCCAGCCCACTGCCACTTCAGCTTGCTAATTTTTTTAATAAATATGCCCTACACTAGATGATTTATAAAAAACAAAGGAATATTCACTCAATAAGATGCTGAGTGCATGGGAAATAAAGTCTACTTCTATGATTACAAGGCTTTTATGATAGTCATTTTATTCACATGAAATTATTTGATTCACCCTCCTCTCAGATATTCAATTTGACCTAAATGAGGCTACTTCTCCCTCTGGCAAATTGATTGCTTCTGAAAATCCCTTAGGCATACGTGAGAATGAGAGTAGACGTACCTATCACGTACCTCCATCTCTTTCCTACAAACACACAAATCATATGCGAATAAGAGATGGCAAATGTCTTTGATTGATGAGTTTGCCACAAATGTGGGAATCTAAATTGAATTTTACGAATATTATCGCATTCATTCGTCATTTAAATTATTTGTTTACATTTGCTTGGGGCAGAACTTTGTGCTCTACCGATTTCCAATTCTAAAATTCTGTTATTATTAGGTATTTTATTTTAATGTGTTTGATTCATAAAACCTCAATCGTAGGGTTCATCGAAACCTCTGTATTTCTGCATCAGTTTGGCCGCTATTCTGTTATAGAAGAGTAACTAGAGGTGATCATTTTTTTTTATGAAATGAACGTTATACAGGGTGTAAAAAGACAACTACCGAAAACTGAGGGGTTGCAATCAGGCCATGATTCCAAACCTATTCAGCGAAAAAAAAACGCACTTAGCTTAGTCATTTTACGTTATTTTCGGTTATTTACTACCAAGACAACATAATAAGACCATACCTACCTAATAATTTCATTTATAAAAGAAAAAAACAGTTATAACTCAAAATCTAAGAATCTACGTAAAAAAAATGCGCCCAAAACATACGCAAACAGTGCTCTTCAAATGCTGTTTTCTCCGGATATAATGATTTTTTCGGAAAATCCTTTTGGATTTGGTTGTGTGTTGGGATGCTGTACCAACTCCTTTCGGCTTCGGTAAAAGTCTTTTTACACCCTGTATGTACAATATTTAATTCAATATATTTTTTTAATAATACATGCGCTGTGCCGACCCCACTTGGCGTGGGATATGGGCAAGGGAGATGATATTTTTTAAATATTTGACCTCGTACTACAAACCTTAATAATATTCTCCTCTGAAAACTCGATAAGCCTTTACATCCAAAATTATGCAAAAGCTTTTTTTTTTATTTTAGCCCTAAAGCAACGTCCCTGTAGTCCAAATGAACCCGGACGCAGGTGTCCAGTCGGATGTAGACCAGCCCATCGAACCAATGTAAACACTGAAAAACAAGCCTTAATTATAGGGTCATAAAGTGTATTTTATTGCTACATTAATATAACTTCGGAGGGAAGCTCTTTGATTTTATCCAGGTCAAGACTTTGAATTTAACCAATCTTACAAAAATACTAAAAAGTAAGTAAGTTTGTATGAGTCAGTAGCCAAATCTGGTGACGGAGTTTTTAGGCAGCCTTAAGGCCTCCGTCATGGCTTAACGACTTAAATAGCCAGGACCGACAATTTAACGTGCCCTCCGAAGCACGGAAGCGCTCAGATGAAAACGCCACTGGCGGTCACCCATCCACTTACAGACCGGTTAGAACGTTGCTTAACTTCGACGATCTATCAAGAACGACTAAGCAAGCACGAGCGCTTCACAAAAATACTAAAGTAAACAAAATACAGACACAAACGTTTTTAAAGCAAAATTCTGGACAAATTCATCACCAGATTGAATTTTCGGTAATTTTCAAAGAATTTCATAAAAAAACAAAAATGATAGTTCTTCATCATAATGGTATTTTAAAGTTGCATCATTTTATTAAAACTAAATCTGAACACAACAAAAAATGTCCCAAAGGGATCATAATAAGGTTTGATCCGAAACTAATACTGCAATTTCCTTGGGTCGCTTTTAATTTAATAAATTCTGTGACCGATGAGTTTTTATATGTTTGGGAATATTTTAATGATGGGTCAAACCATAGACATAATTTTTTTAACTTCTGTAGTCTATGAGTCAAACAAACAGAAAAAATACTTTCAGCTAGAAGTTTCACATGTGAACAGAAAAAACATGAATCCTTTCAAGAGAATTAGGCGCGAAATTATACAAAATTGAGCCATGTTGGACGATTGGGGTTGTGCCTTGACTTTCAATCAAAAGGCATGGGTTTAAACCAGAATTAAAAGATACGTTACGTATCTACAGCTACACTAATAATATTTTATAGAAAGATTTGTTTGTATGTTGGTTTGTTTGAATTGAATAGGCTCCGAAACTACTGGACCGATTTGAAAAATTATTTCACTATTAGAATGGTGATAGAATAATAATAGAAGGGGTAATGTAGGACTCTATTCCTACATTATGCCTGATGAACTACTCAACGCGATGATTGCTCAGGAACCGGATGTAGATGTGTTTAACATGAAACTTCATTTATTTGTCTTTGTTTGTGTATGTTTTTTTAGTTGATTTGTGTCCGTTATCTATGTAGAATATTGTAAGTGGCTTACAAACGTTTTGGCCTAGGCTGTTAGGTTGTAAGTAATAAATAAATAAATAATAAATAAAGGAACATATGCTATATCTTATTCCGGGAAAGTGAGGTTTTCCTCACTTTCACAAGGAACCTCGGGTGACACCACTACGGACAGCTCGTTATTCATAATTTTAACACGACCTCTATACGGTGAAGAAAAGTATTCGACCAAATAGTATTCTTTTAGGCAGCAATGGATCTAAGTCAAAAAGCAACCTGACACGTATAGATTGCCAACTTCTGCAAAATGGCATGGTATTCGGACATGATTCTGTCTACCCCTTTACTTCTCCAAGGAGCTGGAATACAGAGAAAGGTCTGTGATAATTTTCGCACCTTGATACACTCGTAATCCTGAGTCTTATGTGATACATACTCAAAGAAACTTACACATTGGAACTTTGTCACTCGCGTTGCCAGGATACACCTGCCGACATTGACATCAACTGATTTATTCAATTTAAAACAATAACGACCACAGATACTTATTAGTCACTATTAAACTCTCCCTTTTAAACGGACGGGAAGCGACAAAAACAAAATAGTCAAGAGAATATCTTTTTGTGTCATCCATCAAAATGTAGACCAAGAAAAGAGGGTGAATTTGATACTATTTATACCTTTTAGTTTTTAGCGTAGGAAGTAGAAAAAGTTGAAAAAGATTTGAAATAAAGTACGTTTAATATTCAGGTTAGACGTACCCGCGATTCCTCAGCGTGAGCTCGTAAGCTTTTGTTCACACAATCAAAAGCTTACTTTGTATTAGAACTCTCAAAACAAAAAGTCCCAGGATTCCATACAAATAATAAAAACTTATTCAGACGTCCACGTCCACGTCAGACTTCGTCCGACCACGACCACGGCCACGGACGAAAAGTCCATGGCCGTGGTCGTCTCAGATGGAGATGGCGCGATGAAATTGGCGGGCATTGCGCAAATTGGCAAAAGAGGCTTTGGACGGGGAGAAATGGAAGAAAAGAACCCATTGGATTTGGAATTCGCGTTTTCAAATCACTCAGCCTTAGACCCGCGCAGACTACAGACTTTCTATCGGCCGATAGTTGAGACGGGCTTCTCCATACTCATTACGAGCCGAAGTATATACCGTCTCAATTATCGGCCGATAGAAAGTCTGCAGTCTGCTAGGAGGCTTAGAATCCACAGCTTTTTAATGGAGCCGAGAAATAATCCAAGTAAGTTAACCATACAAAATGTGGCCATTGCTCAGCGTGTGAAAGCTCCGATCTTATCCAATAGTTATGACAACGATATTTTTAACCATACATTTATCGCGTCTATAAATAAAAGTTAAACCTGTAAGCACACCGAAACAGCCTCGGTTAAGTTATTGGTTACAAATTCCATACATCGTTCGTATGGAGTAATATTTTTGTACGTAGAATAATGACTGCACACTCATCGGAGGTGATAGAGCGGCGCGCGCAAGCGGCATGTTCGTACACTCAAAAACTGACATCAATTAAAGAAGTCCTTACCATATATTTACAATAATGTAGGGTGAGTATGCTGTGAAAAACAAAACAGATAAGATCGACGTTTTCGCGGACGATTACCAGTTGCAGCACATAATATCGTCTGGCACACGTCACCGACACTACGTGCTAGTAAATAAGTTTATTTTATATATGTTAAATTAAGGTATTTTTAGGTATTTAACATCTTGAACTTGACTTATGTTGCCTGAAAAAAAAAATTGATTAATCTTGTCCACCATCGATCAGTTATTTGTCGACACCCTGTACATTGAAAACCTTATAAAACTTCATTAAAAATACATTAAATTCAATTTTAATTTATATTTTTTACTAAAAATTTTCATTGAACCCAGAGCAATAATAATATGATGATAATATAGCCCAAAACGAATAGGTACGCTGCAAATGATGCAGGTATAATTTTTGTCTTTGCATCATACAGAAGAGGCTACTTTTGTCATCAAGGAAACGATGCCGCGTGTGCAAATAATAATGAGCAATAAATGAGGAAGATGTGTGCACATAAAAATAAATGAAGAAAAAACAAAGTAAAGAATTATCCTATAAAAAGTATAAAGGTGGTCACCCATTTCGGTGAGTGCGACCAGCGGCGCTTTGATCGCGACTGTTCACACAATGCGCTTTATTTTATTTTATTATACCTACTTTATTAGCCGGAGAATCGTGGGAGCTCGTACGCAAAGCCATTCATGAATTGCTAAGCATTAAAGTTTATTTTTAAAGGCATATAAAATGCTTATTGACAAATACTTTTAACATATTTTTCATACATAATCGAAGTCTTTCATAAAAGCAAATTGAACAACTAAATATTTATTACAACTATTTCGCTGAAATGCCATTTTAAGATATCAATCTGCTCTGGATAAATGTCAATCTTTATGAACATGTTACTTTATTTTACGGCTATTTTTATTTGTAAGAAAACATGTCTGAATTGGTAAGTTACTTACCAATTATATTCTCATGTTATTTTTAAACGTTTCAGATCCTTAGATACATGTTTTAAGTATCTATAGTAGAAATATTCGCTTCAGATTTTCGGAATATTTACGAAAAGTGGAGGTACATTTTGGATCGCATTTTGATCTATGACTACGCGTAGCCAGAAATGTACCTTTAGACACTTCTCCATACTCTACGAGCCGATGTATGTTCCGTCTCAACTATCGGCCGATAGAAAGTTTGCAGTCTGCGAAGGGTCTTAATTTAAAAAAATATAGCAATAATGCTAATAAATATACCTAATAATATCGAAATATAAACGTAAACAGGATCACGACTGTATCCCCAAGGCGCGGTAGAAATTCTCTCAGATCTTTTATATTCCAGATACTTTGAAGACGTCTAAGGGGGTCAGAGGCATATCCAAATACATATTTGATACATGCCCACATCTTGCAGAAGTTAGTAATCCATACGTGCAAGCCCATCGCCGCCGATAAGAATACTAACTGGTTTCCTCACGATGTTTTCCTTCACCGTTCAGAGCTCGCGTTAAAGCGCATATAAATTTTACGAAACGCAAAATCCATTGATGCACGGCCGGGATTCGAACCCACGACCTTCGGATTGAAAGTCGAGGTACAACCCCATTCGGCCAACATGGCTTTTTTACCTAAATATACTTCAGAAAATTTATGTTCCCTTTCTCACAACGCGATAGAATCCAGTACTCAAATTCAGGTATTTCGATGTCTCTCAAATAACCAATTTATAAGAAAAAGCTATTTATTTGTATATCATTTAACATTTTATTTGTTAATCAATTTAATACTTACAGCTATGCTGCATTCTTCTTTCATGTTTATAACCTTTTCAACTAATATAGATCTTGCATTTTTTTATCTACATCTTATTATGATTTTATAATGATGAGCTAATATAATAACGATGGAAAAATACGTACTTTCATCTTTACTAAAACACCATCTCCCATTACGGGAATCAAGAATAATAATTGTTATAATAATAATAATATCATCTTCGTATTGGCCACTAACGCAACGTTTTAGTTTTGTTGTAGACTGCAGACGGACCGAATAATTTTATAGAATCGAAATTGGTCTATTTTTTTTTGCATTTTTCATCGTCTAATGGCCTCAGTGTCAGTAGTACTATGAAATTATTCTCAATATCTTTTGTCATATTTATCATATTCATATTTGAATTGAATGAATTTCTTAGAGCTGATTCGGTAATAGATTATCGATTTTATAATGTTTTAATTTCACTCATAATAAAGACATAAATCTGAGTAAGTACCTTTTACATAATAATTAATTTAGAAGAACTTAAAATTAAGAACTTACATTTTTTTTTGAGAATTAAGCATACCTTTTTTGAATATTCATCAAAAGCAATCCATAATGCAATGTAGTGTAACGATTGTCGTTATAAGAGTTTCACTTCTCTAAAAAGGTTTTACTTTTTGTAAATTATTAAATGAAGTTTTTAGAATTATATACGGTAATACTATAAAACAATATTGAAAATAAATGCAATGATTCCAATACTATTGAAAGCTAATATTTTATTACAAACAGACGACAATCCACATTAATAGAACATATAATCCAATCCTAGCTGTAAAAATTGGAATTATAAAAATAAACGATTGTCTTCATGTTGGAATAGTTGTGATAACTAGATGGCGCTGGTAAAATTAATTTACTTTGGTCGTTCTATTGACATTTTTTTAATAATACGCATACGACTGTTTTAATAGTACGCTAGCAATGAATGTACGACGGCGTATAGGTTGACGTCGGATAACTCGTTGGCGAAACGACATCGATGCAATTGAGAAAGATTGGCGGCATGTGGCGGAAGATCAAGATCGCTGGTAGATATTAGAAGAGATCTTTGCCAATTTGGACCTTAAGGGCCTATAATACGCCAACATTTTGTAAGCAGGACAGCGAGTGTGATTTGTTCGGCGTGTGAGGAGAACAGAGCTATGAATGCGCAGCGTTATTTTCGGAGCTAAAACACTTTTTAGCTAATTAAAAGTACAAAAACAAAAAAACATCAAAATTCGGAACAACGGGACCACGTAGTGTACTAAGCTGAGTTTAGATACAAAGTTTTACTAGTCTAGCTAAAGTATTTATTGAGTACTTTTGTTTTTAAGTAAAATTCAGAGGGAAGTTTGCGATTATTGTCTATCGAGAAAATATTTAGTAATCGTGTTTTCACTACAATGGAGCAACAGTTTATATCCTCAACTATAATATATTTTTTTTTCAATAATATTGGTTCAATACTTTTATAGATATGATCCAGAGTCGAAGCAGTTTTGAGGTAGTACGCGCCCTTAAAAGAGGTTGAATAAAAGTAACTATTTTTATTTCATTTGAAAATTACTTGAAACTTTATACTAGCAAAATCCGTCAACGCAAGTACTTTCTAAGGGTACTCACTCACAGTTCATTTGCAAACGCTTCCAGTCAAATGTTCATTAAGGCCCGTTTACATTGATTAGTGATTGATAAGATATGCTGTAACGAGCTCACTGTTATTGCACTTGATTTGATGGCTCGTTTGGTGCTTCCGGCTAAGGTATACTTTTTAATGCAATTGGTAATTTTTGATCCATGTTTTAAGAAATGAAAAGTCTTATCATTTTCGATTCCGACGGGATTGAAACCCGCGACGATCAGGCGATCCTCTTAAAGCCGGAGTGCCTTCATCCGCTCGGCCACGGAACCCCTGACGTCAGACTCGAAATTCTTGATGAGCTCATATTATCGGTTAAGCACTGGTTACCATGTATATTTATTACTTATTTCCAGTTTTTCATAGGCAGTGATCTAACGTTAATTTATGAAACGCAAGCTTCTGCAAAATGAAAGCCTAAGGGTGGTCGCACAGTCCAGCCGAGCTGAGTCCGCCGAACTCTCAGTTCAATAGAGAAAATGCTGCTGACGTCAGAAGCGAGCCGCATTTTCTGGCGTCATCAGCGTTTTTTGTATAGAAAAACGACTGCGGCGCGTACGGCTCGGGCAGTGTGCGATCAGGTGATAGGCTTACACATTTTTTTGTATGAAATAAACATTGCCAAATAAGTACGTATTTAAATATTTTTATTTATTTCCGCTTATTTTAATGATTCGCTTAGTAATAGAGCACAGATTTTAGAGCTGAAGAAATTAAGCTAGAAGAAAAAGAGACTGATTTAGTTGGTATAAGTTTGAACTCTACTAAAATTTTGTTGAACAATTCGGCAATGCACCTGTCTCGCATTTTTGTTCCGCATGCAATTATTAATTCTTTATGCTTCAAATCCAATTGTGGGTTTAATAACATTAGGTACGCTTGTTGGTCTGTCTGACTGATTGTTGGATGATGTTGTTAGTGGTTTTTGTGTTTTGAATGCGGCTTTCATTGCAATGTGAAAACAAAATTACGTTTGTGTCGCTTTTTATGACACATCATCTGCAAATGGTTGATAACTCTCATTATCCTGAGATTCTTCAAAGACTTGATCTTGCTTGTCATGGGAAATACTAACTGCTTGCAAAAAATGGATACTTGCAAATTTTATGTTCCTCTGACAATATTTACCTCTCTCTACCCGATTTCAGTTAGAATAATAATCAGTAATAATCCACTTATTGGTAAATTGTATGTTTACAAGTCAATAGTTAGTCATCCTTTGCCTGTCCTTATCCATGCGGGGTCGGCACAACATGTTCCCTTCTCCCACTCTCTCCTATCACTCGTCATCTTCGTATTCACTCCCTTCTTACCCATATCTTCTTTCACACAATCCATCCATCTTTTCTTTGGTCTACTTCTACTCATATATCCATCCACATTATTTTCCATTACCCTTTTAGTTACGTGACTTTCATCCCTCCGCATTACATGCCCATGCCACGCTAACCTAAAGTCAATAATTAGTGTTTATTATAATATCTACTTCAGTTTTATCAATTCTGTGTAAATAAAATAGATAGAATCGATCTTATTTACTTAACCTTGTCCCGGTCCCTATGAGATTACTCAACATTTTTGGAATTAAACGTAGCCTATTTCACATGCCTAGTTCTGGATATGAGTAAACTATTTATCATGTTTCATTGAAATCTGTGAAGCCGTTTAAGAGTCAAAGAGTAACAAACATAACGACAACATTTTGAATTTATTAATAACTAGCTGACCCGCGCAACTTCGTCTGCGCATTATTAGGAACAAAGTAGAGGAGTTTTGAGTGAATCGAGAGTAGATATATACAAAATATAAAACTCCGTCGCTTGTTATGATAATAATATTTTTTTTATATTTATGTTTCTCTCAAGAATCCCATAATAGATAGAGGTAGGGAAAATCTTATCTTAAAATCTTAATAAGATTTTCCCTACCTACCTCTATCTATTATTGGATTTTTGAGAGAAACATAAATATAAAAAAAATATGATTATACTCTCGATTCACTCAAAACTCCTGTACTTTGTTCCTAATATTGCGCAGACGAAGTTGCGCGGGTCAGCTAGTATCTTTTATAATGTTCAACAGACAGACAGACTTCAATCAACGTAACTAATATCCAAAAATCCAAACACCAACCAAAAGAAAAAGCGAACTTTGATATAATTATTCAAACGAAATGAGTTAAGAAATTTTGAGCTAAGGTAAACTTTGCAAAAACGCAACGATAGCGCGATCTAGAAATCGGTCAAAATTAGCAGCGCCATCTACTTGCGTTACAACTGAAACTTCTAAATTACCAGGTAAAATAAACGCCAAAAAAAATATATTTTAGTTTCTAGCTGGTTCCTGAAACCCGCGCAAGGTAGCAAAATAAAATAACATTAGGTAATTACTTGAAAACCAACAAAAAGAATCGAAAACTCGGCGATATAGATGGCGTTCTAACCAAAGTCAAGGAAAATCATAACTTCGGATACATGTATTAATTCTTATTTTTAACCGGGTATTTATCACGTACCTTTATCCTACCCTTTTTACCGACGTTTTACAGCGTCCTAAACGTCGGAAAAAAGAAAGAATAACAATAGGTACCTTCGTGATTTATAGGTACTTATACTTACCCTGTTTAAAATAAGAATTATATCTCCAAATCACGAAAGTTTAAAAAGTTCGGATGTTTTGATGAATGGGAATGGTACATGTTACATGTTTATCATTAATTTAAAAATCATTTATCGTGCAAAATAAAAAAAAAATAAAAAAAATCTGGCGTGCAAAAAGTGGCTCCGGGCGGTCACCCATCATCTTTATGGCGGCGCCCAGGGTTGCTTAACTTTTTTTCCCATACAAACTTGCAACCCTTATTTTCAAGCCCCCTTATGATTATTTAAAAAAAAAGTAGCCTATGTCCGTCCCTGGGGTATAATCTTTATCCATGCCAAATTTCAGCTTAATCTGGTCAGCGGTTCTTGAGTTATAACTGGTGTAACTAACACGACTTTCTTTTATATATATAGATTACATAAAAACCTCAAAATTTGAACTAGAAATTATACAATACTAATTATCATGGCGATAATAACAATTTCTTATTTAAAACTGCGTGCCAAACTCTTAATAAGAAAAAAATACTCTAGATAATGCCACTTACGCTCTTGTTAGCACTTAATTTGCTGCGCAGACGCATCAAATTCTGTTCCAGGACAATCAGGCCGGACACGTGTCATTCAAGCCGCTATGCGTTAACGAGCACATGCAAATTTCGCGGTGCTAACAATATTCCGGATGGGTTGGTGGGCTTAGTACGACGAATATTTAAGAATTTTATAAAAATTTTAAACTATAAACGGTGAAACATGGGTCATAAATATAAATCTTAATGTAACTAAAATAGTTTTATTTACAGAAACTAAGCTACTACAATATGTACATAAAATTACAAAATACAATAGAATCAGTTAAGCTATCTAAGGATCGTCGTAAAAACGATCTATAGATAGCTCAACTGATCCAGGTCACTGCCAGTCGGAAGCGTGCCCAAAACACTGGCGGCATTGCCACGCTGAATGGCAATGCTGATTCTTTGTGCCAAAAAGTCGCCAGCTCTCGAATCACGCGACGCTTCGACCAGACGCCCTGAAAGATTTGTAACTTATATGGCAGAAATGATTACGAGTATAACGAAATTTTTTAGTGACGTTAATGATGGACATAGATTGTCTTATTGGTTTCAGTCATTGTGAGATAGTCTGGTGATATCAGGCATTTTGAGATTAATTTGTAATGAACCGGAGGCGTGTATAAAGTTTTTTTTTGTAAAACATCGAAAGGTTTTTCAATTATTTAGCCCCTCGCAGACTGCTGACTTTGTATCGGCCGATAGTTGAGACGGAACATACTTCGGCTTACTTCTCCATACTTATAACGAGCCGAAGTATGTTCCGTCTCAACTATCGGCCGATACAAAGTCTGCAGTCTGCGAGGGGTCTTAAGCTCTAACTAAACTTTAAGTAAAACTTGAATAGCTGTATCACAAGATTCGACGTAGGTAAACCGACCCTTGCTGCCTCAATTTCTCTCCAGTAATTTCGAATCCAATTTCAAGAACCAGGCTCTAGATTATACTTAGATAAACTAGACGTAGGTTAGTTATAAAAATATTTTGCCTCCGAGGCAAAAGTGGGAAAAAACAATTCATAACTCACTTTCATTTTCACGTCTATAAATACCGCGCAGCATGAATTTTGATCTTATTTGTTTTAAATTGCAATAAATAATTCAGAATAGATTGCTGCCTACGCTGCGTGATTCCTACAAGTGTACCTATAAAAATGATTAATGTTTGTCGTGCGATGTTTTAAGAAAAAAAATTGGTTAAGTGCAAAGCAACTTCTATGCTGAGAGTTCCGTAATGTTTAATAAATTGTTTGGGTTTCAAGTGGTTTGCAATTTCCGCTTTTTATGCAACCTAGTGGTTTTTAGGACGTCCGGCGGTTGATCGCAGACGATATTGTACACGTCGCGGGCTGTCACCCAGCAGTGAGTCAGGCTGTGGATGATGATGATGATGATGAGTGGTTTTTTAGTATCGGAATTTTGGGTTTAGTGATTGAGATTATTTTTATATTGAAATGACTGAATTTTTTCTACTCATAGCTCTCCTAGTAGAGCTGAAGATTATCGACATCGACGCCCGCTTGGGACGCAGAAGGTTGCAAGTTCGATCCCCGCCGCGGGATAAATTTTTGTATGATCTGCAAATATTCTCGGGTCTGGGTGTTTCTATGTATAATGATGTACGTATTTACAAACAAAAAAAAATTATTAAGCTACTAAAATATGTACGTATCATTTAACAAAAAGTAGTTAAGTAGTATATCAGGTTCCCATTGTACAAGCTTTGCTTAGTTTGGGGCTAGATAATACTGTGTGAAATGTCTAGCATTATTTATTATTATTATTTTCAAATCAAAATTTGATTTGAAATTATCTCTCTGAATCTGCATCAGTATGAAAAAAAAAGGATTCCGTTTCATTCTTTTGTTGCAGTACCCTAAAAAATGTGACGCCTTATAAGGTGTAACAGTAGGCAAGTGTACAAATCGATATGTTTTTGTCGATGAATGTATTCAACATTGTTTCCAACACTTTGGAACATAAAAGGTGTTATGGTTTGGATGTGTAGTGACAAATTTATTTTTTCGAAGAAGTTGGTCACCACATAACTTCATGTAAGTAGCATCTTAAGAATTATAGACCCGTTTGTTTTAATAGGGTCTGTTTTTAGTACTTACATGAATATTTTGTTTTAATTTGTCATAGTTTTAGTATTTCAAGAATCGGTTTCAAAATCAAAAATAATAGTATTTCAAAGTCAAAAAGCATTTATTCAGTAGGACCGCTGGGATCACTTAGATTAGTCTTAGAACTAATTTTACTTCTGTTCTTAATTCTTAATTCTTCTTAATCAGCATTGCCATTCAGCGTGGCAATGCCGCCAGTGTTTTGGGCACGCTTCCGACTGGCAGTGACCTGGATCAGTTGAGCTATCTATAGATCGTTTTTACGACGATCCTTAGATAGCTTGACAGATTCTATTGTATTTTGTAATTTTATGTACATATTGTAATAGGTAGCTTAGTTTCTTCTGTTCTTGCGCGACCAATACCGTGAAGAATCAGGGCAACAAACACGGTTTGGAGCCTATCATTCTTTTAGGTGATCCACCTTAAAACTAAAAGTCAAGCTCCAGTGGGGAGCCAGTCAAAGAAATTTGAGGCTCGTCGAAGTAAGTTTAGTATGCCTTGCCTAGTCGTGTTAAAACAGTAAGGATTATCAATATGATGTGGTTTTTTTCTCTATCAGTTACAAGCCACTGCACAGATTCATAATGAGTTTTTTTTTAATGTACTAAAAATTACTTGGAAACCTTCTGTGGCCTAGAGGACGGATTTAGGCATTCGTAAAGTAAGCCATTTCAATGCGCACTAGACAAAGTTTCTATAAGGTTTCTTCCGCACATCAAAGTGCCACAAACTAAACCGAACCTGTGAGGGGGGCGCTGTTATCGCATTTGATGTTGGCAGAATTTTTTTTAGTGTATAATTCGTTAGTTCCTCTTTTAGCCAACGGTTCAGATAAGTTTGTTGCAATCTAGCTTACTTCATTGACATTGTAGTTCACGCACCATCGTCAACACAACGTCTATAAAAATGCTTTATTTGGAAATTAAAATTATTCATAATCCCTTTAACTAACGGTTTGTATCAAAATAGTCTATCGCTTTAATTTAAACGAATACTATCCGTGGGACTTTACTTTTAATCCCAAAATGAATGACCTCATCAGAGAAATTATACAAATGTATTTTATGGCCTATCAATGCGACTAATTCGTTATGGTTAACGTTTTTAAAAACAAACTTAAAAGAGCTGTTCTGTGAATAATTGTGTTCAATTTTGAGCCTTATGTTGTAGATAATAAAAGTGTAAGGTTTTGTAGTTTGTGTAGAGGTAGAAAAGTACTAGTTTAATTCGATTTGGTCCAAGATGTCCACGCCTCTGGGTGGGCGCCGACCTCCCGTCAATTCTGTATTAGTTCAATCGCATCGCGTGGCCCATAAACATTTGTTAAACAACTCACATATTTGTTTCAACACCATTTTTCTACGGATTAAGTGAAATTCTATACATGTTATAAATTGTTCTATTATATTTGGAGAGCTTGTTTTTGTTACTTTATCACCCGAATCGATTTTGATTGGATATGAATTTGTAAGTTCGATTTGAGCGGTCTGTTTGCAGCGTTTGTAGCTCTAAAATTGGCCTTCGTCATTGTTTTTGTTTCAATAAACTATGGATCATATATTTTCTAGTTTTAGCATGGCTTAGATCAAGACTCCAGATCAATCTCTTGAGTTTGTTTTATGCTTAGACAGTAAATCTTTAGAAGATATATAAAAATTTATGGATTATAATTGAAGTAAGTTATAGGCATTTCAATCAAGTGCCAAGTCAAGCCGCGGGCGGAAGGTAGTATATAAAAATGGGATCGCGATGCGAAATTTCAAGTAGTTATAAATATTTCATTCATGAAAAGATATCGGCCGAGTATTTATAGTCAGTGATGGGAACATGGATCCTATCATTTCAGATGTCGCGTGTTAAATTTATTGCTGTGACAGAGCATGAGCCTAGTTTTTACGAACTGCCCTGCTACAGTATTCCGTCATTACTTTAACACTTTGTACCAAAGTTTTTTTTAATACTTTACCCACGACGGAACGGAGATTGTAGTATGCGTTTGGTATGAGAGGTTGTGTGGTTGTCAGTTTCTGGGTGTACTTTTTTTTCAATGAAAACATTATACAAAGTTTCCGTCTTACTAAAAAAATGTTAAGCATCTGTTGAACACAATTTCAAAACTGTTACGACAAAAATACGTTCTTTATGCGAATATTTTGGGATCGTTTCTCTAGAGATTGTTTTTAGGTCAGTGCTTCGGTAAACACGGTTTATATTTTTTGTACTAAGACAAGTTTTTAAACAGTCATGTATTGATAGAACAGGCAGATCAAAGACATAATTATTTATCACGTACCTACTTGTGTGCCTATGTTTTTTTTCCGACGTTTCGGACGCATTGCAGCGCCCGTGGTCACGGATGAACTGAGGCACGGCGAGTTAGCTTCTATTATTGAGGGTAGATTGCGTCTACCCTCAATTCGTCTTCAGAATCCGATAAGGCCAGATTAACACCAGTTAATAGTTACCTATGTCACCAAATCACGAAAGTTTAAAAAGTTTAAGATTGAAGACAATTTGGTGTAAGGAATGATATAGGGAACAATGATATTCATTGTATTCATTCTATAATTGACCGAAAGGAAACCAATTATAGACTCTAACATAAAACTGTCATATTACGAAACAAAATGATTTGAAAATGACAAACAACAACAATTTACTTTCACCAATTTACATCAATTCTGGTAGAAGCCCACACGCATTATTTGTATATTCACCATAACGTATAACTAGTGTCTCTATCACGTGACTAAACTTGTTGGAATACTTCACCCGTATGCTCTATTTATCGCAGTAGCACCACTGCATTGTCTGGTATGCTAATAATTTCGCCAGCGGTATAATTCCGACGGAAAGTGTACCAATAAATATTTATAGAACCATTTTTCCTTCTTCGGTAAATTGTGTTGTAATCGCGTAAAATTTATAACAAGTTATATTCTTGTCTGTACTTTATTACATTGTTCTCGGTGTAGTAAAATCTTTGAAAGTTGGATCAGCTCCAATTAGCTTTTGTTGACCTAATGGGATAGTGCCTTGAATCTTTCACCGCGATACATTGTAACATAAACGTATCAAATGTATCGCATAAAAGATAAAGTATAACCAGGTCAAATAAAATACTTAGAAGATCGCTTTCAGCGATAAGGCCGCCAGAAAAAAATATATAAAAAAAAGTAAAAAAAAAATATAAAAGTTTAGGGCTATAAAAAATGGTAGACTACTAAGCAAAGCTTGTACTATGGGAACTAGTAACTGATATACTACTGATATACTTTTTTGTTTGTACTTGCATTATTATACATAAGTAAGTAGGTAAGTAAGTTCGTATGAGTCAGTGGCTGTCAGAGTTGGCCACTGATATATATAGAAACACCCAGACCCGAGATAAATATTTGCAGATAATACAAACATTTATACCGCGGCGGGGATCGAACCCGCAACCTTCTGCGTCCCAAGCGGGCTTTCACCCACTGCACCACAGAGGCCTTCAACCTATAACCTATAAGTACATATAAGTTAAGTGTCTTTTTCCTGTACATCTTTTTCGCTGTGTGCTATGCAATAAAGAATTATCTATCTATCAAGGTTCATCCCTAAAATTCATTATAAAATTTGGTATTTTTTTAATAAATTGGTTAATTGACTTGTAAGTAGATGGGTTGCCGCCAATGGCATTTTCAGGCACGTTAAATTGTCGGTCCCGGCTATGACGGAAGCCATAAGGTGACCTAAAAACTCCGTCACCAGAGTTGGCCACTGACCCATACTAACTTACTTTATACTTTTAACTGGAAAAAAATCAGTTTCAATGAAGCTTCATAATGTGAATTTTAAGGAGAAGATAATCAAAATTCAAGAGCCTTCAGCTAACACGCAAGAAAATAAGTTACCAAAATAACAATCTAATTAACCAACAACAAAAACCGCAAAGATCCGACACAAGATCTGAATCACCTCTAATTTGTCAAAAGGAGTTTATCTTGTCATATGAATATTGTAATTCTTTGGATTCAAAGCTTGCCGAGTCGATTCGTCAAGCTCGTATCGATGTTCTGTCAACACTCTGTTATATTTGATGGTGAATGATGACGTGATCTCAGATTACGTCGCCATAACGAGACCACGCTATGATGTCAAAAGGCACTATTATAAATGCCACTATTTCACACAATGTAATATTTTTATTCGTTAAATTGCTTTTGTGTAGCTCGATATAAAACCATTTTTTATATCGTAGTTAATATTATTGTTGGGTATTTAGTTATATTATTTTGATCGAATGTTCATTGAGATTATGGTTGAATGTAATAAAATACTAGCTGTCCGCCGCGGTGTTACCCGCGATCCCTCGGGAAAACTTCACTTCCCCGGGATAAAATGTAGCCTATGTCCATCAGGGATAATAAATAAATAAATGATGCTGGACATTTCACACAGCATCATCTAGCCCCAAACTAAGCAAAGCTTGTACTATGGGAACCAGATAACTGATATACTTATATACTTTTTTTGTTTGTAAATACATACATATTATACAAAGAAACACCCAGACCCGAGATAAATATTTGCAGATCATACAAACATTTATCCCGCGGCGGGGATCGAACCCGCAACCTTCTGCGTCCCAAGCGGGCTTTCATCCACTGCGCCACAGAGGTCGTCTTAATGTAGGATGCTATTGATTGAAGAATTTTTCAAATCGGTCCAGTAGTTTCGGAGCCTATTCATTTCAAACAAACAAACAAATCTTTCCTCTTTATAATATTATTAGTATTAGTAAGTGTAGAAGAAATAACTATAAGAGAAGATGCTATTCAATACAAACTCGTTCTCACAACAGTACAGATAGCGAAAAAATCTGGTTTATTTATTTCGTTTATCATCATCAGTCTAGAACCAGTCACATGCCGGACATAATAATAATAATAATAAGGCCCGTGCTCGTCAGTATACTCCGGCCTTCCAAGCCAAGAAGATTCAATAAAAAAAAACAAATAATAATAATAATAATGCTGGACTTTTTACACAGCATCATCTAGCCCCAAATTAAGCAGAGCTTGGGTTATGGGTACTAAGATGACTGATATACTACTTATATACATTTTGTTTGTAAATACATAAATATTATACATAGAAACACCCAGACCCAATATTTGTAGATCATACAATCATAATACTCCCCTAATGAGCGCCATTCCACCCTGTCCTCATTTTTTTTGTCCAGCTGTGAAAGAAATCCTTTTAATCGCTCCCGCGATGTAACTCGGTAATTTTTCGAGATAAAAAGTAGTCTATGTCCACCCCTGGGATACAACCTTTATCCATGCCAATTTTCAGCCTAATCTGTTCAGTCGTTTGGGCGTGAAAAGGTAACAATCAGACAGACAGATAGAAAGACAGAGTTACTTTCACATTTATAATATTAAGTAAGTATAGATAGTATGGAAGTATGGATGGATGTTAACATGCTCTCATCTGTAGTAAAAGCCATGACGGAGGCCTTAAGGCGGCCACTGACTCATACGAACTTACTTTATCGTCTATCTATTGTTCTTGTGTGGACTGTATGTTGGGTTGCTGTTTGAATATTGATGGAAAGACTTGGAGTAGAGTTCACTGAATTTATTTATTGTAGAAAAGCAAAGTTAGTAGAAGTTGCAAGGTGTTACATGTTTGTTACATCGTCCGTTGACAATTAGCTGTCATATTATGTCATAGACAAAACTAGTCTTTACAGATTATAAAATTAAAAATAATTAAAGATTATTGTTGTAGTCTACCAACATGCTGGGGGCAGCAAAAGAATCTATCTTAGTTAACACAGAAATCTTATCAAAACAGAACTTATCTAATCATTTAGTTATACTTTAAAACGACACATTTATTTTTATTTTTAAACTTACTTTAACTTATTACTTACTTAACTTTACTATTATTTTGTGTTTACTTATTTTCAAATTAAAGTTGAACATAAATGCTCTTGTTTTAACACTTATCTAATTAATTTTTAAGCCTCATCTAATCATTGGTACTTACATTTATTTTAGAAATTACACAATTTATTTTTGATCTGAACAGTTTGTTTCAAAACCTTTTTTTTATTTGACAAGAACCTTAATTTTTAAACTTAACTAATATATTTTTTAAATTGACACACAAAAAGAAAATTTCTTATTCTAAATTGGTACTTAAACATACTTATTCTAGAGGTAGCTTACAAATGCCACTTAATGACCTTTTGTATATCTTTTTATTTGGTGTGATAGCTTCTACAACACGTACTTTATCATCTAAACCAGGAAAAACTTTTACAATTCTGGCCATGGGCCATTCTAGGGGTGGAGAGTTAGGCTCTCTTAAAATAACTAAATCGCCTACTTTAACATTAGGTAAACTATCCCGCCATTTTGGTCGAGACTGAAGAACATTCAGATAATATTTGTGCCAAATATTCCAAAAATGTGACCTAACCTTGTTACATAGTTGCCAAAACTTAAGTCTATTGGTAGGGACTTCTACCACATTCCTCTCAGGGAAAGAAGTTAGTGCAGTACCTACTAACCAATGTCCTGGTGTTAAGTAACTAAAATCATTTACATCATGAGCTGCCAAAGGTAATAATGGCCTAGAATTTAGAACAGCCTCGATTTGACATAAAATTGTGTGTAATTGCTCATATGTGAGAACATAATCTTGTATTACACGTTTTAAGTGAAATTTCATGCTTTTGACAGCAGCCTCCGCAAGACCAGCGAACACGGGTGAGTAACTGGGTGTAAAATGAAAGTTTATCCCTTGTTGAGTTGCAAAATTTAGC
Organism: Epirrhoe alternata; assembly: GCA_963565295.1. NCBI lineage: Eukaryota > Metazoa > Arthropoda > Insecta > Lepidoptera > Geometridae > Epirrhoe > Epirrhoe alternata. The sequence goes on along the minus strand of OY751381.1, from coordinate 1,948,679 downwards.
ACCTGTGTTTGGTGATCCTTGGAAGCTTGCAGTTCATACAAACGAACTAATTCGTTCCTTGCACCTTGGAAGCAACCGCCGTTATCGCAGAATATATCTGTGGGCAAGCCTCGTCGCGCTATGAAGCGTTTAAAACATGCAAGAAAAGCGTCTGTACTTATATCGGATGAGAGCTCTAAATGTATGGCTTTTGTAACGAAACAGACAAAGACACATATGTATCCTTTTGTCTGTAAAGCCTTTCGTATGCGAGAATTTTTGACAGTAATGGGACCCGCGAAATCGATGCCTATCTTTTGAAATGGACGACAGGCGGTTACTCTTTCAGGCGGCAAGGAACCCATTAGCTGCTTGGCGCACTCAGCTTTCATTCTAAAACAAACCAAACATTTGTGTATTAGTTTTTTAACATGTTTATAACCATTTACAATCCAGTACTTCTGGTTTAAGCTAGATAATAATAACCTAGGTGCGGCATGTAATAATCTGACATGCTCGTGGTTTACAATGAGATCAGTGATGCGAGATTCTCTAGGTAGTACGATGGGATGTTTTTGCGAGAACGTGACAACTGCGTGCTCAATTCTACCACCTACTCTAAGTAACCCTTTGCCATCAAGAAATGGATGCAAGGGTTTTAAAGAACCTGTGACATTTTCGCTCTGATTTATTAATTGGCCTATTTCATCTTTGAAATGGATGCTCTGTTCACGTTTAATAATGCTATGCAGCGCATTTTCTAACTCTAGAGACGACAGATAAGTGCCTGAAATGCGTTCGTTTTTGTTTTTAATGTTGTGACAAAACCTACGTACATAAGCCGTGATACGTATCATTTTATTGAGATCTGAGCATTTGTTTACGAATTGTAATGAATCATTTATTTGTGTGAGGAGCGACACCTTAGCACTAGAGAATGCTGAACCCTTCTTGACTTCAGGTAGGTCATCAATGGGGTTTGTCATCGCAGCATTAATAAAATCGTACTTACAGTTTTGTAGAAACTGTGGGCCTGTCCACCACAACTTACAATTGATCAGTTCGTCAGGATCAGCTCCTCTGCTTACACAGTCTGCAGGATTTTCTTTTGTGGGCACATACAGCCAGCGCCATCTAGCGGTTTGCTCTCGAATCAATCCCACTCTATTTGCAACATAAGCGTTGAGTTTCATAGGCTCTGTAGCAATCCATGCTAGCGAGATTTGTGAATCAGAGAAGAGATAGACATCATTTATCTTTATTTTTAAGCTCAGAGTGTCATAGACTCTGTTTATTAATTTTGTGAGCAAAAGCATTGCATTTAATTCTAATCGCGGTATGGTGAGTGCCTTATTATCGCGGGGGTTGATTCGAGACTTAGAGCAGAGTAAAGAGATTGTAACTTTACCTGAGTCCTCCACCACCCGAAGGTAGACACAGCAGCCATAGCCGGTTGTGCTCGATGCATCAGCGAATCCAATGAGTTGCACTGCAACCGCATTGTGAGAGATCTGTATGTTCCTATCAATAATAAAAGGTTGCATAACAGATAGTTTTGTAGCAAAGGAAAGCCATTCAGATTGTAGTGATTGTGGAAGGAAATCATTCCAGCCAATTTTTTCGCACCATATCTTTTGCATAAAAGCCTTCGCTTTCATTATAACAGGCGACATGAACCCTAAGGGATCATAAAACTTAGAAATATAACTAAGCACTTGTCTCTTCGTAGGAGATTTAAAGTTGAAAGGTTCTGGGCAAGAGAATATAAAACAGTCTTTGCTAACATCAAGCGTAAGTCCCAAAGCCTTCATGCATACATTATTCTTTTGAAAATCTAGCTCATCAAATTGTAGCTTATCTGGAGAGATTCCCGTTAACACATCCTGACAATTCGATGCCCATTTGTGTGTGTAAAAACTACCCTTAGCCAATAAGTCACACAATTGTTGTTTAGCTTCAACGACTACCTGAACATCTGAGTGAGAATAGCAGGCGTCATCTACATACGTGCAATTTCTTAAAATATAAGAAGCTAGTGGGTACTCTTTTTCATACTTTATAGCAAGTTCATGTAAGCAGCGCGTAGCAAGAAATGTCGAGCTTTTTTGACCGTAAGTGACCGTGTCTAACTGAATGCACTTGATGGGATCATTGACATTGCTTCTCCATAGTATATTTTGCAAGCTGGCATGCTTAGGGTTCAAGTTCACGCAACGAAACATGCGGCGTATGTCAGTGGAGAAGGTGTATTCACCTAGTCGAAATAAAAGCATTATGTCAAACAGTTCTTTTTGGATAGGTGGACCATTTAGTAAGAGGTCATTGAGCGAAAGCTTCCTATCGGTTTTCATTGACGCATCGAAAACTACTCGCGTTTTTGTGCTTTTACTATTTTCATTTATGACAGCATGGTGTGGCATGAAATATAACGGATCTCCATTAAAGTCCAATGTATTTATATCAATATAGTGTCCGTGCCCTAACTCAATATATTCATCTATGAATTTTTGATACTCGCAGAGTAGGTCGGAATTTTGTTGTAATTTTTTCTCTAGGCTTAAAAACCTGTAGTATGCAAATTCAAACGAATTACCAAAGGAATTATTATTTATCTCGCACATTGGTAATTTTAGTGGCAAATCTACTTGAAATTTATTGTTCTCGAGCACACTTGTGCTTTGAAAGATATCCTCACATAAATCATGTTCTGAAACCTTTTCAGAATAAGTTTCAGGCACCCTTTCAGTTTCAAAAAACTGTTGAATTGTGTTGTTAATATCAGATTTACAATCTAAGCATAAAAGTGAGACCTTACTTGATTTACTGTGATTTTCCTTTGTAGGCTGTGGCAAAGCCCCAGCAATTACATGCCCAAACCTGGTGTTTATGAAGCGTGGTTGCAGGATGTGCTCGTTAGATTGCAGAGAGGATTGCAGCGTTGTAGCTGATTGCTCCGGGAGCAGCGCCTGAAAAAATACATCGGCTCCAATTAGCATATTTATTTCGGATGGGATATGAAAATCCACATCAGCCAGGTTCAGATTGTTGGGCATGTTGATAGACTTCATGTCTACTTTGTATTGTGGTATTTTGCATGTGATTCTGTCAAGCACATGGCAATTGATTGATACCTTATATGGTGTGGACAGTGAGAATACCTCGAGGGGAACAGAATAATTTGTTATATTATTTGTGTTGCTGACCCCTACAATTGTTGTGTTGTCTTGGTTCGGAGTGATACCAAGAACCTCTATCACCTTACTTGTTACTAATGAAACCTGTGAAGCGGAGTCCAAAATTGCCTTCACATGCACCTCAGTACCATTCTGCGAATAAAGCTTTATTTTTACCGTGGGTAGCAAGACTCTGTCAGTTTGTGTGTTGGAGATCAGTGTCACAGGCTTTGGAGCTGGCTCTTCAACTTGCTTTGTAGCTGGCTCTTCATGAAGCAAAGCATTGTGAACTCCTTTGCAAATAGTACACCGGAAATGAAACCTACATTTGCCTTGGTGAACATTGAGACAAACATTACACAGATCTTGGTTCTTTGAAAACTGTATCCTGTCTGCAGATGGCAGAGTTTTGAATTTGTTGCATGCAAATAATTTATGATCGTTGGACTTACAGTATTGGCAGCTGCTGACGTTGGGTTTGCTTGCTGCAGCAATGTTTACCACTGCTTTTGTGCTGCAGGACTTTGTCGATACCACCGGTTCAGCATTTTCCAATGCTAAGGCTCTCCTTTCCATGAAGTTCAAGAAATCCAACATTGTTGGATCATTGTCAGTGCATCTTTCCAACTGATAAGCTCTTGATGTATATTGATCTAGTTTACGAAACAAAATAGACAATATAATAGGATCCCAAGTACTGGTATCTACCTGAAGATTTTTCAAGCTGGCTAGACACTGTTTCACAAGTGATACAAAGTCTCTCAAATTGCTCGGAGAGGATTTGATCAGAGCATTCATGTCAAGGAGTGAATTTATATGTTCATTTATTATCTTGAACCTGTGATTGTATCGCTCCTCAAGTAGTCTGAGCGCCTCATCATAACTAGAATTCTCCAAAGGGAGATTTTTGATTATATCAAAAGGTTCTTTTTGCAAGAAGGATCTCAAATAGTACAATTTTTGGATGTTATCAATAGATCTATCTTTATGTATTATTGCCTTGAAGAGGTTTATAAATGGAGTGTACTCACTGTATTTACCTGTGAACGGTTGAATTTCAATTTTTGGCAATTTAGTCCGAAAAGAAGGATTACCTGTGTCCGAATTGGGAGTTGCTTTGGTCTTTATAGCCTCGTTGAGTGACGACAATATTGTGAAATATTTAGATTCGTAGTCTGCCACGTCCTCGCTGTCGTTTTCATCAAACGACAATATTTTCTTATTATATCCCTCGTACTCGCTAAACAATTCCGACACCCTTGTTTTTTTGGCTTGTAGCGTGGACAATGTAGACAATTCAACATCGTTTTCGTTTTTAACAAATTGATATAAACGAGTGAGGGATGCTTTTGAATAGCCCCGTGAGGCCTTCAACTCTTTTACAGTTTTCTCCTCAGACATTTTGAAAGTGATAATTTGAAACTCATAAATGTTATGCTAAAACTATAACTATTCGTTATGCTACACTTAAACATAAACTAATATAAGCACTTGTTCGTAAAAAATTACTCGCTAAAGTTGCTACGCAAGACGCAAAGTTCGGAAATCATGATGAATTCAAAATGGCAGTTCGTTGAATGTATTGCATCACCTTTCGTAGCTTGTTGCGTCCACGCAGTGTTTGGCGGCAAAGTTTGAAAATTGTTTCAAATATCTTGCGTCTCCTTCTCGCTTGCACGTCTTTTCTTATTTCTTCTCTGTTACACTAACCAAAGTCCAAACACGTGGAAAAGTTGCGTAGTTTGACGTATCGTAGGCGTGGAACTTGTAGAACGTGGCAAGAAAATGCTTCTTGGAAAACTTGGAAACAATTTTATGTTGGAAAAGAGCGGACGTAATTCGGATGTATGCTTGAAAATTGATGTAGACACCTTGATTGATTTGTATCTGAACTTCTCCACCACGGCGAGACTCCACGAGCTTGTCTTGATTGCAACCAATATTCACAATTATTTTATCACTTGTCGAAGGACCATATGTTCTTGTGTGGACTGTATGTTGGGTTGCTGTTTTGTTTGAATATTGATGGAAAGACTTGGAGTAGAGTTCACTGAATTTATTTATTGTAGAAAAGCAAAGTTAGTAGAAGTTGCAAGGTGTTACATGTTTGTTACATCGTCCGTTGACAATTAGCTGTCATATTATGTCATAGACAAAACTAGTCTTTACAGATTATAAAATTAAAAATAATTAAAGATTATTGTTGTAGTCTACCAACATCTATCAGCCGGTAACACCCACTGTTGGGTATAGGCCTCTTCTCTTTCATGCCACTCCTGGTGGTTTTGTGCCGAAACCACTGCTCTCCTACCGCCCCCACAATGTCGTCTGACCATCGGGCAGGTGGTCTGCCTCGAGGCCACCGCATATCTCTTGGCCACCATTCGGTAGCCGCTTTGGTCCATCGGTTGTCGTCCCCTTTATCTGTAGTGAAAGAAATATGTCCTACTGTATTAAGGAATGAGATCGAGATTCTGTTTGGTCTTATAAAGCATGATATTTCTCAATCCTCTTTTAAGTCTATATGCCCTTTACGGTATATTAATGAGTGCGTATTGAGATGTTAAGCTATAATAAAATTAACAGACCACTTAATCAGCTCAGTTCAATTGGTAACACCAATGCTTACCCTTCAAGTCAATCACCCACCGACCAATCACCAGGCAATCACATTTGATTGAATGTAGTCGTCATTGAATCTTTGTTTAAACTGTGGCCGGTATATTACATACGTTTTTTTTTTTTTTTTTTTTATTTAGCATATTAAAAGGTTTATATAAACAATTTGTATAAATAACATTCAGTAAACCACTAAGGTTTATAAAAGAAAAATACTATTAGCGAGTCTTCATCAACTTAACTACATAATCTTATATTACGTGATTTTGGCCATGTCAAAAAATGAATCGCGACTGTTTCCCTGAGGCGCGGTAGACATTCTCTTAGATCTTTAATGTATTACAGATCCTTTGAAGATTTCGAAGGGATTTATTTTGAATGAAGTACTTATACTCGTAGTGGTTCGTGGTAAATTATTTATAAATGTAATATTTATACATATGTTAAGTTTTATGAATAAATTGAAATTGAATAAGTCTGGGAGGGATCATAAAAGATGTATAAAGCTAAAAACAATAATTTTTTAATCATTTAAAAGTGATAATGTCATGTGTTTAAGAAAAGTAGTGGAAACATTATGGCGTTGAAAACTCAGTATTTTGAAATATCACAGAGCCACTTTTAATGTTTTCTCACGATATTTTCCTCGTACATGTAGTACTCTTATTGGTGAGTTGGCTAATACTTAGGTAATATATTACGACCGTTTTGTGACGGTAGTCAGTTGCTAGAAATGCCTGTCTTCCGTTCTTGTTACACGGAGTGAAAAAGGTATAAAAGTTTCATTACAGTTCAAATGTTACCACTTCAAGTAATATCTACTTCTTGAACATAGTGCAAGTCTCTGTTTATTGGTAGACTAGCTAACGCAAAAAATAGCTATTGCAAAGTAAGATTTTGCGTGTTTTATTTCCATTAACACCTTTACTACAAGATGATTCGGTTATAGGTACTCACAGACCAAATAAAATTAAGATTTTCGAGAAACATTTTCATAATATCATTGAATGTCTTTCTGAAGTCCGCTAAGCTGGAGAGGGACTGGGCTGGTTACGTCTGTCACATGCCAAGTGAGCTGTGGGTAAAGGTAGCCAGCGAGTGGTGCCCCGACCCAGCGAGAAGGCGACGTGGCAGACCGAGACGGAGATGGCAGGATGAGCTTGACCAATTCTTGCCGGAGTCAATGGATACAGCTCAAGATCGTGATGTGTGGAGGGAATGGGGGAGGTCTTTGCCCAGCAGAAGACTAGTAACAATAATAATAAAAAAGAGAGTCTGTCAAGGATATAATTTGACCAAACACAAGCTTGGATCATTGTTTTGAATGACTCATGGTGAGATTAGAACCTACATCCTTCGACTTAAATCGAAAGCACATCTCATTGGGCTCATTGGGCCAATACAGCACTTTGATCAATCGTAAATCTTTTAAATCCGTAAAAGAGTGTCTCTTAAAATCATTATGATCCCAAAATTAAGTTTACGACTGGAATCAATTACTTTCACCGGTTAAAGGTTAATAGTGTAATTTAACCAACCATTTAATAGTCAAGTTTACGGCCGAGACGTATATGCTCTGAATTACATTAGATTGGCACAAATTCTGTACTTAAGCGCAAGCCGGATACAAAGAGTTGACGTAAAAAAGTAAGTAAGTTCGTATGAGTCAGTGGCCATCTCTGGTGACGGAGTTTTTAGGCCGCCTTAGGGCCTCCGTCATGGCTTAACGACTTAAATAGCCGGGACCGACAATTTAACGTGCCCTCCGAAGCACGGAAGCGCTCAAATGAAAATGCCACTGGCGGTCACCCATCCACTTACAGACCGTTTTGAACGTCGACGATCTATCTAAGCACGACCACGAGAGTTGACGTGGGTCACGATGACAAAGCTTTAAAACCGATTTTTTTTTTGCCTACTTACTTGTGCTTGTATTTAGGTTTTAATAACCATTGATGTTGCACATCCAAAATAGACTGTGGAAACCTACCTATTTAAAATAAGACCTTCCTTTGTACAACAGTTATGGAGTTTCCAGAAATGGAGTTCCTTTGAGGATCACATAACACACACAAAAAAAACACAAACACACACGAAAATAAGAAAACTAAATCTCGCGCAAGTCGTTGTAAAATGTCTTTGGACGTGGTTCAGTAGTAATCTATTACCCCTTTGGTCTTTTTAAAGGGTATCAAAATAGGTTGTAGAGAATGTCTACCGTACCGAGATATAGCGATCCTGTTTTTTTGGTTTAGAAGCTGATATATGACGTCAAATATAAATGGACTAGACTCATAACCTATATCATCAGCCTATAGCAGTCCACTGCTGGACATAGGCCTCCCCTAATGAGCGCCATTGCGCCCTGTCCTCAGCTCGACGCATCTTCTGCTAGCAGCCTAGAAGAACTGTACCTAGTTGTAATAGCAATAAAGGCTTATTTTATTTTATATATGACATCGGATTTCATGATACGCTGTTTGTTTAGAATGCCTTCGACGAATCATGATGAGTTTCTTTGAACATTCTGAGCGGAATATTAATTCAACTTTTTCTACCCTTCGTAAGGGATTCTGGACCGCCTACATAGAACCTCCCTAACAAAATTACACACTCATTAGTTCTACAAAATTTATGTTTTTTATGGTTCCGTATTCAAAGCAAAAAAAAAGAAATATAAAGGGTTAAGTTAAGTAAACTCTAGATTTTCGTTTTTCTTTGGTCTATGTCTTAATTATAGCACAAATGAGAAGATCATTTTCTAAAGCTTGATCTGCTATTATAAAAATAAGTGAGACAAACAACATACAACGTCCCCAAAGCACGTTAGACACTCTTAGATCCTTAAGCAGTACAAGTGATAAAAGTGAGCCTGAATGTGAGCGTATAGTTGAGATGCTGAGAGACTGACGTCACCTAAATTATCTATAATAGATGGAAGAGGCCAATAACACAAGCTCTGCTTACTTTGGGGCTAGATGATGCTGTGTGAAAAGTCCAGCATTATTTATTTATTTAATGTATGAAATATAGTTGAGATCAAGGCAGGCATAAAACTAATACTGAACCCTCTAGGCACCTCTCTGGTTCGCACTTGTCTGCTTTTTTATTAGTTTTTTACGACAGCTGGCGCCGAAAACAAACAAAATTAGTTACAGTCAAAACAGAACTAATTGTTATTGGGTCACCGGATATTGAAGAACAAGGAAGAATAGGTAAATAAAATAAGTATTGCAATAAAAAGGCTTTATTGGTGTTAAAAATCTTTAAAATTCAAAAGTATACAGAAATAAATAAGACAATAATTACGTTTTAAAACTAAAAGAAAAACCGACTTCAATGTTCGACTCTACACGCGGCGTGTCTATAACGTCAGTTTGACATAATGCATAGAGAGTCTTATACTTATCTGTCGATTCGATTTACAATGGCTAGGAGGGAAGGTTTTTAGAGTTTTACGGGAAAACTATCAAACCCTCAGGAATAAAATTTATATGGGACCACCTCTGGAGCATACCCTTTCAAACAAAAAAATAATTTTGAAAATCGGTCCACAATTGGCGGAGTAATCGCGTAACAAGATACAAAAAAAAAATTAAAAAAAAAAAACATACAGGCGAATTGAGAACCTCCTCCTTTTTTTGAAGTCGGTTAAAAAAGAAAGACAATTTTCTTCAACATAATTTTTTTTATCAGTTTGCTCCGGTAAAATCTTTGAAATATTAATTTAATGTTAATTGTCTCTAGCAAAGGGTAGATATGAATAGAGGGAGTAGGTGGAGGCTTTGTCCAGCTGTAAAACATTGATATTTTATAAGGAAATGTTTACATGTTTACATCTCACCTGTAGAATCATAAGACATCCATGGAAGATTTAAGGACACATAAATCTAAAAAGGGACAGACTTCCTCGTTTTACTCAAATAATTTGGTGACACTTAAGGGCATTACAGATGTGTTAACTAATTAACTGTCGAACCAAAACCTTAAGAGAACATTAACCCATTATATATGACACAAAACCCTTTTAAGAAACCATCAGTCACGAATTTCAGAAAATATAAAATGGAAATTTTTTTTGAGAAACAACACTTATGGCAATTCATATGCAATGGGCATTCGGCTTTATCAAGAATATTTAAATTATTGAAACTCCGTGATACGAATAATTGTATTACATCGTCAAAATGCAGTTTTATTGCCAGGAAATATGTAAATAGTGGTTTAAAAGCACTTTGCAATACTTTAAAATGGCCAAGAAGCACCCGTTTGGGTAGTTAAGTAGCAAATTTAGCTTTTAAATTTTTGAAAACAGTCATTTTACCATTAGAGGTTAATATAATGTTTGTGTGAAATCTAAATGTATTATGTAAATTAAAGGTATTTTTTCCAAATCTCTCAGTCTCAGAAATAGAACCTGACCCTGTTGCGTCTCAAGCAAACTTTTATCCTCTCAGCCACAGTATTCTCTTTTAAAAAGTACGTTCCCACACTTACTGTCAGTAAATCAGAAACCAATTTGTCAACCCTAAATCGCTGCAGAGGTCAAAAGAGCAGCAACGGACGTAAAGTTCCTGTACTTACACCATTAGTCAATATTACCGTCATTGAAATAAAGCAGTTTGTCAGTATTATACACCTAGTGTCAATTATAGAAATTAATAACGGTATTTATTACAGATATTTATTTTGACGAAAATATAATAAAAAATATAGCTAGCATTATGGTTTTATACTACTCTCGACTCTTCACTTCTGTTGAAAATATTCATATAAGTGTTATAATACGAGTAGGTTTACAAAGTTATCTTCCTTAATCAGTTAAATAAGTTGGGCTATGAATAATAATGATTTTCCTAAAATGACAATAGGATTTTCATTTATAAAAATAGGAAAATTATATATGCAAATTGACAATCGAATATTACTTCAAATAACACAATAACATTAAAACAGTCACATAAAATATTATTATGAATAATTCAAATATTCCCACACCTCGTAATACTGTCGCATGATGATTTACAGAGCTGATAAAGCGTTTAGTCATTACCGCCGGAAGTTTGGACACATTGTCCCGTGTTTGAGTAGCAATATGGGGTCCAAAGTACCCACGATTAAGGGTTAATAGCCATCCGTGTTGGTGTTAAAATTCCCACGCATTTCCGTGATTTGAGGGTCGAAGTGGGCATTTTGTATCGAATTAAATAGGTGTCAATACTGCCTTTGCCTATTCTTGTTGGATCTTGTTTGACATAAAAACATTGATGGTCATTTATGAGAGCCGAGTGTGCAAATCCTTACCGTGCATCAACGATTTTTTCAATTCAAAATGATGTAGAACCCCGCACTACAAGCTCTAAGCGATGAAGGAAAATATCGTGAGGATTAGTAAATATTCTACAAGTAATAGGTGGCGATGGATTTGATACGCAATACCTACTCCTAATATGTGGACATGACGTGTGCCAAGTATGTATTTGGTCTTCAAAGCATAGACAAAAACTACCCCGCCTTTCTCGGATTTATTTTTCTCGTTACTATTTATATGAATATTTTATCAAACTTTACTATCAAAGTAATGAAATTCACACACTCCCAATCTAATTGAAGTCTTCGCCATTCAACTTTGAAGACCACCAAGCAATATTGACGGACAACAATTTGCCTTTGAAGCAGCCGTCTTATCTGAAGATAGGTAAGATAAAATCTGATTGCGACAACCGTCTTTGTCCCGCCCATTAACGCCCATTAAAATTCCAATCAACACACACTTATTCATCTGTCGTTGTAATGACGACAAGACAGATATGTCTGCGGTGAGTAATTCCATGTTTAATTACATTTGAATCAGAGATCGGATCGGTGGAAAGTGCTGTCTTCTGCCATTTGTGATGACTGGAGCTGACTGCTGTTCAATGGGACTTAGCAGCGATTTTATTCGAAGGCAGATTTGTTTCTGCGTAAATTGCTAAATGCGATGTTATGCTATTTAGGCTTTTGATCTAATAGGAATAAAGTTGTGTTTGTTACCACACAATATCAAGATTTATATTAATTTTATTGTATAAAAAGCGATTCATGCGTTCTTTATTCACATCGGAAGAAATGCACCCATATAGAACTCAAGTAAAATTTTAACAGTATCTCATAATAGCTGCTTAACTGAAGTTGCGAGAAAAGTAAAGGATTTTTATGACAAGTAACTAGGAAGTAATTTTATACAAAGTACATACAATACCAATAATTTTTCAACCATCGTTGCTTTCATTTATAACATTTAATTGCCTTTTCAGCTTCCAAAGGTGCAGAAATAACGCCCAAAAAGACTAAAAAACGTTTAATTAAAAAATCAACAGTACACCGCCCAAATAAATTTACATCGAGCATCCACAACTTATTCTAATTAGTATTGCCGGTACCAAGTCCCAATTAGTTCGATTCGGCATCGGTGCGCCTGCGCAACCTCGCTCGGTGGTTAACATAAACTGCACAGATAAAATTTAAACCCCCTTAATGAACTCCTGGATTGCTTTATTTACTTGGAGATAAATAAATTGGGTTTCCGACTGTCACACGTCTTGATTTATACCCCGTTCTAATGTAGATTTTATCGTGTTTTTGGCACCAGTACTGTGCTTATTATGTCCGAAGATAGAGTCGTTTAAAGATGGCGATTGGATCTTGTTGGAGAAATTTCTACCAATTTCTTTCCCTTAGTCGCTTTTACATTTTGATTATACACATACGACTTAATTCGTATTGTGTTTTATTTTGACAATTTGATCAAACAAAGATAGGCACTGATAAATATTCTATTTTTCTATCGAAGTACCTAGCGTCTGACGACTGAAACTCTTAGTAGACTTAGTTTTCTATCCTCAATCTTTTTTTTTTTTTTTTAATAGGTCAGCATTTGACCTCACTCTGCCTGATGTTAAGCAGTAGTGAGGTCTAAGATGGAGCATGCTTACCTAGAAGGAACCTATTTACTCTTGATTTGAAGACCCCTAAATTGTACTTTTCGGGGAATCTTCTCGTTTACTTTAATCCAGTATAGACCCCTCGCAGACTGCAGACTTTCTATCGGCCGATAGTTGAGACGGAACATACTTCGGCTCACTTCTGCATACTCATTACGAGCCGAAATATGTTCTGTCTCAACTATCGGCCGATAGAAAGTCTGCAGTCTGCGAGGAGGTTATACATGTAAAATCTTTAAACTGAAATTGACTAGGTTAACAATGTAACATTGGATGATCAATTGTGTCCCGTTATCTTGCTTGCCATAAACTAACCACATAACATGGAAGCACGGGCACAATTTAAAAAGCCGATCGACTGACATGTTACTTACTGCCCTTTAATTCGTGGCCGTCTCACATGCGATGCAGGAATCATGACAGTTACAGTGCTACAAACTTATCTGAACCGGTGAGAAAGGCGCTGTTATCGCATTTGATGTTGGCAGAAAAAAATTACAGCAATATTCTCATTTGGCCACCGGTCCAGATAAGTTTGTGGCGCTATAAAAAGTTTACGAGAAGATGTATGTCAGAATTTTAAATCGGTGCAGATTGAAAGATCATGGCAAAAGAGGACACTAATTATCAACCCCATCAAGAAAATATGTATAATGGGGCTGTGAGAGCGACATCGTGAAACCCTGTAGCTATTTGTATCACATTCGCACTTTCATTTTACTATGTAGAAAATACGAGAAGTTTAGGCAGACCAGCAGCCAGATGGATGGACGACATTGTGACCATGCAAGGGAAAAACTCGGTCGATGCAGGGAGAGCATGTGCAAGTGGGGCTATCGCGATCCCACCCGGACCCTTTGTGACTGCGGGGTCCCTCCGATGTCACACCTGATCGTTTGCCCTCTGTGCCCTGTCACCTGCACAAGGAAGGACCTTATGGACGCCACGGACGCTGGAGTGGTGGTGGCGGGGTTTTACTCTAATTTTATTTAACTAGCGTACCATTGACACGCAAGAAGAAGGGAAAAACTGGATGAAAGAAGTATAGGACCGAGTGAAGTGGCGTTTGAGCGGGGAGGGTTATGCACAGCACATGATGATGATGTAGAAGATAAAGTTCTATTGTATTGTTATCTAGAAAAGCTGCACGGCGTTGCAGCTCTGTATGAGCTGACTCTAAGCGTGTTCACTTGCGAAATTTCTGCGAGAAACGTGTCTGACAGATGCAGAGGGGGCTGCGATAGTCCTGAGACGTATAAAACTGCTATCAAATAGACATTTTTTGCGGTAATATCACAGGTGAAAACGATGCCTCAGTGTACTGCGAATAATAACCCCCGAAATGCCTGGCTACCGCTATCCTCGCAGGCACCGTTGTCCCCGCCCCTGTATTTTGAGGCGATGTCGATAATTCCGGGCTAGGGACAAACGTCCACGTGAGTTGTGGGGCCATCGATTTATTATTGAAATCAGCCACCGCACGTGCAGACTTGTCTTGGCCATGAGGTTTGTAGTGACGCGGGATGTGAACATGCGTTTTGGATATTATAGGGAAAAGGGTAAGGTAAGGTGACCTTCTTTTCTGGCCAATGTTGTTGCTTTAGGTTTTCATTACATCCTGTTATTGGGAAAATTGAAAATCAAAAAAATAACATGTGCATTTGGGTTTATTTTTCTTGTGAAGTAGGTACCTAACTAGCTTTAGTCAAAACAAGATAAAATATAAGTATACGAGCAATGTTTTTTTTTAATAACGGTATGATAGATATCTAATATTTGGATATTATTTTGCACTATTTTTTATAGCCAACCTCACAAATTATGTGAGCTTAACTGGATTGTTTTAAATGTCCTAAAATAATAAAATTATTAAAACTAAAAAAAATTATAGTAGTATGTATAAAAAATAAATTTAGTCATTTTATCTTAGTTTTATTTTAATTTAGTTTCTGTAAATACATTAAATGATAAGAATTTTATCTTGTTCTTGCAAAATTTCCGATATTATGCGACCCGTCTCCATCCACAACGTCGTGTGCAAGAATCCTTTCTGTCCGCCAAATTGCTTATAAAATTGGCGACCGCTCGTGCCACGGACGATGTTTAATGACACCAAAAAAAAAATGTGTACAAGCCTTTCAATTATTAAGTACTCCAGATTGACATATTGAGGGTATAATTTGCGTTTATTTGCATAATAATTTGCAAAATAAGTATTTTTGGAAGTTGTATAATTTTAGGATCTTCATTAGGTGTTGTGATTTTTATTACTTACTCACTAAAATGCTAGCAATTTACATAAATCTTTGAAATAATATGAGACGCATTGCTTGAAAAATATCACTAACTACACTGGAGAGCAATGAATTCGGGTCTCCGGGAATCCGGTAAAGAAACCTATAAATCTCGGAAACTAAGAATGCTAGCTTAGTAAAAATAAATACTAAATCACTACTCGTATTAAATTTTGAACTACCAGCCCAGTTGGCACTACTACAGATACCTTTAATACGCCATTTTCAAGTCTACGTAACTAAAAAAATCTAAGTTGGTTCATTCTTATAGGAGCTGTAATGCTCACGTCAAACTAATAAAACTTATACCCGAGTTGAAAAATAAAATTATCCCAATTATTCATTTACCTAGAAGTTTTGTAAAACTGTATCATAATAACTTCCACGAAGAATCTTCAAAATTCTTGATGTCGCATGTAACGGGTTCCCTCTATCATCATGTTTTCAATCTGCCAATTTCGAGGATCGCTTTTATAATCGAAAGATCGAAAAAACTTTAGGTTCACACCTCAAATGCCGGCTTGTTAAAATGCTATTAATAATGCCTTAGTTCCAATGAACGTTTTAACACCTTTTCTGCTCTATTATTATGATTATGGCACCTTTGTTTTCGTCCGCTTCGATTTTTGTTGTCCGACTAAGATTTTTTACGACTTGAAAAAATATCGGCCTAACTAGTCTTTATGGAAAACCAATCTTATTGGTATGTAAAATACTTAATTTACATTTTAAGATGTCTTTCTTTGTCATAGAAATGTTCTTCTTCTCTTCAAATTCGCAAAATCACTTTCTAAGTAAAGAGCATTCCATAATACAGATTTCAAGCTCATCGCCTCTTATTAGGCTAAGTGCTATGTAGAAAAAAATCAAGAAATCAATACAAATTCATAGCGATATTAGAAAACATCTTGAAAAATCTAGTTAGTTATCTAAATGATGATAACCGGGCTCGTAATCTATCACGGAGTCAAAGTCAAAGTCAAAAAGCATTTATTTAGACCTCTGTGGGATCATTAAGAATAAATAAATAAATAAATAATAAATAATGCTGGACAATTTCACACAGCATCATCTAGCCCCAAACTAAGCATAGCTTGTACTATGGGAACCAGATAACTGATATACTACTTACATACTTTTTTGTTTGTAAATATATACATATTATACATAGAAACACCCAGACTCGAGATAAATATTTGCAGATCATACAAACATTTATCCCACAAATAATTTTTTTTTTTTCAGAATAGTCTTAGAACTAATTTTACTCCGGTTCTTTTGCGACCAATACCGTGAAGAATCAGGGCAACAAACACGGTTTGGGACCTATCATTATTTTACGAACTAAAAGTCAAGCTCCAGTGGGGAGCCAGTCAAAGAGAATTGAGGCTCGTCAAAGTTAGTTCAGATGCTCATAAAGTACAAAAGATTATTACTTCAAAATAAAGGTAGTATTACTATTAAAGGGGTACATGCCTATTAAAATAAAATAGCCTTTTGAATCTCTGACTAGCCACTAAACATTTTCAAAAGATCCTGAATGCTTGAAGGCTAAGTCGTCATGTAACGTCCTTGATGATGAAGCCGTGAGCCTGTTCAACTCGATATACAAACTAAAGCGCAGTTTAAGATAAGCCGCACAAACGTGCATATTTGCGCGTCCCAGAACGTGTTCCAAACCCGTCGGAAGCTGCATACATGGTCATAGAGACCTCACGGCATACTAATGAGAACTATTTTAGAACCTTCGAGAAACAGGTCACATAATGTAAAATACAGTAGCCTGGATACTTTGTTCGAATCAAAATACGGTTGAGCGGGAGGGAGATATGGATTGTGGGTGGGTGAGGGAGATGGAAGCTTGTCAAGGCAGGTGTCGGTATACATCTGCGCATGTGCACTGACCGGCACGTGCGCTTTAACTAAGCTTTTTGGACTAGGATTCTTATAGAGACATAAACTCAATGATTTATGCCTTTTGATGGAAATGTCGATTTCTTTTTTGATTGAGAATTGCAACGTAAACACGTAAACAGGGTCACGACTGTATCCCCGAGGCGCGGTAGACATTCTCTCAGATCTTTATACTCCAGATCCTTTGAAGATGTCTAAGGGGGTAGTCAGAGGCATGTACAAATACATATTTGATACATGCCCACATCTTGCAGAAGTTAGTATTCCATACGTGACAGGTTGCAAGCCCATCGCCGCCTATAAGAATATTAACTGGTTTCCTCACGATGTTTTCCTTCACCGTTCAGAGCTCGTGTTAGAGCGCATATAAATTTTACGAAACGCAAAATCCATTGATGCACGGCCGGGATTCGACCTTACGACCTTCGGATTGAAAGTCGAGGTACAACCCCATTCGGCCAACACGGCTGTTTATTACTATTGATCTGTACACTAAAATTGATTTATATAAATCCATAATTATTATGTGTAAACCATGTAAGTTTAATTCAAAATTATTAAAACTTTAAGTCTGCGCGAGAGTCATGAAGCGAAAGATATGTCCGACAATGAAATTTGTGATCTCTACCAATCAAAACTGACCTCAGTACTAAACTAAATTTTTCGTCATAGTCTAAACTCTAAATGACTGTCTGTGTTTTTTTATAAAAAAATAATGCTGGACATTTCACACAGCATCTTAAAGCCCCAAACTAAGCAAAGCTTGTACTATGGGAACCGGATAACTGATATACTACTTATATACTTTTTGTTTGTAAATACATACATACTATACATAGAAACACCCAGAATCGAGATATTTGCAGATCATACAAACATTTATCCCGCGGCGGGTATCGAACCCGCAACCTTCTGCGTCCCAAGGGGGCTTTCACCCACTGGCGCCACAGAGGTCGTCAAAGTTGGTCGATTGGTATTCACTTTAACGCGATATCACCCACTGCTGGGCATCCTTTTGTTATTGCCAAACTTTTCGGTCCAGGTATAATAAAAAATAACATCTTAAGGTTTTAAGATGGGTTCATAATACCACTAAGTAACGGCTTGTTAGAGAATCCGACACCGAAACGAATGTTAATCAGCCGAAATGATAATTCGACCTTGATTGATGACCATCGATTGACAACTCACAGCACGATCTCGACGCGATGATTGGACACAGATCAGTGATGATGAGACTGAATCATTGTTGATAGAAAAATAACAAAACTGACTACTTGAAAAGCTAAAAAAACTAAGGATTTTATTTTTTTAGCGTCATGAGGCAACCTATGCCTAAACTTATTGGGACGCTGTGCAAAAAAAACATTGAGAACTGGGACAATGGTACATTGTTCTACATAATACTTGTCCCGCACCTAAATTATCCAAACATAATTTTTATTCTGGATAAAAAATGCTTCGCCCTTTGATAATATTTTCTACCAGCTGTCCGCCGCGGTGTTACCCGCGATCCCTCGGAAAAACTTCACTGTTCATCGGGGATAATGTAGGATTCTATTGGTGAAAGAATTTTTCAAATCGGTCCCGTAGTTTCGGAGCCTATTCATTTCAAACAAACAAACATACAAACAAACAAATCTTTCCTCTTTATAATATTAGTATAGATTATCTCTTACAACGCATATAAAAAATACAATGATCAGTTTAGTAGTAAACGTAAAATAACGAATATGTTTTTCTCACACCAATAAAATTATCTTATCTTATTAATACTAGATAAGATTTTATCTTGTCATTCAATGAAAGTGATATAAAATTTATATCATATACAATCAATGATATTTTAATCATTGTATTGTATAGGTACAATTATAAAACTTATTAAAAATGAAACCAAAGAGTTTGTTTGAAACTTGACCGTTCATAAAAAATGACGATCCACGCATCAAAAGCAAACCTTTATTAGCTATGCTTCCGATTTCAATTACATTGGTAGTCGATTCGATTCCTTTGTGTTTTTTCCGAGAAATATTAGATCGTGGCTTTTATAGCATGAAATTCTTTAATTAAACAAAAATATGAATCCATTCTTTGTGGTTAACGCCTCTTTTGTTGCCGCTCATCAATTTAATGACTTACTTTTGATTTTGGTTTTTTCGTTTGGTTTTATGGAGTTCAATAAATAAATAATTTGTTATTGTTCACACCTACAACCGTTATAACTTTAGTATGAGTATGCTTTTCAAAAATACGCCGACAAAAACAATCCTACTTTCATTGTTTTGACGACCTCTGTAGCGCAGTGGGTGAAGACTCGCCTGCGACGGAAAAGGTTGCGGGTTCGATCCCCGCGGCGAGACCAATGTTTGTGTGATCTACAAATATTTGTCTCGTGTCTGGGTGTTTCTATGTATAATATGTATGTATTTACAAACAAAAAGTATATAAGTAGTATATCAGTCATCTTAGTACCCATAACACAAGCTCTGCTTACTTTGGGGCTAGATGATGCTGTGTGAAAAGTCCAGCATTATTTATTTATTATTTATTATTGTTTTAATTTAAAACTTGTACAAAACAGTTGTTAAATCTAGATTAAAAAAATAATGAGTTGCAAAATAATTAGCAACCAATTGCAAAAGTACTTGAATACAAAATGTACTACAACCTGTAATATTTTTTTCAACGTCAAAATTCAAACTTTGGTCTTTTTCTTAACGAGTATAATCAAATCGACGCTCCAACCGAATAAAGCAGTAATAGCCTATTACACCAAAAAAGTTTTTTGCAGAATACTCTTATAAACATGATGATCTTTTATTACGTTTCTTTCATTATGCGCACTGCTAAAATTTGGAATCAGCTTCCAGCGTCTGTATTTCTGCTGAGTTACGACCCTGATATTGTTTCGTTTTCGGTGTAGACTAATTTTTGTCTAGCACAAACCTTAGTAGGATCGACTGTCTTTTTTTATATAAAATGTAATTTGTTAATACATAAAAAAAAGAAGAGAGTAGGCAACTTCTGGGTAGACTCGCTCCATCGTAGACCTCATTCTTGCCTGGGTAAGTTTCGAGGTCAAGAGCCGAACCTTTTTTTTTTCAGAATTTTATAATCGATACAATAAAGGGCTTAGCTGAAGTTACAAAAATAAAATAGGTATAATAAGAAAGCTTTTAATTTATTCAAACTTTCCAAATTATCTCACTAAACAACCAACTGAGTTTACATTTTAATGCTAATTAATTACAAAATTGCCTGTGTATCTTATTTTATGCACAACGATAAAACTTCAGATCGATTAATGACACATAAAACCGTCGCGTGCGCTCTCGTTATTTAATTAGATTTAATTAAAAATGAATGGAAGTGCCCATTAATGACCACAGCTAATGGATAATGCTATTTAATTTAAAATTTATCTAAGCGAAAAACATTATGGCTAAGAACGCTAACTGGTCCAAAGCACTTAATTTAGTTCTTCCTTCCTTCAGGTATTAAAATGATTGCTAATATAAGATACATTGTACTAAAATGATACACTGGAGAGCAATGAATTCGGGTCTCCGGGAATCCGGTAAAGAAACCCATAAATCTCGGAAACTAAGAATGCTAGCTTAATGAAATAAATTGTAAGCATCAATTCGCCTCCTGTCCCTCGGGAACACTTTACTTTAGCGGGATGAAAAGTAGCTTAATGTTATCCGAATCTCGTTGTGTTGCGTGAAAGTGTAACAAACATCCACACAGTGTCATGAACTTTCGCATTAGTAATATTAATTGGATTTGAGAAGAAAATATTATTCAGTTTTACTTACAAAAAATATTATAAATTAATCTTTAAAAAAAACTAAGCTACTACAATATGTACATAAGATTACAAAATACAATAGAATCAGTCATGCTATCTAAGGATCGCCGTAAAAACGATTTATAGATAGCTCAACTGATCCAAGTCACTGCCAGTCGGAAGCGTGCCAAAACTGGCGGCATTGCCACGCTGAATGGCAAAAAAAAAAAAATATTATTGACTCCAAACTGTCAATTCAATAGGGAAAATGCTGAGACGTCAGAAACTAGCCAACGTTGACGATATCCTTTTTCGTTCGTTTGATGAATATTCGAATGCTTCCCACAATGATTTCTGACTTCAAGGGTAATTTTTTTGGTTTGGAATATTTGGAGCTTCATTAGGACCGTGTTTTAACGTTTGGGAAATTGGCCCTTGAAGCCAGAAATCGTGGTGGGAAGCATCCGAATCAAACGAAGGAACGCCAATACGGCCCAGTATTTTTTCTACGACGCGGCCATATATGCGATCAGCATATTACTTTAGAAATATAAATTCAAAACTAATGCATATCCGATACAATGTGACACAAAATATTAAGTAATTTTTAAAGCTTTTTTAAACCTTTTTTATTGCATGCAGACCACCTAAGTGGATGTAACCCTTTACACAAATTCGCTGGGACGTTACAATTTAATTAAGGGTAGGCTTGTAAAGGTACATTTAGGCCAATCCGGGCTAAATCCGATCCGTGAAAACTACTCGTAATAAAAACATTGAAAACAGAGACAAATAGAAAACTCGCTTGAAAAAATGGTATATTAGAAAATAGTTAATTTATATGATAGTATGAAAAAAAAAAATTTTTACCAACATTCAACTTAATTTTCTATGATATTTCAATGAAAAACTAAATTTTACAAATTAAGATTGAAGTTTTTGAAGTGAAAACTTCTTATGCGCAAAAAGTTATAAGTTAAGAACAAAGTTGACCCTTGCCTTAGTCTGAAGCGACTTGGTGTCGTGTTGGAGTCGTCACTGACTCTCATAAATGACTCCTTCAATAGATGTCCCTTTAAACGGTCGGTTGGTCTTACGAGTGACTAAACAACGTTTTGTCTTCGTTTAGGCGACAATTTATGAGATATGGGTTACATTTTGTCTAAAACCATGTCTAATTATAAAGGTTTATAAAATTGGCGTCGCCCACACGCAAAGCAGGTTGTTTTTAATGTCCCATTATTTTCCTCAAAAACTTATTTTTTCGCTTAATATTTTCATAAAAACTTTTTTTTAATAACTTATACTTTCCCATTGCTGGGCAAAGGTCTCCCCCAATTGCTTCTCAATCCCACACACACAATCTGTCACAGTCCCGGGCCACGTCCCACCAGTCCTCTTGAAAGGCACCCAGGTCGTCACGCCAACGTTTTCTTGGCCTGCCCTTGCTTCGTCACCCATTTGCAGGCGCCCATGGCGTGACAATCCATCGCCATCCATACGACTCCCGTAAAACTTATTTCACTAATATTCATTAATGTTTACCTATATTAACAGTCCCCAAGTGCCCGGCAACACTGCGGGTGAGGCTAATTACAGTAGGCCAAGAGCCCACAGGGTCAGCGGGACGAGTTAGATGTGTATCTTCCAGATTGGCCTACTGCAGCCATGGATAGGAAAAACTGGAAAAAAGAGAGGGAGGCCTTTGCCCTGCAGTGGGACAATACATGAAATAATAATAATAGGCGCCTACAAAACGTTTCTATAATCTCCATAGTCCTTTCTACAACAGGTGTTATTCCAAAGCAGCTCTCACAATCTTTGCTATCCCTAGATCTTCCAAAGCACACACACATCCTTCTGCAAAAAGCAGCCATCCTCAACACATCTCGAATTGTTAGGAAGTTTTTGCAGGATGACCTCACGAAGCTCAACCCTCTACTGAAGTACACTTGACTTAGGTCCGTGCACTTCAGCTAGCATACCGGTATAACGAATACCGAGAAGATAAAATCTTGAACTACAATAATAATAATATATTTTATGTTTTTGAGGAAAGTATAAAATTGCAATACGTCTGGGTATCAATCATTCTAAACTAGTTAAAAACCAACCCTTCGATTCGAAATTAATTTTTAAGTCGCCACAATTTTCAAATTCTTATAAAGCCGCTCAATTATCGGAATCTAAATAAATGATCATCTATATCGTTCTGATCTTCTCAGCCACCGAGTATGTGATGTCTTAATAATGACGTGGTATCGTGAGATACATCTGATAAAATTAAGGTTTCTGAAGTGCGGTGACCGCTAATTACACCCGCCATAAAATCTACTATTGTTTCTATTCGCATAAACATCAATTCATATTATTATATTGGGTCTGGGTGTCTCTATGTATAATATGTATGTATTTGTATGTATAATATGTATGTGCCTGTATGGAGTACTGTTCTCACCTCTGGGATGGCTCTGCCAAGCACCATCTCCAGGCATTAGAGTCGATTGAGAGGCGAGCCAAGAGGCTAATAGGTGATGACACTCTGGTTGAGTCTCGGCTTCAAAGCCTTGAGCATCGCCGTAGAGTCGCGTGTTTGTCGGTCTTTTATCGACTCCATTTCGGAGAGTGTGCACAAGAACTCCACAATTTAGTTCCGCCATCCCCATTCTTCTATCGGACCAACAGGTTCCCGGAAAGACGCCACTTGTACATGGTCGACATTCCCAGAGTTCGTACAAAGCGTTTTGAGTCCACATTTTTAATACGCACCGCCAAATTGTGGAACTCATTGCCGGGCTCTGTATTTCCCGAAAAGTACAATTTAGGGGTCTTTAAATCAAGAGTAAATAGGTTCCTTCTAGGTAAGCATGCTCCATCTTAGACCTCACTACTGCTTAACATCAGGCAGAGTGAGGTCAAATGCTGACCTATTTAATTAAAAAAAAAAAAAAAAATTTACAAACCAAAAAGTATGTAAGTAGTATATCAGTTATCTGGTTCCTATAGTACAAGCTATGCTTAGTTTGGGGCTAGATGATGCTGAGTGACAACATTATTTATTTATTTATCTTTATCTTTATTAAAGCTTATTATGATCAGATTTTTTAGATGGCAAAAAAGCTTGGGACTAAATATGCTCCGCTCCAACTCGTTTTAAAATAATAAAGATTAAAATGACGATTCAAAACTATCCAAAGTAATATAAATGAATAAACTAATTTTGACTTTGATTCGGATCACCAAGCAAGTAAACATGATCTGACTAAAGTTCTGCTCATATTTTTCAATATTGCTCAAAGTTACGTCCGTTATACGAAGACGGTTTTCTGAGGAATATGGGATTAAAAAACTAAAATCACGACAAAGGAAGACGTACCCCAAGTATTTTGTCACTGTTTAAACCGATCCAATCAGTATGTGAATCCAACAAAAAAGACGTTGAAAAAATGTATCAATCTTTTTTTAGGTTAGATACAAATTTTTGGACAGCATTTACTCACATCGCGAGATCTTCTTACTAGGATAAATACTTAACCAAAATCCTTTATAGTATAGTTTTTTAGTTTTTGACAGCTATAAAGTAGGTTTTTTTTGGCAAAAAAAAAACATAGTTAGTATTATCACTTTTATTAGATAAAAAAAACTAGTTTTTTGTAAAAAAAATTTGCATTATTACCTACTTTCAAAAATTTACAAAAGTCAAAGTCAAAGAGCATTATTCAGTAGGACCGCTGGGGCTCACTTTGAATCACTTTGAAAAAGATGAATAATTTCAAAAACTCAATAAATTATTGAGTCGTATTTAAAAGAAATAGTTTTGACATTATGAGCAAAAACCGGCTCAGGTTACCGGTTTTCTGTATAAACGCAGCAAGATTTGATACAAATTTTTATTGAGGCATACGATTATCTATCAGCGATAAAAAATGGTAGCTCCTAGTTAATTTCTGTAATTTGGTATAACTCACTGTATGAGTATTAATGCGTATTGTCACGAAAGCTATTACTCTGGTTACGTATCTTGTTTCTTAGGGATGACTGTCTAGTTACGATTAATATGTTTAGGGTTCAGTAAGCTAAGCCATCGCCTATTAGAAAAAGTAACCAAAATTTAGTTTCTATCAAGGCCACTAGAGTCTCAGATCAATTTAATTTTATATTATTTGAAGATGCCTAGAGACGTCTCTAGACATCTTCCAAAATATTTTGGCAAATATTTTGGCAAATGCACACACTTTGTGTAAAAGGTAATAAGAAAGAACAGAATACGAAGTAGTTTCCTTACGCTATTATTGTATTTCAGTATTGTATTTCAGTAGTTATGCATGAATAATTAAAATAAGAAGTGATTATATTTTATA
Source organism: Epirrhoe alternata (assembly GCA_963565295.1). NCBI lineage: Eukaryota > Metazoa > Arthropoda > Insecta > Lepidoptera > Geometridae > Epirrhoe > Epirrhoe alternata. The sequence continues at coordinate 1,923,563 of OY751381.1, read as the reverse complement.
TTATGTTAGAAATTAATTTATGATTTTGGGAATAAAGGCTTTATTTTTATTTATTTATTTGCACAGGACCGAAAAGTCTGGTAAAAGCGAAAGGAGGCCTATACCCAGCAGTGGGTGACACCAGGCTGAGATGATGATGATGATTTATTTATTTATTATTGTATTTCAAAGGCATCCAAAACTACTCATTCAATAAAAAAAACAAAAGGAGTTTTAAAAATACAGTTAAAATTTTTGCGTATGCTGTATTGATTTTGTAGATGGAAAGACGGTCTGGCAAAAGTTGCTGGGAGCCGTTGGGTGCAGGCTGCACAAGATCGATCGCTGTGGAAATCGATGGGGGAGGCCTATGTTCAGCAGTGATAGATAGATGGCTGAGATGATGATGATGATGTATTAATTTTACGCGAGCAAAACTATATTAGATACTTGCTTTGTACTTAGGGGGTTAATAATGCTGTGTGAAAAAGTCCACCATTATTTATATATTTTCATCTTAAATTGAACTTTACAGCTAAATTTTTTTCCACAGCATATAAAAATAAATTACTACGGAACCTTCAAGATCAAACACTTACCCTGTTATTATTTATACGTATATTAGTACCACACGCAACCATAATTTAATAGCCACTAAAACAAAACTACTTACTAACTGACGTATCATTTCAAGTCAAATCTTTAGATCAAGATGTTATACGTGACCGTGGAAGGGTTAAATCAATAATGATATTAATTTTAATTGAGGTGTGTTTTGTAGTGAAAACTTATTTAGGCATGTTGGGCATTTTGAGATGAGAAAAATCTATTGAACCCAGACTGACAGTGTTACCGACACCACCATCCGCGCCATCTAGTTTTGTATTCCATAACTAAACATGGTAAAGAACCATTATCATGTGTTTCCCGCAAAATATTTCCTGACGATAAAAGAAACACATACGTTATTATTCAAGTTTTCACTTCTGTCGGCACTCCTGGAGAGCCTCTTTTTTTTGTTTGGTTCATGTCGACTACAAAATATCGTATTTCTAATGGCCTGTTTATATTGGTGAAGGACAGTGGTAAGTAACAAGTACAGTGAAAAGTGGAGCACTTAGACAAAAAAAATGGTTTATACTACTACTGTGCCCGCCTTCCACGCCGAAGTAGATTTACTTAGTGTACAATTTGGACCATATTAGTTTTGAGTGGAAAACCAATCACAACCCCTTCCACTAGGTTCAGCTTACGGATCGACGTGGTTTCCAGGATGTGGTACTATCCTCTTAGTCCTAAGAGTGGGTGCTGATAATTGCTACACAGTTTTTACTACTGTAATACTCAGCTATTAGTATGTACCTACATATTGTCAAACTTTTTCACAAATATATTTCAAATTACTGGGCCCTTACGTCTTTCTAGTTGATTTACATACAGTACAGCGTACACTTCTATCATTCAAATAATAATAATAAAAAGTATTTATTTATGAAAAAGGTTTACAAAAGTTCGTAGGTCTAACGATATAACCTTAAAGATTATACAAAAAATATACTTAAATTTTAGTGGTGTATCTAGTCCTATCCTATAAATATTATAAAGGCGAAAGTTTGTAAGTATGGATGTATGGATGTATGGATGTTTGTTACTCTTTCACGCAAAAACGGCTGGACCGATTTGGTTGAAATTTGGTATGTAGATAGGTGATACCCTGGATTAACACATAGGCTACTTTTTATCCCGATATTCCCGCGGGAACGGGACTTACGCGGGTGAAACCGCGGGGCGCAGCTAGTTTATAATAAAACTTTGCACAAAACCTTTGATGGAGTCAAATACTTTGAAACCACGCTCTAACTAAATACCTCAGTATTTGTATATAGACGCGAGGGATCTCTGCTTCGGCTTTCTCTACAGTTCGAGCCTAGTAGTTGTTTGTTATGAAAACATTGTACCTAAAACGTGTTAACCACTTAATACCAAAAATAGTTCCTATGTGTATAAAAGAAGCTTTTCATACTTTGGGGCTAGATTGAAATGTCCAGTTTTATTATAATTATTTTGTAATAAACATTTTAATACGAACTTTTGTGAACAAACCGTTAAAGTTTTATTCGAAAAGCATACAAATCATCTCGCAGAATTATTTCAATAAAATTCGCAGTTTCAATATACTGTGAACGAATAACTACATTTAAAATTGCATTTATTTCCATGCAAAAAGCGCGGAACCGTTCGTGTCACATTCATTACAGGCGGTCCCATGCCCGCCACCCAACATGCTATACCGTTGAATAAAATATCAATTAGAGCACTTTTTGGATGATTAAAAAATATCTTTATTTCTCAATTTTGATAAAGCGATCACTTCAAAATGCGGTGAACGTTACATTACGGTCGTTTTACTTTTATTAATTTGGTATGACCTAACACTGCTTGAATCAGCATAGGAAAGAGACGCATTGGTGGACGTATCTGGATATTTAGCGTCTTACCATAGAACGTGACATAAAGTTATTCCGGAGTGTAAACTGTCAAAATGTATGGTTATTCTTGATTTATTCGGTGGAATAACTTTATGTCACGTTCTATGGTAAGCCCATTAGAATCTACCCATAAATTATATTTATCTTATCAGTCCCCTGCTGGGTATATGCAGTGCATCCATTCTATAAGATTTTTGCTATAGTTTGAAATAATGAACGAAGAGGCCTTTTTCTAAGAACTAAAAACTACAAACATAAAGAATTAAGTAATATTTAAAATGACAACTTAGTATCATATAAAAAATACAAACATAATAATATAATGTCAAGTGTGCCCTCCGGCCAGGTGGAGTGACTATCTGCGAAAGGCTGCTGGCAGAAGCTGGATTCGTCGAGCTAAGGACAGGGCGCAATGGAACTCATTAGGGGAGGTCTATGTCCAGCAGTGGACTGTTATAGGCTGATGATGATGATGATGAAGTGTGATATACCAAAATTTATCGATTCTGATTTATTCTCCACTCGCTTCTGCGCGTGGCTTCGCCCGCGTCATACCAACATTTTAAATAGCCTATATCCAGGTCACTATCTACGCCTATTCCAAGTTTCATCCAATCGGTTTTGGCGTGATTGATATTTTTTTTATTTTATTTTATTTTATTTATTTGGCACACAAAACACATATGATACACAAACATACAAACAAACTCGCAAACTATCAGCTTTATTATATGAGTGGGATTCAACTCCAATTTACGGCCATTTTATACCAATCATAGTAATATTGAAGGCTTATGCCGAGTTCTTCGGGTGTATGTCATTTGCCGTTTTTGCATACGCACGTCGTCGGATTGGGCGGTAAGGTAATGAGGAACAAGAAGTATTTATTACGAGCCCTTGGGAGCTTCTATACTTGCTGACCGCCAAAGTATGACCTTTTGGTGGTCAGCGAGTATCTTGTATAGACGGTCTATACGTTATACGTTAAAAAGACGATAAAAACATAATTATGATGAAATTTTTTCAGAATTTGAGGTATTTTTATTACCTTTCAAATTAGGAAGAAGATCTATCTGTGAAGATAATAAAAGAAGAAGATAATAAAATAAAAATAAAAATAAAATAAAAGATTTTGCTTAATAATTTTGTATAGGAATAACAACAATTCCAAAAAAATAAAAAATAAAATAAACTAAAAAATAGATATACACTCGCTGTGTTTATAATCATGAAGTCCAAAGACAATAAACGCGCTCTGATTGGTGTACAGCTATCATAGGATTGTTGTATTTTGTAAATTTATTTTATTAAATAATTTAATAATCTCGACATTATTAGGACAATAAATGCATTTTTTCTCAATCCTTGAATCCTATTATATTAGAAATCAGTTAAATATTTTGGCGATTCTTGATTACTGTCATCATGCCTATTCTGTGGCAAGATACAAGAATGGTAGCCAGAATAGTATTTTGCAAACGGCGTTTAATGCTTTTAATGCGTTTAATGCTGGGACGGCCCCCCACGAGATGGAAAGACGATCTTGTAAGGGTTGCTGGGAGCCGTTGGGTGCAGGCTGCACAAGATCGATCGCTGTGGAAATCTATGGGGGAGGCCTATGTTCAGCAGTGGACGTAAAAAAGGCTGAGATGATGATGATGATGATGATGTTTAATGCTTACCCCACGTGTGACAGGGTTATTAAGCTGCAAAGATATTTGAAGTTATTTTCATAAAATGTCGTCTCTTAATCGAATACTCGAATTATTGAATAATCAATGCTCGGAAATAATAATTGGGAAAAAGATGTTTCACATTTCACTGTTTTGCTTTTGTACAATGTTTTAATTTTTTTTTAAGCGGAAAAGGCATTGTGCTTCAACTTAGTATAATTGGCAGTATAGTAACACCATTTTTGGTTCTTTTAAGAATAAATAAAGCAATAAGTGTTTTAGAGAACCAATTTTGATTTTTAACTGCTTCTTAGTAGATAAATGATCTTCTCATTACAAAGAATCATTGAACTTGTATTTAATATTTTGTATACGTCTATATAAAGATGGTTTAAATAAAAAAACGGAGTATGTGTAAATTGTAACAAAAAATTACTGTCGTTATAGGTTTTCTTATAAGATTGAAGTCAGATCTTTTTATCTAAAATTGTATATTCCAAATAAAATAATTTCTTTTCAATTTTACTTTTTTGCCAAAAGTACGGAACCAGACATACATATCGCGAGAAAGGTACAGGCGACAATGTGCTTGTACAAACAACGGTACAAGTTACACATGTTTTTTGCTTTTGATTTATTGTATCCAGTTTCAAAATTGTTTTTACAACGTGCCACCCGCAGTCTGTATGTAAATGGTAAAGTTGAAATGAATTAAACAGTTTATTCGTAAGCAAAAAGGGCGTAACTATGTTTTTTGCAAAATTTAGTTCCGTGTCATGTTAGTCCTTGGTGTAATATTTCCATGTACACAATCAATTGAATGTTTATATTTGGTTTTGTCGGTTTCGACCTTTTTCTTTATGTCATCAGTTTTACCTACATCCAATGATTTTTTTTTTATATGATTGCCTACATCAGTTGATGTCGAATATTGAAATTGAGTATTCTTGATTGCGTTTTTAGTTGTTTAATTTACTAGTGAAGCAAAGAAAGTTATTTTATTTTAGTCGCTTTGGAGTAATCTAAATATTTGCTAAATATAAAAAAGCTACATACAGCTGTCCTTCGATAAAAACGCATAAGACAAATCAGATTTTTTTAAATACAATCTATTTTTTTCTCATGAGTCAGTTGAATTTTAAAATTACAGAACTTGTAATAAAAATCTAATAAAAATACTTACAAATAAGAATCCTACAGCTTTTATTAGGCTTACATAGATATGGAACAATGTTGAACTTGGTAATATTCAACAATTATTCATCAAAGTTTTGTAAAAATGTTTTGTTTTTTTGTAAAAAATCAAAAAAAAATTAAAACTTATTTATCTTTAAAAGTCCCCGAAATGCAACTAATATAACCCAAAACCAAGATAATAAAGGGATACCAGTAATCTTCACTCAAATAAACAGATCAGCACCAGTTTAAATGCTCGTAAAAAATTACAAAATATCTAAAATATTGTAATCACAATCGAGTGACGATTAAAAGACGTATATTGACCAAATAAGTTCTAAGAATCCAGCAGTAAACCCAAGATCATCGCTATCTTGTCACGAAAATAAAGAACTCCATAAAACTAATTAGCAATCTAAGGTTTTACGGTTCCATAAATAAATAAAAGAGGCCGGAGTTTCACATGCGTCCGTTTTTGTCTTAATCCGATGAAGACATCGTAACTAATTAAAAGTTTTATGTTGCTTTAGATGCGATGCATCCATTAATGTATGAAGATTCACACAGTGATTCGGTCTTTCTATCTAATGTTTGTTTTTGACTAGCTTCTGTTTGTGTCTTTCTTTACTAATAAAAGTGACAACTACACTTATCACCTATTTACTGTACCAACGTGAAAATGTTAGTATATTTTGAAAACGTTTTGTCAATGAGTTTAATTGATGAGTTTTAAATTAGTTGTTTTATGATGAATGAATACAAAATAAAATATTGCATTACATTTCAATGTGAAACAGTATAAATAATAATAAAAAAAAAATGCTGTACATTTCACACAGTATCATCTAGCTCCAAAGTAAGCAGCGCTTGTGTTATGGGTACTAAGATGACTGATATACTACTTATATACTATAAATGTTTAAATAGTGCCATCTTGCTATTCTAAATAACATGATAGTACAGGTAATTTGCTTACAAAAAACTTGGGCCAAATGTGGAGCTAATGAATGGGACGAATGAAGATTTTTAGAAATAGAATATGTTAAGGGCCAAATATGATATACAATGTAGATATTTTGACGTGGTCCAAACTTCCGCGGGACGAATATGGCCAATAAAATACATACAGGGTGTAAAAAGACTGCTACCGAAAACTGAGGGGTTGTAATCAGACCATGATTCTAAACATATTTAGCGAAAAAAAACGCAAAAAAAATTTTTGACTTAGCTAAGTCATTTTACGTTATTTTCGGTTATTTACTACTATTACAACATAATAAGACCATACCTACCTTATAATTTCATTTATAAAAGAAAAAAACATTTAAATCTCAAAATCCAGCAATCTACGTAAACAAACGCGCCAAAAACATACGCAAACAGTACTCTTCAAACGCTGTTTTCTCCGGATTTAGTGCATATTTCGGAAAATCCTTTTGGATTTGATTTTGTGTTGGGATGCTTTACCTACCCCTTTCGGCTTCAGTAGACGTCTTTTTCATACAATGTAGATATTTTGACGTTTTTTTTCTTTCAGCGATAAGGTCGCCCATTGTTGCACATTAATTAAGAACTGTTTTTGTTACTATTGTGTTTCTTTCTTTTTGGTGTACAATAAAGTAATATTCTATTCTATTCTATTCTATTCTTTTTACACCCTGTATATACTTTTTTATATGAGCGTGAAATTCAATGTTTTTACTACTTATTTTGTTTTAAATAAAATACGCTTAGTGCATGTGTCGCAGTCATAAGTAATTTTGAGACCTTTTAAAGAAGGATTTCGTACTAGATACTGGCCAGATCACATCGACTGAACATAATTATCTACTAGGTCATAAAAAAGGAGTGGAACAAAGGGTATTAATGAAATGCTGATCAATTAACCTGAAGAGCTGCGGGGCTCTGATGGATAAAAGCATGCGTATATAGTCCTATTGAAAAGGAAACTATCTACAAAAGCGTGAAGGAATGATGGTTTACATCATCTTGAAATCTTTGTCTGCAATCTCGACCAATCAAATTCCAGTAGGACTCTATTAGAAACAATGTTCGCAGACTGATCAGATATTTTTTAAATTTGGCACAAAGAATCAGCATTGCCATTCAGCGTGGCAACGCCGCCAGTGTTTTGGGCACGCTTCCAACTGGCAGTGACCTGGATCAGTTGAGCTATCTATAGATCGTTTTTACGACGATCCTTAGATAACTTGACTGATTCTATTGTACTTATTTTGTAATTTTATGTACATATTGTAGTAGCTTAGTTTCTGTAAATAAATGTGTTTGTTTTTTCAATAAAATATTACTTTCCAAAAACCAGAATACTCTGCCAGAATACTATGGTAAACGGTACTTATAGATTTTTGAATGAATGAATGAATGAAAATTCTTTATTGCACACCATTAACAAAAAAAAAACAAAAGAAAAATAAGATAAAAATGTTCAATGGGCGGCCTTATCGCTAAGAAGCGATCTTTTCCAGGCAACCTTTGGATGGAGAGGAACAACAGTGAATTTGAATGAAGTCAATTAATATTATATCTGATCTAGAGCTGCATACTTTAGAGTCAAATAATGCTGCGTGAAATGGCCAGCATTTTCTTTGTTGGTAAAAGAATGAGATGGATAGCTAACTAGATAACTTTAGTAGATAGTAGGGTTTATTTCGATTATACGGTAAAAAGCTAAACCCAATCACCACGTGATACCAAAACAGCGGGACATTTGCTAGTCGGAATCCCTCATTCAACCACAAAATTAATCCTACTTAACTTTTACTGTCCTATAAACATTTTGCGATCAAACTTTTTACAACTGGATAAATAGATCCATATTTATTTCTACGTAATTCTTCGATTTTCAAACTTACATTTTTAAATTAAGAATAAAATTCCGCGATCGTTCAAAATCCTTTTCGTTCTATTTTTAAATTCATTCTGATTGGACTTTTCTGTTTAAAATAGTGTTGTTCAATTTCACGGGAGATTGAACTCGTTTAAAATAAGACTGTAATAAAAAATAGGCAGCAACTTTCACCCATAAAACCTATCTCTATATTCATTTACTTGAAACGCGTGCACGCAAAATTACGCTTCTTTTTTTGCCTCTGTAATACGGCTAACGAAATAAAGTGCCAAAGGAATTACCGGATCGGTTGGTGAGTATGCTTACCATTATGCGAGAATAAGTTGCTCACTTAATAAAGAGGTAGATTTTGAAAACCAGAACTGCAAGATGCCTTTGGACCAATGTTGCATCGTATGAATGTTTGTCTGTTTGCTGTTAAATCTGGACCGGTTTGGATAAAACTTGGTTTATTAAATACAAGGCCGAATAACCTAAACAATAGTGCATAAAAAACTGCATAAAACGTAGACAAAATCGAATTTATGAAAAAATCGCTTTAAGCGATATGGCCACCCATTGTACAATGTTTTATTTTTTTTCTTTGTATTTCTTACTAGCTTCTGCGCGCGGCTACGTTCGCGTGGTACCAACATTTTGAATAAATGCTATTCCAGGTCACTATCTACGTCTATTACAAGTTTTATTCAAATCAGTTCCCTTGTTTGGGCGTGATTGAAACATAAACATACAAATATCTAAAGATACAAAAATCTAAAAAAACACAAAATTTCAGCTTTATTATATGAGTGTATGTAATGTTCCTTGTGTACAACAAAGAGTTTTATCTAAGTATTTTATCAAAGCACTTTTTTTTCGGGCAATTTAAATTTCGTTCTTGATTCCACGATACAAATTATCTACGTGTAAATATAAATTGCAATGACTCGGGAGGTAAGCGAGTGAAGCTGCGGGCTGACACTAGTCGTAAATAATCGTTGGCGGGAATTCAAAAGGTGCCAATTAGAGCTGTACTTTAGCAATGTCGTTTATGATTTTATGTGATTAGCGTTCGGTTTGACGTTTTCATAGCCTGGTTAGATGTTTTAAGTGGGACAAAAATAAACAATACCCTTTAATGGAAATAATTAAGAGATTTAATTGAGTTCTTACCTTTTTCGTATACATAATAAATAAAGAGTTGTCGTTTAGTCGTTTTGATAATGTCGAAGTTGAGCGGTGTTCTGCGCTGTTATAAAATGTATGGGTGACCGATAATAGTTATAAAAATCAAGCTTTTTTTGTATTTTGAAAGGCAAGGTCACATTGATAGCCAACTGAAATTCTTAGCCAGCTTCCATTTCATAATTACTTTGCCAGTACATAAGATCGAAGATTTGGCAGTAAAATGAGAAATATTTTATCAGAATTTCGATTAAACCGATAAATATAAGCTTATCAAAAATTTCGATTGCGACGTCAGGGGTTCCGTGGCCGAGTGGTAAGGCGCTCCAGCTTTAGAAGGATCGATTGATCGTCGCGGGTTCGAAACTCATCGAATCAAAATTTTGATAAGACATTTCATTTCCCAATTTGAATTTTCAATTATTAAAAACAATATTTGGCAGTAAGTTTATACCAAGTACTTACTCTTCTAGTTACATGACAATATTCTTCCTTTCTCATTGAACATTGATGGATTTACAAGTAGAGGTAGTAGTAGTAGAGGAGTCAAAGAAAAGATGGATGGATTGTGTGAAGGATGACATGAGTGAGAAAGGAGTGAGTGTTGAGATGACGGCTGATAGAGGAGAATGGAAGAAGAACACATGTTGTGCCAACCCCACATAATGAGGGAAAAGGGCAGGGAGATGATGATTTGGCAGTAAGTTTATATGTCGTGAATAATAATTACTGACAAACATGTTGGTTTGTTGCTCTAGTTTTTCATAAATGGGTCGTAAAGAAAAGAAGAACATATGTTGTGCTGACCCCACATAATGAGGGAAAAGGGCAGGGAGATGATGATTTGGCAGTAAGTTTATATGTCGTGAATAATAATTACTGACAAACATGTTGGTTTGTTGCTCTAGTTTTTCATAAATGGGTCGTAAAGAAAAGAAGAACATATGTTGTGCTGACCCCACATAATGAGGGAAAAGGGCAGGGAGATGATGATTTGGCAGTAAGTTTATATGTCGTGAATAATAATTACTGACAAACATGTTGGTTTGTTGCTCTAGTTTTTCATAAATGGGTCGTAAAGAAAAGAAGAACATATGTTGTGCTGACCCCACATAATGAGGGAAAAGGGCAGGGAGATGATGATTTGGCAGTAAGTTTATATGTCGTGAATAATAATTACTGACAAACATGTTGGTTTGTTGCTCTAGTTTTTCATAAATGGGTCGTAAAGAAAAGAAGAACACATGTTGTGCTGACCCCACATAATGAGGGAAAAGGGCAGGGAGATGATGATTTGGCAGTAAGTTTATATGTCGTGAATAATAATTACTGACAAACATGTTGGTTTGTTGCTCTAGTTTTTCATAAATGGGTCGTAAAGAAAAGAAGAACACATGTTGTGCTGACCCCACATAATGAGGGAAAAGGGCAGGGAGATGATGATTTGGCAGTAAGTTTATATGTCGTGAATAATAATTACTGACAAACATGTTGGTTTGTTGCTCTAGTTTTTCATAAATGGGTCGTAAAGAAACTTATATTTTAAGCCTATTCTTAGTAATCCCAGGTCCTTCTAAATAAATGCTTTTTGACTTAAACTTGGCATTCTCCTTTAAAAGTTTAAAAAACTCCTTTAAAAGGATGTCTTGGTACAGCGTCGCGGGTGGTGTGTTTTATTGTAGTAATTTGTACACAAGATGGACTGTGGATTAAACCTTGTTCAATGGATAAGTTGACGTGTTGCTATTAATATGTTTAAATGTTGTGGCGATTTAGGCGGAATTAAAATATCTTCGCAAATAATCCTAAAGTGAAATAAATTGTGATCAAGTGCATATATTTTAACTTTGGAATCAACTAGCAAAAGTTTTATAGCAAAAATGAATTGTATAGTGGCATATGCTATGACAAACTAGAACTGAACGACTTATTTCCAGAATTCCTCTTTCAACATTTTCTGCCTGTTTTTGCGGGGGACGAGGTAGCATAGGAACGTATTTTACACACACTTGCGTAAAAATAACACTACACATTTTCACGCACACTAGCAAATTTTGTAAAAAATAATAAAGTGACGTACGTAACAAAAATAAGACGCACGTGATTTGGAATCGTGTACATTTTGGCAGAGGGGAAATACAAGGTAAGGCAAATCCTGTCTTTATGATCTAGGGCGACGTGTTTTTATATTTTTAAAACAAAACTCTTTGCAGCGACGTCAATAGAAAAGATTTCAACGCGCTCACGCCACTTATTCTTTTTTCAAATTTTTTACTGTTAACTTTTTAATTTATGTATGAAATTGCGCTGTTCTTTATTCAAAAAAAATCTAGAATGCTCGTACAGTTTTATTCACTGTTTGTGGTTTGATAATGTAAGAAAATTATGTAAGCAATTTTTAAGCTATTTATTGTTGCTGAAATAAGCTGAAACTAGCTAACTAACTATAAAGTAGAATACTACTCGTAATACGTACTGCTATGCATCCTTTGTTTTAGTATTCAACCAACATCAATAAATAATTAGCAATTTTAGTGAATTATCTCTAATTATGGACTACAATTTTGACAAGTGGCAATTCAAAAAGTTTCTACAAAAACAGTCCCTATTGACAATAACTGCAACTGATTACATTCATTGTATCACTTCGCAAAAACAGACGGGCTAAGCAGATTTGTGTAATTTAAAATGATTGCCGGTCATTTGTAAAGTGCCTTCAATATGAAGATTTTACTTTTGGCAGACACCAGCTGAATACTAAAATTTAAGAATATTTTGTTTGGATTTGAATAACGTATTTCTTTATTCAAATCCGGAAGATTTTAGGCTGCTAATGACTTTTTCGTGTTGCCAAATTCCGTAATTATATTTTTAAATGTCTTTTAGCAAGAAAAAAACTAGTCTTTGCTGGCTTGGACGTATCCAATAAAAAATTGGTTTTATTAAGTTTCCATTGTCAACAACTCAAAAATAACCCTGGTTGAATGATAAATTCTATATTTTATTAAAAAAAAACGCACTGCGAAAATTTGGCATCAGCTTCCAGCTTCTGTATTTCCGCTGAGCTACGACCCTGATGTTTTAAGAGGAGAGTTAATATGCACCGTCTGGGTAGGCTCGCTCCATCGTAGACCTCATTCTTGCCTATGTAAGTTTCGAGGTCAAGAGCCGATCATAAAAAAAATATAGTATAAGTACTAAAATTCTACCAATCATTCATCATCATCATAGGCTTCTATGTGAAAATGCATCCATCGCTCCAAAAACAAATTAGTTCCATTTAAAAATCTAATCACGTATGGTATCAGTCGGTGAGAACAATAAAATTCTGGCGCCAACCGTTACGCCACAGAGTATACACGTGCTTCGTAATGGAGGGAAAATTGTCTCGACGTGATAGAACCTCTTTTGTTTTTTTTTCATAAAAGTAAGAGTCCCATAGTGCCGCGTACGTAATCGTTGTCGTGAGACGAATTTGTGAATGAACGAAAGTTGAATGGGTTCTCGGTAGTTGTTTTTTGGCCTCAAGTAAATGAGTTATTTTATTGAATGAATTATTTTTTTGAGGTCATTACTTTTGTTTCAATTAAAGTTTAATTTCTTACCAGTTTGGATACAATTTTTTTTAAGTTCAAGTTTTAGGTCGTGATGGCCAATAAAATGTTTCATTGTCTTCATTTGTAAGTATTTTTTTTTATAAAGTTACTAATAAAATAATTGCAGCAGCCATTTTATCCAATTGAATTCACGACTCTAACTAGATTTCTTCCTAACTAACTAGAACATAAGAATAATCTAACAAGAGCAATCGCTAAACATGCTAATACTATACACTAAGCATGCGCACACGCAGCCTAACTATCCCGCAAATCTATGACTAGTAAAGCCTCTCTGCACTGATTGGAGCAGCGTTCGTTAAAAGGCGAAACTTCCACCAATGGGTGAGTCGCTTTCCAACAATAGGCTTAGTAACGGTGGGAACTAGGAAGTGACTGCCTACATCGGTTAAACTGTAGATACTTAGTCTAAGGTTGTATTGGAAGACATCTAGTGTGAACATTATGACTTATCAATAGATATCAATAGATTCACACCGGTAACATTACTTTGACGTTTCCAAGTGCGCGCGGACGCACAGGGTCCCAAAATCAGTAGGTTTTTGGGACACTGGTGCGTCCGCGCGCACTGTAAGACCTCATAGTAATGTTTGTGATAACCGGTGTCGATCATTCTTATACGACCAAAATTTCGAATAAGTCAAGTTTAATTTTATTTATTGACATAATTGCAATTTTTATATTCTATACTGCCGGAGTGACCGGACGAAAGCTGATCTGCGGGACCTACAATCCAACAATTGGCAAGAAACTGCGGTGGACTGAAAAATGTGGCGAGTTTTCGTATCGGAGGCCAAGACTCACTCCGGGTCACTGCGCCAAAGGAAGTGAATAAAATTTTTTAAATTTTTACTGATACTACAATTTTTTTTAACACAGGTACTTGTGCGACTCCTAGACACAATACACAATATTTTAAATCAAGCCTAGGTTTTAAACCTTTCATTGAAAAAGTAAAAAGCAACCTTAAATTGAAATCTTGCATCTTAGTGTCGGTTCACATCTGCGGAAGATGCGTCGAGAGTATTCAGCAGTCTTTGTTTATCATCCTCGCGTATCATCGGTTAAGTGTGAAAGGTGAATGTTTTATTAATATTTTGTCAGTTCTTACGTAACGAGACCGATAATACGCGACGCATCTTCCGCCAGATGTGAACCGACCCTTACAAAAACATCTCACAATAAACACGTACAGTCACGGACAATAAGATGTATACACTCCATACTTTTAAAATTAATATCACACTAAAACTAAAAGATGTAGGTTAAAAACAAAAAGCGGAAATTGATTTCCCATTGAACTAGTGGCAAAATCAATAAAAAACCAGAACATTGTTGGACATGTTGACCTGTACATGGGTTGAAACATTATGGGGTGTATACATCTTATTGTCCGTAGCGTCCGTCGCGAGGTTGCGTGCAGCGTAGAAAAAAGCAAACAGGAAAATGACCATCGGCATCCCCTCTTTGACCACCAACCGCCTCCAGTTCGTCTAAAGAGCCGCAAAAGTTTTCTACGATGCACAAACCCCTTGGAAGGAAACCCTGTAGGGGCAAGATGTGGATTGCGGTCCTCTAAATACCCAACCTCATCCAATGGCCTCCCTCCTGAGGAACACCTGCCCCCCGGCCAAGATCTGCAGTGGTCAACTTGGAAGTCGTTAAATCGACTTCGAGCCCACGTTGGTCGCTGCCGCCAAAATCTAGCTAAGTGGGGCTACATCGACCCATCCTGGAGTAGGTGTAACAGTGGAGCGTCCTCCCAAAGTATGGCACACCTACTTGCATGCCCAATTATAGCCCAATTATACAAGGCTACAGATAGGGGAGTATGAGTCGCAAATTACTGGGCTAAAAAGATTTAAGGTCAAGCCATTGACACGAGAGAAGAAGATTGTCCGTGACTGTACAAAGTTTCAGACATACATGCCAATAAATTATCCAGCCAGCTATAGTTACATCGAAGTTTAGCCACACGTAAAACATTATAATACCTCGACATAGACAGATACCAAATGTCATCGGTACAAACAACGAAACACGCCGGTTGAATAATTCTAGGCGATGGCAATAACTTCTCTAGTACGCCTATCATTTACGAACACAATCGAAAATAAAAAACGTAGGTATTAGCGCGAACATTGGTGTATAATTTCGCTCGCTGATGGCAATCGGGTAGCATGAGTTTTTGAAGTAGAATCAACTGACATAGACAATTTTATGTCTTTAATCCTTGATGAATTATACTATAGAGCTAGTTAAAAGAAATCATTTACGGTCAAAATGGACCGATAATGGGAAAAATTGTAATGATTAATACATTCGGAATTTTATATGAATCTAGTAAATCAAATGTATTCAATTAAATAAATAATGCTGGACATTTCACAGCATCATCTAGCCCTAAACTAAGCAAAGCTTGTACTATGGCAACCAGATCACTGATATATCACTTATATACTTGTTGTTTGTAAATACATATTATACATAGAAACACCCAGACCCGAGATAAATATTTGCAGATCATACAAACATTTATCCCGCGGCGGGGATCGAACCCGCAACCTTCTGCGTCCCAAGCGGTCTTTCACCCACTGCGCCACAGAGGTCATTTCTCCTTATTAATTGCATTTTTCTTTATAAGAACGAATGTTCATATACACTTTTTCATTTGGCCACTTCTGCTTATAAAATATTAGGCCTTAAAAACATCACCAGAGTTGGACTCTACTTGTTCAAACGTACTTTACTAAGACATAAAATACACCAACAAACAGAGAAAATAAGCAAGATACAAAAATGACCTTGAAACTGGTGCTACAGGAGAAAAGGCGAACCATCAATATATCACGTGGTTCAGCCACACTGTATAATTCGTGTTATTTATGGGCAAGCTCTAGTAGCACGTTAATAGTGCGTAACCACGCGACACCGCATCGCCTTCTGGATTCTTTGATTAAATGGGATCGTTCTAAGCTTAGCTCGGTAGTTAAAATAATAGCCACCTTTCCTTTGTAAATGCATCAATGTTTCGCAACATACGGGCAATTTTTATGATAATGTTTCAACCCATGTACAGGTCAACATGTCTAACAATGTTCTGGTATTTTTATTGATTTCGCCACTAGTTCAATGTGAAATCAATTTCCGCTTTTTGTTTTTAACCTACATCTTTTAGTTTTAGTGTGATATTCATTTTAAGAGTATGGAATGTATACATCTTATTGTCCGTGACTGTACTATCGAACTGATAGGTAAAAGTATTAGGTATCAGTTATCCTCCTTCTCTTTTTTTTTAATTAAATAGGTCAGCATTTGACCTCACTTTGCCTGATGTTAAGCAGTAGTGAGGTCCATGATGGAGCATGCTTACCTAGAAGGAACCTATTTACTCTTGATTTGAAGTCCCCTGTATTGTAATTTTCGGGAAAACAGAGCCCGGCAATGAGTTCCAGAATTTGGCGGTGCGTATGAAAAATGTAGACTCAAAACACCTTCCATGAGTCGTATTCCTCAGTGCCGAGGGTCGTAACCTCCTTTAGGTATCACTTTGTCCCTTATCATGTTTCTCCATCTTCCTCTGTCCCTAGCAGTATGAAGAGCATTGTGAATCGTGGTATCGAGAGTGGTGCGAATTTGGTCGAACCAGTGCATCGGACTTCGCCTACGAGGTCTTTTTCCTTCTATTTTCCGGTCACTATCAGCTTCTCTAGTCAGTCACATATTTACAAAACATAGCAACATTCCAGTTTATTTTTAAAATGTACAATTTTAGCAGTGATTAGGCATTTTGTCCTTCTCAGTAGTTTATCCTTCTGGCAACTTTTTCTCAGAATGTTGCCCGTTTAGTTTTTACAAGGTGTTTGATGTTATTTTCTATGTGGCTTTTGCAAGCACTTGCTTACCTTTTTTAATTTACTACTAACCGCCTAAGTTACTTAAAATTACTGACGCATTTACCAATAAAATTGATAATAAAACTAAAAGGACATTACACAAAATCGCTCTACCATTCACAGGTGGACATTTGGACCAAACTCCATACATTTTTGATCATTGTCCTTTGAAAACTGAGAGATTTTTAACCAGATATATATAGGGATATCCGTTTAAATTTGAACGGAATATTTCATTTAAATAATTAATAAAATGATAATATAAAATATACTTATCGCAAAGTCAAATCAGCGGCATTTTTAAGCTTAGTATTAATAAAATTAAACTTAGTTAAGCACCTATGCTTGGCACACAATAAATGTCATTTTAGCATTATTAATATCGCAATAAATTAAGGCTTGAGTACCTCAGCGTATTCAAACACGGCTTTTTTATTTATATCGTAGTCTAAAGTTCGCACACGATAGCGTTTCTTTTTATTTATTTACGATCATATACGATTATTCATTTATCAAACTAATGGCGGAGCTTCATCAAACGCATATCTTGCAGATCTTCGTGTCGTATATTTATTTAAATTTCTTGTTGGAAATGTAAAAGAATACTAGAGTCTAACAAGACAACAAGAAAAATAAATGTAAATATTGTATGGATTCTTAACAAGCGTAGGTACGTAGTCGTGCTTGCTTATTCATTCTTAATAGATTGACGAAATTAAAAGCAACGTTCTATACGGTCCGTCTGTGGATCGGTGACCGTCAGTGGCATTTTCATCTGAGCGCTTCCGTGCTTCGGAAGGCACGTTAGATTGTCGATCTCGGAGCAAGCGCGGTCGCAGCCTGAAATTTTGGGGGTCACTACACTAATTTTAGACTTTATTGCACAATATACAAGATTTTACTATAGGACGTGTACGATTTTGGGGGGGGGGGGGGGGTCATGTCCCCTGTGACCTGCCCCCTCGGACCGCGCCTGTCCCGGAGGCCATAAGGCGGCCTAAAAGCTCCGTCACCAGAGTTGGCCACTGACTCATACGAACTTACTTTATTTTACTTTTGTGTTTATACCTTACTGGATTCTGAGGGCTAAGGTATCTGCTAGTCTCGTCATGGTTTAGGCTTAAAAACTTTGTACAGAAAGAGAGAGACGATTTAAAATTCGAATAGAAGCATTGAAGCATTAAGTTTACCCCTAAAGTCCCTGGGGTGCAGGGTCCGGACTAGCCCCAACAGCATAAATGCATTATCAAGCCATTTTGGCTGTGAGTACATTAACCACTATGGTACATGCACAGTTCATTGAAGTGGGTAGTTAAGCAATTATTATTATGTCCATTCCCAATTTTCCAATCACAATTTTCACAAAAAAATTAAAAATTTCGAAATATCGAAACTTTTTGTGTGCTCTTTTGTTTAAAATGTGTGTAATATGGATCATGGTATCCCACTACCCACTATCCCACTAATATAATAAAGCTGAAAGTTTGTGAGTTTGTTTAGATGTTTGGTTATTTATTTTCACGCCCAAACCAGATAACCGATTTGAATGAAACTTTGAATAGGCGTAGATAGTGACCTGGAATAGCATATAGGCAATTCAAAATGTTGGTACCTGTGCGAAGCCGCGCACAGTAGCTAGTCTGAAATAAATCTATTATTATTAAAAAGCATTATTAAGATTCGATTTTTTGACAAAATTCGAATGCACTGTAAGCAATAACCACTTCTAAATTAAAGCTTCAATAATTAAATTATATCGATAACTATCAAATGAAAATGCCAGCTCCAGATTAAGTTATTAATGTCAGTTTTGACAGCTCCACACGCAGTTGCAAGTGCACTTGTCAATCAGAGCATAATATATTGCGATCCCGGCTCAAATAATTGACACTCACAATATTTTTAATTGAAGGATAAAAATGCGCAAGATTTTTATTGACGACTTCTTTAATATATAAATATTAATAATAATAAATAATGCTGGAGATTTCACTCAGCATCATCTAGCCCAAAACTAAGCATAGCTTGTACTATGGGAACCAGATAACTGGTATACTACTTATACTTACACCCCCCAGATCCAGGATAAATATTTGCAGATCATACTAAACATTAATCCCGCGGCGGGGATCGAATCCGCAGCCTTCTGCTTCCCAGGCGGGCTTTCACCTACTGCGCCACAGAGGTCGTCTAACATGGGCCAATGTTCGATTGGTTTTAAGAGGCGCGAGTTCAACTTTCTTCGTCCATCACGTATTGCCTGTGAAAACTGATCTTAAACGCTTGTAAAGCACAACCTAAATAAAAAATTTATAATTTGGTTCAACACATAAACCCCGAAACTGTTACTTCCCACGTGACTTTATTTTAATTTAGATATTAAACGCTTGATTGGGTATTCGTACAGCTAACAGCTATTGAAGGCCACTATACACTGATCAGAGTAAACATGCCTTAAATTATACAGCATCTTTACAACAAAATTTATCTTAATACGTTCGGCGGTTACAGCGTGAACAGTACAAAAATGCTCACATATTACTAACTTTCACTTATTTTATGTATGATGCATTGAGCTTGGATACTATGGAGTTACAATCTGACAAATAAAATGTCCGCGCCAAAACTCGACGCACGCTACGAAGTGCGCTGAGTTTTTGTTTAGTTACTACAAGCGACATTGAACACTTTTACAAGTGAGATAACGTCTACATTCGAGCAAATGTCATCAAAGAACGGTGCTCGGACATTTTTGAGTGTTGTCAGTTAGAGATTGTGACTCTTTAGTATCCTAACTCAATGGTATGATGTGATGAAATCTTTGATCGAAGGATGAAATGCCTAAAGAAGAGAAGTTTCATGAGATTTCATTTGAATGTTGACGAAATCCTAAAAAAGGAACGATTTATACGAGTTGAAGGTAAAACAAAGATCGAGTTTACTTGATGGGAAAACAGCTTAGTCTGTATTGTTGTGTTGTGAGATTAGTGTGAGTCAGCCTTTAATCATAAAAACCAGTGCGATACTATCACCACTCAAGACAACCCTTTAATTAACCCGCGGTAACCAAAGCAAGTTTATTACGATTTAGAGTACCGTCATATCAAAGTTCAAAAATGAAAACCTTGCGACTACGCGATAGCTTTGTCCTGCGAACTGTTTAAATCTCACGGGAATAATAACAATAGTAGGGACATATTATACCTACTGACGACCTCTGTAGAGCAGTGGGCAAAGATCCGCTTGCGACGCAGAAGATTGCGGGTTTGATCCCCGCAACCTTCAGCGCGAATATAAATTTTTATATGATCTGCAAATATTTATCTCGGGTCTGGGTGTTTCTATGTTTAATAAATAAATAAATAATGCTGGACAATTTCACACAGCATCATCTAGCCCCAAACTAAGCATAGCTTGTATAATACGGGAACCAGATAACTGTTATACTACTTAAATACTTTTTGTTTATAAATACATACATAATATACATAGAAACACCTAGACCCGAGATAAATATTTGCAGATCATACAAACATTTATTATATTGATAAATGTTTGTATGATCTGCAAATATTACATACATATTGATGTATGTATTTACAAACAAAAAGTTTATAAGTAGTATATCAGTTATTCGGTTCCCATAGTACAAGCTTTGCTTAGTTTGGGGCTAGATGATGCTGTGTGAAATGTCCAGAATTATTTATTTATTTATACGTTTGAGTAATAAAAAGTTGCCTATGTGTATATCCAGAGTTTGTTATGATATCTTCGTAATAAAACATTCAAATCTCTGCTCACTTTTTGCTTACTTTTTGTAATTTTATGATACCATTGCTCCAATATCCAATAATGCACGGAACACTACGTTTTTACACAGCACTCCCTTGCCACATATTTTAATTAATTACTTTAGAGTTTTGACGGCAAGGATAGGTAAACTTATAAACATATCTATAAGTTCATATCTAGTTTCATTTGAACAAGACAGGTTGCAAGACCGTCGTATGCAAACTGGTTTACTCACGATGTTTTCCTTCAACGTTCACAAGTAATCGCGTGTTATAATTTCTCCGGAAAAAATCACTAATACTACTTGTATAACGTCTTAGACTAGGTATACAAAACCCTAATTTATGAAATTGGTACAGTCGGCGACAGAAGTTGATGAACATGAATTAGAGACTTTAAATTTACGTTTCCATCTATGTAGGAAAATTAAATGTTTTTTTTACAAATAGTAATGGTGGATAGCACAGTAATCTAAGTGTTCAGGTTAAAACCGAATATGCACAAATGCCTCGTATGCAGTTATGCACATTCGCTGCAATTACCCAAATTCGAGTCAGTTCGCGTTTACCAGTCCTTGAGACATCGCGCGCTCAAACCATTAACCATTAAACCATTTTTATTCTTAACATTTTACCATTTAATCTATAGAATCTAGTTTCCGCTGTTTTATAGTCTTAGAAAAGTCGTGTGATTATTAATACAGTTTTACCATCGAAACTCCCGGCTTTTCTATAACCATTCCTAAAGCAAACTACTCAAGAAAGTTTAACCAACACCCTAGATCACCATAGCGTCTAGGCCAATCTTTCTACAATAAGCAACAATTTTGGTTAGTTTACTATCAGCTCTAAAGATAATACCTTCCAAGTAGAAGGCGGTGGATGGCCAGTACTCCGACCTCTTTGGCGACCTTCTTTGTAAACTTATAGTCTTTGTATTTGCCGGGCTCAGATGATAGATCGATCTTGTTTGCTGTTTAGAAGATTCAAGAACATCAAACACTTTTGTTCGTAGCTTTTTCCTATACTCAAAAGTTTGCTAGTAGAAAGTCTTTTAGGGTTAAACTCGCCTTTGTACATGTATTATAACATCTTCTTTATGTTTACTATTGTGTATGTGGCGGCTAGCCACAAGTATCAAATGAGCCAGTCACCAGTCGGTACTCCCCTCTCGCTAGGTCCAGTCATGTTGTAGTTTAATCGTGGAAAATATAAATCGGATACTGAATATGAAAGTTATCATTTGTGCACTGTAACTCCGAGTAAAAAAAGTAGGGACTACTACATCACCCCTACAATTGGTGACCCCCACGTGATGTGACGTGACATGTACCATAAAGAATTACAGAATTAATGAATCAAATGTCGCGAATTTTGGTCGCTGACCGTACGAGTTGATGAACGAACATAATATTATTTTCTAATTTCCCGACTCGTATCACTTGGTACAAGATTTTGTGGTAGTTGGGAATTACTCGTTGGTCCCTAGATTCGGAAACACTGTTCAGATACTTGTGCTAAATTGCATAAGAATAAATTTTCCTTTAAAAAACCTTCCTTTAAAAGGCTTATATTCGATTTCGATTAAGCGATATTCGGATCTCAACGAGACGCTACGAGTATTCCAATCGGCCAAAACATCTGAATATACAAAACCTAGTTATTTTTGATTAACCAACTAAATATATTGAACTGGTACTATTAACTGTTTACGATATTACCTATTTCACTGTTCTACGGAAATAATATTCAATAATGAAACATTTCATTATTGCGGGCACAGTAAATTTTATATTTTTCTATACTTTATTTATTTAACTTTATAAAATGTCAATAAAATTTAATGTTCTACCAATATTGAAAGTACTTGGGTATTTTATTATTTGGATCAACAAACAATCACATGGAAATTATTAATAACGAAAAAAATTAACATGGTCATGACTGTTTACTCAAGGCGAGCCGCGGTCACAAATTATTTTATACGAGTAGAACTCATAGTCGAGTCAAAATAATAGCTCAGTATAAAAACCTATAGGTTTTATTTTACGTCTTTCATTTCGTATTGAAATACTCTGAATAAGGCTCAAATTCGTTTGCACAAGTTATACTTCATACAAATTGATAGACATCAAATGGAACCTATTATTCAACTCGACTCACTAATTATTTAGCTTCGGTAAAGTTATCTACAATACTATATTTATTGATGTTAAGTATTTATTTCAGTATATAATAATTCATGATACATATACTTAGCTAAATATAATGGGCCCTTTACATATTCGCCGATGATAGACGAATGCCGACGGTCACGAACGTGTAGAGGTCCCCATCGTCTGTCATCTTTTATCCAAATAGTTCGACGAACAGTTTGGCAAATAGTTCGGCAAATGTGTAAGGCATTTAGATAACCAAGAAAACAATTTATGACCAGAGTTTCGTAGTGAAATTATTTTTTGATGAGGGAATGATCTTCGTTGAAACTTCAAAATTGATCATTTCGTGATATAAAAATTTCCTAAAATAATATGATATTTACCATTTTGGTACCATGTGCTTTAAAGCCGTTGAGTAAAAGCTTATAGGTAGAGCTATTCATTATTTTAATGCTACATCACCCCTCACCGCTTATAGGAGTAGGTACTACCTCATAAACAGATAATCCTATAAGAACCAATAAATTCTACCTAGACCTTAATCTTTTACACCTTTCTGCCCTTAACGACCCCTGA
This sequence comes from Epirrhoe alternata, assembly GCA_963565295.1. Taxonomy (NCBI): domain Eukaryota; kingdom Metazoa; phylum Arthropoda; class Insecta; order Lepidoptera; family Geometridae; genus Epirrhoe; species Epirrhoe alternata. The sequence continues at coordinate 1,900,174 of OY751381.1, read as the reverse complement.
GCAACGCCATCTATCAAAAGGTAGGACAAACTAACTGGAAACATATTATTGTTTCTGTGACGTAAGGGTTGGTTGCAGGTGGCGTGTTCTAGGGGGATGAAAATGATCGATTTTAGTTCCAATTTGATATGGTAAGGATCACAGATGGCGGTATAATAGTTGTGCAGGCTAAAGTTAACGGAACAGTACGGTAGTGAGGGTGAAAGCTTATGTTGTTGGATAAAGTCGAGAATAAGGTAAAACTCGTAAGTCGTAACTTTTTGATAAAATTTTGAAGGTTTCATCTAGCCTAAAAAAATAGATATCAAGATATTTTTTTACAACCTTACCAAAAAAATTGTTCCCACAATATAAAAACCAGCTTCTCAATATGCATTTTTTCTAATTTGTAGTGTGATTAAAGTTAACATTATTCACCAAAAATCTGATCCAATTTTACTAATCAATCTTGATTGGCTCTTAAATTAGTACTTAACAAATCAAGGAAAAATCTTAATAAAGAATGCTTGAATCCCAAATCGATGATCAAATCCCATATCGATGCTCAGAACTGTTATGAAATAGATCAGCAGGTGGACAGAATGACACGAGATGAACACCTGCCCCCTACCTGCACTTTCCACTGGCTACTTGTGAATGGAAAGAGTGACGGATCGGATACATTGTTGGCAATGTAGAGTAAACTTAAATTAAAGTGACGACCTCTGTGGCGCAGTGGGTGAAGGCCCGCTTGGGACGCAGAAGGTTGCGGGTTCGATCCCCGCCGCGGGATAAATGTTTGTATGATCTGCAAATATTTATCTCGGGTCTGGGTGTTTCTATGTATAATATATGTATGTATTTAAAAACAAAGAGTATTTAAGTAGTATATCAGTTATCTGGTTCCCATAGTACAAGCTTTGCTTAGTTTGGGGCTAGATGATGCTGTGTGAAATGTCCAGCGTTATTAAAAAAATTAAAAAATAAGTAAACTTAAATTTTAGTGAACTACTAAACTTGGAGGTAAAAAGTAAGTAAGTGGTAAGTAAGTCTGGACCTAGCGATAGGTACAGGGTAACAAAAAAGCTGAGACTGGTCCTATTTGGCACACCAAATCGCAGATCTTGCACCTACCTATATAACTGTTTTTTTTCTTAGGCTTAAGGTTAGTTTAAGCAGTTTTTACTTCTGTTAATTTAAGTAAGTACCTATCGATGTTTTTTTCCACCATGTTTTTTTGTTAAGTGTGTCTGTGTATTTGTGTCAAATAAAGTTATCTATCTATCTAATTAAGTTCGTACGAGTCAGTGGCCAACTCTGGTGACGGAGTTTTTAGGCCGCCTTATGGCTTCCGTCATGGCTTAACGACTTAAACAGCTGGGACCGACAATTTAACGTGCCCTCCGTAGCACGGAAGCGCTCAGATGAAAATGCTACCGGCGGTCACCCATCCATTTACGGACCGTTCAGAACGTTTAACTTCGACGATCCAACAAGAACGAAAAACGAGACCGCAAACTAGACATTTAATGGATAAAACAAAACAGTAGCTTGTTCCCGGGTCCTGTTGAAAAATGTAAGTAGGTAGGTATATGCAATACCAATACTAAACAGACAAACTGGTTACGGGAATGTTAGTACGTAATTAGGATGCGTTGTATCTCCTAATAGTCCATTTCAACTATCATGAGCGCTGACAGATTAGTTATTTTTAAGTTTCTAGATGTAGTATGGCTAACGACTGTCAAAATATCGATCACTATTATTACATATCCTACTAAGTTTTACTTAAATATTGTTATCAACGGGATAATAGCTATGATTTTCAATAATTTTGAAACCGTTGATAACAATTATTAAGTTCCTAACCATGATAGTTTTAAAAACTATGGCCCTTACTTAAACTTGACATAAGGTGTCATGTATGTCATGCATAAACCAAAAACAATTTCGAAGCGCTCGTGGTCGTGCTTGCTTAGTCGTTCTTGATAGATCGTCGAAGTTAAGCAATGTTCGAAACGGTCTGTAAGTGGATGGGTGACCGCCAGTGGCATTTTCATCTGAGCGCTTCCGTGCTTCGGAGGGCACGTTAAATTGTCGGTCCCGGCTATTTAAGTCGTTAAGCCATGACGGAGGCCTTAAGGCGGCCTAAAAACTCCGTCACCAGAGTTGGCCACTGACTCATACGAACTTACTTACTTACTTTTACTAAAAAATTGTATGGTTATTCATAGGTGCACGACATAACTTTATGTCACGTTGTAGTAGTAAGAGATTATTTATTTTTTACCTGTAAAATAATGTATTTTTTTTAACATTTCTAACATTTTTTTCTTTTAAAATAAAAGGTGCGTGAATCGAAACAGTGAAACTGTCAGAGCTCATGCTAACTGAAATGGACTATAGTAGCTTATCTTAGGTTTAACATCTTATTAATACACATAACAGTGGTAGATGATAAAACCAGCTTGTATTCTTTTCTCTTAATACTTTATTATGCTATCTGATGAGGGTTCATATTAAAAAAAACTTAGAATCTGATCTGTGGTAGTGATCCTATTATCGTATTACGTATTAATTTAGCAGTTATTTTTTTATGTGTTGAGCATTTTTTATAGTGTTATGAATATTGCTAAGAAGCGAAAAATAATATAAAATTATCAAGGTCCATTTCAAATAAAGTTACGAGTACCTAATCAACATCATCTCAGTATCAACTATTTTATCTCAGAAAAGGGTACGCAATACTAACAGACTAATAAACACAGTTATATTTTTCCAACTGATGTCAGCGATAGAGATTAAAATTGCGAACTACCTAGACAAGTTTTACACGATGAAAAGTGAAATTATGGAAGGCCTAATGTCCCACGCGCCGGGCTCATCAAACAAACTGCCCTTGGCGATTTGCGGAGCCACTACTCCTCAGATACACCTGCCGTTCTGTCGACCTCACTATCAACATAAGATGAAATATTAATCAGTTATACAATTAACAAGACCTACTACAAATACTAGATGCCTTAAGATAACGATGCAATGGAATTTAATTCGTAAAAGGATCCAACCTTTCGCAAACAATAAGCCTATTATAACAATCACTAATTATGATCCCGAACAGATCGCAAGATTTTCATTATGCGCAAAAAGTTGAAAACAAAAGAAGAGACATTAATTATCCTATAAATATTATAAAGGCGAAAGTTTGTAAGTATGGATGTATGGATGTATGGATGTTTGTTACTCTTTCACGCAAAAACGGCTGGACCGATTTGGTTGAAATTTGGTATGTAGATAGGTGATACCCTGGATTAACACATAGGCTACTTTTTATCCCGATATTCCCGCGGGAACGGGACTTACGCGGGTGAAACCGCGGGGCGCAGCTAGTATCGATATAATATCGCAATATCGTCGATCGGTTTACGGCGCCTATTCTCGCTAACGACTTCTAAATAGACGCGCGGGCCGAACAAGGCTACAGGATAATTACGCGCAACAATAGCGCGGCTATGGCATAATAAGCAAGTGTGCGACCGGTAGCGTCGCGAGCGCAGGCGGCCGCTGTGCGTGTGTTGCGCGCGCGCCGCGCACGCGCCTTCCCCGCCGGCCCCCCGCCCCGCGCCCCGCCGCCTGCGCGCGCGCTACTTAGCTCCGGGGGTGTGCGCCACCTCCGCCAATTCACCGGCGACCTCCGCGGCACGCACACGCGCGCTCGATCTCTCCCGACCCGACTCGCGATGCCCATGGCTACCGTACACTATCAGAGCATCGATAAGCTTGCGCAGCTTCAGAACCAGCGCAGATTAGCGCCCGCTCCCGTCGATCCACGGAAGAAGAACAAGTCCTACATGCATCAGCAGTATCCTGCTCCTCCGGCATCCGTCGCGAGGAGGAATGCTCGCGAACGGAACAGAGTGAAGCAGGTTAATAATGGATTTGCGGCGCTCCGGCAGCACATACCATCGGCCGTCGCATCCGCCTTGGCTGGTGGTAGAGGATCTTCTAGAAAGCTCAGCAAAGTGGATACTCTAAGGCTTGCTGTGGAGTATATCAAGAGCCTGAAGCGTTTGTTGGAGGAGAGTGAAGATGGGTGCACGGATGCGCAGATGACTCTCATCCACGGACCGCAGACTCCACCTTCGTCCGATGAGTCGCACTCTCCCGCGCCTTCTCTGGTGTCGGAGAGCTCAGCAGGTCCTCACTGTCATGACCCTTATGATGCGTATGAACCGATGAGCCCTGAAGATGAAGAGCTTTTAGACGTCATTACCTGGTGGCAGCAACAGTGAAATCAGGTAAGCTTTAAACTATTTAAAAATAAACTTTCTGCCTCTTTGGGTAAAAATGATGAATCAAGTGATCGGGTTGATTGTAAAGTCATTGTAATTGAATTATCAATTTCTTATCAGATTATTCATCTGTCGTTACGTTTAAGCTTGCATTTATAAAGACTGATTTATCATCTTTGCTTTCCTAAAAATATTTGATATTATAGTTTGGTAGAATAAAATTTCAGGTAGTGATTTTTTTATTCGCAAGATCCTTTTAGTCACGGTTACCTACAGGTCTTTTATAAAACTCAGGTTCATCCTCTATGATGCAAAAAGTAAACGCACAGCTATTGTCAACACGCATTGAACCGCACGGGGACTTTATCTATTCTTTGTAAGATTCGGGACATAAAAGGCGCCTAACAATGGCGAATCTTAAAATATGTCGCTTTTATAAAAGCTCACCCAGCTAGACATTTTTTACTGCCATAGATCTAAAAATACGTGGACCCGCATTCTATTTCTTATTTACTGTAATAGCATAGAGCAATTACTTCTAACAATCTTGCGGCTTGCCCGCATCTAGTGGGAAAACTGGCCATAAAAACTGATCTATTCTAATAACATGCAGTCAAAACAACTTTGCACAAATGGCAACAGTCTGTTCCCACCGGACTTTGGCCATATGGTCCAATTTTACGGAAGAACGCGGTAGCGCCGTCTAAAAACTGGAATTGCAAAAAAGCCAGCTATTAATTTATTGCACCGGAAGACGAATCTCAGGAACTCACACGTGTTTCAATATTTGCCGTGCTGTGCAAACATCTGGTGATATACTTATAGGGTCTTAGATGTCATAGCCATTTTAGTCCTTATTTTCGATGGCAGACTTGTTTTTAATCAACCTGACGTCAAAGTAGTTGAACAGCGGCATCTTTGCTACATTACATAGACTCCACCGATGCTTAGACAGTTGGCAGGTAATAATAATGGTTTTTCTTTTCCCAGGAACCAAACACCGCGATGATCAAAGAATCCAGCGGCTTGGTGATTACGAAAAAACGAGTATTCCTCTCGAGGAGTAAGCGCGAGGGGTTAACCTCTAATTAAGCGCAATCAGTTTATTCCTAATGAGAGGAGTAATGGTGGTCTGAGCGACCCATCGACGCATTCCGGTGAACATCGAACGAATACTTACTGCATTTGTACCGCGTCAGTGGCGGAGGGGTGACATTGAAAGTTTTTTTGAAGCTGGTAAATTTTTCTCAACTTAAGCAATTTGAGACTTATTAGAAAATTTGATAGTCTAGAAGCTACTTAGTAAACTATCAAAATTAAAACATTTCCCTTCAATTTGATTGGATGTTTTGTAGTTTCTGATAGATTTAATGATTTTTGTGGTCATTTGTACCCTTCGCCACTTTCACGTATTAACACAAAGACTGAGATCATTTACTTGTTCCATAAGCATTTATTATAAGTGATCCGAACAACCGCTGTGCCTTAGAATAGCCTTTTAGCCTTTAAGTCTAGATTTTATTTGTTATCTAGTCATTATGTTTAAGTTTAATGTTTTGTAGGTCTTGATGTTACCTACATTTAAATCATGAAGTTTGATGATTGAGACAAAGACTATTGTGTATAGCTAAGTTAGTACCATAAGAAAGATTCCTAATTAGATTTATAAGATTTTTTATGTACGAGAATACCAACGATCAACTTGTTGGATGTTTTTAGTAATAAATTAATATCAAACATTATTTTATTTTTTATTTCGACTACAAAATCTCTCTTTTTGCTTTATGGAATAACATTATATAATTTGAAACGATTGCTATGAAATACAGTATTTTATGGTTCTCTATGAAAATAATAACTAAAGATTTTTTTACCTTATAAAAATTTACTATTTTTGAAATAAAATTTGTCAATTTCTTAAGACTACGTATCAAAAATCATAATTTAAATCAGTAAAAACTTTATCCTGAACTTTTACAGTCAGGTCAGTAAACCTTGATAAAAAGTATAATTGGTTTGAGATGATGCCGTAGGTATTCAGCAACAAAGAAAGACCAAGCAAAATATTGTTTCTTGCTTTTGCTTGTACACTTAAAAATGAAGAACGCATTCTAGAAAAATCATTAGTAGTTTTGCCAAAAAATACACCTATACCTACAGGTTCAAATCGTGCAGTAGAAAACGTAAAGTAGGTATAAGATTTATTGTAATAACATGGGTTGAGGTAAATTTTAAGATTTTTGCAAGGTGTCTTGCAAAAATCTTAAACCTATGACCTATGACCACAGAACTAGATATCAGTTCTGTGACTATGACTATTCTTCCCATCCTAATTCTATATATTAAATCTGATCTCCCTTTCTTTTTCAATAATATAATAAATCTGAAAGTTTGTGAGTATGTTTGGATGTTTGGATATTTGGATGTTTGTATGTTTGTGTATCAATCACGCCTAAACCAGTGAACCGATTTGGATTAAACTTAGAATAGGAGTAGATAGTGACCTGGAATAGCATATAGGCTATTCAAAATGTTGGTACCACGCGGGCGAAGCCGCGCGCAGAAGCTAGTAAAATGTATAAATGAGAATGTAACAGAAATATTATTCATTTTGACGACCTCTGTAGCGCAGTGGGCGAAGGCCCGCCTGCGACGCAAAAGGTTGCGGGTTCGATCCCCGCGGCGGGACCAATGTTTGTATGATCTACAAATATTTGTCTCGGGTCTGGGTGTTTCTATGTATAATATGTATGTATTTACAAACAAAAAGTATATAAGTAGTATATCAGTCATCTTAGTCATCTTAGCGTCCGTTACATGCAAATTAAAAAAATCAGAAAGGTCGGTATACGTAATGGGGCCCGAGGTATACAACAGGCTACCGGAGAGGATCCGAGACGTGGCTTCCACGCCTTTATTTAAAAGTAGACTTAAGAAATGGCTTGTCGAGGCGGTGTTCTATGATGTAAGCGACTTTCTCGAGCTTCCTCTAATATAATATAATTATAAATTTGATATACTTTAATAATTACTAAATAGCATATAAAAAATTTATGACATGTAACCATGGTGTTATGAATAAATTCTGTATTTCTGTACCCATAACACAAGCTCTGCTTACTTTGGGGCTAGATGATGCTGTATGAATAGTCCAGCATTATTTATTATTCATAAATATTCTTGATAAATATATCTCTTCATAAATATTATTGAGAGGATAATTTCCTCATCGGTAGTAATATTTTACAAAAGTAATGAAAATAAGTGCATGTAAGTTCTTTAGAATGTCACAATACCAACGATTTGTGCACCGAGTAAGTATCAACTCCCAAAATAGACGTGTACCTGACTTTTTGAAATACAAAAATCCTGCGCAGGAGTTGAAATTGAAATAACAAAAGTTACACACGTGCTTGGAATCATGTTACAATTTCGCAAAAAAATCGCGAAATACATAATGGGGCTTTTGCGAAGACTATCGTATGGATTTTGATACGCCCCAAATTTTTGAAATAATTACTAGTTTTTGTGATAAAAAAGGAAGTGCGGTTACTGTTTCCGTTTAAAACATGTTTAGTTATAGTTTTTGTTATATGATACAATAGTAAAACTTTCTTTAGCCTATTTTTTATTGCTGAAAATTCATGAATTTTATACATATTTTTTTAAGTTATATTAGGTATTTTTTGTTATTTATTTGTTTTGAACCAAACTTGTTAGATTTTTATTATATCGCAACGAATGTATATTTGAAATTAACTTTATATACGTTATGTATGTTATTTATGTTTATGTTCATAGCTATCGAAATCTAAAATCCGGGCTTGGATTATTTGACCGACAATAATGTCTCTGTTTGACGTTAACTGAAGTAAAAATTGTGCTAGTAAGACAATTTCGAATCTTCACTTTCCACACACAAAACCTCACTTTTTGTAAAATTGCAAAATTTTAAATGAAAATTACAATCTTCAAATCAAATACCATAAACACTAGGCCAATACCATCATGTAGTTTTATTGTAATGCCTTTGAGTATTGTTCTAAGACAAGTCTAGCAACTGGCCCAACTAGTCGCTGCACCTGTACGATGGATGCTTTGTCGGACGCCTAGTTAATCCACTTATTAATTGTTTGTACAGTCAGCTACAAATTAACTGACATTACAAGGTACATTTGATTGGAATGGTGCATCGCCAAAACATAAGTAAAGTAAGTAGAAGATAATTCGCTGATAAGGAGATGTATTCTATATAGACTTACAAATACGTTGCTTTTTAACCGACTTCAAAAAAAGGAGGAGGTTCTATGTTATTATTGATTTTATTAAAAAAACAGAATTCATTCTCATTCATTTTCATCTGTAACTCTGGATCGGATGTAATTAATATGATTTTAAATTACTATATCTATCAGACTTGTTAAATAATTCATAATTATTGTTTTTAAAAATGGAAAAAGTAGTGACTCGCTGCTGAAAAAAATTGATTCGCGTATAAAAGTAAGATTTATTTAAATTTTAATTTGCTTCAATTTTTTGCGTTAACTGTACATCCGTTTGCAAAGAGATTCTCATTATCTTATCTATCATTATAACGTTAGGTTCAAGGCAACTTATAATTTTATATAATTTACACTTAGTTTTCATTTTTTCTGTTAACTACTCATTTTTGCCTCATATCGGCGGATATGCTTCTTGTTATATCAGTTTTTGTTGATCTTTATCCTGTCAATTAAGTTTTTTTCTTCAAATAATTAGTTTTCCTTTGCAGCTTTTATGTCATAAGTCAAAAATAAAATTGTGCAATAAGATTAAATGAAAATAAGAAATAAAGAGTAAACTTTTAAAACACTATGTGACACAGGTAATGAGATTCAAAAACAACCTAATATCAATGAAATAATAAAAACTCAATATCGAAAATGATACCAATCTCGAAAAAATAAACGACATAACTTAAAAAACATAATGCCTAATCATAAAGTTCTGTGTACCCGAAAAACAACCACAATTTTTAGCACCTGGCTACTAAGTCAAAGCTTCGTCAGCCTTCGTCGAAGCTCGGCGCCGCTCGTGCGTCTCCGGCACGCGACCGACGCACGGCCGCGGCAGCTGCGCGGTCACTTGCGCAGAACCGATTGTTCCAAATTTGAAAATGGTTTACCCGTTACCTGTCAAAATATTTTCTTTATGGTTTTGACGATTGTGTTTGAGTACTAAACAACATAATTCATTTGGATAGGTGACTTATAGACAGGTCAGGGTCAAAAGTTAAGGTGAAACTGGCATACTCGTTTCTAGAATTGTAATAAGGCGAAATATATTATGATGGAAATAGGCATGATTTTATGCGTGAAAATTTGTGTTTTACTAATAATATTTTTACTAAGTAAAAAAACTTACCAATAATCAATTTTTACTTCATTTATTCAGCAGAACGATTCATTTTTTATTGACAAAATTATTGAAATTACTTTGTGGTTCTTGAACAACACATAACTGTATCACTCATAGAACACAGCGCCATCGTAAACCCGACGGCGCTTTTTGAAGCTTAAGCAAATAGGAAGCACTCAAAAACCACCAAATGGCCCAAAACCAAAAATAAATCTCCAAGGACAAGGAGTGTTACGTTTCTGGCAATAAGCGTGTGACCCAAATCCCTGAGGCGTGCATATGCTGCAATTTTTGAATTTCGAAGTTCAAGTGCAGCTTTGTTTTTGGTGAATACATTTGTGGGAATTTAAGATGCACTTACCTTGAAAATATCCCTGAACTTACCTCTTATCTGCAGATGGCTTCCGAGATTAGTGACATGGTCACCTCACATTTCCTTTCTCATGCTTTCGCCGCAGTCATTTTTCTATAGAAAAAATACTGATGACGTCAGAAAATGCGGCTAGCTTCTGACGTCTCAGCATTTTCTCTTTTGAATAGACAGTTCGGTGCGTTCGGCGCGGACATATTTAATCAGTATAGTATACAACATCATTGTATTTAATACCTTCAATAGTATAATGAATGAATGAATGAAAAACTCTTTATTGTACACAATATTACAAAACATACACAGTCAATTAAACCCAACGAGACAATGTACAATGGGCGGTCTTATCGCTTAGAAGCGATTTCTTCCAGACAACCTTTGGATGGAAAGAAACGAACATATTGAAGGTATGGCAGGGGGTGTACAAATATTTATAGGAATAAAAATAATTTAACTAATAAAATAAAATAAAAAATAATGTAACAGTATTAAAAGTAAATATACCTACTTACATAAAACACATAAAAATAATACTTACACTATAAATACTTACATAAGTACCTAAATACACCTACATAAATAATATATAATGTATACATAAATATATATATATATATATAGATAAAGTAATGATGGCATACTTCAAACCCGAAACAAAAAGTCTTTGGCCAGCATTCGAATTAAAAGTACATTCCACATTACCAAAACAATTTTATTTAGCGAATAAACTGTAAAAAAAAACACTACAATTTACTTTCAATTCGAAACCTAGCTAAAATTTCCATACAATGAAATCTAAGTAAAAATACCCCAAGCTACAGCTGGATTGGATGTCCCATTCATTGTCTATTTAATTAATCAGTCGTTGAGCCGTAACTTGCAGTGGGCCGCAATAAAGCTCATTAATGGCCTTTAATGAATTGGGTCCTTAATGGTGAAGATAGGAGAGTATAGCTGGTACACTAGCTGAGCTTTATGTAATTTAGAGGCAATTTTTTTTTCAGAGGATTAACTCTAAAGTCAACTAATGTAGGTATAGTATGAAACAAACTCGTTTATCATTTGGTACTCCGATCAGAATAAAAATAAATAAAATACATTAACATCGGTATTCACAAACATTACTATGAGGTCTCACAGTGCGCGCGGACGCACAGTGTCCCAAAAACCTACTGATTTAAGGACCCTGTGCGTCCGCGCGCACTTGGAAACGTCAAATTAATGTTTGTGAATACCGGCATTAGTTTGAGCAAAAACTCATAGGTTACAGACTGACAGAAGACAAATATACAAAGCTTAAAAACGAACAGGGTTTCTAGATAGGTGTCGCTCACAGCTGATATCTCGTGTAGGGACAGTCCACTCTGGCAGCTATCATTGCCACGACGATGTAACTGTAATACATATTTTAAAATTGTAACATAAAAACAACACGTTTGTGGAAGAACAACTTTTCTTTTCAGAAAATGTATTTATTTCAATTGAAAATTCCAAAATAGACACATAGAGTAAGGATGTAACCAGCTGGTGTACGTTTGAGCTATGATCTCAGGTAGTAGGATTTTACGATATCTATAAAACATCTTAAATTGCTCCAAAATTCCTATATAAACTGTTATATTATGTCGCCGACTACTTGTTGGGTAAAGGAACTAGGAATTTAATTGTAACGGCCGAATTTTAGTGTAAAATAACTCAAATTCTTCGCGGTGCTTGATGTAGGTTAAGATAATCCTTATTGGAGAATTTGGCGACAAAAAGTCACCAAGAGATTTATAGGCAAAGGTATTATAGACAAAGAATATTTCCGGTAAAAGTGAGCTTCGTATGACGCTAGAGCCTCTAGCGTCATACGAAGCTCACTTCCAAATCCACCTCAAAATCCACCACCAGACACCTCTTAGCCTAGAGGTGTCTGGTGGTGGATTTTGAGGCAAGTTGAACTGGAACCAATCAAGTTTCGAAGACAGTGAAACATACATATCTGATATATGATGATGGAGTCGTGATGAAACTGTTTGACGGGAAGTAACGTTTTGACGAGACATAATAAATAAGACTGCTATTTGAATTAGCTCACAATCTTCCTTGTACAATCTTGTTTGAACTAGTGAATCAAGACGAGATGATTGAAAACAAACACTTTTAATGAAAAAAAAAAGTACAAGAAGGACACTATAAATATTTCGCTAACACTTCAGTATAAGCTAGGTTCTCACAATCTTAAAAATGTAAACCCCATCGATCGTCCAGAGCTCAATTATATGCTATAATTTCAGCTGTAACTGCATTGGCGAGAAAAAACCACGCATTCGATCATTTTAATTGCCGAACTAGAAGCCATGGAGATGGCATTACATAGGAATTACTCAGATAAAAATATTGTCAACTGAAATACAAGAGCTGTTTTGGCTGAAAACTATAGTTTTTCTTCAGGATTATTTATTTGCGTTTTAAAACGAAGAAAAATGTGGTAAACAATATGAGGAAACCAATTTGCATTCTCTGATGACTATGCATAGCTTGTCACATGGAATTACTTACTTGTTCAAGGTATAAGTCAAATGTATTTGGGATCTCCTATGACCACCCACTTTTATATTGCAACCGATAGATATTAAATATTATCGCACCTATTGTTATCATTGTGATTAAAAAAATATGCAGGGTGTGGCAAAATTTTACAACATTCAGGGCATCTTTGACGACCTCTGTGGCGCAGAGGGTGAAAGCCCGCTTGGGGCGCAGAAGGTTGCGGGTTCGATCCCCGCGGCGGGATAAATGATTGTATGATCTGCCATTATTTATCTCGGGTCTGGGTGTTTATATGTATGTATTTACAAACAAATGTATATAAATAGTATATCAGTTATCTGATTCCCATAGTACAAGCATTGCTTAGTTTGGGGCTAGCTGATGCTGTGTCAAATATCCAGTATTAAAAAAAAAAAAACTACTTCTATTTTTTCAAAAACTTACGATTTGCTTTGCTAAGTTACTTTGGAAAAAGTGTTTCTAATGGGAATTAGCGTCGATTGAGACATACTTGTTTTTTTTTTTGAGAAATGTTTTTTAGGCTGACTGTACATTTTTATCCAAATTATATGCAGTTGTTTTTTTCTTTAAAATAAACCTATAGTTTCCTAAGATCAAAACCTTCTAACTACAAAAGAAACAGTAGCTGCCCTGAATGTTGTAAAATTAAGCTACAACCTGTATATTACTGTATTAATTGATAGATTTGGTTTTCTTCACGACACTTTTTCTTTACTTTTTCTTTACTTTACTATTGTCGGAAGACGTCTTAAACTAACTTAAAACGTTTCATAATCATGAGAAGTTTTTATAGTGCCGCCTCTCTACAGATTTTCTTCTCCAGCCACCGGCTTTAGTCAAAGGCCTCGCGTGTCGCGCTATTCAAATAATTAGACCCGATACTGCTTCAGAATTAAACCACATGAAATCGACTGCACGCCGCAAAAACGACATCGTATCAGTTGTATGTACTTTATATCACAATAAAGACATTATAGAAACAGCAGGACACATGAAATGGCCACTGTATTTTGTAAAGCGGAATGAAATGTCGAAAATTCTGCCGTCAAAAGATCGTATAATAAGATCTTCATTTATTACGCAACTGTTTCTACACTTTTGAGTATTTTTATATTCTACCTCGGTGGTAAGCCACTGCAGCTTGATAGCAATCCTAAGACCCCTCGCAGACTACAGACTTTCTATCGGCTGATAGTTGAGACGGCATATACTTTGGCTCGTAATGAGTTGAGAAGCATAGCTCGTCACAACTATCGTCTGCAGTATGCGAGGGGGCTTACAGGATAAAAAGATAGCTCAGGAAATAGACATGTCAAAAATAATGCCATAAGCAAGTTGAACCGGGGTTCGGATAACCCTCAGAATCCACCCTCTGCCCAGGAAAAATAGGAAGCAACATGAAAAATTGCACTAGTCGAACTGCCGTTAACGGTATTTTATTGGGAAAAGAGTTCACCGCACACCAAAAAAAAAACTCCCAGTTTGGTGGCCAATTAGCTTAGTTGGTCTAGAGCATACCACGAATCGGTAAGGATTTGGGTTCAAATGCCACAAAGTACATTTTTACCAAAAAATAATCAAATTCAGTGTTTTCACGCATTTTGCAGTCTCTCAACCAATTACATTAACACTGCCCATTTTAGGAAGAGCAACAACAGAACCTGATTGAGATAACAATGAAACAAGTTCATCGACCTCTCCAGGTGCTGAGAGTTACCGAATGAAATTGCCCGAAGCCTGTCAATACTGACCTATGATAATAAGATTATGATTTGAATGAGCGTTTATCGTTTGAATGACACAGCTGTATGGCCTTTCCAAATGTAGATACATCCTGGCATTTCACCTGCACGGATTTGACATGATCCGAAATTTTCCCTTTCAATAAATAAATAATGCTGGACATTTCACACAGCATCATCTAGCCCCAAACTAAGCATAGCTTGCACTATGGGAACTATATAGCTTATATACTTTTTTGTTTGTAAATACATACATATTATACATAGTAACACCCAGACCCGAGATAAATATTTGCAGATCATACAAACATTAATCGAACCCACAACCTTCCGCGTCTCAAACAGGCTTTCACCCACTGCGCCACAGAGGTCGTCAAATTAAGCTTTCTTAGTTGCAGTACTTTCTTTATTATTAGCGATACCTCGGGAGTACTTCACGTTCTTAGGATGAATAACTATACGTGTTATTCCCAGACTAATATTCTATGGCGCCTACTAATAAACCTGGTATGAAGTTATTCCTGAGTGTAAACTGTCAAAATATATGGTTTTTCTTGGTTTATTCCGAGAAATAACTTTATGTCACGTTTCATGGTAAGGCTGTATATCTTTATGCCATTTATCTAAATCTATTCAGTTGTTTTCGCGAGAAAAAGTATCAAAAATCCATGCTTTTTTTATGGAAGAGGGGGCAAACGAGCCGGTGGCACACCTGATGGTAAGTGATTTGTAGAAGAGATTGTAGAAGCGCTCGTGGTCATGCTTGCTTAGTTGTTCTTGATAGATCGTCGAAGTTAAGCAACGTTCGAAACGGTCTGTAAGTGGATGGGTGACCGCCAGTGGCATTTTCATCTGAGCGCTTCCGTGCTTCGGGGGGCACGTTAAATTGTCGGTCCCGGCTATTTAAGTCGTTAAGCCACGACGGAGGCTTTTAGGCGGCCAAAAACTCCGTCACCAGAGTTGGCCACTGTCTCATACGAACTTACTTACTTTACTTTTATGGTAAGTGATTGCCACCGCCCACAGACAACTGCAGCATCAAGAGGCACTGCAGATGCATTGCCGGCCTTTGAGGTAGGAATATCTATAGTATAATATAATATATATAATATCATCTAGCATCCATACATCCTTGTAAGATTTCGCATTTACTTATATAAGTGGGATAGTACTGTAATAGAAGCACAGCAAATGCATGTCAAAAAGCTTGACTCTAACGAACTACATCAAAAAACTACGTCTCCGGTGGTCTGGCTCTCGGCGACACATCGTTATGGGAATTAGGTAGCCAGCAATTGTAAACAGTAGGAATACATTTACTCTAGGTGAATAGGAATACAATGAAATTATTCAAAGTTTTGTTGCTGAAAACAATTGAGAAATACTCAATGAAATAATTCAAACTTAGGTTACTGAAACAGAGTTTTGGAATAACTGTTATTTTCACAAAAAGGTTGCAGACACGGGTGCACTTTTTTAAATTATATAATTTATTGCTTATTTTTTTTATTTTTTGCGGCTTCATTAATATGTCTACGAATATCGAAGAAACCGACGTTTAGTGAAGAATATGACTAAAAATAAGAATTTTGCTTTATCAGGAGTTTATGATTGCCTGTTGATATAGGTATTTATGTGACAGGTTGCATTCCTATCGAACCGTTCCTCAAAATAAGTACATACCTTAAACTGTTTCATTCAAGATTTCTTCGAAGGACATCTGCTTCCATACTACGCAATCAAAATTATTTTCAATTCATCGCTTCATTATAAAAGACGCTTCCGTGAGCATTACATCTCATTAGCCGTTCACGGTACTTAGACAAACTACTATCATCCCAAATTCACAGGTACAGTACGACACAACACAGGAGTTGCATTGGCAAAGTGCGTTAGATGATTTTTTGATGGACAATAAGAGACAGTGTTGATGTCTTGAGTTTGCGCGCTACGATAGTTGAAAACTAATGATCAGTCGTCTTAATCTTCAATTAATGCGTGTCAAAAGGAGTTCATATTGATTCAGAGAACCCCTAGGACCAATGATCATATGATTCTTGGTCCGAGGAGAACCCAGATCAACGCAGGATAGTTTTATAGATTTTTTTGTTCAAACAAATACCAATTTAGACATATGCCCTATAATGGGACAGCATGAGCTCTTCTTAGGCTAAAACGTGAGAATTATTAACAGGTACCTACCAATATTTTCAATATTCATATTATTATCATAAATGTCGAAAAGGTATACTTCATTAAAAAAAATTACACTCAAACTACGAGTCAATACGAAAAACAAGCTTCAGTCAACTTAAGTTTCTAGAAATACTAGTTTCATACTGATATTTACATCTGTAGATACAACCCTGTGTTGATCTGTACTTCTTAACACCACACCGCCACTTACAGCCTCAATTTTTCGTACCGCTACGGTACTTAAAGCGTATTAATCGAACAGCAGGCTTTCATTATCATCAGCAACGCCCAGAAGTTTGCGATGAACGCTCGATTACAACTGAATCAGATAGTAGGTAATCGTAGAGCGGGTTTCCGCGGTAAGTGTACTAACATCTGAAGGAACAAAGTGCCGACCGCGAAATAATCTTGCAGTTGCTACTGAATTACCACCCTTGCTGTAAAGTTGTATGCACCTAATTGTTATTATAACAGTTATTCTTTTTCACATAGCGAAGTTCTTTTAGTTAGATTTAGTGTTCTTTTAGTAAGGCAAAAAAATTAAGAGCTAATGAGGTTTTCTAGTCGATAATAATAGTCGATAATGGTATGCCACTTTTTAGTTTCTGAATCAAAAACAAACTGAACCACTATGCAAAAGCATAATACTTACAGAACTGGTGGTTTGATAGTTACAAACATTTGACCAGAGACCGTATTCGCGTCCATTTTTTCGTTCGTTTGATGAATATTCGGATGATTCCCATCACGATTTCTGACTTCAAGGGTAATTTTTTCAAATGTTTAAACACGGTTCTAACCTAGGACCAAATATTCCAAACCGAAAAATTGGCCCTTGAAGTCTGGAATCGTGGTGGGAAGCATCCGAATATTAATCAAACGAACGAATAAAGGAACGTGAATATGGCCCCAGGTCTTTCTATCCTGACAACTTGTAAAAAAAAGTATGTTCGTATGAGTCAGTGGCCAACTCTGGTGACGGAGTTTTTAGGCCGCCTTAAGGCCTCCGTCATGGCTTAACGACTTAAATAGCCGGGACCGACAATTTAACATGCCCTCCGAAGCACGGAAGCGCTCAGATGAAAATGCCACTGGCGGTCATCCATCCACTTACAGACCGTTTCGAACGTTGCTTAACTTCGACGATCTATCAAGAACGACTAAGCAAGCACGACCACGAGCGCTTGTCATTTGCGCGGTGACATGGATGTACTATGACTAGACCTTTCATGATTAGACCAGTGTCAATTAACAACTGAGTGCTTCCTCTCATTGAAGAACACTTTGAACTGTCAGTCTTGGCAATAACATTGCTAAGCTTCAAGCTAAACCTTTTACTCAGTATACTCGTAATAGCCACTAGCTAGGAACGAACTATAGTTGAATTGGACACGCAGCAAAATAATAATAATATGACCCATATTATGAAAACCCAAAATAAGATGATCTGTAGGTACGTACAGCGTTAGATTGCAAAGAGTGGAAGCCTTTTCCCTGTAGTTTTACGATATTTTTATTATAACAGTATTCTTCGCGCTAGTAATGTTTATATGCAAAATTTCACTTTCAAAAACGGGTTTCAGCAAATTGAACCAAAATGCACTGGAGGTCTGCCACACAGTAGCAACATCAATCAAAATCAAAGTGCCAATGAACCGATACTCCGGAACCGTTTGTTCTTAGCCCCTAATTATTGACGGCCATCTTCCGAGGTGGTCCCCTCCAACATCGATAATTTTTATTGCCTGTTTTGTAATAGGCTTGGATCTTTGAACCTGTTAGACTTGCTTTATACGGAAGCTCGGTTACTCTTTTTAGTATTCCAAAACATACAAACACCAATAAATAGAACGCAAGTGGTGTTTCCAGAATACCTAAGCTCATTGATCTACGACTTGATAACTTTATGATAAGACAAAGCTAACAAGTTTTCATTATTTGTTTGCTCTATATCTTTCAATTTCAAGTTTGCAATCGCTATCATAATTTGTAACTTGTTTTCAGTATCTCCTAATTTTCTAAAAAAAGAATCGATCAACTTAAAATTGAATAAGTTCAATTTATAATGAGCTATGGGCGAGGGTAGCCATCGAGTGGCACCCTGACCCAGCGAGAAGGCGACGCGGCAGACCGAGAAGAAGATGGCGGGACGACCTTGATAAATTTATGGTCGATTGGGAGAGCCTTACACAAGATCGCGACGTCTGGAGAGAATGTGGGGAGGCCTTTGCCCAGCAGTGGGACAGTAGCGGCTCATAATAATAAAAAGTTCAATTTAAATATAGGATCGAAAATGGATTGTCTAAAACCACTTTATCGAAGTGGTTCTATTCGGTTCACTTCCCCCGACTCGTGCCTTACTGATCATTGAGACAGAAAATTATTGCGGTTATACTGCAGACGTTGACCTGACAGTGAAATTAGGAGGTCAATACCGTTTCTACGGCACGGTTTATCCAGAAATACGGAAACGAATCATGAAATGGATCAATAATTTTAAGTTTCGTAGAACTCGTAAACAGAAATGAAGAGGAAATGGGTTTCTTTAAAAATGATGAATTGAATGACTCGTTATAAAATATTAAGTTGAAGGCGCCGATCCAGATAAGCTTATCTTCTTTGAAGAAAGATATATAAAACTGGATTTGAATTAGTATATCCTCAATCTTATCTTCCACATTTTGTTAAATGTGGCTTCTTTATCAAGGGGATCCAAAAAGCATTTATAATTAATACGAGCAGAGTTGAGAGGCGCTACCTTTTAAGCTGGGATTCCATTAAGCTTTTAAAATGCATGAATTAGATTCTTGTATGCAAGCATGCCAGTTACATCTTGTCTTAAGGTCAATTCAAGGTCAATATTATGCGTAAAGTTTTTGAAATGGTACCCATTGACAAACTTTCTTTCATATACTTACAAGTCCAAATCATACAATTATCGTTTGATAATGTCATCATCTGGCAACCTGAAGGGAGACGACGCCGCGGACGACCAAGGAAGCGCTGGAGAGACGACCTCGGCTCCTTCGATAGCGGGTGGTGGGAGCTATCAAAGAATTGGGGGAGACCTTTGCCCAGCAGTGGGACAGTATAGGTTGAAAAAAAAAAAAAATGCCATCATATGATTTTCGCTATGCACAACACTTAAGTAATACATGATTGGTATTTCATAATGTTGAAAGGCAGAAGCTGGATGCGTCGAGCTGAGGACAGTGCGCAATGGTGCTCATTAGAGGAGGCCTATGTCCAGCAGTGGACTGCTACAGGCTGATGATGATGAATGTTTCAGTCGCTAGTTATAAAATACAGACAAATCGATGTGTATGTATCACTACATAACGAGAACAAAGTCAATTTCTCTGTCCTTATATCCCTATGTCCTATGTATGCTTAAATCTTTAAAACTACGCAACGGATTTTGATGCGGTTTATTTTAATAGATAGAGTGATTCAAGAAAAAGGTTTATATGTATAATTCATGCATAATGTAGTAGAGGAACACTGTTTATTTTAGAGGTATCTAATGTTATGTCGTGAATTACTAATACATTTTTTGCGTTTACATTGCAACCGCTGACTAAACCCTAATATTTAGCATCATTACACCCGTGCGAAGCCGGGGCGGGTCGCTAGTTCAATATAAAATTGAAATTGTCTTGTAATGCATATCTTTTCCCTATGCATGCTAAATAAAAAAAAAAATATATATGCTGGACTTTTTCACACAGCATCATCTAGCCCCAAAGTAAGCAGAGCTTGTGATATGGGTACTAAAATGACTGATATATTACTTATATACTTTTTGTTTGTAAATACATACATATTATACATAGAAACACCCAGACCCGAGACAAATATTTGTAGATCATACAAACATTGGTCCCGGCGCGGGGATCGAACCCGCAACCTTTTGCGTCGCAGGCAGGCCTTCGCCCACTGCGCTACAGAGGTCGTCGACAAATAGAAGCTATAGAACCCCAACTCCAGAAATTACTGGCTACAAATTAGTATGAACAGATATTTTTGTTATGTTACTTGTTTGTGAATGGGTTTATCTATAGCGATCAATTTTATCGTCTCGTTAGCGACTGATAAATGTAACCCGATTGCTCTATGATTATAAAGTAGTTAATCAAGATGAGAGCTCATATTAATACTGTGAGAATGTCGTTTATGCTTTTTATACTGCGTGTATTTATTGCTATGCTTTGGCTACTGCCGACAAGATCAGATCAGAAGGAATAAGTAATCAATTTAATGTAACACATCGTTCAATGCTGGAGTGAGTTGAGGAAGATCTTAAGAATAAAGCCGACGATTTTGACAGATTTTGAGCACCCTTTCCTATAAGGAGTCTCTAAAAGGGCTGATTGATCTATTTCATTGGTATCAGAGTGACAGAATATACTTAAGTCTTATTAAATCGACAATTTACTATGAGTAACAAAACAAACGCTTTTAGGAGAAACGAATATGAGAACAATAGAAAAATATTTATTTACAAAAAATTACATGAAATCTGAACATCTATGTAAGTATAATTTTTGTAATTTTTTAACTTTTAAACCACACTTAGGTATTACATTGAAAAGTCTTGTAAAAAATTCGATTGTGACGACTAAGGGTTCTGTGGCCGAGCGGTAAGGCACTCCGGCTTTAGGAGGAGCGTCTGATCTGACTGTTAGGGTTCGAATCCGGTTGGAATCGAAAATTTTGATAAAACTTTTCATTTCTCAATCTAAGTAAGTTTTGAATTTGCAACGATGAGTACGACGTGAATTTCTAAAAATAATCACCAAAAAAACTTGATAACTTCATAGCTGACCAACCTAGCACAATCGTCATTAGACAGAGGTAAACCATAACAAATTGGAAGAAAACAGCCATCAAGCGGAAGACAGTAGTCGCGTACCAAATGTGATTCAGGAGCTGTGACGAAAGGGGCTTCCGAACTATTTTGTTTTGTTAAAGTTTGAGCCCCCGACGCAATCAAGGGAGTCTTATAAGACTGTGCTATTGTAGCTTCTAACAAATGGAACAATATCAATTTAGTTCGTCCTTTGAAATTGACTTTATTGAGAGTGTTCTTAGCTATCACACAATCAAAAATCAGTTCAGTTGTTTGAAAAATTATCAGAATTTTTCTCGATTTAACGAGGGTTTTTAGTAGAGAATCTAAGGGTATGAACGGCGTTCAATGGTTTGTATGAAAGAGCAAACAAATCATGAAAACCGAGGCTGTGGCTTTTGAAAAAGTCAAACAGTCAGATCATGGTAGGTCAATTACGTAGAATTTTTGCTAGTGACTGTGTTTTGGGCTCCCTAAAAGCTACAGCTCAACTTTTCAAAATATAGAAGCGCTCATTGTTAATGGCCAAGTTTTACCTTTTTTGTTAATTGTTTTGTTCCAAGACCCTCAATCACAACACTCATCATTGCCGGTAGCGTCGGGAGATCAGTGTAATAACGATGACGAATTGAAATCGTCGGTGTAATGGCTTTATTGATGCACTATTACCAACAATGACTTCATTACCCAACGTAACTTAATCATTGAAAGGTAGCAAGGTGTTAGAGAAGGACGGAAGAAGTTAGATCAAGAAGTGTCTCTCATCTTTTAGTTGGATCATTTTATAATTTTCTTTGCCTTGCTCCTTAGAAACGGCCCGCCAGTTTGGCTCGATCCCGATCGTCTCACCAACTTTTCCTGGTTTTGGGGCATCGCGTCGTCCTCGAAATTTTTACATACTTTGCGTTCATTTATGTTTAATATCATTTTTAAATTAATAAAAAAAAATTATAGTTCCGTAAGGACTTCTTGCTTAATGTTCACAAAACACAATTAACGGGATATTTACCACGATTACATACTGTTTGAGTTTCCCGATATTTCGACGTGGTTGCACACGCCATGATCACGGAGGAACTGGTCATTGCGAGTTGTTTGATGTTTATTGGCAGACTTAGAAGGAGGGTAGATCGTTTCGTCTGCCAATAAACATCAAACAACTCGCAATGATCAGTTCCTCCGTGATCATGGCGTGTGCAACCACGTCGAAATATCGGGAAACTCAAACAGTATGTAATCGTGGTAAATATCCCGTTAATTGTGTTAATAGTGTTAACCATGATAGTTTAAAAAGTTATGAAGTTCACAAAGTCCATTGGCCAGAGCATTAACAAAAGTTCTAGCTTATCGAGCTGTCGAGCTATGAGCTAGTTAGTGTCTACAGTGATAATCTTTGAAGATATGATGTTATGCCTTGTTTTACCAGTAAAAAGCAGTTCATACATAAAATTTAATATCAAAACATAATCATTAACGGTAAGCTGACACACGCGTATTGAAATTAAAGTAAGTTGCTTTTAATTCAGCAAATCGATTTTATCTTGCCAAATGAAAATGTGAATCCGAATAAATACCGTACTTACAGTCTATATTTAATATTATTTTTTTAATGATGAAATAGGACACCCTGTACAGGTGTGCACCGCACATTTAATAAGAAAAATGTCGAAAGTAAAGAGAGCTTTCTGTTTAATAAATTTTTAATGTGCGCATGAAAGTTATCTGTGGAGTCATTTTGCCCAAGTGGACCCGACGCTCAATCCAACGGTCTTGACTTTGAAACCTGGTAATGTATCAATTTGAATTTGATCCTATATTATAAAGTTTGTGCGTATAATTCGTTGCTTGTATTTTTGTGTTTCGATCACACCTTAACCAGTAAACCATTTCTGAATTTTGAACTGTTGCTGTTGTACATAAGTTCTATTATTTTATTGGTATCGTCAAGGTAAGAAGTGACCCTAGCATTGAGCTGCCTTTTTATAACCTTGCCTCGGGAATATCTTCCCTTGTTTATGCGTAATTGAGCCTATTGATTCTTTGCTCTGAAAATTATTAAGATTAAAACCTGCGTCGTTTTAATATTTACACTAATTCATACAGCTCATCTTTATTCATTTCTGTATTATCACGCAAGCTATGAGTATTAATGAAACCATTAAATTTAATTCGACTTACTGTGCACCATTTCTCTTGGTAGCAGAGTCACGCATGCTCTCTGCGATTAATTCAAACCAATCAGGGCCTGATTACACGCATTAAATACCTACAAACTAACAGATGCATTCTCTGGCATCCTTATATCAATGGCATAGGGTTCAGATTACAATAGATTGTTGTAAAAGCATGTTGACTAAGCTGAGCCGCGCTAAGCAGCGGCTTGTGAGCTTTTACAAAGATTTCACGCAATGTCAAAGGAAATGTAACGTTAACCCGTGCCGAAGTTTGGTACAAAACATCGCTTAGATTTAATTATTGAATATAATTTGCTTTATCTTTGTAGTAAGGACTATAATTGCTTAAATTTTATAACGGGACTTAATCGCGTAGGTATAACATTTGTTTATTTACCTCGACGTTTCAGTAGCGTTACAGCTACCGTGGTCACGAGAAGACTGCCCGCCGGTACTCGTTCGCCTCTTCGACCGATGAGAAACTACCCTCATTCGGTCAACACAAAATAACATTAGGGTCGCGACACACTACACTGACAACATCCAAGTTAGTACTAGACGTTCTTACACGACCCGAACACTTTTTTATCACTGGATCCCACGTTGATGACAGTTTGTAGCCGCATTCCCGGTTGAAATTTTTGTATTTCTTTATTTCAACTGCTTCACGCACAATTCTAGTATAATAATGGCGATCATTGGAAAGGACTAAAGGTTGATGTAACTCGATCCAGTGGTTTGATCCTGATTCTAGCAAGTGCTCCGCTATCGCGATTAAGTCCCGTTATAAAATTTAAAATGTCTTCGAGTCGCGAAAGTTTAAAATGTGTATAATTGCTTAAAGTTCTAAATTACGTAAACAGGGTCACGACTGTATCCCCAAGGCGCGGTAGACATTCTCTCAGATCTTTATATTCCAGATCCTTTGAAGATGTCTAAGGGGGTAGTCAGAGGCATGTACAAATACATATTTCATACATGCCCACATCTTGCAGAAGTTAGTATTCCATACGTGACAGGTTGCAAGCCCATCGCCGCCTGTAAGAATACTAACTGGTTACCTCACGATGTTTTCCTTCACCGTTCAGAGCTTGTGTTAAAGCGCATATAAATTTTACGAAACGCAAAATCCATTGATGCACGGCCGGGATTCGATCCCACGACCTTCGGATTGAAAGTCGAGGTACAACCCCATTCGGCCAACACGGCTCTTCTAAATTACAGTTTTCGTATTTTTTTTCACAAGACAAAAGACTTCCAATATATATTTTTCAACTTGCTTTATTTTAATATGTTGACGTAGTTAGCTGTAGGTAAATATTATGTTTCTTTGTCGAGCAATGATTGTTTATTGTCTACTGACAAAGCACCAAAGGTAAAAAAAGAAAACTAGGTACGACTATGATCATTTATTTAATGAATACAAATTGATTAATAATTTCAACCCGTAATTTACATAGGAAACCATCTGTTTCAATCAATAAGATAGATCAGACTGGATATCTACATCCTGTAAGAGATGTATCGATCACATCCCCAGGCACATATCCACGTCACATGATATAAAATTAAAGTTATCTGTACTGCTATCTAGGGAATATAATAAATTCAGTTCCGAGCTTATTCGATTCATTAACTTATTTGATTGCACTAACGAATATTCAATAGTATGGAGTGGAGCCTAGTGAGGGAAACATCGTTCAACTTTCAAGCCGTAGTATGCGAGTTTGAAGGCCGTGCCGCGCCGAAAAAATTTGAGATAGATATAAAATACTTTATTACACATCAAAATCCACTTTATTGCACACATACAGGGTGTAAAAAGACAACTACCGAAAACTGAGGGGTTGCAATCAGACCATGATTCTAAACACATTTAGCGAAAAAAAAAACGCTAAAAAAAAATTTACTTAGCTAAGTCATTTTACGTTATTTTCGGCTATTTACTACTAGTGCAACATAATAAGACCATGCCTAGCTAATAATTTCATTTATAAAAAAAAAACAGTTTAAACCCCAAATCCAGCAACCTACGTAAAAAAACGCGGCCAGAACATACGCTTAAAGTAATATTCAAACGCTGTTTTCTCTGGATATAATGATTTTTTCCGAAAATCGTTTTGTATTTGGTTTTGTGTTGGGATGCTTTACCTACCCCTTTCGGCTTTGGTAGACGTCTTTTTACACCCTGTATATAACACAAGCTTGCCTATAAACGCAAAAGATGCGAGTTTGATTTTCGTTGTGGGAGATAAAATTAAGATATTTCTTATCTGCAGTTGTTTTGGTTATGTGTTGTGATACAACAGTACATGTGTCTGATACCCATAATACAGTAATTCTTGGGACTTGTATGTGACTGTTGGGTAACATTTTAAACGTTGGAAATAAAAACAGAAGCAGAAGAGTATCCATCGATTATAAGATCGACAAAAAAGCCTCAATCATCAGCATGACACTTTTTTTCTGAAACTGGACCACATCTATCATTACAAACTCCTAAAAGGACACCCACGAATAATTACTTCCGATCACGCGACACCACGATACCATAAATTCATTTATTTGTATCTATTTTGGCAAATTCAATTGGACCTCCCGCCGAATTTGAGGTCTCAATTTGTCAGAATGTGATCACAAATGAGACATTTCATTATCCTCCTGTGTGGTCATAATTTCCTAGAATCACACCTTCCTGCGTCACGCTGCGTACCGGACATAAGTTTTGACACTACTGAAGATACAGCAGAGATAAAAATAATCAGAGCTTGACCAGTACATCTTACTTTACTGATACTGCCTTCAGAACCTTAAATGTAGCAACATAGGGTTCGATTTTGAGCGATTAGAAAAGTCGTTGCAAAGTCTTTACCCGCACCCCTGTCTGTGTATCTGATCTACTTGTTTTTGCATTGTTTTGTCCAAATGGATTTGACTTTTTGTTTTAAACCTGAGAAGGGTGTGCAAATAAATTTGGCACTCATGAGGGTCCACTTATCTGGTGGTCTAAAGATTAGATGATAAATGTACCAGTTTTTTTACTTGATTTGGATAATGACAAAATTCTGAAATTTGAGTGAATAATGCCTTGAACATTTGAGAATTCACTCAACAAATCTATAGGTACGATGGGCAGTAACGGTTGAATTAGATTTTTATATAAAAAAATAGTACGTAATATTTTACATTAGGTTTTACAACTACATTATGTTACACCCATTTTTTTGTTAACAACTAAACTTGTTCAGTTTGTAGATAACGACTAAACATCGTCACTTTCGTTAGTGTCTCTAAATCTCTATCATACCTTAATATACCTTTAAATGAAAACGAATCTTACCCACGGCTCGCCTTATCTCTCTGATACGGTAACGGAACTGGCAATAGAGAGCCATTGTGTGGTTTCCTTTCCTTTTCGATAAAATCTTCGATATCATTAACGAAACCGAAAACTGTTTGATTGTCCCACTCACAAAGCGTACAAAAGCATAAACGCAACGTCTTATAAAAAATAATGTAAAATTGAGAGGAAGTGCACAGGAAATGCAGACTGGCTTTGTGCAAATCTGCACGTGTTTCGACGATTGTGCACGCCCTTGCACCGATTCGGCTCAAAAGCTTGCCCAAATACCTAGTCTGAGCTTGAGAGCCTTCGTATACGTCCTGACAAAGACTTCTCAGTAATTCCTAAGGGGTAACCGACATAATTATGATTTAAGCTAAGTTTAATGAAATGTAGAACAACCCTTTCTTGGCAGTTGGGTAAAAACCAGAGCAAGAATTCCAAAGGATAGTCACTGATAGTCAATATCAGTGAAAGTTGCTCAAAAGCCTTTTAGGATATTTGAGGTATGACCACATTTTGTAGCATTCTACGTGACATGTTGCAAGCCCATCGCCGCAAAATGGTCTGTAAATGGCTATTGTAAGTCTTGAGATAAGAAAATCACGGTCAAGTATCAACATTTTATTGAATTCCATGATACCAATCAAAAGCTAGAGTGATTTATTTATTTATTTATTTATTTATTCACCACTTATTAACTATTTTTACAGGCTTAACCTAATACAATAGTGTGGCCAAATTCAAACTCATCTTTAAAATCTATTATTGTGTGTGTGTTGATGTTTGGTATTATCAGGGAGTCTGGGTTCCCCTTATAATTTACCTACTGTTTCACAGCAGCTATACCTACTCGCAGTTGTATTCGTCAGGTGATACCAAAATATAGTCAGGTTCAGGTAATATAGTCAAAAATATAGTCGGTCGGCGAATTCTCTTTTGGTCAGTATGTTATAAGACTACAGTAACAAAAGGTATTTTAGTAAAATGTGCGTGGAATTTATGAAAAAGCAATAATTTCAAAATTCTCTTCGGAGACTCACGTGTCCGTCTGACCACGGTAACGACCGCAAATTCCCCCGAATAATAGATTTCTACCTACCTAGTGATAGATCATGCTTCTATTAAATTTTTTTGGCAAAATTTCAATGAAATAAAATAGTCTTCTGCAAAAACTTGGCCCAGCAGGGTATGTTTGCGGCTTTGTCGCGCCCACAACCTTACAAAAGGCAAATAAGAGAACTGCGTTACCTCAAAAAAACCATCTAAATACCGTCCTATTGATGTTTAAAAGCCGTGGAGAAACGGCTTTGTTCCCGTATGCGGTGGTGATATTAGAATCGTATTCGTGAAGTGCACTGAGAGCCGTTGAAATCATCGGCAACAAATACATCTTTTTGATTCCGGACGTCGCATCGATAATTTTATTTATGTGTCCTACGCTATCGAATTACAGGCGGCAGAAAGCGTTAAAGTACAAAGTATAAGTTGGTCATAAACAGTGAGTTGTTTGTTTCACGGCGGCGGTTGTCTTTTTTTTTGCTGTTTTTTCCCATCATGCCTGTGTGCCGAATGAAATTCGACCTGATTTTATCTAGACACTTTTTGTGCTTGTGGTCAGAGACAGCTGTCGTTAAAGCGTCTTGTTTCGTACATTGTTTATAGAAGCTTTGTTTTGATCCTTGCCAATCAATATGCTTATCTTCATCTCACGTGGCACTGATCCTCTCATAACTCCAACTCCATGAGAACATTTTCAACTGAATTTATTCATTAAACTTGCGCGTTGCAACTGATGAGCCGATACCTGTTTCAAACAGAGAATTAATTTTATCCTGTGTAAATTAATAACCATCAAAATTTTTGCGTCCTCTTCCATCAGAATTCATAATCAATTTCAATAATTTAAAACAAATATTTGAAGATCAAAAATCGTATTAGTTTTTGCCAATGGCTCGCCATGAATAAAATCTTAATCAGCGGTCAAGAATAAAGGCTTTTACGATTAAAAATAAACAAGGTCTGAAAAATAGGCGGGTTATTAATTTAGTGGGTGCGCCTGCGCACCCTTAACCTCATGAGGTCCGATCGGCCGTTTGGCGAGGCGCATTGTCAAAATTAACACAAGGATCTCGCTTATTGTAGAGTGACCATGCATTTTAATACAAAAAAAACTACTTATTACCTGTATGTGTTACTACTTACTTATCTACTCCCTAACTTAGAAGTGACATCGTACGATACTTATATGCTTTAACTTAATATGATAAAAGCAATAATATTGACTAAACAAATAGCAAATTAATAAACAGACCTGGTTAGGAAGGTTTTCAATATCAACATCAGTGACGAAATATCACAATACAATACAATATCTTTATTGTAAAACATTAAACATACAATAACAAAGAATGAATAAGTATAGGCACAGAAAAAAATTAATTACCTCGGCGGCCTTATCGCTAAGAGCGATCTCTTCCAGGCAATCTCTTGTAAAATTTTGAAGAAAAATATATGAAATTCTCCAAAAATTTTGCAAGCGTGGCCACCCGACATCGTTTAACGGTTTAGAATTGCGTTATTAATATTTATGGCAACACATAAACGATTGTTATTTTTCTTATTTGCTTAACAGCAAGGGGGTACAGGTGCCGACTTTGATCTGCCGACGAAAACCGTATCAGAAACGATAAAGCCGAAATAATACCTAAACCGTGAAATTTGGATCAAATTTATTGCAAAGCCGCATGATTTTTGAAAACTCAATCTTGTTAATGAGAAAAAAATTGGAGTGGAGAATTAACATGTTTTAGATCCAAAGAATCAGTAATATAGACATATTTATTATGCCTTGTACGGACTAGGCGTTTCAAGCGACGCGTTCACGCGTTCCAGCCTCGCGCGAGAACCTCGTACACAGTGCCACATAACTGGACTGGTGGCCAAAAGAGGAACTAAAGAATTTTACTCTAAAATTTACTTTTCTGCCAACACCAAATGCGATAACAGCGCCTCTCTCACCGGTTCTGATAAGTTTGTGGTACTCTACATTTGGACTTTTTACATCGACTCGCGCGAGCTCTGGAACGCGTGAACGCGTTGCCTGGAACGTCTAGTCTATACGCAGCTTTAGAAAGAAAAAGCTTACTTTTATGTATAGCCAAAGCTTAATCCCATTATCCGTAACACTGTCCCATTATCCAAGATGTAGTAGTAGTAGTAGATTTTTTTCTGTGTAAATCATTATGAATTGAAGCGCTCGTGGTCGTGCTTGCTTAGTCGTTCTTGATAGATCGTCGAAGTTAAGCAACGCTCGAAACGATCTGTATGTGGATCGGTGACCGCCAGTGGCATTTTCATCTGAGCGCTTCCGTGCTTCGGAGGGCACGTAAATTGTCGGTCCCGGCTATTTAAGTCGTTAAGCCATGACGGAGGCCTTAAGGCGGCCTAAAAACTCCGTCACCAGAGTTGGCCACTGACTTATACGAACTTACTTACTTTATTATGAATTTTAAGATTATTTTATTGAAAGTATTCGCTCTCTAAGGGCAATCAAAATCTCGTATCTCCTACTGTTATGACCTACTGTTTAAAAAATTATATCGATCATATTTTTCAATTATGTTTATTAAATAATTAGTTACTAATTCTTCCAAAACTGTGCTACTATACAAGCTTTCTGTTCATATCGTAATTTCTCTATGAACGTATCGCTGTAAAAGCGATTATCCTAATTTAATTAAATTCTCATACTCCCGGTAATTGTCTATTGCCCCTACTCAAATAAATCGATTTTAAAGTTCATTAATAACAACAATAAATATTTTTTTCTTCAGTTAATAATTTATGAGATGTTTATAAATGTGATGTTAAATCAAAAACTGCTTAATTATGTGATTTCTGGTCTACTCATTGTGTAAAATAAATAAAAGAGATTTGTATTGTATTTCCATAAATACCAAAATTTTTATTTTTACAACATCTAAAACTATGTAAGTAGTATAATTTTTTGAATTTTAAAGTGTTTGAGTGTAAGTGTTTGAGTTTTACCATACTAAGGTTATTCATTGAGAAATGAAAAGTCTTATCATTTTCGATTCCGACGAGATTCAAACCCGCGACGATCAGACGATCCTCCTCAAACCGGAGTGCCTTTAACTTCGGCTACGGAACCTCTAGACGGCAGGAGGATCGTCTGATCGTCACTTGTTCGAATCCCGTCGGAATCGAAAATTTTAATAATAAATAATAAATAAATAATGTTGGACATTTCACACAGCATCATCTAGCCCCAAACTAAGCATAGCTTGTACTATGGGAACCAGATAACTGATATACTACTTATATACTTTTTGTTCGTAAATACATACATATTATACATAGAAACACTCAGACGAGATAAATATTTGCAGATCATACAAACATTTATCCCGCGGCGGGGATCGAACCCGCAACCTTCTGCGTCCCAAGCGGGCTTTCACCCATTGCGCCACACTACTAAACTATATTCGAAATACTACCAAACACAAATCGTAATCCCGTTTCGTATCGAAATACAATGGTAGGGGAAGTATGAGCATTTTGGCTGATTCCTTCGATTTTATGACGCCAATCAAACCATTAGACCTATTACAGATCATTATACCTATTATAATAAAGAGAAGCCCGTAGGATCGTCCCATGAATAGTAATCATGAGAAAAGTATCGAATATACAAAATTTTGTATGAAAGTTTTATGGAGCGTAACAGATTTAATTTCTTTTACATCTCATAGAAAATGACTACCTACAGATTACTCACTTTCATGCAATGTTCGGACTTCTGAGTGAACGTGATCGCAACTAGATATTGGAAGTTTTTGAAGTGACAACGTCTTATAATTCGATAGAGCCGGCTGCACGCACGAAAAAATGCGGCGTTACCTGAGGCGTTCCATGTAAGGCTTGAAGTGCAAGCGAGAGCGCGGAACGAGCGACAAAGAAGCACAAACGTTGTCACGTTCAACTATCGTCAGTAAACCGACTTTACAGACAACCAATTTTTTTTAATATAATTAACCTGATCACACACTCATAAATAAATAAATAAATAATTTATTTATTTATTTTATCATCTAGCCCCAAACTAAGCATAGCTTGTACTATGGGAACCAGATAACTGATATACTACTTATATACTTTTTGTTTGTAAATACATACATATTATACATAGAAACACCCAGACCCGAGACAAATACTTGTAGATTATACAAAGATTTGTCCCGCGGCGGGGATCGAACCCACAACCGTACGCGCCAGTCATTTTTCTATACAAAAAATGCTGATGATGTTAGAAAATGCGGCTCGCTTCTGACGTCGGCAGCATTGTCTCTATTGAATCGACAGTTCGACTACTTGCATTAGATCCAGAGTGAAAGAACATATTATTTTATTATTATTTTCAGCCGTTAGTGTCCCACTGCTGGGCAAAGGCCTCCCCCCACTCCCTCCAGACATCTCGGTCCCCAGCAACATCCCTCCATTCCGTCAGAAACTGGTCGAGCTCGTCTCGCCATCTCCGTTTTGGTCTGAAAGAACATAATGATTTAAATAATGTTAATTTCGTAATTTTATCATGTCATTTTTGTGTGTAATGAAATGCGCGTTGTAATGCTCTACTACGTTTAAACGTCAGTGCTCATATCGTTATATAAAATTAATGTTTTCCAGTAAAGACCAAGTAAACTACATGAATTTATTATCACACCTCTTTCCCATGTCATAACATAAACAACATCCTACAACATAATAAAGCTATGAGTCATAAAAATAATTAAATAGGTGCTACAATAATTAATATACCATAATCTATGGTCTAGACGACCAATATCTTACGCCTTAAAGGGTTAACCCTAATTAAGGTGTGACAAGAAAAAGTGAGGCTATTCGGTTATTTAAGACACGGTGGGCCATACAATCGTCTATTCAGAATTTGAATGCTTGCTTCTGATTTGCATTGAACACAATCTAATGAGGTGTTGGAGAATTAATTCGTTAGATCCTCAAAGATAATAGAATGATGCAGTATGGTGACTTTCATTTGCCAGGAAAGTAGTGACTTCCGATATTTTACAGCCAAAGCTAGTTTTAATTGGCTCGTCTTGTAATAAAATACATCCGTTTGGGCACACGGATATTTCAATCTCGATAAGTACTGAACTAGAAGAGAGAGACGTTTTATTGCAAGCACTAAAATTAGATTGATCTGAGTATACCGTTTTTATCATCAAGCTTCTAGAAAATACTCTATTTGATAACTTAACTAAATAGTTTCGGACACGCCTCGCATGTAGACATTATTTTACAAACTATACTAGTGATCTTTTTGTTCATTGTTTTATTGTTTACTAGCTGTCCGCCGCGGTGTTACCCTCAATCCCTCGGGAAAACTTCACTTCCCCGGGATAAAATGTAGCCTATTCATCAGGGATAATGTAGGATTGATGAAAGAATTTTTCAAATCGGTCTAGTAGTTTTGGAGCCTTTCAAACAAACAAACATACAAAAAAACAAACAAATCTTTCCTCTTTATAATATTATTATAGTATAGATTGTTTTAGCTTACTACGTAATAAAGTTGGATAAATACCAAAATAATCAAGAGCAAAATTTATTCATAAAATATTAAGCATTATGCTCATAGAAAAAGCTTTGCATCCACTGCTGGACATAGGCCTCCCCTAATGAGTTCTATTGCGCCCTGTCCTCAGCTCGACGCATTGCGTTCTGCCAGCAACCTTTCACAGATCGTTACTCCACCTGGCCGGAGGGTATCCTACAGTACGCGGTCTCCATTCAAGAACTCGTTTACCCCAGCGGTTATCGGTTCTTCGGCACATGGCCAGCCCACTGCCACTTCAGCTAATTCTCTGAGCTATGTCGACCACTTTGGTTCTATGTCGGATAGTCTCATTGCAGTCAAATCGGTACAGTAGAAGTTTACTAGTACGAGTTTAGATTCTGTGAGTCTGACTTTACTTTTTTCTATAACTCAATTGAAACTACATTAAAAGTATATTGAAACTATATTGAAACTCAGTTAGTATTCTTATAGGCGGCGATGGGCTTGCAACCTGTCACGTATGGAATACTAACTTCTGCAAAATATGGGCATGTATCAAACATGCCTCTGACTACCCCCTTAGACATCTTCAAAGGATCTGGAATTTAAAGATCTAAGAGAATGTCTACTGCGCCTTGGGGATACAGTCGTGACGCTGTTTTTTTTTTCGATTGAAACTACATTACAATCGAATCGAATAACGCGAGCGGTAAAACCTATATGTATCAGAAAGGATATATCAATACAATATCCGTCTAATAGTAAGCTGTACTCAAAGTAGATCAATTCGAAAGCTCAGTGATACATCGGTATAATATTAGACTGGCCGCTAACAAGAAGCACGTGGTCATTACTGCAATCGTACAGCTTCTGATGAGCATTGTAAAGTTAATAGTAGCTCAATCTCTATTCCGAAATAGTTTGGAACTTTTCTTGCCTAAAAATCATGTATGGTGTGTTTTGAAAGGTGTTTTTACTAATAAACTCGACATAAAGTTATGTCATGCTTAACCTATGAATAACCATACACATTTTTAGTTTATGCATGACATAACTTTATGTCAAGTTTATTAGTAGGGGCCAAAGTCTTAGTTGTTAGAGATATAATTTGAGAGAGCTTTAAATGATGATCTCTGTCGTTATTTAAATGACGTGTCTAGACTGAGCTCATAAATAAAAGTTTAGTCTAGCAGCATCATTCATACCAAAATGTAACTGCAAATATAAAGTTTCTCTGTAATACGAACCAAAAATTTTACGAGTTGTTTTACTTTAAACTCTACTATGCCAATGATTATCAACCATTTGATCTCAAAGCCCTACCTAATGGACTCACGATGACTTTCTATAAATTAATAACAACAATCTTAACCCTCCGATGATTGGGAGGTTAATAAGGTCTTCATCTTCAACAATAAATTGTTCTTGTTATTTGTTTTTGTTTTGTTTTAATTCTGTAACTTCTGGTTGCGTCCGGTTGATAAAATCTTTTTAATTTGTGCAGCTACTTGCGTGTATGACTAAGGTCCAGTTTTAAGATGAGTGAAGATTAATAATCATATTATTACATATTTTAATTAGTATTATTGGTATCATGTAAATATCTAAAATAGCCAATTTTTTTGCTGTATGATGATCTATTATCACTTTACATATTGGAGATATTTACATATTTTAGATATTGGGCTTGATAAATCTTACAAAGACTTTCGTGCTACCAAAGCTTCTTAATTTTTTTTTAATTTTTTTTTTATGATGAATGGGTCGGCTCTTTCCCTCGAAACTTATATAGGCAAGAATGAGGTCTACGATGGAGCGAGCCTACCCAGAAGGTGCCTATTAACTCTCTTCTTAAAAACAACAGGGTCGTAGCTCAGCGGAAATACAGACGCTGGAAGCTGATTCCAAATTTTTGCAGTGCGCACAATAAAAGAACTTTGAAAGCGCTTTGTTCTAATAAGTGGAATATCAACCAGGTGTGATCAGCTGTGCGTCTGAAGTCCCTGTAAAAGAACGGTGAAGGCGGAATAAGGTCGTGTAGCTCCTGGGCACACTCACCTTATTAATAACTAGATGTCCGCCGCGGTGTTACCCGCGATCCCTCGGGAAAACATCACTTCCCCGGGATAAAATATAGCCTATGTTCATCGGGGATAATGTCGGATTCTATTGGTGAAAGAATTTTTCAAATCGGTCCCGTAGTTTCGGAGCCTATTCATTTTAAACAAACAAACAAATCTTTCCTCTTTATATTTATTATTATTTATTTATAAAAGGTAGGTACAAGTATCGGTAAAATATTGTTTAAAAACTTAGAATAAGTTTGCCTAAACACTAGGTTTTCGTAGTAATTGTAGCACAAATATATTAGTATAGATTAAAAAATGAAATGTATGTCAAGTAAAAGTATTTATAATTAAGAAAAATCTGAACACTGATCGAGCTATACATAAAGCAACGTAAGGTTTCTATAATAAAACAATCAGATACATTGTATAACTAATTTTGAACGCTTATAAAAGGTACGCAAATCCTCATAATTGGCTTAACAACCATTATACGTGTAGGATTATAATTTTGGTACGATTTGTGCAATAAATATTTTATAGCAGCGAAACGGTTGTAATGATGTTAAAGTTGTTAAAAAACCGAATGAAAAGTACCTAATTGTAACTTTGTTTCATCTTGTAGGCTCAAAATCATTAGACATTATAGACCTGATTGCCTGGTGCCTACGCAGTCATTTTTCTATACAAAAAATGCTGATGACGTCAGAAAATGCGGCTCGGCTCTGACATCAGCAGCATTTTCCCTATTGCCGCCGCATTCGGCTTGGCTGCACTGTGCGAGCCCTTAAAGCTCTGTGCGTTCCGTAGGAGAACCCGGAGCCCCTTGACATGCATGGAGGCCGGCCATACGTCAGTTTTTAGTCGGTGAGAGTCCGACATAACCCTTCCGCTGTCCCCACGGCGGCAGTGTATCCATAATGGATTTTCTGACGGTATAAAAAAATTAAAAAAAAAAGGCCCCAAAACTTGGGTTTCCTGGCATTTGTAGTGGGATCCACTAGGTTTCAAGACGCTATCTGGATCAAACTGTTCCTAGTGAAGTTGGTATGTGAAGGTTTATTTGAATGACTCTGGGTCAGTCAAATATCATTGCTCGGTTTATGAAGTTTTTTTTACTTTGGAAGCACGTGTCCGAAGACCGTTACAAAGAAGACACTTCATTGAGATCATATAACACTTGTACACGTTTTGTTGCTGACCAACTGCACAGAATTTCTTCTCAAAGGATTGCCGTCACATCTGGTAGTCCCCATTGTGTTACATTAGGGTCCACTTGAACTACATTGTCAATGACAAAAGCTTCACGCCTTCAAATTTCCATGTAATGCCTTCGTATTGTGGTGTCGAGTAGACCATTTGTTCAACATTATTGTCTCTTTAGCGGGTGCGTTCGTGAGGTGTTATATTTGTTTTGATACCGCTTTGCAAACTTCCTGCAATCGATTTTCATCTGTATTGATGCTGGTTTAAGATTCAAATTTTAGAATGATTGGTGAGGAGTTAAGTCGTTTTGTTCAGCGTTTTTTGGCGTAAATTGTGAATGAATTACGCACGTGACAAGTATTGCACTTTAACAATAATGCAACTTGTACAGATAATTTATTATACAGCTTTAGGAATTTCGACCTTAAGTTCTAGAGCGGAAGAAGTAAATTGTAATTATCCAACAATTAGCCGTTTTCGTGCAAAACAATTAATTTGACTGGAGCGTGGTAATAATTTGTACCAACATATTTTGGTAATGCTCAAGAAAGTTATTTGAGTAAATTCTAGGTTGGAATTCGGAATGTTTCAGAAGATTAAAGAAATAGGTATACTTGTACTTAATAAGCCCGTGTTGGCCGGAGCCGTGTTAGCTGAATGGGGTTGTACATCGACTTTCAATCCGAAGGTCGTGGGACCGAATCCCGGCCGTGCATCAATGGATTTTGCGTTTCGTAAAATTTATACGCGGTAAAATTTAACACGAGCTCTGAACGGTGAAGGAAAACATCGTGAGGAAACCAGTTAGTATTCTTATAGGCGGCGATGGGTTTGCAACCTGTCACGTATGGAATACTAACTTCTGCAAGATGTGGGCATGTATCAAATATGTATTTGTACATGCCTCTGACTACCCCCTTAGACATCTTCAAAGGATCTGGAATATAAAGATCTGAGAGAATTTCTACCGCGCCTTGGGGATACAGCGTGACCCTGTTTATGTTATGTACTTAATAAAACAAAATATTTCAAAAGTTCCAACTTCACTCTTCAAAATCATTCAAGCGACAAGATTTGAATACTTTTGCAAATAATCCTGGATAGACTTTTGATCCCGAAAAGTTCAACTATTTCCGAGGAACCGCAACACCGCGGTTCAGCAAGTCTAACTAGAAATCCCAGGAAGCCCTAACAATTTAACAGTTCTACTTACAATATCTAGAATAACAAACTCAAATAACATTACAGCTATATATCAGTCGCACAACCGCCTCTTGTTAGATAGGAGGTGTTATTTAGCGTTATCGATAATCGAATTTAAATTATTATCAATACAACGTTCTGAGGAACACTTGAAATAATACTAGCACACAGAAGTGAAACCAAAGTGTTCTGTGAAACTTCTTGACTGACACATGATAAACAATTGAGTTTGAGAAACAAGAGGCAACAATGGTATGCAAGAATGGTACCGTGTCATCATCATCATCAGTCCACTGCTGGACATAGGCCTCCCCTAATGAGCGCCATTGCGTCCTGTCCTCAGCTCGACGCACCTAGCCTCTGCCAGCAGCCTTTCGCAGATCGGATCGGTACCATGTAAATTGCATTAAACTGACAGGAACGAACATACTAACCTATAGTTAAGTAAATACTATGGAGTAAATGGGATACTGATAATTTTTTATGATATAATTTTTTATTTTTTTAGTACTTTAATCACAGTTCCTTCATACATTATAATAAGTACTGGAATTTATTGCGTATATTGCAAGTTTTATCGATAACAACCTAGACTGTTGATAGAATTCCTGTGAAATATGAAAAACACTGTTTTCATCTGTAGTGTTAAAGTCAAAAATCATTTATTCAGTAGGACCGCTGGGATTATTTTGAATCGAGTTGAATAGAGTTTCAGTTCTATAACATCTATTTCATACAGGCACATTATTGTTATTGATCCGCGGCACTTCCTCGACGCGGTATCTCGAGTCAATATTGATGAAGCGTGGGCGACGTCCATTCAATGGAAACGGAGGCGCTTGCACACGATTGCTAATATGTTTGCCTCGGAAGATATTTTTGTAAACATAATATTTTTATTAAAAAAAATGAAAAAGGTAAGCATGTCTTCTTGGCCACTAAGATTGATATTGTATAGCTGAAGCTTAAGTTCGATTTTTTCTTCACTGCAAAATTAATTAGCCTGAATCAGGTGACCTGCCTATGCCTAGTGACTCAGACTAGAATTCAGACGCCAGAAACGTCAGTTTTGGATCAATTCCTGCACTGTAATTGGTTGCGGTGGGTTGAACAGCTGATTAAGACGCCTAGTTTTAAGACGTTTCAAAGTGATCCCAGCGGTCCTACTGAATAAATGCTTTTTGACTTTGACTTTGACTTTGACTTTGATCGATTCCGATCCGAATGCATTCCGCTGAACTCTGAATCGCTACCCTGGTTGAGATCAGGCCTTAGCAAAACATAGAGTAGAAAGTCGATATTGTAAAGCAGAAAATCGCGTCACTTGCACTTCAGTTTGAAATGCATATCGATTCATAAGTAATCAACATCGAAGTATCGATTGAATAGTAAAGTGCTTACACTGTTCCGTACAGTTTTGTACTACGCGTGTGATCGTACAAATTGCGACTACCGACTCTAGTGTTGCTGCAAGAGTTGTAAAGTTATTTTATGACAATTTGTGGAGTGGGGACCTTAATATAATCGATCGAACTCTGGAACGCATAGATCCACACTTTATATCATGCATTTTCTATGGAATATGTCGACTAGATGATAAATTAGGGGATTGTGTCTTAAAATCTTAAAAGATATAAATAAATAAATAAAATAAATAAATAATGCTGGATATTTTCACACAGCATCATCTAGCCCCAAAGTTAGCAGAGCTTGTGTTAGGG
Organism: Epirrhoe alternata; assembly: GCA_963565295.1. Taxonomy (NCBI): domain Eukaryota; kingdom Metazoa; phylum Arthropoda; class Insecta; order Lepidoptera; family Geometridae; genus Epirrhoe; species Epirrhoe alternata. The sequence goes on along the minus strand of OY751381.1, from coordinate 1,860,479 downwards.
GTACTACATGAAAATTAAAAAAATAAAATATTATAAAATAGATCTAAGTTTAAATCAATAATAAATTAATTAATAATGCTGGACTTTTTCACACAGCAACATCTAGCACATTTTTTTTTTTTTTTATTTTTTTTTTTTAACCTATATTTTCCCACTGCTGGGCAAAGGTCTCCCCCATATCCTTCCAACCATCCCTGTCCCGGCCCATTTCCCACCAGCCATTCTCAAAGGCATCAAGATCGTCACGCCAACGTTTCTTCGGCCTGCCCCGGCTGCGTCGCCCATCTGCAGGCACCCATTGTGTGACGACCCCTGCACATCTAGCACATAATAAAATAAAATAAAAATAAAAAAGCCTTTATTCTACTACTATACTTACAAACAATTTAAACAAGTTACTTAGCTAATTTTGCTCTCCACTATTCTTATACACACTTATTTGTTAAATTACGCATTTTAATCTAGCGCCTCCGCAGCAGTCGCCTCTGTGGCGTAGGCCTCCCCTAAATCCCTCCATTCGTCTCTCTCCCTAGCCTTTCTCATCCATTCCGGTCCACCTCGTTGGGTAAATATATCCCTCCATCTCTTTCTTGGTCTCCCTTGTTTTCTTTAACCCTAGCATGCTCCTTTCCATTTTTCTTTGGCAAATAGCTAATTTTTCTTCGTCTTCTTTTCTTAGAGCCCAAGTTTGGCAATCATATGTAAGGCTTGGGAGGATTGCTATATTAAAAATTTTTCTCTTTATGTCTATCTTGGTTTCTTTATTTTTCATTAACTCTTTGAGCACATCTAGCACATACTATGCATATAATCCATATTATTAAATTATTAATATTATAAATGGGAAAGTAACGTCTGCTTCTTACCTTTTCACGCCCAAACCACTGAACAGATTAGCCTGAAAATTGGCATGAATAAAGGTTGTATCCCAGTGGTTGTACATAGGCTACTTTTATCCCGAGGGACCGCGGGAGCGCAGTATTTATACATATATACCTAAATAGAGCAAACGTTTGACATACATCGTCCCAAAAATACCTCAATTTCTTATCAGTCCCGAAATAGGTAAGTAGGTGGCTTATGTTTGTACAGGGGTGAGGTGGGAGGGAGACAGACGTCTGATAAGGAGGTCACGGTCGCGGTCGAGGCCAAGGTCGAGGTTTAGGAAGGGTGCCGTATTAGGATTGGAATTTCATTCAAGGTTTTGGTGTCAAATATCGAATTGAAGGAGTCGATTGTAGCTTGTTTTGGTAATCAATAGAGCTTGACTCTTGCTCTGAACTCTCATATTGTTGAACTCAAGTCGAAAATTACAAGGGGGGATGAGGTTCTTATGAATTTTACGGGAAAAACCACCTGGGAAGTCTTTTTTTTTTTAATGAAATAGGTCAGCATTTGACCTCACTACCCTTACTTACCCAAGTCTACCCTTACTTAAAAATCTATCCATCTAAAAATAATAATTTTCAAAATCTGCCCGAAACCTTTTTTAAATTCGGTTGCCATTTTATGTCATTAGGTAGGTATAGTTCGCGTCACGTAAAAAGAACGCTGGCTGTCAAGCTGCGCCATGGACGCTTTATGGATCCATTTGACGGTGTACCAAAAAGGTTCAATGCTAAATCCATGATTTGACGGTATAGGGTGAGGCGCGGGGCGGGATGGTCGCGCGCCATACGCTTGCCAGCGCGCTATTGGTTCGTCAGTTGGCATTTGCCTTCCGCACGTTACTTTTTCTCTCAAAATACCATCGCGCACAAAAGTTTTTAAATACGAAATCGTTAAAAAATTAAGAAAAATATTTATGACGTAGGTATATTGCTCTATGAAAAGAGAGGTTGATAATAATGCATTTGATGTTGTAAAACAATGTACCTATAAAATGGACAACAAAGGCATTAAAACGTTCGAAGTCTACAGTGAGACGAATAAAATTGTAAAAGGTTCAATAGATTCGGAATACCACTACGACTTAGTGGAAGGAGTTTCAACCTTATCTTTAATGTTTTTTATTACGATTAAACATTCTTTACGGAATTAAATATGTTTTTAATTCTATTTAATGATAACTCTATCTAATATATTTGAATGTACCTACCAATAACCAATATACGAAGCCGCAAGCGAAAGGCTAGTTCAAAAATAAAACAGTAAGTTGAGTCCTTTCGTGCGCGAGTGCGCAAACATACCCCCACCACTTTTTTCCAGCGTTCTTTTTACGTGACGCGAGTTATACGTCAAAATTTAAAATTTAGTTTACGTATAAAAGATCATTGGTTTACGTTGAAAGGGATACATACATTGTTTCTTGCAACTACGTACCGAATATTTTAATTGAAAAATATAGTAAAAAATTCAAGAATAAATCCCGTAAATAAATAACCAAATAATTAAAACAAACATTGTATTCTACAATAATTGTTCCATTTCGCAAACATATCTTTGAAATGCCTCCAACAAAGTAGGTAGAATTACGGTGACAACAGAGAGCCTTGGGCAAACCCAGTCACAGCTATAGGGATGAAGCTTCATCATTTCATACAATCATACAACACATCCATCTAGAAACAAGAATGTGTGTCTGTGATAAACACAATATGTTTATTTACCATAGGTTTTTTCTGTGTTTAGGTATATGTAGTATGGGATGGTACTCGTAGACCAATGCAGACAAGATTTTAGTAACATTTTTTATGACATTTCGATCGAAATTCGGCTCAAATTTTTGCATAGTCATTATTTCCCTGCCCTTATCCCACTTTTATGTGGGGTCGGCACAACAGGATTTCCTCTTCCACTCCGCTCTATCAGCCACTCCTTCCTTACCCATATCATCCTTTACACAGTCCATCCATCTGTTCTTTGGTCTGCCTCTTCTGCTACATCCCTCTATCCTATTTTATATACATTAAAAACTGTAGTGTGTCAAAATTACTATTATACGAAGCTTTTTAAACTTACCTGTGACACACCTTGAGACATCCAAAAATCAGATAACAAGGTCTAATGTTTACCCACTTATACCAACAGAGGTAATTACAACAAAGGCTCTGTAAAACTTACAAAAGTTACAATACGTGATATAACAAAGAAAATGTCCAAAGAATTTTGGGACGCAATGAGCCAATGTAAATATCTGGAAGGCAGAGACAAAATAACGTTACCTGTTTACTCGGATTCTACTTTAGATTTCATATTAAGTAATCTAGTAGCATTGATAGTATAGTGGAAGCGGCTCTACCTACAATCCTTCCATCGTGGGTTCGATACCTCTTAGCCTCCTCGCAGACTGCAGACTTTCTATCGGTCGATAGTTGAGACGGAATATACTTCGACTCGTAATGAGTATGGAGAAGTATAGCCCGTCTCAACTACCGGCCGATAGAAAGTCTGTAGTCTGCGAGGGATCTTACACCGATAAGTTTTTCTGTCCAAAAATATACAGACAATTTTGTATAACATGTACACTCTCAAGCCACGAAGGAAAACATCGTGAGGACCGCGGCATATCCGGCTTTTTTCTGCATTTTGAGGCGTCTTTGGGGCGCAGTTAAACTTTCGCCATAATGGTTTGAAAGGCCTAGTGATTCATTAAGAGGATCCATTAAACGAACAATGTGAGTGTGCATGGTAGAATATCCCGCTAAATATAGCAATAGAACATTAATGAATTTCGTAGTAATGCCCAAGAATTTCGGAGTGCAATTGAGCTGGGCTATAAATAGCAGAGACACTGTAATTGTTGAGGTTAAATGGTTATGTTGCGCAACAACTATCTTTCTAGACTAGTGACAAGCCTGTGACTTTAGTTGTAATAAAATGCATATGCAAATATAAACAAGGATTCTAAAATTGTTTGTAAGACTGTCTTAATTTAAATTCCATTGTTATATGCTCAACAAAGGTGCTTTAATTTTGTAAGTACTTCCAAAAAAAGTATATCAGTCATTTGGTTCTATTAACTGAATACAAGTTAAGTTTACTTTGGGGCTAGACAATGTATACAAACTGGTTTCACATCTATCACATCTATCACATCTATCACATCTATCACATCAATCACATCAATGCATAAAACCAAAACAAAAAGTGTATTATCAAACCCACGTTCTCGGATCATAATTCAACTATTTCACTTTGCCAACGCTCATGAGAGTAAAAAAACCATAACTCCAAATCAACGAACATCCAGACAAGAAATTAAAAGCTATATGAGCTTCAATGGTCCATGTAAACGATGATGACTTGAGTGCAGTCTTGAATTAATCTTAATTTGTTAGCCGTCTTGTCACGTTTGTAATGAACAGGAGCATCTGTGGTCATAGAGCGAATAAAGTACAGATGGAAAAGATGAATTTGTAAAAACAGAAAATAAATCCGAAGATAATTGTGCCGACCCCGCATAAAAGTGGCATAAGGGCAGGGAAATGATGATGGTGATAAAATCCGAAAAGTTCATACAATTATGAGTTTCACAAGTCGTATTTTTAGTAAAAGTACTAAAAATACGACTTGTGAAACTCAAAAATAATATTTTTATGAAATTAATATACAACTCCTTTATTTCTATTGAATTTATTCGTCGAATAACTATAACTAGGCGAGTCATCATTCATCATTGGCCTGCCCTTATCTCGCTCATGCGGGGTTGGCACAACATGTTCTTCTCTTCCACTCTCCCCTATCACTCGTCATCTCTGTATCAACTCCTTTCTTTTCCATATCTTCTTTCACACAATCCATCCATCTTTTCTTAGGTCTACCTCTACTCACATATCCATCCACATTAATTTCCATCACCCTTTTAGTGACATGGCTTTCATCCCTCCAAATTACATAAGCGAGTCATCATTCTAATCCAAATAATGGTTATTTTTATACCTAATCAAATTCACAAAAACTGTTCAGAAGCCAAGGCACATACCTCCAAGAGACCTAAAACAGATCAGGAAAACCTTTTCCTGTGCCTGTTTTACCTTTTCCAACACTAGTTTAAAAAACTAGTAACACAAGAAGTAAGACATGAGATCTATCTGCTCTTTTTAGCTCTCTACATCTCGTTGATTGTTGAACTTGCCCGACTAATCAAGGCTCGGTTAACAACATCCGGCGACGGCATGCGGCAGTGACGCAACTCACCATTGAACTGGCTTCCGTTTGCATGTCAAGGATGATCAAGAAATTGATCAGAAAAGTGATCACAGAAATGGTGATGGTGATTCATATCTTCAAAAGCATCCGTTAGAATTTATATGACAAAATTAAATCGCAGAAAATCCATTTGAGTACGTACATACGTAAGCACAAGGTGTAGATTGTTCTGAAGGTAGATAAGACATACTAAATATTAAATTTTGTACGTGCCTTTAATATTAAAATAACAACAGCTTTTCTAGCTAAATGAGAAAAAAGTCGCAAGTTGCCATAATGTTCTTTATGTACTATGTAGTAGCTATTTGGTAGCTATCAAATAAAAGTCTGATGAATAAAATGACTAAGCCGTTTTATGTACCCAAATTGATCTAATTTCCTATTACGTGTCAAGGAATCGATGACTAAGTCTTCTTTGATCAATTGCTTGTTTCTTAGTAAGGTGACTGGTTCATTTGAATTATCATCGTCACATACACAAGAACACGAATAGAATAGTCACATATCTCATAGCGCTTTTATTGACTAATCACGAAACACGAACGAAGAAATAGAAATCTCGTAAACTCGATTGCCATTCAACAGTTTATGGAACGACTTAGATAGCCAGGACTGACAATTTGACGTGCCCTCCGAAGCACAAAACCGCTCAGTTGATAATGCCACTGGCGGTCACCCATCCTTACTGACCGTTTAGAACGTAGCCTAAACGGTCTATCAAGAACTTAGCAAGCTACACCACGGGCGCTTCTATACTTTGATGTAACAAACTGTAGTGAGACTAGAGACTATTATGTTGAGACTATTACGTGAAAGAATAACGTAGACATAAGCTTCTGTTTGACATTTACAACAGGCTCAAACCATCAGATACCGCGGTAGGAGCGTCAATTAAATCGCTCGTTATTACAATTCATTCACAATTATTGTCCGTCGTGGGCTGACATCGATGCGACACGCGAAGAACCGGTCTTGTTTTTATAAACAGGGTTCCGTCAGTTAGGAACATAGCTATAATCTTGCAATGATTTTCAACTATTATTATTCTGCTATTTTAGTCTAAGTTTACAGCAAATGCATGCAACTTCCTCTTCTCAAAATATATATTTTTTATTTTTCAACTAAGTATTTATTTGATTTTTATAAGTTTTTTTTAATTTATTTATTTAGAGCCACCAACACAATATACATCTTGTCATGCAAAAATGGTACACTATTTCTTACAAACTAGTTAAATGTTATTATAATTATAGGCGACAGACAGCAAGGTATTTTACGTCGAGCGAGTACAGTTAAATTAAAAGTTAAAGTAATAAAAATATTTCATTAAAATTTCAACTATATTAAATGAAACAGTGATTTCAAAATCATTATAAGAAAACAAGAAACTACTGTACAATGTGGGTTTTGTCGCGCGTAATACTCGCACTTGTCCGAATTTATTTAACTTATATCTGCTTCTTCGAATTCGTCTTCATATTCCGATAATAAATTCAGTTTTTTCCAGAGCAGCGAGAATTTAAGCATTACATTCTTAAAATTGGCGATATCGATATTTTCTTTAATAAGTTCACTGCTCCACGTGTATTTATGAAAACGTAAACAGGCTCACGACTGTATCATCAGTCCCGATAGATTTAATGATTTCCAATAGTAATAAAAATTTCACCAGTGTCTGTATAGCCAGCGAACCAATAGCATGACGAAGCGTTCATAGTAGGTATCGTATCGTTTGAATCTAGTCCTATAGAATAGGATTTCTTTACTACGCTTATGACGAAAAGACAAAATTCAATATTACAGAATTAAATCGACTCACCACGGTATTGGTTCGCTGTCTATTTCATACTGGCTTAATATTCGCATAAATCTTGGAATTTAAAAATACTTTAAGCTAACATTTTTTTATACTTTTATGAATGAAAAAGTCTCTGGTATTTATTAATTTGGGGCTATGGAAGGGACCTCAAATAAACTTCTCTTGCGTCAATTTACAGCTCTCACCAATCATAGCCTTAGCTGTTTGTGATGAATGGGTGGGCTCTTGCCCCGAAGCTTACTCAGGCAAGAATACAAATCTAGAAGAGACAAGCGCTTTCTTGATTCATTGCAATATAGGGATCTTCAATTCAAGAGTAAATAGGTTCCTTCTAGGTAAGTATACTCCATCTTTGACCTCACTACTGCTTGCCGTGTTTTTGTATTTTTTGTCAATAGTTGCCTAAAGTATTAGAATTTATTATTGCTGTTCGTCATCACGAAAAGAGAACTCTTGTATCTCGAAGCTTGAATGAAACCAATCTTGATATGCTCGAGTATAATTCTAGTACCGTGATATTACGAGTAAGATCCGTCCTTTCTTTTGGTGGTCCCAAACTGCATATTTAGATTATTTATATGCATTTAATGTATAAAAGAATATAACAGTGATATTTATATCAGCACTTACTGGCTATTTAAAATTTGTATTTTATATTTTTAATAATTCGATATTGCAATGATGCCACCCAAAGACTTTGGGACTGATAATTTTACCGGTTTAGGAAACCATTATGCGTTTTACTTTTTCTTTCTTGATAATGAAGATAAGCATTATTAAAAAAAAACAGAGTGTCAGGTGAGTGTCTACCGTACCTTGGGAATAATAGTCATCCTATTTCATTTAATCAGGCCTTAGAAAGATTTTTTTAGGCAATGAGTAATTGACATAGTATTTGAGTAACTTGCAAAATGCAATAATATGTTTGGCAATATGTGGGCAAATGTCAAATAGGACTCTTCAAATGACCCAGGACATCTTCAAATGAAATTGAGGGACATTATCTAAGAAGAATGGCAATCGTTGGATATAAGTCGTATTCCTATTTCATTTGCCCACAGTTAGGAATGTTAGTGGGGTCGTTACAAATTCTGTTTTGTTAGTAAATCAAAGTCAAAGTCAAAAATCATTTATTCAGAAGGATCGTTGGGATCACATATAACCGGGTTAAAATCAGGTGATTCTACTTCTGTTCCTTCGCGACCAATGCCTAGAAATCTACTTAAAATCATCTCTACTTGAACTACAACAAAACTCCAATGATGAGGATGACAATGATGAATTTTATCACAAAATTGGCTGAGAAAATAGCATCAACAGATAAACTTTAGAATTTTATGACAAAAACGACAGGAAATCATCCAACACCACAGATTGAACTGCACTTACTAGATAGGTATTCCTCCCATCCTTACTCTGTTTATTATATTTCCTGCAATTACTGTAACAGTACAGTAGGCTTGTGCTTGCTCGGTCAGTACAGAGAGCGCTCCGTACTAGTACGATCGTTGTGAAGAACTAGATCGGACTTCTAGTACTATTAGTACATCTAGTACAGTAGATCTTCGGTTCTATAATGAGTCGCTCGGTCGGTCGGTCGGTCCTGAACTACGTACTAGCTTTGTGTTTTGTAGGACATGAACGATGTTCGTACTAAACTAAAGATCGAATGAAACGCCCGCCACCGTGATATCTCTGTCTCTTTTATTACCGCTTACTCGCCTAATGAGTCTATCTCTGTCTGCGCTTGACAAACCAATCAGACACTGACATGTGAATACATTTCTAACAGTTCTTTTTCCGAACGATCGAGTGAACTAGAGTCCTAATAGGATCGTGTAGTTCTTTTCATTCCTTCCTAGTACAAGGGTAGATACGCATGCCGATTTGAACCTTATTACAGTGCAGGAAGGCGCAGTTATGATAATTTCCTTAACGAAACGATCGAATGAACTAGTGTACTAGAGTACTAATAGTCCTATTAGAACCGAGTTATGTGAACTAGGACAACTAGTACACTTGTGGGAATTAATTCCTATTAGTACTTAGTTCAGGAACTACACAAGCCTACAGTACAGGGAACTATTTTAATTGTGACTAGTGGTTATGCTATTGAGGATACTCGACTACAAAAGTTAGTAATAACGCGTTCTCTCTTTGACGACCTTTCTAGCGCAGTGGTCGATGGCGACGGAAAAGGTTGCGGGTTCGATCCCACGCCGGGACCAATGTCTGTATTATCTACAAATATTTGTTTCTGGGTGTTTCTATGTATAATATGTAGGTATGTATTTACATACAAAAAGTTTATAAGTAGTATACCAGTTGTCTGGTTCCCATAGTACGAGCTTTGCTTAGTTTGGGGCTAGATGATGCTGTATGAAATGTCCAGCATTATTTATTTATCTCTGAACAGGAATGTAAGTTGGTATGAGTCAGTGACCAACTCTGGTGACGGAGTTTTTAGGCCACCTTAAGGCCTCCATCCTGGCTTAACGACTATAACCTGATCGCACACTGTCCACGCCGCCGTACGCGCCGCAGTCATTTTTCTTTACAAAAATGCTGATGACGTCAGAAAATGCAGCCTGCCTCTGACAGCAGCATTTTCTGTATTGAATTGACAGACCGGACCGACATTTTAACGTGCCCTCCGAAGCACGGTAGCGCTCAGATGAAAATGCCACTGGCGGTCATCCATCCACCAACAGACCGTTTCAAACGTTGCTTAACTTCGACGATCTATCACGAGCGACTAAGCAAGCACGACCACGAACGCTTCTCTGTTCTCTGCAAAGGAGAGGAACGTAAAATGTAATGTTCACCAGTCAGACTAAGCCAAACGATTTTAAACCCTATAACTATGTTTTAACGATTATAGATGGATGGATTGTGTGAAAGAAGATATGGGTAAGAAGGGAGTGAATACGAAGATGACGAGTGATGGGAAGAGTGGATGAAGAGAACGTCATGTTGTGCCGACCCCGCATAAATAGGGCAGGCAAATGATGATGATGAACTATGTTTTAAAAGTACATTATTCTTTGCAATATTTTGATACTTATAATCAAATTCGCTGTAGTAAAAAGAAATATAGTGGGTATTACTTAAAATCTACAGAGACTGACAATATTTTCATAAGATGTTTCGATATGCGATCAAGTCGAGAAATCATTAATTGGCGATGACTGTACATTAAATATTGCTGTAAAATACAGCTTTTTTAAAAACAAAATAAAGATTGTTTTGTGCATTCCTGTCCCAACAATGTAATTTTGTTGATATTTCGTACAGGATAAACAAAATTGTTTTTACAACAAAACTGAAATTGTTCAAGAGCAATTAATTGCAAATATTAACTTTTATGGAGCATTGAAGTAAGTACTTAAAATTGTTATCTTAAAAACTGATTAGTTTCATTTCAATGCATGCTTAAAACGATTACGCAAGTGAAACAAAAACTGAAGAAGCAAGTTTATTAAATAATCAAATTCAAGTTAGTATTTGTAAAGTTGCTTTTATACTGCAAAATATTTTCGACGCTTTTCCAAATTTTTTTTTGGCTTATGTTAATACTTGCAATGCGTTTGCAAACGTTTATAATATACTAACTACTGCTTCGCCCGCGTGGTACCAACATTTTGAATAGCCTATATGCTATTCCAAATCACTATCTATCATCAAGTTTCATCAAAATCGGTTCACTAGTTTAGGCGTGATTGAAACACAAACTCACAAACTTTCAGCTTTATTATATGAGTGGGATTTTGGCTATATTTAGAGGAATTTCGATAATGTATTTTTGTTGTGCCTAATTTTCCAAATAAAAATAATTTTACTTGGAAACTTTTACGTGTGTTAAATGCTAAATATTTTTTTTTACATACATACATAAAATCACGCCTCTTTCCCAAAGGGGTAGGCAGAGACCACGGATCTCCACTCGCTACGATCCTGACACACAACTTTCGCCTCATTCAGTCTCATTACATTCTTCAAAATGTCGCCAATTTGATCCAAAAGGTTCGCCTAGGCCTTCCCCTTCCATCTGTCCCATACACACTCGCCTCATACACTTGCTTTGTCAAACGACTGGCCATTCATTTTTTTTAATGCTAGATAATTTGTTCATTCTTTATGTGTTACATACGTATTCAAACTGATGAAGACTTAATTTAGTCCTAGTTGCAGCCAGAAGTCATAAATTTCACTAATCAGAAAGCAAAAAGAATTCTTAGTTTTTGTACTAAAACTTTAGCATAATTTCTAGTTTTGATCTCGTTTGAACCAATTATCTTTAGTGTTTTATAATAAGGCAGAAGGCGTGCTTATACAAATTGCATATTTTATTTCAAGTTAATAATATGAATGCTGTGGCAGCAAATGTGACTACAGCCTAAGGAACCTTGTTAAAAGCTCATATTTTGAGCTAAGTATACCCTTGGTAGGCAGCCGCTAAAGCTTTCATTCGTCTTGATTAATTTTGACCAGGTATTTAGTATCTTCCTGTCTTAAATTATAAGGGACTCAGTATTCTGAAAAGGGAATATAAAAATATCTCTCTCAATTAATTTGTTAATTTGCAAAGGAGGCCATTCATTTTGGGCCCAAGAGTCAAAAGTGCCGGACAACGAAAATAAAGGTGTTACCACTATTGGAGTCAGTTTGAGTATTTTTCAGTAAAGCACCAAGTCCCTGAAACAACTACTTTAAATGATTTTGTAAGTCACAAAATTTAATAAATAGTGGACTTAGAGACTTAGTCTAAGTCTCTACTAACTTCAAAACATTTCCTATGTTGAAAAATCAGGATTTTTTGAAGTAGTTGATTCAGGGACTTGGTCCTTTACTGAAAAATACTCCAGTGCCATAACTCCTGTAAAATACTCTGATTGACATTCCCAAAATAGTGATGAGGCCTTTTTTTCATTGGCCGGTACTTTTGACTTTTGGGCCCAGCCTTGTATGGAGCGTGAACGGCCTCCTTTTTCGGTTTTCCCTTATTAATCTGTCTATGGACATGATCACGGTATCAGTTTTGTATTCTTCATCTTTTTAACAAGAATAATTTCGCGATTGTTAAATAATGAACTAGGTGATTTTTTTTACTTTTTATAGTGTTAAACCACACTTGGTATTTCATCAAATGAAAAGTCTTCAAGATTTTCGATTCCGACAGGATTCAAACCCGCGACGATCAGACGATCCTAAAGCCGGAGTGCCTTCAACCGCTCGGCCACGGAACCACTGACGTCAGATTCGAAATCATTGAATCGAAGTCTCGGGTTCGAATCCCGCCGACTTTTCATTTCTTAGATGAATTTAAATAACTACTTTTTTTGTGTGTAAGCGAGCCAAATATGAGTAGGATTATCATGTTGAATGGTAATTTCGATCTTTTGATCCAAATACGCGCCATCTCTTTCATCACACGTAACTTCGAGCAGACGATCCGAAATAATTTTTAAAACGCGCCCCTGAACAAGCAATAAAGTTACGCTTTAAAGGTAATTTATTTTATGACATAAACTTATTTTTATTCCAGAAACATATTCTTATAATTTGGCTTGTTTCAATCCAATAAAAAATTTATCACCGTTATTTTTGTTTTAAATTCGGCTAGTCACACTTCTGGATATCTATTTATTAAAAAACAATAAATTTTCCTAAAGTACGTTCCGCCGAAAGGTTAATAACATGAATTCGAGCTAATGCTCCGCTGACCTATTTATTAAAAAATATCTTAGGAAATAATAGTTTTTGACAAAGACACCGAATTTTCGATAAAATTACCTGCTTTTGTGTTTTTTTTTTGGATGAAACGCAACGTCTGAGTTTTGTTAGAAGACAGTTACAATTTGGCCGTTATAATTGTATACAATTTCATTGTGCAGAATCAGGGAATAAAACAGAGACAAGTATAGAGTAGTTTTTGAAACTCGATAGTTTTACTGAAATCATCATCACCTGAATCATCTTTTATAGATGGGTAACAGGCCAATGAATGAATAGTTTTACTACTGATGAGACTCTTTTTATGACTATTTACGTAGGTAATCTAATTATGACACTCGTTTACTATCACTAATATGACTAATACATATTTTTAAATGCTTTTTTACACAAAAAAATAGAATTGGCTGAGTGTGTCCTGTTTGAATTTTATTGTGCATCGCGTGATTATAATTATCAAATATAATTGCTTTAAAAAAGAGACTCTTAAATTTTTGAAGACTAAAAAATGTACTAAAAGAAAAAACTTAAAAAATAAATGTAGCATTAGCATTTGACCTCACTCTGCCTGATGTTAAGCAGTAGTGAGGTCTAAGAGCATGCTTACCTATAAGGAACCTATTTACCTACTCTTGATTTGAAGACCCCTATATGAATTGTCAGGAGGACTGATCTTCTGAACTTTCAATAATAAAAATTGTGACAACATGCGTTTCCATGGTTTTCTGTTCCCGCACATACCTGCCTACCTCTCAAGACTCTGAGAAAATCTTCGACACTATAATCCGTCGACAACACGTGCACAGCTATTATTGATTTTGCCGTTTTTATAAACTGCATGTCTTAGAAAAAACAGGGGGTGCTCTGAATAGGCCTTATTATAAAATTGCGCAATGACATGAGACTTTTGTGTTCGGATTTCAAATCTGTCGGTGAATGGTTGCTGTTGAAAAGAGAAGGTCGCAAAGGTCACTTATTCGCTTAGAATAGTATCCTTGTGATGTGAATAGCGATTGAGTCAGGTCGAATTTAGTTGCTTGCTAGATTTTTTTTTTTTTTTTAATTAAATAGGTCAGCATTTGACCTCACTCCTGCCTGATGCCTAAATTTAGTCCTTTTAACAGTCTCTTCAAGTTTGAAGCTTGTTTTTAATGAATGAATGAAAAAATCATATGATCCGTTCGTTCTTTTTTTCTAGGCAAAGTCATTGAAATATGGATAAAATCAAGCTTACTTCTCAGGGAGACCCGATTTTTATATGCTACGATCCAGACACAGACATCTTTTGCTTTTATTTTCCATCCAAAGGTTTCCTGGAAGAAATCGCTTTCAGCGATAAGGCCGCACATTGTACTAAGATCTTGGTATTGTTTTAAATGTTTTGTTTTTATTAATTTTTTGGTGTACAATAAAGTGTTCAGTCATTCATTCTTTTGCCTAATTCACTCTTATAGCATTCTTCAGACAAGCTTTATGAAATACCTCCTCATTGTTGCTTTAGTGAAAATGACAAATTTTAATATTATAACTTAGTTTTTGAACAAAAATTTGTTTATTATTTCTTACTTACTCCTTTGTCGCAGTGACCGAAAGTGAGTCTTGTCCTCCGATACGAGAACTCGCCACTTTTTTCTGTCCAACGCAGTTTCCTGCCAATTGTCGGCTTGTAGATCCCGCAGATCAGCTTCCATCCGGTCACTCCATCGGTACTTGGGGCGACCAACTGGCCTGCGACCGACCGGACAGCCCCGGAACGCTCTCTTGGCACTTCACTCGTCCCCCCTAAGCAGAACGTGACCAAGCAAACGGAGTCGATGTGATTTATATTCTCCAATGATGTCAGGCTCAGCCACCAGTTCTTCGATTTCGGCGTTTTTTCGGGCTCTCAAGCTGCCATCCGCTCTCCTTACAGGACCCAAGATTCTCCGAAGAACCCTCCTCTCTGCTACTAAAAGCTGGTTCTCCTCCTTCATGGTTAGTGTAATAGTATAAAAACCGTAACATGATACTTTGAGCCCATATCCATAGATTCCAGTAGCATACAAAAAGGTTAAAACTAAACAACATTGTTTGTACGGATGTCAATACTTTCAAACTATCGACAGTTTAACCAACTCCCGGAAAAAGAGTGTTGTATTTCTTAACCCTTTCGTTGGAAAATAAACATAACATGTTGACATTGCGTGTCAACGACATGTCACTTTCGATTTGAATTTGACCTTCGAGGTATTTGAGGGGTTAAATTTTATTTTGTCTACCTAATAATAGCTTATTAGTTAGATTTTATCAGGCTGTGATTGTTTAGTGCTAATAAGACCCCTCGCAGACTACAGACTTTCTATCGGCCGATAGTTGAGACGGAGCATACTTCGGCTCATAATGAGTATGGAGAAATAAAGCCCGTCTCAACTATCGGCCGATAGAGTCTGTAGTCTGCGAGGGGTCTTAGGGTGCTAATAAGGCAATTTTTTTACTCTTGAATTTCTTTGTGTCCTACAACGAGTTTTTATTTATAGTATCTATTTTTTATCTTAAGTAGAGAATAAAACAAGTTTTGTGAAGCCTAAAAAATGATATGAGACCACAAAATCTTAGATAAGATACGTCAAGTGAACAAGATTATAAGCACATTATTCAATAACAGATTACGGGCGGGGCAGATAAGGACAGAGTCAAAATATTTATTAAAACAAAACACAAGCAATGAATGTATTCATATTTGAGCGTGAGAAACAAATTGATTGTGAGAAATAGAGATATTATTTACAATTTGTTTGTTATGTTTACCTAATTCCATCTTTTATTTTATTTCCTGTTCTTATTTTTGTTTCTTAATTGTAACACGTTCTTTTCTATCCAATCCATCCAAAGGTTGCCTGGAAGAGATCGCTTTGAGCGATAAGGCCACCCATTGTGTCACCGCAATTAGTCTTAAGCTTTTTATTTTTTTTTTAAATTGTATCTAATGGTGTAACAATAAAGAGTTATCTATCTATATTAACTTATTTTTGAAGGGAAAATTTCTTTAGGCGCGTTCGGTATTTTTGTTAGAAGAAAAATCTTTTGAACTCAGACTACATCATCAAGACCAAAACACATACCTGCAGATTATATAAGTAGTATATCAGTTATCTGGTTCCCATAGTACAAGCTTTGCTTAGTTTGGGGCTAGATGATGCTGTGTGAAATGTCCAGCATTATTTATTTTATTTATTTATGCAAATAGTCACACCGTGATAATCGAACTTGCGCTTCTTACGTCCTAGCCAATCAAGCCTCCAGGTCGTCAATTTCGTCACTCTAAACCTTTTTAATGTATGTAACAGATATCTATGAGAAAAATGGTTTATCGCTTTTAAGCTTAGCATTTAATCCTATAACGCGACGTTTTCATTATGCTTAGATTAACTTTAACTGCCGTTTAGTTTTTAATTTTCAATTCGTTCCCAAACTCATATGTCATGTTCTGACTAGGGACAGCCTTCGGTTTTACTTACATAGACGATTCAAAGTCATCCCAGCGGAATAAAGGCTTTTCGACTTTGAATTTTGACTTTACAAGGAAACTTATTTATCCTAAGTTTTACTTTTTTTTATGATGAATGGTCTTGACCACGAAACTTACATAAGCAAGAATGAGGTCTACGATGGAGCGAGCCTACCCAGAAGGCGCCTATTAACTCTCTTCTTAAAAACAACACGTAGCGCAGCGGAAACACAGACGCTGGAAGCTGATTCCAAATTTTTGCAGTGCGCATAATAAAATAACTTTCAAAGCGCTTAGTTCTAATTAGTGGAATATCAACCAGGTGTGGATTATCATCAGCTAAAATTGGTTGTAGCTGTTTGAGTGTCAAAAATACAAACATCTACGTTTAAAATATTGCATAATGACCCGCCCTGACTTAGGCTATAAAAATGAGCCTTTAGTTAGTCCAATTAATTTCTAGAATTACAAATTTTTGAAAAAAAATATTATAATGGTAAATAGTGTGTAGTGATTTTTTCTCATAGAAACGAACATACGAAATTCATATTTGAATTTTAATATTATAAATAGATTTAGGGAACACACACGACTCTCAAATCCTGTACTACAAGATTGATGGCATAATAAAACCAAGTTTTTATGAGTAACATTATTACTTTATTTTCTCAAATTTAAGTTTTATCTTTCGAAAGCTTGTAGCTGATAGTGTATCGAAGACACGATCGTGTTGATTAGAAGGGAACTTATTAGATGAGACTAATTAAGAGTTCATCATTCAATTTTATTCAGGTTCTAGTGAAGCGTAAATAACAACAAAATAACAAGACTCGGTGCAGATTAATGATAAATACTTATACACCCCTATTTTTTAAGTCTGTTGCTGATCACATTTATGTAGTTAAAACTCAAAAAAAAAGAGAGAAAAAATATAACCAAAAAGGAGACGAGACGAGTCAGACATGGATTTATGATAGCTACTGCAGTTTTACTAAGTAAGTTCGTATGAGTCAGTGGCCAACTCTGGTGACGGAGTTTTTAGGCCGCCTTAATCCGTCATGGCTTAACGACTTAAATATCCGGGACCGACAATTTAACGTGCCCTCCGAAGCACGGAAGCGCTCAGATGAAAATGCCATTGGCGGTCACCCATCCACTTACAGACCGTTTTGAACGTTGCTTAACTTCGACGATCTATCAAGAACGAGTAAGCAAGCACGACCACGAGAGTTTTACTGACTGGGGATGATACGAGAGCATAGTTGTCTGTAGTACTTATTTGTACAGTTTTCATAACATTTTGTTAGATTATTGACAACAATTTTCGATAGCTTTGTGATAGTTCAATATAAAAAAAGATTTATTAATGACCAACTACAAAGTAACGAATACAAGCATCCTCACGTCTTAGATTCACTCAAGTCAAGTCAAGTCTACAATCTACTTCAATTCCAAGTTTCATCCAAATCTGTACTCTGAATAAGGCTTTATGGAATCAACTCTGTAATATTATACAAACCTTTACATTGAAAATATGTATTACAGTAAGATAGTATTACATATGAATAGAAATACCGCTTAGAATTTTCTCAAGAACGATGACCGTTCTATGGTGTTATTTCATTCATGAATGAATGTATTATGTGTATCACGATACCATTCCTACATACCGACGAGTTTCAGACGAGGCATCCGCTCTTTAGATGATTTAAGTGCTATATTATACTATGTATCTACTGGGTGTTATATCATTAGTGTCTAAAATAAATTTTTATTAAAATAAATAGTATTATAAAGAAAAATGATTCGATTCGATGAACTTTAAGCCGGTAGGTACTCAAAAAGATTGTGCATAAAGTATAATAATTATAAAATTTTATAAATGGGTAGGTATTATTCAATTGTAATAGATTTATACATACGATCTCGCGCAGCGGTCATACTGAAAAAAATAGAATAGAATAGAAAAACACTTTACTGTACACAAAAGAAACACATAATAGAAAATACACAAAAACAAGTAAGTAGGTACAATGGGCGGCCTTATCGCTAAAAGCGATTTCTTCCAGACAACCTTTGGATGGACTGGAAAAGTACGAAAAAATGCTTTTTGACTTTGACTTTGACATTGAAAAAATATTGCGTCCACCAGAGTAACTTGCGAATCAAATCAAATCAAATCAAATCAAATCATTTATTTGCCAGAAAGTATGTACATTGTTGGTCTTAATAGTAGTGAGGAAAGTTCCAATACTTTCTTACCTTATCGTCGGCATGCAAATTTAAATTACTTATTAACTAGGTATTTATTATTAAGGTATCTATTTTAGTCACACATTCTCGCAATTATCATAAAATTCTTATCAAATGTAATGCTCAACTTAGGTCGTCCGTAAAAAAGTCAGATAAACTGTAGTAACATTTTTCTACTAGCAATGCCTTAAGCTGTCTCTTAAAACTCGTTAATTGTAGTTCCTTTAAGCTCTCTGGTATCTTATTGTAAATTGTAGGGATCATACAGAAAACACTGTTCTGCATTAGTGTTGTTTTTGACGTTATTAGGCAAAGTTTATTTTTGTTACGTAAATTAAAATTATTAATGTCAGAAAATTTTTTAAAATAGGTCAAGTGCAATTTTGCAAATATTGCAATTTCTAAAATGTATAAACTAGGTAATGTCAGAATTTTATTAAATCTAAAGTACGGTACACAACTGTCAGTATTTTTCAAATTAAATATGGCCCTTATACACTTTTTTTGCGCTATGAAAACGTCCTGTTTGTTTGTACTGTTTCCCCAGAATATCAGTCCATATCTCAATATCGAGGCAACCGAGCCGTGGTACGCAGTCAGTGACGTATCGGTGCTTGCTACTTTTGATAGTTGGCGTAGTGCATAAGCGTAACTATTAATTCTTTTTATTAAGTTGTCCGTGTGAGTTTTCCATTTTAGACCCTTATCTATATGAATTCCAAAAAAATTTCGTTACCTCGCAGTCATTAATTATTTCATTTTGATAATTGATATTAAAATGAGTTGGATTGATGATCCGTTGGCTAAAATGCATGATTTTAGTTTTCTTTAAATTAACTTTTAGATTGTTAGCATTCAGCCAGTCTACAATCTCTTTTAAAGTTCCATTTATACTAAATTCATAGTCTAATAACTCATTTTTTTTCAATTATAACCGTGCTGTCGTCAGCAAAAAGTGTCATTGGGTAGCTCACATGGTTAGGTAAGTCATTGATGTAGCACAAAAATAATAATGGTCCCAATATGCTTCCTTGAGGCACGCCATATTGAATATTACGTAGAGAAGATCTGTATTTCTCTTCCGATTGTGTACTTAGGTTTATTCGAGCTATTTCTGTGTATTGAACCCTATTTGATAAATATGATTGTATTAAATTCAGGACATTGCCCCTTATTCCAAATTTTTCTAATTTATAAATGAGTATTTTATGATCTACACAATCGAAAGCTTTAGACATGTCCATGTATATAGCACAAACAGGGACTCTATTATCTACGTTTTTAATAACCTTGTCCAAAAAATCGTACACAGCTAGGTTAATTGACTTTCCCTTTCTGAATCCTTTTTGCTCATCATTTAGGATATTTTCTTTTTCGAGATAGCTGTAGAGACAGTCACAGATAATTTTCTCAAAAATCTTAGACATGATTGGAATGAGAGCCACCGGTCTAAAATTCGATACAATATCTTTTTCTCCGTTTTTAAACAATGGTTTGATTATTGAAGTTTTGAGAGCCTCAGGAAAAGTACCCGCTTCTATACATAAATTAAAAATATAACTTATAGGATGACAAATTATATCTGCTACATATTTAACTACTTCTGTCGATATTTCATCAAATCCGACACTCTTTGTATTGTTGAGGCTACGCACACTTTTAACTATGTCTAGCGGTGTTGTTGGGGCCATAAACATTGAAGAGCATTTGCCATTCATTTTATAAGTTGTCATGTAGTTATTATTATTATTTACATTATTAGAATTAGATTTGATGTTGTCAATAAAATAATTATTAAAAATATTTGAAATGTCAGTAGGGTTATAATAAATATGATTTTCATGAGATAATTTATAAATGTACTCCTTAGTTGTCTCTTTATTTTGGTTTATTATTTGCCAAGTAGCCTTAGATTTGTTAAGTGATGTTTTTATAAAGTAGTCATTTTGGGATTTTTTTGTCAAAGTAATAATTTTTTTAAACAATTTGGAGTAAGATTGTAACTTGTTTTTATTTATATCAGTCGGCTTAATTCTATATTGCCAAAGAAGTTGCCTCTTGCGCTTACTGCATATTTTAACTCCTTTGGAAATCCATTTGTTTCCTTTTTTATTCCTGAGCGTAACTTTTTTAATTGGAAAGCAGAGATCATAAAAGAGTTTAAAATCCGCCAAAACACAGTTATAAGCGATATTTGGATCATTTTTTTCATATATTTCTGAAAAGCTTAAATTTTTAAGGCATTCTTTAAATTTATCTTTGTTTTCCTTACAGTAATCTCGAGTTTCTACCGACCATGAGCGTAATTTATAAGTAGTTTTTACTGGGCATTTGAATAATAGACCACAATGGTCTGATAGAGCTAGTTCGACTACTTCACATTTTGCGCCTCGCATATTCCGAGAATGTATGATATTATCAATACATGTCATCCTACTAAGTCTAGTCGGTACGTTGATCGAAAATTTTAAATTGAAACATTCAATTATGTTTATAAATGATGATGTTTTTACACAATTTTCCAAAATATTGATATTGAAGTCACCACATAACAGGATTTTTTTATTTGAGTTCTTACATACTTTATTTAACAGTTTATCCAATATATCAAACAAAGATGAAACATTTTTATATTTAGGCGTTCTATAAAGTGCAATGACAATTATGTCGTGCTTTATCAATTCAATAGCGCAAACCTCCACCTCCTTTAGAATTGTTAAGTCTGATACATATTCAATTACCTTAAATTCAAGATGATTTCTTACAATAATACAAACACCGCCTTTCCTTTTTTCCCTATAGATAAAACATGCTAATCGATAGTTCGGTATATGGAGCGTGTTTTCGTCACCTGACATCATGTTATGTTCATTGATACAAATAATGTCAACAGTTTTCCCTAATTCATGAAGCCTATCGCGAACTTAGTATGTATTGTTAAAATTAATGTTTATTTTGATACGTTGTTGGTAAACTGCTAAAAAACTGTAAAAAAACTGGTAAAAACTAAAGCCCATATTACACCTTGTATTCTTTAAATTATGAATGAAACGCGTGAGACCAATACGATGCAGTGACACGACAGCAAGCACAGTAGTCGGAAACCAGTAGCTGAGCTCCACCCATCTACACTTCTGGTCACGACTCACAGCTTGGATCCAGTTTCGATCGCATGGGCTGTTTCTTTTGAAAACAAGGGCCAGTTTATAAGACTATTGAAATATACAAATATTTCATCATTTATATCTTAAATTTTTTTTATATTTAAGCTGCTTTAATAGGTTTTTCATAATAATAATGTGTCTTTTAGATTCGTTTCCCTAAATGTCTGTTTAAAATTATGAAGTGAGTTTACTGCTGTTACAGATTTCCGTGCGGTTCTATCGTTTTTGCAGTACACTCGCGTAACATGCACTTACATACCTATTCGTCATTTTTATGACGTAATATGATTGCGGAGTGAATGAATTGATAAATATAGATCTATGAAAGTTAGAAATGGCACATGCTTAAATCTTATACTCATACTCATTTATTCGCCGTAGGACCTCATGGCTCTCTTGGTTTTGTCATTAAATTATAACAACTTAAATTATAAGATTTATAGGTCCTTATGTCATATTTTTGGTAAACTTTCACAGACGTTTACACAAGTTACCTATTTAAAATATTTGCTTGAGGCTTAAACAACACAGAAAAATAAAATAAGTAGGTGGGATTCGACATTTTATGATTCAATTTGGATATCATAATATATCTTAGTTTAAAGACACTACCTACCTGAATATGTATGTTACTTTTTATTGAATAAACATCTAAACATCATAGGCCTACGTTAGATTTTAAATTAACTACATCATTGATGTAGGCATAATAATATAATACTAGTGTCGTATTGATTCGGAGGTACAATAGATAAGTACTGACAATCCATTTCTAACGTTTATTTTTTTATATTACCTTTCTGTAGTAAATAAAGGAAAAATAAAAATTCTTTCAAAAACAAAACAATTTAAACTCATGCCAGGTCTGTACCTTCCAAGTTTCTCGTACAGCAATGTAATTCAAAGATTTCCCGAGCGGGTCCCAAGTTTTTCTGTCGTCCATTGAAGAATCTGTTCCTGGTTGACAGGCGGAGGAATCCCGCTCACAGGCTCCTCCATCATAAAATGTAAATGATACGATATTGCTCATTGAAAATCTCGGAACAATCAGAAATGTATTACAGCATTTTTAACGGCCTGTAAATGTAAAAAATTTGAAGGCCACGAAAAGTATCAGATCTTTAAAATTATACAACATGCCTCTTTAGCGTCTACACCATAACGTTGTACGGTTTCATTTGATGAGTTTGGATGAATCTAGATTCATTTAGAAGTTTGAGAGTATTTTTGAGTCCCAACATCAACGATCAAATAATTTTGGTATACGAGTGAAACCGAGTGCGGAAGCTAAACATAAAAATTCTGTGTTGTGTGTTAAGTCTATGAGCCTTATAATGTTAACAGCTGACCTGACGCGAGATTCGAACTCGTAACCTCGTATACCTTTTGCATCTCAGCAGCTATGTATGGTTAATGTAAATGTATGGTTTAGCGTTTTTGTGTATAAATAAATGAATAATGCTGGACATTTCACACAGCATCTAGCCCCAAACTAAGCAATGCTTGTACTATGGGAACCAGATAACTGATATACTACTTATATACTTTTTGTTTGTAAATACATACATTATTATACATAGAAACACCCAGACCCGAGATAAATATTTGCAGATCATACAAACATTTATCCCGTGGCGGGGATCGAACCCGCAACCTTCTGCGTCCCAAGCGGGCTTTCACTCTGCGCCACAGAGGTCGTCAAATGATCGGAGTTTTCGTGGCCATGTGATAACGGTGCACCCTGTCACAGTTTCGAACACGAAATGTGCGATTGTATTGACTCTTAATTTCCCCGGAAAAAATGCTTAAGCGCACGTGTCAAGTCTTTTGACATCTGCTGTCATAAACTATGTTAAGCGACATTGTAAAGAACACCTTTATAAGAATGTGGAAAACAGCAGGTGGATGTTTGGCAATAAAATTATGATGTAAACGGTGGCTCATCTTTATTTATTTTGACCATAGTGACGATTTCGTTCCTTTGAGTACCTACGGTAAACCGGCGTTTTCGCTTGTATCTATATAAAATTTATTGCATTTACAGGTCTCAATCAATTTATTTATTTTGAACAGATTTCAAAATCAATAAGAAGGGTAGAATCATACTAGATTCAGATAGTCCTACTAGATCTAGGTTTGTTTTCATATTATGTTTTTTCTATAATTTTCTTACGTCAAATAATTTTGGTATACGAGTGAAACCGCGTGCGGAAGCTAAACCAAAAAAAAATTAAGTCTGAGCCTTACAATGTTCACAGCATTAACCTGACGCGAGAAACGAACTCGTATCCTCGGATGTCTTATGCATCTCAGCCGCTAATCAAAGTCGTCAATATTTTAGTCAATTGTAGACTTATTTCAAAAACATTTGTGTTTTAAAACTGGAAAGATTCCTTGTCTCATTATCGCTTTCGTACTCTTACTAACTTATTTTCGCACAAAAATATTTTTTCAAAGTTTTTTTTAACGAAAGTACTTCAATAATAATAGAGTATTGAAACTTTTCACCAATATCCAACATTGCATAAAAGTATCCGTTACAAATCCCATTGGTGTCTATAGCTTTACTTGCAAGCCCGCCGATAGGATCACTAACGCTAAATTTAACTTCACACGTGCCGCTAGCACTGGTTTCTAACACTATCGGAGTTTTAATGAGTGTGTCATGCAATTTTCACATTTAGTAGGAAAATAATTATCTACATTCCGATTTCAAATACAAGGCATCCAATCGACGAATCCAATTCTTAATGTTTTATGGTTTTTTATGAATTATGTTTCGCTGCTCAATTCTCGCGATTAATTTTTACTTGTAGTACTGTTTCGTATTTCCCGGCTATTATCACGAATATTTTAAAGAAATAAGAATAAATAATCTGAAAATAGAAATTATTTGAGGGTATCTCGCTACTCAAGCTCGGCCGCGTCGCCTCTGTCTTCATTACCTGTTTTCGTGCGGTACCGGCTGTTTCACGCTAAGGTTTTCTTTGATATTTAGTAGGTTTTTTCAGCTAGTGTTTTCAGAATCGAGTTTATAAAAATGAGGAGAAAGCGGAAAAAACGTGAACTAACGTAAACGTAAAAAACAACAAGTTTTGGATCAGATGTCGGTGAGTTTTAATTTTAGCAAATTATTTGTTCTTGCTTACCGTTGTGCATACAGCTAGAGGTACGATTAGGTGATTAGTAAGTAAACAAAATATGCAGCGTACGGTAATATCTACCTTCCTACTTGCTGCGCTACTATACCTACCTATGCCTTAATAGTGGGCAAAAATTTAATCACCTGATTTTGAATGCTCACCTTATCACGTTTACCCGACAAGAACAAAAGGCTATTTTTTAGCTGGCTTTGTTGTAAGTGATGCGAACAGTACATTGGGACTGTTACCTTCACATTAGTCATGTACTTACATAACTGCCTATTTACATGGTCACGTACCTATTTATATTTAGATATGCCTCTGACAACCCCCTTAGACATCTTCCAAGGATCTGGAATATAAAAAGAGATGACTAACGCGCATTGGGGTCATGATCAATTGATCATATTTATTTTTTATTTTATTAATAAATAGAAAAATGCGATGCATAGGTACAGGCTTATCTTATCTCACACCTATGGAATAGCATCTGTGGCATAGCAGTTATAAAGCTTACTTAGGGATGCGAACAGTACGTTCGGGGACTGTTACCTTCTCATACCAAGATGTATACATATAGATAGTATACAACATTCGATACTAATAATATGAATAGTCCTTACATAAGAGATGCGAACAGTACGTTTGGGGACTGTTACCTTCTCATACCAAGATGTATACATATAGATAGTATACAACATTCGATACTAATAATATGAATGGTCCTTACATAAGAGATGCGAACAGTACGTTTGGGGACTGTTACCTTCTCATACCAAGATGTACCTATATAGATAGTATACAACATTCGATACCTACTAATAATATGAACCGTAGGTCCTTCCTACTTAGGTAGGTACCTACATACATACTTTAAACTAATGGGTGTTATATGAGTACCTAGTGATGCGAATGGTTTTCGGGACCATTTCCTTCACGAGTTCGATGGCGTAACTCCTGTTACCAGACTCTGCTCTCTGTGACCATATTGCATTTATCAGCAATTTGACAATGAAAGTGACATTTATGTTGCTAAAGCTACACCACAGACGACGCCACAGACGACGAAAGTTACTCATGAATCATTAACGTCCCCTGCAGCTGCGGTGGTCTTGAACCATTGGATGATGAGATCCTTATTGCTTAGAGATGCGCTAAAGGAAGAATCCGCTGTCGAAGAGGATATTCACAGCGACATTGCGGCGAGGCTGGTCGATGTTCTTCAGAATAGATTGAAAAAATACTTTTCTCTAGCTGCACGAGATAGTCACGTTGGTAGCCTTGTCAGCTTTATCAAGCGTAATACATTTTGGTATCAGGGAAAATATACTTACAAACCAAATGCTATTAAAGCAGGTCAGTAGGTAATGCGTCTTGCTTATTATTACCTATGTGATACCTGCCTGATGGTTCTGCTACGTGCCTAATGCGCGAATGCGAATCGGAATACGACGTCGCGAAAAACAACGACATCGCGTGCTAGCCGGCATCATGCCATTACAAGAACCAGAGGAGGCGTTGGATACCTACTCAGGTAACCAAGCCTGCAGACAGATTGATATTTTTTCACGTGTCTGGCAAAACTCAAAAATTACCTACCCAAATGTACTTTTCTGGGCTCAAGGTTATAAAATACCTTTCATTCACTTCGGTTCTACATCCTATCTCTCGATGAAATAGAACTGATGGTTTTTTTTTTTTTTCTATATCTAGTATTTTCTTGTAGAAAAACGGTGATAACAGATTTACTCTAAATCTATAAAAGCTTAATACATTATTTAAACCACCTCATTTTAAAATGAAGGATCTGCGAACTGCATTAAAAACAGTTACCGAAACTTGGTATCTTACTTCTTGTTATTATCTAACGTTGACTTAAAGGATGCATATTTGTTGATTCCTATAAATCTACTTATCGAGAGGATACCTGGCTATGAGTTTAATTGTCTACCGTGTTGGTATTATTCGCAAAGATCATGAAACCAGTCATGGAACACTTACGTTTACATGGCTGGCTGTATACAATTGACCTAGATGATATTTTGTGTATCGATACTTCATTAAGCAAGTAAATGAAAAGATTAAAATGCCTTAATACCACTTAGAATTCATAAACTTAATTATGAATTACGATAAAAACAAAGATGCAATTTTTTTGTCATTGAACTACTTGGACATAAATATTCTTCTATGTACAACCACCGGAAGAAAAACGTTCTTAAAAACCTAATATTAACTACCTACATAAAATTACACTTACTAGGTACCTATCTTAACATAATTGACAACGAACCCCGCACTAGGTTATGCCTGTATCGCGGCAGTTCGAGTGTAAAATATTGTTTTTTATAACAATATTGCTTAAAATATGTATGTAACTGTACATTACCTATTACACATACTCGTAGCAGCTTAAAAATGTAAGTTTTAATTATGTGATAACTTCGAGAATCTGGCAAGTTTATGAGGTTGTTAATACCAGTATGTCCTTGAATTGAGTACCTTTGCTATTTGATTGGCTACATATTATTGTCTGTTGCTACACTTAAAAATATTCAAAAAACAAAAGTTCTTAAATATAAGGTAATATTACCGAAAAACGATGACAAGATTATGGTAAAATGAATATTTTTTAAAAAGATGATCTTGTTGCTGGTCGAAGAAAAAAAAAAAAAAAAAAAAAAAATGTTATCCATTACCAAAGTTATGATCTTGGAGATCTTCTCAGACGCATCATTATCAGGATGGGGTGCTTCTTCTTCTGATAAAAATGCGAATGGATCATAAACTAACTTATGTGTTTGAATTACTGCAGCACTATTCGCATTGCGAATTGTCGCAAATGATAATTATCTTATACCTACAGGTCGTCGAGTAGATAATGCAACCAGTCCAGTTTCCTCATTTGAACGAAGTGTCCAGAAAAATTTGAAACTTGTGAGGAAAGAAAAATATTTATTATCATTATAATATTAAATATTTATTAGCATCTTATACATATGTATTCGATCTCATGACAATGTCGTTGCAGTTTTTTGAATGGCGTAAATCATAAAATTAAACCGAATGCGAGTTGACTATGCGTTTTTGCAAATTATATTTATTGTCTTGTTGTACAGTTTTCATAAAGATTTGTTCGGTTTTGGTTTACTACAAGCCTTTTAGCATTCTGACCATTACCTTATTATTTTCTGCACGTTAATCTGATGCAACTGCCCTTAACTATTTTTTTTTGGTAGTTAAAAAATAGCGGTATTTAGATAAAATGTTGTAATAATTAAAATGGACCTTCTGAAATTGCTTTATTTGCTAGTCGATCGAACACTAAAATTTACATGGAAAGCAAATTCATAATTAATTTTGCATTGACGCCTTTACATCAAAATGAAACGATTTCTTCTTTCATGCATTCCCACCATTTTGTTAATAACCTTCAATAAAACAATTGCCGAAAAAAGCTTACCTTATCGACCCACCTGAGTAGGTGGGTCCATGGTACCCGGTATTTCAAAAATTGGTGGTACTTATCAAAAATCATTTATTTTAAAATCCAAATTATTAAATTCTAATGGTCACATCACAAACTACAAAAAATCTTACCCTGGCTGCATGCAGCAATATTATCCGAGAAGCTCTCTATAAAAGAAGTGTGCCCCATCGTCTATTAAAGATTTAAAAAATACTTAAAAGCACAAAAACAATATAATTGTTTGTTATTATAAAGAATGGTTCCTTTTTTGTAAGGCGCAAAATTTTAATTACTTAGCAGCATCAGTCCCAATTATCCTTTAATTTATCCTTTATTTTTTAAAGGCAGGGATTAGAACTCGTTTTATACATTGTGGTCTCGTTTGCTACGAATCTGCACTATTTTGCATTTTGGACCGACTAACTGTACCTAAACGAAGATAGAATTATTGTAAGATTTATGAAAGGTGTTTTTAGATACCGACCACCACAGCCAATGTATGAGTTTACTTGGAATGTTGTTCTTGATTTTTTGTCACAAATTCTCCCAATGAAGATTTAAACATTGAATTTATTATTGACTGAAAAACTTATTACACTGTTGGCTATTGTAACAGCTCACAGAGTTTAGATATTGGCAAAAATTCAAAAATATATTTTTTATGCCTGCTTGTATATTGATTAAAATTTCAAATTGATAAAATCTTCTAGGCCTAATATTTTTAAACTATTGCAAAAAAAAAAAAAAAAAAAAAAATGGCCATGCTACACGAAAAACCGTAAATGTGTCCTGCACGTATCATCTGTTATAAAAATAGAACGGATTTATTATAAAAGTCTGATAATCTATTTATTAGCTTTACGAAACCTCATGCTAAAGTCACTAGCCAAACGCTAAGTCCCTGGCTATAGTACATAGGACGTGTAGGTACTCCACTGGAGCGGTATAGGCACAAACACATGTCTATTCATATCTTACTGCGCATAGTATTTATGCGACACGCATCTATGTCAAAGGCAAAAAAGCGTTTAAATGTGGACACCATTCGTAAAACCGCTAGGTTCACACATTCTCATTCGTTTTCGCAAGGATTTATATCCGTGATATCATAAGTAATAAAAATAATTAAGTTACTTATTCGATTCTATTAGTAATTATTATTTTACAGAAAATCTGCAATGATGGTAATATTAAGATTTCCTACGGTACTTGTCTTTACATAGGCATCTACTGTACCTGTTTGCTATAATATATTCAGACAGGTTGCAGAAAGATACAATTTTATAAATCAGATTTTGACATCTTTGAACATCTACAAGTAAAAATTAATCGCGAGAATTGAGCAGCGAAACATAATTAATGATAAAACGAACTTACCTGTATGTGAAGTTCTATCATAATTATGTGAGCTGCTCAATTCGAAGCGATTAATAGTAATATCCCTCCCAGTATCTTTGTAAATTTAATTCCCTCCCATAATATTGTCAAAGATCTGATTTATCATTTGACGTAGTAATCATAGATTAGGTAGGCTAATCTATGATTTTACTTAATGTTTTCAGGCACCTACTTTAAACTTAATGAAGACAGAGGCGACGCGGCCGAGCTTGAGTAGCGAGATACCCTCAAATAATTTCTATTTTCAGATTATTTATTCTTATTTCTTTAAAATATTCGTGATAATAGCCGGGAAATACGAAACAGTACTACAAGTAAAAATTAATCGCTTCGAATTGAGCAGCTCACATAATTATGATAGAACTTCACATACAGGTAAGTTCGTTTTATCATTAATAAATTGAAAAAAGTAAAAAAAAAATCAAAACGTAAAATAAATAAAATGCATTCTAGCTTGCTTACTATGATCGACCGCACTAATAATAAAAAACTTGAGAGGTGTCAAGGGACACCCGGATGGAACGAAGTTACTTTTTAGTGAAGGAATTGTAATAATTTAAAATAAAAATAATAATAATAACAACAACAACAACAACAACAAAAACAACAACAACAACAACAACAACAACAAAAACAACAACAAATATATTTATATTTTTTTTCATTCAGATGTGTAAGTATGAATTTTATATATTTATATTTATAGCAAAAAGTGTCGTTACAACTTTTCGTAAGATTTTTTTCCGTCTAGCCCCCTTTCACAACGCGCGATAAGGAACTTCGTTCCAATAATAAATAAATAATGCTGAACTTTTTTGCACAGCATCTTCTAGCCCCAATGTAAGTACTCATGACAGAATAGAGTACTAAATTACATTTCAATTCAGGTAAAAACATCTTTTCAATAACCGCAGAATTACTCAAAATCGTCTTAGTTCCAATTTTATTATATTCGTACCAAGTAGTATTTTACTCGATGAATTCACGTTTCATTAACCAAACTTTTAATAAGAATAGTAATGGCGTAGTCTCTTTTCTACCGTCGAGATATCTCTATGGGACATGATAAGGCAAACAGCTAGTACTATGATAAAGCCAAAAACAAACTAGTGCTAAGGGCGTCAGCGACGTGTCGGCGATTCTTCGAAGAATCGATGACCCATTGTTACGCCTTTTAGCGCATTTTTTTTAGTTTTTACTTATGTCGGTGTACTGTTACAGTTTTCATGGCATGTTATAGCTTTGATGTTACACTTCAAGCTCTTTGCATCAGTATCATTATTATCATCATCAACAGCCTACTTAGAGGTATATGCCTTCCTAAGCTGGTGCTGCCATTCATCAGTATATCCCATCCCACTTCCCACTCATTTATTAAAGCTGAAAGTTTGTGAGTTTGTTTAGATGTTTGGATATTTGGATGTTTTGTGTATCAATCACGCCTAAACCAGAGAACCGATTTGGATGAAACTTGGAATAGGCGTAGATAGTGACCTGGAATAGCACATAGTTAGTGACGACCTCTGTAGCGCAGTGGGCGAAGGCCCGCCTGCGACGCAAAAGGTTGCGGGTTCGATCCCCGCGGCGGGACCAATGTTTGTATGATCTAAAAATATTTGTCTCGGGTCTGGGTGTTTCTATGTATAATATGTATGTATTTAAAAACAAATAGTGTATAAGTAGTATATCAGTCATCTTAGTACCCATAACACAAGCTCTGCTTACTTTGGGGCTAGATGATGCTGTGTGAAAAGTCCAGCATTATTTATTTATTTATTTATAGGCTCAAAATGTTGGTACTACGCGGGCGAAGCCGCGCGAAGAAGCTAGTCGTAAATATAAAAAAAAACTTTGCATATACTTACCAACATCCAAAAGTATAAGCTCAAGGTTTGTCAACGTGCGATGGAGCGCAGCATACTCGGAGTAAAGCGGATCGACCGTGTTCGCAACACCGAGCTGCGCTCATGAACACAGATCGCCGATGTAGCCACGAAAGCTGCCAAGCTCAAATGGGACTGGGCGGGCCATGTTTGCCGCATGTCGGGAGACCAGTGGGCCAAACGTACCACGGATTGGTGCCCAGATACGTTCCAACGACGCCGCGGCAGACCGCGAACGAGATGGAGGGACGAGCTCGCCAAATTCAACGCCAACTGGGCCTCACTAGAATGGAAAGACTGGGGGGAGGCCTTTGCCCCAGTAATGGGACAGTGAGGGCTTTTAATAATAATAATAATACTTACCTAAGTATAACGTTAGTAAACAACCAACTTTTGTGTTACCAGAGCTACTCACCAACTTTAGTGTTACTACAGCATTATTTGTTTATTTATGACAAGTGCTATAATTTAAAAGGAAAACGATTACCTAAAATAACAAGTAAATTAAAATACGAATGCCAATCACGATAATGTCTCAATTTTGATAATCGAAATTATATTCTCATGTATCAACATCAATATCGAACGTTTTCATGAGATTCAAGGGAGCTTTTACTACTGGACATGATTTTGTAACATATTCTCACGAATATAAAACTAGTAAAATCTCGATTGGCTAGGTATGTCCTCAACGTAAGTACAAAAATTTTGTTTAAGTATTCATTTTTTAATCAAATTTATCTCAATAAATTTAGTCTATTCTATCTATCTATCTATCTAGTCATGGGCTATCATTTGAACTGATGATGATGATGCTACTAACCTCGTCAAATTTTAAACTCAATTTCAAACTTAAATCCATATTTTAGCATACCTACATTAAGTACGTGGACCTTTAAAACTTAAACCCACATAATATTTTAGTCCTTTTTGAGACCATAGACGATATGCGTGAATTGAATGTAGATGACATATTATGTCATCTACATTCAATTCACGCATCTCGTCAACTTTTACGCTATGCAAAACAAAGCATTTGCATAGTTTGCATCCAGAACTAAATCATCCAATGTCCATCATTTGATTCGGGACCACCGCGTAGAAAATAAGACGTCGAGCAAATTGAAACGCTGCTGAGGCATTAGAATCGAAGGTTCTGAGTTCAAATAAATAATACGGAATACATGCGTTCCGATATTGCGTTCTGACTGATGCGCTGTACAGGCTGATGCTTTTAATTCCAAACTTTACTTAAAAACTTAAAAAAAGTTTACCTACTCAATGAACTAAAATTACATTTTATCAGATCAAAAGTACTACTCTAAAATTACGTAAATATAGACGGGATGAGCCTTACCTTGTATTTCTCCTTTGCCAAAATGTACACGATTCTGAATCTTATATGAATTTTGCAAGAGTGTATTGTAATTTTTTATGCATAAGTGTGCGTAAATTGCGTTCATCTAGCGTTCATGTGTCTTCCCCCACAAAAAACGGCAGAAATTTTTGAAAGAGAACTCGGTCTTGACTTCTTCGGTCAATAACTCATTCTATTTTGTGGAGATTTTAGGAGACTTGTTTATGAAAATGACAAAAATCTCTTGCCTATTCCAATGGCATTAAATAGGCTAGATTTTATTTTTATAGTAATAATAATAATAAAATAAAAAAATGGTTTATTTAGATAATTTAAAATTCAGAGAGATCAATGTCGAATTCAGTCGAAATAAATCAATCTTATTTTTAAACCTTTATCTCATTACGTCTAATGAAATGTATCTTCGCTTAGATCGAAATTAAATTACCGCTAAACTTCTTTCCACGGATGTTTATGTCTAATTTCAATGCAAAGGTATACAATCACACATCGCAACTCACTAAACCCATGTTTTTTTACTTAAAATCAATTGATTTTATCGAAAGAACCCACTTTCACTTTACAGGGTTAGTAATAAAGGAAGTTTAAGGGCGCGTACTACCTCAAAACTGCTTCTACTCTGGATCATATCTATAAAAGTATTGAATTAATATTATTGAAAAAAAAAAAAATATTATAGTTAAGGATATAAACTGTTGCTCCATTGTAGTGAAAACACGATTACTAAATATTTTCTCGGTAGAAAATAATCACAAACTTTCCTCTGAATTTTACTTAAAAACAAAAGTACTCAATAAATACTTTAGCTAGACTAGTAAAACGTTGTATCTAAACTCAGCTTAGTACACTACGTGGTCGCGTTGTTCCGAATTTTGATCTTTTTTTGTTTTTGTACTTTTAATTAGCTAAAATGTGTTTTAGCTCCGTAAATAACGCTGCGCATCCATAGCTCTGTACTCCTCACACGCCGAACAAATCACACTCGCTGTCCCGCTTACAAAATATTGGCGTATTATATTCCCTTAAATAGCATTAAAAGAATACTTGCAAAAATACATGAACGTGAAGTTTGTTAAGGGCATTGAGTGGTGAGCACTATTTTTGTATAAGTCGAACCATATTATGTACATATACGAATTGATACGGTTCTTTTCAAAGGAACAATCCCTAAAAGAACATCAGTCTACTCGGAAAGCTAACTCTATTTCAACAATGCAAGCACCCCAACGTGTTAGTAAAAATTGCTTCGTTACGCTGCAGAAATAATTTTGAAAAACTAAAATTTATTTTTTATTTAGTTCGACGTAATAAATAAAACTGGTTAAAGACATTAACACGTTAAGTAAGCATTTATTTATTTATCAACAAAATCCACAGCTCTATATATCTATGCTAAAACTTATTTATATTCCATACAGCCAATTACGGATTTACATTTTACATTCGTATTAACACGTTCAATGCTTGAGACTACGTTACGTGCTACGTTTAAGAGTGGCATAAACTTTAACTTACCGGTTAAACCAGTAAGTGCAAGTCAGAACAATCCCCCTCTAAATTCTAAAAGTTCAATCGCGAATCGGCCAGCCCACCCGTTCCTGCTTACTGGTGGTCCAATCTCCAGATTAAATTAGGATACTGACGTAACGAAATGATATACAGACAGATCGCATAATGAAGCAATATCATTGTAGTACGCAATCCGTTTGTGGGGTAAACGGAAACTTGTGCGTTTGCGTTCAAGGTGCTGGAAAGAAAGCATAGGTTCTCTGGGATGGCACTTTTAGCATATTTTCAAAAATAAATAATGATATTAGAGAATAACATAGTTGTGTTATTATACGATTATACGATGTTATTATGTATAATAACACAACTTATATATATACTAAGTATTATTTCTAATAAGTATTTACTGTAAATTCAATTTTATATCGGCGACATTGCTATGTGCATTAGTTTCTATGAAATCATTTTCGCTAAAGCAAACTGTATTGTTATGAATATGGACTAAACAAAACTCCTGCAAAAGTAGCTAGCTAGCCGGGTGCCGAGCGTTCTTCTAGCGCGAGCGGAGCGGACTCCGTACGGACTCCGTTGATTGTTTCCATGGTAACGCATTGTTTTTGTGGCAGGCATATACCTATTGGTTGATCTAGCTATCTGCTACAAAAACAATGCGTAGGTAACCATGGAAACAATCAATGGAGTCCGTACAAAGTCCGCTCCGCTCGCGGTGAAAAACCAGCTTCAAACATACAACACATTATCTTTCAGTCAGATATTCGTTGAGTTGTAGCAAATTTAGCGTAAATTCTTACAAAACGGCTCTATTCCGAGAAGCACAATACAACAGACTTGCAAGGTTTAAGTCCAATACGTGTATCCGATTTGCATACGGTAATCCAACCCAACAAAAACTCGTTGCATTTTAAAATCCCTTCCGAAAGCAAACATTTGAAGTTTCGAAGTATATTGAGCGAATGTTTTGTATTATTTACTGGCACGGGCCCTTAATCTGACGTGCTGCAGCACCCGTAGCGAATCAAACGCTTACTTCACTGCTCAATGAAGTTATAAAAAAGCAATAAAATATAAATAATGCTGGACATCTCATACAGCATCATCTGGCCTCAAAGTAAACAGAGCTTGGGCAATGTGTACCACATGACTGTAACTTATATACTTTTTATGTAAATACATACTTATTATAC
The DNA here is from genome assembly GCA_963565295.1 of Epirrhoe alternata. Taxonomy (NCBI): domain Eukaryota; kingdom Metazoa; phylum Arthropoda; class Insecta; order Lepidoptera; family Geometridae; genus Epirrhoe; species Epirrhoe alternata. The sequence continues at coordinate 1,824,887 of OY751381.1, read as the reverse complement.
ATAGAAAATAAACAGATATTTATAGATCAAACAAAAATTTTTGCTTCTGCGTCTCAGGCAGACTTGACAGAAATCATAAAAGGTATGTGATCAATGCACTGGTTGCGAAGGCTTCAGATTGTTTGAGTTTTGTTCTACACATTGGAAATTCCTTATAAAACTGATATTATATTGTTATAATTTATAATTAAGTTTTTGTTTGTAGATATTGTAACACCACCTCCTCTCTCGTTCTCTGCCCAGTCCATCTAAAGGTTGCCTGGAAGAGATCACTCTGAGTAATAAAGCCGCCCATTTTGCCACTGAATTTAGACTTAAGTTTTTTAATTTTGTAATTTATATCATGGTGTAACAATAAATAATTATCTATTTATCTACATGGTTTTATCACTCGTCAAATCATACTTTGGTAGCTTATCACTCTCGTCAACATTTATACTAACTTTAGCCACCATTGTCACCAAAATTATCGATAGCATTCTCTGCCTACTATCATGTCATCTGTGTCCGAAGATGATTTAAATCACCATTGGCTATTGATTTACTGATCCTTCGATATATTTCGATACCCTGTCGATTCCTCGTTACATTCTGTAGATGTCAATAAAGGTGCCATTGTTCGCGCCAACTTTTTTATATTAGACCTCTGCCCATTGAAACAGGGACAATACAGGGTGTCTTGTATTTTGTATTATTTTTTGTTCGATCATAACTCTGACGTGTGGTCAAAATGTGTCGACGCGATGATTTATTCCAACGGCAAGCTTTTAAGGGAGTTGGTCGTATTTTCGGAAAGCTACTGGTGTCGTAAAATATGATATCCTTATCGTTTTGACTATAAAATATCTGTGTCGTTTTTCAAGACGGTCATTGTACGTCATTATTTGTTTTATTTTATTGATTTTGCGATATTTTTATGATTGTAATATTGATCTTACAGGTTATTGTTATTTTTAACTAGATATTTTTAATTGTACCTACCCTCGTTATTTTACTGAGGAAGTCATTATTATTTTTGGTTTTATTTTGAAGTGGATATTTGGTTCATGCGTTGAGAACTTCATCTTCTACTACTATAACCTACTCAGCAAATGTCCAAGATTAGAGGAAAAAAATCTATGCGTTTTTTGTTTTAAATCTTTATTTATTAAAGAGTGTTTAATCAACATTGATTATGATACCCTCGACGTGAACTTAAAGTATCTATGCGTTCAATATTGTTCCTGAAATTACTCACTTATTAGAACTAAGCGCTTTCAAAGTTCTTTTATTATGCGCACTGCAAAAATGTGGAATCAGCTTCCCGCGTCTGTATTTCCGCTGAGCTACGACCCTGTTTTTTTTTAAGAAGAGAGTTAATAGGCACCTTCTGGGTAGGTTCGCTCCATCGTAGACCTCATTTTTGCCTATGTAAGTTTCGAGGTCAAGAGTCGACCCATTCATCATTAAAAAAAAAAATCTAGATGTTGATAGGCTATAGTATATTTATATAAATAGCAACTTACGCTGAAATAATATACGCATAGGTTTTATAATTACAATTGACATCTTACGCACATGAATGCACTTGGCAATCATAGTATGGTCGCCCAAAGCTAAGACATTTCACCGACATCAGCTGATTTCCATTCATTTTATCACGCTCAATAAAACCCACACAACAGGTTAAATAGTCCAGTAAACTGTTACCCATTCAACTTTTACTGCTGTACCGCCCAAAGCGGTGCTTCTTTGCGTTTGTCAATGAGGAGTTACTAATTTTATTTATTAGCACCTTTTATGAGATGTCAAATTGCTGAGTAGACATTTTGTTGGGCGGTCAGCGTTTGACGAAATCGTGTGACAAATTGGTGGTATTCAACTTGCGGCGTCAAGCGTAGTAGCCCCAAATACATAATTTTACGTTATATGTACCTTGTATATTATTTAGTTGAAAAGCCCGCTTAGGATGCAGAAGGTTGCAGGTTCGATCCCCGTCGCGGAATAAATGTTTGTATGATCTGCAAATATTTATATCGGGTCTGGGTGTTTCTATGTATAATAGGGATGTATTTACAAACAAAAAGTATGTAAGTAGTATATCAGTATCTGGTTCCCATAGTACAAGGTTTGCTTAGTTTGGGGCTAGATAATGCTGTGTGAAATATCCAGCATTATTCATATAACTGTAAAACACAGGTGTGGACAACCTTTGGTTATTCGTATGTAAAGCTTGTACATAGAGATTTTAGTCCATAAAGCACGTGCTACATGTATAATTGATCGATAGATTTTTACCAGCTGTTAAACACCTTGAGGTCAGAGCCACACCTTGTAGTGGGTCAATAATACGATAATGTACGCACCCCATTAGGGTTTGATCAGATACTTGACTTGATACAGCCCCTTAGCTGATGTGACTCACGGACATGTAGTTTGAAGAACACTTTAAGATAGAGTATAATTTTCATAACTTTCCTGAGGTTGTACTAATAAAGCTTATAAAAACACACGGAAATTCAATAAACAGTATTACGATTATACTATGTTCATAGTTCATAGATAGTTCATAGTTAATTTATTCCTTAAAAACAAAATACATACATCGAAATACAAATAAAAATTTAATATGTCAGAAAAAAAAACAAAGGTAAGACTAATCACAACTAAATGACTAAACATATGCCAGGTAAACCTTCTCTTACTCTACGCATTCGCCGAACTACTACACATTCGTCTATTTGGATAGACGATGACAGGCGAATACAGGCGATGAGGCCCTTTACACGTTCGTGACCGTCGGCATTCGTCTATCATCGGCGAATATGTAGAGGGCTTATTAGATGAAGTCAGTCAAGATCTTTTGAAGATGCCGAAGGGAGTTCTAAGAGGCGCACCCAAAAACCTTATTTTCCCGATATCTAGCTTAGAATTTCTAGTAACTTTAACGATTTTTTTTTAATTAAATAGGTCAGCATTTGACCTCACTCTGCCTGATGTTAAGCAGTAGTGAGGTCTAAGATGTATCAAGAAACGGCTAAACAAACTAAGTTATAACGAGTGGGTAGTGTTTTTAAAAAGTGTTTTACTCACAAAACTGTTTATCAGTGTTTCACGACATCTGTCTAACCAGCGCGTAATCAAAATAAAAACATAATTTCTGTAGATTTATTCGAAGCCGGTCGGCAGATGTACTCTACATTGTTAGGGTCAAGCTTTGCTTCTGTTTTCTGTTGTAAACGATACCTTGATCTCAGATTATCTATACTCAAACGGCCAAGAAAAACGTCGTGAGGAAGCCGACAAAAAATCTAGTACCTACAAGTTCAAGGATTTGAAACAAAAAATTTACAAAAAAAACTTAGGCCTACTAGATTTATTTATACAGCGCCAGGAGGCAACCTCTGCCTATACTTAACGGGACGCTGTAGTGCCTGGGACATTGTTTGAGATGGAATAGGCTTGCCTAGCTTAATCCACAGGAAAGACATGGTCAATACGTGTGGAGCTGACTACTCTGCGGGTTTCCTCACGATGTTTTCCTTCACCGTTAAGAGCTCGTGTTAAAGTGACGAAACGAAAAATCCATGCACGGCCGGGATTGGCCCCATGACCTTTGGATTGAAAGTCGAGGCACAACCCTATTTGGCCAACACGGCTCAATAATCAGTGTCGATAATCATAAATATACCAACCAAACAAACGTTTACATTTTTACTTCTAAGATCAATAAAATAAAATTAATTTCAAACTCACACTCAAGACGGCTTCTATTTAAGTCCCACAAAGTTGTCTACAAATTAGGAGAGTTATGCGAAGTCCCTCACTGATCGGATTAACACTATTTACTTTCAATATCTGACAGTCATTGCGACAGTCAATTGCAAACAGCTATTTAAATACCAAATATTTTCAGGTCTTCTTTTGATAAACTTCTTCAAAAAGTACTAAAGCATCTTCTTTCATTTATTCATTTAACATTTACTAACTCACTTGTTCATTAAATTCACTCATTAAACAAAACAAAGTAGGATCATGACATGACTCTGTAACACTCGTCTGCATCGTCTCAACTTTTTGTTTTGAATTCTTGTTCGGACTATTTTAGTAAGTCGAAAAGCGAGTTATTTCGTGCGAATCAATCTTTGACTAAACTCAACTTGAATTTTAGTAGTTCGCATGTTGAGTGACTAAATTACTTAAGTGCGATGGCAGTAGAGCCAGTCTGAGCTATAAGCTAGCTGTTTGACAACCTATGGTCTTGCCTACAAATAAATTAATTGAAAACGACCTTTGAAGCTTGAAATTCCCAATCCATTACTTGGGACATGTTAATGCGGCTCCCGAGATTCCGACGTAAGCAACGCATAGTCAATGTAAGACTATGTCACTAAAATATGTTTCACTACTGTACATAAAAGGACAGAAGTTTACTTGAGGCTATAAGGTTAAGTTTCATCATCAACAGCCCAAATTCATCCACTGGTTAAACATTAGGCATCCCTAAGTTTCTCACTTTTAAGCGCTCGTGGTCGTGCTTGCTTAGTCGTTCTTGATGAATCGTCGAAGTTAAGCAACGTTCGAAACTGTCTGTAAGTGGATGGGTGACCGCCAGTGGCATTTTCATCTCAGCGCTTCCGTGCTTCGGAGGGCACGTTAAATTGTCGGTCCCGGCTATTTAAGTTGTTAAGCCATGATGGAGGCCTTGAGGCGGCCTAAAAACGCCGTCACCAGAGTTAGCCACTGACTCATACGAACTTACTTTTTTTCCCTTTTAAGAATTAAACATTCAATCGTATTGTATAATTTTTTTGTGATCCCACTATTAGTGTTGGTCTTGGAAATTTACTCTCCACTTCTAATCTGAAAGTTGTAAGCTCTTTAGGCTGTGCATCAATGGATTTTTCGTTTCACAAAATATATAAGAACATACATAGGTACTTGAACAACATCCTGAGTTATTTGCTAGTGTGATAATTTCCGTATCACAAAATTCAATTTTATTTAAAAACTTGAACATAATCTTAATTAATAATTTACTTTAAAGTGACACAGGCCTAGTAAAATGCATAATACCAAAGATTATCTATGATCACAACTTAATAGATTGGACACTCCCTGCCTTTGAGTTCTCGTACAAGGAGCGCATGTAACTAAAATACTTTAGTAGGTTATACAGCGGCAATAATAGAGTTTTGTCAAGTGTCCGGGTAGCAAAACGCAAAGTTTGCATCACAGGTGGTACATTCCAGAGAGTAGCATCACTTTCTTTGCATTTTCCCTTTGACAGTAATGATACAGTAATGCCTACCACTCTCAAATGATACGCATTACTGTCTAGCTGTCTCATTCTTACTTGACATTATAGAAGGCACAAAAATAGATAGTAGTGTTTTATCTATACCCGTATAATCAGGTTCACGACTGTTTTCCTAGTTACTAGATATCTATGATGGTCTATAGATTTTTCTAGATGGTGGATTGTCAGCTAGTTCAAAAAATCACTGCTCTGTAAGGTAAGCAATCCACCTGACATATTTCAAGCATGTTTAAACATTTGGACAAATAAAGAAAAAAGGGCTTAGTCCTTTACATCTAAACAAGATGGCGTCAGGAGACAACCTATGCCTATACCCAACGGGAAGCTCAAGGCACTAGTGCTTTGGACACATTTGCCCCCTTACGCACTAGTGGTTGAACCGCGCCCTGCCATTCAAAGGATGATGACCATTTTGGTACCCGCCTCAATAGCAATGAGTGTAGTATCATTGAATAGGTCTTTTCAAGAGGAAAAATACTTATCAGGGCAACTTTTCCCAATTCAGCTTCCATACATTTTTGCCCATTGTCCTTTTTTGCCAAGATTTTGTGGCGATGCGTAAAAGCGGTTGCATGCTAAAACTGGTAAAGCGGCCTGCCACGTGGCTAGCCACCCCGTGGTTCAACCGCTAGTGCGTAAGAGCGCTTTGAGATGGAATAAGTAAGAATGCTAAGATAAGATAAGATTTTATTATTCAAATAAAGGTTTATAGTAGTTTATCCTAACTAAACTAGAGTAAGATATCAAAGTCAAAAGTCAAAAAGCATTTATTCAATAGGACCGCGCTGGGATCACTTTGAATATAGGGTAGGCAAAGTAGCTAAACCATCCTCTCAGCTTAATCAACAAAACAAAAATATATTTGTTTATAATCTTTTATTAATTTATTTAAGTTTGAGAACAACTGTACTAAGAATTAACAGGATCAGACTGAGACGTCGGTACGAAAGTAGAGATTACCGCGCAATCTCATTACTGCTGGCTTCCATCGTTTTAAAAGGATAATAAGTAATGTCTACGTTTTAATTTTTGTGCTGGAGAGGCTCGTATTGCAAAGGGAGTTGTACACTGAGACATGAGGCACACGCCATATCTTTTCACCACACTGGTTATACAGGGTTATTTGTAAAACACCGGTTACCTCTCAGAACTGTATTACTATCATCATAAACAACAACTTTTGTTCTATGACTTTTTACAAAACATAATACTATAAAAAAAACGTTCAAGATTTCGTTGTCCTATCTAATACTTTTTTTTTTATGATTAATGGGTCGGCTCTTGACCTCGAAACTAACATAAGCAAGAATGAGGTCTACGATGGAGCGAGCCTACCCAGAAGGTGCATATTAACTCTCATCTTGAAAACAACAGGGTCATAGCTCAGCGGAAATACAGACGCGGGAAGCTGATTCCAAATTTTTGCAGTGCGCATAATAAAATAACATTGAAAGCGCTTAGTTCTAATAAGTGGATACATTTTCCTATCTTCACATTTCGGCCTCCGCTACCCTAACCCCGCTCCCCTCACTAATTGTACTATAGCTTTCCTCAAAAATACAAAACATTTTAAATATTTTTATATAAAAATGTGATGAAATAAAATAATGATATTTTTTTTAAAGTCATAGAACAAAAGTTGATGTTTATGATGATAGTTATACTATACATACAGTCCTGAGTGTTTTACAAATAGCCCTGTGTAGCTAGTGACATGAGATGAAGAAGATGACTGAAAAGTTATTTACAATCACTGGCCCCCTAAAAAAGCAATCTTTGGCTTACATAATCAAAATCTTTAAACTCTGAGTATACTAACATTTAGTGAAAACTTAGTGCAATCAGAATTACCTGAAATGATAGTAAAATTGTGCATTTGCACGTAGCACGATCCAAAGTAGAAACTGAAGCATCGATTCTCAATGAAAACATGATCCTATTTAAACCCGAAGCAAATAATAAAGAAGCGCGTTAAAATCTTTTGTTCGGAGTTTTATATGAACGAATATTTTGTGACTGATTAAATAATATACCTATTTCTTACTACATAAATTACTATCAATTGTAAAGTTTAATATTCTGTCTGCTTGTTTGTCATAGTCTCTACACTATTTTGGATTTTATCGCGGAAGAAAAGATGATTTTGCCTAAACTTGAATGTCATTTTACGCTTTTCTACTGTTATGGTAAAAGTTCGATCGTATGAGTCAATTGGTCGTAACCAAATCTTCAAACTTCAAAATTACCTTTATGATGTACGCACAACCAATCTTTTTTCTCTCTGAAATTAGGTGCACTAAACGATTGCGCAGGTTTGGTAGAGTAGGCAAGATAGGACGATGCAACAAACTAAGCGAGTGAGCGAGGCAGCTATACAACGCTGTCTTCGTCTTGGGTCATCATGGGTTCTGCGCAGCAACTTTGGAGAGATAAAGATTCGTTGTGAGTCCTGGGTGCCTAGTATGAGTTTTTTATGCGTTCGGTATCGACCGACGCCATAAATCGATTTGTATGGGAAAATAGCAGCGCCATCTTTTAGTACTCGCTCATTACTAATGAAAACCAGTACAAATCCACGTTTACGGCGTCGATACCGAACGCGTAAAAACTCATACTAGGCACCCAGGTCCAGTCCCTATTCGCGTTTCTTTTTCAGTTCGTTTGGTGAATATTCAGATGCTTTTGAGGATTTTCTTGAAGTCAGAAATCGTGGTGGAAAGCATCCGAATATTCATCAAACGAAAAAACGAACGGGAATACGGCTCCTGTACTTTAGTCGCTCACGGCCTTTATTCATCATCCGATTTAAAAGTGATTTCATACTTTTAAACTGACACTGCAGCCGCCATTCGATAATTACATTTAATTAATCAGTGTTCGCTCTCGAATTATTGTTGCTGTATCATTATTGTAAATGCAGTAAGTGAACAGGTTTTAATGTGCCAATTATTATAATAATTTGATATTTATTTAAGTTACTAAGTATATTTGAGAGCTTTAACTTAGTATTAATAATGAGTGCCATAGGCCAATAGTTTCCCCATTGTCCAGTCCACTACCATCCCACCCCATAGCCCGGTAATAGTTTTCCATATTTTCAAATTTTCAATTTTTATATGTTCCTGAATGCATTTCTATAGTGTTGAAGGGATATTAGCTGGTATGTGTCTCCATCACATAAGAAGCGCTCGTGGTCGTGCTTGCTTAGTCGTTCTTGATAGATCGTCGAAGTTAAGCAACTTTCGAAACTGTCTGTAAGTGGATGGGTGACCGCCAGTGGCATTTTCATCTGAGCGCTTCCGTGCTTCGGAGGGCACGTTAAATTGTCGGTCCCGGCTATTTAAGTCGTTAAGCCATGACGGAGGCCTTAAGGCGGCCTGAAAACTCCGTCACCAGAGTTGGCCACTGACTCATACGAACTTACTTACTTTACATAAGATCAAAACTGTCAAAAAGGCCTCTGTGTGTTGGCCTCGGCCCCATGCTGTGGCCTGTCAAAGGGGCTCCATAGTCCCGAGATGTTGAACATTGACAAACAAAATAATCCATCCATACCTATACTTACTTACTTACTAATATTATAAATGTGAAAGTAACTCTGTCTGTCTGTCTATTTGTTACCTTTTCACGCCTAAACCGCTGAACAGATTACGCTGAAAATTGGCATGGATAAAGGTTGTATCCCAGGGAAGGACATAGGCTACTTTTTATCCCGAGGGAACGCGGGTTACACCGCGGGAGCGACTTTTCACACAGCGTCATCTCCCAAACTGAGCAAAGCTTGTACTATGGGAACTAGACAACTGAAATACTACTTATATACATTTTTTTGGTTTATAAATACATACATATTATGCTTATAAAACACCCAGACTCGAGATAAATAATGCAGATCATATAAACATTTATATCGCGGCGGGGATCGAACCTGCTACCTTCTGCATCCCAAGCGGGCTTTGAGCAACTGCGCCACAGAGATCATCCTATTGTAAGTCTTAGTACCAACAATCAAACTTGCCTCCGAAGCATGGAAGTGCTTATTCGATACTGCTTGTAGCGGTCACCCATCCGCTTCGTAACGTTACAGAACGTTTCTTCACTTTGACGACCTATCAAAAAAAGCAAGCAAGCTCTTGAACAATTAAACCTTTGGACACCAGATCATAAACAATTAAACCTTTGATATCTAGGGGTAAAAGTAAGGTCATAGGAAGTTCAATTATAAAGGAGCATGCCCATTTTTTGACTGTAAAACAATAATAAAATAAGGCAATATTTTCAAAATAATTACGTCAATAATTGGCACGCGAGAGGAGTTACTCATACGAATTCGTCCCATTACTCCCTCGGATTTTACCACCAGCTGGGCAGATTAATCGTTTTAACTATATCATAACTTTGGACTCAGTTGCCATACGATAGCTAGTTCACTCCATTTTATTGAAGGAACTTTAAAACTACTTATCCTATTGTAAAATTAATAAAAAAAAACAAAAATTATAGTTGACTTCGTTATTGGTCACTGCATCTATGCCATATTGGGATAACGATCAAATATCATAATATTATATTTATTTTAAATGATTATAGTTTTTTTATGATCTCGCAGATTGTTCCTCGTAATTTAAGTTGCAAGCTAAGTTGCAAGAAGTACTAAGCACACACTAAGCCCCCATTACACACTAGCGGTTGAACCGCACCCCGCGGTTCAAATCTTCGTACCTACAATTTTGTGCTTAATGGCGGTTAGGTGCGTAAAATGACAAGCGGTTGCAAACTAAAAGTGGAAAAGCAGCTCGCCACGCAGCTAGCCTCGCGGTTCAACCGCTAGCGTAAGAGCGCTTATAGCTTCATAAACAAACGTAGACTTTTACATCAACATGATTACAGTATCAAGAGGCAAAGTAAATCTCAATTCTAAGCAGACTTAGACTTCAACTTTTTAAGCCATGACGGATTTAAGATGGCCTAAAAATTAAGTCATCAGAGTTGGCTACTGAGTCTACTGACTCATATGAACTTACTTAATAGACTTCATCTTATACCTTTAGACTGAACTAGCTGTTACCTCCTAAAGCCGCGATCTATCGGACGCTGAATACCGCGGCGTCAATTACAGACTAAAATACAAGAGTCTATTATTTATTCACAAGTATGAACACTATGAACCGGGGACTAAGGTATATGCTGTGTAAAGACGGTGACCGAATATTACGGTCATGACTAAAGCTGTAACACAAGAAGAGTTTCTCGAACGCGAGCGGCGAAAAATCGTATGCGATTATCCCTCGGCAAAACTCGCCATTCGAGTCTCACCTCGATTGTTTGCATTTTGACAGAAACTCGTAAAAAAGACTAATCTTAGTAGAAAGCTTAGATAGCGAGAATCGTATTCAAGAGGCGAGCCTCGAAGCATTGGCTTACACTAGGCGACCATATTATTGCCTAGAAGAAATTGCCGCTCGCATGCGAGAAACTCTCCTCGTTACACAACCATCGCATGCGACCGCTTAAGAGATTTAGAGCTTTTCTGTAAAAATACAAGCATGAAAACGAATTCAATCAAGTGACATACCTCACTTCAAAAGAGAGAGAGAGATTAAGGGAAAAAGAGATTAAGAGAAAGAGTGTAGTGAATTTCGTAGCTCAATTACTCTTCACTTGTGCTCTGAATAAAGACAGAATACCTTGGTTATGAAAATGGAAAAAAACGTCTTATTTAGTAACTGGTTATGAAACAGTGAAACTCTATCGAAGCTTTTATTGCTAACTGTACAATTCCATGGACCCTATGGGAAAGTAAATATTATTATTAATTATATAAATAAATATAATATTAGTCCATTTTTGCGACTAATCTTTTAAAAAAAATCTTTTTCTCACAACCTGCCGAAACTCTTAAGTAAGTAAGTTCGTATGAGTCAGTGGCCAACACTGGTGACGGAGTTTTTAGGCCGCCTTAAGGCCTCCGTCATGGCTTAACGACTTACATAGCCGGGACCGACAATTTAACGTGCCCTCCGAAGCACGGAAGCGCTCAGATGAAAATGCCACTGGCGGTCACCCATCCACTAACATACCGTTTCGAACGTTGCTTAACTTTGACGATCTATCACGATTGACTAAGCAAGCACGACCACGAGCGCTTCTCGTGGATATGGCGTATATATCGCCGAAACTCATGAATATGGCGCAGGTGTTTCTAGAGAATTTTGAGTTCTCGTAACTAAGTGGTCTGTTATAATGTGTAGTCTGATTTATCTATCATAGGTTAGGTACATTATGTTTGAGTTTTATTGTGTTAAAACATCGCTTTGGCTTGCTGTTAAGGTGTTTTAATTTTTGATGAATGAATAAATAAAAATGTGTTGTTTAATATTTTATCGATTTATTCATAAGTAATTTTCGTGTGTCTTCTTATAACACGTTTGTTTAACTTACGGTACTATTATTCAGAAGATCTGTTTAAATGACTCCATAATGCATACGAGACACTATTTATAAAAGGAATGTTAAACATGGTACCTAATAGCTAATAAGGCATAAATAATTTGAAATGCATAAACTTATGTTAGTACAGTAATAACTAAACAGATTCAAATCCAACTGAAAATACATACAAAAAGTATTTATATATTTTATATGTTAGTCAACTCTGGTGTATGGGTAAGTTCGCATGAGTCAGTAGCCAACCCTGGTGACAAAAGCGTACAAAGTGTTTTGAGTCTACATTTTTCATACGCACCGCCAAATTGTGGAACTCGTTGCCGGGCTCTGTATTTCCCGAAAAGTACAATATAGGGGTCTTCTAATCAAGAGTAAATAGGTTCCTTCTAAGTAAGCATGCTCCATCTTAGACCTCACTACTGCTTAAACTCAGGCAGAGGTCAAATAATAATAAATAATGATAGACATTTCACACAGCATCATCTAGCCCCAAACTAAGCTAAAAAAAAAAAAAAAAAAAGCTAAACTTGTATTAAAAGTTTATTAAATGCTGGCCTATTTTATTTAAAAAAAAAGGATTTTTAGGCCACCTTAAGGCCTCTGTCATAAACGACTGAAATAGCCGGGACCGACAATTTAACGTGTCCTCCAAAGCAGGGTAGCCCTCAGATGAAAATGCCACTGGCAGTCACCCATCCACAGACCGTTTCGAACGTTGCTGAGCTTCGATGATCGATCAAGAACGACTAAGCAAGACCACGAGCGATGAGTTTCGTTAACGCAGTGAGTTTCAGAGCCATTTGTTTTCAGAAAGAACAAGCTTAAATAGAGAGCTTCAGAATAAACAAGAAAAAAAAAACGGTGGCACTCCAGGAGTGCCAGCAGAAGTGAAAACTTGAACGGTTCTAAACTTGACAAATAACCAGGTGTCGGTTAGCATTCACGTGGCTCGCACGTGACCTTTTCGAGGCGAATCTAAGAATTTTGTCTCATCTCAAAACTGCCTAACGCGCCTAAAGAAGATTTCACTTCAAAAACTCCATCGCCTAATTTAGTTTTTATAGTAGGCATACGTTAAACATGGTAACAAAATCTATGAAAAAGTATTTAAAAAAGACAAGACCAAACATTTTATTCACACACATTAAATAAAATGACTTTAGTTAAATACTTTTTGCTATTCATCCATTTATAAATCCGTTTTTACGCGTTTACGACCATGGAAGCGCAAATTGAAAAAGTCTCATTGATTTTTTTACTAAAAATAAAATGCTAGTGTCCATCAGACATACATTGATGCTCTATAGAGCTCATCCAAAGTGAATGGGTTCATAGAATACGCAAGTGTTGAATGCTTTACAAAAAGGCCGCTTGAAAGCGTATACAATGCTGTTCAAAATCTACAATACTATCTCATATCTCTTTCTTTTTGTAGACCGAGAGATAGACGGACATTTGAGGCCTGTAAATGGGCAACAAAAATTGCATCTTGCTGGCAATTTTATAGACCAATATAGCTTAGTATATTTGCAACTCGGGATAACTCATTTGCAATCTAACCGGCTAGATAATATCGCCGGGCTACACAGAAATATTGCTGCAATTATTGCACTGTGTTGCGTGATATAATCGGCAAATTGGCAGCTATAACATTGCAGCAAGAAATTGCCAAAAAACTAGCCCATTGACAAGCACCTTTATGTGTAGAAGTTGTAGCAAGGAAATCTGTAATATTTGCTTATTTTTATGAGAAATTATAGTAGATTAGGACTATATAAATGTATAGCAAATATACATACATACAAAAAATCACGCCACTTTTCCGAAGGGGTCTCCACATGCTACGTGTCAACCTTCGCCTCATTCACTCACAAAACATTATAACAAATATTTCGAATCAACTTGAAGTCGAGTTTTGCGTTGTATTACTTTTATTTCTATTATATGATTTTATAATATTATGATGTAAGAATACCACTCCCACCTCTCATTCTATCTTCTCACTAACACTTTGAATACTTCAAAGGTGTCACAACATAATGCTTAAAGTAACTGATACTATCAAAGATTATGTATATTGTGATGTGCACAAACATTGGTCAAATCATAGATACTATCAAAACTACAGGATTTGACATAGTGTGAACATTGTGGTCAAAATTTGAATCAGATAAATCACTTGCGATTTTATCATGCTTGGACGCGTGAAACTGTTTGCTATTTATGAAACATGTGTTGTTATAAGTTTTCTTTGAATTTTGCCATCTTTCAATGTTAGCCTATGAAACGATTTGAAGGTTTTTGTAGGTACAAATTGACTGCGCTCGTGAGACGTTTTCAAAAGCTCTAAAGTGACCAAAATGAGTTTCAACGCGTTTTACTTACACCTTATTTTGTTACCTTAATTTTATTAATGATTTGATATTAACAAAACAAAAATAAAAAGTTAGATATATATTTACAGAAACAGAAACTAAGCTACTACAATATGTACATAAAATTACAAAATACAATAGAATCAGTCAAGTTATCTAAGGATCGTCGTAAAAACGATCTATAGATAGCTCAACTGATCCAGGTCACTGCCAGTCGGAAGCGTGACCAAAACACTGGCGGCGTTGCCACGCTGAATGGCAATGCTGATTCTTTGGGCCAAAAATTCGCCAGCTCTAAAATAAAATACATTAGTAATACGTGCTTACCATAGAACGTGACATAAAGTTATTCCGGAGTGTAAACTGTCAAAATGTATGGTTATTCTTGATTTATTCGGTGAAATAACTTTATGTCACGTTCTATGGTAAGACGCTTAGGGTATTACTCTATTAAAATTACCAAAGAACATTTTCATCTGAGCGCTTCCGTGCTACGGGGGATGTTGGTGAACTTAGCAGATCATTGTCCAGCAGATCAAAAAAAAAGTGAGTTCTTATCGCATGCAGATGAGTTCTACAGTTCCTGATACTTTTAGAAATAGTTCTGGCGTTTTTACCTAAAAAAACACCATGGACAAAATAATCTGCCAACTTCCCGTAGCAGATCATTCACATTAAAGTTCACGGGCACGTTAAATTGTCGGTCCTGGCTATTTAATTCGTTAAGCCATGACGGACGCCTTAAGGCGGCCCAAAAACTCCGTCACCAGAGTTGGCCACTGACTCTTACGAACTTACTTACCAAATAACACCATAACTCCAAGCTGCACATTCTCCAAATCCACAAAAATTTTTGAAGCAAACTCGTTATAAAATAAAAAAAAACTTTAAACGTACGCAGATAATACTATAACGACTTCAATAAAATTGGTATAAAACAAACAGCTTTCACTTTTTACTTTCGATAGGGGAACTGTTCAAACATTCTTTATTTACATTGTACTGTGGGCTTTTACTATCGGTATTTATAATAAAAGGGTCAACTGGTAAACTGAATTCTAGCCCTGTAATGTATTTAACCCCTAATACACATTAGGCGTTTGAAGCGCGCGCTTTGGTAACGCGCTATCGGTATTTTGTGTCTATGTGTCCAATACATCCGTGCACATTACGCGATGACGAAACGCGCGCTTCCAATAAGAAAAATCTTACAACGTGCGTCTAACACGCACTTGAAACGCCTAGTGTGTACCAGCTTTAAAAATATAGTTTTAAATGTGTCTGTTCACACGTTAATCGTTTTCCATAGAGTCCTATTCAATTTGGAGACAGCCAAGCATTTAGTCAATGGAACAAATTATAAAATTAGGTAGTCGATACATTAAGAGCTAGGTAATTCTAATTGATTTACTTTCGCAACCAACAAAATAATATGGATCCTTTAATAATATTATAATAAATAATGCTGGACATTTTCACACAGCAATGGATCCTTTAATAATATTATAATAAATAATGCTGGACATTTTCACACAGCATCATCTAGCCCCAAACTAAGCAAAACTTGAACTGTGGGAACCAGATAACTGATATACTTACATACTTTTGTTTGTAAATACCTACATACATATTGCACATAGAAACATCTTTATTGCCCTGGTTAAGATTTCCTCTTTAGTCTAAAGGTGCATTTACACGATGCGATTTCAAACCATACGATATGGTAAACGCTGCCACACGTGTAAACGCTCATCGTATGCGATTTTTCATAGGTAGCGCGACTCTCGTCGGCACGTTCAACAATGGGTATGGCTTAGCAAATCGTACGAAAAATCTCATCGTGTAAATGCACCTTCAAACACCGGGTAGCTAGCATAAATCATAAATGCTAAATTCATTTTACAGCCAAAAACATAAACTGTATCATAATCACTTAACAAAAAAACAAATTACATTCCGACATAATCAACAAAATTCATCAATCACCCGTCATTACAAATCCATTTCTCTAAGCACGTTTTCGCATAATAACGGTCACTATAGCTATGCTCTTAAATTCCCTTAAATAAGGGTGCTGTGGCTCTAAATTCCCTCAAATAAGGGGTGCGACACACCTGTCCCGCACCCTCACGACACGCGACTGGTACAAGTTACACTGACTCGACCAGTGTAACCTGGCCTTTTTTACTTTCTAGATTTCGGAGACTTGAAAAAAATGCTTTAAAAGAGTGAACAACATTCTTGCACTCACTCACGCCTGCTGCCTGTATGTATGAATACACTCTAAAATAGTTAAAAATAAGTAATTCTAGATTAAAGTTGATACATCTATCTATATACGCCAGCTAAATTTGATTATGAATATATTTTTTTTAAAATATGAATTGTTATTTTAAAAAAATTCCAAAAAAATAAACTTATTCGATATTATTATGAACACAGATAAAAAAAAAAACTTCTAACCTTGCTTGAACCGAATATATTCCCAAAACGATAGTTACACTAGACGATTAAACTCAGTACACTGATGGTTCAAGTTACACTGGCCGATTAAAGCTAGGGTGGCAACGTGCTTGAATCAGAATGTAAAGCAATGCGCATTGTTGATGCGGTGCAGTTGGTACAGACAAGTAGGGTGTTATATTATCGCTATTATTATTTCTACATTATGAATATCGTTATTACTATGGAGCCGAAAATGTTTAAAACGCTCTTTAATTTACTGATCTTGTTATGTTTTGGAAAATTAAATTATACTTAGGGTTTTTTGTTTATAAATACTTCTTTGTGTAAACAAAAAACCGTATAATTTTTTTTTATTATGTATTGTATTTTTATATGTATTTTTTTAAACGTGGCTAAATCACGCATATGTTTTTGAATAAAAATCACACTATTTTCTTACACACCAAGCTTGCCTGACAGAAATCGCTATCAGCGATAAGGCCACCCATTATCCTAAGAACTTGTCATTGATTTAAATGTTTTGTTTTTATTAATTTCTTGGTGTACAATAAAGTGTTCATTCATTCATTCACACTTATAAAAACAATGAATTTAAATCGTAAAAGCTTTGTCAAGTCCCTCGTTTCTTTTCGTATGATCTATCACGTGGCGGAGAAACAGCCATGATCATGTTTCCCTTGTGTTCTTTTTCTTCAAACTTGTGTTCTTTTTCTACAATCCACGTAAATAACTTACTAAAAAAACTTACTATAAAGAAGTACGAATTTATTTCAGCATACATTGTGACGGAGATCAATTGACTATTGTACACTCAAAATGGAATCGTAGTTAACCTATTTTATAACCTACTAGCTGTGCTCCCGCGGTGTAACCCGCGGTCCCTAGGGATTTTTTCGGGATAAAAAGTAGCCTATGTCCGTCCCTGGGATACAACCTTTATCCATGCCAATTTTCAGCCTAATCGGTTCAGTGGTTTAGGCGTGAAAAGGTAACAAACAGACAGACAGACAGATAGACAGACAGACAGACAGAGTTACTTTCACATTTATATTATTAGTATGGATTATTCTCTCACCTCACAGCTTACCAACACCTATTATGGACGTAGTATGTTGTTCGTTTGTCCCATGTCCATTCTACAAGTCCAGCGTGTTTTACATATGTAAGATTAAAAGGCTTTTATCAATATAGATCTTATAAAGACGCATAAAATGTTTGATTTCCATAAAAAATTTTATAACTGCTATCTTTTTATAGATATACAATTGGCTATTGGAGATTATTATAAATACTTACATTTTTTATGAATAAGTCGTTGAATCTATAAAAATAAAATACTGTTTGTTGGCAAGCAAAAGCTTCTATCGGATCAGTTTAATGAATGAAATGTAGATAGGTATTTATTAATTAAAACATATATATTATACAGGGTGTAAAAAGACTGCTACCGAAAACTGAGGGGTTGCAATCAGACCATGATTCTAAACCTATTTAGCGAAAAAAAACGCAAAAATTTTTTTTCAAGTCAAAAAAAATGCTATTATATTTTCAGTTATTTACTACGAGTACAACATAATAAGACCATACCTACCTAATAATTTCATTTATAAAAGAAAAAAACAGTTAAAACTCAAAATCCAGTGATCTACGTAAAATAACGCGCTCAGAACATACGAAAACAGTACTCTTCAAACGCTGTTTTCTCCGGTTATAATGATATTTTCGGAAAATCCTTTTGAAATCCAAAAGGTTGTGTGTTGGGATGCTGTACCTACCCCTTTCGGCTTCGGTAGACGTCTTTTTACACCCTGTAGATCGTATTTTAGTTAAAGTTTTTTTTACGTATCATTTGTTTGAACAGACCTCAAACAAAACTGCACTAGGTACTTCAAAACAGTGGCACTAAAAGGGAGTGCTGACAGAAGTGAAAACTTGAAGGAGGTGTAACTGTTCTAAACTTAAAAAAAAATGCAAAATGTATATTGCCTCTATGGGGTACGATCCATGCATTAGCCGAGTTATGAACCGATAGGTCAGCTTCGCTTAGGCGTGAAGGTCGAAATAGCATACACTTAGATATATAAATGTACGGTGTCGGTAACGGCGAGTTCAACGGTTTTTTCCCATCTCAAAAATGCCCGACGCGCTCAAAAAATGTATCACTTCAAAAACATTTGAAACTCACGTAATTACTTACAGATTAAGATAGACTTAGGAAAGTCTGGGTGTATCACTAGTACTAAGCAAACCAAGCTTAGAATACCACAAAAAATATTATTTAATACTTTTATATCGGTCAAATTCCGTCTATTGTCAATGGTAACAGTTAACAACTTTGAGTTGCAAAAGCAAAAACAAAAAAAAAAAAAAAAAAAAAAAAAAAAAAAGCATGACAATGAATAAATAATTCATTCTTTGTAGTGGTCAGTCCACACGTGCTCGCTTGAATATATTAAATAATAATATTAAATTATTATCGAACTCACTGACTGTAATAACTACGTAAATCGCGATAGTCGCGTGGCGTGCGCAGGCGCATGACAGGTGTGACACCACCCTTATAGAGGGAAATACAGAGGGTCGTGTGTAGAAATATTTGTTTAATGCAAATTTCACACAACCGGTTACTTTGAACAATAAAATTATTGTTATTATTACGTGCCATAAATTAAAAATGCTTGCAATTTTTTTAGTGAAGCTTTCCTCTACCTTATTCGTTTTGTGAAACTTTCTACTCGAGTAAAACTCGGGTACCTACTCTAAGCACCCGCCCCAAGACCTTCAGGGAAAAGTCCTCTCTCTACACTCATTTGTTCCCCCCCGATTGATGAATACTGAACTTTACTGATGTTTGTGACTGTGTGTATGGCTGCCTGCTTCTGAATGATGTGAATGTTAATGTGTGAATCTAACTTTGTGCAATATCTATGTAAACTTTTAGCTATAACTCCTGTGGCGACTACAATAGGTATGACTTCAGTAGGTGTTTTTCAAAGCCTAGTAACTTAACTTTTTAGTGCGTGATATTTGCTTAATTTTTCTGAAATCTGTGTGTGTGAAAGAAGATATGGGTCAGAAAGGAGTGGGGAGATGGCGAGTGATAGAGGAGAGTGGAGGAAGAGAAAATGTTGTGCCGACCCCGCATGAGCGGGATAAGAGCAGGCCAATGATGATGATTTGTTTAATTTTTCTATTTCTCTATCTCATAGTTTATATTATAGTCGGACGGTACAGTGATGTCAATATGTTTTATTTTCTACTTTGTGTATATGTATATGATGTCTAGTCTATTTTGTACTATTGTTACATCTGTTTGAACTGGTATTTCTCACTGCATCGTTTTCTTTAACCTGCGGTTGTGTTCCACTATTATTACTTATAAAAGTTGTATATATATGATATTGGTATCTTTTGCAATCAATATGATTGATATAAAAAAATAGCTAGTTATATGTATAAAGTTCAACCAATTATATTTTTATTGCAGGGTTTATTTAAAATTTTAAGTGAGTAAAAACGAATAAGTCACTAGTTTTTTATTGATATTGAAAGTTTGCCCAATGCGATCAACGTATCAATCTTAACGAAGTTATAAAATGACGTCATCAACTAGCAATAAAAAATGCATAATTATGTACCTACAGACTTCATTAAAAAATGAGTACTACTACCTGAGTACGAGTTCATGTGATCATTAATTCATATTTTTCATAAATTGGAAGATTATAATACATTTTTTTTTAAGAAAACGTCTTTAGGCACGTCATACATTTTTGGATTGACACGGTTTTTTTAAGAACCTTCATTTTTGTTCGTAGAAAGCTCTAAGGAGTTTTAAAAATTGTACACATTTGGTTGATGTTTTAAAAATTGTGACATTCCTCTGACTACCCTTAGACATTCAATATATCATTAATTGACCTAAGAGATTGTTTACAATGCCATGGATAAAGTGGGCGATGAACAAATAAAAAGTACAAGCTTTCAAAAAGTGGGCAAAGATCCACAATTACTATGGATGACTTCAAATAATAGACGAAATCAAAAAGGGGGCAAGCGGCAAACAGACCGATACCGCTTGTTACTCGTACATAACCCCTTAACTGAAATTTTATGCAACGATGCACTTTTTGCATACATTTTTAAAAATATTTAGGAAATCGTTAATTTCGATAAAAAAACAAAAAAGATACCAATTTTATTCAGCTTTCTAAATATATAAAAAAAATTGAGAAATCTTAGGAAAAAGGTAAACGCACCGCCCGTTTTGCACGCATCGCGGTCATCGCAACACTTGATGCATGTTTGCGTGCAACGCGTGCGACACTAGAGAGGATAACCGAGTTACATATTCCTATAAAATTTTCCCTTTACATTTTCGTCACCATCATACACAGCCAATAATATCCCTAGGTTTCCTT
Organism: Epirrhoe alternata; assembly: GCA_963565295.1. Taxonomy (NCBI): domain Eukaryota; kingdom Metazoa; phylum Arthropoda; class Insecta; order Lepidoptera; family Geometridae; genus Epirrhoe; species Epirrhoe alternata. The sequence goes on along the minus strand of OY751381.1, from coordinate 1,803,879 downwards.
CTGTTTCATCATAATTAGTGTAAAATAATGACAACGATTATAATCTTCTCATAAGTATACAAAACATTGCAACACGCCCTAAGGTCATGTACAGTCGCCTTTCTATCCGCTCATTAGCCAAAATCGCTTCGAGGCATGTACAGTCGGCTTAGTTATAGTCTGGCGTGGTGAGGGCTGGAACTGATACTTTGCGGCCCTTTTCTACGAACAGCGTTGTTTTGAGGGGCTGGAAACATATGGAAGATGCCAGAAGGTTTTAGAGCACGTAATTTTTTTTATGATGAATGGGTCGGCTCGAACTCTATGTCTGTCTATGATGCAGCAAGCCCACCAAGAAATTGCCTATTAACCCTCTTCTTAAAATCATCATTTTTGCATACGTGGCAAGTTTTAGTATGCTCATAGGCATATAAAATACTAATTGATTTCTTTACTTTATATACTTAATCGTATAGAGCTCGTTTTAAAATACGAAAAAAACATTTTTTCACGGCCGAAATCCAAACCAATATTCGTGTTCTATACCAAACTATTATAGTATTTTTCACGTAGGAACGTATCCCTGACACATGTAACTTTTACGTTTTACGCTGTACAACAATGAAAAATTTTGAAGTCTAGTGATAATATTAAAAGATACAACTTAAATAAAAAAGGATTTTGTCTATTTCCTTTTTAATTATTCCAGATATTAACATAAAAGCGCCTTGTCACGGAACCGTTCCTACGTAAAAAGGACTATAAGAGTCGTATCAGCCAAGCAAGTGTTAACCAATATTGTTCCTGACTGTACCGACAAACGGGACAAAAAGCTGTTTATGCGTCCGCTACGCAAGCCTGGAATCCCAGAAGGCTACATACTAAGGCGAGGAAACAACGAATTTACTTGGACAGTCTAGACAGAAGCTATTTTTTAATTGGAACAGCGAATATAGGAGACATTCTAATTAGCACTTTGTTAATTCATTGAACTGACTTTGATTTTAGGTTAGTTTGAACATTTCATCGTAGACGCTTCCAAGCTAAATACTACCAAAATCAACACTTTATGCTGAAGAAAACCAGCAAATTTATCGTTTAAGAAATCATCCATACTATGGATAGTATGGATGATTTCTTAAACGATAAATCCATACTAACATTTGTGAAAGTACCTCTGTCTCTCTTACCTTTTCACGCCCAAACTACTGAACAGATTAGGCTGAAAATTGGCATGGATAAAGGTTGTATCCCAGGAAAGGACATAGGCTACTTTTATGCGGAAAAATCCTGCTTGTTTTTTAAATAGATTAAAGGGCCCTGTTATACCAAAACTGCCACGCGTCATGACGTGTGTGTTCCAGTAGCATGCGCGCCCGCGGCAGACTAATTTTGCAGTTAATATATTCGCCCTGATTGCTGGGACAACGGACACATGTATTTATTTACTGCCCTGTATGTCAGATTTATGATGGTAGCAATAAAATGAAGACTAAACTGTACTACAAGCTATAAATCATATAATATTGCACTCTGAAATAGCTGTGGAAAATCTAGGATACATATATTTTTCTCTGTCATTATAAAGCTTATGACTTTATGGATATGACAACTGTTATAAAGTGATATAAGTGTTTTCTTTTTCTTAAATAACTATTCACCAAAAAGGGATGCATACGTTAGATCAACATTCATTCTGTCAAAGTCAAAGTCGAAAAGCATTTATTCAGTATGACCGCTGGGATCACTTTGAAAAAGTGTACAATATCAACACTACTAGATCAACAGTTCACTACATCAACTTTTGAGATCAATGGTTCATAAGATCAACAGTTTATTGTCAACATTTTAAGTTTCTGTAAGTAAATCTATTAAGTCAGATGCCCAGTTGTCCCCGAATCAGCTCAACCGGATACCGAGAAATAGACCAAATTCAGCTTTTAAGGCCTTAAAATACAAATAAAAGCTTGTAAAAACAGAAACACTTGCCTGATTCATTGTATCCCCAAGGCACGGTAGACATTCCCTCAGATCTTTTATGTATTCCAGATCCTTTGAAGATGTCTAAGGGGGTCTAAGGGGGTAGTCAGAGGCATGTCCAAATACATATTTGATACATGCCCACATCTTGCAGAAGTTAGAATTCCATACGTGACAGGTTGCAAGCCCATCGCCATCTATAAGAATTGAAGCCTGATTCAATTGTAAAATATTTAAAAATCAGTGTCTTAACCGGACGGTAAAAAGTAAGTTAAAACAAGTCAATCTACAGATCGAAAACTCGATCGTAAAAACTGGAGATTCAAATTGACAGCCGTGGGAAGTAAAAAGTGCTGCAATCTCATTGTTTCCTTCATGATGGATGGCGGAAGCAGCTATCCATTTTGTTTTATTCGTCGTTTCCGTCCGAACTTTATCGAAAATATCAAAATCTTTAACAGATTAATGCATTTATAATTATAAGTTTTGTCTCGTATCATTTGTCTTGGGTTATTTTCGCGTTCATTAATCTTTTGGCTACTTTATTGTAGTGTTTTCATTAAAGCGGTAACCGATATTTCACGTCCATATTATTAAGACTGAAGGTGAAACTAACATTGGAATTTGGGGTGAAGAAGACCGCAAATTAGTTATGTACAGTCAGCAAAGAAAGTGGTTTACCACTTTGGACAAAAGTTTCTGTGAAATCTAACTAGCGCTACGGTTTACTTTTCTAACGGAGAAGAGATGCACAATTATGACGTAATATCCGCTAGCTGATATGCCTGACATTTTTGAAGTCACTGGATTATTTGGTTATTTTGAGCTCTATTAACAACGCAATAGCTTGTTTTTTTGCAATAATAAATAAAATCTTCATTCAATTAACACAAGTTCGATCTTTTTTGAGAAAAACTTTTTACATCTGAAAAAGAAAATATCTCTGACAAGTGTCACTGTATTACTGTCAACGTAATAAATATTTAAGGTAAAGTGGGGTTATGGCAACTATCGGATAATTTCAACTAATATCTCAATTTTCAACAGGCTTGATATATATAAATAAATTGTTCTCTTATTTACTAAAATTAGTAAAAATTCAAAGACTCGAAAAGTAGTATTAATTTACTTGTCGAGTTTATAAAATCGCAATAACGTGTCACTATTTGCACAAGCATTTTGTGCAAAATAATACTACATATTATATTGTATACTTTTATTCTTTACACACTTTACAGCTTATGACATTTACGTAAGACGGCAATATAAAACTAGATGAAATTTGTAAATATATAGAATTAAAAAGCGATGAAGTTAGAACTCCATGGTAATTATAACTAATTCGAAACGTAGATACTAAACTTAATTTTAAGTTTGATAATTTTCATAGATGGACAAATTCAGATTTGACAAAATTTGTGCTGGACGAACTTCATATTGGACAATATTCATGAAAAATTTTAGTCGCAATTACCCCACTTCACTATTGAAGTGTAATTATACATAATACTAGCTGTTACCCGCGACTTCGTACGCGTTAAAATCGAATATCGCCTTGACTGTGCATCGTCAACAAGTTTGGGCTATCAACGATTGCATCACACGTCATCAGAACCTAGTGTTCCTAGATTACAAAAGTCAAACGAGGTTCCCGTCAAAAAGTTCTTACACAAACTTTGAAATAACTTTTAGGGGTTCTTTTGGAAATCCCTTTTAGGGGTTCTTTTGAAAACCCCTGAAACACGTGTCCATTTATTTTATAATATAATGTATCCAAACCGAGTTACAAGCTAATAGTTTCCAGTCAAAATGTTCCTATACAAACTTTAAAACCCCTTTTAACCTCATTTTAAGGAATGTTTTGAAAAACTCTGAAACATTATTCAAGCAAATCGATAAACGCACTAAAAAGTTTTATAAAAAACGTTTTCAACCCTTTTGGGGAAGATTTTCGAAACCGCAATAAAGCTACCCCTTCTTTCAGTTTAGCTTCAGCGGTTTCGGCTCCGCGATGATGAGTCAGTCAGGTTAAGCTTTTTTATAGATATAGATTAAATTTAAACAGGGCAATGATAACTGTCATACATACAGTAGTTTCTAATTCTTTGCTGACGTAAATAGTATTGCAAGGGAAAATCAACCTTGTTGATTCAAGACGTTCATATGAATCTCAACCGTAGGGTGGTAAACCACTTATTTTGCTGACTGTACCATGTGGTGAGAGCGAGAGAGAATTATAGTTTTGCGTAGAATAATCATCTACTATAATTCTGTTTCATACAGCGTGCATTCGTTTTTATGTAAAGCTTTTAGACTCTTCGCAGACTACAGACTTTTTATCGGCCGATAGTTGAGACGGGCTATACTTTTCCATACTCATTACGAGCCGAAGTATATTCCGTCTCAACTATCGGCCGATAGAAAGTCTGTAGTCTGCGAGGGGTCTTACTCTTATAGATAGAAAATTTCATACTTCTTATGAGTTCAAAAGTCAACTTCATTATATGAATAAGCAGTTTTTGAAAACCTTTTAATCACTAACAAGGAAATGAAGTAAAGAATTTTGCGACTATGTCGTGGGTGTAGCAGGCGTCGTTACAAACACATTTGAAGTTTGCACGAAAAGTAGGCGGAGAGGCGGAATAGGTGTGATAATCAATCGGCTTTAATTAGTGGGCTGGACTTCCCTTCTGAATACTCCGTCAAATCATTATGAGGTAGTTTTTAGGTGTTTCTATGTATAATATGGATTTTCAAAAAAAAAGTATAAGTAGTATATCAGTAGGTATACGAGTGTCACTCATCTAGTCACCTTAAGACACATAAATTAGATCTTAGATTTTAATTAATTACTTACAGAACCTTTATTTACTGTAAATATTATAATAGTATTATTAGACTAAGCAGGAAAGATGTCGCCGTAGCCGAAATCGGCCAGGATGATCATCATCATCATCATCATCATCATCACCCATAACACAAGCTCTGCTTACTTTGGGGCTAGACGATGCTGGGTGAAAAAGTCCAGCTTTATTTATTTATAATAAAAAAATGGATATAAAGCTGATATAGGCTAAATTTAATAAACTAAGTAGGAACATAATAATAGATAGTTTTTTTTAATTAAACAGGTCAGCATTTGACCTCACTCTGCCTGATGTTAAGCAGTAGTGAGGTCTAAGATGGAGCATGCTTACCTAGAAGGAACCTACATATTTACTCTTGATTTGAAGACCCCTATTGTACTTTTCGGAAAATACAGAGCCCGGCAATGAGTTCCACAATTTAGTTTTGTTTAGTGGAAAAATATATTCTGTAGAAATTAATAAATACATACATACATAAAGTCACGCCTCTTTCCCAAAGGGGTAGGCAGAGACCACGGATCTCCAGTCGCTACGATCCTGACACACAACTTTCGCCTCATTTAATAAATAATCCAAATATTTTTGGCGTCTTTCCCAGGCGATACGAAATCTTTTATTAAACCCTGCGTCTTACGTGGGCGACTTGACGCCGCGATTGCAAAGCGAAGCGATGCAATTCGATGCGGCGCGGCGCGGCGAGTCTGTCCTACGTGCATGCGTGCGAATCGTCCTACATACCTTACGTCAAATCATACTTAATTCGCAAAAATTCTGATCGCGTTCGATCAATACGCGCCGCGCCGCTGCGCACCGGTCACGTAGGACGCTTCAATTGTAAATCGACTGTTTGTTGTTTCCGCGCCCGCGCCGCTTCGCGTATCGCCCACGTAAGACGCAGGGTAAAAAGTAAGGTACTCAAACTCAACCATCAATTCTCTCGGAATCTAGTCGAATCACATCAAAGTACACTGATTACGATAAACGGATAGTCTAGTGATAACCTTTGGGATCTGAAGACATGACTCTTCTCTTTAACATCCTAATTGCTATCGAGAGGATTTATCCTAGAAGGGGTGAGCTTCGAGATTCCAAATTAATTTCGTAACCACCAATTTTGTATTTTACTAACTTTAAGCCCCCTCGCAGACTGCAGACTTTCTATCGGCCGATAGTTGAGACAGAATATACTTCGGCTCGTAATGATGAGTATGGAGAAGTATAGCCCGTCTCAACTATCGGCCGATAGAAAGTCTGCAGTCTGCGAGGGGGCTAATTCAATTCTGTAAAAACGATTTAACTAGCAATTAAGCATATCTTTTCTTCACAGTTTTTAGAGTATTAATCATCAATATCATCCAATCGTTTGAAACGGATCAATAAAATATCCCACTCATATAGTAAAGCTGAAAGTTTGTGAGTTTGTTTAGATGTTTGTATTTTTGTGTTTCAATCACGCCTAAACCAGTGAAACGATTTGTATGAAACTTGGAATAGGCGTAGATAACCTAGAATAGCATATCATCATCATCTCAGCCATTTAGCGTCGATTGCTAAACATAGGCCTCCCCCATCGATTTCCACAGCGATCTGTCTTGTGCAGCCTGAACCCAACAATAGCATATAGGCTATGATGCAAAATGTTGGTACCACGCGGGCGAAGCTGCCCGCACCCGCAGAAGCTAGTACTTAAATAATCAAAGTCAATGATACTTCACCATCCTCCTCATCAGTATATGGGAAGCGCTCGTGGTCGTGCTTGCTTAGTCGTTCTTGATAGATCGTCGAAGTTAAGCAACGTTCTAAACGGTCTGTAAGTGGATGGGTGACCGCCAGTGGCGTTTTCATCTGAGCGCTTCCGTGCTTCGGGGGGCACGTTAAATTGTCGGTCCCGGCTATTTAAGTCGTTAAGCCATGACGGAGGCCCTAACGCGGCCTAAAAACTCCGTCACCAGAGTTGGCCACTGACTCATACGAACTTACTTACTTTTTAGTATATAGGAACTCAGCCATACTTACTTCGCCCGTTCACCATTTGTACGGTCCAGTACCCAAACAGTCCACGGCATTATTTCAATAATTAAAAGCTTATCTTCAAGTCAGAAGCCGTCAGTACTTTATCGGTTCGCGTCTGACTCGTGTTATCTTCATTATGACTGTGAACCACTTTAATTCACGTATCCATTTATTTTAAGAGCTAAAAAGTTCGGACATCCAGCGGATCTAAGCGGCTGCCGCTCTAGATAGATAAAAAATACTTTATTGTACACCACATGGACATTACAAAATACAAACAAAGATACAAGAAAATATTTGAAGCGAAGTACAATGGGCAGTCTTATCGCTGTGAGCGTTTTCATCCAGTCTCTAGAAAGCAGTTAAAGTCAAAAAGAATATAATCAGTAGGACCTTTCGTTTTGAGTCTGCTGGAAAGCAGTAAAAGTTAAAAAGTCAAAATTTATTCAGTAGGTCTATTTTTCATACGCACTGCTAAATTGTGGAACTCATTGCTGGGCTCTGTATTTCCAGAAAAGTAAAATATGTAATGTAATGTACTTATGTTTTTTTTTATGATGAATGGGTCGGCTCTTGTCCTCGAAACTAACATAACATGTCAGGAGTAAATAGGTTTCTTCAAGAAAATCATTCTTTATCTTAGACCGCACTATTGCTTGACATCAGGCAGAGTGAGGTCAAAATGTTAACCTATTTTTCTAAAGGAATGCTGGGATCACTAAGAATCGTCTTAAACCTAGGTGGTTCTACTCGTGTTCCTTCACCGGGCGAGGTCTAGAAAAAAAAATCATCTCCGCTTGGATGACACGTCACACGGTGTGATTTTTTTTTGTGATACCCTATTATTTTGTCCACTGCAGAGCCGAGGTCTCTTACCATAATTCTCCTTTTAGATCTCCCACCACTTTCTGTCGAAGGTGCCAAAATCATACCGCCAACACTTCTTCGCCCAAGCAGCGGAACTTTTATGTCCGCTTCGTCTGCATAGAATAGTAAAAATACCGTCGATAAATTTCCCCTGCAGAAATAAATCATACGCAAATCAAATGATGTCGACCGAATAATCAATAGGTACGTGGCAGGACCTAGATTTACTATCCTACCATATACTATATGGCATAGTAACAGTTACATATTCTGTGCTCCTAACTTAGAAATACAATGTAGTAAGGAGTCTGTGTTATTAGAGGTTGTAAAGTACAGTTCTATACGGGCAATTGTTATCACAATTCTAACGAGTGATAATGTAATAAGAATGTAAGGCGATAGTTTTATAGAATAAGCCCCACGAGTCAAGAAGTCTTCTGGTTTTTTCTGATATTGATTCCGAGAGCTTTGCCAATAGTAAAAACACCCCAAGGAAGGCTCTGACCACACTATGATTTTCTTATAAAGCAGACTTAAAATCTCCAAAGTTTAAAAGAAAGAGATAGTTTCTTAGCCCAATTTCTTCCAGACAACCGTTTGAATGTATCAAACGGTTGTCTGGAAGAAATCGCCTCGACCGATAACACCACCGAATGTATGACATAACTCTCGAAATGCTTTTAACTATTGCATAAAATTGAGTCCTCAATAAAGTTCTGTTTTATTTATATGTTTATACTTACTCCTTTGGCGCAGTGACCCAAAGTGAGTCTTGGCCTCCAAGTTTCCATGCAATTGTCGGCTTATAGGGCCCGCAGATAAGCCTTTTTTATTTGTTTATTGTTATAGCGTCTTACCATAGAACGGGACATAAAGTTATTCCACCGAATAAATCAAGAATAACCATACATTTTGACAGTTTACACTCCGGAATAACTTTATGTCACGTTCTATGGTAAGACGCATATGTTTTTTCTCATTTGTTTCCTAATTATGTTATGCGCTAGTATTTTCATTAATTTATTTTGTCTCCTTAACCCATTTAACTCACATTTATGAAAACTAAAAAACCGGCAACTTTTGTTGCTCGTATACAATCGTACTACAACAATTTGTAATCCAGTAGGTAGTATAATTGCTAGTTTGTATTTCATCTTTCCAATCGCAAAGAGTGATTATCCTTTTTGTATGGTAATTGAATGGCAACTAATCGTTAGAACAAGACTAATTGTTGAAACAAAAGTTTAGTATAATTGCCTTTTTTGTAATTTATAGGAGACTTAGAACCATGCTAGGGATATCCCTTTAATGAGTATTTTATAAAACAATTCAAGGACATACCAGTAATCATAGTAGATCTTTGTCACTCTGAAGTTAGGTGTAATCACCGAGCACATACCCAATAGAGTGGCAATATGGTCCATTAAATTCCGAAACACATCAGTGACTTGTCACTAATACATACTAAGTCTTGCTGGAATGTTTGAGAGTGAGCGAGAGTTGTTCAATCAGAGTGCAGTGTCGCCGCAGTAATTTTGCGGAATTTTTGTCGATCAAAATAAATGACATTTCCTCTCTATTGGGTGTGTGCTCGATGGGTGTAATAAACAATTGCGCAGATTTAAGCATGTAGTATATTGCGTAAGTAGAGTAGGCGAGATAGGACGATGCAACACACATAGCGAGTGAGCGAGGCAGCTGTACAACGCTGTCTTCATCATATATGTGTCATCAAAAATTAGCTCTGCGCAGCTACTTGCAGCCAACTTCAGAGGGACAAATATCCGTTCTGACTAACATAACTTAAAACTCTTCATTATCTATTATTATTGACGCAAAAATACGGTAATAATTAGGAATACTTATTTCCTAATTAATACCATATTTTTGCAAAAATATGGTAATAATTAGGAATATTTCCTGATAATTTTACGTTAGTGTCCAGATATCTAACGAAGCATTCGCGGGTTCTTTCCTAACAGCGGGCAAAACCGTGGGGTGTAGCTAGTATAAATACAAAAGTATTCCAGCGTTTTAATACGGAATATTTTAATTAGAGCGTATCAATACAATGTCGAATGTGCTGATACAATATTAAACAACAAGTTTATCGCCACAAAACAACAAAATACAAAACTAGACCTGCATATACGCGTTTCTTGAGAAGCGGTGACCGTCATTTTTGTCGTTCTTAAAACATAATAATAATAATATATTATTATTGGGTGCAAATGAAGAACCAAACTAGTGAATCAGTTGAACAATCTGGACTGTATGCAAACAATATACAAATAACGTCAACGTCTAAAGTTTTAGATAGATATTTAAAGTTGGTTCCTAAACTACACGATTATTTACCGTGTCTATGATGTTAAAAAATATAGATACGTTACAAGCTTGTGGAAATTGAAATATCCAAACGATCTTATTAGCACAGTTTTTACTCCAGTTTGCGTCAAACAGAGCGAAGTTGTTGTCAGTGACAGTCACATTATTCCGATTCGAATTTTAAATTTAGATACTATAAACATAACGTACCTATTAATTTATTTAATATCACTGTTCCCATGTCAATATGAATCCTTTTAAAAACCAGAAGTATCTTTGAACCGAATGACACTTTGATAAATCGTGTCTTTCAAATTACGGCCGTATTAATATCGGCAAAAGGTTTCTCAGAATTCAGTATTTAACATTTTGCCTACCCAAACAGCACATTTACACATAATCAAAGGATATTCTTTATTTTTACGATACGGAGTGTGAAACTGGCTAATGATGATCGGGAGACCTGACGTTTCACCTACGCAGGAGATTATCATTTGGAGATGATTAATATTCTGTTTAAATAAAAAAAACCTTTGAATATAATTTCAAGTTTTAAGTTTAAGTTTGTGTAATAATAATTTGTTGTATGGATTAATTATGATCTGAAATAAATGAATAATAATAATTTCAACTGTACAGTTAAACGGCCCGTAAGTGACCGCCAGTAGCATTTTCATCTGAGCGCTTCCGTGCTTCGGAGGGCACGTAAAAGTGTCGGTCCCGGCTATTTAAGTAGCCATGACGGAGTCCTTAAGGCGGCCTAAAACTCCGTCACCAGAGTTGGCCACTGACTCATACGAACTTATTTACTGTACAGTTGTGTGAGCAATAACTCATACGACTCAATAAACAATAAAAAATAGTCTCCACTGATGACTTGAGGGATTTGTTTTCAGGCCTGACATTTTATTTAGATTTAACGAACTTTATTCTCATAAAAACACAATGGTTTACTTAAAATGAGATGCATAATAGCTTAATCTTAAGGTAATTCTTATCTAGCCTCTGGGACTTATTATGACGTACTAAACAATGCACTTAGAAATTTTAGCAGATTTAATTAATAAAAAAACAAAAAATTACCATTTAGTGTTACACACTTATGGTAATTTTTTTGTTTTTTTTAAGTATTCTTTTTTATGCTTTTTTGTATTTTTTAATAACTTTTTTCTATTCCATCTTTTGAGTATCATTAAACTCATTTTAAGTACCACATAGTCTTTCTATTTAAAAAAAAAAAACAAAAAAAAACAGTGGCAGTCCAGGAGTGCCGGCAGAAGTGAAAACTTGAACGGTCCTAAACCGGACAAATAGCCCGGAGTTGAGCAGTCACGTGACCTTTTCGAGTCGAATCCATGAATATTTTCTCATATCAAAACTGCCAAACGTGCCGAAATAAGTTTTCCCTTAAAAAAAATATAATCATAAAACTCACAGATTAGTCGGCTTTATCACAAGACTAAGGTCGTTTAAGTGAGGTTTTTCATATTTATCCGATATAAAAAATATCTTGTTAGTATTTTGTCTTCAAATATAAAACTGAATCAAATTGGTTTAATTAAATTTTAAATGGGATTAAATTTCTTCATATTTTACAAATGCATTTTTGAAACTCATCTAAATACAGTAGTTAGAAGCGAAATAAAAAATAAACTGTCAAAAACGCCGCGTTTTCCTTGGGTAATTGAATTTTGTTTACAACACTCAGTTTTATGACATGAAAATTAATTCTTGTCGGGGAACATAACCATCGGCGGTTGGGTAAAAAGTAATTTGCTCCGACTAGGCATTACATTTTCATTATCTGTAAACACAGTGTTTTAGCAGCTGTAAAAGGTATATTAACTACCTACCGAAACTGTAATTATAAGATTACGAGTTAACATCGTAGTTTTCAAAATGGCGTATGAACGCCATTTTGATCTTTAGTTCTTAAATTCTTCGTTGGTTTGATGAGTTCTTCGTTGAGTTTTCTTGATCTTTTAAGTTTACAGATCTACAGTTTTATTTAGTTGGGTTTAGGTACTCTTCAAGCTAGGTTATTCTACTGTTATTCTTCCAATTTGACGACAACCACGAAGAAAATAGTTACTAATGTACGTTCACTAAATTGGTCCTCATACTGACCGCTATATAACGTTGGTCGCTTTTCGAAGGTTTTGATATTCTCTTATGTCACAAGTTTCGCTCGTAGCACCAGGACCGTATTCAATTGAAACTTAAAATAATTGTTTTCCTGTCACGCACAATTGACCTAAAATAAAAGATTTTTGGTGCGCAAAACTGCAAAAACTCCTACATTGATACCTTCAGCTGCTTTACAATATAAAAGTTAACAGACATCAGGAATCTCAGAGACTTTTAAATTCAAATTAAAATTCGTTTATTTCTTTCATGTTGTTAGGTACATACAATGTTCTTTGCTAATATTTACAAACTTGAGCCCGGGTGGGATCATGTTGGGTGCCAAAATAACGTTTTATCACTAGGTGGTACAATTTTAGCGCCTTTTAGACCTCTTTGTTGATCTTCATACAATATATCTGAACATGGCTTGTGAGCTGTTCTGATGATGGAGCCAAGAACTGTACAATGAAAATCAGTGTGAATAACAGTATAATATCCATGCTCATATGCTTCAGCTCACGGTCACCTATAAAAAGCTTTAGCTATTAAAAATCATTTTAAAAAATACGTAAACGCAAAAAAATACGTTAAAACGTAAACGTAAAAAAATGAATCACCTGTGATACATTTAAAAAAAATGAATCACCTGTGATACATTTTTTTAACGTATTTTTTAAGTAGAATAATTCTACTTATTAGTCTATTGTTTGTTTATGTCTGATTTGTTTTCTGGTTCTTGAATTTATAATGTCATATTCCGCGACTAAAATTAAATAAAAAGCAATAGCAACGGTAATTGACACAGTGACATTAAAACTCATATAAGTCATACAAGACTTTGTAATTACGGAGCTGGTAGCACGGGCCAGCAATTTGGCGAACATCGTCAGCTTTACAGCATGGCTCAGATACGAAGTAACATCAGCTACTCGTATGTCATACAAAAAAAAATACAAAATCCTGACACACAACTTTCACCTCATTCACTCTCATTACATTCTTCATACATGCTCGTCGGTTTAGGGTACTTTTGACCTGGCCCTTCTCCAAAATGTCGCCAATTTGATCCAAGAAGGTTCGCCTAGGCCTTCCCCTTCCAACTGTCCCATGCACACTCGCCTCATACACTTGCTTTGTCAAACGGCTGTCATCCATCCTCTCTACATGCCCAAACCATCTTAACATACCTTTCTCGATCCTCAACACTACATCTTCTTTCACTCCACACTGTTCTCTTATCACACTATTTCCCATAGCTTGTACACTTAGTTATTTAAGTCCTATGTATTGAATTTATTTATTAATGTGTTACACATATGATAAAAAAGCTATTATATTCTATTCTTTTCTATGCTGTTTAATAAAAAAATCAAACACTGCCTTGATTAATCGATTAGTTTGAGCACGACTTAGGTAGCAAGCGGAGCTTGTCAAATAAAAAGTACTATTTTCTTGTTCTAGTTACATTTCAAGAGGAACTCTGTGTATAAGTTACCGCAACACCCAGACTCGTAACAAATATCCACAGATCATAAAAAAATTTATCACCGCTCACAAATTGAACTCACTACTTGCGTCTCAACCGAGCTACAGACTGCCGCGCAATCGAAAGCATCAAAAGCTGGACTTGTATCCGCGGTTTTTTAGTGCCATGATATTGAATTGATTCAGGCGTGACTTTGCGGAAGTCCATAGTAAGATATTAAAAATGGTAAGGAAATATATAGTAACAATCCGCTAATCTATTCTCAAACAAACTGTGTGGGTGGATTGGTACTATATATTTCCTTACCATTTTTAATATCTTAGTGCCATGATAAAAAAGTCACGTGATAGAGTATTAATATGTCAGGATATGACAACTGCCTAATGTTCCTTACAGATTAATATTAAAAATGGTAAGGAAATATATAGTAACAATCAAACAAAGGTTTCTTAAAACTAGTACTCACCCTAAAGCCACCCAACCACCCACTAACCTCTGCCAAGCCTCCTACAACTTAGGCTCGGCAATCTGGAACCGTGAGCAGCACCGGGGCGCAAGCAAAAGAACACCTTCATTTGATTTCGACACGTGTTTCGCCCCTCCACGGGGCATCCTCAGGAATAAACTTGACTACTTCCGTGCAAACGCAGACGTCTTGGTGCTGCTCACGGTTCCAGATTGCCGAGCCTAAGTTGTAGGAGGCTTGGCAGAGGTTAGTGGGTGGTTGGGTGGCTTTAGGGTGAGTACTAGTTTTAAGAAACCTTTGTTTGAGAATAGATTAGCGGATTGTTACTATATATTTCCTTACCATTTTTAATATCTTACAATGGACTTCCGCAAAGTCACGCCTGAATCAATTCAATATTACAGATTAATGTAAAGATTTAAAGCTGTTTCTTGCTGTGACTTCGACTATGATCTTACTGTACACCGATACTCCGTCACGGTTGCTCTAATTACCAATTATTATGTAAATTGTGCAGGACTTGTCGCCAATTCACGCTGATAAATCGAGTAAAACCTTCGATAATTTCGCTCGTCAAATACTGTTATGATCGGAATGTGTATAATGAAGAATTTTCTATTTTTAAGAGGCGCCTATATTATAAGCGAAGAGAGGCCTATGCCCAGCAGTGGGATGAAAAAGGCTACGGATTATAAATAAATAAGAGCTTTATAACAGGTATATAATTATGGTTTATAAATTGAGCATGTTTGTATGCCACCGTCCTTTCCATGTAATTTTCTATCCTATCCATCCAAAGGTTACCTGGAAGAAATCGCTTTCAGCGATAAGGCCGCCCATTGTTGCACATTAATTAAGAACTGTTTTTGTTACTATTGTGTTTCTTTCTTTTTGGTGTACAATAAAGTAATATTCTATTCTATTCTATTCTTTATTGAGGACACAATGATGAAATGATGCTGATGAGGCGCAGGATTGTTGAAGTCTATAATTAATGATTATTCGGGTGATTTGCCTATCTTTTGTCTATAGACTGGCCAAAAGAAATGTTTTGAGATCGTGGTACGTACCTATGTACGTGTTGTTTGTTTTTTATTCAGTGAATATGAAAAATAATTTATTTCCTTAGCAAAAAATAGAGGTTTTAGGTTTAGGGACACAATAATTCATAAATCAACATCATACAGGGTGTAAAAAGACGTCTACCGAAGCCGAAAGGGGTAGGTACAGCATCCCAACACACAACCAAATCCAAAAGGATTTTCCGAAAAAATCATTATATCCGGAGAAAACAGCGTTTGAAGAGTGCTGTTTGCGTATGTTCTGGGCGCATTATTTTACGTAGATAGCTGGATTTCGAGTTTTAATTGTTTTTTTCTTTTTAAATGAAATTATTAGGTAGGTATGGTCTTATTAATGTCGTACTAGTAGTAAATAACCGAAAATAACATAGCATGACAAAGCTAAGTCAAAAAATTTTTTTGCGTTTTTTTTCGCTAAATATGTTTCGAATCATGGTCTGATTGCAACCCCTCAGTTTTCAGTAGCAGTCTTTTTACACCCTGTATAACTGTCCTTATTCCAAACATGTTTTCTATTTATCTCTATCAATCAATATTATCTTACTTTCAAGTTTTTTAACATACATTTTTTCTCGTATCTATACAAAAAATAAATCAAAAGAATCTAACTAAAACCTTTTCGCATAACACGCTTCAAAGTAATTCTGAAAGCTCTTATCTAGCATCGCTATGATCTGCTAAAACTCCTAGAAAAAAAACATAGAATACTTCCAATTAACCCTAATAATAGCCCTCGGGCAGCCAGCGCGATTAAAAAGACAAATTCCTATGGAGCACAATAGCAGGTTCGCCATGGTATAATACACAGCAGAGATGGATTTAGGTTATCTAGATGGGATGCTAGCTTTGATAATTCATTTATATGTGCTTTTTCCGTTGGCTTGGACATGTCCATCGCATGGACCCATCTCGTTTGCCCAGGCAAACACTACTGGCCAAAATTGCCGATACTAAAAGACCTGTCGGCCGGCCTAAATTGCGTTTTAACGAAAGCGCAAAACATCATCATCTCATCATCATCATCTCCCTGCCCTTTTCCCACATTATGTGGGGTCGGCACAACATGTGTTCTTCTTCCATTCTCCTCTATCAGCCGTCATCTCAACACTCACCCCTTTCTTACTCATGTCATCCTTCACACAATCCATCCATCTTTTCTTTGGCCTACCTCTACTCGTAAATCCATCAACATTCATACCAAGTACTCTTCTAGTTACATGACATTCTTCCCTTCTCATTACATGCCCATACCATGCTAGCCTGTTGCTCCTCATCTTTTCATTCACTGGCGCCACTTTCACACTTCCTCTTATGTACTCATTCCTTACTCTGTCCATTCGCGTCACTCCACACATCCATCTCAGCATTCGCATCTCAGCCACGTGCACCTTTTGTTCATCCGTCCCTTTTGTTGCCCAACACTCAGACCCATACAATACGACAGGTCTTACGATCGTCTTGTATATTTTCCCCTTAAGCTTAAGGGGCATACGTGGATCGCAAATTGTTCCGGAGACCTGTCGCC
This sequence comes from Epirrhoe alternata, assembly GCA_963565295.1. Classification (NCBI taxonomy): domain Eukaryota; kingdom Metazoa; phylum Arthropoda; class Insecta; order Lepidoptera; family Geometridae; genus Epirrhoe; species Epirrhoe alternata. The sequence goes on along the minus strand of OY751381.1, from coordinate 1,787,159 downwards.
ATTTCATCCATCCCGCATTTATTCGACTTCTTACATCCTTCTCTATCTCACCATCATTCTGTACAACTGAACCGAGATACCGAAAATCGGAACAGACTGGTAGGTATACACCATCTAAGGCAATATGGGCAAAACTGGATGGACCACCAAAGTCGCAGAACATGTGCTCGGTTTTTGTCCTGCTTATCTTCAGTCCGACACTCTCCAGTTTGCCCTGCCATTTTCCCAGTCTGTTCTGGACCTCGGTTGCGTCTTCTCCGATGAGAACAATGTCGTCGGCAAAAAGCATGCACCAGGGTGCTTCCTCCTGTATGTCCGATGTCAGAGCATCCATTATCAGGAGGAACAAATAAGGGCTTAAAGCCGACCCCTGGTGCAAACCTACAGCCACATTGAACTCACCAGTGACGCCAGCTTCGGACCGAACACGGGTACAAGGTCGACTGTACATGGCCCTTACAAGCTGCAGGTACTTCACAGGCACTCCTTTCTCTTTCATTGCCCACCACAGAACCTTTCGGGGAACCCTATCGTATGCCTTCTCGAGGTCTATAAACACCATGTGCAAGTTCCTGTGCACACACCGGTACTTCTCGCACAGTTGGCGGATGGCAAATATGGCGTCTGTTGTTCCTCTTCCAGGCATAAATCCAAATTGGTTCTGTGATACCTCACTCTCTTCTCTCATTCTTCTCGCTATCACTTTATCCCAAACTTTCATACTATGCGACATGAGCTTAATTCCTCGATAGTTGTTGCAGTCCTGTACATCACCCTTGTTTTTAAAGATGGGCACCAGAGAACTGTTGCACCATTCGTCCGGGATCGCCTCTTCTTGCAACAACTTATTAAAGAATAAGGTCAGCCACTTCCATCCATCCGCTTTCAAAAACTTCCATACTTCCACTGGAATTCCATCAGGGCCAACTGCTTTACCATTCTTCATATCTTGCACGGCTTTCTTAACTTCATTCATACAAATATCTTTCACGACACCAGTATTTACTGGCACATCTTCTAACACTCCACTCCACATATTTTCTTCATTCATCAGCTTTTCAAAATACCTTTTCCATCTTTCTTTTATGTCCTCGTCATTCGTCAAAATCTTTCCCGCTTCGTCTTTAATACATTTTACATGCACAATATCCCTTGCATTCTTTTCTCTTTCTTTGGCTATTCTATACAGGTCTTTCTGTCCGTTGGGGCTTTCTAATGAGTGGTATAGCTTGTCTTGCACCTTTGCCCTTGCAACAGCGACTACTTTCTTAGCCTTTCTTTTACACTCAATGTACACACTTCTTTTCATCTCTTTCAGTTCATCATCACCACTTTCAACGTTCTTCCATTCTTTAAATGCACACTTTTTATCTTTCAAAACCTTCTGTACTTCATCATTCCACCACCACGTGTCCCTATCTATCTTTCCTTTGCCTTTCGATTCCCCGAACACATCCCTTGCCACATCCCGAATACACGTCGCCATTTCATTCCAACATTCATTCACTGACATATCCTCTAAATCCGTCATTTCTATCATTCTATCTACAACTCGTTTCCGAAATTCTTCCGCACACTCCTTATTTTCCAATTGGTGCCATTTGATTTTGGGAGGGGGCTTCGCCTGTTTCGTCACTTTTTTGATTTTTAATTTTACTTCTAAGACCAGTAATCGATGTTGGGAGACCAAGCTTTCACCCGGTATGACTTTGCAGTCTTTCACTGTGTTAATATGGTTTCTCTTTAGAAGAAAATAATCAATCTGCGTAGAATGGTTACCGCTTTTGTATGTGATAAGATGCTGGTCTGATTTTTTGAAAAATGTGTTGGCAATAGCCAAGTCAAATGCAGACGCAGCTTGTAACAGGGCTTCTCCATCTTTGTTCCTGGTTCCAAAGCCCAACCCTCCATGCACTCTCTCATACCCTCCATTCATACATCCCACATGTCCATTAAAATCTCCACCAATATAAATTTCCTCATTATCAGGTATTTCCATAAACATTCTATCAAAATCCTCCCAAAACTTATCTTTCACAGAATCATCACTTCCGCTCTGAGGTCCATACACACTTACAACATTAAGCACTACATCTTCCAACACTAATTTTACAACTATCATTCTATCATTCACTCTCTTAACATCCGTCACACACTTTTTCAACTCACTATCCAATACGATCCCAACACCATTCCTCTTTCCATCACTTCCACAATAATAAAATTTATAACCCACTCCAATCTCTCTGGCTTTCGCAAAACGCGAAGTAAAAAAGTAAAAAGTAAAAATATTTATTTAAAGCAAAACATAGACATTGTGTGTGGATAACAAATCGATAGACGTTATGAAAGATGCACTACATAATGCTGACAGCAAAACTCTTATGTGTTAACGACGGACCTCACACTAGGCTGAGCCTGTATCGTGAGGACCAAGCTGACGAAACACTCTAACTGGGAGAGTGAAGCCGAAGATCGTGATGCCTGGAGAAAAACCGTGGCTGACCGTGTTGTCACTCACGATAACGCTTGGCTCGGCCAGTTGGCACAACGACAACAACGAGCCCCAAACCCCGCAACGAGAGCATCTCTATCATCAATGAACCAGGAATCATCCATCAACTACTTGGAGTAGTACCTAGACCTACTAATTTTAGTCCTGCCAAAAATGTTGATCGTGTCCGTTCTTGAGCAAATAGGCCGGATTTTTTTTTATATCATCGACTAAACGCACTTTTGAACTACATAATTTATTTAAGGCTCTGCTTAGCCTCCACTCTTTCAAGGTAACTAGAGAAGATTTTGATCATTTCAGTCCGGATATGTTATTGTTTTTTAGGCCCGTCTTATCTATATATATAAAAGAAAGTCGTGTTAGTTACACCACTTATAACTCAAGAACCGCTGACCAGATTAAGCTGAAATTTGGCATGGATAAAGATTATACCCCAGGGACGGACATAGGCTACTTTTTTTTTTAAATAATCATAAGGGGGCTTGAAAATAAGGGTTGCAAGTTTGTATGGGAAAAAAAGTTAAGCAACCCTGGGCGCCGCCATAAAGATGATGGGTGACCGCCCGGGGCCACTTTTTGCACGCCAGATTTTTTTTATTTTTTTTTATTTTGCACGATAAATGATTTTAAAATTAATGATAAACATGTAACATGTACCATTCCCATTCATCAAAACATCCGAACTTTTTAAACTTTCGTGATTTGGAGATATAATTCTTATTTTAAACAGGGTAAGTATAAGTACCTATAAATCACGAAGGTACCTATTGTTATTCTTTCTTTTTTCCGACGTTTAGGACGCTGTAAAACGTCGGAAAAAAGGGTAGGATAAAGGTACGTGATAAATACCCGGTTAAAAATAAGAATGTATCCGAAGTTATGATTTTCCTTGACTTTGGTTAGAACGCCATCTATATCGCAGAGTTTTCGATTCTTTTTGTTGGTTTTCAAGTAATTACCTAATGTTATTTTATTTTGCTACCTTGCGCGGGTTTCAGGAACCAGCTAGAAACTAAAATATTTTTTTTTTGGCGTTTATTTTACCTGGTAATTTAGAAGTTTCAGTTGTAACGCAAGTAGATGGCGCTGCTAATTTTGACCGATTTCTAGATCGCGCTATCGTTGCGTTTTTGCAAAGTTTACCTTAGCTCAAAATTTCTTAGCTCATTTCGTTTGAATAATTATTTCAAAGTTCGCTTTTTCTTTTGGTTGGTGTTTGGATTTTTGGATATTATTTACGTTGATTGAAGTCTGTCTGTCTGTTGAACATTATAAAAGATACTAGCTGACCCGCGCAACTTCGTCTGCGCAATATTAGGAACAAAGTACAGGAGTTTTGAGTGAATCGAGAGTATAATCATATTTTTTTTATATTTATGTTTCTCTCAAAAATCCAATAATAGATAGAGGTAGGTAGGTTATTATTATTTATTAAGATTTTAAGATAAGATTTTCCCTACCTCTATCTATTATGGGATTCTTGAGAGAAACATAAATATAAAAAAAATATTATTATTATATCAAGCGACGGAGTTTTATATTTTGTATATACCTACTCTCGATTCACTCAAAACTCCTCTACTTTGTTCCAAATAATGCGCAGACGAAGTTGCGCGGGTCAGCTAGTTTATCTTAAAACTAGAGATAAGATTTTAAAATCGGCAAACGAGTAATGACCGAATGATTATCAGACAAATACCCATCTTCACTCTTTTGCATTGCCCTTTCCAAAATCACGTCAACAGTCGCTACATTACGCTTTTAAGTACTTACCTACAACCAAGATGTAATTTTAAACGAGAATGTTACTCTAATTAAACAATTTTAGCCCCAGATTTTAACCTTATCCTAGATGAGACCCTACATCGAATCCAGTTTTAATAGACCACGACCGGTAGCTCCATACTAAGCGAGAGATATGATTAACACAAAGGCGATACCTACATAATAAGCGATATTCGGACCAGTCCGCCTCTGACGTGAATCATGGAGTAGGAAAACTGGAAGTGGTAGTAAGATAAAGTAATACCATCCTGGCAAATGAAGATAACAATACTAGAAAATTTAAGTACCAGCTAATTCCAGGTTTCGCAGTTTTGTGTCATCTGTCGTATTGTCAGACCCTCAAGATTCCTCAAGGATCCTGATGTTACCTAGGACAAAACATATACAGGATGTAAAAAGACGTCTACCGAAGCCGAAAGGGGTAGGTACAGCATCACAACACACACAACAGGATTTTCCGAAATAATCATTATATCCGGAGAAAGCAGCGTTTGAAGATTACTATTTGCGTATGTTTTGGGCGCGTTTTTTACGTAGGTGGCTGGATTTTGAGTTTAAACTGTTTTTTTTCTTTTATAAATGAAATTATAAGGCAGGTATGGTCTTATTATGTTGTACTAGTAGTAAATAACCGAAAATAACAAATTTTTTCAAACAACAAGTCAAATTTTTTTTTTGCGTTTTTTTTTTTCGCTAAATTTGTTTAGAATCATGGTCTGATTGCAACCCCTCAGTTTTCGGTAGTTGTCTTTTTACCCCCTGTATATTAAATTATTTTTTTTTTATTATACGTGTCTATACCTACATTTTGTGCATTATACTCATAGATAGCGATAACTTTGTGACTTGATTTCATAATTGTAGCACATCATCTCAAAATGCCCCTTTTCCCCTTTCATGCCCCATCTTACTAAACAGGTTTAGATCATTACATTACGGGGTAATGCTCGGTCGCGACAAACGTACACTTCAAATGCCCTAAAGCGGGACACCTTGTCCCGTCCGTTTATGGGGTAATTGTGATATTCAGAGAACATGTCCCTTATGCCACAGATGCTTAGTAGTATGTACAAAATACAACACCCAGTGTTTCACTCCTTTTGGTAATCCACAGAACTGCAACGTTTTGTTACGTAAACAAAATATACAGGAGTAATCCCCATCTTCTTGCTCCACCTAGAGAGAGCCTAGGTGGAGCACGGGTCCGTCCCTGTAACCCTGCGTCTTACGTGGGCGATCTTGACGCGTACGCTAAGCGGCGCGGTGCTGCGCGGAAACAACAAACAGTCGATTTACTATTCAAGTGTCCTACATGACCGGTGCGCAGCGGCGCGGCGCATATTGAATCGAACGCAGAACTTTCGCGAATTTTGACACTATGCATGATTTGACGTTAACTATGTAAGACGATTCGCATGCATGGTATCGCGTCGCTTCGCTTCGCAATCGCGTTCGCGTCAAGTCGCAAGACGCAGGGTAATCGGGGGTCTTCAAACATTTTAATATAATATTAGAAAACTAGCGCTCCGCACTCACGTTTCAAAAGGAAAGGAATATTGATGATTTTGATACTTATAAACTTTTTTTATTTACAGGAACTAAGCTACTACAATATGTACATAAAATTACAAAATACAACAGAATCAGTCAAGCTATCTAAGGATCGTCGTAAAAACGGTCTATAGATAGCTCAACTGATCCAGGTCACTGCCAGTCGGAAGCGTGCCCAAAACAATGGCGGCATTGCCACGCTATACTTATTACTTTATTTAGATAACATAACTATTTTGGTCAGAATTTGAATTTCATAGTTGGACATAAAGACATAAGTTTCTAAAATTGAGTTGATATTGAGTCCAACGCCAGGACAACTATTAAAAAATTCTCTCAGTTCACCAAAAGTTTACACATTGATGAACGAAACTGAATGAAAACTAACATTGGATCGGCGTGTGCGAAGACGATAAGACGGCTTTTTAGCAAAGCATAATTGGCAAACACGTGACTGACCATTATAATCAGCTGCCAGCAATTTCTGTATCGACAAGAGAGTGAGTAAATAATTTAAAACGTCAACTTATTTACCGGTTTTTTTATTTGTACGCACGAGCTCAGGTGTACGCAGACTTTGATGTTAACATGCTTGGTACATTGACTTATATGTCGCCGGCAGATCGATGAATTAGCCATTTCATGATATGCCTAGCTGGGCATATCGTTCAACGACGTTCACCTTCCTAACACCCAGCCATATCGTTTGTTTGTCGATTTGGCTAGCGATACTTAGATCATGATATGCCTACGTGAAATAGAACAAATTTATGGCGGAATATTTCATTTCTTCTGCCCGTCCTAACCTACGGTGCCCAATCTTGGTCACTAACCGATTCTCAAAAGTCCAAACTCGGGGTTTGCCAAAGAGCAATGGAACGCAGCATCCTAGGTGTGAAAAGAATCGACCGAATCCGGAACACCTGGGTGCGTTCAAAGACTGGTATTGCTGACGTGGGCGTAAAGGCTGCCAAGTTAATCAGTCATGGGAGTGGGCAGGTCATGTCACCCGCATGCACCCAGACAGGTGGGCCAAAGTGGTGACTGGTTGGATCCCGGTGGATGGCAGGCGACTCCGGGGCAGGCCTAAAAAGCGATGGCGCGATAACCTGGACGCCTTTGAAAAGGATTGGCGAAAAATCGCGAGGTTGTGGAAGGTGACGGGGGAGGCCTTTGCCCAGCAGTGGGACAGTTTAGGCTAATAAAAAAAAATCATTTCTGGCGCTTTGGGTGACGTATTTTTTCACTAACCTAACATAACCTAACCAACTAATTTCGATCTAAGTGAATTCATTGAACGATATGGAACATTTTCCCAAATGTTTTGGAGAATATTCCAAAGATCCTAATTATCTAATACCAAATCAATCATAAAAGCAACTTTGTCCTTTTTTAAATCTAGAAGTAGTTTTTGTATTGCCATGGCTGCGGGGTTCGTATCCAAATGATGTCCCACCTGATCATTTGCCCTTTGCGCCCTGCCACCTGCACAAAGGGAGACCTTATGGATGCCACGGAATTTAGCGTGATGGTGGCGGGGTTATACTCAACCTTCTAAACATTGATGTACCATTGACACGCAAGAATATAGTAGAAGTTGGATTGTGTGAGAGATGATTTATGAATGTGAAATTAGTGGATTCATAGTTAAAAATGATAAAGATTGCATAGAAAAAGGTCATCAAAAGATCCTTCCTTATTTTACAGACATAGAAGAATTATTTGTAAATTATCTATTAATTATTAGTATTCGTATAGGCGGCGATGGGCTTGCAACCTGTCACGTATGGAATACTAACTTCTGCAAGATGTGGGCATGTATCAAATATGTATTTGTACATGCCTCTGACTACCCCCTTAGACATCTTCAAAGGATCTGGAGTATAAAGATCTGAGAGAATGTCTACCGCGCCTTGGGGATACAGTCGTGACCCTGTTTACGTTTTTGTCTATGTCAGCTTCCTCACTAGGCACAGCCTGTATCGAGGAAGCTTTAGGGATAGGGGAGATTTCATGCTAGTTGAGGAATGATAGTGGAAAATACAATGTTGTGCCGACACCACTAACGTAAGATAAAAGCAAAAAGCCTTGTACGGGCTAAGTACGTGACTACGAGTCGTGGAACGCGTGAACGCGTACCCTAGAATGCGTAGTCCGTACGCAGCTGTAGAATGATGATGATCATCTTACCTCAAGTAAAATTGCTACGCTTCAAAAGTAAACTGTATCGGTAATATGTTTTGCTTATCAATAAACGAAACAAATAAAATAAATGACGCCAAGTAATTGAATCTCTGATCGGAGACAGCATTGGTTTGTGTCGCTATCGATATTGATGAACGAGATAGATATACAGATAATTCTTTATTGAATACACAAACACACAGCGAAAAAGATATACAGGGTGTAAAAAGACTGCTACCGAAAACTGAGGGGTTGCAATCAGACCATGATTCTAAACATATTTAGCGAAAAAAAACGCAAACATTTTTTTTGCCATAGCTTCGTCATGCTATGATATTTTCGGTTATTTACTACTAGTACAACATAATAAGACCATACCTACCTAATAATTTCATTTATAAAAGAAAAAAACAGTTAAAACTCAAAATCCAGCGATCTATGTAAAATAACGCGCCCAGAACATACGCAAACAGTACTCTTCAAACGCTGATTTCTCCGGATATAATGATATTTTCGGAAAATCCTTTTGGATTTGGTTGTGTGTTGGGATGCTGTACCTACCCCTTTCGGCTTCGGTAGACGTCTTTTTACACCCTGTATACATATAGATAATTCTTTATTGAATACACAAACACAGCGAAAAAGATATATAAGAAAAATACACTTTACTTATAGGTAGACAACTGGCGGCCTTATCGCTGAAAGCGATCTCTTCCAGGCATTTACGTGAGAAAAGCATTATAGGCATAAATGGCTAGAATGAGATGCCTGCAATGTAGATCATGTGGTACCTAAAGGTACCTAAAAAAACGCTATGTTAAATACCAAGTGAAAAAAATAATGATAATCATTTTTGAATTCACAAAAACCTACTAGGGACAATACAGAGACGCCCTCCGGCCAGGTGGAGTGACGATCTGCGAAAGGCTGCGGGCAGAAGCTGGATGCGTCGAGCTGAGGGCAGGGTGCAAGTGCGCTCATTAGGGGAGGCCTATGTACAGCATAGGATGACCAGGGACAATTACCAATATTATCTATGTTAATATACCCTAAATATCTAGATCTACCATTGATTTGTAGGGCCGTTTTTAAAACGTAGCAATTAGCATTTAAAACTACTGCTCAAGGATCTTAATCTTAAAACAACATTGTTTTTAACACCTTGGTGAAATACAATTTCAATAAAAACACACGCCTTTATTTAAATAACCAATCTACTTGCAAAATTATTATCAAGTGTTATTTTAATAAATTAATTATGGGTAGTGCGATGTCCATTTAGAAAACCAGATATGAAGACACAATCTTGAAGTGAATATACAAGATCTTTTAAATATGAACAAAATTATACATATTCCAAGTTTCGTCCCAACCGGCACTGTTTAGGCGAAAATATTTTTTATTTATTATAAATAAAAAATATAAAATATTTATTTATAATAAATAAAATATATTTTATTTATATTTTATTTATAATAAATAAAATATATTTTATTTATTATAAATAAAAAATATTTTTCTCCTAATGAAACGTTTGTGCCCTGCCGTCCTATTTCTGCTTCTTTAGTTTATTTTCCATCCAAAGGTTGCCTGGAAGGAATCGCTTTCAGCGATAAGGTCGCCCATTAAACTAAGAACTTGTAAAGGTTTTTGTTAATTTCTTGGTGTACAATAAAGTGTTCATTCGTTCATTCATTCAAACCAATAAATAAAGCCTTTATTCCCAAAATCATAAACTAATCTCTAACATAATAATATAATCACTTACCATTTCAATTATTCATGCATAACTATTAATACGTATTTATTATATGATTACACAATTTTAGTAGACGTATACACATTTTATCAATTGGGCACCCAAAAAAGAGAGTAGGCCTCCTCCGCAATGCCATTGGCAGCGTTCTTGTGCTAATCTAGTTCATGTCTTCCCAGCTATAAAGACTAAAATCTTACTAGAATCAGAGCAACATACACTGTTCAGGGTCTAGTTTTGTAGTATGATCCTTCGACGACCTCTGTGGCGCAGTGGGTAAAAGCCCGCTTGGGACGCAGAAGGTTGCGGGTTCGATCCCCGCCGCGGGATAAATGTTTGTATGATCTGCAAATATTTATCTCGGGTCTGGGTGTTACTATGTATAATATGTATGTATTTACAAACAAAATGTATATAAGTAGTATATCAGTTATCTGGTTCCCATAGTACAAGCTTTGCTTAGTTTGGGGCTAGATGATGCTGTGTGAAAATGTCCAGCATTATTATTATTATTATGATTATTCTTCAAAGCTTCCTTGGTATGCCAATATAAAGTGTTAACCCTTTTTGTGTGAACACTTTGTATAGGTCTCCGTCGTAGTACAAGTGCATACAAACAATACATTAATGCTTATAAAATTCCCCTCTAACCACACAAAGTCATACACCTAATGATGGGTATCCGCAAATTAAGGGCAAGTACACTCGCGACAAAAACTCGTCTGTCCGTCCAGAGGCGCTACCGAACTTAATTGGACTCCTGGTTATTGACTGAGTGCACCAATCATCGGCCAGTCGAAGGTCGAAGGCATTCTAGTATGACACGTAATGGCGATAACGAGCTACAAAACATTGTATTCTACATGTTTTTTTCGACTCTTGTTTGCAGTTAGAAAGCAAGTTGCATCTAGGTAGAGTTTCGTGGGAAAAATTTCACAAATATTATAAAAATTTTACTATAGTAAATAATGAATTTTTTATCATAATTTTCAAAAGCAAACAACCAATACATATTAATATAATTGTACGCTTTAGAGCATGTTTAATTTTTGCTAGCACATTTCCTTTCCATAAAAAAACATTCATAGATAGACATTTATGTGCTTTTTATCCTGCCATAATTTTATTACGTCTGGAAGACAAAGAAACTCATTTAAAAATGTTTTGACGGAAAGCTTTAGATCGTATTCACACAGGACTTTACCGCGTAATTTACATAATTACCTTCCTCTGAAACGATATTGCTTACGGTTATGATGTGAACGTTAAAATAAAAAAAATGGAGACTGGACAGTACTTTAGAGAAGACAAATGGACACACTGTGAGCGGGCGCAGGCGCGGATGGGGCCGTTTTTGTGTTACCGGACTATGGCGGGCACTGAAGGTGCCGAGGCACCTAGAGAGAAGTTACGACAACATGCGCAAGGGCACCTCTAATAGGTACGAGCTTGGGCTGTTGCTGGAGTGAAGTTACCTACCTAACTATCATGACTAGACGATATCACTTCGCCGTTGGCGATGGTGATATCGTCATGATCACCAAGAACGTTTCTTGGCCTTCTGATCGTGAAACGTTCCAGTCCGCGCGTTCTGGCCACACAAGCCTAGCCTTTTATTTGACACTTATTGTCTACGCCCGCACCTGCGCCCTCGTAGTGTGGACGACCACTAAGACTCACTTTAAGTCGCTATGTAGAGTAAGAACTAATAACTTTACAATAGAGGGTAGTTGTGAAAAATTTCTCAATTTCTTGATTGTAACTATGGCACTTTTGCCGTAGAGTTTACATTGAAGTTTCAAGAAAAACTTATACAACAACAAAATACTCATAAAGCCACGCGTCCACCAGGTCAGAGCTTACAGAGCGAAAGGATTTGATGCTTTGTATTGACTTCTATGATATATCATGCACTGTATCGGCATTGCTACCTATGCTCCGACTCAGTGGATGCTTTACTTGTGATCGGGATTTAAAAAGTTCTATAAATTTTAGTTGTTATAAATTATTAGTGATGTTGAACCCTATTTCTATTTCCATCGACTGCAGAGGCGAAGAGGTAGAATTGCAGAAAAAGTCGCGCCAAAACCGGTATTTTAAATTTTAATTGTATTGGAGGTCTATTGAAACTTTATTTGTGAAACGATTTAAGGTTTATTATAACTTGACAAATGACAAATGAGCTTTTACGTTTTATAAAAGGTGTTTTCATTATGCTTCGCATTAGCACAGTTTTCTCCTGGCATGTACTAGTATAATTTATATTAGGTATGCAAAGCGTTTTAGATAAACAAAATAAACAGATTTCGAGTAATTATCGCTGAATCACCACAGCTTGTTAAAAAATTCCAAGATAAAAATGTTGTCACTTTTCAAGTGTTAAACCACACTTAGGTATTTCATTGAGAAATGAAAAGTCTTATCAATTTTTATTCGATTCCGACGGGATTGAACCTGCAACCATTAGACGATCCTCCTATAGCTGGAGTGCCTTACCGCTCGGCCACGGAACCCTCAGTCGTCACAATCGAAATTATTGATAAGCTCATATTTATCGGTTAAGCACCGGTCAAAGCCATCAACACGTTTCACTCAATGAACTCATGCACATTCTCCGAAATTACATTCAGAATCAAATGACTGAGTGAAAGTTATGAGAAGACTTTTAATTTCTCAAATTCCAAGTTATCAAAGGTCTAAATTCGTTTTTTTAAAAGTATGTAAATAACACTAGCTCAGCAAAAGCGTTTCAAAGTGCAGTTTTAGTATCCTCAAAAACAGCAGTTGTCATTCATTAATGTACAATGCACGTCGCTTGATTGATGGTATTATTGTTCTAGAGCTACAATAGAAAGTGGATCTAGGAGCATTTGTTTTAAGTTTTTTCGATACTTTATAAGGCTTTTTAGACGTGTATGGGCGAAGTGTCTTTAACACTTGTGTAAACGCGGCTCCTTTCAACAAAAAACCTCCGATTTTGGACATGGCCAGATAAATCCAATTTTTACGTAATATGGACATGCCCAAAGCTAGAAAACACTTTTACTTTAATAGAATCTTCTTCCATCATATTTATGAGAAAATCTTATTTATAAAAGACATTATGTAAATTGTAATTTGGACATGCGTCTGACTACTTAGACATCTTCAAAGGATCTGGAATACATGAAGATCAGAAAGAATGTCTACCGCGCCTTGGACATACAGTCGTGACCCTGTTTGTTTTTTTTACTTGGTGTAACCCCAGGTGTAACTGACACTTTAAGCCAATGAAATAAGGCCCTTAAGCTGACCGCACATTTATCTGCGCCGTAGGCGCCGCAGTCGTTATTCTATACAAAAATACTGATGACGTCAGAAAATGCGGCTCGCTTCTGACATCAGCACAGAGAAATGGGATACTACTTACAGTAGTAACGCTCTTGCGTTATCTTCTCTTGCGCATTGCATCAGCATTTCTTCTATCGAATTGGCAGTTCGCGAATAAGTCTGCGCCCACCTTTATATAGAAAAGACGAAAAAGTTTATTGCGTCTTTTCTATTTAAAGGTGGGCGCAGACTTATCCGGTAAATTGTCATGCTAAAGAGAAAAAAAAGACGAAAATTTGTGAAGTAGCTAAGTAGTTTGTTTCGCATAAATCATTTATCGATTTGTTTTTAAATGATTTATTTCGTCCGTAAATCTTTTCCGTTTTAAAAAAGTGATTAAGAACCTAATTAACGAATTCGTTTCTTTAAGTAAAAAATCATGCAGTTTTGCTTAACAATAGCCATCGGTAGCTGTAAAACAAAACTTGAACTCCATTACTCATATCCAACTGTCTAATTGGAAATATGTTTCAGAAAACAGAAAAAAATACTAGCTTCCGCCCATAGCTTTGCCCGCGTAGTACCAACATCATAACCTGCTAGTCTAGGGCACGATTACATCTATTCCAAGTTTTTCGAAATCCGTCCTCTGGAACACACTTTCGCGTGATTGAAACACAAACATACTCACAAACTTTCAAATACATTATATTACTTTTCTGTCATTAAAACGAGATCAAATAAGAAAACGACTATTCCCTAGGACATGGTAGGCAGGATCCTTTGAAAAATCAGAGGGAAGTCACTTCCGTGTCCTCAATCCTCCCCTAATCCTTTAATAAGACATGTGTTATACTCGGAACATGCTCACATTTTGCAGAAACCCACATGCATCGCCTACTGTTTTTAGCTTTGACTTTTAAAAGCCTAGAATTCAGCCGCGCACTTGATGGTAATTTTAAAATGTTTCATCGGTCATAAGCATAACTTGTTGAAATGGCGCGTGGCTTCGGACGCCACGCTTGCAACCGGTCGCGATAAGCAATATCAACTTGCTTACTTTTTACTAAATAACTGGCTTGGTGTGAATCTGGCATACGAGCAAGGGTTCTATTTTTAGTGTTTTTACTTATTTTAAAAGTATGATTACGACTATATTAGCTTGGAAGTTCTAAGCGCCTTTATAGATGTCTAAGCGAGTAGGTAGAGAAACTTATCTGATGGTAGCTATGCTGACCAAATTGTGAATTCGAATCCTGGTCGTTAATCAACGAATTTTGCATATTTTTATGAGCATTAAATAAAAAAATCCCTCAAGAAAAAACTTTTTAAAATTGCAGACTTGTCTTGTCAAATGAGCTATTTACAGGGTGAAGGCGTCGTTTTAGATATTTATAATGTTTTTTTTATGGAAGAGCAAACGAGCAAGTGGCACACCTGATGGTAAGTGACCACCGCCCACAGACAACTGCAGATCAAGAGGCACTGCTGATGCTTTGAGGTAGGAATAGGCTCTTTTCTTGAATGTGTACTAAAATTCACCTGAGGTTTTCTTTTCTTCATTTCAAAAGGAACCCTAATCGAGGACTCTGCTATCACCGCTTCAAAATAAACCGCTCGTACATGCATTAATTAATATCATTCTACTCCCGTTTTAGCTCAAGAATTCAAGTTTTCGAAATAAATGTTGGATTAATCTGTATTTATTTGTATCTTCTTGAAAGGTGTGTATATCATTTATTTCTTAATAAGCGATGTGATAATCTGCTGGTTTAATTAAACAGTCTAGACACCTAGATCCCTTTGTTTAATATGTCTAAGACCCCTCGCAGACTACAGACTTTCTATCGGCCGATAGTTGAGACGGAATATACTTCGGCTCGTAATGAGTTATGGTGAAGTACAGCCCGTCTCAACTATCGGCCGATAGAAAGTCTGTAGTCTGCGAGAGGTCTAACTGCGGATGTTTGCTTGTTAAGATCTGCAGACTATTTTCATACTCGAATAAAGTGTAGTAAACATTTGAAGGAGGTAATAAATAAATAATACATGGAGATCCTTAATATTCTCTAAGAGGAAGGTCAGTGGTGAGATGACGAGCGACAGAGGAAAATGGAGAAGAGAAACATGTTGCGCCGACCCCAGTTAATGGGGTAAGGCCAGGAAGAAGAAGAAAAGTCAGCTCTCTCCCCTCTCAAATTGATGAACATATTGTTCATCAATTCGAGGGTGAGATTTTCAGCATCAATTTGTTATTTTATTTGGTTCTTTTTTTTCGTTGTGACACTATTTGTATCGAGACAGTGAGTACCTATAGGGTTTCGGCCGCACCGCAAATAAACAAAATCTGTACAGCTAACTTGACTAGTTATGATTTTGATTATAATAATAAATAAATAATGCTGGACTTTTCACACAGCATCATCTAGCCCCAAAGTAAGCAGAGCTTGTGTTATGGGTACTAAGATGACTGATATACTACTTATATACTTTTTGTTTGTATATAATAAAAAAATCACAAAAAAACTCATAACAATTATATAATAGGTATGCAAAACTATGTGGATAATTATTTTATTAAAAAATATACATAATATTATACCTACCAAAAAATATATAAAAATAAAAAAAATATTAAATAACATAAAACATCTACGAATTTACTTAGAAACACTTATTATACCAAAACAATAATAACATATTAAAACTTACTATTTAATTTATTTGCAAATATATTCTAGATAAACATAAAAAAAATATATATATATATATATAACCAGATTAGAAAACTTATACCGTACACAGTCACAAAATAAAATAAACAATCAGAAAGCACTCCATGCTAATAAACCGTTGTCTCTTCCAGTTACGCTTACTCCTTGTCGCCTGACGATCAACCCATTGTATTCATTGTATGTTCGAATCACTCGAGTTATCTAAAACTACCTGCATTTTTACTTTACTTGGCTACTTTTATACTATAAATTGTAACGTATGTATCTAAAGATATTATTATAAGTTACACATAGCATACCATTTAAAATCTTACATTAGTTTACTGCCTACTACTTACTAAGTTGTTTTTATCTAAGGAAATACCTACGATCAGCCCTAAAACTTTGTATTAAATATAATCTCATGTAAGTGAATTTGTAAATTCTTATGAGAAATAAATGCATCTTAAACCTGAAATACATATTATACATAGAAACACCCAGACCCGAGACAAATATTTGTAGATCATACAAACATTGGTCCCGCCGCGGGGATCGAACCCGCAACCTTTTGCGTCGCAGGCGAGCCTTCGCCCACTGCGCTACAGAGGTCGAGATAATATTGCAAGATAAACCATTAAAATTTCGCTTCTTATTTGTTTTACATATCTCTGTCAATTATAAACTGATAAAAAAAATATGTTAGTATTCATATGGATTAATTATTTTCCTGTTGAATTAATCTTGACTATTAATTTTCCACGTAGAACATTGAAGTCGGTTTTCTCTATAGATTTAATCGTATTATTTCTCATTTAAATACTTTGTAAGTGGCATCGACCCTTAGCAAGTTATTTTAGCGAGCTATGTACAAATAAATGGCATAAATAAAATATTAATTAGCGTTATCGCGTGCCGCATTAATAACCTGCAAGGTTTCTTTATTTGTGATCCAACTGATACACCCGGTATTCCAAAAGACCCTGGACACTCAACTCTGTACAACCCGGGTATTACCTATTTATAAAGACACCGCAACAAGCAGCCACATTAGAACCATTTTTCCTAGTTATACTCAATTCAAACGTTGTGATTTGGAATCTCAGAATCAGTTAATAAAAAATAACGTAGAAGGAAAACATCGTGAGGAAACCCGCAGCTTAGTCTACTCTACATTGACGTTGTCTTTTTTGTGCGTATTGACGTTGTCTTTCCTATGGGCAAGGCTGACTAAGCTGAGTTGCAGCCTTATTGTTAACTTGAAATCCATTCCCAGTTATCATCCCGTTTGAGCTCATCCAATCACACAATACGAAAATTACGATTAGTCGAGCTCAATTGAGATGTTATCTGGGAATCTATTTCAAGTTAGACAATAAGGCCCCTGGATGTTTTAGGTGCTGGACAAACCTATTTCATCATCTCAAACAACGTCCCAGGCTCTATTACAGTGTTCAGTTAAGTGTAGGCATAGGTTGCCTCCTCGTAGAACGCAATCTAGAACTCGACGGTCAGAAAGTCTCGATTGGCGCGGGGCGAATGTCGATTCTTTATGTAGTATTACTAAATATTCTCTGCCTTGGCTTAACAAAGTCAGACTTTAATAAAGGTGTGACATTTACAAGTAGCGCTCGTTGTAGAGTGGCACAAACTTATCCTGTCCGGTGGCCAAAAGTGGAACTAACAAATTTTACTTTTAAAAATTTCTGCTATCACCAAATGCGACAACAACGCCTCACTCATCGGATCAGCGAATTTTACTTTAAAATTTATTTTTCTGCTAACATCAAATGCGACAACAGCGCCTCACTCACATCAGATAAGTTTGTGGCACTAGAGATTGCTTAGTTCTCGTCAAGAAAAAAATATTTGCGTATGAACAGGAATAGAGTCATTGTCTCTGACTATTCTATGATCCAAGAGGTTCTACTGGTTTATTCGTTTTTTACTTTTAAACAAACGTCTTTTGTGAGCTGTTAGTAATGTTTCATATCCGTATAGAGTTAATGATACACCGGGGGCTGTTCTTAGATGTATCTGTACAATCAAAATATTCAGGGTCTCTGCATGTTGGCTTTTACCCCTTGCACGTCTATCAAAGGAAGGGGATACCATTGAGATGTTCATTGACAAACTTCCAATAATCATCATCTTCATATTCTTGCCCCTGTCCTACTCTATGTGGGTCGGCACAACATGTATTCCTCTTCCATTTCCCTCTATCAGCCGTCATCTCAGCACTCACTCCTTTCTTACTCATATCATCTTTCACACAATCCATCTTTTTTTCGGCCTACCTCCAGTATGTCCATCCACATTCATACCAAGTACTCTTCTGGTCACATGACTTTCTTTCCCTCTCATTGCATAAAAACTATGCTATAATAAAAACTATGCTCATCCCAGGTAAATAAATGTACGCGTACCAATTAAATTAGTTTTTTTCAAGATGCAACGTTACTTCAAGTGGGTGACCCGATCAAGTTCTTGCTGCCTGGAATCCTACGCGGTGAGGATCTGTCCATTCAGAAATTTGTTGACAGGCTATTAATTGCGCAGAGTAAAAACAGGAATAGCAGCTTCAGCTATGTGACTCATTCAAGGACTAAGCTGTCACTAGGTCTTGTTATAATTCATACAAGTGGTTGTGAAGGATTATAATTACTAATACTTTTACGAAAAGCGGGAAAAATCTTCAAAATTGTGTCATCTGCTGCCCAAATTACACATTTTTACTGAATTCATTTAAAATAGAAAAAAGAGATAGAAGGAGGAGAAACAAAAGATTGTTGTTCCATTGGTGAGTCCTCACGTTTTTTAATACCAAGAGACATGTAGTTTACCTACATTTTTCAGCATAAAATATGAGATAAAATATTTAAAAACTACTGTAAAAATACACAAAAAATAAATTGTTTCATAGCCACCTTCCAATACTCCAAAGAAAGCGATGGTCAAACCCGCAGTTTTCGTCTGCAAGTTTTTATAAATCGATTCGTTGCGATAAAAAGCCATTGATTGGAATCATTATAATATTAAACGAAAAAAGATGATGGGCAGCCTTAACGATTTAACTGGATACTTATGTTTTTGTCCCAATATTGGCGTGGACGTCGTGGGTAACAATTTATTGAGCAAAGCATTGTATAAAACCGTAATAAGGTTTCTCAAAAAGCAACAAGCGTGTTCTTATGTTCTTTGTAAAAACTGTGATGGTATTTTAGTTTACGTCGCTGTATTACATTTGCTCAGATCCTTTTTATTGATCGCTTCTATTATTACTTAGTGAAGGTAAATTTTTGGTTGTGTGAAAAGTTTTGCATAGTCTAAGAGCTATGTGATTTTATTTACGTTTTTAAGCGATCAATTCCGTGAAGAACCTGGGTAACCATCACTGATTGAGGAATACATTTTTTATGGTGTTTTTCCATCGTCGGAAATTGTATAAATTAAAGATTAGAAAAGAATTAGAAAAGAGCCTATTCCTACCTCAAGGGCCGGCAACGCATCTGCAGTGCCTCTTGATGCTGCAGTTGTCTGTGGGTGGTGGCAATCACTTACCATCAGATGTTCTACTTGCTCGTTACCCCCTCTTCTATAAAAAAAATAGAGTTCAAAAATTCAGAAGAACACGATGCCTCTGGCATACCATTCTTGCCTCTTGCCACAGAATATTAGCTCTTATTTCGTTGAGTTTGAGAAAACAAGAGGCAAGAATGGATGCTAGAATGAAATCGTGTAAACGTCCGCCTATTCTGATATACTCGTACAATGAAGAAGAGTAACATTTAATTCATTACATATAAATCTTGATCGGGTTTTATTTGAACCATTTGGTCCAGACCCTGGATCCGTGGGATTCCGGGGCCCACTGGGTCTTCAAAACTCTTTCAGGGCGTCTGGTCAAAGCGTCGCGTGATTCGAGAGCTGGCGATTTTTTGGCACCGAGAATCAGCATTGCAATTCAGCGTGGCAAATGCCGGAAGTATTTTGGTTAAGCTTCCGACTGGCAGTGACCTGGTTCAGTTGAGCTATCCATAGATCGTTTTTATGACGATCCCTAGATAGCTTGACTGATTCTATTTTATACCTATTGTTTTATGTATATATGTAAATAAATATAATCATTACTGACTCGTGATTTTACAGTAGTAATTATCCAATCAGGACCAACTTGTGTGGTCTTGATTTTGTCGTCAGATCATTAAAACGCACACTCAGCAATTAATATTTAATGTTGATTGAAAACCAAATAGTTTGGGCATCCGTTTGGGAAATAATTAATCACAGCGCTTTGTCAACTTAGATCAAGTTTTTCCAGAAACAGCATTACACAACTTCCCATAACGTTTTTATTTGTTTTTATGGTAAATGAAAATTATACTATAAAATACAAACAAAATTTTCATGTCACTTTTAAAGCTCGTGTTACTTTTCGATGCAAAACTTTACACACGATATTCTGGCATACCATTCTTTCCATGAGGCAAGATTTTACATTTTAGGCAAAAAGTAAGTTAGTGAAAAAAAAAGTAAGTTCGTATGGCCAACTCTGGTGACGGAGTTTTTAGCCGCCTTAAGGTCTCTGTCATGGTTTAACGACTTAAATAATTTAACGTGCCCTCCGAAGCACGGAAGCGCTCAGATGAAAACTTCGACGATCTATCAAGACGACTAAGCAAGCGCGACCACGAGCGCTTCAGTTAGGTTACTAACTGAAGCGCTCGTGGTCGCGCTCTGATAAGATCTTCAGATCTGTTAAGATCTGAAGGTTTTTTTATCCTGAGATAATAATTGATAATGAATGATAGGCCCCAAACCGTGTTTGTTGCCTATCATTCTTCACGGTATTGGTCGCAAAAGAACAGGAGTAAAATTAGTTCTAAGACTCATGGTCTAAGTGATCCCTGCGGTCCTACCGTATAAATGCTTTTTGGCTTTGACTTTGACATTAAGAGACGTTATTTTATTTATTTATTTTGTTTTTATTTCTTAGGAAAACAAACAGTAGGTACTTAATAACTACATAAAAAAATCAAGTTGAATATCTAGTTGACCATTAAACAGTTTTCACATTTAGATGCTAATTAGCTTACTTGTTTACAAGAAGAAGAAAAGTAAATAATAATTTTTATACTATCCCGGAAGAAGCAATTACTATACAGAAGAAATAATTCAAAACAAAAGTTAACAAATATTACAGATATAACAGATGAACAAAAAACAGAGAGTTAGGGAAACTCATCAAACCAGCGCTTATTTGCGTGTTTCTAAAAATGAGCAATTTTTGTTAGAGCTTTTAAAACCCTTTATGACGGCTTTTTTATAATGAAAAGAAAGTTGATTTTAAAAAATAATTAACATCTAGGGCCTCAAGGCCGCAAGCTCCCTAAAAATAATCAAAATCGTTACATATTCATTACCTAAAACCGGCCACGTGTGTACAGCTCCAGGCGAACCCAATGTAATCTATTATACCAGCGCTTTGTCATTATCACAATAAAAATATTTATTTATACTCGTAGATGTCGGATACAAAACTAATTCAGAAGCGAGATAGTTTAAGGATACAGTGTTTCATAAATTGTTAGAACACGTAGTGAAAGGGTTCGGCCAAACCTGCGCGACCAAAACGACTGCGAAGCGGGAGCGTTTGCCGCGCGGCGGATGCTACCCATTGTGCTATCCATACTTTATCTATGGCGCTTTGCACACCTACGCGACCACAATTACGCGAATATTTGTAATAATTGACACGAAATATACCTTCATCATCTCAGCCCGGTGTCACCCACTGCTGAGTATAGGCCTTCTTTCGATTTTCCCAAACTTTTCGGTCCTATGCGTCCCTGATCCAGGTTTTGCCCTCAACTTTTTCAATGTCATCGACTCAACGCGCTTTTGGTCGACCTCAAATATATCATCACGGGCATTTTCTCATATTTTCATTCATTTTTGTTTCGCGTTGCAGACGCTCCCGCAACGCGTCCCGCGTTACTGACGCGCAGGTTTGGCCGAACCTTTAAGGAGGATATGTAAAGCTATGGATGGATATACCGGTAGGGGTAGGCCTAAGAAAAGATGGATGAACTGTGTGAATGCGGATATGTTAGTGAAAGGAGTGAGTTCTGATATGACGAGTGATAGAGGGAAATGGAAGAAAGAAACATGTTGTGCCGACCCCACTTAGTGGGATAAGGGCAGGAAGAAGAAGATGTAAAGCTATGAAGATTGGAATAGGTAGGCAACCTTCTCCATAGCTACTACAAATTTTATTTTAATTCAGTTTAAGTTAAGGCGTTACACTGATTTTAACCCCTCAGAATTTTAAACGAGGTCTGAAATTTAAATAATTTTAAATTTCATAATAATAATAAATTTCATCTTTAGACCGCTTCGTGAGTCCTTAGCCGAATCTCACGGACTACGCGTTCGGCTTGCGCGAGTAAAATGACAAAATGTATACGATTTTGACGACTCGCGCGCGCTTAACGCGTGAACGCGTAGTCTGAACAAGGCTATAGGATTATACAGACACAAACAATTCTCATATTACAACACTTTAATGTGAACTAATATTTAACAACACCTACCTTTTATCAAACTATTTTCTTTTCGGTTTACTCTGTACACAAGAGTTGGAACATTAACATCTTAGTAAAACATTTTAATATAAATTAAAGTGAAATTAAAAAGTTTCACCTTAACAACTCATTTTATCAGATTCAAATGATGAAACGCCCGCGGCGCTACTAAAACAAACATCGCTATTGATTCTTCACAAAAAATACTATCAATATTATAAATAATGAATCGTTTGTTTGTTTGTGTGAGATTTACCACGCCTTTAACGGCCGATGCAATTTGGAAAACTTAAAGAAGGGAGTAGGTACTCATAGGATCAATCAAATAAATTCGCAGAAACTTTCGTTACTATACACCCCTATTTTTTTATTACCAAAAAATTTTTAAACATGGTCTCGGTGTCTGTTACTGATCACATTTATGTAGTTAAAACTCAAAAAAAGAGAAAAAAAATAATAACCTCAAAAGAAGACGAGACGAGTCAGAGATGGATTTATGATAGTTACTGTGGTTTTACTGACTGGAGATGATACGAGAACATAGTTCGAATGAGAGTCTGTACTCGATTGTTGTCTATAGTACTTATTTGTACAGTTTTCATTTGTACAGTTTTCATAAAATTTTATACGGTTTTGGTCGACTACAATCCTCGATAACTTTGTGATAGTTAAATAAAAAAAAGTTCTGACCATGCCATTATCATTTTCTGCATCTGCTGCAACTGTCCTTAAATTTTTTTTGGTAGTCATAAAATAGCGGTGTATACAGGGTTATTTGTAAAACACCGGTAACCTTTCAAGACTGTATTACTATCATTATAAGGAACAATTTCTTAAGATCTAAAAGAATCGCACACCACTAAGTCTGATCTTAGGCTTCTCTCGTTCAAAAACTTGCGAATTATTGTAACAATTTAATAACAAACTAAACATCACGTCACAGCATACAAACATAAATCATACTAAAGTTTTTTATAAATAAAAAATGGTTACGGTAGTACCTCACAAAAAATCAATCACTCCATACGTCCAACTATAATCGATCCAGAATCGAATATTAAAATCGATGCCTAACATGGTGTAACATCGATTTGGAAGTTCATTTAAATAAATTATAATGTGAGAACTGATATGTTAATCAGTATAAATAAAATTGTAAATTGAATAGATTGTTTTTGGTTAGATGTTAGATTCATTAAGAGACTGTTACACAAGGAGAGTTTCTCGCATGTAAGCGGCGAAAAATCGTATGCGATTATCCCTCGGCAAAACTCGCCATTCGAGTCTCGACTGCGATTGTTTACATTATGACAGAAAATCGTATTATTCAAGCGATTCTCGAATGCGAGTATGACAGAGAGGCTCGAAGCATTTGTTTACACTGCGAGCATATTATTGCTTAGAAGAAATCGCCGCTCGCATCCGAAAAACTCTCCTTGTAATAATATTATCAAGCAAGCAAGTTCGTATGAGTCAGTGGCCAACTCTGGTGACGGAGTTTTTAGGCCGCCTAAAGGCCTCCGTCATGGCTTAACGACTTAAATAGCCGGGACCGACAATTTAACGTGCCCTCCGAGGCACGGAAGCGCTCAGATGAAAATGCCACTGGCGGTCACCCATCAACTTACAGACCGTTTCGAACGTTGCTTAACTTCGACGATCTATCAAGAACGACTAAGCAAGCACGACCACGAGCGCTTCAATAATCCTATAAATATTATAAAGGCGAAAGTTTGTAAGTATGGATGTATGGATGTATGGATGTTTGTTACTCTTTCACGCAAAAACGGCTGGACCGATTTGGTTGAAATTTGGTATGTAGATAGGTGATACCCTGGATTAACACATAGGCTACTTTTTATCCCGATATTCCCGCGGGAACGGGACTTACGCGGGTGAAACCGCGGGGCGCAGCTAGTATTATCAATAATGTAGAATCACACATACGATTTTGTATTTTGCTTATTTTGCAATAAAAATCACATGCCTAGAATTATTCAATTAAAGTAATTTCAGTCAATTTATTTGTCCTAACAATATAGACCACAATTTATTACCCTTCTAAAAACCACAAGAAAAAAGTTGACACCAGCCTTTCCAGTGGGAACAGGGCTCTTATTAATAAATTAAAACAACACTTCTTAATTGAACCATGAAAACTTGTCATAATTTACAACGACATGTTTCAAGTCGCCAATTAAAATGCGTAGCACTTTATCTATTACAAATTGTTCCATAGCGGAACAGAGTTATAATGTTTTCGTTAAAATTTCTTGTTTCATTTTGTAATGTGGGTGGCATAATACGGAAAACACAATCTTGAGGGTAGGTCAAACCTATCTTTTTACAATTCTATTGGCTGCTGTAGAGTGACGCCTAGTTTTTGATTTTGAACGGCGACAAGTGGCCAGTCTGGTTCGACGTCTTACGGACTACACGCGCGCGCAATTATTCGTGTCTCCGCACAAGTGCCGTGTTAGTGATCCCAAACTCTTAAGATCTCCTTTTGAACCTTCATACAAAGACACACAATCTCAGAACCTGCAGTGACAGCACCCTATGGACCTAAGTTACGGGGATTTCTCAGTGCGATCAGGAGGCAAATCTTGGACCCGGCTAGATTGATGAGACCAAGGTTAGTTGCTCTATACTGCCGACTGAAACTCCCGTACATAGTTTTGATCCTTCGATCACGGATTTGATTCCTCCAGATTGTGTCGTCTTTATTGCCCCTTGCTACACTACGTGTACGTACTTTTTTTAGGAATTTTCCATTGCCATCTTTGTAACGCAAAATGGCGGACGATTCGGCTATCGAACAAGATATTTTCGAACGCGATATTATCTTGGAAGATCTTAAGAGAACGTTGCTTTTTTCTACTACTGATATTTTACAATTTAAATCACGATCATCCGATCTTATTTCTCAACAAAGGAAGTTTGGTAAACTTCAAGCTAAAATTGAAAAGGCTTTAATGAAGTTAAAAACTTTTAACAAAGAAGAACAGTTAAAAATTCGTAATGATTTTAGCGATTGTTATTACGCAATTCTTGTGCATGTAAATAAATTCAAAGAAGCTGATCAGGAAGGGAGACGTATGAGTCGGATCCCTACTCAATCGTTACCTCATGCGCAAAATCATTGCCTCAACAAATTGCCCACGTTGCCATTGCCAACTTTTAGTGGGGAATCTACCGATTGGCCCTCATATTACGATTTGTATCGTGCCGTTATCCACAACAATGATGCCTACACATCAGCAGAAAAGTTTAGGTATTTATTGTTAACATTAAAAAATGAACCTCATCATTTAATAAAATCAATTCCAATCACAGATGAAAATTATAGTGTCGCGTTAGACATACTTACGAATAGGTACGAGAACCGTAGGATCATTGCTTCGAAGCATTTAGATCGCATTCTTGATATCGAAAAGTGTGCTAACGAGTCGAATTTGAGTTTACGTAAACTAGTGAATGTTTACATGGAAAATATTAAAGCACTCGAAATGATGAACTTTCCTGTCCAAGAATGGAGTTTCATTTTGTTGAACATCTTACTACGTAAGATACCACATACAGTTCGTAAGCGCTTCGAGTTATCGCTCACTAAATCATCGGATATACCTTCCGTAGATGTACTTATAACGTTCTTGGAACAGGAGATTTCTACATTCGAAATTATGTCGAGTAACGATTCAAAAAGTGTTGAGGGTAGGTTCCGCGCAACCAGCGCGAATTCATACCGGGCCAGCAGCGGCGGTGGCGCCCCTGGCGGCGGTAGTTCGGGTTTCTCGAAAGCAAACGGTTTTGTACCGAGACAGACGTTTGCCGTTACAGAATGTTCCGATGTTCAAAATGACAAGCGTTGCATTTTGTGTAACGATTCGCACGTCTTAACAAAATGCTCAAAGTTTTTAAATATGTCTCCAAATGACAGACAGAAATTTGTAAAAAATAAAAATGTGTGCTACAATTGTTTACATGTAGGTCACGACTTAAGAGTTTGTAGGTCGAACTATTCATGTCAAACGTGCAATAAACGACATCATTCATTGCTGCATTTTGAAATTAAACCGATGAATTCGAATTCAGCATGCCCCGTCTCTTTCCCTCCTACGGAGGAACCTACGACTCCGGTCGATCCCGACCGCACCGCCATGCCAATGCAACCGACTAACGTGAATCATGCGATGCGCGAGAGTGGCGAGTCGTCCATTGCGCCGTTAGTTAGGAAATATACAGTTATGCTATCTACGGCAATCGTCAATGTATGCGTTGGTTCAACAAGTCATTCGGTTCGTTGTTTGATTGATACTGGTAGTCAGGCGAGTTTTATGACGGAGGCATGTTCGAAGCGCCTAGGTTTAACTTCTAGGTATGTTGGTATTCCTGTGTTTGGGATTGGGGAGGAGAAGCCGATTCAACCGAAAGGAATAGTTTCGTGTGTCGTTACTCCGCGTGGTTCGGAGCACCCAGCCGTCGCGGTCGAAGCTCTAATCTTGCCGAAATTGTTTTCGCAATTTCCAAAAATTCCTCTACCTATTGAAGCGTGGCCTCACATTCAAAATTTAAATTTAGCCGACCCCTATTTCAACGCGAATAATGCTCAGCCTGTTGAAATGTTGTTAGGTGCCGATGTACTTTCCCATGTTTTGCTGGGAAATATTGTTAAGGGTCGTCCTGATGCGCCGATTGCTATGAATAGCATTTTCGGATATTTATTGATGGGAAAAGCATTTTTCGATGTTAGTCCTACTCCGTCTCCACTCCAGGTGTGTCATAGCTCCTTTTTCGAGGACAGCGACCTCCAACGTTTTTGGGAGCTGGAGGCAGTTCCCGAGGAGAAAACTCTCACCCCCGACGAACGTCAATGTGAATCGATCTTCGAAAATACTCATTTACGTGATGATCAAGGTCGATATGTCGTGGCGCTTCCATTTAAAAATGCACCTATACTAGGTCAATCACGCGACATTGCTCTCGCTCGCTTTCGCAAGTTAGAATATCGCTTAGAACGCAATCCGTCCCTTAAAAAGGACTATCACGCGTGTCTTCAGGAGTATGTCGATTTAAATCAAATGGAACTTTGTGATCCTCCGTCTTACGACGAAAACTCACACTACTATATTCCGCACCACTGCGTGGTCAAAGAATCTAGTGAAACCACTAAGTTGAGGGTGGTATTCGACGCCGCTTGTAAAACCACTAACGGGAAATCATTAAATGATCTTTTGCTCACGGGTCCAAAGTTGCACTCTGACATAGTGGACATCTTACTTAATTTTCGTGTTCACAAAATTGTTTTTACAGCTGATATAAAACATATGTATCGCAACATTGCAGTTCGTAAATCAGATTGGGATTATCAGAGGATAGTTTGGCGGCCATCTCCTGACTTACCTATTCGAGATTATAGATTGCGCGTCGTCGTGTTCGGCATCAGTTCATCTCCACACACAGCGTTACGTGTGATACGTCAACTCGCACATGATGAAGCTAAAAGGTTCCCTCTGGCGGCCGCAGTTCTGATGCGAGATGTTTTTGTCGACGACATTGTTTCAGGGGAGGATAGTGAGGTGAAAGCGCTCAATTTGCTGCAACAGCTGATCGGTATTTGTGCGAGCGCAGGATTTGAGCTGCGCAAGTGGCATAGTAACTCGCCGGCGATACTCGCCGCGGTGCCCTCGGATTTTCATGGTGAGCGGCCTGAAGCCTTATCTTTTGCGGAAGTAGAAAAAGATCCATCGATTAAGGTTCTCGGCCTACAATGGAACCCTAGTTCGGATAGTTTTTCCTTTACAGTTAAAACATCCAACTCAAACTGTACAAAACGCGTGATGTTGTCTGAAATTGCAAAAATCTACGATCCGGTAGGTTTCTTATCTCCGGTAATATTGTACGCTAAGCATTTAATGCAACTACTTTGGATCGCAGGTACTGGATGGGATGAATCACCGCCTGTTGACATCGTTAACGCGTGGATGAGCTTTATCAAGCAACTTCCACTCTTATCGCAGTGTGTTTTTCCGCGTCATATCTTTTCTAAAACAATATCTATTGAATTGCATGGTTTTGCTGACGCGTCTGAACGAGCTTATGCCGGGTGTGTGTACATTCGGTGTAAATGTAACGACAATCAAACTCGGGTCTCCCTTGTTTTGGCAAAAACAAGGGTTGCACCTCTAAAACGATTGTCCATCCCGCGATTAGAACTCATGGCAGCGGTGCTTCTCTCTAAGTTGATAAGTAAGGTCATGCTCGCCTACGGCGACCGAATTCACTTCGATCATGTATACGCATGGTCCGACTCCACGATTGTGTTAGCATGGCTACGCTCATCACCACATGAATGGAAAACTTTTGTGTCCAATCGTACTAGTGACATACTGACACGGGTACCCTCCAGTTGTTGGCGGCATGTTCCGTCGTTCGACAACCCTGCTGATTCGGCTTCCCGCGGGATGTTGCCCGCGGTATTTGTTGAACATACTTTGTGGTTTCAGGGCCCTAGTTGGCTACAGACCGAGCCAAATA
Source organism: Epirrhoe alternata (assembly GCA_963565295.1). Lineage (NCBI taxonomy): Eukaryota > Metazoa > Arthropoda > Insecta > Lepidoptera > Geometridae > Epirrhoe > Epirrhoe alternata. The sequence continues at coordinate 1,758,224 of OY751381.1, read as the reverse complement.
CTTGGCCGGTACTCAATAAAAAAATCAATACTGATGAAGAAAAGCGCAGTCTTCCTCTTCTTGCGCATCCGTCTTCAATAGAAAAAGTCGTTGAAGAACCGGAATTTATTTCAAAATTTTCATCGCTAGGAAAACTCATTCGTGTAGTAACTTACATTTTTCGTTTCTACAACAAATGTAAAAAATCACAGGTTGCCTTCTCTCGACACCTAACGGTGCTCGAGTATAATTCAACTTTAAAAAAGATTATAGGTATAGTCCAGAGGTCTATTTTCGTAGACGATATAAAAAACATTTCAAATGGTAAATCGCCGAGCAATCAATTAAAGCGCTTATCACCATTTCTAGATAAGGATAATTTGTTGCGTGTGGGTGGACGTTTGCATAAATCATTGCTTTCATTCGAATCAAAACATCAATTGATACTTCCGAAGAAACATCACTTAACTACGTTAATAATCGATGATGCTCATGTCACACACCTGCATGCAGGTCCGCAGTCCACGCAATATTTGTTACTACAAAAATATTGGATTTTATCCGGGCGGGATATAGTTAGACAGCGAATACATAAGTGTGTTCCGTGTTTTCGCGCGAGACCCACACACACACAGCCGCGTATGGCTCCGCTGCCGAGCGTACGCACACAGTCAACGCGTCCTTTCATAAAAACAGCTGTTGACTATGCCGGTCCATTTTACGTTCGTGCGAATAAGGTTCGAAATGCTAAAATTATAAAATCATACGTTGCAGTATTTGTTTGCATGAGTGTTAAAGCGATACATCTTGAATTAGTTTCTGATCTTACGACGGAATCTTTCCTCGCGGCTTTACGACGATTCACGTCTCGCAGAGGTTTATGTACCGATATTTATTCCGACAATGGAAAGAACTTTGTAGGTTGTAATAATTACCTTAGGGAGTTGTATGCATTCTTAAACTCGGACGCAGTTCAAAGGTCATTACATGAACAAGTTCTAAAGCAAAACCTGACATTCCATTTTCAACCTGTTACCGGGTCACATTTCTGTGGGTTAGTGGAAGCAGGCGTTAAAAGCTTTAAGCATCATTTACATCGCGTAATTGGTACTCGTACTCAAACGTACGATGAAATGCACACTTTGCTGTGTCAAATCGAGGCAGTTTTGAACTCGCGCCCTCTATGCGTTCTAAGCTCGGATGCATCGGATCCACAACCGTTGACTCCGGCGCATTTTTTAGTGGGAGGACCGCTCACGGCCCTACCAGATATTTCATTGACTGACTTCAATACTGATAGGCTTAATCGTTGGCAGTGGGTGCAACAATGCACTCAACATTTTTGGAAAAGGTGGAGTCGTGAATATTTACACGAGATTCAACAAACTCATAAATGGTTTCATAATCGCGGACCTCCGATTAGTGAAGGCATGATCGTTGTGGTGCGCGATGATAATTTACCCGTTTTACAATGGAAATTGGCACGGGTGCATGCGTTGCATCCAGGTACGGATAATATAACTCGTACTGTAACTCTGCGAATGGGTAACTCTTTTACTAAGAGACCGGTAGTGAAAATCTGCCCCATTCCCTTAAATTAAATACCATGTAACTTTGTTATTTTGTTGTAAATAGTAGATAGGTGTTTAAAAATAAGTTAGAATTTTCAATAAGTAGGTATAGTGTAATTGCAGTTTTACAACTCGTTTATCTTATGTAGTATGTTAAAAGCAACCACGTTCTTTTAAGGTGAGCGGCATGTTCCATAGCGGAACAGAGTTATAATGTTTTCGTTAAAATTTCTTGTTTCATTTTGTAATGTGGGTGGCATAATACGGAAAACACAATCTTGAGGGTAGGTCAAACCTATCTTTTTACAATTCTATTGGCTGCTGTAGAGTGACGCCTAGTTTTTGATTTTGAACGGCGACAAGTGGCCAGTCTGGTTCGACGTCTTACGGACTACACGCGCGCGCAATTATTCGTGTCTCCGCACAAGTGCCGTGTTAGTGATCCCAAACTCTTAAGATCTCCTTTTGAACCTTCATACAAAGACACACAATCTCAGAACCTGCAGTGACAGCACCCTATGGACCTAAGTTACGGGGATTTCTCAGTGCGATCAGGAGGCAAATCTTGGACCCGGCTAGATTGATGAGACCAAGGTTAGTTGCTCTATACTGCCGACTGAAACTCCCGTACACAAATATTAAAATAATCATACATTAACACTAAATTAATATATTAAAATCCATTTATATTATCTAGCTTTAAATTATAAAGTAAACCTAGGAATCATGAGAATAAAGAGTCGAAATTATGAGGCTCGATAATAAAATCATTGGACAATATTATCTCGCAGTGTGTACAATTTACAAGGATTATATTATTATTATACAATTTCATATCCATAAAATGTTATTAGCTTTTTTCATCTCAATTAAGACTGAATTTATTTCACCAATGCAAGTTGAATTGTTGATTTATAAAAAACTGACAACGTAAAATGACAACGTAATTTCATATTAAATCAGAATGTTTGATAAAACAGCTAAATCCACTTATTAGCACTAAGCGCTTTCAAAGTTCTTTTATTATGCGCACTACAAAAATTTGGTATCAACTTCCAGCGTCTGTATTTCCGCTAAACTACGACCCTGTTGTTTTTAAGAAGAGGGTTAATATGCACCTCCTAGGTAGGCTCGTTCCATCGTAGGCCTCACTCTTGCTTGTGTTAGTTTCGAGGTCAAGAGCTGACCCATTCATCATGAGGTGAGCCTGCCCAAAAGCTGCCTATTAGCTGACCGTACATTTGTCCGTCATTTTTCTACACTAAAAATACTGATGACGTCAGAAAATGCAGCTCGCTTCTGACGTGTCAGGATTTCTTCTATTGAATTGACAATTCAGCGCGGATAAGCCTGCGCCCATCTAACTCTCTTCTTAAAAACAACAGGGTCGAAGCTCAGTGAAAATACAGCCGCTGGAAGCATACTTATAAAACTAAAACTAACTAGAGTTAAATGCGCTTCTACATTCACTACCGTTACATGACGTTCCCCATTTGTTAGAAACTCAAACCTTTAAACTCGCCGATGATGGTATCACCGACATTTTATATGCTACTTAACGCAAATCCTATATTATTGAGCTTCGATTTCAGTATTTTGCACAAAAAGCCGCGCGTCTTCGCCGATCTTAGAGTAATGATAACGGTACTTTGTACTTAAGTTTCTGAGAAGTCACATTATACTTGAAATATTTCAGGAATGATCCTTGGTATTGCCCGACTAGAAAAAGAATCATAGCTCGGTATACACTTCGAGGGGCAATAATCGGTTAAGCAGAAAAAAACTCCTTTTTTATAAAATAGGTTTTAGTCTTTCCGCTCGACAATTTGTTGATCTCCTTTAGATAAGATCCTTTAGACGTTCTCTGTACGGTGTAAACCGGCTATAAGAGATGCTTCAACGCAAATTATCAATCGATTTTGAAAATCGAACGAGTTCAACATATTTCTAACTTCCTTTATTATCTTTACTCCAAAATGGCGGATTTCGGAGGATGTTCACAAAACCAAATCATTTAAGCTGTTTTAGCGTCAGATGAAGCTAATAAGCTTTACGTATCGACATTTCATACACTCCACAACTAATTTTGGATGAGTTATCCATTTGGAGCTTAGCCTCTCATGTAACAATACATTTACATACAAAGGAACGATTGCCGCCGAAAGCTGGCTCAGTAACTATTGCAGTAGAGCTACTTTCAAGTTATGAAAATTTACAAAATACAAATACGTACAAATAGGTAAGAACCTACTTGTAGTTTTGGTTAAAATGCATTGTGCCACACCATTATGTGTTTGTTTTAGTTTAGTTTTAGTCTATTTAATACTCCCATATGGTTATGCTTCAAAGGGATGTTAATTTCATTATTATAAGTTTTTATGTCAGCCCGATGTGAGACGTGGTCGCGGTCGGCCGAGGAAGCGTTGGCGGGACGACCTCGACTCCTTCGAGAGAGAGTGGTGGGAGATTTTGAAGGAGAGAGATGGTTGGAGGGATATGGGGGAGACCTTTGCCCAGCGGTGGGATTGTATAGGTTAACATAAAAAATTGTGTTAGCAAGAAAGAATTTGAATTTGTGAAAATAAGGTCTTATGTCGTTTTCTTCTTGCCCTTATACCATTAAGGTCTTAAATATAAAAATAGATAAATTTGACTGCGTAACGATTAGTGCTACTTTAGTACGCCTTTTCCTCTAAAATGCAGTAACTCAAAAGCAAAGCTACTCTACATACCAGTATACTGTGATCCAATCCACAGTTCCCACAACAGTTACTAAGCCCGAGGCATTCGATATCTGTTAAGAACAAATCACTTCTATCGCTCGCTCAATCGTAAAAAATATTGATATCAACATAAAAAGCGGCCTAAAAACAATAGAGTGATCTGAAAGGATTCTTTAGTCAGATAAGGGTCGGGGATATTAATAATAGCTTTATTGTGGCCGATAGTATATCGCTGGTCATTCGGTCGTGTCATTAGAAGGGTTCAATTGGAATTTACGATTGGACTATCATATTTTGTTACTACACATGGGAATTGAAAGCACTCGTGGTCGTGCTTGCTTGGTTGTTCTTGATGACAAAGTATTACGTATTAATTAGTATTAGTACACTGGGCTATAATTCGCTGGAGCGAAGAAGATTGATCGATCAGCTGATGGGTGTGTGTCGTATATTAAGAGGAACACTGGACTGCCCCGATCTGGTGAGCGAAGCCAGCAGGCTATGCGTGCCTGAGCAACTTGTTAGGTTCCGTCCAGGTAGAGTTCCATTATTTGCGCCGACTCCCGCACTCACAGTAGCAAGACAACAATCTCCCATCTGCCGCGCTCAACATCATCTTATTGAGCTCCTCAAGCTGTACCCAGAAACTGATGTATTTGTACACAGCTACACCAGTTTGGAAAAGGTACTGTATAGTTATTTTGAAAATGTTTGAAATTTAGAAACTAGTTTAAACTTTAGAAAGCATAGATATGTTCATTTAAGTGTTGTTATATTGTTCTTTTAATTTCTTGTGTGCAACATCAATTTTATTTTTATACATTTTACTACGGGTAAATAGATGTAACGTATTGGTACCAACTGTAATGTTACTTCTAATTCTTATAAATAAATAAATTTATTTACCATAGGCAAATAAAACTAGTTTGCTGCAAATTCAGAGATCCGCAACAGCCTCATAATATTTAATTTGTAGTCTTTTAGGATTTATGTAGCAGGTCCAGGGTCAATAAATTATTTAGGTAGTTAAAAATGGTGAGAACGCTCGTAAACTTGACAAAATGGTCATTCGAACCAATGATATTGCTGTTAAATTACTATAAAAGTTATGCCTAATTTATTATGAAAGTAAGTTTGTAGTTTTGAATTATATTTATTTGAGGAAAGTCGTGATGTTGGTACCAATGGACAAAGACGTATGGAGATAGGTTGAAGTGGAGATAGGCACTTGGCAATGTGAAAAGTTGGAATTTTTAATTTTTATTTAACAAAATTCAACGTATAATAAACTTATTGCTAGTAACACCTTCATTTAAAGAAGATTTGTCTAAGGTGCAGAATTTCTCAGATACTACTAACTTGAATACTTTTAGCCTTTCCTGTCACACTGTCAAACAATAAATTGTCTAACTAGACAATACGAGATATTTCTTGTAAGAGTGAATATTTATTATTTACAACAAATTGAGCCGGAAAATAACGAGACGTATTACATAAATAATACGAATAAAAGCTTCTTATAACAATTTTAATTAATATGAAGCTATAAATTATTATATCCTAGCTAATGTGATAAAAAAAGTCATTCTCACACAAATAAGAAACAAAATATAATTATGCCATTCACAAACATTAATCCATTCAACTAAATAGCCGAGGAATCATATTTTCCCACTTAATCGGTATAATTTACTGACCTACCATAATTTGTGTAAATTTAATTATAATTATGGATAGAAACACAAGGTATGGATATAAAATCAATGTTTTTTACTAAATATTATTGGATTAAGACGTCGGTGCTTACGGTTGGCAAAACAGATAGAATTTCAAGTAAGTTATACCTTGATCAGGGTATCACATCACTGATGAATGATTTTGAAGCGTTTATTAGCTTTCTGACGACTTAATAAATCGTTTAAGTTTGCCTCTGTTTGGTTTACATCTTAGTCTGTTACGAGTTATTCATTTATGTTAGCAATGTTTAATGTTGTTGCTCTATTCTCATATAGTGAACGAGACATTAATAACTATGAAGGTTTAATGAAATAAAAATAATTATTAGTTTTACTTATTGAAAAAATTACTGCTATTTGGGCGCCAGATTTAACGGGATTCTTTCTCCTATTTGTGGAACTTGGGGTTTCTTCACAAATGCGAAACACGTTAAATAGTTTTGTAAAAGTATAATAAGAAAATAAGCACGATAACACTTAAACACAAATAAAACACAATCAAAGTACAAGGGCAACACAAGAAAGGGAAACGAGATTAAAGTTCTTTACAAGAATATTGGGTTTTTGTTTTTCAAAGATCACTTTTACGTATAAGTATATAAAATTGTTAAAATGGTGAAGTACTACAGGTACTATAGGTACCTACAGTACTCAAATTTTTCAAACAAACGAACTTTTAAAGCACATAATAAACTATTTTATACTTTTGACAACGCTACATATAAAGAGAAATATAAATTCTATTCGCAAACAGCCACAGTAAAAAGACAAAAACCAAAAAAATACTCCACTTTAGAAATTCACAGAAACAATCACGTCAATCGGCGATTCGTATGCAATTTCTGACATTATAAGTAATTAGAAATGAAATAGAATTCATTATAACTCGTTAGATATTTAAAACAGTGCTATTATACCAATGACTTAATTTTCTATGAGCTTCTACACGAAAAATGCAAAAAGTTCAAGTTTTTTGGTTTAACCTAATTTTGTGAAAATAAACGAAAAAACCGATTAAGAATTTGATATGAGAAATACAATTAACATAATTATTAATATTGCTCAAAATATATTTAGATGTATCAGAATAGTCAACACTAATAAACAATGAGTATGTATAGACTCTATGTAAGTACTAATTTTAACGGAGACTTATGATAGGTCTATAACCAAGTTCAGGAAAAGTTTGAGGGTACAAGGCCACGAGGTAGATCCAATGAGATGGACGGACCAAGTCAAGGAAACACTGGACAGACCCATGAGTGCACCAGAAAGAACACCATCCGAGACGAATGGCGCAGAATTGTAAAGCGAGCCACACAACTCCCGACCTGACGACCACGACCACTTTGTCAAGAGTGGAACGACTGAGAAGAAGAATAGGGTTAATTTCTAGGGTTCTAGTAACAAATCAACGGTTTTAGATAATCAATCTGTAAAATAACAATTAAGTATACCTAATCCTTGATAAACTACGGTGTACTACGTACGGTGAGTGTGCCCAGGCGCTACACGACCTTGTTCCGCCTTCAGCGTTCTTTTACAGGGACTTCAGACGCACAGCTCACTATCATCCACACCTGGTTGATATTCCACTTATTAGAACTAAGCGCTTTCAAAGTTCTTATATTATGCGCACTGCAAAAATGTGGAATCAACTTCCCGCGTTTGTATTTCCGCTGAGCTACGACCCTGTTGTTTTTAAGAAGAGAGTTAATAGGCACCTTCTGGGCTTGTTTTTAAGAAGAGAGTTAATAGGCTCGCTCCATCGTAGACCTTTTTCTTGCCTATGTAGGTTTCGAGGTCAAGAGTCGATCCATTCATCATAAAAAAACAAAAACCTGTCGTGTCTAGCTATAATTTTATCTTATCATTAGTCCTTAGCTTTACATTAAAAAATAATATATAGGTTAAAGAACTTTATTTTCTCATTAAGAATTACAGTAATTCACTTGCTGAGAAACAAAACTTATAAATACAATATACTTAGCGTAAGTACATTACATATTTAAACTACGTTTAGAGTTTTAATTATTAAACTAGCCTAGCTTACTTTTTTTTTTTTTTTTACAATAGTGGGTAGTGGTCGTTAACATTATGCTTAGTGGTTCACTTCACTACCAAGCGAACACGGATACAAAGTGCGTACGACGAATGAGTAACTAGATGTGGCATCAATGGCATGACAACGCAATTTTGTTATTGTAAATTATTTTATTCGTATTAGTTTTTGTAGTATTATTTTTTATTAGTATTAATTTATTTTATTAGTATGATTTTAAGCTTTTCTGTAGGTATAAATAAATATTAAGTAAGTTCCATTAATTGTAGTAAAACTCTAGTAAAAGTCGGTTACGTGATTTTTTAATTTTTTTTTGAAACTTAGCATACTTTTGATACCTTTGATATCCGCAGGTAATTTATTGTACATTTTAACACCTTCAAATTCTATATTCTTTTTACCATAATTAGTTCGGGGTGTACGAGTTACTAGAAAATTCGAATTTCGTAATTTTATTTTCGTTATTCGATGTTTTTTTGTAAATTTGAGTGTTGTGTGAATGTCTTTGTTTAGAATTTTGCGTATTAGTATACACGTATAGTACATGTAAGTTTGTGAGACGTTAATTATTTTTGTGTCAGTGTAAATTTTTTTGGTTGAGGTTTGAAATTTGTAGTTGAATAAGGCTTTAATTAATCTATTTTGGGCTTTTTGTATCAGTTCCAAATTAGACTTAGCTGCAGTACCCCAAACTTCAATTAAATAGTCGATGTGGGGTTTGACTAATGAGTTGTAAATAATATAACGTACTTTTTGGGGGAGGCATCTACTTATACTACGGAGAGCTCCTGTAAGTGAGATTAATTTAGATCTTATTCTTTCAATATGAGGCTTCCAATTTAGATAACTGTCCAACATAAGGCCTAAGTACTTCTCTTTAGTTTTTCTTTGGATTATTTCACCGTTTATTTTTAGTCGTATATTTTCACTTATTTTTTTATTTTTTGCTGCGTATATAACATAGTTTGTTTTTGTGGTATTAATGGTGAGTAGATTTGATTGGAACCAGTCATTTAATACGTTAAGGTCATTTTGGACACAAGGTATCATGGCTTCCACTGACTTTCCGAAATAAAATAGACTAGTATCGTCAGCGTAAAGTGAAACATTTCCTTTTAGGCCAATTTGGGATATGTTGTTTATGTAGACTAAGAACAAAAGTGGTCCCAAAATTGAGCTAATGTCTCGTTTACTGCAACAACTATAAAAAAAACAAACAGCAGTATCCGCCAAAGATAGAATCAATTGTAAAAAAATCGACATATTTTTTTTACTTTCGGCAAATTTTACTAAAGAGTCTTATCTAAAACAGGAGGCTTATCAGCCCTGGTGCTGCAGCAGCCATAAATTGTTTAAATACGCCATAATTCTCCGCTTCTTAAGATCAGTCCTGATAGTGTTGATTAGAGCATGGGTGGGACACAGTGCAATATTGTCACAAAAAATGACAAAAAACTTTAGCGAGTCAAAAAATCTATAAAAACACGGACTGATTTTTATCAGATTTGCTGACTTTTGAGCCTGAAATTGTACCATTGTCACGAATAAAGCAAAATTATACGTACATATTCTAAAAGGCGACGATGGGCTTGCAATCACGTCTTATTCATCATAGGATCATGTCTTAAATCTCTAAAAAGATTTGAGAAGGTCCGAAAAATACAAGATCCTGGCGTAGAAATTGTGGCTATTAGAACAAAGATGTCTCTTTCTCGCGATGTCTTTTAAAAAACTCGTGATGTGTAAACGTAGCTCGTAGGATTGAATCCTCTTTGAATGAAAAGGGTATTCCACTAGTCAATATTGTAATTGATACGAATTCTAAATTCAAATCTACGATTTATGACGAAAGTCTCGATGTGGTCCCGATACCCCCAATATAAAAAGTTTAAACAAAAAAGGTTATTTGGCACGTGTAAAAAGTTCCGAAACGCCCGAGGTTCTTATCTAGATGTTTGTAAATAACGAATGTAGCATGAGTTTGTTTGTTCAAAACTTATGTTTGTTTTGTTGTTAAACAACCACTTGTTAAGTTGATGTTTTTAACCCTTGTTAATATCTCTCACCTTTATATTAAACTTCACAAGGGTTTTTGATAAATAAACTCGTATTAATGTACCATAAATAATCTATATATATAAAAGAAAGTCGTGTTAGTTACACCACTTATAACTCAAGAACGGCAGAACAGATTTGGCTGAAAATTGGTAGGGAGGTAGCTTAGAGCCAGGAGACGGACATAGGATACTTTTTATCCCGTTCGGTAGCTTAGAGCCAGGAGACGGACATAGGATACTTTTTATCCCGTTCGACAGCGTTCCCGTGTGACTTGACATGAAACGTCAGTCACTATAAAACGTGGTATAACAAAAAAGAATCAGACTTAGAATAACAAAACGCAAATGACAGCTATGTAATTGACGTAAAATGACAGCTATGTAATGACGTATGGATGACAATTTGATATTTTAATAATGCCGCGACCAAGACGATCGAATCTTTCCCGACAAAGCCGTAATGCAAGAAGAATACAAAATACTGCAAATGAAAGGACTGAAGAAGAACAAGAAATTGCACGTGAACAGCGCCGCGATAGTATGGCTCGACTTCGTGCTTCTCAATCACAAGAGCAAAGTGAAGCAGCCCGTGAAACAGCTCGGTTGGCAATGCAGAATCGTCGAGCGAACAACAGAACGCAACAAATAGATAATTTGCGACGCAGAACAAGATATTTAGCTGATTTGAATCGAGCAGCGTTTCAATACGATTGCAGCAATGATTACAGCTTGCATCCTAGCGTTTGCATTGGGCAAATGGACGTTGTTTGCGAGTATTGTGGTGCATTAAAGTTTTCCGGAGAAACGCCTGGATTATGCTGCATTATAAATCGTCGCCGTAGAGCGAAAAGTAATTAAATAGCTTTTTGGCCTTTTGAGATACGAAGGTTTAAAGTTTTAAAAAAGATAAAAAAACATTACGTCCTTATGGTATAACCTATTGCTAATTTTATGGTCTCATCTCTTAGAAAATGTACAAAAGATTAAGCTTATGTCACGAAAATAAAGTTGAAATGGTTTTTTTTAGAGATAATGATGAAAAACTAAGTTAGTTACTTTTCCCCCCTCGCATACCAAACCAAAGTTCTGGTTATTGATTTGTAAAATGGAGATAGTGATTTTTTTCCCACGTTCTGATTCTTTTAAAAGATATTAACTTCATTTAGTTAGAATGGAACTAGTTTTTAGAAATTCAAAAGGTGTTTCAGTGAATGAATCTGACTTATTATTTTCCAATTTTAGCAAATTTTATTAGATTATCAAGACGATTAAGTGAGTATTTAAAAAACAATAAGTAATTATATCTAAGATTTATTGAGAAAAACATAGAGTAGCATACAAAAACAGATCAGGATAAGCACAAAGTTACCCGCACAAATTTTGACGCGATGTTTAGAGAAAAAAACAGTACCTAATAAATGCAAGCAAATCAAAAACCTAATCAATTGCTTTATACATTCTAAAACATTCAAACGTAAAACGTAAACAGGGTCACGACTGTATCCCCAAGGCGCGGTAGACATTCTGTCAGATCTTTATATTCCAGATCCTTTGAAGATGTCTAAGGGGGTAGTCAGAGGCATGTACAAATACATATTTGATACATGCCCACATCTTGCAGATGATAGTATTCTATACGTGACAGGTTGCAAGCCCATCGCCGCCTATAAGAATACTAACTGGTGTCCTCACGATGTTTTCCTTCACCGTTCAGAGCTCGTGTTCAAGCGCATATAAATTCTACATCTAAAACATTCAACATTCTAAATTATGCATCTTCACTTTGCTCTGTAACATCTGGCACCAACAGCCTATCTATCACATCTTTGCTGGTAGGTAGAGACTCATACCAGGCATGAAGTTCTTGAGGAACAATCCCTTTGCGACAAAGACCAATAAGAATTTTTTTCTTGGCCTCTGAAATGGGAAGAGGAGCGGAGTAGGCTTTAGGGATATTAAAGGATTTTAATTGAGATATCAAGTCCCTTTTCCTTCCTTCAGTCAGAGTCACTTTCTTCCATTTCATGCCCTTCTTGGAGTCTTCTTTGTGTTCGAGTTCGAGGAACCACTTTCTCATTTGTTTGAAACACGTCGAATTCGGAGTAAGGCCCTTCGTGAGTGTAGCGGAATTTAACTATACCCGGAAGTTGCTTTTCAAACCTAAGGCATTTTATTTTCAGCCACATAATCTTCTTTCCGTCTTTATCCTTGCTTGTGTTCTTGACAAACTTTTCATTTATAGCTCTAACATCAAGCATTTCATCATAGGTTAATTCCTTCCTTTACTACATAACGAGGTGCTGATTCTCGGTGTCTCTTCGATCGAGCACGACACATGATTGACTTCCAGTCAATCATCGAGTAAACCGGGGTATTTCTTTGCTGTCTTTCAATAGCACTATGCATTAAATCTACTTCCATGTGAGTGTGACCACTCTCTAAGTATTTTTGTTCCAATACATCGAGATGAAGTCGGGTCTTTGGATCAGGTGAATCAAAAACGCAGTTATAAACTGATTTCGATTTTGCCCTGCACAAGTGTCACTATAAATAGTGATTTCTTTTATAGTCGATGGCACCTGACTGATCCACCAGTTAATTGCACTTGCTATTTCTACACTACCTCTTTTGCCATTTACTTCGTTCCAGGTTATGCAGAATGCTTCATTGGGAGGTTTTGCTGTATGAATTGTGTAGTTCTGAACATTCATCTTTCTTGTGTAGTAAAGGATTCCAACACCACAAACAGGTATGTGCAAAGTTGATTGCATGTCAGCTGTAACAACCAGATAAGTTTCGTCGTTAATAGACCGCTGTTTGTCAAATGCTTTGGCATTTTTTCTTGCAATATGTGCATCATATTCTTCTATACCTGGACAGCAAACTTAGCATAACAAAAATGTACGAATTGTTTGTACAAAGAGAAACTTGCATCAACTGTTGATGAGCCGAGTTCTTTTTATGTTTACAAGAGAATATTTGGAACCAAATTCAACTTGTAATTTTTCACTCCAAAGAAGGATTTGTGTGTACTCGCTTTGATAGGTCAGGTTGTCCGGAACATCTTAAAGAAGAATATGATGCACATATTGCGAGAAAAAATGCTGCACAAGCTGCCAAAGCATTTGAAAAAAGCGGTCTATTAACGACGAAACTTATTTGGTTGTTACAGCTGACATGCAATCAACTTTGCACATACCTGTTTGTGGTGTTGGAATCCTTTACTACACAAGAAAGATGAATGTTCAGAACTACACAATTCATACAGCAAAACCTCCCAATGAAGCATTCTGCATAACCTGGAATGAAGTAAATGGCAAAAGAGGTAGTGTAGAAATAGCAAGTGCAATTAACTGGTGGATCAGTCAGGTGCCATCGACTATAAAAGAAATCACTATTTATAGTGACACTTGTGCAGGGCAAAATCGAAATCAGTTTCTAACTGCGTTTTTGATTCACCTGATCCAAAGACCCGACTTACATCTCGATGTATTGGAACAAAAATACTTAGAGAGTGGTCACACTCACATGGAAGTAGATTTAATGCATAGTGCTATTGAAAGACAGCAAAGAAATACCCCGGTTTACTCGATGATTGACTGGAAGTCAATCATGTGTCGTGCTCGATCGAAGAGACACCGAGAATCAGCACCTCGTTATGTAGTAAAGGAAGGAATTAACCTATGATGAAATGCTTGATGTTAGAGCTATAAATGAAAAGTTTGTCAAGAACACAAGCAAGGATAAAGACGGAAAGAAGATTATGTGGCTGAAAATAAAATGCCTTACGTTTGAAAGCAACTTCCGGGTATAGTTAAATTCCACTACACTCACGAAGGGCCTTACTCCGAATTCGAAGTGTTTCGAACAAATGAGAAACTGGTTCCTCGAATAAAAGTCACCAGTTGCTCAGGTGGCGAAATCAAAGACATGAAACTCATTAATTGGCTCGCAAAAATCACTATGCAATAATAAACGTACGGAAATGTTCTTCAAATAATCATCAAAATATGATACCGCCAATTCGAAACAAAGCTTTGCGTTCCTGGTAATAGAAAATTACTAATTAAATAGTTTTAATGACTTATCGCTCACAGCTTTTATAGTCTAAACTATTGGAAACCTGGTTCGAGTAGTTACTAAGTGGACTTAGTTATTTTTCGCTTTCATATTTTGTGTCAAACTATTCATTCTAAAACTAATCAAGTTACTTTAGTTATTTTGAGAATAGATAAGGATTAGCTATGGGCTGTTATTTAAAAGGGGAAACTTAATTAAGCCGATTTAGGTATAAATTTGCAAATACTTCTATGATGAAAAAAATATTTAAATAAATTAGGTAATTTTCTACTTACTTGTGTGGCTCAAAACATAAAAATTAACTATTTTTTGCACATACTAAAACAAAAACTAGCATACTTATTGCCATGATCATAAGACTTAAATTTGCAGAAAAAATTGGCGATCTTGATGGCATATATAACTAAATTTGGCTATTTTGCGACTTAGTGACTTTTCGCTCTACGGCGACGAAATATGAAAGTAACTCTGTCTGTCTGTCTGTCTGTCTGTTTGTTACCTTTTCACGCCCAAACCGCTGAACCGATTAAGCTGAAATTTGGCATGGATAAAGAGTATACCCCAGGGATGGACATAGGCTACTTTTTTTTGTTAATGACCATAAGGGGGCGGGAAAATAAGGGTTGAAAGTTTGTATGGGGAAAAAAGTTAAGCAACCCTGGGCGCGGTCATAATAAGGATGGGTGACCGCCCGGAGCCACTTTTTGCACTCTAAATTTTTTAGTTTTTTTTTTGTATTTTGCATAATAAATTATTTTAAAATTAATGATAAACATGTAACATGTGTGTTCCCACCCATCAATATATCCGAACTCCGAAGTTATGATTTTTTGATATTGAAATATTTTTCCTTGGCTATAGTTAGAACGCCATCTTCATTGCCGAGGTCAAACTACTTTATACTTTTTCTCCTAGGTGGCGTTTCTACTATAGCGTAGGCACAGCGGAGATCGATCATTTTGAGTTCCGAAAAGTTAATGGAGATATTTGCTTAGAGTTTTCGATATTTTATATTGCTGACGAAGTCGCGGGTAGGTATTGCCGCTCGCTTCGGCAAATCTGACACCAGTTGCCGCTATCGTGTTGTTCTTAACATTGCAAGATCTGGGTAAGATTTTCCCTACCTCTATCTATTATGGGATTCTTGAGAGAAACATAATGCAATATTAGTTAATAATTTTATTTCGAAATTTAAAACCACACAGTTCTTGCTATAAAAAAATACGCTGCGCTCGCTTCAGCGATTCTGTACCAATTACCGTATTCGTTTTTTTCTTAGCATTGCAAGATCTGGGTAAGATTTTTCCAACCTTTATCTATTAAATAATTCTTGAGAGAAACATTTATATAAAAAAAAAATATTATATCATGCGACGGAGTTTTATATTTTGTACTCTCGATTCACTCAAAACTCCTCCACTTTGTTCCTAATAATGCGCAGACGAAGTTGCGCGGGTCAGCTAGTAATATAAATAGTTTTTAAACCAACTTTACTATCCCTATATTCGCAAAGCGAAAAAGGGTTTTTTAAAAAAAACAGAGGCACTCCACGAGTGCCGGCAGAAGTGAAAACTTGAACGGTTCGAAACTTGACAAATAACCCGGTGTCGGTGAGCAGTCACGTGACTCGTACGTGACCTTTTCAAGGCGAATCCAAGACTTTTTTTCTCATAACTGCCAATCGGGCCTATAGAAGTTTTCTCTTCAAAAAAGACTGAAGACACATGATTATTCAAAGACTTAAGAATTAAGAATCTTAGTGATTATAGTACATAAGTACTACAAAATCTTATCAGCAAAAATTATCAAAGTTCTGGATTACCATTCCGGTGACAGCATGTAAGCTTTTTGTGGGAACCACGTGCAGAGCCACAGGCGGAAGCTAGCTCACAAAAAAATGCAATCAGTTTGGCCATAGTTAGTACAAAATACACCCCGGACTCTTGATGAAATTCCTTACAATTGCTGTGGCATACTTACTTACAGTTCGGCCCACGCAGTAGATGCAACTTTCATACAAAAATGTCTAATGCATTGAAACGGCGAATACATCGATCTATTGGCCATACCGTATATAGATACCACGTGTAGTGTCATCTTAATGAGGATTTAGATTAAACGAATATAGAACTAGAGCTGGATCAAGAACATTATTTTCTTGAGCATGCGCTATCTCTGTTCACACCTTAGATTATCAACTGTCACTAGGTAGTATGAGTAATCACTTGGAACGCGAACTAGAACCAAAGGGGCAGGTATTGGAGTCTCGATTGGTGCAGTCTCAAGTGTCCATTCTATTCGTAGTACTATTCGATATTCTCTGACAAAAGTACACATCGTCAACGTTACCTGATGTCTTTATTACAAAGTCTGGGCCATTTGCATATGTTTTTAGCTGCGTGTGTGTTCTGTACAAGCGAATTAAGGCTTCAGTACTCGTTAAGAGAACGCCGTGTTCTCAAAGAAGTCTACGTTGTTTTTTTTAATAGTTTGCTGGGCCCTATAAATATTCGCCGATGATAGACTAATGTCGACGTTCATGAACGTGTAGAGGGCCTCATCGCGTGTATTTGACTGTTATCGTCTTTCCAAATAATAGTTCGGCGAATAGTTCGCCGAATAGTTCGCCGAATGTGTAGAGTGGCCGGAAGAGCTGGTTTTCTGGCATATATCATTGAATATTTACCAAGACAAGAGTTACATTTTACCAAAATCTTTGATTTTCCATTGATTTATGTCTTTGACAAACATTTTATCCCGCTGCAAGAATCGAAACATAACTTTCACCATGCCTCTCTTAGGTCTAGCCACTAGCTGCGCTCCGCAGTTTTATTAGCCCTGTTTCTATTGAATCCTTATTTCAATTTTTCAGGAAAAAAAGTAGCCTGTGTAAGTAATCTAGATTATCATTTCTGTTATACTCGTACCTCCACCAATATGCTACTGCAACAAATGTCATCCAAATCCATTTACCCCCGGTTTCTATATTCAACGGACAGTCGTAAGTAAGAGCTAGGTCTCATTTATTTCAATATTCCCAGGTATTTGATGATGCTGTGTGAAAATGTCCAGCATTATTTATTTATTTATTTATTTATTTATTTCTGTATAATATTTTTTTTGTTGTAATACCTACTTTTTTCTTGATGCAATTTGTTGTTTAAGAATACGGCCATAAATACAGCCCCCAAGCGATGAAAGATGTTTGTTAAAACAGAGAGATTATGTCTTGAGTACTTTCGATTATTTGTTTGACAAATCGGAGTGATTACTGACGAGATAACAACGTTTATTATCATGCCCTTAATTTGTTACGAGTTTGATTGCCATAATACTGGAATTATTATTCAGTTTCCGTTCAGAGCAGTTGACCCAAGTAGAGCTTGTATGACTTGCAAGCCTAAAAGTTATACGAGAAGACCCTTTAAAAAACGTAATAATTTTATAACCTGTCGTTTTCGTTATTGTTTCTAGCCTATACTGTCCCACTGCTGGGTAAAGGCCTACCCTCGAGTTTTCCAAGCTATCTGGTCTAATGCCATTGGCTGCCACTGATAGTCACTGAAGATGTCCAGCTCGTGGCGCCATCGCTTGTGTGGTCTGCCGCGCCGTCTCGTTGTCTCAGGGCTCCACTCAGTGGTTATTTTGGCCTACAGTTTGTCCGGCATGCGGCAGACGTGCCCTGCCTAGTAACATTTGATTTTTCAGGCTTTTTAAGCTACGTTGCTGACATGCGTTTGGGAGCGAATTAGGGCATTTTAATTCGGTCGGTTAACTTTATACCCAGTAACTTTGCTCCTTTCTTCTTTACTTTTATAACCTACTTTTTATTAATGTTCATTGTCTACTTTTTGTACCAAAACCTATTTATGCATCTAAAAGTGAAGTAAACTTCTATAGGTCAAAACTTTGAATCTAAAATTAGGTACTCTAGGTATAAATAAATATAACCAATTACATCAACCAACAAGATCAATAATAGTTAGGAAATACATAAATCAGTGTGCAATCTACCAAAAAACAACCGCGACTTTTTTGCATGACATAATAAAGACGAGAATGAATTACAATATCGGTATCCAGTTTATTAAAGGCAGATCGTCGCGTCCGTGATTATTTATGAGATAAATTTGTCTCCGGCCCGCGCTGCGTCTCATTAAACTAGAGTATTATTGTCGGACGCGACTTTAGGTCGCGCATATTTTAATTTGTATTGGAGAATCAGAATCACGCAATTTGGGTAAAATTATACAAATGTCTCCTTTAAATAAAAAACACCAAATTGTAAGGGTTGGATATTTCCAAAGCGTTTTTTTTTCGTCGCTAAATTCAGCGACATAAGTATAAAAAATTAAAGAATGTAAAGCTTATTTTTGTATGTATTATTGCCAATCAGTAACAGTGTCAATAAAGCATTTAAATAGATAAAATAGTAAAGTAAGTTTTGCCAAAAAATGTTCTAATTTAGGTACAAAACACTACTGTGATTCTTTGGGTCATAATTATGTAAAGTATGTTCATGAATAAACTAAATCCACCATTAGTTACAGTTGAACATGAACGAATTTTTTCACATTCATTGTTCGCATTTGTGTATCCAATCCATAGTTGCGACCAAAAGTCGCGTTTGACGCTACGTTTCCAAGCTACACAGTCGCCGACAAAGCATCCAGCGCAACATTTGTCACAAGAACAGTTGCAAATAGTGAAACTCTTTATAATCACTATTATTTGATTTTTTCTCGCTAATTAGGGCGGTATTGAAGTTTGCACTTAGCAAACGAAGGAAAATAAATCATCCAGAAGACAGACTTTGTAAGAACGTTTAAATTTACTTTTTATATTTTATTTTATGTTTTTATTTTAAGAGTCATGCAGTTGGCTAAAAGAGATTGCCTTGCGAAGAGAAATTTACTTTCAATGCGCAGCTATCCCGTTCTTTTTTTTTAATATAGATATTTATATTTAAATAATAAAAATATTCATTGCTAATTGCTTGCTCGATTGATTGCTGATTTCTCGCAAAATCTAGACAGGAAAAGAATATTCAGACAACATAAATCATTAAACAAATCTTAAAATCTGATAAAAGACAACAATGATTTAGTACATTTAGTAATTTTCAAAGTAAAAGGGAATAATTGGAATATCTGAGGAAAAGGTGGTTTGACAGCGTCATCAATGGTGTTTAATATTCATCACGTGATCTGGGATGCTCGTACATTGACTTTTAGTCCTCGTTTCATTATTGGCTAAGAGTGAGTTTGATCCACACAAAGTGTTTCGTATGAAATGAGGTAATAGTTTTTCCAATATTAGAGACACGTATTTGGAACTGTGACTGACGGTTGGATGGATGGACAAACAGACAGCATATTCATAGGGGTTCGTGTGTCAAGTAACCTTATAATAATGTTGTCTGACTGTCTGTCTGGATTACTATCTAGCTACTACTATGTTAAATAAATAAATAATGCTGGACATTTCACACAGCATCTAGCCCCAAACTAAGCAAAGCTTGTACTATGGGAACCAGATAACTTTTTTAATTAAGAAGGTTAGCATTTGACCTTACTCTGCCTGATGATAACTCATATACTACTTATATACTTTTAGTTTGTAAATACATACATATTAATACATAGATACACCCAGACCCGAAACGAATATTTGTAGATCATACAAACATTGGTCCCGCCGCGAGGATCGAACCCGCAATCACTTGCGTTGCAGGCGGGCCTTCACCCACTGCGCTACAGAGGTCGTCTTTATAATGATCGTTCGTTCAATCGTCTATACCTAAGCACCTTTTAAGTACTGATCCCTAAAAACTTTCATACGTGGCATTCCATGGTGTTAAGAAAAATGCCTGAATTATTAGCATTTTTTGAATAAGGTGAAGTCAAAATTTAAAGTGTCTTCCCAAACACGGTTGGCATTTGCAGGTTTTTAAGCATTTTTAAGATGTTTTGAAGATGTAAATGGGCCATAGCAATCCAATATACATTAGCATAAGCCACGTGTGAAAATATGATCCCATCATAAACATTCCATGTAAAATTTGTTGCCTAGACTTTACTAATATAATGATTTCAATGTAAAAAAAATAAGATCTACTAGTAGAGCCAAAAAACAACGAAGGCATTTACATTTATATTAGACGATTTATACAGCGTCAGGAGGCAATCCATGCCTACACTGAACGGGACGCTGTAGTGCCTGGGACATTGTTTGAGATGGAATAGGCTTGCCTAGCACCTAATCCATCCTCTCAGCTTAATCAGCCTGACCCACAGGAAAGACGACGTCAATACGTGTGGAGCTGACTTAGCTGCGGGTTTCCTCACGATGTTTTCCTTCATTGTTATGTGCTAGAGTTAAAGTTCTTATACGAAAAATCCATTGAAGCACGGTGGGGATTCAAACCCTTCAGATTGAAAGTCGAGGCACAACCCCATTCGGCCAACATAGCTCAATATAGTAGAGCCAAGTCCCTAGCTAAACTACGGTTAGGGCTGCGGATCTATGAAGCGCTCAGTTTTTTATCTTGAGAAAGCTAGACTATTTTAAAAATGTACGTACATACACACACAAAATCACGCTTCTCTGCGGAAAGGGTAGGCAGAGACCACGGACACCCTCTTGCTACGATCCTGTCACACATCTTTCACCTCATTTAACCTCATTTAACCATGAAGTTACCGCTTGATCCAGTAAAAGAACATCACGGTCAAATCTTTTAAAATCAAGAAACAAATCGTTTAAAATACCAAGCATACAATTCTCACGTTGTAAACCACGAGGGTTCATTACATCAATGCACAATGGGATTGAAACTATTACTGCTCAAGTTGAAACAAAATGTAATGTATTTATTAGCTATTGCAAGCGTATCCACCTGTGGTCCATTTAGAGTGAAGATAGTCCACTTTTTAACTTGGACCAAAAACACATAATTTCAAACCAGATTTTACTGAAACCTCTAAATTAACCATAGAGTGGCACAAGGTTATGATAATTTTTTGGGTTGTATTAAAAAGCTTACTTCGAGATTTGGGCATATTTGATCTAGACTGTTTCTTTGAAAGAATACTTAAAAATACCGTGTTTTGGGGATAACCGAGAACTTGTTTACAAGTTGTGTGTTTAGTTTAGAGTCTTTCAGTCAATCGAAGCTGAGTCTATTTCAGACATTTTTACATACAGACATTCAGAACAGATACATTGTAATACGAGTGAATGTATGTGTATATATTGAGCATTTACGGTAGATTCTCGACACAAGAACAGTAAATAAAGCTTATTTATTAAGGCGTGTGTCCACGGTATGCATTGTAGGGCATCGACGGTGGTTCTTTATTGGCTAATTTTATTCAATTAAATTGTCCGTGCTATTTGTTTGCGTTCAGTTTTAGCGCCTTGAATTATTGCAATAGTTCAACATGCGACTAAAATAGAGAGTCATGTAACAAAAAAGTAGAAGACGGTAAGATTTAGGTGTCTCGAACCTACTAGTATATTGGTCGAGCGGGCACTCCGGCTTTAGGAGGATCGTCTTATCGTTGCGGGTTCGAATCCCGTCGGAATCGAAAATTTTGATAAGACTTTAATATTTAATGAGAAAATACCTAAGTGTGGTTAAATTACAAAATTATAGCTTTAGCTAATAGCGACTTCGTCATTTGATTCTAAATGTAATTTCGGACAATGAGCATGACTTCACTGAGTGAAACGTGTAGAAGGTGCCTAACCGATAAATATGAGCTTATCAAAAATTTCTACTGTGACGTCTAAGAGGTTCCGTGGCCGAGCGGTAAGGCACTCCGGCTTTAGGAGGATTGTCTGATCGTTGCGGGTTCGAATCCCGTCGAAATTGAAAATTTTGATAAGGCTTTTCCTTTCTCAACGACAAGAAGGTGATGAAGACAAGCGCCATTCCTAAGAATCAATTTGTGTAACAGCATGACATGCACCCTATTATGGGCATAAATATATCCTACCAGAGATCGACAGGGTTAAAATGAATATGTTAATTTCGTAGGGCCCAGTGGCAAACAGTGAAGGGCCCACGCTGTGAATATGCTTAGTCGTTTCATCACAATAATATGACAAAACCATTATATTTCTTACAAAAAATATTATGATACCTTGGAATTTTATCTTGGCGAATGGTAGTTGGCCTTTTTGGTTTCTAAATGAGCGATATTATTGAGTTTAATGTTTAAGATTTAACCCGTTATTCATAGCTGATTAATATTATAGTAAACTATATTCATACTATGTTCATCGGGGATAATGTAGGATTCTATTGCTGAAAGAATTTTTCAAATCGGTCCAGTAGTTTCAGAGCCTATTCATTTCAAACAAACAAACATACAAACAAACAAACAAACAAATCTTTCCTCTTTATAATCTAATGTATTATAACTAGATGGCCGTCGCGGTGTTACCCGCAGTCCCTCGGGAAAACTTCACTTTCCCGGGATAAAATATAGCCTATGTTCATCAGGGATAATGTAGGAACTAATGGTGAATGAATTTTTCAAATCGGTCCAGTAGTTTCGGAGCCTACTCAATACAAACAAACCAATCTTTCCTCTTTATTATATTAGTGTAGATAGATAAAATAGCCTTTCCAAATTAGTCCGAGTAGAACAGCACAGATGCATGGTTTTTTGGTTAATAAACTTGAATATAGGCTTTGCCTGGCCTGAGTACCTGAATAGTTTTAGATAATTTGTACCTTTTTGCAACTTGACAATATTTAATTAAATAAATTATCATAACTATGTATTTACTGAAGACCCTGACAAGATAATTCTTAAAAATAATGAAAGTTCTGAAAGTGAAATTGTTCAACTATCAAACTACAAGATATAAGGCACTAGACAGACACAAAACACAATGCCACTCAAAATCATGCTGACAAGGCATTTCACAAATCGTTTATTATATTCAACCGACTCAAAAAAACTTTATTATTTAGCCGACTTTCATATGCGCGATAGCATCACTATGAATGTTGACATTCTATGAAAGGGTTTCATAATTTGAATTGTCATTTGAATCATCGTAATGGTTTGAATCGTAAAAATGAATCAGTGGCGACTAATCGGCATGATGTCAGGATTTTGATTTTATCTTTTATCTGAGTATTATGGAATGTGATGATACTAAAAATTATGAATAAGAAGATTATTTCTTGCGTACTTTGTTTTAAAGTATTTTGATGATAGCAAGATACTAATCATTTATTATTTAACAACAAATTGCCAAAATTGATATAAAGTAAATTTCTACTAATAAATCATAATTTCTTACACAACAAAATATATTTACCATAATTTTCACTTTTTTACTTACATATTTATGTAAAATACTAGCTGTCCGTCGCGGTGTTACCTGCGGTCCCTCGAGAAAACTTCACTTTCCCGGGATAAAAATTTTTCAAATCGGTGCAGTAGTTTCTGAGCCTATTCAATTCAAACAAACATACAAACAAACAAAAAAACAAATATTAGTGTAGATGTAGACAAATATAGCGTAAACTCGTAAGTAATCAAATTCTTATTTACTAAAAGTGCGTGTATTTTTGGCAATCCAAAAAAAAATTAAAGACCAAAAGCGTTAGATAAACGACAAAATATGGCCACAATTTGCAATTTTGTATTTACTTTTCAACCAAAAAGTAACCAAAAGCGATAAAAACAAAAGAAATAAAATAATTTTTAATAGGGTCGTGACAAGTCGCCTACCACCCACTGCGTCAACTCCTCAAACATTTTAATTGCTGCGCTAAAACGACCCCAAATCTTTTATTCCCCGTAAATCAAAGTCCACGGTAGTTGTACTCAAAAAACCAAGAGACAACGATATAAACTGATAAGCCGGTCAATCTAATTAAAATTGTTGGGAAAATTGATTTATCTAAGTCTTATTCGTCAAGACAATGCGACAATATTAGGTGAAATACTAGTTTGTAATGATTCAGGCGTGACTTTGCGGAAGTCCATTGTAAGATATTAAAAATAGTTAGGAAATATGTAGTACCAATCCGTTAATCTATTCTCAAACAAAGGTTTCTTAAAACTAGTACTCACCCCAAAACCACCCAACCACCCGCCAACCTCTGCCAAGCCTTAGGCTCGGCTAAATTGTAGGAGGCTTGGCAAAGGTTAGCGGGTGGTTGGGTGGTTTTGGGGTGAGTACTAGTTTTAGAAACCCTTGTTTGAGAATAGATTAGTGGATTGGTACTATATATTTACTTTCTATTTTTAATATCTTAGTTTGTAATGAATTTATTCCCAAGCACGATAAGTTCAAAATTTTGCTAGAATTAGATAAATTGCTTGCTTACAAATATGACGAGAATTGTTTTACCGTGAATAGTAAAGCAATATTTCAATTTCAATCTAATTGGAATAAAATCATAATATAAAATTCTTATAAGATCATACTTTGTGATCTTAAAACGTATGTTAGTATAATCATGCATTATAAATTACTTATAACAGAAAGGCACTAAAAACACTAAACGGAAAAGTTAGACAATTTATTATCTTGTTCACGACAATATTATCCATTATTCTAGCTATCCTTGCTGGTGGCCTACTAATGCGTATAAATTAGAAAATGGGGTAAAATAAAAGCCTTTTACTTGGGGTTCTGTCACCAGTGGATCGTGAAATAGTCTCGAACAGTGGAACATCGATTACGATCGGTGCGCACGCGCCGTCGACTCGATGTTTTCGCTTCCAGAATTACCAAAATCTGATGAACAATTTGATAATTTGGGTAGGCATCTATTTGTTGGTAAATAAAGACATGGAAAAGATGCATGGTTTGTATGAAGGATGACATGAAAATATAGGAATGCTAAGGTGACGTCTGATAGAGTTAAAAGAACTTTTTGGCCAAGTGAAATAGAGCTTTGATTTTCAATCCCAAAGCAAAATCCGAAAATTCCCAAGAGGCATCCCGAGGCAAATTAGGCCTTTTGGGTTTTTGTAAAACGGATTTTTGCATGGATACTCATAGGAGTGTCCATGGAGGATAAAAGGGATCAAAGGGATATGTCATCCAATCCATCTATAGAGCCATCATCATTGCCATCTATAGAGATGGTTTTCGAACTGACATATCCCTTCGAGTCGTGAGTAATACTGGCTGTAGTAGGTAATGTGCTTTTAGGTGGTCAAGAAACTATTTACAAAAAAACTTTTGGTCTTCTTCTTCCTGCCCTTATCCGACTAAGTGGGGTCGGCACAACATGTTTCTTTACATTTCCCTCTATCACTCGTCATATCAGAACTCACTCCTTTTACTAACATATCCGCATTCACACTGTCCATCCATCTTTTCTTATTTATCTTTTGGTGTACGAGACCAAATATCACTTGACTGTTTTTCAGTTCAGTTGTACTAAACGAGATATCAAAATGACTCTATCCTTCCAAGGGTGGTCTCAACAATCAGTCAAATCACAATAATTTAGCCACACCATCATTTCAATCAGTTTTTTGAACTGTCCCAAAAACGGAAGCGCGTTCTTCCACACTCATTCCGAATCCATCACTCACTCAAAACGAGATATTTAAAAACTAAATTTCCTAGTCAATAAATGTGTTTGTTTTTAAAACTGTATTCTTAGCACGAGTTTTTGGCATCATCGACTGTATTTGTAAAGAAATACATGAGACAATTTTAATTGAAACGATCAAAAATCCCTAAAAATTAAAATGTAAAGTATCGAATAAAAATATTAAAAATTATTTATGAGCAGAAACTAATCTACTACGAATATATGTAGATACTTACTTAAAACCTGATGTAATTTATTTATTTTTATTTAATTTTTTTTTTATTTCTTGTTAAACCCAAACCTACCTACTTGATTTTGATGATTTGAAAGTATTCTGTAATGTGGTATCTAAGGCATAAAGTTATGTCATGCATAACCTATGAATAACCATACAATTTAATTGTTTATGCATGATATAACTTTATAAAAAGTTTATTCTTATTTTATTTTTGTTTTATTTTACAAATTTTGGGAAAACTAACAGCTAGGTATGAACAATAGAGTATAAATTATAAATAGTAGCAGTTAAGGGCCTAAGTTTGTATACAAAAAAGTCAGTAGCAGTGCTAAGGGAACAGGAAATAATATTTAGTTTCTTAAAAAAGATTTGTAAAAAATGCTAAGGACGTGGGTGGCTGCTGACGACAGTTTAAGTAGTGTAACACGAGATGAGGTCCAAAAGTTTGTTTTCCCAAATTGTCGGGAGCAAAAAGGAAGCCAAAAGTAGTCAAATGAATTCGGAATGCCCTTTGCAAGTAATGAGAGCTTTTTTACGGAAGCGGTGGTTTTGAACAGCCGGTTTAAAAAAAAAACTAAAAACGGTGACGTCACTATTATCCTTTTCGCGGTAGACTCTCAGATCTTTAAGTCTGATGGCCTTGATTATGAGAGATCCTTTGAAAGTATCTAGGGAGATAGAGACACATTTAAATAATACTTGGGGTTATTGGTGACGACCTCTGTGGCGCAGTGGGTGAAAGCCCGCTTGAGACGCAGAAGGTTGCGGGTTCGAAACCTGCCGCGAGACAAATGTTTGTATGATCTGCAAATATTTGTCTGGGTGTTTCTATGTATAATATGTATTGTATATTTACAAACAAAAAGTATATAAGTAGTATATCAGTTATCTGGTTCCCAAAATACAAGCTTTGCTTAATTTGGGCTAGATGATGCTGTGTGAAATGTCCAGCATTATTTATTTATTAGCTCAGATCGTCGCTATTTAGAACTGGTGTTAATGTGCTTTTTTTTTCAAATGAAAATTCCATTGAAATACGTCCGGAATTTGAACCTACCACTTTCGAATAAAAAGTAACACAGCAACTACAACTTAGCCAACACTGCTCTTTTTATTGAAGCAATTTTGATAAAAGCTTAGATTACGTTTGAAGATCAATAATACGATCAAAATGTTCCCCTCGTTGTAGTGTGGGTGCCAAATGCGAGGTCACGTGGCCAAACCCTCAGTGCAACCCCTATTTTGTTCCCTCATCTCTGTCACACTCACCTAAAATAATAAGGGAGTGAAAGAGATCGATGCAAGGTAGTTTGGGTAGAAACGGCGCGAGCTCAAACATCTGCCAGAATCAGATATTTTTTTGTTCTGGTTTTGAATGAAATAATAATAGCTGAATGCATTTCTATAATTATTAAAACGTGGATTTTTAGGTAATGCTTTTTATCTAAAGTATTAAGATCTCAAAACTAGTATTTCATGGTTTTTAAAAGTAGTTTCTGATCGTAATCCCCCATTCTTAGTCTTATAGAAAATAATGTACCCCAAAAATTATGGTAGGATATTAAGCCCTTAAAGGTATCAAATCTTCGAACATGTCTGGAGATAGACAAAGGTATAATATCAAATAATTGATACCACGTACCTCTGACCTCCCCATTTAGGCACCTGAGGTCTAAGAGCAAAAGTTTTAGTCTTATTATCTAGATACCCAACACACCTTGGAAATAGAGGCTCGCCATCTCTTTAAAATAATGAATGTCAAAGGTAACAACATCGCTTTTAGCGAGTTCGAGATCGTAGATCGTGTACAGTTCCCGTGTGAGACCATCTTTAAAAAAGAATAATGAAGAATAATGAAGTACAAACAGGATCACTAAAAGCCCTGACATCCCATAAACAGTTACCGGTAATATGCAAGTGGGTTTACACCATCTAACGACATGTAACGGTCTTGCAAGGCGAGCTTACAAAGCCATTCTTGAAGACTTGATCTTGTGCCCTTACAAGAACCGAAACACTCCATTATACACCTTATTTTGACAGCTTTAGAAGTTAGTTTTGAGGTCTGTAGGTATATTTACTTTCAGAGAGTTTTGTGAACTTAGTAAGAATAGAAATACGAGCTGTTTTCGAATGTTTTTTGGTGATCAAAGCAGGTTGTGTGTTTGATTGGAATTGAATGCAATCGAGAAAGGGTAAGTTCTGGTTCAGACTCACTTGTGTGATAAACAAAGGATTTGTAAGGACTTTTATGTCTGGATCTGATGAATGGACCGTGCAATTTTTTTAAAGGGTTGCAAAACACTTTCACTTGTTGCCAAGGAACTTTATTGAACTTTGAGAAAAACCAGCTGATCACGTAATTGAAATTGAAAGTAATAATCTTAAATTGATAAAATTATACTAGGTATTCGCTTTATTTACTCTCATTGAATCTCCAGAACCGGACATAGAAATGGAGGTCGTCCAAGGAGGTTGGCCTGATGGGTAGACGACATCAAGAGGCACCATAGATTTTGGATGCGTGAGGCACAAGACCGGCATGAATGGCGTAAAATGAGGGAGGCCTATACCCAGCAGTGGGATATTCTTGGCTGCGGCTGATGATGATGAATCTCTTACTATAACCATTTAAAATAATTATTCATTTTAAAGATCTTTATAGTTAGTTTAAACCCGGATATTTATTGATCTTTGAAAAGAGCTGTCTAGCCGTCTAGGTCAGTGATTCTCAAACTGGTTTCTTTTCAAAATAACACAACAGTCTTCATACGTCCTGTGCCTGCCTAAACTTAAATACTAAGATTCAAGTAAAACCTTGACGGAGTGGTGGCCAAGAGGATGCAGTAGAAAATAGGGTCGACCAAAAGCGCGTTGGGTCGATTACATTGAAAAAGTCGAGGGCCAAACCTGGATCAGGGACGCACAGGACCGAAAAGTCTGGCAAAAGCAAAAGGATGCCTATACCACCCAGCAGTGGGTGACACCAGGCTGAGATGGTGATGATGATGACGACCTTAAACTCTTCGTCAAATTTTTGATTTAGAATGAAGGCTTAATTTTCTAAGTCATCAGGGTTCAGGAAATAAATGACATGGGCAGACTGGAGAAGTTTGAAAACCTCTGTTCTCAATGCAGTCTATGAATCCACATTGCTTTGTGCGTGACCTTAGCTTATTTCAAGTTGAAGGTTCCCCTTTGTAGGCATTCTTCTAAGATATAATACGTTGGGGAAGCCCTCAATAGCTGCCTATTAAGATTACGCAGTACAATAAAGTCAGTAAAACAAATAAGTACTCGTATTTGCATATTATGTGTTGTTTTTTTTCTATCAAAAGTTGAGTTTTCGATTTTATATGAAGAAATTATATTTATGCTTAATGACACGAGCTATTATGGTAAGGGTGAAGAAAAATACCATGAGGAAAAGTGTGTTAATATTGAGATAAAAACCTACAACAGATTTTATTCCAAATCTGAAAATTAATCTAACATTGGATTGTGATATTAAATATCAAGATTTATTCAGTAGAAGCACTGGGATCACTTAAAATAAAAAACTTTAATGATAAAAATTCTTAGATTCTTATATTATTTTTGCCTAAGAACTCAATCTTAGAATTTCTATCATTAAATTTTTTGTTTTATCTTAAGTGATCTACTGAATAAATTAAATGCTTTTTAACATTGACTTTGTTTTTTTTATAAAAAAAAAATAAGTTCTGTAGAATTATTATTTTTAACATTTCTACACTTTTGTCTAATATTTTTTACTGTGTACGTGTTCTACATTCTACATTGAGATAGGTTATAGCACATTGATTCATTCAACGCACAGATGTTGAGGAAATGAAGCAAAATAAAACTATATGGGCACAGGTTAAGTTTTTTTGCATAGTCTAGACTGGTTTGGCAAACTAATGATGGATATAAGGTTTGAACTGTTGTTTGCAAATGTGATTTTGAATTTGGAAGGTTTATTTTTCTTTATTTGTTTTACTTTTTTTCTTGGTGGCCAATGCTTTCGACAAAAAACTTAAGAAGCTTTGGACTTCCATTATTTTGGTTATGGTATGAGCGTCTGCTTACCAAGCAATTACCAAGATTATTGTAGACATAACTGTATAGCGACTGTCTATTCAGACACAGTATTCATCTTTAAGACTTTTTAATCTGACATGGTTAGGTATGAACACTTAAAACGGGATATTTAATCATTATCATCTCCAAATAAAAATCATGGTAAATATCCAGTTGTAAAGTGTTAAAAATGTTACTCGTCTTTTCAGATACAAGCTAAATAATGCGAGGGAGTGTCTTGGGTGTGTGTTAACACATTTATGTCAATACCTACTCATGAAGCTGATGAAAGTGGCAGAGACGGGTTCAATCCATTTTGGACACACGAGTATAACTGAACAAGAAACAAATCAAATACAAAATCCTTTCCGCCATTCGCTCAATTCTTTTTCCATTAAATCATTGTTTTATTGGACTCATTGGAAGGGTTCCTATGTTGTGACATGTAAATCCACCACATGCTGCACTCCTGAGATTTGCTGCACTTTCCCCTCCAACATATGTCTGAGCTAAATATATCAACCTGTATCACACACAAATTTTAACTCTTATGGTGTTAGAAATAGAGTTGAATTCAGGAGATGATTTGAAATCTTCTGTAGGGATCCCACATGTTTGCAAGGTTTAATTTAGAGGTGTTCTTATTCCCCACATGTTCGCAAGATGGTAAGTTTTACCTTACCAAGATGATTACTAGCAATGTTGCCAGCTTAGATTTTGGATAGATCTAGCCGTCGCTTCATCAATCTGTATTCAACAAAATACTTTCACTACAAATTTTCAGGAACAGTTACATAAATAGTTATACCTATTTATTTATTAGATGCAAATTCAGAATAATAAATAAATAATGCTGGACTTTTCACACAGCATCATCTAGCCCCAAAGTAAGCAGAGCTTGTGTTATGGGTACTAAGATGACTGATATACTATTTAGATACTTTTTGTTTGTAAATTCATACATATTATACATAGAAACACCCAGGCCCGAGACAAATATTTGTAGATCATACAAACATTGGTCCCGCCGCGGGGATCGAACCCGCAACCTTTTGCGTCGCAGGCGGGCCTTCGCCCACTGCGCTACAGAGGTTGTCGAGAATAAGTAACACAAATTTCATAATTGTAATAAGTCCGATTTATAATAACGCATTATAGATAAAATTAAAATAACACTATGACTTAATTCTGATCATAAACACATGAGAACTGATTGATGTTAGCTAATTTCTAAATATAGTTTGAAATCTATGGCTACCAAGCTCATAGCTTAGGCACCAATCGATTATCACGCATTCCTTTCTACAAGCATATTCTATCCACAAATTGTAGAAAGCTGGCAACATTCCGCACATGTCAGCAACATGGTGAGCCTCACCTTACGAGAGGATTGCGAGGAAAAAATGACGCCATCTTGAATTACAGGATGCACTGACAGGATCAGCAGTAATCTTCAGTATGGTTTCATTTATTTGGTCCATTCTATTTTTAGCTTCATCACATCTTACACCCACTGCTTGATAGCAGCATCAATAGAGATTCTAAGCGAGCAAAACGTGATACAAGAGCTGGAGAGCTGTGATAACCTAGTGGAATGTTTTCCCGACTTTCAATCGAAGGTTGCAAGTTTGAATCCGGTTATTCTGGTAAGTAAGTAAGTTCGTATGAGTCAGTGGCCAACTCTGGTGACTGAGTTTTTAGGCCGCCTGAAGACCTCATCATGGCTTAACGACTTAAATAGCAAGGACCGACAATTTAACGTGCCCTCCGAAGCACGGAAGCGCTCAGATGAAAATACCATCACCCATCCACTTACAGACCGTTCAGAACGTTGCTTAACTTCGACGATCTATCAAGAACGACTAAGTAAGCACGACCACGCTTCGGTCATTCTGGTGAATGACCGGATTCAAACTTGCAACCTTCGATGTATTTTACGCTCGTTTTATGAAAAACAAAATCTCTCAAAGGTAAATGAAACGTGCCTTTGCAATGTGAGGATAAATGAAGCATATCCATTTGCTCTCAAATAAAAACAGGCGTTTTCGATACTCTGCTTGATCAAAACTCATTCACTTTGTTGAATATAAATCTTCATACAAAAATCTAATATCTTAAAGATCATTAAATAACATCATTAAGTTTGACGACCTCTGTAGCGCAGTGGGCGAAGGCCCGCCTGCAACGCAAAAGGTTGCGGGTTCGATCCCCACGGCGCCGGCGGGACCAATGTTTGTATGATCTACAAATATTTGTCTCGGGTCTGGGTCTTTCTTTGTATAATATGTATGTACAAACAAAAAGTATATAAGTAGTATATCAGTCATCTAAGTACCCATAACACAAGCTCTGCTTACTTTGGGGCTAGATGTGAAAAGTCCAGCATTATTTATTTATTTATTAACGTGTTAAATAATTCTCTAAATACAAGGACTAAAAGCCTGGATAAAAGTATCTCTACAGTTTCGTTTCGATTCTTGGAATTTACAAAGTCTTTGTTTATAAAACTCTCAGGTATGTACCTCAATATAGCTAAATCGAAGGTTCACACCGTAATTTTTACCTAGATCTCTTTGAAACCTTTTTTGTAGGTAAAGCCGAAAAGCTAGCCTAAATTAATGTGTTCAAAAAAATGTAAGTAAACATTTTTTTTCTACCAAATAGGCAATCAGACTCACGGTCCTTTCAGTTCATAGTTCAATAGGACGGCGCGTGCCGGCTTGAAAAAATAAAAGGGCTTGCAGCTGGCGTGGGTGGCACACACACATACACCCTTAGATAATCTTCATGCGGAAAAAAAAAAATTCCTGTAATATATTTATATTACATATTGATTTTAAAGAGATTTTTAAAGATTGACTGAGATTTTAAGTTTTAGGTTTGTCTATTACTGAGAGTAGACGAACTGAGCCTATGGAAGAAAAACTGGAAACTTGACTTTCTTCTTGCAAACAATCTTGCGTTCAAGCATAATATAACAATATTAAATTTTAACATACACAATTATAACGGACGGATGTTATACAGAATTCTCAAAATACAAAACTTAGTTATGTGTCTGAAGAAAATTTTTTCACTCAGGGATGGTCATGATGAGAATTTTTCACTGTGATTCAATGGGATTCTGTCTCATAAATCTACGAATAGTTTTTTTAGATTCCGTAGCATGCATTCTGATACACATTCAATCTACCATAACTGTATCAAATTCAACAGATAGTGTGTATGTGTGTGTATTGTTGTAAGGTTCGCTCCCCTAGCCGCCCTTTGAAAGAGCATGTGTGCAATAAATGTAAGTACCCAACCCCACTAGCCACCCCAGGTGCGATCATGGCACGCGCCATTCACGTCGCGACCGGCGCTCTGGTGCCATCGAACATTTCCTAGTCCATTCTATCAGTCTTGTGACCTTCAGAAACTGTAGAGTTCAAAAATCTCCAAGTGTTATTGAGAACAATCACTCCAGTTCATCAACCCGGTCCATTGGCGTCAATCTCTCTCATTCGCCCCAACCCTTGGATGAGTATGTGTTAACTGAAAGTGAGTGAAAGTCTTCAAAATGAGTTCGTTAGATCTCGTTGTGTTCCGCAACGCGCTCGGAAAGCAGGTGCTGCAGCAATCAGTGAACAACTCCGTGAACATTTCAAACAACGATAACGTCCGTGAAATTATCATCGTCAGGAAGAAAAAGCTGGAGCCAACTGTGTCTGTGACGTCATTGGTGAAATCCGCTGAGAATCAGAATCAAGAGAATGCTAAGAAGCCGCGTCTGAGGGAGAATAGTGTTGATGAGGCTGCGCGGTCACCGACGCCGCTGGCAGTGCAACGGCGAAATGCGCGGGAAAGGAACAGAGTGCGTCAAGTCAACGATGGATTCGCTGCTCTACGCAAACATATACCTGAAGAAGTCGCTTCAGCTTTTGAAAGTGCTAACTGCAACCGAGGTACGAACAAAAAACTCAGTAAAGTGGAAACGTTGCGTATGGCTGTAGAGTACATCAGGAATCTAGAGAGCTTGTTAAACATAGGCTATGGGAAAGAAAACGGATCACGACCTTCTATGGAGTCTTTTCCTTCGCCCGCTTCGTCTTCCCCTAGAGATAATAGCCAGGAAAGGAGCTACTACATGAACTCTCCTGCACTTGATGACGAGGACGAAGATGAGCTGGATGGTTCAATGCTGCAAACCCCTCAACAGTACATAGAACTGCCTGCTGTAGAAACCTTTCAATTAGTTACCACTCCAAATATGTATGAGGAAGATGAAGGTGGGCAGCCAATGACCCCAGCATCTGACTTCATACAAGAAGAAGTTCATCCACATTTACTAGACGGGCATTATCCTTTTCCCAACTCAGCAGAGCAGTTCACAGTGATCCCTGAACAAAGCTATCTAAGTGAAACAGAAATGCCGAACGATTATGAGGTCAAATACGCTGATGTTATCCACCAGCAAATTCAGTATTCCACTCCAGTGTTAGAAGCGATAAACCCGACTATTCTTACCCAAGAGCAGTACAAATTTGGTGAAGATGATTTTGAGGATCAGTATGAGTCTGATTTGAAGAAGGAGTTGCCTGATGTCCAGGTGGCTCCTGAGGATCGAGAGCAGTTTGAGGAGACCTTGAAGTGGTGGCAAGAGAAGACGAGGCAAGTGAGAAGTGTGCGGAAGGATAGTGTTAATTAAACTTGATGCAAGTGTAAATAGTGAAGGAAAATTTCGCGAGGAAACCTTGGATAACCAAGGTTGGTTTCTCGGTATTAGTCGATTCAAAGAAAACGAAAGAAGTTTTAAGTATGAGTATGACCTGTGTGGCGCAGTCAGTGAAAGCCCGTTTGGGACGCAGAAGGTTGCGGGTTCGAACCCTGCAGCGGGACACATGTTTGTATGTATAAGCAATATGTATGTATTTACAAACAAAAAGTATGTAAGTAGTATATCAGCTGGTTCCCATAGTACAAGTTTTGCTTAGTTTGGGGATAGATGATGATGTGTGAAATGTCCAGCATTATTTATTTATTTTAATTTAATTAAGTAAGTATATTATGTATGTATGTAATTTGATTGTGGTACTAGATCTCATAATTGTAAAATATAATTTAATATATGCATATGCTTTCGAAAACTCACTTAAACATCTTCAAATGATCTTAAACTTGAAAATCTGTGTGTTCTTTGTCATTTCAAATTTTCTTAGTAATTGTTTCTGGGATCAAATTGTTTCTTCGTTCTTAAAAGGCATGATTGAGTAGGTAGTCGAAAGCTGACAATAAAGGCTTAGCCTGTGTAGTTGAATGTAATGTTAGTTATTTATTATGTCGCGTGTTAGTAAAATACAGCTGTGAAGTGCCAAAGTCTGTGTAATGCCGGCGCAAGGTGTACAGTAACGGTTTTTAAACGTAGTTTAGGTCTCATTTCACCAACATAACCAACGGTTAAGCAGGTCAATTCTTAAACTTAATTTGAATTTATAGTATTGAGTAACAGTCGTAGGCAAGTTTAGTTTTTCTTTTATTATTATAATATTAAGTTCGGCCTGTTGTTAGTTTAACGTACGGAATTGTTAGTAATATCTTTATTTATAATAATAAAAAAAAATGTATATTAGTAGGTATGAATCCTAATAATAAGGTATTTTTTGTATGAGTAACCTACTACTTACACTGGAACTACTACTGTATTCTGTGCTACTAGTACAAAATTCTTTCAATAAATTAGTCCTTGAGTGCTTTTTTTTCTCAAGCAAAGCAGCGGACAGTAACTAGTCATCTTTATATAAGTAGATAAAAATTCATTCAATTATAATTGTATAAGTTTTACTTCATTATCATCATCAACATTACAATGTTTTAATATTTCATGTCCATCATTAGTTGTGTAAGGTATTTATTTATAGCAATAGACCAAATTATTTATTTATAAGTTGTATTTTAATAAAAACCTTTTTACTCGGACTACCGCGGTACAGGCATGTCCTAGTGCGAGGTCCGTTGTAATTTTTTGTGTTTGAAATAAATGAATTGAATGTTGATAATCTATGTTTAAGTTAAGTTCACCGTTGGTAAATGTTGGTAGAGTCTAGCCTAGCTATAAATATATTCCTAACTTACTAGAGATATGCTAGTTTTGAACCCTAGAGAAAAAGGTCTAGCTAGTAAAAGAAATGCTAAAAGTCTTGAGTTTTCTATGTTGATTTTTATCAAAACAAAGGGCATTATTAAGGTGTAAATCATTTAATTTTGTGTAATAATGTGTAACTTTGTATAATTACATAAATAAGTAAAAAAAACTGTAACATTGACTTGATACGTAAATTTGTAGATTTTTGACATATTTTTTTGTAAAATGACAATTTAACATGCATTACATATTTAAAGGTTTTTTTTTTATTTAACTATATTTTTCGTGAAAACCGAAAATATACTAGGCATTATTTAAATTAATGTATAGTTTAAGTAAATATTTATTCCACATAATTAAAATAAGGCCTTGAACTTCTTTTGTTCTAATTCGCCATTGTAAACAAATAAGTAGTTATTTAAAATTGTATATAAATAATTAATAAGGGCACCTGAAAACTGAACAAAATACATTAGTGCCTTAGATAATGTGATTTTAGAATTAAAATACTTCCTTAATTGATGAATAAATGAATTTTTGTAAACCTCTATTATTTTTATGGTTCTACTAAAATAGTTTTAATCGCTGTTGAATAATATGCAGTTGAAACTTGTTGCATAAGACTTTCCTACTAATATTAAAAAAAACGGGAAAATTGTGAGTATATTTGTGTTTCAATCACTTGAACCAATGGAACGATTTGGATGAAACTTACAATAAAATATAGATCGTAAACGGGAACACAAAAGCATTTTGATTAACTATAAATAAAAAAATCACCAAGATCGTTAGATAGATGAATCGTCTGGAATATTGCTATAAAAATATACATTTATTTCGAGCTAGCACTCATAGGTACACAAACAAAATAGACAAGATTGAACACACAGACTGATAGAAGACAAATACACACAAAGCTTAAAAACTAACAGGGTTCCTAGTTAGGTGTCGCTCACAGAAATATCTCGTGTAGGGACAGTCCACCCTGGCAGCTATCATTGCCAGGACGGTGTTGGAGCTGACCCGCAACCTGCGCACCAGGGATGCGGCTCGTTTGCGCATCCCATCGATTTCAAAAACCACTTTAAAAACTACAAAACCGAACACCCAAAGCATCTTCACAATTTATCTATACTCATAAAATCTTAGCTTTTATTTTATCCCCAATAAATTCTACCGAAATTAGGCGTTAACTTTAATCAGGCTATTATCGTCACATTCTTCGATTTGAACCCCTTGAGACAAACCCCTATGCTAATGCAGCCAAATTGCTTGACAGTAAATGACCTACTTAAAGACCTTTTCTTTGCTTTGTTTCACCGCCGGGGCCAATGACACCAAGGTGTAATCGGCGGTTAGCTTTCCGTTAGCCCGTGACATTTATAAGTTAATAGCTTTTAATATTCACATAGGTCAAGAATAATACGTAGCTATTGGGTATCTTAGGTAGTGGATCAAATTGAGATGGGAAATTATTTTTAATAACCCAAAATGGTTTCTTTTCTTGATACGAGTATAATGTCCTATTTATACAAAAAGTATGTCAAATAAGTATAGAGTACATATCATGTACATTCCAAATTATTCTTATCCTCTTCAGTATAAAATGGACTTAACCACTCTTTAGTTTAGTACCTAAAGAAATAAAGGATTCTAGATTTTTTTTTACATTTTTTTAAATCCGTACTAGCATAACCCAGCCCGATGAAACCGGCACCAAACCGTTAACGGTAAGTTGATATCGCTATTATGATTGTAATGCGCTGCCGTTATGCCCTCTTAAAAAACCCGAACAAATAAAAAACCCGATTTCCAACGGGGTTGATGGGGTGATTACGTTCGGGTGGAATCGGCTCTTTTCGGCTTTGTCCGGTTTGAATTTGGAACTTGAACAATAGATATTGATGAAGAGTGAATGATGGGTGATTATGTTCTCAAAGGTTACTAGGCTTAGGTAACTAAAGAAGATTTTCTATTTATCGTTTTTGATAGTGCGCAAATTGAGTTTGCAAACTTGTAAACCCGTAGTCTACATTTTGCAAATCCTAATGGATTTACGTAAACAATATACTGTTTTTTTGTTTGCCTAAGAAGATCAAAAATACTAAACAAGATTCTTACCTCCGACTCTAGAAAATTACGTTCTCTGAGACCTTACGCTAGAAAAACAATTATTAAAGGCTCAATTAGGTGTGCTTATTTATTTTTAATTATAATGAAAGTAAAATAAATTCTGCATAAGCTTTGAGCAGATATTTTGTTTTTCGATACTCTAGGCTGAAAAACAAATTGAAATCTATTTCAGTTTTGTTTTTCAGCCATTCCAAACGGAAGCAAATTTTAAAGCTATGCAAACAAT
This sequence comes from Epirrhoe alternata, assembly GCA_963565295.1. Classification (NCBI taxonomy): domain Eukaryota; kingdom Metazoa; phylum Arthropoda; class Insecta; order Lepidoptera; family Geometridae; genus Epirrhoe; species Epirrhoe alternata. The sequence continues at coordinate 1,719,637 of OY751381.1, read as the reverse complement.
TTATGTGTTAGTAAACTTATTTCTTGCCGTTCCTCATGCTGCCATATTTCCGGGATGGCGGGAATTTTAATTCCTTTCTCAGGGTTCCAGGCAATGAAATCAAAAACCCTTATAATAATCAGATAGAATAAAAAAACTCAAAATTTACAATACCTACTTTAATAATATCATCATTTTCATTAATACACTTTTTTAATTATCTTAATCTCACATCTTCGAGAAGCAGTTCAATCTAAAAATTTGGTTGACACAATCATTACTGATTTCATAATTATATATCAGTCATTTTCACCCAGAGCCTTTACAAAGTAGTACATGCATATCATACGGAACCAACACTTCTTCTTATCCATTTTTTTTTATCAAATATCGTCATATTTCATGGGGTGCATTGCACGCCATTTTAGCTTCTATTTTGATATTTTCCGCTTCATTCGTCAGACCTTCTTTATGATTTAAGTTTTGATGAGAAAAGGTGAGACAGTGGTTTTTGGCTATCAATGGATGAACGTATATTTCTGTCCGTAGATAACAAAAAAAACTGAATAAAGTAATAACTATAGTATTTTTCACGTAGGAACGTATCCCTGACACATATAACTTTTACGTTTTACGCTGTACAACAATGAAAAATTTTGAAATAAATGAAATCTAGTGATACTACACACAGATACAACTTCAATAAAAAAGGATTTTGTCTATTTCCTTTTTAATTATTTCAGATATTAACATAAAAGCGCCTTATCACGGAACCGTTCCAACGTGAAAAGGACTATAACAAAGATAATTTTGTATTTATAAGATTACGCCATAGATAATAAAATATCTGTAATGTTAGCGTTGTAAATAAATAAACATGTATATAATGCCAGAGTGGATGGATACAGCTCAAGATCGTGATGTGTGGAGGGAATGGGGGGAGGTCTTTGCCCAGCAGTGGGACACAAAAGACTAGTAACAATAACACGGTATGTGTCTCCATCGCATAAGATCAAAACTATCAAAAAGGCCTCTGTGTGTTGGCCTCGGGCCCAACATTGACAAACAAAATGATAATAATACGTTTCATTCTTTTTTTTTTTTTTTATGATGAATGGGTCGACTCTTGAAACTTACATAGGCAAGAATGAGGTCTACGATGGAGCGAGCCTACCCAGAAGGTGCCTATTAATTCTCTTCTTAAAAACATCAGGGTCGTAGCTCAGTGGAAATACAGACGCGGGAAGCTGATTCCACATTTTTGCAGTGCGCATAATAAAAGAACTTTGAAAGCGCTTAGTTCTAATAAGTGGAATATCAACCAGGCTAAAATCAAAACAAAAAAAATCAAGCTTTGTCAATTATTAGTTTACAGGGCTACTTTTAAAATCGTATTAGAAGACATTTTCAAAATTGCATAGGTACTACTAACCTATGGTCGCTATATAAAAAAAATCATTAATGATAATGAAATAAGCCTTCTCTTTCAGAGTCATGGAGTATTGATGCGCCATAAACACTAAGGCCGCGAACGCACAGGCAGGCGGCTTGCTTAGCGCCTAGAGCCTAGTAGCGTGGATCCTGGCTACTTGCTAGCTAGATGCTAAGCGCGCAGTGCGGCCGGTTGCGAACATTTTAGAATATTCGTTTTACTAAGCTACTTGCTAGGTGACTCGCTAGGCTCTAGGCGCTAAGCAAGCCTGTGCCTGTGCGTTCGCGGCCTAAAAGTACTTGCGCTAAACTTAACCAAACTTGTAGACGTTTTATTTTTAGAAATCTGTTTTCGAAGCAACAGGTCCCACTTCAAAAACACCCTTCTGGTGATTAGTCAAGTACTCAGTAGGTCGTCAAACACTTATCTGTTTTGAAAAACTAGAAAGTTTTAAGAGCTTCACAGATACCATGTAGCGTATGTTGTAACATACATTTCATGGTATCTGTGAAGCTAAACATGTAATTCTGCTCATCAAATTCTCATGTTTTTATTTTCTCGTGTTCATTGGTCAAGAAGTTAAATTTTAGCTGATAATTATGCTGATAGCTGATACGTTTGATGGGGCATTACACAGATACACGAAATTAAATTACAAAAAAAAAAAAAACAAATGTTACGCACAAAAGTCGAGAATGTTATAAGCAATTTTGCTTATTGTATCATTCTCGGAAATTAACAGAAAGACGTAAGTATATTTAGACATTGACATAGACCTTTATTTATTTGCTACTCAACCACACAAAATGAGAAGAAAAAATAAGACAAAAAATTTACACCATCTAAATAGAATTTCATTTTTGTAGTGTTTAATTAAAATTGTAGTAAAAATTCATACAATTTAACAAACTTATCAAACTCCTAAAGAAAGTAAGGTATCAAGTTACTTGCGTGGGAACGAGATTTGCCGCGAAAGAACCGACAGTATGAGGAAGGTATGCGCAGGCGCAAGAAAAAGTCCGTTACGACCCGCTATCCCTTTGTTGTCTCTGAGTATATTGCGACTGAAGTGTCTTGATACTTTCGATACTTAAAGGAAATTAAGGGTGATCTTACTTCATGTTAAACAATAAGAAGCTAAACCAGGGGTTTACAGAAATAAAATTACAGCAATTTTAATTTTTGTTTGCTCTATGTAATTACTATTTAACTAATGTTATGGTAGTCGCAGACCGAAAAGAAGATGGAGAGACATTTTTACCCAAATATGCGGACCGGAATGGATGAGGAAGGCGAGACAAAGGGACATATGGAGAGATTTAGGAGCGGCCTACGCCGTAGAGGCGACTTTTGCTGAAGAACAGTAAAATAGTAATTAAGTATAGTATGCAACAATCATTTGTAATTTAGGTAAGCAATAGGAATAAAGGCTTTTTTATTTTATTTATTATGGTAGTCGCATGTAACTTAGCAAAGAAGTATTTTTATTTAGGTAATCTTCATAATATAAATATCACAGATTTTTTTTGACAACCTCTGTAGCGCAGTGGGCGAAGGCCTGCCTGGGAAAGCAAAAGGTTAACCTTTTGCGTTCCCAGGCAGGCCTTCTGCAATTGCAGGTGTGGTGTGTAATATGTATGTGTGTGTATTGTAACATGATGTGCAAGCTTACATTAAGTAGTTCCACAAGTAGTTTAACAGTCATCTTAGTACCTACCCTTAACAAAAGCTCTGCTTACTTTGGGGCTAGATGATGAAAAGTCCAGCCTTATTTTTTTTATTACTTCTCTATTTAAGATTTTATGTATGTAATTTCTTTGTGTAATAAAAAAAAAATTTTGTTGTATTTTTTAAAACATTTCAATAAACTTTTTCTAGATTTTACATAGTTTTTAACTCATCAAAACAACAACCCAAAAGAAAAAAATTGGTTGTCTGTAAAGTTGGTTTACTGACGATAGTTGAACGTGACAACGTTTGTGCTCGTTCCGCGCTCTCGCTTGCACTTCAAGCCTTACATGGAACGCCTCAGAGCGAGGTAACGCCGCATTTTTTCGTGCGTGCAGCCGGCTCTATCGAATTATAAGACGTTGTCACGTCAAAAAGTTTAAACTTTAAAGTATCAAAACACATCGTTCCCGGCCGATAAAGTCACAGAAGCTACTATTGTTAAGTAATATTTATCCTCGACTCCTCGGCTCTTTCAGCGAGGTCGTCTATTGTGCTAGGGTTCATGGGAATCAGCAAAAAACGGACCTTACCTTAGGGCCAACGAACAAAACTGAATACGTAGTTTTTCATAGCATTCTGATATCCACGTGTGCAATACTGCAGTGGGTTCCTAAAAATATATGACGTTATATAACGGCCGTATAAAAAATCATTTTGGATCGGCATAAAGATTAGAATTTGTAATTTTCTAGACCTACTCGCATAGTTATAGGAAGCCAAGTCACGATAGAGAAAAGTCTTTTTTTGTTTTTTTTTTTCAATCAAGATTAACAAAAGTGTTTGTTTTTGTTAGAATGGTCTTCACTTTTTACATAGATTTTACTACGTGCTCGTGTGTCCATTATGCCCCAACACCTGCACTTTGAGAGATCTCATGGCTTGCTCTAGCAACGCTGTGGATGTGGCCTTTACTGGTCCAAATGGCTCTGAATAGCGTGATACATTGACTCGAAACAAGAAGATAGATAGATAGATAGAAAATAGTTTATTGCACACCACATGATAAAAATAAACTAAAATGGAAAACTAAACAAAAAAACACAATGACATACAATCGGCGGTCTTATCGCTAAATAGCGATATCTACCAAGAAGCCTATGAATATTTTTGTGATAAAATAAAGTAAAGCTTTAACACAATAGCTATGGTACGGACGGAAAACAACGGCCGCCTCATTTAAGAAATATTTTTCCTAAGATGACGTATCTTATTTTAATCTTCACGTTATGCACAAGCCTAAAGCTTTGCAGATAAAAAATGATTGTTTGTTTAAGTAACAAAGAAATGTCATCCTTTGCACAATAACTTAAAACGCTGGTGTTTGCATTTCATAATTATTTTTGCGATTAACTTTTTACTGTCTTAGGATTTACTAGGCCTTCGGGTGTTTTTTCGTCTAGTAGGTAGGCATACATAAGTGAAAAAATTGGTCACATTTTGTAAAACCCTCAGAACTAAACAGAATCTTTTAAAAATCCTTTTTTTTCTGTAGACGTTATAGGAAATCTTTTGAAGATGAAAACAAAAATGCTATTGGCTATCTAGTAGCTATTCACGCGACAGACTGTGACAGACATACCTACTCAGAACAACATTTTAAACAAAAAATATTATAAGTAATATCAGTAGGTACCCATAAAATAAGCTCTTCTTACTTTGGGGCTAGATGATGCTGTGTGAAAAGTCCAGCATTATTTATTTATATTTCAACCACCAAAGATTCACTCATGTTTACACAGCCCGATAAATCTTAAAACAGATAAAATAAAAGTCAAAACTACCACGGCTCATATGGTTCACAGACCATAATGAATCTAAAAACACAAATTAAAAGCAAGCAATGACGTTGCTTCTAATTTCTCCAAAACATATGGTACACTTTACTTTTTTCCGTCATGAGGCCAGATTGAAGCACCAGATTCTGTGGATGCCATGCGGCATGCGCCAGTACCATCTGGCAATCTGGGAACACAAAAACATGGAGGAATTGTATCTACATGATCGAGAGAGTACATATAGCCTAAGTACTATCTGGAATAGGAAGTCGCGAGCGCCACGACGCTATTTAGATAGAGGCCTGCGCTTTAGCTTTCATCTGTTACTTTGCTCGCATCCATAGACCTACTAACAGAAAAGGTTTTTTTATACAATTATCATTCGATGTTGGGTTGCAGACTTATTATTAACAGAAATGGTTACCCCATCCGCTAAAAGTAAATGGATGGTCTGTTCGAACCAAAGAAACAAAAAATGCGAATGTCAGCCATGTTTACGAGCAAAGAGTTCAAAATCTAAGGTCACTTCTCAACTGTGCTACATTAGAATATCAACATAATTAATGTATGTAAACAAAATTAATACGCAGAATAATTTTCTTTGTGAGTCATCAAAGTGCATGATTTCATGATAATATAAATGACTTCATCAAACTGTCATAGACAAATAGTAAATATTCTAGAAGATAAAGCTATATCTAGACCAGTATTCGCAATGATCTTAGTATTAAGTATACCAAGTCACTGTTAACAAAAAAAAAACAAGTTTTTTTGACCTCTTATCATTTAGCACAAAAACTACGCTAAAACAATTATCAAAACTTTCCTATCACCAAAACATTCCACAGTTCAACTAATTAAACCAACGACATGACTGGAAACAAAAACAATAGCATTGTCAGTAAAGGCCAGATTACACGAATCGAGTAGATGGACGAGACAGAAAAATTATACTAGGCCCAGAGAGTTGGTTGTTTAGTGCTTTGGTCGAACGGTGCTGAATTTAAATCAGACCAAAATCCAAATTGGCCTGGAAAGAAAGATGTAAGATGTTCTTAGACTTAACGATTTAGGTCAGCGTAAGGAGACACCGTTTGAAGGAAGAGGCTTATGTCCAGCAGTGGGCTATCATTTGAGCTGCTAATGATAATGAAGATGAAAGAGACGATTACCGGCCAGGTGGAGTGACGATCTGCGAAAGGCTGCTGGTAGAAGCTGAATGCATCGAGCTCAAGACAGGGCGCAATAGTGCTCATTAGGGATTTTTTTATTTTAATAGGTCAGCGATTGACCTCACTCTGCCTGATGTTAAGCAATAGTGAGGTCTAAGATGAAGCACTGCTTAATTGGGCTGCTGATGATGGTAATGATGAAAGAGACACCATAATGCTTGAACGGAAAATATTTATAATAATATGTTCTAATTACTTTCCATCAAAATTTCTTAGATAAACTGTAATTTTCCTTGTATTGCCTCATAATCTCTGAAGCTCATTACCTAGTCATATCGCAATGACATAATTTTATAATCTTTGTCTCGGAGAGTTTTAAATTTTTCTATTACGTAGTTTCGAAAATAAAGGTCAGCCCACAAGAAACGTGACGCAAGTTTTCATTAAAATAGTAATATATGACTTGTATACTACATTATAAGGTACACAGTTCAGTGATGTCTTCATGCTACGTTCAGCAAAACTGCAAACGCTATTCTTGCGTTGAATCCCATCTCGGTGTAAACAGACCCTAAGGATGATTAATATTTTATTATATTGACTAGGCCTAATGCTTACATTGCCTGTATGCTTTTTTAATCCAAACACATACATTTTCAGAATGATTAATAGCATTTTAGATTTAAGATCTCTCAAATTATCTCTCTTAATAAATAATCTAAACCTTTTTCTAATTTGCAATTTTGCGTTTTTTAGTAGCAAATTATTCTAGGCTATGAAATCGGAAATCAACCAAGTAGAAACTTGAATACTTGGCTTATCGGCTTGAAAAATATCGCTCAGAGCCGATAGTCGTCAGTGCACCAATGTATAACTTTTCTACATTGTAATGTTGTTGTTTTTTTGGAAACAAATTATTCTAGTCTAGGAAATTGGAAGACAAACAACAATCAGCCAAGTAGAAATTATCGGCTTTTCGGCTTGAAAAATATCGCTTAGGGCCGATAGTCGATATTCAAGCGTGCTATCATATGTAGGTGTTTCTCATCATCATTTGCCTTCCTTTAATCATGCGGGGTCGACCCAACATGTTCTCTTCCACTCTCCCCTATCACTTGTCATCTCCGTATCCACTCCTTCCTTACCCATATCTTCTTTCACACAATCCATTCATATTTTAGATCTACCTCTCTCACGTATCCACATTAATTTCCATCACTCTTTTAGTTACATGACTTTCATACCTGATACCTGATATTGTAGTGCGAAACAGACGGGATAACAGTAAACTCCAAATGCCTTACAGTAAGATTACTATCCTACAAGTGTAGTCTATATGTCACGTGCAATTTATAATAAATTACCTAAATCATTGAAAGATCTTGGCGACAATATGTTTAAGACTAAATTGAAACAATTACCTACTAATTAATAAATGCTATTATAATATTAACGATTTTATGACCGATAAATTTTGATATTACCTAATTTTAATTCTAATATTTGACTAAACTAGTACCTAATTAATGTCTGAAATTACAAATCTATGTTAAAATTATCTACCGACTATACCTAACATTTGCATGCTAATTCTAGAAGAACATAATTGAAACGAATTATTCTAACAACTGTACCTAACCCACATTGTGTTCAAGCAAATAAATTATCTTTATCTTTATCCTGTCTTTACCTCCACATTACATGCCTATACCACGCTTAGTCTAGTAAAAATATACGGAAAATAAATACGTTTTAAACATACAAATTCAGAGTAGAATATTATAAAAACCACCCCCATACGCACCGGATTCACGGATTGTAATGCAACGCGCAACACGCAGTCACGCAAGATAAACCTATGTCGTTCCTGTTTCCTTCAAAAAAATGTTGTTGAATAATTTACTACAAAATTACTGAATCACTACAGACTTTTTGGCACAAAGAATCAGCATTGCCATTCAGCGTGGCAATGCCGCCAGTGTTTTGGGCACGCTTCCGACTGGCAGTGACCTGGATCAGTTGAGCTATCTATAGATAGTTTTTACGACGATCCTTAGATAGCTTGACTGATTCTATTGTATTTTGTAATTTTATGTACATATTGTAGTAGCTTAGTTTCTGTAAATAAATTGATAATTTTATCACTACATAGTATAAAAACAAAGTCGCTTTCTGTGTCCCTATGTCCATATGTATGCTTAAATATTAAAAACTACGCAACGGATTTTGATGCGTTTTTTTTATAGATAGAGTAAATCAAGAGGAAGGCTTATACTCGTATGTATAATACATGCATAATATAGTAGAGAAACACTGATAATTTTAGAGGTATCTAATGTGATGTCGTGAATTACTAATACATTTTTTGCGCTTACATTTCAAACGCTGGCTAAACCCTAATATTTAGCATCAGCATTACCGTGCGAAGCCGGGGCGGGTCGCTAGTAATGAATAAAACATTTATGCATGACAAACTTCAATCAAATATGACAAAATCTCTTTTGAGATTCGAATGTTTTCGTGCCCTAGAGATTCATCGTGATTCTGTTCGTTATTTATTTTTGTTTAGCATCTTACTTGTATTCACAGATCAGTTATTTTTATAGCAAGTGACATGCAAATTATTGCAAATAAAGTCAATGTAAGTAAGTGGTAGTGGTAGTGGTGGTGGTGTGGTAGTGTAAGTGGTCTATTCAAGGTTTTGACTTTATAAAGCTGGTTTTTGGATTTTTTGATTTCATTATTTTTACTAGCTACGCTCTGTCGGCTTACTCTAGGTAGCGCTATTTCCGGGATAAAAATAAGCGTTTGTAAAAAGCAAAATTAACCAAAAACAAAAAAGTATCCAAATCCATTCAACTGCTTCAGCGTTACGGATCAACAAACATCCGTCCATCCAAACTTGGCAAAAATAAATCCATGCTCAATGTCTATATGTATGTCTGTCTGTGTGTTACCTTTTCACGCGATAAAGGTTGTATCCCAGGGAAGGATATTAGGCTACTTTCTATCCCGAAAAAATGAAAAAATCGCCAAGAACCGCGGGAAACACCGCGGGGAAGCTAGTAAGAAATAATATTGAGTATTAGCACATAATAAATAATGTAATGGTAGTACAGCATTCCTTAATGGTAAATGTCAAAATGTTCAAAAATTCAAAATGCAACCTTGACTTTTTATTTAAACTTTACACGCGTTTAAAAAACATTATGATAACATCAAACCAGCTTATATTCCAGTAAAATATACAACACGTCTTAATTATTAAATGAATACTGCTTCGATAAGTAGCGGTCGCAAATTTAAAAAAAAACTTAGCATGCTGTCTAGCTGGCCTTAGAAAAAATACGGTAAAGTTTTGTAGAATTTTTCTATACAAATCTTAAAAGAAAATACGTATCTTTTTCTTGTATAAATTCATTTTATTTCATATAATTAAAATTCATAACAATTTACAAAAACAAATACTTAATCATACAAATAAAGCACAAAAATAAAATATTTACTTAAAAACTAAAGAAAACATACAGTGGTTTAAACGCTCTCCGCAAAAAACTTTTTCAGATCCGAGAGGTGAACCTGTCCAATATAGTTCTCAGGAACAAATATTTATGATGTTTTGTAGTGTCAAGGTACTTATATAAATTGTTTTGTATATTATAATAATTATTATGCCGATATAATAATAATTATAAGTCTAGCTTTTAAATACTTGAACACTCTATCAACAGCTGTTCTACATTTTGCATATTAAATATGCACATAATAAATTATGTACAATACGGACCAGTGGAATCAAATTGGGTTAATTCGACTGTCAGATAGTTCCTGTGTTTTGATTAAACAGCGTTTTCTAAATAAACTTGACCGTATTTTAGCTGCCGTCATAATTTAGCAAATGTCACTCACTGGTAAAGTAGATTCTCATATAATACTAAGATTTTATATAGGTAGATAGAAAACTATTGCTTACTTTGTACTGTAAAAAATGTAGTATAGAATGTTATAAAAAAAATGAGGAAGTAAAAATAGAAAATATTTTCTTTACTTTTTAATATTATAAAATATATATTATATAGTTCTATAGGCTTCCAGAGTTCCTCAACTTTGCCTAATACATCTTGTAGATGATGAGCAATAAAAACAACTTTGTTACGCGAGTTTGTGAAAAGGGATGGAGAGATGAAACACGTTCCCGCGTATTCGGGTCTAACAATGACAATGACAGCTCGAACCTTTACTACCGTGCTGTGTGCGTCTCCCGTTCTGTACTCACGCTTATTTAATTCAATAATAAAATTAAATTAAACAATACTTTTAGGCAAATGGAAATGTAAAATTACAACAAATAAAAATGTAAAAAATTAACACTTAGTCTACGCGTCGGCTACACATCTCAAAACGTCCACCTCTTTACAGAAAACAAGGTTATACTCATTTTTATTAGAGTTGCTACGAAAAATATTGGGGCCAAGATCGATGGCGGAACGAGTTATAATAACAATGTACACGTGGCAGGGAGGAAACGTTGCACGTGCTATCAATTAGAAAAAGAAAAAAGAGCATCCCTATCGGAAGGAGTATTAAAATTATAGAAAGTGAACGTATTTGATTTCAGTTTATAAATAAATGTTGATAGAAAGTGAATCAATAATTTTGAGTAAAGGAAATTGTAAACTTGATAAATTATATAAAACGTAAATCTCACCAAAAACAGTTCATATTAATTTGATTACCAAGATTGTACATTTCACTGTAAAAAAGTTATGAGATCTCTTACTAGTAGAGCCAAGCCCCTAACTGAGCTCCGGTTTGTGATGCAGGTCTTAGCCCTCGGGGCCCGTCCCAAGCCTGAAGTATATCTATAGCTCTGAGTGCTCTACCTTGAAGCTCTGATGAACAGCTCCAAGACCTCCTCTTTTTCCGAGCCTACTCTAACGTTTGACGACTCTGTGGCGCAGTAGGAAAAAGCCTGCTTGTGACGCAGAAGCTTGCGGGTTCGATCCCCGCCGCGGGATAAATGTTTGTATGATCTGTAAATATTTATCTCGGGTCTGGGTGTTTCTATGTATAATATGTATGTATAAACAAAGTATATAAGTAGTATATCAGTTACCTGGTTTCCATAGTAGAAGCATTGCTTAGTTTGGGGCTAGATGACGCTGTGTGAAATGTCCATTATAAAAAAAAGAGAATAGATTTTAGAAGACATTTTGGCTCACATTGAAACTCAAGCCGGAAAAATCTAGAAAACACTCATGACTCCAAAAAAGTAGGTGTTTGCTGGTCATAGAAATAGTTGTCCTATGGCGGGAATCGAACCCACAACCTGAGTCACAGGAGCTCGTCACCATGCTTCTCGTAGTACCACGAGTGAAGTCGAAAGCCTATCTTCGCCTAAGCATTGGTTTCATCATGATTTTAACCTTCATTTATTATGTAACATGGCTGCAACCACTACATTTAATAAATATAATAAATTGCATTTTAAACGACGTAGTAAACCAATTTATGTGAAGTAAAATATTTCCTTTGATTTCATCATTAAAGTCTTTTAGGTTATCGCGCAATTTTTTTAAGAAATGATCATGCATTAAGTCAAGGTTGCTGTCATTGGGACACAAAAGTTTAGGACACTTTGTCCCTATTGATACTTTTGATTTTAAATATTTTTTACACCATCAATTCGGACACTACCAAAATATTGAAGTACATATTTTTTGTATAGGTCAAAAAGTTTTTAAATAGTTATAATACGACTATTAATAATTTATAGCGTGGCTAAAACTAAGACTAACTTTTAAACACCATTTAAAGAGGCGTTTTTATTATTATTTTTATTGATTTCCGAGTATCAAGAGTATCTTAGTACCCATAACACAAGCTCTGCTTACTTTGGGGCTAGATGATGCTGTGTGAAAAGTCCAGCATTATTTATTTATTGACGTGACAACGTCTTATAATTCGATAGAGCCGGCTGCACGCACGAAAAAATGCGGCGTTACCTGAGGCGTTCCATGTAAGGCTTGAAGTGCAAGCGAGAGCGCGGAACGAGCGACAAAGAAGCACAAACGTTGTCACGTTCAACTATCGTCAGTAAACCGACTTTACAGACAACTAATTTTTTTTATTATTTATTTATCATAGTGTGTGTTTATCTTATCAAATACTTTATACCAATGAAATATATTTTAGTTTTAGATAATTAATTGTTATCAATTACGAAACATATTCGTTGTTCTTGAGCTCTATAAGAAGACCTTGATGCAATATTGTAAGTATGATTGTTTTATAATAAAACTAGCTTCCGCCTACAGCTTTGCTTGAGTGGCGCATTTTAAATGCCCTATTAAATGCTATTCTAGGCTACGATCTCCATCTATTTTAAGTTTCATCTAGATTCTTTCAGCCATTTTTGGAGTACCAAACATTTCTAACATGCTTAGATCCATCCAATTCAAAAACAAGGTATTTGTAGAAAATCCCTAACAAGCATATACTTCTTAGGTCTACACTAAAAAATCTTTTAACTTCTTTTCGCAGAAGTCACTATCAATAAAGTCACACAACAATATTTAAAAACACAATGATAAACTTTTTCTAAACCGTAAACAAATTATTATGAAATAACTAAGATCATTTTGAAATAATCCTATCCCAGTAACGATTCTCGTGTTGACTGTTTGTTGCTAAGAGCATAATGAATATTGACTTTGGTTTTAACTAGACAGATACTTTTATCAATTACAGATTAGCTACGTTCTATGTACCTACTTTTGGCCGTAGAAAGATCTTTGAAACTACGTACGGACTACGCTTTCCAGGCTACGCGTTCAAGCGTTCCAAGGCTCGCGCGAGTCAATGTAAAATGACAAAATTTATACGATTTTGAGGACTAGCACGAGCCTGAAACGCATGTCGCATAGTCCCTACAAGGCTTTCAAAATCTGAGTTTTCTTCCGCGTCATGCGGATCATAAGTATATTTTTCTAGATAGGCTACTTCAAAAGACACCATTTAAGTAAGGCTAGTTGCATTCATTTCTAAACCACAAAATGGGTCACCCATGTTTCTCGTAACTTCCTGAGTGCCACTTCTATTTTAGTACCTCTTCGCCCCAGATGTGCGCCTGGTAGTTTTTGTGGCGGACAAAAAGCGAATGAAAAACTGTCGCGTACCAAACGTGCAACCTGGTGCACCGTGGGAAATGTTTTAGAGGGAGACGGAAAGTAAATAATTCTGGTAGCTAGAAGTGAAACTCAAACTCTAAATCTGAATAATGTGTACCACTTGTCTGCGCCGTACGCGTCGCAGTCATTTTTCTATCCAAAAATTCTGATGACGTCAGAAAACGCGGCTCACTTCTGACGTCAGCAGCATTTTCTCTATTAAATTGACAGTTCGGCGAGTTCGGCTCGGCTGGACTGTGCAACCACCCTTATACAGACTTTTTTCACTAAGCAATTTTTTTGTAAATAATGATATGTCATTTTTATATGATGGTACACGAACTAAGTAATATTTTTGATGTTACATAAACAGTGACATGATTTTTGCAAGCTTCCCAAGAATCAGTAAGCAGGAGCTTAGAATAAATTTAGACAAAGCTTCAATCATAGTCAAAGTCAAAATTCGTTTATTCATTGAAATCTCTACCAAACCAACCGGTCGGACTCATAGATTACAATCCTAAACTGGACATACTTTGGAACAATTCAATTACATCTCGATACATAACACGGACCGTGTTTTATCTACAAAAACTGTGATTAGTATACACCATTATTCATCATTCCCTTACCCTTTCCCATGCTAAGTGGGGTTGGCACAGCATGTATTCTTCCTCCATTCACTCCTATAGCTCGTCAACTTTTCATCCACTACTTTAATTTTCATATCCTCTGTCACACAATCCAACCATTATTGTTTTTGGTAATTAAACAGCACAATCTACCAGTTTCACATCTATCAGCCAGTTTTGTTATTTAACAAAATAACTGAAAAACCCTGAAAAAAAAACTATGCACATGCGAATCAACGTATACACGTGTCATGTCAAAACAGGAAGGACATGCAGGTCGCGTGCCACTTGGCTAGCTAACGGACTGTGAAATAGGACAATGTTTGCAACCGGTGAAGGAGAACACCCTTCTTGGAATTAGATAAAAATTGGTTTCCATTATTTACCACAAGCCACCGCGCGGGGCCGCTCGCGTAGTACCAACATTTAAATAACCTATATGCTATTCCAGGTATTATCTACGCCTATTCCAAGTTAGAAAGAAAGAAAGAAAATACATTTATTCAACTAATTAGGTAAGAAAATAAAACAATAATAAAATTAAAAAAAACACAAATGAAAAATGACTGTTGAAAAGGCAACTACTCAGCAAATTGCCTAGATCCAGGGATCAGGTTACATCCAAATCGGTTCATACATTTTTTTATTAACCAGCACTAAACAACACTGTAAGGCGAAGTTTACTGGAAGCGGTCAGCAACGCATCATACGCTTCTTGATGTTTGGCCAGATGTTACGGCTAGCAGTTCTGCTCAGCAAATCTTCATAGGTTTAGGAATATTGAAACACAAACATCCAAACATCTAAACAAACTCACAAACTTTCAGCTTATTATTTTAGTAGGATAGTGGGAAGTGAGATAATGAGAAACTGTTTGTTGTAAATTAAAGTTGTTAAACATGATGCAACACTGAAATATTTTTGTGATATTTTTGTGATAGTATAAAATTATAATCTAAGCAAAAGCATAATGGGTTTTTTTGTTGCAATATATGGAAAGGATATAGAGAAATCCCTTTTTCAGTAGGTATAATTACGTATTAACTAAACGTGATTTATCGCGTACCTTATTTTATTATTTCCCGACGTTTCGCCTGTATTGCCACAGGCGTGGTCGCGGGCTAACTATAAAGCGATAAATCCCGTTTAGTTAATACGTAATTATGAATAGTGATCGCGAAAGTTTCAGAAAGACTTCAGTAGGTATGTAAAGTCACTTCAAAAAAAAAACCCAGAAAACTTTGGAAAAATAAATAATGTATTTTTCTTGTTACTTCTTTATACTTAAGTACTTATAACTAAGTTAAATCTAATACAATATATGTATTGCATTTAATCTCATATTTCACAACTTTGGGAAATTCAAATATCTATGAGATCTTTGCTATGGCATTTTGGAATTCAATCCAAACTGGTGGTGCGGGTTTGACACTTATGGATAGGAATATTCCATTAGCGATGTCTATTATAAATTAATATTGGCAAGATCAACGAACATAGCATGTATACAAATACATTCATGATATCCATAAGAGCATAGGTAATGGTTTATATTATACTAGCTGTCCGTCACGGTGCTACCCGCAGTCCCTCGGGAATACTTCACTTTCCCGGGATAAAATACAGGGATAATGATACAGGGATAAAATGTAGGATTCTAATGGTGAAAGAACTTTTAGAAATCGGTCCAGTAGTCTCAGAGCCTATTCAATTCAAACAAACAAATCTTACCTCACAACAATATGAATTTAAATTCTCGATAAAACTCTATTACAAGTCAACTTTATTGAATGTTTCCACTCAAAAATATAAATATTCAACATGGTCAACTCATTTCAATTAATACAAAACACAATAAGTACCAATATACATAATTATGTATTTAATAGCACCAATGTATCAAGTTATCTTATTTGCAACAGGCCATTATATTTGCACGCGGTAATTATTAATTTAATGATAACTAAATTTAACTATGTTTTATCATCATTCAAACAAATAATTTGTATCAAACCAACTTTGAAAAAAAGGTTATCAAGTGTGATGGACTGGATATGAGTAGAGAATTGTTTAATTAATATAAAACTCTCAATTTTTATCTAAAAAATCCACCTCGCATGACTAGTTTAACCACATAGACCACTCCATCTAGCGTTTGGGTTGCTGACGGACACAAAATATTCGGACACTTTTCAGAACTGTCCGAATTTACACTTACACTTTTTCACCGACGAAATTTTTTTATGTATAGCGGAAAATGAAATGAAATGTAGTTTGGCAAACTATCAAAACCCGCTATCAACACAGTCTGTAGTATCAGTATTCAACTTATAAATTTACTAGGTAGGTCTACATTCAAAAGGACAGAGGATTTAATTCTACTACATTAGCAATTTTACGATTCAATGCTTATCAAACAAAGTATCACTTGAGGTGTTTTAGCTCGTATTACAGTTAATTATACGCGCTAAACTACCAATGTACATTACAATAAATCATTTCGTAATTAGATCGCACTTGTAATGATAACTTCAATGACCAATTAATTACAAACTATCTTTCTAGGTTATGTCAAAACCGAAATCTATCTAGCGTATGCCCTTGAGTATGCACACAAAAGCATGCCACAAATTGGTACTATTTCAATTTTACTGTGTGAATAAATTCAGGGCACCATTCAAAATTATAGTAACAAAGACAGTCATTCAGGTTTATGATTATTTATCATCTTCTTGCCATTGTACAACTCTCCTCTTTCATTTCCCTCTATCAGCCGTCATCTCAGCATTCACTCCTTTCTTACTCATATCATCTCTCACACAATCCATCCATCTCTTCTTTGGCCTACCTCTACTCGTATATCCATCCACATTCATACCAAGTGCTCTTCTGGTCACATGACATTCTTCCCTTCTCATTACATGCCCATACCATGACAACCTGTTGCTCCTCAACTTCTCATTCACTGTTCACTCAGGTTTATGATTATTTATATTCCTATTAAATTAAATTGTTCTAACCACCCAATTTCATTAAAAATCACGCAATCACTATTTTAGAGCCGTTTTCTTTACTGTGTAACCTCATTGTTTCGCTCTTCTTGCCATATCTAAAGTATTCCTCTATTTGCAATAAAGTTTTGTCTTTTGTCTCTGGTAAGCAGAAGTATAGAAACACAGTTCCAAGCAGAGTGGAAATGCCGTAGAACAGGTAGGTCCCGTCATGTCCTATACTGTTAAACATAGCTGGTGCTGTCTTCACTGTACCAAAGAACGCTACTGACGTCATCATCACACTGATCCCAGATCCTATACCTTTCGTTTCTGAAGCAAACAATTCTCCAACCATATTCCATGGGAGTGGAGAAATACCCATGTTAGATACGACGATGTAAAACGCCATGAGTCCTAGTGAAATGAATGGGGAAATGTGTCTTATATTGCCGTTGTTAACTAGGTACAAATACATTGCTAGTGCTATTAGAGACACCGATGTGAATACTCCACTGAAGATAGCCATAGGCCTTCTTCCAGAGCGTCGGAGTATAATGCAAGCAATCATCAAAGATACACACCGTAAAACATCTATACTGAGCATGGCTGCATACGCGTGTTTCTCGCTTGAATTATTTCCTATCAGTTCTTTCATCATATCTGTAGTGTAAGCGCAAATAACATTAACTCCAGACAGCTGTGTTATCACAAAGAAAGTCGTCATTATCGATAACGGTTTCCAAAACTCTGGTTTCTTGATATTCTCTTTCAAAGTTTCCATTTTTCCTTTCGTCTTGTCTTTTCTGCTTTGCTCCGCTATCATTTTGTCGAGCTCAGATTTCATAACTGAACTTTTGCCTCTATACCATTGGAACGATGTGACACACTCGTCAATTCTGTTTTTAGATGCCAACCAAGCTGGAGATTCTGGGGCGAAGTAGATTGCGATGCCTCCAACCAAGGGAAACAGTCCACAAAGTAGAGCAGCAGTACTCCAATGCATAAAGGTTCCAAAGAGATGAGATAAGAAAACGCCTGTGGCAATCCCCAATGACAAAGCCGCTAAGAAGAAGCCTCTGTATGATGGCGAGCTAATTTCTCCAACAAAAACTGGACCCAAAGGCCCGAGCCAACCTTGGCAGAATCCGGTGATAAATCTGCCAAACAGAATCATCCCTATGACGTCATTTGAGAAGCCGATGATAAGCCATCCTCCAACGAAGCATGTGGACAGCATTAGCTGTGCTCTCCGTCTACCAAATCTCTCCATTAGGTATCCTGATATTAAGTTACCGAAGACCAGAGCCAAGGATGACATTGCCGCTGAAATAAATGAAAAAATATTATTTTTTGCCATAAGTTGAACAATATAACTTATTGACTCAGATAAACATAGAAATTTTCAAAAAATATAATTTATTTTGCTACCATTGTTACAAAGTTGGAATCCAAATTAAAATAAGATTGGATAGTATTTGCTTTTGAAAATTATTACGAAAACTCTTTTTCAAGAACGTTTTCACTATTTTCATAGCATCATTATACACTCCATTTGCTTGTCGTCACATTTTCTTCAACCACTCTCTCTTATCACTCGTCATCTCCATCACGCCAACATTAAATGCTACGTCCAAACTGTAACACATACCTACCCATGATACCATTTCAGTAGAGAACTTGTGCCCATGATGTCCATGCTTCAACTGTGGGATGAGGATGGCTGAGATGCCGGCTGTAGCTCCAGCGCCTAAGTTCAACATGAACACTCCGAATGATAGGATAGCCTGGGAACAATATTTAGATGTAGAGCAACGGAATAAACAGCGCCATCTATTGGTAACATTTAGTTATTAATGAAAACTAATTCAAAAATATTGAGTGTATGCTAATATAAAAACTCTCCGCGCCTTGGGGATACAGTCGTTATTATGTTTGTTTCTTTGTTATATTATAACACTCGTCTCAGCACTTGGTACTCGAACCATAAGTAGATAATAAAGAAAAATCTTCTAATAAGTCACCAATATCCATACTAATATTATAAATGTGAAAGTAGCTCTGTCTGTGTCTATCTGTTTGTCTGTCTTTTTGTTACCTTTTCACGCTCAAACCACTGAAAAAATTAGGCTGAAAATTGGCATGGATAAAGGTTTTATCCCAGGAAAGGACATCTACTTTTTATTCCAAAAAAATCCCTAGGTACCGCGGGTAACATCGCGAGAGCGCAGTTAGTTTTCCATCATTATATAAAGTATAACTATCAGATAATAAATAAATAGGACATTGCCATGACGTTGTAATTATTATTACATGTACTCATACATTGTCTCGCAAGTTCAATAGTCTAGGAGCACGTGTAACCTAACCTTATCGAATCGTAAACAGAAAGATAATTGTTTCACAAGCTATCGATGAACGAAATCATTTTGTATCATCAATGCCAGATTAATCAATGTGAGGCAGATGAAACCATAGCACAGAAAATAAATAAAGGTAACATAAGGCTGAAGAATGTAGTTTTAAGCAAAGATCCGATTAAAGCTCTTAAACCGTACAAATACATATTTGATACATGCCCACATCTTGCAGAAGTTAGTATTCCATACGTGACAGGTTGCAAGCCCATCGCCGCCTATAAGAATAACTAACTGGTTTTCTCACGATGTTTCCCTTCACCGTTCAGAGCTCGTGTTAGAGCGCATATAAATTTTACGAAACGCTAAATCAATTGATGCACGGCCGGGATTCGATCCCACGACCTTCGGATTGAAAGTCGAGGTACAACCCCATTCGGCCAACACGGCTCTTTTTTTTACTAAAAGTAATACTAATAATGTAAAGCTACTATACAGGGTGTAAAAAGACGTCTACCGAAGCCGAAAGGGGTAGGTACAGCATCCCAACACACAACCAAATCCAAAAGGATTTTCCGAAAAAATCATTATATCCGGAGAAAACAGCGTTTGAAGTGGTCTGTTTGCGTATGTTTTGGGCGCGTTATTTTACGTAGATTGCTGTATTTTGAGTTTTAATAGTTTTTTTCTTTTATAAATGAAATTATTAGGTAGGTATGGTCTTATTATGTCGTACTAGTAGTAAATAACCGAAAATAACATAACATGACGAAGGTAAGTCAAAAATTTTTTTTGCGTTTTTTTTTTCGCTAAATATGTTAAGAGTCATGGTCTGATTGCAACCCCTCAGTTTTCGGTAGCAGTCTTTTTACACCCTGTATAACTATAATATAGCTTTTATATAACTATAACATTTGCCACGAACTTTATAATAATATAGCTAAACTGGTTATCTGATTAGTAAAGACAAGTTATATGCCTAAATATGTAAAGAGAAAATATAAATAAGACGAAAAAATTCTGAATACTCATACTATGTCATTCTTTGTTTAATATACTCTGTGGTAGGACTACTCGTATGTATTTTTGTAGGTCAAAATAATTGGTTTGCATGATCAACAAGCTGATTGTTTGTAGACAGCTTCAGTTAAAAAATATGGTAGAGATGTCATCATCATCATCATCATCATCTCAGCCTTTTTTACGTCCACTGCTGAACATAGGCCTCCCCCATAGATTTCCACAGCGATCGATCTTGTGCAGTCTGCACCCAACGGCTCCCAGCAACCCTTACATGATCGTCTTTCATTGGTAGAGATGTGATGATGGGAAAAGAATGTCCTAAATTAGGAACTGTTTTACTACTTAGTAGAAAGAACAACATGATAATCACGTTCAGTGTTTGTAGACATCAACTGTTGTCACTTTTTAAAACGAAACATGATCATGACTATCTTAGTAAAATATTTCAAGATCCTTCTGAAATCTTGTCAGAGAGTCAAAAACACAATCCAGAAACAAACACATCCAGAAATACAAGTACCTATACATAAATAAATAAATAATGCTGGACATTTCACACCGCATCATCTAGCCCCAAACTAAGCAAAGCTTGTACTATGAGAACCAGAAAATGACCAAAAAAATCTAGCAAAGAGCTTGTTGACGAAGGATTGCGATGAATAAATTGAAGAAAGTATTCCAAAGATGAGGAGGAAAAGATAATGATGAATGAATGAAAGAGGAGAGTTTATACAGTCGTTGATCGTTTATACATTTAAATTATATTTATTGAAACTGATAAAATAAAGCATAATAGTGACAGTCATTAACTGAGTACTGATAAGTATACGTTGAAATGATTACGATAATCGTGAGTTACCAACATTTTTATTGATTGAAGGTCATAGAAGAAGAAACATCAATTCAATATTTCAATCTTTTAAACATAAGTTTTTCCACCACTCTGTTCCACTGGTCATCACCGCGTCTGGCTAAGCGTCGTACCCAGCTCCACACAGCGTCACCACTCTGTGTGGTTCTGGGCAGGACACTTGGGGACCCCCAGGAGGGCTAACAGGCGAGTAGATCGTCCAGCAGCTAGATAAGTTAACGACATTACAAAAACAGCAGGCATGGGTTAGACAGGACTATATGGAAGGTTGGCGAAGAGAGGCCTATGCCCACGAGTGAAAACGGCTGTGGATAATGATGATGAAGTTTTTCCACAGGTTTTACTGACTTCTTGGAGCGATACTTCATTCCCTGTTTTTTCATTATTTTAGCTGTGGTTTTCCTAATTACTTTAATTTATTTACATCAATAGACTGAACTATGTCTGACGGACCCGAAAGTGACATCTTTTGATCGCAGAAGCTAGTGTGTTTTGTAAATTTATTTAAATATATAGTAGTTTTGGCGTAGTGACCAATTCAGAGGTTTTTAGTTCGATCCTGATCATGCATCAATGGATTTGTTTTTCGGTATAAAATAAAAGTGCCTTACCGCACGGCCACGGAACCCTTATCGTCGCAATCTACATTTTTGATAAGAATCATATTTATCGGTTTTCTCAATGAAATACCTAAGCGTGGTTTAACACTTTAAAAATTAAAAAAGTCTATTTCATCTCAAACAGTGTGCCAGGTACATGTAACTTCCTCACGCTATATAAATCATCTTGTGAAGTTGAAAAGGTATAAGTACTTATCATAACCATTGATTTTATAAATGAAACAAAATGCCTTGAAACTCGTGTTTTAAATATTTTTTATACCTTGACTTTTGACCCGAAGGTTGGCTTGAACTACAACCGTTATACTACATGCGCATATTGATAATATCCATTCATTACCGCAAACATTTATATCCTGGGTACGCGTTCACGCGTTTCAGGCTTTCGCGAGTCGATGTGAAATGTCAAAATTTATACGCGTTGCTGCAGCTTAGATCACAAAGACGGGATGAGGGGCCTTTTAAATCCCCTCTTCCAAAATGAACACGATTCCAAATCCTGTACGTCTTGTAGTATTACGTACGTCATATACGAAATTTGCAAGAGTGTGCGTAAAAAATGAGGGTGTATTTTTTATTTTTATGCATAAGTGTGTGTAAAATGCGTTCGTGCGCTACCTCGTCCCGCACAAAAACCGGCAGAAATTGTTGAAAGAGGAAATCGGTCAATAACTCGTCCATTCTATTTTGTCTGAGTGCTGCAGGGTAGAGCTCGCGTCACGTTATCGTTCATAGGAACGTGAGAACGCGTACTGCGTAGCCTGGAATGCGTAGTTCGTACACAGCTGAAGTGTAAGTCGTTATGTTAAATAAATCACACTATTTGCCCAACTGTGGGACTGGGAGAGACGAGATTAAATCAAAATTAACTTCTATTATTTACTGTTATCATATTACCAGATACCTATTTTTCGTTTATGAACCCACCGAAAAAATGTAGATACCTGCTGCTCAACCAAACAAAAATTATCTCTAAGTAACAGGGTCAGGTTAAAATTTATGTAAATATTTTATGTTTTTTATCAAAAAAGTTCCGCAAACACCTACTTATTTCTTAGGTCTACTACTTCACCGTGGGACTACTTCACTTTTTCGAAATAAAGCCTATGTGTTATTCCAGACCATAATCTATATCAATGCCTTTCATCCAAATCTGTTCAGCCGGCTCAGCCGTTGATTGACAACATCCACCCACACATCCAAACTTTCGCTTTTTAAAGTAGGTTGCATTCTGTTCGATATTTGCTCAAAAGAGGGTGGATGAATTTTGTTTGCCCTCCGCTTTTTCTGCGACTACCGCCGCTTCAAAATCGGTGGCCGGCCGCACGCCCCCCGCCCCGCGCCCCGCCTCGGGCGCTGGTCTGTTTGCTTGTGCGACTGCCCTGATTCGGTCGTGTTCTCATCTATTGATTTGAGAAGCTATCTGTGATAGTCAAGTAACTCTATTCTTCGTTATTATTGCTGCCGTGCACAATAGTAACTTGTGTGAGACGTTCTCGCGAAACTTCGCTGTGCTGGTTACTCTGTGTTTTGGACTTTACAATCTGCCTACTGCATCTAGAAGACCGAAGAGCTCTGTGCTGCCCACCCTTACCGAGGACAGCGTGTGGGAGCGGAAAGGTTGGTGGTAGACTTAGTTCATCTACTTTCATGAGCAAAGATCGTTTTCCAATCACGGGGTATATATTTCCTTTAGGTAACAGCTTAAAATATTACTACTTAGGTCCTTCGAAATCTTCCCAGCCCTAACAGATTCCACATTTTGATCCATCGAGTCGGATATTTTGATCCTACTAATCGGATTATATATTACTAATTTTCTTAACGTAAAAAATTCATACTCAAATAGGTACTATCCACGTTGGTTAGTAGCTTAAGTCGCCATTTTGAATAAACCACGTTACCGTGTAACCAACTTATTCATTTTGTGCATGCAAGCCGTGCTTGTAATTTATTCGTTAGAAACTTATTTGTCTTATTTTTATGGATTAGGTAGACATTTGGTTTAATATTTCAAAATGCCTAATCCTGATGATAAAGCCTCTGACAAGGCTCCCTCTAGAAAGGAGTTGGAAACTACGCGTCAAATTAATAAATGCATTGCTAAAAAGCAACGTACTTATGCACAACTTCAGCAAATATTTGATTTATCAAACCAAATTGATACCCATCCCGAGGTACTAAGTATGTTCCTTTTGCGTGCCTCAGAGCTTAGTTCACTGCGCGAATCATTTGAAAGCATTTGCATGGAAATTTATGATTGGCAATTGACTTTAGATCCCGATATGCAATTTACGGATATTGATTTAAAAAACTTTGATGACCTGTACTTTCGCGTAAGGCTGTGTCACTCAAAGCACGCTTCCAAAATGGCGGACGTTCCTCCATGCGGTAAAGATCATTCAAAGGTCGAATCACGTCCACGTTTGCCTAAACTTGAATTATTCACGTTTGATGGGAACATTGAAAGTTTCACAACATTTTATGAAACATTTTGCTCTTTGGTGCACAATCAGGAAGGTATATCAAGCATTGACAAGTTTCATTACTTGCTATCGTGTACAAAAGGTACCGCACTCAGCATTGTCAAAAGTGTGCCTATAACTTCAAGTAATTACGAAGTAGTGTGGCAGTCCCTGCTTGATAAATATCAGGACAATAGGATGCTAGTAGGTAAATATCTTGATAAGATGTTGAGCTTTCCCGCGTTAAAAACTGAGTCTCCCTCGAATTTAAATAATTTTATTGAGACTTTTGACCACTCATATCGCGCTATAAATGCACTCAATATTGAGAATTTATCTAGCTATGTACTGTGCCATATAGCATTAAAAGGGCTTGATCCAAATACACGAAAGACTTTTGAACAAGGTATCGATCAAAAGACTATACCTACCTACGAACAGCTTATGTCTCACGTACATCCTATAAATATTATAAAGGCGAAAGTTTGTAAGTATGGATGTATGGATGTATGGATGTTTGTTACTCTTTCACGCAAAAACGGCTGGACCGATTTGGTTGAAATTTGGTATGTAGATAGGTGATACCCTGGATTAACACATAGGCTACTTTTTATCCCGATATTCCCGCGGGAACGGGACTTACGCGGGTGAAACCGCGGGGCGCAGCTAGTAATCATATAAAGGTTTTGGAACATTCGCAATCTAGTCCTACTGTTTCGCAAAATAGGAATTCTACACCTAACAATACTTCAAACAAAAGGACGAGTGATAACTACACAAGAAAAACTTTTGCTGCGCAGACGCAATCTAAAAATAACAATGTGATTTGTGCGCACTGTGGCCAAAATCATATGGTTTTTCGCTGTGAAAAATTCCGTGAATTATCACCCGAAAAACGACTCAGCCGTGCTGATAATTTGAAATTGTGCCACAACTGCCTCAAACAAAATCATTCGTCTGCCGATTGTCGTAGTCAGTTCAAATGCTTTGCATGTAATCAGCGCCACCATGCATTATTGCATCTGGATTCCTCTGCTCCCGCTGCACGAGACGTTCCCGCGCACAGTAGCAGTGCGGAATCTATAGATACCCATAATGCGCACGCGCATGCGAAGTTATCACTTTCGAGCGTAAACAACGTGAAGAACTATATGGTTCTACTCGGTACAGCTATAGTCAATGTTATTGACTCATTTGGTAATTTGCAAGCTTGCCGCATTCTTATCGATTCAGGCGCTCAATCGAACTTTATTACGATGGACTGTTTAGAACGACTAGGGTTGTCACGTCAAAAATGTCCGTTTAATATTTTCGGCTTAGCCGGGAACAAGGTAAAGAATTTTGGCATGACGTCATGTACCATTAAACCGAGACATTGCGAGGCTCCGACGTTTAAAATTGATGCGATTATTTTGCAAAAAATTACCTCTGACCTACCTTCGGTAGAAATCTCCGAAGAAGTTTCCAATCACTATAAAAACCTTTTACTGGCGGATCCCCTATTTTACAAAAAATCGCCTATCGATATAATTATCGCAGGTGATGTATTCCCTGATATCTACGACGGGAATAAAATAACTGTAAGCCCCACACTACCCGTAGCACTAAGTAGTGTATTCGGATTTGTTTTGTGTGGAAAAATGGAAGTACCGTGTACTTCTGATGATGTCACTAACATTGCAACATTATCTTGCAATTTGGTGTCGTACACCAATGACAGTGACACCATCAATACAACCCTAAAATCTTTCTGGGAGTTAGAGGAGTCGCCGTGCGACAACCCTAAACTCAGCCCACATGATGAACTTGCTGAAGAGATTTATTCCAAGCAGCACTATAGGGACGATACTGGTAGGTACGTATCACCTATCCTGCTAGACCCAAACCGTGCCACCCTCGGTGAGTCACGTGGTCAGGCCGTGCGAAGGCTTCAACACTTAGAGCGACGTCTCGCACGCTCGCCTGAGTTACGTACTCCGTATGTTGAGTTCATGCGCGAGTATGAACAACTCGGACATATGCAACCATACACCGGCACAGAGCCGAGCAAGTACCTAATTCCGCACCATTGTGTGATGAAAAGCTCAAGCACTACCACACCTGTGCGAGTGGTATTCGATGGTTCAGCGGTCACGTCAAATGGCGTATCATTAAATGATACATTGCTCACCGGTAGGAAGATTCATCATGATATCTTAAAAATAATTTTCAATTTTCGTCTTTATGATATCTGCTTCACAGCTGATATTGCAAAGTTCTATAGAATGATTTCTATAATTCCTGAGGACCGAGGTTATCAGCACATTCTTTGGAGAGAATCACCTTCAGACGAAATAAAAACTTACGAACTTCTGACTAACACCTATGGATTGCGTTCATCCGGTTACGTCGCTGTTCGCTCCTTGCAGCAACTTGCTCAAGATGAGGGCAAAAATTACCCTCGTGCTGCTAAGGTTCTAATGGAAGGTTTCTTTGTGGACGACTTATTGTGGTCTACACAGGATCTTTCAGAAGCCTGTACGTTACAGGACGAGCTCGTAGCGATATTAAAACTTGGCGGTTTTGATTTGCGCAAGTGGGCAAGTAACTCCCTTGAGTTACTCTCGAGAATCGGAGCTGAAAAGGCTGCAGCCATTAACTTTAGTGATGACACCGTGTGTTCTTCACTAAAGGTACTAGGACTAAAATGGCTGCCCAGTGATGATTGTTTCTCGTTCGACTACAACATGACGGACAATACCTACACTAAACGATCGGTGCTAAAACTGCTTGCAAGTATTTTCGATCCCGTTGGATTTTTGTCCCCCTGCACATTTCTCGCTAAATGTATAATGCAGGATTTATGGAAGCTTAGTCTTGACTGGGACGAAACCCTCCCAACTGAACTGCGGGACAAATGGGCCAAGTATATAACATCACTGTCTAGTCTCTCAGCGATAAAAATCGAGCGACATTTGCTTATACCTAACTTCTGTGAGGTGCATCTAATTGCATTTTGTGACGCATCTACCCGTGGTTATGCGGCATGTATATACGCTCGTAGCGTAAACTCTAATAATGAGGTCAAGACCAGACTGCTTATCAGTAAAAGCAAAGTCGCGCCAATCAAACCTCTTACGATTCCACGACTTGAGCTTATGTCGGCCGTATTGTTGTCTAAATTGATTTCATTCATTCAACAAAATATAAAAAATATTCAATTTAAAATAACTGCATTGACTGACTCCAGTGTTGCGCTCGCTTGGTTGCAAACGCCTCCTTACAAACTTCAAACTTTTGTGTCTAATCGTGTCGCTCAAGTAGTGGAGGTAGTTCCCTCGAACAGCTGGTATCACGTGAGAAGTGAAAACAATGCCGCTGACATTTGCTCGCGCGGAGCCATGCCCACTCAGCTCGTAGCTGATTACGAGCACTGGCTGCACGGACCCGATTGGTTAGCTGATGACGTTCATCAGTGGCCAATTAGTCCGTTTTACATAAAGGATGACACGGAAATATTAGAATTAAAGTCAAATGTTGACACATTCTCCTGTCCATCTCAAAACTTAACTGACGATTTTGCAACGTTTTGTGAAAAGTTCTCCTCATTCACAAAACTGCAACGGGTACTTGCTTGGTGCTTACGATTTGCAAAAAATTGCAGACAAGCAAAAAATAAACGTTTGTGTGGTCCATTATCAACACACGAGTTGAACGCTGCCCACGATCATATCATTAAATCTACGCAAAATACCTACTTTGGTGACGAAATAGATAAACTTAAAAATAATAAATATGTTCCGTCGTTACGGAAGCTATCACCCTTCGTCGATACCCATAATTTCCTCAGGGTGGGGGGTAGGATATCCCAAGCTGAACTACCCTATGAAAGCAAGCATCCCTTGCTATTGCCTAAAAAATGTCATATAACATTTCTAATAATAAATTATTTTCATAATAAATACCTACATGTAGGCCCTCGCTCATTACAAGGTATTTTATGTAAACGATATTGGATTATTTCCGCGCGCAATGTCATTCGTAGCGTGTTATCAAAATGCATCGTATGCTTTAAATGCAATCCTCCATCCATCCAACCTTACATGGGTACGTTACCCGCTGAAAGATTAAAACCTAACAAGGTTTTTGATCAGGTCGGTTGTGATTTAGGTGGCCCGTTTCTAATTAAATCTAGTACTAAACGTAATGCAATCGTCTTAAAATGCTACATGTGCCTTTTTGTGTGCTTTTCTACAAAGGCGGTTCATATTGAAGTCATCAGCGACTTATCAGCTGACTGCTTTCTAGCTACACTAGATAGGTTCGTAGCGCGGCGCGGTCTATGTTCGTGCCTACATTCCGATAACGGAACAAATTTTGTCGCTGCCGCAAAGTATTTAAAGGACGTAGGTATTTTTTTTTATAAAAATAATGATGCCATTGCTGAAGGTTGCGCTTCTCGCTCTATTGAATGGAAAAATATTCCACCTACAGCAGCTTCTATGGGCGGATTGTGGGAAGCTGGAATCAAATCTGCCAAGCACCACCTTCTTCGGGCAGTAGGTGATAGGGCGCTCACATTCGAGGAGCTCACTACTGTTTTTTGCAAAATTGAAGCGGTGCTCAACTCACGTCCCTTATGCCCATTGTCTAACAGCCCTGATGAGTTTGAAACCTTAACACCGGGTCATTTCTTAATAGGTCAAAGTTTACTTGCTGTACCCGAGTACAATTTAGATGATGCGAATATAAACCGGCTAACTCGTTGGCAACACATTCAAAAAATCTCCCAAACGTTTTGGAAAAGGTGGTCCGATGATTACCTCCATACATTGCAGCAAAGAGCAAAGTGGTTCGCTCAGTCTCCAAACATTAAGATTGGCGATTTAGTTCTTATTCGATCTGAGCTAACTCGACCATTGAACTGGGTTCGGGCTAAGGTAGAACGCGTTCATGAAGGCCCAGATGGGGTAGTTCGCGTTTTAACTCTGAGGACGCAAAAGGGACTACTAAAGAGGCCAGTAAATAAAATATCTCCTCTTCCCTTTTCAAACTAATACATCCGTAAACTATACACTTATCTATATACATTTTATACAGTAAATTTATGTACTTATCTATAATCTAGTTACTTATAAAACTTAAATATACTTATATACCTACTTATTAATTTCATTATAACGAAATTTACTTTTTTCTTGTACTGGAAATTATTATACTAATTTCGGTGGGGGGAATGTTCGATATTTGCTCAAAAGAGGGTGGATGAATTTTGTTTGCCCTCCGCTTTTTCTGCGACTACCGCCGCTTCAAAATCGGTGGCCGGCCGCACGCCCCCCGCCCCGCGCCCCGCCTCGGGCGCTGGTCTGTTTGCTTGTGCGACTGCCCTGATTCGGTCGTGTTCTCATCTATTGATTTGAGAAGCTATCTGTGATAGTCAAGTAACTCTATTCTTCGTTATTATTGCTGCCGTGCACAATAGTAACTTGTGTGAGACGTTCTCGCGAAACTTCGCTGTGCTGGTTACTCTGTGTTTTGGACTTTACAATCTGCCTACTGCATCTAGAAGACCGAAGAGCTCTGTGCTGCCCACCCTTACCGAGGACAGCGTGTGGGAGCGGAAAGGTTGGTGGTAGACTTAGTTCATCTACTTTCATGAGCAAAGATCGTTTTCCAATCACGGGGTATATATTTCCTTTAGGTAACAGCTTAAAATATTACTACTTAGGTCCTTCGAAATCTTCCCAGCCCTAACAGATTCCACACATTCTTTAAATAAGTATTTAGGCTCAAGTGATGCTGTAAAATTCAATTTTAATGTTCGCTGGTCTATCGTGCTAATGATTTATTATATTTGCTGATAATAATGAATTTCCGTTGCACATAATTTGAATTATTTACTGCAATTTATTTATCACACGTTTTCCACTGCACATACGATTATTAATTTTATACTCGTTTATACAAAGTTTTTTTGGGTTCATGATTTGTTTTTTTTTTATTCAACCTGTCTCCTCCCACTGAAGGTCTCGCTCAAACTCTTCTAATGTTCTCTAATTTCTGCTGATTGAATTTTTAGATGTTAGAATAGAATAGAATAGTCATTTATTTTGTGCAAAAAAAGGTTTACAATATTTACGAACTAACTTAACTAAGCACAAAATAGGTCACCACTCAGCATGTGCTGCAGCAACTTATAGCTGCTGCAGCGCTGATTTTCTGTGGCATTACTTAAGATTAAATTCATATAATTATTCTGTTTATTTTAGGAGTACCTACAATCTTATTAATACCTATATAAAAAACGGTGTTCAATACTATTTTCAACTTTTACAATAAACCTGTCTAAAAAGTATTTACAATGTCACATTTCTGTAAAAGACACTTTAATACATACCCATAAACAGTCACGATTATACACAATAATAAATAAAACACTTTCCACACCTGCTTTCTAAACGGTGACCTCTGCTGTTCATCACTTTGATTTTCCCTCCCATTTGGGTTTATCTTCTCCAACTCGGGCACTACGTTGTCCATGGCAGCTTCTTGACAGACTACCTCGCACATGCCGAGACGACTATAAGATTGGCTTTAGATATCTTATCAATGACTAGTAAATGTTCCTGTTTCGCTTTGACTCATTCAAGTCACACTTTAGACTATTCTTTTGTTCATGCAGTATAAACAGTTGAAGGTATTAGTTTATGAAACTGGTTATATGAGTGTGAGTCGTTTTTTTATGACCCTGGCTTGATAAGGTTACCCCGAAAGGGCAATCCGTACGGGTGCAATGACTTGGCAATATCCATAATATTCATGAGTATTTTTGTTTACCTATTTTTTTGGTTTTCTTATTTTCTAAATAGTAATTTTTAGCTTTTTTTGAGTCGCGCTTGAAATACTTTCACCACACTAATGCTCTCGCTTGAATGATGAAGCAATTTTTTTACAATACATAATATGTTTTGTGAAAAAAAATAGCTTTATAAGGTCATTATTTCTTTCACTGTTTTGATATCAATATTAGAAAGAGAAGAATTCCTGTATTGTTTATTTACAATATTATTTAAGTCATTAAAGTACTGCGGTTTGTGATTATTAAGTAATTAGCTACTTAATGATAATTACAAACAAATGCCAACTACGTTTACTTTTATCGTAAACAATTAGTGAAATGCGAGGAGACAATTACTCAGAATGTGATTCACTGTGAAACTTTAATTTAGCAAAATAATGGTTAAATGGAAGGCTTTTGTTGACGATTTTATTATCTAGTGTTTTTATTCTTTGTTCTATATAAGCTGTGTCAAATTGCGCGTAAACATGTTATTTTTCAATTTGGATGTACCTATGCTTTGTCAAATTGCGCTTAAATTCTTCAATTTGGATGAAAAGGCGAGGACATTACAGGCAAGTCACTCAAAATCTTTTGAAGTGGTCTAAAGGGGTTGTCAGAGACTCATATTATTTCGAATACTTACACAAAATGTCGACTATTCATTATATTTCATCATAAACAAACAAATAATGTAGGACAGAAGCTCAGTTTTTACTAAACAGGTTCACCTACGTCGCAAGTTGGTTTAGTTGTGAAACCTTGTCTCAAGATTAAGGCGACTTTGAAACTCGCTTTGACAAACAACAACAGCCATTGACCGGCTAAAAAGAAACTAATAAAATTTTGATGGACAGAGGACCTTTTCAACATAGCGCCATCTTAGAAGCTAAAGGGGCCCATGAGGCCATCAGCACGGTTAGTTCCGCTATGCTCGATGGTATGATATGATATTGTTTTTAAAATACCTGTCAAAAAGTGATGCTATGCTACGAATATCGAATATTATAGCTTCATGGTCCATATAATATGGTATATATGGTCCATATTCAAAGAATCTTGTCTGTCTGCGAGATCTGTAAGAATATCTTCCGCGCGAATGTTGAGAATGAATGTTGAAGTAATAATAATAATGCTGGACATTTCACACAGCATCATCTAGCCCCAAACTAAGCATAGCTTGTACTATGGGAACCAGATAACTGATAAACTACTTATATACTTTTTGTTTGTAAATACATTCATATTATACATAGAAACACCCAGACCCGTGATAAATATTTGTAGATCATACAAACATTTATCCCGCGGCGGGGATCGAACCCGCAACCTTCTGCGTCCCAAGCGGGCTTTCACCCACTGCGCCACAGAGGTCGTCGTGCTAAGTCGTGCTAAGTACATGATGCTGTTTCACATTGAACTTTATGATAATTTTTAATTGTGAAGTGTATAGCTGCAATAGTATTCTATTGTAGGTGTAAGTAAGGTGAATAATATCGAAAAAGTAAAGTTTAAAACCAGGAAAAAATTGCAGGACAGAAAGTATGGTATGCTCCTGGCAAAATGGCCTTTAGGCTCAATGCTCATTGAATTTGCAGCGACGCGACGCGACGAGACGTAACAAAATAATATAAACCCTAAGAACAACGTAACAAGGTATATATAGGTATAGAATGAACGAAGTGTCGCGCCGGCTCGAGCAGTCTCGCGCGATCGCGCGTCGTACATTCTATCAAGCGTTTCTGTATCTTATTACATTATTCATAAGGTATTATCTTGTTGCTCATCAGGGGGTTTTACAAGACTATGATCTACGAATTATAATAGCATCTATGTCAATCTAGATTAGTATGTCTAGCAATATTGTTTCTACAATGAATTTTATACGGACTACTACTTACATCTTTAAAAATGATCCACAGATGTCTGAACTGATTCTAATGTACGTATGTCAATCATCATCATTGGCCTGCCCTTATCCCGCTCATGCGGGGTCGGCACAACATGTTGTCCTCTTCCACTCTCATCACTCGTCATCTCTGTATCAACTCCTTTCTTTTCCTTATCTTCTTTCACACAATCCATCCATCTTTTCTTAGGTCTACAACTACTCACATATCCATCCACATTCATTTCCATCACCCTTTTAGTTACATGACTTTCATCCCTCCATATGTCAATGTTGTATGTAAATAAGTATTTTATTTTCTGTAAGTAAATAAATGCACAAAAACAATCAATGCACTTTTGATATTGTGTAAATCAAAAGTGCATTGATTGTTTTTGTCCTAAGTTCGCACTTCGTCAAACAATGGAAATAATTTACAACTAAATTCATGATCTGTTTTATAATTACTATTCTAGGTCAACATATCAGCTCTGTGCATTATTAGTGGTGTAGTTGTTGGGATAAGTCTGGTTAGCTGAGATTGGACAAAAAAAATAAAAAATCATTGAGTAGTTCGTAAGATCTTTAGTCTCATGTGTCTGGGAAATTGATTCTCCACTCGGCATCCTTTTATAGTTTATATTCAAGCAAAAAGGAATTTAGTACGTAAGTACCATGTTTGTTTGACTTTCTAAATTACTGGTGGTTGCTGGATACCAAAAGCACCAAAAGGTAGCTTAGCTAGATATCTGTATACTGTTACATTATTATAATTTTTTATTTAAAAAAAAACAAAAACAGGGTCACGACTGTATCCCCAAGGCGCGGTAAACATTCTCTCAGATCTTTTTTATTCCAGATCCTTTGAAGATGTCTAAGGGGGTAGTCAGAGGCATGTATAAATACATATTTGATTCATGCCCACATCTTGCAGAAGCTAGTATTCCATACGTGACAGGTTGCAAGCCCATCGCCGTTTTTATTTTATTAGTAGGTAAAATTATTTATATTCCTATAAAGTACACCCCCTGCCATACCTTCAATCTGTTCGTTTCTTTCCATCCAAAGGTTGTCTGGAAGAAATCGCTTCTAAGACAGCCCATTGTACATTGTCTCGTTGGGTTCTATTGGTTCATATGTGTACGTTTTGTAATAATAATTACAAATCTTTACTGTACACCATAGTGAACAATAAAGAGTTTTTCATTCATTCATTCATTCATCTGTGTAGTTTATATTCCTCGCGTGCAGCTGATTTAGTAAGCCCCGCCTTACGGCTTAGTTTGCGTTGGTTCTCTTCTAGCAAAGTGCCGGCAACAAAAATTTACCGTGCCCTTTGAAGCACGGATCTCAGTTGATAATGCCACAAGCGATCACTTATCTTATTGGCCGCACAGAACGTTGCTCTATCAAGAACGACTAAGCAAGTTACATCACCGATGGTTTAAGCAGTAGTGATGCTTCCACGTTTTTTACGATCACTGGTCTACGGTAACGTGTGTTTGTGCCAAATAATGTTTATTCTATTCTATTCTTTAACCATGGTCGTAGGTCGTAGACACAGGATCACAGCAGTGGGCTAAATCGAGCTGTGGATGATGATGATGGCTTACAAGAGTGTATCGGTCACGTGCATGGTCGTGTCCATGACAGCCCTTCACTGGGTGACCCTTCAATTGCGCAGTAACTGATTGTATAAACTGATAATTAAAAATGTATGAATTCAAGTGGTCACTATCATTCGGATTGTTTAAGGGCGAATAATTTACGAGACACGTAGCAGTGGCTCAGTATAAAAGTCAGTTACTTAGGACATGTCATAAGACACGAGACATATGACCTTCTTCAACTGATTATGATGGGAAAAGTCGCCGGCAAGAGGCGTGTTGGTCGGAGGAAGAAGTCATGGTTGCGGAACATCAGAGAGTGGACGGGGATAGCAAGTGCTGCGGAACTGTTTCGACTCGCTAAGGACCGGGAACAATACGCCATATTGACTGCCAACCTTCGCTAGTCGGAGAGGCACTAAAAGAAGAAGAGTAGCAGTGGCGTAGATACCGAAGGGCTAGGCTGTGCACTGGGGCCCACAAGCTCAAGGGGCCCTCGGACTCTGAGTCAGAGCCCGAGATTCCAGAAGGTTTTGTTCTTAGGAAACTATAGGTATGATTATTTTGAGAATAAAAACAACTGCATCTTAAATTTTTGATAATAACTACAGTCAGCCCAAAAAATGACGAATCGAATCGTAAGTTTTTACAAAAAAATTAAAATACGTTTAGGTACATTTTGCCACACCCTGCATATTTTGACTTGATAAAACCGTTCAGTTAGGGCCCCAGTTTATTTTGTACCAGGGCCCTTGGCTACCTAGCTACGCCACTGCAGATAGGTACAATCAATTGAGGTATTAATTTAATTACGTACCAAATAATTAAATAATAATAATAAATAATGTTGGACATTTCACACAGCATCATCTAGCCCCAAACTAAGCAAAGCTTGTACTATGGGAACCAGATAACTGATATACTACTTATATACTTTTTGTTTGTAAATACATACATATTATACATAGAAACACCCAGACCAGAGATAAATATTTGCAGATCATACAATCATTTATTTATTTTTCATTTATTAAATAAACAAATAATGCTGGACATTTCATATAGCATCATCTATTTATTTATTTAGTAGGCACCAACAGCCTACATAATACACAAGAATGTACACCCATTACAGGCATGCACAACATTTTACAATAAATATTAGGAACTGACAACAGCTAAAAAGGTAATATAAGTTAAAGATTAATTAAAATCATCTAGGCCCAAACTAAGCAAAGCCTGTACTATGGGAACCAGATAACTGATATACTACTTAAATACTTTTTTTTTGTAAATACACACATATTAGGTATACATAGAAACACCCAGACCCGAGACAAATATTTGTATATCATACAAACATTGGTCCCGCCGCGGGGATCAAACCCGCAACCTTTTGGGTCGCAGGCGCTACAGAGGTCGTCAAATTTCAATTAAAAATTAATTTGGTACGTAATTGTTTTCAAATACCTAACTACTCTACCTACTAACTAGCTCGACGAAACTGAAAGAGGTACAAGTTTGATCCCGGCGATGTGATTGATGCTTGCATGATATCGTAGGTACCTATTATCATTTTTTTTTATTTATTGAATCTACAGAAAATAAAAAATTTTATAGTTACAACTTCACAAAATACCTACACCTACCTACTTACACATTATTTAACCAAATAAAGAAAGGAGTGCAGAATGGTCAGGGTTTGAACTCGCAACCTTTGGATCGAAAGTCTTGAGTCTATTCTAGGCAAAAGGGTCTTTGTATTTTTTTAATTATTTACTTATATCATTAATCTTCGATAAATAGCTACTTCTTGCAAATAACCATGTTCCGGTCGTTGGCTGAACGGATTATATTACGAGTATTATACTCGTATTTTAATACACACACACGTACAGTAAAATCCTAGTAACCTAAATTATTGCACGTTATTATTTGATATCAGCATTGCCATTCAGCGTGGCAATGCCGCCAGTGTTTTGGGCACGCTTCCGACTGGCAGTGACCTGGATCAGTTGAGCTATCTATAGATCGTTTTTACGACGATCCTTAGATAGCTTGACTGATTCTATTGTATTTTGTAATTTTATGTACATATTGTAGCTTAGTTTCTGTAAATAAATGTCCTTTCAATAGTACGGTAGCGATAGGAGTTCTTGGACATTTTAACATAACCTACCTGAATCTGTACCTACTGTAACTAAATAAAATATATTTATTTCGAGCCAACACTCATCAGTAACACAAACAAAATTGACAATAATTTTGAACACACAGACTGACAGAAGACAAATACAAACAAAGCTTAAAAACTAACAGGGTTCCTAGTTAGGTGTCGCTCACAGCAATGTCTCGTGTGTAGGGACACCCTGGCAGCTATCATTGCCAGGACGGTGTTGGAAAACTAGGTAACTGGGCTCCGCGGTCCCTCGGGTAAACTTTTTTGGTACCACACAGGTATTTCATTGAGAAATGAAAAGTCTTATCAAAAATTCTCGATTCAAACCCGCGACGATCAGACGATCCTCCTAAAGCCGGAGTGACTTCAACCGCTCGGCCACGGAACTGACGTCACAATCGAAATATGTATAATAAGCTCATATTTTATCGGTTAGGTTGTGACGTCAGTGAGTTCCGTGGCCGAGCGGTTGAAGGCACTCCGGCTTTAGGAAGATCGTCTGATCGTCGAATTTCTCAACTATTCCAGTGGTATTCCAGATCTAGCTTTGCGCCTTCCATCCAAGAATCTGTAGTTTTTGCGTGAAAGAGTACAATCATCTATCATACTTATTAGTAGGAAGGCGTATGAAGCGCTCGTGGTCGTGCTTGCTTAGTCGTTCTTGATAGATCGTCGAAGTTAAGCAACGTTCGAAACGGTCTGTAAGTGGATGGGTGACCGCCAGTGGCATTTTCATCTGAGCCCTTCCGTGCTTCGGAGGGCACGTTAAATTGTCGGTCCCGGCTATTCAAATCAAATATAATAGTTTATTTTCCAAAAGTAGGATACAGGTTACAATTTAAGATTCAGTGGACCCCGCACTAGGGCTAGCCTGTATTGCGGGCGTCTGACGAGCCAGGTTAACATTATGTATACGGAGAACGTGCGAGACAACATTTGAAAATTTACAATTAAGTACTAAGTATTTTATTTACACAAAAATATTGATTAAGTACATAATAACAAAACAAGGAGAAGCAAAATAAAGAGTTATGACACAAAGTGAACCTAGACATGATTAAATTAGAGAAAGATTGTGATTGTGTGAAGCGTTCTATGTGAGTGTGAGTGATGTGGTTCTTTAGACCATGGCGACCAGCATGGCTTCCGTTTCATCATAGTTTAGAGTGAGAACTACTATTAAAGTCGTTAAGCCATGACGGAGGCCTTAAGGCGGCCTAAAAACTCCGTCGCCAGAGTTGGCCACTGACTCATACGAATTTACTTACTTTAGTAGGAAGGATATACATAACACCGGCGTCACATCAAATAGAACCGATTCGCGATTGGACCTCCAGCTCTATAAAAATATTCAAATCATGCTGTTCATGGAAAGATTTATAATAATTTATAAGCTAAACGATACTAACTCCAACTTGTTTCTTTATTATTATTTTCACAAATTATTTCACAATGTTATGCAATATTGCCATAGTTGACCATTTTAAAAGGTAGGTCAACGAACGTTTCAGATTCTTGTGTTTTGGATAATTTCAATGGTACATTTCTATTCAAAATTTCAAACCCAATTCATCATCATCATCATTGGCAGCTCAAATTATAGCCCACTGCTGGACATAAGCCTCCTCCCTCAAACATTTATTATCATTGTTATTAAAATGACCTAAACCCAATTAGGTCATTTTAATAACAATAAATTATAATAAGTTATTTGTTTCTCAGAAAATACCAAGTTGAAAAAACTTTACTAATTATGTAGGTAAATGTTTTTGTAGGAATGTAATATTCCTATTAAAAAGTATGTATTCCCTTAGAATTGAGTTTCAGAAAGTAGAGCTCTTTCTTAGGTTTTTTAAAAGTGTAAATGGGATCCTAACATCTTACTAATATTATAAACTAGCTGACCCGCGCGACTTCGTTTGCGCATTATTTGCACATACAGACTTTGGAACCTTACGACTTTGAAACTGCCTCACACCACCTCTAAGGAGTGTTTTGAAAAAATAAAAAACTCGGTAAAATTTATTTTTACCGAGTTTGGAGTAATTCGGACCAAGGAATATTTTTTTCCATACAAACTTTAACACCCTGTATAACACCCTTAAGGGTTTATTTTCGAAAATGTTATACATTATGTGTCATCAACGAACTCAACAATGCCAGTCTCGAGGTCGGACTGAAGATGAATATGTCAAAGACCAAGCTTATGACGAATAGCACGAAGCGCAGAGTGGACGTTGATGGTGTGGGGATTGAGTACGTCCAAGAGTATCTTTACCTTGGCCAAGTAGTTTCATTCCAGGCGAGAGCAGATAAAGAGGTTGCTAGACGCACAGAGAACGCCTGGAGGTGCTTCTGGTCAATGAAAGATCTTATGAAGGGCAAACTACCACTCACTTTCAAAAAGAAACTCATGGACGTACGCATTCTCCCCATCCTTACATACGGTGCTCAGACTTGGTCTTTGACAAAACGTCAGAAGTCCGCCCTTGGGGTCTGTCAACGGGCCATGGAGCGTAGTATCCTAGGTGTAAAACTGTCAGACCGCGTGCGGAACAGTATACTACGCTCTAAAACCAGAATTGTTGACGTTTGTGAGAAAGCCGCCAGCCTGAAGTGGAACTGGGCCGGACACGTCTGCCGCATGTCGAACGATTTGTGGGCAAAACGAGCCACACAGTGGACCCCACAAAATATGACGCGCAGACGTGGAAGACCTAGGATGAGATGGCGGGACGAGCTGAACTCTCACCTAAGAACTTGGCCTGTTGCTGCGTTAAATCGCGAAGAGTGGAAGGAGGGAAGGGAGGCCTTTGCCCTGCAGTGGGACGACACGGGCTAAATAATAATAATAATATACATTATGTTAACGCCTATATGTTTTTCCAGTATGTAAGCAACCTACATTCCAAATTTCATCACAATCGGTTAAGTCGTCACGGAGATACGAGAAGACAAACATTTGCACATACAGACTTTCGAACCTTACGACTTTGAAACTGCCTCACTCCACCCCTTAGGTCTGTCTTTCAATCATCCGAATTTTATCAAAAAAATAATCCTAGTTAACCATCACACAAATACGTAGTGCCACAAACTTATCTGGACCGGTGGGCAAAAGATGAACTAACGAACTTTACTCCAAAAACTTTTCTGCCAACACCAAATGCGATGACAGCGCTCCCCTCACCGGTTCAGATAAGTTTGTGGCACTGTACTATAGTTTCATTCATAACTTTGCAATTGCTATTTTAAAGTGACTGAAACCAAAACCATCGAATACAAAACGGAAACTTCTTCGTAATCAAAATTAACTAAAATGCTGACTTTGGTTAGTTGAAACTACACGTGACATACACCGAAAAGTCATCGTTTTGTGCAGTGATTAATTCCGAAATCAGTTTTATTTAGTTCCAAGGTATTGATTTCAAGTGAAAATAGTGCCCCGTGCAAAACATAGATACAAAGACGTAAGTTATTCAAATTCAATTCAATTTCATTTATAAAATCAGACCAAATTCCATAAATTGTTAGTAACATTACAAATAAAGTTAGTACCTAAAAATAAAAAAATATAGCATAACATAAACATAACCTAGTCTATAGTTATAATACACTCCTATTTTTTAGTAATCAGAAAAAAATTAAACGTGGTCTCAATGTATGCTAATGATCACATTTTTGGTAGTAAAAACTAAAAAAAAAAATGCAAAAAAATTATAACCTAAAAAGGAGTCCATACGATTTCAGTCAGACATGGATTATGGATTTACGATAGCTACTGCGGTATTGCTGACTGGGGATGGAACAAGAGCATAGTTTGAATAAGAATAGGTACGTAGGGAGTAGGGACACGACTGGTGTCTATAGTATTTTTTTGTACAGTTTTCAAAAAATTGCTGCAACGGTCCTTAATTTTTCTGGTGTCTACAAAATAGCGGTGTATACTTGAAAAGTTTTTAAGTATTTAAACTTTTGAAAGAGATTATTGCATCCACATTTTTAAGCGATCATCTTGCGCCTATCTCAATAAAATAGCAATCATCATGAAGGGAAACATAACTATAGTGAAAGGGTCAGTGACTGTAATAAATCTAAAACTGTTACTGAGCATCGAAAGGTACATATTCAGTCTCAGCAGACGTACCTATAGATAGGAGGCATTCAGGTGACTTAGAAATAGAACACTAGCTCATACGACCTTACAAATTACATCAAGAGATTCAGTTATTCAGTTATTTATTCACTTTAAATTATCATTACAGATTAATTTTAAATCTAATGCGATAATCTAGATGAGATTGAGATCATATACTTATAACTATTTATTTACAAAGAACACATTTTATAACAAACAGAAAAACATTAAAAAAAATTATAACAACTCGTTTAAAATAATTATTTAGGTAAAATTAGACAACGACTTAAACTTAAATAGGTAGGTACACGAGGTACTTATTTAAATATTGCGTGGATCCAAATAAGAATGAAATATATTAAAATAGTAGTGTATCTACTTTATGTGTAGGTACTTAGCTAGGGTAACTACCAAGGCAGAAGGAGACTAGGCTCTTCACAGTAGGTCAAGCAAGCTCTCACCAAGGCTGGCCATGTGTCATGGAACACATCAAACTCCATGTTCGAGAGCAGTAGAGATCAATTTCTAAGGAAATATTTTTGCAAATCTTATTTTGATTACTTTAATTATGTTAGACTTAGGCGGCTGTTACACAAGAAGAGTTTCTCGCACACGAGCGGCGAAAAATCGTATGCGATTATCCTTCGGCAAAACTCGCCATTCGAGTCTCGCCTGCGGTTGTTTACTTATTATGACAGAAACTCGTATTATTCAAGCGATGCGAGTATGAAAGGCGAGAGGCGAGCGAGGCTCAAAGCATTTGTTTACACTAGATAGATAGATAGATAGTGTTTATTGTTGAAAAGATTACATTTGTTCTGGTTAGTAGTGTCTTAAATCCTATGTTAGGTTTATCTTGACACTAGAGTTCTCTGATATAATTTATGAACACGCTTAATTAGTACCTATTACGCACACAGGCACAGCGGTGTCACCGTTTTGTGTTCTAGCTATGGTGACTACTAGGCGAGCATAATTATTGCCTAGAAGAAGTCGCCGCTCGCTACGAGAAACTCTTCTTGTGTAACAGCCGCTTTAGTTGGGAAAAAGTTTTCCTGAAAAGAAATTGCATCGTCTGGACCAACTTATTTTTCATTACAAACATCACTTTGTAAGGCTGATTGTAATACTTTGGTTGCCGTAGTCCAGAATTAGGATTTATTTAGATTAGGGCTGTCACCTTCACCCGCCAGTTTCACATATATAAATCCCCTACTGGTAGAGAAGAATTCACCTTGATTGATTCAAATAAAATTGATTACAGTTATTTATCGGTAGTAGTAGGTACATTCAAATACAAGTTACCTTTGAAGGAAGCGAGCATTTACACGCATGACTAGTAGATTCTGTATGAAATCGAGTTACGCAAAATTAGACGTTACAAAAACTTATTAAGTGGTTTTTACAAAATTGGCAAGTTCGTTTTACCTTCACCTTATCAGTGTGTAAACGTTTTATAAACAAGAAGGTCTTGTTGTGTAGAACTCTCATAGAAGTGAAGTAAAGACAGGGACATTAAGACCCCTCGCAGACTACAGACTTTCTATCGGCCGATAGTTGAGACGGGCTATACTTCTCCATAATCATTACGAGCCGAAGTATATTCCGTCTCAACTAACGGCCGATTGAAAGTCTGCAGTCTGCGAGGAGGCTTAAGCAATCGTGGTATTTGCTCGTTAAAGCTTTGATAGACAAATAATTTATTAACCAAAAATAGATTTGTTTTATACTCGGTTAGGTTAAACCTAATCTAAATTGTTGTCATGGACATAGATGTCAACGACTGATGACCTACATTGAATATTCATCTCAGGAAGTCAAATAGCAGTGTAAATCGTCACGCAATTAATTGCTTTATCGTTAGTATTGAATCGGTGACCAATCAGATTAGTGCTTCAGGATTATAAAATAAAAGGTAGGCTGTACTTGTTTTTAGTATACTAAACTGTTTGAGTTAGGATTCACTGAAATAATTGTTTCTCCTCATAAGACCTTTTGGGGGTAGGTGAAATTCCCAGAATTTAATCCAAAGAGGTAGAGCTCCCCTCACCAGTTCGGCCCAGCTAGCACTTACCTAGCTGGCCTTACGGCCAACTGTTGAAGTTGGATAGTTCTATACAGGTTAGTTGTGCTTGAAAACTTCGTAATCGCGATTCAGGAACTTTGTATGGGAATTCGCTTATCTGTGATCCCAGCGCCATCTAGTGATACTGAAGGGAGTACTCTTTTAGCAAGGTGGTAGCTAGTTTATGTGGCGATATCGGATAGAGGTCGCTGCAACCTAACAGGTTTTATTTATGAGTAAAAAAATGTTGCGCATTTTTAAAACGTGATCGACAAATCGAAAACACATCAAGGAAACTATTGTTAGTGTCTAAATAAGCGATGGGCTTGCAATCAGTCAGTTAGGGCATGCTTAATGCAAAATAAGGGCATGTGCCAAGTATGTATTTGGACCCCAACCTCTTTCTTCTTTCATTTTCCGTTAGTATACCACAGCGGTGATGGCATATACACACATACATATGATTATGTAGATATATCGTCGCTTCCGTTTCGTTTTACTGTTCATATTTTTTCAGAAAATGACCATGAAAGATCCAAGTTCAGTGCCGGAGTCCCAGTCTCGGTTCATCTTCTATTTCTTCGTGCTGCTGACAACCGTATTATGGATGATACACAGGCGACAGAAGAGCTTACGCATGTACCGGATGGGTAACCTACTCCCAGGACCTGCACCTGTTCCTCTTTTTGGGAATGCTTTGCTGGCTATTGGAAAGAAACCGGAACGTGAGATCATCAACCTATTGTAGTATAATGTAGTTAGTGTCATCAGAAATTCATTCAAGTCTTTGAAAAATAATTCATCAAATATTTTGTTCATATCCATTTGCTGAAGTGAATCTTCCACGTGAGTGCCAAACATGACTCGCGGGGGGTGAATAGCCATAAGTCTGCCGTCTGCCACCGCTTGGAAGCAGTTTGTGGGACG
Organism: Epirrhoe alternata; assembly: GCA_963565295.1. Lineage (NCBI taxonomy): Eukaryota > Metazoa > Arthropoda > Insecta > Lepidoptera > Geometridae > Epirrhoe > Epirrhoe alternata. The sequence continues at coordinate 1,675,800 of OY751381.1, read as the reverse complement.
GTAATAATATAACCAATCGAGACTCCCTGTCAATTAGTTCTCGATTGCGTTCTTTTCTACGAGGCGTTACACGCACGTGCTTAAAAATGGCACGTGTATAAAAAGTCTGTGGCGTTTGTTTGGAGTTCTGTTCTAAGTTTTTAATTTTCAGATGTGGTGAAAGTAGCCTTGGGGTATGCTGAGAGGTACGGCACCGTCATCCGAGGCTGGCTAGGCTACAATCTGTTTATATTCCTGTTGGACCCAGTGGACATCGAAGTAATCCTCAACAGTCATGTACATATTAACAAGTCTACTGAGTACCGGTTCTTTAAGCCATGGCTTGGCGATGGACTGCTTATTAGCTCAGGTAAATCCTTGTCCTACTACAATATCAATAAAAAAAACTGAGGCCTTTACATCTATACTCTTAACGGGATGCTGTAGTACCTGGGACATTTTTGACATGTAAAAGGCTTTCCAAGCACTTAAACCATCAGAGAATGGTTAAAGGCCAATTGAGCTGAGAGCAGCTTAATTTATATACTTAATATATATTTGTTTTAGGAGAAAAATGGCGATCCCACAGAAAAATGATAGCCCCTACCTTCCACATCAACATCCTCAAATCCTTCATGAACATCTTCAACCAGAACAGCAGGAACGCGGTGGAAAAGATGAAGCTCGAAGTGGGCAAGACCTTCGATGTTCACGACTACATGAGCACCGTTACCGTGGATATTTTGCTGGGTGAGTAGTAGTCTATTTTTGGTCAGTCTTTAAATAAATAAAATAGCTAGACATTTCACACAATATCATTGGGACCCAAAGTAACAAGGACCCATGTTTTTGTTTTCTTGAAAATACTTAGACCCAAGATACAATATTTGCAGATCATACAAACATTTTGTCCCGAGGCGGGAATTAAACCAGCAACTTTCTGCGTCGCAAGTAGAACTTTGCTCACTGCGTAGAGCCCACACATACAGGTCTTCAATTCGATATTTTTGTGTTTGTTTTAGAAACGGCTATGGGAATAACAAGGAAGACACAGGACGCCTCAGGATTTGATTATGCGATGGCTGTTATGAAGTAAGTTAATATTGTTTGATCCCGCATGTTATACTGAAAGCTATCTTGATCAATTTATAATTAATCGTTTAGTCCATTGATCGATGCGATGCTCTTATATTTCGAAGTTATCTTTTGACCTGTTCATTGGAAATTTCGAAGCTACCCGTGACTTCACTGATCTATTACTATGCTTCACCCAACTGAGCTAATGTGCCTTGGGTGAAATTTTGTGACAACACAGACTTTACAGCTTTTCGCTGGTTTCCGGGAAACATTCATTCGATCCAATTCTGAGTGCAAACGATGTCACAAGTTTATTATTTGTTTCAGAATGTGCGACATAATTCACCAGAGGCACTACAAGTTCTGGCTGAGATTTGATTCCATTTTCAAAATAACACCGTTCTTTAAGAAACAGCGTGAACTGTTAAACATTATTCACGGTCTAACAAATAAGGTCAGTGATACAATAATGTACTTTATTCTTTGTGTAGGTACATTCGACTAAAAATTTTTTCAGTAGTTCGATTATAAAAATAGTGATTTTGCAGGTGATAAAAAGCAAGAAAGAAGCTTTCCTCGAGAACAAAGCTAAAGGCTACACACCGCAGACCATTGAAGAGCTCACAAGAGATGATAATGACAATGTACTAGTAAATAACGAGAAAACTGTTAGCGACTCTGTCTTCAAAGGGTACAGGGATGATCTAGACTTCAATGATGAAAATGACGTTGGTAAGTCCACCGACAAGAAATAAAAAGAAAAGATATTATGATAATATCTTTTCTTTTTATTTCTCATATAATCATAGTTAAAGGAAAACAGTGTAGTCTAAGTTATCCTTTCTCGGACGATGTTCCGCCATCTGTTACGGTTCTCAGCCACATGCACAGCTTCTGGCATGCTGAGATCGAGTGTGCTCTGGATCTGGTCTGACCAACGCATCGGGCTTCTACCTCTTGGCCGCTTTCCCTCGACTTTACCCGTGACGATGAGCTTCTGGAGATTGTCTTCGGGTTTGCGGGCTATATGGCCAAAGAACTCAAGGATCCTGCGAAGGCACACGGATGATAGGCGTGGCTTTTTATCCAACTTGAGTTCCTTGAGCACCGATAGGTTGGTTCTGTGCGCAGTCCAAGGGATGCGCAACATTTTTCTCCAGCACCACATCTCGAAAGCGTCCACACGTTGGCGGTCTCTTGCTTTCAGCGTCCACGTCTCAGCTCCGTATAGGAATATGGAGAAGACTAGCGTGTTGACTAGAGTGGTTTTTGTCTTATTGCTTATGTAACGATCTTTCCATATTCGTTCTAGCCGAGTCATGGCGCTTTTAGCCATTCCAATACGTCTGCGGATTTCGCTTTCACAGGAACCGTTATTGCTAATACTAGAACCCAGGTAGATAAAGTGATCTACAATTTCCAGATTTAAAGTTCCTCTGAGATCTAGTTTAGAAGCGCGGTCCAGTACCATAATCTTGGTTTTTGCAGCTGCAAAGAGAATGGTGTCATCCGCATAACGCAGGTTGTTGATTAAAGTGCCGTTTACGTTTATGCCGCCATTCCAATCTTCGCAAGTCTTCCTTATGATGTGCTCTCCATAGATGTTGAACAGTACAGGGGACATTATACATCCTTGACGTACCCCCTTGCCGAAGGCGAAGGGCTCGGAGGTCGAAATTATACTTGATTAGTAAGGTTTAAATATTTTTTTTTTGTAATTTCAACTAAATTTTACAAAGACATGCCCAAAAATAAAAATAAAAGGCAAGTCCGTATATTTTCTGTTAGGAGTGAAACCAGCTTGAAGTTGGGACGACCTGAAAAATAATATTCTTTGAATAACCCTCATAAGTAACGTTTCATTTTGTATTCAGGAATAAAGAAACGACTGGCCTTCTTAGATCTGATGATAGAGACAGCTCAGAACGGAACTAACCAAATAAGTGATTCAGAAATCAAAGAAGAAGTGGATACCATTATGTTTGAGGTAAGATTTTTGCTTGTTGTTCCAATTTTCAAGATCATTTTAAACTATTTATTGCTCCTACAGCTCGCTGTCTCATGACATGTGAAATAATATGAACCTAAACTCTATTTCATTGCTAATTCAACTCAATTTTGCAAATCTTTTGTTTATGAACCTAAAGCTAAATTTCCAACAGGGCCACGACACCACAGCTGCTGGCTCCAGCTTCGTCCTTTGCCTCCTGGGCGTCCATCAGGACATCCAGTCGAGAGTATATGACGAGCTTTATACCATTTTTGGGGACTCTGATCGCCCCGTCACCTTTGAGGATACTCTTCGTATGAAGTACTTAGAGATGGTCATCCTGGAGACTCTGAGGATGTACCCACCGGTTCCCGCTATTGCTAGAAAACTCAAGAAAGATGTTCAAATTGGTAGGATCACTTAGCTATTTACTTCTACTTGAACAAAATAAATTAATGACTCTAAAAAATGTTCTATTGAGTTCATTATTTATAAAAAGGTGGGACTTTTTGTGATTTGTGAATTTCTTCCACCCATGTTTTGTCACATTGCGCAACAATAAAAAAAACATAAATTTTTTTTCGTGTTACCAATACCAAATACTTACCTCGAAAATCTTCCATTGAAGTCTACAGAAGAGTGGAAGAGAAATTAACAAACGTAAATGAATGTTTTTCAGTTACTAATAACTACGTCCTGCCGGCTGGTGCAACTATCGTGATAGGCACGTACCAGGTGCATCGTAGTGAGAAACACTACAAGGACCCTGAAGTCTTCAACCCTGACAACTTCCTACCCGAGAATATGGCAAACAGACATTACTACAGCTATATTCCATTCAGCGCTGGACCTAGGAGCTGTGTCGGTGAGTGTAACTTAGCTGAAAGACATGTTCCAAATGTATCAGCTAGGGTGGTATAACATTTAACATAGTGTTATCATCCCATTAATATAATAAAGCTGAAAGTTTAAGAGTGAGTGAGTATATTTGTGTTCCAATGACGACTAAACCAGTGAACCGATTTTGATGAAACTTGGGATAGACGTAGTGACCTGGAATAGCATAAAGGCTATTAAAAATCTTGGTACCTCACGAGCAAAGCCGCGCACAATAGCTAGTATCTAAAACAAAATAAATTTACTAAAAGGCTAAGAAAACTAGACCTAACATTAACGGGATTAGTTGTAAAAATATAGAATTACTGGCACCTCAAGATCTTTCTCCGTTCTCGTAATGAAAAAAATCTATTGAACTCAGACATTTCTATCAAAATTTGATACTAATGGATCTGGAATCCACATAAAGATCTGAGAGAATGTATTATTATCACGCTTTGGGTATACAGCACGACTGTATACCCTAGATCGTCATGTTTTTTTTTTCTAAGACAAATCCGTAATGGCAAGGAACAGCATTATGTTTATCTAACACAACTGTTTAATTTACAGGTCGTAAATACGCTTTGTTGAAACTGAAAGTATTGCTCGCAACAGTCTTGAGGAACTACCGCAGCATCTCCGATATTAAAGAAAAGGACTTCCACCTACAAGCAGACATTATCCTGAAGAGAACTGATGGCTTCCAAATTAAATTGGAACATAGAATTAGACAACCATCTTGTTTATGAATATTAGATTTGTTTTTGATTCATGAGAAATAGAATAAGTGCGTGTCTGAAAATAGTCATTATAAGTAAAATATACCTACATATTCATATACAGGGTTATTTGTAATAGACCGGTAACCTCTCAGGAATGTATTACTATCATCATAAACAACAACTTTTGTTCTATCACTTTTTACAAAACAATTTTACTACTTACACTTTTTACATAAAAATTATCATGAATTTTTAAAAGTCCTAGAACAAAGATAAGATGATAGTAATACAGTCCTGAGAGATTACCGGTGTTTTAGAAATAACCCTGTATACTCGTATGATTACAATTAATGACTACTTAATTAACGGATAACCAGTGATTAGATAAGCTATGATTAGGTATATAATTATTTAAGAACTTAGAAAATAATAAACGGATCACAAAACTGAATATTGTTTTACTAAATATATTAAAACTAACTTCTTATTATTCTGAAAAAAATGAATAAAGGATTAAAGGGACATAAATGATCATTATGGTAAGTAATAATATCAATTTTTTTTTCAATGTATAATACATTTATTTACAGAAACTAAACTACCACAATATGTACATAAAATTACAAAATACAATAGAATCAGTCAAGCTATCTAAGGATCGTCGTAAAAACGATCTATAGATAGCTCAACTGATCCAGGTCACTGCCAGTCGGAAGCGTGCCCAAAACACTGGCGGCATTGCCACGCTGAATGGCAATGCTGATTCTTTGAGCCAAAAAGTCGCCAGCTCTTGAATCACGCGACGCTTCGACCAGACGCCCTGAAAGATTTTTGAAGACGCGATGGGCCCCGGAACCCCACGGACCCAGGGTCTCGACCCCAAATGGAATATATAAAATTTATAAACCCGATCAAATATATAAACCCGATCAAGATTTATATATTTGCGCCTTTTGAGATCCTCAGCCGACTCTGCCGCCGCGCCAGGCCTAACGGATGTCCCCGGTAGATGTGAAAGCGCAAGGGTATCTACGCAAGTAGCGTCCCATACCAAAGGCCTTCCCCTCTCCCAAGGGACAAGAGTCATACCGTCGGGGCGCTTGCCATAGTCACGCATCAGACCACTCGGTTCTAGAACGGCCGGTACATTGGCGCTGACAAGCGCTCGGCGGATGATGTCATTAAGACTGGCGTGGCGGCAGAACGGACCTGCGGCCCTAGTGCACGATAATCCGTGGTGACCAAGCTGGTCGACCGTCCTACCACACTGACATTGGTGAGGGGCGCAACACCGCGCACCCAACCGTAGGCACACTGCAATACGGAAGCTAGCGGGATCCATAAAAGTGCCTAAATTTTGTGAAGGAAGTGCTTGCAGCCACAAACCTGACTCCCGTTTTGAGACGGCTAGGAGACGGGCACGATCTGCGGAGCATGAACACGTATCTAACAGGCAATTCCGTGTTAACTCGCACAGAGGCCCGTCCCATTGCCGGTTGAGACGAAAGGGAAAGGGGGGGAGCGGCAAGAGGGCAAGCACTACGCCAAGCGTTTAATGCCTCGTCTTGAAATGAAATTGCCAGGGAGAGCCAGAAGCGAAATTGATAGAATTTTGTCAATCAAATTACTATTGCTATGGACTGAAGACAAAATAAACATATCAAATTGATGGGCGATTTACAAAGAAAATACCTACGTACCGATACTGCGCATGTCCGACTTACAAAGTATAATCGTACCTATATACTGAGTCTTGCGCACAGTTTTTTTATTCTAATTATTATGGACATTTTCAAACTAAACGTAATTTATTGGAGCGCCTAAAATTGTCAATACCTACCTACTCTACAGAATTATAATAAAATCGTAGTACAAAGTATACTCAGTGGGTACAAGAAATTATCATATCACTCAAAAGTGCTCGCGGAATACAACGCCTGATAACATTTGCCAGCAATCATCAATTCTCTTTGCGTGTGGTTTACAAGGTGCATAACGTAGGTAACTGTTAAAACCGACTTTGCATTAGCTTAGGTATTTTTATAAGTAGGTACATACCTACGTAGTAGCCTACTAGCTGTAGAGGGTTGGGAGCTTTTGGACCATATCTCAATTTGACTAGTCTACTAGTAGCTGTAGGTACTAGCTGTATTACTATTAGTTTCAAACTTGTATCCATCGAATTTTAAATTTAAAGTTCATCATCCAACTATGCAGCCCCCTACGCACTAGCGGTTGAACCGCGCCCCGTGGTTCTTTAAGTACAATTTTGTAGCGGTTATGTGGCGTTTAGGTGCGTACAATGACAAGCGGTTGCATACCATATGGTTAGTCTGTAAGGTATCTATAAATATGGGCCAATGGTATTTAATAATAATAATAAAGTACTGGCTGAACAACAAAAAGGCTGCAGGAAATTCAGCCAAGGTTGTAAGGAACAACTTCTTATAGACTCAGTTATTCTACAGCAAACACAAAAAACAAAAACAGATCTCCACACAATTTATATAGACTATAAAAAAGCATTTGATTCAGTTCCTCACTCATGGCTCATTAGGATACTTGAGATCTACAAAGTTCATCCCCAGCTTGTCTCATTCCTAGGCAGCTCTATGGAAAAATGGTGCACCCAACTTCACGCACAAACTTCAAACGGAGTAATAGAAACAGCACCCATCAAAATTAGACGCGGTATATTCCAGGGAGATGCGCTAAGCCCACTCTGGTTCTGTTTAGCTCTAAATCCTTTATCAAACAACCTAAATGCAACTGATTTAGGTTGCCTTTTGAATGCTACTGACAGTCAGACGGACCTAGAAAAATATACACTTAACCATCTCTTGTATATGGACGATATAAAAATATACGCTTCAACCGAAAGTGATTTAGAAAGATTAATCCAACTAACGGAACAATTCTCAAGCGATATTGCAATGGAGTTCGGCATAGATAAATGTAAAATTAATTCTATTAAATCAGGGCTTACTTACAGACATACATACCTTATGCAAACTGGTGAGATCATTGATCCTTTAGGGGAAAATGATACTTACAAGTATTTAGGATACCACCAGTCGAAGCAAATCCACCATAAAGAAACAAAAACAAAACTTACTCAGAGCTTTAAACATCGTCTCAATTCAATCTTGAAATCCCAACTATATTCAAAATACACAGTTAAAGCAATAAATGCCTATGCCATCCCGATCTTGACCTACTCTTTCGGTATAATCAACTGGAGCAAATCAGAGCTGAAAAACCTTCAACGTCTTATAAATGTCACTATGACTAAACACCGTAAACACCATCCACGAGCCTGTATACAGAGGCAACTCCTACCTAGAATAGAAGGGGGAAGGGGCATTATCAACATTCATAACTTACACAACCGTCAAATCACAACACTAAGGACATACTTCCACATCAAAGCTGAAACATCAACACTTCACAAGTCTATAGTGGATTTAGATAGGAAACTCACACCACTCAACTTACAGAACCGTAACAAGCAAACAAACGAGGAACTCACAGACACACAAACCCTGATTTCTGAATGGACCCTTAAGTCTCTCCATGGAAGACATCGCCACGACTTGAGCCAACCCACCGTCGACATGCAGGCGTCGAACGAATGGCTCAGTCGGGGCGAACTCTTCCCTGAGACTGAGGGGTTTATGATAGCAATTCAGGATCAAGTAGTGGAAACCCGGAACTACCAAAAACATATTATCAAAACACGCAATCTAACTACAGATATGTGCAGACGGTGCAACAGTTCATCCGAAACTATCCAGCATATAACCGGGGCCTGTAAATCGATTGCCCAAACTGATTATAAGTTTAGGCATGACCAGGTAGCCAATATTATCCATCAACGACTGGCGGCAAAATACAACTTAATAGAAACACACTCTGTTGCTAGACCAACTCCGTACTATAAATATACCCCCGATACTGTGCTGGAAAACCAAACCCATAAACTTTATTTCGATCGCGCCATCCTCACAGACAAGACCATTCACTACAATAGACCAGACATCACACTCATCGACAAAACCAATAAAACAGCACTCCTCATAGATATCGCCATTCCCAACACACACAATCTACAAAGCACAATTTCCGAAAAACTTTCAAAGTATGTTGACCTAAAAAACGAAATATCACGGATGTGGAGACTAGAAAAGGTCTCCATCGTACCGGTAGTATTATCCTCAACAGGCGTTATCCCTAACCAACTCTTCCAGTCAATTGCTCTGCTCGATCTGCCTAAGCACACTTTTGTATTACTCCAAAAAGCAGTCGTTTTAAATACATGTAGGATTGTACGCAAATTTTTGCAAAGTGACCTCTCTGGTGATGTGCAGACATCAAACTCTGGAACCCGTAATCAATTAGGTGTATCAAATGATGTGCACTTGGCTTAGGCCCGTGCTCATCATTAAATTACCGACTCAATTGAGTCGAGTGGATAAAAATCTAAAAACAATAATAATAATAATAATGCTGGACTTTTTCACACAGCATCATCTAGCCCCAAAGTAAGCAGAGCTTGTGTTATGGGTACTAAGATGACTGATATACTACTTATATACTTTTTGTTTGTAAATACATACATATTATACATAGAAACACCCAGACCCGAGACAAATATTTGTAGATCATACAAACATTGGTCCCGCCGCGGTATTTTACTGTATAATTTGTTGTGTTGCCTGAAATAAATGGTTATTTATTTATTTATTTATACCTACTACGTCAAACTGGAAAAGCGGCCCGCCACGCGGTTCAACCGCTAGTGCGTAGGAGCTCTTACACAATTCTACATAAGTTTTGCCCGGGTAATTAATTATGCTTCTTTCTTCCTAATTTCTTTATCAGGCTAGGAGCTTTTGAACTCTCAATTTGACTTGTTAGCTGATATGGTCACTAGTGACATTGAGATACATGTGGTACTCACTGAAGACGTTGTACTGAAGACGCGGATCCACCGTTATGGGCATGGTGGGCATGCCCACAACCTTGATTGACCGAAGTTTCAAGATTGGCCAAAAAATGTGTTTGTCTGTCGACTGACAGACCAGATTATGTTGTGGCGGATATCCTAGGGTTCTTCAAGGGTTGTAGAAATGATGGAAGGCCAATTGATGTAAACTTGCGTGTAATGATAGAAAATTATAAATTAGAAGTACAGAGTCAGTCTCGCTACTCGTCACTTACCGTGAATGTGACTGACTAGTCTGAACGTTTTCGCCCGCAGGTTGCATTTTAACCGATTTTTGCGAAAATGGGCATATAAAGTTCCTTTCGGTGAGGGGGAGGGTAACCTATGCACTAGGTATTTATTCTATTCAGCCCGGTTGCACCCACTGCTGAGTATAGGCCTCCTCTCTATAACGCCACTCTTTTCTAAGTAGTTAAAAAAGTGCATACTCAGCCGGGTTTTGAGTGTTGGTAGCTGTGCCCACAGCCTTTTTTGAAGGCCGGATCCGCGTCTGTGCTGTGCGAGAGGCGTTTTTGTACGCGTTTGTTTGACATGCAGCGTCATTTGAGAGGGAGCCCGCCGATGGCAGCGATGCGTCGGCGAACGCGTCGATGACTACGGCGCTTCACATATTTACAACTTTATTAAATAATGATAAAGTTAACTAGACAAAAAATTACATGAAGCCCAGCCAGGGTTTGAACTCGCCTTACATTATTTACAACTTTATAAAATACACATAAATACCAGACAAAATATTTAACAAAGCCCGGCTAGGGTTTGAACTCGCCTTCCATATGTACAACTTTATAAAATACACATTAAAGATAAAATTAGACAAAAAAATAGATGAAACCCGGCTAGGGTTTGAACTCGCCTTCCATATTTACAACTTTATAAAATACACATTAAAGATAAAGTTAGACAAAAAAATAGATGAAACCCGGCTAGGGTTTGAACTCGCCTTAAATATTTACAACTTTATAAAATACATGTAAATACCACACAAAAAAATTTACAAAGCCCAGCCAGTGCTCGAACTTGCCTTACATATTCACAACTAAAATACATTTGAGACAAAAATTAAGTGAGAACCGGCCAGGATTTAAATTCGCAACTTCTTGCTAAATAGGTAGGTAGCTACTTCTTGTAATTAACGATATTCCGGTCCTTGGCTGAACTAATTATGCTCGTATTGATACATAATTTATAGGAAGATCCTAGTACTTAACTAAATTGTTAGACGTTACTTTGTATCCAACAGTACGGTCAGCGACAGGATTTCTTGAACATAGATTTAATTAATATCCTTTACTTTCGGTAACTGTTCTGGAACTAAAAACTAGCCACGCTCCGCTGTTTTAAACGCAGTCTCTCGGAAAAGTTCCTGATTCCCACTACCAATCTTACTCTGTGCCTTTCATCCTAATCCATTATACCTACATGAAGGAGAAGCAAACATCCATAAATCCATCAATCATTATCATCACACTTTCGCATTTAAAATAATACCCACATATTCACTTAAAATTGTATACCGGATCATCCTTCTCACATCCCGCTCAGCCGCCTCATTCTGGACCAGAACGGCTTCACAGAAAGAGGCTACGGCCCTCCAAGCCGTTTCGTCTGCCAGCATAGCTGCTACTACCCTTGGCAGAAATAGATCCTGCCCGTTCCTGTTGACCAAGTCTCGACGCTCCGCGCACCGAGCAGTGCTCCAACGTGTGCTGAGTGGAGTCGATATCAGACCTATAATGGCGGCGCGTCCGATCCTACACAGGTACTCACCGAAACAACTGTGTCCGGTGAGTACCTGAGTAAGTCTTAGATGATGTTCCCGTATTCCCCTCCCCAGCCAGGCTTCGAAGTGTGGCGCCACAGCGCTGACGACGCGTTTGCCTTAACCTGATCGCACACTGTCCGTGCCGTACGCGCCACAGTCATTTTCTATTCAAAAAATGCTGATGACGACAGGAAATACGGCTCGCCTCTGACCTCAGCAGCGTTTTCTCTATTGAATTTAAGGGCGCGTACTACCTCAAAACTGCTTCTACTGTGGATCATATCTATAAAAGTATTGAACCAATATTATTGAAATGTATATTATAGTTGAGGATATAAACTGTTGCTCCATTGTAGTGAAAACACGATTACTAAATATTTTCTCGATAGAAAATAATCACAAACTTCCCTCTGAATTTTACTTAAAAACAAAAGTACTCAATAAATACTTTAGCTAGACTAGTAAAACTTCGTATCTAAACTCAGCTTAGTACACTACGTGGTCCCATTGTTCCTAATTTTGATCTTTTTTGTTTTTGTACTTTTAATTAGCTAAAAAGGAGTTTTAGCTCCGTAAATTACGCTGCGCATCCATAGCTCTGTACTCCTCACACGCCGAACAAATCACACTCGCTGTCCCGCTTACAAAATGGCGGCGTATTATAGGCCCTTAACAGTTCGTTGCGTGCGTCTCGGCTGCACTGTGCGAGCCACGGATTTATAAAAAAATCCGTGGTGCGAGCATCCTAAACAATGATTCTGTATGAAATCGTGTTACGCAAAATTAGAGATGGCTGCCCACAACAATGTTGTGATTTTAACAAATTGGCAAGTTCGCGAGTGTGCCGTCAACTCATAAAAAATAAATTATTTATTTATTTATTAGGTTCACCAACACATGATACCAAGTAATTTTACTCAAGTAATGTTCTTAAAACTTAATGAGCATGTAGCTCAACCAATTACAGGTAAACGCAACATGCATAGTAAGCTAACAAATGTTCGTTCGGTGTTACGTTCTGTTATTACACTTACCTATACTTAAAACAGTCTCTTATTATGTCAGTGTATAGATGTTTTATAGACGAGGAGGTCCTATGGTGTAGACCTCTCATAAAAGTGAATAAAGACAGGGTAATCTTAATTGATCTTTCTTCAACATATAGCGTTATCAACGAAAAGGCAAATCATTTTATAAACCGAGGTATACCTACCTCGTCTAATGGTGTGATGGGCAGAGGTTAACCATTAATGACCTTCATTGAATACACCTCAGAACAGTCAAATAGCAGATCGTTTGTATTGAATGATTGCAATCTATCAGTTAGGTCACTTAGCAGTTGTACTTACCACTGCAAAATAAATGCATGTGCCAAGTATGTATTTGGACCCCAACATTTTCAGGGATCGTGATCATAATTATTTACCGTTAGTTTACACAGTAGTGATGGCACAGACAGTTGGTGATTGTGTAGATATATCGTCGCTTCCGTTTGGTTTTACTTTTCAATTTTTTTTCAGAAAATGACCATGAATGATCCGTGTTCAGTCCCGGAGTCCCAGTCTCGGTTCATCTTCTATTTCTTCGTGCTGCTGACTACCGTGTTATGGATGATACACAGGCGACAGAAGAGCTTGCGCATGTATCAGATGGGTAACCTACTCCCAGGACCTGCTCCTGTTCCTCTTTTTGGGAACGCTTTGCTGACTATTGGAATGAAAACGGAACGTAAGGTCATCAACCTATTGTAGTTGAAGGTTAAGCTGACATAGAGTTTATTACTCTAATGTCCAAACTCGAGGACCTTCTGATGACACCAACTACATTATAGTATAATGTAGATCATTATAGTATAATGTCATTAGAAATTCATTCAAAATCCTTTGTAAAAGAAGGGTTAGGTTAGAATCAAATATTTTCCCCCCGATGGATTCCGATCTTGTCGCGATGGAGGGGCTCAGTAGCCATGACGCGGGATACGGTGAAGCAAACAGAAATGCCTGAATGCGTCCGAGGCGGGTGGGGCCGCGGGAGAAGAGGCGTGTCGGTATGTCATTGCCGCTCGCCCTATCTCCCGCGACCCAACGGTGGCGCACCGTAAGATGCGTGTCGGTGTTTCGTTGCCGCTTTCGTTGCCGTTTAGAGGCTTCTCCACGCGCACCTATTTAATTAGAGCGCGCAGTGGACGAAGGGAGTGGAGAGCTCTGGTGCTGAGTAGCGGACGCTAGGTGCAGGGCACCTTCGTCCGCCTTGCATTACTCACCACGACGTGGGGCCGCCATAAGGGCGGGGATCGCCGGAAGGGGACTGGATAAAAAGCCTCTGCTGGTTTTCCAGATCCTCTATTCCAGGCGAGGCTGGAATGGAGCTGGGTCGTTAAGTGAGTATACCGGGAGTCCCCGGGGAGTCCCATATATCCCACTCGCCCCCCCGGCGGAGGGAATGCGTAACGCATTATACCCAGCGACATAAAAAAAGGATCAAATATTTTGCTCATACTTTGCTAAAGTGAATATTCCATGCAAGTGTAAAACATGACTCGCCCCGATACCTAGGATTGGATAGCCATAAGTGTTACCGTGTGCCATCGCTTGGAAGCAGTTTATGGAGCAAACGGTAATAATACTTGTAAAACCAATAGAGACTCCCTGTCAATTAGAGTTCTCGATTGCGTACGAGGAGCGTTACAGTGCCACAAACTTATCGGGACCGGTGAAAGAGGCGGTGTTATCACATTTTGTGTTGGCAGATTTTTAATATTAAATTCGATAGTTCCTCTTCTTGGATTTCTGTTCTAAGTTTTACATTTTCAGATCTAGTGAAAGTAACGTTGGCGTATGCTGAGAGGTACGGCACCGTCATCCGAGTCTGGCTAGGCTACAACCTGTTTATATTTCTGGTGGACCCAGCAGACATCGAAGTAATCCTCAACAGTCATGTACATATTAACAAGTCAGCTGAATACCGGTTCTTTAAGCCATGGCTTGGCGATGGACTGCTTATTAGCTCAGGTAAATCCTTATCATACTATAACTATTAATACACTCAACGGGACGCTGTAGTGCCTGGGACATTTTTTGAGATGGAAAAGGCTTGCACAGCACTGCACCTAAACCATCCTCTTAGCTTAATCGGCTCTATTCACAGGGAAGAGAACAAATTATCAATAAGAATTGTTTTGGTTTAGATATGGATGTTTCTTGCTTTTTCAAATTAAAACGGCAGAACCTGTTTTGGATGAAAGTTATAGAAGTACCTGTAATCAAGTTCAATGATTCATAAACAATATTCTTATCTAATAGTATTCCTGAGTGGATAACAATGCAAAGCATGGCTAGTTCATTAATATTTCCATTCTTTTCTTTTTTACTGTAAAACGATAAAATTTAACAGACAGTTTTTTTCAATTTAATGATTCTCTCAGGTTTTTTCGCTCGCATCTTCTGACCTTCGAAGATATAATTTGTTTAAGGAGAAAAATGGCGATCCCACAGAAAAATTATAGCCCCTACCTTTCACATCAGCATTCTCAAATCCTTCATGAACATCTTCAACCAGAAAAGCAGGAACGTGGTGGAGAAGATGAAGCTCGAGGTGGGCAAGACCTTCGATGTTCACGACTACATGAGCACCGTTACCGTGGATATTTTGCTGGGTAAGTAGCATTTATGTAGTAGTCTATTTTTGGTTAGTCTTTCGGGACACAATATCTGCAGATCAGACAAACATTTTGTCCCGCGGCGAGAATCGAACCAGCAACTTTCTGCGTCGCTAGCGGAACTTTGCCCACTGCGATAGAAGTCTTCAATTCGATATTTTTGTGTTTGTTTTAGAAACGGTTATGGGAATAACAAGGAAGACACAGGACGCCTCAGGATTTGATTATGCGATGGCTGTTATGAAGTAAGTTAATATGGTTTGAAAACGAAAGCGTATCTAGGTACACCTGGATCTAATGGGATCCTGCATGTCATACTGAAAGCTATTTTCATAATTGAACGTTTGGTCCATTGATCGATACGATGCTCTCATGTCTCGGGTGACATTGGGTGAAATTTTGTAAGAACACAGACTTTACAGCTTATTATTTTCGCTGGTTTTCGGGAAACATTCATTTGATCCAATTGTCAGTGCGAACGATGTCAAACCATTATCTATATGTTTCAGAATGTGTGATATAATTCACCAGAGGCACTACAAGTTCTGGCTGAGATTTGATTCCATTTTCAAAATAACACCGTTCTTTAAGAAACAGCGTGAACTGT
This sequence comes from Epirrhoe alternata, assembly GCA_963565295.1. Lineage (NCBI taxonomy): Eukaryota > Metazoa > Arthropoda > Insecta > Lepidoptera > Geometridae > Epirrhoe > Epirrhoe alternata. The sequence goes on along the minus strand of OY751381.1, from coordinate 1,660,118 downwards.
TAAACATTATTCACGGTCTAACAAATAAGGTAAGTGATACAATAATTCTTTGTGTAGGTATATTTGACTAACGATTGCTTCAGTAGTTTGATTATAAGAGCAGTGATTTTGCAGGTGATAAAAAGCAAGAAGGAAACTTTCCTCGAGAACAAAGCTAAAGGCTACACACCGCAGACCATTGAAGAGCTCACAAGAGATGATAATGACAATTTACTAGCAAATAACGAGAAAACTGTCAGCGACTCTGTCTTCAAAGGGTACAGGGATGATCTAGACTTCAATGATGAAAATGAAGTTGGTAAGTAAGAAGAAATAAAAAGAAAAGATATTATCATAATAATAGTTAAAGGAAAACAGTGTAGTCTAATTTATACTTAATTAGTAAGGTTAAAATATTTTTTTGCAATTTTAACTAAATTTTACAAGGACATGCCCAAAAATAAAAATATAAGGCAAGTCCGTATATTTTCTGTTTAGAGTAAAACCAGCTTGAAGTTGGGACGACCTGAAAAATAATATTCTTTGAATAATCCTCTTATGTAACGTTTCATTTTGTATTCAGGAATAAAGAAACGACTGGCCTTCTTAGATCTAATGATAGAGACAGCTCAGAACGGAACCAACCAAATAAGTGATTCAGAAATCAAAGAAGAAGTGGATACCATTATGTTTGAGGTAAGATTTTTGCTTGTTGTTCCAATTTTCAAGATCATTTTAAACTATTTATTGCTCCTACAGCTCGCTGTCTCATGACATGTGAAATAATATGAACCTAAACTCTATTTCATTGCTAATTCAACTCAATTTTGCAAATCTTTTGTTTATGAACCTAAAGCTAAATATAACTTTTTAAACTATCATGGTTGACACTATAAACACAATTAACGGGATATTTACCATGATTACATATTATTTGAGTTTCCCGATATTTCGACGTGGTTGCACACGCCATGATCACGGAGGAACTGGTCATTGCGAGTTGTTTGATGTTTATTGGCAGACGAAACGATCTACCCTCCTTCTAAGTCTTTTATTATTGCGAGATGTTTCGTTAGCACCAGTTTCACTCTCAACCGGGAATCGATTGCGACAAAACACACTCACACTGTCCGGACGAATTGGTTTTGCACTTGTGTTTCGATTTTTACACAAACTCACAACAGGATTCCAGGTTCCAGACAATTGAAAACCATCTTCACGATTGAAATTCCTGTGTTTGGTAATCTCAATAGCCTCCTGAACCAGTCTTGGTATGTAATGTCTTTCTGTTGAGATTACTTGTGGGTTGTACCTCAAATAATATGTAATCATGGTAAATATCCCGTTAATTGTGTCTAAAGCTAAATTTCCAACAGGGCCACGACACCACAGCTGCTGGCTCCAGCTTCGTCCTTTGCCTCCTGGGCGTCCATCAGGACATCCAGTCGAGAGTATACGACGAGCTTTATACCATTTTTGGAGACTCTGATCGCCCCGTCACCTTTGAGGATACTCTTCGTATGAAGTACTTGGAGATGGTCATCCTGGAGACTCTGAGGATGTACCCACCGGTACCCGCTATTGCTAGAAAACTCAAGAAAGATGTTCAAATTGGTAGGATCACTTAGCTAGTTACTTCTACTTGAACAAAATAAATTAATGACTGAAAAATATAACGTAGGACTTTAAAAAAGATGTTCCTTGTGATTTGTGAATTTCTTCCTCCTATGTTTTGTCGCATTGCGCAACAATAAAAAAACATCTACTTTTTTTCGTGTTTTCAATACCAACTTACCTCGAAAATCTTCCATTGAAGACTACAGAAGAGTGGAAGAGAAATTAATAAACCTAAATGAATGTTTTTCAGTTACTAATAACTACGTCCTGCCGGCTGGTGCAACTATCGTGATAGGCACGTACCAGGTACATCGCAGTGAGAAACACTACAAGGACCCTGAAGTCTTCAACCCTGACAACTTCCTACCCGAGAATATGGCAAACAGACATTACTACAGCTATATTCCCTTCAGCGCTGGACCTAGGAGCTGTGTCGGTAAGTGTAACTTAGCTGAAAAACATGTTCCAAATGTACAACATTTAACATAGTGTTATCATCCTACTACGAGTAATATAATAAAGCTGAAAGTTTAAGAGTGGGTGAGTGAGTATATTTGTGTTTCAATCACGCCTAAACCAGTGAACCGATTTGGTTGAAACTTGGCATAGACGTAGATAGTGACCTGGAATAGCATATAGGCTATTCAAAATATTGGTACCTCACGAGCAAAGCCGCGCACAATAGCTAGTATCTACTAAATTCACTAAAAGGCTAAGAAAACTTGACCTAACATTGACGGGATTAGTTGTAAAAATATAGAATTACTGGCCCCACAAGATCTTTCCCCGTTCTCATAATGATAAATTCTCTTCAACTCACGACATTTTTATCAAAATTTGATACTAATGGATCTGGAAACCACATAAAGATCTGAGAGAATGTATAATTATCACGCTTTGGGTATACAGTTGTGGTAGACCCTCATGTTTTTTTTTCTAAGAATAATCTGTGATGGCGAGGAACACCATTCTTAATGCGTTGGTAATTAACTGTTTATCTAAAACAACTTTTTAATTTACAGGTCGTAAATACGCTTTGTTGAAACTGAAAGTATTGCTCGCAACAGTCTTGAGGAACTACCGCAGCATCTCTGATATCAAAGAAAAGGACTTCCACCTACAAGCAGACATTATCCTGAAGAGAACTGATGGCTTCCAAATTAAATTGAAACATAGAATTAGACAACCATCTTGTTTATAGAATATTAGATTAGTTTTTGATACATGAGAAGTAGAATAAGTGCGTTTCTGAAAATAATGACTATTTTCAGAAACGCACTTATTCTACTTCTATGTAAGTAATTATATACCTACATTTTCAGATATATGATTAGGTACAATTAATTACTACTTTAACGGATAACCAGTGATTAGACTAGCTATGATTAGGTAATTATTTAAGAACTTAGAAAATAATAAACGGATTACAAAACTAAATAGAAAGGCTTCTTATTATTTTGAAAGAAAAAATGAATAAAGGATAAATCAAATTGATATCCGATTTACAAAGTAAATAAGTACGTAAGTACCTGTACTGAGTCTTGCGCACAGTTTTTTTATTCTGTGTTAAGGACATTTTCAAACTAAACGTAACTTATTGGAGGGCCTAAAATTGTCAATACCTTTTTTTTACGGGTAGAAAATCTGCTCACAGATAGATAGATAAACAATTTATTTCGGATAACACACACACAGACGAACATAGTAAACTGACACAGCAAAAAAATGTATAAAAAAGATCTGGGAAAAGGGCAGGGAGATGATGAATAGATCTACTACAAACAAAACAAAAAATAATAAAATATATTATTAAATATACTACAAACAAATACAGAAAATTATGAAAAGACAAATATATATAATTATGAATTATGATGTGGTGTACAATAAAGTATTTTCTATCTATCTATCTTCTATCTAAAAGAAAATAAAGAGGCAGGTGAAGGACGTTACAGAGATCCAATTACGTCGAAGGAACGTACCCACGACCACCTTTGTCTAACATGCAGCGTCATTTGAGGCGGAGCCCGCCGATGGCAACGACGCGTCGGCGAACGCGAAGATGACTCCGGCGCTTCACATATTTATAACTTTATTGAATACACATAAAGTAAAATAAAAAATTACATGAAGCCCGGCCAGGGTTTGAACTCGCCTTATAAAATACACGTAAATACCAGACAAAATATTTAATAAAGCCCAGCCAGGTTTTGAACACACCTTCATCATCAGCCTATAGCAGTCTACTGCTGGACATATGCCTCCCCTAATGAGCGCCATTGCGCCCTGTCCTCGGCTCGACGCATCCAGCTTCTGCCAGCAGCCTTTCGCAGATCGTCACTCCACCTGGCCGTAGGGCGTCCTACACTACGTTTACCAAGTCGCGGTCTCCCCTCAAGAACTCGTTTACCCCAGCGGTTAGCGGTTCTTCGGCAGATATGGCCAGCTCACTGCCACTTCAGCTAGCTAATTCTCTTTGAACACGCCTTACATATTTACAACTTCATTAAATACAGATAAAGATAATTAGACAAACAATTACATGAAGCCCGGCCAAGGTTTGAACTCGCCTTAAATAATTATTTACCTTCAACTTTATAAAATACACATTGATCGAAGAATACACGTAAATTTTGCAAGAAAAAAATTAACAAAGCCCAGCCTGTGTTCGAACTCACCGTATATTTACAACTAAAACATTTGAGACAAAAAAATAAGTGAGAAACGCGAAGGATTTGAATTCGCAACTTCTTGCTATTTAGCTACTCGTTGTAATTAACGGTATTCCGGTCCTTGGCTGAACGAATTATGCTCATATTGATACACAATATTTACAGGAAGATCCTAGTACATACTAGTACTTAGCCTAAACTGTTGCCAGTACGGTCAGCGACAGGAGTTCTTGAACATTGATTTTATTCTTAACCTTTACTTTCGGTAACTGTTCTGTAACTAAAAACTAGCCACGCTCCACTGTTTTAAACACAGGCTCTCGGAAAAGCTCCTGATTATAACCCACTATCAATCTAACTCAGTAACTTTCATTCTAATCTTATTTTACCTACACGAAGGAGAAGCAAACATCCATAAATCTATCAATCATCATAATCACACTTTTGCATTTAACACACATGTTCACTTAAAATTGTATACCTTCTCCGAGCGGGATCATCCTTCTCACGATCCCGCTCAGCCGCCTCATTCTGGACCAAAACGGCTTCACGGAAAAAAGCCACGGCCCTCCAGGCAGTTTTGTCTGCCAGCATAGCTGCTACTACCCGTGGCAGAAATAGATCCTGCCCGTTCCTGTTGACCAAGTCTCTACGCTCCGCGCACCACGCCGAGCAGTGCTCCAACGTGTGCTGAGCGGAGTCTAGGTCTGAGTCACCCACAGTGGTGACATTGTGGTGTCGGTTCGCGTCCGATCCTACTCAGGTATTCACCGAAACAACCATGTCCGGTGAGTACCTGAGTAAGTCTATAGGTGACGTTCCCATATTCCCTCCCCAGCCTTCGAAGTTTGGCGCCACAGCGCTGACGACGCGTTTGCTTTAACCTTCTCTTTGTTTGGTTCAAGTAAAATAATGTCAGTAAGTAATTCAATGATATTTATCGGCCCATATGTGCAATCAAATACAAAGCGGAAGCGAGCACACAATTACATGCATGAGTAAGTAGTAAACAATGATTCTGTATGAAATTGTGTTACGCAAAATAAGAGATTGCTGCCTACAACAATGTTGTGATTTTAACAAATTGGCAAGTTCACGAGTGTGCCCTCAACTCCTAAAAAATATCAGTGTATAAACGTTTTATAGACGAGGAGGTCCTGTGGTGTAACCTCTCATTAAAGTGAAATAAACACGGCAATATTAATTGATTTTTCTTCAACATACAGCGTTATCAACGAAAAGGCAAATCATTTTATAAACCGTAGGTCTACCTAGTCTAAATTGGTGTGATGGGCAGTGAGGTTATCCATCAATGATCTATACTGAATACTCCAGAAAGTCAAATAGCAGTGTAATTTATCACGCAATTAATTAATTGATCGTTAGTATTGAATCGGTGACCAATCAGCCCCCCTAGCGAAGTTACAAATAGAAATAGAATGGCAATCGATATCGCTTAGTCTCTACCTGTACCTGTAATATTATGTCAAGTATCACGCCAGTTCCTGGCTAGTCTAAGCGATTTCGTAATGCCAGAAACTCACATGCTGCGATACTTGACTATATTTTGGAAATTATCTATCGATTCGATTTCTATTAACATGGCTAGGGCGGTTGCTTAGTGTTTAATGGGTTTTTTTTTAGAAAACTATTTAGGTAAGTTAAATTATTTGATTGTGCATTCAACGAAATAATTGTTTCTCGTGATCCGAAGGTAAAACAACGTTCTGCCACAAAACGTGTTAACGCATTGCACGCATACATACATATAAGATGTGTTGTAGTATGTATGCATGCAATGCAGTGGTGATAGTGTGGACGCTTCCATTTAGTTTTACTTGTCATATTTTTTCAGAAAATGACTATGAAAGATCCGAGTTCACTGCCAGAGTCCCAGTCTCGGTTCATCTTCTATTTCCTTGTGCTGCTGACCACCGTTGCATGGCTGATACACAGGCGACAGAAGATCTTGCGCATGTACCGGCTAGGGAACTTTATCCCAGGTCCTCCACCTGTTCCTATTTTCGGGAACACTTTGCTAGCGCTTGGGAAGAAACCGGAAGGTAAGATCATCAGCTTTAGTCCAAACTCGAGGTCTTGGCACGTTGTTGTTGTGTCATGGTGATGGGGGCGGGGGCGGGGGTGGGGATCGGAATAATGTCGGTTTTTGAGCACAAATCTGTCTGTCTGTTTGTTACGTTTTCACGCCATTATATATTTTTTTATTTTCAGACTTGGTGAAAGTGACTTTGGAGTTTTGTGAAAAATACGGCACCGTCATCCGAGGCTGGCTCGGCTACAACCTCTACATATTCCTAATGGACCCGGTGGACATCGAAGTAATCCTCAACAGCCACGTGCATATTGACAAGTCAGCGGAGTACCGGTTCTTTAAGCCATGGCTTGGCGATGGACTGCTTATTAGCGCAGGTAAATCTTCTTAACCTAAGCTATGACGAATCAAAAATAAGACGACAGGGACGAAAGGATCCGACAGTTTCCCATGGAAATTAGACATCTTCTCAGTTTTCTTCTTTCTAACTCCGATCTGATACCGACTTGTTTTAGGAGAAAAATGGCGATCCCACAGAAAAATGATAGCCCCTACCTTCCACATCAACATCCTCAAATCCTTCATGAATATCTTCAACCAGAACAGCAGGAACGTGGTGGAGAAGATGAAGCTCGAGGTGGGCAAGACCTTCGATGTTCACGACTACATGAGCACCGTTACCGTGGATATTTTGCTGGGTGAGTAGCGGTCAATTTCTGGTCCCATCATATCATAGGGACCCATCATACCTATAGATGTTTTCTAGCCATTTATCACTGTTTGAGAGGACTGGCATAGTGCATATAAACATTTTAGCTGCAAACCCGACCTTAGGATCGAGAGGTGGGGCCGCTATCACACATCAAAATGAGAATTTTGGCATGCTTATTTTGAATTGTGTTTGTTTTAGAAACGGCTATGGGAATCACAAGAAGAAATACCCAGGACGTCTCCGGATTTAATTATGCGATGGCTGTTATGAAGTAAGTTCCATAATTCTTAAAATGAAACGGCTCAGGATTTGTATGAGATCAAAGATATATGCGTACCGCGCGGACATTAGGTGCGATCAGTTAAATCCAGTCGCAACCTGAGGAGGCTTCGGAACCATCTACCTGAGCTAATGGTTAATCCATTTATGCCATATTCGTCCCGGTTTTTCGGCCCACGTGATTATAATCTAAGCCGTAGATAGGTACTGTTGTAGGTAGCCTTGGGTAAAATTTTGTGGAAACACAGGCTTCACAGCTTTTTGCTATGATCCTCGAGAGAAATTTATCAATTCGATTCAATTGTGAGTGCGAATGTTACAAGTTATTTGTTTCAGAATGTGCGATATAATTCACCAGAGGCACTACAAGTTCTGGCTAAGATTTGATTCTATTTTCAATATAACACCGTTCTTTAAGAAACAGCGTGAACTGTTGAACGTTATACACGGTCTAACAAATAAGGTAAGTGATGTACTTGATTAGATTGGTTTTTTTAAGCATCAGCCCTTAATAAATCAGTATCCAACTTCAAACAAAATTCAATGTTTGGCCGATGTATTATCATCGATATCTCCGTCAATTGAGATCCGATTTCCAAAATATTTTTTTTGTTTGATAGTGTATACTTCCGACTTTGTCCCATATAAACTGTAAAAAATACTGTTCTGGTCAGCTTTCGTCTTTTCTAGGCTGATAATATTGTTAGGGCGCGTCCTGAAATAATGATAACATGAATAGCACATTTGAACAACATTTTCAGTAGCTCGGTTATTAAAACTGTGCTCTTCCAGGTAATAAAGAACAAGAAGGAAACTTTCCTCAAGAACAAAGCTAAAGGCTACAAACCACAGACCATTGAAGAGCTCACAAGAGATGTTAATGACAATTTACTAGCAAATAACGAGAAAACTGTGAGCGACTCTGTCTTCAAGGGGTACAGGGATGATCTAGACTTCAATGATGAAAATGATGTTGGTAAGTCCACGGACAAGAAATGATGATTCATCTCGATATGAGCTCTAAGAGGGAAAATAAATAAAAAGCAGAGGTATTATAATTATTTTCAAAGAAAATAACTGTACCTAATCAATTTTTACAAACTAATAAGGTTTAAATAATTTTAAGTAACTCCAACATAATTTTACAAGGGCATGGCTTTAAAAAAAACTAGCCCTCCTAATATATTCTGCTGAGAATTAAATGATACATTCATTGATTTAGTTAAAATTAGGATGACCTAACGACGAATCTAAATCGTCTTGGTTAGCCCCCCTGAAAATATGCTATGAATAATGATTTTTATTTAGGCATATCTAGAATATAATTGGCTATAAAATTACCCTAACAATATTAATTTATTTAGGAATAAAGAAACGACTGGCTTTCTTAGATTTGATGATAGAGACAGCTCAGAACGGAACCAACCAATTAAGTGATTTAGAAATCAAAGAAGAAGTGGATACCATCATGTTTGAGGTAAGTTCTCTTTGTTTCAAATTTTAGGATAATTTTATACTATTTTTTACTCTTACAACTTACTGTACTCAACTGTTTGTACTCTCTGTTGCAAAATAAATATTATTCTTTCTTTCTTTCTTTTCACTGTATCCTGCTTGAAATAACCTTAAGCCTCCTCGCAGACTGAGACTTTCTATCGGCCGATAGTTGTTTACGCACGTTGGGCATTTTTGAGATTGTTACGACCTTTCCTTACTATTTATAAACTTAAACTAAAAGACTACCTACTATATTCATTGTCATCCTCCAGTTTATGTGGGTGACCTATCTTATAATGTTTGTTTAATTTTCTCTTGAAAGTAAATATGAAGTCACACAAATAAATAGATCTAAATCTATATAATTTTATGAGTAATCAAATTGTAGTCTTTACAAATATATATGTCAATATATATTGAGATCGATGTTTGTACGCAAGAAATTGATATTACCTACCTTAAAGATATTAATATTACATAATGGGTTTTCTAGGATTTTTAAACGGGTTACGTTTAAAAATCCTAGAAAACCCAAAGATCATGGACCTTAAGCTTAATTTCCTTCAGGGCCACGATACCACTGCTGCTGGCTCCAGCTTCGTCCTCTGCCTCCTGGGCGTCCATCAAGACATCCAGTCGAGAGTATACGACGAGCTTTATACCATTTTTGGGGACTCGGACCGACCCGTCACCTTTGAGGATACTCTTCGTATGAAGTACTTGGAGATGGTCATCCTGGAGACTCTGAGGATGTACCCACCGGTACCCGCTATTGCTAGAAAGCTCAAAAAGGATGTTTATATTGGTAGGACCCATTAATCCTGGTTCAGGACAGAAAGCTAAGCCTCAAACCATATTTGTTGCCCTGGTTTCCACGGTATTAAGTGCGAAGGAACAGGAGTCACCTAGTTTTACTATTCAAAGTGTTCCTAGCGATCCTACTGAATTCAATTCAATTTAAAAAAAAATATATTAATACCAAGTACCTAAAAAATTTTCCATTGAACACAAGAGTGGAAGAGGAACTTATCTAGTAAAATTTATGTTTTTCAGTGACAAATAATTACGTCCTGCCGGCTGGTGCAACTGTTGTGATAGGCACGTACAAGGTGCATCGCAGTGAGAAACACTACAAGAACCCTGAAGTCTTCAATCCTGACAACTTTCTACCCGAGAATATGGTAAAACGACATTACTACAGCTATATTCCATTCAGCGCTGGACCTCGGAGCTGTGTCGGTGAGTATGATTTAGCTGGTTACAAATAATTTGTTTTTTTGGTAGTTACAAAATAGCAGTGTATACCAGGCACGTACTGACTCCTTCGACGGTGGAAGAAGACAGCCTCATAGCTCAGCAGAACCCGTCATAGCAGCAACAGCAACCAAATCGCGATAGCGGAAAAATTTGATTGTTCTCTGATTTTTAAACGAGATCAGAGGACTAAATCATTGATACATTTTTATTACTAACCTAGTGATAAGTCTACTAAGACAATGGATTGTATTAATTGCCTGATGAAATAAATATTATTAGGTATATACTAGCCGTCTGTCGCGGTGTTACCCGCGGTCCCTCGGGAAAACTTCACTTTCCCGGGATAAAATATAGGCTATGTTCATCAGGGATAATGTAGAATACTAATGGTGAAATAATTTTTAAAATCGGTCCAGTAGTTTTGGAGTCTATTCAATTTAAATAAACAATTATACAAACAAACAAATCTTTCCTCTTTATAATATTAGTGTAGATTATTATAGGTACTGACATATTTCATAAATTATTTGGACATACAAAGATACCTAAATATATAAGCGGAGTGTCTCGTGGCAGGCTGCCGATAGAATTTCTGAACAACACACATCATTCATGTCCAAGAACAATTTTTTTTAATGTATAAGAACTGTTTATTAAACACAACTCTTTAATTTACAGGTCGTAAATACGCTTTGTTGAAACTGAAAGTATTGCTCGCAACAGTCTTGAGGAACTACCGCAGCATCTCTGATATCAAAGAAAAAGACTACCACCTCCAAGGAGACATTATCCTGAAGAGAACCGATGGCTTCCAAATTAAATTGGAACATAGAATTAGACAACCATCTTGTTCATAGTTAGTAGGTTTGTTTTTGCTACATGAGAAGCAGAATGAGTGCATGTCTGAAAATGATGCTACCCTTCATAGAGTTAATAGAAACTTGATGAAAAAATAAAGCAAAGACTGTGGCAGAGGGTTAGATCAATGTAGTATAAGATCAATAAGATGTATACACTCTACAATGTTTCAATCCATGTACAGATAATCATGTCCAACAATATTCTGATATTTTTATTAATTTCGCCTCTAGTTTAGTGTGAAATCAATTTCCGCTTTTGGTATTTAACCTACATCTAGTAGTTTTAGTGTGACATTAATTTTAAACGTATGGAGTGTATCTATCTTATTGTCCGTGACTAAAGAAAATAGATTTTCATAAATATGATTCCATTGTTGACTACTTTAACGGATGTATCTACCAGTGATTTGACTAGCTATGATTGTTAAGAACTTAAGAAAGAATAAATGGATTACAAAACGAAATAGTTTTCTTACTTTATTTTATGTTATTTTTATGGTGTACAATAAAGTTGTATTCTATTCTATTCTTTACGTACTATGCAATGAAATCGGCTAAGTACCGATTATTCTTTGAGAACTGAAGAAAAACAAATTAGCTTTTACTAACTAAGCCAAATATATCAACTGACGTGCAATTTAACCCTGTTATTAATAAACACGAACTTGGTTGGGATTAGAGCTAATCCAAAGCATATGGCAGTAGTAGGTCAAATCTGTATTAATAAATAAAGACCAAGGAGGAAATAAGCTAATCCGACGCTGCTCTCGGAGCAAGAGTTACGCCTAGGTGCAACCTAGTATAGAGATGGAGTAAGCATACTCTATCATGGATTTTGACATTTTACTTCATAATATTCATGTAAAAGGTTGTGCAAATAGGATGGATATGTTGATGGTTTGAGGAAAAATTTAATGAGGTTGGATGGATACCAATTACGATAAATGGGGCGAGTGAAAATTTACAATATTCGTACAATTTCATTTTATGATCTCGAAGAAACTGAATTTAAAATCCAAGTAAGTATAGATTTTGAGGTAAAAAATCATTTAGCATTAGCAAGAAACAAAAAAACAGTTAAAAATGACTAAACACAGAAAATACTTTTTTTATGACTAAAAACTTTTTGGTGAATATTCACTTGACCAAAAATTTTGAGAAGAATAAAACCTCTAACCTCTTTGAATAAAACAGATTACCAAATACAAATTATTGTCTATCTCTGTCATTCATATAATTAGTGACAGAGACAGACAATATTTTGAATGATAATAATATTCGTTCATTCATACATACATAAAATCACGCCTCTTTCCCAAAGGGGTAGGCAGAGACCACGGATCTCCACTCGCTACGATCCTGACACACAACTTTCGCCTCATTCACTCTCATTACATTCCTCATACATGCTCGTCGGTTTAGGGTACTTTTTACCTGGCCCTTCTCCAAAATGTCGCCAATCTGATCCAAGAAGGTTCGCCTAGGCCTTCCCCTTCCAGCTGTCCACTCACTCCATTCGTTCATTCACTCGTTTTTATTTTAAATTTTATGGGTTGCCATAACGCACGCGCTAGTCCCGATGCAAGAAATGTATTACTGATTCGAGATAACTACCGATTTATTAATAACCTTAAACTCATCATGTTACTCCAAGAAGTAACAGTTCTGAGAGCAGTCTCGGATTTAGCTAGAATTAGGGTTTTCTAATTAATAATTAGTCTTGGGCACAGATTCCCAAACTAAACGTAGTTCATTGGATGGCCTAAAAGTTTCAATACTCTACATAACTCGTGGTAACAGTCACGTGGTACAAAAAATCTTCACTTTACTCAAAAGTGCTTTTGGGATATACCTAACGCCTGATAAGAAATACCAGCAATCATGAATTCTCTTTGCGTATTGTACTTTCAAGGTGCATAACATACCAATAAACATAACTTGCTGTTAAAACCAATGTGGCAATTGGTATTAACTTAAGCACACGATACCGTTTCTGCCTAAGGGTTGCAGCGATCTGATAAAGGTTGCTGGGAGCCGTTGGGTGCAGGGTAGATTCTATTGGTGAAAGAATTTTTCAAATCGGTCCAGTACCTAGTTTCGGAGCCTATTCATTTGAAACAAACAAACAAACAAATCTTTTCTCTTTATAATATTAGTATAGATGAACGTGTTGGCGTTTGGATTTTCAATTTTCAATCCGATGGTTGCAAGTTTGAATCTCAGATGTGCGTTACTGAATCTCGCGTTTTATCTACCATATCGTGCACAATAAACTTTTTCATAGTAGCATACAACGTTAGACTACTTGTAATGGACCCTCTACTCGCCGATGATAGACGAATGCCGACGTTCACGAACGTGTAGCCTCATCGCCTGTATTTGCCTGTCATCGTCTTTCCAAATAATAGTTCGGCGAATGTGTAGAGTTGCCGTAACATGTGATGTCACGTGTTGGTATAATTAATGGCATGCATAATGCAGATAAACTCCACTTTTTATACGGTCAACAGTATTTCAAATTACGTAGATATGTAAGTAGGTAAAGTAAAACGTAAACGTAAACAGGATCACTGTATCCCCGAGGCGCGGTAGACATTCTCTCAGATCTTTTATGTATTCCAGATCATTTGAAAATGTCTATGGGGGGTCCAAATACTTATTTGAAACATATCCACATCTTGCAGAAGTTAGTATTCCATACATGACAATTTGCAAGCCCATCGCCGCCTATATGAATACTAACTGGTTTCCTCACGATGTTTTCCTTCACCGTTTAGAGCACGTGTTAAAGCTCATATAAATTTTACGAAACGCGAAATCCATTGATGCACGGGATTCGACACCACGACCTTTAAATTGAAAGTCGAGGTACAACCCCATTTGGCCAACACGGCTTTAGGTACAGGGATCGCTAATTAGAGATAAGACCGCCGATTGTATGTCATAGTTATGTTTTTTTGTTTAGTTTTCTATTTTTGTTTATTTTTTATTATGTGGTGTGCAATAAAGTATTTTCTATCTATCTTTCTATCTACAGTTTCAGAAATCATTTTGTTATTCCGTTTGGAAAACAAAAATATATAGCATGATTTAATTTTGTATTATTAGATCAATGAATCTCTATAATAGTTAGGGAGGCGAATAGGGGAATTTTCGGTAATACTCGAGCGTGGCAGTTTAAGATATGAGAGATACCTTAGACCTAATAGAACAACCTTGTAAAGTATTTAGCTCTATATGTAGTGACGCGCACCTAGGATAGACGATCAGATTAGTAAAAAAAAATCGATAGTCTGAAATACTGGAGCGCGTCAGATTAAGATATTGGGGGTTGATTTTAGTGTTTTAAGACTAAATTTAACTAATCTGATGATAAGTCCTTGACGCCGCCGAGTTATAGGGTCGCGAACTTGTAAAAAAAAACGTTAATCCGGCATTCTCGAGCGCGATTTTTTTTTTTTTGAAGAATATAATCTAAAACTTACTAAAAATACAAAATCTGCCGGTTTCCGCATGACCGGAAGTGTGGAGGAGCCATTTCGTCTTCCGAAAAACGCGTTGCGGCATATAAGTCGCGAACGATACATTTTACAAAAAAAAAGTTTGAATAAACAAAAACGGTAATTTTATTTTACACAAAAAAGGTCTTGTTACATTTTTGTCCAAAGTTAAAACTTTTTGACTTAAAGCATCATAAAAACTCAAACTCCCGGTTTTTTGATTATATCTCGAAAACTGAGGGTGTTGAAAAAAATTGATATGAAATAACGATGATTAAATTATGTGACTTTTATTATATCGTAAATTTTTTTTTTCTAAAGCTTCTCGACAATTTTCGTGGACTCGGAAAAAGTAACGCGTATCTGTATACAAAAGTATTATTAACATGTACAGTTTCATGTATGTATATTATTCAATACCTCAAATTGTTTTTTGAACGTACCGTAAGCAAAACGAAGTGAAGAATTGAAGCAAAAAAGAGGAATTTGCCATACACATCTTTTTCGGTCAGATTAAGAGAACCCACCAACATTTTTGTCAGATTAAGAAAATATGCTTTCAGTATACCGAGATAAACCTCCCCTATAAAAAATCTGACGCGCTCGAGTATTTCAAAAAAACTTTTCTTTTTGCATTTTCAAAAATTCATCGTAACTTATCGTCACGCCGAAATCGTCAGTTTTTTTAAAGGTAGCTTCCTTGGGGCCTACTTAACACCCCTTCCGAAAATCTGACGCGCACGAGTAAACTTTTTTTTTGCATTTTTGACTACTTTATATGCCTACCCCCACCACGCAAACCGGCAGATTAGTATACCGTTGTTATCAGAGGCACTTGGGGCATACGTAGTATGAATATCTGACGCGCTCGAGAATGCCCAAGTAACTGTTTTTTTTAACATTTTTGAAAAACCGTACACGCCAAACCCACCGCTAAAATGGTTTTTACTATACGAGCTTTTTTTTTCGAAATTATTTTATCTTTCGATTTTGATAGGTCTCGACGGCGCCGTTGAATTACGCCATTTAGCTACCTCGCCTCCCTAACTATAACCGATAAAGATATCTAAAGGTATATAGTCAAACGTGTTGTACGGACTGCGCGTTCCAGGCACCGCGTTCATGCGTTCCTAGCTCGCACGAGTTGTCAAAATCGTATACATTTTGAACGCATGAACGCATAGCCTGGAACGTGTAGTTCATATTTTGCAGAAGTTAGCGGTCCATATGGCAAAAGTCAAGTGTACAAAAGGAGCCTCTTCTGCTTTCACTATTTACTGATCCACAGGAATTAGTGTTGAAACAGTGGGTGGACTGAAAATTGGTACAAAGTTCATATAAATCTGGACTATTGAATATTCAAATTAATTATTGGCACTAACAATAGGTATAATAACAAAGTCATTGCTTAACAATTTACAATACATTAAAACATGAATAAACTAAATAAATCAGCTTTTAATCAATAATTGAATAGTGCGGACAATTACGTATCATATAAGTTTCATAACTAAAGCGAGGTGGACGCGTAAAAAACGGAGATAAAGACATAATAAGGCCCCGCGTGGAGCGAAAGGTATAACCATTTTGTAGACACGTTTTATTTAGGAAATAGGTTCGTAACATTCCAAATAGTAGGTTTCTAGGTTAGCTAATGCAATTTAAGGGATTTTAACCCACAACTTTCCGATTGAAAATTTCTAAACAGATCATAGTTTGATTGCAGAGCTGTGCAAAAGTTTTAAGACATTTGTATATATTTTAACATCATCACACAGAATGTTTAATCTAGAACGCCTCAGGCCTCCGCGTCATGGCTTAACGACTTAATATCTGGGACCGAAAATACGTGCCCTCCAAGGTACTGACGTGCCCTCCGAAGTACGGAACGACACCTGAAACTTGGAGTGCTTCTTGTTTCATCCCAAGATTTTTCATCCCTATTGGGTCTATCTTGATTCAACCCAAACTACATTCATGCAATAATTTTTTTAGAAAAATGACGTCGCTCGTTGACGAGACTCAAAGCTACCACTTCAGCACCCGCCTGATCTTCTACCCGCTGCTACTGCTTGCTTCAGTACTATGGGTGCTGCACCGATGGCAGAAGACATCCAGATTCTACAAGCTGGGCGAGAAGATTCCTGGACCCAGCACTGTGCCATTCTTTGGAAATGCTTTGCTTATTTTCCAGAAGAAACCGCATGGTAAGAATCACTGTATACCACGTATCGTCACGAGTAGACTACGTTTACGAGCTTCACTTTGTTTGGCTCTCCTCTGGAGCTTGAGGAGCATTGAGCAACTAAACGAAAGCTAGATCTCGGTGTTTGTTGCCCTAGTTTCTCACGGTATTGTAGCGAAGGCTTTGTTCAGTTGGAACGCTGGGGTCACTTCAACTAAAAGTTGTTGTGAAAAGTCTATAGTTTCACCATAATCTGATGGATACCATCGGTTTGATGGCGTTCTGTTGGAGGCCTCTCTTTGGGGTGAAAGTGCCAGAATAGTAATCGATTGCCGAGCGGTAAGGCACTTCGGCTTTAGGAGGATCGTCTGATCGTCACGGGTTCGAATCCCGTTGGAATCTAAAATTTTGTATAGACTTTTCATTTCTCAATAAAATACGTA
This sequence comes from Epirrhoe alternata, assembly GCA_963565295.1. NCBI lineage: Eukaryota > Metazoa > Arthropoda > Insecta > Lepidoptera > Geometridae > Epirrhoe > Epirrhoe alternata. Next base: position 1,643,064 of record OY751381.1, on the reverse strand, counting down.
ATGTGGTTTAACAGTTTCAAAATTAAAAAAATATATTGATTGTTCCTATGATGACGTCATGGATAGAGCGAAGTAGAGGAAGAGTGTTAGGAAGGCTGACCCCATCACCATTTCGGATGAATAGTCGGGAAGAGAGAGAGATAGTAATTGATTGTTCCACAGAGATCGTAAACTTCGCCTTGGGCTACGCCGAAAAGTTTGGCACCGTGGTCCGTGTGTGGATCGGTTCTAAGCTGATAGTCTTCCTCACTGAACCTGATGACGTGGAAGTTATCCTCAACAGCAGCGTCCACATCGACAAGTCTACTGAGTACCGGTTCTTCAAGCCTTGGCTTGGAGAGGGACTGCTTATCAGCTCAGGTTGGTTTCGAGTTGCTTGCGTTTTACTATAAAACTTCCGTGAATAATTCTGTGTTACGTGTCCGACAGCTGCAGCTTGCTAAAAGTGTAAGTTTCCCTGTAGGTGGAAATGTTGAAAAAAATATAATTTTAGGACCGTGGCATGGTTTTATCATCTCATTTAGGTAAGTTAAGTAAGTTCGTATGAGTCAGAGACCAACTCTGCCCCCTAGCCATGTTGCAAATCGCAATAGAATAAAAATCGAATCGACAGATATCGCTGAGACTCCACCTGCGTCTTACGGAATTTATTGCCAAAACTGCAAACATTTTATAAAAATTATGACGTCACGTGATATCCTGGCTCTATGTAAATCGTCAGTTTGACATAATGCCAAGAACTCACGTGTCTCGATACTTGACATAAAATGTAGGCAGTTTTTGCAATTAATGCCAATAGGCGCAGGTTTAGTCTCAGCGTTATCTGTCGATTCGAGTTCACATGGCTAGAGGGGCTGGTTACGGAGTTTTTAGACCGCCTTAAGGCGGTCATGGCTTAACGACTTTAATAGCCGGGACCGACAAAGCTCAGATGAAAATGCCACTGATGGTCACACATTCACTTACAGACAGTTTCGAACTTTGCTTCTTAGACGATCAATCAAGAACAACTATAGGCAAGCACGACCACGAGTGCTTCATTATATTACTGTGTTAAAACTAATGAAATTCACTGGTTGTTTGAGAAACAATTTGTCCTTCGACAAAGGCCTTTTCTAAAGTCTTCTAATAACATAACAATGTAAGCGTAGACAATATTATGCATTGGAGTACTCTACCAATACGACGGTTTCCAAACTGTTCTCTTCATAGGTGAGAAATGGCGTTCCCATCGGAAGATGATTGCCCCCACATTCCACATCAACATCCTGAAGTCCTTCGTGGATGTCTTCAACCAGAACAGCCGCAATGTTGTGAAGAAGATGAAGCCTGAAATCGGCAAGACATTTGACTGCCATGACTATATGAGTGGCGTTACCGTCGACATTTTGCTCGGTGAGTTCATCCTATCATAAATATGATTCTAATACTCATCTATACTAATATTATAAAGAGGAAAGATTTGTTTGTTTGTATGTTTGTTTGAAATGAATAGGCTCCGAAACTACTGGACCGATCTGAAAAATTCTTTCACCAATAGAATCCCACATTATCCCCGATGAACATAGGTTATATTTTATCCCGGAGAAGATAAAGATAAAGATAATTTATTTGCTTGAACACAATGTGGGTTAGGTACAGTTGTTAGAATAATTCGTTTCAATTATGTTCTACTAGGATTAGCATGCAAATGTTAGGTACAGTCGGTAGATAATTTTAACACAGATTTGTAATTTCAGACAATAATAGGTACTAGTTTAGTCAAATATTAGAATTAAAATTAGGTAATGTCAAAAATCGGTCATAAAATCGTTAATATTCTAATAGCATTTATTAATTAGTAATTGTAGAAGTGACGTTTTCCCGAGGGATCGTGGGTAACATTGCGGCGGACAGCTAGTTATAAATATGAAAGTTGGTGAGTTGAGTTGGTGAGACCTACGTTTATGTTTGAATAATCATATCACCGATTTCTCCTCTTTGACTTCTGTGGCGCAGTGGGTGAAGGCCCGCTTACGACGTCGAAGGTTGCGGGTTCGATCCCCGCCGCGGGATAAATGTTTGTATGATCTGCAAATATTTATCTCGGGTCTGGGTGTTTCTATGTATAATATGTATATGTATTTACAAAAAGTATGTAAGTAGTATATCAGCTATCTGGTTCCCATAGTACAAGCTTTGCTGAGTTTGGGGCTAGACGACGCTGTGTGGAAAATCCATCATTATTTATTTATTATTTGATGAAACTTGGAATGGATGTTGATCTTAGCCTTAAATAACACATGGGACGGTAGCCAGCAATAAAGCACAGCAGCTAGTAATAGCTAATAGTGCTGAGTCAGACTCAATTGTAACATAAACTTTGTGCTTCCTTATGTACCTTCAATCCTGTTTTTACTGTCTGCTTGTTTGTGTTGCAAATAAATCATTTCATTTCATTTCATTTCATTTCATTTCAATTCTAATTATTTTTAATTTATTTTTTTAGGGTTCCATACCCCTGTCTCTCTGTCTCTCCGTCTGTCACCAGGCTGTATCTCATGAATCGTGATAGACAGTTGAAATTTTCACAGATGATGTATTTCTGTTGCCGCAACAAATACTTAAAATGAGGATAAAATAAATATTTAAGGGGGCTCTTAAACAACAATTTCTTATGCTTCTTATATCTAGTGTTGCCCCAGTTAAAGGATGCCACAGAATGCACTACACAGTTCTAAGAAACTCAGATTATATTTTAAACTATATATTCCATGCCTTAATTTTTTTTTAAATAATTATCATTCATTGATATTTAATAAGGACATCAATAAATTAAATATGTATAATACTCGTACGGGTAGTAAGTACTTGTATAATAATAGTACCTACCAAGGATGATAGAGTATGTACTTAGCATTTTCATTGTATTCAAATAATTTATGAAAATTGGAACTTTTCCATTGTTTTAAATTACGCACACAATAACAATTATCATTTATTTATTCAGATTACTACGTTTTACTAAACGATACATAAGCGATATTTAATTAAAAGGCCTGGGTAAACTTTAACCTTTGTTGCATAATTGGAATGCGTTTACCTCTTTGAAAGAATGCTTTTTCAAACAACAATTAAGTTTAACTAAAAAGTTTACCGGAAATCGCAGCAGAGGACGGCCCCCCACTAGATGGAAAGACGATCTGGTAAAGGTTGCTGGGAGCCGTTGGGTGCAGGCTGCATAAGATCGATTGCTGTGGAAATCTATGGGGGGTGGGCGATGTTCAGCAGTGGATGCTATTTGGCTGAAATTATGATGAATATGAAAAAGTTTACTACTTCTAAACTAAGAAATTTTAAAAGTAAAGTTCTGTGTGTGTTTTTTTATGGAAAGTATATTATTTCTTTTCCAGAAACTGCAATGGGAATCACAAGAAACACCCAAGATGACGCTGGTTTTGACTATGCAGTGGCTGTCATGAAGTAAGAACCAAAATTGTATAAAAACACGCGATACAAGGATTCATGAATGTTTGTTGTATGTCACAGAACAAATATCCATATGTTTATTCTGTGTCTGGGTATTATAAAGTAAGTAGGTATGTAGGATATTTACACAAAATAAACTAGGTAAGTATGTACAATGCAAGCATTGGACTTGAAATTAAAAAAAAACAGAGGCACTCCAGAAGCGCCGACCGAATTGAAAACTTGCACATTTTCGTATTTTGGGAATGGTTGAGCTCTATTGGGATGATAATCAATTTCAAGTTATGTAATAAGCCGTGGTTGAGCTTGGGATGACCATTGATTTCAAGTTAAGTAATAAGTGTAGTAAGAAGTCACGTGAAACGCGTCACGAATCCAAAGATTTTTACCCATCTGAAAAATGCCCAACGCGCCTAGAGAAGTTTTCGCTTCAAAAGTCGGTTTTGAGATAGATGGAACCTATATAGCCTATGGGTTCGTGTTGGATAGGAATGAGAGTCGTTTAGGAATAAGGAAAGTTGAATTAAACAGAATAGGATTGCAAATGTTTCAGAATGTGCGACATTATCCACCAGAGACACTACAAGTTCTGGCTGAGATTCGACGCGCTATTCAAACTGTCGCCGTTTTTCAAGAAGCAAATCAAACTACTGAACATTATTCATGGTCTCACCAACAAGGTAACCTATTTGTAAAGTTACTAAAACTAAAGCAAGATTTAATAAGGTTTTGAGTAAACAAACGTGAATGTCTGCAATGGGTAACTCACACTTTAAATATTCCCTCCGCTAGGTCTCATAGTTGACAGGTTGCTAGCCCATCGCGATAGAACACAACTACTGATTTGCTCATTGTATATTGTTACCTGACAGGTGATCAAAAACAAGAAGGCGATATATCTAGAAAACAAAGCTAAGGGCGTCTTCCCTCCAACCCTCGGGGAACTGACTCGAGAGAGTGAAGAGAGTGTCATCGCCAACGACAAGACCGTAGCGGATTCTGTCTTCAAAGGATACCGTGATGATCTGGATTTCAATGATGAAAATGATATTGGTAAGAGATTTTATTTTTGAAACTTGAATACTTTTTTCTCAGGATTAAAAAAATGAAAAATAAATGTCTGAAATAAATAATACTGTTAACAGGTGAGAAGAAACGTCTTGCTTTCTTGGATCTGATGATCGAGTCTGCTCAGAACGGAACGCACAATATCAGCGATCATGAAATCAAAGAAGAAGTAGACACCATCATGTTTGAGGTAACCCTAACTTTGTAGTCGTAACATAATAGTGAAAACAAAAAAGGATCGGAAACTTTTGTTTATCGTCACGACCATCATTTGTTTATTGTCAGTTTAAACAAATGGGTTCGGTCTGTTATTCCCCAGTCCCGTATTGACCGGTCCGTTCTTTCCAGATTAAAAATATGCAAGAGTTATTAGTTTTTGACATCGTCAGAATTATGTTTATTTGTTTGCGTTCAAGGGCCATGACACCACTGCAGCTGGTTCCAGCTTCGTCCTCTGCTTGCTCGGCATCCATCAGAACATCCAGACCAGAGTCTATGATGAACTCTACGAGATCTTCGGAGACTCAGACCGTCCAGCCACCTTCGCGGATACTCTCCACATGAAATACTTGGAGCGCGTCATTCTGGAGTCCCTGAGAATGTACCCACCAGTGCCAATCATTGCTAGGAAGCTGAACCGTGATGTTAAAATTGGTAAGCGTAAAAAAATGAGAGGAGATAAAAAAATTGATGACATGTATTATTATAACAGATGGGCAGGGGTCGTCACACAATGGGTGCCTGCAGATGGGCGACACAGCCGAGGCTGGCCGAAGAAACGTTGGTGTGACGATGCCTTTGAGAAAGACTGGTGGGAAATGGGCCGGGACAGAGATGGTTAGAGGGATATGGGGGAGACCTTTGCCCAGCTGTGGGAAAATATAGATTTAAAAAATGTACTTATTATCTAAGAGACATTAGATTTTTTGCATAATTTACCTATTGCTTTTAATAAGATACCGTGCCGTGAGCTGATTGAAATGAGCCAATACACAGACATTTTACGCTGAGGAGTTACTGAACAGCTCCAGAATCCCTCATAAGGTCAGATAACTGTCACCGTGTCAGTTGAACGGGACCAAAACACATACAAGTCACGGTAATTTAAAATTTCCCTTCACTCTACTAGTAGAGCCAAGCGGTAGTGCCAAAGAAAAGTAGTGAAATAAACATAGAAACATTGCAAGTTGCATGTAAATAATTTCAGCCACCAAAAACTACATTCTCCCCGCCGGCTCCACCGTCGTGGTCGGCACATACAAAGTCCACAGGAACCCGAAGTACTACAAGGACCCTGAAGTGTTCAACCCAGACAACTTCTTGCCAGAAAACACGCAAAACAGACATTACTACAGCTACATTCCTTTCAGTGCTGGACCTAGGAGCTGTGTTGGTAAGAACGTCTGCCTCTATACATACATACACCAAATCAATCTTCTTTCCTTTTGTGGTAAATATGGTTAATATGAGTTCGCAAGTTTAAAAATGTGTGGTAATTAGGAGTGATCGGTTCCGTGGCAAGAAATAGATAAGAATAGCATATTATAGATAAGCATCTTGTACCTAATTTGCACTCATTCCTTTCTTCTTACAACTTAGGTAACTGTTCCATATGATGCCCTTGAAAATGGTTAAGGTGGATGTCTGATTCCAGGTCGAAAATACGCTATTTTGAAGCTCAAGATCCTCCTGTCCACGATACTCAGAAATTACAAGACTATCTCGGATGTGTCTGAGAAGGAGTTCCAGCTCCAAGCAGATATTATCCTGAAGAGAGCAGACGGCTTCCGGGTCAGAATCGAACCCAGAAACCGAGTTCCTTCGACTGCTTAAGCGTACCTTTTATAAATTTTAAGTTTTTAAGTCCTTTATTGAACTTTAGGTATACGTTAAAAAAATCAATTCGATCTAGCGGTTCTTTCGAGAGAAACTGGGTGAAGTTCAAATTGATTTATATGAATTGTCAATAAAACTACTTTTATTTACCTACCTTTAAAATTTGAAAAATAAAATGAAAATGAAAAAATATTCATTTCAGCCAACACAGTTTACATTTTATGATCGAAGGTTTACTTTAGGCACAAGGTATGGTGTTGCCGTAGCTTTAGTTTTATTGATCAAATTCTATTTCAGCTGTCTTCACTCTAGGCAAGCCTGAATCGTGAATTATTTTTTTTAATTTACGTAAGTAGATTGTAATCGTATTGAGAGTTGCCTAGATGTTAAAATAAAATAATTATGAACTCCAACAGTTTTGTTTATTTTTTCTCTCCATAGCATATATATCTCTCCATAATAGTATGTACCACTGCGGGATTCCTCAGTGTTTTTACCATAAAGAGGCTTATAAATAATTTATAGGCCTTTTTGCAGTTAACATTAATGAGTGATGTGTTGTCTTATAAATTATCTGTTAAATTGGTTAAAACCTTGACCTTTTTATTTGCATAGTCATAAATTGAAGGAAAATTTATTTCCATTAATTTAGGGCTGTCGCACCGCAGCAAAGCTTAAAGCAAAAGCAGCAAATTTTAGAAACAAATACTGTAATGAAGATAATATTTTGAGACGTATGGGATACAAAATTAAATGTGACTGTGGTTACCTATCTCAAAATACATGGTTTAGTCAATAAAAAGAAAGTTTATTTAAAGCTAAACAGACACATCAATTGGATCTGTTCTCCAGGAAACATTGTTGGGACCATATCCTCATTTTGAGGTTGTTGCCGTGCCCCCGCCGGGGTTCATGTTATGAAACGCCTACCTATATTAAGACCTTGTAACTAACATGAAGCAATAAACGAATTTGAATTGAATTGAGAGTATATAAAGCACAGTAACAAACAAGATTGTTTGCGATTTATAAGAAGCTAGGAACTAAACAACATCAGTCCAGTCAGAAACAGAAAATCTTCACAGTACATACATAAATTATACCCTGAAATTTTAAGGGTCATGGCAACTAATTCATACTAAATTCATCATTCTTCATCATCAATCTGTTGATTTATAGAACAATTGACACCTATTTAAATTATTTATCTCACAATACCTACATGGAAAAATCTACTGTGATAAGGAGGTACAGAGCGACAGCGAAGAGACATTACATATAGCAGCTACTTTTGTATTCATAATAGTTATAAATCAGAAAAATAACATGTTGGTGTAACTATATCAAATAACATGTTTAGATGATAAATCGTATGGTATGGTACACTATTTTACCCCCCTGGCCATGTTACAAATAGAAATGGAATATAAATCGATCGATCGACAGATAACGCTGAGACTACCTAATGGCATGAATTGCAAAAACTGCCTACATTTTATGTCTGTGAGTTCTTGGCATAATGTCAAACTGACGATTTACATAGAGCCAGGAACTCACGTGCCGCCATAACTTTTATAAAAGTATGCAGACGCAGGTGAAGTCTCAGCGTTATCTATCGATTCGATTTCTATTCTATTGCGATTTGAAACATGAGTTAGCAAAACTTTTTTAGTATTCCATATATAAAAAAACATAATATCACGTCACTTCCGCTTGTTTGAGTAACAGAAAATCATGGATTTAGCATGGTACCTCTTTGGTACATTTATTTATCTTTGCAGAAAATGCTAATGCAACAGCTTTATCCAGTACATTGTACTCACACTCGTGATCCTGTAAGGGTTCCGTTTCGTATTAGGTGATGATTTGTTTTATGATATTCTTTAAATAATACCTGAAGGATGAGAAATCCAATAACACATTTATTTATCAGTCAATAAAATACGGAAAAATCACGGCCTTGGTGCGCAGGGGAGAAAGTTTTATCCTAATCCCACCACATAATGATGGATTAAAAAAATACGGCAGATAAAAACGGATTGTTTATTTTTCTGCTATCTGTAGTACGTAAACACTTTATTTATTGTTTTACAGCTCTTAATAAAATAATATAAGTTATTTACGCTAATTATCACTTTTATTACAATTGTTAAATAGCTAATACATAACACCTATGTACATACTGTGTTGCAAATTCGTTTTAAATCCTTGATGCGGTGATCATTTTTTTCAGATATGAATAAAAATAATTCATTTTCTTCTGCTTTGAGTGTTTATCAGTAATTTGTGAATGATTTGTGGAAAATAAATTCCAACTTTACATTCCTAAAATCAAACTTACCTATCGGGACAAAGTTCCCGGGGCTATATTTATATTTAATACCTATTCTATTTAATATCAGTCGTTACGTCTTCTTGTTTTTCCTGTAGACGAAGTACTCAATAGTCCAGAGAACTACGCAGATGAGACAGCAGAAACTCATGGCTAAGAAGCAGAATGTATAGTTTCCAGTAGCCTCATATAAAATACCTGCAAATAAAAAAATACAATAAAAAAACCTAAAATATAACACTGACTGAATGATTTTATAAAATGTTTATACGAAACTATAGACATTAATATTAAATTATTTCACAAATTGGTATAATTTTTAGGTTTGCAAAATTCATATTTTTTACGACTTCTGGTTTTTTTGATAATATTTTATCTGATTTGTCTGATAACGATCAGCATCTAGAATAGTTATAGGTTATTGTAATGAACTAGACTGGATTGCAAATTAAAAATCTGTCAGGAACTCGTTAATTTTTTCATTGAATTTGTATAATGAATACAAGAAACTAAAAATCTTAGTGTGTGGTCAGGGCTACGCTACGAGTGTGTATGACAGGTGGATGTTGTTTAATACAGGGTGTAAAAAGACGTCTACTGAAGCCGAAAGGGGTAGGTACAGCATCCCAACGCACAACTAAATTCAAAAGGATTTTCCGAAAAAATCATTATATCCGGAGAAAACAGCGTTTGAAGAGTACCTACTGTTTGCGTATATTCTGGGCGCGTTGTTTTACGTAGATTGCTGGATTTTGAGTTTTAACTGTTTTTTTCTTTTATAAATGAAATAATTAGGTAGGTATGGTCTTGTTATGTTGCACTAGTAGTAAATAACCGAAAATAACATAAAATTACTAAGCCAAGTCAAAAAAAAAATTTGTTTTTTTTTTTTTCGCTAAATATGTTTAGAGATGGTCATCAATTGTGTTTTTAACCGATTCAAGGCTTGCCAAACTTAGATCCTGCAGCATGCTTTGTAGATCGGGTGCAGTCGGGGCGAAGATAACGATATCGTCCGCAAACCGCAGGTTCGAGATCGAGGTGGACGGGCAAGAGTTGCACTATGTTAATGAGTATATTTACTTGGGCCAGCTAGCTTCTTTCGATAACAGGCAAGGAAAAGAGATCGATCGCCGCATCGACAACGCCTGGAGAAGCTACTGGTCCATGAAAGAGCTGATGAAGGGTAACCTTCCAATCTCACTTAAGCGGAAACTCATTGACATGTGCATTCTGCCCGTTCTCACCTATGGAGCGCAAACGTGGTCCTTAACCGAGATTCAAAAATCCAAACTCAAGGTCTGCCAAAGAGCCATGGAGCGCAGTGTACTAGGGGTGAAGAGGTTAGATAAGATCCGGAACACGACGTTGCGATCGAGAACAGGCATCGCGGACGTGGGCGACAAGAGTGCCAGATTGAAGTGGGATTGGGCGGGCCATGTAAGCCGCATGCACCCAGAGAGATGGGCCACGATCGTCACCCAATGGGTACCTGCAGATGGCCGAAGAGGCCGGGGCAGGCCACGCAAGCGTTGGCGTGACGACATAGAAGCCTTCAACACGGACTGGTGGGAAGCAGCATGTGAGCGAAAGTCGTGGAAAAATATGGGGGAGACCTTTGCCCAGCAGTGGGACAGTGCAGGTTAAATAAAAAAAAAAAAAAAAAAATGTTTAGAGTCATGGTCTGATTGCAACCCCTCAGTTTTCTGTAGTTGTCTTTTTACACCCTGTATATTCAAGCTGCGTTTCTACCAGAATTTTAGCTCCTCGTTCACACCAAGTTACAAACCACGCACTTACTTTTCTTTACTTTTCGTTTTTTGTTCAGAACAATTGCTTCGCGAAGGTTCATAATGTTCAAATCGCACATTGTTAAATTTTTGAAATGCATCTTAGAATGAATGAAGTTTAATATAAAACTGAAGCGCTCGTGGTCGTGCTTGCTTAGTCGTTCTTGATAGCAACGTTCTAAACGGTCTGTACGTGGATGGGTGACCGCCAGTGGCATTTTCATCTGAGCGCTTCCGTGCTTCGGAGGGCACGTTAAATTGTCGGTCCCGGCTATTTAAGTCGTTAAGCCATGACATGAAAAACTCCTTGGCCACTGACTCATACGAACTTACTTAGATACTGTTTTTGTTACTATTGTGTTTCTTTCTTTTTGGTGTACAATAATAAATAAATAAATAAAGTAATATTCTATTCTATTAAAAAAAACTTTTTTTACTTTTTAAGTAAAATCCCGTAAAATGAAGTCACTCGAACACTGTTAGAACATCAAGGATTAACTAAGTTATTGTAGTTTCACATTTTCAACTTACCGATCAAGGGGTCTGCAAGCAGCATAAGAGCTCCAGAAAAGAGGATATGCAGCGCCAGAGCAGCCGGGAACCGCTCCGGAGCCGCCGCCACCAGCACCAGAGGGAACAACACCTGGACTGAACAGCGGACCAGCCCGGAGATGGCCGTCACCGCGAATATGAAGTACAGGTCGTTTGAGCTTACTAGTGCTGGAAGAAAGAAATATCAATTATAGAAATCTGAGGATTTGTTCTGTTGCCTACGGTGATGGAAGAAACGGTTAAACAATAATGAAAAAATGTCATTCATTATAGAAAATGTCTATGGAATTATGCTGTTATCCACCAGAAATCGGTTTAACCGTAATGGAAAAAACGGTTGAACATTAATAGTGATGGAAGAAACGGTGAAATGGTAAAAAATCATTTAAACAGTGATATAAAATACCTACCTACTTTTGAATGATGATGAAAATGAACGGTTTTGAGATGCTGGAAAAACAGGTAAACTATGATGGAGAAAACGAATAAAAGGTGATTGAAAACATCGTACGGCCAGTGAGTGCCTATTAATTCCAATACGGGATCACTGGACTATGTTTGTATGCGACATATAATATAAATCTTGTTGGTTGTTTAAAGTTGTCACAAATCTTACCAATTCTAAGTACAACAGTGATACATGTCCCCATGAAGAAAACCAGTCGACTGTCCACCACGTAGAAGTACGTGTAGACTGCAAGCGTGAACCTGGCGATGAGATCGGAAATCGCGCCGACCATCACACACGTCGCTACCTCCATCTGGAAAAATCAGGGGGTTAATATGAACCTTATTTCCAGGCATTAAGGTTTTGGTGCCTTCAAGACACTAGCAATAAAAGTTCTTAGAACTATGTTCCAGGAACTAAAAACGCTATGTTGTTGAGGATGTAAGTCGACTTTTTTGCTTTTTGCTCGAGGAAACGCAATCGAAAGTTAGGGTAGAGTCAAAAGATAAAATAAAATACCTAACTGAACATTTGTAATGTACCCAAAAAGCATCATGCATATACTAAATAGAAAAACTGATGAATTAAATTGTGGTAATGAAAGTACATGATTGGTTTGGTTACTGCCAAACTACCAAAGAACCGCGAAGCGCTTCATAGAGTAGGTAACTTTCAAACATAGAAAACTGATTCGTATTTAAGATAACATTATAAAATTTTGGTATGCGCCAGTATTGTCTATTATACTTATCATAATGACCTACAACCTGACGTAGAGGTAACAGAATTTGTCAAGGCAGGTAGGTATGCTAATAATCTTAATGTACCTAAGTAATAATTTTTTTGACTTGTCTAAAAACAAGTTGATTTAAATAATTATGTCAACTTTATAATATGAGAATACCAATAAAAATAATGCACTTGGCTTTATTACATTATTGCACTTAGCAGATGGAGTAGCAATCTTAGGTAGGTACAACTATTATGAATAAATACCAATATTTGGATGAAAGGATGTTCAGGCTTGACGGATTTGGATGAACTTGATACTATTTTCTTCTATTCTATTTCTTCACGTAGGTACTTAACAATATAACTTACTTGTGAAAATCCGTAGGAAAACAGAAGTGTGGGCTCCATCGCCAAATAAGTGACATCCGACACAAAAGCAAACCCAAGACCAATCAGTGTGCTGACAAATCTCGGGTCTTTCAAAAGATCTAACTCGACGTTGTCATAAATTACTTTTCTGAAAAATAAGATAAGATCATTTATTTAATACATACCTCGGTCAAGTAATTTCACACAAAGACCTAACACTGAGAGAAATAGAAACGAGAATCGGCAACGCTTGGAAGAGATACTGGTCCTTCAAAGAAGTGATGAAAAACCAACAAACTAACATATCCATCAAAACGAAACTTTTCAATACCTGCATACTTCCAGTATTAACCTATGGATGCCAAACCTGGGCTCTTACCAAGGCCCACAACAAAAAACTAGAGGTATGCCAGAGATCAATGGAGAGAAGTATGTTGGCTATAAGAAAACTGGACAAAATTAACCACACGATTATCAGAAAGAAAACGAAACTAACAGATATCACCTACACAATACGCAAGAACAAATGGCGATGGACAGGCCACACTCTACGGAGAAAAGAAAAATGGAAATCTGTTTTATTCTGGTATCCCCGAGACAGAAAAAGGAAACGAGGGAGGCAGTTAAAGAGATGGTCAGATGAAATAAAAGAAATAGCGGGCGGAACCTGGTCACGAGTGGCAACATCAAGGGAGAATTGGAATATGTTGGAAGAGGCCTTTGTCAAAAGACAAACAGAAACAAAATAACAAATTGTGAAAAATAACATAAAGTCAAAGCATGTATCTACATATTTTTCTGAAATAAAGGCTTATATTATTATTTATTTTATAAAAAAAATACACAGGACCCCAAATAAAAAAAAGGAGGAATAAATGGAATATAAATAATTTTGATTGAATATTCTATTCTTAATAAAAACAAAATAATCTTGATCAGTCACTCGACATTGACTCGCGTGATCACACGATTTCCCGAGAATCTATCTAAGTCTAAAAACTGATGGCACGAGACATCCCGATTCATGACTAGCTTAAACATAAAACAAGCTAATTGACCGTGCGATTAAACGTTTTCAGAGAAGTGGTTGGTGACGAGGCTAGAAAATCGTCTCCAGAGCTCCTATTATTGAATTGACATGATTTTGTAGAGTTGTTTCAATAACTCAGATTTATAAGTTGTAAATGCTCAAGTTGGCTCCGACAATTTTGAACGTATGAGGTATAAACACAGTATTGCATAACCTATAATAGTTTCCAAATTAAATTGTTTGTGTTTTCTCAAAGCATCTTTACTGAGAACAAAGTTAGATTGCCAAATTATTTTATTTTGAATTTTGTCTAAGCAGAATTTTATTCTTTTAATTATTGACTGAACATTATTGAACATGTTATATAATTAGGTACTCAATGGTGCGAGATAGACTTTTCTCAATAGAATTCCCGAAAAGTCAATTTCTTAAAAAAAATATCTTAAAGGTCGACGGAAGTTTTATTGTCATTGACGCTGTTGAGGGATATTGGGTTCTTGATTAAATGACCAATACGTGTAATTTTGGTAGTTGACTTATATTCTGATTTCTACGTATTTTGTAAAATATAAAAATGTGATAGCGGAAAAATGAACTTGCTTGTCCGCCATTGAAGTAAAGAAGAAGGAGAAGAAAAATTCGTTCTGAAATGTCACCGGGCGGCGGCGTGCGTTCGGAAATGGTTGTTTGTGGCCCAAACAATCTCCGCCCCCTTGAAAAGTGAAGAATGTTGCTCCTGCTAGGGAAGATCCATGAGAGGACAGATTCTGTCGATTGCTCTTCTTATGTTTCCCTTGCTGGTCATCACATCTACTACACGGCAAGCTCCGTCGCTCCCTCTGTGAATATTAATGGTTCGTCCCAGCAACCATTTTAAAGGCGGGCATTCATCCTTGATCAATACCAGTTGGTTCGGCTTAACGTCTGGTTGCCTATTCTGCCATTTTACGCGCTGTTGCAACTCGCAGATGTATTCGCGGCTCCATCGGTTCCAAAAATGCTGCCGGGCCTGTTCTATTCTCGCATATCTGTGGAGGCGATTCGGATTAACGTCTTGCAGGTCCGGGGCAGGTATTGACGTGAGAGGTCTCCCTACTAGGAAGTGCCCGGGGGTCAGGGTACATAGGTCATTTGGATCGGAGGACATAGGAACAAGCGGTCTCGAATTCAAAATGGCTTCTATCTGACAAAATAGTGTAGTTAACTCCTCAAATGTAAAATGAGCGTTGCCTGCGACCCGCTTTAAATGAAACTTTGCCGATTTCACAGCTGCCTCATAGAGGCCACCAAAATGGGGCGAGTACACAGGTGAAAATTTGAATTTTATGCCCTCATTGACCAAGTCTGACACAGAATCTGAACACGCTTTGACAAGCGCACCAATTTCTCGATTGGCACCGACAAAATTGGTGCCATTGTCGCAGAATATCTCGCGGGGCTTTCCCCGACGAGACATAAACCGGCGCAAGGCTAATATAAATGCTTCCGTCGTTAGATCGCTCACGAGCTCTAGATGAACTGCCTTAACCTTGAAACAAATAAAAACACATAGGTAGCATTTTATCAGTCTGGCGCCTCGCCCCTTTTTATTAATAATCATAAATGGGCCTGCATAGTCAGTTCCCGTTATTTCGAACGGAAACCCGGGTGATAATCTCACTGAAGGTAAGTTACCCATAATCTGTTGCGCAGTTGCTCCCTTCAGTCGTTTACATCTTAGACAACTGCTACATATTTTTCTTGCTAAACCTCTACCGCCAATAGGCCAATACTGCTCTCGTACGACTGAGAGAAGCAACTGCGGCCCTGCATGCATTAACTTCTTATGGAAGTGTGACATGAGTAGCTCTGTGTAACGGTGTTTTGCACTAAGTAAAATTGGATGCCGTTTGTCATAACTATATTCTGAGTTATCTAACCTACCACCTACTCGAATTAAACCTGTCTGTTCCTCAATTGTAGGGTTTAAATTATGCACTGCAGGAAAGTTCCTAAAATTATTTTTGTAAATGGAAAAACATTCTTGTTGTGAAAGCTGAGCCAACTTAAATTCGCTTTTCTCTAATTCCTTGACTGTTAATGGCTCGATAACCTTTGTTTTGTTTCTGATCATATGAATAAATCGATAAACATATGCTAGTATGCGACGCAACTTTATAAAGCTAGAATAACGCCCAAAATCAATGAATGATTTTGGGTTTGCATCAATGTTTGAGAAATTGACCCTCACCTCAGGTAGGTCTACTTGTGCCTCACCTTGCCGATCTGGCCATTGATCATGTGAGCCCTGTAGGAATGTAGGCCCTTCCCACCACAACGATAAGCTCGGTACCTCTTCTGGGTACATTCCGCGTGAGGCTAAGTCCGCTGGGTTCATTGCTGAAGGTACGTACATCCATGGGCTTTTATCAGTGCACAGTTCGTTGACCTCAACCACGCGATGCGAGACAAAAGCACTCAATTTGTGCGGGGGAGTTTTCAGCCATCCTAACACGACCTTGGAGTCGCACCAAAAATGTTTTCTGTCTAGTTCACAACGTAGTGATTCTACAACCTTTTTACACAGACGAGCAGCAAGAACTGCACCGCACAGCTCGAGTCTCGGTATTGTTGACGTTTTTAGCGGGGCTACCTTCGCTTTAGCGCACAAAAGTCGTACCGTTGTGTGCCCTAACGCATCACTAGAATGTGCGTACACGCACGCTGCGTACGCGTTCATTGACGCATCTGAAAATGTGTGAAGGTTTATGGCAATAGGGTTGGCGCAAAAAGCGTGGCGTGGGATGGACAGATTCTCAACGTGTTTGAAATTATTGATAATTTTATGCCAGGATTCTGCTATGTCTTGTGGAATCTCTTCATCCCATCCAATCTTCAGTAGCCACAACTTTTGTAGTATAATCTTACATGTTATAACGCACACACACAATAGTCCTAGCGGGTCAAATATTGTTGACGACACTGATAAAACTACGCGTTTTGTAGTTGCACGATTATATTGTTGACTATGTCTTTGTAATGATTTCTCAACTGCAATTATAATGGTATCTAGGTTAGGATTCCATTCAATTCCTAAAGTATTGGTAGAAGCTGAAATCTTCAGATTTTCTTGTTTGTTTGTTGTGTTTGTTTCACTTGATATTACGCTTAAAAGTGACTCTGAATTACTTTTAATCTTTCTTAAATTGAAACCTGCTGAAGCAAGCTGAGCAGTGACGCTTTGATATATTTTTGTTAATTCCCTTTCATCTGAAAACCCTGTTATCAAATCGTCGATATAAAAGTCATGCCTAATTATATCGCTAATCAATGGATCTTTGCATTCGATCGCTAATTGAACTATACACCTCGTACTTAGAAAAGAAGCTGACGAGGTACCATACGTCACAGTATTTAACTGTAGATAGCGTATGGGTTCCCGCTCGTCCTTGCGCCACAGAATAGTTTGTAGGTGTCTCTGACCCTTGTCTATAAATATCTGCCTAAACATTTTTTCTAAGTCTCCTGTGAAAATAAATTTATGTTGCCTTAGCCTGAGCAGAATTGATAATATATCGTCTTGTAAGCTAGGTCCAACCATCATAATGTCATTGAGTGAGAGACCTGATGCCGTTTTACACGAAGCGTCGAAAACGACCCTGCACTTTGTGCTTTCACTTTGCTCTTTTAGCACGGGATGATGAGGCAAAAACACGGCGTTATCAGTTCTCTCAGTCCCTGACAAATGACCAAGAGCTTCGTACTCATCAATAAATTCTGTGTATTGAGACTTTATGTCAGGCTGCCTTCGAAAGCGTCGCTCTAATGACTCAAACCTTTTTGATGCTATGTAGTATGAGTCACCTAACATGTCTGGTTCTGCTTTCAAAGGCAGAGTGACACAAAATCTCCCATCCTCAAGCCTTCTTGTGTGCTGCACGAAATGCTGTTCACACTCCGTCTCCTCCTGAGACATGACAGGCTTTTGCGGGACTTCTTCGAGCTCCCAAAATTTGCTTAGCTGATTTTGTATTTCATGGCTGAAATTACATATTACATTAGTTGAAACATAATTATTTTTACTACACATAACTGGCCCAGATATCAACCAGCCAAATGCAGAATTTTGCAAGATAGGCAACTTATTCCCTAACCTTATTTGTTCTGGACATAATATGTCCCAAAATACATCCGCACCTAACAATAAATCTATTTTTGCAGGCACATGGTACTTGGAATCTGCTAGTGTTCAGGCATTACCTTTGATTTCCAATCGTGTAATTTACGACCTAACCATATAGCCAGAACGCGCTCTGAAGAACCCGTAGCGCCATCTATCCCAAACTACATGGCAACCGCGGGATTGTGTCAAGTCGTTCAATAAAATAAATCTATGCTCGGGAGATTTTTGAACGGACGCCATTATCGACACTTCTCTCACGGCTCGGCGGCGACAAGTAACGGCGGATATAATAATACGCTTTTCTCGGTTCTGAACTTTGGATTGTGGACTCCTGTGGTGTGTGTTGACAACAAACGAAGCGCTATGGGACTGCAGTGATTTATTGGAACAAGAGTCGTCAGTGCATTTGGAAACAGGTACGGAATTGCATTGTTGAGTAATCTTTGGGATGCCTGAACATTTTTAGGTCTTTGGGGTTTGATCCAGCGTTAGGTTATGTAACATTAAACATAATTTGGTCCATCGAGCTGGTCGGTTACTTGTTTTGAACCATTTTAGGGCGCCTAGATAGGTTATACACGATAGGTTTTGCGAAGCTTTTATGGTTAGGTTTTGTAAAAGTTCGCGTGCAAAATGGCGGCTAAAGGTTTCGAGGTAAAATTCAAAATTGAATATGACTGGCTAACTCAATCCGTGGCAATGGTTCACGCTACTGAAAGCTATCCGTCCGGGGTACTAACGGCTCGTCTTCGAAGATTGGAGGAACACTATCAAAGTATTTTGTCCTCTTACGAAAATCTCCTCAAGACGTATTCGAAAGATGAAACAGATCTAGTTGAAATCTACGACAAAATGTTTCAAAAGGCTACCATGTTGTATAATGAGCTAGACGCAGTTTTAGCAAAATATCCGACAAGTGAGGGTTCCTATGTTACCACAGAAAGTGCGGCACACGCCCGGCTACCTACATTAGATTTGCCTAATTTTGAGGGAGACATTTTCGGTTGGTATGGCTTTGTGAGCCTATATAAATCAGTAGTATTATCTAGGAAAGATCTATCGAAAACAGAAAAGTATCATTATTTGTTTTCGCACTTGCTAAAAGAGCCAAGAACTTTGGTACAACACTTGGATATGACTGATGAATCTCTAGATACAGCGTTGGAAATATTGAAGTCTAGGTACGAAAAAAAGGTAGGTTTTGGGTGAAATATTAGGTAACGGCGGCGGTAAGTTGGCTTTACGTACAGGTGGGCCATATTTGTTGGAAACGGTATTTGATCATGCTATTTACGGGCCCGTTATGGACCCCCTAAAAACGGCGGCGGTGTCGGCGGTTAGTAAAAACAATATATCGGCGGTTAATAGAAAATACATATCGGCGGTTAATAAAGTAAACAATATATCGGCGGCAAATAAAATAAATACTATATCGGCGGTTAAAAAAGCAAACAATGTCTCGGCGGTAAATAAAATAAATACTATATCGGCGGTAAATAAAGTAAATAATAAATCGGCGGTAAATAGAGTAAATAATATATCGGCGGTAATTAAAGTAAATGATATAACGGCGGCGGTTACTAAAAACGGACTAACGGCGGTGGTAATTAATGAAAAATTTAAGGCGGAAAATAATGTCGGTCAATATTTTGCGGGCAATGCTTTATTGGAAGCTGTTGAACGGTTCTGGATAACAGAAGAACCACCTTCGGCGGCGGTTAAAGATCCCTTGGATTTGGAGTGTGAACGGTTATTTTCTGAAACAACTGTGCGGGGAACTGACGGTAAGTACATGGTCAGACTACCGCTATTACCTGAACATGTACAGCTTGGAGATTCTAGACAGATGGCATATAGAAGATTCCAAGCGCTTGAAAAACGTTTCAGAGCTCAACCAGAATTTCGGAAAAAATATATGGAATTCATGAAAGAATATATTGAGTTGGGTCATATGGAGATATCAGATTTTACAAATTATTCGGAGGAACATTATTTCCTGGCTCATCACGGTGTGTTCAAAACTTCAGCAGGCAAATCGAAGATTCGGGTCGTTTTTGACGGTAGCGGGAAAACATCAAATGGGGTGTCCCTCAACGATTGCTTATATTCAGGTGAAAAATTACAAAATGATATAACAAAAATAATAATGCATTTTAGATTCCATAAATATGTTTTTACAACTGATGTAAAACATATGTTTCGTCAGACGTGGATTCATCCTACAGATAGAAAATATCAATTGATTTTATGGCGCGATGAGCAAACTAGTGACCACATTCCTAACTTGCATAATCCAGATCCGATCAAAGTATACCAATTAACAACTAACACCTACGGTTTAAAGTCCAGCCCTTTTATTTCTATCCGATGTCTACTGCAGCTTGCAGAAGATGAACAAGAACGTTTCCCTAAAGCAGCTAACATTCTACGGCATAGGGCATATGTTGATGATTTGAGTGGATCTGCGGATAGTCTAGAAGAAATCATAGCTTTGCGCGATGAACTGGTAACCATGATGAAGACTGCCAATTATGATCTCAGGAAATGGTCGTCAAACCATCCGGATATCCTCAGAGGAATACCAGATGATCACTGTGAGACACCACCCAGCTTTGACAGAGAAGATCACTTCGGTTCCGTCAAGGTCTTGGGTATTAAATGGAACCCAAAATTTGATAATTTCTCGTATGAAATAAATATTCCCATTCAAAAAATAGTAACCCGACGTGTCATATTATCATCTACAGCTAAATTGTTCGATCCTTTAGGCTGGATCTGCCCAGTAGTTTTCCGAGCCAAACTTTTACTCCAAACACTGCTCAGTCAAAGTTCCCAAAGTCGGACCATAGAGTGGGACTCACCCGCCCCAAGTGAAATAGTTCAACAATGGCAAAATCTTTTAAATGACCTACCTAATTTGACACAAGTTTCTATTCCACGATGCATACGACCAAAACCCTCGAAAAATGATTCTTTCACCCTTCATGGCTTTTGCGATGGGTCTTCATCTGGGTTTGGTGCCGCAGTTTACTTACGCACGTGTCGCCAAGACAATAGTACCAGTGTTAGTCTTTTGTTAGCAAAATCGCGAGTTCTGCCTCTAAAAAGGAAAACAACTATTCCTCAGTCAGAGTTGAATGGTGCAGTATTATTAGTTGATTTACTCAACCACGTGCATGGTACTCTAGTCGAAGAATTGCACCTAACTCTTGATCAGGTATATGGCTGGTGTGACAGTACAATAGTACTAGCATGGATAAAGACTCCCCCACATAAATTACAGGTATTTGAAGGTAACCGCATTTCGAAAATCATAGCATCAGATATTTCAATTAATTGGAAACATGTCCCAGGCGAACTAAATTGTGCTGACGCAGCTTCTCGCGGTGTATCAGCGGCCGAACTCATAAACCACCCTCTTTGGTTTAGCCCAAGCTGGCTAAAAGATTCGCCTACAAGCTGGCCCGTAAAGATAGTTGAGGTCCCGGAAAATGCCCTCCCAGGCATCAAGTCACAATTCGTAACAAACACAACCGCAATCAACTCAATAGAACTAGACCTTACAAACCGTTACAGTTCCTTTAATAAACTTGTGAATGTCACTGGCTTCATTCTTAGATTCATAAATAACGCTAGATATCCACAGACTAAAACTTTAGAAAAATATCTGACAGTAGGAGAGCGTAGACAAGTAATCAAGCGATTAATTTTGATTTGCCAAAAAGACTTCTTTAGCGATGAACTAAGCGCTTTGCAATCAAAAGGTAAAATAAAATCACCATTAAAAAAACTAAACTTATTTATTGACAATGAAGGTGTTATGAGAGTCGGCGGTCGAATAAGACACTCAGAGTTGCCTTACAACTCCAAACACCCTATTCTGCTCCCGGGGAAGGGTCGCCTCACACTTCTTCTAGTCGAACAATACCACAAAACACATTGTCATATCGGCGCAAATTCACTAGCGGCGGTATTATCGCGCCAATACTGGATATTATCTGTACGAAAATTAACTCGAAGTGTAACATTTAAATGCATTCAGTGCTATAAAGCTCAACCACGCACTACCCAACCACTCATGGCTGATCTCCCACCCGATCGCGTACGATGCGGAAGACCATTTCTCGGTGTAGGTACAGACTTCGCAGGCCCATTTTACATACGGTCTAGCTCTCTTCGAAACTCTCGCGTAGAAAAATGCTACTTATGTGTGTTTGTGTGCCTTGCCACTAAAGCAGTCCATTTAGAAATCGTTTCTAGCCTTTCTGTTGAAGCTTTTGTCGATGCATTCACTAGATTTGTTTCCCGACGAGGATTACCCTCTCTTGTCCGATCGGACTGTGGAACCAACTTCACAGGAACGGATAAATACCTAAAGGAAGTCTATATATATTTACGGGACTACAGTTCAGAGATAGGTAGAGAGCTCGCGAAATCCAATGTGACATGGCTTTTTAACCCCCCAAGTGCACCTGCCATGGGAGGCCTATTCGAAGCTGCCGTTAAAACAGCCAAGACCCACATGCGTCGAGTTCTTGGTGAACAAAAATTCACTTTCGAACAACTAACAACCTTTTTCACTAAAGTTGAGGCAGTAATGAATTCGAGACCATTAACACCACTCAGTACTGACCCCAAGGATATGGATGTGTTAACTCCTGGTCATTTCTTAATAGGTGAGCCGTTGGTAGCCCTGCCGGAATATAATTTTGATGAAGTCAATATTAGTAGACTCAATCGATTCCAATTACTACAAAGACTCGCACAAAACTTTTGGACTCGATGGCGTAATGAATACTTACAAACTTTACAGCTACGACATAAGTGGAACGACCAAACCGATCCGCCACAGTTAAATGACTTAGTTTTAATAAAGGAAGACAATACTGGTCCTCTAGAGTGGAGACGGGGTAGGATAGTAGATCTGTTACCAGGGAAAGACTCGATTGTAAGAGTAGTTAAGGTTCTTACTCAGAAGGGTACCCTTATCCGCCCTGTTTCTAAACTTTGCAGACTCCCTATTTGTGATTAGGGTCAACCAAGGCCAGCCTTGGTTCGGGGGGAGGATGTTCAGGCATTACCTTTGATTTCCAATCGTGTAATTTACGACCTAACCATATAGCCAGAACGCGCTCTGAAGAACCCGTAGCGCCATCTATCCCAAACTACATGGCAACCGCGGGATTGTGTCAAGTCGTTCAATAAAATAAATCTATGCTCGGGAGATTTTTGAACGGACGCCATTATCGACACTTCTCTCACGGCTCGGCGGCGACAAGTAACGGCGGATATAATAATACGCTTTTCTCGGTTCTGAACTTTGGATTGTGGACTCCTGTGGTGTGTGTTGACAACAAACGAAGCGCTATGGGACTGCAGTGATTTATTGGAACAAGAGTCGTCAGTGCATTTGGAAACAGGTACGGAATTGCATTGTTGAGTAATCTTTGGGATGCCTGAACATTTTTAGGTCTTTGGGGTTTGATCCAGCGTTAGGTTATGTAACATTAAACAGCTAGAGTTACATTTTTTGGTAACTTGATTGTTGAAATGTCAATTTCCTGACTTGGAATTGAACTGGTAATGTCATTGATGACAAATGCATTGACTGACGTGCTAAATGCATTTTTGCATGACTGCACTTTAAAGTTGCAGCGTTGTAATGCTTCAAAAGCTATACCGTTAATACCTGTGACCGAAACAGAATTAACCTTTTCCGCCTTAATATTCAGCTTGTTGCTTAAATCTTGACTAATGAAGGACGACTGGCTTCCGCAGTCAAGCAGGCAGCGTGCTTCTATACATTCATTTGTATTGCTGTTCAGCACCTTGACAATCGCTGTAGACAACAGAACTTGGTTAGAACTACATGTTGACAATGAAATCGGGTTTGAAACAACCTGCTTGTCTTCTGCCAGCGGTTTGTCAAAGTGTAACAGAGAGTTATGTTTGCGTTTGCATATTTTGCAAGACATGGACTTGCATTGTGGGGCTAAGTGTCCGCTACGTAGACAGTTGATGCAATGCTTGTTTTTTACAATGAAATTCAATCTGTCTGACGGTGACATTGCCAAGAATTGTTTGCAATAGAAGATCATATGTTCTCCACTACAGACTAAACATTTAAATTCTTTATTAGTTTCATTTGCTGTTGCAACAAAAGATTTTTGATGTTTTTGAATGCGCTTATATTGATGCAGCTGCAGCTGTTGCTGCGATTGCTGCTGCTCAGAACCTCGTTGAGAGCTAGTTGTAGTAGCCTCGATAACGTCGGCTCTCATACGCAGAAATGAATAAAATATCTCTAAGTTTGGTACCTCGGATAATGTTCCCTTGTGTTCCTCCCATTTAGTGCTTGTAATGCTGTTAAATTTTGTTGAAAATAAATATATGATCAGAGTGTCCCAATTCTCAGTTTTTTCACCTAAGGAATTTAATGCTCTCAGATGTTTAGCAATGTGGTCGGCCAGAAAACGCAATGAACTTTCTTCACTAATGTATGGCGCATCCAATAATGTTTTTAGATGTGTATTAATCAGCTTGCGTTTGTCATTATAACGCTCACATAATAATTTCCACGCTACTTCATAATTACTGCTAGATATCTCTAATGATGCAATCACTGTGGCAGCCGAGCCGGTAATAGCACTTTTCAAGTATTGGTACTTGTTAATGCTTGCTATAGACTCATTATTATGAATCAACGAAGAAAAGGTGTCATGAAACTCTAACCACTTTGAAACATCACCATCAAAATTAGGAATCCTAATCTGCGGTAACTTGATGTGAGAGTTTTGTACCGTTGTTGTGCTAGACCCTGAAACTCCACTTTGAGCATCACATTCTACACTACTAAGATGCCTTTCTATCATATCCTGAGCCTCTGCTATGGCACTGTAAAATCTGGTCTCACTAGCCTCTCTTTCTACCTGACTCTCTGAACTTTCCTGCTTGATTTCGATACTAGTCTGAATTAAATCATACTCTTCAAATAAACTCTCTAATTTCTTAAGTCGGGTCTTTGTTTCATGGCATTTAACCTTAGTGATACTGTCTAATAATTTTAATTCCTCTAAGTATTTTTCAAAGGTAGTTAGCCTTCCTTTTATTGAAGCTCGTTTTGCTTTAAGATCTTTGAGGTCATCTGTGGCAGTCATTGTAACGAAGGCACAAAATCAAAATTATAAATACCTGTACTCCGGTCAAACCATAAAAATAGTTGTGAAGTCGCACAATAAAAATTTGGATGTATGTGCTCGAAGCAGCTGTGGGTCGCCGGCCAGCAGATTATATTATAGGAGTGCAGTGCTTATCTTTGTACTTAGGTACTTTTTGCACTTTTCAATGTAACCTGGAATTGATATGAATTGGGATTAATTTTAATTTATGACAATTTACTTGTATGTTGGGAGTTAGATTTTTAGTAAAATAATGTTTAGAAGGGGAGCTAGATTGCTAATAATGTTTAGATGTGTTCTTAGGCTGTAAGGTATTACATGCAAATATTATGTAAAGCCTTTTTATGTAGAAGGAGAGTTGAAATCCAAAGAAAAAATTGTAGGTTAGCTTGGGTGATGCTAGGAAATGCTGAAAATATTGTTGCAATTGTGCGGCGAAGCAACACCAAGCGCGGATTTGCGTGGAAAACCTTCGTGCAAGGAGAGAATTGAAGTACTTAGATACTAGAAGCACGAACTCGGCACGCTAGACGAAGAATGTTAGGAAAGAGGATAAGAAAAGGACCGGGCAACCTCCCTTCGGAATCTCCCAGCTGTCACACGCTGATAATCCTTTAGTTCCCTTCTTCTCAATTCCAATTTCTCGACGTTGCCAGTTCAAGCTATCTCCAAGCCAAGTCTCGTTCCAAATTCCAATGCAAGATGTCCGCGCGCAGCGCGCACGCGCTTCCGTAGATTGCAAGTTTTCGTTTTTTGATCACGGTCGCCAAATTGTTGAGGGATATTGGGTTCTTGATTAAATGACCAATACGTGTAATTTTGGTAGCTGACTTATATTCTGATTTCTACGTATTTTGTAAAATATAAAAATGTGATAGCGAAAAAAATCTTGCTTGTCCGCCATTGAAGTAAAGAAGAAGGAGAAGAAAAATTCGTTCTGAAATGTCACCGGGCGGCGGCGGGCGTTCGGAAATGGTTGTTTGTGGCCCAAACAGACGCAATGCTTAAATTATAATAACAATAGCCGAGTTTCTCACGGTACTATAGCGCCTTTTAAAGTAAAAGTAGAAATGATTTTTACTGTCATAGCTAAGGGCACAGACAACAATTTGTATCCCTATCGCTGCGTTTTGTGGTATGATTTGAACCTTGTTAGATCAAGACGGGTATATATGGGTAGCGTGGTATGGGCATGCAATGCGGAGGGATGAAAGTCACGTAACTAAAAGGGTAATCGAAATGAATATGAGTAGAGGTAGACCAAATAAAAGATGGATGGATTACGTGATAGATCAAGACGGGATACATACGTAAGATCAACATTCACTATGTCAAAGTTCAAAATTATTCGGCAACAGTTCACTACATCAACAAATTATGAGCTCAAACTCAGGGCACCAAGTCCTATAGTGTAATTTGTGTGTCATCATAACCATTCTTTAGTCATAGTTTACTGCACTGTAAACTATTTGTTGTTATACTCGTATAAATAAAAGTCTAATAAAAGTTACAATATTCAAAAAAAAGTTGAAATAGCATTTAAAGGACAGTATCATTCTAGAGCTACTCGTGCACTTAGTACTCACAAAATACTTTTCTGTATAGACTCGTTCCTTCGCTGCGGTTTCGTCTCCTTTATCTCAACAATGTCTTCACCTGGCAACATTTTGACAACCGACTCGTCATAGTTCTCGAATGAGGGCTTAGCGACGTCACAGTGTTGTGTTAGTTCTGCAAGGACACACATTGCAGACGAACATGTAAAGCCACATACACAAATGTTTACAAAAAATGAAATACAAAAGATTAGCGGGCACTTGTTTCATTTCAGTGTTGGTAAAAAATATTGCAACTTTTTGGTAAACGGCAATCGCAAACTCACAGTCATACAAAATTGTCTCACTCCTTTTGCCGTAGTGCACAAACTCCATTTACAAACTCCTAGAATTGGGTATTGACGGGTGGAAATACTCATACTCATTTACTCGCCGTAGGAGCACAAGGCACACTTGGTTTTGTGATGATTTTGAAATGATGATGCTATAGCCATTATCCAGTTTCTAAGTTCAAAGTATAGGTAGGCACAGAGGGCACAGACAACTTGTCTGTGACAGAGGGTCATTTAAATTATTATTTTTGTTTCTTAGAACAGAAGCAAAAGAAATCAATTAGTGTTTAAGCGATTAGACGACAAACTGTTATGATGAAGTGATAATTAGGATTATTACACTCATTATTTATTAATGAACTAAACACAATGAAATTTTACACCAATCGGAGATCATTGCTAAACATAAATCACTTGACAGAACAGTCAGCCACAAACACTGATGATGTTTTTGTTTGTATGAAATATTTTTTGCTCAGGATTTGAAGACACATTCATCCGTCATGGCTTAACGACTTAATAGCCGGTTCTCTAAAGCTAGAAAGCGCTCAGCTGATAATACTACTTGCGGTCATCCATCCAATTTTGTAACTCAGGATGGCAAGGTACATTTCGGGCGCTAATTCCCTTGAAATAATGCTTCTTCAAGTTTATTTATACATCGAAGTATATCTTTTTAAACTATCATGGTTATCAACACTCCAATAAACCCACTCGCTATGACCAGTTCTTCCGTGATCACTGTGCAACTGCGCCGAAAATTAGGAAACTCCAAAAACAATGAATCATGGTAAATATCCCGTAGTATCCAAAATATATATTTACCTGGGTCATTGTCCTCGCCTTTCACCAAATGCCATTCAACAGGATGCATCACCAGCATAGCAAACAGAAGATGCAAATCTACCGCCATCACCAGCGCCAGAGTCCACCGGAACCCGTACTCCGAGAGGAGGAAGGTCACCAGCATGGGGAAGGTGATGGAAGCCATGCTGCTGAGGGTTTGGTTGGCGCTCATCATCGTCGTACGCTTCGTGGTGAAGTAGCAGTTGAAGGCGGTGAAGCTTACTGGTATCATCACTCCGAAGCCAGCTCCTGTGGAAAGCTGAGTTAAGAATTTTGAATAACAGTCGGTTAAGGGGATCATTTTACTGATGGTACTAGTCAGGGCAGGAATTTTTTCAAATCTACTTGCTCAAGGTTCAAAGTCAAATCTCAAAAATCATTTATTTTGAGACCGCTGGGATCACTCATCTAAAAACTAGGTGATATTACTCCTGTTCCACCAAAATGCGATTGTTTTTATGCTTCCCAAAAATTGCACCTATGCTAGACTTGAAACCGTGACCTTCATCCATCCATGGTGTGGTGACGCTCTACCAACTTAGTCGATCGGCATTCGGCAGTCGACGCGATGGTTGAATTTGTTGGAGTGCTTACACAGCTTATCGCTTTATACTTTTTAAATATTTAAGATGTAAAATACATTTTATCTAGTAAACACAGGGAGGTCATTCATCGGTTCTTCGACCTGAAGCTTACTGTTAATCCTTACCTCTAATTACTCCAAAAGTGAACACAAGCTGGTAAGTCTTATTCACGAATATGGTCGTGATATCACCGAGAATAAAGAGACCAGCGCCGACTAATCCCACTTGACGGAACGAGTACTTCTTGAGTGCAATACCACTTAGGAACCCTGAAACAGATCTACATTCTTGGTTGTTTCTCAAGGTGTTCGAAAGCAATCTTACGAAACCCTGAAAAAGACCAACATTCTTGGTTACTTCACTTCTCGCTTTCAGATAATATCCTGTCCTTGCCGCACTTAATGTGGGGTCGGCACAACATATTTAGTTTTGGAACGAAGTTCCTTATCGCGCGTTGTGAAAGGGGGCTAGACGGAAAAAATTCTTACGAAAAGTTGTAACGACACTTTTTGCTATAAATATAAATATAAAAATCATACTTACACATCTGAATGAAAAAAAATATAAATATAAATTGTTGTTGTTGTTGTTATTGTTGTTGTTATTTTAAATTATTACAATTCCTTCACTAAAAAGGAACTTCGTTCCATCCGGGTGTCCCTTGACACCTCTCAAGTTTTTTATAGTTACTTACGTTTCCCTCTATCATCCGTCATCTCCAATACTCACGTCATCTTTCACTAATTCATTCATCTCTTCTTCGGCGTACCTCCACTCGTTTAGCCACATTCATGCAAGTACTCTTCTGGTCACATGACATCCCTTCTTATGTCATGCTATGAGATAGTTTAGTATATCAATTTCATTTGTAAATCCTTATGTAACCGACCAGAGAACTGGAGTAACATATCCAATTTTACTTTCTCAGAGTACAGTGTTAGGTTTCAGACTAGGTGCTAGCTGTTTTCTCTGTTACTAATATCTTTATACTTACCATAAATATCTAGTAAAAAGGTTCAAATGATTTTAGATAACATATCAATAATATACATACTTATATTAATTATTTATAAGTATAATGACAAAATGAGGCCGCCTGAACGCCGTCTCCTTTACGGCCACTCTACACATTCGCCGAACTATTTTTTGGCGATGAGGCACTCTACACGTTCTTGAACGCCGGGATTCGTCTATCATCGGCGAATATGTAGAGGGCCCATTAGACTGAGGACCCATTAGACGCTTTTCCTAGATTATATAATTTTTTATTTCATATTATTCTAATGGTGTGATCCAAAACAGTTTTTTTACTAGACAGGTAGTTGGTTGATAATTTGATTCAACAATGTTTGTTGTAGGTACAAAACTGCTGAGTCACTTGTATTTCAATTTCAATTTATTTATTGCTTGTGGTTTTCAATTTATTTATTGCTTGTATTTATTGCTTGTAATGATTGTTCTCAAAGAACTTCCCATGCTAATGATTGATTGCTCAAATTAATTGTCTGTTAATTGTCCAAAGACATTTGATAGCTCATAGACCACACGCATTGGGTATTTGAGCGTAACTTTTGGCCCTCGCATACGTCAAAGTAACTGTTGTGTATACTGTGAGCGGTTCCAATTTCACCTACTTCGAATATCGATTGAGTTTCAAGTTTCTGTCCTTAATTAATGACAATATTGTGGCACAAATCAGCTGATCCGCTGATTGGGTAAAGAGGCCGATGGTTTAGCGGGTCTGTTTGATTTCGAGATCAAACGAAGAAAGATCTAACTAATCAAAGATTCAGGAATAAAAAATAAGCGAATTCTAATAACAAAATGGAATCAATACGACGACCTCTGTAGCGCAGTGGGCGAAGGCTCGCCTGCGACGCATAAGGTTGCGGGTTCGATCCCCGCGCCGGGACCAATATTTGTATGATCTACAAATATTTGTCACGGGTCTGGGTGTTTCTATGTATCATATGTATGTATTTACAAACAAAAAGTATATAAGTAGTATATCAGTCATGTAGTACCCATAACACAAGCTCTGCTTACTTTGGGGCTAGATGATGCTGTGAGAAAAAGTCCAGCATTATTTTAATAGGGACGATATTTTAGTAGGGAATAGATTAAATCTTCCAGAGATGACATGGTCAGTAATTTTTAACCGACTTTGCGGTATGGCGGTACCCCTCTTGTGTGTGGGTACAACAGAGTACAGCAGGTTTTATTTCTTTCTACTCAATCATCCACAACATTCTTAGGGTTAAGTTAATTTGATACTTTTTTTAGTCTGAATCCTCCGGAAGTTGGATAGAGAGGTTTTTACCCTGCAGGCTTAAAGCAGATTAAAAGCTAAGCCTCTTTAGCCCTCTCCCTCCGTTTCTAGGGTTGGAAAATCATCAATCGTATTGAAAACACTACAACACGGTAAATTTGTCAAATAGTATCGAAGAGTATGGAACAATGAACACATGCAAATAACAATGTCTATAGGATATAGGTACATCTTTGTGGCTTGACCAACTTAGCCAGTAGTGTAAGTGACAGCCTGGTTAGATCACCATCATCAACATCATCATCTCCCTGCCCTTTTCCCACATTATGTGGTGTCGGCACAACATGTGTTCTTCTTCCATTCTCCTCTCAACACTCACTCCTTTTTTACTCATGTCATCCTTCAGACAATCCATCCATCTTTTCTTTGGCCTACCTCTACTTGTAAATCCATCAACATTCATACCAGGTACTCTCCTAATTACATGACATTCTTTCCTTCTCATTCACATCTTCTCATGCTCCACACGTATTGACGTTGTCTTTCCTGTGGGCAAGGTCAATTAAGCTGAGAGGGTGGTTTAGGTGCTGGGCAAGCCTATACCATCTCAAACAATGTCCCAGGCACTACAGCGTCCCGTTGAGTGTAGGCATAGGTTGCCTCCTGACACTGTGTAAATCATATAATATAGATGTAAAGACCTAAGTTTTTTTTAATAGCAAAACTGAAAGATTTGTGTTGCAAGCTTGCAATACAAATCTTTTCGCATGTTTGTCACTATACCTGCTATCGATAAAGCTCCATTGTATACTCCTATAACTAAAGGTAGTCCACTGCCGTTGTCTTGCTCCTTAAAGAAATTGTGGAACAATATCCCGAAGGCGTTGGATGAGCCGAAACCAAGCATCTGCAATAAAAAAATAGCACTAAGACCCCTCGCAGACTACAGACTTTCTATCGGCCGATAGTTAAGACGGTATATACTTCGGCTCGCAATGAGTTTGGAGAAGTATAGCCCGTCTCAACTATCGACCGATAGAAAGTCTGTAGTCTGCAAAGGGTCTTAATCGAAAGCATTTTTAGAATAAAGATTTTTGTTCCTTTGTTGGAACAAATATCGGCGTCCCAAAGACACTAGCCTAGCCCGCTTTGCCATCATAGCTCTACCGTTCTATTGAGGTGAGTAAACCGCCGTCTATTTAGTCATCTTCACCATCAAAACTTATAGAGCTCAGGGGCTAAAGTGGTGCTTCTCGGATTAAATTGTCATTTATTTTATTTTGGGACCTGCGTTGTTTCATAGGTAAAATATACTCTTATTTGATAAAAATAATTGAAGGTGATTTAAATCTACTATACCACCCCTAATTGGTATCAGAGGACAAAGATATCACCACACCATGTAGAAACGGCACAACAGGTCTGCTTTATCAGCCATCACCTCAACTAATTCCTTTCTATCATCTTTCACAGAGTCCATCCATCTTTTCTTTGGTCTGCCCGTGTTCTACGATTAATTAGGTATTATTTTTGTAAGGTCTTGCCGGAATGGTGGCCAAGAGGACATACGAGAAGTTTAGGTAGACCAGCAGCCATATGGATGGACGACATTGTGACCATGCAAGGGCAACACTGGTTAAAAGAGGCCCAGGACCGAGTGAAGTGGCGTTTGAGCGGGGAGGCTTATGCCCAGCAGTGGCTGCTGATGATGATGATGATGATGATTTTTAGCTTCTACATGGTGCCTACCTTATTTACATTTCGCGGCAGAATCTCTCACCACTTTTCATTGTATCGGAATGGCCACTTGACCCGCGTCGTCAACTGCTTCCATAATTGGCAATTGACTACTGCAGTTTGCAACATTGCAATTATTCATTATTATTACCTACCTTTTAACCGAACCGTGCAACTATTAGGTATTGACAGAACTAACAAAGGTTAATTTACAAATAATAATCCTCCTGGCCGATTTCGGCTACGGAGACTTGGCTTTTTTTTTTTTTTTTTTTTTTTTGTTCCCTATGGGCTTGGATGTCTGGCCCGCATATGGCTTATATACCCTATTTTTAGCGCTAAAGGCCCGGTTACAATGAGTGCAAGTTAATGTGCCATTTACAAAGTTATAATTTATATTGGCAGGCGGTCTATTTTTTAGGTGTTCTCTTTTGGCGTCTAGTTCTCGCCTCCTTTCTTCTTCGAACTCGTTCACTTTCTCGTGAACTTGACGCCTCCACTCAGGTCGTTTTTCGGCGAGTGACTCCCAGCGAGAAGGGTCAATACAACATCTCTTCATGTGCCTTTTTAGCACGTCCTTGAAGCGAAGGAACTGGCCACCGCGTTTCCGCTTACCGTTTTCCAGTTCACTGAAGAAGATGCGTTTTGCCTTTCGCTCATCAGACATCCGAGACAGGTGTCCGCACCAACGCAGCTGACGCCGCATCAGATATGCCTCTATACCGCAGACATTTGCTCGTCGCAGAACATCGGTATTACGAACCCGATCCGACCATTTAATGTTAAGAATGTCGCGGAGGCATTTCAGATGGAACCTGTCTAGCGTGCAAATGTGACGACGATATAAACACCATGTCTCTGACGAGTACAAGATGTTAGGCAGTACAGTCGCCATATACACCTTAATCTTAGTACCCAGTCTGATGTTGTGAGACCGGAACACCCGGGCTCGAAGTTTACCAAAGGCGGCCATAGCTGAACCAAGCCTGCTATTGATCTCCGAGTCAAGGTCGCACTTGGCTGTTATGTTACTTCCCAGGTATTTAAATTTGTCGACTTGTTTTACTGGCTCTCCACCGATCTGTAGATTTAGCTTTGCTTGATTATCGGCATCCATAGCCATTACTTCCGTTTTAGTAATGCTTATTTTTAGGCCAAATCTACAGCAGGCAGCGTCAAGTCTGGACATTAGATCTTGTAGTCCTTCGGGAGATTCCGCAACGAAACACAAGTCATCAGCATACATGAGTTCGGTAATTAGGTCGTGTGATACCTTTGTTTGCGCTTTTAACCTAGCAAGGTTAAACACACTGCCGTCTGTGCGAAAACGTATACGAATCCCTTCAGTGTTGGCTTGTAAAGTCTCCTTCACGACAACAGAAAAATACAGAGCGAAGAGTGTAGGTGCTAAAACACAGCCTTGTTTCACGCCACACGTGACGTGGAATCGCTCTGACTGCTCACTGTTGACGGTGACACAGCAAGTCATGTTTTCGTGAAGAAGCCTAATCAAGCGTATAAACTTGTCAGTGCAACCAAGTTTCGATAGCACAATCCACAAAGCCTGACGAGGCACGCTATCGAAAGCCTTCTCCAGATCCACAAAACAGAGAAACAAAGGTCGACCCTGTTCTCTGCTTTTTTCTTGCAATTGTCTGAGAGAGAATATTGCTTCGCAGGTGCCTCGATAAGGTCGGAACCCAAATTGGGTTTCAGGCAGAATATTTTCAGAGAGTTCCATAAGGCGACTTAGGAGTACCCTAGCAAAAGTTTTTCCTGGGGTAGACAGGAGTGATATTCCTCTATAGGAGTTACATTCAGAGCGATTCCCTTTATTTTTGTACAAGGGGCAGATGAGTGACACACCAAAATCAGGAGGAACCGACTCTATTTCCCACATACGCATGAAAAATTGCCAAATCTTATAATGTAGCTGGTCTCCGCCATATTTCAATAGTTCTCCTGGTATGTTATCGATGCCAACAGCCTTTTGGTTTTTTTGAGCTTTGATGGCGATGATAACTTCTTCAAGGGATGGAGGTTGGTCCAGATTTAGGCATTGCGTTTGCGGTAAGGCAGGGAGTGAAGCCAAGAAATTAAGGTCAGCTGAACGGTCCACATTGAGCAAGTTGTTAAAGTGTTCTGCCCAACGGATCAAAACATCTCCTTTGTTGATAAGAAGAGTACCTGACTGCGATTTAAGTGGTACATTTACTCGATGTTGTGTCCCTACTAGCTTTCTTATTTCGCCAAAGAAGTCTCCGAGTTGGTTGGTGTCAGCAAGCCACTGAATATAGTCAACTTTTTTCGACCACCACTCATCCTTGGCATTTCTAGTTAGCCTCCTTATTTGGCAAGTGCTCTCCTTGATTTTATCAGAAGCGGTCTTCTGATTTTCCTTTCGAAGGAGTTGGCGGTGTTTTTCTAGGGCATCTGTCAATATGTTATCATTTTCGTCATACCAGTCCTCATTGTTACGCGGTTTTTTGCCTAAGATCTCAGTAGCCGCATTGATGGTATTTGCAGTTAAGAGCTTCCAGCCTTCGTCTAGCTGAGCATCTTCAGGGTTTATGCCAGCTGTATAGGTGTTGACAGCTTCCCTATATTGATCCAGTATTTCAGCAGACTCAAGCTTTTTAAGATGCAGGCAATTAGGCTTAGCCCTGCGAGGTCTACGGCTAGGACTGAGGCGCAGAAACAATTTTGTGACAACCAGCCGGTGATCCGACCAGCAGTTTGCGCCCCTCATTACTCTGGTGATTTTGACATCTGCTACATCCCGTTGCCGGACTATAGCATAGTCAATGAGATGCCAATGCTTAGACCTCGGGTGCATCCAAGTAGTTTTGTGTTTGTGAGGGAGTCTGAACATGGTATTCGTAATAGCCAGATGAAATTGCGAACAGAGGCTCAGTAATAATTGCCCGTTGCTGTTCATATTACCAATACCGTGTCGGCCAAGCACCCGAGGCCAAGCCTCAAAATCACGTCCAACGCGTGCATTAAAGTCGCCAAGAAGCAAAACTTTCTCGCAGCGCTTGATTTTAGTCAGCGCTTCTGACACTTCTTCATAAAATTTGTCCTTGACTTCATCACTTTTGTCGAGTGTCGGTGAATATGCGCTGATTACATTTAAAAATTTATGGTTTTGAAGATGAAGACGTAAGGACATGACACGATCAGATATAGCAACCGGGTGTTCTACCAATTTAGAGGCTAATGTAGTTTTAATTGCGAAGCCTACTCCTGATCGTCTAGGCTCAGAAGCTGGTGTGCCTTTCCAGAAAAAAGTGTAACCACCACCATGTTCAATAAGCTCACCTTCATCAGCTAGATGAGTTTCACTGAGAGCAGCTACGTCGATGTCGTAGCGTTTGAGCTCGCGAGCCACGATGGCAGTCTTACGTTCTGGGCAGAGGTTGCTGGGTCTGTCTAAAAGAGTGCGTACATTCCACGCACCAAAAGTCATATTCATTATTGTGGTTTTAGTTTTTTTCTTATTTGTGTTCTGACCACGAAGTAGTGGGATGCACAGGCAGCCGTGGTTACTACCTCCCAATTTATTTGGAGTGAACATTTGTTTGGGGCACCTTTTCTAGCCCCCTCCTCGGCTGAGCGAGGAAAGCAGTGTCTCTCTAAATAGAGCTGCTTTGTCGCAGAGGGTGCTGCCGAACCGCACTGTCACCCCGATGCAGTGCTAGAGCGACCACTCTCCCTAAGCCGCCTGTGTGCAGGCATCAGACAAAGCCCGGCATACACCAGTACCGAACCTCTCTACTTCTGCATATCGCCACAGGACTTTTAATTTCATAGTCCATTTTTCAAAGCCAAGTCAGATGCGCAGAATATATTAAGGTGCATAAGTATGCGCGCCGTACACAGATGCACCCTCTCCTCCTTACTACCCCTAACCCGATGGAACGGAGAACCGCTACGACCGGGGGGAAGCAGGACGCAGTATCTGGTAGCGACAAATACTCCTATCTCTACCTTCAGGCCTTCAACAGTTGCCTGGTTACCCTGCCACTGATAGTGGATTGCGTAAACGCCAAGGCAACAAGCACTAGCATGGGGAGTAGCCATGCTTGACTCAAACGCCGAAACACTAGCCAAAGTTTAACTAATGTTTCGGCGCTTGAGCCCCCCTCTACCAGGTTTAGCCCACGAGACGACGTGGTTCCCGGGATGTGGCCGCTGCGTGCTAACAGCTGCTAGGAGCCACTGGTGAGAGGATTTATAGACCATCAACGAGTTTTACTAATGTCCCTGTTACCTCAAGAGGTCGTCTAGCAAGGAACATACGCTAATAATCTAGATAATTAAATATACAAAATTCGCTTTATTTATGATTAAAAGACCCAAAAGCTGCCACATAATTGGCACAACAGATTGTCGAATATTGGGTTATCTATAGATCTACTGGCTTCCAACTGGAATTGATCTGGATCAGATAATGATCAACTGATCCGTCCATTCATCTAAACTTTCGCATTTTTAACAGTAGTAAAATAACGCGCATATGTAGGATAGATAGATAGATTTTATTTGATACAAAACTCGGAAAAGTTACTAACAGAACGACAACACAGCGTATACCTTAAACACATGTCATGTCATAACAGTCAACATAGATTAACACTTTAATGAACACAAGAACATATATTTTACGGAATACATAAAAATAAAGACATTGTAATATCCATCCATCCTTCCATACTAATATTATAAATGTGAAAGTAACTCTGTCTGTCTGTCTGTTTATTACCTTTTAACGCCCAAAACTGAACAGATTAGGCATAGATAAAGGTTGTATCCCAAGGAAGGACATAGGCTACTTTTTATACCGAAAAAATAGCACAGCTAGTAATTAATAAAAAGTTACCTACGAAATTGCCCAATACCAGGCATACTTTATAAGTACAATTATATACCTACCTCTAGTGTTATACCTACGACACAGGAAATGCTAGTGTGGGATCAGGATTATTTAGATGACTGTATTATTTTATTTAAGTACAAATATTGAACAAACATAAAATTACGTCATTTAAAAAACGTTAGGTATTAAAACATTGTGCAATCACTTATTCGGCACACATTTCTAAACTATGGAAAAAATCAAAACGTAGACGGTACTCGTAAGCCATTACATGTACGCAATTTAACGCGAGACTTGAAAACAATCACTAGTTTATCGATTGAGCGTTATGGTCGCCCAGCGAAGTTGTCTATGGTGTTTCTCGTAGAAGGCTAGCAAAGACAGGCGCAGCAGCACTCAAAAAGGTTGTGGGCACACCCAAAAATCGGCCAAATGAGAGTCGGAACATGAACTTGCTCATGATCTATTAATAATTACTTAAGTACCTACCTATAGTGATTTTTTAATTAATAAATGCGACATGTAAGCGAGAACAATAGACAGACGAATAAAAGCATTTTTTAGACATCTCAAAACTGAGACGCTTCGCTCACTCGCTCGGTCAATTAGGGTTGTGGGCATGCCCATCCAGATTGCCCACTAAAGTGGATCCGCGCCTGCATAGATTTCCCAAAACTTGATCAATAATGTAATCCATACTTTCATACTTATACTGATAGATAGATAAACACTTTATTGTACACAGAAGAAACATAACAGGAACACAAAATAACAAATAGGTACAATGGGCGGCCTTATCGCTAAAAGCGATCTCTTCCAGACAACCTTTGGATGGACTGGAAAAGATATAACAGAAAAACGGTGGTGTACAAAAAGCTTAAACATAGAAAAAAGAATAACAATAGAAGAACTAAAAGTAGTAATCTTGAATAATACTTATATTATAAATGTGAAAGTAACTCTGTCTGTCTGTCTGTTTGTGACCTTTTCACACCCAAACCACTGAACAGATTAGGCTGAAAATTGCCATGGATAATGGTTATATCCCAGGGAAGGACAGGCTACTTTTTATCCCGAGAGATCGCGGAAGCGCAGCTAGTTTAGTATATGGCCAATACTTTCTTAGTTCGATGCGCTTAAACTTGTGGCGTCAATCATGCGGGAAAGTTAATGTGTATAAAGGCAGTTCGATTTTGCAGAATATAGATATTTTTTAATGTTGTTGAACTTTAACTCTTTGTCAGAACAGGTTACAAATTAAATACCTACTGAGATATTTTAAGTTATGCTTGGTTTAATGCGTAAAAAAAAGGTTACACAGTGCCTGGGACCTTGTTTCAGACTGAATAGGCTAAGCAATTTGAAATAAGAATAGAATAGAATATTACTTTATTGTACACCAAAAAGAAAGAAACACAATCAGTAACAAAAACAGTTCTTAATTAATGTGCAACAATGGACGACCTTATCGCTGAAAGCGATTTCTTCCAGGTAACCTTTGGATGGATAGGATAAGCCTATTAGCTATGGATGGGCAGCGCCTAAACCATCCTCTCAGCTTAATTGACCTTATCCACAGGAAAGAATCATTAATTGAGGAACACACTAAGCTGCAGGATGCCTCACGATGTTTTCCTTCACCGTTTAATCTCGTGAGCGCATTTAATCTTTATGAACTAAAATCCATTGATGCACAACTGGGAAACGAACCTACGTCCTTCGGATTGCAAGGTGTGGTCTATTCTTTCAACATAGCTATTACATAAATATATTCAATGATATTAAAAAAAAAATAGATTATATCTGTAGTAAAATATCATATCTTGCAACCTGTCACGTATGGAATACTAACTTCTGCAAAATGTGGGCATGTATCAAATATGTATTTGCACATGCCTCTGACTACCTCCTTAGACCTCTTCAAAGGATCTGGAATATAAAAGATCTGAGAGAATGTCTACTGCGCCTCGGGGATACAGTCGTGACCCTGTTTTTAAAATATCATATCATTGATTCTACAACAATAATTCATATAAATAAAAGTCGATTGCATAACATTATGAAATAGTAGGCCTATCAATCGTTGAACATCTGTAATCGATCTTGAATTAATAAAAAACAAGTTCATGACTGTGTCATTGATCTATCAGGTACAGTCAGAGATAAAAGTTGATCATACTTGTATTAACCTTGTACAGTCTACTTGTATTTTTTAAAAAGATAATAATTATGCTTTGGCTCTTTATATGTGGAGAAACATTGACTAAACAATATGAATGTCACTTTAGTTGTTGGATGTCATAAATTATATAGCAATTTTTTATAATATCCTATAGTTACCAACTTAATTTCTTTAATTATTATTTTCATTTTCGAATACGGACCATACCACTCGCGTAGAGGCTCTACGGCGTAGACCCCTGACTACATTTTGTTGTAGATCTTTTATCAAGATGGTTATTGGGCAGCGGTAGTGAAATCAAATGAAAATATTATTTATTGCTAAAAATAACACAATGTAAACAAGCCGAGATCTCTCACAAAACCATAATCAATATACGGTCAAATAACGAATGCGTAATGGGCTCTCTACATATTCGCCGATGATAGACGAATGCTGAAGGTCACGAACGTGTGGAGAGCCTTATCGCCTGTCATCTTCTTTCCAAATAATAGGTCGGCAAACAGTTCGACGAATGCGTAGAGTGGTCGGATGAAATCGTAACAGTATGACGACAGCACAGTCTGAAGGTCAGGGATGTTTGTCATAATTTGATTGCAAGTAAAGGAATTATATTTTCTAATTTACTTATTAGTGCTTTGGTGGGTAATATGTTTAAGTTTTATCAAAACTGGTCAGTGGTCACTGAAGTCTAAGACCCCTCGCAAACTACAGACATCATATCATAGTTGAGACGGGCTATACACTCATTTACGAGCCGAAGTATATTCCGTCTCATCTATCTGCTGATAGAAAGTCTGTAGTGTGCGAGGGGTCTAAGGGTGATCGCACAGTCCAGCCGAGCCGAACGCGGCGAACGGTCAATTCAATAGAGAAAATACTGCTGACGTCAGAGGCGAGCCGCATTTTCTCACGTCATCAGCATTCTTTGTATAGAAAAATGATTGCGGCGCGTACGGCGTGGATGAGTGTGAGATCAGGTTAAATGTAGGCAAATCAGTGAGAGAATTCCGAGTTTGTTTAAATAATTTTATTCTGTGATTTGGTGTGATCCTTACTAAGATTTTATTGTAGTTCCAATGGTTTCTATGGTTTAATTTCAAGGACTCAATGTAGGTGTTATTATATCTTCATGAATTACTTTTAAAGTTTTTTGTGCGTGTGTTTTTTTCAGGATAGGCCTGACTGTGTGCTACGCAATGAGAGCAAAGAGCAAATCTATAAATCAACTAATAAAATGAATGATTTGTGTAATTTTTGTTATATAAAACTAGGTGTCCGTAGAGGTGTTACCCGCGTTCCCTCGGGTAAACTTCACTTTCCCGGGATAAAATATAGCCTATGTTCATCAGGGATAATGTAGGATAGTAATGGTCAAATAATTTTTCGAACTAGTCCAGAAGTTTCAGTTAAAACAAACATACAAACAAACAAATCATTCCTCTTTATAATATTAGTGTAAAAAAGGGTGCGTGTAAAAAGATAAATATAATTATCCGAAAGTTTGTGAGTATGTTTGTGTTTAAATCACGTCTAAACCAGTGAACCGATTTGGATGAAACTTGAAATAGGTGTAGATAGTGAAGTAGCATACAAGCTATTCAAAATGTTGGTCCACGCGGGCGAAGCCACGCTCAGCTAATTATCTAGTTAGGATAAGGATGAGTAAGACCCCTCGCAGACTACAGACTTTCTATCAGCCGATAGTTGAGACGGGCTATCTCGTACCTACTTCTCCATACTCATAACGAGCCGAAGTCACAGCCGAAGTATATTCCGTCTCAACTATCGGCCGATAGAAAGTCTGTAGTCTGCGAGGGGTCTTAGAAGTAGGGTAGGTACGAGTATAGGTATATATTCTCAAACATCAGATAACTTCCTCCTTTTTACTCATGAACTCGACTGCCCCTTTTTGTAATTGTCACATTATCGGTCACTGAGGGAAGTTAGAACATTATAAATAAACAAACTCGATATTTACAACAACAGAAATATAAATAACAGACCGGATCAAGAAACCTATTATGATAGCGTCTTCAGTAAAATACGTACACACACCTATAATTAATTAAAAAATAACTAAGTACCTACTATTTCAGCATATTAGGTATAAAATGAAATAAATAAAAATGCTGGACTTTTCGCACAGCATCATCTAGCCCCAAAGTAAGCAGAGCTTGTGTTATGGGTATTACATGACTGATATACTACTTAATATACTTTTTGTTCGTAAATACATACATATTATACATAGAAAATCTGAGAGAATGTCTACCGCGCCTTGGGGATACAGTCGTGACCCTGTGTTTTTTTTTATTATACATAGAAAACACCCAGACCCGAGGCAAATATCTGTAGACCATGCAAACATTTGTCCCGCGGCGGGGATCGAACCTGCAACCTTCTGCGTCGCAAGCGAACCTTCGCCCACATAATGTACTAACACATTTTACTGCCTATAGAATACAACCTTACTTGGCAATTAATAGTGACTAAACGCCAGATACAAATGCTGATTAGTCTGATTCAGCAATA
Source organism: Epirrhoe alternata (assembly GCA_963565295.1). Taxonomy (NCBI): domain Eukaryota; kingdom Metazoa; phylum Arthropoda; class Insecta; order Lepidoptera; family Geometridae; genus Epirrhoe; species Epirrhoe alternata. The sequence continues at coordinate 1,601,179 of OY751381.1, read as the reverse complement.
GTGAATACTAGCTTCTGCGCGCGGCTTCGCCCGCGTCGTACCAACATCTTGAATAGCCTATATGCTATTCCAGGTCACTATCTACGCCTATTCCAAGTTTCATCCAAATCGGTTCACTGGTTTAGGCGTGATTAAAACACAAACATCCAAATATCCAAACATCTATACAAACTCACAAACTTTCAGCTTTATTATATGAGTGGGATTAATAATAAGAATGCATTTATTCGTAGTTTTATCAAAAAATAAACAAATGATAGGTACAGTACATAATGTATAGTTCCAGATAATAAGCTACACAAAAAAAGTGAGATGTTTTGTCTAAAATTAGCAGGAACTACATACCTACTATACAAACTACACACATTAAAAAAATTAAGAGTAACTACATACTACACACATTAATAAAGCTTAAAACAACGAAATGGCGTCCAACTCAGCATAATTGTTATAGTAGCCGTTGACTACGCTGATCTGATCTTCCGTTAATTTCCTTGATTTTGATACCCCACTCGATAGGATTGGCCAATTTTTTAACGTGATACTTTTTCGCGCATAAGATCCGCCATATTGTTTTTTTCCAAAAAAAACTATCCTATGACATTCTCTGTAATCTGTATACTAGAAGAACTACGACTATGAGTACAACTAGTGAAAGTCCGCCTATCCCCAGTAGTCTAACCAGTTGACCGTATGCGTGATAATTTGTAGATTATTCTTTCAGTGCTAGTCTTTTAGGTACCTCGTTCACACCTCGATCGCCGAAAGTGATCGTCACAAACTGGGGATGGCGGCTTCGTAAGGGTACGCGTCGCGTACTCGAATACGACAAATTGTCGGTCCCGGCTATGTAGTAGATTTATTTTATTTATTTATTTCATACATAAATAATTTACAACGGACCCCGCACTAGGCCAAGCCTGTATCGCGGTCTACCGAGTAAAAAGATTTTTATAAAATACACGGTATTAACAAATATATTAAAAATTATTTAGACTATTGCTATAAATAAATATCTTAGATATACAACTATGTATAATGGACACATAGATAATAGAAGGGTGCTTTTAGGCAACCTAAAAAACCCATGACCGAATTGGCCACTAGCTCAGTAAGATAAAGAAATTGTATTCCAGAGGGAAGACATCGATTCTATTTGCAATTTGATTAGTAAAACCTCAGTTCATGAAATACGGGAAGTTGAGTCGGATCGAATTCCACTTGGCAGTTAAACTTTAGGTTTTGAAATCTTAATCTACCATGAGCCTGTACCAGTTGAAACCAGATCAGGCCCACAACTCAAAGATTCAAAGCTCATGTAGTTGCTAAGCTAGGTTGCCTAGACTTTTTAATGATAAAACCGGTGTGTTAATAATGGGTATTCAAATTTCTAAAATTAATTTACGAAAGTTTTATATTGAAACTAGTGAATCCATCTGACCACGGATAATTAAATAATAGCCTATGCACGTAGTCCAGGCTGGAATGCAAACTGTCCAGCGGTGCATGCATAAAAAGCACACAGACAGACATAATTTTACGTTTATGGTAGTATGTATGTAAGTATAAAAAATCTACTTACAAAGGTGAATCCAACGCCAAGTCCAACCACATAGCCCCAGCCCCCGTCTGGCGGTACCATCCCCTTTTTGGTATCCTTCCCCCTTTTGGACTCATTTCCAATGTGCGCGAAAGCCTCATCCATCCTTATCTAACTGAACCACAATCTTGTGCAATTTTTAAAAGCTTTATGTACTATATTTTTAAAAGGTAAAATACAGCCTCTTTTTGTCATAAAATTACTACTACGATTTTTTTTATTATTTACGATCTATTTCGACACATAGTTATGAAGCAATTACACAATACGAAATACTCAAGCAGAGTATGAAAATCATTGTTTGAGCACGTCCTGCACGCGTTGCGGCCAGAGCCAACTGTCTCCGCAAAGTTCAGAAACACACTCCCTAGATAATGATCTAGATGACTTGTTGAAGCGCTCGTGTAACTTAGTCGTTCTTGATAGATCGTCGAAGCAACGTGATCGGTCAGTAAGATGGGTACCTATCCATTATCAACAGCGCTTCCGTGCTTCGGAGGGCACATTTAATTATCGGTCCTGGATATTAATTGGTAAATCGAAAAGCCATGAAGGTCAGGCGGCCAACTTCGTCACCTGAGTATACGAACTTACTTCTCCGAGTGTGTCGAATAGTTCAAACACAAATATCTTTTTTCGGCTATAAAAAGTGTCCTAGAATCCTGAGACAGCGAGGGATTCAAGAGCGCTCAAGACTAAGACAGCTTTAATCCCGAGATGAATACATACTCTACTTTTCACACATACCTACTGCAAGAAAAATAGTGAATAGGTACTTACACCCAGAAAATAGCAAGCAAGTCTAATGAACAGGTTTTATAGGTACCTACCTACAATAACATTAGATCGCTAAATAGTTTGGAGGCATTAGCCATACTTTTTTCTTTTATTTGAATAAATTCTACTTGGTCCAGGTCTCTATGGTAAACATTTTCATAGAAATATCAAAATTCAACTCTGAAGAAAAAGATTAGCTGCCACATTTTTTCTTTTTTTTTTCGTATACGTTCTACTCGTGTGGACTCAATAGTAACAATTTTCATAGAAATGTTGAAGTTCTCAATTCAAACCTCATTACTTATCTGTTCATATGAGGTTCACAGGGAGAAATGAGATTCCATACTACTTTATTCCCGCCCGCAATGGAGAAATGACTCACTTTGACGTAGGATGGTGGGACAAAAAATGTAAGCATTTCGAGCGGGTAGTGTGAAAACCGTCTCTTTTACCCTTATTCCAGTATGCATGGGTTGTTATGTAAAGGTAGAGTCATGTTCACCTCTTCTCCAATATTTGAGAAGATAATGGCTAGGCTTTACATTTATGGCTATGAATAAAACAATAGTGTTGTGTTTAGGTAGGTTGGTACCTACGTGGTACCTATTTACTGCAAGTGCTTGACGTCATTGAAATCCAGGCAGTTCATTGACATGCATATTACATAATAGTAGGCATATAATTTATATTGTCTGTAGGTAAAATCAATGAACAAATATTTTTATTGTAATGTACCTAACGTCTTCAAGGCAGGTAGGTACAGTCAGCGTTAAAAATGTGTGTAGCCATTTATTTATCAATAAGATCTAGGTATACCACAGAACTATCAGGTGTGGAGGCCGAGTGAGATACCTCGACTTTTGAGTAATTTTTTTATAGCATCAATTTTTCTTCTTGTCATCAATTTTTCATACCTACCTATATATAGTATATATGTATATATAGTGGGCAGGTCATGTCACCCGCATGCACCCAGACAGGTGGGCCAGACAGAGTGGTGACTGGTTGGATCCCGGTAGATGGCAGGCGACTCCGAAGCAGGCCTAAAAAGCGCTGGCGCGATGACCTTTTGAGAAGGATTGGGGGAAATCGCAGAAGATCGCGAGGTGTGGAAGGTGACGGGGGAGGCCTTTGCCCAGCAGTGGGACAGTTTAGGCTAATTAAAAAAAAAGTATACCTACCTATCTAAAGCACTTCAAAAACACTTTTTACATCGGTGGATGGATTCATAGTTTTTTTGTTTTTGTTAGTTTTTTACGTTTTCTAGGCTACAAGCTAGTTTTCTCTCGATTTGTATCAACGTTTAGAGCGTAGAGCTCGTGTCATTGCACATGTTTTACGAATGGAAACATTTTATTTTTTGTAGAGATTCGACCTCCACATTGCATGGCAACAAGGCACCATCACAAAATATCTTTTTTCAGAAAGGTCACTGACGAACCAAATGTCATAGTTGGCTCCTAATGGTTTTTTTTAAAACAGGTAGAAGTGGTATTTGATCGCAGATAACGGTAGCATTTGCGTAATCAATACGATTGATATCATGTAAATGCACAAGTTTATTGCAAGGATTACCTGATTTATAAATTAAGTTTAGTTATCTGATTATTCAGTTATACATCAAACTAGCTTTTGCCTACTTATCTACCCTATTCCAAGTTTCATCCAAATCGGTTCAGTAGTTTGCGTGATTGAAACACAAACATACAAATTTTATTTATTTTAATATAAGTACTCACAAACTTTCTCCTTTATTGTATTAGTTTGATCTTCTGTTATCATGTCGACCTAAATATTAGATGAGCAATGCTGTTTGTTTTGTGTTATAAAATCTTGTAATATCTTGTTTCACAGTCTAGGTAATCATAACTAGTTTATAAGTCGTCACTAAAGTCTACTTACCTATATCCGTTGCATAGTAACGATTTTATGAGGAAAGAACATTAACAAAGGAACGATTTAGTAGCCGTTAGTGACTCTGAGTGCGGCCCTTACACTTCTACCCTTATTTCATTGAAGACTTGCAATGCAATAGGCTACTTCCGGCGCGCAAAAAGGATCAATGGATTTTTACTGTAGGTACCTACTTTAGAGTACGTAGCTCTTCGCCCGTAGGTATCTGCTTGTGCTTAGGTATACTAGTAGGTATTATACATGAGTAACTCTGTCTGTTTGATTGTTACCTTTTCACGCCCAAACCACTGAACAGATTAGGCTGAAAATTGGCATGGATAAAGGTTGTATCCCAGGGAAGGCCATAGGCTACTTTTAAATCCCGAGGGACCGCAGCTAGTATTTTCTAAAACAATACTAGATTTTATATAGCTGATTAGAAGGATACCTACGCCTCTTTTCCGTGGACCCAGGTACCTATAGGTAGAGACCATAGATTTCCACTAGCTACGATAGTACTGACAGGACTATCGATTTCACTCATATTTTTTAATTTCCTTGCATGACGACCTCTGTAGCGCAGTGGGCGAAGGCCCGCCTGCGACGCAAGAGGTTGCGGGTTCGATCCCCGCGGCGGGATCAATGTGTATCTACAAATATTTGTCTCGGGTCTGGGTGTATCTATGTATAACATGTATGTATTTACAAACAAAAATTATTTATATAGTACCTATAACAGTTATCTGGTTTCCATAGTACAAGCTTTGCTTAGTTTGGGGCTAGATGATGCTGTGTGAAATGTCCAGCATTATTATTATTATGTTTGTTTTTACTTACTTACATAAGAGTTCTTACTTGAAATACAAATTGTTTTGGGGCTAAGTAGGGTTGTGATATGTAGGAACTATCATATTACCCAAATTTCAAGTAGATATAGCTAGTGACCGTGAAGCGTAAATGATTGGGAAACCATTCAAAATCCCTTAATCCGACTAAAATAGCAACGTGACTACTTTTAAAAGGTACACTTCCTATTTCGTAAACGAAAAACATAGGTACCTTTGAGAGTGTTCAGTGGATGGGAACAAATTTAAATTAATAAAATATTCCAATCGCTACAACTAAAAGGTTGTATCGTTGAAAAAGAACTAAAGTTGATTCGTTTCAGCTGGATGGATTGGAAGTCCAGATTACAACAGCATCTTGTAGTATCCTGCACATGCTAACATTTGTCCCACAGGTATCGAACTCGCACCTCTTACGTCTCAGCCGAGCATTCGCCCACTAAACTAACGGTTCAGATCAATCTGAACACAGAAAATAGATCAACCAAATGTAATTTAGTTTTAGTAGTTTTTTATGCTTTAAGTGGCAACACAGTTAAATAATTTTTATGTTTAAAATGGTAACACTAAGAATAAGTAGTTGATTTTGGTGTTGTGCCTCTGGTTGTGCCTTTACCGGACGTCCTGTTTGTAATTCATAAAACGAAGTTTTCTCCATAATTATTTGTATTTTAGGGTAAGGAAATAAAATACATATTCAGTAACCAACTCTGTATTTCTTTTGTCATTATAAAATGAGTGGTTATATGTATAATTTGGATTAAGTAACTATGCACTAATTTAAAATCGCAATACGATAAACATAACATTCAATCACAAAACAAAATAGGCCTGTTTAAACTGTGCTCAAATATTACACATAACTATCTGGTGCCAACTATGAACCTACTCAAGAACACTTGACATTTTTTTTTCTGCATAGTCGATTCATACTACTGACGTTTCGTGCACTGCAATTGGATTGGTTGCGGTCGGTTGTACAGCGGAATTCGTCGTGGATGCGTCCCGCTAAGTACTATCGACAAAATTCCCGCTATACCAATTTTGAAACTGTTTCGCTTGCAAGCAATCAGCTACCTGACCCTGCCTTTTTATTTTGTCCTGTTATTTTGACCAATAGAGACATGATCATCTGTTTAGTTTTGTGAAAGCCCTTTGTTTTTATGGTTGGGCCCTATCGTCGCCGCGCAATACTTCTCTGATATTGGTGTTCAAAAGCTAGCAAAGCGGATGTAACTGATAGTCGCTTCACAGAAAATTCACCCTTAAGGTGGTAGAGCACATTTTTTGGTGATAGTACCTATGAATCGCTATGCTGATGGCAGAGATTGGAATATTCCAAAAATGTAAATTTGATTCTACAACAGTAGATAATATTAAAAACTAGGCACTTTAAAGCGCTACGTAGCACTGTCTTTTGAGCATCATCTGGGAGTAAAATTATATGATATTTTGTCATACTTTAAGCCCACAAACTCACACAGTCATGTAATTTTTTTTGCCAATAAAATTTGTGCTTTATTTCCAAGCATTAAGTTTGATATTTGAATGACAGACAGTGAAAGACACCCCGACGCGCCCGAGCGGCTTGCGCCTTAGGGTCGATTCACATCTGACGGAAGATCCGTCGCGGATTATCGGTCGCGGAACGCCAGAACTGACAAATGTATAGAAAAACACTCGACCGTTCACACTCGACGGACTAACGTATCATCCGTCGAGTGTGAACGGTCGAGTGTTTTTCTATACATTTGTCAGTTCTGGCGTTCCGCGACCGATAATCCGCGACGGATCTTCCGTCAGATGTGAATCGACCCTTAGACTCAAGCTCTAGAAAAATATAACTGGCGAAAAAAACCTTGATTTGTTCCGACTATCATCAAAATATACATAAACAATATTGGAGGCACAGGCAACATCAATAATACACTATTGATTATTACACAACATTGAAAAATATTATGACATTCAAAAATAGCAGAACGATTGGTGAACATTAATTCGTTTTAAAGCTCCAAATTAAAAAAAAACTCTTCCTGTATAGACAACTTTATCATTAAAAAAATAATTTTGGAAGTGTCGGCCGTAAAAATAAGAATGTGGATACATAAAACATGATAAATAAATAAATGATGAACAAATTAATAAAGTGAATCAGAAACAGGCATTTAATCTATATATTGATAATATTAATTATTATTCAACAATTTGTATTCAATAAATCTAACTTAAAAGAATTTAAGTATCATTGTTTCGTACATAACTTATCTAAGATGTAAATAAAATTGAGATGTTGGTCAAAGAAGGCCTTTTAAACAAGTTTTTTGGAGATATAATCAGTAAAAAAGTAATCAAACAAAATAGAAAAAAAACACGTTTTGGTTTCAAATAGTTGAGACTATATTTTGAACAAATTAACAACAATATAATATGATTTCAAGGAAATCAATGAAAGATGACGAGTTCTGGTGCAACAAAATGTTAATTGTAAGTATTATTAAATACCTACTAGCTGTCCGTCGCGGTGTTACCCGCGTTTCCTCGGGAAAACTACACTTTCCCGAGAAAAATTACAGCCTATGTTCATCAGGGATAATGCAGGGTTCTAATGGTGAAAGAATTTTTCAAATCGGTTCGGTAGTTACGGAGCCTATTCAATTCAAACAAACAAACATATATCTTTAAACAATAGCCTTATACTCAGACGGTTTTGTCAAACGGGCAATGGATAAAAAAAATCTTTAAATAAAAATTTTTGAAAAAAAAAATTGAACCGACTTCACAAAACACAAACAGACACTAAGAACCTACACTAAAAAGAGAAAAATAAGAATATACACATGCAATTATTATTTACAGTATTCAATTAATAAATTATTATGTTACCTATATTATATTTGAAGTCGGTGACAACTATGCATTTACAACTATCTAAGAAGAAATTACGAGTACAATTAGAACTTGAGTGCAAAATTGTATCGAGTAGTTAGAATAGAATAGTTGTCACCGACTTCAAATATAATATAGGTAACATAATAATTTATTAATTGAATACTGTAAATAATAATTGCATGTGTATATTCTTATTTTTCTCTTTTTAGTGTAGGTTCTTAGTGTCTGTTTGTGTTTTGTGAAGTCGGTTCAATTTTTTTTTTCAAAAATTTTTATTTTTCCATTTTTAGTGTAAAGTGTAAGTGTAAATAATATAGTAGGTTAGGTTAGTAAGTAATTACTTACTTAGTAAGTTAGGTTAGATATTACAATAGGCAAGATTAAAGAAGTTAGAGTGAGGTCATCCTCACGTAAAACTCAAAAAACCTCATGGTTTTTTGAGTTTTACGGGAAAACTATCAATCCCTCAGGAATAAAATTTATATGGGACCACCTCGAGAGTCTAAATATGTCAAACTAATCAATGTTTGACTCAGATTGTGTAGTGAGAATGATGTTTTTTGGTTTTACAGGAAAACTATCAATTCCTCAGGAAAAAAAAGTATGAGGACCACCTCGAGATGGACAACCTTTCAAGCTAAAAAAAAAATTTTGGAAATCGGTCCACATTTTTCGGAAAGATCGGTGATTTTTTGAGTTTTACGGGAAAACTATCAATCCCTCAGGAGTAAAATTTTTATGGGACCACTATGGTAGCATACCCTTTCAAACAAAAAAATAATTTTGGAAATCGGTTCAAAACGGTAGCCTATTCGATTGACTTATGAAGTCGGTTAAAAACGACTTCATAAGTCAATCGAATAGGCTAATCTGAGCCCAAAATATTTTAGTTAAGTTATAGTAGTAATAACGTTTTTTTTAACTTATCTATGGTCAAACCGGCGCGGCGCGAGAAAACGAATACCGAACCGACGCAAACACATCTAACATCCGACAAAAAATTTAACAATATTGTTGCCATGTTAAGAACGTAATATGTCAATAAACAATTAATATGCAGACTGATTTAATCAATCGTATTTTTTACCATAAAATTATGCAAAAACTTGAAAACTGGTTATTATCACATGATAGAATATTTTTCGGTTGGAAGGTTCTAATTAAATTTTGCATTACTTGAAGTGATTAACATGTGTGTTATATATATTTATTATTTTAAGATTTATGACGTTGTTTGCCGCAAATTCGCAACGATTTGAACATATCATAAGCGAGCCTTAGTAAAGTGAAGCTCGTCGAAGTCAAGTTGCTTTTAAAAAAACTTTTTCTCACTTTGTCATGTTCTGTTGTCATTTTTGAAAAATATCGTAGAGAACGTATACATTTTTTTTAAATATAAACGGTTTTTTCAGTTTTTACATATAATACAATTATCTATGACACAAAAAAAACTAAACGAAAATCGGTTCATTCGTTTGGAAGCACCGATACCATAAACAGATACACAGACAGACAGACAAAACTTATAACACCCCTCTCTTTTTGCGTCGGGGTTTAAAATGATACAGTGATACTCTACAGACACAAAACAGATTACAATAAATATTTTGACAGATGTGTCAATGTCAGGTGTCATAACGTCATGCTACATTTGGCACATTAATACAACAGTTTTTAAACAATGTATAAACAATACAACAACATATTTAATGGCACTACACTAAATTAAAAAAAACATTAAGTACTTTCACTGTTAAGTCGCTGTTGGTCAACTAAAACAAACAAGTAGTGTTAGCTCATGGTGTTCATTAAGAGCTGAAGCTGATTTATAAGGAGAATTTTGTGTTTTTGGCTCGTTTCTATAGTACTCTTAAAATTATACTTAAGTATTAGAAGTTTCTTCCTGGTAAGTTTTGATAGTCGATACTCATATTGTAATCGTACTATATTTCCCAGTAGACAAAAATACCTATAAAACCGAACCAAAATGCACACACAAAAGATCGCACGACCCATCCGCGCCGAACGCGCCGAATTGTCAATTCAATAGAGGAAAAAGCTATATATAGTCTTTTTCACGCCGGAACGTATGCAAGACACATTGAACTTGTTTCGTTTCACGTTGTGTAGTTCACAACAATTTTGAAACAAAAAAATCAAGAAAAATAATTAAACGATGTAACATACAAAAAAAAATGTTTTTGTCCATTTCCTGTTTAAATATTTCATACATTATCATAAACGAGCCATAAAATATAAATAAATAAACAATAAACATTTTCTAAAAAACTCCGCCAAATAACAGTACTGAGTAAAATGGAACGTTACCTATTAGAGAGTGCGGAAATGAAAATCGAAACAATCGATGAATCGATAAGTAAAAAAATAATCGTTGGTTTAGTAATTTTGTCTATGAATTAACCTTATAATCGAATGAGATGAATTGATAGTAGTGAAACAAAAATCGATTTTGATAATCTCGATTAAACTTTAGGACATTACTATTAGACTGATTTTGACATTATCTCGAAGTGTCTTGCATACGTTCCGGCGTGAAAAAGACTATAGTCGCATTTTCTGACGTCATAAGCATTTTCTCTATTGAAAAAGGACTACGACGCGTCCGGTGCGGACATATGTGCGATCAGCTAAAAGGCACCTTCCGCTTTTATCTATTCGAAAACTGACTGTACTACAAGTTGTAATTTTGCTATAACAATATTATTTGGTTAATAAAATCACATTTTATAAGCCCTTATTGATTTGGAAGACGATATAGTAGCGTAACCTATATTTTTTGCATGAACAAACCACGCAGTGAAAATTCGGACACTACACATTCGCCGAACTATTATTTGGATAGAACATGACCGGCGAATACAGGCGATGAGGCTGCACGTTCGTGAACGTCGGCATTCGTCTATCATCGGCGAATATGTAGAGGGCCAAATATTGAAAATCGCGACATTAGAATAAGGGCGTATTTTCTTTATTTCAGATACATGTGATTGTATCATTCGTATTTTGTTTTACATTGCGTGATTTGTACATAAATAGCTAAATAGCTATACACCAAACTGGCGATACGATGCGTCTTATCGAAAAATCACATTTTATAATAAGGCATTGCAAGCACAGCTTTAGCTAACCACATTTTTTTTCGCTAAAAATACATTATTTTCTGCGATTTTTGTTACATTTAGATAAGTACTGTTATCTATTCATTGATATAATACATTTTTTTTTTTTTTTGCCTCTTTTTGGCACATCTAAAGAGTGAAATAAAAAATGTTTATGTACGAAAGTCATCGCGTTACTGACAGCGATACGTTACATTTTAATTTTTATATACTAATTTAATATATATGATATTGTGTCACTGTTATAATTCATTCAAACATGATTAGGGACTATAAAAACGTCTAAAATGATTAAAAGTTAATTTCAGAAGACTAAAATTAACTGTCCAAATGAATATCATCTAAAAATACATATAAAACTACGTATAGGTATCTAAAAATATTAATATTGAAAATGTCTAATATGCTAGTCTACGTAACGAGTATGTATTTCTTTTACACCATGTATACACCAAAGCTAGGATACAAGCTTCTGCCAGCGGCGTCACTCACGTGACGAATCACACAACGAATCTTTAGCTCTCTGAAGTAGCTGCGCAGAATTTTTGATGACGCCTAAAAGACGAAGACAGCGTTGTACAGCTGCCTCGCTCACTCGCTTAGTTTGTTGCATCGTCCTATCTCGCCTACTCTACAGACGCAATCGTTTAGTGCAACAAAAAAAAAAAAAGTAACTTCAGAGAGCTGAAAATTGGTTGTGCCTGCTGTAACAACTTTTCATAGTTTGTATGCTTTTCAAATTCACTTTTTGGATGGAACTTGGAATAAGTGTGGATACACTTATTCCATCGGTCCACTGGTTTAGGCGTGATTGAAACACAATTTAGAGATACAAGCTTTTCAAAAGTATTGGGCAAGTTGTATACAACTTTGATGTAACATAGTGTTTAAATACGTCTTTCAAATAGAGATGCCAGATCAAATGAAGGAACTATGATGTACTGATTCGACCAACTGTAGGTTAACTGTGCTTACCTCGGACAGAGGATAAGTATAGCCATCCAACGAGGTAATGCCGCCAACCTTGTGGGCACATTACGGTCGGTGACTTGAACACTGTTTTTTATCTTTAGTTTAATTAAATTACGTACTTGTGTATTTTAATGTGTATTGTTTTTTTAACTGTAGGTTAGCACAAAGGATTTTAAAGAGGCAAAAACAAAGCAATATTAATACAAATCTGTTATCGATAACTCGACTTAAATTTTTCCCGAAATCATGGCGAATAATTGCTAAAAATATAAAAAAAAACATTGTTTTATCATAGATAATATGGAACTGTAATAAAATGCGACATTGTATAAATAATTTTCAGAATGGAATGTTTAGACATCTGGATCATAATTCAAATAATATTTGACTATCTGCACAATACTGTGACACTAAGGTTCAATGCACATTGAATTGGCAAGCGACGTTAGTTATATAGCAAGCCATTATAAACCTTATGAACAATGGTACAAGATATAGAAACGTTGTAAGTATTGGAGATGGTTATATTGTACCACCTGAAATATTCTTCTGTAATCGTCTGATTTATGGATCAGAAGATTATTTCAGGTGGTCAAACATTCTAGTATGAATCACCTGCCCCAAAACCTATACTGGCTCATTTTATTTTGCGTTTTTATTTTGTATGTTCATGTTTGTAAAAGATTAATATGTTTATTACATGTTTTATTCTGTGTCTTAGACATTATACTGTCAATTTGGAGTTAATTAAAAATCTCAAAGAAAAATTACTTTCCGTTTTACCCGAATATCCAAATTTTCATGACATATATCCAACATTTTCTCATTTTAAAATTACTAAATAAACAGTGGCACTCCAGGAGTGCCATCAGAACTGAAAACTTGAACGGTTCTAAACTTGACAAATAACCCAGTCAGTGAGCAGTCACGTGACTCGCGCGTGACTTTTTCGAGGCGAATCCAAGAATTTTTTCTCATCTCAAAACTGCCAAACGCGCCTAAAGAAATTTCACTTCAACAAAACTCACCTAAGTATTATTTCTCCTAGAATCAATACAGTTGGTCGAATCGGACAAACAATGTTTCATTATATCGAAGAGTGCCGAAGCTATAACTACGTCACTGGTATTGACACAATATGGAAGATCAGAGTAATTTTACAAAAATAGAGTCATTATTATATTTAAATCACACTGAGTAAATAAGATGGTGAATTTTATTACTATTTTGTTAGTAGACTATGACATAAAAATATTCGATTTATTCAATCGAATAGTCTTTCTTTTTACTAAAAAGTAAGTCGTATGAGTCAGTGGCCAACTCTGGTGACGGAGTTTTTAGGCCGCATTAAGGCCTCCGTCATGACTTAACGATAAATAGCCGGGACCGACAATTTAACGTGCCTTCCGAAGCACGGAAGCGCTCGGATGAAAATTATTATTTACTCAGCTAGTTATTTATTTTGATGATATAATAATTAATTTCAATTTTAGATAGCACACAGCCAACAAGTAATAATTCACCATCAAAGCGGAGAGCACAATCAATTAAAAATACAAGCATACAATAGATACAGAGTCAAAAAATCTCAAATTGATTGAGAATTAAATATTTCATTTACAAAAACAATATGTCATGTTGATTAAATTCTGAATTGATTAAGTTATTTACAATAAATAACATCACTGTGTTTCAGACAAAGTCTTTGTCATTTTTCTCATTAAAAATTACAATGGCATAGCTACTTGTATTGTTACTTTGAATAGATCAATGTTCTAACCACTAGCCTTATTGTCTAACTTGAAATCCATTTCCCAGTTGTCATCCCAATAGAGCTCAACCAATCACACAATACGAAAATGACAATGAAGTCCAGGCATTTGATTCTGACTTCAGCGGAATGCATTCGGATCGGAATAGGACAGCTGTACAACCGGCCGCAACCAATCACAGTGCAAGAAACGTATTCGCGTTCCTTTTTTCGTTCGTTTGATGAATATTCGGATGCTTCCCACCACGATTTCTGACTTCAAGGGTCAATTTTTCGGTTTGGAATATTTGGTTCTTGATTAGGACCGTGTTTTAACATTTGAAAAAATAAGGCCTTGAAGTCAGAAATCGTGGTGGGAAGTATCCGAATATTCATCAAAAGAGCGAAAAAAGGAACGCCAATACGGCCTTGCACTGTGATTGGTTGCGGTCGGTTGAACAGCTGACCGATTCGGACCCGAATGAGTTCCGCTGAAGTCTGAATCAAGGGCCAGGCTAGGTTTCAAATGTCAAAATGAAGCCGATGTTCATTCCCAGTTGAGATAGACAATAAGGCTGGTCAATTAAAGGTTAGCTATCATTCGAACCTCATGTTTTAATATAAGAAGTTCTGTAATGTATAAAGTTCGTAGTCATGGGTTTTTAGGCCGCCTTGAGGCCTCCGTCATGGCTTAACGATAAAACGTCCCTCCGAAGCACGGAAGCGGCCCAGTCGATAATGCCATTGGCGGTCACCCACTTATACACCGTTGCTTAATTTTATTGTAATGCTATGCAACATGTACGGTAGACATTAATGTCTATAATTAGTCACAAATAATAACAGTTAATGCCTATAACCACTAAATCTGCACTACCTTTCTCCGCCGACTGTATGTTAAAGCATATTCTATGCCCCAGACTAACACGCACATCATAATAAGCGCGTTTTGTACGTGGATGCATATCGCAAAACTACCTGTGTAGTCTCTGACGTAACCTGAAACAATTTTTTTTATATTAGTAAATAAATAATGCTGGACATTTCACACAGCACCATCTAGCCCCAAACTAAGCAAAGCTTGTACTATGGGAACCAGATAACTGATATAATATACTTTTTGACTTTTTGTTCGGCGCTCGTAGCGACAAGCTGCGTCTGCACGAAAGTAGTCAAGTTTATTCCTGAGGATGCCCCGTGGAGGGGCGGAACACGAAATCAAATGAAGGTGTTCTTTTGCTTGCGGCAATCTGATTCCAGATTGCCGAGCCTAAGTTGTAGGAGGCTTGGCAGAGGTTAGTGGGTGGTTGGGGGGTTTTGGGGTGAGTACTAGTTTTAAGAAACCTTTGTTTGAGAATAGATGAGCGGATTGGTACTATATATTTCCTTACTAATTTTAATATCTTACAATGGACTTCCGCAAAGTCACGCCTGAATCAATCCAATATACTTTTTGATTGTAAATACATACATATTATACACCCGAGATAAATATTTGCAGGTCATACAAACATTTATCCCGCGGCGGGGATCGAACCCGCAACCTTCTGCGTCACAGACGAGCTTTCGCCCACAGTGCCATAGGATCGACCGTAGATTTTGGTCAATATAATGATTCCAGCTTCATGAGCCAATTATACCTTACCATTCAAACCTACGATTTAAGTATCACTTGACCAACTCTGTAACTGATTTTGATGATTGGTTAGTGTCACCTATAGTCTTTTTCACGCCGGAACGTATGCAAGACACATTGAACGTGTTTCGTTTCACGTTGTGTAGCTCACAACAATTTTGAAACAAATAAATCAAGAAAAAAAATTAAACGATAAAACAAACAAAAAAAATGTTTTTGTCTTTTTCCTGTTTAATTATTTCATAAATTATCATAAACGAGCCATAAAATATAAATAAATAAACAATAAACATTTTCTAAAATACTCCGCCAATTAACAGTACTGAGTAAAATGGAACGTAATCTATAAGAGAGTGCAAAAATGAAAATCGAAACAATTGATGAATCGATAAGTAAAGAAATAATCGTTGGTTTAGTAATTTTGTCTATGAATGAACCTTGTAATCGATTGAGATGAATTGATAGTAGTGAAACAAAAATCGATTTTGATAATCTCGATTAAACTTTAGGACATTACTATTAGACTGATTTTGACATTATCTCGAAGTGTCTTGCATACGTTCCGGCGTGAAAAAGACTATAGCCAAAAAAGACTTTTCATTTGTCAATGTTTACCTATGATGGGCCCTATAAGCACCACGAGCACCCCTTTGCTGACCATGTGCAGTCCGAAGGCGGCGGGCAGCTTCTCCAGCGGACAGTACTCCGATATAGTGAGCGTGAAGTTGGAGAGGCACATGCCGCGGAAGAAGCCGCAGATTGATAGCCATATCATCAGAGGCACCCATTCTGACTGTTCAGCAAGAACTGAAAATAAAAATAGATACATTTCGGTGTGTTTGTTTGATCTATTTTGGTGTTTTCCGCATACAATTTTGTGTTGTTTTAATGGAAATAAATGAATTGAATTGAATTGAAAATACGCATTGAAATCGGTTTTCTTTTTAGAACGAAAAAAGGCCGCCTTAAGGCCTCCGTCGTGGATTAACGACTTGATTAGCCGGGACCGACAATTTAAAGTGCCCTCCAACGCACGAAAAACGTACAGGACATTTTTGGGTATTAACTTTGACATAGTTTTAAAAATGTTGTCTACTAACTGTCCTCGTGGTGTTATCCGCGGTTCCTTGAAAACTTCACTTTCTCGGGATAAAAAAGTCAGTAAGTTCGTATGAGTCGGTGGCCAACTCTGGTGACGGAGTTTTTAGGCCGCCTAAAGGCCTCCGTCATGGCTTAAAAATATAGCCTATGTTCATCAGGGATAATGCAGGATTCTAATGGTGAAAGAATTTTTCATATCGGTCCAGTAGTTTCCGAGCTTATTCAAATCAAACAAACAAATCTTTCCTCTTTATAATATTACTAGCTACGCTCCCGCGGTGTGACCGGCGGTCCCTTGGGATTTTTCGGGATAAAAAGTAACCTATGTCCTTTCCTGGGATACAACCTTTATCCATGCCAATTTTCAGCTTAATCTGTTAAGTGGTTTGGGCGTGAGAAGGTAACAAACAGACAGACAGATAAACAGACAGACAGAGTTACTTTCACATTTATAATATTAGTATGGATTAGTGTAGAGGTAACTTAGAACTTACCAGATCTCGTGGCAGCTAGGAAGAAAGCAGACACAAAGAATATCATCTTCTTAGAGATGGTAGTCCGGTCGAATATGGGAGGCAGGATCAGCCGCACCAATATATCCGTGATCGCTGTCATTGATAAACAGAAGGCTGTGTCGTTCATATTGTATCCGAGACTTCGGATGAAGAATGGTGTTAACATCCTGTAAGAGAATGAAAAAAAAAATGAAAATGAAAAAATATTTATTGCAGTAAAACAAGTTATAAAGGTTACATAGAGAAAGATTAACAAAGAAAAGACTTATTTTACAGATATAGAATACTTATTTGTAAATTATCTGTCAGCTTCCTCACCAGGCACAGCCTGTATCGAAGAAGCTAAAGAGAAAAATAATCGTAATTGTAATGTGATTCAATCACACTTCAATCAAACAAATGTGGACTGCCGGCTAATTTTCATTCTCTTTCGAGTTTCAGTTCTTCAGTTTGCAAAGTCGAACTGAAACTCGAAAGAGAATGAAAATTAGCACAGAATGTATACAATACAATATATCTTTACAAAACATAAAATAAAATAAACAATAACAAAAAAAAATTGGTTGTCTGTAAAGTCGGTTTACTGACGATAGTTGAACGTGACAACGTTTGTTTTTTTTTTTTTTGACTTTGACTTTGGCTTCGGCTTCGGCATCGGCTTCGGCTACGGCTTCGGCTTCGGCTTCGGCTTCGGCTTCGGCTTCGGCTTCGGCTTCGGCTTCGGCTTCGACTTTGACTCGGTTTACTGACGATAGTTGAACGTGACAACGTTTGTGCTTCTTTGTCGCTCGTTCCGCGCTCTCGCTTGCACTTCAAGCCTTACATGGAACGCCTCAGAGCGAGGTAACGTCGCATTTTTTCGTGCGTGCAGCCGGCTCCATCGAATTATAAGACGTAGTCACGTCAAAAGGTAAATGAATTACAATGGTCGGCCTTATCACTAATAGCGCTAATAAAACACTGTACTACTTAACCCTTTTTCTCGGTTATTATGGATGTTAAAGGAGAATGGGCATCCCCGCCCAAATCAAAAAACTATCGCCCGCAGAGTGGGCGTATGGTGGAATGGGTAGACCTTCAAAAACACTCAATTTCATTGTATGACAGCTAAAAAATCCATCCTACAGAAATCGAGATATTTGCAGTTAAAGGTGGTGACTTTTACCATCATCTTTTTTAACTTACAGGCTTCCCGCAGATAAGCCACTATGGGCATTCGATAGAACTTTAGAAGCACTACATTTCATTGTATGACAGCTAAAAAATCCATCCTGCAGAAATCGAGTTATTTGCAGTTAAAGGTGGTGACCATCATGTTTTTTGACTTACAGGCTTCCCTCAGATAAGCCACTATGGGCATTCGATAGAACTTTAGAAGCACTACATTTCATTGTATGACAGCTAAAAAATCCATCCTGCAGAAGTCGAGATATTTGCAGTTAAAGGTGGTGACTTTTACCATCATCTTTTTTAACTTACAGGCTTCCCGCAGATAAGCCACTATGGGCATTCGATAGAACTTTAAAAGCACTACATTTCATTGTATGACAGCTAAAAAATCCATCCAGCAGAAATCGAGTTATTTGCAGCTAAAGGTGGTGACCATCATGTTTTTTGACTAACAGACTTCCCGCAGATAAGCCACTATGGGCATTCGATAGAACTTTAGAAGCACTACATTTCATTGTATGACAGCTAAAAAATCCATCCTGCAGAAATCGAGTTATTTGCAGTTAAAGGTGGTGACCATCATGTTTTTTGACTTACAGGCTTCCCGCAGATAAGCCACTATGGGCATTCGATAGAACTTTAGAAGCACTACATTTCATTGTATGACAGCTAAAAAATCCATCCTGCAGAAATCGAGTTATTTGCAGTTAAAGGTGGTGACCATCATGTTTTTTGACTTACAGGCTTCCCGCAGATAAGCCACTATAGGCATTCGATAGAACTTTAGAAGCACTACATTTCATTGTATGACAGCTAAAAAATCCATCCTGCAGAAATTGAGATATTTGCAGTTAAATGTGGTGACTTTTACCATCATCTTTTTTAACTTACAGGCTTCCCGCAGATAAGCCACTATGGGCATTCGAATGTCATGGCATGGTAAAAGTCACCACATGTGTGTGTAGTGTTTTAGAAGGTCTACCCATTCCACTATACGTCCACTCTGCGGGCGATCGTTTTTTGACTTGGGCGGCGCTTCATACATGCCTGCCCGTTCTCCTTAATTAATTTTTTTAGAAAATCAAAGTTTAATAGATTTTATTACATTTATTTAATAAAATATGTCGCCAAGGATCAGCATTGGCTTTTATAAAAACAAATTCTTACCTAAACTGTAGTTCCCCGCTCCAAAACAGCGACAGTCCAAGCAGTAGGTTCAGAAAAGACCAGTCCTTTAACAAATCCAGATCCATCATATCAATGAACTTTCGCACAAAGCTTTTAGGTTTCTCCTCTTTCTCTGGTTCGGATTTCTTGATCGCCTTCATTTGCAACGCGCCTTCGTCTGCTGTCTGAAATAATCATTGTATGGATTTTTTATTGTTGCGTTTAAAAGGTCGGTATCATTTTAGAAATCACCAGAGTTTGCTACTAAATCTAGCCATTAAATGGCTAATAAAAAATATGTGGAGATGACAGTAAAAATTCTCGTCGCTCAAACTGAAGAGTGACTGAAGCTGCTTGATCAGATCGTCAAGCCTCAGCTGCTCGATCGTATTGATCAGACTGTCGAGCTGCTACCCGTATAGTTTTGAATAAACTCTAACACTGACTTGTGACTGGCGCTGCTTGATCAAGCTGCTTGATCTATCTCCTATTCAAACATACGTCGAGGTTAAGTTGCAGATAGGTGCCCGTGAAGTCTTTAATGGATATGTTTGAGATGACGGACACTTTCCTCCGTCTTTTCTCGTTTAGACAGACAAATAACTGACGCTGCTTGATCTATCTCCCATTCATACGTACGTCGAGTGCCCGTAAAGTCCATATTGGATATATTGGATATGACTGACACTTTTCTCGCTCAAACTGACGAGTGACTGATGCTGCTTGATCAAAATGCTTGATCTATCTACTAAACATACGTTCAACGAGGTAAAGCTGTTGATAGCTGCCCGTGAAGTCCTTATTGGATATTATATTGGATATGACTGACACTTTTCTCGCTCAAACTGATGAGTGACTGATGCTGCTTGATCAAACTGCTTGATCTATCTACTAAGCATACGTACGTCGAGATAGAGCTGCAGATAACTGCCCGTGAAGTCCATATTAGATATATTGGAGATGACGGACACTTTCCTTCGTCTTGCCGCCTCGCTAACACTTCCGCTTGACGTCACTCTAGGCATGGCTGCTACAGACGCTGCTGTTGTTAATCCTGAGGAATATGAAATAAGTTTTATTTTGAGCCTAGGGAACAGAGTCTCTAATTAAATAAGCCTTCATAGATTTAGGCTGTGTCCCCAGTAGGCAAACTGTTAGCGGCCGACTGAGTTTGCGGCGTATCGATTTAGTACGCCCTTCCATATATTTGAAATGGAGTGTCCACAGTTTGCTAGTTTTGCGCTCACTGTACGCAGTTTGCAGCGTTACGCGCGCCGACTATCTCAGTGAGCGGCCGACTCCCACCAAAACCGGTTCCGGTACGAAAATTGATCTTAGTTTGCAGCTAACTCAAATTTCAGTTCGCCACAAATTTGCGGCTCACTCAGTTGGCCGCTAACAGTTTGCCTACTGGGGACACAGCCTTAAGTCTCTCATTTTAGACTAGGCTATCGGTACCTCTCACGTGATAACAACATAGCACGGTAGCAACCCGGATACTAGACAAATAGGTATTTGCAAATTACTCTGACTACCGAGACTCTTGTCTGAGAGAACTTCTATCGTGCCTTGGGGATCGTAATGCTATTTTGATTCTACGTAGGTTAGTCGCCAGAGGTGTTTCCAGACCGATACGACTTAGGCACCTTCAAGAAAAGAGCCTATTCCTACCTCAAAGGCCGGCAACGCATCTGCAGTGCCTCTTGATGCTGCAGGTTGTCTGTTTGCGGACCGATACGACTTAGGCACCTTCAAGAAAAGAGCCTATTCCTACCTCAAAGTCCGGCAACGCATCTGCAGTGCCTCTTGATGCTGCAGTTGTCTGTGGGCGGTGGCAATCACTTACCATCAGGTGTGCCACTTGCTCGTTGACCCCCTCTTCCATAAAAAAAATACTCCCATACTACGAGCCATACTATATGAGCTTCCCCACTGAAGCATGAGCATTTCGTTTTAAGATTGATCACCTTAATAGCTAAGTCCCAATCCGTGTTTGTTGCCCTGGTTCTTCACGGGTATCTATACTAATATTATAAAGAGGAAAGATTTGTTTGTTTGTTTGTATGTATGTTTGTTTGTTTGAAATGAATAGGCTCCGAAACTACTGGACCGATGTGAAAAATTATTTCATCAATAGAATCCCACATTATCCCCGATGAACATAGGCTATATTTTATCCCGGGGAAGTGAAGTTTTCCCGAGGGATCGCGGGTAACACCGCGGCGGACAGCTAGTATTCAATAATGCCCTTGGTCCGTTGAATATAAAATTTTTAGGGAGGTTAGTGGGTGGTTGGGTGGTTTTGGGGTGAGTATTAGTTTTAAACCTTTGTTTGAGAATAAATTAGCGGATTGGTACTATATATTTCCTTACTATTTTTAATATCTTATAAAAATTTTCTCTTACCATATAACTTAGGGTTTCCAAAGTCCTGCAGTGGTTTGTCACACGTCTTCGCCCGCGGCAAACCAATTGTACGGACAGACGGATGGTTCATATTAGTATGTGACCTTTGTGTAGTTAGTTTAGACAGGGGATGTTTCACAAGGGGGTTGATTTCGAACTTATCCTCTGCTTCTTCATCACTCTCTAAAATACACTCCATTTCCTGTAAATAAAAATATGCAATGGAATAATTAAAGCATTTTTGGACATTTCATTTTTCTTAACAGAAATACAATTGAAGATGGCGATAAGAGGACCTGTCACATATGAAATGCAATTTTCAAACGTCTCTTCTCTTTGGACGTGCCTCAGACTAGACCATTAGATCTCTTCAAATAATTTTGAATGGCATAATCTATAAGAATGTTCGCCTAAACTAGGGGAAATAGTAGATGTTTTTTCTGTATAAGTAATGTATTATTGTATTTGGACGTGCCTCAGACCACACTATTCTATCTATTCAGCCCGGTTGCACCTACTGCTGATTCTCTCTATAACGCCACTCTCTTCGGTCCTGTGCAGTCCTTTCCCACGCTTTCCCAGCTACATTAACGATGTCACCTGCCCTTGTGCATTTGTGCCTTTGTGCATCTCTGGGCCACCACAGATCTCTCTCTACACCATAAGATCTCTTCAAATAATATTGAATGGCATCTATAAGAATGTTCGCCTAACCTAGGGGAAACAGTAGATTTTTTTCCATTTGCTAAATCTATTGTCTCATTATGAGGGTAGTCCACTTTTTATAACACGGTTTAACGGGATATTTTAAAACAATATCATACCTTGACTGCTTGCATTTCGTAGTCAATCGGCACATCTATAAGATGCCTTTTCACCGGTTGAAGCAGACACGAACCTACGACTGCGTGGAACGCTAACGCTCCCAGAATTATTACTGTCCATCTGAAAATACATTGTTATTACAACATTTCTTTAAGCACAGGGTCGCATTTCCACCTGGAAGGAAACTTCCCCAGAAATGTCAGACAATCTGTCCAAAAGCAGTTTACAATATATCATAGAGCTTACAAGTGTAAGCTCAGTAGCTCATAGGATGTCACAAAACTCTCGTGACAGCATCAGCAAGCAATTATCTGTTCCGCCGCGACATTCGACTTTTGCATCACAACCAAGCGGCGATACTTGGTTGTAATGCAAAAGTCTATTCTCGCCACGCCAACAAGATTGTCAAGTCGGAAGAAACACATCTGGGTGTCTAATGCGGCCGCTTTGGGTGAATCATGTTATGTTTCATAAGCAGTTTTTTAACAAAACTGCTTATGACAGATAATATGATTCACCCAAAGCGGCCGGATTAGACCCCCTGTTGTCATGATACGATGACAGAAGATGTGTTTTTCCCTAGATAACACAAGCTTCGACTTACGAGTCTCGGGCCGAGTCTATTCGGTCGCCACTGTTTTGTTTTTAGAAGATCTTTATTAGACATAAAATATATAAACAAAAAGTACATACTTTTTGTTTTCGGTCGCCACTAATCGTCTCACTGTCTTTATTCCACTTTTATAGGGTCGGCACAATAGGTTTTTCTCTTCCTCTTTGGTCTATCAGCCCTCATCTCAACACCCCTTTCTTACCCACTCGGACGCCACCCGTCGTTTCTTACCCAAATAAACACGCAATCAGATCACACAGACATAAATTATACGACTTACAAAAGTACCACAATACGACTCACCTGAAGCCATACTCGCTGAGTAATAATTTGACTAGTTGCGGCATCACCATCAGACCGAACCCGGTGCCGGCCATAGACAAGCCGACAGCCTGCCCGCGCTTCTTAGAGAAGTAGTGGTTCAGAGACACGAACGAAGAGGAGGAGGCAAGACCTACTCCAAATCCTGAAACGTAACATCAAAGTCAAAAACCATTTAGTAGGACCGCTAGGATCACTTCTAATCTAATCTGTGTGTGTGGGGTCCATTGTAATTTGTTCCTATAATTATACTTAAGTGTCCTATGTAATTTAACAATGTTTATGAAATAAATTATCTTATTTATCTTATTTTAATCTTATCAGTCAGGTTGCTCCCCCTGCTGCCTATAGGCCTCTAACGCCACTCTGTTCGGTCCTGTGCAGTCCTTTCTCACGCTTATACATATAATAGTAATATGTACCCGTATGTATAACTTAGTGATAAGCAAACTAAACAAATTAGAATTGTAGTTTAAAACGATAGGATAGTGAAAAAAATAATTATTATAGAAATTAAGAAAATTATTATAGCAATGTACTTTAAGGATACGTTCGAGTGTTATCATGGTCGTGTTGTTCCGTGCAGAGTGCGGGCACGGAGCGCGTGGGCGTGTGCGGAGCCGATAGCTATCATATTATTACCATGAACAACTAAAATTTCGGCTTAATTTGGGATTAGTTAGACCTATATTCTTAAAAAAGATCCTTAGTTATAATCAAGATTTGTTGGATGCCCTAAAATAAATAAAAACTTGGGACCATAAAGAGCATTACACGATACAATTTTGCCGATAACCTTTTACACGTAAAAAAAATTGATTAGTTTGAAAATGCTTCCATTTAAATGTTATTTAAGCTAATGTTTAAATAAGAACATATAGTGCCTGGAAACAGGAGTTCATATTAACCTCTCTGGTTCACTTTGCCTTTGATAATACGGCAATCCAACTTTATTTTGCACGCTGGAATTTTCAACGTAGGGCTTGAAAAGACGGGTTATTGAAATCAAATAGATAAGCAGCCATACTTTGCACAATCACTGTAGATATTTACACTTATCATAGATAGCTACGATAGCGGAGTACCCTTCAATTGATCGTTTATGATAGCTATACATAAGTTAGATATCGATGTAGATAACTTCGTGTATAATTTTAGATCAAAGAACTCGCAAATTAGGAAATCAGATATGAGCAAACCAATAATCTAATTCAAATTATTTTGATAAACTCCATTAGTGATAGATATCTACTCATTGTGAAAACCGTATATAATTTTACAGTACTGATGGTTAAAGGTGGTGCCAGTAGCTCAAATGAGCTGAATTAAATGAAGCCTTTAAGAGGAGCTCCATAACTAAAATTAGAATGAATTCGCTCTTTTTAAATTTGTAAACGAATGTCCTATGCACAATTTATTTGAGGGAATGTTCAATATTCTTTGGCCAATCTTGATCGTTTTTTTGTCCTGTACAAACAAGCCGAAATTTTACGAGTGCTAAAAGTCACTTACCTCCTAAAATACTGTAAGTAGCAAGGATATGCGCCATGCTATTCGCCGGCGCCGTCAGAAGCAACCCCAGCGCGCATATCGTAGACCCCACCAAACAGACTTTCCGGTACGAGAAGGTCTTTATGACCGGCCCCACGAAGAAACCGGAGAAGTTGACCACGGAGTCGAGGGTACTGGCGATGACGGACGCGCCTGTCGTCTTCACCCCTAGGTCGTCTAGTAAGTCTTTGAAGAGAAGCCCGAATGATGGCTCCAAGGAACGTGTAGAAAACTGAAATAGGAGAGAATGAGTCATACCAGAACCCAATATTCCAGCAATATTTTATGGGAATTTTTGGGTTTCATTAGAATATGTAACCAAGCATTTTTTTTTGTTTGGATCGATGGTATTGCTAAGATTCATCCTTTGAACAACTAGAAAATGTTTTTTGTTCAACTAATAAAATGTTTACTGCAAGTCACTATAAGTTTGTTGATGGAATTTATCCTATTACGGGTTTATTACTTGGAAATAAATCAGTTGACCGCATGCCCCATTAAAGAACAAATGCACCGCGTTAGCCTTGAGCTGCTATAGGAATACAAATGGTTCTGAAAATTGGTCTCCGGAGATCACAAACAAGACATCTAGAAGTAGTGAGTGTTGGATTGTTTGTTTCCTTATAATATGACGTGCCAGACCCCTAGTCTCTTTTAAAGTATCTTGAACTCTCTATAGATCGTATGTCTAGCGTGCCATGGGGATACAGAAGTAACCCTGTTATTTTTCGGACGGTTTTGTCCTCGAACAAGTCAAAGTCAAAACGCATTATTCAATCGGACCGCTGGGATCAAAAGTCAAAAGTCAAAAAGCATTTATTCAGTAGGACCGCTGGGATCACTTTGAAACGTCTTAAAACTAGGTGGTTCTACTCCTGTTCTTTCGCGGCCAATACCGAGAAGAACTAGCTAGGGCACGTGTGACGAATCTCCATAGACTAAATAACTATAGTTTAACTGGTACCTACTCCGAGATTGATAGCATTTGCCTTGTGTGCTCGCCAAAACAAATACTGTGACGTTAAGAAGTCGGAACTAAAACTAGCAACGTAAAGTTCCAGACAATACGTATTCTTTGAATAAGAATCAATATTAATGCCGAAATGCAAGAAGGACGCCGTTTTAGTCTACTGTGAGGCGCTAACCACAACCACTTGGTATGGTAATACAATTTCATGGTATGATAAAAACTTTTCAGGGTACGAGACTCGAGTCGAGACGTTATCATTGTACAGTCGAGACGGGATAAAATCAGTGAAGTGTGTACTACTGAGCTCGGACAGCCTTGGAAGACCTTGACCCGAAAACGTGTTGATAGAAAGACAAAAATACAATTTTACCATCTCATTTTTTACAATTGGTTGATTTTTCGTTGTGTAGTCCGAAACACGTAGCATCTAAAGGTTTTCCACAATCTAGACTAGACAGCTTTGAATTTCCTTTGAAGGAAATGACATTGGGTGCACGTACAAAACCCGTATCACAACCTCGCAAGTAGGTGTAGGCATACCAAGCTGTCTAGTCTGTCGAGCGGCTATGACATAGATATATTACAATAGAAAAGGAGATAAAATACTCGCTACGAGTAGAAATCCTCATGAGGGTCGTGACCTCCTTTAGGAGTAGAAATACTTGGTAAATAATGTACGAACGTCTTTGATTTCCATGATATGCCTACGCAATTACATTTTTGAACACTTGACTTTGGAACACGAGGACATATTAAAAAAGATTGAAGATAATTCTTTAGTATTTGTGTAAATAAAAAAATACATAAAGGAGGTAATGATCAACTCACAAACGCATTTAGTAAAGATCATGGATATAATGCCTCCTCATTTTTCTAGTGATGAGTTACAATCAATTATTTTGCAACTCATCGGTTGAGAGCCGACCAATACTTCCCCGGTTAGTATCCGTCATTCGATAATGTTTTAACTCGGAGATATTTTCGATGACATCATTGTTTCTATGTATTTGCCTCCTTCAAACTTTATCATTATCAGATGACCACAATTCGTTTGAGAATCATTACAAAGTAACATAATAAGGTCATTGCATGTTGCAGCGATGCAAACAAAGAAACAATCTAGTTACCTACACAGATATAAATGAAAACGAAATTGCTTGTAATACGAAATTGACTGAAACTAAAGTATTCAGAAGAGTATTGTAGGAAATACTTTTGAAAACCACGTTTATTTATTTATCAGACATTGTTACTTTGAGATTTCCTCTCGTATGAAATTGTGCTGTCAAGAGTTACATACTTTGACTCATCTGAATGACAGCCAATTTAGACCAGCTTGGCTAAGACTGGTTTCCCTCGGACGAACTGACTCTCGGTTGGTGTAAGCCTCAGAATCAATGTTTATTGAATTCTGTTCAAAGAAGCATTATGCTGCCTACGAGTCACTCTTATGATAGCATCCAGCAGCCTTATTGTCTAGCTTGAAATCCATTCCCAGTTATCATCCCAATTGAGCTCAACCAATCACACCATTCGAAAATGACGAGTTTTGTCATTTGCGTGTTATGTGATTGGCCCATAATTCAAACTTCAGCGGAATGCATTCGGATCGGAATAGGTCAGCTGTTCAACCGACCGCAACCAATCACAGTGCAAGAAACGTAAGTTTTGGATCAATTCCTGCACTGTGATTGGTGTGGTCGGTTGAACAGCTGACCGATCCCGACCCGAATGCATTCCGCTGAAGTCTGAATCACTAGGCAGGTCTCTACGTGAGTGGCTACAGAGTTCTGATCATCATTCATCATCATTTGCCTGCCCTTATCCCGCTTATGCGGGGTCGGCACAACATGTTCTCTTCTTCCACTCTCCCCTATCACTCGTCATCTTCGTATTCACTCCCTTCTTACCCATATCTTCTTTCACACAATCCATCCATCTTTTCTTTGGTCTACCTCTACTCACATATCCATCCACATTCATTTCCATAACCCTTTTAGTTACATGAGTTTCATCCCTCCGCATTACATGCCCATACCACGCTAACCTATTGCTCCTCAATTTCTGATGTTAACTTAATATTCTAATAGGCTGACAACCACACTGACTACTCTCAAATGTAAAAGACAATTCTAAGATTTATGATAGATTAGAATTGTCTTTTAAAAAACTAGCGCAATGTACGGGTAGAAGTCACTTTCACCCCTAAAACCTGTTTATGCGCAAAAGTATATGCGTTACATGACTTTCTAACTTTTGACTGTTAGTGGAAGGCATGAGTCACTTTAAATGCAGTACGGTTGAAATAACTGTTTCCGTTTCACATCCTCCTATCATAAAGTAAATAGAACATAAAATAAATAATGCAATAAGTTTTTATAATAAGATACTACATACTTTACTTTTCCGGAAAAGTGTAGCCTGTGGCTATGACATGTGCTATTCAGTATATAAATAAATAAATATAATGCTGGACATTTCACACAGCATCATCTAGCCGCAAACTAAGCAAACCTTGTACTATGGGAACCAGATAACTTATTTGTTTGTAAATACATACATATTATAAATAGAAACACCCAGACCCGAGATAAATATTTGCAGATTATACTTACAAACATTTATCCCGCCGCGGGGATCGAACCCGCAACCTTCTGCGTCCCAAGCGGGCTTTCACCATAGAACACCACACACGCCACGAATATGATTACAATCTTTATCTGTCAGAAAAATATTCATACATCTTCACAAATTTAGGGGTAATGAAGCGCTCGTGGTCGTACTTGAGATCGTCGAAGTTAAGCAACGTTCGAAACGGTCTGTAAGTGGATAGGTGACCGCCAGAGGCATTTTCATCTGAGCGCTTCCGTGCGGCGGGCACGTAAAATTGTCGGTCTCGGCTATTTGGCGGCCTAAAACGAGAGTTGGCCACTGACTCATACGAACTTACTTTTGCTATAATATTAGTAGGATTGCCCAGAATTGAGACAAAATAAGTTGATTAAAAAAATAATATAGAATTGCCATTATGTATCCATCAGATTAAAGTTATTTTCATTGATAAATGCTCTAAAACGAATGAAGTTAACCGACTGAATCATCAAACAAAACAATGTAGGAATCAACAATCAACGTTATTCTGTTATCGACTCTACTTCAATGAACTCAATGCAAATTATAATCATGCCAGCTGTTTCAAGCACCGTTTGATCTAAATCTAATAGTTTTTGTTTTTAGTAAACAGGGTCACGACTGTATCCCCAAGGCGCGGTAGACATTCTCTGAGATCTTTATATTCCAGATCCTTTGAAGATGTCTAAGGGGGTAGTCAGAGGCATGTACAAATACAGATTTGATACATACCCACATCTTCCAGAAGTTAGTATTCCACACGTGACAGGTTGCAAGCCCATCGCCGCCTATAAGAATACTAACTGGTTTCCTCACGATGTTTTCCTTCACCGTTCAGAGCTCGTGTTAAAGCGCGTATAAATTTTACAAAACGCAAAATCCATTGATGCACGGCCGGGATTCGATCCCACGACCTTCGGATTGAAAGTCGAGGTACAACCCCATTCGGCCATCAATTAATTTTAGTGCCCGAAATTAATAAGAATAATATACAATAATAATATAAGGTACACATTCTTTTACTATTTTACAAGGTAAGACAGTTTCTATGTCATTTTATAGTTACAGTAGCTGGCCGCCGCGGTGTTACCCGCGATCCCTCGGGAAAACTTCACTTCCACGGGATAAAATATAGCCTATGTTCATCGGGGATAATGTAAGATTCTCTTGGTGAAATAATTTTGTAGTTTCGGAGCCTATTCATTTCAAACATACAAACAAATCTTTCCTCTTTATAATATTAAGTAAAGATGTAAAACTGTACCCTCCGTGCTAGAAAAATTATGTGTTACATTAGGAATCTAAATAAAATAGTACGTAAAACCGGAATAAAAATCTATAAAACATTTAAAATAGTGCGCGCACGTTGAATAATGTTATTGTAGTCGTATATTTTAACTGTAAGTTATTCGAGAAATCGATGTTGCAACAAAATTATGCTGAGTTAGAAGTCGCGTCCTACTCGTTATGTTTGTATGAATGTTTATGTATGTCAGGAATCATGTGACTGTTGGGCAATTGTTGAATGGGAACGATGGGCATCTCTAACAACCAAGATAAATCCTCTTATGGTCTATTAATATTTTAAAAGCGAAAGCCGTGTTGGCCGAATGGAGTTGTACCTCGACTTTCGATCCGAAGGTCGTGGGATCGAATCCCGGCCGTGCATCAATGGATTTTGCGTTTCGTAAAATTAATATGCGCTTTAACACGAGCTCTGAACGGTGAAGGAAAACATCGTGAGGAAACCAGTTAGTATTCTTAGGCGGCGATGGGCTTGCAACCTGTCACGTATGGAATACTAACTTCTGCAAGATGTGGGCATGTATCAATTATGTATTTGTACATGCCTCTGACTACTCCCTTAGACATCTTCAAAGGATCTGGAATATAAAGATCTGAGAGAATGTCTACCGCGCCTTGGGGATACAGTCGTGCGTGACCCTGTTTACGTTTTTAAAAGCGAAAGATTGTGAGGATGATTGTGATAGATGTATTAGTAAGTAAGTAAGTTCGTATGAGTCAGTGGCCAACTCTGGTGACGGAGTTTTTAGGCTGCCTTAAGGCCTCCGTCATGGTGGCGTAACGACTTAAATAGCCGGGACCGACAATTTAACGTGCCCTCCGAAGCACAGAAGCGCTCAGATGAAAATGCCACTGGCGGTCACCCATCCACTTACAGACCATTTCGAACGTTGCTTAACTTCGACGATCTATCAAGAACGACTAAGCAAGCACGACCACGAGCGCTTAGTGGTAACGTAGAGTCAATGTGGATTAATCTTGGAATGACCAAGTTCGTGGTCTTTTATCTGCATCGAAGGGTATGGATTCGAATCCCAGCCTTGCATCAGTGGAGTAGTATTTCGTTTTTTTTTTGCAAAATAGAGTGAGATCGGTAAGAAGCATTGTAGTAGGCGGCGCTAGGCTTGCAACCTGTCACGTATGACATGCAATCATAAACAACGTTGTTTACTAACAAAAGTAATACTAGTACTTTATTCTGCTGCGTACTAGTTCCAGAAAACAAAAGGTGCTTAAAAAGCATCACTGTCCAATGTCACATACTTCAATCATGTCACGTTCAGCTAAGCTAGCGAATTCAATTGCTAATACTATCTAACTCTAGACGTAACTAAGTTCGTACACAAGGGCCAACTCTGGTGCCGAAGTGCCAATAATAATAAAAATTGTCCAAGTACCTAGATTTAAAAGACGAAATCACTAGAATGTGGCGATTGGAAAAGGTATCAATAGTCCCTATTGTTTTATCTTCAACGGGTGTAATACCCAAACAGTTGTTCCAGTCTCTCAATATCCTAGATTTACCTTTTTTTTTTTTTATAACGTCAGAAAATCCATTATGGATACCCGACCGCCGTGGGGACAGCGGAAGGATTATGTCGGACTCTCACCGACTAAAAACTGACGCGTGGCCGGCCTGCATGCTTGTCGAGGGGCTCCGCGATCTCCTATCCTAGATTTACCTAAGCACACATTTGCCTTAATGCAGAAGTCCGTTATTTTAAATACCTGCAGGATTGTTAGGAAGTTTTTGCAAACCGATCTGTCACCTGAAATGCAACTCTCTAACTCAAATATACCCATACAAACCCCTGAGGTGCACTTGGCTTAGGCCCGTGCTCCTTGGGTAAATTTACAAGCTCTGTAGAGCTGAGTCGATATAATTCGTAACCAAAAATAATATTATTTTTTAAAGATGATTCGATCATCTGGCTATTTCAAGTCAACAAAAATACTTTATGAATTTGAGAGCTTGCTTGCTTGGAAATTTCCAATGTTTTTGTGCAATGAAGGATATTATTGTGGCGTAAATCTTAATTACTCTGAAGAAGCCTTGTATAAATTGTATGGGGTTGAAAAGGTCAGTGAATTTCACTAGTACATCACATGAAATTTTCCCTTTAGAAGTAGGTATAATAGAATTAGGTAAGTACTATAGTATAGGTAGGTAGGTATCTTATTTTAAACATTTTGTCAAAGTAATCGAAATCGACATCTTCGAACTGAGAGAATGTCTACTGCACCTTGGGTCAAGATTTTTTGACAATTATGTACTTATAACGGATAATTATTTTACTAATTAGTTGAGTCAGAGGTCAATAATTTTTTTTTAAATGCCAACATGTTAATTACACATTCGTTTTCTTAAAAAGTACGCTAACTTGTTATCAAGGACGCGATATCAATCGGGCTAACAATAGTCTACGTAAGGCTTCACAGCATTGGCATTGGTTTGCTATTTCGAAGACAGTTCTTAGTTCTTACAATATCGGAAAGTAAAGCCTAGATATTTTAAGTAGTGGCCACGGGAGGGATTAGAAACGTCTGTAAGTTGTCTACCAGCTAGATGGGTCGATGACACTGTAAATTTACACAGATACGTCTGAAATGGATAGCTATGTCCAGCAGTGGAGTGAGATAATAACAATGAGGTTGCATAATGATGATTTTAGGTATAAAAAAAAACATTTCGATAAAAATGACATTTTTGATCTAAAAAGCTACAAAAATCTTGAATCAATCTGGATATGAAAAGCAGATATTCGGACAACAGAACAAAATAGTAAACCTATCTTCAATCGTGATTGCCATGTTATTGTGTAGTTCGATGACCCTTGCAAAACGAATTACATAGTTACAACCTTACAGGAGACATGCATGATTACTCACACACACTAAAGTATTTGAATAAATTATTATCTAGCCATGTCTGCTTCTAGTTTAGCATGTGTAGTGTTTTACAAATCAACTTTACGATTGTGAATTGTAATTTGATTGTTCTTTATTTGGAAAAGCAGTCGGCAAACTAGGTAGCCTTGAAAAATGTATACGAGGTACAGAAATATCAGCTAGAATTGAATTTGCTCTACAGCTAAGATTACACCCACATGGCGGGATAACAAGGTGACATGAACAAAGCAACCAAATACAATATTTATCAGTTATTTTGCGAATCCAAGGATTTCAGAAATAGAACAGAATACTTTTAAAAATATAAGGACCCTGAGGAACATTCAATTTGTTAACACAAGAAAACATTTTTTGTTTACTTATTTAAAACAGCTTACTCCATACTAAAAGTGGTATGGACCCAGAACCAATATTTGCAGAACATACACACATTTGAATCGTCGAGTGGTTTGTACTGTTTGAAGCATTTCAAACCAATTGTCGACAACAGCAAGGAATCGCAATGGCTGTTTTGGTTTTTTAAGTTTGTATTTGTTTCAATTCAAAGCCTGGGATCAAACACCAAAGCCAATCAGAATCTAGCAGACATTTAAATTATGAAGATAAGTTCATATTAGGTACTCACATTAACTAAACTGACTCCAAGACAGACCATCCAAGCCCAGCCACCGTCAGGAGCGACCTTCCGCGTCGCCGGCATCTTCACATCTGGACCTTTGCTCTTCTCCACCGTCATTTTCAGCCTTTGTCACCTCAATGTCTGAAACAACACAAATAGTAATGAATTCTTGCTTTTAGAATTCATTATAAACAACCTATTGTGCCTCTACAATTATAATTTGTATCTATATCTACTTATGATGAAGGGAGAATTACCCCTATCGCTTAAACGCAAGTTAATGGACGTATGCATCCTCCCCGTTCTCACGTATGGTGCGCAAACTTGGTCCTTGACTAACATTCTCAAGTCCAAGCTCAAAGTTTGCCAACGGGCAATGGAGCGTAGCATCCTAGGTGTCAAACTGACGGACAGAGTCCGAAACACCGAACTACGCTCCAAAACTAAAATTGTTGATGTAGCTTCCAAGGCCGCTACGCTGAAATGGAATTGGGCCGGGCACGTCTGCCGCATGCCAGGTGAGCTGTGGGCGAAGGTAGCCACCGAGTGGCGCCCTGACCCAGCGAGAAGGCGACGCGGCAGACCAAAACGGAGATGGCGAGACGAGCTCGACCAGTTTCTGACGGAATGGAGGGATGTTGCTGGGGACCGAGATGTCTGGAGGGAGTGGGGGGAGGCCTTTGCCCAGCAGTGGGACAGTAACGGCTGAAAATAAAAATAAAATAAATCTATATCTACTTATATCTAAGCAAAACACAATATCTCGACACTTTCATGGTAACCGAGGAGAGATTCAAAATTATAGTAAAATCTTTGTAAGTTGTATTATAAGTTTAATATTACTACAGGCTGAAGTGTACCTATACAAATTACAAATATAAGCGTGAGACCATCATCATTTGCCTGCCGTTATCCCGCTTATGCGGGGTCGGCACAACATGTTCCTCATCCACTCTCCCCTATCACAAGCGTGAGACCATATCATGCATAATTTTAAGTAGATTATGATATCTTTAAAATGGGTAGAGTGAGTGAATGGATCATTTTTCGATGTATTATTTTTATTAAATGTTCTTCTCAAAATGTTCTTTGGTCAAGTGTCCTAAAGATCGTATCTTACTTTACATTCTCATTAGGTACCAATTCGTTGTTCATAAGGAATGTGCAAGCAAAGGCGCGCTTGCGCAATTCTTCATGCGTAATCAAATATAGAATCTCGCATGCGAGTTACTCAATGCATGCTAGAATTAAAAACTTCATTGACGTCATAATTTTCACGCTTGACTAATTGCCCATTCCGAGAGCTCGTGACAATATCGATCTGAAGAACACAGACGTCCGTCGTCCATCCCAACATGTTGCGTTATCACAATGATAGCGTTGTTTTGATTCCGACAACGCCGGCACAGACCAATGGTGCACGAGTAAGATAGAAGATGGGAGGTCATGTGCGTAAGAAAAAGACAGGTTATCGTGGTGCATGCAGACAACACGTGCTCAGAGTCTGCCGGTACCACGTGCGGCTTTACTTGACGACCGGTTTAACTAAAAAACGACGAGCTCCCCAACGCAGCGAGAGTCGCGTGATTGTTGTACTCGCGAATTGTTCTAGAGCTAGCACTGATGCAAGATGTGAGTTAACAAAATAGTTTTGATTTAAGCTTTGGCTGTAAATTCGGTCATCGGCCGCTTTTAAGACGATGCTTTTTTGATCATTTTTATCTTTTCGAAGAGCACGGGCAGCTTACACGACAAGGAAATCCATGACAATTCATAGAATAGTTTGTTATTCAATATTTTATTTTGATGATTTTGGTAACTCTTGGTTTCAAACCGTTCCCGATTCAAACATTCGTATCTCCAGCAATGATTGACAATATAAATGTTAACTTGGTGAATAATATGGCTTATTCCCAGAGGTTAATGATTCTATTGTTTTTGTTTCCCAATCGGTCCATATAATTTTAGGTAGCAATATTGAACAAAAGTTTATTGTTCTTGTTTTGGATGGCTGGAAAGTCAACCAGCTTGGCTGGCTCCATCCAATATAAAGAAGACGAGAGAAAATAGAACACGTATAGTAATAGGTTCACGGACTTCAAATGTTTACATGTGAATGTCGATGAAAATAGAATTTCATCTCGCAATTCCACTTTAAATGTAATAGAATTTGGAATTGCTATTTTCTTGATCAAACGTAACGTCAATTCATTTATTTATAAGCTTTGGTGAGAGGTTCAGTTATTGAAACAGATGATGAACTATGGATTCTAATATTTACCTCATTCCTCGAAACCAGCGTTGCGAAAATCCAAGCAACAATACATTTTTTCACAATCATATGTTTTCGTATAGCATTTATTACAAAACGTGGTAGAAAATCAGGAAAAAATATGGTCCGTATATTATGTTCATAAAAACAGAGATTGTTTGTGACTCTGAAGATGCAGAGCAACCAAATATAGTTCTACTTCCTAGACTAGCAATTCTTGAAAGTACCGGCCAAGCAACTTAGTTTAAATAAAATCTTTTCCTGCACTGGGGTAATAGGACATGCTAAATATAGAAACCTTTGCAATCTCATCCGATGTGACCTCGCACCACGTGTTCTGTCGCTACGCTACGTCCATCGGTACATGAATAAACCAATGTTGTATAAGCATGGTTTAACTCATCTTACTAATATTATAAATGCGAAAGTCTGTGTGTGCGAATGTTTGTCTTCACGTATCTCCATGACGACTTAACCGATTATGATGAAATTTGGAATGTAGATTGTTTACATACTGGAATAAGATATAGGCGTGTAAAATTTTCAAAAATCAACCCTTAAGGGTGTATACAGGGTGTTAAAGTTTGTATGGAAGAAAAATATTCCTTGGTCCAATTTACTTGAAACTCGGTAAAAATAAACTTAAAAGTGAATAATGAAACCCATGTTTTTTATTTTTTCAAAACAGCCCTTAGGGGTGGTGTGAGGAAGTTCCAAAGTCGTAAGGTTCGATGTGCGAATTTTGTCTTCACGTATCTCCATGACGACTTAACCGATTGTGATGAAGCGGAGTTCGCTGGGTTTGCTAGTTAGGTATAAAATACGATACTTCTAAGAAAAGTGCCTGGGTTACTCTGAAATCGGGAAAAACATACAAAAGTGAAATGCATGATTCGATCAAAATCAACACTGAGTCTTGCCGTATCAATTTAATTTTGATGCATGTGTCAGTCAGTACGATAATATTTTTGTTGACGAAATTCGATACGGATCATTGTAACTCCGCTGCGACCTTGGTCACAAACACAATACTAAAGGTAGGTGAGGTCTAATTGAACAGCGTGGAATCCAACCAAGGGCAGTAAACACATTTATGCGTTTTTGACATTTTAAAGGGCTATTTCAAAATGACTTTAAGTTTCCACAAGATACTGCCAATACAACGGGATATCCTAAAGACTGAACATTTCCAAAGGACAACTACGTTAGCGAGATACATACTCATAAAAAGAGCATAACATCGGTCATACAAGCATCACATTTTATTAATACGTTTCGTGCTAATTGATCATTGAGTAAACAAGGGCATGTTAAAACTAATTGTGGATAAAAACTAATTGTTGATGACCGCAACAGACTGTAATCGCTTGTACAGGAACAGGCTATTAGCACTAACTGAAGTGTTTGTATAACTAAACGACTATTAGGCGTATCTGTCACGTATGCCCTCTACATATTTCGATATTCCTACAACGGGCGTATAACATGGAATGTGTCAGAGATCCCACAATTTCCATTAAGAATCCTATAAGCCGGACAGATTCTGAGTCAGCCAAATCATAACTTTCTAGTCTAGACCTTCCTAAGCCGAATTGTAATACCAACTCTGAAATGGCTCAAAATACAGTTGGTGATTTCGGAAAATATAAACTACATAGAACGCAAAATTGAAAACTGTTCGTAGACCACAAAAGAGTCATCAATCCTGACTGAATGGTAGCAGGGATCGATAGATCAACCTGTCCACCAAGCAAGGGAGTTTGTAAAAGCATTTTTCAAAATATAATCGTAATAGGATCTCTTTGGAGAACAAAGCAAGCTACACAACGCCGTACACTATGGTCCTAAATTCTTATCGTGAATTTACACAACCATGCTAATTAAAAACTAACGAGCACGTTAGTGCTTGCACGCGTAAGTATAATAGCTTTTTAAAAGTCAGTAGAAATTTTACGTAGGAGGCCAAATTCTAATCGAATTTCTACAAAACGTTTGCGGGTTTATAATGCAAGTACACCTTTTTTTGAGTCGCAAAAACTACCGATATCAAGTTCCCGGGCGATAGCCTAAGGTGATGTCAGAGTCAACTATAACCGAGTACTATTTATTTTTAACATTCAAGTATTTAGTCAGTAAACTTATGCATGATAAATCTGGCGCCATGCATGGTATCCATGATACGGCAAACGAATGTTCGCAAGAAAGTTTCGCAGTTTTAAAAGGGTTGTTTTGTCCTAAATTCACAGTTTATCTAAAATCTATAAACATCAATCCGCCTCGTGGTCATGAGACCACGTTTCGATCTAATGGAATCGTTTGAATAAAAGTAAATTGAAGATCGTTGTTAGACAATAAAGTCTGTCCCTAAAATGGGTTGCATACACAGACAATAATTTCTTTAGATCCGTGGTTGCATATAAAAACAATCTTGCATTGATAGAATTATTTCAGTCTGTCTTGAAACAATTGGAATAAAACTTTATTGTCTACATTCTACATACATTATTTTAGTAGAAAATTCCCAGTAAAAATAAATTTTGTCGTATTGGTGTGGTTGAACAAAAAACTCTATTTGGCTCTATCAGACACAAGGATTCGTCTCACGTTTTTCCTTCGTAGTCCTACAGTATTGTACTTGACTGTCCAATGGGTGACGACTGCAATTGACAATATGTTCACCTGTACAGAAAAGCACTGACTTGCTTAACCCGATATTATAGGTCCCGTGACTAGCATCTAAGAATCATCCACGGCCATAGAGCAAAGTGCAAAGTCAGAGATAGCATGCCTACGATTCGTTGTTCCTACGCCTACGTGCCGGTTCACTCGCATTGTTTTCCTTCTCTGATTAAAGCAATTGATAAATTGAATTGCATTTTTTGTTTGTGCACGTCCACCACTGACTCTCTTTTTTAGTTCTAGTTCTAGTTTAGAAAAGGTTATCCAAATAGTCTACCTTTACCTTCTTTATAGCTAAAGTGCCAGTTATCGACAGAAAGTCTACCTTTTCATAAAACTTCCTGTGAGCTCAGCATCAGATATTTTGAGAAGCAAATATGACCTAAATATTGCCTCTGATAAAAATAAATTGAAGGTAAAGTGGTTAGGTACACAAAGCTATAATGCCTAGGAAAAAGTGCGATAAGGTTCATAAAGGAACATGATATCTTTAAAGAGGGTTGTTTCAGTTTGAATAGATCACTCTGATCTGTGCTTGAAAAAAAATTGCGGTCAACAAGCACTTCCAATCATGAACATACATAATCAGTGTATCAATACAGAGATAATTGGATCATTGCACAAGCGGTCACTATCGCGTGATGTGATAGATTAGGTTTGAAGAATATTTGGGTCATCTTGATAGCCAAGTAATCAGATTTTGTGGATCTTTTTGATTTTATTATCAAAAGATCTATTCGCGATAGGTTCTTTGGGGTCAATTAAATAGTTTTTTTGTTGCAATTTCCAAATAAAAACTCAACGAGCAGACAATAGCTTGTATCACTCCCACCCGTTTCTATAAAACTTTCTCTACACATGCGTTTGAAGAAATGCAACGTAAGCCATTTGATTACTGGGTGAGGTGCAGGCTGTAGAAACTAACGGTCATTCAGAAATCTAGAACAGTGCTGGCTCGTATGATGCCTCGGCGACGACACAAGGATGCCCGGAGGTCAATGTACCTCGTGTACCTACGTAAACCCAAGCCTAAGTAAAAGCTCAGCTTGCTTTTTTGAGAAGGTTACTTCTTTGTCCTTGCGAGTCTTGCCGTCTACTTGTAGTGCTTGCTTATCTTGGCATGAAGTTAAGTTCCTAAGTTCGTGCGTAAAGGATGAAGCACAGTGGCCATTCCATGTATTGCACCTAACGGGTGGGCTCGATGAGGTTTTGAGGGGCACTCCATTTTTTTAATATTTGTGTAGTTTTTAATGAGATTTTATAGGCAGAAAGCGTGTACCGTACTATTCGAAGCATTTTTAGCATCACACACATTCATAATTCTCAAAAACTATTCAAGTCTGTACGAGTTAGTAGCCGCCGACCTCTGGTGAGTAAAAACTAAAACATCATTTTCCAAACATGTCGCAACCTCAACAATTCATAACACGAGTCTATCGCGATTCACGTTCACGCTTTGAACTTTCATAGAGGACAAAATAAAAAAATGTTATTTGGCTGCTGAATAAATCATTCACTTGCATGAATCACTCGTGGTGTGGTGACCCTAGCTTGCCATAGAACTCTCTCAATATAGCTTGCTTTGTCGTTCTTGATAGATCGTCGAAGTACAGTAACGTTCTACACAGTCAGCAAGTGGTTGGGTGACCGTCAGTGGCATTATCAACTAGGCGCTTTCGTGCTTCGAAGGGCAGGTTAAATAATCGGTCCCGGCTATTAAGTTGTTAAGCCATTACGACGGCCTACAAACTCCGTCACCAGAGTTGACCACTGACTCATACAAACTTACTTCCATGCTTTCTGATTTAAAACGCCAATATGTTTACCAGCCAATATGTTTCTAAGCCATTCATACCCTACCTGTTCATCCAGTAAGGAGTCCCAAAGTTTCTGATCTAGGGCACTATGATGTGTTTTTAAAACCGTTTCTGCTATTATGGAAATTCATATTTAACGTAGTGAAAAAATTAAGCTCAATTTACGTAGGTAACTTTTTAAAGTGTTACACCAAACAATAATAGAAATCCCTAGTTTGTTACATGTCTTTAAAATTGACTTTTCAGATAGCATTTTATTATGCAAAGCTATTAATAATCTCAATCAGTATGACATAGAGGTAGGTCGTTATTACTTTATAAATAATGAGTTTCCGGCTATTATCCTCATGGCTGGCCGAGTCAATATCTTGTTAAGTCTCTATTATAATTTTCTCGACTACAGAAAAATGTATCAGTTGATCAGCGGTGACCAACTAGGCTATTCGACCTCGATTGCTCTAAGTTACATGAGACGAGAGTTCAATTCTCGAGGCGTGACAAATTTTAGCTTAAGCCTACTGGAGCTTGCCTATTTACTTTTAAGATGGGTGCGCCTAAAAGAAAGCTAGGCCCTAACAGTGTGTCGCAAAGGAACCAGGCTTAGAATCAAAGTGATCACAGTAGTCAGAATAAATGCTTTTAGAATATCACTATGAAGTCAGCTTCCAGCGTCTGTATTTCCGCTGAGCTACGACCCTCTTGTTTTTAAGAAGAGAGTTAATAGGCACCTTCTGGGTAGGCTCGCTCCATCGTAGACCTCATTCTTGCCTGCGTAAGATTCGATGTCAAGAGCCGACCCATTCATCATAAAAAAAAGTGACTACATACAATAACTTGGCGATCGAAAGGAAAATACTAATATAATAAGTATTAAATACCTATGATCCTACAGTACTGTAAATTTTCTGCAGTATGTTTCCACTATAATTTTCTGAATCGTAAATCAATTTTCTCAATCGTCATACCTAATTGTGTCGTGTTCATTGTAATTTGAACCTACATCTAAAGTGGTGAGTCCTACTTTATGTTCTAATCATTAATGTAGAGATGGAAAGATAATTCTTAAGTACAAGTGCTTATGAAAATGTCATCATCATCTTCCTGCCCTTGTCCCACTTTATGTTACTTACCAATAAAATAAAGAATTATTTTCTACAAAAATCTTTTTTTTCCTCAACAATCAGATCCTTATGTTTGTGCAATGACTTTATAGATATTTTTCTTTAGTAATGAGTCAGGTATTAAGTATCATATTTATCAAGACAATAGACTTCAGGCCTATTGTTCCTGAGAAAATACCTAGAAATGTTGCTAGGCATTATGTGAATGCAAAAATTCTACAGAAATCTATTCAGCCCGGTTGCACCCACTGCTGAGTATAGGCCTCCTCTCTATAACGCCATACTTTTCGGTCCTGTGCAGTCCTTTCCCACGCTTTCCCAGCTACATTAACGATGTCATCCGACCATCAGGCGGGTGTACAGAAATATGAAGTCTAATATTTTTTTTTTATAAATAATGCTGGACATTTCACACAGCAATCTTCTGGCACCAAATTAAGCAGAGTCTGTGTTATAGGTACGACTGATACCACTTAAATACTTTTTGTTTGTAATATAGAAATATTTGCAGATATTTCCAGCGGCCAGAATCAAACCCGCAACCATCTGCTAGGCAAGCGGACCTCGCCCACTGCGCTAGTTTTTGAAAGGCACTATGTTCAACGGAACGATGGAACGGCAGAACACAATTTTGTATGAAAAAGCTGTCACTGCAGACAATAAGCTAACTTTACAAATGCCTCCATCTTTTGAACTTGTTGTACTAGACTACAAATTACCTCAGTGCATCTGGTTTGAACACATTGATGACCCCGGTCATTGTACCAACAGATCCAGTTACAGAGATATCATACTGATAACAAAAGTCAAACACATTTGTATCATATTGGTTAAATTATATAACAAAATAAATAACTGAATATGTTTTCGTTTACATTTACA
Source organism: Epirrhoe alternata (assembly GCA_963565295.1). Taxonomy (NCBI): domain Eukaryota; kingdom Metazoa; phylum Arthropoda; class Insecta; order Lepidoptera; family Geometridae; genus Epirrhoe; species Epirrhoe alternata. The sequence goes on along the minus strand of OY751381.1, from coordinate 1,558,799 downwards.
ATATAACATTTTCAGTAGCGTTAGAATTTAAGTACCGGTCTACCTACTACCTAACCTACCAATATTAATAAATCAATTTTTATTCAATACCTTTTTATATCTATAATTAAACAAAGTATGTATCAAATATGTATTTGTACATGCCTCTGACTACCCCCTTAGATACCTTCAAAGGATCTGGAATATAAAAGATCTGAGAGAATGTCTAGGAGAATGTCGGGGATACAGTTGTGACCCTGTATTTTTTTTAAACAAAGTACAAGACAGAAGAATAATTATTTTCTTCAAAACCCAGTAATATCATGATATTTTATGGATTAATAGTTGAACAAATTATAAGCATACCTAATTCCAGTGTACAAAAGTTAATTTACAGTAATGACTGTTTCCTCATTAGTGATACACTACGAACTGAGCTTATATTATCAAGTTTTATAACTGAAATTGTGTTTAATTATAACTACACTGCACTAATAATAATATTATAAAGAGGAAAGATTTGATTGTTTGTTTGTATTTAATAGGCTCCGAAACTACTAGACCGATTTGAAAAACAGGTCTTTCACCATTAGAATGTTACATTATCCCTGATGAACAAAGGCTATATTTTATCCCGGGAAAGTTATGTTTTCCCGAGGAACCGCTGGTAACACTGCGAGGGACAGCTAGTGGTTAATATAATATGAAGTGTGATGTGGTAATAATGTTGATTGTGGGGGTGGTAGAGCTGTAACAGCCAGGAGTATAATATGAATGCCTCTATTCAAGTTTAGACAATTTTAATTTATCACAAAAATGCTTTAGCACGGTAGAGATCTAACAGGATGGTTACAATGAAGATGAGTTACTTAGAACCAAAGTTGTCGACATAGCTCAGACAATTAGCAAGCTGAAGTCGCAGTGGGCTGGCCATATCTGCCGAAGAACCGATAACCGCTGGGGTAACTAGGCAAACATAGTGCAGGACACCCTCCGGCCAGGTGGAGTGACGATCTGCGAAAGGCTGCTGGCAGAAGCTGGGTGTGTCAAGCTGAGGACAGGGCGCAATGGCGCTCATTAGGGGAGACCTATGTCCAGCAGTGGACTGCTATAGGCTAATGATGATGATGATGATGAGTTACTTAGTTCAAATCAAATCAATATATTTTTGTAATTTATGCCTAATAAGATATAGATAGCCTATAGATAGTGCCTGCAGATGGGCGACGCAGCTGGGGCATGCCAAAGAAACGTTGGCATGACTATCTTGATGCCTTTGAGAAAGGTCAGAAATGGGCCGGGACAAAGTCAGATGGTTGGATGGATATGGGGGAGACTTTTGCCCAGCAGTAGGAAGATATAGGTTCAGAAAAAAAACATATAGAAGTCTCTTTCAAGAATAGACTGGACATATATTTAAAGCGCGCTGACGAGGACTAAGATATACTGCCTGTGTAATAAATAATAATAAAGTCAACTCTTACTTACAGCTTTTACTTCTTGCTGAATATACAAGTTCTAGAATCAGGGCTTTGAGCCACAGTATCTATCCAGCGAACTTTTAATTTTTGTTCTGAAATGTTAGCTGGTAAAAGTAAGTTTTATGTCATAGAAGCAAGCCTCCAATAATAAATAAGTACCATAGATAGGAAAGTAGGTGACTTGTAGCTGTAGGTACAAAAAGGGGGAAGGTGGAGGAGAATTGGCTCATTTTAAAACACACATTTCTGATAAATAACGCAGCAAACAATTACGTTTTTTTTAGAACAAAGTATTATTAGGTGTTGTAATATAATAATCTTCTATCAGTTAAAAAATTGTTCAAGTATTTCTTAGCACCTACAATTAGTTTTATATCTACACATAAAAGTACTACCAGTGCAGTCTTATATCGTCGGGGTCAAAGACCTTCAAAGAAATAATAAATAGCTCACCCACCTGTTTAGAGCTGTGTCCCATAAAGTTACTTCAGCAACACAACATAGCACCAGTAATTTGCGATTTTTTAACTTTCTCGCGCAACAAAGAATTTCTTTCACTTCCAAATTGTATCAAGCGGTAAAATTATATATACAGTTCAGGAAAGCTGAGAGCGTACAATAGAAGCTTTGTCCAATTTGTATTTTGTAATGAATTGTCCACGAAATTTAGAACTTTTTATGCAAAAAAATAAAAGTTCAACAAAACAAAAGCCGCGATCCGCGATTCACGCGATTGTCTCAACTGAACTAACTGACTGTTGTGTGTGTTGTGTCTTGTGTACGTGTGCGTGCGTGTGTATCATAGGGTAGAGAAGTGAAAAGAAAATATCGATGTATCGCTCATTTAAATCGATTACTGGAAACAGCATAGGATAGCGTGCGTATTGTAATAAACCATAATGACAAAATCTTTTCACTACCTACTTTAAAATATCTACTAGCGACATGAAAAAATTCAGATTGTACGTATTTTATAGCTATTTACTAAAGGCGTGCTTGTGGGACACAGAAATATAATACTCCTGTCTGAGAAATGAAATAACTTATTATTTGAGTACGTATTTATACCTTGTTTTCCACTTTTTTGTTCAAAGCTTTTATTAGTTAGTACCTAATATACATTATCGATTATCATTATTTAGTTTTATCGATTAATTGGCTATACTTACTCTGTGGGGCATCCCCACTATACAAAGGATGTCAAACTGGACTTTGACATTTAAACCAAATTGACACTGACAATACAAATGAAATCAAAATAATTGACATTTAAACCAAATTGACACTGACAATACAAATGAAATCAAAAATAATTGACAGGACCTTGACAAAAAACTGACTGAGATGATAATTATTTTAAAACTTGACATTGGCATAAATATACGTTATTGATGTTGATGAATATGGGTTGTCAGACCATAAGGGCACTCAAATCTCTCTACACAAGTCAAAAATAAATACCGTACAACCATACAAGGTTCACAAAAGATTATTTAATCAGGAAAACCTAACATTATTTAAAACAAAACTTCAAAACATAAATTGGCAAAATATACTGATACATGACCATGACATAAATACTAATTATAAAGTTTTTCATGAACAATTAGTTACAATATTAAATAATTGTATACCAAAGAAAAAAATATTAATTAAGATAAAAAAAAAGAAAACATGGGTAACAAAAGGTATAAAAACCTCTTGTAAAAACAAAAGATTGCTAAAAATATTAACATCACAAGTAAATAATACAATTTTGAATGAATATTATAAAAATTATGAAACAACGTTAAAAAAAGCTGTTAGGACATCAAAAAAGTTATACTATATAAAAAAAATGGAAACTTCAAACAATATAACTAAATCTATGTGGAGCATAATAAAAGAGCGAACAAATAAGATTATTAAAAGGGAAAAGAAAAATATATCATTAAAAATAAATAATAAAATTGTAAGTGAACCTGTCATAGTTACAAATACTCTTAATGAGTATTTTGTTTCGGTTGGAAATGAACAAACAACCTCAAACAATACCCCCCACGGCCGCCCTATAATTAACCCAAGTGTTAACACTTTGTATCTAAGCTCAGTTACTCATCTAGAAGTTTATAATATTATTAAATCTCTAAAAAATAAGCTAAGTTATGGCATGGATGAGCTTCCACCAAAATTAATTAAGCACTGTAATGAAGAACTGACAATACCTCTAACCATGTTGATAAATCAATCCTTTGCTGAAGCTGTATTTCCAGATTTACTAAAAACCTCAATTATTAAACCGATACCTAAAATCAAATCAGCGAATACCCCACAAAATTTTAGACCAATAGCATTATTATCAACATTCTCAAAAATCTTTGAAACTGCCATGGCCAACCGTTTAACCCAATTTTGTGAAAAATTTAAAATCTTTGACAATAGTCAACATGGCTTCAGAAAACATAGATCTACTACAACAGCTCTTTATAATTTAAATAGAGAAATAATTAGCTTCATAGATGACAGAAAATATGCCATTGGTATCATGTTAGACATGAGTAAGGCTTATGATAGGGTGTCCCACCACATTCTTCTTAAAAAATTAAATGGAATAGGAGTGCGCGGTCCAGCTTTAGAATGGTTTAGTTCCTACCTGGAAAACCGCAAGCAATATGTTGAAATCGATTTCTTTGATGCACTCCAAAATCGAATTAGCAATATAAAATCTCATAAACTAAATATTCAAAATTCAATACCTCAAGGAAGTGTGTTAGGCTGCATACTCTTTTTAATATATATAAATGATCTGCCAAAAATAATAAATAAAAAAACTATTCTATATGCTGATGATATATCTGTAATTTTTCCGTGTAATGAGCAACAATACCTTAATTCAGAAATAAACACAACACTAGATTTAATAATAAATTGGCTTAAAGAACATAATTTAGAACTTAATATAACCAAAACAAAAATCATGCAGTTTAAACCTTATCAAAAAATACCCCTAAATATGAATAATCTTAACTATAATAATAATAAACTAAATTCTGTAGATTCATGTAATTTACTGGGTGTAAATATAGACACCTCAGTGAATTGGAAGTGTCATATAGATAAAATAGCTAGTAAACTGTCAAGGTTTGTCTATGCATTATTTGAACTAAAAAAATGTACAAACTTGGAAATAAGTATAAATGCATACTATGCATATGCTCACTCCTGGTTAAGCTACTGTATTATCCTGTGGGGAAATAGCTCTGAGTCAAATAAGTTATTTGTCTTACAAAAAAGATGTATCAGAATCTTAGTCAATATTTCAGAAAGAGAGAGCTGTAAAATCCATTTTAGTAAATTAAAAATCCTAACCCTAACTTCAATATATATCTATGAAATCTGTAAATTTGTAAGAACACATAAAACTTTCTATACATTATCTAAAGAGCAATACACCAAACCGCACAACTTGAGAAACAAAAATAAAATAGCCCTACCTTACACAAAATTAGAAATAGTTAAATCAGGAACATATAACATGTCAATCCAAATTTATAATAATTTACCCTCAGAACTACAAAACTTAGAAGAAAATACAATATTTAACAAAAAATTAAAATCTTACCTCATAGAAAAAAGTTATTACAATATTCAAGATTATCTAGATGACAATAAAAGATTTAATAAAAAGTAAACTCGGATTCTAAATATATATTTAAATAGTACTTGAACCAAAAATATTTAAATTAAATATCTTTAAGGGCTGAGCCAATATATACCTACATAAGTTAGTTTACCTACATAAGTTAGTTTATAAGTAACCTACCAAATGTTGCAGTGCCCCAGCGGGGTTCATGTTATGAAACGCCTACCTATATTTAAGACATTGTAACTAACATGAAGCAATAAACAAATTGAATTGAATTGAATTGAATATACTTTTATTACAGTAGTTGCCATTTAATAAAAGAAGAAAAAGATAAAGATACAAACTTGATAGTGACTCTCTTTCTTTGGTTTAATTCACGTTTTAGTGGTAGATTCAGTGGAACTGTAAAGTTTTGCCAATAATTTTATGAAGAAGAATGTCAATGAAGTAGTATAGCAATTCACTAGTTAAAAGTTAAAAATATAATTGAAGAATGTTAAAATTTGAAGGACAAGTTAGGTTGAGGCATTGACTAAGATTGGACGTAGGTACCTAGCTAACCTACCTAAATGCTTGTGTCTGTAGGTAAGTTAAAGACTATGATAAAACTGGGCTAGGTACTTACCCTGTCTATGTCCGTAGGGCGCGTTTTCCTTCCCTACACACTGATAGGAAACAGGATTTTGTACATGAGGTATCACCAGCTAGTTAGATAGGTAGGCTACCTACCACAGACCAGAAGAAATAAACGTGTTAGGTACTTAGGTACCTACCCTACCTATTCACCAATTTGATAGGTACCTAGGTAGGTAGGTACTTAGGTAAATAAATGTACCGGCAAGTAAGTAGGTACCTTAATCACGCACCGAAATCATGGGATTACGATCTGCATTCCTAGAGGCGATTGTTGGCAACGACACTCAAAACACTATTCTAATGTTTAGACGGTATTATCACTCAGAAAGTGAAAGATCTAGCAATCGGTCGATGATATGGATAAAAATAAAATACCCACCTACTTAAAGTCTAACACAAAGGAAACGTTACCAACCTAGTTACCAACCTACCTACTACAAGCATGCGCGGTTCCGTCTGGCTCCTGCCAAATAGCAATAATGTGTGAAACTGAAAAGTGAATTAAATAAGTGTTTAATAACTAGGTAAGTAGGTATGTACCTACAAACATAAATCAGGAATCCGTGAAAATACCTACCTACCCACCTACTTAGTTGAAGTTTTTGATAGGTAGTAACTGTTGTACCTACCTAGGCAGATAGGTACGTAATGTGTACAGCAGAAGAATTAAGTAGGCAATGTATATAGGTACTTACTTCTAAGAAAAGTTAGTTTTAACGGTTTATGTAAGTAGGTAGGTACCATCGTCAACCGCCCCGGCGGTTTGAGCTCATACACACGAGCGGCACGATGCCAACTGCAGTGTAACTGCAGCCGTCGACACCCGCCAGCGGCAACCCGACGGCTGCCGTTAACGCGTCGACTGCTGCGGCCGACGCGTCGACGGCAGCCGTCGACCTAAATAGCGTCGCTTGCAGTTGTTTGTGTTTGAAGTATGCCGCCATTTTGTCATTGACTCATAGTTCAGGAGAGCGCGCGAAAAATTGTTGCTCGTTCCTTCGTAAAAGTGGTTAAGGTGTAAAAAAATGTCCATCTTGTTCTCTATTCATTAATATTTCTTGAACCCACACACTACTTTTTCTTTTTCGTTTCTGTCGACGTCGACGTCGACGGAGTAAAGCAATAACAGTGTTTCTTCTTCGTGACCCATTTTGCAACAGGCTCCTGTACAAAGAGAGTCGTCGATGGCTGCCGCAGAGCTTCGACGTTGACGCGTCGACGGCTGCAGTTACATTGCCGTTGGCATCATGCCGCGCGTGTGTACGAGCCCCGGATCTGCGTGCTTTGTTTGTACCTTGTGCTGCGCGCCTACCTATCTTACTACCTACCTTAGTAGATTATGATGGAAAAATATTTGAGCAGCTACAAACACCGCTATAAAACAGTACGGAAATTAACACTCAAACCGAAACACGGAGTAAACTCGTGTCCATCACAATTAAAGGCTAAGTACTAGTACCACAGAATACAGATAGTAGGTACTACCTACCTACTAACCTACCTAGGTACTTAGAGCATGATCTTGTGCAAAAAGAACGTGGCACTCGGAGTGCCGAGAGAAGTGAAAACTTAAACAATTATGTGCCTAGCAATGATTATTATATTAAATCATTGGTGCCTAGTGTATTTTTTGAATCGTCGGGGTTTGGTCGGTGAACCTACCTACTTGCATCCTAATAATATAAGTAATAAATCTGAAAGTTTGTGAGTATGTTTGGTTATGTGGATGTTTGTATGTTTGTGTATCAATCACGCCTAACCTTGCACATCTCTACGACCCTTTACGATCCTTTTTTGCGGTCATTGAGACGTTATAACTCAATGTTTGCGGTAGACATTTTGGTTTAGTAAGTAAGTAAGTAAGTTCGTATGAGTCAGTGGCCAACTCTGGTGACGGAGTTTTTGTTTTTTTTTTGTTAGATATACTACCAATCTTAATGTCTGGGCGTCGTGATCATGTTGATTTCTCTATTTTCCCAAACTCCATTTTGAATTCAGACAGTCATCAATGTCTCAAACCGAGTGTAGGTAAATTGCTAATCTAGGTTCAGTACCTACATTATACCTCGCGTCTGTTCCGAATAGATTATAAGAGTATTATGTATATAAACTACTTGTAGTCTCGCGATTAGTGAGCCAAATCAACACTGAAGTTAGGAAAGAGCTTTGCTATGGATGTCATTGTCATCCTTTTAAAAATTTTTAGGGTATCTGTGAATCTGTAGGCCAATGTCATTCGTTTTTTAGTGCTCAACTCAACACTTTACTTTGTTGTGTTTCTTTCTTCGCAGTGTGCTGGAATCCGTGAAAACATTCCAAAATAGTCTTATTGAAAAGGTTTTGCAGTGCAAAGTATGTGAATGTGAAAAAAGTGTCGATAATTTCTTGAAGTGTGCTGGACGTATCCAACGTCACCTCAACCCGGCTGGACCGACTCTAACCCTATTAATGCATTAGGCATATGAAATTATAAAACATGATGTTAAACAGATAATAAGGTTCACTATCGAGTGATTGAATAGCCTCTGTGTCTTGAAGCACCCTACTTCAAAATGTTCGTATTTAAGACTACATTTTATTGAGAGACTTGAAGGTGGGTTTAATATTTATTTACATGTATCGATGAGGATTCTACAAAGGCGTGTTGACGTATGGAAAATCGTGTCCAGGTATTTACCTACACACATTTTATGCATGTCTTGATGCAATAAAACAGGTTTGCGTTCCTACCATTGGGGTCTGTAACCTAACCTTTCATACCATCATTCTATTTAGAATACTATGTGAATATTCCGCGTAGGTATTTACCTACAGTTTTAATTGCAACCTGAGCTGCCACTGGGGCTGTCTCGAAGCACCGAAGTTACGGTTGGCGTCTTTTTCATTGGGAACTATGACCTAACCTTTTCAAGTTAACATTATTAGGTACTTCTTGTACCTTATTAGGTAGGTGCATAAGCGGCAAATTCGCTAGCCGACTGAACCTACATACCTACCTACGACCATTACATCGCTACAGAAGAGCCAATGAATTAGGCGAGTTTTGTACTTCTTTTAAAATACCTACCTTCGAAATTTAACCTTTGTAGGTATTATTTATGATACCCTACTGTAGGAGACTGCTGTAATGAAATAAATTGAACCGTCAACTATACTTGGAGGAATTGATCAAAAGGGCAAATTCGGCCAATAAATGGCTGATCAACAAGGCCGGTCGGCGCAAAAGCCGCGGCGCCGGCTCACCGCGCCGCGCCGCCACCACGCCGCCGCCGCGCCAAGGAACGCGAAGCAACCCGACGCCCTACGCGCCCCGCGCGAAGGATGAAGCGCGCGCACGTACTTCCGCCACTATTCTCGTCGAGCCCACAGGACGTCTTCCTCGCTACTAGCACCTCCAGATGAGTACAGATATTTGCCTCCATATTTTGATCAATGTCAGTATTATGATTTATGTAGTATGTACTGCATCGAACCTATAGTTTGTGCCCGGCTCTGGCGATGTTTTTTGGGCCACCTTTCTAGCCTCCGTCATGGCTTGACGGTTTTGAGGGCCGGGACCGACGTTTTGACGGGCCCCCCGAAGCGCGGAAGCGCTCAGCTGACAATCTCATTTCATAAATGGAAGTGCCAATGGCGGTCACCCATCCAAATGCTGACGGGCCGGAACGTTGCTTAATTTTGATTAAGCAAGCTACACGAGCGCTTCTTATTGCGGGAGACAGTACCTAGTACGCTTGTTCCTGCCTACATTCTTTTTTGAATAAGAAAGATATAAAATTACGTACATTTCTTTATAACCGGTGTATTAACACTCTACACCCGATAATGAGTCTTATTCAGATACAGATAAAGTTTGTTTACGATAATATGGAGAAACGTGCTTCTTCCCTAAACCCTTATAATATTTAATTATAAGTGATTGATAATTTTAAGTTGTATACAACTTAAATAAGTATCTACATGCCATAACTTCGACATTCGATCGTCAATTCGTCATGCGTCGTTTTCTCGTAATTTATTTAAACTATCATCTCATCTCGTTTACATACCTACCTAGGTCACAGAATACAGCCTAGGTTGGGGTTATTGTACATAGGTGGAAAAAATATTTAAATGTTTATAATATGATATACAAATCTTTCCATTTTAGTAAAATGGTGTGAAACGAGGGTACCTACCCTCAAAAATCACGATGTTCGAGAGCTCGTATTTATAATAATTAACCGATACAGCAATTTACCTGATTCATATAATGCCTTTGTTATGAGTTTATGGATAATTTTAACATACAGCATCATTAAAATTTTGCTGACGCTCAACTATGGGGTGTAATCATGTGTATGGGTAGCGGTCAGTGGTCAATCCTTTACAACATTAGAAATCCTAACATAATTTTAAGGTTCTTTAAAACTTTCAGGCATTCGCATCTATTGACAGCTCCTCGGATTTTTTTCTACATGAATAAAATGATTGGTATCAAATATATTTATTATACCTAGGTACATATAAGCAGGTGGTAGAAGTACTAGGTGTTATTCAATACCTAACCCAAGTACCTATTATGAAACGACCCTTTTGTGGCTTTTCTATTATAGGTATTTAAGTTTATTATCCATTCGTGTAATATTTTTTCAACATATTTATTTACATTATATTTCAATCAGCTAGGACCTAATTTACCAGTCGCGTAAATATGATTTGGACACCTATTAAGTCATTTATATAATGACTTCCAGAGGCGTTTGCCATAGATCCATTCAGGGTCATAGATTGCCATAGATCTATCTATTTTTCTATTACCAACCTTTTTTTTTGCCACTAAGTATTTTGAATGATAAATCATTAAGGAAATATAATCGCAGATTAAGCTCGAGGAATCTCGGTTGGTCACACTATCAAGATTAAGCATCCTAATTCTCTTTGAATAATATTTTATTGACACCACTATCAGCCAGTTCAATGAAACAATATGTTATTATTTATATATTAAAGTGGTGGGTTTATTTTGTGAAAGTCTTATTATTATTATTTTTGAAGTAGGTACTTACCTACTTAAATAAAAGTCATATAATTGTGTCCTACAATTAAGGTGCATTCACACGGGATACGCCCTTGATTCGTCAAAAGTCATCTAACGATGACTTTTGACGAATCGTCGAATGTTCGAATGTTTATGATTATGACAAATAAAATAGATCGACACGTATCGTAAAAGACACGATTCCGTATTCAATGTGAACATGCTCTAAGATACTTTAAATGGACGTATTTTAATAGCTTAGGTAGCCAACTACCTCAAATTCGAGTCAATCTCGCATCCTTATAACATTAGAGTTCTGTCTTAGGGCCAATATTAAATATTTAGGTATTTACCTAATGGCTAATATTTTCATATAAAATTAAAGTGTGTTTCGTCAAAAATGCAACATTCGAAATATATACGATTTTGTATAAGTACTCACTCTCTAAGATACCTTGATATTATATTATAATCCTGTCTTGCAGCTTTAGCCTTTGTAGGTATTCTATCTAAAATTAAATTTCCTAAGAAAGTCTTGCTTGACAGAACGACGAACCTTAATGCTACTACTACTCGCAGTGTTTAGTCCAAACAATACGTTCAGATTTATTTATTTTAAAATAAGATCCGAAATAAATGTTAAAAAATTAAGCTTTTTATTCAAGAACCAAGCTTTACTCAAACCTTGATTATAACTACGTCAAAAGAACCAACCTATAGGACTTTAATTCAATTTATTACGATTAAATATTATAAATAATTCACCGCGAGCCCTGCACCGGGCTGGGCCTGTATCGAGACAGTTCAGTTAAAATTAATAACTTTACCTAATAAAGTAAAGTTACCTATTCATTTTTAGTTATAAGTAAAGAAAGAAGAAAGAAAATATTTTTATTTACTTAAACACTACTTACACAAGTATAGAATAGAATAGAATAGAAGTCATTTATTTTAAGTACAGAATTTTTATGGCGTTTTTACCATTTTTTTTTTTTTTTTTTTTTTTTTTTCCGACATTTCGGCTGTGTTAGTACATAGAACAGCCGTGGTCGCGCGCGTCACAAGTTGCACGCGCACTCACTCGGCATCACTGTTGGTCGATAGGTACCTAAATCCGTGGGTACCTACCATCCACCAATAGACATTTACTGAAGGCTGGATCGACTGCTTCTCCACCTTTGCTCGCCCGTATCATAGACCTTTATCTATTACTCATTGGGACGTGTTAGTTTAATGGCTAATAATGTTATTTATTTACTTACTAATAATCCTACATACTTACATAGTAGGTACATATAGGTATCTAAATTTGATTCATAATCAATTTACCAAGTTTATTAAATACTCTGCGTATCTACGACACGTGATCCTCCTTTAATATTATCATTGAAAACTATTATAAGTAGTATCTATTAATAATTTTTATTAGCTGAAAATTATTATAAACGTTTGAATTATTGATAATAATTTGTTATTGTGGTCAATCTTGACAATAGAAACTCATTAAATTAAATACACATATAAGATGACGAAGTATGTTTAGTTAAGGTATATCCTTATTCCAAACCTGGTAGGTAGGTATCTACATAACTTATAAATGGTCGAAATATAAACATTGTTATTTCGCAAGGCTGCATGGGTTGAATTCCTCATTGATGTTATTCCCGTAAAAACTCTCAAGGTCTACAAGTAGTTTATATACATAATACTCTTATAATCTATTCGGAACAGACGCGAGGTATAATTAATGATTAAACGAACTTACCTGTGAGTGAAGTTCTATCATAATTATACGAGCGTCTGGTCCGAATAGATTAGTATCCCGCCCACCCATCGTGGTTGCAACACTCCCAATATAGGTAACATTACGGTAATACTATACTACATCAATGAGGTCCAGGATCTGTTTGCGTATTTTACTACTAACTAAATGACATTGGCCTACAGATTCACAGATACCCTAAAAATTTTTAAAAGGATGACAATGACATCCATAGCAAAGCTCTTTCCTAACTTCAGTGTTGATTTGGCTCACTAATCGCGAGACTACAAGTAGTTTATATACATAATACTCTTATAATCTATTCGGACCAGACGCTCGTATAATTATGATAGAACTTCACTCACAGGTAAGTTCGTTTAATCATTAAGTATACCAACTAATCATTATGAGTTAATTCCTACCTATCTACAATTCTACACCAGTTGCATAGGACCAGTTATCAGTAGCGCTTGTGTTGTGATTAGAATACTTGAACGTATTAAACGTTCCAAGGTTTAAAATTTTAAAATTTCAGAAAATGAAATCTAATTTGAAAGTCAGAAAGGATGGTGACTTCATTCCTCCTGATGGTGGATGGGGCTGGATGATAGTCGTCGCTGCTGGATTTTCAAATGTAAGTCCTTCCGTTTACAGGATACCATTCTTGCCTCTTGCCACGGAATATTAGCTCTTGCTCCGTTGAGTTTAAGAAAGCGAGAGGCAAGAATGCATGATATCGTGTAAATGGTTTCTAATGAAGCTTTTAACGGTCAGGATTCAAAATAATTCAAATGAGCCCTTACAAAAAGTTTACTGGCTAATCACCTGATAAGTTTGAATAGGTAAGCACTTAGTCCCTAACTCTATCATCAGATCAGCTCGCTGTCACCATAATACCTACTTATTTCAATTTTAGTGTTAAAAAGGAAAGTGGGTCTTCCGCGCCGAACGCGCCGAACTCTCGATTCAAGGAAATGGTGAGACGTCAGAAGCGAGCCGCATTTTCTGACGTCATCAGTATTTCTATAGAAAAATAACGGCGCGTACAGCGCGGACATTGTGCGATCAGCCGTATTCGCATCCTTTTTTCGTTCGTTCGATTTCTGAATTCAACGGTCAATTTTTCAAACGTTAAAACACGGTCCTAACCTAGGACCAAATATTCCTAACCGAAATGTTGTCCCTTGAAGTCAAACATCGTGGTGGGAAGCATCCGGATATTCATCAAACGAACGGAAAAAGGAACGCTAACACCTACGGCCCAAGCTTTAATCGACCCTACTTTCATAAAGACACCTTTTTAGTAATGTAATGTTTGTGTGTATGATACTTAATATGTAGGTAACCACCTACTTACCTACTCAATTGAAGTTATCTTATTGACTAGGTAGTTATGTTGCCTACATCAACCACTCATACTGTATTTGTAGCTGATCATGCACTATAAGGCTCGATTCGTATGAAGCGCCCACGCGAGTCTCGCTCGCGTCCTGTTGTTCAGATAAAGTGTGAGATTTGCTGATGTAGAGCTGGTAGACCTCACAGCTTTGTTCTAGACTAAAATTCATTCTGTTTCAAACCACTGATTGTAAAACACATTTAAAGTCTTAACAATAAATAATTCAAGTTTTAATATTTTATTGTTTTTTAAAAAGACTTCCACGCTTTCCCCGTACAAGTCTGGCGCAGCCTAGTGGAATTTCCACGATTTCCCGAAAATCTAAGCTCGTGAACACACAAAAATCGGTGTCACGGACATAGAAATTCGTACGAAACCGACAATTAGCGGACGTGGAAAATACCGAACCAAATAAATACGACTCTCGTCTCTGGAAAAGCGTGAGAATCAGTGATAAAGTGACAGAATCACCAGGAGGACATGGGATCGAGCAGTTTGTGAGTAAACCTTTTCACTTATCCTGTTTTCATATTCCTGTGTCTATTCCATCATTTCTCGAACTAAGATTGTCGAGCCTATTAATTGCGTTTATCTGATTTTGTTTGCACGAAAATTGGCAGACTGATTTGTACCACATTTACAGATCCGTAAGCGTTAATTAATTTGTATAGTTTTAGTTGTATTGTTTTACACAAAAATCGGTAATTCAATTAATTAAGTTTTAGTTAGGATTTACATTGTTTTACACAAAAATCGGTAACTCAATTAATTAAGTTTTAGTTAGGATTTACATTGTTTTACACAAAAATCGGTAACTCAATTAATTAAGTGTAGTATTAAGTGTGAATTTTTAAATATGGAGTTCAAGGCCATACCTAAAGAAACTCTATCGATTATTCCTAAGTATGACGGAGAAGAGAATTTGTTGAACTTATTCATATCTAAGTGTGAATATGTTGTTAATGGTAGTAGACTTGTACGGGGAAAGCGTGGAAGTCTTTTTAAAAAACAATAAAATATTAAAACTTGAATTATTTATTGTTAAGACTTTAAATGTGTTTTACAATCAGTGGTTTGAAACAGAATGAATTTTAGTCTAGAACAAAGCTGTGAGGTCTACCAGCTCTACATCAGCAAATCTCACACTTTATCTGAACAACAGGACGCGAGCGAGACTCGCGTGGGCGCTTCATACGAATCGAGCCTTATAGTGCATGATCAGCTACAAATACAGTATGAGTGGTTGATGTAGGCAACATAACTCCTCCCTCCATAAGATCGAGATTATCCGAGGGATGAGGATTATCTCGACTTTTACATAAATTTCTGAGTTTATACTTAAATAATAACAATAAAAGACAGATTACTACAATTACGCAAAGCACAATGCTTCCTATACTAACACTTTTATATTCTAGAGCACTATGATTACTTTCACTATCACTACTAATTTCACTTTCACTTTTCTGCAATAAGTAATTCAGGAACTGGATATCAGCAAGATCGATTCCGTTGAGGTTGACAGGTCTTCTTAATATGTCTGAAGGTGTTGTCTGTATCTTAGGCAGGTTGATTACTGGAAACTTCTTGTAAACTATTTCCTTTCCTAGATTCTGATGTTTCTTTAGATTCAGATCCTTTATCTTAATTTGGCAATCATCGTTCATAGTTAACAGGTAAGTTCCACTAACCGTTTCTTGTGTTATCTCGTCTTCACATAATTTCGTGAGTAACGTTTCAGTTTTAACGTAAATGATCCAACGATTGGGCTGTATAATGTTGGCTTTTACATCATTGATGGTAACCGGAACCGGATGACAACTCGAGATATTTGTGGAAAATTTCATTAACTCAGTGATACAATCGTCTTCATCTGCAGCAGATCGACAAGAACCCAGGACTGCTACCTGTAAAGGAAGGTCAAGCTGTTATTAGTCATGACACATGGACTGTCATTAAGATCTTAGATTTAAGGCTTCTTTATGAGGAACTAGAATTAAATATAGATAGCTATATAAGATTGAAAAGGCAAGTTGAAAGCTGTTTCGACAATAAAACTTTTGATTCAGACTTCACTGAAGTAGGATCACAAACAGATTACATTATGAATATGACTATAGTAAAGTATAAGCAATTGATTCCATCAGTAAGATCTAAGCGTGGTTTGATAAACCCTATCGGTTCATTAATTAAGACTATCACTGGTAATCTGGATAATGACGATGCTGTAATGTACGAAAGGTTAATTCATGATGTAAAGACAAAACAAAACGCGATGTCAAATAAATTAACAATCGTTGCCGAAATGGTGGGTTCGTTTACTCAGATAGCCAACTCTACTAAAAGTAATTTCATTAAGATTGAGGAAAACATTCAAGATATTCACCGAAATTTAAATGAGTCTAAATTAATACATATTAGTAATAAAATAATACATTTTTATAGCATGTTTATACATAACTTTCAAATACTCTATATCAGACTGAATGAGATTGAAACGGCTATTGCTTTCGCTAAAGTTAAATTGTTACATCAATCAATTGTGGATACGGATGAGTTAGTATTATTGTTAAAAGAAATTGAGAAATCAGAAAAATTAGTTTTTCCAGTTAATATTGAAAATTTAGTTAAAATAGAGCAATGTATAGAGATGAAAGCGTACATAAAACAAAATCAGATAAAATTTATTATGCATATTCCTTTGATTATAAATGAAGTTTATAATTACTTTAAATTGATTCCCTTACCTGTCTATAATAGAGTCAATGACCTTACCTCTCTCATCCTTCCTAAATACCCATATGTCCTTGTGAAAGGGTTGAAAGCTAGGCCGCTCTCCCAGTCATGCCGCGAGATCGACGAAGCTCGTTTCCTGTGCTATGAAAACGATATCTCACTGCTCGACGAAGACGATTGTATCACTGAGTTAATGAAATTTTCCACAAATATCTCGAGTTGTCATCCGGTTCCGGTTACCATCAATGATGTAAAAGCCAACATTATACAGCCCAATCGTTGGATCATTTACGTTAAAACTGAAACGTTACTCACGAAATTATGTGAAGACGAGATAACACAAGAAACGGTTAGTGGAACTTACCTGTTAACTATGAACGATGATTGCCAAATTAAGATAAAGGATCTGAATCTAAAGAAACATCAGAATCTAGGAAAGGAAATAGTTTACAAGAAGTTTCCAGTAATCAACCTGCCTAAGATACAGACAACACCTTCAGACATATTAAGAAGACCTGTCAACCTCAACGGAATCGATCTTGCTGATATCCAGTTCCTGAATTACTTATTGCAGAAAAGTGAAAGTGAAATTAGTAGTGATAGTGAAAGTAATCATAGTGCTCTAGAATATAAAAGTGTTAGTATAGGAAGCATTGTGCTTTGCGTAATTGTAGTAATCTGTCTTTTATTGTTAGTATTTAAGTATAAACTCAGAAATTTATGTAAAAGTCGAGATAATCCTCATCCCTCGGATAATCTCGATCTTATGGAGGGAGGAGTTATGTTGCCTACATCAACCACTCATACTGTATTTGTAGCTGATCATGCACTATAAGGCTCGATTCGTATGAAGCGCCCACGCGAGTCTCGCTCGCGTCCTGTTGTTCAGATAAAGTGTGAGATTTGCTGATGTAGAGCTGGTAGACCTCACAGCTTTGTTCTAGACTAAAATTCATTCTGTTTCAAACCACTGATTGTAAAACACATTTAAAGTCTTAACAATAAATAATTCAAGTTTTAATATTTTATTGTTTTTTAAAAAGACTTCCACGCTTTCCCCGTACAAGTCTAGGTAATAAATTGATTATTTACCGAGGCTGGCTTATAACGATAAATGTTATTGCTTCATATTCTTGGATCTAGTACCTACCTACCTACACAATGTTGTCATTGTTATACCTAATCTGATCCTTATCAGAGCATTTATTGACATTTACAACATTGATGTTGTATATCTGACACACATAGCCAAAGCACAAGTCATCATCATCATCATCTCAGCCATCTAGTGTCCGCTGCTGAACATAGGCCTCCCCCATAGATTTCCACAGCGATCGATCTTGTGCAGCCTGCACCCAGGAACCTTTACAAGATCGTCTTTCCATCTCGTGGGGGGCCGTCCTCGTGGCCTCCACTCGAGAACTTTTCTGCCCCAACGGCCGTCAGCTCTACGAGCTATGTGCCCCGCCCACTGCCACTTCAGCTTTCTAATCCTGTGGGCTATGTCGGTGACTTTAGTGCGTCTACGGATCTCTTCATTCCTTCATTCCGGATCTCGTAGAGAGACACCAAGCATAGCCCTTTCCATAGCTCGTTGAGCAACCTTGAGCCTTCTTATGAGGCCCATAATGAGGGACCAACAAAGGAAGGAGGAATAAAAAACGAAAGCACAAGTAGGTAGGTACTATCAGCTATCGTTAGATCATTTTCATCGATCGATAGTTTAACTTACCTAAGGTAAAGATTTGTAAAGTCGAATTCTCTTGGCAGAGGCTAATAATAATATGTCAGAACTACCTACTTTGTCAACGATTTATGTGTGAAAATATTTAACTCATAATCATAATATACATAATTTACCTGATGGCAGGTAATATTAGTAGCGTATTGTATTCTAGAATACATCTCACTTCTAGAAAATCTTTTACGGTAAGTAACTAATTATGATGAGGTAATGTTGTTTTATGTTTTATGAAATATTAGTAGAATATAATGCTGGGGATTCACCTGCTTCTACAGTCATCCTTCAGCGAGATTTTCGACTTACGCCAAATATCGCGTTATTTAGCGTTTTAACACACACTAGTCTAGCTGTCCGTCGCGGTGTTACCCGCGTTCCTTCGGGAAAACTTCACTTTCCCGGGATAAAATATAGCCTATGTTCATCAGGGATAATGCAGGATTCTAATGGTGAAAGAATTTTTCAAATCGGTACAGTAGTTTCGGAGCCTATTCATTTCAAATAAACAAACATACAAACAAACAAATCTTCTCCTCTTTATAATTTTAGTATAGATAGATAGATGACTCCGCTACCACCCGGCAAAAAGAATATAATTCAAATATGGGCTTTAAATATTGCTCTTTAGATATACTTTACATTGGCAACATAAATTAGCCGACAGCTCGCTGTCAGCTACCTCACTGCCGTCAGACTGCTCAGTAGTTGTCATCGTTTGGCGCTGTTGGAACAGAGTCGTCTAAGTGGGCTAAGATCTTTACCCTGCAGGTGAGTCAAGTCACTGGCGATACGGAAGCGTGATTGCCGCAATCATCACCGTCATTAGCCCGGTCTCACCCACTCTGCCCAATGTAGTACCTACTGTAATGTTGTTACGTATGTAGTACCTACCTACCCATAGCACAAGCTCTGCTTACTTTGGGGCTAGATGATGCTGTGTGAAAAGTCCAGCATTATTATTTCGTCCCTGACCTTTCGACTTTTTAAATACTTATCATTGAACCAACGCATTTTTGGATGACCTGGATTTCTTTCTAATTCTTTTGGTCACCACTCAGATTCATTTCTCTAAGCATTTCCAATTAAACCTCATTTTCACCAAGCGAGCAGGTTACCCACAGCAGATTTTCTTTACAGCTATCAGCTCTGCCCGTCCTGCAGCAGTTTGGCCTACTCTTCCGCGACAAGTTCGAGCGACTCGGCATCTCCAGCTCGAAGACCACCACCATCATCAACATGAACTCGGCCCTGACGTCTTGCGTCGGTGCGTGACGCGCGCGCATGGTAACTCTCTGATACCATCATCAAGCTTTACCTACCATCTCCGATCCACGATGATTACCAGCTGCGAAATAAAATTTTTGCACTCGTGTAGCTTTCATAATGAATGAATGAATTAATAAACGTTTATCCTGCTAGATCGTCAAAGTGAAGCAACGCTTTGAGCAGTCATAAAATGGGTGGCTAGTGGATTTATCATCTGACGGCTATGTCGCTTAGCCATGACGGATGACGGAGTTCTAAAAGCTCCGTCACCAGCATTGACCTCAAACGAACAGATTTATTCTTCTCGAAACTGCTCAAATTGCATTGATGATTTATACGCACAGGAACCTATGCCTACTCAACCGGAGGAAGGCTACCAGCAAAACGTCAATTTATTAATAGCACTTTGGTCGTCATATCAGTCAGCTTAAGAACGTGAGTTCCTCACCTCAATAGATAATGCAGGCGGTGTCTAGCCGTGTAGGTACATGTCTAATCGGTAATTGATTAAGGTAAACTGATACGAGTCGCTATTTATTTCTAGCAAACTTTATTTTTACCATAGAGAGCCTGATTGTTACGTGATATAAGGTAGGTACCGACAGTCAGCAGCAAAAATTGATAATTATTTTGATTTTTGAAACGTCATTCGTTTTAGATTTCTTAAGAGAAATAAAACTAATTGGAAAAATATGGACTGAGGCCGATTCAAATATTTTCACAATTTTGTATAATTTCGGATTTCAGAAAAATTCAGATTTTAGAAACATAATTAATATCTACGCATTATCAAACTATTAGCTCAGTTTGAGCATGATCAACTGCTAGTAAAGTGCAATAAGTTGCAACTTTGGGATGCATTTTATACTTATATTGATTTCCAACAAAATAATCGAAAAAACCTAAAAACAAGTCGTCTACATCTTGTAAAGTATAGAGGCATTGGTATTCAACCTCACTGGCTTAATAATTTTCTTGTGAATATTAGATTTTAATTCTAGCATCAACATGTAAATAGGGCAGTAGGTATCAACAAGACAGTCATATTTCAATTGATTAAATAATAAACATGTGTAACCAAAGTGCTTACCTACATAGGTCTGGATCTGTGCATTAAGTAAGTAATTAAGTAAGTTCGTATAAGTCAGTGGCCAACTCTGGTGACGGAGTTTTTAGGCCGCCTTAAGGCCTCCGTCATGGCTTAACGACTTAAATAGCCGGGACCGACAATTTAACGTGCCCTCCGAAGCACGGAAGCGCTCAGATGAAAATGCCACTGGCGGTCACCCACTTACAGACCGTTTCGAACGTTGCTTAACTTCGACGATCTATCAAGAACGACTAAGCAAGCACGACCACGAGCGCATCTGTGCATTTAGTTGTGTCGATTGCTTGACGAATCCAATTTTAGCATGACTATCAATGAAACAAAACATCTGAAATAATTTTTACAACTATTAATGCGAAAGGATGAATAGATGTTTGTAACAGAACGGTTACCAAGATTTGGGTATTCAGAACAGAGAAATAGGTATGGTCTGGAATAGAATATAATTTGAATATAAACACAAAAATAATAAAATAAATAAACACAAAGCAATATCTTTCACCGTCAAAAGTAATAAAAATCTTTTTTATTCATTTCAGGTCTAGCAAATGGTCCAGTATTCAAAACTTTCTCGTACCGCCAAGTGTCCCTGACAGGAGCCACGCTGGTCTTCATATCGCTTTTGCTGACCACCTTCTCCTACAACTTCACCACCTACCTCATATCCTTCAGTATACTATACGGTACGATTTACCTATACTCGTATTTCACTTTTGGTCTACCAATGCACATCGATTTTAAAACTACCTATACATTTTACAGTCCATATAGAGTTGTTTCAAATTCAACGAAAATTATATTAATTAGGCCATGAAATTTCAGGTGCCAGTTACGGTATAAGCAGCTCAGCCAATGCTCTAGCTTTGAACACGTATTGGAAGGATAGGAGAAGGCTAGCAACCGGCCTATCATGGACGACCACAGGCCTCGGGCCAATCTTGTGGCCACAAATCATCACAGCTCTCTTCGCATCCTACGGGGAAACTGGAGCCATCCTGATTCTCAGTGGAATAGCACTCCACGCGATCGCTGGTGCTTTATTACTGCAACCAGTTGAATGGCACACCAAATCTCCAACAAAAGAACAGGACGAAAAGAAACTGCTCAAAGCTGATAATATTCACACTGAAAAAAAACTAGAAAGTGGATATTTCAGCCAAGTATCCAAACTAAAAAATCTAAGCGCATTTTCAAGCCAATATTTGTACAATGAAGACGACCCTGTGAATCCAGGTTATGAGATCACAGATCCTGGAATCCCGATGATGTTGCGTGCCAATGATGGGTACTTTAGCCGAGTCGAGTCGAGACAGTCAAGAAGTCGGTTGTCTTCCAGAGACGGCTCTGCTAAGACATCTCGCTTGAACTCAAAAAAGCCTTCAATGACCAATTTATTGGAGAATCGGTCACGTAAGTCTTCTACTCTGTACTTGAACGAATCTAAGAAGAATTCTGCGGCTAACCTTGGAGCGTTAGCTCAAGACCGTGTTTTGTCAAAGAAAAATTCAGCTTCGAACCTCGGAGCGTTGGCTCAAGAACGAGATAAATCTAAGAAGAACCCTGCATCAAATCTTGGTTCCATCGTGCCAGAGCGAGAAACTTACAAACCGAAACGAAAAACATCCATTACTATAGAGACACAAATTCCCGAATCTGAAATTGAAGATTGTCCTACACTGAAAGCACCTCAAGATTTGAAAGCGGAAGAAAAAGATGTGGTTGAAAAAATCGATCCAACCGAAGCTAAACACATCTCCGATAGAGCTGAGCAACATGTTATTGCTGGTAGCAAAAGTCTCAAATCATATAAAATGGATGGACAATATGGAGCAAAGTACCAGAGAGACAATCATAGCAATATATCTCAAAAATCTAACAAAAACCTGGATGATCTAGATGAAAAGAAGTATTTAAAAGATAACCATAGCAACCAGTCGCAAAGAACTAAACAGAGAAGGAAATCTAACAACTTTGCGTATGAAAGCGATGTGCTCAAGCAAGCATCTCTTAAACTAGAAGAATATCTAAAAGAAAAAGAATGTGAACAGACAGAAAAGATGAAACTTTTGATTAACAAAATAAGCGAAACCGATGATGACGATGACGATGTTTTCGAAACAACAAAAGGTAATCCTATCAATGCGGAAAAGAAAGATGACGAGGAAGAGGAAATTTTAACGCTATGGCAGAAAATAAAAATATTTTTTGACCTAGATTTGCTGAAAGACTTTACATTCATCAATCTGATGTTGGGTATTACATTGGCGAACTTCAACGAGCTAAACTTCTCAATATTGACACCGTTTATTTTGGGAGACTATGGTAAAACGAAGCCTGAGGTGGCGTTGTTCATGTCGCTACTGGCAGGAGTGGATATTTGCGTGAGGTTCTGCATTCCATTTGTGGCTGGTAAAATCGGCTGGGACAACAACTCCTTCTTCTTGTTTGGTGTCATGTCGATGGCTATGGGGAGAGTAGGTAAATACCATTTAAATATCATTTAAATATTTATTTGGATATGTGCAAAAATCATCAACTCCAGAGAGTTGACAACTTACTCATACGAACTTACTTTCATCATAATCATCATAGCCTGCGACTGCTTCCCATCACCTCGTGCTGCCCGACTGCTTCTTATCGCCACGTGCTGACTTCACCCACTGCTGAGTAAGCCACCCACCACGATCCTGTGCTAATCTGATCCACTGACAATCTTATCCACTAAATTAATATTTGTTTTTAAACCTGCTCAAATCACCTTTTCTCTTACAGTTTTGGCATACAGTCAATCGTACTGGGTGGTTCTAACTGTGGCTGTTATGATCGGCTTCGGGAAGGGTCTCCGGACGGTGTTCATGGCGCTGGTGATCCCCACACATGTGCCGCTGCATAAGCTGCCTGGAGCCACGGGTATACAGCTCCTGACTGCTGGCATTGTGTACATCTCTTTGGGACCTGTTGTTGGTAAGACTTTATGTGCTTTGTATTAGACAACGAAGAAAGTTTTCAAAAAATATTGGTCCGAGGGCCCTTTTGTAGTGCCCATTTGACGCTTCTGAAAAGTTTTCAGGGGTGTCATTGGACTTGGAGTGTCTGGCTGAAGCCCGCAGTCCAATCCAATCTGAATACAAATAGCTGGGTACTTCCATGACAAATTACATCTAAATCTGTTCAGTCGTTTACGCATGAATGAGTAAAATCTGGGATTTGGAACAAATTGGTGGGCGACAAAAGTATGTAAAGAGAATGCATGAGGCGATTGATCATCATCATCTATTGTCTCTGCCTTTCCTCTGGAAAAGGTTATGTACGAGGTAATGGATATGAATCGTCAAGACAAACTAAAAGAAGTTGAGCACAACCACCTTTTCTCGAAGCGTTTCGTCGTAATTTTGAACCGTCTCATAATACTTCAGGTTGGATCAAAGACACCGCTTCGACAGCAGTGACCCTACACTGCTTGAACATCTTCACATGGCTGACGGCATTGTCGTGGGGCTTGGAGAAGTACATCCGCTCTCGAGGTCAAACGTCAGACATCGATATTATCATTGATAAAGCATAATTATCGATAGTAAGCTAGTTTTAAGACACTTTGTATTAATACCTAATAAGTGAAGTAAGTTTGTATTAATAATTGTAAGTTTTTTATTTAATGAAATAAACACTTACAGGCTTACCATAGAACGTGACATAAAGTTATTCCGGAGTGTAAACTGTCAAAATGTATGGTTATTCTTGATTTATTCGGTGGAATAACTTTATGTCACGTTCTATGGTAAGCCCTGTTAGTTTGCATCTATGTTTTATTTTATTTTCATAAGGGTTATTAAAATTTTTAATTAAATTAAATAATAGATTTTTTAACGCTTGTAACGAGACGAAGAATATAGGGATGTAGCAGAAGAGGCAGACCAAAGAAAAGATGAATGGACTGTGTGACGTATGATATGGGTAAGAAAGGAGTAAGTGTTGAGATGACGGCTGATAGAGCGGAGTGGAAGAGGAAAACCTGTTATGCCGACCCCACATAAAAGTGGGATAAGGGCAGGGAAATGAATAGATTTTTTTTTTTAACTCTTGACACTGCAACCTAATTGTATCATAGAAAAAAGATTCAATGGATGTATCTTGGCAAAGACTGCTCCACTCTCCTCATTATTTAATTTTCAATTTCGTGGTTAGTACGGTTTATGTCACAACCAACGTAGAATTGAACTAACGACCTATAATGAGATAAAAGCTCTGACAAGTGAATATCCTCCTATTTAAAGGCCTACGTCTAATAAACTAATGTAGGAACTTTATGTAGGTTGTTCCCGAAAACTGCATTTTACGTCACAAATAAAGTATCTTAGGAGCTTCATGTGTGAAGAAGCTTTTTTAGATAGCTTTGCTAAAATCAGCATATTTTTAGGCGCATGGTTTGCGCCTAAAAATTTGCTCAATATATACTAAATTGTTCAATATTATACTAATGTTTTTTAGGGTTACCGAAATCTGAGTAAATTTTCAAGATGGTCTCATAATAAATTTTATTTCTGGGAGATTGATAATTTTTATTTTGAAACATTGAAAACATTGAAATCTTTCTTTTTAGTTTTTAAGGTGAATTACGCTCTGGCG
Organism: Epirrhoe alternata; assembly: GCA_963565295.1. Lineage (NCBI taxonomy): Eukaryota > Metazoa > Arthropoda > Insecta > Lepidoptera > Geometridae > Epirrhoe > Epirrhoe alternata. The sequence goes on along the minus strand of OY751381.1, from coordinate 1,533,420 downwards.
TGAGGTCTGCGTGAGGTGTGCCGGCCGGCCCGCGCCCTTTTACACTGAACGTTGTTTATAAATGTATTTTTTGCAATAAAATAATTCCAAAATCCTTACTGTTTTTATTAGGGAACACGTAAACGAAATTTCATTAAAAAAAATTAAACAACCAGCAAATGAAACTATGTAGTTTATGATTAAGATTTAGAGGTAACTTTATGATTTTTTTTTATCGAGTCTAATTAAGTCAATCGTGTTTCGACTCCCATATCCTAAACTATTTTTGTCATCAAAAAAATATAAAAACATCGGTGTTTTTATGCCTTAAAAATTACTTGACGTACAGTGAGTTTTGTGACCTACATCACCTTAAGACGTAATTATCTTTTTTTTTTTTTCAGTTTACTGTATGTTACAGATTACCTGGTATGTACTTTTCCTACGACTGCCTGCCTGATAAGGGGAATGAGAGACTTTTATTATCAAAGATAAACTAAACTCGAAAATTTTAACGTGTCTAGATGATAAGCATAATTTATTAAAGAACCTTACAAAAATAATGTTCTTATAAAAGTACCAAGTTTTATGTTTGTTTTGTATAAATTGTAAAATTTGTAAACATACCACAGCTACTCACACTTATCATTGTCATAACATCTCAGAATAGCATGTTGAAAAATAAATTTACATTTTATCACGATACCTCACGTTATTATTTTGATAAATCTGTACGTGACGAGATAACATTCCCATATCAATGCTAAATTCCATGATTCTGTTTGATGTGCAAAAGCCTTTAAAGTTTAACCCAAGTAAACGGTAATAGGATAATAATAGCACGGTGTACAGCTATATCGGTGACAGAATATTTAACAGTACTAACGTATGGAATAGACACTGCGCCCCGCGCCAGTCGAGACTCCATGCCCCTTGAGTTCTCTTTTGCGTTCTTAGCCTACTAACTAGAAATGCGCGTCAAGATTCGTTTGTAAAAAATACAAAGATAACCAACTATCTATCATTGACAAAATACAAATAAACACGGTGGTGTGTATGAAAGCAGGTTTATTCCACGTTTGCATGGTATTTTATGTAGTGCCCAGGGTTATCAGTGGGGACGATAGTCAGCTATGGGATAGGGGCCTTGACATCTGCAGCACAAGGGGTCACAATAATGAAATTTCTCAGTGCGCGTGCGACCACACGCTAGCTATGACGTGTCGTGAGTGAAATTTTGTGAGTTCCAAGTTTGTTATATTTTCTAGCATTAAAGCGTTTGAACGCTTCCAGAATCCAAGAGAGTAGGCAGTAGGGTATTACGAGAAAATGTGTGAATAGTATTGTGCTCTAGGTATAAACAGTGAATTGTTTACGTAAACGCTGGCACCGGTATGCTTACCTGCAGTTACTCAACAATGCGCGGGGATGCGCTATTTTTTACGCCATCGGTCCCATTTCTGTGTTAAGAATTTTAAATATTTCTAAACAGCTAAAATTCCCCTAGCTCTAGTTTCTGAATGGTCATCGCCCTCTTGATTACAAGGTGTGGTTCATTGAATCACTTTACAATGAGAGCCTGATAATTGAATGATTTGTTAGTTATTATAGAGCAATATTATAACAGTTCATGCTTTGAAATTGTGTCATGTAATCGCGTTAGCAACCATGTTGTGTTGATTAAGAAATAATCCATATTTTTATCATAATTACTGCATGACTAATTAATTTTACAGATATTATAGCTCATGATACACTAGTAGCTCTACCTTTCGCACCATAGGTCGTGGTATCGACTCCCATCCAGAACAAACACGAGGGGCTCTACCAAGTATCATTAGTCGGCTCTATCATTCCTGTCTTGCTATAACCGATAGAAGTATTCTTAGGAATGTATTTTTACCAAATCAGTATTCGTATTTCTTTTATTCCGTTTCAAAGAGTTTTTTACTCCAGTCTCAAATAAGCTGCATGTCTAACAACGGAAACAGTTTGAAAAATACACAAACATTACTAAAACACACGCTAAAACTGTTTTAAAATTCAAACCAATCAAGGTTGCTTTACTAGAGCACAGACTAGAGGTAGCTAGTATACCTAATTAGTAGGTACCAACATGCGACCGAATTCTCGAATAGATAAAGTAGCAGTAGATTTGAGCGCATCTGTAACACTTTTGATAACAATTAATACAGTTCGATAGTCTTCACTTCAGTGTTCGTTTGCCAGCTGAGAGTGAACATCGTACACAACTCAGTCACTGCGGCAGGTCAATACACTCTAGTAGTACAACCGGAAACCTGTGGATAGCAACATGTGGACTGTGCATTGGTGTTTGTTGACAGAGTGAACTAGTGAATTTTGAACCAGGACAGTGATGTGATTGGTCAGAATGACTAAAGTGGAAAAGGTGCCTCCAGATGGAGGGTATGGGTGGATTGTGACTCTGGCTTTTGCACTGAATAATGTAAGTATTATACTTAGGTATATTTTTAAAATGTTTGAGAGTAGAAGTGACTTCAACGGCGGCCTTGATCTTTGAAAAGTCTAGTTATTTTTATTCTTACAAGAATATTAAACAAACAGGTGAACGAAAAGGCCTTGTGGTAGACAGAATAAGAAATGAAAAAGTCAGTAACATAAATAATGACATAGTTGATAACAAAGACGAAGATGAAGAGATTACGTACGATGGCAAAGACCCAAAGATGTGACAATGCTAAAATGAGAAGCAATTTTGCACAATATTCGTTATAACATTTTTGTAGAGAATATTACCTATATTTTACTTTCGAAGTCGACTCCAACTAGGTTATCAGTATATTACGGTATGTTTACATATCTTGCAATAGCTACTGTTTGTTTAACAATTTCATTTTCCTATGTTCAGAGTACTATAATACACATAGCAGCTAATTTTAATGTTTTATCCTCAACGTCGTTATCTTCTCTAGTTACTTAATTATTTGCAAAAACGATAAGATTGATACCTCGAGTGCTCCTTTCAACATTTTGTCTGTGAATCTTCTCAAAGTTTTAATACCGTGAATGTTTACGATTTTAAACGCCATTTACACGATATCATTATGGCATACCATTCTTGCCTCTTGCTTTCTCAAACTCAACGGAACATGAGCAACTCTGTGGCAAGAGGCAAAAATGGTATGCCAGCATGGTATCCTGTAAATGACGTATTAACGTCACCATTTCTAGACATAGACTGCACCTCACCTTGAAGGTGAATTCGTTACCATAATTTCATGCATTTAAACACAGGGTCACGACTGTATCCCCAAGGCGCGGTAGACATTCTCTCAGATCTTTATATTCCAGATCCTTTGAAGATGTCTAAGGGGGTAGTCAGAGGCATGTACAAATACATATTTGATACATGCCCACATCTTGCAGAATTCATGCATTTAGTTGCATTCAATCAGCTTTGTTAGTACAAAATACCAGACTTAGTAACTGTCCCACGCTTTTTAGAGCATGACCGGGATTCAAACTCACAAACGAGTCAAGCAACGATGATTATGTACTTTACACACAATAATAAAATCGTATTCTTAAAGTTAAACAAAGAACAGAATCGAAAATGTCAAGAGTCCTCAAACCGGGTTAGGAGCGTTTGGACCACATTGCAATTTGACCAGTTAGCTGTATGCCCAGTTCGCTATAGGATCAAATCTCGATATGACTCATACACCAGAATTCTTCAAGCAAGTCACAAAAAGCTCTGATAGGTACCAGAAGTACAGAATAAAGTAAAATGCCTATTGGTTTGATTTTGTACTGCCTAGGGCAATGTAGGCAATTACCTCATCATAACACATTCTGTTTTACGTTAAAGTCTGTGTAGGTACAAATACTTTACAATAGCAATATTTTTTGTGGAAAATTCCCACCATTGTCATTCAAAACTCATTTTACTATTGTGATTATACTGATACGAACTTAAAATGTTCCAGGTTGTGGTACTCCCACTTATCGCCGGCTTCGGGCTGGTCTTCCAAGAGGCGTTCGACGAGACCGGTCTCTCCGCGACCCAGGGTACCCTGGTCATCATCCTGAACCACAGTATAGGCATGCTCCTCTCGTTCTTCGGGGGACCCTTACTGAGGCAGTTTGGGTACAGAAAGGTGGCAGTTGTTGGAGCTATTTTCATATCAGCAGGATTGATGCTCACGTCTGCTTCTTCCAGCTTCTGGATGTTTATATTGTCCTACAGTATTATTAATTGTGAGTATACAAACTACCCAAATAAATAAACAGTCAAATATTTGTACAGTTAATTCTCGCAACGGGTTTTTTGGCATTTTTTGCAATCATTTCTTTGTTTGTGATTCAATCCCGTTAATCGCAATCGAATGAAATAAGTGTATGTCGTGAACTGGAATAGGATAAGGCTATTTAAAATTTTGGAGCCAGTCTGTTACCGGAAGCTTAATGTGTAATTTTGTGGTTTAGAGCCGCTCTGCTCGCACAGCAGGTAGAAAGGCACCCTAAGCTTTGTTGGCAGCTGTTGAGTAGAGGTCCTATAAAAAATTACTATTGACGATTTTTGGGGGTGCAAAGAAATGTAACTTTATGTAGTTTCTATATTTTCTTCCCTAGATTGAATTAGGTAGGAAATAAATTATTCGTGAGTTTAAGAATTAACTAATTTATTTCGATTCAATTTATTTCTATTGCTAACCAAATGTAAGGTTTTAAGGATATACCTACTGGGAAAGAGCTAGAGGATATACGGGAAAGAGAGAAAGAGAAAGTATCATTATTTATTTTTAAAGTAAAATCTAACAACCTTAGATCGTGCGAAATCGTGTACCTAATATGAATCGAAAACCTAATTCATACTCATACGCATAGGGCATTTTAGGACGTATTAACCCTCAAAGCCCATGGTAAAGCTTGAATTAAAAATGTTTCAGCAATGGGCGTTGCAGCAGTAATGGCAGCGTTCACTCTAGCAATAAATTCATTCTTCAAAGAGAAGAGAAGTCGGGCTATCGGCGTAGGCATGTCTATCACGGGGCTGGGAGCCATCCTGATGCCTCTCCTCATGAGCGCCCTGATGTCCCTCTACGGATGGAGGTACGCAGTACTGATCCTAAGTGCCATCTGTCTCCACTCCCTCATGGCAGCCTGCCTCCTGAGGCCTGCTAAATGGTACTGGAAAGTACCAGCCACTACCGAAGAAATGGTACCTCTGAAGCAGAATGATGTCCAGCTCATCAATGGTAGCGTAACAGATTCTTCAAAAAATGGTAAATTTCTTCATTTGTTTACAAGTCATTTGTAAGACCAAAATGGTTCATGTTTAATCAGAATTGATTTGTCGTTTTCAGGAATTTCATTACCAAGCGAAGTGGAGATAGCGAAGAATGGCGCGTTGCCATCAAAGAGCCTATCGATGCGATCCTTATACAGTAGTTCTAGTCTCCAAGCGAGGAATGCTATCTCACATCCAGATGTGCGGAACAAATCAGTTGAAACATCGCTAACAGAGTCAAGATACAAATGGTGGGAATCCCAAGAGATTAATTTAGGAAGTTCCATCAACATTTTCAATGAAGCAGAAACAAAGAAAGTAAAGGAAAAAGAAGTAGTAGTTGTTGAAGAGAAGAAAACGTTTCTTGAAAAAGTGGTCGCGTTTTTCGATCTCACCCTTTTAAAAGATCCAATATTTGTGAATATGTTATTTGGAATGTCGATAGCGGCGTGTGTGGAGACCAACTTCTCTCTTCTTCTCCCGATTATTCTTAAAGACATGTTGGAGTTCAACACAAGCGATATAGCGAAGATAATGGCGTTATTGGGACTTTCGGACACGATGTTCCGATTAGTAGCGCCGTTCATTGGAGAATGGTGCCGGAAATCTCCAAGAATTATGTATATGGGAGCATTGTTGATGATCATTTTTATCAGGAGCGGTAAGTTTCAATTTATCCAGGTATTCAATTGTGTATTCCTAAAGTGAAAGACAAAGTGACAACAGTTTAAATTATATTATGTACAAGTAGTTGTGCCTCAATCAGCGCAGTCGCTTAGTTTATCAAATTATTTCATTTCAAAGTAAAACTTACTCCACTTATCTGTACGAGTATACATACATAAGTGCCTACTATTTATAATTAGTTAGTTTAATACCTATATACGATTAGTTCAATACTCCACTAACAATGAGCAATGCGTCAGCCTGCTATTTGCGTAGATTTGTAGTTGTTTGAACTTATACGATGATACTAGAATGATCAACAACAAATTAATTCGTATTCGAAATTGAAAATGTACTTCTCTTCTGACCAAAACACAGACAGTATTTTGGTCAGAAGAGAAGGAACTCAAGAAAAACAAGCGGTTAGCCTATTTACTGATTTAACGAATTATTCAAATGATTTCATTTTACAAGTAGATTAGATACCTACAATCGCTGCTCCAATTGGATTTATTTGGTCGCACAGATTCTAGATAAAGATTCAAATTTTACCTACTCGTTACATAAGTTATCTCGAATGAGGTCGCTTTAAGGTCTTATCCGTAAGAAAGCTTCAACTACCAACAGTTTTTAAAACCTCGGAGGGTTTGAGTTCCTAGTAATACCAGTAGGTAAATAAGCAAGTACCTAAAAGTTATCATAAACATTATCATTTTACGTGCGCGAGGTCAAATCACTGGTAAAAAGGTAAACTCAATACAATCTGATTAGTGTGAATGCATGATTAAGAATTTTAAGTTTGAATACCTATTACCCTATTACTACGAGACCAATTTTTTTCAAAACTATGTAGATAGGCTAATTACTCGTATAGGTAGTTTTAAATAGTCGTGTAATTGGCGATGTAAGACGAATTTTTGAATGCGTAACAATTTCTAATTTTAAAAATACTTTTTTCCAGTAATGCTGTTCACAACAACCTTCACAAGCATGTGTTTCGTCGCGCTAGCCATGGGCATCACCAAGGGTGTCCGTACCGTCTACATGAACGTCATCATCCCTAGCTACGTGCCCATAGAACGGCTGGCGTTCGCGTCCGGGATACAGATGTTCTTCAACGGCATCACCATTGTTACTATTGGATCTCTTTTAGGTAAGTTTTTATAATGATGCTCTCCAAACGAGAAGGCCGTAGGCATGCGTAGATCTGCGTTTCGTACAGCAGTATGTGCGCCTTGTGCATCAATCTTAATAAAGGTCTGCGCTCGTTTTCGCCCACGTAAAACTTAGGCCTAAGATTCAGGGATAGGTAGTGGAGCTTTCCACCCATCAAAATTTTCAGAGATTTTCCTAGTTAAAAACAGTCGGCTTTTTTACGGTACCCGTATACAACATTATTATGCTTAATAAAACGATTATTATTAGCCTGTGTTGTCCTATTAATTGCTGGGCAAAAGTCTGATTAACAAAAAGATGAAAACCAAAAATTGGTGATATAACTAAATATCAAGATAATTCAGCATAGCATTCAGGTAAGAGTTTGTATAAAAAAACTAATATTAAATTTCTGTGATTTCAGGTCGAATTCGAGAGGCGTCAGGGTCCTACCAAATGCCAATAATCGTACTGAATGTAGTCACTATGATCACAGTCATCCTATGGACTGGAGAATTTATATATTTTAGGCTTAAGAAAAAAACGAAGTCTGAAGAATCAGAAACAGCAGATGCGTAAACCAAAAGTAATGAAAATCTTATGATGTACAAAATACAAATAAAAGAAAGAATTAGCTATGATATCGTTTATTTACATAATGATATTTACAATTGCTAAAATAATCAAGTCTCATGTTTGTATATTATCATGAAGTTCCTAAAGAATACATCAAATACAAGATACAACCTATCTACATAAACTTCTAATAGCCATTTTGTAATATAAAACAATTTGTAAATTACAAGTCCTGCTTTGGTACACTTATTCTAAGATTAATTTAAGTACTTATTTGTATTGATCAAATTAAAAAGAACAAACGTCAACTTGTTTATTATTCTCCCTAATTTGCTCATCTTGATTTAATTTTTTATCACATCCACGGAATTTAGCATTGTCTTTTCAGTAGCTGTGTTTCACTATAGTTTTGTTCGTGTCAATTTCACTACACAATTACACATTTTGTTCACTGTGTTCACTTTCCACGCGCGTGCTGATAATCACTAGGAAGTCTGTTGCACATCCGATACATGCTTGAAGTTCTTTTATTTATATCGGTGTCGATTCGTACTGTCCCTTATCTGAAACACATGAATGTACATTATTGTCATAAATGGGCGTTGACTCTGCTCTTTAGTTTTTACTTATTAAAGTCTCATGTGCGTATCATTGTTTTTGTTCCTTAATAAACCATTTGGTTTCCTGTAACAGTATTACTCTTAATATGTTGTCATAGCTGAGCAGAAGCCTCTATCAATTATTTTCAAATTATATCCTGTAAAAAATCGGATATAAAAGCAGTATAATTTAAATTAAAGGAGTAAATCATATATACTGAACTCGGTTTAATTATAATAAAACATGTTCATGATGGTTTTCGGTTTCATGTGTATGTGTATTATAATTCACACATGTATTATATATCCTGTGATTAAATAGAATAGTTATAGTAGAAGAATAAAACTTGAAAGTATAAAAAGAAAGTTGTAGATTTTGTATTTACAAATTGCTAACAGAATGTGCAACTTACATTTACGACTAGGTGTAATGTAGAGAGCGAAAACATAGGACAGGTTGTTGAGAAAGATTTTGTAGTTATCAAAAGAATTGAACCTCTTCGGAGCTCGTGGTAACTTTCTGTCGAAGGACTTCGGGATGTGACGTACTATTCTTCTCCAGTTCATTTACTGTGGAGTAGTAAAAAATAATAAATTATTAGCAAAATCAAAGTTTAACATCAAAATTCTCTAAAAATGACGAAGCTAGAGTTGCATGAGAAATTAACTAGCTGAAGCATTTTATATTAGCTGATTTTATTATTTGTATAGTTTCTTATAGCTTCTTTTGTTTGTGTGTACGTACTTGTAGGTACTATGTATTGAAAATAAATCCATTGGGTGATTTTTCAAGAACGGGCGAGATATGTATCGACAAATATAACGGCTATGGCTTCTACTAAAACAGTAGTTAGCAGTCTGCTTTACAACAATTTTAGGGCTTTATTACAAATTAAAGTCAAGATTATGTCGAATTTTACTTATTATGTGGTAGTCGATTAGTTTTTTGAAGCCTATTTGTGCAAAACTTACTGCTTTGGTACCAGCTTCTGGAGAACCCGTAAGAAGAATCCGATTTCGCAGACTCAACCTTTCCTCCCGAAGTGAAGCCAAATGATGGCCGATGCATAAACCTGGGAGGCTTGAATGTCACTTCAGACGCAGCCGCATCAGCATCTACGTTCGTCTTCTTTGATTCAAAGGATTCTACATCATACCAGTCTTTCGTGACGTTGCGTATGTCTCGCCATGGCTTCGAAGTCACCACGTATACTTTCTCCTTTGTTAATGGTGATATAGACGTTTGTATTTTACCCCAAGGTGCTGGAGTAGTGGTCATTGCCGTAGCTCTAATGGTCGTCGCGCGGAAAGAAGAAGCAGCTGTATAAATATGAAGCTTTTGAATTTCTTCCTGCTCTCCGTTCTTAGCGGTGTTGTATCTACTCTTCGCTCTTTCGATAGTGTTGTATTCTTTTCGAGGTCTATAATCTTCATCACTTTTATCTGTTACTGTATGATGATTACTACTCGATCCTTCATGATCATACAAATCGTAGTAATTGTCGGTTTCAGTTACATAGTTCGTTGGAATTGTCGTTGTGAAATATTCATCTGGAATTTTCTTAGCATATTTTTCACTGCTACGGGTTCTTTGTGGAGCTTTGTATTTTGAATACTCTTGTTCAGTCCAATCGTCAATGGTGTGCTGAAGTTTTACGATGTCAAAAGGTGGTTCCTTCACATCGTAGAGATCATTTAGTATAGCAGCTGAAGTCAACCTTTCGTCGTAGCTCTCTGTTTGTGTAGGTAAAGGCTCTTCTGTTGTTGTAGGAATACCACTGTAGTTTTCAGTAAAAGCCAGATATGGAGAGTCTGTATTAGTAGGAACTTTCCTCCCTTGATGTCCCTCATTAGGGTCACCCCATTGTTGAGATTGTTCTTCGTATCCATTATTGTTTTTGTCTTTCTTGCCAGTGGTATATGGAACTATAATTTGTACAATCTTTGGTTGATATGTATTGCTTTGCACAGGTGCTGGTGATAAGCTTTCACTGTATTCATTTCTGCTCTCATCCCATGCAGTAATAGTAGGAGCTTGCGTAGATGGAGTACTCGGAGGGACATCATCGTACATTTCAAATTCGTGATCATTCACTGGAGTAGAAACAGCTAGCACAAAATCTCCAAAGCTTTTGTGCGGCGCGCTTGGTTTCAAATAAAGTAACGGAGAGTCAATATTTTGTAAGTTACTCTCAGTTCTATATTTATCAATATCCTCATCCTTATATCCTCTCAAATCTCCAAAGCTGTGACTTGGTTTATGGTTGGAAGCGACGTACGAGTTCGGATTCATATCAGCTGGTAGCCCCGTATCATAGATATCATTTCCAATATCTCCACCCGTACTTTCGAAGCTCGCTTCTGGGATAGTTTTTGTAGTTTGAACATGATCTTCGGAAGCTTGTGATGAAATGTCTCTGATTTGATCAATTATGAAGTGGTTTGGAATATTTCGATATGCTTTTGTCTGGTTCAGCCTTAGTGCATCTATATCAATAACTGGTGACTGGATGAACGTTGCAGGGTAGTCAACTGAATGTGTGTATTCAGCCAAAGGAACACTTTGAGACACATCAACGTTGTTCGGTTTCTGTTGCATTTGATTTATTCCTTTTAATATGTTAGGTGGGAACGGGGATGCCACTGGTCTGAATGGTCTTGCATTAAATATCGGCGGTAAAGGAGATACACTAAGATTTGGTAACGCAACTGGTTGCAATGTGTGAATATTTCGTCCTCTATTTAGTGTGAATGGCGCAGGGTTTGCTAAAGATAATGACTGATTAGGTGGCCTTGAGAAATCGTTTGGTAAAACTTGTGTCTTGACTTTCGTAGATTCTGCAGCTGTAGCCGACACAGGGTATGGACTATTTAAACTGTAGGGATTGCCGATTAGTTCTCCATAAGAATTCCTAAATCCTGTAGGTTGAGCTACATTTGGCAACTGTTGTTGTTCTGAAGGTCCCGTCTCATCCACCACGTCGAATTCATTTTGTGGTTGCAAGTCATTATTCAATGTACCAGGTTCATAGAGTGGAGTAACGGGAGGTCCGTAAGTGGTCACTGGGTATGGAGATTGGTATGACGCAATTGGCGTTGTGTACAACAACTTAGGTGGTTGGTAAGTAGAAGTTGGTGTGTAGGACGGTATTGACACTCCTTGAGAAAACGTCGGCAAATATGATGAGCTCGGCTGTCCATAGGATGAACTTGGCGCTCCGTACGTTGAACTGGGGACAGCGTAAGGAGAACTTGATGCGATGAATGTTGAAGATATAGGGTTTTGAGAAGGAATCGTGTGCGTTGGACTCGGAGGGCCGTATGTAGAACTTATGTAACTGTTGAATATTGACGTTGGCGGGCCGTATACTGCGTGAGGTATCCCTGGAGATAGCTGTGGAGGTTTCTGAGCTTCATTTTGCTGCCGGAACGGTTGTAACTGGTACTTAGCAACACTATCCGCTAGAGCTGTTGGACTAGGCGGTCCATACGTAGGGTTATTACTATGATAAACTTGGTTACTTTTAGCTCCTAAATTGTATCTTATAACTGGTATCCATGGCACTAAATTGCAAGGGTTGCAATCTTTTTTTAATGAGCCTAGATTGTTGTCCAGGCCTTCGTAGTTCGTCTGCTGTGACGGGAACAGCCACGTTGAGACCTTTTGGAATAATGTTGGCGAGGGAGTGGTTGAGAATGGCTGAGGCGGTGGTACGAAGTTGAAGTTGTACTGTTTGTAAAACGGAGCTGGGAATTTGAAGTCTGCGGGGAATTGTGTCAGTTCTGTTGGGGGAGGTGGAGGTGGCGCTTGGTACTGGTATCCAATATCGTTGTTCTGCCGCTGGGACCTTCCTGCTCCTGTGTGGAACGGGACAGGCAGGATTTGTGAGAGCGGCGGCGGCGGCGGTTTGAGCAGATCGCCGAATTGACTGTTCCCGAGTGTGCTGCTGTAGGGTGTTGAGAGGTCGCATCGACACTTTGCTAGTGCCAGTAAGAGCACCACGTATACCTGAAAAAGAAGAAAAACTTCGGTTGAAATAATGTTTTATTATAAATTTTATAACGGGACTTAATCGCGTAGGTATAACATTTGTTTATTTACCTCGACGTTTCAGTAGCGTTACAGCTACCGTGGTCACGAGAAGGTGGGTCTTCTCGTGATTTTAATTTAAAATGTCTTCGAGTCGCGAAAGTTTAAAATGTGTAAAGTTTTATTATCCCCAAAGAAAGTAGCTTGGACGGTGATACTAATAGTAAAACTTCACAACAATCATTAGACAACATCATGCACGAAATTACGAACTACATCTTTTACACTTGTCTGTAAGGTTAGAGCGAGTGAATTGGGGCTGATCATTATGAATTTCTTTGATAAGTAAGATTTATGAGTTCATACAGAAATACGGTGAAACAGCGTGGTGTACCATCATTGTGAGATGTTCCCACGATACGCTATTCTTTACACTTTTCTCTTTTCTCATAATATTCCGTCGAACCGTGATCGGACGGCGCTACATTGAATCGTAACTATCATGATCTAGCTAGAACGATGAAAATCAATTCCAAAATATCATCATCATTTGCCTGCCCTATCACGCTTATGCGGGTTTGGCACAACATGTTCTCTTCTTCCACTCTCCCCTATCACTCGACATCTTCGTATCCACTCCTTTCTTACCCTTATCTTCTTTCACACAATCCATCCATCAATTCCAAAATATAGAGAAGTTAATATCGTTGTTGAAAAACATTGATTTTCTAATGAACAACAAATGAATCCTTAAAATAAGCAAAAGTAGTGAACTATAAGGAAATGTCCAGTAGATCTTTATGGCAGTCATAATCTATGCACATGACAACCTCATTGATATACCTTACTGACTACAAAATAAATGTAAATGTGCCCTAGATACGTATATTCCATGCATTATTTTTTAATGTATTTAAATAAGGAAAATTTGCGTTATTACGTATCCCCAATCACCTACGAGTAGACATCAGCTCGGATCGTTATTGCTTTTTTATGCATCCTAGATCTCTGTGAATTGTGGAGCGATTTTCAATTTTATTTTTTTGATAGATGGATCCATAAAAATTTTACTCCTCTGCGATTGATACTTTTCCCAAGAATCCCAAATAACATCCGTGGTAATTTTCGACCTGGACAACATTGAAGCTGATCGCTCATATGTCCACGCCGTAGTCATTTTCTATAGAAAAAATACTGATGAGGTCTGAAAATGCAACTAGCTTCTGACATCTCAGCATTTCGTCTATTGAATTGACAGTTCGGCAAGGTAGGGAAAAAAGGTAGGGAATAAAGGTGGTCGCACGACCCTTCGTGCGACCACCTTTATTTTTATTTTCCTAAAACGTTACTATTTGAGTATCTGTGATAATGTGATCCGTATTCACTCTATGTAAATCTATTTGTATAATATTATAGGTTTCCTTAATAATTCGGTTTAAAGAGTTTATTCTCTTATAGAAGAAATTACAGTTCACTTATAATGAGAAAGTTATAGTTTACTTATAATAATGTCGATAAGCTAGTGGCGAAGCATGCAGAAATCTTAAAAACTAAATGTTAACAATCAATTGCAAAAAAACAAATACATTGGGTACCAATTGATACCATTGTAAGGGTAGTTAAACAATTTGAAGCGAAAGTTATTTTTTACTACCATCACTATCTCGTAATTTTTAGGTTTTCTCATAATATTATATTACAGAGACGTAAGTTTATATGTATGAGGTAATCCTCGTTTCTCATCAGAAATTAATGTTATTTCACTAACTTCCTTACACTAGTCCAATAGGCTAATTAAAATAACGCGTAACATTACGTAACCTGTTTAGTGTTCCCTGCGTCAAGTTTCTCGATATATCGAAAGTGAAGTCGAAAATGACTTGCGCTTGATTCGACAATGCTCATTCAAAGCTTGTGCGACCGAATTTCCAAAGTAGGGCGTATTGACCACTGAAGCAATACGTACTACGCAAAACGAATAATGTTGTTGAAGGATCTACATAATAGGTAGGTACGAATTACATCTTAAAATAAAAGCAATTCAGTATGCTGAAGCAGGAATTAGTGAATTGCACTGATTTGTTTGAATAAAATATTTTAAAATGCATCCCAAAAATTGCACTCATGCAGGACTCGAACCCCCGACCTTCACCGATCCGTAGTGAATCCATTGATTCAATTAAAGTTTCCACATAAAATTGCAGTAACATTTGAGGGCACTGACTTTAGAATAGTAGATAATGGTAAAATAATAATAACGCCCTTTTCAGTAGACATCATGAACCTTTTCCTTTTGGAACATTAATGTGACCTTAGCTAGCAAAACCGTGGGTCAGGCTGATTAAGCTAAGAGGATGGTTTAGATGCTGGGCAAGCCTATTCCATCTCTAACAATGTCCCAGGCACTACATCGTCCCGTTAAGTGTAGGCATGGATTGCCTCCTGACGCTGTATAAGTCATCTAAGTTTCTTTAGCAAACGAATGATGTAATGCTTCAGCAGACAACAGGTTTTAGAAAAACTCAATTCTTACGTTTGGGCGCATCATTTAAATAAGTACAGATACGTGAAGGAAAGTGAAATTGTGATGTAGTCTGCCCCAACAGGTCTATGGTCAGAAGGTCGTGATAATGGCAAGCAGAAAACTTTAAAATAAGTAAGTTCTTTAGGTAAAGCTAAGTAACCTTACGCCCTAGCGGTTGGAACGCCTAAGGCGGTTCGTTTGATGGCCAGCCGCCTGACGCGGTTGCCTGGAAAAGCGGACCACCACGCGACTAACCACCCGCGGTCCAATCGCCTAGTGCGTAAGGGGCTAACAGAAATAGACTTAGCAAAAGTCATTGGTAAAGTCAACTGAGCGTTACGTGCTTCGGAGGGTACTTGTCGGTCAAGTGAAGTCGTTTAAGGCATGACGGAGACCTATAAGGCGGCCTAAAAACTCCGTCACTAGAGTTAGCCACTGACTCATACGAACGCGATACGGCGGCGATGGGCTTGCAACCTTGTCACGTATGGAATAGGTACTAACTTCTGCAAGATGTGGGCATGTATCAAATATGTATTTGGACATGCCTCTGACTACCCCCTTAGACATCTTCAAAGGATCTAGAATACATAAAAGATCTGACAGAATGTCTACCGCACCTTGGTGATACAGTCGTGACCCTGATTTTTTCATACGAACTTACTTATCGGTAAGGTAAGCCGGCAGAGTCAAATATAGAGATCCGTGGGAACTAACGTTGGTCATTAATCTTGACGATGATTGGACGGTAGAGGTAAACACAGAACCTACCATAAGTGTGCGCCCCGGCAATCTTCGTGCTTGGTATAAAAACCCTGAGTGTAGCGACACCAAGCCACCAGCCGAAAGTTCTGTTCAGAGTAATTTACGGCTGATGTGTCATAGGGAACTTGAAAAACACTGCGAGCGTATTCAACCGAACGATCGGCTCCGGACGTTCCGTATGTGTCGCTACTACACTAATATGTCCAAATATGCAACCAATAGTCAGCCGTCCTTGGGCCTTATTTATATTCGGATGCTTCCCACCACGATTTCTGCCTTCAAGGACCAATTTTTCAAGCGTTAAAACACTGTCCTAACCAAGGACCAAATATTCCAAACCGAAAAATGCCCTTGAATTCAGAAATCGTGGTGGGAACCATCCGAATATTCATCAAACGAACGAAAATAAGTATTTTTTTTTTTATTCACAAAAAGGTTTACAAAGTGGTTTTTGTTGAACTGTAAAAGTATATTAGCCTACAGAAGTAAACATACTTGTATTAAACCTTACAAAGTAATAGAAAATAGGAACGCGAATACGGCCCCTTATCTCGCTATTCTTCGGGATTCAAATGTGACAGAACGTGCGGTTTGATTATTTGTTGAAACATCGCGTTATTTCGTATATCAAAAGCTAGACGATATTGCCAAGGCACACAATATTTATAGTACTAAGAAGTTATAATACTATGACTATGATGGTTCTGCTGTAAATGGTATTTTAATAGAAAGATGTTGATGCATTCTGGTATTTTGCGTAAGGTTCAATGTATACTTAGCCTTTCTAATTGAAATAGAGAGCGAGGTACAGGTCAATCCATAATGTATTTAACGAGACCCTGTCAATCTTCGTCCCGGAGAGACAATGTACACAAGGCGACACAAGTGGGTATAGTGAGAAAGGTCAGTTGTCAAACGGGTTAGATGCATATACAGGGTGTAAAAAGACGTTTACCGAAGCCGAAAGGGGTAGGTACAGCAACACACATCCAAATCCAAAAGGATTTTCCAAAAATCATTATATCCGGAGAAAACAGCGTTTGAAGATTACTGTTGGCGTATGTTCTGGGCGCGTTTTAACTGTGTTTTTCTTTTATAAATAAAATTATTCGGTAGGTATGGTCATATTATGGTGTACTTAGTAGTAAATAATCGAAAATAACATAAAATGACGTAGCTAAGTCAAGATTTTTTTGCGGTTTTTTCTTGCTAAATATGTTTAGAATCATGGTCTGATTACAACCCCTCAGTTTTCGGTAGTAGTCTGTATAAAATTACGCCTCTTTCCCGTTGGGGTAAGAAGAGACCATAGATTTCCACTTGCTAGATACAATCCTGACATTTATTTTGCTCATTAAATTATTAAAAGAAGCTCGTTGGTTTAAGGTTCACTAAACTTGGCCCTTATTTAAAATGAGGTAACTTTTGTTGGTAAACATTGTGAAGATATCTTATTTCGCTGAAGAGGATAATATGGCTAAAGAGACCAGGACGCAGCTGTTGCTGCTTGACCAACCTTTGGAGGCTACCACAGAGAGTGGCACGAAACCCTTTAAAATACCAAAAATTTCACAAATCCGTACTAGCTCGTGTGTACATGTCCAATTCCTCCGCTATCTGGTCTGACCATCGTTTTGGACTTCTGCCTCTGGGTCTTTTGCCTTCAATTTTTCTAGTTAGAATCAGGCGTTCCAAGTTGTTGGTTCCTCTGCGTGCAACGTGGCCAAAGTACCACACTATTCGTTGCAAGCAGGTTGTGGATAGGCGCTTTGTCCTCTCGATTGTTAGCTGGCGCAGAATACATTTGTGCGAAAGGCTGTTCGTACTAGCTACTGGAGGAAATACAAACACCCATTCAAACAAGTTCACACGATAAGTGCTATGGAAGTCGGTAGCACATTACCATGCGACACCTAAGCTATAAACGGAAAAAGCACATTATGACGCCAAACCATCAATTCGCATAATAGACTATTATGAGCTAAGCAAACAGTTACTCAATGAGAGGTCATTATTCAGACTAGCCCCAAGCTCACACGCTCTTCAAAAAGAACTTTTACTTAATTGCTAAAAGTAACAATGCTTTCTTCATGACATAAGTAGCAGAAAGTGAAAACTAGGTGAAGATTCACGAATTTCGGAAAGATAACCTGTTTTACTATAAATAACACGTGCTAGCTGTCCGAAACCAGTTTCGATCGCGGCATACATAAGTTACATGGTAGGCGCAAGATCAAGGCACGAAATCAGCCAGAAGCCGAACGCGACAAACTGTCAATAAAGGAAATGCTGAGACGTCAGAAGCTAGCCGCATTTTCTGACGTCATCAGTATTTTTTCTATAGAAAAATGACTGCGGCGTGTACGGCGCGGAGGACATATGTGCGATCAGCTATAAAAATTGTTTTAGGGTTTGGTAAAAAGTGTAGATAGGCATTTTAACGAGTTTAGGTATTCGGCTGTCACAGGTATGTAGAATGGAGTAAATGGAAGATAGCCACTGAAATCTCTCGCTACATCAATTTGCAAAAAACCGGTCAAGTGCGAGTCGGACTCGCGCACGAAGGGTCCCGTACCGTTATCTGTAAAAACGGCAAAAAAATCACGTTTGTTGTATGGGAGCCCTCATAAATATTTATTTTATTCTGTTTTTTTAGTTCTGTTATAGCGGCAACAGAAATACATCGTCTGTCTAAATTTCAACGGTTTAACTATCACGGTTCATGAGATACAGCCTGGTGACAGACGGACAGACAGACAGCGAAGTCGTAATAATAGGTTTCCGTTACCCTTTGGGTTCGGAACCCTAGATACGAATGCAATAAAATTCAATCAAAAAATAATAGGAGGCCCGATACAACAAACCTAAGTTTTCGAGCGTTTCTTGCTATGCTAGTAGTACCCCCTACTAGTACGGAACTCTCCATGCGCAAGTCGGGGTCGCGCTTCGACCTTATGTCTATCATCAACAAGTTTTCATGTAGAGCCTCTAGACTTTTATCATTCTGCCTTCAGGATCAATGAACTTCAAAGCAAGAATGATTCATATAAAAGCTGTATACTTTTTTTATTCGTCAATAAATAAGTCATTGACGAATTATTGTCTAAACTACCGTATTACCGTAAATTGGACCTTGAAGTCAGAACTCGTAGTAATATCCGAATATTCATCAAACGAACGATAAAACGAACCGGAATGCGGCCCCAGATATTACTCGTAGAATCTAGAATATTTTATCCTTCTTTCTGTTAGGTATAACATATTTCCAGAGAAGTGTATTCAACTCGGAGAGATTTTTTTCATGTTTAATTTTGTGCCGACCCCACATAGAGTGGGACAAGGGCAAAAAGAAGAAGAATGAAAGGCTGCAGTGTGATTTTTTTAGCTGTGGTCTAAATATCAGTCATGTTACTGCCTCCTCCTTGCGTCACGGAAGTATCTTGTCCCGTACGATGTTACTGCAATCCTTACAAAACGATATCTATCAAGGTTAAAATAAAATTCTACATTTTGATCTTTCTCTCACGTTACGGTGTCAAGGAAGATAGTCACAATAGCCTCGGATACAAAGAACGGTGATTGAGTTGTCGATGACTTGAGAGCGTGACTTTCAAGTGTCCGTGAGCTTTCAATTTATTGTTGTTTAGAACAACCTGTTTTTATTTAATTTTATGGGCATTCATTTTGTTTATTTTCTAAAAAATATAATCGTAGTCAACTCGTAGTGAAAGAAATGGGCTCAAGTTTTGGTATTGAGATACAACTAAATCAAAAAGAAAATGGTTTAATTGCATTTTCTTTGGTAATGATAGGCAGGCACGTTGTTGGTGTTTAAACTAAAAGTAAACATAGAAAGAAGAGGGGAAGAATCTCCGAAGAACTTAGCTCTTAAGCATACCTATAACATTTCCTACACGAACAATCCATTCACGCTCCAATAGCCAAGGCTCTATCACAATCCTCAATAAACCCTAGTTAATATCATATTAAACACCATCAGCAAAGTTGACCACAAACTCATACGAACTTATATCACATATTACGTAAGTTTCGTAAAGATCTCTTAAGTTTTCTATACAACATCATTATGCGATTACTCAGCAAATTATCTCCGCTTTAAGCTGATCCGGCAAATTTTCACAAAGAGGACAACATTGATGTAACATGCGTACGAATGTTTGGAGAAAGTGTAATCGGACAATGCCATCCAGACAAACCAAATCGAAAGTAAATAAATAAAAACTCGCATGAATTAACCATGAGGTTTCGTCATGTTTTGCATTTACACGGACTTGCTTCTGGGAGGACACCTGTCAAACGTTTGTACTTTTACAAACCTTAGGACTTTCCACCACTTGCTGATAAAGTGATACAACTCAACAAATTATCTGGCAGATAGCGTTTAAAATGTTTTGTAAGTTTCAGACAAAACTCTCTGAGTCTATATAAAGGCAGCGACTGGTGAGATAATGCTAATAATATTTGAGAAAGCCAAAAATAATACTAATTTTAAATTTCAAAGTTGATGGTGATTGTGTTTCAATCACACTCATCAATAGACTGATTTGGGTTAAACTTTGAGCAGATGTAGATCGTAACTTGGAATGGCATATGCTATTTGAAATGTTGGTACTATACGAGCTGCGCATGTGTGCATAAGCTTGCGTTTTCAGGGTCAGTAGGCAACTTATGCCTAAGCCTACTCAACGGCATGCTTGTGATTTAAATCAAATCCAATCAAAGTCTACTTAAGTTCTTTGGTGATAACAATTTAGTGAAGCCATACTCAGCGTTAGTTTACATAGTTAGCTCGCCTTTGCCATTACTTCTCTAGATTAAGTGTTTATGTATATCATTTCTTTGTTCAATAAAGAATAAATAAAAAAAAATTGTTTCAAACAGAAATATGCTTGAATAGGATCCAAAATAGTTCTGTCATCTGGCTTATCACGATCTCCAAGACAAAGTCCGTCATTGAGTCAACAATCAACACTGGATTCCTTGTCGTGCCAACAATTAGTTTGGATCGCCGGAGGAGCTTGCCAGTGAAAGCGCAGTCGTGATGTTTTAGGTTCTCATGAACTCTATATACTACGGTGTAGGTTGCATTCATACAATTTGATGAGTATTTTGGTCTTGAATTGTCGTGGGATATTGGTATGCCGGTAACAACTGTTTTAGACTTTGTTTTTATAGTGATAACGTCACATTTAGGGATTTTCAATAAGGCCCGATTTCAGTAGTTTTTTTTTTCAGTACGTTTTTTCAGTCTCTTTCTATTTTTTCTCCAAAGGTGGTCGATGTCCATTTCTGATTATTATGATGCTATTAAAAAATAAACATATCGATCTTCAAAAGCCTCAATCAGTGCTTTCAATAGTCCAAGAAACGATTGATTGACAGATCCTTTGAAAGTGAAGTGATCAAAATGTATTTGTTCAAAAGGCTCAAATACTCATACAAATTGGTGTTTGTTAGACCACCAGTACCGGCGAATTTTGTATACTTAGATAGACTCACTCACTGCGGTGGTATAGGCCTTGGAGGAAAAGTTCTAGACTTAGCAACATCCCGAATAACAATTACGATATCCGGGCTGAAAGTAAAACGCCATTTGCCATTTGCCTATGTAAGTTTCGTGGTCAAGAGTCGATCCATTCATCATAAAAAAAATAAGCAAGATACAATTCTTGCTTTTTGCCACAATTCTCTTGATCAAGTTTGAGTCAGCAAGAGACAAGAATTGTATCCAATAATGGTATCGTGTAAATGGCGTTTAATGGCCACTGTACACATACGCCGAACTATTATTTGGATAGAATATGACAGGCGATGAGGCCCTCTACACGTTCGTGACCGTCGGCATTCGTCTATCATCGGAGAATATGTAGAGGACCCATAAAACACACCAAGCAAATACGAATGCTTAACTCTTTTGTCGATATAACATTTTTTCATAACATACGATCATGTCATCCCACGTTCATAAATGCAACGCACCATCAAATAAATGATCGCAATTATTAAAACGGATGGGGACATTGTGCTAATGGGAATGCTCATCAGAATTATGTTGAACATCACGGGGTGAAAGGTCTCCATTACGTAACTCGGATCGAATTGTTCTTGGCAATGGATTGCGTGGATTGAACTTGGTCACATTAGACTACTCGCGTTATTCCCACAGTATCTAGATATCACAGCCTACATTCACCAGCTAATTAAAAACGTATATTTTGTTGTCTTTCTTCCGTCGAATACTAAATTAATTCCTAGTTTGATTAAAGTTATAGTTTATAAAACTAGGAATTTCCACAAACAAGGTAGAGGAAGGGGGGGTAATTTGGAATACTGCAGGTAATTTGGAATAGTAAGGTTTCACATAAAACTAGTAGTGCCATCTAGGTTTAATGGTATTAAAGCAATGGAGATTGACGCCACCTGTCGATATGTTCACACCGTTCGTAAGCCGAACTTCCAAGATGGCGATCAGAGACTCAAGTGTGAAGGAGTGTCATAGAAAATTTTTGAGTTACGTAATTATCCCGCTTCGATCTTGACAATTTGTTATGTTTATACAGTTTAGCTTTATGTATACTGTAAAATGAATCATAAATTTTGCATATTGACTTTGATTTCAGTAGTTTGTATAAATAGAACTAAATGATGCAAGGTTATGTCCGACCACATCTTGTTGCTAATTTGGAATACCCGAGGTGATGGTAATTTGGAATATGCCAAATCACCATCATTTTTGTTTGCAAGACATCTGTTGGTATCCAGTCAGTAGATATTGATTCTTAATGTGTGGGATTTGGGTGCACTGTGAATGTGCCGACTATGAAGGTGGATCCTATGTTTGTGATGTGTTTTGCAAATAATCCATTTATTTGATTGATTAAACTAAAAATGTGCCTATTGTAAATCCTATGTTTGTGATGTGTATTGCAAATAATTTAATTATGTGATTTATAAAACTGATTAGACTGATTTGATTTAAAGAGAGATTATAACTGATTAAAAACGAATATACGTCTATATGCCTATTATATATAGAATATTATATTATTTGTAGACTCACTTAGATACTTTAGTAAAACCTCAAACTCACTGCAGGTAATTTGGAATACCTAATTGGTATTCCAAATTACCTTCAGTCAAGTTATGAACCAATTTTATTGTATTGCTCTAGGTCTAAATCAATAGATTTAGGATATCATCTGTATTTGTATATCTTACATTTTCTTCTAAAACATTGGCGTAATAGTATCTATATAAATATGTTAAGCATAGTGCATATAATTTGGAATACCTCTATTCCAAAATACCTGCACTAAATGTCGAAAACCGAATTCAGCCATTTTGCGGTGAACTTAAAACTTTACCTAGTAGCAATGTTTAGATATTTTTGATAACTTGCAGATTAGTAGGTTATAGATGTAGCTTTCATTTAATAAAGGTTTTATATCCTGAAACACTACAGAAAAAAAAACACAGGCCCAAAACAAAATGGTATTCCAAATTACCCCCCCTTCCTCTACCTACTAATGAAGTTATAGATCCACGGGATTTGATTACGGGCACTACGAGTAAAATAGACCAATCACATGTTCGAGTGAAAAAATCGAGTTTGATTGGCATATCGACATAATACCACCAATGACATCTTTACTGTACGTGCGGCTTGGAGATGCTTTTTACGATTTATGTACTTTAGTTTCTAGTTCCGCAGTGTCTATTACGACGGATGTCATAAATAAACGTTTTTTCTTTCTTTCTTTCTTTAATATTATTACAAAATGTACCTACATTTGAAATTTTTCTAATGTATTCATTCTTATTCTTATTCTACAGATGAATATCTCGCGACCACTTGGATTTGATCGAAGCGCGGCCATAAGTTCACCGTAGATGTCCCTTGCCTTGATGTCGCCAATTCCCAAGGGGATTACGGTGAACGTTCTATAGGTAGGTAGGTACTAATCGAAATATTGAAGTTAAGTTCCTTCATTTTATTCCAAAGACTGCAAAAAATAACGTAACAAAATACAAACGGAAGTGAAAATACATTCATTGGAAAGTAGAAAAAAAATTTCACTTCAATAGAAAAAAATACGCTTGTTTTCCTTACTATGGGGGATTCTTGTGTCGTGATTGTACTTATTTACAAGTAAGTATCGTTTCACGGAAATACCTCATAGCTAAAAGGAAAACGAGTGTTATTGTTTTTTTAGTTGTGGAGAAGTAAAACAAACTCATTTTACGTCGCCAAACAAAACTTTTATATTAGAAAATGTTTCGATACAAAAACATTTTCACACAAAAGTTTTGTCAACTCAAATGAAAATTACACTCGTTTGCTCTCTAAGTAATAAATATCTTAGATATACCTACAACTATGTATAATGGACACATCAATAATAGAATAATTACCTACTTATTAACTAAACCTACACTGGAGGGACTTTGCTTTCGCGCTGCCTCCCTAAAGAGACGGTACACGATGCCCGTTGGCCAGAAATCTGGATCCAGGAACACATCCTTATGTTTCGCCGGGATCTGGAGTGCGTACGTCTTGAAGTTAGTGGTCCTACTGGACTCCAGTTGCCGGAGAGACATCTCGAGTGACCCCTTAATCCGGCCCACGCACTTTTCCTTCACGTAGAGTTAGTCGTAGGTTTTAGGTAAATTGAAGTCAGTAGGTTTTGTTTATAAAACTGCTATTAAACGGTGGCTGGGCACGAGTCATTAAAACTACTGAATTCCGCGCTTTGTTAGCTTAGATAATATACGGCGCTTAGTTATTACCTAACCTAATCTTTGGATCTGCAAATAGTGCATAATCAAAATCATCGAACCTTGATATCCCAAGCAAACTTACTTCCTTCCATTTCGCTTTGTTCCTCTGGTATAGGCCCTCTCCATATTCGCAGATGATAGACGAATGCCGACAGGCACGAACGTGTAGAAGTCAACGCCTCTATTCGCCTGTCATCGTCTATCCAAATAATACTTTGGCGAATAGTTCGGCAAATAGTTTGGCGAATGTGTAGAGTGGTCGTTACTAAAACTTCATTCAGTTTTTACAAACAATATTTTTTGTTTTACTTATTTTTAAAAGACTAACCTAAGCTCGGATTCACAGATGGAACATGATCAGCAATAATGACACTTATTGCCATTGTTTCAAGGTACCACACGTATGACCCTCCTGTCCCAACTTAAATACCATTTACTCAATATCATTCCGGTCTTGTTTTCTCAAACTAAACGGAGCACGAGCTAAAATTCCGTGGCTAGAATGGCATCGTGTAAATGGCGTTTTAAGCACTTTGAACCTTAGCAATATATTCTAATGTTTTCCTTTGTTCTAGCTTCAATTCCAGACTGTCACGCAATGGATATCGTCTAGACCACTCGTTAACTAAACATAAGACGCACCTAGCATTGAATTTTAAACTGAGATGGTTGAACTCTGAACCGGCACGACCTTAGGGTTCAAATATGCTAGAAGCAAGTTAGCAAGTATTTAAGCTTTTAAATGTGTCTATAACATATATAGATGGTATAAGCACGAGTGCTTTTAGCCCTTATCCCACTAAGTGGGGTCGGCACAACATTTATTTATTTATTTATTCACCACTTCTTAACTATTTTTACAGGCTTAACCTAATATAATAGTGTAGCCAAATTCAAACTCATTTTTAAAATTAAAATACAAAAAAAACTCTACTAAAATATTTGTCTTTCTTTTATTTCCCTCTATCACTCGTCATATCAGGACTCACTCCTTTCACAAACATATCCGCATTCACACAGTCCATTCATCTTTTCTTAGGCCTACCCCTACCGGTATATCCATCCACATTCATACTCATCACTCGTCGTGTTATATGACTCTCATCCCTTCTCATGACATGCCCATACCTTCTTTAAATTAGGAGTCTGTTAGTAATTATTGCAAATCCAAATATAATTCTAACAAAAAAACAAACATCATCACGGCTGTATTCCCAAGACACAGTGGACATTTTAAGGGGGTAGTCCAATTCTAATTGCTTTTTCAATATGCCGGAAGGTATCAAATGAAAGCATATACACTAGGCGCCACGAGACAGATATCTAACAATTATATAAATTACCAACGCCATGTGAACTGTATTTTTTTAAAACATTATCATTGAACGGTATCTTGTGAAAAGCGCTTTCTCGGACGATTCTCACATGAACAATGTTCAGAGAGCACTGACTCTGTGACTTATTGCGCTATTTGTACAACTAAACGATAATCATTATGTATCTTGTTATAATGAAGTTTCATTTTAATGTATTAGCATAAAATAATACTTCGTAGCTGCTGAAAAACTAATTTACCTCGACGTTTCGGGTGGCTGATATGTTTGCCAGCCAATGAAGCTTGCCTCATGTCAAACGGAAATATTTGGGGATAGATGGAATTCCCCCAATTAACTGCAAAGAGATCTTACCTCACCAGGTCGTCACCAACTGGACCACATACCTGGCTGGCCTTTCGGCCGACAGTTATATATAGGTTAGTTGTCGAGAATTATGTCACTTGCGCGTCCATAATTCAAATCTTAGTTGTGGCGATATTGGATAGAGGTCGCCACAACATATTCAAACATTAACATCTAAGTTCTAACAATTCACCTCACCTCCCTCTGAACGGAACAATTTCACCTTCGTTCCCAAGTATTTACCTATGTACAGTCAGCGATGAGAGTTCATGACCATTTGATGTTTTTAAAGCTTCTGTCATCGGTCCCCGTAGGATTACAACTTTTTAGATAAATAATGCTGGACTTTTTTCATAGCATCATCTAGCCTTAAAGTAAGCAGAGCTTGTGCTATGGGTACTACATGACTGATATAAGTACTAGTTATATACTTTTTGTTAAGTACTACTTATACATATATACTTGTTGATGCTATGCAATAAAGAGAGACAATAAAGAGTTATCTATACATCTATCTATCTATGCGAAATGTGAGCATGTATCAAATATGCCTGTACCCCCGTAGATTTCTACGGAAAAAAACTAAAATAAATTATTTTATTTGTGAAGATTTCTTTACAAATACGAGAAAATCGTTTATTTCTGGGTAAACAACACCTTGTGTGAACAAGGAAAAAAATCTGAAATATTAATGGGACATCGTTGACTGTACCGACAAAACAAGAACGCACAGAAATGGAAAGTGAAGCGTACGGTCGGATGTGCGCGCACGCACGCTACCGATTCCTTATTATAATGTGAATTGAGAATTGGCATGATCGATTGTCTTGTACTCGTAGAAAGGTCTGCCTAGTTCACTTTTCTCTACTTTTTTGTACACGATCAATCTTATGTTAGGCCTGTGAAACAGATTGCAATTTTCTTATTCATCATCATTGGCCTGCCCTTATCCCGCTCATGCGGGGTCAGCACAACATGTTCTCCTCTTCCACTCTCCCCTATCACTCGTCATCTCTGTATCAACTCCTTTCTTTTCCATATCTTCTTTCACACAATCCATCCATCTTTTCTTAGGTCTACCTCTACTCACACATGACTTTCATCCCTCCGCATTACATGCCCATACCACGCTAACCTATTGCTCCTCAACTTATCAGTTACTGGC
Source organism: Epirrhoe alternata (assembly GCA_963565295.1). Lineage (NCBI taxonomy): Eukaryota > Metazoa > Arthropoda > Insecta > Lepidoptera > Geometridae > Epirrhoe > Epirrhoe alternata. Next base: position 1,506,211 of record OY751381.1, on the reverse strand, counting down.
GCTACTTTCAGACTTCCCCGAATATATTCATTCCTCACCTTATCCATTCGCGTCACTCCACACATCATTGCATTTTTCTTATTATTTCAATCAATTATAAGTATAAGTCCCAAGTATTTAAAAGATGAGTTTGAAGTTTTTAAACTCAACTAGTTCTTATGTAATTTAATTTAGCTTCTACAAATAAAAATATATGTAATATTCATTATCTTCGGATTAGCCTTATTATTGTTAGTAAAATGAACTGTGTAAAATAAATTGAATTTAATAAATTATGCTGAACATTTCACACAGCATCATCTAGCCCCAAACTAAGCAATGCTTGTACTATGGGAACCAGATGATAACTGATATCCTACTTATATACTTTTTGTTTGTAAATACATACATATTATACATAGAAACGCCCAGACCCGAGATAAATATTTGCAGATCATACAAACATTTATCCCGCGGCGGGGATCGAACCCGCAACCTTCTGCGTCCCAAGCGGACTTTCACCCACTGCGCCACAAAGGTTGTCAACTACAAATAGAAACTGTTTTTATAAAGGTACCTATACAATGAAAATCTTTATAAAACTTTAGGAGTACCTAGCCCGACAAGACATCTGCTAAAACAATGAAATAAGTACTACATAACAAGACTATATATAACATTTAAACTTTTCAGAAAGTTCCGCGATGCAATTGAAAGTGTTTATCCAGTATTTATTTTATGTTGAGTCATTCATAAGTCATAACATTATATACTCCAACACCAGTTGAATTTCTCTACGATTATGTAAAACCAGTTGATACCGATGAGTAGTTTCAGTAAATAAATAACTTGTGAAATCTTTCGCCAGATAAACGCCAAATCCTAAACCTATTTCCAGCTTCAAAAGCCAGCTTTAATCACATACAAATGTAGATAATACTCCTTTTATCCAAAAAATTGCATAACGTAGAGGAAAAAATTAAATATTGGAACTCCAGGAGTGCCGGCAGAAGTGAAAACATAGACGGTTCTAAACTTGACAATAACCCGGTGTTGGCGAGCAGACAAGTGACTTGCACGTGACCTTTCCGAGACGAATCCAAGAATTTTTTCTCATCTAAAAACTGTCAAACTCGCCTAAAAAAGTTTTCACTTCAAAAAAACTAAAATTTTAAATCTACCAAATTCCACAAGTAATACAAATTCCAAAAATTCCACTCATTATAAAATAATATGTTCAAAATATTCCTTTACGCATTAAACACGTAAGTCATCAAAAACCTCTAGTATTAAAACAATCTCTACAACGTAATCTACGCACAGAAGCTCCATTAGAACGCGTAAAATATAAAGTTCCCAAACATTATGCCTTCGAAGCTGGTTTTACGATCTTGAGAATCAGTAAAAAACCTTCATGATAAACTCAGTAAAGCTTACATTTCTGAAACTACTGTCACCATAAATAACGGCCATGATTGTAGAATATTTACGAAAAATTGCGGTATTCTAAAAAAATGCTCGATACTTCTTAGCAGGAGTAAAATTAGTTTTAAGACTATTCTAAGTGATCCCTGTGGTCCTACTGAATAAATGATTTTTGACTTTGACTTTAGCCCCCTCGCAGACTGCAGATTTTCTATCGTCCGATAGTTGTGACGGGTTATACTTCTCCATACTCATTACGGGCCGAAGTATATTCTGTCTCAACTATCGGCCGATAGAAAGTTTGCAGTCTGCGAGGAGGCTTATCGTGAAGATCACAAAGGATCAGTTGAATGATTGAGTAGGTTGAAATAAATATGATTTCTACACAACGTATCATGAAAGCTAGTGGATCACCTAAAAAAAACTAGGCCCCCAAACCGTGTTTGTTGCCCTGGTTCTTCACGGTATAGGTCGCGAGGAACGGAGTAAAATCACCTAGTTTTAAGACGATTCAAAGTGATCCCAGCGGACTGAATAAATGCTTTTTGACATTGAGTGGGAGTCCAGAATGATTTTGCAGAAAATAAATAGGAACCAATTGCACATCAAGTTCTACTTTTAAGAATTTTAGTATAATCTTCCCGGCGGAGTATGAAGTCCGGTCGAATCCAGCTGGATTCAAAGTAGACCACCAACCAGTTCCTGGACTGCAATGCTCAGTGCATTCCAGTGCTGGTTTACTTTTTTCCAGTAGCAATCCAGCGGCTGAAATGTAAACAGGACGTATCGGTGACCGCCTTTTCAAGACATCTAAAGTGTTCCATTTGATGACTCGCACCGGCAAGTCAACAAGATAACTTTATCTCAACCTTTCAAAATTCCAGACTCGTTCACAAGTTACTTAGGATAGTGTAAATATCCTTAAAGCTCCTAAAGTTTACACACTTTTAAGTGTTTTAAATGTAGGTAAAGACAATGAGAAAAATAATGAGTTTTCTCGACTTTGTGGGAAAAATCGAAATTCCTAGGATTAATCACGGAAATCTATTTTTGTTAGAAGTCACGGCTTTTTGATAAGAAAAACTAATTTTATTTGATTATTTTACATTTCTAACATTCGAGTGGTTCAGTCAGACAAAGTTTATACCATAGTAAGTTTGTACCAAGTTTGTACATTATATGACACATACATAAAATAAGCAGATGATTACCTACAGATTGGTGGTCCAATCCAAAGGCTTATTACAAGCATCGATCTCCGAGATTGTAGATAAGATGCAAGTAGTTTATCAAAGGAATCAGCGATCAATCTTCTAAGCCAAGGGTCAGAAAACCTGATATAGCCACACCACTTTCCATTATACCTTGCATCTGCCAATACCTTCGGAATGCATCATTATGCTGTACTAACTTAATATTTATTTAAATAAAAGAATGAGAAAAACCAGTGAATGAAATATCGATGAGATTGGCATGTTATGAAAAGAAAAGAATGTCATGTGACCAGAAGAGTATTTGCTATGAATGTGGATATACGAGTAGAGGTAGGCCGAAGAATAGATGGATGGATTGTGTGAAAGATGAAATGAATAAGAAAGGAGTGAGTGCTGAGATGATGTCTGATAGGAGGAAATGGAAGAAATACAATATTGTGCCGAACCTACATGGATTGGGATAAGGGCAGGAAAACGTTAAAAAGAATATAATAATCTATCTTTTCAGTTGGTAACACCTACTGCCAACGTGTACTTCAAGCGACTTTTGATGAGTTTGTTGTGATTTTAAATCATCTCTAGTAGATGGGAAAAGGACAATAATGAGCAATGGATCTGGCTCATCATCAGCCAGATCCACTGCTCTCCTACCGCTTCAAACATCGATCAATCTCTTTCTCTTATTCTTATACTATAGTAGATAGGCATGATTCAGAGTGAATTGGTTTGGTTCGATTTGCTTCTTAGATAACCTAGTGGTTATCTTGGTAACGTGTTACTTTTCACGACTCCCCGTGAAACGATAAGGGCGCTTGTAGTGCACAAGGAATTTTACGGTTCGATAGTCCGATGTGGTATGAAAAAGCCGATGATTGGCTTGTGTATTTGTCCGTCCGGAGGGTGCGGCGCAGTTGACGGTAGATCTCATTGAAACATTCATGCTCATGAAAAATACGGACGCACGAGGCATAAACACGTTTTTCATTGCTGTCATCTCGGACCGGAAAAACGGCCCGGAATGGGGAAAAGTAAAATGTCGGACAGTAAAATTACGTACAGTGCACAAACTAGTATATAAATTGATGGCCTGCCTTATCGGCCCGGAAAAAAAACGGACTACCGGACAGTAAAATTCCTTGCAGTGCACAAGCGCTCTAAGGCAAGGCCCACAGAATCAATGTTTACACTGCCGCCCAAAAATAAGAATCTTTTTGTAGAAGAAATTTGTGGAATCATAGATCTTTAGAGTTTGACGGTCTGGAACGGTAACCACTAGAATTGATAACAACCGAGTGCTTCTTTACTTCGAAGGGTAGGTACGGTCAGCAAAGAAAGTGGTCTACCACTTTTGACAACAGTTTCTGCGAAATCTAACTACCGCTAAGGTTTACTTTTCTAACAGTCATAATAGTAAAATAAACCTTGTTGTTTCATAACGTTCAAATGAACTTCAACCTTCAACCTTAGGGTGGTAGACCACATTTTTTGCTGAGTATACTATGGCCAAAAAATGTGCTTAACCACCTTAAGGGTAAATTTTCTGTGAAGTGACTAGCTGTTACCTCCGCCTTGCTAGCTTTTGAACACCAATATCAGCGAAGTTACGGAGCTGTACGAATTTAAGCGAAGTAGCATGTCAATATGGCAGTCTAGAGTTGACCACTAGCAATGTACAAACTTCATTATAACCGCTATTTTAAGTAACAAACCAATTATTGTTATTATTAGGAGCCTGTAGTGTCCCACTGCAGGGCAAAGGCCTCCCTTCCCAAACCAATGCCTAAAACAAAACATCTTTCCCACAGGTATACTGTGACAAATCACGTACCTACATGGCTTTGGATTAGAAGAAAACGATCCATCACAGAAAATTATAGAGAAAAGGCACAAAGCGGAATACCAATTTATATCTACGCGAGGCTCTCCAATAAGCTTGCCTAATAATACGCCAATTACTCAAAATAAATTGATATTTTTAATACTAGCGTTCACCCGTGGATCCTCTTTATAAGGTGACCAATGGTGGTCCTATCTAAGAGCAACTGACGAAGTAAGTAAAACGTCTTAACATGTACTCATTTTCTTACTGCCCCCTCTCGTACTAAGAAATTGCTACCGACAGACAAGATCGTAAAAAAATATTTTCTTTTACCTACTACTACAAAAGTTTATTTTGTTTTTTCCCCAATTTCAATATCCATGATTTTTTCTCACAGCCAACATTTATATCATGCTAGCTGTTATCATAGGCGGATCCAGACGATGCTACTAACTACGAAAAATTAATAAATTGTGAAATTTTTGATTTAGATGTTTGTGTTTCAATTACGCCTAAAACAGTAAACTGAAACTTAGAATAGGCGTAGAGGCGTAGATAGTGACCTGGAATAGCATATAGGCTACCAAAATGTTGGTACCACGCGGGCGAAGCCGCGCGTAGTAGCTAGTATGTATATATTTATATAATATGGATGCAACTTACGCGTTGTTTTTACAAAATCCAACATTGATTGGTCAATATTGACCAAAACATTGAACAACACTTTCGAACTCGTGAGTATGTCCAGTAAAAAATAAACTTTCAATTAATATAAAGATGTAAAAGGGTACATAAACTTAATGTACAATTTTATACCACAATTATCTTACCGCTATTGAAGTAAAGATTTATGTGTTTTGAAATTAGCTTCCAGAATGAACATCGAAGGCAATCGTTAAATTTACCATTAGGAGCATTTTATAACTTTTTTTTAAGTAAAAAAATTGTTCAAGTTTTCACTTCTGTCGCCACTCCACTGATTTTTTTTTCATTATCAGCCTATAGCAGTCCACTGCTGGACATAGCCCTCCCCTAATGAGCGCCATTGCGCCCTGTCCTCAGCTCGACGCATCTAGCTTCTGCCAGCAACCTTTCGCAGATTGTCACTCCACCTGGCCGGAGGGCGTCCTACTTTTTTTTTTATAAAATCCATTAATTCTAACGTTATTGGTAATTCAATACCTAACTTGACTTCAGAGTTCAACATTTCCTATTAATTGCTAAGGAAATGAAAATAAATAGCATACTCGATACTTAATAGTCTAGAAACTCTACATTTTGAATAAAATCAACACAATCAATCTCTATCGATTTGATTTAAATAGAGATGCTGATTAAATAAACGATTCGATTACTTATCGCTAGAAACGACATTAAAAATAATGGAGAAAAAATATACAGATTATAAATTAACGAATGTTTTTCCAAGATATTACATATAGCCGCAAAGGATCTGAAAAATCTTCAACAGCAGTACAAACAAATAATAATCTATTGCAAATAATTGCAAAAGTAAAAAAAAGTAGGTACTTATAATTTTTTTATAGTGTTAATCCACTCTTGGTATTTCATTAAGAAATGAAAACCGATAAATATGAGCTTATCCAGAATTTCTAATCTGACGTCAGGGGTTCCGTGGCCGAGTGGTTGAAGGCACTCCAGCTTTAGGAGACGTCTAATCGTCGCGTGTTCGAAAATTTTGATAAGACTTTTCATTTAAAAAAAAAAGTATTAGTAAAATCGATGTACCTAAATGAGACAAGCCTAGGATATCTTCAAGGGATCAAGATCCTTGCAATGCTAAAGGCTGAGAAAAATCAACTGCAAATTGGGTATACAATCATCATCGTCATTATCATCCACAACCCGACTTCACCCACTGCTGGGTATAGGCCTCCCTAAGTTTGTGCCATCTACCACAATCCTGCGCTAATCGGACCCATTGACGGCCCGCGAGGTGTACAATATCGTCTACCCATCTAGCCGCCGGTCGTCCTACGTTCCTGTACCCAGATCTGGGCCACCATTCAGTCAATACTCTACTCCACCTGTCATCACCGCGCCTCGCTATGTGTCCCGCCCAGCTCCATTTTAGGTCCATTATCCTATTCCCGACATCCTGGACTTTTGTCTGTTTTCGGATTTTAACATTTGGAACACGGTCTATGAGTTTGATGCCGAGCATGGCGCGCTCCATGGCCCTTACACTTACTTACACTAACCCATGAGGCTGTGTATAGACACAGCCTCATGGGTTAGCGTATACAATCGTGATGCTGAAATTCAGGCATAAACTCTAAATAAGTTCAGAGACTGTCCAACATTCTGTCACGTTCATCAGTAATCCATTATAATCGGAAGTTTATTGTTAAGTTTAGTCTCAAAGTCGATAAAATGTTTATTATCAGAGATCCAACATTAAATCAGAAGTATTCAAGTCAATAAAATTTGTATGTTTATAAACATCAAAATCTTAATCTTATCGAATCGTTAATTTGTTTTCTATCTAAGCGTTAAATTCAAATAGGAACCATAACTTGAACTTAGTACTTAAAATAACATCCTGATAAAATCATGGAACCATGGAACCTAAAAGTTTAAACTCTCCGGATAAAATAGAAAAAAGTTTTTTTTATTATGCTTTAGAAAACGTATTTTCTTTTCGCTTTTTTTGAGATATAGCTTAATATATTTATTTATAAGATAAAGCTTTTTTATAAGGGTTAACAAAAAGTTCCTATATGAAATAAACCCGCGGGGCGTTGCTAATAACAAAACCTTACTCACCAACGCCGCCATTATAATATCCACTCACAGTGAGCAATCACTTCACATTCTCATCATCACAGTCAATGTAAAAAAAAAATCATTGATCACAGGCTTTACACGATTCAAAGATTCATGGTACGTGCGCGCGCGCCGCTCGCATTCGGTGAATAAGCTGCAAAGCTGTTCTCACGGCGGAGAAACGATCGAACAATGATGAAAGGTAGGCAAAAACCACTCCTGCGATCTACCTGACCCATTTTGAGATTGGAATTTCAACCCGGTTCTATGATTTTTTTATTTGAACCTCTATGGAATTATGGATGACCTTTTTTTAAAATTCGAATTTAATAGATAATTTAGAACTATTTTTTTTATCGATAAAATGAACTCTACTAGGCCGCTAATTGTTGTTGCGTATGATGCAAAATCCTGAAAAATGTGAAACTAGCTTCTGAGCGCGGCTTCGCCCGCGTGGTACGGTCAGCAAAGAAAGTGGTCTACCACTTTTGATAACAGTTTCTGTGAAATCTAACTAACGCTAAGGTTTACTTTTCTAACTGTGATAATACTAAAATAAACCTTGTTGTTGCATAACGTATATGCTATTACAGGTTACTATCTACGCTTATTCCAAGTTTCATCCAAATCGGTTCACTGGTTTAGGCGTGATTGATACATAAACATACAAACATCCAAATATCCAAACATCTAAACAAACTCACAAACTTTCAGCTTTATTATATGAGTGGGATGTGTCTCATGGGCCCTCTACATATTCGCCGATGATAGACGAATGCCTACGTTCACGAACGTGTAGAGGGCCTCATTGCCTGTATTTGCCTGTCATCGTCTTTAAAAATAATAGTTTGGCGAATGTGTAGAGTGGCCGTCAGACTACCACTGTAATTTGTGGGTATATTTTGATCGTGCCTCTGACTATCCTTAGATATGTTCAAAAGTTCTTGAAAAGTTTGTTTATAGAGAATGTTTGGGATGTAGAATGTTTTGTATCGTTTTGTAGTTTCTTAAGACAACCTTTTTGTTACACGCTTGTTATATTTTTCCTTTTATAAATCGGTAAATTATGAGGCATAAGGGATTATGGGGAGGGAATTTCAACTCAGGCATTGCCAGGGCATTACTTTGTCTTATACATTCCATTCCAATTTGAATTTGGAATCGTAGATCCTTGCGCAGACTTGCGCTCTTCATTGAAAACTCTATGCATACTTTCAATTTGATACGAAGACAAGTTCATTCGAACAATGATCAGTGTTATACGTAGATAAATACATATGTACTGAGCTGGGGTTCGACTATTTTGTTTTTCTTTTTAAAAAAATAGGCTGTGGTATGGTAAGCGTGCGCGTTTATGTCTTTTCAATAGAAATGTAGTGTAATAGAAATGTAAGTTTTCATATCGTTTAAGTATTTTCAATGGGTAAAATTGTTTAGCGTAATTGTTAAGAGTTTCTCGCACGCGAGTCGTATGCGATTATCCCTCGGCAAAACTCGCCATTCGAGTCTCGCCTGCGGTTGTTTACATTGTGACAGAAACTCGTATTATTCAAGCGATTCTCGAATACGAGTATGACAGGCGAGAGGCGAGCCTCGAAGCATTTGTTTACACTAGGCGAGCATATTATTGCCTAGAAGAAATCGCCGCTTGCATGCAAGAAACTCTCCTTGTGTTTAAATTGTCGGTACCGGCTGTTTAAGTCATTAAACCATGATAGACCATATGGAGGCCTTAAAACTCCGTTAGCCACTGACTCCTTTGAAATTACTTTTTAGACCATGTAGTGTAGACGGAAGAATGAGATCAATCTTGTTTCTTCTGTTACTTCCGAGGTGTTAGCAAGTACCATCGTCCATTGACAAATGAAGTAGGATACAAAAACTAGTGCGTTGTCTTTCTAAATGATCGCTATTTTGTTGCACGAATGCCTATTGCTTACACGCTGGGCGTTTTTAAAGCGTTTTATAGACGTTTCTTTGATAAGGAACTTCACGCTAGTAATTAGCCGCATACTGACTAAGCGAGTTGCCTCACGAGGCAGCCGTGCACGGCAAATTCTTGGTCGGTCAGGACGTGCCTCGCCCTCTGCAAATGCTCGCTGCAAACGCTCGAGTTTCTAGATTCTAAATCGTATTTCTGATAGCTTTTCGGCAAAAACCTCAATTTGTTTCTAGTGTTTGTCAATCAAAACTTATTTTATTACTTCTACCATCTTCTACGATACTTTAAACCATACAAGGTTTGTCAAGTGTCATCTATTTAATGCAGATTTATTCCAGTAGAGCCCGGACGCGTCAATTAACTTTAAAAACGCAACGTGTGAACTGGTCCTAATACATATTTGTTCCTTTTAATTTCCGCAAAATGCTAAACACGGAAATAGTTATAGATGCGCATATTTCCTATCAACGCGTCATATTATGTATACTATAATTTTAAGCGTGCAGCTACACATGACAGCATCGATTCACGCTTTGTGGTTGTTTTTTGTAATCTGCTTTTATTATATAACTTTATTTGTATTTATACTGTGTCTTTTATTAATATTTTTAAAGGTTTTTAACTGAAAACAGACTTTATATATTAAGGTTAGAGATATTTATTTCTCAAAGAAATTTACATTTCACTTACAGATAAATTATTATAATATGCTAATTAAGCTTCGAAAAATCTAAAAATAAAAACAGTAATATTAGTAATTAATGTAGGTAGATAGTTATTTTAAACACTAACATTCAAACAAAATCAAAAACCGTGCACAATTCTATAGAGTGAACAATGCATTTAGATCACAAGCCTTTGTTCTAGGCATATAATAATTTCTTAGTTACGTTCGTACCTCATCATTGGCCTGCCCTTATCCCGCTCATGGGGGTCGGCACAACATACTCTCTTCCGCCATTCTCCTCTATCACTCGTCATCTCCGTATCCACTCCTTTCTTACCTATATCTTCTTACACACAACCCATCCATCTCTTCTTAGGTCTATCTCTACTCACATATCCATCCAAATTCACATTTCCTACATTCACATAGGTTCGTACCTATGCCTATCTAATTGACTTGTGCAATTAGATATGCAGGCGATTGCTTTTTTCCTATTTGAAAGAAAAGAAAGAAACTTTTATTTTGTGCCACAGACAGAAGAATGAATATATATAATATAATGCAGGTACATTGTAATATTATTGAATTAAATTAAGTTAGACATAATCAGATTAGTACCTACACTCTTAACTTAAATAACTATAAGTGACCGCAAAATAGGTCGTCACTCAGCAAAATGTTACGGCAGCCGAAGCTACTGTAACGCTGGTCTTCCGTGACGCCAGCCATTTCACGATGGGTTTCAGCATAGCATCTCATCATAGCAGCACGCTTGAAGTAAAGCATCTCATTGCCAGCAAACTGTGAACGAATGCTGCTATGTGTATCACGACACTTACAGTATTGTACCTATGTAACACTAACGTCTTCTAAGCATGCAACTAATTTCATTAATTAACCCACAAAAATGTACTGATATCGATTTCATTCTCCGTAACTTCTTATTACTCAATGCGTGCGCGAAGCGCTCGTGGTAGTGCTTGCTTAGTCGTTCTTGATAGATCGTCGAAGTTAAGCAACGTTCGAAACGGTCTATAAGTGGATGGGTGACCGCCAGTGGCATTTTCATCTGAGTGTGCTTCGGAGGGCACTATTTAAGTCGTTAAGCCATGACGGAGGCCTTAAGGCGGCCTAAAAAATCCGTCACCAGAGTTGGCCACTGACTCATACGAACTTACTTTTTATTACTCAATAATAATATTAAAAAATATATGCTAGAACAATTCCTAACATATTTTTTTCTGATCTTAGTACTTCAACAGTTAAGCCGGCTTCAGACTACGGTATAATATAATAGCATAGGTATATTATATCAATCTTGACGTTGTTTTTATGATACCAAATGGAATCATAACAGGGCACTTGGGAAAGGTCGTGGGATCGAACTCCTCTCATTCCTGGCATCATTACGGATGTGAGATTCAAATTGCTATTTTCTAGTTCTTAAGATAATTTCTTAAATTGAGAGTTTCATCATCATCATGCGAGACAGACCCTGCTTTAGTATTCCGTTCGATTCTGGTGCACAGAGAAATTGTTATTTTCAAACTGCACGCGAATTATTTACAAAGAAGCGCTTTCGCAAGAAGCTGATTTATTCTGATCACGGGGTTATAGCTTTTACAATTAGCTGATATTGCTGTGGCACAATCTGCTGTAGGTAATGGTAATAAGGGGTAACCTTCGTAATAGCATTGGTAATAGAGTAAGAGGGCACCGGAGAAAGTCGCCTCAACTCCTAAATACCTATTCTTGAATTGTGAATGGACGACCATTATCATATTAAAATCGAAACAGCAATAGGTTGTTAGACTTTATACATTTTTTTTCCCCAAATTGTCTTTGTTTTTATGAGAGTGTTCCCGTGGTTCACCTATTTTGTCCACCTGGTGGACCACGGGTAAACATATTCTTCCGTGGTCCACCAGGTGAACTAAGGTGAACCATAGGAAATTATTATTTAACCGTGGTCCACCTTTGAGCACACAATCTTTCGAAGAAGAAGAAGAAGTCGGTTCTGGCACTCGCCGGCCGCTACCGCGGCACGCTTCGCTCGGCTCGTGCATGGTTTGGTCACTATTGATACCATGCTCGTCGCTACGCTCCTCGCAACCTATTCTACAGGTCTGTCAGCCTGTTATGGCAACACCATAAATTTATGTAAATTCTGACCTATACGGCAAAAAAAAGTGATCTGACGAAAGCGGAATCTGACGGATGTGTTGTACTTTTTAATTTGTCGGGATCAATGTTGCATAGATTTAATCTAGCCAATGAAAAGAGGTGGACAATAGGCAATATATTTCAATAAAAATAATTTACGCGATTATCAGGTGGACCACGGAAGAATATGTTTACCCGTGGTCCACCAGGTGGACAAAATAGGTGAACCACGGGAAAGAAGGGGTTTTTATTAGTTTGAATTAGTTACACAATTTTGTTCAATCTTGTGCGCAGTTGAAAATACTTACTTAGGTACTATCCTGGTGCAGCGACCCCAAAGTGGATCCCGAGTCCCCGCACAATAGAACGCAATCGGTCTCTGTCTTGCGCCGCTTCCACCCAGTCCGGTGCAAGGATTTGAAGTGAATATAAGTAATAACATAGCAGTTGAAAATAAGCATTGTTGATATGTGCCACGGCATCGGCCGGGAACTGTATCAGCTTTTACTTAAATATAATTTAAATGCAAGTACCTACCATACTATCTTAACTATTATGTAAAAGTTTAAAGGGTAATTTTGTTTCAAATAAGGCATTTGAATTGAATGTTTCCTTCTTCCGCGTGTGAGGCTTCTGGTAAAATGGGGATCATCAATGGCCTCCTACATGTACAAGAAATTTTTTTTTTAATAAATAAATAATGCTGGACATTTCACACAGCATCATCTAGCCCCAAAGTAAGCAAAGCTTGTGTTATGGGTACTCAGATGACTGATGTACTACTTAGATACTTTTTTTTGTAAATACATACATATTATAAATAAATAAAATAAAATACGTTTATTTCTGGCACTTATGACCCATATCCCATCACATTACATAATTATAAGCACATAAGAGAAAAGAAAACATATTATTCATAGAAACACCCAGACCCGAGACAAATATTTGTAGATCATTCAAACATTGTCCCGCCGCGGGGATCGAACCCGCAACCTTTTGCGTCGCAGACGGACCTTCGCCCACTGCGCTACAGAGGTCGTCCTAGATGATTTATGCGGCGTCCATTTGATAAGTCTGAAATTGCTTTTTGCTCCAAGATGCCTTCAGTTATGAATATGAGTGTGACTGGGACGTATGCAAGTATAGGAAGGCCGAAGAAGGTACCTATGTGTGAGAGAGGAAAAATTAAAGGAGTGGATGAACAGTTGACGAGCGATAGGAGTGAATGTGAAGAATGCATGTTGTGCCGACCCCACTTAGCGTGGGATAAGGGTAAGGCAATGATGATGACTTCAGTATGAAAACTCTTGAAACCATGGTTTGACATTCAGCCTTCACGAAAAGAAGTCAGACTTGACCGTTCAAACCCAAATACAGTCTTCAAATTATATTGAAAATTTACACTTATCTCAAATATAGAATCGCTAAAACGCTCCGACACGATATATACCTATCACAACAACAATAAGGTCACACCAACAAATTTTGATCACGCACAAAATGAAGATTTTATATTCAGACTGCACCGAAGATGCAACGTCCAAAAATTACGCAATATTCCACCAACTGCATCTTACGAGTGCGATTGACCTGCATTGACGACATCAGTGAGGAAGCTTACGGCATAGGTCATTTGTACTCAATGATGTTTTATACTACTGTAAGTAGTATCCCATTTCTCTGTTTGTACTACACTGATTGACACGATTGCTTGACAGGAAGGGTCTTTTGACACTCCTTCTATGATGAACTCAGCCAGACACCGGTGCTTGACCGATAAAATAATAAATATGAGTTTAACAAGAATGGTAGTGACGATTAGGTTTCCGTTCCGCTGAGCGGTAAGGCACTCCGACTTTAGGAGGATCGTCTGATCGTTGCGGGTTTGAATCCCGTTGGAATCGAAAAAAAATTTGATAAGACTAGGTATTCCACAGTTCGCAGAGCGAGTTCGTGAGGGCTATATTATTCAAATTGTGCTACTGTAAATAATTACTATAAAATTTATGGATATTCTACGGTACTGATTTAATTTAATTTTGCTCATTAATGTATGGAATTATTTTGCTTGAAGACATTTTGTAATTGTATTATTTGAATTTTTTATTGAAATGAATGATTCTTTAACGGGTATTTAATTATTTTAGTTGTTTGACATTTATAAGTATGTATTGAATTATTTTGCATGTGATTTATTGTGATGACTACTCTATTGTATTAGGTCATACCTGTAAGAATAGAAGTAATGTTGAAATAAATAAATAAGTATTCATTTCTCAACTCAAACACAGTCTTATAAAATAATTAACAGACATCCCAATCGCCTCTTTGATTAATTATCTGTAGGTAAAGAGAATTCCTTTCAGAATTTGAAATGTGGCGCGTTTAGAAGTAGGTAACAGTTAAACTACGTGCCTTTCGTGCGAAAGCTATATTTTTATGAAATGCGTCAAGAGACTTTTCACCTTGGCAAACGCTCAAAGCTTTCCACATAAGTTACCTAAATACATAGCTAATAGTGTCATACATAATAAATAAATAAATAAGTAAATTATTATCTTATATCCTTGGAAATCCAACTGCAGTTCAAAACACAATGACATGATCTTTATAATATGTTTTTAAACACTTTTTTACAATTTCTACTTACCTACACCAGCTAACTCTAAACAAAGTAGTTATCTGAATAATTACAATTTATGAGTATTCTAATAGAATTCGATACGAACTATCTCATTCACAGCTTTCTTTTGCGGAAGTAGCAATTAAAGCAGTTTACTCAATAAGCGTTGCAACGAGACAATAACACTTCGGGAAACGTCCCAGGCTCTTACCTTGAGATACACCTCACACAACCAAACCTAGTTTCAATCATAGCCCATTGAAAATAAAGTTGAATGTTGCTTGATAATTTTTATGAAAATGTAAAGTGTATTTGGATGATTTGCTAGACAAATTTGACCTTGATTCTAACGTGTGGGAGCTACTCTCCACGCCCATTGTGTGATTTTCATTCACTTTTTACATCGAGACGAGACATCACGCTACGGTGAGCCGGTGTCGCGGTTAATAAGAATGTATTGTTATTTTACTCTGAGTCTTTGAGACTGCTGGAAAATTTTTAGCGTACTCAGGCAAGCTAATAGTGGGAAGAGATCCCTGAACTGACAACCTAAATTAGCAAAAGTGAGGTTTGGGCCACCATTCGATATTGGGCCACCCTGTTTATTTTGCCAGCGAGAAAAGAGGTCTGTCACTCCTGCCACCATGAAGTCTGATGAGGTTGTCACTAAATGACACTAAAGTTGTAATGACTTATGACTGTTGACAATGTCAAAGACTGGCGGTTTCTGATGCTCATCCAATTTGTTTCCCATTTTATTTTGATAAAATTTATACTTCTAGATACTTTTCCTTTGCCTACGGACAGTGTAAAGAACTACCAAGTGCGACGTTTAAATGACTCCTCTTATCTCGTCACCAGTCTCCCCGACATCGACTACATATCCAAGTTCCTAGACGACAATTCCCAATCTGTAGTCTCCATGAACGGTGATAGGAAATTCCTGACCACAGCGATTACCGTCGGAGACAACAAGTCAAAGAAGAAAGTTCCATCATCGGTCATCAACAAAGCACGAGAAAATTACTTCAGAACCTTTTTCGCAACAATGAAACAACATGAAACTTTAAACCTAAATATGCTAGATAAAGTCACTCCTAAGGAATTCACTAATATCGTAGATAAAGAAGGAAATGATAAGGTTGAGCCAAACTTGGCCGTGGCAAGAAAGCTAGCTACGGTTCTAATTAGTGAGATTCAGTACAGAATAGCAAGAAAATCAAAGGCAGCAAGTGTAAGGCATAGAAGGTACGAACGGAGACGAAATAAAAAGAAATACAAATGGTTGTGTGTTTTTCATAATATTATTTAATTGGTACAATTAACATAGAAATAATTTATAGTAAGACGATTTACAGAATCACGACAATGGTTGCTAAAAGTTTTTATTTAAGCTTTCGATTGCGCATCGAAAGTTTTGTTGAAAAACTTGTTATACCTACCTAATCATCTTAAACAATTATTTATCTAGCTTTGGCAGGCAATCTATAAATTTTTCGTTATGTAATAATCTTTTGAGGCAGGTGGAATTCGATCCCACGTTTTTTTCGAGATTATGAAGCATCATCCTGCTCTACCATCAATGCTATTTGCATCAAGCACATAAAACATTACAATATACCAAAGATAAATATTTAACAACCATTATTCTGTCAATCAATACAGTAGCTAACAAACAACGCTACATTCAACATTTTCAGTTCCACGAAAGCCAAGGTCTAATTTGAAGTAGGTAAATACCAAATACAATGTAATACAATGAAAAGGAAAATGGTTTTGATCATATTTTATCTAAGACTGAAGAATATCGTGTAAAACAATATTATATATTAAGTAATATAATGACTTGCTGCGTTCTCTTTCTTTTAAGACAGTTTGGAGAAGCGATCTTGAAAGACTAAGTTACTAAGGTCAAGATGCAGTCGGGCAAGTATAGGAAGCCGTGCAAAGCCCAGGAGCGGGGTTAAAAACTGATGACGTCGGGCAACTGTAGTTATACTGAACATAGGTTCCGTTACCAGCCAAC
Source organism: Epirrhoe alternata (assembly GCA_963565295.1). Classification (NCBI taxonomy): domain Eukaryota; kingdom Metazoa; phylum Arthropoda; class Insecta; order Lepidoptera; family Geometridae; genus Epirrhoe; species Epirrhoe alternata. Next base: position 1,489,563 of record OY751381.1, on the reverse strand, counting down.
ACGCAGAAGTAGTAGTTTTGACAGGTTAAATCGGTTGCGTCTGGAAATCTTCCTTGTTGTGTACACGTGAAAGGAATCGTGCAATTGTAGGTTGAATCGCAAAACGTTGTGTTCGGGTTGTAAAACGTGGATGCTGGGCACGTTAGAGTTGTCTCAGCGAATGATCCATTGCCCAGATCCGCGCATGTTATGTACGACGAGCAGTTTGTAACACTCGGATCGGGGATGAACCCAGCCGCTGTGCAAAGAGATGTCGTTGTATTACTCGTGGTAGTGTTAACTGGACAGGCGTAGTTGGTCGGATTGGTGCATAGACCGGTGTTGGGGTTGAAGACAGATGTTGTTGGGCAGACGTAGTTGTAAGATATGAAGGAGTTGTTGGCCGGGATGTAAGCGCATAGGGTGTAGTTCTGACATGTTGGGTCGTTGGCGGCGGCGTAGCGGCCGTTTGCTGTGCAGTTGACTGCTTGGGCTTGAGCCTGCCAAGCAACGCACAGCATCTATGGAAAAATAACTGGTAAATTATCACAGAGGTAAGTATGCATGGCCTAGGATACCTATAGTATTTCCTTTTTATATAACAGAAAGAAATTAAGAGCTTAATTCACTTTCGAGTAAAGCAATGATAAACTTGCCTGCTTATTTTCGAGTCAAATTAATCTGTGAATCCTCAGCAATCGTGAAAACCATGAACGGTAGAGTACCTAGGTACCTAGGTATTCTCAGTTAGCTTACTTGTGACCTTACTGAGAGAACGAAATAAGACCTAATAAATCTAAAAACACCCAGAACAGTATTCGAAAAAGGACCGAAAAACTAGGTTGTCTAGGTTGACCAATTTGACCATGCAGGAGTAAAGAGAACCCTTGAGTCCAGGGTAGTGATTCAGCTGATTTTCTAAAGCACCGTGATGGAAGCCCATCTGTCAATCTGAACTCTTTCCAAGAATTACCTTCCTACATGCATAGGTATATTGAATTTATAACACAAATGTTTCGAATCCAAATAAGTAAGTTAAGTACCTACGTATATCATTATTATTAAAAGCCCTCACTGTCCCACTGCTGGGCAAAGGCCTCCCCCCCCCCCCACTCTTTCTATTCATCCCTATCCTGTGCTAGTGAGGCCCAGTTGGCGTTGAATTTGGCGAGCTCGTCCCTCCATCTCGTTCGCGGTCTGCCGCGGCGTCGTTGGAACGTATCTGGGCACCAATCCGTGGTCTGTTGTCTACCTACCTATACAGGGTGTAAAAAGACTGCTACCGAAAACTGAGGGGTTGTAGGTAATCAGACCATGATTCTAAACATATTTAGCGAAAAAAAACGCAAAAAAATTTTTTTACTTAGTTTCGTCATGCTTTGTTATTTTCGGCTATTTACTACTATTACAACATAATAAGACCATATCTACCTAATAATTTCATTTATAAAAGAAAAAAACATTTAAAACTCAAAATCCAGCAATCTACGTGAAAAAACGCGCCCAAAACATACGCAAACAGTACTCTTCAAACGCTGTTTTCTCCGGATTTAGTGCATATTTTGGAAAATCCTTTTGGATTTGGTTGTCTATTGGGATGCTGTACCTACTCCTTAAGGCTTCGGTAGACGTCTTTTTACACCCTGTATAACCTACCCAAAATTAAGAAGAACGCAATATAACAAGAACAAGGCAATCGGCCCTTTACGATAAAACATTATATAGCTGAAACAATAGCTAACGTTTCAAGTAGGTACTTACAAGAACCACCACAATGCACACTTTCTCCATTTCTATTGTGTCACATATTCGCCCCATATGGGTTATATAGTGCAAGGACAATAATAGGATCATCTCGTTAATCAGTCAATAAACACATGAGTATGGTGGCTGTAATCGTAAAGCGATTCAGGCTAGGCCAAGGATGGTTCGCGCTAAACCGAAGCGTTAACCGAAGCATACAGAACTCAAAAGTTTTCGAAGTGAAAATTTTTTTAGCCGCGTTTGGCAGTTTTGACATGAGAAAAAATTCTTAGATTCGCCTCGAAAAGGTCACACGTGCGAGTCATGTGACTGCTCACCGACACCGGGTTATTAGTCAAGTTTAGAACCATTTTAGTTTTCACTTCTGCTGGCACTCCTGGGTGTGCCACTGTTTTTTTTAGTGTGATTGTGTAAGGCCGCGAACGCACAGGCAGGCGGCTTGCTTAGCGCCTAGAGCCTAGCGAGTAGCTTAGTAAAACGAATGTTCTAAAATGTTCGCAACCGGCCGCACTGCGCGCTTGGCATCTAGCTAGCAAGTAGCCAGGATCCACGCTACTAGGCTCTAGGCGCTAAGCAAGCCGCCTGCCTGTGCGTTCGCGGCCTAAAGAAAGTGTACCTAGCTAGAGTATCTAGAATAAGATAAAAACAATAAAATCTAAAATGGGGATGCAAGGGGGTGTTTTGAGGAGATAACGAATGTGACGAGATGTATCCTAGCGTTAAAAGCAGCATTATGAGACCGACTGTTTCTTTGAGATTAAGTGGCATCTCTTTATCAGCCTAATCCCGAGTACTCTACATAGCATACACCAGCCTTTAAGGCCCACCTTCAAAGTAAGTAATTTTTTATCACGTTATCATAACGCCACAATTAGTATTGTCCACACGAACGACAAAACATGGTCATTTATTGTGAAATGTGTGGAGTGTAATTTAAAATGTAATTTAGGAACTCGGTAAGTTCGAATTTCAAATCCAAGTTCGACTGTTTTCAAGTAAAGAATGACTCATAAACCATAGTAATTTATTTAATTATTGTTTATGGCACACAAAAAAACAAGCGAGACGTGAGTAAGAATGTAGGGAAAGCTTAGTTTGTTCAAATATACATATCTTCTTATCTTAGGCAAGCAAAGTTAGTGTTGAGGTGAGGTCGATGATGTTACGATATTTGCATCTGAAAATTAAACACCATGTAACTCAATTCACTTTTTAAACTCACACGATTTAAACTCATTTGTATTTTAATAACGGGACAAGATCGCGTATAGATTTTGGATAATAGTCGAACTACTTATTGTCTTACCTCGACGATTGGGTTGCACCGCACGAGGGGTGGGGGGGTGTCCCCTCGTGACCACGATCGGTGAATATTATCCAAAACCTTATGCGATCTCGTCCCATTATTAAAATAAAAATGACCACTCCTCTCAGAAATCCGTTAGTTAGTTAGTTATAAAGGTTAAGCTCAGAGGTTAGGTAATCAAAGGCACAGATTTGGCACATAAATCGCTTCACATAAGTTTATACCTAAGTACCTACTTATAGGACGACCTACCTAATGCCTATACTTGTATTGACTTACTTTTAAATATTTTACTCCTCGATACCAGTATAATAATAAATAATGCTGGACATCGAGCTGAGAATCGATGGAGAATCTGCTGAGTATCGATATAGCCTTGGTGCCATCAGCCCACTCTACCTTGCGCATGCCTATCTTATGTCGCAAAGACATCCCTCGGTTTCCGCTCATTCAGTAGGGCAGTAAAATATTTAAAACTAAGTCAAAACAAGTAGCTCTAAGCCAAAACAAAACGTTTTTTAGAATAAATACTGCTTCTAATCATTTCTGTATTCACTGTTTCTTTTTGCTTAGTGGTTGTTGTAAACAGTTCGGTTTTTTTAAATTTTATTCAAGATTTGATTATGAGACTGCTTTGCTTATTTATATTGACGGTGGTAAGTTTGTTTAGATGCTTTTTATAGGCACCTATCTCTTAATTGTGAAATCATGTAATCTATATTAAAGAACAACTAGGTACCTACTTAATAATAGGTACCTATGTGTGAAGTAGGTATCTAAGCGTGGCCAACTCTTGAGCAATTGATAAGTTTAATGATACTTATTTTTTATTTTTTTTTAATTTGCCTAAACTGTCCCACTGCTGGGCAAAGGCCTCCCCCGTCACCTTCCACACCTCAATAATGATACTTACTAATGAATTAATCTAGAGACTTAGGTACCTACTTACTAATAAATAAAATTCAAGGGTTTGAAGTTATCTGAAGCTAATAAATAACTAGGACGCATTTAACATCATCATCATCAGACTATTAGCAGTCCACTTTCTAACATAGGCCTCACCGACTGCTCGTCATTAACTAGCTCCTTGGCTATATCCATCAGTTCTTAGGGTAGGTAGAGTCGCTCGACGTCGCTGCCTAGCAGTATAAGTAGGTACCTACTTATATTACTAAAACTTTCTTCGTCTAATGTTTACTCACTATTTTAATAGATCTTATCACCAGTTTACGTAATTCCCCATTGCCCTCATTACGATAAATCCCACTATTGCCCCAGATGAAGATAGTAAAGGCAAACATCTCTAATTGCAGAGCTTATGCCGCGTCAAAGCCGAGTGTACATCGCGGGGCAGATTCCCCAACAACGATGAAGCTGATTGCCGAGGATATACAATGTGCCTCCCGATGGGAGGAACCTTCATGATGTACAAGCTCAACTGCCCCCTTGGCTCAGTGTACAGCCATTTGGAACAACAATGTACAACCGCACCAACCTACACATGCTATTCAAACTACACCTGCAATGTGACTGGGAATTTCCCGGACACTTGCAACTCGTATGTCGCTTGTGCTATGGGCTTAGAAGATATTGTAACTGCGAGGAGAGTTGAGTGTCCAGTTGGCCAGGTCTTCAGTCCAGTAGGCTGCGTTAATGAGACAGAGTTTATTTGTAATTCTGTTACTACGTCTACTATAACTACTATCACTATGTCTTTTTCTACTATTAGTGATTTGAATGTAACGGAATCTACTTTGACTAGTGATGTGAATATAACAGAAAGTGCGGTGACGGAGAATGCAGTGTTCTCGCGAGAGGCTCCATTGAACGGTGTGGGTTGTAATCGATCGAGTTTCATAGTATTGTTGGTCTATTATCTGATTAAAATATTTTGAAAATACCTATAATGTTTACTTACTTAAGAACCTACCTACGGACCTATATTAATTAGCTGGCCCTAGGTACCTACCTACTTAAATTTTAAAAATAATCTACTAAATCTAGGAAATTATAAATAAGTACCGTATAATTTTCTTTGTTAAGTACTTAAGTACCTACCTACTTTCTTACATTACCTACCAAAAAACCTGAAAAACCTTATTTATTTTATATGTATTATTTTCATCGGTAGGTAGGTACCGACTATAAGTACCTACTTAGTACCTAGGCTTTATACGTCCTTGGTAGGAGAAGATTTATCTACATTATTATGTAGGTACCTACTCTTTGACCTACCCCTTCGAGGAAAAATTTAATCAATTACTTGCATGACATGAAGTCATCGTTTGCAAAATAAACCTACGTACTAACCTAACCTAACTAATTTGATTTTCATCAATTCGCACCCCACAACTAATATAGTCGTAACTCAAAAAAGGCGATTTTGAGATACAGCGTTTTGAAGTTTTGAAAAATCATACCGCCCAGAATATTAAATATTATGCTTTTTCTTAAATGCACGATTGTAGATATATTATCTGGCTTTAATAATTTTATATTTTTGATTATATACAGCTAATACATTCTGAGAAATAAATTTTATTTTACTAGTACTTTGAGTTAAGACTATATTGCCTATCAATAAAAAATCAATTTTGAATTACGACTGTAAGGCCTGTTCAAAAACTAACAAAAATGCGTTTTGACGGGCGTTTTATTTAAATGAATATGTATGAGACTTACATCATAATATCGATTTGTAGGTACAATGTACTTATATTATAAGAAGATTTAAGAAGATTGTTCACCTGGATATCTCGAGGCGACAGATACCCCAACCAAATTGACTACTTTCCTACATCATGATCAATACCCGCTGGAGATCTCCACCACCAATGCAAAACCTTTCCTATGAAAAGATTGCGGCATAGACCACACATTATTCGTAGCGTAACGTGGTTCTCCATGCGTCTGAAGGCAACAGTGGAATGCACTATTACAGGTTCCAAAAAAATCAACAAAACAGAGCTATCTATCAGTCAGCAGCCAAGCCGTGGATATTAATTTTAGGGTAGGGACAACTCACTCCTCTCCACAAAGCACGCTCACAGACTACAAACAGCAGACCTGTTAAAAAAAGACTCCTTTGAAGAAAGTTCAAATCAAACCAAAGTCCTATGCTTTATACGATGCACAAGGTAAGCACTATCTTAAGACTAGAACCGATAGCATATAGATGGTGTGAAAACTGCGAAGACCTCTACAAAGACACGTCAATTGTCAGCTTACCTCACATATTTTAGCCAATTCACATGACCACGAATAAAGAGGATAATAAGTCTCAAAAGGGAAGTGTATGCTGAGATTAAGAAGCTTAAACAAAGCATCAGGACCTGATATGATTATGGCTGAAGTCTTGAAAGCTCTAGGTGACGCTGCGGTGGACGTGTTACACGGAATCTGTAATACTGTCTTTCGGACGGGTGTATGGCCTCAGGACTGGTCGGATTCTACTAATATCGATGCACCGAAAGGGTTATACTAAGAAGTTTGAAACTTATTCCTCTCTGTTATGTTATTCACGCAAGCGAAAACTACTGATTATAATTAACAGCAGATTGTGGCTTTTATTGTACTGGCAGATATCTCCGAAACAACCGGGATTTGTGAATGGATACATTCTGAATATAAAGCAGATTATCGAGAAATACTATGAATATTCGACACTCCTGGAGTAATTTTGATTTATCAACTACAGCAAGGCGTTCGACTGCGTTAACTGATCCCTTTTTTGACTGATTTTGGAGTACCACAACAACTTATCTCCCTCATCAGATGCCATGAGTCGGGGGGTAGTATAAGGGTCGATAAGACTTTTTATCAACCATTTAAGTTAAGGAGTAAGGCAAGGCTGCATCCACTTACTAATGGTTTTCAACATACTTAATAAGAAAGAAAAAAACCGTAATTAGAAGTCACTACCCTCAGTTATGTGGAATCGACTGTGGACTCTTTCTGTAAATAAATAGATATTTAGCAAAACTGAACAGGCGGAACCGTCATATTTATAGTTAACCCAAAATATCGAATACCTTTCGCGATGATTTTAACAGGTCATACAGTAGTAACTCAAACAAAACAGTGGCAATATAGTCCTAAGTCGAAATATTTTTCGTAATCTATCCACGAAAGGAAATTATTGACAAGCAATAAAGTCTCAACTTGTGATGTAACGCTCATATTTATATTTTATTGACAGGCAAAAGTGTCACAACTAGATAATAAGACTATATTGACTACTCACTTGTGTTGTTTTTGTATAAAAGCTGACAATCACTATGTCTTATATTAACATGAGACAGGTTAAACACGTCTGGACTAAGTTGTGACGGTGTTACTTGTCGAAAGAATGAACGAGATTGACAGTCAATAAAGTTTTATAGTACTACTGATTTGCGATAAAAATAGGTAGAAATGTAAGGGTCTCACCAGTCTGTAGAGAAAGAATTCTTCTTCTTGGTGGCATACTTAACTCAAAAGTGCAAAATTTTGAGTTACGACTATATTAGTTGTGAGGTGCGAATTGCTATTGTAGGTACCTATACCTAATGTAACTTGAAAGAATTTATTTAAATTCTCTGTAAGATCATCATCATCTCTCTGTCCATCATCACACTTTTATAGTTGAGTGGCTATGTAGGATCAGCAACGGTTTCTCTCTTCCACTTTTTATGTAAAAAACGCAGTTGGAGGGAAGTAAGAGGGAAGAATAATCTAAATTCAAAAATTTTGAATTCATGGTGGAATGAATTTAGTAAGCTTAGCTTCTTCATTAAATAAAAAAGATTTGTCCATGGCAAAATAAAGCCCTTTCACACTAGAACTTCTTGTACAATCAATGCAAAATGTCAAAAAACAAGATCCATGCCACGAATGACAGATAATAAACTTCTTTGATAGAAGAGCGCATAGACAACATAACCTCTTTCTTTAGCCGTCAAGCTTTGTACGCAAGGTGAATTTTGTGAATATTTGTAAAAATCGACAAAAATACTAGAATCATACATACAAAACACCTCCATGCCAAGTTTTTTGATGACCTAAAAGCTCTTGATAAAGTATTGTGCACATTTTTGTGTTCTGTGTTATTTTAGTGGGCTGTCCACGTGTTGTGCTTTCGGCGCCTGTACCGAAGGTTTCCTTTGATTTCAGACGCAAAAATGACGAACTCCAAGGGTTACCGTCGCGGAACTAGGGACTTGTTTGCCCGCAGATTCCGTACACATGGAACCATCCCGCTTTCTACGTACATGAAAGTGTACAAAGTTGGAGACATCGTCGACATCAAGGTGAGTGTATTCCGCTATGCATGACTCGGACTACAGACTACCTGTAGCTTTGAATCCAATCATCTAAGACTAGTTACTACTGTGCCTATCCTAACTTCATATTATCTCATTCTACTTGGCGAAAAAAGTTACATTACAAAGCTGACGATCTATAAAAATGTTTAGTGCTATTATTATTATTATTATTTATAATACACAGGCAGCTCTCAGAGCTGATGCGTGTATATCTTAGTCCTTGTTGTGAGTTGAACCATTCCTGGTATCTTAGACCCACAACAGTATCATTCTCAAATTAGTGCAACTATCTTTCAATTTATTTTTCCTGTAATGTAATGGCTAAGATTCTATTTCTTTTGACTTTATAAAAAAAACATTGAAGTGATTTTGAATTGAAATCTGGCTCCTGGGATTATATTACTGTTGTTCTCTGCTGATCTGGATACTGGATTTAGATAATTGTATACCACTCAATATAAGAGATAATGTTTTAGATCAGGTTACAAAGATCCAACTAAACTATATTTATTTTTCCAGGGTAACGGAGCTGTCCAAAAGGGTATGCCACACAAAGTGTACCACGGCAAGACTGGTCGCGTCTACAACGTCACAGCACACGCTCTCGGCGTCATTGTCAACAAACGCGTCCGCGGCAGGATCCTACCCAAACGCATCAACATCCGCATTGAGCATGTCAAGCACTCCAAGTGCAGGCAAGACTTCCTCAAGCGTGTGAAGGAAAACGAGAGGCTCCTGACTGAAGCCAGGGCCGCCAACAAGACCATCAACCTGAAGAGACAGCCCGCCCCTCCCAAGCCAGCTCACATTGTCAGTGGTCTTGAGAAGCCAGTGCTGCTTGCGCCAATCCCCTATGAGTTTGTAGCGTAAAAATAAAGTATTTTGTAAGAACAGATTGTCATTTTATTCTCTGCTTATCTTACTATGATCTAAGCATCTTACCATAGAACGTGACATAAAGTTATTCCGGAGTGTAAACTGTCAAAATGTATGGTTATTCTTGATTTATTCGGTGGAATAACAAATTATGTCACGTTCTATGGTAAGACGCTAAAAGTTTTCTTTATTCATATTTCAATCATAAGTTCACACAATTTCCTGCCCTATTTTCTCACATAGCTTTGTGCAAATAGGACAGGAAATTTTGTGAACTGGAATATAGCAATATTTACAGTTAGTAAGTCAATTGGAATAGGAACCATAAATAGTGTATGTTATGATGACCTATGAGCCATTTAATAGCTTAGTTTTCTAATAACTGGGGTTAGAGAATGGTAGCTATCTATAAAACAGAAAAATACTAGGAACTTATTATTTATTTATTATTATTAATTAGATGATGCTGTGTGATGAAGTTTTAACTTCTCATCACTGTTGTCATGCATAGCTTTTCCTGAATGAATAAGCCAGACTTATTCAACACTTTCAAACTAACTGTAACTTTAATGTAGTATTTTACTAGTCGGTCCAACTTAATAGGCCACATTTGACGTTTGTCAGTTTGAGCTTTCTAGTGAGGTGACCTTCTTAAAAACTTCGATTATGTTCGAAGTCCGTATCGATTCATTCACATGAATTAAAATTTATCGCCAGGTAAACCGTAAACTAAGAGTAGGTAAGATCAGTTAAAAAAAACCGGGACTGAAAAAAATAGCACACCAAGAACGCAAAGTCACTTTGCACAACGATCAAGACTGCGTCACAACACAACCCCATTACTTATATAATTTGATAAAAATTGTTCAAAAGTTTATGGTTGTCATGTCAAACAGAGAAAAAAAGTTTTTATGCGATATTCCCGTTGTCCTTTTACAAAAGTACTTTTTGGTATTTAGTAACGTTTTTCGGGATAAATACCTAAGTTTATTTAAAAAAAAACAATAAGTATTTAATGCGCCATCATCATCATTAAAGGTGAAATATTCCCTTACGAGAAATCATTTCATTCGATTCCAACTCTCAAATTTCGATTATTTTGGGTAACATACCTAGTATCAAAAGAGAACAAGGGTTTACTGACGCAACATTGTAACAACGTTCAGTTCTCTCGAAAACAGAAATTGTTCTAAACATAATATGTTTGGATGGTGTAATAAGGAAATAAATCATAAAATTACCTTCTTTTGTCGTTAAGACAAATAAATTATTTAACCGGAATTGAAAAAAAGTTAAGCAATTGTGCAGTACTAACTTCGATAAAATAGTAGTATTTTATGCCCGCCGGTACAAAGTTACGTTGTTAAATTTTGATGAAATGTCAAATGTGGCTTATTAAAATGGACCGACTATAGATGACTGGCACTAGTAAAATAACATGTTCAATATTGAAGTGAGTAATAAAAAAACCATGTTTAATAGTTATCCTAATAATTTAATCTACAAATCTAATAAAATCTATTCTTTTACAGCAAGACTTCCATCACTAATCTCAACATTCTTTTGCTGCAGTTTAGCAATCATCATCTTCTCTTTGGCTTCCTTCCTGGCGATTCTGTCCTTCTTCTTCTGTTCTTTCTCACGTTTGGCCAGCATTTCTTGGAACCTCTCGTCACGGGGATCCAATTTGAAGCCGAAATGTCTTCTCACTTCCTCTACAAGGCGTTCTTTCTTTTCCTGTAACAAATTGATAGTAAATCAATCTTATAGAAAATAACTTGCACACACACAGTGATTCTATTTTTTTAAACTTAGACCCATAGAACTTTTCAAGTAGGTAAGTATATAATTTATATTGTTTGGTTCAACAAATTTCACCTCTGTAAAATACCTTCTGCCCAACCAATGGTGCTATTGTAATATAGTGATAAAAACCTATTAAATCGTATGAGCCTCCTTCTGTGAAATTATATTGACTGTACCTTAGCTGCCTGTGCATCTGCTGTCTTCTTAGCCAGTTTATCATCTAATTCCTTCGTCCATTGGCCAAGCTTTGCATACTTGGCGGCCACATCTCTATCCCTCTCCAACACTTTCATTTGTTGTTCTCTTCTGTTATTAGCTGCTGTCTCCATCATTTGTTGGACCGTGAATGGATATGCCACAGATTCATATTCTAGTTTCTCTCTAATGTCTTGTTGCGAAGGCCAGCTTAAACCTTTGAAAAGGATTTTTTTTAAACACTTAATAAAACCAATCAAACATCACAGAAGATTTATACTCATTTGAAAAATATAATATATGGTTAGAGAAATTTATTGACTCATAAAAGAACAGGGTTCACTTATAATGAGCTTAAAAACTAAGTTTATAACTAATAGTTAATTTAGTAAGTTTCATTCCAGAGACCTGGCGGATACATTAGAGAATATTTTTTATACATATATAAATTTCTTAAGTTTAGTTTTAAATACAGGTAGTGATTCGGCGGATTTTATGTCATCAGGTAAATTATTAAACATTTGTGCACCCTCGCACATTATATTTCTTTGACCATAATTAGTTCTAGCTTTTCTAAGCGCAAGTTTATTGGTATTTCTTAGGCTATGACGAAATTTTCTTTTTGTAAATTGTATTTGTGTGTGTATTTTGTTCATTAATATCTTTTTTACTAGAACGCAAGTTGTGTACAGAAAATAAAGCAAAATTGTAATTGCAGTCACTTACTAGGATTGACTCCACTAGCAATGCCATACTTCCCATACATCTTCCTATTATACTTGACGGTCAAGTGGGCTAGAGACTTAGGGACCTCGTAAGGTCTGCGGCCGTTCATCAAATTGTAGTGATGCTCAGCAAGCCGAGACACATTCCTCTTCTTCTCAATTTCCATCTCACGGGTTCTAGCATCATCGCTGTCGTCAATCAACACCGTTTCTGTAGCTTCTGCGTCGATCTCGGCAGGTGTAGTCGAAAGCCGGTAAAATGATCCAATTAAATTGGAGCGCAAACTCCTTACCCTCACACACAAATTCATTTTTAAAATAATATTTTCCCAGGGTTCGCACTTCGCTTGCAATTTGTAAACAGAAAATATTTTTAGGTTAGGCTGGCTATCATCTACCTACTGTCTAATCTTGTTGACAGTGACAGCAATCGATAGCTGCACGGCATAGACAAACTAGCTACAATGTGAGGGTAGCCATATGAATAAATATTGTGCGATACGATTTTGTTTTTTGAGCGCATGTAATAGGGACGAAAATAGAATGCAATAAAAATTTAATAGTCATGTTTAAAAGCAACAAAACTCTGGCAGCACCCACAAACCTCTATTATTTTTTATTGTCTACGGTTTGTTTGCGACGTTTTGCATTTCGATTCGTTCCCAGTTCCCACCCAATTCCCATCTGATTTTCTGATTGATTTCTGTATTTGTGAAAATTACTAAGAATTCAGACAACATGGATGGTTTTGGCGACGACTTCGTTCAGCCCGAAGTAGACCCTGCAGCTGAGTTCCTCGCGCGGGAACAGAACAATCTGGCAGGGCTTGAGGATGAGCTAGAAACCAGTGCTCCGCCCCCTGTCGTCACCTCCAGCAGCAACGGATTGGTGGACGATTTCGTTGGTAATGATTTTGTTGGTACGTTTCTTTGCTTTCATATTTTATTTCACTGAATTAGTTACAAATGTATAAAATACCATACTTACCTTTGTTTCGCTGTTTTTAGCTGGATGATTCATGATCCTCCTATCTCTTTGAACATCTTTAATAAATTCTTAGTCCTTTTCCTGTAAACTAAAATAAAGGACAACAAAGTTATCAAACATACATTTCATACATGCAAAGAGTACACTTACCCACCTTAGGTGTCTAATACAGATTTTGATTTTACGCTTCCCGATTATTATAATTTGAATGTAGGTAAGTAGATGATTCATAGACTTAGATATATCTAATTTTAAAATCACTGTAACTGCAGTCATTTTAAAATGCCAACTTAAATGTACTTTTGCATTTTTTTAGTTGAGAAACTTTAGTATCTCTGCTGGACTAAGAAATTATAATAATTATTTTTGCTTTAGAAGTACCAAGTGCAGCAACATTTGAATCAAATGACCTGCTTGATGACGATCTGCCACAGCAGAGTGTGTTCCGGCAAGAGCGAGAGGAACCGGAGAAGATCAAAATCTGGAGGGAAGAACAGAAAAAGAGATTAGAAGAAAAAGGTTGCATATATTATCATAAATACAAAACTTATTAAATACCTTTTTATTCCTACTTCTTAGTACTTTTTATGCACTTTTATGTATGTTATAATCACAGGTCTAAAGTACCCTAAACTGGTGAGCATGTATGAAGAATGTAATGAGAGTGAATGAGGCGAAAGTTGTGTGTGGAGATCCATGGTCTCTGTCTACCCCTTCGGGAAAGAGGCGTTGATGTAGTGACCATTTGTTTTTGATCCTTATTATTGGATGACAAGAACTCTCTTCATCATATTTATTACAAAACCATTACAAAAAGTTTATTTCTCAATTTATGTAATTTAAGAGTTTTTTATTCCCCAGATGCTGAAGAGGAGAGAAAGAAGGAAGAGATGCTGAAGGTAGCTAAGAAGGAACTCGAAGACTGGTACAAGACACATGAAGAACAGATCGCTAAAACTAAAGCTGCTAACAGGTACAAAACATACCTATTTTGAAAAAAACTAATGAGTCAAATATTCAGTTACAAAACCACAATGTATTTTCATGAGTAAGTGGCCAACTCTGAGTCCCTCTGAAGCATGGAGAGGCAAGAGATGTTATTGACAGGAAGTCAAACCAATTAAATTTGCAATCACACTGGTCAACTCAATTTCGACAAACTCTAAAGAATGAATAAGCAAACTAAATCATGAATGTTTATAGGTGAAGAGAAACAATAGTCAAAGTCAAAAAGCATTTATTCAGTAGGACCACTGGGATCACTTTGAATACCTGAAATCCGTGTCATACCAACATTTTGAATAGCCTATATGCTGTTCCATGTCACTATCTACAGCTGTTCCAAGTTTCATTTGAATTGGTTCACTGGTGTAGGCGTGATCGATACACAAAGAAACTCAGAAACTCTTCAGATTTATTATATTAGTAGGATGGGTATATGTAGGTTGTAGATTTGTTTGCCAATGCTTTGTTCTACTGTGAGAGCCTCTTAAATATGAAAAGCATGCCTAATAATTTATCTAAGTACTTTAATATGTATTATAATTTATATTTGTATATACAACATAGTTCTGCATGTATAAGTATTATTTAAATCTTGTTTTGCATGCTTATTATAATAAACTAATGTTCTATATTTTCTTTTCAACGCTGTCAGGGAGTCTGCTAAGTGAGTATACATAACTTGGCCATATATTTTGGGTAACCTACTAACAAATTGGATTTGATGGATGTAAGGTTTCCGGTATATTCTAACTTTTGCTACAGAAATAAAGTTGTAGTAAAGATAACTCAAGATTAAGTGGAAATGGATACTTACTGGTTTCACTTCACACATTCATTTACATAATTTGGGAATCGATAATCATTTTGGTGAAGTAACTGTTTAGATAGGTCACTCATTGGAAATCATTATTTTCGCATTTGACTCCAGGATTCTAAAACATGTTAATATTCATGAATAACAGATTCCTATTAGATTCCATCTCTAATTTCAATCCAATTGGTTTTACCAATCATCTAAATATCGAAGATAATGGCATTTATAAATTACAATTTATATGTACATAAATGATTTTAACTGAAATATAGGGGGTGTAAAACATTAATATCTCATTGCACTTTGTCATGTTTGTTATCAATGGATTATACTCAGGTACAGTATGAACAATTACTGTGCAGACAAAGATAAATTGCAGTTATTCATACAATTTAGGCTTTTTATTGGATGACTATCAGTCTCATTCATTTACACAAATTCAAGTTAATTTCTTTTATGTATTTCTGTGCTAAATAAACAATTTCCTGAGCCTCAATAACTCATTGTTATGGTCAATCTTTGGAGCACAGAGTAAGGTTTGGAGCAGCTGTGAACTAAATTTTACTCAACTTCTCAGGAACGCAGAGCGTGCGTTAGCTAAGGGATCGGAAGGCGCGACCGAGGAGGGCAACGAGTGGGCGCGTGTCGCGTCACTTTGCGACTTTGGGCCGCGCCGCGGAAGAGATGTCGCGCGTCTGCGATCCATCGTCCTTCAACTGAAGCAATCGGGAGTCCGGCCCCAACATCCCCCAAGGCAGGCTAAAGTGTAAGCTCATTTTGTATTTTTAATTTCAAATTAATTTGTATGTTTATTTATTTAAGGACATAAAAAAATCACAAGTATTATTAATTTCTTAACTAAGCTACTTATATCTAGTGTTTCCACAGTTGTGGATGCTACAGAATGGTTTAACAATGGAACAAAGTGCACAACACTAAGCAAAAATCTCAAAGATAATCTCAATACAAAACATGAAAACTAAGTTATTGAAATTGATGATAATTTTATTGTTCTGATATTGACCTAAAAGAGTATCAGGTGAAAAGAGAAAAAGAAAGTAATTTCTAATAAATTTGATTTATTATTATTGGAAGTATAAAAATACTAAATAATACCATTTCTTTGTTCACAGAGCATGAAAAAATCAAGAAAATAATTAATTGTTACTCCACCAGAATTGATACCTATACATGTTATCAGTCTTGATGTTTGAAAATCACATTATTTAAAGTAGAAAAAAATAAATATAATCTGTTCAAAAGTGTTACAAAACTTGAATATATTAATAGCAACTGTATGTAATGGATGTGTTATTTATTAATAATTATTTTGTATTTAATGTTATGGCTAACAGAATAACAAGTTAGTGCTTTTATTTCTATAGTATTAAAATAAAAATCATTCCAAATTATTCTTTGTCTTTGTACTTTGGTATCTAGCATCTAATATTTGAGCTAAGAATAAAATCTTTGCTATAATTTCAAATCTTTAGCTATGTCTATATGCTTTCTTTTGTATACTTTCTCACATAATTGTAAAAGTAAATACATCAAACTTATAACTAAAAGGAATGGCCAAACTCCACAAGTTAGATAGCTACGTAACTGTTCTCCCAAACATTTATCCTTGTTGTTCATTATTTTGTTGTAAACAATCTCTGTCCTTCTTGTGATATCCATCCAGTTGTACATTTTCCTTACCATAAGATTACACTGGTAGGGGCATAGAATATTGCCTTGCTGGATATCTTTCATTGCCTTCTCAATCCCCATCATCAAACTCCCTACATTTGGTTCTGTAAGGTAAATCATACTCTCTGGTAATACTTCAGGAATGCCTCCAACTTTGGTAGAAACAACTTTCAAGCCACAAGAGGCAGCTTCAACTATAGCCATACAATAAGCCTCGGTCAATGATGTGTTCAGAAATATATCACCTTTCACTAGAACATTTCTTACTTCTGAATGTTTGAGACTGCCAAGTAATGTAACGCAGTGTTGGAACCCTAGTTTTTCCCTTACTTCTTGCAAAAGCCACATTTTTGGGCCATCACCACCAATGATAAACCGGAGTTTAGGGTACCGAGGACACATTTCTGCTATCACTGCAGCCATGAGGTCTACCCCCTTCCTATAAACTAAGCGAGATACAATCACTATTGTTATGACATTGGGATCCCGCTTGCTAGGGTCCGGAGTGAAGCTGTAAGCATCTACAGCATTTGGAATAACAGAAACTTTGTGCGCTTTGACTTTAGCTCGTAGGACAGTGTTTTCCTTCCCTGTATGAGAAACACATATACAATGATCACACTCACAAAGGCACATTTGGAGGTATTTGTTTGTTAGGACTGCTGACGTGTCTGCGAAGCCGAATAAACTATGATCCGTGAACACAGTCTTCAGCCCTAATAATTTTCCAATCACTGAGACTTCATGACATAAAACACTGAAAGCAGAATGTCCATGGACTATTTCTATACATTCTCGTAAAAGAATGTAGCGTATTAAAGCTATGTTACAAATCATGGTGGGAAGAACACATTGGGAATAGAATACTCTAATCGGTAAGTAGTAAACTTTGAGTCCTGCGGTGAGGTACCGGATACCAACTCGTTGGCCGTAAGAGTGGGTTATTACGATCACTTTGTGTCCACGTTTGATCAGGCATTGAGATAGATTGTAGATGTGCTCCTCGACCCCTCCAGTGTTTGGATAGAAAAAGTCTGAAGCCATACAAATAACATGCCTCTTCCTTTTCTTTCCCGTGCCCTATAAAATAATAAGTTGTAAACAATAACATAAAATAAAAGTAGGTATGTAGAGTAGAACTAAAACCTAATTCATTACCGTTTGAGTATTCATTGGTATTTGAAGAATTACAAAGGTTATAAATTAGCGACATGTATTGAGTATAATAATTTAAGGTAAATCTATAGGAAAACTAAACATTCTTTGATTTGATTTGAATAGTGTGCTGACTTGAAAAATGAGATCTGGCTGACTTGCTTGACAATGACAACTGTCAGATAGATGACAATGGCAAAACAAGATGGAATTAAGCACATCCGGTAGAATACACATTTTCTTATACGTCTCACATCTCACACACGTCTCAAAAAAAAATTGTAATCCTCTGTTTTTGTCTCATTTTTGTTTTGAAATTGAAAATTGTGCAAATGCATGTCGTGAATGAAAAACAACTTGTTTCTTGGATTTTGAAATGAAAAGTGATATGGATGAAGACAGAAAATCAGAACGTAAAAGAAAACGCTTCGCGGCGCGTCTCAAAAGTTCAAAAGGCATTACTTGCACTGAAACAGCTGGACCCGTAGGTTACTTTTGTTTACCTTTTCAATACCATCAATTTTCAACGAAACTTTGTTACCTATTTTACGTATTAAAATTTATATATTTTATCTAGAATATAGTTCTGTGCAATGCCGGCCGGGCCACGGGATTTGGAAAAGAAAACTTCACAAATATACTGAATGAGATAAACTTGGAAATCGCGAGTCCAAAATTCATAGCTGAAAAGGGAGAATCACATTCTTTCGTTGTATTCCGAAGTACTGAAAATGCTTTGACTTTCTTCAATGCGTGTCATGGCAAAAGCAAAATAGACGATGATGGGACACCCCTGTATCTAAACTTTGTTGAAAGTGGTAAGAACATGAATAACTTACCTTACCTACTTATTTTTCTTTTTGATTCTAATCAATACAAAGAAGTTACTTACAATGTTATTTTTATAAGCTTTTTTTTATAAAATGTTTCAGTCCCAAATACCGAAGTATTATGCCCTCACGAAGATCCTAAAGGCCTTACTCTCATCAACAATTTCATATCCAAAGACGAAGAGGCGCTGTTGATAGAACTTTTTGACTGGTCTTCAGAGGATGCTAATATTCTCAAGAACCGGCAAGTGAAGCACTATGGATATGAATTCAGATATGGAACAAATGATGTCGATTTAGATAATCCACTAGAGGAAAAAATACCAATTGAATGTGATGTTCTGTGGAAGAGACTGGAAGAGCAAGGGTTTAGTTTGGGAAGACCTGATCAGCTCACTGTTAATAAATATGGTCCTGGGCATGGTATGAATAGAGTTTTCTTTTTATTTGTCTTGCTAAAATTAAACTTATTCAGATTTTAAGGCCTTCTGGATACTTGGAAGATCTCTCCTCCTTGAATTGTGTTCCTCAATGCTGAGGGTCGTGACTCCCTTAGTTATCACCTTCTCAGTGATGATTTTGTCTACTTGAAGATATCTAAGAGGGTAGAGGCAAGTCCAAGTACCACGATAATTAGCCAATTTAGCAGAAGTTTACAATTCATAAGAGTAACAGGTTGCAAGCCAATCACCATCATTGTTTCTTTACAATGTTCGCCTGCAGGGATTAGAGCTTGTTATTTGTATATAAAATCTATTGATGAACCAAGAAACTCAACTTCACAGGCACTAATGGTGATTATAGTATTTTTCACGTAGGAATGTATCCCTGACACATATAACTTTTACGTTTTCCGCTGTACAACAATGAAAAATTTTGAAATTAATGAAATCTAGTGATAATACTTAAAGATACAACTTCAATAAAAAAGGATTTTGTCTATTTCCTTTTTAATTTTTTCAGATATTAACATAAAAGCGCCTTATCATGGAACCGTTCCTACGTAAAAAGGACTATAGTGCCTGTGAAGTTGTGGGTTTCTTGGTTGTTCAACATGGATGTTCAAAAATTGAATGTTATTTTCACAGGAATCCCATCCCATGTAGACAAACATAGTCCGTTTGGTGACACCATATTGTCTCTGTCACTTGGATCTTCAGTAGTGATGGACTGGAAGCACCACAGTGGTAAAAATGTACCTGTTGTCCTACCCGCGCGGTCTATGCTTGTAATGCAGGGTGAAGCCAGGTCAGAATAGTAATAAAACCAGATCCTAATCCCACTTTTATGTGGGGTTTGGTAATACAATAGGTTGTCTTGTCTTACACTCTGTACTATGGACCATGGACATCGGAATAAAAGGTTTTCTTTCCCTTTTCGTCATTCAGACACATCCTTCTACAAACCTAACATTTGAAAGTACCTACCGTCTAAGGTACTTTGGAAAAAGTGTATGCAATACAATGTAGTAGAAAAAAAAGGAAAAAACTGGATAAAAGAGGCACAGGACCGAGTGAAGTGGTGTTTGAGCGGGGAGGCTTATGCCCAGCAGTGGGTGACAACAAGCTGCAGATGATGATGATGATGATACATGTTGAGTAGCTGGATGTGAAATATGGGTGAGAACTTATCATACAGGGTAGGGACCACTTGTAATACAAGTGTACAATGTAACCTTATCTTATTTATTACATTATTTTTCCAGATATGATTGGCAGCATGGCATACAGCATACCATCACCGATCCTGTCATAGAACATTGCTTAGATGAAGTAACTCAGAGGACTGTGAAAATCATCACCGGAGAGACGAGACCGAGGGGAACAAGGATATCACTTACATTCAGGTATTTAGGATAAAATTTATGTTTTAATCACAATTTTATATGGTTTTTATTTAGTAGCGCAGCTAGGATCATTTAGGTCTCATTGATGGATTAGAGTGCAAGAAAAAGTGGAAACAAATCCTTTATAGGGTGAAATAAATATGAAATAAAGTTTATTTGCACCCTTTGTAGCATATAAGGTTTTAAATTCTTATAAGTAGGTTCTAATGTACAGGCTTAAAGGTAGGTATAGGAACAAATTTAGTGAACTTACTAGTACCTAAACTTAATATCTTGTATTATAGCTAGTGCCCACCCTCTTTGTTTTAAAAAAGGTAAACAGATTTAGGTACTTAGGGTCGGAGTGGAATACAGTTCAGGAACTGCGTGATTATACTCTTGTTCCTTCCCAATCACTATGGTGAAGAACAATGCACAGGAAATTGTGTGGAGTCGTTTCACTGTGCGAATATTGGAAAAATGAATCTATGTTTGTTTTCAGGTGGACAAGAAGTGGGCCGTGTGAATGTGCTTTCAAAAGTTTGTGTGACAGCAACGGATCGCGAGAAAGTACCGAGTTGGACGACAGTGTGGCGTCTAATCTAGAAGAACTACATGTTCATCAGGTAATACACGTTTGAAATCCCATTAGTAGTTTCTGAGATCGAAAAATGGTACTGCCGGTAGTACCACGGGGGAATTTAAATTACCATCACTTTTTGAAGGAAAGTATTTTGAACTACATTCATAGATTTTGTAAAAACCAATTTTTTTTTTTACAAAATCTATGAATGTCAGCGAAAACATTCGGAAATACTTTTCATTTCTTAGTAGTCGTGAAGTTAACTGTAACCTAACCCATTGATTGCCGACCCTGAAAGTACCGATCTCCCCCCATGCCGCCACCATACATTGATATTCAGTGCCCGCCGATCGGCACGGCACTGAATGAGTTAAAAGTATACTTAGGTATACTTAAGTATACTAAATTGTTAAATATCGTAACCTATTCTAGAAGAAAGTGTAAAAGAGTTGTATTGGAATGGTTGGCTACACTTACTTACTGCGAAACTGAGGATCTCCTCATTCCGTTACGTTAATTTTATATAAGCTTTTAAATAAATAAATATTTTTTTCATTACCATTAACTTGAAATTTAATTACTATATAATTACATTTCGTGCTGCTCTTGTAGGTGGGTAATCATTATTTTTATTTTCATTCATTATTTTCTATTTTTCTAATCATATTATAGTTACATTATTTTTGAGACCCAAAAAAATGTTAAAATATTTCTTAATGCGAACATTTTTATTTGCACTGTCGCACTATTTTTTAGCGCACTTGTAAGAGTTTGCAATAACAACTGACTCAACACGAAAGAGGACTAACTACCCACAACACAGGTTTTCCTAGGGTGGGAGTTAGTGCACGAATTATAACTTGCTATTGCACCGTATAATATAAGTACCTATTTATAGTTTTGTTATCTTAATTGAATGCTTTGTTTAGCACCTATTATATTAGTTAATAAGTTACACGTAATGTACCGTGCTTCACATGTTTGTTGGTTTCAAATAAATAAATTTTTACTTTTTTTACTTACTTACTTTTTAAATTACTCACATTAAAAATGTGTTTACTCGCAGGTGTACGAGCAAATAGCACATCACTTCAGCCACACGCGTCACACGGCGTGGCCGCGCGTGGTGCAGTTCGCGCGTGACGTCACACGGGGGTCCGTGTTACTGGACCTTGGCGCGGGAAACGGGAAGAATGTGCTGCCCAGGGGGGATATACTTCAGGTATTGTATTATATTAAAACTCATCTCCCCGTAAAGATTATTAATAACTTTTGTTTATGAAAAGAGGCTGTTCGAATTGTTGCGGTACCACACAATGGCATACATTTTTGCAACAGGTTTGCAAGAATTGCAAGCTTTGAACCTAGGTCTTTCAATTGGAAGTCCAATTGGCCGTTTAGGATGTCTCCGCTATCGATACAAAACTTGTGTATCTTGTGTGAATCTTAGTGTCTACTGTCATTGAGATTTTATAGTACTTTAAGATATTTTATTTCTACAGATTGCGATCTAGCGAAATGCCAATTGCATATTTGGACATCCCTCTTACCCTTACCTCCTCTTACCCTTAGACATCATCAAAGGATGTAAAATACCAATAGATCTAAGAATGACTACTGCTCCTTAAAGATACAGATTTCAGTTTTTGAAGTGAAATTTCACGTTGGTCATTTTTGAAATGGGAACAAACCATTGAACTCGCGACACTGTAATCGTTACCGACACCTCATTAAAGTATCTGCTATTAGCTCAACGCCATAAGCGACGGTGGCCTATCGTTTCATAACTCAGCTTACGATGCGGCATGCAGGTGGATCGTAGTATACAGAGGCAATATACTTTTTGTTTTCAGATAGCGGGCGAGCGTAGTGCCGGCTTACTATCGGAATGCGCGGCACACACACGCGACGTCCCCGCGGCAGGTTGCGTGCGACTGGATATATTGCAAGCTGGGCTTAGAGACGCCTGCGCAGACGCGGTTATATGCATCGCGGTCATACACCATATGAGTACTAGGGTAACAAATGGTTATCTTTTTCTTCCTGTCTGTCGATAAATCTTCTCGAGAAATTGCTGTTGAATTAGGCCCTTATTATGAATATAATGAAAATGTGTATAATGAGTTAATGCGGCAATCGAGTAAGTTAAATAATGCTCGAAGAGATTTAAAAATGCATCCCGAAAATTTTACAAATGCGGGACTTGAACCCGCGACCTTCAACGATCCGTGGTGACGCTTAGCATCCATCTGTACTAATGTGCAGTCGACGTAACGTTTGTTTCGTGGAAGTACAAAACATTTTGTAGTTTTTTATCCCTCTAAGCACTTTGTTTTAACCCATAACAATGTCCATTCCAAAAATCTAATCTACCTAACCTTTAACTTAGATTTTATTTCTTCACAGGCTAGAAGACTCCAAGCGATATCAACTATCCACCGCCTGCTCCGTCCATCGGGCAGGGCTCTTATCACCGTGTGGGCGAAAGACCAGTCCAAATCCAATTACCTCGCCAAGAATAAGGTAGCTTCAGAGAACATTCAAGTGAATGTGAACGGGGTAAACTTACACGTCCATGAGAATAGAACGCAATTTCAACACAAAGACTTGTTGGTTCCTTGGAAATTGAAGATGAGGAGTGATAATGGAAAAAGTGATAAGGCAAAAAGTAAAAGTGATAAGTCGTCTAAAAGTGATAATAATATGTCTAAAAATGATAATATTTTGTCTAAAGTTGATAAGTCTTCTAAAATTGAAAAAAACTTATCCAAAAATATCGATTCGTGTGAATCTAATAGCAAATGTCTTGAAAGTGATGAAATATCGAATAATGATAATAATTCGTCTAAAATTGATAAAAAGTCGTCTAATAATAATAATTCATCTAAAGTTGATAAGTCGTCTAAAAGTGATATGTCATCAAAAGATAAAACGAATGCAGAGAGTACATTGCTAAGATTCTACCACGTGTTTGAAGAAGGGGAGTTGGATGATTTGTGTAGGGAGGTAGGCTTTGAAATTGAAAGTACCTTTTATGAGGAGGGGAATTGGTGTGTTATTTGTAAGAAAGTGCAATAAATGTTTATAGTGTAAATATAATCAAAATATGATATAAAATATACGAAAAATGTTTTTATTAATGTTAGGGAAAGGACTCACTTGCGTGGCTGCGTCTAACGACATTTAATTAGCACGATTTTTGTATGAACATGAATACGCAAAAAAGCGCTTTTTTCTTAAAGGTAATCTTCAAATCAGTCTTTATAAAATAAGGGTCTGGATAAAATAAAACGAATAAATATAATATTATGTAACAGATTTGTACTCTTTTTTTCAATTTGAAATTACAAGTTGCCTACAAAATTATAAAACACTATACAAAAACAAGGAAGGTATCGAACAAACGTGATAGAAGAAATGACACAACACAGTTCTTTCTATAAAAAAACAAAAACAAAATACAAAAAACATTTTCTTATTCGCAACAGTATCCATAAAAACAATCTATTCGAATAGAATATTCGGCTAAGCAGGTACCACCCAACTAGTTATCCTCTTGTCATGGTTTCAGTAATGCTAGCTGAAGCAACGGCATGACGGATATCGTTGATAGGTCCGCTAACACCGCGTCTACATTCTGTAAGGTGTTCACCTGAAAAAAATAACATTAATTACAACACAAAGTATTTTGGAGATTTCTCATTTCTTAAATACCTAATGGTTGGATTGGAAGATCAGTAGGCATTTGAACTGAACCCACGACACAGGGAATCAGGATATGTTTTTTTATCTGTGCTTATAAGCGAACTGAAATTATATTGATCAGGATAGATTTTAAATTAGATACAAAACTGTGCTCACAATTCTATCGACATTTGCGGGCTAAATTTTATTTTTGTTCGGTGGGGCTATTATTCAATTACCATATCAAAAATGGAGTAAAGAGATGTGTTCCCTTACGAGATGGAAAGACGATCTTGTAAGGGTTGCTGGGAGCCGTTGGGTGCAGGCTGCACAAGATCGATCGCTGTGGAAATCTATGGGGGAGGCCTATGTTCAGCCGTGGACGTAAAAAAGGCTGAGATGATGATGATGATGATGATATCAAAAATCACTAAATTTTACTCAGTGCAGCCTCTACAGGACAATCAAACTTATTACCTACTAGCTGTCCGTCGCGGTGTTACCCGCGTTCCCTCGGGAAAACTTCGCTTTCCCCGGATAAATTATAATCTATGTTCATCAGGGATAATGCAGGATTCTAATGGTGAACTTTCATCATCATCTCAGCCATCCAGCGTCCACTGCTGAATATAGGCCTCCCCCATAGATTCCCACAGCGATTGATCTTGTGCAGCCTGCACCCAACGGCTCCCAGCAACCCTTACAAGATCGTCTTTCCACATTACTTTAGTTCCAGCGATTGCAAGTTTATCGCAGTGGCGCTGGTTCCGCAACCGCAGAGCTAATGAGAGCAGTACCTGGAATATATTCTCCTTCCTGAAGCTCAGTATAGCCAGAGCTAGCAGCGGCAGGATCTCGAGGCAGTCGTACCCGAGTATCGCATCCCACAGCAACAGCAGCTGGTCGGGCGGCAGGTGCCCGCTGAACTAACGAGAGCAGTACCTGGAATATATTCTCCTTCCTGAAGCTCAGTATAGCCAGAGCTAGCAGCGGCAGGATCTCGAGGCAGTCGTACCCGAGTATCGCATCCCACAGCAACAGCAGCTGGTCGGGCGGCAGGTGCCCGCTGAACTAACGAGAGCAGTACCTGGAATATATTCTCCTTCCTGAAGCTCAGTATAGCCAGAGCTAGCAGCGGCAGGATCTCGAGGCAGTCGTACCCGAGTATCGCATCCCACAGCAACAGCAGCTGGTCGGGCGGCAGGTGCCCGCTGAACTAACGAGAGCAGTACCTGGAATATATTCTCCTTCCTGAAGCTCAGTATAGCCAGAGCTAGCAGCGGCAGGATCTCGAGGCAGTCGTACCCGAGTATCGCATCCCACAGCAACAGCAGCTGGTCGGGCGGCAGGTGCCCGCTGAACTAACGAGAGCAGTACCTGGAATATATTCTCCTTCCTGAAGCTCAGTATAGCCAGAGCTAGCAGCGGCAGGATCTCGAGGCAGTCGTACCCGAGTATCGCATCCCACAGCAACAGCAGCTGGTCGGGCGGCAGGTGCCCGCTGAACTAACGAGAGCAGTACCTGGAATATATTCTCCTTCCTGAAGCTCAGTATAGCCAGAGCTAGCAGCGGCAGGATCTCGAGGCAGTCGTACCCGAGTATCGCATCCCACAGCAACAGCAGCTGGTCGGGCGGCAGGTGCCCGCTGAACTAACGAGAGCAGTACCTGGAATATATTCTCCTTCCTGAAGCTCAGTATAGCCAGAGCTAGCAGCGGCAGGATCTCGAGGCAGTCGTACCCGAGTATCGCATCCCACAGCAACAGCAGCTGGTCGGGCGGCAGGTGCCCGCTGAACTAACGAGAGCAGTACCTGGAATATATTCTCCTTCCTGAAGCTCAGTATAGCCAGAGCTAGCAGCGGCAGGATCTCGAGGCAGTCGTACCCGAGTATCGCATCCCACAGCAACAGCAGCTGGTCGGGCGGCAGGTGCCCGCTGAACTAACGAGAGCAGTACCTGGAATATATTCTCCTTCCTGAAGCTCAGTATAGCCAGAGCTAGCAGCGGCAGGATCTCGAGGCAGTCGTACCCGAGTATCGCATCCCACAGCAACAGCAGCTGGTCGGGCGGCAGGTGCCCGCTGAACTAACGAGAGCAGTACCTGGAATATATTCTCCTTCCTGAAGCTCAGTATAGCCAGAGCTAGCAGCGGCAGGATCTCGAGGCAGTCGTACCCGAGTATCGCATCCCACAGCAACAGCAGCTGGTCGGGCGGCAGGTGCCCGCTGAACTAACGAGAGCAGTACCTGGAATATATTCTCCTTCCTGAAGCTCAGTATAGCCAGAGCTAGCAGCGGCAGGATCTCGAGGCAGTCGTACCCGAGTATCGCATCCCACAGCAACAGCAGCTGGTCGGGCGGCAGGTGCCCGCTGAACTAACGAGAGCAGTACCTGGAATATATTCTCCTTCCTGAAGCTCAGTATAGCCAGAGCTAGCAGCGGCAGGATCTCGAGGCAGTCGTACCCGAGTATCGCATCCCACAGCAACAGCAGCTGGTCGGGCGGCAGGTGCCCGCTGAACTAACGAGAGCAGTACCTGGAATATATTCTCCTTCCTGAAGCTCAGTATAGCCAGAGCTAGCAGCGGCAGGATCTCGAGGCAGTCGTACCCGAGTATCGCATCCCACAGCAACAGCAGCTGGTCGGGCGGCAGGTGCCCGCTGAACTAACGAGAGCAGTACCTGGAATATATTCTCCTTCCTGAAGCTCAGTATAGCCAGAGCTAGCAGCGGCAGGATCTCGAGGCAGTCGTACCCGAGTATCGCATCCCACAGCAACAGCAGCTGGTCGGGCGGCAGGTGCCCGCTGAACTAACGAGAGCAGTACCTGGAATATATTCTCCTTCCTGAAGCTCAGTATAGCCAGAGCTAGCAGCGGCAGGATCTCGAGGCAGTCGTACCCGAGTATCGCATCCCACAGCAACAGCAGCTGGTCGGGCGGCAGGTGCCCGCTGAACTAACGAGAGCAGTACCTGGAATATATTCTCCTTCCTGAAGCTCAGTATAGCCAGAGCTAGCAGCGGCAGGATCTCGAGGCAGTCGTACCCGAGTATCGCATCCCACAGCAACAGCAGCTGGTCGGGCGGCAGGTGCCCGCTGAACTAACGAGAGCAGTACCTGGAATATATTCTCCTTCCTGAAGCTCAGTATAGCCAGAGCTAGCAGCGGCAGGATCTCGAGGCAGTCGTACCCGAGTATCGCATCCCACAGCAACAGCAGCTGGTCGGGCGGCAGGTGCCCGCTGAACTAACGAGAGCAGTACCTGGAATATATTCTCCTTCCTGAAGCTCAGTATAGCCAGAGCTAGCAGCGGCAGGATCTCGAGGCAGTCGTACCCGAGTATCGCATCCCACAGCAACAGCAGCTGGTCGGGCGGCAGGTGCCCGCTGAACTAACGAGAGCAGTACCTGGAATATATTCTCCTTCCTGAAGCTCAGTATAGCCAGAGCTAGCAGCGGCAGGATCTCGAGGCAGTCGTACCCGAGTATCGCATCCCACAGCAACAGCAGCTGGTCGGGCGGCAGGTGCCCGCTGAACTAACGAGAGCAGTACCTGGAATATATTCTCCTTCCTGAAGCTCAGTATAGCCAGAGCTAGCAGCGGCAGGATCTCGAGGCAGTCGTACCCGAGTATCGCATCCCACAGCAACAGCAGCTGGTCGGGCGGCAGGTGCCCGCTGAACTAACGAGAGCAGTACCTGGAATATATTCTCCTTCCTGAAGCTCAGTATAGCCAGAGCTAGCAGCGGCAGGATCTCGAGGCAGTCGTACCCGAGTATCGCATCCCACAGCAACAGCAGCTGGTCGGGCGGCAGGTGCCCGCTGAACTAACGAGAGCAGTACCTGGAATATATTCTCCTTCCTGAAGCTCAGTATAGCCAGAGCTAGCAGCGGCAGGATCTCGAGGCAGTCGTACCCGAGTATCGCATCCCACAGCAACAGCAGCTGGTCGGGCGGCAGGTGCCCGCTGAACTAACGAGAGCAGTACCTGGAATATATTCTCCTTCCTGAAGCTCAGTATAGCCAGAGCTAGCAGCGGCAGGATCTCGAGGCAGTCGTACCCGAGTATCGCATCCCACAGCAACAGCAGCTGGTCGGGCGGCAGGTGCCCGCTGAACTAACGAGAGCAGTACCTGGAATATATTCTCCTTCCTGAAGCTCAGTATAGCCAGAGCTAGCAGCGGCAGGATCTCGAGGCAGTCGTACCCGAGTATCGCATCCCACAGCAACAGCAGCTGGTCGGGCGGCAGGTGCCCGCTGAACTAACGAGAGCAGTACCTGGAATATATTCTCCTTCCTGAAGCTCAGTATAGCCAGAGCTAGCAGCGGCAGGATCTCGAGGCAGTCGTACCCGAGTATCGCATCCCACAGCAACAGCAGCTGGTCGGGCGGCAGGTGCCCGCTGAACTAACGAGAGCAGTACCTGGAATATATTCTCCTTCCTGAAGCTCAGTATAGCCAGAGCTAGCAGCGGCAGGATCTCGAGGCAGTCGTACCCGAGTATCGCATCCCACAGCAACAGCAGCTGGTCGGGCGGCAGGTGCCCGCTGAACTAACGAGAGCAGTACCTGGAATATATTCTCCTTCCTGAAGCTCAGTATAGCCAGAGCTAGCAGCGGCAGGATCTCGAGGCAGTCGTACCCGAGTATCGCATCCCACAGCAACAGCAGCTGGTCGGGCGGCAGGTGCCCGCTGAACTAACGAGAGCAGTACCTGGAATATATTCTCCTTCCTGAAGCTCAGTATAGCCAGAGCTAGCAGCGGCAGGATCTCGAGGCAGTCGTACCCGAGTATCGCATCCCACAGCAACAGCAGCTGGTCGGGCGGCAGGTGCCCGCTGAACTAACGAGAGCAGTACCTGGAATATATTCTCCTTCCTGAAGCTCAGTATAGCCAGAGCTAGCAGCGGCAGGATCTCGAGGCAGTCGTACCCGAGTATCGCATCCCACAGCAACAGCAGCTGGTCGGGCGGCAGGTGCCCGCTGAACTAACGAGAGCAGTACCTGGAATATATTCTCCTTCCTGAAGCTCAGTATAGCCAGAGCTAGCAGCGGCAGGATCTCGAGGCAGTCGTACCCGAGTATCGCATCCCACAGCAACAGCAGCTGGTCGGGCGGCAGGTGCCCGCTGAACTAACGAGAGCAGTACCTGGAATATATTCTCCTTCCTGAAGCTCAGTATAGCCAGAGCTAGCAGCGGCAGGATCTCGAGGCAGTCGTACCCGAGTATCGCATCCCACAGCAACAGCAGCTGGTCGGGCGGCAGGTGCCCGCTGAACTAACGAGAGCAGTACCTGGAATATATTCTCCTTCCTGAAGCTCAGTATAGCCAGAGCTAGCAGCGGCAGGATCTCGAGGCAGTCGTACCCGAGTATCGCATCCCACAGCAACAGCAGCTGGTCGGGCGGCAGGTGCCCGCTGAACTAACGAGAGCGGTACCTGGAATATATTCTCCTTCCTGAAGCTCAGTATAGCCAGAGCTAGCAGCGGCAGGATCTCGAGGCAGTCGTACCCGAGTATCGCATCCCACAGCAACAGCAGCTGGTCGGGCGGCAGGTGCCCGCTGAACTAACGAGAGCAGTACCTGGAATATATTCTCCTTCCTGAAGCTCAGTATAGCCAGAGCTAGCAGCGGCAGGATCTCGAGGCAGTCGTACCCGAGTATCGCATCCCACAGCAACAGCAGCTGGTCGGGCGGCAGGTGCCCGCTGAACTAACGAGAGCAGTACCTGGAATATATTCTCCTTCCTGAAGCTCAGTATAGCCAGAGCTAGCAGCGGCAGGATCTCGAGGCAGTCGTACCCGAGTATCGCATCCCACAGCAACAGCAGCTGGTCGGGCGGCAGGTGCCCGCTGAACTAATGAGAGCAGTACCTGGAATATATTCTCCTTCCTGAAGCTCAGTATAGCCAGAGCTAGCAGCGGCAGGATCTCGAGGCAGTCGTACCCGAGTATCGCATCCCACAGCAACAGCAGCTGGTCGGGCGGCAGGTGCCCGCTGAACTAACGAGAGCAGTACCTGGAATATATTCTCCTTCCTGAAGCTCAGTATAGCCAGAGCTAGCAGCGGCAGGATCTCGAGGCAGTCGTACCCGAGTATCGCATCCCACAGCAACAGCAGCTGGTCGGGCGGCAGGTGCCCGCTGAACTAATGAGAGCAGTACCTGGAATATATTCTCCTTCCTGAAGCTCAGTATAGCCAGAGCTAGCAGCGGCAGGATCTCGAGGCAGTCGTACCCGAGTATCGCATCCCACAGCAACAGCAGCTGGTCGGGCGGCAGGTGCCCGCTGAACTAACGAGAGCAGTACCTGGAATATATTCTCCTTCCTGAAGCTCAGTATAGCCAGAGCTAGCAGCGGCAGGATCTCGAGGCAGTCGTACCCGAGTATCGCATCCCACAGCAACAGCAGCTGGTCGGGCGGCAGGTGCCCGCTGAACTAACGAGAGCAGTACCTGGAATATATTCTCCTTCCTGAAGCTCAGTATAGCCAGCGCCAGCAGCGGCAGGATCTCGAGGCAGTCGTACCCGAGTATCGCATCCCACAGCAACAGCAGCTGGTCGGGCGGCAGGTGCCCGCTGAACTAACGAGAGCAGTACCTGGAATATATTCTCCTTCCTGAAGCTCAGTATAGCCAGCGCCAGCAGCGGCAGGATCTCGAGGCAGTCGTACCCGAGTATCGCATCCCACAGCAACAGCAGCTGGTCGGGCGGCAGGTGCCCGCTGAACTAACGAGAGCAGTACCTGGAATATATTCTCCTTCCTGAAGCTCAGTATAGCCAGCGCCAGCAGCGGCAGGATCTCGAGGCAGTCGTACCCGAGTATCGCATCCCACAGCAACAGCAGCTGGTCGGGCGGCAGGTGCCCGCTGAACTAACGAGAGCAGTACCTGGAATATATTCTCCTTCCTGAAGCTCAGTATAGCCAGCGCCAGCAGCGGCAGGATCTCGAGGCAGTCGTACCCGAGTATCGCATCCCACAGCAACAGCAGCTGGTCGGGCGGCAGGTGCCCGCTGAACTAACGAGAGCAGTACCTGGAATATATTCTCCTTCCTGAAGCTCAGTATAGCCAGCGCCAGCAGCGGCAGGATCTCGAGGCAGTCGTACCCGAGTATCGCATCCCACAGCAACAGCAGCTGGTCGGGCGGCAGGTGCCCGCTGAACTAACGAGAGCAGTACCTGGAATATATTCTCCTTCCTGAAGCTCAGTATAGCCAGCGCCAGCAGCGGCAGGATCTCGAGGCAGTCGTACCCGAGTATCGCATCCCACAGCAACAGCAGCTGGTCGGGCGGCAGGTGCCCGCTGAACTAACGAGAGCAGTACCTGGAATATATTCTCCTTCCTGAAGCTCAGTATAGCCAGCGCCAGCAGCGGCAGGATCTCGAGGCAGTCGTACCCGAGTATCGCATCCCACAGCAACAGCAGCTGGTCGGGCGGCAGGTGCCCGCTGAACTAACGAGAGCAGTACCTGGAATATATTCTCCTTCCTGAAGCTCAGTATAGCCAGCGCCAGCAGCGGCAGGATCTCGAGGCAGTCGTACCCGAGTATCGCATCCCACAGCAACAGCAGCTGGTCGGGCGGCAGGTGCCCGCTGAACGCTCGCATCAGCCATTTGA
Source organism: Epirrhoe alternata (assembly GCA_963565295.1). Taxonomy (NCBI): domain Eukaryota; kingdom Metazoa; phylum Arthropoda; class Insecta; order Lepidoptera; family Geometridae; genus Epirrhoe; species Epirrhoe alternata. Next base: position 1,457,418 of record OY751381.1, on the reverse strand, counting down.
ACACCACGCGTACACTGCAATTTCAATATCATTCATATTATTAGCTTCTATAGTTCTTGATAGATCGTCGTGCAACGTTCTTGGTCACAAAGTGGGTGACTGTTAGTGTTATTATCAACTGAGCGCTGCTTCGGAGGGCGCGTTAAATTGTCGTAAAGCCATGGCATAGGCCTTAGGCTCAATGCACATTGAATTGGCAAGCGACGCGTCAATTAGTTTTATAGCAAGCGATTATAAACCAACCTTATAAACAAAATACAAGATATAGAAACGCTTGTAGAATGAACCGCACGAAAGTGCTCGAGCCAACGCGGCCCGCTAGATGGCTTCGCCAGATCTCGTTCATTCTACAAGCGTTTCCATATCTTGTACCATTGTTTATAAGGTTTATAATGGCTTGCTATAAAACTAATTGACGCGTCGCTTGCCAATTCAATGTGTCTTGAGCCTTAGATGGCCTAAAAATTCCGTCACCAGATTTGGCCACGATCTTTTGCCCACTGCTGGGTATAAGCCAGAGGCCTATGACTATAGCATTACTCTAGCTAGGGCGTAAAATAATCATAATTAATTATGTTTAGGCAGGACCATAAATTAAAAAAAATCTTTCAGGAAAGAATGAATGAATGAACACTTTATTGTACACCAAGAAATCAACAAAAACAAAACATTGAAAACAATTACAAGTTCAGTTCTTAGTTCAATGGGCGGCCTTATCCCAGAAAGCGATTTCGCTAGTATAAAATAGTAGTGTGTGAATACTTACGGATTTATATTGATATTCCTAAAATGTATCCATAGCAGCGGTTCGTTAGCTTCTAAAAGCCTTTCATACAAAAGGCAGAGTGAAACTATACCCTGAAATAAAATTAAAGTAAACGCCATCTATCGGTCAACATTCGTTTTTCAAAATCAGTCCAATAAACACAAAATAAACTTGTGATATAAAATAGATACTTGACAAAAGCTCCTTTCTATTTACATACATACATACATAAAGTCACGCCTCTTTCCCAAAGGGGTAGGCAGAGACCACGGATCTCCAGTCGCTACGATCCTGACACACAACTTTCGCCTTATTCACTCTCATTACATTCTTCATACATGCTCGTCGGTTTAGGGTACTTTTGACCTGGCCCTTCTCCAAAATGTCGCCAATTTGATCCAAGAATCCTTTCTATTTTCTATTAAAAAATCATCCAAGCTCAAATATGAAGTCATTAGGCTCAATGCACATTGAATTGGCAATTGGACTTATTTGAATTGGGAAGCGAAGCGACTTTTAGTTTTTAAAGCAAGCCATTATAAACCTTATAAACAATGGTACAAGATATAGAAACGCTTGTAGAATTAACGAGTTCTTGAAAAGCCGGCGCGATCAGTTCATTCTACAATTTGTACCAATGTTGTACCAATGTTCATAATGTTTATAATGGTGCGCTATAAAACTAATTGACGCGCGCTTGCCAATTGTTTGGTTTTGGGAAGTGGTGGAAATGAGCAACACGCTTTCTTCAATACAAGCGGTATAATTAATTTTCAAGTACAGAGTTCAACAATCGTAGTGCGTAATTTTCTAGGTTATAAATTATGAATGCAATCACGTCTATGCAGAGGGCGCTGAGGTGCAGTCGCAGCGCTGCGTTTTGAAAGTGCATTACGGCGCGAACACCAATTCAATATGGCTTGAGCCTTAGAGTAAATATGAGGAAAAAATATTAGTATAAAAAGGGGTACCTGTGGATGTGTAGAAATATAGTGCAGTCGATGCCAATATCTGATGTAAAATGCTCTGAATGTGTAGTACAATTGAACAGGATCATCGTATAGGTAGCAGAACGGTGTCGCTGAAAAATAGAACAGGCTTTTAAATTGTTACGCCATCTAGCGGTAAATAACCATAGTTTTGATGATTTAGACTCAATGCACATTGAATTAACAATGTTTATGAATGTTTATGTTTGTGTAATTTAACAATGTTTATGAAATAAATTATCTCTTATCTCAAAAAAATTGGCAAGCGACGCGTCAATTAGTTTCATAGAAAGCCATTATGAATAATGGTACAAGATATAGAAACGCTTGTAGAATGAACCGCACGAAAGTGCTCGAGCCAGCGCGGCCCGCTAGATGGCTTCGACAGAACTCGTTAATTCTACAAGCGATTCTATATCTTGCACCATTGTTCATAAGGTTTATAATGGCTTACTATAAAACGAGTTGACGCGTCGCTTGCCAATTCAATATGCATTAAATAAAATATAAGCGATGTATCTTGATATGTAGTAGGCAGGCATAGCGAGCGTCATTTTTTGCTGCTCAGTTGATTAGAGCGTTGCCACAGATCAGCAAAGACATGGGTTCAAATCCCGCATAGGATTTTTTGATATATTTTGAACTAGCTTCTGCGCCCGGCTTCGCTCGCGTGGTACCAACATTTTGCCATTAGCTTATAAGCTAATTCCAGGTCATTATCTACGCCTATTCCAAGTTTTATCCAAATCGGTTCACTGGTTTAGGCGGGATTGAAACACAAACATCTAACAAAAACAAACTTTCAGCTTTATTATATGAGTGAGATTATGGACAAAAAACTTATTAGTACCTAATAAGTTATTAGTAGGTACCTAATAAGTTTTTATGGACAAAAAACTTATCAGTACTTAATAAGTTTTTTGTCCATAATCTTCACGAATACTAGACCCATGGCTCAGCATCAAAGTCTGAGTTTGAGGCTGACACATGGGTTCTTTACCTACCTACTTATTTCATCTATCTAGGTACCTACTTACCATACATAGTGAACCCATGGAAAGGTATAACGCCACTGGGAGGAAACACTGTCGTGCTTTCGGCTGAAGTATGTTTGCCCTTTATCGTGACAGTGAGCGGGTTGCCAATACTTCCCTTGAGTTGTTGGAGGATTTCGCAGTCGCGGGAAAAACACAGCATCACCTGTATTGGAAGTTATTGATATTCTTGGGCTGTCATTATTAACCATGGTGTAAAGTTACGCCGGGTGTAACTAAGGAGTAACCATACAATTTTTGGAGCTTAGACCTGGCGTAACTTTACACCACGTTTTTTAATAACGGCCTTAGTGTGTGGATATTCTATCAGATATTCAAAGTTAGAAAACGTTTATTCAGTACTAGCTTATGCGCGCGGCTTCGCCCGCGTGGTACCTGCCAACATTTTGAATAGCCTATACGCTATTCCAGGACAGTACCTAGGTATCAACGCCTACAAGTTTCATCCAAATCGGTTCACTGGTTTAGGCGTGATTGAAACACAAACATACAAACATCTAAACAAACTTTCAGCTTTATTATATTAGTGGGATATTTTTAAAACGGTTGATTGTACACCTGTTACTTCGTGACCAATACCTACCGTGAAGAATTTGGGCAACAAATATGGTTAGGGCCTAGAGGTGAATCTTCTACAAAAAAAATAATCTTCTAAAACCAAGTTGCAGTTGGGTGGGGTTAAAGAGTTTACCTGATATAATAAATCTTCGAAAACGAAATACTGGTCGTCGTTAGAGGCGGTAAGTTGCACATCCTTGAATATAAGCTTGTCTATCATCAGGTCCACTTCTAGAACGCTCTTCTTTAATTGGTTGAAGTACGTAGTTTTCTGGAATTCACATTTTGTAATAAAGTAATCTGTAGCTTCGGCTCTTCTGTTAGCCTATCAGCAAAAAAACAAAGCATTTTTCATACATTATTTCACTGACGGCTTGCTTCGCTCGCTCTTAATCGGGTAGCAAGTTTTTAGAACATCTGACGCACGATTCATCGAAAGGTTACTTATGACATTATTTTACTAGTAAATACTAAGTACCTACTTTAGTAGTCACGTTGTCGGTACATTCTGGGTATAGGGCGAGCGAGCTATGACTACGACGCGAGAGAAGCGAGCTATTCGACGCGAGCGAAGAAAGCTACAGCCTCATTCCACGTCGTATAGGTCCTCTGTAGGTACCTAGTTACCTGCATCTCAATCTGTGATCCCAGCACCTGCGACCAGAGAGTAGCTCGCAAGGCCTGCGGACTGCCTCGCTTGAGGAACTCCTGCGCGACGGGAGCGTACCCGAGCGCGGCCACCCGGGCCCCTAGGGCTGCTCGCTCGGCCTCCAACGATCCTGAAGTGCCCGCGAGCCACGGGTTCACGCCGAGTAACGGCTCGCCGCTGCTCCATTCTGGGTATACTTTACGCTGGAAAAAAATACATGCTGTTCGCATGGTTGTCTTTTCTTGACTTGACACTTGAGACTAAATGCAGCTAGCCAATAGGCTATTCCTTGGCAAAATGGAAGGATCTACTACTGTAGGTAGGTATCTAAGGTAGTCCCTACGTAGGTACAGTCAGTGTCACCAACTGGTGACGTACGGTAGGTACACCCTCGTACGGTACGAGGCTAGGAACAAACTGCCTATTTGGAGGGTTACCAGTTGGTGACGCTAACCGTACAGATGAAATGAAATGAAATTTATTTATTTAGCAGCTTAATTTACAAAGTAGTTACGTAGGTAGGTACCTACAATTTGCACAGTGTACATTGTTGACTGGGAAGGAGCAAGGTAGTACCAACAAGGTTGTAAGGCAAAGGATAGGAAGCTACTTAATATGATGATAATCAACATCTGAGCCGTAGGCCTCACACTAGGATAACCTGTGTCGTGAGGTCTAGTTCCCGCCCTTCACATCGCAGGTTTTAAAATTAAATGAATACAAGATTTGAATCCTTGATCGCGCAAGTGACATAATTCTTGGCAATTAGCTAATAAAGACATATCCGACAGGGCAGGCAGGTCCAGTTGGTGATGACCTGGTTAGGTGAGATCTTCCTCTTTGCATTAGATTGGGGGAATTAGACCTACCCTCAAATTGGCAAAACCCGACGTGATAATAATCATCATCACCCCAAAAGAGGTAGGTTGACATGGGTAGACATGTCGTATGTGTAGTGGTAGCTGAAGTACCTAGTAGTGGCCAACTTAACAGATAACGAGAGGACAAGTTTAAAAAATATCAAATAGGTAATTATTTGCCGATTAGAGCATTGTTACTTACTAATTGGTCTAAAGTCTTCACTTGTAACGGCAAATGTGCGAATTCCCATTTAGGTTCATCCCTGAAAGACATTAAAATTGCTTTTATTTTTTATTAATATATTTTTTTTTTTTGTTAAATACCTACCTTATCTACTCATTTCAGAACTCGACACAACGGCTTAATTACCTATGTAGGTAGGTAAAGATACTTTTACTTACTCTTTTGTGTAAGGCACATATCCAGATAATGTTAATAAAACTTCTAAAAAGTCCTTTGGTGCATAAACTGGTCTGTATTTTGATAAATCTGAAAGTTTATAAATGATTATAAATGACCTATCTAGTTACCGTAGGTAGATAAGTACCAACCTACTAATGGTGGTTGCTACGCACTCGATAATTATCGTGATATTTGGATCGTGATCCAGGATCACGATATTTTGGATCGAACCTACATACTACCTACACACTCGATACGTATCGCGGTCAGTACAACGGTAGATTTCATTCACCACAGACGATAAAATTTTAATATTTGACATTAGATCCATACATTTTCTGTCAAATCCTGTGATTTGACCACAGGATTTGACAGAAAATGTATGGATCTGGTCTGTGCCAGAGACTAAACACTCGATCGACGATACTTGATACAGATCGTGGGATTTTTTAGAAATTCGGCGATCCGTATCACGATCCGCGATACGCTATACTACACACTCGATAAATATCGTGATCCTGGATCACGATCCATATCGAGTGTGTAGCATCTGCGTATCGCGGATCGTGATACGGATCGCTGAATAAAATCCTAACACGATCCAAATATCACGACCCGTATCGAGTATGTAGCATCTCCCATCCGCCATTAGGTAAGGTGTGCTATGTAAGTACCTAGATTGTATGTGCTTAGTTCGTTCCACTTATCTGCGAGCTCCTCTTGTTCACTCTGCAGTCTAATTTTAGCTAAAGATGTTTCTAAATCAGAGCACATTGAATTTAACGATTTATGGATTCTCTTCTCCCATTGTGCACTCGCCTTTAGCAATGAAGTTAGTGGATCTAATTTCTGAAACAAATAATTGTTTCTATGGTTCTCGATTATGTCTAGAGATATTAGAACATAGAAATAGTTGAAAAGAGTAAACTAAAAAGTCCTTACATTTTGTTTACTTTGCGTCCTGACCCAATGGAAAACTGTGTTCCTTAGTTTTGTGTCCAAACCCTTCTCCTTCATTGCTTGCTGTAATGTTTGCTTGAAGTCTTCCTTCTTTACATTTGGCGAAGATACTAGTTTCTAATAGAAGAAGAAAGTGTAAGCATCACAACATAGTAGCACAAATATTATCACGACAGTCGGCAGTGTTCCAATACTTGCCTGAACATCACTGTAAAACGATTTGTATATCGACAAGTTTTTTATTTCTTCGGCTAATTTAATTGCGGTTTGGTGAATCGCATCTTCTTTCAAACCTTCCATTAGTGAATGATTCTATTTCAATTTTGTAAAAATAAAATAACAGAAGCAACTGTGTTTACTATTTTTAGGAAATTCATTGTTCATGAGTGAAAATGACACAGTTGCTCTGGCAACTGACCTAACACGCGTCTAGAAATGTTGAGAAATCAAAGGAGACTACGAGTATCAAATCTAAATTATTTATCTATGTACCTAGGCAGTTTGATTTGATAAGAAATTATACAATAATCATTTTATTCCAGTAGGTATTATTCACACAACTATTTAAATTTTCCCGGCCAAAATGTTCCAGGTCGGTTATAATTTAGATGCAAGTCCTCAAAAAATTATGCTTTATGTAGTGCGTTTTACATGGCAACAAAGCTGTTGCGAAATGTCATTTATAGCGTTACGTCACCGTCAGTCAACTGTCTGAGTCTGTGGCCACTGGCCAGCTGCTGCTGTCAAAACAACGAAAAAACCACGGAATTTGCGTTTCACCTTGCGTTGTTTTGAAAACAAGATATTTTGAAAAAATGGGAAAAATATTTCTAGATCACATTGGTGGGATGCGGTTGTTCTCCTGTGCAGCCTGTGATGTGAACCTCACCAACCGTTCGGAGCTGATCAGTACCAGATTTACGGGAGCTACTGGTTCGTACTTTCACCATCCTCTTTCTTTGTTTGAAATCAATTCGAGTTGGCCTAATTATTATTTCGATTTAGCAATCAGGTTTCTGGTGATAATGTTTACTACTTACATGGTTATCAAGAACTAAAACCAGGATTTTGAATTTTCAGGTCGCGCTTTTCTTTTCCACAAGGTAGTGAACCTAGTATACTCCGAGGTCCAGGACCGAGTGATGCTCACCGGTCGACACATGGTGCGCGACGTCTCGTGCAAGAACTGTGGCACTAAGCTCGGCTGGGTGTATGAATTTGCAACAGAAGAGAATCAGAGGTAATCATTTCTAAATTATCATCTACCACCACTAAGTATAAGCATCGATTCTCGCTCATGGTTTGCCCGTCTAGTCTTGAGCTGGCAAATTGCAGGCACCAATAAACTATTTTGTATTTTTGTATTTGTTTTGTACCACAGGCTCCTCTCACTTATATTAGGTCACTCCTCACAGTATTATTTAAATCTTACCTATAATAATTGGGCACTTCAAGTAAGCTTAAATGACAAATTCTATGCCAACAACACATCTGGATAGAGCATGGAAGTCATGTGTGGTTCCCTCCTTCAGAGGGCATTGCATAGTGGCTGGGGATGTGTGTTGTGCTAGAGAGCAAAGTGAACTGTCAGATACACCATGACCACCCTATCTTTATTAGATAGAGTAGAATTACATATGAGTAAAGATGATTTATAAAATGTTGTCTTCTTAATAATTTACATGATTGTATTGTTTCTAGATACAAGGAGGGTCGCGTAATTCTGGAGCGCGCTCTTGTCACTGAAATTGATGGGATTGAAGAAATCCAAGCAAACAATGAGGATTAACTTTTATTCACTAGATTTGAAAAGATAGTGATTATATTGTGAGCTTCCACATTGGAGGCTGTGACAATACTAAATAAAACATTCCAAACTGCCTTCCTATTGGTTTATGAAGGTTAGAGTATGGTAACCCTTTTAATCAAAATTTAAAGAACATTTGCATAATTAAAAAACACATGTCACCAATGTGGAAGCCATAAAAGGGCCTGGGGAATGGACAAGTTGGGTTAAGATTGAATTTTTTAAGATATTTGATAAATCTTAATGTTACTATCTATTTACTTAATCATATTTTGTTCTTCAATGTTTATAAAATTGCAGTCATCAGATAGAGTTTTTTTTTATTAAATCTGTTGGGTCTAATACTTATAATGTTATTTAATTGAAATACAAATCTGTCTGAAACCTATTTTAGGAATTTAAGTGTGCAATGAAAAGTTAAATAATACAATATCACATTTTATTCATTATTTTTATCAATATAACACAACATATTATATCTTTATCAGATAACATAATTTTCTCTTAATTCAGTGTGATTATCTTCAACCCAGCTTTACAAATTGGAATAATTGTTTTAAATAAAATGCCAACAAATTAAGGTAAATCAAGCAGTGAGATACTAACTAGCAGAAACATAAAAATCCAATATTAAGAGCCTGTCCAGAAAGCGCGATTTACGCGCGTGTCAACTCGCGCGTAAGCACTCGCGCGTTCTCGAGATACTAGAGCTACATACATCCCGTCCAGATGCCCTCGCGCGTTACCTCACACGCGCGTAAAACTCTTGCAATGAGCGGGACTCTCGACTCGCGCGTTATACGCTCGTGCGCCGCGCGAGTCGAGATACTCCGGCGCCATTGCTGCGTCCAGTACTACGCGCGTGTCCGTGGCGAGTGGACGTATTCAGTTCAAAATGGAGCGTGATAACTTCGATACGGAACATTTTATTGACGAAGTTGAAAAAAGAGTAGACATAATGGAATATGGAATCTGATTGTTCTAATTCTAATCCAAACTATAATATTATAAATGTGAAAGTAACTTTGTCTGTCTGTCAGTTTGTTACCTTTTCACGCCCAAACCACTGAACAGATTAGGCCAAAAAATTGGCATAGATAAAGGTTGTATCCCAGGGACGGACATAGGCTACTTTTTATCCCGGAAAAATCCCGAGGGACCGCGGGTTACACCGCGGGAGCGCAGCTAGTAGTCATAAAACGTAGGAACTGGGAAGAAATAGTTGATTTTTTTGTGTCACGTTGAATTGGATGCTCGAAATTGTCGCCATTTTCTTTTTTTACGACGTTTCCATCGACAGTATGCATGCCATAACACAACCGTCCTTTATCTGGCTCCATGTCCCTGAGTCCCTCCCAAACACAACGCGCGTAGGAACGCACGTAAAACGCGGCATCTGGACGCAATATAAATTGTTACGCGCGTAAGCACTCGCGCGTGAAACGCTCCATCTGGACAGGCTCTAAATAGTCACTCACTTCCCGATACACCTAAAACAAAGTTCATACATCTCCACATGTTTTTGATGTCACATAAAACATACAAACAAAACGTAAAAATATCGCACCATCTCAAAAAAAGCACCTCCAATTTTACAATTGACAAGAAATAAATAAAACTACAAAATTCATAAAACAATAAAATAAAAACACATCTTGCTGCATAATTTTGTATAAAACTTTAGGCCAAATGAAAAAAGTACACAACATCTTCCTTTAAAATTTCTCAAATTCTGCTCATCAATAAACTTTATTTTTTATTATTAATAGTATGTTAACCCTAAGTAATGTTTTTGTAATAATGAATGGAAAATAATTTTACATTCCTAAAATTTTTGAAATTTGTCAGACTAATTTTATTTGAACAATTAATCACTCAATTTTTCGAATAATAAAAATATAAAACATTCATTTTTAAAATCCAATTCGAGATCACATTGAAGTCACATTCCTGACTCTTTGTAGTACATTTAAAGCAATAAATAGTTAATAATCAGGTCGCCGTATTTTCATGTAGGTAATTCCATTTATTAATGTGTCTGCTGATATTGAAACTTACGGGGGAAATAAGGCTGAAATACTTTACCTACTTATAATTTTTATCAATATCACAAATTGGTGATACCTTCATCCAGAAATTAAATAAACTAGACCACGACTCTATCCACAAAAGAGCAATAGACATCTCTCAGATCATTATACATTCAAGACCCTTTGTAAGGGGTAGTCAGATCCAAATACATAAATAATTTGGCAAATGGCCACATTTTGCAGAAAAATTAGCACTTCATACAAGCAAGCTCATCGCCGCCTATCTAAATACCCAAAAAGAGATCTCACTGAACTACCGTGTTTTGAGGATAGTCGTGAATTCGTGATCTTTTGAACTAATACGTAGCTGTGTGTGAATAGATATTCAATGTATTTTATAATCAGTAAGCTACATTGTTTTGCTTGAATAGGGAAAGAACTGAGATAGTCATTATTTCTGTGATTGATAGGTACTTAGTATAGAAATATGTAGTAAACAATTAATAAACAACCGTCGTGAGAGTTAAAATTGTAAATTTATGTTAGTCACTTATAGTAAAATTCGAAATTTATTACCTACACTGGTAGTCAGGAATTGCAGCCAGTAGGTATAGTTAGCTAGGTACATGATATTGATAATAGATCAGGGGCCTAAGGCCCTTTACTATGTAAACAATTATTATTATTCTTAAAAAATCTATAGCTTTTTCATAAGAATTGGGTAGTCAAATTTAAAAACAAGCAAGTAGTCAAAGTGATCTCAGTTCACAACTACTAGTTACAACTTTGAAATCGTGGTTACGCTTCATAAAAACGGCATAGGATGAGATCTGACTCGTGGGGAGTCCTGACTGGGCTCGGCGCCTAGCCCCACCCTTTGCTTCTCTGTCTCGATAAACTCCAAGACTGCCATGTAGATGAACTTGTACTGCGCTTCATTCTGCACCATGCCGGATCTATGGTCTCTGACCATTTGCACTGTGCGATGTATGTCTATCTCGCAGTCGAATCCTTCTTTTCTGATCTGATCTAGAATCATGTCTATGACGATGAAGGTCCCAGTGCGGCCTATGCCGGCAGAACAATGCACGCAGACGACAGCTTGGGGTGGGGGAGTTGGACCAGTCATAATCTGCTGTAACCGGTAATTCACATCCAGTAGGATGTTTAACACTCGGCCCGGCTCAGAAGGAACGCCGTGGTCCGGCCACGCGGTGAAATGAAAGTGATAGATTGTACGCTTCACGTTCGGCTCGTCCTTTTTGGTCACCAGAAAACGTCTGAGCGTATAATCCGGAGTGGAAGATTCAGATTCGTTAAAAACAGTGTACTTCTTATACACGTCTGTTTTATTTAGGTCGGGCCAGTACCTTTCACATTTGACCTTCCCGCGCTCGATCTCTTTTGTCGTCATTATTATGATGCAGACATTTTCTTGCCATATCATGGACCAGAACTGGTAGATGGTGTTCGAGAGGCATCCCTGGGTAGCTATATAGACTTTGTTGTAGACGCGTTCTGTTACATCGTCAGTTTCTTCTGCGGATTTCGGTATTGTCGTATTGACATAGTTAGGGTTGGAGCGGAGAACACTTGGCTCGAACGTAGGCTGCAGTTTGTGTGTGCCGTTCTTTGTGCACTTCTCCTCTGTAATAATAACGCTGTGGTTCGGCGAAGACTTGTCTTTCTTTGAGTCTCGCTTTGGCGGTGATCCGTTATCGTCGATACCGTTGTCCTTAGAATCGCTGGAGTCAATGCTGTCACAACGAATGTAATTTGCATTGATGTAGTCTGAGCCGGGAGGGGCATCTGGCGGGATGTCCCGTAGAATGATTCGCGTATGATCGAAAGGTATGATGTTCTTGTATCGGTTTTTCCGAATATTCTCCAGCTTTGATCCCTCCATTCGATCAAATAGCTGTAAGTTCTCCATCATTTGTAGCGTTTCAAACTCCTCCCAGAAGCCTTGTTTATAAGCCATGCTTTCGATAGGACCTTCGTTCTCTTTCTGGAGCTGTTTGACGCGTCTATGGAAATGCCGGACTTGAATCCGCGTAGCATTGAACGGCTGAATAAGTCGTAGAACTTCGCCTGTGGTCTCGACCATCGGAAAGTTTCTGTAGTGGTCGATAAGGGAGACCAGGTCTGGGAATTGTTCCCCGCCACCGACGTCGTATTTATCGTCTTGTCGTCGGATGATGACGTGCGTGACGCGATCGCGGGTTCGCACGGACAGTACGAAGTCGCCAGGCTGGCGTTGGGACTCCCGGACTAGAAACGAACCGTTTTTTTCCGTTCTCCAGCATCAGTTTCTCAGCCTCCTTAGCTGTTAGTTGTCCGTGATACCACCTCTCCGTTGTCGGATCGTCGCAATTCAGAGGAGTTTTTAGCCTGATAATGTTACCGTTTTTCTCTCGTAACTGGCATTGGTTTTCGATATAGTATTGAACAAGTTCGGATAACGTCGCAAATTTCTCTCCACCATACAAATCGAGGTATTCACCATTGTTCTGTATTTTTATGTGGGTGACTTCATTGCACCTTCGCACAGAGAGAGTGAAGTCTCCTTTATTACTCATGCTGGGCCGAGCCAGAAAGTATCCGTCATGACCTCGTTCAAGCAGCAATCTCTCGGCGTCCACTCCGTTGAGAGAAGGATGGAACCATCTTCTCGTAATCATCTTAATTCTAAAAAGCACCACTTAGTTACACTTAAGTTATGTACCTCTAAGTTTAGTTCAATTTTCTTCTGTTTTTGATGGCCTGCCATGCATTCTCACCAAACATCTGAAACAAACAGACATGATGTTAATTTGGTTTTGTAATGTAGACATGCTTATAACATTCATTTTAGAGACACACTAGATGATAGATCATAAAAAGAAAGCTAGACTCCAAAAAGTTATTTTGCCCCGCTTGTTTATACTGGTTGCATAAGAATTAGGTAAGTACCTACTCTTGTGCACATGTGTGAAGAATCTATCCTCATCACCTAGCAATCTTTTGACTAGGTATAATATTTCAAACATTTAATACACGTAAACGTTAGATAGTTCAACTGATCCAATTACGTACCATTCAAAAATTTCCTCAAGCCTGATACCATTTGAACAATAAATAAAATATTTTACCCAATGTTTAATTATAGAACAAGTTATCAATAAAATGTTAATTATTTATGTAGTTAAGATTCTCTTTACTAAAACTTATTCTAAAAATAAATATCCCACACTCAGTAGTGGCTAAGATGGCGTAGTGAACTAATCTGAGTATCTAATTACCATACGGACAAGGTTGAAGGGCTCAATGATCAGTGGACCTTAACCAAGGTTTCATCTGAACATTTCCTTTAAGTTTAACAATGTTGTTTTATACATTTCATTTAGACTTTGAACATACTTTTCTATGCTGTGATTTTGTGAAGGGATAGATTGGGTAAGAGTCACGACAAATGATGAGTATGAATGTGGATGGATTTACCGGGTAGGGGTAGGCCTAAGAAAAGATGGATGGACTGTCAAAGTCTAAGTCAAAGTCGAGCAGCATTTATTCAGTAGGACTGCTGGGATCACTTTGAAACGTCTTAAAACTAGGTGATTTTACTCCTGTTCCTTCGCAACCAATACCGTGAAGAATCAGGGCAACAACTGTGTGAATACGGATATATTTGTGAAAGAAGTGAGTTCTGATATGACGAGTGATATAGGGAAATGGAAGAAAGAAATATGTTGACCCCAATTAGTGGGCTAAGGGCAGGAAGAAGAGATTTGGTAGGTGATGCATTAATTGTAATGTCCTTTTCTAAAAATAAAGAATGGCTAATTTAGATATGACTGATATACATCTTCTGAGAATAGATTGGCATATTTCGTTCAACGGATCTAGGTATTCGTAAAGTTAGCTGTTTGCCTGCGCAGAATACAATTTTATATGAAAAAGTGTTCACTGCACAGACTAACGGCTAAATTCATGAATACTTAGATCCATTGAACAAAGTGTATTATTGCTATTGTATTATTACTTTAAACCAATTTTATTTGCATGCTGTATCTAACAGTGAAGTATGTGAAACAATTTATGATATAATCTATTTGACCTACTACCTATATTATGACCATGCTTCTGGCAAAATAAATTTCATTTCATTTCATTTTATTGCTTGCTTCCAATTATGTTTAACTACAGGTAACTTTGGGATGCAAAATTATTATTTTGATTTAACTCTTGTTTCTACTTCCCATTGAAATGATTTATTTAGCAGATAAATGAAGATTTAAATCAAGTAAGTACCTAGAAGAAAAATAACTTTAAAAATTCTACTTTGTGTCGGTAGTACCATTAGATAGGTTGGCACTGCCCAACTCAGGGTATCATGCAAACAAAGGTGATCAAGCCATGCAAATATTGGCAACATCTAAATAAAAAGATGAACATGGACAGATGGATTTTCGTCGTTGTACTCACCCTACAAAGGCACTTGTTTGGTGAACATTAGCCGAAACACGATGAAATACAAGTAAAACGGGTCGAAGCACTGTTGCTATGCAGATTTTACACGGTTTTCAAGGGCGTATACAAGCGCATGCCAAAGAGCTACACATTTACAAAACACAGTTTTGCTGCAAAATAAATCTGTAAAATACTTTTGCTATTGAGCATGAAAATACATAGGAATTAACGATAAAATTTGGAATAAAACTTGTAAAATGAACTCGTTTTCGCCTATCACAAAGCAGGCAGACCACAGATTAATAAAGAGGCAGACAAGCAAGTCAATTAAATCGGCCTGGATTTTTTTTTATGTTTAGTTTAGTTCGTGGCTACGCGCACATTGTTCATTCTTTTAAATGTCAGAGTCAAAGTCACACAATTTTTATCTTCTTTTAAACATTTTCTTAAAAAAACTCCGCCAAATAACAGTACTGAGTAAAATGGAACGTAACCTATTAGAGAGTGCGAAAATGAAAATCGAAACAATCGATGAATCGATAAGTAAAACAATTATCGTTGGTTTAGTAATTTTGTCTATGAATGAACCATAGAATCGAACGAGATGAATTGATAGTAGTGAAACAAAAATCGATTTTGATAATCTCGATTAAACTTTAACCGCCTTATTAATTAGAAAACCCTAATTCTAGCTAAATCCGAGACTGCTCTCAGAACTGTTACTTCTTGGAGTAACATGATGAGTTTAAGGTTATTAATAAATCGGTAGTTATCTCGAATCAGTAATACATTTCTTGCATCGGGACTAGCGCGTGCGTTATGGCAACCCATAAAATTTAAAATAAAAACGAGTGAATGAACGAATATTATTATCATTTAAAATATTGTCTGTCTCTGTCACTAATTATATGAATGACAGAGATAGACAATAATTTGTATTTGATAATCTGTTTTTTAAAAAGAGGTTTGAGGTTTTATTCTTCTCAAAATTTTTGGTCAAGTGAATATTGACCAAAAAGTTTTTAGTCATAAAAAAAGTATTTACTGTGTTTAGTCATTTTTAACTGTTTTTTTGTTTCTTGCTAATGCTAAATGATTTTTTACCTCAAAATCTATACTTACTTGGATTTTAAATTCAGTTTCTTCGAGATCATAAAATGAAATTTTACGAATATTGTAATTTTTCACTCGCCTCATTTATCGTAATCCAACCTCTTTAAATTTTTCCTCAAACTATCAACATATCCATCCTATTTGCACAACCTTTTTTTGGTTAAGACATGAATACATACATACATACATAAAGTCACGCCTCTTTCCCAAAGGGGTAGGCAGAGACCACGGATCTCCAGTCGCTACGATCCTGACACACAACTTTCGCCTCATTCACTCATATTCATATATAAAGACATGAATATTATGAAGTAAAATGTCAAAATTCATGACAGAGTATGCTTACTCCATCTCTATACTAGGTTGCACCTAGGCGTAACTCTTGCTCCGAGAGCAGCGTCGGATTAGCTTATTTCCTCCTTGGTCTTTATTTATTAATACAGATTTGACCTACTACTGCCTTATGCTTTGTATTAGCTCTAATCCCACCCAAGTTCGTGTTTATTAATAACAGGGTAAGACATTACTATTTGACTGATTAAGACATCATCGCGAAGTGTCATAAATACGTTCCGCCGTGAAAATGACTAGTGTGCAAGCGAGACATGTTATGCACCGTCACTGGAGTGCTAGCGAGAAAACAGAAGTTTTGCAAGAGTCCAAGCGTGTACCGCGTAAGTATAGCAATTCACTGACAGCGTGTACTACCCTCAGTACTACCTCGGAGTAACTACCTCGGGTTTAACTACCTACTCGCCTTTTCAGGAGTACTCTGTCCAGCTGCTCGAGGCGAAAATTTTAACTTAAAAAATCACTATCACAGGCAGTATGTTATTTATTTATTTAGAAGTAGCTAAGTAACTCAACAGGTGCCAATGCGTTACATTACATCTAAAATTCGTTTAATTAATTGTATGTATAATATTACCTAATACTTAGAAATTTTGTAAAAAAAAAACATTATTCCCAAAACATTGGTTTATTCATCATTTGAAACAGTCGGTACTTTCTGCGCTTTACCAAAATAACTAGAAAGAACTTTTCTCACAGCTAAGCGTTTGTTTTGTGACGGAGGTTCTTCCTGGTGATTTGATGCCCTGGGCCAATGATCTGCAAAGCTTTGGCGTCTAAAGATTTTTCCTAGCGACTGCCACTTTTGCTCCGGGCTCAATTCCTTGTCTTCAAAATTATCCTGGCTTCCTGAGGGAGCATCCCCCTGAAATAGACAAAATATTTTAAACAACACTTTAGCGCCGTATTTTTTTGTAGTGTTTTTAACATGTTAAACAAATAGGCTATTAGTGGAAAACAATGCTAACATGTTAGAAAACACTAAAACACGGCGCTATGGGTGGACCCGGCTTGTAATACCTTATCTAGGAAAACTGAAAGAATCATTCAAACTTACATCGTTTGATTTTGTTGAACGCAGCTGGTTCCGAAAAAAGTTGGATATAGACTTCTTCCAAGTCTTCAAATTTCTAAATGCACTCATCTCTAAACCACCACCATTGCCTGCATTTGGTTTGGGTGTTTTTCCACAAATTTCGTCATCTTCTTTGTCAACTATTTCAGGTTCAAATTGTGCACCTTCTGGACACAGCATTTTGAAATGGGTTTCAAAAATATTACTGCTAAAAACTATACAATCAAAATTATTTTGAAACAATTTCTGACATTTCTTTCTTTCATTTGTTTAATTTATGCTGTCACTTCACTAAAAATATACAACTCCTAAAACAACCAGTACTAATAAACAAAAAAGTTTGTTCTATTAACGTGAAGCTAGAAGTTGCACAAGAGTTACACGAAATAATTTCCTAAAGGGCATTGATTGCCTAACATTATGGAGATAAAATGATCGAAGGTTCCAACCGATACGATTTAATATCGCAATGCAAAATTATCGGTAATCGAATGCTAGCACAGAAGTGATACACGGCCAATCTAGTCTAGTCCAGTCCAAGATAATAGTTGTGTCGTGTGGAAGGCCTTATTGTCTATAGTTTTTGAATTTACTTGGAATGTAGCCAATCAGTGTTGACCGGTTTTGCCAACTCTCTAAAAACAATCGTTTTCTAGTTTTCTTTCTTCATTGGCGGGAAATAAAAACTGTGCTAAGATGTGCAACAAATAAAACTCTATTTTAAATACGTTTACAGTACTTGTTTCCTTTGAAAATCTACAGTAATGTCGCTTACAGCAACAGTTACGTCTCAGGCAAGTCAAATGATAAACGAATATAAAAAAAACAACTTGCACTAGTTAGCTAAAATATAATCTAAGTGAAATAGTTACCGAATTCATAGCCCTATTTGCTTGTTCTTGTTTCAGGCCGTAGCCGAATGGGTAAGAGTTTTTCCAAAAACAGCAACAGAAACGTACACAAGCTCTGTTACCTTTATGAAACAACTTACAATTGTTGCCGTGAGCACGATAACATACTTGAAAAACGTGTTTCCCGAAGAGAGTTATACGGTTGAAAACTTTGGAGGTGTAAAATTGAGGATTTTGAAGAAAAGATGCAGAGACGAGCTTGCACAGTTTGTGAGCACCGCTCTGGCTCAAGCTTTTGAAGCTTTCGAAAAGAAATACGTGAGTACCCACATCCAAATATAAACCTATGAACCCAACAAGAACTTGCCAGAAATTGAGGGTAGGTTCGCTATTACTGGAACATGTGGTTATTTAGAAGTAGGTACTTACCTATATAGTTTTTTTGTAGGTAAGTCATCATCGTCGTCATGCCCTTGTCGCACTCTATGTGGAGTCGGCACAAGATGTATTCCTCTTCCATTTCCCTTATTAAGTTATTATAATAGTTAGTATTTTTTTTCGTAAATACACAAGGGACGAATACTTGTATTTATATCTACACTAATATTAGAAAGAGGAAAGATTTGTTTGTTTGCATGAATTGAATACTTGAATAGGCTCCGAAACTACTGGACCAATTTGAAAAATTCTTTCACCTTTAGAATCCCACATTATCCCTGATGAACATTGAACATGCCTAGGCTATATTTTATCCTTTTATCCCGGAAAAGTGAAGTTTTCCCGAGGGATGGGTAACATCGCGACTGACAGCAATACATACATTTGTCCCGCGGCAGGGATCGGACCCGCAACCTTCTGCGTCGCAGGCGGGCTTTCACCCACTGCGCCACGGAGGTCATCGAAATTAGTAGATACCTACGTCAAGACAAGAAAGAAAGAAAATACATTTATTCAACAAATCAACTAACCCCCGGTTTCTATATTCAACGTACAGTCGTAGGTAAGAGCTACGACTCGTTTCTACATACAATAGTTTGACAGCTAGAAACCGGCGGTAAGTTAGCTGTCAAAATTTGTATGTGAAAACGAGTCGTAGCTCCTACGAATGTCCGTTGAATATAGAAACCGGGCATAAGTAGGTAAGAAAATAAAACAATAATAAAATTAACACAAATGAAAAATTACTTGAATAGGCAACTACCTACCCACTCAGCAACTTGCCTAGATCCAGGGATCAGGCGTGTATGTTTTTCAGTGTATGCCCGGTTTCTGTTGGTTTGGTACTTATCTTTGACGGGTGGGATTGACCTTACATCATCATCATCGGCCTTTATCAGTCCACTGCTGGATATAGGCCTCCCCTAATGAGCGCCATTGCGCCCTGTCCTCAGCTCGACGCATCCAGCTTCTGCCAGCCTTTCGCAGATTGACTTTAAATTTTTTTTAATTCCAGCTGCACAAACTAGCGCTATGCTTCTACGACGGCGACTGCCACGTCGATAACCTTATGGAATACCACGTGTTCGAATACTCATACAATCCCGATGGGGTGACCATGGATGTCACCTCCAAGAGTCGGGACAACACCCACACCTCGAAATACTCGTTCGATAACGTGAGGGAGAAGACGGTGCAGTTGGTCAGAGCTTGCGTCGTGATTATGCAAACCTGCCAGAATCAACTGCCTGCGTCGTATGATGTCAGCTTGAGGCTCTATTATAATGATGGTAAGGAACCTTATACATACACCCCTATTTTTTAATTACCAAAAAAATTTTAACCATGGTCTCGGTGTCTGTTACTGATCATATTTCTGTAGTTAAAACTCAAAAAAAGAGAAAAAAAAATATAACCTCAAAAGGAGACGAGATGAGTCAGACATGGATTTTTGATAGCTACTGCAGGTTTACTGACTGGGGATGATACGAGAGCATAGTTCGAATGAGAGTCTGTACGCAATTGTTGTCTGTAGTACTTATTTGTACAGCCTGCGTACTATGGCGATTGATTTCTATTCTACCCTGGAAAGTAAAAAAGCTAATTCTTCAGTTGATTCTAATCTACGATCTCGGATACTCTCCGAGCATGGCGAATGAGGGAGTCTAGGATCTCGGCTAGACAACTCCTTTCCATAGCAACGGAGGTTGAACGGAGGACCCATTAGTGATGGATTTTTACGTTCATTCTTTTCATCCGAGCAACGTTCCATTTTACGTAATACATTTAATCGAGTGGTTCGATTAGTTACTAAATATTAAGTAATCGGAAAAAAAAACGTAGAACGGAACGAAATTTTGACATTATTTTTGTCATTTTCATGTTTCTTTCAAAATAATGTAAACAAAGCTGCAAAATGTGAAAATCCGCTAAAAATGTCTTGAAAACTAAATATCTACATTTAAGGACTTGTTTTTCATGCTGCTAAAAGCAAATATTGTCTAGCAGCTGACTATCTATAGATTTTATAGGTAAGTCTTGTCTAAATTTTAACCTATCAATCGAATCCCGGTTGTTTTATCAATGGATTTTGCGTTTCATAAAACTAATATGTTATCTTAACATTATACGAGCTCTTGACGGTAATGGAAACATCGTGAGGAAACCCGGAGCTGTACTCAGCTCCACACGTATTGACGTTATGTTTCCTGTGGATAAAAGCAGATTTATCAAAGGATGTTTTATGTGCTGGGCAAGACGGATCCATCTCAAACAATGTCCCACCCAGGCACTATTACAGTACCGATGAGTGTAAGCACCTATGCCTACACTCATCGGGGTACTACCTTGGCCTTCTGATGCAGTATAAATCAAGTGAAAATCGTTAATTGTTTCATGTTCTTACATAGAGGTCTTAATTTATTTATTTACCAAATAAAAGCCCGGATGGGGCATTGTATTACCACTAGGTGGTACAATTTTATAAGTACTAAGATGTAAAGGCCTACATTATATTATTTCTTTATGTTTCAGGAAATCAATCAAAAGAAGAAATTTAGAAGGTATCAAGTGAATAAGAGACCATTCAGACAGTTCATAAAATCTTGAATTTTTAATAAGGTAAATAAACAAGTACAATGTAATATTTCAAACTAAGAAAAATAGGTTCCCTATGTAGCCATTGGGTCGCACAACATTTAGCAACAATGCTACTGTGTGTAGTCTCCGCCGGTGTGCCAGGGACAGAATTTTTGTAATCTGATCCACGTACTAACCATATCTCCAGTGCATAATATCTATAATCCCCTAAAAATAAAAAAAATACTAATTATTATTATCATTTTGTTACAGATTGGGAAGATCACAGATAAGATGGAGTTTCTAGAACATAAACAAACAATCATCATTCAACCTGATAATGCCCACAGCTGCTGGGTGTAAGTCTCCTCTCGCTCGGTTCCATGCCACCCTTTTACATTGTTGATCAATTCTACGCTTTGTCATCTGACTAAGCAATGGGCTGGTGGTCTGTTCCGAGAAGAAATAAGAATAATAATAATTTCCTATGTATGTAATAATAATAAATAAAAACGTGCTATTTTTACTGTTTGTATTAATAAAATAAACGCCCGTAACTTCGGTCACGTCATACCAACATACGTTCATGTTTCCAGGACTTATGGAGTTAGGCTATAGGTTGCTATGTCAGCCAAACACCAAAGCCTTAATTATAATAGATGTAGGTACCTAGGTATACTTAAAACTAACCTAACCTCTCCAGCAAAAAGTTTTAATCAACACAAAACCTGCATAATAAACCTAAATAATCAAGGTTAGGTGGATATTAAAATGAACATTACTTCACCAACCTACTAGTAGACAGATATTAGGTAGGTACAAG
This sequence comes from Epirrhoe alternata, assembly GCA_963565295.1. Classification (NCBI taxonomy): domain Eukaryota; kingdom Metazoa; phylum Arthropoda; class Insecta; order Lepidoptera; family Geometridae; genus Epirrhoe; species Epirrhoe alternata. The sequence goes on along the minus strand of OY751381.1, from coordinate 1,435,664 downwards.
TTAAACCACATAATAGGTGACAAGTTCTATGTAGGCAAGTATTCAGCGTGATAAATGTTTGTATGATCTGCAAATATTTCTCGGGTCTGGGTGTTTCTTTGTACATTATGTATGTATTTACAAACAAAAAGTATATAAGTAGTGCAGTTATCTGGTTCCCATAGTAGGTACAAGCTTTGCTTAGTTTGGGGCTAGATGATGCTGTGTGAAATGTCCAGCATTATTTATTTATCCTTTATGTAGGTACTTCGAACTGGGCTGGAAGATCCTGAGAGGTGCAGAATCCTTATTTCATGGCACAAAATGTATTCCACCGCTTTCCGGTTCACTTAGTTGTTTCTCATTCACAATTCTTTGTCTGGCTTGGAAATGCTCTCTGGCTCACGAACGTTAGTTTTCTGAAGATACCTATCATTTATATTCTTCAAATGATGATGAAAACTAAGCCAAAACATTTTTTTGGGGCTTTTTTAGTAATGTAAATCACCTTTCTAGGTCACTGGAGGCGTAGACTATTTGAGAAGATTGTAGATCTCAAAACTCTAATCCTAAATGTCAAAAATAGAAAGAAACTATTCCCCATGCTCGCAAAAGATGGCCTTTAGGAAGATTAGAAACAATTCTTTAGATTCTTTCTAGGGAACGCCATGCTCGCGAGTTTCTATTCTACTACTTAAAAACACACTCTAATGTCATTACTGTCATTTCTTTCTATTCTCCGGTACCTAGACAATCCCCATGCTACGCCGGCAGTTTTCATAAAATTTTGTTCAGTTTTGGTTGACTACAATCCTCGATAACTTTGTTATAGTTAAATAAAAAAAAGTTCTGACCATGCCATTATCATTTTCTGCATCTGCTGCAACTGTCCTTAAATTTTTTTTGGTAGTCATAAAATAGCGGTGTATATCAATGGTATTATTTTAGATAGATAATTTATTTGGAAAAACACACACCTCTGATGACCTCTGGTGCAGTGGGTGAAAGCCCGCTTGAGACGCAGAAGGTTGCGGGTTCGATCCCCGCCGCGGGATAAATGTTTGTATGACCTGCAAATATTTATCTCGGGTCTGGGTGTTTCTATGTATAATATGTATGTATTTACAAATAAAAAGTATATAAGGAGTATATCAGTCATCTTAGTCCCCATAACACAAGCTCTGCTTACTTTGGGGCTAGATGATGCTGTGTGAAAAGTCCAGCATTATTTATTTATTTACACACACAGACGAATATAATTAGGGAGCTTTAGGCAGCGCGAAAGCAAAGTCCCTTTAATAGATTTAGACTAGCTAATGCGCGCGGGTTCGCCCACGTTTTGCCAACATTTTGAATAGCCTATATGCTATTCCAGGTCATTATCTACGCCTATTCCAAGTTTCATCCAAATCGGTTCACTGGTTTAGGCGTGATTTTTACACAAACATCCAAACATATAAACTTTCAGATTTATTATATTATTAGGAATTAGGATAATATGAATATTTATGTGTACATTAAACAAGATATTTATTTAAATCATTTTATTTTTGAATACCTACCGTGTTTTTTTATAAAACCGTTTTAGTCTACCGCGATACAGGCTTGGTCTAGTGCGGGGTCCGTTGTAAATTATTTATGTTTGAAATAAATAAATGAAATAATTAGGTAAGTAGGTAAAGTACATAAAAATAACATTATAAACATTATTTTGTCTGGTAATTGTAGAGTTGGCAGGATAATATGATCTTTCCTTATTTTCCCCCACAAAATCACATTCATTTCGAAAAAAGTGACAAGTTCATCTTTTGCCTGGGTCTTCAATTGCTTCAATATCCAGATGCGCCAGAAGGCTACCAAGCCCCGGGCTTCCTGTCCACGACGGAGCCCGAGGACCCCCTGGAAGGGACGCGGGGCTCCGTGCGGCTCGGCTCCGTGGCCACGCAGTTCCATCGCTTCGTAGCTAGCTCTTATATCAGAGATGCTATGGGATCCAGTCATGAGGCACAGGTATTCTATAAATTAATTGATTTGTTAATGTTAGGAAGGTCGAAAATGGGTCAGATTGGCACAGGGAAATGGAAACCTTCCCTATCCTACAAGCGAAGAGGCCTAATGCCCCGCAATGGGATGAAACAGGCTGCGGATGATGATGACATTATTCATCGATTATTTGACGACCTCTGTAGCGCAGTGGGCGAAGGCCCGCCTGCGACGCAAAAGGTTGCGGGTTCGATCCTCGCGGCGGAACAATGTTTGTATGATATACAAATATTTGTCTTGGGTTTGGGTGTTTCTATGTATAATATGTATGTATTTAAAAACAAAAAGTATATAAGTATTATATCAGTCATCTTATATTATCCTAACACAAGCTCTGCTTACTTTGGGGCTAGATGATGATGTGTGAATAGTCCAGCATTATTTATTTAATCACTCTACCCACTGTACCTTTGTGTACCTATATCACGAATGTACCCCGTATTTTTTACAGGAGGACATCCACCCTACAGAATTAGCTCATATTGAAATTAAAACTTTTGTTTTCAGCCGTCACAAAATGCACCGATGATGACCCAAAACGAAGCTGATGATTTTCATAGTAAGCTACTTATCCATTACTACGTTGCCTTAGACCTAAACTACATAAGTTAGTAATGCCGGCCACCCACGATCCAGTCTACCGTCCAGTTCACAGCGCTGCAAACTTGATCAAGTCGGCAGAACGAAGTTCTTTGTCGCTTGTCATGCACACCCATCCCAATACACCGTCAAGTTTACTGGACGCCGCATCCAGTCCGCGGCAGACTGGACGGTAAACTTGATCGTGGGTGGCCGGCATAAAGTAGGTAATTAAGTTTGTACTGGCCTCTAGTGCGACAGAGAATTTATTATACCGCCCTATGAATGGCTTCCATACTTATAAAAGTAATTTATCATATGATTAAAGGTGAGGATGTCTCATCACAAAGAAGTGAAGGCGGTATCCCACGCGTGAGCTGTCCGTGCGGGAAATACGCGGGGGACGGGGAACTCATGCTGACTTGCGAGTGAGTACGGTAGTGATTCAGAGTTCAGCGGAATGCATTCGGTTCGGAATAGGTCAGCTCAGGCGCGGTCCGAGGGGGGAGGTCACAGGGGACATGACCCCCCCAAAATCGTACACGTCTCATAGTAAAATCTTGTGTATTGTGCAATAAAGTCTAATTTCATTAAGAAATGAAAAGTCTTATCAAAATTTTCGATTCCGACGGGATTCGAACCCGCGATGATCAGACGATCCTCCTAAAGCCGGAGTGCCTTCGACCGCTCGGCCACAGAACCACATGCGTCGATTTCGAAATTCTTGATAAGCTTATTAAGCTGATAAGCTTGTTTGTGTACTCATAAGTAAATTTCCGTGTTTTATTCTTCTTTTTTGCACGTGTGATTATTTATGGCCTTTTTTTCTCTGTTAAGCTCTGTTTTTATTTTTATTCTCAATACTTGCAAAATCTATTTTAAGTAGTCCGATTCTTCGTTTGTATAAAATCTTTACTGGTCCCCACGATACAGGCTTTGCCTAGTGTGGAGGCCGCTGATAAATATGCAACTGTATTGTATCGCTTTTTTTAAATAAATATTTTTTCATTTTTTTCATTTATATTTATTTTTGTAATTACCATTATAATAAAGTCTAATATTAGTGTAGTGACCCCCCCTCAATTTCAGTAGTGACCCCCCCCCCCCAATTTGAGGCTGCGACCGTGCCTGGGTCAGCTGTTCAACCGACCGCAACGAATCACAGTGCAGGATAGATAGATAGTACAATAATATATGTCCCAGCTACTGCGGCACGGCCCAGCACGCGGCCTGCTTCGGCCGGCGCCGCCCCGCGCTCGCACATTGTTGCACGCGCTGTTCCGACGCAGACTCCACCCTGACCCCCGCAGACGATAGGCTTGCGGCACTCACGCCTAACAAGAGAGAGGTATAGAGAAAATTCCGCTTTTTTCTAGTTATTTTAAGAAAAAAATAAGTTCATGATTAACTTCAAGGCACGGTAGACATTCTTTTAGATCGAGTATTTACCTTATTCTTAAAAAAATGACTCCCTAAAGATGTCAGAGGAAGTAGCCAGTGAAACCTATCTGTATTCTGTGATGAAACTTCCAAATAAATACTTTAATTGGCACATGTCCACAACAACTACGAAATAATAATCAATTCAAATTAAAAAAAAGCCGTGTTGGCCGAATGGGGTTGTACCTCGACTTTCAATCCGAAAGTCGTGGGATCGAATCCCGGCCTTGCATCGATGGATTTTGCGTTCCGTAAAGTTTATATGCGCTTGAACACGAGCTCTGAACGGTGAAGGAAAACATCGTGAGGAAACCAGTTAGTATTCTTATAGGCGGCGATGGGCTTGCAACCTGTCACGTATGGAATACTAACTTCTGCAAGATGTGGGCATGTATCAAATATGTATTTGTACATGCCTCTGACTACCTCCTTAGACATCTTCAAAGGATCTGGAATATAAAGATCTGAGAGAATGTCTACCGCGCCTTGGGGATACAGTCGTGAGCCTGTTTACGTTTTATCAAATTTATTTCAGGCAACATTAGTCAGTACATTATAATAATAATACCCACGTTAAAAACCACAAACTACATTTTCACCTGCAATGTTGTAAATGGGAGCCCTTAATCCTTAATGGGAGTTTAATTTAGCAAAATAAACTTTTACTTTACTTTACTTTACTTTACTTTTAATCCCATTCCATCGTATTTTTTTCACCTAGTATTTAGCTTTACCTATTATTTAATAAAAAGTTTTAATTTATTACATACTTAAATATCGAATTTGTCTACAGTGCCTATGCATCCTCCGTCGTACGTTATCGTGGTGCCTCTTACAACGCACGGTGTGCGTTTCAGCTCTCGTGGATAAGTTCGCGCTGTCCACTGTGAACGCCGCTAAGCTGCTCAAACTTCTGCAGTCTAATGGAGTCGTTGAGGATACCGATACTGAGTCAGTTTTTCTAGCTTTACTAATGCCGGCCACGCAGCGCTGCAAACTTGATCAAGTCGGCAGAACGAAGTTCTTTTTCGCTTGTCATGCACACCCATACCAATACACCGTCAAGTTTACTGGACGCCGCATCCAGTCCGCTGCAGACTGGACGGTAAACTTGATAGTGGGCGGCCAGCATCCTGATCCTAATATAATATAATAAATCTGAAAGTTTGTGAGTATGTTTGGATGTTTGTATGTTTGTGTAACAATCACGCCTAAACCAGTGAACCGATTTGGATGAAACTTGCTGACCGATTCCTACCCGAATGAAGTCTGAATCACTAGGCACCGATTTGAATGTGACTTGGATTATTGTTGAAGTCTTGATAGTGACCCTGGAGGCCTGTCCCTTGATGCAGACTTCAGCGGAACGCATTCGGGTCGGAATTGATCAGCTATTCCACCGACCGCAACCAATCACAGTGCAGGAATTGATCCAGAACTGACGTTTCTTGAACTGTGATTGGTTGCGCTACTGGACTAGCATCAGGGTAGGCTATTTAAAATGTAACGCACAAGCAAAAACGCGGCAAACGCTGATATTCTCCGTTTTTTTTGTTTAGGTATTCAAGAATTTCTTCCTTCAAAAAAAGTTAAGGATAATTATGATAGTAGGTTAGATAAAAAAAAACTTAGGCTTTTACATCTATATTAGACTAGCTGACCCGCGCAACTTCGTCTGCGCATTATTAGGAACAAAGTGGAGGAGTTTTGAGTGAATCGAGAGTACAAAATATAAAACTCCGTCGCATGATATAATATTTTTTTTTATATATGTTTCTCTCAAGAATCATTTAATAGATAAAGGTAGGAAAAATCTTACCCAGATCTTGCAATGCTAAGAACAAAACGAATACGGTAATTGGTACAGAATCGCTGAAGCGAGCGCAGCGAGTTTTTGAAGAGAGAGAGAGAGTTTTTGAAGAAATTGACTCGAAACGTATTTTTTTTATAGCAAGAACGAAGATTTAAAATTTCGAAATAAAATTATTAACTAATATTGCGTTATGTTTCTCTCAAGAATTCCTTATTAATAGATAGAGGTAGGGAAAATCTTACCCAGATCTTGCAATGTTAAGAACAACACGATAGCGGCAACTGGTGTCAGATTTGCCGAAGCGAGCGGCAATACCTACCCGCGACTTCGTCAGCAATATAAAAATATCGAAAACTCTTAGCAAAAATCTCCATTAACTTTTCAAAACTCAAAATCAAAGAAAATTATACTATACTCGACCTCCGCCATAGTAAAAACGCCACCTAGGAAAAAAGTGTAAAGTAGTTTTGACCTCTAGACCGATAGATGGCGTTATAGCCAAGGAAAAATATTTTAATATCAAAAAATCATAACTTCGGAGTTCGGATATATTGATGGGTGGGAACACACATGTTACATGTTTATCATTAATTTTAAAATAATTAATTATGCAAAATACAAAAAAAAACGAAAAAATTTAGAGTGCAAAAAGTCGGCTTCGGGCGGTCACCCATCCTTATTATGACCGCGCCCAGGGTTGCTTAACTTTTTTCCCCATACAAACTTCCAACCCTTATTTTCCCGCCCCCTTATGGTAATTGACAAAAAAAAGTAGCCTATGTCCATCCCTGGGGTATACTCTTTATCCATGCCAAATTTCAGCTTAATCAGTTCAGCGGTTTGGGCGTGAAAAGGTAACAAACAGACAGACAGACAGACAGACAGACAGACAGACAGACAGACAGAGTTACTTTCACATTTATAATATTAGTATGGATGATTTGTACAGCGTCAGGAGGCAATCCATGCCTACACTCAACGGGACGCTGTAGTGCCTGGGACATTGTTTGAGATAGACTAGGCTTGCTTAACACCTAAATCATCCTTCAGCTTAATGGGCCTTGTCCACAGGAAAGACGACGTCAAAATACGTGTGACTGACTAAGCTGCGGGCTTCCTCACGATGTTTTCCTTCACCGTTAAGAGCTCGTGTTAAAGCGCATATAAATTTTACGAAACGAAAATTCCATCGATGATCCAGCCGGGATTCGAACCCACGACCTTCGAATTGAAAGTCGAGGCACAACCCCATTCAACACGGCTCAGGTATAAATAAATAGATTAAATTAATCCAATGCGCCCATAGAGACGTACGAAAATCCTACAATCTATGATTATGTCCTTATTAAATGCCATTTTGCTTTCCAGTATAATGTCGCCGCGCAAGATAATAACGGAACAGTTGAACGCCGTGATCAACAAATACTTCCAGCCGGACGACGAGTTAGTGGACCGTCTGTTGGCCGAGAGTCTCTCTCAGCCAGATCGGGACCCTGTAGGGGACGCCTTGGGGCCGCTCGAGACTGAGAACTTGCAGAATGCTACCGCTTTAGGTATTGTCAGGAAGATTTTACGTTTATAAAAAGCATTTATCAGATGGAAAAGACCTGAGATTTAGGTCTTTATTTTTGTGTATTTGTCGTCGGCAGATCGTTGAATTTGCCATTTCATAATATGCCTAGGCATATCGTTCATTTGAAAATGTGGCTAGCGATACTTGGGCATATCACGGTATGCCTAGGCAGATCTACAAAATACTAAATACTACACTCAAGGACGATTTTGACACTAAATTGTCCTTGATTATAGGTACTCCATACAAAATATTGAGCTGTTCGTGTTATTAAAAAATCACAAAGTTATTATTTTCCAAACGAAATTTAAGAATAAGCTAATCGTGTTTCTTAATTATGAACGTATCTAACTTTTCAGAAACGAAGTATATATTTATATCCATTGTATATTTCCAGGTAAAATCATCGAGCCTTCACAAGACATCGTCATGGAAGATGCGACTCTAAAACAATACAAAGAAGTCATAATCTCCAACAAACAGACTGAGGAGTTGCCTCTGAGCGGCAGACACAACCCCGTCAAAGATATGGAGAAGATCGGAAGGAAAGGGAAGAGGCACGCTGATAATCAGAATGCAAGAACCGGGGTCAAGACTAAACGAGCTAAAGTTGCTTTGAACTAAATCTTGAACTTTCTAGAAGAAAATTCTTAGATTTCATAAAATAAACAATAATGCTACTGGCTCCTGCGTCGTAGCTGAAAAAGTGACATATTTGTCAGAAAATATATGCATCTAATGTCTTTTAAACGCGTAGAGACGTAACAAGACATTATAAACCGTATGAATAATGTTACAAGATATAGAAACGCTTGATAGGTTGCGGCCGCGCGAGACTGCTCGAGCCGGCGCGACACCTCTTTCATTCTATATCTTGTTACATTGTTCATAAGGTTTATAATGTCTTGTTACATCTCGATCGCTGCCAATTCAATGTGCATTGAGCCTAAGACGCAGGTGAAGCAGTAGCATAAGAAAAATATTTTCTAATTATTTTGAAGTGCTTATTTCACTGTTCTGAATTATCCTAAGTTACTATTTTTCATGATTTGTTGTAATAAATGGATTAACACCTAGCTTAAGCAATTTAAATCTATAAACTTAATTAAACAAGTCTTCTGTAGAAAATTATTTAATTTAAAACATTCGTTCAATCTCTTAGAATTCATTGTTAGAGTTTATTATTACTAAACTAATAAGCGTAATAAATAAATTTAATAAATGTTTTTCGTGTTGGCAGTTGTTATTTTTAACTGTACTGAAAATTATATTTGCTAAAGGTAAACGTACATTTTCAAACCATCCTAGTTCTTACGCATATAATCAGCGAAGTTTGTGTATATTCGTCCCAAATGCTTGGGATCGCCGCGTGGGTCGTCCTTCCTATAAATCGCAGGAACCGCGGTCGCGTTGATTTTGTCCATATGTTCTAGCATTTCTTTTAACGCGGCTGGTTCTCTGGAAGAAAGAACGAAAAGTACTTTAGCTTACAATTTTAGATTTAATCTTCTTTAGTTTGGGTTGGGAAATCTACTCCCAGACAATTTAATTCTCAGTGCCAATCGAACTCGACGACAAGTAAGTAATGGTCTCCATGTATATCAAGATATTCCAGATGGAGCATTTTACCAAAAGCATATCCATAGGAATTACATTCAGATCTTGAATTGGCATAAGCATGAACTTTCTATCATTGATTAGGTCAACCCTAAATCGATTTTTTTGAACAATAGTCAAATGGGAAAATAACATTTTAGTTCACTGACTGAACAAGACATGTTTTAGTCAAAACCGCTTATTACTACAGAGAAATGTCAAGCCCATTCCATACCCATTTATAGTCTTTTTTACGCCGGAACGTATGCAAGACACATTGAACTTGTTTCGTTTCACGTTGTGTGGCTCACAACAATTTTGAAACGAAAAAGTCAAGAAAAAAAATTAAACGATAAAACATACAGAAAAAAATGTTTTTGTCTATTTCCTGTTTAATTATTTCATAAATTATCATAAACGAGCAATAAAATGTAAATAAATAAACAATAAATATTTTCTAAAAAACTCCGCCAATTAACAGTACTAAGTAAAATGGAACGTAATCTATTAGAGAGTGCAAAAATGAAAATCGAAACAATCGATGAATCGATAAGTAAAAAAATAATCGTTGGTTTAGTAATTTTGTCTATGAATGAACCTTGTAATCGATTGAGATGAAATGATAGTAGTGAAACAAAAATCGATTTTGATAATCTCGATTAAACTTTAGGACATTACTATTAGACTGATTTTGACATTATCTCGAAGTGTCTTGCATACGTTCCGGCGTGAAAAAGACTATAGTCAGTTTATAAATAAACAAAAAATAGTTTATGTAAAAAAAAAATTTTTTAGTCAGTTTTATAATAATCATGTTTAGTTTATTGAGAAATGAAAAGGCTTATCAAATTTTTAGATTCCGACGGGATTCGAACCCGCGAACATCAGACGATCCTCCTAAAGCCGGTGTGCCTCCAACCGCTCGGCGACGGAATCCACTGTCACAATCGAAATTTTTGATAAGCTCATGCACCGGTTAGCTAGTTTAGTTTAGTTATTAGAACTTACGATTCAGCCAAGTTGTAATATTCGCACGGATCGACGTCAATATTGAAGAGGCAAGGCGCCAAAGTCGCGTTACACGGCGTTTGCGCATCGCTGCATTTCATGATAGCTGCATTTCTGCAAATTATGATTACTTTGACAACGTCCATACTCGAGCGTAGCGAGGGACTTATGACAATCCTGAAATAGCGAGGGATTCAAACGCACCCCTAAGGCAGCTTTATCTCCGAGAATATTCGACTTTACGATGGATAGTTCACTTTTACTGAAGTAGGTACTACGATTTACGGTAGGTAAAACTCCTGATATTTGGTAAAATTTAACTTCAAATATTTCCTTTTTAGTTTAAGCTAAGTAAAACGTAAACAGGGTCACGACTGTATCCCCTAGGCGCGGTAGACATTCTCTCAGATCTGTTATGTATTCCAGATCTTTTGAAAATTTCTAAGGGGGAAGTCAGAGAGCCTTTTTTGTTTAAGCTAGTTAGAGGAAAACAGTCTTCAGATACGTTACCTTTTATCTGCGAGAGTAATTTTAAAGAAAGCTCACCTAATCTGGTTCACTTTAGTTCTATCCGGCATCAAGCCCAGTTTCTCCAACGTCTGGCCTGCTTGCTGTGAGTACACGGCATCTATTTTGTAAGTGTCCTCTCGTTCTCCCGGTCCGTACCAGTAGTCCCATTTACCATTGTAGTTCGTTCCTGAAAATATTTACAAATTAGACGATTTAAGTAAATAAAAATAAATAAATAAAATAACGCAAAAGACTGCGGGTTCGATCCCCGCGGCATATGTTTGTATGATCTTCAAATACTTGTCTCGGGTCTGGGTGTTTTCTACGTATAATATGTTTTTATTTACAAACAAAAAGTATATAAGTAGTATATCAGGTCATGTAGTACCCATAACACAAGCTCCGCTTACTTTAGGGCTAGATGATGCTGTGTGAAAAGTCAGGCATTGTTTATTTTATTTTTTGGTAACACGCGGGCGAAGCCGCGCGCAGTAGCTAGTAGTAAAAATTTTGCTAAAACCGTTAAATTACCTTTAAGAAGTTTCCATTTTCCGACGGTGATGGCAGCACTGCCGAAGATATCGTCAATATTGTGAACAATGGAGTCTCGAAGTGAAGGTAGATCTTTCGAAAGCGCCTCCCATTGGTTGAAGCCGTCTAGATTTTTTAAGGCGCTGTAAAAATAGGCTGTAATTAATTGTACATCTCCAAGGCACGGTAGACATCGCCACAGATCATATCATTCAAGATTTGTTGGACATCATTTTAGTTAGTTTATATGTTTAAAGATTGCTAAAAGTGTAGTCAGAGCTTTCTGTATTATGTGGTCAGAGGCATGTCTAACAACCTTATTCAAAGTTATACACAGACATAGAAAAAAACCACACATACCTACTCAAATTTTCAGATTCATAACTGTGGCGGAAAGCCACAAGTACCAATTGGGCTGACGCTTAAATTTTGTACGGCGTGTCGCCAGTCGATACTCCCCTCTCGTTAGGTCCAGACGTATAGTTTGTTTATAGTGGAAAATATAAATCCGATACTGAATATGAAAGTTATTATTTATCTACCATAAGAAAGTTATTAAGTAGGCATTTTCACCCCTACAATAAAATTAGTAGAATTAAAAAGCAACGGACCTAGTATCAGCCCCAGCAGCGCCCAGTAAAGTAGGCAGCCAGTCAGTGATGTGAAGGCGTTGTGTTGCAACACTGGACTTGTGTTCTAGTAGAGGACTCCACAGTAACCCTGCGCCCCGCACGCCGCCTTCCCATAACGTGTTCTTTACCTGATGCAAAAGTCAGTCAAAAATCATTTAATCGGTAGGTCCGCTGGTACCTATCACAAGTCTTAGGTGATATCAAATCAAATTGGTCGGGAACAGGAGTAGAATTAGTTTCACGAAGGTAAATTGTTCTTAAGAGAACTGTACAAAGAGCATACATTACATTTAAGAACAGGTAGGTACTATTCGGACTTTTTAGTCAAGTATCGAGTAATTTAGTACCTAAACGTGTCTGGATACCAAACTAATGTCGAGTAGGTTAATAAGTATTTTTTTTACTACTAAATTACTTTACGCATGTCGAACGATTTGTGGGCAAAACGGGCCACGCAGTGTTCCCCACAAAATGTGACGCGAAGACGTGAAAGACCCAGGATGAGATGGCGAGACGAGCTGGACTCTCACCTAAGAACGTGGCCTGTTACAGCGTTGGATCGCGAAGAGTGGAAGAAGGGAACGGATGCACTGCAGGGCAAAGGCCCTGCAGTGCATCCGTTCTTCCGTTCTTCCACTCTGGACGAGACGAGAATGGCTAAATAATATTAATAATAATAAATTACTCGCTAATCGACTAAAATACTAGCCTAGTCGGAACTAGGCATTAGACACAAAATAGGCCATCTCAGTGTGAGCTGTGGAAATTGTTCGTCATAACTTCACAACTTTAAAGCCGGGACCAACAATTTAGCCTTTTAAAATAGTAAAAAAGCTTAAACTTTTTAAACTTTCGTGATTTGGTGACATAGGTACGTGATAAATACCCGGTTTAAAAATAATAATTAAAAAAGCTTACTTACCCCTTTTAAAGGGTAGTTGGAAGCAGCATTATCGTTGAAGCCAGCCGCTGCACCACCATTGTCAGTACTGAATATCACGATGGAGTTCTCAAGTAGACCTTTTGTATGCAGCGATTCTACCACCTGCCCGATTGAGTCATCCATCTTTGATAGTACAGCTGGAATCAAAATTTATAGGTATTACTCATAATATTACATCACAGGACTAAATAAAATGTAATATTCATGTTCGTAAGGTCGCAAAGAAACAGGAGAAGATTCAAAGTGATCCCAGCGCAGCGGTCCTACTGAATAAATGCTTTTTGACTTTGACTTTGATATTTATTGAGTAGCTAGCAATATAATTTCTGTATTACCTACGCGAAAAGTAGCGAGATCTTCATATTACGATATAGCACAACCATTTGTAGCTTAAGATAACTCCCGACGCCAATAAATTCTAATAAAAAAAATCTAGGTACCAACAGTTATCTAAAATGAATGAACACAGTAAAGATCACCCTGTATTATGTAGAAGTCGGTATCACATTAATACATGGTGTTCTAAATCTTACCAGCAAACTTCTGCCTCTGCGTGTTATTAATATGCCTGAACTTCTCGATCTCGTCATCCGGCGCTCGTATAGGCTCGTAAGGGTTGCCGCTGTGCACCGCAGAATGCGACACCATCAGAAATAGCGGCTCTGATGCGTTGTGAGATTCTATTATCTAGAAAAAAAAGAGTGGCACTCAGGGAAAACTTGAAAGCGGTTTCGGTAACGTTTCTACTCGGACTTGCAACTCGCGGTTGTCTCACTCAGAAGCAGCGCTCTATCACTTAGGCGTCTCCACGAGCGAGAGAATTGGGACGAGTCCGCCCTCTTATCGTCGGAGAATCTCCACGAACGAGCGATAATTTCGCCGCGTATCGTCGCGAGTCGTAACGGAATCGCAGCGTTTCCGCGGCGACTCGTAACGGCATCGCCGCGTTTCCTTGTCGAAATTTCCTTGCTTGACGAGAGGCAACGCTGAAATGACGCTGCGTTTGACAGCGCGCCCGCTGCTAGTCGCGACGGGCTAGCGACGATGTAACGACGTTTCGCGCGCTCGTTGCCACTCGTCGCATCGCGGCGATAATATCGCCGTGTGGAGACGGCTTCTAGAGAGTGTATAGAAATACGTGGCACGACGATAATATCGCCGCGATTCTCTCGCTCGTGGAGACAGCGCCTTACAGACGATACAATGTGTGACGAAATTAAGGTAACGGTGTCAGACGGTGTCGGTGATGGTCAAGTGACTTGCGATGCGAGTTCGATGGTTTTTTCTCATCTCAAAAATGCCCGACGTGCGTAAACAAGTTTTCACTTCGGTAGTCCGTTCTTTAGGTAAGATTAACCACTGTCTTCGTATTAACTACAGTGATTTTTAAAATATGTACATACATAAAGTCACGCCTCTTTCCCAAAGGGGTAGGCAGAGATGACGGATCTCCAGTCGCTACGATCCTGACACACAACTTTCGCCTCATTCATTCATTCATTTTTAAAATGCATCCCAAAAATTTCACTCATACGGGACTTGAACCCGCGAATCCGCGTAGCTCTACAATCTACATCAACGCAAGGCTTAATTCTTGAAGTGAAAACTTCTTTAAGGTTAACTTTTAAAAATATAAGGTATTTGGTGAAACATTTTAAAGGGCGCCTTTAAATATATTTTAAGCAGACCGAAATTCAGGAAGACTTACTCTTAATGATGCGACTGTGTAAACATCTGTCGCGTATTTTCCGAAGAGATCGTGCGCTACTTCGTAACCTGTAACATGAGTTTGAACACACATATTAACACTGGTATTCACAAACATTACTATGAGGTCTCACAGTGCGCGCGGACGCACAGTGTCCCAAAAACCTACTGATTTTGGGACCTTGTGCGTCCGCGCGCACTTGGAAACGTCACAGTAATGTTTCTGAATATCGACTAAACCTCTAGAGGCTATTAAGGCTCTGTATTTCCCGAAAAGTACAATAAAGGGGCCTTCAAATCAAAAGTAAATAGGTTCCTTCTAGGAGAGAAAGATAGGCCCCAAACCGTGTTTGTTGCCCTGATTCTTCACGGTATTGGTCGCGAAGGAACAGGAGTAAAATCGCCTAGTTTTAAGACGTTTCAAAGTGATCCCAGCGGTCCTACTGAATAAATGCTTTTTGACTTTGACTTTGACTTTAGAGCATGCTTCATCTTAGACCTCACTACTGCTTAACTGCTGATCTATTTCATAAAAAAAAAGATAATTATAATGGGAAAGTTTTGTTGATTAGATACATTTAACTAATCATTCCAAGGTATATAATAAGTACCTACCTTAAATACATTTTTATATTTTTTTTTTTTTTTTTTTTTTTTTTTTTTTTTTTTTGAATAAACAATAATATTAAATAGACAATATCAGTCATCTTAGTACCCATAACACAAGATCTGCTTACTTTGGAGCTAGATGATGCTGTGTGAAAGTACAGCATTATTTAAAAAAAAAGTAGGTATACATTTATACTGTGTCTCACAAAACAGGTTTTTATATCCTCATCAATTATTTTGGTTATATTCATTACTAGCTTCCGCGGGCGGCTTTGCCCGCGTGGTACCAACATCCCACTCATATAATAAAGCTGAAAGTTTGTGAGTTTGTTTAGATGTTTGTGTTTCAATCACGCCTAAACCACGCCACACTTTCAGCTTTACTATAAGAGTGGGATTGTTGAATCTGTATTTTTTTTGTGAGAGAGAAATAAATGAAATTTTATGTATTTTTATATACATTTAGAAGGATAGAAGCATTCAGGTATATTAATTGCTAATCTTTGTTCTAGATTCATAAAAGGTTTTGAGACTATGAGACAAAGAACTAACCTCGTCTAAAATCGAAACCCCAAGAGTTGTGTTCCATGTTAGTGTGGTCATACATATCTATTTTCCCAGTCCAGAATCCAGTGTGGGTTTCAAACCTGTGAGATTGAAAATAAAAATACGTTATTTATTTGACGACCTTATAGCGCTGTGAGCGAACGTCCGCTTGCGACGCAGTAGGTTGCGGGTCGAACCCCGCCGCGGGACAAATGATTGTATGATCTACAGATATTTATCTAGGCGCTGGGTGTTTTCTATGTATAGTATGTATTAACAAACAAAAAGTATATAAGTAGTATATCAGTTACCTAGTTCCCATTGTTCAAGCTTTGCTTAGTTTGGGGCTAGATGACGCTGTGTGAAATGTCCAGCATTATTTATTTTTTAACCACTGTAAACGTGCATACAGGGTGGATTTTTGAGACGGGGCAGTAAGGGCAGGTACTTCAACCTCTCCCTATATATTTGTTTTGTATTTTAATATTTTTTTTCGCTGACTGTATTTTTTTTACCAACAACTGTGAATGCCAATTACCAACAACCGTTTAAACTATCTCAAACAGTTATGGATGGTTCCTAGGAACGTTTTTTTTTTTTTTCAACCAAATTTTTTTTAATTAACTTAGTGTATAATAATAATTATATTAAACCCTTATAATATTACAATCTGGCCAAGTAGGCCAATGAGCAATTTGTCTCTGACATAGTTATAACAAAGAATGATATAACTAAGAATGTGTCCAATTGCACTTTTATTATTGTCTCTAATTAAGGGGAAGACATTTTTTTCTTGTGTTCTTTAAAATACACCACTTTAAATATTTGACACTACACTAACTCAAACGGTTTTGTTCGTTTGAGTCTTCTCACTTAGTCCGTTTTCACCCAATGATATTAAATAATATCAGCTGTATATCTTACCCTCTATTCATCGGCAAATATTCCTTCTTGAAAGATCCGAGATGCCATTTCCCGATTAGATGCGTCCTGTAACCCAGCTCCCTCAGATACTGTGGCAGTATCTTCTCAGATAGCGGCAGGCCACGGGGCTCCGCGCCGTAAATCGTTCCATGCTGCATTCCTTAACATTAAATAGATAGTAAGGGATAAAAGTAGGTTATAGTTTTATAGTAAGTTCGTATGAGTCTGTGGCCAACTCAGGTGACGGAGTTTTTAGGCCGCTGTAAGGCCTCCGTTATGGCTTCACGATAGCCGGGACCGACAATTTAACGTGTCCTCTGAAGCAAGGATTTTTATAGTGCTAGCCTCACACATACGGTCGGTTCACATCTAACGGAAGGTGCTTAACGTCAGAACTGACAAAATATTAATAAAACATTCAACTTTTCACACTTAACCGATGATAAGTGATGATGATAAACGAAGACCACTGAATACGCTCGACGCATCTTACGTCAGATGTGAACCGACCCAGGGAAGGCCACGTCGTGTGTTTAAATTCAAAATCAAATCTATCTATACAGCCGGTAACACCCACTGCTGGGTATAGGCCTCTTCTCTTTCACGCCACTCCTGGCGGTTTTGTGCCGGATCCAGTGTTCTCCCACCGCCCCCACAATGTCGTCTGACCATCGGGCAGGTGGTCTGCCTCGAGGCCGCCCCATATCTCTTGGCCACCATACGGTAACCGCCTTGGTCCATCGGTTTCAAAATCAAATACATCACAGTACACAAACAGTTATGGTTATGGAAATAGCTACACTAAGAGTTAGGGAAAGTTTGAATAGAGATGTCTGTTATGATGGCAGCTAACCTGGATTCACGCACACCTAGGATAATTTTTGACGACCTCTGTAGCGCAGTGGGCGAAGGCCCGCTTGCGAAGCAGAAGGTTACGGGTTCGATCTCCGCCGTGGGCCAAATATTTGTATGATCTACTTACAAGTATTTGCCTCGGGCAGCCTTAGTCTGGGTGTTTCTATGTATAATATGTATGTATTTACAAACAGTGTATAAAAGTAGTATATCAGTCATTTAGTACGCATAACACAATCTGCTTACTTTGGGGCTACATGATTCTGTGTGGAATAGTCCAGCATTTTTTTTTTACTCTGCAAAAGTGAAAAATTCCCTAGGGATCGCGGGTGCAAGAGCTAGTGTATAGGTATTTCAGTACTACAATCGAACAAGTACAATGCGTGTTTCAATTACTGCATTGTAGTTTGACCCAGTGATCTGGAAGGAACCAACTTCATTTGTAGCCACAACAAATGAAGTAGAAGTATAGTTACGGGCAATTCAAATCGAGTTAACCACAAACCTACATATTTGTGTGGCAAATTCTAACTGTGACAGAAGAGAAAACTTGCTATATTGTAGGTAATCTCCATAGTAGGTTCTAAGGTTTCTTTGCTTGATATTAAACGGATAAAGATCTCTCATGCAAATCGTTTCGGGTTGAAATACACAGCCCTAATTCGTTATTTTATTTTTATTTATTGAGGATAACAAACAATTACATTCGCATATTAACTATAGATTGTATAGCTAGTACTCAGGTTCTATGAATGTAACCACAAATTAAGTAGATAAACAAATTGAAAGGGCAAACCTTAAAGCAAAGGATCTAAGTAAATATGTTATAGGTATATCTAGGAAGTACAGTAGCGTATGTAGGTATTATACAGAAAGTCCCGGGTAACAAATAACTTAGCTAAGTAGGTTCTTAAAAAACAAGAACAACAAAAAACAACTGAGTTTGTGCAGAAAAGGAGATAGTTATATTGGTTATATTGGAGATTCCAGAGAAGTTACATTTTTAGATATTATCAATATTTAAAAATGTATCAAAGTATTTAATAAAAATAGATCATGTCTATATTAATATAGTATGTCTACATAATTATCAATCCTAGTCAAGAAGCGCTCGTGGTCGTGCTTGCTTTCTTGATAGATCGTCGAAGTTAAGCAACGTTCTAAACGGTCTGTACGTGGATGGGTGACCGCCAGTGGCATTTTCATCTGAGCGCTTCCGTGCCTAATTTGTCGGTCCCAGCTATTTAAGTCGTTAAGCCATGACGGAGGCCTTATGGCGGCCTAAAAACTCCGTCACCAGAGTTGGCCATTGACTCATACGAACTTACTTAAGGTGCATTTACACGGTGCGATACGATTTAGCATCGCACGTCAATTTTCCCGTGTGAACGCTCATCGTATGCGATTTGTCTTAGTAAAATCGCATACGATGAGCGTTCACACGGGAAAATTGACGTGCGATGCTAAATCGTATCGCACCGTGTAAATGCACCTTTAACCCTAGTCTTGTACTATTCGCTTTCCATGAGATTAACGTCAGTTGTAAATTGCACTTGTAAATTTTCGTAAACTTATAATAATAATAGATACCTAATACAACTTTACCGGTATGTATAGGATATTTTCCCGTCATCAAGGCAGCCCGTGACGGGGTGCATATCGGGGCAACGTAGTAGTTCTGCAGGACAATGCCGGAATACGCCAATGCGTCTAGATTGGGTGTGGATATCGCATTGGATCCATGGAAGCCCACGTCGTTCCATCCCTATAATACTAGACATTAGCCAATTCCTATGGTACAGTCACGGACAATAAGATGTATGTATACACTCCATACTTTTAAAATTAATATCACACTAAAACTAATAGATGTAGGTTAAAAACAAAAAGCGGAAATTGATTTCACTTCAACTAGTGGCGAAATCAATAAAAATACCAGAACATTTTTGGACATGTTGGCCTGTACATGGGTTGAAATGGAGTGTATAGGTATACATCTTATTAAGAAATGAAAAGTCTTATCAAAATTTTGGATTCCGACGGAAGTGTGGATTAGCACTATAAAATTACAAAAATTATACATCTTATTGTCCGTGACTGTACGTAGGTACTTATATGATTATAAACATTCAATGCTATGTTCTTACCAACAAACACATTATAGGTAAGGTAGGTTCAATCTTATTATATTCAAAATTGGAACCAAATGCTAACCCGTCCAGTTTTCTTTCAATCCTATGTTCAGGGATTCAAGTTCGATTTCAATAATGAAATCGTCCATCGACTTTTATCTCGCTACAATAAATGTTGATAATCCAAGACTATTGATCGCATAAATCACTGTTTCGAATCATAGCAAACAGTACAAACACTTGTACATCTTAACTTTGAAGACTTGAGATAGTGATAATGTAGGTTCACTCAATCCGGTTTTCTTATCAGCACTTAGTACAGAAATAGTTTGCTTTCTTTAAATTGGTCTACTTCTGAGTAAAATATACAAATTAAGGAATAAAATCTTTATTTTGAGGCACTTTTAAGCGCCAAGCACATAATATGTAGGCTGTATCCCCGGTAGACTCAGGTCACTTAAGATCCTTCGAGGGAGTAATCAGACACGTCTTTACATATTACACTAGAATAACAAAATAAGTTTACTCACCAAATCATCAGCCAGGAACAACACGATATTAGGCTTAGAATCGCTTAGCACAAACATCGCACACAAACACAAAAACCACATCGCGATAAATCACTTTCCCACACAAACCTGTTTATATTCCCGCTATATTACCCGTTATTTTTAAATCACTGTCATTCTCTAAGCGAATACTATTATCAAAATCAAAATATTAAATTTATTATGCAGAATAACTCATTGGTGGATAGTTGAATGTGATACGAGTGGCAGTGACCGCGACACGCATTGAATGCGATGACCGGTGAAACTTATCCGAGTTGCAGATCTAACAGTGGGTGGGGCGCGAAATTGAATAACAATAAAATTAATTGCTTCCACAGTGGAAACAATAAAATATTGTTATTACAAGGTGGAAATTCCTTGTTTTTTTTTAATTAAATAGGTCAGCATTTGAGCTCACTCTGCCTGATGTTAAGCAGTAGTGAGGTCTGTGATGGAGCATGCTTACCTAGAAGGAACCTATTTACTCTTGATTTGTAATACTGACGTCGAAGATTGACAGTGAGTAAATTCAATTTCCAACTGAAATTGTTGAATTATTTGCCAGTTAGAAAACTACAGGTTTGTTTTAGATAAATGTTTTTTTTTTCCTTTAAAACTACAAAAATCAGGTAGCAACCCTCGATATAGTAGAATTTGGTTCATTCTGTATAATTTGATAAATACATTTTATGGTTTTTTTTATGCCAATATCATACCAATACTTATCTGTATCCTGTGCCAATACTATGAGCACTTAGGCCTTTACTAATAAACTTTACATACAGTAAGTTATGTGATGCATAAACAAAAAAAAAATTATGGTTATTCATAGCTTAAGCACGACATAACTTTATATTCAATTCATTTATTATATTTTTCATTTTTTTTTATGTCACGTTTATTAGTAAGGGCCTTATAATTTTCAGTATTGAGCAAGACAATAATTTAGTCTTATTGGCCCGAAATAAGTAAGAATAAAATAACAACAAACGTACATACAAATAATTTAGTTTATTATAAGTTACATTCGTAACTAATTATAACACACAGTACTTAGAGCAAATGTATCGAGATAACAGAACTTGTAACAGCTGCCGGTCAATAACCGATACGAACCCTTGTCGTGCAAACATACCTTTTTAAAGAGGTCAGATTAGCTTGTAATAACATTCTGACACTGAATTTATTTGAATAACTAAGCGGACTAGGCAGACATTGTCTAGCCTAACCAATGATCGGAAAAATGTACATTTTCATCTATTTCAGACATTAAAAGTAACCTTAGTCCTTTTACGAGTATTCTGTTAGGCATGAAAAGGATTTTCATTTTAAACAACACAAACAGACAAGCCCTCATTTTAAGGTTGTAAATAGACGTTTGGCCGTATCAATTTAATACCTAAGCAGATTTAAGTTTTCACTTCAAAATTTAACTTTTATTGATTTCTTAGAACATGTTGCATAATATTATTAAGGAGAACAGACGTTTCACCAATCACAGTGCAAATACATCACGTCACACGCTCGAATGGACTAAGTTATACAAGAAGCAACAATCAATTGAAAGGGGCTTTATCGATTTTCTCGGGATTTTCATAACAAAACAAAAAAAATAATTACATAAATATTTAAAAATTTATTTGTTGAACCCAATTCCTGAATTTGAAGATTGAAAATATAAATTTACTTTTCCGACTGTATTTGTCCGCATACGAATATTTATTACAAAGTACCACAAATGAATGCACCACAAGGTTCCGAAATATTGGACTACATCATATAAAACAAACTAATCAAACCTTGCTTTATATAAAAACCATCTACCTACGTTATGTGATACGAGTAAATATATTGTACTTATGTACATGAAGCACGACTTTTTGTGACGTTAAGTACACAAGGGTATGGTCCAAGTAACACCTAACTATATTCATTTGAACACACAGATTATCTACAGCACTCGACATGCGATTACAACTAGAGAAAATACAATAAAATGCAATATCTTAGAGAAAATGAATAATTATCTTACAATCGCTTATACATATATTATTATATCGTAGTCATAGAATGTAAATATTAAATTGCAGAAGCAACAACAGGCACACAGTAAAAATAAACAACGAAATGCATTCTTACCGACCTAACAATGCCAAATATTCAAATAATGTCATAGCTCAAATGAAATTAGTCATATTCAGTTTAAAACAATCATTTTGTAAGCAAAAATGAACGATACTTAAACACTATCTTTTCAAATGTTTGAGACGTTGTTATTAATAGTGTTTTTAGCATTCGGCGTACTTAATACATTTTTGTTTGCTAAATCAAATTAGACAACTTTCATGACTTAAGATGCACTGAGAAATGAAAAGTCTTATCAAAATTTTCGATTCCGATGGGATTAAAACCCGCAACGATCAGACGATCCTCCCAAAGCCGGAGTGCCTTACCGCTCGGCCACGGAACCCTTAGTCGTCACAATTGAAATTTTTGATAAGCTCAAGTAAATACATAAGTGTGGTTTATTAACACTTTAAAAATTACAAAAAGTATGAGATGCACTATTTTAGCAAACTGAGCCCTAATTCGAGATCTAGAATAAGCTCTCTCCATGTTATTCAGAGAGAACTTAAAAAATAATGAACTGTTTAAGAGACAAAGGCAATCTTTACTTTCAGCTTCATTTTATATTATTATTTATTTATACAAATTGATGCTAACAATTAAGCGTCAACTTTATATTTTAGGTATTTAATAGTTTGATCAATAATGTTCGTAGTCCTCGAAATAATTCTTTGGTGCATTTGAGAATATTTCTGCAAAGATTTGTATTCATTTTGATGAAATATGAAGTTTAAAATTACAAGAATGTTTTAAATGCTGAGTCACTGAATAAAATACAGAAGAGAAAAGAAAATATTTTTTTTTTGAAAGTTATCATTCAGTGTGATATGAACTGCATAAATTACAATAATACTTTGGATAAAGCAAGTTTACATACTAAGAATATAAATATATTATGTTGCTTTGTATAGTAAATATTTATTATGTTTTATGAGGGTAGTTTTGACTGCAATTTGAATCTGACGACGCGATGTACCAAATTCTGACGACGCGATGCATTTCGCACCATGGATGGTACTTATAGATTCAGATTGATAATGAACGAAACGAAAGATAATATTTGCTTAAGTTTATGTACTTTTTATCAAAAAATGAATTAGAAAAGTCGAATTAAATGGTCAAAAATCAAAGTGCAGTCAAAAATACATCCATACATTTACACCCAAGCCTAAACTTGCAATGTATCTGTCTAAATAAATTGCTTCTACGTTCGTACCTGCACGCATAGTGTTGTCTCGCTCACTCCTTGCGCGCTTTCCTCTTTCTCTGTCCGTCACCCGCGCCTTCTGTGTCTACTGGCGTAGTCTAAACAAAACAAAGTATAACTCTAAAATTGAAGTTCACAGTCTCATACTTAAACCAGGCAATTACTGTGCTATTTATGAAATAAATCTTTTATCTTTACTCTCGACTTTCAATTCGAAGGGAAAAAGCAGCCTACATCCTTACCGGGATTGCAATCTATATTCATCCTTATCAAAATTTGTTTAGCGGTTCAGGCATGAGAGTTAAATTCTTTATAATATTATAAATATTAGCCCATCCTATCCTAATTCCTAATAATATAATAAATCTAAAAGTTTGTGAGTATGTTTGGATATTTGGATGTTTGTGTAACAATCACGCCTAAACCAGTGAACCGATTTGGATGAAACTTGGAATAGGCGTAGATAGTGACCTGGAATAGCATATAGGCTATTCAAAATGTTGGTACAACGCGGGCGAAGCCGCGCGCAGAAGCTAGTGCTAATATAATTTAACTCTCATGCCTTCGCAGCATCCTACCGGCAGGATGCTGCGCCATCTTTTAACTATTTTCAAAGTGATTCCAATGTCTGTGATCTACTTTCCTTTCCTCCTACATTCCTTACTTAGCTAAGATCCCGTGGATTTGGCGCAGCCGGTAGGATGCTTCATAACTTATTTTTAAATGTTTCTTGACTGTTTCTTACCTCGGCACTATCACTTTCAGTTTGCGTCTCTTGCGGCCCCTCAAGATCGGCCTTGCCCCGCGGCCTCGCCTCCGCGTCCTCGACGTCGCTGTTGGCCTCCGACTCGGGCTCGGACTCGTGCGGGTCGTCCGCTGCTACCGCGTCTGACTTCTTCGATTCGCCGACTGGGTCCTGTTGTTCATTTATCAGTACAGGTTTAAGTTGTGCCAAATTGAAATTGATTAATTACTGAAAACATTTTTTTTAGGTAGGTAATTTCAAACTTCTAAAAAACCTACAGTTTCCTTGTGTTACTAGTGTTCTTTGTGTTATTATTACATGTATGAAATGAATCCCAAAAAGCTATATAAAGTAAATACTCCCACACAGTATCACTTCGTTAGAATCGCCGCCACGGATCGCCGTAATTTCCAATCCCAAATGAGTATAAGTTTTGGAATATATTTCAAAATAAAGTATAAGCCAAATTGTTAATACTCACAGATCTGCCACAGCACAGATAAGCCCCCGCTCCGACCACGATGAAACTGCCGAAGATGAGGACAGCATACACCCAGGGGTTGTCGCCCGCGAACTGAAGCGCGCGCTCGAAGAACGATTCCTGCAATAAGCTGCCACTACACACTAGCTCTACAACACACTCAATACAACTACATACGGAAGACTTTCAAAGGGCCAAAGACTTAGGTTAACTTTTGCTTAGCACGTGTCGGTTTAGGCTTTCAAACTCAACTTATTTTACTTAGCGAGAACCAAACAAACTGCTTTTTAAAGTGAAAACTTAAAGAAGTTTTCACTTCACTTTAAAAACTTCACTTTTCGTCTAAAGAGGCGTGTTAGGCATTTTTGAGATGGGAAAAAATCATCGAATTCGCGACACCATTCGGCAAAGATCGACAAACTTCGGGGTCTGTTTCCAACTTTGTTCAAGTTATCAATTCTGTAGGCATTCCCGCGACGAATTTTGCCAAGCCTATTACGTTTCTTACACAGTTTAGCATGGTATGCATAGTCTAGCGATACAAAGGCTGGTTAATAAGAGTGATTTTCAATCTGAAATGACTTGCCAATCACTGTTCTTTAGGCACTATGTTCCTTATGACCAATCTAGCTGGACAAAAAGGCTCTTCGTTCTATCTATTGCGATAACCTATCCGCTAGCAAAAACTATCTTGTATTCACAAACATTATTTTGACGTTTCACAGTGCGTCCTACTGATTTTCAGTAGGTTTTTGGGACACTGTGCGTCCGCGCGCACTGTGAGACCTCACAGTAATGTTTGTGAATACCGACGTTCGTTTTGTGCTAACTCGATTATTTGCCAAAATGAGGAAACTTTTGTTTTTTATTCTGAACACAACTAGCATACTAAATTCCTCAGACAGTCTAGCATGGTATACGTATATTGTAACGTTACATAGACCTCTCTAGCACGTCGCACGAGTATCGCGATATACCCCGCGATGGGAACGCAGCAGTACACCGCGTACATCGCCCAGTAGCCGGGGTTGTAGTTTGTGAGACGCTGGATCTTGCCCCACCATGTTTTCTGATATTATTTGCAATTTAAATTAATTGTGTGAATCCCTTTTGGAAATATAAGACTAAGCTTTGCGAAATACATTATTATGGTCTCAGACAAAATGTTGGTTTTCGGAGATATTTAATTTTTTAAGTTATGTCATGCATAGCCTATGAATAACCATACACATTTTTCATTTATGCATCACATAACTTGATGTCAAGTTTCTTAGTAAGGGCCATAATGATTAGGTATTCGTGAAGTTAGCAGTTTGACAAGCGCAGTAACAATTGTTCATACTAAATTGTCTTCTGCACATGGAAACATCTATCACACTATTTTATTTTTATTTTTTTTATAATGTATGCATTTCTGTGTATTTTAAGCCACCTCCGTCATGGCATAACGACTGTACAGCCAGTAACGCTCCGTTGCTAATGCCTCTAGCGGTCACCCATCCATTGTGACCGCACAGAAAGAAAGCTACACTATGGGGGCTAAAGGGTTTGTGCTCAACATACCGAGTCCCGCGAGAGTTTGGCGCGTTTCAGCTTGAATGTCTGCGAAGCCCACAGTTCCGCGACTAACTCGTCGTCAGTTATGATGAGGTTGTCGAACAATAGTTGAGGAGACATCGACCACAGCTCCAAGCCCACTGCGTGCTGAAAGTAAAGATTAGTAAGGAAAAGACAGAAAAGTCTTTGGGCGGATTTGCAATGTGTCTGAAAGATTTCTCATAGTATTTTTTAGGTTGGTCGCGCTTAGAATTCTTTTATGTGCGAATTCAACTCATAATTGTTCATAAGGTTTATAATGTGTTGTTATTTATTTATTTACACACACATAAAGTTATGTCTCGTCGCTGCCAATTCAGTGTGCATTGAGCCTAAGACGTTTTGCAATTGCAATTTCAATGATAATTTTGATCAGAATATGAGATATTAGAAGCAAGCATACAATAAAATAAGATAAGTGTACTCACGATAGGTGTCATCTTGAAGGGCGTATCGTCGCGGAAGTAATGCGGGTTGGGAATGCGGCGCGGCGCCCACTTGCCGCGGTAGTTCGGGTTGGAGACCAGCGGCGCACGCCACACACCCTGACATACAAACATTTATTATTACATTTGTTAAAGTTTATCACATTTTATTTGAGTGTTGGGCAACAAAAGGGGCGGATGAACATAAGGTGCACGTGGCTGAGATGCGAATGCTGAGATGGATGTGTGGAGTGACGCGAATGGACAGAGCAAGGAATGAGTACATACGAGGAAGTGTGAAAGTGGCGCCAGTGAATGAAAAGATGAGGAGCAACTGGCTAGCATGGTATTGGTATGAATGTTGATGGATTTACGAGTAGAGGTAGGCCAAAGAAAAGATGGATGGATTGTGTGAAGGAGGACATGAGTAAGAAAGGAGTGAGTGTTGAGATGACGGCTGATAGAGGAGAATGGAAGAAGAACACATATTGTGCCGACCCCACGTATTGTGGGAAAGTGCAGGGAGATGATATCACATTTTATTTACGCATCCAATGTAAAAATTCTTATTCTAGCTAGAGTATACCTTATAGTCAGGGTTGGGTACAGTAGGCGGGCTCCAAGGTCCGCAGCCGGGGGCGGTGGCGCAGGCCGGGTTGTCAACTAGCGGTGCCTCCCACTCGCCATCCATCTCTTCGTCCCAGTCAGCTGGCTTCTTCGCTTCAGGGTCTGGAGACATTTACTGTATATAAGCACGAGAGTACTGTACTAAAACTAAGTTCGTACAATACAAGTTCGCGGCCAACTCTGGTGACGGAGTTTTTAAGGACGCCAATCTAACGTGACCTCCGCACGGAATTAAAACTCAAAATCCAGCAATCTACGTAAAACAACGCGCCCAGAACATACGCAAACAGTACTCTTCAAACGCTGTTTTCTCCGGATATAATGATTTTTTCGGAAAATCCTTTTGGATTTGGTTGTGTGTTGGGATGCTGTACCTACCCCTTTCGGCTTCGGTAGACGTCTTTTTACACCTTGTATTATTGTACAAACATATGCAATTGTTTTATCCTGATTTTTCTGCGATAAAAAGTAGTATCTCGTGCACTTTGTCACATGTTTCCGAACAAGTAGTAATGTTCGAAAACATGAGACAAAAGTGCACGAATGGCTACTTTTTATCGCGACAATTGATCGAAACAATTGCATATATTTATATAATTATGTTCCTTTCAAGCACTTTTTTTTATAGGAAGTTCAAAAGGGTATTATTACCAGGAATGTTTTCAGGCTCATCATCGAGCCAGCCGGTAGGTTTGGCAGCGTTGGGGTCAACGATCTGAGCCGGCGCGTCTTCGTCCCAATCGTCTGGTTTGCGGGCGGTGGGGTCTACAATCTGAAACATTCAACACACTAAAACAGATGTAAAGTAAGTAAGTAAAGTAAAGTAAAAGTTTATTTTGCTAAATTTGTGGTAGGTACAAGTTACAAGGTACAAGTTACATTCATGTTATTAGCAAAAAAGGTTACCACTCAGCATCGTCATGCATTCATTAGTGTCTCACAATCTCTTTGCTGTGTTTACACACTACCGAGATTTCTATACTGCAACAATTTTAGACTCAAACTTTGATAGCTTTAGCTGGTTGGAACAAAGCTTGTCTCTCAGCATCAAATCATTGAATTTGTTTTGGTAATTTTGCGTCTTTTACATGAGCTTCATCTTAATTGTGGGCATGTGCCCAATATGTGGTTGAACATCTTATCTTATACATCTTCAAAAAATCTTAAGCAATAGATCTACCATGCTTAAGGAATACAGTTGTCATAATATCATACCATAGAAGAAAACTCAAACAGAATCTCTATGTAAATAGATTTCATTTGCTTGTTTATTTCAAGTATTTTTTTCATTACCTTCTCCCTCTCATCCCAATCCTCAGGCTTAGTATCATTGGGATCGTCAATCTCTTCAGGCGGGTTAACAGCGGGCGTGAAGTCTTCCAACAACGATCCAGAGTTGACTTCCTTACTATCTACTAGTACTGTGAATGTGTTGTCCGGACGGATGATGAGCGTGTACAGATGTGGCTGCTTGTCTTTGTAGATGTCGTCGAGACGTTGACTGAAATATTTTTAAAAGAATATAGAAAGAAAGAAAGAAAGAAAACACATTTATCTCGGGTCTGGGTGTTTCTATGTGTATGTTTTTACATACAAACAATATATAAGTAGTATATCAGTTATCTGGTTCCCATAGTACAAGCTATGCTTAGTTTGGGGCTAGATGATGCTGTGTGAAAATGTTCAGCATTATTTATTTATTTATTTAGACAACACTCAGTTAACTAGAACAAAAACGGTGAAAGGCTTATCATTAGGTCATTTAGGTAGGTAGACAGGCAGCTACATTTTATGCTGTAAATAGATAGGTAGGCAGTAGGAACCTATCTACTCACCTATCGTAATTCACTTTAGAAACCTCCCGTGAGTTTTACTTTATTACTAGCGGAAGCGGCCCCACCTACCGAAAGGTTGTGGGCTCGAATCCGACTGAGCACTAATGAGTTTTTAATGATTATACATACATGTGCACATGTATGTATAATTGTTTGGACACGTGAAGTTAAATATCGTGAGGAAACCGACAAGTCGTATAATCTAAAGAGATCGAAAACATGGTACTCATCTAATGTCCAATGCACGAAAATAAACTTTTTGAGGCGCAATTTACCATACCAGTTTGAAAGAAAAAGTGACAACTAGAAAACTATACATTATCGCAACACTTATAAATATTAATAAACCACTAACGTAGGTTTCTTGCTATGTTTCTCCTCAATAGTTCCGTTCTTGGGGTTCTTGTGTCTGAAGATGAAATGCAGCTTGTTGTCGTTCCCACATTTATCGGGACCAAACATGATGGTGTACGGAGTCTGATCGTGGAACTGTCGCAGATCAGCCTTGGTGTTGGCGCCTCGGGATAGGAGCTTGATGTATGCACCACCGCAGTTTTGACCCTCCTGTAAATAGATTTGTTTTATAAGTAGGTACTAACTTAAGTACATAGATACAATACACACAACCTCTTCAGCTTTCTAAAGTTAGGCTTAAGTTAGGTGCACTAAACGATTGCGCAGGTTTATAAGAGTAGGCGAGATAGGACGATGCAACAAACTAAGCGAGTGAGCGAGGCAGCTACACAACGCTGTGTTCGTCTTCAAAAATGGGTTCTGCGCAGCTACTTCAGAGAGCTAAAGATTGGCTGTGCTTACTGTACAGTTCTATCTCCTAAAGGCTGATTGGTGTCAAAATGTGTGTATAGTAGATTTGTTTGTGTGCGCAAGCAATACTACTGATTCGTCCATGGAGCGTTCTCGAGCTTACGCACACAGAAACAAATGGCATGTGCATTTAGACACAATGAAAACCAACTCACCTTAGCTTACTCACTAAATAGCCTACATAGCTAACTCAATTTGTATTGGTCTCGTGAGGGGGTGTTAGTTGAGAGGATGTGTTAGGTGCTAGGAAAGCCTATGTCATAATCAAGCCCACCAATGTAAAAGACACTACAGCAGTTGTTGAGTGTAGGCAGGTTTTACTGTTGACAGTATAAAACATGTAGAAAAGATTTGCCCTATACATTTTTAAACATAGTAATGACCTTTATTACCAGCAGCCTTATTGTCTAACTTGAAATCCATTCCCAGTTGTCATCCCATTAAAACTCAACCAATAACGCAATACGAAAACGACAATTGAAGTCCAGGCTAGGTTTCAAATGTCAAAATGAAGCTGAGACTCGACCTTTTTGGACAAACACACAGGATATGGGCTAATAGCACTTGGACCCATGACTTTATGTTCGGACTATGTAGACTCATCTTTGCTATTGTTTGTTTTAAACATGTTCTATTTCATAAGTTTGATGTTTCCTACCTACATGTATATTGTTTGTTTTTCTTCATAGTTTGTTTTCTTTTTCCTTTAGTGCTTTCTTGTGTGTGTTTGTGCCGAATAAATGTTTATTCTATTCTATTCTGATGCCCATTGCCAGTTGAATTACACAATAGGGCACAATCAATTTTGTACATGCCCCATTTTTAACATTCCCAGATCTTCACTTTCGGCCAAAAGACCTACTGTTTAAAATACCTACAGGCAGGTCTCTCAGTCCAAATAAAATGTTTTAAAGGTAGGAATTTTGTTTGTATTTTGATTGCCAAGAGCGCATACACATTGGGAGCAAAACAAGTTTCTATCTATAGCATTGCATTTAAAACGTCGTATTTATACAGTTCTCTTTTGTAAACTACACAGTAATATAGCAGTAAAATGACGTAAATACATAACAGAGAAGCATCACTTTTTATAGTAAGCAGGATGAACCATTTCCTAAATAATATCTGGACAACAGCCAAGCTGCAGTAAATTCATCCATCGCATCTG
The DNA here is from genome assembly GCA_963565295.1 of Epirrhoe alternata. Taxonomy (NCBI): domain Eukaryota; kingdom Metazoa; phylum Arthropoda; class Insecta; order Lepidoptera; family Geometridae; genus Epirrhoe; species Epirrhoe alternata. The sequence goes on along the minus strand of OY751381.1, from coordinate 1,404,657 downwards.
CTCAATAAGTTATCTAACACCAACATTTTGATGAGCTATTTAATTCTAGCAACACTAAAATATAGACCTAAAGTACTTACCACATTCTTGCGTTGCTATATTGCAAAAAAAATATAAGTCAAAATGTAATCATATATAAGTTCAGCTCATAAGCTGCTTAGAATTCAGACATTCATAATCATGTCATTCGTATAAGCCCCCAGACATGAAAATTGGATTAGGAATCAATAGAATCCAATTTTCAAGTGATGTAAGAATGTGACGGAACATTGTCAAGTTGTTACAGAAATATGAGCGTTCACACATTGTGATAAGCCAATTAGTGGAGCAGAAATGATTGGTTCCGGAAAGTACTTTTGCGATATGACTAATCAATGGTTAAGAATCAATTAAGATGTTGTATACCTATGGCCGGCTTCATTTTCACTGAATGATTCAAAACCAGAGACAATTAACAAAGCTTTAAGAAAATAAAATATAGAAATAATTATGTTTATGATGAATATCTTTTTCACACCCGGTACCTCGAAAACCATACATTTTTTTGTCTCACATTCTTAACAGAAAGTAAACCATTACTCCCTCCTAAAAAACAAAATGGCCGGCGGGAGGTAAAGTTGTATGGGATTTCATTTCTCCCTCTGAACCTCATGTGAACAGATAAGTAATGAGATTTGAATTTCGAACTTCAACATTTCTATTAAAATTTTTACTATTGAGTCCACACCCAATAGAACATACGAAAAAAAAAAGAAAAAATGTGGCAACTAATCTTTTTCTTCCGAATTTATTTTTGATGTTTCTATGAAAATGTTTACCATAGAGACCTGCACCAAGTAGAATTTATTCAAATTTAAGGAAAAAGTGTGACTAATGCCTCCAAACTATAGAGCGATCTAATGTTGTTGCATATTACCAAATGCTAAAATATTTTTTGAGAACGAAAGGACGACCTCAATAAAATATTTTTGAGAATAAACGGACGACCTCGACTGCTTCGATAGCGGGTGGTAGGAGCTATCGAAGGAGAGAGATGGTTGGAAAGAATTGGGGGAGACCTTTGCCCAGCAGTGGGACAGTATAGGTTGAATAAAAAAAAACGAATTGATTATTATTATTCTACCTATAAAACCTGACTTGTTTGCTATTTTCTGGGTGTAAGTATTCACTAGTTTTCTCGCAGTACCTATGTGTGAAAAGCAGAGTATTCACCTCGGGGTTAAAGCTGTCTTAGTCTTGGGCGCTCTTGAATCCCTCGCTGTCTCAGGATTCTAGTCATTAACTCCCTCGTTGCACTCGGGAGTTAACTATAAACACCCTCGCTAACGCTCGGGAGTTAACTAAAGAATCCTTCGATGAGCTTGGGATTCAATATGGCGCCCGTGACATAATACACTGCTTTATCCCCTTGGTGAATAATCTACTATTGTTGTGAGGGTAGCCACCAAGTGGCGCCCTGACCCAGCGAGAAGGCGACGCGGCAGACCGAAAAGATGGCGGGACGACCTTGATAAATTTATGGTACGATTGGGAGAGCCTTACACAAGATTGTGACGTCTGGAGATAATGTGGGGAGGCCTTTGCTCAGCAGTGGGACAGCAGCGGCTCATAATAATATAATAATAATGATGAATAATAAAATACCTGCATTGTAACTTCATATTGGACAACAAATGGCTTGTCTTTGAACTCAAATGGCCGATCCAGAAGGGCAGAGATGGCTGCATGTTTGGCTTCTGTGGTTAGCACTAAGCCTAGGTCATCTTTAAATATTTTCCTTGCTGGGTTCTTGAGCTGAAAACATGATTTATTATAATACAGTTAAATCAAATTAAATAGGTTTTAAACATATCTTTTAAGTAGATAGATATCAGTTTTTGGCCTCACAATTGATCACCATAAGCTACCCGAGAAGGCTGAAGAGACCGCACATCATGGACCTGGATTTTGCGTGATAAAGAACAGAAGAGGAACAGCTCACTGGAGCTCTTCCTCTGAATGACGACCGTCTACACCACACCTGCTTAAAGTCTTGGGACTGATCGCAGATGCAAACAGAAAAAAAAAAGATAGGTAACAAGCCGGTGCAGACCAGCAGCCACGTGGGTGGATGATATAGAGGTCATTTTGGGAAAGACATGGATGAGATCAGCACAGGGCCGATTAGAGTGGCGTTTGAGCGAGGAGGCTTATTTCCAGCAGTGGGCTATTCTTTGAGCTGCCTATGATGATGATGAGATAGATATCATAAAAGTATTATATTTAATAAACAAATATGTAACATTTTGGAAATTACTGAAATAATCATTCTATCCTCAAAAAGTATATTATTGTTTTACTGGATGTTACAAAATTATATTCAATACCATTTATATTCAACTAGCTCTCACACAGTGTAACCCGCGGTCCCTCTGGATTTTTTCAGAATAAAAAGTAGACAGATAGACAGAGTTACTTTCATATTTATAATGTAGTATGGATGAAAACAAAGAAATTAAGTAATCTAAATTTTGTTACTTGAGAAAATCATGGAATTGTCATTTTTACCTCCCATTTACCATCATATTTGGCAATATCTTCATCAACACCCTGTTTCTTCGCTTCAGATTTCACCCATCTCTTTCCAAAAGATTTGGCATCATCAAAATGTTCAGCGAAATACACTCTCTTTGGAATCTCCGGGCTTGTGTACTCTTCAACTTCTTCTTCAACCTGATGAACAATAACCAGGTCAATAACTAGGTTGTTCCATTATTAGATAACACAGATAAAATATTATTTTAATTTGTAAAGATCTTGATAACACTAAATGTAGGTTACATTTTTGATAACACTATTGTACTTAGCATTTTGGTGACTCTAACCTCAACTGTGGCTTCATCATCTGATTCCTCAGCTCTCACCAGCACGGCGGCACTTACAAACACTAACAAACATCCGTAAAAGACTTTACTCCTGAAAGGAGCCATCTGAAAGAAAGACAATAGGTTACACAAAAAATTTGACTGACTGCTAGCCTAGACAGCAATGCAATAACCTACGCTGCCGTCACGCTTCTCCAGTACTCTATGTTAATTTAATTAGAGAAGTGGACAGTTCAGCGAGATTGGAAATTGGGGCTTGGTTATATTCTATTGAGGGGTTGCGGTCACCGGATAACGGATATCCTAATTTACGCAGAAGCGATGGATAGTAATTTTGGAAGCTCTTGAACGTACAGTATCGCGAGTAACTGACCTTCCTTAGTTAGAAGTTAGAATTACACTTGTTGTAATAATTTGACCCGGTTCTAAACTTCGGTATCGATAGCAAGCAAAGCAACGACAATCGAAATCGACATCCGACATCCACACAAAATCGAGGGAGGAATGATTTTGATTTTCCTGAAAATTTTGAACCAATCAAAAACAAACAGTTGTCAAGGAAGCGATCGAGAATTTTCGGATGCGTTCAAGATAACTAGGTATGTAATAAAAAAATCCAAGCAAAATGAATGTATACTTCAGGCTCAGACAAATAAGTAATGATCTAAGACTTCAGGTTATCAGGGACTGTGAGGATACCGTGAGGATCTAGGGATACTGCATATCCTCTTCTTAGTTCTTTCTAGACTGATGAGATTTTAAAAAGTAAAGTAAAGTAAAGTAAAGTAAAAGTTTATTTTAGTTACAACGACTTGCAATGTTCCAAAATTTCCAATCCAACCAAATGTGTGATAGGTGGCGCGGATTAATAATAATGCTGGACTTTTTCACACAGTATCATTTAGCCCCAAAGTAAGTAGAGCTTGTGTTATGGGTACTAAGATGACTGATATACTACTTAAAATTAGTATTTTTTTGTAAATACATACATATTATTGACGACCTCTGTAGCGCAGTGGGCGAAGGCCCGCCTGCGACGCAAGAGGTTGCGGGTTCGATCCCCGCGGCGGGACCAATGTTTGTATGATCTACAAATATTTGTCTCGGGTCTGGGTGTTTCTATGTATAATATGTATGTATTTACAAACAAAAAGTATATAAGTAGTATATCAGTCATCTAGTACCCATAACACAAGCTCTGCTTACTTTGGGGCTAGATGATGCTGTGTGAAAAGTCCAGCATTATTTATTTATTTATTTATTTATTTATTATACATAGAAACACACAGACCCGAGACAAATATTTGTAGATCATACAAACATTGGTCCCGCCGCGGGGATCGAACCCGCAACCTAATGCGTCGCAGGCGGGCCTTCGCATAATGCGCTACAGAGGTCGTCAAAATTAATACCTAGTTTAGTTGGGAGTTGGGTTCCACTGGGTTTCACCAACGAGTAGGACCCACAGAACACTAGGAGTCCTAGGGATAGTTACTAGAGGGTAGGACCAACTGGACCAACCAACCAAAATAGGCTAGGGACCTCGGACGAATTACATAATTATCTAAGCTAGGGACGCACGAAACGTGCGCACAATAGTTCTGAGATTTCCTGAGGTTTTCCCACTTTCCACGGTGCAGTCGGAAGTGGCAATGACTGGTGGAACTCAAAAAAATTGTCATTTTCAAGGGAAAGCATGTCAATGTCACAGTCAGCCTGGGGGTCTGGTTGTCATGTCATGTCAACCTGTCCCGTCGTCCTGTCATCTGTCTACAAGTACAGGTCCTGTCGGTCGGTCGGTCGGTCTCGGTGTTGTGTTGTTTCCTTCCTTGCCGAAAATAATTGCCGAAATTCCTCAAATCCTCATCGCTTTCATTCTAAACGTAGAATAATCGCTTCCTTTACTTCCTCCACAGTAAAATGAAAATGTTATAAATAAAAAAAATATAGTTTGTAGGTACGTAGAAAAAGAAAACATTTGTATTTGAATAATAAATTACTTTTACTTGAAGCGTTTTGTGTAAAAAGGTGTGTAAATAAACAAGTTTTATCTTAGCGGTAAGTTCTTGTTATTATAATTTGTTATTTATGTGATGCCTGCATTATATTTGCTTTATGCTATGCTCTTTATTTGCTAGGTGACTTTCTGTGCACTTCAGTTTTAACAGCGGTGGTGCACACCGACTCAGGTTCACGGATAACTTAGTGCAAGCAAGTTTTTATTCCCGCCATTATTTGATATTTATTGCAATGAAGAGAAAGTAAGTTCTGTTTGCAGCATTCGTACTTCAACTTATTTAAAAGATACCTAAGTACTAGTCTCTAAAAACATTGATTGGTACTTTCGATAAGTAGGTACCTACTAGAGATGATCACACACCGCCTCTAAATATCTATGCAAAACTTATAGTTTATTTATAAATGTTTAGTACTTTTCAAAGTAATCCCAGCGGTCCTACTGAATAAATGCTTTTTGACTTTTGACTTTGACTTTGCAAGTATGATTATGATTTCATGAGTAATCTGACTTAGTGCAAATATAGTTGAGCTTGGGCTTAGACTTGGACAATTGTCCTTGGGCTTAAAGAAAATAGGCTTTAAATCATTTGACGACCTCTGTAGCGCAGTGGGCGAAGGTCCGCTTGTGACGCAGTAGGTTGCGGGTTTGATCCCCGCCGCGGGACAAATGTTTGTATGATCTACAAATATTTGTCTCGGGTCTGGGTGTTTCTATATAAAATATGTATGTACAGTGTAACCTCCATGTAACGTCACTCGATTTAACGACAAACTCCATAAAGCAATGAAATTACTTGGCTTTGGTTGGTTTAGCTGGTTTTCCATACAGTGATACACTCTATATAGCATTACACCCACTCTCATTAACGACAACAATTGTAAAAACAAGTACCTTTTAAGTTGCTAAAATTAGTAAAATACCTGAAAACTGCGCAGCTGTGTACGTTCTTTTGTCACTTTAATAACCTAGCCCGTAACAAACTCGACTGTCGGCATCATGCTTACCGAACTTTATAAGAAATTCGTTTTTTTGTTTGCAAATTGGGATTGGTTGCATGTGTTGACTGTTGTTGACCATGACTACTATCCCAGATAATTATAATACTAGCTACTATGTAGTAGTCATGGATTATCTATTTAACGACCACTCTCTATAATGCCATAAAATAAAGAGTTTACACTGTATTTTTTTTTTTTTTTTTTTTTTTTATTCAACCCATCTCGTCCCACTGCTGGGCAAAGGTCTCCCCCAAACTCCTCCAATGGTCTCTATCCCCTGCCACGTTCCACCAATCATCCTCAAAGGCATCGATGTCATCTCGCCAACGTTTCCGAGGGCGACCTCTACGCCGCCGTCCTTCTGGCATCCATGGCGTGACTATGTGGGACCATTTTTCTTGGTCCATCCGGCTCACGTGACCCGCCCAATCCCACTTGAGCTTGGCGGTTTTCGCACCCACATCTGCAATGCCTGTCAGTGAACGTAGCATGGTGTTTCGCACTCGATCTACGCGCTTAAATCCGAGAATGCTACGCTCCATTGCTCTTTGACAAATCTTGAGTTTGGACTTCTGTGCTTCCGTCAGTGACCATGTTTGGGCACCGTAGGTTAGGACGGGCAAGATGCACATGTCGATAAGTTGGCGTTTAAGTGACAATGGTAGGTCGTACACTGTATTTACAAAAACAAAAGTATATAAGTAGTATATCAGTTATCCGGTTCCCATAGTACAAGCTTTGCTTAGTTTGGGGCTAGATGATGCTGTGTGAAATTGTCCAGCATTATTTTATTTATTTATTTATATATCCCAAGATATCCAGATTATTCACTATAGAGTAGGAGTGGGTAGATATGTTTATCTTTTTTACTCAAATATACATAAGCTTATCCAAATTTAGTAATTTAATGTGTATAATATTTCTTGCTCTATCAGTTTGCTCATTAATATTCATTAGTTTTTTAATTTCTATCATTTGGGCGTGAAAGGGTAACAAACAGACAGACAGAGTTACTTTCACATTTATAATTAAGTAGGGATATTATACGGTAGGTGTAGGCCTAAGAAAAGATGGATGAACTGTGTGAATGCGGATATGTTAGTGAAAGGAGTGAGTTCTGATATGACGAGTGATAGAGGGAAATGGAAGAAAGAAACATGTTGTGCCGACCCCACTTAGTGGGATAAGGGCAGGAAGAAGAAGAATTAAGTAGGGATATTGGTGTCGACCAAATCTATTTTCTAGTTAAGTTTCATTGCTCTAGGCTTAACGTGCTATGTGCTGCCAGCCAATTGCTCAGTAACAATTCAATTCAATTCATTTATTTATTGCGATAATGGGTACAACAAAGAGTCATGTCAAATTAAATAAAAATTACAGATCAGCCATTATCAACTTTTCAGCATGCAATATTTGTTAGTTACATAATCATAGAATAAACATTAACAGATATGCTTTATCTGTATTCATTGACATAGAACAAATTGATTAATTTAATAATTATTTCCAGGTTATACCCAGCCCGGCGTACGATGCGGCGTCACATATCCCGATTGTTGCGATTGCGCAACTTACTAATGCTGACTATTATAGTAATTTTACTGTACCTTATAAAGACATTGAACAGTATAGACCATGCAGAGAGTTTAAATTCAAAAGCGATCCAATCGTTACATGATGTAGAGTACAAGGAGTATTTTATACCGAAAAGTTTAAAGGTAAGTTATAGTTAGCAACATCAAGACATTAATATCAGCAAAAAAAAAAACTAAATAAATGCTGGACATTTCACACAGCATCATCTCATCACATCAGCCCCAAACTAAGCAAAACTTGTACTATGGGAACCAGATAGCTGATATACTACTAAAATACTTTTTGTTTGTAAATACATACATATTATACTTATAAACACCCAGACCCGAGATAAATATTCCTAACCCAACCTTCTGCGTCCCAAGCGGGCTTTCACCCACTGCGCCACAGAGGTCGTCAAATTATTATCAATACAAGTATACTTACCTACTATCAGTGCAATTAATTGTGTTCTTTGTTATCTTGATTTGTAGAGATGATACATTATTAAAGACTAAAACCCGACTGGATCTATGCAATCATGATTATTTTAAGGCACCGTCCTAATAGAACGCGACTAAGCGATAATCGCAAGTTCGCGCGATTTTCAATCGTACGAATCCGCGATCAAACATACTGATCCCACTCAGTTTTTTAGATTTAGTTTGTTAAAAAAAAAAGTAAGTTCGTATGAGTCAGTGGCTAACTCTGGTGACGGGAGTTTTTAGGCCGCCTTAAGGCCTCCGTCATGGCTTAACGACTTAAATAGCCGGGACCGACAATTTAACGTGCCCTCCGAAGCACGGAAGCGCTCAGATGAAAATGCCACTGGCGGTCACCCATCCACTTACAGACCGTTTCGAACGTTGCTTAACTTCGACGATCTATCAAGAACGACTAAGCAAGCACGACCACGAGCGCTTCACCGCTTCAGTTTGTTTAGATGTTTGGATATTTGGATGTTTGGATGTTTGTACCTATGTGTGTGTATCAATCACGCCTAAACCAGTGAACCGATCTGAATGAAACTTGGTATAGGCATAGATAAATAAATAATAAATAAATTACAACGCGGCGAAGCCGCGCGCAGAAGCTAGTATTAAATAAATTCGTTTATTTAGGGTATAATTTTAGTCTAGGTACTATGATGTCTGCAGTAGTTTAGAAACTAAAATTTTCGATTGATTTTAGAGATGGTCGCATCGCTAGCTCTCGCGTCTTAGCGAATCGCGTTCTATTAGGAAGACGACACAAAATATTAGAAGAAAATAGTTTAAGCCTATCCTATCTCATACAAGGTCCCCAGGCAATACATCATTCTGTTAAATGCAAGCTCAGGTGATCATGATACTGAAAACATCTAAATAATGATGGCCTAAGTAATTATTTTATAATCCTTTTGGTTTCAGAAAATAGACTGGCATGACTATAGACAGATAAACATGGAGAGGAAACGAGTGGGTGAGTAACTGATTAGAAACGTAGGATGTCATGATAATGCTTAATAACAATTTGGCGGCACCTCCTTTTTCCTCGTGATTTTTTCTAGGAAAAAAGAGGCGCAATTTAGAAAGTACTCCACTCAGCAGTACTTAATAAAATTTAGGTACGTGTTGAATTATTAAAGGGCGATGTATTTTGTTTATGATATCGTCTGGCGCGGACATGGCCCGAGCGTCTTCCTATTCCATTCAAATCAAATATTTTATTTCAGTAACTTAATCACCCATAAGTAAGGGACCTCCTTTTAAGTATGAAAATACCTATCAAATGTCATACTAAATGCATGGAAATAAAGCACAAATTAGAACACACTAGCTTCGGCGCGCGGCTTCGCCTGCGTGGTACCAACATTTTGAATAGCCTATATGCTATTCCAGGTCACTATCTACGCCTATTCCAAGTTTCATCCAAATCGGTTCACTGGTTTAGGCGTGATTGTTACACAAACATACAAACATCCAAATATCCAAACATACTCACAAACTTTCAGATTTATTATATTATATTAGGATAGGATAGGATTAGGACGTTGTCGTTGATCGGACGTCCGAATTTCCAAGCCTTAGTCGTTTGATAGATCTTCGAAGCTAAAGCAACGTCACTCTTCGCGATCATACCATTAAAGCGATTGTTATGTTAATGCTCCGTGCTTCGGAAGGCACGTTATATTTTTGGGCCCAGCTTTAGAGTCGTTATGCCATGATTGTGACCTTCAGACCTCAAAACTCCTTCGCCAAAGCGTCCTACAAACTCATATAAACTTCTTTTCATTCCACATATTCCAGGTATCGGCGAACAAGGTCTACCAGCAAGCTTACCAAAATCCGACGCCAAATTAGAAGAGGAATTATACTCAGTGAACGGTTTCAACGGAGCATTGAGCGATAAGATCCCTCTAAACCGTTCGTTGCCCGATATCAGACACCATCGATGTAAAGAAAAGTTGTACATAGAGTCACTGCCTACCGTCAGTGTTGTGGTGCCTTTTCACGACGAGCATTGGAGTACGTTGCTAAGGACGGCATATTCTGTGCTGTATAGATCACCGGAACATCTTATAAGGGAGATTTTGCTAGTTGATGATGCTAGTACCAAGGGTAAGTTTGTTTTAGCGTATTACGAAGGGGTTTTAAAGCAAGACTAAGGCGTGTCATATGCCTGTGTGCGTATGTTCTTACGGTATTTGGATTTTAGACTACCCGCATCTTCAAAGGATTTTCAACTCCTTAAGATGTATGTGTGCTAAAATATATATTCATGATCGTATTTCTTTTTCTTATTTGCATTGAAGTACCTAGCTCAAATTGACTTTTTCATGATGGTATCCTTGAGAAATTTCAATCTGATTCTAATATTCTGACTTACCTACATTTTTTTTATGATGAATGGGTCGGCTCTTAACGAAACATTAAACTGAAAGTTGTTAATGCCCATCACTTATCGTAATACCTGCTTACCGTAACCATTACAATATGTCCTTGAATTTAAATTTTGGTTCGATAAGGATTGGTTCAGTCGTTTTCTCTTTAAAATTATAGTAGGTAAAGCCAAAACGGCTAAAAATAAGTAAGTATAGCCGTTTTGGCCGAATGGGGTTGTACCTCGACTTTAAATCCGAAAGTCGTGGGTTGGATTCGAATGCTGGAAATTCTGGACTTTACACAGCCCACTATCTAGCTCCAAAGTAAGCAGAGCTTGTGTTATAAATGACTGATATACTACTTATATACTTTTCGTTTGTAAATACATACATATTATACATAGAAAACACCCAGACCCGAGACAAATATCTGTAGATTATACAAACATTTGTCCCGCGGCGGGGATCGAACCCGCAACCTTCTGCGTCGCAAGCGGACCTTCGCCCACACTAAAGAGGTCGTCGATAGAACCACAGAACATTACTCCTAGCAGATAAAACAACTGTACCTATTAAGAGTATAGTGTTACTAATCTCTTGTCCTCCTAACCTTGCTGCACCCTATTGTAATCATTGATACAGGTGCTAACAAGCTTATTATGTTATGTATTACCTTATTGTAATGTAATGTAGGTATTTTCTTTACTATAAATAACAGCACGTCAACATAATTTATTCAAAGAAAATGAAATAATTTATATAATGAACTAAGTTATCGTGACGATAGAAGTTATTCGTTTGATTTATAACACGAAATTTTCAGAAATAGTTCTTAAACTAACATTAATTTCTTTCGTTGTATTTGACCTTTATTTTTTAACCATCTTAATGTAGCTTTTCTACGTAAAGTTTTTTTTCTCCAAGTTTTATTTGCGATCAGTTTTTCAACTATGAGCAAATTGTTTGCGGGTGTAATGTCAGGCAGAGTTCACTCCTGGTTTTCCTCTCCAGTAGGCACTCTTCATTGGTTTAGTCACACATTTAGCTGCATGACATCTTTTCTTTTAAGTCGTCTCTTATACGTAGGGTTTGTGAGTTGCTGTGCTAGTTGGTTAGGATGGCATTTCGTTTTTCTTGATAGGTTTGAGCAGTGGTGCATCTCTTCAGCTACTGTGTTGACTTTAAGTATGTCATGCAGTTCCGTATTCTTTATGAACCAGGGTGCATTGGAGATATTTTTCAGGAGGCTATTTTGGAAGCGCTGAATGATGTTGACATTCTACGTAAAGTATGATAAGAATAATAAGGGCATATATTTATACCTACATTCTCGAGAAACATTTTTTGTAAAAGGGAAGTAGTCATTAGAGTTTTCCTACTAAGTTCATCAGGATAAAATTAGGCGGCCATTTTTCTAAATCATCACGAGCCTAATAAGTATTAAAGTAAATAGATTTGCGGATGCGATTGATTCAAACTCGTCACCTTACATTTCTTATCGCTTTCCGTGGCTTTGCCGAATAGCAAACAATTGGTTTGCATTTTATCGTAGTTTTTTACGAGTTTCAATTAATTAATGCATTTAGGTTCTTTGATCCCAGCCAGACTGCTCCTCGAGTTGTCTATTTCATTCTTTTAATCCTCGTCGCCACTGTTATATCTCTTGTTTTGTGATAGTAATTAATTGATACTCCAGTTTTACAAAAACAATACTTTTAATTAGTGCACATGTTCACAACAACCTAACCTCAAAAAGAGCGGGAGCGATGAGAGCTCACGTGTGACGTTGACAGCGTCACACGTGAGCTCTCATCGCCCCCGTATGTAACATGTAACGCCTTACATAGATGCAAACAGATGCAGATGCAAAAAAATGCCTATTTCTGTTTCCCGTAGCGAGAGACCAAAGATTACCACTGCTTATATCGTCACAAGACCTCCATGACTCTCCTCTATGAACTTAGATCAAAGTGCATTTTAGTCTAGTGCCTCATTATTATTAATTTTTATAATACACACTACACAGGCAGCTCTCGGAGCTGATGCGTGTATATCTTAGTCCTTGCCAGTGCGCTTTAATTATTTGTCCAGTCTATTCTTGAAAGAGTTCACTGAGGAGGCACTTATCACTGAGTCTGGTAACCATTCCCATAGTAATAGGAAGAGACCACAGGCTGAGATTAAGGCTGCGTTTCCAGCGATGTGCGAGAATGTGTTTGTTAAGAACCAATAGAATCACTGAGCTGAGCGAGGCTAGGTAAATAAAGTGATTCTATTGGCTCATCACTCGCAACACATCCTCGCACATCTCTGGTGGAAACGCAGCGTTACGCTTGCCTCATTCACTCAAGGCATTTTATTAAAATTAATGTAGTATATAAGCTTAGATCATAAAGACAGGATGAGCCTTTACCATGTATTTCTCCTCTGCCAAAATGTACACGATTCCGAATCATGGACGTCTTGTAGTATTGCGTACGTCATATACGAAATTTGCAAGAATGTGCGTAAAATGAGGGTGTATCATGTCATTTTTTATGCATAAGTGTGTGTAAAATGCGTTCGTATGCTCGTCCCCCGCAAAAACCGGCAGAAAATGTTGAAGGAGGAATTGTTGCAATAACTCTTATACTTATTTCTTTTCAGATTTCCTTAAAACAAAGCTAGATGAATACCTAGCGAAGCACATGCCGAAAGTCCGTGTGATCCGCCTGCCAACTCGTTGTGGCCTCATCACCGCGCGATTGGCTGGCGCCCACCAGGCTACAGGGGATGTTCTGTTGTTCCTGGACTCGCATACCGAGGCTAATGTCAACTGGCTGCCTCCACTGCTAGGTCGGTGTATGTATCGCTTATATCTAGCTGTATGTTTCAAAATCCACAGGTTTGGTTTCATTACCCATTTTGTTCATTACCCAGTATGCTGGGTAATTCATACTTCAGTGGAACCGGAACGCATCCGCGACAAAACCATTCGGCTGTTCAACCGACCGCAACTAATCTTTAGGAGCCGTATTCCGTATTTCCCACCATGATTTCTGACTTCGAGGACCAATTTTTCGGTTTGGGATACTTGGTCCTAGGTTAGAACCGTGTTTCAACGTTTGGGAAATTGGCCCTTGAACTCACAAATCGTGGTGGAAAGCATCCGAATATTCATCAAACGAACGAAAAAAAGAACGCGAGTACGTTCCGCTGAAGTAGGGACGAGTCTCAGTGCAGATAATTTTAATACTGTATCCATCTAAGTATCTATAGGTTAGCGTGGTATGGGCACGCAATGCGGAGGGATGAAACTCTTGAAACTAAAAGGGTAATGGAAATGAATGTGGATGGATATGTGAGTAGAGGTAGACCTAAGAAATAGATGGATTGTGTGAAAGAAGATATGGGTAAGAAAGGAGTGGATATGGAGATGACGAGTGATAGAGGAGAGTGGAGAAATAGAACATGTTGTGCCGACCCCGCATGAGCGGAATAAGGGCAGGCCAATCTAAGTATCCAATTTTACCTGACCCTATTTTCTTGAGCTCTTTATATTTTTCATCTGCAAGAATTCCACCTCCAAGAATACCTATCTAATAATATTACATATACAATGGACACTCTTCCTCTCACACCCTCCTGGAGTTCTCGATTGCGTTCGATCGAGGAGCTGGTAACAACACGTATAAAAATGATTGCATGTGATTTCTGTCGAGTGTCCCGGGTATGCTCCTGGGTCCATTTTATTCAGATTACCTGAAGCTAGTTTTATAACTGTTCCCTTTCCCCACAGAACCGATAGCCTTAGACCATCGGACAGTGGTATGTCCGTTTATTGACGTAGTGGCATATGACACGTTTGAATACCGAGCGCAGGATGAAGGCGCGAGGGGAGCTTTCGACTGGGAGTTCTTCTACAAGCGACTGCCTGTGCTGCCCAAGGATAAAGCTAATATGCCTGAACCTTTCGAGTGAGTATTGTATTATCACGTGATTTCGTCTGCATTGAATGCTGGTATCTCGGTTCCCTATACAAACTTTTATGACTTTTTTAAGACTAGCGCTCCCGCGGTCCCTAGAGATTTTTCCGTGATAAAAAGTAGCCTATGTCCTTCCTTAAGATACAACCTTTAACCATGCAAATTTTCAGCCTAATCTGTTCAGTGGTTTGGGCGTGAAAAGGTAACAATAACAAACTGACAGACATACAGATAGAGTTACTTTTACATTTATAATATTAGTATGGGTTCCACAATCATAGGTTTTATAAAAAAAGTAGCCTATGTTTTTTACTATATGCCATCTTTATCCATGCCAAATTTTATCGAAATCAGCCCAGCGGTTTAGGCGTGAAATGTACACAGAAGTACACAGACCGACAGACAGAGTTACTTCCACATTTCTTAGTAAGGATTATAAGTATGCACTAGCGGGCCCAGACATCAGAATAAAAGATAAACTGAAACACTGAGAACAAAAAAAGCACTAAATGAGTAAAAATCCAATAGTAGTCGCGTGTTTTTTAAAGGTTTAAATGAGCTGCTTACTTTAGAGCTAGATGATGCTGTTTGATTATTTATGATTTATTTAAATTGCAGGAGTCCAGTAATGGCGGGCGGTTTATTCGCGATCTCGCGAGCTTTCTTCTGGGAGCTCGGAGGATACGACCCCGGGTTAGATATCTGGGGCGGGGAGCAGTATGAACTCAGTTTTAAGGTGATAACAAAATCGAATATACAAGGTGTTTAAGAAGACGTTACGGAATCCGGTGGGCCAACTCATAATAGTTATCAGAAAAAGTATTAAAAACAAAAAATATATAGAAAGAAAGAAGAAAGAAAGAAAGAAAAAATATTTATTTGCAACAGCAATAAGTACCAAAAACCAGAAAAAACACAATAACTAAAGATGACATAGAAACAAAAATAAAATAAAAAGAAAAATATGTTATGAGTGTCTCGCAATCGTTTAAGTGTGTTGTGCTGCTGCAAATTGGTTTCCGACTCAGCATTATGTTGTGTTGGACAGTCGAAACCATACAACGCAACGCTGGTCTTCCGTCGGAACCAGCAGAGAGAGTCACGCACGGGTTAAAATAGAGTGTACAATAATTAATAAAAAAACACTGTAAATAAAATGTAAGAGTAGGGTATACCATAATAATATATAAACTCTGTAAAAATAAAATATACCTAGTTATAACTATAAAGAATTAATATGAGTACCTCCAAAGTTACTTTGACAAGCACACAAAAATAGAGAGGTAGAGCGTAGCAGAGAATCAGCAGGTAGAACCAAAAACTGTAGCCAAATAAGAATGCCACAAAATAAGTCGTTATATTATTATCCTATTAGAGCGGGACTATGTAAAAATGAATAGGTAGGATACTTATGCAGGGAAAACAGAGTGCGTAAAACACAGACAAAAGTAAAAAATAAATTATATACCTATTATAAAATAGAGATCTCACATCTGAGATCTTCATGCTCTTTTTGACAGTCAATAAGAAACATTTTTAGTTTAAATTTAAAAGAATAAACGCTTTGTAGGTTTCTTATTGGCGGAGGGATATTGTTCCAGCATTTAGTTGCTGCGTACCTAAAACTGCCCCTGAAAGCTGCCGAGTGGTGACGATGGGTAGCTAACTGCTTAGAGCACTTACGAAGTGACCTTTTACTGGTGATCCAAGTGAGTTTCTCAAAGAGGTATGCGGGAGTTTTATGTTTCACCACACCGAAAAGTAGACTCGCAAGATGAAGTTTTCGCCGCGCTTTCATCTTTAAAATTGATTTATGGTTTAAGAAAGGAGTTACATGAGTTCTAGGTGGAATTTTGAAGCAAAAACGAGCGCAAGCATTTTGTACCCTCTGTATCAAACGCTTCGTTCGACTAAGCAACCGCGGGCCAGTCACTGTATCCACATAATTAAGTTTCGATAGCACTAGGGACTCAACTAGTTGGATACGTAGTTCTTCACTAAGGTATGGTCTGATGTTATAGAGAACTTTAAGTTTATAAAAACATGATCGTACAGAGTCAGTAATATGTTTCTCAAACTTTAAGCCAACGTCCATAACGAGTCCTAAGTTCCGTGCAATGTAAACTCGTTCTATAGGCTCACCCAATAGCCTGATGTCCATTAAAGACGGAAGACTATCAAGTTTATGCTTAGTACCAATAGCCATATACTTGGTTTTCAAAGGGTTTAAAACCAAACTATTGTGACGCGACCACTCGGCAATTCGAGTTATAGATTTTTTTTATGACCGACGAGTATCACCGGTTTCCAGATTGACGTCGACTTCTGGAACACCCTGTATTTATTTATACAAGGTTTAGACAAATATGACTAAAACTAACTGCATCTCGCGGCTTCGCTCACGTAGAACCAACGTTTTAACCCCTTTTCGCCCCCTTTAGAGGTAGAATTTCCAAAATTCCTTAGTGATCCTCTGCATCATCGAGAAAATTACCTTCCAAGTTTCATGTTTCTACGATTTAAGTAGGAGTTCAGTCTGTAGGTTGATTTATTAGTAAAAGTAAGTTCGTATGAGTCAGTGGCCAAACCTGGTGACGGAGTTTTTAGGTCGCCTTAAGGCCTTCATCATGGCTTAACGACTTAATAGCCGGGATCGATAATTGACCGTGCCTTCCGAAGCGCTTAGTTGAAAATGGCGGTCACCCATCCCCTTACTGACCGTGTAGAACGTTATTTAACTTCGACGATCTATCAAGAACGACTGAGCAAGATAGCGCTTCCGCTAGTTATCAGTCATTCACCAAAGCTTATAAGAAAACTAGCAAACCCGGCAAACTCCGTTTCGCCAAGAGATGGCGCTGTATGTGAAAAAAGATTTTCCCGCTTTTATGTTGAAATTTTTCCTTAATTTTCTTTGCTATAAACCTCACGGAGCCCGATACCTTTCCAACGAATGCAAAACCGTGGAAATCGGTTCGTGCGTTCCGGAGTTATAGCTTCAGGAAGGAAAACCCGACTTATTTTTGTATAGTAGATTATAGAAGACAGCGAAATTAATTGTATTAGTCAATGGCATTTGTATTAATTTGTGTGCAGATATGGCAGTGTGGCGGAAGGATGTTGGACGCGCCATGTTCCCGCGTGGGGCACATCTACCGCAAGTTCGCGCCCTTCCCCAACCCCGGCCATGGAGACTTCGTTGGCAAAGTCATTATTTTAATTACCTTATTTAAATACCTACGTACTGTGCTTTGACGAATCGACTTCGTTGCCTCTTAACAACAGGCAGAGTGAAGTCAAATGCTGACCTATTTACAAAAAAAAAAAAAGTGGGTACTCTTTAAAATGTTTATCTCTTAAATCCCGAGGGAATTCTTGTATAATTTGCCTGTATGTTGTCCTACAACCTTCTCTATCTCTATCCCATTCAAATCGGTTGAGCCATTCCAGAGATATAGTCTGGACCTGATTTTTTTAAATTTTTTTAGGTATTAGGGTGATAGGGAATAGTTCCTCTTTAACTGAGGATGAGATGTTCTGCCGACCACGCATAAATAGGATAACGACAGTCAGAAAAAATTACATACATACCAATTATGTTTTCGGACAGGCAGCATTATTGTCTAACTTGAAATACATTCCCATTTATCATCCCAATTGAGCTCAACCAATCACATCACACAATACGAAAAAGATGTATTTTGTCATCATAATACGTCATTTTGTATGGAAGTAAAAGTTGGGTGTGGCAGAATAAACATCAGAGTAGAGTGAATGCTGTTGAAATGAGAGCGTTGCGTAGTATGTGTGGGGTAACGTTGAATGATAGAGTGAGAAATAGTGTGATAAGGGAACAGTGTGGAGTGAAAGAAGATGTAGTGTTAAGGATCGAGAAAGGTATGTTAAGATGGTGGCATGTAGAGAGGATGGATGACAATCGTTTGACAAAGCAAGTGTATGAGGCGAGTGTGCATGGGACAGCTGGAAGGGGAAGGCCTAGGCGAACCTTCTTGGATCAAATTGGCGACATTTTGGAGATGGCCAGGTCAAAAGTACGCTAAACCGACGAGCATGTATGAAGAATGTAATGAGAGTGAATGAGGCGAAAGTTGTGTGTCAGGATCGTAGTGACTGGAGATCCGTGGTCTCTGCCTACCCCTTTGGGAAAGAGGCGTGACTTTATGTATGTATGTATGTATGTAATACGTCATTTTCGTATTGTGTGATTGGTTGAGCTCAATTGGGATGATAAATGGGAATGGATTCCAAGTTAGATATCCAAAAAAAAAAGCAAATAAAGCAATAAAGCTGAGTGTTTTACCAGTTTGATCTCACTTAAAGCTTTGAAAATTACATAAAGTCACGCCTCTTTCCCAAAGGGGTAGGCAGAGACCACGGATCTCCACTCGCTACGATCCTGACACACAACTTTCGCCTCATTCACTCTCATTACATTCTTCACACATGCTCGTCGGTTTAGGGTACTTTTGACCTGGTCCTTCTCCAAAATGTCGCTTTTAAAATTAACTGATTCTAATCCATATGTATAAAATCATCCTTTTTAATTCCAGAACTACAGACGCGTAGCGGAAGTATGGATGGATGAATACGCAGAGTATCTGTACAAACGTCGGCCGCACTACAGAAATATAGACACGGGAGATATCTCCGTGCAACTCGCGTTGAGGGACAAACTCAAGTGCAAGAGCTTCAAATGGTTCATGACTCAGGTTTGTGCAAGATTTAAAAAAAAAAACAGTGGCACTCCAGTAGAGCCGACAGAAGTGAAAACTTAAAAAAAAGTGCTAATGTTTCTGTCCTACTGGGACTTGAGCTCGGGGGCTATCTCACTCAGAG
This sequence comes from Epirrhoe alternata, assembly GCA_963565295.1. NCBI lineage: Eukaryota > Metazoa > Arthropoda > Insecta > Lepidoptera > Geometridae > Epirrhoe > Epirrhoe alternata. Next base: position 1,385,515 of record OY751381.1, on the reverse strand, counting down.
GCGGAGCTCTGTTCGATCATTCTGACCATACGTAAGAGATAGTGTCGGTAACAGTCACGTGACTCGCGACTCGAGTTTGATAGTTTTTCCCATCTCAAAAACGCCCATTTTTACAATATACTTAGGACACTATGTTGTATCTACGTATGCTATAGTTTGTATTAATAAAGTGATATGATTTATTTTCAGATTGCCTTCGATTTAACTGCAAAATATCCACCGGTTGAACTCGAACCATTTGCAGAGGGACGGGTAAGTTTAAAAAATACAAAAATTAATACGAGCTAAATATACAAATATCAATGTTGATGTGATAGGTTAACATCGTCATTATAGTGACGAGTTTGACGATCTTTTTACCATGACTGTTGAGTTTGATGACAATTGAACGACTCTGTAACCTCTGAGTTTGATGACAATTGAAGTCCAGGCTAAGTTTCAAATGTCAAAATGTAACCGATGTCAAAAGTTTAGTTTAGTTACACAATACCAGGACTTTCTCTCAATGGTGTATATGTCATGCACCGAAAGTAAATTAGTTATGTATTTAATATCAATATTAAATTAATGTCTACCGCGCCTCGGGGATACAGTCGTGACCCTGTTTTTTTTATATTAAATTAATGTAATATTTGTTTCAGATCCGACCGGTATCGTTCAACAAGTACTGTATAGACGCACATCACGGCTCACAAATGGACGCGCTCACTCTAACTCGCTGCGATCACAAGGGCGGGGAGATAGACTTCATAATATCCTGGCATAAGGATATCAAGTAAATATAATCTACATATTATATCGCATAATTTTAACTTTCAGATTTATTATTACTACTAGCTACTGCGCACGGCTTCGCCCGCTTGGTACCAATATTTTGAATAGCCTTTATGCTATTCCAGGTCACTATCTAAGCCTATTCCAAGTTTCATCCAAATCGGTTCACTGGTTTAGGCGTGATTAAAATACAAACATCTAAACATCCAAACATCTACCTCTGGTAGCGCAGTGGGTGAAAGCCCGCTTGGGACGCAGAAGGTTGCGGGTTCGATCCCCGCGGCGGGACCAATGTTTGTATGATCTACAAATATTTGTATCGGGTCTGGGTGTTTCTATGTATAATATGTATGTATTTACAAACAAAAAGTATATAAGTAGTATATCAGTCATCTTAGTACCCATATCACAATCTCTGCTTACTTTGGGGGCTAGATGATGCTGTGTGAAAAAAAAAGAGTCGAAATACTTATACTTTTCTAAAAAAAAACTCACAAAATTTAAGCTTTATTATGTGAGTGGGATGAGTGGAATTATTGGGGTACAGCCAAATATTTTTTAATTATTGGAAATGCCTCTGACTTCACCCTTAAGCCTCGCTTACACACTTACCAAACCCTGCTACCAATAAATTTACAATTTTTACAATATATGTTATGTGTGTTCATATGTTATGTGACTACTAGTTTTATTGTGTGGGTTCCTAGTTTGAATAATTATTTATTAGGATTAATGTATTTATATATTATAGTTATTCGTACATAGTAGGTATATATTTATTTATTTGTTTTTATAAACATATTTTATTTACACCGCCTTTTTGCCTTCCTTTAATCCAGTTCATCCTAAGGTTGTCTGGAAGAAATCGCTCACAGCGATAAGACCGCCCATTGTACTTCGCTTTAAATGTTTTCTTGTATCTTTGTTTGTATTTTGTAATGTCCATGTGGTGTACAGTAAAGTATTTTCTATCTATCTATCTATATGTTTATTTTCAGAACTAAAGACAGGAATCAATGCTGGGATCTGCCAGATTCGTCGCCTAAGAGCTCGATACTGCTGTACGGCTGCCATTTAGGCGGAGGCAACCAGCTGTGGAGGTATAATCCGGTAAGAACTAATAATTATCATAATTATTATGAGACTAGCTGCGCTCTCGGTCCCTCGGGATTTTTTCGGGATAAAAAGTAGCCTAAGTTCCGTGGTTTGGGCGTGAAAAGGTAACAAACAAACAGAGAGACAGACAGACTGAGTTAGTATGGAAGTATGTATATACACAAGTGTTATTTCAATGAACCCACGACAATCTTTGGCAATGCTCTCTCAAACTTCATTAGCCTAGCTCTCTTTTGATTCATTTTAAATTTTCATCGTGTTCTTCCACTTGGATCTATCAACCGTCATCTCAAGATTATTTTTCAACGTATGTTTTCTCACTGCTGGGCGAAGGTCTCGCAAGTCTTTCAAATCATCTCCATTTATACATCTTAAATATTTAATTGTATTACCTACTTTGATTTTTAGGATCACAAAAGATCTTAGACAAAGTCCACCGCGCCTCGGCGATACAGTCATGATTTTTAGGATTCCGAACCCAAATGGTAAAACGGGACCCTATTACTAAGACTTCGCTGTCGGTCTGTCTGTCGACTCGCACTGGGCCGGTTTTTATGATTACATTTGTCTGTTTCAGGAGACGCAACAAATAATCCACGGGCACAGCGATAACTGCGTAGAGATGGACGCTAATACTAGAACAGTTTACATCAACAAATGTACCGGACTCGACAACCAGAGGTGGACTATAGATCATATCCACAAGAGTATGATGGATAAGTGGGATATGGAGAGAGATAGAGTCATTGAGCCTGTTGAAGATGTCGATGAGTAATCAAGGTAACAAATCTGTTCAATGAATAAGAATTTTTCTGGCGACGACGTAGAGGCCACACGACTGAAGTCTTATAGCGAAGGAAGGAAGGATTTTTCCAAATTGGAATTTGGATCCCTGGAGTGATGAATACGGTGGATTTTTTTTTTTTTTTTTCTTTAACCTACGATTGGAGAGAGTTGGGGGAGACCTTTGCCCAGCAGTGGGACAACATAGGAATATATTTACTCATAATAAATAGTTATATTTCATCTGCCGAAGTAAGCAGAGTTTGTGTTATGGAAACCACACTATACATAGACATTTATTTATTTGCCACTCAAGCACACACAAAATACAGTAAAAAAATGAGAAGAAAAAATAAAAAAATACGACAAAAACATTTTTATTCCTATAAATATTTGTACACCCCCTGCCATACCTTCAATATGTTCGTTTCTTTCCATCCAAAGGTTGTCTGGAAGAAATCGCTTCTAAGCGATAAGACCGCCCATTGTACATTGTCTCGTTCGGTTCTATTGGTTCATATGTGCATGTTTTATAATTATTGTGTACAATACGACCGACGACCTGACGACCTCTGTGGCGCAGTGGGTGAAAGCCCGCTTGGGACGCAGAAGGTTGCGGTTTCGATCCCCGCCGCGGGATAAATGTTTGTATGATCTGCAAATATTTATCTCGGGTCTGGGTGTTTCTATGTATAATATGTACAAACAAAAAGTATATAAGTAGTATATCAGTTATCTGGTTCCCATAGTACAAGCTTTGCTTAGTTTGGGGCTAGATGATGCTGTGTGAAATGTCCAGCATTATTTATTTAATAAAGAGTTTTTCATTCATTCATTCGTTCAAAAACACAAAGCCTGTCATGTATGCTACAGCAGCAAAAAGGCTTCGACTCAGCGTAATGGCTCGCCACAACGAACAGCGAGGCGAAAACTAGCGGTCAGTCAATAGACCATGTGAGGATATATATGTGGAGTGTTGTGTTGGATACTAATATTATAAAGAGGAAAGATTTGTTTGTTTGAATTGAATAGGCTCCGAAACTACTGGACCGATTTGAAAAATTCTTTCACCATTAGAATCTTGCATTATCCCTGATGAACATAGGCTATATTTTATCCCGGGAAAGTGAAGTTTTCCCGAGGGAAAGCGGGTAACACCGCGACGTACAGCTAGTGTATAATATAACTAGAAATTGACTATGAAACCTTGCTTCTATAAAAAGATGATGTCATTTTGTAAGATTTTCGAAGGGATGAGTGTTATGTCAGACTAAATTGAGCCTTCATGTGTCATTATAAGGTTCAATATCTCATTGCAATTCGCGTAGTACTTATATCTATCCGTCCGATTTAATTCTAAACTTATTTTATACTTAGTCTAGTTAATCTTTACTACTGGGTTTTTCTATGTATGTCCAATGATAAAGCTGTGGCGAGTAGCTAATTAATATCTAGAAAAAATATGAGATAGTTAAGGAAGTCTAAAACATAAACAAAATTGAATTGAATTGAATACTCCTATTACTAATAAACGTTGCATAAAACATTGGCCGAGCGGTAAGGCACTCCGGCGTTTGGACGATCTTCTGATAGTTGCGGGTTCGAATCCCGCCGGAATCGAACATTTTGATAAGACTTTTCATTTCTCAACGTTGCATAAAGTTATGTACTTAATGCATAAACTAAAAATTTGTATAGTTATTCTTAGGTTATGCATTACATAACTTTATGCAACGTTTATTAGTAATAGGGTATGTTTTCTATACAAATAGTTCTGCTTACCTAATGGTAAGCAAATAATTTAGGCAAGGAAATATTTTGACAGTAATCTGTCAAAATATAAATTATTTGTGGTCATAATATTGTCTAAATTAACTATTTAAGAATTTATTATTTGTTGTAGCAATCAATTAAGTTTTTTGAAGTGAAAACTTCTTCAGGCGCGTTGGGCAGTTTTGAGATGAGAACAAATTCTTGGATTCGTCTCGAAAAGCTCACGCGCGATTCACATGACTGACAACGGGTTATTTGTCAAGTTTAGAACCGTAAGTTTTCACTTCTGCCGTTCTTGTTAAATGTTAATGTATTTTTTAATTAAATTATTTATCTATTCCAATGTGACATATCATTAGTTTTATTACATGTTAATACTTGTAAAATTGGGCATGTTGAAGTTTGTTGTAGAATATATTGTTTTTATAACTTTGAAAACTCTTTTACTGTTATTTTCCTTAGAAACTATCTAATGCAATCCTAATTAAAAGCAAAAGTGCGTTTATGAACATTTTTAGCTCGTAAGCCGATGTCATTCGGCGAGCGTCGCCCTTACTAAAGGTGCATTTACACGGTGCGAATTTTCGTATGATTTGCTAAGTCCCGCCCATTGAACTTGCCGACGAGTGTCGCGCAAACTATTACAAATCGCATACGATGAGCACATGGAAAATTGCCGTGCGATACGATATCGTATGGGTTGAAATCGCATTAAATGCACCTTAAGACTTACCCTGCGTCTTACGTGGGCGATCTGAGACGCGAACGCTAGGCGGCGCGGGAAACAACAAACTGTCGATTTACTATTGAAGTGTCTTACGTTACGTGATGAAGAGTGGCGTAGGTGTGACAGGGACGGTGGGATGGGGCCTGCTCGCACGCTGCGTTGCTATTTGAACTCTTTACTGATTATGCACTCCTATGCCCCAAACCGTGTTTGTTGCCCTGATTCTTCACGGTATTGTCGCGAAGGAACACGAGTAAAATCACTTAGTTGTAACACGTTTCAAAGTGATCCCAGCGGTCCACTGAATAAATGCTTTTTGACTGACTATTTTTTGTCTTGATTATTTTGTATAAAAATTGCAAAACAATTTAAAATTAAAGTTGTAACGGGGCTAGACACGACTACTCAGTTTCGAGGTCCGGAACTCCGGACTCCGGGGGGAAGGGAAATTAATAAATAATGTCTTCTTATTAAGTAATGAGTCAGTGGCTAACTCTGGTGACGGAGTTTTTAGGCCGCCTTAAGGCCTCCGTCATGGCTTAACGACTTAAAATAGCCGGGACCGACAATTTAACGTGCCCTCCGAAGCACGGAAGCGCTCAGATGAAAATGCCACTGGCGGTGGCGGTCACCCATCCACTTACAGACCGTTTCGAACGTTGCTTAACTTGTTATTGAAACTGATCGTCGCGTCGGCCGGAGTCGCTGCCAATTCAATATGCATTGAGACTTTGATTAAAGCATTATGTACCAATCTTATTTATTTACTTATTTGGGTATCAAGGTAGTGAATAAAACAAACAAATGATTTTATGTTTTTATTACATATTCCAATAGAATACTTTCTATACTTCATTATTGTACATGCTTACATTGGGCATTAGCACGCACTCAACCCTATACGAGGTGTGTCTACACACAGCTGGCCTATCATCGTATCTACACAAATAAATAATACTTAAATTCACCAACATAATCAATTTATTCATTTTGATCGAAACATACCTTTTTTATGAAAAACAGTGGGAATTAGTCACCAAAAACTGTTTAAATGCATCAGTAATAAGAATGTTTAGAAAGTTCCTTTGTGAATGTGTTGTTTGGTGCATATCTTTACGTAAATAATTCTCGTGTTTCTCACATAGGTCACAGATTTGTTTGAGAATTGGATTGTGTTGGTGAATTTCAGGCTAAATGCATACCGAGGAAATGAGTTTAAAGATAAATGCTCGTTTGTGAAGAACGCGACATGAAAGCCTCTAAAAAGTCTAGAAGCTGATCTATGGAGATATGAGTGGCCGTACTAAGGCGAGCTAACACTACCACCGTTTGGTGTTTGACTGGAGGCGACAGCCCCTACTCCGCCTTATAATTCATTTACTCTAATTACCTTACCGGTTTACATTATAAATAATTCAAGCGGCGTAAAGATATGTACAATATTTTTACAGATTACATAATTAAGTACCTATTTACAAATTAGAATTCTTTATACATCATAAAAAAGATAACTATACCGCTCTAGATATCACCGCGAAATCATAAACTACATTCACATTAGATATATATTATTATATTAATTTTAAATTAAAAATACACCTTAATATTACTAAATAAGGATAAGACGTATTAAATTACATGTATTGCTTCGTTTAGTCACATTTTGCAAAAATATCACCTTCAAGGGTCATCGAGCGGGCGCCCGTGGAGTTCATTGTTTAAAATTTCCCTTCTCTATTCACTTTAGTAAAAAATATCTTCCACGTATCACCTGTCACTCAGTCACTATCATTAAATTAGTACCTCTAACACAGAATAGACACCACAATTTAAATGATACACATTCATGGACATATACTATAAAATATCTACTTTTTATTAGTTAATTACAAATTCTTCTCGCTGACTTATCATTTGAAAAGAGTTTAATACATAGTGGTAGCTGCGTTAATCCTGTGCCCCGGAATTTTGTGCTTTTTCTTCAATTGTGCTCTGATTTTCTTACATCAATCCTTTTCCAAACCAGCTTAGACGCCATTTTGTATCGTCGTCTATTTCTCACCACTGAAGTTAGAGCGAGAGAGCGAAACAAAATGGCGGCTACGTTACATATGAATAACGGTTTGAAATTCAAACTAGCTTACATTGATTGTACGCAGCCACACAAAGGACATACACACAAAAATTCAGTCTCTAGAAAACATAGAATAATGATAACTCAGCGAAAAGTTCACCTAATCGATTACCTAGAGTTCGATTATTGCACAACACATGCTGAAGTACGTATAGACGTTTCATGTATATCTTTGTTCTGGGCTATGTCACACCAGACATGATCATGATTAAAAAAAAACAGATGAAAAATAACAAATTCTATTGAAGTGCAAATACTGTATTACTGATAAATTGAATGGAGACTAGACGTTTCTTGAAGATTAGGCTTGGTGTGACAAGGACCTACGTAACGAGGCCGCTCTACTTTACGGGGTTATATTATATCTCTAAATAGGACTCTGGCGCATTAAACAAGCTACTCAATACACGAATAACAATGGGGAAGAATCTAAGGATATAAAACAATATAAAATTATTGCTTACAAGGTATAGTATTGCGAAGTAAAAAGACCTTAGGTCTAACATTAAAAAAGGAACAACTATAATAAAATATCATTACTTCATTATTTACAAATACCTAAATAAATTATGGATAGAACAAAATATTTGGCTAAAACTTGATAGGAATACATGTTGGTGATGATGATAAATCATACAAATTCTACGTGATTTAAGTATAGGATAACTAGTATAGGATTAATAAAAATAGTAAAAAGTTCATTACAAAATAATAATATCATGTTGAGATTAAAAATTGTGATCGCATTGAGTATTTTGGGTTTCATTTTGTTCATTATTATGCTTCGTTTGTTTTATTATTAAATTATTAAGCTTCACATTATGACTCGTTACCCTGTCGTGAGATTCGAGCATGATCCGAGATTCATTTCAGTCTAACAAAGTGAGGATAACTAAATAAGCATCAAAATGGCTTTTAAAAGCGATCTAAGGTTCACAACTTCTTTGTCCTTACTCTAACCTTTCGCATTTCAGTCCTAGAAAAACTTAGTAATACCGATCACAAGAGCCGAAATCTCAGTCCTATAAAAAATAATTTCGAATCCGCCATGTTGGATTCAAGATGGCGTAATGGCACGTTTGGAGAGTCACGAGCGGTGTCGCGCGCGGCCGCTGCGTCTCCGTTTTCTTCTTCCGTCGCGGACGAACACAATGTTAGCGGGGTCGTCGGCTAGTTGGGGATATTTGGAGACTGAGTGGACATCTCTTGCGGCCCAGCCATCTACTATACCGTGTGAGATGAGTTCTTCTTTCTCTTCCTCTGTCCAAGCACCCCGGCCTTCCCATCCAGCGGCTACTAGTGCCTTTTCTCTCTCCCACGCTCGTGCCGCCGCTCGCTTGTGAGCGTGCTTGAGGAGTTTGATACGTTCTTGCGCGGGGTCCACGCCGTAGCGGAGAACTATCACGGCCTGAGCCGAGCCCTTGCCCACTGCGTGCACGCGGACCTGGAAATATAGGGTTGTTTAGATGGGGATAGATTCGTATTCTATGATGTGGATTTTTGGCTTTCCGGTAGATCGCTTTAAGAAACAAGTCGAAGAAACTTACCTCAGAACCCTGATCATTGGTCTCATCCTGAGAAACATTAAACTTCCCGGTCAGCCGTCGCAACTCCTCCATATCGTCTCGAATCTTCAGAGTATTATCCTTGACGAAATAGAAGACATCCTGGTCATGGATACTGAAGTGAACATCCAGAAAGTAAGAATTATTGAAGACTGTTGTGATAACATCTTCGACGACGCTGTTAGCACCATCTGCGACGCTTATGAAGGCTTTTCCATCTACTCGGGAGATCAAAACTCCTTCGCCGAAAACTCCGCGTTTGTAAGACACTCGGGGTAAGAGGTTGCGGGTGATAGGTTCCATTTTCAGAAGGGGAGTTGGCACGAAGTCTATGTCGGAGAGTTTGTCGTTGACCTGTGGAGAAGAATTACTATTAATATCCAAAAATTCAAACATAAAGATAGCCACCATGTACGGTTAGACTAGTCAAAGAACTATAAATACTATGAAGTAAATGTTTGAACCTGGACAACTTAAGTGGAGCTTGTAAACAAGAAAATGGAATAGAAGAGGTCAGTTAGGAACTAAAATGTACTATTGAAGTACAAATCCATTGCAGTAAATTGAGTATCTATAGAAAGAGGCAGATTAAGAGTGAGAGAAAGAAGTAAAGTCAAAATGAACATTATCTCACCTTCTCAATGATGCAGTGGAGTCCAGACATAACACCAAAGTCCGGCGCCAACTGAGCTGTGGTCACCGAAGTCTTCGGCTGGAAGATCATATCCGTGATGTACTTGGAGCCCATCATCTTATCCATATCGTATCCGTACAGCTGAAGCCAGCTACTCAAGCTAGTCATGTATGGAACATTCTGGTTCCTGTTTATAGGGTCGTTGTTCTTGAAACGGTAGATAAATATGTCTGTGGGAAGACTGAGTTTGGTAGCGAGATGTTCCCAACTTGGCGTCATCCATTGCCCAACCACAGGGTCGTATAACCTGTTTTCTAAGTAGATCAAGTTCGTATTGTAATCTAAAATGCCTCCATGGAAATCTATAGGCACGTAGAAGCTAGGATTAGTGTCTTTGACGAACTTTCCGAATGGACTGCGCTTGATTTCTTTTACAATCTCTCCGTTGACATCGAAAACGACTAATGGAGAACCGTTGTGGTCTGTTGCAACGTAGAAACGCTGGTCTTCTGTTTCAATACAAGTAAGGTAGTCTCTCTGGTCGTAAAGGAAGCGGACGGTCTTCTCTGTCTTCGTATGATGCATGTGCGTTATCAGATTAGGCGTTTGAGGGTTCGTGTAGAAGAATTGAGTCACGTTTCCTTTGTCGTCCTTCCAGGCTACCAGTCTGCTTCTATCGTCGTAGTAATACCACATTTGGAACTTGTCCCGTTCGAATGCATGGACGAATTGGCCTCGGGAGTTGTATCTGTATTTCTGTTCACCTCGACGGATCACAAAGCCTCTGCCATCATAGCTGCTGAATTCTAGTTCTCCGTATTGGACCACTCTATCTCCGATATCATAGCCGAGGTACCTTTTCTCTCCTTGCTCGATAACTCCGATGACGTTACCGTTCTCATCGTAATTGTACTTCCAGTCGTCTTCAGATCCGATAACTTCCATCAGATGACCGTCATAGTTGTAACTGATGCGTGCTACAGAAGAAGTATCACCGATCATCATGCGTTTGGACCTGATTCTGTTCCTGACGTCATATTCGAGTTCCAGTCTGAATACGTCGAAGGCTTTTATGTTTATGAGAACTGTCTTTATTCTTCCATGGTCGTCGTAGTCGATGATGGTGAAGTATTGTTTGCTTGTATCTTGCATGACGGAACGGTTGAAGGTGTTTCTATAGATTCTCAGATCGCTGACAGCTTCAAGTATTCCTAGATTCTGGTTGTATTTGAGGCGAAGTTGCGGCATTTCTTTGCTATTGATGTTTACATCGATTGTCGAAAGCCGCGCGTTGCCGTCGTATTGATACTTGAAATGAGCGTTGTTCAGACCACTCTTCGAATTGAACTTCATCTTCTCGTCTTTCAGAATACCAGCGTGATACTTATAGTCTTGTTTCAATTCATAATCAGAGTCGGTGACTTCCACATTCTTGACAAGATGTGTGTTTTCGTGGTAGGCATATCGAATAGCAGATGCTCCAGCTAAGATGGTTTCTAACTTCCCGGTGCTTTCGTAAACGTAGAGAATCTTGCCTGATTGGTGCGGGAAGATCTTTGCCAAAATATGGCCATCATCGTTGTACAGAATTTCGTAAGGATGACGGTTCATTGGAGAGAAGTATTGGTACTTGAAGTATCCGAGAGAGGTCATGAGAGCGAATGTGTGGATGTGACCTCGAGGGGTTGTTAGGTTTTGAAGTGCACCAGAGTCATCGTAATCTAGAAGATAGTCACTACCTCTTGGCGTGGTCACTTTAAGAGGTAAACTTGTGAACATATCTCTGAAGGAATATGCGAGAGATGAACCATCTCCATAACGGATCTCGTGTAATCTTCCTGCTCTATCGAAGCCATAGGTTTCGTTCAAATCTCCCCAACTCCATCTCGTGAGTCTGTTGAATCTGTCATATTCTAGCTCAACTTCAGCGAATATGTCGTTCCTCGGTCCCCATTTGACCGGTCGGGCTGTTCTATCGTAAGTAACATTAAGGAGTTCAACTTTATCGTCCATAAATACAGCAACTGTCGACGTATCTCTGTCGTATTCAAGAGTCAGAAGGTTTTCACCGTTCACTCGTAATTTGCGGCCGATCTGGGCGACTGCCTTGCTGCTCTTTCCTTTATTCGATAGCAGTCTTCGAAGGAAGTATCTCCATTCAAATCTGTTGGCTAGATCACCACCGACTTCAGTTCTCTGTTTCGCTGGTACGGGGTAACTTTCTCCTAAGATCGGGTCGATTTCGGAGAGGATCGTGTAAGGTACAGTGTCGGTGGAGATGACGTGGCCCCAAGGCATGCTTGAAGAAATGCTTCCGTCAGTCGAAATTATCGTTTTCTTCTCAGCCTCTCCCACTTTAGTGTTCACAGAAGATCCTTTGATCAAAATCGATATAGGTTTTCTGTTGTTTTCGCTGACTTTAACTGTAGCCCCTTTCACACTGAGATCGAATGTCAGGGTAATAATTCTTCCTGTAGGAGTAACCGCAGATGTGAGTCTGCCGAACTCATCATATTTGTAAATGTAGCTTCTACCAGTGCTGTCGTATTTAGCTTTGAGTAGACCAGTAGTGCCGTGGTAGTCGAAAGTCATGTTGAAGTTATCTGGTGTTCTGAGTTCCTGCAGCATTTTCATTCTGGACATCTTCAGTCTGCATTTCTGGCCTTTAGTGTTCTCGATAGAGTTGACCAAGCTGGAGTAGTCACGGAGTAAGAAGACTTTGTTACCGGCTGCGTCGGTTACTGTACTCAGTTTTCCATTACTGGTATTGACTGTATAGGTAAAAACATAGTTATTTTCTCCAGTCAGAATGTTCTTAGTCATGACGTGTTGGCCGAATCTGTTGAAGATGTACGTTTCTTGTGTATCAGGGGAGTAGATTGTGTATTCTCTAGCTCCACTGGCATCTGGAATGCTTGCCATGACTGAACGGATTCTGTAGTTTGCTTGATCAGCAATATGGACGATACCATCTGGGCTGACGATAACTGCTGAAATTGTATTGAATTTGGAGTTAGAAGCCAAGAAGTGATCGGCTTCGAAGCAATCGCAACCTCTTTCTAAGCAGTTGCACTTCGATTCTGCTCCAGCGTACAATGAAATCTTTCCATCAGTGGTTATGAGTCTCACTCTGTTGATTCGTTGGGAGTCGCTTTCAGCCACATAAAGGTCACCGGCTGCGCCAAAAGCGATGCTTTGCGGCATCACTAGAGTCGCGTACGTTGCCAATTCCATGTCATACCCAGTCAACGGTGAAGGGCAGTGTAATGGTCTTCCAGCGATCACTTTAACTCTTCCATCAGGAGCCATTTGTAAAATCATGTGATCATCGATGATATGCAGACTGTTGTCTAAAGGATTGATTGCTAATTCCGTGGGCCATCGCAAATGTACTTCTTCAACGCTTAGAGTACCTTCACAAGGGATGGGTTTCCAATGCGCTCTGTGCATATGGTTTCCGATGACAGTTGTGATAATGCCATCTCTGTCTACCATTCGGATGTTAGTTCCATCAGCAAAGTATAGCACATTATCACTAGAAACGGCTACTCCCTTAGGATAGGCTAGTTTTGCGTCGCGAGCTAAAGCTCCGTCTCCACAATGGGCTTCGTCTCCAGGAAGACATCGTTCCCCAGAACCAACAATAGTTTCCCAGTTGTGTTCTGGGTCGCTGAAGTCCTCTGTGTTCCGTACTTTGATGATCTGGTGCGATTCTGGGTCGGAGATGTAGAGGGTGCCGTCGAGAGGAGATAGGGCCATGTGGTAGCGGTAGGATACTCGGGTGGCGCTGAAAAAAAAAATAAAAGATTTTAATTTACAACAGATTATGATTTGGACTAACAAATATACATGTGAGTTTCAATATTCATGTTATTAGAACTGACTTCTTCAGGAAATTGTTAAATGGACGCATCACTCTGGATTTTAGCCCATATCTTGTAACATTAACCAGGATAAAGATTTTTAAAGTGATATTTTAATTTAAATAGTCTTAAAATGAGTATTTTGTTAGATGGACATACAATATTGTATGGCTTAAGCTTGGATTCTTCTACATAGGGTAAAGTCATATTATAGATGATGATGATAAATCTACTCACTTGAGTTTGACCACAGTCCTAACAGTGCCGTCAGTACTGATCTTCCGAACGAGGTTGAAGTCTCCCACAAAGATGGAACCGTCAGGCGCCGCGGCCAACGCTACCGGGGCTAACAAACGTTGTTTGCTGGCTGTGCCTGGAGAGAAAATGTAAGTAGCTTGTACAATAGTCTACGAATCGTAGCAAATTACGTAGCAGAGCGTAGCTGTGCTACGAGATGCCAAAAAAAAAATCAAACAAAAAAATGTTTTACACAGCGTCATCTGCAATGCTTGTGTAGGATTAGAGATATTTTACTCAATTTCGTCATGTACCTACTGTATATGACGAAATTGGCAACGCACATGAAATTCTAGAGAACGTCTACCGTGCCTTCGTGATACAGTCGTGACCATGTTTCGTTTTAATTGGCAATATTGCGAGACACTTTGTTTCATACAAATAAATACCAAATGCATAACATCAACAATAGATATAATCTTACCATAGCATTCAGTTCCGCACTCAAGCTCCCTCTGTCGTCCATCTCCCATCGCTGTAATGATGAGTCTTGGCTTGTGTTTCAGGTAGATGTTAGCTCCGTCTCCCTTTTGTAGAATACCTGGCAAATACACAATGTTTTGGCAAATTTACTCAAGGTTTTCTACAGTAAGTAAAAATACAAATTTTAAAACTGAAAGATAATGGCAAACTAATACGCCAGGAGAATTTGCAGGATTTTATTTTATAGTCTGTGTAAAGATTTATGATTACGTGTTAGGAGTGGGCATCAACCCTGAATCCAAGGTTGATGAGTGATAGAGTTGAGGTGCGGGCCTCACTAGCGTGAGATAAGGGGGAATGATGATGGTGATTTTGTGATCTATAAAAAGTAAGTAAAGTGGTCAATTCTGGTCTGGCAATGGAGACATTCAGGCCAAATTAAATGTAGAACTTCAACATTTACAAGTATCAAAAACCCACCTTCATGGAAATTATAACGATGATGTATATCCAGATTCCATCCGCCCACATCAGAAATACTCATATCATGACCACTCAGTTTCGTCGTCTGAACGTTCCATATAATATCCTTACAGTCTGTGTATTGATAACCCACTTTCACCAACGCCGTTGTCACTCCATACACCCTTTGTCTGTACACGTTCAATCTGTTCCATGGGTATGTAAACTTGATGACTGGATCTGCTTCGAAGGTCTTCTCGAAGAGGATGCCTTCGATGGTGATGCGGAGGTGGATGAGAGCCAGGGTTGGAGGAACCTTCTCAGGAGTGAGCTGGAGTTGGATGGTTGAGAGGTAGCCAGCGCCGCGGGAGCTGTGGTAGACCAGGTTCAGACCTGTTCCAGGGATCTGTAAGCTTTCTTGCACCACCTGGAAGCAGAATTAAAGTTGTAGATGGATGCTCACTCAGTAATAAAAAATACAATTAAGCAGAAGTTGTTCTCAATCCACGCACTGGAAATCGCAGCAGAGGACGGCCCCCCACGAGATGGATCTTGTAAAGGTTGCTGGGAGCCGTTGGGTGCAGGCTGCACCAGATCGATCGCTGTGGAAATCTATGGGGGGGCCTATATTCAGCCGTGGACGTTAGATGGCTGAGATTATGATGATGATGTTCTCAATCTTAGGTTTAAGAGCAGTGTACAATTTCATCTCCAAGTGCGTCTGACTTAATTTTGACACTCTTCATAAGATCCAAGCCAATGACAACAACCAGGCTAGAGAAATCATGATAATAAAGTAAAGTAAAGTATTTCTGAGGAACCCCAGAGCGCACCAAGTAGGTATACTTGGATCCACTTCTACGACACTTAGCCCACATTTTGAAATAGGGCAACAGACCAGTGACTCGGCAAGTTTTGCTTTCGCCTGATAGTCGGCTGAAGGAGGACCTGTTAAGGAGGTAATACATACCTGTGACTCAGCAAGTATGGCACTCTTATCAGGACAGGCTCCTTGGAAGCCATGTTTCCACGTGGCTAACACCACCGGCTTCATAGCATCATAGTCGTGAGCGAGGCACGCCTGTGGAGGACCCAGGCCGAGCTTCTCATCCGCTGTCGTCATCACCACCTCATCGATAATCACCACCTGGAAATGCATATTACTTATGATGTCTAGGTACAAATTATTTGATATTTTTGCTAAAATAGTTAAACATATTCTTGCTATTTGACATATAGTAAGTGTAACTGATGATATTGTGGCGGTAGCAGGAAGGCAATGGATTCGACTAGCGCAGGATCGGAAGGAGTGGCGTGAAAATGAGGAGGCCTATACTCGGCAGTGGGTGATAGGCTGATTAGATAAATAGAAGTGTAACAGTCTTAGAGACACATGGTTTTTGCTCTTGAAAATCTCTGTGTAAACCTGTGCTGGGTATACCCAGGTCACGGTAGACAATCGCTCAGATAAAGTGACAGTTTACAAACCTTCGTATCAGAACACTAACTGGTAAACAGGTTCCCTCACGTTATTTTCTTTGCGTTCAATAAGATGTATACACTCCATAATGTTTCAACCCATGTACAGGTCAACATGTCCAACAATGTTCTGGTATTTTTATTGATTTCGCCACTAGTTCAATGTGAAATCAATTTCCGCTTTTTGTTTTTAACCTACATCTATTAGTTTTAGTGTGATATTAATTTTAAAAGTGTGTACTCGGTATCAATAATGCCAGCAGGAACTTATCCATTGACACAAAACGTCACCACCGATAATGGTAGGTACCATCTCACCGTATTCCACACAACACCTACGTAAAAAAGCCCAAGAGCTAGTAATACTCCTAGCTTTAACTACTTCAGCCAATACTATTAATTATTCACAATTATTCGCAGGTACGATTAAATGCCTCGAGTACCTAAATCAGCGGGAAATAAAGTTTTGAACGTAATAATTGACTCGTAAAAAGTGTAATGCCACTTTAATCGCTGGTTTGCATGTCTCGACTCGCAAAAAACTTTAAATTGCTTCATATGGAGTTTAGTGAAGTCGTTCCGTTATAAAAGGCTACGCCGTAGACTTTGGCGTAGACCTTCGTAGCGGTTTCGTAGCATTAGGCCTTTTTCAGACATCGACTTTTCTGAAGTAGGCGGGGAGATTGAAGTTTTACAGACTGACACGTACCGACTATACCGTAAAGCCATGACGAAAACTTGGATCATAAAAAACTTAATTATCTTAAATTTCAGGTACCTTACAATGAAATATGTAATAAAAAGACACACTTTTTCAAAGCTTTGGGATCTTGTACTGGATAAAAATGGATAATTCATGAGATTTTATGAGCGTGTATAAAATACGTATTAACGAGTTTTCTTCATTTTAGTGTAGTATTTTATTCGCATACTTTTCAACTTAAATTTATCTACTGCCATAATAATTTTGATAGGGAAGGAAGAAAAACCCTATAGTTTCATAATAATAATGACTACACTCAGTTCAGATAATGATTACAAAATAATTCTTACGCTATTTTGGCAAAGATTTTGTTCAAAATCTCACCTCGATTGCAGCAAAATGTAAATGTGTAGATGTAGATTCAAGATAACGTACAAGATAACTTATTTACATGAAGGTAACGAACATGACGGAGTTGCGAACTTATAGACTTGTTACGTTCGACCTTTGTAACTTCAACAAGTTTGTGACCCAGATTATGTAAGCATACTATATTATGTAACACAGGGATACAGTGTTAAATAACTGCTCTAAAATTTAAACAGAACTACAAGTACAAGGAATTGTATTTTGTACCTACTATTAGGTCTTAGGCAAGCCTTCTCCAACCGAAAAATGGCATCGATTCTGTTGTCCACTAATAAAACTTGGGAACGAAAAAATACCACATTCTTATTTCGTTTACACTCAAGACCATTCATAGAATGTCTCGATAACGAGCAACGATATCTACAGTAATAATATTATAAAGAGGAAAGATTTGTATGTTTATTTGAATTGAATAGGCTCCGAAACTACTGGACCGATTTGAAAAATTCTTTCACCTTTAGAATCAATCTTACATTATCCCTGATGAACATAGGCTATATTTTATCCCGGGAAAGTGAAGTTTTCCCGAGAGACCGGGGGTAACACCGCGACGGACAGCTAGTCTATTTATAAAATACTAGCTGTCCGCCGCGGTGTTACCCGCAATCCCTCAAGAAAACTTCCATTCCCTGGGATAAAATATAGCCTATGTTCATCGGGGATAATGTGGGATTCTATTGGTGGAAGAATTTCAAATCGGTGCAGTAGTTTCGGAGTCTATTCATTTCAAACAAACAAACAAATCTTTCCTCTTTATAATATTAGTATAGAAATACCAAGTGTGTCTCGATTTTGATGGATTCTAATCCCGGTAATGTTTTTAAAATTGTGTTTTTGCACTCACCTCATTCCATGGAACGAAGACGACCTGCGAAGATCTCTTGAACGGTGACCGTCCAAAGTGCAACGTCACAGCGCCTCCGCCGTTCACCAACAAATCGAACCATCCATCTTCCCGCGTCAAAGTGAACCCTTCCAGAGGAGTCGAGGTCGAGACTCGAACCCCGACCAACCCAGAGCCCAGTGATGTGACCACGCGACCGCGGATGACGGCCGAACGACTGGAAATTATGGTGATGATTGTAGAAGATACTTGGGGAAATGATGATGAAAATGATGATGAGTCTAATCTCAATGATTTCAAATCTTTCTAAAATTTTCAAAAACTTCAAAGTTAATTGTTTTAAGTTTGTGAATTCGAATTACTAAGAACTAGTGGACTATTGTGAATCGATACTTTTCTAATTTAGATTCTACTTCAACCAGAATCAGTTCAAGTGAACTACATTAGTTATCTCCTTAATGTTGGTGAACATATAAGTGACATAAATACACAATATACATAAAAAGCGAACACAATTTCACAGGACACAATAGGTAAACACACAAATCACGGGCATGCACACATATAAACATAAATGCCAATATAATATAATGCAGTCTAAGTTTAAACCAAGGAGCATATCCTGCACAAATCTTACCTAGTATTGAAGTGGTTCCAAAACATACTGCGCAGCGTAAGAAAACCGAGAGAAATGACACATAATGAGTTAATATCCTTAGTATTGTTAATTTAGAAAAAAGAAACGACAAAGTTAAATCATTAGATTTAGATTTACTCTCCAAAATGAAAACGATTAGTGCTGACTCAGCAGAATCCTACTCTATTGTTACTTATAACATCGATTGTGGAATCGATCTTTTTGTCGATTATTCTATAGTCTATGGAATTTAGAGTAGGGTTCGATAGTTGCACGATTATCGTTTTGTAGAGTAAACTTGTCGGAACATGCAAGTGCCAATCGTTTCTTTATTATTTCGTGTAAGAAAATAAGAATAAGCAACGTGTTACAACTTCCATTAAATAAAACATTAGGATTGACTGGGGCACAACATTGCATATTTATATAACAGATATTGTTAATATTTCAATTGTAGATTATATTCAATTTGGTACACGATTCGTTAAATCTTGGTATAATTTATCCAATCAACTGAATAAGTTTGAATAAATTATTTTTCACAACTGTGGACATTATAACAACAAGCAAAGATATTAAAATTCGAATAATTTGCTCTTCAACCAATCCGATACACAATTAACATTTTCATGGAAATAATTCTGACTTCTGTAAGATTATTATGTTTAAAGAATCGTATACCATCAAGTAAACAAGTTACACACAACATCGAACACAAAAACCCACCTTTCATTGAAAGTCTCCTGTTTGGCGTAGTTTTGTAGACTACCCTCATCGATGAGGAACTTCATGCGTTCGAAAAAGGAGGCGGTAATCGCAGGAGGTTGTTTTCTAAGGAGAATGTCTATGGGTTTTGGGGAAGAGACGCAGAGTTGACTGCCTTTGCAGGCGACGCTTTGGCAGCATTCTGGATCCTCGCAGTCTACAAGGCCGTCTGTGGATTTTGTATGTGGTTAGAGAGATTTCTTAGCTAAACAGTCATGGTTGATTTGACTTATTTTGTAAGTCTGTCTACCTTTTTAGTCAAAGTCAAAACTACAGTGTCTTGGAACCAAGGAATGATCAATACGAACTCTACAGTAAGTTAACGAGGAGATGCAATTATTACAGGGTTTGTAAACCCCGTCATCTTCTAAGTTAAGGATTGATGACGGATACATCCCTCTCCACGTAGATTAGGTATTTATGTGTACCTATCTTATCATGTCAAGTATTTATGCTTGTTTAAGATCTTCACGATATTGGTCGCGAAGAAACAGGAGTAGATACACCTAGTTTTAAGACTATTCAAAGTGATCCCAGCGGTCCTATTGAATAAATAATTGATGACTTGGTATCTGAAATGGTTTTTTGTAATTTTTTTTATATTTTTTATAGTGCTAATCCACACTTTGTATTTCATTATGAAATAAAAAGTCTTATCAAAATTTTGGATTCCGACGGGATTCGAACCCGCATCGATCAGACGATCCTCCTAAAGCCGGAGTGCCTTACCGCTCGGCCACAGAACCCTAGTTGTCGACATCCAAATCTTTGATAGTTTAGAAGACCCACCTTTATCATTATCCTTGGCATCATCACAGATCTGTTCCTTGAGCGTGGTGCAGTCGGGTCCGTCCCAGCCGTCGAAGCACTTGCACTCCCAGCGGCCGTCGGCCGCCACCCGGCAGCCGCCGTGCCCGGCGCAGGCGCGCGGGCAGCCTGCAGTTACACAAGTTACTTGATTCTAAATTTATGTGTGACTACAATTTTTGTAGTGTTCTTCTTAAGATTATATAAGAAATCTCAAGAAATCTTAATCTGAGTTCTGTAAAATCTGGGGGGATAGAAGGGTTTAAAGTGCAACTAAAAAGACAGGTTCCGCTCTTGCACTGTTCTTGATTTGCAACCACACAATGCGTAAATTTGTTACGTATTCGTACTTCCACAAGATGAAACATACCTTCCAGAATTTCTCCTCGTAAAAGCACTAGGAATACTAAGTATAGTGCCCGGTGGACCGGTGGCCAAAAGAGGAACTAACGAATTTAATACTAAGTTAAATTTTTCTGCCAACACCAAATGCGATAACAGCGTCTCTCACCGGTCCATATAATATTGTGGTTACACAGCAGAATGTACATACCATCGAGCGCGCAATTGGTTCAATATGAGTAAAAGGATAGTAGAGTATGGACATACCTTCAAGTGTGCAATGCTTCCCATTCCACCCCGAGACGCACAGACACGTGCCGTTCTTGCACTGGCCGTGCTCCGCGCAGCGCGCGTCGCACAGGCGCGCGCCGCACGCCGGCCCGGCCCAGCCCGCCGCGCACGCGCACGCCGCGCCCACGCAGCGCCCGTGCGGACCGCACTCCAGGTCGCACACCTCTGGAATACCATTATGCCTTGCTACCGTTTACTGTCTCATGAAGAACAACATAACACATCTGGAGTCAGAGAGATCACCATGTTAAACTTGGAACCGTTTACTGCTGGCGCAAAAATCTTCTAGAATTGGGAAACGCAGAAGATTGCGGAGTGTGGGAAACGGGGGAGGCCTTCGCTCAGAATTTGGACTGAATTAGGCTATGCAAAAGAAAATTTGTATAAAAATACGAAGCAATTCAACCTAGACCTGTATCATTTATAGCTCTAGATTAATGGTAGCATGAATTTATATACCAAAAAGGTCCCACAATGAAATGTTTAAAATTGCAAAGAACAACATTGCTTCTAGATAATAGTCCAGTAAAATAGAAACACATTCATTTTTTTAAATATCACATTAAATAAAAATAACTTACCCTTAGAACAGTCTTCTCCCGACCACCTCGCGTGACAGCTACAGGTCTGCGTATCCACATCAAACGTCCCATGTCCGGAGCAATCCGGCAGACACTGTAACGCGTCCTTATCCATCGTCGCACAGTCCAGACCCTTCCATCCCTTCTTGCACACACAGGTTCCCTCGATGCAGAACCCATGACCGGAACAGGTTGGATGAGGACAGTCGACATCAGCACAGAATTTCCCCTTATAACCCCTGACGCAGGAACATTTTCCGTTGACGCAGTGCCCGTGGCCGTTGCAGTCGGGGACTTCGCATTCGTCGTGACGCAAGGAACACTCCTTGCCCTTCCAACCTGGGTTGCATTGGCATTCGCCGTTTATGTATTCCCCACGCTGGCTGCAGAGTACTGGGCATACGCCTGGAAGAGTTTTGATTTCTTTAATTTTTGTTGTAAGAATATATGAATGTCTTTTTGATTAAAATACTGAAAAGGTGACTGACATTTTGTATGGAAATAGTAACATTGAACATTGCAAATCTTGTAAATCCACTTACTTTTGCTGCAATCGTCGCCTCCGAAGCCAGGCTGGCACTGACAATGTCCCATCAAGCACTCGCCCTTGCCGGAACATCCATTGGGACAGTTATGAGTCATCTCCTCAGCCACCATGGCTATGAAGGTGATCTCCTGAGGGTCGCCATCATCGTTGTAAAGCGAGAGGAACCAGTGGCCTTGCTCCATGTAGTGAGTTACTTCTTTCTTCACAGACGGCTAGAAATTCAAATAGTTTGAATAACGCAAATTGGTTTTGTTTTCATATAACTTCTGAGAAACTAATTGAATGTGGAGAAAATGAAAGAAAACAGTTTTAACTTCTGATGCCTTTATTTAGCGACCTCTACTAAGTATGTTTTCAGAAAATGAGAATGCTTTTCAAACTCAATTCGTAAGACTTGTGAGAAATTATTTCTTGAAATAATAGTTTCTGAATATGAATACTTACATGTGAAGACCTGGTAGTTCTCGCTTTGAATCCACTCAAAACTTCCAAGAAATGGTACTGCGTGTGGGTAGGCAATGCGTTTCGCCTTGCGTATACCCCTATCGAGGCTCCTCTAGGGATCATGTAGTCGAATTTCACGTACGACGCCTGAGATTGATAGAACTGCATGTTCCAGTAACTATATGGAGGGATTTCTTTTGATAATTTTTCACCTAAAGTAATTTGTTTGAACGTCGTCCCGTCTGGGGGAAACGACTGGGCGGGGAATGTCCGGGCACCTACGAAACACAAGTTTATTCAATATTTCATCGTCAGCTTTATAAAATAAATTTCATGCGATAATGTGATGAAAATACTACATAGAAGGCAGGTATATTCGCAGAAACTGGTGAATACTAAAAACTCAACTGAAACTGAAAAACATTACGACATTCAATAAAACTACGAAACTTCTAAGTAATAAAATTCTTAATACTTTGAATAACATCACCATAATGTTCCCTAAGCACATGCAACTAAAGACCCCACCGAAAGATATCCCAGTTTAATAAGCATGCAAATTAGTAAGGTTAAGTTGGAAGTTCGGTGATCACGGAAACCCTATCCGTTGATGGTTGTCGTGACGGTTAGTAAGTTATCTCTGATCGTATTCAAATCGACCTCACCTTCCAATATAAGAATGGGTGGAGGTTCAACCTTTGGGCAAACACATGCCACTTCTGTTGTGGATGGTACTTCAGTATCTGTTTCAGTTGTGAAATCAGTCGTTGAAGTTAAACCATCAGTAGTATAAATGATAGCATCAGTTGTGGAAAATATTTCTTCAGTGGTCGATAACATATCCGTTGTTGATGATATTTCAGTATCAGACATATCTGTATTTATTCCGGTACTTTCTGTAATCCGTATTGTCTTTGATACATCTTTAGTAACAGCAGATTCGGTTGAAGTATCTGTGTAGTCATCATAAAAGTCATCTGTTGTATTGGTGTTGCAAATCGGACAAGCGCACTCGCACGTTCCTCCCCAATCTTCAGTGTTCATTTCTCTGTTCGTCTTTGCGGTTCCTTCTAGAGTAACTGGCTTATTGAAATTAGAAGGTTGAGTTGGCTCGACGTCCATTGGAGTAATTTTGACAGTTGGGATCTCATTTGTATCTCCTAAAGTCGGTACTGTCAAGGTTAAAGAGTATATCGGTTTATACGCTGAATTTTCAGCGTCATCAGATGATATGGTGAGGTTAATCAACACGTGTTTAGCGTTATTCGGTTCAGTAGTTTTCAATTCAGGCGCGTTTGTAGACTTTTCATCAAGAGATACAGTAGTTGTTTCAGTGGTTGGTTTATTTGTAGTTGTGTTTGCAGGATTAATATTAGTCACAATCGGTGTCGGTGTTGTCACAACATGCTCAGGCTGTGTGACATATTTATTGGTTGTGAAAAGTGTTAAGTGCTCAGTGGGTTTGCTAGTTACAGGTAAATTGGTTGTGATTGGTTCAGTAGTCATGAATGGCGGTGCGATAGTAGTATGAACTTTAGTGGTACTCTTTTCACTCTCGTATTGAAATTTCTTGAGGTTACTATCTGGTACTTCCGCATCTTTGAGACTTATATGTAGCTCTTCATTAATTTTGTTGAGTCTTGTTAGTAATTTTAAATACTGAAGTTTTTGAGCGCCATACGAGTAGATCGATGGGAAGGAATCGCCTTGCATATCTTCAGGCTCGTAGGCGATATTAGATTTTTCCGTTTTTGTTGATTCTTTAACAGTCTCTGGTACTTCAAGCGGTGATTCCACACGTGGTTTTATGTTAGTCACTTTTTCAGTTACAATACTTTCTGTTATTTCACCCTTTTTAGTAGTTGATGTTAGTTCTGGATCTTTTTCAGTGGTCACAACTGCAGTTTCCACAACTTCTTTTGCCGCTGTACTCTCAAGCTTTGTTAGATCACCAGTATTAGGCACACCGTCGCTTGCCAGAGAAGCGTTAGAACCCTGTTCGATGACTCCGGAAGCCGACGCCACACCATGCGCTAAGCTTACATCGACAGACGGCGTAGTGATTTCATGCAGTTCTACAGTGATAGGCTCCAAAGAAGAGATAGGAACAGAAGTATTAGAAGCATGCCCATCTACGTCTACACTTCTACGACGACGTGAGTGGGTCTCATTACCTGTGGTGGCCAGCGAGCTCTGGTGCGGTCTCGCCAGCGACTTGTTCGACTCGAGAGTCGTTGCTTTCGATGCTGGGAACAATTCCGTTGACTCGCCAACTAGTACTGTACACGCTTTTGAGTTTTGATATGACCAGTTGACGAAGTATGACGCTGTGGACAACGAAAATAAGTTATTTATGGTAAGTTTAAGAGATTAATTGATATTCAAATTTGTCCTAGTTTAGAATGAATTCAGCGACTAGTCAAGCCTAACGATCCTTCTGGGAGTTTGTATCTGTCTAACTTGGAGTTAAAACAAACAAATTAATTATGATCGTCTGGAGACTTTCTGTGCAGACTGAAATAATATCACGATTACGTTTTATTTGTAAGAAATTATTACAATCGTGTTGTTTTCAGACAACTTTATCGAAACCTTAAAGTTATTTTTAATCTCAAATATTTGATTGGTTTTCGATGAATTCAGAATTATTCGTATACTTCGGTTGAGGAATGCAATGAAACGTTTTTTTGTCTATAGAATTGGCTCCGTAACAACTCGTAACAACTCACCGGACATATAGGACGCGATCGCTAAGAGTAGAACGAAGAGTAATATGAAGACTATGGCGGTGCACTTCCAAGAGCACCTCGAAGAGAGTCCTTTCCTGAAGTGAAACCTCGAGGCAGCTGGAGGGAAGTGCGAGGAGCGGAGGTTGTTCCTCACAGGAAGAACGGGCACGGGTGCGCCGAAGGCGGGGTGCGACCTCTCCCCTCGGTCCATCCTCTCTAAGGTACTCTTATCTTTCCCCGGACTACTGCACGATGAGTTCGACTTGTAGTCCATGGATGGATTCTTTTGGATGTCCCCTGAAACGAGATTGGATTAGCATTTTGTTGTTTGTTTGGAAGATGATGTTGCTTGTTTCCCCAGTGTTTAGTTGCATGATCTCGCTCTTATTATTATTGGGTGATAGACAAAACTTCTTGCACGAAACATTTTGAGTATTAACTATTATTTTATGCCACCGTCCTCATCGGTTAATTATTAACCTGTCCATCCAAAGATTACTTGGAAGAGATCTCTTTAAGCGATAAGGTCGCCCATTACTACACAAAATTTAAATAATATATTTTTTTATTGTTTTACTTCCTTCTATGGTGTGCAATAAAGCAATAATCTATTCTATAAAGTAATATTTTCCTACGCATACCTTGTCTTTCCTGAAGCACCGTACCATAACCAGGAGTTGCTGAGTCTTGGTCCGTCGGCGATGTCTTTTGATGTAGCTAAATTAATTCTATTTCATCAGCAACAGCTGAGATTGAGCCAGGTAGTCCAAAGTAAAAAGGGTCTAACATTCACCTGAAGGCACATAAAAGTTGCCCGAAGGTGTGCGCACGAGGCACGAGGGCTCGAAGTCTCCCAGGTCGGCGGGGTTCCCCGTAATGCGGCCGTTCAGCCGAGACATGGTTGGGTTCCGCGGTGGCACATCAGGTGGAAGACGGGATCCTTCCAGCAGACAACCTGAGAACAAAAGGAAACGCGGCTTAATAATCATCATTTACGAAGAAAAGGTAAGAAAAGTATTCGCAGTAAATCTTCATCAAAATATTTGATCGAGTACAATATGAACTGCCAACAATCGAAATAGGAATCGCTTGATTTCACCCGCCGGAGCTTTTAAGCTAAAATTAACTAAACCAAGTACGAAGCTAACAGTCTATAAATTGTTATCAAAAGCATTATTTGCAAAGTTAAAGGCTTTTACGAAATTAATCAGCCCACGGCCGCGGTCCCGGCGAGCATTAGAACAGGGAAAAATTTAATTAATTCTATCCACGAAAATTTACAAGTCTAAATTCAATTAAGAGCGAATATTGGCTGCCGTAATGGCCGTAAACAAATAGCCGACGGAGCGGCCATGCAATGCAAATGGATCAAAGATCGCGTGTTTCGGTAGTTTCTCATAAAGGAAATATATTAGATGGCGGGCATCGCTCAAACCGCGGGGCGCGCCTCTCCCGCTAATACAAGCTAATGGAAAATCGAAGTATTATCTGTCCTCCCCTCGGCTCTTATCAGGCCTTATAACAACTTCTGATCCTCGACAAATTTTAAGGATTTCTCGAAGCGTTAATTAATTTATTGTACAGCCCGATGTAGCCGCAAGAAAACTCAATTAATTTTAAAAGGGTTTTTGTGTTGTTTTTTTCTTCGCTATCGAATCTCCCCCCTCCATGAGCTCACGAAAGAAAATGGCGAAGTTGCCGATAATATCGTCAGGCCCTTTGTGGTCGCGCCCTTTGAGAACCATTCTACTCGTAGTAATTAGAGATTAATGAATTTATTCGAGCGTTTCACTACCTTTACCTACGAGACGGCAAGGCGCAATTATTTATTTGTTTATAGAAAGCTATACCTATGGGAGAACCACCGTTGTTAATAATATTAGCGAACAGTTTTATGTTACAGAGTTGCAAATATCTAATATCAATGATTTAGTGAATTACCATGTAAACCATTAACGTTTCCAAAGTGCAAAACTTGATGTATTTATCTTAGAACAACAGAGAAGCGTAAGTCAATACCAATTCAAAGATATCCAAAGAAAGTTGTGCAACTTTTTAATACGAAACTATCCGATGTCAAAGGACTGCTCGGCATAAAGTAGCGGGTGTCGGGAGCCGCCATTGAAAAACTGAATCACCAAATCCCTCGCCTAATTTAAGAGGACAAGCGTAGTCATTAATACACACGTCAGTCGTCGTGCTACTACAAAATGTGGGCCATTTATATCTCGTTCTCGGCGCTGGGAATTATGGTAATCGGAGCAGTCGTCCTTTGTCTGTAATGGTGGGTAATTACCGAGCCACCTCCGGGGCCACTTCGTCTCCGGAAGACCCATGGGGTCCAGAATTCGACACTCGTTACGCGAATCGTCTCAACTTTAAAAAGGGAACGCGATTTTGAATGCCGCCCTGGGATTTGTCGCCGCGTACCGGAACAAACTCACTTTTTTCCCTCCAAATTCCAACGATCGGTTTTTCTGTTTGTTTACTCGAACTTTTTGCAGACTTTTCGACGCTGGGTTTTACTATCTCGTATATATTGAGACTATTCAATGCGTAAAAACGAATAGCAATAGAATATACATACATGTCTATCCATATTCCTGTTCGTTTAGCTTTATATTTTTCCAGACATCTGGCATCCGATCTGCTACCCGTTTAGAGTTGGAATTTCCCGGGAAACCAAAGCTCACTTACTTATTGGAAGATAAAGGGGGTGTGTTTCGGCTCATTTGCGGCCGAGCTCCGGTCCGATCAAACGTGATTTCTTATTGGGAGCAGTAAAAGAACCGAACGGTAATAAAGCGACTGCGGCTCACCCGCTGTAAGCTCCTGAGGTTAATTCCGTGTCTGTTTCACTAATAGGATAAATAACCTAACGTTAATGCGGATTCCGTTTACCTCAAATAAAATACGTTTTGGACGACTTTATAAAGCGAGGGAGACATTTGTGGCATAGCCGTGCGAGTTGCCAAGCGCTATATCTCGTCTCAGGTACCTTCCAGAGTGCGACGTTGATGTATGCGCGGCGAAGCACCTTGGGGCTCGCGTGGGCCGCCCATAGAGAAATGAGACATATTTGGCCAATCTCTGGCGCCGGAGACGCGAAGGCAACACGTGCCCACAATCTTAAGCTCGTTACGGGAACATTCCCGAAGCAATTTAGAATTTACCCCTTAATCTTGATTCGAACTAGAATACGAGACGCCCACGCGAGTAGGTACTTATTCGTGCCGATTAATATCGCGGTGTCGTACATCATCCGTGCGGTGTAGTTGTGTTGTGCGCAAAACACTTGCACACCCGTACATTCCAGATGCCGATTCCCCAATTTCTATTTTAAATTTAGCACCAAAGTTCGTCGGAAACGGAACCCCGTACAATATTTATATGAGAGAGCACCGCTGCGATTTATAGTTAGGAAACAATCGGGAAGTTGGTCCAGCGTCGTCGTGACTTCGTTTTAATTAGTACCCATTCATCGCAGAACAATCGAGTCCTCGAACAAATCCATTATCGGGAACTTTTCGATAGTCGAAAGAGGTGTATTCAAAGTTTTGCGATTGTGAGCGGATCGCAGCGGAGCTTTTGTAGACCTTACATTCTGATGCTCGGCGCTGTCTCCCGTCCATTATGAGCTCCATAAAATAAAACTACTCTGTGTTGAATGGGCGCGCCGCGACTTCGCTCTGCCGCCGCTCAGCGGGCCTTCTTATAATTTCCTTTACATTTTCTATAACGGAAGGTTTCGGGGGCATTATCGAAAAATTCAGAGGACATTAACGAAATTCAAGGCTCGAAAGGAAGGCCGCTATCTCCCGGTTACAAGTGGAATGGGCTCGCGTAATGACATTATGCGTACATTTTAATCGATGGCTCACGGTTGGCCGACTCCCAATGCGATATATATTCCGGCTTATCCGGTACATAGACGGATTCATTCTATTAAAATTGATCGATTACCTTGCTGAACTTCAATTGGTATGACGCTAGTGATCGGCAGGCTACACGCCGCCGAGCCGCCTCGTGCTGCGTAGCATTGTGTCACCGAGTAGTTCCGAGCGTGTGCCTCGGCCCATGTATCATGTCAAGGCTCGCCCGTCTGATAAGATTACCAGACAAAGGAAGTCCACCCATATCACTACCGCCATGACCGCTAAATGCGAACCTTCATTTACTACCCCTTTCGCTTGCTACTCGATTCTCGGTTCTATACCTTTGCGTTTAAGGTTTAAATTGTCTCGGACGCTCTGTATTAGTGTCCCGACGTCGACGTCTGCTTCGTTAAAGGACACTCAGCTTTATTTATGTTGACATACTGGCAATGTTACCTTATTTGTTGTCGCCTATCGCTTTGTCCGGATCCGGATTTAGACCGTGCTGCTCTACAAATAGAGTTGGAGTTGGAATCTCGTTCCGTTGTTCAAGTAACCTATGTCAGGGGAAAGTAGTCTTTTTGCGACAGAGCTTAGAGTTGGTTTTAAGTGCGTGGCATACATTGTTGGTCGGGTTTCCTGGCCGCGATAAGGAGACGTAAGTCGGTACGTCACGCGAGTTGTCCGCTAATTTATGTTGCGCTGATTTCGAGATACAAGCGGTAGACGGAACCCTTTCTCGGGTCCCAACGACTGGACTAGCGAAGCTTTTATGGGCCGTTATGATAATGCATTGTCTACGCAAACATCCGCACCACAACGAGGACACCGATATCTGCATACCACCTTACGTCACTGCTGTAAGTAGGCAGGTGCTGTATTAAAAGTTTCAGCGTGCTTCATTAGCCGCATGTAAAACTCACGAGTCAATTACCCAACGGGCCCGTCCACTCGTCGATTTCGTGGAATTCTAAAGCTACAATCAACTCGTTGTAGAATTTAAATAAAATAAACATAAAGTGAAAAGAGAGTTCGCTGTGCAGGGTCCTGCTGGTTACGGATGTTAGATTACAGACTGGATAATAAACGGAAAGTGCAACGTTAGAGCTCGTTAGAGGCGGCTTCATTAGTGTTTACTAGTAAATGGAGAAAAATAAAGCGGCCGCAGAGGCGCAGCGCGGCGTCGCCTCGCAATACGATACCCGTACAATTATACTACTGCTCCTCTTTCAGCCGGCTTCATAGACGCATTGATTTGAGCACTCGTTACCTGCTTTCCAATATTGCCCATTACTTCTAATTACTATTGTAACCCAACAGGGAAATAAATCTTCGGCAGTGCATAATGTCGCGGGCACTGACCGACTGTTCGACACAATAGCTAATGGTCAAAACAGCGCGGTGCTTTCCCCATCAATCTCACTATCTCACTGTACATATTTCTTTGTCTAAATCCATTAAATTAATTACAGCCATTTGGTGAGCCGACTCCGTATTTATTAGGCTCGTTATCATTCATTGAATCTTCCGATAGACGGGCGCTCGGTAGATTGGAAGAAATGCCGAGACGTCGTGATCGATGCTCTACTTACACGTAAATGGGGGGCCAAATTAGCTGTCTGCTGAAGAATGCAGTTACCGAGGTGACGGATCCCCGTCGATGGATTCCGGGGGGTTACAAAGTGCGACTTAGATTCATAGGTGTCATCGGGCAGGGGTGTTGAAATTGGGAAATTCCTTGCGATATTACTTGAGGTGGGATGAAAAAGTGCGGGCACAATCGCGTGAGGTGTGTAACGAATCGGAAGAGGGTTGCGGTAGGTTCCGAATGAATGCCGCCAATCACGACCTTCAAAGTAAAAGTTTCTTGTGATTCAATGAAGAAAATGAATTACTTCACCCGTACCGCCCTTTGCAATTTGTGTGTAAATTAAATGTTCACGAACACAGCGATCACATTTCATTAAGATGGTATGAATGAAGTTATTGCAGGACACTGTGTATTTAATCTGAATTTTGCCGACAGAGAAATACTTAGCTGCCCTAGCTCGCTACAAAGAGCACTACCGAATCCGTCTCGTTTTGCTTTATCTATTGTACATGAGCGGGTCTAGGCTGGGCTAGAGCGTCCATTAGCCAGCGACAGGACGAGCGGGCGACCCCCGGGCCCGCTCGAGCCAGTCCGTCAGATGTCCGATAACCGACTTCATTAACCTTCGGCCTATTCCACAAGCATTAATTACCCTTAATAGAAACAAACAAAACAAAACATCTACAGATAAATGGGCCGAGATAGTTATTTAATTGTCTTATCTCGCGGAGTGGGGAGGCGAATAATGCAGATTCATTTGGCGTTTACGTCTTAACTTTTGTCAAAAGTTTCCATTCCTCCCCTTTCCGCTAATGAACGATTCACAAATGAGATTCGGCGTTGGGAATTGATGTTTTGTGTAATTGCTTCGTGAGACTGTGTCGCTGTTCCTAATGAAAGGCGGACAAATCGTGGTAATTATAATTATGTTGAGGAATTATTGTTGGCGCGATAACGTGGGCTTTCATCGCCTCGGTTTGTACGAATTCCGTGCGGTTGGGCAGCGGCTGTCATCTATAACACCGTCACAAAAGGACTACGAGTTCATACTCCCTCTGACAAGAAGACGTATGCCGGAGGATTAGGTACCCGGCTGCGACACACTGTCACGCCACACCACACGAAAGCGGTCATATTTTTCGTCACCGGTTTTTTTTCAGCGGAAATGCTGCGAACCGCCGACGGCGATGCCCTGATAGAGATTGATGATGCGACCACCCCGCGCTGCCCGCGCCCCTCGCGGGTCATTGAGCTCACCCGATTACACCAGGCCAGAGGGGATTCGCATATATCCAAATTACGCCGGTGATGGACGTTTCTTACCTAGATAACTACTCGTGTTAATCCCGCCCGTGTTGATGGATAAATCACGTTAGCCCAGTCATGCGCCACGCCGTGCAATATTATGTAACATTAGTTCGACATTATCTTTCCCTAATTATTTCATCAACGTATCATTTCTCGTCGTTAGCATATTGAATTCTCTTTAATTTCATTTTACTGTAAACATATGCTTAAAACGTGTTAGTTTAGTACTCAGAATTCGAGTGATATTCAACTGTGAAAGGGTGTCATTCATTGCAGAGTCCCGATGCGTAACTCAATCTGGCAGTCATCGTCAGCTAATTACTGGGGCTCTTTTGATAAAATAAACAAATGAGAGACGAGAAGCGAACGCGCGCGATGCGCATTTGTCAACGCGCGCTGCAGCGCCCGCCATCTTGAATCCCGAGTGGCATTCGACACCGACTGAGTGGCCCATCCACGCGCCTACAGACAAGTGTCGCTATTATCTTGCTGCGTGTAAAAAACGTGCATTTTCTTTGCGTAATTGGGCGCGAACCCTTCACTTGCACAAAAAAGTGAAATATTGCCGACGTCACGCGTTGCGACCGATAGGTATCTTGAAGCGTATCTGAGCGCGGTTAAGCCGAGGGCTCTCAATTGCGGTAAAACCATATCGCGTATGAAATAAATCAGCTGTTCCGGGGTGCCCCGGGACGGATCGCGTTACACCCCCGATTTGTGAGGTTATTTGCATTCCGATATAAAATGGCGGCCGCGAAGGGATTTGACGCGACGTTGACAGGTGCGCCCGCTGTCATACCACGTTTTTGTTTTTATACGGATCGCTGGCTTGGGGTTGATTAATTGCCACTGATACGAAATGGGCCCACAGATTTTATGCAAATTAGCTTTGTGCGCTCACTTGATTCCTTGATTAAATTTTAGCTTAGAGATTATTATAGGAGCTCATTATGTTTGCAGCATATGAGACTGCTGGCTAGGCAAGACCATCTCATTTTACTATATACATTTTCTTATTTGTCATTAGACCACAATATCTCGCCTTAACGCTTGAATACCTAGCAAATAGAATATGACTAGAAGCCTATCCTACTTCAAAGGGTTCAAGTGGAACATTCTTCGATGAAAAGTAACCTAATACCGCGTCAGCATTACATGAGAGATTTACCAAAACATACAAACATCAGACCCGTTCCTTCTACCTACAGAGGTCAAGCACACTTACGGCCCTTTGTACCCAAATAGATATAGCCTGTGCATTAGCGAGGGTCGCTTTTCTTACCGTTTTTTCGTACAAAGACGTGTGGAACCCTACCGGATGCCACTCGAGGGTTCCGCGGGAGGCCGCGATTAAACGCATGTCATTTTGATTTATACACACAATTATTACACATCAAGCACTGCCATCGCTAGTCTCATTTGTGAGATTTGTGTGTGAATTAAGTGTATTAAAAGCGCTTTAACCAAACAGATGCGGCGTAAATAGTTTGGAGCGAGTATGGAATGGGCTTAATTAATTGGTTGGCATCATATTTGGACGTTTATGATGAATACAATTGAAATAGTGAACATTACTATTCTATTTGATGTAGATTGTAGGAGAGCGCTCAGTGTGTGGTTAGGAGACGAATTTAAAATCCATTTACAAATGTAAACGATCCCGCTACTCAAACATGAGACGGAGGGGCCCTTTCCGAGCCCATCCATCTTGTGCCCGGCGCGTCCGAATGTTACATTGACGAACGATGCCCTTCGATATGGGAGATGACACAATGCGATGACCCCGAATCCATTCCTTCTAAGACTTGCGGTAATAGTTTGCTCGCTGCTCCTTTCCATATTTTATCGAGGCTTTTATGAGGGTTATATCGGGAATGTGTCATGTTGCTATTCGCTCGCGGACCGCTGCCGGTTATCTGCGTACATTTTTGATGCAAACGCGTAAACGATTGATGTGCCCTGTCCCATTTTCCCTTAGATTGACTCGACGATTTGTGTATCTGCTTTATTATGCTGATGTCCCATGTTACTATTGAGCCGAGATTCAAGCGAAGCTTCTCGTATGGTTGGAGCACTAATGGGGTCGTTTTGTTTCGATCACGGGGCATTAATGACGTCATCCATCACGTCAAGTTGACAGCGCAGCGCAGTTGCATTGGACGCAGATTTAGTGATACGATATATTGTAAAAACTAGGCCGACAAACCCAACCCAAACGTTACTAGTAACCGCTATAGCAAAATAAACGCATCATTTAGCAGAATTTTCAGTTGATACCAACATTTATAACATTTCACTGTGTCGAGCTGAAATCTAATTTGCTTCGCGAAATTTCGTTCTCCATTAAGAGGAATCAGGTCTAGGCCACGGCTCCAGCCGAGGCGAGCCTGCCAAGCGGAGCACTTCGCTAATCCAGAGCTGGTAATCACACGGTAAACCTATTACCGTTTCAAGTGTGAAGTGTGAAATCACTCATTTCCAAATCCGGCTGACGTGGCTGCTAGCCAAATTCGACCACACTAGGTACTCAATTTTTTTAGCACAAATTAAATCAGCCATCGACTTATTTCGAGAGGAAGAAAGCGGAAACAACGCGTGTTTTTTAAGCGTAATCTAGTGACTAAATAAAGGCGAGAGTTACGACTGACGCGGCGTGGATTAAAATGGACTTTTCTATATAAAAAATGGGCAATAACCGGGTGTGGAGAGGGTTCCCGGCGGACAAGATCCCTCGCACTCGGAATTTAATTTGCAAAATTTTCCCTGAACCAAACGCCATTATAAACTTCTACTTATGATGCGAATGATATAAGTGTATGGAATTGAATTCTTGCACGCTGCCGAAATCGTGATAGATTCGCGAAATCCTTTTCAGGAATTATTCTGGTAATCTTTAAAATCAAATCAAATCAAATCAAATTGTTTTTATTGCGTATTATGGGTGCTATGTAACAGGTGTTATTGTTATAGTAAAGGTCAGCCATAATCCACGTCTTGCGCATGCAATATTTACATTATATTTCATTAATTAAATTATATAATAAAAAGGCAAGTACGAATTTCTATGTCCAAATAAAATAAGATTAGATAATGTCAATATTCTTGTCCGATAGATATTCATTTATTGTATAATAGGCTTTTTCAATGAGCAGCTTTTTTAATTTTGTTTTGAAAGTATTAAGGCTTGGAGCATTTAGTATAGCTTCAGGCAGGTGATTGTGTATATGAGGAGCCATACACATCATACTTTTGTTGAATAGTGCAGTTTTGTTTTTAGGAAAACATATTTTATTCTTGTGCCTGTTACTTTGACGTTTAACAAAGAGGTCCATATTAATTTGAACAAAAATTGCCATCTCATAAATGTAAAGACAGGGTAATGTTAGGATTCTCAGTTCAATGAAGCAGGGCCTACAGCTATCAGTAATATGAAGTCTACAAATTGCTCGAATGCATTTCTTTTGGCTAATAAATACTCGTTGCTTATTAGTTGAGTTTCCCCAGAACAATATACCATAGCGCAAAACGGTCTCAACGTACCCATGGTAAGCAGTAACTACGGCAGACTCATTAACAGTTTTTCTGAGCATGTACATTGCGTATGAAAATTGATTTAATTTTCTACAAATTTAGGTATGAAGAGTGCCGACATTCGTGCGGGATTAATCCCTCACAATGTAGGCGCGAGGAGACAGCGGCGGCCGCGCCGACAAGAGTATTCCATCAGGGCGACTTCGCACCTCCGCATTTTTATGTTTTCATAAATTTCCGTTGAGATCAATATTTTATATTCGCGCCCGGCACCACAGTAAATGGTTTTTTTTTGCAAGTTCGCGCCACACCCCACGTTTATTTATTCGGATGTGGCCCTCTCGAGATTCGCCACTTGTACCTTTCGATACATTTTTCACCCGAATAATGTTATCACGTAGCGCTCTCGAGTTCGAGCTTTTGTAGTGGGTAAACAGTGTTTTTAACCCTAAACGGCTCACGTCCGCGAAGCACTGGGTTTGTTTTGTTCTGATGAGATTTGTCAGCAAGGCGCGTCGTGACGGTCAAATCCAATGGCAAGGCGGCGCGACGCGCTGATTGGTCTCGACAGTTTATTACCTGTGCCTTGATCCCCGCTGTTGCGGGGAACGCTTACGTGATAAGTATTTTTATTTGTCCAGGAGCTGGAATAACTAGGGATTACTTTACCGTTACACAATATCTTTCTCAGATTTTATTATCACCTGCCATGCGTATGTTTCCGTGAGTGTGTACATATGTGTGTAAGTTATAATATAACCAGCTAGGTATTAATGCTGGAACTGGCATTCAGAATTGTTGGAACACTAAAACTTCCGAAAACAAACAGTAGTGCGAACCGTTCTGTATAAAGTTTGGCAGCAACAAAGGGGAAAATTCTCAACAAGGGCATAATTTACCGGTTCCGGGTATGATAGGAAAAATAAATCGATATCGCGCAGGTTCGCTGGAATATTGTAAAACTTCGCACAGTGAGCCGGCTGCCTGTGGCGCTTTGTCCGCACCGCAAAAAATGACCCACTGTGCGCCGCCCGGCGTTCTGCTAATCCTATTTACTCCGGCAAATAAATTATAGCCGGCGACCACTAATGTGTACGGACGCTGCCCACTGTGCGTTAACTAGTTCCTACGATACATTTATAGTGGGATTTGTCACTTGTTGTAGATTTGCGGTAACGACCTCCATTTGTACGGCTGGTATCGGCTTGGCGTGTAGGCGTCTTACTTTGTTCGGCTTAAGATGAGGTAATTTACTACATTTACCATTCAAACGGATATTATAGCTACTGTAAATGTAAATGAAATGAGTGATTAATTCAAGCTTGATAATAATATTATTTGACACGTCAAGTCATACATAATAAACATAATTAAACAGGATTTATTATTTATTTATCAACAAAATCCACAGCTCTTATTATATATGCTTAAACTTATTTATATTCCATACAGCCAATTACGGATTTACATTTTATAGGTAACACATGCAAGGCGACCGTTTTAAAGGCAGGTACATTTAGGTACATATTTTAACACACACACACACACACACACTATGCTAACATTGTCTATAAGTACATTGGTAGTATAACCGATTCTCAGTACAGTCAATCTGAAGGCCCTTTTACGTTGTATAGATAATGTGACAAGAAATGTCAAAGCCAGCCGCGATCACAGCCATTTGATCTAAAATTTGGAAACGTCAATTAACTAACTTTAGAGCTTCTTCAGCCTATTAACGGCTCGACGATCGACAAACATTATGTTTGATCACCGAGTTTGAGCAAAACACGAAGCGGTAAGCATATTGAAGTTTGCAGGAGCTCGGAACATTTTGTTTAGCACAATGAAGATTATTTTACAAGATTCAAACATCACATTTTCAAAATCCAAAAGTTCATGATCCAAGTATCACGGATCTCAAATGAAGCAGCTGAAGATCTCCTAGCTTTAATATAATCATTGTATATCAAGTTTATCCGTATTGTAGCGCAACATCCATCTAATTATATTCATACGAGTATTTGCCCATCGTTGTATTATGTTAATGAGCTAGCACTTTATCAGCCTAACGCGTGAAACCTGTTGTTTGTCTGTTTGTTCACAATTTCATTGAACACACAACGGATATACATTTCAAGTACGTGGTTTGTCTACAGTACAAATACTTATATTGATTGCTGTGAAAAAATACTAAAACACTGAACCCACTTGGTGCATTGGAGATAAGCTAAGGTAAGATCTATGTGCTAGGGGCGCAAATAGCCTTCTTTAAGTGAATAAGATAAATTATTTGGGTGCTTTTAGAAGTAAAGAACCCTCACACGTACACTGGCGCACATAAAAAAGATAAATAATTTGAAGCAATTTCAATAAAGCCACAATTTCACGGGCGCAATGCGCGCTGGCGCGAACTCGCGAGTGTTACAATTTAATAGAACTTCAAAAGGCCTGCTGATTCCACCACAATTCTATCAGCTTAGCACGAGATCCCAAGCATTATGCGTATAAAAAGCGGTTATCGCGAGCGCCACCCCTCACCCGCGGCGGCTGGGGGAGCGGATACCGGGGCCTTACTATGCGATTTCTAGTGGAAATAAGTTTGGAGCAACTTTTTAGGTTGTTTTAAGTACATTGCCGTGTTGTTACTGAAACTGTATCGCGTAACAGCTGAAACCTCGCAACGCACTTCGCTTCGAGCGATCCACGCTTTCGTGGGCGTAGTTTCGCAACACATGTGTCTTATTTGCGTATTGTTCGGCATTCAACGGTAAGTAGTAAAGCAAAGCGACGGCTCACTCGAAGTCAAACTTGAGAAATGCTTTCTTACGACGCTTGCATATTTTAAAGGCAAAAACAGTGAAATGAAAATAGAGGCAGGGAAAATGCTGGAGGTTTATATTTATAGTTTCAATTAGCGGCTCTGCATGCGCCAACCCCTGCCCGCTGTAACTCGTTATTAGAATGTAAAGAACGGTTTTTCTAAAGAATATTTTTTGTTATTCTCGTAGAAAAAATTGGGCAACAAACTCGACTGTAAATTAGCGCGCGTATAAAATTCATCGTGCGAGAATTACGACAGCATAAAGCCATCGTTGACAAAATTTAATTCGGCATTCAGAATAGAACGCGTCATTTGGGCGACAATAATCAACGCGTAAAATCATTCCACGGGGCCACTCGAAAAACTACGATTTGCAAAACGCGATTACGTACCGATTAAAACCGATCCGAGCGAGTGTGATTCACCAGCGAGTATTTAGCGACAATTACGTCGCATCACCGGCCATTGTCCGCCGGCGATTATGGCCCACTACAATAGCTCCAATCTGACCTCTAACGAAGCGACTTCGGCTATTTCCGCTGCACTTCGGACGTTCAAAGACGCGTAATTTGCGGTTACGAAATTTGTGCTCCCTACGAATTTTGACGATGTTCATTCGAAGTTTGGAAAGTGCAGTCGTTTGAAAGTCGACCTTCGACAGCGACGCCGCTGGAGGGTTAACTATTGTTGCCCAAGTCCCGGATGTGTCCGGGTTAATTCGGCAGTCACTTTGACCCCTATTGCCTGGGATGTGTATAATTTAGAGTAACCATCTAACTTTAAGTTTTGATATTGGGTCCTTTAACCTTTCAGATAAGGCACACCTAATTTTCCACATAATTTACTCTAATGTGGAAACTTTAAAGTATCTCATTCTGTTATCGTGGTTTGTTCTATCTATTCTTCTATCTATGGCAGTCCATCCCAACTTTCTCATCGAACATTGGAATTCGCAGCAGTACTAAGTGGCAAGCGCAATTATACGACAAAGCCTGCGAAGACTCGCCTTTGTCAGCCACGCCAATAATGACGGCGTAAACTTTACTAATTTCGACGGAGACCGCGAGTTCTGCTGCGTAAAGGCGAGAGCATACTGATGTGCTATCTGTATTTTGTCTCTTATTATCTTAGTCTGAACAAGAAAAACCTAATATTCTCATTATTTCATATACCCTATAGAAAATCATTTTTTGTTTACAGCTTTTTGGCTCAAAGTTGGCACGGTATTACCTAAATCATAATTCTAATTATGTACTTATTGTTTTCGATAATGAGAATTTTCAAGCTCAGATTAAGAAACCAAGATTACTATAATCATCCTTGATATCCACATATATTATACAGAGATTACCATAGCAAGAAATATATTTTGTTTCATTTTAAAATATTCGATCTCAAAGACTTTAGTTTGAAGCTACGCGTTGCCGTGAAATCAAATCTTCAAACTTCGCCGCAGAAGGTGCTCTCAACTGCTACACAGCAAAATGTTTATTCCCAAAAACTGCTAGATAGCGAGCGCGAAAAGAATACTAAATCCGTAAGTTGTAGATGTACTGAAACTGCCGGAAAAGTCGTGAGCGTAATACCGGCTTAGCGCAAGTTTTTGTTGCTATTTTTGAGCTATACTTACAGTTGAAATGTGCCTAAAGCGTAGGCTGTGATTTTAGCGTTAATGAATTTCAAATATAACTCTTTAACTCTACCCACGTTTTGATCTCATCTCGAAAAGGTATCGTTACTTTAGAGAATAAAAATGTTAACTCAACATAAATCCTCTTTCTAATATGCATTATGAAAACCAGTTTAATAAAGACGAAGCGCTAACGTATTGAATTTCCGAAGTGATAAGCGCCATTGTGTAAACCCCTTAGTGACAACTCGCCTATCGTTTCAGATAAAATGTTACCCTTTGACAATCGCCCGCTTATCATATCAGTGGCTTGCTCGTTACCGCACAATGCTAGGTAATGTGCGCTTGTGCTATTGTTCAGTTCATTTACATATGGAATTACCTATACAGAGATATACGTACAACTTTTCATATGAAATTGTTTGGATTGTTCTGTCAGACGGATTAAATTATTTGTTGACATGGCTTCATTATTTTTTAACAAGTTACTCAAAAACAAGGTTATTGATGAATAGCGTTTGAGAATTTACTTTTGGGGATTCTCTCAAGAAATTCTCATTTTCCAAAAGACTACAGTTTTTCAAACATATCTTTATGTTACTATGAAAACAAGAAAATAACAACAATTTTAGGTTTGAGTTAAAGCTCGCCCTTTTCCCTAAAATATATATCGTCATTTCTCATTACCATAATACCAGACTTAGTTTGGTTAAGCACAGCCTAAAAGCCAAAAATTATTACTCCACTACCTCGCTCCACAAACAAAACGCCCCAGAATATCGCAGGTTTTAGCGCTAAAAATCACGATAATCGCCTACGCAAACGCTCTGGGCGTTTGTTTAAACCTCCAATAGAGCCTGCCTTAAGCCTTTGCAAAAACTCATGAGTAATTCACCCGCTGAAGAGAGGAAATAAAAAGAATTTTTATTGTTGCTATCGGAAGATCCTTGTGTTTATTTTAGGTCTGATATTATTATAATAGCAACTGAAAAATATAACCTGTTCGTTTTACTATTTTGTTTAAGCTGAGAGGAAGGTTTAGGTGCTGGGCAAGCCAATTCCATCTCAAACAATGTCCCAGGCACTACAGCGTCCCGTTATGTGTAGGCTTAGGTTGCCTCCTGACGCTGTATAAATCATGTAATATAGATGTAAAGGCCTTAAGTTTTTTATTTTATGAGAAACGATACGCAAGTGAAGATGTGAGCGCTCGACTAGTTTTGCAAATAAACAGGGAATTCTGAAAGGGACGGTCATTTCGTATCGAGCCTCATTAAGCAGGTAAGATTTTCTGTAGTTTCATCTGTTTGATCTATTTCAGGACGGAATTCTCTGATTTAGAGGTATTGGTAAACCCTTCAAATAGTGTTACTGAGACGATAATAACTGTTGTACAATCAGATATTTAAGGGTAACATACCCGACGCGACTATTAGAACGCGTCTGGCATATTAGGTTGGTACCTTTGTGATAAACACCAGATTCGAGGTAAAATCCTCTAAGCTGCCTAAAAACACGGTCACCGGAGTTGACTCTATCCCATACGAATTAGCTTTTTATAAGAAAAAAAAA
This sequence comes from Epirrhoe alternata, assembly GCA_963565295.1. NCBI lineage: Eukaryota > Metazoa > Arthropoda > Insecta > Lepidoptera > Geometridae > Epirrhoe > Epirrhoe alternata. Next base: position 1,344,035 of record OY751381.1, on the reverse strand, counting down.
ATTAGAAGAACACACTTTGGTTCCACCATTGCATTCACTTTGGCTGAGGTACCTCGGATGTAACATTTTCAGAATAAAGTAGGCTAAAGCTTAATCCACGCTCCAAACATTTTTCACTGAACAATAAGGGTAAGCCCAGTTGGGAAAACACTTAACGTAACTTAGGTGCAAGGTAATATTCAGCTTAATCGAGGTCCGACGAGGGTGCAGTGGGGAGAAGGGGTAAATTATAGCCTGAGTTTGTTTTACCGACAGTTACTTAGCTGTATGTAGACAAAGTGAATTATTAATGGGCTCGTAACTAAGCTCAATTTCCATTAGTGACACACCAATGACATGGGTTCATTTTATCATCATCTACAACCTTTCTTCGGTAGTAAGCTTTATTCATCTAGATGAGGCCCAGGTAGACATGGCCAATCACGCTTTACTTACTAGCAGGCAAATTCCATAAATGAAGTTAATATAGCACTGAACTGACTAAACTAAGTAGTTTCTTAGAAGTGATCAAAAATTACGGTTGAATCTAAAACCTGGTGTCGATTGGCAAAGCTAAATCTTTGCGCGTTATGAATGAAATACTCGTATTCCTATCTTCTACAACTCGGAGTTCTGCGTCAGAGCCCTAAAAGTAGCTAGATATTAAGACGAGATTAAAACCATTAAAATTGTCCATTAGCCCTAATTTGATAACAGCGAGCATGAAGTTCCCAGCGTCCTGAACCCGTTCAACCGCTTAATTTCTTGCCGACATCGTAAGCTCCCATTTTATCTATACTTAAGCAACGAGTTTGTTTACGAAAATGTTATTTTACGCGTCGTTTTGTTAACTTTATATCGGCGTCTCGAAGTTTCCAGTTTGTTGACAGTTGGGCTCACTTGCACCGAGAGTTTAACCTCAAATTACTGAAACCCACCTTGATTTCAGCGCCATTTGCCGGCGCCGTCCAACTAATTCTCGATTTAATTCTTGACGCAAGTAAGGCTAAAAGCGAACGCTCCAAAACTCCTATTCCAACTCAAATTTGAACTTTGCGGGACGGACGGTGTCAAACGGTCCTAAGATACGGTAATTTGAAACTCAAAAGACTTTGACCCGTGAGTATCGAAACTTGAACAGCTGAGATAGCAGTAAACAAAGACAACATTGAAATCTTATTACTTGAACTTTCTTGCAAACAAAAGTTTCATAGCTCGAACAAATTACAATAAAATAGTAACATTAATCTAGCTAGATGATTCTACGTTAAGAAACGGCGCGGGTATCATAAAATATTGAAATATTTTTTTACACAATCATGAATCTTGAGAATACTCGTACAATGTATGTAGATATTTTGGTAAAATAAATGAGTACTTACTACCTACTCCAGAATACGCATGTAAGTAACGTATAAAAATAATTTGCGATAAAAATAGAAAGAAAAGGGTTGCTATGATATTACATAGTATTATACCAGTCAAAAAACAAATCTAAATCGACTTACATCATAGCCATATCAGTATCACGAAAGCGTTAATCGCTGCTGTTGTTGGCTTCACAAAAGATGGCCGTGACCCGCACCCACTAACATTAAGTTCCGTCTTGAAGCACAATACGCTTTGTGATTGGACACCGAAGGGCGCTCATTGTTTACGTTTAATCGTTTCAGCGCAGAAATTGCTTCAATATCTTTTCTTTTCACGAAATTAACAGCTTTTCATTATTTCACTAGGACAGAACTAGCGCCGCGTGTTTGAAAAATAAATGACAGCTGTCAAAGTTTCCCGCCGTATCGATCCATAGACAATATATTTTTACGATAATTGCATGGCACAACGGTAGTGTTCTGCCACAGTACACTCTTCTTATTTTGTTTAATATTGATAAACCAAGTTAAGCTTTAGATTAAAATTTATCCATCTTTATGGCACCATAATAAAATCACTTCCAGTGTTGCCAATATTTACATCGCCTGAATCTTGATAGTCGAAGCATAATTTACCAAGTCGCGGGGCTTCGCTGCAATTAAGGCCCGGGCTGCGCCCCGGACTGAGCCCCCAAAGACCCGGCAATAATTGGAATGCAACTAAATTGATCACAATTTCGAGTGTTGTTAATTATCGTCAGACCATTGTTGAGGAAGAGATTTAACTTGTTAGTGGTGTTACGATTGTCGCTTTTTTAATGAAATCTCAATGTAGAGGTGTTTGGAGTTGTAGTAGGGTTGATATTAAATTGTGCATACATATACCTATAGCTATAAGCATACAGTTACATATAGCTACTACAATTAGTAGTTTATTACCTATAAAGCCTTTCATATATAGATAAACAAAGATACATGAAAATGATCAAAATATCATTGTAAATATAATAAAACGTTATTTTAAATTCTAATAGCCTCACCATGAAACGTGACATAAAGTTATTTCTCGGAATAAACCAAGAATAACCATACATTTTGACAGTTTACACTCAGGAATAACTTTATATCAGGTTTTTTAGCAGGCGCCTTAATGTCCTTAATGGCGCCTTATTGGTCGATTTAACACTAAGCTTTGGCAAAGATTATAAAAAGAAGTGCTAGAACAATAAACATAAAACCTCCAATCCCTAGGTTAAACTTGCGGAAGAATACCGCAGTTTACTTTCATTCGCAAAGCGGTGCCCACTTTTTGCTTGCTGTAAATAAGTAATGAGCCACAGTAGCTTATTCACGACTACTTATTTCCTCTTGCGGAATCTGTGGTGTGCAGAGGAAGTGACCGATTAGTCTACGATAGGAAACCAGAGTCGTCCAGCTGGATGAATGGCTGTGCTTTACTTTGCCAATCTTTATTTGTGGAAACGTGGTTCGAAATTTAAAATATCTTAAAGGCCATCCACAAAAGAATAGAATGCGGAATTCGATTTTTGAAAACTTTTCATAATAAAGAGTTTTTAGTGCAGTAAATTGTTGTATGTTAGTAAAGATAAATGAATCGCCTCTCTAAAAAAGAGATAAAAGTAGCAAAGTACTGCCATTCTACGTAATATCCATTAAAAATATGACTCGTATATCCTAAGTTGTATAGAGACTCTAACGCCTGCGATTACGCCTTTCTCGCCCAGCCAACCGGAACACTGTAATGTGAGCATTATTACTTGGCGGCCAATATAGACACTGTGGGAAAAGCTAGAAAAAGAATTGGAAAATGAGCCTTGAAAACGAACATCTTTGATGAAAATCGAGGCACTATCTTACTCTGTCTACTATCGTGTGAACTGTGAATATTGTCTAATAGTGAGTTTGTCTCTCTTTGATTATCTGAAAGTAAAGACGATTAAACCCTCTCTAATAAATAAAGTGATAAAATAAAAAGATTAATGTGAATTTGCCTTACGGACACTGCTGTATTATACGGCTTAGACAAAATAAGTTGTAATATTTACATCATAAGGTTCATTTTTCATTTCATTCAGCGCCAAACACTATACAAGTTTCATGAATCGAGACGTGTTCTAATTTCATCTGTAAGCTTATAGACACGTCTTATAATGGAATCCAAGGTCCCCGAGGACACGAATGGGTCCAGCTCCTAATAGGTATTACAGCTCTAACCAAAATATTAATTTTGACAAAATTGTACGTACATTTTATAACTAGCGCAAAGGGAAAAGCATTCTTTTAAATTGATCTTTATAAAATTCCAAATACTTAATAAAATATATCACAGGCAGCTTTTTTTTGAATAAATTATGTTTTCGAAATTATTTTCATAAAAACCGTGTTGTCGTTTTTAATTTCGGACTTATTCTAAGCAGCAGTAGCCGTTTCGCTAATTTTAATATAAGTTTATGAAAGACATTGCAAATGTTAGAACTCGGTGGTGGGATCCGGCGAGGGGTCACGATACTAAATTATGAATGGTAAATCTTGCCGCCATACAGAACCAAAAGGTATGCCTCTGTTATTATTAAAGGAATAATAGTTGCCGCTATTGTTACAAAGGGGAAACAACATTGTTGTAACGTATGACTAACATATTCAAACAGGCCTACGAACCAGCTTATTCATACTGAAATTTTAGGCTTACTATCAAATCTATCTTTTCATTAATTTTTTGTAAGTAATTGTTTATAGTGTTAATCCATCCTTGGTATTTCATTAAGAAATGAAAAGTCTAATCAAAATTTTCGATTCTGACGGGATTATCAGGCGATCCTCCTAAAGCCGGAGTGCCTTCGACCGCTCGGCCACAGAACCACTGACGTCAGATTCGAAATTCTTGATAAGCTCATATTTATCGGTTAAGCACCGGTTAATCTTTTAATTGGTATAAATGTGACAAAAAGCCTTGACTGATTATAAAATGATTCGATTGATCCTTCGATATCTCCTCGGATTCTAAATATAAATTCTGATAGGTAACAAAAGGTGTCAACTAGGTTAGATAATGTAAAAAAGTTACTACGTTCATTATACAATCGTTACACATACCTACACAGTCGTATTCTTAACGTGTCAGAAACTAAGAACTATAGTAGCCATTTGAGCTAAGAAAACATAAAAAGTAGCAAGTCCTCAGAGCAAGCCACTGCATTAACGTGGCATGTCTGATATCCCTAGTCTGGAGGAAATGGCCGGCCTATACTGTGGGGGGAGCCCCCACCTTGCTGCCAATTACATAAAAAGCGGGGTTCACTTGTAACTGGCAAGCAGCCCGGTAAAGCTGGAAAAGGTTTCAGAGAACAGGAGTAAAAATAGTGATTAAAGCGGTCCTACTGAATAAATGCTTTTTGACTTGACTTTGAGACCAGTCAGCGTATTCCATACGTTCGCACCACAATCAAGCTGTAGGTATACTTTGGGATTTCAAAACATCATTATTAGATAGGTAGATGATTACCTGTTTTATGAAAGCAAGTTTTCTGAAAGATTAGTAGGCATAGAAACGCCTTTTAAACAAAAAAACAAAAGTGTTACGTACTCGTATTAATTCATAAAAAAATATACAGTCTAATTGAGAACCTCCTTCTTTTTTGAATAAGATTCGAAAGAAGGGGTAAGTCATAAAAGAGGAAGTTCTTATGAGGGGGGAGTATCCATCCTTATTATACTTAGGTTAGGTAGCTATGTGCTCTAGATGCTGCCACTTCTCCTCTGATTTATTTAAATGGAACCTGCTTTCTGTAGGTATTGCGTACAGTTTGAAGTAAAGCAGCGTATCTGATTTCTTTGCTTTTTACGTCTTGGCAAAATGTTTTCGCTAGATTTTATGCTTTATTAGTGCGGCTCATTTAAGCGATCTAGAGCTGCGGATTATTCTGATAAGCTGAAGGTTTGTGGTTTGATATAGCTGAAGGCGGTTTCTTGGAAAATAAAATTGAAAGGTTTTGGAAAAATGTGGAATTTTAGAGATATAAAAAAACGGAGTTTATCTTGATTTGAAGTCATATAAGTCAAAGTGAAAATAATTAGTGAATGACAACAGATATATTTTTATTAGCTTTAAAAATCAGACCACTTTTGGCATATTTTTGGGTTTTACTTTCAAATTTTCTAGTTTTTTTTCCCCAAATACTTGTCGCATCAACGATTATTTTTATGACACTTGCAGGTACAATATTTATGTGCAAAAATTTAATTTATATTGCAAAATGGAGCGTTTCAGTGCGCATGTAATTGCGGGTACGCGATGAAGGCATCAATCAAGTGGCGTGAACTGAAGAAAGCTACCGGTCGTTATCAGATGTGGCCCTATTTGCTAGCCCGAACTAAAAATCGCGACTTTTGGACGCGACTTCTTGATATAAGTCTTTAATAGTCTTTGAGGCTCAAAATTACATCACAGATTTATAATTATGGGATACAATTTCTGAGGTAACAAATATAGTACCTGTGCCTGTTACATTATCAACTGCGCTGCGTACAGTAGGTACCTAGTTCGTTTGAGTATGTAATTTTACTGTTGGTATTGATCACAATATTTTCTTATTTAGTACAGTCAGCGACAGAAGTTCATGAACAATTGGAGATTTAAAATTGTGTATATTTTTCCCAAATAATAATGGTGTGAGGCAAAGCAACTATTATAAGCTAAAGTTTTAGATAATACCCTACGAGTTTCGAAGATATAAAAGATTCAAAAACATCAAATGTTTTGTCGTTAACCGTACCTAGGTATTTTAAATTTTATAACGGGACTTAATCGCGTAGGTATAACATTTGTTTATTTACCTCGACCACTGTCTCGACTCTCTCTGTCTGTCTGTCTCTGTGTGTACTCGACTGTCTTCTCGTGACCACGGTAGCTGTAACGCTACTGAAACGTCGAGGTAAATAAACAAATGTTATACCTACGCGATTAAGTCCCGTTATAAAATTTAAAATGTCTTCGAGTCGCGAAAGTTTAAAACGTACCTAGGTATTTTGGTAAAAATGTTCGTCAGTGCTATGTTCGCCTATAATTGGCAAATGTAAGGAAAAAAAGCTGTTGGCTTTTCTTAAAAAAGAGTTCAAAATAGGCATCATGCGTTTACTGCGACCAAATGCCTTCCAAGTTGGTCGCGTCTTTCAATGAATTTTCAACATATTTGCTGCTACTTATAGTAATTTCCGCACATAGATTTGTTTTCCGAGCACCGAGCAGTTATAGCGTTTCATTTTCATAGCCTGTTCGAGGCAATTTTTCACTAGTGAATTGTTTTACTCGGAATTTTAATCCGGTTTTTGATCGGAACTTCGATTTTGTTCTTGGTAATATTGAGTTTACCTTTTATAGATTTATTTGTAAGGCTTTGAGCGAGTATTTGTGTGATAAAATTGAATTTACGCGTGAACGTATACCTTGTAGAGTACACAAAAATCAAATCTTTGAGCATAATTCAAAGCACAATACCAAAATGTGAATAAAACATGAATCCACGCAAACTCTCGAAGAGATTAACGAGCGAAAAAATAGCAATATCGGTAAATATTTAGCCGAAAATACTCCGGCACTCAGCAAGGGTTGTACCAAATCCATGCTCATTAAAAACTTTTCAACGCTTAATGAAAATCTTATTGAACTGGGTACGAGTGCATCTGGGGGCCCCGCGTCCCCCGCGCCCCTGCCCGGGGGGAGGGAGGCTGAAATGGCCCAGCTAAGTGTATTACAGACGGATCGGTGCCTTTCATTCGACACATCAAAGAAGATCCCGTTCGTTCGTAACTAAATCGAATCAGTACAGCTTTGTCTCTAGCCTGGCAGTAGGTAAAATTCGCAAAGGGAGAGGCCCTAGACTCGAGTGAAGAGATCTCCTTTCAAGACGCAGATTTCTCAATTTGCGAGCGCAATATCGAAGATGTCACCTTATTGCTTGTTTTATTCGTTGAAACAGATTGTTTCGAATACACAGCTAAGGCTGAACCGCTAGGATTTTATCAGCTTAATGAATAGCACCGTGCTCTACTGTAAGTTACGGAACTAACCATTAACTCCTCTACATAATTCATCCTGAACTGCCTATAAAGCGGCATCGGAAAGAAATTAAATCGAAAAAACTGGCGATATTTCGAAAAGTTGGCACACGCTTCTTCCGCATGGCTCCGTGCTATGCTGGACTTGGCATTACAGGGCCGAACTTCCTAAGGTGCATAACTGAAAATCCTTTCACCACACTGTTTCAAAAGATAAGGAATACGTCTGTGGCGACCTCTTACGATCGCCTGGACTACAAGGGCATCGTAATAGAGTTGCCAATTACAGCGTCCTAGCTACTTCAGAGCTTCACCGCTAGATGGCGCTGGCACGTTACCAACCGACGCAATTTGAATCCTAGATCGCGCGTACGATGCTTTTAAGCACATCTAACGTTTATAAACTATCATCCGACATTAACTGTTGGCTGAAAGGCCCTAAGGTATGTGGACCAGTTGGCGTCGGCTTCCGTAAGGTGAGATCTGGATTTTTGCCTTGAATTGGGGGAATTACTCCTACCCCCAAAACGATAAAAAGGTAAAAACCCAGCATATCGTAATATCGCAAAACCATTTCGTTTCTGTTTTCTTGAGAATAAGAAAAAATAAACGAGGTAAAATTAAAAATGGAATCATACCAACCATTTTTTTATCACTTTTCTATAGGCCCTGCTTTTCTTGGAGGTTTCCCCCTATTTCGATAACCTAGCTACGTACCTGAGCCTGTCCAGCACTTTGATAGGACGGGCCGAGTCTGTAGTCGACCCACGTAGCGGGTAGCGCGCCAAGCGCGATTGTGAAAACAATTTCGAATCGAATGCTATTCGTTTGGGCCAGGTTAAACTAGGTGTTAGGCTTTTTAATTTGATAATATTGAAAGGAAATTATTGAACTGAGGCCGAAGCCGAAGTAAATGGGAATCAGGATTAATATTAAATACGTAACATACACACAGGCTCGTCATGACGACTAGGATTACAGAAGTGTTAATAGAAGCCAATCTTCTCTAGATAATCAAGTAGTGTTTGAGAGGTAGTTTATAACAATCATCATTATACGAAGTTTATAATTTTATAATGAAATATACGAGTATGAACTTGAAGCACTTAGAATAAAATTTTAATTAATTCTCGTTTAAAATCTTACCTTTGTTCATGGTCTAGGTAAACTTTGCTAATCCCTAGTAGTCGAACTTTCTCACCTAAACTGACATTACAAAAATCTAACTTAAACATTTAAGAAGCAAGGAATCGTGTCGCCGTCTTAACCCGCCTGCGGTCGGCTGCCAAAACTGTCCCGGTCACGTACAGTTACATAACCCCCGGAGCACTTTAACAACTATATTGGTTTAGTTTTTAACACCACTTCGGATGCCAAACGGGTAAAATTAACCCGCGCCTGCTTTATTGCCGGTCTCAAAACTGGTTTAATCCGCTTTTAGAACTTTAAAAGAGCTATCAAACACGTTCCTTTGGTATAAAAAGGCGGAATGGTCCGTTTGACCGAGTTTTAGGGTTGATGGAGCGTGTTGTCCGATCCGTGCTATCAAGAGCACGAGGTTCTAGACCGTTTTATCCGTTTGTGGGACTGCACCCTTTTTAAAGCTAAGTCATGGCCCTTCTTATCAAATAGTCGATAGACAGAATTATTTTAGTGATTACTCACAGTTACTCCCACCTTTATCTATAAAACTGCACACTAAGCTGTGAGGCGCTACTAAAGAGGTTAAATACAATGAAAAAAAAAAACGATTCATGGATCAGTAAATAATTTTAACAAGTTATTGATCACAATTGATACAATATCCTATAAATATTTTCCTAGCTTCCCAAATAGATTAAACTAGAAGGTTTTGAAGAGCTGCTGTCAAGAATTCTGGGTACCGTCTGAAGTAACAGAAAATTAGTCTCTATATTATTGATTCGGCTGAAATCGGAATTGTTCGGAACTATTCGGCAAAATGTCCAGTTATAGTCCGGAAATTCAATTCGGGCATTATTTATAGCTAGCAGAACGTGTACCCTATTCGTTGGCTTAGTGGTTTACATTATGTTTGTATAAATTACTTGAAATTATTTGAACAGCATACGTAAAGTGTGATGTTGTTTCTGTGTAAGAGGTATTATCTATATAGGAATTACGATTAATTCACTTGTAAAACTATACTTTTTTCTTTAGTTGTATAGCTTACGTGTAGAATTTCGTTCGCATGTGCCCAGCATTTATCATAGTCTACCTTACTATTCCAATCCAAAATCGACATCTATTCTAAGTTTCATCTAAGTCTGTCCATTGCTGCATTGGTTAGTGCGCGATTGATGCATAAACATTAAACATCCGAAAATACTCACTTATAATTTTGGAAGAACTCAAAATTAATTTAAGCGTTTGTTGAACACAGCGCCATCTGTGTGTCAACGGCTGTACTTAATATATAGCTATCATAGTAACGTGAGCTAGATCTTTTTATTATAATAACTTTAATCGATAGATACCTTTACAAATTAGTTCGGACAGTCGCCACACTGGCGCTGTCCTGTTGCTATATAAACGTTGTCTGAGCTGTCATTCGCCCTCTTTTGCCATTTCGCCATTTTTCTACCTGACCTGTACCGACGTGATATAATAAATTCCTGAATTTCTGTGATAGCTGGCTTTCCATTTCCTGCATTTTACAGCGTTTCATTATGCTAAAATAGTTAGTCTCCGATACACACCCTGTAGTATGTACTCAATTATTTAACGCGACTTACTACCGCCACTGTTTTAAATATGCATTAATTGGCTGTGAGCCCAATTGTAATTATTTTGAGACAAGCTTCATTAAATGAATTAAATAATGAATGTATGGGATTGTTTTGTGATTCGGTATTGTCGTAGGTTTCTATAGATTTTTTAGTTTATTTGATCAATAATAATTATACATTTCGAAGACCTCTGTGGCGCAGTGGGTGAAAGCTCGCTTGGTGGTTGCGGTTTTGATCCCCGCCGTCGAATAAATGTTTGTATGATCTACAAATATTTATCTCGGGGTGTATAATATGTATGTATTTACAATCAAAAAAAGTATATCAGTTATCTGGTTCCCATAGTACAAGCTTTGCTTAGTTTGGTGCTAGATGATGCTACGTGAGATGTCCAGCATTATATATTTATTTATTTCGTTATTCATTATTATTACCTATTATATGTCTTATTATTATTATTCTTCAAATTGCTAGTATTTTATGTATAATACGGAATAGTTAATTTTGAAAAAAAAAATATTCTTGTTCCCACAGTAAACAACATAGCTGATGGAGCAATTTTTGTGTAAGAAATAGTTTGAACATTTGACATTATTTTTAGTTACACGTATAACATATAATTGTCGCCGACTGTACAGTAAAGGGTTTCTCGAGTCATGTCTGATTTTAGTCCGAAAAGCTTGTTTGCCACTTCAGCTTTATTATAGTTTAATTCAATTGTCCTGCCGTTGACGTCCCTAGTTATTTCAGTCGACAATTTTCAGGGCATCAAGCTTCTAAATTCTCTATTTAGAAGCTTGATAATTAGAACATGAATAATTTAGACCTTATTCCGAAGAGAATAAAGCTTAAAGTCAGCGATATCGCTGTGGTAGAGATAATTTTGGGAACTGTGCACTTTAAGATGTGCAAATTATTTTTTTAAGTTATAGCTTTTAAAGCTGCACTTTCTAGTCTAGACTGGAACTTTTTGTAAAGACTGAAGTGATTATTAAAGTTATTTTTCAAAGATGCTAAAAGTTAAAAAGAAACGTTTTTTTTTATAATTTATTACACAAGATGTAAAGTATACTGTTATTTATTTTGTTGCTAAGCACCCATGACATCGTTTGTTTCTCATTTGATTAAAAAAAAAATCATAGCCATAGACAAAGCGCAAGTGTGTCCAATTAACCCTCAGCTTAATAAAAGCGACACTAAGCAGTTTCTGATTGGACGTCAATTTGCACCCTTTTTAATAAACTGCCACTTTGAATCACCTCGATTCGACTCTTTATTTAGAAGATTATTGTCGGACGCGACATTTTCATGCGACTCCTAAGAACTATAACTTCGCGAGACTTCTTAAAGTCAAAACAATGTTAAAAGAGCTTGTAAAAATAAATAAATATGTTTTTTAACACTGCACGGTCTACAAGCTACAACCTAAAGTTGCGTTTCTACACAACCGCCGCAATAAATGTCTGACAGATGCTAGGAAGATGACGGGTGCAAAGTATGGGATGCATTTACAAAGTCTTCTATGTGGAAAAGTTGTCAAAGAGTCATCATCATCTTTCTGCCCTTGTCCCATTTTATGTGGGGTCGGCACAACATGACTATTCTTACATTACCCTCTATCAGCCGTCTAAAGTGGTATAAAAATATCGCGACTTTATGTCGCATCTTAGACTTCACGTGCAGGAAGGGGACAAACGGACACCAAACAAAGTGTTCGTCATAATTGCGTCAATTTGCCGCAAGCACAGCCGGCTCTGATGACGTCACCAATGTGTTTTATACCACGCAGGATGTAATCAGTTTTTAAACTGTAATTATTGTTTAAATAGTAAAATAATCTTCTTGGCCTTGTTAATTTATGTGGGGTCGACACAACTTATCCTTTATCCATCATCTCAGGCTTAAAACAATTCCGTTGCGTAGTTTTCAAGATCTAAGCATACATAGGGACAGACAGACATACAGCGGGAAGCGACTTTGTTTTATACTATGTAGTGATAATATCGTCCCGGATACCCGTCGTCACTGCTCTAATAATAGCCCCGTCTCGCTCATTTACCGTCGGCATTAGTTTTCTTCGCAATAATTGCGATTGAGTTGAGTTTCGCTATCTGACTGTCGCCATTAATTGGTGCTTAAATAGAGAATTCATTTCCCGACAACAGCCGGCTGATGGGAATTCTCCCATTTTTGCAGTTTCGCTTTAATTGTGTTTTTGTGGTTTTTCTGCTATTCGTGCTGTATTTGCTGTTAGCGATGTGGCTTAAAATGCTTAACTTACGTTTTCACTAAGCAATGATACTGTGTACCTACAGTGTTAAAATCAATATTATCTTTATTGATATAAAAGTTTTTTTTTAATAATAATTTCTCATCCGATTTCAAAAAGTATTGTTTAATATTTATTTATTGTGTACCTTCAAAGAATTGGGTAATCTAAAAATAGTAAGACCATAGACCGTAGACCTACTGCGCGTTTTTATAGCGTCACAAAGTGTCATAAAACGTACAGGGTGCCACAGAAACGTTACAAAGCGTCACATAACGTTGTAAATACGCATCTGCATACTTTATTCCGCGTCAGTGCCTCAATATAAATATTGACGGAAATCACATTACAATCTACGAGCGCGCGCTGCGGCGATCGCCAAACGCAGCACTAAATTTTGAACGCATCGTTAACCTCGCTTTCTATGGAATGGGTGCGTTTTGAATGGGTGTAGCATTGCTACTCGTCTTAAATATTTGAAGTTTAAATTAAGAAGTTTAATTCGAAATCTGGTAATGACAAAGTTATATGATTTTTATCGTTGATTATGCTAAATGTAGTTTTTTTATAGTCTTAGACAACTAGAAAATAACTAGTGACACAGCACAGCAAAAAAAATCTTATAGTTACTAGCTTAGTGCACAAACAAAATAATGCTTTAAGCAGATACTTTAAGAATTACATAATGGATCTACTTTAAAGGTAGTTTGTTGAACGACAATTTTTGTAGGTATATAAAATAGAAAAAAAAGGGTTGATAACAATCACACAGGACCCGTTGGCTCCCGTTTTAGGAAGTAAATGTGTTCCACCTTGTAGGTATATATACTTAATATTTCAGTGGCGCCATCTGTGCGCAGTTACACGGGATTATTTAGGACGCGCGTGATATTTTTCGAGGTGGAATTTCAGCGCAAGAAAGAGTTCCTGACATTAATAATTTCCATGTATGTAACAGATACTTGTATGAACCTTGACTTACGATTCGATTTACACAAGTTTTACCAAAGTAAAAAAATTACTTCGTATCAGTAACCAATTTTGGTGACACAGTTTAGACCAAGCACAGAAGCGCTGGGATGTTATTGCCACTAGCCAATTTTGAAATGATTATAACAAGCCCTTTAACGAATCAACCCTGAATTTGAAATGAAAAAATCTTGCTACGTCTTGATATTTTTTTGTACATTGATATTGTGTGTGTGTAAATTGGATCATGTCTGAATAAATAATAATAATATTCCCTGAAAATAGTCTACTTGCATACATTCATTCATTTGAGCTGTATAAAATCCGAATAATCGCAAAAACTTGAGCGCATCATCATAAAACTCATCGGCGTCGTAAAGTGAACTTTAAAAATGCACTCACTACTCGTAAACCAAGTGTTACGTGTAATAACTTGCTACGGAGCTACGAAGGTTCTACGAAGTTGCTACGATGCTACGGTGCTACGTTGTAGCACTTTATACAATGCCTGTTTCTACCTTTCTGTTTCAAACACCTAAAATTATTTTTCAGATATAAATGAATATCATTAATAGGTACTTATTTATTTACGAGTACCTAAAGAACTATATTATACATAAATCATACTATTATTTCTGATTTCTCAAAATAATCACTTACAAATTATTAAAAGAAAATCAACAAAAGCTTGAATAAGTTGAACAAAATATATACAGGCCGTACTCGCCGCGGGCCGACTGTGTCCTTAATTAGTGGGAAACTTCGACTGGCCTTAAGCTACGGGGAAACGGTAGTCGATTATCGCTACCGTATAGCTTGCCTTTAAGGCTAGTGAAGGTCAATTTGTACATACAAACTTAATACCAAAATCATTTAGAATTTGCGAATATTTTCTGTATAAGTATTTCTGTTATTCCGTGTAAAATAGTTTTAAAACTTTTTCGTTGTTTAAACGGGCCGTCAATAGAAACACCTGGTAAATAACACTAAAACTCTTTTCTTCTATGACATTTGAATTTAATTTAAGATGCATAATATTAAAAAAAAATTTGCTCAGCACAAAAATAGAAATGTTTGGTCATTGTCCAAGGTCTGGTCTAATCTAATGAGCTTTAAGTTGGTTTTATTGGTAAAAACCTCATACAATTTTATTTTTTCAAATATTATGCTTGTCCACCAAATATATCCTTTTTTATTATATATAAAATACAAGCTTTTGTTATAAGAATGGAAAGGAAATATTAAAATTAAATTAAAATATTGGAATGGAAAACTTCGAATGAGCCGCGATTGGGCAATTATATCGAATTTTATTCGTTTTCCGATGTATTTTTTTAAGTAGAACTTGTAAGTTCTTTGTGAAAATTATTTATGGACAATATATTTTTATACACAGCTAGTGATTTTTGATAAAGCGATTTAAATATATATGTAAGTAGACTAAGTATCTCTTCTTTATTCACACAGGCTTTGCCTAGTGGGGGGTCTCTTGCAATTTGTTTCTATAATTATACTTAAGTGTCCTATGTTATTTAACAATGTTTATGTTTTGGAGAAGGGCCAGGTCAAAAGTACCGTAAACCGACGAGCATGTATGAAGAATGTAATGAGAGTGAATGAGGCGAAAGTTGTGTGTCAGGATCGTAGCGACTGGAGATCCGTGGTGTCTGCCTACCCCTTTGGGAAAGAGGCGTGACTTTATGTATGTATGTATGAAATAAATTCTTATCTTATCTTTATAAATATTTATGAAAAGATGTCTAAATTACAACAATAAAAAAAACTGAGACCCTTTACATATACAGCGTCAGAAGGCAGCCTTTGCTTACATCTAACGGGACGCTGTAGTACCTGACAACAATATATAAAAACAAACAATGACGGTTGTCTATAGAAAAAAATATTTAAAAAACAGTGCAAGATTTATTTTGATTGAATTAGTATTTAATCGAATTGGGGATCAAATTCATCAGTAATTAGTTCTGTTGGTCTACGTAGACTATGTACAATTAACCACAAGGTTACCTATGAAGGTCTAGACTAGATATAATCTTGTTATTGTAACTTAGACCTCACCACTGAATTCCACAAAATCACTAAACTGCCTAAAACAACCAGTACATAAGCACAAGTTTCTGTTTGCAAAAGTACTACGTATGAACACAGCAAAAGTCAAAGTCAAAAAGCATTTATTCTGTTAGACCGCTAGGATCACTTAGAATAGTCTTCAAACTAATGTTACTCCGGTTCTTTCACGACCAATACCATCTTAAAACTAACGAGTCCAGCTAGTGTCCCCACTAGCTTGACTTTTTAGTTTTAACAGTTGCCATTTTGTTTGAGTGTTGCCAGTCAAACAAAATTAAGGCTAAAAGAGCCTACACGACACTAAAATGAAAGCCATGACTCTTTCTGGTAGTGGCAGGTATAGATTACACACCAACTTTCTCATCACAAGTTTGGTCTCCCATAGAATCGATGGCTCAAACGAAACGTGCTTAAAATGAACCCTTTGTTTTCATCACATCAGCTCCGTTCAAAATCACTTTGAAGCCTTCGAATTCATGATGAGAAAACTTCAAATATTGCTTAGAATCTTGAACTATCCGAGTTCAATAAGTTTACGAGTTTCAAATGAAACTGCGGTGGAGGCATCGGGGCTCATTACCGAAGCTCAAAGTGGCTCAACCTTTGAACAAGACATCGCATCATTAGTAGCTGTATCTATTTTAGAAATAAAATACGGATCAAATTAATTGTGGGTGAATTTGCTTTTCAAGATTATTATTATTGGATCCTACGAGTCATATTTATAAATATGTAAGGGATATTTATTCATTTATGCATTATGTTACATTACTATTTATATTTTATTATGCTTGTGTTTCAATCACTCCATTAATCAGTGGACCGTATTGATATTAGAAAAAGATGTACACCAAAGCCTGGAGTAGCATATTATGCTAGTAGGCTTTTAAAATGTTGATATCACGCGAGCGGAGATTAATGAATAAACAACTTTTTTCTCTACTTTCAAAAGTAAAATGGTTTTGTAGAATTATCCCTGAAAAAAATCACGATAAAATACTACAAAATTTGTAAAATAAAGTGAACTGTAGCGAAGTTGCCTAATATATTGCACGTGATACAAAAAGTTGGACGATGTAACTTAGTTAATTGAAACAATTAAACGGAGCGTTAAATAAAGTTACTTCGTAAAAACGCTCCGGTTTCAGAGAGTATGTCAACTGTTTTGGGGATCCTTTGTACGATTTGTAAACCTTTTTTTCAAATAAAAATTCTAGAGAACCGGTATCCCCAGGCCTTCTTCCCTATTATGTTATGTTGTAAATCAGAAAATTTGGGAGTTATGGAGTAAGTATCTTCTCAACTACGAGATGCATATCAAACACAAATATCGCGTGATCTTATTGATGTTTCTCGCTTTTTAGTATTACAGAAATACTAGATATAAGAGGAAAACATTGTGAATATGTGTAGTTCTTGCGTATTTGTAATTGAATTACGCTTTCACAGTAAACCAAATTGATTTAAACATGGAATAATTGTAGATATTAAAGTAACAAAATTCAAAAGGCTAGTAATACGCGAGCGAAACCACAGGCAGATGCTAGTATATCATAAACTAAATCTACAATCTTTATTTCTTCATAGCTGAGTTGAATTTCAGGTGAGGAAAATGCGCAACATCGCTCTAAAATATCGACTTATGTGCGGAACCTCGCGCAGTCCACTCACGATTTGCCAATTTTTCAAATACACTAAAAACTTTACACAGTTAACGTTTAGTGCAGACTTATTTAGTGGAAAGAGAGAACAGACTTTATTTTATAGTGTTAGACAAGGACAGAGGGGGCAGTAAAACTAAATGCTTAAAATGGTAGTTAAAATTAAGTTGTCGTCATACAATGTTGGTTTGTTACTCGGTCGCATTCGGACTTATGTTCGCATCATATTTTATTTGTCATTTAGATTATAACAAGTGCAGCCATAAAGTACAATGTTGAGTTTAGAAGATTGCTTATCGTAGAGTGGACACATAAAATTATTTTTATTTATTTTCTCTCACAAACAAATAAAATTATGATTTCTCTACGATCAAAGAATGTCATGGATTATTCTGATGATCATTCAATTATTGAATTCACTCATTCATTAATATGAGACTTCGATTTACGTAAACTGAAAGTATCTGTATTTATAATAAAATGTAACAACACAGATGAATGGTATTTGCTCGGAAACGGCGGAATGATAATATTGTTCCGAAGTTGGTCGCCCGCAGCCCGGTCGCAAGATAAACTCTAATTTCTCATTCCCTACAATAAACTTTCGCGGACATTTTTTTCACTCCGTAGGTATATTTTTAAAATACTTCTTTATTTGCTTTCGCCAAACTTCGGCAAATTGTTTCGGGATGCGACTTTTTCTAAATTACGGGGATTTCCGACGACGAAATGAAATTCTGATGAGTTTGATGATTGGGAATATGAATAAACCAATTTCTGTAGATTTGAGGAATATTTTCAATATAAACACGGCGCTCATCTAGATCTACTAGATTATTTACGCGCGCTCTTTACACGGAGGCGCTATTCCTCAATATTGGGAATCCTAAAAAAATATCAATAAGGGTCGGTTATATAGTACATTTGGAGCAGGCTGCTTCCGCGTACTCCGCCGAGGATAGCAGATACCGAACACCCGCAAATTATAAGTGGGCGTACGGAAAACGGCTCCTTAGGCGGTCATAATAATATCTTGGAGCTAAAAATGGCGCGAACGCGGGGAGAAGGGGTAGCGCGGACGCGGAGGCAAGCGGCTGTTTAACGTCATTAAAGACTGAGCCAGGGTTTTATTGGACGATGCTGAAGTTTCTATTCGGACAATTTAAAGTAAATAAACAATTTGTATATTTTTGATACAGCCAGGTGGAGTGACGATCTGCGAAAGGCTGCTGGCAGAAGCCGGATGCGTCGAGCTGAGAACAGAGCGCAATGGCGCTCATTAGGGGAGGTCTATGTCCAGCAGTGGACTGCTATAATAGGCTGATGATGATGATATTTTTGATGTCTTTTTTTAGTAATGGCGCACGAACCGTTTCATTTTTCTACTTACTAATAACTTTTTATACTAATATTATAAATGTGAAAGTAACTCTATCTGTCTATTTGGTACCTTTTCTCGCCCTAACCGCTGAACAGATTACGCTGAAAGTTGTTTAACAGGGAAGGACATAGGCTACTTTTTTTCCGAAAAATGAAGTTATTCCGAGGTTCCGCGGTTCACACCGCGGGAGCGCAGCTAGTATTAAATAATTTAATAAATAGTAACTATCAAACAAACAGGTGAAATCGTTTTGAGGTTCTTTCAGTTACGTCGTATTGTTTTTTTTGATAAGCGATAATGTAGTACTCATCGCAGCAGTTTCATTTATCAAAAAATCCCAAAACTCAAGATTGGAGCACTCCATAAAACATAATTGGCCACTAAATTATATTTAATGGAAGTTTTCCTGAAAGCTACAACATCCCTGTCCGACAAAAGACAATAGATAACCAGGCGCAAGCTGAAGCGAACTAAATCTTTTGCCTTTAATAATAGCGTTTACACTCGCCTGCAGTACATACCTTGTGCCGATCAATACAATATCTACGGATCTAAATTGACTGGAGCTCTTAAATCGAAGCTCGTACATTTTTGCTGGCACAGTTTGTTACGTTAATCTTTAAGCGTGGTAGCCCAAGTATGCCCAGACTCCTCGGGGAGCCTAACTGATTGCCAATCGGAAAGCTATCTGCAAATAATTTCTACTACTATATAAGTTCTAAGTAAACGGAATTATGATTGTTTGTACTCGTATTTTTGTACAATGGGACTTTACGTTTAGAAATGGTATTTGTACGAGTATTTTTTTTTAATGATCATCATTTCCCTGCCCTTATCCCACTTTCATGTGGGGTCGGCACAACAGGTTTTTCTCTTCCACTCCGCTCTATCAGCCGTCATCTCAACACTCACTCCTTTCTTGCCCATATCATCCTTCACACAGTCCATCCATCTTTTCTTTGGTCTGCCTCTTCTGCTACATCCCTCCACATTCAAACCTAACATTCTTCTCGTTACATGACTCTCTTCCCTCCTCATAACATGCCCATACCACGACAACCTATTACTCCTCAACTTATCCGTCACTGGCGCTACTTTCAAACTTCCTCTAATATACTCGTTCCTGATTTTGTCCATTCTTGTAACTCCACACATCCATCTCAACATTCGCAATTTTTTTTTAATGATATAGGTCAGCATTTGACCTCACTCTGCCTGATGTTAAGCAGTAGTGAGGTCTAAGATGGAGCATGCTTACCTAGAATGAACCTATTTACTCTTGATTTGAAGACCCCTATATTGTACTTTTCGGGAAATACAGAGCCCGGCAATGAGTTCCACAATTTGGCGGTGCGTATGAAAAATGTAGACTCAAAACACTGTACGAACTCTGGGAATGTCGACCATGGAGCTCATGGCTCATGAATTGCTTATGTAATACTTAATACATTTACGCGACGCCGGTAACCATTTAAATACTACGTTTGATAAAATTTTCTTTGAAGTGTTTGCGTAGTACGTTATTTTATACTAAGTCTTAGTGTATTTATCTACTCAACGTCAAGTTCTTGAGACAAGACAGTGAAAACAAACACCTATGCGAACATCAAAAAGCAATCAACGCGTCACTATCCAAAGTTCATTTTCGCGTCAAGATAATTAGACGTTCATTCTTGCCATCTAATTTGCATATGAAAATATCTTTAAAAAAAAGCGATGATAGTCTGGAAGGATAATGTCTTTAGAATGGGAGGAGTTTTGTAGGTATGGAATAAGAAATAGGCTAATAAGATATTATGGCCATGACTCTACACATTCGCTGAACTATTTTTTTTAGTGCTGGACTTTTCACACAGCATCATCTAGCCCCAAAGTAAGCAGAGATTGTGTTATGGGTACTAAGATGACTGATTTACTACTTATATACTTTTTGTTTGTACATACATATTATACAATAGCTGTTCGCTGCGGTGTTACCCGCGATCCCTCGGGAAAACTTCACTTTCCCGGGATAAAATATAGCCTATGTTCATCGGGGATAATGTAGCATTCTATTGGTGAAATAATTTTTCAAATCGGTCCAGTAGTTTCGGAGCCTATTCATTTCAAACAAACATACAAACAAACAAATCTTTCCTCTTTATAATATTAGTATAGATAGACACCCAAACCCGAGACAAATATTTGTAGATCATACAAACATTGGTCCCTCCGCGGAGACCGAACCCGCAACCTTTTGCGTCGCAAGCTGGCCTTCGCCCACTGCGCTACAGAGGTCGTCAAACGTTATTTGCCTAACTATTCGCCGAACTATTATTTGGATATTTAACAGGCGAATACAGGCGATCAGGCCCTCTACACGTTCATGAACGTTGGCATTCGTCTATCATCGGCGAATATGTAGAGGGCTCATAAGTCTAAGAAGCTTCATTGAGACTATTCCCTAGGAACTTTTTAAAGAATTTTGGCTTGTAATTTGAAAATACACTAAATCTAAAATGTCCAATATGTCAAACTCTTCTTAATTGAAACTACGTGTGAGTATCGTAAGAATGTAAAGAATATTTCGCTTTTTATTGTATTTTCTTTTACTTACTTTTGTTATTTCCTAACCTTGATATAAAATGTCAGGAGCTTGCCGTGAACTTCAAGATAAGACTGGGTAAAACATAATGAAATTCACAGCTGAAAATATTCTCTTAGAAATAATAAAAAATATTCGGTGTAAGTATCTATACAAATATTATAAATGTGAAAGTAACTCTGTCTGTCTGTATGTTACCTTTTCACGCCCAAACCACTGAACAGATTAGGTTGAAAATTGGCATGGATAAAGATTGTATCCCAGGGAAGGACATAGGCTACTTTTTATCCCGAAAACATCCCGAGGGACCGCGGGTTACACCGCGGGAGCGCAGCTAGTATTTTATAATACAATAAAGATATGAAGACCTTGAAATATAATATCGACAACCGTTGACGTAGCGGCAAGTAGGTACTCAGCTGAGACACAACAAGTGCGAGTTCAATTATTACAAAACACGATATAGTTTTCTACTTTTATAAAATGTGTAGTTTTCTATTGTTCCCATAAATCTGATGCAATTCTGCTTAAAAAAAAGATACAAATGTATTCCATTCCAGAGTAAACTTATCATGCAAAACCATTTAGTAATTGTATGTACACTCGACATACAATTTTGTCAAAGAAAAATGAGAACTATCGTACAGTGCCTCAAACTTATCTGGACCGGTGACCAAAAGAGGAACTAACAAAATTTACTGTAAAATTTATTTTTGTACCAACACCAAATCCGATAACAGCGCCTCATTCACCGGTTCAGATAGCTTTGTTGCACTGTAACTTGCTGATATTTTCATTTCACTTTAAACTGTCACTTTAGGAAGTACTTAAATGTAAACAAACAGCAAACTCATCCATTCAGACATCAAACGCCCCATCGAGGATAACGTCCTACAATAACAGGGTAATTTTTCACGCGCAAAAACAGCGTCACTAAACGTAGATTCACGTAGATTCACGTCCCAAAACGTAGATTCACGTTTCATTGTCGGCGGCACAAAGCCTCTGTGTCAAGTGTCATGACAGTAAGCGATGAAAAAATGCAAATTCACTGCTCCTATCGATTTCTAAGACATTAAAAGATTCCCTATTTGACGTAGTCGGAAAGTAATCGAGATGATTTTGACAAAAAAATTATAAGAAAATGTGTAAGTAAGAACAGTCGGCAACGACAGTCGATTAGCAACATGACTTTTTAAAACGACACTCATTTTCGATTTCTTTAAAAAATTTTTTTTTAACAATATAACAGAAAAATAAATATAGTGACACATTAACAATAAACAAAAGGTACCCATCAAAAAAATAAAATACCTCACTCTACCTAATGTTAAGCAGTAGTGAGGTCTAAGGTGGAGCATGCTTACCTAGAAGGAACCTCAGAAATTGACAAAAGTTACAGATTTCAGAAATATTCAGATTTTTGAGAGATCAAATGTTGATCAACTTACGTTGCTAACTGTACTTACTATTTTTTTTTTTTTTTTTTTATGATGAATGGGTCGACTCTTGACCTCGAAACTTACATAGGCAAGAATGAGGTCTACGATGGAGCGAGCCTACCCAGAAGGTGCCTATTAACTCTCTTCTTAAAAACATCAGGGTCGTAGCTCAGCGGAAATACAGACGCGGGAAGCTGATTCCACATTTTTGCAGTGCGCATAATAAAAGAACTTTGAAAGCGCTTAGTTCTAATAAGTGGAATATCAACCAGGTGTGGATGATAGTGAGCTGTGCGTCTGAAGTCCCTGTAAAAGAACGGTGAAGGCGGAACAAGGTCGTGTAGCGCCTGGGCACACTCACCGTAGTATAACATACTACTTATAATCATTAGTATTTTATAACACCCGAACGTGGAATAAACGTTTCACAATCAAATCTGTTGGTTCACAATCAAACCTAATGCCATTCAGAGGTACCTTCTGTATGCTCAAGATTTAAGTCCGCAACTGGGATATAAAGCAGCATTTCCCTTTAGGCAAGAAGAATCACCGAGGCAATTATAAAGACTATAAGGAAATCCTATTATTTCTCGCCTCATTTCACGAAACAAATGCTCGTCCGATTACAGTCGCGAGCAGTTTAGCTGCGCCTCCCCCGGCATAACGCCCGATCGTTACCCTGATAACGAAGTTTTTCCGTTATTTTCCGTTAAATCGCGCCTCTTAAACTGCCCTTCGTTAAACTCGAAAGTGTTCCAGGTAGTCGTTTGCGAGGAGTGCTCTTTTTCATTTGTAGAAAGGTATTTTAAAGAATGTCCTGGGAAATGAGCTTTTTGTATTGTTGTATCGCGACGGAAGAATGAGCCTAATTTCTGTTGCTCTTTGAATTATTTTGGCGATATCTAAAAGGGAATCGAGTGAAGTCGTTTGCAGGCATTATACAAAAACGTTGTCGCTGCCTATTAGGTTACTATTTCTAAGACCTCGCGATGTTTTGCTTCGCCGTTTTAGGTAAAAATAATCAACAAAAAACACAAAATCTCTATAACTTTACAAGTTTGATAAAAATCAGCTTATTATCAAGTTATCTTTATCAAAAAAATATATTCAATTTTTCTTTGTATTCATACAATAACAATAAATTCAATACATAAGCAAATAATAGCAATAACTGTACTATTAATCACATGCTTAGGGCTGCACCGACGGCCATTGTGTTCGAATCTCCAGGTATTTCGCGTCCTTTGTGAGTTTTCATAATAGACACTGAATACGATGTTGTAATGTATAGAAATACAATACATTTTCTATCAAAGTCTTGATCCTTTAAGACAAATTTTTGTACAAACACATGCGAAACTTGTGTTTTTGCAAGTAGGTAAAAACTTAAAAAACGTAAGTCTGACTGCATTATAAAGGCAAAATTACATAAATTAGGTAATCTTTTTCATCAATTTTTTTTTGAGTCATCCCAATTATGAAACTCGGTAGCAAAATAAAATGTCGTGAATCCACGCTGGTAATGAAAAATTTGATCACTGGGCGACCAGCTTTCAATGTTATACTCGTACATAGATATTTTAGGTAGGCACCAATTATTATCTGTTTATTCGATATTTAGGTATATCTATTATCTGGTATATTCTCAGATGTTCTATTCTGGTATATTCTATTCTATATTAACGATCAGAATACTCTCAAGTGCAAACTCGTTCGCGCAAACTTCCTGTCAGTTATCAAGCTCCACTAGAACTTGCCTCGAAAATCACCAACTATCTAACTGGTAAACAATCGCTTGAAACTAGAGATGCGACACAATTCTATACATCGACTCCGAAAAGTTGCCACTCCGAATTTTTTTATATTATAAGTTGAAAAAGTGTGAAAACTTTTATGATTTTGCGACCATCCAGGTAATAATACTTGGATGTGCGTGCGTACAGTTTTTTGAATTTATAAGACTGTACTCAGCCTATCCCTATATTTGTAGCCGTTATCTCGCCTCAACCTCCAGTTGCGTTTGAGTAAAAAAAATCCCCACTCTAACAAATTTTCCTCATACGAATGGAAAAATTAACCGTCATCACAAGGCCGCGATGTTTCTTGAGATGACAATTCAACGCGATTAGGATTTTACCAATCAGTGATTCCTATCAGCTGAATAGGAATACAATCGAGTCCGAAAATTCCGAATTTATTATATCACATCTCTATCGATTGTACCACGATACCTCTTAGTAATTTGTCGGTTATGAGCGCAGAGTAATCAGCGCTTTGCTGGTAGATTCGCATGGCTGGAGCCATTTCACATGACAACTCCGAAGTTAGCACCCAACCGATAACTTTGATAATTCCATACAATTTTAGATATTTGTTTCAGTAGTTTCTGATAACGACTAAGATGTAATGTGGTTGTTAATAATACCGTGAACTTAGAAGAACATGTCATCTTGTTCAACCCACATTAAGTGGGGTCGGCATAATGTGGGATAAGGACAGGAATCTTCCTGCTAATAAAAAATATTAAACTACTAGCTGTCCGTCGCGGTTTCACTTTCCCGGGATAAAATATAGCCTATGTTCATCAGGGATAATGTAGGATTCTAATGGTGAAAGAAATTTTCAAATTGGTCCAGTAGTTTCGGAGCCTATTCAATTTAAACAAACATACAAACAAATCTTTCCTCATTATAATATTAGAATAGATTTATATTTTAGAGTGAATTACTTAAGTAATCATCATCAATGTGTTCTGAAGGATAGCTTTTGGATCTTTCGGTCGAGTCGAAGATACTTAGAAAAATATTGTGTCGATTATTGTAATCCTGTTTTGTAAAAAGGCATTTTTGAGCGAATTGTTTTTTAAGGATAGTTTTCCAGCTGAGGTGTACCTAGTTAGTAATGCTGATACTATCAAATGCATCGTTGATATCATGAAACTAGGTATCTCCCCATAAATAGGTTTCTATAGCTATTGTACTGTCAATCACATCCATACTGGAATATACGAGAAATACCATATCGGTATTGGTATTGAAAAATAGTCTCTATTGATTAAACAATAAGGCTGTTTCGCGAGTGAAAGCAAATAAGAAAGCTGGGAAACTCGAACTTCTTGCTTAGAGAGCTGTTGTTTTCCACATTTGGTAAGACCTTACTTTTCTTAAACACGGTACCGTTATTTGTTGATGTACATTATTCACATGATTCAGAACCTTATGTTACTAATAATAAAGATTTAATACTAGCTGCGCCCCGCGGTTTCACCCGCGTAAGTCCCGTTCCCGCGGGAATATCGGGATAAAAAGTAGCCTATGTGTTAATCCAGGGTATCACCTATCTACATACCAAATTTCAACCAAATCGGTCCAGCCGTTTTTGCGTGAAAGAGTAACAAACATCCATACATCCATACATCCATACTTACAAACTTTCGCCTTTATAATATTTATAGGATGTCTGAAATGTCATTTACACGATACTATTCTAGCCTCTTGTTTTCTCAAACTCAATAGAGCAAGAGCTATGCCACCATAGTCCCCCGCGAGGGTGGTTAGCCCATAATAGTTACCGTCTGCCCCAGCGTCTTGAGCCACTGTGGCAGACGGGAATTATTGGTGGGGCAGACGATAATAATTCATATTTTGTGGCAAGAGGTATGAATGGCATGCTATAATGGTATTGTGTAAATGGTGTATAAGTCTATTAAGTGTATATTTCAGAACACGTCAATTCCTAGCCTATTTAAAGCTACTTGAATAATATTTGATGAATGAAAACTATGAAAATCAACAAAATAGGTTTAAATTAAGGCCCTTACTAATAAACTTGACATAAAGTTATGTCATGCATAACCATAAAAAAAAATAGTTTATGCATGATATAACTTTGTCAAGTTTATTACCTTTGCTCAGGGTCTAATAAATAAATGTCAATTTAGGCTTTGAATAGTTAGGGGTTTAGACAACTTTAATATAACTTTGGGGTACGATTGGAATTATTAAGTTGCCTTCTGACGCTGTTTCCATCTAGTACCTAGTAGTAGTAGCACATTTCAAGGTTTTTTCGCTTTTTTTCTCGCAATGGAAACGCACCCTAAGGCTCAATAAATTAGTACCGAGTTGTAACTACGGGCTTAATAAATGACTCTTTTTATCGCAAAAGTTGGTGCTGGATCATCCCTACATACATCTAGTTTGCTGATAGAGCGAAAGTTTTAATGTTCTCGTCTATAATTTAGTTTCCTAGAGGTATTTTTGCGTGTCATTGCTTTTGTTTACTTGCAGATGAAAATAAATAATAATGTGGCAATAGAAAAGTAAGTTCGTACGAGTCAGTGGCTAACTCTGGTGACGGAGTTTTAGGCCACCTTATGGCCTCCGTCATCGCCTAACGACTTAAATAGCCGGGACCGACAATTTAACGTGCCCTCCGAAGCACGGAAGCGCTAAGATGAAATGCCACTGGGAGTCGCGGCTTGAATCCGAATTTTGTTTTATTTTTATTTTGCTCGTCAAGAATTTCGAATTTGACGTCAGTGGGTCCCGTGGCCGAGCGGTTGAAGGTACTCCGGCTTTAGGAGGATCATCTGATCGTCGCGGGTTCGAATCCCTTCTGAATTGATAAGACTTTTCAATTATAACATGTTTATTAGTAAGTCCGATCACGTTTATTTTATCGATAAATAATTATGGCATTTTCCGACACATACAATTCAAAAGACCAGTGCTCGAAATACAGTTTAAACATTTACTTCAGCAACACAATACACCAGTATTTACCGTTGTATAACATATCCGTATGTTCCGATTAAGGTTTCGCAGTATAACCGATAAAACATGCGTTTTTCCCAAAACACACCAACGGTATGCTATGTAAATTTATTTGACGAATAGTGGGCGAGCGGCCTGTACGCAATTATTTGTGGCCCCTACTGGCGTTATACTGCTGGTGGGCTTTAATACTATTTTCCTTTTGTTTTTATATTTATTTTGTTTACCTATATATCAATTTGAACATTGAATGATAGAGTGAGAAATAGTGTGATAACGCAACAGTGTGGAGTGAAAGAAGATGTAGTGGTGAGGATCGAGAAAGGTATTTTAAGATGGTTTGGGCATGTCGAGAGGATGGATGACAGTCGTTTGACAAAGCAAGTGTATGAGGCGAGTGTGTATGGGACAGCTGGAAGGGGAAGGCCTAGGTGAACCTTCTTGGATCAAATTGGCGACATTTTGGAAAAGGGCTAGGTCAAACCGTACCCTAAACCGACGAGCATGTATGAAGAATGTAATGAGAGTGAATGACGCGAAAGTTGTGCGTCAGGATCGTAGCGACTGGAGATCCGTGGTCTCTGCCTCTTTCCCTTTGTGAAAGAGGCGTGATTGTATGTATGTAGGTATATCAGTTTGACCCAAGAAAAAGATCTGGATGCATTTGAACCAAACTGGGCAAACCGTACCTTGTAGCATAGGGAGTGGAAGTTAAAGGGAGAGGAGAGGGAAAGGATACCTTTGCCCAACAGTGAGACATGATTATTTAAGTAAATAAAAAATAGTTTGTATAAGTGTGCTTGATAGGTACGCTTTAGGGTGGTCGCACAGTCCAGCCGAGTTGAACGCGACGAACTGTCAATTCAATAGAGAAAATGCTGCTGACGTCAGAAGCGAGCGGCATTTTCTGATGTCATCAGCATTTTTTGTATAGAAAAATTACTGCGGCGCGTACGGCGCGGACAAGTGTGCGATCAGATTTAACTGAATACATACCACGTTATCAGAGATTACAGAAAAGGACTTGACTTTAGTTTAAATCGTTTAACTAGGACCCAAACATCCCACAGCAGGGCAAAGGATTCATTTCCCACTCTCCACTCATCCCTGTTGAGTTACTGTAGTGGGCGTCCAATTCATTCCTGCGGCGTATTCTACGCGGGTTCGTTTCCCGATTAAGGGCAATTTGACTTAGACTCAAGATTTTATAAAAAATGCCGAGAAACTTGTATTGATTGAAAAAATCCTACGGTTAATTACCTCCGGAAATTAGCCAAAAGATCAAGTACAAAGTTTATCAAGTCAGTGATGGATGACGTCACTGTTGGCTATCTACGAGGCGATCTATCACAACTTACTAGCGTTGTTTGAGGCTTGATTACAAGGATGGATTGAACATGTTATCTACCCTTTCAGCACACTAGGTATTTACTGTGCCAAGGTTAACTCACTACTTTGATAATTCACGAATCAGTAATCCTCAGTTAAATCTCTGTCAACTGTAAATGAGATTAAGGAAAAAAAAGACGCTATTCTCTAGGTATCTTGTTGATAAATATGTGGCGACCTCTAACTACGAGTGCCTGAACTACAAGGGCATCGTAATAGAGTTGCCAATACAGCGACTAGCTACTTCACCGCTGGCGAGATGGCGCTGGCGCGCTACCAACTGCCGCGATTTGAATTCTAGAAAGCGAAAGCAACATTATACTTTTCAATTAGCCTATATAGAACTATCCGACATTTATTGTCGGCTGAAAGGCTCTAAGGTATGTGGACCAGATGGCATCGACCTTAGCGAAGTTAGTACTACCTCTTTGCCATGGATTGGGGGAAATACACCTACCCCCAAAAATTAAAGTTACTGTTTGAATTTTTATGTGTCTTATCTAAATTGTTTCTTCTAACTTTTATTTTTTGAGGCATCAAAATCGAGATACGTTCGAAAAACCTTTAGTACAGTCGCGGCCAGCTACCGTAAAAGAGTGATAGATTTACTCAATACGCGCACGCAGAATGGGAAAAAATTGATGGCTATTATTCGAGAACAGGAATTCGAGTGTTTTGTGCCTGAATTTTGTTTGATTCTCGCCGTTTCACAGAGTACGAGTTTCTTTTATTTTTTTGAGCGTACCTTTAGGAGTTTCGGAGTAGGTAATGATTCTATTAGTTACCGACGAATAATAATTAGGTTACCGATCAGTTTATACTTGAGTTTGGAACGACAATGAAAGAAGCATTTTAATTTTTTTTGAACTTCTGGTATTTAAAAAGAAAATTGGCATTGACTTATTCTTCCCTTATTTCTTCTTCATTAGTTAACGTCCACTCTACACATTCGCCGAACTATTCGCCGAACTATTATTTGGATAGAAGATGACAGGCGAATACAGGCGATGAGGCCCTCTGCACGTTCATGACCGTCGGCATTCGTCTATCATCGGCGAATATGTAGAGGGACAAGTGAGTAGAATTAGAAGTACTTACGTTCGTGGTCTGGCCGGTCGTAGGTGGATCTCAGCATGCCTGAAACAATACAAAATACAATTGAGCTTATGTTTCAAGCACAGATAAATAGCCAAAGTCAAAATAAGTAATAAATTATGTTTCAATTTACATCAACATCAGTTTGAAATCCAGGAGAACAAACAACAGACGTAATAAATAAATAAATAATGCTGGACATTTCACACAGCATCATCGAGCCTCAAACTAAGCAAAGCTTGTACTATGGGAACAAGATAACTGATAAACTACTACGCACCCGCAACCTTCTGCGTCCCAAGCGGGCTTTCACCCACTGCGCCACAGAGGTCGTCTAATATAGACAGTATAGTTATGCATAAACTTATTGCTAAAACTCATTGACAGGAAACTATTACGATTTCACAGCCAATAGGCCGTTTGACCCAATTCAAGAAACAAAACGATTTTCGCCCATAATAGTGCGCTATTAAATTTTCATTCATCAATTAACTTCAATTTGGTCATTCATCGTTTTACATTCATAAAACCGGGGTGAAGTCGCCGACAGAAGCGATAGGCAATTAGTTTGTTTAACGTTGTGTGTCGGACGTTGCCATGGCGACGGCTGGACACGTGCTAATTGGACGGGCTCCGGAGCTCGGCATTTTGTATCATTTAGCACCTCGGGCATCGGCACATGGGCCGAACGCCTTGCTACACTTGTTGTTCGAAATTCAAAGCTGCATAGAACAAAACGAGCGAAAATATTCCAAGAGAGTTCATATTGGTTCATCCCAGTCTTATACTTATACTTTCATCTATGGTATAAAACACTTCAATCTTTATTCCAAATTTTCAATATCTTGTCTTATTAATAGAACCATTTATTAGTATTTAGTACCTACTATTAGATGTCGAAATATAAACAAAAATTCAATACGGCAAAATATAGTTATGTAACAGTTTTGTTCACGACTGTATCACAGGTTCCCATGACTCGTAATAAAAGCTAGAACAAATAGTACACTTAGCGAAAAAAGTTAAAAGGCTGATACAGTTTCAAGTCAAGTGTCAATGTACATGTTTGTTTCTAACTGTTGAGCAAACTTATTAATAAGACGAAAAGAAGACGTTATAACAGAGCTCGAGTTTCGACGATTTTAAAAATTGTTTTCTATCTTAAAGCGCTCGTGGCCGTGCTTTCTTAGTCGTTCTTGATAGATCATCGAAGTTAAGTAACGATCGAAACAGTCTGAAAGTGGATGAATGACTGCCAGTGGCATTTTCATCTGAGCGCTTCCGTGCTTCGGAGGGCACGTTAAATTTTCGGTCTCGTGACCACAACGAAGGCCTTAAGGCGGCCTAAAAACTCCGTCACCAGAGTTGGCCACTGACTCATACGAACTTATATAACTATTTAAATAATTAAGTCATGCCCTTGAAATGATATGATTGATTAGTCTTTCATTTAAAATTTTTGAAAGTAACGAAAAAAATTAATTTTTTGAAGTTTTTTCATTCAAAAAAATAATTTCATTCAAGAAATTTTATCATTTTTATGTATATTTGTTATCATAGCCATAAACATCCATCTCAGACCCAAACTTCCCATAAATAGGGCCATTATAAAAACATTTTCAAAGCACACTACAATTTACAAAGGCGAAGACGTTTTTTCTAAGGAAATACTCCCCTATATCTGAGGACTCGTCCATCCAGCGAACACAATGAAATAATAAACACTTCACCCCACATGTGGGCATAGAATACGTTGTAGTACCAACTCGAAGACTTGAAGAAATCTACTACAATATTTCACTTGATTTTTGGTTGGTGTACTTTTTCCACGCACGATCCTGACACACATCTTTCGCCTCATTACGCGCCTTCTTGCTATATCCTAATAATATTATAAATTAAAAAGTTTATGAGCGGGGTCGTTGGGATTTTTTATTCCCAACGACCCAACTAGTGGGGAGGTTAGTGGGGTCGTTGGGAATAAACAGGTTGGACTGTGTTTTACGCACGCCATAACAATAGGAGCGATTTGGATGAAAATTGGGATATAATTGGGTATTTATTTTATAAAATGGCAGTTAACTAGATCAGCTTAACTGAACCAGGTCAATGCGAAGAAATTTTTCTTTATAACCGTTAGAAGTTAAAAAAAACATGGTGTCAATCAATCAACATTTCATCTTGAATATACGCAGAGAATGATCGCAACTGTATGATATCTATTGATTTGATAATGCGTCTTAAACTCTCACGACAAAGTTCATTTTCCCTTACACACGTATTCCTAGTAGCTCAGGGCCTATGTGGGATAATATTTTTTTTACGTTATTATTTGCAAAGTAAATTTCCTGCTCTAGAGGAAGTGCCCTCAAGGCTGCGTAGATGGAATTTGTCATTTCGATATTCATATTTTTATTGTATTGACGTTGTACTGTCGCGCACAGTGTGATTGTGAGGCACACATGACTTTTGTGAGTGTAGTTGACAGGTTATAAAACAAAAGTGGTTGACAAGTAAATTCAAGCAACTAAAATATTCACGCTATTGTAGTTTTCGACGCGACTGTCTTATGAGCAGATAATGGTATGTTTTGGGAAAGATTGTTACATAAAATATCAGCAGAATATGTGAATATTTGTCCTGTCGCGAGAATCGAACTAGCACTTCTTATGCCTCAGCTGATCAAAAAAATTATGACCTAACGTATCATACTTTTTGTGCCCACTAATAAAAACATGATTTCATGCAAGAACGGCAATTTGCCGCGTTTTGTACGACATCAGCATTTAGCCAAACGTTTTTTGCATCAATAAAATATGAACATATGCAACCAGAATACAATACTATGAGCATGTGAAGCTTAGCACTAGTTTCACTAGTATCTGATATCTTCAATGATAAGTGAGCCCTTTATTCTTGACATGCGTCGTATCAATGTGACAAGTAGCTGGCTTTCATGGTACTATTCTAGTAAGGTAAGATATCCAATATCGCTGTAGAAATCGATGGGGAAGGCCTATGTTCAGCAGTGGACGATAGATAGCTGAGATGATGAAACTATCCAAGGTCACGGAATCAAATCGCCAACTTAGGAAATAGGTAGAATAATAATGTTCTTTGCGTAAAAAAGTCGTCACGAATTTGGCAACAATGATTGTCAACAATGCGAAGTTTTGTTATTGATTTCTTTGAGAAAAAACTAAATTGTAACCGAAATTCATACAAAAACGAGTGCTAAATGTATCTATGTTGGTGAACTTGGCAGATCATTGTCCAGCAGATCAAAAAAAAAAGTGAGTTCTTATCGCATGCAGATGAGTTCTACAGTTCCTGATACTTTTTAGAAATAGTTCTGGCGTTTTTACCTAAAAAAACACCATGGACAAAATGATCTGCCAACTTCCCGTAGCAGATCATTTGAAGCAGATTGGAAAAAAAAATTGGTTCTGTTCGCATGCGAATGAGTTCTACAGTTCCTGATACTTTTCAGGAATAGTTCTGTACTCACTTTCGAATACCAGGGGATCAAGGAAGAAAAATTTATATGACGAATTGTAAAAATTTCATTGTTTCAAACATTTCTTACCAGCTAGAACTTTCGGTTCTCTTTCGTTTTTCACATATCCGAATCAGAACTACAATCTAAAACTCTTTTCAAGTCCAGAACTCACGTTCCAGTGCCAGCAGAGCATACCTAAAGGTCAAATAGGTCGAAAAGAGTAATAAACATCGAATGTCACGGATTTCATCATCTCAAATGATGGTGAGAGGCCAGAACTCTTTTAATTTTCACAGATCAGAATCAGTACTACCATCAAGAACTCTTTTCAAGTCCAGAACTCACGTAAAAGTGCCAGCAGAGCATACCTAAAGTTCAAGTAAGTCGAAAAAAGTCATAAACATCGAATGATACCAATTTCATCATCTCAAATGATGGTGAGAGGCCAGAACTCTTTTGATTTTCACAGATCAGAATCAATACTACCATCTGGAACTCTTTTCAAGTCCAGAACTCACGTAAAAGTGCCAGCAGAGCATACCTAAAGTTCAAGTAAGTCGAAAAAGTCATAAACATCGAATGATAACAATTTCATCATCTCAAATGATGGTGAGAGGCCAGAACTCTTTTGATTTTCATAGATCAGAATCAGTGCTACCATCAAAAACTCTTGTCAAGCCCAGAACTCACGTAAAAGTGCCAGCAGAGCATACCTAAAGTTCAAGTATATTGAAAAAAGTCCAAAATATCGAATTTCAAGGATTTCATCATCTCAAATGATGGTGAGAGGCTAGAACTCTTTTGATTTTCACAGATCAGAATCAGTACTACAATCAAGAACTCTTTTCAAGCCCAGAACTCACGTAAAAGTGCCAGCAGAGCATACCTGAAGTTCAAGTATATCGAAAAAAGTCCAAAATATCGAATGTCCAGGATTTCATCATGTCAAATGATGGTGAGAGGCCAGAACTCTTTTGATTTTCACAGATCAGAATCAATACTACCATCTAGAACTCTTTTCAAGTCCAGAACTCACGTTCCAGTGCCAGCAGAGCATACCTAAAGGTCAAATAGGTCGAAAAAAGTAATAAACATCGAATGTCACGGATTTCATCATCTCAAATGATGGTGAGAGGCCAGAACTCTTTTGATTTTCATAGATCAGAATCAGTGCTACCATCAAGAACTCTTTTCAAGTCCAGAACTCACGTAAAAGTGCCAGCAGAGCATACCTGAAGTTCAAGTATATCGAAAAAAGTCCAAAATATCGAATGTCCAGGATTTCATCATGTCAAATTATGGTGAGAGGCCAGAACTCTTTTGATTTTCATAGATCAGAATCAGTGCTACCATCAAGAAACCTTTTCAAGTCCAGAACTCACGTATAAGTGCCAGCAGAGCATACCTAGAGTTCAAGTATATTGAAAAAAGTCCAAAATATCGAATGTCAAGGATTTCATCATGTCAAATAATGGTGAGAGGCCAGAACTCTTTTGATTTTCATAGATCAGAATCAGTGCTACCATCAAGAACTCTTTTCAAGTCCAGAACTCACGTAAAAGTGCCAGCAGAGCATACCTAAAGTTCAAGTATATCGAAAAAAGTCCAAAATATTGAATGTCAAGGATTTCATCATGTCAAATGATGATGAGAGGCCAGAACTCTTTTAATTTTCATAGATCAGAATTAGTGCTACCATCAAGAACTCTTTTCAAGCCCAGAACTCACGTAAAAGTGCCAGCAGAGCATACCTAAAGTTCAAGTATATCGAAAAAAGTCCAAAATATCGAATGTCCAGGATTTCATCATGTCAAATGATGGTGAGAGGCCAGAACTCTTTTGATTTTCATAGATCAGAATCAGTGCTACCATCAAGAACTCTTTTCAAGTCCAGAACTCACGTAAAAGTGCCAGCAGAGCATACCTGAAGTTCAAGTATATCGAAAAAAGTCCAAAATATCGAATGTCAAGGATTTCATCATGTCAAATCATGGTGAGAGGCCAGAACTCTTTTGATTTTCATAAATCAGAATCAGTGCTACCATCAAGAACTCTTTTCAAGTCCAGAACTCACGTAAAAGTGCCAGCAGAGCATACCTAAAGTTCAAGTATATCGAAAAAAGTCCAAAATATCGAATGTCAAGGATTTCATCATGTCAAATGATGGTGAGAGGCCAGAACTCTTTTGATTTTCATAGATCATAATCAGTGCTACCATCAAGAACTCTTTTCAAGTCCAGAACTCACGTAAAAGTGCCAGCAGAGCATACCTGAAGTTCAAGTATATCGAAAAAAGTCCAAAATATCGAATGTCAAGGATTTCATCATGTCAAATGATGGTGAGAGGCCAGAACTCTTTTGATTTTCATACATCAGAATCAGTGCTACCATCAAGAACTCTTTTCAAGTCCAGAACTCACGTAAAAGTGCCAGCAGAGCATACCTAAAGTTCAAGTATATCGAAAAAAGTCCAAAATATCGAATGTCAAGGATTTCATCAAGTCAAATCATGGTGAGAGGCCAGAACTCTTTTGATTTTCATAGATCAGAATCAGTGCTACCATCAAGATTTCTTTTCAAGCCCAGAACTTACGTAAAAGTGCCAGCAGAGCATACTTAAAGTTCAAGAAAGTCGAAAAAATTCATAAACGTGTCTTGCACGACGTGAGTTGACGACGTGAGTTCTGGACTTGAAAAGAGTTCTAGATTGTAGCACTTATTCTGGTCTATGAAAATCAAAAGAGTTCTAGCCTCTCACCATGATTTGACATGATGAAATCCTTGACATTCGATATTTAGGACTTTTTTCGACTTACCTGAAATTTAGGTTTGCTCTGCTGGCGCTTTTACGTGAGTTCTGGACTTGAAAAGAAATCTAGATTGTAGTACTGATTCTGATATGTGAAAATCAAAAGAGTTCTGGCCTCTCACCATCATTTGACATGATGAAATCCTTGACATTCGATATTTTGGACTTTTTTTGACTTTCCTGAACTTTAGGTATGCTATGCTGGCACTTTTACGTTAGTTCTGGACTTGAAAAGAGTTCTTGATGGTAGCACTGATTCTGATCTGTGAAAATCAAAAGAGTTCTGGCCCCTCACCATGATTTGACATGATGAAATCCTTGACATTCGATATTTTGGACTTTTTTCGATATACTTGAACTTTAGGTATGCTCTGCTGGCACTTTTACGTGAGTTCTGGACTTGAAAAGAAATCTTGATGGTAGTACTAATTCTGATCTGTAAAAATCGAAAGAGTTCTGGCCTCTCACCATGATTAGACATGATGAAATCCTGGACATTCGATATTTTGGACTTTTTTCGATATACTTGAACTTCAGGTATGCTCTGCTGGCACTTTTACGTGAGTTCTGGACTTGAAAAGAATTTTAGATTGTAGCACTGATTCTGATCTATGAAAATCAAAAGAGTTCTGGCCTCTCACCATCATTTGACATGATGAAATCCTTGACAATCGATATTTTGGACTATTTTCGATATACTTGAACTTTAGGTATGCTCTGCTGGCACTTTTACGTGAGTTCTGGACTTGAAAAGGTTTAAGATTGTAGTACTGATTCTGATCTGTGAAAATCAAAAGAGTTGTGGCCTCTCACCATGATTTGACATGATGAAATCCTTGACATTCGATATTTTGGACTTTTTTCGATATACTTGAACTTTAGGTATGCTCTGCTGGCACTTTTACGTGAGTTCTGGACTTGAAAAGAGTTCCAGATGGTAGTACTGATTCAGATCTGTGAAAATCAAAAGAGTTCTGGCCTCTCACCATGATTTGACATGATGAAATCCTTGACATTCGATATTTTGGACTTTTTTCGATATACTTGAACTTCAGGTATGCTCTGCTGGCACTTTTACGTGAGTTCTGGACTTGAAAAGAGTTCTTGATGGTAGCACTGATTCTGATCTATGAAAATCAAAAGAGTTCTGGCCTCTCACCATCATTTGACATGATGAAATCCTGGACATTCGATATTTTGGACTTTTTTCGATATACTTGAACTTTAGGTATGCTCTGCTGGCACTTTTACGTGAGTTCTGGACTTGAAAAGAGTTCTTGATTGTAGTACTGATTCTGATCTGTGAAAATCAAAAGAGTTCTGGCCTCTCACCATCATTTGAGATGATGAAATTGGTATCATTCGATGTTTATGACTTTTTTCGACTTACTAGAACTTTAGGTATGCTCTGCTGGCACTTTTACGTGAGTTCTGGACTTGAAAAGAATTTTTGATGGTAGTACTGATTCTGATCTGTGAAAATCAAAAGAGTTCTGGCCTCTCACCATGATTTGACATGATGAAATCCTGGACATTCGATATTTTTGACTTTTTTCGATATACTCGAACTTCAGGTATGCTCTGCTGGCACTTTTACGTGAGTTCTGGACTTGAAAAGAGTTTAATATTGTAGTACTAATTCTGATCTATGAAAATCAAAAGAGTTCTGGCCTCTCACCATGATTTGACATGATGAAATCCTTGACATTCGATATTTTGGACTTTTTTCGATATACTTGAACTTCAGGTATGCTCTGCTGGCACTTTTACGTGAGTTCTGGACTTGAAAAGAGTTCTTGATGGTAGCGCTGATTCTGATCTATGAAAATCAAAAGAGTTCTGGCCTCTCACCATCATTTGACATGATGAAATCCTTGACATTCGATATTTTGGACTTTTTTCGATATACTTGAACTTCAGGTATGCTCTGCTGGCACTTTTACGTGAGTTCTGGACTTAAAAAGAGTTCTAGATGGTAGTACTTATTCTGATCTGTGAAAATCAAAAGAGTTCTGGCCTCTCACCATCATTTGACATGATGAAATCCTGGACATTCGATATTTTGGACTTTTTTCGATATACTTGAACTTCAGGTATGCTCTGCTGGCACTTTTACGTGAGTTCTGGACTTGAAAAGAGTTCTTGATGGTAGCACTGATTCTGATCTATGAAAATCAAAAGAGTTCTGGCCTCTCACCATCATTTGACATGATGAAATCCTTGACATTCGATATTTTGGACTTTTTTCGATATACTTGAACTTTAGGTATGCTCTGCTAGCACTTTTACGTGAGTTCTGGACTTAAAAAGAGTTCTAGATGGTAGTACTTATTCTGATCTGTGAAAATCAAAAGAGTTCTGGCCTCTCACCATCATTTGACATGATGAAATCCTGGACATTCGATATTTTGGACTTTTTTCGATATACTTGAACTTCAGGTATGCTCTGCTGGCACTTTTACGTGAGTTCTGGACTTGAAAAGAGTTCTTGATGGTAGCACTGATTCTGATCTATGAAAATCAAAAGAGTTCTGGCCTCTCACCATCATTTGACATGATGAAATCCTGGACATTCGATATTTTGGACTTTTTTCGATATACTTGAACTTCAGGTATGCTCTGCTGGCACTTTTACGTGAGTTCTGGACTTGAAAAGAGTTCTTGATGGTAGCACTGATTCTGATCTATGAAAATCAAAAGAGTTCTGGCCTCTCACCATCATTTGACATGATGAAATCCTTGACATTCGATATTTTGGACTTTTTTCGATATACTTGAACTTTAGGTATGCTCTGCTGGCACTTTTACGTGAGTTCTGGGCTTGAAAAGAGTTTTTTATGGTAGCACTGATTCTGATCTATGAAAATCCAAAGAGTTCTGGCCTCTCACCATCATTTGAGATGATGAAATTGTTATCATTCGATGTTTATGACTTTTTCGACTTACTTGAACTTTAGGTATGCTCTGCTGGCACTTTTACGTGAGTTCTGGGCTTGAAAAGAGTTCTAGATTGTAGTACTGATTCTGATCTGTGAAAATCAAAAGAGTTCTGGCCTCTCACCATCATTTGAGATGATGAAATTGGTATCATTCGATGTTAATGACTTTTTTCGACTTACTTGAACTTTAGGTATGCTCTGCTGGCACTTTTACGTGAGTTCTGGACTTGAAAAGAGTTCTAGATGGTAGTACTGATTCTGATCTGTGAAAATTAAAAGAGTTCTGGCCTCTCACCATCATTTGAGATGATGAAATCCGTGACATTCGATATTTTGGACTTTTTTCGATATACTTGAACTTTAGGTATGCTCTGCTGGCACTTTTACGTGAGTTCTGGACTTGAAAAGAGTTCCAGATGGTAGTATTGATTCTGATCTGTGAAAATCAAAAGAGTTCTGGCCTCTCACCATCATTTGACATGATGAAATCCTGGACATTCGATATTTTGGACTTTTTTCGATATACTTGAACTTCAGGTATGCTCTGCTGGCACTTTTACGTGAGTTCTGGGCTTGAAAAGAGTTCTAGATTGTAGTACTGATTCTGATCTGTGAAAATCAAAAGAGTTCTAGCCTCTCACCATCATTTGAGATGATGAAATCCTTGAAATTCGATATTTTGGACTTTTTTCGATATACTTGAACTTTAGGTATGCTCTGCTGGCACTTTTACGTGAGTTCTGGGCTTGACAAGAGTTTTTGATGGTAGCACTGATTCTGATCTATGAAAATCAAAAGAGTTCTGGCCTCTCACCATCATTTGAGATGATGAAATTGTTATCATTCGATGTTTATGACTTTTTCGACTTACTTTAACTTTAGGTATGCTCTGCTGGCACTTTTACGTGAGTTCTGGACTTGAAAAGAGTTCCAGATGGTAGTATTGATTCTGATCTGTGAAAATCAAAAGAGTTCTGGCCTCTCACCATCATTTGAGATGATGAAATTGGTATCATTCGATGTTTATGACTTTTTTCGACTTACTTGAACTTTAGGTATGCTCTGCTGGCACTTTTACGTGAGTTCTGGACTTGAAAAGAGTTCTAGATGGTAGTACTGATTCTGATCTGTGAAAATTAAAAGAGTTCTGGCCTCTCACCATCATTTGAGATGATGAAATCCGTGACATTCGATGTTTATTACTCTTTTCGACCTATTTGACCTTTAGGTATGCTCTGCTGGCACTGGAACGTGAGTTCTGGACTTGAAAAGAGTTTTAGATTGTAGTTCTGATTCGGATATGTGAAAAACGAAAGAGAACCGAAAGTTCTAGCTGGTTAGAAATGTTTGAAACAATGAAATTTTTACAATTCGTCATATAAATTTTTCTTCCTTGATCCCCTGGTATTCGAAAGTGAGTACAGAACTATTCCTGAAAAGTATCAGGAACTGTAGAACTCATTCGCATGCGAACAGAACCAATTTTTTTTTCCAATCTGCTTCAAATGATCTGCTACGGGAAGTTGGCAGATCATTTTGTCCATGGTGTTTTTTTAGGTAAAAACGCCAGAACTATTTCTAAAAAGTATCAGGAACTGTAGAACTCATCTGCATGCGATAAGAACTCACTTTTTTTTTTGATCTGCTGGACAATGATCTGCCAAGTTCACCAACATAATGTATCTGAGGCTGATTCATATGCAGATTGCGAGCTATTGCATTGATCGCGTCAATGTTTTGTAGCCGAAATAGTTTAATCTTTCATTCAAACATTAAAACTACTAACGTTTTGTTTGAAAAAAAAACGGCAGAACACCTGCCTCCCGGCCATAAACTGCATTTGTCAATCTGGAAGTCGCTCAATAGACTCCGCACACAGGTTGGTCTATGCAAACAAAAGTATCTTAGCCAAATGGGGTTTAGGGGATCCTTCCCAAATCCAGTGCGAGTGCGGAGCCCCAACACAAAATATGTGGCATCTCTTTTCCTGCCTTTTGTGCCCAACCAGCAAGACCCAGGAAGACTTTATTGCGGCTTCAGATAGAACCATAGCGGTGGCTTCATTTCTGAGCAAACAAAAATATAGAGAGCATAATATGAGCACATTAACACGATGAATGAATGAATGAAAAAAACTTATGTAACGGTTTGTTGCTAGAAGATGGAAAACGAAGCCCAGCCAGGCCACAAGGACTATGATGAGACAATCTCGATACCAAGCGGGTGGGATGAAGCAGGCAGTAGAACTGATGAATCACGGGAGTATGGAGTACCGAAACTTTGATGGAAATACATGTGGTCGAAGCCAACAAAAAAAGGCTATTTTGGCAGTTTGATCTTGGAGACACTACCGGTCACTATCATAGTAAGAGTGCAAAGGTGGAGAATGGAGAGTCTCCATAGTGGGACATAGATTGAATAAATACAAACATACATGCGATTTTAATCGTAAACATACCGATACATGGTCCATTGTCCTATGATCCCATTGTAAGGTGACCGATTCAAATCAATTGAAATCGGACCAACAAGACAATCTAGTAAGTTGACCTCTGAGGTCAATCTAGTTTAGAGGAGGTAGCGATAAGCAATAGCGAATTCTTTAGCTTTAGTTATTGTTTCTGGGCCTTGGTTGGATCAAGTCATAACTGCATTTCAAGCTTAGTAAAAGTGTTCTTAAAGCAATTTGCAAAGGATCTTCGGGGTTTAAATCCATGTTGGATGAATAGGTTGATAGTAAATTGGGGAAAGAGTGAGACGCCGAGGCACCGGTCACTACTTGCAGTAGCAAGTAGACCGGAAATCGGTGCCTCGACTCCCTCACAGTCAGATGGGGAAGTTTTGAAATTTTATTTTTAAATCACTTTATGCCATGCTTCTACTTTCCGGGTCTAGGCCTGAGGCACACCGCGGGACTCACGACATCATAAAGTAGCGACAAAAGCGACAACAGTATCGTGCGCGTCGTGATCCGTCGCACGTGTCCGCCGGCAGTCGGTCGCCATCACGACTCCAAGCTTAGTAGCCCAGTGTGGTGTCTTGATTGAATATCGACTTCCCGCCAAAAGTGGTGACGACTCACTGGGTGTTAATGCCACAGCATTGTCTTGGTAGATTTTAGTTATATCGACTTCTTGCCAAAAACTGGGACCAGCTTAGCTATACGTTTGTTCTTTTCGGCACTTAATATTTTTGGACAACCTGTTTCAAAGTTTTCTCTTAGCGAATAAGTGTTAGTAGCTATCAATTTCCTATATCTAAAGTTAGAATTGGCAGCACAAGTTTATTTGACCTACATTGTCGGACAAACCTATCTGGAAAGGAATTGTAAAGTTTCAGGTTTCCATTAGACTTGGCCAAAGGAAATAGCTCATGCAAGGAGACAAACTGAAAGGCTATACGTAGGTACGAAAAGAGTGAAATAGTTTTTGTAAAACTTTTTATTACTTTAGCAAGAGACTGTAAATAGAATAAAGCAGTGTCTGGTGGCTACTGAGGTAAAAGGTCTGGTCACCCTTATCTACCAGCCAGAAAAAAACAGGGATACTAAACTTTTGTTATGTAAAATCCCAGACAACAACACATACGGTTTATAAAGTATGTAAAATCCCAGACAAGTAACGCTTACCCAGGATTTAATCATACAACATTGTCCTGACCTTTCTGCCTGGCCTAATAACCCATAACAAAAGGATTCTTCAAAAGAGGCACTCAACTAATCCCGCGAGGGTTCAGCGATTCTAATCTAGAAATGTAATATCCTTTCGTAGCTAAACCGGCGTGAACGTCTTATTCTGGGGACAAGTTACTTGCAAAGCGGGTTGCATTGGCATTATACGCAATGCACTACACAATTTTTGTACTGCTGGTAATGGTAAGGTGAAGTTTGTCTATTTTTGCAGTGGTTCGATGACACTCAAATATGATGTTTTTTTAATTTTTTTAATACCTTTTCGAGGACACAGCATCATCTAGTCGCAAGCTACGGAAATCTTGTATTATAGGAACCAAACTTCGTACTTTTGTACTTCTAGAAAAAGCTTTGAAAAGCACATAAAAGTTTGTCCCGCTGCAGGAAACGAACTTCAGCGTCACAGACGGGCACTTACCCACTACGCCACAGCGTTGAAAAGACTACTAAAACGCATGCACCAACCTGCTTTCCAACCAAATGCGTCATCTTGCAAGAAAACTTCATAGAAATATGTATATCGATTCCCCGAGTCTCGTAAATCACAACGGTGACGCAGCTATCTACTTGTTGATCTGAGTGAAGCCGGGGGATGTAATGTGATGTGATAGTCGGCTTTGAGATCCGAAATCATTCTTGACATGCCTGTTCTGCATCGTCATGTTTTGTGCCTTTTCGAAGAAAACAAGCCTTAAAGACAAACACAATTTAACACAAATGTGTATAATTTGAATAGTTTAGTTGGTGATCTAGTGGACGTGGCCCCGTCATCTGATTCTAAGGTCATGTGTTCTGCTCCAAAATGATGCACTAATTATCAGTAGGACAGGCAATCTCTATGGCTCAATGCACATTGGATTGGCAGACAGTAACAAGACATTATAAACCTTATTAACAATGAAACAAGATATAGAAACGCTTGATAGAATGTAAGATCCCTCGCAGACTGCAGACTTTCTATCGGCCGATAGTTGAGACGGAACATACTTCGGCTCGTAATGAGTATGGAGAAGTTAGCCGAAGAATGTTCTGTCTCAACTTTCGGCCGATAGAAAGTCTGCAGTCTGCGAGGGATCTAAGACGCGTGACACCTCGTTCTATACCTTGTTGCATTGATCATAAGGTTTATATTGTCTTGTTACGTCTCATCGCATCGCGTCGCGGTCGCTACCAAATAAATGTGCATTGAGCCTTACTCTAAAGGAAAACATCATCAAGGACATTGCACAATACTTTGTCAAGGGCATGAATTGATGGGTGTTGTGTGTATTCAAGATCCAAGGTCCTAGAATGATTGTCGTATAGACAATCATTCAAGGGAAGTAAGGGTCATGCCTAAATGCACGATTTCCTCACACCGTGCACCGTGACGAGCCTCGCCTTGTATTTATTACAAGTAAACCACAAACCGTTACAAAAAACTAAACACTCTCGACAAAGGGCAACCAATCACTATCAATATCCACACCATTCTAACATGTCATATCTAGCCCGATATGGAGTATAACAGTCACATACCATCCAATAGAGACCCCCTGGAATCGGGCTGGTCCAGGCAGAATGCAACTGTTCCTTATAAGGGGGAGACTGGCTACCATAACAGGCGGGACAGAAATGCCCGCTACCAAATACGAGCCGGCCGACGGCAAACGGGTTAACTGAGACACGATTGTAACCTTTTAGTAGCTTACGCTCGCGGCTTCGGTATCAACTTAAGCCTAATTATGAGATTCGATTGTAAGTTTTATTAGTAACCGCAGGGTTCAGTCGTGTCAATGTTTGTTTTTGTAACTAGAAAGGACTTTATAGTGCTGAAGGTGTTTTTGTAACTTTCATGTGTTTGTCTTTTTTTGAAGTGAAAACTTCTTTAGGTGCGTTGGGCATTTTGGAGATGGGAAAAA
The DNA here is from genome assembly GCA_963565295.1 of Epirrhoe alternata. Classification (NCBI taxonomy): domain Eukaryota; kingdom Metazoa; phylum Arthropoda; class Insecta; order Lepidoptera; family Geometridae; genus Epirrhoe; species Epirrhoe alternata. The sequence continues at coordinate 1,299,375 of OY751381.1, read as the reverse complement.
ATATCAAACAGTCACGTGACTGTTATGAAACCATCTCTTACTACACCTTAATTTCGTCACACATTATATCGCCAGAAGGGTCGACGTGATAGAATGGCCTCTGACTGAGACATCCCCGAGTTCAAATCCAAGTAGAACAGTAATTTTTTGTGCTTCTTTTTGTACTATTTTTTTTAAGTTTAGAACCGTTACTGAAACCTTGTTCAAGTTTTCACTTCTGTCGGCACTCCTGGAATGCCACTGTTTTTTTATTTAGCATTTTATAAGATGGAGCTTTCAGGAATTGTTTTTACAGAATAAGTTACCTCGCCTCTATACCGGAGTTTTAAAGCAAACACTACACTATTGAAGTAAAGTTTTATTACAAGTCTTGGAAACATTCGGTATTCAGTCGCGATCTGAAACTTCTCTGATTACATTACGGCGGCTATAAATATATTAGCAATATCTTTCATCCCTTTCCCCCTCAGTACGTAAGAAGAGACGGAGCTAGTTAACAAAGGCCGACTTAAATTGGAAAAATTTATAAGTTGAAAGATTTGCGCTGCCCAAGTGGCGAAGTATTAGCATATTAATTGTGGTATAAGAGAACACGAGACCATTCATTATGAAATGAATTTATGCATGATTTTTTTAAGTGGTCGTTTTGGGAGCCAGAATTTGTTTTATAAATTGTTGGATTGCTTTGATTTGTTGCATCTTAAGAAATAACTTGTGGTTGTCTTCATTTCACTCCAGTAAATCAATCAAAACTTGTCATGAACAGAATGCTAATCAGCAAAATGTGCACATTTTCCGATTTACTCCATATTCGTCCCGAATTTTTGGCTCACGCCTTTAAAAAGTTTTTATTCGTCCCGCACGGTAATGAATGTGGGCCGAAAATTTGGGACGAATATGGAATAAATCCATTTTCCATATGCATGGATGTGAAAAATAATGTACCTACACAGAAGAGTATACTGTATTCTGCAAATAAATGATTGATTTGATTTGATTTGAGTATTATTTATTTCTATCTTAAATAAATATTAGATTAAAAGGATCGATGTACCCAAAGATATGGACGTCCTATAGCCAAATAATGATGGTGAAATCGTTTTCGACAACCATTTTAAATGTAGATTTTCCGTTCCTGACGCGTGTAATTCGCTTTGGCCTTGTGTCGCCAAGTCATTTATCTACGTCACTGTGGTGTCGCACTGGCTTTACGTAGGTTGGCTATCATCATCCATATCTTCACTTTGAAGTTGTAACTTCTGTAGCTATTCTATTTCACGAAGGAGGATTGGTCTTATGTGTGTAAAATTTCTGTGTGCGTAAGCAATACTGAGTGCTCATTCGTCCATGAAGCGTTCCCGAGCTTACGCACACAGAAACAACCGTGCATGTACACACACAATTAGACCAACCCGATAATAATACAAAATAATAACACTAACACTATACGAGTACATGAAGACACAGTCTTTTGCGCTTTCCCAGCTTGTGTACCTATCCAATTTTTTTTATTTATTATGGAAACTGTTTAAATAATAATAATATGGTTAATAATAATATGGTTATAATAATATGGTTTAGTGAAGGGCAGTGGGTGGTGAGCACTGGTACTGATATTTGACCTATCACCTATACCCAAAGAAAGTGGATTTTATACGTATTATAAGACAACACTATACGACCGAATTTATGTTTTGATTTTAAGCAATCACAACTGGGTATCCCGCTCCTGATACGTCCCTGACGCGTGTTAGGCTGTCGCAAGTCGCGAGTCATTTATCTCTGTCGGCGCGGTGTGGCGCGGGCCTTACATTAGGCTGCTGATAGCGGGGTTAAGTGAAACGTCTGAATCCGAAGGAAAAACATCAGCGGTGCGCTTTTTGAGTATCGCCAGTTCCACGACTTCCGCCATTTTGTTTTTCATACCATGTTTTTTTACCTGTTAGTATTCTAAAAAGCAATGGGCTTGCTTGTCTCATATGGAATCTTTAATTTTAATAAAATGGACATGACTCTGGCTTACCCCCTTAGATATCGTAGGATCATCAATAAAGATCCCTCGCAGACTTTCATCGGCAGATAGTTGAGACGGAATATACTTCGGCTCGTAATGAGTATGGAGAAGTATAGCCCATCTCAACTATCAGCCGATAGAAAGTATGTAGTCTGCCAGGGGTCTTAATCTAGGTAGGTATACATAAAAACGATCCTTAAGATGATATACTCTATCGTGCGATAAAACGAAACATTACCCCAGCCGAACACCTACCTCCTGGCCGTGAACTGCAGTGGCAAACTTGGAAAGCTCTTAACCGACTCCAGGCCAAAGTTGGACGCTGCAGAGAAAATCTAGCCAGGTGGGGATTCCGGGACCCTGCACTTATCCAGTGCGATTGTGGGGCTCCCGTTCAGGACATGGAACACCTGCTCATATGTCCTCTGTGCTACAACCTGAACCCAAGAGGACCTGCTCAACGCCAGAGAGAATGCAGTTGGGGTGGCCTCATACTAGCAAAAAATGGTTTAAAACATTGATATGAAAGAAGAAGAAGAAGACAAAACATTTTATCTTAATGAATGTTCAGGCGTGATAACTTTTTTCTTGTAAATCTAAAAATAAATCTAGATCATAAAGAAATCTCACCAGCCTCTCAAGAAGACTATGTAAATTCAGCAATATTTTTAATGGAAATTGTTGTATTATCCCAAGAACTGTAGTTAATTTTAATGTTGGCTGTAATTAACGAATCTTGAGACCCTTGAATATGGGCACGAGAGCCGGCGCCTTAATCACACCGGTATTTTCGCAGTCTGGATCATAAGCTGAAGCGGTTTGGTATGATGACAGATTTTCAGACACCAGACATATAGGCCCTTATTGCCTTTGTGCCAAGTTTATTAAACTTGACATAACTTTATGTCAAGTTTATTAAAATTTGACATAATGTAACCCTTGGACATAATGGGCCCTTACTAATGTAAGGGCTCTATAGTTTTCCTCGGTTAATTTTCTTTAGCTGGTCATGAAAAAAAGAGTAAGGAATAAAGTAACTAATAAAAATAACATCGTGTTACTAGATCTATCGAACCAGAGTGTCGCCAAAGGATTGAAAGTGAGCTTTATAAAGGCTCCATATTCTTTACAGATTGATAATGATAAGTTTCCACAAGCAGATACTGAAATAATGATCATTGTGCAAAAATTAATCTGTATTTTTTAGAACAATATTTGAGTATTGGTTTTTTATTTGAGCTTCTGGAAACTTATCATTATCAATCTGTAAAGGACACGTTTGCATATTCTTGCTAGCATACGGAAATATTGCTTTGCACATAAATAATTTAGAAATCGCCGCCCCCTCCACCTTGCGCCCCACATTATTACGGCGAGAGAAGGGCCGTTTTTCTTGGATTTTTCATAGTACATAACCTCTCGGCAGGTAAATTAGATATTTCCCTTAATGAGGGCTTATCAGGCCCTCTCGTCACTCAATATTGCGCAATTATTATTTACGAGCCGCATACTTCCGTTAGAAGATAAAAAATATCTAAAGGGAACGAAAAATAAATTCTCTTGAAAAAGTTATGTGCACTAAGATACTTAAAATACCTAAAAGAAAGCTAGGCCCCAAACCGTGTTTGTTACAATGATTCTTCACGGTATAGGTCGCGAAGGAACAGGAGTAAAATCACCTAGTTTTAAGACGTTTCAAAGTGATCCCAGCGGTCCTACTGAATTAATGCTTTTTGACTTTGACTTTGACTTTCATCTAGTAGTAAAGTAAAACGTTGCCCAGAAATTCTCAGTAGTGATCGCATTTGGTCTACTAGGCTTTAATTTTCTTTGGAAGTCTTCGAAATATGAAAACTTATTGTGAAAACGATTGGGATGTTCCATTTTTATGAGGTAAGTGGTATGCGGATGTACTTACTTTTAAGATGATAATCGTCTGAATCCCGCGGGGTTCCATCGCGGTTACAGTATATGAATAAATTTAATCCAGCGAATTCATTCATAATATTAAAATATGATTGCGAAGCGAACGGGGGTCGATGGAACGCAATCAGCATCAAATCACGTGTTCCTTTTGAAATCGGCTTATCCTCGAGACTTATCTAAGCAATTCTCCACACCATTCCATTCCCAACCTTTGTAGGAAGCAATAAAGTCGATTTTCCTTAAAAAAGTGCGTTCACAAAATGTTGGGCGTTACGGACTGTAGAAATGCGTCTTCAGCGTTACCTTTGAACGAGTAATTATTCTGGAATTCCGGAATTAATGCGGAGATAAGCCGCTTCCCCCCCTTTTTAAAATGGACGTGAAGGTATCCCAAATTGATGGGCCTTTAATCAACCATTTTGTTTATTGGAATTTCCGTGGTTAATATTTTTATCGATTCTTACCCTTCATTAAGTTCCCTCAAATGCTCAAGCATTGGTGAAAGAACGAAATTCACAACATGAACTGCGAACACTGATTGAATCAACTTTTTTCCCATACAAGACAACCAAGTCGAGTGCGGACAAACTATGCGTCGTTAAAAATTCACTAGTTCCCCACACGGGTTCGTTTGACATGGAAATGCAGGCCTACCCGTTGCGATTTCCCGCGGAATTTATTCAAATATCGAACGCCCCGTCCCACCGCACGCACCTGGTCGCCCCATTGAAATGCACATTTGATTGGCGACTTTCGAACGCGATAGACGTGTGCAGAACTTGGATTAGAATATAAGATTATTGCTGCAACAAGTTTTTACTGTTTACTTTTATTTCTAGACTACTCTTATGATATACCTATCCAAAATAGGAAAGAACTTATCAAATAAAGATATTAGTGTTGCACTTGAAAGGCCCGTTAACATCAGTCAACTCCAGGTTTCTAAAGTAAATTTTTAATTACAGAGACCGAGACTTGATATCTCAAACTCTACTAAGTACCAAAAACCACAAATTAAAAACCTACGAGTATTCACTTCAAAAAGAGCATTAGGTTACACGTAAACACTGTAACGACCATATAATAGAATTGAATACTTGGTATATAGAGAGTAGGACCTTTGCCAAAGGGCAAACAGATACAGCTGTCGATTAGTTTATTAGTGTTAAATAGTTAAATAGGTTGCTGGCAGAAGCTGGATGCATCGAGCTGAGGACAGGGCGCAATGGCGCTCATTAGGGGAGGCATATGTCCAGCAGTGGACTGATATAGGTCGACGATGATGATGATGATGATGAAATAGTTATAAGACAAACTGTAGTATAAATCTGAATAAAGGCTATTTTTATTATTAATATGTAGAGAGTAAAGACACCACCAAAGTGACAAGACAAGACCATACAAGACTTTATCAAATTCAGATATAACGTTGTCAATGCAAGATCAGTCTGCCATGACTTGCATCGCTGGCTCAAGTTAAATTAGGGGGTGGTAAAGATAAATGGGAGAACCCTGTCAATATCTGCTTTTCATTAATGGTTCTAAAGTGTTTGCGTGCGATGTGCGTTTTGAACAGTCACTATGGGGAAGTTTTCGAGGGTAAAAAGTTTATTCATATAAAACGCTGGTTAAATCCACATGGGTTCTTTGGGGAAAATGAATGTTGTACGACGCTATTGTAGTTTAGAATCACATTTGGTATTGAAAGAGAACTTTATGTAGTAAAGTTTGTACTTAATTTACATACATACATACATAAAGTCACGCCTCTTTCCCAAAGGGGTAGGCAGAGACCACGGATCTCCAGTCGCTACGATCCTGACACACAACTTTCGCCTCATTCACTCTCATTACATTCTTCATACATGCTCGTCGGTTTAGGGTACTTTTGACCTGGCCCTTCTCCAAAATGTCGCCAATTTGATCCAAGAAGGTTCGTCTAGGCCTTCCCCTTCCAGCTGTCCCATACACACTCGCCTCATACACTTGCTTTGTCAAACGACTGTCATCCATCCTCTCTACATGCCCAAACCATCTTAACATACCTTTCGCGATTTTCAACACTACATCTTAATTTATTAATTTATTATTTGTAAAAATATTTAGAAGTGGAAGATTTTTAGTTGATGATAGTAATCCGTAACTAGGCAAAATTACTAAGGAACAAATAATCGATCTAAAGCTAACTGGTCCAAAGGTCTCAATGAAAACACAACAATAATTTTAAGCTGATAATAACAAGTGCAGATGTCAAGAGTCAGTTCATAAGATTTTTGGATTATTTGCATGAAGCAAAAAAAAAAAAAAAAACAAATCCCTTTAAAGCATTTGAATCCTCGTTTTGCAGTTTGAAATCATAATTAGCAAAGAGGTTGTTAAAACGCAAATGCGCGTTTATTTCTTGTTTTTGCATCGTTAAAATTATGAACATTCTAGTAGATAGAGCTTTCTTTCACAAACTTTCTTAAAAAACGGCTGACGCTTTATGACGTGCTTATATCACTAAGACCCTCTTTTTCCCAACAGTCACAATGGGACATCTCTCTGAGCCGTATCCTGTAATACGTACTTTATAGTACTAGTACTTTAACACTGTCCCGAAAGAAAATACTCTATTACAAACATTTGCTCCGCTATTTCACACAGGATATTTGAAGTGAAAACTTTTTTAGGCGCGTTGGGAATTTTGGAGATGATTAAAATCTATTGAACTCAGACTGACAGTGTTACCGACACCACCGTCAGCGCTATCTAGTTTTGAACTCTGTTACTAAACTATGAATAGTTATAGAATATTTATCACGGCGATTCGCGCCGCGTGTCGATTTAAAAATATTTCTTGACTCTATATTTCTTCTGTCGTTACTCTTGGAGTGCCACTGTTTTTTCTTTGTAAATTCTGATTATTATCCATATAATAGGTTGTCGTGGTATGGCCATGTTATGAGGAGGGAAGAGAGTCATGTAACGAGAAGAATGTTAGGTTTGAATGTAGCAGAAGAGGCAGACCAAAGAAAAGATGGATGGACTGTGTGAAGGATGATATGGGTAAGAAAGGAGTGAGTGTTGAGATGACGGCTGATAGAGCGGAGTGGAAGAGGAAAACCTGTTGTGCCGACCCCACATGAAAGTGGGATAAGGACAGGGAAATGATGATAACAGGTTTTTATCTTCCTTTCTACTCTATGATATTGTAACGTACAAGCACTCGTACGTTCTAGAAGACTCGCGCGCAAGATAAATTCCACGAACATTCTCGCTTAGACATACCGAATTAACAATTGGATCGTAATACCTAGAGTTAAGGTTCATATTTGTTTGGCGCTACTGACAAGCGACCTTATTACAAGTGTATAAGGTTCAAGGTCGCTTGTCACGTGTTGTTGTTTATTTATAGAACTTCCTGTTTATTTGTAGAGAGTTCCCTCAGCGATCATTCTAGGCGTTCCGTATGGGTATATAAACAGGCAGTTTGCGCGTCACGTTTAGTTCTTTGTGAATTACGAGAGTGTTAACTTGAGTGAATAGTGACCAGTGATATTCAGTGCGACTGTTGATTACTTTTAAGTGTGTTTTGAGTAAATTAGCGTGTAATAAAGTTTCGAAAGTTATACCTAGTGTTTATCTTCAGAATCGACGAACCCCAGCACGTAACAATATCATTCACTCTTGTATCAGCCAACGTCCTTAGAACGGGCGCTGTTTTCTAAGAATGGAAGATTTATTTACCTACTGTTGCAAGATAATGAAGCACGAAGGTAGTCGAGAAAGCTATTGTACGTGGAGTTACGTGTTTGATAGTCGGCCTGCCGAGTAATTTTGCATCAAGGCCAGTCAGACAGTTTTCAGTATGTAAACGATCAAGATAATTGACCTTCGAGGCCTGCCTCGGCGTCGCCGCCCATCGTCAGGTACCCACTGCGTCTCGATCTTAGCCCATCTATCGGGATATTATGTATATTTACATTATTTTTATTCGCTACGCGAGTGTGTCATAGTTGGGCGTAATTGTAAACCATTACCAATAGTATTTAGGTTTTTAATTTTGTCAACAATATTGTTTTCCATTTTCATAAAAACTTGATTTATTGCTGAATAAAAAAACAAGACAACTTCTGCAAGATGTGGGCATGTATCAAATATGTATTTGTACATGCCTCTGACTACCCCCTTAGACATCTTCAAAGGATCTTGAATATAAAGATCTGAGAGAATATCTACTGTGCCTTGGGGATACAGTCGTGACCCTGTTTACGTTTACGTTTTTAAAAAACAAAAACTAAACAAGACAGAAGTCTATGCTTCTGTCATCTTTCAACGCAAGAGAACGTTGTTTTTTTTTTCAAAAAATTATTGGTAAATGGCGCAAGCACAAATAGTGCGAAGCCAAAAAAAAACGTTTAAAAGTTCTAAAAATAATCTTTAAGATGTTCGTTTCTAAGCAGCTGGGTGTAGGCAATTCTCAATCGGAGTGGAAGAAGAAATCTAGAACGCGCTTATTAATTGTAAAGAACAAATCGTAAGTAATAACTCTTTCATGCGTGAAGCGTGTAGCCAGCTGGAAACGTGGGGTAAACGCATCTATGGGTATATAAAAGCTTATTGAGTTATATGTCTGTCATATGCATTGGCTTGAGAAAAAAACACCAATTGGAACCGAAAATCAATGGAGTTTCAATTGCAATCGAAATTTGTTCATTGAAAATGTATGTGTAAGTACGAAAAAGTTCATTGACGTATCTTTGCCAGCTTCATGCTTAGCGTCTACATTTTTTTTACAATTAAACTTATACGGGATTTTTACGAATACAACACGACAAAAAGAAAGAAAGAGAGAAAGAAAGAAAAAATATTTATTTGCAAAAACAATACCAGAAAAACACAAAAAACCTAAAGAAAACACCTAAACTTAGAAACAAAAACATAAATAAAAAAATTGGTTGTCTGTAAAGTCGGTTTACTGACGATAGTTGAACGTGACAACGTTTGTGCTTCTTTGTCGCTCGTTCCGCGCTCTCGCTTGCACTTCAAGCCTTACATGGAACGCCTCAGAGCGAGGTAACGCCGCATTTTTTCGTGCGTGCAGCCGGCTCTATCCAATTATAAGACGTTGTCACGTCAAAAAATGTCTCGTGTCTGTGTGAAGTGTCTCGCAATCCAAATGTGCTGCTGCAAATTGGTTTCAGATTCAGCATTATGTTCCGTTGGACAGTCAAAAAAAAGCTGTAAATCAATGATATTAAATAAACTACTCTTCCCACAAAGATTTTATTCGATCGCGGCAATCGATTCTTCAAAATCTCGCATAGATTTGAATCGTTCTAAATACAAAAAACGGTAGCACCAATACCAACACGTACGCAAATGGAAACCGCTTTACGCCTCTTAATTCCTCGTTTTAAATAACAAAAGGCTATTACAGGCGTTTTTCAGTGCCTGGCACGGCCATCGCCGAGCCCCCTCACCTATCTAATAGAGGCGGTCGTTTGCGCGGGCTTCGAATAGGTATCTTAAAACTTTTTTATGGCAGAAGATAGGATTCGTAATTTAGATTTATACTGCGATATTGAAAATGGAATCGATCGCGATGGGAAACGAAACTTATTAATTTTGATCGTGAAAAATTATATCGGGTGCTCGTGTTTTTACGTGGATTCAATCTTAGTGGACTAGAATTAGGTATTTTTGGTTTGCGTTTCTGTGTTTCAGTCAAAGATTGATAGAACCAATTAGGACATTACACAACACACAATTAGTTTTGAGATGGATCACCTAACAGAAAGCTAGGCCCCAAACCGTGTTTGTTGCCGATTCTTCACGGTATTGGTTGCGAAAGAACCGGAGTAAAATAAGTTTTTAGACTATTCTAAGTGATCCCGGCGGTTCTTTTAAAAAATGCTTTTTTTTATGAAGCATGACTGAAATCTAGCACATTTTTGTATCTTTTCGTTATGTAGAAAAGTTCATAATTATATTCAAATATTTTTTGTTTTCTCACATAATAAAAGAAGCAACCTAACTTATCGATTTAGAGAGGTGTAGTAGCGTTTAATCTTGTGGATTGCGCACTGAATTACAAGATTACCAAGTACCTCTGATTACAAAGCGCGCATTGTACCGGTAGGCTGTATCCAATAATTCCAATTACTGTGGCACAGGCCGCTCTAATAAGTCAAATTGAACAATGGAATGACCACTAATTGCTTTGGTGTAGGTGTACTATAGCCTCGGTCAAACTGGATTAGGGCAAGATGCGAAGCACTTACCCTACGGTCTGGGAGTATACTGCGGTCTCACCAATAAAAACTATTTATTCCGAAGTTCTATCAGATTTACGCATTGCATAGCCTTGCGTAACTTGCGTAACCTTTACCTTGCGTAAATTCAGAATATGTCAGAAATAATTTCTTACCATTAAACAAGGTGGAACTCTGATGTAACTATCCTTCTGATACGTGAAGATGCACAAATCGGCAACATCGCATCCAACGAGAAACCTCAAAATACCTAAGTATCAATTTGTCTATGACAGCTGTGTATATTTGTCAAATTTGACACTTCTTTTTGATTTTTATTTTTTTTTTATTTTGGCGGGTATCCGTACTTAGACAAAAACTCCTTGGTGTGAGTAAAATATATACGTACTCTTTGGTGGTAACTATGAAAATATTTTTACAGTACCTACTAACATGTATTCTGTGGTTACACTAGATTTAAACAAGGGTGCAAGCTGGTGTAACTTCGGAATAGCGTTTGTATGAAAGAAATGTCAAAGTTATGCAAGGTATAACTTTCTAATTGGTTTATTGGTAGCCATTTTGCTTATTCCTAAGTTGAACTAAGGAAAAACTTTATGTCACGTTTAATAGTAACACCGTAAGTGTCAGATGTTTCACACTTCAGTCTAGGTAAATATCGTCTTGTACCTATGCCACACTTTGACAGTAAATAATTTAGATAAATCTACTGTGGGTAGACTATCCTGCTTGCTTCATATCTTTGTTAAGAGCTCATTAGTAATGATCACTGAATTTAGGTAAAAATAATTTTGCCTATGATACTACGTACTAGAGACGCTATTCCAAACAAAAAACACGTGCCTCATTGTAATTTGACAGCGCGGTGGGCTAGAGGTGAGCAGCCCCTTGATTACGGATCTCGCGACAGGCGTAATCTCGCAATTACTGCTGTCAAACTTGTGTTAAATGGACGTAGATTAGCGTAAAGGAAGCAATCCACACTCAAGTCGAGTCTGAATTGTATTTAACGCAATTTTGACATGAGTGTGGATTGTTTTCTTTACGCATAACTACATCCGTTTAACACAAGTTTTACAGCAGTGACCGCGACATTAGCCTGTCGCGAGATCCGTAATCAAGGGGCAGGTTGCGAGTAAGGAGACAATATTTAAAATTCGCGTCAGAGAGCCTTACTCTATGCACTTGAACACATCATTTGCTCGTATTTGGACCCAAAAAACCTTATATCGATCACTTCAGAAAATTACAGCCGAAGTAGTGTTGCGCTAACCTTCCGCAGGTACTATCGATATCGACCTGTCGATGCATTATTGAGGAGACAAGGGAGCCGATACCGTTACGGAACAACTCCTTCTATTTACTTGTGTCTGATTCCAGACCTACTGATTCGACTGAGGGCTAAACGTTCAAGTGGCATTATTGAATTAAATATTATCACGACTTTATACTAAAGCACAGTAGACACTCTCAGTACCAACATTTTGAATAGCCTATAGGTATGCTATTCCAGGTCACTATTGACGCCTATTTCAAGTTCCATCCAAATCGGTTAGTCAAAGTCAAAGTCAAAAAGAATTTATTCAGTAGGACCGCTGGGATCATTTAGAATAGTCTTAGAACTAATTTTACTCCTTCAAAAACACGGTTTGGAGCCTATCATTCTTTTGAGCGATCCATCTTATAACTAAAAGTCAAGCTCCAGTGAAGACTTAGGCACGATTGAATAACAAACATACAAACATCCAAGATCCAAACATCTAAACAAAGTTTCAGCTTTATTATTATCAGCGGGATGAGTGGGATAGTGGGATCCTTCATTCTTGATCAGCGCTTCTGTAAGATGTTTTAAATTTCAGTCAAAATGTTTATCGACTTTCAACGTTAAAGTCTAATCATGAGGTCTCTTATCAGTTTCAGGATATTCCTGTAATATAACATTGTTTATGGAATCCATAATGCAGGTAACGGGGGCGAGTGACATTCTACCGCGAACGATCAGTTCGTGTAGGTACTTTTCAAACTTTGTTTTACTGCAATGTGTTTTTTTAAATATTTATTTTAAGAAACTAGATTTAAGCAGCATTTACACAGAAGAATTTCAACCGATACGATTTAGTATCGCATTGCAACTTTTTACGTGTGAACGCTCATCGTGTAAATGCTCCCCCGTTTGGTCAAGTCGGCTGATCCCAGAGTTTGACAATTTAGTTTTGAGAAGAATCACCTAAAAACCTGATTGCTCTGATTCTTCACTGTATTGCGAACAGATACTGTAAGATGCTGATACTTGGAAAAACAAAGTAGGATCACCTAACTCTCAAGCCTTCTTTATGTGATCAAAAATCTTACTGAATTAGGCTTTTTTATTTTGATGTTTAGCGACAGTGTGGCCGAGAATTTAACACATCTCTCTGGTATAAATCTATTCTCCAGCTTTGAATGCCTAGTTTGTAGTTCCTAGGAAACAACAGACAGGGAGTTCCGTTCATGGACTAAGTATCGAGTTTTCAACAAGTTTTTCTTATGATGAAAAACGTATCTCTGTTATATGATAACGTATAAACGTTTCCATCTTCATTTATTTGTAATCAAGTCTGTAATTAAGTTCATTAGTTCTGAACGTAATAACGGCAACTACTCACTTTATAAGAGCTGCCAAATCACAGTTTGATGAAGTTGCGAGATTAACAATATTAGCACGTCTCCTCCCGCGATACTTCATCATAAACTGTATAAATTATCTATATACTTCCTATATACTTCTTTATGTATAATGAAATCAAACTATTCCCTAAGGTGCGGTAAATATTCTCTCGGATCAAGTCATTCATAATCCTTAGATAATGCCTACCATGCTTGACGACCTCTGTGATGCAGTGTGTGAAAGCCCGCTTGAGACGCAGAAGGTTGCGGGTTCGATCCCCGCCGTGGGACATGTTTGTATGATCTACAGATATTTGTCTCGGGTCTGGGTGTTTCTATTATAATATGTATGTATTTACAAAAAAAAGTATATATAAGTAGTACCTATATCATTTATCTGGTTCCCATAATACAAGCTTTCCTTAGTTTGGGGCTAGATGATGGTGTGTGAAATGTCCAGCATTATTTATTTATTTATTATATCACATCACTATGAGTATTTATATCAGAATACACAATACTAATAACGTTTGGCCTATACAATACATTGAGCATTCCCAGAATAGCACTAACTTTTGACGAGCATTTGCATGCCAGAACATGCCTAGGTAATACTTGTAAATTCTAGTAACAACGAATGAACCACAAAGTGATGCAGTGCACAGAAATTCGCATTTGAAGCATGCATGAAAAAGTTTAGCATCCGTTTGACCAACCGCGAATCGCGCACGTAACTATCATTCTTTACGGCATTATAGCGTTCCAATTTCAAATATCCGCAACAAATTCTATCGATATCGATAAACAGAGCTGCACGATGCAAACACAAGGCAATGCCAATATGAATTTAGATGAAAAGTAAAGTTCTAAATTTCAAAGTGATGCCCTATATTCACAAAAGTGTATAAAATTCACTGAGAGAAACAAAGCTACGGCGGCTGTCAACATCAATCTGCAGAATAGAGAACACTTGAGAGGCATCAGCAAATTCTATCGATATTCCAAATGCGAGCCCATCACTATTGGAACAGAATCGTGTCAGAATTTTGCGAATGCATTACTGCCTTTTGTGGAAGTGGGCCAGTCGGTGGCCGGGCTTGCAATTACCGAATGTGCTCGCCTGTACCCGGGCTCTTTGTGATTTCGCGCACGACTGTACATCCAATGCTGGATTTCATTATATCTTTTATTCTCTGTACGACTGTACGCTCGGGTTTCAGGAGATTTTGTTTCGTGTTTCGTTGGACTCGTTTTGCGATTGATTTCTGTGTAATCTTGCAAATTGGTGAACGTGTGTTAATTCAAGTTTTACGCTATACAGATTACTCTACGCCAATGTTGGAGTAATCCTCAGTCGGAACGAGTTGCTTTGAATAAGCTTACTTTCCAACTTCACCGAAATTACAAGCATTTGTAAAAAAATACGCAAATTCTTAAAAGCGTATGTAGGCCCGGATTCAATACACATCGTTTGCCGAAAAAGTTTGCCCCAAAGGAGCGGGCAAAGAACTCGTCATTTTTCCCATTTCATGCGCCATCTAATTTACAATACAAATAATCACGGGCAATCGTGTTGAATTCAAGTTATTTACCTTTGAAATCTACCTACAAAGGTGCCCTAACGAGCCACTCTGAGACGGGGAACTGTAAAAGTTTCCGAGGAAAACGGAAAGTGTACGGGCGCGCAGAATAGCTAATAGTTACTAGGGGTCAGGACTTCACTGACTCACTTGATTGGTTGCTTTGCACAAACAAAAGCTAGAAAAGACAAGTTCGTAACGCTTTTCGTCAATGTTAATGGATGAATAAGCTCTAAATGTACTGGACACGATTTTTTTCTTCACTGTTTAGAGCTCGTGGAACTCGAATTTTAGTCAAAAAAGATTCAAAATGCCCTAATATCAATCTTATTTTGAGCTTCTTGCTTAGATCTTATTTACGTTAGGATACGACATAATACACTCAGTGTATCACTTCTTCCAAGCGATAATGACTCCAAATTCAAAGTAATAAAGTTGTTTTCACTTTCAAGAAGGAAATAAGTGACAGTCTTGACAACTGAATACGGGCAGCGTGCGCGAGACAGCTACACTTTGAATAAACGGTGATTTAAAGGGGGTAGGGATTTGGCGCTTACCCTACGGATTGATGTAATACTTTGCTAGGAAACGGGGTAATATATTTTCATTATTTAAACCATGTTTAGACTAGGATGGACTCGCCTTTCGATATAAGGCTGGTTCAAATCATATGCATAGCATAACCTCTATGATACATTAATTAAATAAATAATGCTGGACATTTCACACAGCGTCTAGCACCAAACTAAGCTACACACATTTCTTTTATTATACCGATTTGATAACAAATACTCTTGATATTACCCATCAAAATCATGGATTTCTTTTTATATTTACCTATAACAGCCACTCTATATATTCGCCGAACTATTCGCGAAACTATTGTTTGGATAGAAGATGACAGGCGAGTACAGGTGATGAGGCCCTCTACACGTTCGTGACCGGCGGGCGAATATGTAGACGGTCCATAAAACCTTCAATAGACGAACTAAAAATAGCTTTAAAAACGTAAGTATACAAAAACATAAAAAAGCCAACAAATAAGCCGAATTAGGCTAATTTAATAACCGCGAAGTGAAAAACATAATAAACAAAATTACTTACGCCGAGACGTGCCTACGTTTTAACTTAATTCGCGTTACGCGTCAGAATCATTCCTAAATTGAAGATTACAATGTTATAACTTAGAAAAACTTATTTATTTTATTACATTTATTGTTGGCCAGGTGGAGTGACTGCGAAAGGCTGCTGGCAGAAGCTGGATGCGTCGAGCCGAGGACAGGGCGCAATGGCGCTCATTAGAGGAGGCCTATGTCCAGTGGCTGATGATGATGATGATTTATTGTAGAAGCCGTATTGTCGGTTGAGTGGGATAGTACCATGACTTTCCATTCGAAAGTTGTATAAGTTTGCACCCCATCCAAGACCCAATGGATTTTTATTGGTTTAAACTGGAATTACAAAAATCTATTGATTTTACAGATTGCTTTACTTCTTTAATTCTGGAAGAACAAAGACAACCTGTTTGGACCAGTGAAAGCCCGCTTGGGACGCAGAAGGTTGCGAGTCTAGCTTTGGCCACTAACATAACTTATCCAGCTATCGATTGCAACACGGGTGTAATTTCAATCATTTATTGAACATATTGAACAGACGTTGGCGTAGACACAACCAATAATAGTTTCCTATTGATTTTTTTTCCACACGTGTTCGTAAGAGTTGCAGTTCGATTGATTTTGAATAGTTAAACATCGACTACGTAGATAGTATCGATTGTAGACACCTCTTTTAAATTACCTATGTCTCTACTATAAATTGAATAGAATCGAGACTTTTATTAAGACACAACATGAATTTTGCTTTTAAAAATAGTAACAGATTGACATACTTCTTTTGTACACGTGTTTGGGGCACATACCGTGCAACTGCCGACAAGCGTCACAATTGAAGTGAGATGTTTCGTAGTTTCTCGTTGTAGTTGAATTATGCAAACGTTTCCCGCACGCTAACCGACGCGGCCGCGGCGCGATTAAATATGGACACCCTGTTTAGTCATTCAGCCGAGCTAACTACAAGGTGCGAATGAGACTTGTCGATGGTGATTCCATTTTTGAAATTGACGTCAACCTTTGTAGAACAAAATCTCTATCAATATTGATTCCAAATTCAAATGTTTTAGTATTGTCTTTTCGATACTGGCAGCTATGAAACTAATTCTAAATTTGAATTTGTGATCTTTTTTCTTTCTTGCTAAGCTGTAAAATTGATTTCAAAGAATTTGTGTTCATTTGTTTTTTGCTGTTCATTCCGAACAACTGCGTTATTAGCTAAGAAAACTATAGAAGAAAATTGATACAGAAAACGACCAGCATTATTGTGGAAGCTTCGCGACTTATCTAATGACACAGACGATACAAATTGAATTGAGAGCAAATAATCTCAAGTAATAGAGCCTCTATTGACGCGACCACTGCGCGGGAACTAGTGATGTGAAAACTGAAATGGACTGGTTAATCGATTGATTCTATGAAATAGAAACAACACTACTTGATCCGATTTCTTGGAAGTTGATTATTTCTTCGTGTAAATAAAACGTTTAACGTCTATTAATACTTGTATAATCAATGTCGATGAAATTGCTGTTTTGTTAAGAAATACGACTGAAGTTCCCTCGTGAATTACATAAGAAATGGCAATTTAGGCGTAATAGCGTGGGACTAAGACCTATTTTCCCAAGCGCTTAACCCAAATAAAACCGACAATAACTTTTGTTATCTGTAAACACATCGTTTTAAATTCCGCGAAGATTCTTACCTCATACGTAGGTACATACAATAGGTATGTATTCACATCACGATTCTTTTTAGAATTCAGCGTGCAAAGGTTGTAAGTAGAAGAAACAAACAACTGAGCCGCTGATAAACCCCGCTCCCGCTCTGCCACAGTGTGTGTAATAGTGTGTTGGTGCGTGTTGCCTAAATATTAAAAATTATAGCTTACGGTCTAATAATATAAAAAAAATTATGCACAGATAATTTAAAGGATATTTTTACGAAAATTTTGAAAAATAACAACACAAATTTTATTTACTTTCTGCGCGCGGCTTCGTTCGCCTGGTACCAACATTATTTATTTTATATGTTACTAGCTGCGCCCCGCGGTTTCACCCGCGTAAGTCCCGTTCCCGCGGGAATATCGGGATAAAAAGTAGCCTATGTGTTAATCCAGGGTATCACCTATCTACATACCAAATTTCAACCAAATCGGTCCAGCCGTTTTTGCGTGAAAGAGTAACAAACATCCATACATCCATACATCCATACTTACAAACTTTCGCCTTTATAATATTTATAGGATTCCAGGTCACTATCTACATCTATTCTAAGTTTCATCCAAATCGGTTCACTGGCTTAGGCGTGATTGAAACACAAACATACAAACATCTAAACAAACTCACAAACTTTATTAGTGCAATAGTGCAATGCTTAGACTGGGCAGTATTTGAAACGAGCAATTAAAAATGTCTACAAAAATCTGCATTTCCTATTGAATGGAATATGCATTTCTAGCAGCACAAGCTTTTAAAAAGTGCTGAAAACGAACAAAAAATTTACAGTTTTTTTATAACTTGCAACCCCGCATTTCTTGACACCTGATTGTTTCGACAAATTCCCGTAGTGTACACTACACTGCAGAGCAATAAAAAATGAACATCCCCTCGAAGGGTCGCAGTGACCGTTCCCTGTTTCACCTGCAACCCACGTATTTAATTCAGTTATGTGAAATATCACGACGAATGCACATTGCCCGTGGGAATCGACGTTTTTTTGCACGTTTTGTACGTACGAATGAGGACAGTGACTTGATCCAGTAGTTTCATTACAGTGTTAGTTAATAAGACCGCCGATTGTATGTCATTAGGTTTTTTTGTTTAGTTATCTATTTTTGATATTTTTTATTATGTGGTGTGCAATAAAGTATTTTCTATTCTATTCTATCATTCATATTTTATTTGTAGCGTATTGTGGAAGTGGCCCATGCCCATAGGTACATAATAGGTACCTAAATATAGGCTTGTTAACGTATTTACTTTTATTGAGACGACAATGTATTAAGATGGTCATAAAAGTTCGAAAATCTTTGTAAATCTTAAAAATAAAGTTAAAAATAGTTTTAAAGGTGCCAAACTTAACGCAGTGTGACTGTGGTGCTGCAGTTCAGTCAATGCAGCACCTACTGGTGTGCCCCTTGTGCCCTGAGACCTGCACAAGAGCCTCAGATAGAGCCATCAAAGTGGCCTATCATTATTCCAAGTGTATCTGAATGAAGCATCGACACGACAAGAAGAAGAAGGTATTTTAAGGATGTACAAAGGTAACAGTAATGTAATATTGCATTGCTGTCATGTTACTAGACTCGGGTGAACGCGGCATTTTTTGCACGTTTTGCCGTTTCCACTCGAGGGAAATTCATGAGATTAATTTGGAAATGATGCCATATTTCATCCTCAAATTGTTTGCGATGCAATTTTGGAGTAATTTTATCAAATACCGATGTTTACAGGGTATGTTCATGTAATGTACTGTTACTTTAGCTGTCAGTTTATAATTTTTTTTGAAAATGGCGGTACCGTCATAACGTCATCTTTGTAATATGATGTATGCTGTCATTGTGCCATGCAGTGAATTGGGATACTACTGTGCCACGACAAGCTGTCACAGCTATGATAGACAATGGTATGACAGGAGAATATTTCTCTGAGACGCCAGAGGTGGGAGCTCGATTCTCGCCGCGGGATAAATTATTGCATTATCTGTAGATATTTGTTCCAGATCTGGGTGTTGTAATATGCTAGTATCTGATACCCATGACAGAGATCACTCTAGTAAGTAAGTTCGTATGAGTCAGTGGCCAACTCTGGTGACGGAGTTTTTAGGCCGCCTTATGGCCTTCGTCATGGCTTAACGACTTAAATAGCCGAGACCGACAATTTAATGCCCTCCAAAGCACGGAAGCGCTCAGATGAAAATGCCACTGGCGGTCACCCATCCACGTAGGTACAGACGTTGCTTAACTTCGACGATCTATCAAGAAAAACTAAGCAAGCATGACCACGAGCGACCACGACCACGATCACTCTAGTGTGAACAGGGTCTCCAGAATATATACATATACAGATAATACAGTCGTGAAACTGTTTCATTTCGTTTTCCTTTCATATATCCGATAGTAGCCACTTTTTTTGTTCATTGTACCACAAAAAATTTCAGGCATAAAACAGTTTAGATATGAACTGCGAGATAGATTTAATTCACAGAATCATAACAATTATAATATTTCGTGTTCCTCAAGCACACCTATATTTGCGTTTGACTCGGTACACATTAACGAAATGAACAATGTTCGCACCGCTCTAACTCAATTTATTTAATGAATGCCATACATTACTCGGTTTCTGTTAACAATTCCGTGCTAAGCCGAACAAACTCCGCCGGCGTGTGTCAACAATGAGGGAACGTCTTCTCTATCGCGAGCGAACTTTGAGTAAAACTGCTTGTACCGTTTTTAATAGTGCTCCCACTTGAGTGTACCGAATATTCATAGTAATTCTATTGGGAATAAAATCTGAGTACCTATCCAAGAATATTTCTGTATTTCTGTAGGACAGCCCCCTTACCATGGCGTTTGTCTAGGTACCAGAGAATAGAAATAAATGACAGTAATGACATTAGAGTGTGGATAAAACGGGTATAAAAGTAACTTTTTGCCACTTTCTACGCGTTTTATCCACACTATAATGTCATTACTGTCATTTCTTTCTATTCTCTGGTACCTAGACAAACGCCATGGTACGGGGGCTGGATGGAATAAACGTACTTTTTCACTTTTTTTATGATGAATGGGTCGTCTCTTGACCTCGAAACTTACATAGGCAAGAATGAGGTCTACAATGGAGTGAGTCTACCCAGAAGACACCACACACACACGCTCACCCCATTACATCACTTCAACTTTTCGTAGTTTTTATTGACGTGACAACGTCTTATAATTCGATAGAGCCAGCTGCACGCACAAAAAAATGCGGCGTTACCTCACTCTGAGGCGTTCCATGTAAGGCTTGTAGTGCAAGCGAGAGCGCGGAACGAGCGACAAAGAAGCACAAACGTCGTCACGTTCAACTATCGTCAGTAAACCGACTTTACAGACAACCATTTTTTTTTACTATAAGATTGTTGAGGTTAAGAGCCAATTTATGGTAAATAGGGCTTTATTGAAATAAGGTTGCCCAGCACTCAAAGCTAAAGTCAAATGTATTTATTCAGTAAGACCTCTGAAACTACTAGATCTAGATTATGATTTAGGTCAACCAGGGCATTATAATCTATTATTCTCACAGCTTAAGGTCCATTCTCCATTGCGAATTGTTAATATCATTGCTCATTTGACTCACTTACTCTCCTATTAATACGAAACAAAAACCGTGCTATGTTTAGTATTGTTGACTTATTATCAAAAACTACTCTCATTGAGAAACGATTCTCATATTTTAACGAGAATCATATTTTTAAGAGGATATTATGCTCGCGCAAAGACATTTTTTAAAGAATGTGCATATCTACCTCGTTTCGATGGTCTTAAGATTGAAGTTTCAATGCGATCGAGGATAATTACTATGCTTGCGTGAAGAATTTTTTTAAAGGAGAATGTGCATTATCAACCTCGTTTAGATTGTCTTAAGTTTGAAGTTGGTTCAATCAAATCGTCGAGATTTCGCTGCAAGAATAGCTGTTTGAGTTGAGACGAAGTTTAGCGAATAGGGCGCTCGTCCACTGATATTTATTTTATTAATAAATATGTTAATGAGGCAGGTAAGCGCTGCATTATTCATCGGCGTCGGTGGCTCAGTTGACACAGCAACGGATAGCCATGCAAATCCAATCCTCTGAGATGCCGAATTATCATAATTGTGACGTTTTTGTTTCTGGTACCTGGCGCGGCGAAGTTTAATCTCAAGTTTGGTCGGCACTTTTAGTTTCGTAACGTCATCACATCGCCATTTGCAATTCAGATAGTGGGAAAAGGCGTATCCGTTGCGAAAAGTTTCGAGGGATTTGTTTGAAAAATACACGGGTCCAACTCTTTTCTCTCGGTTTTTTTACCGTAACGACAAATTGAATAATGTTGTAGATGAGAGTTGGCAACTTTGCTGATATGAAAGGCAAATTTGTTGCGTACTGTAATCTGTTGAGTGGTCGTTCGGGCCGCGATTGACTCGTGTTTTCCTTTTATCGGGAGTAATGTTTTTATTTTCCTTTCTTCCCTTTCCCTTTTGTATCCGCTTAATGCTCTATGATGTAGAATTACGGGTTATTATTCCGTATTTAATAAAATCTGTTTGTTGTACTTACGCTCCGTTTCGTATGTAACCTAAACTCAGTGGTTATTTACCAAAATAACTTATTTACGGCTGTTATGTATTTGTCGGGTGTTTTTTCTAAAATCTATCAAAATATATTTATTAAAATTTCCCATTCACTTCGATCTATTTTGACTTAGCTCACGATAACTTACATCTTTGACTTTAGAGTACCAATTGTGAAATGTTCGTCACACATTTACAAAGCCGTTTCTTTACAATTGTGGTGACTATAAAAACAAACAAAAAACTCTCATTAACCCTCATGAAGCCACCGTGCACCAGAGTACCGCAGTAATTCCCACTTTGAAGTGAAATAACCACTTTAACGCGAATGATCGGGAGTTAACCATTTACTGATATTACGCTTTTATAGTGCTATCATGTAGGCTAGGGCGTAGTCAAGGGCAGGGGCAAAATAATTTTTTTTTTGGGTCTGGGCGTTTCTATGTATAATATGTATTGTTACAAATAAAAAGTTTTTAAGTATAGTATATCAGTCATCTGGTACCGATAGTACAAGCTTTGCTAAGTTTGGGCCTAGATGATGCGGTGTGAAATGTCCAGCATTATTTATTTATTTATCAGATTTTTATGCGCGGAAAAATAGATGTGACAAGGCATTAAACGTTGAAGAAAAACTTCGTGAGGGAACCAGTTAGTGTTCTCATAGGCGGTGGACTTACATTCTGGGCTTGGCGATGGGGTTAAAAAAATGCTAATTTCTGCAAAATGTGGGCATTTATGTCAAATAAGAGGACATGTTTCTGACCTACCCATTTAGAATTTTTGCTCATCTGGATCAGAGAGATTATCTACCATTCCTTGAGGATAGTGTCATGATCCTTTTTTACCCGACTGTCAAAGGAAGGGTTATGTTTTTATGCCTATATTTTCTGTATTTTTTTCCATTTATTTAAATATTTCAGTATGTTCACGCCTTATTACGTCACTGTATATAGTGTATACAGGGTGTTAAACTTGCTCCAATCGTAAACGCTGCAGGATTGAAGCCTACCGATGCGATTTTATGTCGCCATGAATTGTCGCCAGTCGCTTTATGGAGAGTCAAGATGTAGAGTGGGCTGTAAACTTTATAGTCTCATTTGTACATGACACATCAAATGTGGGGATAACTGAACAATAAATCTTATATTCTTGATATATTTTTTTGAGTGGAGGCCACGCACCGGAAATCGCAGCAGAGGACGGACCCCACTGGATGGAAAGACGATCTGGTAAAGGTTGCTGGGAGCCGTTGGGTGCAGGCTGCACAAGATCGATCACTGTGGAAATGGGGGAGGCCTATGTTCAGCAGTGGACGCTAGATGGCTGAGATTATGATGATGATATTTTTTTCGATATTTTTTAACTTGATCTTCTCAAAACTGGAAGTTACACTATGACGAATTCACGTTAACATTATGTACGACGACCTCTGTGGCGCAGTGGGTGAAAGCCCGCTTGTGACGCAGAAGGTTGCGCGTTCGATCACTGCCGCGGGATAAATGTTTGTATGATCTGCAAATATTTATCTCGGGTCTGGGTGTTTCTATGTATAATTGTATGTATATCAAACAAAAAAGTATATAAGTAGTATATCAGTTACCTGGTTCCCATAGTACAAGCTTTGCTTACTTTGGGGCTAGATGATGCTGTGTGAAATGTCCAGCATTATTTATTTACGTGTGTGACATAGGCGTATGACCTTCAAGACAAGAACAGCATCATGCAATAAACAATGAAATACTCACGAAATAAAGAGTAGTTTTTCATGTTTCTTTTTGCCTGTAATATTCGTTTTTGCCTTGACAAAATACATCTCCAAAGAATCTTGAATTCTTACTGGGTAATACGTACCTGGTAGGTCCTCGCAATTTCTGATACCCACGACAAAGTGAATTCTTAGTCATGATGCCAAACAAGAATTCACTTTGACGTGGGTAAAAACAACTGTCTGATCAGATAATTGTTTTTGTTATTTACTTAATTAATAAATGAAGTTATATTTTAAAAGCTGTTAAATCGACAGTTGAACATATTTATAGGTAATTTTCCCAGAACACGCTTTAAATAAATAAAAATAAAAGGAAACAGACCGGCAGCCCGTAAACTTTTGCTGCGTATTTTCCAATCATTCCCGTAAGCCAGTGATGCGCTTTATCGATATTTCTTTATCGGTGCATCGATATTTTTACATTATCGATGCAAGACCATAACTTTTTATGACTGAAAAATATGCTCCAACGTGAATTTATATGCGATACACGTAATTACAAAGCACTTGATTTAATTTTAAATTATTTCACCATCAATTTTATCATCTATTTATTGCAACATATGATTTCCATAACACGTTTATGAATACGGTAGTTGACTGCTCGTGTATCTACTCTTATCTACAAAATATGTACTTATGAAGTTCTTAGAACTTGCAATCTCTTTTTATTATATTTAAGAGTTCCAAAAAAATCTAATATGATGAAAATAAATGCATGATCCTAAATCAAGTCTTATTGGTACCTTTTATTATTTCAGAACTCGCTAACAGCATAAAGCTTTCACGAAAAACTCGGATCAACTCACAAACAAAAAAGTACTGGCAACATGAGAAGATAAATTTAAAAATGAGTGACGTTCTATTTCCAAAAGTCGAACGTCTCGGCCCTACTGCCAATCAGAGCGCAGGGCTCGGGTCGCTTATTTCCGTAACGGTGGCGTTCGCAATTTTTTTTCCGAGGCTTGACACGAACAAACTTGGTGCATTCATCACAGAGTAGAGCTATGAAAGGTTTATTGCGACGATATGTTGACAGAAGCTATGCTTCGGCGGTTTTATTCGCAGTTATTGGTTTCCTCTCGATTGCGTTAAGTGTTTGTTGTAAAACTATTTAGGGAATAGAATTGCCCGTGGTTTAGAGATTGTTTTGATTTTTGATACACGACTTTCTGATTTGACTTTAAGACTGAAGTAGGTAATGCTTATCGATCAAAAAGCTTACTATAAAAAGGGTTGGTTTAATACAACTACGTGTATATCTTTTTTTATTCACGTATTTAATATTTTTCTAGCTACCTAAAAATTTATGAAACACAAAATGTTAAGTATGATAAATTACTGTCAAGCCAATAGTAGGCGTAGTAAACCACAAAACAGGCATAATTTATTTATGATCTATAATAATGAATACATGACTGATATATCTAAATATTCGTAGCTCTACGCAACTGTATACAGGGGGATGTTTTAGCAAATGAGCGTCGTAGCAAAGTCGAGGAGGCGCCGACTGAAAAATTCGGAGCCAACTCACACACACATCCACAGCTCATTCAGTCTGTACAGTCGCTTAGAAACTGGATTCACCGTGGAAGGCATACCAATGCTAGCATTTATGTAAAAAATAAAATAAAATCTAGGCTAGTTTTCGGATTTTTGTGAAGTTTCATGTTCGAATAATTTTTAGTTGATTTTGTAGCATTTCTCTATTAGTAAAACTGTATAACTACGAGATATGCTGAGATTCACCATTAGAATAGTTCGGTTCAAAAAACAACACACACAACAACACACACACAAACACACACAGCAACTATTTTAAAGGTTTTTGCAGAAATGATAAAGTTGACGGATACTGACGTCAACCACAAGTTAATTTTGGCTTTTATTCATGGATCTTTCCAATCTTTCATTCATGTCCGCGAAAATTTAAATTGTTTGACAGCTTTTGACGTATATGGCGGGTATGGCAGAGCATTTTATTCAGTCGCGCGTTCACTTCCACTGGCTAAAGTGGTGACGATTTAATAGTTCTTCTAATTGTTTGTATGAGAGATAACTTGTACAAACGAATTTCAACTATTTAGAATATTTCGTGACGAAATAAACAAATATGCGACTTCAAAAGTTTTTACCGCTAAGACTTTTCTCGTCAACTGTATCTATGTTCCATTTACGCATGTGTGGGTTAAAGTGTTGAAATATCAAAATGAATGCACGTTCGATATATTTACGCTCACGGTTTTATTCGAGTTTTCGGTTGTTTACTTACTGGATGAGAGATTGATGAATAAGTAAGACGAGTTTTATGTTCCTGAATTGAAATCTTTCGTTGAATTGAAAGTTTTAGGAGCAAAATACGAAGACATTATTTTAAACTTTGATGCAAAATGGGGTGTTATAAGTTTGATGTGTATTTGTGTCTGTTTGGACTTTGTATAGTAGCTCAAAAACTGTTTGTTGAACCGATTGATTTAGTATTTATTTGTATAATTTGACTACATTAAGAGGGTTGAAAAATAATTTTAGAATCATTTAAGAGGTAACGCGTTACCGACCCCTGACAAAAATTGTTATTTTATGAAGACGAACGCAAGGATATCTTATAAGAAGCAAACATGAAGAAGAAACAAACATGTTCATCATCAAAAATACATTCATAAGCTTTTTTCCTTTACCGTTGAGAACAAGTTATTCTCAGAATGTTATTCTGTAATCAAAGTTTTAATTGGGGGATTAATGCACGGCCCTAGCGATCGGCTCTTTGTGACGTTAATAAACCATAATGTTTTAAAGTGGAACACACGGGACTATAATTGGGACGGTCACGCAGCGGTGAGGGAATTCGGATAGCCACACGTGTGTTATAAAATCGAAGGCAGAATTGGCTGAAATAAAAGATATTTTCAATAAATAAAAATAAAGTCCAATGTTTTCTTTAGGTATAGTAATAGATTTTGTAAAGGAACAATTCGTTAAGTACAAAAACTTAGGCCTTTATATCTTATAGTACTTAGATGATTCATACAGCGTCAGGAGGCAACTTATGCCTACACATGTGCCTGGGACATTGGTATAATATAATATAGGTACAATGGTTCAGGAGATTCCTCTACATACAGTCATAATGGGCTTGCAAACCTGTCACGTATGGAATGCTAACATCTGAAATATGTGGATCTTACATCAACATGGCCGAGTATGTATTACAGTCTTGACCTTGTTTGTTTGTTTATAATATTACCTTTCGTAGTAAATTAGATATTTTAGACCAATTTTAACATTGCCTTTCTGGTTTGAGGAAAGCTTACACGTATCTAGATTTTAGACGCTTTTGACGTCTAAAATCTAGATACGTATGTTTCCAGACGGAAACTTTGACGAAAACCGTTTAACGAGATTACTTTCGTTTTGTGCAAATATTAAGGGGCTGATTGAGTTGAAAACTTGATAATTACCTACAAGTGTTGTATCCATGTTGCCGACTATAGTCCGACTGTTGGTTTAGTGGCCAAATGTGGTCGCGGGTTCGAAACCACGTCTTGATATCTCGTGTAATTGAAAATATGTTTAAATATGAAAGAATGAATGAAAATTATTTATTGCACACCATTAATACAAAAAACAAAAGAAAAACCAGATAAAAATGTACAATGGGCGGCCTTATCGCTAAGAAGCTTTTTATAAGTTAGAAACAAAAAATATTCATTTTTAATACTACACTTACACATAGGTTTGGTAAACTTGCAGACTAGGTATTCATTAATAAAATTCTAGGTAAAAATCTGGGTATATGCCAAACCTAAATTAACGTGGACTAGGTATCCCTATGACATCTTCAAAGAAAAATCTTAATTGAAAAAAGTACAGAGTGATTTTTTTGTTCTTGACTTAACCTAACATTTGAGTCCGTTATAAAATAATATTATATCGTTGACCTTATTCCTGCGACATTGTGACCTTTAAATTTAATTATGTACTACAATATCGTGGTAATCTTGCGTGATACTTGTCGCCATAATAGAATAACTAATTAGGGATAATCAGTTCTAGACAAAATTAATAATATACTCGCACTTGGCAGATTAAATTAAAATTAAGGTCATGAAAATGACAAGATACTCAAAAAAATATTTCAGAAATAATTCAAAGATAGTTTTAAAGCTAATCGCATATATGTCCGCGCCGTACGCGCCGCAGACATTTTTCTATACATAACTAGCAAACCCAGCGAACTCCGTCTCGCCACCAGATGCCACCAGATTTTTCCTGAATTTTCTTTGCTATAAACCTCACGGAGCCCGAGACCTTTCCAACGAATGCAAAACCGTGGAAATCGGTTCGTGTGTTCTGGAGTTATATATATACAGGGTGTAAAAAGACTGCTACCGAAAACTGAAGGGTTGCAATCAGACTATGACTCTAAACATATTTAGCGAAAAAAAAAAATTCAAAAAATTTTTTTGCCGTACCTTCGTCATGTTATGTTATTTTTGGTTATTTACTACTAGTACGACATAATAAGACCATACCTACCTAATAATTTCATTTATAAAAGAAAAAAACGATTAAAACTCAAAATTCAGCAATCTACGTAAAAAAACGCGCCCAGAACATACGCAAACAGTACACTTCAAACGCTGTTTTCTCCGGATATAGTTATTTTTTCGGAAAATCCTTTTAGATTTGGTTGTGTGTTGGCATCCTGTACCTACCCCTTTCGGCTTCGGTAGACGTCTTTTTACACCCTGTATATAGTAGATAATACTAAAAACTTCCTTACACCCTGTACGAGGTGGGTAGATAAGATACTAAATTAACACATAACATTACTTGGGTATAACATCCGAAATAATTTACCCAAAACGGGGAAGTACGGGTACGCCGGGCACTGGACCCTTGTACGAAACCCGGATAACATCTGTCCAGGATAATAATTGCAAGTCTTGAGCTTAATGTTGAGGAATTTTGTTGCGAAACTTTTTGAAGTTAAATTTTTCCTAGAATTTTTTTGTTTATGCTGAATTGTACCTAAGCAACTGTGGTTTTATGTAAAGGAGGCCATTCACGCTCCATACCAGGCTGGGCCCAAAAGTCAAAAGTGCCAGCCAATGAAAATAAAGGCCTCACCACTATTAATTACTATTGGGAATGTAAATCCGAGTATTTTTCATTGTCTCAAAGTCCTTTATTTCAAAGATTTCTTAAGTCGAAAAATCTGGATTTTCATGCAAATTTTTTGACTCACAAAATCTTTTGAAGTTGTTTACTTGAGGACTAAGTGCCTTACTGGAAAATACTCCAATTGACTTCTCCAATAGTGGTGACACCTTTATTTTCGTTGGCCGGCACTTATGACTTTTTGGCCCAAAATTAATGGCCTCCTTTTTTAAAGTGATTGAAATCGAACCAAAAAGTTAATGAAATTTCGAGTGTCTTAGATAAAAGGTTAAATTTTATCATAATAAACAACTAAGCTTTTAAAGTTCTATCAAATACATAATTGTGTCATCATCATTATAATCCACAGCCTGACTTCGCCCACTGCTGTTTATCACATTTGCTATAACACCATGTGTCAATTCTGCTTTTATAACAGCCGTCAAAATTATCCATTCTCCTTTACTATTCTTGATTCAAAAGAATTGCATAGCGATGAGTTTAGCCCTCCAGATCCTCCAAATCTGAATTGTCAACCTGACAGGTGCAGCCTAAAGTGGGTCAAACGTCAAACCGACTAGGGACTTGACAGATATGACACGTGACGTATGGGGTTTCGTTTTATATAGAATGCAAATGCACGATTATCGCAAATTCTAAATTACATTGTTTGTACAAACGCGCGATCAAATGTGTATGTCAAATAGGGGTCCAAATTCAAGTTCTCGCGATGCAATCGCACGACTTTTTTTTAGTTTTAGCGATGGTCGTATTGCTAAGTTACGCGATGATCGCGCATTCGCGTTCTACGAAGGCGCCTTACTGTAAATAACTTACGTAGTAATTGGTGTTGTGAAACTAACGTTTTTTACCTGAAACAAAAATATTTTTATTAGTATGAGCTGAAAATCCAATAAAAACAAATAAATTATTTGGTATAAATTATACCACGGCCTTCATATCAAATATGATATATAAAAGCCAAATATGCACACAGCATGGCGCCCATGCCAAATACTATAAAACACAGAACCTAAAAAGCAGTATAGGTAAAGCGGTAAAGGTAAACGGGCTAGTTTTTTAGCAATTTCTTGCTGCAATATTATAGCCGCCAAACTGCCAATTACATCTCGCAATACAGTGCAATAATTGATGCAATATCGCCGTGTAGCCCGGCGATATTGTCAAGATATATTTGCAAATATTCAAATTCTAGCCGGATACATTGCAAATGATTTATCCCGAGTTGCAAATATTGAGCTATATTGGTCAATAAAAATTGCCAGCAATATGCAATTTTTGTAGCCCGTTTACAGGCCTCTTAGGACTAAGTAAGTAAAAAATTGAAGCGCTCGTAGTCGTGCTTGCGTAGTCGTTCTTGATAGATCGTCGAAGTTAAGCAACGTTCGAAACGGTCTGTAAGTGGATGGGTGACCGCCAGTGGCATTTTCATCTGAGCGCTTCCGTGCTTCGGAGGGCACGTTAAATTGTCGGTCCCGGCTATTTAAGTCGTTAAGCCATGACGGAGGCCTTAAAGCGGCCTCAAAACTCCATCACCAGAGTTGGCCACTGACTCATACGAACTTACTTACTTAACAAATAAACTTAAAATGGCGATTTCGCTTGATAATACGAATTAAGATTTGTGAAGTTGAGGCAAATGAAAAACGTTGAAAATTTGCATGCAAGCAAACCGTCAAGCTGAGTAATTTGAGTTTAAACTAAACAGCTATGTTAAGCTTTGATCACACTGACGCGATAAAACGCAGCTAAGTAGCTGACGCTGGCATATACCGCAACGACACTGGCATTAAATGTATGGTCACGGTATTGATCACGAATGAACAGGAGTAGAAACACCTTAGCTTTCATGACTAGGTGAAATAAAATCACATTTGGAGTCAAAACTGAAGTGTGTGGAACTAATTAAAATATCTTTAATTATTAACTACCTATTATGATGCTTCTGGCAAATAAATTTCATTTTATTTCAACTCAAAATAACTCGAGAGTTACAATAAAAGATTGTAGGTAATTTACAAGACTCGTAGTTAAATGGAAATCGTCGTCTCAAAAACTAGGCTACTCTGACCTTTTAGGATTATTCATAGTCATAGTAGTTTATTGATAACTATTATAAGTTACTCATCATTAAGATCAACCGCAATTGGGCAATAGCTGCCTGCCCTGTCTTAAAAAGTTTATTATCATATTATATCATTATATCATCGCCTTTGCGATTACTTCTCTAGATTAAGTGTTTATGTATATCATTTCTTTGTGCAATAAAGGATAAATAAAAATAAAATAAATAAATATCATTATTTTCTTACAAAATCGACTCAAGCACGGATCGAAAACGAGTCAGAGTCGGTTGATATGCAGCTTTATATCTCATTGCATTTGAAAAGAAAAATAATATCGTTAGCCACGAACAGCTTTCCACATAAGGTTTTTACTTTATTAAATCCAGTTGGTTTTAAGAACTTCAGAATTCGAGCGAAACATTTTTTGTTTGATCGACAAATAGAGATTTAAATTGTAATTTTTCTTTTATGATAATTGCGTTTTCATTATTTTTTAGTTACTTTGCAAACATCAAAAACCTAATACTGCAGCGATGTGATTTATAGAAATAAGCATGAGCCTTATTGGCCAAGTGGGTTATTGATTTTCGATTCGGTAGTGGTTTCAATTCCTGGCCATGCATCAATGACCAATTTTCTCATTTCAAAATTACTTGGGTCAAGCTATCTAAAGATCGTTTTTACGACGATCCTTAGATAGCTTGACTAATTCTATTGTATTTTGTAATTTATGTACATAATGTAGTAGCTTAGTTTCTGGATGGAAAGTAGAAAAGGATTCAAACTTAGAACCGGAGAAAGAAAGAAACATTCCACTAGGTCAAAGTGGCTCCAGTATAAGTTAATTTGTAGTTTTTTCCTCACTAATTTATTTAACTGGATAATTTCTGATATTATTATAGAATTTGAGAATGGGTAAGTAAATCAATATCTCACACTGCATAGTATAATGAAGATAACGATCATGAAAAAATACCGCGCAAACATTGATCGGCTTATTGGCAAACAAATATTTCTTTAGGAGCACACGCGTCAATGGGCATGTTATTCTTTGCTTAGACCGCTAAAAGTGCATCGAACGACCTCTTAAGGCGACGATGTTTTTATAAGAGACGCCGCATACTGGCGTGTTTGGTTTCGATCAGACGGAGTGTTGAATTGAGAGAAGCAAAATTATGTTTACATTTTTGTATCGTTTTAAAATAAAAATTGTCACACGAATGTTTATTAAAATTCGTAAAATGTATTTGTTTAACAACATGATTATTTAAAAATAAAACATTTTTACAAAAGTTTTAGTTTTCTACTTGAGGAAAAAATATTAATATAATTTTCCTTTCTTTTTTTTTTGTTGTTTTTTTTTTGGATGTACGGAGTTCGGAACATGACGCCATTTATATGTATTCTAGACGTATACTGCACCTATGCCTTCATTAAAAGTAACTATGTTCGTATGAGTGGAATTCTGGTGCATTCATTTAAAAGGAAGTTAATTGTGCTTGAGATAATTAATTAATGCTAATATTAAAATGGAAAACACTTGCTACCTTCTTAACTATCTTCTCACTAGTCTTTAATCATTAGAAATAAAAAAATTCTCATCCAGAAATCGTAACTAGATTTCTACCAATATTTTTATTACAAATTATAGTTCGAGTTTCTCAAACAAAAACATCACGTTCAAAATACTTTTGAACTAACTTGCCTATACTTAAAATGAATATTTATGAACTATAATTTACTAAAAACAAAAGATAATCAGCCCAACAAATTAAAACAGTTTAAAATACCCAAACTTCATTGAGATATATTTAATTCATACGCACCGATGACTACTAATTACCATTTTAATTACCTACTCAATAAATTAATTTATTAAAAATTCATTTATAAAAAGCTTGATGAGGGTTATATATTCATTCGAACGGCCATTTGGTTGTAAATGGGAGTAGAGTGGCCGTTAATTTGGTTAATGTTGTGTACTTGTTATAACTCACGGATTAAGCCGTAGGCCACTGCGAAGTGTGCGCCGCGCTTTAAATTAGACTGAGTTATGACCACCTATGTAAATTGATGCTAAGGCACAATAAAAATATGGGGGAGCCTTAACAGTTGTCTTTCTTTTATTAGGGTTCTATACATTCGAATAAAAACACACACACACACACACACACACACACACGCACACACACAGGTTCACGACTGTATCCCCAAGGCGCGGTAGACATTCTCTCAGATCTTTATATTCCAGATCCTTTGAAGATGTTTAAGGGGGTAGTCAGAGGCATGTACAAATACATATTTGATACATGCCCACATCTTGCAGAAGTTAGTATTCCATACGTGACAGGTTGCAAGCCCATCGCCGCCTATAATAATACTAACTGGTTTCCTCACGATGTTCGAATAAAAACGGAACATAGAATACTCGTAGTCGTCTGTTCGATTATCTTAGACGATTTACTCTTAATCTCCAGTAGATTAAGAGTAAATCGTCTAAGATTAACAACAGTACAATAATGGATTCAGGATGCTGTTGGGGCTGCCACGCTTCTGCAGTGCATCTACCATGTTTGCGGAGGCAAGAGTTGATGGTTTTCATGCCATCATTCGCAAGAAAACAGCCTCACTGCTCAGCAGATTGCGGGGCAGCACCAACAGTATTCTGCAGGTCATACCTGATAGATATGATCTGCCCATTATGAAATCTTTCATTCGGGTTCTAGTCTAGCAGTGTCACTTGACACTGATGGACTGGAGCGTGAATGAAAGACTCACTCAAGGCCTAAACTAGTTGCCTATTCTAAACGCATTTGGCTATGTAATACTAATATAAGATATAAGCATATTAAATACTAACCCGAAATGGACTTAAAAGTTGTCTGACATAATAAATTGATTTGATTTGATTTTGATTAAATGTAAGAAACATTCTTAGCACTAAAACACGCAGGAGTAACACTAGGTCTATTACAGTCCTCTAGGGAGACAGGATCGTGATACTGTTTCTTGTGTTTTCATAAAAAAAAAAATATTTTTGAATATACGATTATGATTCGTATTTCAAGCACCTTAAGAGTTAAATAGATGCTATTCACAAGAAACTCCGTCACAAGAAAATAAAGCCATAACAATTCGAATGTACCTAACACTCGCGAAATGAAAACAGAGGCGAAATTACGTAGCATCGGAAAGGGGAGGTTCGACCAAAAAGGATAAACACGTTAAAGGGTACTGTTGGCTCCACAAAGAAAACACTTATACCGAGCGGGGTTAAGGGGAGGCCGGGGATAAAAGTCAATCGAAATTTTTACAAACACTTTCTTTGCGTAGAATATTTTGTTTAGATGTACCTACAACTGGGGGTTTGTATTTTTAAGGTGTTTTGGGGGATGATAAAGATAAAGATAATATGAAGATATTGTGCAAACATTTTAAGATATGAATCAGTCATAGATGGCGCTTTTGGTCCAGTTTATTTTTTTAAGAATCATCATCATCTCAGCCATCTAGCGTCCATTGCTGAACATAGGCATACAAATAATAGAACCATAGGTATATTTTTTTAAGAATATCCTTAAAAATATTATTGATCCCTAATAATTATTTAAGTAAATTTTTCCGATCTCTTCAAAATATATTTTTTCAAGTAAAAATTAACCCTAGTAAAGTCGGCTAGAATGCAATAGAAAATTAAATCCACCTTTGCATGATGTAGGTCATGACCTCGATGGAAAATTAGATATTCAACATGATTGAACGTATGAAACACTTTTACACACACTTTTTTTTTTTTTTTTTTTTTTGTGGGATCCAGTGATAAAAAAGTGTTCGGGTCGTGTAAGAACGTCTAGTACTAACTTGGATGTTGTCAGTGTAGTGTGTCGCGACCCTAATGTTATTTTGTGTTGACCGAATGAGGGTAGTTTCTCATCGGTCGAAGAGGCGAACGAGTACCGGCGGGCAGTCTTCTCGTGACCACGGTAGCTGTAACGCTACTGAAACGTCGAGGTAAATAAACAAATGTTATACCTACGCGATTAAGTCCCGTTATAAAATTTAAAATGAAACACTTTTGTTAAGAAGGTTATCACCGATTTATCGTTGCATTTTAAGACCCCTCGCAGACTACAGACTTTCTATCGGCCGATAGTTGAGACGGGCTATACTTCTCCTACTCATTACAGGCCGAAGTATATTCCGTCTCAACTACTGGCCGATGGAAAGTCTGTAGTCTGCTAGGGGCTTTAGAGTTTTACTAGCGACTCGCCCCGGCTTCGCACGGGTGCAATACTGATATAAATTTTAGGGATCACCCAGCGTTTGCAACGTAAGCGCAAAAAAATGTGTTTACTTAAGACATCACATTAGAAACCTCTTAAATTATAAGTGTTTCTCTACTATATTATGCATGTGTTATACATATAAAACTTCCTCTTGAATCACTCTATTTAAAAAAACGCATGTTGCAAACGCAAAATCCGTTGCTTAGTTTTAAAGATCTAAGCATACATAGGGACAATATTATTATAAGTGTGGCTCTAGGATGCTGCTTTCGTGCTTAAAATCGATCCAAATTTATAATGCATGACTTTTGTTCATTGAAATATCCTTACCAGCATAAAAAATAAAAAACTAATCATGTAGTCCTAAGGATTGCCACATTGCTAGCGTGTTTCTGATATTTGAGGTCTACTAAACGAAGGCAAGACATTACTAATTCTTAATAGAATTTGTGCTTGTTAGCGCACCACGCGTGGCGAATACCTACATTCTTCGTACGTGCCAGGTCTGGCTCGAGTTCCGGCGTGCAGCGGGCTGATAAGCGGAAGCGGGTAAGATTATATTATTTTTCTACGATGTCTTTCTTTCACTTAACACTCTTTATATACAAGCTAGCCGATTGAGGGTACATGTGACCTGATTCTTCTCAATAACTATAATACATTTATTTACTACTCTTGATCAAAAACCAGTTAAGTTGGTTAATAATAATAAAATAATAATAAATAATGCTGGACATTTCACACAGCATCATCTAGCCCCAAACTAAGCAAAGCTTGTACTATGGGAACCAGATAACTGATATACTACTTATATACTTTTTGTTTGTAAATACATACATATTATACATAGAAACACCCAGACCCGAAATAAATATATGATATTATGTATGATTTTTCTATGTAGTTAACAAAAAGCATGGTTTCAAAGTACCATCATACATTTTTTTTCTTTTTTTTTCTAACCTATGCTGTCCCTCTGCTGGGCAAAGGTCTACCCCATCATTTTCCAAGACTTGCGGTCGCCAGCTTCGTCACACCAGTCAGCCCGAAAATAATTTTACAAAATAAATGAAATTTTATTCTAGTCTAAAATATTTCACATCAAAATCTCTTCTAAACATAGTCTACAACAATAATTTTAAAATGTATTTAATTGTTTCAAAAGGGTTGCAATAATGTGTATGTAGTTAATTGACGCTACCACCCCGACCGCAGCCTGCTCGAGGCGGCTAAACGGATTACGTGCGGACATCGATGCGTGGCCAGATCATTAGCATCATGTAATGGTCAGTATTTGATGGGTGACCGTTTGTACGTATTCTGGCTCTTACATGGTTTTTTCAGGGTTCATGATTGGTATAGTTTAGTAGTGTTTGTAATTATGTTGCTACATCCACTAATATAATAAAGCTGAAAGTTTTTTTAGATGTTTGTATGTTTGTGTTTCAATCACGCCTAAACCAGTGAACCGATTTGGATACTGTAGTAGTATATAGGCTTTTCAAAATGCTGGTACCGCGTGGACGAAGCCGCGCACAGTGCTAGTACAGATTTAAACAATGGAATAAGATATTTTAGACTTTTCTTGTATATTTGATAAAACTTACAATATTTACAATATTTACCGCCGATCGAGGTTAGACTGGTCTGTCATTGGATGACGCCCTTACAAGTCTTCTGTCATGGCTTAGAAAAAGGTACTCTAACACCGGTATTCACAAACATTACTATGACGTTTCACAGTGCGCGCGGACGCACAGGGTCCCAAAATCAGTAGGTTTTTGAGACCCTGTGCGTCCGCGTGTACTGTGAGACCTCATAGTAATGTTTGTGAATACTGGCCTTAGCTTATAATAAGATTTTGCCTAGTTCTGAAGTAAAACGTGGCACTTTAAAACTTAATTAGCAATTTGGGGTCAAACCGTTAATTTAAATATTAATTTTATCGCATGTTCTTATCTGAAGTGTGCGCTGCGCACGTTAGTAAATATTTTTTTATTTGTTTAGACCTGAATAAGGGTCAATTCACGTGAGTTCCAGCCTGTGGTTCAAGCCAACTCTGGTGACGGAGTTTTTAGGCCGCCTTAAGGCCTCCGTCAAGACGTTTTCAATGCTTTTCGTATTAAGGAGTATAGTTAGATAGATAGATAAACGCTTTATTGTACACAAAAACATAACACAGAGAATACATAAAAATAGACATTGTACAATGGGCGGCCATATCGCTAAAAGCGATTTCTTCCTGGCAACCATTTGTATGGACAGGATAGTCGAATACAGAAATACAGCGGTGTACAGTTAATCTCAGAAGCGAACAGTAACAAACTAAGTATAATATGAGTATAGGAAGAGGAGATTTTAGCTATAAACTTTTGTCATAAAAACATTTATATATTAATTTGACAGGTATAAATAATGGATTAGATACACCAAGTGGTCGCAAGGAGCATAAAATCAATCATCGAGCCTATCAACTGTTTAGTATATTGTGAACCTTATCTTTAGCCATAAATAAAGCTACTTTGTTGAATCTCGTTAGTTCGAAAACGTTTATATCTGAATGCTATTTTATCACGTCGGGTCACGGCAACCTCTTTATAATTATTGAGCTATAAGCTTGTATAATGTCATTAAACTTAGTTATGGCATGTGATATAAATCTATTTTTTTATCAGATTTCGTGAGTTTTATGCAGAACGTTGACGAGTCAATGTCGAAATTATCGAATATAGGTAGGTTCTTATTCCAAGTTTAATTTAAAAATTAATTACTTTTATTGCGAATACACAACATAACATGTGTTTACAACTCTTTCTCCCACGATATTAAAGAATATGTCATATTCTTTGACGTCATAACGTCTAACAGCCTTACTTTAAAACGTGACATAAAGTTATTTCTCGGAACTAAGAATAACCATACATTTTGACAGTTTACACTCAGGAATAACTTTATACTTGGTTTATTAGTAGGCGCCATAAACATTAACTAGATAGAGGATTATTATAAAATGTCAGTTCATGATTGTATCGTATAAATTAATAATTATATCTGTCGACTGTGTATTGTTTCTACAGCCGTTTTAAGTTTCAGTACAATTAAGCTGAAGTTTTACTGTGGCTAGATTTGCGGCTGGTCCGAAAGAGCATCAACCTCAGAGTTGTTATAGCAAGCGAAATGCAACCATTAGCACTAGTACTTGACGCTATCTAGTCTCTAAATGCTAGATTATACGCACCGAGTAGATTGCGCGAGACAGCAAAGTGACTAAAGACTAAAGTACTAAGCTGTGAGTTTGGCGTTTGTTGAGCAAGTTGAGCGCTCGGCCGAGCACTGACTTGCTGGTGTGTCTACATGTACCGAGCACTCGGCCGCGATCACTGACTTGCCAACTCTTATAGTTTAGTTTTGGGACTGATTGCCTAAGATTTCGTTAGATGTGTTTTAAATACATTTTTTTTTAAACCGAGTATTGAGATTTTTGAACCGTCCTGGCAATGATAGCTGCCCCTACACGAGACATTGCTGTGAGCGACACCTATCTAGGAACCCTGTTTGTTTTTAAGCTTTATGTATTTACGGTCTGTGTTCAAAAATTTTGTCTATTTCCTGTGTGTACCTGTGCGTTTTTTCTTGAAATAAATGTATTTTATTTTATCGAAATAAAATATTGCAACGTAGAATACGTTCATCTACCTAATTTTACATCTAATTTTACACCATCAGACAGCCGCAACAGCAACTTCAGAAACGAATGCTAGCAGCGCTGATCATTAAACATTCATAGACGGCTGCCTGCGAAAGATTCTTCGACAGACATCCTCGACTAACTCAAAGCATTCGCACATCAGGCTTACCGCAGCGTAATAATATAATGGTCGCTTTCTTGAACACTCAGCTTTGTACCAACAATCGTTTGTAAACGCAAAGAATAAAAGGTTTTTAAACCGACGCTAAAACTGGATACACGA
The DNA here is from genome assembly GCA_963565295.1 of Epirrhoe alternata. Lineage (NCBI taxonomy): Eukaryota > Metazoa > Arthropoda > Insecta > Lepidoptera > Geometridae > Epirrhoe > Epirrhoe alternata. The sequence continues at coordinate 1,260,254 of OY751381.1, read as the reverse complement.
ATGCTCAATAAAGATCTATAGCCTGCTTCGTTTAAACCGACGCGAAGTCTGAAAAGCTAGGAAAGCGCTTACCTAATACAATCACAAAATGGAATATGATACTCAGAAATGTACTAAAGTGACTATACTCGTAGATACGAAATACAAACTAGTTAAGTTACCAAAAACATCATTAATAAAAAGCACTTAAAAATCATAAAATTTAAGGTTTTTTTACTGTAAGGGATTATAAGCCAAAGACCGCAGATTTATTTGATACTAGATTTTTCAAAGCATTTGATATCCACATTCCCGCGCCAACTCGCGTCAGTATCACAGCGGCTATAGGCATATCAAAATGCCGGAAAAATGCGCAACTCCCACAAACTGAACGGAAACATGGTTGAACAGGACTATTTCAGTAAAAAAACTGCGGCCGCAGGCGTTCCAAACAGTTACAAACTAGCAAAATAAAGGCATGCGTAAAACTAGGGAAACTAGAGACCAATATTTCCGTAAGGGATTTAGAATGTGTATGTGGTAGCCATCTAAACGGTAGGTTTTTATATCACTGCAAAATGTACAGTTAGCGTCACCAACTGGTAACCCCCCTGCAGTACAAACCGCTTTAGTAAGGGGGTTACCAATAGGTGACGCTGACTGTAGCTATGATTGTAATTGCTATTTAGCGATAAGACCGCCGATTGTATGTCATTGTATTTTTTTGTTTAGTTTTCCATTTTTGTTTATTTTTATTATGTGGTGTGCAATAAAGTATTTTCTATCTATCTATCTATTGATGACAGTATCCATGTCTAATAATACGAGAAGAGTAAATGGTAAAGCGAAATCGAAGTGCCGATTAATGATGCATTTCTATTGCCTTTATGAGTTTAAATTGTATGCGATACAATACAATCAGAAACTTATAGAAAGGATTCTTCCGACGAGGAAAGTGAAGATTATTCGTTTTCAAAATTCAATGTTTTTGCACATTCCGTGAAAAAGGCATGTGAAAAGGCCCATTACAAAATGACAGTAGTAGATAAATCTCGTCGTATTTACACAAAATGATAAGTCACAGGAATAGCCGAGATTAAAACTGAACCGGCGAATTATAATAGACGAAACGGTACCCTCGCATTGCGAGGCGTTTTACTTCGCGCGGATAAATTACACAGTTATGAATAAATTTCGCATAAAACTCAGAACTGCACCTTTACATGATAAAAGGGACGGAGCTACTCAGCGCGAGCGGTCAGACAGAGATAGACGATGTGCCAAGTCGTAATCCGAAAATTTCATTAAGAAGTCAGGCTATCGGACCAGTTTGCTGATATCTAGAATATTCGGGCGTACTTATTACGTGGGTGGAAATTTCTTCCATTTCCTTGGTTGATTTTAATAAAGTGAGCTTTAGAGCCTTACAGAGATGAAATTATGCGAGATATCGACGAGTAAGTTTTTGAATAATTTCCGGTTTTCCGATGAGATGCCGGCACTTGATTAACGAGTTTTCGTTTTCTAGCTCCAACACTCCAACTTACTCTGCAGAATTCATTGACAACTATTGCATTGCCCTTGTATGGAGGTACAGTCACGGACAATAAGATGTATACATCCATACTTTTAAAATTAATATCACACTATAACTACTAGATGTAGGTTAAAAAGCAAAAGCGGAAATTGATTTCACACTAAACTAGAGGCGAAATTAATAAAAATATCAGAATATTGTTGGACATGTTTATCTGTATAGCCGTGTTGGCCGAATGGGGTTGTACCTCGACTTTCAATCCGAAGGTCGTGGGATCGAATCCCGGCCGTGCATCAATGGATTTTGCGTTTCGTAAAATTTATATGCGCTTTAACACGAGCTCTGAACGGTGAAGGAAAACATCGTGAGGAAACCAGTTAGTATTCTTACAGGCGGCGATGGGCTTGCAACCTGTCACGTATGGAATACTAACTTCTGCAAGATGTGGGCATGTATCAAATATGTATTTGTACATGCCTCTGACTACCCCCTTAGACATCTTCAAAGGATCTGGAATATAAAGATCTGAGAGAATGTCTACCGCGCCTTGGGGATACAGTCGTGACCCTGTTTTATGTTTATCTGTACCTCTGAAAGCCTCGATTCAGAAATGAATGTAAAAAAACTAAATAAATAATGCTGGACATTTCACAAAGTGTCATCTAGCCCCTAACTAAGCAGAGCTTACTATGTATGGGAACCAGATAACTGGTAAACTACTTATCATACATTTGTTTTGTAAATAAATTTTTTTTATGATGAATGGGTCAGCTCTTGACCTCGAAACTAACAAAGGCAAGAATGAGGTCTACGATGGAGCGAGCCTACCCAGAAGGTGCCTATTATACATACATTATTATGCAGAACTTATCGTTTCATACGTACACGCTCATTGCCACTTAAATTACTAATATCTTGATAAAACTTTGGGTAAGTAAGTATACCTTATCTAATTCTGTAGCTATTTTATAGACTGAATCAATGAAATTTTTTATGTAAATTGCTGTCTCAAATATTTTGTGATCATTCACCAAAAAGTCCGGAAAGTTTGGCGTTCGACCGTATATCATTAAAAATTAAGCCTTCATCATTTTTACGAAAAATCCCGATTCACTCCCAAGATTCCCTGGAATTACGTCACGTAACACGGCCCTCATTAATTACGGTTATATCGTAAATTTCGGTTAATCAAAAAAATCCTGTCCGACTTTTGAGGGGTTCTTTTCTAGGGTCGTTAGCAACCGAATTGTGCACACCGGGGTCTCCTAACTTGATTTTCAAAATTCAATTAACAATTAAAACGGTTACTGTTTATTTTTTCGTGCTGGCAACTTGTAATTTTGACGTTTGCGTTTTCTATTGAGATGTGTTTGTTGGGGACGGCTGTAATTAGATAAAGCGCCTGTTTTGATTCACTTCCTGTTTCGGACATTCATAATAGTAGAATTCGAAGTGCTTACAAAACAAATCTTAATGAAGAGAGTTTTTTTTTCATAAATCATGTCTTGTCCTAATATTTGATAAGCCAGGAGCGTGTGTAAAGACTGCAGAAAGTTTGGTTGTCTGACCTACTCCTATTTAAAAAAAAATGCTGCTATTCCAGGTATCATCTCATATTATTATCTCCTCCAATAAGAATACATGCGTATGAATCATAATTGATTATGATAGATATGTCTATGCCTAAAAGATACGTGATCTTCATGGACAAGGTTTTTGAGATTTTCGGAAATTATTAAAAGGAAAAATCAATATAGAGAAAACCTACCACTAAATGCACACACACGACTCTCATCTCATCCTATTACCAAATTAACATATCAAACGGCGACCACTGAAATAAAAAAAAAACAACAATCATTCAAAACCTTTCATCCTCTTATTAGAGAGAAAGGGTTAGTATTCGCCATACAAACGTAATCCCACCCTCTGGCATTCCACTTTGAACCCTATTCACCCGGAATAAGGATGATGAAGATGTATTATGGAATGGTAATGGCATAACAAGCTTATGCAGCGTCGCAATCAAAGGTTTGCTATTTAAATAATTCTAGATTGAAATTCACAATGGAGTTTTTAAGGGCGGATTTGTATAAAGCATATTCAACGTAAAGGAAAACGAAATAAGATGATTCGTTTAAAAAAAAACGAAATCTGACTTCTTATTTACCCATTTAAAAGCACCTGCCGCTAATTTTCTCTTACGCTCTTCAAAAAGTAGGAACTTTTTGACCAAAGTATTCCTACGACTATACCTATAGACCGTTTAAAACTCAATTCAAAGAAGTTCAATCAAAGAAATTCGATTCGGCAATTCGAAGAATTCAATGCATATTGATTTTGACTTCTCATACCAATTTATCCACTAACCATAAGAATTATGAGTTCAGAATTGAGAAACCAATGGAGCTGAACTTTCAGGTCATATCAAGAAGAGAGATGGCAATTTTCCCCCTCAAACTGGGCTCATCCTTAATAAAATCAACTTTGATACCACTAATTAAGATTCATTATCGCTTACTGGATGTCGGCGCGAATTAAAGGTGTGTTGTCTAAAGTATGCCTAAGCGCAATACTGATTTCTGCTACGTCGTAGAGGCTCTACGAATTATATTTGGTAGTATACTTACATACAAAATTTTAGGTAAGAACCATTCAGTTGATAGTAAATTATTATGAATGTGAGGAAGAACGTCTTTATAATTCGCAAAAAAAAATTGCTTTGTTAAATTTGTCGATAGATGGCGCTGTTTTAAATATTAATTTCTCCGCTACGCCATCTATCGAGCGCTTTAGTGGACAATAGAGGCCCTAAACGAGTGATGTACTGCGCTGCCGAAGCCATCGCTGGTAATGAGGGTCTCCATAGTTTTAATCTTCTTTATTGCTGACCCTTCGGAAGTTTCGACCCCATTAAACCGTTTGAATGGTTTTTAGAGGATGTGATGGGATATTCTCATTTTGAAGTGTTTGAGTTGATATTATGTTCTAGTTTCCGATCGCAGTTTTGATCACATCATAGTAGCAAGAGTAACTTAGTTTGTGTTACAGAACTCATATTTTACGTTGCGTTCAAAAAAAAACCTTGTCATTTTGTTTTAATGGGTTTATTAAGAGACTAGTAGTATTTTCACCTTGTTTTTCTTGACATTCCCAAAATGATACTTACATTGATACACCTCAAAGATTCAAACCAACGTCCTTCGGATTAAATGTCAAGATATCTCACTCAGCTAACGAGCTATCCCATGAGTTCTTTTTTGTATCGATCAAAAAACGTTTGCATGGATGATTAAAATGCAATCACAAGAACATAATTATATAATAGCCTAAAACAGTACATTGAGATAATTTTTCAAAGCAAATCGCGGGGGGCTGTGCGAGCGACATCGCGACATAAGCACTGCTATTAATTTAGTCGACGTCTTCTTGGTGGAGTCCAAGTCATAGAATCCATACTTCCATACTATACTATATACTATTATACTATATATACTATAATATTATAAATGTGAAAGTAACTCTGTCTGTCTGTCTGTCTATCTGTCTGTCTATCTGTCTGTCTGTCTGTTTGTTACCTTTTCACGCCAAAACCGCTGAACAGATTAGGCTGAAAATTGGCATGGATAAAGGTTGTATCCCAGGGAAGGACATAGGCTACTTTTTATCCCGAGGGAACGCGGGTTACACCTAGCTAAATATAATTTTGTCAAAATAGCGCAGCTAGTTAAATATAATTTGTCAAAATTTTGCACAGCGCCATCTAGTCTTAAATTGAACAAGCATGGTTTTCATATTAAAGAAAACTACACTCAGATATTTTCTATCAAGCAGCAATATTGTTGTAACAATTTTTGACCTCGTCTTTCCTGTGATCTGCTAAAAGGATTTAGGAGCTGGGGAAGCCCAAAAAAATATTCCAGGCACTAGAACATCGTACTCAGTATGATAAAGGGCTTCCTGAGTCCTGACGCTATAAATCATATAGGAAAACTTTTGTTATGTTATTTGTCTTTCGCTAACTTCCTCTACCTTGTGCCAGTATTAAGTAAACTGGGTCAAAATGGTGATACATTAATCTTGGCTCACGCAAAAAGTATTGTATGGATTACTGGCGCGCCCGACTTTACCCGCTAATCTAGGCGCGTAAACAGCTGATGATAACGATTTTAGTATTACTGTATGAAGAGGGCGAATGGAAAAAAATGATGAAAAATATTCGCTTGGACGAATGTCAGAGGTGAACGAGAAAAAAAGAGCAAAAATGGAAGACATACGCGGTGTCCCAGGAAACTTTTACCAGCGAAGGTCTGTGGTCTTGGAACACCATAGGTACCTATTGATTGGATAATATTCTAAAAGAAATATCATGTTATCGACATTTAGGTACCTCTATTAAAGATACTGACAAAAATTTGATTCAGGAAAATGATTTGTATAAGAGGAAGAGACTATAATTTTGAAATTTTTAAAGTGTTAAACCACACTTAGGTTTATAACCGATAAATATGAGCTTCTCAATTTCGATTGTGACGACTAGGGTTCTGTGGCCGAGCGGTAAGGCACTCCGGCTTTAGGAGGATCGTCTGAAAATGTTGATAAGACTTTTCATTTCTCACGGAAACTTGTTCATCTACTAAAGACTACAAAACAACGAGCAAACCGATGATAAAAACTTCTACAACTCTTAACTCCCATTGTGCGCCAGCCTAACCCATTTAAGCCGAAGAAGAGGCCTAAGATTAATCGCAATGCGTGTGTACATTAAAGTAAATTTCTAAACAACACGTGAATATAAATCGTGTTTAACTGCTTTTGTTTCAACTGAAATGTTGCCGCTGTATGTTGCAGCTTGGAGATAAACAGCTCGTTCACTTATAATTTTACTCTTAAGGTTTGATTAAGTGGCTAAGTGGATATGCGCCAACTCCAGGGATCACCTAAAAGAATGATAGGCCCCAAACCGTGTTTGTTGCTCTGATTCTTCGCGGTCTTGGACGCGAAAGAACAGGAGTAAAACTAGTTTAAAGACTATTCTAAGTGATCCCAGCGGTTCTACTGAATAAATGCTTTTTGACTTTGACTTTGGCGGGCAAGTGCTCAGCTGAAATCCAAAAGGCAGGTGAAAACAAACCTAAAGTCAAAATTTATTCAATAGGACAGAGGGAATCACTTCGAATAGTCTACCAGGTGAGTCTACTTCTGTTCTTTTATAATCTTTATCGCGAAGAACCCTTAGTTTTAAACACTTAAAAACTTTTAGAATGAGATACTTAGTGATAGGATAGGAAGATGAAGAATTAAGTTCGTGTAAGTTAGTAGGCAACTGTAGTGACGGATAATTTTTGTAATTTTTAAAGTGTTTCTACACTTAGTTACTTATTTCATTGAGAAATGAAAAGTCTTATCAAAATTTTCGATTCCGACGGTATTCGAACCCGCGACGATCAGACGATCCTCCTAAAGTCAGAAAGCCTTCAACCACTCGACCACGGAACCCACTGACATCAGATTCGAAATGATTGCTTATCAAACATTTCGAATCTGGAATTTCAAATCTTTCGGGATTCGAACCCGACCTGGGACTTTTCATTTCTCAATGTAGTGACGGAGTTTTTAGAATGACGCATAAGAGGCGTGATGGAATATGATTGGTTGTGCTTAAATGTCGAGTCCATGATTCGATGAACACTCCTATTGCAGGAATTGTAGCGCGAGAGAGTGACCCAGCCATCCTCCCAGTCCAGGTTTGTGGTACAATGATAAAGTACTTCAGGGACTCTGAGATGCTTATCATCAAGAACGCGGCTATAAAATAACATGTTTTATTCAGCTGATTACGGCTCGCAGTGATAGTGGGAGTTTAATTGATTTCATCGAGATTCTATCGAGTGCTACCTTTTATTGGGCGAGAACTTGGATTATTTAAAAGTAACTGTATCCGTCAGCCACGTGATAAATCGTGGTCACTGATGGTCTAGTCGTAGCGGCCTTTCGATAAGGTGCGGTGGGTGGGTTCAAAGCGGTCGTGAACCAACGAGGTTTTCTAGCGAACTGTGTGTTCTATGACAGTATTGTGAAGAACCAGGGCAACAAATATTGTGAGGAATCCAGCATTTTCTAGAACCTAAAAAGTTCGAAAACATTGCGTCAAGTTCACCTCAACCTCTTTGACGAGCACTTCCTTTCACACTGGTTCGGAAGAACTGGTCACACTACAAGAAGATATCAAGAATCAAATCCAAAGCCTTGTACAAACTACGCGTTTCAATGTACGAGTACCTACGCGTACACAAGAACGCGCGTCGGTTGCGGTATTGCAGTTGCGTGCGTTCCTGTATACGCGTTTATTTTTGCAAGTTATTCCAACTACATGACAAAACCAAGTGTGCCTTAAGCTCCTACGGCGAATAAATGAGTATGGGTATTGAGGTCCGTACAAGATTTCAAAAAAACGGTATCGATACTCTCACCAAAGCACGGTAGTATGTATCTACTAGTTTATAGATCGTGAAAAAACTGCACAATCTAAATGGTCCTTCGTGGCCAGGATAGGTTTTGTGATATCTAGAATTCGTAATTCTAGCCTAGCCGTGCTAGAAATTTTCCATTCTAACTCGTAGTTAGATAACCTAATTCAAACTTGAAATCTGTACCTCAGTCCTGACCGTGCGATATGCTTATGCGATATTTGTCGATCTTTAAGGAATATCATAAACCCTTTGATTTCAATCTGGTTGAAAGAATGAATGAGGAATTTGCTTAGAACTGATAGTAAGTCCCATATGGAAAGTATGTATGGGCGATAAAGAAAGTATGTATGAGATCAAATCAATGGAGCCTTAAGTCGGATCTTAGGAATGGTTTAACTAATAGATCTACTGAGTAGTTGGATTTATAGATTGAAAAGGAAATAAAGATAAATGTTTTAAGATAGTTGTATTTTAACTGGTAAACACGAATCGTATGTTTTTAATTTCTATGAAGTATGGAGTATGACTCCGGAATTCTCACGAGGTCGGGATTTTCGTGTGAAAAACCGGGAAATCTAATGATACCACGTGAACGAAGTCGGGCACAGGTAGTTCATTCATAAAATCACTAGGAAATGACGACCTCTGTGGCGCAGTGAGTGAAAGCCCGCTTGAGACGCAGAAGGTAGCGGGTTCGATCCCCGCCGCAGGATAAATGTTTGTATGATCTGTAAATATTTATCTCGGGTCTGGGTGTTTCTATGTATAATTTATGTATGTATTTACAAACAATTTTATTTATTTATTTGCTTAGTTTGGGGCTAGATGATGCTGTGTGAAATGTCCAGCATTTTTTAATCAATAAATAATAGGTATCACTAGATAGGATTACCCTGAAGAAACAACTCTCAAAAATACCCTTTGCATCTACTTTTTATCGATACTATAATATTATAAAGAGGAAACATTTGTTTGTTTGTATGTTTGTTTGAAATGAATATGCTCTGAAACTACTGGACCGATTTGAAAAATTCTTTCATCAATAGAATCCTACATCGTCCTCAATGAACATAGGCTATGTTTTATCCCAGGCAAGTGAAGTATCGCGAGGTATCGCGGGTAACATCGCGGCGGACAGCTAGTAGACTTATAAATATGTGATATCTTCCTTCTCATAGTCTCTTTATTGAATTGGCCCATTGTGGACCGTACATTTAATTACAAAATGTTCAACGCCCAATGAATCATCTAAACTAGCCCTGCGTGTACACTGTACAGTCACGTATAATATTAATTTTCACATATCGCAACATCACTTCTGCTGTTTCACTTTGTAAGTTTGCACGCGACTGTCCAGACTAATGGAGGATTAGATTCTGGAGACAAATTATGTAAAACTTGCGATTACAAAAAATGATTGGCTATATAGATTTCATAAAATCAACAACCTTAACAAAACTTATAGAAAAAAAACTGTTTAAAAATTGTGCCATTTTAAATATTGATTACTTTGAATTCATTGAAGAAAGATAAGTTTGGGTACTATATTTCTATATAAATATGTCTATTATACCTGGGGTATGGCTAAGAAACGAGTAAGTAATAGCCATAAACACACACACACACACATACACTCACATACACACACACACACATGTATTAAAACTTTCAACTTAAGTCATTTCATTGTCGGTTAGCTGGTTAAAATGTATATTATATAAATCCATTATTGGCTGTAGGTTAAATCTTTAAGTTATTATAAATCATAATCATAAGAGCTGTGGATTTTGTTAATAAATAAATAAAATAATACTAATGTTGATAGTTAAAGGAAATTAGACTGTTTCCACTCGTACTGAAACAGAGTGTAAACAAAAACATTTTCTAAATTATTATAGTGTTTTCATAATTTAGCATTTCATTCGTAGTACCTCGTCTTGTGATAAACTCGTCCTACTTCCAAACTTATCAGATACTGGCACAAACGCCGCACAACTACGGAATTTAAAAGCAAAACGACGGACACTGTTAGGTCTAGAACACACGGGATACAAAAATTCTCGTTCTACTTTCTCAATAAATGTTTTCTTTTCTTTATTAGAAGTCCAATTCAATCTCACAAAAATTTGTTCTCTTTCGCATTGTAACAGCCGAAGCAAAGATAATAGGTACTTAGTTAGAGTGAGGAGTCCATGTCAGACTTTACAAGTTAAGGTGACAAATCTTTCTTAATGTACCTACTTAACCTTTTTAGTTTAAGTCACTTAAAACCTGATTGTAAAGACTTTATTTGGAAATAAATATTATATTACTTTTTGTAAAGAATTATGACAGTTATGAATAAATATTTATGAGGGTAGTCGCACAGTCCAGCCGAGCCGAACGCGCCGAACTCTCAATTCAATAGAGAAAATGCTGCTGACGTCAGAAGCTAGCCGCATTTGCCGACGTTATCAGCATTTTTGTATAGAAAAATTACTGCACCGACGAATCCGACGAGCATGTATGAAGAATGTAATGAGAGTGAATGAGGCGAAAGTTGTGTGTCAGGATCGTAGCGACTGGAGATCCGTGGTCTCTGCCTACCCCTTTGGGAAAGAGGCGTGACTTTATGTATGTATGTATAAAGTACTGCGGCGCGTACGGCGCGAACTAGTGTGCAATCTAATTTTAGCGATTTTTGACTACAAGGCCCGACTTTTTGATTCGGAATGCTAGAACTAGGTTGGGACTGAGCTCATACGTTAATCTTATTGACCGTACACAATTTTCGTTGGAGGAAAAGTCCGTATAATGAGCAATTTCGGATTTATCGTACCAGAGTAAGCCCCAGGTCCAGCCAGCACGCCGCCTTACCAAAGCCTTTTCTACAATTTCTCATTTAGCCCGCAGTTCGGATGCGTCTGACACTGCGGCTTCGTAATATCCTGTCACTACATTGACCCATTTCCAACTGCACTCACAAAAGCGACTGTTTGTCCCGCTCCTACCCCTGGATTAAGGGAACAATGCTGACAGATTGCCGACTCTTTTAACCCGCGCTTACAAATCCGGAACATTGTTAGCGAAATGCTATTGCAGCAAGTCATTTTGACAGATTCGTCTGCTCTTTGATGAAGTCGAGGCATATATTGCGCGTTCAAATGTGTGATAATTAATTGATAAATTGATGGTAACCAGTTTTCTGTGAATATGCGCCCTTAACGCCTGTGCCAGCTCGAAAACCTATTTTGTTACATCTCTTAAATCTTTATTACGAAAGCAATAAAGCCCATATTTAACGTTGTCAAAGGTTTCGTTGAAATTAAACCGTCGAAATGAAAGACTGGTCTTCTTTTTTCGGTTGCCACTTTCTCGGTAACTTGGTGTCTAGTTGGAAACACTGGGGTTTGGAATTGAAATTTTGAATTTGTTTTCGTTCCTTTGGATTTGTAATGTTGATTTAAGGGGACGGGGAGTTTTATTTGGGCTTAAAACGTAATGTCCCAGCTGAGTCCGTTGGCAGTGCGAATGCTCGGCACGGCCAAATCTTTCATGAATCAGAGCACGTCAGGTCAATGCACAATGTTATAGTAGGGCTGCCATCAAACGATAAGTAAATTCGTATGAGTCAGTGGTTAACTCTGGTGACGGAGTTTTTAGGGCCTGTTTGAACCTAACTAGTTCAAAATTGCCAATCTTTTAAATTGATCCTTTCTACTTTACCTAGTCAAATAAATAAATAATTCTGGACATTTCACACAGAATCATCTAGCCCCAAACTGTGCCCAAACTAAACAAAGCTAGAGGAACCAGGTAACTATGAAATGCTACTTATATACTTTTTGATTGTAAATACATACTTAAAATACATAGAAACACCCAGACCCGAGATAAATATTTGTAGATCATACAAACATTTATCCCGCGGCGAGAATCGAACCCGCAACCTTCTGCGTCTCAGGTGGGCCTTCGCCCACTGCGCCATAGATGTCGTCAAATTATATTATTTTATTTAAGTACATACATCAATTGACAAAATAAAATTATATTAAACCAATTCAATTTGTCGAATAAGTAGAGAATGACTATAAAATGTGTGTAATATATCCTAGACTATAACGATCGCAGTATTTTACAATTGGGCATATAATATACTATCCAATACCATCCAGTATTAATTGAAATTGAACCTTAAAATAACACAATAAAAAGGTTTTTTGTATGCAGCGAAGGTATGAAATAAATATTCTTATCTCGTTGACCTAAATAGAGGCGTATTAACCTAAAACCAAAGGACAGGGTCGCCGGAATGTGGATTCACTCAATATTAGTTAATTTTGGAGGTATTTTGGGTATCCCTGTATCGCTGAAGAAATAAATGATAAATTATTCTACCTATTGTAATAATTACTAGTGATGGCGCAGTGGACGATATTTGATTGAAACTCATCAATATAATTATTATTTTTAAACCGGGTATTTATCACGTACCTATTATTATTATTTCTTTTTTCCGACGTTTCGGACGCATTGCAGCGCCCGTGGTCACGGAACAATCAGTGTCGTGTGTCGCGGTGTGAATCTGGCCTTATCGGATTCTGAAGACGAATTGAGGGTAGACGCAATCTACTCTCAATAATAGAAGCTAACTCGCCGTGCCTCAGTTCATCCGTGACCACGGGCGCTGCAATGCGTCCGAAACGTCGGAAAAAAGAAATAATAATAATAGGTACGTGATAAATACCCGGTTTAAAAATAATAATTATGTCACCAAATCACGAAAGTTTAAAAAGTTCATCAATATAATTTGATATTGATAGATTATTTCATTCACACGTTATATTTCACTTTGAGGGATTATTATTCCAGTATTTTTCAGTGTATAACACACAATGATACATATAGCCGCTATAGAATTCCCTGTGTCGAAGGTATCAGAAACTTAATGTATACCCAACAATACCCATATTACCCATGCATAAATTAGATATATGACATTTATGATCCTTCAATATCATCTAGACCAGTTAGTATTTTTACAGTCGGCGATGGGCTTGACTTGTCACGTATGGAATACTAACTTCTGCAAGATGTGAGCAGTATCAAATATTGTACATGTCTCTGACTACCCCCTCAGACATCTTCAAAGGATCTGGAAAACAAAAAAGATCTGAGATAATGTCTACCGCGCCTTGGAAATGTGACAAGTGACATGTGATTTTTTTTAGTTTTTTACGATATTATCTAGAGGCACTTCTTGTCCGTACTTCGTACAAATAAGCTTTTTGCAGCTATTCCAAGTGCAAAATTGAAATCGGGCTTAGTTTAAAAATGTAGAAAAGAATGTTCGAAGCAAATTACTAATAGTTTGAAGATTTTTTGAAGTCTATTAAAGTTATCTTCGTCCTTCACAAACTACACTTTCTTCTAAATTGAAACTTATTGAATAGACAATTACGAGTTTGAAACTAGTTAATGAAGCCCTAAGCTTTAAATCGAAAGTAGATCTTTTGATGTAATTCTGGCAACTGGCTCTAGCCGCCATATTGAATTTAATTTGACAACTATTTACGCGCGTTCGGCGTAAAATCGAATCTAATTGGTTAGGGGATTGCGTTTGACAATTAAACTGCTGATTTTGATCTTAATCGAGTTTTGATCGTAGTTTTTGAGGCTCAATTCAGCTTTTTTGTTACCAACTTACAAATTGGATAATTGTTTTTCAAAGTAAGAGTCTAGACTATGGTGATTATGGAGTTATGGAAATTGCTCTGATATTAAAAAACGATTACTTCAATCGAAATGACACTGTCGTTTTCTCAAAACGTTTTTTTTTAAATTTAGTATTGGAATATTTTACTTCTATTCAAATAAAAAATAGCCCATAAATGTATGTAATCATTTCATTAATGTTTATTTATTGGAACTGATATATTAGTATTGAATACAAAATCGTCATACAAGTTTTCTAAAGGAAAATATAGTGTCCTAATAATCCAGCAATCGTTTACGAGCAATTCCCTGCGTAATTTACTAGCAACAAATTAAATGGCATACACCGTTTTCCTCATATTGATTCCATGGAAGCATAAAGAGACTGAAGGGCATGATCCATGAAATGGGACAGGTCAACGCTAAGCGAACCAATTCTTTCAAGAAAACCTTTCCAAAAGAGGTAAGATTACACGTGAGAGGTTAACCGACGACCTCTGTAGCGCAGTGGGCTAAGGCCTGCGAAGCAGAAGGTTGCGGGTTTGATCCCCACGGCGGGATCAATGTTTGTAGGTATTATATACAAATATTTGTCTCGGGTCTGGTTGTTTTGTTTTCTATGTATAATATGTACAAAGAAGAGATATACTACTTATATACCTAATATAAGTAGTATATCAGTCATCTAGTACCCATACCCATACCCTCTGCTAACTTTGGGGCTATATGACGCTGTGTGAAAAAATCCAGCATTAAAAAAAATAACCAACGTTTTATTTTATAGGACACAACGTAATTGCCATCTCCTTTACATTGACATGTGTGACAATAAAAAAATATTGAACATGTCCTTTGTTGCTAAGTACTTTAATAATTATAAAAAAAAGTTTTAAGGTAAACGGGATTTTTGGGTGCTTGTTTTGTCTTTTTATTTACGAACACAATCGAATGTGTTTCATTACAGTGACATAAATCCCAGAAGTTGCAACTAAATTGCTCAATAAGCGATCAAAATCGCCCGTCTGCCATCTTCAATATTTCGGGTGCGTCGAATTTTTCGGTCGGTCATTCGCGTGACGGAACCGCATTAGTGCAAAGAATCAAATTGAATAAGGCTGTGACCACATCCGACTTCAGGAAGCGAACGTCGCCCTAATAAATAATCTTCTAACTTAGTCGCTTCTAATGGATAGGCGCGCCGAAAAATCAACTGAACACAAAAATGTGGCTAGAATAAAGTGACGTAATTTGTGTTCATCATTATAATTTGTCAATATTAATGATATTAATAATATTAAACCTTTAGTTTTTAAACTTTATTTTTATGCGAGTACTTATTCAATTGTTATTCAATATTTTTCTCATAGACAACTAGTGAGAAGTTTTAAAATAACCGAACGTTCAATTCACCAGCCCATTCTGAATTCAAACTGAACGGGTTAAGGTCTACTTTCCCTAGTCAAGTAAGTAGCTACCACTGATTCGTTTAGATTTGGAATTGATTAGAAAACTAGCCAACGTGCCGCGGCGATTGATCGCTGACGTTTTTATTGATGTCAATTTTATTTATTTGTCATGTTGGATTGACTGTTAGTGGATGGAAACATTTGTCACGTGATAACATCGGTTTGTTTTTGGGCCGAGTGAATTATGGTCAGATTTTAGATTGGAGTTGGTAGAAGTGGTAGCAAGTTGAAAGAACTTTTTTTAGGCCTATGTTGAGCCTCTCTCGACTACGAAAACGATGTTTTTAGTACTAGGTAATATCGTAAGTTAGGCATAATTTTTAGGTTTAATCGTGTGTGTAGTGTTTAAGTGTCTAGGTAAATAAAAATATTTTCTTTTTTTCTTTCTTTTTTCTTTTTTAGGTACTCTCTACCTTTCACCTGTTCTAAGATTAATTCAAATTGTTTAAGCTGTTGTAGCTTTTCTGACCACAAACTTTTGCTTTGCAGTATTTTCTTTTGGTCGCACCTTGGGCACTCATCCAAGTTCAAGATTTACTAATTATTACGTCCAAAGCAGATTTGCAATTTCAGCGTCTGGGCTAATAAAACCCAGTCGACTACATTCGCTAAACTTAATAAACTAACTCGGTTATACAACCTTTATATGACTACAGCTCTAAAAATCAACAGCCCCTCCGAGAAAACGCCACCTAAAATCTAGTGCACAATAAAACAATCTTAACCCTCCAGGTCATTATGACCGGGGTATAAACGACCCCGGCGCGGGATTAGAACCCACACTAGAAGTTCAAAGCCGCTCCTGGACTGAATTAATGGGGTTATTGTGGCAATAAATACGGTAGGTGCCTACTTTGCGGACACCGAAGGGTTAAACCACTTTCAATTTCGATTCGATGTAAAACGAACTCTGTTGCTACGGCTTAAAGTTGAATGTAGATTCGATAAGGGATTTACTAGCGCATGCTTTTAGCCAGAACAGTGAGGTGAACCAAAGGCTATGTATAAATTGTCTATGGTATCGAAAGTTTTCGCAATTCAAATTTCGAACTGTGATCTTATCGCTTGATAGTTTCATTTGTTATCGCCGACAAAAGTGTAATATATTGTAGTGTGTTTGTGAATTTTCTCTTTGTAAAACTATTATTAATTCTGTGCGGGTGCCTAGTTTGTGGACGCCGTGGTATGATAAATCAAGGGGCACCGCAAGATGTCCTGCACCCTTCTGTCGCGCTCGGGTGCACGGCTTAATTTATGGGTGTGAGAGGGACAGAGCTAGCAACAAGAGTCTTTAGAATTAGGTGGTTTGGTAAGTGTCTGTAGTAAACCGAAGAGTTATTAGAAGCGCTTTCATGTGATCACAGTTTAATGGGTTTATTTAGTCTTTTACAAAAACCAAACGAAAGTGTTTAAGACATATTCAAAGATAAGCTTTTAAAACGATTATGGTGGTCTATGGTATTGGTGTGTCTATGGTGAATAATGTTAACGTATTGAGTTTGACTTGAAATGAAATGAAATTTATTTTGCTAGAAGCATGGTCATAATATAGGTAGTAGGTCAAATAGATTATATCGTAAATTGTTTCACATACTTCACTGTTAGATACAGCATGTAAATAAAATTACTTTTGAAATAAGAACGCATTAAGGGGTTAAATACTAAAACAGATACTTAGACTACATTCAGAAATGTGGAGACATAAATATTTAAAAACAATAGCGCCGACACAGGTGCGACTAACTGCGGCAGCGCAAAGTTTTTCAAGTCATTAAAAATATTTATTACTATCACAAATAACTCGGCACTCGCAAAAAGATGAAAAATATCTCTTTTATTGTATTAATATACAAATCTGCTTCGAAAATGGAAATTTTACTGTTGTGCTTTACAAAAATAAATAACACCTAATAGCCATATGTAGGTTCAGTCACAGACAATGAGATGTATACACTCCACAATCTTTCAACCCATGTACAGGTCAACATGTCCAACAATGTTCTGGTATTTTTATTGATTTCGCCACTAGTTCAATGTGAAATCAATGTCGACTTTTTGTTTTTACCCTACATCTATTAGTTTTAGTGTGATATTAATTTTAAAAGTATGGAGTGTATACATCTTATTGTCCGTGACTGTACTTACGTAGTCTGATTCTACATTAGGATTGCCTTGCCTATGCTGAGCCTAATTACGGGTGTTATTCACTGCTGTGAGACAGCTCTTGGCTCCAACCTCAGCTCCCTATCAGATAAAGAATTGATATCATCGAACACTGAAGTACAGCGCATAAAGTTAATTGTACCTACATGAAGAAGTAGATCAAATACAGCCTACTAATATTTCATCCTAAAAAAACAGTGGCACCCCAGGAGTGCCAGCAGAAGTGAAAACTTGAACGGTTCTAAACTTGACAAATAATCCGGTGTCGGTGAGCAGTCACGTGGCTCGCACGTGACCTTTTCGAAGTGAATCCAAGAATTGCAACACGTAAACGTAAACAGGGTCACGACTGTATCCCCAAGGCGCGGTAGACATTCTCTCAGATCTCTATATTCCAGATCCTTTGAAGATGTCTAAGGGGGTAGTCAGAGGCATGTACAAATACATATTTGATACATGCCCACATCTTGCAGAAGTTAGTATTCCATATGTGACCGGTTGCAAGCCAATCGCCGCCTATAAGAATACTAACTGGTTGCCTCACGATGTTGTCCAAGAACGAGAGAGCATTTTGTTGTTGTGTGTGTCCAAGAATTGCATGTTAGAAAAAAAAAAAAAAAAAAAAAAATCCTGAATTTTGTTCTCCTTGTGATTGAACAGACAGATTCAAGCTTTTGTCGTCTATTTAGTTAAAAAGTAATTTTTGCTCAGCAACTGTACTTTTTGTTACAAAGACTTCTTTGCGAACTGTTCCACGAGTTAGCAAACTGGGGCGAACACGAAGTAAGGAGTCCATATAAGTGATAGTCTTTTCACTACGATCGCAAAATGAGCGGTGATGTGATTGCCATGGTTTGGTTGTCGTCATTTTGTTTATATTTTGAGATATTTGGACTTGTATGTCTATTTTGTTGTGAGCATGCATAAAATATGTATTTGCACATTCCTCTGGCTACCCCCCCTAAGATATCTTTAAAATAAAACAAATAATGCTGGACATTTCACGTAGCGTCATCTAGCCCCAAACCACGAATTAGGCAAAGCTTGTACTATGGGAACCAGATATCTGATATACTACTTATATACTTTTTGTTTGTAAATACATACATATAGAAACACCCAGACCCGAGATAAATATTTGCAGATCATACAAACATTTATCCCGCAGCGGGAATCGAACCCGCAACCTTCTGCTTCCCAAGCGGGCTTTCACCCACTGCGCCACAGAGGTCGTCGAGGATCTTTCTTTAGTATCTACTAATAACTTATCTTCTATTGCTATCTAAATGTAATGTATGTATTGCTTCTTGAAGATTTAAGTGTATTCCTTCATTCAAGCGAATAAGTATTCATTCAATTTACTGAAAATTTCACGATGTAAATTCAACGCACTTGTTTATTTTTACTAATAGGCTTTCTAATGACTCCTTCAACTCAAAGTAATGGGTTTTCTAATGATTTCTCATCCAACCCATACAAATTCAAATACGTCCCGACAATTTATGCATCACCCATATCACCTGAGGCGAATTCGAGCAAGCCAGGCGTGATTCTCTTTCAAGATGGGTGTAGACCAAATTAAGCTTTATTGGGATCTAATAAGAATCAATATCCTTAGTTACAAAGTGTAGTATTGAGTTTGAATCGTCACTAAGACTTAATTTTCGAGTTATTTGGGATCTTCAGAGAAGTAATAACTTAAAAAGCTTTGGTTAGTTTCGCAGTTTGAACTAATGCAAATTGTGACGTGCGAAAAATAAATCATATTTTACCTAATACTGTTTGATTCTTAGAATTTTGTGATTTATTTTTCATATTAATGTATTTTTCTAAATCTTTATCCAACAAAACGTTGCGTTTTTGATATGCAATACGAGGAAAATTGATGAAAAATAAATAAAATTCTCTAAAAAAGTATTAGTAGGTATAGTTAGTTTTATTTCTATTTTTTAATCATTTGTATTTATAAGTTTTTGAAAAATATTACTGTTCACTTCACAGCTAGAAATAAAGTGAATATTTGTGCATGAATTGGTACTATTATATTATCTGTGTCCCTAAGGGGGTGACTAATTTATAGTCCGTTAATTTACAATGTTTTATAGCCCTTAGGGGTCAGAAAGAATTGTTGCACTGTGATTTGCATGTCTCGTAAGTGGCCTTCTGGGCCTGTTGGGCCCTTAGACCTTGTGACAAACGACATGTCCGAGTTAAGTCATTAAGGGTTAATTGCGCCTATGTGGTCAGTTTAATTTAGCTTTAAAAGATGATCTGGAGAAACGACTAACATGCTCTACAAAGTAGAAAAATAAAATAAAAAATAAAATATATAGGTTTTATGTAAAGTATGTTCGTACGAGCTAGTGGCCAACTGTGACGGAGATTTTAGGCCGCCTTAGGCCTCCTTAATAGCTCAACGACTTAAATAGCTAGGACCGACAATTTAACGTGCCCAAGCACGAAAGGGCTCAGATGAAAATGCCACTGGCGGTCAACCATCCACATACAGACCATTTCGAACGTTGCTTAACTTCGACGATCTATCAAGAGCGACTAAGCTCACGAGTGCTTAACGTAATATGATAATTATCACTTAACATTATGGTTACTATAATAATAAGGTAAAGTTATTCACTTAAAAAACACACGCCCTTCCATACTTAGCCGCCAATACGTTCCCACCTCATTTGTTTTAAAAGTTAAATAGCACTTTACAAAGTTTCATATTTGAATTTTTAATACCACGCTTAGTAGTTTGAACTACAGCGGTTTTTCATGCAGAATTTTTAATAATACGAAACAAAAACTTGAATATAACAACTTATTTGCATCATAAATAAGCAAGTTTCACAAATGAACCTTCAGACGCAACGCCTTAGGTCTTTAGAAATAAACTACCGTCATATTGTTATTATATAAAAAAAATGGACATCTTATACGACATGACAGCTTTATTAAGAACATCATAGAAGGAAAAGTGGAAGGAAGACGAGGAAGAGGCAGGCCTAGAATCAATTTCATGAGTCAGATAAAAGAGAATATCGCTGTCATGTCGTAAAGGAATCCGCATTGGAAAGGGAGAGGTGGAGGAAGTTGCATCATTGCGCCGACAAGAGCTGAGCTCTTAAATTTGATGATGATGATATTGTTATTGTCATATTTTTGACGACATCTGTAGCGCAGTGAGCGAAGATCCGCTTGCGACGCAGTAGGTTGCGGGTTCGATCCTCGGGTACTTCTGACTACCGTTTGAATACAATGTTCAACCAGTCGTGATTTTGATAAATTTTTATTTAGTTTGTTTAAACGGCCCTGTAACTAGGAGAGTACTTGGTATGAATGTTGATGGATTTACGAGTAGGTAGGAAAAGATGGATGAATTGTGTGAAGGATGATATGGGTAAGAAAGGAGTGAGTGTTGAGATGACTGATAGAGGTGAATGGAAGAAGAACACATGTTGTGCCGACCCCACATAATGTGGGGCTCCCGTTCAGGATATGGAACATCTAGTCTCATGTCCTCTGTGCCCTACAACATGCACCCAAGAGGACCTTCTCAACGCCAGAGAGAAAGCAGTTGGGGTGGCCTCATACTGGCAAAACGAAATAATTATGAAGAAGGGCAGGAAGATGATGAGTTTGTTTAAGACGGCTGTGATACTACGTCTTGTGTTTCTTAGACAACTTAGCTTAAGATAATTCAAGCCAGCTGTGAGTCCAACAGTTTTAGATTAAAATGAGGAGAATGTGAATGAACTCAGGCTTAATTTAATAACCCACAGTTGGCAGTGCAATTAAAATTATATTTTCGGTGCGATATGCGTACAACTTAATCTGCCCGTGTGAATTTAATTATTTATAACTAGTTTCATTATTTCAAACGTTATTTTCTTCATTATGATGATTCTTGAGTTTCTGTATTTTAAAACAAGCTTATCTTAATCCTTTTCCTTATCCTTGTGTGCGTAATAGGTACTAACTAATTAAGCGTGTTCATAAATTATATGAGAGAACTCTAGTGTCAAGATAAACCTAACATAGGATTTAAGACACTACTAACCAGAACAAATGTAATCTTTTCAACAATAAACACTATCTATCTATCTTATCATTTTTTTTCCATACAGTTTCCCTCCGGCCAGGTGGAGTGACGATCTGCGAAAGGCTGCTGGCAGAAGCTGGATGCGTTGAGCCGAGGACAGGGCGCAATGGCGCTCATTAGGGGAGGCCTATGTCCAGTGGACTGCTATAGGCTGATGTGATGTGACAGTTTCCCTCGATCATTCAAAGTTACCCCACTTATACTAATGTAATTATTTGATATTGCCAACAACAAGTACTTTCGAAATACTACCAAGTGACTATCTCAGCTTCTTCGTAAAAGTTAGCTCGAGAGATAATTAATACGACTGATAACCTGTAGCAGACGTTGCGTTTTCGGGGTACTTCGGACCGTCAAACCCTAAATAATTTGGGGCAAAATTGGACGGCCGTTAATTATAACTTTCACTGACGTGTCCGGTAAAACTGTGCTTCAATTAAAAGTCTTCAGTATTAGATAGCTGTTGTGTAATTATGGGGATACAGGACCCCAGTACAGGTGATTTATTTTACCCTTTTAGGGGTAAACGGTTGACCGGTTAAATGAAAAGTGACTTTATTCGTCCCTGGATAAGGGATTATTTACGCTACCCTGAACTTGTCGGATCTGTATCGGTAGCATGAATTACACCGTACGTCAAACCAGTTTCTTATAAAACGTAACTAAACTTCTGAATAGTAAAAACTTAGGCCTTTACAGCTTTATTAGACGATTTATACAGCATCAGGAGGCAATCCATGCCTGGGTCATTGTTTGAGATGGAATAGGCTTGCCCAGCACCTAAACCACCCTCTCAGCTTAATCAGCCTGGCTCACAGGAAAGACGACGTCAATACGTGTGGAGCTGACTAAGCAGCGGGTTTCCTCGCGATGTTTTCCTTCACCGTTAAGAACTCGTGTTAAAAAGCATAATTATAAATACGAAACGAAAAATCCATTGATGCGCGGCCGGATTCGAACACACCTTCGGGTTGTAAGTCGAGGCACAACCCCATTTGACCAACACGACTCGTCGCTACGGAAATAGGGGTAAAATATGGCACAAAATCTTTTGACCATAAGTTCTGAAAAACAAGTGACAAGATGTTCTCATCTGATTGATGTACAGTTGTGAGCATAATATAAATAAATAAATAATGCTGGACTTTTCACACACCATCATCAAGCCCCAAAGTAAGCAGAGCTTGTGTTATGGGTACTAAGATGACTGATACTACTTATATACTTTTTGTTTGTAAATACATACATATTATACATAGAAACACCCAGACCCTAGACAAATATTTGTCCCGCGAATTTGTCCGATCGAACCCGCAACCATTTGCGTCGCAGGCCACTTCGCCCACTGCGCTACAGAGGTCGTCAATATTCACGTTTTATCAAACTTGTATTGCAGAATTAAACTGAATCGAAAGTGCAATGACCTGGATTGACCATTCTAAGACCCTTCCAGATAAATGAGCGTCCATTCAACGTGCGCATGACCAAATTAATCACTCTTTTCAAAACACTACTCGGATAGAACTGATTAATTCCCGCCTTTGAGGTATTATGCCGTTAGATTGGGTGATTATGTTCCTTTCACCGCACTTGTTGCATAAATCTCCTTACAATATACTAATACGAAAAGGTATTTGAGTGTCTTTTTAAAAAAAAATAATGATCAAAGTGAGTTTCAAAGTGATCCCAGCGGTCCTACTGAATAAATGCTTTTTGACTTTGACTTTGATTACCCCCTTAAACATTTTTAACAAGAATGTCTACCGTACCTAAAGGTAAGCAAGTTCGTATGAGCCAGTGGCCAAATGTCCGTCATAGCTTAATGACTTAATAGCCGGGACCGACAATTTAACGTGCCCTCCAAAGCACGGAAGCGCTCAAATGGAAATGTCTCTAGCGGTCACCCATCCACTTACAGACCGTTTAGAACTTTCCTTGCAAATACAGTCGTGATCCTTGTAGAACTCAACAGCGTAGATTGATTCTAGAGATGATTTTATTTCCTAAATACGCCATCAATTCACAGTTTCATAAAGCTTTTCTCTGAAAACCAATCACCTTAAAATAAAACTAGAAAATAGAGTTGAAGACAATCGGAAACAAAATGAGAATAGTTCCAACAAAACTCCTAACAAATACTGGGAATACCTTTAGAAAACTACCTGAAATCACAAAGAAAAACTTCTTAAAACTTCCTCAGGAATGTGACACACGCGCCAAATAAAACCAATAAAGACTGTGTTCACCAACAGATTAACCAGTCGTTTACTCTTTTATAAAGGCTGTTACAGAACATGTAATTGTAAAAGCTTTGAATTGCGTCTAACATCAAAGATCTAAAGGAAAAATCGGAGATTGAGAAAATAACCATTTTGATCATAAAAAAACTGTCACCGAATTTGTGCTGATACGTTTTGTTATTATGAAATTAGTATAATGAAGTAAGTAATTGTAGTGGATGGTGAGAGATTGAGTCAAAACAAATCATCATTGGCCTGCCCTTATCCCCGCTTATGTGGGGTCGGCACAACATGTTCTCTTTCTCCACTCTCCTCTATCACTCGTCATCTCCATACCAACTCCTTTCTTACCCATATCTTCGTTCACAATCCATTCATCTTGTCTTAGGTCTACCTCTACTTACATATCCATCCACATAAAAACAAATATTTTGTTAAAAATCTAATTATCTTGTATCAATCATATCCTTGATTGAATGCTAGGAATAAAAGCAGTAGTTTAATTTACTTTAGGTGTAGCTATTTATAAACCCAAAAATAGTTTAACAGTGGAAGCATAACAAGTGGTTAAGCCGTTAAACGTTGGTGAACTTGGAAGATTCAAACATTGTTTACAGAAAGCAATTTGATTCGTTGTCCTTTTTTAATAGGAAATTCTTTTACCTCTACGGTATTGGTAAAGTTTAACAAAGAACTTTTGGATTGAAGGATACCTGTCACTACACTGGTTTATTCGATAATCAAAGGTAAAGTAAGTTCGTATGAGTCAGTGGCCAACTCTGGTGACGGTTTTTGGCTCCGTCATGGCTTTTAACGACCTTAAACGTGACTTTGACCGTCAATTTAACGTGCCCTCTGAATCACGGAAGCGCTCAGATGAAAAATGCCACTGGCGGTCACCCATCCACTTACAGATCGTTTCGAACGTTGCTTAACTTCGACAATATCAAGAACGAAGAATATCAACTTTTGTTGCCTTGTTTTTATTTACAAGGAGCTGTGGCTAGATGGCGCTGTGAAAAGTCAGCCCCCTTACCATGGCGATTGTCTACGTACTGGAGAATAGATAAAAATGACAGTAATGACATAATAGTGTGGATAAAACGCGTAGAAAGTGGAAAAAAGTTACTTTTCTACCCGTTTTATCCACACTCTAATGTCATTACTGTCATTTCTTTCTATTCTCTGGTACGTAGACAAACGCCATGGTAAGGGGACTGGACACTACTGGATAATATTTCTTGATGGCGACACACAACAGATTAAAGCGTGCTATCGTTTCATTTTTACTTATTAGGTCTAAGGTATTTCGCATTTGCTCCTAAAATCAAACGTCACTTTTAACCTGTTATTTTATCATGTAGTATCAGCGAGCAATAAAATACTTATTTTCACTTCACACCACATAATACATTCACAATTTGTTTTCAACTAAAATATAAAAAATACTTATTACTAAAAATATTAACTGCAAAACTGATTTTGTTTCAAATGCGCAAAAATAAACACAAGTTTTGTAAATAACAAAGTAAATAAAATTTCGAAGTATCCCTGCGCCGAGCTCAGCAGTTAATTCAGTTATAACTTGCTTGTTTGCGTTTCGTCTAAAGTTTCAGTTATAAGTTCAAAACTAAATATTTACATGGAAACCACAAGGGCTAGTAATTAGAAAACCGCGTAAAAGTATTTCCACTGAGTAAGTATTTATTTTAAAAATGATTTTGAAAACGAGAAATTCTTAGCGGCTTGAATGATACATAATGAACGAAAAAATAATTACTTTTTTTTTTATTTATAGTGACCACGATTATTTCAGAAAAAAGAGAGAGAAAAACAGTGGCACGCCAGGAGTGCCGGCAAAAGCGAAAACGTGAACGGTTCTAAACTTGACTAATAACCCGGTGTCGGTGAGCAGTCACGTGACTCGCACGTGACCTTTTCGAGGCGGATCCAAGATTTTTTTCATCTCAAAACTGCCAAACGCGCTTCAGAAATTTTCGCGATAATCTACCTAAGTACCCATAAAAGTACTTGTTTTATTTAACAATCGCGATTTGTTTATTATTCTTTGAAAACCGCAAATTTTTATGCTGCATGCTACGTGGCGATGGACTTGCAACCTGCTATTATGCAAAATATGTATTTTGGGCATGCGTCTGACTAGAATGCAAAGTTTGTAATGTCGATCGAGTTATAAAGGGTTTCTTTTAAGCTAACTATATTCAGGAATTGGGTTCAACAAATATATTAAAAATGATTTATGAAATGATTTTTTTTTGTTTTGTTATGAAAATCTCGAGAAAATCGATAAAGAATATCCTTTTATTTGATTGTTGCTTCTTATATAAAGTAGTCCATTCGAGCGTGCGACGTGACGTTGCTGCGCTTCGATTGGTCAACGTCTGTTCTCTTTGAAAATGTTATGCAACATGTCCTAAATCAATAAAAGATACTTTTTTAAGTTAAAACTAAAATCAGCTTAGGAATTAAATTGATACGGTCAAACGTCTATTTACAACCCAAAAATGAAGCCCTGTCAGTTTGTGTAGCTTAAAATGAAAGACCCTGTAGAGATACAATCGTGAACGTATTTAGTTTACGGATACTAGAGCAAAAATATTTGATCAGTTCCAAAATACTTTTACTCAGCTCATTGTAAGAAGCTGTGTTTGCGAAGTGCAGTCCAATATTCCTACCCTTCCTTGTTCAGAGCAAACACAATAGGTTAGATTACGGGAAATCCGCTGAAACCTTCGGCCGAGTTTGTAAATATGGGACGCTATTCGGATGTACTGCTTTTCATCTATTTTCATGACCGTCTCTGTTTATCTGAGGTATGATGAATGACGTTATTTTAAATTAAGATCACAAAAGTCAAAGTCAAATACCACTAAGTACCTATTCGTATGAGTCAGTGACCAACTCTGCTGACGGAATTTTTAGGCCGCCTTAAGGCCTACGTCATGGCTTAACGACTTGAATAGCCGGGACCGACAATTCAACGTGCTCTACGAAGCACGGTTTAGATGCCACTGGCAGTCACCCATTCAATTACGGACAGTATAGAGCGTTGCTTAACTCCGACGATCTTTCAAGAGTGACTAAGCAAGCACGACCACGAGCACTTCAGAGTCACAGTCACTCGTCAAAGTCAAAGAGCAGTAGAACTAGTTAGATCTAGAATCGTCTTGAAAGTATTCATATGAGGACAATCACCTAGCTTTCAGTCCGAGGCATTTTTAGGTCTCATAGCTGCCTTTCGCAGATCGTCACTCCACCTGCCCGGAGGATGTCCTACACTACGTCGGCCGAGTTGGGATCTCCACTCAGTTGGGGCAGAAAAGTTCTCGAGTGGAGGCCACGCACCGGAAATCGCAGCAGAGGACGGCCCCCCACTAGATGGAAAGACGATCTTGTGAAGGTTGCTGGGAGCCGTTGGGTGCAGGCTGCACAAGATCGATCGCTGTGGAACACGATGGGGGAGGCCTGAGATGATGATGATGATGACGATTTCCACTCAAGAATTTTGATGAAAATTGATTAAACAGTTTAAAATAACATTAAGCGCGATTTGGATCTTTTAACGCTTCAAAACAGCCTATATTCATCCACGGGCCTTGTGAATCCAATTGTCGTACCATTCTACATGAATCCCCATTTCTGTACCATCCTTTTAATGTTTAGAATACTTATATGAATTCAAATTCGCGAATAGGGTTGGTAAGCTGAGAAGATAGAAACCAGCCAAGTGCGAGTCGGACTCGCGCACGAAGGGTTCCGTACCATCCACACTATCCATACTTAATATTATAAATGTGAAAGTAACTCTATCTGTCTGTTTGTTACCTTTTCACGCCCAAACCACTGAACAGATTAGGCTGAAAATTGCCACGGAATTATCATATGATCTAATTGTTACTTATGTTCTGGCAAATAAACGAATCTTATCTTATGGATAAAGTTTGTATCCCAGGAAAAGACACAGGCTACTTTTTATCCCGAAAAATCCCGAGGGACCGCGGGTGACACCGCGGGAGCGCAGCTAGTTATCTAAAGAAACGGCAAAAAACAAGGTTGTTGTTTCTGAGCCCCTTAAATATTTATTTTATTTCGTTTTTAGTATTTGTTGTTACAGCGGCAACAGAAATACATCATCTGTGAAAATTACAACTGTCTAACTATCACCGTTCATAAGATACAGCTTGATGACAGACAGACGGACAGCGGAGTTTTAGCTATACAGTCCCGTTTTACCCTTTAGGTACGGAACCCTAAAAATAAAACTACTCTGAAAAACGGTAAAGGCACCCTTAGGGCGCCTTAGGCTCTTAGAAAGTCTTTTCCAGATTTTACTTCAAAGACGATATAAATAGTGAAATAAGATACATCGTATCTAGGGTCTACTTTACTGCGAATCTCCTATGAGCTCTTTAGAAATGAAATTTATGAGCTCACGGCATAGTGGGTCAGTTTCATAATCTTTTTTCTAGATAGTCTTAGGACGGGTATATCTGGTTTTCTAGGATGATGATTTTACGTGAAGGGTTACAACCCTAACTTGACTTTTAGAGTCATGTAAGAAAATATTCTATTAATTTCAAATAGTAATAATGCAAAGCATCTATCGGCTAAAATTGGTTTTAAAGTAAAATTTAAAAAGTTTTAACTGTTTAGTTTGACAACCCTAGCTCGCCGAGACATGCTACATATATTTCACTCAATAATCAAGGGACGCGCAATAGCCGTAGGGCTGTCATTCGCATGCGATAGACCTTATATCCTCAACTTTCGAGACAAAATGAGGCAAGTTGTAGCAAAGAAATTGGATTTTCGTTGAATCGAGGGAGAATAAACACAGGTGAAAGCAAACAAGATCTATCAAGAAGATTCTTCCTTGATTGGAAAGAACAAAGAACTTAGAATCACACTGTCAACACACTAGTTCTATATTCAACTACAATTATATTTATAAAAGTGGTTGGAAAAATTAGCTGATGAAAAAGAGGCTTTCAAGGTTAGACTAAAGGTGGTCGCACAGTCCAACCGAGCCGAACGCGCCGAACTGTCATTTCAATAGAGAAAATGCTGCTGACGTCAGAAGCGAGCCTCATTTTCTGACGTCATCAGCAATTTTTGTATAAAAAAATGACTGCGGCGCGTATGGCGCGGAAGAGTGGGCGATCAGGTTAAAACAAGCTTAAATACGAACTTTTCGAAAACACCAAAACGCTTAATTTAAACTCCACACTGCCACACAGAGAGCGGTCTCCCATCTATTTGTAATTACGCAGAACGGTGCTTAAACAAAACGATCTACGAAGCTGAATAGCGTTCAATTTCAAGTTTTAAGCAACCGAAATTAAACCTACGATCTTCAAAAACCGCGATACCTACAAACACGGCTCTCAAATAAGCAATAGTAACACCAATAACAAATAAACAAATATAGACCTTATTCAGCTGCAAGAAGCACCAAAATCCTACCCACGAACGCTCTAATTAAAACCAACATCTCGCCATACAAATTACCTTATTAATTCGCGCCTGAGTCGGGAATCAAACCGACTACAGCGAGATGAGTTCCAAAGTTTGCTGATTATCAATTATCTTGCAGTGAAAGTTTTGATTACGGATTAATTTAGCGAATATTAAAATGAAGAGCAGATGGTGTTTTATGATCTCAGAAGTCTTCTTGTACTGGTTGAAGACACTTGAAGTAAGTAGTCATTTCTTGCCCAAAGTATTAACGAGATTTTGTGGGGTTGCAATAAGACCATGATTCTAAACATAGGTATTTAGCGAAAAAAAAAACGCAAAATTTTTTACTTAGCTTAGTCATTTTATGTTATTTTCGGTTATTTACTACTATTACAACATAATTAGACCATACCTACCTAATAATGTCATTTAAAAAAGAAAAACTATCCAGCAATCTATGTAAAACAACGCGCCCAGTACATACTCAAACAGTACTCTTCAAACGCTGTTTTCTCCGGATATAATGATTTTTTCGGAAAATCCTTTTGGATTTGGTTGTGTGTTAAGATGCTGTACCTACCCCTTTCCGCTTATGAAAAAACATTCGATGATCGGGATCGAAATGTGTTTCGTTTTATTCGATAAAAAAAAATAGCAAACTATTTATTACATTTTCACTGAAACAAACACTATGTAATAGTTCAGCTCAATCTGCTTTTGATGAGCCTTTCAAAGCCATAGGGTATCAATAAGGTTCAAAATTGCGTAGCTTATACGGATTGTACCCTAAAATCCGTCAGACAAAAGCAGTTCCGGCGCGCCAAGACGGGGTGCCGGAAGTCGACACTATCGCCATCTATCGGCTGCCTTATCGGAAACTACGTGTCTATGTGTGCATTGTTTTATGAAGTTAGCGTTGCCATTTTTGCAACCATTTTCAGATACACGATAAGTTTATGGGTTATATGGTTTTGTTCTTTCTTTTACTTTTCTAGAGCAATGTAAAAACATAGTTGCCCTAAAAATATCTGAATGAATCTCTACTTGTATTTATTTTACCCTTTAAACTCTGGAGTATCTGTAGAATACTGAAAGAAAGCAAATGAAAGACTTAACTTTTTAAACTATCATGGTTGACACTATAAACACAATTAACGGGATATTTACCATGATTACATATTATTTGAGTTTCCCGATATTTCGACGTGGTTGCACACGCCATGATCACGGAAGAACTGGTCATTGCGAGTTGTTTGTGGTTTATTGGCAGACGAAACGATCTACCCTCCTTCTAAGTCTTTTATTATTGCGAGATGTTTCGTTAGCACCAGTTTCACTCTCAACCGGCAATCGATTGCGACAAAACACACTCACACTGCCAAAATACAACAAGAGGGCATCCCCGCCGAGTATCTCATGATGTTGAAACATATCCTCTCTACCAATTTCTTTATATATAGAGGGAAATATTATCTCCAAATAGATGGAGTAGCTATGGGTAGTCCAGTCGCCCCCGTAGTGGCTAATATTTGGATGGAGTATTTGGAGAATGTGGCTATCTCGACTTCCCCTATTCAAGTGAGGTTGTGGAAGAGATATGTGGATGACGTTTTTTGTATTATGGAAGGAAATGTACCAGAAATAGAGTTTTTTCTAGCACATCTTAATAGGGTACATAACAAGATCCGGTTTACCTACGAGATGGAGAGCGATCGACGTTTAGCATTCCTGGATGTGTTGGTGCGAGTCCGAGAAGATAGGAGTTTGGGCCACTCGGTATATAGAAAGCCCACACATACGGACAAGTACCTAAATGCTTATTCACACCACCACCCTCGGCATCTCAATTCGGTGATAACATCCCTCACTAACCGAGCTTATGATCTATGTGATATGGATAGTTTGGATAATGAATTGTCACATGTCCGGAGTGTTTTGCGAAAGAATGGCTACAAACAAAGAACATTACCATCTCGTTCTATCTCAAGACCAAAAAGATGTACGGTAGAACGCAAACCAGCTTTTTTGCCGTATATAAAAGGAGTTACAGACAAAATTGGTAATATCTTAAATAAAATATCTGTAAAAACCATTTTCACTCCCTTCAAAAAGATTGTACACTACCTGCGCTCACCTAAAGATAGTTTTCCACTTGAAAAACCAGGAGTGTACAAGATTGATTGTAGCTGTGGGAGCTCCTACATAGGTCAAACGAAACGTACCATAGCCTGCCGTGTCAAGGAACACATTAGAGCGGTAAAAAACGTGGACACCCAAAAGTCGGCCATAGCGAAGCATCTTCTGGAGTCGGGTTCAAATCACTGGATCGAGCTACACAACCCACAAGTAATCTCAACAGAAAGGCATTACATACCAAGACTGGTTCAGGAGGCTATTGAGATTACCAAACACAGGAATTTCAATCGTGAAGATGGTTTTCAATTGTCTGGAACCTGGAATCCTGTTGTGAGTTTGTGTAAAAATCGAAACACAAGTGCAAAACCAATTCGTCCGGACAGTGTGAGTGTGTTTTGTCGCAATCGATTGCCGGTTGAGAGTGAAACTGGTGCTAACGAAACATCTCGCAATAATAAAAGACTTAGAAGGAGGGTAGATCGTTTCGTCTGCCAATAAACCACAAACAACTCGCAATGACCAGTTCTTCCGTGATCATGGCGTGTGCAACCACGTCGAAATATCGGGAAACTCAAATAATATGTAATCATGGTAAATATCCCGTTAATTGTGTTTAAAATGAAAGACTGTTCGTTAGCGACGGCTTTGGCGACAAACGCAATCAACCAAAATGTTAATTGCTTTTCTTTAAAACAAAAACACAAACCAATAAAACGGAAATTCGTTTTTGGGGTGGCGTTTTAAAATATTCTCACTCAAAACACTATGAAGATAGAGTTTCTAGATAACAAAAACACAGGAACCTAAAGTTTATTGCTATGCGTGTCTACCCCTTATTTGTTACCCTATTAAAAAAAAAACTAAAAATCAAGTTCAATCATACCTCGCCCATAACTTCTGCAAAACAAGTTGTTCCCCTTAAAGGCAGGTATACGGAAGTACATGGTCGGTTACGTAAAATTTATAACCCTCGGGGTGCAAGGGGTGTAAATTGGTTAATGCGGGGGGTGTAGTTAGTGTGTGTAGAAAACGTTTTTCGAATGCCTGAAGGGAGGTTATTAGTTGAGGCTTCACGGGGTTTTATCACTTTCTAAGGACCCCTTTTTATCCATTTCACCCCTTTGGGGGAAAGAGCTAAAGTAAATAAAATATGCTTTAAATATAGGTATTAAATTCAGTGGACTTTTGTAACTGTGATATCTTAAGCGAGGTTAAACAAGCCCTAAAACCCTTACTCTATCATTACACCCAGACTAAGTACACACTTCAAGGGACATCGATTGGTTTGATCATACTATTAGCATTTGTCCTACTGGAGGACAATAAAACAACAGTTTTTATATCCAACAATCACATACAAAGCCTTGTCCCCTTGGATTCCTTGTGCCCTGGTATCAGAAACAGATACGCTTATGGTACATTTTGCGTTCCGCCCTCTTCACTATTGAAAACTTCAAATTGAGACAAACTCTTTTGATCTCTGAAATAAGATTACGCGAACTGTCTGCGTCTCAACTTTTTATAGAAATGTGGAGGTAAGTTACTTGAAGTACAGTCATCCAGCCTATTGCAGTCCACTGTTGGACGTAGGCCTCCCATAATGAGCGTCATTGCGCCCTGCCCTAAGTTCCACGCATCCAGCTTCTACCAGCAGCCTTTCTCAGATATTGAATAGATAGAAAATATTTTGCGCTATCGAGACAGTACTAAAATTATTATTTTTAAAACCGGGTATTTATCACGTACCTTTTGCCTGGAAGAGATCACTCTGAGTGATAAGGCCGCCCATTGTGCCACTGAATTTAGACCTAAGTTTTTTTTTTAATTTTGTCATTTATATTAAGGTGTGACAATAAAGAATTATCTATCTATCTATCTATCTATCTTTTTTTATTATTTATATTTTACCTTTTATAACTGCTGTATCCAAGTTATTCTATGTGTGTGCTCTTACCTGTAACAAAAACCAATACTTAGTCAAAATACAGTCAAATAAATGTAAGAAGACATATTATAGAATAATTTTACATTTTCTAAAATTAATCGATACTGAGATTCAAACCTTCGACGTTTCAATTGAAAGTATTACTATTCCACTTCGTCATTATGGCTCTAGAGTTCCGGTCATCACGAAATGAAAAAAAAACAAGATCATCAATCAGTTAGAAAGAAATGAATACCGAATAGTAAAGGGCGTTGAACTTTCGCTTAGAATAGTGACCCCTTGTTATTAAAATTAATGAAACCTTTGATTGAAAAAAATAATCCTCCATTATATTGAAATTGATTCTTCGTTGTGGGGTAGTGATAGGTTATGTTCCGTACCTACGGGGTAATAAATGAAAGTAGAAATAATAATGGAGGGTGGAACTCCAAGATTTAGAAATAGATATTTTCAGACTTAATCAATACTAGCTGTCTGCCGCGGTGTTACCCGCGATCCCTCGGGAAAACTTCACTTCCCCGGGATAAAATATAGCCTATCGGGGATAATGTAGGATTCTAATGGTGAAAGAATTTTTCAAATCGGTCCAGTAGTTTCGGAGCCTATTCATTACAAACAAACAAACAAACAAATCTTTCCTCTTTATAATATTAGTATAGATTTCATCGTCGATCACAACGAAGTA
The DNA here is from genome assembly GCA_963565295.1 of Epirrhoe alternata. Taxonomy (NCBI): domain Eukaryota; kingdom Metazoa; phylum Arthropoda; class Insecta; order Lepidoptera; family Geometridae; genus Epirrhoe; species Epirrhoe alternata. The sequence goes on along the minus strand of OY751381.1, from coordinate 1,226,356 downwards.
TTTCTTTGTAAGTAACCAATAAATAAAACATTATTTTATAGCTGCATTATTCACTTATTCAGCCAAGGAATTCAATACGCTCTAAAATAAACTCAAAAGTAAAGAAACATCTCATTATCTTTGTCAATAAAACGATTATGATCCGAAGACGTTGCAAAACAAACATTTCCCCTTCGAATGCGACTTGGTTATCCATAATGTCGTAAATAGAACGCTTGGCTAGTCAAAAAAGCCATCGGCATTTGTCATTCAGGAACGTCAATGTATTATGCCATGCGTCTCGCGGTCGTAACGGATCTGAGGGTCGGCAAGACGTTTCTAGAATTTGCAATTTTATTTGATTCTTGATTTAAATATTGAGGTAGGTATTGGATCGATGCGCGATAAAAGGAGATGTGTTTAAGATTTTGTTTTCGAAGACGCGATCGGGGTTAAACTTTGAATGTTTCTGAGTTTATATTGATGGAAAATGGTATTATGTATGTGCAAATAATATATATTGGATATGGTTTTTGCGTCGCCTTAAATTGGCGAGGTTATGGGTTTTAGCCCCGCTTATTTGGGTGTTATTTCAGGATGATTTTTAAAAACAAAATACACGCAAATGCATTTTGTAAGGTAAAATAGAGAACGAGTCACAAGTTCATTAAAGTTGGTCCACTCCTAAATCTTTGTATACATATTTATGAAACAGTACACGTTCCATGATCTAATTACCTACTTGCAACTTCGTCCGTCAATTTCATCAGACCTTCGAACAGAAAGCTTTTTAGTGTCGCCGTGGAAAGTTGACACAAAGCTCCAACTAAACTTATAAGTAGATTAACATCCATTTACTGAACAAAGTCAATTTCCCGGCTCCATAGCGCCTTATAAGCAAATTGACTGTTCTTTGAAACGGGATTTCAATCACTTGTTCGTTTTTGAACACTCACTGTACGTATGTATAGGTAGTAATAGGTTACTAATGAAAGGAGGTTCTTTGGGTTGCATACACCTCTGTAGCGCAGTGGGCGAAGGTCCAATTGCGATGCAGAAGGTTGCGGGTTCGATCCCCGCCGTGGGATAAATGTTTGTATGATCTACAGATATTTGTCTCGGGTCTGGGTGTTTTCTATGTGTAGTATGTATGTATTTACGAACAAAAAGTATATAAGTAGTTTAACAGTAACTTACTTTGGGGCTAGATGATGCTGTGTGAAAAGTCCAGCATTATTTATTTATTTATTTGGCAGGCTTACAGGCTTGGCCTAGTGCGGGGTCCGTTGTAAATTATTTATGTATGAAATAAATAAATAAAAAAAATTAATACTAAATCCTTTTCTCACACTGACTGGTTTGAAAGATCTGTGATACAAAACGATAGGTTATGTGACGATTAAAAGCTATGAAAAAAAAAACAGGGTCACGATTGTATCCCCAAGGCGCGGTAGACATTCTTTCAGATCTTTTTACGTACTCCAGATCCTTTTTAAAGATGTCTAAGGGGGGTAGTCAGAGCCAAGACCAAGAGCTAAAAAATAATACCGTGTAAAACATGTTAGAAAAGTAACAACATACAAATTATGCCAAAAATCGTTTACATTAGCAAAACCTCACTTTGGCATGCATTAAACGTAAGCCCAAAGTAAACAGTTTCCCTACCAATAGGAATTAAAACAAGGGTTTCTAAAATGGCGCTGTTAAAAAGCGGTAACCGCCATATAAATGTTGACCTATTTAATAAAAAAAAAAAATTAATTTTTAGAGCGTATATATACCACACTTGGTATTTCATTAAGAAATGAAAAGTTATAAAAAAACAAAATTCTGAATTCCGATTCGACGATCCTCCTAAAGCCGGAGTGCCTTACCGCTCGGCCACGGAACCCTTAGTCGTCACAATCCAAATTGATGGTTGATCTATGAATGAAATGAGATTGAATGAGGTGAAAGGTGTGTGCCAGGATCGTAGCAAGCGGAGAGCCGTGGTCTCTGACTACCCCTTCGGGAAAGAGGCGTGATTTAATGTATTTATTGCTGATTTGTTTAAAAAACACATCAATAATTTTATCGAAGTAAAGTTTAATTGAGTTTGGATGTTTGCATACCTAAATTACCTAGGTACCTAAAACTACATTACCGATAAAAAAAATCTTGTAAAATTATTCATGTACATTATTATTGTTTACTAGGTGCGCTCCCGCGGTGTAACACGCGGTCCCTCGGGATTTTTTCGGGATAAAAAGTAGCCTATGCCCGTCACTGGGATACAACCTTTATCCATGCCAATTTTCAGCCTAATCTGTTCAGTGGTTTGGGCGTGAAAAGGTAACAAACAGACAGATAGACAGACAGACATAGTTACTTTCACATTTATAATATTAGTATGGATTAATTTTCGACCATCATAATATGACGGCCGCAGTTTTAAAGTATACCGGTAAAGTCCCCTTTTCGATTTGAGGAAGGAAATAAAAACTCCCCATCTCTATTTCATAATTTGCATGGTAGACGCAAATAAATTTAAAATATTGCTATAAGAAGCCTTAATTCTCCCTATCTTGTGTTCCAATCAATCTTAAGGGTCTGCAACAAACAGACAGACGTATTTTATAGCTCTCACTTCCTGAGTTTTAGGGTAATTTCTTACCAAGAGTTACGAGTACGTTTTAGTAAAATAATAGTTTTATTTTTTGAGCGCAAAATTAAGCAGTGATATTTTTTATTACTTTTTTACGACTTTTAACTAAAAACTACTTTTAAATAAGCCTATTTAAAACTCTGCATTATGACAAAAATAACGATATTTTTACAAAAAACCCATCTATATATTTTACGTGCTTTTTGAAAGATCTAAGCATGTCTAACGCGCATTAGAGATTCCATCTAGACTCAGCATCGTTTTGTCGTTTCGTACCTATTCAAGGAACAATTTTAGCCCATTGGTGAATTTTTAAACTTTTTTAGTAGATTGCCGATTGAGTGAAAGCCCGCTTGGGACTTAGGTTGCGGGTTCGATCCCTGCCACGGGACAAATGTTTGTATGATCTGCAAATATTAATCTCGGGTCGGTGTTTCTATGTATAATATGTATGTATTTACAAACAAAAGTATATAAGTAGTACACCAGTTATCTGGTTCCCATAGTAAGCTTTGTTTAGTTTGGGGCTAGATGTTGCTGTGTGAAATGTCCAGCATTATTTATTTACTTATAATTTCACGAAGATGTTTCTGGTTTCTAAACTTATTACCATTAACAGACTAACACAATTCCGTACTAAAATCCTGAATTCTATAAACATCGTCACAAACCCATAATAAGAGAGGAACAAAAACTAATCTAACTCGAACAATAGTAAAGATAACATAGGTCTGTCCCTAGGGGTCGCCACTGTTGGCTTTGCAACTCTGTCGAAGTAACGGAGGATGGTCAGTAGGGTTGGCACGTTGCTTTGAATAGCTTTTTTTAAAATCCGAAGGAACTAAAACACGACAAAAAAGAACTCAAGGCTCCAAGGCAAGTTAAAAACAATAGACCCAAGGCAAGTTTTAATCTTCAAGTCATAATATCCATTGGCACGGTGCAGTTTGCAGTTACCTAGCACTCTAATTAATTAATGCCTTGTAGAATACTCCCTTACTGGTCTCCCTGTTGTTACTGCTCTAAGAGAAGCCGAAAACCGGACTAAGTGGAAGCAGCTTATCCACAAGGCTACGAAAACCTTTCAGGGACCCGACCTTCAGCAATGAAGAACACGACCAGGAAGAAGAAGATACTACCTGGTATCTTTTGAACTTGATATCCAAATACTTCCAATTGTCTCATAAAACGATAGTTTGTGTTGTGTTTCAATCACACCTTGACATTGGTGAAGGTCTTGGGCCAGTTGCAGTCTATGTCACACGTGCTCGTGTCTATTATGCCCCAACATCAACACTTTGGGACCTCATGGCTTGCTCGAGCAACGCTGTGGATGTAGCCTCCTACTGCTCCAAGTGGCTCTGAACAGCGTGATATACTCGAAAGAAGAAGGTCTAAGCCAGAAATAATTGGCCATAGTTGAAATCAATCATCACGACCAAAATAATGACGTCATTCTTAATTTATTTGAAAGGAATTGGACAAACGTAGAAGGGCTATCAAGAGAGTTTTGAAGCCCTATTAACAGGAGTCTTTTAAGCAAGTGGCAACCATATCCCAGTATGATTCACTTCGACAGGGTTTCAACTACCCAGCTATTCGACTTGCAGCACAATTAAGTGGGGTTTACTTATTGTATTATTTAGCTATTTTCAACGTTCATTCTATTTCGGGACTATATAAATGACACATTGTGAATTGTAATGTACTAAGGTTATGGTCCATTTTCTTGATTGGATGTGTAGCACAAGTACATAGTAGTACATGGATCTTTGTTCAGCATTGTCGTGGGTGAGAATCGAAATCATGACCTTTATAAAATGTAGGAAAAGACTGCCTTCTGACGCTATACCAATCATCTTCGCCGACAACATCTGTGGCGCAGTGGGTAAAGGTCCGCTAGTGACGCAGAAGGTTGCGGATTCGATCCCCGCCGCGGGATAAATGTTTGTATGAATCGCAAATATTTATCTCGGGTCTGGGTGTTTCTATGTATTATATATGTATTTACAAACAAAAAGTGTATAAGTAGTATCAGTTATCTGGTTCCCAAAGTACAAGCTTTGCTTAGTTTGGGGCTAGATGATGCTATGTGAAATGTCCAGCATTATTTATTTATTTATCTTGTTCCTGATAACACTTATTTGAATAAGTAAAGGTATACAAATTAAAAGCCTTCTATTCAATTATGAAACAATCAAATTATTGTATTATTCCACAAAATTCCCGAAATATGATCAACGAGTTCAAATACTTAATTGAGTATCAAAAGCCGGAGTAAAAACAAGTTTTCAAACTTGAAATAACCAAAATAATGGTAATCTTATTAATTACAAATAATGGGTGAGCGAACAATGCCGGTATTGTTGGAGATAATGTGGCCGGAGACTGGAGTGGGCACGGTGAAATTTTTCTTGTTCAATTACGAGGAAATTTGAAGAATATTCGTCATACTTCGCTAAATATTCTAGAAAGTTCTACTGCTTGATATTCGGTTTCTTGAAAAATACTTATCTTGTTCTAGACTAAAAAAAGTAAGTAATACTACTGCTACTTTTAGTTTTAGGGTTCATCCAAATAGCAAAAATAGCTAAATTTATTCACAAAATCACAAATTTTACAACTTATTTTATGATGAAAGGTCGGCTCTTGTCCTCGAAACTTTCATAGGCAAGAATGAGGTCTACGATAGAGCGAGCCTACCCAAAAGGTGCCTATTATCTATCTTCTTAAAAACAACATAATCAGGCGGAGTTTCAGTGTGAAGGAATAACAAAAACACACACAAACATACATATTTATAATATTATAAGTAAAACCACAATTATATCACGAGCTATCTTGTTTCTCGCGAAATCATGTACCGCAGGCAATTGCAGTTACGAGTAACCTGGGCACTATCACTACTGTGAATATGAACTTAGGAATAATAATCTGATTATAATATGAATGTATAAAGTGTATTACTATTTTATGCTTTAGAAAATATGTTTTAGATTGTGTATTTGTAAGATTAAAAAAGCGTGTTGAAAAAGGCACGCGAGATTTATCTAAATTAATGTGCTTTTCATTATTATTTTTTCAAATTTTAATTGTAAAACATGTATTTAAAAACCTTTCCTACACCAAACAACCAACTTAAAATGTATCATTAATTATTTATGGTAATTGTATGTTAATGTACTGAATTGGGTTCACATTGCTGATAATGAACATGATCTCAAAAAGAAGAAAATTTATAAAATTTGTTTGTGAAAATACTAGAATTCGTCGCATTTAGCGTTTCGTCACAATACAGTAGGCACAGCCATAATTTGTTCCAAAGCTATTCACTTGAACTCCAAATGAACGGTTGAGTAACGTGTGAATGGTACACAATGACAATCAACCGTCATGCAAAGTGGCTCACGTTAGCCAAGATGGTATGAATATTGAGTTTCGAGTCATAGGCGTTGCAGTTGCATCTATTAACTACCTTGTGACGACATGAAGCATCGATGTAGAATGAAGACAGTCGTATGAAAGGAAAAGCATTTATGCAAAATAATAGTTTTGTTTTATTTTCTTTCAAAAAATCCTAGTTTTAAATATTTTATTAAATATACATCTTTTTCATAAGATAGATATAAATTTATTTGACAACACACAGACACAGGCACATTACATCAACAGAGAACAGGTACAAAAAAAAATACAAAATTAGGTATGAGGTAACTAGGTGACACGAGTTATTATTTAGGAACCTCTGTGCCTATACCTACTCACCTACAAGAACTCCCCCCGAAGACATCGAAAATAATCTGCTTCACAGAAAATTACAAATTCGATTACCAGTATCAAGTACTCACACCTCTTGAGTATTTAAAATGCTTTCCTATCATTTATAACATCAAGCGATAAAAAAAACAACAAACAAAATGTAAAAAATTGCGCAATTCTACATTTACCGTGGCCACCGTCAACCACTAAGTCCATCGTGACGAGTCGTCGTGCTGACGCACCGTATCTCGTGAAATTGCAGATTGTAGACGATGGGAAAGCGGGTTCATTAGGTGCGCCAAGGTTGGGATAGTTCATCCTTTAGCGCTGTCTCGCATGTCTTTAAGCGCTGTTTTGCTGTTTTGTGTTTTTGTTGTGGCTAGGTCGCGAAAGAACAGGAGTAAAATTAGTTTTAAGACTATTCTAAGTGATCCCTGCGGTCCTACTGAATAAATGATTATTGACTTTGACTTTGTCTTTATTAAGTAAAATTTCTCGTCTTGAGAAAGAGATTGACCCCGCCGCGGTGTTACCCGCGATCTCAGGAAAATTTCACTTCCCCGGGATAAAATATAGCCTATGTTCATCGGGGCTAATGTAGCATTCTATTGGTGAAAGAATTTTTCAAATCGGTCCAGTAGTTTCGGGGCCTATTCATTTCAAACAAACAAACAAATCTTTCCTCTTTATATATTATATATAATATATACTAGCTGTCCGCCGCAGTGTTACCCGCGATCCCTCAGGAAAATTTCACTTCCCCGGGATAAAATATAGCCTATGTTCATCGGGGCTGATGTATATAGCATTCTATTGGTGAAAGAATTTTTCAAATCGGTCCAGTAGTTTCAGAGCCTATTCATTTCAAACAAATCTTTCCACTTTATATATTATTACTTACTCGTATTACTTATTTAACGAATTCTAGATTTAAATTGTGTTTACAATCTACTAAATTGCCTGATCAAGAATTCATTGGTATGATTGAGATTACATAAAATTTGAATTTGCTGAAGATATCAATATAATAAAATAATATCATTTTATAAAGCTTTTGCGAGTTAAGTGATTTTTCTCAAATCGAATTTACTTTACAAAGCATCTATTTAATAGATTCACTAAATATTTATTCGAAACTAAGAGCCTGATGTTTAATTTGATATTCATGGATATTTTAAAACAATTTATTAAGAATGTGTGGTTAAGATTAAAAGACCATGTTTACTTTTAAAATGATCTTGTAACTCTTAAAAAATACATCTCTAACTTCAACTTGCTTTTTTTACTACTCTTGACTTATTCCAGGCTCTAGTTAAAAAAAAACAAATACTCCACAAACGATAATAATAACTCAAAAGAAATAAAATTTTAATCCATAATTATGTTATAAAAACCTATCTTAAAGAAACAGCTATAAATCCTAAGCTTTTTTTTACGGAAAATAAACGACACAATCAGCACAAAATAGTCCAGCCGTAAAAAGGAAAATATTAACGGTTCATAGGAAATAAGTTTTACTACTCAAGGACGCAGCTGTGAGGTTCAAACTATAACATTTTACGGTTTTGTCGAGTGCTAAATAAAACTTGAAACTATTGTCAGTCACGCGCCGCATAACAAGTCAAAAACACAGTTTATTTCCCAGTTTTATGACGTGCCAATTTTGTGACGTCAGCACGTGAATGGATGACTTTATCTAGTTTTATTATACTGGCCTCGGGACGTCTTAAAAGTTCAAGAAGCTCTTGAGATTTTCTTGTTTCTCGTTAAAGTGTTTAATAACACTTTAGCTGGTGTGAAATTATTATATCTATTAAACACAAGAAAGATTGACAATGATTGTGGTAACACAGACAAACCGGGAAATGTAGTACCGATAACATAAGCTCTGCTTAGTTTGGGGCTAGGTCACGCTGTGTGAAATGCCAACAGAAGTAAAAACTTGAACATGACATGTATTTTTTGAATCGTCAAGAAATATTTTTAATCTTCACCGGGCACGCGGCGGGAAACGCCGTGAGAAAAGTTCTTTAAACAGTGTTTAGTTACCGAGTTCAAAACTAGATGGTGCTGACGGTGGTGTCAGTCTGAGTTTAGGTAATAGAATCTTCAAAAATGCCCTACGCGCCTAAAAAATACTCCTGAATACTAAAATGTATCAAAAATTAATCAAATATTAATAAAATGTATCAAACATGCAAATCATCGTAGATAAAACAAATCTACAACTTGGCTTTCATTGTATCCCCAAGTTCTGTCTTCTCAACTCGAAATGTCCTATTCCCTTTCCAAGATAAAACTCGTCCTTCACATAAAGTGTCCTAGGGTCAACTGCACGTTTTAATTAAAACGACGGTACCACACAATTAAACGTCAAATATTTCAGCTATCTTGCCCGAATAACATTTCATGCTCCCCTATTCTTCCTAATTTAATTCTTGCAAGGATACACGGTTATTCTAAATGGTAATATTATACAATTACTCGCCCCTAGTTCTAGCAGGTATGAATATATCGGCCCCTAAACGGGATAATACGGTAAGCGGCGTAATAAGAATATTGCAATCTTCTGCCCTAGTGTAAGGTGTCTTAGCATTTCGGTAAGACAGGATTAATGGAGAGAATGAACGCATAATATAAAGGAATTTTTTTTTGTATTGTGGTACAGATTATTTAGGTACAGTCACGTTCAATAAGATGTATACATTCCATAATGTTTCAACCCAACATGTCCAACAATGTTCTGGTATTTTTATTGATTTCGCCACTAGTTCAATGTGAAATCAATTTCCGCTTTTTGTTTTTAACCTATATCTATTAGTTTTAGTGTGATATTAATTTTAAAAGTATGGAGTGTATACATCTTATTGTCCGTGACTGTACATACATAATATAAATTACTAAAAAATTTGCAAAAAATGGACACCACTCAGCATTATGCAAGTATTTACACAAAGATGTCAGAAATTTTAAAAATGGAGTATGTTTTGGGATGTAGAAAAGATAGAAGTACTTATTCATTTTCATTTTATGTTTTAGCATAATTCACAATACAAATAAAGTCATAAACGTATAAAAAGTTTTCCAAAATGATCGTATCAATTTTTGAACAAGAATGTCTCATGCCATTTTAGCACTCGGAACTCGATATGCTAAAGTTTTGTTTTAATAAATTATGCTGTTGCGAGCTTGCACCTGTGTTTTGTATATTTTTTGTTTCTAAAAACCGATGAACGTCTTATTGGTGCCTTAATTTTAGCTGTCATAGCTGTGTAGTGTACCATTAAGAACAGCAGGTGAAGTAAAGTGATCCCAGTCTATGTGTGTCTTATAAAATTGTCTATCGACTTAATTGAAATAGGTACTCAATGAGTAATTTAGTTATTTTTTTAAAACATTAACTAGATCACCAAAAGAAGCGTGCTCTGATAGGTTTTTATTATTTTTGTGGTCGCCAATAATATTTTAAATTCTTCTTCTTCTTATCGTGTCGGTGCCTACTCATTTAAATAAATTTTGAATAATAGGTGGCCACCTCAACTGCGCTATCTGTGGCTGCGTTGAGGTCATCCTGTGTGCAGGTGTTAGGGCACAAGGGGCACCAGTAGGTAGGTAGTAGTATTTTAAATTAAGGGGTTAGGAGCGTTTGGAACACATCGCAATTTGACTAGTTAGCTGTATGACCAGTTCGCTATAGGACCAAATCTCGATATGACTACATCGCATTTGGTCCATCGTTGGTGGTCACAAAATAAATCTATGGCCGTTGTTGGCCGTAACAAAGCGGACCCCGCTTTTTAAGAATATATAAACTGAGAAATACGCATAGAGCTGTTAATCTGCGCGTTGGAATAATGGTATCTCTTCTTCTTAACTGTAAGGTTAAATTTAAACCGTTTTGCTACGTATACTCACGTAATTTGCTTTAATGCTGTGTGGGTTTGAAGTGAACACAGATGTACTGAATACATAATACGATTGGTACTAAATCTGGAAATATTTTTTCGATTTCGTTACTAGGTCATATGTCAAATCTTCATCTTAGTACCCATAACACAAGCTCTGCTTACTTTGGGGCTAGGTGATGCTGTGTGAAAAGTCCAGCATTATTTATTTTATTTATATTTATTTATTTTAAATCTATGGCAAAACGTGTTACTGAATACCATTTTCATTTCAATCATATACAAACTTTTCTGAAGGTCTATTTGTTCGGTATTTAAAAGAAAACAAATCTTGAAAATCGGACTCTAAAATTTTTATGAGCAATGATCTTTTTTTCATAAAAAAACATAAGAGTAGGAACTCAAAATGTTCTTTCTGTCTCGGAAAAGTCATTTTATTAATATCTTCATTAAAAAATCCGAAATCTTCAACTCCCTTCCACTTCAACAGTGACACTTGACATCACTTGTTTCCGATTCATTTAAAAATCAACCTTATTCTTTAGCTTGATAGGTATAAAACAAAGGCACGTTGCTCCCTAAAATTTGCATGATAATTCTGTTGTTTCGTCCACTTATGCATGTACAAACATCGCAATCTTAGAACTTCAACAAATTACGTAAACAGAGTAATCCTGTGAGCGCCATGTTTGGCCGCCATATTGGTCCGGTACAGGGATGTCACTGTCATTGTGATTGGATTATGTTTTGCACTCTAATTAGTATTTGCTCCGCTTTGTATCGCAGAAGTGGAGCTTTGAGGTGGAATGATATTCAGTTGGAATATTATAGAGATGTAGATCTTGAAAGAACAAAACAATCTCTCTCTCTGTTAGAATCCTGTTAAAAAACAGACATACTAAAAACTTTATACTTTTGATGAAATATATTTGTTTTTTTTTTTATTGTTAATATAGTATTCTGTCATATAGCTTTCAATCGCAAAAAATGGTTTAAAAAACGGATATTATCTGTAATTTCTCGGTCATTCTGTGAAAGTTCAATGTATCTTTGAAGTACCACAAAATAATCCAACCAATTAACCCGATCCTGATCGATCGCAATCAAGGAGCTAACACGAGACCAAATAGAGGCAGGCGTTTGACAGCCCTGAGTCACGGTGCAGTAATTAGATAATTGAAAGAGACGTGACAACCCTGTGTGTTTGCACCCACCACGCTGCTGTGGAGCTGGTGGCGAGTTTCATACGTCAAGCTTTGCAAGTCATAATAACTTAATAAACATTTCTACTATCAATTCTTGCATGCCAGTTTGAACATTTGCCTGTACCTATGCCTACTTGCTGATTTGCAGTATCACATAATATGCATTTATCCTTCTTAAAAATATTTTAAGCCGAGCAGATGTCAGCAAAAAGAGTCTGCTTATTTTTTTATTTCATTAATTTCATAGTTGCACTGTTTTCTCATGTTCATTAGAAGGTTTTCTGTATATGTACTACTTTCTCATCATAAATAAATAAATAAAAATAAAAAAAAACATTTATTTCGAGCAAACACTCATTAAAAAAATCAGTAAATATTCAGTTTTGCCCTCTGATCCCATTTCCCACTCATCATATAATAAAGCTGAAAGTTTGTGAGTTTGTTTAGATGATTAGATATTTAGATGTTTGTGTTTCAATCACGCCTAAACCAGTGAACCGATTTGGATGAAACTTGGAATAGGCGTAGATAGTGACTTGGAATAGCATATAGGTTATTCAAAATGTTGGTACCACGCGGGCGAAGAGGCGTGCAGTTGCTAGTTTAAAATAATTAATTATGATCAAAAGTATCCTAGCAAAATCACCCGCGGCCACCAGAGCAGCGTCAACTCCATTAAGTTTGACATAACAAAATCACCACTTACTCCCCAACTACATGTCACAGCTAATTCAATAGCAGTAGGTATTTGCACCTACGGATTGGGATCGCTTCTGTTGATTCGTTCAGTTGTCATGTTGAGTTGTTCTTTAGTTCGGATCGCTTCGTGAATTGGGACACCGTTACAGGGGTTAACTAATCAGCTAGTGGCATTCAATTACTTGGTATGGGTTGATCTAGATAACTATACACGTGTCGGAAGAGCTTATTTTGGTAGTCAAATGTTTGTACAGTCACGGAATGAAAAGGTTGACCACCAAGATCTGTTATCCCTTGCTCAGTAGGTAATATTCCATTTGATAACTATCTGCTTTATAGAGTCATACTCTATAAAGCATTCTGTCATAATTTGTTGTCAAACAGTTAGAGTGCCACAAACATATCTGGATCGGTGGCCAAAAGAGGAACTAACGAATTTTACTGTAAAACTTATTATTCTGCAACACCAAAAGCGACAAAATCGCCTCTCTCACCAGATCAGATAAGTTTGTGGCACTATGCATAATTTTTAGTACAGCACTCTCGTCTAGGACGTAGTTTAAAAAGGTAACATGTGCTTGCAACGCGTTTCATTCCGCGACTGTACTTGCCTAAGAGATTTTGCTATGTTACGCGGAGTTAATAGGGAATCAATTGGCTTATAGAAAAAATATGTATCTATGAAGCTGTGACCCTTAGGCCCCCTAGGCCTTTCTCCTCTACGTCATTTTACTCGCTAATAACTTTTTTGCCCTTTTTCATTCAGTTTTTTTGTATGCAACAATTTACTTCAGGGCGCAATGGCGCTCATTAGGGGAGGCCTATGTCCAGCTGTGGACTGCTATAGGCTGATGATGATGATGGTGAAAAATGTACTTCATGACTTGACCATGGAAGACCATTGTCTTCCTTGAAAGTTTCCTTCTTAAACCCGTTTTCGTTTCCTTGTCTACGTAATTTGTACTTATAATATTAATCCTCCCTACTAGAACCTCAAAAATAAAAAAATGTGTAAAACTTTGTACTTTTTAAAGTATTAAACTACACTTGGGAATCAAAAATTTTTAAGACTTTTAATTTCTCAAAAAATTGGTTGTCTGTAAAGTCGGTTTACTGACGATAGTTGAACGTGACAACTTTTGTGCTTCTTTGTCGCTCGTTCCGCGCTCTCGCTTGCACTTCAAGCCTTACATGGAACGCCTCAGAGCGAGGTAACGCCGCATTTTTTCGTGCGTGCAGCCGGCTCTATCGAATTATAAGACGTTGTCACGTCAAAAAATGTGTAATGAACCTAACTCCAGCTAATGTTATTAACCTGTGTCTGGTCTTGAAAAAGCATAGGCTTTGGTTTTGAATGCGGCTCCCGGCTAAGGGCGATGCATTAACATAATTGCAGCGTCTATTGATTGGCTACAAGGTACGCATTGGAGTGGCATGGAGAATTACATGCTATTTTGTTTATAATGTAAGATTTTAACACCTGCACCTTGCGCGACCTGAATGACGCCACGGATGTTGCAGTGAGTGAGGCCAACTTCTGGGCCCGAAAAATTTGATTTATGGAACCATCGACACGACGAATAAGAAGAATAGAAGCTTTGTGTTTAATCACGCCTTATCCTTTACTTTTGTATCAAAATTATGTCACAAATATAATGTACTTACTCAGTAAAACCATATTTCTGAAGCACAAAAAAAACGATAACGACTATATCCCCATGCACGGTATACATTCGACTATAGATCTTTTTATTTCCAGATTACGTCAAGATGACTACCAAGAAGGTAGTCGAGTATGTAAAAAGCTTAAATAAAATAAAAAGTTCTAAGAATCGACTCCATAGCACTTCAAGCCATTGCCCTTCAGCAGCGAGGAGATAGAATCGGTGCACCCGCGGTACATAATTGTCGCTCACAGCATCGGGAAATTGAATTATTTATCTATTTGCAGCATTATTTATACCACTCAACCATTAAAGACCATCATCGTAAAAGGTACTTTTGATACACACATCTAACGGCCACACATTTGCCAAACTATTTGCCGAACTTTTATTTGGATAGAAGATGACAGGCGAAAACAGGCGATGATGCCTAAACGTTGACCGTCGGCATTCGTCTATCATCAGCGAATATGTAGGTACAGGGCCCATAATACACCCATACTTGCTAAAAACTTTCGCTAGAAGATAAAACAGCATAAGGAGACTATGCCCTGTGTCTACGTTACATGTATCTATTGCTGTTTCTTGACCATACATAACTTTGGCAAAACGAACCTTTGACGAAACGAACCTTTGGCAAAAATTGGTTGATGACGAAAAACAGTTTTGACGATACGCATAAAACTCTTTTTATGTTGGTATGTGATTTATGATTGAGAATGTTCAAGCAAGATTATTCTTACTGTGTACATGGAATGCATTATACATAGGGTTTTTCAATAAAGCTTTTAATTATTTATTATTATTCTTTATTATCGGAGGAGTGGGGGGAGGCCTTTGCCCAGCAGTGGGACTCTCATGGCTGATAATAAATAAAAAATTGGTTGTCTGTAAAGTCGGTTTACTGACGATAGTACTATTTCCTACACAAAATCAGGAACAAAATAAACGTTTCAAATTTGTTTTATTTATTCGCTCGGACGTCGTGTAAAGTCGATAGGAATTCATGAAAGTAAACGCGGTTGAATCATTAATGCTTAGTTTGACCAGCGGCGGAAACTCGATTTATCTGAATTGTCCCTTTGTTTTTATAGGATCATTCTTTATAGCTCTTAATGAAACTTTGTTCGTTCAAAAATGATTAATAACATACTATAATTTTCTAATTAAAGTGTTAAACCAAAATTAGTTATTTCATTGAGAAATGAAGTCTTAACAAAATTTTCGATTCCGACGGGATTCGAACCCGCAACGATCAGACGAAGTAATGCCGGAGTGCCTTACCGGTCGGCCACGGAACTCTTAGTCGTCGCAATTGAAATTCTTGATAAGCTCATATTTATCGGTTAAGCTCCGGCTTAAGGAGGATCGTCTGATCGTTGCGGGTTCAAATCCCGTCGGAATCGAAAATTTTGATAAGACTTTTAATTTCTTAATAACATACAACGATTTTGATAATACGTTTTTGCGAATGAATAGGAGTAGAATGTTTTGAGACGTTCTGGTCCTGGACTTTAAAAAAGTGAGATGACAAGGTGACAAGAGTGGAAGAAGAGAAACTATTATACCGATTTTATCTAGGTAAGTATTTTTTTTTTTCAACCTACACTGTCCCACTGCTGGGCAAAGGTCTTCCACAATTCCTTCCAACCATCTCTCTCCTTCGATAGCTCCCACCACCCACTATCGAAGGAGTCGAGGTCGTCTCTCCAGCGCTTCCTTGGTCGTCCGCGGCGTTGTCTCCCTTCAGGTTGCCAGGTTGTTAAGAAGTTGGCAACGAAAGAAGTTTCTAGATTACGACAGTAAAATTATGATTGTTTATTTTGATTCTACCAAGAAAGAAAGCTACCATACAAACTTATCCTCCTCGCAGACTGCAGACTTTCTATCGGCCGATAGTTGAGACGGAACATACTTCGGCTCGTAATGAGTATGGAGAAGTAGGCCGAAGTTTGTTCCGTCTCAACTATCGGCCGATAGAAAGTCTGCAGTCTGCGAGGGGTCTTAAAGTTATCAATACCATCGGTTCAGTCAAGGAAAATCTAATTACAAAGCAAATTAAAAAACGGTCAGTCCACCGGACGACAGCTCAGTAATTAAACTCACTGGTGATTTTTTGCATGGAACTAGAAAACGTAAAAAACATGTTTTAGACGAATACGAGTAAATCGGAATGTGACGAGACATTGTCAGTTAAGTCCTTATTGGACTGATGTAGGTGGAATTACTTGTAGTATTTTTGGACTGCTAAGCTCATGTGTTATATCAACTTTGAGGATTAGTAGTTTTAAGTTCTCATCTGGCATTCCAATGCTCTTCAGATTCTTCTCATCCATCTATCGTCCACTGCTGAACATAGGCCTCCCCCATCGATTTCCACAGCGATCTGGTACAGCATGCACTCAACGGCTCCCGGCAACCTTTACCAGATCGTCTTTCCATCTAGTGGGGGGCCGTCCTCTACCGCGATTTCCGGTGCGTGGCCTCTACTCGAGAACTGTATATTTTTACGTTTATCCCAAGTTATTTTAAAAAAAAGCTTTCAGTATACTTTACAGTACAACTTCACTATTTACACTTCAGTTTGTTGTTTAGCTATTAATTAAACTTGTTCGGAGTTTATATTTTCAGAGGCTTCGGGAAACTATCGAATGAACTAACTAGAATGAACATTTTGTATGATCTGCGTAAATTTAGGCTAAGTTTACTGTTCAAGATGTAGCAGTCATGGTTATATCTTCTGCGCGACCATTATCTTCAGCTATAGCCTGACGCCACCCACAGCTTGTATTGGCCTCCATAAGCTTGTGCTATTCTCTAAAATCCCTAACTATAGGATTGTATTCGAAAAACTGCTTGGAGCGAAATCCATTTACAAAGTTCAGCATGTGAAGTGTACGAATACTGCCTTCTCCCATAATGATTAGGTATTTAAGTCCATAGATATTTTTTTATTGTATTATACCAATATTCATATCTGTCCGTATCCTATAAGCCATAGAAAAATACCGAATTCGTCGAACTCCACAATAGGCTTTCACGTATATCCTTCCCCCATATAATTACAGAGCCCATACGATCCGAATGATCCAAGATGAAATCCGAATTTTAATCAGGACGCGAGTCCTTGACTGAAATTTTCGATAACGCGCGCGTTTACGTTTGGGTTTTGATAGCAATACGTGGCATAACCGTTTGATTGAACTTACTTATTACATGACTGGGTGCGGTATTTATGGCTGCGGTGTTATGCGATGTCTCGGGAAAACATCAATTTCTGGGATAGTAGCCTATGCCTTAATCCATATGCTATCCATACTTACTTTATCCATACTTCCATTCTGTCTGTCTGTTTGTTACCTTTTCAAGCCCAAACCGCATAACAGATTAAACTAAAATCTGGCATAGATAAACGTTGTATCCCAGGGAAGGACATGGGATACTATTTATTCTGAAAAAGAGAAATAATCCCGAGGGACCCTAGGTCCTTGCGGGAGCGCAGCTAGTCCAGGATAAGGATAAGAAATTTCATACATTCCAATTGTGACGAAAGTAGACTAGATTCATACATGTTTAATAACTTGGCAGATTTTTTTGTTTCCGATATTATAATGAACAAAACCAGTCAAAGGATTTAACCCCGATTAGGGACATCCTTTGCAAAAACGTAATCGCGGAAAATTACAAGCCCAAGTTTGACTTCCAGTAATTCACGTGTAAGAGTTTTCGAACACAAAGGTTCGATCAAAGGGGTATAGGGGGCAATGGCTTTACCCCCTTTCTACCCCTTTTTGAGGAAAACCTGATGGAAATCGGATTAGTCTTTTAATGAGAGATTCTTTTATGCAGTCGCACTTGCGAAGTTCGGAATTGATTTTGTAGAATTTGCTTACCTTTTTTGAGCTTACAAAGTTTTACGTACCTGAAACAAGAATAAACGAATATTAGTTTGTTAAATCGATATAACTGATAATATTTGAAATTGTATGTTATTTGTGATATTTTACCTGAAAAACTGTGTGGGATAAGTAGGATAGTCACTGAATTCATGTCAATTTCATGAATGCGTGTCAATTTCGAATAACCCGGCTCACTTATGAAGTGCTCTCGCTTGCACATTAGTGACTGAACTAGTGAGCATGATACGCACCGCTATTTCAGATTTGTTAAAATTGCCAGGCAGTTTAAAAACTGCCCGGATATGCTTAAATATTAATAGAAATAAAAGATTTTTTTTTGTGAATCTATGGCTTTTCGGGTATGTTTCCATCATTTTTTTTAAACCGTTAAAAGAGCTTTAAAGTCGGGATAAATTCTATCCCTTATGTAGCTGATTCATACATTTCCTACATCAAGCTGCCACTTTGACGTAATCTTTGATAGCCGTGTGCTGGGTTCTCATTTATTCAGACTTGGCCCAGTTACAAACACGCTTCATGACTACCTACTATAATGTATGCTGTAGTCATGAGTAAAATGCAGTTTTTATGCGACTATATTTTTAAATAAAGAATACCCAACAATATAGTTCTGATCCTTACTTTGAGATTCCCTGTATCGTGGGCATTACTTTAGAAGTTCCCTGGTACGAGAACAGCCGGACCAGGAATAAATATCTAAAAACATGCGAGTATTGGTCTTTTAATTCACTAGCCTCTAGATTTCTTTACAAAAGCTTTATATGAAAAGGCTTCAATAACTATATAACTTTATCCGTCATCTCAGTCACTCTATCTACGCCAAATTCGATGCCCGTGCCACTATTTTTATGTACCTATTGATAATTTAAAATGAATAATTTACAGCCAAGATTTCATAATGGCTTTCCAGTAGTTATAAATACTTTAACAATAATTGCTTGTAATTGGTGCCATACAGAGAAACTAAAACAAGGAAAACGGATAAATTATTAATGAAGTAGAGCAACCTACCAAACTTTTAACGACCCATAAAGTAAACTACACAAAATGACGTCATTATACAACTTAAATACAGACCGAATGTTCTTCAATAGTGTCATTGAAAAGTTTATTTGTGCTAGAAAAAATAGCATTCGATGTAGTAAAATTGCATTCAGAAAACAGCACAAGGGCATTCAAAAACAGTGCGTTTGGGTGATATTTTATTAAAAATAACCGAATCACAGTGTTTTCAAGATTTCTCAGTTTATTCTCAGTACAGTTTTAGTTTTATCTATCATCTTAGCTCAACTCAATCTACAAGAAAAATTTCTTGACACCCGGTATTCACAAACATTATTATGACATTTCACAGTGCGCGCGGACGTGGTTTTTGGGACCCTGTGCGTCCGCGCGCACTGTGAGACCTCATAGTAATGTTTATGAATGCCAGCCTGATACGTAGACTCAAACGCCACTTACACAATACCATTCTGGCATACCATTGCCACAGAATATTAGCACTTGCTCCCCTGAGCTTAAGAAAGCAAGAGGCAAGAATGGTATGTCATAATGGTATCGTGTGAATGTCGTTTAAGTTGCACTCGTATGTGTAATACGAAAATGCAGTCGTATATTTGTTGGCTTGAGGCTCTACCAACAAACCAACTGAAGCGAGCACAAAGTTCTGCAAGGTGCATAAAAATAAGCTGCGCCAGCCACCATAAACAAACTCATAACTGGATAATTCCTAAACGTCTTGAATAAAACATCCAGACACAATCCCGCAAGTACCTGACGAAGGCTATTAAATATAAACAAAAACAGCCTCTAAACTCAACTCTAAATCCCTAATAATAGAGTACAGTTTGCTGTTTACACTAATAGTGAACACAGGTGATCCTACCATCTGTTCGGATATGCCGTGAAAACGTTAAAGTTTTTCCCAATAAATAATGCAATGGGTACGTAAAGGGGGAGTATGGTAATACAAACAAGACGAGTGGAAAAATATGTTAGTATGGAATATTGGTTATTCAATTGTGAATAGTAATTATTTATTTAAGTTAGTTGGATGTTTTCCTTTAGTAGTTTTGCTAAATGTTTCAATGTTATTAAAACCTATGAAAATTTTTAGTGTATGTCAAGTTTTTTAGTAAGAGCCTAAGTGAATTTAACAAAACATACACTTTTGTGTAACGAAATAGACTAGAAGAATTAATTCTTGTTTGAATTGTATTCAAATTGAATAGGAGAACTTCAATTCTAAAAAGGTTGTAGTTATGTCGTCAATCCTAATTATGACCTACTTAAGTTTTTGAACTGAAAACTTCTTTAGGCGCGTTCGGCAGTTTTGAGATGAGGAAAAATCATGAATTAGCCTCGAAAAGGTTGCGTGCGAGTCACGTGACTGCTCACCGACAAGGTTATTTGTCAAGTTTAGAACCGTTCAAGTTATCACTTCTGCAGGCACTCCAGGAGTGCCACTGTTTTTTTTCCGAGAATTTACACGATAAACATTCAAATAAATAAATAAATAATGCTGGACAATTTCACACAGCATCATCTAGCCCCAAACTAAGCATAGCTTGTACTATGGGAACCAGATAACTGATACACTACTTATATACTTTTTGTTTGTAAATACATACATATTATACATAGAAACACCCAGACCCGAGATAAATATTTGCAGATCATACAAACATTTATCCCGCGGCGGGGATCAAAGCCGCAACCTGCTGCGTCTCAAGCGGGCTTTCACTCACTGCGCCACACAGGTCGTCAATTTGAACATTATCAAGGACTTGCTGTATCAGGAGGTGCTATTTTACGATTTTCAAGAAAATTCTTTCAATTTACTATTTTTCGCTCAGACAATGTCAGGATTGGCTTTATAAGTTACGATGTACGTGATCGAATTTGAGTTAGTTGAGACGACAGATTTTATTGTTTAACAAAACAGCATTTTGATACGTTGCGGACATTCGAACTGGATTTCACATTTATTCGGAAAATATACTGACTTTGTCGCTTCTTTTGCGATCTTGAATAAAAGTAGCATAAGTTATTCTATTTCTGTTCTAAATCTATAAAAAAGTAAGTTCGTATGAGTCAGGGGCCAACTCTGGTGACGGAGTTTTTAGGCTGCCTTAAGGCCTCCGTCATGGCTTAACGACTTAAATAGCCGGGACCGACAATTTAACGTGCCCTCCGAAGCACGGAAGCGCTCAGATTAAAATGCCACTGGCGGTCACCCATCCACTTACAGACCGTTTCGAACGTTCCTTAACTTCGACGATCTATCAAGAACGACTAAGCAAGCACGACCACGAGCGCTTCTAAATCTATTTCATGGTTAAATTGACCAGGGTGATAGAAATACAAATACCTAAAGTTATATTATGCAAACCGCCTTCCATTTATGCCTATAATGCTTTTCTCACGTAAATGGTTGCCTGAAAGAGATCGCTTTCAGCGATAAGGCCGCCAGTTGTCTACCTAAAATAAAGTGTATTTTTTCTTGTGTGTCTTCTTTGCTGTGTGTTTGTGTATTCAATAAAGAATTATCTATCTTTTTCTACTTTTTGAATACTCCTACTTCCTATGATAATTAGAATATAAAAACCAACACATAGGGACATGATCATGGTAGTTAAAGGTCAAAAATATTTGCTCTAGTGTCATTATCCAGGGAGGAAATGGTCGATTACGTGTGTATGAAGAAAGAGCCGGTATCCGGTCTTAATATTCATGGACCTTCAGATTAAAAGACGAGAGTAAGTCTAGCTAGACCTACACGGCTTAGTGGCTACAGAATGCGTTTGTAGTTATAGCATTGACCGCAATAATTTGATCACAAGCACTACATTCTACCTGAAATCTTGGCAGGGTTAAGAAAGGCTCAACTTACACAGGTTGATTGTACTCCCCGCAAACAAAGTAATATTGCGACGTAAGGTACTTACCGCCGTCTTTGGGGATTATCTCCCACTTGACTTAGATATTTTGATGTTTTAGCAACGAAATTGGTTTTTCCCTTAGCAAAGAAACCCCATTACAGTAGCTCAGGAAGCCGGCTCGTTACCGCGTATCTAATTTAGGATGATCCAGACTTTTCATTCAGGGTGTGAGATTGACAGCAGTAAATTTGAACATTAATGGTGGGATTATGTTGACGCATGCAATGCTTTTATTATGTAGTTAGGATTTTGGAGTGCCATTGTGAGGTCGTGTCGGTTAGCGGGGATTGGCGAGTTTAAAGGCTTTAACGATATTTAGTGTTGTGGGTTTGGACACTATTTGATATCTAAATTGTTTACATTAGTCTCTGTTTACATTTGATTTTACGTAAAGTTTATTGAACAATGATTGCAATATTAAAAATGGTAAGGAAATATATAGTAACAATCCGCTAATCTATTCTCAAACAAAGGTTTCTTAAAACTAGTACTCACCCTAAAGCCACCCAACCACCCACTAACCTCTGCCAAGCCTCCTACAACTTAGGCTCAGCAATCTGGAACCGTGAGCAGCACCGGGGCGCAAGCAAAAGAACACCTTCATTTGATTTCGACACGTGTTTCGCCCCTCCACGGGGCATCCTCAGGAATAAACTTGACTACTTCCGTCAACTCGCCATTTTTTGCAAATAATCGTAATAAAGGCGATCTTGGTGTACCAATGTTGATTTCGTTCAGCAAAGTAAATCTATTAGTGTTGTGTTTAGTTATTTCTAAGCATTCATCAACATTGGTACACCAAGATCGCCTTTATTACGATTATTTGCAAAAAATGGCGAGTTGACGGTAGGAGCTGGCAACTTTCAGGCGAATATAAATAGAGTTTAGGTAGGGAGCTGGCTCACTTTTCGTTCGGCGCTCGTAGCGACAAGACGTCTGCGTTTGCACGGAAGTAGTCAAGTTTATTCCTGAGGATGCCCCGTGGAGGGGCGAAACACGTGTCGAAATCAAATGAAGGTGTTCTTTTGCTTGCGCCCCGGTGCTGCTCACGGTTCCAGATTGCCGAGCCTAAGTTGTAGGAGGCTTGGCAGAGGTTAGTGGGTGGTTGGGTGGCTTTAGGGTGAGTACTAGTTTTAAGAAACCTTTGTTTGAGAATAGATTAGCGGATTGTTACTATATATTTCCTTACCATTTTTAATATCTTACAATGGACTTCCGCAAAGTCACGCCTGAATCAATTCAATGATTGCAATGTTTATGAAAATTTAATACTTTACATTAGTCATTGATATTGAAATTGTCACAGTATCAATTTCAGTATAAAACACAAAAACGAGACTGTTCAAAGTTGTATAGGACGTGGTCTATAATATGAACCATAGGCCGCTTTTG
The DNA here is from genome assembly GCA_963565295.1 of Epirrhoe alternata. Taxonomy (NCBI): domain Eukaryota; kingdom Metazoa; phylum Arthropoda; class Insecta; order Lepidoptera; family Geometridae; genus Epirrhoe; species Epirrhoe alternata. The sequence goes on along the minus strand of OY751381.1, from coordinate 1,203,248 downwards.
GTCAGTCTCTTTTAAATAGGCTACATTAATGCATATTGAATGACGTTTTAATGACTTTTGATTTTAGCAACTATGTTTCTCACAACAGGGCAAAGGTATCCCTTCCCTCCCTCCACGCCTTCATAACAGGCCAATCTTTTCTGTTCATACACCATCATCTTTAATTTACCACAGTATGCTACCATCATCCATCATACTTCTGCATCTAAACAATCCTCTATGCCATTATTCGGTAAAAAATGTAGTTCATTTCATTTACTTTTTCAAAGAGGGTTTGAAGATTTCCATCCCTATTCAATTCAAAAACATGTTGCGAATTAAAAATGTTAAAAGTTCAATAACAAGTCATCCGTCGCATCCGCGCAACAAATGTATTGTCAGAAACACGCATGCCACGAGTTGTAGGGGTGTATTGTGTGTGACATAATGATGCATTTCGCCCATGCATCCGCTAGGGGCAAAGGGGATTTTGACATTAGGTGTTGGGCTACGTGTTATAGCTATTTAGATTCTAAATTTGATAAATCAAGAAGAAGAAAGATGGCCAAAAGATTTTGCGATCGTTGCGTGTTGATAGGCTAGTTTCTAAATTAGATCTTGGTCAAAGTCAAAGTCAAAAAGCATTCAGTAGGACCGCAGGGATCACTTAGAATAGTCTTAAAACTAATTTTACTCCTGTTCTTTCGCGACCAATACCGCGAAGAATCAGGGAAACAAACATTGTTTGGGTTTGCCTATCATTATTTTATCTGATTCATGGCGATGACGATCTCTGTGGCGCAGTGGGCGAAAACCCGCCTGCGAAGCAAAAGGTTGCGGGTTCGATCCCCGCCGCGGGACAAATGTTTGTATGATCTACAGATATTTGTCTCGGGTCTGGGTGTTTCTATGTATAATATGTATGTATTTACAAACAAAAAGTATATAAGTAGTATAACAGTCATGTAGTACCCATCACACAAGCTCTGCTTACTTTGGGGCAAGATGATGCTGTGTGGAAAGTCCAGCATATTGGATAGATATATTTTGTCATTTGAGTGCCTATAATACAAGAAGAATAAACTTAGGTATGTTAGGTAGGTTGCGTTTTATAAAGATGGTTGCTTCAGAAATTTAGGACATTTTGTATAAGTGGAAGAATTTGTGTGGAGATTTCCCAAAACACGAGTTTAATATCAACTCTGCGAAAATTACGAGTTCAAGATGTTAGAATACACAAAATTCCGTCATATTTTCAGAATGAATTTTGTCAACTTTTGTAGAACCAGTTGTAATTTAATTTTCTTTATTTTCTTTTGTCTCTCTCATTGTTCTTTTTATACACAAAGTTATAAGATTAACTCAATTTTTGGAACAACGCTGTGTGTTCTTTTGTGTTGAAAAAAAAAGAAACATTCAAGTGCTTCGGAGAGTTTTAATTGAATTTGTGAAAGTAAATGAATATCGTAATTTAATCAAAATGCGATTAATTAGTTAATAAAACTATGATTCATTTTCCTTTCAATTAATTAATGAATAAACGGTAAACAATTTGAACAATTTCGATGAAAATAAGTATTTTCTTAACCCAAATTAAGTAACTACGGAAATTGCGTGAGCGAAGAACCAAGAATGGCTTAATTAACTCATCAATAGGTTCGTTTTCAAAGAAAACACCATTCAGACTTGAGGTGTTTTGAAATTAGGTATCGGAACTGAAGAAGAGAATAAAACGGTTTATAATAAAAAAAATTATTTTGTATGAAAACTATCAGGAAACTCTCATTTAGTCTCAATTCATTCTTCATACAAGTGCAAGCATAATATGGCGAGATATTGCAATACCGCATTTTATACATTGAGCTCGTATTTCCTGGCAGTTTTCAAAGTAAATGTCAATTTCGAATAACCCAGTTCATTAAAGAAACGTCGCAACTTATCATGTTCTCTCGCTTGCACACTAGTGCAGTCGCTAATGTGCAAGCGAAAGAGCATGATAATAGACCATTTCAGATTTCTTTATTTATGTCAAAATCGCTTATTAATCAAAAATATATCAAATGGTAGTTATTCTCGTTAACGTATATGTCGTTAAGCCAGCTTATTGATTTCTCAGAATTTACGTAACTCAGGATTCCGGGTTCAATCCTTCTATCCTCTTCGATTTGCACGTGTAAGTGCTCATAAAGGATTTAGTACTGGACTCACTCATACTAATACCTTATAATACTTGGCGAAACAATTGATAACACTTTTGACATAAATTGTTTTCATGATAAGAATGTACGAGTTTTCGTTTTATTAAGTTTATCTAGTCAGTGCATAACAGAATCGACGCCAATATTTTAATGTTTCAATTATTAATTTTATATCTGTGTCATACTCGCAGCTCCGTCATAATTGGGTTTCTTATTTTAGTGTAGCAGCAATAGCGAAATGTGAAAGAGTCATTTTATTATTTTTATTAATTATATTACCTACGTTCGCTTCCATCAAATCATTGAGATGTACTTTTGAGTTACATGAAAATAAAGACATTTCAAAAATGTTATGCAATCACCACGAAAGATGTTCAAAAAGGAATGAATGAAATGAATGAATAAAAATACTTTATTGCACAATGCACACCTTATAACTACAAAATACAGTAAATCTTTCTGTTGTAAATCTTTTTATAAGGTAAGGTCACCCATCCATTTTGATTAGTTCATCTGCTACCAAAAGATCCAGTAGCCGAACACTCCACCGAACCGGTGCTTACAGGATCCCCCGTTATCAGGGCTCTGCAGGCGTCTGCCGTATTTTTGTTAACAACTTCTTTTCAGCCACTTGATGTACAACATTGTGCTCGGAATTCGATTTTGTAAGCATTTCAACTTTTCCATGCGATAATGTGAAAGTTTAGTTGTTGTTTTGCCAACTTGATGCTTGAAAATTAATTTTCTCGATCTCATTATTGGTTTAAAGTCAAAAACTTAGGCCTTTACATCTCTAATAGATGATTTACAGCGTCAGAAGGCAACCTATGCCTACACTGAACGGGACGCTGTAGTGCCTGGGACATTGTTTGAGATGGAATAGGCTTGCCCAGCACCTAAACCATCCTCTCAGCTTAATCAGCCAATGTCCCAAAATATTTACACATTGCTATGTTTTATACTCTGCTCACTCATTTTGTCGCTTATTTTGACATTACAACTGAGTTTGTGTAAGTACCGATGAAACTAATCAAGAATAATATAAAATACAAAACGTTTATTTGAAATAAAATATGCTTACAAGTAGAGTTGTTTTCTGTTTTTGTTCATAGAGATAAACAGTGCCCTTTCCAGTAATCTTTTTAGATAGTAATTCCTACATTATTTATCTAAAAAGATTAGAACACCCATAAAAATATATTTTGTCTAACCATATTTGTAGTTTTACGAAAAAATCTATAGGCATGTGAAGCTAAGTATCGTTTTTGCCTCGTATGGTGAAAGTAAGGTATAAATAAATTGGTCCCCAAATGTAAACTTTTCTTATCTGTCAAAAATAAGCACTTATGTGAAAAATGCAAGAGAAAATTGCCACTTTCCCTTGAATCTTCCCTCTCCCTTTGTGCATCATGTCGTCATATATTTAACGCCTTATCAATAGGGAACTGTCGGATAAAATATGCGTCGTATTTTCCATTTTCTTTATTTTCCATTTTAAATAAATCTAAAGTTTCAATCGGCTTACTTCTTTTTGTGGCAGGTGAAGGTTGTAATCACTTTCCAGAATATTTAAAACCTACTGTGCAAAGATTTGTTTATGTTATGACTGAACTAGATAAGCTATCGATCATTGAAAAAAACATTAGATTGTAGTGAATTTTGTACAGTCAAAAATATTTTGGTAATTTCGTTTCTGTGACGAACACGAAGACTGAGAAACCCATTACCGAAAGCAAACGCGCGGGCGTTCATAAAAACACCAGCAAACCAGAAAATTCAGTAACCACCATATCATAATAAAACAGTACGTTATCGACTGACCTTATTCCGAGGTACAATTACCTCCCAAATATTCGTATCTGTTTATTTCGCCACAGATATTTTATTCGGTATTCAGTGGTTTGCAACCGTGCCTTTGTTTCTCGATAAAATACAGCCGGTATCGACGCGCTGTACACTCGCTACAATGCCTCGGCTATAAGGTGAAAATGAAAAGCTAACGATGTAAACAGGCTCCAAGCGAGTCAAGCAATTGTTGCCTTTTTGCCAGAGGTGTAACGTGAAAGGCAAACGGTCACAGACTTTTTGTAACAAAGAGGGAAATTACCTCAGAGAAATGTATTTCTATATTCGAATTGTATACTCTTGCTATATTCCTAGTTTATGGTAAGTGTTTCATGGAGTACACGCCTATAATTTTTCAGTTCGCAAAATTTTTAAATAATAACCATATAAACCATTTTAGTAGGATTGAATCACACATATTCTATCCATACTTCCATACTAATATTATAAATATGAAAGTAACTCTGTCTGTCTATCTGTTTGTAACTTTTTCACGCCTGAACCACTGAACAGATGAGCTGAAAATTGGAATGGATAAAGGTGGTATCCCAGGGAAAGACATAGGCTACTTTTTATCCCGAAAAAATCCCGAGGGCCCGTGGGCAACACCGCGAGAGCGCAGTTAGTTTTAAATAATTTTATTGTGAGAATGAAAAACTCAAAACAACATAAGAACTAATAGAACCCAACGAGACAATGTACAATGGGCGGTCTTATCGCTAAGAAGCGATTTCTTCCAGGCAACTTGGCTGGAAAGAAACGAACATATTGAAGGTATGGCAGGGGGCGTAGAAATCTATGAGAAGAAGTAAGGTCGTACCAATGATCTAACGAGAAAAATTGGTTATAAATAGTTTTGGAACTCTTGTTTTAATGTTTTTAAGATAACCTCTCTTACATAGTTGTTCTTATATAAAAAAAAATATCACTGTTTCCAAACTAAGGAAATTTTCCATTATCGAATATAAAGGATGTTATAATAGTAATGTATTCCGTTTAAGGTTACAATAACAAAACCTATTATTACAGATAAGTAGGTGCTCAAATCTAAGTGGAGTCAACAATACCGTAACCAAAATGTCGCACAAAAAAGCTTAGTAAACAAACAGTAGACAAAAGACGTTTTAGCGCAGTCTGCTATCGACATCCGATGGGTTCAAGTCGATCGATCCGCTCCCTGTAGTCTCCGACCCGGCGATATTTTCATTTAACTTTGAAAATTGCTCGCCTCGCCCGCGCGACTCACAAATTGGGAAGAGGGAAGAACGAAGATGCTGGAATAGGGATCAATAATAGGATTCTAGGTGCGATTTTCTTTCGGGATGAGACTACTGTAAATCTTTTGATGGAAAATTTAGGAAATTGTCTGCTTAGATTCAAGGTAAATTGTTTTTGCAGGCATAAAGGTAGAGTGTGGTCGCGTTGCCACGTGTGTACGTACGTGGCTTGTTGTTTTCATATGAATTTATTATCCGAAATCCAAAATAAAAATGTAAGAGATTTGTCTCTGAGTTTAATTACAAAACTCATGAAATACTACTGGTAAGATCATAAAAATAAAAAATGTTTCCGACCCCAGTGAGACAGACGATTATGCAACCAGCTACAAGTGTTTAGCCTGCTCAACAAAAAACGAAAAAAAAAGTAACATGAATATTCAAAAGACATAATTTATCCAGATTAAGAGAACTCTTTTCGTCCGAAGACGTTTCAGCTCAACATTATTACGGACCCATTTCTCAGGCCTTTGAGTCCTCAGCGGGCAAAAGATTTACATAAAAAGAAACTTTCAGTCTTCTAAATTATGATTCAATTAGTATTAAAGGATTGGTCGCTCAAAGGGCCGTATTTTTCGGGTCCGTAGAGCGGCTGTCCGATACGGAAATCCTTTGTGTTCTCGACCGGACTAAGGAGGTATCTTTGTAGTACGGCTTGCTGGCATAGTGGTATTGGCACAAATTACAAGCGGATTTACTGGTAATGCAATTACAAAAGCTACAAAGGAAAAGCTGAAAATACATTACTTTCTCATATATTTATGTACAGGGTCGCGCAAGGTTCGCTACTAAGCCCGTAGTTATATAAATGAGTCTGGTCTCGACTGGCTGAGGTCACGCCGTCCGGCAAAGGACTCAGCTCAGTTCATTACGCATTACGCTATTTCTTCCTTCATCTCAGAGTTTTGTACGAATTTTACGCTCAATGTACTGTAAAAATCTGCTCTGTTGTCGACCCTTTGGCGAGGTCTTTTTAATCGTTTATTTCTCTGAGACAGCGATATCGGAGAAAGATAAATTTCTTTTGAAGGCAATATGGATAGTGCGGTTATCTTTGCTTCATCTATTTCACGAGGTTTTAAAGCTGTGATAATGTAATAATGGAATTTTTCTTCTTTTTATCCCAAATGATGTTGATAATGATCAAGATGGAGTATTATGTGAGGCAGTGAGGGTCGGATCAAGTGACGAATTATACTTTTTACACCGAGAAGCATGCGATTATTCCGCTCCGTTCGTAAGTTTCAGATATTCGTCTTAAGGATTAAGGGGTGCCTTGAGCGAACGAAATTTCACGGTATTCCCCTGATGGATGAATACGGAAACCTTAATTCCGCAATTCCGGAGTGTAAAATAGTAAAAGACGAGAGAGACACGACGTTGACGCTAATGACGTCATATTCTTGGAGTATCCTCTTTTTATAACCCCGAAAATCCTTTGTAGGATTTACTTGGCCCGTTTTATGTCTCGAGTCACTTGGACTATTAAAACACAGCACGGCACCATATGGAAATTTAAAAAGGCATTCATTCATTAAGCAAACATACATAAAATTTAACGAAGCGCTGCCATATTCGTTAACGAATTTCCGGCTTTCATTATGCTTATTCCAGATTGTTTATCTCTGTCTGTTGCAGCGCTTGAGACAATAGTGGAGCAGGACGGATGTCGAGATCGGAGGAATGTTCGGAGCCATCCATCGGTCGGCGATGTTGCAAGCGGTTAATGGTGTAAATTAAAGGAGACGTCGCCCCGGGCCCCGACTCTACCGAAATATCGCGACATAAAAACGTCGTTGTTACCGCGTATCAAATTGTTTAACACATTCCCTTTTACGACTTGTCGCCTGTTTATGACGGCTATCCAACGATTTGTGATAGGAATTATGCTTCCAAATGTAGAAATGTTCGGCGATCGGTATTTTGGATCATTAGTTTGAATCGTAAATAGATTCAGATGGGAAAGCTACTGTTGTAAATCGAACGTTCTTTGTTTACAATATGTCTATATCTATTCAAACAAAACGGACTAATTGGAAGGTGAAATAGCTTTTTGAAATCAACAAAGGTGAAAATTAATTGAAAGGTGTAGAATGAAAATCGCTTACAATAATTAACGAGGCGAGATGAAGTCCAGTGACACAGGACGACCCAAATTAAAGATAAAACGTCGCTTCCATTACAGGGGACAAATTATACAGGAATTTGCCAAAACCGAAACATATCCCAAATAAATTCGTCGCCACAAACAAAGGGTCTGGGACGAACTGACCGCGACAACAAATGTCGCACTAAACGACAAATAAAAGCTATAGTTTAAATTGGGAGCCCAAAAACTGTATGTAAACAAACGAACCCAAATATTCGCTCGAACTTTAAGGCCGGAATCGAAAACGTAATTTGCTTTTATAAAACTAACAATCTGTGGAAGCAACACGTACGTAAATATTTGGGGTAAGTCGTGACAATGCTTTTATTTCAAACTTTTGGGCAATTATTGTGATAGAATGGTTAGATTACTGCGGTTGAGGTGAGCGTCGTTTTATTAGGTTAAACAATTACAAGCTAACATTACTCCCACTACTAAATGTGAAACGACAACTGTGTTTAGCAATATTTTTGCTTATATTTTGGGATATTTTTCATTTGACACATTCAATTTCTTTGGTAACAACATCAAACAATGTAAGTATTAGTTTATACCAACAAAATAAAACATTTGATTTACAGGTCTATTCAATTTAGTTTTCAGTTTTAAAAATAAACTGGGACAAGCCGGACCTAAATTCATCGGACCGTAACACCAAGACCACTATCAATTCAAATCACGAAGAGAATTCCAATTAAATTGCATTTCAATGAAAATCTAGGACGATTATAGAATCGGATGGTGGGCAAATTAAAGCCGGGACTCTGCTGGATTTCCTGTTCAATTTTCATGGAGTGGGGAGTACGCGATAAAAATCCATTAGTGAACGCGACGAGGCCTCGGTGTCACCGGGCCTCGCCTTCTGGGCTCGCTTAGAGCGTCTAGAAGAGATTTTGTAGCATCATCCTCTGGCTTCAGATTCACAATCATAATTCAGGTAACAAGTAAGTTAGTGCACGGGAGCCTCGTAAAAGAGGCACTCAAAATCCTTTAACCACTTTGGTTCAAGATCTAGTGACACGACAAGAAGTTAATTCGAATAAATTAATATTCAAATTATGGCCGTAGGGTTTTGTTCTAAGTAGGGAATTGTTCAGTTGTGTACGCACTACCTACTGAATAAATCATCTAAAACGCAAAGGCCCTTGGGACAACCAAAGCCAGCATATCATCAATCTTTCAACTTCTACATTCAATATCGATTCTCTTCAATTTTCAAGGAACACCGCCATAAAACAAGCAGAAGTATCTAGGGCACATATCCCCTTATTAAATTTAGAATATTCATATCCAGCGGGTCGGTATCGGTGTATCCGGGTATGCGCCATAATGCGATTCCCTAGCAATCACATGCTTCATTTTGCATTCCCGCGAACACTTTTACGGCGTACCCTGCGACGCAAAAGTCGGTTAGAGCTTTTTCAACTTTGCTCGTGTATTTTCAAGAGCAATAAATAAAGCATTGGTATCGGTATTAATTCGTTGCATACTTTATATTGCACTTGCATTATTTTTGAATCTAAATGTGTAACTTGCGGTGCGAAAGGGTAAGTTGCTACTGAAATTTTGAAACACAACTGAGCCAATTATTGAATATGAGCTGTCCCTGTCCGTCGCGGTGTTACCCGCGATCGCTCGGGAAAACTTGGTATTATTATTATTATTACACGAAAGATAGATTTGCTTCAGATTTTGTGGAACAAAACATAAAACATTTTCCAGTAGCAGAAATTTCCAACAGTTTTGTTCAAAAATCGTATTAGTAGAACCTACCGTTTTGGACGAGAAGAGTGGAGTCCCTCGCCAGCGGCAGCTCAGAGTCCGTGAGAGTAGCGTCAGACGCGTTGTCCGAGGCAGAAGTCGGCGTTGTGGGCGCAGTCGGCGAGTCGGAAAGGCCGCGCGTGCGCGCGCGCCGACGCCCGCTGTCGCTGCTGGAGCCACTGCCGCTCCCCGCGCCGTATGGGTGGAGACGGCCCAGACCTAAAACAACAATTAAATCAATTAATATTTTGATTCCAAAATCTTAACTGTGAAGTTCGGAGTAAAAAAGATTCAACGTCGACGAGATGGAGTGATAGAGAAGACGCTTTAGCCCAGTGTTGGTGTTATCGGCTGAATAGATATCGACATAATGTTAGAGATTAAATTATTATCTTAGGAATGAATTCAAAGTTGGCTTTGGCACTTATCGTGGAGTACGGGCAGTGAAATGATTATAAATAAATAAATAATAAATAAATAAATAATGCTGGACTTTTCACACCGCATCATCTAGCCCCAAAGTAAGCAGAGCTTGTGTTATGGGTACTAAGATGACTGATATACTACTTATATACTTTTTGTTTGTAAATACATACATATTATACATAGAAACACCCAGACCCGAGACAAATATTTGTAGATTATACAAACATTGGTCCCGCCGCGGGGATCGAACCCGCAACCTTTTGCGTCGCAGGCGGGCCTTCGCCCACTGCGCTACAGAGGTCGTCATCGATTATGAAACGGTGTTTGCCCTAAAACAATGTGTTGTGGGAACAGCATGACAGATAAACTTAATTCAAAATTTCTACCTCTATACAGGTGCGGTCGCAGCCTGAAATTTTGGGGGGGGGGGGGGCACTACTGAAATTTTGGGGGGGTCACTACACTAATAATAGACTTTATTGCACGATAAACAGGATTTTAGTATTGGACGTGTACAATTTTGGAGGAGGTCATGTCCCCCGTGACCACCCCTCTCGGACCACGCCTGCCTCTATAATGATAATAAGCTATGTATTCTTAAGGCTAAAGTCATAAAGAGATCTTTTAAATCTCGAATAATACCAATAATTTGTTATCAAACTTCTCGACTTTAAAAGTCTCGAGTAGAAACTATTCAGAATCTGCATACTCGATCGCTAATGAGATGAACTTGAGAGTAATTTTATTTTCTCTTCCTTTGAGTCCGGCCTCTTGGTATGTTGGACTCAAATTAAAAGTTCCCTCTGAACGTTTCGAGTACCCACACCGTTACTTTTTCCCTAATGACCTCCTACGATTAAAAGATTAAAATTGTACGTCTCTTGTAAATATTTTAGGCTTTTCATTACCTGACGTTTGTGGTGTGGCTTACGTAGCTTTTTCAGTGGTTGTTGATAAAGCAAGCGCTCTGCTTGATCTCTAAATGGACAGTGACTGGTAAAAGCATTCGTAACAGAGCACTTCAGTGCTATGGACAAGTTAGATTGTCAGCCATGACGAAGGTGTTCAGGTGGACTTTATACTCCGTCAATCCTAAAGAAATGATTCTTTGAGAGTTTATAAAAAACCCAAGACTTTTCATAATATTTGTGATCGTTTTACTCACAACCAGTAAGCCTATTCAAGATTGTTGATTTTCCCAAATCACATCTCCTGGCTTATAAGCATTTTTTACATTTACGAAATAAGTTACCGTATTACTTAATGAACGTTTCCCGAGATCAAAGCGCTTCACTTTGATCAGCAAATTGGCAATGTGTATGTTAGACTTGTTTCTTTTCTCATTTATGTTGTAATGAGTGCTCAAACAGCTTGTACGACAAATTCGGGAGCATGTTTTCGTTTGACGAAAACCTTTTGTACCTTACTTTTGTTAGTAATTCCTAAATCTATTTTTTATTTTCTGTTTAGGTACTTCATCAGCATATGCAGTGAAAATTTAATACTAACATTTTTCTGCCCATACTATCATTTTTCTGCCCTTATCATATGTTAAGTAGGGTCAGGGTCTTCTTCCATTCACTCTTACGGTGGTCGTGACTGTATCCAAAAGGCGCGGTAGACTTTTCTTTTTAGTTATGTCCTGCGCCTGCGGTCACTCACTCTTATTACATGTCAATTTTATTTTCATTCACATTCTATCACTTCACATCCATCCCACACTTCAACCACTTTTTCTTCTTCTTATATATACATAGAGAAGAGCCGTGTTGGCCGAATGGGGTTGTACCTCGACTTTCAATCCGAAGGTCGTGGGATCGAATCCCGGCCGTGCATCAATGGATTTTGCGTTTCGTAAAATTTATATGCGCTTTAACACGAGCTCTGAACGGTGAAGGAAAACATCGTGAGGAAACCAGTTAGTATTCTTACAGGCGGCGATGGGCTTGCAACCTGTCACGTATGGAATACTAACTTCTGCAAGATGTGGGCATGTATCAAATGTGTATTTGTACATGCCTCTGACTACCCCCTTAGACATCTTCAAAGGATCTGGAATATAAAGATCTGAGAGAATGTCTACCGCGCCTTGGGGATACAGTCGTGACCCTGTTTACGTTACGTTGTTATATATACATACTTGCATAATAAGCTATAATACGATTTTAATGTTATTTCTCGTAATTTTAACTACAACGCAATTAAGTCCAATTTTTTTACATAAAGTTTTTGAAATAAAGAAAATGACAGACTCATCTTTAACTACTTACATAACTCTGTCACCTACTTACCTCATACCTACTTTTGTTTTTTTTGTACCTGTTCTCTGTTGATGTAATATGTACCTGTGTCTGTGTGTTGTCAAATAAAGTTATATCTATCTATCTTTATAATAGTTACCGCTGAGATAAATTGCGCCTATCTTCAGGTATTACCTTCCTCATTTCCAATTTCCATAGAACTAATTCTTCGATTTCATTTCCGTTCGCATAAAACCATGATGAGAATTCTCATTGTTCGCTTTGTCGCGAGGCCTTATTATTCCTAATTATTCTTGCCCTTTCTGTATACTTTCCTTGAATTCTTTTCCTTTATTTACCTTTTCCTTTCGAATGTGATGTGACCATACGCATAAACAGGCTGGTTATTTGTTATGGGCGGTGATGGCAAAATCAGAAACCATGAGAGTAAGAGAAAAGTTATGAAAAATAGTCATGCCCTCGATTTATAAAAAAACAATAACTGCATATTACTTTTCTTTTAATCTAAAATTTAACTTTTGAAGGAAATTGACAAGAATGATAAAAAAGACACCCTATATTATTGAATTACTCAATGGATTTTGTTGCTGATAAGGAAGGAAGAACAATCTTTGCTTAAAAATGTATTTCTGAAATAAATAAAAAAATCCTAAAGTTTAATTGCCTTGGTAGTGTTCCAAAATATCCGGAGTTGATGGTTTTGAAATAAAGTTATGTGTAGATGCTGTGTTTTTTTTAAATTCCCTGGCATCTAAGAATCGCCTAAAAACTATCTATAGATGGCTCAAAAACTTTTCATATATTATTTATAAGCCAAGTTTCAAGCATCCCCTTAGAAAATAAAACAATAAATTCTTACTCTACTCATTATTTACCTCAAACCAAGCACTCTCAAGTACCTCCGTGATGCGAGTGAAGCATTCTTCACAAGAAATAATCTCGCAAAAACGGCTGAGCCCAGATACGGTCTAATCAAATATCCTGGAAACGCCGAAGCTATAATTAAGGACAGTCAGCGGAACCCTTGACAAAGGACTGCCAAACAAAAAGAACAATAGTCTCGTTACGGCGAAATTTTTCGCAAGTCCTTCGGCCGGCGAACTAGTTGAATTGGGAGAATGCTAATTGAAAGTGGATTTGTGGCTCAATGTGTAATTTAAGTTAGAAAATATATTATTTGTGTTATGAATAACTAAATTCATTATTGTGAGAATAGTTTTATGCAGGTTTTCTAATATCCAATTAACCTATTTTCGGTTCTAAGTAGAAGAATTTATTTTATCTACAAAATTCAAATTGTTTATATATTTTTCTGTAAATACATTTAAATTATATTAAAGTAATTTCAAAACCCAAGAAAAAGATTTGCAAACACTTGTCCCGCGGCGGGAACAAAATCACAATCTTCTGTGTAAAGGCAGGCCTTCGCCCACTGCGTCTTTGGCTTGGTATTCCGTAAGACTAATTCCAGAAAATAATATGTTAGAGTATCCTATTTAATAAAACTCTCTGCAGTATAATAATATATTCGTTCTACGAATAAAAATATTACGAAACAGTACGGAAGTTGAAAATATAATTTAATGGCAGCAAAAACTTAGAATTGTACAATAATTCTTGGAATTTAAAATATTTCAACGGAAAAATAGTAAAATTAAATAAATAAATAAATAAATAATGCTGGACATTTTCACACAGCATCATCTAGCCCCAAACTAAGCATAGCTTGTACTATGGGAACCAGATAACTGATATATGTACTACTTATATACTCTTTGTTTGTAAATAAATACATATTATACATAGAAACACCCAGACCCGAGATAAATATTTGCAGATTATACAAACATTTATCCCACGGCGGGGATCGAACCCGCAACCTTCTGCGTCTCAAGCGGGCTTTCACCCACTGCGCCACAGAGGTCGTCAAATTAGGCTTTCATATGAATTACAAGTAACCTTATGTTGGCGTGTGAATTGTGATGTACAGTCAGTGTCATTAACATCAACAACTCCTGTCATACAAACCGCTTTATTAGGGGGGTTACTAATTAGTGACCCTGACTGTACCTAGGTACCTACTTTTGATAAAATTTTGAATATTGTGATTTCGATTCCCAGCTATTCATAAATTTCATAAAGACAAATGTAGACCTAAATATACAACATTTGCAATACTCTTTTGTTGGTTTCATCAAAAAAAGAATTTTAGTTTTCTAATATGTAGGTAGGTAATATGTCTGTATTAGTATTTTCTGTACATGTTATTGTGTCCATGACAATATAATAAGCTAATCTTTATTGAAATTTTAATTAATAATAATTATTACATGTTACATTTCGTCATAGTAGCAATTGGTAGAAAATGTATAATTACTATGTTATTATGGCTAGTTTCAATTAAATTTTATTTCCATTTTTATGTCAGTAATAATTGATGTTGCGGCATACTTTATAACGTTAATTAATACAATAAAATAATATATTTTTTATACTTACGACCAAAACAAAAATCCAAAATCAGAGCGAGGTTCTGTAAATCTTGTAATCTAATAAAAACAGACACAATCCAAAATGTCACAATAAAAAGCAAAATATCACAATATCAATATAGTTCACTGGTTTAGTAATCGGAGCTTTTGCAGCACAAACGTTCGCTCTTCGTGCAAATCTGAACAAAACTTCACGGAAATTCTAGACTTGTGTCGCGTGGGCGAATTGGACTAATACAAATAAAAATAATGTCTGTTTCCTCCCAACATGATAAGCATGATACCACACAGGACATCCGTGACGATAAACAGTGACCGGTCATTCAGTTCGCTTTTGTGCAAGAGGCTGAAGTCAAAAATAATTATAATTATGTAAACTGCAGGGGATTCCCGGAATTTATTTAAAAACAATTGGTTATTCTCATCTATCTATACTAATATTATAAAGAGGAAAGATTTGTTTGTAAGTTTGTTTGTTTGAATTGAATAAGCTCCGAAACTACTGGACCGATTTGAATTTTTTTTTTTAGAATCCTACATCCCTGATGAACATAGGCTATATTTTATCCCGGGAAAATGATGTTTTCCCGAGGGAACGCGGGTATCACCGCGACGGACAGCTAGTGTACAATATTATAAGAGCCTTGTTGTCCAAGTGGATATGCCTCAAGGTAGATGATATCGATCGTTCATCAATGCACTATTTGTTTCGCAAAATAATATCAGCAATATTTGGAATCAAAATTATTCTGAATGTGTCATATAATTTGTTTACGTTCTTCAATATTTTGCCTGAGAAAAACAAATGAAGCTTTATCGTACGAATTTAATCTTTTCGATGTTGCAATAAAAATTTGCATAAAAAGATGCTGTGACAAAGTGTTATGACTCCAACTGTTACTATTTCATCCTGCAACAATAGTCCCGACCGAATCCACTACAAAACAGAATTACAATAAGATTCAATTCAAATAGTGAACTCATAAATATACAATTGGCGAGTTTGCTTGCGCGCTGAAATCACGTCTTCCCAGATAATGACGGACCCCAAATGTGTCCCGAGAAAAAATACGGCGAATAAACATAAAAATCCTCTTTCCGCACGTATTGTTACACATTCGTTACTAAGAAAAGAAACTACAATTTGAATCGTACAAAGTCGCATAAACGAACCGAAAAACCTGTACCCTTGGGGTGACAACTGTTACAATCGGCGAAAGAAAAAAATCGCATACATAATCATCATTGCGTATTCCATGCGGGATTGCGAGTTCGTGTGCCAGCTTGATTATGATATGCGGGCCGATTTGTAAATATGATTGATTGATTCAAAGGAGTTTGAGAATTGCATAGAGAATTGGAAAACTGGGCAAAAATACCTCACTGCTAGAAAGAGGACTCTTCTGAAATGATTATCTTTGAATGCGTCTTGACGCAATTTCCCACTACTGTAACCCCATCAAGATTTATCCGCTAGTCAACGTATTTACGGCCGGCTCATCGCCATCAAATGCATCCAAACGAAACAGGTTTAAAACTGTACCTTAAAGGCAAGGTTGACATGTTCTCAGATAAGATCGCTCATGATCCTTTATCAACTTAAATATTATAGTTCTATGATGAGATGTTCGGAACACATATCTTCAAGGTTCCTTGAGAAGTCCCCTTAATATTTATTAGGGGACCTGTGGAATTCTATCATTTCATTTGCACCGCATACATCCTACCCTTCGTATATGTAAATCAATACGGATTCCCAAAGTCCCTTCTCCAGTTATAATATTCTAAACACGATGCCCCGCGTTAAGGCAAACGTAGAAATTTGTCACATGAGCGATGGTTCACCTACGTGTTCCACCGTCTAAATCCCGAATATAATCCTTCGTCGTTCAAATAAAACAGACCTTTATTACTTTAAAGAGAAAAGCTTTAATCCAGCGCAGCCTCCTACGGGAATTTCATATTTCATACGCACACGAATGCGGATTTATCGTGCGAATTTATATCTTACCCTAGTTATCTAAAAGTACGCTTTCGACAGCCAGCTCGCGGCCGCTGAGTTGTAGTTGCGGACTGAGTCTGTATGATTTTATGCCAGCAAAAGTAAAGAAGGTTGACAAATAGGTCGGGCGTGCCGATGTTCACTTTTATTAAAATTAAAACGTTCTGTCTTGACATTAATAAAAGGCTGTAAGGTTGAGAATCGTGTGCAACGTTTAAATTTACAACGGGAACATGAGGGATAAGCTGAACATTTTTATTATCATCGCGCTAGTTTATTGCGTCTCGAGCTTGAGCATTAGAAATAATCTTCACGGCAGGGTGTATTTTTTAGAGCTACGCAAGTGCTGACAATTCCGCAAAGTAGAAAGTCTTCGAGGTAATCTTCAGGACGACTTTTCCGCAGGAATAAAAGCAAAAGAGAGGCGTTTCAATGCAGAATGGGAACATTTAGGGAAGCGAATATTTCTAAATAGAAAGCAAACGATAAATCTGTCGATGGGGTGGGCTGTCCGCGATCGTAACTCTCCACGTACAATTTTAGCGAAAATTTATACGACATGAACTGTAGTTGTCAAACGCTGACGTATGTTGTATTGAGGAATAAATGATAGACATAAAGACGAGGCTGAAGACAACAGGAGCTTGGGTATTGTGGTCACGTACGGTCGCGTCGAGCGCAATCTTCGAGCAAAGAATTACATTTCTCCAAAGCATGGGAAAATCTCGCGTAATTCAATGCATTGCGACGTACACTTGATATTCTAAATGTCTTTGAAAGGTGCTGACATATTGAAATATATTTGCCAAAAATATTCGATGAACAACGGTTTACAAGCTGTACAGAGCAATTTGTATTCAATGAAGATTTCACGAAGTTGGCAGGTGATTTATCTAACTATTGAATGTCAAGTTGTTACGATGTCAGTTTTGTGTAACTAGCATACAAATTACAATATAGTATTGAATAATAGTACCTAAAATAGTAGACATTATTTTTATTTATTATTCTATCATTTGCAAAGTAGTGACTAGTGTGATAAAATATGACATTTAATAAGAAAATTAAATTAGATACAATACAACAAAATTGATAACCCAAAACAGTTGTCACTATGTAACGATGTCTGCTGACAGCTTATTAGATCTTAATCCCTGCGGTACAATCGACCGCATGCGATCAACACAATCATTCCGAATCATCCGAAGCTTAGATCTGAAAATCCCGACTAGTGAGTGTTTGTTTTTGATTTTTGTCTAACGAGACAATGGGGAAATGATGAGCACTGTGCCGAACGTCGCCTCTGGGACCTCACCCCATCCCACCCTCGGGTAGCCCATACGATCCAAATTACACCTTACACGCTAGAACAAAGAATTTAAATTCATTTGCAGCTGTAGGAGTTATGAGTCCTTTCGCAGATGCGATGGTCACATATGGCGTCAAACGGGCTACGGCGAGTGACGGCACGCCACTCGGGGGACCTGTATTGGCCTTTAGTACTCCACAGGACATTCACTATGTCAGTGGACAGAAGCGATTTTTTTGAGATTTCATACAGTATTGGAGTTTTTGCGAGCTTTGATAGCGAGGATCGGATACTGATAGAGTTGATGTTTCCTAGTACAGTTTTTTTGGGATATGGTATGAATCATCACATAGATTGGACTTTTACTGGATGAAATTCCTAGTTTCCGCCCGCAAATGAATCCCAAAAATTGCACCCATGAGGGATTTTAAACCACAACATTGCTTATTCCTGCGGCAACGTTCTACCAACTGAGCTACTATGAATCATTTCATAGTTTTGATATGGAAGTTATGGAACCTTGGATATAATATATATCCAGCGTTGTTCACTTTAATAAGAAGAGGCACGAATCCAAACGGTTGAGTGAGTCCAAAATAGAATTTCATAACTTCGGGTCTCAATCCAATTACTCCAGTCATAACGTAGTCACGCAAAATTCAAATCCGGTACCTCTTAATTTGTATGACACGCCATCCATTACACGTCCAGTTTTATTCTCAGTAACCTTTCGCCTCGTGTTTTCATCACAATGAATACCAAATTCAGTAGCTTTAATTAATAATATAGAACACTTTATTACGCAAGCCGATAACCACATCGTCTACACACCAATCAGACAAATCACTATCGAATTTAATAGAGCATCACTCGCTAAATTAGTAGATTAGCGAATGTGCGCCGAAAACCGATGGGATCCGCTTATGTACCGCTAATTAGACGTCAGTTGTTTACCTTTGTAATGATCGACATCAAAGTGGGATTTGCTGGCTCTCTGCGGGTAGATCGAAGTCAATGCCGGGAACTCAAACTTAGTGATTTATTTACGTTGTGGAGTATTGATCGCCGCTGTATAGCGCTACTACCGTTTGGGGAAATCTGAGAATCGAGGTCAAGTGGATATATCTAATTCTCTCGTGTTTTTGTTGGATTTACAAGATACCTATACTCGTAATATCGTGGATGACAAACCTACTTACTAATTCACGGAAACGCCGTTTGGTTTTCAGATGGCATGAAACGAAGCAACATCAATTATGAGTATAACTCTGGCTTGTTGAGTACACGTGTTGGTTTACTCTTAACAAACGCTGGCTAAGTGATTGCTTCAGGCTGGGAGGATTTAAAGTGATTTAGTATCTTTAACTCGGGTAACATTTACTTTGTAAATTGAAATTGAATTCTTAAGCTATTTTCGTTGCGTTGGTTATAATAGGTTAAGTAAGCAGAAAAAAATTCAGTCACTCGAAAGTTTAGTAAAATTATTTTGACCTAAAAAACTGTCTGATTATTTCAATTCAATTCTCTGAAAATCAACACGAGCAATATAAACTCCGTCCTTACTAATTAAATTTAAGAGAGAACTATTGAATTGCAGTAACAGTACACCGGAGGTAAATTATTGAAGTAATTGTTGGGTCAGATCGGGTCAATTAATCATCGGACGTGGTCGATGCCGCACTCATTAACGATTTATATACCGCCCAAAATACGGTAACATGTTTCAAACGGTTTGGGTTGGCCTCATTTGAGGTCTGCGCGTAAATCCATTTAATTTTGAAACTTGGGTGCTTCTCTTGTTTCACAAAATCTCTATTTTATAAACGGAAGGAATATCAATATGGAA
Source organism: Epirrhoe alternata (assembly GCA_963565295.1). Classification (NCBI taxonomy): domain Eukaryota; kingdom Metazoa; phylum Arthropoda; class Insecta; order Lepidoptera; family Geometridae; genus Epirrhoe; species Epirrhoe alternata. The sequence continues at coordinate 1,183,703 of OY751381.1, read as the reverse complement.
AGATATGAAAAGCTTTTTACAATTTCTTTCAGAAATCTTAAAAGAAAGATTTCATTTTTTAATTTCATTTATTTCATCATACACATAAAAAAATTACAACGTACCCCGTACTAGGCCAAGCCTGTAATTGATTGAAAATAATAATGGAAATAGACAATAATGGATTTATGTTTTAAGCATATTACCATAACGAGCATACTCTAGGAAGAATATCAATGAAAAAAAAATCCTGAGTTACTTTTCGGAAATCTATAGCTCCAAACCAAAAACAAACACAACCAAATCAAAAATTCTTGGGATAAATCGAAAAATGTACTTTATTTAAATTAAAAAAATATCTTTTGACTGATACCTACTGGCCATGTGTAATGTCTGGACCAACTCACGAAAACCATGAAATTAAGTGATTTAGATACTGCGTCTGCCAGGTCCCCATAAAAGTGATAAGTAATGGAGATAAAAAATCATGTATCCTTCCCATAGGACCGGACACTTAAGTGTCAATATCATAATGCTAGCCGACTGGGGGGCGAGCGTTGGCGGTGCGATAATACGACAAAAAAATAAAGAAATCACATCCAGTCTAACAAGACCTATCAGATGCAACGCGACCAGAACTGAGCTGGGACACCGCAGGGTCTAGATAAACTGGCCGGATATGGTAGGCGTTGCAGAGATACAACAATATTTTATACTCTTGCATATTTATGTTTTACCTATTTGGCATACTCGGATGGTAATTATGTGACCTATTTACAGTTACTGTTATGATTTTTACGCAGTTTTTTTTTAACTTTACTGTCATATTTTATTTGTAGTTTGTAGTCTTGTTCTCATAAAAGTGTACCCGACTACCCATATAAATTGCCTCAAAGTAGGTACTTTGACTGATTTGGTCTAAAAGAGTTGCGTTGGGTTATAATTCTGTTTGCTTGAAGTGAAAACTTCTTTAGGCGCGTTCGACATTTTTGAGATGATAAAATCCATCAAACTCGCGAGTCACGAGTCACGTGACTGTTGCGACACCACCTCTCGCTATATCATGATTCCACTTATTAGTCACACCACACATTCTATCGTCAGAATAGTCGAACTGTAAAGAGCTCAGATTCTGCACGACCCCGAGTTCAAATCCCAGTAGGACAGTAACTTTTTGCACTTTATTTTTGTTTTTTTTTTTAAGTTTATAACTGTTACCGAATACCTACTTGTTCAAGTTAATAAGATTTCACAACAAACATTGATATTTTTATCGATTAGTAGCTTGCCCAGCAGTGGGAAAGTATAGGTTAATAAAAAAAAAAAAAAAAAAAGTAGCTCTTGTTAGATATTTTTTTTATGTAGATTACTAAAAAACACTCGAAGCTAAAGTAGTAGATTACAACAAACGCAAAGAAATCATACTGCAGTGAGTTTTAAATAGGTATCTAAATGCACCTCGTAAATATTAGATCAAGCGAGAGTGCACCAGCCACTAAAAGCATACTAAAAAACTTTTGTCTTGTCTTTGGATAAAACAATAAACTGGAATTTATCTCGCAGTTGTCGAGGCGTTTGGCAGTAAACTTTGTAAAGTTATCTTTATGTCTCTATTTCGTCACTTTAAAAATAGACGTCCACATGCTCGATTTTATTGTTTCCAATGCGCTGCATTTTCAAACCTGGCTTCAATACTTCACAATAATCATTCATTTTTCATCACATCCCACTATCCAGTTTGTGAGTTTGTTTAGTTCCATTTTAAGTTCCAGTTTGTTTCCATCACGACTAAACCAGTGAATCGATTTGGATGAAACTTGGAATAGGTGTAGACAGTGACCTGAAATAGCATATAGGCTATTGATAACACACGAGTGAAGCCGCTCGCAGAAGTTCATCATAACTTCTAGAAATCTTTACTTTTGGACGTAAATTATCTTAGGCTCGTTACAGCTCTAGCGGCTGATAAATGATGTAGTTTATCATTGATTAGTATCTTTTCATTAACAAAAGAGTGCCACCAACAAAAAGAAGATGACACAAATCTTTTAAAAGGAGTTTGGTTTATTGAATAGAATTATACCTGATTGAATATTTATTTAAGTTCTTAAGATTAATTTGGTACAAAGGTCATCTTATGGTTAACGTGCCTTATCTTAAATCATATTATGACCTTTATTGAATTACAATACTTACACACAAATGATTGTTTAATAGTCAGCCGTTTGTATCTTATACCATATTGGTGAAAATTATAACAATGTCATTTCAAGCGTTCATGTTTAAAATTAGAATAAAACCAATTTCGTCGCACCTCTGCCGTTCAAGCACTCAAGTGCAGCGTCAAGTAATAAAACAGTAACGCACAAAGAAGCTCCTTATCAAAATGCCACGGGAAATACGATGGCATCGTTGCCCCCGCGGTAACTGTTCGCTGGGGACCTATTCACTCTATATTACCTTCTTTCCGACGAGTCATGTTCGAAATTCGAAATTATGCTCCGCCATCTTTACTCGCGATGACGGATTCAGATTAGTTGTTTGATTTATATCGCTGGTTCCTTACTGGATGATTCTGAGAATGATTTTGTTCTTTAAAACTGATTTATTCGGCTGGTTCTTTGCTGAATCATTATGTTTGTGAATGAATTTGCTTCTCAAATTGTTTGACTTGTATGAAAGGTCGAATTGTTGGCTTACTGAATGATGTTATGGCTATGTTTTGTTTATGCTACATTTAGACAGATAATATTGCAGTAGAAATATTTATTGCTAGAATTTCAAAATAAATTGAAGCTTACAATTAGGTATCTCTAACCTGTAATTTATTTAAAATGTTACCAATCAGACTAAGACATGTTCACCTTCTCCATCCAGGAGTTTGGCTTAAACTAAGACGAATAAGTCTTTCATCATCATCTCAGCCATCTATCGTCCACTGCTGAACATAGGCCTCCCCCATCGATTTCCACAGCGATCGATCTTGTGCAGCCTGCACCCAACGACTTCCAGCAACCTTTTCCAGATTGTAGTCTAACTATTGGGGATAATCTTCTACTGCGATTTCTGGTTTCCATAGCCATTACGCGCGTTGATTTCTCAGTTAAATTCCCCAATCAGCGATCACCTATTGGTTTTGCAACTTCTCAAAATCCCATTAAAACCGTTCTAGGCGAGCCACATCGTTTATACAGCGAACACTTTTTATTTAAACGATGTCGATTGCAAATAATATTTATTCTCCCCCGTTTTAAGTGGCAAAGAGGAACAAAAACACAAACGCAGCCTGAGCAATTGCAGAGCAATTAAATAGTTCAATTAATTTGTTTCAATTGAGCCCGAACTTACCGGCTTTGTCATCGGAGAAATTTTTGCTGCACAGATATTGTTGAAAGGATGCTGGACCACTATTACCCTGATAGACTTTAATAAGTTAACTAAGGTGGACGGATGGGGTAGCTGATGACAGGACATAAGACACTACCTACCTGATTATGTATGTTACATTTTATTGAATAAACATCTATCTATCTATATTCCGGACACTTTGTCCGAATCAACCTTGGTTTTTTTTTGGTTTGGCTTGGTGGGCATGTATCAAATATGTATTTGTACATGCCTCTGACTACCCCCTTAGACATCTTCAAAGGATCTGGAGTATAAATATCTGAGAGAATGTCTACCGCGCCTTGGGGATACAGTCGTGACCCTGTTTACGTTTTTTGGAAACCAAAAATGAAAGAGTGTTAGTAAAAACAATATCTAGTAATTCAGTTTCTATGTAGGTACCTAATTTTTTTTCAACACGAAATTCATGTTCCCTATTGATTTTAACAAGATCAGCATGGTCATACCACTATGAACCCTAAATATCAATAGAATCAGTAAAATCAAAACTTGGAAAATAATGCGGAATTTAGCGGAACTAACAAAAAAGCTATAGCAATTTATCTTTACACGTAGAAACTAGCGCCGCTTCAAAAGGACTTCGTGGCGGGTTCTTTTATGAAGACAGAACATTCGCACAAAAACCTGTATCAAAGACTATTCCAACTAGAAATAAGAAACAAGTAAGAAACCTATAGATCAGGAATAGATAGAATACTCTAACAAGCAGCTAACAAGATACAGTATTACACAACTTCGTAGTATCTTCTAGTAGAGTAAACAACCAGGTCTTTGAGGAAAGTGTGCGTGTCTAAATTCCGAAAAATTTGAATGGGATGAAAAAAAATATTATGAAACAACTTTACAGATTTTTGATAAGCTCATATTTTAACTGATATATGTATATGAGCTTATCAAAAATTTGGATTGTGACGACTAAGGGTTCCGTGGCCGCGCGGTAAGGCACTCCGGCTTTAGGAGGATCGTTGCGGGTTCGAATCCCATCGGAATCCAAAATTTTGATAAGACTTTTCATTTCTTAATGAAATACCAAGTGTTGATTAACACAAAAAAAATACAAAAAAACTATACAGAATTTGCCAAAGAAAACGCTTAAATAGAATAATTGAAAATTGCTTTTATCCTAAGACCGTTTTTCATGAATTTATTTGAAATACGAAAAAATGCCGCTGTAGCGTGTGTCTCTCTTCTAGATCTCTTGTAAAAACAGAAATCGTAGTTGGAATGAGAAAGGATCTTGACTGCCTGACTCAGGTCTTTGTCGATAGTGGACTTTTGAGTTTACCGCTGCAACTACAAGTTAGTGTCGACCTACGCAATTGATAAAGGCATGTAACTCCGATGGGAGGCGTTTGGATTACAAAGTTTTTCTATCTAAAACTTGAACTATAAATCGTCATAGAACTATCGTAACTCGCGAGCACTAGCTTTTATTGAGGACTTTCTGTTTCACGAATTCGTATGAAGGAATCAAGCAAAATAGTACACGAATGGAGCCTTTTAGCCGCACTGATAATACTTTCACCACACTGGTTAGATAAACTAATGACACGACAAGAAGAAACCAAAAACTAAACAGGATCAAGACTATAATTTTTGTAATTTTATAGTGCTAATCCACACTTGGTATTTCATTAAGAAATGAAAAATCTTATCAAAATTTTGAATTCCGACGGGATTCGAACCCGCATCGATCAGACGATCCTCCTAAAGCCGGAGTGCCTTGCCGCTCGGCCACAGAATCCTAGTCATCGCAGCAGAATCCTAGGATCAAGACTGTTTTGTAAACAGTGAAATATAATAAGATTCATGGATCAATAAAGTAAGTAAGTGCGTATGAGTCAGTGGCCAACTCTGGCGACGGAGTTTTAGGCCGCCTTAAGGCCTCCGTCATGGCTTGACGACTTAAATAGCCGGGACCGACAATTTAACGTCAATAACATAGATCAATGACTTTCTAGGGTTTCATGGTAAACCTTAATGGTTTCGCTATATCCGTCCGTTTGTCTTTACTTTCTGTACTTTTGTGTACTACTTTCAATCCAAAGGTTGCCTGGAAGAAATCGCTTTCAGCGATAAGGCCGCCCATTGTACTAAGAACTTGTTATTGTTTTGTTTTTTCATTAATTTTGTGTTTAATAAAGTGTTCATTCATTTATTCTGTCTGTACATACATGGCTCAGAGACCTTTAGTGCTAGAAATCTATAATTTGCCAAAAATATACATATTCAAGCCTAAAAGAGGTAGAATATTTTTTTGTGTAATTTCCTATGCAAGAAAATGGTGTCAAGATATGGCCCTTTTGAGTGATTTTAAGGATACGCCTAATGTAATCAAGACCTGCCGACCTAAAGATCGTAGGTTCGAATCCTGGTGCACCTAGCAGTTGTTTCAAATATATCTTGTTACATGTGGCTTGCGGTCGCTCGCGTCCATTTGCGGCTTATGCAAATGTTGTGTCTAGCACTGGTGTTTCACGTCATCGCTTGCGAATACGTTACGAAAACAGTCATCATCATCATCAGCCTATAGCAGTCCACTGCTGGACATAGGCCTCCCTTAATGAGCGCCATTGCGCCCTGTCCTCATCTCGACGCATCCAGCAACCTTTCGCAGATCGTCACTCCACCTGGCCGGAGGACGTCCCATACTACGTTCGCTGAGTCGCGGTCTCCACTCAAGAGCTCGTTTACCCCAGCGGTTATCGGTTCTTCGGCAGGTATGGCCAGCCCACTGCCACTTCAGCTTGCTAATTCTCTGAGCTATGTCGACAACTTTGGTTCTATGATGGATAGTCTCATTGGGGATTCTATCCATTTATGAAACGATTAGGTACATCTATTTATAAAAACAGTAAATTATTTGAATGGATACAGAAGTTCTAGAAAACATAGTTATAGAAAACATTAAAAGTTTCGCTACAGAATCTATTGCCTCAGTAACTAATGTCCTTAGTATCACCACTTACGGGCGTGACACAGTTATAATTAATTGAATAACTATAAACATGTTTAATGTTACCTTTACGAGGGACCTTGCGCCAACCTTGGTCTATATAGAGCATCAATATTCATTAAACTAAATCCTTCGGTTTATAGGTTGGGAGTAATGAGGCTTGGTGACGTGAAAACTCAGCCGCATACTCAAACCCAAAATCTTACTGATACGAGTATTACAAAACAGGCAACTCTGAGTTGTCGGTGGAGTAGCTGAACTAGCTTGAACATGAAATACACATCCTATGACTTTTGTCTATGATTTACTAGGCAATGCCAACAGCATACAAAATTAACATGTGTACACAATGGCAAGTTTGTATGTTTGTATTTGAATAAAAGAACCTAATTTATGTTCAGATGAAACTTGAAAATGTGGATCGTGGTGTGAAATATAACATTCAAAATGTTGATATCACGCAAGCGAATCTGCATGCGGAAGCAAGTTGATAATAAAATGTATTTTTAATGATAGGCATATAATGGCGTCGATTCTGTTGTTCACTGACTAAACTTAATTAAAACTAAAACTGGCACGTTCTTATTTTGTTCTCACTAAAGACGAAAATGGCATGTCGTTGAAAGTGACATAACTAAAAGTATAATCAAAATGGCGCCTCTGAGCTACTTTAGCAGCCGTTTTACACGGCAGGCAAAATGGTCTTGACTAAATCTACCCATAAATACTTTTACATTTTTACTAAAATTAAAAAAATTTAAGAATGCCACTGTAATAGTCATTCCATTTTGGACTTTATCGTTAACGAAATAAGAGCGAAGCATTTTAGTTAAGTTAACTTTAGTCAGTGAACAACAGAATCGGGGCCAATGGATCACTGTATTTAAAAGTTGCAGTAGGCATTGACATACAACTCATTTGAGATCCTGTGTAGATAACTTAATATCTAAAGGGGAAGACGAATTTTTGAAATGCGCATACCAAAAATTGCAACCATGCTGGACTTTAAACCCGCTTACCGATCCGTGATAACGCTATTTCCAACTAAGCCAATGGGCAGTTGATGCTAAGACGCTAAAAAAGTAAATCGTAAACAGGGTCACGACTGTATCCCCCCGCGCGGTAGACAAGACATTCTCTCAGATCTTTTATATTCTAGATCCTTTGAAGTGGTCTAAGGTAGTCAGAGGCATGTACAAATCCATATTTGATACATGCCCACATCTTGCAGACGTTAGTATTCCATACGTGACAGGTTGCAAGCCCGTCGCCGCCTATAAGAATAACTAACTTCCTCACGATGTTTTCCTTCACCGTTCAGAGCTCGTGTTAAAGCGCATATACATTTTACGAAACGCAAAATCCATTGATGCACGGCCGGGATTCGATCCCACGATCATCAGATTGAAAGTCAAAGTACAACCCCATTTGGCCAACTTGACTAAAAAAGTAATACTAGATATACATAGGGGGTATAACTACATGAAAACAGTCTGAGTGAGTGCGGTGTTGCATTTCTTGCCCGTGAACTTGTATCGAGTTCACTATCCATTTAGGCAATAGTCTAGCCCTAACTATTATCACCGAAGCGTCTTAATAAGTAACAAGCTAATTAGTTTCAATAAATTAGTAGAGCTTTATTGGCTAATCCAGTCTTCACAAATTAATCCAACTTACAAAATTAAACGAAAGCCGAAGCCCTAATCAAATCCACTTAAGTCGCAGTCTCTAAGGAAACGGCACAACTTTAAGACTACCGTAACGCTATAGTTTAAGTTTCGTCGAAGTGAAAATTAGTTTATTTATTGAAATCACTTTGGATTGTTTAGAATCGTAATTTTGCGATTTTCATACATTTTAAATACATTCAACACAACTTTAAGACTACCGTAATGCTATAGTTTGAGTTTTGTCGAAGTGAAAATTAGTTTATTCATTGAAATCACTTTGGATTGTTTAGAATCGTCATTTTTCAATTTTCATACATTTTTAATACATTTTAAAAACGAGTTGGAGCATAATTCAGTCGCAAGCTTTTTCGTTTCTTTTTAAGTTTAAGTTTAAACGGGCTTGTAATTGGTATCACCCACTGATGGATACTACACTTGTTTTATAAATAAATAAATAATGCTGGACTTTTCATAACATCATCTAGCCACAAAGTAAGCAGAGCTTGTGTTATGGGTACTAGATGACTGATATACTACTTATATACTTTTTGTTTGTAAATACATAGATACATAGAAAACACTCAGACCCGAGATAAATATTTTCAAATCATACAAACATTTGTCCCGCGGCGGGGATCGAACCCGCAATCTTCTGCGTCGCAAGCGGGCCTTCGCCCACTGTGCTACTGTCAGGTGGTTATGCCAGGCTTGTCTAGCTTATGCCTCTGGCGTTCAAAAATTCTTTACTTCAACTATGTCAAGCAAAAGGTTATACATACATGCTTTATATTTTATCATGGACAGTTTATCACAGTACCGTTTTTACGGAAATGCACCTCGCATCACTCGTGTTGCCAACTATTCAAGTTTTCCTTTGATTAAGCAGACGACAAAGATTTCGTGATTAAAATTTCTGGGAAGGAAAATTGTGGTCGCAGCGAGTTTCATGTTGCTTTGTAATGGGAAGCTTTTAGCTTATATTTATGGTTTTGGGGAAATGTTCAAAGATATTGTGTAACTTGGGTTTTAATGTTTTGATTATTTCTAAAATATATTTTTTAAATACCATAGAATTTGACGTAAAGGATGACATGAGTAAGAAAGGAGTGAGTGTAGAGATGACGGCTCATAGAGGAGAATGGAAGAAGAACACATGTTGTACCGACCCCACGTAATGTGGGACAAGGGCAGGAAGATGATGACCATAGAATTTGACGTAAAGGATGTCATGAGTAAGAAAGGAGTGAGTGTAGAGATGACGGTTGATAGAGGAGAATGAAAGAAGAACACATGTTGTACCGACCCCACGTAATGTGGGACAAGGGCAGGAAGATGATGACCATAGAATTTGACGTAAAGGATGACATGAGTAAGAAAGGAGTGAGTGTAGAGATGACGGTTGATAGAGGAGAATGGAAGAAGAACACATGTTGTACCGACCCTACAAAATGTGGGACAAGGGCAGGAAGATGATGACCATAGAATTTGACGTAAAGGATGTCATGAGTAAGAAAGGAGTGAGTGTAGAGATGACGGCTCATAGAGGAGAATGGAAGAAGAACACATGTTGTACCGACCCCACGTAATGTGGGACAAGGGCAGGAAGATGATGACCATAGAATTTGACGTAAAGGATGTCATGAGTAAGAAAGGAGTGAGTGTAGAGATGACGGTTGATAGAGGAGAATGTTGTACCGACCCTACATAATGTGGGACAAGGGCAGGAAGATGATGACCATAGAATTTGACGATCTCTGTGGGTCAAAGCCCGCTTGGGACGCAGAACATTGCGGGTTTGATCCCCGCCGTGGGATAAATGTTTGTATGATCTGCAAATATTTATCTCGGGTCTGGGTGTATCTATGTATAATAATTATGTACTATGTATTTACAAACAAAAAGTGTTTATATAGTATATCAGTTACCTGATTCACATAGTACAAGCTTTGCTTAGTTTGGGGCTAGATGACGCTGTGGTGCGAATTGACCACTGACCAGCATTATTTATTTATGCAACTGTTTTCGGTGACATTGGTTATGATCATGATTGGATTCTAAAAGTCAAGCACGTTATCTTACAAGCACCAGCATCAAAAGAATTGATATCTAGAGAGTTGTTTTCTGTACCTAAATACTTGATGTAAATACTTTATTGAGTAAAATACTTCGCTCCACGACTCTGGTTAAAGCTCATTGATATCAACAAGAAGCTTACTGACCTTATTATAAAATACGAACTCATATTACTTACTTAGCATTCAATAATAGACAAGGCAAGGTAATCGGAGCTAAGTGCTGCCATTATTATTTCTATTATTAGAAAGTCGAACGACAAAGAAATGGCAACCCCATTTAATAAAATCTAAATACGGTATGACGAGCTCTGAGAATGCCGTAAAAGCATATTCTTGGAAATATTGCTCGCAACTTTTCTTATTTTCTAAAAATATATCAGATGTTGAATTTATTTGTAACAGAAACCTCCGAAAAACTATAACCAAAAGGTAGGGTAGGATATAATAGCACATAAATACAAGCCGAATGCCATATCCATATTTCTTCGCTCGCTGATTAGATATGAGGAATAATATTTTGCGGGAAAAATAATATCCTGATTTATTCTTTAAGGGCAGATAACGGGAGATGTGGCCATAATGGTCGAAACCGGCCGGAACCTCCCGAAGTTGCCCGAGTTAGGCCGAAGTGGGCTTCATAGCTATTTTTACATATTACATTCAGGGGAAGCATTAAATTACGGGGGATTTTTTCGGGGAGTTATGAAAGACCATATTTTGTGGAGGTGCGCCGAATGGGAACGACTCCTGCTTTCAGAAGGCGTGAAAAAATGGTATAATTATATGTTTTATGTGGCTTTCTTTTTTATTGGGGTACCATTTTACCCTGGTCTTGCAAAGGCTTTAAAATTGAAGCTGAAAGGATGCGTGGGGCATTTTATGGGTCATTTTAGGATGCTTTAATATTTAGGCACTAGCCATATTGTAATTTATGTTAAAACACGACCTCCGCCATTTTGGAAATTTCGTCTGTAAATTATTCAACTCTACATTTTTCATGCAACTAATTTACTTAATTTGCTTGGGTAATTTATACCTAATGCTTACTTTGGGTACTTTGTTCTAATTGTGCCGTGCGTAAGTGGGTTCACTATTACTGGTAAATTCGTATAGCATACAAGCGAGTACAAGGTGCTTGTACATACAAGGGGTCTGTAAGAATATAAGCAGTGTAAGGTGGGTAGTCAATGTATGTACCTTCACCGTAAGATCATCCCCGATGATGCAACTGTAATGAAAAATAATAATTAATAAAATATCACAAAAAAACAAATTAATTTAAGTTACTTTTTTTGTCTTTTACCTATGCTGTCCCACTGCTGGGCTAGGTCTCCCCCAACTCTATCCGTCTCTCTCCTTTGATAGGTTCCACCACCCACTATCAATTGAGTCTAGGTCGTCTCTCCAGCACTTCCTTGGCCGTTACTTATACAAATGAAAATAAAAAACAATTTCAAATAAATAGTTTTATAATTTTTTATAGTGATAATCCACACTTTTGATCCACACAGATTTGGATGCCGACAACTAAGGTTCTGTGGCCGAGCGGTAAGGCACTCTGGCTTTAGGAGGATCGTCTGATCGATGCGGGTTCGAATCCCGTCGGAATACAAAATTTTGTTAAGACTTTTCATTTCTTAATTAATTAGTTTTTAAAACTTATCACTCTGATTTAATTTCGAAATTAATCGGTGTCATACTTTTATTTATTTTTATTTATTCTATTCTCATAGACTAAAACTCTAATCTATTAGAAAAAAAAAATCTAAAAAAAAAACATGATACCGTTAAGGTGATTTTGAATGTGAAAAGGACTTCGGACCAAGCAGGACTTCGGACGGACAAACTATTTATTAATCAAGTTAGCAGACGAACTTGTTGAAATGCAAAGTAGATTGTTTTTACTCGTTGTAATCAAACTTAAGGCACTTTGCTCTGCTTCAGCTGTTCATCATCATCATCACCGTTTTATGTAGGATGGACCTGTAAAGATTACCATGACTTTCTTTCCGCATATTAATATTCTCAGTCCACGGAAAATTAAGTCAAATTCGACTCATGATATTTTATAGTGAATAAATAACTGAGTAATTATGTAAATGGTAGATTTTATTAGCGTTGACTTTGACAGAAAGAATTGGTACTTGGAAGTCATCAAACTCATTATTTTATTTTGCATCATTCGTTCAACTACAAACAAACAAATCTTTCCTCTTTATAGAATTAGTGTAGATTCATTATTAAATATTTATTATTATAAATCTCTCTGTATTTACGTCTGTCTGTGTTTTCACGCTCAAACTGCTTATTCAAGTAAGTATAGATTGTACCTACGTTGGAAAAAAATACATTGCCGACTTAAAAAAATAATGGAGTGGGTGAAATAAGCGATGAAAGTCTGTAAGTCGGGATCGCAAAATTCAATGTGGACGAACAGCTAGTAATAATTATAAAGCTAATCTTAGACATCAAAGTTTCAAACAAACAAGATCAGTATAAAATTAGGTATCTCTGGCCCTTAAGTAAATTTTCAGAGCTTTTAGAAATTTTATTATCATGGACTAAGTTTGTGGAATGAGTTTTTTTACAGTTTAAAGTTGGTTCTCATGAGACTTTTATAATTATATCTCCACTTAATAATAAAAGTTATGATAAAACTAGTGGAAGCCCTGACTTTGTCCGAGAGTTTTTATAATACAAACATTACCTTCCGCGTCTTTAAGGAGTATTTTAGAGATTTCTATTACAAACAACGTGATGTTAAGCGATGGACTTGCAACCTGACACTTGGAATGCTAACGACTCGGACACAATATAATATTCACGCGTATGAACTGACCTATTCAATTTTTTTACTGACGATTCGGACTCCCATCGAAATATTGAAGATTTAATCTGTTTTAGTCATGTGGGTTAGGTTGGGCATGTGCTCTTAGAGTATTATGATAGATAGATACAACTTTTTTGGCACAGATACACAGACACACTTAATAATAAAACAAACAAAAACATAGACAGGTACTTAAACTAACACAAGATAAAACTGCATAACTAACCTAAAGCATAAAAAAGAAAAACACAAAACAGTTATAGGTAGGTGCAAGGTCTGTGATTTGGTGTGCCAAATAGGACCAGTCTTAGCTTTTTTGTTACTCTGTACCTATCGCTAGGTGCAGAGCAACGCTGGTTTTCAGACTGGGCCTGGGAGTATTCAAAAGATTCAAGTGACTTTTCAAGAATTTGGGGACAGTCATGAACTGTTTGTCGTCTGTACTAGACAAAGCGATATAGTCATGACAATACATAAAATTCGGCGCGCTGTGACGAATACATAATACATAATGGGTCTCACGACCTCGTGGTGACCGTGACTGTTCATTGGAACCGACTGTTCGGATGTAATTGGGTTTGGGTATCGACGATTGAATTACAGCATTTTATATCAACCTCAACATCGGTTTATATCGTTCATCTTACTGTTGATCATGACTACGCTATGTATTGTTAGAATAGAGTAGAATGACATTTTAGTAGGTAAAAGGTAAAATTTTTGATTCTACCTAAATTAAACCACAAATGTTATTTTAAGTGTCTAGCTATCCGTCGCGGTGTTACCCGCGGTCCCTCGGGAAAACTTCACTTTCCCGGGACAAAAAATATAACCTATGTTCATCAGGGATAATGTAGGATTCTAATGGTGAAAGATTTTTTCAAATCGGTCCAGTAGTGTCGGAGCCTATTCATTTCAAACAAACAAATCTTCCCTCTTTATAATATTAGTAATAAGTATATTAGTGTGGAATAGGTGGGTAAGTAGGATAGAATAATGGGCAGAGACCAGTTTCCTTTGCAACAATCCATTTAAATTTTAAATACAGATAATGCAAGTCCACTTAAAAACAGTCCACAAAAGTCCACAGGTAATATCCAAAGTAACTCGTAAGGCAAACGAGATCTAAAACTGCCCAAGACGAATACATTTACAATTCCAAGCGCGTTCTACCATCCGCATTCTTCCCCTCTCTTTCCCGCATCAGCGGCTGGTATATATCTGTCTTTGTTTAATGCATGCAGGAGCCGATTTTCAGGGTTGTCGCTTTGTTTCCCACGATGGGTACTGATTTTACATTCGACCGTCTTGATCGAGTTCCTTCGAATTTTCACTGGTGGGAATATATTTATGCGGTGATATATTTTTGTAGATCTTTCGATGTAACGAAAGGGCATTGCACTTTTAGAGAGACGTATTTATTCTATAGTCTGTCTCATACAAAGTTGGGTACTTCGAATGTTGCCATGTGTTAAAATGCAAATGTCGAACGCGCCAAATCGAACTTTGATTTCATTCTGTCAATTCTAGCTCTGAAATAATTGCATTTAGAACTCTAGCCAATGTGCACAGTGAAATACTCGTATAATCCGCAGTTATGGAAAAATTATGAATGTCAAAAAAAATCCTTTATCTATCACATTTTGTTACAATAGTAATTTAAAAAATGTTTGCTATACGAGTATTACATTGAAGTCGAGTCAAAGATAGACTAGACTAAACGACGTTCACACAATTTAATTCGACCTCTGTGGTACAGTGGGCCTGCTTGATACGCAAGAAGTGCTAGTTTTCTATGCATAAATGTATAGAAATTAATAACTAATTTCACAACAAAATCGTATTTGGTTAGTAAAAGCAGGTAAGTCCCTAAATAGCTTAGGTTCCGTATTCAACAATGTCGTCTCATGTTCTCTCATAACTCATTCATAGGACATTGAAACATTTCAATTATCCAATGTCCTAGTTCTGCATTCGGATGTACAGACATTTGCAATTGAAATTAGATCGTTTCGCGATGGGTAGGATCAAGTTAATGGTTTTGTTGTATAAAAATATATAAACTTATCGCCAAACCTGTACTTGACAATATAAACATACTATTTAGTGTGTATTATAGTAAATTACTCACTTATATAACTATAACTGCAGTCATCCCCATTTTGTTGCGACTCACCTGCAAAGAAAAAAAAATATACAATTAGTAAATATTTTTATAGTTCTCTACATATTCGCCGATGATATACGAATGCCGACGGTGACGAATGTATAGAGGGCCTCATCGCTTGTATTCGCCTGTCATCTTCTATCCAAATAAAAGTTCGGCAAATAGTTCGGCGAATGTGTAGAGTGGCTGTTAGACGTATTTTGACCACAGATTGTATGCAAAAAATGACACTAAATAAGGTGATCAATAAAACTAAAAGAAGCTAGCTACACCGGTGAACCGGTGCCGACTTCCTGCTTTCCAAGTCCAAGTTTCTACAGGTCGTAAACCTTATCCCATTAAGTAGTCAAACAAAAAGGATGCAAAGCGTGACAGAAATAAAAAACCTTATGAAAGAGTCCATTCATGTCCCAAAACAACAAGTCGTGACGTCACGCAGACAATAAGGACATATTTAGACATGTCCCATTTAAAAAGGGCCAGATGTTTCTAATAAACAGCGGGGAATATGGGCACGTAACAATTTTAAAACGCATTTGCTGATGAGAAACACCCAGAAGGTCTTATACATTTTTTAAACAAAGGAGTTTCTTCTCCTATTTATTCATATGGCACTGGTAAATTCGCGCGCTATTCTGACAGACGACAGTTGGAAATGTCAAATGTCCCGCGCTTCACAAGCGCACGCACGTGATCCCCGTTCGTCACACGACATTAGATTTGAATCTGAAACTCCCAAGGCTGGCGGCGTTTAAGTCAGAGACAAACAAAAAACATATTTTTGATCGTTTGAAAAGTATCATCCGGTAGCCTATTCACTAGGAAATCCACA
Organism: Epirrhoe alternata; assembly: GCA_963565295.1. Lineage (NCBI taxonomy): Eukaryota > Metazoa > Arthropoda > Insecta > Lepidoptera > Geometridae > Epirrhoe > Epirrhoe alternata. Next base: position 1,167,786 of record OY751381.1, on the reverse strand, counting down.
AAAGTATCCAATATCAAAAGGTGAAGCCATTTTTGCCAGAGCAGGCCGAATTCTTCACCATAATGACGTAACTCTATACTTTATAGTCGTCGAGAATTTAATTTGGGCCCTTTATATTTTTGACCACGGGTCTCGGTTCTTTATCACGGATATTGCGGGCACTCACGTACGCATATTAGAGGACCTCTTAAAAGTCGTAAAGAGGTCAGATAAGGTCAGCTCACGCATTTACGACCTCTTTGAACTCCTTTTATTCCTTACGATTGATGTCTTTGATATTTTTGGGTTTTATAGCGATTGGTTATGACCTTTCTTCCACAGAACAAGACAAGTGTGCAATTAAATTGTTACCCAAAGGTCATAGGGAATTAAAGACTGGTCTTGTACGGTTCAAATTACTGCTTAGGTGGCTGAAGCTGATTCTGGTCTCACCGCTAACAGAGCCTTGTCGAAAAACGTCTTTAATGCTTGTCTCAAATGCTCCTATTTCAAACATACATTACTAATCGCATTTCGCAAATCCCACTTCCTAACCTGTCGATCAGGGCATCAGGAGAGGCTATACAAAACTACCCCCTTTTGATAGTTAATTAAACGTCGGGGGAAATATTCCCGTCATTAGGAAAGCTCGGGCGAGGCAGCCGCGGCCGGAAGCATCGTCGCCGTCCCCTCACCCCCCACGGCAACCCTTGAGACTGGCTACCAAGAGTTCTCGCTAGACCTGCTATCCAGCAAAACAGGATCACTTTATAACATAAAGACTTAATTTTTTTTTAAGTGTTTTAAATGGTTTGAATCCCGTCGGAATCGAAAATTTTGATAAGAATTTTCATTTCTCTAGGTGGACTTTATCTCTGGTCAGTCTTTAAAAAAGTTAATCCTTAAAAAGGCAACCAAAGTAAGAATAAATTAATGGTTCCAAGTTTTTCTTTTGAGACCACTAAATTTTCATGATCAATTAAATGCAAAATTTGAGAATGATCTCTTTACCAATGTGTTCAAGTTAAATTATCAGATGACTTGATACTTTCTCGTCAAATAAGTGTAATAAAGATTTGAGAATATGACTGTACCCTTGCGTAGTTCGTACCATTCGTTTCTTTCGAGAAGATTTCGATTCAAACCCATCATGGAGTACATCGAGTCACTATAGTACTTAAGGAGGCCTCCGTCGCGTGCTAAACAATATTTCATTAGAATTCGAATTTAGTGCTTGTAGAAATTCGTGATGTTTCGAGCATTCTCCAATTGGTAAATGTGCCGTGAACAGTACAGCTGAACAGCCGAAACAGGAAATTTAGTGGTTGGATGTTATTGAATGTTGTAGGACTACCCTTACTTCTGTCTGAAAATGGATCCGACGTTCGCATAACTTCATTTTGATCATAAAGAAACATGTTTTTACTGTTTTAGATAATGTGGTGTTTTAGATAACAAATCTTGTGGCTACTAAATTCAGTACTATCAATGGTCTTATCGGTTTTAATCAAGGACCGGAAAGTATAGAGAGGGATGTATACAACAGTGGGTACAAACGGACTCAAGGACCATAAAAACGTTGCTATTTTTTGGCACGTTTTTTTTCTGAGTCGATGTCATTTAGTGTCCGAGCAAGCGTCGAACTTACTATGACTTTTAGCAACCGATGAGAGTTTACTCGTTAAAATGGTAGCACGTTTATCTAGAATGCTAAAATGTCGTTACAAGAAAAAACCGGCACGAATCATTACATCCCGTTTTTCTATTCATTGTTTCAAAACCTCATTCTCATCCAATTGTTTGAGACTCGGAATTCGTCCCATTATCAGAATGGTTTGTGGGTGCTGCTCCGTGGTTCTGCGATCGTGCGTGACGCGTTGCCAGGGAAATGTGGCTTTGGTATCCACATTGACAACAATAACCCAATATTTCGTTGGAACATTGAGGTTTCATTCATTAACTATAGTGACCTAAATTAGCGAGCTTGTATGAATGTAATGAGATATGAGGCGAAAAATGTGAGTAAAAATCCGTGAATTCTAAATGTTTTAAATGATTTATGTTTTAAGTACCTACCAACCCAAGAGTGGGTGATAACAGAATACTAACGCCACTTAACATGATACTTTGACGAGCCTCAATTTTCTTTGACTGGCTCCCCACTGTAGCTTGATTTTTAGTTCACCTAAAAGAATGCTAGGCCCCAAACCGTGTTTGTTGCCCTGATTCTTCATGGTATTGGTCGCGAAAGAACAGGAGTAAAATTAGTTCTAAGACTATTCTAAGTGGTCCTACGCTTAAAGTAAGTATTTGGAGCCTACTGCCAGTGAAACCGTGTTTGTTACTTTGATACTTCTTCTTCTTTACGTGTCACCAGTTCTTTCGAACCAGTGTGATACAAGGATTATAAGTACGCCAAAGAGGCTCCTTTCGTGCACTTGATTCATTTTTTCGAAGTTTTTAGGTTCTACAACATGCCGGTTTCCGCACGATGTTTTGATACTTCTGCTAAGACCATTCTCTTCAGCTAAGCGATTTCAATTAAATATGAAACGAATTGTTGCACACTACCCCTTCTTTACTTGCTCCAAAAGAAAATCAAAATGAATGGGACTCAAATATAGGATGAGCTCAATACCGATGATACGGGTGTATTGAATATTCGAGAGGCCCCACTCAGCTTTGTCTCGTAAATAATGAGGAGCTTCTAATTGCATAAAAAAATTGATTGACAAGATTGGCTCGTTTATTTTAATCATAATTTTATAACCATATACTTAATGAGCCCTAGATAAATGGGAAGATGAATATAGATCATGGTAGAGAAGCAAAGTCAAAGTCAAAAAGCATTTATTCAGTTAGACCGCTGGGATCACTTAGAATCGTCTTAAAGCTAGGTGCTCATGTTCCTTCGAGTCCAAAACCGTGAAGAACCAGCAATTAGCTAATGCCATTAGCTACAAAGACGTTTTATTTGTAGCACAACCGCAAAATAAAATCGATTCAAAGTTACGTATTCGGTGGCGACATGATTTTCATTTTAAAACTTCTGAACATCATTTTAACAAAGAAATCTTCGGTTATTGGGTTGCTTTAATCTGCGAAACTTTTGAATACTTTCAAAGTATCTAATCTTGTCTGAAACCGTCTTAAGTTCGCGCTTTTTTGAAATGTGACTCCGGCAAAATAAATGTACGAAGACGATTTTGGACGAAACTTGGTACTTTTTGTACAATCAGAGTTTCTTTTTCAATAAAATTATTACAGATGGAATGAAGTAGTAAATTTTTGTGGTAGGTAATTTGCTACCTTCATATTTTTAGGTACCTATTCGATTCGACAGAGTCAGAAATTCCATTCTTCGGGCAAAGATCGGGATTGCAGATGTTGATGAAAAGACTGCAAAGTTAAATTGGAGCTGGGCGGGACACGTGACTCGTGTGGATAGCGAGAGTGGGCAGGAATTATCACGCCATGGGTACCTGCAGATGGGCGACGAAGCCGGGGCAGGCCGAGAAAACGTTAACGTGATGACTTTGATGCTTTCCAAGAAGGCTGGTGGGACGTGGCTGGGTATAGAGACATATGAAAACCAATGGAGACCTTTGCCCAGCAGTGGGAAAGTATAGGTTAGGTAAAAACAATCGATACAAATTCTGTACAGTTTTCATCATCGCTAAGTTTTTTAACCGTGGCTACAGCTTGGACTGCCGGTCTGCCTGGATTTCTAAGACCATCGCGGCCAATGGACACCTCTGTCTATAGTATTTCCACCTAGCCGAGTATCCAACTGGTATTTCGTCCAAAATAACATTGTTCAAATCCGGACTTTATATTCATTGCCTACAATAATTCAGATGAGACCAATATCTACATAATCCACCGATCCTATACACACAGCCGAAATCCTTAGTACGAGGTCCAAAGAAAATAAACCGAGCCAAATCTAGAGAAAACTCTGTTAAAACCTCGAATAACATTGTTTTGGGAGCGATGTACTAAAAACAAATCACGATTTCACTTCAACTTTGTGGAGATTCGAACGGGTTACATTAAGTTTGTACGAGCTAGTGGCAAACTCGTACATATTTATGGGCATAAAAAATTATGGAAGACAATATCACTTCATTCTACTTGAAGTTTTGAAGACGGTTGCGTAAATATACGATTCACACCTGTCCGTGTGAACAAGCCTTAATGTATAAACTACTCCTTGAGTTTCAGCCACTATTTTTTCGCGCCCGTTAAAGGCATGAAAACTTTGAAATATTGCCTCAACGCGTGCAAATTTCGCTCTTAGCTTCAGCGTGCGTCTGTCAACGCAAAACGAGTTTTACCGCTACCGAATAAGGTGTGGTTTCGCTTATAGATTTCGCAAATGAGACTGGCGCCGAATACAAGTTACATACGGTTGCCTTAACAAAAATAACGAACGTCGAGACGGCTGTTGCAATCACTAGCCATGAATAGACCATAGACTATACGTGAAGGATCTTTTGAGCTTTTTCAAAGGGGTCGAGAACCGTTTCAGCGGTTAATTATGCGATGAAGAATGTTAGTCCGGAGTTTGAGTCTTGGATTCGTGGTTTCCTTACTATTTTTCAGTGTTTGACGGCTTTGAAATTACTTTCGTTGGTACATTTTTGCTTTTAATCTAATCTGTGAGTAAGAAAGATTCGCTAACGTATATTTTTACGTATTGATTGAATTTATGTCTAGTCTATTACTGATAATGTCTCTGATATTTTTAAAACGATCTCTCCCTTAGATATCTTCATAGCACTTGTAATTTACAGTCAGCGTCACCAACTGATACATAAATTCCCAGCCAAGATATAAATTTTTGTATAGAATTTTCATTTATTTGAGTCGTTCCGGCATAAAAATGTAAAAATTTATCTTTACTTTACCAGGGATTACCAATTGGTGACGTTGACTGTACATTAAGACCTTAAAAAATGTCTACCGAACCTTGAGATTGCAGTCGAGATTATGCTTTTTTGTTTATTTCAGTAAAACTTGGATTTAGTTTGTCATCAGTTTACGAACACTTGTTTTTCATTCGAAAGATATGAAAGAAAAACAAAGCAAAAAAACTTCCGAGCTTGAAAGACCAATGGCTGCATCCTTCATACTGCATTGCAGACTGCGACAAAGAGCAATTCTGATACATTAGGAGAAACGTATCGTCTGAATCGTAAATGAGGCCATGAAATGTGCGTTCGGAGAGCCATAAAATGAGGAATTAATGCCCACTCTGAGCCAATAGCAAACACCAATAACTGACGCCAACATCAATAATTCTTGTATTTTTGGCGGCTGATTTTATTATTGTATCATTTTAGGTTGTACATGGAATTGACGTAATGAGCTTTACATGCGATATGAAAAAAACGTGTGTTATCGCACGATCAGCAAAATAATAATAATAACAAACAGTTATAGTACCATAGTTTTTATTATAGGCCCCTAAATAAATTCTTACTTAGCTTTGACGTAGTAGGGTAAAATATCTAGATAACAAAATAATATTCATGTTTCGTTTATGCTTATTGGGCCCGTCCATAGACTTAGGGTGTACCGAAAAAATTATACAGTATATGGGCCCTACCTACAATGAGTTTATTAGTATATGGGCTTTATAATAAGTAAATTATTATTAGTTCATTCTTTGGGTTTTTTTTAATTGTTAAAAGTTTTTGATTAAAAACATATTTACCTACACCTATGACAATAACAATAGAATCAGTCAATCTGTAACTATCCTAGTACTAGGACAACTTATCTAATTGTATAGCCTGAAACAAACAAACCTAATATTATTTAAAAAATGCCAGTTTCAGGTTCCGCCAACTTAATGCCCTGACTCCACTGACGTGATGGCCCACATTCGATCTGGCCGGTCACTGAGCCTTTGTACGTTGCACAATGGCCAATACACGATAGACGCACAAATATTGTTCGTTTAATAGGCCAATGCTTTTACCGTAGTAGGCTTACATTTTAAGCTGATAAAAAAATACAAGTGAATTTAATCGTACCAGATTTTTTGAAAATAACCATATAGATACCTACGTAAAATAAAGTCAAATTAAAAAGCAGTAGCACTCCAGTGCCGGCAGAAGTGACAACTTGAACGGTTCTAAACATGAAATAACCCAGTGTCGGTGAGCAGTCACGTGACCTTTTCGAGGCGAATCTGAGATATTTTTCTCATCTCAAAACTGTCAAACGCGCCTAAAGAAGTATTCACTACAAAAATCAAACATTAAATTAGATTGCATACCTACTAAAACCTACTTAAAAATTATAAAGTCGAACTTTATAATTTTTAACACATCTTTCCAATAGTCATTCTGTTCACGCGATTACTATGCATATTGATTATTTATAATAGAGTAAATACAGTCCCAAAAGCAAATAAAGCTTTGAAAATATACCATCGTACAGAACCCCATACATCACCTCGCTTCACCTGCACATTATTACTTGCACAAACTGCCGCGCACCAACTTTTATAACAGCAATAAATCCAGTTACACACCAGTTATAACTGGATTTGCCCGGTCATTTCTAGTTTAATCGGGAAAAATACCTACTGCTGAGAGGTATGTAAGTTTTATAGCTCGTAAAATACGCTGTTTTGTTCTGTAGAGCAATTTTTTATTGTTTATCGATATGTCTCTGTTTTATATCATATAAATTATTATAAATGTTTTAAATATAAATGAAATCAAGTTGCAATTTTATTTTCAAAAGGATGGTAAAACTTACATCGGATAAAAACATTGTATTGAAGGGTAGATAACACTTTAATCAAAGCAACACGATCTCATAATGATCACCTTGGCATTGAACGTGTTAACTCATTGGTATAATACTTTCTATTAGAACGTTTTTTTACGGAGGGCCTAATACTAGTGGACTATGAGGCCGTTTTAGTGTTACCGGACTATGGCGGGCACTGAAGGTGCCGAGGCGCCTAGAGAAATGATTATATTGAAATAATATACGTATGTTATTAATATATTTACGTATGTTTTATAAAAACATCCAAATTAAAAAAAAAGCATTTGTTCAGTCAAAAAGTCAAAATCAAAAATCATTTATTCAGTAGGACCACAGGGATCACTTAGAATAGTCTTAAAACTAATTTTACTCTTGTTCTTTCGCGACCAATACCGTGAAGAATCAGGGCAACAAACACGGTCTGGGGCCTATCATTTTATTAGGTGATCCATGGAGTAGGTTGAAGAGGAAAAAATCACTGTCATATTGGATAAAGCGGGTGGCGTCAAAAATATTTTTGGCTCAAAAATAAATGGCAAACTGCTCCCGCGCAGCGAAACAATCCCAGTCCCTCGGAACATGCTACTCAGGGCAGAAATAATAGACCAGCGTTTCGCAAGAATCGCGAGGCAGTTAAAAGTAACAGACAAGGCCAACCCACACCTGGACCGAGTCGTAACTCATACAAAGGTAAAGGTCAAAGGGGTGCTCCACAAAAAAAAAACTGACTTTATGATAAATGATATTTACGTGTTTTATAAAAACATCCAAATTTTAAAAAAGCATTTATTCAGTAGGACCGCTGGGATCATTTAGAATCGTCTTAAAACTAATTTTACTCCTATTACTAACTGGTCATATAATCCATCGCATATAAAATATAAATTAATCTTATATAAACGTTGCAATTTGAAAGCTAAACAAAACAACCTTCAATCAACGTCAAAGGCCGTTAGTATACGTAGATTTAACGTGTTTGACTGTTTGTTTGTGATACCCGTGTTTGTTCGGCACTTAATGACGCCTCTCGGTGCGTTTTGGCAATAAGGCTCCACTGCGTTATAACGGCCGTTATAATTTAACGAGGTCGATTTGAACGGTGAAGTTAGACAAAATGATTTGGTATAACATGAGAATTTTAGACTTTGGTTGGATGTTTCTTTTAGCAATGATTTTACATAATATTTTGTTAAAAAATTAAGCAAATTCCAAATTCTAGTTTATATCTAGCCCCAAGGGCCGTTATGGGAACCACATTTTTTCTGCAAATATTTTTTACATCATTAAAAACAATACCATGAAAAGTTGCCTCTCTTCTTCAATAATGTGTCTCTTGATGTTCCTCTCCATCCAAAGGTTGCTTGGAAGAGATCGCTTCTTAGCGATAAGGCCGCCTGTTGTACATATTTTTCTTTGTTTTCTGTATTTTTTATTAATGGTGTGCAATAAAGTATTTTCATTCATTCATTCATTCTCTCTTATTGAAATAACGACGTTTTGAATTATGTTTTATCTAATATTTTTTTCAATGTTCTAAATTCAAATCATTTTTTTTAAAAACGTTGACAGGTACAGATATCATCTGTAGCATTACCGTAAAGAGACGTATGACGCTGTTAGTGAAACAGTGCTCAAATGGACTTCTGATGTTTGCTTCTAAAGGAAAATAGGTTTTAAAGGACAGACTATTGTCAACGGTTGAAACTACTATCGTGTGCAGAGAGAATATGCGTTATATTTCAAACTAGCGCGTGGCTTCGCCTGCTTGGCATTTTGAATGCTATTCCAGGTCACTATCTACGCCTTTACCAAGTTTCATCCAAATCGGTTCACTGGTTTAGGCGTGATTGAAACAGAAACATACAAATATCTAAACAAACTCACAAACTTTCAGCTTTATTATATGAGTGGTATTTGTTCCTTTATTACTTGATTGTACTGATCATCAGTTGGAGCACGGGACTCTACGATGGTCTACGAGCGTCCGTCCTCATTGAGAATCCTAAACAATGCTTATTAATGATCAGAATCTTTGTTGATGTGAGAGAATGACTTTTTATTTGCACTGTTTTAATCATACAATTCTTGATTTACTGTTAGGTATTTACACAAAAAGTATTTTTTTCCTCTCCGACCTTTTAAGAATGAAGGGATAAAATCCATGTTGGTTTAAATTCATATTCAAACGTAATTTGATAGAACAGCTTATAACAAAAACAACTTCACAAACATTACCCCTAGTCCTAAGAACAAGATGCGTGAACGCTACGCTGCTACGCCGTAGGCTATTGCTACGAGTTCGTAGCTATGTAGTACCTATGTAAGTTTAGATTGTTTAACGTAATAGTTGTCATACTGAATGACGACATGTTTTCAACTTAGTGGAGGCATGCTTAGGAGTTTTCTAAGCGTTTTTGAGTGAAATAGGCGAAATGAACATTGCGATTTTAGAAAATGAAGCTAAAATAATACATTTTTACACAATTTTATGCGATAGCTGTCCGTCGCGGTGCTACCCGCGGTCCCTCGGGAAAACTTCACTTAACCGGGATAAAATATAGCTTATGTTTTTCAGGGATAATGTAATGGTGAAATAATTTTTCAAATCGGTCCAGTAGTTTCGGAGGCTATTCAATTCAAACAAAAAAACTTTCCTCGTTATAATATTAGTGTAGAAGTAGCTTTTTTAAGCTACTGCTAGCAAATATTTTTGATAAAATAAAATATTTTGCATTGTCTCAATATTTTTTCATCTATCGTCATTAGTTTGGCTTGATTTTTTAACAAAAAATTGGTTGTCTGTAAAGTCGGTTTACTGACGATAGTTGAACGTGACAACGTTTGTGCTTCTTTGTCGCTCGTTTCGCGCTCTCGCGTGCACTTCAAGCCTTACATGGAACGCCTCAGGTAACGCCGAGGTAACGCCGCATTTTTTCGTGCGTGCAGCCGGCTCTATCGAAATATAAGACGTTGTCACGTCAAAAATTTTTGAGAACCCAGAGATTATATTAATGATTATTATATTGGTAGCGTAACGCAAGAAAAAGGACTTCAAAAAATGAGTATTACAAAGCGTCCACAACCTAAACACGATAAACCCTAACTGGGCAAAACAAATTGGTCACTTAATCATCCCTTGTATGAGCGATGTAGCCCATCAGCTGGATAACCGGTTCGAACCGGTTTTTGTCATGTCCGGATATTTCAGCTAATCGGTGATATTACGAGTTTTGACGTTTTGCCGTTCGGACGGTTTCACGCGTGGGGGATTACGGTCGACGATCAATTTTGTTGTAGCTAGAAATATAAATTGACTAGCTGCGCTCCCGCGGTGTAACCCGCGATCCCTCAGGATTTTTTCGGAATAAAAAGTGGCCTATGTCCTTCCCTGGCATAAAACCTTTATCCATGCCAATTTTCAGCCTAATCTGTTCAGTAGTTTGAGCGTGAAAAGGTAACAAACAGACAGACAGACAGAGTTACTTTCACATTTATAATAATAGTATGGACGTGTTTATTTTAGCTTTTTTTTTTTACTTTTGTAAAAATTTAAAAGCATTTATTTAGTTTATAATGATTATTATCGTAACGGCTGGTTCTTCACAAAGAAACCATAATGATTATAAATTAATTAATTTGTTAATTAAAGTAAGTCTTCGTAAATTGAAAAATAAAAGTTTATTATAAAACCAATTGAGTCTATTTAATTTTATCGATACCTAAAAAGTTAGTTTGAACTCCAATTGTTTTCACTAAAAATATTCATATTCGTTGGAGGCAATCAAATATTCATTAAAACGATCATTTTCACTGAATAACAATTCGTCACTTCTAACACATCAAACGTTAAATTAATTAAAATACTAATTGATACTCAATTAACACCAAAAAATTGTATCATTTTGCTTGTTTCTGCAACTGTGGTTTACTAATTCTGTCCAAGATCCATCCTAATTTTAGTAAGTTCGTATGAGTCAGTGGCCAACTCTGGTGACGGAGTTTTTAGGCCGCCTTAAAGCCTCCGTCATGGCTTAACGACTTAAATAGCCAGGACCGACAACAATGTCACTGGCGGTCACCCATCCACCTATAGACCGTTTCAAACGTTGCTTAACTTCGACGATCTATCAGGAACGATTAAGCAAGAACGACCACGAGCGCTTCAAGTGAGTTCTAGGTGTATTAAATATTATTGACTCAAAAAATCACTAGAGGGCGCTTTGAATGTCCGCGCGATTACCTTATCTACGCCGACCAGTATTTAAATTGGTTTATAAATAACAGTTTAACCCTTCACTGCCACCCAAAGTTATGACCTCGGGGGTCGCTTGTACCCCGTGGTCCCTTGGATTACGAACGTCCCCATACAGTGTATTAAACAAGAAATCTTTTAAACAATGCTGGTGGATATAAGCTATTACATACACAATGAGCGAGCGTAATTAAATTTTACTTTTTAAAACATAAATGTTTATGAAACTCTGTTTATTAAAATTTCATTGTAATTTTATGGTAAATGGTTTAAAATCGTCGCGATAATGATGTACTGTTAATAGCTTCTGAAAATCTCCAATTAAATATACGCATTATAAATTCAGTATTTTATTTTCAGCCGTCTTGAACAGCAATTAAAGTAAAATAATGAACAATGTTTTTAAATTTTTATATAATAAACACGAAAAGTATACTTGTGCGTTTGTTTTTAGTGATGGAAGTATAACAAAAAATACATATATTACTGGAAAAATATTAAAAACTAGCTGTCCACCGCGGTGTTACCCGCGATCCCTCAGGAAAACTTCACTTCCCCGGGATAAAAGATAGCCTATGTTCATCGGGGATAATGTAGGATTCTAATGGTGAAATAATTTTTCAAATTGGTCCAGTAGTTTCGAAGCCTATTTATTTCAAACAAACAAACAAATCTTTCCTCTTTATAATATTAGTATCATCATCATCATTGGCAGCTCAAATTATAGCCCACTGCTGGACATAAGCCTCCTCCCTCAAACGCCACTCTAATCGGCCCTGTGCGGTTCTCATCCATGTCTTTCCCTCAATGGCCTCTATATCATATAATATTAGTATAGAAAAAAACAATTCCTAGAAACTTACATACCTTAAACTACACGATTATTCTAGAAATCATAAGTAAAACCTCGGGCAGCAACTAGTACACTGTAAAGATTACAATAGCTTCATTGCAGCTTACAATTTCTTAAAATTAAGTGCGATTTAGTTTAAAGCTAGACTATTTTAGTAAGTCCGAGATTAATAGGCAGTTGAAAAGACAGAAGAATTATGGTTCTAAGTTTGGGGTCAGACTGACCCATGCAAGGTGACTTTTACAATAAGAAGTCGAAGGCATTTGAGTTTTCGATCCCATTTAGTTCTAACTGCGTGAAATATGTTTAAAGTTTAGAAGTAGGCTACAGAAAAATATTGAAATTACTCTAAAATTTTATAATTTTAAATAAAATAAAACAGTGGCACTCCATGAGTGCCGACAGAAGTGAAAACTTGAATTATGTGTATTTTTTGAATCGTCAGGAAATATTTTTGAATCCTCACAGATCGCGCGGCGAGAAACGCCGTGTTATAGGTTCTTTACTATGTTTCGTTATGGAGTTCAAAACTAGATGGCGCTGCCGGTGGTGTCGGTAACACTCCAATAGATTTCCCCCATCTCAAAAATGCACAACGCGCTTAAAGAGGTTTTCACATCAAAAAACTTAATATAGGAGTATGTCTCGGTTGCATTTGTAGAACTTTTTGACGCTCTTGCCAACTGTGCTAAGAATTGTATATTCCCAACTACCCCACTAACCTCCTCACTAGTGGGGTAGTTGGGAATAAAAAGTCAGCCCCACTGACATGAGCAGTGAGGTCGTTGGGACTTTTTATGGTTTTTCAATTGCTATAGTTGACATTTTATTACTAAGAGTAATTACATCATACATTACAGATTTTCGTCGTACTCTTTGTTCGGCTGACAAGTTGGAGCTGGCTACTAGAAATCCATATAAACGAGTGTTTAAAAGATATGTTTAGGTCAATGAAAGCAAATTTTGGCAGGATCTAGTTGAACTCGCAGTACAGCGGTATTGCAATGACGACACCTCTATTACTCTGTCCTGTTAGGAAACGGTTACTGCGTAGGATATTGTCAAAGACTATGAAGATAAAATATTACGAGGCCGAAAACAGTTCGTGCTATGCAAAATTGTACCGTGTTAGATACAGTTAAGGTTTGGAATGGGGGTTTTAGTGAATTCAAACTGTAGTTGCTTCAAAATCGTTGATATACGGCAGTACTAAACTGTATTACCTACCGATTCATAGTGTATATGGTAACTTAATAAATAACTGCCGTTCAAAGCGTCTATGAATTTGACTTTGCAAAATGTGATAATAGGGAAACTCGCTCTTCTTGCGTGAGTTAACTTACCCACTATGCCATCAAGGTTTGTTCCAATAGTTTTTGTCACAATTAAAAATCCATATCTAACTACAAAATTACGATGCAGTCGTAATTTTGGGTGCTTCTTGTTTCATCCTTGGATTTTTTTGTAGTTAGTTTAAACATATATATTACATATAAAGTCACGCCTCTTTCCCAAAGGGGTAGGCAGAGACCACGGATCTCCAGTCGCTACGATCCTGACACACAACTTTAGCCTCATTCACTCTCATTACATTCTTCATACATGCTCGTCGGTTTAGGGTACTTTTGACCTGGCCCTTCTCCAAAATGTCGCCAATTTGATCCAAGAAGGATCGCCTTGTTAGTTTAAAAACGATAGCAGAGCATGGTATATTTCTCTCGGTATTAAAAATGTTGTGGGTACTTGTAACAACTCTGACAACAATCTTCCAAAATACAAATCTTAAAGTTATTATTAGATAATCTTAGATGTCTTCAAAGGATCTAGAATACGAAAACATATGAGAGAATGTCTACTCCGCCTTGGGGATTCAGTCGTGACTCAGTTTACGTTTTTTAGATAAAATAAAAAAGAGACGTGTAAACCTATGACTGGAAGAAACAAATAGAAAAGGAAGATGTTACCCCCGTGTGAACAAGGGCAGAATGACTAACATAATGCCTTACAACATGCAAATGATACATGAACTACAAAATCTATCGATGACAGCATTGTTTATGACAATGGCATACAATAAATATTTCCCTCCATTCATAGACAACTTTTGGGTGTACATCTTTCACCACCCCATTTTAATGGGTCCCGTTTGATTAATGACTTGGAATTGAATATTGCGTATTTGGACTCCCCTATACGATTCAAGATGTCTTCTTTGAAGATTCTTTTGTCAACATGTTCAGTTGTTTTTGATAAATTATGTGTATTTTTATGTATATTTTATTAATTTTCTTGCGCTACTTGAATATAAAAAGCGCAAACTTTCTTTGAAAATAAATTTGTTTTAAAATTTTATTGTTTTCTTGTTTAATTTTTTCCATAAGATCAATAGATAATGATCTAGAGATGTAAACCACACATTATATAAATAAACATTTCACACAGCATCATCTAGCCCCAAACTAAGCAAAGCTTAATATGGGAACCAGATAACTGAAAAACTGCTTATACTTTTTTGTTTGTAAATACATATTATGTAGAAAAACCCAGACCCTAGTTAAATATTGCAGATCATACAAACATTTATCCCGCGGCTGGAATCGAACCCGCCACTTTCTGCGTCCCAAGCGGGCTTTCACCCACTGCGCCACAGAGGTCGAGGTATTTTACAATACCTATAAAATGATCAGCCCAAAACTGCCTGGAACAAAACAAATCCAAAAAGCTTTTATGCGTAAAACTTCAATACACCAATATTCAACGGGTTCATCCTATGTTTTTCACTGTCCCAATGTTTAGTTGACTATAAAAGCGTATGACTGTACGGGCGGTCATTTAGCTCCTTTGCTATTGCCAAAAGCCACTAGGAACTGCCAGGGGACTCTATTCGGCCATCGATAGAATTTCACTTGCACGGTCGAGTTGGAACGAATAAAATTTTACCGAAATTGAATCCGCCGGTCGCAGTAGACCATGAAATTGGCGTACGGTCAGTTTGTACTGGCTACAGCTCGCGGTTTCGCCTGACCGCGGAGAAAAGTCCTTGAGCTTAATTCAAGGTTATTGATGGCTCTTTGGCTTAGAATTTAGTATCTAGATTGAGACTTTTAGTATGCAGACGTCAACTATCTTTGAAGTGTGCCTGTTGTACTTATTAAATCAGTTTGAGATTGCTCCATATCCATGAAAAATACAAACAAACTTAACGTTTTTATTATCAGTTGGATCTCAGGAATTATGTGTGTATGTTGGGTGTCGTTCCCAGCCTTCTGAATTATACATGGGTCGGCCGACCTGTGATTTAGTGTGCCGTCTTCCGTACCGAGGCTTAAGCGATGTTTCCGTTTCTATGTTTATGGATTTTCGGAAGTTTGGTGACAATTTTGTTTCACTGTCCTTTTCTATCCTCCTCTGATAGAGAGAGACAAAACTTTCACTGTATTAGCACTGTCTATTTTAGTTTTTCAGTTAGAGAGACTTTTACCAACGTATTAGTGCTGTCCTTTTTGGTTTTTCCTTCTAATATTTTTGTTACCCAGATTTTGCGATGTCCCTTTTAGTTCGTTTCAATTAGAAAGAGACAAAAGTTTTAGTCACCGCTGTCATTTTCTTTGTCCTATTTTTATTATAGGAAAATTGTTGCCATGAACTGCAAGATTAAAAGAAGGTTTTGATTTTTTCAATAAATTCAGGTTAATAAAAATTAAATTATAAAATATCTTAGTCGTAAAACCGCTGTATCCTAGCATCATAAACTTATATTAAAAGCTTATACAAACTTTTACAAAAGTAATACCAATTTATTTCCCAAAAATCAAAGGAAGTTATCGAATGCTCGAACATGTACATTCAATTCAAATAAATTCTTTTCAGACTAATATTAGGGGAATTACAAAAACGTGCAATTCCATAAAACCCCTGAATAGGGACATGTCTTCCCCATGCCTAGCGTCCATTCATCCAGAAGTCAAAGTTCATCCCCTAAATACTGCATTCAGCCTCCCCCAACATGAATTAACTGATATACCATAGTTTCGGCCATTCAACGGTCAGCCATTATTCTTATGGGGTTTTGTGGAAAATGGCGGAGGAAGTAACTACTTACATCTAAATGCAGTCTTGATGAGTAATCAGGGATGTATAGTGATGTTGGGCGTGACGTATTGCCTTGGATGTTTTGGTTTGTAAGGCCATTTAGAAAGATTGGTTTACTATGTTTATTGTGGGGTTTTCATCCTGCTTTAGCGAATAAAGTTTTGTACGTACATACGACAAGATAGAAGAATGCTGTTTTTTATATACTAGATGTCCGATGTGGTGTTACCCGCAATCCCTCGGGAAAACTTCACTTTCCCGGGATAAAATATAGCCAATGTTCATCAGGGATACTGCAAGATTCTAATGGTGAAATAATTTTTCAAATCGATCCAGTAGTTTCGGAGCCTGTTCAATTCAAACAAACAAACATACAAATCTTTCCTTTTTATAATATTTGTGTAGAAGTATAGATAAACTGGGTATCGGAAATAATCAGTCGTCGTTTGATCACGCCTAACATGTTTTCCCAAACGAAATAGTTTTTTAAATACATTTTCTACAAAAATATCTTAGTGACACTATTAGGCCAATTGATAGCTAACGCTATTCAAAAAACAACTTTAAAGACGTCAGACAAAGTTCAAATTAGATAAAAATAAACAAACATCCCTATGAGTCACTCAACAAAAAATGCAATGAAAGACCGAATTATGTTATCTTTAAACTGTCAACAATGCGTTTTATCATTTGTATCTGCTCTCAGGTAGGTACAGATCGACACAAGAGAGCTGTTGCGTCGATTTAATCTTTTTACTGTATTTCCTAGAACCGTATTTCCGTAGAAAATAATTTTGATTAACATTGACTAAAACATTTTTGTATCCGGTTAATGTTGATTGAAAATAACGATTCATAATATTACTAGCTACTGCGCACGGCTTCGCCTGCGTGGTACCGATATTTTGAATAGTCTATAAGCTATTCCAAGTTTCATCCAATCGGTTCACTGGTTTAGGCGTAATTAAAACGCAAACATACAAACATCTTCAAAAACTTTCAGCTTCATTATATAGGATAAATAGTTACAACTGCTGGTTTCTCCAAGGCAAGTTCAAAATTTCCTCAGAAAGAATCTTTTCAGATCAAAACATTCTTTTGATTGCATTTTATACGACTATACATTATTAGAGCAGGATTTGTTTCAAATAATCTCTATAATATGTTATTCAACAAAACTTTGGATTAAATTGGCGACATTTTGGAGAAGGACCGGGTCAAAAGTACCCTAAACCAGCGAGCATAAATTTATGAAAAATATGAAAGTGTGAGGCCAAGGTTGTGTGTCAGGATCCAAGCGAGTGTCGATCCGTGGTCTCTGCCTACCCCTTCGGGAAAGAGGCGTGATTTTATTTAAGTAGTACAAAACTTAACAGTTTTAAAAGTTTCTCAATGGCATGGCTACTACAATGTGCCGCACTGTAACAGCACTGAATGACACAGATAACCTTTTTTTTACCATTTCCTGTATTCTTAAGAATCGGTAAAAAATAACAATTGAGATTTATCTGTTCAATACGTGATGTCTGCGAGCTCTCTGTGATTATTTCCGAAGAGTCGTGACATCGAACGATTGTGCATTTAAAGGCCTGGAATAACTTTTTCCATTTTTAAAATTGGAAATAGATTATCGCTTGAATTTAGTTTTTACCATTTTGAATCTCGATTGTGTTTACTTTTCTGTGTCGCACTTTGAGCAAAAAAATAAAAAAGAAAGTGGAAAAACGACATGTAATTAATATATAAATGTAACTAGAAAATAATTTTCTTTTATTGTTGTGCATATTTTTCTATAGCCATCATGTATATGCATAATTTTTATAACTCCGAATTCATCCCAAGTTTATACTTCAATTATAAAAAAATAAATAATGCTGGACATTTCACACAGCATCATCTAACCACAAACTAAACAAAACTTGTACTATGGGAACCAGATAACTGATATACTACTTACATACGTTTTGTGTTGTAAATACATACATGTATGTATAATATGTATGTATTTACAACTCCCAGACCCGAGATAAATATTTGCCGATCATACAAACATATCCCGTGACGAGGATCGAACCCGCAACCTTTTGCGTCACAAGCGGGCTTTCACCCACTGCGCCACAGAGGTCGTCAAAGCTTGACATTATAACAAAGACATGTTTTGCGTCCATTTCACAATAAGAAGAGTAACGTTTAAAACGACAGCAATAAACAAAAACAGCGACAATATATAAAAGTTTATCAGCAGCACTAAAAGCTCATTATTATAATTTATGCGAACCACCATCATTTACCATCCATAAAGGTGTTACTGTTACGTCAAGAGCTTATATTAAGCTGGTATATAACACGCCGGTGCAAGTTACGCTTAATAATTTTAGCTTAAAAGCTTGAATATCGCCAGCGCTAAAACCTTTGCAACTTCGCACACTTGCTTTTTAAGCTAATTTTTGGTAACAGTTCAGAGTTCGCGAGTTTAAACTTAAATTCTGTTGGTTAACTGGGTCACGCTTTTCGATCAATCTTTTGTAAGTAGTTTGAGGGAAGTGATTTTGGGGAGCTCGGTTTTAGCGGAAAATATATTGAACTAGCTGCGCTCCCGCGGTGTAACCCGCGGTCCCTCGGGATTTTTTCGGGATTAAAAGAAGCCTATATCCTTCCCTGGGATACAACCTTTATCCATGACAATTTTCAGCCTTATCTGTTCAGTGGTTTGGGCGTGAAAAGGTAACAAACAGACAGACAGACAGACAGACAAAGTTACTTTCACATGAAAATAATAAAATAAAAATATAGTAAGTATGGATTTGTTTTTTATTTATTTATCAAACTAGTACGTGAAATAAAACGAAACAGAATCATGAACGTTCCCAAGGCACAGTCGAATACATCAAATCGAGTCACTTACAAGCTTTTGGGGGTATTTTTCGATCTCCAAAACTACTACGAAGCAAAACTCGACAGTCTGAGCCATCGTCGTGAGGTAGCGAGTTTGTCGGTCTTCTACAGATTGTACTACGGTGAGTGTGCCCAGGAGCTACACGACCTTATTCCGCCTTCACCGTTCTTTTACAGAGACTTCAGACGCACAGCTGATTATCATCCGCACCTGGTTGATATTCCACTTATTAGAACTAAGCGCTATTTAATTATGCGCACTGCAAAAAATTGGAATCAGCTTCCCGCATCTGTATTTCCGCTGAGCTACGACCCTGTTGTTTTCAAGAAGAGAGTTAATAGGCACCTTCTGGGTAGGCTCGCTCCATCGTAGACCTCATTCTTGCCTATGTTAGTTTCGAGGTCAAGAGCCGACCCATTCATCATAAAAAAAATACTACTCTGACCATCTGCAGTTGCAGTTTGCAGTTGTCAGTGGGCGGTGGCAATCACTTACCATCAGGTGTTCCACTTGCTCGTTAAGTCTTCCATAAAAAAAATCTGGTCAGAGTAGTTCTGACCTGTACTGGTTTCCTCTCCATGTTTTTCTTCACCGTTTAGAAAACGTGAATGAACATGGCCGGGATCCGAATCCTTCGGATTGATAGCGAAGGCAACCCCTTGTTTATTTCATTAAACTGAAAGTATTTGTTGAATGAACAAAATAACCCATTCAATCCTTTAAACAAACAAACCCAGACTCAAACCATTAGACAAACATTCCATATTATGATAAAACCTTTATCCACACTGAAGATAAATAAACTTATAAGACTTTGCAAAGAAAGTTAGGGGTCAGACTGACACTCAGACAATTGTTTAAATATTAGAAAGATACAACATAAACTACTTATATTTTTGAAGTGAAAACTTCAATAGGCGCGTTGGGCCTTTTTAGATGGGATAAAATAGCAAACTCAGTCACGTGACTGACTGTAACGACCTTAACTTCGTCGCACGTTGTATTGTCATAACAGTCAATGGGAGACAGATATCGCCACTGAATGAGACATCTAGGGTTTGAACCCGGAGCGGGTTCAAATCCTAGAGCAGGACAGTAACTTTCAAATTCACAGTTCAAATTTTGGTACAATTTTGTGGCGGTTAGGTGCGTACAACGACAAACGGTTGCAAAATAAAACTGGAAAAGCGGCCCACCACGCGACTAGCCGCCCCGCGGTTCAACCGCTAGTGCGTAAGAATGCTAAGGCTTTCTCGCAATGTTTCCCTTCACCGTTTAACACTTTGTAGATGAATCAAAATTAGGTTCATCATGAACACACTACCTTAGGATTCAAGGATATATTTACGAGTATATATTATACTAGCTGTCCGCCGCGGTGTTACCCGAGATCCCTTGGGAAAACTTCACTTCCCCGGGATAAAATAGCCTATGTTCATCAGGGATCATGTGAGATTCTTTTGGTGAAAGAATTTTTTGAATCGGTCCAGTAGTTTCGGAGCCTATTCATTTCAAACAAACAAACAAATCTTTCCTCTTTATGATATTTATATTATAACTAGCTGACCCGCGCAACTTCGTCTACGCATTTTTTTCCCGCTTTTCTGTTGAAATTTTTCCTGAATTTTCTTTGCTATAAACCTCACGGAGCCCGAGACCTTTCCAACGAATGCAAAACCGTGGAAATCGGTTCGTGCGTTCTGGAGTTATAGCGTCAGGAAGGACAACCCGACTTATTTTTATATAGTAGATATTATATATAGATAGATAGAAAGATAGATAATTCTTTATTGCATTACCACACAGCGAACAAGATATACAAGAAAAATACACTTAACTATAGGTAGACAACTGGCGGCCTTATCGCTGAAAGCGATCTATTCCAGGCAACCATTTACGTGAGAAAAACATATATAGGATGTAAAGACATCAACCCAAACCAACACGACTCACCTAGATATAAATCTTTAAAAGTTCTAAAATAGATTTCACCCAGCTCCAGGTAGTCTACACTCGGCTGTCAATGAAACTGCTTTTAGGTTAATAAATACAGAAAGAGATGAAACCAACCGGTCTATCAGGCGGATGGGTTTCCGAGCCTAGGGCAGGCGAGGGCAGCTAGTCCACTGATAAAAATATGTAAACAGGCTCTCGACTGTAACTAAACTTTTCACAACAGACCTAACTGCGAGATCCACCGACTGGGAAATATTTTAGGAAATATTTTTTATATGAAGTTTGTCAAAAGTATGATTTATGATCTGTGGGTCGCAAACACTCAAGATTTTGTGAAGATGTCTCTATCAGACTTGTTTTTTGTTGAGATATTTGAGTTCATCACTTCAAAGTATAACATTTTTTTTTATAAAATGCATGCAAACATGAATATTATTTCGACAATTTAGAATTCTTAAACTATAGAAAGATGTTTGCAAGAGCAGAATTAGATGTAAAGTTTGAAGTACCTTTGCAAGTAAAACCGTAACAGACATGTAAGATAGTAATGACTTAAGTTGTTGGTGCTTTATGTAGAACAAAATAGAGGTCAATAGAGTTCAAAGTTCAGCAAATACATAAACCAGTTTATTAGCCAGACATCAATGTTAAGAGCACAATTTATGGGCGCAATTGACTAAGTAGTTCGAATGCGACATAACTTTATTATTGAGTCAACGTTACTATGTTAAAACTAGTGCAATAATCTTCTAATTACTCTAAGATTACAATTTTGTAACTAAAACCGACCTAGAAACTTATAAAACAGTGGCACTCCAAGAGTGCCGACAGAAGTGAGAACTTGAACGGTTCTAAGCTTGACAAATAACCTGGTGTCGGTGAGCAGTCACGTGACCTTGTCGAGGCGAATCTAAGAATTTATCTCATCTCAAAACTGCTAGAAGCGCATAAAGAAGTTTTCACTTCAAAAACATTATTGTAACCCATGTTAACTTATAACCTCACTTGTACAAAACATTTTTGTTTTCAGAACTACAGTGGAGTGAGGCAGCTGTATATGTTTGCTGGCGGTTGGCGATCCGAGTGAAATATCAATTTCCTTCTCGCTGGTCGGCTCATTCATCAGAAAGCAGTTCAGGGCTAAATAAAACATCAAGTTGGGGTCGTGGGTTTGAATCCCGACCGTGCATAATATCTATTTTCGTTTTGTAATATAATGCATTTTAGCGAAGGAAAAGAAGAGCTCTAAGACCCCTCGCAGACTGCAGACTTTCTATCGGCCGATAGTTGAGCAGAACATACTATGGCTTACTTCTCCATACTCATTACGAGCCGAAGTATGTTTCGTCTGAACTATCGGCCGATAGAAAGTCTGCAGTCTGCGAGGGGTCTAATGAAGGAACAAAATGCTGAAGAATTTAGTATTC
This sequence comes from Epirrhoe alternata, assembly GCA_963565295.1. NCBI lineage: Eukaryota > Metazoa > Arthropoda > Insecta > Lepidoptera > Geometridae > Epirrhoe > Epirrhoe alternata. Next base: position 1,145,542 of record OY751381.1, on the reverse strand, counting down.
TAACAGGCTTAGTATTGCAACGTATGTGTGTGTGCGCATGTGTCAAATACACATTTAGATGTGTGTCTGTCTATAGGTATCTTCAAAGGACCTTGATCTTGAGAATGTACTTACCTAGTATTAGGGGTCCTTCTAAGTATAGGTACTTTTTTTTTTCAACCTATACTGTCCCACTGCTGGGCAAAGGTCTCCCCCAATTCCTTCCAATCATCAAGGAGTCGAGGTCGCTCCAGCGCTTCCTTGGTCGTCCGCGGCGTCGTCTCCCTTCAGATTGCCAGGTTGTTAAGAGGTACTTAAACATTATTTATTTCCACTCTGACCCAAATGGCTCTTTTTCTTTTTATTTCGATTAATAAGCTGTTATAACGATATACATTTTTCCACACGAATTTAGAAGACTCCCCCGAACCAATTAAAATGTTCCTCCTAAACAAGCACGCACAATACGTAAACAAGTAGAAAGTTTTAATCACCGAATATCTTCCATCGATTCTTCGATTATTTAATAAACGATTATCGGAAATACTTCGACTGTGCCTCGGGCTTTTGTGTAAAAGTAAAGATATTGAAACGAGAACTTTAAGTAGGTTCTAAAGGTGCATTTACACAGTGCGATTTTCCGTACGATTTGGCCCCGCCCATTGTGCCGACGAGCGTCGCGCTATGACAAATCGCATACAAATTACACGTGAAAAATTGCCGTGCTATATATCGTATGGGTTGAAATCGCATCGTGTAAATGCACCTTTAGATATTTAACGAGTCTCATTGAGGCAGTTCCCGAAGTCTAATAAAAAGATCATAAAAAAGAATTAGCAAAGTTCTTTTGGGGGCCGAGTGGTGTATTATATGGATCGGGGTCACCGTGCTGGCCACTAATTGTACGCTAAGCCCTACTTATTATTCCACAAATGCACGATCCATTTGGTCTCCCGTCGGTGGAAAATCTTTTGATGGAAATCGGGGATGACGCTGCAAAATTTTATGAAGGTTTGAAATAGGCCGTAATGCTACCTAGTATACTATTATCCTATCCTATCCCCTACATTACCCTTCTAATTATAAAATATGTTTAGTTGGTGGTATACATGTATTTTTGTGGAGGCAAATTGAAAGGGCGTGGATGGATTCATTGAGGCATTCATGGAGGCATTGGATGCTTCGACTATATAAAAAGAAGGGATATGTATATTATTACTTTGAGGCATGATGAAAAGTTCTGTCGGCGAAAAGTCCGTAGATGAATGAGTCTGTCGATGAAACGGAAAAAAAATGAATCGTCCTATCGACGAACAGATTCATTGACGAATTGGCCATTGAAGAACGGTTGCGAAAACGTGTAATGACGAAAAATGAGTGGGTGAAAGACATCAGAAGGTAGTCAGAGTCACGTCAACATTGGGTATCTGTCTTTTGCAGAAGCATTCCATGAAAGGTTACAAGCCCATCGCCGCTTTAAATAATAACAGGATTCTTTTCCAATATCATCATCATCATCATCCTTAGCTTGTTGTCACCCACTGCTGGGCATAAGTCTCCCCGCTCAAACGCCACTCGGTTCTGTGCCTCTTTCATCCAGTTTTCCCTTGCATGGTCACAATGTCGTCCATCCATCTGGCTGCTGGTCTGCCTAAACTTCGCGTATGTCCTCTTGGCCACCATTCCGTCAAGACCTTACTCCACCTACCATCACCAAACCTTGCTAAGTATAGGGGGCCAATGAATGAATGAATGAATGAATGAATGAATGAAAATTCTTTATTGCACACCATTAATAAAAATACAATAAACATAAGATAAATCAGATAGAAATGTACAATGGGCGGCCTTATCGCTAAGAAGCGATCTCTTCCAGGCAACCTTTGGATGGAGAGGAACATCAGTGAAAAGAAGATCGGTCGGGTGCATACAAAGAGACACATTATTGAATTTTAAAGCAATAAACAGAATATAACTTAGTTAAAAAAAAAAAAATAAAACTTACATAAACTTAGGACTAATAAAAAATAAAATAAAAAAATACATAGGTATACACACAAAAAATAAAAAAATAATAAAAAAAAATAACGTTACTACATAAGTACATTAATTTAATATACATATAATATACATACATACAATACATATACTACATACATACAACAATAATACATTATAGATCAAGAATTGGATGACTCAACTTTACTCTCATTTAGAAAATGTGATTTCAATCTCATCTTAAACACAGCAGGAGAGGAGGATTTTTTTATAGAGAGGGGGAGAGCATTCCACAGTTGTACAGCTTGAACGGAGAAGGAGTCTGCATAGAAACTTGTTCTATGAGTAGGAGTTTTGAGGAGGAGGTTGTCTGAGGAGCGAAGATTACGAGGATTCTCATCATGAAGATAATCAAAACGCTCCTTCAGATAACAGGACCAATATAGGGGTCTTCAAATCAAGAGTAAATAGGTTTCTTCTAGGAAAGCGTGCTTCATCTTAGACCTCACTATTGCATAGCATCAGACAGAGTGAGGTCAAATACTGACCTATTTATTTAAAAAAAACCTACAGAATATTATGCCATTTTATATCTTTTTTCTCGAATAACAAACCAAATTAATACGACAAAGTTGTTTGTATCCTCTTCTTGACAATTCACCGATAAAGAGCTAAGTTCCCGCAGTAACTTAATTTACGACATGTTTACTTGGCACATGCCTTTACTATCAAACTTCCAGGGCAGGCCAGAACGGCGATTTTTCATTTCATATTTATTAGCATGTTGGCTATGAATATCTCTTTTAGACCCCTCGCAGACTATACTTTCTATCGGCCGATAGTTGAGACGGAATATACTTCGGCCCGTAATGAGAAGTATTGCCCGTCTCAACTATCGGCCGATAGAAAGTCTGTAGTCTACGAGGGGTCTTAAAGATTCTATGATAGAAAGTTTCAACAGCGAAATGTCAACAGCGAAGATAGATAATTCGTGATGATATTTTTTTTTAATCTAAAATTATGACTAAGTAATAAGAAATCGATTTTATACTTAACGGTTACTTACGTTAGCTTGAACCTAATAACATGCTGAAACGCTGAGAGAAAAATTCATCATCATCATCTCAGCCATCTAGCGTCCACTGCTGAATATAGGCCTCCTCGATTTCCACAGCGATCGATCTTGTGCAGCCTGCACCCAACGGCTCTCAGCAACCTTTACCAGATTGATGAAAAATTAAGCTTTTTGAATTTGTAGAGATCATTTGAATACATTTTAAAACTAAATGATCATAATTTTTACGCCTAAAACCTTCTTAATGAGAGACTAAATAAGCTGAGAACTTATTGCTTTTTTAATCTCAAGCAATATGATGCTACATAAGCAAAACCGGGGGCGGAAGCTGGTAAATATCCACTCGGAACTGCATTCAGTACGTGTTTCTACATAAAAACAGTCCATTAAAAATTAGCGAGCGAAAAAATCACACGTTCAAACATACAGGATTAGATCCAACCGCTCGCTGACCGAATGAAAAAGTTAAAAGTGTCGTACCGAGACGTCGAAACAAAACAAAAAATGGAAACGATTTCACGAAAATGGCCGATTTAACTTTTTCAATTAAACGAACACTCGGCTGTATTCTGACCCAAATCCGAAGGCTTTTGGATGAGTTTAGCACGAGTTGCAACGTCTCCGTATTGCCACTGTCCGATGACAGTTTTCGTATCACTCATAATACACGCATCATAAATGTGTAATTATTATAACCCATTGAAGCCCAGCTGAAGTGGCAGTGGGCTGGCCATATCTGCCGATGAACCGATAACCGTTGGGGTATAAAGGAGTTCTTGAGTGGAGACCGCGACTCGGCAAACGTAGTGTAGGACGCCCTCCGGCCAGGTGGAGTGACGATCTGCGAAAGGTTGCTGGCAGAAACTGGATGCGTCGAGCTGAGGACAGGGCGCAATGGCGCTCTATGTCCAGCAGTGGACTGATATAGGCCGATGATGATGATGATATAACCCATTATAAATGCAGATGGTTTAACAGCCAGATAGACTGATATTGTGGCGGTGGCAGGAGGTATTGGAATCGATCAACGCAGGATCCAGCACAATCTATGCCGCATCTACTGGTGTGCCCCTTGTGCCCCGACACCTGCACACAGGAAGACCTCAACGCAGTCACAGATAGCGCAGTTGAGGTGGCCATCTTTTATTCAAAATTTATTTAAACGAGTGGGCATCGACACGATAAAAGAAGAAGAAGAACGCAGGATCAGAAAAAGTGGTGTGAAAATGAGGCCTAATACTCAGCAGTAGTGGGCTGATTAGATAGATAGAAATGCGAATGCTTGGTATTCAAAATCCATTGATAAATAGTTTAGCTTGGTCATGCATTAGAGTCAAGACTTAAAAAAAAAAAAAAAAAGTGCGCCTCAAAGGCTCTTCGTGCACTTAACTTGTTTTTGCGTTTTCTAGGTTATTTTGGATGATCGAGGCACAATAAACCCTTTTACAAACTACGCGTAAGCGCGTTCCGTCCGATTCGAGCGAGTTGATGTAAAATGTCTAAATTTATACGCGTTGCTGCAGGCTATGCGTTCAAGTCTTTCAATGAATACGCAGCTATAGCCTTTCGCAGACTGCAGAGTTTCTATCGGCCGATAGTTGAGACGGAACATACTTCGGCTCGTATTGAGCATGGAGAAGTATGTTCCGTCTCAACTAACGGCCGATAGGAAGTCTGCAGTCTGCGAGACGCGTTGCTGCAGGCTATGTGTTCACGTCTTCCAATGAATACGCAGCTTTACACTAAACATCGAATACCACGTACGATCGCAAAATGCCAAACAGCTCCGTCAAAGAGTTAACTCATGCTAGCTAGAACCGCGATGGTGCGTTGAAAACGTTCCAATTGCCCACCGCGCAATCACTCGTGTGGAATAAAAGAAAACACGTTGACTTTAGTCGGCTTTCAACCTATTCATATCAAACAACGTGATTGCTATCATTAGTTAGACCCCTCGCAGACTACAGAATTTCTATCGGACGATAGTTGAGATGGGCTATACTTCTCCATACTCATTACGAGCCGAAGTATATTCCGTCTCAACTATCGGCTTAAACTCATCATCATCATCATCGTCAGCTACAGTCCACTGCTGGACATAAGCCTCCCTTTATGAGCGTCATTGCGTCCTGTCCTCAGCTCAACGCATCCAGCTTCTGCCAGCAGCCTTTCGCAGATCGTCACTCCACCTGGCCGGAGGGCGTCCTACACTACGTTTGCCGAGACGCGGTCTCCACTCAAGAACTCGTTTACCCCAGCTGTTATCGGTTCTTCGGCAGATATGGCCAGCCCATAGCCACTTCAGCTAGCTAATTCTCTGAGCTATGTCGTATGGTAGACTCAGATCTGTTATATAGTCAGAGGACTGATCAAATATATATAACGATCAAAATATTTTTAAATGCATCTCAAAAACTGCACCCATGTGGGACTTGAACCCATTATCTTTACCGATCTGAGTATAAGGCCTCCCTCTATATCGTCACTATTTTCGGTCCTGTGCAATCCATGCTTCCTATCCAACTACGAGTATTTCATTGAGCTTTATACGAACGAGTCGTTTTTAGGGAGCTTTTTCTGAGAAAATAAATTAGACGAAAATATCCAAGGCAGGTATTTCTTTTAAATACACACACACATTTAATAAAACGCTTCTGCAATCCACGAAACCAGCTCGCTGCACTAATTAATAAATTAATTTGAAGAACAACTATTTTTAGAATAAAATTTTAGCTTTGAAAGCTCAGAATAACATCGTAAAGATCTCGCTTTTAAAATAAACTATGCAAAACGTTAGGGAAAGAACAGAATTGTGAAAACATTGTCTACCTTCAAATAGGGGTCTTCTTTACTATTGGCTATAAAAAAGGTCGAAGACAAACGTCAAACGATGCAACCTTTTTGAATCAAATAGTCCTGAAGCAATTTTAGGGTAGTTGAAGATTTGAAAATGTTCTAAATTTAAAAAGATTTTGAACTTCAAACACTAACTCAACTTCTTTCCACAAATAATACTAGAACTGATCAATCTCTACTATTGAGGATAGAGTCAATATCCTATTTCTTGAAACTTGTTACTGAAAAAACAAAACGCAAGTTGAACTACTGAATGGGCATTTGTAAACAGAGAGTAGTTTATTGAGTGCTCATTTTAGACCGCTGTTGTTTTGTTTGTTATTGGCAAGTATCAGACGAACGCTTGAAATAGGTCAGCTGGCAAAATGTTACATTCAATAGTATGAAATAGACCTCGCGTATTATTAGCCAAAAGTTTGACCTACGTGACCTTATAAAGTTTGTTTATTCAAAAAGTTACATTTATAGTTCGGAGTAAACGTTTTAGTAACGTTATATTTCATTTTGTCTTCCCTTGAACTTCCAAAAATGTAGGTTATTAAACTCAGTTTCGTATCAACAAGGAAAGCGGTTCAGATTCCGAACTTGACTCAAGAAACTAACTTATTAAAGCGAACATGAAACGGTGAAAACTGAATTACGCCCACGTCGCTAACCTTGTCCCAATTAAAGTTCCAATCAACTCCTTCCAGTGAAGTTGACACGCCAACTGACCAAATAGACGGCCTGTGGCTGCATGTCCCGGCTCTAAGTAACGCCGAAGTCGCTCGAGGCTCGCCGAAATCTACCGAGGCGGAGCCGAGCTTTCGCGATCAATACCCACACTGGCACCCGCGCCTCGCGTCAATTCCGGGGGCAAAAGTCACGCTTTTGGGATAGCCGTCGATTTCGAACGGTCAGGCCCCGATTTCGTACGTGTGTCCGCTCCTAACACGGAACGGGGTAACGAGTGCCGCGACTAATGCCGAATTTGAATTCTCAAGACGGGGCGTTCGAAGTTTGAATTTGAAATACGAATTGGCTGAATTTTCTTAAATTCCACGAAAAAGGTTGGAGTCAGCGTGTAATATCCTTCTTGGAAATATGAAAGAGCGAGCATTGAATAAAAGTAAAGGTAGAATAATCTGTTTTGAGTATAAGTAAGCTTATTTACAAACAAAAACATTTTTGGAACATAGTGAATGTTTTAACACGCTAGAAGAGTATGTAAAGGCAGAAATTCCGCGATAAAAGTGTTGGTCCTTTGATAAGTAGGTCACAAAAGCGATGTCAAGTTACGTACACTTGGATTCGCCACGTTTTGATGTAGAGGCGAGAAACTGGGTTAACTTTTTCATAGTCTATGGAACAACTATTTGGTTTTCTTAACCTGGAAAGTTTATCGACTGGAAGTATTTTATTTAAGCTTGGCCTATTTGTTATTCGTTTTGAACCTTGGTAATATTTAGGTCAGTAAAAACAAAAAAAGCTAATTTATTTGTATGAAGTTTTTTTGCAGTTCTCTATGTAAACTGTGTTAACGCTTGAGATAATGCAAAGGTAAGGTACAAATCAAAGTAAGTGTTTAGTTTGAGTTACATACCTACTTTTTGTTTTTTGTTTTTGATGTTTGTTTGATTTTTTGACTTTTTTCTATGTTTGGAAAATTAAACATCCAGGCGCCTACTTATAAACCTAACATAAAGTTATTCCTGAGTGTAAACTGTCAAAATGTATGGTTATTCTGGGTTTATTCTTAAATAACTTTATTTCACGTTTTATAGTAATAAATAATAATAAGTTCGTATGAGTCAGTGGCCAACTCTGGTGACGGAGTTTTTAGGCCGCCTTAAGGCCTCCGTCATGGCTTAACGACTTAAATAGCCGGGACCGACAATTTAACGTGCCCTCCGAAGCACGGAAGCGCTCAGATGAAAATGCCACTGGCGGTCACCCATCCACTTACAGACCGTTTCGAACGTTGCTTAACTTCGACGATCTATCAAGAACGACTAAGCAAGCACGACCACGAGCGCTTCGTTTATAGTAATGCTGCCAGACTTGAAAGCGATACCTAGGTATGTACTATTAAAACTTTCATTGCTCAGTTGATGTTGATGAAAATGATTGTGTGTCTGTATTGTGTGTTTTTCAAATAAATGTCTATCATAATCCTATCTACACTTCATCTTAAAATATTTCTTCGATATACAACTATTGGATAGTTAAGCTTCAAATGTCAGAATTCTGAGGATTTGCGTAACCTTTTCGCTACTTCAGTCTGAAATCATTTTTACCGTTTCCCAAAGTACGAACCCAATTAAGGCGAGATCGGTGTACATTTAAAGTGAGCTTGCGAAGTAAACTACCACTTAAGTTGAATCAATCAGATAAAAATGTAATACATCATCATTTTAAGACTAAAATGGGTATCGGACTTTCGAAACACCACAATTTTACTTTCATACTCATATTTCTGATTTACTCATATGTTTTTGACTTGCTATACCACACGTATTCATCTGTAGAAAAACTGCTAAACCTCTTGTATCCCAAAAAAACAGCAACCAGTTAAAAAATCTAACAAAAAAGATAATATTATGGAATGGCTCGTACGATAAATAAAAACATATCACAATATAGATCAATAAATAAATAATGCTGGACTTTGCCCACACATCCTAGCCCCAAAGTCTGGGTATCTGGGTGCCCCCCCCCCCCGACAAACCGAGAACTAATATCTGTAGATCATACAAAAATTTGTCCTGCGGCGGAGGTCGAACGAATCAAAAAGAGGTAGATGATGATGATGATGATGACGTCATTAACTGGACATCTTCTCGGTATGCAATCCCCAAAACTGCAGTTACACAACTGTCAGATTATTAAACAAAATGAAGCTCACTTATCTTGCAATCAATAAAACAAAAAATAAAACCCAGAGAAAGTGGGTCACGGTCGTCTGAATGAGAAAAAACCCCCTTATGGGTAAATCCTCCCTGAGGGGGTCTTAGGGGTGTCGCGAAATTAAAATGTCGCCGTAGGCAAAACTAGGGCTTTCGCGAATAAGGATGTCATTACTGCGACACGAAGATGGGAAAAATCAGGCTGTGTTTGTTTTGTTCGACATTTTCTTTCACCCTGTATAATGCCCCCTTTTGGGTTGCTTACTTCCGCTGGTAATGTTGCGAAACGCTTTCTTTTTCAGTGTAATTTATTGTAAGTAGGAGGAAGTTACAGAAAGGTTTTTAATCTCGCTTACTTTTGTCGTGTCTAGTTCTTTTTAACTGGTAAAGATGGTACCTAAACTTACTTAATAAACTTTACTTCGATTAGATAAGATCAGACTATGTAGTTGTCTTGAAGGGACCGGAGAAACCTAGTTACTGCTATTTTAGGTGATCTCTGTGGTCCTACTCAATAAAATAAAATGCTTGCTATAGACTTTGACAAGCGAATATAGACTTACAAGGCCGATTCACATACATCAGTGAAGTCGCAGTTCCGATACAGTACCGCCAGAGTGATAATAATTCTTTAATACATCCATACTTCCACACTTACTTAATAACATAAATGTGAAAGTAACTCTGTCTGTCTCTCCGTTACCTTTTCACGCCCAAACCACTGAAAAGATTAGGCTGAAAATTGGCATGGATAAAAGTTGTAACCCAGGGACATAGGCTACTTTTTATCCCGAGACCGCGGGTGACACCGCGAAGCTCTCTATGAACGAGACTGAGAGAATTGTGACGACACTGACATTGATAGGTGTGGATGCGTTCACAGAGAATGTGTGAAAGAATTTTCACTGTGGCGGTACTGTGTCAGAACCGTGACTTCACTGATGTGTGTGAATCAGCCTTTAAAATCTATATTCGCTTATCAAAGTCTTAAACGCCACGGATGTTGCAGTGAGTGTGGCCAACTTCTGGGCCCGAAAAATTTGATATAATTATGGAACCATCGACACGATGAAGAAGAAGAAAGTCTTAAACAAGCTATAATTTAATTTTATTATATTTTTGACGTGACAACGTCTTATAATTCGATAGAGCCGGCTGCACGCACGAAAAAATGCGGCGTTACCTCGCTCTGAGGCGTTCCATGTAAGGCTTGAAGTGCAAGCGAGAGCGCGGAACGAGCGACAAAGAAGCACAAACGTTGTCACGTTCAACTATCGTCAGTAAACCGACTTTACAGACAACCAATTTTTTTTTATTTTGTTTACTTTTTAAAAAGAGTATGTATGTAAGAGTTATTGTCACTGTGGCGGTATTGTGTCGGAACCATGACTTCACTAAAGTGAATCGGCCTTCAGTCTTTTATAAGTTTTCCGCTAGATGATGTTTGTTTGCACTCCGGTTGCAAAGTGAAACCGCATAGCAAACATTATCCGAGCCAAGTTCAAGTTTTGTTAATGCTAACTTAAATCCCCACTTAATCCACTATTATACCGAGTTAAGTACGTTATTAAACGAAGTTCAGTATTAAATTTCGCGTATGAGGAACTTATTTGCTAAATTAGTTTGTAAGGTAACTATGCTGTTAGTTATAATGTTGTAATAACGTTGCTGACAAATTAATGAAGTTTCAAATATTTGATAGTGCTGGGTTATAGTGATCAGATCTGGTGATGAAGTGACCTTGGTCTCCATCATATTGCGTGATACAAACTTAAAAAGCCTAAAAAAGCGCTTGAGTAGCTTACTTAGTCGTTCTTGATAGATCGTCATCGGATGGGTGTCCGCTAGTTGCATGATCAGTAGCGCTTCCGTGATTCGAGGTTGCCATGACAGAGGCCTCAAGGCGGCCTAAAAACTCCGTCACCAGGGTTAGCCCATTTGCATAACACGTGATTGAAAACTCAAATAAAGTATTTAGAAAGCGAAATATTTTTAACCGAATTGAGCTTAAAAAGGTAAACCAATATTCAAGTACCCTCGTAAAATGTCAGACTAAAAACGTCCAATTTTCGCTTCAAAGTTAGAATTAAAAATAGTATTTTTGACAGCCATATTACAAACAATAAAATATTCATAAAACAGTACACGAAAAGCTTGTTCGAATAAAGCGTATATAAAAAGTATGGACCACTCAGACAGAAGGGTTAATTCCAATGAATAGGGACGACCTAGGTGAATTATAAATGTATGTTGATGGACAACTTACAAAAGGTATTCCAAAACCAATGCTTTATTTTAATAAAAGTTGAAATACATTCAAAGTGATATTATTTTAAAGAGCTATTATTATCATCAGAAGTCTTTACTCTTTGCTGGATGTCCCAGTACTTGGGATATAAGTAATCATATTTATTATTATAAATCAGTGCTCAAAAAGATCTTGAACAATCGGACTATTTCAGCACTGTTATAGATAGACATCACAGTAACAGCTGCAGCAACAGCTACAGCAAAAGCTGCTCGTCTATCATCGATAAATAAAAAAAACAAAAAAATTGAAGATGGAACAGGCTTTCGCAGCATCTAAAGCGTACTCTCAGCTCTAATCCACAGAAAAGACAGCGTCAATACTTGCTATTACTAGCTGCGGAGTTCCTCAAGATTTTTTTTTCACCATTCACTCGTGTTAATGCGCATAATTAACAGCATTTTTTCATAATATCTGAACCAACTTCACCCTATCTGAACAAGTCAGTAAAAATCGCGTTGCCAAATCCTCACTCGGATAGTAACGAAATTCTCGGAGCGCGTGCATCGTAAATTTACGGTACACAGGAGACCAAGTTGTGTACTTTACTGCGGTAAGCTTTTACGATACAGCCCAAGCGATGGACTTATGGTTGTAAAATTTTACTCACCAACTTTGAGAAATCAATTTTAGTGTGTTGCCCATTGAAGATTTTACGATCGATACCTAGGGTTTATTACTGTTTTTGGGAGGTAGCTTTAGTTAATGTTTCATTCTGAATAACATTTTACTTTTATTTTTGATAAAGAGCAGTAATGTGTTTTACAAATTTAATATTTTATTACCTGATAATTTGCTATAAAAATCTGGCATTCTGTTATTCCGTTAAAGTTACTACTAAATGTACTTAAATGTTTATCATATTAAATAAACATCAATAATTACTTAAAATTTTATAGTATAATTGACAGAATTTTTTTAAAAAAATTACTCATACAGAATTATTTTCGACTAGGCAGATTTATTGGATAATAAGTACGTTATATATTTTTGTTACGTTTTATGGCTAAGACTAAAACTAGAAATTTAGGTGGTTTAGAACTTTCAGGGAATTGCATCATAAATTTTTGTTGCCTACTTCAAATATTGATGCCAGTGAAATGACAAGGCAGTATCTGTGATTTATGACTGTAGAAAGCTATAAGTGAATTTAGCAGATGGTTAACGACATCTTAAATTTTTATAAACACACAAAATTTTATAAGTCGTTACCTGCTTCAATTATACGGCCGGGATCCAAACTCGCGACCTTCGGATTATGTCGAATAGACTAGCTAAACCAAAGCTTAACCTAGTACTTGTTAATATGGTCATAAAATAGCTGCTTTAGACTTAAGTTTACCCATGTATCGCATAATGAATTGAATATGAATGTATTGTCTCACTGAAAACAAATCACACACACAGCTCACTATCATCCACACCTGGTTGATATTCCACGTAGTAGAAGTAAGTGCTTTCAAAGTTCTTTTATTATGCGCACTGCAAAAATGTGGAATCAGCTTCCCGCGTCTGTATTTCCGCTGAGCTACGACCCTGTTGTTTTTAAGAAGAGAGTTAATAGGCACCTTCTGGGTAGGCTCGCTCCATCGTAGACCTCATTTTTGCCTATGTAAGTTTCGAGGCCAAGAGTCGACCCATTCATCATAAAAAAAAAAAAATATTTATTAACAAAATCCACAGCTTTTATGATTATGATTTATAAAAACTATACTAAAAACTTTTTTTAAACTATTTCGCAGAATTTTTTGCCTTGAACCGTACCCTTAATACTGCCGGTTTCCAAACACCTACACACTGGGTATTGGTTCACTATTCCTATCTTCTGATAATATCTCGATTGGTTTAGGATGTTTTACTTTTTATCGATAATAACAATGATGCTGTTTACAATGCCGTCGAGACCAATTTAAATTTGTAAAGATTTCAATAAATATTTATATGTAAATGAGGTAGGGTCAATGGGTTGATGGTTCGTAAAAATATCAAGGCTAGAAAAGTTACATCAATTAGATATGTAACTTTTAAATTAAACTTTAAGCTACGCACAGAAAATATAAAATATGAGTTTACGGGTCCATATTGCCTGACAAAAGTATAAATTTTTTATAACGAAAAAACCCAAAAGGCTAGTAGCATTACCTCATTCGATTGCTTAAAAAGTCCTCGTTTCAATGTTTTAGAATTATTATAGCTTTCTATATTCTCTCAAAACATGTGAGGCATCAATACCAACTTCATGAATGCTCTCGAAAATATTTCTTAATCAATAAATTCCCCTCAATCCGTATCCGAAAACCGCAAACGATAATGTTTGTTGATGAAATCGTGTCCAACAAATTGTCGGACGATTTATTCGGCGAGCAGCAAAACAGAAGCTACTTCGCTCCCAGAGGGCACTGTATCGAAACAAGCGGCCGAGCCAGCCGCAAGTGGCGGACATGCTTGTTTTTAGCGGCTAGCACTGGTTCATGCTGGATTCTTACTATCATATGCGAAACGATTACTATACCACGGATCGATGAAGTAGATGAACTAAATGTTCAAAGTCAATCTCAAACAATCGTATCCGCGTTCTTTTTTTCGTTCGTTTGATGAATATTCGGATGCTTCCCACCACGATTTCTGACTTCAAGGGCCAATTTTTCAAACGTTAAAACACGGTCCTAACCTAGGACCAAATATTCCGAACCGAACAATTGGCCCTCATTCATTCACCTGTAATAAAAGGTAAACTTCTAACTTTTGTTGCTGTTCATGGTATCACAGAACTAAAGCTAGTGCTTATTATATTTTAAGCTTAGATTTAATCAATGGTACGTGTTTACAGCACAATTATCATATTATTTCCAAATTAAATTAATCATTTTTTTCATGGATTATTAACAAAATAGTTATTTTCATATCGCATTTAACATTGATCAATCTATTCCAACAATTTGCGATTGGTTCCGTCAATAAAATAGCCTAAATTGTTAATCTGTGGTCGGCTGTAAAAGTGTATGCAGTTCAGACGTTAATTTTAATGACTTGGAATATTTCGGTTACACTAATGGTGATAGTGTGACTAGAGCAGGCTGTGGCCGGACTTTTCGGATTTAAAACCGGAAAGTTTTTCAGCTTTCTAAAAGAGAATTTCCACGAAAGAATTTCAAACAGATACTATATATAATATATCATAACACACAAGTCCTAGGACCAAATATTCTAAACCGAAAAATTGGCCCTTTAAGTCAGAAATCGTTGTGGGGAGCAAAGCATCTGAATATGCATCAAACGAACGAAAAAGGAACGCGAATACGGAACCTGTTTTATGGTTTTGATTTTTTAGACCCCTCGCAGACTACAGACTTTCTATCGGCCGATAGTTTAGTCGGGCTCGTGATTGCAATGATTCTGTCTCGGCCATCACGATTGCCTTCAAACTTAACTATCGGCCGATAGTTTAGTCTGTAGTCTGCGAGGGGTCTTAACGTTTGTTCAAAAAAATGTAACCTTTTAAAATGTTTAGTTATGACATCCGTCTTTTTAATTCTGCGTTCTTCCTCTACTCTTCAGTTGTTTACTCCTGTCCACAACTCCTGTTTTTTTAGTAACTCATTTGTGGTTCGTGCTGTCAGACTGTGGAACGACTTGCCTGTTCCCATCAGGAAATCAAAATCCTTACCCATTTCTAAAAATGAGGTCTTTAAACTGTACCTATCTGAATCCTTAAAGTAAATGTTATGCTTGTCACTTTAATTGTTCATTTTTTATATTTATATCATAAGTATTTTATTTTAAGTATATATCTAGCTGCTGTTTTTTAATTGTTGTAGGTATTATTTATATTGTTATAATTTATAATTAAGTTTTTGTTTATAATTGTAACACCGCCTCCTCTCTCGTTCTCTTCTATCCAGTCCATCCAAAGGTTGCCTGGAAGAGATCACTCTGAGTGATAAGGCCGCCCATTGTGCTACTGAATTTAGACCTAAGTTTTTTTTTTTAATTTTGTCATTTATATTAAGGTGTGACAATAAAGAATTATCTATCTATCTATCTATCTATCTAATTATCCGTCTTTTACATAGGTACCAACTCTAAACACCAGCAATGATGGGAAAAGTTTTATCTTGCTAGTGCGATAGTTGGATTGGTTTGTTTATTGGGTAAGTATTCTAATGGGAGCAAGTACCGGCGGGTTATTTGAAGTTGAATGGCCATCAACCACTCATGGGATAAATGGCCATTCGATCTATTTCTGTTTGTTCCGAGTGAACATGGGAAAACTTCGCGGTTAGAAGTTCAATGTAATAATGTAACAATATTATGCGAAAGTGTGTCGGTATTTGTGTTCAAAGTCGAAAAGCATATAATATTTTTTTGTATTTTTTTTTGTGTTAATCCACATTTCATTAAGAAATGAAAAGTCTTATCAAAATATTTGATTCCGACGGGATTCAAACCCGCGACGATCAGACGATCCTTCCCGGAGTTCCTTCAACCGCTCGGTCGAGGAACCCTGACGTCAGACTTTGAAATTCTTGATAAGCTCATATTTATCGGTTAAGCACCGGCTAGCGCCATCTACACGTTTCACTAGTGAACTGCATATATTCAGTAGAATCGCTGGGATCACTTCGAATCGTCTTAAAACTAGGTGATTTTACTCCTGTTCCTTCGCGAAAATTGAATAATTTTATACTCGTTAGACCAAAATATGAGGAATATATTGAGTTTTGAGTCGCGTAAAATGGTTCGCGTTATTAACGTTCAACGAAAAACTTATTTTCTATATGTGTGTGAAAAAAAAACAAATGCAGTAAACTTTGCTACTCACAGCTTAACTTTTTTTTTTATTAAATAGGTCAACATTTGACCTCACTCTGCCTGATGTTAAGCAGTAGTGAGGTCTAAGATGGAGCATGCTTACCTAGAAGGAACCTATTTACTCTTGATTTGAAGACCCCTATATTGTAATTTTCGGGAAATACAGAGCCCGGCAAATACTGTAGACAATTTTGAATGTTATCGCGGTTGCAGAAAATATAGTATTGCTTAAACGCAAACGTCATTTTTCTCCATTCTATCGTAGATATAGGGTTGTCATGGTAAGCTAGATTAACGCAGGGCTACTCGTATCCCAGAACGTTTCTGCCACAAACTGTCAAAGAATTTCGTCCGATTTGGAACGTCTAAGTTATTTACATAGACGCTACTCGTCGAGGATTAAGCGGCTTCCTGCGCAGCTGTCATGTCACTCCGGCAGACAGATCCGGAGTGGTGAAGTTTAGATGTGTGACACAAAATGTTGTCCAGGATTTTAATCTCCCACGATTTATATGTAAATTGCAAGCTGCACTGCCCTCTAAAGTAAAAAAAGCACAACTGACAAAACCTAAGCACTTATTATATCACGATACATAATTAGCGACAAAATTCAGGCCGTAGATTATGTTTTTTACTAACCTATTTAGTCCCTACGCTGAGGAAAGATTATGACAATTAATGTAAAAGTGAAACCAATTATTAAAAGTAAACAGTTTTGTGTTATATAAATAAAACGTACATACATGAAACTTTATAAATCACAAGTTAAACAACTTTATTGTGGGTACATGATGTTTTAGTTGGCAACACCGTTTTAACCGAAAACAAGAACCCAGCGGCGTTTATCAAAACCGGGACGTATCACAATTTGCCCAGAATGGTTTTACGCGAGTTTTGTCCAAATTTTTAGTTTAAATATTGTCTGTTATCTCTACAATGGACATGTCCGAATTGTCCAATGAAAATGGTACGAATGAATGTTTTAATTTGATAGTGTATTTCGGATGAGATAAAAATTGTAAGCAATTGTTCCAATGTGATTTGGTTTTTGCAAACGCTGAAATATTTATATATGTTTGTTTACAGATTAATGCATCTACATTCTTGTCTTAACATACCTAAGCAGTAGGTATCAACTTGATTTTAAGTAGGTAAGGAAAAAGTGTAATTTTAAGCATGAAGAAACCAATTGTCATCTCTTTTCCATTGAAAATAAAATAATGATGATCACGACCTCAAAGACGCGGTGGACATTCTATAGTCGTGTATTCCAGGATCCTTTGAAGATGTCTTTCTCCTTTAAAATTATTGTGTTAATCGTTTTGTTTGTTCAAACACCTAGTTAGTCAACCAAATGTTCTTTAAAGCACCGAGCATGATAGCACCCGTTTAAAGTAACGTTGTACTGCTTTAACGGAAGTATAATGTCACTTTAATTGTTCATTTGAATGTACGAGGGAAGAATTGACAAATTAAGAAGACAATGACCCTGTGAGACACTTGTTTGTTTATGTTCTTGTTTTCTTTTCACGCTATTTTAACTCAAAACATCGTGAGGAAAACAGTGTATTCAAGGCGGGCGATGGGTTTGCAACCTTATGCCATCCATTCATTGGTATGCTTATTAGTAAGAGTAGATAGTCATCTGCCATCAAGCATCGAGGTAGATCTCCAATGAGATGGACGGACCAAGTGAAGGAAGCGCTGGACATACCCTTAAATGAGTGCACCAGAAAGACCACCATCCGAGACGAATGGCGCAGAATTGTGAAGCGAGCCACACAACTCCCGACCTGATGACCACGACCACTCAAGAGTGAAACGACTTAGAAGAAGAGGCATCTGCCAAATGTAGTTCTGACCCCCTTGGACAGATGTCCAAGGGAGTTATGTTCTGATTTTTGTGGTGGGCCGATTAGATAAAATAAAAAATATAGATCGTAGCCTGGTATAACAAATTTTCTATTCAAATACATCATCATTTGCCTGCCCTTATCCCGCTTATGCAGGGTCGGCACAACATGTTCTCTTCTTCCACTCTCCCCTATCGTCATCTTCGTATTCACTCCCTTTACCCATATCTTCTTTCACACAATCCATCCATCTTTTCTTTGGTCTACCTCTACTCTTTCTATTTAAATCCATTACATTGTTATATCTTAGCCAAATTGAGTATAGGGGATCCTTCCCAAATCCAGTGTGAGTGCGGAGCCCCAACACAAAATATGTCGCATCTCCTTTCCTGCCTTTGTGCACCAGCTGCACCCAGGAAGACCTTGTTGCGGCTTCAGATAGGGCCATAGCGGTGGCTTCATTTTGGAGCAAACTTTAATCTAGAGAGTAATGAGCACATTGACACGATGAATGAATGAATCTCGCGAAACCATGGGCTAAGTAATATATTTTCTTCGTCGCTTCGATAGCGAATATCAAAGTAAATAGACCTTTTCTTGTTACTGATTGATCAATGTGCGGTTTCAATCGCAACAAAGGGTTGCGGCTGATTGATGCCGAGCATTTGCGTCAGTTTATCTGCGAATAGATTTAAAGTGTGGGATTTGTATTTGTTTTGGTAAATCGTTTTTTTTTTTAGTAGATAAGCCGATGGTCAGACGACATTGTGGGGGCGGTAGGAGAGCAGTGGATCCGGCTGGCACAAAACCGCCAGGAGTGGCGTGAAAGAGAAGAGGCCTATACCCAACAGTGGGTGTTACCGGCTGGATAGATAGATAGATAGAAGCAGGAACTTCCTTTTTGTCATGGACATGTCTTGCATTGTGTAAGACAAGTACCGATGGAGTGATCGGACGGAGGCTGATCTGCGGGACCTACAATCCGACAATTGGCAAGAAACTGCTTTGGACAGAAAAAGTGGCGAGTTCTCGTATCGTAGGCCAAAACTCACTTTGGGACACTGCGCCAAAGGAGTAAGTACAATTAGTAGGTACCTATTATAAAATTAAAATATGTTTTTTTATATATTTATATTACATACATTATTAAAGGCATTTACACGATGCGATTTTTCGTCGACATAGCTCAGAGAATTAGCAAGCTGAAGTGGCAGTGGGCTGGCCATATCTGCCGAAGAACCGATAACCGTTGGGGTAAACGAGTTCTTGAGTGGAGACCGCGTCTTGGCAAACGTAGTGTAGGACGCCCTCCGGCCAGGTGGAGTGACGATCTGCGAAAGGCTGCTGGCAGAAGCTGGATGCGTCGAGCTGAGGACAGGGCGCAATGGCGCTCATTAGGGGAAGCCTATGTCCAGCAGTGGACTGCTATAGGCTGATGATGATGATGATGATGATGATTTTTCGTACGATTTGCTAAGCCGTAAGAACGTGCCTACAAGCGTCGCGGCGCTAACTATGACAAATCGTTTATGTGAAAAATTGCCGTGCGATACAATGGGTTGAAATCGTATCGTGTATATCTGACTACCCCCTCAGACATCTTCAAAGGAATACATAAAATATCTGAGAGAATATCTACCGCGCCTTGGGGATACAGTCGTGACCCTGTTTTTTTTAACCATGTCATTTTTAATTTCACATTTTAAACTGTTCATGACTGTTATTTAGGTCACAGGGCCTTACATAAAGCCTTAAACATGATTGCGAAAACGATCCCTTATACGTTTGAGTTATGCAAACCTCGCCTTAAAGAGTCGCTTGAATGCGATCTCTGATGACAGTAACAAATGTGCACCCAGCTTAACGCCTTTCGGTTGTCCCAATTTCAATGAATTGTTATTGTTTTAAGAGTTGCCGTGTTTGGAAAAAGGATTTCTCGGTTTCACTTCGTCCGACTTTCAACTTAGGACTTAAGTTGTAACACGCGTTAGTATGACTGAAAGGATGCTGTGTTTCATTAAACGTTTGAATAATATAATTGTTTTAAGTACTGTAAATAATCACATAATTTTATTTTAAACTAATAAATAAATAAATAATGCTGGACATTTCACACAGCATCATCTAGCCCCAAACTAAGCATAGCTTGTACTATGGGAACCAGATAACTGATATACTACTTAATATACTTTTTGTTTGTAAATACATACATATTATACATAGAAACACCCAGACCCGAGATAAATATTTGCAGATCATACAAACATTTATCCCGCCGCGGGGATCGAACCCGCAACCTTCTGCGTACCAAGCGGACTTTCAACCACTGCGCCACAGAGGTCGTCAATAATACATCGACAGTTCAAAGTATGTGTTAACGAAACGTACCCTACATTCCTGAGGTCTAAATCTGGACCATTGTCGCTGCTATTGATCAAGAGTAATGGATAACTGTGGCTGAGGAGACAGCTGGGTCACTCCGGTGTCAATTTATCCAATCTTTAATTTATCAAAAAAGGTTCGTACAGATTGCTATGCCGTGAAATCGTTATTTTAACGTATTTTAAAAGGACGTTGAGTGAACAGAATGACTTTTAAGGGTGCTCGCGCAGTACAGCCTAGCCGTACGCGCTGAACTGTCAATTCAATAGAAAAAATGCTGCTGACGTCAGAAGCATTTTTTGTATAGAAAAATGACTGCGGTGCGTACGGCGCGGACAGTGTGCGATCAGGTTAATTATGTTCACTCAAGGCCACTACAGTCAATCTACTGTAGCAATACTTTTAAAATCTTACTAAAATCGAGCACTAAGTACACTGTTTTTCAAGAAGCTGAGAAGTTCTACTGAATTGCTGACTGATAGATAAGACTTAGGTACTACTCAACATACACTACATAAGTACAATCCGTGGGCGAATAATAATGCAATTTTTGTAAGATTTTTTTTGTTCTTTTAATAGTATTTCTCATTTACAAAGCCGAGGCGACGCCATATTGGATCGTAGCGTGCAGTGAACTAGCTATATCTAAGCTACGCGAAGAGTAATGGCGGACTCGCGTTGAATGAAAAGCGAAGGTTACTTTGTGTACGATAGCTTAGAACATGAAAAATAGATTGTAAGGAGTAAATGGAGCGAGCAGAATCTGTCAATGGAAAGGTGATTGTAAAATTTGAAAGGTCTATGAGATGAAAAAGTTGACCAAACGGTCGCCTTTTCACCCTATTACAATGTAGGTAAACATTTTTAGACGTGATCGTGAATAATGTTTATTGTTTACTAGTCATGTAAAAAAGCAGTTAAAAAATGCAAAATAAAAGTAGCAAGCTGAGAGTTTGTGTGTTTGTGTATGGCGTGGATTCTGTTGTGCACTGACTAAATCTAACTACCTACACTAAAATGCTTCGTTCTTATTTCGTTTACTATAAAGTCCATATTAGAATGACTGTTACAGTGACAGTCCTAAAATTACTTATTTTAGTCAAAGTTTAGTAGTGGGTAAAATTAGTAAAGACCATTTTGCTTGCTGTGTATAAGCAGCTGCTATAGAAGCTCAGAGGCGCCATTTTGATTATAATTTTAGTAATGTCACTTTTAGTGACGTGCTGTTTTCGTCATTATTGAGAACAAAATAAGAACGTTCAAGTTTTAGTTTATGTCATCATCATCATCATCCGCAGCTTTTTTCATCCCACTATAGGCCTCTCTTCGCTTGTGCCAACCTTCCCTATATCCTGCGCCAGTCTGTGAACAACAGAATCGTCGCCACTCACGGTTAAACTAGTGAACCGATTTCGATGAAACTCCGAAAAGGTGTAGATATTGACCTAGAATAGCATGTAAACTATTAAAAATGCTGGTATCACGCGAGCAAAGGCGCTCGCAAAAGCTAGTGTTCAATAAAAGAATAACGAAAAAGAAACACCTAGCTGCATAATAAATGCAACAACTCCCCAACAGATGGCGTTAGTTGTGCAAGCGCATCGCACGCGTGTCGAATGGTCCCATTCATTACCATAATGCCCTTTTTGTTCTCTCAACCCAATTCCATTCTTATAGCCGAGAATAATCGTCAAAGAAGGCCGTGTGCTGGACTAAAGATGTTATTTCTCGCATATAAGGTTGAGAAAAGGAGTCCGGCTTTTTGTGGCGCCACAAAATAATACGTTACACAATTTTTTTTTTTTAATATTAATTTATTCTTTTTTTGTATAATAAGAATGGGTCGGCTCTTGATCTCGAAACTAACATAGGCAAGAATGAGGTCTACGATGGAGCGAGCCTACCCAGAAGGTGAAGAAATAATAATAATTGATCTTGAAATACTTAGGTACTTAGAAAACAATATTTCAGAAGGAGGCCTGAAATTATTATCAGTTTTACATAAAAAATCTTTCGTAGGTATAAAGTAGTTTTTTTCTGCTTAGACCAAAAAGTCAAAAAGGTAATCAAAACGCCTTTCTCCTTAATAAAATAATTAAGTACAAAAATAATGTCTAAGTTTTTTTTATGATGAATGGGTCGGCGCTTGACCTCAAAACGTACACAGGCAAGCTTATCCGGCTTTTTACTTCACTTTTGTATAAAACTTTATTTCCGTCTTGTTACTCAATTTATAATGAATCACATCACTACTTTAAAGTGAAAAAATGCGTTTACTGCTACTTTATATGCTGTTGATGTGATGATGGGTTCCGAGAATTGAATTACCAAATTATGGCGCAACTGAAGATGGTTGGCATTGCATTGCAGTTAATTGTATAGCTTTCATAAAAGTTATAAAATTGCTGAATATTTTTTGCCTTGTAGGTAAAGTTGGTTTTTGGTCAAGACGACAAATTGCTTGCCTTTAATCAACTGCTACAATGAGCCTCACAAGAGAACCAGTAAAGCTTAGCTATTCAGATTTATCCATAGGACTGATTTTTAGTTCAGTTGGCACATTGTCACAGATTGGCTGGAGCATTGTCACAGATTGGTAGGTTAGAATCCCGCACGATTGCAATTTTTATATATATTTTTAATATATAGGGTCTTTTTGAACTAACTTTATTCAGAAATTGGGTTCAACAAATAAATTAAAAATATTTATGTAATGATTTTTTCTTGTTTTGTTATGAAAATCCCGAGAAAATCGATAATGACTATCCTTTCAATTCATTGTTGCTTCCTGTATAACTTAGGCCATTCGAGCGTGCATGTAGCCGGGCTGTGATTGGTGGAATGTCTGTTCTCCTTGAAAATCATTATGCAACATGCCCTAAAAAATCAATAGAAGATAAAATTTGAAGTGAAAATTTAAAACGGCTTAGTAATTAAATTAATACGGTCAAACGTCTATTTACTACCCAAAAATGAAGCCCTGTCAGTTTGTGTAGTTTAAAAAGAAAGTCCTTGTAGGCTGCATTAATGTAATCAGCATCTCAATTACTTTGATACTTAATAGGAGGTCTTTGATACACGAAGATGAAAAAATATGACCAAAGCATTATCACAAAAATGCACTAACGATTCAAATCTCCACCCACACAATATATGCATTGAACCGTTCACAAATCAACGATTATTAAGCAATCAAACATTTAAAGCAATCATTTTAAGTTCTTAAGCCGCTTAAACTTAAACTCATCAATCAATGATATCTTAGTTCTATAGTGCTCGTAATCTTCATCTTTAATATGGACTTTATAACGGGATCAATATTTTCGAGAACATTGAGATCAAATCACTCAGATTATACGAATTTAAGAATATCTTCCATGTTATTTGAAAAGGGTATTTCAAGACAAATGTTACTAGCTGTCCGTCGCGGTGTTACCCGCGGTCCCTCAGGAAAACCTCACTTTTCCGGGATAAAATATAGCCTATGTTCATCAGGGATACTGCAGGATTCTAATGGTGAAATAATTTTTCAATTCGGTCCAGAAGTTTCGGAGCCTATTCAATTTAAACAAACATACATACAAACAAATCTTTCCTCTTTATAGTGTACAGAAGAAGAAGAAGATATAATTTGATATTTTGTGTAGATATAATTTGACTCGATTTGTTTATTTAGAAGGTATGTTGTGCCGAGCCCGCTTTTTAAAATAAGGGTAGAGAGATGATGATGTGATAAATTCATAAGTACTGCAGCTTACACGGATTTTTTACTTCGTATATTGTTTCGTCTAAGTTAGAAATTAAACTTACATTAACAATTACAATCATTACCCCTACTTTGCTTATAGATCGAAATATCATTCAAATTAAACATCCACAATGTCTGTTGTACCGGAAAATTGAAAACACTACGATGACATTCATATATTCATAGAACACGTATTTGTGTGGATTCTATTATACTCGCATGGAACAATGGGAGTGAACCAAAACTCGTAATGGATAACTTTCAAGTTCAATTATACACAACAGTCTATAGAACAGAATGAACATCGTGATAGATGACAGTATTAGCTTCGAAGCTCAAGTAACTCGGGTTTCTAAAGTGTGAATTCTGTGTTCAATTCTCAAAATTTTTGCAAGAACTCTATGTATGTAACATAGAGTTCTTGCAAAAAGCACGACCACGAGCGCTTCTGCTGATGATGATGATATTCCCAATCGCACCCTTACCTAATGCACAAGTCGACGCGTGTTAATGCACGTTATTAACGCTATCACGGTGATTGATGTGTAACCTAATTCCAGCAACTCTAGCTATCGCCAACTGCTTGGTCTGTGTTCCAGGATTAAGGCAATAACTGTCTATGAATGAATGACTGAATGAATGAACACCTATACATCATTGTACAAAAGGAAAAATAAACACAATAGAAAAGTATAAATAATTAAGACAATGTCATATCGCTAGGAGAATTTCCATCAGCGACCTTGATGGAAAATAAACTATCAGAAGCAAACATGGATGGTTGTACAGAAGATTTTTTTTTTATCTACGAGTAGGTACTTTACACCTATTGCTCATACATCATTAAAAACGAAGACTTAAGAAAATATAGAAATGAAGATTTTGAAGACAAACAAGAAACAGATACAGTATCATCCTATCCTACTAAAATAGATCTCAACTAATGGACAGATTTGAATGAAATAGATGTAGATTCAAATTTGGTTTTGAATATGCTTGTCCTAGAATAGCCAGTACAGCAGAAGGTAGTAATCAATAAATTGACATTGCCTATAGAATATTATGAATCAATTCGACTTCAATATTCAGAGACAACTAGTTTATTATGTGTAGATAATTAGGATCGAGCGCGGTGTATAATTATTAGTTATTAGCGTCACAGCGACACAATACTTAATTAGCCGATGATTTAATCATCCTTACAGCTTTGATGATGATTAATGATTGATAGAGAATGTTGCAAAAGTTTTGATGACAGCAATTTTCATAATAATTGGAGATAGTTAATCGTTTAGGATATAACGCAAGTGCATCATAAATTTTTGTGCAATGAAATTACTAATTCTGTGTAGCAAAAGCTTTGAGTCAATGACATGAATAGCTTTAGCTTAAGAATGTTTATAGTGATTGCACTACCTTTACATCATTTACATGATACTATTTTGGAATACGGTTCATACTTTGCTCCGTTGAGTTTGAGAAAGCAAGAGGTAATAATGGTATCGTGTAAATGGTATTATATTGAATGATTCACATATAAGGTAAGTAATAATATAAAACAGTTTTAATATTAGGTTCTTGTTTATAATAAGTTTGTTTCCACAAGTTTTGTTTCAAAATTCAGCCAAAAGAATGCTATTTAGGCCAAGCAGTCTATTACCAACAGCAAACAGTACGATCAACGAAAGCAATGATAGTGTTACAGCTTTATTTTCATATCATCGTAAAAAAGACATGAGTCGTTGAGTAGCACCTTTACAACTTAAGTATCTACTTATATAAAAAAATATTTACATAAACTTCATTGAACAATTTCGTGAAGTCATTTAAAACGTTCATCTGGTAAAAGATCCATGAATTTCCAATCAAATTGAAATTCAAAATAGAAATAGACCACCAGAGTGAACCAACACCGGAATAGCGTAAGCTTGTCGCCAATACAGCTAAATATACGAGCATCAATCCTGAATAGGCTCGAAATGCAAGCTAAAAGTGCCAGTTGGAATTTATATCCGATTCGCGTAAGAGCAATAAACCGAACAAAAAGAGCTATAAGCAAAAAAACGGGTCCTTTAAAACCAATTTGTCCAAATTTTACGAGCGCGGTTAACGCATCAAACAATGAACGCAAGTATTGCTTTTATACCGTATTAAGTTTGATCGTTTACCTACCCATAACTCTTTTATTGGCCTCGTAAACCTGAGAGTTTTTCTGAACCGGTAACCTTTAATTACAAATTGTTTCGAATAATAGGGTCCGCTATGGAAGAATAGTTCTGTAATGTAATAGTGTAGGCAATTTGGGTGTGTTTTTGTTTCTGATGACAATGTGTTTCTGGGAAGTTGTTGTTTGTTCAGGCCACGTGGGAGTTCCCTTGTCTTTCTTGCATGTGCCGACCTCGGGTTAAATTAACCGGAAACTTTAGGGGAAATAGTTAAGATTCAGTGCAGGTCTGTTGCAGTCACTCAGAAAGTTAAACATGGCTTGTAACATGTGTCGTTTAAAATAACAGTGGGATTGAAACTCGGAGCGCTGGAATTTTAAACTTTATTGTTGGGCTTCCCGCTTAGTTCACATGTAGGTTTAATGAATAAACTAGAAGTTCTGGCGGAGCATTCATTTGGGTTGGGACATTATGTAAATATTCATTTAAAAATACTATAGTATTTAGTACTTATTTGTATTTAGCATTTAATTTTAGCTACAATTTAATTAGACAAAATACACAAAACGTTTAATTATGAATTGAAATTACGAGGAATATAATGAGGCAACTAAATGATATTAAATTCTGATACATTAAAAGAGTCATAAACTTGTAACGGAATAGGTACCTTAGGTAAAAAAATATGCAATGAAAAAGATGTCAATTCGTATTCTGTGTATTAAATAACGGTAAAAGATCTTTAAGAAAGCAATGTATAAGAAATAAGGAAGTTGCATCTTCACGGCAAAAAAGATAAAAAGTGCCACAAGAACTTTGCATTTCGTTACAAGCTCCCGAGCTCTTATAAAAATGCAACAAGAAACCAGTATAAGCTCAATGAATAAAATATTAAACTACAAACATGAAACGAACGTAACCAGTTTGTAACCAGTAGCGGACAATGCAATCGATAAAATCATCCAATTTAAAAAGTAAAAACAGGATTGGATTAAACAATAACTGGATGATGGTGCAGTTGTGAGTTGACAATAAACTGACAAAAACGACAAATAAAACCAAGTTATAGTCGGGCTTGTACACAAAGGGTTCTGTAAACAGAATAAAATAACAGAATTTGCTGCTTCATATTTCAAAAGGAATCCTATTCACTTCAAAAAAAAAACTGGTAGCATTCTTGAAAAAGCATCAGTTCAAAATGTTCTAGTATAGTTTATCAAAATGAATCTAAAAAAGATACAATGTGATAGACAAGCGCCAAAGGATGGTGATAGATTCATTTTTTGAGGAAACAGAACTCTAAAAACAGAATGAGAGAAATGTAAATTACGTAAAAACTCAATACAGTTGGGTGGGTCTTTTGATAGTATAATGTTGGATCGTGCTTGGGATGACGTCGGGTGGATCTCGCGGGTGGTCCGCACTATTTAAATACCTTTTTCTATTATTTGCCATCCATGATTTATGTGTGTTTAACACGAAGGTGGGACATAGGCGTGATTTGTTGGGTTATGGGCTATCATTTGGACCGTAAAGTGTTATGACCACATTCAGTTAAACTGGAGTGTTAATTGTGGTTCGAAGGTTTATTTGCGCTTCTGTATTGATGAGGAAAATTTACAATGAGTCTTAATGACTCACTTGATTACAATAATTCTGCTAATAGGTAATCGTTTTGTAAGCATTCCGTTCTATGCAAATTTAAAATACTTCATATTGTTGAAGTTTTAATGACTTTATCTGTACGTAATATAATAAGTAATATGTTATACATAGGTTATAAGAAACAATATCACACATTCTTATAAACTTTGCGACTGTCTAAAATTGCGTATTTTTTATTATTTTCAAATTATAATCTTACATTTTTAGATATAAAGAACCACTAACGTGATCAGACATTATTTATTCACAATTATCATTATCAAATTCATATTGTTATATATTTCATATTATACAGCAAATCTATAAATTTTCAACTTAAATGCTATCCGTTGACGAAATTAGTATCATCATGTTAACCATATTCAAATCTTACGCTCTACAAAACAAATTATCAACAATTCAACCGTTTGCTCCTAGTTTACGTTATCTTAACAGAATAAAGCTATTGACTCAGGCTCATTAGTGTTATCTGCTGTTCCAACAGGATTTCTCGAAAATACAACTTTGTTATTATTTACAAATTTATCATAATGGGAATAACATCAGTTTGATAAATATTGTTCCATTACAAGTATTTTGTTTATTTATAATTCAAAATTGAAAATTTTGTAAAATAAAAAATTTGGGTTAAATTGAAAATTTTGCTTAAGACCGAAAATTTCCAAATAGAATGAAATCAATTCAATTCAATCTAGGAGCATATGATAAACGATTTGGATCAGTCGAATTAAATAGACTTAATGGATCAGTATTCAGTAGGTATTTTTAGAAAATTTTGCAAGTCCCAAAGTTGTTAAGACACTGCTATTTCTAACATTCCTAGTTTCGGATACATTATCCA
This sequence comes from Epirrhoe alternata, assembly GCA_963565295.1. Classification (NCBI taxonomy): domain Eukaryota; kingdom Metazoa; phylum Arthropoda; class Insecta; order Lepidoptera; family Geometridae; genus Epirrhoe; species Epirrhoe alternata. The sequence continues at coordinate 1,116,975 of OY751381.1, read as the reverse complement.
CTAAACTTTCTCAATATTTACTTAAAACTTACCCTGAAAACAATTTCAATCTACTCCCGCAAAAATTGTTTGTGCTAAGATTTTCTGGTCTCAATTCACGGTCCATTATTTATATTGGACGAAGGCTTTGCAATATTTCTTTATTTTTGATTCGACATGAATCCCCTTTCACATCCCAATAGATATCTGTCCCGATAAAATATTGTGTTGCTGTTTCTTGAGTGTCAGGTTCACTGACTCTGTTTATTGTCGGTTTGCGGATTCTATTAGGGACGATTCAGTTTTCAACTTCGTATGTTTACGAGTACGAGTTTACGAGTCGTGGAATTTGTACCCTTTGATAGTCCATTTGTATTGTCTGGTTTGTCTTTGGTTGTTTCTGTATCAATTTCATCTTTATGTCCGTTACCAACAGATTTAGACTAGTTCAAAGGTTATCTTTACGTTTTAACAATATAAGTTAGATTATGTAGTTGTTTGTTCCAATTAGTTTCTAAGTTGACTTTAGTTACATCGACAATGTCAACACTAGCTTTTAAAGGATCGAACAGAAGCACTTTAACACTACACCGGCCAATAAATTGGTTAAATGTAATGCAAAACGCATTATTTCCTGAAAATAAATTAACATTGGCGACGCGCACCGCACGACCGCTGAAAATATCGAAACAGCCGACGCACGTCCCATTAAATGCGGGAACAGCCTCCACTAACCACAAAACCGACGAGCCAATTTAATTCCCGCATTTCCAGCACAATTCACAACACCTAAATACTATAAACACTTACGTTGATCGAAGAAACAGCGATCCAGACCATTCATAACGCAGTGTACAACCTCATAGTGCACTCAAATTCACTTATTTATTGCGTTCACGTTACGTTCACAGCTCACAAGGGACGTCACACTCAAAACAAATCACAGCGTTTGGGTTCACACTACGGGTACAACACAACGTCAGGGCGGTTGACGGAACGAGCGTTACAGGTCCTGGAGGCGTGTTGCCGGTGCGGCGGTCGGCGCGCGACTGGCTTGCGCGAGGCGCGGGGCGCGGGGCGAGGCCGGGAGGGGGTGAGTGCGTGCGGTTGGAATTCGCTTCCCACGTGCTGGGACGTACCTCTCTTTCTTGCAGGACGGGTTAGCTTTTTGAAAGCACGAAAGCACCGTCCACCACGCATCGATATGCCGGGGGCGACGTTTAGCTGTAACCTTGTTTATATGCACTGCAGCTAATAATACCGCGCGAATAACACTTGGAGTGCGCGCTTGTTGTTTTTTTTTATTCGCTAAGTAGTGTGCGTTAAGTGGCCGTGTTGTTTCGGCGTTTCCGATACATTTGTTACGTTTCGCTGCTTCCTGTTGGCTTCGTGATTAAGATTACATCCTTTTTATTAAGACGCTTTGTGAGTCAGCTTTCATTTGCCGATGATTTATGTGCATAAAATAAGACTTGAATTGCGTATTTCAGCTGACAATGAGCTTTCAAAGATCTTTGAACAAAGAAGCTTAGTTTCGGGACGAGAGATGAATGCATAGAATGCTCATTAAAATTCAGTACCTACCTGCAGTTTATAGCCACAATAAAATTCTAATATTTCGACATAAAATTCGCACTCGTCTGGCGTTCGGAGGTCGTAGACTGAGAATCAATCGCTTTTACGCTTTGGATTGAACCTAGACTGTATTGTATAAGCCTTACTGGTTAAGTTTTCGAGAAAATTGCTTTGAGTGCGTCTTGCCCACTTATGTATTTTATAAAAAAAATACGAGCGTGAACGCAGACAGACGCGCAATACATAGGTAATAGGCACGTATAGCTGACCAAAGATAATAAAGTTCTCGATAACAATCCAAAGTTCAGAGGATTAACCAAAAAGAACAGAAAGTTAATGTGTTTTTCGAAGCTATTTCGGTGGTCGTCCCTTATCTACGTCACTCGTCAGGATGTTTTAAAACTTTTTACTTTTACGGTTAGTCAGTTATTGAGTCAGCGATGATAGGTTGGTAGTGACGGGTTAAATGCAAATGAGAGAGATTTAGGGTTAAATGGATAATGCACTCTTGATTTATGAGGGCTTTTCTTAAAATAAAAAATTATGATTTTTATCTCAAGCTTAAAACGTAGGTACCTAACGTACTAAAAAAGTATTTAAGTACCTAGGTAGGTACTTGCCAATTTTTATAGATTCAGAACAAAATTTATATAAATTCATTTCAAAACAATATCCCAAAACCAAATACTTAAGTCAACTGAAGATAAATGATTGAAATAAAATAAAACAATGATCTTCACCGTTAGGAATCAGAGCTGCACAATTTCGTAGCCAATAGATGGCGCCAGTACCATTCTTATTTTAAATTTGGAATGTCGATGTCGCCTTTTTTGCGGTTTTCATGTCAACTGTTTATCTATCCCAACTTTATGATTTACGATGAGAATAGGGTGCAAAAAATCGTATAAAAACTTGACTCGAGTTTCGTGAAATCGGTATCAAAGAATAGATTAGTCATATATTTTCGGCTTTAAAAACTTTAGGATTTCAAATTTTTTTGTGGACTATGTGATAAACGAATAACATTTATCGAAACTTTTTGTAAAGATTATATTAAAGATAGTGGATAGAGTGTAGTAGTAAGTATGGTAGACTATTGATAGTAGACCTAACCCGTATTTTTTTATTTTATATGACTGTTTGTGTTGTACTTCTAACGAAATAACAAAGTGAAATATGTAAATTGTAGCATATAAAAATCTATGGTCTCTGTCTACTTAAGTAGGTACGGGAAAAAAAATCTGAGAACATTCGGAAAAAAAACTAAAAAAATGTTCTTAATTCTTGTCATTCCTGTCAATCGCACAAATAGGTACCTACTTTTACCGCAGTGGTCCGAAAGAACCAGTGACAGGACAAGAAGAAGTGTTTGTATCAAATAAAACAAAATTTTGGTTGCAAATTCAAAAGTTAAGCTAAAGTTATTAACACTTATATTTCACAGTATCGTTATCAGATTAACATTAATATATCTCGTAAAACTATTTGTTCTATATTAAATACTCATAATATTTACGTAAATTCATCTCCCTCATGACTGCAAAACCACTCCACACCCATTAGACTACGGCGAGTGTAAAATACATTACTCCGAATGATCCAATAAATAAATAGGGGACAGAATAAGGGTTAACTACACGACATGTGGAATTTGGAACTGTCTTTGTGAAATTTCTGTTTTCACAATTAAGTTTTAGTAAAGTTATTATATTTTTTCAGAAAATCGATTCTAAAGCGGCTGTTACACAAGAAGAGTTTTTCGCACGCGAGCGGCGAAAAATCGTATGCGATTATCCCTCGGCAAAACTCGCCATTCGAGTCTCGCATGCGGTTGTTTACATTTTGACAGAAACTCGTAAAAAAGACTACTTTTAGTAGAAAGCTTAGATAGCGAGAATCGTATTCGAGAGGCGAGCCTCGCAGCATTTGTTGAAGGCGACCATTATTGCCTAGAAGAAATCGCCGCTCGCATGCGAAACTCTCCTTGTGTAACAGCCGCATATGGTCGTGGGTTTGAAATCCATTTGTACAGTAATAGATCACAAATTTTACTCATAATTATTTTGTTTCGATGGTTTATGTGCCGGATAAATTTATTCTGTCACAAATAAGTATACCAAGCTGTGTCCAATTTAATAAAATTACGGCAGTATCATCATAAAACAATAAAGTATTCATTTCTAATAAATACAGCAGCATTTCTAATAAAATGAGTTATGTCATCTAGTTATGCTATTCAAAGCATAATAATCTCAATTTAAAACTTGACACAACTTTAAGCCAAGCAATATTTTCAGCAAGATTCACACAATAAGTTATCCCCAAAACCGACATAACTTTAACTTTATAGCGAGTACTTAGGCGAATCCTCGTAACTTTTATACCCACTTATAGTGGAGATATTTTGCGTTATTTTAACGCTACTAAGCTTAATTGGGCAACAGTTTGTTATGGCGTTAAAATTTTATTGTTTTATGGTGACATACTACAAAATGATGTAAAAAATATGGATATGTCTTCAATTTCCACGCGCTACAAGCGCGTGGAAATTGAAGACTCGAAATTGTCTATTAGCATTAATTTTACTTCAGTTGAAGCGCTCGTGGTCGTGCTTGCTTAGTCGTTCTTGATAGATCGTCGAAGTTAAGCAACGTTCGAAACGGTCAGTAAGTGGATGGGTGACCGCCAGTGGCATTTTCATCTGAGCGCTTCCGTGCTTCGGAGGGCACGTTAAATTGTCGGTCCCGGCTATTTAAGTCGTTAAGCCATGACGGAGGCCTTAAGGCGGCCTAAAAACTCCGTCACCAGAGTTGGCCACTGACTCATACGAACTTACTTACTTTACTTTTTTACTTCAGTTTGTGTCAAATTGAGTGACTTTTTTGTCACTGACAGTTACCCCGGATTATAAACTTCGATATTTAAGAACATAATAATAATTAAAAATATCATTGGCTCTAATATACTCGTATAAAAAAAGAAAGAGAAGAGGCCTATAAACAGTGGGTTTTACCGTCTGGATAGATAGATCTCAGAATTCGGGTAGAGATCAGTTTTTAATCCATATCCTTACTATTCCATACTTTCATACTTAGGTAATATTAAATGTGAAAGTAACTCTGTCTGTCTGTTTGTTACCTTTTCACGCCCAAACCACTGAACAGATTAGGCTGAAAATTGGCATGGATAAAGTTTGTAGGTATCCCCGGGAAGGACATAAACTACTTTTTATCCCGAAAAAAATCTAAGGGACCGCGGGTTACACCGCGGGAGCGCAGCTAGTTACTTTAAACATTTTGAAAAACTATAATCCTAATTTGAGTATTTACCCATTTCGTTTATATGATACAATTTTGATTTAAAAAGTACTCATCCAATGATGTAAATCGTGGCAGCGTCCAAAAACATTAATACCCTAATATTTCGTACAACTTTAGCGCACATTATCAAAACTCATTGGCACGGCAGAAACGAACTACAGCAATAAAAGGTCTATACAAATGTAGATATTTATCACAATTTGCTGAGTAATCTACCGTAACGCGATCGATTCGAGGGAGGACCGCGCTGAACGAGTTAGTAAGGCATTTTGGCGGGAATAGTCTACAACATGTGTAACCGTGTTGGCCAAGTGGGATTGAACTTCGACTTTCAATCCAAAGGGTCTAGATTTAATTCATCATCATCATCATCATTAGCCTATAGTAGTCCACTGCTGGACATAGGCCTCCCCTAATGAGCGCCATTGCGCACTGTCCTCGGCTCGACGCATCCAGCTTCTGCCAGCAGCCAGGGCAGATCGTCACTCCACCTGGCCGGAGGGCGTCCTACACTACGTTTGCCGAGTCGCGGTCTCCACTCAAGAACTCGATTACCCCAGCGGTTATCGGTTCTTCGGCAGATATGGCCAGCCCACTGCCACTTCAGCTTGCTTCAGCTTGCAGATTCAATTCAGTCAATGAAAAATTTCGATTTATAAGCTCTAAGTTATGAAGTTATACATCGTAAGGAAACTATTAAGTATGGTGGCGATAGATTGCAGTGTGTAATATATAATACGTACTACATAGCTTCTGCAAATTGTAGGCATGTACAAATTATGTATAGTATGGTGGAAATCAGCACAAATCTTTTGCTACGATCGAGACACACCTCTCCCTCCATTCATCCTTTATCAAAATAAAACGTATTTAAATTCAATTTCAAAAAGCACTGAAACACTTCATTTATGTATTTAGGCCACAAAATACACGTTGCAAATGGAATAGAACATACAAACGTAGTTACTCCAATATTTACCAAAGAAATACAACACAAAATGAAAGACCTGTGTGATATTCTTTACAACCAACGGCACGTTAGCTAAAACGGCAAACAAAAGAAAAATGCTGGAACAAGCTTTTGTAGCTTGTTTTTATGTACCCTGTACATAGATTCTATGTGTTGTGTACCTTTTACATAGATTTTTTTTAGTTCTGGCCGAGCAATTGCGATTCTAGACTTTAGGTTACGCGATATTGAAATGACCAAACTCGTATTTTGGATGAGTGAGGGATGGAACCGGAGTAAACAGCGGCATACCTACATCTAGCAAAGACATTATCAGCTGTGAAGATAATAAAAAAGTAAATAAGTTCGTATGCGTCAGTGGCCAACTCTGGTGACGGTTTTTAGGCCGCCTAAAGGGCTCCGTCATGGCTCAACGACTTAAATAGCGGGGACCGACAATTTAACCCTCCGAAGCACGGAAGCGCTCAGATGAAAATGCCACTGGCAGTCACCCATCCGACGATCTATCAAGAACGAAGCAAGCACGACCACGAGCGCTTCTATGATAATAAGGCTTGTTCAGATGCCTATTGAATCAAACCTAAAAAGTCAATATTTTTTTCCAGCAGAAGCATTTGGGTCCTTTTAGATTTATTCATAAGTGCTAATTCTACTCTTTTTCCTATGCGACCTAAACAGAATATTTAGAATTGATTATAAAATTAGGTCAAGCTGCTCATCATCATCATTTTCAGCCCGTGTTCGCCCACAGCTGGGAAAAGGCCTCCACCATTATAAACCATTCGTTCCGATTACTAACTAGTCTCATCCAGGTCTTGCCACCTATCCTCTAAATGTCGTGTCTGGCTATAAGTACTGCTACAGAATATAAAATACTATTGTACACTAAAAAGGTATGTACAGTCAGCGTCACCAATTGGTATACCCTTTTAAAGTAAAGATAAAATACTGATTGATGACGCTAACTGTACGAAAGGCTGACACTTAAAGAACATCTTGTAGAAGGATTACTTTATTTGTGCCAAAAACCTACAAGCTAAGCGTGTGTAACTGCGAGTTAGGAACGTTCTAACCCCACACATTAGTGCAATAAACTTGACAATAACTTAATTCAAGCTATGAAGGGCCATCCCTCGTGGCTCTTACATCTGGGGCTGACAATGTCACAGTTTTGGGTGTTTAACTGGTTCAGTCCTTACTCAAAAATTCCTAGAAAAATTAGTTTTCTGTGGACAAGGCTGATTAGGCTGAGAGGATCAGGTGCTGGGCAAGTCTATTCTATCTTATTTTTTTTTTAAGTTGGAATAGGCTGGTGGATTATCCAGTCACAGTCAGTGAGCTAAACTGAGTTCTATGGTCACAGTGTTGTCCCATTAATTGTAGGCATAGGTTGCTTTCTACTGTTTCAATGATCTATTTGTCCTTCAAAAAAAGAGTTACAAAATTTGGCAAAAACAGTAAGTGAGTAAAGAGTCGGCACTGTTCTTCTTCCACACTGCTGCTATCATTCGTCAACTGTTCTCATTCATATCCTCACACTATCCAACCATACTTACCACCTTCTTTGTTCAATAAAAGTGGAATCAAGCTCATAATTCTACTTCTCAATCAAAGATAACCTAAGCTTCTATCCTTTGAGATTTGATTTTTGCTTCGACTGGCGGTAACCCACTGCACACTGAGAAGAAAATACTGATCTTCAGTTCTATTTGGTTTTGCATAGTAACACTGTATTCTATGCTAGTAGTGAAATGATCCAGCTGTTTGAGTCCCCTTCGATCAAGGGACTGACAATGGTAACTCGAACGTAATCAGAACTATCGATCGCGGGTGTGCAGGGGTCCTAAGCTAACAGGACGGATAAGGAGTTTAATTTTCTATGACGACGCTTTTATCTTAGCAAGTGGATGTGAATTTCTCGGTTTGTTAGAGCTTAAGCCATGACAAAAGGGTTAGCCCATAAAAATTCCATCTCTAGACTTCAATAATCAATCATTTTTAACTTTTAAAGTGTTAAACCACACGGTGCTTAACCGATAAATATGAGTACATCAAAAATTTCCATTACGACGATTAGGGTTCCGTGGTCGAGCAGTAAGGCACTTCGGCTTTAAGAGGATCGTCTGATCGTAGGAATCGAAAATTTTGATAACATTTTAATTTTTCAATAATTTATAATTTTGGCTAAGAATAGGGCATCAAATACACGGGTAATTTATGGATTTTGGAATGTTTCCAAAAAAGTTACAATGAAAACTTACTACCTATATATAGATTATATAATATTCGAAGCACTAGAAAACACCCGTAAAACCGAACTGACAGCTGAAGATTACTTAAATCTAAAGCCTCGTTTCCTAAAACGTTGAAAGCGAGTCCTGTCACGTTGAAAAACAACACATCATTTACATCTTATGTGTGAAGAAAATACCTAATATCTGACATTCATAAAATTAAATAATGTCACTTGGCGATGCCAACATTCTTCGATTGACTTTGTACCATATCAATTAGCCCATAATCTGTCATTTAGATGAAAATTAGATAGTTGCATCGAATAGAATTAAAGGCATTTATTTAAAACTAGCTGTCCGTCGCGGTGTTACCCGCGTTCCCTTAGGAAAACTTCACTTTCCCGGGATAAAATATAGCCTATGTTCATCAAGGATAATGTAGGATTCTAATGGTGAAAGAATTTTTCAAATCGGTCCAGTAGTTTCGGAGCCTATTCAATTCAAACAAATCTTTTCTCTTTATAATTATTAGTATAAGTATTAGTATAGAAAAATGTCTCAAGCGAGCGAAGCTGCGGGTGGAAGCTAGTAACATAAAACAGACCGCATAATCCCGATCAACGCTTTCTGCAAATCCAAGCTTTACCTTGTCGTATAAGAAAAATGCAACACATTTTATATTTCGCAGATTTCACGTCGATTCGACGTGTTTTCGACGTTTTCCCGGCACGTCGCTGATTGTATTGTACGTCGTAAAATTTAGAGTATTAATATTTTCTGACGACGACGTGTTTTGTGACGCGACATTTCCGCAGATGCTGTAGTGTTTATTTACTGTGAGATTGAACTAAATTTTAAATTTAAACAAGTTTTTCGAGGGTTATGTATACGACCCATAATAGATAGATAGATAGAAGATAGAAAATACTTTATTGTACACCACATGGACATTACAAAATACAAACAAAGATACAAGAAAACATTTAAAGCGAAGTACAATGGGCGGTCTTATCGCTGTGAGCGATTTCTTCCAGACAACCTTAGGATGACCTGGATTAAAGGAAGGCAAAAAGGCGGTGTAAATAAAATATGTTTATAAAAACAAATAAATAAATACTAATAAATATTTACCTACTAGGTACGAATAACTATAATAACATCCTTACGGAAACATTGGAATCCTCATAGAGATTTCATAATGTAAATGAAGCGCTCGTGGTCGTGCTTGCTTAGTCGTTCTTGATAGGTAGTCGAAGTTAAGCAACGTTCGAAACGGTCTGTAAGTGGATGGGTGACCGCCAGTGGCATTTTCATCTGAGCACTTCCGTGCTTCGGAGGGCACGTTAAACTGTTCGTCCCGGCTATTTAAGTCGTTAAGCCATGACGGAAGCCTTAAGGCGGCCTAAAAACTCCGTCACCAGAGTTGGCCACTGACTCATACGAACTTACTTTATAATGTAAATTAGTGTGCGTTGTTATTTTTATTTATTTATTCATATTAGGTATTTATTACCTAATTGAAAAATTGGCGAGCATTTAGATGCGAGTGTTGTTTATTATTGTTTTTGCTTACGGTTTTCTGGAAACAGCAATTTTAAAATACCTGAAACGAGATAAATTATTTTTAATTTTGGAAATTTATTATGTCAGAATGTAATATATTATGTCATCATCCTCTTAAAAACACTTATTATAAAATACACTAGGTAATTCTTATAGGCGGCGATGGGCTTGCAACCTGTCACGTATGGAATACTAACTTCTGCAAGATGTGGGCATGTATCAAATATGTATTTGTACATGCCTCTGACTATCCCCTTAGACATCTTCAAAGGATCTGGAATATAAAAAAAAAGATCTGAGAGAATGTCTACCGCGCCTCGGGGATACAGTCGTGACTCTGTTTACGTTTTTTTACTAGGTAATAACAGATTATTTTACTATACTATAGGTATACTCATATAAAAGCGATTACAAATGATCCAGAGAAAATATCGATCACTCAGTTGCGCTCATTATTTATCATGACAATAGTTTGAGATCCATTAATAAATTATTCTCTGCAGCTGCGAAAACTTTTGCCAATTACACCGGCAATTGTATTTCAATTGCTATCCGACTCAATTGATGAAGAAACTGCTTTTTCTCAACTCAGTCTTATTTATTTACACTACACATCATTTTGTTTGGAGAAGGGCCAGGTCAAAAGTACCCTAAACCGACGAGCATGTATGAAGAATGTAATGAGAGTGAATGAGGCGAAACTTGTGTGTCAGGATCGTAGCGAGTGGAGATCCGTGGTCTCTACCCCTTTGGGAAAGACGCGTGACTTTATGTATGTATGTACACATTATTATACTCACTTATCATAATTATTACAGACTTATTCTAAATAGAAATAAGAATATTTGACGAATAATATGAAGTGTGGAGACTATAAATACCCAAAATGTCAAAGGGTTTTAGGTTCAGTTCAACGAACTTCATAAACAAACAATAGAATTTTATTAGTATTTACTGACTAAACTTAGAAGTTATTTCGCCAATAATTGCATTGTTTGAACTTTGCTAAGCTAAGAAATAAGATTTCTAAGAGTGATAATACAAGCTATAGCCTAAAGCACGAACATAAGTATGAACATATTGAACGTGTAGTATAAGTATGAACAGCTCACTTCACCATTTCTGTATATTTAATTGTTTTTATGTAAAACAGTTACAGAATAAATGCATTAGTGTAATTTAAACTTAGATTTGGAGTTAATTAGCTGTGACTGGATGGACAGATTGACAGACACGTAAGTGAACCTAATAGATAAAGTTCCGTTTTTTTATTCGAAGGCATAGACGCCTTAAATGCCAATATATCTGGTAGTTATTATTCCATTTTTATTAGTTATCTTATCGTAATTTCTTTCAATCTAACTGGAAGTTTTTTATTGGAAGAAACTGATAAAAAAACAAGGTCACTCCAGGAGTGCCGGCAGAAGTGAAAACTTGAGTGTCGGTGAGCAGTCACGTGACACATGACCTTTTCAAGGCGAATCCAAGAATTTTTTCTCATCTCAAACTGCCAAACGCGCCTAAAGAAGTTTTCACTTCAGTTGTTTACTCTTTGGTGCTAGCTACTCTGTAATTAGTAAAAGTCTAACGAACTTTGGCTTAACGATTATATATTTCTAGCTATAAATACATAATGCTTAGAACTTAGAAGTCTGCGCAAAGTTTATGTACAATCAGTTTAGTACTTAAAGGGTACTTGGTAGTGGCTATAGTTATAGCCGAACCGACATAATGGCTTTTAAAGTTTCCCCGTAAGCGTAATGGACGAAAGCTGGGTGCGACTTTGATTCTCGTAACGAGTCAAGTTCAGATAATTATTTGAACTCAATCTGCCTTGAAAAGCAACATTGAGGTCTAAAATGAAGCATACTTCAACCTCTGTGGCGCAGTGGGTGAAAGCATGCTTGGGAGGCAGAAGGTTGCGGGTTCGATCTTCGCGGCGGGATAAATGTTTGTATGATCTGCAAAATTTATCTCGGGTCTTGGTGTGTCTATGTTGTATGTATTTACAAACAAAAAGTATATAAGTAGTATATCAGTTATCTGCTGGTTCCCATAGTACAAGCTTTGCTTAGTTTGGGGCTAGATGATGCTGTGTGAAATGTCCAGCATTATTATTTTCTATGTCTCTCGATAGATCCCTTTGAGACACACAGACCCCAGTAGGCACACAATTTAAAACTCTGGGAATGTCATCCATGTATAGGTGGCATCTGATTAAGTCTAGGTGTTCTGGCACCAATAGTGGCACTGGCTCAAAGTCAATGTTAAAAAAACATTTATTCAGTAGGACCGCTGGGATCACTTAGAATAGTCTTAAAACGAATGTTACTCCTGTTCTTTCGCGGTCGCGGCCTATACCATGAACAGGGCAACAAACACGGTTTGGGGCCTATCATTATTTTAGGTGATCCATCTTAAACTAAAAAGTCAAGCTCCAGTGGGGAGCCAGTCAAACGAAATTAAGGCTCGTCAAAGTAAGTTCTGTTTCTAATATCCACATGTAAGGGATTCTAGTGTGTGATCAAGACTGAATAAATAGTGACTAATAAGAAGAAGAACTAATACCTACGCAAATTTTAATATACCTAATGAGAAGCAAGGGAAAAGAAATTATGGTTATTCGTGAGGCTCAACAAAATTGCATAATAAAAATCTGTTGAGATCAACAACGCAGATTTAAATTGCTCAGAACACAAATGAAAATAACCAGCCGAATATATCCGAAACTCGCAATTATTGCATTACTTTCATTATTTATTTTAAAATCAAGCAAATGTAAGTCAATTTCATTTCCATATTAAACTCTCGACTGAGTTGAAAATTCTTCTCTGCTGGGAACTCGTGGAAATATTTATGAAGTATGAGTAAATACATTGATCAATCAAGAACGAGACAAGCTACGAGTGTCTCACTCTATCAAACTATTACAGTTTTCGTTCAGAAACTGCAAGACAAAGTTTTTCAGTACAACGAATATGCATTTTCTTGCTAAGTTTGAGAGTTGTACTACAAAATAAAATGCTACGTGGGCTCTTTTTATAAGCTTTACTGAATAATATAGAAGCTTCAGATATAAGTATAATATTAGGACGTTATTTTGACAATCTCTAAGACCCCTCGCAGACTACAGACTTTCTATCGGTCGATAGTTGAGACGGGCTATACTTCTCCATGCTCATTACGAGCCAAAGTATATTCCGTCTCAACTATCGGCCGATAGAAAGTCTGTAGTCTGCAAGGGGGTCTTAGATATTATCAACAAAGGTAACTACTTGAATCACCTACCTATCAATCTAATCAAATCAAAAAATATAAATATCCTACATCAAATAATCCTTCACTTCTGTTAAAAATTCAAAATAAAATCATTCACCTATTTTACTATACTGAAAAATAATATCGTTAAAGGTTGCGCCACGCGTTCATTGGATACCTCATCCGTTTTCGATTGCGATGCGATCTCGATACGATACCGTTTCGAGATCGGAGCGATACGAACTAAACAATTAGAGGCCATTAGACGGATACGTACGGTTTCGGTGTGACAGGGTGATGCTTACACCGAACCGTAACAAACCGAAAGAATGTTATATTTCATTTGTTTATTTGTTTCCTTGCTTTCAGAACATCAAAAACTTTCAAGAATTTGATAAGAATACACAAAAATTGTGACTAGGTTGAATGTTTTTAGTTTTAATGCGGGGAAATCAGATCATCTTGTTCACATCTTAAAGCCTTCTATTTAGCAAAACCTATTATACTATGGGAAATAAATTAAATGCATTTCAGAGATACTTCATTTTGTAAATATTTATAATACCAAAAAAAAAACACAAACTCATCACAAAACAATTTTTTTTGGATAAAAATCGATCCCACAACAATCAGCATGAAAGTTACCTACGAGTATGAGCTTTGAGGCCAATTGATATGCTCGTAGTTTTTGATACACCTACATAACAAGTTACGTATCAGTGTGAATGCATCCAGCAACGGTGCTGAGGTTAGATAGTTCGTGCGATCGGTATCTGTCGGAGGGAATTTTTAGTGGTTTACTTGTTCAGGGAGGTAATGAGATCAATATTTCTAGGTGAAGATACGGCACCTGGTACCCTTAGACTTTCACTAGAATACGTGTACAAAAACAAAGTTTTTTAAAGATATTTAGAACTATGTTAGAACTGTGACGACCTCTGTTGCGCTGTGGGTGAAAGCCCGCTTGTGACGCAGAAAGTTGCGGGTTCGATCTCGTCGAATAAATGTTTGTATGATCTGCAAATATTGATCTCGGGTCTGGGTGTTTCTATGTATTATTTGCATGTATTTATAAACAAAAATTATATAAGTAGAATATCAGTTATCTTGTTCCCATAGTACAAGCTATGCTTAGTTTGGGGCTAGATGCTGTGTGAAAAGTCCAGCATTATTTATTTATCGTATCGTTTTAGAATAAAATATTTACTAATTTTATATTTAGAAACACCTACAATCTATAAAAAAAAATATTCCATAGGATCAGTTTGATCACTTTTACTCATCTCAAAAGCTTAGGTGTTACTCATGATCTTTCGCGACCAATACCACCAATTCTGTAAAGAACCAACGTACGCGGCTTGAGGCTAAACGCACTTACACAATACTATTCTGGCAAAATGTTATTGCCTCTTGCTTTCTCAAATACAACGGAATAAGAGCTAATATTCTTTGGCAAGAAACAAAAATGGTATGCCAGAATGGTGGAATCAAAATGGCGTCTTACAGAACTCCACTCGTATTCTCTTTGACTGGCTCCCCACTGGAGCTCGACTTTTAGTTTTAAGATGGATCACTTAAAAGAATGATGGGCCCCAAACCGTGTTTGTTGCCCTGATTCTTCACGGTATTGGTCGCGAAAGAACAGGAGTAAAATTAGTTCTAAGACTATTCTAAATGATCCCTGCGGTCCTACTAAATAAATGTTTTTTATCTTTGACTTTGATTAGTTTTACGTTGTTCATAAACTATTTGAGCAATAAACAGTTACACAATGACAGAGGTTTAAAAGAGCATTCTAAACCATCAGATAAGCTAACTACTGATAGGCGCACGAACTAACGTTTAGTGTACTGGCATTGTGAATGGCATGCTTTTTGTGCAATTAGTAATTAAGGCCCGAGCTTAGTTATTGTCAATTACGTTACGTGATGTTTTACGAAATAAGTTCCATATAAAATAAATTATATTTTAAAGATTTATTTTATTGTTTCCTGAAAGTTCAGAACCAATTTTGATAATTCTCAATTGGACATTTTTGAAAAACGCTTGAGCTTTCTTCCCTAACTTCCCTCTATGAGCTATCTATAGATCGTTTTCAACGATCATTAGCTCAACTAATGCTAGTGAAGTTAGTAAAGCTATGTTCACATGTGGTTGTTGTTTCTGAAAACTTTAATTACATTTATTCATTAGAAATTGCATTTAATTTTAGTCAGCCTAAAATTCTAGCCAAAGATCTACATTTTCTTCAAGTTTCATCTAGATGCGTTCAGCTGTTTCAGCGCATATAGTATTTGGAAGAACCTGAAAAAGAGCTGATTCGTCCACATGCGATAACTGGTTTTACATAAATAGTACATTTTATTATAGCTCGTAGAACTGACGGCCGTTGGGGCAGAAAAGTTCTCAAGTGGAGGTCACGCACCGGAAATCGCAGCAGAGGACGGCCCGAGATGGAAAGACGATCTTGTAAAGGTTGCTGGGAGCCGTTGGGTGCAGGCTGCATTACATCGATCGCTGTAGAAATCGATGGGGGAGGCCTATGTTCAGTGGACGCTAGATGGCTGAGATGATGATGATGAGTACATTTTAAGGGCCACCTTTCAAGCTAAAATCATCACCGCTTTTGAAGATACTAGGGCTTAACTTAAGTGGAAGATTCGTGACTAAGACATGTCATGTTTGGTGATGTCATGTTTAGTAACTAATCGTATGTACGTGTAACATGTACGATGTTCTTGCGTTTCGCCCATTTTACAGGTGTACTGGAGCGTAGAAACTTTTGAATATAAGGTAAATTACGTAAAGAATTCTCGTTTTTGTTGACCAAATTATAATGAAATAATTACGTTTTAAAACTAAAAGAAAAACCGACTTCAATGTTTGACTCTACACGCGGCGTGTCTATAACGTCAGTTTGACATAATGCATAGAGAGTCTTAGACTTATCTGTCGATTCAATTTACAATGGCTAAGAGGGAAGGTTTTTAGAGTTTTACGGGAAAACTATCAAACCCTCAGGAATAAAATTTATATGGGACCACCTCTGGAGCATACCCTTTCAAACAAAAAAATAATTTTGAAAATCGGTCCACAATTGGCGGAGTAATCGCGTAACAAGATACAAAAAAAAACATACAGGCGAATTGAGAACCTCCTCCTTTTTTTGAAGTCGGTTAAAAATTAGGTGGTCGCACGACCCATCCGTATCGAACTGTCGATTCCATAGAGGAAATGAGACGTCAGAAGCTAGCCGCATCTGACGTCATCAGTATTTTTGTATGTATAGAAAAATTACTGCAGCGCGTACGACGCGACGTGTGCGAGTTGAGGCACTAACTTAGCCGCCCAACCACATCCCACCAGGTCTATATTGAGCCAGAGGCATATCATTATTACATACAATTTTATTCTCGGTAGTTCAACGAGTTTCCCTAGAAAATCATCTTTCCCATACCATCTTATTACTACTTTCTTGTTAAATTCCTTCTAATTACTCGAATGCAGTATGATTAGCGTACTGCAAATTGCTGAATCGAATTCTATTTTGTTTCTATTCAAAAGTAGGTCAAATTAGACGAAGCTAAATGGTTGCAATTTGTGAGCCTTTGTTAAGGAAGTAAAACAGTTATAACTCGCTTCTGTTATAGTTTTTAAAAATGTAAATTTAATGCTGATTATTCTGATTCATGATTTGTATATAACTTTTAACCGACTGCAGTTACGAGGTTAATGCTTTTTTTGTAGCATTATATCTATACTAATATACTAATAATAATATTAAAAAGAGAAAAGATTTGTTTGTTTGTTTGAAATGAATAGGCTCCGAAACTACTGGACCGAATTGAAAAATTCTTTCAATAGAATCCTACATTATCCCCGATGAACATAGGCTTTATTTTATCCCAGGGAAGTGAAGTTTTCCCGAGGGACAGCTAGTAAATGTATAAACCAAAAAGACCTAAGAAAAAAAAAACAAAGCACAGAAAATCTAATCCCGTTAAATAAAAAACTAAACCAAAAAGTTAGACCAAAACGGATAAACACATTTTAAAACGACATTACATCTAAATCTCGATCCGATTGTACAATAGGTACAGTCAGTATGAGATAATGAACATTCGGATAAACACTATCAACAAAAACGAGTTCACATCAATATAGGACGAAAATAAAGCATTGGAAATTTTATTCATCAAAATATTCAACAAAATATTTGACCATCATCACTTATCACTACATAGTATAAAACAAAGTCGCTTCCCGCTGTCTGTCTCTATGACATGTATGCTTAGATCTTTAAAACGACGCAACGGATTTTGATGCGATTTTTTTAATAGATAGAGTGATTCAAGAGGAAGGTTAATGTGTATAATACATGCATAATATGGTAGAGAAACACTGATAATTTTAGAGGTTTCTAATGTGATGTCGTAAATAAACACGTTTTTTTGCGTTTACATTGCAAACGCTGGCTGAACCCTAATATTTAGTATCAGCATTGCACCCGTGCGAAGCCAGGACGAGTCGCTATTATAATAATTGCTAAACCACATTATTTTGTCATTATAAAAATTTGTTAAAAAGTTTTTTGAGTTTGATACCACAAAAACTTACTTTATTTAACATATTTTTGCTTATGACTGTACGTAACAGACAATTAATCAGAATGAGGGATCTCAGAGCGTATTCTGTATCGAAGACTTACATGTATTGTATAATGTGTACGTACCTTTATGCCACAGCGAGGTGAAAATAACTGGTTCACTTTAGATTATACTGAGTTATAAATAAAATAAAAGATGTGGGCTAATTAGATAGATAGATGAATACATAATAAGTATTGTATTTAAATGATAAATGAGTCGTGATCGCGAAAGTTCAAAAATGATTAAACTGAGTTTAATCTTTCTTAGAGACCACCAAGACCACCATCAAACGAATGGCGCAGAATTGTGAAGCGAGCCACACAACTGACGACCACGACAACTCTGTCAAGAGTGAAAACGACTGAGAAGAAGGATCAAACTTGCACAATTGCACAACTTCTAAAACAAAAAGCTGTACTATACGTAGTCGTGCCATACAATTTTAACTATAACGTCGATTGCCCATTACTTCAATTGTAAAAGCGGCGCCACAGATCGGTGAGGTCGTGCATTCAAGTCACCATCACCTCTCATATGGTGTATTTTTTGGTTGCTTTTTAAAATAGCAGAGTTTAACACTATAAAAAAATATATGTAAGTACCTACGGTGAGAAGTAAGTAAGTTTGTTGAAACAGTGACCGACTCTTGTGACGGAGTTTTTAGGCCGCCTTAAGGCCTCCGGTATTATGAGTATTTCATTTAACCAATAATGCATGAAAGGAGCCTTTTTAAGGTGCACTTATAATCTTTTCACCACACTGGTTCGAAAGAACTAGTGATACGTTAAAAAGAAGAATTTAACCAATAGTGTCCAAGCCGTTTCCATTTCCCTATGACTACATGTTGCTGCCTCAAAACAGAAGGAATGGTGTCTGGATTCTTTTCATTACGAACAACCGACCATCCCTACCTTCCACCCACTCAGTTTACTCAATTCTCAACTCTATTCCAACGGCATAAAGCTGTTACATTACAGATCGTGTGAAGTTCTAATATTGTTTTACGAAAACGTATAAGTTATTAATATTTCTTCGTCTTTGTTGTGAACAGTTATCCAGGTACGTCTTTTGTTCTTCGATGATCAATTCCTTGTTAAGGTGATTTTATTTCTTAGGCAAGCGTCAATCGGAGAACTTGTAAAGGAATATGAGCTTTCGTCGCATAGATATAGAATTTAATATTGCATGAAGATATTTAAATAAGAGCCATGGTCATGACCTTAAAGTAATGTACTTGTTATATCTTTTTTTTGTTCCTGTTTTATTTGTAAGCTTTATCTATACTTACTAAATGTGAAAGTAACTCTCTATGTCTGTCTATCTGTCTGTCTGTTTGTAACCTTTTCACACCCAAACCACTGAACAGATTAGGCTGAAAATTGGCATGGATAATGGTTGTATCCCAGGGAAGGACATAGACTACTTTTTATCCCGAAAAATCCCGAGGTACCGCGGGTTACACCGCGGGAGCGCAGCCAGTTATAAATAAAGGACCCCAGCTGTAACCTCATGACAGTTAATTCATACCATACAAGGCCCAATTTTACATGATGGCCCTTAGGCTTCTGTCAAAAATATTGGCCAACAAGAAAAGATTTGGATTCAATTTCAAAAGAAATTCTAAAACAGATCACGCGTCAAGTTTCTACTTTAACGAATTCAAAGATAACGTCCATTAATACATTGTTGCATGTAATCATCATTAGACTGAAACTAAAGATAAAACCAGTCGTTTCGAAGTACTAAGAACATTCAGATATGAAACTTTTAGATAAAAATCTTTCTAAGCGCTCATACGCACTAGCGGTTGAACCGCCGACCGCTTTTCCAGTTTTTGTATGCAACCGCTGCGTGTCGGTAAGGTGCGCAACCTTACCGACACGCCACAAAATTGTACTAAAAGAACCGCGGTTCAACCGCTAGTGCGTAAAGGGGCTAAGGTCGTCATTGAGTGAAAACTTTAGTGTTATCACAGTCATGTTTTGCTCATTGTCCGAAGTTACATTCAGAATCAAATGACGAAGAGATGTCGCTTTAGTTAAATCTATAATTTTAGTAATTTTAAAGTGTTAAACCCAACTATGGTATATCATTGAGAAATGAAATATTATAATCTTGGTTCATATTATTGGTTTTATAAGACTTACTTAATGTGATCTTGGCAAGACGTACTTCGTTAGGTTAAATGAATTCAAGAAGCACCTACTACGTCTCGTTACTACTCACATAACTTTTTAGGTCAAAATTGAGTAAAAATCAAAAAGCTTATTCAGTGGGACCGCTAGGATCATATGATAGTAGTAGGTACCTACGTCTCGTTACTACTCACATAACTTTTTAGGTCAAAATTGAGTAAAAATCAAAAAGCTTATTCAATGGGACCGCTAGGATCATATGATAGTAGTAGGTACCTACGTCTCGTTACTACTCACATAACTTTTCAAGTTTAAATTGAGTCAAAGTCAAAAAGCACATGTCATTCAGTAGGATCATAGAGGTTCTGTGGTGCATCGGGGATGTTCGCAGACGCACGCACTTTTTGCGATCATGCGAAAAAGAACGGCGTCCCTGGTGCGGCGGTTGCGTGGCGGCTCCAATGGCTTTCTAGCCATTGTTGTTAAAGACCTGTGCTCGACCTACATGAGACACTGGCTGGCTATACTCAAGCCAGTGGCTTGTGTAGTGTCTCAATAATAATTTGTGATTGTGATTGTTATTTTTAGGTTAAGCAAGTACTAACATATTTTATAAGAGCCTATTAACAAAATATGGACTATGACTGAAATAAACATTTTTTTTTTATAGATAATCTTAATATGAAGTGATTCTACTGTTCTTTCGTGACCAATATCGTGAAGAACCAGGACTACAAACACGGTTTGGCGGCTACTCCCATCTTTAAACTGCTCCAGTGGGGAGCCTGTCAAACATAAGTGCGACTCGTCAATGTAAGATTAGGTGTTCGTAAAGTACAAAGAACTAACTCTTCACACCCATCTTAGGACCGGAAACCACTAGACCACCAGTGCATGAGGAACCACAAAAAAATACAACTACTCGTGCCTTTTTTGGTTCACCGTTTTAGCTATCCATCAACTGACTGATCTTGATGCTGATTTCAAGTACTCTCAGATTGATCCGACGTTATCGTATTAACGAACATAATCAACTGCCAAACAATAGGAGCTGTACACTACACTTTATCGCAAGCTTCAGCAGCTCCAGCATGCAATTTTTGGCTCGTTTTGATAATCCGATGCTATTTAGTGGTCAAGTGAGTGTCGCACTTACTAAGAATTATAGCAGTCGTTTCATCATCCGCAGCCCGACCTCACCCACTGGTGGATATAGGCCTTCCTGTGCTTTTTGCCATTCTTCCCGGTCCTGTGCCAGCCTGATCCACTGTCGGCCTGCGATGTTAATAATATCGTCCGCCGATCTCGCTGCTGGACGTCCGACGCTTCTCTTGCCAGTTCTGGGCCACCATTCTGTCATCCTTTTTCACCACCTATCGTCACCACGTCTTGCCAGGTGTCTTGCCCAGCTCCACTTGAGTTCCATTACCCGCATACCTACGTCCATGACTTTTGTTCGTCTCCGGACCTCAGTAATAGGAACTCGCGCAGTTTACACGTAAAAAATTGTAGTACAATACGATATCGTATTGGTTTAAATCTCCCATGTAAACGCTCTTTCTGTAAAGCTTGTGATTATTTAATCTGAAGAGTTTTCCAGAGTCTTTAATTTAAAAATCTCAAGAAAATTGCAAAAACATTTAGACCCCTCGCAGACTGCAGACTTTCTATCGGCCGATAGTTGAGACGGAACATACTTCGGCTCGTAATGAGTATGGAGAAGTAAGCCGAAGTATCTTCCGTCTCAACTATCGGCCGATAGAAAGTCTGCAGTCTGCGAGGGGTCTTAATCAGCGTCCCGTATTTTGATGACATTGTCATGATCTTGTTTCTGTTTTTAAAAACAGTCGAAAAAATATCGGACCTTAGCTAAATTTGAAAATTCGGGTTATCCAAAAAGCTTAACCACATTCCAAAGCATGCTACGCTGTGCAACTTGACCGAAATATTAAACAAAAAATAACTCGTGTCTAAATCAAGAACGGAAATCTCTAATTAGAAAAAACTCACTCAGAGACCTATGCACCTTGAGGCCCATTCAGACTGCCAGTGTAAAAATAGACAACTCTAGCCGACTGTCACACCGATGCGAACCTTCAATAACATTTTAGATTTCAGAAGTAGGATCTAAAATGATACTGATAGATGAAATGGTAGTATTAACACGACAAGACAATATAACAGTTTAAACTATCATGGTTATAAACCACTATTAATATATTCGAAACATAAGTGCAAGGCCAACTTGTCCTGATACCGTGAGTGATCGATTTTCGTTTGAGTGACTGGTGCTATCGAATCATTTTTGTTATAATAAAAGACTAAGAAACTCGTAATGACCTTCTTCCATGATCATGGCGCATGCGACAGCGGCGAAATATCGGGAAACTCCAAAAACATTGAATCATGGTAGGGTAGTCGGACCAATAGATGACTGATTAAGCGGAATTCAAGTTATTTTATTTTTTATCTCAACTCCTATTCAAGGAATATTTTATGTTTTTGGTTGTATACGTAGGTAGATATTTGGTGCATCAACTAGATAAACTGTTTTTACTCTGAACTATTTGTAAATAAGTTAAAATTGCAAAAATATCAAAAAAATGACTTTGGCCCTAATTGTGACCGGTTTGGAACTAATTCTGACCGAAATCGGCCCTATTTATGACCGACCAAATAAAAGGCGAAATTCTTCATAACAAGAGACTTTATTTGAAAGAAGTGGGGTTCCGTATACATAATTTTGTCTGCATATAATACTAAGGTACTTATCATAATTTTAATTGCAAAATGGGTGGTTTTGGGGGGCAGAGGGGGGGGGGCAAAATATTTACTGTGTTCAAAATCACTTGTCCCCCTCCATACATCCCCTATGAAAAAAATCATCAAATCCGGAAGAGCAATTCTCAAAAATTCGAAATTTTCCCTAGATCACCCAAAGCTGTTCTACACAGCTCCGCAAAAAAACATACCTCCCCCTCCGCCGTTTAGGAAAATGTAATTTATTTTAGTTATGTATTAAAGAAAAACTATGATAGCAAGTAATGTAATGATGACAACAGTTTGTAAGGCCAACGAAATTGGTTTACTTTTGATTACGAAGAACCCTAGTAAAATTCCACACAGTTTTATTGCAACAGTCAAAATCAGTCGGTCACAATTAGGTTTTGAGGTCCAAATTATGAACGAATAAATTTCTTCGGTCACAAATAGAGCGTTTGGAACAATAAATGACCAGCTAAAAAATAACAGCCCAAAACAACGATTTTTCTGTAATTAACCTCCGGTCATGTTTTGGTTTATAGAATTATGTATCCAAAACCATTAAGATAAACGTAAAAAATCAATAAAAAATCAAAGATACAATCCACAATATCAAAACAAAATTTGCAGGTCGGAGCTAATTCTGACCGCTCGGTCACAAATAGGATTTATGTATCTTTTTTAGACCAGTAATTGAACAGCAAATTTCTCGAAAACCTTATTAAAAATTACTTATTTTCTTTGATTTTCTACTTGAGATAATAGTCATAAATGCAGGGGAACTCATAAATGGGGCCTAATTATATCAAGAAATCGGCAATCCACTCATAAGCTTAAGAAACTGGTTTACTCACCTTAGCTCGTTGTCCATACAAAATGGCGATGGCCGAAACACGTCGGCACTAAATGAGGTCCTAGAGCATGACTGAGGGTCCAATGACGATGTATTAATTTTTAAAAGAGGGAACAGTATTGCCGCTTCTAAAGAAAAAATACGCCACTACAGGGAGTACCACTCAATTCTTATAATTCGAGAAAATGTGCGTTTCGGTCATCTACTGGGGGGTGGTCATCTTTTGGTCCGACTACCCTAAATATGTTCTGAATTGGGAGGTGATTTCGTTGATTTTAATATGAAAGTTGTTGTTTTATAAATGATTTTACGTAGTTTTTACCTACACTAGCACCAGGCACCTTTAAATCTTCTAGGACAAACCGTTTTGTGTATTTTGTTTTAGTTTACCTCTAATATCCTGGTAGGCAGAAGTCTGCGATTTCCTCGTGATCTTTCTAACCTTTCCCTTCCTAGTTGCGTACGTACGTACCGTGTCGCGATCATCAAACCAAACGCTATGTATCAGACAAGTAGTATACATGTTACTATACAGTGTAACATAGTTCAAGTGCGTTCTGACCACTCCGGTAACTTCAAAGGCGAGAGCGGGCAGGGTTCAAAGCGCAATAGCTCGTGGCAATGATTCCATCCATTGCGTACATACAAAATACAAGTGCATTAATGTGCATTTAGGTATGGAATAGCTTTGTCTGTATTTAGCCGCTTTGCTGAGACTTGAACTTTGATTCTATCGTAAAATCCGTCTATTCTTCAATTTAAAGTTCCGTGGTTCAGATTATGTTGGTTAATAGTTTTGAATTCAGATTTTACCAACGTAAGCTGATCCGCGCGACAGTCGATAGTGATATGAAAAAGATATATTGAACAGTTTCAAAATAGATCTGTTAAATAAGTAAATTATGAACATGACATTGTTTTTTGTTTTCATGATATTATTATTATTATTAATTTTTTTATACGAATGTATGTGATAGTTAATTTAATGGTACTCGTGTAAATAATACTATAAACCTTTGCCACCAAGATTATCTTTTCGAATATCATGTCAATCGAATATCAAATTCAAGGAATGTTGCTGCGCGTGCGCCGTTTACGATTCTTTTGTTCTAAGCCACAGATTGCGCTGTAGTGGTAAATGCCCATTCAATGTTAAACACTTTTGGGTCATGTCAAGCACTTGTTACTCGTACTAGCATACTTTTGTATACAATCATTGTTTAGAATGTAGTAGGTGCCTAGGTGCAATACTTATGGAAATTTTAACATGTTTAGTTTTGAAATCACTTGCCCTTTTTATGTTAGGGCGGGTTAAAAAAGTAATTTTAGTTGGATTTCTAATTTGAATTTGAAGTAGATACTAATTTGACTTAGATGTTTGAATACTACTAAAACTTGTAAAGTTTGATTTACAAACAGTTATGTGTAGTGTTGGCCTAATAATTGCTGCAATACAAAGGTGTGAGTTTGAATCCCAGCCATCAACCATGCACCGATGTTTTTCTCTCAACGAAAAATCTATTGATAAATCTACTGGGATTTGATCGCAACCGTGCTCAAAGTTCGCAATGGGTCCATGGCCTATAAGTTGAAAGTCGGTACGGTGTAAATCCCGATCAATATTTGTCGTCGTTTCAAACGTTAATTTAATATGTCACTTTAAAAAGCATTTCAAAAGAATCACGTTCAACTCAATTGTTGGAATCGGTTTAATAAATAACCAGCGCCCTATAAATTAACTCATTTAGTGATCAAACCAGATATTTTGCTTTGTCATATAAGTTAGTGTATTTTGTAAGAGCTACATTGAGGTAGCTACAGAAACAGTCTTATACTTGACTAACTATGACACTTTGATAGGTAAATAAAGAAAATGAATCTAGTATAAGGCCCCAAGGTAAGTAGACCAGATGGTGTCGTTGGATGAGGTGATCTCCCTGTTTTCAGTAAATTGGGGGCAATAATACCCAAAGTAATATTGCAGAAGATATCAAAAATATTCTTGGAGATATTCATTATGATACCGACATCCAACGATTGCGATTCATTTTATTTTTTATTGAGCTAATGTAAAGTATAAGGTGTAGTTACTTAACTAAAAGAATTCTAGCACTTCTGAGATTAACCATTTAAAAATATTACTTATAATGAATAATTGCACTAAAATAATCATTGCCCACGCAAATAAATACAAAAACATAAACACCAATCCCGTATAAAATGTTCATACGTTTCTAAAATTACACGTTCATGCTTGCTTTCTCTCAGTCACATTACTCTATCGTTTGGTATTATTACTACTCGTTACTGGTGACATGAAAATGTCGAAGGGCTATTCGATTCTCTTTGTTAGTCACTGTCCTGATTTCATAAAGTTTTAAATTACTTCAAGTATGAATAAGTTAGGTCCGCGATTTCTTCTTCGTTACACAGGAACTAATATTTTCAGCGTACAATTTAGGCTTTTAAATTTTTCTTTAATTGATACTTTATTTAAACCAATAACAATTCGTGTTTGTAATTTCCGACACGACTGTGTATTTTCGAACACCTATTTTTTTAAATAGGTACATAGACCTACACATTTCTTTATTTATTTTCAAAATCTTAGGGAATTACTTATAAGTTTCCTTACTTTAGCCAGATGACAGTAACGTAGTTTAATAAGTAAGTAATGTATTATGAGGTAGTTGCTTGCTGGTTAAGGCTATGTTTTTTAGATTTAAAAAAAACCATACCTAAAGATTTCTACCTAATTTTGACATTACCTTTGTCCCGGGTAAAGTCAGATCATTCTGTCTAACTAAAATCTCAGTTCAAAAGCCAGCAGTTAACACCAGTAATTTCTCAATCAGCTTTCGAATCTGTTTATAGCGACCGCAATAATTCAATACAAAAACTAATCACCACATCATTCGTCTGTTTGTACGGCAAACCCGGACTTAAACACTGCTTTTAACTAACTGGACCACAGCTTAGAACAAACAGCTAGATCAGCTTGTTTAGGGTGCTCGTGGTCGTGCTTGCTTAGTCGTTCTTGATAGATCGTCGAAGTTAAGCAACGTTCGAAACGGTCTGTAAGTGGATGGGCGACCGCATTTTCATCTGAGCGCTTCCGTGCTTCGGAGGGCACGTTAAATTGTCGGTCCCGGCTATTTAAGTCGTTAAGCCATGACGGAGGCCTTAAGGCGGCCTAAAAACTCCGTCACCAGAGTTGGCCACTGACTCGTACGAACTTACTTTACTTTTTTTAGGGTGCTTTGCCACCTGAGATGTGCTAGGCAGCAATGCTGCATCCTCATCATCATTTCCTTGACCTTATCCCACTTTTATGTATAGTTGGCACTACTCTTTTCTCTACCACTTCGATCTATCAGCCATCTTCTCAATACTCACTCCTTTCTTACCCATAATCATGGGTTATTCACGTTTCCAACCAATCACACAATACGAAAATGACGTATTTTTTGCTACGTCATTTTCGTATTGTGTGATTGGTTGGAATGGGAAATGGGAATGGATTTCCATTTATGCCCGGTTTCTATATTCAACGGAAACCGGGGGTTAGACAATAAGGCCTCTCTGGTCTATATACTTGAGGAAGGCACAGATTGGATAATAGTTTATCTTCAGTCTTACACACTGTGCGTGCATACATTTATCCATCTTTTCTTTGGCTTACTTTTTCGACTAGGCAAATAAACAACTACTCATTCAATAAATAAGTTGGTATGAATGATATTTATACAGATTGAACCAGCTACCTTCAATAAGCTACGCTAAGAGCAGTGTTTAACACTGCTCTTAACAATTCTGACTCTATTTGAGATGAGTTCAAATAAACTGTTACCAATACATTTCAGAATCCTGATAATTTCGACTCTATCCACCTCAAAATAAAGGTCATAGTAAGTGTGAATGCGTTAGTTTGGAGCGAATACTTCCGTCACGCAATTTTGAACTCTTTTGCGATAGGAATATGGGTGAAGGTGGTTGTGAGTGGGGTGGTCCAGGGCTGTCAATAAATGGAATTAAAGCTTGCTTTAATATTTACATTTGGTCCGTCGATAATGAGATGCAACGCTGTATTAATGAATTAGTAGTTACGGGTGTGGTAGTAAATGGTGTTTGTGACCAATTTAGATATTAATGATATTATATTGGCCGCAAACCACCGCTTGGGACGGTTCCGTGAGTGGCAAATAGGGTTTGAACAGGTCGAAGAACTTTAGTCAGCTGCCTAGATTCAAACACTGCGAAATCATCAGCTTTGACTTCACGTACTGGGTCTAACAATAAGCATCTAACTTTTGTCACGTGACACTGAGCTATGGAATCTTAAGACCCCTCGCAGACTACAAACATTCTATCGGCTGATAGTTTAGTCTGCGTGGGGTCTAAGTAGTCTTAGTCTTAAGAGCTAGATGATTCTACTCTTATTGAGCTCAGTTTTATTTATGACATCTTCTATGAAGCGTTCTGGCCATAGCTTTTTTTGTACCTACTTTGGTAATAAAAAAACTCTTGTCCTGGGTGTAGGTATTTTACAAAAACTCGAAATGATAGAAATAGTAAAGTTAAACACTATAGATTCAAATTCATCGTGTATAACGAGGAGACGCGATTACTTGCACCAAAATATTCAGTCGCATTTTCAGCTATTAGTGCATACTGCATTGAAATAAATTGTCCAGTGATTGAGGCAACAGATTACACGTAGCCAGTAATATTGTCGCTTTAATATTTTATCATTACGGCTCGGGGATGCAAGACCGTTTATAGCGCGATTTGTGTCTGTATGTGGATTGAATAAATGATGATTGTGCCAACCCTATTCGTACTGGCAAATGACATATGTCATTGAAGATTGAAAATCGCGATGATGATAACTGCAGGGAAACGCAAGGTCAACAGAATTTGTGTTCAGGAGATATTTGAAATTCATCCTTAAGGGAATCAACCTGGATCAGTTCTTCGCGGTATTGGTTGCGAAGAAACAGGAGTAGAATAATCTTCTTTTTTTTATGATGAATGTGGGGCTCGAATGAGGTCTACGATGGAGCGAGCCTACCCAGAAGGTGCCTATTAACTCTCTTCTTAAAAACAACAGGGTCGTAGCTCAGCGGAAACACAGACGCTGGAAGCTGATTCCAAATTTTTGCAGTGCGCATAATAAAAGAACTTTTATGACTAAACTTTTATGACTATTCTAAGTGATCCCAGTGATTCTACCTAATAATTTGACTCAACTTTGAATTGAGACTATCTATAGATCATTTAACGATCCTTAGATGGCTTCAGTGTTATAGATTTTGTACAATCCGTAGTTATTGTAAGTTGGTCTCTACTTATGTCGCTATTCAGAATCACTAACGTCTACTTAAATCCGTTTCTTAGTAAAGGTTTCTCATACAAAACCTTTACTAAAGGTGCATTTACACGATACGATTTCAACCAATACGATATCGTATTGCTAGGTATTTTATTGATACCCTTCACCACCCGTTGTATAGGGCACTGCACTATCAGCATGTACAAAAGGACGTGAATTTGGCGGTAATTAACTCAGTTAAGCTGATACACCACTCAATAATGTTTAGTTTACATCATGCTCATACGGTATGGATAAGGTATGCTATTGGCGTAAATATCCATCATCACCTTACTATTAAAATTGCATGCGCATCACGCTGAGTATGGCTGCACTAAATTCTATCACCAGAGAACAAACCCATATTACGCAATAAAGGACTTTGATTTGATTTGATTTATTCTACCCTTCATCCACTGTGAGCTCAACTCTACATGTCCTGTCTTCCAATTCCTTCACTTTTCCTCATCTTTCATCACCTATTCACTCCTTTCTTTTATCAAAATTCATACAATCAATCCATCGTTTTTTTGACTGCCATCCTCAATGTTTTGGCAAAAAAAAAACAGACTTCTTCTTCTTCTTGCTGTGGTGAAAGGATCCTAAGTGTACTCCTGTATAACAGTTATACATGTTTATACATGTTTTCGAAACTTTTTGGGTTAAATTCTTCGATCAATATTAAGATTTATGTAAAAGTTTTAAGTTTAACCGAATTACACCCTTTACATCATCATCATCATTAGCCTATAGCAGTCCACTGCTGGACATAGGCCTCCCCTAATAAGCGCCATTGCGCCCTGTCCTCAGCTCGATGCATCCCCTTACACACACCATTTCCATTTAGTAATATAGTCACGAATCCTCAAAAAATTATCTTAGACTTACGATCATTAATTACAAAAAATGACAAAATGCTAAACAAAATAACGGCGCGAGCTGTTATTTACCGAGGACGGTTTTGCTTCATCAAAATGCCATTGCAGTCCTAGATTATCAAGGCTATAGAACTGCCTCGTCCATAACAAGCTCTTTGCGAAAGCACATTATGTTGCAGAGTGCATCGAGTTACCAATAATTTGTTAATTAAATGATACTGCGATGAGATGGACGCATACCACAATTGCCTCCATACAAACAGCAAGTTCGTATGAGATAGCTGCCTCAAGTGACGAAGATTTTAGGCTGCTTTTGACCCCTCGCAGACTACTATCAGCCGATAGTTGACACGGGCTATACTTCTCCATACTCATTACAAGCCGAAGTATATTCCGTCTCAACTATCGGCCGATAGAAAGTCTGTAGTCTGCGAGGGATCTTAATATAAAATGCTCATGACTTTGTATTGAAAGGTTAATGCACGTTAATCCTCTTCGATTAAGATTTGTATCTGAGGTATGCTTACCGACAAAACTAAAATGGCCGTTATTTTAAGCATTGAATTGCAAAAAGTTTCTATGTGTGTCTATATTAATTCTTTTAAGCATTTTATTTGTTTTATTTATCAACATAATTGTATTTTTTTAAGCTCTGTTATACTTAATATTTACGATGTAGGTATTGTTAGAATTTGTAGTCGACGTAATTTGAACCTTACTTGCAATTAAATAAAGTAAGTTTTCTATTTAGAAATTCATTTACGTCGTAATAGTGCCTATTGTAGTTTTGAAAAAGCCATATATTCAAGATCAAAGACTTCATTTGCGGCTTATTTTGAAGAGAACTCTTTTATATTAACGCATTTTTAAATAAACATTTACAAGTAAGCATTATCAATTAGAGTATTGTTTAAAGTCTTTTGAACTTGACTAAATGAAGATCTTGTTTTTAAAATGGATTTGAATAACTATGAATTGAATTTTATAACCTTATTTATTTCCAATAGCTTTAAGCTAAATAAAATTAAATGTTTAATGTAAAACTTTTAGATTCTCAATGTTTAAAGTCAATAACCAGACTAAACAAACAGTTTTGATAGATTTGTTGATTTCAAAATGGAAGGTTTTAGATTTATTTAATTTGCGTAAACATTTTCTAAGTCGGTACACAAAACTAAATGTTAATAAAAGCTTTATTTGTCTTCCAATTGCTTCCACTTTTCTGTCTTTTTTTTCCTGTCTCTAGCTGTTCTGACACAAAACGAAATGTTACTGTAATTATTTTTGTAATTTTTTTATAGTGTTAATCCAAACTTGATATTTCATTAAGAAAGACTTTAGGAGGATCGTCTGATCGTCGCGGGTTCGAATCCCGTCGGAATCGAAAATTTTGATGAGACTTTTCATTTCTTATAAATGTTACTGAATGACAATCAATGCAGAACTTTAGTTCTACAATCTAGAAACTTGAAAAACTCCCTTCATCGTGTCAGATACATATACATACACCATGTTACTTAATGTGCCTAGAATAGAACTCCCTGATCACAACTGTGTCTTTTTAGCCTCACTCAAAAACTTTTAACCATGGTCTCGGTGTCTGTAACTGATCATATTTCTGTAGTTAAAACTCAAAAAAAGAAGAAAAAAAAATTATAACCTCAAAAGGAGACGAGATGAGTCAGACATGGATTTTTGATAGCTACTGCGGTTTTACTGACTGGGGATGATACGAGAGCATAGTTCGAATGAGAGTCTGTACGCAATTGTTGTCTGTAGTACTTATTTGTACAGTTTTCATAATTTTTTTTTTATTTTTTTTTTTTATTTATTTATTCAGTATACAGACTACATAATTTCTATTGATATTGTGCCTGAAAACCATATTAGGTTTGAGTAGGCACTCACATTCGTCTAAATTATGTTTAACACTCATATAGATCGCAAAGAAATAAGTATAAACATCAAAGTTCGCTAATCCACGCTCACACTAACAGTTCCAGTTTCAGTTTTGGTTGAATACAATCCTCGATAACTTTGTGATAGTTAAATAAAAAAAAGTTCTGACCATGCCATTATCATTTTCTGCACCTGCTGCAACTGTCCTTAAATTTTTTTTGGTAGTCATAAAATAGCGGTGTATAATATCTGACTTAAATGAACCGCTCGAGGTAGTGCTTGCTGAGTCGTTCTTGATAGATCGTCGAAACAGTCTGGTGGTATTTCAATCTGAGCGCTTCCGTGCGTTAAATTGTACCGGCTACTTAACGGAGGCCTAAAGGCGGCCTAAAAACTCCGTCACCAGAGCCACTGACTCATAAGAACTAACTTATATAAAATGTTTCCGTATCTTCAAATCTACATACACAAACTCAGCGTTTCTCAACTCTAGACAGGGCGCAATCACAACAAGAAAAGCGCATTACACTTTTATAAAAATGACGCTATCACCGTAGTCCCTCCAAGACGAGGTGTTGGGGCGAGCGAATAATTTATTACCTACCACAAGCAGTCAGGTCTATGGAAAGAGGTGACCGTTATAAGCATAATAGTTAAACAATTTAATATTTACAATCCCAAAGAGGCGATAAAATGGGAGTATTTCCGTTGTCCTCGCCGAGTTCGGCCCACTGGTGGTAAGCTTTATATGAATAGATTTTTAATAGAAGAAATGATAAGAATGTATTCAAATAGATAGAAATGAAATGAAAATAAAATAATAATTACGTTTTTAAAAAAAAAGAAAAACCGACTTCAATGTTCGACTCTACCACGGCGTGACTCAGGGAATCAATAAGCCATACATAAAAATCTAAATAAGAATAAGTTTTTTTTAAATATCATCAAGTACAAGCTTTTAATTTAAATTATTTAAAATTTAAATTTTTTTTAGAGCCGTGTTGGCCGAATGGGGTTGTACCTCG
The DNA here is from genome assembly GCA_963565295.1 of Epirrhoe alternata. Classification (NCBI taxonomy): domain Eukaryota; kingdom Metazoa; phylum Arthropoda; class Insecta; order Lepidoptera; family Geometridae; genus Epirrhoe; species Epirrhoe alternata. The sequence goes on along the minus strand of OY751381.1, from coordinate 1,084,503 downwards.
ACTTTCAATCCGAAGGTCTTGGGATCGAATCCCGGCCGTGCATCAATGGATTTTGCGTTTCGTAAAATTTATATGCGCTTTAACACGAGCTCTGAACGGTGAAGGAAAACATCGTGAGGAAACCAGTTAGTATTCTTACAGGCGGCGATGGGCTTGCAACCTGTCACGTATGGAATACTAACTTCTGCAAGATGTGGGCATGTATCAAATATGTATTTGTACATGCCTCTGACTACCCCCTTAGACATCTTCAAAGGATCTGGAATATAAAGATCTGAGAGAATGTCTACCGCGCCTTGGGGATACAGTCGTGACCCTGTTTACGTTTACAAGCTTTTAATGGATTACCGTGATCTGATTGAACTCACCGATGTGTGTGTGTGTGTGTGTACAACATTTCATTTCAATCAACCTATTTTCTGAGGAGTTCCGTTCTCCATCATCGGATCAGCTCGCAGTCATCATATTTCAAATTAGTAAATGAAACTTGACCGATGTAGTGAGTTTCAACTCAATCAACCTATTAACTGAGGAGTTCCATTCTCCATCATCAGATCAGCTCGCTGTCACTATATTTTAAAATTTTAGATGATACTTGATCTACAAACCGAGTTTCAACTAAATCGGTCGATTATCTGAGGAGTTCCCTCCATCATAAGATCAGCTCGCTGTCACCATTTTTGAAAATTTTAGATGATACTCAATCTACGAACCGAGTTTCAACTCAATCAGCCCACTGTCTGAGGAGTTCCCTGGAACAGCTCTTGACTCCATCATCAGATAAGCTTGAAAGAAAGAAATAAATAATGCTAAACAGATAATGCTTAGGCTCCACCGGCGTCTAAAGGCAATAATTACCAAAACTGCATACATTTTATGTCAAGTCTCGCGACACGTGAGTTCCTGGCATTAGTAAATTGTCAATTTGACATATTGCATAGAGAGTCTTAGACTTATCTGTCGATTCGATTTACAATGGCTAGGAGGGAAGGTTTTTAGAGTTTTACGGGCAAATTATCAAACCCTCAGGAATAAAATTTATATGGGACCACCTCTGGAGTATACCCTTTCAAACATAAAAATAATTTTGTAAATCGGGCCACAATTGGCTGAGTAATCGCGTAACATGATACAAAAAAAAAATAAAAAAAAAAATAAAAAACATACAGGCGAATTGAGAACCTCCTCCTTTTTTTGAAGTCGGTTAAAAAGAGAGCTAAACTATAACATTCGAGAAAACGAAAGGCTGTGAAGGTGAAATGACGTCCACCGCTATTTCAGAAACTCAGATCTGTGAGAAAAATAAGCAAACTGCACTGCACTCACTTACAAAGACGTAACCACAACCGAAATCTTTGCAGTTCAAGATTCAACCCTAAAACGGGGGTGCGGTCTTTCTGACACAACAAAAATAGATCTCCACAAAAGGGTACTTGGAGGCGAGGGGATCGCGTCGACCTTATTTAATTTCATAATAAATTGCAATAATTGCATTAGTGCGCGGGAGATATAAATCAAGTGATACGACTTTGCGAGAAGTTTGCTGTCAAGTGGTAAAAATGACGGGGTGTCGCTTCCGTTTAAATGCTAGAGCGGGTTCGACAAATGTCTTGACTTTGTTGTGGTGCATTTTTGCAGCAAATGAAAATTGTTTCCGAGATATTCTGTGTTTTGTATCTCTACAATTAAGAGAATACAGAAATAAATAGTGAACGGTAATTTCTAGATTATCTTAAACTCAAACTGCATTGCAACGTAATAAAATTACCATAAAGTAGACCCAATAATTACGACCATGCATCTTCCGGACGAATAACAGACATTCTCCCCCTATTGTATCAGCTGAAACAACCCTGGACTTATGGAAATTAGATTACACGAACTGCAGATTAAGGACCCTGATTAGGAGTCAACATGGAAAAACAATTAAGGAAAATACTGAAACAATGACGTACTATAAAGTTTGCCTTTTGTATTTTGTATCGCGGTTTTGGGGGTCGAAAAGACCTGTAGGCGGTGCGAAGTTGTGTGGTATTTTGAGGGTTGACACTAAGTCGTTAGAGAGAAATTTATTGGTTTTAGATAAAGTCTAATGGGGATTACTGAAGTTTAAAATGTGTGTAAAGGGTTCGTGGGTTTTCTAGGGTAAAAGCTAAATAGAGTTAGTGAATGTCGCGTGCCGTCAGGATTAAATAGATACTTTTAAAATTTATACTTTATACTTCGGTGTAAAATTATTGTTACACTGAACTTGTCTAAAATAAAGATGTAAACTAAATTTTGTATTACAACACCTTTTTGCTATGAATTTTATTAAAAATGTATATGTAATGTAATGTATGTAAATAAAATATGATTCCACATTATTTAAAGGAATATAGCTCTTAAAATAATCGATATGAAAGAAATGAGATACAAACACTGGACACATCATGTATCGTCGGAGTTCGTGCATCAACCGAACTCTGCTTCGCATACTAATGTGAACGTGGACATAGTGAGCGTGCCACTGGAAGGGGCAAATTTATTATATTTGAGTTACTTTTATGACGACCTCTGTAGCGCGGTGGGTGAAGGCCCGCCTGCGACGCTAAAGGTTGCGGATTCGATCCGGCGGCGGCGGGGCCAATGTTTGTATGATCTACAAATATTTGTCTCGGGTCTGGGTGTTTCTATGTATAATATGTATGTATTTACAAACAAAAAGTATATAAGTAGTATATCAGTCATCTTAGTACCCATAACACAAGCTCTGCTTACTTTGGGGCTAGATGATGCTGTGTGAAAAGTCTAGCATTATTTATAGTTCAACAATAGAAAGCATATTCAGTAGTAACTGTTTCATTATTTAAAATTAACTTAAAAGCTAAGAGATTCTGCTCCTGTTCTTTTGCAACCATTAAATACCGTAAAGAGTCAGTTTGGGACGGTGTAACACGGTTTGGGGTACGTTTGGGGCTTAGAGTTCCTTTCTGTGATAAAAATAATTCCGTGACATAGGTAGGGAGTTTAGGGGGATTTACAAAGGGCATTTTGACACTAACCCTAAACGAAGGGTGCTATTTTTGTTATCTTTTTAAATTGAAGTTAGGCACTTCTAGAACACTGAATCGATGTACATCGAACAATCTCCATCTAAAGAAATCTCTATCTGTCGGACTGTACGACCATTGTTCTTGTAACCCGATAATCGATTTATCGGAAATAAGTATCTTTGTGGGTGTTCATACTTAACTCTCGCTTTGTATATTTTGTATCTATTTCTTTGTACAATGAAGTTGTAAAATCGATATTGTTGGGTAGTATCGATATTGATATCGATTTTTGTTGTGAAAACTTTGTTTGGATGTCAACTGTGATATTCGTTATGTTATTTTATTATTCGTAGGTGCATTGTGTTTGTGATGTTTTGAAATCACACATCAACATTACTACCAAAAAAGATGATCATGTTAATAATTTTAGAAAAAAAAAACATTTTTGTTATTTTATTTTTTAGTTGTGTGTCAGGATCGTAGCGACTGGAGATCCGTGGTCTCTGCCTACCCCATTGGGAAAGAGGCGTGACTTTATGTATGTAGGTAAAAAAAAATTTTTTTGGGGTCGTTCTTGTATAGTCATCAGAAAGGGGGCAAGCGGCGAAGCGACCTCTCATAAGACACAAATTGACTAGTGCATATCTTTCCTACATAGCAAAGTGACATGAACCCAAACTGTCGGGACATTCAGGTAAATGGGGGGTCTGGGGAACAGTATTTATCAAAGAAAGACTAGTAGTAGCTGGTAATAAGCTGAATAATATTGTATATAAAGTTTATAATGCAACTCTAAGGGTCACAGACATCTAAATACATATTTGGCACATACTCACATAGAGAAGAAACATTCCATATGTGATATTATGTTGCAACTTGCAAGCATATGCATATGCACATGAGTACTCATGTACGGTACCCTCACGAGGAATGCTTTTGACGTCTCATAATATTATGATTTCCAATATACAATGTTCTATAACACCATAGTCCCAACAATAACTCCATAACCCAATTTATACCGAACAAGAACTGCGAAGTTGGTCATAGTTTTAAAGCGAGTTTGAAATTAATTGAGGCGGTCATTCGGGCGGCAAGTTATAGAGTTCAACCGTGTAGAACATACCTACTTAATAAGTTAGGTTAACCCCATGAGACGAAGCATAAAATATGATTTTACAATAAAAAATGTTATTATCCACAATCATCCGATTTAGGGTGAATTTTGACTTCAGCTGTGCAATGTGCACCAATGAGTTTTTCTGTCCGAAAATCAAAGTTAAAGTCAAAAATCATTTATTCAGTAGGACCACTGGGATCACTTAGAAAAGTCTTAAAACTAATTTTACTCCTGTTCTTGCGAGACCAATACCGTGAAGAATCAAGGCAACTAACACGGTTTGGGGCCAATGATAATTTTAGGTGATCCATCTTAGAACTAAAAAGTCAAGCTCCAGTGGGGAGCCAGTCAAACAAAATTGAGGCTGTGAACCTATGCCAAATTAAATGCCAGTACTTTTAAAAGTATGAAAGTCATCGTGAGGAAACCGGCATATCGTGGGCATAAATACACCCAAGTCGTCTCTTTTCACAAGATACGCGCGAAAACCATAACCCTTCTTGGCAGTTGGGTAAAAATACAAGAAAGGGTAATAAAAACACTCATTGTTGACTATCAAAGTGCTTGTATGAATCTTAATAAGACATTACGAACTGTAATTGTTTTCGAGAAATCATGAGTCAACCATGATGTCACCAAAGAAATTGATGGATTTGAAAGTTGTATGACTACGAGCAGAAACATTACAATATTTTTTCCTAAATTAAAAAATGTATTTTTACATAATAACGTATACGTGTTGGTCTTAAGATTAGACTAGTCTTCTTCTTCGTCGTGTCGATGGTTCCATTTATCAAATTTTCGGGCCCAGGAGTTGGCCACACTCACTGCAACATCCGTGGCGTCATTCAGGTCGCGCAAGGTGCAAGTGTTGGGACACTGCGGACAGCACAGCAGTTGTTGCATGGTATGTGGTACTCCGCAGCCGCACTGAACTACGTCAGAATAACCCCATTTGACTAAGTTATACCTGCAGCGGCCCACCTGGCTTCGTAGACGGTTTAGAGACTTCCTGGAGGGCCATTAGACTAGTGATCCCAGCTAATGGAATCAATAAGAATAGTTTTATGGTTGCCTTACTTTTAGACTTCGATTTTAATACAATTTGTCACAGCTACTAAAATTGTTTTGACTGTCTAGCAATACTCTGAACCGCTTTATGTATATAATATTTTTAACTGCACATATGAACCATCTCGTATAACCAATTCCACAGTCATACCAAAATAATACATACAAGTCGGTCCACAATGCATTCGTCCTGTGATTGCGTCCATTCAATGCAAATTTTCAAGTTTGATGTCTCACTCAAGATGTTTTATTTACGAGGTGATTTTTATTGCGGTTTTCGGGAACGATTTTATGTGGCTTAAAATGGTCATAACAGTTATGTGTTAATAACAATCGCGACATATTTGTGTTTACCGTTACTTTTAAGAATCCTTTTAGGCCAAGACAATTCGTTTATTGAATACGACCGCTGGGATCGCTTTGAATTTACCTAATGCGCAATACACACTGAGCCCGCCGGGCCGCCGACATATGTCGGCAACATTTTGTCGGCGACATATGTTGGCGGATTCACTTATTACAAGTCGGAAAATTTGGTAGGCGGCATGTCGGCGGCTTGAGATGATGCTTGTGTGGTTGTGTCCTATAATTTATGCCGCCGGGCAACTGAGCGCAGACAACCCAAGCCGCCAACATGTCGGCGGGTAACACGCGCGGGCACATGTTGCCGACATGATTCTTTTCATACAGGCCGCCGGGTTGTGTCGCCGGGCTTTGTCGGCGGCCCGGCGGGCTCAGTGTGTATTGCGCTTAAGATTTAATAATAAAATGATATAATATAATATGATTTGCAGATCTAGGTGTTTCTATTTTTGTTATTTTTTAAACCAATTGTCTACTTTCATTCAAATTTTAAATTCTGAAATAAAAACGAATAAAGATTATTATTTCAAAGAATATACATATAAGCAACAACCCCAGGTTCTTTTGTCTGTACAAAGTGCGGTCGTGGCAGCCACTCCCGTATAGGCTTATTTAGCCACGAACGTAAGTGTTTAAATTCAAATCTTAATTGTAGTGTGACTTGACTGACGCCACCTGAATCATCTTTTATAGATGGAAAACAGGCCAATGATGATGATGATACATATAAGCGATCGAAGATATTCAGACATATTGGTTAGTTATAATATAACGTACCTGACACTGACTATAAATAAGCTGCTAAGATAAAGTATATAAATGAACGGAATACTAATTCGAAAAATTAATGCTTTCGTAAAGTCGCAACAAAATGTACAAAACAAAGTAGCGTTTTCAAAGTTCCGTAGTATTCTTCACATAAACAACTTAACAAATGAGTCCCATTCAAAACACAAAACTTTGAACCACTTACAAGGCTGATAAATCTAAAAACTCTCGAGGGCTTACCATCAACAATGAAGTGTCCTATAAATAGTCAGAATGAACAAAAATACCAGTTAACATGCGATCGTATTATCCATTACAAACTGTCAACTATGACGAATGATCGTATTAGGAACGGACAATACCAGACACATTCTCACCCAAACAAATTTGAAACTGACTCAAACGCATTATTCCTTCCCACATTAACTTACAGTTCAATATTCTGGGCATTTTTGTTTAGTGTCGAAAAGTAAAGTTTGTTCACGATAACAGAAATGAACTATGAAGATGTACAAAAATGGAGTCCGACTGAGATCTGTAACAGAATGTATTGAGATAACGCATAACACGCATTTACGTGGGCTGCAGACGATCGGATAATAGTTTTCGTTGTGTTACAGCGGAAGTATTTTTTTATGAATTTGCCATAACTAAATATTTATCGTGAAAAGGTATGACTGTGTTGATTTTTGGTCTGATAATCTTGGCATGTAATTCGTATACATTAACAAAATTTTATTTAAAAATTTTTTTTTTCCACAAGCAATTAATAAATTAAATTGAAATTGAAATTTAATTTAGTTTATTTTTTGATTACGCTTCATACACTAAATTAATATCGGTTGAGATTGTGCTACATGTAGAGTAAAAAACGAATATAACTAGCTAACATGTTCAGAATTTATTTTATCTTAAAACTGTGTTTAATTTCCCCGAATACACAAAGTGATAAAAGTTCTAGTTTACACTCATTTAAAAGGACCCATTAATTTTTAATCACAACAGCCATAAAAATAATCTTGAAATGGCTAACTCGTATTTCGTTATCTGTAGGTCTATAAACATTTTACGGGCTTTCGATAAAAACACAAAAAGTACCGGACTTGACTTATTTAATTGTTGTTGGTAATTAATTGTTCGAGAGGAATTTGTTTTTCAGAGTTCCGACTGGACCCCAAAAAACATTGACAGACATCTTGTTATCACAGAGCTGTTTTATACGATGGATATGACGAACCTATAAAGCATCGCCCTAATAGAACGCGACTACACAATTATCGCGCGAGTAAGCGATGTGACCTCGCTAAAATCCATCAAAAATTTAAGTTTGTATTAGGACGATGCCTAAGAGTATTTTGTTGACAATGGAACCCTTAAACCGTTTTGAAATCGGAGGATGTATAAAAAAGTATTTTACCTACATTTTAATTTGGTCTGTCTTATCGTCAAAACGATGAAGAGCGATGTTCGATGTCGTCTCTGGTAATTTAATAGTCTTCTAAAAATCTCTTAGTAAAACTATGAACACAAACATGAAAAACCCAAGTTCTTCATAATTCTTTGAGAAAAGATGTATAGAAAATCTATTTGGAGGCGCTCTTAAAAATGCCTAGTTAAATAAATATCCCGATATGTAGACATGGACTGTAGCATCGGTTATCGAGCGTTGCGTGGGGCATTAAGTGTCTGTGACGAACGCATTCCTTTTGTCTGTCCGTTTGTCTACGTAGGCTGCATCTCCACTTTTTCGTGGTCCAAGTGCACAGATTCATACGCCTATTTGTTCTAGGATTCCCATGTTAATAGCAAAATAATTTTTTTGCAACTGGGTAGGTAATATAATTATGCGCAACAAAAAGTTATTCACAACAATTTTGCTAAATTCAAAAACAGAATCAAAAAAAAAATATTGTTGATAGCTCATCAGACACTTTATCAGCGAGTGGTAACTGGCCGTGTCACCAATTATCTGGTTCACAAAATACAGGCTTTGCTTAGTTTGAAGATGATATTGCTTGTCATATGACATAATTATTAAACGTGAGTTTACTGGTAGAGTTGACTATTATTGATAAATTCCACTAGAGTGAAGAGTAAATGTTGAACAGTTTCACTTCAACGTATATTATAGAAATAAGCTCGATTTGTAAAACCGCTCGTCTCTTTTAAATTGATCGTCAAGATCCAATAGCACATCGATTGAGAATTGATCACCAAATTAAGCATTTTAATGGCTCTAGATGTACCCTTAAGCGCGGGGGCGATGTTGGAAATAAGTAGGGGTTTTAAACCTTGCTCTTTTAGCTTTGTTTTATGATCTAGCTTTGATCAAGTTTTAAGATGCTCGGAAGAAAATTTCAAATCAGTTTTTGCCTGGCTGTTTTGGTTATCTATTTCGTCTCTATTCTTCTATACTAAGAATATTATAATGAGGAAAGATTAGTTTGTTTGTATGTTTGTTTATATGTTTGTTTGAAATGAATAGGCTCCGAAACTAGGTACTGGACCGATTTGAAAAATTCTTTCACCAATAGAATCCTCCATTATCCCCGATGAACATAGACTATATTTTATCCCGGGGAAGTGAAGTTTTCCCGAGGGATCGCGGGTAACGCCGCGGCGGACAGCTAGTCTTAAATAATAATGAACAATACAATCAGATCATCATCATCATCAGCCTATAGCAATCCACTAATGCACGCATCCAGCTAAATACAATCAGATAAGATACCAAAAATGATTTGTAATAAACATATTATTATTTTTTCTGAACTGTTCAAATCTACCCTAGAATCTTGAATGGATAAATAAAAGGAGGAATTTTAGTACCAATTTCCATTTATTTATTCATTTTCATCACAATTTTTAGTACAGATCAAAGAAACAGTTCAAAAGTATTTGAACTAAAAATAAATAAGTTAACCCATTTCTGCTCTACGGTTAGTGTGATTCAAATTCGGATGACTGAGAAGAGTCACAAATAGCTTATTTATCACCGATTTTTGTTTATCTAATTTGGATCCTTACCTCCTTAAAATAAGGCTTAGTTTTAAACTTCTAAGGTGTTGCAAATCCTAGAATTAAAAATAATTTGAAAATTTTTAATCTTCTAAAATAAAGCCATATACTATGGGTAAATAATTTCCTGTCATGCGTAGATTGAATTTCTTTGATTAGACACCAAAAAAAGACATTGGTAAAGTTGTTTCGCTTGAGAATACTTCAAAGAAGATTTTTTAAAAGGCAAAAATTCTAACGGTTTTTATAGCTTGCTAAGCGTTGCTTGGGCTTAGTTAGTTTGTGGTAAAATATTGCATAAGTATAGTAAAAACTTGTAAAGACAGTTGCAGATGACAAGATAGACCCAAGAAAAAGTGGCGAGGCGATCTGGATGCATTTGAGATAGACTGGCAAGATATACTTGGAGCGCAGACAGCTGCAGGGAGCGGAAGATAAAAGGGGGAATTTTTTACCTAGTGGCACATGATAGGTAAAAGGAAAAATGTATTAACAGTATAAACCACAGCGAGCATGCTCGGAGTTTCTCTGAAGGATAGAATCCGCAATGAGACTATTCGACATAGAACCAAAGTTGTCCACATAGCTCAGAGAATTAGCAAGCCGAAGTGGCAGTGGGCTGGCCATATCTGTCAAAGAACCGATAACAGTTGGGGTAAACGAGTTCTTGAGTGGAGACCGCGACTCGGCAAACGAAGTGTAGGACGCCCTCCGGCCAGGTGGAGCGACGATCTGCGAAAGGCTGCTGGTAGAAGGTGAGGACAGGGTGCAATGGCGCTCATTAGGGGAGGCCTATGTCCAGCAGTGGATTGCTATAGGCTGATGATCATGATGATGATAAATCACAGTGTGGTTCCTACCTTTGTAAAATGTAAGCTTTAATGAAGCCACGATGTCTTTAGTACCTGAAACAAAACAGATTAGTTAACTATGGAATTTTATTAATAAAACATAAAAATATTTACACGAAACAATAAACATAAAAATACGTACGTAATTTAATTAAACTAAAGATAAAAAACAGTGTTCAAGTCACTGACCGCAGGTAACGTGCCCAATAGGCTACAGATTACGCAATTTCAAATTATATCTGCAAATTTTTTGCAATTTTCATTACATTTTGCGCAAAGGTGTCTCTTGATTCCTAATTTACCTTCAATGTCAATAATCCTAAATACCTAAGGTCGCAAACCTGCCCAAGACAAACAAACAGAAACTCTGTATTTACTTGGGCTGTAAGGACGCAATGCTAGCTTAAAACAGTATTCGGAAATAACTTAAAATCCATTTTTTTTTTAAATTTTATAGTGCTAATCCACACTTGGTATTTCATTAAGAAATGAAAAGACTTATCAAAATTTTGGATTCCGACGGGATTCGAACCCGCATCGATCAGACGATCCTCCTAAAGCCGGAGTGCCTTACCGCTCGGCCACAGAATCCTACTTGCCGGTATCCAAATTTTCGATAAGCTCATATTTTTCGGTTAAGCACCGATAGATGAACGATGATCGATGCGGGTTCGAATCCCGTCGGAATCCAAAATTTTGATAAGTCTTTTCATTTCTTAACTTAAAATCCGTTTACCACACTAGTTTAAAAGATCTAGAAAGATCTAAAGAAAAAAAAGAAGAATTTATTTTGAATTTGATGTTGTTAATTGGTTCCATGGTGGGAACGCTTCTGACAGTGACCTAGATATGGACCTAGATAATCTTTAGATCGTTTTTACGATCCTTATTCTTATCCTATTGTATTTTGTAAAACGTAAATACATTATGTAGTAGCCTAGTTTTTGTAAATAAATTAATGAATTTAGGACTGGCTGAACAATCTGAACATCATGACAAAACGACGTTTGCAATTAAAAGAAATTGAAAAATCTAGAAATAAATTCGCAGGTTCTATCCAGTTTTCTATATAAATGTGCTCAAAGGGTGAGCTAAATTTCTGAAACCTTGGTTTTAGGTAATATTAAATTATATTATTTGCTCTTGTTTTCAAACAGAAGATTAAATTCACAGGTATTAGTTTCTAAGAAATAAGATTAGATTTAGTGAGAAAGCTAATAATTTTATTTCATTTAATTTTTATAATAAAAGTAATAAAACAATAGTCAGTGAAATATCATTAATGCGAAAGTAATATTATGTCTGGCGATGTTATTGATCCACAACCGGTATTCAAACCTACGACTTTCGAATCAAATTTGAGCTTCCCTTCTAATATAACTATTGTTAGAATTATATAAATTTAGAACATTAATTGAGAAATAGCACAATTAAACCTTATTAAATTAGGCTTCAAAGTGTAATTAGCATGTTTAATTGTCTAATTATAATACTGCAATTAGTATGAAAGTGTTATTGGCATCTATAGCTACTGGTTATTATTACATAATTAGCTTCTATGTGCGGTCAGCGTCACCAACTGGTGACCCACTAGTAAAGCGGTCACCAATTGGTGACGCTTACTATACATACATATAGTAATGATATACAGAATTCGCTTATTGACTAAAGTTCAAGTGATATATTTGTATATACATATATTTTTTAGATACGAATGAAAGACAAAAAGCATTTATTCAGTAGGACCGCTGGGATCATTTTGAATCGTCTTAAAACTAGGTGATTTTACTCCTGTTCCTTCGCGACCTATACCGTGAAAAATCAGGGTAACAAACACGGTTTCGGGCCTAGCTTTTGTTTGTGATTTTTGTGTTAAGTCCCCAGTTCTAGTTTGTCTGAGGACCATGGACCTACTACGCATGCAAAGCTGTGGACGGAAGCCAGTAAACATAATTCTCGCACATATGACGATATCCGTTTCACTAGTCACATTATTAATCGAAATGTGGGAACCTTAATGGTATTGCTAATGCATCCCTGATTTAATTTAAAACGATAGTTCTACCCTTCTTGATGAGCGGGGTCACCAATCCAAGAGTCATCTTCCATTATCACCATTAAGGGCCATTTTGGTATAATGATGATGAAGTGTTTGTTGAACGATAGACATGAACTGTCTAATGTTGAAAAATTTAAAATTGGATCTTACAAGATCAGCGTTGTGAAAAATAATTTCTTATTAATATGTCACCATGTTCGTCGGCCAAGCCGTCTTCCGTCGGTCAATCATTCATTTTTGCCAATCATTTTTAGAGTTCCGTACCTATGGTACGCACTTGGCCGGTTTTTTAATGTTTTGTTGGGAATCTATATATCTTGCTCAGTCACACCAAGTTAATTCATTTTATAAAGAACTAAAAGCAATGGTTATATAATATATAAAAATCACACATAAAATGAAATGACTAAATACTGAGTGAGCCGGTTGAACCGTTATGGCTTTATTAAGTAACAAAATGAACTTTGTAAGGATAGTAATGTTTATCAACTCTGTTACTTGTGTTTTTGAGGCAGAGACAATAGAATACATAGAAGAGCTAATAGTTCTGTCTCATATCAATTTCACTGGAATGTGTTCGCGCCTTTATGTGATGTTCTGAGAAGGTAAGTAGCCAACTTTTTAGACTAACCAATAATGACTTAAAAAAATTGAGGCATACCTAAGATGATTATAGGTCTCTCGGACAAAAGTAAAATGCTGTCATGTTTTTTTTGTTTGTGTTTTTGTGACAAAATAATGTGTTTTTTGTGAGTAGGTATGTCATATCGTATATAGTCCATATCAATATTAAACATCCTATGAATGCTCTTCTAAAACATTTAAATGAAGACCACTAGTGATTTACTTGCCAAGCTATAATAAACTTTCTAAGTTCTATTATAAGGATAATTTTCCATCACCATCTAATACCAGTGACAGTAGGCCAGATAAAGGGCCGTGTGGGGAATGGTCTATTGTTCGAGTATCGTGATTCAGCGCTAGAAATAACTGTTGTGTGCTGAGGGTGCGGTTGGACAAATGAAAACTGTCAATTTTGATGACAGGAGGCCGTAGATTGCCTGATACATGTGCCTCTGAACATCCTTGAGTGCAGTGGCATACATCATCGATTTCCTACCTATTCTTCATTGAATCGTAAAAGTAATAATTAGACAAATGAACATCTTTACTGTGTCTCCTTTCTATATTCAACTGAGATGGGCAATGGGCGATGGGCGATGGACTTGCTATCATTATTAATAAATAAATTGCTTACATCTTTAAAATGTGATTATTTATATCTTTAAAATGTGAGCATGTATAATTTTTTTGTAATTTTTATAGAGTATATTGGTATTTTATTAAGAAATGAAAAGTCTGATAAAAATTTTGGATTCCGACGGGATTCCAACCCGCGACGATCAGACGATCCTAGCTAGATCTAGCTAGCATGGTATGGGCATGTAATGAGAAGGGAAGAATGTCATGTAACTAGAGAGTACTTGGTATGAATGTTGATGGATTTACGAGTAGAGGTAGGCCAAAGAAAAGATGATGGATTGTGTGAAGGATGACATGAGTAAGAAAGGAGTGAGTGTTGAGATGACGGCTGATAGAGGAGAATGGAAGAACACATGTTGTGCCGACCCCCACATAATGTGGGAAAAGGGCAGGGAGATGATGATGGTTCTCCGTTATAATGAGCATGTTTTGTTCTATAGGTAGAAATACTACAAAGATTCTTAAAAACACATCCTGTGATGCATATATAAAATATGTCTCTGTTTCTCTGTCTGAGTCAATGCAAGCCATTACAATAGACAAAGGACATGATAACTTTTTGAACTCCACGATAAAGATAGGCTGACGGAATCATGAGATTAAATTCTCGGAAACTGAACTGTGCAGATGGATTTGATCATAGTGGACGCAGCTGATATCAGATCCAGAAAGGCAAATGGAGTTGGTCTTGTGGGATGCACTGGACTTTCGTAACGATTATTACAAGTCTGTATCCCAATCCCATCAATGTTGCGAAGGAAGAGATTCTATGTGATCCAAGAGGAGTCTTTATGAAATAAGAAAAAACAGTGGCATTTCAGGAGTGCTGACAGAAGTGAAAACTTGAACGAGGTGTCAGTAACGGTCGTAAACTTAAAAAAAAGTACAAAAAGAAGAGCAAAAAGTTACTGTCCCACTGGTATTTGAACTCGGGGCTGTCTCACCAGAGGCGGTCACTCTAACATGTCGATCAATGACGATGCAATGTATGACGAATGTGTATTTCTCCTATCTCAAAAATTCCCAACGAGCACCAGAAGTTTTCACTTCAAAAATGCTTTGGACAATGTAGAGTCACTCGTGGTGTAGCTTGCTTTGTCTTGATTGTTGAAGTGAAACAAGGTTCTGTGCGGTGGATGGGTGACTGCTGGTTGATTTATCAACCGTGCAGAATCCACCTTTTGTGTAAAAAGTTCAAGGTCACTTTGCAAACGCGGCTTTTTAAATCTTGAAAAGTTTTAGAGACAAAAAACCCAAATCAGCTGCAATCCGTTAAGCCGAACTCGTGCATGCAAAAGTCTTCCAGCAAAACTGGGTTAAGCGTTCAGTGTAGGTAACAAGTGATCCACAAGTTCCAAAGTGCCGGCCAAGTCGCCAGTTGACCCGACACTTAACTCGTGTTCATGTAGACTGAACTTCGATATACTGATTACTACTTGAAATTGATGAGTAGGTGCTAAAGTTTGTATGCGCTTGTTTAAGGAATCCATGTTGCGCTTCGTCGTTTAGAGATTGTGTAAGTTTTGAAAAACGCGCAGAAAGGGATAAGATAGACGCATTGATGAAATTGGCGTCAAGGATTACAACTTTTTTTTTAGCAATTACAAAACCTTCGGAATTGATTTTTTTAATTTTTAATTTTTTCATGTGTTTTACTTTGATTGAGTTCTTTAGTGGAGACCGCGACTCGGCAAACGTAGTGTAGGACGTTCTCCGACCAGGTGGAGTGACGATCTGCGAAAGGTTGCTGGCAGAAGCTGGATGCGTCGAGCTGAGGACAGGGCGCAATGGCGCTCATTAGGGGAGGCCTATGTCCAGCAATGGACTGATATAGGCCGATGATGATGACTTTAAATTGGTTGTTGGTTCAATCATCAATTCCTGCACTGTGATTGGTTGCAGTCGGTTGAACAGCTGATCTATACCGAACCTAATGCATTCCACTGAACTCTGAATCGCTACCCTTGTCTCTGTAAAGTTTATAAATCTGGCGTATATTATCAAGACTGAAAATCAATGGTCTAACTAAATAATTCCAGCGCAGGCAGCTCAAACAGTGAAGAAAGGCATACTGACATCTTTCATCAATCCACTGTTTGATTCAAACTACGAGTATAATAGTTGAAGTATCCTATTGTACCCTCCTATTCGGGTTTTGTGCAAAATTTAACATTCCCCGAATTCAGGGCTTCACATGTTTGTTAAGGTCAAAGTCATGAATCGGATGAATATTGAAGTTATTCTGAGAATAATCCTTATTGACAATGTCAGGCACTACGGCGTTCCGTTGAGTAAAGATATGTATGTTGCCTCCTGGCGCTGGCTAATGTAATAGAGAATGATGATAGATGGAAAGACATCTTTTTTTACTTTTAAAAATGCGAGTTTGCTTGCTTAACCGATAATCGTTCCTATATCATCAGGATAACAAAAAACATACGTTCTTGAGATAAAATGAACGGAGTAAGCAAAAGCTATCCAATATTTTGAGAAACACTTCCACCATTATGTTAATTAATACCATTACGTTTGCCAGTATTATAATTATTACATGACAAAAAAAAAATAACTTCTAACGTCCCGTTACGTTTTATGTACCAACTCATTACTCACCGATTAAAGGCACTTTTGATCTTTTACACAATACCTGATTAAACCTTAAACTGATCAGCGAAATCTCGCAATCTCCTGTAAATAGATTAATACGCATTAAAATGTTAATATACCGAATAAAGGGATCCAAACTAATTATTAATTGGCGTAACCGTGAAATCAATTCATTAACAAAGTCGGGGCTTAGCACTATCTAGGATCGTCTAGGTGTTCATTTAAGTCAAGATTGAACTGAAGATTAAACAGTGAATGGTTTTGCCTCCTCTATTGAGTGGTACAAGTATAAAAAGTATAGCGGGAATATATAATATACTTATAAAACAAGCTTTATAGACAGGTACTTACTTACTAATAAACTTGACATAAAGTTGTTATGCGTATCTATGAATAACCATACTTACAATTTTTAGTTTATGCATGACATAACTTTATGTCAAGTTTGAAAATCTTGGGCCCTTACTAATAAGTAAGGGCCTAAGATTTTCAGACAATCAAGATTCCATATATTTAGTAATAAGTATAGGAAGTTTATTTTAATCAAGTACTTTTAATCAACGGACGGAAGCAATAGAAATATTCGTTAATATATTTCATCTTTAACTTTGACTTATGTCTACTTAAGTGGTAGGTACTATGGTATACTGGCTTCTAAGTGACCACGATGAAAGAACTTTGAAATACGAAAAAGTAAACACAGAGAAAGAAAAGCGGTAAAAGCAGCTCAAAAGACGTTCTTCAGCAGCTTTCCCGCTTTCTTTTAGTTTCTTCTTCCATTCTTGCCATTGAAGGGACTATATACATCCTTATCGGCACTCGTTAGCCACCCCTAATAAAACCTCCCCTACAATCTCAAGGGTAACTCTCTTAAATTTAATAAGGGCGAATTAAAACAGTCACAATAAGCTAGAGACTCATTCTTGATTGCAATCACTAGTTTCAATAAGTTTTGATAACAATGATGGGGTACAACGCCGTCCCTTAAAAATGCATTGAATTTTTTGTTTGTTTTGCCAGTTTCACTTCTAATTTGTCTTCTCTTGCATCAGAAATAATAAGATATTGAACTTTATGATTTGTTTCGTGTACCTATGACTTTTCTTATAAAATATTCTTGACTAAAATAGCAACACTACATCAATGCCACCCTCAAAAGGGCAGGAGCTCGAGGCAACAGTTAGTTAAACAAAATACAATACACACGAGTATAACGCCTAGAACAAAGCAGAACTGACGAACTTGAGTAAGTGGTATAATAGCCTAAAGTAAGTAAGAATGAGTTAATCGCCAACTCAGGTAGAGTTTTTAGGCAACCTTGAGGCCTCCGTCTTAGTAGATAAGATGTTAAGAGCTAGTCAAAATAACGTGAATAACATTTGATGCAACAGAACATGAAAACAGGGTGTAGTTGAACTTATATGAGTCACTATTTTAAAACAACTACAATATCTTGACCAGCCACATGTTTAAAGTCAAAACAATAGAAATCGTGTACAAAACCAGATTTATGCGTCCAATCTGAACAATAAACTAAACTAAGGTGACAGTTACATTGGAGCTCAAACCTTTGTCTACAAATAGGGCAGGCAACATCGTTATAACTCAGCCTTATCAGCATAATGATAGGGCTTGGACAATTTATTTTTAGCGAAGGGAACGATACATGACACAGCTCATTCGATAAAGCAGAACAAGTCCTTATTCAGAGGTAGAAAACTGACTTTGTAAGGCAATAAAGTTTAGTCCTGGAAGAGCAGGAGCAAAATAACCTCGTTTTATGACCATTCTAAGTGATCTCAACGGTCCTACTCAATATGTAAATGATTGTTGACTTTGACATTGCTCTTCTCAGTCCCATGTCACCATGTCGTCTAACCACGTTGATTGCTGTATCGCCGTACTCCGTTCCGTTGGTCCCATGTCAACCTCATTCCATGTCGATGCCACTGGCCACTGCCACAGGCTGACGATGTCATCGAACTACGGTGCGTTGGTTACACCATTCTGTGTCATCTTTTCAGGATCTGTAGGTTACTGTCGGTTGACAGTGCATATGATACCTACCCTTGTATAGGCCAGAGTCACCTACTTTAAGTGAGCCGTGCATGCTTGTTTGCAAGCTTAGTTAAAACTAGCTTCTGCGCGCATCTTCGCCCGCGTGGTACCAACATTTTGAATAACCTATAAGCTATTCCAGGTCACTATCTACGCTTATTCCAAGTTTCATCCAAATCGGTTCATTGGTTTTGGCGTGATTGAAACACAAACATACAAACATCCAAACATCGAAACAAACTCACAAACTTTCAGCTTTATTATATGAGTGGGATAAAAGATTGTGTAGAAAAAAAGCTATTTCTGATTGGCTGCACATTCAATGTCCTTAAACACAGGGTTGTAAAATAAAAATGATAAGACAGTAATAGGGTAGGTAATAAGTTCCTTACTATTTGACAGAAGAGGATAGGGTTGTCAAATGTAGCGATCACATGCGAAGGGTTCCAATCAATAGATATCGATAGGCTAAGTAATTGAGTGTATTCAGTTTGATTATAAGGGGTAGGCAGGACTTCCTGTTTGTGACGTGTCACGGGTCGGTAACATGCGATGGTACCGTGGTGTTTAGTTATTTTACGCTTGAAGTAGTTTTACATATTTTTGTAGACATTTTACAAGCTTTATGTCTTGTTTATAAAATAAATTGTCCGATAGGAATTGTTGTATTGGTCAAGACTTGAGGTTTGCAGAATCTTTGATTTTATCAAGGATCATTTAAACGTAGTAAATAATGAATGAAATATGACAATGTGTACAATTATAGACTGGAATAGCGCTGATTATGGTCGAACGCCAATGCTGTACCTACTGCTAACAACTCACGCAATAAAATATTTTGTTTAGTGGCATATACATACATACCTATACCTAGTTTTGCACACCTTGTCACGTAAAATGTATTTATTTGCCATTTATATGATCAAACGAACATACCAAGGGAAGTTCGATCGATATGCGTCCGCTTCATTCGAAGTTATAAAACAGGGACCGTATTCGCGTACCTTTTTCGTTCGTTTGTTGAATATTCGGATGATTTTTGACTTCAAGTGTCAATTTTTCGGTTTGAAATATTTGGTCCTAGGTTAGGACCGTGTTTCAACGTTTGAAAAATTGACCCTTGACGTCAGAAATCGTGACGAACGAAAAAAGGAGCGCTACTGGCAAATTCGTAAATATGACAAACAACACAATATCATAATGTATGAAGTTCTCACAACAATAAAATCACCAACAAAACCCTCAAGTGCACAAATGCTGCACAGGAGCCCGGCCCTCGTAAAACTCGGCCCATAAAATAAAAAGTGTTTACTCGCCCCCCAAGATAACTGGGCAAAGTTCACTGATAAGTTTTTATTTCCTTCGGGTACCTGGTAACGAGTCTGATGTAGGCAGAGTATAGAGGTGAAACTCTAGAATAAGAATCATTTGTTGCCACACTTGCTACTGCGCGCGGCTTCGCCCGCATGGTACTAACATTTTGAATAGCTTTTAAGCTATTCCGATGGACCAAGGCGGCTACCGAGTGGTGGCTAAGATATATGCGGCGGCCTCGAGGCAGACCACCTGCCCGATGCTCAGACGACATTGTGGGGGCGGTAGGAGAGCAGTGGATCCGGCTGGCACAAAACAAAGGAGTGGCGTGAAAGAGAAGAGGCCTATACCCAGCAGTGGGTGTTACTGGCTGGATATAAATAGGATATTCCATTCCAGGTCACTATCTACGCCTATTCCAAGTTACATCCAAATCGGTTCACTGGTTTAGGCGTGATTGATACACAAACATCTAAACAAAATCACAAACTTTCAGCTTTATTATATTAGTAGGATAGTGGTTTACACAGTTTACCCATAGCTAGCCCATGGACATTTATATTAAAGGAATCAAGCTATATTTCCAATGGTAGACATACTTTCATATCTGAGAGTTCTGACAAGTACATATAAATACCAATACATCTCTCACATTGTAAAAATACTGATTGATGAGTGGACTTCAAATTTTTGAGAGAGTTTCATTTCTATACGGACCTAAGCATCCGTGTTATGGCCGGTACTAACTATAATTTATTCCGTGGCGTATAATACGTTTTAGTTTCGGAGTTGCGTTTGCAAATGGACTTCCTTTGCATTTTAAATTGGAGTGCTAAAGTTTAGTTTTGATTGAAAATCTTTGAGGACAGTTACAAGTAGATAAGATATTATATATTGCAACCAATGGTTCTATGTAATAACTCTATTTTAGGTTACTTAGATACCGTCCTACTTTTTGTTACATTGTTGCAATAAAGATTTTTTCATTTCATTTCATATTTTTACTGTGATTCAAGATAGCCGAATATTTTGATGCCAGCATCTTGGGCACACTTCCGACTGTCAGTGACCTAGATCAGTTGAGCTATCTATAGATTGCTGGCAAAGATGCTTAGATTGCTCAACTGTATTCAATCTTCTCTACTAAGGTAAATAAGTTTGGTAGATAGTAGTCTTATGCTTGTTTTTCAGCGTAGACAAAAAGGTCGTAAAATAAATGGACACGAAGAAAGTGTTTTTATCGAAGATCAAAACGACAAACGCGATAAAATCATCAACGAGAAAGCCGAAGGCATTCCACTCGCTCATTAAGCCGAAAATACCCGAAGAATGTCCGATAATTCGTACCTGTGAAGATGAATCATTTTAAGTGTCCCATATACCGACCGAGACTTCCTACAATGGCCAATAAACACGCCATAAAAATATGAGGGACAACACTAAAATATCCATTCAGGACACTGTCCAATGAACAGGGTACCACATCGACGACAATTCAATGTTAAACCTTTCCTGATATTACTGACTCATCAAACCGGCAAAAGAGAACGTCGAATGTTGACAAATATTGTGAAATGAGAAGAATTTTACAAAAAAAATTGTACTAATTTCTTAGCAATGCTTTAGTGGATCGTTGGTGATGTTTTACCACCTTTTGTTAAATGAAGCTGTCAAAATAATCGTGTCAAAGGGAGTAACGGTCATTCAAGGTGATAAAATATTTTTATGATGCGTTATTGTTGGAGGACTTTGTGAAATATATGCGATTTCAGATATGCATTCATGATACGGCAATTCGAATTTTATTGATGCTTATTGTTGTAATTTATTTCGGCTCATCTTCAAAGAATTTCACATTTTAACGTTCTTTTAAAATAGGAGCTGTAGTTTGGATAAAATATGACAAAACTTATTTATTTAGGACACTAATTACAGGTTTAGGTGTAGGTTACCTACTAGGTTTACATAGGCCTAGTGGTACTGTCGTTATATGCCACTACAAAATGCACTCTAGAAGATACCCAATTTATTATTTTTAGGTAACTAGGCAGATGAGCAAGCACAACAAGCTAAAAAACATGTAGGGTAGCGTGGTAAATCTAATATCATGCTCTAATGATATTAGATTATATTTGCCAAATAAAAAATATGAAAGACCCTCATACAACAAAATTAATATTTCGCAAGCTTTGCATTCCATAATTCCCAAGAAAGCTCAAAATTGTCTTCGCGTAATTTATTCCTGACTCGAAAGGACTCGAATTAATCGCAATATCGAACCTGGCCAACCGTATTTAGTACCTCCTCGTATAGTTGCTAAGGTGTCTCACCCCTCAATAAATCTTATCTAATTTGTGTGTAATTACAGGACGGTAGAGTTTGCTGTAACAAGGAGTGCGTACCAGCGGGGAGTAAGCGGCACGCGTAAGCACGTGCTCCAACTTCAATTTATGACAAAAGATCTATGAACCACGACACTGATAAAGAAAACGCAACTCTAAACATAGCTATCGAAGATGGAAAATCAAACGATGACGCTGATGAGGAACAAATAGAAGATTCCAAAGAAAAAGCGTCTACCAATTTCGATGTTACAACGATATCAGAAGGTGCAAATTGCTAAAGCAGTGATGATAGCAAATAACAATTCTCTCAAGTTTTGATCACTATTAAGCAACGTTGCAAAATAACGTGCCGAAAGGTTTGAGCTAAATAATGTGTTCTTTGACCCTTGCTCATGATTTAAGTTGAAACTATGGGGTGCACCTATTTTGAGTTGAATTAACGAGTCCGTTATTTTGAGCCCTTGAACACAGCGGGAGTTTTAAGGGTGTATTCAAACTATTTATATGGATGCGTCTGCTTAGGTCTTATTAAAATCTGCGAGGAGTTTGTTCACATTATTCTGTCCACTTTCAAATCAAGCTTACTTCGATGACTCACTTAACATTCCAACAGATGGCTGAGCCTTTTTGCTCTAATCCCTTTTATCCCTACATAATTAGTTCGAAGTCTGTGTTAATAAATTCGTACTACAATTGCCATCTGAAACCTACAAATAAATCTACGTCATGCAGTATGCACTCGCCACCCAAATGTATGTGCAGTGTCCACCGCGCCACTGCAGCTGAATATATCCCCTAAATTCGGATTGCATAGTGTCGGATTTCGTGCGTGACACACATTCGAATCCCGACCCCAAAAATCGTTTCGAGTGTCGATCCGAAACTGTATACCATTTACGAGCTTGATTGAAATTTTGCAATCAACAAGGGGAGTGAGATGAAATTATTCGTGTATTTTTTCCTGGGTTTGTTGTATTATAATGGGCCGTCGGAATAGAAAATTTACGGGGGATTTAAGATCGTAATCACGGGCTTGGTTGTTCAAAGTGATTATTGTCGAGATAGCGCCCAGAGCTCCGGCCCACGCACGATATTATACGTCCCTTCTCGATATGTGCTATCTATAGCTTCACCGCGCGACTTCACTCGCCTGATAACAGGATAGAAGTGGCACGTATGCTGGTTAGAAATATTTATTTTCCCAGAAACAAAAATAGGATAATTTTGACAAAATGATTACCGTAATCTTGTTACTAGGATATTCACGATAAAATTAAACACGAGCATACACAGTTAAAACCTTGATAGAGACAGGTAGAAAAAATCATTGACTAAGCAAATTCTAAAGCGATATTAAGTGTTTGTGGAACTGATAAACCTACATTTGCGTTGCAGTGTACGATCCAACGCAAATGTATGATCTTGCAAAAGATTTCATGGCAAGGTAAGAAAGCAGATCAAAGTATATACATTATTATCTTTGCCCTTGTCTTGGAATAGCCATTAGCAAATTCCTCGCTCAGTGGGTCTTAACGACGTCTTTTACTTTGGGCCACTTGACTTATAAAAGTTGATTCGGGAACTTTCGAGAGATTTCGGATCATTGCTATTCGATTAATGAATTGTTCGTGGACAATATTTGAGGAGAGTAAAAAGCTTTTAATATTTTTTTTGTCAAGAACTTCTCTTGACTTCACCCAAAGTACAGAGATTGTGTTATTGTGCATCCTACTCAAGTTGAAGTTAACTCTAAATTCCCACATTATGTGGGGTCGGCACAATATGTTTTCTTCTTCCATTCTCCTCAGCCGTCATCTCAACACTCACTCCTTTCTTACTCTACTCATGTCATCCTTCACATAATCCATCCATCTTTTCTTTGGCCTACCTCTACTCGTAAATCCATCAACATTCATACCAAGTATAACTCTTCTAGTTACATTTAATTGTCTCTTTTCAATTTCATTGTCTCTCATTAGTACTTATTTATGAACTACCACTTCTTCTTGTATTTTTCTTCTTTTTTCGGCCGTCATCTCTTTCGGCACTTTATGGGAATGTAGGGAACCAAGCTTAACGCAGTGTGACTGTGGTGCTGCAGTTCAGTCAATGCAGCACCCCTGGTGCCCCTGGTGTGCCCCTTGTGCCCTGAGACCTGCACAAGAGAGGACCTCAATGCTGCCTCAGATAGAGCCATCAAAGTGGCCTATCATTATTCAAAGTGTATCTGAATGAATCATCGACACGACAAGAAGATCTCGGCACTCGGATTTTTTTTCACTCCAATTTTTCAATCCTTTTTATTGGCCCATAATTTACTTCACTAGGTCTACCATAAAATTAGCACCATTAATAACAAAATAATATTTTAAAGTACTGTGACTAAATTCGTAATCAGCTTAAAGTTGCGCAAGCAAAATTTTAGAGCAACTTCCACGCAAAACTAACTTCACTGTGGATGTAAATAACCACTATTTTACAATGACAGAGTTGTAATTTGTTTGTTCGCGACGAGATTCCTTTCATTATGCGTTCGTGCCCCATAAAATATGCAACAGAAATGAGAAAAATGTGTCGCAGTGTAGCAACCAAAGACCAATAACCCTTCTACCAAAGTCCACACAGCAATGCAGAAGAAAAAGAACTATAACTTCAATGGAATATGATACAATTTCCCAAAACAAATACAGTTACATAAGATGTTCTGAAAAGTGGTAGGTCAAGAATCATAATCTCAGCTTCTACTATGAGTTACATACACGTCGTCTGTTCACATTAGCTATGAAAATAACAGTAGAAGTACCTTTCTGGGGAAGTTGTTAGTTTTCTTTATGATAAAAAGCTCGTGATGATATTTGCCTTCTTGATAGGTAGGTTCTTTCTATGTTCGTGTCACCTTTTCCCAGGCCCAGTCTGAAAACCAGCGTTGCTCTGCACCTAGCGATAGGTAAAAGTAACAAAAAAGCTGAGACTGGTCCTATTTGGTACACCTAATCGCAGACCTTGCACTTACCTAGGTATATACTTAACTGTTTTGTGTTTTTCTTTTCTTCTGCTTTAGGTAAGGTAAGGCCTATATTTAAGTAAGTACCTATTTATGTTTTTGTTTTTTTTTCCTGCCATGTTTTTTATTTTGTTAAGTGTGTCTGTTTATTTGACCCAAATAAAGTTGCTTTCTATCTATCATAGGTAGGTATAGGTTTATAGGTACACACTAATATTGCAGTGAAAGAAAATCTGTCTGTGTGAAGGTTTTGATAGACTTGGCAAAGAGAGCATCCCCGGAATGTATAAATTCTACTTTTTATGCGGTGTCACAAGATGTTCTCTTCTACTCTCTCCTATCACTTGTCATCTCTTTATTACTTTACCCATTATCTTCTAACACAATCCCTCCACTATCTCAGGTCTACCTTCGAATAATCCACATTCATTTCCATCGTTTTTAGTTCCATGACTTTCATCCGCATACATGCCCATACGCCAACTTTCCTCCTCAGCTTTTTAGTAAAACATAATTTCTACTTAGCTTTGATATCTAGGCCACATACAAGTCAACGCAATCACGCTACCTGTGACACATACATATTCATTCGTATAAATCACGAGATAAGACGAGTGGTACTTTTAATGGCCTATAAAGGTTTCAGCTGGCTTTAGGCGTCGATAAATAATAAGTTTATCCTAGGGCTCAGCGTCCACTGCAGCATAGACGCGACTTTTACGCTTGATTTATTAGCTCACGAATGCGACACGCATAACCATGCGTGTCGCATTCGTGATTAATAGACATTGGATAGTCTTCAGTGCAACCGCACTGAAGACTATCCAATGTCTATTAATAGGATTTTCATACATCCAGTCCCTTTGGTCTGAAGAGATACCAGCCGGTAGAAATTCTCGCAGGTCTAAGGGAGTTTTGGATTCAGTAAAGATTTTTTTGAATTTCAAAGTGTTAAACCACACTTATTGATGATAATGATAGCACAGGTATTTCATTGGTTAACCGATAAATTGAGCGTATCAAAAATTTCGATTGCGACGTCTAGTGGTTCCGTGGCCGAGTGGTTTAAGGCAGTCCGGCTCGTCTGATCGTCGGGGGATCGAATGCCGTCGAAATCAAAAATATTGATAAAACTTTTCATGTCTCAGTAAAGATTTCTGGCAAAACTAAATAACCATCTTCTTCTCTCGTGTCAATGACTTGATCTTAAATCTTTTTAGCCCAAAAATTTGCGACTCTTACCCCACTATCTGTGGCCTTGTATAAGTCCTCCCGAGTGCAGGTGGTTGGCCAAAGTGGGCATGAAAGTAGGTGAGCCATACTTTGGGAGGACGCTCCACAGACCCGCTCCAGGATGGGTCTAAATAACCATAAAACTGCAGGTAAACACAATTCTTCCAATGGATCTAGGCATTCGTGAAGTTAGCAGTTTGTTTGCGCAGAACACAATTTTTTGGGAAAAAGCGCTCACTGCGATCTCTGTAGATCCGTTGGGCGAACTGTACCACATTTGGACCTCAACTAGCCAAGTTATTAATGCTTTAATAAAATAAAAATAAAATGAAAATAAAATAATGTTAATTTAAATATGGGCCGCCTGTGGCGGTAAAAGCCTCCTCCCGAGAGCACCATTCCTCTCTATCTCTTGCCATTCTTGGCCATGTTTTCCCGGCAATCTGTGTTATGTCATCATACCATCTTTTTAGTGGTCGCCCTTTTTTTCTTTTTAAGTTTAGAGGTAGCCAGTTTGTAGCGATGTGGGGCCATCTATTTGGTGTTTGTCTTTGTAGGTGTCCTGCCCATTTCCACTTTAGACCCATTACTCTTTTCACCACATCTTTGGTTTTTGTTTTTCCTCTGATTAGAGAGTTTTTTACTCGGTCTTTGAGTTTGATACCGAGGAAACTTCTCTCTATGCCTCTCTGGCATACTCGAAGCCTCTCTAATATCTTTTTCGTTAGTGTCCAAGTTTGGCATGCATAGGTTAGACAGGGAATTAGGCAGCTTTCCATAGCCTTGCTTTTTAGTTTTATAGGCAGGTTACTCTTAAAGATTTCTTTCATGGCCCAGTACTTATTCCATGTTGATTTTATTCGTCTGTCTATTTCTTTTGATGAACACGAGTCAAAAGGACTAAATTAAAGTTTACTAAAGCATTAATCTCTAATCTTGGTAGAGAGAGATTAATGCTTTAGTAAACTTTAATTTAGTCCTGGTTGATAGACGCCGGCGCATGCCTTTCACACGCCCTAGGCGTAACCAAATCGTTTACAATTTCATGCTGTGCTGTAGCAGACAGTGCCCTTCAAGTGGACACAAACCTAAAGGTTTCATCTGGCTTTGGGCGTCGATAAATAATAAGTTTATCCTTAGAAAGCGGCCGGTAATGAGATACGAGGTATTACAATAATAGGCGTGTTGATTTGTAAGTGCGGGCTGCTTTACTTGGCTAAGCCCGGGAGCGGTTTGGTTTTGATGATACACACGAGCAAAAAGCTTAGCGCACCCGTCTCAAGTCTAATGTTGTTCAGCCAGAATAGCCAAAATAAATAGAAAAAATAGAGCATGTAGGTTCATGTAAATTACATTGGTATTAGATTACACGTTCTTGAGTGGAGACCGCGACTCGGCAAACGTAGTGTAGGATGCCCTCCGGCCAGGTGGAGTGACGATCTGCGAAAGGCTGCTGGCAGAAGCTGGATGCGTCGAGCTGAGGACAGGGCGACAGCGTTCATTAGGGGAGGCCTATGTCCAGCAGTTGACTGCTATAGGCTGATGATGATGATGATAAGATTACACATCTTATTAGATAATGATTGTGCATTTTTTTCTTAAATATTTACCAAATTTTCAAAAACTTAGCAAAAATGCATTTCTGTTACCACTTTTTTTTTCACCAAAAAAGTATGGGTCTGTGCGGTCTTACGCACTCGCAGTTGAACCGCGCGCGGCTAGCCGCGTGGCGGGCTGCTTTTCCAGTTTTAGTATGCAACCGCTTGTCATTGTACGCACCTGACCGCCAGATAATTGTACTAAAATTTGAACCGCGGGGTGCGGTTCAACTGCTAGTGCGTAAGAGGGCTTAGAGTACACTCGTATGGCGGATGTTACACACTCGATACGTATCGGATCACGATCCATATCGAGTGTGTAGCATCTGCGTATCGCGGATCGTGATACGGATCGCTGAATAAAATCTTGTATCACGATCCAAATATCACGATCCGTATCGAGTGTGTAGCATCCCCCTATGATAGGCATTCGAAAAGTTGTGCCTCCTAAACTTATCAACCTTTGGTTTGTCTGTACCTATCTTAGTTTGATTCTCGAACATGTTGTCAGTTTTGTTGGACGTTCATACTCGCTGTGTTCTTCAACATAAGCGTATACTTACTACGCTATTGAAGGGGTTTACTTCGATTATGGCCACAATAATTGAGCCTGAACGGGTAAATGTTAATTCAGTAGTTGCTTACTGCATAATGCATGGCTAGAAGGCTGCGGTCTATCTTGCATTACTCTGAGGCAGCGGTTATTGAAAAATGAACTCTCTATTAAACGTATCTACGTTACAATCTGGTGTAATACTCAACATTTACACAAGCTGTAGGTATTGCAGTGATCTATATTTTTTTATCCTTCTCAATATTTTTTATTTTGGATATTATTAGTGGTTAATGGAGTCCTACACAATGCATGATATGAACTTGGTTCGTGAATTCGTTGAATCTCTTTGTAAAACAGTTCGCTGTATTTTTAAATCCTGTTCCAAATTCAAAAATCGAAGAGCACGGACACAAATTTAAATTCTGTTCCAAATTCAAAATCAAATAGCACGGACACAGAATTTCATATAGTTCCAAAGACACAAATTTCAAATTCTGTTCCGAATTTAAAAATCAAGTGACACTAATCTCAGTTCTGTTATGTTCACTGACTTCACAAGTGAAGTACCCGCAAGCTAGTTCTCTATTCACTGTGGAGCCGCCATGGGCTAAGCTAGGCTGGACAGCATAATGCTGACATTAGCTGGGCAACATGTGAGGTGGAATTTATCTGTAACATATTGTAACATACATTTTCTCGGGATATACCTATGTATATCCCTATGTATATCCCGGGATATACCTATGTATATCCCGAGAAAATGTATGTTACAAAATGTCCTGAAAATATTATCTAATTCTACTCTATAGTAGAATTAGATAATATTTTCAGGAATGTGGACAGGTGATAGAAATATCGGCATAAACTGAGTTGCAGATATCAACGCTTTTTTCGACTATGAAAAGGTTTTGTAAGTGTGAGAAAATGTGTGTGCGTGTATATTATTATGGTTTTGTAGTTGTACATTCTTGTAGATTGAAGTGTTTGCTTCAGATTATTTTGATGTGTAGGCCTCAGAACTTTTTGGATTCAAACCAAACCGGAAACCGAATGGGCTCTCTACATATTCGCCGATAGACGAATGCCAACGGCCACGAACGTGTAGAGGGCCTCATCGCCTGTATTCGCCTGTCATCGTCTTAATAATACTTCGGCGAATAGTTCGGCGAATGTGTACACTGTTCAGTGGTCGTTAAATTCATCATTTGCCTGCCCTTATCCCGCTTATGCAGGGTCGGCACAACATGTTCTCTTCTTCCACTCTCCCCTATCACTCGTCATCTTCGTATTCACTCCCTTCTTACCCATATCTTCTTTCACACAATCCATCCATCTTTTCTTTGGTCTACCTCTACTCACATATCCATCCACATTCATTTCCATCACCCTTTTAGTTACGTGACTTTCATCCCTCCGCATTACATGCCCATAGCACGCTAACCTATTGCTCCTCAATTTTTCAGTCACCGGCGCTACTTTCAGACTTCCCCTAATATATTCATTCCTCACCTTATCCATTCGCGTCACTCCGCACATCCATCTCAACATTCGCATCTCTGTCGCATGCACTCTTCTCAGTGTCTTGTTCAGTGGTCGTTAAATTATTTTTATAAAAGACCCTTTTTCCAGAAAAAGTGTGACGTCATCATGACAGAGCACGGCAAAAATTTGAAATTACGCCCCACATCCCAAATCGCCCTTGTAACTTTTTAATTAACGTTCTGAAATATTGCTGATCTTTCAGAATGCTATAACGTTGCCGTGCTGTGCTATAGCTATGGTGAAACCCGTATTTTGATTCTCATTTATCAAAGTGTTCAAAAGTTTGTATGAATAATGCTTCAACCAGCAAGTCAAACTTAGCATTAACAACAAAATTATTATTATTATTATTTTCAGCCGTTAGTATCCCACTGCTGGGCAAAAGCCTCCCCCCACTCTCTCGAGACATCTCGGTCCACAACAACATCCAGTCCGTCAGAAACTGGTCGAGCTCATCCCGTCATCTCCGTTTTGGTCTGCCGCGTCGCCTTCTCGCTGGGTCGGGGCGCCACTCGGCAACAAAATATCCTATTAAAATTAATAGTGCCATGCGAGTAAAGCTGTATGCGATAGCTAGTCACATGACATGTTACATTGCAATGTAAATAACATCATATAAATTAATTTCGCGGTTGATTAAGACCACTCGCAGACTACAGACTTTCTATCGGCCGATAGTTGAGACGAGCTATACTTCTCCTTCCTGGAAAATTCCTGGAATTCTCATTAGGTAAAGTTAAAATTGATGCAAAATTAACGCCCGAAGTTGGAAATCGATAACAAATTATCAGACATTTTTAGCTACACAAACGGGGTCTAGGAACTCCGTGAAATTGGCATTGTTAGTGTTTCCAAGTGTTAAGCCAAGGTTCCTTAAATACGGTGACAACATTTTACTGTTTCTATTATCTACTATATAAAAATAAGTCGGGTTTTCCTTCCTGACGCTATAACTCCAGAACGCACGAACCGATTTCCACGGTTTTGCATTTGTTGGAAAGGTCTCGGGCTCCGTGAGGTTTATAGCAAAGAAAATTCAGGAAAAATCTGGTGGTATCTGGTGGCGAAACGGAGTTCGCTGGGTTTGCTAGTCATTTATATATGTTTCTATTGTTTCTTTTTGTATGTGTGTATGATGTGGTAGCTATGCGTTAAAAGGCAATCTCCAATAGGCAATGTTTGGATGGAGAGAGAAGAAACTACATCTAAACTTTTTTTTTAATTAGCCTAAACTGTCCCACTGCTGGGCAAAGGCCTCCCCCGTCACCTTCCACACCTCGCGATCTTCTGCGATTTTTCGCCAATCCTTCTCAAAGGTTCATCTAAACTTATTTAAGTATTATTTAGCAATGCATTGCCTCGCATTAACCGAGCGATCAAAACATATACTACTATTAATAAACCTCTACACTGTGCTGATTATCAATGTCACTGATACTGTAAGTGAATTTTCATCTGAGCGCTTCCGTGCTTCGGAGGGCACGTTAAATTGTCGGTCCCGGCTATTTAAGTCGTTAAGCCATGGCAGAGGCCTCAAGGCTGAATAAAAACTCCGTCACCAGAGTTGGCCACTGACACATACGAACTTACTTACTTACTGATAAGTACCTACTTCTATCAAAAAACGTGAGTCAGCCTTGATGACAAAGTTTTAAATTCGTAAGTAGCTTATCTTATTCATTGAGTAACCTACAATTATTTTACGGCCGTCACACAACGGTCGTCGCTTCTCAAACAAGCTTGACCAAATCCCCATCGTAATTGCAGTTTTAGAACTTAGAGTGTCGCTTGAAATAGAAGCTAATTGATTGGGAACAAACGGAGACTATTTATGTGGGCAGCTTTAAGAAAGAAAGAAAGAAAGAAAGAAAGAAAGAAACTTTTATTTTGTGCCACAGACAGAAGAATATTATAATGCAGGTACATTGTAACACTACTGATCTAAAATAAGCTAGACATAATCTGATTAGTACCTACACTCTTAACTTAAATAACTATAAGTGACCGCAAAATAGGTCGTCACTCAGCAAAATGTTACGGCAGCCGAAGCTACTGTAACGCTGGTCTTCCGTGACGCCAGTGTGCGTAGGCAGCAGCGACTGTGATACCTACACAGCGAAAATTAAAATAAACATTCTATTGAAATGCTAAATAGTAAAATAGTAAAAAGTGTATAGAAAGTTGCATTGCCAAAGATCAGACAGCTAAGGCGCAGGCTACATCGAAATGGCGTCTGGCATCGGGCATTCAAATGTCATACTATAGTCTTTTTCACGCCGGAACGTATGCAAGACACATTGAACTTGTTTCGTTTCACGTTGTGTGGCTCACAACAATTTTGAAAAAGTCAAGAAAAAAAATTAAACGATAAAACATACAAAAAAAAAGTTTTTGTCTATTTCCTGTTTAATTATTTCATAAATTATCATAAACGAGCCATAAAATATAAATAAATAAACAATAAACATTTTCTAAAAAAACTCCGCCAATTAACAGTACTGAGTAAAATGAAACGTAATCTGTTAGAGAGTGCAAAAATGAAAATCGAAACAATCGATGAATCGATAAGTAAAAAAATAATCGTTGGTTTAGTAATTTTGTCTATGAATGAACCTTGTAATCGATTGAGATGAATTGATAGTAGTGAAACAAAAATCGACTTTGATAATCTTGATTAAACTTTAGGACATTACTATTAGACTGATTTTGACATTATCTCGAAGTGTCTTGCATACGTTCTGGTGTGAAAAAGACTATAAATGCATGGAAATAAAGCACAAATTAGGATTAATTATCGACACGCGATATGTCGTTGATCGGACGTCCGATGAACGACGCTAGACGCCATTTATAGATGATTATTAGATGTGGCCTGCGCCTAAGGTAAAATTTTCTCAATTAAACATCTGAAAAGGAAGCGAGTTCGAATCCCGACCAGCATCAATGGATTTTTCGTGATGTAGGTATAATGAAACTCGCAGCTGAGTCTGCTCTACAATAACTATTGACGTCGTCTTTCCTGTGGACAAGGCCGATTAAGCTGAGAGGATGGTTTAGGTGCTGGGCAAGCCTATTCCATCTCAAACAATGTCCCAGCGTTCCGTTGTCCTGGCACTGTATAAATCATCTAGAAAGATGTAAAGGTCTAGTTTTCTACTTTTTATGTCGTACACACCTACACATAAATATCCTTACCATGAAACGTGACATAAAGTTATTTCTCGGAATAAATCAAGAATAACCATTTTGACAGGTTACACTCAGGAATAACTTTATCACTGGTTTATTAGTAGGCACTAAAGGGATATTTTGCAACTATTCTTAGCACCAAAATCACGGCTAGCTATTACCTCGTGGATTTCTCACGGGGCAACCGACTGGCCACGAGCACTGAAATTGGATATGGTATATTTATTTTATTATGAGGTTATTGTTGGTAGAGGTATTATTGTTTATCGTATTAAAATCCCCTGCCTCCACTCGGATAAGATGCTCAGGGGATTTTTAACCAAAAAAGGTCTAAAAATCCCCTGAACCATTTATTTTAATGTGATATAATTTTTTCAATTTATCTGTGATATCATTATACTAATTGGTTGCACGATGTTTTTTCTCACTGATTAGCAAATTGTGCTTAAAATCCATACTAATATTATAAATGTGAAGGTAACTCTGTCTTTATTTTTGTTACCCTTTCACGCTCAGACCGTTGAACAGATTTGGCAGGGAAGGACATAGACTACTTTTTATCCCGAAAAAAGTGTAAAGATCCCGAAGGACCGCGAGTCACATCGCGAGAGCGCAGCTAGTAAAAGAACATTATAAGCACAATGATGAGGGAAAACCCTCATCTAAGGGTCTAAGGGGGAACTACCCCCTTAGACATCTTCAAAAGATCTGGAGTATAAAGATCTGGGAGAATGTCTACCGCGCCTTGGGGATACAGTCGTGACCCTGTGTTTACGTTTTGATGAGGGAAAACATCGTGCAACTAATAAGTGATAGCACAGATAAACTGAAAAAACTTCTGAAAATTCCAATGATGCACGACCACGATTCGAACGAATGATCATCTATGAATGTTACTCATTTAGCCAACAGTAAACCTCTGCGAGCAATAATGTAAAATAATGCAGTGCTGCACACATCTTGCATTTCTCGCCGCAGGGCCAACAAGGAGATTGACCTGAAGGAGCGATCGTGCGCTATTTTACTGAGACTCGTCAATTTAAAGGGTACTTGTTTAACAAAAACGAGTCTTTAAATCCAAATACAATCAAAATACTGTCTTTAAACGTTCATGAATATTCGGATGTTTCTTACTACGAGTTCTGACTTCAAGGGCCTATTCTTCAGTTGTGATTATTTGCTCCTAAGCTAAGAATATGTTAATCTTATTGACTGAATGCAATGCAGCTGGTAGTGGGTAACCGAATATTCATCGAAATTTCGGATTCAATGCACAAGAAAACCCCTAGGTTGAAAATATATGTATACTGACCTAATAAATTTTGTCATGTCTTCACGACTTGCAATGAAGTATGTTCCAAAAAAGTTGAAGCAATTTAGTTCAAAATACAAACCAAATGGTCATTGAAGACCCGGGTTAATAAGACCGATAATACCTTATTTAAACTTTTAATGGTAAATTCTAAAATTGGTAAATAAACACAGTTTTTAATGTTTAATTGTACGCCCAGCCCAATCACTGCGCTAATTAGTGAAAATTTCCTTGAGGTATAATTGATAGTTTGATAAGGACGGCCATTGCGGTCTACTAATTATCGGCTTTCCACTAATACGTGATTTTAGTCATGAACACGCGTCGTTTGAGTTATGTGTGGTCACCGTCATGATTGGTAGACACCATCTACTTAACTTGTGGTTGTGTAAATCTTACACAACTGATCCCAGCTCTATTTGGTGCAGCTGCACTTGTTTGAACTGTCGTTGGTGAGGTAACTGTTGACTACAACTGCCTATGACTACAACCTGACAAAATTTTCGGCTTCTTTTTTCTGCCCTTATTCGCCCACTAAGTGAGGTAGGCACAACATGTTTCAAATATGTTAGGAAATATAAGAAAACTTAAATTTTGCTATTAATTTCAGTTTTTTTTCTGACTGTAGTTTTATTTTACTCATACTTTTAATATAACAACCCTATGCCCTTTTACGAGGACTTGAATGAACTTCGCAGAGCGATCTCTACCAATCAATTTTTAGTATAGCTCTCGCCAATTCTGCAATAACAGTATGAAATCCCCTAACCCCTATTTTGGGTCGTTCCCCGTAAAAAGGGTCAAGAATTCATTGTTTTAGCTCCCTGTTTGTCTTGTTCATTTCGCACATATTTGATTTCGGCTCATTTTACGGTAAGTACTTACCCCAAGTTTGGGGTCAAAGATTTTCCGCAGATCCATTGTTGCGACGGCGTTTGTTTTGCGTTTGCTTATGTTTAGGATATTACAAGCTGATTGTACTTGCGGCCGCTTTGTGCGCCTTTTTGGGAACAATAAAGAATTCTAGGGAATATTGATTACGTTAACTGGAAGTGCTCGCGATCTTGCTTCTGTAAATTACAATTGATTTACAACACAATATCACTTTTATGATCTTCCATGACTAGTTTGTTGTGGAGACTGTCTTAGGATTAAACTTAGATAGATGTTGATTTTCAATCACCTAGTTTTAAGACGTTTCAAAGTGATCTCAGCGGTCCTACTGAATAAATGCTTTTTGACTTTGACTTTTGACTTTTTCACTTATTATTTTGTTTAGTTTCCTGGACACTAGTTTATCATTTTCATAAAAAAAATTACAATAATTGTTTATCTGTTTTTAATGATATTAAGTCATTTGTAATCAACAAGGAACCCATTTAGATAAGCTTCAAAATTTTATCAACTATTCAGACTAAACATACCTAAGTACTAACAAGAACGCAAAATACTAGCACGAGTACCTACTTAATACTAGAATTCCACAACCCACCAGAATACCTTGACCTCCGAAATCCTGGAAGAGCCCAGTGTTTTGGCTGGGGCTAGGAGTAAGTGGGGTTCATGTAACGCTGGTGCAGTCCCAGTTACGGGAACGATAAACTTTGAGAGAAGAGTTAGCGTTTAAATTGTCGACGCTTGCTGCTAACCGTACATTCTTCTGAGGGTATGTAGTGTCGGCAAAAAAGTATAATAACTAAAATTAATAAAGCTGCTGATATTGCACTAAAATTATTCAATTAAAAGTAAAAAATATTGCTTTCAGTATACCGAAGGTAAACATATTTTTCTAATCAGTAATACCTTTACTCATTTAGATAAAATGAGTAATATTATTTAATTGAAGATGGAACTTTACTAATAAAGTTTGAGAAACTATTTATTTATTTGTAATGTTTATATTAATCAATAGCCAAAACTATAAAATTCAACAAAAACCTAATCATAGGTCAATGCGATTGTTCGGTTTTAATGAATTTTAAACGTATATAGGTGAATTTAATGAATCAAATTGTCATTTTCACAAAAAAATGCCTTTTCTGCAAACCATGCAACAAAAACAAGTATTTTAATCAACAAAATAAATGCTGTAATTAAATAAGTGATTAAGGTACACTATACCTATCATATATTACGTAGCAAGTGGTTCGGGTGACTTCCAAAGTTAGGGTAGATGGGTATATTTGCCTCCCCTTAAATAGGGTTGTTCGATTACCGGCTTTTACCCCTATTTTTCTATCTATTCATCATTTGCCTGCCCTTGTTCCATTTCAGTGGAATCGATACAATGTTCTCCTCCAATGTCTCAAACTACTCGTCATCTCCATCTCAATAATACACCCCAATATTTAAATCTTAAAAAAAATTTAAGCATGGTTTTGGTGTCTGTTACTGATCTTTATGTAGTTAAAACTCCAAAAAAGAGAGAAAAATTATAACCTAAAAAGGAGACGAGACGGGTCAGACATTTGATAGCTACTTCGGGTTTACTGACTGGGGAAGATACGAGAGCATAGTTAAAATGTGAGTGCGTACGCAATTGTTGTCTGTAGTACTTATTTGTACAGTTTTCATAAATTTTTGTTAGGTTTTTGTTCACAACAATCCTCGATAACTTTGTAATCGTTCAAAAATCTGACCATGCCATTATCATTTTTTGCATCTGCCCTTAAAGTTTTTTTGGTAGTTACAAAATAGCGGTGTTTCCATCTTCTAGTTTAGTCAACTAGTTTCTAGTCTGTACTAGATGTACGAGATGTTATTGAAAATAGTAGCCTGAGTACCGACTCAGGCTACTATTTTCAATTATTTTCAGGTAAGTTCGTTTGAGTCTGGCGAACTCTGATGACGGAGTTCTTAGGCCAACTTAAGGTGATTTGGGGCTCTAAATTTTATAAATTTAGTAATCACCTTAGACCATAAGCAAAACATAATGACCCTTATTAGGTATACAGTGTATACAATACATACACCCATCGGAGGTGAAACCAGGATGAACCTTAAAGACAATCCGGCTTTTTGCTTCGTCGTCGCAACTTTAGCTAGGGGGATGAAATTAAACATTTCGGAGCCCTAACGGGTTACGTGTGTGACGATCTTAACGGTACTAAATGGTGTTAGAGTTGCTAGAAGTGTCTGAGTCCCCAAGACAAGATTAACCCTTTGACTTGCACTAGATCTGTGAATAGAGAATAAGAAGAGATAGAGATTCTAAGGAGAAATGAAAAGCAACATGAAAAATTGCAATAACAACGAAAATTATTTCTGATCAATTTTATTGTAGTATTGGTGATTATCTTGTTGGTGCAACATATAAATAAATAAATTCAGTCAAGATTATTCGGAGATTTATAAAACATGATTTTGATCATTCAATAAACTATAATATAGCATGGAGGTTGTATTTGTATTTTGGTGCACTAATAATGTTAAAAACATGTATTTTACGATTAGTCTCAAAAAAATTTGGCTCTTTTGGTTATAAAAAGTTCAGAAATAGGTAACTGCAGATAATCTTCAATATTGTCATAGTTATAACCCATCATCATCATCAGCCTATATCAGTCCACTGCTGGACATAGGCCTCTCCTAATGAGCGCCATTGCGCCCTGTCCACAGCTCGACGCATCCAGCTTCTGCCAGCAACCTTTCGCAGATCGTCACTCCACCTGGCCGGAGTTATAGCCCACTATAACCAAAACTCTCTTTCCATCAAAAGCAGTCATTTCAAATACACAAATTATGTGGTTACAGTCTCTTCCAGTTTCTATAACTCTTCAAAAATTACCGCGTTCTATATTTACATGTTCACTCGTAGAGATGTTATTAGAAATTCAGATTTTAGGGTATGTGATAAGGATCCGCTTAGTTTTTATGACACCCCTTAGTATTATAGGTGACACTTACGTCTGGTGATTGTCGTAGTGTGGATTATCATCATTCGCTGAATCTCATGAATAAATTCATTTTCATTATTTAAGATATTGATAGAGCCAAAAAAAAATAACAAAACCGTAGGTAGCAAATAATAAAACATCATTATTTCCGGTATCAGAATGTGGCTATTTAAGTCGTTAAGCCATGACCAAAAACTGCGTCACCAGAGTTGGACACTAACTCATACGAACTTTTTTATCAGAATATGGAGCTAAAAAGTAGGTCGAATGAAGATTTTTTGAAATAAAATATGATAGGGGCCGAATACGGCATACAATGTAGGACGAAATCAGATTTTATGATGTGGTCCGAACTTCCGCAGGACGAAGATGGCATAAATCCTACAATCTAAGTCAGATAATGATTTAATAAGTCATTCAAGATCGTTTCAAGAATTTTCAGTAAGTCAGGGGCACCTAAAAATTTACCTATGTATAATGTTATATAGATTAAATTATGTTATACGTGTCATGATCGGCACATTAACTAATAATAACTTTGTAGAAAAAAAACTGTCATTATTATTTTCTGAAATGAAACTCGTATTCGTTACTAAAGATTACAATACTGAATAAATAACCGAAGAACTGATATAAAATTCTGTTTACACAATACCCAAATATAAATAGAATTCTAGAACGAAACTTAGCTAATCCAATAGATCCGAACACATTAAGATTATCCACACAAATGAGAGCCAGACCCGTCCATTCGGTTGGACAAAAGCCCCTTTGCTCCGTATAAAACAACCAAATTTTAGCACCATATCTCTGCAGCAAACTCCCAAGAACCGACGCCTTCTAAATTCAGCCGGGTTTTCGGGCCCTGATACAATTATATGGATGAATTCATTTTGAATTTATAACCAGCAAATTGGTTGTAGCAATTTATACATTGAATATCTTAAAATTAATTGTCCAGTGACCGTGTTTTGGGTCGGTGCCATCATAGGTTAGTTTAATTTGGTCTGATAGATCCCTACAGGGTAATAAGTAACTGTTTACTATTACTATAGACTAATAGAACCAAGTTCCTTTTCAGACGGTATCCAGGATGGGGGCTAGAAGAAAAAAAGCGTTTGATTTTACCGTCACGACATATCACTGTCTCCGTGGAATAAAAGGATAATTGCAAAAACACTTTACTTTACAGGAGAAGCAAAAAATATGTTTTCGTTGATAATTTTACAAATTGAGAAAAATAGTGCGCTTATTGTGCGCAAAAAAATTATGCGCAAAGTGTCAAAAATATCCAAAAAATTCAAAAATGTCAGATATGTCAAAAAAATCAAAAATGTCAAATGTAAAAACTACGTTTCAACCGAGTGTTCCACGATACTCACGTACTTTTTTTACAGTAATTCCATTCCTAAGCTATGTTTTTGGCCATGAATGAATGAATGAATTAACACTTTATTGTACACCAAAACAACAACCATGTAAAATATTATTATGTTTATTTTACGAAAAAGACAAAACAGTTTTTGAAGATTTTTACATGTAGGTAGCCAATTATACTTAATCTGGCTACTCCTAAGAATATAACTCTGTCAGTTCCATTTTGAAAAATAACTCAAAAGTTTAGTGTGGTGTGCTGTGTTAAACGGAATCCATTTCTAAAATCAGTTCCTGTGAAAATCTCCACGTACAAAAACCACGGGATGCAGTCTCAGCACGAGCTGTAAAAATATACCAACAATAAATAAAGCCTTACAACAGTACAAATAAAGTTCAAATTCCATCGCTAACAGGTTAACAGTGACAAGTCTTACCGTAGTTGAGTCCTCTAAAAGCCCATCTCATTTTACAGAGCAAAAACTAATCCTGACTCAGACTATGAGTAGAAAAACCGTTTACCTACAGATAAGGTATGACAACGGGATGACTGGGGACGGAGTTTTATGTCTGGGATAAGATTTACTTTATATTTCTTCGCGTAAATAAGTCCTTATCCAGTTCTTAAAGGTCAAGTTTTACAAAATAGTTTGTAAAGAGGATTTAGAAGTTTACTATAACTTGTAGCGAGAGTTTATATGTAATGCATTAGTCTCTTCATACTTTACTTACTTTTACTTAACTACAAATATACAAAAGAATATATACAAACTTAGGCCCAACGTTGCATGTAATGCATAAACGAATTTTTATGGTTATTCATAGACTATGCATGACATAACTTTACGCAACGTTTATTAGTAACAAAATTGTTCGTCGCGGTGTTACCCGCGTTCCCTCGGAAAAACTTCACTTTCCCGGGTTAAAATATAGCCTATGTTCATCAGGGATAATGCAGGAATCTAATGAAAGATTTTTTCAAATCGGTCCAGTGATTCAGAGCCTATTCAATTCAAAAAAACAAACAAACAAATTATCTTTCTTTATAATATTAGTGTAGATAGGGTTAGAGTAAGGTATATTGAATGTTGAAAATGTTGTCCAAATAATATTTTTTGCCGCGCGGTAATCAAACCCGCACGTTCTACCCTACACAGAAGTCGTTAGTCTACCAAATTCTAAGCTACATGTTCTACTCTTGAATAAATACGTTTCGCCCTTATAAAGTGACAAGAATAAAATGAAATTGAAGATGATACACAAATACAAACATTTTCTACCAAACAAACCAAAAAAGCAGCCAAAGACAATTCCAGATAATACAGTCATTACCGAAACAGTTAACAAAGCAGCCATTTCTGAACCCGCGCTGTTTGCACAAAACAATCACAATACAGATACAGGGTGAGGGAAATAATACTGAGTAAAATTAACAAGCTCAAATTTAAACTAGCAATGATGCTATGGAGCGCAGTATCTTGGGAGTAAAACTGTCAGACCGCGTGCAGAACAGTTTACTGCGCTCCAAATCGTTGACGTTCTTGAAAAAGCCGCCAACCTAAAGTGGAACTGGGCCGGACACGTCTGCCGCATGTCGAACGATTTGTGGGCAAAACGAGCCACGCAGTGGACCCCACAAAATGTGACGCGAAGACGCGGAAGACCCAGAATGAGATGGCGAGACGAACTTGACTCTCACCTAAGAACATGGCCTGTCGCAGCGTTGGATCGCGAAGAGTGGAAGAAGGGAAGGGAGGCCTTTGCAGTGGGACGAGAATGGCTAAATAATAATAATGATGCTTGAAATAAATTAGAGTTAATTAATAAAATATCCATTCATCTATATCTATACTAATATTCTAAAGAGGAAAGATTTGTTTGTTTGTATGTTTATTTGTTTTAAATGAATAGGCTCCGAAACTACTAGACCGATTTGAAAAATTCTTTCACCATTAGATTCCTACATTATCCCTGATGAACATAGGCTATATTTTATCCCGGGAAAGTGAACTTTTCCCGAGGGACCGCGGGTTACACCGCGGCGGACAGCTAGTAATATTATAAATGTGAAAGTAACTCTGTCTGTCTATCTATCTGTTTGTCTGTTTGTTTGTTACCTTTTCACGCCCAAACCACTAAACAGATTGGGCTGAAAATTGGCATGGATAAAGCTTGCATCCCAGGAAAGGACAGACTACTTTTTATCCCGAAAAAATCCCGAGGGACCGGGAACAAAATAAATAAATAAACAAATGAATTTCATACCTATGAATCAAAATAATGAAAAAAAAAGAAATATAATTTCCAATGTTTCATTTGAATAGTTTGGAATTTGTTGTTTCTGTTCCTTTAGAAGTTTACATTTATGTTGCACCCTTTATACAAAATAATTATAATCAAAAGGGTGTCCTAATCTTGCCACTTCCCTTTAGAATTGCAAAGTGAAACCAATGTCGGTGCCATGTCCATTTTAGACGCGGTCCACGCAAAGATCCACTTAGACTTTTTGTTGGTCACAACTATAGCTTTTATCTCTTTGGCACAAAGCTCAAATTAGCCTGTCAAAATGTTTTAGTAGGTAATCAAGTGGATTATAACAGAGCTTTATAAGGTTCAAAATCAAATGATAAAGGGAATTGGAAAGTGACCGATACTAATTTAAAAGGGTTGAGATGCAATAAGTTGCAGTTTACTAAGGTAAACAATGTTTTTAAAGTCGAATCGCAAAAAAATTTAGAGTAAAAAGGAGTATTAGTACTAACACTATGTTGAATAGTTTTACATCCTGTGTATTCGACCTCTGTGGCGAGAAGGTGAAAGCCCGCTTGGGACGCAGAAGGTTGCGGGTTCGATCCCCGCCGCGGGATAAATGTTTGTATGATCTGCAAATATTTATCTCAGGTCTGTGGGTTTCTATGTATAATATGTATTTACAAACAAAATTGTATAAGTAGTATATCAGTTATCTGGTTCCCATACAAGCTTTGCTTAGTTTGGGGCTATATGAAGCTGTGTGAAAATATCCAGCATTATTTATTTATATTGTTCATCAAGGAGAAGTTCAATGAACAATAAAAGAGAAGGACACAACATTAACATCCAACATTGCCCTACATAAATGTAGGACTGTAGTCCTACATGTTTGTCCCAAATAGCGTATTGCGTCAGTGAGCTATGGTCATTGGATGCTTCCTTTAGCTCCTATTTGCGTATGCTTTGTGGCAATCTTCGTGTAATGGATGTTTAGTGAAAGACATATGATATTCTTGATTGGTGTATCTGTTGGCGATATGGAGCGTATTGTTTACTTGTTAGCTATCTTTTGTATAGGAGAAATTATACAGGAACACGATATTCTAAAAGCTGTGCTAATTTTGTCCAACCAAAACACAGTAGACATTCATACAGACTTTCTATCGGCTGATAGAAAGTCTGCAGTCTGCGAGGGGTCTAAGGTTAAAAATAAAAAAAAAATAAAAAAAAGTTGGAAAATTAATTTCATAAATTTTCCTTACAATAGTAAAGAAAATTTATGAAATTAATTTTCCAAACTCCTCATTATCATGTGCAGCCTGTAATTTTTGTAATTTCAAAGTGTAACCACACTTAGGTATTGTATTATGAAATGAAAAGGATTATTAAAATTTTCGATTCCGACGGGATTCGAACCCGCGACGATCAAAAAAGCCGGAGTGCCTTCAACCGCAGGCCACGGAATCCACTGACGTTACAATCGATATGTTTGATTTATCTTGTTGGTGCAACTTAAAAATAAATAAATAAATAAGCTCATATTTATTAACTAAAAAATTTTTCAATGTGCAGCCTGTTTCTCTTCGTTTTTGCCAATCATTTCTGCGCTATGACTAAGATTATTTTATCAAAGTTTCGTATTCAGAGCAAATCCGCAGATCTACCTCTAAAAAAGAGGCGTAATTTTAGCATTATTGTCCTAAATATAAACCTAAAACACAGATGCTTAAAACTCAAAATAGCACACTACACAAAACTGCTGCAAGCGAAACATTTTTTGCTGCACAAACCTTTAGAACCGCATTTCGCGATATTTTAAACCCTCAAGCTGGATTCAAGCGTCACGTACCGCACTTGTCCCGTTGGGCGATAAATCAGACCTACTTAAAACACGATCTTCAAGGGTCCTGTTTAGTTTACACGATATTTTTAATTCTACAAGCAAGAAATAGTGTTTCAATTTTGATCTACGTTATGCGAGTTTTTATTTACGTCTGATCTACCAAAGCTTTTAACTACTATACCGATTTGTATGAGATATTAATAAAAGTAAGTAAGTTTGTATGAGTCAGTGGCCAACTCTGGTGACGGAGTTTTTAGGCCGCCTTGAGGCCTCCGTCATGGCTTAACGACTTAAATAACCGGGACCGACAATTTAACGTGCTCTCCGAAGCACAGAAGCGCTCAGATGATAATGCCACTGGCGGTCACCCATCCACTTGCAGACCGTTTCGAACGTTGCTTAACTTCGACGATCTATCAAGAACGACTAAGCAAGCACGACCACGAGCGCTTCTGAGATATTAATATAAAAGTAGGATAACATGCAAATGACATGTTAATAATTAATAGCTACGTAAGGAAGATGATGATGACGTAATATGTTTTCGTAGGAACCTCCTAGATTACAAGAATAAACTTTTTTGCTACAACAAAATTTGGCATCACATAAATACATATACATATTATTATTATACATAGAAACACCCAGACACGAGATAAATATTTGCAGATAATACAAACACGCCGTAACATGCGGGAATCGAATCCGCAACCTTCTGCGTCACAGAGATCTCTACACAGTCTAGTTTAAATGTTTTTCCGTTCTTCAAAACCCGAACATAAAAGTTGTCAAAGTCGTATCGTTCGTCCCTTTGCTTGGTGATCGTATCTTTAGTTCTAATGTCCTTCCTGTTATCTGCAAAACACATGTTTCTACCAGAAATTAGTGAAAAAACTGACAGTAGCATCGGGGTGGTCTCCATGTGTAACGTAACATGAGTTGT
This sequence comes from Epirrhoe alternata, assembly GCA_963565295.1. Classification (NCBI taxonomy): domain Eukaryota; kingdom Metazoa; phylum Arthropoda; class Insecta; order Lepidoptera; family Geometridae; genus Epirrhoe; species Epirrhoe alternata. Next base: position 1,039,888 of record OY751381.1, on the reverse strand, counting down.
GGTTCATTTGAAAGGTATGAGAATTTTTTAGGTTTGTGGCTAATATTGTCATAAAGTTGGCAAAGGTTGATGTCACGAGAACTCTTCTTATAAGAGTTGAGACAGCAATGCCATGAGCACAAAAAAAAAATTCTAGCTTCGCCATTCAGCGTGGTATTGCCGCAAGTGTTTTGGGCTAAAGCGTGCCTTAAACACTGACAGAGACCCGGATCAGTTAGGCTATCTTCAGTTCATTTTAACCATATTTTGTAACTAAATAGATAATGATTATGCAAAGGATAGCATACCTATACCATCCATATCATGTTGATGGTTGGCAGTCTACAACTATGCGGTTTTCACGCCAATTCCTGCCTCGCACATCAGACTTGTGGAACCAGCTGTCGCCAGAGGTGTTTCCAGACCGATACGACACTTAGGCACCTTCAAGAAAAGAGCCTATTCCTACCTCAAAGGCCGGCAACGCATCAGCAGTGCCTCTTGATGCTGCAGTTGTCTGTGGGCGGTGGCAATCACTTACCATCAGGTGTGCAACTTGCTCGTTTGCCCCCTCTTCGATAAAAAAAAGTGTTAAACTTTTTTTTCCTACTTGACTAATTCGTCACCTCTGCATTCTAAACTGCAGATTCTTTCATAACCAGTTACGTTCTCATTATTTACTCCCGTTTTCATTTAGTTTCCTTGTCTCGCAATCTAGGACCTAATGAATGCCAGCAAACACAAGCATAGCCTCATACAGTCGCTGTGATAAATCTCCCGCCGTCCAATTGTCGTCAAGTGGGCCATCAGATTGTCCACCTATTTACTACTTGTATCTTGAGTTTTTCTCGTTTCAATTTTCTTTTGTTGAGTTGTTTTGTTGTTGTGATTGTTGTTTGGTGAAACTGTGATGTGTTTTGTCTGGGTTACAGATAAATCATCAAATTGCGCTGGCATATTTTTTCAGAGATTTTATCTACAATATATTGCCCTGTATTAATAAGTTATAATAAATTTATGTACTACTAGCAAACCCAGCGAACTCCGTTTCGCCACCAGATGCCATCAGATTTCTCCTGAATTTTGTTTGCTATAAACCTCACGGAGCCCGAAACCTTTCCAACGAATGCAAAACCGTGGAAATCGGTTCGTGCGTTCTGGAGTTATAGCGTCAGGAAGGAAAACCCGACTTATTTTTATATAGTAGATGAGCATTTCAAGCAAATATTTAAGATTTTTTGCATTGAAATTCTATTAGTTTTTCAATGGAAAATTGGTTAAACGATCGAGATGTAGATCTCTAGAAGAATTTGAATTTCTCATTGCCAACAACTCTTTTGATAGTACATAGAATTAGTGCCCGTCATAGCACAAGACAGGCAAATCCCCGTTTCAAATCTGTCACATCACCCAATGGGCCTAAGACTGACCAGTGAAGCATACTAATAGGCATGTCCTATTAATTATGTCCGAGAAAATTTCAAGGCAAGAAATCCTGGCCATCACGACTAATGCCCAATGAAATGGGTCCGTGCTGGACCCTGAATTACTTGTACTGCGGTTACAAGTTATAAGAGAAAATACCTAATGTATTTAACTTACAAAAAAATACATCTATCCAAAATGTAGAGGTCATAGAGCCCAGGTTTCCCTTAATGAATAAATTCATAAAGATTTTAATTTGGTATTTCGTTTTAATTTCGTATTTTTACCGTGATTCACTCGTAATAAAACTTTCAATTTATAAAACATTTTTGAACTAAATGGACATGATCAACTGCTAGTTTTGTTTTGATGCAATACAATTGCCAAACCATGACGGATAAGAAAAATTCTGGCTAGTAGAGTAGAGTGATTTGAATTGAAAGAATGTCTTCATTCCTGTTCTTCTGATCCTGTGTAAAGGACACAAAACCTGATCTAACACTTGTTAGCGCCGCAGTCATTTTTCTATACAAAAAATGCTGAAGACGTCAGAAAATGCGGCTCGCTTCTGACGTCAGCAGCATTTTTTTTATTGAATTCACAGTTCGGCACGTTCAGCTCGGGTGGACGGTGCAACCACCCTATTACTCTTCTTTGGCCTGATTGGTGATATCTGAAATGATGTCAGAATTACTCTCAAACTTAAGCTTTCTTGGCTTTCCTTATGAGATAAGATGTTCTAGTTTGATAACTCAAGTCTCAATCTTCGATGCCTTGGGCCATCATCTGCCCATCGTGAGCCGGATTCATGGCCGTCATAACTCCAACCTGCCCCAGATTGGGCGGGCGTGTCGTTTATATTTTGCACCACAAACACACAGTAGCTACTGCTTATTCTGTGGATAAAGTAAGCTGAGTACCAAAGTCTACCAAAGTGATCTTTATTGGAGACGACCGTGGCGTGGGTGAGATCAGTTGGAGATGCAAAGAAAGTTGAAGAAGACGGAGTTTCATTCTTCATTGGGGTTGTAGTATCATGGTACTTCATTAAGATATGAAAAGTCTTATCATTTCCGATACGGGATTCCCACGACGATCAGACGATCTTCCTAAAGCTGGAGTGCCTTCAACCGCTCGGCCACGGAACCGTCAGATTCGAAATCTTTGATAAGCTCTGTAACTGGTTTAAATTCATGCTAGGCGAAAAAAAAAAAAAAAGTGACATTGACATCTAATGTCCATGTCACGTTGACAGTATAGGTGTTGCAAGCTGTCAAGAATCTGCAAATTAATGAGTTGTTTTGTAAATCAGTCTCGAGTTGAAATTTATTGTATTCTTTTGTTTTTCGGATTGTTAGTACGCAATGGCGTAATAGATCGGTAGAAGAATGACCTGGTCTGGTCCGAAGAGTGTTCGAGCTTGTCTCTGTCGGACTGGAGGATAGATTTGCTTCCCGGATCCTCCCTCAGGTTTGGAAGGGAGTGAGCGGCGTTGAGCTGTGATCCCTAAATTCTCTGCTGGCTTCTTCGAAGGACGTGACTTGTTCTTTAGCTGTGACACTCAGACTGAGTGGTTAACTTTTTACTCGTGAACTTATAAATTCGTACTGGAATCCCTTCAGCTGGTATGTATGTTAGTGATCCGCCTGTGCGTAGCTTCGCCAGCTCTGTGACTAAAATTCTGGTTCTTTTGGTGGAAATAGGACCTCGTGGTCAAGTCGTGACGTGACTCCGGAGCCCGAGACATCTGCCTCGTGGACACCTGCAAAAGGCCGCCGAGAGGATCTTTTCCCTGGAATCGGAGAGCTACGTTCAAGGTACTTTTTATACCGGCGATAGGCAATGCCACGCGTCACTCCCTAGGGTTTCCTATCTTGAGGAACACTTCTTTAACACTATTCTCTTGTCTTCCCCCCCAGAGCACTGGCAGCGGGGTTCAGCTGAAGGCTCCAATTTTCTCGTTTTGTGTCGTCCCTGGAACGGCCTGTGAGAGGTCGTTCCCTTGGCAGTGCAGCACCGAAGGAGGCCTGGCCCCTTCTTTTGAGCTCGGCTCCTGCGGAGCGCCTGCGGAGTATCCTGGTACCACAGTCGGACCTTGTCCGCTGTGTATTTTTTCTATATTCTGTGCTGTGTCCAAACTAACTAACTTTTACCCCTCGGTCAACTCTGCGGTATCAGATCCTACAAACTACAAATGCTGAAAATCATCTAGACGCAGACCTTGCTTTAATTTACACCTATTATTATTTATCTGGTTGCTAGGAAAGTTAAATGTAGGCCTTCACGCCCTGTTAATACTTCTCGTTGCTATACCGACTTAAGCTGGTCATATAAAATTAAGGCGCCCAACATTCTTCAATACTCTGTAATAATTTAACTTATCAATATTATAATTTTAAAATAGCTTCTCTGTATTAACCTAATTTATTAGTTTTATGACTTTTGTATAACAGTGAATGCTGAATAAAATACTGTTATTAACGCTAACATCCTAGTTTCTACTTATACATCCCACCTCTAAATTTTAAAGCGTTACAGCTCATATTTATGAAGGTTCTTGTAGTTTCTGATACACAGTAGAGAAAGTACTTGTTTGGGATTAGATAGCAGGTGGAAGAAGATTGTGAATACTCCAACACTTTGATCGATGCCTGTCCTCACTAAAACTGTTGCGTATTCTACGGCCAGGATTATTTATTGACCACGTGACGTCCAGGTATATTGAATGCCATATTGAAGATGATTGCCGGATTGGATTTACGATCTAATTCGTGGATGGCCAATTTGGAGTTTCCGATCCGGTGAGCGTGTATTAGCAACGTTGCAGAGTGGAAGCTAGATCGATCAAAGTTATACGTTTACTCTTGGAATCTAGGTATACCTACTTGTAATTTATGTGTGTGGGTTGATGTTGAAAGTTTCTAACCTTGTCCGCAGCAAGCTTGGATAATTAAAACGGGATGCGCCTTACCTTGTATTTTCCTTCTGCCAAAATCTACACGATTCCAAATCATGTGCGTCTTATATGAGGTTATGTAGGTCTTGCCTATATTATTTTATTTTGTAAAAGTAGGTATTGCTTATTTTAATTTAATTTAATCCTATTGTATTCGTGCTTAGTCTAAGAATGTGTGTACAAATGGATCTCGTGTCTGCAATAAAGATTTATTATTAGTATTATTTTTGGTAACGATTTATATCGACTCAGCTCTACAGAGCTGGTTATTATTATTATTATATTGTAACGTACGGGTACGTCACGTTATTATTTTATACGAAAGCAAGAGTGTGTAAAAATGAGTGTGTATTGTCATTTTTTATGCTTACGTGTGTGTAAAATGCGTTCGTGTGCTACCTCGTCCCCCGCAAAAATCGGCAGAAAATTTTAAAAGAGGAATTCTGTCACCTCGTCCAGTTCTAGTTTATCTGAGCTACAAAACATTTATTTTACGTACTTACACTATTTTCTTTGTGTTACACCGAGAGCAAATAAGTAGCTACTGGTACATAAGGCGACCTCTGTAGCGCAGTGGGCGAAGGACCGCCTGCGACGCAAAAGGTTGCGGGTTCGATCCCCGCGGCGGAGCCAATGTTTGTATGATCTACAAATACTTGTCTCGGGTCTGGGTGTTTCTATGTATAATATGTATGTTTTTACAAACAATAAGTATATAAGTAGTATAACAGTCATCTTAGTACCATCTTATAAGGACTCATGTAATAAAATCTAACAGAAAACACTCCTAAATTAATCGTATTACGTATTTAAGCCCAATTTAATCAGGTCACGATTAGTTTGTTTTGAAAATTGTTAATTCCATCAAAATTACAACCCCGTCCAAGTTGATTTTAAAAGACTTTGAATAATGAATAAAACGATAGTAAAATCCTATCTGCAGGGGAAAGTAAAAAAGTGAATAAAATGCACGTTTTTTCTTATCATGCTGTAATTTTAGGGATCCTCACGTTGATCCCTAAACGGTAATACAGATCGTACGTGAGATGGTTCGGTACTAATGTTCTAAATTATGAAAGAATTTTGAAATACTTTTAGAGCTGTGTGCGGTTTTCACGCCAATTCCTGCCTCGCACATCAGACTTATGGAATCAGGTGTCGCCAGAGGTGATTCCAGACCGATACGACTTAGGCGCCTTCAAGAAAAGAGCCTATTCCTACCTCAAAGTCCGGCAACGCATCTGCAGTGCCTCTTGATGCTGCAGTTGTCTGTGGGCGGTGGCAATCACTTACCATCAGGTGTGCCACTTGCTCGTTTGCCTCCTCTTCCATAAAAAAAACTTTTAGAGCGGTCAATACCACAATTTTTACTCTAAGCAAACGAAATATATAAAATAAAACAAGCTTTTTTGATCAGGGCTAACCTAATCTACACATACTAAGTTTGTTTGTATGTGTAGTAGATTTGTGTCAGTAAATAGATCTTTACTAAGATTATGAAACAAACAAGCGGGTCATCCTTCAAAGCTTATACAGGGTGCTCAAACTACTTCGTATACAGGGTGTGTAATATTATCGTCCCTGTGGCACCTTAATTAAACTTTGCTCACATTCGGATATTCAATTAGGCCATAATATTGACATAAGACTTAGTAGGCCTACCCGCAACCGTTTATATAGACGGGCAACTTTGAGCAACACTTAGGAACAAAATTAGTTGCTTACTATTGTGCTTGCGGCTGACAAGTTTCTAGCTGTATCATCTATTATCATCGAGTACAAAAAAAAATAAGTAAACTGTATCTCCAAAGATACAAGAGTGTATATAATAATTTATATACAATAATTTTATTTGCCACAGTAAACATTCTCTTAGATCGAGACACCCAAGATCCTTTGAGGATGTCTAGAACTCGTGCTAATGCGCATATAATTTTCCACAAAGAAAAATCCAGGGCCGGGTTTCAAACCCAATGCCATCGGATCCAAAACTGAGGCACTACTCGACCAACACCGTAGCAATGTAAAGATTATTCTTAAGCGGCTGTTACACAAGAAGACTTTCACGCACGCGAGCGGCGAAAAATCGTATGCGATTATCCCTCGGCAAAACTCACCATTCGAGTCTCACTTGCGGTTGTTTAAATTGTCAAAAACTCGTATTATTCAAGCTATTCTCGAATGCGAGTATGACAGACGAGAGGTGAGGCTCGAAGCATTTGTTTACACTAGGAGACCATATAGCCTAGAAGAAATCGCTTCTCGCATGAGAGAAATTCTCCTTACGTAACAGCCACTTTAAATTGCTCGTCTGTCCACCTTTTGAACCCACGCTCCACCGAAGGATCAACACCTAACATTAGCATAGCTGATTAAAAGGCCTCCCGGAACGGTTGTTAACTCGTAAATGTCAAACGTGCAACATATCATAAATCATCTTAGGATTACGGTTCACTTACTGCAATTTATATAGTCGCGAAGACGAAATCACAGAACAAGCCATATTGAGCACTAACGTTCTAACTTTAGAGTAGGGTTTGCAGTGAATGGAATGTAGGATTTAAGCTCTTCTGGGAGTGGAGGAAATTTGCAAACGTAGTAAGCTAGCAAGTACTGATTCAGCATTTAGGTGGTTCCATATACCCAAGTTGAGAGTACTTCATACTAAATGATTTATAGTCCAATTAAGAAAGCTCTTCGCTTATGATGCTTATTGATAACTTATTGGTTTGATTCTGCGTTGAGGTAAGTAATCATTTTTTGCTTGTAGACCTGCTAACTAGTATTCTAATAACTCTCTAATAATACTCGTAGTATTCTAATATCTCTGTGGCGCAGTGGGTGAAAGCCCGCTTGAGACGTAGAAGGTTGAGGGTTCAATCCCCGCTGCGGGATAAATGTTTGTATGATCTGCAAATATTTATCTCGGGTCTGGGTGTTTCTATGTATAATATGTATGTATTTACAAACAAAAAGTATATAAGTAGTATATCAGTTATCTGGTTCCCATAGTACAAGCTATGCTTAGTTTGGGGCTAGATGATGCTGTGTGAATCTGTCCAGCATAAACAAAATAAGCGATAGAAAAAAAAAACAAAATAAACAATCCTATCGTAGAAAATTATTGAAATCAGAAGCTAGAGAAGCGTAATTCTAGCTAATAAAAGTGTCGGTAGACTTTGTTCACACGTTCCAGATTTTGGGTATCCCTATGAAAAGAAGCCACCCTTCTGGACTTCATGTTTCTAACGTAACCTTCGTATTGTCACTAAGCCAATACGATTCTCAGGAGAAATTCTCAGAGATCTAGTAAAGGGTGGTCGCAAGGTCCAGCCGAGCCAAACGCGCGGAACTAATAGAGAAAATGTTGCTGACGTCAGAAGCGAGCCGCATTTTCTGACGTCATCAGCATTTTTGCACGGTCGCGGTCAAGTGTACGATCACGTAAAAGCGGACTTGTCTTCTAAGTTGCTTCCAATATAACCCACCTTGGGTTCAAGTCCAGCGAGAGCTTATTCCCGGGATTATCGCATATCTAGGTTACTTTTTATCCCGGAAAATTGAAGGAGTCCGCCTTAGGTATGTCGAGCTACTAAGTTCACAAACAGGGTTAAATTATAATCGATTGTTATGTAGTAGACAGAACCAGGTCAGTGTATCACGGCCATGCATCATGCATTCGCACATCTGCTGTAACCTAGTTGGCGGAATACACGTGCATTTTTAATGGTACCCGTTTGTTTTACTGGTGCTTTCTTGGGTGTTAGTTCATTTTGGGTGGAATAATGCTATGATAGTCTAGCTGCGGATAATTATTTTTTCGACTTTGTAGTCAATTGGGTGAGACTAACACAAGATTGCGACGTTTGGAAATAATGGGGATACACCTTTGCCCAACAGTGGAACAGTCATGGCTGAAAATAATAATATTAGTTATGTGTAAATCTAATTTAGGTTGCTATCAAGTTATTTTGAAGAGGTCAAAGAGGCTGCCCTGGATAGAACCATGTGAAAAGAGATGTATCAGCTATGTACAAGTCCTCCTCCTCCTCCTCAATCGTTGCCCCACAGATGAGGATCGTGACTTAGTTTGTCTGTGGTTTTCCTCCATCTGCCACGGTCTTCGGCTTGATGGAGAGCGGAACTAACTGCCATATTCAGCTGTTCCGAGATCTGATCGGACCACCTTGGGCTCCTTCCTCTAGGTCTTTTGCCCTCTATTTTACCAGTCTCCTCTAATTGTGTACAAGTGATGGACCCAAAAAGAAGTCCGAAATAATTATACACTGAAATATAAAATTAAAATTGTGTTGGAAATAAGTAAGTATGAGATAAATAAAGATTTGAGCCCACAGGTCACCTGGCATGCGGCACGTCTGCCGCATGCCAGGTGAGCTGTGGGCGAGGGTAGCCACCGAGTGGCGCCCCGACCCAGCGAGAAGGCGACGCGGCAGACCAAAACGGAGATGGCGAGACGAGCTCGACCAGTTTCTGACGGACTGGAGGGATGTTGCTGGGGACCGAGATGTCTGGAGGGAGTGGGAGGAGGCCTTTGCCCAGCAGTGGGACACTAACGGCTGAAAATAATAAATAATAATAATAATAAAATAAATAGAGTTCCTTTGGCATCCTGCGACTACAAAACCATAAAAAGTAAAAGGAAAAAACAAGGGTTTAAAAGACAATCGCTATTATTGAACTAAAAAGCATATTCTAGGTACTAGGGTACCAGACCCCTAAGAGGGTTAGGTACCCCTATATGCATACCAATGCTCTTTCCGTTTAAAAGCAATAAAGACAGATTCTTTGGCGTAAACTGTTGAACCAATAATTATATAGCCTTTGTTTTAACTACCCTCGCTATCTCCCCTCCTCTTAAAGCTCTCGCTTCGATGGCACTTCAGTCTAGTACCTACCTATTGGTTATGCTACCCTGGTTTAAGTTTGGTTTAATTATTGATTGTAACATTGAACACTGTTACTACGTTATTATTAATACTCACTCAGTCGACGTTGTGTGAATTAAAACAAAAGTCACAAAGAAATAATTCATTTTTATAGGTTTTCCCAATTTTATGAGGAACTTTTTCCCCTAAAACGTGCTAATGCCCGGTTGCCCAATACGCGGGTTAGCAATTAAATAATTATGTAGAATTTATAGAATAGATAGAAGATAGAAAATACTTTATTGTACACCACATGGACATTACAAAATACAAACAAAGATACAAGAAAACATTTAAAGCGAAGTACAATGGGCGGTCTTATCGCTGTGAGCGATTTCTTCCAGACAACCTTAGGATGAACTGGATTAAAGGAAGGCAAAAGGCGGTGTAAATAAAATATGTTTATAAAAACAAATAAATAAATACTAATAAATAAATAAATATATACCTACTATGTACGAATAACTATAATATATAAATACATTAATCCTAATAAATATGTATTCAAACTAGGAACCCACACAATAAAACTAGTAGTCACATAAAATAATGAGTTTTAAGAGATTTCTGAATGTTAAAAATACGTACCTAAGCTCAGCATTGTTCTAGATCTAGCCTCAAAGATTGCCTTGACGAGGATATTAAACAGACTATCTTTAGAATCCACCTGATGGTAGCCAGGTGGATGATATTGTGACCATATAGGAGAAACCTGGATGCAAAAGGCACAGGATCGAGTAAAATGGCGTTTGAGCGGGGAGGCTTATACCCAACAGTGGGTAACAAGCTGCTAATGATGATGATGATGATTAAGAAATGAAAACACACACACAAACAGAAATGAAAAGTCTTATCAAAATTTTCGATTCCGACGGGATTCGAACCCGCGACGATCAGACAACCCTCCTAAAGCCGGAGTGCCTTCAACCGCTCGGCCACGGCACCCTGACGTCAGACTCGAAATTCTTGATTAGCTCATATTTATCGGTTAAGACTTTTCATTTCTTAATGAAATACCAAGTGTTAAGGGATTTTTTTTTTTTGCTGGGCAAGGGCCTCTCCCAAACATTTGGGAGGAATTGCCATAATCGCCACGCTTGGCAGGCGGGTTGGCGATCGCAGTAAGATGTCAAACGGTTCAGAGACGCTGCTGCCCGTCTTCTGTGTTCCTTTAGGGTCGATTCACATCTGACCGAAGATCCATCGCGTATTATCGGTCGCGGAACGCCAGAACTGACAAATGTATAGAAAAACACTCGACCGTTCACACTCGACGGATGATACGTTAGTCCGTCGAGTGTGAACGGTCGAGTGTTTTTCTATACATTTGTCAGTTCTGGCGTTCCGCGACCGATAATACGCGACGGATCTTCGGTCAGATGTGAATCGACCCTTATTCCCTTAGTCGCCTTTTACGACACCCACGTTGTTAAGGGATTAACACAATAAAATTACAAAAGATGATGATGATGATGATCCTTTAAATGTACACTCGACAACGATGTGCGAATTTGACCATGAAACCGAAACCACAAAGAAAACCATAGTTTCGGCGAAGACCAACAAATGTCGAGCATTTACAACCACTCTGTCACATAAACACGCATCTTTATTTGACGTTTAATAATTTTATGGCTGTGAAAAAATCGGTTCATATTAGAGCTAATAATGTTTTTTCGAGGAATGATGCGTCATAGATCATGTGGTGATGTAAGCACAGATGTGACAGATGGGTAGGTATTGTTTATTATTGCAATGGTATGGGAAATATTTCGGATTGTTGTGGTTTAGGTATATTACTCAGGAACTAATAGAGTCATTATGTGTGATTCATTTTACGCCGATAGTTTGGAACAATTCAATATTTATAAAAGTATACTTATGAATAATTTCATATACCGAAATAGTAAAATTAATACACCTTTCTGTAAAGTTTTGCTTGTTTATAGTGATTTTCACATTATATTTTATTTCATAAAATTAACACAAAAGTAAGTTATTCATTGTAACCGTGGGAAGTGTTGTTGCTGGAAATACTATGGGAAAAACAAAAAATGAATAAACTCTACCTTCAGACAAATAATTTCTACCTTCTTTACCTATTTTTCTTGAGACTTGTTGGACATCCTTTTGGAATTTGGTAACGTTTAAAAAATGACACCATGTGTTGCGTATGAGAGAGGATCGTGCAGCAGGGCGGGCTTTTCATGGGGTGCCAGTCGGCCGTCCCACATATAGGTGGAAGGATGAAGTGAAGAAAGACCTTCGTTCACTTCAAATCCTTGCACCGGACTGGGTGGAAGCGGCACAAGACAGAGACCGATGGCGTTCTATTGTGTTGGGGGCCCGGACCCACTTCGGGGTCGATGCGCCATGATAGTAAGTAAGTAAGTTTAAAAATGTAAAAGGTATTACTAACCAAAGCCACCTGATAAAAACACCTTCTGTACCTCACGCATTCTTTGCCAAAAATAGGCTTCATAAGTTGCAAAACCTACAATTTATGAACATAAGATAGGGTAAGCCCACTTTACGATTTGCTAATTTCAAGTTGGAACCATGAGTCACCGAAGAATTTAAAGGGACTGTCTAGACTCTTAACTTATCTGGACTATAAAGTTAAACATGCCTAAATAAAAAATAGACTTTTGTGTTTTATACCCGCCCAGTAATTATATATTTTGTAGTCAATATTTGAAAACTCTTTGTATTAAATATTTATCCACAAAAAGACGAATTAACTTTATTTTATTTCATTCTTTCACAGCATATTCAAAAGAAAAGTAAAAAGAAAGATTGAAAAACTCCTGTTGACCATCATCATCATCTTCCTGCCCTTTTCCCACATGTGGGGTCGGCGCAACATGGGTTCTTCTTCCATTCTCCTCTATCAGCCGTCATCTCAGCACTAACTCTCCAATTCATCCATCTTTTCTTTGACATGACTTTTTCTGACTGTTTTCAACTAAATAGTTTAGTAGGTATTCTAATAAGTAATAGGTCACCTATGAGTGTGTTATGTAAGGAATGCTTTTGGCATGTGCTTGTTTATGTTACCGGTTGGTAGGTTACCTGACCCTGACTAGCCCCTCAGACTTCAAACTGTTGATCAGATTGGAAATACACTTGGGATCTGCGTATGGCTAATCATTGTAGCGTAGTGGGCGAAGGTCCGCTTGCGATGCAGAAGGTTGCGGGTTCGATCGCCACCGCGGGACTAATGTTTGTATGATCTACAAGTATTTGTCTCGGGTCTGGGTGTTTTCTATGTATAATTATATGTATATATTTACAAACTAGTATAACGCCCATAACACAAGCTCTTCTTCGGGGCTAGATAATGCTGTGTGAAAAGTCCAGCATTATTTATTTATTTATTGATGTTATAAAAATAAACTAACTAGATATCAAGAAACTCTACAGCATCCGTAAGTTCTGAGATGGTTTCATTGTTGAAATAAATGAGTGTTATTCTTTTATTGTCGAGACAAAGCCGGCACTTAGCCTCAAAGCGAGGCGCCAATATTTATACAACCTTCACTCGTGCCCTCCTTGTGAGAAAAAGGTATCGTTTATGGTGTACGGATTAGCGTGTTTAGAAAAAATATCTTAAATCGATTGTTTTCTGTAAGATATTATGAAAAAATATATATTCCATGTCAATACGTGGTATCGGCATGTTATGAGGAGGGAAGAGAGTCATGTAACGAGAAGAATGATAGGTTTGAATATGGAGGGATGTAGCAGAAGAGGCAGACCAAAGAAAAGATGGATGGACTGTGTGAAGGATGATATGGATAAGAAAGGAGTGAGTGTTGAGATGACGGCTGATAGAGCGGAGTGGAAGAGAAAAACCTGTTGTGCCGCCCCCACATGAAAGTGGGATAAGGGCAGGGAAATTATGATGATGTCAATATCGCCAACTCGGTGACGTATGGACGATTTCTTTGCTGAAGCAAGAGGAGAGAGTGTGAGTTCGTTTTTGATTTCATGTGAGAAGGCGTGTAAGAGTACTCAGTTTTCAGTAAGCCTGGGATTTCAATTTATTTATGAAAAAGGCAATATCAAAAATTGCTGCAATCACTTAGAATATTAAAATTAGTTGATTCGACGATTCCTATAAATTCTAAAAGTATATACAAATACAAATACATTTATTGCCCGAAAAAAGAAAGCACACATACAAAAATTAACAAAAACAGAAATAAAAATATTCGGCAATTGGGCTGGACTCAGCGCTAATCTACGCACATGGTACGTAGTGCTGGTTTTCAGTCCAGTTCAGTGTTCGAGCTAAGGTGGTCGTCGAACGTACGTGTATGAAGTGAGAAGCATATTAAATCCGCTGTCACTTACCACAGACAACTCCCAGCTAAACAGAGGCTCTTGATTATATAAGAAAACGTTCGATGCTCTGTTGGTTAAGGGTAGTTGCAAGTTGTGTCAAGTGGTGATATACTTCTGTTGTTATATTTATATTGTACGGAACAAACATGCGTGAGTCATTGGATCAGAAAACCAGCGCTGCAGCTCTATGTTGCTGCACACGCAGTGTTGACCTCATTTTGTGAATATTATTCGCGACTTTCACATCCCTACTAATCTATCCCTATGTAGGGAAAATAATAGGTTTGGAACGTCTTCTCAAACTTACACAAAAATAAACACTATTCTATTCAAATGATAATGTACTGTCAACTGTGTGAGTTTCATTGAGCTTGTGAAATTAAACAATGAATACTTACAAAAATAGTCATGTCTCTACGGTGTTCATACTTTTTTTATAAACCCACTTGTACTAATAGTGTTTGCTATACATACGTATAGACATAACGTATATTTGATCTAAGTGCAGTTGTTCTAAATATTATTGGCTATAATTGTTGTATTAGTTCGAACACTTATTTACTATAGGTCCATATTCTATAAAGTTTTTTTGTTATAACTGTATCATATAATATACTTTAATATTGCTATATCGTGCAGTTTATATAATTATTATAAATATAACTAAAATATGACATAAAATGATAATTGCTCTTTATAGGAACTTTCTATAAATTTCGTGTTGCCATAACAGGATAACAGACCTGTAGAATAGGTTGCGAGGAGCGTAGCGACGAGCATGGTTTCAATAGTGACCAAACCATGCACGAGCCGAGCGAAGCGTGCCGCGGTAGCGGCCGGCGAGTGCCAGAACCGACTTGTCCCTATTATAACCTTATCGTTATAGGTAGAAAAAATAAAACAAACGTAGGTATGCATGCAAAATTAATAGAGTTATTTTATTTAGATCTAAAGGTAGTCCTTAATACTATTTTAAATAAAGGTTTGAAGCAATCGCTCTTAAAAATTCACCTGGTTGGTATTGGTCTAAGGCGCTATTCATGGTGTAGATAGGTACAGTTTACTTATTGAATATTATTATAGCAAAATACTATTAGTAATATTGCAATTAGATGTGATAAACTTTATAACACATTAAATGTATTGCTTATGGTCGTTATAATAAAAACAATTATGTATTTTACGATTAGAGAATATAGTACAGTTATATAAATCACAAATTAGTAAAAGTGGTTTTATAACAAAACTAGTGTATAAGAATTGAACCGTTATATCTATATTCGGTTATAGCTGCTGAAGTTATAGCAAACGCAATTAGTAAAAGTGGGTTTATAGAAAAACATAGCGCACTGTCTCTACACAACTTTATCTCTACGATAGAATAGAGTGAAATGACAGTTGAGTGAAGGAAAGACATTTTTCTATAGATCGGGTCATCGTAAGCAGACTTATCTCACACTAAGATTAAGTCGTGGTTATCAGAAACAACGTGGAACATGGTACAGAACCTAGACCTGAAAAAATATCTGCTGGTCATACTAACATTAATTGGCAATGTATAAAGAGTTGGTTGTTTTTTATTTGCGTGTAAATAAGCAAGAAGATCTCGACACATCGTCAAGTCAATCGTATTTAATTTTGATTTTATTATTCTTGATTGGATCCCTTTCTAAAGAAATAAAAGCTTGTAATTATATAAATGTCAGTAAAATCAAATGCCGTGACCAACTTGTTATCAAACGTGACCTTTCTTTTGAAAACAAATGTTTTAATGGCATGCCATTTATGTCCTGGCATTTTAAGAGGGGAGAATGGGGGTGTAAATTAATAGAACAAACAGGGATATGATTAAATGCCCCATGTCCCTCATTGGTCACGAGTTTCTCTGATAGGGCATTTTATTTTTATTGCCGTATGTTACTTGCTTCAAAATAAATAAATAATGCTGGACATTTCACACAGCATCATCTAGCCCCAAACTAAACAAAGCTTGTACTTCTTCTTCTCTCGTGTCAATGGCTTAAACCTTAAATCTTTTTAGCCCAGTAATTTGCGACTCTTACACCCCTATCAGTGGCCTTGTATAAGTCCTCCCGAGTGCAGGTGGTTGGACAAAGTGGGCATGAAAGTAGGTGTGCCATACTTTGGGAGGACGCTCCACAGTTACACCCGCTCCGGGATGGGTCGATGTAGCCCCACTTAGCTAGATTTTGGCGGCAGCGACCAACGTGGACTCGAAGTCGATTTAACGACTTCCAAGTTGACCACTGCAGATCTTGGCCGGGGGGCAGGTGTTCCGCAGGAGGGAGGCCATTGGATGAGGTTGGGTATTTAGAGGACCACAATCCACATCTTGCCCCTACAGGGTTTCCTCCCAAGGGGTTTGTGCATCGTAAAGCTTGTACTATTGGAACCAGATAAGTGATATACTACTTATATACTTTTTGTTTGTAAATACATACATATTATACAAAGAAACAAAACGAAATCTAAAAGAATAAAAAATCTACCTGATATGATTGTGTTTGCTACTATTTGTAAAAAGTACTAAAAGTTTGTTTATTTACGGAAAATAATATTCAGAATCACATATTTAAATAACTTGAACAATAGAATCAGTTTAGACCTTATTGATAAACTAAACATAATTTTTGTTGAGAAATGAAAAGTCTTATCAAAATTTTTTGGCCACGGAACCACTGACGTCAAATTCGAAATGTTTTATAAGCTCATATTTATCGGTTAAGCACCGGTTAGCGCCATCTATACGATTCACTAGTGAACTCAAGCTCATTGTCCGAAGATACATTCAGAATCAAATGACGAATAAATGTCGCTCTAGCTAAATCTATAATTTTTGTAATAATTAACAATTGTAAGCGTATCCAAAACACTGGAACTATAAATACTTACCTACAATACTATGGACAAGATAGATAGATCAAATTAACTCAGAGTTACATAAGAAAATAAAAAAATATTCTTACTTACAACTACAACTTCGACCAAACGATTCTTACCTAAAATCAAAGTGTACCCCAATCAGAAAACGCAGCAAATTCAACCCCTATTATGGGGAAAACTATACAATAGAAAATCAACCCCATGAAATGCACATTCAATCAAACACAATCTACCTGCAACTTAAACCCTCATCAGTGGAAATTATGCTTAATCAGGTGTTAAACGAAAAATTTGGGGTGTAAAAATCACTGAAAATGTAGGGGTTAATTTAGGGCTGTCAATGACTGGACAAGCTTACATTCCATTTTGGAGATCCATGTTCAGCATTAAAATGATAAAAATCCTACGCTGTTTTAAATTATTTTCTTCTACTGGACCGATTTGAAAAATTCTTTCACCATTAGAATCCTGCATTATCCCTGATGAACATAGGCTATATTTTATCCCAGGAAAGTGAAGTTTTCCCGAGGGACCGCGGGTAACACCGCGACGGACTGCTAGTCAAAGATAAAATGCTGATGACGTCAGAAACGCTCCTCAATCTCTGATGTCATCAGAATTTTTTCTGTGAAAAATACGTGCGGCGCGTACGGTGTAGCTAAATGTGCGTTGACCCTAAATCACACAGTACATTCTATGTGCCAACCCTGAGTCCAGTAAAGGGCTCCCAAGTTCAATGACCTTTGCTTCGGGGTAGTCGAATTAGGCAGTAGGTGAACTGGACAGCATAGATAACGTTTCTTCACGATTTATGGAGGTGCAAGACTCGAATATAATCTAGTCAATTATCTAATGGAGTTGTATTGGAAAATAGAGCTTTTTTGTTTTTCTTTATTTTGTAACTGTGTACTACGTGTACCGCTGTGTTTAGAAGAACCTAGTAAAGATTAGCTAAAATAATCTTTTGCGTAATTTTTTTTTTTATTGGGTTAAATATGTAGGGTAAACTGCGTATGCCCAAGTAAAATAAGGTCAATTACGCGATAAATTTACATTGGCATATTCTGTGTAATTCAACTTTAATAAAATAAAGCTGAAAGTTTGTGTGTTTGTTTAGGTGTTTGGATGTATGTTTGTGTTTCAATCACGCCAGTGAACCGATTTGTATGAAACTTGGAATTGGTGTAGATAGTGACCTGGAATAGCATATAGGCTATTCAAAATGTTGGTACCACACGGGCGAAGCCGCGCGCAGAAGCTAGTGCACAATAATCATGAAATTTAAGAAAAGTGCACCTTAGTACGGCTTAAAGGCAATCTTCTATCTCCTCCGATATTTTCCAAAATTATCTTACATTTTCTAAAAATTTTAATTAAAGTGCAGAAAAAACAGTCACCCAAGTCTTTTTAAGTCCTTACCTCTTCACAAAATGCTGTATTTAGCTCTCAGCTTACCTGCAAAGAAAAAGTAAAGTTGAAAACAAACTCTTTGAAAATGTGTACGGAACCAAAATCCTACTTAGCAGGAGTTTAATAGACATTTACTGAATAATTAAGGATTAGTTTTTAGAGTTCCGCAAAATGGCATACTTCATCTACGTGTCTCTGACACGGTCTTGTGGAAACCGACTGTGTCTTATGCCCGGTTTCTATATTCAACGGACATTCGTAGGTAAGAGCTACGACTCGTTTTCACATACTAAGTTTGACAGCTAACTTACCGCCGGTTTCTAGCTGTCAAACTTTTGTATGTGGAAACGAGTCGTAGCTCTTACCTACGAATGTCCGTTGAATATAGAAACCGGGGGTTAGTGAGGAACCACCTTAAGGCACACTCAAAATTCTTTCCCCAAAGTAAGTGACGGAGTCTTTGGGCCTTCGTCATGGCATAACGACGGAGGGCACGTTAAAGTTAAGCGTCCACAGGCCCGCATCGCACGTATCGGACGCATCGCATCAAACGGATTAATTAGACTGCGTCCACTGTATCGGCAGCGATCGGATTGCCGACGCGAGTATCAGCAATCGGATTGCCGATGCCACCTTCATTCGGATTTTTGTGTGTACGTGCGGAAAGTGTGCAAATGCAAATGGCCGACGATGCGGAGCGAGCGTGCGGGGCGCGTCTGCTGGTCGGCATTCCATATGACGTCATCGGTACGCATCGCATGTAGGCATTGCCGATGAGCGGTCCGTACGGTGTGGATCAGTGGACGCTGTTGTATGAGTTTTTATACAAGGCAAACTAAAATCCGTTACGTGCGATGCGTCCGATGCGGGCATGTGGACGCTTACCTTAAATTGTCGGCCTAATATAGACCGATAATTTAACGTGTTCGAAGCACAAAAGCGCTCAGATGATAATGCCACTGGTGGTCACCCATCCACTGTTAGACCGTTTAAAACGTTGCTTACGTAGCTACACCGGGTCCGGTCCATTCTCACCTGATTTAGCACGAGCGTTTCCTCCACACATAGTTCGAAAAACAAGTGACACGAGAAGAAAATGTTTGTAGATGAAATGAAATGAAATGAAATGTATTTATTGAAACCTGAAGAATACATATTAATAAAGACATTATTATGAATAATAATATTGTTAACTGAGACATCATTTAATGTGATCATTTGATGGATTTTGGAGTCTCAAAAATCCACCTCTTTATGTCAAAAAAACTCTCTCTATGTGAAAAAATAGATAAAAGTACCTACTATTTATTTTAAAATTACATCCCTCTCTGACAATAGTATGACCCACCGTTACGGGGTTAGTGGATCATGTTAGTTCTCGCATACCAGCTGACTCCATTTCCCTTTTTAACCGACTGTCGAAAGGTTGTGTTCTACCTTTTGTGAAGCTCAAATTCGGAACTGGGTCGTTGCTTTATTGCCGAAATGAATTTGAGTTTTTTGAATTTTCCATCCGCGTACACGGAATAATTCGATGGATATTGGGTCGTTGATATTTTGATGAGGTGATGTTGGTGTGGCCTTGATTGTTCTGCTAAAACAATGATTGTATTGGAAATATAAAACTAGCGGTTTGTTTAGCAGAAACGAAACTATTCAGTTTTTGTATGATATTTTTAGTTATCGTTGGTTTTGATTAGGATTTTTGATATTGCAGGTATCAAATACTATGCATTGTGGTACTGTAATTACTAAGTGAAAAATCTGTTAGTAACCTTTGCGGCACTGGGTTTTGAGCATGTTACGCGTGGAATGAAAATCAGTAAAGCCCAAAAGTGATTTGAGGGACTTGATCTCAGAAATGAGTTGGGTTTTGTAACTAGACCTTCAGATTTTTTTGGTGGACCTTCAGATGAATGGGTCGACTCTTGACCTCGAAACTTACATAGGCAAGAATGGGGTCTCCGAGGAACGAGCCTACCCAGAAGGTGCCTATTAACTCTCTTCTTAGAAACAACAGGGTCGTAGCTCAAAGTCATTTGGTCATTTGGTCTCTTTGTGACATGGCTAAAACAATTTTCAGTCTGTTTTTTTTCCTATTTATTAGGTATAACCTGCCGACTAACGACTGTTGAACCTAGCAGGTATATTATACGAATAGAGCGATAATAAAACTGCCAGGCATTAGACACGACGATTTAATATGACGCGTGCCGTGCGCACCGCAAATAGGTGATCCACAACTTATCCGCTTTGTAGTGCAAATAAGTACTGCAATAATAGAATATATTTACAAAATACGAACATTACCAAATCGAGGACGAAATATAAATTTGTCTGTAGTCGTACTTAGGTCTGAATGATGAAATCAGCAAAATGTTCGGCTTGATAATAGCTCCTTCAGTTAAAAACATTTTTAGTTTGGAAAACTTGATAGATAAATTGACGACCTCTGTGGCGCAGTGGGTGAAAGCCCGCTTGAGACGCAGAAGGTTGCGGGTTCGATCCCCGCCGCGGGATAAATGTTTGTATGATCTGCAAATATTTATCTCGGGTCTGGGTGTTTCTATGTATAATGTGTATGTATTGATGAACAAAAAGTATATAAGTAGTATATCAGTTATCTGGTTCCCATAGTACAAGCTATGCTTAGTTTGGGGCTAGATGATGCTGTGTGAAATTGTCCAGCATTATTTATTTATTTATTATTTATAAATAAATAACTGCACTTTTCACACAGCATCATCTAGCCCCAAAGTAAGCAGAGCTTGTGTTATGAGGTACTAAGATGACTGATATTACTACTTATATAGGTACTTTTTGTTTGTAAATACATACATATTATACATAGAAACACCCTCCCCAAACATTAATCCCGCCGCGGGGATCGAACCCGCAACCTGTTGCGTCGCAGGCGGGCCTTCGCCCACTGCGCTACAGAGGTCGTGTACCTGTAATACGGATATTCGTAAGAGGACTAAGGTAGCAGGTATCGAACACCGTATTGCGAGACTTAAGTGGCGCTGGGCAGGACACTTGGCCAGATAAGGTAATGGCAGGTGGTGTAAAGCTCTGACCGAGTGGTACCCAAGAGGAAACGCTAGGAGCCGGGGCAGACCAGCAGCCAGATGGGTGGACGACATAGAGGCCATAGAGGGAAAGACTTGGATAAGATCAGCACAGGGCCGATTGGAGTGGCGTTTGAGAGAGGAGGCTTATGTCCAGAAGTGGGCTATCATTTGAGCCGCCAATGATGATGATGATTAATAGATATACAAAACAGTCTATCCCGGGAGTGCAGACAGAAAAAAAACTTGAAACTGTAAAATTTTCAAATTAACGGTAAAATTGAGTTAAAAAAACAATTAAAAACGCTGACGTTGTACCGTGGGCGCGGCGGGATCGCCGACAGACCCCGACTCGCGAGTTCAATGATTTTTCCCCATCTCAAAAATGCCCAACGCTCTTAAAGAACTTAACTTCAAAATGCGAAAAACAACGAATCCCTAAGACCTACTAGTTTTTTATATGAATTCGAAGATAAAAAACTTTATAATGGATTCAAAGATTCAATAATGTTTTATTTGAAATTTTGCAACCAAACGAGTTTACAGATAACATCTATAAGTCCAAATAGGATTTCTTTAGAGCTTAATGTAATTGCCGAGTTTGAAAGAGCAGGCATTCAATAAAAAGAGGCGCGTGTTTTGTGTGTGAGTAAATAAGAAAAGTTATGCGCTCAGTGCAAGATATACTTTTGCATCATAAAAACGTAAAATTAAAAAAAAAAAATTCAGTAACAGTTTCATTGGTTTAAATCGTCATGAAGCCACGTGTCAGTTGTCCGATTGCGAGCGTTGAGCGTTGAAGCATGTATCGTTCTATGGCTGGGCTATGACTTTTTTCATCGCTCGGCGTGAGTTTTATCGCCGCGCGAGTATCGCTGAGCGATTACGCCGTTACGGTCGCCGCGATAAAACTTTTACCGCCGGCGGTGTGAGTGAACGGCCAGCGTTGGACTATAATTAATATTTGTGTCTCTTTTATTTACACGGAATCTATATCTTTTGATCGTCTCTTGAGCAATCAAATATTAATTGATCGCTTACCGCTCACTCACTCGCGGTCGGACAAATGCCTAATACTCGTGATCTTTTGCGAATTATATATTTTTTGAGAAGAATCAGTATATGGACAGAGTAAGGAATGAGTACATAAGAGGAAGTGTGAAAGTGGCGCCAGTAAATGAGAAGATGAGGAGCAACAGGCTAGCATGGTATGGGCATGTAATGAGAAGGGAAGAAAGTCATGTAACTAGGAGAGTGCTTGGTATGAATGTTGATGGATTCACGAGTAGAGGTAGGCCAAAGAAAAGATGGATGGATTGTGTGAAGGATGACATGAGTGAGAAAGGAGTGAGTGTTGAGGACGGCTGATAGAGGAGAATGGAAGAAGAACACATGTTGTGCCGACCCCACATAATGTGGGGAAAGGGCAGGAAGATGATGAGAAGAATCAGTATAAAGTGAGTTACCGTAGTTATTCCTTTGAGTTGTCGATTAATCTTATTTTATGAGCCGCGTATATTTATCTCTGCACTTTTAGTCAATAAACATCTCACATTTTTTCAAAAGAAGATCTATTGAAAATATCGAGCGTGGTAAACCATGGTAAAACAAAAAAACAAAATCAACTAATCTATTTTAACAAAGTTTCATTGTTACTAGCCCTTTGTTTCATGGATTAAATCAGAATTCAAATTAACAATTGAAAAAACATTTTCCTGTATCTATATTATAGCTCACCTCTACCTCACAGCCCTAAATATCGCTAAAGGGGTTCGCTTTGCATATGTATAAGAAGCTGATTGAAATTTTACGCATGCAAGAATTTTTACGTATATTTTAGGAAGGTTTCACAATTTCGCACCAGCCATAATAAAGTCGTATGTGTATGGGAAATACACATTACCAGGTTCAATATAAATAATGTATGAGAAATATAAAAAGGCTTCTAACTGTGTCCTAAAGTTAGAAAATATTTGTCATAAATGTTTATTTTTTAATGACTGCTTAATTTATGACCAATTAATTGACTACTTGATTCGGTCTATACTTATTAGGATTTCATTTAAAATCATCAAGAAAAAAAATGACAGATAAACTTAATCTTATTTTAATAACATTTATTATTAGTAAGGAGAAATTTGGACGACTGGAATAATGTAATTTGATGAACTTGGACTATAATCTAAAAAAAATAAAAAAAAAATTGTGGGGATTTATTACATTATGGCAGTGATCCGATTTAAGAGTCAAATCTAATTTTCCAGGCGATATCAAAACCCAAGCTGTACAGTCAACGACAAAAATATATATTTCATAAAATAATAAGAAAGTGTGCTTTCAGCACACAAACAATTTCATTACCTTTTTATTTATATAATGTACTAGCTGTCCCTCGCGGTATTATTAGCGGTCAGGGATAATGCAGGATTCTAATGGTGAAAGAATTTCAAATTGGTCCAGTAGTTTCGGAGCCTATTCAATTCAAACAAACAAACATACAAATAAATCTTTCCTCTTTATAATATTAATATAGATTTAAATTTAGTGTAAGTATTGTTATACATTATTTAACATATTTATTTATTTAGATAGAACTTAACTATAACATTACAGAAATTCCATATAATATACCTATTCGTTCATTTAATGCCTGTACTAGCACAATATGTCTGCTGTGCGCTTATACTGTGTATTGTTAAACTGCGACACAGGCTCCCTTGATACATGCCTTAACTAGTGAGGGAACCAATAATATGGCTTCCAATTAGAATAAGTTCTCTGCAGAATATGAGTATTCTGATATTCTATGTATCTACTATTATTTTCTATTGTAAGTTACCTAAGAATGTCCAAGAACCTCTGTTTTTGCTGTAATATATTTTTTCATTTTCGGGTCACCGTTTGAAATTATAAAAAAATTCAATTCACGACTGTTTTCCAAAGTGCTGTACTGTCAAATCTATAATGCATTAAACATGCTCTATTCCACTCTGGTCCACTAATCAAAACCATTAAGGTATTTGTTTCCACTTTTTCTTTAACTCTAAACCTCTACCACGGTGGGTTATATTCCACTCATTCGATGGAAATTGTCTAAGAGGCCAATGAGGTCCAAATCACATTGTTTTTTTTTTGTTACCAACACTCACTTTTTGAAATGTATCATTTAAGAAAAGCCAGCAGTACTGTATACAATTGTGTTCTATGAAGATTTGGTTTTAAATTTAGACCACTTTCCATACCGACAGTACTTATAAGTACTTACAAGTACCTCGTGAGCAACTCATCAGTTATTCATCGAAAACCGACGATGCATCCTAAGACCCGGCTAAGACGTCGTTAAGTAAATTAATACGAATATAAACCATGATTAAAAAAATTACGTCGACAAGCGAGGGGAGTAACAAGGGGAGCATCCCCTATAAACTTTTCTTCATAGAACGTAATAACTAGAGGGACGTGTAGATCTTATAAGGATGAGAATAAGGTTCAGTTTCGAATTTTCTGTTATGTTTTCGAAGATTGTAATTGCATACGGAGTTTACCTTCAAGTGTTATAAGTCCTAATGTCCTGAGGGAGAAACAATGAAAATGTTTTTTCTAGTTATTTTTAACTTTTTTGATTTAAGTTATGAATAGTAGAATTTCCTGTTTATTCAGTTTAATGTTTGTTTGTTTTGAACCATTTTCCTAGACTTAGGACTTACTAGTGAGCTTTTCTGCGATATAATTTCAATTAATTGCTCTTACAAGATTTTTTTCATAGAAGCTTTTAGATTAAGTTAATAAATTATTATCATTATTAACTCTGATAATATTAAGAAACTTGCTCAAATGCAAAAAAAGTGATTATTTAATAAACAAAATGGTAAATTTATAGGCATAAATTTTAATTTTTTGTACATTTTTTATATCATTCGAAATGCAAAAAAAAACTCGAAAATAAAACTAAAGGGATATATTACAAATTTCTTTTTCTTTGGATGTCACTGAACTAAAAAAATTCGAAATAACGAAAATTTCACTTAAAAATTTTTATATATGAAAATACGTTTATTTCTATTTAAAATCCTACTAGAATTTTAGCGTCCATCGGCTAATTAGCCGTGAGTTTGAAAGCGCTCAAACAGGTAATTTTGTTTTGGCTAAAAGCTCACCCATTTAGATGCTATTCGATTATAATATCGATTGCATATTTTGGTAATGGACGCCAACTACAATTTATGAATTTTGTACTCTGTGATAATTTTCTCAATAATGGTCGAAATATAGGTAATATTAATTTATTTTTATAGTTTTTACATCTCCATCAAAAAGTCGCCGTTGTAATTCCTAAATTAAGGTTTGTAGTTATTTCACACAATAATTATGGAAAAGGATGTTTGATGAAGAAATATCTATAGTTAAATAAATAATGCTGGACATTTCACACAGCATCATCTAGCCCCAAACTAAGCAAAGCTTGTACTACGGGAACCAGATAACTCATATACTATACAGGGTGTCCCAGGAACGACTGTTGAGCGGAAGTCCAGTGATGCAGCACCCCAAGGGCTACCCGAATCACCCCCATGTATGTTCAGCGATTTTTTGTAGTTTAGAAGTTATTCACGTTTTTGTGATATTTTATTTATTAAGCAGTTGCAAGACCATTTTGTTTAATTTGGGGTGAATAATTAAGATAAGCTCATATTTTTTTTTCTGGTAATTAGCTTAAAGTTAGGTCTCTTCAATCCAATGACTATTTACTTCAAAACCCACTCGACTGCGCCATAAAATAAAATGATCTAGCGTAAAATGAAAAACTGAAAACAATACCAATACTTTCAAGGGCATTTTCTGAGGAAAAGTCATAGAACTTTTGTTAATCCGAATGTATTTTAAAAACATCACCATTTCAACAGCTATTTACCCTGTGACTTTCGTCAAGTTATCTTTTTGGCATCCTACTTAAATTTGAACACAAAGTGTACCAAGTCTTGAAACCAACTTTTTTTGTATAGTCAAAATGTCGCATTTCTTTAAAGAAAATAGCGGTATTGAACCAGATTAAGCTTCCCTTGCTTAAAACATGATGCGGTGAACCCGATTTGCATGGTTTTTGAGTGAAAAGACAACGCCAAGACCTATCTTTGCGCTCTCAGTACAATACTCGTAGATCGTCGTTTAACGAGTCAAAAGCTCAGTTAGCCGCTAAAAAGCTTGGCATCTTTGTTAAGGTGAGGCGTTATTTCACTCCTGTACAACTGCTCACTCTTGAAAACCCAGGTTTGAGCCTGTTTGAGGTACTGTTTTTACCTAAAAGAGGGCTCTGCCAAGCAGGTACTATTTCTAGGCCCTAGGTTCAATTAAGAGGCGCACCTAGAAGCTGGTAGTCACGGCTAAACAGCTTAGAGCTTTACCGTAGAGTGCATTGTTTGAGGTTTTTTACCAGATTCATTATAAATATATTCATAATAAATTGAAACAAAGACATCGCAAGACCCATTCAGCATCCAAATCAGTGATGCTGTAATAAAATTTACAAATTTCATCCATAAAACAAGTGTGTTCAGAAAACTTTGGCCATGAAACGGAATGTTGGGAGGTAATACATTTTTGGAACAATACAAGTTTACATTTTATTGTTATTCGACTCATCAGAGGGGGAAAGAAATGGGGTTTTTATTCTGCAGAATTTGTACTGCATTTGTTAGTATCTGTCGACTTTGCAGTTTAATGAGATTCTATTAATTTGAGTGCAGCCTATAGAAAAGTTACAGTATCAAGGCACTGTAGACTTGGAAATCCTTTTACCAAATGGGTTCATAGCCCCCTCGTAGACTGCAGACTTTCTATCAGCCTATAGTTCAGACGGAATACTTCGGCTCGTAATGAGTATGGAGAAGTATAGCCCGTCTCAACTATCGGCCGATAGAAAGTCTGTAGTCTATGAGGGGGCCAAATATTAGGGATAAATAAATAATGCTGGACATTTCACAGAGCGTCAACTAGCCCCAAACAATGCAAAGCTTGTACTATGGGAAGCAAGCAGGTAACTTATACTATACTCCTAATATACTTTTTGTTTGTAAATACATTATTATACAAAAAAACACCCAGACCCGAGATAAATACTTGCAGATCATACAAACATTTACCTATCCCGCGGCGGAGATCGAACCCGCAACCTTTTGCGTCACAAGCCAGCGCTACAGAGGTCGTCAACATAAAAAAAAAAATTTAACTTGTCCACAATTTTTGACGTGACAACGTCTTATAATTCGATAGAGCCGGCTGCACGCACGAAAAAATGCGGCGTTACCTCGGCGTTACCTTAGGCGTTCCATGTAAGGCTTGATGTGCAAGCGAGAGCGCGGAACGAGCGACAAAGAAGCACAAACGTTGTCACGTTCAACTATCGTCAGTAAACCGACTTTACAGACAACCAATTTTTTCATCTAATTTCTCTCTAGAAACATCGAAATCTTGAACTCCCACACTTCAATTCTGTTTGAGCCAATCTTGATCGAAGAGCCAAACGCAACATTACATAAATGAGGCAAGTTTATCGAACTGAGAACTCTTTCTCAAACATCCTTATCCAAGACTTGTTTTTTAAAGTTTCCAAGGAGCTTTATTCAAAACTCAAGTTATCGAACGAACGCGAATTCCTGAGGTGTTGTTTACCCTAAGGCGATTTACTCCAAGTGTCTGTTAAGGCGATAATTAGAAAAGTTTTTCAATTAGTTTAATTTTGTAGTAAGTCGAAGATTTTTGAAGCTTACGTCTAACAGCGCCTTAAAAAGTTGGGGGATGCTGAACTTAAGGTAAAGAGGGTCTGAAATAAGGTTGTGTCTAAGTATCTAATATACTTAAGTAGGTTAAACATTTTGCAAGCTTGGCTGGTTTTACAGGAATCACGTACAAAATCAACAACTTTCCAAAACGAAGTCCAATTAATACCTACGAATTTAATTTCTAGGTAAAGTCTATAAATCACTTTCACTACAATTAATGTTGTAATATTTTATTGTATTTATTTACAGAAACTAAGCTACTACAATATATACATAAAATTACAAAATACAATAGAATCAGTCAAGCTATCAGATCGTTTTTACGACGATCCTTAGATCCACTATATCTCAACTGATCCAGGTCACTGCCAGTCGGAAGCGTGCCCAAAATAATACGAATAAAGTATTATTTTTAGTACTATTATTTTATTGTATAATACGAACAAAAATGTCGTCATAAGATCGTGTCATGGTAAATTGCAAGACTGCAACGTATTTAAATTCTTTGCATCTGCCGCGGCGTCATGTGTTGCGGTTGTGGTGAACAGACGAGCGTTAAAAACGCTCTATTTCATTAATTTTGCAAAGAATTGGCATATGGTATGGAAGTTTAATAATTATCTTTTTAAATCTACGATCAAATTATATCTTATACCTGACTTGATTTTTGTAAAAAATCGCAGAGCAAAAGTAGAAAGACGTGAGCGGAGGGTCTGTATTATTTGAAGAACTATTTTATTGTTAACGTGACACGAAAGGTGTGAGTTTGATTCTTTCGCCTCCTGCATCCCAAAGGTCCATATTGGTATTTCTATGTATGTACATAAGTAAGTATACAAAGGAGATTTTCACTGCCATATTGTGCAATCTTTACCTTAATATTAAATGCAGTTTAAAGTTAAGCTGTCGTCGCAGTGTTACCCGCGGTCCCTCGGGAAAACTTTACTTTCCCGGAATAAAATATAGCCTCTATCTATATAAAATATATCAGGCATAATGTAGGACTCTAATGGTAAAATATTTTTTCAAATCGGTCCAGTATTTTCGGAGCCTATTCAAATCAAACATACAAACAAACAAATGTTTCCTCTTTATAATATTAACAATTAAAACCAGTTAAAAAAAAACAAAATCACTAAAATGGAACTGGGCAGGTCACATTTGTAGAATGGAGAACTCAAGATGGACAAAAAGAGTACTGGAATGGATCCCACGTGGCAACAAAAGGAAAAGTGGACGCCCAAAAACACAAAAAAAAACAAAATAAGGTTAAGAATGTACTTAGTTGTAAGGCAAATAAAGTTAATTTTATTTATTTTAAGTTTAGAAAACTGTCAAGCAATAAGTAAAACTTATATTATTTTGCAGCCCGTCTGCAAAAAACGCAGTCTGTTTGCGTACAAGCGCGTCCCTAAAAGTTGTCTTTAATTAAATTGAAAAGTTGGTGACGTCACGTGTGCGATTCCTTCCCAAACTACTGTTTGCTAAATATTCTTACTAAATATTTTTTTAGCTTTGTAACTTGCATCAGTAATATTCACTAAAACCACAAGGTCACTCATTCTTTTGTTGATCACGTCTAAGTACGGTTAGTGTCACCAACTGGTAACCCCCCTGCAGTACAAACTACCTTACTAAGGGGGTTACCAATTAGTGACGCTGACTGTACATTTAGTTTCAGTAGGTATCACGCTCTGCTTGTGGGGCATCTGGCTTCGGAGGACACTGAAAAAATTGGCTGAACGTGTTACGTTACCTTCAAAACTGACTATACCTTAAATACTTAAATAAATATTTACACATAGCTATAATATCACTACACGGGCACACAAAACGTGCTAGAGGTCGCCCCAAGGAACGATGGGATGAAATAGTCAAACTGGTGGATGGAGACTGGATGGAACGAGCAAGGGACAGAGAAGAATGGAGACAGATGGAGGAGGCCTATACCCGAAACGGGGCCTGACAATTATGTTTGACCTGGATCAGTTGAGCTATCTATAGATCGTTTTTACGACGATCCTCAGATAACTTGACTGATTCTATTGTATTTTGTAATTTTATGTACATATTGTAGTAGCTTAGTTTCTGTAAATAAATTGTAAATTATGTTTGCAAAAACTCAAGTTTATATTATATGATATAAAAATACTATAAAACTAAAAAATACTATATTTATAAAAATACCAATATAAATATAAATCTAAAAAAATCATACTAATATAAATCTAATTTTAATTAATTTAGGAATAAAAAAAGTAAGTAAGTAAGTTTTTTTTTTAGGAATACTGTAGCTTAATTGAAAATTGTGTCTTTAATATTATTGTAAAGAACAAAATTTTATAATTTTGTATTGTTATGGAAATAAAGGTTTAAATAAAAATAGAAATAATATCACTATCCGCAGCTGACAATATTCCACTGTTGAAGGCCTCCCTCTGTTCACGCCTTTATTGTATGATCGAAGGTTCACGTCATTTATTCCGGTCCTGTGCCTCATAACAATAAGTAATTAATTCTAACCGCCATTTCGTAACATCTTAAGTTTCACTTTTAACCCTTATCCAAATTCGTACAGCCGTGTCACACATTAGCCAACTCACCTCAGCAAACTTAAAACTCTTCGCTCGTTCGAATTTACGCAAACACATAAAATTCCAAGCCCAATTATCCAGTGAAAAGAAAATTTTCATCTTGAAATTACCTATTCTGAAACGAGGCACGTGCTTAAAGCGATTTAAGCAAAACTTGGGCTGTAAAGCTGAACGAGCGACTAAAATTGAGCAACATTTTTACCGGTGATAATGTTGCTACATAAAATCATCTTTTTCATTATCCAGCTTAACATAAACAAATGGTCAAAAGTACCCTAAAACGGCGAGCATGTTTAATGTAATGAGAGTGAATGAAGCGAAAGTGTGTGTCAGGCAGTACTGGATTTATAAATATATATATAGGCCGCAGCCTAGGGGTGGCAGCGTCCAAGGGGCGGCAGATTTCAGAAGACGGTCACTTGATTTCAGAGGATAAAAGCCAAACACGTCCACTGGTTTTCTAATGGTTTTTTATACTTTCAATAAATCTCTATAGAAAGACACTTATTCCTATCGAAACCTAGGTATTTGTTGTAAACCTTACTACAAATGGAAAATTATTATTTTAGAAACATGGGGCGGCAGAAATAAAGTGGCCTACACTCGTAAAAAATATAAATCCGGCACTGGTGTCAGGGTAGTAGCAACTGGAGATCCGTGGTCTCTGCCTACCCCTTCGGGAAAGAGGCGTGATTTTAAATTGAGAGACATGTTCTACTTCATCACAAAATGTATCTTGAAAATCGTATAGAAATTGCCCGTTCCCAATTATTTTGGACCATAAGCACGTAAGCTTAACGGCTTAAACTCTGCGTCTATGCCCTCGAAACCTAAAAATTATAGGCACATAACAAAATATCACCGGCGACCTTAGCCTCCTAAAGCGGTCACCGTATTTTACGAGTTGTGAAATATGAAAGAAAGAATGTAAAATAAAAAAATAATTTTAGAAATCCCGTACACGACTGAACACACTTTTATGTACCACAGTTTAGACGACTTAAGAACGAATGAATGAATGATTGAAAATATTTATTCAAAAAGGTCTTAAGTAATAACAATGTTTTCTAGCTTCCTAATTAGGTTTATAAGTTTGGATAGTATATTACAAATAGGCACTGAAAGGAGAGATCACTTCATCAATCGACATTTTGTTCATCAAGAGTTTGAGCTTTTCAAAAGTTCTCATAATAATTATCAGATCTAGAAAAATTAATTAAACCCGTGACCTTCAGATCTAAGTACCACTCGTTCAACCATTCCGTGCTTCGGAGGGCACGTTAAATTGTCGATCCCGGCTATTTAAGTCGTTAAGCCATGCCGGAGGCCTTAAGGCGGCCTTAAAACTCCGTCACCATTGGCCACTGCCTCATACGAGCTTACTCGTTCAACTCTTTCTACGTCTTACATTCAACGGTCCCTGCTGCCTAGGAAACCAGAACTTAACCCATATCGTTCTCCGTACATCTATAAAGTAATGAGATTTGACCCTGGATCCCGTTTTACGACGGTGCGGTATTGGCCCATATTTTGTGAGCTGGATTGATTGGAAATTTACCAGTTTTTTCGCCCAACTCTGCATTTTACCCAAATATACTACGAATATTTTTAAGATTTGAGAGTGTGCCTGTAAGAATACAGTCGTGACGAGGTTTTTTAATGTGAAAAGTCTTAAATTACTTGGTTATTAAATAAGCGATGAGTTTGCAACTTGAGTGCGAAAATGTTCTTATGCGTGCTTTTGAATACCTTCCACTCCGATGTTTTTATACGTGCTTTTGAGAACCTATTCGTAAAAGAACATTTTGAAATGATTTTGATTTAATTTAATTTGTTAGAGAGGATACAGTTATCATATAACTTGCCTTGGGGCATTGCCGTAGCTAGGTGCAGCTACTTTTCTTTTCTAGTTAGAAGATTTTGCCCTTCAAAAACTATAAGTTGAAGTAATTATTTTTTCAATTTTTTTCATAAAACTCAGAGTCCGAGGGCCCCTTGAACTTGGGGCCCCGGTGCACAGCATTGCCTAGCCCTCCGGTAGCTACGTCACTGCCTTGGGGATACAGTCATGTACTATTTTTTTTTCTTTTTTTATATTTTGTAAATTACAAATGGTATCACGCACGGCCCCAGTTATTATAGAATAAATCTAAAAAACTTGATTGACGTCAGGAAGGGAATTCTATTCTTTAGAATTTGCTTAGATCCGCCTTAGGGGCGGATATTCGAATCAACGAGGATTTTTGGAGTTCTGTTGGTGAAATGCAAACACTTTAATAATTCGTTTTTTTTATTAAATAGGTCAGCATTTTACCTCTCTCAGCCTGATGTTAAGCAGTACTAAGATGGAGCATGCTTACCTAGGAATGAACCTATTAATCTTGATTTATATAGTACCGGAAAAACAGCTCATACATAAATCCGTATAAAAATACATAAATAATTTTATGAATTTCCAAGCAGTTTCAACTTAAGATATACTTTTTAATAAAAAAAATGATTGGTAAGTATTTTTTCATGATTCATTTATTAGCAGTACTATATCAGTCGCCTTCATCACTGTCGATCTCAAGTCATAGCTTAGAAACAGACACCTATCTTTCTATACGTTTTTTTTTCAACATGACGATGATACTTGTAGTATACTGAAATATTTAAAAAAATTGGTAATTAAGTTCGTATGACGGAGTTTTTAGGCTGACTTAAGGCCTCCATCATGGCCATGATGGAGGCCTTACCTCCATCATGGCTTAACGACTTAAATAGCCGGGACCGACAATTTTAACGTGCCCTCCAAAGCACGGAAGCGCTCCGATGAAAATGCCACTGGCGGTCTCATCCACTTACAGACCGTTTCGAACGTTGATGATCTAACAAGAACGACTTCAAAGGTAAAAAAAATATATCAACCAAAAATGTCGGAACCCTCCCGTTACAGCTCAATATAATCTTGGCCATTTTTGTAATGATATCTATTGCCTAATGGTCCCATAGAATTCTGGTCAATATCGCTTATTTGTGATTTAAAGGACATTACGTTTATTAATGTGATTCTTGATCTGATTGGAGAAATGGAATCATTGTTCCCTGAAACGTAACTGGCCATTTTGGTTATTTTATTTTATGGATAGTAAATCATCATCCACATCGGCATACCGCAGTGCGTAAAGGTAGTTCAACCGCTACTATATCAAATGCTGAGTTGGACGCCACTTCGTAGTTTTATTTAGTTACTGTTTGTTTAATTGTATTATGTACTTATAGTTACTGCTAATGTTTAGAATAAGTTTATTTATTTTTTACATCAACCTTTTCTTTGTTTTATTTTGAATTTTTTGTTAAAACTACGAATAAATGTTTCTTATGCTTAATCTTTTCTTATTCTAGTTTACATAAGTAGAAACTAAGCCAATAACATAGCTTCACAAAGTAAACTACAATTAGGTAAGCCATCTAAAGATGTCTAAAACGATCTATGGATAACACAACTGATTCAGGCCACTGCCGTAATATGCATGTCAGAAGCGAGCCGCATTTTCTGACGTCATCAGCAGTTTTTGAATAGAAAAATGACTGCGGCGCGTACGGCGCGGATGACTGTGCGATCAGGTTTAAGGGCGCGTTTCTGAGAAAGAGGTTTTTTGAGTTTTACGGGAAAACTATTAAGCCCTCAAGAACCAAATTTATATGGGACTGCCTCAGTAATATACCCTATCAAACAAAAAAAAAATTTGAAAATCGGTCCATAATTGACGGAGATATCGGTGAACATACATAAAAAACATACATACAACCGAACATATATAACCTCCTGCTTTTTTTTAAATGGGTCCATAACTGACGGAGATTTGTTTTCAATACAGGGTGTAAAAAGATCACTACCGAAAACTGAGGGGTTGCAATCAGACCATGATTCTAAATCAATTAAGCGAAAAATAACGAAAAATTTGACTTCGCTTCGTCATGCTATGTTATTTTCGGTTATTTACTACTTTATCCTGTCCATCCAAAGGTTACCTTGAAGAGATCGCTGGAAGAGATCGCTGTTAGCGATAAGGTCGCCTATTGTACCATATTTTTACATGTTTGTTTTTAATTTATGTTATTTTTATGGTGTACAATAAAGTTGTATTCTATTCTATACCTTTTCTATTCATACAGTAGTCGTCATCTCACCAGAATGAACACAGCTTGAGTATATCGCATTGTTTAGTTCAGCGCCCTAATCTGTGTATTAGCGAGAAGTGAGCAAGATCTCGATTAAACTGGCTAATTAAAGCCAACCGTAATCGCATTTAATACCGAAAGCTATGTTACTGTTCCAACACTGCTGGTTACAAATGTCTAAGTTTTTTCCCAGTACATTTATGAAAACATTTTGTATACTCATAAAAATATAAATAACTTTAGGAAAAAAAGTGATGTGCATAGCATTAACACAAGAAATAAGAATAAACTTTATTTGCCTAAATTTAGATTGGAAAAAGTAAAAGGTTCTTTTATGGGAAATACGATACTTTTTTATAATAAACTTCCTGAAAACGCGACTAAACTGCCTATTCGAAGATAAAACTTACATAAAAAATACTCTTATAAAAAAAGCTTATTATTCACTTAAGGATTATATTAATGATAAATTCGCGTGGCCTGATGTCGCTCTGCCCCTCGACGGCTGATGTGTCCTCAATGTCTTTGCTATCTTGTATTATATAATTTAAGCAATTGGTAGGTACCACCTAAGTTATCATAAGTTTAGATTTAAGATGGATCACCTAAAAGAAAGCTAGGCCCCAAACCGTGTTTGTTGCCCTGATTCTTCACGGTATTGGTCGCGAAGGAACAGGAGTAAAATCACCTAGTTTTAAGACGTTTCAAAGTGATCCCAGCGGTCCTACTGAATAAATGCTTTTTGACTTTGACTTAAGTAAATATGTAGGTACTTAGTCTGGTTTTCGATGTATTTTTAAAAAATACGAACAACTTTTTGTTACATCGTTGACTGATGTCCAGATGACCTGGTTTGATGATCAGTTTCAAATTAAAAAGAATTTAAAATATTTTTCTCCTGTATTGTTGTACTAGCTTCGCCCGCGTAGTACCTACTAAGATTTTGAATAGCCTATATGCTATTCCAGGCTTATTCCAAGTTTCATTCAAATCGCTTCTCTGGTTTAGGCGTGATTGAAACATAAACATCCAAACAAACTCACAAACAGCTTTATTATATGAGTGGGATTGTGATAAGTGTAAGTTATAATTTATTTAATTTTAATGTGCAAGACAACCTTAGACATATTGAAAGGAAAATTTGGATTGACGATTAGGGTTCCGTGGCCGAGTGGTATGGTACTCCGGCTTTAGGAGGATCGTCTGATCGTTGCAAGTTCCGTCGGAAACGAACATTTTGATAAGACCTTTCATTTCTCAACACTGAAAGCATTCAAGTATTCCCAAATCAAGATCTGCTTTGGGAATTCAGACAATTATTCTGTTTAAAGTGTTTATAGAACCCACTGTTGGGCAATAGCATCCCTCTTTCAAGTCTTTTGGTTTTCGCTTTAGTTGTTTAAAAAGAACTGAATCGCATATTGCTCTACAATCTTGAAAAGCTGTTCATTGCGCCGGCGCCTCGAGTTATTTCTATCTCAATCTCGTTTAAAGCATCGTAAATAAGTGTAGTGACAGTTTTTATTGCAGCAACTTGGTTCCGGAGTTAGCGAGAGATTAACATCGAACCACGAGTGGGGAATAACAATGGATTGTGGGGATAAAGTTTGTGGACCAGGGATAGGATAAGCTATAATATTATCATCATCATCATCACAGCCATATTCGGTTAGTAGTTCGGTTCATAGTTGCGGGTTCGATCCCCGCCGTGGGATAAATGTTTGTATGATCTGCAAATATTTATCTCGAGTCTGGGTGTTTCTATTTATATCAATTATCTGGTTCCCATTGTACAAGCTATGCTTAGTTTGGGGCTAGATGATGCTGTGTGAAATTGTCCAGCATTATTTATATATTTATTTATTTATCTAGCGTCCACTTCTGAACATAGGCCTCCCCCATCGATTTCCACAGCGATCTTGTGCAACCTGCACCCAACAGCTCCCAGCAACCTTTACAAGATCGTCTTCCCATCTAGTGGGCCGTCCTCTACTGCGATTTCCGGTGCGGGGCATCCACTCCCTATAATATGATATCTCTCAAAAAATACTTATGTAAGCGGCGATCAGAGGACACAGCTCACTAAGCAGTAGCCTTATTGTCTTACTTGAAATCGATTCCCAGTTGTCATCCCAATAGAGCTCAACCAATCACATAATAGTAAGTTAGACGACCACTGTGGCGCAGTGGGTGAAAGTCCGCTTGGTACGCAGAAGGTTGCGGGTTCGATCCCCGCGGCGGGATAAATGTTTGTATGATCTACAGATATTTGTCTCTGTCTGGGTGTTTTCTATCTATAATATGTATGTATTTACAAACAATAAGTATATAAGTAGTATATCAGTTATCTGGTTGCCATAGTACAAGCTTTGCTTAGTTTGGGGCTAGATGATGCTGTGTGAAATGTCCAGCATTATTTATTTATTATTTATTTAATACGAAAATGACAATTGAAGTTCAGGCTAGGTTTCAAATGTCAAAATTAAGCCGATGTCCATTACCACCAGCTCTAATGATATTGTGACTGTGGGGAGGCATTAGGTTCAAATGGCAAAGAACCGCCCGAGGAGGCCTATAGGTACTCAGCAGTGAAAAGATGTGGGTGATAAGAGATATAGAATCGTAGCGAACTTGTTTCAAGGAGAAAAAATGCCCGACTCAATGAATCCTAGATTGGTAAAATTATGTAGCTGTTGGCTATTGGAGTGCTTATTTTTGTGTAATTTTATCTTGACTTGCCTTTTACATAATACAGGGTGTAAAAAGACTGCTACCGAAAACTGAGGGGTTGCAATCAGACCATGATTCTAAACATATATAGCGAAAAAAAACGCAAAAAAAAAATATTGACTTAGCTTCGTCATGTTATGTTTTTTTCGTTTATTTACAACTAGTACGACAGAATAAGACCATACCTACCTAATAATTTTATTTATAAAAGAAAAAAACAGCTAAAACTCAAAATCCAGCAATCTACGTAAAATAACGCGCCCAAAACATACGCAAACTGTGCTCTTCAAGCGCCGTTTTCTCCGGATATAATGATTTTTTCGGAAAATCCTTTTAGATTTGGTTGTGTGTTGGGTTGGGATGCTGTACCTGCCCCTTTCGGCTTCGGTAGACGTCTTTTTACACCCTGTATAAAATTCTCTGATACCCAAAAGGTTCAAGAGCTATTCAACTGAACTCTTTAGAAAATAAGCATCACTCTTAGAATCCGTCGATTCCGTTGGTAATATTTATCAAGAGAATAAATTGAAATTGGTATCGCTTGCGATGTAATACAGTCTTTGTCTGTTGAGAAGGAAAATATACATTCGCGGTAAATACTTCCTCAATATTCTATTGTGTACTTTTACTGAACATTTTTGGGCATAATTGATTTTATTATTTAATTTATTTGCGTATGGACATGCCAACTACACAAAATTACGTTACTCTAGTAAATCGATTCCATTAAACATCATTATTAACGAGTTCCTTGCCACTTACTGCAGGGCCCTCCAAAACGGTGTTTAAACTAGGCAAGTTTTTTCCATCTTAAATGCCCCAGGCACTACAGCGATGAGTGAGTTGAAGTTGGCTATTGGTTGAATGAATGAATGAATGAAAATATTTATTCAAAAAAGGTCTTAAATGGTAAAAGTATTAACAATGTTTTGGCTTCCTATTTATAAATTTGGGTAGTGTAATACAAATAGGCACTGAAAGTAGCCTCAACCTACCGCAATCTTTTTTGAGGAAAAAACCTAGCAATTGAAAGTTGATATGCATGTTAAGTTTTCTGACCTAAATTAGTTTCTGTATTGAGTTCCTCGTTCTAACTAAGTAGAGACTTGTATGTAGATACGAGGGATTCTTACTTCGACCAAAATAAGGAGCTTACTCACTACACTCATCTTATGCATAAAAAGTTAATCCCTCCCCTAATGAGCGCCATTGCGCCCTGTCCTCGGCTCGACGCATCCAGCTTCTGCCAGCAGCCTTTCGCAGATCGTCACTCCACCTGGCCGGAGGGTATCCTACACTACGTTTGCCGAGTCGCGGTCTCCACTCAAGAACTCGTTTACCCCAGCGGTTATCGGTTCTTGGACAGATATGGCCAAGTATATGGAGAGTATAGCCCGTCTCAACTATCGGCCGATAGAAAGTCTGCAGTCTGCGCGGGGGCTAAAGGCCTAAGTTCCTATGAACTTTTGCTTTTACATCATCAAAAATCCTGAAAATGTATTAAAACGCTATTGACTTATCTCCAAATAGATTTCCTTTTTCGAAAGACGTTCTGTTTGTATCTACCACCCCTATTTACCGTAAAAGAAATCCTTTAAAAGTTTCACGTAAACGTAGAATATTTAAGGTTCGTATCAATAGGGGCGAGATCGATCGTGCGTATAGGTTCCTTGTGAATTTGTTACCGTTATATGACGGTCTCCGTTGGCTTGGCCACGTTCTGCGTATGGGGGACGAGCGAAGTGCCAAGAGAGCGTTCCGGGGCCGTCCGGTCGGTCGCAGGCCGGTTGGTCGCCCCAAGTACCGATAGACTGACCGGACGGAAGCTGATCTGCGGGATCTACAAGCCGACAATTGGCAGGAAACTCCGTTGGACAGGAACAAGTTTCGAGTTTTCGTATCGGAGGCCAAGACTCACTTTGGGTCACTGCGCCAAAGGAGTAAGTAAGTATATGACGGTCTTCGATTTTATTGTCTTCAGTGATATAGGAATATTTTCCAGTGCGTGCAACCATGCTGATTAGATAAATGGAGTTGACGATCTTCGATTGACACTACTTCATCATACTACTGGCTTGATCCAACAATGTCAAAAATGTCGCAAACTGCGTATAGTATGGACGCGCTGTATGGCAGTACAGGGTGGCCCACTCAGTGGCGCTAAGAGGCAGAGAAGGAATAGGTAAAAAAATAATAGGGTATAATCTGTATAGGGAGGCGAACTATAAGCAACTAGTTAACCGCCGCTCACAGTACGCCTAATGGGGCCGTGGCCTTAACAGTAATCGTTTTACTCTGAATATTTTCAAAATCATGACCAAGTATTCATCATCATCAAATTTAAGAGCTCAGCTCTTGTCGGCGCAATGATGCAACTCCCTCCACCTCTCCCTTTCCAATGCGGATTCCTTTACTTCTTTATACGACATGACAGCGATCTCTCTTATCTGACTCATGAAATTGATTCTAGGAAGGTATTACCAAAATAAAATCGAAAAAGAATTGCATCGCCTAACTTTAATTTGCCAGTATGAAAAAACGTTTGCAAAATAGCGGACACAATTTCTTAAAAACCTAAGTTGTATCCTGTAGAATCAGTAACCTTGTGCATGACTTGAATTTTACAGAATCTGGGTACATCGCAACAAGATAACAGGAGTTGTGCTCCTATGGGTTGTTAAACAAATATTTTTTTAAGCACCTCATTAAAATTAACTCTTATGAGTCTCGACTATTGGGTCGTAAAGCCAAGACTGAGGCCTGAGGCGGCCTAAAAACTCCGTAACCAGATTTGGGTACTGCCTCATACGAACATACTTTTATTGTACCTTCTGCTGGGCAAAAACATCATCATCATCTAAGGCTTCCCCCTCTGTAACAATAATATCTCCTTCACATAGTTTGCCAAGATGCATTATGAAAACTTCATTATTTTCCTGAAATCGAACTAGCTACTGTCAGATGAAAGTCCTCGTATACCCCATTTGAGACAACCACATCTCATACGTAGCGTTTAGGAGATCGGCAGACGCAAAACAAAGACAAACTATGGAAATTCATATGCGTGCGACAAGGAAAGAGGCAATGTTTGGCAAGCGTTTCAACGTGGCATCATATGCAATGAAAAAGTACAGCAATATTTAATGAGTCATAATATCACAGCTCAATTACTATAGGGACAGTCGACATAAAACACGACGAGTTATCGCGCCGACTGTACAATAAACGGCTTGTAACAATATTTTTATGGTTGACTGTAAAATTGCATTTGTCCAGGTAAATTTTGTAAATCATATTTTTATGTCGTAAATTGAAGGAAGAGAAAAATGTTGATGTTGGAGTATCGATAAGTTTAATGCGATCAAAAATAGTATATAATCTTTCCACACTATTTGAAATAAGTAACCAAACTGACGACCTCTGTGGCGCAGTGGGTGAAAGCCCGCTTGAGACGCAGAAGGTTGCGGGTTCGATCCCCGCCGCGGGATAAATGTTTGTATAATCTGCAAATATTTATCTCGGGTCTGGGTGTTTCTATGTATAATATGTATGTATTTACAAACAAAAAGTATATAAGTAGTACATATATCAGTTATCTGGTTCCCATAGTACAAGCTATGCTTAGTTTGGGGCTAGATGATGCTGTGTGAAAATGTCCAGCATTATTTATTTATTATTTATTAAACTAAAACTTATTTTCATTTTGAGAAATATCATCTAAAACAAGTTAAAGTTAAAAATACATCATTTATTCAGTAGGACCACTGGGATCACTTAGAATAATCTTAAAACTAATTTTACTCCTGTTCTTTCGGAACCAATACCGTGAAGAATCAGGGCAACAAACATGGTTTGGGGCCTAGCATTCTTTTAGTTATGTTAGAACCACTCAACCTTCCCAATATGCGATGATAGCGTATTCGCGTTTTATAGGACGACGCCTGATAGTGTCGAATTTACAGCTACGCTATCAGTTTAAGTTTTAGCTACACTGTAGATAAAATTTAAACCAACAAATTCAACAATTTAAATATCCATTACCACGTGGGTCTTATAACCAGAGGTCAAAATACCTTGTAATCGATACTTAAACTGTAGATACGTTACAGATC
Organism: Epirrhoe alternata; assembly: GCA_963565295.1. Taxonomy (NCBI): domain Eukaryota; kingdom Metazoa; phylum Arthropoda; class Insecta; order Lepidoptera; family Geometridae; genus Epirrhoe; species Epirrhoe alternata. The sequence continues at coordinate 998,471 of OY751381.1, read as the reverse complement.
TATGTCAGATACGTTTAATGTCTGATAGAAAGTGATCGATTTAAACACGATATAAGATTGGGTTTCAACAATTGGAAAGTAGGAAATAAAATCTACATTAATGGGTCAGTGTTTTTTAGATAATATACCTATCAATCTAATGTAGAATAGATCCTACATAGAATTTATTTTTTTGGAAAAAGAAAAAGAAAATATTTTTATTTACCTAGACATCATGATTAAACCTAAAAATGATGCCTAAATTACTTATAACTTGTTGTGCGCAGCAGAGTCCATTGCAGGTAAACATGCCCTAACTCAGCATTGTGTTACTATTATTTATTCAACTTTTCTTTTATTTATTTGGTGAAAATTAATCAGGCCACAATTTATGAATATATCGAGGTTAATGTACATTAGTCAAACACATTTCCCTTCGAAGTTGGTTGATGAAAGTAGTCTAATAACTCTAGTAAATATAAATGAATAAATTAGGCTAATTAAGACTTGAAATTTTTGGAAATTGTAGTTTATTTCTGTAAAAGTTCAAGTCAATTTAATAGTTATGACCAAACGACAAACGTCTGATTACCACACCTGTTTCGACAGCTCGCCACAAACAAACAGACGTTTACGACGAGCCCTATATGTATATTGGCGGGTGGCCGGCGACTAATTACTGAGAGCAGTATCTCAACTTCTTTATGAAGGTACGATAATTACAAACTATATTCTAGTAATTTCGGTAACTGTTTGATGACGCTGAAAGACATCGTTGTATCATAGCCATAAAGGAGGTTACTACACTAGCGTTGCTAATGTAATATATCTTCTAATGTAATATATCTTGTAATATAAAACAAAAAACAGTAATAAAAAACTGAAAATCAGTAATAATCCATTTATTGGTAGGTAAATTGTATGTTTACAAGTCAATAACTTACTCTAGTAAATTCTTCGATTCATTACGACAATTATTATTTTCAACTTACTTTAGTAAGTTCGTCGAAAAGAAAAATCACAGAGTTGGCCTACTGGTTCTTCTCTACATTGTTGAGATCTTTTTAAATCGTATAACATCATGGTTTGGGTGGTCTGTCCGGTGGCTCCAAATAGCTAGTTAAAAGTTGATGCCTTTTTTATTTTTATTTCGAATAATTAGACATCAACGAGACATTTAAACGGAATTTTAGTTACTTCTTCCGGTTCTTATAAAAGTTTCATTTAGATAGTATGGACATTGGACTTGTCATTTGCTTTTTAATGATTTTACTACTGCTTTTACAAATGTATGGCTAGATAATTATGTTAAGAAATGTTTGTAATGGAGATACCGACTGAATAACAATTTTTAACCGACTTAAAAAAAGGAGGAGGTTCTCATCCCGTGTGAATGTTTTTTCTTATTTAAAAAGAGTACAATTGCCGAATATTTTATGTCTGTTTTTGTTAATTTCTGTATGTGCGCTTTCTTTTTTCGGGCAATAAATGTATTTGTATACTAGTATTTTGAGTGTCATGAAATGAAATATTATATATATCATGTTATGTAATATCTATCATGTAAAATACTTAAGTCTTTTTTGGCGTGATGAGTGAATGCTCGTCTGAGAAAAGAGATGCAATGTTCAAGTTCGGTTCTTGGGGCAGGACAAAGCATTTCCTGCATTTTAAACTATCTAGCTTGTTTGTAGCATGAACATCGTAAGCATGTTCTTCATTACTAACAAATCTCCCTTGGATATCGAACGTAAAGCACCCTCTTAAACAAACATTTCTAGGGCAGTCTTAAAGTAACTTTAAAATAGGGCACAAACAAACAATTAATCTTCTCAATCGTCTTCCGAATCAAAATCTGAAAACTTGCAAAGTCGCCCCCAACTCGTTTCAAATGCGCATGTTTTATTAACATCCCTCGATAACGAAGTACGAAACTTTGATACATAGTTAATTATTCGTCCTCTTCTATCTTGGACAGTGTTTCTCAAAGTATTTAGCGTATACTCCTAAGATTAGGCTCCTAAGGTAGACTGATTCTTAAGCTGCGCACGGACTACACGCGTTCCAGGCTACGAGCTACGCGTATACATTTTAACATTTTACATCGACTTGAGCGAGTTTGGAACGCAAACCAATAAGATCAAGACATTTAAAAAATATATCTTTATATCATTGTTCAAGATGATTTCATCTTGAACAATGATATATTTTTAATAGAGCAATATACCAATTTGAATAGGAGAAAAAGAAAAGCCTTCACCTGTTCAAATTGGCATATTGCTCTATTGGATAGATAGTTTCTTGGTGCATGATCGGATACGAACCCACGACCAGTGGTTACGTGCCCAGTTTAACCACCATTTTAAAATACAATACGTAATTAAACAAGGATCTTAAAAAGATTGAGAACCCACGAAACGTATTTTGATTCAAGAAGTCGCATTATAAGAGAGCGTAGGCGTCAGGACACCGTGTGCGGTCTCAGTGTCGGCCAAACTAACACAACACTAGCCCAAAACCAACCTTATTACCATCAACTTTCGAGCCAATTTTGTATGCACACATTTTAGTTTACAGCCTCAGAATTTCCGCGTGGCGTGTCAAGGGAATCAGAGCTTTGTTTAAATAGGTTAGAATTTGTTTTTGTTTGACGAGTAGTGATTTACACTATTAAAATAATGAGGGTTCCTAAGGGTAGCCACGCAATTTCTCATGTGTTTGCGTCCTTTATTTATAGTGCAAGGCTACTGTTTCTCTCTGAATTAAGTTTGTCACTTTAGTCGGGAATATTATTTCCTTTGTTAAAATATTTTTTATTTAGAAACCGAATATTTTTGTGAATCCAATGTTCAGCTGTGAGTCAAGCTGCTTTGAAAGATCACGGTGATGCTGCTGGCATGACAGGTTTCGTATGAAACAGTGTTGTGAGTTTGATTCTCGATGCGGGACATGATCTGCACATTTTTTTCTGGATCTAGTGTTATGTACATGATAATTGAAGGTTAAACAAACTTACCAAGTGAAGTTTGACCGTAATTATGCATCCTTGCATCCTCGTGATTTATAATTTAGAATAATTCACCATGTAGTACACTTTTCAATGTACGGGGCAACGAGCACAATCTTCAGAGAATAAAAATGAAAAACAATTGACTTCATAGTGACACTTCCTGCCAGTGTCACTGGTGGCGCACTTCCTGTCGCTAGGTGGCGCGCTGCCTGCAACGAACTCTCATTCTTTTCAGAGAAATAATTTTGCAATGTTAGCCATAATGGGCAAAAAATTGCTATAAATAGCAATTGGGTAGGGTAGGGTAATTATTATAAATCACTTCGGATGCAAGGATGCATAATTACGGTCAAACTTCACTTGGTAAGTTTGTTTAACCTTCAATTATACATCCTTGCATCCTCGTGATTTATAATTTAGAATAATTCACCATGTAGGATGTTTAGAGTATATTGCAAAATTATAAATGTAACTAAGAAATAAGCTATGTTTAAATTATAAAAAAAAGATAATTTAATGCTTATTTTAAAAGTAGGCAATGTTACATTAATAGTATTGGTAACCAACAATCATAGTAGGTAAGAGCCTGTGTCGCTTCTGCAAAGGCGGTCTCTTCACCTTGGATGACAGTGATAAGATTTCGCAAAATGTTAACCATTAGATACTTACTAGTACCTACATTTATTGTTAGGCCAACTGGTACATATTTAGGTAAATAATGACAAACCGTTTAGTGTTGAGCTGCAAAGATAGGTGTGTGTGTGTAGAGTTAGGTATCTCTGTTCCCTTTACTCTTACTTACGGTGTATTTGGTCTATCGACTAGTGCAAATTCCAAAATAACACAGAGATAGATGTTTTAATGACGTCCCTAAGAACTTACCATTCCAAATTTAAAATGACCAACTTTTATATTTTGATGAATGTCGTCTTGTTGACAATATGATTTCTAAAAGACTTGAAAGATAATAATTATGATTAATTTTAACCATATAATTTTATACAGTGTGGTATTTAACCCCGTTAGAAAACAACCTCAATATTGAAGTAGGTTTCAAATACGATATCAGATCATAGCTACGTGGTCTGATAGAGAAAATAGGCACTAGTTTTAAAAAAGCGCAATGCTAAAATAAAACTGTGTATACTTCCTAAAATCGATTTATAGAATCTACTTATATTTTTACTAAAACTGAGATGAAAGATGACATCTATCGTTTCTGGTTCTAGTTCTTGTCTTGTTGAACTTGTTCGGGATAATTATGTCACCCCTTGGGGTGACTTGCGATACATATGCGATACTGATATCGCCCTCACAGGGGGTAGCTCCTTCATCGTGGATGAAATACAATCTTGTTAAGGATTTAGATAATTCGGATTGACATTCAAGAAACTGAAGTAATGGACAACGAGTTGGTTCGTCCAGGATGGTTACACCATAATAAAATTCCAGTTGCATAATCCTTAGTTGACTATTTTTAATATGTACTTAAGGCAAACGATACGAATAGATTCATGTTAATCTCCAGTGGTTAACCTATCCTGGGTGAGTGGAATGTCACGATTCTATTGACGTCTTGTTCATTTCAGTAGGTACCTTATACCTTACAAACAGGATATTTCAGATATATGGTATAAATATGCAGTATATTATTATAAAGTCTGCCTTTCAAAATTCAAACCCATCGATGTGACATCTCTGTATAGGTAGGTAGTCTATCTCGATGACGGACCATCGGAAAATATTTTCGCTACTTATTATTATATTATGTTCAATCTTCGTTATTATTGTCAATATTTTTGACAATTATTATAAGTCAATATCATTTACTGTCCAGGATTGGGTTCTCAACACCACTAATAGATCATCAGTAATAATTTTCTCCAAAATATTTACAAATTCCTAACTATTGTATTGCTTTCAAGGTCCATAATATAAAAGATAAAGATAAGGCTATTAGTAAAACGCATTCCTTTAAACTTTTAGTAAAAACTTAGATATTATGTTTTTCTTAGATGTCAAGAAATTCTTGGAAGACCTAGTAACATTTAAATTGAATTTTGTTTAAACCAAAAGAATAAAATTTGATACTGACTTAGCACACGTTTATTTTATTTACTTTGGAGTATCAACCAAGATATATAAAAAATATTCTTAAAGTATTGCTATTCTTAGTTTTTTCATGTAACACATGACAGTGCAATGGACACAAGCTCATTGGCGGTCTTGAAACCATCTTTTTTTTTTTTTTTTTTTTTTTTTTAAATGGTGTAAGTATCTAAACAACATTTTCTTTTATTGACAATTTAAGACTATTTATATATTGAAATATACATTTTCCATAGGTAAGTAGTACCTAACCTACCATGACCTGAACGGTATTACTGTTCCATCCAATACCACATAGTTAAATGTAAACACAACCACAAAAATAGTATCAATTAAAAATGAATTTTCCTCTGAAGAGGAAATATCACCTATACGATTCAAGAAGATGTAAGGGCTATCACGCCTGTGTCTGGATAATTCTGGGTAGGTACAGGTACCTAGTTTCTTCAACTAGAACCGACGCTTTGTCGGGATTCAGTTTAGGTGTTTACACCAACTATGTATAAAAAATTCAGGATGAATGCTGATCTTTTCTGATTGTTATGGTTATTATTTAACCCTTTACATAGATACGCCCCCAAACGTTCAGAGATCTTTAGGACTAATATGCCCAAAACTTTCCGTTTTTCTTTGAGTCCTTCCATACAAGGAAAAAATATGAATGGGTAGGTTGTGAGCTCCTCATTCAGTATTTGATACAACCGGCTGCCTGTATAAAGGTCTGTCGAGTTGAAAGTTGTTTCGGAAGTCGAGTGTTGGTATCAGTAATAGAAGCCAATGTCAGTGGTCAATCATGACCCAACATGGGAAAGCAACGATACCCGTAATCATGTCACAGTATAACGACTACGACAGCATCGTAGTTCCTCAATGCACGACTATGATTGCATCATAGTTCCAAGGCGATACATAGGCAATAGAAGCCAATAGTGGTGGTCAATTATGACACAATTTTGGAAAGAAACGATAACCGTAATCACATCACAGTATAACGACTACAACTGCATCGTAGTTCCTCAATGCACGACTATGATTGCATCATAGTTCCACGGCGCTATATAGGCAATAGAAGTCAAAAGTGGTGGTCAATTATGACACAATTCGGAAAAAAAAAACAATAACCGCAATCACATCGTGACAGAATAACGTAGTCAACTGCATTGTAGTTCCTCAATGCACGACTATGATCGCATCATAGTTCCAAGGCGCTATATAGGCAATAGAAGCCAATAGTGGTGGTCAATCAAGACACAATTTGGAAAAGAAACAATAACCGCAATTACGTCGGGACATTATAACGTAGTCCACTGCATTGTAGTTCCTCATTGCACGACTATGATCGCATCATAGTTCCAAGGCGCTATATAGACAATAGAAGCCAATAGTGGTGGTAAATCATGACACAATTTGAAAACGAAACGATAACCGCAATCACGTGACAGTAAAACGTAGTCAACTGCATTGTAGTTCCTCATTGCACGACTATGATCGCATCATAGTTCCAAGGCGCTATATAGACAATAGAAGCCAATAGTGGTGGCAAATCATGACACAATTTGAAAACGAGACGATAACCGCAATCACGTAACAGTAAAACGTAGTCAACTTCATTGGTAGTTCCTCAATGCACGACTATGATCGCATCATAATTCTAAAGGCAATTATGTAGACAGCTATTTATGTAGGTAATGATGAATGATCATTATAATAATGAGGTATTTATTAAGGTTTAAATTGGTAAAAAGGATTTCTCTCCCTGTACTACAAGTATAATAATTTGTAGGCAATAAAAGCCAGCAGCAGTGTTGTAAAGAAAGAGGGGCTAATACCCAGCAGTGCGTGAAGACATTTCAGCAAGGTACATCAAATTATGATAAAAATAGAATCGTTATTACTTCACGGTAAAAGAGAAGTATTACCACTAAAATTGCAATGATAAAATGAAATAAGATTTTACTTTACTTGATAATACGCCAAGTGCACGACTATAATCACATTATAGTTCTAAGGCATTAATTTGCTAATGAAAACTAAACGGTCATTATCATTTGTAACTCATTTCCTTAAACAGTAGATACCCGAATTAGTAAGGTACTCGTATGAGTGCACAGTAATTCATGAAAAATGTCCGTAATTATAAGCACTATTACTTACATCATAAGGATCTAATAAATAAAAAGGAGGATCAGTTGGCAGAGCTCAATAAGTCACCCTATAGGTACTAGGATTCACAGATCGTGATCGCATCATGATACAACATACACATTATGAGAAAAAACATTGACAGTAATAGCGTCACAGTTCTACAAAACTATTGCGTATAAAATCGCACTATTAGTAGGCATCTAGGTAAAGTACCTAATCGAAGCAGACTATGATCACGTCATAGTTCCAAGGTCCTCAGACTACATTACAGTAAACTGTAGTTAAGATAAAAAATTCACACGTAACTCATTACGAAAACAGGTAAATCGGATGCGGTTCAAAATAAATATTACTACCAACAGCATTATAGTATCTTCTTAGAACAAGATTATGATTGCATCATCATGCATAGATCCATAGCACGTATGCCAATAAACGTAGTTTATGATAAAAAATGGCACATTATTATGACTGGTATTCCTTTAAGAATAAAGTAAATCGCTAACCTTCACCAACAAAAGCGTAATTCGATAGAAATAAATCTTTGTGTTATTATTATAAAATTGAGGGTAGAATTTACATGTTTAATCATTTAGGTATCAGGTACGAATTAATCTTGAACATTGCCAAGGATCAGTTCACGCTATAAAAATAGTCTGAGGGTAGCTGTAAAAACAGTTGACCGAACAATTTAATAAAATTGTTTTGTTATCTCTAGTTATAGAAGACAAAATATTTGTCATGCATGTGTGGATTAATCCAATTAAAAGAAATACAGAGTATTTAAACACTTACCAGTGTCACTCCTATCCGAACTTTCACAATGTCGGTAAAACTTTTACGATTTTTAAAAAATACTTGCTTTTACACGTAATTAGCACTTACGCACTTATACAACAACAATTAGCCTTTAACAACGTGGAACAATATCAGATTTAAAAACTTATTATTTGAATTACTTATTTAAATAAATAGGTGCTGCGATGCCCGCACACAAAAAGTGAATGAGAGTTCGTTGCAGGCAGCGCGCCACCTAGCGACAGGAAGTGCGCCACCAGTGACACTGGCAGGAAGTGTCACTATGAAGTCAATTGTTTTTCATTTTTATTCTCTGAAGATTGTGCTCGTTGCCCCGTACATTGAAAAGTGTACTACATGGTGAATTATTCTAAATTATAAATCACGAGGATGCAAGGATGTATAATATCTATTGAGAAATGAAAAGTCTTATCAAAATGTTCAATCCCGACGGGCATCGAACCCGCGACGATCAGACGATTCTCCTAAAGCCGAGCTGAGTGGTCGAGCGGTTGAAGGCACTCCGGTTTTAGGAGGATCCCGTCGGAATCAAAAAATTTTGATAAGACTTTTCATTTCTCAATGAAATACTTAAGTGTGGGAACATTTTAAAAATTACAAAAATAATGATAATATCTGCTACTTAACTATATATTTAAGACTGAATGGCGAACAGAATTCATTCCATGGCGTAAACAGATAGATCCCAGTAGGATATTATAGACTATACTATGATATTCAATTTCAAAAACAAGTTTGACCTAACCAGATAAAGCCCCAGTTAAGTTATACAACGTATGCATACAAAGCAGGCGGCTACCACAATACCGTGTCACAATCTCAGTAGGTGCTATTGTGATCTAGTTTCCACTCGGCAACAATCGAACTTGTCCATTATGTCAAGTCATCCGGACAGGTTGAATTTATTACAGGTGGACCAGTTGTTTGATATGTTAATACTTTAATACAATCCTGGCGCTATAAATAATAATATAATAATAAATAATATGGATTACAAAGCGCCATCAAGACCCCCCTGTTGGCTGAGTGTCTTCTTCATTGTCGTGTTGCTTCGAACCAGCGGGGAAAGGATTTTAATGCGCCTCAAAGAGACACCACTGTTCCAATTAGATCACGAATCCACTATCAAAACACCAGTACAGTGAGCCCTTGATTTTTGAACTTTACGTTTCAACAAAACGAATAAAACTATTTAAAAAATCATTTCAGTAATATAAACCTATATTATTAGCATAGATATACAAATCAAGACCTAAAATGATCTAGGATAAGGAAGTTGTTTCTTTGTAGTTCTCTAAGCAGTAAGAATGAAATTACATAATAAGTTTTTTTAATTTCATAACAGTGAACTAATATTTAAAAGGTAAATCCATGACAGGAACTTTCTTTTCCAAGACACTTGGTGTCGGCACAAATGCACAGTACATTACAATGTAAGTGATCACAGAAACGAAATTCCACACACTGTTCAGTAAATTTGCAAAATCAGTCCACTCCTTCAAGGAAAAAGCACTATCATCCACAGTCCCAGTTTCCCATCGTGGGTGTATCACAAATTTGGCATAACTTTTGTAAACATACTCATTCAGAACGCTAACAATTTTAGGTGCTGGTTTCTTCGTTCTGCAGATATGGTTCAGCGCAAATGTGAGCATGAAACTGATAATAGTCATGATGACGGAGCCACGGTGGTAGAATAAGATGGTAGGGGCTTCTTTCCCGTGATTAGGGATGTTCATACCTATAGCATCGAGGAAGAAGAAATGGGAGAGGAGACTGAAAAAAGTTAAGTAGAGGCGGTTATCACATCGCACATCCAGAAACAACGAAGACAGAGTTAGCAATGACAGCAATGGTAATGGAGATACCACAATTAGTTCAAGGGTATCTGAATGCCGTAGTAAATTAAAAGATATATTCAGCTGTCTCTTTTCATTCTCATTCTCTTCCTTTTCAAAATCCATCAATTTCCACTCTCCAGCGGCCAAATCAATTGTGGTTAAAAACTGCCCCATAGATTTGAGAAAAGACCTTTTCTTTTCATCACTGGGTTTAATTCCAAATTGTAAGGCACACACTTGCTTGTCATATGGCCAGTCACTTAAATCTATATCACACTTGCTTGTAAGCCTCGTCCGGAAACTACATGCAGTTTGTCCTGAATAGTGTACAGTGCATGGTATGATGCTACCGTCCCAAAGCTCTGTCACCATAATGTCTGTATCACTTATGCTGTTCATATGGCTTATATGCGGCATCCATATCAGAAAACCATCAACCTCTATGTTCGTTGTAGGGTATTCTGTAAAATTCCATTTCTGTCGTTCGTCTTCCCACATGAAATGTATCCAGGTGAACACGGTAAGCTCCTCTGTATCACTCACTTCGAAGTATAAAACAGATATACCAAACGTAACGAAAGTACATGATGTGTTTAAATTAAAATTATCATTGTAGTAGTTGCTTGTGATATGTTTTTGTATACGTTGCCCTAAATCGTCTTCCACTTTATAGTCGATGACGCATTTTCCTTGGTCTCCAGCAACGTTTTCGATCCTTTGTGATAGCAAAAACAACACTACGACTATCAACATTGTCAGATCTGTACTGAGCTAATTACATGCAAAAATTAATATGCAATACGCCCACATTTTTGGTTACTCTATCATTATTGGTAGCTCCCGCCTGTGACTCTAAGGCTAGAGTCTGATTTCCACTGCGATGATCATAACTTAAATATCGTTGATGATGTTTTACGTCCATATATGATCTCAAATCTTTGCCAGTTTCACTGTTTGTGATTGGTAGATTGCTGATATAAGCAATGCCAGTTTTGTGAGTTCGGTTTGCTGAGTGTAGTTTGAGGACCTTCCTAAAATGAGACCATTGATGTAGATTTAGAGCCCATTCAAATCATTAAGAAAAGCATTCACACAAACATTCACATCATAATGTAAATGATACGAAAAAACAACAAAAATGTTATTTGATACTGCACATTCGATAAAATTTTAAATAAAGTTTTAGCCAATTTTTAGATATGTATAAAATTGTGATTGATAAACTTTGATCCTTTTTGGCTCATATATTAAAAAGGTACCTAAAAAATTATTTACGTCTTTTACTCATCTCTTATATAATAAAGAAATAAATCATTTATTTATTCGCAGGATCGGAAGTATCGTAAAAATATGAAGACAATGGATGGATGTGGGCTGATTTGGTAGCTAAATAGTAGTACATATTTAAAAAATAAAATCATGGAAATTGACGTTCTAAATTTAAAGGTTTGAAAAACGAATTCAATTCAAAATTGAATGACAATGTCCTCTGCACATCAGCATTTGGCATGACAATGATCAAACATGATTCACAGTACACTGCGCTACACGATTATTGACAGCCATTGTGTGGACGGCAAACATGATTTGTGTGAGTGTCCGTGACTGCAGCTTGCTTTACAGATTTAGAACTTTATGTCGATTGTGGTAGAATTAAAATTGATTGAGATGTAGATGTTAAATGAATATAACGCGAACGATATGGTTGAACCTTTTCTTGAATTAATTATGAGAATAAAGAAATAGAGAAAATGACATGAAAAAATAAAAATTTGATTTTAATAAATTTTAAAATAGTCATGTATTTTATTGAAAGTCGGGTTTAATGTTTAAAAATACTTTCTTACTTACTTACTTTTCAAACTGGTCCAAATTTATTACCTGGAAAAATAAAAATTTCAGTTCAATAATAAGAACAGATAATTCCATTCATAAAGAAAGAGAAAACAATACAATTTCTATTCATAACAAGAACTACAAATAAAACATGTTTGCCACTATTGTTTACTGCGTGTTTATTTCTACAAGTTTCCTTATTGAGACAGCAGGGTGAGTCAAAATAAATAGAGATCTCGCCCATTGCGCACCACTCGCTTACTTTTTTATCATTTTGAAAGCTAAAGGATCAAAAATGTGTATCCTTCATACAATTTCCAAACTTGTTGTTTTTAGGATATCTCTGAGTTTGTCCTGTAAGAGGACATTATAATTTCATTAAGAAATTAAAAGTCTTAACAAACTTTTCGATTCTGACGGGATTTGAACCTGCGACGATCAGATGATCTTCCTAAAAACGGAGTGCCTTCAACCGCTCGGCCACGGAACCCCTGACGTCAGCTTCGAAATTCTTGATAAGCTCATATTTATCTGTTAGGCACCGGTTAACGGAGGATCTTCTGATCGTTGCGGGTTCGAATACCGTCGGAATCAAAAGTTTTGATAAGACTTTTCATCACAAGTTGATAAACACTTTAAAATCTCTATCCAAAAATAAATTGGCTGGCGTTTTTGATTGTTGGCCCTTCGTCAAGGCTTGACGAATTTATGACAATACCTACTAATAAATAAAAAATAATAAATAAATAATGCTGGACATTTCACACAGCCTCATGTAGCCCCAATCTAAGCAAAGCTTGTCCTATGGCAACCAGGCAACAGCAATACTACTTATACTTTTTTTTGAACACCCAGACCCGAGATAAATATTTGAAGATCATACCAACATTTATCCCGCGGCAGGGAACCCGCAACCTTCTGTGTCACAAGCGGGCTTTCACCCACGGCGCCACAGAGGTCGTCTTATCTTTGGGCAAGTTAAAACCTTACAAAAATACTGCTCCTAGCTAACTTTCAGACGATTTACTGCATATTCATAATAGATTTCTGAATATTTGTCACTAGAGTTCAACTTTACTCTCAATGCAAGTAGCGAAACAATGACACATGAGCCCGGCATTTGCCAGTAATGGGCCGATAAATTCGTCCCATTCTTCTCATCTCGGCCCATTCTATTCTTGTTTCCCCGTATTTTTTGTTCTTGTTGGTCCATATTTGTATTCTAGTTGGAACGGCCCGCTTTACGAGAATAGAAATAGGAGTTATGGTGAAGTTGCGTCGATTGTCACGGAGTTTCATTCAACGGTTTTTTAGTGGAGATTTTAAAGTTCGTTGAATATTATTCATAAAACAAAAAACGAAAATAAACAGGGTCACGACTGTATCCCCAAGGCGCGGTAGACATTCTCTCTGATCTTTTATATTCCAGATCCTTTGAAGATGTCTAAGGGGGTAGTCAGAGGCATGTACAAATACATATTTGATACATGCCCACATCTTGCAGAAGTTAGTATTCCATACGCGACAGGTTGCAAGCCCATCGCCACCTATAAGAATACCAACTGATCACGATGTTTTCCTTCACCGTTCAGAGCTCGTGTTACGAAACGCAAAATCCATTGATGCACGGCCGGGATTCGATCTTATTCATGTCAATAAAATAAGAGCTTTTACAGGAATTCCATATTAAATATGAATAAATAAAATCAGTAAGTACAAGTTGCCTTAATTTGTTCCTCCGCCCTTTATCCCCACAATGACCAACATCTCCGCATGACCAGAAAACATTGCAAGTCATCGCCCATTGACTGAACTAATAGGGGAATTAGGATTATGTATGACTTATTTGGTAAGATGATTGATGGCTGCAGACGCTAATAACTGGTTTTAATGTTTCCTGTCATTTGTTTGATTTTAAATTGATTGTAACAGCTTCTTCATCCTGGTCGTGTTCTTCATTGCTGAAGGTCGGGTCCCTGAAAGGTTTTCGTAGTCTTGTGCGTAACAGCTTAAGTTAGCTCTAAGACCCCTCGCAGACTGCAGACTTTCTATCGGCCGATAGTTGAGATAGGTTATACTTCTCCGGGCGGGACCTCTCGCTTCCCAACGTAGTTGGAGGGATGCTGGGAAGTGAGGACGCCTGGGCGGCAGTCGCCTCCTTCTGCGAAGTCGTCATATCGCAGAAGGAGGCGGCGGAGCGTGCGCGAGAGGTGGATCCTCTTGAGCCGCCACACCGCAGGCTGCGTAGGGGTAGGCGAAGGCGGATGTACGACCGCCTTCTCCCGCGCGGTGGTGAGTAGCGGACGCTAGGTGCGGGGGCACCTTCGTCCGCCTTGCACGGCTCACCAAGACGCGGGGCCTCCTCAACACGAGGAGGGATGTGAAAGGCCCACCTCAAGGGCGGAGGAGGACTGGAAGAAGAGGCTCTACCGGTTTCCCAGACCCCCCTCCATTCCAGGCGACGCTGGAATGTCACTGGGTCGTTTAGTGGGTATAACGGGAGTCCCACATACCCCTCTCGCCCCCCGAGCGTAATGCATTTTTCCCAGGATAAAAAAAAAAAAAAAAAAAAAGGTTATACTTCTCCATACTCATTACGAGCCGAAGTATATTCCGTCTCAACTATCAGACGATTGAAAGTCTGCAGTCTGTGAGGAGGCTAATTATGATGTTTTTTTAAAAAGTCAAAGACAAATGAAGATACGCTCATAAAAATCCATTGAAATGAAAGAATAGTATAATCGAAGTCCTCCAGGCATAAGATAAATAAGTTATACAAGTTAATACAAGATATTCAACTTTATAAGAAAGAAACCAGGAATATCCACCTAAAACGTGCGTGGGCGCTTTCGTTCCGTTGGATTACAAGGTATTTTCGTCTTTATCACCCTGTTCTAAAATTTAAATTACTTTAAACATCTATTTATAGGATTATGTTATTACCACAATAGCGTATTGTTGGCTGAGTGGCCATAATACTCCAAACATGGGGAGCAGTTTGTTCAAAATGTCTTTGCTAGATATTTAGTATCAGAACAGTACCAAATAACAAAAAGTGGCTTGAATTAGGTCAGGTAAAATTCTTGGATAAAACATAATGTTCATCTCCATCCAAAGGTTGCCTGGAAGAGATCGCTTCAGAAGGCCGCCCATTGTGCATTGTATGGTTCTCTTTTCTACTGTATTTTGTAATAAGGTGTGCATTGTGCAATAAAGTATTTCATTCAGTCATTCATTCAATTTTAGTTTGATAAAAATTTCAAGGTCATTTTTCAATCATTGCAAAAATTAAATTAAAGGAAAAACAAAATACTGACTGCTTTTTCGGGCTTTACTTGCATGGGTGTCAAGCAAACTTATTGGTAGGTAGAAACTTAAGAAATGAAAATTCGTATCAAAATTTTCGATTCCGACGGGATTCGAACCCGCGATGATCAGACAATCCTCCTAAAGCCGGAGTGTCTTCGACCGCTCATCCAAGTGTGGATAGCTCTAAGTCTGTTGAGAATTTTTTGCATGCTGTGGTGTCCGATAATTAAAGAAACACATTGTTCTAAGATAATATTACTTTAGTTATAAGCATTCTATGTGATTTCTTTGTTGGATGCCCTAAATAAATAAATAAATTAACACTATAAAAACAGTACAAAAAATTATAGGTATAAACTTGACTAAACTTCCTACCATTGTTCCTGTACATCCAAGCAAACGTTGCAAAAAGAACTAGCCATCTTCCCCAGTCCCTCAAAGGCCAGCCCTCCTCATTTCACGGCCATTAGTTAAACTTGTTATACGCGTGGATCCATTAAAATGCAAATTGAACAGCCCCGAAAATGTTATATTTTTCATTTACTTTCTTATTTATTACTAGCGCTAGTTTGTTGTAGGTGAGGCGGAAATGAATGTTTGTTTTGGTGCATTTTCTAGTCTTTTTTATTTTTTTCCCAGGCCTTAAAACACTAGGTAAATAAATACTTGTTTAATTCAGATATAGGTCCATATTTTGTTAGTAGGTATCTCTTATCAACTATGTTAGTACTTGCTTAACCTAAAAATAACAATCACAATCATCCATACTATATTAATATTATAAATGTGAAAGTAACTCTGTCTGTCTGTCTGTCTGTTTGTTACCTTTTCACGCCCAAACCGCTGAACCGATTAAGCTGAAATTTGGCATGGATAAAAAGTATACCCCAGGGATGGACATAGGCTTTAGGACATACTTTTTTTTGTCAATTACCATAAGGGGGCGGGAAAATAAGGGTTGGAAGTTTATATGGGGAAAAAAGTTAAGCAACCCTGGGCGCGGTCATAAAAAGGATGGGTGACCGCCGAAGCCACTTTTTGCACTCTAGATATATCCCAACTCCGAAGTTATGATTTTTTGATATTAAAATATTTTTCCTTGGCTATAGTTAGAACGCCATCTATCGGTCTAGAGGTCAAAACTACTTTACACTTTTTCTCCTAGGTGGCGCTTCTAAAAACGTTTTTCGAAATACGATCGAGTATAATTTTCTTCGATTTTGAGTTTTGAAAAGTTAATGGAGATTTTTGCTTAGAGTTTTCGATATTTTTATATTGCTGACGAAGTCGCGGGTAGACAATATTAGTTAATCGTTTTATTTCGAAATTCAACACCATACAGTAGGTACTTGCTATTCAAAAAAAATTATGTTTCGAGTCAATTTCTTCAAAAAAATTGCCGCTCGCTTCAGCGATTCTATACCAATTACCGTATTCGTTTTGTTCTTAGCATTGCAACATCTGGGTAAGATTTTCCCTACCTCTATCTATTAAGGGATTCTTGAGAGAAACATAAATAAAAAAGAAATATTATTATTATATCAAGCGACGGAGTTTTATATTTTGTATATACCTACTCTCGATTCACTCAAAACTCCTCTACTTTGTTCCTAATAATGCGCAGACGAAGTTGCGCGGGTCAGCTAGTATAAAATAAAATTTATTATTAAGACACTACATGTCTATGTATAACCGGATAGCCCTACTCGTGTAAATCGTTAAGACATGATAGAAATAAAAATGATAGAGGCCATAAATGGCCCTAAAATACCGTAACTAGCCTTGGCCACTAACTTATATGAACTTACAAGAATACAACACAATGTCACAATGTCTTTCCTGGAAGCCCTTCTTGAAACTCTTCCACGAGTTGGTCACTCCTCAAATCAAGTTTTAGTTTTGAATTTTATTTTGTGCATGAAAGAAGCTTCTTTGTACTCACTAAAATCTTTTTTTTTCGGTTCCAAAAAACTTGTGACAAGACCAGAACTAGATCATTTTATTTAATTTCCTTTTACTTTTCATTTTCATCATCATCATCATTAAGAGCTCAGCTCTTGTCAGTGCAATGATGCAACTTCCTCCACCTCTCCCTTTCCAATGGTCTCCTTTACTTCTTTATACGATGACAGCGATCTTCTCTTTTATCAGACTCATGAAATTGATTCTAGGCCTTAGGCCTTTTCATTTTTACTGAACATAAATTATTTACCATCCCTTAAACACGTGATCAATAAGTAACAAGCAATCCTCAAAGAAATAACTCCTATTATCACTTACCCTGAAAGAATAATTTAAATTCTACCGGAAGTAGGAACCCTGAGGGGAAATAGAAAATCCGCACCGGATGTGAGCGACGCACCGTTCGTTACAGGCATAAAATATGTTTGACGTATGAATTTACCGGGAAAATTATTATGAAGTTTGTTATTGAGAATAACTGCTTGATTTTTGATATTTTATCTAGGCTTTATTTTTCTACATCTACACTAATATTATAAAGAGGAAAGATTTGTTTGTTTGTTTAAATTGAATAGGCTCCGAAATTACTACACCGATTTGAAAAATTCTTTCACCATTAGAATCCTACATTATCCCTGATGAACATAAGCTATAATTTATCTAAAATAAAGTTTTCCCGAGGGAACGCGGGTAACAACGCGGTGGACAGCTATTTAATAATAATTATGGTGGTTATTTATTATTATTAATAGCTAGTGATGTCCCACTGCAGGGCAAACGCCTCCCTTCTTTTTCCACTTCTCTCTATTGTGAGCTAATGTGGTCCAATCAGGAGAGTGATAGTTGAGTTCATCAATAATCATAAATTTTTGAACGTACACGAACGAAGCTTCTCTCCACAATCGTTCCCTCACTACTCAAAATCAAAATCAAAATCAAAATCAAAAATCATTTATTCAGTAGGACCACAGGGATCACTTAGAATAGTCTTAAAACTAATTTTACTCCTGTTCTTTCGCGACCAATACCGTGAAGAATCAGGGCAACAAACACGGTCTGGGGCCTATCATTTTTTTAGGTGATCCATGGATCCATTGAGTTGGAGCAAGTCCCAAGCTTTTTTGTCATCCAAATAATCAGATATCTTATAATAGGCTTTTTTACAGAGATGACGTTTAATTGTATTTTTAAATTTAGTGATTGATAAATTTTGCAATTCGCTTGGGACTTTGTTATAAAAGCTTACACATTGCCCTTTAAATGATTTCATAATTTTATCTAATCTAGTAGTGGGAACAGCGAGTTTATCCTTATTTCTAGTGTTTACATCATGATTATCGCTTTTTTTCTTAAATGATTCAATATTTTTACGAACATACATCAGATTTTCATATATGTACTGACAGGGTACTGTCAGTATGAATATATCTTTAAATTTATTTCTAAGCGAATCTCTGGGACCCATATTGTAAATTGCTCGAACAGCCCTCTTCTGCAACACAAACACGGTGTTAATGTCTGCAGCAGTCCCCCACAATAAAATGCCGTAAGACATAATGCTGTGAAAGTAGCTGAAATAGACTAATCTGGCAGTATCTACGTCCGTGTAATGACGTATCTTTTTAACTGCGTATGCTGCAGAAGCAAGTCTCTTCGACAATCCATCTATGTGTGGGCCCCATTGTAGCTTACTATCTAAGGTTATGCCTAAAAATGTAGTGGTGTCCACAAGATCTATCTGTTCATTTTTTATTATTACATTGGTTTTTATTGGTTTTACATTTGGTAGTATGAAGCGAATACATTTAGTTTTCTTCTCGTTTAATAATAAATTATTAACATTGAACCAATTTACAACCTTAGAGATTGCATTGTTCACTTCGTCAAAGTTAACCTGTTTACGTTTCAACTTAAATATAAGTGAAGTGTCATCTGCAAACAGGACAATCTCGTGGTTGTCTTTTACAAGTTTTGGTAGGTCATTAATGTAAATTAAAAAAAGGAATGGACCTAATATTGATCCTTGTGGTACACCCATTGTCACCACTGACCCCGGAGAACGCTTCCCATTTACGTCAACTCTTTGTATTCTGTCACATAAGTAGGAAGTGAAAAGGTTGAGAGCAACACCCCTAACACCATAGTGGTAGAGTTTCCTAATTAATGTTTCATGATGTACACAATCAAATGCTTTAGATAAATCACAAAAAATACCAAGCGCATCATGAGAGTCTTCCCAAGAATTAAAAATATGAGATATTAGATCAACACCGGCATCAGTTGTTGATCGTCCCCTTGTAAATCCAAATTGTTTGTTGTCAAGTAAGTTGTTAATATTAAAATGTCTTTGTAATTGAATAAGTATAAGTTTCTCAAAGATTTTACTAAAAGTTGGTAAAACTGATATTGGTCGAAAATTGCTAGGGTCAGAGTGAGTACCAGATTTAAAAAGAGGCGATATTTTACTATATTTCATCAGATCAGGAAACACACCACTATCAATACATTTGTTAAATATGAGAGCTAGTTCAGGTGCAATGATGTTAATCAATGGTTTTACGACGCTAACGGAAATTCCCCAGAGGTCTGTGGTTTTTTTTACATTAATGAGATTGAAAGCTTTGATGATGTCTTTATAATCCACATAATCGAAGGAGAATTTGATGTTACATTCAGGTATGTTATCTTTTAGAAATGACTCTGCGATTATGTGGGAAGAGTTCAAACATTTTGTAGTAGAGACTGGAATGTCAGTAAAAAAAGTTTCGAATGCCTTGGCTACGGCATCGTCTTGGTTTACGATGGAATCACCAATTTTAAGTTTGTAGGTATTATGAACCTTAACATTTCCAGTCTCACTATTAATAATATTCCAAGTAGCTTTTATTTTATTTTGACTATTTTTAATTTTATTGCCTATATGCAGTGATTTAGCTGTGCGACACACATTTTTGAAAACTTTTGAATATCTTCTAACTCTTTCCTTAAACTCTTCACTAAAATTATATTGTTTTTCGCTATAAAGTTCATACAATTTTTGTCTGCTTTTATGGATCCCCGCTGTTGCCCACTCACAAAAGTTTGAACCTTCAGTAACCATAATCGATTTAGATGTATATATTGAGTTAAATTGGTAGGTAAATTCATTAAAAAATTTATTGTACAAGTAATTTGGGTTATCATTGTCATAAAATAGGTTTTCTAGTCTGGTTGCTAATTTTGATTTAAACTTTTCCAATCGATTATTGGTCATTGGTACATAAGTAATTTTTCTCCTTACATTTTGCTTTATTTGATTTTGAATTTTAATTAATTGACCAAGATGGTCGGATTTAAACTTACTTACTAAACTTTTATCAATTATTTTAACATTTGTAAAAATATTATCTATACATGTGGCAGAAGTAGCTGTAATTCTTGTAGGTTCCATAAATGAAGGTTCAAGGTTAAATGACTTAAATAAACTAGTTAATCTGGTATTATAAGAGTTATTTTCTAACAGGTTTACATTAAAATCGCCACATACTAGGATTTGTTTCTTACATTTGGTTATTTTAAACAGAATTTCTTCCATAACTTTTTCAAAAGTATTAAATGTAGCGGATGGTGGGCTATAGGCGCTTATAACAATTAATTGCTCCAACTCTACGCACGCGATTTCAATGTGTCTTTCTACAGAGTGGTGGACAATATCTTTGCGTTCTTTAAATTTAAAACTCTTGTTTAATAATATTAGTGAGCCACCTCGAATAAAATGAACTCTGCAGAAAGCACTACCAACCTGGTGATCACTGAAATTAAACATAAGCTCATGACTTTTCAGCCAATGTTCTGTAATACATACAATGTCAATATTATTTGAGGTCATGTACAAGTCCAGTTCTAATTCTTTACCGCGTAAACCTTCAAAATTTTGATGCACCAAGTTAGTAAGATTTACATTTGATTTTTTATTTTGACTCTCTATTTTATTATTATTATTTGACTTTATTGCAATGCTAGAGGTTCTCTCTATTGTCTTAAGATTTAATTTAAATGGCTTGGATAAACTTCCAAAGCCATGTTAGGCATGTCAGTTTTCTGCTCAATAGAAGCAGATTGAATAGCCAAGTTTTTGGCTGTTATACTAAAATAATAAGATAGCGAAACAGCTACCTGTCGTTGGTCAAAATGGGATAGGTAATAGCTACCTTTGGTCAAATAATAATTTTTACTAACAATATTGTTAGAGTCAATTACATGTATTAAATTATTATTGCATGATATTGTATGCAAAGTCATATTTAACCTATATCTAAGTTCGTTTTCTGCTTGTGGCAAGCTGTTGCTGTAGGGGAATGTAAACATTACAATTTTATTTACATTTAATGTACACAGTGTCTCAAAATATTTTATTAATTCAACTTTATTTACATTTCCCCTATTCCCAACCCAAATTACTATGTTGGAGCTATTATTGAATTTATTTTTAGTTATTAAACGCATGATATCATGTAGATTTGACCCGGGCAAGCAATTATTTAAAACCGAGTGTCCCATTCTTATATTTAAGAGCTGGCCCATATTTTTTCCTATTTCATCGCTGTACATGATAGTTTGTTGTGTATTTTTGCACAACTTAGGTGAACTGACACTCAGCGGGGAGGCTGACTCGGTGACACTCACTGGTTCTGGAGTCGCAGGGCGTTGGCAGCCACAAGAGTGGTTGGCCACAAATGAATCATAGCGGTCTTTGTTGCTATGTGAAAGTTGGAGTAGCTCATCCATGGCCAGTGAGTACTCCCGCATCGCCTCCTGGGACTTTTCATAGCGAGTAGTGATGGATCTCAAAGATGCCTCAACGCTGGCCAGTTCACTTTGAAGATGTTGAATGTCAGATTCATACTGAATTTTATTATTTTCTAATTGCAATGTGCACATTTGCAAGTTATCCAATATTTCTATTTTATTTGTTTTATTTCTAATCTTATGAACTACACATTTTTGATTTTTAAGCATTCTCTTAGTTTTAGTAATAAATTTGTTGATTTTAACATATTTTTTAAGTTTATTATTGCTCAGTGTATTTCTAGTGCATGCTGCAGAAGCCCTTACTGAGTCATCATTGGTCAAGTCAATTATTACAGCCTGAGTACCACAGCATGCACCAGAAATTTGGCCTTGAACCCTATCAGCCGATACTAGCTCTTCGAATAAAGTTTGGGTTTTCAGTGTGGCAGAGCACTGTGCGGCCTCTTCCAGCTGTGTGATATGTTGGTGGGCATCACACAACTCCTTCTCTAGGGTAGAAGTTCTCTTCAGAGCCTGTTCGTACTCAATACCACACTGGTCGAACCCCTCAATAACTAAATGAAGTTTGTCCCGTTCATCAATAACACAAGTTAGTTGTGAGTGTAACACCGATAGCTCACTTTTTAGTTTTTTATTATTGTCTAACTGAGGATCCTGACTCCTTTTTATTTGGTCTTCACTTGGTCAACCAGTTGTCTCCATCGGTTGCGTTCCATTGTTTTGTGTAGTGCGGCACTGACAGACATGTCCGAATCTATTTATTTATTTATTTATTTGTTATGGCACACAAAACAGAAGACAATCACAGATTAACAATATATAAGTAATACAAATTAAAGACCTAAATTGAATTCCAAAGCATGTGTACACAGCATGAATTAAATACAAAGCAGTTCTGTGTAATAAGACAAGGATTCTAGAGTTAGAGAAAAAAAAAACGAAAACAAATTAAATTAATACATAAGCTAAGGGCTCGAAGAAAACAAAAACTACTCAATGTTAAATAAGCTCTCCCTATTGAGAGCAGCTATGACATCTTTTTTAAAACTGTACAATTTTTTATTAAATATATCAATGTTATCGCTATTGTTTACTAGCAAATCATTATATAGACGACACATTCTGACAATCGGATTATAATATGACGTGTTGTTAGCGTAGACCTTTAGGGCAAAAGTATTCTGAAAGGGATGGCGAGATCTTGGTTTTGTGTTAAAGTTGATGGAAGCTAATAAGCTAGGGGAAACAGTTATGGAGTGTATGATCTTAAAAAGAATGATCAAGTCGAGGTATTGGCGACGAGTTTCAAGTGACATAATCTTAAATCTGTTTAATTTCTCCACATAAGTTAGGGTACTTCGGCGCAAGCCACTTCTGTAGCACATAATATTCAGAAATTTCTTCTGCAATCTTTCGATGCGATCGGTATGCACTTGGTAGAAAGGAGACCAAATTGAGGAGTTATACTCTAAAATGCTACGAACTAGTGAGAAGTAGAGGCAAGTCAGACTATTCAGGTGTTTAAAGTCTTGAGTGGATCTGGCTATGAAACCCAGAAGCTTTGAACATCTAGCTATGATGTAGTCGTAATGTGCATGAAATGTGAGCTCCTCGTCGAAAATAACTCCAAGGTCTTTTGCAGAGGATTTACGTTCCAAAATATGATTTTCAAGACTGTAATTCTCCAAGATTTTATGTTTCTTTTTTGTAAAAGTGACAACGAAGCATTTTTTAATGTTAAGAGTCATGTAGTTACCGAGACACCAGTCATGCACGGCATTCAGGTCTTCCTGGAGAGATACAGAATCATTCACGCAGGTGATTGTAGAGTAAACCTTCAGGTCATCCGCATAAAGTAAACAGGGGTTCTTGAGTTTGTCGACGAGATCATTTATAAATGTTATAAAAAACAAAGGTCCAAGATGTGAACCCTGTGGAACTCCAGACGTGACCGTGACTGGTGATGAAGTAAACCCCTTAATAGCCACAAGTTGACTCCGCCTGTAAAGATATGATTCTATCCATCGCAACAAGCTGCCATGAATTCCGCATGAAGCAAGTTTGGCGCACAATGCATAGTGGTTTACTTTATCAAAGGCTTTGGAAAAGTCTGTATAAATAACATCAACCTGTAAACTCTTATCAAAAGCGTTACAGAGAAAGTTTTTGTATTCTAAGAGGTTGGAGTTTGTTGATTTGCCTTTAACAAAGCCGTGCTGGTGTGGAGACAGTAATGGCTCGATATGATTGTAAAGTGTGTCATACACTAGTGACTCGAAGAGTTTGCCAAAGCAGGACAGTATACTAATCGGACGGTAGTTTTCGCAACACGATTTATCCCCGGACTTAAAAATTGGAACTATGTGCGCAGTTTTCCAAGTACTTGGAAAAACTCCAGCGTGTAGTGATGCATTAAATAAAATACAAAGAGGGATGCAAAGTTGCTTAGCACATTTTTTAATAAAAAAAGGGGGGATTCCATCTGGACCAGAACCCTTATTAGAGTCAAGACGAGCAATTTTACGTAGTACCTCTTTTTCTGTGATATGCATACTACTGATGATATCTCTACGGTTGTCAGGCATGTCAGGAAGGTTTAGTCCAGGTACAGGTTTTTCGTAGACCGAGCAGAAGTAATTGGAGAAAAGCTCGCAGATTTCTTTGCTATCAGATGATACAAGATTACCATATTTAAGTGTTTTAGGGATGTTGTTTGAAGATTTTTTGTCGTTAATGAAGCACCAAAAGCTTTTAATGTTGTTGTCTAAAGAGGATTCAACAGAGGACACAAACATTTTGTAATCGTTATCCATGAGCTTTTTGCACCTTTGACGGAGCAAAGAAAACGCATCGTAATCACGAGGGTTATTATACATTCTAAAACGGCGATGAAATTTTAACTTCTCCTCTAACCTACGTTTGAGGGCGGGTGAAAACCAACGAGGATATATGTGAGTATCATCTCTAGTTAGTGGAGTATTCTTATGAATTATACTTTTGAGTTTATCATAAAATATTGTAACCATGTCATCGATGCTTACTGCGGACGGTAAAATAGTATGCCAATCAACAGCTTCTAGATCTTTACAAGTGTCAGAAAACCTACACTTACGGTAGTTAAGGCGTCGCTGATTCTTACTTTTAAACAAGGAATTCTGAAGGGGGGCTGTAACATTCAGAGTAAGAGGAGGATGATGATTATCTTTGCGACTCATAGGATCAGCATCACTGACATTAATGGTATTCAAAGTTGAAAGAATAAGGTCCAGGCAACGATCATTTTTATTTGGTACATTATTAAACTGAAAGAGATTACAAAGTGACAAAGAGTCTATGAGGAGAGTAGCCCTACGGCCAGTATAATTATTAGGGGTCATATAATGGGAGCCAGGAGTAGGTGACCAATCTATACTGGGAGAGTTGAAATCGCCTAAGCATAAGAATTCATCAGTATTACAGGAGTTGAGAATAATATTCTGCATATTTGAGTAAAACTTTTCCACATCAGCCATAGGTAAGTCAGGGGGGAGATAACACAAACAAATATTAAGTTTCATGTTAATCATAGAGTTTGGGAGAACAGTGATCCATAGTTCCTCTACTTCACTGTCCCAGGAGTCCTGGCGGATGAAGCTTATCTCTTTCTTTACAGCTATCAAAATGCCTCCGCCCTCAGTCTTTATACTACAGGATTCAGATCTATCGCGCCTTATAACGTTATAGCGATTGTCAAAAAGTTCGCCATCGAATATACCATCATTCAGATTTGTTTCAGTTAT
This sequence comes from Epirrhoe alternata, assembly GCA_963565295.1. Lineage (NCBI taxonomy): Eukaryota > Metazoa > Arthropoda > Insecta > Lepidoptera > Geometridae > Epirrhoe > Epirrhoe alternata. Next base: position 972,891 of record OY751381.1, on the reverse strand, counting down.
GCAAAAGATGTCATAGTCACTATTAAGTACGTTCTGATAAAATTGTTTAATTTTAGTACGAATGCGATTAACGTTTTGATAGAAGATTAACATTTTAAATATAAAAAAATAACACTAAAGTATTTTGACACATAAAGGGGAAACTAACTACAAATCAATTCAATACCTACAGTGTGACAAATGTGAATATTACGAAAGTTTGTTTAAGCAATCAATACTTTTTATAAGGACGCAGTCCGCATCATCGGACTTTCGCATGTACACTCGACCATATTTAACCCACACATATTTAAACTTTTTCACTTTGGCTGCATTTCTTGCCGCTGCATGTAGAGCCTTGCACTCCGGAGATAAATGTTCATTAATGTATATCGGACGTCTCTCTACAGGAAGTCCAAGATTTGTTGTATTCAAAGGCATGTCCTTGTGTGCTCGATTGTACCGATGACATGCAGAGAGTACGTCGTCCCGCAGGCGAGGGTTAACCAGCGATACAAGAATGTTACGCGGGCGGTTAGATGAGTTGTTCATTTTGGCAACTCTGCGACAGTTATATATCTGGTCTTCGTTAATATTTAGGCCTAGTGTCTTGCACAGATTACGAAACAAAATCGTACAGTTCTCATTTCGGCTCTCAGGAACGGCTTGGATCTCCAGATTTTTATTGCGTGACATTTTTTCAATTGCTGATAATCGATTATTAAGTATACTCAACTCCTTTCGCACCTGTGTGTTTTCCGCTTCAAGTTCTTTGATGCATAATGTTTTTTTATCAAGCTCTTGTTTTAGAGAGGCTTGTTCATCGGACATGAATTTTGTCGTCAAGGAAAAATCATCCTTAAGGTGTTGTATTACTGAATCAATTTCCGCGCGAACCATTTTCTTGACATCCTCTTTTAGAGCCGCACGAAAATTGTCCATAAAATTAGACAGATAAGCACTGAGCTTTTGATCTAATTTTTGTTCCATGAGTGAGCCAATCTTGTCCATTGTAACCTGATTGTTATCTTCCTGAGACAAAAATGGCGACACGTCGATGGCTTCGCATGACATGTCTATAGATTCATGCACTGGTGGCACATGAGGACGAACAGGAGTGTTAACATTCGACTTATTACGCCTTGTTGCCTTGGTACACGATGGGCAAGGCCAATTTCTTTTGAAGTCAATCGGTAGCGCAGCAAATTGCTCTTTATTTATGTTCAGACACTCAGCATGATACAAACAGTGGCATTGATTGCACTCCAGAAACCTGTCCTCCCTACTGAGTTTATTATTGCAAGCAAGACACTTCATCTTGTAGCGGCGCTGCGTCCTTACGTTGAAAAAAAATAAAATCAAAAAAGATGAAGAGCTTTCGTTGAGATGCGAGTTCAAGTCAGTGCAAATACAAAAAGGTGCAAAAAGTTTTGCAAGCTCGTAGGGTCGCGAACCTGACCCGTCGCTGTGACACTATTAGAGTTGGTCGTTGAGACAACTGAGCTAACGGAGCGCTGACAGTTGAGTTGAAATAGTCCATCCAATTGTTAGTAGCACGTTCTACTTTTGTGCGCATGAGTCGTTCGTAACATAGGTGATAGTTGCACTTTTGAACTGCCCTCAAATTGTAGTTATTGAGCAAATAAATCACTCACAGTATTTGATGATTTTCTTGATTGATCCGCAAACATGATGATATTGCACAATAATTGTATGTCAGTGAACTAATATGCATGAGCCTCGTTGAATGGTGTAAGTTTTATAATAGTTCTGACACTAAAAACATTTATTTGACTAAAATTTTTACGGAGCAAAGTTACACAGAGACTGCTTTGGTAGCGGCCGAACGTCGAATGTCGAATCCTCCGCTATCTGGTCTGACCATCGTTTTGGACTTCTGCCTCTGGGTCTTTTGCCCTCAATTTTTCCAGTTACCATCAGGCGTTCCAAGTTGTTGGTTCCTCTGCGTGCAACGTGGCTAAAGTACCGCACTATTCGTTGCATCATAGCTTAAATGAGTTTATAAGCCTAAAAATGTAAAAGAAACCACATCTTATCTAGCTCCACAGTAATGGCCGTACCTTTTATGTACCGTGGATAAAGCTGATTAAGCTGTTGGTTTATTTGTTGACTGTTCCATCTTAAACAATCCAACACTACACAACTACCTTAGACATAATGCCCTTAATGACCTTATGTATACTATTTTGGATATGCCTCTGACTATCCTCTTAAACTCTTGACTCCCTATAGATCTGAAGGAATGTTATCGTTTTCTGCCATGCATTTGGGTTGCAGTCTTGACAGTTTCTAACCTAATATTACAAGTATTGCTAACCCATTTTCATACTCATATCATGAACCTAACCAGACAAGTTTAGACTGAATAGTTCCTTATAAAACACAAAGGAAGTAAGTACCCTCGTTCTCTGCAAACAGGTCGGGCTATGCAGATATCATATGCGTCCTCACGCCGCGATATACTGAGACAGCTTTATGCAGAGCTCATAGAGAAGGTGCCAGATGAGACAATATTTTTATTACTTTTAGACTTTCTATCGGCCGATAGTTGAGACGGAACATACTTCGGCTTACTTCTCCATACTCATTACGAGCCGAAGTATGTTCCGTCTCAACTATCGGCCGATAGAAAGTCTGCAGTCTGCGAGGAGGCTTCTATAACTACTATTTTTACAGAAGCGCTCGTGGCGTAGCTTGCTAATCGTGCTTGAATCGTCGAAGTTAGGCAACGTTCCGAGCGGTCAGTAAAAGGATGGTGACCGTTTTATGGCATAGTCAACTAAGCGCTTCCGTGCTTTGGAATTACCGCGCCCGCGCCTTGCGGTTCAAAACTACAATTTTGTGACGGTTAGTGGCGGTTAGGTGCGTACAATGACAAGCGGTTGCATAAAGTAAGTTCGTATGAGTCAGTGGCCAACTCTGGTGACGGAGTTTTTAGGCCGCCTTAAGGCCTCCGTCATGGCTTAAAAATTTAAATAGCCGGACCGACAATTTAACGTGCCCTCTGAAGCACGGAAGCGCTCAGATGAAAATGCCACTGACGGTCACCCATCCACTTACAGACCGTTTAGAACGTTAATTAACTTCGACGATCTATCAAGAACGACTAAGCAAGCACGACCACAAGCGGTTCATACTATAACTGGAAAAGCGGCCGGCCACGCGGCTTGCCGCCCTGCGGTTAAACCACTAGTGCATAAGAGCGCTTAGAGGTATAAGTTAATCTTAGTGTAAGTAACGTAGGTAAGTTATTTGATGTCCCGCTTCTGTATAAACTCTTTGTCAGCACTTTCTTCCCGGTATCATATTTCGCGAGCGATTGTCCGGGATTAGCAGTCCCAGCCAGTTCCACGCTATTGTAAAAACTAAACCGGAAGTGGTTAAATGTTTATAATGTTTAAGTTTTATAATATATTTTTACCATGACCACCTTCTCTACTTCTTTTTCTCTTATCATTAGTTCTCTCCCTTTCTGCATTTTTTTTACTGTAGAATAGAGTCAAATTTCATTTGACTGAAATAATAGTGTATAAAGTGCTTTTTCATAAACTCAAATATCATTTTTACTCTTCTCCACGTAGTAACGACACTGGTCTGGTTATTTGTTTAATATTAAATCCACGGCAAAAAACCTTAATTTATTTAGTTATCCATCCCTTAGAGTATAAATTAATAAGCTCCAAAGCCAATAAAAATCGTGATATATAAAACAAACATACAAACTTACTTAAGTTTATATAAATAAAACGATGCAAATCTGCAACAGCGCACAAGCCATGATTCATTTGACCCCAGGATAAAGCTAATTGTGTGTGCATTAAAGAAATTACAAATAAATAAGTGGACGCCCACTCGGCTTCACGTGTGGTCAAGCTGTTTGCGAAACTCGTAAAGTCTGTGTAGTACTGGAAGCTATAAAATTGTATTATAAATGAGTTTATAGCTTGGGTTTTTTTGAGAAAAAGCTGGCTTCGGAAGTGCAGATTGACATTTTGATTAGAAATTAATAAAGTCTGCCGTGGCGATTTGCTTATATAAATTTACTTGAAATTCACTCAAAAGTCTTATTAAACACTAGCTGTCCGTCGCGGTGTTACCCGCGATCCCTCGGGAAAACTTAAATTCCCCGGGATAAAATATAGCTTATGTTCATCGGGGATAATGTAGGATTCTATTGGTGAAAGAATTTTTCAAATCGGTCCAGTAGTTTTGGAGCCTATTTATTTCAAACAAACAAACATGCAAAAAAACAAACAAACAAATCTTTCCTCTTTATACTATTAGTATTTAGTATAGATATACTAAAGCATAGCACTAGTTTCAGTGCTTTTTGAGGTACTGCCCAATTTGCCAATCCTTTCTGCTTTAATCTGATCTATGCTGATAATTTAGTTTCGCTCCGCTTGTCGTGCACAACAATACTTATAAATACTTAAAGCTTATCCATTTATCACACACTTCTCAATATGGCGGACGAATCGCTTCGAAAGACGTCAACAAGCGCACGCGCAACTCGAGCTTTTGTTTTATTGAATACAATAAGCTCAAGGTTTTGTATAAATAAGAAATTATTTAAAAGTAATCGTTTATTTAAGATGGTTATGAGGCCTGGACACTAACCATGAAGGAGGAGAACCAGCTGCTGTAGCAGAGAGGAAAGTTCTTCGGAAAATCTTGGGTCCTGTAAGGAGAGCGGATGGCAGCTTGAGAGCCCGAAAAAACGACGAAATTGAAGAACTAGTGGTTGAGCCTCACATCATTGGACAATATACTTAACTATACTTTAAATAAGACTTTTTTTGGAAATAAATATATATTATTATTATTATATAAATCACATCGACTCCGTTGGCTTGGTCACGTTCTGTGTATAGGGGACGAGCGAAGTGCCAAGAGAGCGTTACTGTCCGGTCGGTCGTAGGCAGGTTGTCGCCCCAAGTACCGATGGAGTGATCGGACGGAAGCTGATCTGCGGGACCTACAATCTGACAATTGGCAGGAAACTGCGTTGGACAGAAAAAGCGGCGAGTTCTCGTATCGGAGGCCAAGACTCACTTTGGGTCACTAGTTTATTTATGAGAAAGAAAGTTTATTTTACCTATCAATGCAATACAAGCTCATCCAAAACTTCTCTACAACTTGAATTATTAGGGAATAAATAATATTGCTGAACATCATCTGGCCCTAAAGTAAGCAGAGCTTGTATTACGAGTATACGTTTATCAACCAAGTCATTTAAGACTGATTTATAATATGTATACGTATCTTGTAAATAAATACCTATATACAATACCAAAGGTTGCCTGGATGAGATCGCTTTTAGCGATAAGGCCGCCCATTGTAATTGTTTTTTGTGCCTTTTTTTTGTAAATGTTTATTTTATGTTTTAGAATAAATATTATTGTATTGTACAATACATAGAAAACACCATAATCCTCCATAAGAGACCTATCTAACATAAGAGTTTTATAAGACAAAAACACAATGGAGTATAATGGTAAAAGCAAAGTTACTTTTTGTGTATTTATAGCTCGCATCAAAAGCTCTTCATTCTGTTTCAACCCCCTCAAAGTTTTTTACGACTTGCCTTGACATAGAACAGATGTTCTAAACAAATAATGCATTAAGTGGCATACAGAATACAGGCCTTTAAATCATTTTTTACATGTAAAAATATCTTGGAATATTTTAACCTTCGTCAATGAGCTGTGATGGTATAGTGGGGTTCAAACTTTCAACCCTAGTTTATTTCGTTGAATCAATCTATAACCATATTGAGTGGAGACCGCGACTCGGCAAACGTAGTGTAGGACGCCCGACCAGGTGGAGTGACGATCTGCGAAAGGCTGCTGGCAGAAGCTGGATGCGTCGAGCTGAGGACAGGGCGCAATGGCGCTCATTAGGGGAGGCCTATGTCCAGCCGTGGACTGCTATAGGCTGACGATGATGATGATGATGAATCTATAACCATATGCCACTCTATTGATTTACCTGGTAAAGAAACTGTCGTTTTAAAATGTACGTATCATGAATGAATGAATGAAAATTCTTTATTGCACACCATTAACAACAAAAAACAAACAAAAGAACAACCAGATAAAAATGTACAATGAGCGGCCTTATCGCTAAGACGCGAGCTCTTCTAGGCAACCTATCTAGTATCATGATGATGCAATTAAGAATCTAATAGATCTCGAACTCTCTGAACTATGTTCTACTAGGCTAGATCCCAACGAGTTTCGACAAACATTTAAATTTCCAATTGTTTGTGAAAGATTTTTCTAAATTGGATAAGTAAGCCTCAAAAATTACCAAAATATCTAAAGATAAAGATAGTTTATTTGCTTAAACTTAAAGATAAAATGTACCTTGCATATCAGTTGTGTATGTGTGCAAGGATGTTATTACAATGGACCTGGGTATCGTTTAAGCAAGCTTCAAGAATGCAAGTATTAAAAGCACAAGTTTAAAAACATGTTTCTAACACGCTTACCCACTGACTCACTTCCGCAAGGTCGTGATTTGAAGATAACCAGACCAGTTTACTTTAAACACAGCCGGTTCTAAGTTATAAACAGCTCTTATTAACAGTATTGGTGATACACTCTTGCCTTGATATAATTTTCGTAGGAATCGAAAATTTTGACGACCTCTGTGGCGCAGTGGGTGAAAGCCCGCTTGGGACGCAGAAGGTTGCGGATTCGATCCCCGCGGCGGGATAAATGTTTGTATGATCTGCAAATATTTATCTCGCGTCTGGGTGTTTCTATGTATAATATGTATGTATTTACAAACAAAAAGTATATAAGTAGTATATCAGTTATCTGGTTCCCATAGTACAGGCTTTGCTTAGTTTGGGGCTAGATGATGCTGTGTGAAATGTCCAGCATTATTTATTTATTTATTCGATAAGACTTTTCATTTCTTAATGAAATACCTTTCGGCTTAACACTTTAAAATTACAAAATTATATTTTTGGTAGTTTGTTATCAGTAATTTATATTAGTAGGTTTAACAATCAGTTAAAATTCATTAGTTGCAATTTTTAATGTAAGATTACTAAAATATATTTTGAGAGAATTATGAAGGGCACAAGAGCACACTATCAAATAGATGCAAGGATTTTTTTAATGCTATTTTTTTCCTGTCCAAGTTTTTATTAGGTACGGTTGGATTTTAAAAATAGAAATACACTTCAAGTGAAATACTTACTTCATTTTTCAACTGAAATAAAACATTTTAAAAATTCCCGTTCTGCAATATAGCTATGTAGCTTTTAAAACTACAATTTTGCGAGTAAATTCAAGTCCAGAAAGCGAACAGTAAGTAGGTACTAAAAAGAACCTCCCAGGATGCTGTAGTGTAATGTAAAGTACCACAGTTTGTAAGTCGGCTAAACTTTGTAAGTAAACTTGCTGGTATAAATATCACGCGTTTAAGTTTGATATTTAAAACTGTGTTGAATTTCATGTAGTTTTATGGGTTGTTTTCTAAAGTTTGATACTGAAGTTTGCAGAGTAAACGTAGGTATCTTTCTCGGCACATATGTATCCAACAGTCTAATAGTCTTAGGCTTCCCCAAGGCTTCCCAGTTTCAGCCAGCAATTTGCTTTTCATAAATTTTGGTCTGTAAGTGGATGGGTGACCGCCAGTGGCATTTTCATCTGAGCGCTGGGCGGAGGGCACTTAAATTGTCGGCCCCGGCTATTTTAGTCGTCAAGCCATGACGGAAGCCTTAAGGCGGCCTAAAAACTCCGTCACCAGAGTTGGCCACTGACTCATACCAACTTAATTTTTTTATAAAGTTTGCGCTTTAATAAAAATCTGATTTATAAAATTTGGTCTCAATAGGTTTCTAGGTCGTTTTAGTGATTTTTCAACTAAAATTTTGAGTGTAAATGGGAATATTTCCCACCCAAATTTTGTTGGAAAACACTAATAGTTTTGAATCGAGGACCGCGGACGATCCGCAATGCGCTGCATACTTCGCCAACTCAGAACCGAATAACTCCAGTTGGTCCAAAAGTTGTTTTACTAAACACTTAGCTTCAAGCGCCAGCTTCAATATACGTTCTATGTATCACTTAAATTTAAGCGCTTAAGTTAGGAATTGTAATAAACTTCTAACTAACATTTTCTATACGTGTATTGAATTTAAATTATAGGCCATAAGGTAAATTACCCAGTCATGATTTTTTCGTTTTTTGTGAAGTGTAGGTATTTTGTTTAGTATAAATATTAAAATTAACATAATTAATAAAATTTTGAATTACCTATTTAATATTTTCACTAAATAACTGTAACAAAATAATTTGCCAAATGGTGTTTTAATTTAACATTTATTTAATAAATGGGTACTCAGGTAAGACCTAAATTTTTTTTCTATGGTTTAAAAAAATATAAATTTTTCTTTTAGAACACAGTTCAAACTCCCTTTTCTTATTCGTCTCTTAGTTCATAAAATGATTAATCAGTTGTTTATTAAAATATTTAATTCAATAACCCATCATAAGATTTTTGCAGGTAACCAGCAGCTCATGAACACAAAAGTTCAATCCAATTTACTTTAACGTAACCAACAATCATAGAAAAAGGTAGACTGATCCTGACCCACTTTCTACCTATTTAGTGTAAGTAACCATAACAAATAAGTGAATCGTCTGAAGTGGCCACAAAACTTGCCGTAAAAGGATCCTAGAAGTAAACATGCTGGATATTCCGCGCACAGGCCCATCTCCCAAGCCCATCCGATTTATCGGACGCTAAAAATATAAAATTTTACTCCGCAACATAAATAGGAACGATTTTACCGTCGGACGCGTCTACCTTGTTTTACGAGCGCAGTATCGGGCGAATATCTTTCGCTAATTTTGAAATGTGGCGAAATAAGACTCTACTGAAAACGCCCTCAAGAAATTATTTATTGCTGCTTGAAGCAGCTTTCAGACTTTTACTAGCGTTTGATATAGATTTTATTGAATTACTGTATTTTAAAATGAATATTTTGGATTATAGGGTTGTTTATGCGGTTGTCGATATTGAAATATGGTGACGGGTTGTAGGTGATAAGGTATCGATGTTTATTGAATGCGTAAATAATTTATGGACAACAAATCCAGGACTGTGAAATATTATGCTCACTTACTAAAAATTAATGTTTATCCACTGAGCTGTTATTCATTTTTGTTTTAATAACGGGACGAGATCGCGTATAGGTTTTGGATAATATCTTACCTCGACGTTTCGATCGGGTTGCACCGATCGTGGTCACGAGGGATCGAAACGTCGAGGTAAGATAATAGTTCGAAACTAAGCTACTACAATATGTACATAAAATTACAAAATACAATAGAATCAGTCAAGTTATCTAAGGATCGTCGTAAAAACGATCTATAGATAGCTCAACTGATCCAGGTCACTGCCAGTCGGAAGCGTCCCCAAAACACTGGCGGCGTTGCCACGCTGAATGGCAATGCTGATTCTTTGGGCCAAAAATTCGCCAGCTCTTGAATCACGCGACGCTTCGACCAGACGCCCTGAAAGATTTTTGAAGACGCGATGGGCCCCGGAACCCCACGGACCCAGGGTCTCGACCCCAAATGGTTCAAATATATAAACCCGATCAAGATTTATATATTTGCGCCTTTTGAGATCCTCAGCTGAATCTGCCGCCGTGCATTGAAATAGGCCATTGTCTAGGTAGACCTACATCTTACTCATACAAAATGGTTGCATTGTAATTTAGTCATCAACATCAACATTATTAACATACAAATGAATACACTCATCTTTACTATTTTAAATTATTTTATTTCGACAAGAATGTGCGAGCCTTGTTTCCATTCCGTTTTATCTTAGACAAAATTAAGTTAACTAAAATATTACTTAAGTTACTAAACAAAAAACAAAAAAAAACAGGGTCACGACTGTATCCCCGAGGCGCGGCAGACATTCTCTCAGATCTTTTATATTCCAGATCCTTTGAAGATGTCTAAGGGGGTAGTCAGATGCATGTACAAATACACATCTTGCAGAAGTTAGTATTCCATACGTGACAGGTTGCAGGATTAAGTTACTAGTTTAATTATTATTTATATAAACTCCTTTTTACTAGAAAATGTGTGTGCCCTCTTAGTCCTAAGGTCGGGCGCTGATAATTGCGAAACAGTTTTTACTACTGCAATTCTCAGCGTTCACTTCTAATTAAGTACACATTGTCAAAATCATTTCATTTCATTATCATCTCTAATTTAGGACACATAAAAAAAAAAACACGAATGAAAATAATCATATTTAAAAAAAGTTAAAAATCATGTTCGTTTTAAAACTAAACTTTTAATCAAATTTCTTCCGCCAGCTACATTGATAAACATCGGATACTCCATTGTATGGAATCACTGATCCAAAGGCGACCCAATTTTTTTGTCCCAAAATAAGATCAATATTGTAACCGATACTCTTGTATTTAACGGTTAGAAGTAGATTGTACAGTTGCCAACAGAAGTTCACGGTTGATTTATTCTTATAATAAGCCTAATTATAAAATGAAGACTCAGTGGTTTAAAAATGAAACATGATCTTCCTGCACAGAGTAAGTAGAAGCTTTTTACTGTTTACTACTCTTAGAATGAATGTCCAGAGTAGTATTTGTAGTTCAAAAACGCGGGGAAAAATATATTTTAGAACATAATTAACTTTATCAATGGTGATATTTTGGAAATGAGTCAGGTATTTTGAAACAGTTTTCTAGCGTATTGTATGAAAAATACTTGAGAATGAAAGCTGAAAAAATAAATATTAGCATTATAGCAAGAGGCGTTATCTGCCTAAAACTAAAACGAGGCATACCGACGACTATTTGTGTGTACCATATAACTTTTTATTATGTTAGCTTGGTTTACAAAGCACATTATTAACTTGGGAAGTGCATGTAAACTGCGCTTAAGCAAAGGGTAAAAACAGCTTGGCTTTTTGTATTTATAGTCGCTGTACTTGCGGACCGTTTTTCAGTAATTTATGTAAACCGTATACAGCTGATACGGGCTCCCTTTTTAGGCGCGTTGTGTGCAACTGTACGGATCACCAATGCTGATTTTCAAAGATTTGTCATTGTAATAACGCGGTTATTTTTTAGGAAATACACGCAAAAGGAACGAGCTTCCGCATAATTTAAATGAACTAAAATACAGCAAAAAACTATGGTGCCATTTTTTTTTAATAATTTAATATTGACTTTTGTGGCTGCCTGTACCGTTGTCATTATGTTGGAATGTTGAAACTGGAATAGATTTTGATTTTGTGTAGTGACATGCGTTCTGTTGTAGATTGGAATATTGCTTTGAATTTGTTAAAAAAATGCAAAGCTTAGAAATATATTAGAAATATTCAAACTAAAATACACGTAAAGACCAATATAAATGCAGGCTTGGTGGCATTTTTGATTCATCTTTTGATAGTTTTGGAGACTGTTAGTTTTTTGGTTTACTTATTTATTATCACAATTACACAACTCAAGTGACTTTTGTGGTGCAAAACAAAATTAAAAAAAAAAACAAAATTTTGAAAAATCTTATTTGTTTAGAAGCATGAGTCTGGGTGTTGCTATGTATACTATGTATGTATTTACAAACAAAAAGTATATAAGTAGTATATCAGTTATCTGGTTCCCATAGTACAAGCTTTGCTTAGTTTGGGGCTAGATGATGCTGTGTGAAAAAGTCCAGCATTATTATTATTATTTTGGGTAGACTTTTATCTGCTCGACCCATCAGGATCGGTGGTTTTTAGACAAACACGGGCCTAAGCCAAGTGCGTGTCATTTGGTCTCGTTGGTTGAGACCTAATAAGTGGTGTCAGCTCGTTGCTAGACAGGTCGGTTTGCAAAAATTTGCGCACAATTCTGCAAGTGTTTAAAATTACTGCTTTTTGCATAAGTGCAAACGTATGTTTTGGCAGGTCTAGCAGAGCAAGTGATTGAAATAGTTGATTAGGGATTACACCAGTTGAAGATAAAACTATTGGAATAATGGAGACTTTATCTAGTCTCCACATACGGATTATTTCGTTTTTGAGCTCTACATATTTAGACAGTTTTTCCGCGATAGTGTTTTGCAAGTTATGAGTGTTAGGGATGGCAATATCTATGAGAAGTGCTGTTTTACTGGTTTTGTCAATGAGTGTAATGTCCGGTCTATTGTAGTGAGTGGTTTAATCTGTAAGTATGGCTCTATCAAAGTATAGTTTGTGAGTTTGATTCTCCAGCACAGTGTCAGGGTTGTATTTGTAGTAGGGTGTTGGTCTTGCAGAGCTCTCTATGAGATTGTATTTGGCCGCTAGTCGTTGGTGTATTATGTTAGCTACCTGATCGTGCCTGAACTTGTAATCTGTTTGAGCGATCGATTTGCAAGCCCCTGTGATATGCTGAATTGTCTCGGATGAGCTGTTGCAGCGCCTACACAAGTCAGTAGTCAGATTGCGCGCTTTAATTATATGTCTTTGGTAATTGCGGGTTTCTATAACTTGATCTTGGATGGCTATCATGAACCCTTCAGTCTCAGGGAAGAGTTCACCTCGATGGAGCCATTCGTTCGACGCCTGCATGTCGACGGTGGATTGGCTCAAATCGTGGTGATGTCTCCTTATTATTATTATTATTATGAAAAAGTTCTCGTGTGTTGGAGATACGTAACGGTACGTTTCTGTTATTTTTACCTTAAATCACTTTACATTTAGTAAGTTAATAGCTTCTGCGCGCGGCTTCGCCCGCGTGGTTTCAACATTTTGAATAGCCTATATGCTATTCCAGGTCACTATCTACGACTATTCCAAGTTTCATCTAAATCGGTTCACTGGTTTAGGCGTGATTGATACACAAACATACAAACATCTAAATATCCAAACATACTCACAAACTTTCAGATTTATTATATTATTAGGGTTAGGATTAGGATTATTAAGATACATTTGTCTATGATTCTCAGTGTTAGCTGCGTACCGAAATATCAAAGCGCACCTGCCATATTTTATTTTTCCTATATATTTTTATCTCACTCCAGAGAATAGAAGGTATCGCTTACAATACGGACTCGGAATAACTATCATGAAACTTGATAGGGCCAATGTTATTTTTTTTCTGATATTGATACGATGACCAAAAGATGATGAGTGGAACGGGAGATCGAATGGTGCCTCGATATCAATTTTTATTTTTTAGCTTCCGCCCTTATTGCTTGTCAACGACATTTTTAATAGCTTTTTATGTTCTTCCAGGCTAAGATCTATATTTAATTGAAGGTTAAACAAACTTACCAAGTGAAGTTTGACCGTAATTATGCATCCTTGCATCCGAAGTGATTTATAATTTAGAATAATTCACCATGTAGTACACTTTTCAATGTACGGGGCAACGAGCACAATCTTCAGAGAATAAAAATGAAAAACAATTGACTTCATAGTGACACTTCCTGCCAGTGTCACTGGTGGCGCACTTCCTGTCGCTAGGTGGCGCGCTGCCTGCAACGAACTCTCATTCTTTTCAGAGAAATAATTTTGCAATGTTAGCCATAATGGGCAAAAAATTGCTATAAATAGCAATTGGGTAGGGTAGGGTAATTATTATAAATCACTTCGGATGCAAGGATGCATAATTACGGTCAAACTTCACTTGGTAAGTTTGTTTAACCTTCAATTATACATCCTTGCATCCTCGTGATTTATAATTTAGAATAATTCACCATGTAGGATGTTTAGAGTATATTGCAAAATTATAAATGTAACTAAGAAATAAGCTGTTTAAATTATAAAAAAAATGATAATTTAATACTTATTTTAAAAGTAGGCAATGTTACATTAATAGTATTGATAACCAACAATCATAGTAGGTAAGAGCCTGTGTCGCTTCTGCAAAGGCGGTCTCTTCACCTTGGATGACAGTGACTGATTATAAGATTTGACAAAATGTTAACCATTAGATACTTACTAGTACCTACATTTATTGTTAGGCCAACTGGTACATATTTAGGTAAATAATGACAAACCGATTAGCGTTGAGCTGCAAAGATAGGTGTGTGTGTGTGTGTGTAGAGTTAGGTATCTCTGTTCCCTTTACTCTTACTTACGGTGTATTTGGTCTATCGACTAGTGCAAATTCCAAAATAACACAGAGATAGATGTTTTAATGACGTCCCTAAGAACTTACCATTCCAAATTTAAAATGACCAACTTTTATTATTTTGATTAATGTCGTCTTGTTGACAATATGATTTCTAAAAGACTTGAAAGATAATAATTATGATTAATTTTAACCATATACTTTTATACAGTGTGGTATTTAACCCCGTTAGAAAACAACCTCAATATTGAAGTAGGTATCAAATACGATATCAGATCATAGCTACGTGGTCTGATAGAGAAAATAGGCACTAGTTTTAAAAAAGCGCAATGCTAAAATAAAACAGTGTATACTTCCTAAAATCGATTTATAGAATCTACTAATATTTTTACTAAAACTGAGATGAAATTAAGATGACATCTATCGTTTCTGGTTCTAGTTCTTGTCTTGTTGAACTTGTTCGTGATAATTATGTCACCCCTTGGGGTGACTTGCGATACATATGCGATACTGATATCGCCCTCACAGGGGGTAGCTCCTTCATCGTGGATGAAATACAATCTTGTTAAGGATTTAGATAATTCGGATTGACATTCAAGAAACTGAAGTAATGGACAACGAGTTGGTTCGTCCAGGATGGTTACACCATAATAAAATTCCAGTTGCATAATCCTTAGTTGACTATTTTTAATATGTACTTAAGGCAAACGATACGAATAGATTCATGTTAATCTCCAGTGGTTAACCTATCCTGGATGAGTGGAATGTCACGATTCTATTGACGTCTTGTTCATTTCAGTAGGTACCTTTATACCTTACAAACAGGATATTTCAGATATATGGTATAAATATGCAGTATATTATTATAAAGTCTGCCTTTCAAAATTCAAACCTATCGATGTGACATCTCTGTATAGGTAGGTAGTCTATCTCGATGACGGACCATCGGAAAATATTTCCGCTACTTATTATTATATTATGTTCAATCTTCGTTATTATTGTCAATATTTTTGACAATTATTATAAGTCAATATCATTTACTGTCCAGGATTGGGTTCTCAACACTACTAATAGATCATCAGTAATAATTTTCTCCAAAATATTTACAAATTCCTAACTATTGTATTGCTTTCAAGGTCCATAATATAAAAGATAAAGATAAGGCTATTAGTAAAACGCATTCCTTTAAACTTTTAGTAAAAACTTAGATATTATGTTTTTCTTAGATGTCAAGAAATTCTTGGAAGACCTAGTAACATTTAAATTGAATTTTGTTTAAACCAAAAGAATAAAATTCGATACTGACTTAGCACACGTCTATTTTATTTACTTTGGAGTATCAACCAATATATATATAAAAAATATTTTTAAAGTATTGCTATTCTTAGTTTTTTCATGTAACACATGACAGTGCAATGGACACAAGCTCATTGGCGGTCTTGACCCATCTTTTTTTTTTTTTGAAATGGTGTATCTAAACAACATTTTCTTTTATTGCCAATTTAAGACTATGTATATATTGAAATATACATTTTCCATAGGTAAGTACCTAACCTACCATGACCTGAACGGTATTACTGTTCCATCCAATACCACATAGTTAAATGTAAACACAACCACAAAAATAGTGTCAATTAAAAATGAATTTTCCTCTGAAGAGGAAATATCACCTATACGATTCAAGAAGATGTAAGGGCTATCACGCCTGTGTCTGGATAATTCTGGGTTGGTACAGGTACCTAGTTTCTTCAACTAGAACCGACGCTTTGTCGGGATTCAGTTTAGGTGTTTACACCAACTATGTATAAAAAATTCAGGATGAATGCTGATCTTTTCTGATTGTTATGGTTATTATTTAACCCTTTACATAGATACGCCCCCAAACGTTCAGAGATCTTTAGGACTAATATGCCCAAAACTTTCCGTTTTTCTTTGAGTCCTTCCATACAAGGAAAAAATATGAATGGGTAGGTTGTGAGCTCCTCATTCAGTATTTGATACAACCGGCTGCCTGTATAAAGGTCTGTCGAGTTGAAAGTTGTTTCGGGAGTCGAGTGTTGGTATCAGTAATAGAAGCCAATGTCAGTGGTCAATCATGACCCAACATGGGAAAGCAACGATACCCGTAATCATGTCACAGTATAACGACTACGACAGCATCGTAGTTCCTCAATGCACGACTATGATTGCATCATAGTTCCAAGGCGATACATAGGCAATAGAAGCCAATAGTGGTGGTCAATTATGACACAATTTTGGAAAGAAACGATAACCGTAATCACGTCACAGTATAACGACTACAACTGCATCGTAGTTCCTCAATGCACGACTATGATTGCATCATAGTTCCACGGCGCTATATAGGCAATAGAAGTCAATAGTGGTGGTCAATTATGACACAATTTGGAAAAAAAAAACAATAACCGCAATCACATCGTGACAGAATAACGTAGTCAACTGCATTGTAGTTCCTCAATGCACGACTATGATTGCATCATAGTTCCAAGGCGCTATATAGGCAATAGAAGCCAATAGTGGTGGTCAATCAAGACACAATTTGGAAAAGAAACAATAACCGCAATTACGTCGGGACATTATAACGTAGTCCACTGCATTGTAGTTCCTCATTGCACGACTATGATCGCATCATAGTTCCAAGGCGCTATATAGACAATAGGAGCCGATAGTGGTGGTAAATCATGACACAATTTAAAAACGAAACGATAACCGCAATCACGTGACAGTAAAACGTAGTCAACTGCATTGTAGTTCCTCATTGCACGACTATGATCGCATCATAGTTCCAAGGCGCTATATAGCAATAGAAGCCAATAGTGGTGGTAAATCATGACACAATTTGAAAACGAAACGATAACCGCAATCACGTAACAGTAAAACGTAGTCAACTTCATTGGTAGTTCCTCAATGCCAGACTATGATCGCATCATAATTCTAAAGGCAATTATGTAGACAGCTATTTATGTAGGTAATGATGAATGATCATTATAATAATGAGGTATTTATTAAGGTTTAAATTGGTAAAAAGGATTTCTCTCCCTGTACTACAAGTATAATAATTTGTAGGCAATAAAAGCCAGCAGCAGTGTTGTAAAGAAAGAGGGGCCAATACCCAGCAGTGCGTGAAGACATTTCAGCAAGGCACATCAAATTATGATAAAAATAGAATCGTTATTACTTCACGGTAAAAGAGAAGTATTACCACTAAAATTGCAATGATAAAATGAAATAAGATTTTACTTTACTTGATAATACGCCAAGTGCACGACTATAATCACATTATAGTTCTAAGGCATTAATTTGCTAATGAAAACTAAACGGTCATTATCATTTGTAACTCATTTCCTTAAACAGTAGATACCCGAATTAGTAAGGTACTCATATGAGTGCACAGTAATTCATGAAAAATGTCCGTAATTATAAGCACTATTACTTACATCATAAGGATCTAATAAATAAAAAGGAGGATCAGTTGGCAGAGCTCAATAAGTCACCCTATAGGTACTAGGATTCAGGGATCGTGATCGCATCATGATACAACATACACATTATGAGAAAAAACATTGACAGTAATAGCGTCACAGTTCTACAAAACTATTGCGTATAAAATCGCACTATTAGTAGGCATCTAGGTAAAGTACCTAATCGAAGCAGACTATGATCACGTCATAGTTCCAAGGTCCTCAGACTACATAACAGTAAACTGTAGTTAAGATAAAAAATTCACACGTAACTCATTACGAAAACAGGTAAATCGGATGCGGTTCAAAATAAATATTACTACCAACAGCATTATAGTATCTTCTTAGAACAAGATTATGATTGCATCATCATGCATAGATCCATAGCACGTATGCCAATAAACAGTAGTTTATGATAAAAAATGGCACATTATTATGACTGGTATTCATTTAAGAATAAATTAAATCGCTAACCTTCACCAACAAAAGCGTAATTCGATAGAAATAAATCTTTGTGTTATTATTATAAAATTGAGGGTAGAATTTACATGTTTAATCATTTAGGTATCAGGTACGATTTAATCTTGAACATTGCCAAGGATCAGTTCACGCTATAAAAATAGTCTGAGGGTAGCTGTAAAAACAGTTGACCGAACAATTTAATAAATTTGTTTTGTTATCTTTAGTTATAGAAGACAAAATATTTGTCATGCATGTGTAGATTAATCCAATTAAAAGAAATACAGAGTATTTAAACACTTACCAGTGTCACTCCTATCCGAACTTTCACAATGTCGGTAAAACTTTTACGATTTTTTTTAAATACTTGCTTTTACACGTAATTAGCACTTACGCACTTATATTAGCCTTTAACAACGTGAAACAATATCAGATTTAAAAACTTATTATTTGAATTACTTATTTAAATAAATAGGTGCTGCGATGCCCGCACACAAAAAGTGAATGAGAGTTCGTTGCAGGCAGCGCGCCACCTAGCGACAGGAAGTGCGCCACCAGTGACACTGGCAGGAAGTGTCACTATGAAGTCAATTGTTTTTCATTTTTATTCTCTGAAGATTGTGCTCGTTGCCCCGTACATTGAAAAGTGTACTACATGGTGAATTATTCTAAATTATAAATCACGAGGATGCAAGGATGTATAATCAAAGTTTTATCAATCCATCTATAATCAAAGTTTCATACAAATCAGCTAGAAACACAAACATGCAAACAAGAAAACTTTCGCATGTATTCAAAAAACTTTAAAATAAGGTATTAACATAATGAGTCCCATTTATATACAGGGTGTAAAAAGACAACTAGCGAAAAAAAAAACGCTAGTTGTCTTTTTAGTTGAGTTATTTACTACTATTACAACATAATAAGACCATACCTACCTAATAATTTCATTTATAATAGAAAAAAAACAGTTAAAACTCAAAATCTAGCAATCTACGTAAAACAACGCGCCCAGAACATACGCAAACAGTAATCTTCAAACGCTGTTTTCTCCGGATATAATGATTTTTTCGGAAAATCCTATTGGATTTGGTTGTGTGGTGGGATGCTGTACCTACCCCTTTCAGCTTCGGTAGACGTCTTTTTACACCCTGTATACCTACGGTTATTAATTTATAAAAGAGTTTACATACTTATTGAATTATTTTTGTGATTTAATCTAAGTACGTATACGAAGCGGATTTTAATTTTAATTATTGTAATTTAGTATTCAGTAATTTAAAGTTTAAGCATTAAGGCGCCAACGATCTTTAAAACATAAATCAAACTAAAACACTTCCAACTTGACATAGCGTCAAAAACATTAAATGTTACTAAGAGCGTAAACAAAATCATTATCATCTTATCAATTATCTCTAGAATTTCGAACCTTATTACAATGTATTAAGATTCAAAAGAGATTCATTTTTTATAAAAAGTTCCAAAGGAAACAATCTATTTTGGAGCATGCCGTCCCTTTCATTTCCAGGTATAAGATAAGGATGGTGATACAAGTAACTGATGCGATGTCATAGTTAATTAACGTCAGTTAGTGTTAAGGGGATGATTCATTTTAGTGGATTTAAATTGTTTAACGTTTCTTAACTAAATGTTTATGTTACTTTTCAATTTGTGTGTTTGTCTAACTAAATTGCTAAGATTATGGTGATTTTGTACTTATGCTTCTGCTAGGACAACAATTTCAATTATTTTTTTATTTTTTTTTAGGTTTAAATTTCATAATATGGACCGTAGTTTTAAGTATTTAACATCTTTTACTTTTATTTACATAATGTTGCCTGAAATAAAATGATTTTTTTTTATTGTCATAAATAATCTTGGATACCTAAAAGTTCTAAAAAATTATCTAATAATTGTGTTGCGGATATATGAACGTGATGATTTAAAATTTGCTACAGATATAATGAAAATGAAATTATCCTATTCAATTTCTGCAAAATTTGAATGAACTTCGCCTTAACATAAGGGCTACTTCACACGGGCGCATTCAAACAAGGGGATCATTATAGTAAGTTTTTTACTAAAATGGTTTTTAATTGAGGCCACATGTACTCTCCATCAGATAAATCGGAGATCGGAGATAGTTCGAACTTGAACTCGTAATTGTACATAATTTATTGATGCGTTCATAATCTTGTGGGATACTTGTTGGTGGTATTATAACAAGAAATATTATGCAAATAAAATAAATAGTAATAATTATTTATATTATTAATAAGTAGCGAGAATAATACTATAAATAAGGCATGAGGGACTGGACCTAGGCTTTAAAACGGTTTTAAGTGATTATACGGGTCCTATTTTTATTGACAAAATATTGGTCGCGAAGGAACAGGTGTAAAATAGTTTTAAGACGATTCAAAGTGATCCCAGCGGTCCTACTGAATAAATGCTTTTTGACTTTGTTGTAGATGGACAACAATAATAATGTCAAAACGAAAAAAATCATAAAAAAATCTAAATTAGGTTAATATTTGTGAAAGAAAAATATCATAATAAAACACAAAAGAAGGGTGACAAAAAGAAAATAAAATGATTCTTAAATTTTTATGGTCAAAATGCAACTACTTGTTTATAACAAAAAAATATTCATGAGACAACCAAGAAATAGCCGTTGTCACAGTAATTAAATTACAAAAAATAAGCTTTTGTTTTGTATAAGAAGCGATGCGTAAGCGCATGTAGATACGAACCTCATTTTGTTAATGAGTCGAAATTTTTGTTGACTCACTTTTAAAAATGTCACGAATCCCTTTATTATAACGGAAGTAAAGAGGATTTTTGGATCTATAAACAAACCTCATAGACATATAAACAGAGGTAAGAGAGAAGGGTTATTGGTTGTTGAGATACACATACCTAAGTATAGCAAGAGGTCTGGGATTCAATCTACTTTATAAAAATAAGTCGGGTTTTCCTTCCTGACGCTATAACTCCAGAACGCACGAACCGATTTCCACGGTTTTACATTCGTTGGAAAGGTCTCGGGCTCCGTGAGGTTTATAGAAAAGAAAATTCAGGAAAAATTTCAACAGAAAAGCGGGAAAAAAATGCGCAGACGAAGTCGCGCGGGTCAGCTAGTACAGTTATAAAAATAATTTGGTAGAGTCATTTTCCTACTATTAGGGATGATAAAACAAATAGCGTTGGCCTAATTAAAGTGCTTTAATTTATAATGTAATGGCACAAACAAGTAAATATCATGAATAAATTACATACCTATATGTATAGCCTTATGGAATAAACTAGAGTCTATATTTTATCATCAGCATTTTGGTTGAAAAGATAGCATTGTTAACTGGTCAAAAATAGACAGTATTCTTTTATTTCAGGAAAACTAATGATACCAAATTGGACTCCACGGCTTTCTGAACAAGTACCATATTATGTACTTACTTATATATTTTTTTATAATGCTGGACTTTTTCACACAGCGTCATCTAGCCCCAAAGCAAGCAGAGCTTGTGTTATGGGTACTACGACGTACGGGTACTATGACTGATATACTACTTAAATATTTTTTGTTTGTAAATACATACATATTATACATAGAACCATACATATTATACCCAGACCCGAGACAAATGTATGTAGATCATACAAACTTGTCCCACGGCGGGGATCGAACCCGCGCAAGCGGACCTTCGCCCACTGCGCTACGGATGTCATCAAAATCTATGTTTATCTGTATCATATTTGACTGATTTGACAATTTTTTTTTGATTTATCAGTCTTTGTTGATGTCAAAAGCTGATTTTATGCGAGTGGGTGGAAGCTCAAGTAACATTATTGAATTGACAGTCTAAAAACCAAGTTGTATGGAGTTTCATTATGAAATGAAAAATCTTATCAAAATTTTGGATTCCGACGGGATTCGAACCCGCATCGATCAGACGATCCTCCTTAAGCCGGAGTGCCTTACTGCTCGGCCACAGTGTGGATCAGCACTATAAAACAATTACAGAAATTATGGAGTTTCATTGTTTTCACTAGCTTTAGTTCTACGTCAATTCATTACTTGGACAGTCGCAGTCACAAGGGAATTACTACAGACCACCGTCCACCGCAAATTTAAACGGGCCGGATTAAAAATTGACACTGTTTAATAATTTAGCGCGCAATTTGCCATCGGTGTGTGTTACACTGATGAGGTAATCATGTTAATTGAGTTTTTAATGTATTTTACATTATATTTACTTTGCAAGTAGGTGTATTTAAAACACTCAACACTCACATCATTTAGTCCTGATCATAGA
Organism: Epirrhoe alternata; assembly: GCA_963565295.1. Classification (NCBI taxonomy): domain Eukaryota; kingdom Metazoa; phylum Arthropoda; class Insecta; order Lepidoptera; family Geometridae; genus Epirrhoe; species Epirrhoe alternata. The sequence continues at coordinate 950,527 of OY751381.1, read as the reverse complement.
TTTGAATTACCTGTGTCGTGAGTAATAACTAAATTAAAAAAAAAAGTTTGTTTATTTTCTCTCACAAGGGTACGTAGGTACATAAAATCTTAAAGCAAAGACAAAAATTTTAATCACAGATTTTTGTGTTATTTTTTTTCCAATATTGTATTTTTTTAACCCTTGTATCTTGACATAAAAATGACAATCGCAATAATGTTTATCTTTATTTTGAAGAGTAGAGAATTTTTCACAAGCAAATCTAAAGTCAAGAATTTTACCTTCAAAATTGGTGCAGCAATGATCATTACGTCAACGAATTTAACAAAAAGTCCTTTGAATACCTCAGTGTTCTCACAAAATTCCGCCAAAAACCTAGCAGAATTTAAAGTGAGAGTGACTAGCTCCTAAACGGGGCCATTAGGTCTATACGAGCTGCATTAGTCTCGGGTATTCAAGGGCCGGCACGTGACCGACACGATTCATGGCCGTTTTCTATATAAAAGACTTTTTGAGTAAATACAGGTATTTCTCAAGCGGTTCTGGAGACAATAAGGACATGTTTTTGCGGAAAACGTCGAAAATTTGTAAAGAAAAATAGTCTGTTTCTTTTATGTTTGAATTTGTTAAAGTAAGATATAGAGATGGATAGATGATTTATTTGACGCAACATTACAACACAGACACACAAGTAAAAAGTAGGTAGGTGCATAAGTAAAGACAAACTAGAGAAAATGAACAATATGAATTCATTATTATTACATTAAAATTTATAATAGGAAAATTGTATAAATCTTAAATAAAACTAAACATAAAAATACTTTTTTAATAATTAAACGATCAAACAAATTGGATACTTGAATCAAGTCAGTGACAAACACCAAATCAAAATGAATTGTTACTCGAGCGTTTTATGTGAAAAGTTACACTCGCTAATCAAACATAAATTAAAAATAACAAAAACCTACAGTAAAATGTAAAACATGCTAAAGAAACATGTGAAGTAACGAAATAAAAGTCAGATATTAATTTGACAGATGCTAACAAGCTCAATAGAGATAAACCTTAATTTGGTTAATCTTCAAAAGAGTTGTAAATAAAGTACAATCAAGAATAAAAGACACTAAAGGTCTTTTATTTTCACGTTTTTTCATATGCATTATTTTCTTTACAGCTAAATAACAATCTTTTTTTTCTCATTTGTCCATTATCCGTCGACTACACCCACAAACCTAATTATGTTTATCTCATTATTAAAATGGTAGGTATTTACTGTTTGTTTCAAAACTAAAAATTCTTTACTTACTTTGATTGGACAAAGAGAAGATCCTTGTTAATTTATTACTAGGTACTTAGATTTACTAGCTTAGCTTTCAGACCATATCCCCAATATCAAAATTTGCAAGCTAACGTAAGCGATGTCAGCTAGCAAATATTGGGGCTCAAGTGGAGTTGGGCAGGACACTTGGCCAGACGTGGTGATGACCAATGTAGCAGAGTAATTACCGAGTGGTGCCCCCGGGTGGGCTACAGAAGAGTGGGTCGTCCGGCAGCTAGATGGGTTGACGACCTAATAAGAACAGCAGGTCGTACATGGGTCAGACTGGCGCAGGATAGGGAAGGCACAAGCGAAGAGATGCCTATGCCTAGTAGTGGGATGAAAAAGGCTGCGGATGATGATGAGATTTACTAGGTCACTTTTGTGCACGACTGTCAATGATTCCTTACAGTGTGCCTGGGTTCCGGAATGTCTATTAGCATAATGCTTTATTGGCCTGTAAAACTAATTGATGTATCACAAAGTTCTCGAATACTTTTATGGGTTACCACTTTTATGACGAAACGGGTATGTCAAATCTTGCGTCTTACCCCAACATTTATTTTAGATTTACGTTTATTTTCTTTAGGCTGTTGGCATTCTACAATTTTCTATACAATAAGGACAAACAAACATAATTTCGAACAAGCCCCGCTAAACTAATTACGCAAAAAAGAAATATTCTCGCCTCGCCTCGCTCTATTTTTTAATTTGTCGCTATAATACTGAAAAAACATGGAATAGGTAGAGCTTTAATGAATCTGTCATAAAAAGCTACGAACCGCCTCTAATGAGGGTTAGCTTTTAAAACGAAGCCAAGGGTGAGTCGGGTCATGATGGACGAGGGCTCCCGCAATAGCAATTGATATTTTCGACTCCATCAAGAAATCAAGGCAGCGCTGAATGTTTCCTTAGTAAGCGCACCAGAAAGACCACCATCAGAGACGAATGGCGATGAATTGCGAAGCGAGCCACACTCTCCCGACCGGGTCCTTGATTCAGACTTTAGCGGAATGCATTCGGGTCGGAATCGGTCTGTTCAACCGACCGCAACCAATCACAGTGCAAGAAACGTCAGTTTTGGATCGATTCCTGCACTGTGATTAGTAAACAGCTGACCAATTCCAACCCAAACTCGTTCCACCGCTGAAGTCTGAATCAAGGGCCTGAAGAAGAATTGACGACCTCTGTGGCGCAGTGGCTGAAAGCCCGCTTGAGACGCAGAAGGTTGCGGGTTCGATCCCCGCCGCGGGGTAAATGTTTGTATGATCTGCAAAGTCAAAGTCAAAAAGCATTTATTCAGTAGGACCGCTGGGATCACTTTGAAACGTCTTAAAACTAGGTGATTTTGCAAATATTTGCAAATATTTATGCAAATATTTATCTCGGGTCTGGGTGTTTCTATGTAATAATATGTATGTATTTACAAAAACAAAAAGTATATAAGTAGTATATCAGTTATCTGGTTTCCATATTGCTTAGTTTGGGGCTAGATGATACTGTGTGAAATGTCCAGCATTATAAAAAAAAAACAAAAAAACAAAAAAAAGTCCGAGCCACTCTACCAAGAATGTGACAGATAAGAAGACAGAACCCTTTTCATGTGAGTCCAACTCGCTCTTGGCCGTTTTTTGTTAAGTAAGGTACCCTGAAACGCAATATATTTGACGAGCAAGCACTTAGTCTGCAAGCTGTTGAGTTCTATTAGAATTCATTATGCGCTTATACTCGTAAGCCCAAATTGTGCGAGTTCTACGAGGTTGACTTTCTCATTAGCAAAAAAAAAATTCTATTTTCGGACTTATTGAACAAGTTTTATTGAGATTCATTAAACTTAGAGATTAGATAATTTAATTGGCCACTTTTTATATTACTCCAAAGTCAATCTAGCAGTTAATAAATCGTGGTTAGGGAATATTTCCTTCAAACTTCGTTGATATGTCTGTTGCTATGGTTACGGCGCGCACATGTGTTTGGTTGTTGTGACATATTTTTAATTTTCTATGATGTCAACTGTCACTAAGCTAGTCGGCCACCAGACCAGCGATTAGATTTAGCGGCTTGTTCATGAATATATTCCTTTGTTAGAGCATGATGGAACACAAACCAATCGTAACGGTCCGTTAAAATCTTAATCCGTTGATATTTGTCTTACTAAATTTGATGTACAAACAACTAACGCTCTATTAGATAAAGTTTGGTGTAACTAGCCCTAAACTGTTTTATGTAGATTTGCTTTTATGTTTTGCTAAATTATAATCAATATCTTATGAAATCTTCTTTAATTCAAATCAGAGTGAAAATAATTTTAGATTATTGATTCTTTGAGGTCCTTTGAGCATATAGATGGTAGGTATATCTTAGTCTTATTAATTTAAGACTCTCCTCAGAATATTGGCGCTTCTCAATACCACAGCATAGACCACCAGGTCCTACTCCCCCATTCAAATCTAACCTTTATTACAAGTTTACTAGAATTCGTTTCCCCTTCGACAGAGTTTTGTTGATGACTGACTAAATTCACAAGAGATGGCTTGCGATAGTGAACTCTGTTGTAAAGGAGTAAGAAGTATTATTGCTGGAGTGGTTTGGTTGGTGACCGCTGGGCCGCGTTCATTGTTTGCTGGGAACAATGAGGATACGAAGGAAGCAGGAATCTGCCTTTCGGATCTCTCGACTATATTGTGTTAGGAACACGGGGAGATGGCCAAAAACTTGGCGACTTTTAAAACATATCATTATTCAAAAAACATTGAACTAAAGTTTGAAACGAGACTAGCGGGTCATGTGGCTCTGGGTGAAAATAGCTATCCTCTGATTACACCCTAGAAAAATTAAGTGCGGTTCAAAGATACTTTCATACATTAAGACTTGCTAAAAAGGTCTCATAAAAACACCAAAATTCAAACTCCATTTTTACTTCATTTTAGAATTTGGCAAAATATTGACCTCAATCAGGGACCAACCTAGGGTACTCGAGTAATCATCTTTTTTAATGAAATAGGTCAGCATTTGACCTCACTCTGCCTGATGTTAAGCAGTAGTGAGGTCTAAGATGGAGCATGCTTACCTAGAAGGACCCTATGTACTCTTGATTTGAAGACCCTATTGTACTTTTGTATTGCCAACACTACTTTATTTGCACAATGTTTTAAAAATCAATATAATCGCCATTTCGTAGCCCAACACTCTCCGAAGAGAATGTCTGAGGACATCCTCTCATTCAGATCTGAATAGAAGATTTTTCCAAGAATTCAAAAATTAATCTGAATATTTCGAATATTCTGGAAAACTATACGCTTCATTTGTTTTCATAAAAAACAAAAACAAATGTAGATCTACTGTGTCATTCATTACACAGACTGAATAGTTACATACATTTGACTGGTTTAATGTTACATGCTCTATCCGTATTTACGTCGTGTATGAGTCGTCATAATTAATATTTTATAAAAAAAACCAGAAAAGTTCTCGAGTGGGGACCCGGAAATCGCAGTAGAGGACGGGGGACCACTGGATGGAAAGACGATCTGGTAAAGGTTGCTGGGAGCCGTTGGGTGCAGGCTGCACAAGATCGATCGCTGTGGAAATCATTCCTATGTAATTTTTATAGTGTTAATCCACGCTAAATGACTCATCCATCATCATTAAGAAATTAAAACTCTTATCAAAATGTTCGATTCCGATGGGATTCGAGCCCGCAACGATCAGACGATCCTCTTAAGTGCCTTACCGCTCGGCCACGGAATCCTTAACGTCACAATCGAAATTTATTAACATACTATTTTCCCACATATTGTGATGAAAATGTAACTTTAAAATCTCTAATTGTTCATGAACTTTTGTCGCTGACTGCAACAACACCCATACCCGGAACCGATATCTGCTAATAATAAATGGCCCAATAAAAAAAAAACTTCGAATGTCTCAACATAAACCGCTAAGGAAGACATAATGATGGGTCTTCAACCATGAACGCTTCGATGCAATCATTTCAAAATTGACGGATTGATTGGTTGATTACTGTGTAACTGATGATTATCGTGTTTATCTTAATTTTATGTTGTAAGCCATGACACTGAAGTACCCGTCAATCATCTCTTATACAGTGTGATAATCTAATTTTGTTTACTTCGTATTATTTTTAGATTTTTTTTACCTTATTTCAACCTATCAACACCAATACCTGAGTGTGGGCTTCCTCATAGTGTAAATTTAAATTTATTAAAAAGAAACAACATGCGCCGTATAATATTGATAATTGTCTCTAGTTTGTCTTTATCTTTCGTATTAAAAAGAAGAAGTTACTTTATTAATACGAAAAGACTAACTAACTACTGCAAAATGCTGAGTGACGACCTTTTTTGCTGTTACAGATTCGTTTAGCTCTTATAAAATTGTATAATGTGTATTTCATCATCATTTATAATAAGTATTCGTTTAAAATCACAACTGAGGTTAATCTAGTAATGGTGATGTTTTTTGTAAAACAAGTCTTCCACTAGGCTGTCAAAATCATCTAATTTTACACCTGATTCCAATCGGCTCAACCGCTTTATCCGCACCACTTCAACTGATTCACAGCTTCTTCCATTATTCCGTAGGCTTCAGTAAAAGGAATCAAGGTACATAAGACCCTAATTATTGGCATTACATTTTAGCAGAATGCTACTTGCAAAGCTGTTCTACGGTTATTTTTATAGTCAAGATGGTTCCTTTTATAGCCGGAGAGATAAAAACAAAAAAGGTTTTTCGGCAAGTTTTGAGATTTTGCGGTTATTGTAATTTGGAGAGTCGGGACAAGAAAATACCTTTCCATTTGGTGAATCTACGAAAGCGAACAAAATTTACTCCTAAGTTGATCGTTTGTGACTTGTAATGGTAGATTATTATTTATTTGTATGGTTGGACAGTAAATTAAATTACCTACTAACTAACTATTAGTTACAATTTAAAACTATTAGTATCGCGATTTTAGGAACATTTCATCAAAAATTCCGTAACTAATTATGATATTTCCATAGTTTTTGCAAAAAAACTTTATTCTGATAATTGCAATCAACTAAAAAAGAATCGGAAAATCGGCTAAACCGGTTCTCGATTTATCTTTGTAACATAAATTTACTTCACAAAATAATATTTAAGCAAATTTATTCCGAAAAGTCAGCAAAAAACCCAATCTAAAACACCTCAGATTTGTCGTGAGTAAAAATTTATGTCTCCCTTCCTTTCGGCACCCAACAAAGGGTTTAAAAACGTCTCAATTACCGAAAATTTATTGAGGCTTTACAGTTTCAGCATCGAATTTGTCGTTCCGGAAAGTACAGGTATCGCCAAAAATTAAAAAAGTGCTCTAGGCTGGTAAAAGTAAGTTCGTATGAGGGCAACTCTGGTGATGGAGTTTTTAGGTCATCCTAAGGCCTCTCTCATGGTTTAACGACTTAAAAATTCGGGACCGTCAATTTAACATGGCCTCCGAAGCACGGAAGCGCTCAGATTAAAACGCCACTGGCGGTCACCATCCACTTGGACCGTATAGAACGTTGCATAACTTCGATGATCTATCAAGAGCGACTAAGCAAGCACGACCACGAGCACATTAGGCTGGTAGGTCATTGAAATGGCAATAAATATGATAGATAGGCTAAAATTCTGGGATCAAAAAATTTAAGGATCTTCAGGATGAAAATCAGACTTTAAACCGGCAGCCTTATCGTCTAACTTGAAATCCATTCCCAGTTGTCATCCCAATAGAGCTCAACCAATCTCACAATACGAAAATGACAATTGAAGTCCAGCCTAGGTTTCAAAATGAAGCCAATGTCCATTGCCAGTTGAGTTACACAATAGGGTCTCATATACGTATTCCTCTTGGATCAAATTGGCGACATTTTGGAGAAGGGCCAGGTCAAAAGTACCCTAAACCGACGAGCATGTATGAAGAATGTAATGAGAGTGAATGAGGCGAAAGTTGTGTGTCAGGATCGTAGCGACTGGAGATCCGTGGTCTCTGCCTACCCCTTTGGGAAAGAGGCGTGACTTTATGTATGTATGTATGTATGTATACGTATTCCTCAGATTTTGTTACCTACATAGACACATAGACCTAAAGTATAGCAGTAAGTTCATTCTTGTTATCTCGTCTTGCTATCTTCAAACGCTACACTGTCATCGCGTAAATAAATTTTCTTAAATTTAACCAAATTTTTCGAGCAAATTTACCGAAACAATTCATTCACTAGTCGCCTTGTCGTGTCGTTGTCGTTTCGGCTTAGATCGCTGACGTTTTGAGGGATGGCCCAATGTTTGGGAGGCTTAATTTGTTTGAAGGGCTCCGTAGAATTGATGGTCGGATTCGTTTGTTTACGATTTATGATATAAAGCAGCTGTTTTTACCTTTTGGATGGTTTGTTACCTGAAAAGAGAGAAATATTTTATAATATTAGGTGGAGATAAATAGGTTTAGGTAAATAAAGTTGGAGTTTAAGCTTCTAAATACGAATATATGTTTTATTGTATTCAACGCCATCTTAAAATTAAAACACGTCATATCATTGAGAAATGAAAAGTCTTATCAAAATTTTCGATTCCGACGGGATTCGAAACCGTGACGATCACATCCTCCTAAAGCTGGAGTGCCTTCAACCGCTCGGCCACGGAACCCACTGACGTCAGATTTTAAATCTTTGATAAGCTCAGAATTACCTAAAGTGTGAAAACACTGAATTTTTTTTTTTAAATTACGTCATATCATAGGTAATGAAAAGTCCTGGATGAGAATCATACCTCAATTTATAAAACCTTTTCTTTTTTGATAAAAACCAATTATAATTTCAATCCTAGAACGTTACTCCTAGAAACAACCTCATTGTTCGCCAAAGCTATTCATCAATTGATACAGACATAATACCTATACACCACAAGTTATCAATAAATCATTATTATCAGGCCAGTTTCATTCACCTCGTAATAACAGTTATTTATGTTTGTTATCAACATTATGTAATAACGGGTTTCCTATTGCCTCGTTAAGCTGACCTACCACAATATTGACTCAGTGACTCATTGAGTGAGCCCAATACTCTTTGATAATTTTTAATACCTTCTTACCATACTCATAATGGTCAACATCTCAACGGAAGAAGATTAAGACGATTTCATTTTAGCCGATTTTTAACCGACTACAAAAAAAGGAGGAGGTTCTCAATTCGCCTGTATGTTTTATTTTTATTTTTTTGTATCTTGTTACGCGATTACTCCGCCAATTGTGGACCGATTTTCAAAATTGTTTTTTTGTTTGAAAGGGTATGCTCCAGAGGTGGTCCCATATATTCCTATGGGTTTGATAGTTTTCCCGTAAAACTCTAAAAACCTTCCCTCCTAGCAATTGTAAATCGAATCGACAGATAAGTCTAAGACTTTCTGTGCATTATGTCAAACTGACGTTATAGACACGCCGCGTGTAGAGTCGAACATTGAAGTCGGTTTTTCTTTTAGTTTTAAAACGTAATTATAGGCTTTGTAGCAGTTGTAGAGAAGGTGCTAGACTTAACTCAAATGAAAATTTACTCTATTCTAACATAGAGATAGGTTGGTCATGGTAAGCAGGATGATTTCTATGGACAGTTTGGTAACTTTGTGATACAAACATACAAAACATACATACATACAAACAAACAAAGAATGGTTTGTTTGTATGTATATTTGTTTGTTTGAATTGAATAGGCTCCAAAACTACTGGACCGATTTGAAAAGTTCTTTCACCATTAGCATCCTGCATTATCCCTGATGAACATAGGCTATACTTTACCCCGAGAAAGTGAAGTTTTCGGGGGACCGCGGGTAACACCGCGACGGACTTCTAGTAAATTATAACAATAAATAATAAAGCTGGACATTTCACACAGCATCATCTAGCCCCAAACTAAGCAAAGCTTGTACTATGGGAACCAGACAAATGATATACTACTTATATACTTTTTGTTTGTAAATATGAACGTTTTATAAATAGATATTATAACATTAAAGGTAAACTTTTACATTATTTAAAGTTTTACAACATCGTTCGACAAAGATAGTTTTATGAATTATTTATGTACGATCGCAACAGTAATACATAATGTAAACCTTTATTGAATAGTCTTTGTGCAACAACAATACTTCGGCCACAATGTCCAAGAACCTATATCTATATTCTGTGCAAGTATATACAATTCTTGTAATATTGCCTGACTGACTTATCAATATGTAGCCTGAGCATTGAGCAACACAAGGCATAGTAGGTGTATTATTTTTCATACAAGATAATTTAGGTGATAAAATAATTTTTCAATATGTCTGTGTGTTTATTTATGAAACAGATGACTTTGAGCACAATTTCTTGAAATGTAGTTTTTTATTATTATTATTATATTAGCCCTTCATGTCCCACTGCTGGGCAAAGGCCTCCCCCCATTCCCTCCATTCGTTCCTCTCCCGTGCTAATAGTGTCCAGTCGGCTCGGAATTTGGCGAGCTCGTCCCTCCATCTTGTTCGTGGTCTGCCGCGACGTCGTCGCAACGAATCAGGGCACCACTCCGTGGTCAATTTGGCCCACTGGTCTCCCGACATGCGGCAGACATGGCCCGCCCAGTCCCATTTGAGCTTGGCAGCTTTCGTGTAGTTATTCCATAAAAATTGGTTTCATTCATAATTATCAGTTCGGAATATGACACTTTTTTTGTAAAAGTAACATATATTGTCTTAACTACCACGTCGTTTTAATATATACATATATATTATTTTACATGTACATTCAAGGGTCACATATGCCATTAAATTTGACATTTGTTTCGATTTTGCTGGAGAAAAAACTAACTTAGGCAAGATTCTAAATAAACTTCATCTTCAACCCTGAACTCTGTTTTTCCAGGTTTCTTTTTACCTCAGAAAAGTAACCTTACTTTTCTGGGGTAAAAAGATACAATTCGAGAGACCGCAGGTAACACCATAGAACGCAGCTAGTCAGGGTATAAATTAACTTGTTCAACGCGGTACATTGCACTCGGACATGACTCGTGAAGTACTGGATGCAAAACACTTACTGAATTTGATTTCAAGTATTCGTTTCTATCCGGTCTGATTGTATCTGAGTGAGTTTTTACAATTTATTACCCACAATGTTTGTAAGCGTGCCATCTTATGAGCTGAATTTGACCCACTGAGTTTTCTCATTTGAGCTGAGTTTTGCATACACAGGTATTAAGATTACGGTAACACAGAAGTAATATTGGCAAAGGACTGATCTGATAAATGGAGGTAAGAGTTGTTCAGCTTATGGAAATCTATTAGAAACGTATTTAAAAAAAATCTTTCACGTACACGATCGCTACAGTAAGGTTCACTAGAAAGATGTAGTGTATTAAAATGAGAGGAATCAAACTTGCAACTGACCCATGTCCCGAGGTAACTGTATTACTAAGAAAAACATAAACCGTGTTAAGCGAAGCACTAACTAAAAAACTATCACTTGAAAAACGATCTCTAAGCCTCCTCGCAGACTGCAGACTTTCTATCGGCCGATAGTTGAGACGGAATATACTTCGGCTCGTAATGAGTATGGAGAAGTATAGCCCGTCTCAACTATCGGCCCATAGAAAGTCTTTAGTCTGCGAGGGGTCTAAATACTCGTATGTAAAACGCTTTTTTGTGGTAACAGTTTTGTTTAGACTCGAGATGGTGTCAACATGGTGTTCAACAGATGCTTAACTTTTTTGTAGTAAGATAGTCTCCAACTGTTTTTAAAAATCCTATATATGTTTTGCATTCTAAAATGCAATCAGTACAGCACAAGTGACTTGCGATATCACTGCTCGGTCGATGAACTCATTCGCACCTTGACCTGCGATCGGCGTGGGCCTGTCAATATCTATTTCCTCTATCAGACTATGAAACATTGGAGACTATAGGCTTACATCGGTGATTTACTTTGTTGTATGAAGATATTAAGATTAAGATGTAGGTACTGATATTTGAGCTCGTGGTCTCTTCCTTGGTCCTAATCAAAACAGACTTCAAGCTTACTCCCTCGAATCACTCGAATTTTTACGAAAAATAACTGAGTCAGCAACTTTAAAATGTTGCTGTATGATTTGAATTCAAGTGATTTTGGATGAATCAAAAATCTACAGTCTTTTCTTTTAAGTCAAATCAAATATCTTTATTCAATAAAGTCAACTGGTACAATTATATGGGTTGGGATCTTCTTTTAAGTTAAGTAACCTGTGATAGAAGATTCTGTGGTCTTAGGGAGTACTTAACCACCGAGGGCTACTCCGAAACCGTGAGAGCCATCGAAAAGTCATGCCAGGAGTTCCGCGCTCGTTTTGATAAAATTAAGAAATGCATTTAAAAAAAATTAAAAAGTCACCCATTCCTCGAAAAAATCTACCGTAACCCCTTTTACATTCTTTGACGCTCCATTCGACAAAAACCATTACTCCAAAACAACCATTGGTTTAAGTAGTTCTCATACATTCTCCTACTCCTACAAAGTTATATACGCCTATTCAGAAGAAAAAATAACCAGGAAAGGTGCAGACTTGCAACCCTTTATTAGCCACGTTGCAGAAATCATATTACAATATAAAAGTTAGTTCTATCCGTACGGCGAGGTATCTGGGGTACTGGCGGCTTGAAAAATGACAGAATGCTTTGTGAATGCACAGATTTTGAAATAAATATGATTGTTATTGAAACTCACGCAAGAAAAATTACATAAACAAAACAAAATTAAACAGGATCGCGAATATATTCCTGTTGACACTGTTACGGCCACTCTACACATTCGCCGAACTATTTGCCAAACTATTCGCCGAACTATTATTTGGATAGAAGATGAAGCCAGAAACACGTTCTTGACCGTCGGCATTCGTCTATCATCGGCGAATATGTAGAGGGCCCATAAGATTCTATGAAGATGTCAAAATAATCGTGAGAAAAAGTTTATGTAACTCTAATTAATATTTATTTACATAATATTACAAAAAACCGTCCACAGACGCCGGTGACAGACAGAAGTACAGATAGCGAAATCTTAGTAATATGTAATAGAGTCCCGTTTTACCCTTTGGGTCATCATCATCATCATCATTAGCAGCTCAAATGATAGCCATAGACATAAGCCTCCTCCCTCAAACGTGCGGACGGGGTGCGGACCCCTAAAAACACGGTCAGAAGCATGAAAGCGCACCTCAAAGCACTGACAGCACCTGTTTAGTTTCAATAAGTTAAAAAAGTTCTAACAAACTAAGAAAAAAGTTTTAATATTCAAAAGAGTTTTTACTCGAGTCTCGGCGACTGTCCAAGCTACCTCTAGGTACGTGATGTCTGCAACTTGCATTTTATTATAGCACCCTAACGTCTGGGGTGTGGTGAGTGGCTAGTAATTGTTCGTATAACTTAGATTGGCTTTTTAATTCCGACGAGCTTCTGGGGTCGTTTAGATCGGGGTCGTTTGGACCCCAGGTCGTTTAGATTGGGGGACTGAGACGGTGATGATGGGATTAGTCAGGTGGTGGGGAAATTAGGTGAAAAATTGGATCGTCTTGCAAAACTGCGTGACTATTGTAACAAAAAGTAATTTTCTCTTCACTAGATTTAGGTTTACTGCGTCAAAAGGAAACCTGTGTAGTGCCTGAGACATTGTCACACATTGTTTGAGATGAAATTGATTAATGTGCTAGAAGTCGTGGTCGTGCTTGCATCGATCGTCGTCGCAACGTTCTAAACGGTTCGTTAGTGGATGGGTGACAACCAGTGGCATTTTCATTTCAGCGCTTCCGTGCTTCGGAGTGCACGTTAAATGGTCGGACCCAGCTATTTAAGTCATTAAGCCATGACGGACTTAAGGCGAGCTAAAAACTCCGTCACCAGAGTTGGCCTTTGCTCATATGAACGTATTTAATTTAAGGTGCAAGGCAAAAGCACCTACACCATCTTCTCCTTAACTAAATTGGTTTTATCCACAGGCTCTACAGTGTCCCCTTAAGTGTAGGCATAGGTTGCCACGAGTCGCTGTATAGTGTATAAATCATTTATTATGGATGTTTTTGTTAGTGTATTTATTCAACCCAAAAATTTTGCAGTCATCTTCAGCCATAAAGCGTTTACTGCTGAACATAGGCCTCCCCCATCGATTTCCACAGCGATCGATCATGTGCAGCCTGCACTCAACGGCTCCCAGCAACCTTTACTAGATCGTCTTTTCATCTAGTGGGGGGCCGTCCTCTGCTGCGATTTCCAGTGCGTGGCCTCCACTTGAGAACTTTTCTGCCCCAACGGCCTTCAGATCTACGAGCTATGTGTCATCTTACATCCCAAAAATGTTTCTAGTTGACGTGTAAATTTTACATTAACCATAAACAGGAGATCCATAGTGTCCGTTCAACAAAGCTCGGATGAAGGATGAACCGGGCGGGGTTCCCATAAATTTGGGGCGAACAAGAATCTTGTACACGTCACTCTCGAATAAAGTTGTTGGTGTTTTGAATAAGGCCTATGCGGAGTGGAGTTCAGGAGCTGGCTAGTGTCTTTCGATATTGTAAAGAATTATTTGCTAAAAGTGTCTAAAACAATGTGAAATTTAGTGTGATTGACCAGCACCTCCTCGCAAAATGTTCGGCGTAATCTACAAAATATCTTCTTTTAGCTCTTTTAATGCGTGCACGAACGCGGAAAGTGACTGAGACAGTACCTACACGCGTTGATTTCGCATTTTATGCAGTTCCCTAGCGCCATTGCAATAATGTGAGCGTGGTTAGCGAACTTTGCTGTAGAGTTTTAGTGATGTGTTGCATATATGACACAAATTGTTAGCTAAATACCTACCTACCTAAGCTTACCTATTACTTAAAACAAATGTGTGTGCCTACTCAAACCTATTAAGGTTTTCAGGCACAATATTATGCTAAATATGTAGTTATTCAAGTAAATAAATAAATAAAAATAAAAAATGCTGACTAAGCTATATAGAAACCTGTCATTTGGAATCTCGACATTAAAATCTTAATCTGCAAGTCAGACAAAGATAAAAATTGCTGGTGGATATATGGACATTTTACAGAACAATGTTTTTGTTATTTACGGCCGATATTTGAGCCCATGACCACTAAAAACGATCCCACTAGTCGAAGTACTGTCTCACTAAGCAGTTCAAAATACCCGCGAGCTCTCGCTCTATAACTAGAGATTTATACTGTTTGATGCAAGTTTATAACTCGGCATATTTTACAGCTCAGACACTCGTGAGAAAAAGAGACTGTTTTCATGATAAATTATAGCCATGTATTTTACCTTTAATAAATGTCGACGCGCGGAAATAGCTCCACTCGCATTCGGAACTAGGACCTATTTTGAAATGCAACTTCATTTTGGAAATTGCTTTTCGATTTTAAACTCTTCGAGATATTTTACTAAACTAACTTATGATCCAGGTTGTGATCTACACTTAAACCAAGTTTTATTCAAAACGGTTCAGTAGTCAAGGCGTGATTAAAATGACTTGTTATCATATTCACACATTTCGATGAAAAAAAATAGTTGAGAAACGAAACCCTAAATGCCCTTATAATAAACTTGACATAAAGTTATGTCATGCATAACCTACGAATAACGATACAAATTTTTTGTTTATGTTACGACAGTTTATTAGTGTGTATAGTGTGTAATGAAGCGCTCGTGGTCGTGCTTGCTTAGTCGTTCTTGATAGATCGTCGAAGTTAAGCAACGTTCGAAACGGTCTGTAAGTGGATGGGTGACCGCCAGTGGCATTTTCATCTGAGCGCTTCCGTGCTTCGGAGTGCACGTTAAATTGTCGGTCCCGGCTATTTAAGTCGTTAAGCCATGACGGAGGCCTTAAGGCGGCCTAAAAACTCCGTCACCAGAGTTGGCCACTGACTCATACGAACTTACTTACTTACTACAAATAAGAAATTCATAAGGATTCACTTCAAGAACTGTCAAAATTACATTGAAAGTATAATTTTAAATTAAGAATGTTAATGTGATTCATAAAAAGAATAGCAATGCGGCCAGTCAGTCCTTAGACGCTAGCCGCACGCGCACTGACATATTCATGAGTTTATATGTACTTCAATTTTTAACGTATTCTATCTACTTTATTATTTTTAATGATAATACCAAGAACAATATTCACTGTACGACATTTTATCCCATAAATATATAATTAAACGGACGGACTAGTCATAATCGACCTCTGTGGCGCAGTGGGTGAAAGCCCGCTTGAGACGCAGCAGGTTGCGGGTTCGATCCCCGCCGCGGGATAAATGTTTGTATGA
Source organism: Epirrhoe alternata (assembly GCA_963565295.1). Lineage (NCBI taxonomy): Eukaryota > Metazoa > Arthropoda > Insecta > Lepidoptera > Geometridae > Epirrhoe > Epirrhoe alternata. Next base: position 934,894 of record OY751381.1, on the reverse strand, counting down.
TCTGCAAATATTTATCTCGGGTCTGGGTGTTTCTATGTATAATATGTATGTATTTACAAACAAAAAAGTATATATGTAGTGTATCAGTTATCTGGTTCCCATAGTACAAGCTATGCTTAGTTTGGGGCTAGATGATGCTGTGTGAAATTGTCCAGCGCTGGTATTTCTGTATTGATACACACAGATCCTGATTTTACTTAATTAAGGCATTCGATCCCGAGACCGTGTGTTCGAATCCCGGACATGCATCATTGGATTTTTTGTTGCAAACACGAGTTGTAAGCAAGATGACCGGGAAGAAAGCATTCAGCCCGTCACGTATGGAATTCTAACTTTTTCAAAATAGATGGATGATACATTTGAACCTGTACAGGCTTACCATAGAATGTGACGTAAAGTTATTCCGGAGTGTAAACTGTCAAAATGTATGGTTATTCTTGATTTATTCGGTGGAATAACTTTATGTCACGTTCTATGGTAAGCCTGTTAAAGTTATCCTACAATCTGGGATAATATTATCACACATTTTCACATAGACATAAATAAATAAATAAATAATGCTGGACTTTTTCACACAGCATCATCTAGACCCAAAGTAAGCAGAGCTTGTGTTATGGGTACTATGATGACTGTTATACTACTTACATACTTTTTGTTTGTAAATACATACATATTATACATAGAAACACCCAGACCCGAGACAAATATTTGTAGACCATACAAACATTGGTCCCGCCGCGGGGATCGAACCCGCAACCTCTTGCGTCGCAGGCGGGCCTTCGCCGCAGCCACATAGACCGCATACATCTAGCCAATGAACAAAAAAGAAAATAAAACCAAACTACAAGGTACAGTGCCACAAACTTATCTGAACCAGTGAGACAGACGTTGTCATCGCATTTTGTGTTGGCAGAACAATGTTTTTACAGTAAAATTCGTTAGTTCCTCTTTTGGCCACCGGTCCAGATAAGTTTGTGGCACTCTAAGTTACTGTTTTGTTTCGTTTTGATTATTATTTAGGACCTTACTCAAAGATGTTTACTTAAAACTATCCCTCAGGGAATACTGGAATTAATTTTGACGTGACAACGTCTTATAATTCGATAGAGCCGGCTGCACGCACGAAAAAATGCGGCGTTACCTCGCTCTGAGGCGTTCCATGTAAGGCTTGAAGTGCAAGCGAGAGCGCGGAACGAGCGACAAAGAAGCACAAACGTTGTCACGTTCAACTATCGTCAGTAAACCGACTTTACAGACAACCAATTTTTTTTTTATATTAAGGGACGGAAACTCAAATAAAGCTACTGCAACAAAAATTGCAAAACTTCCGGATTACCTGCAAAAACTTGGGCTTAAATTGCAAAACTTATTCAAGCGTGCCCCAAGTATGTTTACTGTTTGCTCACAATAGCTCCTTAGGGCAAGTTTAGATTAGAGATTACACTGTATACTGGCCATTATGATTTAGGATTAACCCCAGGTCTTTTTTATTAAATCAACTTAAAAAAAACACAAAAATATCTGATTTATTTTTGATCATTTAAAGATGTCTAAATAAAGTAGTCAATTGTTTGTTGATGGCGGAATGGAGGGATGTTGCTGGTGACCGGGATGTCTGGAAGGAGTGGGGGGAGGCCTTTGCCCAGCAGTGGGACACTGATGGCTGAAATAATAGTAATAATATGTTTGTTTGTTTGAATTGAATAGGTAGGCTCCAAAACACATTGGATGGAACATTGGACCGATTTAAAAAATTCTTTCATCATTAGAATCCTACATTATCCCTGATAAACATAGGCTATATTTTTATCCCGGGAAAGTGAAGTTTTCCCGAGGGACCGCGGGTAACACCGCGACAGACAGCTAGTAATTAATAAATAAATAAACTATAAAAAAAATCAAAGCATTTTGTTGTTTAGACTTCACGATTCATACACACTTGTTTTATTGAGACAATTAAAAATAAACGATATAAGCCTGTACTGACAACCAGCTTTGTATGTAAGTCGTCCCCGTAATAGAAGCGGGTGTACCGTGAAATGTATGTAGAATGGAATTAGTGGAGATGATGATCGAAGCTTACCTATCGATGGATGTGACAATCTTAGATAGGGCTGTCACACTTACAGTCATATCATAACATAACTTGTAGTCTTGTGTAGTTCCGCAACGAATAGTTCAATCGGACTACATCTTTTGCGTTTAGTTCTTCCTTCACTAGTTCAATTTCAATACAATCATATCTCTAGTTCCGTAGTTCAGCGCGGCGAATGAGCGAGACGAACGATACAAGTAATTCGCAGAGATCAAAAGATATGTATCTTTTCAATTAGGAGACATTTTGCGCATGACTATTAACTTGTGTGTGATGTGTTGTGAAAACTTTAACTTTATTTGGAACAAAATAAAAAATAGATTGAAATAATTGCGTTCGTAAGTGCATCAATTATTAACGGTCACCACACAGGGCATCACTTGAGATGATATTATAAGAACTTAAAATGGCTAATTTTTATGAGAAATCAGCGAAAGCTACGTCCTTTGTTTGGAAAAACTCTGAAGGGCTTCAAAAATAAATCAATTTCAATTATTGTGCAAATATTTGTGCCGCGACAACCCTACAGTATTGACAGTCAAATGTTTTGTCAAGGGATTTCAATAGGACGCTCAAGATGCCCTTTTATCCTCATTAATGAACCAGAGACAAATCATGTACGTCGACTTACCTTCAAATAGTACAGATTTAGTTCAAAGTATTTTGAACCTTTTTAGAACTAACAAACGATAAGTTTTCGAACGAACAGTATTAATCCGATTATGATGAATGGTATTGAATCGTCATTGTCAAGTTATTTGTACCAAAATGAGGATTATTTATAGTAATCTTACTAAAATAGAAATTAATTAATTACGACGACATAGTCATGTGTGAAAGGAATATTTGGTTACTGTTTTCACATTAATTTTATTTAAAAAAAATTAAGAAAACAAAAAACATTATTTTAGGATCGTTTGAAGCTGATCGCACACTGCCCGCGCCGTAGGCATCACAATCATTTTTCTATACAAAAAATTCTGAAGACGTCAGAAAATGCGGCTCGCCACGCTAAGATCTACATCTATTTCAAGTTTCAACCAAATAGTGGAGCCATTTTAGCGTGACATCAAAATTTATAGGTATTGAATTGATTCAGGCGTGACTTTGCGGAAGTCCATTGTAAGATATTAAAAATGGTAAGGAAATATATAGTAACAATCCGCTAATCTATTCTCAAACAAAGGTTTCTTAAAACTAGTACTCACCCTAAAGCCACCCAACCACCCACTAACCTCTGCCAAGCCTCCTACAACTTAGGCTCGGCAATCTGGAACCGTGAGCAGCACCGGGGCGCAAGCAAAAGAACACCTTCATTTGATTTATAGGTAACTAGTTTTTGCGTGCGGCGTCGTCGCCCGCGTGGTAGCAATATTTTGAATAGCCTATTATGCTATTCCAGGTCACTATGTACGCCTATTCCAAGTTTCATTAAAATCGCTTATCTGGGTTTAGGCGTTGAAACACAAAAATACAAACATCTAGGCGCGGCATCCAGGCGCGGTCCAAAGCAGGGGGGGGGTCATATGGGAACATGACCCTCCCCTAAAATCGAACACGTCCAATTGAAACATCTTGTGTATTGTGCAATAAAGTCTAATTTTAGAGTGACCCCCCCCCAATTTCAGGCTGACCCCCCAAACTTTTCAGCTTTATGATATGAGTGGGATACAAGTAGGACAAGTAGGAAGTAAGTATATTTACGTATATATTGCTATATCAAGTTATAATTTGTATGGTTGTTACACGTCTAAGGCTCACAATGGCGTTAGTTTGACGCGTTCAGATTCTTAATGAGATAACGCCCATGTCATAACGAAGTGATGTGAACACGGCTTTATGGTACCGTTAGAAAAAAAATACTATTTTAAGAGTGTTTTTAAATTTTTTTTTAAACGTAACAGTCAACTTTGAGTGATTGACAAGTATTTGTGAAATAAGCCGTTTGCTTATTTTGGACTTTGGAACTATAATAATCACACATGAATGTCTTGATATCGAATGCAAAAATTTGATAAATTCGTCGATATAAAATTAATAATAAATAATGCTGGACATTTCACACAGCATCATCTAGCCCCAAACTAAATAAACAGCTAATTGTATAAACAATGATATTTTGTTGACAATAATTGTATGAGAAATGAAAAGACTTATAAAAATGTTCGATTCCGACGGGATTCGAACCCGATGTACGTAACCGATAAATATGAGCTTATCAAAATTTCGATTGCGACGATTAGGGTTCCGTTGCCAAGCGGTATTGCACTCCGGCTTTAGGAGGATCGTTTGTTCGTTGCGGGTTCGATTATAAGACTTTCATTTCTTAATGAAATGCCTAGTGTGGTTTAACACTTAAAAAAAAAAATTGTGTGTACTTATTAAAAAAAAATGTTTTTTTGCAACAACTTCTATTCCTTGATTTCTATTAAACAGAAATTTCAGTAAGAAAAATACAAAACAAAACTTATTTTCCAACGCTCCAGGGGTCAACACTCGCTATCTTTTTTCTCTTTTGCCCATTAGTTTCTTAATTAATATCCCTTGGCGGCGCAAAGTGTGAGCGGGACCGAATCAATCATAATCACCTGCTATAAAATATTTAATTTATAAAATCACTAGTGTGGTTTAGCCTTTATTCTTAATTGTGGCGTGTGGGTGAGGTTTTATAACATTTAAGTTTAGGATTTCGATGGTTTTTTTTATTTATTTTTTTAACAAGATCGCTAAAATAATTACACAAATATTTACAATTATGCAGTCCGTTGCAGGGGTTAAGTCGTTAAGCCATGATGGAGGCCTGAAGGCGGCCTAAAAACTCCATTACTTTATGGCCACTAACTCAGACAAACTTACCTACTATGTTTTATTACATTCACGATTCAAACGTACTAGTGCGAGTAAATTACAACCAATTTCCTCCTAAGTTGGACCAAGTGGCTTGAACCATGATCATGTACGTTTCATCGTAAGTTTCACTAGAACTACATTTTTGATGGCAGTGTTTCTGAATCTGTGGATTGTATTGGAAATGTACTACGTTTATTTATTTAGATAAGTTGTTTATTAAGAACGAAGAATATAAATTTTGCGATGTAAATTTACATTAGACAGCAGGATAGAAAGAAGTTTAAGGCTTTTGAATATGGTGCTAGAGAAGAATGAAGAGGATTAGCTGGACAGAGAAGGTTACCAACGAGGAAGTGCTGAGAGAATTGAGGAGAAAAGGGTTTTGATGACCACCGTTCAAAATCGAAGAGGAAAAATGATTGGACATCTTATACGACATGACAGCTTTATTAAGAACATCATAGAAGGAAAAGTGGAAGGAAGACGAGGAAGAGGAAGGCCTAGAATCAATTTCATGAGTCAGATAAAAGAGAAGATCGCTGTCATGTCGTGTAAAGAAGTAAAGGAATCCGCATTGGAAAGGGAGAGGTGGAGGAAGTTGCATCATTGCACCGACAAGAGCTGAGCTCTTAAAGATAAAAAGTAAGTTCGTATGAGTCAGTGGCCAACTCTGGTGACGGAGTTTTTAGGCCGCCTTAAGGCCTCCGTCATGGCTTAACGACTTAAATAGCCGGGACCGACAATTTAACGTGCCCTCCGAAGCACGGAAGCGCTCAGATGAAAATGCCACTGGCGGTCACCCATCCACTTACAGACCGTTTCGAACGTTGCTTAACTTCGACGATCTATAAAGAACGACTAAGCAAGCACGACCACGAGCGCTTCAGCTCTTAAAGATGATGATGAAACATACTTATCCGAAAATACATTTGAAAACCTTTTTTATTCTGTGGTGATTGATACCAACAAGAACAAACAGTTTTAACCGCGGTTACGAAAAAATCTTAGCTATTCCAATATATTTTTTTGTGATTTGATCTTCAAGATTTGATAGATAACAAATATTATCTAAGAATATTTCAATAAATTTTCGTAAATTGTTATTAGTAAGTAAGTAAGTTCGTATGAGTCAGTGGCCAACTCTGGCGACGGAGTTTTTAGGCCGCCTTAAGGCCTCCGTCATGGCTTAACGACTTAAATAGCCGGAACCGACAATTTAACGTGCCCTCCGAAGCACGGAAGCGCTCAGATGAAAATGCCACTGGCGGTCACCCATCCACTTACAGACCGATGCGAACGTTGCTTAACTTCTACGATCTATCAAGAACGACTAAGCAAGCACGACCACGAGCGCTTCATTCTTTTAATTGTTATTGAACAAAATAATCTAAATATGACACAGAAATACTCCAACAGAGATAGCAATTCTTATACTTGGAAAATACAATCTATTTGGAACAAAGTTCAAGCGAAATCGAATTCGACCACGAGGTAATAAAGACAATTTTGCTTTGAAATGTATTTCGTTGTAACATAGGGCTGGCATAAGTAACCGAGAATACCGGTAAAGTACGGTAAATTACCGCGTTACCGGTTATTGTCTAGACCTTTGCAGGTGATGGGGTCAAAAGTAAATAGGACAACATCAACGTAGTTTATGTAGATGCGGTAAAAGAATAAAAAATACAAAAAAACAATAGATTTTTCAAAAACTTATATTCATGTTCACAAAACAAAGTGGATGACTTCCAGAAACAACGCAAATACTTTTCACATTACTTAGAGATGATAAGGCATTGAAATTTTCAATTAATTTTCTTTGATTGACTCTCCACTGGAGCTTGATTTTTTAGTTTTAAGATGGATCACCTAAAAGAATGATAGGCCCAAACCGTGTTTGTTTGAAAGAACAGGAGTAAAATTAGTTCTAAGACTCTACGTGATCCCAGCGGCCCTACTGAATAAATGCTTTTTGACTTTGACTTACACTTTGAAAATTACTTATAATAGCACCTTCATTTGTTAGTAACTCCAAACATTTGAAGTAGTGAAAGCATGAGGATCATAACTCCTGACAACGATGGGAAACAAGAGAAAATAATGATGGTACAGTTCTTCCAATGGATCTAGGCATTAATGAATGTAGCCGTTTGTTTGCGCAGAACACAATTTCGTATGAAAAAGCGCACACTGCGCAGACAATCGGCTAACTTCATGAATGCCTAGATCCGGTGGGCGAACTGTACGTAGGTTTTTCGAAACAACATTATCGAAGTTAGTGAGAATCGAGTTTCAAAGTCACAAGAATTACTTCCTACGTGTTAATTGACTCATCACTCATCAGCGTATTTGTTTTGGGGCGTTTGAGGGAGAAGGATGTTGAGTAGCAAGCTATGATTTAAGCTGCTGATGATGATAATGAAGTTTTTGGCCACTTCGATAGCCAGCCGGGCATAATGGACTTACTTTTACGTCTTTTCTAGGTCATATTTTCAAACATGATTTGAAAAATGCTTTTTAGCGATACCTAAGCTTTAAAATAATATTTTGTTATACAAGAAAATATTATTACTTAAATAATGATAATGCTGTACATTTCACGCAGCGTCATCAAGCCCCAAACTAAGCAAAGCTTGTACTATGGGAACCAGGTAACTGATACACTACTTTTATACTTTTTGTTTGTACATACGAACACCCAGACCCGAGATAAATATTTGCAGATCATACAAGCATTCAAGTGGCGGAAATCGAACCCGAAACCTTGTGCGTGCCAAGCAGGCTTTCACCCACTGCCACAGAGTTCATTCGAATTCTTCCTAGAAACAAGAGAATCCGTCGGCAAATTATAGTCTTCAACTTTTTTGCATACCACTCATCGCACATATTCCTAACGCTACCAATTTTCCACGTAATTACCAGCATGACGTGGCGTTTGACAGCTTTTTTTAATTTCCTCGGAAGCCTTCAAAGCCTTGAGATGACAGTAATTACACGTTCAGGAAAAACTGGGTTAAGTATGGAACGTTTCTTAGGAATGGTTTACATAGGGACTACATAGGTAAAAGTAAAAAGTAAGTTCGTATGAGTCAGTGGCCAACTCTGGTGACGGAGTTTTTAGGCCACCATAAGGCCTCCGTCATGGCTTAACGACTTAAATAGCCGGGACTGACAATTTAACGTGCCCTCCGAAGCACGGAAGACGAACTAAGCAAGCACGACCACGAGCGCTTCTAGGTAAACTATGTCATACATGCTAGGATGTGTCTCTGTCTACCCTTATCATCTTCAAAGAATCTTAAGATTAGAACATACCTAGAGTGTCTTGTAGGTAGATACAGTAAGCTTCTATAACAAAGTCCCAAGCGAATTGCAAAATCTATCAATCACTAAATTTAAAAATACAATTAAACGTCATCTCTGTAAAAAAGCCTATTATAAGATATCTGATTATTTGGATGACAAAAAAGCTTGACACTTGCTCCAACTCAATGGATCCATGGATCACCTAAAAGAATGCTAGGCTCCAAACCGTGTTTGTTGCCCTGATTCTTCACGGTATTGGTCGCGAAAGAACAGGAGTAAAATTAGTTTTAAGACTATTCTAAGTGATCCCTGCGGTCCTACTGAATAAATGATTTTTGACTTTGACTTTGAGTGATGATAGTTTATTTTTTACTTATTTACGATATGAACTTTTGAACTGAAAATACAGAGTAAAATGGAGCGTTTTCCTATAAGCAATAGCTGCTACTAGTTTTTCAGGAGCGCAGTGACGTGTCCAATTAACCTCGTATTAGTGGAGCACTAATGATATTTTAAATGAAAACATTCGTTGTATGGTTTGCAAAGACAGTTCTGGTATAACTCTGGTTTGCTTGCTATAGTTTTCGGGTTCCGTACCTCAAAAGGAAAAAACAGAACCCTTATAAGATCATGTTAGACAATGGGGCCCATAACCTGTTGGAACAATTAAAATACCGAATTTAGGAAAAATAACTGTCTTTTTTAGACCACTCGCAGACTGCAGACTTTCTATCTGCCGTTATTTGAGACGGAAAATTCTTTGGCTTACTTCTCCATACTCATTACGAGTCGAAGTATGTTCCGTCTCAACTATCGGCCGATAGAAAGTCTGTAGTCTGCGAGGAGGCTTATTGTACGTTGCAAAGCAAATATAACATTACAGAAATCATAAATACTAGAACAAATTCTTAGACTATAAATAACGTTCCAATATCACTCAACGGGTTGTGCATGCTTATTTCAACAAATCACTTTGTTGTCCGTCTGTCTGTCAAGACCCTTTTTTTTGCATGTTACTTTCTGTTTTTTTTGTATGATTGTAAGTATAGGTGCCTATCTACTTCTGTTTTGTACTTACCTATTTTTTTGTCTGTCACCTACTTACACTATATACTTTTGTGTGTTTCTTTTTTGTTCGTTTGTTAATGTCTGTGTGTGTTTCCAAATAAAGATCTTCTCTCGATCTATCGATTTATGTACTTTGAAAATGTAATAAGAGTAGAGTATGAAATATTATTGACAACGCAACGTAATGAAAATTACCATTACCGTTTGAAAATTTACTAAAAATACTAAAAAAAATTACGCCCTAGAAGGCAGGGTGTAGTAGGTACTTATCAATCGATATTATTACCAAAAGACCAAAAAACAAATTTGAAAAAAAGTATTATCTGGAACCCAAAGAAAGTAACACAAGTAAAGTACAAGTGCAGGTTTTTCATGCTGTCTGTACAGTTTTATCTTCGATTCGATGTTCAGTTTTTGCCGCTCGCAGATACTGACCAATTACAGAGTCGGATGATAAATAGTAACTTGCGAGCAGAGAATGCAATATAATGACGGTATAAAATATATAATGTATGTTTTGTATACAAAATGTACGTAACATTTTAATATGACAAAGAAGAGAAAAAAAACACAAAAACGTACTCCATCAAAATTTCGAAATGTTCGCCGGCAAGATGGGTTGATGACGAAACCAAGTTTGAGGGTCGTACACTACAGCTAATGGGCATTCCTAAAATTTTTTTTTTCATTTTTTTAAAACGATTTTTCATACAAAATTGTGTTGTGCCTGGTTGTAGACGGATAAGATTATAACAGAATCGTGTTGAATAGCAAAAAAGAGAGGCTCTCATCAACATCATCAGCTTAGAGCAGTCCACTGCTGTACATAGGCCTCCCCTAATGTCATTGCGCCCTGTCCTCAGCTCGACGCAACCAGCTTCTGCCAGCAGCTTTCGCAGATTGTCACTCCACCTGGCCGGAAGTCCTACACTTCGTTTGCCGAGTCGCGGTCTCTACTCAAGAACTCGTTTACTCCATAGAGGCTCTGCAGTGAGGTAAATCAGGCCATGGATGATAATGATGTTAATGATACCACCTTTAAGTTGTAGTTATCATTTTAGAGAACTTGTTTTATCCATACAAGGGCAAAATTTTATTTGGAACACTTACAAAATTCAGGCTTTACATAATTTAAAAATAGTAAAACTACTAGATTTTTAATAACCTTTTTTGATAGTACCCATTCCTAAACGACTACACATCGGTAATGCTCAAAAACGGCTACCACAGCAGCTTTCAAACGACCGCCTATTTTAGCGTTTATGCAAACTTTAAAAACCGAATCATATTAAACCGGTTTTTGCCTTCCTTAGTTAATAGTGCAAATAAAAACGTGTTTTAGAGTGCTTTTTTCGGATATCATCAGTTTTTATCTTTTGTGAAAGTATTTTTGGTTAAACGTATCCTTTTTATGTGTCCTGAATAGGTTTAGAAGGTAACTTGAGTGTTCTAGCGCTTTTTAATAGGAAAATTAAAGTTAATTTGAAAAGTGACTATGTATGAGTTAGTTGCATTGCATAATTCTGTATTGCATGATTATTGCTCTACAAGAAAAGTTGGTACCAATTAGAGATTTACATAATTTTGTTTATACGAAATTTTGTACATACGAAAATCAGTCATAAACCTAAATGATTTTTTTTTCTATCACGATGATTATGTTATGTGGGAAGTGGGAAATGATTATAATAATTTTTAAAAAGAAATAGTGATAAGTAAATGAATGTTTATTTAATTGTGATAGCTGACGAACATAACCATGTGTAAAATTAATTTATTAGGATCATTAAATTGTAGATCAGTCTTCGTACAAGGAAAAGATTACAAAAACTATTAAAAGGATAACTTTAAGAATAACTGACGACCGCCTATAGCGAGTTGATCTTGATTTCGCAAAACCTTCATTTTTGAAACGATGAGTAATAAATTAAAATATTCAAGCAAAATATTGATTATAAGATTGCATGAGTCACGAATCACTTAAACTGAATTCTTGAGAAATGTCGACCGTTATAAGAACAAGCAAAATTGTAGTTTAGTCGCCTAATAATAGAATTATTTTTAGCTTGAAACATTGGTGAAGCTTGCTTTGCGTTATTTACAGAGCAGCTCTTGGTAATGATTTTTAAAAGTCGATAAAGGTTTTAAAATAAAGTATTTACCTACTCGTATAACTACACAGCTCAGTTCGTTAGGGCATGGCTACAAATCGATCAAACCCCACATAAACAAGTTTTAAAAGTGTTGGAGTATAAATAAGTCTATTGAGAAATGAAAATCTTATCAAAAAGAAATGAAAAACCCGTTGCGAACCCGCAACGATCAGACGATCCTCCTAAAGCCAGAATGCCTTACCACTCTTCTACGGAATCCTTAACGTCGCAATCGAAATTTTTGGTAAACTCATATTTATCGGTTAAGCACCTGTATGAAACACCTGTGTGTTTTATTTAACACTTTAAAAAATTTAATAATATAAATGAGTAAGTCAAATTTCTTCTGCGCTTTGGGTATAGGTATAATCTTGAGCCTATTTTACAGCAGCTTTTTAACGGCCACCGTTATATAAAAACCCAGGGGCTTTAGGGTCATATGAAATCATTCATCAAGTTGACGGACAGACAGACAGATCCTAAGACTATGCGTAACTAAATAAAAGCCGGCCTTGATTCTTAATGTGTTACTGAGAATGCATTATCCTATAAATATTATAAAGGCGAAAGTTTGTAAGTATGGATGTATGGATGTATGGATGTTTGTTACTCTTTCACGCAAAAACGGCTGGACCGATTTGGTTGAAATTTGGTATGTAGATAGGTGATACCCTGGATTAACACATAGGCTACTTTTTATCCCGATATTCCCGCGGGAACGGGACTTACGCGGGTGAAACCGCGGGGCGCAGCTAGTTAAATATAAAAATTAAAGTTAGATGATGATTTCATAATATTGATGAAACAGTAAATTACAATCCTAACTTGTGATATGAAAGACAACCGCCAAGAAGCGGATAAATATTTTTAGCATAGTTTTTTTTTAAAGATATATTTTTAAAAGGGCATTATACCATAAAATAAAATCTTATCATCTTAGAAGCTGCTATGCATACGGTAGCAGAGTCCTTGGTTGACCTCTTCAACACAGTTCGATGTTCATGTCCGGTTTTATCGTTAAAAGATTTCAGATTTCTAGGTTCCTAGTGCGGGGACCATAGTTATTAATTTGTCCTATACTGTTTTTTGTCCTATTATTTTATTTACAATGTTTTTTATTATTATATTAGCCCTTCATGTCCCACTGCTGGGCAAAGGCCTCCCCCCATTCCCTCCATTCGTCCAGTCCCGTGCTTAGTGTCCAGTCGGCACGGAATTTGGCGAGCTCGTCCCTCCATCTTGTTCGTGGTCTGCCGCGACGTCGTCGCAACGTCAGGGCACCACTCCGTGGTCAATTTGGCCCACTGGTCTCCCGACATGCGGCAAACATGGCCCGCCCAGTCCCATTTACAATATTTATGAAATAAAATTATCTTATCTTATAAATGCTAAATGGACATTCAGGGTCACGTCCAAATACATAAACAAGTCTACATTCTGTTGAAGTTAAGTACATACCTAGTTATTGGTAGAGTAGTACCTAAGGTCAGTACTCAGAGTCACTAACATCTTCCTATACCTATCCGTTGCTTAGCCAATTTTATATGGAAAACCTTTACCATCTTCCTATATCCATTGCTTAGCCAATTTTATATGGAAAACCTTTAATAAAGACGTATTTAGGTAGCTGGTAGTGACTCTGAGTGCGGCTGTAAGTGATGTAATTTTCTCACGAACTTCAAAATAATTAGACACTCAAATTCCTCCGGTAGTTATCTAAAGTACCTGATGCAGGTTAAACGTTGTCCGCTAAATACAGGCTGTTCAATCTTACGGTAGCGAGTTCAATAAACTATGGGGACTACCATAGCTGAAGTACTATTGTTTATTCTTGGTAATAACTCACAAAGAACTCGAATGCAGTTTGGTAGAAAAGGATTGAAGGACAATAATGACTTGACTATAAATAAATAAATAATGCTGGACATTTCACACAGCATCATCTAGCCCCAAACTAAGCAAAGCTTGTATGGGAACCAGATAACTGATAAACTACTTATATACTTTTTGTTTGTAAATACATACATACTATACATAGTAACACCCAGACCCGAGATAAATATTTGTAGATCATACAAACATTTATCCCGCGGCGGGGATCGAACCCGCAACTTCTGCGTCCCAAGCAGGCTTTCACCCACTGCGCCACAGAGGTCGTATGGCAGAAATGTGATCTTTCTATTCCAGTTTCTCCCCAGTATTCTTTAGATTAGGTGTTTATTTTAACAACTTAATGTAATAGACTGGCCAAGGTAGAAAAATCTAAAATCATGCCTCGATTTAAGATCAAAAATGTATGAAATATGTGGATGAATTCTTCGATGAATATTTGAATGTTTCTTACATCAAAGGTAAATAGGTTCCTTCTAGGTAAGCATGCTCCATCTTAGACCTCACTACTGCTTAACATCAGGCAGAGTGAGGTCAAAGGCTGACCTATTTAATTTAAAAAAAAAACGGGTATCCCATGGTTCAAACTCGAAAACGCACGGTAAGGGCAACATGACTTCCAGAAAACATTAATTTATGTCATTACTTTCGTCATTGGTCACTTACTGACGAACCTGTGTTTTGACAGATGCGTTATCCGTTACGGTAGCCTCACCTGCCAAAAGGTATCATTATCGTATGTCTTTGAAATGCCGAAATGTCTTAAAATTATGAAGTAGAGTTTGAAACGACGAAGCTTGACAAATGATATATAATTTAGTGCGGTGATGATTTTTTATCTGATTTTAATATTAAACTATGTATTAAAATCAGCATACAAGTATTACAAACTTGGTAAACATTTCTAGAATCGGAGAGATAGACAGGATCACGACTCAAAATCAAAATCAAAATCAAAAATCATTTATTCAGTAGGACCACAGGGATCACTTAGAATAGTCTTAAAACTAATTTTACTCCTGTTCTTTCGCGACCAATACCGTGAAGAATCAGGGCAACAAACACGGTCTGGGGCCTATCATTTTTTTAGGTGATCCATGGATCCATTGAGTTGGAGCAAGTCCCAAGCTTTTTTGTCATCCAAATAATCTGATATCTTATAATAGGCTTTTTTACAGAGATGACGTTTAATTGTATTTTTAAATTTAGTGATTGATAAATTTTGCAATTCGCTTGGGACTTTGTTATAGAAGCTTACACATTGCCCTTTAAATGATTTCATAATTTTATCTAATCTAGTAGTGGGAACAGCGAGTTTATCCTTATTTCTAGTGTTTACATCATGATTATCGCTTTTTTTCTTAAATGATTCAATATTTTTACGAACATACATCAGATTTTCATATATGTACTGACAGGGTACTGTCAGTATGAATATATCTTTAAATTTATTTCTAAGCGAATCTCTGGGACCCATATTGTAAATTGCTCGAACAGCCCTCTTCTGCAACACAAACACGGTGTTAATGTCTGCAGCAGTCCCCCACAATAAAATGCCGTAAGACATAATGCTGTGAAAGTAGCTGAAATAGACTAATCTGGCAGTATCTACGTCCGTGTAATGACGTATCTTTTTAACTGCGTATGCTGCAGAAGCAAGTCTCTTCGACAATCCATCTATGTGTGGGCCCCATTGTAGCTTACTATCTAAGGTTATGCCTAAAAATGTAGTGGTGTCCACAAGATCTATCTGTTCATTTTTTATTATTACATTGGTTTTTATTGGTTTTACATTTGGTAGTATGAAGCGAATACATTTAGTTTTCTTCTCGTTTAATAATAAATTATTAACATTGAACCAATTTACAACCTTAGAGATTGCATTGTTCACTTCGTCAAAGTTAACCTGTTTACGTTTCAACTTAAATATAAGTGAAGTGTCATCTGCAAACAGGACAATCTCGTGGTTGTCTTTTACAAGTTTTGGTAGGTCATTAATGTAAATTAAAAAAAGGAATGGACCTAATATTGATCCTTGTGGTACACCCATTGTCACCACTGACCCCGGAGAACGCTTCCCATTTACGTCAACTCTTTGTATTCTGTCACTTAAGTAGGAAGTGAAAAGGTTGAGAGCAACACCCCTAACACCATAGTGGTAGAGTTTCCTAATTAATGTTTCATGATGTACACAATCAAATGCTTTAGATAAATCACAAAAAATACCAAGCGCATCATGAGAGTCTTCCCAAGAATTAAAAATATGAGATATTAGATCAACACCGGCATCAGTTGTTGATCGTCCCCTTGTAAATCCAAATTGTTTGCTGTCAAGTAAGTTGTTAATATTAAAATGTCTTTGTAATTGAATAAGTATAAGTTTCTCAAAGATTTTACTAAAAGTTGGTAAAACTGATCTGACTGTATCCCCAAGGCGCGGTAGACATTCTCTCAGATCTTTATATTCCAGATCCTTTGAAGATGTCTAAGGGGGTAGTCAGAGGCATGTACAAATACATATTTCATACATGCCCACATCTTGCAGAAGTTAGTATTCCATACGTGACAGGTTGCAAGCCCATCGCCGCCTATAAGAATACTAACTGGTTTCCTCAAGATGTTTTCCTTCACCGTTCAGAGCTCGTGTTAAAGCGCATATACATTTTACGAAACGCAAAATCCATTGATGCACGGCCGGGATTCGATCCCACGACCTTCGGATTGAAATTCGAGGTACAACCCCATTCGGCCAACACGGCCCTCACAGGACAGATAGACAGACAGATAAACTGACATGGGAGCTTTATATTGATCGCACATTTGTCCGCGCCGTACGCGCCGCAGTCATTTTTCTATTCAAAAAATACTGATGACGTCAGAAAATACGGCTTGCTTCTGACGTCTCAGCATTTCTTCTATTGTATTGACAGTTCGGCGCGGATAAGTCTGCGCCCACCTTTAAATGCCGTTTACACGATTCTGGCAAATCATTCTTGCCTCTTGCTTCGTCAAACTCAACGGAGCCAGAGAGGATTCTGTGGCACGAGGCAAGAATGGTATGCCTTCTGGCATACACACGATACCAATCTTAGTGTCGTGTAAATATGGTATTGTGTAAATGGAGTTCAAGTAATAAGTAGGTTTCTAATCATTCCCTTTAGGTACAAATCTCTAGATACTTTCTTCATTGTTTTTATGATTGTTAGTAATAGTTGGTTAGTAATAAACAAAAACATTGAACTGAAATGATAAACAATGTCTGTTGCTTGGAATTAATTAAAATTATTTAGCGTTAAAATGTAGAACAGTATGTGTGCTTTATAATTGCATAGAAAATATACGCGAGCAAAGCTTTTATGTCTAGCGCTTGGTCGGGTTTCCTATGACGAACTTGTAATGTGGATGATCCAATGAATACTTAGCATTGCAAACATTAAAACAGTACGATTTTCTTCTATGGATTCGACATAGGAAACTGCCAATCACTTCTATGCCACATTCTTCATTATTGGCTCTTTCTGCATCATTATCATCGTTAACCCATTAATACCCACTGCTGGGTGTAGGCCTCCCCTCTAACCCGCTACTCCTCTCGGTTCCGTGCTATCCTCATCCATCCCGATCGAACCCGCAACCGCTTCGCAAGCGGACCTTCGCCCACTGCACTACAGAGGTCGTCTTCTTTTTCTTTTATAAATGGCAACTAACTGTTATATAATACTGCCAATGTCAAGTTTCAAAGTATTTATTCATATCATGTCAGTGAGTCAGTCCTGTCAATTTGGTTTGAACAAAACATGGCGGCTTGTTTCTTCAAAATTCCAACGGAAATATTTCGTCAAATGAGAAATCTTCTGGGAATGGGGGAGTATTCAAGAAGATTTCTCTTATTTGACGAAAGATTTCCGTTGGAGTTTGAAGTGAAAAGCCACCATGTTTTCTGCTAAACCAAATGGACAGGACTGACTGACTGACATGATATGAATTTTCAAACATTAAGGGTCGATTCACATCTGACGGAAGATCCGTCGCGGATTATCGGTCGCGGAACGCCAGAACTGACAAATGTATAGAAAAACACTCGACCGTTCACACTCGACGGACTAACGTATCATCCGTCGAGTGTGAACGGTCGAGTGTTTTTCTATACATTTGTCAGTTCTGGCGTTCCGCGACCGATAATCCGCGACGGATCTTCCGTCAGATGTGAATCGACCCTAAAACTTGATATTGCCAGAATAAAAAAAATAAGAAGAAGTCTGAAAAATTGGTGAATGAATTCGTTGCAGGAAGCACTCTAGCTCGGTAACTCGCGTGCCCCTGTCGCGTGTGGGCCTACCGACGCTATGCGTTTCCATAGAGCAACTCTACTCCTTAACCTACTTCCGAATGAGTGGTGAGCATTTAGTTGCAAGGGTTTAGTAATGCACCAGGGAACCATGAACAGTGTATCTAGAGAAAATGATCTTAGGGTATGAACGATTGTGTGTTTTATTTCTATTGTAAAAATGATGGTTTTGCCAAATCAAATGTATATAAACTATTCTCATTGTCTTAGTAAACTATTCTATCGCAGAGATGGAGTTGTCAAGGTTTAAGTGCAGTGCTTCAGTGATCAAACGAGTTCATTTCCATTTTTTTATAGTTTTTAGTATGAATAGAAATCTAAAGTCAAGTGATTTATGAGTGGGTACATTAAACCTTCACTCAGATCCTTAGGATGTTCAGAATAATTTGGAAAGAATTAGCGTACCTCCGGTCATTTTCCTTCATCATCATCATCATCATCCGCAGCCTTTTTCATCCCACTGCTGGGCATAGGCCTCTCTTCGCTTGTGCCAACCTTTCCTATCCTGCGCTTGTCTGACCCATGTACGACCTACTGTTTTTATTATGTCGTCAACCCATCTAGCTGCCGGACGACCCACTCTTCTGTAGCCCTCCCGGGGGCACCACTCGGTCATTACTCTGCTCCACCGGTCATCACCGCGTCTGGCCAAGTGTCCTGCCCAGCTCCACTTGAGCCCCAATATTCGCTTGCTAACATCGTTTACTTTAGTCTGCTTGCGAATTTCCTTACTCGTCAATTTCACTAATTCACTTAAGCCTCCTCGCAGACTACAGACTTTCTATCGGTCGATAGTTGAGACGGAATATACTTCGGCTCGTAATGAGTATGGAGAATTATAGGCCGTCTCAACTATCGGCCGATAGAAAGTCTGCGTCTGCGAGGGGTCTAAATGCTATTGTTACAAGCCGGTGTTAGGGTCGGTTCATATCTAACGGAAGATCCGTCGCGTATTATCGGTCGCGGAACGCCAGAACTGACAAATGTATAGAAAAACACTCGACCGTTCACACTCGACGGACTAACGTATCATCGGTTGAGTGTGAACGGTCGAGTGTTTTTCTATACATTTGTCAGTTCTGGCGTTCCGCGACCGATAATACGCGACGGATCTTCCGTTAGATATGAACCGACCCTTAAGGTTTTCCAATACACTTTGGGATTTTTAAGATCATCGCATCACTAGTGTTTTCATAATAAACTTGATCACACCTATAAAATAGCTGTCAACCAATAAACTGCCGGTTCGATTCGTCAGCACGCCACCTGCCCGTAATAGACGCAGACAGTGATAGATGGCATCTATTTGAATAATGCGCTTAGTATGTGCTAGTTTCATTGTTTTATACGTATACCTCCTCGTCTATTAAGGCCTATATCTAGAATAACGCACCTTTTAACTGGTAAAAGATTTTTGGAAATAGGTTAACAGAACAAAATCACAATAGAGAAATAGGATTTGGACGTCATTGTCCTTGGATTCTCTCAGATTATAGTCCCACAAGGATATCTGTTCCGGTGAGGGAGGCGCTGCTATCGCATTTGGCATAGAGAAAGTAAATGTATATGGCCTTTGGTGTTGCCAAAAAAAACATTTCACTGTAAAGTGGGTAAGCAAGGGACCAAAGCACCCACAAAGCACCAAACGAAAAAAACACACCGACCAAACAAGCAATGGCAAATATGGCAACTGGAAACGAATGGCAGACAGATTGACATTTCAAAATGGCGTCGTTAGTTCCTCTTTTGGCTACCGGTCCAGATATCTTTGTAGCGCTAATAAGTCACTTTATGATTCTTTGAAGATGTCTATGTCACTTCAACACAAAAACATTGCTTTGTTTTAAACGTTCTAAAATTAAAAATCAACTTTAAACTGTTTAAATTAAGAATGTTTTAGTGACAATCTATAAAAAGCTTTCAGCTGGCTAATAGTCTTTGCCCTAAATATCCAAAGAATGACTCCTGTTCTTTTCAAATTCAAATTTCAAACGTGGAACAGCAACTGGCCATCATAGTGACGTGAAACGAACCATCGGCATCGATTATTCGAATGAGCTGTCGATTCGATTGTAGCGAATGAGAATGAGATCCGTGAATGAGTCCGTCTCGGGCCGCTTGCAAAGGGGTGAGTGATTCGTTTTAGTCGATTGAGCTGGAATAACAGAAGTGTGAATGGAAGCAGTTCAATTGAACTGCGGTAGTTCTTTTGTAAGAATCTATGTCAACTCTTTTCAAAGTTATGCTATTTTGATTTGTGTGGCGCATAGTTAGAGGCCATTTTCATTAGGTACATTTTCTGTCTCGAAAACTATTTCTTTTATACCAAAATCATTTTACTCTTTCATTCATTCATTCTAAAACAAAAAATGTTTGAGTTAGTCAGTAATTGTTTTATTTTGGACAGCATTGAAATTGTAGCAATTTTAGGTCTTTCTTTGAATGTCATTACCTCAAGAATAACATAACTTATTCAAAAGATTTCTAGCAATTAAAATAAATTACTCAGTGGATTAAGTGTAGATAGGTATTTAATCTAAATTATTTTTAGTTTTATTGATAAAATGTTTTAGAAAATGGTGCTAAAATAAAAGCTAATTTATCCAAGGGCTCGATATTTGGCTCAACGGAAGCTGTAGTCGATCTCACAAAGATACAACTAATACAAAATCAGATGGTATTCATTACGAGCTAGTCAAAGTCAAAACTGACCACTAAAATCTGTTAAAAGTAACAGGTCCCAATAAAGCAAATATTAGCTCGAATTCTTGCGAGCACTAGATCTCATTCGGGTGAATCCGAACGAAAAAAAGCACAAAAAACGAGACCATCGGATTATCTGTCGATCCTGTTACACGACTCTGATCCTTATTCGCTAGGAAAACTGCCAATAGTGGAACTAACGCTGCCATATTTCAGCCATTTCTAAATTTGTACGGAGCATTCTGAAAAGGCTCTTTGAATTTACGATCGCTTAGAATCGAGTGGAAAAATCGATTTAATGTCATGGATTGTAGAGTTTATTTTCGTATGGTGCTTGTATTGTGGGCTTAGGATCTAATTTGATGCAGTGACTATGACTTTAAATGCTCCAAATTATGATGATGTCACTGACCCTAATTTGTGAATTTCAACGCGTATGTCAAACTCTATCAGAAACAACAAGTGGTTTATTGTTGAAAGGAATATGAGCACAACATCGACACCCATCTGTCATATAGATTATTCCTGACCCCACACTAGGATTCCCTGTACCGTTCATATCAGATACTAGGACCTGGATAAATATCAGATAGTGTAAAATTTGTCTCGCCGCAGTAATTGAAGTCGCACCTCTTTCACAGCCAAGCTCTCGTCCGCCACATCATCTTTGTCAAAATGGTTAAATAATATTTTGGGAACCATCCTCAAAGATAAATAAATAAATAATGCTGGACATTTCACAATCATCTAGCCCCAAACTAAGCAAAGCTTGTACTATGACGATACGAGGATTGTAGATACGAGGATGGTTCCCAAATAATGTCCACAGTATTGACAGTAGTGTATCTAATAGTAGGTACTTCAAGAACACTACATCATTTTCTTGAATGACCGTTAAAATATCTATTTTGCAGAAGTCAAGGTCATTATCATCATAATCAGCCTATAGCAATCCACTGCTGGACATAGGCCTCCCCTAATGTCATTGCGCCCTGTCCTCAGCTCGACGCATCCAGCTTCTGCCAGCAGCCTTTCGCAGATCGTCACTCCACCTGGCCAGAGAGCGTCCACTACGTTTGCCGAGTCGCGGTCTCCACACAAGAACTCGTTTACCCCAGCAATTATCGGTTCTTTGAAAGTCAAGGTAATTCCAGTTAAAGATACAAAACTCCAGCTTGTTTCTCACAACAAAACGTCAAAAACAAGGTTGTAACAACAACATGACATCTGTCTAACATCTCGTCAAAATAGCGTTACAAAAACCCAGTTGTAATTCTGTTCGTAGCTTAGCCTAAAGCAATACCGTTATATAACCTTTTTAGTAACGCAAAGGAATGAGGGCAAGCCTGTGCCAATTAGAGTGGAACAGGTGGAAATGCTAATTTAGCAATTGGACTATATGCCTGGGAAAAGGCTACCGAAAAAATCCTCTGTAAAAAGGTTGAACTAGTTCCGTAACTAAGTAGGTGGCTTGGTTCTGGTTTAGATTTTAAATAAAAAAGTATTTTCTATATCGGTGTACTTAACATCAATCAATGGATTTTTCGTTTCGTAAAATGTATATGCGTTTTAACATGAGCTATTAGTGAAGGAAAACATCGTGACGAAAGCTCCACACGTCTTGACGTCATCAGAGGATGGTTTAGGTGCTTGTCAAGCCTATTCCATCTCAAACAATGTCCCAGAAACTACAGCGTCCCGTTAAGTGTAGGCAAAGGTTGCCTGCTGACGCTATAAATGTAAAAGCCCTAAGTTTCTTAACTTACATCCAATCATTTATTTATTTAAAACTTAGGCTAACATAATAGATAAAAAAAACTAAAACTATCTAGAGAAAGGCACAAATGGTACAAAAACAAACAAAATAAATCTAACTTGATATCATCTATAGATAGCAATTATCTATCCTGGATGGGAATCGAACCCGTGACCTACTTTAAAACCTAAAGCAGAACTACAACTAACCTAGTTTGCGAAGGTAAGTAAAATTTGAAATTGTAGTAAATATCTACAAATTCTTGTCTCAAATTTCATAATCCAGATCTAGAAAATCTAATTTATCAAGATTCTAGGATTACCGTAAAGAATTGCTAACATTTGCCGGATATCTTATTCTCAAACAAAAACATTTTCCCAAATAAATTATGGCAGTCATAAGTTCAACACAATGGCGTATACGCTTTATTACATGTCTTTATTAAGTTCCTTAGGATTTCTGGTCTCCTGGTAATGCTGCAAGTGGAATTTGTTCGCATCATCATTGAAAAACAGAGACATAGACAGACATTTATTTACCATTTTGGCACACAATACAATCACTAGGATGAAAAGATTCAAAATAAATAGAAGCATAATAAAAATTCAAAAGTTGTGATTGTGTGTCACAGCAGCAAAAAGGCCTCGACTCAGCATTCTGCATTCATGAGAGAGAGACAGAGTTCATGAGGCATGGTAGACATTCTTTCAGATTAAGGCGTCTCAGAGGGTAGCCAGAACCAGCTTCGTATCACCACCAAACCGTGTATGTTGCCCTGGTTGGCTGCTGTTCTGATCGCGAAGGAACAGGAGTTCAGTCACCTAGCTTTAAGACGACTCAAAGTGATCCCAGCGTTCCTACTGAATAGCTATTTGATTTTTACATTGACTAGTTTTTTTTGAACCAGTAGTGTGAAAGGAGTTTTGAGTGCGCCTGAAAGTAAAGCACTTTGGTCATATGAACATTTTAGAACGACATGCCAGTTACATCGCGATCTTTTTCTTCGTCGTTTGAGAGGCATGCGTGTTTTGAATATAAAATAATTGACACAGTGTTTTCTTGCAAAGAGACAGGTTGTAAGTGAAAATGGTGGTACACGGCTTACAGCGTGCGTAGGAGACCTCTATACTCCCGTTCTAAGTCTTATCGCATACCCCGTTTTGTAATCTCATAAATCCGTGACATCCACGATTATAACGTCGTGTTAGCTTTTCATTACTTCTTTTGTTTGCCGCTTCAAATGAGTTGGAGAGTTCACTAAGCAATGTTTATTGAAGTAAGTTTCAAGTTGTTTACAGTGAAAGAATTTGCCTTGTTTGTAAAAAATCATGGATAAGTATTTGTATTACGAGGTCTTCCAGGTCGAATAGTTCCATATCCTGGAAGAGAACATCAAAAGGACGTGACGTTATTAAATCAATAATGCTGGACATTTCACACAGCATCTAGCCCCAAACTAAGCAAAGCTTGTACTATGGGAACCAGATAACTGATATACTTATATTCTTTTTGTTTGTAAAACTTTGACATTTATTTACAGAAACTAAGCTACTACGATATGTACATAAAATTACAAAATACAATGTATTAGCTGCGGTTTTGTGTTCTGGAACCAAGTTAGTTTAAAGGGATGTACTATTACTGCAAAGGTTGTAAGTTCAATTTCCAATAATCAATAAATTTTTCGTTGAGAAATGAAAAGTCTTATCAAAATTTACGATTCCGACGGGATTCGAACCCGCAACGATCAGACGATCCTCCTAAAGATAAATATTAAAAGGGGCAGCTTTCCACAACTTCGTACGTTTTCACGCCCAAACCACTAAACAGATTGGGCTGAAAATTGGCATGGATAAAGGCTAGTTACTTATAACACTGCCAACTACGATCATTTTTGAAGGAGCCTACCTTTCTGGGAATGCAGTCATTCAGTCATTCATGTCACATAAAAATCTGTTCAGCTGTTCTGACGGCAAAAGGCTACACACAGACGGAGTTGCTTTAACATATCATCATCAGCATTGGCAACTCAAATAATAGCCCACAGCTGGACCTAAGCCTCCTCCCTCAAACGCCACTCCAATCGGCCCTGTGCTGCTCTCATCCATGTCTTTCCCTCTATGGCCTTTATATCATCTAGCCACCTGGCTGCTGGTCTGCCTCGGCTTCTAGCACTTCCCCTTTAACATTTATTAATAGATAATCGCAGCAGAGGACGGCCCCCCACGAGATGGAAAGACGATCTTGTAAGGGTTGCTGGGAGCCGTTGGGTGCAGGCTGCAAAAGATCGATCGAGAAATCTATGGGGGAGGCCTATGTTCAGCAGTGGTCGCTGGATGACTGAGATGATAATGATGAATAGGTAATATGGTATGGCTTAAGCGTGAAACATACAGACAGACGGAGTTGCTTTCACATTTATAATATAGGATAGAGCTATTCGTTCAAAGTCGGTCATAACCAAAGGTCATGCTCTAGGAATAATAGATGGATCGCGAGCTGAACGCGCTGTAAATTATAATCTGACAAGCGTGAATCTGACGAAGTTACGAATGGCCGCTACACTGGGAATTATAAAATTGCATTTGCATTTAGCGCTAAAGAACTAAAGAACCTGCTTTAAGCATTTTGTTTTTTTTTTTTTTTAAATAATGCTGGACTTTTCACACAGCATCATCTAGCCCCAATCTAAGCAAAGCTTGTACTATGGTAACCAGATAACTGATATACTACTTACATACTTTTTGTTTGTAAATACATACATATTATACATAGAAACACCCAGACCCGAGATAAATATTTGCAGATCATACAAACATTTATCCCGCGGCGGGGATCGAACCCGCAACCTTCTGCGTCCCAAGCGGGCTTTCACTCACTGCGCCACAGAGGTCGTCAAATCTTATAATTTTTTGAACACTCACGTACCTTGACGCCTTTAATAATGAGATGCTGACATTGTTTGAGATGGTACAGGGTTACCCAGCACCTACACCATCCTCTCAGCTTAATCAGCCATTAGGAAATGAAAAGCCTTATCAAAATTTTCGATTCCGACGGGATTCGAACCCGCGACGATTAGACGATCCTCGTAAAGCCGGAGTGCCTTCAACCGCTCGGCCACGGAATCACTGACGTCAGATTCATAAATTCATTAATCAGCTATACCCACAGGAGAGACAAGGTCATCATCATCATCCACAGCCTTTTAACCCACTGCTAGGCATAGGCCTCCGCGTCCCTTTGTATAAACATAATTTCTTTGGGCCATCCAACACGATTGTGCAATCATTATGCGCGACAAGGTCAAAGTTTTAAAACAAAACATAACGTCTCCTCTATCATTTCGTAGCTCAACTAAGTCGAGAAACAAAGCATTTGAACAAGACGAACGCATAAATCTATGCCCAACGCCACAGACTATGTAACTGAAACTGCGCCTGCGGCGGCCGTCCGCCTCACGTAGCAACCCAACATCTGATGGGAACTCTGACCGAGGTTAAGTTTAAGCACGTGAGAATTTATTGTTAGAAGCAGGTTTATTTTTAACCGATTTTCATTAAAATGATGGGAAAAGGAAGCGCTCGTGGTCGTGCTTGCTTAGTCGTTCTTGATAGATCGTCGAAGTTAAGCAACGTTCGAAACGGTCTGTAAGTGGATGGGTGACCGCCAGTGGCATTTTCATCTGAGCACTTCCGTGCTTCGGAGGGCACGTTAAATTGTCGGTCTTGGCTATTTATGTCGTTAAGCCATGACGGTGGCCTAGAGGCGGCCTGAAACTTCGTCACCAGAGTTGGCCACTGACTCATGCGAACTTACTTACTTAAAAGGAAGGTCGTTCTTACATATAGGGTCTCAAATCGGGATATATTTTTATGTTGTTAGCGAATTTTGTTATGCTAGCCGTTGGGACTGTAAAGATAAATCGCTGTGGAAATCGATGGGGACATGTTCAGCAGTGGAAGCTGAGAAGATGATGATGTG
This sequence comes from Epirrhoe alternata, assembly GCA_963565295.1. Lineage (NCBI taxonomy): Eukaryota > Metazoa > Arthropoda > Insecta > Lepidoptera > Geometridae > Epirrhoe > Epirrhoe alternata. The sequence continues at coordinate 908,741 of OY751381.1, read as the reverse complement.
AGCGAATATTTCAATAATATTTGGACATGCTTCTGAAAACCAGCTGAGACTTCAAAAGATCTGGGATACACATAAACACTGAGACCATTCCAACCACGCCAGTCGTGATATATTTATTTCAATAGCTTAACCGAATCTGATAACTGGTGCCAAGTCAAAGAGCATTTTCATTTACTGGAAAAACCGCCTGTTTGACCAATAATAAAATAAATAAATAAAATAAGCTTTATTTTACTAAAAAAAATTGTATAAAAAAATATGTGCATATGTTAATTTAAATATGGGCCGCCTGTGGTGAAAGCCTCCTCCCGATAGCACCATTCTTCTCTATCTCTTGCCATTCTTGGCCATGTTTTCCCGGCAATCTGTGTTATGTCATCATACCATCTTTTTTGTAGCGATGTTTGACCAATATGGAGAAAAAATAATATACGCACTTAAATAAGATACTAAGACTAAACATGTCTGACGTAGGTTAAATAGTATTTTAAAACGAACATCATAATCTATTTTAAATGATTACCCCAATACCCTATTTTATTGCACCCCAAAACACCGCAAAGCAGAATTTACCCAATCAGCATTTTTTTCACGTCTCACTAACTTTTTTACGGCGATTCACCCCTGACCAATGCACCGCATCTCTGGGTTTAAAATCCTCCACAACCCTTAGATTTCTTACTAAACAACCCCTAGCCCAGCGAACCACAAACCCCAGAGGTGCTATTGGGGGTTTTTAAAAATTTATCAAATGCACCAAAACGAAATATCGAATTCTTGAATTGAGCTTGTTGTGTTGCTGTGTTTCGCACGTGGGTTTGCTTGCAATTCTTATACATTACACCCCTATTTTGTATTTTAAAAAAAAATTAAACATGGTCTCAGTGTCTGTTACTGATCACATTTATGCAGTTAAAACTCAAAAAAAGAGAAAAAAAATTACAACCTCAAAAGGAGACGAGACGAGTCAGACATGGATTTATGATAGCTACTGCGGTTTTACTGACTGAGGATGATACGAGAACATAGTTCGAATGAGAGTCTGTACGCAATTGTTGTCTATGTACTTATTTGTACAGTTTTCTTAAAATTTTGTTCGGTTTTGGTTGACTACAATCCTCGATAACTTTGTGATAGTTAAATAAAAAAAAATTCTGACCATGCCATTATCATATTCTGCATCTGCTGCAACTGTCCTTAAATTTTTTTTGGTAGTCATAAAATAGCGGTGTATAAGTCGAAAGAAAGAAAAATTGTGTTTTGCACTTTTCATCGATGGTTCAAGAAAAAGGTCGGGAGTTATGGAATAATAGTAATATTGCATACTTAAGTAAAAAAAAATCCAAAATGGTTTTTATTGTAAATATTTTACTCAAAGTTGCCTACTAATAAACCTGGTAAAGTTATTCCTGAGTGTAAACTGTCAAAATGTATGGTTATTCTTCGTTTATTCCAAGAAACAACTTAATATCACGTTTCATGGTAAGGCTGATAGAGTTTTATAACATAAAAACTGACAGTTTTCCTAATTCATCAGGGAATAAAAAAATTCTTTAAACATCAAAATCACGTAGTTTGTAAGATTATTCGAAGTGATCTCCGCGGTCCTACTGAAGAATAACAACTTGAAATCTTTGATTGATAACATGTAGAGTACACATTTCAATTGTTAACAAACAAACAAATCATCCCACCTTATTAGTAGATGGCTAAAAGCTGTAAAACGGAATGTTGGGGTGGTCAGGAGATTTACCGCACTTCAATTGGCGGCCCTAATAGACGTATATTACTCTGTGGGCCAATTTATTGACTATATTTCTTTTGTTTTACACGATTTATTCTCGCAGGTAAACTAGGGTTTGTAGGCTGGTGATTATGAAGTTGGAAAGAGAGGAGAGATTTTAATACGTAAGTTTGATAGAGATGGCGCTATTTTTGTAGAAATATAGATGATTAGCTACTGCGCGCGGCTTTGCTCGCGTGGTACTAAATACAGGGTGTGGCAAAATTTAACAAAATATAGGGCCTTTTCTTTTTTAGTTAGAAGGTTCAAAATATATTTATATAGATATATTTTGAAAATAAAAACTACTGCATTTTTGGATTTTTGAAAAAATGTAGTCAGCCTAAAAAATTACATTTCTCAAAATAAACAAGTAGGTCTCAATCGACGCTATTTCCCATTAGGAACACTTTTCCCAAAGTAACTTAGCAAATCAAGTCTTAAGTTTTTGAATTACTTTAATAAAAAAAAAAAAAGTTTTTGAAATAATATTTGGACTTGGAACAACAGAATTGACATTGACGCTAGTGTATAATTATCATTAAAAATAACACCGCCTATGCTTATTACAGCACTTTTTTCATTAAAAAGTGATTTAGACAAAGTTTACACAGGAATCATTTGTCTAGAGATTCTGGCGACATCTGTGAGCTCAGGTGCTTGCAGGCGCAACTGTGTAACCCAACTTTACAACTTTTCGGAACAATGTTGTTTTGGGTTTTAATGAAATGCAGTTCTTGAGTTTTGTTTGTAGCTTTTGATTTAAATAAGGGTGAAGTCTAGAAAAAGTTAAAACTTAAAACGAAGACTGAATGGTTTGTTTGTGTTTCTGGTTGGAGAGTTTCTCGCATGTGAGCGGCGATTTCTTCTAGGCAATAATATGGTCGCCTAGTAAACAAATGCTTCGAGCCTCGCCTCTCGAATACAATTCTCGCTAAGCTTTCTACTAAAAGCAGTATTTTACGAGTTTCTGTCCAAATGTAAAAAACCGCAGGTGAGACTCGAATGACGAGTTTTGCCGAGCGATAATCGCATACGATTTTTCGCCGCTCGCGTGCGAGAAACTCTTCTTGTGTAACAGCCGCTTTATAGCTGTACCTGTATGACCATCTGGTTCCCATAAACAAATAATTCCGATAATGATGAGATGGTTATTCATCATCATATCCCAACTATTATTGGCGACCTCTGTGGCGCAGTGGGTGAAAGCCCGCTTGGGACGCAGAAGGTTGCGGGTTCGATCCCCGCCGCGGGATAAATGTTTGTATGATCTGCAAATATGAAACCATAGAAACACCCAGGTGTTTCTATGTATAATATGTATGTATTTACAAACAAAAATTATATAAGTAGTATCAGTTATCTGGTTCCCATAGTACAAGCTTTGCTTAGTTTGGGGCTAGATGATGCTGTGTGAAATGTCCAGCATTATTTAATTTTATTTATTATTATTTATTTATTATACCTTTTTATATCCCTTCTCTCCTCCCTCATTGCCCTTACTCCCGGTTCTATGATGATTATTTTTATGATAATAAATAAAACGTAATCATAGTAAAAGTATGTTCGTGAAGACCCGAGACCAACTTTAGTGATTGAACTATATTAAAACCTAAAACTTTAATTTTACGTCTTACACCGCTTCCCCAAGCGACAACGAGTGATATTTTAATCTGTTTCACAGGCTGCATAAATATTTATTTAAGTTTAATCCCGACTGGTAGAAAGCTTATTTGTCAAGTGCAAGGGTATGGGAACGTATTCTTACTTTTATCTGTATTTATGAATCTATTTGTTTTACAAAATAAAATTTGAGAGATATGACATTGTTGTAGTCGCACCAAGATATTTATGTTTGCAGAGATTAAGTACTTATGAGTGATTTTTTTGTACATTTTTATAGTGTTAATTTACACTTGGTATTTATTTTTATAAATATGAGCCTTTTTTTTTTTTTTTTTTTTATACCGTCAGAAAATCCTTTATGGATACCCTGCCGCCGTGGGGACAGCGGAAGGGTTATGTCGGACTCTCACCGACTAAAAACTGACGTATGGCCGGCCTCCATGCATGTCAAGGGGCTCCGGGCTCTCCTACGGAACGCACCGGTGCCCCTCTCACATTGCCTAAAGCACTGTCCCGGGATAAATATGAGCCTAACAAGAAGTCTTTTCGAGTCTTACGTCAGGGTTCCGTGGCCTAGCGGTTGAAGGCACTCCGGCTTTAGGAGGATCGTCTGATCGTCGCGGGTTTGAATCCCATCGGAGTCGAAAAAATTTGATAAGAATTTTCATTTCTTAGGAGTGAAGTTTATCTTCTTCTTCTTCCTGCCCTTATCCCACTAAGTGGGGTCGGCACAACATGTTTCTTTCTTCCATTTCCCTCTATCACTCGTCATATCAGAACTCACTCCTTTCACTAACATATCCGCATTCACACAGTTCATCCATCTTTTCTTAGGCCTACCCCTACCGGTATATCCATCCACATTCATACTCATCACTCGTCGTGTTATATGACTTTCATCCCTCCCTCCCTCAGGAGTGAAGTGAAGGAGTGAAGTTTATATTGAACAGAATTTGGCAACGGGGGACATTTTCACTCCTTAAATTATTTCCCACAATCTTAAATTATTTCAAATATGTAAGTAAGTAAGAACCTACTAAAATTAAAAAAGAGAGCTTTTTATTTAATTCACATACCAAATAAATAAATAGAGCCGTGTTGGCCGAATGGGGTTGTACCTCGACTTTCAATCCGAAGGTCGTGGGATCGAATCCCGGCCGTGCATCAATGGATTTTGCGTTTCGTAAAATTTATATGCGCTTTAACACTAGCTCTGAACGGTGAAGGAAAACATCGTGAGGAAACCAGTTAGTATTCTTACAGGCGGCGATGGGCTTGCAACCTGTCACGTATGGAATACTAACTTCTGCAAGATGTGGGCATGTATCAAATATGTATTTGTACATGCCTCTGACTACCCCCTTAGACATCTTCAAAGGATCTGGAATATAAAGATCTGAGAGAATGTCTACCGCGCCTTGGGGATACAGTCGTGACCCTGTTTACGTTTACGTTTACCAAATAAATAACGATACATTAGGCAATTCATTTATTTCGAACAAATCAATTCCACATTCAAGGTTCGGATAATCCGTAAAAGCCTTGTAACCGAATTAACTTGATCTCTACCTAATTGCAGAATATCCTATCTCGCCAATGAATTTGGCTAAAGAGTCTTCTTATAGAAGTCTGGCTTTGAAATTTACACGATGCCATATTTCGTACGATTTGCCCATTGAACGTGCCGACGAGGATCGCGCTAAGACAAATCGCATAAAATAAGCGATTATACGAGAAAAATCGTCGTGCGATATGGGTTGAAATCGCATGAGTAAATGCACCTTTACCTACAAAAGTTACCATTTCTATATAAAAAGTTATGTATTTGGAGATGCCTCTTACGATCCCTTTAGGATATCACTAAAGGATCTGAAAAATCAATCGTGATCTTGTTTTTTTTATTCCTACATTATCCCTGAACATAGGCTATATTTTATCCCGGGAAAGTGAAGTTTTCCCGAGGGACCGCAGGTAACACCACGACGGACAGCTAGTATCTTATATTATAGGTATCTTATAAGTTTTTTAGGTTATTTTGATAGCCTGAAGATTTCTAGTATGACGACATTTTTGCCTCTAAACTTTTATTACAATTCAAGAAAAGAAATTACTCGTTCCGTTTTAATTTTCAGCCTGCTCTTATAGATATTGCCTTCTTTCATTCAGTAATTTCTATCAAACCATCCACGTACTTCGTTCACAAAAGATTTACGCAATATATAGATCTCAATAGAAGCCTTTCAGTCTCTTTATGCCCCTAATTCTGACATCCTAAATGCAAAACGTCCTAAAATACTCAAAAAAGCTTGCAATTACGACCTTATGTATTCTATACGAATTCTAATTCGACAAAACATTGTATGTAATCGCCAAAACGAAAATAGACCTTATTATAATGAGATACAGTTGAAGATAGAAGCTAAGCAATGTAGATCTAAGCTGGGTTATCGTACGTTCAAAAGTTGGCGTTCTTTTCCTTTGTAGTGGGCATTACTATAAGATTACTTAGACTTTTGGGATCCAAAATAGATAAAAATAAATAACAATATCCCTTAACTGTCCTTTTGAATAATAATGATTTCTATCATAACAATAGACAAACAAAAATAACCTAATTTTATAAATGTGAAAGTAACTCTGTCTGTCACCTTTTCACGCCCAAACCACTGAACAGATTAGGCTGAAAATCGGCATGGATAAAGGTTGTATCCTAGGGAAGGACATAGGCTACTTTTTATCCCGAAAAAATCCCGAGGGACCGCGGTAGATACCTAAGTGTAAGATTCAATAAAAACTCGCGTATTACGCATTGAATGATCTCAAAAATAAGAAAGGCACGGAAAAGCAACCAGAAAAGACACAATGACTAACTTCAAACCGTTCATAGTCCACAATAATGTAATTTTTCCGGCCAGCGACTCACTTAGCCCGCGTCGTCAATTAAATTGAATTTCGAACTGAGCACACTCGTTCCATTACATTCAATTGGTGATTGTGATCATTCGATTTTCGAATCTGTATTTTTTTTAATTGGTGTAACGAGCCAAATGAAGTTGACTATTATGCTGCGATCGAGTTTGCGTATAAAATTATGGTTCGATTTTTAAATTTTGTGCTAGCTGCTATGTAAATTAACATCTTTGTGATTTTGAGCTGAGTTTTTTTATGAATGCTTAACAGATGGGACAGGTAGAGTCAAAGTCAAACATTTGCTTACACATAATATAGACATATGTTTCAGAATCGTATTCAATTACAGTAATTTTATCTTGTATTTTTTACTCTTTAAAAAATATATGAGTTCTGGGTTAAAGTTTTCATATAAATTTGAAAGCTGTAAAAAAGTAAACTTTTTAATGCAAAATGTACCTGCTATGTTAAGGACCATGAACGTTTCCTGGATTTATCTGACCGCATTGCGTCTTAAGATTGTAAAGCTATAAAAAAGCTCCTCTGCCGAGTTTAATATGCATATTAGAATTATACAATCTTAGTTACAAGTTCAAGTTCCTAGGGTATTAGAAAAAAATACTAATTAAACTAATTTTACAATTTTGTATTTCAAGTTATCTTGATCTCATAAAAAAACTTCAGCGGTAACTGGTGCTTTATGAAAAGTTCAATATTTTGTTTGATTCAATAAAAATAATCTATTTATTTATGAAAAAAAATATGAATTTTAAAATGCGTAATGTCTACGAAACACAGCAACGCACACCAAAACACAAAAGATCTTTAAGCAAACCCCCTGAAACTTTTCAAAATCTCCCGGAAAAGTCTACATGACACCGCTATCCATCTTGCGCTGGCTTATCGATCTTGGTTTAGTAATTACTAGCTGCGCCCCGCGGTTTCACCCGCGTAAGTCCCGTTCCCGCGGGAATATCGGGATAAAAAGTAGCCTATGTGTTAATCCAGGGTATCACCTATCTACATACCAAATTTCAACCAAATCGGTCCAGCCGTTTTTGCGTGAAAGAGTAACAAACATCCATACATCCATACATCCATACTTACAAACTTTCGCCTTTATAATATTTATAGGATTAGCACCAGAAGCTCACTTCTAATTGTTGCAATCGTTCTTTGGAGCAAGACATCCGTCAATGGCAGACGGCACATGTGGCAGTGCTGGCTGTTGATTTTTTGAACATTCTTTATTTAAAAATAGGATTCTCTATTTGAAATAACGTTTGCTTCTCTTTCATTATTTGAAATTAGAACTACATTCTCATGAGAATTCGATCTGGATAGTCAGTTTGCGTAAAGGCTGTATTTTTTTTAAAGAAAATAATTCTTTATTTGAAAAAAGAATTCCGTTTTTAATAAATATACGTTAGTTTCTTTATTTAAAAAAGTAAAATATTAAACTGTTGCAGGCTTACCATAGAACGTGACATAAAGTTATTCCACCGAATAAATCAAGAATAACCATACATTTTGACAGTTTACACTCCGGAATAACTTTATGTCACGTTCTATGGTAAGCCTGTTAGAATATCTTGAGATATAGCTGTATGTTTGGGTGTATGTTTAATTGCTCGGGTAATACTGGAGAATTAAGTTTGTTTTGATTATAAATACGAAATGAACAAGCACAAGCTAGGTTATTTTATTATTATTATTTAGCCGGTGTTGTCCCACTGCAGGGCAAAGGCCTCCCTTCCCTTCTTCCACTCTTCGCGATTTAACGCAGCAACAGGTCAAGTTCTCAGGTGAGAGTCCAGCTCGTCCCGCCATCTCACCCTGGGTCTTCCACGTCTGCGCGTCATATTTTGTGGGGTCCACTGTGTGGCTCGTTTTGCCCACAAATCGTTCGACATAATTACTTAGTGAAAAGAATTTATTTAATTAGGCATCGTACAACAGTGAAACATGATACTTCAGACTAGAAACATGAATAGCGTGACCATCTTAATAATTTTACCCGAAATCCTCATGACCCAAAAATAATTTTGCTAATAAATACCCAATATTCGTGCTATAAATCCCGAAGACCCCATTTGGCTAGAGCGGGCATAGTAACTATTGCGTAGTCTGTGGCCCGGGTGCGGTTTTAGCCAAATTGATGGATGCCAACCAATCCCTGTAATTAGGGGGTATTTATTCCCCATAGATTGCCATCTTGACCTAGAATTTTATGGGAACAATTTGGACGTGGTCCGTAGATTGGTTGGACTTGGGAAATTATGTTGAAAGCTTGGACTACCTATTTTGGGTAGATGGTTCTAGTCACTGTATCGGTAAGAATTAATTTTGATAGTCTAACTGAACTTTCAGTATTTTGTTTTTTTTTATGATGAATGGGTCGACTCTTGACCTCGAAACTTACATAGGCAAGAATGAGGTCTACGGTGGATCGAGCCTACCCAGAAGGTGCCTATTAACTCTCTTCTTAAAAACATCAGGGTCGTAGCTCAGCGGAAATACAGACGCGGGAAGCTGATTCCACATATTTGCAGTGCGCATAATAAAAGAACTTTGAAAGCGCTTAGTTCTAATAAGTGGAATATCAACCAGGTGTGGATGATAGTGAGCTGTGCGTCTGAAGTCCCTGTAAAAGAACGGTGAAGTTTAGGGGTTTTGATTGACCATCAGCGTTCTAACTGTGAATGTTTTTAATGTCAGGGTTCTGACACGGGTACCCCTTCAACTCTTTAGTTTGACTCTTATCATATTATTAGCGTATTGAATTGAGTAGAAATCACATCCATTCAGCCAATTGGCCTGACAATTTCAAATTGATTGACGGGCAATTTGAGTTGTGCAATTTTAGAACCACTTATTAAACCTAAATTTTCAGTAGGTACAACAAATTCCATTGACAGATCTATCGGACAATTTAAAGTACTTATTCTAATCTCTACGGACAGTAGGTCAAAATATAATTGTACACCAAAACTGCACTCTGTCCCTCAGAGAATAGCTTTCAAAATCCATAATCACCATTGGAAATATAACAATAATCCGCCAGTGCAATAATACGATATCATCGTTAAATCGACGGGCTAATGCCCGGCCGGTATACTCTGACCCCTCACCCTTTATGTTGCCAAACATTTGTAATCAAATGGCGAGTGATATAATGTTGGGGAGGGCTCAGGTTTGGGTGGCTGACCGCACATAGCTCCCGATAGGATTGAATATTGATGCGGCAGATGGCAGCACATTTGGCACATAATTAATATCTCAATCGTCCTTCCGCGGGTCCGGCTGGTCCGCGCCCATTTACATATTCTACGTGGATTGAATTCGTGCTCTGATATCATCTTTTTAATCTGACCTACATTGTAACATGACTTCGTAAATATTCTACTATTATATGCTTTGCTGAGGGTCTTAACCATCACCAGTACCGTAGCTAGGTAGCCAAGGCCCCGGTGCAACAAAAACTGGGGCCCTAACTGAACGAGGGCAGCTACTTTTCTTTAGTAGTTAGAAGATTTTGTTCTTCGAAAACTATACGTTTTAGTATTTATTTTTTCAAATGTTTTCAATAGTTTTCATAAAACTCAAGAGTCTGAGGGCCCCTTGAGCTTGGGGGCCCTGGTGCACAGCACCGCCTAGCCCTCCCATAGCTACGCCTCTGCTTGTCACCAGTTTAAAGTTTTGTCAAACCAGTGACACAAAAAGAAAAAGAAGAGATACCTTATTATCTGATACCATCTGCCTTGACTGCACATCATGTAACCTATCCCGTAGGTATCAGAAGATTCAAATCGCCTGACCTGAAGCGAATAACAGCTTCATAGAAACCTTGTGAATCAACCACTTATCACCGTTTAAAGGACATGTTTAGCAAGATTATTGACAAACCAATGGTAATTTCGAGAAAATTTTACCTGGTATTAGTAATTTTGGAAATCTGATGACACACCTGGCTTCTTTGAATCATCAACTCCCGGGTCACGTACATTACGGTAATAGACAAGAACAATGAGTAAGCATGACTGACCGTTGTCTACGTGTTTGACAAGTGGATCCGTGTTTACTGATCATGAGTCACTAGTGAAAACTACTTAGACCTGTTTGCTCAAATTATGGGCTGAATCACTTTGGGACGTCCTAAGATCTATGAGATTCTACTCGCCTGGAAATTTTAAGAATTTACTATGACGTCTATGAAGAATACTTTTGATACCTACCTTACTCTTGGCTGAAAGAGCGTGTAGACCCGTAGAAGTGGAAAGCACCTGTTTAAAGACCATACATTGATGGTAAGCGGGAGACGTGGAAAGAGCCAAAGATTTATAGAACTGCCTCTATTAAAATTTCATCTGATTCCAAAAAACACGTTACAGCGTGAAGAAGAACTAACATTCATCCATACAAACTTTCACAACATAAAAAAAAAGTAAATAGTAAAAGTTATAGGACCAGATAGAGTACAGAAGCATAATGCTTTTACTGACCGGGTTCTACGAGGTCAATAGGCTATGCCTACATAAATTGAATTAGGTATGCAAAATGTCAACCTAATTCGAAATCAATGAAGTGAGTAATGCGTGACGGACAGACATCACGTATGTGAATATAGATATAGATAGGTTTAAAGTAATGCTGTATATGATGTGCAAGTTCATGCATTATTCATGAGGGATCATCGCGTGAATGTTTAGAGTTAAGGATAGTGTACACTAAGCGGCGTAATGTAAGGCAATTTATCAATTATGAGATTATATAACGAGATTTCATGTGATGAAAATGTAGGTTTGAATACATAAGAAGGGATATAGCGGAAAAAGAAGGCAAAAGCTCATCGCAGTATCTATGTGCACATGTCAATTCAATGGAAGAAATGCTGAGACATCAGAAGCGAGCTGCATTTTCTGATGTCATCGGTATTTTTTCTATAGAAAAATGAGTGCAGCGCGTACGGCGTGGACATGTGCGATCAGCTTAAGAGTGGTAGAAATGATTGAATGATAAGATAACCTGATAGAAGTTTGAAGGAGAAAACTCTCGTGTTGACCTCACATAAAAGTAGGATAGGATGATAATGGGATGATAAAGACCGCCGGTAAAACTAGGAGTTATAGCTAGTCTGCTAAGTGTAGCTAGTATTCACCTTGTATTATGAAATGGTAAATTTTGAAATTAATACCTGTGTTAGTTTGTGGGTAGGAGGATATCTTCGAAACTACTCATCAGATTTCAAAAATTGTTTCACTAATATTTAGTTGTAAATGAGGGGAACCCAGCAGTGAAAAAGGTCAATAGCGTTTGGAGGACTATCAGTAATAGGCTATATTTTATGCCTTGTGCAAAGCTCTGGCAGAAGCATCACTACATAGTATAAAACAAAGTCGCTTTCTCTGTCCTTATATCCCTATGTATGCTTAAATCTTTAAATCTACGCAATGGATTTTGATGCGGTTTTTTTCCATAGATAAAGTGATACAAGAGGAAGGTTTATATGTAAAATACATGCATAATATAGTAGAGGAACACTGATAATTTTAGAGGTATCTAAGGTGATGTCGTGAATTACTAATACATTTTTTGCGCTTACATTGCAAACGCTGGCTAAACCCTAATATTTAGCATCAGCATTACACCCGTGCGAAGCCAGGGCGGGTCGCTAGTGTATTATGTAGTGTAAACTCCCCTTGGTCGGCAGTATGCGACGCAATGTCAAAACGCATCCGGTCATTTAAAGAAGTATTTTTATTGCGTTTTATATTCATAGAGCAATTTGAGAAATCCTTTTGGATTTCTTTGGGGTCCGAAACGTATGGTGAATTGGTGACCACCCTTTCAGGCAATAACCTCATTCAGATAAGTTATAGGTTTATGGTAAAATATGTTTTTTTTATGTTAATTAAAATTTTGTTTTGTTTTGAAGCAAAAAAACCGCGCGTCCAACTAAACCACCAGGCACAACTAGGTCTACACCGGAGGGCTAGGCAGGCACTGCACTGCCTAGCCCATCGGGGCCCCGAAGCTCAAGGGGCCCTCGGACTCTGAGTTAGAGCCCGAGAGTCCAGAAGGTTTTGTTCTTAGGAAACTATAGGTATAATTAATTTGAAAAAAAAAACTGCATTTTTAGATGTTTGACGCAGAAAATGACGAATCGAATCGTTTTTACAAAAAATTCGTGCATAAGTATTTTGACTTTAGAAAACCTAAATTAGGGCCCCAGTTTATTTTGCATCAAGGCTCTTGGCAACCTAGCTACGCCACTGTCTATAATCTCCAGCTGACTCAGTCACAATCTTTGAAATAGTTCAAAGATTATGACTGAGCCAACTGGAGACTACGAGTATGTGGTCTGTGGTTCAGTGTATAGACACTGAAACGTTACTCTAAAACATACCCTAATTCAAACACAATATAATTCAAATTCGCAATGAAGTAGCAAACACCAAAGTGCAATAATCGTTAAATTGAGTTACAACCTCAAACCAAACCTATACCAAAACTCAGGTCCTTGAAATCAATCAAAATAACCCCGTTTCTGAAACTTAACAGAGCCATCGAGTGATCTTAAATCGCTTAGAAGGGCCCATATTGAGTTATCCGGTGGTTAGGCGAGAGTAATAATGTATGGGTACCCTGTACCCTAAAACTGTGGTTCTTTCAACTATTCCACATGTATATTACGGTCGCTATTTTAAAGAATGACCAAGAATATCGCACAGGAGTTTCCACTTAGCTATCATTAAATTTTCGCATTTGTTTTAAATCTCTTGATGACTTTTTATGTAGGGATGACATTGAAATTGATTAGATTTTGAATTATGTTGGTATTTTTTGAAGAAGGAATTTTATAAAATTAAACTTTGAGTTAGTTAGGTTAGGTGCATTTATATTTATATTATTTTAGCGATTGATGTATAACTTTCAGACACAATTGTGAAATTGTTATTGAATAAATTGAATTGAATTGAAATCTCATGTTGGATGGAAGAGGTATCCCAGACTACAAAAAAATAAGAAAAATATTTTATTTATACAGTCAAAGTCAAATATTTAATTGGTATTAAATATTTCCAACAAACTATATTGAGCATGGTAAATATACTATGCCCGCCGCCAACTATACAATCTGGATAAATTGGTTGTGGTAGGCAAAGTAGATGGGAAAAGACCCTGAGGTCGATCACCAAGTCGTTGGTGTGACCAGGTTACCGCCCTTACTGGTCTCCCTGTTGTTGCTCTAAGAGAAGCCGAAAACCGGACTAAGTGGAAGCTTATTCACAAGGCTACGAAAGCCCTTCAAAGACCCGACCTTCAGCAATGAAGAGAGAAATATACTTTTTGAAATGTTAAAAATTCCCAAACGCGTCAAGATTTTTTCTTAGCTACCTGAGTATGTCAAGTAGGAACTTACGTTAGTAATGTAGCGTTCACCGTCTTTAAGAAACGGAAACTTAACGCTAGTTTGAACGAGATTGCTTAGGATTGCATCGAAGGGTTGGTACGTTATTTCGTATAGTACTTTTATGGGGAAATAGATGGCGTTAGTTTGGTCCTAATAAAGTTTTGGACCATTAATTGAACCTTTTGAAAACCGACCCATGAATATCTTAAAATACAAATTGTTTGGGTTTTGCTTGCTTAGGCTTTCTTTATGAATGTATGAAATCTGCAAAACAAAAGTTATCAAGTTAAAACTTAGAGGTAACGATAATGGTACATTATTCCTGATCAAGGAAATATCAATGTTTTATAGAATTGTTATGAAACCCAACTCAATTTTTCATTGACTGAGTAGAAACTGTCTATCATACCTACTTATACAAGGATACAAGTGTTCAACTTTAATATTTACGTACCTATCTATCTATCCAGCCAGTAACACCCACTGCTGTAGTAGGTATAGGCCTCTTCTCTTTTACGCCACTCCTGGCGGTTTTGTGCCAGCCGGATCCACTGCTCTCCCACCGCCCCCACAATGTCTTTTGACATTAATTTACGTATGCGTTCAGTTAAATAAAAAAACAACAGTGGCAATCCAGGAGTGCCGACAGAAGTGAAAACTTGAACGATATTTTAGTAACTTAAAAAAAGGACTTATAAAGTGCAAAAAGTTACTGTCTTACTGGGATTTGAACTCGCGGTTGTCTCACTCAGAACCAGAGCTCGAATCGCTTCGGCCATTCCGACGATAAATTATGTGACGAAATTAGGGTATAGTGAGAGATTGTGTCGGTAACAGTCACGGTACGTGACTCTCATGTTTGACAGTTTTTTCCCATCTCAAAAATACCCAATGGGCCAAGAAAAGTTTTAACTTCAAAAAAAGTAACTGGATCGACGTATAAAATGTTTCATAACCAAGGTATAAAATGTTTGATAACAAACTATTTTGCTATCGGTACGAGTCTAGTGAACAGTTTGGAACACAAGTTATTGGATGCGTCGAAACCTTGCCAGTAATTAATTATTGAGACCCTGGAATATGCGCATTAAGCAAGGCACTGTTGAAAGTCTGCGGATTTTAAACTAGAACGTAAAGATAAATTTTGTAAAGTGTTAATCCTAATCCACACTTAGGTATTTCATTAGTTTTCTGTTAAAAAGTTACTCGTAATGTAGAAGAAGAAGAAGAAGAAGAATATTACTTTATTGTACACCAAAAAGAAAGAAACACAATAGTAACAAAAACAGTAATGTACCGTGCTTCATATGTTTGTTTGTTTGTTTCAAATAAATAAATTTTTACTTTACTTACTTACTATTAAGAAATAAAAAGTGTTAACAGAAGAGATGTCGCTTTAGCTAAATCTATAACTTTTGTAATTTTTGAATCCCGTCGGAATCGTTTTGAATCCGAATCGAAAATTTTGATATGACTTTTCATTTCTCAAAGATGAATGTTTGTGTGCTTGGTGTGGCTGTGTGTAAGTTTTTTAGCTTTGTAGGTCCTAAACGTATTACTCGTAAACGATCAATTTTGTTTTTTTGAGGAGTGACTCTAGCAAGTGTTCCTAGCTATAAATCATGAAAATTTGTTCAGCCGTTTGAAAATTATCAGCATTTTTGTTGCAGGTTTCAACTGTGAACAACATTGAACCCTATAAGTCCGTCAAAGGTCTACAGATTCGTAGTCCCGAGATGTTTATTTTAATCTAGCTGTCCGTCGCGGTGTTAACATCACTTCCCCGGGATAAAATATAACCTATGTTCATCAGGGATAATGTAGGATTCTAATAGTGAAAGAATTTTTCAAATCGGTCCAGTAGTTTCGGAGCCTATTCAATTCAAACAAACAAATCTTTCCTCTTTAAGTGGAGAGAAAAATCTTTATAATAAATTTAGGCACAAAACGCCTTTAAAAATAAATCTGTTATTTCCAAAAGTATCTTCACACCCCTGCGACTCGGGAACTCGTATTAAAATTCGTTCGACGTAAAGCGCTCAGTTACAACTGCTTTGCTCCGGTCCCTGAATGCTAAACGTTCCAAATATAACAAATTCAACATTGTCTCAGTCACTTATTAAATCTGAACAAAATACTGGATTAAAATGACTCTTCTGGACTGGTTGTACTTTTTATGATACTTTTTTAACTCGTTTATTTTGTCTCGATATCAAAATCTATTTTTGATTAGAAAAATATTTGATTTACAAAAATTAGGTACCTATTTGATTTTATTAAAATATGCCCAAATTTGCGGCATAAAATATTTTCATATCGCGTAGGTATAACTTATTTATTTACATCGACGTTTCAGTGACTTCAGCATGCAAAAAAAACACACCTCAAAGTATGAAAAAATTATGGGAGAAAAAATGTATGTTTAACATTGAAGTGGATTTCTTACTAGGTATACCTAATATAACCGTTGCATGAAAAAACTTTACATTTTTACGAAATATGCAGTATGAACACACCCTGTAGTAGTTTAAATCAAGAGATAAAAAATGTAAAAAAATAAGTTGAAAACGTTGTTTCTTGCTGATATTTATGTATCTAAGACAAAGCACTTTGCATCCATTGAGAAATGAAAGTCTTATCAAAATTTCCGATTCCGACGTGATTCGAACCCGAAACGATCAGACGATCCTTCTAGCCCTACCGCTCGGCCACGGAACCCTAATCGTCACAATCGAAATTTTTGAACATAATATACAGGGTGTAAAAAGACTACTACCGAAAACTGAGGGGTTGCAATCAGACCATGATTCTAAACAAATTTATCGAAAAAAAAACGCAAAAATTAATTTAACTTAGCTACGTAATTTTATGTCATTTTCCAGTTATTTACTACAAGTACAACATAATAAGACCATACCTACCTAATAATTTCATTTATAAAAGAAAAAAACATTTAAAACTCAAAATCCAGCAATCTACGTAAAAAACGCGCCCAAAACATACGCAAACAGTACTCTTCAAACGCTGTTTTCTCCGGATTTAATGCATATTTCGGAAAATCCTTTTGGATTTGGTTGTCTATTGGGATGCTGTACCTACCCCTTTCGGCTTCGGTAGACGTCTTTTTGCACCCTGTATGTATATCGTATATTTATTTCATATTAATCGTTCAATGTTATTATGTTTTAGTAGATTTATGCTCCCCTTTTCAGTTTTATGTTGCGATTCATTTAGAAATACACAAAAATACAATGAAGAGCAGTGGTCACGCATGTCACACTGAGCGATGCACTTGGCATTCCAGTCAGCTTCGACAACGAGCAAACTGCCGAACGCGCCCCGCCTGTTAACCCTGTGCAAATCTATGTACATACAGTCAGTTCCAGAAGCTACCTGAATCCTACTGCCTATATGATTTTTTAGTTTTTTCCAATGACTTTTCTAAAAAGTTTCCCATTTATTTCATAAAAATGTGATTGACATTAATTTTATATAGATTTTTCCCCGTTGCCGGGAATCTCTATACAATCGCATTCTGACTTTAAGTTACTTTTTACAAAAAGTTATAAAATAATGTCCTTTTCTAGGCTATCTGTAATTTTTCAGCAAATCCAAAAATGCAGGTTTTTGCTTTTTTAATATAAACCTATACTTTTAAAACTATACCTATTATTTATTTAAATTTATTTATTTAAAAATTTATTTGTAATATACAGGGTGTAAAAAGACTGCTACCGAAGCCGAAAGGGGTAGGTACAGCATCCCAATAGACAACCAAATCCAAAAGAATTTTCCGAAATATGCACTAAATCTGGAGAAAACAGCGTTTGAAGAGTACTGTTTGCGTATGTTTTGGGCGCGTTTTTTTACGTAGATTGCTGGATTTTGAGTTTTAAATGTTTTTTTTCTCTTATTAATGAAATTATTAGGTAGGTATGGTCTTATTATGTAGTAATAGTAGTAAATAGCCGAAAATAACATAGCATGACGAAGCTAAGTCAAAAAAAAATTGCGTTTTTTTTGGCTAAATATGTTTAGAATCATGGTCTGATTATAGCCCCTCAGTTTTCGGTAGCAGTCTTTTTACACCCTGTATATTTGGTCTATATTTGGACAGGTTATTTAATAATCTAATTCTGAACCTATAAGTATAATTTCTGAACACTTCTTGTGTCTCGAGCGTCCGCCCCCGTTTTATTTACATACTATATCAGGAAGATGAAGTCAAGAAAATACGAATAAAAACCAATCAAATTTCACGCATAAGGACACGTCTCGTAAGACACACAGTCTCATTAATTTAGAACATGAGACATGTGACATAGTGTAAAGGAATCAGTGAGCAAACTGAGATCACATAAAATACCTATATCTTTTTATTTTTTGGCTCCACAATAGTATTTTGTTTATTTCTGATGATTTAAGCATTTAGCGTCTTACCATAGAACGTGACATAAAGTTATTCTGGAGTGTAAACTGTCAAAATGTATGGTTGTTCTTGATTTATTCGGTGGAATAACTTTATGTCACGTTCTATGGTAAGACGCTTAAAGTTTAAGTGGCAGTGGGCGGGGCACATAGCTTGTAGAGCTGACGGCCGTTGGGGCAGAAAAGTTCTCGAGTGGATGCCACGCACCGGAAATCGCAGTAGAGGACGCCCCCCCACTAGATGGAAAGATGATCTTGTAAGGGTTGCTGGGAGCTGTTGGGTGCAGGCTGCTCAAGATCGCTGTGGAAATCGATGAGGGCGGCCTATGTTCAGCAGTGGACGCTAGATGGCTGAGATGATGATGATGAAGTATTTACATCGTAGCGTGGTGGTAGTTTGATTAGTCGTTCTTGATAAAAGTCGAAGTGAAAAAATGTTTTGTATGGTCGCAAATGTGTAATCGCTAATGAAATTATAACAGAAAGCCAAATATCTGTTTTCACCAGACACAACAAGTAAGTGGACGTTAGCTTAAAACAAAATAAAACAAGACGAAAACTATTAAGATATTAAAAATGGTAAGGAAATATATAGTACCAATTCCTGAGGATGCCCCGTGGAGGGGCGAAACACGTGTCGAAATCAAATGAAGGTGTTCTTTTGCTTGCGCCCCGGTGCTGCTCATGGTTCCAGATTGCCGAGCCCAAGTTGTAGGAGGCTTGGCAGAGGTTAGTGGGTGTTTGGGTGGCTTTGGGGTGAATACTAGTTTTAAGAAACATTTGTTTGAGAATAGATTAGCGGTATGGTACTATATATTTCCTTACCATTTTTAATATCTTACAATGGACTTCCGCAAAGTCACGCCTGAATCAATTCAATATCTTCGAAAACTATTAGTAATCTAATCATCACTAACACCAAAGAAGTCTCTACTTAACCACTGTCTATCTTAAACAAGCTTATTTTATCCTACTGATATTACCAAACTGTGTCTCATTCGTTCAAAAATCGTTCCACATGCGCACGAAATATATTTTCCTTTTAAAACAAAACGATGTTTTGATGGATGCGCTTGCGCACCGCGCCCGACTCACCGGAATAGCCGACTAATTATGATAGAAGGGTAACATGGAGGGTATTTTCAAATTAATGTATTTACTGATCGTGGAATGGGATGTTATAATTTTAGATTTAAGAATAAGTCTTAGTAACCTAACCTAGTATTGTATATTGTATTTGACGACCTCTGTGGCGCAGTGAGTGAAAACTGTTCGTACATGAACGACTGAAACTTTCAGTCATTCATTATGCGAGTACGGTTTTTTGAGTGTATGTAATTTTTATGAAAAAAAAAGCAACAATTCCATTGATCTTGATCGCGTAAAGTTTTCTTGTGTTGAGAAAACTGTTTTGTTTTCCTAAGATTGCTCGCGAGATAAATTCATAAAAACTATGAATTAACCATCCAGCTCCAATCTTGGATGCAGTAAAGCCCTCTGAACAAACAAATAAGTAACAAAACAACACAATGAAACATGAATAAGTATAATAGTTTGATATAGTGACTGAAAGAACTAAAGCGTTGGCACAAAACTCGGTAACTTCCCTTATAAATTGCCAGGAACACAAAGTATAAATATAACTCTACATAATGATTCCAGTTCAACCAGTTCACCCAAATTTCATCGGGCTCACAATTTTATTTATTGAGGATATCCAACAGAGGCTAGGCTTACACCGTATTAAAAGCTAAAACAAAGTTCTAGGTCTCAATCAATCAATAAAAGCTCTATCAGTGTGATGATAGCATTTTCTCTCTATATTAACTTATGTGTGGCGCGGACTTAGGGCTTTCTGTAGAGGGTATGACAATTCCTACATTAGTAAAATTCACAGTTAAGTGGATATCTTACTAATTCAGTCTCCTTTACTTCTTTGTGCGATAGAATCGATATTTTCTTTAATCTGCATCATGTCTTGGTCTTTCAATTCCTGGCCTTACTGTGTTGTGTGTGTGGTCGCTCGTGGTCGTGCTTGCTTAGTCGTTCTTCATAGTCGAAGTTAAGCAACGTTCGAAACGGTCTGTAAGGGGTGACCGCCATAGGCATTTTCTTCTGAGCGCTTCCGTGCTTCGGAGGGCACGTTAAATTGTTGGTCCCGGTGATTTAAGTCGTTAAGCCATGACCAGCCATGACGAAGGCCTTAAGCGGCCTAAAAACTCCGTCACCAGAGTTGGACACTCACTCATACGAACTTTTTTACTTATTTATTTATTTTATTAACAAAATCCACAGCTCTTATGATTAATTTATGAACTTAAAGATATAACCTACAGCCAATAATGGATTTATATTATTATTTTTAACCAGCTAACCGACAATGAAATGACATAAGTTGAAAGTTTTAATACATGTGTGTGTGTGTTTAAAAGTGTTCCAATTGTAGGTGTAGCTGTATTCAGTAAGGGATGAAAAAACGCCTTTAGAAAATCATTATCAAATTAAAGGGAGATAGCAAAGCTATCGGAGTGAGTCAAAGTAACGCAGACTGGCCAGCGTTGACTTTGCCAGTTCAACTGGTTATGTAGAGATAGCAAAAACAAAACTGGATTAAAATGTCATAATCCGAGTTATCCTACTTCCCTCTAACATTCTATTGGAAATCGAAAAGTGTGAACCTAGCCGTAGAATAAAAAAATCGAGTTAATTTAGCTGATAATTCAAACAAAAATTCAACTTATACCACCTGAAACCATAACGACCCTAAGCTTATTTTAAGACAAAATACATTCTTTAAAGTCGTTGTTGGATAATAACAGAAGTTGGAGGTGGTTATTTTATATATAGTTTTCGAGTTTTAAGAAAACTTCAAAAAATCGTAGAACATACACGGTGTATTTCCGGATAGCCCTGGATATGAGGAGCTTAATTTTTTTTTTGACGCCACTGAGTGGACCACCCTGTATGTATGTTCAGTGTTTGCGTGTCAATCACGCCTTTACCAGTGAACTGATTTTTTTACGTCAAAAATAACATGTGGGTATACAATTTTGGTACCACACGAGCAAAGCTGCAGGCGAATGCTAGTAATCAATAAAAATTGGCATTTCAGGTGACAGTTGACTTGGTTGTATATTCGTACCAATTCGGTTTAAGGGCCCTCTACATTCGCCGATGGTAGATGAATGCCGACGTTCACAAACGTGCAGGGCCTCATCGCCTGTATTCGCCCGTCATCGTCTTTCCAAATTATAGTTCGGCGAATAGTTCGGCAAATAGTTCGACGAATGTGTAAGGTGGTCATTTCATTGGCCTGCCCTTATCCCGCTCATGCGGGGTCGGCACAACATGTTCTCCTCTTCCACTCTCCCCTATCACTCGTCATCTCTGTATCAACTCCTTTCTTTTCCATATCTTCTTTCACACAATCCATCCTTTTTTTCTTAGGTCTACCTCTACTCACATATCCATTCACATTCTTATAATCAGTAATAATAATAATCAGTAAATTATTATTATTATGTATCCATGCTTGTATATTGCTACGTATCTATGCTTATTGAATGTGTAAGGTGGTCATACAAAACAAAAAGTGGGTATCTATTTATACATAACGGGAAATATTTAGTTTGCTTGCAAAGCCCGACGTATTCCAAATAAAACTGCTGAAATAAAAAATAATAATTGTAAATCGCGACAAAAGAGAGCACTAGTTCAGAAAACCGAACCCATCAAATTACATTCTAATTTTCCAGCTCAACCCCCGAAACTGCAACAAAATGCAAAGCTAATTAATCTCCTCTGCGATCCGTACCGCACTGTGACTGGCCGGACGTCCGCCCTGCTCCCGAACTTATTAATTGCTTGAGAGACCGCTCTGAAGCCACTTTCACGCGTCGCGCCCCAGGCCGACTTTTGTGCTGATGTTGGCAAAACAAAATGGTCAGTTGCTTGCCACTGTGGTCTGCAAAGCAAAATAATTGGGCCCAAATTAAAGTCTCAGACGATCCTTCTAAAGCCGGAGTGCCTTCAACCGCTCGGCCACGGAACCCCTGACATCAGATTTGAAATTCTTGATAAGCTCATATTCGGTTAATTCAATCAGTTAAGTCAAAAAGCAGTCAAATTCAAAGTCAAAAAGCATATTCTGTATAACCGCTGGGTTCCCTTAGAATCGTCTTAGAACTAGGTGACTCCACTCCTCTGTTCTTACGCGCCGAGCAATGCCGTGAAGAAGCAGAAGATGGTTTTCTTAAAGGTGAGCATTTATTTACTATGTTCGCTGGAATTGCTTAGTTGACCTAAGGGCTAAATGATTCACCTATTCTTTCGCGACGCCACACGTGAAGAGCCAGAATCATCTAACACAGGCATACGTGAAACTCATGAGAACTTGACTGAGAAGTATTTTTATTCGAGGTTAAAAAAAACATAAAGCTAGCAATTTAAGTGATATTAAACTCTTTTAAGTAACTATATTATTGTATAAGTGCATTGTTGTTAAACTGTTATTGTCCAGCTTAACTCAAATGACTCAAAATTAACTGCACTCCATAAAATCTAACCATTATACAACAAATCGTTAAATAAGTCACTTAACTGATACAAATCGTAAACACGCATTTACTATCAATACATAAATTGACAAAAAATCAAACGAATATGAACTTTATTATTACAGAGATAGAGACTAAACAGTTGTGTGCAATGTTTTGTAAATCTGTAGATTAATCCTTTGCACACCTCAATTACCGCCGATAAAGTTTACAAGCAGCATTTACCAGGGAGGTGACAAATGAACACTAATTATGTTATCGATAAACCACAAAGAAGAAAAAAGAAGTAGATTATTAATGGCCTATTATTTCTTGCAATTTTGAAGTTTTACAGGTGCAATGATGATTTTTTTATCATTAAATCGCTTTAAAATGAGGTCCTTTTTTATTTTATTTAGATTTTATTTCTTTGTGAAGCAGTCTTAAATAAAACTCTTATTTTAGTTTATATTATTTTAGTTATTACGTCACTTATATCTTCAAATGATCTGGAATACATAAAAAGATCTAAGATAATGTCTACCGCGCCTTGGGGATACAGTCGTGACCCTGTTTTTATATTATTTTAGTAATCACGTCACTTTGAGTCTGGGTCGCAAACTTGTATAATACGTGGATAATTCATAAAAATGCATATCATTTCAATGTAGTTCCAAGACCCAGTTAATGGGAATGTCTAGCAAAACATAGCGTGATTGTATCTCGATAACATAGATTTAATGATCTCGTCACTAGTAACGCAAATCAGTGTTTAAAGCAGTCATTATCTAGTTAGCGCTCGTTTACACTGGTTACATGAATGTCACATAATTGAACAGTACCCTTTATTGGCACATGACACGCGATCCCCTTCATTTTTAGGGTTCCGTAAGACATCCATCAAACTGTCCATTCAACTACAGCGTCAAGTTATTTTTATTATTGTCTATACTAATATTATAAAGAGTAAAGATTTGTTTGTATGTTTGTTTGTTTGAATTGAATAGGCTCAGAAACGACTGTCCATTATCCCATAATCCCACATTATCCCTGATGCACATAGGCTATATTTTATCCCGGGAAAGCGAAGTTTTCCCGAGGGACCGCGGGTAACACCGCGACGGACAGCTAGTTTATAATAAAAAAAACAATATTCATAAATAAATGTTGGAGGATTCAAGTAATTAATAATCAAAGCCACGCAAGGATTGAACACCAGACAAAACACTTTCTAGACAGATGATTTAGAACATTTAAGGTAGAATGACAGGATGGTAATGGATTTGACTGGCATAGGATCTGAAAGACAGAACAAATAATATGCATTTTCATCACACAAATTAGTCCTGGTTGGTAAACGAACCCACAATCTACAGCACGGAAGGCAGAGCAGAACCTTGCAAACTACTGCTAAATAAAAGCATTGAATAAAAATATCTACGAAACCCAGCTCTATGTTAAACGAAACGCACGTGACCAGTTATTAACGTTGATAACGTCTGTCATGTCTCTTGTTTGTTGAAATTAAATGAGTTGATTGGTAGTTCTGATTGTTTGATTTTGCCGTCCTTTTTAAAGCATATTTTTATCGAAAGGCAGAGAGAGCCACTGACAGTGCCTCTCTCTGCCGACACACACACAGTCACAGTGACTGACAGTGTCTCTGAAGGTGTAGCTTAGCCTTGGGTACTTACTATATGAATCGATGGCGTTGAAAGTGTTAATATTATAAATGTGAAAGTAACTCTGTCTGTCTGTCTGTTTATTTCATTTTCACGCTCAACCCGCTAAACAGATTAGGCTAAAAGGCATAGATAAAGGTTGTATCCCAGGGAAGGACATAGGCTACTTTTATCATGAGAAAAAAAATCGAAGGACCGCGGGTCACACCGTGGGAGTGCCAGCTAGTTATTTATATTTTGGGCCTTGTCGTCCATAGCCCTGATACCATGACTTTTAAATGTAAAACAGGACCACAAACGTAACCAGGCACGGTAGACATTCAGATCTAAAGTCCATTCAACAAACAGCTTCCAGTATATAAAACTGAAAGCATATTTCATTCGAGTATAATCGGACCGGTAGCTTCTTGCATCGCCCGGAGGTACAGATAGCGAGTAGAAATAATAGGCCAACTTTGCATAGAAAGGTTTATCAGCAAAGTACTCTTTCAAATTACAGTGGTGTGGACCAAGTTTTTATCAGTGGCTGGAGGGTAGACTCTTAATCAATAAGAGGGGCTATCTAACTGATTGTAATGGTTCGTGGAGCGAGAACGCAATGAATTGTGGGATATTCTTTTCTTGTGAAACTAAAGTTTGAATTCAGAATGTGAGTAATTTTATAGAGTAGCGTAATACGAAGGTTGGTATAATGAATGAATGAATTAACGTTTCTACGGCACATATTCATTTATGAACATAACAAAAATAACGACTTTGAGGTAAGTAATTATTATCATTATGAAGTGTCTGTAGTGTCTAATTCATCTCACTATCTTCAGTAACAAAAACCTTATCTTAAAGTCGGAAACTTGATAAATATTTAAGTGCTTTGTCCAGAATGCATGGATTTTATTGAAAAAACTTTACTTTCTCATCATCTTCCTTTTTCCACATTATGTGGGGTCGGCACAATATTGTTCTTCTTCCATTCTCCTCTATCAGCCGTCATCTCAACACTCACTCCTTTCTTACTCATATCATCCTTCATACAATCCATCCATCTTTTCTTAGGTCTACCTCTACACCATCTAAATCCATCAACATTCTTACCAAGCACTCTCCTACATGACATTCTTCCCTTCTCATTTAACATGCCCATACCATGTCATACCAGACTTTAATTTCTGTGCAACGCATATTACCTGATTCAGCAACTGCAACAACTTAAGCCAAATGATAAACAAAATAATCAAATCAGCTAACCCGAAAAGCTCGTATCTCAGAGATGAGAGACGTCATACACAAACATTTCTGCTAGAAGTGGGTTATCACGCCACAATAGCCGGCGGAGATCTGATACGCTCTTGCCAGTAGTCTCAGACTTGGCACTAACAAATACGGGGTGACCAGGTTTACTGTTTTTGGTTTGGGTAACCAGGTTTTTGGTGCGGTTTTTTTTGGTCCGACACTCAAAAAAACTACAGGTTGGAGTATCTCATGGTAATACACAAAGGCGTAAATGTTTGGATAGTCATAGAACAAAAGTTGTTGTTTATGATGATAGTAATACAGTCCTGAGAGGTTACCGGTGTTTCACTTAAAGCCTGTATAAGATGTGTATGTTGAAAATTTAATCAGTCGGTATTTTTTTCTGGTATTTTTTTAAAGTTTCAACTTCAAATAATTTCTTTGTGTGTAATTAAATTTGATCTAGTAAGCAGAGGTAGCAACATTTTCGTTTTATTTTCCGCGTCATGTTGCAACAATTTGCGGGCACAATCTGCGTTGTGTGAGTGTTTGCGATTTTTTATTTATTTATATAAAATCCTTAAAAAATACAGAACTATGGTTCCACTAGATACCATTGCTCTTTTAATGGTACGTATTCTCTATTAAATACGCAGTCGCTGGCTGCCAAATTGGTAGCAACAATTCGTGCGTTTGATATTTTGCTGGTATTGCCTTCCTATCGACTTTTGGTTCCGGTGTGTGGGAATTTTCGGCTAGGGAGATCTGATTGGTAGAATACGCAACGTATTTAGGCTTTTTCTTCCTACACTTGCATACTAAAATATATTTTTTTTGTAATTTTATAGTGTTAATCCACACTTGGTATTTCATTAAGAAATGAAAGAAAAGTCTAATCAAAATTTTGGATTCCGACGGGATTCGAACCCGCAACGATCAATAAACGATCCTCCTAAAGCCGGAGTACCTCCGCTCGGCCACGGAACCCTTAGTCGTCACAGTCCAAATTTTTGATGAGCTCATATTTATCAGTTAAGCACCGGTAAGCGCCATCTACACGTTTCACTAGTAAACTCACCGATCTAGTCTAGTCTGATCATTGCGGGTTCGAATCCTGTTGGAATCCAAAATTTTGATAAGACTTTTCATTTCTTAATAAAATACACTTTCTAGTGGACGCTTTAGATCCAAGTTACAGGCTAAGACGCCGTATACACTATATCATTCTGCCATAGGCTTTTTCCTCTTGACACAGAAATTAGCTCTTGCTGCGTTGAGTTTGTATGCCATAGTGGTATCGTGTGAACGGCGTCTATGTTCGAGATGAGCGTAAAAACAAAACTCCTTGTTTCAGTGACTAAAGTGCAGTATTTAGATACACCTAGATTTTAGTGGAAAACTGTATCCTGTTAATAAAATATTCTGGGTGATACGATCTATCAAACTCATGATGATTGTTTGACTAACTGTAAATTGAAATCAAATGCCACACGTATGTATCATACATACATACATAAAGTCACGCCTCTTTCCCAAAGGGGTAGGCAGCGACCACGGCTCTCCAGTCGCTACGATCCTGACACACAACTTTCGCTTCATTCACTCTCATATCACTTGAGAATATCTCATCACAGAGAAAGAAGGGTTGGTAAGGAATTTAAAAACTTCAATACATTACTTCTCCTATTTAATTGCTTTGTAAGGTCAACTCTCGAATATGCTTCTACCGTTTGGAATCCTCAGTACAACATTCACATTCAGGAAATAGAAAGAATACAATGTAAATTTATTAAACACTGTAAATATCGTTTTGCTTCAGTATCCACAGAAAGCTTGCTCAGTCTTCAAAGTAGGCGTGTAGTCAGAGACCAAATGTTTCTTTTTAAAATTATTTCCAATGCAATAGAGTCACCTGTGTTACTGGAAAATTTATATTTTAATTGCCCCCGGAGGTCATCTCGTAAGAAAAAAACATTTTGGACGCCTATTTCTAAAACTAATTACAACAAAAATATGTATATAAATAGAGCCTGTGAAACTTATAATGAATATTTTTCAGACATTGATATTTTTAATATTACTTTGCCAAAATTGCGCAAAGAACTTATTGATAGCGTTGCCAAGAAGAAATTTTAGTTATATATGTTTGCTGCCTACATTAGAAACTTTTGTTCATTTTTATTATTATTATATTTAAGATAAGATATTTAAGTACATTTATAATTTTTTTTTTTTGTAATTTCTTAACTTTTTGATATTTATCTCGCTCGTTTGTTACTTATTTCCTGTTCACTTGCTAAATGATGTACTTAACGGTGGAAACTTGATTGGTTTATGTGTTTTTATATGCTCTTTAATTTAATTGTCACTATGTACTGTTTGTTTCCCAAATAAAATAAAATAAAATAAAATAAAAAATAAAATAAAAGAAAGATGAAATACAAACAACAAAGAAAATGTGAGCGAACATGATTATCATGTAATGAAGCCAAACCCACATAAATAATGTTCCATTGTTTTATGGTGACAATAGACCACAATAGTGGACATTACTACGGGGCTTAGAGGCACGTGGTATGGATAAACAATGGGAATAACATAGACTTAAGTCTATTATACTTTTAGTAAAACCTACATGGCTATTGGCCAAAGTTCCGCTAAAATTACCTTCAATCATAATCAATACAAACGCTATTTAAGTTACGAAAAAGTTGAGTAAAGTTTAGTTTAGTTAAAGTTAAGTTACAAACTTAGGGCGAGGAGTCAATGTCTCAAAAGTGCAAGGTTTACTTCAATAATTATCTTTTCACACCCGGTACAAGAATACCATACATTTTTTCGTCTCACCTTCTTAACACAAAGTAAACCATTACTCCCTCCTAAAAAACAAAATGGCCGGCGGGAGGTAAAGTTGTATGGGATTTCATTTCTCCCTCTGAACCTCATGTGAACAGATAAGTAATGAGATTTGAATTTCGAACTTCAACATTTCTATTAAAATTTTTACTATTGAGTCCACATCCAATAGAACTTATATGAAAAAAAAAAGAAAAAATGTGGCAACTAATCTTTTTCTTCCGAATTTATTTTTGATGTTTCTATGAAAATGTTTACCATAGAGACCTGCACCAAGTAGAATTTATTCAAATTTAAGGAAAAAGTGTGGTTAATGCCTCCAAACTATAGAGCGATCTAATGTTGTTGCATATTAATGCCAAAATATTTTTTGAGAACGAAAGGACGACCTCAATAAAATATTTTTTGAGAATAAACGGACGACCTCGACTCCATCGATAGTGGGTGGTGGGAGCTATCAAAGAAGAGAGATGGTTGGAAAGAATTGGGGGAGACCTTTGCCCAGGAGTGGGACAGTGTAGGTTGAATAAAAAAAAACGAATAGATTATTATTATTCTACCTATAAAACCTGTTCATTAAACTTGCTTGCTATTTTCTGGGTTCACTATTTTTCTCGCAGTACCTATGTGTGAAAAGCAGAGTATTCACCTCGGGGTTAAAGCTGTCTTAGTCTTGGGCGCTCTTGAATCCCTCGCTGTCTCAGGATTCTAGTCATTAACTCCCTCGTTGCACTCGGGAGTTAACTATAAACACCCTCGCTGTCGCTCGGGAGTTAACTAAAGAATCCTTCGATGCGCTTGGGATTCAATATGGCGCCCGTGACATAATACACTGCTTTATCCCCTTGGTGAATAATCTACTATTATTCCATCACTTAATACTCTATACTTTACTCTAGTTTAGCTTAGTTAAGATAAACTACTGTAAACCTTTATTTGAAATAAATCTTATCTTACACAATACCATTGTGGGATATCATTCTAGCCTCTTCCTTTTCAAACTCAGTGAAGCAAGAGCTAATACTCTGTGGCAAGAGGCAAGAATAGTATCGTGTAAATGACTTTTTAGACCCCTCGCAGACTACAGACTTCCTATCGGCCGATACTTGAGACGGGCTTCTCCATACTCATTACGAGCCGAAGTATATTCCGTCTCAACTATCGGCCGATAGAAAGTCTGTGGGGGTCTTAAAGGTTGATTTTACATAGAGCAAGGTTCCAAATAATTTAGAGAACAGCAGGGTCACGACTGTATCCCCAAGGCGCGGTAGACATTCTCTCAGATCTTTATATTCCAGACCCTGAAGATGTCTAAGGGGGTAGTCAGAGGCTTGTACAAATACATATTTGATACATGCCCACATCTTGCAAAAGTTAGTATTCCATACGTGACAGGTTGCAAGCCCATCGCCGCCTATAAGAACACTAACTGGATTCCTCACGATGTTTTCCTTCACCGTTCAGAGCTCGTGTTAAAGCGCATATCAATTTTACGAAACGTAAAATCCATTGATGCTCGGCTGGGATTCGATCCCACGACCTGCGGATTGAAAGTCAAGGTATAACCCCATTCGGCCAACACGGCTCCTTATAATTTAGAGAACGACCTCAAAAATCCAGTTATAACACCAAAAGCTATCAAAACCTTATTCACTCTAACCATCAAAGTGTTCCGTAGAAAGAATCCAATCAAAACATCGGCTCCCGCCAATAAACCGACAAGACTATTCATCACCACATTTTCCCTATTCAGCTGAAACAGAATCCTTTCAGATTTACAGATAACCGCTCTGCATGCGCCACGAGTATACCGTCTGGCGTTATGGGGTGGAGTGCTTGCACTGTGCTGTGTTTGTGTGGGAGATTTACTTACCTGTGTTTCAGTGGAGTAAACGGACGAGTGTATTTGCGTTATTAGAGAATAACTGATGACACTACGTCACGTATGAATGGACAAATTGCAGAAAGAAATTAACAATCAATCCATACTAATATTATAAATGTGAAAGTAACTCTGTCTGTCTGTCTATCTTTCTGACTGCTTGTTACCTTTTCAAACTTCTGAAAAGATTAGGCTGAAAATAGGCATGGATAAATGTATTGGAATGCCTTGAAAATGCTATTTGTCAATTTTCATTATTTGATATTATAATCGTTGGTGATTTTAATCTTTATTCATTTAGTTTAAATTTGAGATCGCATTTTGATTCTTTTCTGGAATTCTGCAAGTTGAAACAACATAATGTTATATTAAATTGTGATAGTCGCATGTTAGATCTCGTTTTGGCTACTGAATTGGGTACCGGTGATTTGTCCGTGTGTGGTGAGGTGGCCCCCCTGGTTAAGGCTGAAAAATATCACCCCCCCTTAGAAATCATATTATCTTTTTCTCGTAGTGATGGAATCTCAGATAGTTGTCGCCCACTTCATGTTCACAGTAATCTATTAACTAACGAGTGGAACTTTCGGAAAGCTGATTTTAACGGCCTGTACTCGAGCATATTCTCCATTGACTGGAGTGACGTTCTTGTAGAACCAGATGTTAATCTTGCAACTGACCTGTTCTATAACAAGCTGTCCGACGTAATATACGATCATGTTCCAGTCCGAAAACCGCCCTTTAATTCAAATCGCAAATACCCTCCTTGGTTTACGCCTGAAATTATTAGAATGCTCAAAATAAAGTATTTCCACCTTTGTAAGTACAAAGAATTGGGTCTCGCTTTCAACCTTGAGGTGTACAGGTATTACCGAACGCACATCAAATGCCTTATTAATAACGCGTATTCCAAATACATTGGTGTAATAGGCAGCAATATTAGTCGTGATCCCGCTCAGTTCTGGCGATACGTAAAGGACAGACGTACTAACAGAAATAATTCTAATACTTTCTGTGCCAATGGTAAAGAAGTTTCTGGACATGATGCCGTCGCTGCGTTTGCTGAATATTTTAGCTCCGTGTTCCTCGCCGATATTCCAACGTTAGAGGCTGAGGAGGCGGAAGAGAAAGCACATCAGTACGCCAGGGACGTGAGCCTAATATGCGTGGACTCTGTGTCTGAAACTGACGTGCAGCGTGCAGTGCGTCGCCTAAAGGCATCGTCTGCGGCAGGACCTGATGGTGTCCCTCCTTTTGTGGTCAAGGATTGTATGCGTGCTTTGGTGGAACCGCTGCTGTATATTTATAATATCTCTTTGTCTAGTTGCCGCTATCCAGCACGCTGGAAAGTGTCAAGAGTAACACCTGTCCCGAAGACTAGTGATTCCACTGAAGTGAGCAATTTCCGACCGATAGCTGTTCTGTCTGTATTTGCTAAGGTGTTCGAGTCGATTTTGAATACACACATGACTCGTCAAATGAAGTGCTCGTTGGATGATTCACAACACGGGTTTCGTTCAGCTAGATCCACGTCTACAAATCATACAGTATACGTTGACTTTATTTCCAAGGAAATGGATCACGGTAGGCAAGTAGATTCTATATATCTTGACTTTCGGCGTGCATTTGATACCGTTCATAATGACATCTTATTGGTCAAACTCTCTGCAATGGGATCTTCTCCCCGTTTGTTGAGATTTTTTGCAGACTATCTGAATGAACGAAAACAATATGTTCAACTAAATAACTTCCGATCCCAAGAGTTCTACACTAGGTCAGGAGTCAGTCAGGGCAGTACGCTCGGCCCCACCCTTTTTCTAGCCATGATTAATGACCTTCCTGCAGTTCTACGCAATTCAAGGTGTTTGATGTTCGCCGATGACCTGAAATTGTACACATCAGTCGTCGATATATCTGATTGTGAGGACCTGCAGCAGGACATTGACTCGTTGGACAGCTGGAGCCGGCAAAATAAACTGGCATTTAATGTTTCGAAGTGCAAGGTGATGACTTTCGCCAGACTCAGAGATCCCAGAATTTACAACTACTCTCTGGGAGCCAGCATACTGGAAAGAGTGGATTCTATTCGCGATTTGGGGTTGGTTGAGGATACACAACTCAACTTCCGTCAACATATTGTCGCCATGTGTAAGTCTGCGAATAGAACTCTAGGTTTTATCATGAGGACAGCTTCGCATTTCAATAACATAGGCATAGCAATCATGTTGTACAACGCGTTCGTCAGGAGCAAACTTGAGTTCAGTGCGATCAGCTGGGACCCATCTGAGGCCAAATACACTGTAATGATCGAGAGATTGCAACGTAAGTTTGCTAGGTACATATACAAACGGGCCTATGGATACTACCCGTATCTCTTCCCCTCTCTGTTCGTGACCGGTATGGTGGGCTTAGACACCTTAGAGTTGAGACGCAAATTGCAGTTAGCCATCCATTACTGTTTAATTCTTCGCAACAGAGTGGACAACCCGGAGACACTGAGTAGTGTTTCTTTATATGTCCCAAACAGCTACTGCAGAACCGGACGCAGGCTTCACCGGCTATTTGCACAGCCACCTGCACGCACGAATCATGCCAACAACGCACCCACACTTAGAGCTCTCTTTCTTCTCAATGATTTCTTGCAGGAGTTCCAACATGTCGACATATTCAACGATAGTCTGAGATGTATCTATACATGCCTTAGATCATACCTTACTTTTAAATGAAATATGCTATCTTATTAATTGAATAACGTAATTTTCTGTTTATTTTGATGTTCTTTTTTATTTTGATTTTTTACACTTTAACTATGTATGTACTTAATGGATTTTATGTTTAATTGAATGATTTTGTTTTTTGATGTGTTTAAATAGTGTAGTTAGTGCTTTGGCTTAGACTGTAAACTAACTACTGATTTCTGAATAAATAAATAAATAAATAAATAAATAAATGGATAAAGTTTGTATCCCAGGGAAGGACATAGGCTACTTTTTATCCAAAAAAAAATAAAAAATCATAAAAGACCGCAGGTCACACCGCAGGAGCGCAGCTAGTACAATATAAACAATGGAGAGTGGACACTCCTCGCCTCGTACAAATACCAATCAAGATTCCTTGCAACTCGAGTTCAGGTAAGGTAGATCAATAAAAAAACTAGCAATCTCTGGACTGAATAACCTTTTTAATCCTAACCCGATGAATAACCCTTATTACGGTAAGGATTAAAAACGGATTCTGCATCAATACTATTTAGTATCGTGTGTAATTAGAATGTAATAAATTTTACAACTTCTCACGTTTTACATGAAATTTTCTGTATTAATGTTTCGTTAGACATAAAATCTATACGAACACAACCATATTCTTACATATACCTGCTAAATTAGGCAAATATTTTCACAAACTCACATTTACCAACTATCCTGTGCCACCATCCTCATCTAAGCCAGTAAACTATCCAGTTTGAACGTGCCTTGGGCGCATCTCGTCACTCAGTGGCACTCAATAATGCATGCGCAGGGCTGAGCCTACAATCCTGCGCTATGATACACGGCAAAAACCGCCAACTAGGAGCTGTGAGCGTTCTGTTTTGTAAATGTATGCTGAAGATAGTTTTGGAGAAAACTGTCTTTGCAAATGTACTTTAGAGTGAATGTATTTAATACGAGTTATACTTTGTTAAGATGAAGTAAATGTGCTTTCAGCTCTATTGCTTATCGGCCAATAGTTGAGACGGGCTAATACTTCTCCATACTCATTACGAGCTCAACTATCGGCCGATAGAAAGTCTGTAGTCTGCGTGGGGTCTAAGCATTGATAGTTATTCATAGTTGAGTATTCTCAGCACTTGATCTTTTGTAAGTGGATGGATCACCAGTGGCGCTATCAGCTGGGCGCTTCCGTGCTTCGAAAGCCAGCCTAAAGACTCCGTCACGAGAGGAAACAAACGATCTTACTTTACTGCCTAAGGATCTGAAAATGTCTACCATGCAAAATATAGTCATATTATCTACATTACGTAGGTGCTCCTACCCGTCTGTCCGACACTTCAGTACCTACAATGTACGCTACCTGCTCTATCTCGGTTCGTTACGCGCCTGCGGCCTCTTGAGACAGTCCTTAAGCCTCACACCTGGTGGAAGTTCAAGGTTATTGCAACTTTACTAGCTTTCTAAGCTTAATTTGCATTGCTTAAATTGTATTAAATAAATAAATAATGCTGGACAATTTCACACAGCATCATCTAGCCCCAAACTAAGCAAAGCTTGTACTATGGGAACCAGATAACTGTTAAACTACTTTTATACTTTTTGTTTGTAAATACATACATATTATACATAGAAACACCCAAATATCTGTAGATCATACAAACATTTGTCCCCCGGCGGGGATCGAACCCGCAACCTACTGCGTCGCAAGTGGACCTTCCACTGCGCTACAGAGGTCGTCATTTGTATATTGCGACATTTGTATGACAGCAATTTTGATAGAATTTTTGTTTATGGCTGAAAAGGTCATGTTTTGAACAGTAGTGTAACCTGACTTACGCCACATAAATCATCTCTACCTACTAGATGGGAAAAGGCCAATGATGACTAATTATCCCTCCCACTCATATAATAAAGCTGAAATTTTGTGAGTTTGTTTAGATGTTTGGATATTTGGATGTTTGTATATTTGTGTATCAATCACGCCTAAACCAGTGAACCGTTTTGGATGAAACTTGGAATAGGCGTAGATAGTGACCTGGAATAGCATATAGGCTTTTCAAAATGTTTGTACCGTGCGGGCGAAGCCGCGTGCAGAAGCCAGTATATTATAGTTCTCAGCTTTCTCTCTGACTACCATAGACATCTTCAAAGGATCTGGAATAAGATCTGAGAGAATGTCTACCGCGCCTCGGGGATACAGTGGTGATCCTGATTAAGCTTTCTCTTGCATTGTTTAAAAATTGCATTTTTTTTTTGCTTTTCTTAATTTACATGTAGGATAAAATGTGTTTTCAGGCTTCAATCCAGTCTTCACAATTTATCTAGAGTTGCTCAATCGTTCTGGCGTGATTGCAATATAAATATAAAACCATAAAAGTGAGATTCTGAAAGTTTTTTCGAATTGAATTATTCTCTAAAAAATAAAATTGCTTACCAACATAATTGAGTTAAAAGACTTGTCTGTCGAAATCATAATAGAATTACTCTATCACGTAGGCATAAAGTTCAAATTCGCAATATGTTCAACTGAAAGCAGTCCAAGGGGTGGGTAATGACAAATTGTTGCGTAATTAGAAAACGTGTAGGAGTATTAAAATGGAATGTGCATTGGTGACGTAATTAACGGCTCATAATTTTAATGACAGGTGGTAACTTGGAACAACTTTGCGGAAATAATGGGCGGTGACATTGAAATTCTTACTTTATTTATGGAACAGCTGGAAGGGGAAGGCCTAGGCGAACCATCTTGGATCAAATTGGCCACATTTTGAAGAAGGGCCAGGTCAAAAGTACCCTAAACCGACGAGCATGTATGAAGAATGTAATGAGAGTGAATGAGGCGAAAGTTGTCTGTCAGGATCGTAGCGACTGGAGATCCGAGGTCTCTGCCTACCCCTTTGGGAAAGAGGCGTGACTTTATGTATGTATTCGTCTGTTCTTTATTACTCTTTAGAAAACAGTTGTTTATTCTTCTTCTGGGCGGTATACCTTGGTCAATAGCAACTATGTATGGTAACAAGTAGAAGTTCTGTGACTCGATGATGTATCATTTAAACGGAATAATTTCAACCGCACTGCAAATGTTTCGTGTGAATGGTCTAGGACACTAAAAGTAAATAAATAAATAATGCTGGACATTCGGGAATCGATGTAAAATGTCAAAATGTATACAATTTTGACGATGTAGCCTGGAACGCGTTGTCTGTACGCAGCTTTATAAGTGCGATACTCGCTCGGCCCTTAGATCTTAAAGACGGGATGAGCCTTGTAGGTATTCCCCTCTGCTAAAATGTACACGATTCCGAATCATGTACGTCTTGTAGTATTACGTACGTCATATACGTTATATTTTTATGTATTGAAATAAATAAATACGAAATTTGCGTAAAAATGAGGGTGTGTTGTCATTTTTTATGTATAAGTGTGTGTAAAATGCGTTCGTGTGCTACCTCGTTCCCCGCAAAAACTGACAGAAAATGTTGAAGGAGGAATTCTGTCAATAACTCGTGCATTCTATTTTGTCTGAGGCTCGGCCGCAAAATTAGGCTTAACAAAACAAGCCAAAAATTGCATCATGTAAATACTCTTTGAGCACATAGACACCAAAGATATCTCAGGCGTTGATTCTGTTGTTCACTGACTAAAGTAAACTAAACTAAAATGCTTCGTTCTTATTTCGTTAACGATAAAGTCCAAAATGGAATGACTTATAGTGGCATACTTAAAATTTCTTAATTTTAGTAAAAATGAAGTATTTGTGGGTAGATTTAGTCAAGACCATTTTGCTTGCCGTGTAAAACAGCTGCTAAAGTAGCTCAGAGGTGCCATTTTGATTAAACTTTTAGTTATGTCACTTTCAACGACATGCTATTTTCGTCCTTAGTGAGAACGAAAAAAGAACGTTCAAGTTTTAGTTTAATTAAGTTTAGTCAGTAAACAACAGAATCAACGCCAATGTCCTTTAAACGTAAATGTCCTTTTCCAATCTCAAATAGTTTACTATTCTACGGTAGATATCGTATGGTCACGGTAAGCAGACTCGCTGTGTAATTTGATTCAATCAATTCAGATTACCATCGCGTCGCGGTCCAACCCTCCTACCCTCTAATTGTGACAATGCAGGCTGAACTGTGTGAAATCAACCAAAACGTCTGTGCGTTCGGCGAGGCGTACTACCATCGGCAAACTGCATTATGTTATGTACTTGTGATACGAGTACACACTGCATTCAATTCAAAGTCTACATAGTTAAAATGAGACTGGCGATAGACAAGTCGAAGGTGGGTTTGAATTCTAGCTAGCTGGAGCTCTAAACTTCTCATAAATTTGTGAGAAAAATGTAAGTTTTTTTTATGGATGAGGGGGCAAACGAGCAGCTGCCGTCCTATTGCTAAAAAACCGCTAAGTGACATTTGGGCAAAACTGAGTTTTTTATACCACGCGAAAGAGAAAAAAAATATCTATCTACTCATCTGACTCTTATTTTTCTATTGCTTATAATGCCTGAGATATGGAGACCTCGTACCCGGCTAACTACACCTTTTTTGAACTTCTCCAATCACTTACTACCATCAGGTGTGTCACTTGCTGCAAGTGACACACCTGATGGTAAGTGATTGCCACCGCCCACAGACAACTGCAGCATCAAGAGGCCGGCCTTTGAGGTAGGAATAGGCTCTTTTCTTGAAGGCGCTCTGGCGACAGCTGATTCAATAGTCTTATGTGCGACGCAGGAATTAGCGTTTGTGGACGTTTCTTTGACTATCCTTAGATACATTACTTACGTAGCTTGATAACTTCGATCAAGCTTGATAAAGTCTTCCGTGTGTACAAATTAATGGGAATCAGTCGTGATTCAGTTTTCTTTACAAATTAGTGCAAAACTCTACATCGATAATCGAACCTCTTCCGTTTTAACTAAGCAATTGCTTATGCCACTGAGGTTTTATGATAATAGACTCACCTTGAGTATAGTGCATTCCTTTCAGCAGCCAGGAGTCACCATCAGCGTGCATCGAAACACCATAATCCGATTCGGGTTCACGTCAACACTCACCTGTGGACAAAACATAAAGAATATTAAAAACACTATACTGTACATAAAAACCACATAACAGGAAATACAAAAAAGCAAGTAATTAGGTACAATAGGCGGCCCTTTCGCCAAAAGCGCCAAGGGAAATCTCTTCCAGACAAGCTTTGGATGGACTGGAAAAGTAACAGAAAAAGTTAGGTAGTTTATTAGATCGCGCTACCATTTCGTTTTACGTGTGTATGGACTTGTTTTACAATCAATACCGACATCCAAACACTTTCAGGCTTATAACATGTATGATAACAATAACTATAGCTCTCTCTTTAGATATCAATAGATAATGGGAAATGGAGGAGAGCCATGCTCTGTTATCAAAAACTATCGATGTATTTGTCGATGACTAAGTATATTCATAACCGGAGTGCCCCCAGGATCTAACTAAACAAACTCCAAGCAATACTCAAACAGGTGCATCAGGCCAAGTGGAACGCGTAACGTCGCAAAATGCAAAGTTATCGATACCACTAAGCTGGCTTTATAGACTATCGTTGACATCACTATTAGAACGACTTACTGTTGACTCTTTACATGCTACTTTGATCTCTAAAGCTAGGGGTATAAGGTTGGAATTAATGGGACTTTGGAAGTTATTGTTGGGCCTACAATAAGCAAGGTTTTGTTATAATGATACAATGACAGGTATAGTGCAGGGTTTTAACGTACAGTTCTGGCAATATCGGCTATTTTAAGTAAGAATTAATAGCTCAGCAGTCACTCATACTAGTTTGTGGTACAAACAAGTAAACAACCCGTAGACTATTTTTTATAGAATAAGAAGTTTACGTATAAATTCGTACAACATTCGACCCGAAGAAGTATAGGGCGCACATTGCAGCCGAGCCGTATGTGGCGAACTGTCAATACAATAGACAAAATTCTGCTGACGTCAGCGGCGCGAGACGAGCCGCATTTTCTGACGTCATCAGCATTTTTTGTATAGAAAAATGACTGCGGCGCGTCAGTGTGCGATCAGGTAAAATAGGTAAGTAAATCATTTAATTTGTAGTATCTTGGACAGCATTTCGTACCAACAAGTCCATAATGCGTGATTGAAACCAGACTTTCCACCATCTCGCGCAGAGTACTGAAGTTCTTTGGACACAGCCAGGAAAGACGGACAACCTTGAGCAGCTGTTGGTTACAGGCAACATCGATAGCAAACGTCCGAGAGGTCGTAGTCCACTCAGATGGTCGGACCAATCCGCTCTACGCTGAACGCCAAGCTTCATGATGCGCTCCACGATGCCAAAGACAGGTGGCGCGACATAGTCAGGAAAAGTATTACGCCATGTTCAGGGGATCACGACCCTCAGAAATGTGGATAAAGAAAAGGAGGAGGAGTGTCTGGAGAACCATCTCGCGTCTATAGCGAAATGGTTCTCCAGATACTCCTCCTATGATACTTAAAGTAGACCATCAATTTTATTTTTATTTTTACACTAGCTTCTGCGCGCGGCTTCGCCCTCGTGGTACCAACATTTTAAATAGCCTTAATGCTATTCTAGGTCACTATCTACGCCTATTCCAAGTTTCATCCAAATCGGTTCACTGGTTTAGGCGTGATTGAAACACAAACATCCAAATATCCAACATTCAAACATGAGTGGGAAAGTGGGAATCATAACAAAAATTGTACCTCTATTTAAGCCCATGACCAATGCTGATCCACAGAAAGCTAACCAATTTTATATTATCAGTTCATCTCACGAGGTAAACCGGTGCTAAGGGCAGGCTCCGTATTTTAGGTAGCTAATCGATACAAGTACCGGACTGCATACAAAGCACCCACGAAGCAAGGGGATGCAGTATGTCGATGATAAAATTCTATGGCGATTGCTCAATCTAAATAAATGTTTATAGCTTTCTTTATAGGTTGAGATAAGATGGGTATTGTTTTTCATTTCCTTTTTGGAGTTTGATAGCCGTAATAAAGTTTCGAAAAAGCTAGATCAGGTACACTTTGCCTTGTTGTAAAATGGAGACTGAGACGTGTCAAGATATTGCATTAGCTTTATAGTTTGTTTATAATCCTGGTTCATAGACAAGGGTCATGACAGAGTGGACCCCGAGATGCAATAGTAAAAGAAAGAGAGGATGACAACTAAAGAGATGGTGGGACGACATCAAACAGATTGCAGGACCACTGTGGATGCGAGTGACAAGGAGCAGATCAGAGTGGAAGCGATTGGAGGAGGCCTATGTGTCGACAGAACACGCTGAAGAATAGCCGGACTGGTTTGCAAAAATAATTCTCAGTAAAATATAGGCTTTGAAATTGAAATTGAATATAATCCTGATTTGAGCCACGATCAATGAATAATCAAAAATAGGGCTAGCGCTTCTACTGTCGTTAAAATGTTTTGGGTCATACTACTTCTGCCCAGCATAAGACCATCCTAGCAGCGATTTGGATTTCATGGATTTAGCTGAAAGGACACGTATAATACGCAAGAAGTGCTAGTTCAATTTTTGCAGCAGGAATAATAATAATAATGCTAGATTTTTTCACACAGCATCATCTATCCCCAAAGTACGCAGAGCTTGTGTTATGGGGACTACATATGACTTTTTGTTTATAAATACACACATAATTATACATAGAAACACCCAGACCCGAAACAAATACCTACTATTTGCGTCGCAGGCGGGCCTTCGCCTACTGTGCCACGGAAGTCGTCAAATATGTTTTTATTCCTCTTATATCTATCCACAATTATAACAAGCACTAAGTTTCTGAGTTCCATGATTTAGATAAGGACAAAAAAACGCCAGTAAAGGTGCTCAAATTAAATTAAAATTTGGCAAAGGACTCCAAAGCTCTTGGCAACGCTAGCTAGAGTTTTTTCTACGTAATAAGGAAACAGTTCTGTACTCTTTAGGATCTACTTCAAGGTTTGAAGTAACTTTTTTAAAGAGAGTTTTTTTGCGCAATCTTATTGTAAGTGCGGAAAATTTCTAAAAGAAGTCAAGAGAATAGTTGAAAGGTACACGCCCACATTATTGTAGCATTTGTCATACTGCTCTTAGCTCATGCTTGAAGAGCCGTGTTAGTCGAATTGGGTTATGCCTTGACTTTCAATCCGAAGGTCGTGGGTTCGTATCCCGGCCGTGCATCAATGGATTTTTCGTTTCGAAAAATTCTTAAAGCTCTTAACGGTGAAGGAAAACGTCGTGAGGAAACCCGCAGCTTAGTCAGCTCCACACGTATTGATGCGAGGATGATTAGGTGAGAGGATGGTTTAGGTGCTGGGCAAGCCTATTGCATCTCAAACAATGTCCCAGGCACTACAGCGTCCCGTTGAGTGTAGGCATGGATTGCCTCCTGACGCTGTACAAATCATCTATTAAAGATGTAAAAGGTATTAAATAGCATTAACACTGAAGTATTGCAACCGATACGATATCGCACCCAATTTTTTTAGGCTTAGCAAAATGGGCCAAAAATTTTATCATGCAAATGCTTATTTAGAACTACAACCTTCCTTTGGATTTCTTTACCATCATTGATTGAAAGGAACCCACGACTTACCGATTGATAGTTGAAGCACTATCCAAACGGGAACACGACCCAAATAATACTCGGTACAGATGGTTTTTACCCAAATTAACTAGTTAATTAGAGAAACCGTATTTAGGTATTCCTTGCGGTGTGATTCGTAGATCGATCACTCGTAATGCATGTTATACGTAGGGGACTGTGGTTACCCGCTAATGCCATTTCATTGGTTGTTCAAAGCGCTCGTTCCGTCAGAATTTCACTTAAACAAAATTGAGGACTGAATTTGAAGTCAAAACTAGTGGAATGCACTCTGGACTTTCAATCGAGAGTTCGAATCCCAGACGTGTATGTTTCATTTTGAAAAATTATTAGAAGTTATGATAAACCAGTACCGAAGCGCTCTTACGCTACGCACTTACTAGCGGTTAAACCTCGGGGCGGCTAACCGCGTGGCGGGCCGCTTTTCCAGTGGTTATCATTGCACGCACCTAACCGTTACTATATAACCGCCACTAAATTGTACAACTTTAACCGCGGGGCGCGGTTCAACCACTGATTCGTAAGTTCGCTTAGTGTTCTTACAAGCGGCGATGGACTTGTTACTTAGGAATAAATACTTCTGCCAAATATTTATGTGGATGCATCTCCGACTACCTCCTTAAAAATCTTGATGAGTTTATCTGAGATTAAGGCGATATATAAACTCCTGTACCAGAGTAACCAACTCATTCATACGAAGACAATGTCAAATTTGCTCTCCTACCCCACTACCTGCACCCGGGAACACCACAACCTAGCAACAGAAGAGTCCGTAGAGGTGGCTGAATACTGGTCTAAAGTTATATGAGTGCCATTCGAAATGAATGAATGAATGAATTCATACGAACTTTCATACTCTTTTACCCAGACATTACTTACGCAGTACCAAAGAATCACATCACACCAAACAGAAAACCAGTGAGGCGAGAATTCCATCTCACTTTCCTAGGCTCCACTTCACACCAGACTCATAGACATAAGTATTCATCCAAATAGCACAATAGTAGAGACGACAATTAGTCGAGCCCGTCGCGCCGAAGCCTTGCAAAGTTAAGCCCGAGACAGACGCTACACACTTTTATTTCGTCTCTATAGACCTAGCTGCGTTTTCTATGGAAGTGACTGAGAATAGATAACACTTCTTTAAGCGCGTTGGGAATTTTTAGATGGAAGAAATGTATCGAAGTGCCACTGATTTTTTGCTGGATTTAATTTAAAATACAGTTTCAGTTTCATTTTAGTGCGAATTTCCGTGTTGGACTAATGAGTGTACTCTTTTTTTATGAAAATAAAGTTACACCAGAAGGTTTCAAGTTCAATTCTTGCGTATCAATGGATTTTGCACTTGTAAAATGTATATACGCATTAAAAACTCAAAAAAGTTAAAGAGAACATCTTGGAGAGACCTTGCTGCTTTGCTCCAGCTTTTCATCAGCTGTTCCGAAGACCAAACCAACACATTTTTTGTTCTTATTAAAAATTTAAAGCACAACCTGCAGAGCAAAAAGCAGAATTACCCATTATGTTAGACTAGCTACTGTGCGCGGCTTCGCCCGCGTGCTACCAACATTTTGAATAGCCTATATGCTATTCCAGATCACGCCTACTCCAAGCTTTATTCAAAACGGTTCTCTGGTTTAGGCGTAATTGGAACACAAACATACAATCA
This sequence comes from Epirrhoe alternata, assembly GCA_963565295.1. Lineage (NCBI taxonomy): Eukaryota > Metazoa > Arthropoda > Insecta > Lepidoptera > Geometridae > Epirrhoe > Epirrhoe alternata. Next base: position 865,385 of record OY751381.1, on the reverse strand, counting down.
TCTAAACAAACTCACAAACAGTCAGCTTTAGGATAGTGGGATTACTTATAAGCCCGCTACATATTCGTCGATGATAGACGAATGCCGACGTTCACGAATGTGTAGAGGGCCTCATCGCCGTATTCGCCTCGTCTTTCCAAATAATAGTTAGGCGAATGTGTAGAGTGGCCGTAAAATTAAACAGAATCAGAGATTGTCACATCTAGTAAGACCTAGATCACGAAACGCATCCTGCCATAGAATGTGTGAATTCTTGTCATTACCCATGTCAAGCAGTTGTATGGCATCGTCGACGTACTTTCGTTTCTTTTATTTTGTCTGCGACTCGTAATTTATCGGGTTTTCTATGTTCGGTGGTATGTTAACTGTATAGGATTTTTTCATAATCTGAAGATATTTGATTTCTTTTCATAGGAACTCTGAACATGGTGGCGATGGGTTTAAAACCCAGTGCCAAAATGTAGATCTGACTAGCTGAGCCGGAACTTGATTGACTCAATTTGAGAGAACTTCTACCGTACTTGGGACATACAGTCATGATCCTAAAAATAATATGAACAGCTGTAATTGGTGCAATTTTCATAAGAAATACAATTTTCTTACTAAGAAGCGCTCGTGGTCGTGCTTAGTAGTTCTCGATAGATCGTCGAAGTTAAGCAACGTTCTAAACGGTCTCTATGTGGATGGGTGCCGCCAGTGGAATTTTTCATTTGACCGCTTCCATGCTTTGGAAAGCACGTTAAATTGTCATCATCATCATCATCATCGGCCTATATCAGTCCACTGCTGGACATACGCCTCCCCTAATGAGCGCCATTGCGCCCTGTCCTCAGCTCGACGCATCCAGCTTCTGCCAGCAGCCTTTCGCAGATCGTCACTCCACCTGGCCGGAGGGCGTCCTACACTACGTTTGCCGAGTCGCGGTCTCCACTCAAGAACTCGTTTACCCCAACGGTTAAATTGTCGGTCCCGTCTATTTAAGTCGTTAAAGCCATGTCGAAGGCCTTAAGGCGGCCTAAAAACTCCGTCACCATGACTCATACGATCTTACTTACTTTAAGAAATGAAAAGTCTTATAAAAATTTTGGATTCCGACGGGATTCGAACCCGCATCGATCAGACGATCCTCCTAAAGCCAGAGTGCCTTACCGCTCGGCCACAGAATCCTTGTTGCCGGCATCCAAATTAATCTTACTCTAATTAACTTCTTACTCCTATTAATCTTACTTACTTTTTACTAAAGAGTAAGTATAAAACCTTTTCCACCATATCAGCCATACTCCGTTCATTGCAAACTTGAATCACAAAGGTACCTATGATGTCAGCTTCCAACAAAAGCAAGGTAAGCCAACTAGTTACTATCTCCCCATTACCCTTGCCATCAAGCTATCTCAACTCAAACACTATCAATACAAACATGCTTCAGTTTTTGCGTCTAGCCTTTCATTATTGTGGGCCACTTTAGCTAGGAACAATTTCCTAGAGTTTAGTGGCGAGTTTCACACCGATATGTAACAAAAGTTTGTTTTTATTACACTTAGATGGGTGGTTGGTGGAAGCATTTTTGATTCGACCACTGTGCTGCAGTGGGTGAAAGCCCGCTTGGGACGCAGAAGGTTGCGGGTTCGATCCCCTGGTTCCCATAGTACAAACTTTGCTTAGTTTGAGGCTAGATGACGCTGTGTGAAATGTCCAGCATTATTTATTATTTATTTACTTATCAAAGCGCTTCTTGTCGCTCCTAGCATATTCTCTACGTTATAAAACAAAATGCGTCACTGGCACGTGTTAACGCATCTCATGCCACTTTGAATTGCTGCCGCTCAAGATATCGAATTTATGTTGGACACAGATACCAAAAAATATTCTTAAATTTAAAAAAAAACTTACATTGAATCATATACAGTATTCAAAAGTTCAACTAAGTCTTTTGAGAATAGCTTCCTAAAAAAAACACATTCCGGTAACTTTGTTACAATTTTCAGGTAGTCAAAACAGACGTTTTGGTATATTCTATGTCACACATCGGTGTGACTGATTCCGTGTTCTATCGAGGCAACAGCAAACAGAGGCCGATGTTTGCGTGCTCGTCGGTTCACCTGTCTTGCCTGGACTTGCTTTGTAAACCGGCTGTATTCATCAACATAAACTAATATTTTGATAATAACTATCTTTAGTAGTAGTTATAACAAGTTTTATGTTTTTTTTTTAATTTCAATGATTTAGAACGCAGAAAGTGAAGACTCGAAAGTGCCCCAATTGGGATTTATCTACACTAATATAATAAAGAGGAAAGATTTCTTTGTTTGTTTGTTTGAATGGAATAGAATACAAAATTATTGGACTGATTTGAAAAATACTCTCTATACACACAATTAGAATCCTACATTATCCATGATGAACATAGGCTATATTTTATCCCGGGAAAGGGATGTTTTCCCGAGGAACCGCGGGAAACACCGCCACGGACAGCTAGTTTTCTTTAATTCGCTTCAAACGGGAAGAATTTTTAGTCAGTGAAATTCGGATGTTTCATGACCGTATTTTAAACGTCGGTTTTGAACGTAACATAATATGTAGTAAAATATCATTTTATTTTGTATTTTAATTGACCTTTATCATTTTCTTTCATTTTGTCAAAAAGCATTTTATTCAGTAGGACACTGAACTTTGTCATTAAGATAAGATAAGATAAGATAATTTATTTCATAAACATTGTTAAATTACATAGGACACTTAAGTATAATATAGGAACAAATTACAATGGACCCCACACTATAAATAAATAAATAATGCTCGACTTTTCACACAGCATCATCTAGCCCCAAAGTAAGCAGAGCTTGTGTTATGGGTACTAAGATGACTGATATACTACTTATATACTTTTTGTTTGTAAATACATACATATTATACATAGAAACACCCAGACCCGAGACAAATATTTGTAGATCATACAAACATTGGTCCCGCCGCGGGGATCGAACCCGCAACCTTTTGCGTCGCAGGCGGGCCTTCGCCCACTGCGCTACAGAGGTCGTCAATTTTTCAAGTTTTAAAATAAATAAAATATTAAAACTACTTAATTGTTGAACAACTGAATGTATTTTGGGACTACGTAGCCCAGATCTTTGTTTTTATTATTTTTATTTATAGCCCATTGTTTCCCACTGCTGGACAAAGGCCTACCCTTGATCTCTCCACTTATCGGTCTTCGGCCATACCTACGATAAAGCGTGGGTCCAAATGGCAGAAGGCGATACCTTAAATTGTTGGTATACTTCACTGGCTCGAAAGAACGGAGAAGACTAATTATGTTTCATTTCAAGTCTTAAAACCTTTTCTGTGCTACGAACCCCGAATTCTTTTTCCAGCCATATTTACAGGGAATATATGAAAATGTATTCCAATTGTGAAGTTTACAAAGCTTGCGCATCCGAGACGACGCCGAAACAAATGTCGTCAACGATTCTTTCTCACGGCTCCTAGGAACATCGCTGTGTCTCACGCATGGGACAAGGGATAAGCAGAGATGACAATAAAACAGGAATCTCTTTAATTACAATAAAAAAAAATACGATTGTTTGTAGAGAAATGAAGATGAAGTTACGCAGGATCCTTTGAGGATGGCTAATGAGCCTCCTCGCAGACTGCAGACTTTCTATCGGCCGATAGTTGAGACGGAACATACTTCGGCTCGTGATGAGTATGGAGAGGTAAGCTGAAGTATGTTCCGTCTTAACTATCGGCCGATAGAAAGTCTGCAGTCTGCGAGAGGTCTAAACGCCCAAATAAATTATTTTTTTAAGTATAAACGTTTTTCCAACTGTGGAAAAATGTAGGTATTGATCACACTTTGATAAAACTAAAGCTACATCGGGCCAGTCTTTTTCAAGTTGTTACAAACGAAGAATTTTCTTTCTTTCTTACGTGCCGACGAGCGTCGAACTAACTACCTATGTCAAACTCAAATCGCATACGATGAGCGTTTAAAAGTGAAAAATTGCCGTGCGATACGACATCGTGTGGGTTGAAATCGCATCGTGTAAATGCACCTTTATGACTACCTCGCCTTGTAATACAGTCGTGATCATATTTGTTTTTTTTATTAAGTATTTTATGTCCCAGAAAATATTAAAACTTGAAGACATTTCCTCATTCTTGGACCACTCAAAGAGGGAAGTAAAAGTTGCTATTTTTCCCATCTTAAAGGCTTCTAATATCGCTGCCAGCCTCGGGCCGGTTGTCATTTGTCTGTTCTGTACGTAAACTTTGCTTCAGTGTTTGAAAACACTACATTATCTATGCCTCTTTATCGTTTGATAGTGGTGTGGAGTGTCGATGAAAGTTTATCGATAGTATTATATTTCGGACTATATTGATCGTTTTACAGAAAACTTGTAACTTGTGATTGTTCAAATAACTGTTTTATGCGTATTCAGAAATAAGTTGGTACCTATCTAAGATCAAAATCCTATGTATCTCGAATTGATGCACCTGAAAACGCACCTTTTATACATTTAAAAACAAATTGTTCATTATGGTGTAATTGTATAATATAGGGGTCTTCAAATCAAGAGTAAATAGGTTCCTTCTAGGTAAGCATGCTCCATCTTAGACCTCACTACTGCTTAACATCAGGCAGAGTGAGGTCAAATGCAGACCTATTTAATTAAAAAAAAAATTGTACAAATATGAAACATAATGACGCCATCCATCTAAAATGATCTTGATATGCTTACAATGAGCCAATGCCATCGTTGAATACCTTATTCAAAATCAAATGATTGGCTAATTCAAGGACGATATCAAAAACCACCTTGAATAGGCACCATTCCTTATATCTATTAATAATTGTTTAATTACATAGTACTTAATTTTCCTACACAAATACTTCAAAGGTCTCACGTTAATTAATTTTCTCACAATAATAAGGATCATTTCGGTAAAACGTTATAATTAAATAAAAAGGACGTTATAAATTATGTACATAATTATACCTCGCATTGAAATTTCTGTTCAAAAGTTTAGCGTGGTTTTCTGAGACACCTATATTATGTCAGGAGAATGAGGCAGCTGTTATGTAAATTATGTCACCGGCGAAGAAACGAAATTTGAAAACATCTTCTCAGAACTTCTATCTTTGATGATCAGCTTTGATTGAAAATTAACTACTATAGACAAGGGAAAGTCAAATTTCGGATGAAAATAATAACACCGTCATGAGTCGTGATAATTTCTTGGAATCTAAAAATTCAATTACATAATTTATTTAAAGGAGTTGCCCGTTTAGCCATGATTCGAGATTTATAAAAAAAATTGTGATATACGCAATCAAATGCTTTAGGAATATCGCAGACTACTCCAATCATGTCTTAATAGTTTTCAAAGACTTTTAAATATGCTTTAGATGGAAAGTGCCTGCATCTGTATAGGTAGTTATTATAACAAGGGTTATGGTCTTCATAACGTACTTTCAAAGTTTTATCGATAAAACATTATCCCATCACTATAAACCAGAAAGAACACATCCTTACGGCTCATATTTCTTTTTAATACCACACATTTAAACTCTTGTGTTAGCGGCATATGTCGTCGGTGAACTATGTCTATACCGGCACATAGCTACTTAATATGAACTTTAGCTTACATAAGCTGTAGTTCTCAAAACAACGGCAATGAATAAAAAACACTAGGAATACAGAACTGTAAAAAAATCAACAATGCATAACAAAACAAAATCTAAAATTCACTGAGACGTAGACACGTGTAGATGACGCTACCGGTGCTTTAACCGATAAATATGAGCTTATCAAAAATTTCGATTGCGACATCAGGGATTCCGTGGCCGAGCGGTAAGGCACTCCGGCTTTAGGATCGTCTGATCGTCGCGGGTTCAATCAAAAAGATGAGACTTTTCATTTCTCAAAAGTTCTTTTATTATGCGCACTGCAAAAATGTGGAATCAGCTTCCCGCGTCTGTATTTCCGCTGAGCTACGACCCTGATGTTTTTAAGAAGAGAGTTAGTAGGCACCTTCTGGGTAGGCTCACTCCATCGTAGACCTCATTCTTGCCTTTGTAAGTTTCGAGGTCAAGAGTCGACCCATTCAACATAAAAAAAATATATATAAAATTTACAATAATTACATATTAAAAGTATGCACAGCGTGTTATGATGAGGCCAAATCGTAATCCAATTGTTGTGCACAAAATACTATATTCACTACGTGGCTTTGCTCACATATCAACAAAATCAAGTAGACTAAATAGAGATGCATATTTTCTTTAAAAAAGTATTTTTTTCTGATGAATTTAGGCTCTTCTATGTCCAAACTGTCCTTTTTATAATCATCATTATCATCAGTTAACATCTACAAATGTATGTAGATACCGACATCGACAGCTTAAAACGGAGACCACATTGAGAGAAGGGTCTTATAAGCTAAGGATATTTTCTAAGCTATACGAGTGCCTACTCGGAGTTAGTTACAAAGTTTAAATATGTTATAAAAAGTTGCTGAGTTTCAGCAAGATGTACCTACGTATCAGACTTTTAAATAATATTAAAGCCTGAGAAAGTTTTAAGTATGTTAATAAAATATTTTATACCGTGGAAATTTGCATGGGATCGGAGCGCTGTGTGATTTTAATCCAAAGTACTCCTACACCGTATCAACGTATAATTTGAACACGCCTATCTATCTATCTAATTAACCCACATCCACCCACCTAGCCTTTTAGCCAAATACATCTAAGTAGCTACTAAAACGGCTGACTCTTCTCCTTCTTCAGGCCTTCTCCCATCTTTATTTGGGGTCGGCTCTCCTAATCATTCTTCTCCAAAGATATCTTTTTTGGGTTGTCAGCGGGTCCACTTCGTTGACTAAAACGGCTGACTGAGAAATTCCAAATCTGAATCAGTACTGCTAAAAGATCGAGATAGAGAAACTGCTAGATACCCTTATCAACTTGTGAACATTAAATTATCAAAAACTTGTGAACATTCAAAAAAAATCAAAAGTCAAATTTTTTTCAGTAGGACCAGTGGAATCACTTTAAAACTCAAAGCTAGGTGAGTTTACTCCTGTTCCTTCGCGACCAATATCGGGAAGAACCCTGGGCAACAAACACGGTTTGGGGCCTAGCTTTTTTAGGTGCTCCATCATAAACGCTAAATATATCAGATAAGTTGTTGTTTAGCTATCAGACACTTTATCAGCAAGAGGTGAAACTTACTCAAACCATATTGTATAAAGATTCTTAGAAGTTCCTCCTCAAAGAACGCAAGATTGACACTAAATTAATTATAAAAAAAAAGTAAAAATTATGAACAAAACTATCATACGAGATTCAGAGCTCAGCTCTTGTCGGTGCAATGATGCAACTTCCTCCTTTTCCAATGCGGATTCCTTTACTTCTTTATACGACATGACAGCGATCTTCACTTTTCTCTGACTCATGAAATTGTACGAGTATAGTTAGAAAAAATATCTCCAGAAAATCCAAAGGGCAATGCAAACGTATAAAAGTCAAAATGAGAACCTCTAAAAAGCGCTAGAAACTGTCGCCAAGGGCTCCGTCCCGCAAAAACAATAAACTGTCATAAATCAGCGGGAAAGTTAATAAACCCAGTTCCGTTTCCGGCAAAGTTTTACCCCACTTGTAAGCAGTGCATTTTGCTAGTTTTATCCGTTTTATGATTGTTCTACATTGTAACGATAATATTAATTTACACTAATATTATAAAGAGCAAATATTTGTTTTGTGTATTTTTTATAGTGTTAATCCACACTTGGTATTTCATTATGAAATGAAAAGTCTTATCAAAATTTTCGATTCTGACATAATTCTGATCGTCTGAGCATTGAAAATTTTGATAAGGCTTTTCATTTCTTAGGGATTTGTTTCTTTGAATTGAATAGGCTCCGAAACTACTGGACCGATTTGAAAAATTCTTTCACCATTAGAATCCTACATTATCCGATGAAAGTAAGCTATATTTTATCCCGGGAAAGTGAAGTTTTCCAGAGGGACTGCGACGGACAGCTAATATTTTATAATACATACATAAAATCACGCCTCTTTCCCAAAGGGGTTGGCAGAGACCACGGATCTCCACTCGCTACGATCCTGACACACAACTTTCGCCTCATTCACTCTCATTACATTCTTCATACATGCTCGTCGGTTTAGGGTACTTTTTACCTGGCCCTTCTCCAAAATTTCGCCAATTTGATCCAATATTTTATAATTACTTAAAAAATGTATATCCAATGATACGCTAGAAAAATATCGTCATTTTTATTGCGTACGGAAAATGTAGTTTGCATACGCCATTACCAGCGAATAGAAACCTTTACCCTGTGGGATGAAACAGTGTTATTAGGTACCATGATATAAGGATAAAACAATCTTGAGAATATAACTATCGAGAAAATAAAGTTTCATGAATGTTGTAAGTTTATTTCTTGACAATTTCTTCAACAACTAAACTTACTGTACAAAACAATCATTCAGTTCCTGAAAAATATAGTTTTATTATATCTTTGCTCCAGGTGGATTGTTAGTTTTACTCCAGCTGCAGAATTTTAAAGTTCACACAGTGATACATGGCCGAGCGATGTTGGTTTTTACACAAAGATTTATGGAGAAGGGTAGAGAATTTCAAATAATGATTAGGGGAAAACTTGGTGGAAACCAGTTCTGTAGATTTTGTAATCTGTTAATGCAAAGTATTTTTGGTATAATAAGTGGTGGTTAGAATGCTTGATAGGGTAAGTAATATTTAAGTATGCATTTGCAATAGTCATGACATGTATTCAATGAAGTGTATTGGGCAGGTAGAGCGGCTGTTACACAAGGAGAGTTTCTCGCATGCGAGCGGCGATTTCTTCTAGGCAATAATGGTCGCCTAGTGTAAACAAATGCTTCGAGCCTCGCCTCTCGAATACGATTCTCGCTATCTAAGCTTTCTACTAAAAGTAGTCTTTTTTACGAATTTCTGTCAATATGTAAACAATCGCAGGCGAGACTCGAATGGCGAGTTTTGCCGAGGGATAATCGCATACGATTTTTCGCCACTCTGTCCCGATTCCTGTGAAAATTTGACATAAGGTTGTAACTGGTTTAAATTCATGCTAGGCGAAAAAAAAGAAAAAGTGACATTGACATCTATTGTCCATGTCACGTTGACAGTATAGGTGTTGCAAGCTGTCATGAATTTGCAAATTAATGAGTTATTTTGAAAAGAGCCTCGAGTTGAAATTTATTGTATTCTTTTGTTTTTCGGATTGTTAGTACGCAATGGCGTAATAGATCGGGAGAAGAATGACCTGGTCTGGTCCGATGAGTGTTCGAGCTTGTCTCTGTCGGACTGGAGGATAGATTTGCTTCCCGGATCCTCCCTCAGGTTTGGAAGGGAGTGAGCGGCGTTGAGCTGTGATCCCTAAAGCTCTGCTAGGTACTTCGAAGGACGTGGCTTGTTCTTTTGGCTGTGAAACTCGGACTGAGTGTATACTTTTTACTCGTGAACTTATAAATCCGTACTGGAATCCCTTCAGCTGGTATGTATGTTAGTGATCCGCCTGTGCGTAGCTTCGCCAGCTCTGTGACTAAAATTCTGGTTCTTTTGGTGGAAATAGGACCTCGTGGTCAAGTCGTGACGTGACTCCGGAGCCCGAGACATCTGCCTCGTGGACACCTGCAAAAGGCCGCCGAGAGGATCTTTTCCCTGGAATCGGAGAGCTACGTTCAAGGTACTTTTTATACCGGCGATAGGCAATGCCACGCGTCACTCCCTAGGGTTTCCTATCTTGAGGAACACTTCTTTAACACTATTCTCTTGTCTTCCCCCCCAGAGCGCTGGCAGCGGGGTCCAGCTGAAGGCTCCAACTTTCTCGTTTTGTGTCGTCCCTGGAACGGCCTGTGAGAGGTCGTTCCCTTGGCAGTGCAGCACCGAAGGAGGCCTGGCCCCTTCTTTTGAGCTCGGCTCCTGCGGAGCGCCTGCGGAGTATCCTGGTACCACAGTCGGACCATGTCCGCTGTGTAATTTTCTATATTCTGTGCTGTGTCCAAACTAACTAACTTTTACCCCTCGGTCAACTCTGCGGTATCCGAATCTACAACCTACAAATGCTGAACATCACCTAGACTCAGACTTTACTTTAATTTAAACCTAATAATATTTATCTGGTTGCTAGGAAAGTTAATGATGGCCTTCACTTTAAAATATTAAAGCGTTACAGTGGCGCTTCCAACTTGGTAAATAACTCCTAGCAACCACAGATACTTTTAGATAGGAATTCTTTTGTTTCTAAATTACAGCATTAGGTGAAAAACATTATTGCTAGAACATAACTTACTAACCAACAAAACAACTGTGTAAAATATATTTGTTGTGTTTTATTTCCTTCCTTTGATTGTTTTGAATCTGTGTATATTGATTTTATTGTGTGTATACTATAAGATGTTATCATTGATGGTGCCAACTTTACTGTGTAAACTGTCCAGCTATTTATTGTAATTCTTAGCAACCAAATAACTTAAAAATCTAAAAACTAAACTTAATATTTTAATACCTGCATACTTACTTCTTTAGAGGCTCATGCAAACATACAGCACTTTGTTTACTCTAGTTTTTACAATAGTGTTGTAATGGTGGAATTGTGCTTCAATAGATAGTGTTGTTCCGGTGTTACATTTTCTTGAATTCAGTTCTGGATAGGGTTTTCTCTACTCTAATATTCTAGGAACTACTGCTGGGATGATCCTTAGCTTGATATATTCCCGGTTAGATTCTTTGCTTAATCATAGTAATTTCTAGGATACCTGGTCTTATCTAGAATTGTAACTTTGTTTAGTAGGAAATTCTAAAACTTCAATTTGGCTCGGTTGCTTTGAGTAAATAGTTATTTCTTCTTGGATGGTTGTTGTTTGTGTGGTATGTACATTGATTTACTGGTAATATTGCTAAACTAATATCACTTTGCACTAAAACTCTAATACTGAATAACGACACATTGCAGTGATAAATAAACAAAATTTCAAACCTTTGCTATATTCACTACTAAATACTCTCACTAATACTACATAAATAAAACAAAATGCTCCAATATACTCAAGAAAATTTTTTTTATTTTTTTTTATTGCATTTGTTGGGTACACTAAATCACAAGGGCTAGTGAAATAAATTCTTCTTTCTTCTTTCTATTTCGGCATATTAAGGACTGGTAACTTCTAATTAACTTATGTAACTGACTCTTTTACGTTACAAGATTCAATTCGTTTAGTCCGCTGATGCTGGTTCATACTCTCCTTAGTTCATTTTGTCTGAGATGTTCTCACAAACTGACCTGCGAAGAGTTGAACTAGTAAAACATAGCGCGATGGCGCGATCGCTAGGAGTGGCTAGCTGTGTACTCCTACTTACTTTCTCTAAACTAAACTTTAACTCAAGCGCGTTCTTAGCACGCTGTGAGTTGGTAGCTATTACTACCAAACTTTCTCTAAGACTTTAACTTAACTCAAGCGCGTTCTTAGCTCGCTATGAGTTGGTAGCTATTACTACCTAACCTTCTCTCTCTAAGACTTAAACTTTAACTCAAGCGCGTTCTTAGCACGCTGTGAGTTGGTAGCTATTACTACCAAACTTTCACTAAGACTTTAACTTAACTCAAGCGCGTTCTTAGCTCGCTATGAGATGGTAGCTATTACTACCTAACTTTCTCTAAACCTAAAACTTAACTCAAGCGCGTTCTTAGCACGCTGTGAGTTGGTAGCTATTACTACCAAACTTTCACTAAGACTTTAACTTAACTCAAGCGCGTTCTTAGCTCGCAATGAGTTGGTAGCTATTACTACCTAACCTTCTCTCTCTAAGACTTAAACTTTAACTCAAGCGCGTTCTTAGCACGCTGTGAGTTGGTAGCTATTACTACCAAACTTTCACTAAGACTTTAACTAAACTCAAGCGCGTTCTTAGCACGCTGTGAGATGGTAGCTATTACTACCTAACTCCTCTAAAACTAAAACTTAGTCTATACTTCACTAAGATCTAAAACAGTTCTGACTAGGACTGTCTGAGACTCTCAAGCTCTCAAGAAAGCCCTGGACCGTAGCCCAGGCTACGTAACACTTGTCCCGGGAGTTGGAATATACTTGGTTTGTTGGATTGCTGGTGTCATGCTTTGATTTCTTTTGTTGGTAGGCACAGGCCCGCTACCCAGTGGAGTGTCGTGTGGTTGATCTCCTGTAATCACCACCCCTCACTTCCGCCGGCCTGTTGCGTGGTTGGTTAGCTTAGATTATCTGTTAGATTTAGTTGCATGCTAGAATTAATTAGGTTAGACAGTAGGTAGATAGGAAGTAGGTAGGTTAGGGCTTCTTTATAGGTAATTACTACCTATGGGATTTTTTCTTGTTCTGCAGTTTTTTTTCAACAAGGAGATGTTCCCCAATTGCCATTTAGCGGGTCGTGACTATTGAAATAAGCCAACACTGGGTATTTTGGATACACTCACTTGGTTACTATTGACAGTCTTACCATGTCTAAACAGGTAGACTTCATGATGTATGTTAGTTTTCAATCACAGTATCTTCAGTTCCATAGGAGAAACTGTGTGTGCTTGTGGAGGTATGATTGTGTGATTTGTTAGGGGGGGTTTGTGAAAGGGAAGAATGAAAGAGATTGTATGGAAGGAGAATGTATCAAACTGCTTAGGATCTTCAATCCTAGGGAACTAGTCCCCTAAGCCAGTAAATAACTACTACCTACTATTAGTTTATACATTAGGATAGGTAAATATAATATTAACTAGGTACTTTTGTACAGATACATAGTTACGTACGCTCCTAGCTACTTTTCTTACCTTTAAACTATCATGATAGGTAGCGGGACTAAACCGTCGCTTATTCATTGCTAATAAACCTACTTAGGTACTCATAGGGTTTACTTTGAATTTAAAATAAGATTTTCTTTGTTGGATAGATAAACATTTCTGGTGTTTTCTGGTGTTTTTTCTTCTGTTCTGGTATTCGGCTGGGGTCAGCCGATCGAATTTACTGCGTAAATTCTGCTGGGCTGGGGATGTACTGTAACTGGTTTAAATTCATGCTAGGCGAAAAAAAAGAAAAAGTGACATTGACATCTATTGTCCATGTCACGTTGACAGTATAGGTGTTGCAAGCTGTCATGAATTTGCAAATTAATGAGTTATTTTGAAAAGAGCCTCGAGTTGAAATTTATTGTATTCTTTTGTTTTTCGGATTGTTAGTACGCAATGGCGTAATAGATCGGGAGAAGAATGACCTGGTCTGGTCCGATGAGTGTTCGAGCTTGTCTCTGTCGGACTGGAGGATAGATTTGCTTCCCGGATCCTCCCTCAGGTTTGGAAGGGAGTGAGCGGCGTTGAGCTGTGATCCCTAAAGCTCTGCTAGGTACTTCGAAGGACGTGGCTTGTTCTTTTGGCTGTGAAACTCGGACTGAGTGTATACTTTTTACTCGTGAACTTATAAATCCGTACTGGAATCCCTTCAGCTGGTATGTATGTTAGTGATCCGCCTGTGCGTAGCTTCGCCAGCTCTGTGACTAAAATTCTGGTTCTTTTGGTGGAAATAGGACCTCGTGGTCAAGTCGTGACGTGACTCCGGAGCCCGAGACATCTGCCTCGTGGACACCTGCAAAAGGCCGCCGAGAGGATCTTTTCCCTGGAATCGGAGAGCTACGTTCAAGGTACTTTTTATACCGGCGATAGGCAATGCCACGCGTCACTCCCTAGGGTTTCCTATCTTGAGGAACACTTCTTTAACACTATTCTCTTGTCTTCCCCCCCAGAGCGCTGGCAGCGGGGTCCAGCTGAAGGCTCCAACTTTCTCGTTTTGTGTCGTCCCTGGAACGGCCTGTGAGAGGTCGTTCCCTTGGCAGTGCAGCACCGAAGGAGGCCTGGCCCCTTCTTTTGAGCTCGGCTCCTGCGGAGCGCCTGCGGAGTATCCTGGTACCACAGTCGGACCATGTCCGCTGTGTAATTTTCTATATTCTGTGCTGTGTCCAAACTAACTAACTTTTACCCCTCGGTCAACTCTGCGGTATCCGAATCTACAACCTACAAATGCTGAACATCACCTAGACTCAGACTTTACTTTAATTTAAACCTAATAATATTTATCTGGTTGCTAGGAAAGTTAATGTAGGCCTTCACGCCCTGTTAATACTTCTCGTTGCTATACCGACTTAAGCTGGTCATATAAATTTAAGGCGCCCAACATTCTTCAACACTCTGTAATAATTTAACTTATCAATATTATAATTTTAAAATAGCTTCTCTGTATTAACCTAATTTATTAGTTTTATGACTTTTGTACAACAGTGAATGCTGAATAAAATACTGTTATTAACGCCAACCTTTTAGTTTCTACTTATACATCCCACCTCTAAATTTTAAAGCGTTACAAGGTTACAAAAATAGACGTGTTTTTTGTCTTTTCTCGCTTTATTTACAGAATCACCTTCAATTCGGAAAAGTAGCAAGTTGCGATAAGACGGAGTCGATGCTGTTCAATGCAATGTTTTCTTGGATTTCTCAAAACACAAAAATAAAACTCCAATCTAAATTCCAGCTATGCTTGAATCTGCAAGACGCTCCGAGTGTAGATTAGACGGGTAGGCTAATCCTGAAAGAACTGCGCAGAATAAGTTGAACTTAGGTCTTGATGCTTCACTGTATAATTCTTGCTTAATCATGTTTAATGCGAATGTATTTTATTAGATTACTAGTGGCATTCTCATCTGAGCGCATTCTTGCTTTGGAAGGCAAGTTAAATTGTCGGCCGCGGCTATTAAAGTCGTTAAGCCATGACAGAGGCCTTAAGGCGGCCTAAAAACTTCCGTCAGTGCCTTGAAATAAATTGTCGTGATGTTTTTTGTCTTTTTATAAGTATGTTACTCAACCGATCGTTATGAAAAATGACCTTCTAAGAAGCCTATTTGACGCTACATTTTCTAATACTTTTTATAAGATACCTCCTCGAAGACACTTTCAGATCAATGGAGTTGATGAACTACTCCACATTGTAAACAGAGTCCCATCTGGATTTGAGGAGTAAATATTTACTTGCGGTCTTCATAATTATAGTCCTTCTAGAGTTCAAAATCTCAACTCTTACAACGCTTCTAAACAACCTTTTTACTAAAGTAAATCTAAACACTGCATAATAAAGCTCATTTTCAATTGCTTTAATTATACAGTGCTGCAGTTTTACAACGACAAATTTAGCAACATTTCCAAAGCAAGTAGGCTTCCAGCTGAAGCCTTCCCAAGGGATGAAGGAGGCTCCTAACGTCTGGAAAAACGAGCTTACGTGAATATTGTTTAAGGAAATGTTTAAAAAAGAACAGGTTTTTCTTAGAGGTTCCATTAAAAAGATGTAGAAAAATGATATTTGTAACTGAAAAGGCTTGGTGATGTGTAGTATTTTAATCTGTAGTATTTACTTTGCATGGTGTGTCACAGAATGTAAATAAACATAACCCTTCCTTTGACAGTCGGGTAAAAAGGGAATTTTTTTTTTTTTTTTTTAAAGTGCAACTACTTTTACAAGTGTAGAAGATTTTCGCTTTAAGGCTCTTTTAAACTTGACCCAAAATCTGTTCGCAGTTTTTTTAGCTTCATTAATGTGTGTAGTTTGTGTAATATTATTTTACTGTTAATGTTCAGCGACTAGGGCTGAACTAAGATCATCCTCTTCTAGATAAGCATATCTTGCCAATTTTACTATCCAGTTTTATTATCTATGACCTCAAATGATTATCGACGATGCCCTATACTTACCTCCTTACTATAGTTTTTTCGATGCTCATCGACATTAAATTCAATTTGTACTAAAACTTCATTTTCCTATGAAAGAAGAAAAATCTAGGATTTCAAGGTTTATTCCCAGAGGTCCATGATTCTATTATATTTTCCCAGTGGGTCCATGAAAAATATAACTATAATTTTAAATTTTCTTAATGAGCTTTAAAGGATGTACAGTCAAAAAGCAATACAAGAGGGTATTTCTTTACATACATACATAAAATCACGCCTCTTTCCTGAAGGGGTAGGCAGAGACCACGGCTCTCCACTTGCTACGATTCTGACATACAACACGCTTCATTCACTGTATTTTTTTTCTCTTATTTCAATGATGACGATATTATATTATGATAGACCTCACGACACAAGTTATCCTAGGATAACTTCATCATATTAAGTAGCTTCCTACACCGTGAAATTTATGCAAGTTGTACCTACCTACCTAACTACTTTGTAAACAAGCTGCTAAATAAATAAATTTCATTTCATGTATAAACCCTTAAAATCACATCTGCGTTACAGAAATAAAATACACCAAACCGCCATTCCCTGTAAACCATGGGAGATTCAGCCTATATAATATTCAACAGATCGTATTATACAATAGCGGTCCCATTGTATGTATAAATGATCTGCAGAATAATATTATAAGACGCAAAATCAATATGCCTTTTGTGTTACCAAAGATTTGTTTAGGCGAAGAGACTAAGCGGAGTCATTTACGTCAAGCATGGGTTGCTTGATTTTTATTTTGGTGGGATTAAAAACAACGTTTATAATTAAAAGTGGTGTACTTACCTAATATTTTTACCCTAAATCCCTTTACTCGTATCAGAAAACATGAAAACATCGGAAAATTTAATGTTTATACAGAAAAACTGTCTACAATTTTGTGAAATTTAAGTTTTCACTTCAGCTTAAATGTACATAAAATGTAATTTTATAAAAAAACTAGCGGTCCATCGCGATTTTACCCGCGTTTTCCCGGGATAAAATATAGCCTATGTTCATCAGGGATATTGCAGGATTCTAATGGTGAAATTATTTTCAAATCGGTCCAGTAGTTCGGGGCCTATTCAATTCAAACAAACATACAAATAAACAAACAATCAAACAAATCTTTCCTCTATATAATATTAGTGTAGATAAAACTTTATTGTTTTTAAGGCAACAATGCATCCGGGAATTTCTTTTGTTTCTAATGTTTGAAGTAATAAAATTGCCGCTAGCTCCCGCTCTACGAAGGTACCAGTATCATAAATATTTAAAGAGGTGTTGAGTTGTGTCATATTTTATGGGAAAATGTATATTTTTCTCAACATGTCCCCATATTATAGGATTATAAGCTTCAGTAGCTATCGATTTTGAATATCTGATTTGAATATTTCCTTTTGTTTTTAGAATTTTTCTCATATTTGGCGAATTTGTTCTTTTTCATGGCTTCTTTGCAGCAAGATTTTTTCGAAAAAATTTTGTAAACCAACCAAACATACCTTAACTAACTTTCACATTCATTATCTATAGGTACTTCTATACTAATATTATAAAGAGGAAAGATGTGTTTGTTTGTATGTTTGTTTGTTTGAATTGAATAGGCTCCGAAACTACTGGACCGATATGTAAAATTCATTCACCATTAGAATCCTACATTTTCCCTGATGAACATAAGATATATTTTATCCCGTACCAGGTGAATTTTTTTCGAGGGCTTTCGGGTAACACCGCGACGGACCCCTAGTAGGAAATATAGACAAAGATTTTAAACAATTTTAACTAAAATTCAACTTCTATAACTGGACCAATGCAACATCCGGTCCATTAAAATGAAAGAGCAAAGGAAACTGAAAAAAAATCTTGCAAAATCGCAAACAATTCGCGATAGGAACGATCCAAAAATATTTTCGTCGACATGAATTACAAAAACTTGGAACTGTGCCCCGTGGGGTGACACAGTGAGAATTAATACAGTGGCGCAACTACTAAAACTGTTTGGTGGAAAATTATGCTGCAATATTTTATCACTATTTTTTACCTAAAATGTAGCTGAAAAACAGTACTAAAATTAGTTTTAACCAACTGGCGTTTTAATATTATGGTCATTATTGTTTGCTTTATAAGATTTCCATCTATATTGACGTATTGTTAACCTTAAATATTATTAACTTAATTATTAACCTTACATAGTCAAGCAATATGATGGGCTCTATCTAATATTATTTTAAATTCATAAATATTTTAAGTTCATGTTGTCTATTCTTGTGATTGTGACATTTATTTATTTAATTTTAATGCTGATTTTTAATGATAGAATATTGTATGTAAAAAGTATGTGTAATAATCATGTGTTTTATGGATTTATTATGATCTGAAATAAATGAATAATAATAATATTCAATTCATGTAACTTTGCAGTAACAAAAATCAAGAACAAGTTAAGTGTGATAAAGAAACTATTGAAATTTTAACTTCAACGCAGTTTGTTTCTAAGATATCGTCAAGGATCAATTTTTTTATGATGAATTTAAAAATTTCAGTGAATATCTAACATGCCTTGAAGATAGAGTCACGTCCAGTATATCTTTTTTAGAAATCGATCAATTGAGGCACACTTCAATTAAGTATTTTTTCCATACTAAATTGAAAGAAATGCCATTCTCCAAGTCTCCAGAAGGACTTCGTTCATGATGCTACTCATGACCCACTGGATTTGTCCATACTATGCGACGCACGTGCGCAACCTACGAACGTTCGATCCAATCCAGTCCGGACAGAGTGCCATAAATTCCCGTCATAGGCCCAGACTGACTGAAGCCAGCTGATTTCCCTCGCGGCGGTCTTTAAATTACCTCATTTGTCTGATGCGACCTTGACATGGATTCAAGTTCATGAGGAATCTGTCAAGCTTAGGGGTAGCTTACAGGCATGTTCTTAAGGCTGTGACGAGCGAGACAAGTTAGACTGCTGTTGCGGCTCAACTCAATTTTAGCTTAAGTACCTACTGATGTCTTGAGAGCCGTAATGGCCGAATGGGGTTGCACCTCAACTTTCAATCCGAAGGTCGTGGGATCGAATCGCGGCCGTGCATCAATGGATTTTGCGTTTCGAAAAATGTATATGCGCTTTAACACGAGCTCTGAACGGTGAAGGAAACATCGTGAGGAAACCAGTTAGTATTATTATAGGCGGCGATGGGCTTGCAACCTGTCACGTATGGAATAGTAACTTCTGCAAGATGTGGGCATGTATCAAATATGTATTTGTACATGCCTCTGACTAGGTACCCCCTTAGACATCTTCAAAAGGATCTGGCCTTTGTTGACAGTCGTGACCCTGTTTACGTTTTTTACCTGATGCCTAGCTTACAGTTCTCTAGGACATTACTGATGATGGAATTACTCAGCACCTAAGATCATCGAATATAAAGACTGGAAAGACTTATACCTACGTGTAAAGCTGACAAAGTTGAGGGTGTCCTAAAGCTTAATTCAATGCATTCTAGGTTTCCTGTCAGAGATCGCTTTATGCAGTAAGGCCACCCATTATTTCACCTCTATAACTGTCTCAAAGCGTTTTATCAATAAAGTCTATCTCTAACTAAATTATCACGGAATGTTTGTGTGAAGTAATAGAAACATCTGGAACACGGAGTTGTATTAAACGACAATACAATCTGACAGAACATGCAGCTACTTAATCAGCGTCTCTAAATGTTAGCTCAAGAGCTTCAAGAATAAACTTAATTAGAAAGTTAAAAACGCTAGCAAAGTTGGCGGGAACAAGTTTCGGCAACGCAAACGATGTTGTACAGATTTCTACATGCGATACGATTTACACTAGGAACATCTTAGAACAATCATTACAGGTGATTCTGATTCTTTACAACTAAAACTCGCGACTCATGTAAAACCAAGGGAACAGTTGAAAGTCTAGCTTCTTTCAAAAGGTCTTGAGTGAATTGATCCGGGAAAGGGTCTATGTAAAATTTCACGCTCACGGGATCGGACCCCATACCGCAATGTCTGAAAACGAAAGTTTTCAATCAGTGCGTCCTACCTGTCATAACCTACGGTGCCGAAACGTGGACACTCACAGTACGGCTAGTCCACCAGTTTAAAGTCGCTCAGCGAGCTATGGAACGAGCTATGCTCGGAGTTTCTCTGAAGGATAGAATCCGCAATGAGACTATCCGACATAGAACCAAAGTTGTCGACATAGCTCAGAGAATTAGCGAGCTGAAGTGGCAGTGGGTATCTGCCGAAGAACCGATAACCGCTGGGGTAAACGAGTTTTTGAGTGGAGACCCCTCCGGCCCTCCGGCCAGGTGGAGTGACGATCTGCGAAAGGCTCCTGGCAGAAGCTGGATGCGTCGAGCTGAGGACAGGGTGCAATGGCGCTTATTAGGGGAGGCCTATGTCCAGCAGTGGACTGCTATAGGCTGATGATGATGATGATGATGACGGGATCGGAACCTACTTCTCCAACCCATGGTGACGCTCTTACCAACTGTGCTATAGGCAACCAACGCGATGGTTGTTTTGCTAACGTACAGTTAGCGTCACTAATTGGTAACCCCCTTAGTATGGCAGCTTGTACTGCAGGGGTGTTCTCAGTTGATGACGCTGACTTGTGGCTTACGTTGATATTTGAATGCTTAGGCCTCCTAAAAGTTGATCATGGACTTCTTATAAACATGCAGTTGTTACTGCGCTAAGAAAAACATTTTAGTATTCCTCTTTACAGAATCGTTGCATATAAATTGCACTTCAAGTTGTCCTATAGTTTCTTTTCTATTTGTTTAAGCACTCGTACTTCATGTTTTCATTTACAACTTCAACTAAAGGAATGTATTGCAACACATTTTATAAATGAGATCTATTAGTAAGCAAAGTAAGTGTTTGTGAGTGTTGTGATAGTTCTAATTT
This sequence comes from Epirrhoe alternata, assembly GCA_963565295.1. NCBI lineage: Eukaryota > Metazoa > Arthropoda > Insecta > Lepidoptera > Geometridae > Epirrhoe > Epirrhoe alternata. The sequence continues at coordinate 844,617 of OY751381.1, read as the reverse complement.
TATTTTCCGATAGTCGTTGATGTATCACCAGGTTCACCACCTACCATTGGTGGTGTTACATTGGTTTTATTGAGCTACTTTTTAATATGCCATAAAACAAAAATATCCGAATGGAGCATCACATTTTAACTACATAATTGAGTAACACTTCTTCTAATAAATAAAGCAAATCAAAACACACATCATCAACACTGAATTTATCCCTAGACACGGATGAAATTTTCTCAGATCTTTTTGTGTGCCTATAAAAATACTTTTTATAAAAATCGCAAACAAACAAAACAATTAAATACTATCCAATTAAAATATAACTTAGTTCCGCGCACTTTTCAACACCACACAAACAATCAAGTCACAACTGTATGTAAATTTGTCACCCATACCGCGTCACGTCACTCGTCGGTTCCTACCACAACGTTATGGGCGATAAAAGAGCCACCACATCCGGATCCGGCCGCCACACAAGACGCAGATCGCTGATGATAATGAGGACTTTATACAGACATTAGTCATTCAGTTGTCCTTTACACAGTTCAACTAACCTAATGTGCTCTTTGTGTCCTTAGGGCTGGTTTCACCAAAAGTCAATCTAACAGCTGGTTAGTTAATCTTGGTTAAGGAATTTTCCTTCAAACTTCGTTGTTATTTCTGTTGCTATGGTTACGGCGCGAACTTTTCAATGCTTTTGTTAATTTTCTACGATGTCAACTGTCAGTGAGCTAACCGGCCGCCGACCAGCAATTAGATTTAGGGCTGGTTTCACCAAACTTTGTCTAACAGAGCGTTAGTTAATTTGACATCAAGTACGACAAATAACAACGGATTAAGATTTTAACAGACCGTTACGATGTTTTGTGTTCTTTCCAAAGGAAATCTTCACTAACAAGCCGCTAAATCTAATCTCTGGGTGGCGGCCGGTTAGCTCACTGACAGTTGACATCGTACAAAATTAAAAATACGTTGCAAAAACGTCTAAAATCATTGAAAAGTTCGCGACGTAACCATAGCAACAGAAATAACAACGAAGTTTGAAGGAAAATTCCCTAACCGCGATTAACTAACCAGCTGTTAGATTGACTTTTGGTGAAACTAGCCCTTAGCTGCTTGTTAATGAATATTTCCTTTGGAAAAAACACAAAACATAGGCAATGGTCTGTTAAAATCTTAATCCGTTGTTATTTGTCGTACTAAATTTGATTCTGTTAGACAAAGTTTGGTGAAACCAGCCCTTAGTCTTCTTGTATCACTAGTTCCTTTGATGAAAGGTTAAGCGGCTCCTATCGTTCACTTGACATCACGTTTTCTAACTTTTTAGGTTCTACGACAGGCCGATGCTGGTATCCTCATCATGTTTTCCTACACTGTTTGAGAGTAGCATAGCGCATCTACATTTTTCGGTAGAAAAACTCATTGGTTCACGACCGGATTCAAATCTACGACCCTTAGTCAAAGTCAAAGTCAAAAAGCATATCAGTAGGACCGTGTTTGTTGCCCTGATTCTTCACGGTATTGGTCGCGAAAGGACAGGAGTAAAATTAGTTTTAAGACTATTTTGTGATCCCAGCGGCCCTACTGAATAAATGCTTTTGGACTTTGACTTTGACCGCTGGGATCACTTAGAATAGTCCTAAAACTAATCTTACTTCTGTTCTTGCGCGACCAATACCGTGAAGAATCAGGGCAACAAACACGGTTTAGGGCCTATCATTATTAGATCAGAAGATGAGGGCGATACCACCTTGTGGCCCAAAATCTTTCTTAAAGTAAAATTACACTTATTTGATTTTAAACAAATTAATTTTCTAAAACCACTAGAAAACTTGACTAAATTAAAATTTTATTTATTCTACTCTACGATAGAGATAGGATATTGTGCCGACCCCACTTAGTGGGATAAGGGCAGAAAGAAGAGAAGATAGAGATAGGATGTTCATAGCATATCACGATACAGGTAAACCTCAATACTTCCTCCACACCTGACAGACACGACAATATTAATGAATTCATTAGGTGACGTGTAATGTCGGCTGGCATTCGATTAATACAAATTAATTACTCGTGCCCAGCTGTATGTAGTGACGAATTAGTTCGTGCTGATTGAATAATTTGCGAATTAAGTGACTGATATAACTTATCTATTCGCACCTGTGTTGAGCATTGTTGATGTATCTTTGCCGGTTGAATACACCAGAACCCCGTTACTAAAATACTGAGTTGAACAGTTTTCTTCAGTCAGTCAGTTCGTCAGTTCTTGTATCAGTACATTTTTGTCTCGGGTCGATTCACATCTGACCGAAGATCCGTCGCGGATTATCGGTCGCGGAACGCCAGAACTGACAAATGTATAGAAAAACACTCCGACGGATGATACGTTAGTCCGTCGAGTGTGAACGGTCGAGTGTTTTTCTATACATTTGTCAGTTCTGGCGTTCCGCGACCGATAATCCGCGACGGATCTTCCGTCAGATGTGAATCGACCCTAAGTTTATCTTATCTTTAGTTTTTGAGTTGTTGTTGCAAATAAATATTTTTTCTTTCTTTCTTTCTTTCTTTCTTCTGATAATGAACGCTTCAATGAAACATCGATATTTAGGTGACAGAAAGCGAAGGAACATCGTTAGGTTTCCTAAATTATTTAATACATAAATCAATGGTCTAAATTAATGCCATAAGTAAGATGGAGATACATATACATTTTGTTTGCTCAACGTATCAATTTAATTTAGTATTTTTGTGCGTTATCTTTTTAATATTGGGTAGGTCTTTATTGTGTTGTATTGGAAAGTATTTTTTACGTTTTAATATCAAGTAGGTCAGCGTCGTTATGGTATAAGTATCACAGAAAACAACACACACAAACACTCAGATTGTAGTCTCACGGGGTCCAGTGACTATGAGGGCTTCGGCAGAATACCAGCGCCTTACCACTTCTCAGTGGGACGGCAGAATGCTGAGTCGACGCCTTTTTGCTGCTGTGACACACAATCACAATTCTTCAACTTTTCATTTTTTATTACGCTTCTTCTTTTTTATTTTGTTTTTTTTTATTCTAGTCTATGTCACCAACTGGTGGTACCAACTGGTGGTCGCAAAAGAACAGGAGTAAAATTAGTTCTAAGTGATCCCTACTGAATAAATACTTTTTGACTTTGACTTTGGTAACCCCCCTAATGACGCTGACTGTACCTAAACCCAACATGTTTATTTTTGTTTGTGTGTATCCAAAAAGAAATACTCTTACCTTTACTTCATTAGAGGCAACTTCGTTATAAGCAAATGAAACAGAACCGCCACACGTTGTCGCAATCAAAAGCTACAGAGCTTTAGTTACTTAAAAATACGTCACCGCTAGTTCTTAATAAAACGTCCGCCACGACAACTAACTTGAATCAAAGCCACCAATTTGACGCTAAAAAATCGTCTTGATTGTATGTATATCCCTGTACTTGCCCTAACAGTACTGAAAGTGAATGATGTGAAGTCGGGTACTGTTTTTTATTGTCTCCCTAATTGAAGATTGCTATGAATAAGATCAACCGAATTCACTTGTATTTAGCTTGAAATCCAAACTGTTGTTAGCTTTAATATCGACTATTACTGACCATTTTTACAGTCACCGTTTCTCATCTACATTTATAGTGGCTTTATCGACGGCGATTTAAAGACGACCTCGGTAGCGCAGTGGGTGAAAGCCCGCTTGGGACGCAGAAGGTTGCGGGTTCGATATCCGCGGCGGGATAAATGTTTATATGATCTGCAAATATTTATCTCTATTTTACTATGTATAATATGTATGTATTTCATCATCATCATCATTTCAGCCTGGTATCACCCACTGCTGGGTAATAGGCCTCCCTTCTTTTATGCCAGTCTCCTCTATCTTGCGCCTCTCGCGTCCAAACATTTCCAACGACCTTTACAATGTCGTCGACCCAACGTGCTTTCGGACGACCTCGATTCCGGTGGTCCGATCTTGGCCACCATTCGGTCAAAGATTTACTCCACCGGCCATCACCACGTCTAGCTAGGCATGTATGTATTTAAAAACAAAAAAAGTATATAAGTAGTATATCAGTTATCTGGTTCCCATAGTACAAGTTTTGCTTAGTTTGGGGCTAGATGATGCTGTGTGAAACGTCCAGCATTCTTTATTTATTTATTTATTTAAAGAAATAATTTTCCAGCAACACGAGTGGTAAGTCGCGCACTTTATCACAAGCATTAGGCATTTGGCTCTGCACCACAATTTTTGTATTATCGACCGTCATTGACAGTCACCGTATTCCAGCAACGCCAGTGGTAAGTCGCGCACGTTTTATCACAAGCATTAGGCAGGCGACACGCGTGCGACATATTAACGTACGCCGCGCTCCGGACGTGATCGGTGGGCTCGTAGCTTTGCTTTTTGGACTATTGAATCAAATTAAATTATTGTCTATGAAACAGCAGTGTAACTAAACCTTTACATGTTGTCTTAGTCATGGTATTGGTCGCGAAGGAACAAGAGTAGAATCTTCTAGTTTTGAGTCAAGGTCAAAGTCAAAAATCATTTATTCAGTAGGACCGCAGGGATCACTTAGAATAGTCTTCCCAGCAGCGGTCCTACTGAATAAATGCTTTTGACTTTGAATTTAGATCTCAAGATTCTGCAAGTGTAGGCATGTGCCAATGGTATTGGGATATGTCTTTGACTAACTTGAAAATGTGCTAGAGTGAATTTGTCTAGGAGAATAAATAAATAATGCTGGACAATTTCACACAGCATCATCTAGCCCCAAACTAAGCATAGCTTGTACTATGGGAACCAGATAACTGATATACCTACTACTTACATACTTTTTGTTTGTATTAAGGTATTGGGACATATCTTTGACTAACTTGAATACCTATGTGCTTGAGTGAATTCGTCTAGGAGAATGTCAGCATTGTTTGATACGTACTGACTGGTTGTTTATTTTACGTAACGGAACCCATGAAGAGTAAGAAAGGAGTGAGTGTTGAGATGACGGCTGATAGAGGAGAATGGAAGAAGAACACATGTTGTGCCGACCCCACATAATGTGGGAAAAGGGCAGGGAGATGATGATGTAACGGAACCCACGGTGCGAGAGAAACTTGCACCTATAGTAAGTTCGTATGAGCCAGTGGTGAAGGAGTGGTGAAGGAGTGGTGAAGGAGTTTTTAAGCCACCTTCAGGCCTCCGTCATGGCTTAACGACTTAAATAGCCGGGACCGACAATTTAACATGCCCTCTGAAGTACGGAAGCGCTCAGATGACAATGCTACTGGCGGTCACCCAGCCACTTACAGACCGTTTCGGACGTTGCTTAACTTCGACGATCTATCAAGAACGACTACCTAAAAAAAACTTAATTGGTAATGGTATACCACAAGCCATCATTCAAAGTAAGCTATAACCAGAAGCAAATTGAGACATAACCTCCACTCATCGAGTGAAAGAGAATCGACTTGACACAGATGATTTATTGGTCCGATAGTGGCGGCCATCTTGGATTCGACGTTTAGAATGATGGTCCTTCGAACGTTATATGAATTTGGAAGGAAATTACCCTTTCGATGGAAATAAAATATTATGTCTCTTGGTCATTATTGAGGGTCAAGTCAAATAATTTATGACTAAGATAAAAGAAACGTAGTAAAGTAGGCTTCACACAGCTTAAACATGAAGATAAACAAATATACTGCATTTTGTGTGTAATACACGCCGTAACACGTCAACAAACACATCACCCTTTCCCCGACAACGCATCAAAAATTACCACCAATTATACAGCTTCCCTTTATTTTGTCGCACATTAAATAAGATTTCTTAGAGCTCTGTCAAAGATCTTTATTAGGTTTAAGGGTGAAGAATAAATTCGGTATGGCAGGGGTTGTCAGGGGTGTTATTATTGTTACGCAGAGTAAGTTAAGTTGTAATAGAGACGCATGACTCTTGTTCAGCTAGTCAAACTTTTTCATTTCAGATTTCAACAACCTTATTATGCCCCCTACTCAAAGATTAGCAGGATTCCACTGGTAAGCGCAAGCAAGGAAGATCGAAAAGGAGATGGAGATAAATTTTTCTCTGGAGGTCTGGAATTGATGAGGAAGGCGAGAGAAAGGGACGTATGGAGAGATAAAGGAGAGGCCTACGCCTTAGAGGCGACTTTTGATGAAGAACTAGTAAACTAGTAATGTAGCATAGTAACAATAATTTTGTAATTTAGGTCACCATCATCATCATCATCATCGCAGCCATCCAGCGTCCACTGCTGAACATAGGCCTCCCCCATAGAATTCCACAGCGATCGATCTTGTGCAGCCTGCACTCAACGGTAATTTAGGTAAACAACAGAAATAAGGGCTTTTTAATTCTTATTTATTTATTTTATTTTATATTATAATTACACTTTATTTTTGTCTCTATCTGATGACCAGTCCCACCCCTTGGTATGCACAGTGTCCGCGACAGAACATCGTCACTTTTAGGGGAATCCGCAAATATTCCTGCATTTGTTTTGTTGTTTGTTTGTTTTGTCGGCTGATTGTGTTTTTTGGTGTTATTTGTTTTAGCACTGTCTATTTGCACTATTGTATTTGGGATTGGATGACTCGTCTTTTAACTGTTTTTTGGCTTCCATCCTTAACCAAACCAATCAGTCTATGCTAAATCTGAATTTAAAACAATTCCAGTACGTACCTAAATGATGCCTTGAATTTATTTCAATTGAGTTCATTATATCATTTTCTTTCTTTTGCTTTTGTTCTTTTTAATTAAAGCCAAAATAAATATGTATGTACGTCTTTTGTTTTGTTCACTGACTATAACCACATGCCGTTATTGATAAACATGGTGTAAAGTTACGCCGGGTGTAACTTAGGAGTAACCATTTTAGGAGTTTAGACCTGACGTAAATTTACAACACGTTTATTAATAACGGCCACAGTGTATACAAAACGTTGGAACAACAAAAGTTCACATAGCTTCTTTTGTTTCGAAATATTTTTAATCAGCGGTAAATTATAAGTGATTTACGGCGACAAGTCCTCTGTAACAAGATATCTGGCCCAAGGCTATGCTCAGAGAGTTAAGCACGAGACTCGAAATTACCTCATTACAGAAGTCACATATAATGCTTAAAATCTTAGGGAGGGCTAAAAACGAAAATCAAATAGGATGACAACCCTCGGGCACAGTAAACTTTTTATTAGATCAAGTATCCTATTGGTGCAGTTAAAACATTTTTTTTAATAGGACATTCTTTTAGATCATGACTAATACTTTAAATACTTTGAAGATGTATAGGGGTAATCAGAGCACGTGCAACACATAAATGGCACATTTTAAAGAACTTAGCAAGTTGCTAGCCCATTGCTCATGGCTACCGTCATTATATTATGCCTGATAACAATCACCTCCCTAAAGATCAGTGAACAAGCCGCGCTCAACAATATAAGGTCCAGACGCAAGTTTATGAATAGTCCAGAGGTTGGAATGTCCAAGGTGTAGACGTAGACACCGCCGCTAGTGCCAATGTTTTGAAAACATCATCTCTTGTTACACACAGCTTTGTTTTAGTATGGAAACTAAAATATTATAAGCTTTACTACAAATATTTACTTATATAAACTTTAACTAATGTCTATATTATTATTTAGGAACGCATAGAGCTAATAACGGTAGGTACGTTGGAGTAATCGAGTTCTTGAGTTAACCGCGACTCGGCAAACGTAGTGTAGGATGGCCTCCGGCCAGGTGGAGTGACGATCTGCGAAAGGCTGCTGGCAGAAGCTGGATGCGTCGAGCTGAGGACAGGTCGCAATGGCACTAATAAGGGGAGGCCTATGTCCAGTAGTGGACTGCTATAGCCTGATGATGATGATGATGATGACGTTGCCCGGAAGAAATCACTCCTCAGTACTAACTTTTACAAGCTTAAACCAATTTAATTATCTGTTTTAAAAATATTCGTTTTATCTAAGCAAACAAAAAAACCTTTTACCTTCTTGTCACTTCCTTCACGCTGAAACGAGTCATTAGACTTGGATGAAGTATCTTATGCCCTGGGTTATCTCATAGGTATACCTACTTTATCCCTATAGAATAAAGTTTCTTAAGAAACCGCGGGGCATACCGCAGGGCGTAGCTAGTAATTTAAAATAAGAAAATTTATCATGTGCCCCAATGAATCAATACGGACTCTGTCATGTGAAAACCGCCATTTTTCACACCTGACACACCGCATTTAAGTTCAAATATACCAATAACGATTCAAATCAACCCTCACTGCCATAGAGTAAATGTAGGCAGAGAGATACGTCAAAAGGGGAAATAAAACAAGAACTATTGAGAATATTTGAATGAATGAATGAATGAAAATACTTTATTGTACAATGCACACCTTATAACTACAAAATACAGTGGAAAAGAGAACCATAATACAATGCACAATGGGCGGCCTTATCGCTGAGAAGCGATCTCTTCCAGGCAACCTTTCACTTTTTCACTTTTTCATTTCACTTTTTCAAGATAATTACGTTTTAAAACTAAAAGAAAACCCGACTTCAATGTTCGACTCTACACGCGGCCTGACTCAGGGAATCAATAAGCCAACTTTAAAAATCTAAATAAGAAAAGAAATCAAACCGACAGATAATGCTCCACCGGCGTCTAAGGGCATTATTGACCAAAACTGCATACATTTTATGTCAAGTTTCGCGGCACGTGAGTTCCTGGTAATCGTACAATTTGAGGATACTTTTGTTACACGACAGGCAAACATGCATATTTATTGAAGTGTAATAAAAATTTTCCTTTTACATCGAGTTACATGTAGGTAAGTCATATTATTTCAATGTCTAACGTATTTATTTGATAGTATTTCTTAAACTTTCGCGATCACTATTCATAATTACGTATTAATTAAACAAATAAGTATAAAATAAGGTACGCGATAAATTAAAAATTAAACGGTAATTATTATGTAAATATTTATTTGAGTTGAGAAGTCCTCCTGTGGACACTGTGTATACTACTCGTACATCGAAAGAAAATTTCTAATCTAGCTCCCCAATTGCCACAGTTGTCATGGCAACGCATGATTTATATGACACCATCTTTGCTTATTCTTCTAGACTGTTCTTTTAGGGCTAGACTTGACGTCATTGTTTGCTATAAAGGGTCAACAATTTTGTAAAACTATGTTTTTAAAAACTTTTTTGGGTGCCATAATATACAATGAAACTGTTTATGTAGTTTCCATTATCCGTTCATCTGTAAAAACTTATTAGATGATATAAACAGCGTCAGGAGGCAACCTATGCCTACACTTAAAGGGACGCTGTAGTGCCTGGGACATTGTTTGAGATGGAATAGGCTTGCCCAGCACCTGAATCCATCCTCTCAGCTTAATCAGCCTGGCCCACAGGAAAGACAACGTCAATATGTGTGGAGCTGCGGGTTTCCTCACGATGTTAAAGTGCGTATTCTTCATCAAATCAATCAATCAGATTTTATGAATCGCACTCTAACATCGTGAGGAAACCCGCAGCTTAGTCAGCTCCATAAGACACGTATTGACGTTGTCTTTCATGTAGAGAGTTCAACTGAGGGTTGAGGTGCTGGGTAAGCCTATTCCATCTCATACAATGTCCTACGCACTACAGCGTCAAGTTAAGTGTCGAACGTCATAAGCCTAAGCCCTAAAAGAACAGACAATACCCGTTAAGTGTAGGCATAGGTATTAAAGAATTAGCAAACACTCAAAAATTCTCAGTCACTTCTCATTAATTCTCCGAAGAGCAGCATTTCCTAATAACGGTTCAGCTAAGCAACACTAATAAGCAACCGGCAATCCATCAAGTGGAGGATTTTCCGTTTTTACAAAAAAAAAGGATTCCGTACGTGTTTCTTTTAGCAAACACGTCTGTTTAACCTCTTTCGTTTGCTTCACTTTCTAGGTCGACTGTGATTGATTCGATTTTTAACGGAGTATTTACGTTCTTGTTATTCTAGAAAGAGGATTAACTTAAACGATGGTGAACTTCTTAACGTGGGGATGATGCAATACAGTATCGCGCTCGTGGTCGTGCTTGCTTGGTTCTTGATAGATCATCGAAGTTTAGCAATGTTCGAAACGGTCTGTAAGTGGATGGGTGTCGGGTTCATCTGAGCGTCCCGGCTATTAAGCCGTTTAGCCATGACGGAGGCCTTAAGGCGGCCTAAAAACTCCGTCACCAGAGTTGGCCACTGACTTTAATACACTTTCATATTCATTATCTACACTTATATTATAAAGAGGAAAGATTTGTTTGTTTGTATGTTTGTTTGAATTGAATAGGCTCCGAAACTACTGGACCGATTTGAAAAATTCTTTCACCATTAGAATTCTACTTTATCCTTGATGAACATAGGCTATATTTTATCCCGGGAAAGTAAAGTTTTTCCCAGGGAACGCGGGTAACACCACGACGGACAGCTAGTCGTAAATATACTAACTAAGCAATGTCTTTGCTTTGTCGCTTTTCTGTCGTGGACCAGAGTACAACGTGCTTAGGTAAATAAATTATAAGTATGAGTGGCAGATGGTAGGTAGAGTATCCTTGTCAAAATGGTGGCCGAGAGGACACACAAGGAGCTTAGGCAGACCAGCAGCCAGGTGGATGGATGATATTGTGACCATACAGGGGAAAAACTGGAAGCAAAAGGCACAGGATACAATAAAATGGTGTATGAGTGGGAAGGCTTATGCCCAATACTAGGTAATAATAAGCTGTGAAAGATGATGATGATGGCCATGGCTTTTGAAATACCATGGTACTCGAAGGTTCTGATCATCCCGATACAGGGAATACCGCAGTGGCGTACTTTTTTTTCTCACTGCCGATAGACCTGAGTGGAAGAAATGCGTGAGTGACGGCAAGAAGCACCACGATCAGGTCTGGTATGCCTCCTTAGTGGATAAAAGCGCTAAGAGGCACGCCAGCATAGCAACCCTACTACAGGTTCACTCAGCTGTATCAACTGTGGGCGAATTGTCCGCTACCGAATGGGCAATGTACAGCCATCAAAAGAAGTCCATTTCGGAGAGTGTGCTCAAGAACTCCATAATTTAGTTCCGCCATCCCCATTCTTCTATCGGGCCAACAGGTTCCCGGAAAGACGCCACTTGTACATGGTCGACATTCCCAGAGTTCATACAAAGCGTTTTGAGTCTAAATTTTTCATATGCACTGCCAAATTCTGGAACTCATTGCCGGGCTCTGTATTTCCCGAAAAGTATAGGGGTCTTCAAATCTAGAGTAAATAGGTTCCTTCTAGGTAAGCATGCTCCATCTTAGACCTCACTACTGCTTAACATCAGGCAGAGTGAGGTCAAATGCTAACCTATTTTATAAAAAAAGGGTTTATCATAAACATACACTGCCTAAACCGCTTGTAAAAGACGTATAGGCCTATTTTGAAATAAAGCGTAAATATAAAATAAATACTGCATAGCGTAATTTGGCGAATATGTTAAAACTGTCCAAAGTATAGATAAGACGCAACCGGCGCGTCTTATCCCGACGTTCGTTATAAATGATGTCGGGGTGCGTTTCGGCCGAGTAAGGCGTCGTCCTAATCGAACGCAAATGCGCTATTATCACCCGAGCTAGCGATGTGAGCACCATTAAAAATTATAGTCGCGAGCTCGCATAGCGCGAACGTCAATATTCGACATCAAATTATGTTGTATCGGGCGTTTGTATGAACGAATTTTGCGCGAACTTACAATGATCGCGCATTCGCTTTTCAATAAGACGACGCCTTACAGTTACAAGTTTTCGTGTATCAAGTTGCTAGTTTGGTATCGTTGGAAAAGTTTCGCGGAAAGCGCTTTTTGAATGACCATGAGTTGGCTAACAATTGCGAAGTTTTTTTTGCACCACGGTGTTTCATAGGTCTATGGACTTGTAACACCCAAACTTGAAAATGCAAAGGCTTAAGTATTTTTTTTATTTTGGCTTCATTGTTCAGTGAAAAAATTAAATAAATTAAGAAATTAAACTGTTTCATTAACAGAAAAGTGGTCCTTCGAGCCGGATTATGAACTAAATATTTGAAAAATATGAGTTGAGATTTCATCATCAACCACAACCTGATTTAGACTTCCTTATTTATTTGGGCCATCTTACTAAATCATATCTGCTTATCTAATGAATTAACTAACCGCTGATAAAATTGAAAGAATCTGCGTCTATAGTTGAGGAACTGATCCAAACGCATTTTTAAAACAAAGCTAACCCAGCCTATCTCGCAGTCATAATGTTTTTAACCCTTGAAAAGCGGACCTATCCAAGTATACGTCTCTCCCGCGGCGTTTGTCGCGCAGTGACAATGTCGGATCGCGTGACGTCGCGCCGCGGGCCACGTCCGGTTTTTGCACCTCGTTTTTGCGTTTTCTTTATCAGAATCGGTGTCAGTTTTTTGCGAATGTTTTTCGGTGAAATGTATTTTTATTTAACGTGAGCTAAAATGTGTATTTGGAGTATAGATGTTGGAATTGATGGAACTACATAAAAGGAGCCTTAAATCCTTTCAAATATTTGGTTCAAAATGACTAGTGACACGGTATGGAAGTGGAGATGGGATGAGAGGCCAGGTTAAAATTGGAGTAGAAAGGAGCATTATATCTTTTCACTATACAATGGTTTGAAAGAACTAGTGACATGCCAAGAAGAAGATGAAACAGCTGGAGTAAAGCAGAACGTGTTGTCAGGCGAGGTGATGACTGCTGGAGTAAGCCCGACTGTAGAGAAGACACATTTGTAGCCCAGCATCGTAGAAACCAAAGGTGGCCAACTAAGTTGTACATGGATAAGACTAGCACAATAAAATATGATCGTGTTGGATGACACAAAAAGAATATGCCCAACAGGCAAATCAGTAATTTGATCTATGGATAATGATGACGGAATAGAATATGAAACTAGTTACTAGAAATACACAATGTCTCTCCACTTTTAAACAAACATAAACATATCCCATTTCCGTGACCCCCAAAACGTCCCATCCATCAAACTTAGCTACACATAACTGCATTATTCACATTTCCATCGCTCTGTGCATAAACCCCTAAAAAACTATAAATTACGGGCGCGCGATGATCAATCAAAATGGAGTCAATGTTTTGGATAAAATCGGCATTTACCTAGGGTGTGTTTTGCAACTAAATAACTTATTTTGAAGTGAAAACTTCTCTATGCTCGTTGGGCATTTTTGAGATGGGAAAAAACAATCAAACTTAGTCACGTGACTGTTACGACACCATCTCTTGCGGTCCTCTCCGACTGTCTTAATTTAGTCACACATTGAATCGTCACAATGGTCAACGTCACAGACTTTGAGTGAGACAGCCCCGAGTTCAAATCCCAGTACGACATTAACTTTTTGCACTTTGTTTTTGTACAAACTTTGTTTTTTTTTAAGTTTAGAACCGTTACCGAAATCTTATTCAAGTTTTAACTTCTGTTGTTCTGGAATGCCTTTTTTTGTTTGTAGTATTGACTTGAATTTATACTAGATTACAATTCAACCACTCTTGTGAACCTTTTTGGGTGAATGCTCAGCTTGGCGTAAAAGGTGCAAGTTCGATTCTGGCGGTGGGACAGATGTACTTTAGATTTTTTTCGCGTCTCGGTTTTGTGATTCCATCGGTACAGGTAGTTTCTGACCCCCTCATAGTGTCTAATTTAAATCTATTATTTATTCATTTACGTACCCCACAGCATAAACACACGTACCTGCAACAAAAATAAACATATTGAATACTTAAATAAAAATAAAAAAATAAAAACAACAGAGTATAGAATCTAGAAGAAAAAGAAAAACGATAAATTTCGTTCAAATGCCAACAAAAAAAGCCGTAACAATATAAAGCTTTCTATACACGGTGCGTCAAGTTTGCTTTATTTGGATAACTGAGACTTCAGATGTTTATGCAAAAATGTATGTTTGATCCATTTGCCTCTATAGAAAGTCACTCTGTTTGCTCCTGTACAGTTCTTTCTCATGCTTTACCAACCACATTGAAAATATTATACGACCTTCAAGCGGGTGGGTCCACCTCATCTTTGACTACTCTGAGCAAGTTTTTGGTCACCATTCATACATGTAGCTTTTGACCAAAATGGAGGAGTTTCTGTGTTCGGTTGTAGGTATGTATGTTTTTTATGTATGTTCACCGATATCTTCGTCAATTATGGACCGATTTCGAAAATTCTTTTTTTGTTTGATAGGGTATACTTTCGAGATGGTCCAATATAAATTTTATTCTTGAGGAATTTATAGTTTTCCCGTAAAACTCAAAAAACCTCTATCTCAGAAACGACACGCCCTATATGTCAGCCATTGAAGTTGTTTTTTTTTAATAAAAAAAAATTATAAAAAAAGTTAAATTTTGTACGATATTAAGGGTTTGCAGGTTTGCGCGCAAGTGTGTCGCTCCAATAACGCCTATTGAATGGCCGCCTCACACACTAATTAACCTTCGTTCCGGAACGCATAAATCGAGGGCCAGTACATTCTTCTTCGTTACTTGCTTGTACTTACGCGGTTTTTTACGAATACCGTGAGAAGATTAATTGGTGTGTGTTTTTAAATTAAGTATGTGGGTGGTATGTATGACTTCAGATCGAACATCTGAACTATTTCAATACTACATACTTAGTTGTAATCGTACGTGCTTTTGTTAAAAAATGCTTGCCTATCATTGTTTGCGTGTCTTTGAATACCGAGGGGTTGAAAAATCTAATGGGTTTTCATTGATCAAGGGCACTGGCAAGTAATGAGTAGATGATATATAATTTTGTAATTTTAAAGTGTTAAACCTGATCGTGGCGGGTTCCAATCCCGTCGGAATCGAAAATTTTGATAAGAATTTTCATTTCTCAATCCATACTATTCCATACTATATACTATAATAATATAAATGTGAAAGTAACTCTGTCTGTCTGTCTGTCTATCTGTCTGTCTGTCTGTCTGTCTGTTTGTTACCTTTTCACGCCCAAACCACTGAACCGATTAGGCTGAAAATTGGCATGGATAACGGTTGTATCCCAGGGACGGATATAGGCTACTTTTTATCCCGAAAAAATCCCTAGGGACCGCGGGTTACACCGCGGGAGCGCAGCTAGTAATAAATATTTCTCAATTCAACAAACAGCAGGGTCACGACTGTATCCCCAAGGCGCGGTAGACATTCTCTCAGATCTTTATATTCCAGATCCATTGAAGATGTCTAAGGGGGTAGTTAGATGCATGTACAAATACATAAAAATGTAATCCACCTTTAGGAGATGCATTCAAAGTCAAAGTCGAAAAGCATTTATTCAGTAGAACTTAGATCACTTAGAATAAGACTTAGAACTAATTTGACTCCTGCTCTTTCGACCAATACCGTGAAGAATCAGGGCAACAAACACGGTCTGGGGCCCATCATTCTTTTAGGTAATCCAACTTAAAACTAAAAATCAAGCTCCAGTGGCCAGTCAAAGAAAATTGTGCAATGACATCTTATCATGTCATTTAGGAAAAGTAGGAATATGTTATCTCCGTCCTATATGGAGGATGGACCGATTTTCAAAACTCATCACACTACCTTTCCCATAACTCAAGAAATCCTCGAATTTTCTTGTAATTTTTTTCCTGGGATTCAAGCGTAATTCATTCATAATATTTTTTTTTACTTTTGAAACATTACGTATATGTATACAATTACCTACTGCCTTTTAGCATTTAATAAGTAGCATAAATAGATAATTCTCGTGAGGGTGCAATCAAAAGGCAGTGTTTGCGCACCCGGCTCCGGCTACGACCAATTAGCCCCGACATCGCGCCACATAAATTGTATCAAACAGCTCTTGGTACCGCGATGGTATTGAAGATGTAGTTGCAGCTGGAAATGGCATTGCGGCTACGTTTTCATTGATTTTTAAGAAGTTTTTTTCTCTGTTTTGGATTTGATATATATTTTTTGTCATCCAGCTAAACCAAAACCTCCCCCAAAGTTGTCAATGAAAAAGGGTGGTCGCACAGTCCAGTCGAGCCGAACGCGCCGAACTGTCAATTCAATAGACAAAATGCTGCTGACGTCAGAAGCGAGCCGCATTTTCTGACGTCATCAGCATTTTTTGTATAGAAAAATGACTGCGGCGCGTACGGCCGCGGCGCGGACAAGTGTGCGATCAGGTGAATGATCCTACCACTCCTTCGATTTTCTCGTCAACGGCTTTTCGCTTCTCCTTGTTGCCTCAGGAGCCCAAAGAGCACGATTAGAACAGGAGAAGAACCATCTAGTTTCAAGACTATTCTAAATAATCTCAGCAGTCTTACTGAATAATAAAAATAAATAATAAAATAAAATAAAATAAAATAAAATAAAAATAAAAATTCTTTATTTCAGACATTTTGTCCATATTGTTAAGTATTACAATACAAGTTTCACACACACCACAGCTTAGACCAATGAGAATGAAAAGACCAAACCTATGCTATTACACATGAAATATACCTACTTAAATTCAGATAATTTTGATAGTTTGATTAGATGTGCACTCAGTGATAGGTATATGTTGCCATCACTGAGTGCACCCCCAACCAGAACCGCATGACGCAGCCGTCCATCAGATCAGCCACTACGGACAGGAGAGTGTTGCGGCTGGCGCGCACGCGGCGCAGTGCGGCGCCGCAGCGGGCGCGTACCACAGCTGGGAAGCTGTCTACGCCCGCATCGGCAAACATACCTGACGCACTACACCATCGCGGCAGCCGCAACAGCCCCCTGAATGCATTATTAAACTGTACTCGAAGGGCACTATAGGACTTTTTTCTATAGTTAGTCCATAGACTACAAGTGTACAGGGAAGTACAGTAAGCTTGAAATAATGTTATTTTTACCGGTACAGAGCAACAGCGAAACCTGTGAGCCACCATATTAGCCCTAGTTGCAAGTGCCCTTCGTTCACGTTCAATGTCCTCATCATCGGACAAGGTTTCAGTTACCAAGTGCCCTAAGTACTTGAAAACTGAAACCCTCTTCAGAGGACTGCCATTAACTGACACAGAAGGAACATATGGTGGACTTTTAGTACCTGACTTAAACACCATAAGTTCACTCTTAGTCACATTATACTTAAGACCATGATTAGCAGCGTATTGCTCACATGTGCTGACAAGTTTACGGAGTCCACTAACTGATGGGCTCAGCAGTACCATGTCGTCAGCGTAGCTGATGTTATTGAAGCTGACATCATGCATCCTACATCCTACATGGAGACTGCTGAGCCCAACAATCAGAGCATTAACATAGATATTAAAAAGCTTTGGCGAACTCAGTCCTCCTTGTCTTACTCCGCATTCAAGCCCATACTCATCAGAAAGAGTGTCACCCCATCTTACAAAGTTAATTTGACTCGCATACCAACATTTAAGTATAGATATAACATCACTAGGTACTTTGTATTCATACAGCTTATTCCACAGTATCTCATAATTAACTAAATCAAATGCCTTTGACAAATCTAAAAAACAGGCATAGATCGGTGTTTTCCTGCTAGTGTAGTACTTCACAGTTTCCTTAAGACAGATTATTGCACTTTCTGTAGATAACCCAGCCCGGAAGCCAAATTGTGCATCATGTAGCTCTATGTATTTATCTAACTCTGCATTCAGGAGACTATCGAAAACCTTAGCTATAATAGTAGCCAGAGAGATTGGTCTGTAATTGGCTTTAGATGAAATGTCGCCGGTTTTGTTTTTTATGATAGGCACAACAATAGTTTTTGTCATTTCACTCGGCACATGGGAGTGACTAACACATAGACAGAATAGCATTGCCAACAATCTAGCAATGTGCGGGCCAGCATGCTGCAGGTGCTCGATGCTGAGACCATCATGGCCAGGGGACTTCCCTCTCTTCATGCCTCTAATGACCCTCTCAACTTGTTTGGCAGAGAACATAGTTTGGAAGACCCCCTCCTCTCCGGTTCCAGCATCCGGCACCTGCACATCCTGCGGTTTCACTGAGAAATGCTCCCTGAATAGGTTGGAGATTGCCTTGGGCTCAGTAATGCTGTCAATGCTCACAGGTAGTCCAGGTTTACTGTTAAGTTTATTTGTACCTTTCCAAAAACTACGGAAGTCCTTGTTGGTGTGGTGAGAAGCAAGTATGTCAAGTTTTATTTGATCCTGGTGTTGTTGACACCATTTTAACTTTGCCTTGAATACTTTCCTACTGCTGCACATCTCTTCATACACTAAACCCTGTACCGGTCTACCAAAAAGAATCCAGGTGTTAAATTTTAACCTGGCCTCCCTGTGGGCATCAGCAACATGTTTGTTCCAACCCATAATCTGCCTTTTACTTACATTTGCACGACGCTTAGTATAATAGGAATCTGTTGCCGCTGAGGTAAGAGAAATTACTATATCACTGTATAACTTGTCAATAACTTTTCTATGTTCTAAATCTTTACAATAACTATGACCACAACTGCTCATTACTTCAGGAAAATCAATCACTCTCAATAACTTATTACATTTAATTTTATAAGTTTCAGTTTGGTCAGGCTGTCTATCACCCCAAATGGCCCTATTTATCTTAGTGTTTTGACTAAAAGTTTTATGATGAATAACTCCCAAGTTACATGTTAAAATTAATGGGTAATGATCAGACCATACTACATCATGCATGACAGAAACATTAGTAACTGTAGCCCAGGCAGACTTAGTAACAATGCAATGATCTAGCCACCTTCTGGAACCATGTACTTCACTTATAAATGTATAACAATCAGAATCAAAACCTAGTTTTTCAAAGTCAGCGCACAACCATTCCTGATCATTACAATAGCTGATTAACTCAGTACAAAAAAGTTCATGTGGGTGTGCATTATAATCCCCAAGCATAAACACTGTTTCTACATTAGAACTATCTATAATGGCATTTATTGTACTTAAACATTGGGTATATTCCGGCAGATTGTCTATACTATCTGTAGGCATGTAGACACTAAAAACCAGAATAAACCTGCCATTCACTGCTACCTTTATACCACAAATTCTAGGATTATTGCACTCTATCACTGACACTGAGGGGAAAACACTTTTCTTAATAATGCTTTTTGATTTTTACTTTGACCAGTTACAGCTTATTTATTATTTGAAAATAGAACAAAACTTTTTTTCGTATTTCACAAGCTAGGACGAATTGGATGCCCAGTAATGCCTACTTAAAGAATTGGTCCACGGTGGTCCTAAATAAAGATGAATGGAGAGAGTAAATTAA
Organism: Epirrhoe alternata; assembly: GCA_963565295.1. Taxonomy (NCBI): domain Eukaryota; kingdom Metazoa; phylum Arthropoda; class Insecta; order Lepidoptera; family Geometridae; genus Epirrhoe; species Epirrhoe alternata. Next base: position 825,289 of record OY751381.1, on the reverse strand, counting down.
TAATAATAATTTCACAAGCCTTCCAGTGAATCAACATCCTCGTGCACTACAGCGTAGCAGGAGTTCATTATCACAAATAAGTTAGAAGAGGCTTTCCGTTTTTATTGTTAGTCTGGAAATGTGCCGCCGACTCCTAGACTACCCTCGAAATTGTGTCAAGTGTTACTGCCGTAATCAAATGAATGTTGGCTCCTGTTAATGAGCAGTCTTTCAAAACTACGATGTTTTTTATGTTTTCTTTTAATATGTGTTTAGTATGATGACGCAGTAAGTAGGTCTAAAGCCTCCTTTATGGTTTAGGAATAGTATTTTGAGTATGGTACAAAATAGCTAGGATTTTTCGAAATAAAAAAAAGCTTAATGTATTATCCATTTGACGATGGTGTCAATTGGTGTCGTAGTCAGAGGCGTATATTTTGAAATCCGAAGCCATTAGGAATTAGGTATAATCTATATAATCTCCAATGAGATACAGGAAGGACCAGACGGCAGCGCTGGACAGACCCTTAAATGAGTGCTCCAGAAAGACCACCATCCGAGATGAATGGCGTAGAATTGTGAAGCGAGCCACACAACTCCACCTGACGACCACGACCACTCAAGAGTGAAACGACTGAGAAGAATTAGGTATAATATGGCCAAGGTATATTTTATTGGTTTAACTAGTGTAAGGTTTTGAGGCTCTACGTTAACGTGCATGAGGACATTGCACGTCGTCAGGATGGGCGAGTGTCAGGTTTGATTGACTTTTATAAAATAATGTCTAATTAAATCAGCAGAATTTATGAAAAAGTTTGCACTCGGTCGCTCTGACGAAAGTGGAATGCGTAATAGACGAGTAGGTAAAAATAAAAAATAAAAAAGAGCGGCAAAAGAGAAGGCAGAGCCTAGACACGGGGGGATAGATTGGGTTGCTCGATAATATTGTAATTGATGATTATGTTTGTATTTATGAAATAAATAAGTATTGTCATATCGGAATACTGTGTTTGGTTATACTAGGAATGCGCGATGAAAGATGTTGATCGCCATCTAGTATGAAATATACTGAAATAGATATAGACAGACATTTATTCATCACTTTGGCACATAATACAATCACTAGGTTAAAAAGATTCCCGGGAGGGCGGCAGCGCTCTGTGGCGAGCGCCGCCGTAAGCACCGCGAGGGTGCCGGGCGTGGCTGTGGGTGCCATTCCCGGGACAGTGCTTAGGCAAAATGCGAGAGGGGCACCGGTGTGTTCCGTAGGAGGTCCCGGAGCCCCTTGACATGCATGGAGGCAGGCCACGCGTCAGTTTTTAGTCGGTAAGAGTCCGACTTGAGTTCAGCGGAAGGGTTATCCCTTCCGCTGTCCCCACGGCGGTCGGGTATACATAATGGATTTTCTGACGTTATAAAAAAAAGGTTAAAAAGATTCAAAGTAAAAAAGAAGCATTAATAAAAATTTAAAAGATGGAGAATTGTGATTCAGACAGCAGCAAAAAGGCTTCGACTCAGCATTCTGCCGTCCCGCTGAGAAGTGGCGCTGGTATTCTGCCGAAGCCCTCATAGTCATAGAAATGCATAATATCTAACTAGTTCCAACATAAACAAGTCTTAAACTGAATCAGAGAAGACACGTCCCGAATTAACACGTCGATGCAAATTCTGTTCTCAACCGAGTCACGAACTCACATGTGATGCTTACTTGCTTTGAAGATAACTTTATTATGTAAGGCCTTTACATAAACTTGGAATATAAAGATGTAGATAAGATAAATATGGTTTGGGCATGTAGAGAGGATGACAGTCGTTTGACAAAGTAAGTGTATGAGGCGAGTGTGTATGGGACAGCTGGAAGGGGAAGGCGTAGGCGAACCTTCTTGGATCAAATTGGCGACGTTTTGGAGAAGGGCCAGGTCAAAAGTACCCTAAACCGACGAGCATGTATGAAGAATGTAATGAGAGTGAATGAGGCGAAAGTTGTGTGTCAGGATCGTAGCGAGTGGAGATCCGTGGTCTCTGCCTACCCCTTTGGGAAAGAGGCGTGATTTTATGTATGTATGTATGTAGATAAGATAAAGATATTTATTTTCAGATATAAGTAAAATGTCTTTGTAACAATATGTGTAAAGTTTGTTACTTATACTCATAAAATAACATTTAAATTAGGTACTTCATATCTTTGAGCTTAGGTTAACTCAGAAACGTAAGAAATCAATAATACTAATGAATATTGATCTATCTCATAAAAAATTACTTAGAGTACTTAGGTACCTACTTATTATACCTACGTAGGCTCAATTTGTCTTGATAACAATTAGGTATAACGTTAAATTGTCGGTCCCAGCTTTTAAGTCATTAAGCCATGACGGAGTCCTTATGGCCTAAAAATTCCCCAGAGTCATGACCTAACTCATAATTATAAACTTAGCTTTTGAACATGTGTGAATGGGGATTTAGGGAACCAAGCTTAACGCAGTGTGACTGTGTTGCTGCAGTTCAGTCAATGCAGCACCTACTGGTGTAACCCTTGTGCCCTGAGACCTGCACAAGAGAGGACCTCAATGCTGCCTCAGATAGAGCCATCAAAGTGGCCTATCATTATTCCAAGTTTATCTGAATAAAACATCGACACGACAAGAAGAAGAAGACTTAGTTTTTGAAAACAATACAAAATCACTATGTCAACTGTATCTTATTTTTAAACAGACCCAATGATTATTATCTAGATCTATCTATTACTATACTAGATCTTCTATAATTTCAGAAGTTCTGTGAATCAGAAAAAATTATGCGCCATTTTGTTAAGCCAGTGTAAACCAAGATGGCGGATGCTATGGCTGTCACCATTCAGTAAATACACCATGGTCATCAATCTTCCAAATTCAAATATACCGGATCCTATAATCCGAATGTCGCAACTACCGTCCGTTACAACGTAATCAAAATCCGCCAAGTTTCTACTAAACGGCAAACGTTTTAAGACGCACGTAGTTATTAAGATACCGATAAGTGCTTAGCGAACAGCTGGAGTTGTATTCCTACTGTTGCTCTCATCTACTTATACTATAATAATATAATAATAATATTATAAAGAGGAAAGATTTTTTTTTCGCTCCATCGTAGACCTCATTCTTGCCTGTGTAAGTTTCGAGGTCAAGAGTCGACCCATTCATCATAAGAAAAGAAGATTTGTTTGTTTTTAGACCTCACTACTGCTTAACATCAGGCAGAGTGAGGTCAAATGCTGACCTATTTAATTTAAAAAAAAAAAAAAAAAATGAATAGGCTCCAAAACTACTGGTCTGATTTGAAAAATTCTTTTACAAATAGAATCCTACATTATCCCTGATGAACATAGGCTATATTTTATACCGGGAAATGAAGTTTTCCCGAGGGATCGCGGGTAACACCGCGGCGGACAGCTAGTGTTAAATATTTTTGAAGTATGTTCCTATAATTTAAACTAATAGTATAGGCTAGGTACTACAAATCTCTCAAGGACTCTTTTGACAAAAAAAACAGTGGCACTCCAGGAGTGCCAGCAGTGAAAACTTGTCGGTGAGCAGTCACGTGACTTGCACGTGACCTTTTCGAGGCGAATCCAAGAATTGTTTCTCATCTCAAAACTGCCAAACGCGTCTTAAGAAGTTTTCACTTCAAAAATAATGTTACAGTTTTGAATGAGATTCCGTCATTAATTTATTTTTAAATCTCCGCAATATTACGTTCGTTATGAAGGTCATTTCAAATCCAGGGGTTTACAAAACGTAATCTAATTAAACAGACACGGATTAATGGAGTGACAATAATCTCATGGCTGTAGAGATTATCCTAAATTTAATCAGCATGACCCTTTACGAGTGATGCTGGATCGATCCTAATCCATAGATTGGAAGAGGGATCTTTAGATACCTAATTTATAGTAATTGAATGTCGATACACCTTTCCAAATCCAGTTATACCTAACTACATATTTTCTAACTTCTGCAAAATGTGGGCATATTATATCACCCTATCCCCTTAAGATATCTTTAAAGGGTCATGAAGAAACAAATAAACGAATTTGAATTTGAGTAGGTAACGAAAAATATCTAAGAGAATGTCTACCGTGCCTTTTCGATACAGTCATGATCATGATTTGTTTTTTTGTGGAGTATTTTGTACTAAAATGGGTCAGTTATTATAAAATAGCGATACATTTTAGGAAACATAACCTACATAACGACCACTCTACACATTCGCCGAACTATTTGCCGAACCATTTGCCGAACCATTTGCCAAACTATTTGCCAAACTCTTATTTGGAAGGACGATGACAGGCGATTACAGGCAAATAGACCCTCTACACGTTCGTATCCGTCGGCGTTCGTCTATCATCGCCGGATATTTAGAGAGCCCATAATAATATTTATAACTCAATTTTTTGACTAATTTAACGCCTTATCTTAGTTTAAATTTTTTCTTTTTTTTTAATTAAATAGGTCAGCATTTGACCTCACTTTGATGTTAAGCAGTAGTGAGGTCTAAGATGGAGCATGCTTACCCATAATGAACCTATTTACTCTTGATTTGAAGATAGATATTGTACTTTTCGGGAAATACAGAGCCCGGAAATCTTCTAAAAAGATATTTCTGGCAGTGTTGCCAACATGCCTAGAAGCACATTGTTGTTTAGTGCCCTCATTGACAGCAATAGCTAGGCGTTATCTCGCCACTAGGAGCAATTTGAATTTCAATTGGTATACGGACTGATCTGAATCGAACCATGGAAGTAAAATAGGTGAGTATGGGCTAGTTAGTTTTGTGGCGATATTGCGGCTCTCGTGAGTTTGAGTTAGAGTCGAGATAAAAATTTGATTAAATAAATATACTAGGTAGGTTCGTATGAGTCAGTGGCCAATTTGGTGACGGAGTTTTTAGGCCGTCTTAAGGCCTCCGTCATGGCTTAACGACTTAATAGCCGGGATCGACAATTGAACGTGCCCTCCAAAACACGGAAGCGCTTAGATAAAAATGCCGCTTGCGGTCACCCATCCACTTACACAACGTTTCGAACGTTGCTTAACTTCGACGATCTATCAAGAACGACTAGGCAAGCACGATCACGAGCGTTTCGTTCCTACTATACCTTACCTATCTCATGATTGTAAGTATGCCACTGAAAATGCCACTGGCGTTCACCCATCCACTATGGGTGTCCGCCAGTGGCATTTTCATCTGAGCGCTTCCATGCTTCGGAGGGCACGTTAAATTGTCGGTCCCGGCTATTTAAGTCGTTCCTAGTCAGCCTAAAACTCCGTCACCAAATTGGCCACTGACTCATACGAACTTACTTAGTAGGAATTGGAGTAGCAAATATAATTCTTATGTTTTTGGACTGCCTTGATGGTTTCTGAACTGGTCCTGACCGATGGCTCATTCTACCAGAACCCGATGACAACAAACAAGCAGTGTAGATATCATTAAAACTGTAACATAATAATAAAATAGGGTATATTATAATGGGACTCGAATGAATGAAATAAATAGGGTGCTTTTGAACCGATGGGTAATTTGAAATGTTATGGGGTCTAAGTCCAGCTGTTGGCTCTAAAATAGTTGTTACATTGTATAGGATAAATTATTGTAATTCGCATGAAGTTTTACAATGGGTTGACGTTGAAATGATGTATGGGTTGAGCTGGTCGTCCTTCAATTTTTGAGCCTAATTTCAACCTTAGTGCGTTGTAATAGACACAATTTAGAATTTTCTAAAAATTATCAGTAAACAAGTATCGTAACAATAGACAGAACAGGGATACCTACTGGTGGCTAAAATAAAATAAAACATCGAAAATATCTCCTCTAGATATTTTATAAATAATAAACAATTAGTAGATTACTTTCTATTAATAAACACTAACTATTTTTATCAGTCAATAGCAATATTATTCAACAACACAATTGATCCATCGGCATTTTCAATATTAAACAATAATCTTGGTATTTCACTAAAATATATTTTTTCCTTTGAAAGGCAAAAAGATCCAGCGTGTGTTATTAAATTCCTTATTTCGTACTATTTAGCGACAACAGATATTACATTGAATATTTTTTTCTCAGAAATGAGTAAATTAATAAATAGTTTACAAGGAAGTTGACAGAATAAATATTTGGAAGATATTATTAGGGAACCATTTATCATTAGGTAGGTACATCGGGTAGAAGTTGCTTGAATGACGCAGTTTTTAAGCCTTGGACTTTGAACCAATAATCTATTTTTATTTTTACTAAATTTAAATTTGAGTACCAATGGGAGGAAAACATGAGTACAAAAATTTTCCTCAATCTTCCTTAGAAAGCTCAACGGATCATAGTGAAGGCATTAGTACATTGTTCTTTCCAAATCTTATGTACCTAAGTTATATAATAAGCAGATGATGCTGTGTGAAAAGTCCAGCAAAAAGAATACAGAGCTTGTGTTATGGGTACTACATGACTCAATATGCTACTTAAATATTTTTTGTTTGTAAATAAATACATAGAAAACACCCAGACCCGTATAATACCTTCAAACAAAACTAGAACTGGTACATCACTATCTGTCAAAAAGTATAGTGACCATATCTGGTATTTCTCGCTACATACGCTGTGTGGGACACTGTGTCCCATTTCCATAGATCCACAAATCCTCGCTGGATGATGGATAGCATGTCACCGCGGCTACAAATAAGGGTCGCCATTCAGGCGCTCGTTATTGTGTTAAAATCAATTTGGATCAGCCCTACGTGTGTTGCGTAGTGATGTGGTGGTTATCGATAAGATTTGTCGATGTTTATAGAAATGAGTATTTTTGTATCTTTAATTTACTGCGGTACTCAAAACCAAAATATAAATAGGCTCATGATAGTTACATGATAAATCTTAGAAGAAGACAAAGAAGGTATGAATCATAATAGGAACTATAAGACTATTCTAAGTGATCCTAGCGGTCCTACTGAATAAATACCTTTTGACTTTGATATAAGAAGATCTCTTCTTGCAAACGTTTATATTTAGTTCGATAATTTCGATATTGTTGTATTGCCCCTTCTTTAGTAACTACTGCTGTTTTTCCATACCGTATACTACGTTTTACAAAAAGTTCTTGCGTCCAAATGCATGCCTTGCCGCTTGCTACACTTGTGTTGATAGATTACTAAATAAAGTTAAAGCGAAAGATTGTGTGTCAGGATCGTAGCGAGTGGAGATCCGTGGTCTCTGCCTACCCCCTTTGGGAAATGTGATTGAGGCGTGGTTCTATGTATGTATGTATTACTAAATAGCATTATAAACACACAGTCTCATCATCGATAACCTGTAAAGGATAATATTGCCCCATCCCTACTCAGTCGTCCACGATCGTCCAGAAAAAATAGTTTTAGGGCTTTCCACCCCACAGATTGTCATCAGCATCGTGATTGTAACAAAAGTCATGCGACCCCCGAAGTCAGAAATGTTGCTAATTTGAGACGCGCCCATTTTTTCAGAAATGCATTTTCTATCAAAGGGTGTTCGGTTTCGATTTAATGGCGAGTTTTTTTTGTTGATCTTGATGTAGGGTATCGAAAGGGTAATTTTCGTATTTTGAGAATTGAGGTTTTGGTTATTGGCTGTCGAATTTAAACTTCTGAGCAAAATTCTATGAATTTTGGTAGAAATTATTAAAACATTACTATGACTTTTGAAATAAACCCGAGCAACTTGATATATTATTACTTAGATACTTTCACCTGTAAGTACAATCAAAAATACATAAAAACAAAATTTATACTCGATGGAAAAACTTACAGATTTGTTTGAATTTTTAAATAAAATAATACTTAATATTATAAAGAGGAAAGATTTGTTTGTTTGAAATGAATAGGCTCCGAAACTACTGGACCGATTTGAAAAATTCTTTCACCATTAGAATTCTGCATTATCCCTGATGAACATAGGCTGTATGTTATCCCGGGAAAGTGATGTTTTCCCGAGGGAACGCGGGTAACACCGCGACGGACAGCTAGTTTTTATAAATACCCAGTTAAAGTTAAATACCAACAAAAACAAATAAAAAAACATCGAACAAAGTAAAAATAGCTCTAAGAATAAAATAAAAACAGTCTTAAACTGCATTTTTCTAAATTCATTTTGTATTAACATTTACGAAATAGGTCTTGCTCCGTTCTGTTTATCTAAGACGTGACTACGGGGCATTAGGGAATTGAATAAACAAGAACATTAAGTGTATTTAAATTAAAACAATCGACTCGCATTCATTTTGCTCTGAAGTTGGCGTCGCTTTGAATAAATTAAACTTCACTTGTTTTTTTTGACGAAAACACGCAACAATTTAGTTTTTAGCTGTTTATGTTTTCAATCTGTTGTTCATTTTGTTTATGAATATTGCAAGAATTTGCGAGAAAAATTTTAAATCCCAATTATGGCAATTAGGTCCCACGCGCGGCTTAGTTCAATTATCTAGTCTTTGATATTCTTAGACTCCAACTAATCCTTTGCCGAGTTTAGAATAACCTCTATTCATCTTTCTAATTACCATAAAGGTTGTTTTTGTTCGGAGATTAGGTAGATATCCCTTTAAAAAAAAAACTGGACATTTCACACAGCATCATCTAGCCCCAAATTAAGCATAGCTTGTATTATGGGAACCAGATAATCTGATATACTACTTGTATACTTTTTGTTGGAAATACATAAATCTATACTAATATTTATAAAGAGGAAAGATTTGTTTGTTTGTTTGTTTGAAATGAATAGGCTCTGAAACTATTGGACCAATTTGAAAAATTCTTTCACCAATAGAGTCCGACATTATCCGTGATGAACATAGGCTATATTTTATCCCGGGGAAGTGAAGTTTTCCCGAGGGATCGCGGGTAATACCGCGGCGGACAGCTAGTTTATTATACATAGAAACATCCAGACCCGAGATAAATATTTGCAGATCATACAAACATTTATCCTGCGGCGGGGATTGAATCCGCAAACCTTCTGCGTCCCAAGCGGGCTTTCACCTACTGCGCCACAGAGGTCGTCAGGTCTTTTCTCGGAAGCGTTGGCGGGATGATCATGAATGACGCATTCAAGAGAGAGTTGTAGGAGATCCCGAAGGAAGATATTTTGAAGAATTTCATGGGGAAGACCTTTGCCGCCTACACCCAAACACTAAATAATACGCAATCAAATTATTTCGATATTTATTCCATAGCAAACATTCTACGAAGCCATACAACTCCAATAATTTAATATTAAAAAGCTCTACAAACAATCTAATCAGCAATCACTTAAAAAACAAAACTTCCTATCCATAAGTCAAGATAATAGCTGACGTCATCCATCACGATATTACAGAGAGCCGGCGGATGATTCTACTACGCAAATATTTGGAGACGGCGTTTGGAGTGAGCGGTTCCATTGTCAGAGACGAATAAGACGAGACAGGATACGATTTCTTAAAGGTCCTTTACATAATCACCGGTGTTAGACAAATGCCGACAGTCACGATTGTGTAGAGGGCCTCATCGCCTGTATTCGCATGTCATCGTCCATTCAAATAAAAGTTCGGCAAATAGTTCGGTGAATGTGTAGAGTGGCCGCTACGATACGATAAGATAACTTAGTAATGATCCAACCTGAGGATTCTTTTCAGGGATTGCCACAGCACTCTGATTTAATAAATCGTTTATTTAAGCGTACAAGCGTTTCCCTGTCTTACATAAATTTGATGTCATAGTAGAGTGACTTTCAAAATAAAAATATACACTTTCTGTGGAAACATTACTATCGAAGTTAGTACCTTACCTGTACGTTAAACACGCTATTATGATAAATCGTTTATTTTCATAGAGTAACTACAAGAACACTACAGTTTTAAAATTTTGTAGACATTTAAAAATATCTCCAAGAAAACAATTAAAATGTCGCATAACAATGGACACAGTTCCCCGCCGTACCTCTGTTAGTACAATCTACAAATTTCGGGGATCCCCTTTCTTAAGTAATGTGCTATTGCTTTAGCTAGCGTCAGTATTTTTGGCGGGAAAATATGCTGGCGTCTAGCACATTGTCGGTAATAATAAAATATCTTAGGTTATCGTCGGCCATTTCTTTAGATCTGGGTTTCGTTTTAGTGTTTTTGTCTGGGTTTTTGTATGACTCAGCCAAGTAATATTAATATTTACCTTCCCTTGAAAATATTCTTAGAGCTCTATTATATTTTTGTGGGCAACCATTTGAATCCCAGCGCTAAAATAGTGTAACAACTTAAATCAATAGCTCCCAAACTGATTAATTTATTTGATCTTTCTTGAAATGTGACTTCTTTACGCTCCAAAGGCCTGGTGTAAAGTTATGACTGGTTAAAACTCAAAAATTGTATGGTTACTCCATAGTTACACCCGTCGTAACTTAACATCACGTTTATTGATAAGGCTGCAAGTGTAAAGTGTGGTATAGGAATACTTGTCGCCAAGTTTTATACACTGGCACACGGTGATTTTTTTTGTTTATGTGACTGTTTTGGTTGTGCTTACTTTGGGGCTAGATGCTGTGTGAAAAGTCCAGCATTATTTATTTATTATTACAGCATTATTAAGGACTTAGTGAGAAGACTCAAACGAACCAAACCGTTTGAGTTAGTGTAGTGTAAAATAATAAAGTGATAAGTGTCTTTAAAGAACACAAGAACAAACTAGAGACAGTAAGAAAAGTGCCATTGGACACATTCTTAGTTATATTTTTCTTTATAAAACTATGTCAGAGACAAATTGCTCATTGGCCTACTTGGCCAGATTGTAATATTATTAGGGTTTAATAATAATAGTTAGACACTAATTTAAATTAAAAAAAAAAAAAAAATATTGTCCAAACTTCAATGTATTTGTTTACCTATTGAATCGAAATTAATATCGACTAAGAGAGACTTATCTAACTAAAAGCAACGAATGCTAGGTCAAGTAATACATTATCCAGGCTTACCGACAAATGTGTGTCCAACTACCAGTAAAAGCCATATTCCACTACACAAGTCGTCAACTAGACTGTCATTCGCTCTTTTTGCCCCTTTCAGAAACTACGAGCCCATTCAGAAGGCCGGCAACCTACATTGAGTTTAGTCGCTATGACATTGTACTTTATGCTGTGTGGATATGCTGGAATATTTTTGCTACGGTTTTTACAAACGGAATCTGCGCGTTAGACATTCTCTTAAATGTATGTAGGTAAGTGAAGTTCAAGATTCAAAACTTCAAAGGGGTAGTGAGAGGTGCGTCCAATTCAGTGGCGTAGCTAGGTGGCCAAGGGCCCTGGTGTAAAACTAGAACCCTAACTGAACGGTTTAGGTTTTATCAAGTCAAAATATGCAGGGTGTGGCAAAATGTAAATGTATTTTGATTTTTTTGTAAAAACTTACAACTTGATTCGTCTTTTTCTGGGCTTTGTTTAAGTACATTTTTTCAAAAATCTAAAAATGCTGTTGTTTTTATTTGCAAAATAATCATACCTATGGTTTCCTAAGAACAAAACCTTCCGGACTCTCGGGCTCCGACTCAGAGTCCGAGGGCCCCTTGTGCTTGAGGGCTCCGGTGCACTGCACCGCCTAGTCCTTCGGTAGCTATGCCACTGGTCCAATAACATACTTACATAACCGACACATTATTCTGCAAATACCGACATTTTGCAAAAGTTAGTATTCCTTACGTGACTGCGTGTTCAGTCAGGGTATCGATATAAACTTTTCTTTAAAAATATCTAAACGATAGTGAAAAAAGTTTAAAACAGTCAAACCGATGAATATGACTTTGTTGTATACTATGTAGTTAGAGAGTCTGCAAACAATGCGGGAAGGTTAATAAATTCAGAGTTCACAGAAGAATTTTAGACACGATCTAATCCTTACAAGCCAAATTCAGAATACCCTGAAATTCCCGGCAGTTGTTTCTGTAATGAACAGGGTTACAAGCTAACATAACGTGAATTGTCGCTACTATCTCGCCTAACGGGGCGTGAGCACACTGTGCAGCAAAGGACTGTCTTGGACAAGAATTTCGGTACAATGTTAGTGCTAATGCTCTTTTACGTATAATTTAGAAGGTACACCTCGATTTGCGAGAGCTAGCCACGGTCGATGACCTGGAATGCTTGCTTTATTTTCTGGAATAGAAATAAATGTTTTGGAGGACATTGGGAAAGCTCGTCACTCAGTGGATGCGTGAGATAGTCGAACTGATGCGGTTGACCTAAGAATAGCTATAATATGATAGCTAAATCTGAATGCATCTTGTTTATTGTATTACCAGTGGTACTACTAAGTGTGCTTCAAATAAGAAGAAGAAGAGATAAACTGACGAACTTTATCTTTCTCACGGTCATTATTTGACCTCACTCTGCCTGAAGCAGTAGTGAGGTCTTAGATGGAGCATGCTTACCTAGAAGGAACCTATTTATTCTTGATTTGAAGAAAATAACAATATAGGGGATATTGTTATTTTCGAGAAATATAGAGCCCGGCAATGAGTTCCACAATTTGGCGGTGCGTTTGAAAAATGTAGACTTAAAACGCTTTGTACGAACTCTGGTGACCTTATCGATGAAAGCATTATAAAGGGGCAATCAGTATTGTTGTACGAGTACTCCTCTGTTATAATACTGTTATTGCATGAATCAAAGTGTATAATATAAACATACATAAGATATCGCCAATAAGTCATTTACTGAATATCCAATAATCCCTGTTTACGTACTGTCCAAACATGATACTGTAATCTTTGTTTGTTTCCCGCTGCAAGGCATGGATGTCAATCGAGCCACAGGTCTTACGATATATCTAGTTCACTCTTATTTTTATTTTATTTTATTTTATTTGGAAAACAAACAGTACTACAAACTAAATTAATTGTAACTTAAAAAGTACTATATACCAGTTATATGTTTTCGCATATACAAAACTAAAAATGTTCGTTGACAGAAAAAAAAAACAGTTGTGTTGTGTGTAGTATACAACAATAAGATGAAAAATACTTAATTTTATAACAGTGAGTCTAATCCAACAGTTGAGGCACCGATTCAAACAAATATTGCGCAAGAGCGCGCATAAAAAGTAATATGAAATTTTGAATGAATGAATGAATAAAAAACTCTTTATTGTACACAATAATTACACAACAACTTAAGAACTAATAAAACCTAATGAGATATGGTCTTATCTCTTAGAAACGATTTCTTCCAGACTTTGATTATGTTTAATCAGAAAAGATCTAAGTATTTTCAGTTAGAACCGAAATATTGTATATGTTCATGCTACAGCTACCCAGTTACACCTTCAAATGATTTGGAATTAAATACTTAGAGATCGATGAGAAATACGATACGGCCGTGATCATGATTATTTTCCTTATTGTCATAAATGTACCTATGATACAAATCAAAAACTTTCTGTTTCTTTGTAAAATACATCGCTGACGCTGTACGCTACAAGTTTTTGGCAATGTTCGGGTGATTACCTCGATAGGTCTGTGCGCTTATGCGAGCTGAATTGAACTTTGTTGCGTCGCTGCAAGAGTCGCTAGTTATTTGATTTTTTTTTTCACGAAATGAGCCTTGAACCTGTATTCTGTGCGAAGGCTCTACAAGTTCAAAAATGTTATGAGATCTCTATCAGTAGGCCAAGCTTCTAGTTTAGTTTTGTCTATGCAGCCCTCGGAGCCCATGAGCATGGTCCACCAGCTGTACTCATTTGAGCTGTGACAGAGGGTCGCTACATCTCGTTTGACGGAATGTTTGCACAGTTGTAATGATGATGTTGATCAAGCTTCTTGTAAGTTATAGATTATGGAGATTGCGACTGATCTAACGATGAAACTTAAGTTATCCCTTGTCATACATTTAGTTATAGGGCTACCTACCATTTAAATTACATACAAAAATATTGTGTGAAAAAATAACATGTCTCTTTCTCTTAATTCTGTTACCTCTCTTTTTTTAAGTAGGAGCAATTTACTTAAAATAAGAGAGATAATAGAATAATCTTATGGTGTGAAAAATAACATGTTTATAACTCTCTTTCTCTTAATTCTCTCATCTCTCTTATTTTAAGTAGATTGTAGATTGCTCACTTAAGCAATGCTACATCGTGATTAGGTATTTATTATTATTATTATTATGAGCCCGTGATGTCCCACTGCAGGGCAAAGGCCTCCCTTCCTTTCTTCCACTCAACTCTATTGTAAGCTAATGTTGTCCAATGTGAAGAGTAAGAGTCAAGTTCGTCTCTCCACCGTCGCCGTGGTCTGCCGCGTGGTCGTTTCCTGTCTCTGGGGATCCACTCTGTCGTGATTCGAGCCCACAACTCATCCGACATGCGGCAGACGTGGCCTGCCCAATCCCATTTTAGTTTGCCGACTTGTTGCCCAACGTCCGCGATTTTTGTTTTGGAGCGCAGTTCACTGTTTCTGATGCGATCAGTTAATTTCACGCCTAGGATGCTGCGCTCCATAGCTCGCTGGCAAACCCCGAGTTTGGACTTCTGCAGATTTGTCATTGACCAGGTTTGTGAGCCGTAGGTGAGGATGGGGAGAATGCATACGTCCATAAGTTTGCGTTTCAGAGTGAGAGGAAGGTGACCCTTCATCAGGCTTTTCATAGACCAATAGCCCTTCCAAGCGTTTTCTGTGCGTCTTAAGATTTCAGCATCTTGTCTGCTATGGAAGGATACTATTTGGCCTAGATATAAGTATTCGGGAACGTATGCAATCTCCTCACCCCCCACTTTTAACCTATGTTGTGTGGTGTTTGTAATCAATTTAGTCTTTGACATATTCATGCTGAGTCCAACTTCGAGGCTTGCGGTGTTCAATTCGTTGAGCATTGTTTCAAGTTCGGCGGCGGTGGAAGAGAAGAGGACTATATCGTCAGCGAAACGAAGGTTTGTTAGCCTCCGATCGCCCACAATAATACCCTTTCCCCGAAAACAGGCTGCCAATTTTAAGAAGACTTCTTCCAGAGTGGCGGTAAAGAGTTTCGGGGAAAGAGGATCGCCCTGCTTGACTCCTCGTTTGATAGGGAAAGATGGTCCTACTGATTCTATTTTGATGGATGCGGTGCTATGGTGGTATATTTTTTGTAGAAGTTGAATATATGTTACTGGAATATTTTGATTATTGAGGGCTTTAAAAATGGCGGAATGGTTTAAACTGTCAAAGGCTTTTGAATAGTCGACAAAGGCTAGATAGAGCGGTAGATTGTATTCATTATATTTTTCTATAATCTGGTTTATTGCTTGGAGGTGGTCAGTGGTCGAAAGGCCGCGGCGAAACCCTGCCTGCTCTGCGGGTTGGTGCAGGTCCAATTGTCCTGATATTCTATTTTCTATTACCTTTATAAATGTTTTATATATATGCGAAATTAAACTAATAGGGCGGTAGTTTCCGATATCTGCTTTATCACCCTTTTTGTGAAGCAGTATAATATTTGAATGGCAAAAATTTGAAGGTAGTTCAGCTGTATTCAAAATGGAATTAAAAAGGTTGGTGAGATGTGGAAGTAAGACTTGTTCTCCAACTTTTAAACTATCAGTTGTTACCCCGTCCTCTCCAGGGCTCTTTCCATATTTCATGCCAATGAGCGCGCGATGTACTTCGAGTCCTGAGATAGGCGGTATATCGTCTAAACGTGAATAGATAAGTGCAGATGTATTATCGGAATGGCTGTTTGTATATAAATTTTTGTAGAAAGTAGTACATATGTTCAAAATTTTACTCCTATCTCCCTGTTTTACCCCGTTTGTATCTTTAATTCCTGCGATTAATGTTTTTCCGGATTGTGTACCGCGCATTGCTATTTTTAGTGATCGATTTTTATCTAAAGCTACTTTGACTAATTCTACATTATGATTTCTAATATCGCTGCGTATACTTCGCTTAACTTCTCTATCTTTTGATCTGAATTCTGAAGTGTATAATGTTAATTTTTGTCTTTCTTCAATAAGTGTTACAGATTTACTACTTAATTTGTTAGTTTTGTTTTTGTTGAGTTTAATTTTTCGACTAGCAGTTTGTATAGAATTAAGAATATTAGAATATTGTAGTTGGACGTCTTCGCAGTGTTTGTTGTCTAGTAGATCAAAGCTATTTTTCAAGTCAAGACAAAACTGCTCCTTGTTCCCTATTAAAGTAGATTTATCTATCCTTTTTATTGATTTCTTTATCATAAGCAGTCGGTGGATCTTCATGTTAAATTTTAAAACACAACGCAATGGTCGGTGGTCGGAGCTAAATTTGATGCGATTTAAAACTTCAATATTAGTGATGATTTGTTTACTAGAAGAAAGACAATAGTCAATTTCATTTTTGGTAACTTTGTCTGGGGAGAACCAAGTCCAACGCCGTTGGGGTTTTTTAAAGAAAAAGCTGTTGCTTAAACTCAAACCTTGCCCAAAAGCAAAGTTTAAGAGTCGCTCTCCTCGGGGATTTCTTATACCAAGCCCATGTGGGCCAAGAACGGTGGAAATATCTTGGTCTAGTTTTTTACCTACTTTAGCATTGAAATCTCCGATTACGACAGTCCAAGTTCCTCTGTTATCGTCACATGCTTTATTAAGCATGTCGTAAAAATCCTCGACTTCTTCGTCGGGGTGCGCAGATGTTGGCGCGTGGACTTGGACTATCGTGAGAGCTGTTTTATTAGCAATATGGAATTTTAGAACAGCTATTCTATCGGAGTACGCAACGAACTCTTTGATGTTATATTTCCAACGTTTTGCAACTAAAAAACCAACTCCGTACTGACTACCGTTCCCACAGTGAAAGAAAATATTATTATTTCGTTCTATGGTATTTTCGCCTTCGCGTCGCACTTCAGATAAGCCTATAACGTCCCAGTTGATATGGTCGAGAGCATTCTCGAGCTCTACTAGTCTTTCTTCTGTTCGTAGAGTTTTGACGTTATAGGTTAAAACGTTCAGTTTATCGGTGTCCATTTTCGAAGCCTGAGTCGTTTGACAGTTAAAGACCTTCGCCCGGAGATTCATCTGGCCCCTGACCGTAGGGGTCGCCAGCCTACTGTCATTAGCGTGAACCCCATGGTCGCCGAGCACTTGGGGACATTGTATGTTGTAGTGGTTCATGAAGGGGTTTGGACCGTAACCCACCGCGCTGGTCCAGTGCGGGTTGGTGGGTGGGGCGCCAGAGCCTCGTTTGTTGGTCGGCAGGGTGTACCACGGGCCGGTGAGGTTGGCTTGGGTTCCGTGAGATGTTATTGGATCCCCTTACATTTATTATTAAATATAATAAATTAAATTTGGTTTTGACATAAATTTGTCGTTTAATATAATTACTAAAATTAAAAAGAAACAAATAGTAAAAACTATAACCTACTTATACTACTGTTTGAAGTCGGTTAAAATATTAAACACCAAAATTGTGTTTCCAAGTTCCCCATACTTTCGTAGGTTATTTCTAAGTTGGCTATATAAGTGGGCAATACCTAAGTTTTAAACGGAGTTAGGTCGATTTATCATTGAATTTATCTTGCCCAACAACGCTCCAAGACCGTAAATTTATATCTAAACTTAATAGAAACGAATAGCTGTGCTAGTTTAAAGTTGAAAGCCATATTCGAGTTAGATAAAATTCGATATCATTTCTTAGGAGTAAAAAACTATTTAAAATACCAGATAGATAATTATTTGCTTTTTGCCTCGCACACTGCCCGCGCCGTACGCGCCTCAGTCATTTTTCATGACGTCAGAAAATGCGGCTAGCTTCTGACGTCAGCAGCACTTTCTCTATTGAATTGACAGTTCGCCGCGTTCAGCTCGGCTGGACTGTGCCACCACCTTAGATGATCAAACGCGGCCGCTCCGCTAGAAGCCACCACTCTTACATGACATGACAGCTTTATCAAAAACTCTAATTAATATGTTTAGTGTCCTCGGAAAAATAAACAAATGATAAATGATCACGACTGTTCCCCGATACACGGTGGACATCTCATATCTTGTGTATTCCAGATCCTTTAAGATGTCTAGGGAGAAGTCATGTCCAAATACATTTGGCAGATTTCCAATTTTTTTTCTTTTCTTTGTATCAATTAAAAATTGCACGCCACACTGGCAGAATACGTCATTGTTTCCGGATTGAGTTTTTATAACAAAATACCACTACATGTATTTCACTTGCGCTAAAAAACCCTAAAATGGACCTGGGCCGGACACATCTGCCGCCTGTCGAACGATTTGTGAGCAAAACGAGCCACACAGTGGACCCCACAAAATGTGACGCAAAGACGTGGAAGACCCAAGATGAGATGGCGAGACGAGCTGGACTCTCACCTAAGAACAAGACCTGTTACAGCGTTGGATCGCGAAGAGTGGAAGAAAGGAAGGGCCCTGCCCTGCAGTGGGACGAGAATGGCTAAATAATAATAATAAATAATGTATTGCGAAAGGCTGCTGGGAGAAGCTGGATAAGTCTAGCTGAGGATAGGGCGCAATGGCGCTCATTAGGGGAGGCTTATGTCCAGCAGTGAACTGCTATAGGCTGATAATGATGATGAATGTATTTCACGCAGTAAATCTTTACTTTACTTTACTTTTGTAAAAGTAAGCACTCCTCAGTAATCGCGTTATTACTGCCCTCAAATATTACGGCCAAAAATTTCTGAAGAACCTTTAAATTTAGAAAACCTCAGTCATGAATATAAAATTTCCGATACGATGATGGTTTCATAAAAAATGTTTCGGATTTACGCTCAGAGCATGAATGGTGCATGCTTCGATCCATTACATGATTGGACGGAGTATCCGTATTATGGAGCCGCCATTATGGATACAACTGGATTGGATGGCGGCAATGGCGGGCTTTTTGTGAGGTTCGATTTGAAATGCGAATGCGACAGTTTTTAGCACAAGTTTTCAAAAATAACAATTGTTCTTTTCCATTTTTATCGTAAAAAATTTATAAAATAATAAAAAAACGTTGATAAGTAGGTACTTAATAAATTAGTAACCTCTAATATTCTAAATTTGAAAATTTGTAGATTTGTGTTTCAATCACGCCTCAACCTGATCGCACACTGTACGCGCCGCATTCATTTTTCTATACAAAAAATGCTGATGACGTCAGAAATTGCGGCTTGCTTCCTGACGTCAGCAGCATTTTCCTTATTGAGTTGAAAATTCGGCGTGTTCGGCTCGGCTGGACTATGCGACCACCGTTATCTTACCAGTGGACAGCTTTTAATGACACTACAGGATCCCCTTATTACTTTTTTCAAAAAACTAATAAACACGTAAAAAAAGAAGACTGCTTATGTACACGTTTCTCACTCAAACTGCAAACTCGTCTATCTTTCGAAACTGTAATGTTGTAAATCTTTCATCGCCAGAATAAGTACGCGAGTAGTATTTTCATTACTTAAATAAATATCCCATTTGGTGGGAATCAATCCCAGTGTGATCGGAGGCTGGATTTGTATTTACAGAATTAAGGTATCATTGTCATCATCAACGTTGCTGGATGACGGTTTCTCTTAAGACATGCAAGAAGAGTGCGTGCGACAGAGATGCGAATATTGAGATGGATGTGCGGAGTGACGCGAATGGATAAGGTGACGAATGAATATTTAGGACAAGTCTGAAAGTAGCGCCGGTGAGAGGAAAGTTGAGAAGCAATAGGTTAGCGTAGTATGGGCACGTAATGCGGAGGGATGAAACTCATGTAACTAAAAGGGTGATGGAAATGAATATGGATATGTGAGTAGAGGTAGACGTAAGAAAAGATGTATGGATTGTGTGAAAGAAGTTATGGGTAAGAAAGGAGTGGATGTGGAGATGACGAGTGATAAGGAGAGTGGAGAAAGAGAACGGGAGCGAGAGCGGGTTAAGGGCAGGTCAATGATGGTTTCTCTTAAGACATGCAACTGTACCTCCGTTAAATATAATAATTTGCTTGAAATAAATACCAGCCACATTATTCCTAATCCCACACAAAGATTCTTTAGTGGATATCAGAAGCGCAACAGAACAGGAGAAAAATCACCTTTCAGACTATTCTAAGTCATTTCTACTGAATGAATGATTTTTTACTTATTAGGTGCATTTACACGATGCGATTTCAACCAATACGATATCGTATCGCACGGCAATTTTTCACGTGTAAACGCTCATCGTATGGTCATTGTTAGCGCGACGCTCGTCGGCAGGTTCAATGGGCGGGGCTTAACAAATCGTACGAAAAATCGTATCGTGTAAATGCACCTTATCTTTTGACTACGAGCACCAAGTTACCACAACTCCCAGGCCCAAACAAATATCTGCAGATCATACAAACATTGTGGCGCCACAGATTAAATTAACTACATTATTGTATAGTGAGAGTAAAAGCTATGCTTAGTTTGGGGCTACATGATGCTGTGTGAAATTATTCAGCATTATTTATTATTATTATGCAAGCACATTGCTGCGTATTAGAATACTCACTGAAGTAGATGATCGAAGCAAGTAGCATTTACACGATGCAATTTTTCGTACGATTTGCTAAGCCCCGCCCATTGAACGTCATGGCTAGCGTCACGCTTAACTATGACTGATCGCAAACGATGAGCGTTTACACTTGAAAATTTTCCCGCACTATATGATATCGTATGGGTTGAAATCGCATCCTGTAAATGCACTTTAATGTTTCTTCGCGATGCTTTCAATTACCGTTAAAAATTGTTGCTTAGCTTGAGAAAATAATAGTCGTTATTAATGTTATAAAGCATTTTATTAATTTCCATTCTTTTACTTTATTTTATTCCAATTCTTTCGCTATCAAATACCGTGATAGGCAAAAACAAAAAGTTCTATGACTTTTTTCGTCGCCATGTCTCAGAAAAAAGCTCCAGACACTATCAGATAATACATTTGTTTTGCACACATGCGCCCAATGGTGATGAATGACAGTATATTTGCCTCGTTTGTCTTCGCGTTGCCTTTCTTATTTCTTGTTTGATTTGTTGGTACTTCATACAGTCACAGGTCTGGCATAAGACATTTCATAAACAAAATCTCGCAGATAACAAATTTGTCTTTTTAATATGCTAAATTTTTTTTTAAGTTGGTCCAATTGGCCAGTCGAACATAATCCCTTTCTTTTTTGTAGCATTCGCTTAAAAATATACAGATAGATGATTCTAAAAGAGATATTGACACATCCTCTTATACAAGCGGCTTCTTCATCCAATTCACTTGCATTACGTACTACTACGAATGAATCAATTGGCACATTAATGAGTCTTGGGTTCATTGTGTCTTTGGATGCAAATGTTTTATAGTGCTACTCAGAACACTGTGGAGCGAGTTCTAAGAAAAGATGGTGCTAGTTCGTTTTAGACGGGACAAGATTAAATGTAAAAGTAATGTAAAAAAGTATTTTGCTGTCACAAGAACATATTTTAAGTTATAATCTCTTCGTCATTTGATCTTAGGACAATGAGCATGAGTTTCACTGAGTGAACGTGTAGATGGCGCTTACCGGTGCTTAAAATATCATCATGATGTAAACACTAGAAATAAGGATAAACTCGCTGTTCCCACTACTAGATTAGATAAAATTATGAAATCATTTAATGGGCAATGTGTAAGCTTCTATAACAAAGTCCCAAGCGAATTGCAAAATTTATCAATCACTAAATTTAAAAATACAATTAAACGTCATCTCTGTAAAAAAGCCTATTATAAGATATCTGATTATTTGGATGACAAAAAAGCTTGGGACTTGCTACAACTCAATGGATCCATGGATCACCTAAAAGAATGATAGGCCCCAGACCGTGTTTGTTGCCCTAATTCTTCACGGTATTGGTCGCGAAAGAACAGGAGTAAAATTAGTTTTAAGACTATTCTATGTGATCCCTGCGGTCCTACTGAATAAATGATTTTTGACTTTGACTTTGATTGGTTTGCAAACTGACGTTTAGGTTAGAATGCCAACTTATACAAAATATGAATTCCCTTCAATACGATAAACTCAATACGATCTTGAATAACTGAAAGACACATGTATATTGGACGTGCTTCTGTCTGATCAGATCAATTCAATACGATGGACATCCTAAGTGACCCATATTGTATTTAGAAATATATCTCCATCAATCAAACTATTACTACAGCTGGGACATCACATCTTCATTCATAGCTTTTTTGGCACAGATTCAAGAACAAACAACTGCAGTCATTGTATTTCTTAAAATCGTCGACCGTGATATTTAAATCTAGTGCGCCGTTTTTCTCTACCAATCGATATCTTTAAAATTGACGTCTCTGGCGCAGTGTTGAGACGCAGAAGGTTGCGGGTTCGATCCCCGCCGCGTGATAAATGTTTGTATGAACTGCAAATATTTATCTTGGGTCTGTGTGTTTCTATGTATAATATATATGTATTTACAAACAAAAAGTATATAAGTAGTATATCAGTTATCTGGTTCCCATAGTACAAGCTATGGTTTGGGGCCAGATGATGCTGTGTGAAATTGTCCAGCATTATTAATTTATTTAATTGAGAACAATTAGCACAATTCAATTTGTGTAGGGTTCATCATTATCAACCTTAATAATAATATTCTATTGGATTTGAAACTACGCCACATAATCTCATTAGAAAACGTTCGGAGAGCATGAGCCACTATTTGTTTCTAAGCGAAATAAGTACCTTAATCCTTTATCTAAGTACCTATATCTCAGGCTGGTTGTCTTAGCTAAGCAAATGTACGTAAATATTCATTATCATTATTATCAAAATAATATTTACAATGATTCGATTCAATGAGAACTTATTCCCTGCACAATGCTCAGCATGTCATATAAGGAGTCATGAAAGGTTATGTCACGTTCATTATCATCTTCTTAACCATATCCAAGTAAAGTCTTACGGGGTCTTACTAAGGGTGGTTGCACAGTCCAGCCGATCGTGCCTAACTGTCAATTCAATAGAGTTAATACTGCTGACGGCAGAAGCGAACCACATTTTGACGTCATCAGCATTTTTTTTAGGTATGTAAGCGTAGGTACGGCGCTTACGTGCGATTAGTTAAGTCTTTTCTTTCTCTACTTTTTTCTCAGTTATCATCTGACAGCTAACTTCTTTACACGCGTAATTATCGCATTATGTCCGCCATGTTACGGACAGCTATTTTGGCAAACTCTAGCTAGCAACAGAAGAGTACGTTTGGATAGAATATTTATTTTCCGCGGGTTCTGTTGACAGCCCGAGTATATGAAGAAACGGAAGTGGTACTGAAATAGTGTGTTTGATCTAATTTTTGTTGTGAAATTATGTCATTTCTTTAAATGTTTATTTATAATGAAACGACATGATTTGGAAACGATACATACGAACATTTGGAACAAAATCTCAGTTTTCATAGCGTCAACAGGCTTGAAACTCGTCATACATCTATCTAATACAAATGAGGGCATTGAAAGTTACCTAACTATATAGGTATATACCTACCTATTAACTATATACCTGTAATAGGCTTTCTGTTTATATAAGTTCACCCAATTAAGTTATTTTAAACTGTTAGTTTTCCTTATAAATAAATAAATAATTATTCAAAGGAAGAGAAGTAGCATCACCTAGCTTCTGAGATTCTTTGTGATCTCAGATGGTCCTCAACTCATCATCTACAATCTGACTTCGCCCACTGAAGAGCCTCTCTTTCATGTCTCCTCCTAAGGTCTCATGCTAACCTCATCCAGGTCCTACTGAATAAATTATATTTAACTATCTATGAATAAGAACTTTAAATAATCGAATCTCGACATTACTAAGCTTATGTGCCCCTCTACATTCTCCGATGGGAAACGAATGCGTCTGTCATCTTCTATCCAAATAACAGTTCGGCGAATAGTTCGGCAAATAGTTCGGCGAATATGTAGAGTGGCCGTTACACCGAAGCAATGTTTAAAACAAACTAGTTAAAGTACATTTTTAGAATCTCATTATCATTATTAGCTAAATGAACATAATTAATGATAAACTATTTTCGAGAACGCCAGCTCTTCAAATTACGCCTATGTCATCCAACTAGGTACAGTTAACAACAAAATGTTGAGTTCTTTCGTGTTGGATTATATGTCTGCTTAGTACCTACCTTTAATTTTTTATTATCTACTTTTTCTGACTTAGGTGACAGTAACAGCTGTAAGTACAAAGTTTTTGAAATTTTCTAAACGATAGTACCTGCCTTTTTTTAATTACGTACTTTTTCTGATATACCTAAAGTATTAACAGCTGTTAAGTACAAAGTTTTTGAAATTTTCTAAACTAATTAGATTTTAAAATATAAAATTGAAAGATCAAAGTGACTAGCCATTTAAGTTCACAAGTTGATAGATAGATAGATAGTGTTTATTATTAAAAAGATTATATTTTGTTTTCTAGTTAGTAGTGTCTTAAATCCTATGTTAGGTTTATCTTGACACTAGAGTTCTCTGATATAATTTATGAACACGCTTAATTAATTAGTTAGTACCTAATTACCTATTACGCACACAGGCACAGCGGTGTCACCGTTTTAATTTAAATAAAACAAATTAAAAAAGATAGGAATAATAATATTATGACGATCATTTCCACACATGATCTAGCCAAAGTAAGACCTTGTATACGAACTACATGATGATCAATACACAAGTCAGTTACTGCTGTAGCTGACTGTACATAGGTTTAATTAATCCTGAAACTACGTCCCGGATATTTATTGCCATAATTTACGACTTATCCCGGAAAAAAGGAATACAAATGCGGTATAATGTTGCCCGAATTATCGTGCTTGTGGTGAGTATAGCATTTATTATAGCCAATGAGCTTTTGAATTTAAACATATATTTACATAAATAAAACACATATTTTCAGTAGTATATACACTATCTACACTAATATTATAAAGAGGAAAGATTTGTTTGTTTGAATTGAATAGGTTCCTAAACTACTCGACTGATTTGAAAAATTCTTTCACCATTGGAACCCTACCTTATCCTTGATGACATAGGCAATATTTTGTTCCGGGAAAATTATGTTTCCCGAGGGACCGGTAACACCGCGACGGACAGCTAGTCAGATTACTTACTTATTAATATACAGTAGTAGGTAAGACCAAACACCAAACAATGATTTAGTGTATTTAGCTCAGGTGGTCTGAACATTGTCACTGATTGGCAAGGTCGTGAGTTTAGAATGCATTAAAAAAAAACACTTTTTGTTATTATAAAACGCTTTTTTTTCAACCTATATTTTCCCGCTGCTGGGCAAAGGTCTCCCCCATATCCTTCCAACCATCTCTGTCCCAGCCCATTTCCCATCAGCCTTTCTCAAAAAACTCTTGAAAAAGTTTTTTGTTTCTTCTAAAATAAAGAAGTTTCTAAATGAAGTACTCGTATTTACATACATACATACATAAAGTCACGCCTCTTTCCCAAAGGGGTAGGCAGAGACCACGGATCTCCAGTCGCTACGATCCTGACACACAATTTTGGCTTCATTCACTCTCATTACATTTTTCATTCATGCTCGTCGGTTTAGGGTACTTTTGACCTGGCGCTTCTCCAAAATGTCGCCAATTTGATCCAAGAAGGTTCGCCTAGGCCTTCCCCTTCCAGCTGTCCCATACACACTTGCCTTATACACTTGCTTTTTCAAACGACTGTCATCCATCCTCTCTACATGCCCAAACCATCTTAACTTACCTTTCTCGATCCTCACCACTACATCTTCTTTCACTCCACACTCGTTCCTTCAACGTTACCCCACACATACTACGCAACGCTCTCATTTCAACACTCGTACTCGTATTTAACGAGTGTGAATAAAGTTATACTTTAAAGCGCATTTACTTTGAGCGTTCTAATAAATTAGCAAAGTTCATTCACTAATCCAAAAGCATACATACGATTCACTTGACCGCTCTAAAAAAACAAACGCTAAGTTAAAATTGTAACCGCTTATAAATCAAATACAGTACTATGATTCATTGCAACTGTTCAGCAAACATCACAGTCAATTTCAATCCTAAACAGCTCAACATAAGGTTGAAAATTGCCGTGCAAATACTTTATTAAGATCACTTTGCGTGCTTACAATTGGTCGGTTCAGTTTGCAGAGACAGATACATCTGAACTTCATTTTGGTTTAAATTAGGAACATGAGATTGCAACTGTTAGTCGAGATCACTTCTTGAATGCTATTTGTAAAACATGTCTCATGTCATGTGATTTTAAATTTAGAATCGGGCAAGCATTTCTGTTTAAAACAAGTAGGTAGGTATATAGTATTTTCAAATTAACTTTTTTTTAAATCTTAAATTAAGTATCTGTTTGTGTGTCAGTATCGTAGCAAGTGGAGATCCGTGGTCTCTGCCTACCTGAGAAAGAGGCGTGATTTTATGTAGGTATGTATGTGTATAAATTATTAAGAGTGTATAATATAGATAAACTAGCGTTTTTAGTTTAAAAAAAACATCCACATCTGTAATAAACAGTTTTAAAAACAATAAAAAATCCACTTTATAAAATAATTAAAATAAACTTTTGCCTAACCTATCAAAGAGTAAAATTCTATAAAATATTGTAACACTGTACCTAAGAACAATAAGATAAGGGGAAAAATACACCTCAAACTATCCATGTTTTTTATAAAAAAAACATTTCTAAATCTAAATAAACTATCATACAAACTTACCTAAATATAACACGTAAATCACAAAACAGTAAAGTCAAAAGCAGCTTAGTTCAACCAACTTCTAAAAATAAACAGTCCACTTTATAAAAACATTAGAAACTTCGAGATTCACAACACTTTACGTTATAACGGTAAGGCTTCGCAGCCGGCCGCCCACCGTAACGTCTACGGGTCGACTACCGCCCGCCCAAAGCTGTAAGGCTCTGTAGGAAGTATGCAGGCTTTCACGCTCTTTGAAGGTTGAAAGGCTTTTCGTAATCTTTAAGTATACGGTGATGCGATTACTTTGCTTACATTCTACGTCTAAAAACGACGAAATAATTTAAAAGTCTTGTAAAATACTAGCATAAATATATTTTTGTAGGAGAAACGATTTACACAACACAAAAAAAAACGATTTTAAATTTATAAATAAACAAATTTTATATTTTTAACTCACTCTAAGCTTCCTCGCAGACTGCAGACTTTCTATCGGCCGATAGTTGAGACGGAATATACTTCGGCTCGACTCAAGTATCGGCCGATAGAAAGTCTGCAGTCTGCGAGGGGGCTTAAAGAAGCAATGAAACATAAATAATACACAGTATGCTAATAAAAGCGATTTATGCAACTTAAAAAGTTTTTTTTTTTTTTACAAAAAAATTTACTGTGATGAGAAATAAGATGGAACAAGGAACAACTATACATTTTACTTGTAATTAAATTAGTAAGAAGATTACATATTATTTAAATAAAGAATGAGTCAGATTTTTGGCAACCAACAACGCAATATTATGCTTACAAAAATACAATAACATGCTCTCGCTGCTAAGACTCAGTAGAAGAGAATCACTGACAGGACAAAAAATACATAGAGCCGATTTTAGCCTAGTGAATTTTTTGCAAAATGTGACGTGAGGGAATGTCTACCGTTCTTGAAGATACAGTAGTGATCCTATTTCTTTTTTTGGTATTTAAAGCATTCTTCTGACATAATGAGCAACAAACTTTTATCACGAATAAATACTTCCCTAAGTATCAAACCAGGTTAATCCATGTAGCTATCTATGAAAACCCTCGCGTGACACCAGCGCCCTCTATCCATCACTTAGATAAGCTCAGCATTAGCATAGGTCTAGATGTAGACTCAGTGTTAATAGAAGACGGGTTTTCCGACACTTATCATGCGAATAAATTAAAATAAGTTAATTGAACTGATAGCGAGTTGACGAAGCTTGCGAAGACTGAAGACAAAATCAGTTGGCGTTCGTCGTATCAATAATACAAAGTTGAAATGTATTTCAACTTTTATGAGGTCGGCTCTTGACCTCGAAACTAACATACGCAAGAATGAGGTCTACGATGGAGCGAGCCTACCCAGAAAGTGCTGCGTGCGCGAATCCGACTTGCACTTGGCCGGTTTTTTTTTATGTTTTTTTATTTTTTATTTATTGTTTTTTTATATTTTTTATTTATCTGAATGGTACACCATTCAGATAGCCACTTCAAAAACGCAGGATTCCGTACCATTCTATAAAAACGGCAAAAAAATAACGTTTTGGTGTTCCGTATCCAAAGGGTAAGAGGGGACCCTATTACTAAGACTCTGCTGTCTGTTTGTCTGTCTGTCCGTCTGTTACCAGGCTGTATCCCATGAACCGTGATAGACAGTTGTCATAGATAATGTATTTCTCTTGCAGTTATTACTAAAAAATAGAATAAAATAAATATTTTAGGGGACTCCCATACAAACGTGATTTTTTTGCGGTTTTTATAGATAACGGTACGGAACCCTTCGTGCGCGAGTCGGACTTGCACTTGGCCGGCTTTTTGTTTCAAGTTAGAGTCGAGAAGTCTTGAATTTTTACTGTAATTGAAACATTATTTACCTCGACTAGACTAGACTAGACGACTTCTGTAGCGCAGTGGGCGAAGGCCCGCCTGCGACGCAAAAGGTTGCGGGTTCGATCCCCGCGGCGGGACCAATGTTTGTATGATCTACAAATATTTGTCTCGGGTCTGGGTGTTTCTATGTATAATATGTATGTATTTACAAACAAAAAGTATATGTAGTATATCAGTCATCTTAGTACCCATAACACAAGCTCTGCTTACTTTGGGGCTAGATGATGCTGTGTGAAAAGTCCAGCATTATTTATATTTATTTATTTATTTATTTCTACTTGTAAATAGATTTTATGAACACACACCGCAATAAGCTTTAAAAGTAACAAAACCAAGGTCGTATTAATCAAATAGAAGTAGTTTGCTGGAGCAAAGAGCTTTACATATCGACCCAACACATAAAGCTGTAACAAGATGTGTCTTAAGATTTTGTCATCTAAAAAACTCTGACCGTCATATAACAGAAATAAATCAATTATTACAGATGGATCCATTTCAAATTCTAGTTGAACATTGCTTACGCAACGAACTACCACGATGTGGAGCCCTCGTGGTGCTAAGTCATTCTTGAAAGCTCGTCGAAATTAAGCAGAGTTTTTTACAGTCATAATATGGATAGGTGACCGCTAATGGTAATGGCAACGAAGCTTTCCACCTTTCTTACAATCATCCCTATGCGAATATTATGAAACTTCAGCGCTTCGGACGCACTTACGTACACGATAAGTCAAAGTCAAAGTAGTAACCCCATCTATCCACACAATACACTAATACAATTATTGATTATTTTATCTGAGATATCGATCTTCCCAATTCATTCCATTCATTCCTTGAACGAAACCTGAACGGGAACGAAGAACTCACTCAATCATTCAGTCAGTGATACGTTTGGTTTCGCCTCGTACGCACAAAAATCTCTAAAAGCCCTGGTGGAAGACCCTGAGCCAGCTTAATTCTGTAAGTTCTTTTACTGTTCAATATTCATCACAAAGTCAAAAAGCATTTATTTTGTAGGACCGCTGGGATCACTTTGAATCGTCTTAAAACTAGGTGATTTCACTCCTTTTTCTGTTCCGATACTTCTTTTCCCACCCAGCTTAACCGGTAACAAAATAACATCAGCAATGTAACGGTCAACATTTTTTAGAAACTCCAAGTTTCGCAGCGCCATCTCACATTTTATAGCCAATTAAACGAGTAGTTAACAATGCTCCATTTGTCTTAATAAACTGCGTAAAACGAGAAGAGGCGATAACCTTCGGATAAGCTCATGACTGCAAACAATGCAGTCTGTGTTGCAGTTTGACTGTCGACTGCAAAAATTGTCATATACTTTAGCCCGTGGACTAAAAAAGTAAGTAAGTTCATATGAGTCTGTGGCCAACTCTGGTGACGGAGTTTTTAGGCCGCCTTAAGGGTGCATTTACACGGTGCGATACGATTTAGCATCGCACGTTAATTTTCCCGTGTGAACGCTCATCGTATGCGATTTTACTAAGACAAATCGCATACGATGAGCGTTCACACGGGAAATTTGACGTGCGATGCTAAATCATATCGCACCGTGTAAATGCACCTTAAGGCCTCCGTCATGGCTTGACGACTTAAATAGCCGGGACCGACAATTTAACGTGCCCTCCGAAGCACGGAAGCGCTCAGATGAAAACGCCACTGGCGGTCACCCATCCACTTACAGACCGTTTCGAACGTTGCTTAACTTCGACGATCTATCAAGAACGACTAAGCAAGCACGACCACGAGCGCTTCAGCAAGCACGACCACGAGCGCTTCCCCGTGGATGATTAGGCGAACTGTGAGCGGCTAACTGTTTGCCTCCGCCTTCCTATATGGAGTGTCCGAACAGCGCGTACTGTACGCAGTTTGCGACGTTTCGCTTGCCGACTCAGTCAGTGGATGAGTGGGTGGCTCATTGCAGTTCGCCTACTACGCTCGTTCAGTCAGTTGACAACAATCAACCGCTCACAGTTCGCCTAATCAGTACACAACGTCAGAAAGCAATCCATTTTTTTTTATAACGTCAGCAAATCCATTATGGATACCCGACCGCCGTGGAGACAGCGGAAGGGTTAAATCGGACTCTCACCGACTAAAAACTGACGCGTGGCCTGCCTCCATGCATGTCAAGGGGCTCCGGGACCTCCTACGGAACACTGGTGCCCCTCTCGCATTTTGCCTAAGCACTGTCCCGGGAATGACACCCACAGCCAGGCCCGGCACCCTCGCGCCAGAAAGCAACCTATGCCCACTTAAATAACAGCACGTTGTAAAGTCTTGACCAGGACTTTTGTCGTCCTCTCCACTCTACATGGAAACATTTTAGACCTTTACTTCTATATACTACGGCGATGGGCTTGCAACCTGTCACGTATGGAATACAAACTTCTGCAAGATGTGGGCATGTATCAAATATAAATTTGTTCATGCTTCTGACTACCCCCTTAGACATCTTCAAAGGATCTGGAATATAAAAAGATCTGAGAGAATGTCTACCGCGCCTTGGGGATTTTACATCTATATACTAGGTGATTTGTACCTACAAGAGGTAACAAAAGTATCTTAAACTCCAAGTGTTGTGAGAATGGCTCTGCCTTGAAGATTAATTCAAGCAATTGATCAGACTAAATTGAAACAATATGCAAACACAAACGTTGGGTCGTGCGATTGACCCGTGCGCCCACGCACCAATTGATATCGATTTATCGTATTGTGATCGAAAACACGTCTACAAGTAGTTTGCAAAATATAATTTAAGCTGAGGAACTCCCGTGTATAATAACTCGAAAGTTTTGAAAATAAATATTTTTCCGTGGCCCTTGCAATAAACAAATTGAGACGCTGAAGGTTGCGGGTTCGATCCCCGCCGCGGGATAAATGTGTTTGTATGATCTGCAAATATTTATCTCGGGTTTGGGTGTTTCTATGTATAATAATGTATTTACCTACAAACAAAAAGTATTTAAGTTTAGTTTATATATTAGTTGTGTTCCCATAGTAGCTATGCTGAGTTTGGGGTTAGATGGCGCTGTGTGAAATTGTCCAGCATTATTTATTATTTATTGGATGGGTGACCGCCAGTGGCATTATCATCTGAGCGCTTCCGTGCTTCGGAGGGCACGTTAAATTGTCGGTCCCGGCTATTTAAGTCGTTAAGCCATGACGGAGGCCTTAAGGAGGCCTAAAAACTCCGTCACCAGAGTTGGCCACTGACTCATACGAACTTACTTTTTATTTATTATTTATTTAAAATTTTATTGAAAAAAACACAGGTATTATATCATGATTGTATTCTTAGCGCGCGACATACATTTTTTAAGATTAACTTTTTCGCATTATTAATGATTATTTATTGAAAATAGCCTAAGAGTAAATAGAGGCATGCCAACTACTATTTCTCTATCAAAATTGATAAAGAACATTTTCATCGTAATTATAATGAAAACAAAAGCAACTAAAGGGTGTAAAAGAAATAAAAACAGAACAATAGAAAGAAAGAGTTAAAAGCCTGTATTTTGCCCGACGTTCAATTAAATACGAGGACTATGTTTATGCAAATTATACAGACCAACGTAAAACTGCCGGAGTATTCTTGGGTGTTTCACGTGTAATACACGAGTTGCTATACACCTGAAGAAATCAATTAATATCAATGTGAATAACTTCTCTGAGGGTGAAAGCCCGCTTGAGACGAAGAAGGTAGTGGGTTCGATCCCCGCGGCGGGACCAATGTTTGTATGATGTACAAATATTTCTCTCGGGTCTGGGTGTTTCTATGTATTTAGAAACAAAAAGTATTTGAGTAGTATATCAGTTACCTGGTTCCCATAAGCAAAGCTTGCCTTTGCTTAGCTTGGGGCTAGATGATGCTCTGTGAAATGTCCAGCATTATATAATTTTTTAACCTATTTATCAACATAAAACGATTAAATAACTAAACTTTACTCCTTACACAAATAGATTGCGAGTGAAAATGTGCAAGCACACCGAAGCAGCACCATTTTGAGAAAATGATCGCAAATTCCCGCACCATTAAGCGGCACCATACCTAGCCCGTGATAAACAGCAGCGAACGGTTGCCCAAACTAACGGTTATGGCTTAACGACTCTTGACTAGGGACACTTGGTTAGGTACATCTAGCATGTCTTTAAAACTGTCTACAGGATAATGAATACAATAGGGTATTTTATACCATGTAAGAAAACACATAAAAATGCATGTATACCATAGGTTTCGTTACAAGTAAACGATAAATGTCGATATTTTGGGTTCCAATGTTACGTCACTCAGTTATGAACTAGGCGTCTTACCATAAAACGTGACATAAAGTTATTCCACCGAATAAATCAAGAATAACTATACATTTTGACAGTTTACACTACGGAATAACTTTAGTCACGTTTTATGGTAAGACGCAAAGAGTTTATCTTTTACAGTCGTATTGTTCACAAACCATATGACGTCACAAACCTAAACAGCATGGCGGCTCGCATTTTCGCGCGACAACTAAAAATAAATTAAAATGCATTTTACGGTTTTAAAAAAAATAATAAAAATTCTACTGGTTTATTATGATCTCAGGATTGATTTAAATAGTTTTCAAAAAGTGTAAAATAGCCTATTATTGTATAATTTCCAGAGTGTACATTCTCAGGCCTTCAAGAATAAGATGAAGAAGAGATGTCTAAAGTAGTCGCTAGTTCTATCTACTACCGAGTACCTATCTATCTATCTATCTACGACCCAAGACCTGAAAAACGTACAAAAACACATTTAATACAAAGATCACGACATGATATTTTCCTGACCCTCAAAATGGTGGCGACACCGACAAAAATTATGTAGACAATATCGTTATTATAAAGCTTAGTGCACACAGTCACAAGCCTCCCTTTACGGCGGTTAAGTTCCGTCTGGGTACGTTACTTGTACTTATACGGAATAACTAGAAGCTATTTTTAACTGGATTACTGTTTTAAAAGGTTTAAATCGTGTTGGGGTTGGCTTTTGACCGTGGGTTCAAATCCGTATAAATTTTTTATTATTATTTGTTTTTGAAAATGAATAAACTTTTTATTGTGAGAAAAAATTAACTATCACGACACGAAGAAACAGTAACTAGGTGGTGATCATAAATATTGTATGAGCTGAGCTATCATACAAAATACCAGTTAGTAGTCACCACTGGTGATGGAGTTTTCAGGCCCAACAATGGCAGGTTTAACCTGATCGCACACTTCTCCGCGCCGTACGCGCCGCAGTAATTTTTCTATACAAAAAATGCTAATGACAGGAAATTCGGCTCAATTCCTGACGTCAGCATTTTTTCTATTGAATTGACAGTTCACGGACGGACGCGCTCAGTTGATCACCAATAATGGTCATCCATCTACTTGGACCGTACCGAACGTTGCTTCGTTGCCATTATAATGTTAAACCTAAAATGAAAGATCCCTACTACCATATTCCAATAAAACTTAATTTTCTTTTCAATATTTCTCAGTTTCGTTTTAACCAACCATTTCTCTATTCCCAGACAATAGCAACTTCCTAAACCACTTGGAGAACCATCAGAATCGTCTGACGACCCTCGCGGCGGTAATAATCGCAGGCACTATAAACCGGTTGTAATACCGTTTCGTGTGCACTCGCCTTTACTTGTTGGTTTTTGATAGTATTTTACAAGGATTCCCAATTAAGCTTAGTGTTGATAAAAGTGACAAATCGAAAAATATTTGTAGCTCTCATTATTCAAAGTGATGAGGACTTGGTGAGACTTGGTGGGGAGGACTTGGTGAAATATACAATAAAAAAAAGTAAGTTCGTATGATTCAGTGGCCAACTCTACGTAGTTTTAGGCCACCTTAAGGCCTTCGTCATGGCTTAACGACTTAAATAGCCGGGACCGACAATTTAACGTGCCCTCCGAAGCACGGAAGCGCTCAGATGAAAATGCCACTGGCG
This sequence comes from Epirrhoe alternata, assembly GCA_963565295.1. Classification (NCBI taxonomy): domain Eukaryota; kingdom Metazoa; phylum Arthropoda; class Insecta; order Lepidoptera; family Geometridae; genus Epirrhoe; species Epirrhoe alternata. Next base: position 790,705 of record OY751381.1, on the reverse strand, counting down.
GTCACCCATCCACTTACAGACCGTTTCGAACGTTGCTTAACTTCGACGATCTATCAAGAACGACTAAGCAAGCACGACCATGAGCGCTTCCAATATACAATAGCTGTTACTACAAAAATTTGGCGGTATGTGTATTTGTTTGTAAATACACTCTGATTGGATTTGAATATTGATTACAATGAAAGTAGTGTGAAAAAGTACTCAAAGTATTACCGAATTATCCCGGATATCAGGGGCGCAAGTCTTTATAGTGTTTAAGTCAGTAGTAAACTTCAATGACGGAGTTTTAAGGCTGCTTGAAGTCCTAAATAAAGGATATATATAGGTCTTTAAGTCCCCTGGCACCATATTGGAGTCTCAACAAGAGCCGCATTTAAACCTTTTTCTTTAATTTTCAATAAGTATATCAATTCTCTCTCCAGGTGCCTTTGGTAAACAAAACGCTAAAAAACCGAGTGCACGCCATAAAACAATGCAACAGCTGGTTTGGATGCGGCAAATACTGTTGCAGTTATGGTAAAAGTATTGAGGTAGGCGTTTTGGAGGAGGTATTAAAAAATATTATGTTACGTTTTAGGGTGGTTGCACAGTCCCGCCGAGCCGAACGCGCCGAACTGTCAATTCAATCGAGAAAATGCTGGTGACGTCAGAAGCGAGCCGCATTTTCTAACGTCATCAGCGACAAGACGCGGACAAGAGTGCGATCAGGTTTTATGAACTTGGTACACTCGTATTAGTAGGCGACGATTGCTAGGCTAGGGCTAATGCGCGTTCATTTCTCGCGGCGGGACGAAATATGTTTTAACGCTGCAAATATTTGTTGTTTTGTAGATCTCTTGCATTTTACTTAGCAAACATTAACTCTTAAGTCATAAATGAAACATCATGATAGCTAGTCTGAAGAAAATAATGTTTTCACACCAAGCGCTCGAAAGCTTACGTTTTTCGTCTAACAGTCTTAAGACAAAATAAGTCATTACTCCCTCCTAAAAAACAAAATGTTAAATTGAATAAAGTTGTATGGAATATCATTTCTCCCTGTTAACATTAACATTTCTATTAAAATTAAATAGAAGTTTATAAACAGTAATGAAAAGTAATGTACAAAACATGAGTCTTGTCTACCTGTATATTATGTTTGATTTCTAGCCACATCCAATTTATTTCGCACATCCCAAAGATACTGACCATTGCCGTCTCGTTACCATACCAGGCTCTAATTCAACTTACAATGGTATGCTCTTTTTGTGCAGTTAGCTTTATTCTATGCAAATCTGTATGGGTAATTGACGTGTGGTTTGTTTTTTTAATGTTCTTTGTAACCGATTGCGCAGTTTGCGAATGCCAATTATTTAGAACAGGACACATGGGGTCTTGTTAACAGTTTTGATGAGCAGTGACTTTTAAAATACATGCAGGAAGATAAGCATGTTTTTAAGAGTAAAGCGGGTATCACACACTGTATTCAGGGCCAGGTAGTGAAGGAGCAAGGCTTGCCGGGACCGTCCGGTCGCCCTAGTTAGGGACTCTAACTCTTATTACACCACTCCTGGTTAGGGTAAGGGATCCTGAATACCGTGTAGTGTGATACCCGCTTATGATCAACCTCTGGTGATGGCCTCTATCATAATTTATTATTATTTTTATTTTCGGCCAGGAACTCTATCCTCCTTCCACTTTGTTGGTTGTAGGCCAAGCTTTCGAGATAGAAGCTTATCCCACCATCTCAGTCTGGGTTTGCCTTTATCTATCATGGCTTAATGACATCTGTGGCGCAGTGGGTGAAAGCCCGCTTGCGCAGAAGGTTGCGGGTTCGATCCCCGCCGCGGGATAAATGTTTTTATGATGTATAAATATTTATCTCGGGTGTTTCTATGTATAATATGTATGTATTTACAAACAAAAAAGTATATAAGTAGTATAACAGTTATCTGGTTGCCATAGTACAAGCTTTGCTTAGTTTGGGGCTGGATGATGCTGTGTGAAATATCCAGCATTATTCATTTATTCGTTCATGGAGCGTTTCCGAGCTAACGCACACAATGCACACATGTTCATCTACACCATAACACACAATTAAAACCAAACCGCCTTCGTGAGAGAACAACTGTAACAGATCGTATTCCAGTACAGCCTGAGGTTGAACGATAAGTAATAGAAGCGATAACTTAGACAAAACTTATCTGCGCGCTTGATTTGTTATTCTGCAGTTATTGTTTCCTGATTATCAGAATGAGTAATTGTGGTGTTGGTGTATGACCGAAATAGAAGTGCTCGTGGAGAAGAGTTTCTCGCATGCGAGCGGCGATTTCTTCTAGATAATAATATGGTCGCCTAGTGTAAACAAATGAAAGAAATGCTTCGAGCCTCTGTAGTTGTTCTTGATAAGATCGTAGCATTTGTGTGGTCACAAAGTGGAGTGCGCTGAGCGCTTCCGTGCTTCGGAAGGCACGTCAAACTGTCCTTCTCGGCTTGTCGTTGAATCATGAGGAGGCCAAAGCTGTGGCCGAATAAAATATGGAAAATAAAATTATCAGAATATTCTCTGTTTAGTTACCCTTTTGTAGTTACTATTATAAGTATATATCACAGTAGTATTTGGTCTTGAATAATGAATTAAGCTATCGATGACCAAAATTTCAGTTTATTAATTTTTTATTATGATTCCAACACCATTAATGTCCAATTAATTTCACTTGCATATTCATTAAAATCTGGATTATTTTAAAGATTTCTGCAAATATCAGTTTAAAATGAGTTCATTTTGCAGAAGAGAAAACTTTTGTTGTAAACTAAATGGATATTTGATGACTTAATTGAATTTTACTGAATTATATATTAAAGTTTAAAACAGATTATGATTAACCCATGTATTACATGCGTTTCTCGACCTCGAACGAGTACGCGTTACAGGCAGACCACCATCCAGATGGGTCAATGATATTGAGAGGATATGGGCAAGACCTGGATGAGATATGGCATATAATAGAGGATGCCTAAGTCCAGCAATAGGCGGAAACGGGCACATAATTTTGATGATGATGATGATGATGGTTACAGGAGTCTAGATATGAATAGATTTCAACTGTCTTTGTAGCTATAAATACTGAATTGAAGACAAAACTATGATCTAAAAAGTACTGCTTCCGCATACGAAATCTAAAACCAACCCCAATTTTTTATATTATTTACAAAATAATGACGCAAACACTGCAGCGTCCCGTTGATTATATATATACAGGGTGTAAAAAGACATCTACCGAAGCCGAAAGGGGTAGGTACAGCATCCCAACACACAACCAAATCCAAAAGGATTTTCCGAAAAAATCATTATATCCGGAGAAAACAGCGTTCGAGAGCGTATGTTCTGGGCGCGTTTTTTTACGTAGATTGCTGGATTTTGAGTTTTAATTGTTTTTTTCTTTTTTATATGAAACTAGCTGACCCGCGCAACTTCGTCTGCGCATTATTGAACAAAGTAGAGGAGTTTTGAGTGAATCGAGAGTAGGTATATACAAAATATAAAACTCCGTCGCTTGTTATACCTATTAATAATATTTTTTTTATATTTATGTTTCTCTCAAGAATCCCATAAAAGATAGAGGTAGGGAAAATCTTACCCAGATCTTGCAATGCTAAGAACAAAACGAATACGGTAAATTGGTATAGAATCGCTGAAGCGAGCGGCAATTTCTTTGAAGAAATTGTCTCGAAACGTATTTTTTTTTTGAATAGCAATTATTGTATGGTTTTGAATTTCGAAATAAAACGATTAACTAATATTACCTACCAGCGACTTCGTCAGCAATATAAAAATATCGAAATCTCTAAGCAAAAATCTCCATTAACTTTTCAAAACTCAAAATCAAAGAAAATTATACTCGATCGTATCTCGATCTCCGCTATAGTAGAAACGCCACCTAGGAGAAAAGGTATAAAGTAATTTTGACGTCGGTGATATAGATGGCGTTCTAACTATAGCCAAGGAAAAAATATTTTAATATCAAAAAATCATAATTTCGGAGTTCGGATATATTGATGGGTGGGAATACACATGTTACATGTTTATCATTAAAATTAAAATAATTTATTATGCAAAATACAAAAAAAAGTAAAAAAAATCTAGAGTGCAAAAAGTGGCTGGCGGCGGTCACCCATCCTTTTTATGACCGCGCCCAGGGTTGCTTAACTTTTTTCCCCATACAAACTTCCAACCCTTATTTTCCCGCCCCCTTATGGTAATTGACAAAAAAAAGTATCCTATGTCCGTCTCCTGGCTCTTAGCTACCTCCCTATCAATTTTCAGCCAAATCTGTTCTGCCGTTCTTGAGTTATAAGTGGTGTAACTAACACGACTTTCTTTTATATATATAGATTATTAGGTAGATATGGTCTTATTATGTCGTACTAGTAGTAAATAACCGAAAATAACATAGCATGACGAAGCCTTTTGCGTTTTTTTTTCGCTGAATATGTTTAGAATCATGGTCTGATTGCAACCCCTAAATTTTCGGTAGCAGTCTTTTTACACCCTGTATACAGGATGTAAAAAGACGTCTACCGAAGCCAAAAGGGGTAGATACAGCATCCCAACACACAACCAATTCTAAAAGGATTCTCCGAAAAAATCATTATATCCGGAGAAAACAGCGTTTGAAGATTACTATTTGCGTATATTCTGGGTGCGTTGTTTTACGCAGACTGGTGGATTTTTAATTTAACTTACTGTTTTTTTCTTTTATAAATGAAATTATGAGGTAGGTATGGTCTTATTATGTTGTACTAGTAGTAAATAACCGAAAATAACATAAAATGACTAAGCTAAGGCAAAAAAAAGAATGTGTTTTTTATTCGCTAAATATGTTTAGAATCATGGTCTGATTGCAACCCCTCAGTTTTCGGTAGTTGTCTTTTTACATCCTGTATAGGTTTCATACTGACTGGCGCTGTATATAGGTAAAAATCTATATTTTTTTTAACGAGTCAGATTATCACAGGATCGTGGTGGATGTCAAAAGCTTAGGGAGGCCTATGCCCAGCAATGAGTGAAGTCAGGCTGTGAACGTTGTTTTTTCCATAAACAATGATGTGATGAACCGTGAGAAAGCATCCTTATCACCTTGATAGGGATGCAACGAAGGTTATCTGGAAGACGCAGTGTCGAAGCTATCTTATCTCGCGCCCTGTCAAATCTCTTATCAAGTACAAGCTAGGCTATAAGACTAGCGGGAAGATTATTTTTGCGTTTATTATAAATTCTTCGAACTATAGAACTAACTAGCTTCTATCAGAAATTTAAGAACTTAGCAATAGTATTGTGCATCGGCAAGTTAATAACCTTAGAATTTTTTTATGGAAGATTAGATGTCCGTCGCGGTGTTACCCGCGTTCTCTCGGCAAAACTTCACTTTCCCGGGATAAAATATGGCCTATGTTCATCAGGGATAGTGTAGGATTCTAATAGGCAAATAATTTTTCAAATCGGTCCAGTAGTTTCGGAGCCTATTCAATTCAAATAAACAAACGAATCTTTTCTCTTTATAATATTAGTTTAGGTGAAGAATGGACAAAAACAATAGTATGTAGCACTTAGAAGACAGCTAAGCCCCAAACCTCAGCCCTGGTTCTTCCTTCATGTTATTGGTCGCGAAGTACCTACCAGGTACTCCTCATGAAATACCATTATGGTATTTGGTATCCATTATGGTATTTCATACCTTAACTGATACCAGCAGTCCTATTGAATCAAGGCTTTTTGGCTCTGATCGCCAATTTTAAAGCCACACAGAATTATATTGTAAGTTTGTCTATTATACACGATAGTAGTCTGGTATCGTTGTCTTTATATCTATTAAACATTTTAGGTAATCAGTACCCATAAATCTTATCAAACTATGCACAGAATCATTAATCATTAATCGTTTTTCAATATTACCGTAACAGCAGTTTTAAAGGAAATGTCTTTCATTCAAGCTTCTTCTTCTTCTTTCGTGTCAGTGGTACATTGATTTAGATGTGGGTTGAGTAGAACCCCGCTACCATCACTCCAGCGTCCGTGGCGTCAATGAGGTCCTTCCTTGTGCAGGTGGTAGGGCACAAAGGGCAAACGATCAGGTGGGACATCGTTTGGATAGGGACCCCGCAGTCACAATTCAAGCTTGTAACCACAGAACACTCTAGAATTTTCTAGATCTGACATAATATTTGTTTCTTTCATTCTCTTTGTACTCTTTGTACCCACTATTTATTTTGCACATCTCTCTAGCCTCAAAGGTTTGCTAGAAGAAAACTGTTTGTAGAGTTAAACTCGCCTTTGTCATGTCCTTTATTTATTATTGTTATCGTCTGTGTGTTTATTTGTACAATAAAGAATTAAGAATTGTTTACCATGCCTCTAGAATACAGCGTGATCTGGTTTTCCCTACAACTAGTTATGCGGTCATCCATTTTAACGTCTCAAGATCAACTAACAAACAGACAAGATGAAGGGTGCCCTATGATAATGTAGCTGGAATCCAAGTTACGCTCAGAATCACGATAAACCCCTTTAATGTAGTTTAACTCCATTTTCTTCGCTGTCAAGTGCTATTAAAACTTTAAGCTCTCGGACTAGGATAGTGTAGGAGCTACTCTCTTTTACGACGAGATTCATTGAGAGTAAATAGAGATGATTAAGGTTTGTGATTTAAGTGATAGTTGAGTTTTTGTGGAGCGTAAATAAATGTTTATTCAGTAAAATTTAAGAAGAAATGGTAACAGTTGTCAATAAAATCAAAACCGATAAACATTAGCTTACCTATAAAAACTTTTCGATTGTGACGATTAGGGTTCTGTGGCCGAGCGGTAAGGCACTCCGGCTTTAGGAGGATCGTTTGATCGTTGCAGGTTCGAATCCCGTCGGAATCGAAAATTTTGATGGACTTTTCATTTCTGAATAAAATACCTAAGTGTGGTTTATCACTTTAAATTACAAAAAAAGTCTTGCTTTGTCTGAAATATGTATTGAATCTACAGTACATGTTTTAGACAACTATTTAGTATTATTACCTATTATTTGGTGATATTAGGTGACTAATGAACATACCTAACACCGTAAGTACCTATAAATATTAATACTATGACGGAAAACTGTCGTGGTATTGCATTACAAGTGGACATATACTTCACATAATAACAGTTTCAAATGATTCAATTTGATTTGATTTGAAAGTGGAAATAGCTTTTAGGTCATCGGTAAATAGTGTGACCACTAGCGACAAATTGCGGATGCGGTAGGTTGAGAAAACTAAAGTTAGTTGCGCTACCGCACAGAGATGGCGCCACTACATCGCAAATTGAAATAATGGCCTGAATAAGTTTTTTGAAACAGAGTGAATATGCAACGAGAATATTTAATTAACATCGGAATAAATTACAGGTACTAGAATACTCTATGGAATGGATGGCAAAGTAACCACGAGGCATCTTGCTATGCCATAAAAAAACTGCTTTCAATTGAGACACGTGATTCTTGACATTTGATTCGTTTGGTTGTTTTAATCATAAATATGTAGAAATTGTTTATACTTATCTACTTATACTTATATACTTATCTACACTAATATTGTTAAGAGGAAAGATTTGTTTGTTTGTTTGTTTGAATTGAATAGGCTCCAAAACTACTGGACCGATTTGAAAAATTCTTTCACTAATAGAATCCTGCATTATCCTTGAACATAGGCTACATTTTATCCCGGGAAAGTGAAGTTTTTCCGAGGGACCGCGGGTAACACCGCGACGGACAGCTAGTAGGTACTATATACTTATGTAGAGATCATTAGAAAATTTTGGGGTAATCTTTGCCCAACAGGACAGCATGGTTCATAAAAAATCTTATGTAGTTTGTATTATACAGTTTTACAAAATTTTACCACTTTTGGTTCCTTATCTCTGCAGAACAACAGAATCTCAGTGTTTCGCAATAGTGCAATCTCAAGGTGTTCCAATATAATAGTGTTCATAACCCCGGTTCATTTGTCACGCGGCTCCGACTGCCGCGTTAATAACCTGCCTCATGGCACGTCGCCAGGGCAAGCTTTTCAAAGGTTCCGTTCAAGGCAGGAGATGCAGCAGAAGTATTTTTCTGCGCCTCGCAATGTTATCAGTATATCAGTGGTGACTCTCAGCCTTTGTCGAGATTACTGCGATCACGATGATGAATAAAAACATCGTGAGGAAACCAGCATAGCGTGGAGCCTAATAACTTCGAAAACATATTGTATCAACTGCACGAAGCAGTGCACTTGCTTATAAACCTTTCACCACCCTGGTTCGAAAGAACTTGTGATACGACTCACGACAAGAAGACTGTGATCACGAAAAAAGTTGGTAAACTCCTGATGTTTCGCGATCAATACCGTGAAAATGGTTTGGACATAGCTTTCTCATAAAATTATTCTTCAACATCCTTTTAAGAATGAGTGGAGCAGCCTTTTTTTTCATACATTGTCGATCCACCCTAGTACTCGCCTCATCCAAGGTCAACCCATCTGGTCCACTTAACCTTGAGGCCTTTCGGCCAAGCCAACTTTGCTTGTTCCTTTAACTTGTACCACTACAAGTAGCAATGAGGAACCTATGCGCGCAATGTACTGCATAGGAACCACCGCCTAATTTCAATTCAAAGCCTGGCTCTATAAATTGATTTTATTTATGCTGCTATCTTTAGTACATTAGCCAGCTGTAATAGCTTAGCTAAGCTATTTGTCTTTACAAACAATTTGATAATATTTGTGTTTGCCAAGTATACAGTATCTATCAAAATTAGTGCTTCTAAATTAAGTTCTCTAAATTAATACAAGCAATGCTCATAGAATAGTTCAAGAAATAAATTAATGTAAAGATATTTAAAAGTAGGATTGTTAATTCTGTGAGATTTTATTTCTTCTCAAATGTAATAATTTTGTAGTTCAACGAAAAGAACATTTAAACGCAATGACTTTAATAGTGTTTGATTAGCTTTTCAATCACGAAAAGACTATGACAATCATATATTTGGTGTTGGATTGTTTAAATTTGATACTTGTTTAAAAGGACCTGGTTTTTAGACCCTAAAAAACAAAATGTAATTCGGCATTCACAATCTTTGTTAAAAAAAGTCGGATTGTTCATTCTGTGAGATTTTGTTTCTATTAATAATTGTAGGTCAACGAAAAGAACATTTAAACGTAAAAAAACTAATTTATTAGTATTTGATTAGCTTTTCAACCACGAAAAGACAATGACAATCATACATTTGGTGTTAATTGTTCAAATTTGAGTTTTGTTTGGAAGGACCTTGTTTTCAGACCCTAAAAACCAAAATGGTAATTCGGCATTTACAATCTTTGTTATCTAATACTCAAGATTTTGAGGATCCAGTTCAAATCCATAGGGTCATCTAAACTTAATGTAAGTAACCATGCACCAGCAAACTTGAAGCCATAACGCATAAACTCCACTAATCCCGAGATAATGAGCCCGTCCACTTCATTCCTGGTCTCCTAATGGGCTATAAACAGTGCTAGGAAGAAACCTCTCCTAGAATGCTCCAGGATTATGGTCACTGGATGTGGCTCTAATGCAGTGAGCAGTTAGTTCATTGCTATTGAGCAAATAGTGAGATAGCATGTCATTGACATTGGTAGGCTTTGAATATGGATAATTGCTAAAAGATTGCTGATTTATTTTAGTCATGTGGGATAGTCGACAATCTTAAGGGCGTCAGAATCTAAGCATCGATGGATTTTTTGTATCGGGAATTTTACATGTACTCTCACGAATGGTGGTGAAAAAACGCGTTAGGATTTGGTGTCTTCCTGCAGACGGAATTGACTCGTGTCTGATTAAGGGTGATCGCACAGCCCAGCTGTCAATTCAATAGAGAAAATGCTACTGACGTCAGAAGCGAGCCGCATTTTGTGACGTCATCACCATTTTTTGTATAGAAAACGGCGGACGCCTGCGGACAAGTGTGGGATCAGGTTTAAGTCTAAGCTACTGATTGAAACACAAACATACAGTAGAATAAGTCTAGTCGTAAGACTATCCATTTAGTGAACATCCATGGCAATCCCATAAAGTAAGTTTTCGGGATAATCCAACAAATTTAACGCTTGTTTCATTACCCTTGGACGCAATGCGATGATAGTTTAACTTACATCGTTATGATTCCTGCGGGAATTATGTATGAATAACTGGGGGAAGTTTTTGGCCTTCCAGGATTTTCTGTAATTGCTGTGGGACTATGATCCGCGGATTATGGTGGTTGTAAAACTGAATTTAGAGCACAGACAGCTAGTGTTATAATGAACTGTTTGTAATGTGCTTTCTCAAATGAAAATAGTACCTACGGGATCGGGGAACTTGTATTGGACGGTGGTTTGTATCTTTTTGACGTCTGCGATGCATTTGGCAAAAGCCCGCAAGAGACGCAAGATTAGCAGGTTCGATTCTCGCGTCAGGGCAATGTTAGGTATGGTCTGCAAATATTTGTCTCCGTTTTGGGTGTGTTTTGAGTTTGAATAAAATTAAATTCTGAGTATTATAAACTGCAATTGAATTTACAAAATTCATAGATTAAAATTGCTTTTTCAATTACTAGACGACATGCCAGCAAAACCTTTAAACCCTGGAATAAGTAACAAAACCAATCGCATTATGTCACGGAGATATATAAAGTGGGATCAAGATTAAGGCTACTTTGCCTGCAACTTATTTATCTAACCCTGGTCTATGTGGAACTAACTGGGTTATTTTGATATTAGTTTCGGGTCTAAGTGTTTTCTATGTATTTTTACTTTTTCTATATCAGTCATCATCATCATCATCAGACGATCTTGTAAAGGTTGCTAGGAGCCGTTGGGTGCAGGCTGCACAAGATCGATCTCTGTGGGAATCGATGGGGGAGGCCTATGTTCAACAGTGGACGCTAGATGGCTGAGATGATGATGATGCACCTAGTCTGTAATCGTTTAGTAAAAAAAACTACCTGCATCGTTTGTCCCGCCACAAGAATCAAACTCGTCAAGAATGAGATACTCTACGGGCCGCAAGTAATTTCGTAAAAGAAACCCCTGATTTCATTTCATTAGAAAGCGGTCGTGAGCTCCGCAGCACTCAAATGAAGTTAGCACCGACCAGGTAATGGGCTATAAACGGGATCGAACGAGTGCGCTGATCCCGGGCCATCGCGGGATCACGGGATTCTGGGATATAGGTACAGTTGCCTGCTAGATGTAAAATTCAAAAATTTTTATATAACGTTGAAATTAGACTGTTGAATTTATTGTAAATGAAATGGATGTAATATTATATACCACTATTTTTTAATTACCAAAAAAATTTTAAACATGGTCTCGGTGTCTGTTACTGGTCACATTTCTGTAAATAAAACTAAAAAAAAGGGAAAAAAATTATAACCTCAAAAGGAGACAAGACGAGTCAGACATGGATTTATGATAGCTACTGCGGGTTTACTGACTGGAGATGATACGAGAGCATAGTTTGAATGAGAGTATGTTCGCGATTGTTGTCTATAATACTTATTTGTACAGTTTTCATAAAATTTTATTCGGTTTTGGTTGACTACAATCCTCGATTCAAAATTTTTGATAAGCTCATATTATCGGTTAAGCACCGGTAAGCGCCATCTACACGTTTCACTAATGAACTCATGCTCATTGTCCGAAGTTACATTCAGAATCAAATCCCGTCAGAATCCAAAATTTTGATAATACTTTTCATTTCTTAGTATAGTCATCTTCTATCTAAATTATAGTTCGCGCGAATAGTTTGGCAAATAGATCGGCGTAGAGTGGCCGTAATGTTTTATAAATTTTAGTCAATCAATACGTTTTAAAATTTTGTTAAGTTTCAAAGTTAAAGTCTAAAAAAATTAAATACTTTGTAAAACTGAGGCTGACTGTCCCGTGCAGCTACCGTGCAAAATTACGAGTGTTGTTTTGATTTTGGGCTTATGGTAACCCTTACAGACAAATGCTTGTATATTTGTGTACTATCAGATTTCCTCGCGTGTGTGTATGTATTGTATAGTGTTCACATTACTATAATATTTGTAACACCGACAAAATAGATTTAAAAATTTTATTTGAAGAAATAACGTCCCAATAAGACGTTTTCGATTCCAGCGTCACAGATCCTAATGTAAAAGTTGGGAATGAGAAGTTGGAGATAGTCGATCGATATGTTTATCTTGGACATATTTTATCTTTTGGCAAAGAACATAAAAATAAGGAGATCACTAGAAGAATTCAGCTAGGATGGGCAGCATTTGGGAAGTTGGACGACGTTCTTAAGTCCGCTAAGATACCACAAAGTCTGAAGACCCGCCTTTACAACCAGTGTGTACTGCCTACCATGACCTACGGTGCCGAGACGTGGACGCTTACACATGAGGCTGTGTACCGAATGCGAGTAGCACAGAGGGCCATGGAGCGTGCCATGCTCGGTATCAGGCTTATAGACCGTGTTCCCAACGTCGAGATCCGAAGTCGAACAAAGGTCAAAGACGTAGGGAATCGTATCGCGGAACTAAAATGGAGTTGGGCAGGACACCTGGCCAGGCGAGGTGACGACAGGTGGAGTCAAGCGATAACTGAATGGCGTCCAAGAGCCGGTTATAAAAACGTTGGTCGTCCGGCAGCGAGATGGGCAGACGATTTGGTATCCGTTGCGGGCCGCACCTGGATGAGGTTAGCACGAGACCGTAAAAAGTGGCATATAGAAAGAGAGGCCTATACCCAGCAGTGGGCAAAGTCAGGTTGTGGATGATGATGATGAAGACGTTTTCGAGTCATCACTTTCCGCGCGCTAGTAATATTATCAATTTTTGAAGTGAAATCTTCTTTAGGCGCGTTGGGCATTTTTGAGATTGGTAAAAACCATCGAACTCGTTACCGACACCATTACTCAAATTTTTTTTTGACAAAGATCAAGGAACTTCTTCTTAATTTCGTCAAAAATTTTATCAGCATGGCGGTTAGTGTTTATGAGTGAGACAACCGCGAGTTCAAGTCCCAGTAGGACAGTAACTTTTTGCACGTTCTTTTTTGTATTAGTGTTTTTTTTGAAGTTTAGAACCGTTACCGACACCTCGTTCAAGTTTTCACTTCTGTCGGCACTCTCGGAGTTCCACTGTTTTTTTTAAAATGGTCTTGTGATACAAAAAGCTGCAGAAAAACTCGTAAAGTGCGGATGTCTCAGACTAAAGCAAATTAGTCAAGTACTAGCGCCAGTAACTAGCATAATTCAATTAAAACGATACTCGGCTAAGATGGTAAGATAAGATAATTAAGTTAAAGTTGATTTTAACCGCTGGCAATTCACGATGGCTAAGTTTTTGTTTAATTGTTTAAACTATTTAAGTGAGACTGAAAATTTAAGATAAATTTGAATTGCTCATTTCGTCAGACCAAAACTTTGAGCAGTAGGTACATACTTAGGTACCTCAATTTATTTAATCTTAGATTTTATAGATTTTTTATGTTAATTATTAACTTCAAAATACATACCTTCCTTTTTTGCATAAAATTATAAAAATGCTGGACATTTCACACAGCAACATCTAGCCCCAAACTAAGCAAAGCTTGTACTATGGGAACTAAATAACTGATATACTACTTTTATACTTTTTGTTTGTAAATATATAAATATTATACATAGAAACACCCAGACCCGAGATAAATATTTGCAGATCATACAAACATTTATCCCGCCGCAGGGATCGAACCCGCAACCTTCTGCGTCCCAAGCAGGCTTACACCCACTGCGCCACACAGGTCGTTAAAATTAAAAATGATTTTAATAATAAGGACGGGTTAGCCCACTTTTTCTCTAGGATCGCCTAGGGAAAAAGTGGGCTAACCCGTCAAGTAATACAAGGATAAGTAGGTAAATTGTACGAAATAGGTAAATTTTCACGCTATACAGGGTGGCTAAAAGAATAACGGAGCAGCCTGTGCCGGAATTATAAAGTCCGAACTTGAGCGAGTGCAGCGCCACATGGCACTGGGGTGAATTAAAACAATTCAGAAATAGTGAGGGGCTGGCTAGTCTTGAATAACATTTTGAAAAATGTTAGAAAAATTACAGAAATTCGAATGCAGTTATTTTTTGTTGATTTGATTTTGCACAGTTTACCATTTAGAGACAAGTCCCTAAATGTTATCTAAGTTATTTATGTATTTCAAGTAACTTGGTTCACATTGCTTTAAAGTAAGTAAGGTTTATAAAAATCCTAAGTACCTTTTTAATGCATCCTAAAAGTAGCGGGAGATATGAACCCATGACAAGATTTGAATCCCATGTCTGACAACTGATTATATGAGCATTATAATTATATAAGCATCCAGCATTGTTTATTTATTTTATTTAATCATTGGTTGGAAGTTTATGGGACAACATGATTATACCTCCTTTTCATTACATGACATGACATGACAAGAACCTGTATAATCTGGTATTTAGTTAAATACAGTTTTCCTAACATTTAATACATTCCAGATAGAACTAATCAAATCCAGCTATTAGTTAACCTTCGAGAACTTTCTGTAAACTATCCTACAGCAGGTCAAAGTTTCGCATTGTTCCCGATACTCGTACATTTTACATAATTGGATTTCAGCTTCATTGAAACGCGTACATATAATCTTAGCCTAAAGCATTCGAATATTCAACTAAAATACATGGAATAATACTTGATGAATGTTGAATTGTTTCATCTAAGTTATATATTTATTTAATGATTATTAAATCACAAAGAACGAAGGTATTTAATTAGGACATATTGATAAATGCTTCAATTTCATACACATGAAAAATATAAAAACTTACACGAATAGTAATTTACATGTTATCCACGCCGCTCTGTGGAGTGTAATAGACTCTACATATCGCCAACGATAGACCGACGTTCACGAACCTGTCATCGTCTTTCTAAGTCTTACCAAATAATAGTTCGGCGAATAGTTTGGCAAATAGATCGGCGAATGTGTACAGTGGCCGTTATATTCACTATCCTATTATTGACAATTCTCTATTTCTAAAAGCGATTAAAATTATTGTTACAATTTTAAGGACAGTTCATTTCCTCGTCACATCTAGTCTTGTTTTTCCCATCACTAGCGCCGGCTGTGACGCACCCGGTAAAGAAAGACAAACACACAAAGTTGCTAGCTGTTGTTGAGATTATTAAATTTCAACAACTTTGAATAAACTCGCCCTTAAATTTCGGGGTCTCTTGATATTAATCAAAATAAGTTTTGAATAAGAAACCAAGTTTTTTAGACGTTTTATCATGAAGCCAAAAAAAACATGCTTTGTTCTCAAGTTAGACATGCCCTCAGACCCTAAGACCTTCTCAGATCTTAAGATCCTTTTGAGTGTAGTTAGACAAGTTGTCAAAAAATCTAAAGAGGTTTTGAGTTTTAGAATACCTCATTCTTATTTCTTAAAAATGCGTATTTGAATTTCGAACACTTTTTTAAGCACTTGTTCACACACAGCTTCGATCAAATCGAATAGGAAAAGTCTCAAACTGCGGTTTTCCTCACAATAATGATCTTTTACAAGAGCTTGTTTTTGAAGTGAAAACTTCTGTAGGCGCGTTTAGGAGTTCTGAGATGAGAAATAATTCTTGGATTCGCTTCGAAAAGGTCACGTGCGAGTCACGTGACTGCTCACCGACACCGGGTTGTTTGTCAACTTTAGAACCGTTCTAGTTTTCACTTCTGCCGGCCACTTTTTTTTAGCTTTGTGTGCTAATGCGCATAAACCAATCGAAAAAAATATTAAAATCGGCTGGGATCAAATTCACAACCTCTGAATGAATGTCGTACATGCCCTAGGCCAAACCAGCTCTCTCTCTAATAATAAAAAGGTATCATTATTACCTATATTTATATTTATAAATAGCAATAAATTGTACTCTTTTAACTAGAAATAGCATTTACTCTTTGGGTAGAAAAGTTAACGAATTACATGTCCAGTTCTCTCAGACCTTTATTTCACAAAGATTTTTTTTCACTAAAAGTTCTCAATAAACTGGACTCTATCATCCAGCGTAACTTGAGCTGTTCAGTTGAGCTATCTTGAAGGGCAAAGAGGTCTAATAAAAATTGCCATCAACCTTTTCAGAGGAGGTTGTAGTTGGCTTAGCTACACTAATTACGTTAAAAAACAACACTTTTAGTTCTCAAAGCGGGGACTGAGTGTTGAAACTTGACCCAGATTATGGCTTTGGCTTTGCCTGAAATGAACAAAATGAGAGTTATGACGTCATGATGTAGGTAAGCTTTCGATACCTTCTCATGGAACATGAAGCCATGAATTGTCAAATCGATATGCGTTTCACAATCATGCTTAGAATCAAAATCATAATTCTGAAATTGAAAAATAAAATGTCTGTCTGCAAATTTATGCGCGCATGTGCCAAATATGTATATGCCTCTGACTAACCCCTCAGAAATCTGGAAGGAAATGACTTAATCTAAGGGAATATTAACGGCTTTGGGCATTATGTCATTAATTACGAAAGAATTTCTTTTTTAATCAATTGTATCTGTCAAAGAAACGTCGCCATTCTGGCTGAGGCGCAATTAAAAATTGCTTTGCACGCGCGTGTGTCCTTGCCTTTACGAGATTAACGCGCGAAACTGACTAGGAGCTAGGAACCTTAATTAAATTTTAAATTTCGAACATTCACAGCTACGGACGAGAGAACGGATTGCCGCGTAAAGTGAAAGGAGTCTTTTTTACAGAAGAGGTTTTATTCAGAGTTCGTTGTTTTATTCAATAATCGTGTGATATTTTGAATACGTTACGCGCAGATTAAAAAATATATGGGTTTTTAAATATGGCTTTAAAATTCATACAGTCATGTAAGGTTAAGTTTCTGTACACGTAAGATGTCATACAACGATAAACGTAAAGCCATGTATGATAGTTTTTGAAAGCATTTAAAAAAAAAACGATATTATTGTTTTAAACAAAACAGTCTTCTGTCTTGTGTAGGTACTGTTACAGAACCCATTATATGCGAATCCAACTTGCATTTTGACCATTTTTTAGTATCCTAGAACAGGAGTTACACTTAAAAAATGTAATTAAAACTAAAAACATGTCACAATAATTCGAGCGTTCAACCAAAAAATGTGAATACGAAACACGTTCCACATTTGAATAGTGGAAATTAAAAAAACTCGCTAGCTCGCACTCACGTTGCACTGAATACCTACTTGTGATGCGACTGTACTCAAGCAGTATGAAAAGACTCATGCATACACGCACCGGGTTAAAAACTACAGGTTTTTGTTGTAGAGATGCTTTCGAAAACATGCCGTTAACTTTTAAAGTTCGAATTTTAAAAATGACTCCATGATAAATTCATTATTCAAACATCGAAGTGAAAAAATGTTATTGTTCGATATTTGAATCTTGATCATTAACAATTTAAAAATGGAATACAAAATCGAATCATAAAAAGGTAAAATTCAAACTGAGAACAAACTGTGTATTGTAGTTGTAGAAATGCCATCGTTCTACATTCGAATCACGTTTTCATTTCTATTCTCTGCACAATATTTACAGGCGTCTTGTTGAAAGCTAGTAACAATGTCGGCAGAGCGGTGACAAAATGTTTCTATTTCTGGATAGTCAGAGAGCTTGCAGTGATTTTCTCATTGTAACTAAACTTAGGATCTCAAGAACTCTGTTGTCTGTGACGTGATTTTTTAATTTTTTTCTGGTAATATTTTTTTTTGACAAACTATTGTGTGGTTTGTTACATGTCCCTAAGTATTTTAAATTTCAAGAGCCATCTTAAATCCATAAGGTTTAACCCATTGATCGCCGCCGTAGAAAGTAACGATCTCCCCCCCATGCCGCCGCCATAAATGGTATTACATGCAGCTATACATGTGAGCCCGCCCATCGGCGGGTTCGGCATGTGAGTCAAGAACTTCACTGAATGAGTTAAGAACAGAGTAGGAAAGGAGCCTATTTGAGGAGCCTCTAAAAATCTATAAAAAATTGTAGTTATCACGATATGAAGACTCAAACCAAGAACCAATAAATAACCAATAACCAAGATCATTCAAAAAAATTTACTAGGGTTTTTTGAATTTTTTTTACATCAAAGGAATCAATAGGTACTTACTTAAATAATTTGAACCGGTAAATATGAGCTTATTAAAAAAGATTTCGAATCTGACGTCAGTGGGTTCCGTGGCCGAACGGTTGAAGGCACTCTGGTGGGTTCGAATCCCGTTGGAATCGAAAATTTTGATATGACTTCATTTCTCCATCAAAGGAATCACACAAAGTGCGAAACAGTTCAGCTCTCAATCTAACCCCCTCCTGCATTACTTTCCTTCAATTGGAATTGCTTTGAGCTATGTGTGTCATTATTGGAACCCGGATGGAGCGAGTGTATCACGAAGGAAACATATATAACGAATGCATAGGAATACCTACTAGTTTTGTCAACACTGCTCCGAAAACTCGTGAAATAGAGACAGCTGATACTGAAGAATGATAAAAAGCTGATAAAAAGAAAATTCCTACACTATGACTTGTGGTTACAGACTTAGGTACTGGCTTCATTTAAGACTAGCTTCTGCGCGCGGCTTCGCCCGCGTGGTACCAACATTTTGAATAGCCAATATGCTATTCCAGGTATCTACGCCTATTTTTCATCTAAATCGGTTCACTGGTTTAGGCGTGATTAATACACAAACATACAAACATCCAAATATCCAAACATCTAAACATCTCAACATTTAAATATCAAAACAAACTCACAAACTATCAGCTTTAATATATGAGTGGGACTAGTGCGCTCCCGCGGAGTGACCCGCGGTCACTCGGGATTTTTCTGGGATAGAAAGTAGCCTATGTCCTTCCCTGGGATACAACCTTTGTCTGTTGCCCACCGAAAACTGAAAAAGACACCTACTGTTTTGGAAATTCCAAAATTAATATTTATAATTTTACGAACAACATAATACTAAAACGTCTACGTCAACAAAACAAAAAGAAAAAGCTAAGCAAGTAGGTTATTCAGAATTTTTCCTAAATAAATACTTACTAAGGTTATTCCGAATTTTTCCTTTCCCTATTTCCCATACCAACAAATTGAGTTCTATTGTTTCATATCCAAACCTAATCATAATAACTCTCCCACTCCGTCATGCGGTCCGAATGTCCCGCGTATCGTCACGCACGTGATAGTTTTACCGAACAACGGGTTATGAAGACGCGTTTTGACGTATGCTGTCGGCGCGTGACGCTGACCCGTTGGGGGGTTAAGTTTTTGGCAACTGTAAAAATACGCCATAGACTTTAGGGTCGTTTTTTTTTTAATTTGTTCAGTTCCGATGGTCAGACGACTTTGTGGGGGGCGGTAGGGGAGCAGTGGACAAAACCGCCGTGGCGTGAAAGAGAAGAGGCATATACTCAACAGTGGGTGTTACAATACAATACAATACAATATATCTTTATTGACACACATCATCATTATTTTTTGGGCACGCTTCCGACTGGCAGTGACCTGGATCAGTTGAGCTATCTATAGATCGTTTTTACGACGATCCTTAGATAGCTTGACTGATTCTATTGTATTTTGTAATTTTATGTACATATTGTAGTAGCTTAGTTTCTGTAAATAAATATATACCTTCTTTATTGTAAAACATAAAACAAACAATAACAAAGAAAAAACTAAGTATAGGCACAGAAAAAAAATAATTACCTACAATTGGCGGAATGAATTACCGGCTGGATAGATAGATAGAATTTATTCAGTAGGACCGCTGGGATCACTTAGAATCTAGAACTAATTTTACTCCTGCTCTTTCGCGACCAATACCGTGAAGAATCAGGGCAACAAACACGGTTTGGGGCCTAGCATTCTTAGGTGATCCACCTTAAAACTAAAAGTCAAGCTCCAGTGGGGAGCTAGTCAAAGAGAATTGAGGCTTTTGTGGGTATTAGGTCCTTTTTAAGTGCAGTGTAAGTACCTACAGTTGGTGTTACTTACGATGATGTTGGTTTTGATGTTACCTGAAAAATACAGAAATACATAATTTCTGTAATGGTTTTATAGTGCTGATCCACACTTGGTATTTCATTATGAAATGAAAAGTCTTGTCAAAATTTTGGATTCCGACGGGATTCGAACCCGCATCAATCAGACGATCCTCCTAAAGCCGGAGTGCCTTACCGCTCGGCCACAGAATCCCTTGTTGCCGGTGTCCAAACCGAAACGGTGCTCAACTGAAAAATATGAGCTTATCGAAAATTTTGACACCGGCAACAAGGAATTCTGTGGCCGAGCGGTAAGGCACCCCGGCTTTAGGAGGATCGTCTGATTGATGCGGGTTCGAATCCCGTCGGAATCCAAAAATTTTGATAAGACTTTTCATTTCATAATAATTAGCATACATTTAAAATTAACATTTTATAGATTGTTAAAATATTTGATTACTCCACTGATCCTAAGCAATTTTTTTAAATAAATAAATAATGCTAATTTCACACAGCATCATCTAGCCCCAAACTAAGCATAGCTTGTACTATGGGAAACAGATAGCTGATATACTACATAAATAATTTTTGTTTGTTAATACATACATATTATACATAGAAACACCCAGACCAGAGATAAATATTTGCAGGTCATACAACCATTTATCCCGCGGCGGGGATCGAAATCGCAACTTTCAGCGTCTTAATTGGGCTTGCACCCACTGCACCATAGAGGTCGTCAATTATGTGATCTTTGTATAATATACGTACTAGATTACAGTAAAATTGTTTAAGTGTCATGTATGAAACAAGGCGTAAAAAAGAAAGTCAAAGTCAAAAAGCATTTATTCAGTAGGACCGCTGGGATCACTTTGAATTCTAGAAGAGGCCGGTAGCACCCATTGGTAGATATAGGCCTCTTCTAGAATTCAAAGTGACCCCAGCGGTCCTACTGAATACTGATAGAATAGTATGAAACTATTTCTAAGTTATGTAAAATACAAACCTAAACTGACGAGCATGTATGAAGAATGTAATGAGAGTGAATGAGGCGAAAGTTGTGTGTCAGGATCGTAGCGACTGGAGATCCGTGCTCTCTGCCTACCCCTTTGGGAAAGAGGCGTGATTTTATGTATGTAAAATACAAATATGATCAGATTTAAGTAAGTTCATGACACCAAGTGTAGTAAAATACAAAAAACCTTTTAACCGATTCATTGTTTTCCAAAATTCGTTGAAATAAAAGTTTTAATTTCAAAAATCAGAGTCTTAACAAAGCGGCCGTGACGTCACTTGTCTCATTTAACCGTTCAACCAGAGGGTTCAACTTTCCTATAAGTTTTTAAAGAAATTTCTTCACAAATCAGAATCCATAAAATTACTAACGAAAATATTTTTAAATACATAAAAGTTGTTCTTTTATTATAAATACAGGCAAAAAATAGCTTAGAGTATAAATTGGACTCGTTATAATTATTATAAACACAATTAACGGGATATTTACCATGATTACATATTGTTTGAGTTTCCCGATATTTCGACGTGGTTGCACACGCCATGATCACGGAGGAACTGTCATTGCGAGTTGTTTGATGTTTATTGGCAGACGAAACGATCTACCCTCCTTCTAAGTCTTTTATTATTGCGAGATGTTTCGTTAGCACCAGTTTCACTCTCAACCGGGAATCGATTGCGACAAAACACACTCACACTGTCCACCACTGTGTGTGAATTCGATTCCCGGTTGAGAGTGAAACTGGTGCTAACGAAACATCTCGCAGTAATAAAAGACTTAGAAGGAGGGTAGATCGTTTCGTCTGCCAATAAACATCAAACAACTCGCAATGACCAGTTCCTCCGTGATCATGGCGTGTGCAACCACGTCGAAATATCGGGAAACTCAAATAATATGTAATCATGGTAAATATCCCGTTATTTGTGTTTATAGTGTCAACCATGATAGTTTAAAAAGTTATATCGTTATAATTATTGTTACTTATAGACTTTAACATCACAATAAAGTACAAAATAATATTTTACAATCAATATTATTTAGTTATTCATCAAACTTTTTATATAATTGCGCTAGATGTCAGTGTTTATGTCTAGTAGTATGTATCAAAGTTAACTACACATTTGCAGATTCGTTGGAATTCCTAAAGATCTAAATCTGAATACTACATACCTGTCATATCTCATAAATATTTCGTTTCGTTTCATAAAAATATGATTTTAGGTTTTTAGGGATTATGATCCCACGATTTCCCACGCCCATTAATAAGAATCGGGTGATTAGTAACTTTTGTTTCTAACTTGGGAGTCACTCAGAGCAATTATTCGACACATTGATTTATTGCTAGAAATGAATTTGTCGTTTTCTATAAAACGAGCTCTCACAGAGCTCGTTTTGTTTGCTTGATTTTTGTCGAATTTTTGTTTAATCGATTTTACTTGAATTTTGTTTCAGCATAGAGTCATGGAATCACGAATGAATTAGTGTATTAGTTTTCAGTCAGATATACCTATCATAGTTTTTTACATAGGTATTTTTAGCCTCTGCCAACCCTTACGGGAAAAAGGCATAATTTTATGTCAAACAAATGTCTGATGTTAGTTTTATTGCAAACAATTTAAAATCATAATTCCTTTTGTTTATTCCTAAATTCCAAACGTAATAAGAAAAATTGCTTCCAAGTTAGGAATCCCAGCAGTGGGACCATTGTAATGATCATAAATTGCACCGTCTCATTCCGTAGAGCGGATCTTCGCCAATTATTCGACACATTGATTTATTGGTCCAAGTTTTAGTCCCCAGAAAGTTGGACCCTCGTATAAATATGAAAACTTTTGTTTGAGTCAGATAGGGCACGTTTTGATGGTACGATAAGATTGACTGGAGAACAAAGATGGAAGTATTATGATGAAAGACAATGTATTATTAAATTGTTCTCTAATTCGTTGTCTGTCATTATGGCATATAATGAACTACAGATATAATTGATCTTTAGAGAGATATAGAGACTTGGTCTAAGAGAAGACCACCGCATCTTGGTAATAGATATAGGTACTGGTAGTCTGGTACGTTTTTGATCGTTTGTTTTTTTTTTGTGAGTTTTCCAAAATGAAGCATCGGTCGGGATTCGAACCAACCTTCAAATCAAATCTGGAATCATTTTGAAATCTCACATACCTAACCAAAACCATCCATAAATTTATTTATTTGTATTTTGTATCAAAATCATAACTTTCAAATTTTTAAGCATTGAATTTGATCACCATAGACAAGACTTGAGGATGTAGTAAAAAAATATCTTTGACATATATTAACCGTATTATTAAAATATTTATTTATTATAATTATTTTCCCTAAGCTATCTTTTGATCTATGTGTTGTCCATCCAAAGGTTGCCTGGAAGAAACCGCTTTGAGCGATAAGGCCGCCCATTGTCATACCTAAGTTTTAAATTTGCTGTTTTTTTCTGTATTTTATTTTATATATTGTTGTTATTAGGTATTTTTCAATAGGTTATTCTATTCTATAACCATTCCAAATTCAAATACAACAATGCATTCAATATTACCGCGAAACTCGAACAAATAAAAAAGCACAATACCCTCGCGGTCTCACACCTACGCGTGGAACAATGCGCATTATCTATGCAAACGCTCTGCGCTGACCTAAGGGTATGAAGCTTAGTTTTAAAACTGAAGTTGTGATCAACTTTTTGGGAGTTTTACCCTCGGCGAAGCATTTTTACCTTACTGTGATAGTAGAGGTGATTTTTACTGGTGAATGTTCATTTCTGTTCATGTTACCTCTAAACTTTTGAACTACTCATCATCATCATCACCAGCTGCTGGACATAGGCCTACCCTAATGAGCGCCATTGCGCCCTGTCCTCAGCTCGACGCATCCAGCTTCTGCCAGCAGCCTTTCGCAGATCGTCACTCCACCTGGCCGAAGGGTGTCCTACACTACGTTTGCCGAGTCGCGGTCGGTCTCCACTCAAAAACTCGTTTACCCCAGCGGCTAATAAAAAAAATAAAAAATAAAACTTTTTATTTCAGACAACCAGAATGAGGTCCATATTTAAGTACACAGTACCTATCGTAATAAAAATAACATTAAAAATTAAAAACTAAAACTATGGACCGCGATGAGTCAGGAGGTAATGTTCATAAAACGTTGCATAATCAAGTTTTATGTCATGGATCGGCAACATTATTGGTTTGTCATTTTTTTTGGTTTGTTTATTCAAAAATAGAAGCACTATCATTGGTCCAACACAATCTACATTCAAATGTTTTTAATTTTTGAAATTGGAATCTAGTCTTGTCAAAAATAACGGTACACAAACCCCGATTCTGAGCATTGACAAATCGACAGGGATACGTTGATTACCTCGGCCCGGGTGGACGGTGAATATTTTTTATTTATTTTTCACGTTTTTTCGTGAATTTATTTTACATGCTTCGTATTTCCGGTAGAGGTTAAATGTTTTATGAA
Organism: Epirrhoe alternata; assembly: GCA_963565295.1. Taxonomy (NCBI): domain Eukaryota; kingdom Metazoa; phylum Arthropoda; class Insecta; order Lepidoptera; family Geometridae; genus Epirrhoe; species Epirrhoe alternata. The sequence goes on along the minus strand of OY751381.1, from coordinate 766,137 downwards.
AATACTGAAACGGTTTTAAATGGTTTAAAATAGGTTTCACTTTTTAACCATCAAATTGGAGAATTCACATTTAGTGACAATCAGCACAAAAATCATTTACGCAGCTTGCTTTACTTTTTAAAATGAACACTTCTTTAGGCGCGTTTGGCAGTTTCAAGATGAGAATAAATTATTGGATTTGCCTCGAGAGTCGAGTCACGTGACTGCTCACCGACACCTACCAGTAGCGCCATCTAGTTATGTACTCGGTAAACTTTTACGGCAATATTTTTACATTTCTAAAAGCTCATTTTATAACTATCATCAAAAGTCATTATCTTAAGATATTTTTCGATTTTAGGACGATTCAAAAAATACACTACGCACCTATCCTTGTTCAAGTTTTCAGTTCTCTCGGCACTACCAGGAATGTAGCTTACATTATAAAACTCTTTTGAATGAACTATATATGAATTTTAGTACTTTCATAAAGACTTGTATGGTTAAAAATTAATCCCCTATTATTGTAGTTCATAGAGATACTTCTGTTCTGTTTGCGTGTAAAAATAAGGACTTCATTATAAGTTTTGATGATCATAAATCTAATCTATTTTGAAGTCACGACAAATGTCATAATTATAAACCCTTTGCTTCACGTCTCGCTTCATAAATTTCATAAAAAATATTATCTACACATTCATTAGTCATGATTTGTTGTGACACGCCTTCAAAAAATGGCGACAAAAATAGCCTGTGAAGTAGGTTTTGATGTTGGGAAGTCATCTTTCTGACTGACATCGTTATTTTGTTATGAAAATTTGTGATAAACTATTATATTTTCGCTTTATCAAAACAGCGAGAAAGAAAGGAGTGAGTTGATTCATTTTCGAATAAAGACTTTCTTTTTTTATTACATCTGCTGGCTTAGCATGAACTCTTCTACCCAGGCAGTTTTTGAACTGCATGGCAATTTTGACCTAAAGAAACGAATCTGAAATGGCGGTGTTTATCATGCTCTCTCGTTTGCACATTAGTGACTGCACTAGTGTGCAAGCGAGAGAACATGATAAGTAGACGTTTCTTTAATGATCCGGGTTATTCGAATTTGAAATTTAGTTCGAAACTGCCCGGAAATAAGAGTTCATGTTAACCCCCCGGAGTCCTAGATGATCGATCACCTTAGAGTTATTCATAAATCCTTCAACGAATCCTTTTGTATTTCACTTAATATATACAAATAAATAATACATTTTATTTTATGTTCAAAAAGGTTCCATTTTTAAAAATCATCAACAATGTAAAACCAATGATAAACAAGTAAAGATTACATCGCATCGTTCCAATTTATCCCAGGAATAAAAAAATCGAGAGGAATGGATAGTGCAGAGAATCGTTTTAAAAATAGATTAAATATTAATGGGTGTCCGAGAGGGATACGACAAGCTGTTACGCGTTAAATTATAATATCCTCAACCGGAGATGATGTTGCTCTTTGAGTGTGTTTCATTTTTATTTTGGTAGCTTTCAATTTATGAAATGTTTCAACGGACAAGAAATAATACGTTTTTTGGTGTTTTTTGGCATTGTTTCTATTCCCAAAGACTAAAAAAAAATTACATAAATCCAGAATAATTAACACAGAAAATCAGACCGCTGTAGACAGAGACAAATTTCTTCATGCAGCTTTGGTAAGAAGCTTGGCCCCAAACCGTACTTGTAGCCAGGGCCACAACAGAACCAGGGTTAAAACCAGAGTACTTCACAGTACTGTAGTTTAAGGTGGATCACATACAATAATGATGGGCCCCAAACCGTGTTTGTTGCCTCGATTCTTCACAGTATTGGTCGCGAAAGAACAGGAGTAAAATTAGTTCTAAGACTATTATTCTAAGTGATCCCAACGGTCCTACTGAATAAATGCTTTTTGACTTTGACTTTGACTGCTTTCGAAACATTACCGTTCAAGTGATCGAATCGAGAAGAGTAGTCTATTGAATAAAATCTTCGACATTATCCTGAACTATTTCAGCCACATTTTGTAGTTTGATTTCCATTCCATCTCCAAGTTGTCTCCATATTCCATCAATCTGCATAAACTACCCGCAAACCCGTAACACAGTTATTGAATCGCAGCAATAGTTCGTGAAATGGCCCGCGGCCCGACTGATGCATTTACACAAAAATCAGATACTGACTTTATAATCCACTAGATTGCGATTTGCGACAGAATCGTGCTTTTTTGCGTTTTTTTGATGGTTTGAATTTTTGAGTATGATCGGAAAAATATTATCATAACCTCGGAAGGGTTAATAAATTTTTACAACAGCTCACGTACGCAAAGCGTACTTCTGAAAAAGACGCCTCTATCCTAAATCACTCTATCGCTTTGGAAATTGGTGCTGCTATTTCGAAGTTCTATGAATTTATTTAATCGTATGACAGGCGTTAAAACTAAAATAAAATAAAACAATTCTAAACTTAAAAATAATAACCACACTACACTAATTCGAAGTTCTATTGACAGCAGCAGCTGGGAATCAAACTTTGGACTTTCGGATTGAAAGACGTGGGTACTAAAGGGGTGGTACACTCTACCACTAATAATAACATTCCAAACACTAGGCCAAAGTGTTGGCCTAGTGTTTGGAATGTTATTATTCTTATTTTGTCAGCATTTGACCTCACTCTGCCTGATGTTAAGTAGTAGTACGGTCTAAGATGGAGCATACTTAGTTCCTAGAAGGAAACTATCGTCAAATCACTTTAGCTTGTCCTGTACCAGTTTTCTGTGTAAATGCACTCCTCGTTGTGCCTAACTGGGACGAACTCCAAGTTTCTTGAGAGCTAGTTAGTCTGGACTCGCGGTTATAAAATATTGATTCGCAATAAGTTTCCTTTTTGTTTCGAATTGAGAATTAACCCACTTTGCTCTTTTGTGTATTGCAAAATGTTTCGTTCGATTGTGACGGAATTGGCAATGTTTTTCTGACTTCGACATTATTTGATGTATGAAATTTTTTCAGTGCAATTTAAGCTGTATACCTACCCAGATGACACTTAGACCCCTCGCAGACTACAGACTTTCTATCGGCCGATAATTGAGACGGGCTATACTTCTCCATACTCATTACGAGCCGAAGTATATTCCGTCTCAACTATCGGCCGATAGAAAAGTCTGTAGTCTGCGAGGGGTCTTACAAAGAAGGCACAAAGGAGAACGGGCAGGCATGTATGAAGCGCCGCCCAAGTCATAAAACGATCGCCCGCAGAGTGGACGTATAGTGGAATGGGTAGACCTTCTAAAACACTACATTTGATTGTATGACAGCAAAAAAATCCATCCTACAGAAATCGAGATATTTGCAGTTAAAGGTGGTGACTTTTACCATCATGTTTTTTGACTTACAGCCTTTCCGCAGATAAGCCACTATGGGCAATCGATAGAACTTTAGAAGCACTACATTTCATTGTATGACAGCTAAAAAATCCATCCTGCAGAAGTCGAGATATTTGCAGTTAAAGGTGGTGACTTTTACCATCATGTTTTTTGACTTACAGGCTTCCCGCAGACAAGCCACTATGGGCATTCGATAGAACTTTAGAAGCACTACATTTCATTGTATGACAGCTAAAAAATCCATCCTGCAGAAATCAAGATATTTGCAATTCAAGGTGGTGACTTTTACCATCATGTTTTTTGACTTACACAGCCTTTCCGCAGATAAGCCACTATGGGCATTCGATAGAACTTTAGAAGCACTACATTTCATTGTATGACAGCTAAAAAATCTATCCTGCAGAAATCGAGATATTTGCAGTTAAAGGTGGTGACTTTTACCATCATGTTTTTTGACTTACAGGCTTCCCGCAGACAAGCCACTATGGGCATTCGATAGAACTTTAGAAGCACTACATTTCATTGTATCCCAGCAAAAAAATCCATCCTGCAGAAATCAAGATATTTGCAGTTAAATGTGGTGACTTTTACCATCAATAATAAATAATAAATAAATAAATAATGCTGGACTTTTCACACAGCATCATCTAGCCCCAAAGTAAGCAGAGCTTGTGTTATGGGTACAAAGATGACTGTTATACTACTTATATACTTTTTGTTTGTAAATATGTACATACATACTATACATAGAAACACCCAGACCCGAGACAAATATTTGTAGATCATACAAACATTGGTCCCGCCGCGGGGATCGAACCCGCAACCTTTTGCGTCGCAGGCGGGCCTTCGCCCACTGCGCTACAGAGGTCGTCAATGTTTTTTGACTTATAGCCTTCCCGCAGACAAGCCACTATGGGCATTCGATAGAACTTTAGAAGCACTACATTTCATTGTATGACAGCTAAAAAATCTATCCTGCAGAAATCGAGATATTTGCAGTTAAAGGTGGTGACTTTAACCATCATGTTTTTTGACTTATAGGGTGAGAGCCAGCGACCGGCAGACCTTCGTCATTTTATAAAGGCTGAGACTTTGTCTGTGTGTAGTCCCAGTATGGTTATGTACGATCCCCAAATATGAAGTTTGGGTCCGGGTGGCTTTGGGAGATATGAGGCATCAAAGGTGCCCAAAATAGCACCCAAGATTTGTCATTTTACCAAGGCTGAATTTTATAATGTTACTTAGGGAGCTATTAAAAGAGGTTTCCCAAGCGGGCAGACACCTGCGGTGGTTCCTTCTTCGGTGGTTTCTGCGGTGGCTACTGGTTTTATACTACTACGAAAGCGTATGAACTTTGTGTATGTTACTTGAGGAGCTATAATAAGATGTTTGCCAAGCAGGCAGACACCTGCGGTGGTTCCTTCATCATGTCGATCAGCCTCAAAGTCTGCCGTATAAAACAAGTATAAAACATGTATGCAACAAGTATAAAACATGTATGCAACATGTATGCAACAAGTATAAAACATGTATGCAACATGTAGCAAACAAGTATGCAACAAGTATAAAACATGTATGCAACAAGTATAAAACATGTATGCAACAAGTATCAAACAAGTATGCAACAAGTATAAAACATGTATGCAACAAGTATAAAACATGTATGCAACAAGTATAAAACAAGTATCAAACATTTATGCAACAAGTATAAAACATGAAGGCAACATATTGTAGGCAACAAGTATGCAACAAGTATAAAACATGTATAAAACAAGTATCAAACATGTATGTAACAAGTATAAAACATGTATGCAACAAGTATAAAACATGTATGCAACAAGTATCAAATATGTATGCAACATGTATCAAAAAAGTATGCAACAAGTATAAAACATGTATGCAACAAGTATATATTTATACATTATTATGTATGCAACAAGTATAAAACATGTATGCAACAAGTATAAAACATGTATGCAACAAGTATAAAACATGTATGCAACATGTATGCAACAAGTATAAAACATGTATGCAACAAGTATAAAACAAGTATCAAACATGTATGTAACAAGTATAAAACATGTATGCAACAAGTATAAAACATGTATGCAACAAGTATCAAACATGTATGCAACAAGTATAAAACATGTATGCAACAAGTATAAAACATGTATGCAACAAGTATAAAACATGTATGCAACAAGTATAAAACATGTATGCAACAAGTATAAAACATGTATGCAACAAGTATCAAACATGTATGCAACAAGTATCAAACATGTATGCAACAAGTATAAAACATGTATGCAACAAGTATAAAACATGTATGCAACAAGTATCAAACATGTATGCAACAAGTATAAAACATGTATGCAACAAGTATAAAACATGTATGCAACAAGTATAAAACATGTATGCAACAAGTATAAAACATGTATGCAACAAGTATAAAACATGTATGCAACATGTATGCAACAAGTATAAAACATGTATGCAACAAGTATAAAACAAACGGTAAACCAAAGTTTACCGTTTATATAAAATTCAGCCCTGGTAAAATGACGAAAGTTGACTCGTAATTTTCCATACTTTGAGGCTGACCGACATGATGAAGGAACCATCGCAGGTGTCTGCCCGCTTGGGAAACCTCTTTTTATAGCTCCCTAAGTAACATATTCAAATTCAGATTTTTTAGCTGTCATACAATGAAATGGCACTACATTTCATTGTATGACAGCTAAAAAATCTGCCTTTCTAAGTTCTATCGAATGCCCATAGTGGCTTGTCTGCGGGAAGCCTGTAAGTCAAAAAACATGATGGTTAAAGTCACCACCTTTAACTGCAAATATCTCGATTTCTGCAAGATGGATTTTTTCGCTGTCGTACAATGAAATGTAGTGCTTCTAAAGTTCTATCGATTGCCTATAATGGCTTATCTGCGGGAAGGCTGTAAGTTAAAAAAGATGATGGTAAAAGTCACCACTTTTATCTGCAAATATCTCGATTTCTGCAGGATGGATTTTTTAGCTGTCATACAATGAAATGTACTGCTTCTAAAGTTCTATCGAATGCCCATAGTGGCTTGTCTGCGGGAAGCCTGTAAGTCAAAAAACATGATGGTAAAAGTCACCACCTTTAACTGCAAAAATCTCGATTTCTGCAGGATGGATTTTTTAGCTGTCATACAATGAAATGTAGTGCTTTTAAAGTTATATCGAATGCCTATAGTGGCTTATCTGCGGGAAGGCTGTAAGTTAAAAAAGATGATGGTAAATGTCACCACCTTTAACTGCAAATATCTCGATTTCTGCAGGATGGATTTTTTCGCTGTCATACAATGAAATGTAGTGCTTCTAAAGTTCTATCGAATGCCCATAGTGGCTTGTCTGCGGGAAGGCTGTAAGTCAAAAAACATGATGGTAAAAGTCACCACCTTTAAATGCAAATATCTCGATTTCTGCAGGATGGATTTTTTTGCTGTCATACAATGAAATGTAGTGCTTCTAAAGTTCTATCGAATGCCCATAGTGGCTTGTCTGCGGGAAGGCTGTAAGTCAAAAAACATGATGGTAAAAGTCACCACCTTTAAATGCAAATATCTCGATTTCTGCAGGATGGATTTTTTAGCTGTCATACAATGAAATGTAATGCTTTTAAAGTTCTATCGATTACCCATAGTGGCTTATCTGCGGGAAGCCTGTAAGTCAAAAAACATGATGGTAAGAGACACCACCTTTAACTGCAAATATCTCGATTTCTGTAGGATGGATTTTTTAGCTGTCATACAATGAAATGGAGTGTTTTTGAAGGTCTACCCATTCCACCATACGCCTACTCTGCGGGCGATAGTTTTTTGATTTGGGCGGGAATGCCCATTCTCCTTTAATGAAAAGGTTTAAAATAACTGTATGATCCGAATATAAAGAGAGCAATTTTCTAAAAGTGAACGATATTTTACACATTTTGAGTCATAATTGCATTAAATACTTCAACAGAGCTATAATGAAGAAGAATTAGGTGTTAATTTGTTGAAACACGAACTTTAATCGTGTCAATAGCATTGCCTGTAAATTACTGTGACAGGTAGTTTATAACAAGTAGAATTTTTAGTTTTTTTTTATCAAACAATTGTTTTTTTAGTTAGTGAATCAAGTAAACACTTCGTTACTATACCAGTATCATGAGGAATCTGGCCTTATATTATCGTAGCGCAGAGCCCTAAACGTTCAAAAACATTTGTCAAGTCCACGAAAGAAGACTCCATAGGGCGGACTCCCACCACACTCTGGTTCTATAGGGTCTTTCATTTTAAACTAACTATATTCAGGAATTGGGTTCAACAAAAAGTATTTATGTATTGATTTTTTTTTGTTTTGTTATCAAAATCTCGAGAAAATCGATAAAGACTATCCTTTTAATTGATTGTTGCTTCTTGTATAACTTAGTCCTTTCGAGCGTACGACGTGATGTTGCTGCGCTGCGATTGGTCAACGTCTGTTCTCCTTGAAAATGGTATGCAACATGTCATAAAAATCAATAAAAGATACTTTTTGAATTGAAAACTAAAATCAGCTTAGGAATTAAATTGATACGGTCAAACGTCTGTTTACAACCCAAAAATGAAAGCCTGTCAGTTTGTGTAGTTTAAAATTAAAGACCCTGTATAGACTGAACAAGAAGAAGACAGTTTCTACCAATTCAAATGATATAACATCGCTTTGATTCATTATCATCATCATTTCTAGCCAATAGTATCCCACTACAGTAATGGGCACTTCAATCCGGCTGTCTCAGAAAACCCTTGATTATCGCACATCTTCAATCACAATCAGCATTTAGCATTCATTGCCGTACGCAGCACACGCTGTTAGCCGTCAGTGCAGCTGAACCGGCGATGTGCATCACGTCGCTCGTAAATCTCACTGCTGGACGAAGATCGATCGTGACACCGCAACAGGGTGTAACGATCAATTCGCCAAATTGTTTGCTGAATAATTGGAGGCGTTTTGCATAATTTGCTGCGTTCGTTTTTGAACAGCCTTATGAGATCTTATTCTTGTCGTGTCACTTGTTCTCTTATACGAGTATGGTGAAAGGTTTATAGTGCGCCTCAAAAAGGGTTATGAAGCAACATTCTACTTATTATCTATCTATTCAGCCACAGCCACAGTTGGTTAAAAGTTAAGGGCTCTATCACAACTTTTCTGATGGCTAATTCAAAATGCTGAGACTTCAGGCGAGCCGCATTTTCTGACGTCATCAGTATTTTATCTATAGAAAAATGACACAATGTTCGATCAGTTTTAACTAGGGAATCTACCGCTGCCATGGTTGTGATTACAAAACAGGAGTATACCTACCAGTCTTAGTGGTTTCCATGACACAAATTCTGCAAGCCCAGCGGATTCGACATTGGAAACTACCCTATGAATTGCGTTCATTACTAATGTCAACTTTCCGGGTTGATTAAATTCATCTCATAGTATCTGGATATCGATATAAATAAATAATGCTGGACATTTCACACAGCATCACCTGGCCCCAAACTAAGCAAAGCTTGTACTATGGGAACCAGATAACTGATATATGAATGAATGAATGAATGGATGAATGAACACTTTATTGTACACCAAAACAACAACGAAAACAATACATTAGAAACATTTACAAGTTCATTAGTACAATGGGCTGCCTTATCGCTGAAAGCGATTTCTTCCAGGCAACCTTTACTATACTAGTTATATACTTTTTGTTTGTAAATACGTACATATTATACATAGAAACACCCAGACCCGAAATAAACATTTGCAGATCAACCATATATACAGCTGCGAATAAACGTATGTCTATGTCTATAATGGTTCGAAAAAGTTAAAAGTAGGATACCACTAAACCACATGGAGCACATCGTCTCACGCTGCCCTATACACTCTTAGGTTGGTTTTCCTGTCACGCGTACCGTCGGCGCTGATAGAAGCATAGTCTTTAATACAATGAAGTAAGGATAATAATGTCTCAGCAGAATCGGCATCGCTGATTTCTCTCGGCGCTGCTGTACAATCAGTATCCTTACTACATTGTAATAAAGATTATACTTTTCATCAGCGCTGACGGTCAGCGTGACAGGAAAACCAGCCTTACCCAGGACCCTGGACTGACCTCATAGATCTCCCCCCTCAAGCAGTATCCTGGCTTGGGAATCTAAGCATTGACTTGTAGATTAAGTATTAGTGTAGTTTTAATTTTAAGTTTAGAATGATTTTATTTGTGGTTTTTATTTTTAAGTTTAGAATGATTTTATTTTTGTTTAATATTAGTTTTCATGCGCCTGTCATACGATTAAATAAATAAACTAAACCACATCAAATTATTAAACCGTTGCAAAGGTTAAAGAGGCAGATTAATTTTCATGGAGCATCTAAACGTCACATCTTCATCAGCCATTACCCATTACCCAGTTTCTTAACCGACTGTCAAAACAAACTCCCAACGATCCGGTTGAAGTTGATAACTCCTGGGAAGTGCGGATTAGATAATTATGATTAATAGCCTGTAATCGGGTGGATGATCCATCTTGTGCTCTATGGTTTTTATCAGTTTCAAGTAGTTTGAATGGATCGTACTTAAAGAAAAAGTATCTTGAAAAAAGGTTTTAGAATGTAGAGAATACGGTTGATTCCTGATTTTTGATCATTTTAACATGTTTAATGCCACTGCGATTGTAGTTGTACGTATTTCGATTAGTGTGCCGTTCGGTTCTAATTAATACATAAAGTCACGCCTCTTTCCCAAAGGGGTAGACAGAGACCACGGATCTCCAGTCGCTACGATCCTGACACACAACTTTCGCCTCATTCACTTAATAATTAATGTCCAAAACATTTATTATCTTAAAAAGATTAAACGGATTCCAGCCAGTTTTAATACGTAATAGAACTTTTATTCGAATTTAATGATGTGTGTTGTTTGATCATGTTTTAGTTATTTACTAGCTTATTAAGAATTGATTTCAATTATCTCAGTTATTTTTTCTAAGATCATTTCGTCTCTATAATTAATCTATGCCAAAGAAATATGAAAATGGTTTCTTTTATTAACTTTTTAGTCTAATAAAATGTCGACTACTTAAAACTTTTCACAAAATCCCACCGTTAAAATGGAAGAATTACAAACTTTTTTAAGCCCACTCAGAATTGAAAGCGTCAAAATTTTAATTTTTAATTTCGCTCAATTAGATCGGCGCGAGAAATGGCGAGTTTCCACTTTTCCCTTCTTCCGCTGCAGTTCCGATATTTAAAATAACTTATTATCGTAATTTACTGTTTGTTCTTTAAGTTTGGAAATGATGGTACAAGTCACGAGGGTTCATAAATTTATCTCTCTGTTGTATCAAATGTAGAGTTGGGCTTATCATATTGTTTGAACACTCTGCGTCTTACCATAGAACGTGAAATAAAGTTATTCCACCGAATAAATCAAGAATAACCAAACATTTTGACAGTTTATACTCCGGAATAACTTTATGTCACGTTCTATGGTAAGACGCTCTGACTATTATTATTATTATCACTCAGCTATTTATTTTTTATTTATTTATTTTAACTAGGTACACAATAAATTAATAAAATCTATCTTCATAAAAACAATCATTTTCCTTGCCTTGTCCCGTATGAAGTGGGATCAGCAACACAACATAACATTATCCGTTCCATAATTCCTATACAAGCTCCAGCACTGTCATTTAAGCGCTAGTGGTCGTGCTTGCTTAGTCGTTCGTAATAGATCGTCGAAGTTAAGCAACGTTCGAATCGGTCTGTAAGCGGATGGATACCACCAGTGGCATTTTCATCTGAGCGCTTCCGTGCTTCGGAGGGCACGTTAAATTGTCGGTTCTGGCTATTTAAGTCGTTAAGCCATGACGGAGGCCATAAGGCAGGCTAAAAACTCCGTCACCAGAGTTGGCCACTGATTCATACGAACTTACTTACCACTGTCATTTAAGCCCGGTGCACTGCTGGGTTAGGCCTTCAATGTGTCTGTGTCTCTGACCCAGGAACTTCATTAGAAGCATTTATTACTATTATAATTGAGTTTTTCCATAATTTTATAAAATGTTTAGTTACTTACTTCGCCTATGATTTGTACCATTGCCAAAGTTGACACCTACCCCTCAACGTTTGCGCGTGCTGAGACATCATTATTCCAGTTTTAATTAAGCTTACGTATCTAATTCTGAATGATTGTTGCTTCGCTTGGATTATTATTTGAGTGACAGATTTGATTTTAACTGTTATATTTTTTTTTCACTTTTTAAATTTTTTCAAAAATTGTTTTTGATGTATGTGCCTCTAACTCCCTTAGACATTAATGATCTTGAGCGACTTGATCTGAGAGAATGTCTACTGCATTTTGGAGACATTCATAATCCTGTTTTTGCATTGTTTCAAACTTTCACTTATTTCATTCACCATCATCATTATTCTTTCGTCCCACTATGCTGGATAATCTGGATATACATATTAAAACTCTCCGCTTCTGCCATTAGCCTCTATCTTAAACCGATCTAGACCATGTATGAACTGCAGATTTCGCAATTTCGTCGAACCATCTCATTGGTTAATGGGACCTCTATATTCGCCGATGATAGGCGAATGCCGACGGGCACGAACGTATAGAGGGCCCCATCGCCTGTATTCGCCTGTCATCATCTATCCAAATTATAGTTTGGCGAATGTGTAGAGTGTAAGACCGACACTCTTTTTACCTTCTAGGGTACTAATTCAATACTTCGCTGCTTCAAATAAAACAATTTATTTATTTATTTATTTACAAACTTATCTATAACATCACAGATAAAATCCAAATCGTTATAGCTAATAAATACAAGTAAACATAATAAAAATCTATCAGAAAAATATACTCAAAACAAAAAAAAAAAAAAAAAAAAAAAAAAAAAAAACCTCGGTATCTGACGTTACAATAACAATAAAATTAGACAAAACAACAAGAACATTTTAACAACTACCTAGTCACCAACATCAACAGGTATAATATATTACTTTACAGACATTCTTCACAAAAAGTAAGGCACATCCGCTCTATCTCCTTCCAGCCATCCGCAAACAGATCTAACTGAGGATGTACAACCATGAGCTCGTTAAGGTTGCGCTGCGCACGGGAAATAGGCGACTGCTGACAATACAACGTGCGCACGCGTATTGGTTCAAACAGTCGCACTCGGCCTGGCCGGAATCTGCTTCGCTGTTCTGGGACACAAAGACGGCTTGCCTCACTCAAAAATATAGGACAAACAGTTTGACCTCTTAAAAGACGGCACAAAAATAGAATTTGGTCTTTTAATCTCCTTGTTTCTAAAGAATTGAAACCTAAAGTACCAACTTTAAAGTAGTATTTTTTTTTCAACCATCTAAATTATAACTTTAGTAAAAACTTTCATCTATGTTGAAAAGCAAGAGTAGATTCGCAGAGACATTCCAAATATCGAAAGTACAGATCCAAATGGTTTGGAAAATAAAATTGTTGAACCCGCGACATGACCTTCAACGACCATTCAGCTTTTACTACTTTCTTATCGCCTAGACTTTTGGAATGCCCAACTATTTTTATTGGCTTCATTTAGTAAATTAAATAAAATTGTGCACGTAATTGCATTAGTCAAATTATTCAACGATTTTTACGTTTAGTAATTTTCTTTATCATTTTTATGTGATAGTTATTTTCATAAATCAATCAAGTGACTGTAATATTTTTTGTGATTATATGATGGCAATATGATTGAGAAGAGTTAGAAGATTACAGACAAAATGTCACATTTTTTGAAAATAAAGTAAGCAATTAAATAGAATATCATTTAATTATGACAAAGTCTATCTCGAGACGTCAGTAACTTTTTGTTAGCAAGATTCTTATTTTATTTTCAAATTATTTTTAACGTTTTCTTAGTAATTAGAGACAAAATAATTGGCGCCTGAAGGCTTTTTCAGATTTAGAAATTTTAACTAGTTTCAATCTAAAACATATAATTCGAGTTTCTGATTCTGACTTATTCGAGTACTCATTTTAAACTTCATAAATATTATTTTTATTTTCATAGCGTAAATCTTCAAAACGTTTAAACTTCAATACGAAAATGCTATCAAATAATACCATCAAGAAAAGATTACGCCCCGCCGTCTACAAGTACAACATTTTCACTATCGAATATAAATTCTTATTTACCGTCCGACCATATTTGAAATCGTTCGCAAATTGTCGTGCAGTGGGAAAATTTTAAAATATATATTTTGTTGGCAACACTGGTAGCGGCATTTTTATGACGGGCATTATGCGTTCCGAGCTTGATTTGAAGAGCCCCAGAGAAAATTTTATATACTGGATGGGGGGCTGTTGAATACAGGAAGCGTCTGCCTCTACTTCAGTTTACCATTCTGGCAGAGTCCTAAATATGACAGCGGATTCTACGAATGGTTTTTATTCTAAGAAAACAAGACTTTTTATATCAGTATTTCAACATTCCTCAGGAAGTAGCGGTGATCCGTTTGAGATTACCTAGTGGCGTTAAGTTGTAAGTACATACATTTTTGGACAGAAAAACTCGTTGGTGCAAAATGAAATATGATGAAGATAGATAAAAATGAATGATGAATGGGTCGGCTCTTGATCTCGAAACTTACACAGGCAAGAGTGAGGTCCACGATGGAGCGAGGCTATCCAGAAGGTAGCTCACCAGCCATAGCTCACAGCCACTTTACCTATCCATTCTGGAAACTAAATATTTTATCATTTACGATCTATCGAGAAAAACCAAACAAGCTGCAAGCAAGCTAGGTACGTACTTGGTAGCTTGCTTATTATCAACGTGTAGCTTATCGTATGATATGCCATACAAATAAAGTTGCACTGGCCAGTTTTGATGTAGACATAAATGTGTTGAAATATGTGGAGTCTAGCCGGTGAATGTAATGCCCTTGGATCTCTTTTTGTTTGCTTCGAGAATTGGGAAAAAGGATTCACGGAGTAAGATTTAGGACGAACTTTTCTGTGGAGAGTCTATGTAGTTTAGCAAAAGATTTTGCATTAAAAGACAAAAATCACTCCAAGATAATCTTACTTTCTCAACCCTTTTATCAAACATTCACATAAATAGTTTCGTAATTTGCATAAAACCCCACACAATGCAGAACCCCAACAATTTATTTCAAAAAGTTCAACAACTCAGGTAATTTCAAGTTCTGAGCAAACTGCGGGAACTGTTATTCTTCGAGTTTCCTTTCTACGTTTTTAATTAGTGTGATTGTTTAACGAGTGACTTTATCAGGGAACTTACTGAATTGCTATCGCGGTCGGTGTTTGGAGACCTGAGGTTTACAAAAAACTCTTCTACTGACCAACTTTATTTCTATAGATGAAGGCCCTTACTAATAAACTTGACTAGTTATGTCGTGCATAACCTATGAATAACCATACAAATTTTTAGTTTATGCATGACATAACTTTACGTCAAGTTTATTATAGGGCCTTTCTGGCTTAAAATGTTCTTATAAAAAATGTGTATTTTGTTCAGAAATAACAGCCGATATTTCCCACAATCCTACAAGCTTCCACGGCCATGCTCTCGTAGCAAAATAGTCACACTATGACTGATACTTATTGATAAACAATAATGATAACATACTCCATCGTATAGAAGTGGTTAGCATTATTTATTGCAATCTTTACATCATCGAGTGGGGACCCTGCATCTTGTTCGTGTCTACTCAACTTTGTTCCCTAGCGGCTTGTTTCATATGCAAGACACAGTCTAATTTGCTGACTCAAGTTGTCGCTCGTACAGCGCAAGTACTCAGTACTTCACAGTAGGATTAGGAGAATAATGTGGCCTATTTGCTATCACAGTTGCGTGGTGTCTACATTTTTGATGACCGCTGCAGTAGCACAGTGGGCTAAGGCCCGTCTGCGACGCAGAAGGTTGCGGGTTTGATCCCCGCCGCGGGACAAAATGTTTGTATGATTACAGATATTTTGTCTTTAGTTTGGGTGTTTCTATGTATAATATGTATTTATTTACAAACAAAAAGTATACAGTATTACCTATATCAGTCATGTAGTACCCATAACACCAGCTTTGCTTTATTGGGGTCTAGATGATGTTATTTTAAATTATTTTTCTACATACCAATAAAAAAGTTTAACCAAACTGATCGACAAATGAGCTCAATCACAGCTTACATTTTCTTCGTAGGAGATACCACTGATTTCTATTCTCATCACAAGCTATATGCAAACTTGCTTCGGATAACCTGATTACAGGTACTTTTGACCTGTTCTTTTCCAAAGTAGGTATATCTTACTAAATAAGCCTTCTCTTTTCAGCAGAATTTTTCTCACACCCCTCAAACTCCTTACTCCTGCGTACAGAGAGCTCCACTCTATTTGTCCATTGGATAAAATCCGACCATTGAAAAAAGTTTTCTCTGCAACTAAAATAATCACTATCTGTTCAGCTGGTAGGTTTGGTACAAGTACCATTAGCAACTATTGTCTAATCTGTGCCAATACTGTGCCGTGCAGCCAGTAATCTGGACAATTAATCTTGTGATTGCAAATGGTCCTTTGTTGCACCAAGACTGAATCTAGGGCAGTCTTGATTGCGGAGATGACCAGCGACTTTTCAACAGTAGTTTGAATCCATGTTCAAAGTTAGATTATTTTGATTACCTACTAGAGCTGGGCCTAGAGAACTATAACTGTGTTTGTCTGCCTAGTTTTTCGATGTATTGAAAGAAGAAGTCATTAAAGAACAGGAGTAGAATCACCTAGCTCTTATAGCTACTCTGTGATCCCATCGACCTGTGACTTTTAAGTCTTAAAAAAAAAGAACTAAGGTTCCATGTTGGGGATAACTTGTGTTTTGAGTAACATTCTTGGATTTGTCACTTAAGGAAAGTATGGAGATTTACTTGTCGCAATACTATTTTAAAAGTTAACCGTACTTTCTCTTTGCCATTCAAGACAGTTGTCTATGATAAACACTGCATATCAAATGGGTAATTTCACGAACACCTAGGTTTGTTTTGACTTGTTAGCAAATTAAGTATTCAATACAATGTTCAATTTGTTCATGCCTGATCCAATAATATTTCAGTAAAACTCGGATCCGGAACGTTTACGTCTCGGACTAAACTCTCCACGATATTGTTCGATTATGCATAGACAGTCAGGCATCCCATGACATGCCCTGCGGCCTAATCCAATAGATAGGTGCCGACCCTGCATAATGCCGAGACGCGACAACTATTGCTATGCTTTGGGGATTTCGGAGTGACCAAGCCTTCTATCATAATATGGGTTCGAAAATTGTAGCTTGCGTAGTTTGCTTCTTGATTGATCGTGAAGTGACCTTTTGATGCATTTGAGCTAAATTGGCGAAAAAAAATTGTTCTTCATACAGCATAAACTGGCAAAGAAAAAACTATGAAGTGACATTAAGCCTCCTCGCAGACTGCAGACTTTCTATCGGCCCATAGTTGAAACGGAATATACTTCTCCATACTCATTGCGAGCCGAAGTACATTCCGTCGCAAGATTATGTAGTCTGCGAGGAGTCTAACAATTTGAGCAATTTAATATCTTGCTTTGGCCATGACAGGTGCTGTAAAAATCCGTCACGAGGATAATTAATTTAACTTCGGATTTATACGATTTATATTAAAGGTAGTTGAATCGAGTCTTAAGAAGATAGATACTTAATTTGAAACTGGGCGAGTATAAGCAAAGAAGCTTATTTATCGTGGTGCAAGTTTCGAACTACAAGAGATCGGAGTGCTGAGTTGCGAATGTTAGACGCATATTTTTCAGGGGCAATGAGAGATCATTAAGTAACTAGGTAAGCAAAGTTACATAGCTTTGGAAATCAAATAGCTGATAAATTACCACCGATATTCACAAACAATACTTGCCTCAGTAAACTTAGCAAAACTATTCGAAATAAGGCATTCTCAGTGCGTTTTAGATGGCAGGCCTTCGAATTCTTATACAATACTCAAACTACTCTTAGAGCTAAGCAAACGCACTGCGTTGAATAGAGCTCTGTGACTGGTTCGTTTATGTTACGTACACTTCGTTGACTGACATTTCATTATACAGCCGCACTCAGAGTCGTTTTACATATAAAACCGTTACTAAGCAACGAATATAAGTAGACGTTAGAGTGACTCTACATAAATCTTTTTGACGTAAGCTGGTCACTGTTTCACACTATGCGTTGCCTCATAAGTTTTTCATTTGTTAAGATTAGTAGGGACTAATCTCAAATGAAAAACTTATGAGGGCAACATAGGGATGTTGCTTTATAAAAAGCCATGCAAACAACTATTACATGACTACAAAGAATGAATCTAAAGTGCAAAAGGCAGCTGTCTTAAGGGCGCGTACTACCTCAAAACTGCTTCTACTCTGGATCATTTCTATAAAAGTATTGAACCAATATTATTGAAAAAATATATATTATAGTTGAGGATATAAACTGTTGCTCCATTGTAGTGAAAACACGATTACTATATATTTTCTCGATAGAAAATAATCACAAACTTCCCTCTGAATTTTACTTAAAAACAAAAGTACTCAATAAATACTTTAGCTAGACTAGTAAAACTTTGTATCTAAACTCAGCTTAGTACACTACGTGGTCCCGTTGTTCCGAATTTTGATCTTTTTTTGTTTTAGTACTTTTAATTAGCTAAAAAGTGTTTTAGCTCCGTAAATAACGCTGCGCATCCATAGCTCTGTACTCCTCACACGCCGAACAAATCACACTCGCTGTCCCGCTTACAAAATGTTGGCGTATTATAGGCCCTTAAGAGTCAGAATTTGTCGCGATTCTCCTCTCACTTGTACTACAAGGTGGGCTCGGAATAGGCGTGTAAAAAGCTGGGGTGCAATGCATGCCAATTCGGCTGGACCGACCGACCGGAGCTGGACCAAGCGATCGGGTACCGACTGCACAAATATTTACTTAAGAGATTTTAGTTTTAGATTCGCTTTTGAATTGAATGTTCTAACGATGAGCTATTGTTCAAACGGATTGCAAACGTTCTGGAGATTCATAACTAGATGCTAAGGTTGTGGGCCCGATCACGGTTGTACACCAATGCGTTCTGTACAAAAAAATTTGTGCACCAGTGTATCACGTGAAATTGGCATGTCGTTAACTTAAGAAGTTCCAAAACATGGTGTCAAATGCAGGAGCCTCTTTGAGATGCACGCACTTGAAGATTATCACAACGCTCATTCCAAATAATTTGTAACGCGACAGAAGTGACTGTTCCTATGGTTCCTGTTTGTTTAATTTGTTATCGCTACCTCCGTGTCCGGCGTGCGAATCAGCCGGGTATCAATTTGCCGCGGGCCGCGCCAGACGCTCACTTTGTGCCTTGCTGGCCACCTTTACATAACCATTGCGTAAACAAATTGTCGGAAGAATAAGGAAATGCAATATTTCGCTACATTCAAGGTTTTATACAATGTAGGTCAGATTTTTCGAAGTGAGAAGATGAGATAGAGGAAAATGGAAGAGTAGTAATAATGATGGCTTAGAGAGATGTTGCTGTCTTGTCCCTGAGACTCCTTAGAACTTAATTGTTTGGGATTCACACTTTCTCCAGCTATCCAAATGGTTCATTGGTCACTTATTAAAATGCATAAAAACTTTGTGCCATTCAATAAAATAATTTCCAACAGAAGTTTAGCTGTTCTCTTTAGGAAACAGCGCCAGTAATGAGCCATGTTAATGGCATCTACTAAAACTAAGCATCAGTCACAGGTGGCGTGGCAAGCGCCGTAAAACCGACCGTCGCAGTAAATGCATCGGCTACCAGGTGCTGAAACTATACTGTTTAGCGGTTAATGCACAAGGGAAAATCCTACGGAAATTCGGATATGTACATGACTGCGTCTAAAAACATATCTACTTGACAGAGTGTCTATGAAGTCTGAGAGAATGGAAGTGTAATTCATTAGTGAGTGTTTTCGGGTTTTTGGAAAAGTTGATTATAGCTGATCGCACATAGGTATGTCCGCGCCGAACGCGCCGCAGTAATTTTTCTATAGAAAAAATACTGATGACGTCAGAAAATGCTAGCTTCTGACGTATCAGCACTCCTTGAACAAATAAGGTATTTGTTGTTTATCTAGGGTTGCTCCACTGCTGGTCTTTTCTCTGTACCTAATACTTATCGGTTCTGTTTTGTAGTAAGCTACACTTAGTATTCTTCTATGCATTATCCTTCCTTCAGGCTTAATAATACACTTTATAGATTAATTGATTTGAGAATTACATTTCAACTTAGGTTTAGGAAGTAAAATACCATCGGTGTGAAAAGATAATGAAATGAATATTTCTTTACAGTTTTAAAAGAAATGAAAGAAAGATGCTAAAAAGATTTCCTTTAACAAAAACAGAAATTAATTCATCCTTCTATTAAGCGAAACAGATTAGAATGAGATAACAAGACAAGAGGAATCCACCGAAAAATCCGATGAACACCTCCGTTCAAGACAAAACATTAATTCCGAAATAATTAAAGAAACGATTAAACCGTCAACTCAGCCGGCCCGAAAATTGTTAGCGAAACAGGGACATAGAGTAAGTGCTGTACAGAGCCTATACCTGACTATCAAGTCCGAGACATTTACCTTGTGATGTAAATATTTTTTTATCGATTTTCTTAAGTATGATTTATGTTCTTTACAGATTATGAAGCTGAGAGATGACTCATAGTCTGCATAGTCCCTGAAGAATGGCACAGAATTGTGATGACTTTCCAGGCATTTAAAGATCTGTATTAATGCGTTTTCGTTAAAATGGGAGTGGGCAGGCAATGTCACCCGCATGCACCCAGACAGGTGGGCCAGAGTGGAATTTGTTGAATCCCGGTGGATGGCAGGCAACTCCGAGCCAGGCCTAAGAAGCGCTGGCGCGATGACTTGGACGCCTTTAGGATGGATTGGGGGAAAATCTCAGAAGATCGCGAAGATTAAACACCATAAGAAACTAATAAAAAAACTAAATAAATTACTTAAATACACACCCTTCCCAACACTCTCCAGAAAACCACTAGACTAAATTGTCTAGCAATAACACGCCAGACTGCATAATTGCAGTCTAATATCCATTACAGGTTAAGTATGTAATGCGTTTGTCAGTTCTGTACAAATTCTGTGGCAGGGCTGTCTCCAGCAATAAACTTGGCTCGGGAATTTCATTAGTTCCGTTCAATAAATTAAGAGGTTATGCTCGCGTGTGTCGACCCTGCAATTACCTCGTCTGCAAGGTAATGAAGTACCACTCCAAGAACTGAACATCTAAGAAGGAACCTGGAAGAGTGGATACGGCTACATTTCTCATAGTCTGGAATTCAGCTTTACTTTTTAGGCAAGACCACAACTGGATCCTTTTTCCCAAAGCAAGGACTCTTTCAGATAGATCTAAATTTTCTATTAGAATTTTTTTTGTATGTCTGTTTGCTCGTGTTCCAATCCTGCCTAAGCCGCAGTAGACAAGACATTCGGATGAAACTTAAAACTTGAAAGATGTTCCCGTATTGAGTTTTTTTTGCAATTATATTATTTAAATTTTTGTTACCAAAATTTTACAAACACACAACAAACACAACAAACAACATCTTCAAAGGATCTGGAATATAAAGATCTGAGAGAATGTCTACCGCGCCTTGGGGATACAGTCGTGACCCTGTTTACGTTTTACGTTTTACCAAAATTTTATTCTACGTCAAAATAAGAATTCCCTGGACATTTTAAAAATATTTTACAATCTTGACGTGTTTGATAATTCTTGTCTCTCCCGGTGATTTAGAAGCAGGGGTTAGCCAGGGGGCGCCACTGAGATCTAAAAAATACACAGTCTTCATCATGATAAATGGCTATGAGTTATCTACTTGTAATTTTATGCTTTCGTATCAGTTGACCGGTCTTTATAATTTATTTTCTTTTTCTATTTAAGTATTTTCAATGAAATTCTTGAAATTTGCTGTTCAATATAAAAATGTCTGCCTGTCATTCTTTGCATAATTTATGGTATCATTGTGTCTAAGATATTTCGTGTTTAAAGATATCTTGGAAACATACTGAAGAACTTACTACATTATGGACAAAGTCTTGATTTCGCTGTTATAAGTTGCAATAATCTAAACTAATAAATAAAAAAAATAAAAAAATACAATGCAATTACAAAAAATAAAATGGTCATCAATATAGTTACAAAATGGTCATCTACATACCATTGTTCTTTGAGTTTTACAAGTATACCTAATCTCTATTTATGCTAATCTCTTCGGACGAAGCGCTCTTATAATTGTGATAGAACTTCACTTACAGGTAAGTTCGTTTAATCATTACATCAGCATTAACTAAAACCTTAGGTTTTTACAACGTAGTAAAAAAAACTGCCGCACAATTTTATATCCCTCGCAAAAATATGTATTCTAATCCAGCTAGGCAAGTGTAGGCATTACTCAAAGCCCAACAAAGGTTTTAAATTAACAGTTTGACAGTAACTTCAGCATCGCAAATATCGCAATAAACAATGCGGGTTGACAACCACACATGGTATCGAAACTTCACGCGAAATATTGTGCTGGAATTTATGGACGCGGTCAGTGGTGGCTGGTCGGAGTACGAGCGATTCGAAGTTTCAGCTTGGCTGGTAGTTTGTGTCATAGTGGAAGGAAGTGGAAAGGTGGTCTCTGAAAATCTACGGGAAACGTAAACAGACTCACGACTGTTTTCCAAGGTGTGGTGTAAAAGGTGTAATTTTATGGTATAACTAGATTTTATAATTTTATTTATTTAAGGGATTTGTCACTCAGCAACATGGCTACATTTAAGCAAGTTGTCTAACCAAAAACCAGTCACCATGGCACAAACCTTCTAGAAAGTCATTACTAATTCATCCATCAATCATTCCATCTGTCACGGTCAACTGCCACGTCCCACCAGTCCTCTTGAAAGGCATCTAGGTCATCACGCCAACGTTTTCTTGGCCTGCCCCGGCTTCGTCGCCCATCTGCAGGCACCCATGGCGTTATATAATATAATATATAATTTCTATTTATATTGCAATAAATCCGCTGCTCTCTCACAATCTAGCCCCACCCTGCTGGCGAAACAAGCATCTACAACTAGTTGATAACTGCGCCTTATTAACAGCTGTGCTGGCGATTTCAATCAGAGATGTCAAGTCGATGGCTTAGATTAAAACTGAGAATCCCGCTTGAGAATGTAGACTGTTGTTACTAAAGGTGCATTTACACGATACGATTTCAGAAGAGGTTCCCGGAAAGACGCCACTTGTACATGGTCGACATTCCCAGAGTTCGTACAAAACGTTTTGAGTCCACATTTCTCATACGCACCGCCAAATTGTGGAACTCATTGCCGGGCTCTGTATTTCCCGATAAGTACAAAGGGGTCTTCAAATCAAGAGTAAATAGGTTCCTTGTAGGTAAGCATGCTCCATCTTAGACCTCAATACTGCTTAACATCAGGCAGAGTGAGGTCAAATGCTGACCTAGACCTACTTAATTAAAAAAAAAAAGATTTCAACCCATACAATATCGTATCGCACGACAATTTCTTCACGTGTGAACGATCGTATGCGATTTGTCATAGTTAGCGCGACGCTCGTCGGCACGATCAATGGGCGGGGCTTAGCAAATCGTACGAAAAATCGCAGCATGTAAATGCACCTGTATTGATTTTGTAAATTAAATGGAATGATAGGTGAGGTTTGGTCAATTTTCCCAAAACTAAAATTATGATAGCAAAAATGTTCGATAGAGGCTTATCAGGTGAAAAGCTTTCAATGTGTGTCCAAATGTCAATAAACTCATGAGGATTTGTCTATGAGAATAAAAATACTTTTGCATAAATGTTCAAGAATCTTATCTTTCAGTTCTAAGAACTACTTTGTATATTGAATACGCTGTCATAATTCGTCGATTGAAAGGCATAATCTTTTTTCCATTCACAATTTTCTATCTCACACGAAAAGCGCTTATTTTTTATCTCACAATATTACTTGCCTTTAACCGCACGTTTTACTCCCCCATATTACGTGAATTAAAAACAATATCGTTAGAGAACTGTCGCTCTAAACATTTGTACCTATTCCCCGCATAATCATTGTTCGCACGTGTGCTTCTTACGAAAATTTACTGTGTCTAATACAATAAGTTGGCACCCCCGGCCTTAGTGGTGCGCCACAGTTGAGGAAATGCAGAAGTCTCTCCTTAAACTTGCGAGCGACTTCAATTCATATTCAATTAAACGGATTTATAGTATTATATTTATAGTTTATGAGCAGTCGGAAAGTGTCCAACAAGGCACGACTGGCAGTTCATAGAGGAGTGTTGGTACCGACATTGATGTATGGAAGTGAAAGTTGGGTGTGGCAGAAAAAACATCAGAGTAGAGTGAATGCTGTTGAAATGAGAGCGTTGCGTAGTATGTGTGCGGTAACGTTGAAGGATAGAGTGAGAAATAGTGTGATAAGGGAACAGTGTGGAGTGAAAGAAGATGTAGTGTTGAGGATCGAAAAAGGTATGTTAAGATGGTTTGGGCATGTAGAGAGGATGGATGACAGTCGTTTGACAAAGCAAGTGTATGAGGCGAGTGTGTATGGGACAGCTGGAAGGGGAAGGCCTAGGCGAACCTTCTTGGATCAAATTGGCGACATTTTGGAGAAGGGCCAGGTAAAAAGTACCCTAAACCGACGAGCATGTATGAAGAATGTAATGAGAGTGAATGAGGCGAAAGTTGTGTGTCAGGATCGTAGCGAGTGGAGATCCGTGGTCTCTGCCTACCCCTTTGGGAAAGAGGCGTGATTTTATGTATGTATGTATAATGCAGGTGATTTAGCCATTTTTGATTGAACTTTATTATAAATAGACATTATTATGATTGGACATTATTATAAATGGACATTATTATGATTTGTCATTTTTATGAATGGACATTTTTAGACCGTTTGTCATTTATCATAACTGGACATTAGTCGTGCATAGGATTTTTTATGCTTATAAAGAGCTTTTTATGAATTTTAATAAGCATCTAGGATAGCCTATTATAAATATACTTGTAATAATTTCCTCATTATCTTGTGAGGTTGATATCTTTCGTTAAAATTGAAGTTCTTGAAACTACTCGTAAAAGTTTCTGATTTTTTTAATTTATGCTTACTACACTACAAGTTAGTGCATTACATTAAAACAATGAAAATTTCGTAAGTGATAAAATGTTTTTCTTAAGAAACGTCACCCGTCTTCACCTCCACTGTGGCAGAACCCTGTAGGGTTGAACGTAACGGGGGCGCGCGGCTAAATTATGTATTTTATTGTCGCCCAAACCAATTTCATAACCCGAAGAGAGGCTGGGATGAGTCCGCCAAGGCCTTATATCCCATCCTATTGAATTTTGCAATACATACAAATGTGTTGATAGTGTTTTTGTGTGCGATAAATAATGTTTTGCTTTGGGAATTTCGATAGATTTCGGGTAACAATTGAAAAAGTGGAATCTTTTGCGGAATCGGAGGGTATTTGGCGAACCTAACCTGTAAAACTAATACTATTTTTCTGAAGAAAACTATCAATTTTCTGAATAGCATTTTTATCGGAACAAAATATAAATCGTTTTAATCTTTTAAAACCGAACAAATAAAATGGTAGTTGGTTATCTTGGTGTTTTAATGTGTGCAACTTAGGTACTATTGTAATTTTTAGGCAGGTCAATGACCTCGTGCAATAGAAGCCTTAAGGCCACACATTACACCAAAAACAAAAACTAGTTCAATACAGTGAAGATTGTTGATGCACAAAACTAGAATCCTTAACTTATTGTGCATCAACAACCTTTCATTGTATTGAACAATCTATCATTCTGTGAGTTCTGTGACCGCGTAAAACGACTTCATCTGTCTATGAGCAAGCCTATACCATGTTGTAGATTTCCATTAACGTCAGATGTACGTCAGATGCTTTGATAGCCAAGCCGCATACACTTGCTTTTGCATTACTAGTTTCTAGCAGTTTCTAGCAAACAGCAAAGAGACACAATACCCGGGCAACGGTTTCGATAGACTGTTATTTTAAGTACAGTTTTAATTGTTGTCAACCATTTTTGTTTGAGCTTTGGGTGTACAAGAATTTTTTATTTAAAACGGTCGTCAAACTCAGATTTTATAGCTCACGTAACCACCAATCCACCAATCACAGGTTAAATAATCTATTCTCAAGATTAAGACAATATCAATAAGATCAAACTGCCTATTATATATTATGTATTGTATGTCATTATGTTTTTTTGTTTAGTTTTCTATTTTTGTTTATTTTTATTATGTGGTGTGCAATAAAGTATTTTCTATCTATCTATTTTTTAATTGGAATTTAGACCCGAGCTACGCCTTTAACTACATACCAAAATCAAAACTAAACACTCAACCATGTATTATTATGTGACTCGAATCAAAACTATGTTTATATAAATAATTACCAATGCATGAGTACGAGTCTCTGGTGTCGAAATAATGTGCATAGGCACTTGCGGCCTTTTGCCATAATTCTGAAACCTCAAAAAATTCCAATCACAAAAATTATCGAGCTCCAAGCACCCTCAGGGTTATCAAGTGTAAAATTAATTCAAGGAAGTCATCTTCGCAGATAGTTCATCAAACTTCCTTGCCCAGATGAGCATAAAACAAGTGAAGGGAAACTTTCTTGTAATGAAAATTGGCTGAATATTTTTCCGAAGACTTCTAGTTCCGAAGTTTTCGTTTGCTGATGAATTTGCTTTTTTTAGTTTGAGAGGTGTCTGTTGAGTTCTTTATAGGGTTCCGTGGGTAAAACGGGTAAAACGGGACCCTATTACTAAGCCTCCTCGCAGACTGCAGACTTTTTATCGGCCGATAGTTGAGACGGATTAAACTTCGGCTCGTAATGAGTATGGAGAAATATAGCCCGTCTTAAATATCGGCCGATAGAAAGTTTGTAGTCTGCGAGGGGTCTTAAACGTCGCTGTCTGTCTGTCCGCCCGTCTGGCACCAGGCTATACATGAATCGTGATAGATAGACAGTTGAAATTTTCACAGATGATGTATTTCTGTTGCCGCTGTAACAACAAATACTAAAAAACAGAATAAAATAAATATTTAAGTGGGCTCCCATACATTTTGCCATTTTAAATAATGCTACGGAACTCTTCGTGCCCTGACTGAAAAACACTTAAGTTTAATTTTATTACAAGGAAATCAAAGGGTAAGCGAAGTACACACATTGTACATCATCAGAATTTTTGTATATGAGTTCCAATGTCAAAGACATAAGGTTGAATCTCGCTTGTCGCATCAAACGTGCATTCGTACGCATACAATCTCCCTTTGCGCTTTCAAATTTAATAAGCGTTTAACACTTCAAAGGCTGCGTGTAAAACAATTTAGCTCAGTCAGTGAAAAACACGGAGTTTTCGGCTAGCTTCGTAATTGGTTTAGACTACAGTCCGTAGGGAAAAGATTAATTAGTACTGCAAACAGCGGAGGCAGCGCTTTTAAGCGCTTTCGACGCTGAAAATGTAATGACGAAACACCCTTGAATACCCAACAGTCGTCAACAACCTTAAGACAGAGATATAAAAGCGAGTTTCGCGTAATTTTTCAGCAGATAATTTTGTGAGGAAAATGCAGCGAGATAGTAGGCGTTTAATGTCCCATGTTTTAAGATTTCAAAGATGGGAATTGTGTCAAACGATTGCTTTAAGTGCAGTTTTATATTTATCGCGAGTAAAGTGCTGACTGTGCGTAACTGGGTTGAAATAAATAATAACTTTTGGCATGAATCTAATTGTTTTCGTTTATTTGAAATATTGTACTTTCCATCCATACTCAATATTATATATGTGTAAGTAACTCTGTGTTAGCAAGCTGAAGTGGCAGTGGGCGGGGCACATAGCTCGTAGAGCTGACGGCCGTTGGGGCAGAAAAGTTCTCGAGTGGAGGCCACGCACCGGAAATCGCAGCAGAGGACGGCCCCCCACGAGATGGCAAGACGATCTTGTAAAGGTTGCTGGGAGCCGTTGGGTGCAGGCTGCACAAGATCGATCGCTGTGGAAATCTATGGGGGAGGCCTATGTTCAGCAGTGGACACTAGATGGCTGAGATGATGATGATGATGATGAACTCTGTCTATCTGTCTGTCTGTTTGTTACCTTTTCACGCTCGAACTACTGAACAGATTAGGATGAAAATTGGCAAGGATAAAGGTTATATCCCAGGGAAGGACATAATCTCGAGAAGCTTTGTAAGAAAGCTGATCTCCAAGTATTTTTTATCCTTTTGTATTTTACTGTTTGGCAAAGGCTAAAGTCCCCCAAATATTTTCTCTGCTGGTTTGAGGAGTGGCGGTCTCCCACCACTCCTCAAACCAGCTCGTTAATAAATAAATATATAAATTTTATGTTTAACAAGTCTGATCATAAAAGATGGAAGATTTATTCATAATTAAGTTTTAATCAACGTACAAGAATTAATTCGTTATAACGGCGTTAGAGCCGTTAGAGCGCAAACGAGTCCCAACAATAAACGTGAGAAAGGGCCTTTAGAATATTATTTAAGTGGCTGGAATGCCGATAAATTTTGCATTACTCTTGTTAAGGTCAGAGTTTTGATTAAATGAAGTAATATTTTAAAGTTAGTAGATTAAGATATTTTTAGTACTACGAGTATGAGTATTTTAAGAGTCGCTTGGATTAAAATTAAAGTTGCCTTCATCCATCTTCTTTTGTTTTATTTTGTTCGTTTACTAGATTCAAAAGCAAAAATTTTAATCTGTCAACCTTATGTTCAGTAAATATCAGTAAATTATATAATTTACTTGATAAATGATGAATTTTTGATAAGCTCATATTTATCGGTATGATCGTTGCGGGTTCGAACCCCGTCGGAATCGAAATTTTTTATAAGAGTCAACGAAATACCTAAGTGTGGTTTAACTATAAAAATTAAAAAAAAAAATTTTTTTTATTATTTACTTATCTTTAAAGTTATAATTATAACATAATATAATAATGATGTTTACCTTAAAATAAGTCTCTTACTTCAAGAGCTGCTTCAATAACCTGAAAGAAAAAGAAAAACTTTTCAATCAGGGTAAACAACGGACATGTCATTTACGTGTACGTACGTACATACATTTTAAGGCCCTTACTAATAAACATGACATAAAGTTATGTCATGCATAAACAAACAATTTGTACCTATAGTTACTCACAGGTTATGCATGACATAACTTTATGTCAAGTTTAAGTAAGTAAGTTGTGTAAGTGCCTAGGTATTTAAATATGTAATTGATTATTTTTGTTAGCTATTGTATTAAATTAAGTAATAAGTCATGCAAATCCTTTTTTTAGCTGCATTAAGATATTACTGCAAAAGAAACCCGGGAACTCTTTCGATCGGTCACATCATGAACACTTCTCTGGTTCAAGTGCACCTGAAATTCTATAAAACAAAATTAAATTTACCTCAACGAATCGACTCGGAGCTCAATACCAAAGCTGAATACAACTCCTAATGAAAAATTCCTTTGCACTGGGCTACGGTAATGAACACACCTGTATTCAAAGAAACCATAATGAGCTCCGGCTGAAAGCACACGTGTACGTACTTTTCTAGAAAATTCCTTTTTAAATATGGCCTGAGACGCTCGTAAATGAATCGGGTCGATCCGGCGCGAACACGAGCGAGAGCCGAATGAATAGAACGTTCTCTTTTCAAAAATTTACAAGAAAATTATGTGCAGTTTTAGGTTATATGAGTTTTTGGTCGGAGCTCGAATATTTGCTTAGTTTAAAACATAATCAGCCCTAATAAAACATATTGAACAGTTGAATTAAATCAGTCAAATTGCGAGTAATAAAAAAGCAGAGTTATAGCAAAATCTCAATGAAGCAAAAATGAGTGCAACGTTTCGCATGATGACGTCATGGATAGGGCAAGGAGGAAGAGTTAGGAAGGCTGATCCCACCATGAGGGATGAATAGTCGGGAAGAGAGAGAGATACCAAAAGCTCAAAATAACAGTTGAAAAGATATAGTCCTATGACAGACAGACGAATAGAAGGACGGATCCTTGGTATAAATGTTTGTATGAGTTGTAATTATTTATGTCGGGTCTGGGTGTTTCTATGTATAATGTATGTTACAAACAAAAAGTATATAAGTAGTATATCAGTTATCTGGTTCCCATAGTACAATATATGCTTAGTTTGGGGCTAGATGATGCTGTGTGAAATGTCCAGCATTATTTATTTATTTATTTATTTTATAGGGTCTGATGGTATACTTTAGGTCCTATCCTAAGGACCTTGCAGAATAAAAGTTAGCTTTAGCAAAATTATGTTAAAAACGAAAAAGAAAACCGACTTCAATGTTTGTCCTAATATAAGACGCGGTTATTAAGGTTTTTTTAAGTTTAACAGAAAAACTATCAATCCCTTAGAAATAAAATTTATATGGGACCACCTCGGTAGTATACTCTATCAAACCAAAAAAGAATTTTGAAAATCGGTCCATAATTGACAGAGATAGATATCGGTGAAAAAAAAACACACAGCTGAACATAGAACCTCATCCTTTTTTGAAGTCGGTTAAAATAGCATGTTTTAACATGCCTAAAAATATGAAAGCGTTTGTATCGAGCCTTGGAGTAAGCTGAGATTCTGTTATATTGAAATGCTAGTGATAAAATACTGTCATCATCATCATCATCATCTCAGCCATCTAGTGTCCACTGCTGAACATAGGCCTCCCCCATAGATTTCCACAGCGATCGATCTTGTGCAGCCTGCACCCAACGGTCCCAGCAACCTTTACAAGATCGTCTTTCCATATCGTGGGGGGCCGTCCTCTGCTGCGATTTCCGGTGCGTGGCCTCCACTCGAGAACTTTTCTGCCCCAACAGCCGTCAGTTCTACGAGCTATGTGCCCCGCCCACTGCCACTTCAGCTTGCTAATCCTGTGGGCTATGTCGGTGACTTTAGTGCGTCTACGTCTACGGTCTACAAAATACTGTAATTAGTATCAGTAGTACACACATAGGTATCAAATGAATAGCATTCCTTTTCCAGAAACTAAATTAATATTGCTTCTATACCCAGTGGTCGGTATTTTATTTCCGAGAAACTAACCTAAGAGACTTTCATCGATAAATATAGTTACTAGAACTAATAATCGCAAATAGGAGATATTAATCATAGTAACAGACGTAGCACATCCTAGTACGCTTAGATGTAGTTAAGCAATACACATGCTTGACTCGGTGGTAGAAAACGCGTTAAGCGATGACAAGATCGCTAGTTGCATTACAACTCAGCAATTTCGGAGGCACCTCAATCTTTCGACTATGAAGTCCCATACTCAAGATGCCCATGCCTCAAAACTTTATAATTAGATTAGTCAACATCTACATCTACACTGACATTAGAACGAGGAAAGATTTATTTGTTAGTTTAATGTTGAAACTACTGGACCGATTCGAAAAATTCTTTCATCATTAGAATCCTGCATTATCCTTGATGAACATAGGCTATATTTTATCCCGGGAAAGTGAAGTTTTTCTGAAGGAACGGGGGTAGCACTGCGCTGCGACGGACCTAGTGTCATATAAATTTGCATATATTTTTTTTTAATTCCCAACACTACTATAGTGATATGGTTTTGTCCGACCCTACCCCCAGGGGTATGGCCAGGGGTATGGTGGGTCTGAAGTTTCATATGGGTGGCCAAATCTGATGACGGAAGAACGAATTTTTAGGTTATTTAAAGACCTCCGTCATGGCCTAACGGGACTTGCAGGGACTGACAATTGAACGTGTCTTCTAAAGGACGAAAGCGCTTTTGATAATACCCTAGTCACCCATCCACTTAGCGACCGCACAGAACGTCGCTTCCTCGACAATCTATCAAGAACTAAACAAGCTACACGAGCGTCAGAGTTCACTAACAAGAGAATCGGTAAATGAAAAAAGATTAAAGGATGAAAGGTAGGAAAACTAAATAAGGCAGGTCTTCAGTTACTCGAACTTGCCATTGTTACGGTTAGACAGGAGTTTTTACAGACATTGCACGCCTCTGGCGCGGGCTGGGCTTGGCCTAAGATAGAGGTTATAGCGGTTATAAGGTTCTATAAAAATAAGCTTCTTGTTGTATCACTAGTTTTTTCAAAACAGTGGTTAACTGGCCCCGTAGAGCCAGTTTTTTCCGGGGCCAGTCGACTAAAGAGCCAAAGAAATACTTTTATTAAAACAGTGGTCAAAGGGATTTTATTATTATTAGCCAAGAAAAAGCTATCAAAACATTGGCCGCCCGCAAAATGGGCAAGATGAGCCGCAGATAAGACTAGCACAGATTCTACTTCAGTATCAGCGTCGACCTCTTTACATGATTAAATCTACTGGGCATCCCTTTGATTGTGCCATGAACGCAATGATGATTGGCTTATCTATCTATGTCACCTACTGGGTATAATCTGCCCTCACGACCATGTTTCCAACGTTTCGATAATCTTCGTAATACTTGGAAATGGCAATGACTTTAGAATTCATCATTCAAATCAAACGCAGGCTGAATTGATCCACTACTGACAAACTTAGGCGCTGTCTCCACGAGCGAGAGAATCGCGACGAGTCCGCCCTCATATCGTCGGAGAATCTCCAAGAAAGAGCGATAATCTCGCCGCGTATCGTCGCGAGTCGTAACGGAATCGCAGCGTTTCCGCGGCGACTCGTAACGGTATCGCCGCGTTTCCTTGTTGAAATGTCCCGGCAACGCTGAAATGACGCTGCGTTTGACAGCGCGCCCGCTGTGCGCTCGTCGCGAGAGCGCCACGAGCCCGCGGCGGGCGCGCTGCTAGTCGCGACGGGCTAGCGACGATGTAACGACGTTTCGCGCGCTCGTTGCCACTCATCGCATCGCGGCGATAATATCGCCGTGTGGAGACGGCTTCTAGAGAAGTGTATAGAAATACGTGGCACGACGATAATATCGCCGCGATTCTCTCGCTCGTGGAGACAGCGCCTTAGGCTCTCTTTGTTTCTGCCATCCAACTCAATCTATAATCCATCTCCAACTAAATACTATGCTTATCTCTACGACTCACCTAGTAGAGAGAAGCTAGAAAATACAATCTAATCACATCCTACCTCGAAGAGGAAGGGATTACAAATTATAATTTGTGTGAAATTTCATCGCAGTTCTCTTAACCCCTGGACTGTATCAGTCCACGGACGTGATCTCTGAATAGTCGGCTCGCTTTGAATACCCGCGCGGGTGCAATTGACGATGGAATCGGTAAGGCAATGCGAACACGCTTTTTAGATACCACCTACTCCAGTTCGGTTACACTTTGTTCGTTCTCGCTAAATGCGTTGAGAAAATCTGTGACGGGGAAAATCTGGAGTTCATTTCGGATTTCAATTCTTCGGGAAAAATTGAAAGGATTGCAAATTGTATTTGTTTTGGTAAATTGAAATGCTAGAGCCAGTGAGCTAGGTTGATGTAGAGAAGGTAGAGCTAGTTCTGATTTACAGATGATATTGTTAAGGAACTTTTAATTTAGCTCCTCAAAGCAGAAACAGGAGCTCAGCTAGGGCTTGGCTCTACTAGCAACTTTTTTACAAACTAGTAGAATCTTATGGTAGGATTAACTATTTATCATGCGCCATAAACATCAAGCACTACATCATATTTTCAAATTACATAAAAAACTACTTTTCAATCTTCTATCCGCATTACAATCCAATACTCCAGAACATTCCGTACACCTGTTCTTGATGTCTCGAGTCTGCCAATACATCATTGTTGTAAAGGTCGTCGCACAATGCATGATAATGCCGGCACATATTAAGGCGGGTGGGCACCTGCGACTCATTGCACGTCGCCGCCGCGCGGTGCAATCGTCTGACTCGGCAGTTCCACGTGTCAGTGTGTGCATGCTTTAATCTTGGTAGCGTTGGCAGAATCATCTTCCGTAAAATATTAGGCTATATTTTGAAATATCCAGTGCATTTATTCAATCCGCTGAAATCATTTAGATACCATCATTTATATGCCATCTTAAAAACTTCATCACTAGAGTTGGCCATTAAGGCCCTTTTAAGTACTATCCGGTCAGTGACCTCAGTCGTCCGTAGATATCGTCACGAAAACCATGCTGTTTAAGAATCTGTATTTTCTATTTTATGACGAAAAAAGAAGATGTTACTATGATCTTTAAATGAGAACAGGTCAAATCAACTGTTTTGCCGACGCTACCGAAGCATTGTCTCCAGGACGAGTGCAGCGTCTAATTGATTCCGTTCCATTCAGGTCTCGGGGCCGATGACGACCGATTATTGCTAATGTTTGCAGCTTCTATTGTTTGCTTTACATCTCCAGTCGCTCTCTTACAGTGGATATAAAGACTTATCATGCTGATTAATAAAAGACTGACGATTCCAATGAAATGAAAGATTTTTCTAGATTTAATTTTTCAATTCGCATATTTTTTACTTCATCATCGCATCGTAAAACTTACCATAATAATCACCTTGTAAGCTTTAATATAAATGGATCCCTCGCAATATGAAACTATTAAAATGAACTTCAACCCATCTTTCACCCCAAAGTCAAAATTACCCCATTGAGATAATAACCGCTGTAATGTCACAAACACCCCTAAATATGTCGAAGGCAGGTGCTGTAATTGTACTAACAACCACGATAGGGTCTCGCATCTTATTGCGAAATGAGGAACTTATATTGGTATCAGGGTGTTTTGTCTCTGAAAACCAGCCAAGTACGAGTCTAGTACAAATATGTATAAAAATTTTAAACGAGGCCTAGATGATGATGATGAATTGGAACAAAAATTTGTAAATCATGCAATCATTTGCTGCAAGCTTCTAAATTTTTGATAAGCTCATATTATCGGTATTCAAAAATTTGAATTCTAACGAATAGGGTTCTGTGGCCGAGCGGTAAGGCACTCCGGCTTTAGGAGGATCGTCTGATGCGGTTTCGAATCCCGTCAGAATCCAAAATTTTGATGAGATTTTTCTTAATAAATTACTATTATTATTATTATTATTTATTTAATTTTAGACAGTTTACAGTCCATTGTGTTAGTAGACTTATTTCTAAGGGTTAGTAATTAAAATGTAAAAATGATTTAGTCCTCTGAATTAGTTTGAAAATCAGAGGACAATCAAATTTTTCAGCTATTGCAGTTTGGATGCTGTTGCGGCTGCCTCGAGTTCTGCTGAGCAGTGAGGCTGTCTTCTTCCGCCAGATGGCGTCGAAGGTGTCGGTATGATACTGGGCAAACATGCCCGAGGCGCTGCAGAAACGCGGCAATCGCAACAGCAGCCTAAACGCATTGTTATATTGGATACGCAGAGCATTGTAAGCCTTTTGGGTATAGTTAAACCACAAACTCGCTGAATAAAATGATGTACAGTATGCTTTGAACAGGCAAACCTTAACCGCATCCGTACATCGTGCAAATCTGCGATCTACTATGGTGAAACCGAGTAAAGTCAGGGTCACTAATTAACATTATTAAAAGAGAAAAATTTGCATTTTTATGCAGGTTTGTGAGTTCTACTACCAGAATTATTGGAGGAAAAGCGGATTACCTGAGTAAAAGGAAGAAGACAAGTCATCAGATGTAAGAACCATGGATTGATCACAAACTCCGTTGTAAAATAGTAACAACAAAGCACAACAAACGTAAACTCTCAGTTCAGTGTATACCTAAAGAGATGTTATGTAGTAAATTACAAGTGTTTAGAGCTGAATGACATCACAATAGCTCACAGTGCATCTCTGAATTAATCAGGTACACCTGAAAGATCGCACGTCTGCGTCGACCGAGCCGACAGTTAGTTGGTGTTAAGTAGTTGGTATGGGCGTAGTTGTAGCGGGTTAGCAAAGCTACGTCAGTGAATTCAAACAAAAGTTTCAAATAAATAATGGTGGACTCTTTACACAGCATCATCTAGCCCCAAAGTAAGCAGAGCGTGTGTTATGTAACATGACTGATATACTATTTATATAATTTTTGTTCGTAAATACATACATATTATACATGAAACACCCAGACCCGAGACAAATATTCGTAGATCATACAAACATTGGTCGAATCGAACCCGCAACCTTTTGCCGAATATTTTTATGTCTGTTTTTGTAAATTTTGTATCTGTGCTCTCTTTTTTTCTGGCAATAAATGTATCTGTATTTTACGTCACAGGCGGGCCTTCGCCCGCAACGCTACAGATTTCGTCAATAAAGACTTAAATACGTAAAGAAAGATTGTTCTACTTTTATTTTTTGAGAATACCGTAAAGAGACAGGGCCTAGCACATTTCGATAAAAATAGTATCATATCCCAAACAACTATTTCAAAAAGTCATGTTGTAGTGTAGGCCGCAGTGAATTGGTATACTAGGTAGGTAGGCCCTAATAAGTGCCGGTCAATACTAACAGTCAGTGCATATGTGAATGTAGTGCGAATGTGGTCAATGATTTTCTGAAAAGATGGTTTTCATGTCGATAGCTATATTTCATTATGAAATGAAAAGTCTTATCAAAATTTTGGATTCCGACGGGATTCGAACCCGCATCGATCAGACGATCCTCCTAAAGCCGGAGTGCCTTACCGCTCGGCCACAGAATCCCTTGTTGCCGGTGTCCAAATTTTCGATTATGAAATACCAAGTGTGGATCAGCACTATAAAACAATTACAGAAATTATCGATAGCTATAAACCGATGCCAGACTTATCGTCAAGATAGCACTAAATAGGGGTAGGTATATATCCCCTTCGACAATCCCATGCGTCGGAGATTTTTAGACCTTTTGTCTAAAAATCCCCTGCCTCCACTTGGATGAGATGCTCAGAGGATTTTGACGACCTCTGTGGCGCAGTGGGTGCAAGCCCGCTTGCGACGCAGAAGGTTGCGGGTTCGATCCCCGCGGCGGGATAAATGTTTGTATGATCTGCAAATATTTATCTCGGGTCTGGGTGTTTCTATGTAAAATATGTATGTATTTACAAACAAAAAGTATATAAGTAGTATATCAGTTATCTGATTCCCATAGTACAAGCTTTGCTTAGTTTGGGGCTAGATGATGCTGTGTGACATCTTCAAAGGATCTGGAATATAAAAGATCTGAGAGAATGTCTACCACGCCTCGGGGATGCAGTCGTGACCCTGTTTGATGCTGTGTGAAATGTCCAGCATTATTTATTTATTTATTTCTAAACAAAAAAAGTATAAAAATCCCCTTTAGGGTCATAATATCTCTCGCACTCTGACCAGACCTCAGTCTCCGACAACGCATGTTAATCAGACAGATCACTGCTAATTGCCGAGTCGAGTGTGAAATGCGGGCTTAGCGATGAAATTATCTACAGTTTACCTCTGATTTATCGCTGATTGCGTTATTTTAGCGTTTTCATGGTTTTGATGTGCGCTTGTATAGGGGTGATTAACGGATTTTGATGTTCAAGAACTAGATTATTTTGATCCAGTTACGGCTAGTTTAATTCTGTGGTTTTGTATAACTACCGAATCAGTCCACATTCACCCAATTCTGAGTACACTCGAGGACTGCTCATTTTCACGCCACTTTTTCAATCCTACACAAGTCGAATAAACTGCCTTCCCGCCGCCGCCACAATAACATCAGACCAACTGCACGGTTGTTTGTCTGGTTTTACTATGATTTTTACAATCAATTAATGATCTTGCAAAGTGAAGTTCGATCGATATCATAATTACTTAAGTCTGGTAGAGATCGCTATTTAGCGATAAGACCGCCGATTGTATGTCATTGTGTTTTTTTGTTTAGTTTTCCATTTTCGTTTATTTTTATTATGTGGCGTGCATAAAGTATTTTCTATCTTTCTATCTTACTTATTATGAGTTCGCTTTATTCGGAGTTATTTATTAATCTCTTATATCCTAAAAGTGAAAGTATTTTAGCATTGTCATTTCTACAATAATGAACTTTTCTGTAACAGAAGGACCTAGAAATTCATAGTTGCAAAGAAGTTACACAATTTTCTGTTACATTTAGTTCCAATACCTGAACTCAATTCTCTAGGAACTCGTGAAACCGACACAATACCTAGGACATTTTCAAAAAACGGTGACCGTCAAATGAGAGTTAGCAACTAAGTCAAGCAACATTGTGAAAAACATTTTGTCCTGCCTTACAGCCCCATTCAGGAGTGTTCCTACAAGGAGAGCGTTGCCGCAGCAGTGCTCAGTATAGTGAAAATGATGTGTGTCCTACGCACTGAAAGTATTAATTCACATTAATATTATAAATGTGTAAGTCTGTCTGTCTGTTTGTTACGTTTTCACGCCCAAACCGCTGAACAGATTAGACTGAAAATTGGCATGGATAAAGGTTGTATCCCAGGTGTACATAGGTTGTACGTATATAGGCTTCTTTTTATCTCGAGGGACCGCGGATCACTCCGCGGGAGCTCAGTAATGTTACTATAAGGTAATACTTAATACCAGGAAGACCTAGAAAGAGATGGCGGGACGTTTTCACCACTATTGGATGAGGAACGCGCGTGTAAGGGACCAGTGGAGGTTATTGGGGGAGGCCTACGCCGATGAGGCGACTTCTACCGATGATAGTGAATAGATAAGGTTAAGTACTTAGTAAACATTATTATAAGTAAAAAAATAATAATATTAAGGTAGTAGAAATAAGTGTTTTTTTTTATTTAATACTTAATACTAAAAGGTACCACAGTGATAGGCTGTGTGTTACATTTTGTGACCACTACCGCGCGTTAGCCTTACGTCCATCATTTAACATTCACCGTTATTCAAGAGATCATTTCTTAGGAATATAATAAGAAGAGCACATTTAATATCAGAGTGCGATCCCGCGGGATACTCGTTCCAGTTTAGAGTAATCGCGTGTTTGAACACTTCTGTCTCTCTCTTGATGTCCCTTTCTGACATTGGTATCGACAGTATTAGACCACTGAATCGGATTTCTGTGGTTTAAAATATCGGGAAATCTATAGAGGATTTGATAGTTTAAACGTGTATGCGTTTTTTCCAGATTTCCACTCAATATCTTGTGCCTCATTGAATCGTCAGCTTAGGGTAATTTTAACATTTTAACCTAGATAAATTATTAAATACTTTAATATTAATAACATTAGATAAATGATTTATTTGCCACAACAAATTATTTACATCCCACTCATATAATAAAGCTGAAAGTTTGTGAGTATGTTTAGATGTTTGTATGTTTGTGATCAATCACGCCTAAACCAGTAAACCGATTTGGATGAAACATGGAATAGGCGTAGATAGTGACCTGGAATAGCATATATAGGCTATTCAAAATTAGGTATAGGTTACAAGTAATAAATTTAAACAAATAAAGCTTATAGGTTGTAAGTTCCGTAAGGATAACTGTTATCAAACAAAAACATTGTCTCCTAGTCCGAGAGCCGGTAGCTTTTAGCGCACCCGGTCCGGTGTTCCGTTTGGCCGTTCATAAATCTGTCAAACGTCAAAGTAAGCCGCGTATCGAACGCGCCAGCCCTCGGTAAATTATGAACTGAGGAACTTTCCGTGCATTTAAGTTTTATGTTTTGTAATTGCATTATTGTTTAAAATTCGCTCATTGTTTGTAGTGCTGATTTATTGGTGGCTTGATTTATTTTTCAGTTTTTATAACGTCATTTATTAAGTTTGAATATAAAAGTTATCTAATATGATATATATAAAGTGCAACAGAAAGACCACCATCAGGGACGAATGGCGCAGAATCGTAAAGCGAGCAACACGAGACCTGACGACCACGACCACTCTGTCAAGAGTGAAACGACTGAGAAGAAGAATAAGATATAAAAGCAACAAATTTGATTAAAAAGCCGCCTGAGAGCTTGCATCAGTGCTTGCAGGTGCGTGTCAGAGCACAGTAGGTAAATGGTAAGCAGAAATAATCAAATTATTATTATAATAAGAACAAGTTCGTTAGTGGGAAACTTTTAAGATTTTCCTAGTATGGTGAAACTATTCACACTAAAATCAAGACTAAATATTGATTAATTCTAAATTCCCTACACGAATTAATCTGATCAATGGCTAAGCAGCCAAGGGGCACGTTCACACTAAACGTCTAAAGGCTTTCAACAAATCAAACAGGAAAACTATCAGTTCAAATAAGGGTAGAGCCAAACACTGCTCGGGCCTTTTCTAGTGCACGGTCGGCACGTGACCACAATTAATACGACAGGTAACGTAAGGAAATTGCGGTTGGCTCCTAAGCTAACTTGGCCGGGAAAGTGAAATTTTAAAATGGTTATAGTATTGTTATTGAGTTATCTCAATAATAATATATTTTTGATATTTTTTAACTATCATTTAGGTGGCTCTACTGATTGTATTTGAAATGAGGTCGGTTAAAAAATAGTTTTGATGTTTGGATTCTACTAATAAATTATTTAAATGATAAATTATGCCACAAAATGTATTGTAATAAGTCAGTGCATTGTTAAATATTATACCATATAATTGGAAAACAATTACAGAAATCCATACTTCCATACTAAATAATAAATGTGAAAGTAACTCTGTCTGTCTGTCTGTTTGTTACCTTTTCACGCCCAAACCACTGAACAAATTAGGTTGAAAATTGGCATGGATAAAGATTGTATCCCAGGGAAGGACATAGGCTACTATTTATCCCGAAAAAATAACGAGAGACCGTGGGTTACACCGTGGGAGGACATTTTTACTCTAAAATAAAATCATTATTTAAAAGAAAGACATAAAAACTATTTTCAATTCACTCCATCAAATCCTTTAGCAAATTGAGCAGACTCAGTGGAAACCAGTGAGTTGTCACTCAAAACCCAACACCCCGAATCACTCGAATCCTTAAATCAAATCTTTGAGATGCTGACGTCACCAGCCTCGTTAAAGTCAATTAATTTCAAGAAATGTAAAGTGTTTGAATTTGAATGATCCTCAATCAAACTCA
This sequence comes from Epirrhoe alternata, assembly GCA_963565295.1. Classification (NCBI taxonomy): domain Eukaryota; kingdom Metazoa; phylum Arthropoda; class Insecta; order Lepidoptera; family Geometridae; genus Epirrhoe; species Epirrhoe alternata. Next base: position 725,612 of record OY751381.1, on the reverse strand, counting down.
TGAATCATTAGGATGATGTACTTATTACTGAGGGTTGTGGAAGGTAATTCCTTTGCCCTTGTGGATGCCCTTACATCTTTCATAGAATGATTATACAGCGTCCATCGTCCAGGTGGCAATCTACGCCTACATTCAACGGAAGATGTAATGCCTGAATCATACACAGGGACTGATTTAGAGGAAAATATTAAATTATATTACTTATTTAAATGTATTAAATGCGTTTTTATTATTTGTGAGCTAAGTTATATCACTACTAACTTGATTCAGACTTATTTTTGCGTGGATTATGCGGAATAACATTATCTATCTAGAAGGCTTTTTATTAAAGAACAGGAGTAAAATTAGTTTTAAGACTATTCTAAGGCGCTGTCTCCAAGAGCGAGAGAATCGCGGCGATATTATCGTCGTGCCACGTATTTCTATACACTTCTCTAGAAGCCGTCTCCACACGGCGATATTATCGCCGCGATGCGACGAGTGGCAACGAGCGCGCGAAACGTCATTACATCGTCGCTAGCCCGTCGCGATCAGCGGCGGGGCCGCCGCGCGCTCGTGGCGCTCTCGCGCAGCGGGCGCGCTGTCAAACGCTCTCGTCAAGCAATGACATTTCGACAAGGAAACGCGGCGATACCGTTACGAGTCGCCGCGGAAACGCTGCGATTCCGTTACGACTCACGACGATACGCGGCGATATTATCGCTCGCTCGTGGAGATTCTCCGACGATATGAGGGCGGACTCGTCGCGATTCTCACGCTCGTGGAGACAGCGCCTATGTGATCCCTGCGGTCCTACTGAATAAATGATTTTTGACTTTGACTTTGATTACAAATCTTATTTACTTTAGGAATTTCATTCATATCTCTTTTCTTCTTCTCATATCTGAAATTTTATTTCGTTCCTCTAATTATGTGCATGCCCGTGCATCAACGGGCTCTTCGTTTCGAAAAAATATATGTTCACACTAATACGAGCACATCTGACAACTTCCATCCCATCGCAACTACATACTCGTATATCGCATACAGATTTTATAACACTCCCAAAATTAATAGAAACACGCCAAGTGCGAGTCGGGCTCGCGCACGAAGGGTTACGTACCATTATCTATAAAAACGGCAAAAAATAATCAAGTTTCTTGTATGGGAGCCCCCTTAAATATTTATTTTATTCTGTTTTTTTAATACATCATCTGTCTTACTATCACGGTTCTCATGAACCGATCTGACTCATGACAGACGGACAGACAGACAGCGGAGTCTTAGTAATAGGGTCTCGTTTTACCCTTTGGGTACGGAACCCTAAAAAGAAATCGACAGAATGAGTGCGATAGATAGCCCTCGACAATTAGTGTCGACAACGACAATCGCGAAGTAATGAGCTTTGAAGATGCCCCCCGCTGAAATGTTAGGGCGGATCTGACGGACACAGGCCACTAAGGGCCTGCTACACGGAAAAGGTGAGAAGGGTTTTATTATCAATAGAGAAAATGAATCTATTCAATTCAAGTATTTATTTTCAAATGAGATTACATATAATGCAGTCGGTTATACACTAAGTTGTTGAATAGTTGCTTGAATCGAGAGCCAAAAAAGAGTTACACTCTGCATTGCAACAATGCACGAAGTGGCTGCAAGTGATGATAATCATCTAATGAATGCTGGGCATTTTTATAAGTAAGTATCAATATTGGTACCAAAGTACATGGAGCTTATTATGGGAACCACACGACACTACTTATATTACGATAAATTCCTTTAAAACTTCTTCTTCTTTTAGTGCCTCTCCGACTAGCGAAGGTTGGCAGTCAATATGGCGTATTGTTCCCGGTCCTAATGTCAACAAATTGAATTTGGTAGACTCGCCCCATAGTAGACCTCATTCTTACCTATGTAAGTTTTGAGATCAAGAGCCGACCCATTCATCATACAAAAAAAATTAAATTACCACCTTCCATCACTCAACATAGTTCTGCTGCTATGCATCAAAACATACGATGTAATGAATTCAAAACACGTAGCACCATTTAGACGGACTTTTCTTAAAAGCCGCTAAGTAAACTGAGGGGTCGTACAATTATCGAGGTATGGGCAAATGGGCATGGGCTTGGGGACAGATGGACAAGTGTGTGATAAGAGACGTGGTCTGACTGTCTGAGTAGACAATGGTATCAATCAGGATATGGGAAATGAAATGAATTTATTCAGAAAGGTCTTAACTTAAGTTTACAATTTTGAAACAAAGAAATGCAAGGGGAAGAACTTACTCACAGCAAAGAATTGCTGTTTGTAGTTCGTTGTTCCCATACAATACATATAACACAGGTGGAGAGACCTAGTTCTAGGTTCTGCTTTGAGCATCTCGTTCTAACTAAGTAGGTACTTGTATATAGAAACGAGTGATCGCTGCTTCGGCTAGTAAGTAGGTAGGTTTGTGTAGGTTTTCGGCTTTCAAGTTCATATTTTGACTTATCTATCTAAACAAATTTTTGACAAAAGGATTTTTGAAGCAAAAGCTTAAAACTAAAATATTGCTATGGTAGATGGAATTGCTAGTGATGTAGCATGTTCTTTTTGGGTAAGAAAAGTTCGTATAAGCTAGTGCCCAATTTGTTGGACATTTTTTTAACAAACATTTGACATTTGACAGTGCATGTGACTGAGATGCGAATGTTAAGATGTGTGGGGTAACACGGTAAGATAATAGGCACCACTTCCAGAAATGATAAGAAGTTTAGATTGAATTGGTATGGACACGTTATGAGGGATGAAAACCATGTTACCAAAAGATTTATGAATATGAGTGTGGCAGGGACGAATGCAACTAGAGGAAGGCCGAAGAAGGTGTGATTGGATTGTGTGACAGAGGATATGAAAATTAAAGGAGTGGATGAACAGTTGACGAGTGAAAGAAGTGAATGCAGGAAGAATACATGATGTGCCGACCACACTTAGCGTAGGATAAGGGCAAGGGAATGATGATGATGACATATACCAGTTATGTATTTTGGGTAATATTATTGTTGCTGCTTTTTACTGGCTTCTGCTCATCTTTGAAAAAATATGTGATATTTAGATAACACTCAATGTGGGGAAAGGGCAGGAAGATGATGTTGATGATTTAGATAACACTCACCAAGTACCTATCTCATATCTTCAATACTGCCGCTGTGCCCCGGATAGAAACTGTGTCAAACTCTTTATAAAATCTTCTAAGGGACTTCCAATAATTTACATGTCACTTAATCCCGCGCTGACTTCACAGAAAAGTGAGTTTCCTCTTCCCACTTCCCAACTTTCATTATCCCGAAAATGAAGGTTCCATCGGAGCGACTTTGAAACAAAACCGATATATCTCGCAAGCGGTTCAACCCCGTGATTGGAGTACGTTCTATTCGGCTGAACTTGTTTCAAATAGTTTTATGATTTTTTTATTTTATTTTATTACGGGTCTTAATCGCGTAGGTATAACAAGGTATAACAGTGTAGTGTGTCGCGAATGTTATTTTGTGTTGACCGAATGAGGGTAGTTTCTCATCGGTCGAAGAGGCGAACGAGTACCGGCGGGCAGTCTTCTCGTGACCACGGTAGCTGTAACGCTAATGAAACGTCGAGGTAAGAGGAAAGAAGAGGATTAGAGATCGTTGGAAGAGTTTGGGGAAGACCTTTGCCCTGCAGTGAGGCGAGAAAGGTTGAAAACAAAGAACGTTCGGTATTTAGGTATTAATCGTGCCTAAGTATGTAAAAAAATATAACTTCTGCAGTTTTGTCGTACTTTTTGTAACCCTTGTTCCTCTGATTGTTCTGAATAAACTATTTCTATTTTCTATTTTTCATTTATGCTTTTTAAATGTGCCTGTCGCCTACAAGCCTGTGTGTGTAGGGCATTTCATAAAACGGCTTAGCTAAGTGAATGATAAATAAATAAGTAAGTTCGTATGAGTCAGTTGCCAACTCTGGTGACGGAGTTTTTGGGCCGCTTTAAGGCCTCCGTCATGGCTTAACGACTTAAATAGCCGAAACCGACAATTTAACGTGCCCTCCGAAGCACGGAAGCGCTCAGATGAAAATGCCTCTGGCGGTCACCCATCCTCTTACAGACCGTTTCGAACGTTGCTTAACTTCGACGATCTATCAAGAACGACAAGCAAGCACGACCACGAGCGCTTCCTTAACAAATAAATAAATGATATATTCCACTCCATAATCAAGAATCATCCAATGACATGGTATAACAATGAATTTATTTTATTTATTTATTTATCAGAACCGAGCGGTCCATTATGAGGATCCGAACTGAAGGAAGGCGAAGGCACATGAAGGCTTACGTAGTTCGACTTTAAAGAGTTTTCAGTCTGTTTGTTCAGTGCTGATTCCGAGTAGGTAACTCGTATCCTCCGAGTTGGATGTCTTTGTTTAACTTCAAACAGAAAATATGTTTGGACCGATTCATTTTGGAGATGAAGATTACTTTTATTCCTGTTGTCTTGCGGAGAAAGTAAAACTTAATTTTTTTTTGTACTTTATGAGCATTTTCTTTTTTTCTTTTTTTTTTCTTTAGTTCTCTCTGCCTTGTAAAGTGCTCTCCATTTCTTTTTAATTATTTTTTCTCGGAAATCGCCTTTTTGTTTTTCGGTTTTCCGCGACACAGGCTAGCCCTCATGCGGGGACCTCTAGTAATAATTAATAACTTGTAATTTCTTTCTGGTAAATAAATTTATTTGTATTTGTATCTAAACTTACTTTGACGAGCCTCAATTTTCTTTGATTGGCCACTGGAGCTTGACTTTTAGTTTTAAGATGGATAAAATAATGATAGGTGCCAAAACGTGTTTGTTGCCCTGATTCTTCACGGTATTGGTCCCGCAAGAACAAGAGTAAAAATTAGTTCTAAGACTATTCTAAGTGATTCCAGCGGTCCTACTGAATAAATGCTTTTTGACTTTGACTTATTCGCTTTTTTTATTTAAGAAACGGCAGGGCCTTCTTCCTATAATACCTATAATTCCTGCTATATTCATCATCTTCCTACCCTTGTTCCACTTTGTGCGGGGTCAGCACAACATGAAGGCACTCCTCTTCCATTTCCCTGTATCAGCCGTCATCATCTTATACCGAACTGGAACAATATCCTTGCAAGACAGTAATCTAAACACCAATCTTACCATAAAGAAAAAAGTGATGCTTTTTTATCAAAATCGCGCCTTTAATATAAAGTCTTTGTATAAATAACATTTTGTTTCGAGGGCGGTCGAGGATAGCAAACTCAATCGAGCACATTTACATGGGAGCCTGACGTACCAATAACAAAATTATTCAAAGTAGCAACTGGCCTGGCTACTTTGAATAATTCTGGCTTTGACTTTTCTTGGAACGACTATCTTTGGATCAAATTGCTGCAGTAAATACGATTTTAGCATCAAGAAATGAAAAGTCTTATCAAAATTTTGGGTTCCGACGGGATTCAAACCCGCAACGATAAGACGATCATCCTAAAGGCGGAGTGCCTTACCGCTCGGCCACGGAACCCTTAGTCGTCACAATCCAATTTTTTTATAAGCTTATATTTATCGGTTAAGCACGGGTAAGCGCCATCTACACGTTTCACTAGTGAACTCATGCTCATTGTCCGAAGTTACATTCAGAATCTCTACCTCTCTATTTACCTGTAAGTGTGGATTAACACTATAAAAAATTACAAAAAATATTATAACATCCTTGAATTTTCCCGGAAGAATTTTATCGTATCGCACTATCATTATAACGAGCAGAAGTCGTACAAAATGCAACTCTTGCTCGGCCCCTTAATGGCATCGGCTTAGTAAAACGATCCAAAACTTGCATCATGTAAATGCTCTTGTAGTCTTAGACGATCTGGAGATCAAGATTTTGTTTCTTTGATTTTTTCATCATTATCAGCCACAGCCTCATTCCACCCACTGCTGGGTATGGGCCTCCCTCAGTTTGTGCCATCCTGCGATAGTCTCTACTTTGATTTTTTAGTTGGTAGCACGTTGTAGTTTTTTCCCTTTTACTATGCACTGCCTCACGCGCCTCGTCAGTAGGTGTTTATATGCATATATTCCTCGTATATTTCAACTCCAATAATAAAAGGTTTGAATTGGGCTAAGATGGATGTTTCTTTCTTGTCTAAAAATAAGTTGTTTCCACACATTGAATAAGATTTTGCCTTGGACATAAAACATTTTCGCCGCTCTGTCTTCTTCAGATTACATAGTGCCTAGTCATCTGAAAAGGTCGTAAATACTGACCTAGTCTGCGACCTTTTCATCAGACAATCTATTTAACATGTTGTATCAATAATATTTTCTTTATATTTGAGAAATATTTGTATGAAAATACGTATTCATTTTCATTTATTCATAAAAATGTATGTGTAACAATATTAGAAATCATTAAGTTGATTAAATGTAGAAAATGTTGATGAAATACCTTAATTATTGATAACTATAAAAATTAAAAACAGAAAATTAAATGCAAGTATTTTATAAGAAGCAAACTAAAAATAGACCTGGGTCATCATCATCATCATCCGCCTATAGCAGTCCACTGCTGGACATAGGCCTCCCCTAATAAGCGCCATTGCGCCCTGTCCTCGGCTCGACGCATCCAGCTTCTGCCAGCAGCCTTTCGCAGATCGTCACTCCACCGCCACCTGGCCGGAGGGCGTCCTACACTACGTTTGTCGAGTCGCGAGACCTGGCTAGTCCAGGTCTTTAGGTCTTTAGGAAAAAAAAAAAAAAAAAAAAAAAGGTCTTTAGGGTTCAAACTTCAAAGTTTGAAGAAAAGTTGGAACCTTCAAGAGGTTTAAAAGATTACGAAGCAAGTAGGATTGTATGAATAATGTTTTCCTACTTGAAATTCGGAGGGCTTCGCAAAATAAAAGTGTTTTACGATTCGATTCACGGTTTATTATAATAAGATTCTTATCGATAAACTTGCGAAAACGTATTAGTAATCGTAAAAACTCTACCAAGTTTATATGTATTTCATACATATTTAAAACATAATTTTTGTTTAAATGCTGATCCACACTTGGTATTTCATTAAGAAATGAAAAGTCTTATTAAAATTTTGGATTCCGACGGGATTCGAACCCGCATCGATCAGACGATCCTCCTAAAGCCGGAGTGCCTAACCACTCAGTAGGATTTTCTAAAGTAGGATTTCGTGGCCGAGTGGTTAGGCACTCCGGCTTTAGGAGGATCGTCTGATCGATGCGGGTTCGAATCCCGTCGGAATCCAAAATTTTGATAAGACTTTTCATTTCATAAGATTAAAGAGGCTGAAAAAATTATATACAGGGTGTTTCATTATATATATTCGTAGAATACTTGTTTTTTAGCTTGGTATGAATGGGAGTACCTAACTGTTCCCCTTTATTCTGATGAAGCGACGTAACCACCGCGTGCTGACGTCACCTACTTTGGTGGACAATGGCTCTCAAACTTGATGTGTATAACTATGTAAAAAGTTACTCATTATGTGATTTTTTGAAAATATAAAAGTTATTTTTAAATTGGTCATACGATGTTCAAATTAGGTAATTAGCTTACTGTGAAAAACTATTCACAGCAGCTATCGTTAATTTTAATCACTGTTAACCGAGAATATAATAAATAATGACGGAGCTTTTAATCAATTTGTAACCATAGACATTCTCAGAGATTAAAGTTTCTAAATATCCCATTAAAATGTCGGTGGTAGTCGTTATCCTGCTATTGGAAATTTAAAACCTTTGGACTAAACTGAAACCCGAACATAATTTTCTAAAACGCGAACGTCCAATTTAGAGCCATTCCCAAACAATGCCACCCAACAGCCATAGCACAAACAATCTCCAAGATTGGACCAGCAAAGCGTAACATCACAATTCCTCCACTTACCCACAAGTTCCATTATTTCGTTGTGTACAAAAAGAATTCCTTTGTAAAAGTTTGAGAGCCCCTTCCGGCCGGGAAAGAAACGTTTTGTAACTCAATTTGTGGTGAGTGCACTGTGGCTATTCCGTACCTAGATGACGTTGACCATCAAATAATCCTATCTTATCTTAGGTCATGTAGACGGGATGAGCCTTACCTCGTAATTTTCCCTCTGCCAAATGTACATGATTCCGGATCATGTACGTCTTACACGAAGTTTGCAAGAGTGTGCATGAAAATGAGGGTGTATTGTCAGTTTTTATGCATGAGTGTGTGTAAAATGCGTTCGTGTTGTCTTCAGCAAAACTCGGCAGATTCTAAGAGGAATTCTGACAATAGCGAGTCCTTACTTTTTTTGTCTGAGTATCTTGTTTACTGCTTTTATAAATCTGAAAGACAAACATACAAAATTTGTGTTTTTCTAAGCCGGAATACAGGTAGAGTTATTGGGCAAGCAAAATCATTCTAGGCAGAGAGTTGGGCGTTTGTTGAACCTACGTTGAGCACTCTGGCAAACTCTTGTTAATATTATCAGACTCTCAGAACTAGAGAAGAGAAGATGTTGTTTGCTGTGAATTTGTCTTGTCAGCAGTTGCTTTTGACTTGCACTAGCGTTTCACTGCAGAGCTTTAATTTGCAGGGGGTCTAATCCGGCCGCTTTAGGTAGCAGAACAATTTGTTCTGCTACAAAACTGCTTAAGTTATTGTTATATACAACTATAACATAAGCAGCTATATTGTTATATTGCTGCTATTGTTTGATACTACGTAATAAAGTAAACAGTCCAACTATACTAAGTAGTATGACACTATACGAGTATGTCCCTAATAACTATGTGCGCTGTGGCCGTCGTCGGCATAAGTTGTTCTCCTGTCACTCTACACGAACCTTTCACGCAAGTAATGCGCCAACATTGCGGGCGTTAAACCTATTGAATAATTTTCTTCTTGAGTTCCAGCATATCGATATTTTCAGTGACAGTCTATGCTCCATATATAAAAATTTAAGAGTATATTTAAGTTATGTTAATTTAAGATAGTTAAGCGCTTTGGATTTTTCTGTAAGCTTCTATCTATTTTTCATTTCATTTCATTTCATTATCTATACTAATATTATAAAGAGAAAAGATTTGTTTGTTTGTTTGTATGTTTGTTTGTTTGAATTGAATAGGCTCCAAAACTACTGGACCGATTTGAAAAATTTTACTTACTTCTAAATTCTAGTGCTAACCAGCAATAGAATTCCAAAGTGTAATGTTGGCTGAATTCCTTGCACAAACAAATACTGCACAAAAGTCCTATCATTCTCAATCGTAAGCTCAATGTAAATGTTAGTAAACACAGCATCGTTCAGGTACAATTTATCAGGCAGTGTATCTGAGTACATCTAGATCCTAAACAGCATTCATTTGGACGGTGCGTGGTGCTATTAATCAGCTCGAGTCCAGCTTCTGTGTTGTTTGACTAGACCAGGAGCCGGGAAATGGATGCGGTAGTTTTAATAGTTTCTCTATTACATAATGATATATCGATATTTCTGGTTTCCTATCATATAGAAATAGACTTAGCAGAGCATTTTGGCGTCAATTCATTGCAACTTAGTCAAATTCATAAACCATATTTTCCCTCCAGATTAAGTGCAGATAGTTTTGTGCTAGACAATCTTAACTTCATTTCAACAATATCATATTCACCACAACGTCCGTAAAAGTGGAAATAGTCTTTTATTCCTCTCGCAAATAAATCACCAGTACGTTAGGATAAGGGCAGACCAAAAAATCTCATTCTCCGGCCATAAACTGTATTGGCCAATCTGAAAATCGCTCAATAGACTTCGCACACAGGTTGGTCGATACAAAAGTAACTTAGCCCAATGGGGTATAGGGGATCCTTCCTAAATCCAGTGTGAGTGCGGAGCCCCAACACAAAATATGTCGCATCTCCTTTCCTGTCCTGTGTGCCCATTGCCCAACCAGCTGCACCCAGGAAGACCTTGTTGCGGCTTCAGATAGGGTCATAGTTGTGGCTTCATTTTGGAGCAAGCAATAATATAGAGAACATAAGCACATTGACACGATGAATTAATGAATGATTTCTCAGTTTATCAACAGAGAAGAAAGACCGACGAGCTCACTTTGTACCAACAATATTTCAAGACGATACCAACCACATCTGATATTCCCAACTCCACGTCCCTCCGGTCAGTACCGCGCGTGTTTGAGCTTCACCGTGATAAGAGCAATGCAAACAAAGCGCCAAGCGAGCTGACGTGCGCCGATAGCTGGCTGAGTGATTGCCGATCCCGACCTATTGACAAGTGTAACGCTATTTGCCCAAGATCCACCAGCTTTGGTTATGATTAGCTGCATTTGCTCAGGTGTTTGTCGGAAACTAGCATTTCAATTGCTATTTTGGGTACCTGTGCTTCGGAAGTCACGAAAAATGCCCTAAGCCATAAAGGATGCCTTAAGGCTGCCTAAAAACTCCGTTACCAGAGTTGGCCCTAAACGTAGTTACTTGGTTAATTTTCAATACAATGTAATATAAGTAAGAAACACTCGAACATTCAAGCTATGCCAGTAAGTATGTCGTCAAGTCGAAATATCGCATTAATTACTTCAGAGTAATACCTGGTACTAGTCACCACTACCTATCGTTTTTGATTTGGTAACATGAGAAGTCACTCTTCCCTTAATATTTTTTTTCTGATCATTTTAATAAGTACATCCTTTCATACATGTAATGTATGACTCAATTCACTTCCCACCTTACCAAGCGTTGCTGAAGCCTAGTTTTCCTCCAAGTAAACGCATAGACCCCGAAACAGCTCCTCCGGCCATATCTTCCGATCAGCGCTCATGAAGACACATAACCCTAGATATAATGACCCCATCGTCTGCCAGACGTTATTTCATATTAGACGATATCCTGGACGCACATTAACCAGACAAATGGCTTTCATTACAGTTGTAACGTTTGTAGGTAGACTTATTTGTTTAGAGATTGCTTTTGCTGATATTAGAGATTTTTGGAGGCAGTTTCTTGGATCCCTATGTTCTATCGATAGCTTTTTTATCGATTTTCATTTGAGGAAAGCATTGACCGATTGTTTTATTAATCGATATCTTACTAAAGGAATGACGACCCTGTGGCGCAGTGGGCGAAGGCCCGCCTGAGACGAAGAAGGTTGCGGGTTCGATTCCCGCCGCGGGATAAATCTTTATATGATCTACACATATTTATCTCGGGTCTGGGTGTTTCTATGTATAATAAGCATGTATTCACAAACAAAAAAGTATTTAAGTGTTATATCAGTCATGTAGGTAGTACCCAAAAAACAAGCTTTGCTTACTTTGGGGCTTGATGATGCTGTGTGAAAAAAATCCAGCATTATTTATTTATTTAATGTTTGAAATTTTTGAATCTCCTTTGCACTTTAGGATCGTGAGACTTTTCATTGGTTTGTTTATCTAATTCTATTACAATCATTCTTTTGTTACTGTCTTCTTCTTGTGTCACCAGTTCATACGAACCAGTGTGGTAAAAGGATTATAAGTGTTTTTGTTACTGTAACTTTAATCTTAAGTTTTTGTGTATAAAGACTATAATTAATTATGTTCAACTATGTAATTTTTGTATAGCACACAATCGTAAGTAATAAATCATTTGTATCAATCTAATACAATAGATCCTGAGGAATTATCTCATTAGGCTGATAAGGATGGCGATCATTAGTTGGGTGGTCCGGATGTCTGATGAATGGGACTTTATGGATGGTGTTGTCTTGTTTCCTTTCTGTCTTCACTTTGTATTGTAATTACTATTTGTGAAGTAATTGGAGAAGAATAACCAACGACTATTCCAAGTATATAATGCCAGCGACTTTGAATAGATTTAAAGACTTTAACTTTTATAAAAAATTGACCATATCAGAGAGTTAATAGGCACCTTCTGGGTAGGCTCGCTCCATCGTAAACTTCATTCTTGCCTATATAAGTTTCGAGGTCAAGAGTCATTCATCTTAAAAAATCTTCGGTCAGCGTTACCAACTAGTAAGCACCCTTAGACCCCTCGCAGACTACAGACTTTCTATCGGCCGATAGTTGAGACGGACTATACTTCTCCATACTCATTACGAGCCGAAGTATCTTCCGTCTCAACTATCGGCCGATTGAAAGTCTGTAGCCGTCTTAAGCTGCGTATGGACTACGCTTTCACGCGTTCCAAGCGATGACCTAAGTTCCAAGGCTCGCGCAAGTCGATGTAAAATGCCAAATGTACCTATACGATTTTGACGTTTCGCGCGAACCTGGATTGCGTGAACGCGTAGCCTGGAGGCGTTTTTAACGGCGTGTCTTGTACTGTTACCAGCTGGTGATGCTGACTGTACAGTCAGTGTCACGAATTGGTAACCCCCCTGCAATACAAACCGCCTTACCAAAGGTGTTACCAATTGGTAACGCTGACGCATCATTTCCCTGCCCTTATCCCACTTTTATGTGGGGTCAGCACAACTCAGGTTTTCCCCTTCCACTCCGCTCTATCAGCCGTCATCTCAACACTCACTCCTTTCTTACCCATATCATCCTTCATATAGTCCATCCATCTTCTTTGGTCTGCCTCTTCTGCTACATCCCTCCACATTAAAACCTAACATTCTTCTCGTTACATGACTCTCTTCCCTCCTCCGCTGACTGTACATAGAGAAAAAATTATTCCCAGTAATTTAATGACTGTTGACTGGATGTTATTTATTGAATGATGCATATGATCAAATCTAATGGAACTGTTCAATCAACCAGACACTACAAATCAAGAACAACAGTAATCCATTACGTGTATCAATGCGGTATCATTAGACAGCTAGTGCTGAGCAAATATTGAAGGTTTGCTCAATTGTCCCGCCAAATGGAGTGGTCATTCGCAAATACTCATTAGGTCGATTAATTGTGGCTGTTAATGGAACACTTGATACGAGTGTATGCCAAACTTGGCTTTGGATAAGATGGGAGGAGTTGAGTTTCTTAGGCATGTTCTTCATTGATTTTACTCCATGTACAGTTACCGATAAAATAAGCTATTTGTCATAAGATTTTTGTGAGGTCATATTTTGTAATGAAAAATTGCATTATCGGAGATGTGAATGATTAAAATCTTGCGGATTCACACAATATTAATCATAAAGATTATATGGATCATTAGCAATAAGGTCGCTTATCGCTACACATATAAATTAAACTAAGTCTGTTTTATTTGTTTTAAATTTTATAACGGGACTTAATCGCGTAGGTATAACATTTGTTTATTTACCTCGACGTTTCACTAGCGTTACAGCTACCGTGGTCACGAGAAGACAAAAAAAAACAAATAAAAAAAAAGATTTATTTGTTGTTTTTTTTTTTCATGGTTGCAATAAAGCAATATTCTATTCTATTTAAGGTTCAAAAAGCATCCCAAAAATTTGACGACCTCTGTGGCGCAGTGGGTGAAAGTCCGCTTGGTACGCAGAAGGTTGCGGGTTCGATCCCCGCGGCGGGATAAATGTTTGTATGATCTGCAAATATTTATCTCGGGTCTGGGTGTTTCTATGTATAATATGTATGTATTTACAAACAAAAAAGTATATGAGTAGTATATCAGTTATCCGGTTCCCATAGTACAAGCTTTGCTTAGTTTGGGGCTAGATGATGCTGTGTGAAATGTCCAGCATTATTTATTTATTATTTATTTATTTATAATTGCACCCATTTGGAACTTGAACCCTTTACCGATCCGTGGTGAGCCGGTTTCAAGTCCTGAATGTGTTTAAATTTCGGGATGCATTTAAATTCTGTAACATGTCTTTTTGAGTTATCCTCGAGCTTATAATCACGCTGATAGTCTACCTTGATTGCTGACAATATTATTTTATTCTTTATACAATTTGTATCACACGCTTGAAAATCAATGTTCTAACAAATAAAACGATTCCCGCCACAAACAATCAACGCTAGTGATGCACCATCACACCGTCGATAATTCTGAATCACTCACTCAATTCACGCGATTCGACTCACACGATCGACTCTGAAAGACATGTTACTGAGACCCCGGAACTAATCTTAGGAGGTTATAGTGAGCGGTATGAACTGTAAGCAACTGTAGTGTGCTCAGTAGGTAATTGAGTGTGTTACTGTATTTTAACAAAAAAACGTATGATATTTATTAAACTTTGATAATCTGCCCCAAATATTGGGTTAGTGTCAATCCGCTTTGGAATTCCCCTTCAAAGGCCATTATGGGAATCTCAGTGTCAAGATCCCCTTTGGAGCTTTAACAATTTTGGGGCTGACTCAAAAGTCGCAAGGAAAGTTTTTTTGAACGGCCCGATTACACTACTAAATAGAATTGCGTTATGCTATCTAAACGCATTTTGTACAATCTTCAGTAATTATTACTCCGCTCCGGGTGAGAGAATCTGGATGAAATCCAAAGTAATGATTGTGGACAACTATCTATCATTGCAACAATAGACGACCCTAAAATGAAATATGATTTTCATGAACATTATGTTTGGATTAAAGTTTTAACATCGTAACGTGGGGGAGGGGAAATGAGAAATGGATCAAATCTCAGTTGCGAAAATAATAATGTTGTAAAATGTAATGGAAAACATTAGAGGTAGTTGGAGTGCCACTTAGTCAAGTATTGACTAGGTATGTAATATTTCCGGTAGATGAGTTTTAGGATCAGATAGTGCTAGATAACTTGTACCATATCATCTGTGCGGTTTTCACGCTAATTCCTGCCTCGCACATCAGACTTGTGGAATCAGCTGTCGCCAGAGGTGCTTTCCAGACTGATACGACTTAGGCGCCTTTAAGAAAAGAGCGTATTACTACCTCAAAGTCCGGCAACGCATCTGCAGTGCCTCTTGATGCTGCAGTTGTCTGTGGGCGGTGGCAATCACTTACCATCAGATTTGCCACTTGCTCGTTTGCCCCCTCTTCCATAAAAAAATCTCAACAATGTCTCAAAACAAAACAAGGACAGTGCCTGGGACATTCCTGAGAAGCAGGTAATGATAGGTTTCTTCGTACCACTATTTAAATCATCAATTCTAATAAAGATGTAATGGCCTAAGTGTTTTTATTCTTGACAATATTCTTTTGTATCTTAAACAAACTCCATTCTCCCTTCAGTGACTAGAAGTGTGAAGGGCGTGCTGAGCCGTTATTGATGGGATTCACATTTTGGAACAGATATCGTTTATAATATTTTTTGCGATCCGCCACTGCCCGATGCGACAACTTTCTACAGTCGGGTACAAAAGTCTTACGCTTTATTTTTTTACTCTACGAAAATGGGTTATAGATCCTTCTCACCGAATGTATTTTTTTTTTGTTGCGCGCTAGTCAGTCACGATAGGTATTGAAATATCAAGGCAGAACCCATGGTCCATATTATTGATCCGTTTGTATATCCGGAATCCATCTGGAGTAGAAGCTCCATCTTTTTCGCGTTTGTCGACCTAGCTTCTTCCTTCCGGTTCATGACTCTGCCTCTGTGTGAGTGTTGGCTTGTCTGTGTTAGTGAGGCAGTCTAAATGATTACTTGTTGAGCAGTTGTTTTCTCATTATAGCGTCGTCTTTCGCACAGTGCGCACGACCTAGCAGTCGGTATCTGTTATTTTGTTTTTTATACCGACATTTGCTTATAATTAAATAAATAAAATAAAAATTTATAATTATAAGTTTATAAAACTTCCTTCAAGTGTGTAAAATGGAGAATAGTGATAACGATTCAAGCCGTTCGAGAACGAGGCAAAGGCGAATGCCGTCACATTCGATGGAGAATAGTGATAACTGTTCAAAACGTTCGAGAACCAGGAAAAGGAGATTGCCATCATCTTCGTCGGACTCGTCGACGGACTCAAGCCCGGTCCGAGTCCGAACAAAGAAATCCAGAAAGGCCGATCGAGCCAGGGACGAACAAATCAGCATGCTAACACAACAGGTATCGTACCTAGCTGGTATATTATGCTCGAAGGATAACTTTCAAGCACCTACACAATCATCAGATCAGGTTGAGCTGACCACTTCAAAAACAAGTAACAATCCTTCGAATCTTGTTGAGGCCTGTGTCAATAACAATAACTTGCTGGGCGAGATCGTGCTAAACCTCCCTAATAGTAATAAAACTAATGCAAAATTGGAATTTTCCGAATTGTCAACTACCCTCAAAGATCCGATTTTTCCGGCATCAGATGAAAATCGTGTTAAATGTCTGGTAGAATTACAACGCTTTCAAAGTAAGGATTGGAATTTAGTTCGTTTTTACGAAACTCAGAAGAAATACGCGACTACCCCCGGTTTTGTAGAACTCAAAGCGAATGACGAGCTTCGCCGATTTGAACCTACGGGTAATGAAGACTCTCGATTACATTTAGTGGAACGCTCATTTGCTGCCCTATCTAATGCAATGCTGTTGCAAAAAGACGAGTTTAGATCTAGCCTGCAAAGTTTAATCGACTGGTCTATTGAAAACGAATCGAACCTAACCCCTACCTTGCTTTGTGAAAAAGTTCAAAATCTTTTCAACAAGGAATCGAAACACGCAACAGTAACGGCTGATATTTTACAAATGATTTGTGGTAGGAGAGCTGAGTATATACAGCTGAGGAGGGACGCGTTGCTTCAAAAAATACCTGATTCATTTCATAGTGAGGCCATCCAAGCTATTCCACCCAGTGGTGAACATTTGTTCGACGAGACAGGACTTTCGACATACCTAACAAAGATAGGGGGGGCCGAAAAACTCATAACATCTTCTCAAGTTCCAGAAGCAGGTCCATCCACAGCGAAATATGGCAATTATAACAGGAACCAACAAAAGCCATCTACAAGCACCGGGAAACACCATTCGAACGAATCATTTCGCCACAGTGGATCGACTAAAAAGAACCAGCAGTCGACTCGAGCTCCAAAACGATCGACTGGATCTTACAAACCCGCAAGTACAAAAAACCAACAGAGTTTTAAAAGTAAGAAACAGTACTCTAATACCCATCCTACCAAGTACAATAAAAACCGCCGTTCATGACTCGCGGGAGTTTTGGGGGGGTTGTCTGAAGTCGTATCTAAATGTGTGGAGAAAATTGGGTGCCCCACAAAAGATATGCAGAATGTTAAGTGGCCTCAAAATACCTTTTTCTACCAAACCACCCCTAATTTATCCCAATCAAAGCATAATGACCAATTTCCAAACAAGGTGCAGCCCTCAAATGGATCAACAAATAAAAGGTATGCTGGAATCTGGAGTACTGGAGAAGGCGCAATACACGCCAAGTTACCTGTCGACCTTTTTCCTTACGCCAAAGTCAGATGGAACACTTCGGCCAATTTTCAACCTGAAGGAACTCAACAGGTTTGTAAAGACAAAGGTTTTCCAGCTTTTCAGTCATTACCGTGTCCCAAGCTTCATACAAAGAAGTCTATCTTGTCTCCGAGTCAGCGCCTAGAATTTTTAGGCATAGTATGGGACACCCATCTGAACACCAGGTCCTTGTCAGAGCGGAAGTGCACCAAACTCAAAATAACTCTCCAACACCGTCTGACTCAGGGGCGTTGGTCCCTCAAACAGGCTCAGATCCTTCTGGGGAAACTCAACTTTGCCAACTTCGTAACACCACGAGGGCGATTACACTGTCGGACGATGCAACACTTCAGTCGACACCTACCCAAGAAACATCCGTTCGGGACAGTTCCATTACCCAACGATGTTATACGGGACATGAGATGGTGGCTAGACGCGATAGGCAACACACTACCGATTCATTCGAGCCAAATATCGCATGTCTTGACCACGGACGCATCGGACATAGGATGGGGAGCCCAACTAGGGCTAATTCAAACATCAGGACAATGGACACAAGAACAGCAACCTTGGCATGTCAACCTGAAGGAACTCTATGCTGTATATGCGGTATTATTACAGACATCTCTCGAGTTGAAAAATGCCCATGTACTAGTCCAGACGGACAATCGAACGGTGGTAGCCTACATCAACAAGGAAGGCGGCACCAAATCAAAAGAGCTGCTGGACTTGACAATACAAATGGTGACACTAATGGACAATTTCAATATTTCCTTAACAGCCCAGTACTTTCCAGGGCGCTTCAACAGCGAGGTGGACGCTCTATCCCGAGGGAAACACAGTCCGGAATGGCATCTGACGAATCAAGCGACATATCTTATTTTCCGGAGGTGGGGCAAGCCTCAAGTGGACTTGTTTGCATCGGAAACAGCCCACGTAGTACCCAGGTATGTCTCCATGGACCAAAAAGATCTACAGGCAATTCACCACAACGCTTTTTCCCTACAGTGGAATTTCGACCTAGCCTGGATATTTCCTCCACCGAACCTGATTCCGCAAGTATTGTCTTACCTGAATACAGCACAGGGTTGTTACATACTGATAGCTCCGAAATGGCACAAAGTGTTTTGGAAAGCAGACCTAAAACTACGGGCACTAGCGGATCCTTACCACATTCCGAACCTCCCTCAAGTGCTAGTGGACACTCGAACAGGAAAACACCCACCGCAGATCCAGGACATACAACTGCAGGCATGGCTGATTTCGGGTGGCATGAGGTAATAAAAGATTGGTCTGAGCAGGAAAGAATGCTTTTATTTTCAAGTTGGAGAAAGTCTACACTAAATACTTATTTACCTGCCTGGAAAAAATGGACTAAATGGTGTGCTTTAAACTCTGTAAACCACAAAGATCCTGAGGCAGTTCAAGTTGCTCGTTATCTAGCTTATTTACATAACGATGAAAAATTAGCTTACAGAACGATTCTTGTTCACAAGTCTGTAATATCAACATTCACTAATATAACATCAAATTCAGATCTGTCTTCTAACTTTTTTATAAGGCATATTTTGAAAGCAATTTCAGTTTCCAAAGAGAAGGCAGCAAAGCCTCCTTCGTGGGACCCAAGAATGTTACTCCAGTTCCTGAATATGAACCCTCCAGACGTCAACAATATGTATCAGGTTTCAAGGCGAACAGCTATTCTACTTTTGCTTACTTCAGGACGCCGTGTACATGATCTTACCCTTTTAACCATAACCCCTAAATGTTTCATAGATGAAGGTGATTCCATAGTGATGTGGCCAAAATATGGTTCCAAGACGGACAATGCAAGCTACAGACAATCTGGCTGGAGAGTGAAAAAACATCCCGATCAAAATCTGGACTGTGTGTACTGGATTCGAAAACTATTGGAAGTATCAGGTGATCGTCGCAAAATATGTAAGTGCCAAGAACTATTTATTACTAGTAGAGGCGATCCTCGACCAGCTTCCAGGACCATAATAGCCAACTGGATAAAGTCTGTCCTGAATGATGCCAATATAAGCGCCACTCCGGGCTCCATACGCTCTGCTGTTGCATCTCTAAATTGGCTTGAGAGTTTTCCAATTGAAAAGATTTTGGAAACAGGGAATTGGAAAAGTGAACATACATTTCGTAACTTTTATCAAAAAGAAATTCGTGGTGCAAATGAATGTGACAATAGATCATTATCAATTTATTTTAGTGCTGAACGATGATTCTCAAATCCTACCAATTGTTAATGTTTTGCTGATTCTACCTTAAGTAAATTTTTATCTAAGTAATTTTTCTGATTATAAATACTTTTATCAACACCTTAAAAAATTTTTCTTTTGTTTACTTTCTGTTAGTATCTTTATACCTACTTACTTACCTACATAATGGTATATTTTACTTTAACAGTCTGAATTATTTTACACACTTCGGTAAGTACCTACTAATTACTTATTAGCTAGACACATTATAGCATCATCAATTATATAATGGATTACCAGGAGAAAACAAACACCTCACTCAAGATGGATTCCGGATATACAAACGGATCAATAATAGAGAGTTTTACCTAAAAATAAAACTTACCTATTATTTCTCCTAGTATATCCGGAATCCAGGTAATCCCTACCTGGTACATCATGAGTATAATGAGAAAACAACTGCTCAACAAGTAATCATTTAGACTGCCTCACTAACACAGACAAGCCAACACTCACACAGAGGCAGAGTCATTAACCGGAAGGAAGAAGCTAGGTCGACAAACGCGAAAAAGATGGAGCTTCTACTCCAGATGGATTCCGGATATACTAGGAGAAATAATAGGTAAGTTTTATTTTTAGGTAAAACTCTCTATTTTGATAAATGCAGGGGATTTTAATTTGTAAGCTAAAAGCATATCTGATAGCGTAGATACTGTTGGCATAGATCGATTATGTCGAAGTATAGAGTCAGAGTTGTTTTATAGAGATGCATTTTCATTTGTTTTGAGGCACAGGTACGGATGAATTATTACCGTCTGCCCCCACAAAGGTATGGTTTACCTAAGTATGTTTTATTAATAATAATCATATTTTATCTATGAAAAGTAATGGACACTTCAATCTGAAAAGTGACATTATTCTAATAAATAAGAAAACCATATCGGAAATCAGTTGAAATTGAAACCTTATAATTTATTATTAAACTTGAGTAGGTACTATCACTGGATTCGCTTTCAATGTTCTTTTCTTTCTATAGTTCAATAAAGCACTTACAAAAGCGATTTGTAAACACTTTATTACGCGACTGTCCGCTATGATTGCCGTCACGGTTCACAGGAAGGGTTGATGTATCGAAACAATTTTAGAGTGCATCTAACTGCGGCCTTAGATTTATCTCTTCCCTGACAGGTCATTTTTCCAACACGTCAGAGAGTGCTGCGTGGTGTCACACTGAAGTTATGAAACCAGTATACCAATTAGCTGATGAAACCACTGTTTGGTTCAAAAAGCTGAAAATCTATTCTTATTTCAAATTCAGTATAGACTTTTTTACATTATACAGGGTGTAAAAAGACGTATACTGAAGCCGAAAGGGGTAGGTACAGCATCCCAACACATAACCAAATCCAAAAGGATTTTCCGAAAAAATCATATCCGGAGAAAACAGCATTTGAAGAGTACTGTTTGCTTATGTTCTGGGCGCGCTTTTATACCTAGATTGCTGGATTTTGAGTTTTAATTGTTTTTTTCTTTTAAAAATGAAATTATTAAGTAGATATAGTCTTATTATGTCGTACTAGTAGTAAATAACCCAAAATAACATAGCATGACGAAGCTAAGTAAAATTTTTTTTTTGCGTTTTTTTTTTCGCTAAATATGTTTAGAATCATGGTCTGATTGCAACCCCTCAGTTTTCGGTAGCAGTCTTTTCACACCCTGTATTTATCAGTTTCAAATGAAAGGTGATCACCACACCCATTCGCTCTGAAATGTTAATTCAATAGAAAAACTGCTAAGACGTCCGAAGCTAGCCGCATTTTTGACGTCATCGATACTGCGGCCCGTACGGCGCGGACATATAAGTTTGTTTTTTGTTTTTAAAGATCTTTATCTACACTTATATTATAAAGAGGAAAGATTTGTTTGTTTGTAGGTATGTTTGTTTGAATTGAAAAGGCTCCGAAGAATTTTCAAAAAATCCGAAAAATTCTTTCAACATTAGAATCCTACATTATCCCTGATGAACATAGGCTATATTGTATCCCGGGAAAGTGATGTTTTCCCGAGGGAACGCGGGTAACACCGCGATGGACAGCTAGTTAGATATAAAAAAAACATATAAACAAAAACAAAAAGTATATGTGCGATATTTTAAATGTTAATTTGATTTGAAAAAGGAACACAAATACGCTTAGGTTAGTAAATTAAGATTACAGTACTGTAGTACTCGTAGTAGGTTATAGTTTACTTCTCTTTCCGACTGTTCAGGAAGTACCCTCCAAAATAGACCTGGGATCCTATTAATGGACCAGGACTATGTATCTAACTGTTACATTATTTACCATAGGAAATCAGAGGCATTCAAATGCACGCACATGCCCACATACACAGTTAATTATTAACGGATAGGTACAATAGCACCGCCCTCACTTATTCAAATCCCAGCGTGACACGGCCACGAGCTGATCCGGCTAAATAGTGAGGATTACACCGAAACACCATCAGCTGGCAACTTAGCTGGGATCTTAGACGATGCTAGTGATGTGCCCTTACTAGACTTTTTATCGATACTATCGTACTTCCTATACTAAGATCGTGGGGATGGATAAGCTTAGGGAGGTCTATACTGTTTAGCGGGTGAAGTCAGCTGTGGATGATAATCCTATTTCGCATGTAAAGAAAAGAATGAAAGAAATATTATTTATTCGCCTCTAGAAAAATACACAATACTTACTTAATACTAACAAATAACAATTTAAGTAGGTAGGGTAAAAACGGTAGCAATTTATATAAAGTTGCGAAAAAAAGATATAACCAAAAATAAGAGATTACCCATACAACAAAACAGTAAAACAAAATATGGAAAAGAAAAGGCAATATCAATTAATATGGTGGCGAAATTGGCCGTAAGCTCAGCATAATGCTGCAGCATGTCGCCATGCAGCAGTGCTGGTCTTCCGATACGGCCAGGGTGAGTTCCCGGCAGTCAGCTATGTTTAATAATAATATTTAATATAACTAATATATCTATAGTTCGTTTTTACGACGATCCTTAGATAGCTTGACTGATTCTATTGTATTTTGTAATTTTATGTACATATTGTAGTAGCTTAGTTTCTGTAAATAAAAACACTAATATTATAAATCTGAAAATGTGTAGGTATTTTGTTTTCAGAAAACCGATTTGGATGAATTAGAAATAGATGTAGATCGTATAGTCTGGAATAGGAAAAACGTTCAATGGATATTACACCATTAATGAAGGTTTAACATAGGTATGCGAATTAGCACGAGCTCGAGATCAGTTTAAAGTCACTCAGCGAGCTATGGAACGAGCTATGCTCGGAGTTTCTCTGAAGGATAGAATCCGCAATGAGACTATCCGACATAGAGCCAAAGTTGTCGACATAGCTCAGAGAATTAGCAAGCAGAAGTGGCAGTGGGCTGGCCATATCTGCCGAAGAACCGATAACCACTGGGGTAAACGAGTTCTTGAGTGGAGACCGCGACTTGGAAAACGTAGTGTAGGATGCCCTCCGGCCAGGTGGAGTGACGACCTGCGAAAGGCTGCTGGCAGAAGCTGGATGCGTCGAGCCGAGGACGCAATGGCGCTCATTAGGGGAAGCCTATGTCTAGCAGTGGACTGCTATAGGCTGATGATGATGATGACATGGATCTATCGATATAAGTAACAAACATTTTGTGTATATTCCCATCTCTATTATTCCTGACAACAACATCTCACAAGCAATATTTGTTCCGCATTGTCCACGACTGTTCAATTATTCATGGCGTGGTTTAATAATATCTACTCTTGCCAATATTTACAAAATTTGTTCAAGATATTTTACTTGAGAAATTGAAAGTAAAATGTAGCAGGTTTTCTATTTCTATTTTAAGTTTTTCTATATTAAGAAGTCCTTTTGTCTAACCACTAGGTACTCTCAAACGTAAAGGAAAACATTGCCTTGTACGGTCTACGCCTTCCAGGCTACTCGTTCGAGTCTGGAACGCGTTATCGCGTAGCCTAGAACGCGTAGTCCGTCACCAACCTGTCGAATCTAAAATGTTTGAAAATGTCAGGTAGGCTATTAAGTGCGCCTCAAAAAAGCTTACCTATTTGGTAAGCCTTTTTGAGGCGCACTTAATAGTAGATTATTAATCACCAAGGGGCTAATGCTGTGCGTATAATCTAATAATAATAATTCGAAGAACCAATGACAGACTACTTTGACCTCACACACACTAGAATAAAGACAAAGGACTTGGAAAATAGAAAATCTTTACATATTTTGACAGAATAATAATTTACATAGAACTTGAATTTCCCGTTTCATCCATCATTGCGACCAATATCTATTGTCTCAACAGCAATTTAGAACACACCCAGCTATCAGCTCGCAATCGACGCATTTTGCAGACAATGCCGCCATTGCAAATTACATGGACTTCGACACCATTGTAGGCCAATTAACTTGAGATTTACCACCTACGTCGTGGACAGAGGGTACACTTGGCTTTATTTCTGACTAGCTGACCATCGCGGTGTTACCCGCGTTCCCTCGGGAAAACTTCACTTTCCCGGGATAAAATATAGCCTATGTTCATCAGATGGTGAAATAATTTTTATGACTATGACTATGTCATCATCATCATCATCATCATCAGCCTATAGCAGTCCACTGCTGGACAAAGGCCTCCCCTAATGAGCGCCATTGCGCCCTGTCCTCAGCTCGATGCATCCAGCAACCTTTCGCAGATCGTTACTCCACCTGGCCGGAGGGCGTCCTACACTACGTTTGCCGAGTCGCGGTCTCCACTCAAGAACTCGTTTACCCCAACGGTTATCGGTTCTTCGGCAGATATGGCCAGCCCACTGCCAACTTGCTAATTCATTCTATTTCTGGGCACTGATAGTGTTAAAAAAGAGTAGTTTAGGCGCTTGGTAAGCCCATTACATTTACTCGTAGAACAATGTACAGCATCTCACTCACTTAGTCCATATGTTGCCTCCAGACGCTGTAAGTTCGTATGAGTCAGTGGCCAACTCTGGATCTGATAAATAAATAATTTAGCAAAGATGTAAGGCCTGATTTTTCTTTTTTTTCTTTCTTTCAAAATATTAAGCCTCTCTGAAGAATCTTTATTTAAGGCATCACATTAAAGCAGTACCTTTATCATCTACGTTTA
Source organism: Epirrhoe alternata (assembly GCA_963565295.1). NCBI lineage: Eukaryota > Metazoa > Arthropoda > Insecta > Lepidoptera > Geometridae > Epirrhoe > Epirrhoe alternata. Next base: position 700,909 of record OY751381.1, on the reverse strand, counting down.
TTCATCTAGTTTGTTATGCGCTACCCACGCGTACAATTGAAATGCGCAAATTGCTTCGTTTTGTCCTGTAATGAATGCTAGATTATTTTGAGATAGTCAGGTATTTAAATTAAGCTGACTTTAGTCTACATTCAGATCATTAGTAGCAGGATTAAATACCTGTGTAATATGTGTGTGTGTGTGTTTGTAAGTTTAAAAAAAAATTACTTGATAGACTTTATTAATTTTATTATTATAAAACACTAGCTTCTGAAGATATGGGTAAGAAAGGAGTGAATACGAAGATGAAGAGTGATAGGGGAGAGTGGAAGAAGAGAAAATGTTGTGCCGAACCCGCATAAGCGGGATAAGGGCAGGCAAATGATGATGAACACTAGCTTCTGCGCGCGGCTTCGCCCGCGTGGTACCTACCAACATTTTGAATAGCCTATATGCTTTACAGGTCACTATCTACAGTTTCATCCAAATTGGTTCACTGGTTTAGGCGTGATTGAAGCACAAACATACAAATATCCAAACATCTATAAACAAACTCACAAACTTTCAGCTTTATTATATGAGTCGGATTCAATTTTATAACAGACGCGAACTTGTAGGTACATGTCCTCCTGAAATACTCAAATATTTTTGTAAAAAAATACATGTTGATCCAAAATGACGTTGAAATAAAATATAACGAAATTATTCTGATACGGTGTCACAATCAACAAATCAAATCACCTCGCATCGGTCAAACAGACTAACAGGATAACGTATATAAACATGCCAATCAGTTCTGTTTACAAGCTTATGTTGCTGTTAAAGAACGTAGGGCCCTGGACTAGTGGGATTTAGTACAATACGAAGGTAGTGAGTTCAAATCTCAGCTTAGTTTGAATAAGTTTTTGCTAACTATTTTTAAAGTGTGAGAAGCATTCAAGTGCATGAAAGGAAAATCTTTGAGGAACACTTGCATCAAACGAAAATTAGTATAAAAAACAAGTTAGTGTTCTTATAGGCGGCGATGGGCTTGCAACCTGTCACGTATGGAATACTAACTTCTGCAAGATGTGGGCATATATAAAATATGTATTTAGACATGCATATGGTTACCCCCTTAGACATCTTCAAAGGATCTGGAACGCATAAAAGATCTGAGAATGTCTACCGCGCTTTGGAGATACAGTCGAAACCCTGTTTTTTTCTAACGAAAACCAGAAGTCAGAATGAGCAATAAATGGGACTAAGAACGGTGAAGGAAATCATCCAGAATGAAAAATTCAGCCGTCCACGAAAGTCGAGGTACTACCCACTGAGGCAACACGGCTCTTATTTAATAGCAAATATTTTGGCTGGCAAGTCAAATTTTGAGCCATGAAATCCTTCCTAAGCCTGACTTAGCCGAGCCCCACAATTGATAAATCCCCCTTTATTGGCCAAACAAACAAGAGACGTACACAAATCAATTGTCTTGTCGTGTAGTTGGTAAAAAACGGAGTCAGGGATTTAATTTTTAGAAAACATTTGGTTCCGTTTAGTTTTTTTTTATAAAAAAAACAGGCCCAAAACATTTTTCAATTTCAAAATACCCGTGATTTTTTTTCTAATGTGGATTATAATATCACGCTTAACGAGGTAACTTCAAATAAAGCTTTTGTATTTTGGAATGAAAAACTATTTTAATTTTATATTATGTAGAGGAATACACCGCACATAGACACTGACATACTTTTGACTATCCCTTCGATATCCTCCTAGGATGCCTAATACATGGAAGACCTGAGAGAATGTGATTTTGACGACCTCAGGGGCGCAGAGCCCGCCTCTGACGCACAAGGTTGCGTGCTTGTTCGATCCCCGCGGCAGGACCATTGTTTATATGATCTAAAAATTGTCTCTGGTCTGGGTATTTTCTATGAATAACATGTATGTATGTAAAAAATATATAAGTATTCTATCAGTTATCTGGTACCGCCAGTGGCATTTTAATCTGAGCGCTTCCGTGCTTAGAAGGGCACGTTAAATTGTCGGTCCCAGCTATTTAAGTCGTTAAACCATGACGGAGGCCTTAAGGCGGCCTTAAAACTTCGTCACCAGAGTTGGCCACTGACTCATACGAACTTACTTTTTAGTTATCTGGTTCCCATGTAACAAGCTTTGCTTAGTTTGGGGCTGACGACGCTGTGTGAAACGTTCAGCATTATCTATAAAAAAATGTCTACCAAGCCTCAGGAATACAGTCGTGATAATGTTTTTCCTTGTGACAACAAAAGAAAAGAGAAAATTATTCAAGGAACTCTAAAAAGCCGAAAAACGTCAACGAGCAAAGCAAAGCCCCCTAATTTGATGTTACCGCACGTAGAGAACCCAATACATCATTACATTTAGGGGGTAGTTCCCATTCGGCTCAGGTTTAGGGGGAAATCGTAATTGTTGACAATTTTGCTGTTTATTTTATGTGAATTACATTGTTTGCAAAATTGCCAAGAGTGATTATTTTAATTTTTAATTTTTTAAAGTCTCCAATCGAGTGAAGTGTCAGTGGGCTGGCCATATCTGCCGAAGAACCGATAACCGTTGGGGTAAACGAGTTCTTGAAGACCGCGACTTGGCAAACGTAGTGTAGGAGACCAGGTGGAGTGACGATCTGCGAAAGACTGCTGGAAGAAGCTGGATGCGTCGAGCTGAGGACAGGGCGCAATTGCGCTCATCAAGGGAGGTCTATGTCCAGCAGTGGACTGCGATAGGCTAATGATGATGATAATAAGAAAAATAAGAAAATAGAACAACCTCGGTGGCATCGCGGGCAAGATAGGTGCCGTACATTTTATACATATATATGTATATAAAAATGTTAAATATGTAGTATATGTATATAAAAATAAAAATGTTTTGTAAATTCATTATAAATATTGGCTCACAGTTTATTCAGAACAAAATCTTTTGACTACACAAAAAGGTAGACCTGAATGAGATAAAATTTTGTCCTAGTCTGTTTAAAAAAAAATTAAATTATGATTAGTTTTTTGTATCTTCAAGTTCACTCAAAACTGGTCGAGCTCATCCCCCGATAAATGTTTAAAGCCACCTTTACTCGCTAAAATGTCCTTAAGCCATAACCGAAGCTGAAGAAATCCTTCACCTGGTTCTGCAGAGCTTACTCTTACTCTAAATGAAATTTACGATTCGATTTCGCTTAAATAAAGGACTAATATTAACTGAGCACTCACTGAACGTAATAAATGTAGATTCTATAGTGGAGAGGGCTAATTGCTACCCTCACTGCGAAGAGGGATAAATATTTACACTGCTCTATACTTAGCTTTTAAAATTCAAATGGAACTGTGGATTGAGACATTGGAAGTGTTGAGCTTACCTTGTTGTTGATCTGAAACAAATAGAAAAATACTCATATTATTTATTATTGTAATTTAAATATTAGAATCAGAATTGTGAAGCGAGCCACACAACTCCTGACGACCACGACCGTCGACCACGACAGTCGACCACTCTGTCAAGAGTGAAACGACTAAGAAGAAGAATTAAAATATTGGTTTGCTTTTAAAATATTACTTTGAATAATTTCAAATGTTCTCCCATCGAGGCTACCAGTTGTACTTCTTAGTAGTACTACTGATACGGAGGCGTTCCAATTGGACAAATCCCATATAGTTTTTCTGTTCGCAGTTTTTCTAAATTAACTTATTTTTTTTTAAGAAGTTTACCATAATTTTACTCATAGGTACTAAAAAACCTAGATATTATAAACAACCTCTATAACGGGTCCTTTAAAAAATTCTCAAAAATAAGTAATTTATAAAATAAAGTTGATAGAAGATTAAGATGACTTTGCAATGTGACATTATTTCCTCAAATGGCTGTTTTTTTTTCCAAAAAATACCCAGTATATATATTTGAACCAGAAACTTGGATACTTTCCGATACAACAATCAGGGCTACCTGCGATTTCAAGTCTGGAGTCGGTTGCATTTGCGCATTGCTCAGGCATCTTGAACTGTCAAAGGCTATAGTTTTGTAGAAAACAGGTTTTTGCCACTTATTTACCTGCTAGTGCCGTAAAAGCCTCCTTTCTAAGTTTTATAGTATTCATTAAATAATATTAATTTCCAAATTAAGTGAAACAATCTTTTATGAATTTTGGTTGACAAATAATACTTCCTCAATATTCTCAAGCTGTGTTTCACAACACTTAATACGCTGTTATCTAATTTCAGATTGCAGTATGCCTGTTGTATAAAGTCAAAATAAAAAAAAGCTTTATGTAACAATGCAATTTTTCCATCCCACCAGTGAGCATAGAGAAATTTTGCATACCATCAAGCTAAGAAAAGTCAGTTACTTAGGACATGTCATACATAAGACATAAGAGATATTACCTTCTTCAACTGATTATGATGAGAAAAGTCGCCGGCAACAGGCATGTTGGTCGGAGGAAGAAATCTTGGTTGCGGAACATCAGAGATGTGTGGACGGGGATAGCGAGTGCTGCAGAACTATTTTGACTCGCTAAAGATCAAAAACAATAGGCCCCATTGACTGTCAACCTTTGCTAATCGGAGAGGCACCACAAGAAGAAGTGATCACTTAGAATAAACACATTTATCTTACAACTAGCTGTCCGCCGCGGTGTTACCCGCGTTCCCTCGGGAAAACTTCACTTCCCCGGGATAAAATATAGCCTATGTTCATCGGGGATAATGTAGGATTCTATTGGTGAAAGAATTTCAATTGGTGAAGAATATCGCTGGGTCGTTTAGTGGGTATACCGGGAGTATATCTCCCGGGTAGTCCCACATACCCCTCTCGTCCCCCGAGCGGGAGGGGGTGCGTAACGCATTTATCCCGGCGTAAAAAAAAAGGATTCTATTGGTGAAATAATTTTTCAAATCGGTCCAGTAGTTTCGGAGCCTATTCATTTCATACAAACAAACAAATCTTTCCTCCTTATAATATTAGTATAGATACCTACAGTCGTGATGGAAGACCCAGAGGCAGAAGTCCAAAACGATGGTCAGACCAGATCGCGGAGGAATTGGACATGTCTGTCAGTGCCGCACTACACCAGGCAACGGAACGCAACCGATGGAGACAACTGGTTGACCAAATAAAAAGGAGTCACGATCCTCAGTAGTGAGGGAACGATTGTGGAGAGACCTACAGTCGTAAGCCTATTTATAAAACCTGTTTTCTAAGTAAACTTGGGAATGCTTTGTCGCATACCAGCAGCATACCGTATCGCCATTTGTTTTTCAAGTCTTACTTACTCCGAGAAAATTCAAATTCTAGAAACTCGTTGCGAAGTTGGCATCCCTGCCTGCGACTTAGCAATCTCTACGTCAAAGGCTTTTTGATTTATATGCGTACTTGTGTCTGTTTGTTTGGATTTTTTGGGATTACCTCGTCACAAGTTATCAAATAAACGTTGTTTCAAGTAGAAGACATGACTTTTTTTGTCAATTTTCAAATTTGTTTTTGTTTGTGGCATTAATTTAGGTTAATTTCGTAAGTCACCAAAATAATATAAATTAAAGCCTTTTTTATAAAATTATCTAGCTGCGCTCCCGCGGTGTGACCCGCGATTCCACGGTATTTTTTCATTAAGGATAAAAAGTAGCATATTTTTTCAGCCTAATCTGTTCAGCGGTTTGGGCATGAAAGGTAACAAACAGACAGACAGACAGACAGGCGACTTTCACATTTAAAATAAATAGTATAGATAAAAAAGTTATTTTTCAACATACAAGTAAAATTGGGACTCAGGGTTATAATATTATTTTATTTTATTTTTATTGATTTGTTTTGGCAGTGTTAGTAAAAGTACTGCCAGAATCCGCGTGCCCTTTTGGGTACCCTAAAAAGGGTTCACATCAGATTCTAGCACAAATCAAGTAACTGATATTTTTGTCTTCATCATCTTAAGAACCAAAAGTTGTCTACACTTTTGTACTCCCCGATACAAAGTCCCAAGTTCTCGTTCAGATAACTTAGACAAAAGAAGGGTATCAGGGATAGTTGGTGCCTCTGCCATTATTCGAATTGTTCAAACTTTTCCACTTTCGCATTTCCTTTATCCATTCAATAGTGTTACTGTTAAATTATTATTTTTTTCTTCATTGATTCTGTGATGTATGGGTAGAGTATGTTCATAGAAACTGAATGTATTTTACACAAAAAAAGTCCATAATATATTCTTTCTAAAAGTTCTATTATTGACGAAAAATCTTAAATCTTTATAGAGAACATGAAGTAGTAATTTTTTATCTTCATTGTGTTGTTGGATCGATACTGTTGTATATTATTATTATTTAATAATTCCTTTATGTTAATATACTCGTACTTAGATGTAGGTATTCCCAAATATGAGGTACCTATCTTCTACCAAATCTGACTAGATTCAAGAACTTAATAATAACTCTATTGAAACCAAATATAAATGTAATCAATCGAAATTCCATTGAAGTCCAAATGAAAATGTATAATCAATGAACACTAAATGGATTGTATTGTTTCAATTATATCTCAGGCACGTTCCAAAAACACAAGTCAAGTGAAGAAGGTGCTGAGAGATAGCAGTTTATTATTTTATATGAGATTCTAGACGAGCAACTTTTATCGACTCCATTTCGGAGACTGTGCACCAGAACTCCATAATTTAGTTCCGCCATCCCCATTCTTCTATCGGGCCAACAGGTTCCATGAAAGACGCCACTTGTCGACATTCCCAGAGTTAAATAAAATAATAAATATTGCCGGGCTCTGTATTTCCCAAAAAGTACAAATCTGGAAAACTGGTCAATGAAAACGTTGACCAGTTTTCAAAGAAATTCACAAGCACATGTTACCTTTTTAAACTGCGTACTAGACGACAGTGCTGTACTGAAAATTATGTTTAACTGTCAAAAATGGTTATCAAACTAATACCTACTGAGTAAGCAAAAACATATCTTCAGGTCTACCTTTTGTATCTTTTGTATACCTCAACTGTATCTATAGTTAAAAGTACATTAGAACTAAGAAGATAGTCTTGAGCTAGTGATTTATCCTTCGTGACCCTAAACTCTTAATCTCTGCTTGAGTTTTGGTCTACTCAGCCAGTCAGGTTGTTTCTATGTATAACAAGTATGCATTTACAAACAAAAAGTATATAAGTAGTATATCCACGGATGTGAGTATATCAGTTACCTGGTTCTCATAATACAAGTTCAGGACTTGATGATGCTGTGTGATGGTCTAATTTCGATCCCTTAATAAAAAAACCGATCCACCAATCACATCGTCAAGCCTTGGAATTCACTCATATTAGATTAGACTGTGATCATATTGATAATTAAATGATACACGAGCAACGTTCCAAAATGAATAAATAATGCTGGACATTTCACACAGCATCATCTAACTAAGCAAAGCTTGTAACCAGATGACTGATACACTACTTTTATATATTTTGTTTGTAAATACATACATATTATACATAAAAAAGTAAAAAATAAAAAAGATTTTACTTACTTATTATACATAGAAACACACACAATTGAACCCCGGTTCTGGAACCGAGATAAATATTATACAAACATTTATCCCGCGGCGGGGATCGAACCCGCAACCTTCTGCGTCCCAAGCTGGCTTTTACCCACTGCGCCACAGAGGTTGTCAAAAATGAAAACGCGATACAATCCCCTTCCAATGTAATTCGAAACAAAAATGGTTCAAAGTTGCTGTTATCAAGTGGAGCAATGTTGCTGAATATTGCCCGTACAAGCTTCAGAGGCTAAGATAACATCTGAGCGCGGCATCAATATTAATTTTGCTCTTCACTACAACGGGGTTCAATTGTGGAGCCCACTTGTTTTTTTATTGCCTCGTGAGACGTAATTAATAAAAGTTGAGGTACTGTGGTTTTTCAGTAAAAAAGCAGGTATAAAGGAAGGTAGAGAATGTTTCATGATAATAATAAAATAGAGATACTATAAAATTTTTGTGTCAAACACTAAAAACAGTGATAATATGTTATTTTCCCTACATTTATTCAATGTATTTATTTACCATTCTAAATGTGCGTACAATCCGTCACATATAAGGAATGCTCTTTTTTATGATAGCTCTTGACCTCGAAACTTACACGCGCGAGCCTGCCCAGAAGGTGTCTTTTAACTCTCTTCTTGAAAACAACAGGGTTGTAGCTCAGCGGAAATACAGACGCTGGAAGCTGATTCCAAATTTTTGCAGTGCGCTTATTAAAAGAACTCATGCTCACTTCTTCAAATAATCATGTGTCATATACAACAACTCTACGAAATCATTAAAAGATCTTAGTGGATCTGAGAGAATCTCTACCGTACCTTTGGAGCACAGTCATGATCCTGTTTCTGTTTGTTGTCTAGCATCACAAGAGAACAAAGACCTGGTGATCTTACTTACAGGTGGGAGCATAGAGATATACATAGAAGCAACTCCATAGTAATTTTACCAGCAGGTAAGCTGCATAGGGCCAGGCGTGGATCCACCGTTATGGGCACGGTGGGCATGCCCATAACCTTTTGACCGAAGTTCCGTGATTGGCAAAAAAATGAAATTGTCTGTCGCTCAGTCTGAATGTTCTTGCACACAGGTCGCATTTTTTTACTAATTCTCGCGAAAATGGGCACATATAGTTCCTTGATTTCTTCAAATTGTTTGGCCGATAGCGATCTTTGATTCCGACTTGCATCCTTAACCATTTTTTAAGTGGCTGTGCCCACAATCTTTTTTGAGGGCTGAATCCGCGCCTGCATAGGGCAGCTCTATAGTACAAAAAGAATCAACAACTACCAAAGCATAGCTAAGTCCTCCACACGTGCTACAATGCCTATCATCCTTACAATAAGTCGGCCTAATCCAGACAGAACCGGATTTATCGAGTCGAATCTCCACGCTCGAGTGGCAGGGGCGCCATTTCTATTCATGTATGTCTTTTTATTATTTTTTTGTCTTATTTCTTTGGTATTTCACTCGAAAATTGATTTGTGGATTTGGGGGTTCCCAAGTTTCTAGTTATGAGTTCTGAATTTGACTTCAAATGTCAGTCGCATGTATTAGAATTGATTGTATGTTGGCATTTGTATCTTGCAGCTCAATTCACTGGAGCTTGACTTTTAGTTTTAAGATGGATCACCTAAAAGAATGATAGGCCCCAAACCGTGTTTGTTGCCCTGATTCTTCACGGTATTGGTCGCGAAAGAACAGGAGTAAAATTAGTTTTAAGACTATTCTAAGTGATCCCAGCGGTCCTACTGAATAAATGCTTTTTGACTTTCACTGACTTTGACTTTTCCAAAAACTGTATAGACAATATTAAAACTCCAAAGCCACAAGTTACAAGCTCCATTACTTAGAAACTATGACAATAATAGTTGAAGATCTAATGGTTCACTTTTGTGCTTGTAGAATGAGACGGGAGCAGTCGAGCGTGCCGTATTAATTCCCGTACAAAGGGCGCCTTCCCGCCAATTTCTGCGAAATTTCATAGAAGACAGTTTCGGAAGTACCTAAATTTTCGGTTATGGAAACAAAGGTTGAATAGCGCAAACTGCTAGCGCTATTCCTCTGCATATAGTGATGGTAATTTTACTTACGCAAAAGGATGAATTTGTCGCGGATTTGTTATGGTGACAACGTAAATAGGTTCAAATTGAGGAAAAAATAAATATTTATAATTATTCTTTTCATAATATTAGGGACTTAAATGTAAAGCTTTTAAAAATGTAATTAGTTTTTTTTTTTTTTTTTGTTTATGGTAACATTTTGCATGCTGATAAGCTGAACAAGGCTGTGCATATATCTTTCTCCAGTCATCTATTGTTAACCCTTGTTTCGCAAAATAAATGAATTTGAATTTGAAAAAAGTTAATATTTGATATTTTTTATTTTAATACCTATAGGTAGTTTTCCTTGCCTGTAGCCAACAAACAACATTCTTCAGCGATCACTTTTATAAAACAGAATCGTCTTAAAATCAAGGTGATTGACTCTGGATTAGGTTTCAGAATTGGTTTTAAAAATCACCAAATCTACCTTTGCACCACATTATTATGCTTTTCTTTCCATATGCCTAAAATTTATCTCAGTAGGAACCTAGGAACTCTATCAGTCAATTAAGTTTCCTAAAGGCGTTTGGAGCAAGATGCTGTGTGATGTCTCCCAATATTTTATTTATCAAAGTCAAAGTCAAAAAGCATTTATTCAGTAGGACCGCTGGGATCACTTAGAATAGTCTTATAGTATTTTTACTCCTGTTCTTGCGCGACCAATACCGCGAAGAATCAGGGCAACAAACACGGTCTGGGGCCTAGCATTCTTTTAGGTGATCCATCTTAAAACTAAAAAGTCAAGCTCCAGTGGGGAGACAATCAAACTAAATTGAGGCTCGTTAAATAAGTTAAGATGCTAATAAAGTACAAAGAACTAACGCCTCAACAAAGTACTTTGCCTGGCATCGCACGCTACTCTTGACTAACTTAGGTGGTAGTACCTACCTAGCTTTTGCTTAAATAATACGAGAGATACTTAATAAACAGGACAGAAGGCAGAGAAACTCTAATCGTTGACCTATCAGCTGTCGAGAGGCAGATCGTAATGTCGGCCATGCCATATTTCAAATGGATATAGAAAGAAATCAATAAAAATGTCCTCCGGTTGTGTATGTTCTGAGGTTATTACGTAGGTGGGCTGTCCATTCGGACGATCTAATGGCAAATCTATCGCCGCCTCCCCTCACGGCGGTTAAATGAAGCGCAAAATTAGGGGCTTTCGATGACTGCCTCAATCGAAGCGTCCATACATTTATTAACGAAATAAAAATAAACATTTTATTGTTGCTTATTTTATTTGTTGGTATCTAGTTTATTTTATTTGTGGCGCATTTTATACTGCAATAACGGTATTAACACCTGAAATTGCGAATTCGGATGAATATATCTTTGAGTGTGGAAATAAAATCGTTTTTATACCAAATTATTTATGAAAACGAAACAAAACAACCTCTGTTTGACCTAAATATTGAACGCGTAAGTTCATTTTACGTATTTAAAGACAAACTATTAGTGAACTAGAGACACAAACGTCTTAAAACATTTTCCTTTAACATGATATCTTTTGGAAGACTATAATAGTCTACTTTTTTGCATAGAGTTAAATGTTGAAACATTAACACCTTAGTCGGGTAACAGGAGGTCGACCGAGATAAGGTACAGACTAAGCTCCCAATGTAACCGATAATTGATTGCGGGAACTAATCCTAAATTAACTTCCGATTCTAAGCCAATGGGGGAGAAAAACAACGTTACATGTGCTATTAATGTAGGTACGAGAGTATGGCTCTTACTTCTGTTTTGATATTTGACTAACTTATAAATAAATAATGCTGGACTTTTTCACCTAGCATCATCTAGCCCCTTAATAAGCAAAGTTTGTACTATGGGAACAGATAACTGATATCAGTTATCTGTTAAATATTTTACATCGTAACACCTGGGTGTCTTAATAAATATTTGCGGATCATACAAACATTTATCCCACGGCGGGGATCGAACCCGCAACCTTCTGCGTCCCAAGCGGGCTTTCACCCACTGCGCCACAGAGGTCATCACCCACTGCGCCACAGAGGTCGTCACCCACTGCGCCACAGAGGTCGTCATCATCTTAATAGCATGGACAAGTTTACTAAATACCTTCTGCTATAAACGCGCTAGAACGGTGTAAATCGATTTCCGCAAACGCTAAGCCACAACTAAAGCACGCACTCGAGATCGCACTATCGACTATGATAATTAACGGCACGATCGCTTTCGCAAATTCGCAGCGAAGTCACGCAACTTGGTTAATCGACTGATTTGAATGAATATTTTGAAAGTGTAGTGTGAAATGGTTTGAGATTGGATAATGATCTTGAAGTTGAGGAAAACGAAACAAAAACCATTTGGAACAGGATCAGTCAAAGCCAAAAAGCAGGACCGCAGGGATCACTAAGAAAGTCATCAAACTCAGGCAACAAACGGTTTGGGGTGTAGCTTTGGGATCTACCTTGCTTTCTTTTAGGTGAAAAAAAACAGAAAAAAAACATGGTCACGACTGTATCCCCAAGGCGCGGTAGACATTCTCTCAGATCTTTATATTCCAGATCCTTTGAAGATGTCTAAGGGGGTAGTCAGAGGCATGTACAAATACATGTTTGATACATGTATTTGTACATGCCACATCTTGCAGAAGTTAGTATTCCATACGTGACAGGTTGCAAGCCCATCGCCGCCTATAAGAATACTAACTGGTTTCCTCACGATGTTTTCCTTCACCGTTCAGAGCTCGTGTTAAAGCGCGTATACATTTTTTACGAAACGCAAAATCCATTGATGCACGGCCGGGATTCGATCCCACGACCTTCGGATTGAAAGTCGAGGTACAACCCCATTCGGCCAACACGGCTTTTAGGTGATCCATTTTTAAACTAAATAGTCAGTACCTACTTAGTGGCGGTATATCAGTTTTGTGGGTGGTAGAGTCACTGATCACAACCCACGTCGTAATCACTGAAGCTTTTAAAAACTTCACATCCGATTGAGACATGAAAAGTCATGTTTATCATAATGAGCTTATTACGTTTTCTGTAATTGGCACTTGGTTTTCTGATACCCATAAATAAATAATGCTGGACTTTTCACACAGCATCATCTAGCCCCAAACTAAGCAGAGCTTGTGTTATGGGTACTTACTAGATGACTGATATACTACTTATATACTTATACATAGAAAACACCCAGACCCGAGACAAATAAATAATAAAATAATGCTGGACTTTTCACACAGCATCATCTAGCCCCAAACTTAGCAAAGCTTGTACTATGGGAACCATAATAAATATCTGTAGATCATACAAACATTTGTTCCGTGGCGGGGATCGAGCCCGCAGCCTTTTGCATCGCAAGCGGACCTTCACCCACAGCGCTACAGAGGACTATTATTTGTATGTGAATGTTTTTTTTTGCCATATTATTGGGGATACTAAAACGACAATAGAATCACAATATTGTAACAATGTATGTTTCCATTATCTTAGTACTTGAATCAAAGTCTAGGTACGCCTTCGTTTGGGTCCTAGGTCATCCAGCCCCGAGCTGTAACCCGCCGACCTGAGTCTAGATCGAGATAGCATTACGTCTTCATTGTAATAATGAGGCTTTTGTTATCAAAATAATAGTCTGCTGCATAATATAGACTAGAATAATTATAATTAAAAGCCGAACTAATTAGAGTTTGATACAGATACAATAGTTGGAACTCTGTAATATCGTACAGTTAGCAACCGTCCTTATATTTCATGTTTTAAAACTCTTAATATGTTTTGAAAAATATTTTCTCAGGCACACACACATTTTTTTCAAAGCCGTAAAAAAATGCTGGACATTTCACTTCACACACCACCATCTAGGCTCGAACTAAGCAAAGCTTGTACTACGGGACCCAGATAACTGATACTTTTTGTAAATACATACACTTGAACACCTAGACCAGGGATAAATATTTGCAAATCATAAAAACATTTATCCCGCGGCAGGGATCGAACCAGCAACCTTCTGCGTCCCAAGCGGGTAAAGAAATTATCTTTGGAAAAATTCAAACTGTTATCTTTTTTCGATGCTGACTGTACATAGTTTTGTGAACTCTAATTTCATTTGTATCGGGCTGAAACTTTTCGAATCTACGTTAGCTAGCTTGTGCCTGCAGGTTTACTCGCGTGGCACAAGCATTTTACATAGCCTATTCTTAACCCAATTCGAAAAGCGCCGTGTTGGCCGAATGGGGATTACCTCAACTTTCAATCTGAAGGTCGTGGGATCGACTCCCGGCCGTGCATTAATGGATTTTGCGTAAAATTTAAATGCGCATTAACACGAGCTCTGAAAGGAAAACATCGTGAGGAAACCAGTTAGCATTCTTATAGGCGGCGATGGGCTTGCAACCACAGTATGGAACACTAACATCTGCAAGATGTGGGCATGTATCAAATATGTATTTGGACATGCCTCTAGCTACCCCCTCAGCCATCTTCAAAGGATCTGGAATATAAAAGATCTGAGAGAATGTCTACCGCGCCTTGGGGATACAGTCTTGACCCTGTTTTCTTTTACGTTTACGTAATCCAATTCGCCTTAATCTGTCCGTGTCCTGTATCAAGCCTGATTAAACCAGACATCCAAACCTAGGTACAAACTTTTGGATATTAGGTACTTATCAGGATGAGTAGGTAATAAAAAAATAAAAAAGCCTTTATTCTACATATTACCTATACCATTTACTTAAACTTAAAATATCACTAATACTTATTTTCTACACTACTGTTTATATACCTAACTATTTCTACTCTAATATGAAGTCGCCTCAGCGGCGTAGGCCTCCCCCAATTTCTGCCATGTGTCCCTCTCTCGAGCAGATGGACAAAAAAGGTGACAGAGTGGATCCCATTGGAAGCCAAGAGGAAACAAGGCAGACCAAAGAAGAGATGGCGGGACATCTTTACCCAACAGTGTGGTCCAGAATGGATGAGGATGAGTAGGTACCTTATCATTTTATCATATTTGAGCAGCCAATTCTTAGGCGTACCTATAAATTGTCAGAAATTTAAAAACCCCATTAGAATTCAAATAACAACGCACTTGGATCTACCATCGTACAATGGAGTATAACCATTCACCTCACACTTCGGAATTTCAATCTACCCTCAAATCAATTACAAATAAAAGTCGCGTCATACAATTGGTAAAAGAATGGTATGTAGAAGCGGAACTCGTCAATAACGAAAATTTTAGTCATTGATGGTGATAAAACTATGAATTTATTTGTAAAAAATGAGCTTCGGAATTGAAAAGATAAGAATAGTGAAAACTCAGAAATATAAAAAAAATCGTTTTAATACACGTTAATGAGCATTCTTACATACATACAATTATTTTGGTAATGTGTAGTTCTTTTAATGTCAGCCAGCTAACACAAAGTAAATGTTTGGTTATGTTATAATAAAATAATTAAATAGTATAATTTCTACAAACCAAATGTAAATTTCAGAATACATCGTTCGCCTCGTTATTTCTTTTTTTGTAGTAGGTTTTTTTTTTGTTTGTAGTTTAATATATTTAATTATTAATTTTTTTTTGTATTGTGTGTAGTATAGAATAGAATAGAATAAGTTTTTATTGTAGTACCTACCTAGATCTAATACATTTTGTTTTTTTGCTGCGTCAGTTGTACCTAGTTATGTTCGTCTGTGTGTGTGTTTTCCCAAATAATTTTTTTATCTATCTATCTTTATCTATCTACATAAACCTCATAAAAATTACTATTATTGTTTTTTTAATAATGCACATTATTATAAGTACCAGTTTCGTATCTAAATACTGATTTCAATTTAAAACTCGCATCACCCACTGCATGAAAATCGAGCCAAAGATCATTAAATCACTTCGGCCCACAAAACCTATTTAAAAAAGCGATTTTTTATCCCGCCCTATTCAGCGTAGAAATGCGCATTACTCCCTACGTAGGGTGTCCATGAAGTTGGCGGGATAATCTTTGACACTTTATTACTCGCTTTAGAATCGTTTTGGCTGAGTGAGGTAGTTCATCTTTCATTATTTTATCAGCCGTGAATCATTACATTTCATTTTTAAAGAAAACATAGCGTAAAAAAATATATTCTTCATCGACTGATTCATCTTAGTTTTGTGTTTAATCATGCGATTTACCTATTTGAGTGCTCTTCATTATAAATTTAGACCCCTCGCAGACTACAAGACCGATAATTGAAACGGAATATACTTCGGCTCGTAATGAGTATGGAGAAGTATAGCCCATCTCAACTATCGGCCGATAGAAAGTCTGTAGTCTGCCCGGGGTCTTAGTGTTATTTATTGAGAAGATAAAAAATGCGTTTAAACAAAATATTTTAAATATATTTTTTATGATGAATAGTGGGACATCACGGGCTCATAATAATAAATAATAATAATGATGAATAGGTCGGCTCTTGACCTCGAAACTTACACAGGCAAGAGTGAGGTTTACGATGGAGCGAGCCTAACCAGAAGGTACTTATTAACTCTCTTTTTAAAAACAATAGTAATAATTTCTAGTTATCACAGTAAGTGTAAATGGAGTTAAACGCACAAACTACGACGGAGGTTATGAGTAACATCCAATGGTGAAAGACTAAGATGTGTAAATCGACGATATGTCCTTTAATTTTCCAAACCCACATCCACCCTAGTATTTCTATATAAGGTGCTTACCTTGCACGGCTGTTCCATTTAATTTATTTCCAAGAGAATGTTAATTCGGGCCTTATTTGCAGAAGTGCGCCTCGCAGCCCTTACGCTTGAAAAATTGCTTCAGCAATTTACATCTACACGAGGTACCTAAGATAGAGGCCTATCAACGCGTCAGGTATCTTAAGCTCTTTATCAAGGTAGGGTAAGGCTTATTTCTATTATTATTATCATCTTATTTCTTGCTTAGTTTTTCATTATTTCGTCTCCAATAATCTCAGTTGTGTGAATATAAAATATATTTTTGATTTAATTGAAATAAATAATTCAGGGGATTTTTAGACCATTTTTGTCTAAAAATCCCCTGAGCATCTCATCCGAGTGGAGGCAGGGGATTTTTAGACGAAAAGCCTAAAAATCCCCGACGCAGGGGATTGTGGAAGGGGATTTCTATACCTACCCAATAAGACATCTTAAATCTTTTGGACTACGTCCGATCCGAATCCGATCCGAACACGCACCAGAGTAGTCGTAGAACTACTTCTATGGTAGTTTACGCACTAGATCATCCGATTTCTTCTTAGATCAGTATTTTTACGGATACGGGACTAAACCTTATCGCATGTCTGCGCCGTACGCTCCGCAGTCATTTTTCTATACAAAGAACTCTGCTGACGTCAGCAGCGAGCCGCATTTTCTGACGTCAGCAGCATTTTCTCTATTGAATTGTTAGTTCGGCACGTTCTGCTCGGCTGGACTGTGCGACCACCCTAAATCGCGTTATAAAAACTTAAACTCGACGTTTCGGTTGACATTACAGTCACCGAGGTCATGAGAAGACTGCAGGCCATTACTTGTTCGCGTTTTCGACCGATTAAGAACTACTCTCTTTCAAACATAAAATATCCTTAGGAACGCGAACTTAATGCCGGCCACCCACGATCCAGTCTACCTTTCAGTTTGCAGCGCTGCAAACTTGATCAAGTCGGCAGAACGAAGTTCTTTTTCGCTTGTTATACACACCCATCCCAATACACCGTCAAGTTTACTGGACGCCGCATCCAGTCTGCTGCAGACTGGACGGTAAGCTTGATGGGTGGCCGGCATTACACTAGCAATACCCATAGAACATAATGCAAATTATTTTTTATATTTTCATCTTAGAAACGCCATAAGAAAGGTGAGTTTTCTTATACTATCCTACTCAAATACTTACCTACAAGAAACACATAACGTACGTATGATAGCAGTAAATAATTGAATGTAATTACTCTGATATGTAAAGTGAGTCTCGGGGTAATGTGGAGGTGCTAAGACCCTTACCACTTGGTATTTATTATTCAGGGTAACTAGATTTATTGTGTTGGCAACACCGGTGGGTGCGTATTACCTCTTGCTATTAAATTTGTATGAGTGAAAGATTGCTGACAATGCCTGTAGGCGGTACATTTTAAGAATTTACTTGCTTTGATGTTTAACCGTTCTTTTCAGTATATTAAACCGTTCTTCGAAGCGCTCGTGGTCGTGCTTGCTTAGTCGTTCTTGATAGATCGTCGAAGTTAAGCAACGTTCGAAACGGTCTGTAAGTGGATGGGTGACCGCCAGTGGTATTTTCATCTGAGCGCTTCCGTGCTTCGGAGGGCACGTTAAATTGTCGGTCCCGGCTATTTTAAGTCGTTAAGCCATGACGGAGGCCTTAAGGCGGCCTAAAAACTCCGTCACCAGAGTTGGCCACTGACTCATACGAACTTACTTTTTTTTACTCTAAGTATATATATTTTTTGTTTATATTATCAATTATATAAAATGACGTATGTCTAATGTATACGTATGCCTAATGTATGATAATCATCATTGACCTGCCCGTATCCCGTACATGCAAAAGGATTTTCCGAAAAAATCATTATATCCGGAGAAAACAGCGTTTGAAGAGTACTGTTTGCGTATGTTTTGGGTGCGTTTTTTTACGTAGATTGCAGAATTTTGAGTTTTAATAGTTTTTTTCTTTTAAAAATGAAATTATTAGGTAGGTATGGTCTTATTATGTCGCACTACTAGTAAATAACCGAAAATAACATAATATGACGAAGGCAAGTAAAAAAAAAATTTTGATTTTTTTTTTCGCTAAATATGTTTAGACTCATGGTCTGGTTGCAACCCCTCAGTTTTCGGTAGCAGTCTTTTTACACCCTCTATTAATGATAATTCCTAATGTATGATAATGTAACTAACAAATTACTGATAAAGGTAGGATTTGTAAGTTTTACTTACTTAATTTATTAGTAAGTTACCTATAATAATTACGCATTAACAAAACTGCAGCCTGATTGTCTGACTTGAAATCTATTCCCAGTTGTCATCCCATAGATCTTAACTACAGAATTCTAGTCATACTGTCATTAATACCTATACCAATTCACTGAGCTCAACCAATCACACAATACGAAAATAACATTTAAAGTCCAGGCTAGGTTTCAAATGTCAAAATGAGGCTGATGTACATTGCATTGAGTTACACAATAAGAAGGCCCCTAATCCATTACTAATATTATAAATGTGAAAGTAACTCTGTCTGTCTGTCTGTCTATCTGTCTGTCTGTCTGTCTGTCTGTCTGTCTGTTTGTTACCTTTTCACGCCCAAACCACTGAACAGATTAGTCTGAAAATTGGCATGGATAAAGGTTGTATCCCAGGGAAGGACATAGGATACTTTTTATCCCGAGGGAACGCGGGTTACACCGCGGGAGCGCAGCTAGTCTAACATAAACATTGTTTATAATCTCCTCAAGGATGAAAAAAAAAACAGTGGAACTCAGGGAGTGCCAACCGAATTGAAAACTTGAAGGAAGTGTCAAACGCCGTGAGAAACACCGACAGACTCCGAAGTTTGTCGATCTATGCCGAATGGTAATTGTTACGTTACAGTGTCGCGAATTCAATGATTATTCTCATCTCAACAATGCCCAACGAGCCAAGAAGTTTTCAATTCAAAAATTGTTTCCGACGGACAATAATATTTATTATGATTGACATAACATTAGCGCAAGTGAAGTCAGGGCATACCACAATCCTAAGACTAGCGGAGGAACTTTCCCAATTACTCAACTGTTATTCTTTGCTATCCCATTCATTTATTGGAAAGTCGCCGCGGGCTTCCAGACTTGCTCCGGTCAGTTTAATTAAATGAATCCATTCCCAAAATATTGTACAATTTTGAAGTTCTCGACGATTAAAAAGAATCGGACCATTTTGAAGAATATGTTTCACATGAGGTTGAGAGGGGACCTCAATGCCACAGATAGAGCTATCAAAGTTTCCTATCATTACTCCAAGTGTATCTGATGAATGAAGCATCGACACGACTAGAAGAAGAACATGAGGTAACTTAGCGAGTCATATTCATATTCATATTCATTTATTTAATGCTTGTGGACCTAGGTTACAGAGTAGCTGATGTTAATGCTTAAAACTAGGAATCTCTAGATCCTGCTGATCTGCGGACCTAGGTTACAGAGTAGCTGATGTTAATGCTTAAAACTAGGAATCTCTAGATCCTGCTGATTAGCATACAAACATTTTAATATAAAAGTCATTCATTATTTACCTACTAAACAAAAATATGTCAAATTATAAATGATTAGAAAAATTAAATTAGCATTATGGTCAAGTTATTATTAGTAAATTATAATTAATTTAACTATTAGTAGGTACAATTATATAATATTACGGTCGTAAAGATATTCTTTCAGTACCTAGTACCTAGTGCATAAAAAACATAGTCTTATTAGCCTGCTAAAGCTGATCGCAAATTATGTCGGCGCTGTACGCACCGCAATCATTTTTCCATCGAAATCACTGATGATGTCAGAAATTCGGCTAGCTTCTTACGTCTCAGCATTTCCTCTATTGAATTGACAGTAAGTTCGGCGCGGATGGGTCGACCACCTTAATAGTTCGAAAGTTGTATACAGGGTGTAAAAAGACTGCTACCGAAAACTGAGGGGTTGTAATCAGACCATGATTCTAAACATATTTAGCGAAAAAAAAGGCAAAAATTTTTTTTGACTTAGCTTCGTCATGCTATGTTATTTTCGGCTATTTACTACTATTACAACATAATAAGACCATACCTACCTAATAATTTCATTTATAAAAGAAAAAACATTTAAAACTCAAAATCCAGCAATCTACGTAAAAAAACGCGCCCAAAACATACGCAAACAGTACTCTTCAAACGCTGTTTTCTCCGGATTTAGTGCATATTTCGGAAAATCCTTTTGGATTTGGTTGTCTATTGGGATGCTGTACCTACCCCTTTCGGCTTCGGTAGACGTCTTTTTACACCCTGTATATGGAATGTTCTTTTTTATGATGAATGTGTCGGCTCTTGACCTCGAAACTTACATAGTCAAGAATGAGGTCTACGAGTGAGCCTACCCAGAAGGTGCCTATTAACTCTCTTCTTAAAAACAACAGTCGTAGCTCAGCGGAAACACAGACGCTGGAAGCTGACTACTCCTCGCAAAAATCACTGAATACATCTGGATTTGACAAATAATTGTATATTGGTAGATTAACAAAGCAAAGATTTCTACTCAAGCAGATCACTGAATACTGAATTTGACAAAGACCAATTGTATATTGATAGACAAAGCAAAGATTTCTACTCAAGCAGCATTTAAATTCCTATCAAAGAAAATAGAGTCTTAGTGAAACCTGCATCTATTCTCAGCACATCAATTTTAATTCATAACCTCAAACCGAAGCGGAGACGTCTAAGTGTTTTATCTTGTCGTCCCGCCGCAGAAAGAAGCCGTGGGTGCTAATTTATGTAAAGTCTCCGAAGGATTTGAGTGGTTCGTTGCGATTTGAATATACCTAATTTTGATTGAATTATTATTTTAATAAGGATTAAAGAGGCCATATCCATACTGTGGGTAAAAACAGGCTGTGGATAATCATGAATATGTTATGTGCAAAATGGTTAACAAAAATTTTTGCATAATAACGATTTTTAACGGATTTCTACCGTTGAATGTCGTTGAACGTGTTAAAGATCTTGGGTATAAAGTTATGTAAGTAAATAAAATTTACCCAAATAAATAATGAAAACATACTTACTTAAATTATATGTTTACAAGTATGATTTAATATTCATATTGATCGTTTGTTACAAAAGTCTTCATAAGATGAATTAGATATTTCTAAATTGATTAAAAAGCAAATCTATGAATATTTGACTATTCGTTTACCTACCTTACAAAAACCAATGCATTTAAAGTGCCTTATAAATCTGAAAACTGAGTATTATTGGAGTCAAAATTGAGATATTATAGAAGACGAGAATAAAGAAGGTATGTGTCAAAACTTTCAATATCTCCAGACCTCTTAGATAAATTGCATTGTAATATACTCAGTATTCTCTTCTATCATAGAAACGATCGAAAGAGTTATCTCGACTAGACAAACATTCTTTTGTGAGAATCTAAAAGTTAGAAGGTTTATAGGTAGTTCTTGCAAGAATAGCATGATCTTTTAATGTATTTATTTCACAGAGCAGAAATGTATGTGCGTGTGGCTACGTAATTGAATGTAATACTTTTGCATACTTTGATGAAAGGGATATGAAAAACAGATACAAGAATACATTTTAATTCTCAGCTATTCAGGATCGTCAAATATATCTTTATTTTAATATCATTGCTAAATGGGCCCTCTTCATAGTCGGCGAAGACAGACGAATGCCGAGCGTGACGAACGTGTAGAAGGTCTATTCGCCTGTCATCGCCTGTCATCTTCCATCCAAATATGGTTCGGCGAATAGTTCGGCGAAGGTGTAGAGTGGCCGTAAAAGAGAGTCGTGATTTAAAGAGAGTTCATAGACGTTACAGCTTTGTTTTACCCTAATAATGCGTCAACTTTATCAAAAAAAGCATTCTCAATTTGTGTACATTTAGCAGTTCCTTTCTATAATCCAGGTGTAAAGTGTAACTCCGAAACAAATTGGCTCCTAGTTTCTAAAAGGTTCTGTCGAAATCCACAATTACCCAAATACAGCCCAGCGGCCATACACACCATCGAATTAAACTCCCTAATAAGCGCTGGGATTTTTCCCACTTTTGTTCCACTATCTCATAAAAGATGCATCTACCGGAACAGGAAAATTAATTTTAGACAATACGAGCCGGCGGGCGCGTAACCGGGACTTTGATGGCGGAATCAGGGCTGCCAACCGTCACGCAATACTAGAATGAAACTGAAAAATAAGGCCAGGATAAAATATCTACCTGAGTAGTTTTCTTTCTCAATCACTTTCAAGAGAGAGGAAAGGGCTTACCTTTGATTTGCAGTGGGAAACTTCAGGCTTAGTGGCTTAGTCGTCTCTGAGATACGTGGCAACAAACATTCGCACACACAGACTTTCGCATTTATGATATGTAAGATCATGACTTTTACGACTTTTGATTTTTCTAGAATGAGGTTTTGATCATCATAATTTCAGCCATCTATTTACTGTCGGTCCTTTACTTTATAGTTTTAGGTATCTAGATTTCGACTACATTGACCTAATTTTGAGTTATTTTACGAAAAATACTCTCAATATGCTTCGTTAAAACAGGTGAAATAAAAATGAGGTTAATTTATAATTAATTGGTCATAATCTTCTTGCCCTTATCCCTCGTCTGCTTGTCTAGAGTGTATTTTCAACAGATTTTCTTCTTCCACTCCACTCTATCAGTCATCATCTCAACTTTGAACTTTGAAATCCTCACAGAAATGATTCTCTGTCAAAAAAGCTACTTATTTTGGGCATCCTTATTCGAATTGCCCGATGTTTACATCTAATGGACGGCTGCGTGCAACTGTTTAGTAGGTTTCCAGTTTTAAAATGGTTTCTGAAGGACATAATTAAGTCGTTTAATTTGACATGGAAAATTCCTTCTCATTTTTAATCAAATTGAATTGCATATAAAATGTATACGGTTATTTTAAAATATAGTACTATCTGTGAAAGCTATGGAATAATCTGTTCAAAAACAGCTTTAAAATGTTCATGATGTTTCGAGGTGTGAGTGTTAATAGCCTGGAAGTTGAAGGTCTGATGATGATGATCATCCTGGCCGATTTCGGTTACGACGACATACTAAACCAGTTACGGTATTTTGAGAAGGTCCAGATCAAAAGTAGCCATCATTATCAAAAAGAGCTCAGCTCTTGTCGGTGCAATGATGCAACTTCCTCCACCTCTCCCTTTCCAATGCGGATTCCTTTACTTAAACGACATGACAGCGATCTTCTCTTTTATCTGACTCATGAAATTGATTCGAGGCATATAAGTAAACTTCAATAAAACCTTGTTTACTTCACAATCCATCTCCCCATAAACATCTAAAATCCAAATATTTAAATAGTTATTGGACGAGAATTGCCTATTACGCTGCCCTGAGCAAGCAATATGGCCGCCTTATCCAATTTATCTACTTCACTATTGCTAGACAATTGCGATTTATTTGGAGCATTCTTTGAATTTGTGTCGGCCGTATGAGATGGAGTTCTTTATTAGGTTTTCTTTGAAAGTCGTTCTGATGGTCACACGAAATGCCAGAGACACGGGAAATGTTATTTCAAACCTTCCTGCATTTAACTTTAGATTGCTTTTTTGAATAAATAAATAATATAATTCTGGACATTTCACACAGCATCATCTAGCCCCAAACTTCTCTTCCTGGTCGTGTTCTTCATTGCTGAGGGTCGGGTCCCTGAAAGGTTTTCGTAGCCTTGTGGATAAGCTGCTTCCACTTAGTCCGGTTTTCGGCTTCTCTTAGAGCAGTAACAACAGGGAGACCAGTAAGGGCGGTAACCTGGTCACACCAACGACTTGGTGATCGACCTCGGGGTCTTTTCCCATCTACTTTGCCTACCACAACCAACTTATCCAGATTATCTGGTTGGCGGCGAGCAATGTGACCAAAATACCCGAGGATTCTCTGGTAGCACGAAGTCGAAAGTCTGATTTTAATCCGAAGCTGCTCAATGATGGATTTATTTGTTCGCTTGGCGGTCCAAGGTATTCGAAGCATCCTTCTCCAACACCACATCTCACCAAACTAAGCAAAGCTTTTACCATGGGAACTAGATAACTGATATACTACATATATACTTTTTTTTGTTCGTAAATACGTACATATTATACATAGAAATACCCAGACCCGAGTTAAATATTTGCAGATCATACAAACATTTATCCCGCGGCGTTAATTTTCTGATTATACATACATATGCATCAAACGTTCATGAACTTGTCGCTGAACCAAAGAAAGACGATTAAGAACGATAAAGCCAGCACAAAAGCCTTCATCGTCTGATTAAGAATGCAAGTATTTAATTTGGTCGTCCATATATTTTAAAACGTACTTGTTACATTAGGGAGGCATATATTGTGGCAGGTTAATGGTAGCACTGTTTTATAGCCGTCATTATGGCGAATCTTCTCGTGGAGAGCGCAGCTAGCTCACTCTACATGACTATAAGAAATGCCATTTAAAACGCTTTTGATTTAAAATGTTCTTTTATTACTATACTACACTTTTTTATTTAAGATATCTTCAAATTAAAAGGCACTTAAACCTGATCACACCCTTTTCTATACGAAAAATGCTGATGATGTCGAAAATGCGGCTCGCTTCTGACGTCAACAGCATTTTCTCTATTGAAAGTTCAATTCGGCTCGGCTGGACTGTGACTACCCTTAAGCTACTCGTAGTTACCCTATATTTTTGCAATCATTGCAGTATGTAGGTATGTGTATGTCAAGAGGTTGTCGATTGCGAAGTCAAATGTAATTTGATAACACTTACTTCGCCATAGATTCCAAATCTACTCTTGATCTATGTTTCAATGTATATAGATGAATTAACATCACAATAAAAATCTTGTTTGCTCGTTTTTTTAATTGTCAGGTGTATTTCTACTCATTGTAAGGAAGAGCGTAAAAACGAATCTCCTCATTGTACTTCTTTAGTAAAAGACTTCGAACTATCTTCAAAGTGAGCTCTCTGTTCCCAGCTCTAAGTAGATAGCTACCTATTAATTTAAGGCGAGGAATCTTAGGATATTGTTCCCGAGAAATATTGTACGGGCATAATTGGTAGGAACGATAAAATTTTCATTAGACGTCGGGACGTAAGTACTCTAGAAGGGTGAACGCACCGAAACACCCCCTTAGTTTATCTTTCCTGGTTAAGCAAATTGATTTTTAAAGGCACTTTTCCAGCGGTAAAAGCTATTAAAATAGATAGATAGATAGATAAACACTTTATTGTACGCAGAAGAAACATAACAGGAACACAAAATAACAAGTAGGTACAATGGGCGGCCTCAAAATACATCCTAAATTGAAATAAAACATCCAATAGTCACTTAAACGTGGTCCCCCATTCTAGATTTTCCTTTGTAAGTTTTAGTAACTTCGAGTGCCATTCTACCTCAACACCCAGGAGCCGTATTCGCGTTCCTTTTTTCAGTCGTTTGATGAATATCGGATGCTTCCCACCACGATTTCTGACTTCAAGAACCAATTTAATAAACTTTAAAAACACGGTCCTACCCTAGGACCAAATATTACAAACAAAATGTATGGAAGTGAAAGTTGGGTGTGGCAGAGAAAACATCAGAGTAGAGTGAATGCTGTTGAAATGAGAGCGTTGCGTAGTATGTGTGGGGTAACTTTGAATGATAGAGTGAGAAATAGTGTGATAAGGGAACAGTGTGGAGTGAAAGAAGATGTAGTGTTGAGGATCGAGAAAGGTATGTTAAGATGGTTTGGGCATGTAGAGAGGATGGATGACAGTCGTTTGACAAAGCAAGTGTATGAGGCGAGTGTGCATGGGACAGCTGGAAGGGGAAGACCTAGGCGAACCTTCTTGGATCAAATTGGCGACATTTTGGAGAAGGGCCAGGTCAAAAGTACCCTAAACCGACGAGCATGTATGAAGAATGTAATGAGAGTGAATGAGGCGAAAGTTGTGTGTCAGGATCGTAGCGACTGGAGATCCGTGGTCTCTGCCTACCCCTTTGGGAAAGAGGCGTGACTTTATGTATGTATGTATGTATGTATAAAAATTGGCCCTTGAAGTCAGAAATCGTGGTGGGAAGCATCCGATATTCATCAAACGAACGAAAAATGGATCGCGAATACGGTCCCAACCCGTAATTTTGAATTTTGGCCAGGAGAAATACAACTCCTTAACGAATGCCATGACTTATGCATATAGGCGAATCCAAAGTATTTTATCCATCACAAAACTGCTCAATGAGCCTAAAGAAGTTTTCATTTCAATAATAATAAAATGAGTTTATGTTACAATTCTTTTTAAATTAACAGGGTTTGAGCTACCCAGAGCCCTCTAGAGTAATGAATGCGTAACACTCGATAATTGACGCGTCTCCGAAGATTTAATCCGGCCCGAGAACCGACAACTTCTGATATTTCACACACGAATTTCTGAGACTTTAGTCGCTTTTGAGAGAATTGGCGTTGGTTGGAAAATTTACACCAAGTACGGGGGTGGGTCATATTAACCCTTTTTCAGCTTTGGTCACACGTTAAAGCACGTTCGCCGTCCAACTGATTC
This sequence comes from Epirrhoe alternata, assembly GCA_963565295.1. Lineage (NCBI taxonomy): Eukaryota > Metazoa > Arthropoda > Insecta > Lepidoptera > Geometridae > Epirrhoe > Epirrhoe alternata. Next base: position 673,986 of record OY751381.1, on the reverse strand, counting down.
TTTGTTACCAATGCTTAGCTCAAATCATTAACTACAGCTACTGAGAAGAATGGCGACATCGGTGTCGATTACGTAACTTTGAATTTGCAAAAGAGCAAAAACACCTGGGGTCATTTTGACCCAGCCCCCATGACGACGGGTTAAATCACAAGTGTATTTCCAAATCACGATAAATATTATTTTAGATCAAGTCACTCAATATTTAAAAGGAGTATAAAAAACGCCTCCAAATACATTTTAGCACTTGTATGCATTTTGCAGAAGCACTCAAAACGAGATTACAGGCCTATTTGCCACCGACAAAAGTAATAGACGTACGTTTATTTTAATATTCAAATAATGAAATCCTATAAATTTTAAATGCGACATATTAGTGAGACATCAAAACGTAAGTTTTTTTTTATGAACAATGGGTCGGCTCTAAGTTCGTATGAATTAGTGGAGTTTTCAGGTCTAGGCTTAGTGGCATTATAAACTGAGCGCTCTTGTGCTTAGGAGGGCATGTTAAAATGTCGGTCCTGGCCCTTGATTCAGACTTCAGCGGAATGCATTCGGGTCGGAATAGGTCAGCTGTTCAACCGACCGCAACCAATCACAGTGCAGGAAACGTCAGTTTTGGATCAATTCCTGCACTGTGATTGGTTGCGGTCGGTTGAACAGCTGACCAATTCGAACCCGAATGCGTTTCGCTGAAGTCTAAATCAAGGGCCAGGACCGACATTTTAACGTACCCTCCGAAGCACGATAGCGCTCAGTTTATAATGCCATTAGCGGTCACCCATCCACTTACTGACCGGTCAGACCATTGCATAATTTTGACGATCTATCTAGAACGAACGAACCGGAATGAATGGCGTAAAATGGCGTAAACAGAGGGAAGCCTATAACCAGCAGTGGGATATTCTTGGCTGCGGATAATGATGATGATGATCTAGAACGACTAGATAGTCTACACGATCCCTGATGTGTTAAAAATTAGAATCCTCGCCAAGGCCAACTCTCTCCGTCGCAATATTAAGCCGTTATAGTAGAAAACGTAATTAACTCAGGTAAATCGGATTTGGAGAAAGTTTTCGCACGATAACTGGGGCGGAAACCCTTCCTAAAGCCCACCCCTGAAGCCTACAGCCTTCAGATTTAGTGAAACAGTCAACGTAATATAACGAACGTAATTTAAAATACTGGAAAAAAGGGAGGGAGGCCTTTGCCCTGCAGTGAACACAGGCTGAAATAATAAATAATAATAATAATTTACAATATATAAATAAGAGGGTCACAGCATAAGTGAGTTCGTATATATATGAGTCAGTGGCCAACTCTGGTGACGGAGTTTTTAGGCCGCCTTAAGGCCTCCGTCTTAACGACTTAAATAGCCAAAACCGACAATTTATCGTGACCTCCGAATCACGGAAGCGCTCAGATCAAAATGTCACTAGCGGTCACCCATCCACTTACGAACGTTGCTTAACTTCCACGATCTATCAAGGATGACTAAGCAAGAAGGACCACGAGCGCTTGGACACGGCATGTTAGCAAAGTTGGTAGAGTCACCCTTTGACGATGTACAGTCGGCGTCACCAATTCGTTGCTCCTTTAGAAAGAGTGTTTGTACTGCAGGGCCGGGGGGTTACGAGTTGGTGACGCTGACCATACGTATAAAGGCTTAGTCAAAATTACATTTTAATATGGCACAATATAACTAGGTGAATTTTGAGTTCGTTATTTTCAGAATTGGTTTAGATTTTTTTTATGAATCTCTCTCTGAAAATTGAACATTCTCTTGAAGTTGTCATGACATGATCATCCTTTCAATGCTATCTTGTTCTAGTTCTTTGTACTTTATGAGCATCTCAACTTATTTAACGAGCATCAATTTTGTTTGACTGGCTCCCCACTGGAGGTTGACTTTTTAGTTTTAAAATGGATCACCCAAACGATTGATAGGCCTCAAACCGTGTTCTTTGTGATTCTTCACGGTATTGGTCGCGCAAGAACAGGAGTAAAATTAGTTTTAAGACTAAGTGATCCCAGCGGTCCTACTGAATAAATCCTACCGTCTCTTGGGCAGCAAAGATGTTGAGACACTCATCAATCACAATATATTTGATCACAGAATCTAACGTTGCAAAACGATTAGGCAATCTGTCGCTTCAAACTGTAGTTATAACAGTTAATACGTTCAACGCTTTTTAGCAAATGAACACTGAAAACCTACCTAATGAGCTGGGTTTATGACGCTCATTAAGAATTTAACTATTCGGTTTGATGCACGGAAACATGTTTGTTGAGATTGCATAAGACTGTCGGCAAATTAATTTTAAATTAGTAAGAGATAATGGTGATGAAATGATGCAAGTGCAAGCGTAAGTGCAGGTTTGAATCTTGCAGAATCATTTTTGCAAGATCGACAGGTATTTGTACCAACCCAGAGGTTGCTATGGTATTTGTAGTTTTAATACCCGGCACGACACTGGTGAACATTTTGTTGGTGGTTTTGCTGGTGAAGTTTTGTTTGTTTGAATTGAATAGGCTCCAATTTGAAAAATTCTTTCACCATTAGAATCCTGCATTATCCCTGATGAACATCCATACTTCCATACTAATATTATAAATGTGAAAGTAACTCTGTCTGTCTGTCTGTAAATCTGTTTGTTACCTTTTCACGCCCAAACCACTGAACAGATTAGGCTGAAAATTGGCATGGATAAGTGTATCCCGGGGACGGACATAGGCTACTTTTTATCCCGAAAAAATCCCGAGGGACCGCGGGTTACTCCGCGGGAGCGCAGCTAGTAGGCTATATTTTATCCCGGGAAAGTGACGTTTTCTCGAGGAGCCGCGAGTAGCACCGTGACGGACATCTAGTAACTTATAAACATGATAGATTAAAGAAAATATGTAAGAACGTAAATACAGAAAGAATAATAAAGAAATATTGTCATTTTAAGATTTTTTTGTTGATTACTCAATTCACACCCAATCTCTGTCATCTAACAAAACTCTTATTTGCCAAATTACAATCCGCTCGATGCAATAACACAGACAATAAAGGAAAATTTCATTTACGCCATTCCGCAGCTACTTGGAGACGCGAGGAATGAATCTGCTACTTCTGAACTGGAGTTGGGAATCGCCCTTAGATAGTTAGGGTTCTCAAAACTAGAATACTTAAGTTTATTTACGAATAAGGAAAAATAAGTTATACTAGGAGGGTTACAGTATCGCAGGCATTCGCGGGAGATCGAAAATAAAAAGCGATAAATAATAGAGGTGAACAAAAAAAAAACTAAATGTAGCTATATACGTTACTCACAATTTAACCAAATATATAAAAAAAATAGAGAGAAGCCTATGCTCAGCAGTGGGATGAAACAGGTTTAATTTGATTATTATGATGTTGAAAGAACTATTAATGTACAAAAATAGCCAGCTGGGAAATGTAGAAACATTGAAAAAATTAAAAATATATCGAACAATAAACAATACAATGTATTTACGAAACTAATACGAACAGATTGATATATTACACTTCAATTTGAATCAAATCTGAATTAATGCAACTTTCTAAAATGTGGAGACAGCCCTACGCCGGTAGTTGTCGCGGTAATAATATAAAAAGTACGAGAAAAAGGAGGAAAATTGTTATCATAAGACGTCGCTCCCGGAGGTGAGTTTGGATGGCTCTATGCGAGATGAAACAACGTTAATTTGAAAGAACTGAGGTTATATTTTTGCCTTTGGACTAAATAAATCAATTAATGCATAAGCTAGCTATCGTAAAAACTTGAATATACTTATAGAAAACTTCTAAACATTCTAAATAAGTAATCAAAAAATTACTACAGCTGTTCCTTGGTAAAGATTTTCCATTGTAAAACCTTTACTAAGAAAATGTTTTAAGTACAGTTTACTCTGTCTGAGTAACGACACTAATTTTTTATTTTCAGTTTTCAAGACAACAAAATTTATTCTCTAACAATTTTTTTTTGGACTGGAGCAGTTAGACTATTTAAAAATTTCCGAGCACCGTTCTTTGATGACATTTGTTCGAACGTAGACGACATGTCGCTTGTATATATAAAACAAAAACTCCACCAAATTTTATTTGTCAGATTGTAACTCTATAGTATCCTAGCTCAATGCTAGAGACACCTTTTTTAAACCCTATTTGGTAAGTCACAGTTAGCAAATACTCGTAGCATAAAACTATAAGCAGAAAATGTATAGTCCTGGTTCTATCTTGCAGAACACCGTCCCAAGTAAGTTGTGTTCTTGGCCTGATAAAATGCAAATTCGCGAAGATTTTTCTCAAGTTTTCTTATTACTTGCGCTAATAAACGATTTCAGGATGGTTTTACCTATCTTCTATTTTGAGGCTTTAGTAAATTCAGACATTGCTGATCTGTTACTGACATTTTAAATTAGATTATTCCGGAATTGTTTATTAAAATTAAAATTAATAAAAGTCTGCTAAAAGTAAGTTCGTATGAGTCAGTGGCCAACTCTGGCGAGGTAGTTTTAAGGCCGCTTTAAGGCCTCCGTTATGTTAACGACTTAATAGCCGGGACTGTCAATTTAACGTGCCCTTCGAAGCACGGAAGCGCTCAGATGAAAATGCCACTGGCGGTCACCCATTCACTCACGGACCGTTTAAATCGTTGCTTAACTTCGACGATCTATCAAGAACGAAAACAAGCACGAAACTCTGCTTTTGATCCCAAAGTCGTGTCACGTGTGCCCCCAAAATCCCGTGCATAATTTTTTTTTTTTATTTTGGATAAATATCCATTTTATCACGATCTAAACGTTATAGCACAAATTTTTACACAGTAAATACGTCAAGAAAAATAAAAGCACATCATTTAAATCAGTTCAGCTTACTTTAAAACGTTACACTTTGTCATTGTACAAGAGACTACTTAACAAGGCTTAGTTACTCATGTAACATGTGTATATACCACTCAAAAGGGTAGTGGTGGACCATAAAATTTCTCTCACAAATGCTCCGAGGTCATTAACCTTTATTTTATTACTGCTTTTACTAAACACTACGGGAGGTATTACAGACTAATAGTGTTGTTCTTGCTCTTATGACTATGTTGCATTCTTTAACTTTATCTTTTTTATCAAGTTTTATGCCAAGGCAGCAAGACAATTTTTTTTAAATTAAATAACATCTGGCAGAGTGAGGTCAAATGTTGACCACATTTGACCTCACTCTGCCAGATGTTAAGCAGTAGTGAGGTCTAAGATGGAGCATGCTTACCAAGAAGGAACCTATTTGACGACCTCTGTAGCGCAGTGGGCAAAGGCCCGCCTGCGACGCAAAAGGTTGCGGGTTTGATCCCCGCGGCGGGACCAATGTTTGTATGATCTACAAATATTTGTCTCGGGTCTGGGTGTGTCTATGTATAATATGTAATATGTATGTATTTACAAACAAAAAGTATATAAGTAGTATATCAGTCATCTTAGTACCCATAACACAAGCTCTGCTTACTTTGGGGCTAGATGATGCTGTGTGAAAAGTCCAGCATTATTTATTTATTTATATTTACTCTTGATTTGAAGACCCCTTTAATGTACTTTTCGGGAAATACAGAGCCCGGCAATGAGTTCCACAATTTGGCGGTGCGTATGAATACTGTAGACTCAAAACGCTTTGTACGAACTCTGGGAATGTCGACCATGTACAAATGGCGTCTTTCCGCGAACCTGAATATACGGGAACGATAGATGGACAAAAGCAGTGACCGAGTGGTGGCCACGGGAAGGTCACAGAACACCAGTCTGATAGTCAGGTGGTGGGAAAACTGTTTCGACTGGCACAGGACCGGAAATAGTGGCGTAAAAATAAAGAGGCCAATACTCAGCAGCAGGAGGATGTGGGCTGATAAGATTAAGATAAGATAAGATAAAGTTTTGTGCGGGTGGTGAGAACAGAGCAGTCTAGCACAAAACCACCAGGAGTGGTGTGATAGAGATGAGTACCTGATGATGAGTGTTACTGGGTGAATAGATAAATAAATTATAAATATTTAATAAATAATGCTGGACTTTTTCACACAAGTCTCAAGTGGAGATGGGCGGGACACCTGGCTAGACGGAAAGACGGAAGATGGACTACAGCAATTACGAAATGGTGGTCCAGAGATGCACAAAGACCACGAGGCAGACCACCCGCCCGATGGTCGGATGACATCGTTAATGTAGCTGGGAAAGCGTGGGAAAGGACTGCACAGGACCGAGAAGAGTGGCGATATAGAGAGGAGGCCTATACTCAGCAGTGGGTGCAACCGGGCTGAATAGATAGATCAATTATAATAAGCCCTTGCAGATCTACCTGTTCTTACTTTAGTATTTAGTACCTACCCACCTGTCTGGTTATTTACCAATCTATTGTTCTTTATTTTTATTTTTTTTGTTTACTTTGTTTAATATTTTCGTTTGCTTAGTTCAACATTATTGTATAGCTGTGCGCACATTATGTTTATGTTTTAGTGTCAAAACTATCATATTTATAATTACTATTTTTTTGTGTTGTAATGTGTTTTGTGTGCCAAATAAACAAAATAAAATAAAGAATGCTGGACTTTTTCATACAGCATCATCTAGCCCCAAAGTAAGTAGAGCTGGTGTTTTGGGTACTACATGACTGATTCTACTACTTATATATTTTTTTTATAAATACATGCATATTATACATAGAAACACCCAGACCCGAGATAAATACTTGCAGATCATACAAACATTTATCTCGCGGCATTTAACCTGCAACCTACTGCGTCCCAAGCGGGCTTTCAAACACTGCGCCACAGAGGTCGTCTATAAATAGAAATAAGATTGTACATTCCCGAATATTAGGCACTTGAATCTCTAACACACAATTTTATGAAGCTAGTCGCAGGGCACGTACATGGTCGCAATCATTAAAATGTCCACTTTTAGCAATATAATGTTTCATACAAAAGTCATGTTTCATAATGTAGCACACAACTTAAAAATATGACCGCTTGGCCTCACCCGAAGGTCATTCATAAAAGCGGTTACATTTACAATGAAACGCTGAAATATTCACGGAGCGGTCTCAACGGAGTTTCAACCACTGAGGTGTGGAAAACGAGCACATGTCTTGTTTACCCTTGCGATGGAGCACTACTTTATCTAAAAACATATTTCCCTAGCATTATTCCATTTACTCGGCACTTCAATAACACACCCTATTTTCATAGCGCTTAAGCTGAAATTTCAAAAGCTTCAGATTATTTATTGTCGATATATTTTGGTGAGCATGCACTTTATAGCGAGGGGTGCACAAATCTTAGAGGTTCATATTTCTGGATGATATTTTCACTTGCGCACATTCGTTGTGACAATTTGTGGTTCAGAAAACTGTGTTAAATATTTTGCATACGAATTTGAAATAAGTGGCAATGGTCTGTTCATTCTTGATACCTACGATATATATTATCGGAAAGAAGTCACTTTCAATCTTGATTCCCATACTCGGATTAAGTATGGGAATCAAGATTGAAAGTGACTATTTGGTTGATACCCAATAGCCACAGAGATCGTCTATTGATGATTCAATAGACGATCTCTGTGGCGTTGAAGGCAATGTTCCGCCTGTGACGCAGAAGAAGTTGTAGGTTCGATTACCGCCGCGGTTTAAATGCTAGCATTAACATATACTGTATTTGTCACTATCTGTCAGTCCCAGTCAGACAAAGCTACTTTCACATTACTAGTATGCTAATATTTAATAAAAAAAAATGGTTGAATAGCACATTACAGATGGTCAAGTGGAAAAGATTCTTGTATTTTATAAGTATCTACAGTAGGCTCTAAAAATGTTTTGTATTCTCACCAGTTTCAATTCATTTTATCAAAAGAATTTTCATTTTCCACACCCCATATATTTCTTCCAGTTCCCACAATTTACCTCAATACAAAACTATGAAACACTCAAGAGTTAATTTTCCTGTTTCCATTCGCCATTGACTTTGCCCACCCTCATTAAGCTTTGCTTGAATACGTTCGTTTGAGCTGATTTAGTTCAGTCAGCATTTTGTTGCAGAAAGCTGGGAGTGAAGGATTTTATGGCTCTCAATGTTGGACTGAATCTTGGATTGCATTGTCAATCATAAAGATCATAGGAGCAATGGATAGGTGTCGAGTTTTATGGCCACTCATTTGTTTTGGAAACTAAATTATGTAAGTTTTTCTGAGTTTTTTATAGGTACAGTAACAAAATCAGCTTGAAGCTACTGACGCATATTGGGCTCATACATAATCCATACTAATATTATAAATGTGAAAGTAACTCAGTCTGTCTGTCTGTCTGTTACCTTTTCACGCTCAAACCACATAACAGATTAGGCTGAAAATTGACATGGACAAAGGTTGTATCCCAGGAAAGGACACAGGCTACTTTTTATCCCGAAAAAATTCCGATGGGAATGCTTCCGACTGGTAGTGAACACAAAATTTACGACAATAAAGTTGATGGCCCGTGTAAGGATCTTGAAAATGATATCTAATTTTTTTTTTATTAAATAGGTCAGGCGTTTGACCTCACTCTGCCTAATGTTAAATAATAGTGAGAACTAAGTAAGAATTACAAGTTGTTTAGTTAAACTTTATTTGATTTAAATGCAAAAAAGGTTCCTCATTTTACACTCCTTAAAACCACAAAACGCAATAAAATATTTCCACCATTGCGATAATTCTCCAACAATGAAACACAGAACACAAAGTTAGAGAAAGTTGGTAACTACGGGTCGTCGGTTCGAGTCCCGGCCAGTTTTACTGCACAAGGTTTTACAGCGCAATTTACAAGTTGAACAAAGTTTTTTACTAAAGCTGAAATTACCTGGAGATGTTTATTCTGGAGGACGTTGAGACGAAGTACCTGGAAAGAAAATGGAACTGATTAGAATATAAACCAAATGTATGACTCATTCATAATTAAAATAAACAACAGGATCACGGGATTCACGGGTCCAGTTCGTACTCCCCCAGTCGACTGTCTCCATTCCGACATTCGTAATATACCTTTAAGCATTTGAGATTCTTGCATGCCTGCAGTTTGCTGACCAGCAGGTGGATGACATAGAGGCAATTGAGCGAAAGACCTGGATGAGAACAGCACAGGGCCGATTTGGTGGCGTTTGAGGGAGGTGGTCTTATGTCTAGGCTTTCTTTTTGAGCTGCCAAGATGATGATGATGATTGCATACATGAAAGCCTTCAATTAGGTACTACAGAATACTAGCTTGTTTCCTCATAATGTTTTATTGAGAAATAGTGAGAAAAACTGTGAAATTTTTATAAAGTTCTGGACATTTTCTCAAGATGTTTAAACAAGAAATAGAAAAATAACTTCAAGGACATTCAAGACACTAACTTTTATTCAAGTAAGATTTGTGAGTTTATTTAAAAATCTAAGAGAAATGGCATCAAGATGAAGCTTAAATCCAGGCCAATATCTCAGAGGTCCAATGCGCATATTTTCTACAAAATTGAACCCTCACTCGATTTTATCTCTGCTCCGTTCGGTCCACTAGGCAGGGACCGGCGTATCGCGATGTTCACTCGATAGACTGGATAGACAGTAAAGCTTATTGAATTTGTCTTGATATTTGAATGGTTTGGGTAAAGGTTATCTTTTTAGATCATCTATTACAAATATATTTTTCGAAATATCGCTAATAATTACGTTTTTTTTAAATAAAAATAAAACCGACTTCAATGCAGGCGCGGTCCGAGGGGGGGGGGTCACAGGGGACATGACCCCCCCAAAATCCTACACGTCCAATAGTAAAATCAATGAATAATGCACTATGAATAATGAATAATAAACTTTTACTTTACTTTACTTTTAAAACCTTGTGTATTGTGCAATAAAGTCTAATATAAGTGTAGTGACCCCCCCCCCCCCCAAAATTCCAGTAATGACCCCCCTCAAAATTTAAGGCTGCGACCGCGCCTGCTTCAATGTATGACTTAGGGTCAGAACCGAGTCGCATTTTCTGATGTCATCAGCGTTTTTTGTATAGAAAAATGACTGCGTACGGCGCGGACAAGTGTGCGATCAGGTTTATATGGCGCAGCGTTTCTGAGGAAGTGGTTTCTTAAGGTTTATGGGAAAACTATCAATCCCTCAGGAATAAATTTTGGAAATCGGTCTACAATTGACGGAAATATCGGTGAACATATAAAAAAAATAACATACAAACAGCCAAGAAACCTCCTCCTTTTTAGAAGTTGGCTAAAAACAGTACTATCACAGTTTCCAAATTATGTAAGTACTACTTTATGTGATCATAATCTTAGTTCGGTACACTTATACAGGGGATGGATGATTCATCCTCCTCAGTTCACACTTAGTTTGAAAGGATTTTAATGAATTTGTTATACACCGCTATTTTATGACTACCAAAAAAAATTTAAGGACAGTTGCAGCAGATGCAGAAAATGATAATGGCATGGTCAGAACTTTTTTTTATTTAACTATCACAAAGTTATCGAGGATTGTAGTCAACCAAAACCGCACAAAATTTTATAAAAACTGTACAAATAAGTACTATAGACAACAATCGCGCATAGACTCTCATTCGAACTATGTACTCGTATCTTTCCCAGTCAGTAAAACCGCAGTAGCTATCATAAATCCATGTCTGACTCGTCTCGTCTCCTTTTGAGGTTATAATTTTTTTTTCTCTTTTTTTGAGTTTTAACTACATAAATGTGATCAGTAACAGACACCGAGACCATGTTTAAAATTTTTTTGGTAATTAAAAAATAGGGGTGTATATGATTGTGTAAGCAAGATGCAGGGATTCCACTTTACACAATACCAACCTGCAGAGTTATTCATACTTAATTCGTTCTACTCATAATTGGTGATACCTACTCATATACAAAAAACTTTATGAAACGGTACTAGTAACGCCATCTATCGTACATTCTATGAATTTCTCAAGAGCAGTTATTTCGTTTTTGTTGAAAGTATTGAACTTATAGCTATAAATTTTTCAGAATTCATCATTATCATTCTTCTATCACAGATACGGTAAGTGGGGTCGGCCATAACATGTTTTTTCTTCAAATCATGAATTCATTACTTACCTTTTCGTCAACTGGTGAGTGAGACTTTACAATTTAGGCAAAATATTTTGAAAATAATGTGTGAGAAAGGCGAGCGATAGAATTGACGTTTTGAAGAGGAAAATGCAAAAGAAAGTGCCGACCCCACTTAGTGGGATAAGCGCAAAAGAAGATAATTTTTCAAGATTGTATTGAAATTTTACCATAGGTTTAATCTAGCAATAATGAAAACAAGGTACCTACCTACGTACGGTCTGCTAGTTAACTCCCTAAAATTCGGGTAAATGTCGCTCGTTTGTCAAACGCCCGGCAATTATTTTGTTATTTATGCAGTAGGGTGTAGATTTATTAGCTGTGATGTGTAGTTAGTAAGTTTTAATTTTTAATGCAAAAATCATCAACAGCTTAGTTCGTTTACAAACAGAAACACGATCACGACTAGAAATAGAAATATCTATACTAATATTATAAAGAGGAAAGATTTGTTTGTCTGTATGTTAGTTTGTTTGAAATGAATAGGCTCCGAAACTACTGGACCAATTTGAAAAATTCTTTCACTAATAGAATGCTACATTATCCCCGATGAACATAGGCTATATTTTATCCCGGGGAAGTGAAGTTTTCCCGAGAGATCGCGGGTAACACCGCGGCGGACAGCTAGTTTTTAATAAGTAGCCGTTGGGTAGCCATAATAAACGTGAGTGTATCTCCAAGGTACGGGAAACATATACTTGCTCTGTTTCATCCATTAAAGCATATTTTATCTGGAGTTTCAAGAAGAAGAAGAAGAATAAAATTTACATTGAAATTCATAGGTGTTGTTTAACTATTTGTCTGGTTATTGCACGACAGCTGGAAGGGGAAGGCCTAGGCGAACCTTCTTGGATCAAATTGGCGACATTTTGGAGAAAGAAGGGCCAGGTCAAAAGTACCCTAAACCGACGAGCATGTATGAAGAATGTAATGAGAGTGAATGAGGCGAAAGTTGGGTGTCAGGATCGTAGCGAGTGGAGATCCGTGGTCTCTACCTACCCCTTTGGGAAAGAGGCGTGATTTTATGTATGTATGTATGTATGAACGGTCCTGCGATGATTCTGCGTCCTCTCATGGTTACTGTGATGCAGATTGGGCTAGTTCAGAAGATGACCGGCGTTCCTGCACAGGCTACACATTTTTGTTTCAGGGAGGAACAATCAGCTGGAACTCTAGACGCCAGCCTCTGTCAACAACCGAGGCAGAGTACATGTCTTTGTCGTCTTCTGTTCAAGAAGCTATGTGGCTAAAACAGTTTCAAGAAAGTTTTTGGCCGGACTTGAAAAATGAATCAATGATCATTTATATTGGCGCGATAGCTGTCAAATTAGAATAAAGTAGCAACCATATAATTTTATAAAGGTCCCTAGTTTATCATTTCTCTGCAAGCAACCAATCAGAGACTGTCAAAGCAAGTCATAATCTAGTCAAGTCATAATGGTATGCTCTAACTTTTTTATACAGGAGTAAAATTAGTTTTAAGACTATTCTAAGTGATCCTTGCGGTCCTACTGAATAAATCAAAGTCAAAGTCAAAGTCAAAAAGCATTTATTCAGTAGGACCGCTGGGATCACTTTGAAACGTCTTAAAACTAGGTGATTTTACTCCTGTTCCTTCGCGACCAATACCGTGAAGAATCAGGGCAACAAACACGGTTTGGGGCCTAGCTTTCTTTTAGGTGATCCATCTTAAATCTAAACTTATGATAACTTAGGTGGTACCTACCTACCAATTGCTTAAATTATATAATACAAGATAGCAGACATTGAGGACACATCAGCCGTCGAGGGGCAAAAAATGAATTTTGATTTTGATTTTTTGATTTTGATTTTATGAAACACCGAGGGACTGATACATGGCATATGCACACATTCAGACGCTACGCATTTTATTTACGTGATAGGCTAGCCCATGGCCGATAAATAATAACAGGTTTCATCACAATATTTTTAATCACCATTTTTGATGCTTGTAGCTTATATTTAAAATTCAAAAAGTTTTAAACATAATTAGAAAAGTTATATCTATAAAACTGAAAAAGATATAAAAAGTGTACTTTCAACGCCACCAACAAGAACACTGACTATTAATAACTAAGAGGTCATCCATACTTACTTAATAATATAAATGTGAAAGTAACTCTGTCTGTCTGTCTGTCTATCTGTCTGTCTGTCTGTCTGTTTGTTACCTTTTCACGCCCAAACCACTGAACCGATTAGGCTGAAAATTGGCATGGATAAAGGTTGTATCCCAGGGAAGGACATAGGCTACTTTTTATCCCGAAAAATCCCTAGGGACCGCGGGTTACACCGCGGGAGCGCAGCTAGTAAACGAATATTATTAGACAGTAGATTAATATAACATTTTTTTTAGGTATTTCATAATCCCACACTACCTAATGGCCATCGCTGTAACCGAGTAAGGTTTTTTGTAAAGCACAGCTAAACTATCCTAATTCCTAATACCTATTCCTAATAATATAATAAATCTGAAAGTTTGTGAGTATGTTTGGATGTTTGTATGTTTGTGTTTCAATCACGCCTAAACCAGTAAACCAATTTGGATGAAACTTGGTATACGCATAAATAGTGACCGCTGCGCTTCCGCGGTGTAACCCGCGGTCCCTTCGGATTTGTTCGGGATAAAAAGTAGCCTACTATGTCCTTCCCTGGGATACAATCTTTATCCATGCTAATTTGAACAGATTAGGCTGAGAATTCAAGCCTTTCAAACCTTATCACGCCCAAACCACTAAACAGTGGTTTGGGCGTGAAAAGGTAACAAACAGACAGACATAGTTACTTTCACATTTATAATATTAGTATGGAAGTATGGATGAATAATAGGTACATTGATCATCATCATCATTTACAGCTTGTCACCCACGGCTGGGCATACGCCTCCCCGCTCAAACGCCTTCACTCGGTCCTGTGTCTCTCTCATCCAGTTTTGTCCTTGCATGGTCACAATCTATCCATCTGGGTGCTGGTCTACCTAAACTCCTTGTATGTCCTCTTGGCTATCATCCATTGGTACATTGATGTAAGGTTGAAATTCAAACCCACTTACACTGTGTACTTGGTAGACTTTCCCAGCCAACACAGCAAGAAGCTGCTGATCACCATTACTTATTCACACATTCACAATCTTAATGTACGCGAAGCAATATTTCAGCGTACCGGAATAGGTACTTTCTAAGCATGAATAAAATTAACGGCAATTTGAATATAATCATTGGTACAAGACCGCATTTGCATAGCCACCGATTAATATACGTTGATAAGGGGGGGTTGGGTGTTGGGTAAGAATTCTGATAGAATTTTCAGGAGTCGGTGATATATTACTCAGTCATGGTATGAGCAGTAGAACCACTAGGATTTAGAAGCGAAACTCTTAAAATTGACAAATTGTGATAAAAAATCTTAGTCAAACCAAAAATAATAAAATGTATAATTGTTACGTCTTTGATAACAGACAACTAGGAATGTACAAAATGTTTCATGTGGAATTATTTTATTATTTCACTATACTACTTTCCCAAGAACAAACACTGCTTGGGGTCTTTTATTACATCAAATTATTATTCTTATTTGACATCATAATGTTGAATTATTATTTTTTGAACAGTCTACTCGTATGCTGGAAGCAAAATAAATAAAGTGATACCGACGTCGAAACTATAATAAAATGTAAACTAGTGTTAACATTATAAAATAAAGGCTTATGAAATTGAAATGTTAATTTTTTTAGCTTTTTTTAATTTAAAAGGCGATCATTTTCTCTACGTGGCTCAAAGAGTGCATAGAGGAAGGTTTTTGCCCTACAGAGCGACACTATAGTCTTAAATAAGGTAACAAGAGTTTCAGTTCTACAAACAAATTACCCACGAATCTTACGCTATGAAGAAAGTTTTGCTTACGAGGAAACAAGTTCAGAGGTAGATAAAAGTTTACGAAGATATTATCGCGCATCGCTTGCAGTACGTAGAGACTACAAAAACTTCGCATGCTATAAATTAATATGTGGAAGCTATATCAATGATTTTCTGTGTTCATCGACACGTCGAACAATAGCCCACAGCTGACCCTCATAAAATGCCACTCTAGTCGTGTTGCCTCCAAGCCTTTCCCTCTAAAGTCTCTTTTATCCGTGCACCTGACTGTTGGTCTGCCCAAACTTCAATGTCCAACTCCGTCACCAGAGTTCATTTTCATTCACATAATCAGCTAGCCCCAAAGTAAGCAGAGCAGCTTGTGTTATGGGTACTACATGACTGATCACTAGTTATGAAAAATGAAAAAAAAAATTAAAATATTTATTGCAGTAAAACAAGTTATAAAGGTTACATAGAGAAAGATTAACAAAGTAAAGACTTATTTTACAGATATAGAATACTTATTTGTAAATTATCTGTCAGCTACCTCACTAGGCACAGCCTGTATCGAGGAAATTAGGTATATACTTTTTTTTAAATACATTATTATACATAGAAAACACATAGACCTGAGACAAATACTTGTAGATCATACAAACATTGGTCCCGCTGCGGGGATCGAACCTGAAACCTTTTGCGTCGCAGACGGGCTTTCACCCACTGCCTGACAGAGGTCGTCAATTAAGTCATAGAGATGGCTACTGACTCATACGAACTTACTTAATATCTAATGCACACATGGTCTAATGTTTACCTAAAACCTAAAAAATCTGTCTAAAAACAGGATAAGCGGCCGAAAGACCTCATCATCATCTCCCTGCCCTTCTCCCACATTATGTGGGGTCGGCACAACATGTGTTCTTCTTCCATTCTTCTCTATCAGCCGTCATCTCAACACTCACTCCTTTCTTACTCATGTCATCCTTCACACAATCCATCCATCTTTTCTTTGGCTTACCTCTACTCGTAAATCCATCAACATTCATACCAAGTACTCTTCTAGTTACATGACATTCTTCCCTTCTCATTACATGCCCATACCATGCTAGCCTGTTGCTCCTCAACTTTTCATTCACCGGCGCCACTTTCAGACATCCTCTTATGTACTTGTTCCTTACTCTGTCCATTCGCGTCACTCCACACATCCATCTCAGCATTCAAAGCGGCCAAAAGACCTAAAAAAATATATTTTTGGTTTACGAGATAATTTTCATCTTCACAATATCGAACAGTCTAACAGTAACGAAACACGTTATCATCTCAAGTATAAACGCAAAATATCTGAAATCGGCAGCACCTGGCGGCAATATTTCGACACCGGAGGCACCTCTATAAATCCCCGTAAGAAAACAGTTAAATCGAACGGCCCCAGAGATATACGGATAGAAAAAAAACACTATTTTACGCGATTGCGATAAGATAGGAAGGTTGTTTGTATTTCTTTTGTTATCTGTGGGTGGAATTTCCCGAAGATATAGAGGTTAGATTTACTACTGAGAGCTCAATAATTTATATTGTAATGACATTTCTTTCTTCAGATCAAAAACGAACCAGGCAAATAAAATCTAATGATGTGGCTAAAACTGGTGCCGTTGTGTTTAAGCCGCCTAAAGTTTTAAATACTACAATTAAAAAAAACTTGTATTTATAACTGTCAACACCTAAACTAATAAATAAATAAATAATTCTGGACATTTTGGAGAAGGGCCAGGTCAAAAGTACCCTAAACCGACGAGCATGTATGAAGAATGTAATGAGAGTGAATGAGGCGAAAGTTGTGTGTCAGGATCGTAGCGACTGGAGATCCGTGGTCTCTGCCTACCCCTTTGGGAAAGAGGCGTGACTTTATGTATGTATGTATGTAATTCTGGACATTTCCCACATCATCATCTAGCCCCAAACTAAGCAAAGCTTGTACTATAGGCACCAAATACTAATATACGACTTATATACTCGTACTTTTTGTGTCTAAATACATACATAGTAGACATAAAAACACCCAGGCCCGAGAGAAATATTTGCAGATCATACAAACATTTATCCCGCGGCGGAGATCGAACCCGCAACCTCCTGCGTCTCAAGCGGGCTTTCACCCACTGCGCCACAGAGGTCGTCAAAATCTCCTCCATAAAAACAAAACAGCAAGTTACAATGAGCTATTAAACCATCACAACCCAAGTTTAAATTAATTCAAACCGACAGATCCCATCCGTTTAATATCTTCAATATCCAACACTCACTGAGTTACTCGAAATAATAAACTAGAGTAACTAACGGGTTGGACCTTTCTACAATTTATGGGGGACAGGACCCTTTGGTTACAATTAGTTTTTGTCGCTGACTGGAGCTGTGTCTTCCGATGCGACCGCAGACGGACAGACAGACCGACGCTACGAGAACAGCGGGTTTGCAAGTCAGCACAATTATAAGACACCACAAAGCCGTGCGGCGTTCTGTTATATAATTTAAAATGGTTTAGGCGCAAACTAAATTGCAGCAAGTGCATTCTTGTAAATCTTAAAAACAATTTAATTTGAATTTGGATGTGAACCCAAAACACTTAACTTTTCATTCTTCAATGAAATACGTAACTGTGGTTTAACACTTTAAAATTAAAAAAAGATATGTTCATCTGTGTTTCTTAAGGTGCATTTACACGGTGCAATACGATTTAGCATCGCACGTCAATTTTCCCGTTTGAACACTCATCGTATGCGATTTGTTTTAGTAAATGCACCTGTTTCGTTTCCATAACGCATTTTTCGCATTTTTTAATTTTAGGATAGGGATGGTTCACAAACTTTGGACATTAACAGACATCGAAACGTCATGCCTGATGACGTCACGCTAGACGTATTTTTCAAATGACAGATGCGCGCCCGACGCCCTCTAGCGGAGAAAAAACAAGACACTATGTGTGCGCGCGCGATGGTGGCTAGGAAGCCACCATCGCGCGCGCACACATCGGAACGATATATTTTGAAAAACCCTATTCTTTCTCTCAGCTGAGGACTTTATCTAACTGTTACTGCGTGACTATCAGTGAAGTGCAGCATCTCTTCATCTGGACGGAGGAATCTTCATCGTCGGGCTGTTGTCGCAGTTCTGGGTACGTCTTGTTGTGATATTCTTTGACTGTTGATTGCCCATCGATTTGTGAACCAAACCTTTAATTCAGGACATCGTAAGATCAGGCCACTCTGATCTCCCCAAGGTAGCAAAATGCCATCATTGATTTATTGCGGACGCTACAGCACCTTTAGCAAAATATTTACCATATTTATATTATGTGAGACTAATCAGTGCGTAGCTCTTAAAATATATGATTTTATTTGGTATAGTTAAGACCCCTCGCAGACTACAGACTTTCTATCGGCCGATAGTTGAGACGGGATATATTTCGGCTCGTAATGAGTATGGAGAAGTATATCCCGTCTCAACTATCGGCCGGTAGAAAGTCTGTAGTCTGCGAGGGGTCTAATACCATGTAAAACTTCCTTAAGCACGGTTCTTCACGGTATTCGAAGAAAGCAAGAGTGGAATCACCTATCTCGTAGAACTATTCTGAGTGATTCCAGTAGTCTAAAAGCATACACACTTAATAAATATGCTATCTGACTTTGAATCTTATATTCCTTTAGTGGAAACCGTTTTGGGAAACATCTTTATTCCTAGTGATTGACTTTGACTTCAATTGGTCTCTATCTCCCTCTATTTTCATAGCTCCAGACAATTCACAATAGTTAGACACCTCCGGATGGTGCGCGACCTCTGGCTAATGCCGCGCGTGACATATTCATTGCTCGCCAACATTCGGCTCGCCAGAATTTATTGTTTTAATTAACAATCGCGGGACACTTCGGTTTTGCAATATAACGCCTGTTTATGACGTATTTTTGAAGTATGAGCATTGTGGACATATTTTTGGATGGTTTGTTTGTTGATGAAGTTCGTATTGCGATATAGTTGAGTTCGATGTTTTAATTGTTTTGTAGCAACTTTCCGTACTCGGTATTGACGATTATAGTTTTTAACTTTTCAATGATTTTTACTGTTTTTGATTGGTATGTTTTTAGTCTCGATTTTGATGCTTTTGTATTGAATTTAACACACATAACTGACAGTCAAAACGACAGTGCTGTGAGTGGTGATGAGAGTTTGTACGTGCGTGTGTGTAATAAAAGAAATTTAAAATGTGGCTTTTCTAAAGTAAGTAAATCTGTATCAGTTTTCCGCATAAATTAAGTTATCAGTAATCAACGTGACGTGTGACGAAGCAAAAGCTGCCAGTAACCAGGATATTACATTTTATATGCAAACTGTTACTTTGGAAAATTTGCTTTGTAGATCAGTTTAGAAATGAAAAGTGAAATGACGAAGAGATCAGTGGTTCTGTGGCCGAGCGGTCGAAGGCGAGTGCCTTTCGGCTTTAAGAGGATCGTCTGATCATCGCAAGTTCGAATCCCACCAGAATCGAAAATTTTGATAAGACTTTTCATTTGTTAATGAAATACCAAGGTAGATTAACACTATAAAAAATCACAAAAAATGTATATCAGTTGTTTGGTATTCGTACACACAAGCTCTTTTACTTTATGAACTTTACTAAAGTCCAGCATTATTTATTTTTACTTCTGAACGAAAACTATTTCAAAATCTATATAAATTGAATTTTTACAGAGTTAAGTTGAAAGTTTCTTGGCATCGCAAATTGATTCCAGGATGAGGGAACTTCGTAGGCCCGGCACGCCGTCACTCCATGTAATGTATTACAAGTGGGCTCGTGTACTTCACACTAGATTGCTGTGTACTGTACATACTGCATAAGAAATCTGTTTTATTAATCCATTAGCTGTAGGTTGGTGTAGATTTTTTCAATCGAATAAAGTCTTCCTTTGAGCTTTTTTCTGGATGAAAGGTTTGTTTGAACACTGGTCATGTATCAATATTTTCTTGTTATTGAGATTTTTGGATATCGAATCAAATTGCTATCATCATCATCATCATCTCAGCCCGGTGTCACCCACTGCTGGGTATAGGCCTCCTTTCGCTTTTGCCAGACTTTTCGGTCCTGTGCGTCCCTGATCCAGGTTTTGCCCTCGACTTTTTCAATGTCATCGACCCAACGCGCTTTTGGTCGACCCTGTTTTCTACTACATCCTCTTGGCCACTCGGTCAAGGTTTTACTCCAGCGACTATCACCACGTCTAGCCAGGTGTCCTGCCCAATTCCATTTGAGGTCCGCAAATTGCTATACCGCCTATTAAAATTAGTCGAGTAATTTCTAATATCGAATCCAACGGCTTTCCAACTAATAAATATTAAAGTTAAAGTCAAAGTCAAAAAGCATTTATTCATAGGACCGCTGGGATCACTTAGAATAGTCCTAAAACAAATTTTACTCCTGTTCTTGCGCGACCAATACCGTGAAGAATTAGGACAACAAACACGGTTTGGCGCCTATCATTCTTTTAGGTGATCCATGGATCCATGAAGTTGAAGCTAACATAGGAACGATATTCCCGTTTTTTTATCGTTTGTTTGATGAATATTCAGATGTTACTTACTACGATTTCTGACTTCAAGGGCCAATTTTTAGGTTTGGAATATTTGGTTCTATTTAAGGACCGTGTTTTAACGTTGATCTTATCGACTTTTAGATCAGCACTTTCTCCTACCTTGTCAAAACCATCGGCTGGGTCACAATTCACCAAACAAATGACAGGTTTTATTATAAAAATAAAGCTTTTTTCTTTTATAAAACAGCGAGAAATTAGAAGTCTCGAGTAGCAGCCCCAGCCTCAGAAGCGCCGCAATAACGTAATTACTTTAAAAGGAGAACAAATATTTTTATACGGAATCGGCTTTATTAATACAACGTAATAGTTAAAGCAAATCCATTAGTTAATGCATTTGTTTAACTTGCTCTTTAAGATGGGTTATGATGGGTCTTGTTATTTTAATATTAAAGTATTTAAAGTATTTTTTTGGTATTTTGATCGTTTGAATGTAATATTTTTTTAAACGTAAACATTGTCATGACTGTATCCCCAAGGCGCAGTAGACATTCTCTCAGATCTTTTTACGTATTCCACATCTTTTGAAGATGTCTAATGGGGGTAGTCAGATGCATGTCGAAATACATATTTGATACATGCCCACATCTTGCAGAAGTTAGTATTCCATACGTGACAGGTTGCAACATCGACGCCTTTAAGAATACTGACTGGTTTCCTCAGGATGTTTTCCTTCACCGTTAAAAGCACGAAGTTGTAATTGTAATCAGTGTTATTAGCTGTTTAATACATTTACTAATTACAATATTTTTTATGAAAAATTTATAAATAACTTGTACTGATATTATAAGGCGATTACATTATTTAGTACCAATAACGATATGTTACATTATACGATTTTTTTTTATGATGCATGGGTCTGCTCTTGACCTCGAATCTTACACAGGCACGAGTGGGGTCTACGACGGAGCGAGCCTACCCAGAAGGTGCCTATTACCTCTTCTTAAAAACAACAGGATCGTAGCTCAGTGGAAATACAGACGCTGGAAGCTGATTCCAATATTTTGCAGTGCGGATAATGAAAGAACTTTGTCAAGGCTTAGTGCTGATAGATGGAATATCAACCAAGTGAGGATCATAGTCTGCTGTGCGTCTGAAGTCCCTGTAAAATAACGGTGAAGGCGGAATAAGGTCGTGTAGCTCCTAGGCTCACTCACCGTTTAGTCAGTGACAGAAGTTCATAAACTTTTGATGTTTTTAAATCTTCTATATCTTAGAAACTCGTAGGGTTGTAACTAAAACTTTAGCTTATTTAGGATCTTTGGTCTCACACCATTAATTATTATAATCCCCAATATAAATACATTATTTATAAATAATGTTGTCTATAATCGCATACACTTTTTGAAAATGCACCTACGAAATACGTAGAAGCGGCTTACACCGAAACTCGCTGCGTGTGAAGTAGCTACGCTGGTGCTACGCTGTAGTAAAGTGCTACGCCAATATAAATAATGCGTTTGAATGGTTAGGCGTAGAGGATTATTTATTTATTTATTTTTATTTCTTAGGAAAACAAACAGTCGTTAGAAAATATACATTTAGCTTCATTATAAACTGATTGTTAGAAATAATGAATTTAAATTAAAAACCAATACATTAATCACAACATGAATTGTTTGATTTGGATTCGAATCACAGAGATAATTCAAAACTTTGCGATCCCAATCAGAATGAACAATATTTTCTCAACTGCAAAAGTTACTGAACAATTTCAATAATGATAATAACAGACTGAGACGAGAAAAGTTCGAAAAAACAATTGAACTCACCGAACGCCGACGTCACGACCAATCACTTCAAAGTTCTTATCACTATAAAGTTTAAAAAGTCTATACTACAAAACTACACACTCTAACATCGACTATCATATGCATCTACTTATTCACAACCGACTGAGCAGCGTCCTAACCTAAGCCTAATTTAAGAAAAAAAAATAGTTCTATATTTAAATATTACAAAAGCGCGATTGATTCGAATTTCGAAGCGCGCGATCTTTATAAAATTACAACGCAGCGATTTGATTTTCGAATAGTAAACTTGTTCGAGAACTTTTTTATGAAGTTGGAAACTTTCGTGCAGGTGGAGTGAGGCCGAGCGTGCTTCAGGGTCCACCGACGGTGTGGCACTGAGCTCAGACTGTTACAGTGATAGGTCTAGGATGTAGACAGTCTACATACGATAGCTTGTATGGCTGGAACGAGAGGAAACTAACATTATAGGTTTCATAGGGCTACAGGGGTTGAGCCTGAAAGTTTGTTGGCTGATTCATTGAGGCGTACTTCTATCTCACAA
The DNA here is from genome assembly GCA_963565295.1 of Epirrhoe alternata. Classification (NCBI taxonomy): domain Eukaryota; kingdom Metazoa; phylum Arthropoda; class Insecta; order Lepidoptera; family Geometridae; genus Epirrhoe; species Epirrhoe alternata. The sequence continues at coordinate 651,039 of OY751381.1, read as the reverse complement.
TACGCTATTTTAAGACTTTAGCGAACCTTTTTTCTTGACTTTATGATTAACGCAGAACCAAGGAATTTTGAAACCTACCGTGCAGACCAAGAATTACTAATCAATTTACGAGTAAAGTGATAATCTTAATATCTGCATGAATTTTTCTACTTGCAAATGAAAGTTTATTTCTACTGAATTGCTTTCAATGTTTTTTTTTTCATTTGTTCTCAAACAGTTTCTTGAAAGTTATATAAAGACAACTGAAAAAAAAAATCTGCTTTGATTTTTTAAGCTTTTTTTCCTGTCGTGTGTCCTACTCACAATATTGTCAGTAACGTGATAATAACAATTCCTTTACTCCAGGCCACTCAAAAGGTCCAATCGAAAACAACAGGTGACATCTTCAATCAATCAAACCCAAAGAAAATTCCTTTCCGAAGAATCTGACCGCTCCGTAATCAAAGTCACAACAAAGGCAATTTAATTCCATCACTTTGATCCATTTTCATCAAGAAAACCTCACGTTAAAGAAAAAACAGGGCATTTCAAAGGTGAACAAACAATTCGTATACGCTTAGAAATAGGCTGAAATTCCAAATACGAATCAAACTTTAGCCGTTATTGGGCTCAGTTGAAATAGATCGGGAGTTAGCGCTGAGATTTTTACATCAAACACATGGTGCATATCAATGACTATTTTGTCAATGGCCAACAGATATTAAACTCTGATAATTCGTCAATGTGTTTTCAATACTCTGATAACATTATGCCAACGTTTTCAGAAAATTTTTCATCGAGAGTTGCGAAGACCTTGATAGAATTTAGAACTTATCAGAATAATTAAAATAAAATAATGAAAAACACCACAGATTGGTGCCCAGATACGTTCCGACGACGTTGCGGCAGACCGCGAACGAGATGGAGGGATGAGCTCGCCAAATTCAACGCCAACTGGGCCTCACTAGCACAGGATAGGGAAGAATGGAGGGAGTGGGGGGAGGCCTTTGCCCAGCAGTGGGACAGTGAGGGCTTTTAATAATAATAATAATAAAAACACCTTATTGATTTACCATTTCTAAAAACGAACTCAGCACAGAATAACTGATGTAACATTTTACACACCAGCTCTTGCACTATCGGGATCTGTCGAAAGAAATTTACGGAATCACACGAGGGCATTGGAAATAAAGGCCGGAAGGGCGCCGGCACAATCGGACAAAGCGGAATAGCGCTGGATTTGTACAGTCCTGCTGGATATGTCAGTTTCATTCGTTTTTGAGGGTACCCACAGAATGGGACTACTAAGAAAATGCCAACGAGGCCTTAATTATTGTCTACAAAGAACCAGAAAAGTCAAAAATTAAATTCTCTCTACCGTATGTTTGAACTTACTTTAATTTTGTCTGTTTGTTAGTAATCGATAGAATATACATTACATTTTCAACAATTGCGTATTATTTTTGGACCGCTACGAGGCAAGAACTATCAGCAATATATTTTAATACCTAATCATTTAAAAAAATAACTTTATTTAGTTATCCAAATAAGCTTAAATATTTATCTGATTTTGTTTTGATGAATTTCAACTAAATCTATCATTCGATTTGCAATAACATCTTTGCTGACTGTACTCCGCGATTGTGTAACAGCGCCATCTCTCCGCGGAAATGGGAACCGCTTAGTTGCGCCTTGATTGAAACGTTGCAACGCGCGGCGACTGCAATTTGTCTCATCCTTTTTGTTCAACTTTTGTGGACGCTTCCGATTTATGATTCGTTTATTTATTGAACTGTAAGCGGTTTTTTTATGTGCTTCTATTTGAATACTTTAAATGTTCATCTACCATTCAAATTGATAGAGTGGGCAATGTCCCATCTGTGACGAGAGAAGGTTGCGGGTTCGAGTCTCGCCGCTGGACCTATGATCTGCAAATAAATACTTATTTATTTTGGTCTTCGATTTATCCTCAAATATCAACCTTACTTGGACGACAAAGTCAAAATTCAAAATCCACGTCAAAAAAGACTTATTAAGTACTTACCTAATAACTCGAAACCAGTTTGATCACTCGATTTTAAGTGAACCTTCGCAACCAATAGGTACCGTGACGAAGGCAATAAGATCCATCAACAGCTCTCGAAATTATATTCCTACGGCTAAAATACCTAAACCATCGCAGTATAAATAGGACTTACATAAGAAAGAGTAAAGATATCAAGCTGTAGTCGAGTTGTCTCCCGTCGGAACCCGCGGACGGCATTTACATAACAAATTGTATGAGGGCGCGGGAGCGGCCCGGACGATTTTTGTAAACATAGCAGTGATGTGATCGTTCTTCAACAGCAGTCTTGAATTACAGTCTTAGTGTAAAAAATAGTCTTGGTATGTAATGTAGTCTTGGTGTAGAAAATAATCAGCTTGCAATAAAAAATATTGTCAATTCCTGCCCCTAATACACTTTGTACACACAAGTAAGATCAGTGCAATTTTACATCACCGCATTCTTAAATAAGAATTGGGTTATTTTTCTAGAAATATGATTTATTTGCAATGACACGACGATAAAAATAAAAATAATTAATGTTGTCGTAAAAGCCGTCAATGACCCTCGTCATGATTATGTTTTTTTTTTAATTTTATAAAGAAACATAATTTTAACTTAGTAGCTTCTAAAAAAAATCCTAACGTAGAAGTTTCGCGAACAGTGGATGAGGAAAGATCTCTATTACAAGTTGTCGAGAACAGAAGAGGGAAAATATTCACAAATTAAAAGGCCATCCTATAAGATATGGCAGTTTCATTAAGAGCATCATAGAAAGGAAAATGGAAGGAAGGGGTAGAGGAAGACCGAGGATTAGGTTAGGTATATGAGCCAAGTGAAGGAGAAGGTTGCTGTCAGGTCAAGGAGGCTGCACTTAATAGAACTAAGTTGAAAAGCATCAAGCATGCATCAGTTAAGTCGACAATGGACGATCCCTTATATCAGAAGAAGAAGCTTTGATGCAAATCAGTAAAACAAGACAGTTCATTTTTCCCATCTCTAGAGACAGTAAGTTAGTGACGGGGCCAGTTTGAACACGTTTATCTTTATTTATGCAAGGTAATGTACAAGTCCCTGGCGAGGAGAATAGAGGAAGGTAATTCCTCAACCAAGTGGTTCTTTGCCTTTCATTGTGGATTTTACTATTTGTTTGTCAGAAACATACGTAGGTTAGTCTACATAATTATAATAATATAAAAAAAAACTCTCTAAAATACGTTTCGGCATAATATTATGTAGCACAAGCTCATCTCCGTTGGCTACATTCTTGAGAGCAAAAACAGCTGAGAGAATGTGTAAAAGTAAGTTTGTATGACTCAGTGGCCAACTCTAGTGACGGAGTTTTCAGGCCATTTTAAGGCTTTAGAGAATGTAGGATAGGTACCTACCATGCCTGAAGGATAAAAGACCAATAAAACTATTTGCAATTTTTGGCTCGTTTAACTAAGCCAATGCCATTTAGCGACTGAGTGAGAGTTGCACTTGCTATGACTTTTAACAACCAATACAGACAACTTTGTCTGTGACAGCCGATGACCGTTTACAATAATGTAAAACTTGAAATTTTTCATTTAAATGCTCTGTAAGTCGTGATCCTGCTACTCCTCCGAGCCACATAATAAATAAATAAAATAAAATAGCCTTTATTCTATTACGTTTACATTTTCATTTCACATTCAATTAATTAATAGATTATTATTATAAAAAAAATATTATGAACCAATCATGCAATTTATTCATTCAGTAGGTATTCATTAATTTAAATAGTTGGTTAGTAATTTATATTATTAGTATAATTTTTATTTTTACGTAAAAGTCGCCTCTCGGGCGTAGGCCGAGCCACATAATATTTTGTCGATAAAATCAACGTTAAAACGCGGTCCTAACCTAGGATCAAATATTCCAAGCCAAAAAATTGGCCCTTGAAGTCAAAAATCGTAGTAAAAAATATCCGAATATTCATCAAACGAACCAAAATAAGAACGGGAATACAGGCTCTGTTTCTTTTCATTACATAGGTCCAATGATTTGTTAGAAGAAATAGAAGAAATAGCTTTGGTTTTTGAAAGTATCAAGTAGCATACACAAGTACTTATTCAAGTACATAGATTCCAAGTGCACAGACAGAGCCACCTGCCGGTACCTGCGGCAACTTCACCCGCGATTTAATTAGTTATGGAAATTGAGCTGGCGCGACCACGGGGACCATGTAAATTGTTTTCCGAGTTGTTAGTTTGTCAGATCAGTTCCAGCGCAGGTGTTACACAAGCTTGGAGGAATACGAGGATTCTCAACAGTGAGGGAGTTCCTTCTCTTGAACTCCCTCACTGTTGAGAATCCTCGCATTCCTTATTTAATCTTGTTAGGTAAGATAAAATAGGATCATGAAAAATCCGGCTCGAAGAAGATTTAGCCTACTTCTGGTTTCTGATATTTCAAATGAATTCAAAACCAATGAACTGTTTTTTTTGTGAGCTGAATTATAATGAACTGTTTGTTCAGTGTACTTCTGTGTTTATTGGTAATTTCTTTTCTGTTAATCGGTTTCCCGCGTATACAGGCCAGTCCTAGTGCGGGGGCCAACAGTAAGCTTCAATTCTTCTTGTTTTTTTGTGGTATAATAAATTATTTATATTTTTGTGTATTGCATTTTTTTTTCATTGTTACAAGAAAATATTGTTTTGTTAAAGTAGAGTCATTATAAAAATAAAGTTAAAACAGTTTTTGTTATTATTTTTGACCGATTTATGTAGGTATGACTATTTTATAGTTTTTATGTATGGATAAAAAGTAACTGTATTTTTGAAAAGTTACAAAATACAACTATTTAGATACTACACAACAAATTCCATAGCACTGTCCAATGGCACTTACCCGTCCAATAATATGCCAATTAAGTTTAACAGCAAGTACAGTCGACCTCATTACTGTTACGATTCAATTTGAGCGGATTCCCGCGGGCTGTAACGATAATGAGCAAATTGCTTCCGACTGATAGGCTTAACTTCCGGTAAGCTTATCAATTTGGGTATGGTCAGAATACATATCTCCATATTAAACATTTGATGTTCACGTCAAAAACCATTTATTTAGTCATCTCACACAAAACTTTCTTATTGCTCATGATACTCATTCAAGCAATACATCAATTTATTAAACAAACACTCCTAATTTTAGTCTCTCTTAAACTTTCGCGATCACTATTCATAATTACGTATTAACTACACGGGATTTATCGCGTACCTTATTTTATACTCCCAATTTTGATGATTTAAATAACTTTTCTAAATGACACGTGGCACGTTACATTATCCCTAAAGCGCTCGTGGTCGTGCTTGCTTAGTCGTTCTTGATAGATCGTCGAAGTTAAGCAACGTTCGAAACGGTCTGTAAGTGGATGGGTGACCGCCAGTGGCATTTTCATCAGAGCGCTTCCGTGCTTCGGAGGGCACGTTAAATTGTCGGTCCCGGCTATTTAAGTCGTTAAGCCATGACGGAGGCCTTAAGGCGGCCTAAAAACTCCGTCACCAGAGTTGGCCACTGACTCGAACTTAAAAATACGAACTTACTTACTTATCCCTAAAAAGTCGTCAATGACGGCATCTGGCGGCCTAAAAACTCAAGAATTGGCCACTTATACGTGCTTATGCACTGGTTCTAAGATGAAATCTTAAACAGATACAATCCACATCGCACAGTGCAGTATAACAAGAAACAGTAACGATAAGCGTCCACTGTACCTGAACCCACTTATCTGTAATCCGAGGTATAACAGTAAAATTTTACTACTGATATTACTGCATCGTTTTCAGCTGTGGCATAACTGAACAAGGAAATCTGAACCTTGTTAAAATGTTATACAATTCAAATTGGTGTGTAGTTTTGAATAGAGTTTGTAGTGACTTGGGGTTTCGGCATCTAGTATTGTTTGTTTTGCTATTTTCGAAATAAGTGTAGGATAAAGTGAAGGCCAAGGGTACAAAGCTAATACTACTGACTATTTTGTACATCAATAGTCGCTTCTTTCCATCCATACCTGGACCACACATTTGGTGCCATATTTTTGCAATCTCTGTGGTGCAGTTGGTAAAATCCCGCCTGTGACGCAAGAGGTTCGGGTTCGACTCCGTTTTGGGATCAATATTTGCATGTATTTGTCATTGCTGTGGGTGTTTTAGTTACTAAAATACCCACAGCAATGACAAATACATGCACTATGTTGATGTTTATAGTTTTGATATAGTTGTGTTATTTATAGTTGATATATTATATAGTTCTGGGTGTTTTAGTAACTAAAACACCCACAACTATGTCGGTGTTTATACTTTATATATATTTGTGGATGTTTTAGTAACTAAAACACCCACAACTATGTGATGATGCTATGTGCTATCATAATGAAGTTAAATTTATTGCCTCGTTAAGTATGTTAAGATTTCTATCCATCTAGTACGAAAACAATATACAAAATACCACAAACGGCGTCAAACAAACACAGTTATATCCCGCCTCTCCCACAGGACTCCTTTGCATAAGCAATTCATACATTAAAACGACACATCACACGACACACTAAGATATTCCCCTATTCAACTACCACGAAATAAATCAACGGATACTTTACAAGGGGTGAATAAAATCTACTACTTAGATAGATTCTAAATACTTGGGAAATCTTGAGTAGAGTTTGAAAAAAAAACTTGTGTATGTCCCTACGATTTAAAGTTAAATTTTACTGTGTTTTTTGATATTTTAACTTACTTTTAATCATTTAACTTACTTAATTAAAACATAAAAATATTTACACGAAACAATAAACATAAAAATACGTACGTAATTTAATTAAACTAAAGATAAAAAACAGTGTTCAAGTCACCGACCGCAGGTAATGTGCCCAAAAGGCTGGCGGCATTACCTCGTTGAATGGCTATACTTATCCTCTTATTTCTTAATTTAAGTACGTTAAAATCACTTACTTATGATGAGCAAGTTTTTTCAAAACACAGCCAAAATTTACTTTAAATTATACATTAAATAAAATATTTTGAATAATTTTATCTCACTTCGCAAATTGAAGAGGTACCATGTTAGTCTTTCTAAAACTTTCGCGGTCACTATTCATAATTACGTATTAATTTAGCGTTTAATTAATACGTAATTAGGTACCATGTTACTGCACAGATAATATTATACTAGTAAGGTAATTTGGTGCAGTTCTTTTGGGAGAACACAGATGTCTATCTTACAGGCTTTCAGTCTAGTTTAGGCATCTGGGACCTTTAATTTATTAATGTTATTATTACAAACTTACTATTACTTACATTTTAACTAGTGTATAAATTAGTTTCATAAAAAATTGTATGTAACCTGTGTAATAATTTTAAATTGTGCATAATAAACTATTCTATTCTAAGGGTTAAGAAAATTTTATAGATGAAACCAAGATGAACATCAAACACTTATGCTATGAACACGAATGTTTGTCCGGGTATAATAATTACAACAATGGACCTACTTACTCATTACAAAATTTCTTAGTATCTGGTATCTGTTCCCCAAAGTCTTGTTTAGGGTTAAATAGCACGTCTTTCAATATATATCTATCCGGTAAAGAAGACCCCATCACCTAAAAGAAAACGTAAGAAGCTTATTTATCATTTCAAGTCACCCATCCTATTTGTATAATAATCGGTATCAAGTATTGCAATCAGCCCCCATCCGTAAAAATATGCACCCTTACCGTGATGGAAAAACTTCATGTCATTTGTAATGCTTCATAAATGTTTATTTTATCTCTTCATGTCGTGGATATAATGGATTTATTTAAATAGTTCAACCAAGTGGCTAAAATAAGTATTTCTGCCTCATACTTTATCAAGTTAAAGTTAAAAGCTTATTCAGTAGGATCGCTGGTATAACTTTGAATAGTCTGATTCTGTTTCTATTCTTTCGCGACTAATACCGTGAAGAATCGACGAAATCGAATCGACAGATAACGCTGAGACTCCACCTGCGTCTTACGGCATTAATTTCCAAAAATTCATACATTTAATGTCAAGTATCGCGGCACGTGAGTACCTGGCTCTATGTAAATTATTTGACATAATGCCAGGAACTCACGTGCCGTGATACTTGACATAAAATGTATGCAATTTTGCCTATTAATGCCATTTGCTGGTGGAGTCTCAGCGTTATCTGTCGATTCGATTTCTATTCTATTGCGATTTGTGTCATGGCTAGGGGGACAGGGCAACGAACACGGTTTGAGGCCTAACGCACTTTTATGTGATCCATCTTAAAACTAAATAGTCTAGGAGGACCAATGTTGGCGGTGCACTAAATGGTGACAATATTATGTAACAACATGAAACTAGAAAAAACTAAAACTTATTCTTCAACCATTATCTAGTCGACAGCCAGCGAGCTGCCAAAACGTTTTTTTTTTAACTATATAGGTATCGGCAGCCTTTCATCATTTTTAGAAAACTCCTTCGCGTCGCTAACACAGCCAAGCTCCAAAAGTAAGGCTCGTGAAAATACGTTTGTAGGTACTCGTGAAGTACTTACTTACTTTCTCCTTTGGCGCAGTGACCCAAAGTGAGTCTTGGCCTCCGATACGAGAACTCGCCACTTGTTCCTGTCTAACGCAGTTTCCTTCCAACTCGTGAAGTCCAATACTTTTTTTTTTTTCAAGGAGTGTCCCATAATTCAGCTATAGCTTCAGCCGGTTTGTCCTAAGTAGGATTGGTTGGCGCAAAGAAATTGTTATTATTTGATACATGCCGATGTTCTATGCAGATATAAAAAGCCAAAAAGACACATATTACTTCTGACATTTATTTCAACAAAAAACTATCCCATAATTCCGTACAGTCCATAGAGCGATTCCCCCGCACAGACAGACAGCCATTTAATGAATATTCCTTATAATAAAATTCTATAGCGCGGAAACAATGGTGCTATTGAACTAATGAAACTACACCAGCCTATGTTAATGCGACACCCTGTATAAGCTGATACATTAACGATACATAATTAGTTTGTGGGTATTTTGCTTTTTATATATGTAAATTTCACATTCTAGCCAACATATTATAAACATATTTATTTACACCACCTTTTTGCCTTCCTTTAATCCAGTTCATCCTAAGGTTGTCTGGAAGAAATCGCTCACAGCGATAAGACCGCCCATTGTACTTCGCTTCAAATGTTTTCTTGTATCTTTGTTTGTATTTTGTAATGTCCATGTGGTGTACAATAAAGTATTTTCTATTTTCTATCTAGCTAACATGGTCATGTAGTGCCTAACTCCTCCAAAATACATCTTTTTTGTTTACCTATTAGGTCCCAGTGCTGGGCAAAGGTCTTCTCTAAGTTATCTATACTAATATTATCTATACTTCTAAACTAATATTATAAAGAGGAAATATTTGTTTGTTTGTTTGAAATGAATAGGCTTCGAAACTACTGGACCGTTTTGAAAAATTCTTGCACCATTAGAATTCTGCATTATCCCTGATGTACATAGGCTATATTTTATCCCGGGAAAGTGAAGTTTTCCCGAGGGAACGCGGGTAACACCGCGACGGACAGCTAGTAGGCTAATTATTTGATGGACTCATAGGCCAAAATGGGTAGACGACATCAAGAGGCAGTATAGATTTTGCTTGATGAATGGCGTAAACAGAGGGAGGCCTACCCAGCAGTGGGATATTCTTGGCTGCAGATGATGATGATGATAGGCCAAAAATACCTTTGTAGCCAGGTTAACTTCTGCAAACGTGGACATTGTGTTGAATACGTTTTTGGCCTGCTTCTGATTTGTACTGTTGATTAGAATGAGTTAGTATTTTTGAGAAATAAAAAGTAAATTGACGTCCGGAACTTGAACCCTATATCATACATACATACATAAAATCACGCCTCTTTCCCAAAGGGGTAGGCAGAGACCACGGATCTCCACTCGCTACGATCCTGACACACAACTATCGCCTCATTCACTCTCATTACATTCTTCATACATGCTCGTCGGTTTAGGGTACTTTTTACCTGGCCCTTCTCCAAAATGTCGCCAATATGATCCAAGAAGGTTCGCCTAGGCCTTCCCCTTCCAGCTGTCCCATACACACTATATCTACCATAAATAACACGGTGTTTTAGGATCACTTTGATCTATTAAAAAAAATCATAAATTTATAAATGCTTGCATAATTTATAATTCAGAGTTCCGTTAAAATCTTGGATGTCAGTTACATTCGGTCTCATTTTGTAGAGTAAGTACGGCTAGTAGGGGCTAGATGTAACATAAATAAATATTTTAAAATGACTATTAATATTACTGTTCTAGGGTGTTAATACAAACTCTTATTTCCTGGCAATTTTTAAATTACTTGACAATGTTGACCAGAGAATTGCTATACGAGTAAGTAGTATACCAATTCACTGATTTTGACTTAAAGAAACGAACCTGAAATGGCGGTGCTTATCATGCTCTCTCGCTTGCACACTAGTGACTGCACTAGTGTGCAAGCTAGAAAACATGATAATGAAAACATGATATTATTAGGATATATATATTTTGTCTTATTTTTTATATACACAATATCTCATTTAATGGGTAATCATGTAATAGGATAATCATACCTACCACATTGCTGTTTGATGTTATTTGTTCAATGTTTATTGTAAACCTGCTTCTCACTTCATACACGTTCGTTCGACGAACCTTAGCTCGAACACTGGACTGGACTGAAAACCAGCACTACGTACCATGTGCGTAGATTAGCGCTGAGTCCAGCCCAATTGCCGAATATTTTTATGTCTGTTTTTGTTATATTTTTTTTTGTATGTGTGCTTTCTTTTTTCGGGCGATAAATGTATTTGTATTTGTATTTTTGATAAAGTCGTGACGTTTCTTTAATGAACCGTATTATGCGAAATTGACATGCTGTTCAAAAACTGCCAGGAAATATGAGTTCATGTTAACCCAGAATAAAAAAAGAAAGTAGTTTATTTTTTATTTTGTTTATGTCAAATAGTCTATACTAGCCCTGTCTCCCCGCGCACTATTTACACGTCAGTAATGGCGAACGGATATGGCGGCAGCGTCAATATCCGGTGACGGCGTAACGGCACGATTCGTTCATGTTTTTAATAAAATAACTTTAATATTGCTAACATTTTGTAAAATAGCTGTAGGAACTTTCATCTTTTCTAAATGTAGGTCAAAACTGAGCTTTACAGTCGCGCTGAAAATGCTGGACTTTATGTTTGTTGGTAAGATATAAATGAAAGAAGTTAAAATTTAGACGAAACTTGCTTATTAACCTGTAAAAAAAGGAACAAACTCACAACTAAAGAGTTGTGAGTTTGTTCATTCTTCTTTCTCTTTCTTTCAGCTTGAACTAAAGAGTTTTAGCTGAAAGAAAGAGAAAGAAGAATGAGCAATCTCGACCTTTGAAACAAAACAAAAGTGAAGGTGATTTTTAGATTCTGTGTTTCAATGAAATGTGCCAATCCTGTGGATATTTATTGACCTCAGAGCTCCATGATCCAATGATGCCCAGCCTCCTCATTGTCTAAACACTACTTCATTTTGAAAAAGAACTTTTTACAGTCAAACTGAACACTGATCCTATGTTGACTTATTTCTTAATAATATACGTAAAATAAAATAAACTTAAGCAGGTTACGTCCCACAGAACCTAGTCTAGCCAACTTATAAAGATAGCCTCAGTGGGCCTCGCTTCGCCAGTGCCTCCGTCATTTTCGCTCACAATAGCCAGTTAGGCTTTGCAATGCAATTTACATATTGAGGGGCTCAGTGGCGCCCCCTGCCGGCAATTGGTGGCTGATTCGATGACGTGATGATTCGATGATTGGTCGATCAACTGATTCAATGTATCACGATGTATGGTTCAAGTGAGGTAATGTAAGGTGTACAATAAAGAATTAAAGAATTAAAGAATTAAAGAATTAAAGAAGAGCCACTATCTTCAAGAGTAGACAGTGGCGACACATTTTCACAAGCTATGGTTGACTTTATTCACTCTCATTACATTCATATAATCTCGCGGGTTGAGGATGCCAGTTTTGGAAATGTCATCAATTTGGCCCAAGTAAGTTCGCCTAGGCCTTTGCCTTCTAGGATTAGCATTGATTAATTAATGAAAGTCTATACAAAATGCGTTTTGAGCCGGGGCAGACCAGCAGCCAGATGGGTGGACGACATAGAGGCCATAGAGGGAAATACTTGGATAAGATCAGCACAGGGCCGATTGGAGTGGCGTCTGAGAGAGGAGGCCAGCTGTGGGCTATTATTTGAGCTGCCAATGATGATGATGATGATCTGAAATGCTTTAAATAACATTTTTTTTATTCGTTTTACACATTTTAAAACTTAAACGTTGATTAATCTTAGAATCATTTGAAAATCTGAAATATTTTCTTGGATCAAATTGGCGACATTTTGGAGAAGGGCCAGGTAAAAAGTACCCTAAACCGACGAGCATGTATGAAGAATGTAATGAGAGTAAATGAGGCGAAAGTTGTGTGTCAGGATCGTAGCGAGTGGAGATCCGTGGTCTCTGCGTACCCCTTTGAGAAAGAGGCGTGATTTTATGTATGTAAATATGTTTATTGTCCCAAAATAACACAGTTATACAAATTCAACGATAAACATTGACTATCCGAGTAGGCCAGTGCAGCGATTATTTTATAGAGTATACAAAACAATAAATTCTGTCGCAAAGTACCTACCAATAATGAGTTGTTGATAACGTAATTGCCCCCATGATGTCTATAATGCGGCCACCTGTTTTATAGCGTCGGTTTTATCTATTCATGGTTCAGTTATTTTAGAACTAAATTCTGATTCGTATTTTATTAGTCCGTCGATTTGTTTATTTTCAACAAAATAACAAATTACTATTAGTATTCCTTGAATTAATACATAGACAACATATTTATCTCGTATTTCCGTATCAAAGTATTTCGGTTAGATTTAAATTCAGAATGAAATGGCGTAGGTAGAAATAATATTATATAAATAGAGATAAGTCTACGGCTTTGCTCATGTGCTACCAACATTTTTCCCTATTTCATCCTCTCCATCATCATCCACAGCCTGACTTCACTCACTGCTGGGTATAGGCCTCCCTAAGTTTGTGCCATCCACCACGATCATCCTCTTAGGGGAAAAATATCCTATTTTCTTAGTTCTCCTCATTATTAGACGAGAAATGTACCCAAGTTTCATGTTTTTAGGCTTAGGCTGTGTAACAATCTGTCAGTCAGTCACGAAAGCTTTATATTTTTTTAATAAAAGATACTGCAGAGCTTTACTAAAAATTAAATATGCCTGTCTTGAAATATATTTTTACACAAAACATCAACAGATTAAATCCCAATTGAAAATTGTAGTCAAATGGGCAGCGAGTATTCGGTCAAAGTTGTAGAGTGGCGTAGACCGCACCGGACAAAAGATACATTTACATAGCAAATTGAAGGGCTACGGATGTGCTACGCTACGTACCTACTCGTAGACTGTGCTACGAGAGCGTAGAGTAAATGCTAAATAGAGACTTTGAAACTGACCGAGACAAAATCACTACTCTTGGGAATGATAGATTCCTTGAAAATAATCTTCTGCAAAATTACGCCTGAGTCAATAAATGTGATGACCACGTTAATACTTTCATAATTTATTTCCCGTTAAGTGCAATAAAGGGATCTTCAAATCAAGAGTAAAATGTTTCTTCTAGGAAAGCATGCTTCATCTTAGCCCTCACTACTGCTTAACATCAGGCAGAGTGAGGTCAAATGCTGACCTATTTGATTAAAAAAAACGTCTCAGAACTGTTATAATAAAATATTTTTAAACTGTAAATAAAACACGTCGAGTACGTAATTCATCGATTAAAATTAAATCTAATCTTATTTGTACGACGAGGTGGACTTCTAGTTAAAAAAAAACTGCATCTACGCCAAGGAGGCCCTTAACCAGTGGGAAGTTAGGCTGTGGATGATGCCTCTGTAAACTATTTACTCTTCCCGCAAAGAGTGGCTACGATAGTCTACGCTACGCTTTGATGTGCCTATCTTTGTTGACTTTGAGATTATGCTTCGAGTCTGATAGTAAAGTGTTCTTGAATGTGGAAACTTTCCAACCCTTTACTGCATACCTTCGACCCATCCGCGCTGAACTGTCAATTCAATAGAGTAAATGCTGAGATGTCAGAAGCTAGCTGCATTTTCTGACGTCATCAGTATTTTTTCTTTAGAAAAATAGCTGCAGCGCGTACGGCACGGTCATATATGCCATCAGCTATAAACAGAAGAGGCAGCCTATTAGAGAAGGAATAGACTTACCCAGCACTGAAACCTCATCCACCTTCAGACAGAGTAAAGCTAAGCTGCGGGTTTCACGAAAACTTCAACCATCGATCAACAAAAGTTATGGGTCTATCTTGCATAGCTGCAATTTTATATATACTATTAATATAAGATGTTAAAATGTCCCAAAAACAATTTATGATTATTCCCATTAAAATATGATAAAAGCTTCTGGTGTAGTAAAACAATAGCCAAGTTTAAAAGCATTTCTAGGTTTATTTGCAGATAACCAACAGATTGTTATTCAGCATGTAAATTGTTGGCAACTTCTTAAATCGAAACATAACTCAAATCGGGATTCTTCAAGAGTTGCTAAAGGTTTATTTTTTATATCTTTTCGGAGTTATAAGGAGGTAGCTATAGCTAGAGCTCTTCACTGTAAGCAATTTCAACAAATTCTTAAATGACTCAACAATTCTCAGAGTACTTTGTAAAATTATGTAGGTAAATAATAAGCGGCAATAAAAAAAAATCTGGTGACGAGGTTAAGCCATTTCAATATAATATTTGTGACAAACTACCAGAACAAGAGCAAAAAAAACAATTCGGGCTTGATTTGATATTTATAATCACTACTACTTGACGACCTCTGTGGCGCAATGGGTGAAAGCCTGCTTGTGACGCCGAAGGTTGCAGATTCGATCCCCGCCGCGGGATAAATGATTGAATGATCTGCAAATCTTGGGTCTGGGTGTTTCTATGTATAATATATATGTATTTACAACAAAAAGTATATACTAAAACTAAACTAAACTAAAAATCGTTTATTACCTAATAAAATGTGCTAATATAAGTAGGTATATTAGTTATCTGGTTCCCATAGTACAAGCTTTGCTTAGTTTGGGGCTAGATGATGCTGTGTGAAAATGTCCAGCATTATTATTATTATGTCCAGCATTACTATCATCAGCCTTCACGATAACGCTGGCCGCATTATAGCTTTGGTTATTACTCCAATAATATTTTAGAAACTTTTCGATTAAGATTTCCCCCGAACGTTTTGAATTAACATGAAAATGTACTCCACCGTTTATCTTTCAGATTAATTTTTTACATAATCATGAGATTTTTTTCCGTAATGAGCTTTATAATATTCATGATTGTTTAACTTCGGAAATGTTCGTTGAAATAAAAATTGGAATGAATGCTTAATATTTGGTTTTATTTGTTTCAGTTGTTGGATGGGTTTTCCATTAAAATATAAACGGTATCATTATTAATTGAATCGAAATCCGACTTAAAGAGGGGAGTATTTTTTTCAATAATCATATTTTTTTCGAGATGAACCAATTTCAATATCTACCCAATTATTTCTGTGTATATACTTCATGGATGGAGAAGTAGAAGGATGTTACCATAAAAGGCGTGATGTTTTGGCCATTAAGCCAAAACATGTTTGATGACAAGAAGAAGAAGAAGACACGATAGACGACACAGTATACGATGAGATCTCTAGCCCTCTCTACCCTAAAAAAAAGCTAGGCCCCGAACCGTGTTTGTTGCCCTGGTTTTTCATGGTATTGGTCGCGAAGGAACCAGGAGTAAAATCACTAGCTTTAAGACTATTCAAAGTGATCCCAGCGGTCCTACTGTAGGACCGCTGGGATCACTTTGAATGCCTACCTTTGAAAGCCTACCCAGAAAGTGCCTAGTAACTCTCTACTTAACCCTAGACACCTAACCTTCCAATATACTCCTTTAAACCTAACCATACGTCGATTCGACGAGCAATTTTTAGCCCTTATTAATTTATCTATTTATAAATGTTTCCGTTATTTTTATTACTTAAATACATAAAGCAAGTATTATTTTAGTAAATAAAACACTAAAAATATATTTTGGTATAGAAATATTTATTTTATACCTTATATTACATGGCACTAGGTTTTAGAGATCAAACGAGATGTACTCTTATACAAATTAAAATTTAAAAAAAGTAACACAAAATAGCCTTTTTTTCTTAGGCGAACATAAATAATAACAGTCTTATCATTTAGAAAAATATATGAAAACTATTAATTAGAGGCGCATTTTATGCAATAATCAACTTTGTGTTCACCACAAATTGCGGTGTTACATTTTGAGCAATATGACTTTGTCATGCGTCTTTTTTTGTAGGAACAGAGACCACAGACTTTTCTTTTTCTCACATTTGGAGCTTCGACTGGTTGAAGGTTGCTGGATGATGACGGACCTTCACCTTGACCATCAACTTGACCTTCACCTTGGCCCTCATCAGACTTTGATCCTAGCCTTTTTATCACAATCTCTGAGTTCGTCCATTTCAAAATTTCTTCTAGTATCTGATTAGTCATGAATTGTTCAAATAATAGCAGTGCATCTAGTATATTCCTTACCGTACGCGTAGGTCCTCTGGCAACACGCACAATATTTATCGCAGCTGCCCTACCTGAAGTACGCCCTTTGCTGCTAGCCCAAACATGACAACTCCGACTACGAATATTGCTTTGTGAAAAGGTCAATATACTAGAATTGCTAGCTGAGCTTTCTGCCAATGGTGCTGGAGGTGTTTGTGGCTCCTGTTCGTTGTCCTGCAGAACAGGTGAAGAACGATCTTGAGTACCTTCATGATCGGAAGGGTCGTCTTGAGTGTCGCTTTCTACATCCTCCACCTCCAAATGACCTTCTGTTTCGCTGTCAGGTAACTCCTCCAATTCACCAATATCTTCCTCGCCCAATAATAAACGCGTAATATTGTCATCAGACAGCAATCTTTGAGAAGCCATAGTAAAAGCTGCAAAAAAGTATAAACACTAGTTGAAAAAAATAGTACACAAAACCTAACCATTCGTCGAAACGACGACTATTTTTGTAATATATCGAGAAATAAAGTACTTACGCGCCGGACTCCGTCGCTTCCCGAGAGAGCTCGGTGAACACTGAGTTGGCAAACGACGAGGCTAAGATCGGCGCACGCGTCGAAAAGAGACAACAATATTTCTGTTGAGTACTCGTCGATTCGACGAAGGTTAGGTGTCTAGGGTTAAAAACAACAGGGTCAGCTCAGCGGAAATACAGACGCGGAAAGTTGATTCCAAATTTTTGCAGTGCGCATAATAATTCATTCAAAGTGATCCATATAGTGATGATCACTTTGAATGAATAAATGCTTTTTGACTTTGACTTTATAAACAAGTTTTGTTTAATATGCGCATTGCAAAAATTTGGAATCAGCTTTCCGCGTCTGTATTTCCGCTGAGCTGACCCTGTTGTTTTTAAGAAGAGAGTTACTAGGCACTTTCTGGGTAGGCTCGCTCCATCGTAGAACTCATTCTTGCCTATGTAAGTTTCGAGGTCAAGAGTCGACCCATTCATCATAAAAAAAATGAACTTGAATGACTTTTTACATTGAAAAATTTCAAATTATAACTGAAAATATTAAAATGTCATATTCATATTCATATTCATTTATTGATTTTGCGATACATGGGTAAAACTAAGGTCTAATACAGAAATAATGTACAGCCATGCTCGGCATATAGCATGCAAAATGTCACACAGTTAAATGTCAAATAAATTATTAATAAATGTCAATAAAAAATCATAAAGTATAATATCATTAAGTAAAGTATCAGTTATGTCGTTAATCTAATAAAAATATAGGTACTAAAAATATATGTCTCTATTTGAACCGTAACGGAATCCATGATAACCCCATAATAGGAGGGATTACTCATTCTGATGGCAACTTATTGCTCCATGTAAGTTATAAATGCGTGTAATAAAACCTTTGGGGAATTCAAATTAATCTTTTGATGAGATTTAATCTTTCATTGAGATTATAGGGAGATTTTTTGGTTTTAAATTCTTTGCCATTTTATGATAAATTAAATCATTCTCACTCCTTCTCATCCCACTGCTGAGTATAGGCTTCTCTTCGCTTATGCCATTCCTAAATTAAATAAGTACTCGTAATGCGCTTTGATTTTGCTTGGGTTAAAAACTGTTAGCATAGCTAGACATGTATATTATGCGTCGCCAGTTTTTTGAGCAGCAGTGACACTAAAGATTTGTAGCTATAGTGATCCAGTCTTTCTGTATTTTTTGTAAGAAACCCCGTATAGACTTTTTCAGCCATGAACGAAAATGTTCAAACTCCACATGTGGTGTTACTTGACTGACGTCACCTAAATCTATATTTCTATACTGATATTATAAAGAGGAAAGATTTGTTCGTTTGAATGTTTTTTTGAAATGAATAGAATCCTACAGTATCCCCGATGAACATAGGCTATATTTTATCCCGGGGAAGTGAAGTTTTTCCGAGGAAACGCGGGTAACACCGCGACAGACAGCTGTCATCTATAAAATAGATGGAAGAGGCCAGAATTTTGTAAGAAGCCTCTTAGAGACGCTATTATAATTCTTTCACCACACTTGTTCGAAATAATGTCACGACTAGAAGTTTTTAAGAATTTTGAAAAAACACATGTAGAAACTACAAGAACCTCCTCTGTTAAAGTCGGCTAAAAATAGCAAAGGCTCATTCAAATCAAAAGTGCATAGGCTCGTTCAGCCTCCGATTGAAATATGTGAAAGCCACACACTAAAAGAGCCATTTGGTAAATCAGCCTGCCATTACCATTAGCAAGCATTTACTGACTGCCATTCCCTGGGGTCATTCATGCTGGCCATTTTGTTGCATGTTAGTTATAGCTGTATTGCAACTTTTATGTGGCTAAAAACGGCCTTTGCATCTTTTATAAATCTATACTAATATTATACAGAGGAAAGATTTGTTTGTTTGTATGTTTGTTTGTTTGAAATGAATAGGCTCCGAAACTACTGGACCGATTTGGAAAATTCTTTCACCAATAGAATCCTACATTATCCCCGATGATCATAGGCTATACTTTATCCCGGGGAAGTGAAGTTTTCCCGAGGGATCGCGGGTAACACCGCGGCGGCCAGCTAGTGATTTATACAGCGGGAGGCAACTTATGCTTATCTGAAAGCTTGACTCTGTGGCACAGTGGGGGACCCGCTTGGGACGCAGAAGGTTATCTGGTTTCCATAGTACAAGCTTTCTTTGCTTAGTTTGGGGCTAGATGATGCTGTGTGAAATGTCCAGCATTAAAAAAAAGCTATTTGGACGCTTAAATATTAAGGACTTAGCGACAGTTTGCATAAAATGTGGGTATTTGCAGAATTTGTATTTGGATATGCAACTGACTACCACTAAAAAAATTAAAATTCTGTAAGCTTCTACAAAAAACTTCTAGTTTTTAACTTATTCTGTATTTCCTCAAGTTTCAACTCAATTTAAAACAAAAGAAACAATTCGGTTATTTATAACTTCTTTCAAAAAAATATTCAAAGGCGCAAAAACCCGAAACTAACGAACCGATACAAGAGACGTCTTAAGCCTTACCAATACATCCTCAATCGGGTCCACTCCATAGATAAAGTCTGCATTGAAGCGAAAAGATATGTCGTAGGAACAGTAGGGGTCCGAACATAAGCCCCTGTAGCACGCCAATGGATTTATTGTTTGAGATCGGAGACTGGACCGCGTATGAACAGGACAGTTTGCTTCAGCTATCTTGCGTATCGCATCAGAAAGCTTTATATGATTTTGATCAGCACTGAAGTAGATAGTAAAACCTCAGATGCCGTTCAAACAATACCATTGCCTCTTGCCACAGAATACAAGCTCTTGCTCCGTTAAGTTTGAAAAAGCAAGAAGATAGATAGATAGAAATAAAATACTTTATTGCACACCACAATGTTAAACAAAAATAAAATTAAAAAAAATAAACTTAACTATTATACAGGGTGTAAAAAGACAACTACCGAAAACTTAGCTTAGTCATTTTATGTTATTTTTGGTTATTTACTACTACTGCAACATAATAAGACCACATCTACCTAATAATTTCATTTATAAAAGAAAAAAATAGTTAAAACTCAAAATCCAGCAATCTACGTCCAACAACGCGCCCAGAACATACGCAAATAGCACTCTTCAAACGCAGTTTTCTCTAGATATAATGATATTTTTGGAAAATCCTTTTGGATTTGGGTTTGTGTTGTGATGCTGTACCTGCCCCTTTCGGCTTCGGTAGATGTCTTTTTACACCCTGTATACAATCGGCGGTCTTATCGCTAAAAAGTGATCGCTACCAGAGAGAAGCAAGAATGGTATGCCAGAATAGCATCGTGTAAACGTCTTATCTATAAACAGCAAACAGGTTTAAGGTGTGTAAAACTGCATAAGTTGAGTCGGATCCAAAGCATCACTTTTTCAATGGAACTGTGTTCATGGCTCTTGTGCCAATGACGCACATGCTTAGCTTGTTCGATGCTGGGCTGTACCTTTCGAGAGCACCGTAGAGAGTAACTGTGAATTAAATGAGCAAACAAGGCATAATTTTTATTTGAAAATGGCTTGACCTTATTTTTGTAAAAATAAAATTCAGACTTTTATTTATCTGCAGTTAGTTTTTTCCAGCGTTCAGCCCTAAGAAATTCTGTAAAAAATCAAAATTTTCGATTCCGACGGGATTCGAACCAGGGACGATAAGACGATCCTCCTAAAACCGGAGTACCTTCAACCGCTCGGCCACGGAACCCTGACTGACTTCGAAATTCTTGATACGCTCATATCGGTTAATAATTTTGATAAGATTTCATTTCTTAATGAAAGACCAAGTGTGGATTAACACTATAAAAAAAATTACAAAAATTTATTGAAGTAGGTAATCATTGTTATGGAACAAATTCGAAATCCTTTTATGATGCATACATTCACATATTTAATCACGCAGCTCGACATGAATAAATCAAACCATTTAAAACGCAACTCCAACCAAAATGTAAACACGGAACCCCTTAAAACAGTACCACCACAAGCATTTTCATCAGAAAACCGCACACCCATATAATTGAATGAATATTCAAGCTTCTTAATCAATATAAGCATTACAAGAGTCCTATAGCAGCATTCAGCAGCCTGTGAAATTGGACTAGAACAGACAAAGACGCAAGTATATGGAAGCCACAGGTGCGAAGAGGAAGGAAATATCGCACCGAGCTTTTATAAATCATTTTTCCTGGCACGCCGGAGATTTAGGCCAGCTGTACAAGGATGATATATTAGGAATCATCGTAGCAGTTTATGGTGGGATTTATGGGGAAGTCTAGACTTTCTAGCTGTTTGTAGAGATTTTTCATCTCGCTTTCAAATATTGATCTTTGTTAGTTTTTTGGCAAACTTGTTCCTATAAGTGAGAACATTAAAAAATATTATAGTGTATGATCCGACTACGTTTAGTAGTTAGTATCAAAATAATAGTAGAGAATTGGTTATACTGCGAAAGGCTGCTGGCAGAAGCTGGATGCGTCGAGCTGAGGACAGGGCGCAATGGCGCTCATTATGGCCTATGTCCAGCAGTGGATTGCTATAGGCTGACGATGATGATGATGATGGTTATACATATTATAATTTTTACGACTTTTTATTTACCATGATAATCCTTAGAGTGTAGTGATTAAATTTTCCAAAACGAAAAATCTATTAAGGTATCAACTACAAACCTAAGCCAGCACAGACTTAAAATGTCACTCACACTGGGTTTGAACCCACGACCTCGGCCTTACATTGGACACTGCTTCGCGTGCCTATTTAAATGTTTATAAAGTGAAAATGTAACTTCATTCTTAAAATAATAGTAAAGAACACAAGAACAAAGTGTCCTTCCCCTAACTAGAGACAGTAAAAAAAGTGGACACATTCTTTTGTATTTTTATTTATAAAACTATGTCAGAGACAAATTACTCATCGGCCTACTTGGCCAGATTGTAATATTTATAAGGGTTTAATAATAATAGTTAGACACTAATCAAAAAAATTCTTAAAATATCAGATTTAAAAACGTCGCTCGTCTGCCCCCCGCTTTAGGACACAAAACGCTGAATTGCGATTATTTCCCTTTGCGTTTAGTTAATCAATTATTGTAATGTTGTTGGCTGAGACGTGTGCTCTTCCTGGGTTTTTGCCTAACGAATGGCATATGTCGAAAATGTCGTGAGAGGTCCTTTTTACACAGCTTTTTGTATTTAAGGTTTAGACAACCAGGTAACCCTAAAAAAGGTTACATGGAAACAAGACCTTTCCTTATAAGCCTTTATCCATAGAAAAGATTACAATGAACTACAAACTATCATTACAATGTGTATATCATCATCATCTCAGCCATCTAGTGTCCACTGCTGAACATAGGCCTCCCCCATAGATTTCCACAGCGATCGATCTTGTGCAGCCTGCACCCAACGGCTCCCAGCAACCTTCACAAGATTGTCTTTCCATCTAGTGAATATGACGAAACCAAAAAAAAAATTGTAAGCGCCGATAGTCACATAACTCCTGACCTCGTACTATTTCCAAAGAAATAAAAAATCTAGTATCTCTAGAAAAAATAATAAATAATGCTGGACATTGTACAGCATCATCAAATCCCAAACTATCTGAAGCATATTCAGATTAAAATGATTTGTTCCTCCACGATATCGAACTTACACTGCTTCAGTGTCACCAATAAACACTTTGTAAAGTTTTTCTTTAGTTCAACTTAAGAATAAGCAAAATGGCTACCAATAAACCAATTAGAAAGTTCCACCTTGCATAACTTTGACATTTCTTTCATACAAACGCTATTCCGAAGTTCCACCAGCTAGCACCCTTGTTTAAATCTAGTGTAACCACAGAATACATATTAGTAGGTACTGTAAAAATATTTTCATAGGTACCACCAAAGAGTTCGTATATATTTTACTCGTACATACCAAGGAGTTTTTGTTTAAGTACTTCCAGATAAATTTACAGGAGAAAAAAATAACTTTATCTGGAACAAATCTTACATTCCAGTAATTTGATAATAAAAACGAGCGCGGAAACCAAAAATGATTTTGTAATAAAAAAATTACATGTGAAATATTGTCGAATGCACAAAAAGTGCGAAGCCATTATGAGAAAAAAAACAAGAATGACAAACAAAATGACCAATTCAGTCAGCTTTCATAGACAAAATGATACTTATTTTGAGGTTTCTATTTGGATGCGACGTTGCCGATTTGTGCATCTTCACGTATCAGAAGGATAGCTACACCTTGTATTATTGGTGAGAATTTTTTTCGGACTTATTCTGAATTTACGCAAGGTACAGCTATGCGATATGTAAATTTGATAGAACTTTGGAATAACTAGTTTTTATTGGTGAGACGGGTGTCTAACCGCCATGCCACCAGATTCTGAACTCTTGGAAAGTCTGAAAATGGCCTCAACAACTTTTTTTTTTTTTTTATAAATTATATAAGACCTATAAGTGCAGTTTGTACTCACATTAGCCTTTCTCTAACAGCCCATAATCTTAAACCAACATTTCCCATTGAAATCCCTGGTCGCACGAAAATCGAGCAGTGAAAAAAACCTCGTTTACGTCCCGATTGGGAATTTTAAGGGGAATTGGTGCAATTCCGTTCGGCATGCAAGAGCGAACAAACTTATCAGTAGATGGAACGTTTCTTTACTTTTTGCTGGATCCGATTGATTGGAGGACGATTGGCCCGGTGACTCATTTCGAACGTCATCGGGATTTGCCGTAGATTCGGTTTGAATAGCTTTTGACGAATGTTAGTTGAGTCGTTGAAGCTGATATTTTCTTTTGCTTTTATTAGGGTCTTGGTTTGGATTTATGACAGTGATCGTTGGGTGCCATAATATTGTATCGAAGAAGAGATGGTTGGATTGTGTGAAAGAAGATAAGAATAAGCGAGTGATAGCTGAGATGATGACTGATAGAGGGAAATGGAAGAGGAGTATAATATGTTGTGCCGACCCTACTAGAGACAAGGACAGGAAGACGATGAATATTGTGTCGAAGAAAAAAAAAACAATTTGTTTACAGACTTCTCTGTGCTACACGAAAAGAGCATGCTTGAAGTGATTTTAAATAGGAACGATTGATAATTACTAAACGCGATCGGCTGTGTTGTGTTGCAACAGGTGAAACGTCGGAAAATAATAAAATAAGGTACGCGATAAATCCCGTTTAGTTAATACGTAATTATGGATAGTGATCGCGAAAGTTTAAGAAAGGAACGATTGATTTTTCTTTCACTTTAAAAACTTTATTATCTAAAGCTTACAAATAAAAGGCAAGAGTTTTACCTTTCCAACCAAATCATTGTAGTTTCGAGCCTTTTGAACTAGTCAAAGCAAAATCCTCTTACACTCATTTGATATACAGCAGCAATACGCTTAGCTGAATTATCGCCGACCACTTGCTTTGAATTTCAATACAATGTGTATGTTGGCCGCGTTTCAAACTGATGTTGATGTACATTACAATGAAAATGGTTGATGGAATTGATGGAAATCATTGTAAGTATTTAACATCAGTCTGTGTATGGAAGATATTCGATATTTGACAGAACGAGGTCCGTGCATGGAAGATAATAAGATTGACGAGTGGCGCAGTGGGTGAAAGCCCGCTTGGGACGCAGAAGGTTGTGGGTTCGATCCCCGCCGCGTGATAAATGTTTGTATGATCTGCAAATATTTATCTCGGGGGTGTCTCTATGTAAAATATGTATGTATTTACAAACAAAAAGTATATAAGTAGTATATCAGTTATCTGGTTCCCATAGTACAAGCTTTGCTTAGTTTGGGGCTAGACGATGCTGTGTGAAAAGTCCAGCATTATATATTTATTTAATAGATCCAAAAATCATACAGCATTCAAATTATTTAAAAGTAGCTGTCCGTCGGTCCCTCGAGAAAACATCACTTTCCCGGGATAAAATATAGCCTATGTTCATCAGGGATAATGTAGGATTCTAATGGTGAAAGAATTTTTCAAATCGGTCCAGTAGTTTCGGAGCCTAATCAATTCAAACAATAGTACATTGTACCACAAGAGAGCAAAATTCGTTTTTGTTGCGAGTGCTGAGTTTGAATCTCGAACAAACGAAGGATTCTATATTTGAATCACGAGCGTAGCGAGTGATTCTATGTTAGAATCCTGAGTGTAGTGAGAGATTCAAAAGCATAAGCAACAAATTATTTTGCTCTCGTGTGATACATACAACTTTTCACCTTAGTAGCGAAAAAATACAAGATTTTTTGTAATTTAATAGTGCTAATTCACACTTGGTATTTCATTTAGAAATGAAAAGTCTTATCAAAATTTTCGATTCCGACGGCATTCGAACCCGCGATGATAATAACCGATAATTATGAGCTTATCAAGAATTGCTACATCGACGCATGTGGTTCTGTGGCCGAGCGGGCGAAGGCACTCCGGCTTTAGGAGGATCGTCTAATCATCGCGGGTTCGAATCCCGTCGGAATCGAAAATTTTGATAAGACTTTTCTTTTCTAAAATACAAGATGTAAGGAAAACCAATTCCCGCTATTTCTTTTGCCCCTCAAGTGGCAGGCTACAGTCCTGCCACCAGACCCCCCTGGCCGCCGCCGCTTGGCCAGGGTGCACGCTGAGGCCTGTAATATTCGATTCTCATTGGTTGCTTGCAGCATTCTAAATTCAAATCACTTTTCCTCATAGTGTGAGCAAAGTAGAGTTTTGCTCACTGTTTTTACGCGGCAAGAGCGCCCTTTTTGAGCTAGTAAGGTGAAAACAAATCTTTCCTCTTTATAATATTAGTATAGATTATTATTAAGCCATTCTCGTCCCACTGTAGGGCAAAGGTCTCTTTTTCCTTCTTCCGCTCTTCGTGTTTTAACGCTGTAACAGGTCTTGTTCTTAGGTGAGAGTCCAGCTCGTCTCGCCATTTCATCCTGGGTCTTCCACGTCTTCGCGTCACATTTAAAAGTTTAAACCCAACTTGAGCTAAATTTAATTTACATAGTGAGAATTTGAATAAAATATACTTTGTAATATATATGAAATGATTGCTTGAATCATAAATAAAACTGTTCAATCCAAACCCTCAGGACAAAACTCATATTGCAGTAATATGAATTGCTTGTTTTTCTACAACCAATACGAGACAAACGAAGATATCCGAATTCGCAATGAGTTGCTTCCGAGCCTAAAACACAGCCCGGACACTTAACAAAACTTTATACAAACGCTTACTTAATTTACCTATCAAAAAGCTTTCTTTATGCATTGTATCATTACATTCGACTTCAATACAAAGAGGCTTATGTTCAGCTGTAGGCGATATCTTCAAAATTCTTGATCTAATTCTAAAATTCTCATCTCAAACCTATAGTTTCAAAGGAAGTGGTCTCCTAAATTTTATTCCTGAAGAGAATCCTACTCACCCAAAAACTAAAAAAACTCATCCTCTTAATTTACTGCATAGTCAAAATTTTCTTTTAGTTTTGATTATTATACACGTGATCCAATAGCATTAGACGTGGCTATGATGATCCCAGCAGTCCTGAATAAAATGTTTTTTTACTTTTGACATGCAAATCTGGGTGTGGCGTTCCTTTTCATAACGCAATCGAGAACTCAAGAAGCAGAGAGCCGATTAATAAAGTGTGGAGTGTCCACATTATACTCTGTATTATGTCCTCAGCCTACGTCTCGCAATATATTCATGCGATAGATTTTTCCTCGCTCCCATATATCCTGTGTATAATGGAGCTGTTAAAGACAATATGTTGGAAACATATTGGATGCAGTGAGAGAATGTGTAAGCGAGCGACGAGTCTCAGGTACAGACACACTGGGTTTGTTCGGTCGATATTCGAATGCTGTAGAAAGTGAGCCTGTAATGCAGAAGTTTGAGAGATCGATTCCCGCCGTGGGACAACTATTTCATCTGCAAATACACATGCATATACATTGTATTTACAGTTCCTGCAAGTTTTAAAGTTATTTTTCAATCACGCCGATTTGAATGAATCTTGACATTCTATTTCAAAGATACAAGATAGCCAGCTAGCTTCCTTTTAAGTTATTTAGAATATTGGTACCACACGAGCGAAACTACGGGATTTTTAAATATTTTCGTGTCGTTGTAAATCGTCCCACTCTCACTGTGTCCCAGGGTTGAGCGAGCGATAAATCCGTAGCTACATCTGGGCCGGCTCCGTTCAATTTTATTACTATTCTCTCCCGACTTATTTGATCCAGCCGTCAAAGCGTCTACGGTTACATTATCGCTTCGCACTGCTTATCTTCATTCTGCCTTTGTGGGACAGCCTGAAAGGAACTGGAATTGGATGGTTTTAGGTGGATGATAGTTTTATTTGTATTGTTATACGCTGGACATTATACAGCATCGTCTGTGTTGAAAAAACGTAAGTAGGTACTGTTTTTGTAAATGCTAGCATGCTATAATTGGCCATTATAGATAACACAATTATCCTCTGAGTTTTGATAGATTTTTGCTAAACTGTAAAATATTTTTTATAATATAAAACAGAAATTTTACAAAGTCAACTTTATGTTTATCATAACGGAGTAACAATTTAGTTTTGCGAGAAAATATACAAGATTGTACAATCTACATAGGTACCCATAGCATGAGTTTGTAAATTCGCTTTATGAACCCCAGAAACACCGTCATCGTTTTGTCTGTCACGGCTAAACCAATTGTCATAAGTGGAGAGGTCATTCTACCATGGCATTCATAGTTATAACTTAGACAGATTTTTATTGTAAGCTACAACATAATCCACAGTATTATAAGGTTTTAAAAACGTATGCTATTGGTTCTTATCATTGAATGGAAATATTTTAGTATTATTTTTGCCTCAATCGGTAACAGTCCAATGTGTTGCTATAGTTTTACATGTTTAGTGGTGTTTTGCACTCTGTATGCATTTACGAAGGCTGATTGGGAGAATACTTTGGTTCTGGTAAAATAAGTTTGTACATACCTCCTAAATTCTTCTTGGAACCTTCTTGGATCAAATTGGCGACATTTTGGAGAAGGGCCAGGTCAAAAGTACCCTTAACCGACGAGCATGTATGAAGAATGTAATGAGAGTGAATGAGGCGAAAGTTGTGTGTCAGGATCGTAGCGACTGGAGATCCGTGGTCTCTGCCTACCCCTTTGGGAAAGAGGCGTGACTTTATGTATGTATGTATGTATGTATACCTCCTAAATTACTACTAAAGTAGTCCTTTGAAAACAATGCCTGCTTTTTATCTTGTTGACTCTAACGGCCACTCTACACATTCGCCGAACTATTATTTGGATAGAAGATGACAGGCGAATACAGGCGATGAGGCCCTCTACGCGTTCGTCACCGTCGGCATTCGTCTATCTTCGCCGAATTTTTTGAATTCGGCCCAAATTCACACGAGCTCAAGACAGTCAATCAAAAACGTTCGTTTTCATTAGATTTTTTCCCATTGCTGAGTGATGACGGTGTGATTTTTTTTTGACATGCGGTTTAATATACCTTCATTTTAACAAACGCCGTATCTTGAGTAGAAATAAATAAAATTCTTAAACTCTGACACCTAGACTGCTCATGGCCCAAATTTTTGTTCCTATGCTGTGGCCCTCTGTAAGAACGAGCATAGACTTTACGCTCGCTGGCACTGGCTCGCTACACAGGTAATTTTGGTTACTTATAGACAACTTTGATATCGTTTACTGGCTTTGGTATCATTGAACCTGTTTATTTTACTTCAATTTTCACGTTACAGGAAACGTTTAACACCAGACAAAATACGAGTATGGTGGTAGCGGTACTGCCATTACGGCTCACCTTTTACAAGCTAGCTTCAGTAGCTGAAGGGAAGACCAAGGAACAGCTTCTCAAGGCTTTGGATTATCAGCCCAATGCAAAAGTAATTATGTTTCCAAGAACTTACACTACGACGAAAACGTCTACAATACTATTGTCGATCTTTCTATCGTCACATAACTTCATAATAGGTATTTTATGCTTACTTTTTCTTTGTAAATATAGGGTCTTTCATTTTAAACTAACTTAATTCAGGAATTGGGTTGAACATATTAATTTAAATATATTTATGTACTTAATGATTTTTTTTAGATCCCTAGAAAATCGATAATGACTATCCTTTCAATTAATTGTTGCTTCCTGTACAACATAGTCCATTTGAGCGTTCACGCTCGGATGTAGCCGGGCTGCGATTGGTGGAATGTCCGTTCTTCTTGAAAATCATTATGAAACATGTCCTAAAAAATCATTAAAAGATAAATTTTGAAGTGTAAACTTATATCGGCTTAGGAATTATATATATATTTTTTTTTTTTTTTTTTTATTCAGTATACAGACTACATAATTGATACATGGTCAAACGTCTATTTACGAGTATAACCCAAAAATGAAGTCCTGTCAGTTTGTGTAGTTTAAAATGAAAGACCCTGTACCTACTTCACATAGAAATCACTAAAATCTAAAAAAAATATTCGCATACAAAATTGTCTCGCGGCGGGAATCAAACCCAGAACCTTCTATGTCACAGACGGGTTTTCGCATGTGTGCCACAGAGATCATCAAGGTTATTTAAATGTATGATGAAGTGCTGCATTTATATTTCCAGCAGAATTCCTACTACTCATCCACAACGGAAATGCTGTCAAATCTGAAGAAAACCGACCTGATTTTACTCAACAAGCTGTACATCAACTACACCAGAGAGGTGGATACAGGGTTTCTAACTAACTCCAGCAGTTTATACGGAGTGAATGTAGACTTTGTTGGGTTCAACTCGCCTCGGTCTGCATTCTCTTTTATCAATAATGGGGTGAGTTGAGATTTAGGCATTGCGGTTAGTTTCAAGGATATCTTTGACATTAACTTACCTAACTCTATTTCTCAGTAACACGCTCCCCGCTGGAGCTTGACTAATAAGTTTTAAGGGCGCGGGAGCGATTTAAGCAATTTATATTTAGGGAAATGATACTTAGAACTTTTATCTTGGACTCGCTGACCCGCAAAACGTTGTTTGGCTATAGAGATTGCACTTCACTTCACAGCTACGAACAGACCAAAGTGATCGGACCTCATTTCATAACCAGGAACATTTTGTACTGGAAAACTAAATTATCGTTTTTATTATTTTCTGTTAATTATTATTTATGTTTCCCAGCGTTTAAACCTTCCCTGGACTTTCATGAATATTTCAAGACCAAAATTAACCAAATCGGTTCAGCCGTTCTTGAGTTTTAAGCAGACTAACGAACAGCAATTCATTTTTATTTATATAGATAGATTACGTGTTTTAAAAACACGATTGGTAAACATTTTCTAGATAATATTTTTTTAATACATGTTTGCACACATTTTGCTATTTATCTCAGGATTAGCAAGCAGAATCACCTAGTTTGACTATAAGTGATCTCAGCGGTCCTACCGTCTTTTTTTTTTACTTTGACTTTTGACAAACTAAAATGTAAAAATAAACTAGAACAACGCATAGGATTTTTATCTATGGAATCGATGTATTCCCGAAGTAGCATTGCGGTTTGCAGCTTATAAACATATTGCGTCTTACCATAGAACGTGACATAAAGTTATTCCGGAGTGTAAACTGTCAAAGGTTATTCTTGATTTATTCGGTGGAATAACTTTATGTCACGTTCTATGGTAAGCCGCATTAAATTTTACAGATAGCGTCAGCAACGTACAAAAGAATTCGAGATGTTGTGGAACACAGTGACATCACGCCGCAGACGAAGATGATGATGATAGTTGCCGCGCATTTAAAAGTAGGTGCATTTTAAAGTTCGTTTTGCTTTGGATCTGCGTTATGAAGTTTTAGTTCTGGAATCTTACGAGCCATAGTACCTAAGGAGTAAATGCTGAGACGTCTTTACCGAGACGCATTTTCTGACGTCATCAGTATTTTTTGTATAGAAAAATTACTGCGGCGCGTACGGTGCGGACACATATCAGCTTTAAAATTTTATTTTAATTGATGATTAATCAATAAAAATGTTTTTAAGGCTACGTGGGAAGTTCCATTTGATATGAAGCTCACAAAAATCAGAAAGTTTTATCACCTAAGCAACAAAGTATCTGAGATACCTATGATGGTACAGGAGGACTCCTACCAGATTTATGAAATTAGAGAATACAAGGTATGTGAATACCAGTCATTACACTCTCTCATATCATAAACATATCTCACATCACACTTAAAATAAAGCTGAAAGTTTGTGAGTTGGTTTAGATGTTTGTGTTTCAATCACGCCTGAACCAGTGAACCGATTCGGATGAAACTTGAAATAGGCGTAGACAGTGACTGTACCACACGGGCGAAGTCACGCGCAGAAGCTAGTACTAAATATATTTCTAACCTCTCTTAGCCATCCAGATATTTTTTTTATCCTGGTTATAAAATATTATTTACTCTTTTAAATAATCATGCTCTTCACTAAAATTGCCGCGCCTGGTCCTTCCAAACTTCCAAGGCCTTCTAGAACTGTTTTTGGACCGATAACTGTTCTTCCAGATCCTCACAACAAGACTTCGAAGTTCAGGAGCCTCATTGACCCTGGTGGTGCCAGGTCTGACCAGGGGGCTGCCTGGCTTCCTCGCCCAACTGAAGAGTAACCCCAACCTGATAAAGGAGGCTAGAGCTAAGATGACGATACAGCAGAGAAAGCTGGTGTTACCGAGGATGAAGATCAAAAGTTTTCTGGATTTGACGGAGAGCTTTAGAAATGTAAGGAGCTATGTTTCTGAGACGAATTTATGTAAGAGACAAAAATGGAGGAGTGGAAAACCTTGCTCTACCACAGGTTTCAGTCACACTGGTGCTACTGAGGAGAAAATTTAAAACGCCTTGGGATGGGATTTCCAAGATTTTAAGACGATCATTCATTTCTATATAGTTCAGCAAACAATAGATTTTATGAAATTTTCAGAGCACATTAAGTGAAATCCTGAACAGCAACTCGTCAGGCCTGAACGGTATGCTTAAAGAAGAGTTCAGGAGTAGCAGCAATATGTACGTCAGTAAAATTAAGCAGAAACTCTTCATAGAAGTGGACGAGTTTGGTGTTTCCAGGCAACCTATGAGTGGTGAGTCCCAATTACAGACTTCTCTTAACTCAAATGGCTACAAAGAAAAAAAACAAAAAGATAAACATAATAAGGTTCGCTTAATTGACTATGTAATGGGCTTTAAAGTGACTCGTGTCCATTTACTGATCAGTGATCAGTCTCAGTCGAAAAATGGAAGAGACAGTAACGAGTTATCCATTGGTTGCCCACGGCGCTGTTACTTCTTGCTGACCTTTCTCAGAGAGGAATCAAGCCCTTAGACGGAGTTTACTTTTATATTTTTGCCTGAATTTCTATTTTCAAACATTGTTTACAGCCGATGACCAGTACTCCATGGGAGGGCGTCCTATGCCACCAGTAAGCGCCCGCGAGTTCACAGCCGATAGACCGTTCTACTTCATCTTCGACTTACAGGAGTTTATCCCCAGCAAGGAGAAGCTTACTATCGCTTTTCATCAGCTGTTTGCTGGTGTATATTATGGGCCTGAATAAATAAACATTGTTACGCGGTATACTTCTTTCAATTCAAAATGCAAATTTTAGATAGTTCAAATAAGTCCAGCTAATAGTGTTGAAGAATAAATAAATAAATAAATAATAGATTGCATCAGTAATAGAGAAGAACTGTATGTAATACTTCTTCATGATGAAGAAAACTTTTTCAGCTAAGGCCTTTGTAGCCTTGCCCTAGCTTTGGCACAGGAGGCGTCTGCTGTGTTTTTAATGTCACAAATATCGCCCCATCATTTTAGGTTTACCGCTTCGGTGATCAATGACGGCGAGAAACGACTAAGCCCCAAGCGCTGCAAGAAAGAACTGCCATGAACATCCAAATTGTTTCCAAAAATACATTGTCTGGACCCTCACATCCAGCCAATTAAGTTTAAAATTTCATTGCAATGACACGAGGTAATTGGTCAGTAACTAGTTTTTATTTCAACCCCTTTGTCAACCCTCGCAGGGGTCGTATTTGCATTCATTTCGGACACGTGGTATACACGTGACTTGTTAGTTGGCTATTATTGGACAATTTTGTGTGATAATTTGACATTCTCAGACTAATAATGTAGGAGGGACTTTGTTTCGTGAGGGTAACGAAACTTTTGTTACATCAGCTTATTGACAAAATGTGATAGAAAAAATCTCGTTTTATTTTGGCTCGAGTTGTATTTTTTATAATTACGTAAAAATCATTTTAATCGTAACTTTTCAATACGGTCAGTGATATCATCATCATTTCAGCCATCTAGCGTTCACTGCTGAACATAGGCCTCCCCCATCGATTTCCACAGTGATCGGTCTTGTGCAGCCTGCACCCAACGGCTCCCAGCAACCTTTACCAGATCGTCTTTCCATCTAGTGGAGGCCCGTCCACTACTGCGATTTCCAGTACGTGGCCTCCACTCGAGAACTTTACTGCCCCAACAGCCGTCAGTTATGAGCTATGTGCCCCGCCTACTGCCACTTCAATTTGCTGATCAGTGACTTTAGTGCGTCTACGGATCCTTCATTTCTGATTCGATCTCGTAGAGAGACACCAAGCATAGCCCTTTCCATAGCTCGTTGAGCAACCTTGAGCCTTTTTGTGAGGCCCATAGTGAGGGTCATTGATATAAGTTGTTGAATATTGGAGATTTTGAAGCTTCATTTTCATCATGATTTGTGGGAAAATAGTGTTTTTTTATACTCCACTAAACCAACACGATAAAGACATAATAATATTGTACCACTTGTGAACCCATTATTGTGTTTGATATCCACATTAACATCTATACGTTATACTAACATTGCCATCATAAAATGGATTGCCCCTGTTGCCACTTCATATGCATGAATACGCCTTATGATTATTCAAACCTAGTAAAATAACAATCTAGTGTAGTTATAAGCTTGAGTGTCGACGTTTTACTATGGCTGTGTGTTCTATGTAAACGCTTGGATTTAGGCTTTGGATGCCGCGGATAAAGGTGACAATAACTGCTATAAAATGAGTAATTTTAGGCTCATATTAAATACTAGCTGAACTCTTACACTTAACGGGACGCTGTAGTGCCTGGGACATTGTTTGAGATGGAATAAGCTTGCCCAGAACCTAAACCATCCTCTCGGCTTTGTCCACAGGAAACACGACGTCAATACGTGTGGAGCTGACTAAGCTGCGGATTTCCTTACGATGTTTTCCTTCACCGTTAAGAGCTCGTTTTATAGTGCATATAAATTTTACGAAACGAAATAAACCATTGATGCACGGCCGGGATTCGAACCCATGACCTTCGGATTGAAAGCCGAGGCACAATCCCATAAGGCTAACACGGTTCTCACCAGTACAGTTTAGTCTCTAATTAATAATCTCTACTTGACTTTTAAATTCATCAATATCATCATTTTTGTATTTCATTCAAACGCAAAATGAATGCACTTTAACGCAGGAAGTGTAATGCGAGTATAAAGGGAAATAATATTTTAAGAATTTCGTTTTGTGTGATGGTGTTAAAGATTGAGGGTACAAGAGCACGAGGATGGAGAGGGGCCCATGAGATGGACGGATCAAGTCAAGGAAGCGCTGGACAGACCCTTAAATGAGTGCACCAGAAAGACCACCATCCGAGACGAATGGCGCAGAATTGTGAAGCGAGCCACACAACTCCAGACGACCACGACCACTCTGTCAAGAGAGAAATGACCGAGAAGAAGAAGATGGTGTTAACTATTTCTATTATTATCATTAGCATTATCCAATAAGTTTCGGCAAGGAGACAATTTCCACGATTTCCATAAACTTTATAACCTGTACCCTACCTACATGTCAATCTAAATTTACCTTCAAAATTAACAACAAGCTTCCAGTAAATCTTTACTTGTTAATAAATCAATGACAAGTTTCGGCTGATCTCCGACTATCCGACAGGTGACATCCCGGGGGACTCAATTAGTCGGCCCGAGTCCGGGACGGGCTGCCGGGGCGACTCCGGGACTGTCGAGCCCGCTGCTGGCTCCCTACGTCACTATTACTGATAACTTAAAGTGTAATTTACATTTTTATCGCCATCATACCGCAGTCCCTCGGTTATTCACTTTTCTATACTTTACTTATATATTTTAAAGAGGAAATATTTGTTTGTTTGCATGTTTGTTTGTTTGAAATGAATAGGCTCCGAAACTACTGGACCGATTTGAAAAATTATTGCACCAATAGAATCCCACATTATCCCCGATGAACATATATTTTATCCCGGGGAAGTGATGTTTTCCCGAGGGATCACGGGTAACACCGCGGCGGACAGCTAGTCCATGATAAAAGTAAATGAAAATCAGGTAGCCTATACTAAAAGTGATGTTTAATTGATTCTACCCCTGTTTCTTTGCGACCAATACCGTGAAATAGGGCAAAATAAAGTCAAACTCCAGTGGGAAGCCACAAAAGAGAGGCTCGTCAAAGTAAATTAAAGTAGTGAAGTACAGAGCAAGTGATGACCACCATGAAGGTCAGCAAGTGAAACTTCAGAATCCGCAATGTATTTTTAATCTGTGGTAGAGTGGGTGACGCTACTTTCTCGAAAAGGATTGAGAGGACTGAGTTGGGTTGGGTATTGGTAATTGGTCTGGTCGAGACGTTTCCAATGAGGTGTATTGATGGTGAAAGGTAAGGAGTAATTACAAGCACAGAAATGGAAAAAAATATATTTTCTCGTATCTTTGTTGCTTTTAGTTCGAGTTGGGTCAATGACCTCGTAGGCATGAAAGAGATTTGTGGTCTCCGTAGGTGTGGTGGAAGCGAGAGAAGAGAGTATAACCTGTTCTACTTATACCTGTTTTACTTACCATAGACTTTTGTTTCTTTTTTGTTCGTTTGGTAAATGTATGTCTATGTGTGTTGCCATATAAAGATCTTCTATTCTATTCTATTATGTCTAATTGATTGAACTTGAGTGTAGAATGGTTCTTTAGACCTTTGTTATAATTTTTGTAATGAAAAAAAAGTTTTTTGATAAATAAATCCTAATATCCTAATCCTATCCTAATCCTTCAAATCCTTATACCTAATATAATAAAATCTGAAAGTTTGTGAGTATGTTTGGATGTTTGTATGTTTGTGTATCAATCACGCCTTTTAATCCAGTGAACCGATTTGGATGAAACTTGGAATAGCATATAGGCTATTCAAAATGTTGGTACCACGCGGGCGAAGCCGCGCGCAGAAGCTAGTAAATAAATAATGCTGGAATTTTCACACAGCATCATCTAGCCCCAAAGTAAGAGAGCTTGTGTTATGGGTACTACATGACTGATATACCTACTACATAAAAAAACAATTCATATTTTTTTATATTAAATTGGATGGACATACGAGTAGAGGTAGGCCGAAGAAGAGATGGATGGATTGTGTGAAAGATGATATGAGTAAGGAGTGAGTGCTGAGATGACGGCTGATAGAGGGAAATGGAAGAGGAATACATGTTGTGCCCCCACATAGAGTGGGACAAGGGCAGGAAGATGATGATTAAACTTTTTAAACTTTCGTACCTATTTTTATTATTTCTTTGTTAAAATAGGTACGTGATAAATACCCGGTTTAAAAATATTAATTATGAAGATGATGATGTCTTGTAAGTATTCAAAAACGAAACTTTTTCTTTTTCTATATCATAAAACTGTCAGTTTAAAATTCGAATTCCCACAATTCGAAATTCAAGCACAACAGTCTCCTAAAGCATAGACAGTAGGTACAGTTAGACCGGTAGGCCTGTAAGCTCGACATTAATTGTGCCAACGTACCGGCACCAACGTACACTACCAACCGCACCTATATCAGTGTACGGTGCGCAGAAAAATCGTGTGCCGCGCGCTCACTGACAGCGGGTCATTTGTTAATTCGCTGAAATATGGCGTCGGACGACGGCTATTCATTATAAGGCCGGCTCGTTTGTGCCACGTGTGGACCGTTTGCAACGCAGGTGTATGGAAATTTTGAATTGTTTTAAATGTTTGTTGAAGCCATGCAGAATCGGTTGTACCTATAATGAGCAATGGTGGTCAATGGAAGCGATCAGGTTTAAAACTCTTTGATTCACATCAAAGAGTTTTTCTGACTTAAAATTAAAACAGTGACTTAAAGTATCCGTAATTTAGAGCAAAATAACTAGCGAAATTGGTAAATAAAATGCGATTATTGTCTTGAAAAATTATGTATTGAGGTGCTTTAATGTGTTTTATAAAAAACAATTTTCTGAGACATTTTTTAATTACAAACCCACATCAATACAGAAAAAGTACATTCATGTTTTATGTATGTATTTTCATTTCGTTATTTTTCTTAATAAAAACTTCATCACACCAGTTTTCTACTTAAGTAGTCTCTATTGTAGTCATCGTGTATTTTATTCATTTTGCGCACCGTACAAAAGTCGACCTTAATGTTAATATCACGATATGCTGACTGTACTTGCAGCTAGTGCATTTACTTGCGTATTGACTATGAAGCCTTCACGATATATACATCTCTGTCTCACCTGCATGTTTGGTATATCGCCGTCTCTTTCTAATGTAGTTG
This sequence comes from Epirrhoe alternata, assembly GCA_963565295.1. Lineage (NCBI taxonomy): Eukaryota > Metazoa > Arthropoda > Insecta > Lepidoptera > Geometridae > Epirrhoe > Epirrhoe alternata. Next base: position 613,080 of record OY751381.1, on the reverse strand, counting down.
AGTAAAGGCCTATATCACACGGACTTGATATTAAATTGTTAAAACAATGTGAGGAATGGGAACTTTATGAGCAGGAATATTTTTCATGTTTGGGGTTGATGAAAAATTATGTTGGAAAAATGATGGGCACCCAATATTATAATAATATGTTTAATAAAGTTATAAAAAATCATTCATAATAATACCAATTCAGGAAGTATATTTATAGTGACTATCAAAATAATCTCTGACACTTTAAAACCCAGATAAACAATAAAAAAAATAGTGGCACTCCAGGAGTGCCGACAGAAGTGAAAACTTGTATTTTTTGAATCGTCACGAAATATTTTTTGATCGTCAACGGGCGCGTGGCGGGAAACGCCATGATAAAGGTTCTTTATCGAGTATAGTTACGGAGTTCAAAACTAGATGACGGTGGTGTCAGTACTAACACTGTCAATAATAATCTGAGTTCAATAGATTTTTCCCAGAAATGCCCAACGCGCCTACAGAAGTTTTCACTTCAAAATTAAGGAAGAATTTTTTCTTTGAAGTTTTGTTTAACTTTCATTTACGTTTACAAACATTAGTCCAGCCGCGGGATAACTTCCTTTTCCCGGGATAAAATATAGCCTATGTTCATCAGGGATAATGTAGAATTCTAATGGTGAAAGAATTTCTCATATAGGTCCAAACAAACAAACAAACAAATCTTTCCTGTTTATAATATTAGTTAGATAAAAAGTGTTCATATTTTTTTTGTACGATGTATTAATAATAATGAGGTTATTTCATACAGCACCACCTAGTTTCAAACAGAGTGAACTAGATTTTAAAATTTGTATCATGATAGAAAGGTGAGTCAAAGAAAAGATCTTTATGTACCTGCACTGATAAATTGAATTGTCTAACTCGGTCTAACTAATTCGTCCCTTGGGTCATTGCTTATTCTCGACATACCATACTACATACTCGTACTAACATAATAATGCACGTGTGCATGTTAACAATAGTAAAAGTGTATTCCTTGTAAAAAGTTGAAAAAGATTCGTGGGGCTTTTATTTACAGTGGGACAATGGTAAAATATGAAAACAAGAATGATATTGGAATTCAGGGACAGTTGGATATTAAAAAAAAACGTAAACAGGGTCACGACTGTATCCCCAAGGCGCGGTAGACATTCTCTCAGATCTTTATATTCCAGATCCTTTGAAGATGTCTAAGGGGGTAGTCAGAGGCATGTACAAATACATATTTGATACATGCCCACATCTTGCAGAAGTTAGTATTCCATACGTGACAGGTTGCAAGCCCATAAAAAAATGTAGGAATGTGCAAAATTAGACACTTTCAAATTGTCCTCTATTGTGAATGACATTTTGTCACGATTTTCAGCGATTGTCTTTTTTCATCAAAATTATGACTTATTTACATGAATATAGCGCGAGGAAACCAGTAAGTAGGTATAATGGAGTAAAATGTAATAAGTGGAGATTATGTTAGCAATCTCCACATGGAAATCCTTTGGCAAAATGTAGGAATGTGCAAAATTAGACACTTTCAAATTGTCCTCTATTGTGAATGACATTTTGTCACGATTTTCAGCGATTGTCTTTTTTCATCAAAATTATGACTTATTTACATGCTACTGCTCCATCTGGGTCACACCGTTTTAAAAGTGACATATTTGACAGAAAATAATTATATGGATCTAATGTCAAATATGTCAATTTTTAACGCGTTAAGATGCAGGTGGAGCAGTAGCTAGCACTTATTAGCTTATTTAGCTGCATCAAAGGAATTCAATATAAATAAATAAATAATGCCGGTCATTTCTAGTCTAAGAATGTGTGTACAAATGGATCTCGTGTCTGCAATAAAGATTTATTATTATTATTATTATTATTATTTCACACAGCATCATCTAGCCCTAAACTAAGCAAAATTTCTAAATACTGTTATTTCTAAGCCATAGCTTCACACGCAGTGAGTTCTACGTACAGTGAGCAGAAACTGTTAAATCGGCATTAATTAAATGGATTGCTTCCGCCGTGTCTGCATAGTTGACCGTTTGTCTTCGACCACCTTGCCACGTTTGTTCTATGCTGTCTACGAAAGTCTACGAAATTGTTTTCGTAGACGCTCGTGTCTACGGCGTAGAGGTGATCTTTGTACAAGACTAAAACAGTAGCGTCCAAACACGACACCAAGTTCAAGTTACAATCATTGCAAATAACATGTTTTGCTATTTATTTATTCTGTGACAGTATTAAAATCGGCCAAGTGTTATTTTGTTGTTATAGCGGCAACAGAAATATATCCTATAAATATTATAAAGGCGAAAGTTTGTAAGTATGGATGTATGGATGTATGGATGTTTGTTACTCTTTCACGCAAAAACGGCTGGACCGATTTGGTTGAAATTTGGTATGTAGATAGGTGATACCCTGGATTAACACATAGGCTACTTTTTATCCCGATATTCCCGCGGGAACGGGACTTACGCGGGTGAAACCGCGGGGCGCAGCTAGTCATAAATAAATAAAAATAAAATAAATAAATAATGCTGGACATTTCACACAGCATCATCTAGCCCCAAACAAAGCAAAGCTTGTACTATGGGAACCAGATAACTGATATACTACTTATATACTTTTTGTTTGTAAATACATACTTATTATACATAGAAACACCCAGACCCGATATAAATATTTGCAGATCATACAAACATTTATACCGCGGCGGGGATCGAACCCGCAACCTTTTTCGTCATAAGCGGGCTTTCACCCACTGCGCCACAGAGGTCGTCAAACCATCTGTGAATATTTTAACTGTCTATCACGGTTCATGAGATACAGCCTGGTGACAGACGGACAGACAGACGGACGAACAGCGGAGTCTTAAGCGGCTGTTACACAAGGAGAGTTTCTCGCATGCGAGCGGCGATTTCTTCTAGGCAATAATGGTCGCCTAGTGTAAACAAATGCTTCGAGGCTCGCCTCTCGAATACGATTCTCGCTATCTAAGCTTTCTACTAAAAGTAGTCTTTTTTACGAGTTTCTGTTAAAATGTAAACAGCCGCAGGCGAGACTCGAATGGCGAGTTTTGCCGAGGGATAATCGCATACGATTTTTCGCCACTCGCGTGCGAGAAACTCTTCTTGTCTAACAGCCGCTTTAGTAATCGGGTCCTAGAACCCTAAAAACAATACCAATTTAAACACAATTTATCTCTTACTTTTAAAATAAGGCATAATTTCTACATTACACTGTCTATACAATTTTAATTCTATACAATTATAGTTCTTATTTCAATGTCGATAAGGTTTAGTTTTGTTTGTTATGTCACAGTGCAACATCACGCAGTGTGTCAACTAGTTAGCGGCCGCAAACAGAATATGAGCCGGTATCGCAATCAGCAACATTTTGTTTGATGTGCTACATCTCGTTAGCCGGTGTTTGTTTGAAGTGAGCAAAGTTACATTTTAAATTATTTTTGAAAGAATTTATACACTTTATTAATTAGGCATCAGAGGAAGTCATGTCCAACATTTTTAACGTTTACGTCTCAAGATAAGTAGCAAAGTTTATTGAACACTGCTGTCCGTCGCAGGTTTACCCGCGTTCCCTCGGGAAAACAGCACTTTCCCGGGATAAAATATAGCCTATGTTCATCAGGGATAAAATAGGATTCTAATGGTGAAAGAATTATTCAAATCGGTCCAGTAGTTTCGGAGCCTAATTCAATTCAAACAAACAAACAAACCTATCTTTCCTCTTTATAATAATTATTAGTGTAGCGAAGCGCTCGTGGTCGTGCTTGCTTAGTCGTTTTTGATAGATCGTCGAAGTTAAGCAACGTTCGAAACGGTCTGTAAGTGGATGGGTGACCGCCAGTGGCATTTTCATCTGAGCGCTTCCGTGCTTCGGAGGGCATGTTAAATTGTCGGTCCCGGCTATTTAAGTCGTTAAGCCATGACGGAGGCCTTAAGGCGGCCTAAAAACTCCGTCACCAGAGTTGGCCACTGACTCATACGAACTTACTTACTTTAGTGTAGACAATGCAAAGGCTTACTACGTTTTAAATGCAGAGCGGTATCATTGCTACAAAATGAAGCCAGATATGTAAATAATGCTGGACTTTTTCACACAGCATCATCTAGCCCTAAAGTAAGCAGAGCTTGTGTTATAGGTACTAAGATGACTGATATACTACTTATATACTTTTCGTTTGTAAATACATAGAAACATGTTATACATAGAAACACCCAGACCCGAGATAAATATTTGCAGATTATACAAACATTTATCCCGTGGCGGGGATCGAACCCGCAACCTTCTGCGTCCCAAGCGGGCTTTCACCCACTGCGCCACAGAGGTCGTCAATCGTAGATAAATGTCGTCAATGAACGTGCCTCTGATTACACCTTCAAAATCACAGGATCATAATAAACTTGATTTTATAGAATGTATACCGTGGCTTGGCGACGTAATCTCACTTCGATACGATCATTTTCCCATTCTCCAAGTACCAATTGACGATTAATTTATTCCGGCACAAAATGAATGACCAGAATCGATTAAAAGTGTAAAAACAATTTGTAAAACTGTTGGAATGAACAACTCAATCGCGGCCGTGTGCGGAACCGTTACGTGTGCGAAATGCTGAAAACAAGCTCATGTAAAGCATCGCACTCACTGGCGACTGTTTAAAACAGGCCTTTAGGTACATCTTTTGTTAGTGATTTAGTGTTATAATTAGGAATTAATAAAGTAGATAATTTAGCCATTCAACAAAAATCTAAATAATAATTGCTAGATTACAATGATTACAATACTGTTTTGTTTTGATTTGAGATAGGAAGAGGTCAATGTCATGTTCTTTTCTTACGGCTGCAATGTGAAAAATATGGGACCGAAAATAATTTGTTACGTGTATCATAACTTTATAAAACTAACAGTGATTTTTGGTACAATAGAAATAATGGTTAGTGTTCCTTTTCGGTTGAATATTATTGGCAAGTAGCGGAAATAGGAGGTAGAGGCGAAAGAAAGATGGCGAATGCAGCGGGCAGAGAGAGATTCAGTCGGCATGCGGTTTTTGGTGAAGGAGAAATGAGCAAGTTAAGTAAAAACATATGTTGTAGAATGGTAGAAAGCTTAGTAGGCTGTTTCTATTTTGTGATTATAGCATTGAAAGTGTTATTAGTAGTGTAAAAGAAGTATTGTTCATTGTAATTGGGTTCCGTGCGTAGTTATGTAATTATAATTATTTAAAGTGCATTGTCTTCTTAGAATATGATATCTGTTTCAAAATAACAGGTGAGAGAATTAGATTGATGTTGAGGTTAAAGTAAAATACTGATAAAATAAGGCATTGTTTATAATTAAAGCAATTGGTTACTAAGTTAAGTAAGATTTAAGATGGATCACCAAAGAAAAGCTAGGCCCCAGACCGTGTTTGTTGCCCTGGTTCTTCACGGTATTGGTCGCGAAGGAACAGGAGTAAAATCACCTAGTTTTAAGACGATTCAAAGTGATCCCAGCAGTCCAACTGAATTCTTAATAAAAATTATATGAAGTGATGGTGCTTGTTTCTTGTATCCTTCCTCATACATAGTTTTAACAGTTTCAGAAGGTGGGATTCCTAATCATGCCCAAACGTGTACGAGAACCTGACCGAAGTCATCGAGACGATGCTGATAGACCTGTAAAGAAGCGATGGTGAAGTGGTACCGATCACTATGCAAATAAGTCGTGCTACTCATTCCACGGTGAGGAAGTATAGCTCGGGCAACGGTGTGGTACAATCGGTGGCAGTCACACTATATACCGTGGCAGCAAGCAACAGCTGTAGCGGCTTTGTTTAGATCTTGATACAAGGTTGCTGACGAACCCGAATGGACGATTATCCGGTGAGCGTATTATGTACTTTTCATTTTGATTCAAGTGTTGAATTTAGAAAATTGGTTATATCGCGATACAATATATGACATCTAGGTAAATTCAGCTGGAAGCTAGAATATCTAAAGCGTTAGACAGAAAATACTTTCGATTCTCAGGAAATTTCAAATCTGTGTTCATGTTTACAGTATCGAATAATTAATAGTGAGGTAGACTATAATTTATTCTCATTTCACTGGACGAGGTTAATGACCTAGGCTATTCCGTAATGAGATTGGTTCTAATAATTTGAATGTTGGTGTGACAGTAAGCTAAACCTCACTTGTCAATCATAAAACCGGTTTATTGTTTTATCTTGATTCGGAATAAAAATTAAGGGATCTACCCACATTTAGAGAAACTGTTGGGCAGAGATTGGAATAAGTTGTTTTCACATTAATAGGTAAACGTGATTATTTCTTGTTAGGTACAGTGACAGGTAGTCAGATTCCCAGACCTAAAGACCTGCACCAGTAAAAGCGCGTACCTACACTTTTTCAGAGTTCGTCGATACAAACTTTGGTTGATTCGACTAGGTTCACAACAACGAGAAATAGTGCGTAAATTTATCAGTTTTAGTGCTTATAAAATATGATTTGCTAATTCCAAGTCAGTTAAGTTAGTCCTGTTCGCTAGTCTTTGTAAGTGAATAAACGTGATGGTTTAGATTGAATGGTAATAGAACCTAATAGTTCTCTCGTGAAGGGAGACGTATATGAAGAGGTCATCTAAGCGATCTAAATACAGAGTTAGATTTGGTTGTAGTGATAGATAGATAGTGAGGGTAACCTCTTGCTAATAAAACAGTAAGGACATAGTCAGGGGTCGCGCTGCACGCACCGGTCTGTTATCGTAACTGCAACTCAGTAGAGAGTTGTTCAGGGCGCGATGGACAGCTAGGCTGTGGTGGTGACCTGGGTCTTAAAGGCGTACTGTATAATGTTGTGTGTTGGTGGTCATGACCTGCAAGTCACAGACTCTAGATGAAGGGAAGGTCTCATTAAGAGAGGTAATGAGAGCCATTTGAGGGTTGTAGTCGTATGTGATCTAATTAAGTATGGTTAATACTACAATCTGCTTTGACGCTTACTTTTCGTAGTTGAGTTGTTAGATGGTTGTTCTTTACATTCCGGTTAGATACATTGAAGTTTGTTTTTCTTAGTGTATATTATAATTTTATGAGAAACGCTAGATCGGTATCAGTGTCCACACGTGTAGTACTCGCTATTTAAGGTAGGTACTTAGGTGTTTATTTTTTTTGCGAGTACCTAAAGATTTTCGATATTTTTGTGACTGATGTGACTGATGTGAATGATGTCAGAGTATGAAATGATGTTAATGAAGTTAATGATGAAATGAATTCAAAGATAAAGATAAAGATAAAGATAAAGATAAAGATAAAGATAAAGATAAAGATAAAGATAAAGATAAAGATAAAGATAAAGATAAAGATTAAGATAAAGATAAAGATAAAGATAAAGATAAAGATAAAGATAAAGATAAAGATAAAGATAAAGATAAAGATAAAGATAAAGATAAAGATAAAGATAAAGATAAAGATAAAGATAAAGATAAAGATAAAGATAAAGATAAAGATAAAGATAAAGATAAAGATAAAGATAAAGATAAAGATAAAGATAAAGATAAAGATAAAGATAAAGATAAAGATAAAGATAAAGATAAAGATAAAGATAAAGATAAAGATAAAGATAAAGATAAAGATAAAGATAAAGATAAAGATAAAGATAAAGATAAAGATAAAGATAAAGATAAAGATAAAGATAAAGATAAAGATAAAGATAAAGATAAAGATAAAGATAAAGATAAAGATAAAGATAAAGATAAAGATAAAGATAAAGATAAAGATAAAGATAAAGATAAAGATAAAGATAAAGATAAAGATAAAGATAAAGATAAAGATAAAGATAAAGATAAAGATAAAGATAAAGATAAAGATAAAGATAAAGATAAAGATAAAGATAAAGATAAAGATAAAGATAAAGATAAAGATAAAGATAAAGATAAAGATAAAGATAAAGATAAAGATAAAGATAAAGATAAAGATAAAGATAAAGATAAAGATAAAGATAAAGATAAAGATAAAGATAAAGATAAAGATAAAGATAAAGATAAAGATAAAGATAAAGATAAAGATAAAGATAAAGATAAAGATAAAGATAAAGATAAAGATAAAGATAAAGATAAAGATAAAGATAAAGATAAAGATAAAGATAAAGATAAAGATAAAGATAAAGATAAAGATAAAGATAAAGATAAAGATAAAGATAAAGATAAAGATAAAGATAAAGATAAAGATAAAGATAAAGATAAAGATAAAGATAAAGATAAAGATAAAGATAAAGATAAAGATAAAGATAAAGATAAAGATAAAGATAAAGATAAAGATAAAGATAAAGATAAAGATAAAGATAAAGATAAAGATAAAGATAAAGATAAAGATAAAGATAAAGATAAAGATAAAGATAAAGATAAAGATAAAGATAAAGATAAAGATAAAGATAAAGATAAAGATAAAGATAAAGATAAAGATAAAGATAAAGATAAAGATAAAGATAAAGATAAAGATAAAGATAAAGATAAAGATAAAGATAAAGATAAAGATAAAGATAAAGATAAAGATAAAGATAAAGATAAAGATAAAGATAAAGATAAAGATAAAGATAAAGATAAAGATAAAGATAAAGATAAAGATAAAGATAAAGATAAAGATAAAGATAAAGATAAAGATAAAGATAAAGATAAAGATAAAGATAAAGATAAAGATAAAGATAAAGATAAAGATAAAGATAAAGATAAAGATAAAGATAAAGATAAAGATAAAGATAAAGATAAAGATAAAGATAAAGATAAAGATAAAGATAAAGATAAAGATAAAGATAAAGGTAGAGACATAAAGGTAGAGACATAAAGGTAGAGACATAAAGGTAGAGACATAAAGGTAGAGACATAAAGGTAGAGACATAAAGGTAGAGACATAAAGGTAGAGACATAAAGGTAGAGACATAAAGGTAGAGACATAAAGGTAGAGACATAAAGGTAGAGACATAAAGGTAGAGACATAAAGGTAGAGACATAAAGGTAGAGACATAAAGGTAGAGACATAAAGGTAGAGACATAAAGGTAGAGACATAAAGGTAGAGACATAAAGGTAGAGACATAAAGGTAGAGACATAAAGGTAGAGACATAAAGGTAGAGACATAAAGGTAGAGACATAAAGGTAGAGACATAAAGGTAGAGACATAAAGGTAGAGACATAAAGGTAGAGACATAAAGGTAGAGACATAAAGGTAGAGACATAAAGGTAGAGACATAAAGGTAGAGACATAAAGGTAGAGACATAAAGGTAGAGACATAAAGGTAGAGACATAAAGGTAGAGACATAAAGGTAGAGATATAAAGGTAGAGATACAGATAATGTAGAGATGAGGGTCGAGATGAGGGTCGAGATGATATAAGGATGATATAAGGATGATATAAGGATGATAGAAGGATGATATAAGGATGATATAAGGATGATATAAGGATGATATAAGGATGATATAAGGATGATATAAGGATGATATAAGGATGATATAAGGATGATATAAGGATGATATAAGGATGATATAAGGATGATAGAAGGATGATAGAAGGATGATAGAAGGATGATAGAAGGATGATAGAAGGATGATATAAGGATGATATAAGGATGATATAAGGATGATATAAGGATGATATAAGGATGATATAAGCATGATATAAGCATGATATAAGGATGATATAAGGATGATATAAGGATGATATAAGGATGATATAAGGATGATATAAGGATGATATAAGGATGATATAAGGATGATATAAGGATGATATAAGGATGATATAAGGATGATATAAGGATGATAAAAGATGATAAATAAGATCCAGGAATGCGCGTGAGCAATTCCGGTTAAAATTTAAAGTAGCTAATGTGACCACTGTTGTGATTGACAAAGAAAATTTACGTTCATAGATAGAGTTCAGTAACTGGTAATAAAGACCTTATCGGTGATAAAGGTATTATTTATTACATAAAGGTTTTGCTGTATTGCAAACTAATCGTATCAGACGATGTATGTTGAGTACTCACTCAGGTCTGGTTCTAAGTTTGAACCTAGGTTGAGACAGAATTACCCGAACGGAAACGGTGCTGTTATGTAGTTTTGATTGGTTTAGTTACTTCATGAACACATGAGGATGTAAATAAAATAAATAATAGTATTATGGATATAAAAAGTATAAGTAATATAAAACTGTGGAATCAGATTCCTTAGGAAATTTGATGATAATGATATTAGTTCTGTGGAGTCCTAGGGGTCCTACGGAAGAGCTCATTGCGTTGCTAGAAGGGTATGTTAAGCATTTAGACAAATACATACGCGAGAAAAGGGCCGTCCGACTGGACGATGAAAGATGCAGTTTAAAAAAACAAAAATTATGAAAATAATGAAGGGCCGTCTGCCTGGACGATGAAATAAACAATTTTGTAAAAATGATAAAAATAAATAAGGGCCGTCTGACTGGACGATGAAATAAACAGTTTGCTAAATGATAAAAATAAATAAGGGCCGTCTGCCTGGACGATGAAATAAACAATTTGGTAAAAATGATAAGATAATCAAGGGCCGTCTGACGGGACGATGAAATAAACAGTTTTCTAAACGACAAAAATAATTAAGGGCCGTCTGACTGGACGATGGAATAAACAGTTTGTTAAACGATGAATATAAAATATAAGGCCGTTTGATTGGAAGATGAAATAAACAGTTTGCTAAAGGATGAAAATAAATATGGGTCGTCCAAAAAGACGATGAGATACCTACTTAGAGTAGGTATAGGTGTGAGGAAATAGACTAGGTATATTATATTATACCCAGTCTAGGTAAAATCATATTCCTAAGGGTCTTTCTTTAAGCCTACTGAAAACTTGGTTGAAATGAAAACTGAATGATGAAAAGTTAATTATATTGGGATAGATAGATAGATACACTATGAAATACTTCTTGTGATGGCAAAAGAAAACAAAAAAATGGTTACGACAGTTAAAAGTGCAAAATAAAAGTATACTTATTTGACTATTAAGATTTTAATTTTCTTTTTCAGGTGATAACACAGGATTTATCACAGAAGCCACCTTTAAAATAAAACAACACGTATTATTAACACGTATACATAAATGGCTATTAAGGTGTACTTAATTATAGGAATATAATTAATTTAGAGTAAGTACCTATGTTTAATGGTAGTTAAAATGTTAATCGATCTTAATTTGCGTGGTATCAAATTATGTCAGGATGGACGAACTGTTATAATTAGGAATTAATAAAGTAGATAATTTAGCCATTCAACAAAAATCTAAATAATAATTGCTAGATTACAATGATTACAATACTGTTTTGTTTTGATTTGAGATAGGAAGAGGTCAATGTCATGTTCTTTTCTTACGGCTGCAATGTGAAAAATATGGGACCGAAAATAATTTGTTACGTGTATCATAACTTTATAAAACTAACAGTGATTTTTGGTACAATAGAAATAATGGTTAGTGTTCCTTTTCGGTTGAATATTATTGGCAAGTAGCGGAAATAGGAGGTAGAGGCGAAAGAAAGATGGCGAATGCAGCGGGCAGAGAGAGATTCAGTCGGCATGCGGTTTTTGGTGAAGGAGAAATGAGCAAGTTAAGTAAAAACATATGTTGTAGAATGGTAGAAAGCTTAGTAGGCTGTTTCTATTTTGTGATTATAGCATTGAAAGTGTTATTAGTAGTGTAAAAGAAGTATTGTTCATTGTAATTGGGTTCCGTGCGTAGTTATGTAATTATAATTATTTAAAGTGCATTGTCTTCTTAGAATATGATATCTGTTTCAAAATAACAGGTGAGAGAATTAGATTGATGTTGAGGTTAAAGTAAAATACTGATAAAATAAGGCATTGTTTATAATTAAAGCAATTGGTTACTAAGTTAAGTAAGATTTAAGATGGATCACCAAAGAAAAGCTAGGCCCCAGACCGTGTTTGTTGCCCTGGTTCTTCACGGTATTGGTCGCGAAGGAACAGGAGTAAAATCACCTAGTTTTAAGACGATTCAAAGTGATCCCAGCAGTCCAACTGAATTCTTAATAAAAATTATATGAAGTGATGGTGCTTGTTTCTTGTATCCTTCCTCATACATAGTTTTAACATTAGACCCTGTTTAGTGCAATGCTAGTAATAGCATAGCACTAAACAGGGTCTAAATCCCGTCCCGTCCCCCGTCTTTATACGTCGTGTACGGGATACGCTTGTACATCCCCTCTGCTAAAATATACACGATTCCGAATCATGTGCGTCCTTTGCGTCCTTACCGTATTACGTCATGTAATGACTGTCAATAACTCGTCCAGTTCTAGTTTGTCTGAGTATAACGGTCAGTCAGTACCAAGGGTGTCGCCCGTTCTTCGCTTTGCTTCTAGAGCTTCGCTAATAAAAACTAGAGAGATGAGAGTAATATTACTTACGATGTTTGATAAAAAATTAGAAAACCATGTAATAATTTGACATAAGAATTTGTCGCGCTTAAAAGAATATAGAATACTAGCTTCTGCGCGCGGCTTTGCCTGCGTAGTACCAACATTTTGAATAGCCTATAATGCTATTCCAGGTCACTATCTATACCTGCAGTTTCATCCAAATCGGTTCACTGGTTTAGGCGTGATTGAAACACAAACTTTATTTGAAGACTCTGCGTTTTCATACTTTTCTCGCCGTTTTAGGATTTTGTTTATGCATTTTTACTCACAGTTCCCAAGTGCAAACTGCCCTTAACCATCACATCGTTAGTTAGCTATTCAAGTCACAGTACACAGCACTCAAAAAGCGAGTAACGATTATAATTCGGAATCAAATGAACACTGTACGTGCTCATTATGCACGTTTGTCCACGCCATCGCCATTTTTGTCCGAATAGACCGAGAGGTGGTCGTAAGGAATATTTTGTCATCGAGTACCAGAATGAATTAAAATTGAAAATAGAAAGTGATGTACTCGTATCAGAATCAAAATAACATGGCAATGACAAATAGAACGAGTGAGTAACTGGAAGAATGAAAAAAGAATTAAATATGGATTTATTTTAAAATATAAAGTTCATTTTCGTAGTAATTCCAACGTTTCAACAGTTTTGGAGCCATCCATGAAATAAGTCCTAATTTTGATCATAAACAGATAGCTGTAACTGTTCTTAGAGAATACGCTTAGACGCTTAGAGGTACGCGATAAATCCCGTTAAATTAATACGTAATTATGTTTGTAGAGAGTAGTAGTACCTAATATTGTTTTTTATTCTACACTAATATTATAAAGAGAAAAGATTTGTTTGTTTGTTTGAATTCAATAGGCTCCGAAACTACTGGACCGATTTAAAAATTCTTTCACCATTAGAACCTGCATTATCCCTGATAAACATAGGCTATAATTTTTCTGGGAAAGTGAAGTTTTCCCGAGGGACCGCGGAAAATAAACCAGTGCCAATCCTGTTTAAGCTTTCCAAGTCTAAACCAGATTGGTACTGGTTCACAATGAGGTATATTAGTCTGTGCTTATCGCTCGAGCTACGTCACCGATTGGGCGATTAACGTGTTAAATGCACGTTTATTTTCGACCTCAGTTTCGTCTCGCAAATGGTTATTTGCTACCACGGAAGTACAATTTGGATGCGTCATTTCCACCTCTCTTTTTACTAGTAAGCGAATAATATAGCGCTTTAAATATACACCACTATTTTATGACTATCAAAAAAATTTTAAGGATAGTTGCAGCAGATGCAGAGAATGATAATGGCATGGTCAAAACTTTTTTTTATTTAACTATCACCAAGTTATAGTGGATTGCAGTCAGCCAAAACCGAACAAAATTTTATGAAAACTGTACAAATAAGTAATACAGATAATAATCGCGTACAGATTCTCATTCGAACTATGCTCTCATATCATCCCCACCGCAGTAGCTATCATAAATCCATGTCTGACTCGTCTCGTCTCCTTTTGAGGTTATAATTTTTTTTTCTTTTTTTTGAGTTTTAACTACATAATTGTGATCAGTAACAGAGACCGAGACCATGTTTAAAATTTTTTTGCTAATTAAAAAATAGGGGTGTATAACTAAAATATCCTGCGTTATTATTTAAAACGTTAACTGCTTGCTTCGTCGTTCTTCATAATAATAATAGGAACAGGAGTAAAATCACCTAGTATAGGACGATTAAAAGTGATCCCAGCGGTCCTACTGAATAAATGCTTTTTGACTTTGACTTTATTAGTAGCAAATGAAAAGTCTTATCAATATTTTTGATTCCGATCTAAAGCCGGAGTGCCTTCAACCGCTCGGCCACGTAATCCACAGACGTCAGAATCAAAAATTTTGATAAGTCTTTTCATTTCACAAAGAGCTTATATTTTGTATCAAGATACAAGAATGGTATGCCGAAATGGTATCGTGGAAATGGAGTTTAGGTGGTGAGTAAATTAATAAATAAAGGAATTAAAACTCTGTCTCCATACTCTTTTCCACACTTTAGCTCAAGTGATGTTTTCAAGACATCACAGACAATTATTTATGTTCTACTCATGCTGTTTTAAAAAAATCTCACCCTGCCACTTCCCACGACAGCTCACAACCCCTCGCAGTAGATTAGCGAAAACATTATGTTAATACTTAATCCTGTATTGTGTTGTAACACACACTGTTTGTATTGAAAAAAGATCAGCAAAAAATAATTTAGATAACTACAGCCGTGAGTTTTGAATTATGTTTTTCATTTTTATGTATTGGTTTTATAATAATCGCATCAATAATATTCTCATAAAGTGGGACGAAAGAAGACTTTTTGATCGCGTGGGTCGAAACACCGGGACGAATATGGCTTAAATCAAATATGATATCGAACCCCATGGGTTTGACACATTTTACATACCCAATATCTTATGGTCAATAGTTTGTACAAAATTATCAACTAACCCCAAACTAAGCAAAGCTTTTATTATAGGAACCAGAGAACTGATAATATACTAAATTAAACATTTTTTTTATTGCAAAAGAGAGTGAATCTTCTCTATCATATCCCATGGAGGCACAAGATAAAAAAGATGGGCATAGGTAAACGAAGTGAGGCCTAGGTATATCTGAGGGATGATACAGACTGCACATGATGATGATGAGTGTGAGAGAAATATCTTCTACATTAGAATCAGATATTGAAGTTAATATCCGGATTACACCTTAGTCTATCCACTATCCAATCGTCTCAGTGGGATTTGAACCAAAATTAATCAAATTCCAGAACTGGCAACTTTGCAAAAACAAATATCGGCTGAAACCGTATCCACTGCTGTCCACAGACCCCGGACCAGCTGATTGAACTTATTGTCAGTCAAAACATGAACCATTTTTTAAGACTATCCCAGGTCCTATTGAATCAATGATATTTGCTTTTGATTAAACAGGCAACAATAAAACAGCCAAGAAACCCTTATGCCAGGAGTTTACCGCATTTTATGCCGCTACTCAAAGATATTTGATTTAAAAGTGTGTACTATATTAGGTGGAGTGACGATCTGCAAAAGGCAGAAGCTGGATGCGTCGAGCCGAGGACAGGGCGCAATGGTGCTCATTAGGGGAGGCCTATGTCCAGCAGCGACTATATTAATCACTTAAAATAATTGATGGTTTAGGACGCAGTTAAGTCTAAGTTAAGCTTAGACTTAACTGCGTCCTAAACCATCAATTATTTTAAGTTAAGACTTATTTTTAAGTCTTCTCTTCTTTTTAAGCTTAGACTTATTTTACTTAAAGCTTTAACTGGTAACAGGGCGGTCTCTGATCAGTGGCCTGATCACACAGAACTGCACATATAACTTAGTGTTGCTTAAGTTCAGGCTATATGACCTGAGCAACTTAGATTGCTTTTACATAATGGAGGCGCCAAATGTTTAATGTTTAATTCAATCAAAGCCGGATTACTTAGTTTGGTAGCAAGGGATGCAACTACATGGATTTGATTTCAATTATTCATCTGTTTTTAAGAAATTATTATGCATAATGCATAAAACATTATAACGAAATTATCCTCAATGCGGTGGAGACATTCTCTTAGATCTTTAATTTATTTTTATTTTATAGGTACTGTAGGTACATTATTTTTATCTGAATTCAAAGAGTTACATAAGTTGCATGTTTTTATGTTTTTTTGTACTTAAACGAAACGATTTTAAAGCTGATCGCATATTTGTCCGCGCCGTACGCGTCGCTGAAAATACAGCTTGCTTCTGACGTCTCAAGCATTTCTTCTATTGAATTGACAGTTCGGCACGGATAAGTCTGCGCCCACCTTAAAATGAATAAAATATCACTGATTACCTATTTAATTTTATTTCTATAAAACCATACAGGCGACTTCACAGGAGTCACGAAATTATGGTCTTAGTTCACGGTGCCTAAATTATGAACTGTCAGTTATGAACATTTTTCGAATTCAGAATGTTATCTATTCAAAAAATGAACTGCAGAGCGGCCATTTTAGCCCCCTGAGCCCAGTCCAATTACACGTGAGCACAGATAATAAAGAAGGCCGCCTTCAACTCCACACTAGGCGATTATTACGGCTAAATGACCGTCTTAGGGCTCCAGACTGGTCCAAGTTAGGAGCCTATTTTCATTGTTTGTAGTAATAGATTAAACTAGTTTTATTTAGTATTTAGTATTTGTTGTATGTAAGTAAGTAGGTACCTACTTATCTACTTTTGCCACTTCTGTTTAGCCTTTTCTTCGTGCTTGTTCTTAGGTTTTTGTTTTCCGTATCTAGTGTGTGTTTCCAAATAAATGTTTTTCTTTCTTTTTCTTCTTTCTTCCTTCTTTCTTCTTTCTTTTATCGAATCGAAGCGAAAGAAAAAATAATCGACTTTTTATTTTTCGTGTGAATGTACGAATTCGTCTTGAGTTTGTATAATATTAAATACACAAAAAGTCACACTTTAATTTGCGTATGAAAAATCTTTGTCTGTGGTTGCATCCTTTTTGACCCAATAATTTTTTTACGGAAATTAAAATGAAAAAGAGAATGATTGAATCCAATTTAAAACAATTGAAAAACTAAGCAGCTAATTTCCATAGTGTTATGAATACGTTAATGAATGAAGTCACTTGTACAAAAGTACAGCATGATAGTAATAGATATGTCCCTCTCTCACCTATGACGTGCACCAGATGAAAAGAGAGACAGTGAACAGGGGGGCTCCGTATTGCCATCATTATGGGAACTCATCTCCCGATGCGCAGAATTGATAACTGAAGCGTTTCACAAAAACTACTGATATTTCAAAGGACTCTTTTTGAAAGACTTTGTTTTCTTTGGGGCTGTCTGAGAAACGTACTGAGCTTAGGTGGAATAAACTCAGTAGATTTTACGCAGGAGATTTTAGAAGATAATTCACTATTTTATCCTCACAATAATCACATCGCTGATCCCACTGATCTTGTTCTTGCCCTTATCCCACTAAGTAGGATCTGCACAATCGCTGATCATAATGATATTATTACAAAGTTATGTCAAAAATGCTAAACTACTACTTTGTATGACATAAATTAAGTTAGGAGAGTTTGCTTGCATTTTTGCGCTTTTCCAAGGTAAAAAAGGAAAACAGTTACATTCCTAAACGCATCTAAAACTATCAAAAAAGATACAATAAGAACAGAGTGCTTAGAATTTCCATATTCTCGCCCCAACACGCATTTACCCTTCATTTAGGCACCCTTTAAACTTTTTATTTCAATCCGAGTCCAACTGACCCCGGCTATCCCTGGGGTCCGATTGTGTCACTAGCCAGTTATTTCGCGTCACTAAACTTATTAGAAGGGTTGCCCTGATTGGCTTCCGACCTGCCCCTATTGACCGTGTTTTTTAAATAGTTCTTTAGAAAAGGTTAAGGCGATTTTTTGGTTCGATAGATCGGTAAATTGGACTGATTTCTGGTTTATTTGATTGTGATTGACTGATTTGGGCCTTTGAGAAGAATTTCTTTCGTTTCTGGATAGTAATTTCTGTGGAAAGAGGCTTTTGCTCAGCAGTGGGAGCCAATGAGCTGTTTATATCAACTTGAAACTTAGTCAAGCGACTTGGTCGTATAAATAAGTACGTACCCCGTTCCAAAGTAAACAGATCAATGTCCCGATCTACTTCAAATTCTAAGCTGCAAATAATGCAGCGAAAACTTAAGGAACAAATGCAAGATTATGATAATTTTAAGTCACTTCGACATTCAAATCCCTAAGATTCGGTCCTCGCACAGTTTGTAGAGTCCGTACGGTAGGTTTGCAAAGCATTTACATAACAAAACTATCTGACGATTTGAAAATCGATAAAATTAAAAATTATGCCCAAAGCTTCTTTGCTATTTTGTCCGTTTTCTATCGATAATCATCTTTATTCTTATAGCTTTAGTTAAGATTTCAGTGAGATTTAGATGAATACAATGCAATCTAAGATCATATTGATCACCTGATAACCTGACCAAAGTAACCCTGTTGATTGTAACATCCACACAGAGGAATTGAAGGATACTTCACTAGTAGCATCCCTTCTGTTTCTGATATACTGTGGTTCCTAAGATTCTGAGCGTCTGCCAGTTCGGACCAAATCGCCTGGAATTGACAATCCCGTTCAATTCCAATCGCTTTTAGATTTTCTTTGTGCAGCACTGGATCACAGTGCCTGTAGCCGTAAGCCAAACTTAAAGTCTATACAATTCTAGCTATCATTTGAGCTATTATATAAATAATCCTTAGATGGTTAAACTGGTTGCAATATATTTTTAGGAATGTAAATTAATGACCTAGATTTTTTTCTCTTTCCTCATACTTAAGAAGTACTAGTCATTTCTACACAAACTAGATTAAAGTTCTTTGATAAAAAAAATTTATTAAACAAAACAAAAATAAAATAACTTTCTTAAACTGAATTATTCAGACAGTATATTATTACCTAGACATATGAATTTTAATTTAATTTAATCACAATTGTTTCAAAATTTTAGAAGCTTCATAGCAACTACCCAAAACAAGCCAAATCTTACATACAGGGTGTAGGCATGTAATCACCAAGTTGTCTGACAATCGAGGCGACACAATATTTGCATATGCCCCCAGGCGCGTGTGTAGCTATAGGTTTGGGAGAACAGCTTGAACGTTATACATATAGGATTTGATTAATAATTTGTAAAAAAAATAGGCATGTCTCAAATGTATATTCAGGATGCCCGATTTTCGGATGACAGCGTTTTCATATTCTCGTTCACTCATAAAAAAAGCAAACTTGTAAAAAATCTAATAGTATTAGACTGGGAATACAATTAAAGTCAAAAACAATATTTTCTGTATTTCGAACTATGTTAAACAATGATTATATGATTGTTTGAAACCTAAATAGCTGACACTCAATGAACGTCAATAATTTGTGACATGTTACCCCAAGGAAAATGGACGATCCCACTTAGTGGGATAAGGGCCAGGCGCGGTCCGAGGGGGGAGGTCACCGGGGACATGCCCCCCCCCCCCAAAACGTACTCGTCAAATAGTAAAATCTTGTGTATTTGTGTATTGTGCAATTAAGTCTAATATTAGTGTAGGTAGTAACCCCCCCAAAATTTCAGTAGTGACCCCCCCCCCCCAAATTTCAGGCTGCGACCGCGCTTGATAAGGACAGGAAGAAGATGTTGTTTACCCAGCTGCTCAATCTACAGGCTGTGTCATGAATGTAGGGGCGCGAACAACCGCCGACACTAACTTTCATTTACAAATCATTTGTTGTTGCGTGTTGGGAACACCCTGTATAGTGGATGTTTCAATTGAGCTCCCGAATTTGCATACATTTCAAAAAACACATGAATAAAATTTATCATTCATTATTTCTCTTCATTTTGCATTTTTGTAGAGGAAGGAGGATTTAATATATTCGAAATTGATTGTGAAATAGCTTTAAGCGTACTAACTTGTGAATGCATTGGCACGTCAGACGCAACCAGTCGTTCAGTCGTCGTTTCTTTCTGTGAGGAACTCGTATTAATACATATGCACATTTGACGACCTCTGTGGCGCAGTGGGTGAAAGCCCGCTTGTGACGCAGAAGGTTGCGGGTTCGATTCCCGCCGCGGGATAAATGTTTGTATGATCTGTAAATATTTATCTCGGATCTGGGTGTTTCTATTTATTAAATTTATGTATTTACAAACAAAAAAGTATATAAGTAGTGTATCAGTTATCTGGTTCCCATAGTACAAGCTTTGCTTAGTTTGGGGCTAGATGATGCTGTGTGAAATGTCTTGTTAACATAATTTACGTAGGTATGTTAAGTTAGGCCTACTACATTCGCCGATGATAGACGAATACCAGCGCTCACAAACGTGTAGAGGGTCTATTCGTCTGTACTCGTCGATCATTGTCTATCCAGTAAATAGTTCAATGTATATTAGTTCTGATAATAGTTTGGCAAATGTGTAGAAGGGCCATTATGTTAACGTTTGAAAAGAAACAACTTAAGCCTCTATCATCTTTATTTGTTCAGCGTCAAGAGCAACCTATGCCTACACTTGCTGCCTGAAACGTTGTTGCACGGCTTGCAAATTATATGAGTAAAATAAGCGAAAAAAGAATTTGTATCCGAAGAAATTTGCAAGTAAGCTCAAGGTAATTCCTCACTTCTTCATTATCTCGAGGCTAATTCGCGCGTATCGCGCCGGGAACCAAATTTATGGGCCGCGAGGCTTTCGCGCGAACTCTATTTGAGAGAGGATTTAGCGTTTTTGAACTGCTTGCTTTGTGATGTGTTTCATGAAAAGCTAGACATACCTACATATATACATAAAATCACACCTCTTTCCCGAAGGGGTAGGAGAGACCACGGATCTCTACTTGCTACGATCCTGACACACAACTTTCGCTTCATTCACTCTCATTACATTCTTCATACCATGCTCGCCGGTAAATTAGACATAATGTCTCAATTACAATACAAAATCAAGACTATCTCGACTCTTACTTTCAGTTGAACATATTGCAGTGTTGGTTTACGCCAAGTTGCTATGACCAAGAGTTAGTAAAAGATGTATACGTAAGTAACTAAACCAGAAGACAATAAAGAAACTAAAAGAAACAAAAAAATACTATTTATGGAAAAAGCAAAAGCTTCTGCGTATATTTTATCGTCAAGATTTGCAAAAAAACCAGACAAGTTGAAGATAAAACGATAATAAATAAATAAATAAATAAAAAATCTTTATTGCAGACGAGGTCCATACAAATTACATTCACAAAATTCAATAAAATAAATTAAGTTTTGAATATCACTCAGGTAAATCGTTCTCTTCTTTATAATATTCAAACAAAATCAAACTAATTTCTTCCTTGTTTTGGTAAAACGCACTTCGTCTATGCATAGGTAAATATAGAATCTAAACATGACTCGTGAATGCGAAAGACCGATTTCTCCCAGTATAGGAGCTTTCAATCGAAACCAAATCATATTACAATAATGCAGAGGTCGCTGCGATCATCAAACATGACCAACGAACCGTCCGTCCGTCCGGCCAATCAGCAAGGGGAGCTGAATTGCAATATTTTGAGCTTTTAAATCAATAATGTATTTCTGTATGGTCAATATGGTCAACTTTGCAAACGTATGTTGCCAGTAGCTTAGAACTTATTTATTTATTTGAACAAATAAACATTAAGCCCCCTCGACTTTCTATCGGCCGGTATTATATATTTGAGACGGGCTATAGGTACTCCTTACGAGCTGAAGTATATTCCGTCTCAACTATCGGCCGATAGAAAGTCTACAGTCTGCGAGGGGGCTTAGAGGATAACATAGTTGTCCTTAATTTGTTATCTGACGTTCCGAACAAATGCTTTGAATGACCGAGAAATAATATATTTTTTCAAGAAAATTAACCCAAAAAAAACTTTTCTCTAATGCCATTGCGTATTAATGCTGCAAATAAGGACGAAATTTTACATAAAGTAAGTTTGTATGATCTAGTGGCTCACTCTGGTGCAAGAGTTTTTAAGCCGCCACAAGGCCTCATCATTAACGACTTTATAGCCGGGATGGACAATTAGACAACTTAATGTCAAAAGTATGTATATAATTTCAAAAGTCGCGCCAATGATTGACTCAAACAAACGGGTAGGTAACAAAGATTTAAAAACAAATACGCATCGCCAATTTAAAAAAGTGTCAAAACATGTCACTATCACCATTATTAGCCAAAGCTGACTACAAAGGGGCGTGGGTACAAAAAGTTTGACAGCTCGTTACACGGGAGGGAGGTGGGGTACTAATTGGGCACCACCTGGGGGACAGGAGAAATAGGGGATATACTGGGTGTAAAAGTACTAGATCTGTAAAAGAGATGTTTTTTGTTATAAACACTTGATTTTATTTTCATTGTCCAACAGCAGATAAATGAAAATGTTGGCGTTGAATGTGAACAAATATCACTTGTTAGTAAGTACTTGTCTATGTAAACAATCCTACATTGCACAATACAGCTTAACTAACTCAAAAACATAATGATCAAAAAATCACATAATTATTCAAAGTTAAAGCCAAAAAGCATTTATTCAGTAGGACCGCTGGGATCATTTTGAAACGTCTTAAAACTAGGTGATTTTACTCCTTTTACTTCGCGACCAATACCGTGAAGAATCAGGGCAACAAACACGGTTTGGCGCCTAGCTTTCTTTTAGATGATCCATCTTAAATCTAAACTTATGCTTACTTAGGTGGTTTCTACCAATTGCTTAAGTTATAATAATACAAAGAAAAAAAAAACAAGATAGCAAAGACATTGAGCACAAATCAGCCGTCGAGGGGCAGAGCGACATCAGGCCACGCGAATTTATCATAAATATGATCATTAAGTGAATAATAAGCTTTTGTAAGATTATTTTTATGTAAGTTTTAAATCGTCGAAAAGGCAGTTTAGTTGCGTTTTCGGGAACTTTATTATAAAAATGTATCGTATTTCCCATAAAAGAACATTTTACTTTTTCTAATCTAAATTTTACAAGTTTAGACAATTCAGATAAATTATAAATTAGACAATTCAGAAGTTACTTACTTATTCGAGGCTTTTATAAGCTTATTTTTGTGTCTACAAGTAGTCCTATCACACCCTGTAAGGGAGGTCGGGGATATTTGGCAACTATCGGCTCACGTAGCGCTATTGTGCTCAAAGACGCACATCTTGTGTTTGACAAGCTGCGTAAAGGGAAAAAGTTTACGAATTAAATGTTATTTGAGTTTTTGTATTGACAAATCATTGATTGAAATAATGAGTAGAAGAGGGAACGTAAAAATTAGGAGTAGCCAAAGTCAAAACTAGTTTATTCATTTATAACACTTAAAATTGTTTAGAATCGTCATAATTACATAATGCGTAATAGTTATTTAAGTTTTGGAGTGACTCATATTTTCTAGTGAGTGAAACTGCTTAGAGTGAAGTCTAGACTTAGATCATTTAGACGGGATGAGACTTTTAATTTCCCTCTGCCAAAATGTACATGATTCCGAATCATGTGCGTCTTATACTATTACGTACGCCTTACACGAAATTTGCAAGAGTAATGGTGGAAATGAGGGTGTATTGTCAGTTTTTATGTATGAGTGTGTGTAAAATGCGTTCGTGTGCTACCTTATCCCCCGCCAAAAACGGTTTTACTTTTTTGTCTGAGGCTCTAGACTTTCTTTCAGCAATCCTATAAACACTCTTTGTTTGTTCCATGCAAGCAAATCACAGAACACAAGCAGAAATCCATTCAAACTTTTACATGTTTCACTCAAACAGTTTGAAATTCCACATATTTTTCAAATTAAAATACCCCGTAAGCACATCAGAAAAACCAACATGGCTGCTTGGTTGCATTTAAAAGCTTATCAAACTTGTTTATAATGTATTCGCCGTACGAGTCGCCACTCGTGGAATTAAATTACATCGGCCGCAAGACCGCCTAAGAATAATTATGTAGGCTCGTTGCATCAGCGAGGCAAAGCTAGAGGTTACCTCATATCAATAATTTCGGAAATGGTATCGAATTTATAAGTACTTACTCGTAGATAAAAGGTACCTATAATTATACGTGGTGATAATACTCGTATAATATGGTGATATTTCATTACGTCTAACAATGTAAAAAAGTAAGACATTTTTCTGTTTTTTATTTAAAAGAGCAAAAAAGGTGAATGATTTTTTAGATTAGTTGATATTCCGATTTAAGTTACGGTAATTTTCACTCTTTAAGGTTGATTTTCAGTTTTTATACTTTGGGAGGATAAACATTTAGGTACCCATAAGTTTAAAGTGTCACAAAATATATGAGGTGTCTGTTCTGTTTACAATAATCTTTGCGCGACAGGTAATACATAAGTATTTTGATATTGCTGAAGAAGGCAAAGTTTCTCATTTTGCGTGCGGCGGCGGCGGGCTCGCCAACTTAATATTTTTATAAGAAGTTGTATGAGACTTAAAGTCTGTTTATCCCTTACCTGCATTATAAAAAAGTTTCAAAGTGTGGTAACCAACACCATGTTCCATTAATGATTCTGGAATAAAGGTTCAAATTTTTTTAAAGTTGCATCAACCGTTTCTGATTGGTCGGATGCATTCGTTTCCAGTCAAATGGACGCGCGCGTTCAATAACAGTCGCCAATCATGCGGCGTTCGAAATTTAAAAAAGCAAAATGGACGAACGCGACCGTTACTAATTTGACACGTGACGTCACATTTGTTCTGCGGCTGTCATGGGATATCCTCGGTCACTGTTGAAAAATTAATTGCTCAACATTAAACTAGCATTCATTGTTTCTGACTACTCTCCGAAACTTAACAAAGTGGAATAAAGCGATTGAATAGTGGTCTTTTGTCTTCTATAGAGAAGCTCGTGGTGGCGCCATTATAACGACTTCAAAAGCCAATAGGGTTGACACCAATTATCAACTCTGGTCCGACTCAAAGTGCCTAATGGAAATTTAAACACTCGTTTCCGCGAGCGCACACAATGCAGAGACAACCCTAATTGAAACTTTTTTTACATTTTATTTCTCACTTAAAGTGTCAAATTGGCTATTGTGGAGGTGCAATCGTGCGGACGTAGGACCGTCCTCTCGATCGCTTTTTAGTTTTTGTCACAGCGATGGATAGAAAAGTGGCATTTTTGTTCGATGATGCGACGAGGAATGCCGGCTTTGTGCCCCTCGTGTAGTTTTGATTAACTTTTAAAAGACTATCAATTACTGAAAACGGATCTTTTGAGTAAAATGGTGAATATTTTGGTGCATGGTTGGTGTAAGCTTTGAAAATGTTTTAGGGGCTGGGCCGCTTATTCCATCTAAACTGTCCCAGGCACTACAGCGTCCCGTTGAGTGAGGCTTTCGTTGCCTCACTCAACACTCACTCATGCTATTGGATAAATTTCAAATGTCTATTTGGTGTATGGTTACGCTAACTGGACGAATAACTTTATTTGGGAAGTAACTAATCAACACTTTAGTTGAACATGGTGAAACAAGACTATAATCTTGTCGTCCACAATATTTATAATGCACTTCTTTGTAATTATTGCAGGGACCTTATATTGTCAAATTGCACTTCTGCATCAATATAATTGTTTATTTGATTTATTCCAATCCAAATGAATACCATCCGATACGATATCTTAATCGCGCGTGAATTGGAATCAATTGTGTAGTTTGATTGGCAGATTCGTTAAAACTAATATAGGATTATCCAGATATCTCTAATGGAATCGAAACATAGGGGAACAACATCGATAATGAAAATTAACAATATCGTCAGGGGATCAGGGGGGGCAACAGACGTGGCGAGATTCTACGATCACACATTTTTGGTAGGATTCAAGGTAACCTTGATTCTACTTATTTTTATAAGTATTTTTAGAATTACTTATTGGAAATAATGTTTTGTATCATCATCATTATCAGCCTATAGCAGCCTATAGCCTCCCCTAATGAGCGCCATTGCGCCCTGTCCTCAGCTCGACGCATCCAGCTTCTGCCAGCAGCCTTTCGCAGATCGTCACTCCACCTGGCTGGAGGGCGTCCTACACTACGTTTGCCGAGTCGCGGTCTCCACTCAAGAACTCGTTTACCCCAGCGGTTATCGGTTCTTCGGCAAATATGTTTTGTGTCATAAAAATCACAAAATACTAAAATAACGATTTTTTTTTATTTAGGAACAGAATTCTATTTTTTTTTTTTTTTATGATGAATGGGTCGACTCTTGACCTCGAAACTTACATAGGCAAGAATGAGGTCTACGATGGAGCGAGCCTACCCAGAAGGTGCCTATTAACTCTCCTCTTAAAAACATCAGGGTCGTAGCTCAGCGGAAATACAGACGCGGGAAGCTGATTCCACATTTTTGCAGTGCGCATAATAAAAGAACTTTGAAAGCGCTTAGTTCTAATAAGTGGAATATCAACCAGGTGTGGATGATTAAGTATTTTTAGAATTACTTATTGGAAATAATGTTTTGTATCATCATCATTATCAGCAGATGATTTAGGAACAGAAGTTTGTATGATTGGAAGGTACACCGCATGTATTTTGACTAATTTTGAGTTGAGAATCATTAACCAAATTTTCTAGTATTGAGACATAAATAATCAACACCAGATGTTATCCTCAAAATTAATTATCTTCATCAGTTCTTTCGTACACCAGTGCTCACAAGTGCTGTTCAAATGAAACTGCGAGATAAGCAAATACAGACACGTCTGCGCTTTGAGGTGTACTAACGCAATTTACGCGCGGCAAACTCGTTTATTGACATGGAAATTAAGATTTGAATACTATCTGGATATAGATATTGGATCCTAGTGGTTGTCTAGGTTTCAACTGAGAAGTTCTAGATGCTAATCTAAGAATTTCAATCAAAAATTTTCGTTTCCTAGCCTCAAAATATTGTTGCACTCCATTACCATAGGTCAATAACAAACAAAAACGTGTTCAAAGCACGTTCGCTTTTTAAAATTACCTCATTGAATCCCCATTGGCTCGTCATCATTGGCCACACGTTTGGGTAATTCTCCAGCGTCACAATCAAGGGACATTATGAGTTAATCGGTTCATATCGCACGCTCTCTGCATGCATTATGCCGAACTAATTCAGCTCACCTGATTGGCCGGTTATAGAGATCGTGTTCAAATAATTTGTTTGAATTCTGAATTTGAAATGAATTTTCGACAAAAATCGAATGCTACCATATTGTTATTGATTAGCTTGTAAACTGATGAATGTTGAATATTGAAATTCTTTAGTTTTTGCAATTATTAATTTTTTATTCCGTTTTGGTTTTCAGTAAATTTTGAAAACGTTTTGGTCACATCAAAATACAAAAGTACTATTAGACTCTAAGCTTGTATTTTAAAAGCCAGATTTGTTCGTAAATCATTTCTCGATATATTTTCACAGTTTCTCCGGAACTTTTCAATTCACTCTTAACTTTATTTTATTTTGATATTAGTTCTAGGGGTTTTGCCAACCCAGCTTCGTTCCCGATAGGATCTTGATTCGGAAAATCAAAGCGTCTCATTCTACTGCCGAAGGGTATACGTCAATAAGGTCCGAGGGTCAAGTTATTTAGGAATTGATAAACCCTTGCTGACAATAGTGAGGAATGTCTGATTATTCGCAGACAGACCAGCGTTTCTTGAGCTCTTGGTTGGTGCATGTGGATTATATCAGAAAGTCAAATAGAGTTTAGTTAGTAGAAATGTAGAAATATGATTTGCAAGTTTAAACCTAATCGAATTTATTGAATGTGGTGTTTAGAATAAACGATACTTCGTTACTTCGAACGAACGTTTACTCGTAGGCTTAAAGACAATAGTATGTCAACAGTAAAATGACGACCTCTGTGGCGCAGTGGGTGAAAGCCCGCTTGGGACGCAGAAGGGTGCGGGTTCGATCCCCGCCGCGGGATAAATGTTTGTATGATCTGCAAATATTTATCTCGGGTCTGGGAGTTTCTACATATGTATAATATGTTTACTTAATTATGCTTTGCTTATTTATTTAGTTAAAATTTCTATGATCTAATATGTAGAACCTAAGGACAATTTCAGCTAAGCGTTTCAACTGCGCGTTTTTATTTCTCTTGGCGTTTTTGGTGCGCACACGCTAAAATCTCGGCGTCTTCGCTCGATAAACAGTGAAAGCGTCAGTTGTCGTAGACACCTCGCTCTAATAAGAGCTATTACGCACGTAAGTTATAAAAGGCATTTATACGCGTACAAAACCGAGCTTACACACGCAGATAGAATGCTTATCAGACGTTTGCCTATGCGGTAGGATCGTATTAAAAGTTAGGTGAAATAGCCAGAATCCTTCAACAACTTAGTACAAAAACTCTTGGTTTTTGTACGAAGCCCCGCAGGTCATCCAACAGTGGCCGGCCTCAATCCCCTCGATCCCTAGAGAGAGCCTTTTTGATACTACTAATAAAATTCGTGACCTCCAGATAAGTAGGTCTTGTTTAATACATGTTTATCATCAAAACTCGTAAAAAGGTTTTTATAGACTTTCAAGATAAGTTACTTAAGTACTTATCTTAATCTAGGGTTATCTACGGATGTAATTGTTGAGATTTCTTTAAGGCTAAAATAGGATTCTTTAAATTTTGATCTTTACATTGGCCTTTATTCTTGATAATTAATTCGCCTGATCCTACCTAAGACCCCTCGCAGACTACAGACTTTCTATCGGCCGATAGTTGAGACGGAATATACTTCGGCTCGTAATAAATATGGAGAAGTATAGCCCGTCTCAACTATCGGCCGATAGAAAGTCTGTAGTCTGCGAGTGGTCTAAAATAATTTAAACCAACATTTTTTCCGAAATAACTTCGAAAAAAATGTATATCCTGTAACCTAGGCACGATATTCTCTCAATCATCTTTAGATCAATTTGAATTTAGCAAAACCTAATTTTTTTTAAACATTAAACCCAAATGACCATTCTCATTTCCCCAAACGAGCGAAGCGCAAATCAGCTTATTCGCTTATTACATTTAATTGCTCCTCGCTACCATGTGACCAATCAGGGGCCGGGACACGTGTCATTTCGCACCCCTTTTGATGCGCATTCCTTTGTTGAGTGCGTACAGACTGGCGGAAAGAACGCTGACAAAACTATTGAGGCGACGATCTCTAGTGATAAAAAATGTTAGAGAGTAATTTCAACTGTATATTCCCTGAAGTAGATACTCTCAGATCTTGGCACAATTATTCATTAATTTGATCGTAGCTACAATTTTACAAATTTTTTTTCGTCACGATTATTCTAGAGAATAATTTCAACTGTATATCCCCTAAAGTAGAGATACTCTCAGATCTTGGCACAATTATTAATTAAATTGATCGTAGCTACAATTTTACAACATTTTTTTCCTCACGATTATTCTCTTTTCATTCGAGAGTCTCGTTTGAGATTACTGACATAGTCCGCATACGTTATTGGACAGAAAAACTAATCAGTGTGTCCGATTCCCACAACTTGGTAACGGAAGGCCACTTCGTTGAGCCAAATTTCTTGCCTCTTGGGTTTTTTAAGCTTTTTTCGATGTCTAAGTAAAAATCTTAGGCATTTACAACTTTACTAGATGATTTATTCAGCGTCAGGACAACCTTCACTCAATGGGACACTCAAAGTCAAAGTTTGGAATCACTTTGAACACACTGTTAGTGGAACATTCGTTGAGATGGAATAGGATTGCCCAGCCGAAACCATCCTCTCATCTTAGGCTGGTTTTAGAGTCACGCTGACCGTCAGCGCTGATAGAAGCATAATCTTTATTACAATGCAGTACGGATACTAATGGCTCAGCAAAATTGGTATCGCTGATTGCTCTCCGCGCTGCTGTACAATCAGTATCCTTACTGTATTGTAATAAAGATCAAACATAGGAAAGACAACGAAATATGGAAAAAAAGTATTACATTTGTTTGGCGTTTCTCCCGCTCGTGTGACACAGTGCAATAAACCCCGTGGGACGTGCGCGAGCACATTGCATGTGACGGATCAGCATTATCATTTGACACTGCATTTATTTAACTGTAACTTTTGTTTATTATTGGAAAGTGACTGCCAGTTTGCAATATAGAGGCGGCTTGCTATTTATAAACAAGAAATAAAATTACCTGGGAGTGATTTACTTTTTTAACCCACTTTAAGCCATGATGATAAATTTTGTGTAATTTTAAAAAGTACACAAAATGTTAGAATGCAACGTTTCAGTATTTTCGTACAATTTATATTTTTACCATTCATATCTATTTTGATAAAATAAACGATTTTCCCTTTCACACAAATCATACATCAATACCAGTGGACCGAGCGCATCAGTGTATGAAATCACCAACACGTGATCTAAGCATGGACTCGGGTGATTTACGACATTGGCCGCGAGAGGGCGCGACCGGCGGAACGGAAAACATTTTCTGCTTTGTGACCATTCATGTTACCATTTTCGTTATTCTGTGTCGCTTTTGATTACATTATGATACTGATGATAACTGCAATAGGTAGGTATGCATCAGTTTAGTTTTTATAAATTACTAGCTGTCCGTCGCGGTCTGTTACCCGCGTTCCCTCGGGAAAAACATAATTTTCCCGGGATAAAATATAGCCTATGTTCATCGGGGATAATGTAGGATTCTAATGGTGAAAGAATTTTTCAAATCGGTGCAGTAGTTTCGGAGCATTTCAATTCAAACATACAAACAAACAAATCTTTCCTCTTTATAATATTAGTAAATATAGATAGAAGAATACGACAGCAACATAATCACAAAAAAAATTCCTATACGTTGACGTAGAAAAAAACAAAAGTCAGAGACGTTGAGCATGAATGTAGAAATCAGAAAGGGAGCAAGCGATGACCAAACCGATTTCGGTCATTGGTGTGGTTTCACAACAAAGCGCTCGTGGTCGTGCTTGCTTAGTCGTTCTTGATAGATCGTCGGAGTTAAGCAACGTTCGAAACGGTCTGTAAGTGGATGGGTGACCGCCAGTGGCATTTTCATCTGAGCGCTTCCGTGCTTCGGAGGGCACGTTAAAATGTCGGTCCCGGCTATTTAAGTCGTTAAGCCATGACAGAGGCCTTAAGGCGGCCTAAAAACTCCGTTGCCAGAGTTGGCCACTGACTCATACGAACTTACTTACTTACAACACCGCCAGAAACGGTTTGTCTCCACGCTGTATTGCCTAGGACATCGCAGCCTCACGCTAGATACATTATGGCTTGCATAATAAGCAGCAAAAAAAGTCACAAATGAAAACTTTTCAGCGGTTTCTGAAAATTAATCAGGCGAAAACATTATTTAACAAAGTCCCGCTAAATAACTGTCCAACAAAGGAACGACAGATGTTCAGAAACCATACAATCTATGCGGATGTAAACCTGTGGCTTTAGGTAAGCGGTGAACGTTTTAAAGCGGTCGTATATAAGGTTGCATGGTAAACACTGTGTAACGATTTGCTAGCATTTTAGTACTGTGCTAAAGAAACCATGGTAAAAGTTCATAGGTAGTGGCCAAACTCTGGTGACAAAGGTTTTACACCGCCTTAAGACCTCCGTAATGGATTAAAGACTTACTCGTATTAGCCCGGATCGACAATTGATAGAGCTGTTGTAAAGTATAGTAACTCTATTCAAGTAGAGAAAGAATGAATGAAGAATGTAATGAGAGTGAATGAAGCGAAAGTTGTGTGTCAGGATCGTAGCAAGTGAAGATCCGTAGTCTCTGCCTGCCTACCCCTCTGGGAAAAAAGGCGTGATTTGATGTATGTATGTAGAAATAGAATGATACGCAGGCTGACTTAGGGTCAACGGATCTATGCTCGTGAAGTTTGCCGTTTCGATGGCAAACACAACGCATCATCCAATGATGATGCGTTGTGTTTGCCGACCCCGCACAACATGTTCTCCTCTTCCACTCTCCCCTATCACTCGGCATCTCTATATCAACTCCTTTCTTTTCCATATCTTCTTTCACACAATCTTTCCATCTTTCCTTAGGTCTACCTCTACTCACATAATCCATCCACATTCATTTCCATCACCTTTTTAGTTACATTACTTTCATCCCTCCGCATTACATGCCCCAAAACTCAAAACTCTTCAATTCAAAATTCTCAGTCTTCCCATGATGTCAAATGAAATTTTACACAATTCTGCTTCAAATCATTGCAAGCTGTCTGATTTTGAGCATCAAAGTGTGGCTTTACACAACATTATTGTTGTAAGAGAGTGACAGGAACGGCAGTTTAACATTACCGGCAAATCCTACTATTTCACGGACTGTTCGGAAGTTGTTTCAGCTGCGCAGTCTATAACTCTGTCTCCAGTTTATGGGCTTCCAACGCTTTATTATTATGGTCAGTAAAATTATGTATGACATTATTAATACTGAAAACTACTAACTGGTCTTTGGATTACGTATGAAATAATAGATTTTAGGAGGAAATAGGGACATAACCAGGTTTGGTAGTGGGCTTGCAAACTGTAACGCATGAAATGTTAACTTCTGCTAAATTTACAGTGCCACAAACTTATCTGAACTGGTGAGGGGGGCGCTATTTTCGCATTTGGTGTTGGTAGAAAACAGTAAAATTATTTTAGTTCCTTTTTTGGCCACTGGTCCAAATAAGTTTGTGGCGCTGTATTTGGGTATTTTTTGGATGTAGAAGGCAAGCATCTACTTTATTGTATATACAGCAAATACAATACCGCTTGATTTGATGAATATAACCTTTTCCGATAGCAGAGAGTTAATTTTGTAATCGCAGACCTTACTCTCAAAGTAATAAGAATTTATCGGTATAATATAGAAAAGTAATAATGTTTTAATCAGAGCGAAAAGCAATGCAATGAATTTTCATACAACCAGATAGGGGAGGGTAGGGTAAAACAGGCAGTGTTATGGAAATTTAATTATTTTATAGTGCACACAATAAAACGCTGTGTTTTAGCGCAGGGGAGGTGCGCCGTTTTGAGGCTATGCGCCTAATTTATTGTAACAGTCGCTCGCCAGTTGGAAAGTTTCTGGGAATTATTCAGTTGGTGAACACTGCGAAACGTTATAATAGCTGTCTGTTAATGTATTTTATACGTGATTTTATTAATTTTGGGTAGTAATTCAGCAAAGCATTGAAAATAACTGATATATTTTCATGTTAAGTAACAGTAAACAAAATACAAAACTCATTCGGAACCAGAAATACAAGTCAAGAAATGAATTCACAATTCCGCCCGAAGCCTAAATTATAAATACAATTGACAATTAAACAAATCCGGGATCTGGATGAAAGCATCCGTGCGGCGAACGGAGACGGCCGGTGTTTGTTCCCACCGTTCCGAGGCAGGGCCGGTTAAGAGCACGTGATCCTTTTATATGGCTCAGTGAGATTTGAGTATTATATTTAAACGTATTTCAGTGTAAAAATATAAAATCAATTAAAAAATTTACAACTTTTTGTATCTTTCCTCTTTTTTAGCGCGTTCCCTGCATTCCGTGGTGCCGAAGCACACCTTCTAATGGATGCTTCGCAGGCACTGAATGTGTTATTTGATATTGTTAGCGCTGAGGTGAGTTTTATCTTTTTTATAAGCCTGTGTTTCCAACTGCAGGGAAACGGCGTAACTTGTCTATATTATATTAACGAATTATTTAGTAATCATATCTTAGAATCTTTTACCTAATTTTGAATACCTAGACGTCTATACAGTGTCATACAAACGAGTAAATCTGTATCTGTAATCTTTATTTTCATGCATGAGGTATTTGTAGATGAAATTAATTATCGAACGCAGAAGTGAGTTATCCTAAGTTCGTCCACCGCAACCCATCCGGATAATCAGATGAGATCCGTCAACCGGACAAAAATTAACCGCCATTTTCATATTCAAACTTAGAAACTGGTTAATTTGAGGAAATTATTAATTCGTGAGCTCGTTGCCGAAAGTTGAATTATTTTATGGGTAAGTTAGAAAGGACTTTGTGTAACTTTGAAAAATTTGAAGTTGAAAATGTTTTGAGATTTGTAACCTGCCCCCTGAGTTGTGAAACTTAGTTTTTTATAAAAATGGAGTCCTAATACAACTATCCCTTATTCCAGGTAGTGTTTTAGGTGACATAGGTCTAAGGATCATTCTCAGGCACATCCAAAGTCTGATAAAAGAGGTAGTTATCCAAACTTAGGGGTAAAAGAAGATTTCAACGTTCATTTAACCCCTCGGCTAAATTCCACATCAATCAAACGTTTCGCATTTTTGTACATGGTACAGGAAAGCGCAGGGCATTTCAATAAATTTAAAAGCCTACAAAGTTTCACGGCAACGTAAAATGTTCGAATATGCTTGAATAGTTCAATCAGAGCGCAACACATCAATCTCAGCTAATAACCGACAGGAATAATTACGTCGTTGTAAAAGCGCATACGGGGCGAGTGCGGGGAGCTTGCGGGGCGGGTGCGGGGCGGGACGGGCGCGGGGCGACTGCGTGAGCGCTGACGCGGCAAATTTGATCGCGCGGTTTTGGCTTACCGTGTACGTTTAGTTATTGTCCTATAGGATGCTCTTTAAACTTTTGGTTTTTCTTTAAATAAGATCAATTGACTGCTGGTGGGCTTACAGTTTTAGGTAACAGCTTAGCCTAGATAAGTAGGCGAAGGTTCGATTTCCATTCAGCATAACACTCTGTATGATGAAGGTAGGTCGTGTTTTTCGCCAAAGTGCAAGTGAAATTTTTGCTTAGTTATATGAGTTTTTCTTTGATAGGCCGGATCATTCTACAGTTTATTGTAAGTTTAAATTAACATTTGCAGCTTACGCTTCAATACCTGTGTTGTGTCATACACTCATGTACATGATGTATTGTGATAGTTTTAAGGTTTCAATCAAGCTATTTAAACAAAAATATAACATTCAAAAACACTGACAAAAATTACTAATAAAAGCTGCATTAAATTCAGATAAAGAGACTCCTAGCCAAAGCGAGCCCCCCCTATGTCGCGGCGGCGCGATTCACGCGCAAAGAACCATGAAATTGGTATATTCGCCCGAACCAATGAATAATTAATATTGTTACGTGCTGCCATATCTAGATTAAAGCAGATCGCATCTGCATGCATCAAATATGTGGGAACCTCAGCGTGGAGCTAGCAGTAATGGATTGCTTCAGAATGGGATCGCTCTTTCAATTTTTGAAGTGATTTTTGTAGGGCTATAAAAATCATCTCATTATTGCATGCTTTTTCTATACGCTCATTTTCCTAGTACTTATTTAAATGGTAAGTACTCTTGTTTTGTAAAATAAATTCAAGACAAAATATCGGTTTCCCACAGTGTAAGCTTTTAGCTTAACCTAACAAAGAGCTGAATGATGCTGTGTTCGTAATATTTAGTACTTACCTTAGTTGATAATGTTTTTTGTAAATTCGAGAAAAAATAAACAAGGTTTCAGCTTGGCTTAGTTTGGAGCTGTTTTTGTTTTTTTAGATAGAAAACTTTTGTCACCTGTTTTCCAATTTTCGCAATGAGTTATTCAATGTTTTCGATGGATTATAATAAAAACTTGGTAACAATTAAACTATTGAACCGGAAATCGCAGCAGAGGACGACCCCACACTAGTTAGAAAGGCGATCTGGTAAAGGTTGCTGGGAGCTGTTGGGTGCAGGCTGCACAAGATCGATCGCTGTGGAAATGGATAGGGAAGGCCTATGTTCAGCTGTAGACGTGTGGCTGAAATTATGATGATGATGATAACAATTGATAGATAATGTCTCTTCACGAGGATAATAGCGCCATGAATCACTGGCTGCCGGTAATCTACCATCGATCGGGATTTATGCCACGTTTACCTGCGATTTTTGGAAAAGTTGTAATTAGTCAACCTTTAGAGATAATAAATCTGCGTAATAAAAAGCTGTAGGCTAAGCTATAATTTTATACATTTGTTTTTTGTTAAAAAAACATTCTCTTTTGTAAGATTAAAACAATAGTTTCTAAACAAATTGAACAGACTTGGATTTTAATGGGATACGTTACAACATAATTATATTCCGATGCTTAAAGATCTTAGTAGTTTAGACGTTTAATAGCTCTGGAAGATCTGAAAACACATAGTGTTTCAAATCAGCTTTTTTAAAAAAAAATAAAAAAAAATGCTGGACATTTAACACAGCATCATCTAGCCCCAAACTAAGCAAAGCTATGGGAGCCAGATAACTGATATACTACTTATATACTTTTTGTTTGTAAATACATACTTATTATACATATGAACACCCAGACCCGAGATAAATATTTGCAGATCATAAAAACATTTATCCCGCGGCGGGGATCGAACCCGCAACCTTCTGCGTCACAAGCAGGCTTTCACCCACTGCGCCACAGAGGTCGTCTTTTAAATTACTTAACTCTTATTTTGGTAGAAAATATTTTAAATTGAATCAAATTGCCACAAATTAACAAAACAAAACAACAAAAGCTTATCCACAGTTAATAAAACCAAAACAAATACACAAACAGGAAATAATATCTACCATTTATCTTGATGAATGACATTGTTACTGTTTTACTATTATGACATCATTTCTTTTGATTAAGTTTCATCATTATCATCATCTCTGCCCGGTGGTCTCCTTTCGCTTTTGCCATACTTTTTGATCCTGAGAGACCTGGATCAGGGGATCCAGGTATTGCCCGCAACTTTCTCAATATTATCGATCCAACGAGTGCTAGGACGACCCTAATACCTCACGTATCCTCTGGGCCACCACTCTGTCAAGGTTTTACTCCAGCGACCGTCACCACGTCTTGCCAGGTTTCCTGCCCAACTCCATTTGAGGTTCACAACACGATCCCCGATCGGACACGTCTGCGAATTTCAGTGTTCCGGATTCTATCCAAGAGTGTGATGAAATCTGAAAGCTGTACATGTTACTGAAAACCGGAACAAATAACGCAACATCGTTCGAGAGAAGATACTTTCGTGATGGGTCCGTTAATAAGGGGTCATGCTTCCGACGCGGGAAACGACGCAAGGAGGAAGAGTGATCAAATCAGTCCCCTTATTAAAAAAAACTGCGTCTAGACCAGTTCTCTAGAGCTACGCTATTACGAGTATAATGGTAACGTAAACTGAATTCACCTGAGTTTATTCATCCAGAAATCCATGCATTTTTTTTTTATTTATTATATTTTTTTTTGTTTTTTTTTACGTTTACGTAACTCCATGTAATCAAGATTTACTTCAGCTTTAGTTTCAAAATACCGTCAAACACACGTCATGATACAACGCACAGATAATAAGACAATATTCGGCGTAAGTCGGACGTTAAGGTCTCAAGTTGATTGGACTTGCGAATTTAATTAACTTAAGAATTGCTTAAGTTGAGATGTTGGCAGAAGTTTCAATTGGATATCGCGAAATTACTCGAAGATATTGCTCTGGTTTAACTTAAAACTATATCGAGTTTTATGAACTGTTTTAAATACAATACACTGTTTACTGTTTACTGTTTCCAGGACAGCTGGTGCGGCGGCGGCATCAGCAGAAAATTACAAAAGGCGGAAATACATATCTATCGGTGATGGGTATATATTTCTGCCTTTTGGAGTGGAAACTTTAGGTCCATGGGGTCCAGAGGCGTGGCTCCTTTTCAGAGAATTATCCAAGAGGTTGATTGACGAGACCAATGACCAAAGGGCTGGTGCTTACCTCGGACAAAGGATAAGTATAGCCATCCAACGAGGTAATGCCGCCAGCCTTTTGGGCACGTTACCTGCGGTCGGTGATTTGAACACTGTTTTTTATCTTTAGTTTAATTAAATTACGTACGTATTTTCAAAAAAAAAAAAAAAAAAAAAAAAAAAAAAAATACACTGTTTAAAATTAATTAATTCATAGTGTACGAGTATATGGCCTATAAAGTTTAAAGGAACAGGAGTAAAATCACCTAGCTTTAAGACGATTCAAAGTGATCCCAGCGGTCCTACTGAATTAATTTTTGACTTTTGACTTTGACATATCTTTGTGCATAAATACAGCTACTCTACACATTGGCCTAACTATTTGCCTTACTATTCGCGGAACATTATTTAGATAGAAGATGACAGGCGAATGCAAGCGATGAGGCCCCACGTTCGTCACAGTCGACATTCGTCTGACTTCGCCGAATATGTAGAGCGCACATTAGAATATTAAAAACTAGCTGAGCTCTCGCGGTGTGAGTTGCGGTCTCGGGATTTTTTATTTTTTTGGGATTAAAGTAGACTATGTTCTTCCCTGGGATACAACCTTTTTCCATGCCAATTTTCAGCCTAATCTGTTCAGTGGTTTGGGTTTGAAAACAAAAAACGAAAAGATAGATAGACAGACAGAGTTACTTTCACATTTATAATATGAGTATGAATACATTCCAAAAACTGCATTCATCTGGGATTCGAACTCGTTTTTTTCGTTTTTAATGATTCGATTTCGTTTAGATTAACCGTCGTAAACAAAATGTTACCTACGTCAATTCCAATTCATCTCTATAAAAGTTATTTAAATAGCCTTTCAGAGCGCAATGAAAGTCAACTAGGAGGCGGGAGGTGACAATATTATTCGAGCAGAATTGGGGATCCCCCGCATTTATTAAAGAGAAAACCACCAACAAAGGGATGATATTGAATTGTAAGGACGCGGATGGTAGATGGGGCGAATGAGGCTTTTTATAGTTGTGTAGGTTTAATAATAGAGATAGAATATAATAATGCAAACAATTGAAAGCCATAGGAATTACTAATTTTATAATCATTGCTAAATCATTGCGATTTGTATTGTATAGGTAAACTAGGGTTTTTTGCACGAGAAATGATGCGTATTTTGTTTTAAAACGAACTCAAATCTTCAAAGTGATACCCTTTAATTATTTTAAGAGTATATTTCTGCGAATATTTGGATTACGACATATTCATCGTCTACCAATTATTCTCACATCATCTACGAAGTCAACTCTTCCTTGAATAACCTTTGGAAATCTAAACAAGCAAAAAGTGTTTGAAGTGTAATCAAAAATCTACCTTCTCCGTGTTTAATAACTTGATGTACCACAGTAGGGTCGGGCGGTAGGTGACACGCACAAAGAAGCTCCAAGTTTCTTTCATTGTAGATTAAATTCTTTGCTTCCCGCACACCTAAATATATGATTGGAGTCCACTGGCAGATTACAGATAAATATTTTCTTATAGCTCCCGGGGCGGGAGGGCTACAGATACCGGTCCGGCGGCTAGATGGGTTGACGACATTATAAAAACAGCAGGTCGTACATGGGTCTGACTGGCGCAGGATAGGGAAGGTTGGCACAAGCGAAGAGTGGCCTATGCCCAGCAATAGGATGAAAAAGGCTGCGGATGAATAGCTTAATTCCGCGATTTTTTTCGCCAGATCCTGAATACTTCTCTTTTCCGTGATAAATCATATGTGCATGATTTCAGCCTCTCTGTGTCACATTTAATAAAAATTCATTTAGTAGGTTTTTTCGAATGAATGAAAAATAGGATTTAAAATTTAATTTAAGAATATGCAGGAAAAGAAGATCACTGACATATTCTGTGATGCATTTTTTGCGAATACCTAGTGTAAACAAAGGCTAACTGGTTTTAAATGTAACTTTTTCAAACGATTGAAAGTACTTATTTATAACTAAAATAACTTAACGAAGTTATCTTAAACTAGCTGTACGTTTCCTTGGGAAAACTTCAATTTCCCGGTATAAAATATAGGTAGTCTATGTTCATTAGGTATAATGCAGGATTCTAATGGTGAAAGAATTTTTCAAATCGGTCCAGTAGATTCTGAGCCTATTCAATTCAAACAAATCTTTCCTCTTTATAATATAGTGTAGAAAAGTGATGTATCGCATCGCTCGCAGTACCCCACGTACCTGCCAGTAATATCGGTTCACAGCTTAATCTCCTTTCTTCCAGATTTAATACATATTTCATTGGAATATTCCACAAAGTAATACTTTCCCTCCACTTGTTTGTCAAACGCCAGTTTATTAACGCCGTCTTTCTTTGAAACTCTTGTTTGGTTAAGTTTTTATGAGTTTCGGGAAATAAAATTTGGGTTAAGTAAGCCTTTGGTTGGCATTTTGATTTGCTGAAAGGGCATCTTATTCTTTTTGTCATAAAAAGCTGCTTTTAAAGCGGAAAAATATGAGAAAAAGTGAAAACTGAAAGACATTTATTATTCTATACTATCTATACTTTAAATTAAAAAATAATTATTTATTTACAGAAACTAAGCTACTACAATATGTACATAAAATTACAAAATACAATAGAATCAGTCAAGCTATCTAAGGATCGTCGTAAAAACGATCTATAAATAGCTCAACTGATCCAGGTCTATCTATACTTAATATTATAAAGAGGAAAGATTTGTTTGTTTGTTTGTTTGAAATGAATAGGCTCCGAAACTACTGGACCGATTTGAAAAATTCTTGCACCAATAGAATGCTACATTATCCCCGATGAACTTAGACTACATTTTATCCCGGGGAAGTGAAGTTTTCTTGAGGGATCGCGGGTAACACCGCGGTGGCTAGTTTAGATATAAAACAACAGCAATTGTTCGTATTTTGGCTAGAGAGACGACAAGAATAAGATTAAAATGATTTGTTTTATTTCAGATAGGTTTTGTTTAAAAAGTTGAAATTGTTCATTTTAATTTGTAAAACAACTTTGATTAAGAAATGAGTCCCAAACTGTAACATCACTGCAACATACAATAACAAAGCCCTCGAACTTCTTATCAATTTGAAACAAAAACAAACTTGGGTGTTCCGAATTTTCTTAATATCAGAATCGACCCCTGGCGCCAATTACTTAAACATCTTATCAATAGACAAAGATCATCCATTAGAACTTTGCCCCCGGGGGGCGAGGGGGGGGGAGGTCGTAAACACAATTGTTGCGAGTTTAAATCAAACAGTTCTCTCCAGTCATTACCGCCACGTGCGACTTTATGGAGTCAGTTACTGTTGCGAGTTTTCTGTTTGTTTCCGTTGTTCAATACGAAACGATTTTTACTATTACATTAATTACATATCTAAACGTCTATTTCTCGGCAAAAACCTAGGATTTCTATTTGCTACGTTTCTGACATACATCTTTTCTTTGGCTTCTTTTACTCTGCCTTTTTAATCATTTTCTTAACTGATTCCAAAAAGGATTGAAAAATAAGGAGTAGTTCTTATATTTGTACTGCGTGTGTTTTTTTATGGATGTTCAGTTCACATTAGTAACCATGCATGAACAAATTATAAATAGTACCTAAACAGATTTTATTTATTGGATGCACCTATAACATTTGCATTACATTTTCACCTATACATGTCCTATAACATTTTGGTCCTAGCTAGAGGATATTCTTCTCATTGTTTCCCAACATTCACTTTCTTCCTGGGGTTGGAAAGTACTTTTTTTATTAAATATCAAAAAATGGGGATTATCCTGACTGGCGTGATTTTTCGAACTGTTTTTTACATTGTTAGACTGTCTTGTCAGTTCTCCTAAAACAATGGAAACAAGCAATCACGAATAATGAAAGTACAAGTGAACGGACACCCCAGTGTCGTAATTATCCGCGGAAAGTTTGTCTCTTGATTTATCGCCTCCAGTTCACCTACAGATAACTTCGACGCTGCGCAGAACACGTGTGTGCCTGAGATATGGAGAAACAACTTCATATGAAATTATACTTATTGTAAAACTTGAAGAATTTGCTTATGTTATCATCATTAATAGCACCTAACACCACCTCCTTTCTCGTTCTCTTCTATCCAGTCCATCCAAAGGTTTCCTGGAAGAGATCACTCTGAGTGATAAGGTCGCTCATTGTGCCACTGAATTTAGACATAAGTTTTTTTAATTTTGTAATTTATATCATGGTGTAACAATAAATAATTATCTATCTATCTATCTAACAGACACGCCCTGATCCCACTAGGACTTCCGATGTCCCAGAGAAGTATCCATGGAATCACAACATCAGAGAAGAATATCTGCTTTAGCAAGGATATGAATAAAAATAGAGAAATCTAGAGTGTTTTGGGGAAATCTTTTCGATACTTTGAAGATGTCTATTGTCCAGTACAGAACGAAAAATCCATATAATAAAGTCTCATAATATCAAGTATCCATTGAAAAGTAAGTCCAAAGTCATGAGTAAGATAGCCACATGAGTGTTGAGATGACGGCTGATAGAGGAGAATGGAAGAAGAACACATATTTTGCCCCACATAATGTGGGAAAAGGGCAGGAAGATGATGATTGAAAAGTAAGTCCAAACCCACTTCGAAATCCAAAACCAAGTCTAACCCACCCAGCTAACACGGCTCCACAAACGACGTCATCCATTCACCCATAAAAGCCGGCACTAACTTGCAACGTCTTACAATGCACCTTAACTCCCTTTCAAAAGTTTCTGAATCTGAAAACCAGAATCCTATTTCCATTCCCAAGGCCCGGCTTAAGCAAGGA
Organism: Epirrhoe alternata; assembly: GCA_963565295.1. NCBI lineage: Eukaryota > Metazoa > Arthropoda > Insecta > Lepidoptera > Geometridae > Epirrhoe > Epirrhoe alternata. The sequence continues at coordinate 570,481 of OY751381.1, read as the reverse complement.
TGTACTATTATTTGAGCCATAACCTGTTATGGCCGCTTCAAGTTAAAATCTAGTTGGGTACCTGAGTCTAGACCAGGTCCAGCGCCTATGGTACGACTCTGTAATCAGCCATTCCTATGCAAATTCGAGCTGAACCAACTATGGCTTTATATAAAGGCTGGGAGTCTTGTTACGGTTGCTGCATTCGAATAAGTATAAGAAAATTCCATTCCTTTTTTATATCAGTCTACTGTATATACACACACACAGTCACACACACACACACACATACACACACACACACACACACACACACACACACACACACAGTCTATCTAATGACCATGGTGGCTATTATGTCATTCGAAACATCGGAAGATGTTTTTTTTTCTTTAGCCTATTTCGTCCCACGGCTGGGCAAAGGCTGGGCATTTTTCCAGCTGCATAAGTAAAAAAATATCTGAATAGATGGCGATGAACTACATGTGATTAGATATCTTCAAAAGAATATCTTTTGCGTGACGCTTTCAGATTTTGGCTGGAAATCTCGCCATTAAAAACAAGCGTAGTGCCGAAAGCCTTCAAACAACCAAAAATTTTATGATAGTTGGTCTACCTCATGCGAAGTTATTGGCCGAGGTCATTTCTAGAACTAGTAGGGTCTAATGCGACAAGCTTAATGCGACTGGCATATTCAATGTTTGGAACGGCATCCTCTATAGAAGTAAGTGAATTTTCCCCTTTATGCAGCCACTTGCCGTCTACAGAAGGTTTTATCCTTTGATTACAGGAGTCAAGCCGATGAGGGTTGGTTTTCTTAAGAAATGACTACCGTCATACTATAAGTGTTTATGTGAAAAAACGGACTCAAAATCACGGGACAAGGATCCAAATGTATACGGAGTTCTTGTTTCAAAGTCCAAGAACTTACTTTTAACAAAAGCAATACAGGATTTCATCTCTATTTCTCTTTTTCTCTCTCTCTCTCTCTCTGACAAATAATATTTGTAGTTAGGTAATGAATTTGCATGTTATTTTGGCCGAAGGAACATAATCTTCATCTATAAGGGAATAGAATCTAGTACTAAGTTCTATCCGTAATATTAGTAGACCTTACTAATCTGTTCATAAATTGGAAATCGCTCTCTACAAAAGATAATTGTAGCTCATAGATGTATATTCTTGTCTCACCCACCCTGTACAGACTGTCATATGGTCACAGTATTTTAAGAAACCAAACCATTCCCGCGGCACAGATAAGAGTTGGAAACTTTGTGTTTACGTGTCGAGAAGATGACTCTGGTGCAGTTTCGTCGAGAAGCTTGCAGATTTGGTTTGATTGGTTTGCTTCTTTTTTAAGAAAAAGTACAAAAGTGTCTGATGGTTGACTGCAAATTCTTCGGTCTCAATTCATTTCTTAAATACTGAGTATAGCATTTGGTCTTTTTTTATGATGAATCGGCTCTTGACCTCAAACTTACATAGGCAAGAATGAGGTCTACGATGGAGCTAGCCTACCCAGAAGGTGCCTATTAACTCTCTTCTTAAAAAGAACAGGGTCGTAGCTCAGCGGAAATACATACGCTGGAAGCTGATTCCAAATTTTTGCAGTGCGCATAATAAAAGAACTTTCAAAGCGCTTAGTTCTAATTAGTGGAATATCAACTAGGTGTGGATAATAATCAGCTATGCGCCTGAAGTCCCTGTAAAAGAACGATGAAGGCGGAATAAGGTCCTGGGCACACTCACCGTAGTACAATCTGTAGAAGACCGACAAACTCGACCTCACGACGATGGCTCAGACTGTCGAGTTTTGCTTCGGCAAGATAGTCTTCACCTATGAGTCTCTTACGACTTTAACGTAACTTTCCTTGTTTGATACGTGTTAGTCCATCGCTGCTTTTAAGTATATTAAATGATTTCTTCTCACCTTTGCCTTCACCAGTAAGATCATGCGTAGGTTTTGTATAAAATTCCAAAATGGAAAATGCATCCGGGGTTAACCCAAGAGCTTCGGATAAGCACTAACTGGGGAAGCAGGTCATCATCATCATCAGCGGTTTTCATCCCACGGCTGGGCATAGGCCTGTTCATTTTTGCCACTCGCCTCTATTTTGTCAAAGTCAAAGTCAAAAAGCATTTCTTCAGTAGGACCGCTGGGATCACTTAGAATAGTCTTAGAACTAATTTTACTCCTGTTCTTGTACGATCAATACCGTGAAGAATCAGGGCAACAAACACGGTTTGGGGCCTAGCATTTTTTTTGGTGATCCATCTTAAAACTAATAACTAACTAATAGTCTTGCCTATATTCGACCTGCGGATTTAACGATGTCGTCGACAGAATTAAACAAAATCGACTTTGAATTTACAACAATTTAGAATCGGGAACATCAAAGTGAATGAGTAAGCTAGTGTACTTGTTTATTTCCAGCAACGACACAGTTTCCAGCATTAGGAAGCACATCACGTATTTCGTAGACGAAGACCAAAAATTGCAGAAACAACGCTTGCCAACTCGGTTCATTAGGGGCGGTCGGAAGAGCTGAACCTAAGGTAAATAGGAAATATAGCATCAGTTTCTACAAAACTTTTTATGACTGTTCTAAATTAAAGACAGTAAAATTATATTATGAACATTTAGTCAAGCTTAACGTAGTAAGAAAGTAAGTAAGTTCGTATGAGTCAGTGGCCAACTCTGGTGACGGAGTTTTTAGGCCGCCTTAAGGCCTCCGTCGTGGCTTAACGACTTAAATAGCCGGGACCGACAATTTAACGTGCACTCCGAGGTAAGGAAGCGCTCAGATGAAAATGCCACTGGCGGTCACCCATCCACTTACAGACCGTTTCGAACGTTGCTTAACTTCGACGATCTATCAAGAACGACTAAGCAAGCACGACCACGAGCGCTTCTTAACGCAGTGTGACTGTGGTGCTCCAGTTCAGTCAATGCAGCACCTACTGGTGTGCCCCTTGTGCCCTGAGACCTGCACAAGAGAGGACCTCAATGCTGCCACAGATAGAGCTATTAAAGTGGCCTATCACTACTCCAGGTGTATCTGTTGAATGAAGCATCGGCACGACAAGGTGTAAGATGTCTAAGGTAGTCAGAGGCGCATCCGAATACAGATCTCACAGGGGACATGACCCCCCCACCCGGCAAAATCGTACACGTCAAATTGAAAAATCTTATGTATTGTGCAATAAAGTCTAATATTAGTGTAGTGACCCCCCCCCCACCAAAATTTCAGTCTGCGACCGCACCTGTCCTTATGAATCACGATCGTATCTTCTTAAAGGTGTTAACTAGTGCTAAGGACACAGATTCAAGTGACAACAACCAGGCATACGTGATGTAGTAGTTTAAGCCTTTCGAGCTATTTTAGTATTTTGAAGTCGCAATTTATTAAAAACAACTACAGAGTGGGAAACACTGAATATTTTAGAATTCAGCCCAGCTCTTAGTAGTTAATCTTAACTAGTAATGAAAGACATTGTTAATAGGTGTGTTTGATAGTAACTATCTGATGTAAAAAAGAAAAAAAAAGTCGTCGAATTGCGCGATGGGTAGACAACATCAAGACGGCAGCATAGATTTTGGATGCGTGAGGCACAGAACCGGAATGAATGGCGTAAACAGAGGGAGGCCTATACCCAGCGGTGGGATATTCTTGGCTGCGGATGATGATGATCTGATGTAAATACATTTAATAAACTATTTGGTATTTGTACTTTTTTTGTTTATTATTATTTATTTTGTACACGAGAACACACAGCTTTATAGTTTTATGTCGATACCGACCCCGAATTTAATACAATATTTGTATGACCGCGGCGCGAGGTGGTAACTGAAAATCAGAGCAGTCGGTGTAATATTAAAAGCTTACTAATGAATTGCAAATTATCAGTGATTTAATGGTTATTATCACAGGTTTTAATATAATTATGTTTTATTTGTAAAATTTTACAATGAGACCTATGGAAAAATATTTTTGGCTCTGGTAGAAAATATTTATTCGAAATGAAATTGGTTACTTACAGGCTTTTCATTGCATGTTTTTTATAGTTTTCAATATTCATTTTCAACACTATTCAACAAGAATTATTATTTTTACACGTTGTTAGAAAGGACGTGTTTTTTTAGAAAGGATTATAAAGTTCGATTACACCGTACTCTGTTAGTTCAATAAGCCTTGTCAAATAATTTAATAAAAAAAACATTTTTTTTTATTAAATTAAATAATTTAAATAATTTAATAAAAAAAACATTTTTTTTTATTAAATTATTGAATGAAGATTGATGAAAAATTGATGCAGAAGTTAAAACTTAAACGGTTCTAAACTTGACAATAATTCCGTGTCGGTGAGCAGCCATGTCTCACACGTGACCTTTTCGAGGTGAATCCAAGATTTTTTTTGTCATCTTAAGCCTGCCGAACGTGCCTAAAGATGTTTTCACTTATATTAATTTAGAGGACAAGGCTGTTATCGAACTTACAGAGTATGTGAAGTATGTGGTAACGGTCATTAGTCTCACCGAAGCTTTCCGTATAACACATAGTACTTAGGTAGTATATGGGACAGTATAGAAAATCTTTGCGATTGACAGCCTAGCCAGTCAAATTCATCTAACCTCACCATCTAACTCAATAAACAGTTCCTAAACAAATGCAAAGGCAAAATATTGACATTTAGCATCAACACTTGGGCGCGGGTGATAAGGGGCAGTTATTGGAAGGGCAAGCGGCAATCACGCCCGGCCAACTGTCCGCTCGGCTCAGATGTAGAGAAGCGGTGTAGATGGGGCAGATGCTGTTCTGTTCTATTAGCTAAACTTAGTACTCCTTCTTGAGATTTAAATAATATTTGACAGTGGCATTATGAAATAGTTAATTATAAGATATCTGATTATTTGGATGACAAAAAAGCTTGGGACTTGCTCCAACTCAATGGATCCATGGATCACCTAAAATAATTATAGGCCCCAAACCGTGTTTGTTGCCCTGATTCTTCACGGTATTTGTCGCGAAAGAACATGAGTAAAATTAGTTTTAAGACTATTCTAAGTGATCCCTGCGGTCCTACTGAATAAATGCTTTTTGACTTTGACTTTGAGTCTTCAGTTAATAAATGACAGCTAGAATAAATATTTTTGCCATCATGGAGCTGATTCCAATCTAAGTCCAAAAAAAATATTTTTTGTACACGTTTTAAACTCGCGCGATTTAAATAATTGTTTAATTTACTTTATTTATTAACGTTTACGCGAGTATGGCTTGTTATTAAAAATGACCGTCTTTTTTTTTATTTTGGTTCATAATATTTTTTTTTTTTTTTTTTATGATGAATGGGTCGACTCTTGACCTCGAAACTTACATAGGCAAGAATGAGGTCTACGATGGAGCGAGCCTACCCAGAAGGTGCCTATTAACTCTCTTCTTAAAAACATCAGGGTAGATCTTAAATCTAATCTAATGTAGCTATTTGAAAAGATTTTTTTTTTTTTTGAGAAAATGTAAAAAGGAGCAATAGAGGAGGCCGAAGAGTATTTGGTCATTGCACGTGATGTAGATTCACAGTTGGCAAGAGATGCCTAACCGTTTTTGTAGGTATTTTTGCCTTAGGTCCATCTGTAGAGTCACAATTCTTTATTCTTAGGTAGGCTGTTCGGTCAACTATTTGCATTAGTAATTCATATTAACGTTATTGTCAGTTCGGCTCCCTTTGATTACTGGAGTATAATTGTATTCCGTATTGATTTTCGGCATCAAACAATAACTTTTAGGGACTTTGTTCAGGATTTGAAATCTAATTTTGATACAAATAGGTTAAATTGCTTGGGCAGTCATGTTTATGATTGGGAACCGGAAATCGAGGGTGTTTTGTCCAGCTGTGGACAATATGATTCTGTAGATTTATTTATATTGAATATCCACTAAATGTTTATGCATCCAATCAATGGATTTTAATCAGAGTATCATTATTTTAAGAAATATAACATTTGAACTAACAGGAAGCATTATTTATATGCTTGAGTACGGTAAGCGGCAAAAGTTTATGGACATTTCAATGTTTATTAAATCACCTTTTATTTTCGGAATTTGTAGTTTTATGCACAGAATTTTTGCTTATCATTATTAATGTTTGAGGTCGAGACCCTGGGTCCGTAGGGTTCTAAGGCATATCGTCAAAAATCTTTCAGGGCGTCTGGTCGAAGCGTCGCGTGATTCGAGAGCTGGCGATTTTTCGGCATAGAGAATCAGCATTGCAATTCAGCGTGGCAATGCCGCCAGTATTTTGGGCACGCTTCCGACTGGCAGTGACCTGGATCAGTTGAGCTGTCTATAGATTGTTTTTATGACGATCCTTAGATAGCTTGACTGATTTTACTGTATTTTGTAATTTTATGTACATATTATAGTAGCTTGGTTTCTTTTTTTTTTTATAAGTTGTTTTTACCAGAATATTGGTACAATCTTAAAACTCTTGATAAGTTTTAATGAGTAGGCTGAGAATAACAAACTGATTTGTTGAAAGTTTATATAAATAAATAATTCCTTTTGGGTATTGCTCACCCTTATTTATTTCTACTTTGGTTTGAAATGGTAACATTTTTATAAGATTTGCAGTAAGTCGACATGCAGTAGACAAACAAGAGCTCGCATCTTCTATCGGCAAAATGACACATGCAATAGTCAATCGTGTTCTCCCAAAAGCAACTTTAACAACTTACAATAAGGCATACGATCCCTTGTAGCATTACCCAATGTATTTGTAAACATCGTCTTGCAAATTCATAAATACACCTGTTATAGACCTTATTGTCTTCACAATACCGCTTATTTTAGAATAACTTTGTAACCAATGTCTTAAGTTGCATCATTTCACATGCAAAAGGACTCTTCTACACTGTAATAGGATAGCTTTTCGAGTGCTAATTCTTAGTATGAGATTTAGTAACCAATGCCCTTAGTTTCATCTTCGCAAGTTTGAAAAGACTTTATTGCGGGAGTATAAGGTTGGATTTGGCCTGTCAGCTGAAGGTTGAGGTTGAAAGGCTCATGCTGCACTGGACACCAATGGATTTATCGTAGGTTTAGACAGCAAGAGGCTTTGTTAGATACGCGTACGGGACAAGTGGCCGGGCGTGACACGAGACACCTCAACGTTGTTAGGATTAAGCACATACAAAGAAATAGCTTACAGCTGAGAAATTCAGCAAAAAGTAAGTAAGTTCGTATGAGTCAGTGGCCAACTCTGGTGACGGAGTTTTTAGGCCGCCTTAAGGCCTTCGTCATGGCTTAACGACTTAAATAGCCAGGACCGACAATTTAACGTGCCCACGGAAGCGCTCAGATGAAAATGCCACTGGCGGTCACCCATCCACTTACAGTCCGTGAAGCGCTCGTGGTCGTGCTTGCTTAGTCGTTCTTAATAGATCGTCGAAGTTAAGCAACGTTCGAGAAATTCAGCATCGGCTATATTCGTAAATCCGATGGTATCCGAAGCCAATTTGGTTTGTTGAGTGCAAAAATCAGAGCAAAACCAAAGAAAAGTTCTATCTATCTATCTATTCAGCCCGGTTGCACCCACTGCTGAGTAGGCCTCCTCTATAACGCCACTCTTTTCGGTCCTGTGCAGTCCTTTCCCACGCTTAAGAAAGTTTAAGTATCTAAAATTTAAAATTATTATTTCCAAAAACGCCGTGTGGTTGAAATACCACACACATTTTATTTGACACTAATCATATAATAATACTTTTTTATATCTGCTGTACGTTTATGAGTTTGTTCAGAACAACGACAAATATTGAAAGAAAGAAAGAAAGAATGAAAGAAAACACATTTATTTAGACAACACTCAGTTAACAATTACATAGAACAAAAACGGGAAAAGGCTAATCATTAGGTAATTTAGGTATATTGAACGTTTCACAAAAATGTTACTGTTCAAAACCCGTAGCACAAGCTACGTAGCACAAGCCCGTAGCTTGCGCTACGACTCGTAGCAGCGTAGCACAATTACAGTTTTTAATCAAAGCATTATCCATTTGCAAATAACAAGTTGAAAGAATCAAAGAGATTCTTTTGATTCAGTTTTCATTTGTAGCAAGTTTTTCAATCTGACCACAGAGGGGAAGATCAATGGTTGAAAGGGCATGCTAAAAGCACCAATTGTACTAATCTAGAGATTGCAGGAGGAAATATGCATGCCATTTGCCTAATTGATTCGTACTTTAATTTTCTCGATACAGGCGACGCCCAGTGAGGAAACTATCAGATACCCCCACTGTATCCACTCTCAGCAAACTACAAAACAATTATAAGTTTTCTCTTTTTTATGTTCATCATCATCATCATCATCATCATCCACAACCTGACTTTGCCCACTGCTGGGTATAGGCCTCTCTTTCTATATGCCACTTTTTACGGTCTCGTGCTAACCTCATTCAGGCTAGCTTTTTTATGTTATCCATCTTTAATTAGTTATTTTTATTGTGTTAAGAATTGTTTGTATGTTTTGCTGTAATAAACATTTTTGTATTTGTAGTATTCGTAAACAGTTGAATCAAAGTTATGAAAATTTGTAAGTATAACTTAATATTTTTGTTAAGTTGCTAAAACATCTAATATTATATTTATTAAGGTGTTAATTCAACTTAATACGACTATGACGATATGTAGAAATGTTAGGATACTTTTTTAATTCATTTAAAAAGCTCAAAAAATATTTTTCAACCTTATTCTATGCAACTTTAACATAAAACTTAGACTATAATGGCTAAGTTCATACTTATTTGTCAAAAATAGTCTTGTTTTCAATCGAAGAAGCAAGTTGTAAAGGATCCTGGAATGAAATCGGAAGGGTAATGTCTCGCCGGCCCGCAGGGAAGGAACCGTTCATTTGCATGCGAGAACTTTTTCACGGCTACTTGAACTTTAATTAAAACAGAATTACCTAGAATCTAGCACACGTCCGGGTCGTGTACTCCAGGACAAAATAACGTTTAAGACTAACATGGAAATCTAGTTAGGTTAGGTTAGGGTTATTGCAAAATGATTAGGACAGTAAACGAAAATACTATCAATTTCTAGGATAACTAAATCTAACTACAGCTCTTGGTAAATGCATAATCAAAAAAAATAAGAGTTAAAAGTACCTAGTACTTACAGTTATAAAGGTCGGTTCACTTCTAATGGAAGATGAGATATATGAGACATGATGCGCGATGATGATAAACGAAGACCGCTGAACACGCTCGACGCATCTTAAGCCAGATGTGAACCCTGCTTTACATCTGTCATCAACAAATATGCCAAGCACCATGTTTTATGGCCGTTAGATCTAGGCATTCTTAAATATATCCGTTTCAAAAAGACAATTTTGTATCAAAATAATAAGTACAGCATAATAACGGCCAACTTCACTAATGTCTCGATACGTTGACTCACGACACGGTTTTCAATAAAAAATAAAAATATATTTTTTCAAATAACAATTCATTATCTACCCTTTTTTTATATTTATTTATCAAATAAAATTTAACCAAATATAAACTTAGATATCTATAGCACCAAAAAACCACTAAGGTTTGAAGGAGATACTATACATTGAGCCTGTTGAATTTACATAAATAAGTAAACCCATAATTGCTTTTAAAAATTGAATAACTGATTGTGAAAATGATTAGGTTGTAGTGACCGAGAGTGTATGCGATGGGACTCCTCCACTTATCTATCTCGGGCAGCTATCTCCAGGGAAGCAGACGGAGGGAATCTGAGCGTATCGACTGGCACTCACAGCATATCGCAAGGATAGCCATTCCTAGTCATCAGACAGAACATTTCAAAAAGCAAAAGCTGTCGAGAAATAATATGTAAATGTATTAAAATGTATAAGGTACGTGATCCAAAATAATAAAATTTATAAAAAAATCTATACTAATATTATAAAGAGGAAAGATTTGTTTGTTTGTTTGAATTGAATAGGCTCCGATACTACTGGACCGATTTGAAAAATTCTTTCACCATTAGAATCCTACATTATCCCTGATGAACAAAGGCTATATTTTATCCCGGGAAATTGAAGTTTTCCCGAGGGACCGCAGGTAGCACTGCGACGGACTGCTAGTATTTTATAAAGCTATTTTATCGAATAACTCCTGTCTACTGCTATGAGTAGTTGGCGTGGCGAATAAAAGTAAGTAAGATGAAGAGACACGAGGTGCAAGTTTGTTTCTCGTTTCTGTAGTAGCCATAAAACGAGCCATCAAAATCAAAAATAAAATTTTTTGTTGCAAAAATCTTCTAGCTAGAACTTTCAAGTTTTCATAACCTGATAATACATGTAAGAATTTGAACCTGAATTTGAACTGATTGTCACAATATTGTTTACCTGTTGATGTAAGTTACTAAAGCAAATCTTTGTTTTTTCCTACTGGCTGAGGAACGGTGGCTGTCACATAAACCACAGGTTTTACTGACGTTTTATACGAGGACGTTCTGCAAAACTGCTTCTAGTACTCGGAATCTAAATTGGTGAGAATTTTATGAGGATTGCAAAAGCTTCCCAGTAATTTGGTCTAGGTTTGAACGTGTGAGGAATATCTGGAAACTGTGGCGTCTGTAAGATTATACTAACTCATTTGCACCAATAAAAATAAGCATAAAAGAAAAACCACAAAAACAGGGTCACGACTGTATCCCCGAGGTGCGGTAGACATTCTCTCAGATCTTTTATATTCCAGATCCTTTGAAGATGTCTAAGGGGGTAGTCAGAGGCATGTACAAATACATATTTGATACACGCCCACATCTTGCAGAAGTTAGTATTCCATACGTGACAGGTTGCAAGCCCATCGCCGCCTATAAGAATAACTAACTGGTTTCCTCACGATGTTTTCCTTCACCGTTCAGAGCTCGTGTTAGAGCGCATATAAATTTTACGAAACGCAAAATCCATTGATCCACGGCCGGGATTCGATCCCACGACCTTCGGATGAAAGTCGAGGTACAACCCCATTCGGCCAACACGGCTCTAAAAGAACTGCAAAATAATACTTAAAAAACAGTTTTATTGAGTTTGCAAATATCATACCTGAAGAACTACTACAAACTACAACAAGTAAGTTCAGATTAAAAAAAATTAAGTACCGTTACAAAATAAGTAGGTAAATGTTAGTTTCGTTATTTACGACAACAATTTTACATAAATCCTAGATCATTTACAGTGTAAGCGCTCTGAGAAATTATGCCTATATTTTCAGCTAAAATTCTACACGTAATGCGTCACATTTTTCAAGCTCATCACCACTTATTAGAAATGTATGTTATAAAACAGACGTATGATATTGTGTCTAGCAATTTTACGATATTGCGTCTGACATAGAAAGTAAGGGTCCATTCACAACAGACGCATCCTAGTCATTGAATTAGTTATTATAAATAAAATAAGTTTTAGCGACAAGAAATTTGATTTATTCAAAATTTGTAGATGATCAATTAAGTTTCTAACAAATTGCCGTGATTTGAATAAACGTAATATTAAAGCGCATTCTATTTTCATCGGTTCTAAGATAAACCTTTTATAGATTTGTCACTGCATCCTTTGATCTAAAAAAAAAGTAAGTTCGTATGAGTCAGTGGCCAACTCTGGTGACGGAGTTTTTAGGCCGCCTTAAGGCCTCCGTCATGGCTTAACGACTGGACCGACAATTTAACGTGCCCTCCGAAGCACGGAAGCGCTCAGATGAAAATGCCACTGGCGGTCACCCATCCACGTACGGACCGTTTCGAACGTTGCTTAACTTCGACGATCTATCAAGAACGACTAAGCAAGCACTACCACGAGCGCTTCCGCTAATAAACTATTATTAATTTTCTTTACCTTATGATAAGATATTTTGTATGGATAAGTACATGAATAGAAGGAGAGTACTTGGTATGAATGTTGATGGATTTACAAGTAGAGGTATGCCAAAGAAAAGATAGATGGATTGTGTAAAAGATGACATGAGTAAAAAAGGAGTGAGTATTGAGATGACGGCTGATAGAGGAGAATGGAAGAATGTTGTGCCGACCCCACATAATGTGGGAAAAGGGCAGTTAGATGATGATGATGAAGTACATGAATAGTAAACGCTGGTAGAATGGTGATCACAACGCATCATAAAATCGCATCCTTGTGCGTCTAGCCTTATATGTGTAGAACATTACAGAACCACTCATATTTTCTGATCTTTATCGCAATAATACAGGATGCCCATTCTAGGAACATTGTTTATATGTCGTTTGGTTCCCCTTCGCTTCAAATGAAAATGTATGGTCCACTGATAGCATCAGGATACTGCAGACGTTTGATAAAATCTTTATATATCAACTGAAATAATCGTACATAAAAACCTCGAAGGCATAAATAATTGCATTTCCAAAAGCTTTACTCACATCATGACCAGGGACCGTATTCGTGTTCCTTTTTTCGTTCGTTCGATGTATATTCGGATGCTTTTCACCACGATTTCTAACTTCAAAGGCCAATTTTTCGGTTTTTAATATTTGGTCCTAGGTTTGGACCGTGTTTTAACGTTTGAAAAATTGCCCTTGAAGTCAGAAATCGTGGTAGGAAGCATCCGAATATGCATCAAACGAAAAAAAAGCGATACAATAAGAACTAATCTATCTATCTAATCAGCCCATATCCACTCACTGTTGAGGCATTCTCATTTTCATCCACTTTTTCCGATCCTGTGCCATTTGCATCCATTGCCTTCCCGCCACCGCCACAATCATCAGACCATCTGGCTGGTGGTCTGCCTGGTGTTCTATGACCCTCGAGTGGTCACTAATACGTGTGACTAATATTTCTGATTGCTACGTTATAAGTAAAAGAGTGTTTACTTTATTATTATTAAAAAAACGATAATAAGTGAATAAACAAATATCAAGAAAGAGGTCGGAAATTTTGATAAATCAAGTCTTAGGTAAATGCAGGAAATGCATCTTCCAAAATTAACATAATAGAATGCCGAACCGTTATCAACTTTAAGAAGCGCTATCATAATAAAGTTACCCGTCGTTTGTCAAAGCTCCGAACTTAAGCTATTAACTGAACCTATCTGCGTCTAAAGTTAAAACTTAACTCTCACTTAACTTGACGTGATCATAATCGATGTGGAAGTGATGGCCCGATTAATTGTAACTTAAGAAGTATAGTGATTACGGCGGTAAGCAGGGAATATCATCCCAAAAAATACACAAATGCGGAATTTGAACCCACGATCTCCTTTCCGAACTTAATTTAAGTCCTTATAATAAATTGTATTTATTTTTTAATACAATCTGAGTGAATTGAGTGATCTCACATCCGAAGCATTAAGGGCTATAGACCCTGGAATACCCTACAGCATTAAAATAAAGGAAACCGATATAAAATTAAGTCAACAAGTCCCTCCAAAAATTATTCATAGAAAAAGAAAAGGTGCAAAGTAAGGGGGAAGGTAAAACTTGGATAAGTTCGTTCATGAATTGGAAATGTAATTTTAGCGGATACATTGTTTCAGCAATTGCAAGATGATTTGGGATCGACTTACTTTGGTAGTTTTGACGTAGGTTTTACTGGTCACTGAAAGTCTACTCATTTTAGACCCCTCGCAGACTACAGATTTTCTATCGGCCGATAGTTGAGACGGGTTATACTTCTCCATGCTCATTACGAGCCGAAGTATATTCCGTCTCAACTATCGGCCGATAGAACGTCTGCAGTCTGCGAGGAGGCTTAATATTATTCCAATCCACCCTATTCTGCCCCCCTAGGGTGACAGTTGGGACATAAAAGTTCTATCTGTCCCCGGTTCGATCTGTCTCAGGTCACAAAGCTATTTAACAAAGGAATATGAATAAGCAATTTCAACCATTCCAAGAAGAGCTTGGTTTTTAAGAAGAGAGTTAATAGGCACCTTCTGGGTAGGCTCGCTCCATCGTAGACCTCATTCTTGCCTATGTCAGTTTCGAGGTCGAGAGCCGACTCATTCATCATAAAAAAAAACAACAAAATAACGTCAAAAATTGACTTGACCCGACCACAACTACCACAGTACTACAACACAGACCTTTTGAAACAAGTCGTCGCGTCCGCGTCGTGTCGCGAGAATCGAAGCCTTGTCGTAGAGTAAAATGTTCATGTTAGTATTTTTTTAACCTGCAAAATTTTGGAAACTCGTTTGGAAGCTCTCTCAGAGGACGAAATCTCTTTTAGTCATTAATTACTAACCCCTATTGTGTATAATTTTTACTAACCAACATGTTGTGGACTCTATATAAAATTTCAGAATTTGGATTAAAACATGATAAAAATTATGGTGCGGGAACGACATGGACTTTATAGTATCCAGACTACTTAATTTTCGCTACGACAAATTGGTAAAACATTTTTATAAGTTCTCAATCTTTATAGCCCACTAAAGCTGGCCATTAAAATATACAGTAAACACGCTATCCAAATACGACCCTATTCAAAGAAAGTTTTTCGAATTGATAAAAATGATAAATAACAGGAAAGGCTAAAGATGAGAGGCCAGAGAGTAGACAAGGTTCTGAAATAGTGGAAATTAAAAAAAAAGCTGTCCAGATTCCACACACCAGTGACATGAGAGAGACAAACAAAGGACAAGTGTAGAATAGGAAAATGATGATGTTTATATTCCATTTTCAAGCACATTTTTTTCATTTGATTTGGAACATGTATTGCCTAGCGTTGCTGATACTAATTTTAAGCCTGATTACCTAACTACTGAATGATTTAGGATAGTTTTAATTAAAAGATGCGTATCGTATCAATATCAAAAAGCGTGTGGGGTGAAAGGGAACAATTTCATAACTAGCCAATAGGAACGGCGCACGTAATTATCACGTCAAATGAGACCTCAGCGACTTGTAGAAATTAACTATGACGACTAGAACAAGTTTGTCTCAATAATACTTTTGTAATCGCGAACAGAACGACTTAGTATGTAATATTCACTTCGTTCTTCGAAAAGGACCGGATACCAACCAAAACTTGGCGATTTTCCTACCAATTACCTGACCCTCTCGAGACTTGCAACTGAGTTTATTTGACATTCCGGAAATATGTTGCTGAGAAGCCTGAGGATGCACTAAGTCTGGAATGTGGAAAAATAAATATGTATTTCGTGTAAGTATGTACATAGTTACTTTGTAGAAGTACATCTGCCATCTTGGGTTTAGAAGGATGTCCAGCTGGTTTACGAAATTTAAATTATTAGTGCAGCTTTTTTGAAATGTAAGAATAATTTTGAAAAGAAAAAAGCATACCAACTTTGCATTCTTAGTTTTTGAGATTTATGGGAGTGTCTTTGACTGACCCTAATTCATTGCTCATGAGTGTATTTAAGGTTAAAATGAATTCTGAATTTTTGTTCATAGGTTTAAGCTGTGTGAAATACCAACCAACATTAATGTATGCACATCTTAATGCAAATAAATATTGAAAATTAAATCGCAACAGTGATTAAAGTCCAACAAAACAATCGAACATTAATTACGTGAATTAAAATAAGCTGCTTCGTTCGGTTAATTTAACCGTGAACTTTTAATCCGTCCGTATTTACCGGATAAACCATGGTTGTTTAACTGCTGCGCTGTTTTATCTCCATATTGGATTGCAGATTAAAATGAATTGGACGATCGTCGCCGCCCTGATAATTAGTTTATCATTTAATATTAAGTTTTAAATGTTAAAGTAGCGGCTGCTCATGGAAAATTGGTAAAAATCAAGTGACATAATAATTGAAAATGCTATGGGGTATTTGTAATTCTGTCGTAAATCGTAATAGTAATATATTGAAATAGTACGATTGCGTATTTATTTCAATATAAGCTGTCCGCGGTGTTACCCGCATTCCTTTCCTTCATTTATATAACCTATGTTCATCAGGGATAATGCAGGATTCTAATGGTGAAATAATTTTTAAAATCGGTCCAGTAGTTTCGGAGCCTATTCAATACAAACAAACAAATCTTTCCTCTTTATAATATTATTATTATAGTATAGATAATATTTATTATATTAATATGTAGCGGCCTCATTGGTTTTGCCTCATTATAGATAGGTAATCCAAACGCAGATCATTTCCATCAAGAAATATGTTATACCTTTATTTTCCAATCCCATTAGTACGTAATTTTATAGCTCCTTAGCTTGACGCGTTGTAGCAGACTTCTTGCATATTTTATTAGTTTAAGTTTAGTAGTTTGCGCAACTTCAAGTTTATACAAGTTTAGGAGTCAACAAAATACAAATACATCAATAATTTACGTCCAAAAACTCGTTTCAATCTCATATATTGCCAACTGCAAACTCAACTGAAAAACTTCTCACATTGAATCCTTCGATAGGAACATAAAACGTACCTTTAGGGCCGCTGGGCCTCGGGGACGTATACATTAGCATATGAATTCAGTGAGTAATAAAGGAATAATATGCAAATACAACTGTTCTGAACATAATACCTGAACAACTCTTGTAAATGTACGTTTAAAGACCTTAACAAAACTTGATGGTGCTAGAAATTTGTTAAATACTACTCGTTGCAGTTACATTTAATTAGGTATATCTTAGGTACCTTCTGCAAGATGTGGGCATGTATCAAATATGTATTTGGACATGCCTCTGACCCCCTTAGAGATCTTCAAAGGATCTGGAATACATAAAAGATCTGAGAGAATGTCTACCATGCCTTGGGGTACAGTCGTGATCGGTGTTAGTATCTATAAAATCTTTAATTGGTCATACAAAAAAAAAGATGCATGACATTTTGTCTGTCTTACGTAGAAATAGGCGTAATTAAAAGATTAGATTTTTTATTGTAATATCCACTAAGTGCTATGTACTTAGTGCACTAAAAGGGGTATTTAAAGATTGAAATGTACCAAAATATTCCATTTTGATTCTTGAAACTCAATATGTTACAAAAGTATGTATAGTTAACAGTGTAATGTAGGTAATGTTTAGGACGTTAGATATCGGTTGTTCAACAACTTTTGATCATGTTATAAAGACAGATGCACATCAACTTCTGAATTTTGTGCGGATTGTTGAAATGCCAAAACAACGCCATAAACGAGTCATGTTTCTGTTATGATTATCGTGTGTTCGCATAAATCTAGACTTTCCACTTGTTTATCACCCCCCGGGGTCAGTGTATTGCCCAGTTTTGTTCGTTAAATGTTAGTTTATAGGATTTACATAAAAACTGCAATAAAAAAGGTCTAGTTCGCTCTAGTTGAACTAAGAACTTTACAAACATAGAATATATGTTCTATAAGCTCATGTGTGATTGTTGTTGATGATATTAATAGCAAAAAAATCGTTAAACCATAACGAGTTAGAGCGTTTTCACATTATCCGATTCGATATGGGTATCGGATGCCGATACGATATCGGAGACAAGTAAAATGTATGAAATATGTACCTGTCTTTCATATTGTTCGACCCGATATCGGATATCGGATTTTGTATGGGCGTCCGATACCAATGTCGGATCGGATAATGTAAAACCGCTCATAGGCTGATTATGTCTTGCAATATTCTACCTAACAGCAATAATGAATTTTGATGAAGACAGGTGGTGAAATTAGAAGCCTCAATAACCACGATACACAGAAAAGAGAATTTGTCTGAAAAAACATGAATCATTGAAAAATACGCGATCTTCAAAAGTGAGGCCTTAGGTAATTCCCGTTCTTGTATCTCCGTATCTCCTGACTGAGTACAACGTACCTCGCAGTAAGAGACATCCGAATATTCATCAAACGAATGAGAATAACCCCCTGTATATTATCTGACCGAAGATAAAGAGAAATTGACAAAATAGATAGCTTAAACTAAACCCTATGACGTTAACCCTTCCTCAAAGTTCCCCCATGTCTTCGTGCAACACAAATCCTTCAAAAAACAAACAGCGTTGCAGGCGGCGGCGGCGCGTGAAATTGCCCGCTGGCCGAGCCGGCTATCCTCATAAATATATCTGACAGCTAATGATGTATGGCCAAGTGGCGCCCTCTGACGGCCTGACACTGTAATAGTCGAGTAAATAGCAGTTACTGTATTACTCGTACTTGTCAAGCTCTTTGCGAAACGGTGGCTGTATTATAAAGTTAAAATTTTCAAGCCTTGAAGGCCTCAAACGGCCTAAAAACACCGTCATCATATCATCATTATCATCATCCATCAGCCTATAGCAGTCCACTGCTGGACATAGGCCTCCCCTAATAAGCGCCCTGTCCTCAATGAAATAGGCTTGAAATTGGCAGAAATGATAAATCTGAGAGCCACAGCAGAAAATATCTTTGAAAAATGCAAAGCACATATCTGCTTAATCTTAAGCCTAAAAGGTAAATTGGGCAGTCGTTTCCTTCATTGAAAAAGTCGTTAAACCATTATCAGTGTTTCTTAATTCTACCTTTGTTGGTTCTCGCCTCGTCGTTTGCATTTTTATTACTTTTTAATTTATCGCCAAGCGCAGACTGGCTCCACTACGCGGGGAAAGCAGACAAATCAGTTCAATCGGTATCTACACTAGTAGAAAGACACACTTTTCCAAAGACACTACATTTAGCGACAAGGACAAGCAATAAGTTGAAGTAAAACAAAGTTTGAATGATTGATTACCCACTATGGTAACGGAGTTACGGAGGCCTTTTACCTACGTCGTGACTTGTAAAAAGACACATTGCCCACCATTCGATTCTTAGCAACTTTTCTTGGTAACTACTATTATCGCGATCCTAGGTTAGTTCATCGACTAGAGAGCGTTTGCTTACCATGGAGGAATCGCTTGACAAATAACACTTCAAAAATGTTTTTTATATCTTTATGTTTTTTATCTAAGAAATAAACCGGTTTCTTACAGAAATGTGGCCAAGCTACACCGGTGTCCTGCCGGTGGCTTCGGGTAGGTAATTAAAACTGCCCTCGCCTTGAACTACGGGAGCCCTGACTGGATTTTTATCATAAAAATTGAAGATTTCCTTGAAATATCGCTTCTTATTTTCTTATTTTAATTCAACGACACTGGCCAAAGAATATCGTTTTGCGAGTATTTTATGAAACGAAAAATTTTGTATTTTCAATCTTTTAAAAGATAATTATTTTCAATAACTAATTAGTTATGTAGTTCTGTTGTGAAGCTGTAAACTCATGACACCGGTAGAAGCAGAAAAAAAATATATAAAATTCTGTATAATATTTATAATATACATTCCATTCATATATGCGATAGTGTTTATTATAATTTGAACTCTCAGCCCTTGGATTAAAGTCAAGAGTGCATTCGACTCGGCTCGCCCACACACTTAGCTCCATGTTAGTAGATTCGGATCTAGATTCTGCCGTGATGCGCAGTCAAATTCGATATTAGCATAGGATCACTTGAGACGGCGTGGGCCAAGTTTGCGCTGGTCAGCTCTCGATTGAAGAGGATAATGCATTTGTGATTGCACACCGATTGTAGTGAAGCTCTTTATGAACTTCCATCTGCAGCTTCGTACATAGTACCAACATTTTAAATTGTCTACGTGCAATACTCAACTATATAAGATTGCAATTCCGCGTGGCAATGCCGCCAGTATTTTGGGCACGCTTCCGACTGGCAGTGACCTGGATCAGTTGAGCTATCTATAGATCGTTTTTACGACGACCCTTAGATAGCTTGACTGATTCTATTGTATTTTGTAATTTTATGTACATATTGTAGTAGCTTAGTTTCTGTGACTAAGATTAACATCTGTTAAGCTACTTGCTAGGTGTAACCGACGAAACCAAGACAAATGGTTACGTTCAACATTTTAACTATTTTTAGCAATCAGTAAGATTAATGAGTTCTACGGAGTGCCTAATAAAGATTAATAATCATTCGCAAACTGAAGAAAACTCTTTAAACTTTGATAGAGGTTTCGTTCTAAAGTTTTTTTTAATAGATCAAGTTCAATAGGAAAATAATCTATAGTATAGAATAGTAAAGATATTCTAACACATATTTTGGTATTGATGGTGCCTATATTTTTATGCTAAACAATATAGAAAGGTCTAAGCACCAAGCTCTAAGATACATTTATTTTTATGTTGACACAGTCAAATTATTTTTTGTTTATTTTTTCCAACAATCTCACTCATTTTCAGTGAAAAAGATCTAAATAAATATAACAATGATCGTTTCGGCCGACAGTCTTGTTATAACTTTAAATAACATTCCAGAATCCAATAAAAAAACTCATCCGAACCTCAATTACAGCAAACGTCAGGGATCCCACCTAATCCGGTGGTTAGCGTCAAAAGTATAAACAGTCAAATAACAGTAAGGACCCCTGTATTAAATCCTGGTTATATAGCTAATTTTGGGGGACGTTCCTTTAAAAGTTGCAAAGTTCTTACGTTGTTTGTGGTGTACTAATAAGGTTAGGGGGATTTTAGATTGGATATTATTGGTCTTAGTAAGGTAATCGACTTAGTACCAAGCACAGTAGCAAGCCATGTTTGCTGTCTTGATTTTGGAATGAATATAATCACCTAACCAGAATGGTCTACGCGGTGCTACGAATAGCTACGCTCGTAGCGGTTTATCGTAGAACTTGCAAAAGTACGACTGAACTTGAGCTTCAATGAACGCGACGGAGTTGTATTTTTTTATAACCAAACTGAACTGCAAAGTAAATATTTAAGGCTTAGAAGGAAAGTGTTTTTTTTTGTACCATTACCATTACCTTAAACACAAGTGCTCCCTAAGACCACAGAAAAGAGGAGTCTCTTCTATCACAGGTTATTTAAACTTATCAGAGTTCCCAACCCAATTGATTGTACAACTTTTTTTAATGAATAAAGATTTTTATTGTATTTTGTATTCATCGAGCATTGACTAACACCAATCAAATTGAAAAGTATTAAACTCTAGTGTTTAATAAATAAAAATATAAAAAATTTAGAAATAAATAAATATTACTATTATTAATACAAAGTAATGCCTTTAGTGTCGGTCGGTAAGTACCCTTTTTATGAAAAGCTGTAATGAAGTGTCGGCTAGTATCACTGGGGGTGAAAAAGCCACAATTTAAATGACTTTTCTTACTCAGATGTAAAAATGCAATGCTGAGGGGGAATATTTTATTTGTAGGGTGGTATTCATTGCATGCTATTATACTCAAAACTTTTACTATTGAGTGTATTTAGCTGACTCGGCACCTACTTACTTTTTATTCATATTTGTTTGCATAATGAAAAAAGTTGTGAATTGTTTTAGAATAATTAAATTATATGTTAAGAAAATATTCCAATCATCATATGGCTTAGGTACCTACATTATTATGTAGGTGAGCCTACAACAAACAACTAATAAGAGGCTAAGTTTTTATTAGAGAACTCATAATTTTTTTTTATTGATTTTCTTTCCCAAAGCACAGTAGACACCTCAGAAGTTTTAGGATTTATTTATTTATTTTTATTTGCATTATTCTTGAGGCCAAAGGCCAAAGTATCACTAGACCAACGCAGCTTTTTCTTTTTCTTCCTGCCCTTATCCCAATAAGTGGGGTCGGCACAACATGTTTCCCTCTTCCATTTCCCTCTATCACTCGTCATATCATATTATACCAACGCAGCTTAAAAGTCCTAAATCAGCAATAAATCACAAGCATTTGCATCTCAATCTTTCAATGAAAACCATCGGAACAGATCCTCAATAACTCTTTTCAACTACATTTCCATGATCTTAAACCTCGCGAAAGGAGTCAATAATAATAAATCCTTCCTTTTCAAGAGCGGGACCAATTTAATAGTGAGCGCACGATATGTGCTGAAACAGTATGGCAACTCTATCATACTACAAATAGATAGGAAGATTCATAAAAAGTTCGAAAAATCGTTCTTTTAGAAGTTAACCTATGAAGTTCACTCACCACATTGGACCGCAATATCTCACTAGATGTACCTAGATAATTTCCTATTTAGGTACATATAATTTTTACACTATTATAAGAAATAATGTAGTCAATTATATTAACTGAAAACTAAAATCTAAAACACATTTACCTACCTAGGAGTCATAAATCATAATGCAAAATATTTAAAAAGGCATGAAAACTCTATGAAAACAAGTAATTTTTGAAGCATTCTAAATTTTATCGTAAAACTATAAACTGACAGCATTACTATAGTACTGTATACTATAAAACTGTGACAAAGGCATCGAATCGGCGTCGATAAAAATGCGAAATCCTCTTGCAACGAATGGAATTGCGTATCGGGGCTCAGACAGGGTGTAATCTGCCTGCCTACGGTACCCTAACTGTCCCGAGAGTTCCGTGCCACGAGTACTCTGCACTTACTGTCATAGACTAGCCAGTTCATAGAAGTGTTACATTAAAGCTGTATCAGCATAACTGGATGAGAACAGCGCAACAGTGGGTGCGAGCGGTGTTAAAGCAAGATTAATAACCCGATCTAACTGATCAGTGTAGTGTACTTACACAAAAATCGCAATAGTACCTACATAGGAAGATTTTTTTTTACTGAACAAAAATTGACACTGAAACTAAATGGTAATTCTTAGCGTAGGCTTTTACATTTTCGAATGATCTATAAGTACTGCGTCGGGCTACCACTGCGATAAAGAGCCTGAGGGATTACCTATTGATCAGAAACACCTCAGGTGCAATCTCTCAGTGCAACATGAGATACAAGGAAATTTGGCGTAGGTGAGTTACAAGGAAAAGCTAACAATGGTGCTTCTGTCCGTAACGTCAGCTTCTCTGTGGCCGGTGCATGGAATCGCGCCAGAACTAAATGAAATTGAAATTAGCTTTCTCTCCCTTGAGCCAGTAGCGGAATTTTCCAAAATAAAAGCGTATTATATTTTAAAATACGATTCCGGTCGCCGTTGTAAATGGGAAAGTCCGGAAACTTAAGGCGTCTGGGAGACAAAAAGTGGAGATAACTGACTCTACCTATGGGCATTGCAGCTTTGTTTTGAACAGGCTATAGGTATTATTATGAGACTGAGTTCAGAAATCACAATTATGTATTCAGACGTGCAGTGACTGACCTATCAGACATTAGAGGAAAGATCTGAGTCTACCATGACTTGGAGGTTCAGTCCAGAATCCTGTTCTTTTATCATTTCGATTACGTAAGTAGGTGGTTAGTTACATCGACAGTATTAAAACCACCACTTGTTTGTGATCGAGTTTATTGAACCAACTAGATAGGTACCTATTTAATTTCATTCATAAATAACTCAGCCTTTTGTATTCTACTTATTTTCCATTGTATATAATTACCAACTTTATAATCATCAGCATCACGCTTCTTCGAAATGTTCAAATAGAATATTTGGGGCCTCAATAAAATACGCAGTGTAAAGGCTTACGGGGCATGTTTGCGTTCGAATCCAGCGCTCAAAATTCAGCGGCTCGCATACTTGATGAGCGAGCGTGGGAACGGAGCCATCTACGAGGTAACGCTTTAGGAATTTAAATATTTTCATGCGTTTTTTGATGGATTTATATGATGGCGTCAAGTGTTTCCGCTTTCGCTGGGGTAGATGGTGTTAATAATCCCTAAAATTGACGCTTTTATAGATCTTACAAATTACAATAATGTATACAAGTGTCAATTTTAGCGAAAGCGGAAACACTTGACACAATTTTACATATTTTAAATGGAATTTTTCTAAATGATCATTCAAAAATAATCATGCCCAAAAAGATAATAAAGTAAATCGATAAAAAATGTTGGCAAACATAGGTACGTTTGGTTTAAAAATTATGAGGAAAATAACAAGCACGTGAGTTATCAGATCTGTGCACGGGACCATAGGTTGGTAAAGTACTACCTAATGAGGGACAAGGAAAAGAGATGATTAAATGAGTTTTGTTTCATTTTTTGGATTTCGTATTCCATTGTAATCCCAGATAGGGGGCATCGCGCGATTGGCAACCACGGAGAGCCATGTGAACACGCACGGATGCACAGAAAGCGCCTCCTAGTTTCAGGTTTGCTGACCAAACGTGCTCTAGGCATTTTGAAGACGTTTGGAGGTGGTACCGCCTTGCTTAGGTATTTTGAACCTTATGGTGCAAGCTTCTTGATTCTATAAATACCTATACAAGGTCGCTAGGTCTAAGGTCTAAGGTCGCTAGTGTAGGTACATAGAGAACAAGTCCAGAGATATAATGTAAAATCCCGAATTTCCAACCTCAATGGTATAAGTAATTTTTGTTCCATCTTAATATGTCAGGATGGCCGAGCGGTCTAAGGCGCTGCGTTCAGGTCGCAGTCCACTTCTGTGGGCGTGGGTTCGAATCCCACTTCTGACAGAATATTTTGCTTCTTTTTATACTTAACAAAACCAAAGCCAGAAATGCGAAGGTCATCTGGATGACATTCTTCCTGCTAGAAAAGTATAATACCTAATGTAGGCATCCACTTACCTGCTTACCTAGTTGTAGTCATTGGCCTGCCCTTATTCTGGGGTCGGCACAACATGTTCTCCTCTTCCACTCTCCCCTCAGGCGCGGTCCGAGGGGGGTGGTCACGGGGGACATGACCCCCCCCCCCCCCCCAAAATCGTACACGTCCAATAGTAAACTCTTGTTTTTTGTGCAATAGTCTTCAGACTTCCCCGAATATATTAATTCCTCACCTTACCCATTCGCGTCACTCCACACATCCATCTCAGTTTTCGCATCTCAATAAATAAATAGAGAAGGGTATATTATTGTAAGCTTCTATCAGTTGCCTTACAAACCCAAGAATGCCACATCCAAAATACCTTTGGTACAAAGTAAGGAGTTAAATTAGCAACATACTCAGTATTCAGAGAGCGCCTGCCGGTTTTTTCTTCGCTTGACGCGCGCTCGTGCGATCCCGCCTTTTGTTCGCAGCAAACACCATTAGATAAATACAATACTTTAACCTACTGAAAGCAAACAGCCTCGGAATTGGAAAAGGGGATTGACCTTGGACTCATTTATGTTCCATAGCGTTTACATTTAAACTTTCCTTGTTATTTTTTCCAATGAAGTTACAGATAGGAATAGGTTACAGTGCCACAAACTTATCTGAACCAGTGAGAGGCGCTGTTGCCTGCTATCGCATTTGGTGTTTATAGAAAAATAATGTTTACTGTAAAATTCGTTAGTTCCTCTTTTGGCCACCCGTCCGTAAATGATTGGATTAAGTAAATAGGTATTTAAACAAAATAACGACATTTATTTTAATATTACAGTCATTTTACAACAAAAGTTTACTAACAATAAATAATAATGCAATAACAATAATAATATTAAATATCCAATTGATTTTATTCACAAACATTTACAGATCTATGAGTACATATTTACAATATCTAAGACAAAATTTTAATTCTTCTAGTTTTGAGTGTATGTTGTACAATTACTGACATTATTATTAGTCAACAACTTTTAACTAAATTACTATATTTTCCACTAGGTTTTTATAAAAATAATTCTTATCAACCTAAACACACAGCCCGAATTCGCTACAAGTACAGTGAGCAACGAATAGTTGTCCAACAGCTTGTTTAGAACGCTATTTCCTTTCGATTTTTAAGAAAAATTAAACTTACTCTGATAAATTATTGTGGACTGAGACTTAGGCTCAATGAGACGAAATTGTCCAGCATTATTTATTAAACCTTATGAACAATGTAGAAACGCTTGATAGCTCAAATGCGCGAGACTGCTCGAGCCGGCGCGAGGCTTCGCCACACCTCTTGCATTCTATACCTTGTTACATTGTTCTTTAGGTTTATGTCTTGTTAGGTATCGTCGCTGCCAATTCAGTGTGCATTGAGCCTTACGGTGTGTTTCATAACCAATTTTGATCTAACTTTTTATGAAACACACAGTAAATTCAAGTACAATTCGCACAACCAATCGTTAGCTCTCTGAAGTAGCAGCGCAGAACCCATTTTTGATGCATAAAAGACAAAGACAGCGTTGGATAGCTGCCGCGCCCACTTGCTTAGTTTGTTGCATCGTGCTATCTCGCTTACTCGCGCTTTAAGGGTGGTCGCGTATGCATTACAAATTTACTCAAAATGAAAAGTGATTCAATTCAATGTTTGAAATACATTGCTGTGTGTATCTTGAGACGAGTCACAATCCAAGCAACAAATGGCGCAATGGAATGTATAGTCAACGATGCTCTCAACACTACGTTTGTTGCGTGGTACGGCGCTCCGCCGCAAGGAGGAACTATGTGGTATTCTGTGGAAGCTAGATAGCGTATGCCTGAGTTTGTATAGTTATATTAGGGTTCGCATTGATTCGGTAATTTGTTAGTGTGTATCGGTCAAGTAGCCAATAATAACGCTGTGTTCGGTGTGAGTGTTGCGCGAGTGGGGAAAATCTGGAGACATCGTGTTTCATAGAATTTTTAACAAATAACCGGTCTATTTATTTCTTCTCGTCTGTGTGCGCAACCGTTTAGTGCACCTTTAGACAGACAAAGATCGGTTGTGCGTAATGTATATATTTTTCTTTTTGGTCATAATGATACTTTGGAAATGTTCAGGTTTGTGAACAACCCGTTGCTGACATTCTCAAGCGCTCTTCACCTTCCTATCTTTAATCAAACTAGATATAAAGAACTCTCCAGCTCTGTACGAAGACCTGACGAGTGGTCCACTGGCTGTGTATAGAAATCCTAGTTCGGCTCCCTTGGTCTCCCAATGTTGGAACTTGGCCGGGGTCACGTATTCAAAGACCTTGAGATGACGTTTAGTTGGCTGCATGTATTGGCCGAGGGTCAGACAGTCGACGCCTGCTGAGCGAAGATCTGAAATATAAAAAGTTCCATAAATAAACGCTTCTGTTATAGGACCCAGATGACTGATAAACTAGTAAATAGCGTATTAATATGGGGATATATTTTGGAGTATACTTAAAAGCTAAGCCGCACTAAGGTCGAGGATGTAGATATACGGATAGCGAGGCTTAAGTGGAGATGGGCGGGGCACTTGGCCAGACGGGACGACAACCGATGGACCAAGGCGGGTACCGAGTGGTGGCCGAGATATATGCGGCGGCCTCGAGGCAGACCTGCCCGATGGTCAGACGACATTGTGGGGGCGGTAGGAGAGCAATGGATCCGGCACAAAACCGCCAGAAGTGGCGTGAAAGAGAAGAGGCCTATACCCAACAGTAGGTGTTACTGGCCGGATAGATAGATAGATAGATACTTAAAAGCTAATTTGATTAACAAAGCTCAACTTCTTGCCCATGTTCTATAGTCTGGTTCCACATTCTGTACATAGTTTTAGTAACGCACGCGCCCAAGCGTAGTGAAATATTAATAAATATGTACGCATCCGCTCATAATTAAGTTTTAATAACTACCTTAATTAATTAATAAAACTCAAACTTTGTATCTACATAATAATTATTTTATTGTAAAGACCGAGTGGTGCCCCCGGGAGGGCTACAGAAGAGTGGGTCGTCCGGCAGCTAGATGGGTTGACGACATTATAAAAACAGTAGGTCGTACATGGGTGAGACAAGCGCAGGATAGGAAAGGTTGGCACAAGCGATGAGAGGCCTATGCCCAGCAGTGGGATGAAAAAGGCTGCGGATGATGATGATGAAACGAGAACGTAGTGAACGTAGAAACAAACCTAATAAAGGCTTAGAAACACTACTAACTAAAGATTGATAACTTTTGAGAAATAAAATATCTATCTATTGTATTCTGCTTTCATTTTCCT
Source organism: Epirrhoe alternata (assembly GCA_963565295.1). Lineage (NCBI taxonomy): Eukaryota > Metazoa > Arthropoda > Insecta > Lepidoptera > Geometridae > Epirrhoe > Epirrhoe alternata. The sequence continues at coordinate 542,709 of OY751381.1, read as the reverse complement.
TGTATCAGTCACCACTCATCCCTTTCTTCTCTTCATTGGCATATATCTTCTCTACTTGTATATTCATCTACATTATATCAGCACCTTCTGAGTTTGCTTTAATGTGCCTGCACTATAAGAGATTGTATGTATTCACCTTTCATAGTTTGCTCCACTTGCTCATCAGATTCACCCAGTCCCAGCATGATTGATGACTTGGTTATCAAATCTGGGTTTATTTCTTTCGCCGTCGTTAGGACTTTCAATGTTTGTTGGTATCTGAAAAACATGTTCTAATAAAGATTTCTATAGAAATAAAACATACTTTACCTTATGAAGTCAAGTGATCACAGGTTATCAATATCACGTATCAATTTATATTTAACAAGCTATAGTTACAAACGAATACCGAACTTCAGCCGTAGCTATTTCATATAAACTTTCCTCTTGGTTAAATAAACATTTATTGCCTGCTGTTCCAGCAGTTTTCTATAACCTGGTTCATTAAAAGAAACGAATCTATGTATAAGTAAAACCTGTAATTATGTTCTTTACCCAGCTCGTGGATCGCGTACAAAAGGCGTCAATCTTTCCACCGTCTCGATGTTATGCGCGAACACATCGAGGCCGCAGTTGGCGAGTCGCTCTATGCAGTCGCGGCTGCCTCGGAAATCTGGCACCAGACATTCTACTAGGATCTCTTTGTTCCTGTAAAATATACATCAAAATAGGTACATAAATTACGTCTCTTTCCCGTGGGGTTAGGTAGAGACTAAAGATTTTTAACCACAACAAATTTGTGTGTGAATTTATGATTATTTTATTTGCCCTCAATGTCCCAAAAGGCCACTCCCTCCATTCATCCCTCTCCTGAGCTAATAAAGTCCAGTCATCACGGAATTTGGCAAGCACGTCCCTCCATCTTGTTCGCGGTCTGACGCGGAGTATCTGGGCACCACTCGTTGGTCAGTTTGACCTGGTCTATTTTTAGATATTAGCGGATTATCTAAAACTAATAGATCAAAACTACATTAAAAGTTCTAAACTTACTGTTTCTTAATTTCCACAACAGTTTCAGCCAAATGCGCGGAGCCACCGTCAGGTAAATCTGAAAAAATTGTGCGTGGTGCTGAATGACAATTATTATTGAGATGAGACATAGCATGCTAATAATGAGCATATTGAGCCAATGTTGACATGAGTCATCGTCTTCCTGCCCTTTTCCCACATTATGTGGGGTCGGCACATCATGTGTTCTTCTTCAATTCTCCTCTATCAGCCGTCATCTCAACACTCACTCCTTTCTTACTAATGTCATCTTTCACACAATCCATCCATCTTTTCTTTGGCCTACCTTTACTCTAATGTTGGCATGAGTAATGTAACAATCTCACCATCTCTATCAACAGAAGTGAGCACGATATACCCGAGCCCCCACTGATGTATAGCGAGTGCGGTGTTCCGTGGCTCGGCCGGGTCGAGCGGCGGCGGCTTGCGCGACGTCTTCACGGAGCAGAACATGCAGCCGCGGGTACATGTGTCGCCCATTAGCTGACAGTTAAAGATAAATATAGTTATAAAAAAATCCAAGAGAGCACATATTGCCCAATCGCGTCGTGCACAACTGGAACGGGTTACCAGAGTCAGTGATAAGTGCCCCCTCAGTGAACTCTTTCAAGAATAGACTGGACAAATATTTAAAGCGCACTGACAAGGACTAAGATATACACGCATCAGCTCTGAGAGCTGCCTGTGTATTATAAATAATAATAATAATAGATAAAAAATATGGAAGGAGCTGAAAGCGAAATAATTTGGTGACATTTAAGAGTCCCCTTCCCTCTCTCCTCCCCCTTAGGTGACACCGAAAAACAGCATTTGATTTCAAGTTGCTTATTCAAAAAATATTTTTATAATATTTTCTTGTGAACTCTGTATTACCTTTGTTTGTTGAATTATTGTCTTTCTTTTTTCTTAGAAAAGGGTTAGTCAAAAATAACCCTGAAAGGATGAACTTGTATTAAGAATGTAATGAGAATGAATGAGGCAAATGTATAATGTTTTAAGGATCATAACATGTAGAAATCAGGGGTCTGTGCCCACCTTTTACTAAATAGGTATATGGTTTTAATGTATGTAAAATTACCATAATAGTTGCTGTGGACATGCCATGTTTCCCACCACTCCAGCACTCTCCGATGTTAGGGCAACGAGCCTCCTCGCACACTGTGCTGAGCTTCAGGCTACGGAGCTGTTCCTTGATCTCGCTGAATTTTGACCCTGGAGAACACAATTGACTCAGGTATGAATATCCCTACTCTTTTGAACTTCTCTGTGTAACAAAACTTCATTCTCTCTAGACCAGATCAATAAAACTTGAGCTATTTTCAATAACTAAATTCACAAAATCAGAAAATCGGCGCTGCAGCAGCTGTAAGTTGCTGCAGCACATGCTAAGTGGTGACCTATTTTGTGCTTAGTTAAGTGTAGTTCCAAAATTTTTATGTAAACCCTTTTTTTTGCACAAAATAAATGATTATTCTATTCTATTCTAAAATATCCATTTCAAGCCTAGCCTTACCAGTAGGAATAGTGGTCTTCAGCCATGGCGGCAGCCTCAATCGTTCCTGTTCGCCTTTCTCGCGCTTCAACTTCCCTTCATAGTCATCCCAGTTTTTAGGCCGTTCTTCTGAGACAAAATCAGCTAGCCCTGGCCCTTCCTTCAGTTTATCACGAATAACATCCAACTTGGTTGTGTGTTTACATCTCTGAAACTATAATTATCCTATTAAAAATACCTACATGAATACGGGAATCTTTCGACGGAGAGCTCAGTATAAATCTATGATAAGGTGACTGATGAAATTCACTTGATGCTGGGGTTATTTATTTTGAGTGAGTTTGTTATGTTTACCTCGTGTGTTCTTGAGACTATTTGAGTTTTCAACGTATTTCGAAACATGTCCTAATTTTGTTATAAACCAGATTTTATTTTCGCTATTTTTATTACGAAATGGATTTCAGTTTTTCACGCACAAAACAAAAAGTCAAAACAAAGTCACGTCACATTAACAATTTGACATTATTTCATTAATTTTTCATTTTCAAAGTCAAGTCAAGTTTAAGTCGATTCTACCTATGTTTGACGTGCAGTTGTAAAAAACGACAAACATTAGAAAAAATTGACTGCTTCTTTTAAATCTATGTTTGTTTCCGCAGCTACTTTAATTTTCTGTTAGATTGATAGTCGATTTATTATAAATTTTATAGTTATTATAAATAATAAAATATATTATTTATTTTAGTCATATAGTTGTTTGTTATTTTACATATTATAACAAAATACTATAAATAAAAAGTGGTGACCTTGAACAATAGTAGAAGCAGCTGTCAAGAAAAATAACCTCTCAAAATTTACAGATGATGGAAATAAACAAAGTTGTTTTGTGAATTTTATCAAATGAGGAACGTTGAAGCGCATATCCTGGGGGATAAGATGGACGAGGCAGTCACACATTATATAAATACGCATCAACCAAGCGAGGTAATAAGCTAAACTGATTTGTTAGTTGATAAATCCAGAAACTCTTTGTTTTGCGATCGGCAAGAATTTATAATTTTTGGGTATCCGAAGCTCCTTCTAAATAGTAATAGCAACACAAACTCTCACGGTGTATTAGCTTCTTGATACAATAAAATTAAATCTTCTATCCAACAAGAGTATGCAAGTCAAAATGCATTCTATACACTTCTTCAAATTTTCCCAAGATACTTTTACATAGACTTTCATTAATTTTCAATTCATTTCCACAGCATGTCCACATAGACACAGATGGAATGCCCATGACAGTGCAGGATGATGGCAGTAGAATCACAGTGATGCACCAGTCCTACTCTTCACATCTCTGCAGGTACAACTTTTTACATATCACTGCTAGCTTCCACACAAGCTACTCCAAATGACTGTTTGAAATACAAACATCTTACAAACACTTTTTAGGATGAATTAGGTACTAAGTCTTTTTTGAGGGCAGGCCTTTGCCCAACAGTGGGACAGTGTGGGCTGGAAACAACAACAACAATTGTGCAATGAAAAGTTTTATAAAAAAATTCGATTCTGACGTGTAAGACAAATTATGGTAAGGCACTCCGGCTTCAGGAAGATCGTCTGATCGTTGCGTGTTCGAATCCCGTTGGAATCGAAAATTTTGATAAGACTCATTTCTGAATGAAATACCTAAATGTAGATTAACACTTTAAAATTAAAAATTAACAATTGTGCAGTTTTGTCATCATTACTGTACACCCTATATGCCTGTTAATTTTGGCAAGCTGAGTACCAAGAGTTGCTTTTATCAAACCTATGAGTTTACTTTGTCAGGCAAGTGTCAGTGAGCGAGCATGTCGGCGAAGGACCATGGGGTGAGGAGTTGTTGGATCCGGAAGGTCGTATCGCGGCTATAGTGGCGCATCTGTCCCAAAACCCAAGGACATCGCATCACCAGCCCCATCCTCATCACAAGGTATTTTCAAGACTATTGAAGTCATCTAGTATAGAAGTAATGGAGGTTTTTGTTTGTGTTGTTTCTAAAGTGGAAGAAAGGAAACAAAATTCTGATAAGCTCATATTTATTGGTTAAGTTAAAAGTCTAATACCTATAATATTTTAATTACCATAACATACTATTCACAAGTAGGTACCTAACCTACTGTAGAAATTGTTTACTGTAGAATTATCATGTTTACTGTAGTATTATCTGACGACCTCTGTGGCGCAGTGGGCCCGCTTGGGACGCAGAAGGTTGCGGGTACGATCCCCGCCGCGGGATAAATGTTTCTATGATTTTTTCATAGAAATGTTTCTATGTTTTGACGACCTCTGTAGCGCAGTGGGCGAAGGCCCGCCTGCGACGCAAAAGGTTGCGGGTTCGATCCCCGCGGCGGGACCAATGTTTGTATGAGCTACAAATATTTGTCTCGGGTCTGGGTGTTTCTATGTATAATATGTATGTATTTACAAACAAAGAGTATACAGTATATGTATAAGTAGTATATCAGTCATCTTAGTACCCATAACACAAGCTCTGCTTACTTTGGGGCTAGATGATGCTGTGTGAAAAGTCCAGCATTATTATTATTATGATCTGCAACTATTTATCTCGGGTCTGGGTGTTTCTATGTATAATATGTATGTATTTACAAACAAAAATTATGTATAAGTAGTATATCAGTTATCTGGTTCCCATAATACAAGCTTTGTTTAGTTTGGGGCTAGATGATATTGTGTGAAATGTCCAGCATTATTAAAAAAAATGTATATCACTTTTTGTTAGGTTCAGTTCAGCTTTTTTTTGTAGACATAAATCATTTTTAGTTAATACTCATTTTGGAGAAGCCACTGGCTCCTGAAATACAGTTTTTTAACTAGTTTGGGAGCCTATGGATTAAAAATTTCATGTACACGATTATTATGTCAATAAACAAAATTTTTACTTTTATCGCGACATCAGTGATTCCGTGGCTGAGCGGTGGATCGACTGATCGTCGCGGGTTCGAATCTCGTCGGAATTGAAAATTTTTATGAGACTTTTCATTACTCAATCATATTTTGTTGTAAAAAGCCTTCTTGATTAAGGCAGGTTGGCTTTTTACGACGAGTTTACAAAATGGAGTTCACGTGTGCTAATTAACCGCTTGTCAACCACTAGTGTGATAAGGCTGCAACAACTTTGTAATCAGTTCATTTTGTTCTCTATCATAATGTTAACTTCCAGATGCCTGCGAGAAGTGAAGTGGATACAGTTATATTAGATAGCTCTATAAGATTCAATGGACAAGCTCTGGTAAGTTTCATGAAGACCATTTCAATCGCATGAAATTCACAATTTGTTAGTTTAAAATGATAACAGATGTAACTATAATATAATCTGTTTAACATGCTAATTATATTCAAACGATTTCTTAGCTCTGACTCTGAGTCTACAGTTCTCAGTGTTTTATCAGCATTTGTTGTAGTTGCTGGTTTACAAACTCATTAAAAGTTCAAATTTGCTCACTATAGGTGACTTTAACATAGTTCATTTATTCCTTAAAAACAAAATACACTACATGCGGAAATACAAATAAAAATTTAACATGTCAGAAAAAAAAACAAAGATAAAGAAAAACGAAGACTATCTCAACTTATATAACATGGCTAGTTGAGTCTGTTGTAGTGACAACAGGAAGCTTAAGTGTACATCACTTAAGCTACTCTACGAGCCCCAATGCAAAATAGTTCGTCTAGTGTGAAATTTTCTGTGTGAGATTTTTTCTAACTTCATTATTTTGTATATCTATATAAAATATTAAGCTGTTCTACTATCACATGTCGCGTTACTTATGCCATTTTTTAATTATGAACCAATAATCTATTTTAGCTTTTTAAATTTATACATATCCTGTTTTAAATTCGAAGAAGTTATAAGCAAAATAGTTCGTCTAATTGTTAATCGATGCAAAAGAATTCGTCTATCGGTGAGTTAAATAAGATTATTCCTTCTTTGTACAATTATGTTGCATAATTTAAATTTGTAAAAGTAATTCTGTGTCATTCGTCAAGTGAGACAGTATGAATCTGAAAATTTCAGCTTTTTTCATTAGTTTTTAAATAACAATGGGTCGTGGCAAACCCGTGTGTGAAAAGCTTCGAAAGTGAATAGTTTGTGGGGTCGATGCTGGCAAATCAAGTTACCAAATATCTAAAGACTTGATACTTCCCAGGTCTACAGTTCAATCTATCATTCAGCACTATAAAAAGAATAGAACGACTTCTTGTTTGAAGAAAACTGGTCGACCACGCATCACAAGTGCAGGAGAAATCAGAATTCTGAAGAAAATTATCAAAAATAATCGTCGTGCTTGAGCTGGAGAACTCACGGTGCAATGGAAGGATTCACAAAGACGTCTAAGTTGATACTTGCCAAAGAGTCTTAAAAATAATGGGTTACGGATTTTACACCGCTAAGGAGAAACCACTGTTGACTGCTGTACAAAAGAAAAAGAGGTTGAAGTTTGCTCGTGATCATTTAAATTGGACTTCCGATCAGTGGCGTAGTATCATTTGCAGTGATGAGTCCAAATTTGAAGTGACAGTCGTCGATGAAAGGAAAAAAGGGATTCGGAACAAAAATGAGGCATTTCATACTGATTGTCTCAAACGCAAAGTGAAGTTTCCGGCGTCTCATAAGATATGGGGCTACATGTCTGCACAAGGTGTTGGTGGTATGCAGTTTGTGGATGGTTCTATCAATGCTGCAAGGTATCAAAACCTTTAGGAAGAGAATTGACTGCCCTCTACAACGTCACTTTAGCATCAAGATTCCTTCGTTTATCAACAGGATGGTGCTTCCTGCCATACTGCAAGGACAACAAAGACGTGGCTACTGGCGAAAAGCATCCCTACAATCGAATGGCCATCTAACAGCCCGGACTTGTCGCCGATCAAAACCCTATGGTGGAAAATGAAAAAAGTTCGGCGTAAAAATCCATCAAGATCGAAGAGCGACTTAAAGGCTAAACTCTTGGCTATCTTGGAGTCAATTACGCCTGAGGAGTGTGCAGCGTTGGATGCAACCATGCCTCTTCGCATTAAAGCTGTCATTGAGAGCAAAGGCGACACAACTAAGTAGTAGACGAACTATTTTGCGTGAGTGACAAGGGTAGACGAATACTTTTGCGTTATGTTTTTTAGAATATTTTTGAATTTTTTTTACGTTATGTAAAGTCAAAAAGAATTTCAGTTATGTTAAAATAAACTTTAAAATGTTCCTCAAATTGTGGTTTACTTTTTACTAAACGTTCTTAATTATTTTACCAATATTTACTTTCTATATTTTACGCTTTGCACTGCTTTCCATACTAGACGAAGTATTTTGCATCGGGGCTCGTACTCCATTCTATTGTATATGTTACAGCCATAGTAATAAATCTGGATATTATATATACTGTCTAGCCATTATATACAATAATAAGCGAAAAATATGATAGGAAATAAAAAAGCGTGAGAAATTATAAGCTGGTGATAATGACGTCTGGAAATTAAACAATATGGGGAAAAAGGCGAATAGGAATATAATGATTGGGGAAAAAAAATATTGGGTGATTCATCTAAACAGTCGATCACGCCACGCGGGAGGGAGGGGTAACAAGTCGGCTAGACCGTATTATTACTTTAGCTAACTTTGACACGCTATTATGAATAATGTCCAGATAAAGTGATTAATTAATTACATTCTCTAGTGAATTTGGCTTTTATATATAATGACCAGTCATTATGTATAATAACTATTTAATCACTATGACTGTAACATATACACTACTCTATTGTATTAGGTCATACCTGTAAGAATCGATGTAATGTTTGAAATAAATACAAATATAAAAATAAAATAAAAAATACTTTCAGGATCAACAATCGGTGACGTTAGCGACCTTGCCGCCGATGCAGACGCTGCCGCAGCTGCAGGAGTTGAAACGATGCCAGGACAACGACTGGTTCACAGATAAGAACAAAAAGGTCACAAAGGCAGTTATTTTCTTCACAATTATTAACTGATGAACTTGTTAGTTTCAAAAACCAATCCCATACTTTGACAGTACTCTCTATTTAGATTTAGCCACCTAGACTTAGAAGAGATCACAGAAAAGAACGCTCTAGGCTCCAAACTCCAAATCTTGTGTTTAGTCTAGTTCTTCACGGTATTGGTCGCGAAGGAACATGAGTTAAATCACCTTGTTTTTGAGACAATTTTAAGTGAGCAAACTAGTTATATTGAATATTTTTTTTGTCTTTAACAAATGGCCATCACACTCTGTGGGCAGATCGTTGAGCAAGGATAATAAAGAGTTACAACCTGACAAATAAAATGTCCGCGCCAACACTCGGCGCAAGCTACGCAGTGCGCCGAGTTTTTGTTTTTGCGTACAAGCAACATTGAACACTTATGTAAGTGAGATAACGTCTACATTCGAGCAAATTTCATCAAAGAACGAAATTGTGAATCTTTAGGATCCTAGCCTAATGGGGCAGACAGTCTCTTTCTAAATCCCCTTCTTCGGCAGAGAAGGTCTGTCGCAAGCTTTAACTAGGCATTCAAAGTGTGGACTGCGTTTTTATACCTTCGTGGGCGAAACATTCTATTTGACACTAGTTTTAAACAAATTTTTAGTTTCTTCTTAGTCAGTAAAATCTAACAAAAGGTTTTGTATTACAGAGCGAGTCACTAAGTCAGTTGACGGAGTCAGACGGGGTGCTGGAGCTAGGCTCGCCGGCGCCGCGACAGCCGAGCAGGAAGAGTCTGCCGCATAAGAAACGGATCTCACGGAAACTTAGGAGGAATGGTGGATCCACTCCACAGCAGGTGAGTTAGGGCGCCTTTAGGAATATACTTGATACTTACAGGATTTTGTCGCGATAGTTTTAATTTTTATCCCAAAGCTTTGGTGTTGCAACAACCGAAACGTTATGCTAAATGTTGGAACCACGCGAGCGAAGCCGCGCGCAGTATATCTGTAACTGTAGCTTCGGGCAGTCGTGTTATCTATTAAATAAGTAAAAACACTAAATTGTACTCTCATTGTGCTTCTCAAATAAAAAATATTCTATTGTAGGATTTGGTGGTGATCAACAACATAGAACCGGTGGTGACTCCCGTGGTGGAGGAGCAGATCCTGCCGGACAACTTCGTGCCGGTGCAGCAACAGTCGCATCACATATCGCATGAGGTATGTATTTGAGAGACTTGTTGGCTTGTAGCTGGAAGGCTGTGTTGAGAGAGACTGGAAACAATAACAGCATCTAAGCTTAGCCCAAACTATGTTTGTTGCCCTAGTTCCTCACGGTATTCGTCAAGAAAGAACAGAGTAGATACAACTCTGCTCTCCGTTCTTTCGCGACTCTTTCTACAGTGCCACAAACTTATCTGAACTAGTGAGGAGCTGTTTGCTGTTGACAGAAAAATAATTTTTAGTGTAAAATTCGTTAGTTCGTCTATTGGTCAGCGGTCCAGATAAGTTTGTGGCACTGTAGGTACACAGCGAAAAGCTGTATTAAGTTAACATCGTGTTGACTGCCCATTGGCTCAGATGAAAAAGCGTCAGTTGGTAAAGTCAAAGTCAAAAGTCAAAGTCAAAAAGCATTTATTCAGTAGGACCGCTGGTGGATCACTTTGAAACGTCTTAAAACTAGATGATTTTACGTGATTCTAGGTAAAAGATTTTAGGTAAAAGTCAGAGTAGATTTTACTAGGCCTCCTGATATTGAATTGATTCAGGCGTGACTTTGCGGAAGTCCATTGTAAGATATTAAAAATAGTAAGGAAGTATATAGTACCAATCCGCTAATTGGGGTGAGTACTAGTTTTAAGAAACCTTTGTTTGAGAATAGATTAGCGGATTGGTACTATATACTTCCTTACTATTTTTAATATCTCAGGCCTCCTGAATCCATTTTGACTTATAACTTGTTGTTCTCAGGTCCGGCCGATATTCATATGTCAGATCTGCGGCGACTTCTACGGCGAAGAACAGCTCAAGTTCTTCCATCACCTGAAGCAGCATTACGAGCCGCATTCCGCCATCATCATCGACAACCCCGTCTCCGATCTGGTGATGGACAAGGTGATAAGAATCATCACTATTCTTATGCATAGTAGCTTCCTCTCAGATATTTATGTATTTAAGATGTCTTAAGAGTTAGGGCATGACCAGAAACATTATTTTAATACAACAAGTATTAAAAAAAAATGTTTCTGGTCATACAAGATGTGGGCATGTATCAAATATGTATTCGTACATGCCTCTGACTACCCTCTTGGACATCTTCAAAGGATCTAGAATATAAAAGATCTGAGAGAATGTCTACCGCGCCTTGGGGATACAGTCGTGACCCTATTTACGTTTAAGTTTTACTTGTTTTAATTTGATTTCAGATGACAAACACATGTATAGTGGACAATGTGGCAAACCTCCCCGACTCCATAGTGGAGCTGTCTCTCGAAGGCTCCGTCCCTAAGACCATGTACCAGAACATTGAAAAGCATTCCATGCCTCTTAGCTACAATAATATTAAGGTATTTAACATTATTTTGTGACTAGCTGCGCTCCCGCGGTGTAACCCGCGGTCCCTCGGTGTTTTCAGAATAAAAAGTAGCCTATGTCCTTCCCTGGGATACAACTTTAATCCATGCCAATTTTCAGCCTAATCTGTTCAGTGGTTTGGGCGTGAAAAGGTAACAAAGAGACAGACTGAGTTACTTTCACATTTATAATATTGCCACCAACTGAAAATGTATCTTACCCTCCATTTCCCAACGTGCAATATTCCATAGCCAATAACTCCTTTAATTAATGTACAAGTGAAAATAAATCTTATCTTGTATCCCCAAGGTGCAATTATCGCTCAATATCTGTAAGTTAAAATGAATCTTATGTCCTATCCCTAAGGTGCAATACTCAATGGCGAGTATGGAGAAGGAACCGCCCGTAGAGAAGGCAGATCTATACGACTCGTTAGATAAGCTAGAGTTGTACAACTGCGGGAAGTGTAGCAAGACTTTTCGGAAGCAGAAGCAGTGCGAAGCGCATATGAGAGAAGCGCATCCTACTAAGGTATTTTTTTAATAATTACTTATCTTTATTTTTGTGAAAATTGACATGAAATTCCCAATTAAAATGGAGATATTCGTGCTGAATAATGTTATTGAAAAAAGCTAAATATTTTACTATGGTTGTTATAACGATTTATTGGTTCCAGTTAGAAGATATGGGCGAGTTCAGCGAGCCGGAGGATCTAATGGCGGGTATACACGTGTGCGTGGGCGAGTACGAGCCTCCGCTACTGCCGCATCTCACCGTCGACAACGGACATGTCCACCAGGATCACACGAGACATTGGTGAGTACCTTCACTTCTCTTGGATTTTTCTCTGCAAGATATGGGCGAGTTCAGCGAGCAGAAAGATGTAAGACACTTGTAACCGCCGACAAAAAGTTACGCTGAGCGAGTGTTATCTTTGATAGTTGTCGCTGCGGCAAAGAGTGAAGAGAGATTTGTCGCCGACAGTGTGAACGGCCAGCGATGATACAGTTGGTATGTCTCTTCTAATAAGAGTATGAGGCGACCTCTAACCGCGATCGCCTGAACTACAAGGACATCATAATAGATTTGACGACTTAGCTACTGCAGAGATTCGCTGCTTCATCGCTAGATGGCGCTAGCGCGCTTCCAACGGAAAAATTCAAATTCTACAAAAGATTTTACAAAATAATACATTTACCAAAAACGAACCGTCAAGATTTCGTTTTCCTATCTAAAACATTATCCTATCGAATGCATTTCAGCCCCGCCGCCCTAACCTCGCTCCATTGGCTTTGTACTATCGCATTCTTTTGTTTCGCATAGACTTTGTAACATTTAGAGCGTTCAGTTTTAATACTTTTGTTTTTGTTTATACTTATGACAATCTGATAAAAAAATAATGATGAATTTTTAAAAGTCATAGAACAAAAGTAGTTTTTTATGATGATAGTAATACAGTGCTGACAGGTTACCTGTGTTTAACAAATAACCCTGTATAATATCTTCTCCAGGTACTCAAGAAACGGCTCTCAGGACCCATGCGAAGGCTGCGCCGACTGCAACACAGATAACTACTGCGCCGACTGCGACAGACAGCCCTCTCACTCGCACGTTCCCTCCCACTCGCACAGTGAGGCCACACACACGATGGACAGTGAGGCTACACACACTGCGCTAAGTGTTCCGCATTCGCAAAGTCATTTGACGCATTCGCATAGTCAGGCGCATGATCAGCCGCTGAAAATTCTCAAAGGTATTATTATTTATATTACAAGTAATCGCAACGGATCTTTCGCTCTCTGAAGCTGCGCAGAACCCATTTATGACCCATAAGAGACGAAGACAGCGTTGTATAGCTTACTCGCTCACTCGCTTATGTCTGTTGCATCGTCCTATCTCGTTTACTTTACACACGCAATGTACTAAATGCGCAATCGTTTAGTGCACCTAAGTTCAGAGAGCTAAAGATGTGTGATTACTATACATCCCACTGCCAAGCATATTCTCATATCACTCTGAGATGTCTCACTGCTTTTAAAAGTAGGGCTATCTCTCACTTATCTTGAAGGCAGTATGATGTATCAGTCAATGAACCACCATTTTCAAACACCTGTATTTCGTATTTTTTTTATTAATAAAATACGACACCTACTTTACCACCGTATTTTAGAAGGTATAGAATCGGTAGTATGGCCGCTTTCTGAAATAAATAAATTGGTGTTTTTGGGCTTTTGTCCTTAAAAAACTCAGTACAGTGCCACAAACTTATCTGGACCGGTGGCCAAAAGAGGAACTACTTAACGTTTTGAAAAATTTTGATGTAAGTAAATTGATTTTTTTGCCAACACCAAATGCGATAACAGCGCCTCTCTCGCCGGTTCAGATAAGTTTGTGGCAATGTACTACAAGCCATTCACGCAATACCACAGAATATATAATTTACCTACAGAAAAATCATGCAAATTATTAAAACACAGCGCTCGCTTTCGTGTCGCCATCTAGTTTTGATCTTCAACAACTACTAAAGGTGTCTTACGCTTATTTGACACCTGGCTCGGAACTCGATCTATCCCCCGGGGGAAGTATCGAGTTCCGAGCCAGGAGTCATGTTAATTCGCCCAGGTTGTATCTGGTCCTGATTTTCAACGATTATACAAACCTTTACTGTCCACAGAGGAAGTTTTACAAAGGATACTAGAGACAGAAGTACCAACATCACTTCCATACAACATGATGGAACAGAGTCAGCCGAACGAACCCTCGCCCGACCGAGAAGAGCCGAACAAATACGAAGATAAACATGACGTCATTGTTAAAACCGAACCGTCGAAGAACAATGGCAAGGTGAGTTATTTAGGAAGTATCGATATACATTATCTTTTACTATTAATGAGGAAACCGTGGAACGCGATAATAACATCTTTTACCAGTATGGAGAACACGGGAGTCAGTACGGAGTAGGTTTTTTGGTAGCGAAAAAATGGAAAAACAATATTTTAGAATTCGTAGGTCTTTCAGATAGAATAGCAGTTTTGAAATTTAAAGTAACTGATAAAAAACACATAACAATAATTCAAGTACATGCCCCTACCTCGACCCATCCAGATGAAGAAGTCGAAGATTTCTACGACAAATTGAACCAAGCCTGTAGCGAATATCGAAGTACTTGGAATGTAGTAATCGGAGATTTCAACGCCAAGATTGGAGAGAGGCAGGTCACGGACAATTGTAATCATATTTTGGGTCCACACGGTTTAGGGATTAGAAACGAGCGTGGAAGTCGCCTCCTGGAATTCGCATTTGGCCAAAACCTTCGAATCAGCAATAGCTTTTTCTACAAAAATCCTGAAAGACGCTGGACTTGGCGCTCTCCAGGCAATGTATACAAAAACGAAATAGATTACATACTCTCATCTACACAAACCATAATCACAAATGTACAATGCTTAAATAAAATAAAATTTAGCTCCGATCATCGACCCGTACGTGCTACTCTAAAATTTAATTTAAAGATCCAACGGCAAAATATGATCAAGAACAAATAAGAAAACTTAACCGAGAATGCTTAATAACAAGTCAAAAGGAATTTAATCTTGACCTAAAAAACAGTTTTGAATTATTACCAGTACAAACAGAAAACGTACAAAAAGAATTTGATAGAATTGAAAAATCTATTAAAGAAGCAAGTCTCAGAGTAAAAACAATTAAAAGTAAATTTAAAAAACTATCTACAGAAACAATTAAACTTATAGATGATAGAGTAAATATAAACTTCAAAGACCCTAGATATAGAATTATGGACAAACAGGTTAAAAGAAGTATTAGAAAAGATCGTAGAAATTATAATACAAAACTATTTGAGATGGCACTAGAGAAAAACAGTTCATTAAAAGCTCCTAAACAATTAACTTCATTAGGAAAATCCTGGGTGACATGTTTGAAAGATATCGATGGAACAAAACATCAAAACAGGGAGAAAATAATAAACATATGTACAAAATTTTACGAAGATCTGTACTCAGAATCCACACACTCTCCAACACCATCCAACGATACTCTATACTCATGCCCCGACGATGTACCTTTCATAACTGGATTAGAAGTTCACAATGTTATAGCAAAAATTAAATATAATAAATCACCGGGGAACGATGGAATAACCACCGAGGCCTTAAAAATTGGAGAAAAGACCCTACTTCCTCACATCACTAACTTGTTCAACACAATCTTAAAAACTGGATCATTTCCACGCTCTTTCTGCCACTCCAATATCATCCTTTTACACAAAAAAGGCGACAAAACAGATATTAATAATTACAGGCCTATAAGCTTAGCCTCCCATTTATACAAAGCATTTGTGAAAGTCCTTGAGAATCGAATTTCCGGACAGCTAGACCTGGAACAACCACCTGAGCAGGCAGGCCTCCGCCGAGGTCTTTCCACAACTGACCATCTTCACGCCGTAAATATAATAATTGAAAAACACCAGGAAAACAATATCCCTTTATACCTCGCCTTCGTTGATTATACGAAGGCATTTGATAGCATCTCTCATTCGTCCATTTTCCAATCCCTTACGAACCAACACATCCATCCCGCTTACATCCATTTACTTCGTAATATATATTCCAATAGTACAGCATCAATAAAACTAGAGTCAATAGGCCCATCTTTCAAAATTTCAAAAGGCGTCAAGCAAGGCGACCCTCTTTCTCCGAAACTTTTTACCAGTACCCTGGAAGAGGTATTTAGGAAATTGGCGGCTGGATGGGAGGGAAAGGGAATTGACATCGGCGGAGTGAAGTTAACAAACCTTCGCTTCGCCGATGACATTGTCCTCTTTACCACATCTTCTTCGGAGCTACAGGAAATGCTTAAAGACCTTAGCATCGGAAGCCTTGAGGTTGGACTTAAGATGAACCGGTTAAAAACCAAGGTCATGACCAACAGCGTTAAGACCAGAGTTAGAGTAGATGGGGAGGAATTGCAATATGTCGAGGACTATATCTACCTTGGCCAAATAGTTTCCTTCAATTCCAGGCAAGACAAAGAAATCGCTCGGCGAACTGAGAATGCCTGGAGGAGCTATTGGGCCAAGGGAGATCTGATGAAAAGTCCGGACTTTCCATTATCGCTTAAGCGAAAACTTATGGATACTTGCATTCTCCCCGTCCTCACGTATGGTGCGCAAACATGGTCATTGACACAACATCAGAAGTCCAAACTCAAGGTTTGCCAACGTGCGATGGAGCGCAGCATTTTGGGTGTCAAGTTAATGGATAAAATCCGTAACACCGAACTGCGCTCCCAGACACGATTCGCAGACGTAGCTCTGAAGTCCGCCAAGCTAAAGTGGAATTGGGCTGGGCACGTCTGTCGCATGCCAGGTGAGCTGTGGGCGAAGGTAGCCACCGAGTGGCGCCCCGACCCAGCGAGAAGGCGACGCGGCAGACCAAAACGTAGATGGCGGGACGAGCTCGACCAATTTCTAACAGACTGGAGAGATGTAGCTGGGGACCGAGATGTCTGGAGGGAGTGGGGGGAGGCCTTTGCCCAGCAGTGGGACTCTCATGGCTGATAATAATAATAATAATAATAATAATAAATTAATGAGGCATTTCTGAGGGAAATCTTCACGATTTTAGATTTGGAGGCTGGAATAGGCTATTTTACAACATGTAAAAAAACATAAAAATGCATGTATACCATTGGTTTCGTTACAAGTAAACGATAAACGTCTATATTTATTCATACAAATGCAATAAACATTTTATAATTCAATTTTAAAAATCGTAATTTTTCTTCTATCTTCAAGCCACCAAAAACGCCTTGTGCCATTTTGTGACGTCACTGTGTTCAGCTATGAACAAAAAGTTTCAACACACACAGTCACACACACACACACACACAGTCGTATTGTTCACAAACCATATGACGTCACAACATGGCGGCTCGCGTTTTCGCGTGACAAACAAAAATCATAAATTAAAATGCATTTTTATTAGACATTTTACGGCTTTAAAAAAAATTAAATAAAAATTCTACTGGTTTTTTATGACCTCAGGATTGATTTAAAAAAGTTTTCAAAAAAGTGTAAAATAGCCTATTGTTAAAGATCGTGTAGAAACCAGAGTTAAGTTGTCGCTACGACAAACCAAAAGAAGCGAGACACTACCTCCGTTTTCTGTGAGCGTTACTTCTTTTGTTCGAAGCGTCATATTTTAGTTTGAATGCAAAATAAAAAGATGGAACACCGAAAAGAAAGATAAACTCCAAACCGTGTGATGTTGCCCTTCTATAGTGTTTTTCACGCCGGAACGTATGCAAGACACTTCGAGATAATGTCAAAATCAGTCTAATAGTAATGTCCTAAAGTTTAATCGAGATTATCAAAATCGATTTTTGTTTCACTACTATCAATTCATCTCAATCGATTACAAGGTTCATTCATAGACAAAATTACTAAACCAACGATTATTTCTTTACATAGCGATTCATCAATTGTTTCGATTTTCATTTTTGCACTCTCTAATAGATTACGTTCCATTTTACTCAGTACCGTTAATTGGCGGAGTTTTTTAGAAAATGTTTATTGTTTATTTATTTATATTTTATGGCTTGTTTATGATAATTTATGAAATAATTAAACAGGAAATAGACGAAAACATTTTTTTTTGTATGTTTTATCGTTTAATTTTTTTTCTTGACTTTTTTGTTTCAAAATTGTTGTGAGCCACACAACGTGAAACGAAACAAGTTCAATGTGTCTTGCATACGTTCCGGCGTGAAAAAGACTATAGCGAAAGAATTATATGCCCCTTAAAGAGGCTCCTTTCATGCATTTGATACACTTCTTCCTTGTTCCTGATTTCCTTCACCGTTTGAGAGTACTGGCATATTGCACCTACATTTTGAGACAGAGAACTCATTGGCACTACCGGATTCAAACTTAGATTAGAATCAGCTGGCGGGGCTACCACTAGAACACCAGTGCTCTCGGTTTGTTGCCTCGGTTCTTCATGGTATGTTTCGCGAAGAAACCGTTTTCTTGGCTGATTCTTTTGACATTTGATAGACAGATTTTGACTTTTTTTTGTTATTGATTGTAGCGTAAAAGGCTAGAATGCAGCGAGTGTGGTCGCGTGTTCGCGCATCGCAACAGTCTGATGTACCACATGCTGTCGCACGCGGCCCGCCAGCACTCCTGCTCGCTCTGTCCCAAGACATTCTTCACTGCGGCCGCGCTCAAGGTACGCAACAGTCTGATGTACCACATGCTGTCGCACGCGGCCCGCCAGCACTCCTGCTCGCTCTGTCCCAAGACATTCTTCACTGCGGCCGCGCTCAAGGTACGCAACAGTCTGATGTACCACATGCTGTCGCACGCGGCCCGCCAGCACTCCTGCTCGCTCTGTCCCAAGACATTCTTCACTGCGGCCGCGCTCAAGGTACGCAACAGTCTGATGTACCACATGCTGTCGCACGCGGCCCGCCAGCACTCCTGCTCGCTCTGTCCCAAGACATTCTTCACTGCGGCCGCGCTCAAGGTACGCAACAGTCTGATGTACCACATGCTGTCGCACGCGGCCCGCCAGCACTCCTGCTCGCTCTGTCCCAAGACATTCTTCACTGCGGCCGCGCTCAAGGTACGCAACAGTCTGATGTACCACATGCTGTCGCACGCGGCCCGCCAGCACTCCTGCTCGCTCTGTCCCAAGACATTCTTCACTGCGGCCGCGCTCAAGGTACGCAACAGTCTGATGTACCACATGCTGTCGCACGCGGCCCGCCAGCACTCCTGCTCGCTCTGTCCCAAGACATTCTTCACTGCGGCCGCGCTCAAGGTACGCAACAGTCTGATGTACCACATGCTGTCGCACGCGGCCCGCCAGCACTCCTGCTCGCTCTGTCCCAAGACATTCTTCACTGCGGCCGCGCTCAAGGTACGCAACAGTCTGATGTACCACATGCTGTCGCACGCGGCCCGCCAGCACTCCTGCTCGCTCTGTCCCAAGACATTCTTCACTGCGGCCGCGCTCAAGGTACGCAACAGTCTGATGTACCACATGCTGTCGCACGCGGCCCGCCAGCACTCCTGCTCGCTCTGTCCCAAGACATTCTTCACTGCGGCCGCGCTCAAGGTACCCAGTTAAAAAAAAAAAAAAAAAAACTTGATTCGTTACTGGATCAATGTAGGGGTAACCCCTGCTAACCCTCTTTGGTGAATGCCTAACTTTTATATTGTAGTGTTTGTATACTATTCTAAGGGCTGGTTTCACCAAACTTTGTCCAACAGAGCGTTAGTTAATTGGACATCAAATTTAGTAGGACAAATAACAACGAATTAAGATTTTAACAGACCGTTACGATGTTTTGTGTTCTTTCCAAAGGAAATCTTCACTAACAAGCCGCTAAATCTAATCGCTGGTCGGCGGCCGGTTAGCTCACTGACAGTTGTTAGATTGACTTTTGGTGAAACCAGCCCTAAACCATCCTCTTAGCTTAATCAGTCTTTATCCACAGGAAAACCACGCTGTATAAATCTAGTAAAGATTTTAAGGCCTAATCTGAATGAAGAAATACATTTATTCAGCAAACATTAAATTTTTTCTATCCATTGATGAATAAGAGTGGAACTCAAAGTCAAATCAAATCCATAAATGGATTAGACTGGAACTCAAAGTCATCAAATCCATAAATGGATTAGACTGGAACTCAAAGTCATCAAATCCATAAATGGATTAGAGTGGAACTCAAAGTCATCAAATCCATAAATGGATTAGAGTGGAACTCAAAGTCATCAAATCCATAAATGGATTAGACTGGAACTCAAAGTCATCAAATCCATAAATGGATTAGAGTGGAACTCAAAGTCATCAAATCCATAAATGGATTAGAGTGGAACTCAAAGTCATCAAATCCATAAATGGATTAGACTGGAACTCAAAGTCATCAAATCCATAAATGGATTAGAGTGGAACTCAAAGTCATCAAATCCATAAATGGATTAGAGTGGAACTCAAAGTCATCAAATCCATAAATGGATTAGAGTGGAACTCAAAGTCATCAAATCCATAAATGGATTAGACTGGAACTCAAAGTCATCAAATCCATAAATGGATTAGAGTGGAACTCAAAGTCATCAAATCCATAAATGGATTAGAGTGGAACTCAAAGTCATCAAATCCATAAATGGATTAGAGTGGAACTCAAAGTCATCAAATCCATAAATGGATTAGACTGGAACTCAAAGTCATCAAATCCATAAATGGATTAGAGTGGAACTCAAAGTCATCAAATCCATAAATGGATTAGACTGGAACTCAAAGTCAACAAATCCATAAATAGAAAGAGTAGAAAAATTAGTAGAAAC
Source organism: Epirrhoe alternata (assembly GCA_963565295.1). NCBI lineage: Eukaryota > Metazoa > Arthropoda > Insecta > Lepidoptera > Geometridae > Epirrhoe > Epirrhoe alternata. Next base: position 522,239 of record OY751381.1, on the reverse strand, counting down.
TCGTGCAATCAATGGATTTGTTTAGTGGATCCAGTTTTGCTAGTGGAATAGAGCAAAAAATACTGTTCTGATTTCAACAGCCGTTACTTTCAAACCGTTTATAAATAGGTACTGCATGATGATGATGGGCCGATTGGAGTGACGTTTGAGGGAGTAGGCTTATGTCAGTGGGCTATCATTTGAGCTGCCAATGATGATGATGACTGCATGATTACAGCCGTTGTTGTAATTCAGATCCACAAGCGAGTGCACAACGGCGACAAACCTTACAAATGCGAGTTGTGTGGACGCAACTTCAGGCAGTGGAGCGATCTCAAGTATCACACCATATCTCTGCACTCTGATGAGGTAAGAATATTTATTTTCTCAGTTTAAAAACATAAATATGTCAAGTGCAGCAAACGAACGTCTTTTAGGCGCGCTTAAAATCAATACACCACACTTGGTTTGAACCACGGATATGACTGGATTAGCTATGGAGGCGTGGTCCGCGCCGCAAAATTAAGCTCATCAAGTTACCTAGAGTTGTGTGGTGTGCTATTCGACTATCGACATATTAAAAGTATTATCCAAATCCAGTTCACTGGTCAAGGTCAAAGTTAATAGAATAGAATTTTATTTTGCCAGAATTTAGGTAGGTGCTTATACAAGTTTGTTTGCCAATTTAGAACATGATATTAAGCTTAATACTCCTATAATACCTAATTATTTATTTATATAATAGTCAAATCGAATTAGATAATTTAACTACTTACATTATTTCTCACAATAAAATTATTAAAATCTCTTGAACTAAAATCTAAAAAGCATTTATTTAGTAGGACCGCTAGGATCACTTAGAATAGAAAAACCAGGTGATTACTCCTGTTCATCTCCACAGAAACATTTCAAGTGCGAGTTCTGCGGCAAGGAGTTCGCCAGAAAGTATTCCCTGAACGTGCACCGCCGCATCCACACCGGCGAGAGGAACTACAAGTGCGACTACTGCACCAAGACCTTCAGCGCATCTTCCTACCGCCTCACGCATATGCGGACGCATACTGGTAAGCATCATCATTTGCCTGCCCTTATCCCGCTTATGCGGGGTCGGCACAACATGTTCTCTTCTTCCACTCTCCCCTATCACTCGTCATCTTCGTATTCACTCCCTCCTTACCCATATCTTCTTTCACACAATCCATCCATCTTTTCTTTAGTCTACCTCTACTCACATATCCATCCACATTCGGACGCATACTGGTAAGCATATTGGCAAAATGGAGATATGAAACTTCGGACAATGAGCATTACTTCACTGAGTGAAACGTGTAGATGGCGCTTACCGGTGCTTAATAAATATGAGCTTATAAAAAATTTCGATTGTGACGATTAGGGTTCCGTGGCCGAACGGTAAGGCATTCCGGCTTTAGGAGGATCGTCTGATCGTTGCGGGTTCGAATCCCGTTGGAATCCAATATTTTGGTCCAAGAAGTTGGCTTTAGTACTGGTTTTGTTCGATAGACACTCGTGTTGACGATTGAAATCATCTTTTACATGACGTTATGACTGTTTAGGCGGAGGCCTGGATACACCGTTATTGATTATGAAAAAAATAATTAAGTAGGTACGCACTTGTGCTTGCTTAGTCGTTCTTGATAGATCATCGAAGTTAAGCAACGTTCTGAATGGTCTGTAAGTGGACGGGTGACCGACAGTGGCATTTTCATCTGAGCGCTTCCGTGCAATTACCGATGCCCTCCGAAGCGCGTTAAATTGTCGGGCTCGGCTACTAAAGTCGTTAAGCCATGACGGAGGCCTTAAGGCGGTCTAAAAACTCCGTCACCAGAGTTAGCCACTGACTCATACGAACTTACTTCAGTTCTTTATTGAACGTATATTTTTTCAGGTGATCGTCCATACAAATGCGAGCAATGCGAGAAGTCCTTCCGATCCGCCTTCGACCTCCGTCGCCATCTTCTAGTCCACGACAAAATACGCAACCGCTTCGACGAACACAAACCCAAGCCCAAAGACAAGAAGCCCAAACCAGAGAAAGAAGAAAAAGAAACCACAATAGAAGATAAAATAAAGAAACCAGAACCAGAACACGAACCGACTATCCTCAAAAAAGCTCTGAAGAAAAAACCTCTTGCGAACAAAAAAGGCGCTCCGAACGTCACAGTTCAAAATCGTGATGGACAATTCAAAATCAACGAATACCCGAACGAAGACTCGAATGAGCGACCGCAGTTCACGAAATTCAAAATCGTGTACAGCGACGAGTTCAAAGATGCACACAAAAATCAACTCTATAAAGATACGGATAGAGAAGGTTTCGCTGTGCTCAGGCCGTTGCGAGATGACAGATATAGAGAGAACACTGATGGTAAACTACAAATTTTTACTCATGTGGAAAAGAGTAAGGACTATGGTGGGACCATCGTGTCTAACTCTCAAGTGTTGGGTGATATCAGGCATTTGGAACGAGAGGTAGCGAGGGAGGTGAGAGCTGATGGGACTATGAATGGGGAGGTTATGGAAAATGCGTTCTTGGAACGATTGACTGAGTTGTATAATGTGCCCCCTGTATGAAATTTCCTGCTTCCGAATCTGCAATTACGCACAAACGATCTTTGTCTCTAGTTCTGGTAGAGAGCGAGATAGCACGATGCAAACTAAGCGAGTGAGCGAGGCAGTTATACAACGCTGTTTTCGTCTTTAGACGCCATCAAAAACTGGTTCTGCGCAGATACTTCAGAGAGCTAAAGATTGGTTGTGCGTATATCAGTTTAATCAACCGTTATTGTTTATAATGCACTGCAGAACGAAGATGTATTTGTGGTGTTTTTCGTCATCGATAAAACGATATTTCTAAAATTATTTAGCGATTTGGTAATTGAAGTATGTTATGACAAAATTAATCAAAATTATTTATATATACATATACACCGCTATTTTATGACTACCAAAAAAAATTTAAGGACAGATGCAGCAGATGCAGAAAATGATAATGGCATGGTCAGAACTTTTTTTTATTTAACTATCACAAAGTTATGTAGTCAACCAAAACCGAACAAAATTTTATGAAAACTGTACAAATAAGTACTATAGACAACAATCGCGTACAGACTCTCATTCGAACTATGTTCTCGTATCATCCCCAGTCAGTAAACCTGCAGTAGCTATCATAAATCCATGTTTGACTCGTCTCGTCCCCTTTTAAGGTTATAATTTTTTTTCTCTTTTTTTGAGTTTTAACTACATAAATGTGACCAGTAACAGACACCGAGACCATGTTTAAAATTTTTTTGGTAATTAAAAAATAGGGGTGTATATTGGTTTAAAGACATTTAACTATCATAAAGTAACAGGGTTATGTTAAATACTTAAAATAATCAAAAAAATGGATCAAAACGTTAGCCATAATAAATAACGAGTCCTATAATATAATGAGTTGTGTGTTAGGCGCAAGCCCCATAACTGGTGTTGGGCGTCTTCCTATTTCATTCAAATGTCATACTTAATGCATGGAAATAAAGCACAAATTAGAACACACGGGGCCTGCGCCTTAGTTTTTAAGATAAAAATGTGTAAATATTCTAATCAAATAATTTATTTGTGGTACAGTTTTATGTTAGGTTATAAACAAACTGAAGCCTTTCAACGTTCTATTTCTAAATTCTAACAAAAACTTATATTTCAAATATCAAAATAAAGAACACGATGTTCTTTAATTCTTTAATTCTTTAATTCTTTATTGTACACAATAAAACACAGAGAAAAAAGGTTGTTACAAAATACATGTACAAAGGCGAGCTTAACCCTAAAAGAGTTCTTTATTTTGTATATTAACTTTTTTTCTTACTTGTTCGGAAAGTAAGAAAAATTTCAAACTTAATTGTTTAATAAGAAATGTCTCATCAAAATTTTCGATTCTGACGGGATTAGAACCCGCGATGATCAGACGATCCTCCTAAAGCCGGAGTGGAAACGTAGATGGCGCCAACCAGTGTTTAACCGATAAATATGAGCTTATGAAGAATTTCGAAGCTGACGTAAGTGGTTCTGTGGCCGAGCAGTCGAAGGCACTCCGGCTTTAGGAGGATCGTCTGATCATCGCGGGTTCGAATCCCGTCAGAATCGAAAATTTTGATAAGACTTTTCATTTCTTATTGAAATACCAAGTGTGGATTAACCCTAAAAAATTACAAAAAATTATTAATTGTTTAATTATAATTGTGAAAGTAACTCTGTCTGTCTGTTTGTTACCATTTCACGCCCAAACCACTGAACAGATTAGGCTGAAAACTGGCATGGATAAAGGTTGTATCCCAGGGAAGGACATAGGCTGCTTTTTATCCCGAAAAAATCCCGGGTCACACCGCGGGAGTGCAGCTAGTGTTCTATAACACTGTCTGTGGTCATACAAGGCTCAATAAGAGTATTTTAACTTTAGTTTGTATGTAGCTTAACATAAACTTAAGTTATACATTTAGCGGCTTACCATAAAACGTGACATAAAGTTATTCCACCGAATAAGTCAAGAATAACCATACATTTTTACAGTTTACACTCCGGAATAACTTTATGTCACGTTTTATGGTAAGACGCAATATCGCTTACACCAACCTAATGGGACCTGATTTAAGTTCTATAAAGACTGATTCATTTCTATTTATAGTTCGCTTAAGCATAATATTATATAGAATATTTATGTGGCTTCCAATATACGTAAGGCCTAGCGGAGTGTAGACAGACAATAGTGTTTCTTTTTAATTAAGAAACGCCACTGAGTGGTGTAGGAAAAATCATATGGATGACAAAAATGCTTAGAACTGAATAATTGAATATGCTCCAACTCTGCTTAAAATACTTAAAAAACAGGACCAGGAACACAACTGTGTACAGGGTTATTTGTAAAACACCGATAACCTCTCAGGATTGTATTACTATCATCATAAACAACAACTTTTGTTCCATGTTATTATTATTATTATTATTATCAGCCATGAGAGTCCCACTGCTGGGCAAAGGCCTCCCCCCACTCCCTCCAGACATCTCGGTCCCCAGCTACATCTCTCCAGTCTGTTAGAAATTGGTCGAGCTCGTCCCGCCATCTACGTTTTGGTCTGCCGCGTCGCCTTCTCGCTGGGTCGGGGCGCCACTCGGTGGCTACCTTCGCCCACAGCTCACCTGGCATGCGACAGACGTGCCCAGCCCAATTCCACTTTAGCTTGGCGGACTTCAGAGCTACGTCTGCGAATCGTGTCTGGGAGCGCAGTTCGGTGTTACGGATTTTATCCATTAACTTGACACCCAAAATGCTGCGCTCCATCGCACGTTGGCAAACCTTGAGTTTGGACTTCTGATGTTGTGTCAATGACCATGTTTGCGCACCATACGTGAGGACGGGGAGAATGCAAGTATCCATAAGTTTTCGCTTAAGCGATAATGGAAAGTCCGGACTTTTCATCAGATCTCCCTTGGCCCAATAGCTCCTCCAGGCATTCTCAGTTCGCCGAGCGATTTCTTTGTCTTGCCTGGAATTGAAGGAGACTATTTGGCCAAGGTAGATATAGTCCTCGACATATTGCAATTCCTCCCCATCTACTCTAACTCAAACGCTGTTGGTCATGACCTTGGTTTTTAACCGGTTCATGTTAAGTCCAACCTCAAGGCTTCCGATGCTAAGGTCTTTAAGCATTTCCTGTAGCTCCGAAGAAGATGTGGTAAAGAGGACAATGTCATCGGCGAAGCGAAGGTTGGTTAACTTCACTCCGCCGATGTTGTTTCATTTGTTTGTTCCATGACTTTTTAAAATTCATCGTGATTTGAGTTCATCAGATTTTATACAAAAATAAAAATATTTAAATTGAACGCTCTAAATTTTACGAAGTCAATGCGAAGCAAAAGAAAGCGATAGTATAATAGCGAGAGCAGCGGGGTCAGGGCGGCGGGGGCCGAAATGTGTTAGGTATGACAACGAAATCTTCGAAAGTTTGTTTATTAATGTTTTGTAAAAGTCATAGAACAAAAGGTGTTGTTTATGATGATAGTAATACATTCCTGAGAGGTTACCTCGGAGATACGGTATTGATCTTGTGTCGTTTAACTTGTCTGAAATATATATTGTTCAATTCCATTATCATACAATTAAATAACAAAACGCTAGGCCTATTAAAACTAACCAGTGTTGTGCTCTAAAAAAGATTAAGACCCTTACTAATAACCTTGACATAAAGTTATGTCATGAATAACCATACAATTTTTTAGTTTATGCATGATATATTTATGTCAAGTTTATTAGTAAGGGCCTAATTGTATAAAATAATGAATTCCTTACAAGTGTGATCACTCGAACTGTATATTAAACATAATATTTATGTCGCAGGCATCTGGTTGAATCAGCCATTTAACTGAACGCCTAGCCATTTCATTGAACGGCGCTTTTCAACTAACAGCCTGAATGATGTTCAGCCGTCTGGTTGAATAGAAACATTTAATGACCTGGCTGGATGCCTAGGCTATTCATTTAACAGGGCATTTTAAATTGTTTTAATAGATTTCTGACGCATCGGCGGACGCTGCCGCGGCACGCTCGCTGCGCTCGCTCGCCTCGCTCATAGTTTTTCACTATCTTAACATAACCTGACCAACTGACTTTGATCTGAGTTATTTTATTATCTTCTACATAAAAATCAAATGGTTAGGCTAGTGCAAAACTACGCGCAAGGCGAGCGAGCGTAGCGAGAGTGCCGCGGCAGAGGCCTCCGATGCGCCAGAATAATAATGTAATAAAGTGTTATTACCTAAGAAATGACTTGGCTAGGCAAGTAGTTAAACTTAATAGCTCCAAGCCTTATATTATTCAGGCCGCTAGGTGAACGGCGACGTTCAATGAAATGGCTAGGCGTTTAATTTAACGGCTGATTGAACCAATTGCCTGTTACATTTGTAAAACATGAAAAGCAATATGTAGTGATAAGTTTGTTTAAATTGAGTAACCAAACTTTAATTAAGACTTAGTAATGTTATCACAATGAAATATATGACTGAAAAATGTACCTTAATCAATTGAAATAAGGTTCTACAACAGAATCCCACAAAGTGCACGGATGCTATACGATGTGAATATTAAACTAGTGCCAATGTTCACTTACACTTTAACCGGTGATTATAATTGTTGTCATAAATTGACAATCCTTTAAACTCGTCTAACACATAACATTGTTCTCTAGGCATACATATATGCCACTCGCAGATATTTTACTCTTATGAAATGAAATGATGTATTGAAAATAGATAGAAGCTTACAGAAAAATCCAAAGCGCTTAACTATCTTAAATTAACATAACTTAAATATACTCTTACCCTGTTATTAAAAAACACGAACTTGGGTGGGATTAGAGCTAATCCAAAGCATAAGGCAGTAGACGTCAAATCTGTATTAATAAATAAAGACCAAGGAGGAAATAAGCTAATCCGACACTGCTCTCGGATCAAGAGTTACGCCTAGGTGCAACCTAGTATAGAGATGGAGTAAGCATACTCTATCATGAATTTTGACATTTTACTTCATAATATTAATGTCATAACCAAAAAAAGGTTGTGCAAATAGGATGGATATGTTGATGGTTTGAGGAAAAATTTAATGAGGTTGGATGGATACCAATTACGATAAATGGGGCGAGTGAAAATTAACAATATTCGTAAAATTTCATTGTATGATCTCGAAGAAACTAAATTTAAAATCCAAGTAAGTATAGATTTTGAGGTGAAAAATCCTTTAGCATTAGCAAGAAACAAAAAAACAATTAAAAATGACTAAACGCAATAAATACTTTTTTTATGACTAAAAACTTTTTGAGATTTTGAGAAGAATAAAACCTCTAACCTCTTTGAATAAAACAGATTATCAAATACAAATTATTGTCTATCTCTGTCATTCATATAATTAGTGACAGAGATAGACAATATTTTGAATGATAATAATATTCGTTCATTCACTCGTTTTTATTTTAAATTTTATGGGTTGCCATAACGCACGCGATAATCCCGATACAAGAAATGTATTACTGATTCGAGACAACTACCGATTTATTAATAACCTTAAACTCATCACGTTACTCCAAGAAGTAACAGTTCTGAGAGCAGTCTCGGATTTAGCTAGAATTAGGGTTTTCTAATTAATAAGGCGGTTAAATTTTTATATATGGAGCATAGACTGTCACTGAAAATATCGATATGCTGGAACTCAAGAAGAAAATTATTCAATAGGTTTAACGCCCGCAATGTTGGCGCATTACTTGCGTGAAAGGTTCGTGTAGAGTTATGTAAAGCTACTCTTAGACTGACCTACAGTCAGTGAACAATATAACAAGCCCGTAGACCCTGCTATGAAAAAACCCGCCAATTCTAGAAAAACTAGACAAAAGGAAGTTAGTCAGATCCCCTCATCAACTAGAAAAGAGCTGATGATCTTCAAACGGCTGAACAGATTTTCATGAAAATCAATGACACAAAAAAAACTAAAAGAAAATCGGTTCATCCGTTTGGGAGCTACGATACCATAGACATATTAAACTTATAACACCTCTCTTTTTGCGTCGGGGCTTAATAAACAGCAGTGTTTTAATTATTTCTCACTTTCTGCTACTATTTGTACTTACATTGTATACTTATTTATTACTAGCTGACCCCTGACGTCCTGTCTTAACAATGACTTTTTATATAGAGATTTTCTAATTTCCCTTGCAATTTTTTAATTTTTTTCTGTCATAAGAACCTTCTTATGACAATAACAAACACAACAAAAAAATAGTGAAATCGGTCCAGCCGTTCACGCGTGATGTGACCAAGGGATATAGGGATTCATTTTTATAATATATATTTATTATTATATTGTATAAGTACTTATTTTTTTAAATGCGGAGTTCTTGTGTTACGGCTAAGCCTACGACTGTTATATGAATAGATGATGGTCTAAATAATTGATCATCTTTAAAACTGCTAACGGATAACGCCGGTTAAAGTTTGGGTGAACATCAGCTTTACTGTAAATATTTGTAATTTATTACGTTTCAATAAAATGAATGAAATCGTTTGACGAATTATTGATTTAAAATATGTTTAGGTATAAATCAAGACCAAGTGACTATTTGGACATGCTGTTGTCGAACAACAGCTTATTTCAAAACGATATGTCTAACTGTATTTCAGTCACTAAAATGTTCATCAACTGATGAACTTATTCTAACTTTTATTAAGTTAAGTATAAGCTACTTTCAATCCGATGATCGTGGGTTCGAATCCCGGCCGTGCATCAATTGATGTTTCGTTTTGTAAAATTTATATGCTTTAACATGAGCTTTTAACGGTGAAGGAAAACATCGTGAGGAAACCCGCAGCTTAGTCAGCTCCACACGTATTGACGTCGTGTTTCCTGTGGACAAAGCCGAGAGGATGGTTTAGGTGCTGGGCAAGCTTATTCCATCTCAAACAATGTCCCAGGCACTACAGCGTCCCGATGAGTGTAGGCATAGGTTGCTTCCTGACGCTGTATAAATCATCTAATATACATTTTATAGGTATACAGGGTTTTTCATGTTACACTACACAAACTGACAGGGCTTAATTTTGGGGTTGTAAATAGACGTTTGACCGTATCAATTTAATTCCTAAGCCGTTATAAGTTTTCACTTCAAAATTTATCTATTATTGATTTTTAGGACATGTTGCATAATGAATTTTAGGGAGAACAAACATTACACCAATCGCAGCCCGGCTACATCCGAGCGCACACACATGCACGCTCTAATGTAGTAAGTTAGAAGCAACAATAAATTGAAAGGGTATTTTCGATTTTTGAACCAAACTCCTGAATTAAGTTAGTTTAAAATGGACCCTACAATGTTTATAAAAACTTAGGCCTCCACATCTAAATACACATATTTAGATGTGAAGGGCCAAGTTTTTTTTTTATAATGAGTTACTTTTCTTAATATTATTCGAGTCAGTTCATTCGCTTATTGTTGGCTGTTTGGCGATGGCGCCGGACAATTAGTCATATTTCTTCAAAGAAATGTCGAAAATCTATCATGACGTTCAAATGCTTCTATGAGTCAATGTTTATGTTACAAACACGTAGTTACAGTAATCCTTTTGCTTACATACCGTGGAATATAAACACCAAATATTTGAGTGGTTGATGAGAATCGTCATCATGACGACAATGATTTAATAACTACGATATTTCTATATTTATCAACTGGACATGGCTAAAATCTTTTATGCAAGTAATGCTTATTATATTGAATTTACTTACAAAAGAATCGATAAGTGAAAGATTGCCAGCAGCACATTTGATTTAGTTCTTGAGAAGATGCTTCGAAGGGAAAGAACTAGGTACATTTAATCACGGTGCATTCCCATAAGAGTAGACAGAGCCTGTATAATGTAGTGACCAAAAGCAGCCAAGGACAAAAGTAGTTTTTAGGGTTACGTACTCAAAGGCTAAAACAGGACCCTATTACTTAAACTTCGCTGTATGTCTGTCACCACTCACCAGGCTGTACCTCATGAACCGTGATAGACAGTTGAAATTTTCACAGATGATGTAGGTTCTGTTGCCGCTATAACAACAAATACTAAAAAACCGAATAAAATAGATATTTAATGGGGCTCCCATACAACAATCGTGATTTTTGACGTGAAACGGAACTATTCGTGCGCGAGTCCGACTCGCACTTGACCGATTTTTTTTATTGCGATTTCGAACTCATATGTCATTTACAGGGCTATACAGGTTGTAAAAAGACGTCTACCGAAGCCGAAAGGGGTAGGTACAGCATCCCAACACACAACCAAATCCTAAAGGATTTTCTGAAAAAATCATTATATCCGGAGAAAACAGCGTTTGAAGAGTACTGTTTGCGTATGATCTGGGCGCGTTTTTTTACGTAGATTGCTGGATTTTGAGTTTTAATTGTTTTTTTCTTTTTTATATGAAATTATTAGGTGCGTATGGTCTTATTATGTCGTACTAGTACTAAATAACCGAAAATAACATAGCATGACGAAGCTAAGTCTAAAAAAATTTTTGCGTTATTTTTTTTCGCTAAATATGTTTATAATCATGGTCTGATTGCAACCCCTCAGTTTTCGGTAGCAGTCTTTTTACACCCTGTATAAGGTTGGTCAGTGTTTAGTTTAGCGGGGAATCACCCTATATCGATTAAAATATAATTTCGCATTCTCATGGGCTTACACCTCGTACCAATAATATGGACATACCATCGGTAAGCAATATACTCAAAGATAAACATTTGATCAGTAGTAACGACCGTGCGAGTGACGACAGAAATATTTGCACCCAACTTGAACTTGTTGCCTGGAGCACCCTCTTTATGGATACATTACTCCATACCCGTGACCGACAATATAAAATGAAATTGTGTTTTCCGCGAATAATTTAGTGTTAAAGACTTTTTCCACTGTAGCATTGATCGGTATGTTGGCATCATTTTGCTGCGGGGTCCAGCGTAAATTATTTCTGAAATAAATTATCTTATCATAAGGTCAGTTAAAGCCAGTTATATTACGTTATCATTCGGTACGTTCAAAGGACCTAGGCATTCGTAAAGTTATCAGATTCGATGCGCAGTAGAAACTTCGCGTATGCCGAGATCCGTCGAGCGTTTCCTGTTTGTGATTTTTTTATGTTATCTTTGAAAAGTCAAATTAAAGATGACAAATGCAGTGCGCGTCTTGTCTACCTATTGCACGCTTCAGTGGACAGTATGTCTGAATTTCCACAAAGAAAAATAACTTGTTTTGTACAGGCATCGTGGGGGCGGGATAATTTCGGTATATTTACATTCGATGGAATTTGCTTCTGGTGGTATGAGTAAGAACCAGAGCATTCGATGCTACGTGAAAAATGTTATCGTGTGCAAACTTACGGGGGATTTTCCATTGGTAAGTATTAATTTTACCTTCACCTGTACCTGGGCCTAGGGCTGTGCTGCATAAGAAACTAAAGGCCTAGTGCTGGATACAAGATTTTTAGTAATAAGTATTGATTATTTTCCTTCTATGGCCGTTAATAATGGCTTTGAATCTGTACGCGTTCTAAAATATATCTTACTTTTCAGATTCAACTGGCTCCAAACTTGAAACTAGCCCACCGCAGTAACCCAGCTTCAGCTTAACTCAGACGTCGCGAGAGGAAATAAAATGTAAGTTTCCTTTATCTTCTAGTCGAATTCGTTCTAGATGGTAGTTATAATTTTATGACGTTAATATACCCGAGTAATGACTGCTAAAATGCATATTCATGATGATCGTAAATGTTTTCTAGTAGGGTTTATGGAGGGTATTGTACCTATTTAGCCCACAAATTTATGTCATGCATAACCTATGAATAACCATACAAATTTTAGTTTATGCATGATATAACTTATGTCACGTTTATTAGTAAGAGCTTAGGTGTCTAGATTGAAACAGAAGTAACCTGGTGGAAAACAGACATTTAGAAACGCACAAAACCATCAATACACCAAGTGGTAATTGAATGAAGCACATGGTTGCATCTCCCTAGGTCATTGGCATTTCCCCAAAAATACGTGATTCAGTCCACGTTTATCGCGCAAAAATGCAGGTAAACGCTACCAAGCCCATTCAGCAAGTTCTAATCAAACAGATCATTAAGAAACAATATAAATCCGCACAATTGCACTTAACACGTTTGAAATAACATGTCTGTCAGCGATCCTAGTGAATTTTCAGTAAATTGGAAGTTTGAAAACAAACATGTCGGATTTGCGCGGGAAATGTAAACAAATATGGCGGCAGCGGGCATCTATCTGCCATGCGGGCCCACGCGCCTTATTCCAGCGGTTACTGTAGAGTTGGGAATTATCCGTCCAATGAAACATGTCATTTAAAAAACTGTCATTCATGTCGGTCGTGTCTAAACTGCACGATTAAAAACATTTTTTGTAGAGTCGCCTGGTTTGATCGCTTCTATGATTATCAGTGAAATGTATTTATAATGCACCTACATTTGTTTTAAATAATGCATATTAGTTGTACAACCACCGTGCTAAATAAAAAACCGGGCTTTCTACTAACCGTGCAACTCTACGTGTGGTTAAATTAAGACCAATGTTTACACTCCTAGAGGCTATTACCGTGCCCGAACTATATATTCTGATGCTGCAGGCTAGAAATAGTCTCACGTACGCCGAGAGTAAATATAACAAGGGTAATTTACCTTATTGGGTAATCTTTAAGGTGCACGGACCAAGGAATTTGCGCAAAACGAAAAAATCTTGTCAGCGCATTAGGCTATGACTATTTTTCATTGCTATTTTAACCTAGATTTGGCCACTTACTGATACGAACTTACACAAGTTCTTTTATAATTTCCCAAATAAAAATTACAAGGGTAAGCGGTTAGTTTGTAGGAGTTCAAGACAGTGGTTCAAGTCGGTGGTAGGTATTACAAGTCAGAAAATCATCACAAACATTTTCATAAGAATTTGCAATTGACATCGTAGACCAAGCTTTTTTAACACAAGCAAACTAAAAAAAGTTTATTTTATTCTAAAAACCTCTTGCAATGTCCGGTTTCAACATAGCCCTTTGATCTGTCCCTCTAGAGGCCATCTTCAAACAAGTGTTTCATAAACACTTATTTTACGACTACATTTGTAACCGCAAGAAAATTGAATAATTTATAGGCTAAGACAAGCAACGCTTTATATTCAATTAGTTCTAATGGTTGTGGAAAAGTGACGAACGCGCAACGTTAACTAAATAAATCCTGCCATGGGGTGTTTTTGTAATGTGATTTTTCAGGAATCTGATTTGTTGGGAAAATATCGGGGACGTACCTATACAAGACGCGTCGTCGCTGCGTTTCAGCCTTAGATTATCGACTGCCGCCTCCGCTAGGTTTCAGCGATCTTGTGGACATTTTGTCAATGTGATAGGGAAAATTAAACTTCATAAGAACAGCGATATATTTTGACTGTTGCGTGCGCAAGTCTTAATTAGGCCAGTATCTTTTAGCATCAAAGCCTACCCTGTGATTTTTCAGCGTCCCGAGAATAATAGAACCAGCTTTTGTGAAAACGTGTCAAATGCTACTTACGTCTGTCCCGCTGTAGGTATGCTTTGAATAAAATATAAAGGCCGAGTGCAAACCACAAACCATTCATTGGAACGATCGCAATGCAACATTTCAAAACAACATAAAGTCCGAAATGAGGATGCCTGCGAGATCTCCAGATATCGGTCGGAATCGCCGTTTCCGCTAGTAAATTCACCTAGTTTAAATACAATTCAAAATAAACTGTAAACCTTATAAATAAGATTCTATTTAGTTTGATTTTGACGTTGATGCGTGGCCAAGTATTCAAAATATTCCCTGTTACTCACGAACGCAACCTCACACTCGTAAATCTTATTTTGTTTAAGTCTTATTTCTTGAAGATGAAAGAAACCGACATAGTTAGGAATCCTGAAGTATGTTTCATCATAAATCCAGTTTTGAACCAGAAAATATCCATACACAAACACAATCGCAAGTGCTAGTAACCTAAACTGTTAATAGTCGAACGAAAGACTTACATCTAAACCAACTCTCTTGTGAGGACATCACAGTAGTAAGTATTTTGGAAGAGCAAAAACCCCCCTCCTCTGGACTTTGTTACCCCGGTAGAATGCCTGCCCCCCGGCCATAAACTGTATTGGCCAATCTGGAAGTCGCTCAATAGACTTCGCACACAGGTTGGTCGATGCAAAAGTAACCTAGCCAAATGGGGTATAGGGGATCCTTCCCAAATCCAGTGTGAGTGCGGAGCCCCAACACAAAATATGTCGCATCTCCTTTCCTGCCCTTTGTGCCCAACCAGCTGCACCCAGGAAGACCTTGTTGCGGCTTCAGATAGGGACATAGCGGTGGCTTCATTTTGGAGCAAGCTAATATAATATGAGCACATTGACACGACGAATGAGTAGAAAGTACGAAAAGTAACATTAGAATCAACATGAAAACTAAAATATTTTCCTCGAAAGTATACTGATAACTATAGATATTCTTCGAAAACTTTCCGTGTAACTTCAACTACGCTCACTTTTTGCACAAATTAAGCAGATCTCATTCTAATGAGTGTAAATACCAAATCGGTTTTCACTGACTCATCTAACGATCTTGACCACAATGGGCTACAAACTTAGGAACCAAATATAATCACGTGCCGGATTTAAATCGGACGGATTCAGGGCATAGACAAAACGGTCTATAATTTATGACCGAATTGAAAAATCTAACTTCTGCTCGCGGCTTCGCTCAAGTGATATCAATATCTTGCTTGAATAGCCTATTCTGCTATTCTTGGTACAAATTCCAAGTTTCATCCAAATTGGTTCACTGGCTACGGCGTGAACCACAAACATACATAAATACTAATAGGATTTTTTACCAGTTATAATGGTGTTGCAACTTCAAACAGCGTTTAGTGCGTACAACAACAAACATGGCCTACTTGTTCAAGAATAGTTCTGTTTGACGAACGCACATGATTTTGTTTAAAAGGGATTTAAAACAGCAATTTTGAGGCCACTGCAATAAATCATTAGATTTTGCTCTAGCTTTATTTAGAGTTACCCTAGATTTGAGCAAGTCGTAAATCATCGTTAATGAGTGAAAACGAATTTTGATATGAGGGAGAAAGAGATTGTTGTTGTTTGTTCTCGCTTTAATTCTGAAGCGTAGCTCATGCACCTCACTCCAGCTGAAAAAAAACGGTGGCACTCCGGGAATGCCGACAAAAGTAAAAACTTCGTTCAAGTTTTTACTTCGGTAATGGTTCTAACCTTAAAAAAAGGCCTTACTGACGATACAATGTGTGACGAAATTAAGAACAAGGAGAGAGATAGCGTCGGTGGCGGTCACGTGACTCGCGACGCGAGTTCGATGGGTTTTTCCCATCTCAAAAATGCCCAACGCGCCTAAAGAAGCTTGCACTTCATCCTCCGTCACCAGAGTTGGCAACTCATACGAACTTACACTTTAACCTACATTTACCCACTGCATCATTAGCCTCCTCGTTATCCACTTTAACGTTTTCTGGACTCTATTTTTGAAGCCTTACTCCGTCTCTGGTTGTTACACAGATTACGCAAACAGTTAGTTGTGACTTGATGTTTTAAAATGCATTATATCGTACAAAAAGCGACAAGGCCAGCAAACGGAATTACCTGACTCTGATCCGGTGGACGTGACGTCACTTTTTGTAGTACTTTTGGTACTGATACTTCTAAATAAACTAAAGAGCTCACTCAGCTCTTGTCAGCGCAATGATGCAACTCTCTCTATATGTCTCTCTCTTGCGGTCTCTTTTACTTTTTCATATATAAGAAATAAATAAAATGCTGGACTTTTTCATACAGCATCTTCTAGCCCCAAGGTTAAGAGCTTGTGCTACGGGTACTACATGACTGATATACTTCTTATCACTGATTTAAAAATCTCGTCTGTGCTACTTGTATACTTTTTGTTTCTAGATACATAGAAACGCCCAGTCCCAAGATAAATATTTGTAGATCATACAAACATTAATCCTGCGGCGGGAATCGAACCTGCAACCTTATGCGCCTCAGGCGGGCCTTCGCCCACTGCGCCACAGAGGTCGTCAAATACATACATGTCATACTTACATCCTGATACATGTGTAAACTTTGTACACGCATTTAAATGTCGTATGAAATAATATGAGCCCGTACGCTCCGTATGTCATAAAATTCGGTATTGAAATGCTGTTGACGTCACATGCGTGTGGCGTGTACGCTGACAAAATATAACTTTACCTTTAGCATCTAAACAGACATCAACAGAGTGGCGTTATAAAGAGGAGGCCTATACCCAGTGGGTGCAACCGCGCTGATTAGAATAGAATAGATCTAACCTAAAGGTAAGATATCAAAAAATTGGGAATAAAGGTTCATAATCATCGCCCACACAGTATGTTTGTCGATAATATATTTTTTTTTTTTCATCATGCGATCAGTCGTGCCGACTATAAGCAGATGTGGTGAGTGCTTATTAGCGTGGAGGGCGCTACTCCCAGCGGAGCCAGCCCTTTCTTTTTATTGGCGCATGGTCCTTCTTACTGTTCTAGTCGAAGAGGTCTCGCCGCTTTTTTAATCGACGTATGCTTTCAGGAACAGTAAGTTGACCAGCGAGCTGGTTTGGGTGATTTTCAAGTCTTAACTTGTATCTGTGGCCATACTTTGCAATTTCCTCCTTGATTGTTGGCATGCCAAGGCATTCATGGATCTCAGCTGTTCTGATGAACCATGGGGTGCACGAAATTTGCTTATAAGGATGTAGTTTTGCATGATGTAGATAATAATATGAAAATAAAAGAATCTAATGAAATAGTTTCATACACTTTGTTTCGATTAAAATGACAATATAAACCAATAAAGATTACCACCGGGCATTGCTTTAATGACTAACAAATTCTATTATGTCGTTCACCTTTCGAAGTGTACTAGATTAGTCACTAATGTACTAAACATACATTTTACTAAATCAAGTTTATTGCCCAAAACTGTGCCCAAATTCTTGAAACTGCCAGCTTGCTACGCCGTAGCGTCACGTAGCACTCCCGCTACGAACCTCGGTATTCTGAAAAGTCCTTGAAGCTTTTGACTTCACTTTTAGTTTGGAATTGGAACAAAATATGATTAAGCTGAAATTCGACATACCTATGTTCTCGGTTTCAATAAAAAATAATATCTCCAACTGAAAGTTGATCTGATGATGGATTTAGCAATCAAATTATGGAAAATTCTCAACAAAAATAAAATGTTTGTACCTATGTCTCTGAATCTTTTCACATTTTACTGATGATTCTGTAATTCTGTGGCTAAATTAATGTTATTTATTTAACTAAGCCTGTACCATCGCTTAAGTTTCCAACGCTTACATTATCCTAAGCCATAACCAGTGCACCAGCCATAACCTTTTACTGTTAAAAATTCAAAGAATAGTTTATGGAAAAATAAATACTTACCTAACATAACAGTAACTTAATAGGTACTTCACACATTTCCGTAAATATGACCCGTTTAAGTCATTAGTTCAATTTCCAAGAATACTGTTGCGGTCGCATCGCTCCGATACCAGGAAAATGCGCATATCTGATGCACTGAGGTCAGAATTGTAATTGTTTTAATTGTTGCTACTTAGTTTCACTGATAGATTTCGATTAACAAGAAATTAATAATTAATCGCTCATGTACTATGATCTACGTTTTACTTTTATGTTACTTGTTTTATGTTTAAAAGGTCTCTGAAACTGCTGTATTTTTCTCAAAATAAAAGGAGTAGAATAACCAATTTGATTTTTAGGTTGTGGCTTAGGAAGGTAGGATTAGTAAAATAAAATAATTTAAATATCATATAACAATATTTATTGTTCATTTTGATAAAAGTAAAAAACTTAGTTACTAATCATGTCCATCATTTAGCTTTTAAAGCTTGAGTACAAAATAAAAATACCTAACAAATAAATTACTTAACAGAACTTGAGATTCGATGCCTTTGGCACTACTAGTCTAGTTCTGCTGGCTAACTAGATACTAAAGTTGTCAAAATGCACGTTCCTTTTAGCTTTGAAGAGAGCTTTACAAAAAGACGGAAAATATATACAAAAAAAAAACAATTTTCTAAAGTGACAATGAGTGGTAGACAAGTGCACGTCCGAGCTTATAGCGTTTACGCTAGCCTAGCGCAAATGGACAGATGTTGATGGAATTAACCAAGAATTCATTCAACAAAGCATACATTCGCTAGGTATACAACGCTAAGAGATTAGACAGTCACTTGCCTACATGCACCCTGTGATCTTAATTAGTCATCGCTTGACTAGAAGCAAATACCTAACTCTTAACTAAATGCTTATTATCTTCCTAAACAGTACCTAACTATAACTATGGAATAGCATTATCACAATTTAGGAATTGCGTAAATTAAATTTACGCCAACTTAATTTTAACCTAGTGAGAAATACTGAAAAGTGATGTCAAATAAATACTCAAATTTAACTAAATATACATAAATACATCGACCTTTCTACAGTGCCACAAACATATCTGGACCGGTGGCCAAAGAAAGAGCTAACGAATTTCACTCTATAATTTATTTTTCTGCCAACACCAAATGCAATAACAGCGCCTCTCACTGGTTCAGATAAGTTTGTGGCACTGTACCTATAATATAAAATCGTATGACATAACTCATCAATTGTCTGTCAACTATCTTTTAAAATAAGAACTGACATGGAAAAATGCATCATGTGCAGCCAAATGTGTTATTTTTAAACTATTCAATAGATAATAATAAATACTGACCATAAAACTAAAATGTTGAACCAAATAACCATGAAATAAATAAGGTAACTCACAGCAACGTTTGGCCCCTTCATTTGTCTAAACCTAAAATAAATAACTTAATCTATAATACTGCTCAGATTCGACTTATCACTAATAAGACACATAGCTCAGTCATCTGTTACGTATACTGCCTTGAGTCTAGTTCACAACACTAATAAAAATATACAATCATGAAATTCTATACGACACTAAGTACTACCCGCTTCAGTCAGCATATCACTACCCACTTGAGTCAGCATATTACTACCCACTTGAGTCAGCGTGGATGCGCGATAAAGCACTTCCCGCAAAAGTCCGCACCAATACTCTCCTTAGCGTATTCTCACTTTTAGAGAGAGCTGTAGCAAATATTGTTGATGGTTGGTATGTGAGGTCCATTTTGGACCATGGAACACATATAGAACACATTTTCCATTCTCACTGTCATGCATGAGACTTTCCAAAAAAATCTTCTATCGTGGTCTTCGCCAATCGACCCTTCGGAAGAGATAAGCATATTCGCTAGTTTGATAACTTCATCATTTGCGCCTTCTCTCTTCGCAAGCGCATTTAGATCGATTCCACTTCATATTCAGGTTCCGCTGTAACAAAGAATAAAGAAATTGCTAAATTCGTTCGACGTGACAAAACTAACTTAGTTTTATATGTTGAAATATTAAAGAACAAGGTACCTAATATTTAAAAATTGAACTAAAAGATCTTATTTTTAAAACCAACACTCGCAAAACGCTTATGTTGGTAATACCTTTGATCTCCTCGGCTTGATTAATTTTGAAGATATATTTTTTTTATAAAGAGGAAAAGATCTCATTTGTGGATTGGATATAATCGTTAAACATTCTGAACAAGCAGGATAAGGTCTATCTATCAACTCCAGTTGTTGAGGTAGGTATTCATTACTGGATAAAATATTAATAATAACTTATGTAACAGTCAATATAGAGACAGAACCTAAATTAGTGCATACGGGAGTAGTCTTAAAACACAGTTAAAACAACACAAAACAAAATCATAAGCAAAGTTCACAAGACCATGGATGTCAGCGCATCGGCGTCAGTCGCAACTTCTAGTGTTACATATGCAAACACATTAAGTAAGAAAGCGTTTGTTAAACACAAAACAAGCACAGGACTCAAGTGTGGACGTGACACGTCTATCTTTATAAGCCATAACTACTTTGCAGTAGCGATAGCATAAGCATTATCAAAATTAGTTGGTTAATAAGCAGTGTCACATCTATAAATTTTAGGGTTGAAAAGTGCTGACGCTTTCAAGGCATGCGTGCGACTACATTTAGACATCCATCGTCTTACGAACCTTTCTGAGGCAATCTCTGCGCTCCTCCAAGTTAGGACATTGGCAGGTGCACTTACGACGGTTGAAGACCCTGGGAGCGGCGCACTTCTCAGGGTCGAGGGCACAGCAGCCGCAGCTCTTGTGTTCTTCCACGGGGTACGTGGCACAGTACTCCTTGTTGGTCTTAGCGTTGTATACTCGGATCTAGAAGAAGCAACGTGTTATTATGTCATGAGCCGTAGTAGCCGAATGGGGAACCTAGACTTTCAAAAGTGTGTTTGAATCTCAGCCGTGCATCAATGGAATTTTCATTTTTGTTTGTTGACAAGGCCGATTAAGCTAAGAGGTTGGTTTAGGAGCTGGGCAAGCCTATTCCATTTCAAAAACAATTTCCCAGGCACAACAGCGTCCCGTTAAGTGTACCTATGCATAGGTTGCCGCTTGATTGTATAATCATCTATTATCAGATGTAAAGACGTAAGTTATGTCATGGCGTCTGCGCTGGTCAAACTGTGTCAAGGTTGCCTAGATAAAGATAAGATGCTTACCGGTATGTACCGAGTGGTTGTTTCGGTGGCGACGCACGAGCCCGCGTTGTTGAAATCGCAGAGGCCGACGCAACGGTTCACCCAAACCGCACCCGGACTCACCTGGGGAATTACACTCATTAACACTCACATAAAACAGACAATGCTTCGCGTAGCGGATTTTCTCACGGTAATGAGTTTTACGCGGATGTAAGCTAGAAATTATAATATTCAAATTGCCGAAAACCCAAACGTAAGTGATTATCTGATTGGGCTGTTATAGGTCTCGTGATATTAGATAATTGAATGATTTCAGTATGAGTAAGATTTGCTACAATTAGACTTTGTGTAATATGCCGTTCCTGTTTGATAATGTTGAAGGTATGCGGATCAGTTGCCAATTCGGAACTTCAGTATAGTCGTTGATCACACTTTTAGTGACCTTCATTACTTCTGTATGTGACAAATTTTATTTTCCAATTAGATTGTGCCATTGTAACCCTTAACATTTTCTTAGCGAAATAGGTCAACAAACTTTTTAAAAATAACTATCATTGTAAATGCGTTATATTGATAAGACGAGAAGATATTTCAATTTAACGAGGTCATGAGATAAGTTTCAGTATTGCGTTACGACTATCTCATTAACTAATCGGCTAAACAGTTTACTGATTACTATATGTGAAGTACTAACTTCTAATCTAGATTATGCTTAAAATAAACAAAGTAGGTTAATTGGGCCCAGCAGTAATGTGTAAACATTTGTAAGAGTAGTAAAAGTTGTACAAGTGTAAAATTAGTTGAAAGTTTTAAAACTTCTGTCAATTTTAAATTATATGTATTTTGAGATTCTAAAGTTCTTATTATCACATTGATTTGCTCTGCTCAAGTTAGTTTTTGCTATCTCGAATGTAGAGAGAGGTTGTAGAGATCCTTACCTGCTCGTGGCTGGCTTTGGGTTCCAGGTGCACGAAGACAGGCTTCGGTGCACCGCACTGGGATTCTTCTATAATTTTATCTCTTTCTCGGGCGTTGTCACTCCCACAGGCAACTGTGAGGAAAAATAAATTAAGTAAAAATTTAATTGAACTTAAAATAATATTTTAAAAAGCGAATAAAATGATCAAAGTCACTGTCACCAAAATCAAGAATCGCTTAAGTAGGGCATATATTGCATCAGTGTCACACGCGGTCGACGTTAGTGCCAGTCTTCAGAAGTCCATTATCTATATTCACCTTTTCTATATTCACCTTTCAGTCCAGATAGAGGGATGCTGTACTCCTCATTCTTGGGAAACTTGGGATGGCGTCTGTGAGCCGACACCACGGCCACCATCATCACAATGCACAAAACAAACTTTGCCATTATAATTCAATGCACTTCAAAATTTTAATTCAATATGAATACCACTTTCATTTATCACTCAAGATCACTGTCGGATTCACTTATCGCGATCACTTGGTACGTGTTACTTGTTCGGGGCTGGGTTGTGTTCTGAACACTGTGTGGTGGGGTTTGGGGTTTTATTATATGCTAGGGCAGGAGGCCCGTCCGCTACTCGTTACGTCACTGACGCGTCGTTTTAATGTTTACACAGCTGATTCAACGTCACGCGTGCCACATCCTTCCCAATTTCAGGGAATGTATGAGCATTATTGCCTTTTAAGGTAACTTCATCCAGTTTTCATTACTTCCTGAATGTGCTTAATTTTTTTTATAGGTATTGTACTTAAGCTCTTACTTAGGAATCTCTTAAAATCCCGCACGGGTGCATTATAATTATAATTGTGTATGTATATAATTTATATATTTAAACTATTGTTATTGAAAATTTTCAACATTTAAGCTATACTTTATGTGAGAGAGATTGCTAGAGGTATTTCCTTTTAATAACAATAATCTAAGAATAATTTGGCTTATAAATTAACGGATATAATTTGTAAAAATATGATTTCAAACTTGATTAAAATTGGGAAAACCCTTAAAAAAATTATCGCATACCTTCAGTACATACTTACCTAATCTTGATAGAATAGTAAATTAATTATCTTTTAATATCATATTAGCTAATTCCGATGAATATTGATTACAATACACATTGGAATGCAAATTCTTAATCGCACGTCACTCGGCGCCTCTGATTGATGTTAATCAATAATGTTAACCAAAAATTATAAAGATTAAGGTTTACTTCAAGAATAATAGTAAAATATAGCAGTGGACAGAAAAATACTTAAAATATGTGAAGATATTTAAGTCTTGGCCACGTGCTCTTGTAGGTAACGCATCATGCCACGTGGTAGCTGTAAGTGCTCAAGTTTTCATTCAGTTTGTAAATTGACAAACTTGTTAAATATAACTTGAACTTGTTTCTGATTTATTTAAGCAATGTTATGATTATTTTTCAATATTTTTATATCTGTTCTCTTTCATTGTAATTGGTTCATCCGTGTTAATTAAAGTAAAAATAAAATTATAATAAAATAGTAATGAGTAATGCAACTTGAAGCAATGGGTAATATTTATTTGTATTGTATTCCTTGCCTCTATTGAGATCTTGAATTAAGCTTTGTTGTCATAACGATATATTAATAGGTGCTTTCAAAAACATAAATAAGTAATGAATTTGCTCGGTACTTACTATACATACAATGCAAAAAGGTACATATTCAAAATAAAATAAATATAACGAAATCTAGTGAATTAGAAAGATGGTTTTATAAAAAAAAATAACTGAAATTCTTAAAAGGAAACTACACATACATTTTGTATAAGTTGCATCATAGATTACTCATCGAATACAGAATTCCAAAAAATATTCCTTTTTAATTTGTGTCGAATACTAATAGCGTTGAATGGTTTTGCGTGAACTTTTACTATTTAGTTCCAACAAACGTCCGTATAAATTATGAAAAGTTCTTAGAAAATATGTTCAAAAGGGTCTTTACGTGATATCACCGTGACTGGCTTCAACCATCCATTTAGTTAGCACCTGCCTGTAATTCATGGTCCAATTCACGAGTTTCGTGTCAACTACAGTGCCACATACTTATCTGGACCGATGGCCAAAAGAGAAACTAACCAATTTAGTATTAAAATATATCTGCCAACACCAAATGCGATAACAGCGCCTCTCTCGACGGTCCAGATAAGTTTGTATCACTGTACTTTATGACTCGCTTTAGAATATCACTGGCTAGAAATTTGCCTTATCATTGTACAGTTTTGTGTTGGTTTTGTCACTTTTGTGACGTGAATCAGCTATTTACTCAACACGGTTAAGCAATGAACCTAATGATGATAAGCTTGCCATCTTGATTGTATGGATTTGTAAATTTTGTAATGTTCTACTGTGCGTTGGGAATTAATATAAACCTAAAGATTGCGGATTTTGCGGTAATTATCCCTGGCACCTAATCGTTATTTTTAACCTGTCTCTAGTTTTTTAGTCTTTAACTACTGGATCCTTTATTTAAACAAAACACACAAAACGACCTCTGTGGCGCAGTGGGTGAAAGCCCGCTTGAGACGCAGAAGGTTGCGGGTTCGATCCCCGCCGCGGGATAAATGTTTGTATAATCTGCAAATATTTATCTCGGGTCTGGGTGTTTTTATGTATAATATGTATGTATTTACAAACAAAAAGTATATAAGTAGTACATATATCAGTTATCTGGTTCCCATAGTACAAGCTATGCTTAGTTTGGGGCTAGATGATGCTGTGTGAAAATGTCCAGCATTATTTATTTATTTTATTTATTTAAAACAAAAAAACCATTATCAATTGGCACGAAAACCAAAAATAACGTTAGAAGCTACGTATGTTTGCAGTGTAATTTATCACTCTCGGTTTCGTGAATGGGATGGGCCTGTCAATCATCAGTGTCACACGGCAGACGGAGTAGCGGCATGCGTGTGGCCTTGCATGTACCTACTTAAGAAGTTTCGAGATTGCGTCATGCACCTGTCCTAGAAATTTGGACGGTACATTAATGAATACAATTCATTTTTACAGTTACTTAGTTACTTTCTATATATACTGCATTCGATATTTAGTAGTTCCCCATATTTCTTATCGTTGTGCAATAAGATGAAATAGTAGATTTCAATTTGTAATGAATGGTTTCACATTATGGTCATGTAACCTGTACGCTATGATTACCATAAAAAGTGGTGATTCTATGAGTAGGTACAGTTTAGCCGCAATAAAGTCAAAGTCAAAAAGCTTTTATTCAGTAGAACCGCTGGGATCAGAAAGAATATTTTTAGAACTAATTTTACTCTTGTTCTTTCGCGAATACTGTGAAGAAACAGGGCAACAAATACGATTTGGGGCCTATCATTCTTTGAATACGACCCAGGACCAAAGATTTATACCAAAAAAAATCTAAGTAGGTACAATTGTGTTTACTTTGAGAACTGTATCACAATTGTACCTACAATTAAAAAAAATAAGTTAATTTTGATTTATTTCCCGCTTTCCTTATAAATTTGCGCCTACCCTTTCCTAGGAAGTAGAACGATGACGTACCCGGCGCCAAGGTGAAGTTAACAGTCGATACGCTATCGACGTTGAAAAAACGTTTAAAGAATAGCCGATGACCTAATTACAAGAAAATTCGGGCTATCAAGTTGTGTAATCCGGGGGAACTCATATGTGATACGTAGGTAATCAGCTTACTATGACAATCCTATCCTATCCTATCTCTACGGCAGACTATAGACTTGTCTTTTGCCGATTGTTTTATCGTGTTGTAGAAAAGGATACTTTTGGTTAAACTCAAATATTGTTCTGTATCCACTGTACAGTTAAGGTAGTCGTAAGCGCCTGCTTACGGCTGAAGCATTTCTTCTAAACTCTACAATTTGATAACACCAATGATACATTGGATAAAACGTATTATGCAGTATCCTTAGTGATTGAGTCATACAACACTGTCGTATGCGTTTTGTTTAAACACTGAGTATTATGACGATATTTATGGCATAGTGATATGTGGTATGCCATCTCTTATATCCGTGAAAATTAAAATTTCGATGTGTGCAATTGTGGGCGTGCCACGTATTGCTTTTTAACTTCTCTTTTTTTTTCAAAAGTAATCGTATTATATTGTTTTATAATAACTAGGTAGGTTAGTAGGTATAAAACAATTGAAAACAATATAATTTAGATATATAATGTTTTTTATTTTTCTGTATAATTTTCTGATGTTTTTCGATAAGACTTTTTCGCTCTATCGTCTATGCATGCAGACGCCATGACTGGGCGAGGTAGTCGTCTAATACTGACTGACTACCCGGGGTAGTGAACACTTATCATTTTGTCTCTTTTTTTATGGCCGTTGTATATTTGGACCAGTATCGAATACGAAACGCAATAAACATTATAGGCTACCCATCCATTTCACTATGCTCATGCTCATAGTCTAATTTTGTCGGTGAAGAAGGACTAGGCCTCGGCAGCTGCCCTGAAAACAGCCTTGTAGTTAATTTATTACAATGTAAAGTCCTTATTTTAGTCGAAGAATGTTAATTCGGGCCGGTTCCGTGTTCGCACAGCCGCAGCCCACGGGAAATTCTTCAGTAATTTTTGATTTACACATTGTCAATAGATCGCCGCATTTCTCCGAGATTACTCACTACGAACATTTCAGAATCTTCAGTCTGGTACATTTGAGCTTTTTTGTATTTATTGATAACCTACTGCCGGTATCTAAATACGCCTTCAGTGGTGGCGTGTTAGCAATTATTTTGCTGGGATGAGATCCTTGGGACATGTGATTTCGATTCTTGCGAGACTAAATCACGAAACAGGTAATTCTAGTTTGAGATCTGGACTATGCACCTATGTGACTGGTTGGTTGTTTTGTTTTTTTTTTTTTACTAAAAGCTTACAAACATAAATAGTAGAGCGAGCTGGCCGGTCTGTCTGTATTCATTGATACTATTTGATACGCAATTACAGCACCTAGGTACATGCTATCAATGATCATTCTGTAGTGCATCTGTCAAAGAATCCTTTGTCCGTTTTACCCGCCTGCAGTTCTATATTGAGAATGAGGAAACTGGATCAAATCACAAACAAAAAATAAATGATATCCGTAGAAAAGGGAATCCCCTACTTAATCGTTTAAGACGATCGGTTTTATGATACTTACAAGTTTATTAACATAATATATTTTCGACACTGATTAAGGTTTTGTACTTACAAGTAAGTTGAGTAAAACGACAACACAGTTTTTATCTTCAAGCAAATGTGTTATTTTGGTTATTTGGTTATTATTTGGACCTTTAGACAGGTCGATTGCTTTTTGGAAACAAAACTAAATCCATCCATCAAGAGACAAGAACATCTCGGGGAGTTCCCACTAAATGGGAAAAACTCTAGATGATGGTAAAATCCCAGTTAATGGTTATAAGGAGATACATAAACCTAGTTATCCCTTGGACGTAAGGACGTATGTTAAGTGATGGCTAGCTGCGCTTTGATAAAATATAAGTATCATCAAACATAAATAATTAAAAGATTTGCTCTGTAGGACTATTAAACTATTTTCTGTGTAAAACGGTTCAAACGATAAGTAGTTCAAACGATATGTAGTTGTCAGTTATAGGTTATACCTATTACCCAACCGTTACATCAATTATTATTATTTAATCAATCTAAAAATCTAATAAATGGATTTATCGTTTCGTATCGATATTTTATTTAATCGTTTTGAATGATGCAAACATTGTTTTTTTTATAGGTAAAAAAGTTCGCCTAGTGATCGAAAGAGTAGCATCCTAGATTTCTCGTTAAGACGACGCATTGAGGATATTGGCGTCAAGGATTGTAATATTTTTCAGCAATTGAAAAACCTTCGGAATTGATATTTTAAGTTTTGAATATTTCATGTTTTTTACTTCCAACTGATAGCTGGTTTTTCAAGATTTGTTAAATATTACAGCAGAAAAAAAATCCCAAAAACTGCTCCATAAAAACATAGATTTTAATTTTACAGGTGAACGGAACCGATCTAAGCTTCTAAATTTTATTTACAGATAAGTCTATACACCCTTTTCAAAGTGCAAACTTGATTTTACATAATTACCAATAGTTTTTATTTTAAACGAGAATTACTGTTTTGGCGCTTACGACTTTTACTATTTAGCTAGCTCTCGCGTCTTTTTGTATGCCAGGCGGCCCCCTTCAGTCCGCGTCTGACCATTGTCAACGTCGGACCTGTGTCAATCGAGCTCCCGCGCTCTAGTAAACATCGATAGTCGTATCTTCTAAGTAAAATCTTAAATACTTATTATTAAAAATGGGAAAAAAAAAGTTGATGGTTTCTACATGAAGATGAGAGCTCTGTATATTGAAAATGTAAGGAAATGATCAAGAAAACATAAAGTAAACGTTAAATATTTTTCCGGGTTCTAGTAAAACTACAGGGATATGAGACTTGCCAACTTTAGGTGTCATTGTGACGGGCACAGTGACAGTGAGCACCTCAGACTAACTAGACCTGGACGCGGTTTTGATGAAATTTCTTTTACAAATTCTGCCGATTTTTGTGAGGGACGAGGTAGAACACGAACGCATTTTACACACACGATGTATAAAAAAATTACAATATGAGTTTTAAATCTAGTATGTGTACGATTCTCAGACCCGCTGAATATTATGTAGGTATACAGTATACACAAAAAAAATCATAAAAATCGGTCGAGTTTTGTTACAAGACCTTTCGGGGTCTCTATTATATCTTCTAAAATATTCTTCTTATAATTTTGCTTGGTATAAAAATGTATAAGTACCATAATCATCCTTTGGCCGAATAATTTGGAATCTCGAATATTGTTTATTAATATTGATACCCATAATGCCTCAAAAATATAAAGATATTTGTCATAACATTTAAAACTCATACTAGATATTTCGTATATTTTTTCCCCTTAAAAATCGTGATTTTAAAATACAAAACAGGGTCATGTTGATTGACATAATGTTAATAGTCCTAATATACGGGTCCCTAATGATTCACATAACGTCTCTTATCCTATTTTTAATTCCCATACTGTATTTGGTACTAATATTAAATTGTCCTAATGATTACTCGACATAACAATACTACACCTAATTAACAATAGTCATAGTATTAGGTGAACATAACATTAAATAGTCATAAAATCACATCTCCTAACATACGGTAATCCTAAAGTTATAAGCCCTAACAATATTTACTCCTAAAGTTATCAGCCCTAACAATATTACTCCTAATAATCAAACATAATAACAATTGAAATCATAATAGCATTAAATCCTAAAAAAATACCATATATACCCAAATAGATTCCTAACTATGTCAACTTTGTAAGGTTTAATAAATTAACTAACATAACTTCGGGTTCGCTATGTTTTCCAATAAACCCACTTTTACTAATTGCGTTTGCTATAACTTCAGCAGCTATAACCGAAAAAACGATTGTATAAATAAAATACTAGACTTTTTTCTACCTATAACAAGTTTAATATAATAAGGTTTAAGTGAAACAAGTCGGTTCTGGCACTCGCCGGCCGCTACCGCGGCACGCTTCGCTCGGCTCGTGCATGGTTTGGTCCCTATTGAAACCATGCTCGTCGCTACGCTCCTCGCAACCTATTCTACAGGTCTGTTAGCCTGTTATGGCAACACGATAAATTTACAGAAAGTTCCTATTTAGAGCAATTATAATTTTATGTAATATTTCAGTTATACTTATAATAATTATATAAACTGCACAATATAGCAATATTAAACTATATTAAATGATACAATTATAACAAAATAACTCAACTTTATATACTATATAATATAACTTTATATAACTATAAATAGTATTTATTAGGATAAATAAACATTAGGACGATCAAAAATAGGACAAAATAGTTTATGCAACTTAACAATAGTAATAATGACTATTATGATAACATATATTAGGAGTTGAGACGAATATGTAAATATAATGGTATGTCTTTAATATATTAGGACAAAATATATGTATGTCAGTTTAAGTCTATGGAAATTTAACAGTATGACTACAGTATTTTAGGACTAGTATGTTATGTGTATTTATATTAGGACAATTAACATTATGTAAATCGACAGGATCCCCCTAATATACACATAACATACTAGTTCTAAAATACTGTAGTCATAATGTTAAATTCCCATAGTCTTAAACTGACATACATATATGTTTTCCTAATATTATTAAAGAAAAAAAAAAGAAAAATTAAAATCAAAATATTTTTATTGAGTCTTATTTAAGTAGGCATAAAGACATTTTACATAATAGTCTTAACTTCTAATATAATATGTCGTCATAATATTTATTATTACTATTGTTAAGTTGCAAAAACTATTTTTCACACCCAGTGCTCGAAAACCATACATTTTTTCGTCTCACAGTCTTAAAAGAAAGTAAATCATTTCTCCCTCCTAAAAAACAAAATGGCCGGCGGGAGGTAAAGTTGTATGGGATATCATTTCCCCCTCTGAACCTCATGTGAACAGATAAGTAATGAGATTTGAATTTCAAACTTCAACATTTCCATTAAAATTTTTAGTATTGAGTCCACACCAAATAGAACGTATACGAAAAAAAAAGAAAAAATGTGGCAACTAATCTTTTTCTTCCGAATTGATTTTTGATGTTTCTATGAAAATGTTTGCCATATTATAGAACTGCACCAAGTAGAATTTATTCAAATATAAGGAAAAAGTGTGGCTAATGCCTCCAAACTATAGAGCGATCTTATGTTTTTGCATATTAATGCTAAAATATTTTTTGAGAATACCACTCCCACCACCCACCTCGACTCCTTCTATAGTGGGTGGTGGGAGCTATCGAAGGAGAGAGATGGTTGGAAAGAATTGGGGGAGACCTTTGCCCAGCAGTGGGACAGTAGTTTTTTTTTCTTTAACCTATGTTGTCCCACTGTTGGGCAAAGGTCTCCCCCAACTCTCTCCAACTGTCCCTCTCCTTGTGGGACAGTGGGACAGTATAGGTTGAATAAAAAAAAACTAATAGATTATTATTATTCTACCTATAAAACCTGTTCATTAGACTTGCTTGCTA
The DNA here is from genome assembly GCA_963565295.1 of Epirrhoe alternata. Lineage (NCBI taxonomy): Eukaryota > Metazoa > Arthropoda > Insecta > Lepidoptera > Geometridae > Epirrhoe > Epirrhoe alternata. The sequence continues at coordinate 490,865 of OY751381.1, read as the reverse complement.
TTTTCTGGGTGTAAGTATTCACTATTTTTCTCGCATGTGTGAAAAGCAGAGTATTCACCTCGGGGTTAAAGCTGTCTTAGTCTTGGGCGCTCTTGAATCCCTCGCTGTCTCAGGATTCTAGTCATTAACTCCCTCGTTGAAAGAATCCTTCGATGCGCTTGGGATTCAATATGGCGCCCGTGACATAATACACTGCTTTATCCCCTTGGTGAATAATCTACTATTGTCCTATTTTTGATCGTCCTAATATTTATTTATCCTAATAAAAACTGAAGACGGCTGCCGAAGCGCCAAAAAGGTTCACTATAGTCACTTATATCCACCCAGAACGAATATAGTTGGTTAGGTTATATTTGAGTAGTGACCACTGACGTGTGAGGCGAGTGAGCGTAGCGAGCGTGCCGCCGAAGCGCGAGATGAAGTTTAGTGGATTTAATATTTATCTCGGGTCTGGGTGTTGTATAATATGTACGTATTTACAAACAAAAAGTATATAAGTTGTATATCAGTTATTTGGTTCACTTATGTACAAGCTTTGCTTAGTTTGGGGCTAGATGATGCTGTGTGAAATGTCCAGCATTATTTATTATTATTGTTATGGCTTATAACTATAGGATTACCGTATGTTAGGAGATGTGTTTTTATGACTCGGTAATGTTATGTTTACCTAATAATAAGACTATTGTTAATAAGGTTTAGTATTGTTATGTCGAGTAATCATTAGGACAATCTAAAATAAGTACCAAATACAGTATGAGAATTTAAAATAGGATAAGATACGTTATGTCAATCATTAGGGAGCCATAGCAGGGCTCCCTAATGATCCGTATCTTATCCTATTTTAAATTCCCATACTGTATTTGGTACTAATATTAAATGGTCCTAATGATTACTCGACATAACAATACTACACCTAATTAACAATAGTCATAGTATTAGGTAAACATAACATAAAATAGTCATAAAATCAAATCTCCTAACATACGGTAATCCTAAAGTTATAAGCCTTAACAATATATACTCCTAAAGCTATAAGCCCTAACAATATGTACTCTTAATAATCAAACATAATAACAATTGAAATCATAATGGCATTTCATCCTAAAAAAATACCACACTAAAGATGCCTGAGACACAGAAGGCTGTGAATTCCAAAATGTTTTTATGAATAGAAAATACTGGTTTCGGTCCAAGGTATTTTTTATAACGATTATGCATGAATTTAATAAACATATAATAAAAATATTATTATATTAGGACAACATTATGTATGTCAGTTTAAGACTATGGGAATTTAACATTATGACTACAGTATTTTAGGACTAGTATGTTATGTGTATGTAGGACTATAAACATTATGTCAATCGACAGGACCCCCTATAGCAGTCCACGTCAAAGTCAAGGTCAAAGGTCAAGATTAAACTTCGTTACAACCGAGTGTTCCACGACGCTCCGATTTTTTTGTGGCAGCCTTTATTCGGAATTTTTATTATTATTAATTGTTATCATTATGACATTTATGTTTATTTATATCCTCTAAAATTAGGCTAAAGATTGATTATGTATTACAACATTATGAATTAAAATCATTATGCTAAAAAATATGTTATATTTACTAAACACTAGCTTCTGCGCGTGGCTTCGCCCGCGTGGTACCAACATTTTGAATAGCCTTTAAGCTATTCTAAAGTCATTATCTACACCTATTCCAAGTTTCATCTAAATCGGTTCACTGGTTTAGGCGTGCGTGATTGAAATGCAAACATCCAAACATCTTAACAAACTCACAAACTTTCAGCTTTATTATTATGAGTGGGATTATGAGATCCTAATATTATTGGTTTTGATATTATGAGAACTATGTTATGGGATGTAAAATTATGAAGAAAGTTTTTCGGCGAAACAATGGGGTCCCGATGTACCTACTTGATTTGTATTTTAATTATTTTTTTACTAATCCTAGAAATCCTAGAAATGCTCTTGCGTACTGCGTACTAACAATATAACAATCTATGGACTGTTTTGCGACTGTGCACTTTGCACTGTGACCGACACCATTTGACCTAAACATGGTGTCGTGACGCAAAATCTAACATTTCTTTCGTCTAGCCACCATGCGTATCGTCCAAAAAGGAACTTTTTTCCAAAAATAAATAAATGTAAGGCGACTCCATGTAGTCTTATGTCAACACCGAAAAGCGAGCGAGTTCGACTCAGCCGGGCGGCCGGCGCGCGGCTCACAGCGCGGCTCGGGCGGATACAAACCACGTAAAATGAGCAGGGGGTATGAGCTGCTTGCGGGAAGCTCATGGGGGCGTGGCGCCTGGTTTCAAATAATTGTTTATCAATGCGTCACCTTAATCGCCTTTTTGTTTGTTCGGTTTCCCGCGATACAGGCTAGTCCTCGTGCTCTCTAGTAATAGTTTATAACTTGTAATTTATTTTCTGGTAAATAAAATTTGTATTTGTAAGATCCCGTTGATCTTACAAATACAAATTTTATTTACGTACGTATAATCAGGAACAGGTCATATTCCATTGGAAAATATAGATCTTACTATGAATCGCCCACCGCATGTCGATCAAGTTTGCCAACGCAATAGCTCGACATCCCTCTTTTTATTTTTGGTTTGTTTTAAAGCATTCCTTTTTATAGCATCATGGGTATTTACTTCGTGGGTATGTCTGGGGAAACAATGACTAGTCAAATCTGGATGTTTTTGTCTAGCTTTTTGGTGTATGCATTCATCAGGCTATACATTGTTTGTTGTCGATAGACCTATGATTGTGACAATAACTGCAATCCAGGAAACGTAAACAGGCCCATACACGCTGGTCAAATCTTAATCCTAACCCCAGATAATATTTTCCCGGTGACAATTTTGTCATCAACCTGTGCCTACAACCAGCCATAAGGTTAACATCAGAACCCTATGGCCGAGCACGTAGAGACCTGGATGCTATCCTAATGTTTAGTGAATCGTAGGTGACGCAGCATGGTGTGCTTCTTTTTATTTGTGAAGACTCGTTCACAAGAGTTGGTTTAGCTCATACAAAACTGGCTTTAATAACTCCCGATGAATGATGATGAACTCCCGATGCCTTTGGTTTTTAACAAACATCGTAGGTGGGATATTTTTTCTATAATTACACAAATCATCTTATCATTACAATTCGTTATGACACGATGAGGTAACACAATGACCTCATCTAAAATATTCATATACTAGGAGTTGGAATCGGCGTGAGTCAATGGTGAAATTGCTCAAATATTTGGCCGGTTAGCACGCGACCGAAATTAGGCGTAAATGTAAACATAAACTGTTCTGTGACCTGTTCTGTTCCCACTGCTGCCCTGGCAGGGTCATATACCTAACAGATTGTTACTTGTACTGTACAGTTTAAGCTGAAGTGCCATAAACCTAATTCCCGCTGGCCCGAAGGCTACTCTAAGCTACGAATATTTTAATTTCCCCTGAATGCTAAAAAAATTGCAAACTCATACGCCACTGACCACCAACATCACTGCCACTGCTGACATAACTAACGAAACTGTGGTAAACGAATCAGTGTGATTAACCTCTGTTGAATCATATCGTTATTATGTTACCTATTCATTTATTAAATAATCCCTCTATTACCTACAGTTATTAGTTATCATTTGTTAGGTAAACAAAATACCGTATTATTTACGTAGGTACAGGAAGTATTAGGAAACTTTATTCATTGGACGGTAAAACAAACGTGACATATAACAATCCACTTTATTATCAAGGCGCCTTAAAATTTTCTCAGACTTTTGGTAGGCACGTATTAAGATCCTTTGAAGTTGTCTAAGGAGGTAGTCAGGGGCATGTTCAAATAAAAATGGACAGAATAAACTGTATTTCTAAGCGTGAGAGTTTCAGTGGTAGAATATCTTGCTGTATTCTTTTTGGCGAATCCTTTTTTCGAAGTAGACTCTGATGTCATTAGTCAATGGGGCTTGTTACGGAACCACGAATATTGACCTTAGGCTTTCTCAGAATACTTTGACGTTGATAAACTTGCTCAATCCAAAGTCGACTGAGGCATTTTGCCTTTTTCCTCGTTCAATGCGGTTGTAAATGTCATGTTTGAATTAATAACGCGATGCATTGAGCTTTTGGTTCCTTGGACTTTAATCATCACGAAATAAAGCAAGCAGTGTCTTCTAAATGTGATAATTTAGTATTAAATATACTTACGTCAGATGATTGAACACTTGTCTTGAATCCCTAACTTCAGGCTTGGTTTTCTTAGAAAAGTGGTGACATTAAGTGCGAGTTTTTGCTAAACAAGAGCTGCTTGATAAATTTTTAAAACCGGTATGACGTCTATTCTATTAGTTCGTAATATAGCAAAGATTTTTCAATACCCTGTTCACAGTATATTTATCCGAAAATGTTTTTTAAATCGTACTTGTACAAAAATTTACTGAGCCTATAAGTTCTATCCCTAACAGGTCCCTCCAAAGTTCAAACTAACACAACAATAGTAAAAAGTCTTATACTTTTTGAAAATTCGTTGTTTGAAAATTCGTTTTATGAAAATCTAGTTTTTTTAAAGATCCGATGCTAAAACTGAAAAATTCCCTGCCAACATCATGGAAAAATTGTTGGATAATGTAGAATTGAAGAATTCTAACACATAATTGCAGACTTTTAAAGTAAGTCTGGAGGTAAATACTGATATCATGATTACCACCTGCCATAGACTGCAGAATGACTAATGATAATGACTATAATAAACTCAAAACAATTAACACCTGATTACTGTAAAATAACAAACCTATTAATAATTGAAAGTTGTTGATAGTGGAATGGAATGTCATATAAATGGAATAGCATAGTAACATAAGTGGAATAATTGAGAGACTCTTGGATAAAGGGCTCACTCAAGAGACTCATTAGGTACATCATAAAACTTTTCAGTGAGTAGGTAAGATAGGTACTTATTATCATAAAAATAGGAACATTTCCCATTAAAAACGTTTTACCCTGTTTTTCACGGGAATAGACCAAAGATTTCCTGTTCCCAGGTAGGAATATTTTTTATAAAAACTAAGATTAATTTCTGTGTACCAATCAACCTTCGAGATTGAAAACCATTTATCACCGAACATAGGTAAATTGGAAACTCACAAGTGGCCGTCCTTTTCACTTCACCAATCTATGAATCATACTCGTACTATCGTGATCATGACTGTGTTCAAGAGCATTTACCCAAACAACGAGTAGGTAGGTAAGATACACTTTGGGTTTCCCTTATCGTGTAAGTTTGGTAAATGTCAAGATGCACACTTAAGGCTCTCTGTATTCTGTGGTATGATTTTAGGATACATTTCAGAGCCTGTATTTTCTAATTTTTAGCAGATTAGCCACCTATGGCAGCCTAAGTTTTTAGATTTAAGATAGAACACCTAAAAAAGTGGCAGTCGGCGGGGCACATAGCTCGTAGAACTGACGGCCGTGGGGCAGAAAGTTCTCGAGTGGAGGCCACGCACAGGAAATCGGAGCAGAGGACGGCCCCCCGCTAGATGGAAAGACGATCTTGTAAACGTTGCTGGGAGCCGTTGGATGCAGGCTGCACAAGATCGATCACTGTGGAAATCGATGGGGGAGGCCTATGTTCAGCAGTGGACGCTAGATGGCTGAAATGATGATGACCTAACAAAAAAGCTAGGCCCAAACAGTGTTTGTTGCCCTGGTTCTTCACTTTATTGGTCGCGAAGGAACCAGGAGTAAAATCACCTAAGTAGTTATAAGACGATTCAAAGTGATCCCAGCGGTCCTACTGAATAAATGCTTTTGGGTCGCGACGAAGGAACCAGGAGTAAAATCACCTATAAATAAAATAAATAAATAATGCTGGACATTTCACACAGCATCATCTAGCCCCAAACTAACCAAAGCTTGTACTATGGGAACCAGATAACTGATATACTAATTATATAGGTACTTATATACTTTTTTGTTTGTAAATACATACATATTATACATAGAAACACCCAGACCCGAGATAAATATTTGCAGATCATACAAACATTTATCCCGCCGCGGGGATCGAACCCGCAACCTTCTGCGTCCCAAGCGGGCTTTCACCCACTGCGCCACAGAGGTCGTCACGGAAGTAGTTATAAGACGATTCAAAGTGATCCCAGCGGTCCTACTGAATAAATGCTTTTGGACTTTGACTTTAATATCCGTGAAGGTAGACCAGAGGTGTAGATGTAGATAGACAGACACATAGTACAGCTTTGTCAGAACATGCGTAGTAACTGTCTTATCTGTAAGTAAACTTTTTAATCTATTTTAGGTTCTGAGGTTGAACCACTGGCGACCAAGTCTGAGTCAGCAGCATTAAACAGTTTCAGGTGGGTTTTCAGGTTAGTTTAGTGGATTAGACTGACTCATTCTTCAAACGAATGGGAAATTGTGCGAATTCGCTCGCGTGCCTTACTGTCCTTGTTAGTAATTAAATGCGATAGTGTTTTTCCAGGTTTCTAGCCAACTAGGCCTTTTATGATAAGCTTAATTGGAAGTTTTCCCCATAACTTCTAGAGCTCATCAGCTTTACAGATGGTTAATCATAACTACCTGCCTTATGCACACAGACGACAAAACCTGCGTCTGTGCCTATAAACACAAAGCACGTGTGGAGCTAAGCCTAAAAGTAATGTGTGAAGTTTAATTTGTAATTGTACAACCACCTCGTTTTTAGAGTTTGCTCTACAAATTAACACATTACCTACCAAAAACCTTCAAAAGCAGGTACTTGTACCTAAATCATTTAGGTGATTAGCACCTACGGTATATTTTATGTGGGCAACTAACTACCAAGCCCATCAAATTGGCCCTTGCGCAATATCGACTCATTTTAGGTATATGTTCACGCCTCACAAGGACAATTTTCGCTTTAAAATCAGCATGGCCAAAGTGGGTTTTCACAAGTACCTAGTTGCCATAAAAAACGTATTTAGTCCACCTGCTTTTCCACGATGCATTAATCAGGTACTTTTAACTGTTTTCCTCTATGCGCCCGCGCCGGTCGCCCTATGCGTAAGAAGGAAATATCAGTCATCACTTGCAGGTAATTTCCCTACCTTTCCTGGCCTTGAGGGATGTGCAGTTCTTGGTGACGTAGTAGAATTTCCATCGGAACTTGTTCTGTATTTGACTGTAACACTACCGACCGTGACTTCCGGTTACTAGGTACTAAGTAGAGTCAAAGTGTTTCCCCTTCATTTTCCATTTTCATCAACTGTCTTAGGAAATCTAATCATTGGCTTTTCCGTATGTTTTTGCTTTTTAAATAATTAGGTACACTATCACTCAGAGTCTTGTTTTCGCAGCTCATTAACAGCCCAAGCATACTACATCCACTACGAACGACCTCAATCATTCTCATGAATGAAATTCCAATCTCGAAACACTAATACTTATCACCACTTGAAATTCTGCTTTACCTTTACGTAGTAGAATCTAAAATCGCGCAGCAGTTTCGCTGTACAGTTTATGCTTAGTGTTGGACGGAATTGCGACCGTGTTCGTGACGAAGTAAGAGTTATATTCGTTAAAGTTTATACTGTACATGCGTCTTTTTGTATGTTTGCGATTGACACGTGCCTCGAACGTGCCAATGTCATTGGTCTATAGGCGCGTAGCCTTATCTACGGAGATAGTGTTACGAGAGGTCTCGGAAGTTGAATGAAATGTTTCCACTTGTCGCTTTGAAAGTTGGGTTTGTTTAACCATGGGATGGAACGACGAACAAACTAGGTACGTTGCGTGTGAGTGAAGGTTACTAATGCGGGATTCGAATCCACGTCCTTGCTGATCCGTGAGAATGCTCTAACCAATTGAGCTGTTTTTGCAAGAATTCGCTTTTTTGTTGCTTTTTTGCACTAGGTAGGTAACCTACATTGGAATTACATTGATAGTTTCCTTTCTCAGTAGACAGTGGGTATAAAAATACGTTATGAAGTTTGCCATAACAAAATAGCGATACTGACTGACATTGAAATACAAAATACGTACTGGTTTAATACCTACTGTCCTCTATTAATTTGATCTAGTTTTATGCTTAGACACACCATGATCAACTGACAGCAACTCTTGCATCAGAACGTGAAAGCGATTCTCAGTATTGAATATTGATGCCATGATCTGGCACTTTTTATCTACGACGTGATATCGATAGCATGTCTTCATTCGATAGACAGACAATCAGTAATTTATCAAACCTATTTTACATCATGCATTTATCATTAGGCTTTCGGTCTGTATTTTCAGTAGGGCTCTAGAAAAATAACGGCAAACCACCCGCCATGGCAAAATAATAGTATTTACTTACCAATATTTTCATTTGTCTTTCTCTACCTAGGTCTAGCTCACTCGTACCTACTGTCATAATACGAGTATTTTTTGTTGCAAGACATTCTTCCTCTCACGACATTTACATGCCATGCCCATAACATGCTAACCTATTGCTCTACATCTGTTCGTTCAAACTTCACACTGTGTGATGAGTCAAAATCAAAAAGCATTTAATTTTATTCAATAAGACCGCTGCTGCTGGGATCAATAGTATGGATGCTAGCTAATGCTGCGATTCTGATAACAACTGTCAAATTACCTATATCAAAATCTGCCTGCTGACTTCTCAATGGTTACCTACTGGGGTTTTCCAAAGATGCTCGAAAGAATGCAGGTGCTATTTCGTAAGATGACGCAAGTTGTGAAAACATTGCCGAATCGGATGTTGACTAGCCGAAATACCATTCCAATATGAACCTTCACAACTGTTTAGTCTAGGTGACTACCTACGCGACTTAGACTGTGAGTTAGACTAGAAGGTATCTAGGAAGGTAGGTACTAAGCACCACTAAGCGTAATGTGGGCTTATTCAATAAGTTATGTTTATTGTCCCAGACCATCAATAATTTTGGAGAAGGGCTAGGTCAAAAGTACTTACCCTAAACCGGCGAGCTTGTATGAAGAATTTAATGAGAGTGAATGATAATAATCTACTTTAACCGACATGATCTGGTCGTTGACCTCACCCACGATCCTTAGGTAGGTTCTATATGTATAATAGTATCCGACAAAGGCGAAACCTGGCTTGAAATATAAATTACTTATTCTGTTATGAGCCCGAATGTGGCTCGCAAAGCCGAATTTGGTCTTAAATGTCCTGTTGCAGGGCGCACAGTGCAACTGACCACTTGCGTTATAGGTGTAGGCTTCGGGCGGGTCTTCTTCATAGGTAGGTAGTACCTAGTAGGTATAGGTAGATCGATTGATAAGCAAACGACAAGTGGGAAAATTGAGACTGCGCCAGCGCACGTTCTGTGTCCCTACCGCGGCACGTACGATGATAACACCGAGTAGGTAGGTACTTAGGTAGTAGGAAGGTACCTCTACCTACCTATCTACAAACGACTCATTGATGAGTTAATCGCAACAAGTAGGTATAGGTACCTAATGCTTATCAGCTGGAGGTGTCTGAAGTCCGATTGATTTAAATTCGTGATTGTTACAGTTCCTACGCTTGAATGAAAATAATAGGTACCTACTTGGGTAGGCTAGGCAGGCAGGTAGGTAGGTATTTCAATAAATCAAAAGCCGGATCTGAGTTTTTTTTCTTAGATTATCTAAAAACATTAGGTGAGAGGTAATAAATTTTGCAACTCTTACCGATCAGCATTGGTGGTATACATTTGGCACGTACTGCGCTAAGTGCCTCAAAAAATAATGTTAACCCGCCAGCCTGCCCCAACTATACGGTAGATAGGTTACTTAGAGTAAAATGAAATTTACTTTTTACGTTAAACGTGTTAAATCGTCAAAATTCAACTGTCAATTATTACATTCTACTGTAGAGATTGAGTATTCAGCCATAGTAAGCATGTTTATTACCTACGAAAATTAAAGATTACTATTCCCTAAATTAACTTTGTTTTTTCTCAAAGCTCATTTTGAAAGAGTTCCACGCAGTTCTCAGAATGTAGGTATGTGATCATAGGTGGATTCTGTCCCGACTCCCGACTATTTTTGGAGAGACAGTTGGGCGTCGATATCCATCAACTCTTGCCGTCACTGATAGAGCCGTGTGTTTTGTGTAGTGGTGGTTTTGAGTTCTTTTTAGAATTTTTAATGAAGGTAGTTAGCTAGTCATTGTGCCTATTATTTGACCTACAATGCTGGAAATCAATATTTTCAAGAAAAGTTATGAGTCTTGACATTTTGCTAATGGCTAACCATATGAATACTTACGTCTTACCCTGAAAAGATTTACGAATATTAATAGTTAAACCTTGGTTATGCTTATGGTTAGTCATAGCATTCTTCTTGTAATAGTTTGTAAGTCATGTGAGCCATAATTACCGGCCCACGGCGTGACGCGCGTGTCGTGACGGAAGCCAGCATGTGATGCCGATGCCGTGCCGGGCCATGTAAAGGAACAGAAAAAAGAAGAAAATCCGGTCAAGTCGCGACTCGCGAGAGTTGGCCTTCGTGTTGACCGTATGACATCCGAAGTTCCAGAGGTCATGGTTCTCTAGTTTTGTTAAATTTTAAGTAGGTACTTACATCTCATTGCTCCCATGCCCACATTCGTGCGGAACACAATAAGTATGGATCGGTGAAGGTCGTGGGTTCAATCCAGCTTCGATGCATTTTAAATCTTTATCTTACAGATTGCAGATTTTTATAAAGGTGGACCTTACTGTGGGTTTTACTCAGTTACTTAGAGGTTATTGTTGTAAGAGTAGGTAGATTTCCCATCACAGATAAGCAGGTGCTGACAATCAGCAACTCTTATCTGATGACGGAGGTACGATCGGAACGTTTAATAATAATCCATCGCTGAATATTGGTGGTTAGAGTAAAATGTTGCGGATTCAGTTAGGAGCAGAAGACTTTAGACAAATTTTATTTGGTATGTATGTACCTAACTGTTATGAAATATTTTTCATGTTGAATCATAGGCCAATGATTTATCAGTAGGTAGGTACCTACTCGTTTTCAATGACGCGAAGTGAGGTCAAAGAACGTGACCGAAGAAGTTTCCGAACCAAATTCTCAGGAATATGATAACAGTGTCTCGTCAATGTCATTTCGACTATCGAAAATTTCGGGATGATTTTGTTTTAATTATGAAAGTAAAGTTAAAAAAGACATAGGTTGTACTTAATAGGGTTTAGGTAAGTATTACCTACCGTAACTTAATGCAATTTTAAGATTGGTCATTGTTTTTGTATATAGTAGAGATTTGGCAAAACTGACTCATGCATGACTGACGATCTATAAAGGTTCAATTGAAACAGCGATAACTAAGTTCAAAAGGTGCTATTACACGAGCACGAGGGATAAAAATACATCACGTTTTTAAAAGACGGGTTAGCAACAGCTAATTTGGACCGTTTATCTCAGTATTTTGATAAGAAACAAAAGTTTCCACGTGGTCTCAAGGTTTTTTATATGGCAGCGTTCTGCGTATGGTTCTGCAGAAGCAACGCTCTTTGGATCTGTGTTCGGATTGGTAGAATACGAATACTAAAGGGGTAGATAGAATAGAGTATCTAGTATACCTAGGTAGTAAAATGAAATTTGTGTTTAGGGTTGCTTAGACCAAAAAGTTGGTATTTTTATATTCAACTCTCCTTATAGTCAGGGTGTTTAGGGTAAGCAAAGGGGAACAAGCCCTTTTCGTTCTTGCGACATTGGTAGACGCCGAAAATCGCATCGGGTGCAAAAATGCTAGAAAAGGTTCTACCTACATTTTTGGTAGCTTTTTCCTCATAAAAATCGTTTAATTTCAATTTCAACATAATGACTCATACGGGAAATATGCCGACAGTGACAAGGTGACAGACATCGCACATGTCCGATCAAGTCCGTCTGGACCGTGTTACCATGAGGAAGCACGTGCTTATTTACATAACGTGACTGATAGGGCTGATATTACCTTGCCAGGTGTAAAGTATCCGGCTTGACTTCCGAAATGCTTGGTGACCTATGGTTAATTCATACTTACCAACTTATCATAGGCACTTAGCTAATAAGGTCGGCACTTACTTACTACCTAAAGTAAGTAAGCAAGTACCTATCTAATAGTTGATTATTCACCAAGGGGATATAGCAGTGTATTATGTCACGGGCGCCATATTGAATCCCAAGCGCATCGAAGGATACTTTAGTTAACTCCCGAGCGTTAGCGAGGGTGATTATAGTTAACTCCCGAGTACAACGAGGGAGTTAATGACTAGATCCTGAGACAGCGAGGGATTCAAGAGCGCCCAAGACTAAGACAGCTTTAACCCCGAGGTGAATACTCTGCTTTTCACACGTAGGTACTGCGAGAAAAATAGTGAATAGGTACATACACCCAGAAAATAGCAAGCAAGTCTAATGAACAGGTTTTATAGGTAGAATAATAATAATCTATTCATTTTTTTTATTCAACCTATACTGTCCCACTGCTGGGCAAAAGTCTCCCCCAATTCTTTCCAACCATCTCTCTCCTTCGATAGCTCCCACCACCCACTATCGAAGGAGTCGACGAGGTCGTCCGTTTATTCTCAAAAAATATTTTAGCATTAATATGCAATGACATTAGATCGCTCCATAGGCGGATCCAGGGGGACGTGCCCCCGTGCCCCCCCCCCCCCCCCAGACGATATTTTTGTGTACCTACTAACTACGAAAAATTAATAAATTGTGAAAGTTTTGTCAGTTTTTGTTTCTTGTGCCCCCCCCCCCCCCCCCAGAAAAAAATCCTGGATCCGCCCATGGATCGCTCTATAGTTTGGAGGCATTAGCCACACTTTTTATAAATTATATTTGAATAAATTCTACTTGGTGCAGGTCTCTATGGTAAACATTTTCATAGAAACATCATGATTTTTGATGTTTCAATTTTTTTCGGAATATTGGAATTCGGAAGAAAAAGATTAGTTGCCACATTTTTTTTTTTTTTTCGTTTATGTTCTATTGGGTGTGGACCACAGAGTAGGTACCTAGGTACTTTGTTTTATGGTGTGGACTCAATAGTAAAAAATTTAATAGAAATGTTGAAGTTCGAAATTCAAATCTCATTACTTACATTTTTGTCAAACTTGTTCGGGTTTCCGTGACACAGGCCAGACCCAGTGCGGAGCCCATTGCCATACCTATGTATTAGATTATAGGTAAGTACTTTTGGAAATAAATTTACTATTACTATTATCTGTTCACATGAGGTTCAGAGGGAGAAATGAAATCCCATACAACTTTACCTCCCGGTGGCCATTTTGTATTTTAGGAGGGAGAAATGGTTTACTTTCTCATGTGACTGTGAGTGAGACGAAAAAATGTATGGTTTTCGAGGACCGGGTGTGAAAAGTCAATAAAACATCTGAAATCCTACACTCTACCTACCTATGATAATAATGGCAGGTAATAATATCATATCCATTATAGGTAGGTATGTATGTACCTAATTTCTAGTCTATACATCGATAGGTAGGTACATTAATAAATTATCCAAAGTAGAGAGCTTGTATGGACTTGTTCCGACTTGAAGTGATAATGATAGAGGGCAGCTGTTCCACACACTTATGTTCCTACGAGTAAGAGCGAATCATTTTTATCATTTTCATTGATAACGCGGATTGTAACCTTTGGTGTAGGTAGGTATATGTACACTTTAAGTAGGTAGGATGTCAGGAAACGACCTACCCCACTAGGCATACCAACCTTATAATAGTAATTAATAGGTAACATGTCTATAGAAGCGCGAATAAGTGACAACTAAGTAGGTACCTACCAATCAAGGCCTACGTTACGTTACGTTATTCCATAATACAAACCCCTTCTAATGCTTTGCCCTTATCATACTCACGTTGAGATGACGTCAGATGTTGCAGGCTTTCCATCCGGACCGGTTCAGAGTAACTATGAAGTCATTTAAGCCTGAGGGCTTTTACATTTTGGTACCTGCACTGTATAAGTATTTTATTACATGCTCAACAATGATGGATCCGTACCTACCTACCTACTCTAGTAAGCGATACTACAATATAATGGGCAGGTATTTACCTAGGTAGGTACCGACACAACCTCCAATCCACTAAATCCACTAAGATTCTAATTAGAGGCGACAAGCAGCTTTTGATAACAGTACCTAAGTATCAAAATCGTCTAACTCATGACCACGAGTTAGACGAAATGTGTTTTATTATTTTACCGCAAGTAGTTTTTTTTTTCTTCTACCATAGAGAGACAGGCTGGTAATCTTTTTTTTGTCACTGGTTCGTAAAGACAACGTGTTTTATTGCTGCTCGGCTTTACCTATTCTATTAGGTTAGAAGAAAAATATTAGAACGAGATATCCTATGGTTTGAACACAGCGTGTCTCGTCTCGTGCACGGAGGTTACAAGATGGCTAACTTAGCTATGTACCTAAGTACTGAATATTATTCAGTTTCCTAAGCACTAACTACAAACAATGCCTTTTATCTACAAACTCTATCTCCATTCTCCATGTCAAGATCGTTTCTGCACAAGTTCTTAGCAAAACGTCGTTTCCCGACGACACGCAGTAACCGACGTCATCAACTACCATCCCACCTAATAACGTAGGTAAGTAAATAATTAATCGTGATTCACCATACCGCATTGCAAGTATAAATAACGCTTGTTGATGTATGTCTAAATATTGACTGGTAAAAATATCTCACAAAAATGTGAAACGACGTAAATAGCGCACAGAATTAGCAGCTGATTCATAAAGCATTGAGCAGACAGATCCATGGTAATAAATGGTCTAGCTATAAAATACAATCTGTAAAATGGTTGGCACTGAAAACGGGCGCCAAATTTAAAAAGTGCAGGTACTTTTGAATTTTGCGCTCTTTTCTCAATCTTTATGCTAGAGTCTAGACTAGTAGTCGAGGTTATTATCATAGGCGGATCCAGGGGGGGGGGGGGCACGGGGGCACGTGCCCCTCCCAGACGATATTTTTGTGTACCTACTAACTACGAAAAATTAATAAATTGTGAAATTTTTGACAGTTATGTTTCTTGTGCCCCCCCCCCCCCCAGAAAAAAATCCTGGATCCGCCCATGGTTATTATAGTATATTTTAAATTGTTGTGTTCTCTTGTAACACTGCACAAGCTTGCATAAAGTTATGATAGGAGAATCTAACACGTAGGTAGGAAATAAAAACTGAAAGTTACCTACTTATTATCTTTTATTACTATGTATAATAAAAATCAATTGAAACAGCAGAGGCTGAGAAAAATAAATATAAGTTTGTAGGCTTAGATTTTATCCGAGTTTGTAGGTAACCTACTTTGGTTAGGTCAATAATCTTTTTTACTAGTTAGGTTCCTGTGACATAATGATTTTTTCACACCCGGAATACCATACATTTTTTCGTCTCAAAGTAAACCATTACTCCCTCCTAAAAAACAAAATGGCCGGCGGGAGGTAAAGTTGTATGGGATTTCATTTCTCCCTCTGAACCTCATGTGAACAGATAAGTAATGAGATTTGAATTTCGAACTTAACATTTCTATAAATTTTTTTACTATTAAATAAATAAATAATGCTGGACAATTTCACACAGCATCATCTAGCCCCAAACTAAGCATAGCTTGTACTATGGGAACCAGTTAACTGATACACTACTTATATACGTTTTGTTTGTAAATACATACATATTATACATAGAAACACCCAGACCCGAGATAAATATTTGCAGATCATACAAACATTTATCCCGCGGCGGGGATCGAACCCGCAACCTGCTGCGTCTCAAGCGGGCTTTCACCCACTGCGCCACAGAGGTCGTCCAATGGTATTGAGTCCACACCCAATAGAAAAATGTGGCAACTAATCTTTTTCTTCCGAATTTATTTTTGATGTTTCTATGAAAATGTTTACCATAGAGACCTGCACCAAGTAGAATTTATTCAAATTTAAGGAAAAAGTGTGGCTAATGCCTCCAAACTATAGAGCGACCTAATTTTGTTGCATATTAATGCTAAAATATTTTTTGAGAACGAATGGACGACCTCAATAAAATATTTTTTGAGAATAAACGGACGACCTCGACTCCTTCGATAGCGGGTGGTGGGAGCTATCAAAGAAGAGAGATTGTTGGAAAGAATTGGGGGAGACCTTTGCCCAGGAGTGGGACAGTGAAGGTTGAATAAAAAAAACGAATAGATTATTATTATTCTACCTATAAAACCTGTTCATTAAACTTGCTTGCTATTTTCTGGGTTCACTATTTTTCTCGCAGTACCTATGTGTGAAAAGCAGAGTATTCACCTCGGGGTTAAAGCTGTCTTAGTCTTGGGCGCTCTTGAATCCCTCGCTGTCTCAGGATTCTAGTCATTAACTTCCTCGTTGCACCCTCGCTCTCGCTCGGGAGTTAACTAAAGAATCCTTCGATGCGCTTGGGATTCAATATGGCGCCCGTGACATAATACACTGCTTTATCCCCTTGGTGAATAATCTACTATAAGAATGTAGCTATACCTACCTAATGGTTATTACGTACGAGTACCTAGTAGTACCCTAACGATTTCCATTGAGCAATGGTTATTGAACGCATGATGCTATTAATGCTTATCAGGTCATCGGATTTAGTAATGATAATACAATTATTGGTTTGTATCTAAATATATTTTAGCAGAAAATTATAAAATAGTAAATTTCTCCCTCGAGCTGTTTTCCATAAATAAAAAAAAGTAGTAAAAAAAGTATAAATTATTTCGCAGTACAGTAGCCACAAATTGAAAAGCTTTAAAAAACAAAAAGAAATGTTACCATAATCCAAAACAAATCTCCCATTTAATTTTTAATTGTGTTTTTGATAGATTTTTCGTAAATTTAATAATAATGTTACTGTTTTATTTTATTTAAGCTAAAAGGTGCATGATTTGTTGTGTCCTCTAAGTCTAGATGATGAAGATATTGTCTGTCATGTTAGTTTTTATTACATAGATTACCTTTAGGAGAAGCATAGCCAAAGAAAATTATACTCAGCATAGCATGGCAATACATTCGAGTGCTTACACGTCAAATGGTTTACCTGTGATTTTCGCTACAATGTTCTTTATTTATCGCTGAAAAAGCCCAAAAGATAGTGTAACGAAGAGTTTATCAAATACGGAAACGTGGGCATTCGTTAGATGTTTATAAGTAGTACATAACATTCCGTAGTCTATTAAACTAATGCATTAAAATAGGCCTATACTTATCAGAAAATGGGTGAGTAGTTTTACCGTCTTTTATCGCTTCTGATCGTAGTTTTAGTGTAGTTTATAATGTTGTTAATTGTCGTTTTCAAGGTGGGTTATTCAGTTACTTCAGAGGATTGCTGGGGGCCCGGGAAATGAGGATACTGATCCTTGGTTTGGACGGCGCCGGGAAGACCACGATTTTGTACAAATTGCAAGTAGGAGAAGTTGTCACAACAATACCTACAATTGGCTTCAATGTAGAACAAGTCACGTACAAAAATCTAAAGTTTCAAGTATGGGATCTTGGTGGACAAACAAGTATTAGGTATGTGTGTAACGGTCCCATGCCTAGGTTATGTCAGTCCCTATTGAATCTTATTATATTGTTGGTATTATCAAGGTTGTCATGACACCAACTCACTGAATGATAGTCTTGTTCAAAACATCATCATCATCATTGTCCTGCCCTTTTCCTACATAATGTGGTCGGCACAACTTCTCAAATGTCTTGTTCAATACAATGACCTACATATTCTATTCTTATTATGAAATATATAGAAAGAGATATATAATTACAGCTTATTATCTTTCCAGGCCCTACTGGCGATGTTACTATGGGAACACTGATGCTATTATTTATGTAGTCGATTCAGCAGACCGAGATCGAATAGGAATATCAAAAGATGAACTTGTACACATGTTACGGGTAAGTGATTTAAAAAAGAACTAAGCGTCTAAGAATCTAAAGGCTGTCCTGACTGCATAGTTGAACAAACAGGCCTATGGTCCACAGTCATTATTTTAAAAACAAATACTTAGACCCAGGCCCAGTCTGAAAACCAGCGTTGCTCTGCACCTAGCGATAGGTACAGAGTAACAAAAAAGCTGAGACTGGTCCTATTTGGCACACCAAATCACAGACCTTGCACCTACCTATAACTGTTTTGTGTTTTCTTTTTTTATGCTTTAGGTTAGTTATGCAGTTTTAACTTGTGTTAGATTAAGTACCTGTCTATGTTTTTGTTTTATTATTAAGTGTGTCTGTGTATCTGTGCCAATAAAGTTGTATCTATCTATCTATACTACAGACTAACCAATCTTGAACAATCGGGACTATTTCAACACTGTGATATAGACATATCAGCAACAGCTGCTCATCATCGATAAATAAATAAATATTAATAAACCTACCTACTAATATTATAAATTGTAAAAAATAGATAGAAAATGCTTTATTGCACACCACATAAAAAATAAACAAAAGTATAAAACTTAACAAAAAACTTAACTATGGTATACATACAATCGGCGGACTTATCGCTAAAATTCGATCTCTATTGTAACAGTTTATGAGTTACTCTTTTTATCCAAAACGACCTGGATTTGGATGAAAGTCACAGATATATTTTAATCTGGAACAGCACACACTGTTTATCCCCGAGAAGTATTTGAGCTTGGCTTGAAATGAATAGTGTGAGGCCCTCTCCCATGGCAACATCCCATTTACTAGATACTGCAAACAGGATGCTTGTTGTGTTAGTTGTTAAGCCATAATGGATCTAGGTGGCATAAACATCGTATCCAGAGTTGCCCACTCATTCGAACTTGCTTTCTAGGAAGAAGAGCTAGCAAATGCAATCCTAGTGGTGCTAGCCAACAAGCAGGATATGGCTGGCTGCTTATCGGTAGCGGAGGTGCATCAGGCGTTGGGGTTGGATGCACTACGTGACCGCACCTTCCAGATCTTCAAGACTAGCGCCGTACGCGGGGAAGGTCTCGACCAGGCTATGGACTGGTTGTCTAATGCACTGCAGGCTAGGAAATAAAATAAGGTACAAAAAAACAAACAAAAGACACCTAGATGCTAGATGAGAGAAACCCGATGAAATTAATCCGAATGATGTGAGAATAAACATGCTGATAATGTCAGGTCCGGGACTTCCTTTCTAAGCTTCTAAAGCTACACCCTAGGATCTAGATCAGATTGAAATGGATAACGTCATTCACTAATATAGAGTGCCACAAACTTATCTGAACCGCTGTTATCGCATTTGGTGTTGGCAGAAAAATAAATTTTAGAGTAAAATTAGTTAGTTCCCCTAAACTAAAATCGGGGGGTGTTGGACACTGTTATATTGCTAGGTTTAAAACTTATTCATTAATTATTGTTATCAACGGATGATCACGGGATCATGGCGTGATCATGGCGCATGCAACTGCGTCGAAATATCGGGATACAAAACTCAAAAGTCATGGTAACCCGTTGATAACAATAATTATGTTCCTAACCATGATAGTTTCAAAAACAACTTTTTATTATCCGAACTCTTTAATAAATGTTTTTTTTGTTATTTCCAGGTTAAATAAAAACGGAAGAGAAGCCTTAGCTCGCGCCGGGACGCGATAAGATAGTCATCTTTCTGTAACGCCATTAGAATAGTTCTCGTCGTCGCCGGAATTAGTTTAGTAACCGATGGATAGTATTTGAAAGTGCGAGGGAAGGATTATCAATTTTATTATGAAACTAGCCCTCGGCTTCGAAAGAATTTTTGATGAACCAGTGATTTTACCCATTAAACTAATTTTACTTCCACAGATTTTAAAATATTACAATTGTTCTTCATTGAATGTTCGTGCAACTAAACTGAAAGCTACTTTATCAGTTTTGAATTGAAACAACATGTAAAACTGAATGTTTTTAGTTAATTCTAAGTCAAAAACAATCGGATGAAACAACAATGTTTTTGGATAAATTTGGACATTTCTTTTATAACAAAAGTTTGTCCCATCTTGGTTATTAGCGGGGTATTAACTTTTCGAAGAATATTGGTCAAATCACAGCTGATTAATGTGTGATTGCATGACAAAAGAGACAAAAGTTGTTGTTTTAAAGAGTATGCTTATGCGCAACTAAATCATTTTAAGAGAATGTGAACTAGGGTTATTTTAGGATTTACTTTCACCTCACATTTCTAAACAAGGGGTCCTAGTTCCCAAGTAATTATGCCTTCGCGTTTAATGTACTAAGATAAAAGATTTTTCACATAGGGGGCAGTGATTTCTTTTATCTTTTAGGTAATCATTTTTGATGTGATTGGCTCGACAGATTTCCCTTTCGTCATTTATTATTATTTCCTTATTTAAAAAAATAATCATAAAATATAAATCACGCCTACGAAAAAGAGGCGTGCTTATATGTAAATGTGTGAATAGTAAAAATTGTTTTTTTTTATGTAAAATGCAGTGTATATGAAATTGTTTCCGGCGGCGACGAATAATGTTATAAAACAAATTCTGTAGCAGATGAGGCGGCGGATGTAACTATACATAGGTTAATATAATTACATTTTAATTAATATATATTTTGTATCAGTGACGTTCACCAAGCTATTATTTATAATCTAACGCGGTAAGAGAGTAACATTGTTCCAAATACAATATCGTGTATTAATTTTAATGAATTTATTATTTACTTGTAGAAAAATCCCTTTAGGCTTTATTTTTTCCTGTTCCCATACAAACAGGCTTTTTTTTTTTTTTTTTTATATGATGAATGGGTCGACTCTTGACCTCGAAACTTACATAGGCAAGAATGAGGTCTACGATGGAGCGAGCCTACCCAGAAGGTGCCTATTAACTCTCTTCTTAAAAACATCAGGGTCGTAGCTCAGCGGAAATACAGACGCGGGAAGCTGATTCCACATTTTTGCAGTGCGCATAATAAAAGAACTTTGAAAGCGCTTAGTTCTAATAAGTGGAATATCAACCAGGTGTGGATGATAGTGAGCTGTGCGTCTGAAGTCCCTGTAAAAGAACGGTGAAGGCGGAACAAGGTCGTGTAGCGCCTGGGCACACTCACCGTAGTACAATCTGTAGAAGACCGACAAACTCGCTACCTCACGACGATGGCTCAGACTGTCGAGTTTTGCCTCGGCAAGACAGTCTTCACCAATGAGCCTCTTGGCTCTGCGCTCCACCGAGTCAAGTCCGAGTTTTTGTCCTCTCTGAGTTGTTGCTCTAACTAAAGCTTATCCTGTACTATCCGTTTACAGGGCAAATACCTCCCTTCTCTCCAGCTTTAAAACTACATTTAGAAAATAATAATTTAGTTATGAATGGATATTGCTTATTTTTCTTTATTTAGGTACTTTTTATTTTATGGCAATACTACTGTAAAATCATTTGAAGTAATGTTATCTTGAAGATTTCTTTTTAGGTTCAAGCGGCCACCTCCGCTTTTTAGGGTCTAATCTTGGGCATGCAACTCTGTTCTGTCCCAAGAACATTTTGATGATGTAGACTAGGATTCCAGCACCCACTGCTAGTCCTCCCAAAAGTGGCAGCCAGGACAGGAAGCTTTCGCCCGAACCTGATGATGAAAAACATCGTTATTGTTAGATAAACTTATAATGCCTAAAGATAAGTATATAACGAAAATAAGGCCGGTCCTATGGCAGTTGTCCCACCGACCGCGAGCGTAGGGCGTTGAAGTGAGGATATTTCTGTGGCTGGGCTAGTACGGCGTGAATTTTGATACAAAATTTAAAAATTTTGAGCGCCATGCATTCTGAGCGAGTAAATTTTGAATAAGTTTTAACGCGATTATCGTCGGCAATGTGAACGGCCGGCGTTGAACTATATATTTGTCTCTTTTATTAACACGGAATCTATATTTTTTCGTCTCTTGAGCGATAAAATAGTTGCATCGCTTATCGCTCACTCGCTTGCGGTCGGACAAGTGCCGACATGGAGATTACGCTTAGTGTAAAAGGCGAATTAAGCTAATGAAAGAACAGGGGCTATTCATGCCGAAAAGAGTAGAGATATTTTTCACTCAGCCAGCGCCTGTCGAATAAGTTTTGTTTTCACTCATGCGTTTGCCATTATAAAACGAGCAGGCGTTGTATCGGTTGGCAGTTGGCCTGTGACGCAGCTATGTACAATTTTATATTGTGTCGTAAAAAGAATGCTCGCTTCCTCAATAAATTTAAATTGATTATAAATTCTCAGCCGTAGTCACAGCCAGTGAGGACCATGGGATAAAGGCCAGTTAGCTTCCGTTGAGTTATGTTATTTAACAGTAATTGCACACTTGCTACGGTTTACGCATCTATCTGTTTATTATTGAGACAGGAACCGTTAATTTTGCGGGTTATAGCTTACCCTTTACCCTCCAGAGCTTAGTGTTTGTTTTGTGCCTCAATGGCCAGAAAATAACTTGTCTCGACCCGTTACTAGATAATTTGTAAAGCTAAAACGCTTGTTGCTAAAACTGCAACGCTTTAGAAGCGATTTGAAGCTAGAATTCAATGTTTTTCTAGATATCTAAAAGAGGAACATAATAAAGCTACAAAATATAGGTAAAGTCTGACCTGAGCCTCCCCCGGATTGACCGGGGCCAGGTCTTCGTGCGCTCATGATGAGGTGGATTCGGTCATGAGGGAATCACATTATTGTATGGAGCGGAAAGGTGGCTTATTATTGTTTCTTGTTTTCATTTTCGTGAAATTCTTGCCATTTCTGTTTACATCTGACAAATCTTGTCATTGATTTCCTCTACAGATAATATTCTTTCTCTAGAGATCAATACTTTATGGAATTGAAGTTATGGATTTCCTACATCATCATCATCATCAAAAATAGCTCAGTTACTTATAGTATGTATAACATCATTGGAGCTCAGCTCTTGTCAGTGCAATGATGCAACTTCCTCCACCTCTCCCTTTTCAATGCGGTCACCTTTACTTCTTTATACGACATGACAGCGATCAGGATTTCCTACAAGGACCATATTAGGAAGTATTAGAAGCATGAAACTAGGTCATTGTTCAAACATTGTATGAAAAGCATATATTTTTTATTAACCAATGCCGCGATGCAAGTCCAAATCATTTGAAGTACCTACCTACCTACTATAAGTTTTTACTGCTAGATATACCTACAGATGCAAAATCCCAATCTAATACTTCGTTCTACTCCTGAGTTCTAGCGGAGCAGCCGCGTTTGATCATCTAAGGTTTATTCCACGTTTATTCTCTTTGATAACTGTCAGTAACTTCAAAAAATGCAACGGAAAATGATTACAAAATCAGCGACATAAAATTCAAATCTATTCGAGACTAACCATCCCAAAACAGGAATAACATAATCGTTAGACCATCATGAGTTCAGGCGACCGCGATGGCTTGCTCCCAGTTATCGGTAAGTACAAGATTATCATCAACTCAATCAACTATCACTCGATGGTATGGCTTGGTTCTTGATAGATCGTCGAATCAGCGTCCTGAGCGGTCACTAAGTGGATGAGTGACCACTATTACACTAGTGGTATTAACCGCTTCCGTGCTTTGGAGGGCACGTTAAATTGCAGGCCCCGGCTATTAGGTCGTTAAGCCATGACGGACAACTTAAGCAGCCTAAAATTTCCGTCGCCAGTGTTGGCCTCTCATGCGAACTTTTTGTGAGTGCGGTCTGTGGTTTCACGTAGCGAACACCTTTAAAAGAACAGTGTTATGTTGGATATGCCTGCTACTTGCACTGGTCAGAATATGATGGTGACCGGTTGGCACGTCATTCAACAGGCATTCCCGGGAAAATGAGGGCGACAACTTGACTCTTCAATATGTGGCCGTGTCGTGCCTCTGACTACCTTTTTAGACATTTCCATGGAAACTTGAAAAAAAGATTTGAGTGAATATTGGAGATATAGATTTGATCCTGTTCCGTTTTTGTTACATCCAGAAAAATATTCCGTACGTGTTCCCTGATTTGTCATTCCTAAATCTAAACAAACATTCTGATTCCTACTGACTTGTTCGACGCGTCGATGCAGTCCTGGCTAACTGTTCCATCATAAAACTGGACATTCCTACCCAAAGCAAAGTGACACATTCCATCACACGTAAGGACGCGCGCACACCAGTGCTATTTTTTATTTTGGAATCTTCCGATAATCAGTCAATCCTGCATCAGCTTGATATTTTACTGAGCTGCCTACTTGATCGTTGTTTTGCGTCACTAAATAATCTCTCTTCCCAGTTTTATAGAAATCGTTCAGCCTGCATTTCCATACCACACACTGTGTAACTTAGGATTGGTAAGTCTGAAAAACGTTAGATTGAAACCGAAAGTAAATAAGTCTAATAGCGCCCTGTTTAATTGGAATTTGTATATTTTCATTAGACATCTCTCATCTTCCTTGACTTTGATTTCCATGTTAATCCTCTTAGCATCTCTACAGCAAAATACAAGCAGGCCGCCGCGATTTCGCACAGCCCCGGCCCAATAAGTGATTTCCTTTAGGTAATCTTTCAAACCGTGATAAATCAAATAGCAATGATTCCGCAGATTACAATGACAACGCAACATTCACACTCTAATATGCTACTATAGATGACGCTCGATATCCCACATCTTATATCACGGATTTGATGGCAAAATTATGTATACGTTCTCTGGTATAACAGTAACTCATGATATACGGTCCCTGGGGCGTGAAGCTTACAATTAGTGGCATAATCTGTATTAACTGCATCGGAGCGCATCCGGAATGTGACCGGACACGTCATCCATCAAGCATTCCCGGTAAACTGACGACAATTTGACTCTTCATCTTACTAATGATTCGTGATTTATGTTGTCCTTCTTGACTCCTTGGCATCGGACAGCCGAAATTAAAATTGAACTGGATCACAACTTAATCCTCTCTGTCATTTCCTCAGTTATTTATATCATCAACAGCTTGTGAAACTTAGAAGGGTAGTCAGGAGCAAGTAACGACCGCAAAAGACCGCTCTTTATGTCCACGTGTTCAAAAAAACTTGATTGGCTGAAGATCGATTGAACTAGATACTTTTTCCTCATACTTGGTAAAACTAGTTCGATCGTTCCAAGAACTAGGATGTAGAACTCCCAGAACGGATACACGGATAAATGTAGGTAGACGTAGCAAGGGTAACTCGTGCAGTCTCTTTCAGTTAACCAGCTCATCTTTTCCCCAGGGGGTATAGCAGTGGGCGCTGGACTGATCGCTCTTATCTACAAGATGTTCTTCAGCAAGGAGCCCTGTATCACACAGGAGGCTCAGCGACGAAAGGCCACCTGGCCTTGTCCCCGAAAGGGGCAGACTCCCTGCGAATCATCCCCCCGGTGACCCCATGACCCTTCGTGCCCCAAACTTAACCCTGACCCCGGCTTTTAGCTTTTTGTGAGTGATTTATGATAGCTTTTGTGCATGATTGATTAAATTTTTAATTCTTAATGTTTATGTTGGTTTATTGTATTTGCTAGTGAAGCAGGGTTTTCAGGATATTTAAATGGTGCATGGTGCTAGATATTCACTATGTCCAAATTTAGGACGAAGAACAGACTATTTGTTGATGTGTTATTAGAGAAATACTCTTATGGTATTGAAAGATTTTAATATAGTTTAGAAAACTGTGGTCACAAACCTAGAACGGGCCGAGCGAGGTAGACCTAGTGACATGAATTTAAATGGTTCTAGATACTAAGGCGCATAATTTGCCTAGCCCCTGTCTACCTTTGCGTTTCGCTCTTAGCCGATTTAAGCCTTAACTACGAAACATACAAAACCAGTTCAGCAAAACACGAAAACGAAATTAATGATCCAGAAGTTTCAAAACGCTGTCATTTGTTGAAACTCTGCAATATTGTGTGCAGTTGCAATGATTGCGCTTCGGCAGGTGCATGCCTGTCCCGTGGCAGAATTAACCCTTATCTCGTCCCTGTAAGGTCCACTACGCCCCGAATTTTGAGAAATATGTAGAGAACCCTGCAAGGCATGTCTTGTACGAAATAGCTGATGTGACTCTAACGAAGTTCGAAACGCCTGATAGACCGTTATTTGTTTTTTTATTTTGAGTTGTAAGTGGTTATGGTAAGGTCGGGTTTCGGGTGTGCTGAGTAAAGTTTGGGCCTGAAGTATGCGGGAGGGGCAGCATGCGGTCTGACTGGTTGCCCGATCGACGACCGGAGCCTGCGAGGTACAGTCCTGCTCACAACTCCCTAATTAAAAGCCACGTGGTTGGTCCGCACTATCTTGATGCGAAAGAATTTCGAACTTTACAATCTTTAATCTAAATTTGGTGAAGTTTTGCTCAATTTTCGTGTGTATAGCACTTTCTTCTGGGCGTTTCGGTGGTCTGGACGTTGTTTGTTTTGGAGGTTTTGCTTTTATCTCGTTGTTTTCTCGAATTCCTCGTAAGCGATACCTTGAATATTTAAAAATTATGTTTAATATCTTCATAGCACGCCATTGTATCGTTATGAAGGTAATCTAAAAGTTAATCTCTGGCATAATTGGTTTTTGGACTATTAGAAAATTAGGATTATATTATGCCGTAAAAAAAAACCATAATATGTTTTTTTCTATAGAAGCTTATGAACGTTGTCTCATAACCAGTCAGAAAACTTTTGCTTGGTAAGCAAAGCCTGATAACCCTTAGAGGTAAAATTCCCAAATAATCCAGCATCGTTCGGACAGCTCCCGAAAGGGCGTCGCGTTTTCCTCCCGAATGTACAGGGCCAAGTTCTGGGCACGAGTCTTGTAAAGAATTTATAGGAGAGGCGGGCGCGGGCGCGGGCCGACAGAAGTGGCTTGCTCATGCGCACCGCGGCACGCGCCGCCCAATCCCGCGGAAAGTTAAACCTCGCGAGTTCGTGCAGTGTTAGTGTAGCCGCCGTGACCACTGGAATGGATGGCTAGGTAACTGCACCATGGAATAAATACAGTGCAACTCTCGCGACCCTGGGAACATTTCTCCCGGCGAAAGTTTGCGACGCTTTTTACGGCATTGTTTATAGTTTAATTTGGTATTGTTTGATGCAGGTTTGTTTTTATAGGATTGTGACTTCTAATGGAATTGTTTATGAGCTTCTATTTATTCTCTTAATTGTATTATTTTATCATAAAAGGTGCTCATGGTTTGGCAAAATGTTGTCTAAAGAAAAGGTTTTTTAAATTATCTTTTGATGGCTACACTTGTTTGGGTTTGAAACAACAGGCTGTTTGTTGCCAGTGTTTTAGAAGTACCAACGAGTAAGATGTTTATTTTTGACGTAGGTACTACCTAAGAGCAAATTGGTGTTCATGATTTGGTTTGAGTTTTATTTTATTAAAAAGAATGACAGCAACATTTTGAACACCAAAATTCTTATCTACACAATTGACTGAATATAGACTTTATAATTATGACGGATATGATTGTGAAACACAACTCAAAATATAGAGAAAAAGCTCGGTCAAAATTTATATAAAATATAGATGTCTGAGAGAAGTCACAAGAAGACACTCCAAGTTACGACTGTCAAGCATTGAAAAACCTATTCATCTTGCGTAAGTTATATGAAGTTCTTCATAATTTAATGTTTACCTAAGTCGTTAAATCTAACCAGAGTCAGGATCCGTTGATGTCATCGCCACACCGGTTCCTAATGAGGCGGCAGTAATTAGATATTATTATCTGCTTGTTATTGATTGAGTGAATGGACTTGTCTGGACCAACTGTGTTTTATTTAAGTAATTATTTCCAACTTATGGAAAACATCTGAAATATAAAGATCTGATAGAATGTCTACCGCGCCTTAGGGATACAGTCGTGACCCTGTTTTTATGGAAAACAGACATTTTTTTTGAGTAAGTCTAATACCTACTTGTTGAAAAATGTCTTCGAAGTTTAGAGTTGTTTCCAGCTCGTTCGAATGTAGTTTGGAGAACAAGTCCAATATATAGTGATCATGTGGAGCATAAATTTATTGAGCTACAATTTAGTTCCTCGGCACATTATCAATTTGCTTGCCGTTCTGTTCAACACAACCATAACAGGCTTTTTTACAAGCTTTCATTTAGCTTTGTGAGTAAGTTTAGTTCAGAGTGGCCACTAACGCATTCTTCTTTTGGTTCCCACATTTGGAACTATCTTGTAACTGATCTCTCTAATCGATATCTATTTACCACATCTATGTATTCTTACATAGTGCTCTCATTACCATACGTTGACATGAAGCTGATCTGATAATTTTTATCAACGATAATGAGTTTTTATTCAAATATCTATAGATCATCCCACCGAGAATCGACCTCGCACCTCTTGGCCGCTGCACGACCATTCGCCCGCCACGCTCCGTGGTGGTAGTAAATTTCCCCACGTATTTGACACCCCTGGGTCCAGTTTGTCCTGTTCACTCTATCTGCAAGTTTACGATACTGGGCGGATGTGATGCGAAATTATAGTTCAAGATGCTTGCATCAGGAATGTCATCCTATGGCCATTTCACCCGCGAAGTAGTACGCTCTACCGTTTTAACCATCACACGACACATTTAGGCCACCATACGGACAAGCCAGGGCCAGACAGAAATCAGACTTGAGATCGGAAACATTTTTGTTTTTCTACGTATGTGGAAAAACAAAAAAATATATTTTCAGTGGAATACAGATAAATACCATGAGTTATTCATAAAATGAACTGACTTGTAGTTACAAGCCCATCGCCGCTAGCTTCCAAGTAAAGCGGCAGTTTCTAGGTATAGCTTTTCTATGATTAAATGAATGAATGAACACTTTATTGTGCAGTTATACTGTGGTTAGGATATTTGACATTTGCTGGGCCTTGCGGGGCTTCTCACGCTATTCCACGGGAATAACTCACTTATTCGGAATAAAAAGCCTGTTTTAACCTGTGTCTTACCTACCTTCTTATAAGTGTGGAGGGGTAGGGTACTAACAAAACATTACATATAAATAATCAGGAAATAAAACCAATGGTAGAGTATCCCACTAATATACTAGAGCTTTAAGTTTGTTCAGATGTTTGTTATTCAATCACGGCTAAACCAATGATGAGCCAGTGAACCGATTTGAATGAAACTTGGAATAGGCGTAGACCTGGAATAGCATAAGGCTATTCAAAATGTTCGTACCACGCGGGCGAGCCGCGAGCAGTAGCTAGTAGAAAATAATCGTAAATCATCTTAATAGCAAATACCAGAGTAAAAGCCTATGCAATAACCTAAAGGATCTATTTGACAGTTTAGAATACGCTATTTGGCCTACTTTCAACACTTGTAGTATCTTTTCACTAGCTTACCTAGGTATCAATACTAATACCTAATTTACGAGTTACAACACCTAGATTCTGGGTGATTGTTGTGGAATTCTCCGGTAAATAGTGAACTGAGTTACATTCCGCTGTGGACGGCTTCATGACTTTAATTGACTAGTTATAGAGTCAGAGGAATTCTATAGGTACCTATTTATTTAGCTTCAACTGTATCTAAGATATTAATCAAAATTAGAAAAGCGACCGTAGTATATCCTTCATTATACGAGTATGTAGGTAACACTCTTTCCCGTAGAGTTGGGCAGAGCCAACAGATATCCTGACATAATCCACTCTCATACAAGCTTGCCGGTGGATACTTTTGATCCGGCTCTCGTCCAAAATTATGTTAATGGATGATAAGTATACTTGTTAAGTTTTATCTCACGAAGGCGTTTGTTTTTATTGTGTGCAGATTTGTTTCTGTGTCTCATTCGTCCATGGAGCTTTCTCGATCTTACACTAGGCACACAGAAACAATGTGCATGTGCACCCTACACACACAGTTAGGACCAAGTCGTCTTCCTGAGATAAAACAAACTCCTAAACAGGGTGTTGTAACATTTAGAACGGTCAGTATGGGAAATGCTGAAACTATAAGACATACGAAGATTTGTTCTTAGAAACTATGTCATCGATTTTAGTGACAAAGAATACTGCATTCATACATTTACCTTTTACACATATACATTTTTTTTTTAGGTACCTGGAATTATGAATTAATAAATGATTTGATTTGATTTAAAAAAAACATGTACTCAGCTCGGGAATCGAACCCGGATGTTTGTGAAATAAAACTATCACTATTTAAATTTAGATATCGATTGTATAGGTCCTAAGCAGTGGATAAATGTTCCTATTAAACATGATGTCTAAAATTAATAAGAGCATTTTTGCATGGTTCCTAAGAACAAATGTCAAATCTTCGTATGTCTTATAGTTTCAGACTTTCCTATACTGACCGATCTAAATGTTACACCCTGTATACCTACTTAGAAACCTAATGTTTTCTGAATGTGCAAGCATAATTCTTTCTAGCCTCTTCTATGTTGATGCATCATAACTTTTGTTCAGATGTCCACATAATAAATAGATATTGATCTGAGCACCTTCGTCACAGCAGCGGAACGGTCGTTGACTTCGTCACATGGATGAACTTTAGCCATTCGTTTCGAATCAGATTTGGTTATTCAATTTCTTCATGGGTAATGTGATACAAAACTAGACCACAGAATATTAATCATCCGATGTACCTTGTGGAGTGCCACAAACTTATCTGAACCGGCGAGAGAGGCGCTGTTATCGCAGAAAAATAAATTTTCATATTGAATTCGTTAGTTCCTCTTTTGGCCACCGGTCCAGATATGTTTGTGGCACTGTCTACTGACTGACTGACAAACTGTAAATATGTAAGCAACTTTACGAATAATGTTACTGTGTGTGATTTTTGGATGTTTGTGATTGAACCACAAATAAGCCGATGTATTTACTTACGTACTCAACATTGTAAAGTGCTCGTAGTTATTGAAACTCACTTATTCCTTGTGCACGACCACAAGTGTGGACTCAGGTCTCAGGATGATATGAAGCATACCTACGCATCTTCCAAGCATTTTGTCATCGCCATGTCTTGACCTATGACCTGAATGAGTTCACTATAGCTACGGTGCTTCGGATGGTTTATATCGGCCATGTTCGGAAAATATTCGGTTCGTGTCGGATTTCCACACCGATGAAGTTGGGGGCCGTAGCTAGTAATTAGTATAATGTGATAAACTCGCCTCAGTTTCCGAAACCCTTTCGCAAGAATGACAAGAAAATACCGTTGATTCGCCCACGGCATAACAAAACACCTACAAGAAAACTGTTGTTGTGTAAAACCGTGATTTTGCCGTTTTATGTAAAAATCCGTTTATTGAAACCGATAAATCCGCAATTCCGAGAACAATATCTAATGGAATTGAACGCACTGAGCCAATAATTTCTTTTGAAAGCATTGTTACCAACAGGACCAGTGCCACCAGTGCCCAACACAAGTTTTTGTATGGAGGCTCGCTAATGTGCTTTTGATTAGCGCGTGGGCCAAAAAACGGGTGTTTCGTAGGAGCTGGTGATTGCCAGCTTTTTGCAGTGCCTGGAGTGGTTTGAGATTTATTTCAATACTAGTGTCCCGACTTTGTGCGTTAATTAAAGATGCCCATCTATTGCAGCTTACAAATTTTTCAAACATTTTGCTAAATTTATTTATTGGAATGCTGTCCAGTTTCAATTCAATTAATTTAATCTCGTTTAAATCTCTCAAACATGCATAAGTTTTAGGAAGTCTGTGGTCAACAGTCACAAAGTATAGTATCGCTAAAAGCTAGGGTGTCGCCTATATTGCGAGTTTTGACAAAATAAACTAACAGTGTAGGTATGCAATGCCTACATTGCCCAAATAGTTTACGTCCTTAAAACACTGTTTTTCACAAATAATAACGTAAGAATTTTGACCACTGGGCGACAACTATTATTTTATTAGGTGTATCGGGGTCACCAATGTCAATGTCCTTACATATCTATTCAGACCCATTATCATACAAACGACTATTTGTGACAAAGTGCTATCAAACGGCCCTCGATTACACCGTGCGGTCCTCTCGGTCCTCTGCCCGCTAACTTGACAGATGACAGTTATACCTCGTGACCTGTCATGAATTTGGCACGAGTTGTCTGTAGGGCTGGCACTAAATTGCAGCAAAAGTTTATGACTTCTACATCTACACTAATATTATAAAGAGGAAAGATTTGTTTGTTTGAATTGAATATGCTCCGAAACTACTGGACCGATTTGAAAATTTCTTCACCATTACAATCCTGCATTATACTTGATGAACATAGGCTATCTATCCCGGGAAAGTGATGTTTTCCTGAGGGACCGCAGGTAACACCGCGACGCCGAGGGACTGCTTGTCTTAGATAACAAAAATATTACCATACCGAAGTGATTATCACTTTGCAGTATTGTTTACGTACGTAGTTGACTCTTATGGTCAACATTAATATTGATATTTGTCTCCTAGTTATGAATTTTTGTCAATCGTTGTACTACACGACATAAGGTCTAGGTATAAATGCTGAAAACCAAGGTATATAGGTATACCATTGATATTTAGAATTTCTTTTTGTAGGATACTGTAGCGGTTGAATTAAGTAACGAAGACATTATTTTACCTTTTATAATATTAATTACAACCCTGCGTCATTGTAACATCAGCAAGATTGAATAGCCGTTTCGAAATTTTAATGTGAGATATTCAAAGGCCAATTATTTACTGCGATGACTACTCAAATTAAATTTGTGCGGGCAACTGCTCTATACAACGTACCTAACTTAATCTACACTGTTCGTAAATTGACCGCATATCGTCGATAATATCAAGATTACTAATGAATAGTATAGAATTTATGAAAAACTAGCAAACCCCGCGAACTCTGTTTCGCCACCAGATGGCTTATAAACCTCACGGAGCCCGAGACCTTTCCAACGAATGCAAAACCGTGGATATCGGTTCGTGCGTTCTGGAGTTATAGCGTCAGGAAGGAAAACCCGACTTATTTTTATATAGTAGATGAGATAGTCCCCGTTGGCAATTGTAGAACTCAATATACCATTATTTTAAAGCCTGCCTACGGTTTGGATGGGGAAAAAAGTTGTCCGTAAAAACCGAAAAAGCTTTTTAGTACATTTTCGTGAAATTATTATTATTTGCTTTTAGCGATAAGGTCGCCCATTGTACCATATTTTTACATGTTTGTTTTTAATTTATGTTATTTTTCTGGTGTACAATAAAGCTATATTCTATTCTATTCTATTCTAATTATGAGAGTTTCATGATGCAATAGCACTCGAATGAGCTACCGAAAGCTTTAATAAATTAAATCAGTCTGAGAAAATGTGAAGCTAGCCATGCGGCGCTCAAGGCGATTATCCTTATGATAATTTGTGTATGTCAGAATAAAGTTTCCTCACGAAATGCATTAAAAATATTTCACGGCAAATACCCGTGTCAAGTTAAGTACTTGACACGACATTATCCAATCACGATGCATGAATATTTCGGTTTGAAGTGCTTCCGAATACCACAAAAATAATCCTGTAGTTGGTGTACCGTCCTACTTAGTAAAGGAACTATTCATTTTAACTATAGTGAGAAGGGGAAGGAGATGAGGAGACGTTTGAACAGAAGGACAATAATTGTTAGATAAAATAAAGTTCAGTTCTCGGGTAAACTCTGAGGGTAGCCTTGTTCTCAGCCACCTTGATTGTTATACTTAGGTACTTACCTGCTTTGTGTAGGTAGTTCTGTATGGTAGAGAAAATGCAATTTTATTCTATTCTAAACCGGCTGATAATGGAATGTCTAGGTACCTATTCTAGTTGCCAAAATATAGTCTGTACCACCTTGTGTTGGTTGCCCTGTTTCTTCCATGTATTAGTCGCGAAGAAACAGAAGGTAGGCGAAAACTTCGGCTGATGTGTCATAGGGAACTTGAAAAACACTGCGAGTGTATTCAACCGAACTATCGCGACGCCGTATACGTTCCGGAGATGTGTCGCTAGTCGCTACACTAAAACTAAGGTATTCTAGGCGGTCCTACTGGATAAACTTTTTGACTTTGAGGTGCCTTCCCTGTACCTAGACGTCTACCGTACTTGTAAATTGTTGCGTGATGTCTGTATCTGTTTTTTACCGTATGTAGCGTTAACTGGTATAAAGTCTTCACACTTTATCAATTTAGACACCTCGATCGATAAGTTTTTTATGAAAATGATGAATCTAAGTGCAAACTACACAAGTTACAGTCTTCTAGTAAAGTTTATGAACTTTTATTTAGTTTAAAATATTCTTTTCAAAATGTTCTAAACTTAAAATAAAATCCTAGCTATGCCTAAAATTAGTAGAAAGTTTTTAGTTGAAAGAAATCTTTATTATACTGTCTTTCAGTGAACTTACTACAGAGTTTTTTAAAGATAAACTATTATTTTTCTTGTGTGGCTTGTGGAATTTTTTTTTAGTTACTTATCAACAAAAAATATTTGCTCTTTGGTTTGTTATGTTTTCTTACTGTAAACGAAAACTTAGAGAGACAATTTATGGTATTTTTTTGTGGAAAAGATCTTTTGGTGGTCTTTACCCAGCAGGACATAAAAAAGGGTATTGAAACTGTAATTTTCAATCAATTTGTCGCCGACTGTACCCACCCAACCGTGTGTATTTAAGTTTTTTCTTTAAAATAATTGTCACATTTTCTTGTGGGAACATCGTTAATAGCAAAAAGCATGGGAAGTACTCTTAGCTCGAAAGTGAAAGCCAACAATGTTACGCTGATGGGAGATGCGCTTGCGCGTTCGATTACAACCGCGAGTGATGCCATCTATCGTCAAATGGAAAATAAAAATAGATTATGTTTAACTCAATCATCGTAAAGGGCTGATTCTTCATGATTGGCTTCCGCTATTTGTTTTATTACTCGAGTCGATTTTATACTCAAAGAACGATTCTTGTCCAATAACAATAAGGATTATTTTCGGTCGTAAAACTGTGATCCTTCTTACATTCCTGTTCAATGCACAAAGATGATTTATGTGACCGTCAATGATGATAGATTATTGTAGAGCTTGTGAATGTATTTGTTGAAGACGTTTGATAAGGTTAACTACTGGTTTATATGTTTGTCTGGAAGAACTCGACGGTTTCATGCTAAACAAGCTCTCCTTTCAGAAACAACGAACATTTTGTTTGTTTGTACTGACAAACAAACAAAATGTTCAAATGAAATAGGTAACAAAATGTTCAAATGAAATAGGTTACCTATTTCAAAAATCTACGGCAAATATACCGGTAGGTAGGTCAGGTATTCCCATAGCTTTAAGAAATAATATTCGATAAAATATACTCTAGGCCAGGCTAAGACTATTCTTAAGTGATCTGGTGGTTTTGATATATTAAATTTTGACATTATGAATATTGTATCTTAGGTACTTATGTAGGTATCCCCCTCTAGAGGCCAAAAATCTAATGAAACTTCAAAATATGATCTTCAATCTCTATATTTTTTTTCGCTTTATGATCAACCCTCTCGCTACAATGGATCTCAATGTAATGATTATTTAATCTGTGGTATTACGTGCACCAAAGAGGGCTGCATAAATCGTCCATTGGTTGTTTTGTGCGTTTTTGGATGCCGCTCTGTCAGGTAGGCTGGGCGGAACACACGGAGAGTCCACACGGGAATTTCGAAAATATTTCGGGTTTACGAAGGTCCGGGTATGCGGCCCAAACATTAATATTTATTTTGGGTTAAAGTATTTGATTTGAGAGTTTGTTTTGCGAGTGTGAGAATATTCGCAGAAATGTTTCGTAACTTACGAACAATTTTTTGGGTACCAGTGTAGTCAACTTGGTACTGAATGTTATTGAAACAAAGGAGTTTTTCTTTAGAAATCCCTTGCAGAAATATGACGTGATTTAACATAATGTAGGTATTATTATAATCTGGTCTTCAAAAGTTTTATATTATTCACAAAATCTTGGTCACCCGAACCGGGAGCACCTGTTTGGGCCTTGCCGAGGGCTAATTGACTTCAAATGTTATATAATCGGGGGTTTCATCTCTGGAATTTCGTCTCGATAATAAATTGCTTAGAAGGGATACGCGATAGTGATTGTTTTACATTTTTGAACAGTGTGCCCCTGCCAAGGCGACAAAAAGAAGCAGAGCCAGGAGATACGTTTTCAGAATACATTGTGCTTGAGAATCAACGGCTGACGAACGTTTTAATAAAACAAGACGCTGGAACAGGAGAGCTTTTGAAGATGCCTTTCTTTCTATAGCTTTTCCTTAGCCGAATTCTAAGAAATACATCCATAATGACTGTAAAAAACATTGACTCCACTTATAATACGGATCAAATTATCCCTCACATTTGTATAGCCCACACTATTATTATCAAACTCTCGGCCTATTGTGATATTCAGATATTCATCACCGTCAGTTATTGGAAGGCGATAAAAAACATACATAGACAGACGATCAAAACAGACTGTTGATGCCGTGCCAATAGTTTTTACATCGATTTGCAAAGTAATGTAGTTGTTAGACCTGCTCAATAATTAAAACATGTTAGTATGTACTAAGACTAACTCATAAACGTACCGTCACGAACCGGCTGCAAACTAAAGTGTTACGTGCTAAGTCTTTAGGTACACCAGGGTGTACGGAGCTTAATGAAGTTTCTTGCAAGCCTTTTTGTTCAGCGTATTTTGAAGTGTGTTGCGGTTTCACCCGCATCGTAACCACAGAAATCATTTCTAGGATAACATATTGTACTTCTTGATATGGATTCTATCAGTAAAAGTAAGTTCGTATGAGTCAGTGGTCAACTCTGAAGACGGAGTTTTTAGGCCGCCTTAAGGCCTCCGTCATGGCTTAACGACTTAAATAGCCGAGACCGACAATTTGACGTGCCCTCCGCAGCACGAAAGCGCTCAGATGAAAATGCCACTGGCGGTCACCCATCCACCTAAGGACCGTTCAGAACGTTGCTTAACTTCGACGATCTATCAAGAACGACTAAGCAAGCACGACCGAGCGCTTCCAATTCTATCAGTGTTTTCAATAGAATCAGACCGTAAAATTTTATGATTTAGTAAAGATAAAAGTGTAAACCTCTCCTGGGGTTTCCCAATTGACCCTAAGCTGTAATACGTACTATAGCCACACTATAGCACTAAGCTGCAGTATAAGTGCTGAGCGCTTGCATGTTTCATCGATAAGGCTAGTCGCCAAACCATGTTTGCTGTCTGAATAATCTAAGCTTGAATGCAAGCCACGAGATAAAACTACAATCATCTAGTTTTTATGAAGTCAGTAAAAATCTTTTTTAATTTACTTTTGAAACGGTAAGATATTGAAAAATTAATTACTTTATGATAAAAGAAACTTTAGGTATTTATTTACAGAAACTAAGCTACTACAATATGTACATAAAATTACAAAATACAATAGAATCAGTCAAGCTATCTAAGGATCGTCATAAAAACGATCTATAGATAGCTCAACTGATCCAGGTCACTGCCAGTCGGAAGCGTGCCCAAAACACTGGCGGCATTGCCACGCTGAATGGCAATGCTGATTCTTTGTGCCAAAAAGTCGCCAGCTCTCGAATCACGCGACGCTTCGACCAGACGCCCTGAAAGATTTTTGAAGACGCGATGATAAAAGTAAATAGATTTTTTAAAGTCAATAAAATCATAGAAAGCTACCGTATTTGAGATAAAGTAGTGAGCATTATCTGTTCAATCTTTACGACGAAGAAATGACAGATCCAATATTCGAAAGATAATAAAACATGGAACAATGGCAGGGCAGCAGCGACAAATTGCTGCGTATAATGTGCGCAGGCGCAGCCGCAGGCTGATTGATGCCTCGCTACCGCGCAACCCGCTGGAGGAATGCTGCCTTTTGCGTAACTTCCTAGTTTGGTTACTAGAATGTATTGTCGGACCCATATATGCCGTTTTATTTGAAACCTAAATGTAATCTTATTCTTATTTGATTCTACTGAATTGACGAAAATACGAAAGTCGCGTTCGTGTTAAGGCAAAATTATACAAAAAAGAGTTAAGTGCATAAAAGTTTTGAATAGCGTTTTTTCTACCTTTGAAGAAGATTGCAACTTTGCAAGAGTGAATCAATGAATGCGTACCTATAGGCAAAGCTTATGTTTGTGTGAAATGTCCTTGTAAGTATTGAATATTGCTTGTTGATTTTGTGCTTAAAGTTAAACACCTCCGTATCTTGATATCCGATACTTTTAAGAATAATTTTGGTATCGCTGGTTTATAATAATCTTGCCGATAGCAATCAAATTTATAAAAGTTTATATGGATGCAACAAATTATGCTTAACTTGTGCGGTTACTGGATTTTTTTGTAATCTTGATCTTGGCACATTTTTTATTATCAACGCATCTGGGAGTTCTTGTGGCTTTTGATTCTGTTTTTTATAACAAGTTCAGGAAGCTTCTAAAATGCCCCTCATCTACCTTTGTTATTGCATAGATAAGATTATTCGCTGAAGTCTATGCCACGTTTAAGTTTTCACTGAGTGACTGACCGAGAGTCTAAAAAGCCATTTACACGATTATTTTCTTGCCATAGAATATTAGCTATTGCTCCGTTGAGTTTGAGAAAGAGGCACGAATGGTATGCCAGAATGGTATTGTGTAAATGGCTTTTTAATTTATGTTTACGTAGAGCATTCCCATTATTCACATTGAGCTGCCATTTTCTCAAAGCTATATTTTTGTTCTTGTTACTCTCATTTCTTAGAAAATGATTTATCAGACGTCTGAGCCATAGGAAGCTTTAAAGTTCCATTGTGAATGCTCTTTTATAATTTAGTAGAGTTATGGTGTATCGAGGTACTTGTTGGTAAGTATAAAGTAAGTAAGTTCGTATGAGTCAGTGGCCAACTCTGGTGACGTAGTTTTTAGGCCGCCGTAAGGCCTCCGTCATGGCTTAACAACTTAAATAGCCGGGACCGACAATTTAACGTGCCCTCCGAAGCACGGAAGCGCTCAGATGAAAATGCCACTGGCGGTCACACATCCACTTACAGACCGTGTCGAACGTTGCTTAACTTCGACTATAGAACGACTAAGCAAGCACGACCACGAGTGCTTGTTGGTAAGAACTAATTATAATAAAACACTGGAAATGTTCCAGAAATTAACGATGAAACCGTCATTCATCATTTCCCTGCCCTTATCCCACTTTCATGTGGGGTCGGCACAACAGGTTTTCCTCTTCCACTCCGCTCTATCAGCCGTCATCTCAACACTCACTCCTTTCTTATCCATATCATCCTTCACACAGTCCATCCATCTTTTCTTTGGTCTGCCTCTTATGCTACATCCCTCCACATTCAAACCTAACATTCTTCTCGTTACATGACTCTCTTCCCTCCTCATAATATGCCCATACCACGACAACCTATTACTCCTCAACTTATCCGTCACTGGCGCAACTTTCAAACTTCCTCTAATATAATAACGATGACTAATATGATAACGATGAAACCGTCAAAATTACGAAATTTTTTTAAACCTAATATTTCCATTTTGAATTGAAATCTTCTTTAGGCGCGTTGGGCATTTTTAGATGGGAGAAAAATATCAAACTCAGTCACGTGACTGTTACGACTTTTTCTTACTATAAGTACCTACCATAATTTCGTCGCATATTGTATCGTCATAAAAGTCGATGTGAGACAGACATCGCCTCTGAATGGGAGATCTCCGGGTTCAAATCCAAACAAGTCAAGTTTTCACTTCCGTCGGCACTCCCGGAGTGCCAATCTTTTTACATACAATTAGGTAAGCAGATGGTATAAAATGCGCGACCGTAATGGAAATTACCTACAATAACAATGTTTTTTTCATTACTGTGCCTACGCATCTTTAAATAAATAGGTAGTTTCTAATCTATAAGTATCTACAATTACTAATTACATAAGCACTTATAAAAGTACAGGGAATTAGGAAGGGCGTGTGAGGAAGTTCCACCCATTTGCCTGATGGACCGTGCAGAAGACAATTGGATTCGAACCCCCACCGTCAGGCTCGGCTGCCTGCGTTTCACTCGGCTCTTGAACTTCAATTTCTATTTGAGTGATTATGCAAATAGTGAAATTGCTCATAAGGTTTATTCATTTGACTCTTAGTTTATTAGGTATTTACCTACTAGCTTCCGCCTTCGGCTTTGCCCGCGAAGTACGCCCTTGAAAAGTAAAACAAGTTTTAAAGGTTTTCTATGCGTATCTTTGACCGCCATATTAATTAAATAATGCCGTGCCCATCTTTGAGTTACAGTAAGCCCATTTATATCTCCCTTCCTATTAAGGTCCGGAATGATAGGTACGGAATGCAAGCCCAAGCTCAAGGTCTTGCCTATGTGGCACAGACAACTCAAGTGTACCTAGGTTATATTTAGTAGGGGTCTACGCGGTCTTGTGAATGAGACTAGAATGCTTAGACGGCGCAGTTTGTTAGCTAAAGAAAATGTAGAGTTTATTGAAAGTTTTACTTCCAGACTGATAGACAACAGACTAGATTTCTCACATTAGGTACTTATTACTCCAACAAAACAAGGTTGACGGTGTTGACCGAGTGGGTAGTGCCTCTACTTTCTGTCGTTTCCCAAATCTGGCCTTAACATTATGCACATTAACATGAGCTCTAAACGGTGGAGGAAAAAGGTGTTTTACCAGATAAGGGAAATAATCTACCAATCAAATCACCTTGAAAGGAAAACAGGGAAAAACTCTACCTGAACTTCACTCGATTGAATAAGTGGTGAGCTGATTACGGTTAAAACCACCTAAGGCAGTCAGGAGAGCTTTTACCTAGATTGAATTAAATCTGGTTAGTTAATCGTTAAAGCATCGGAGACAAAAAAGGCGATAACTACTTCAGCAATCAGCATACCTCAGTTTTCCTAAAGTGTTAACACTTAACAGTCAATAAAAAGTATAGTGCTACCAGCCCATCTGTTATGTGACAGTTGCTCATCCAGTAACCTACTTTCAACTGTTTTCTGCTACTTGCTTATACGAGTAATGCAATTGGATGGATGGACGTTAGATACCTAATCCTTTATTTATGCTGAATCGGTTGAACGCATGATTGTCATGCATAGGTACATCTCAGGTTGACGCACAGGCTTTTTGTCTGAAAATACAAATACTCCCCAGGAACCGCGGGTAACGCCGCAGGGCGCAGCGAGTAAAACACAACTCAGGCTTATCGCAAAAAATGCAGTCCACATTAGCCTGATACACGAGGAATCTTAATATCACACGTCGCTCCACATTCCATTCCTTAGCTCCAAACTGTGCGTGTATAATAATCCCATGAGCATTCGTCGGCCTCGGCGGATGCAACCCACTTTGATGATAGGATTCATGTCGCTTGAGCTGAGCGTTGAGCAGAGCGACGAGCGGAGCGTTGAACGGAGCGAGGTAAGTTTTGTTTTGCGGAAGGTATGATCTACTGTGACATCATAGAAGCATTTTCAAATACAGTAGAGAAGTTTTCGTTAAATCATTCTCTAAAGAGAGTTAAAGTTTGAAGAAAAAAGTTACTTAATTTATTTATTTAAAGCTCACCAAAATCGATAACCATTTAATAGGTGTACTATGTAAAGCTTTTATTCAATCTTGTTGTTTCTCATGCCCGCTCCGTTAACTGCTACGGTATTGGCGCTTACCGCTCCGCTCACCGCTCCGCCGATGTCGTAGCGAGTCTCACCTCGTATCAGGCTCAACGCACAAGGGTACCATTGTCCAGAACCACACGTGCGGGATGCAAGCCTTCAATGGCATCCATTGAAGCACCGTTTATACAATCTAGGGATTTGAATGCTTTATCAGTCTGCTTTCGTTTCATTTGGA
The DNA here is from genome assembly GCA_963565295.1 of Epirrhoe alternata. Classification (NCBI taxonomy): domain Eukaryota; kingdom Metazoa; phylum Arthropoda; class Insecta; order Lepidoptera; family Geometridae; genus Epirrhoe; species Epirrhoe alternata. The sequence goes on along the minus strand of OY751381.1, from coordinate 448,991 downwards.
TTTAGGTCAAGTACCTAGGTAGTAGATATAGGCATAGGTAAGGTATTTGCAATCTTCGCAGCGAATCCTGTTTATTCAGCGTTCTCCATAACAAGAAAGACTACGTTTAATGCGTTGTCGAAAGATACTTACCTACAAATCTCTGCTCAGGATTCAGATAAATAAATAAATAATAAATAATGCTGGACATTTCACACAGCATTATGTAGCCCCAAACTAAGCAAAGCTTGTACTATGGGAACCAGATAACTGATATACTACTTATATACTTTTTAGATACCTACTTACTTTTCAAAGAAAGTGTAATTTAATCACTTTCTTCGACTTTCGGTATCAATCAGGAAAGACATTATCTTCGCGCTTGCATTGCACTCTCTTAGATCTCTTGCTCCTAAGGAAAACACAATCTCATCCCTCTTTAATTTCTGACTTGGTGCCCTCGGGATAGTCATAAGTGACGGTAGTGTGTATTATCAATCATGTTTTGTACCTCCATTGCAAACTGCACTTGGTGCCCTGGGATGGGATAGTAACAGTGTTATGTTGTTACAGTGAGGATGCGTGCACGCCGCGAGCGGAGGCGGCCGCGTTGAGCGGCGGCGTCGAGGAGGCGCGCGGCTGCGCGTGCGCCGCCTGGACGCCGCGCCGGCAGCCGGCGCCGCACGAAATCCTCAGACCTAAACCTAGAAGGTACTACTCTGCTACAGTGCTTAAGTAAAGTTTAAGTTGACAAAACCAAATATGCCTTAAGCTCCTACGGCGAAAAGCTCAAGGAACATTTGGAGTATGAGTATGAAATATCGGTTAAGAGAAGAGCTAAATTCACACACGAAGGTTTTCCTACCACCGACTTGTATTCAAACTGTTTGGATCGGGCAAAAACGCGGAAAAACGTCTGTTTTCCTTGATACGATAACTAAGAAACAGGATCGCGACAATGTATCCCAGGGCGCCGCCGTAGACACATGCACCTCGAAGCATCAGATCCTTGAAGATATCTAAGCCCCCCCTCCCTCCTGTTCACCCTGGACAGGGACACAATTGACAAACAATGCAAACTGCTTTCTTTAGGATAAAATTCATTGATGTATTGGTGATTCAAATCAACGACTTTCTGGCTGAGAGTTAAGGTACTACAGCTCCCATTATAATTGAAGTAACTTTCATCTTATGTCCCTATTTCGCAAACGTAAGGTCTCTACGAACCAGAATGATGTTCGAAGCTATAAAATGCGATACATAACGATCTATATATGGGTCAAATGGCCTTGATCGTGGCATTCCGATCCGTTAGGTGCGTAGAGTGTGGTCAAACTGTCTTGATAATATTACGTAGATGATATAGCTTGCTGACAGTTCTGCTTTTATTCATTTCATTAATGAAATTCTTTATTCCATACGCGCATCACTTTCTCAGCTGTATCTTAAGTTCCTAAACAAACTGTGCATTTACAAAATGTAGCGCGAATTGCACACAATTTTAGACCCAAAACTTCACAATTGCAGTTCACGGTACGGTTCATGGACGAAGGTATAAGACACAAACACGGTTCGGGGTCCATCTTTCTAGTAAATGATGGAAACGATTGATGTGGAGTGACGAGTTCCCATTCTATACGTAGTAGGTACTCGTATATTCTCTCAGGGCACCTTGCAGATTTACAACATGCATAAATCTCAGCCACTTGAATGCAGGCATTAGCGTAAGCTTCCAAGTTTAAAGTTGTTTTAGCAATATATTACACTGACTGTAGGTACTAGCATAAAGTTGCTTCAGTTTGAAAGTTGGTTAATTTGAACAGCTGATGTTTCATGTTGTTTGATACGGTTCAAGAGCAAAGGTTTGATCTAGAATATTAAGAAAAAACATGGATCATGGTTGTTTTTCCAATGCACTCTTAAATAAGAAATTAAACATTATCCTACTTCCTACTTATTCCACTGTTCCAATGTTTGTGACTATGTTTGAATGTTTGTTTCAATCACGCCTAAACCAGTGAACCGATTTGTATGAAACTTGGAATAGGCGTAGATACCTAGTGACCTCGAATAGCAAATATAGGCTATTCAAAATGTTGGTACCACGCGACCGAAGCCGCGCGTAGAATCTAGTATTTTTATAATGTCGAAGTCAGGGGCAAATATTAAAATCCGGAGTGACAATCCTACAAACTTTCACATTTATTTGTGTGATTGTGTCGTGATGACTACAAAACTAAACTTTTAAACTGTTACTACTACTGAGTTACATCAGAAAAAAACGAAAGCACAACTTGAAAACCAATTAAGTACACGAACTTAAGTATTTTTACAATTAGCCTATATTTCGGTCGTTGAAAGGTAACAATAATTAACTAAAGGCTTATGTTTCGCATTTACGTATTTTGCTTCTCTCATTATCTTACATAATATCATTTTTTACTCTCCCCTACATGCAGTGACCACATATTTCCACTTCGTCATCATCATTGGCAGTTCAAATAATAGCCCACGGATGGACATAAGCCTCCTCCCTCAAACGCCACTCAGATCCCTGTGCTGCCTGTCAGCCCTGTGCTGATCTCATCTATGTCTTTCCCTCAATGGACTCTATATCATTCACCCACCTGGCTGCTAGTCTGCCCCGGCTTCTAGCACTATTTCCATTTGCTATGAACCTATTTCATTTATGAGTGTGTACGATCATACGATTAAAAGTTTCAAAATAATTAGCTTAACACTTTCCACACGAGTCCTCTGATATAAGCTTTAAGGTCTTTTCACTAATTAGTCCAAATCCAGTATTGCTCTTCCAACAGTCGCAAACATATTCGCTTCATCATGCATTCATTTACCTGTCTTAATACGCCGTTTACACGATGCCATCTTGGCATACCATTCCTCCCTCTTGCCATAGAATAAATAAATAATGCTGGACTTTTCACACAGCATCGTCTAGCCCCAAAGTAAGCGGAGCTTGCTCGGTTGAGTTTGAGAAAGTAAATGGCAAGAATTGTGGCATTGTGTAAACGGTGTCTAAGATCGAATCTACAGTTTCTCGTCTTACACTCCACTATCACTTTCATTACCGTGTTGACTCCTATGTTCGGTACCCTCATGCCTTTTTGAAGAGCACTTAAAATTTGGTTCTGGTGGCACGATAAGAAGGCTCCATTCACAGAACCCACAAATTATTCATAGATGCGGATCATTTGCATCTGATAACGCTATCACAGAATCTGTTATCATGATCACGGGACAAAGACCTACCTCTACTCATATCAACATTATCGCTTCTACACGTAAATGATTAAATAACTATCATAAAATTACAAGTTTATCTATTCGTGCTGCTCGGTAACAATGGTTCCCGAACAACTTTTTTTCTGTTTCCAGCAACTTTCGTTGCACGCAGGCGATTTCATTCATGTTTATACACAATGGGTTTTCTCTGTCCATATTTTGCACAGCTGTGAAAATGGGATATCTAACATGCAGCTTGTCTCATTTCTAAATCTAAAATGCGTAGACAATTGAAACTATAAGTGGTAACATAATTCACATGATCACGACTGTATCCCTAGCGGTAGACATTCTTACAGATCCTGTTGTTCTATGGTAGCATATGTCAAAGTCAAAAGTCAAAAAGCATTTATTCAGTAGGACCGCTGGGATCACTTTGAAACTTTATGGTAGTCAAAGTTAAAAAGATTTTATTCAGTAGAACTGTGATAACTTAAGTGAATCTGCTCCTGTTCCTTCGCGATCAAGACCGTGAAGAACCAGTGAGTAGGGAGGAACTAGCAGTTGGAAGCATGTCCAGATACATATTTAGCACATGCTCGCATATTACACAAAGCTTTACAACAAATGATTCTTACAACATTGTTGAAACCATGCATCACTTGCAAATGACCGCGAGAAACCCAAACAATGACTGAAATGAACTTCAATTAAGCTTCACTTTCGCCGATCCCACAGGTGGGAGTGGGATGGGAACTAATTGTGAACGGTATGGAACAATACACCTGTTACCATAGCTCTTTGTACTGGGTGTGCAGGAGATACTCTAAAAAAGCAGTGCTGCCTGATTTGATTTTATACCTACAAACAAAATTTGTAGTTCTATTCTGAGATTAGTGAACGAAATGAAGCTGCTACTTAAAGTTATCAGAAGGGAAATTAATCATAGGGATCATTTTGAACCTATATTTTCTCACTACTGGCCAAATGTCTCCCCCAAATTTTTCCAACCGGGTCATTTCCGACCAGCATTTCTCGCATACCAGCATTTCTCAAAGGCATAGAGATCGAAGGAACGAAAAGATCAATCCAACGAACAAACAACGTTTTTATGAAAAATAGCTTTGTCTAAAAACCTGAAAGAGAAAGTCCTGCAAAACTATAATAAAAATTTTTCCGCATTTCTTTTAAAGTCACAAGTTATTAAGTAAGCTCTTATTTTCCGCGAGAAGACCTATAACACCTTGTACATTAAGGTGTTGTTTTATGCAATGAAAGTCATTTGTTTCACAATTTCACATAACTTCATTATGTTCGGAATGGCTGTTGTGGCAATTATTTCACCTGTTATGTAAACTAAGATAGCACTGGTCACCCATCCAGCTCCGCACATCGCTTAACTTCGCCAATCCTACTAGGTATCCTACTTATATTATAAATGTGAAAGTTTGCAATCCAGCGGGCCGATTTGGATGAAACTTGAAGTAAATGTAGATTGTAGCTTGGAATAGCTTTAAGGGTTATTAAAATTGTTGGTACAGTCAGCGACAGAAGTTCATGAACAATTGGACATTTTAAAGCTATTTTCTTCATGATTTATTGGAAAATTATGTATTTTTTCACATATAACAATGGTGTGAGGCAAAGCATCCAATATAAGCAAAGTTTTAGTTACAACCCTACGAGTTTCGAAGATATAGGAGATTCTAAAACATCTATAGCCTTACCATGAAACGTGACATAAAGTTATTTTTCGGAATAAAACCAGAATAACCATACATTTCGATAGTTTACACTCAGGAATAACTTTACTCTAGGTTTATTAGTAGGCTCCCTAATGTTCATGAACTTCAGTCGCTGACTGTACCTACCACACGACGAAAGCTGTGAGAAAAGGATAAAACTGCATTTTCGTGTTAAAGCATGCATTGCATGACTGAGTTGACTGCAGTGTGCATTACATTATATCTTATTTCGTTCTACATTGGAGTTAATGTACTAGAACCACTTATGAATGAGCGAGGAATAGTAATAGCGGTCTCCATTGGCGGCGTATTAAATTATTATTAGTTCGCAATAACTATGTAAGTGTTCGTCTGTTCGTCATTAGAGATTCTGCAGCGGAAGTGCAGCTTGCGATAACGACACATCAAAGCGAACTCTATTCTAGAAGCACTCGATAGTGTACTGCGAAGATAATGCGTGACATTTTATCGATGATCTTTCTATTTATGTGCATGAGTTTCGTTGAGATTGGAAGTGATCCTCGAAATGCTGTGTCAAATAATGGTAGATGAACGGGCGGGACGTAATGAAATAATACCAGATATTGAATTCATTAAAATATTAGGTAAGTATTGGTTTATAAGGTTTCCGATGCTTGATTGAAATAACGTGCACAATAGATACAAGATCTGTATTATGTCCGATACCAAGGTTAACGATGTCCTTAACGAATCAAACTGTACAGCACTGCCAATCTATTTTATGGAACATTGAAATCTGACACGCTTCACAGAGATAAACAATTTGCTGCATCCTTTACTACAATCAAATCAGTGGGTACGAGCCCTTTAAACCGTAATCAAAATTGAATGCGCAATAAATTTAAGCGAATCTGCAACCGCACTGCATGTCGATTGCAAGCGTGTTATTACTCGAGTGATTCACTAATAGCCCCCCGAGTGAGTTCTCTATATTTAGCTACTACTTATGGTTACGTTCACCTCAGATATAGAAGTGTATGTTTCCCGCAAGTATATCAGCAGGTATTTTTACAACATGCTACAGTTAAGCGTTAATGATAGCTTAATATCCATTCGACATGAACAGTTTGATGTTACCGATATCGTGACCTTTCGAAATACGAAAGGTTTTACGCGAACGGTACCATAATCCGTGGAGAGTTCGCGTGCGCCGTAGCGGGGTAACAATGATGGCTGGTAACGGGCGTCGCCGGCGGCGCTGCTCAGTGCGGCCGGCGCCTCCGCACAGACATGCTGTGCCCGGCGCGATGCTCGTGCTTCCTCTGCCGCGAGCTGCAGTCCTGCCGCGCCGCCGACGCGAGGAAACCCCCCAACAAACACAGCATGTGCGACAACTTCATACTCAAGAAGGCGGATGCCTGGGAGCCGATGAAATTCATCCGCGGCGCCGCCAGGCTCTCAGTCCGACACTGGCAGGGCCGCGAGCCGCTGACTTCCAACAAGTCGAGGATCACCCCGCACAAATCGACCAGCTGCGAACAGCTGTACCCTTCCGAGAAGGACGAAGGTCCGTTCGCTATGCGCCGAGCCCCAAGCACTGACAGGATGAAGCCTTCCGAAAGCAAGCCTTTGTTCAACAAGCTTCTTGGTAATTCTAGGAGCAAGAAGGTCACTGATCCTGAATCTAAAGTCCGACGTAGTGTTCTTAACTTCTCGAAGAAAAATGACTCCCCTAGTTCCAAAAATGTTCACGAAAAATACATACCTTTACCGCAGTCATCCTCGGAGCACATCTACAGTGAGCCCAGGCCGTGGAGCTCGCAGTTTGATGACTGCTGCAGACCCCCAGTGTACCAAAGTGTTGAAAAAAAGAAAGAGGATATTAAACCAACGTCGAGTGACAAGAAACTGTACAACAATCGACTTCCTTGTTACGAGGAACTGACTCAACGCCTTTCACAGGAAAAGACCAAGAAAGCTAATCTACCGCTAAACGATGGATTTGCTAACAAAATTACTCAGAATAACAACAAAGTTGTTATTTATTTTGGTGATTCTATTATTCGTAAGCATAACGAGCAGAAAAAGGAAGAAAACAAGCTGATCGCAGAAGCAGCCCAGAAAGAGGAGGCGATCTACGTAAACAGACTCTTAGATGAAACTGGGAATTTAGGGCTAAGAGGGAACGATAAAAACATAGGAACTGTGATACCAGAAGTGCAAATCACTGAAGCAATATACTCTGAGATAAAATCTGATGATACAGACATTGTCACGATCAATGATGCAACGTACAAAAAGGATATTTTCGGGACTGTGAGCTCTGATGGTTTTTTGGTTGTGGAGTTTGAAGGGAACTATGAGAGAGCTAGGCAACTGGTGGACTTGGTACACGGTACCAGTGGCTTGGACCATCATGAGGCGAAACTGTTGGATGATGATGAGCATTGCGACTGGAGCTTTATCCAGGATTGGAGGAAACGGTGAGTTGTACCTATTACACCTTCAGTTAATGGAGCGGCATCTTCATGCTATTTACTAACATCTGCACGCGGCTTCGCTCACATTTTATCACAACATAACCTATAAACACAAGATACTGCAGCATCCCATAACATAATTAGTACCTATTGAATCGGATGAGTAGTTCGGGAGATTATTTTGTTCATCCAACCTTACTCTTCCAGTAGGTATTTTCAAGTTGTCAATATTGTTTTCAATGTGTGTTCAAATTTAGATTGAAAACTACTGTGAGTGATTGGTCAATTTGTTTCTTCGTCGCAGATACTAATCAATTAGCAACGCTTCAGGTAACGAGAGACATTTATCCAATAATACTCGTACTTCTACTGATACCACTTACATAGTGATTGTATTTATGTGCCTTGCCAAAAACATAAGAAATCAATGAATCGGCCTAAGTACGCAGAGCTATTGTAGCTACGGAGTTTTCATCCAAACGATGCCGCTTGATTCCACTTGATTGTTTGCTCCTTGTGGAGGACCTTTTAAACGTCTTTGAGGATGGAATGAAGGTTTAGAATCTAGCCTAGAAGTAGTTCGTCCTCGGGTTTAGCTGTATCTCTTAGCTCCCTTCGAAACTGTCTTCCCATACCTATCCACCATGAAGCAGACAAGCAGGAAATGAATGTGTGTACTGTGTATTTTCAGCACACAAATCAATAGACAAAATCATTTCTGACCAAACGTACCTCAACTGCAACATTCCGTTATGCATCGGTATAATTCATAATAGTTGGCAATCCACAACTGTGCGGTTTTCACGCCAATTCCTACCTCGCACATCAGACTTATGGAATCAGCTGTCGCCAGAAGTAATTCCAGACCGATACGACTTAGGCGCCTTCAAGAAAAGAGCCTATTCCTACCTCAAAGGCCGGCAACGCATCTGCAGTGCCTCTTGATGCTGCAGTTGTCTGTGGGCGGTGGCAATCACTTACCATCAGGTGTGCCATTTGCTCGCTCAGCCCCCTCTTCCATAAAAAAAAGTCTCTTAGATCTCTCCACTGATGCGATTCACATCCAGAGACGCAAAAGCCTTTTAATCAGTAGATGATGTTGATACAGCTGATAGTCGTAATGCTGTTATGTCTCCAGACAAGTTGACCTGGATCCCATCGTGTAAGTGTTATAAAAGAGGTAAGTATTCATAAAAGGTTGTGTGAGCTTCGAGCTTTAATTGTCGATTGTTGCGGAAGAACAATGTAGCAACATAACGTTATCTCATTTCTGTAATTTCATATTACAATGTTTTAGACAAGAATTTTGTCATCTCATTCAACATTATAAAAATATTTTGGTACTAGGTATAACAAATAAGTGAAACTCATCTCCATGGACAAAACATAACGCAATATCTAAATGTGAAAATGACAGAACCCATAAACTCTTTGTATTTCCTACCACATACATCTATACATATAGTAATGTTGTGTAAGTACCTGCAGCAGACTCAGCAGAATTTGAAAATATCTTATTTGACCGATTTCCACACAACAATAGACACGCATCGCCGATGTAAACAATCATTAATCACAAACACGACACCTCCAACTTCCAAGGAATCGATAACATCATGCATGACATACGGTACTCCCGAATCTTAGACATCCATTAGCATTCCAATCGGCAATTTAATTAGACGTTTGAGCATTTCTGCGAATCTCTGCATCCGGGAAGACAGTCGTATTAATTGCGTAGCAATACCCTGATAACAATCGCATGGTCGTCGAACCCATGCGAGCTTCTGCCTACCCCGATAGCATCTGCCAAGGGAATTTCCACCTTATTACTTCACACAATGCAGAAATGCTTCAGTTTTATTGAATGAGCGGTTGAGATTCTTTTGTGCTGTCTATCGCGTCAACGGCTTGCGTCTTCCCTGAGAATTATTTTGTTTTAAATTATAGGGCTGTTCCGTTTTCTTTCATTGTCTATTTTAGCAATCTTTTCGGTCGTTTCTATTGAAGTCTTGGGAAATTTAGTGTTTATAGAAATTTTTAAAATTTTGCATATCTTTAGGAAAAGACATTCAAAGATTTGAATTACAGGCCTACTTTAACCTAATGGATATGCATAATCTCACCAACTTACTCATTTTTTAGAAACGAGTCTAAGACCTAGATAGAGAGGAGTTCCCAACTATCAAGTCCACTAAAGCCTCTTTAGCACAGTAAGTTTCAATCTTGGTGTTAGCACCATTAAGTACTCGGAACGCGCCAAAACCAAACAAACGTAACAAAATGTTATAGTTCTGAATGTTTATCTCTACGCTTGTTATTCGCTTTCTTTCTCTTTTGGTTCAGCTAGTTAGCACGAAATTAAATACGAGGTTTTCTATGGAATGTATGTAGCCTTCACTTCCCCGTGATTCCACTTATAAAATACGTTTTGTAGCAAGAATTTATGTTTACTTCTTTCTATTCACCTATACATATAAGAAATATATTTTACTTCCGAAATAAACTAGGTCACTTACGACTATTTAATGTGAAGAATTGAAAGCATTTTACTGGGTTATCTACCTGTATAATGATAATCTGGCTGGTTATGAAAAATGTTGTCTTTTAAAAAAAAAACTTTAAAAAGCGGCAAGGCCATCCTATTACTTCATCCGCGTTCTTTTAAAAGCGATCCTGTGTTACATGAGATAGAGTTCAAAGTTGAACCTCTGAAATATCAACAGTTAATTTTAATGGCTAATGCCACATTGTATTGTGTTCACGCAAGTGTGAAATCATCAGCTACTGATGCTGTTGCCAACATTAGCTTTTGCTAAATCATGTTAGAGTCAAATTCTTAGCATTTTGGGAAAAATAAGAATGAAAAGGAACTCTCCAAATCCGATGAATTGATTTTGGAACGATGTTCGAGTATCTACTTACAGACAAGTTCGAGTTCAACACAAACTCTGATCTTAGTACCTACAGTATGCGTTCACCAATAAAAAAATTATAAATATATCGGTCCACTAAAAATATAAAAAAAACGATGAAATCATTCGTATTCATAAACCTCGATGGCATAGCGGCGAGTGTTGTGCAAGAGATACGAGTTCGATCCTTGCAGCTACTCAGGCAGCACTTTATGTAGCAGTTACATGGTATTTATTTAAATAAATCTTCTCGTTCTTCTGGTAGTAGCGCGTTGATGTCTTTTCTTAGTAAAACTGCATAATTTTGATTGTGTATTTAGGTACCTAGTTGGACTTTTATGATAATATCTTGTTATTACCGTTCGTACTGCGTTTCTGATGGGATGAGCAACGGTTCCCAGCGACTATAAAATGTACCGAGACTGGATAACCCACTAGATATACTATTTATACAATATTTCTTTGATATAATGCTGCTTCTTGTATATTATGTGCATCCTGCGGTGTTTCCCGCGCTCCCACGGGAAACTTCACTTTTCCGGGATATAGCCTATGTTCTGATCCTGGGTAGGTACCTACAACAAATGATAAGCTACCTCCAAAAAATTATTTCGATCCGTTCAGGCGTTACAGCCACATAAGCAGAATCTTTCTTAGAATCTTTAGCATCATTTGTTCCCGCTGTTGGGTTCTACTGTACTTAGATATTCTTTGTCTGTGACACCCCCCCTCTTTATATCCAACGTTAAGACTGAATCAGTCGGTTGATGTTTTTCTTCCACTTCTGTCATCATCACAAAAACAGAATATCAGAATATAATAACAGTTTCAATACAATGTGATAGCAATGATCTTGTCAGTTAAAACGGTTTCTACATAAACGGTCGTTAATCAGAATAATCCATTCGTTTCGTCCACTGCATTCGTCGTGGCCACGCTTTCTTTAGTCTCGCCCTAAAGAACTTGTTAAGTTTTGTGGCCTTAAGTTTTGAGAATTTGTTCGTTATGGAGGTTTACTCCAAACTTACCTATGGTTTCATCAAAATGAAGTTTTTTTTATTCAACCGTATGCAGTAGACAAAAAAGCTGGGACTGAATTATGCTCTAACTCGTTTTAACATAATTGTAAAAAATTACTTTGTACAGGGAATACAGGCGCGATCCTGATTGTGTTTTATTCCAGTACCTCTAAAAAAAGTAAAATCTTCGTATAATGTTCTTAAGTTGACAATCTTTCATCTGTGATTGGACGATTGAAGAGTAACTGCAGTGATACTGCCATACATTACGAATTTCCCTTTCAACGTATCCACTCAAAGATACAGCTATAATGATGCACAATTGCCCGCTCCAGGTCACTGTTGTATGCCAGCTGGATTGACACGAATGTGACTCAATAGCTAGAACAATACTGACTGAGATTAGCGCAAGTGTGACAGGTACCGTAAGCTGTCCGGCAGTCGGTCACGCGTCGTATTGAACGAATAGGGGTGACTTGAAAGATCAGCTAACGTCTATTTTAAAACTCCATTTATGTGATCCGTTCTAGATTTTTTTCACTTTTTTAGTGGCAAGTATTACAGACCACCCTAGTACCTAAATTAGTAAATTGTGGGCTGTAAATTTTTATTCTAATGTTGCCTGATGTAAATAAATAAATGAAAGTATAGAAGTCTACGAAATAGACCATGTTTCATAGTTGTATACAGTTCTGTAGCTCGCTCACTGTCAGACAGCTCCAAAGTCGGAGGTAGTCATCCGTTGCGAAGGTCACAGGTCGCTGCAAATGGACTGTGCCTGATCAGAGTACGTGGGATAGTACAACTATTTCAGTTTTTGTTTTTGAGCACAGCATGTTGACACACTTACAGTTCGGACACATGGTATCAGGTCACATCATCTAAGATGTTTTGGGTCTTGCAGCTGTGACACGGTGTTGTTGGCGTTGAAAGCTTCGTTGAGATGAAAAATGTGCGAGTAGTCTGATATCCACGGCACTAGGAATCCTAGTGTGGGACCAGGGCTATGTAAACTTTTGAGCGTTGAAAAAACATAATCACAACTGTATTCCCAAGATGACATAGGTACTCTCAGATCCTTTTGTATTCCAGGATTTCCTCTACCAATTTTTTTCGTTGGAAAGACCATCGTTCGAAACTACTGCCGAAATTCGTTGGATAGTTTCCGATAATGAATCCGCCAGCCTTTTGAACGCAATACGAGAAACCCTTTCCGCAAAGCGATTCATACTTTACTTGAACACATCCGCTATGAACCGTTCCGCTGTTCAACCGACCGCAACAGGAAACCTCACTTTTGGACAAATTCCACGGAACGGTTACGTCGCGGTCTCGTGGATGCATTCTGTCTACTGAAGTATGAATTACTTAGCTGGTTCTTCGAAGATGTCTAAGGTCGATATTTTTGCAAAGTTTCATAAATCCTACTATGTTTCTAAGTGTTGTTCATGTGTTTATAGACCGTCAAGCGGCTGCCGGCCCTCAGACGAGGGTCCGTGGTGCGGCGCGGTGTCGGGCGCGCGGGCGCTGCGCGTGCGCGTTGCGGGCGCGGGGCCGCCGGCCGCGCTCGCCGCGCACGCGCGCAGGCTGTCGCCGCCGCCGCACGCGCATCGAGCCACAACCCCGCCTAGACCCACCTCGCCTAATGCCAAACGTGAGTGTGTTTATCATGATTATACCTAACTATTTATTTTATTCGTACGCGCTTTTTATTTTATCAAGTTGCCCCTTTAAAGCGATGTTTTGAAAAACCCTGAAATCAATGATCTTTACCTGAAATACAATTTAACATAAATAGCTGTCCATAATTTTTTATCATAAATATTCAAACCGAATTTCAAGTCAATCGATCTTTCCGTCATAAAATCCCACCCAATACTTATAAATTTAGAACCCCGTTTCACCGACTTTGAAGGGTAGTTTGAAGAAATCGAAATCTTGTGTATATTGAGAAGGAACTGAGTAAGGGTCATTTCCCTAGGGCAATTTTCTGTCCAGGCACAATTTCATGAATTTATTGTTCTCATCAAGTTTACTGTGCTCATTGAAATAAAATAAATTGCAATCTCAATTGCGAACAATTTAAGCACTCAACTTCCATTAGCTGAACAGTTTTAAGAGCGGCAGTTGAGAACCATTGTTTTGACCTTGCTGTTTGTTTCATGATTTGCAAGCCTGAAACTGAAGGAGCCACTTCAAGTGTTTGTTATGAATGATTCGCCTCTTGATATTTTAAAATAGCTTTGATTATCAAGTTTAATGCGCACTAGCATTATTGATCGACAGTTTAATCCTGATAAGGGCTGGTAGAGTTCAAGAGTTGAATTTTAAACTTCATTCTTGCTCATCAAAGTCACAGAAACGTAAATACAGAGTTCAGAGTTTCTCCTTTTTAACCGACTTCAAAAAAAGGAGGAGGTTCTATGTTCGGGTGTATGTATGTTTTTTTTTTTTTTTTTTTTTTTTTTTTTTTGGATGTATGTTCATCGATATCTCCGTCAGTTGTAAACCGATTTCCAAATTTTTTTTTTTGTTTGAAAGAGTATGCTACCATAGTGGTCCCATAAAAATTTTACTCCTGAGGGATTGATAGTTTTCCCGTAATATTAAAAAAATCACCGATCTTTCCGAAAAATGTGGACCGATTTCCAAAATATTTTTTTTGCTTGAAAGGGTATCCATATCTAGGTGGTCCTCATACTTTTTTTTCCTGAGGGATTGATAGTTTTCCTGTAAATCTCAAAAAACCTCATTCTCACTACAAAATCTGAGTCAAACATTGAATAGTTTGACATGTTTACTTAAATACGCTCGAGGTGATCCCATATAATTTTATTCCTGAGGGATTCTCACTCTAACTTCTTTAATCTTGACTATTCCAATATCTAACCTAACCTACTAATATTATTTACACTAAAAATTGAAAAATAAAAATTTTTGAAAAAAAATTGAACCGACTTCACGTATCTAACACAAATAGACACTAAGAACCTTCTATGTACTTACACTAAAAAGAGAATAATAAGAATATACACATGCAATTATTACTTACAGTATTCAAATAATAAATTATTATGTTATATTAAATTTGAAGTCGGTGCCAACTATTCTACTCTAACTACTCCATACAATTTTGCACCCAAGTTCTATTGCATTCGTAATTTCTTCTTAGATGTAAATGCATAGATAGTTGGCACCGACTTCAAATTTAATATAACATAATAATTTATTATTTGAATACTGTAAGTAATAATTGCATGTGTATATTCTTATTTTTCTTTTTTTAGTGTAAGTACATAGAAGGTTCTTAGTGTCTATTTGTGTTAGCTACGTGAAGTTGGTTCAATTTTTTTTCAAATTTTTTTATCGTTTTTAAGAAGCAGAAGCTAAGAATAAAAGAAGATGCTATCAGACTAAACTTAATTAGAATTTTAATATCTTTAGACGTAAAGATCGGACTGCGTGACCTACTTGTAATAAGTTTTATCCGCATTTTACGGCCACTCTACACATTCGCCGAACTATTTGCCGTGACCGTCGGCATTCGTCTATCATCGACAAATATGTAGAGGGCCCATTAAACATCTCACGGTTCACGAAGTTCAATCTTTACGTTTGACCGCTTTCGATCAATTATGCTTTAAAATTATTGTTTTCCCTTATTTTTCTTAGCCCTAGGAGAGTCCCCTATACCTACCCGAGACGGCCGATCTTCTTTATTCCTAATCTTTTTATTTATTATGATTATGCCTTATTCTTGTCCTTCTCAGCCTTAGAAGAATCCCCTACCCCCGAAGCAGCGAGCCCGGCACAACTGAAGGCCGTGAGCGCGGTGTCACAACTGACGGTGGCGAGTTCGCCGGTACGCAGTGCGCCTGCGCAGAGCAGCTACGCACTCGAACGGAGGCCCAAGCATGATCACCATCACCGGCCTGTTGAACCTACTGTACAGGTAGGAACGATGGCTTAGCGTCACCAACGCGTTACCAACTGGTAACCCCCTTACGTTTGTAGAAACGATGTCACCGCTATAGGTTATTTTTACATTAAGGTTTTTGCATTAGGTTGAATGATTGATGTAGCGGAAGGACTATGTGAAAGTCGGTAAGTGTGAATAGAATAGAGTGTTGAGATGACGGCTGCTAGAGCAGAATGGAAAAGAAAAACTTGTTACTCCGATCCGATTTAGAAATGGGATAAGGACTGGGCGATAATGGTAATGAAGATGTTTTAGATGACGTCATAAGGTCCAGCAAATTAGGCAATAAAACCTACCCATATCATTGACCTACCCTAGATCTAGAGATACTATACAGATAGGGATTAAGCATAGATAGATAGATAAACTCTTTATTGTACACAAGAACACGATACACGGAAAACAAAAATAAATTAACTTTGTACAATGGGCGGCCATATCGCTAGAAGCGATTTCTTCCTGGCAACCATTTGCATGGACAGGATAGTCGAAACAGAAATACAGCGGTGTACAAAATAAAAGTGACAAACCAAGCACCAAGCATATTTGTTTTTATCGAGAAAATTAGTATACTTACCTAGAACTGGTGGTCAAGTGTAAGCAGATCAGAAGCTGTGTTTGTGTGCCAAGTACCACCACAAAATTGCGGTTTTATTGCCGCCATCGTTATTTTATCTGTGGTCTGCCTAGTTTGTTATTCCACCCGCTCAGGTAAACGGTTTTACTTGCGGTTAGATCTTTCAATTTTGCATTCGTTAAATAATCATTAACGATATCCAATATAATTTGAATATAGACCTGAATTACATAATTTAAATAAGAATACCACCTAATGTAGTTTGAAAATAAAGAACAGACAAAAGACAGACTGAAAAGGCTGGTCATAGTCAAAAAGATTTATTTAGTAGGAAAGTAATCTATACTTTGAAATCGTCTCAATAGGTATAGGTGATTCTACTCCTATTGATGAGTACCTACCTAGGTCGCAATTTGTTTGTAAACTGTAGGGTAAAACCGGGATAGATGCCACACTTTTTGAAATAGTCTTATAATTTTAAAACAGTGAATTTACCATAAATTATCTCAGTTAATATAACTAGTTTAATGTTTTATCTTATACTATGACTTGTTTTTATTGACCTAACAATTACAGATTTTGCAGAAACTAACTTTTTGCAAACCCATTTTTTTTGAGGATAGATGCCTACCTGGATGATAGATGCCCCACCATGAAAATGCTAAGAGGGATAGATGCCCTATCGAATAAAATTAGTAAATTTCATAGTTATTAAATATTTTATTAGTCCAAGATATTACTCGAGTTCGCACTTCTTCCTTTTTTGTATTTTCTTGGCATGGTTCACCTGCAATCAGTAGACATTAATTAAAATACACGTTAGTCAAAATAAAAAGGTATTTATTTCAGATAAATCACAAGGATCACATTTAAACGTCTTAAAAGCTAGGTGACCAACGTCTTATAAGCCTAGAAGAATCAGGCAACAAAAACGGCTATCTTTTTTTTTCGGTGATCCTTTCTCATATGTTTAGGTACATGCCTCTATGGGCACCTATCCCTTCAAAAATCGGGGCAACTATCCTTTTTGGTATGGATAGATGCCCTTTCATTTAAAAAAAAACTAAACCCAAAATAACAATCATTTTCACCTAGGTGTAAACCTAATGAACCAGTGTATTGACATAATAAAAAATATAGCAAAATTTATAACTACATTAAAAGTTATACTACGGCAAATACTCACCTCTGAAACTTTGAAGCAGTCGTAGCGTTCGCTGCGGAGATGATCACACAATAACGAGATACACGTTGGTTCTGCAGCCACAACCAGCGGGACCTGAGGTTTGGGGCGCCTGAGCTTCTTAATGAAACTATTAATTCTTTGTTGCGATTTTGGGAAATTAGGTTTTTTGAATACGAGGCGTCTATCCCACTGCGGCATCTATCCTGGTTTTAGCCTAGTAAGAAAAGTAGCTCTACTCGTACAGTCACGGACAATAAGATGTATACACTCCATACTTTTAAAATTAATATCACAAACTTAATAACACAAACTAATAGATGTAGGTTAAAAACAAAAAGCGGAAATTGATTTCACATTGAACTAGTGGCGAAATCAATAAAAATACCAGAACATTGTCGGACATATTGACCTGTACATGGGTTGAAACATTATGGAGTGTATACATCTTATTGTCCGTGACTATACCTACATCAAAACTTCACTTCAAATTAGTGCACAAGTTAGTGTACGAGTATACTTACTATTTTATAGTACCTATCCTTATGATACATTCATGCTCGTTTGAGAACATCTCGTTGACATTAACCATATCTGGAGCCTCTTTCGGCCATTCGTTCGTGGTTTATTACCTCGTGAGTGGTGATTAGCGTTTTTATAACCGTAATTTTGACACATTCTTTAATTTATACACAACTGTCACCGACTACACAACTTAACTCATAATATTTATCATATTGGTGTATAATGGGGGCTTTTAAAAGGTCTCCGGTATTTTACTACTATTTTATAGGTTTTTATGTTTTGTGGTGTTATAAAGAAGCTTTTGGTTGATACGTAAATGGAATTGCGTAAGAACAGAAGGTGTAAGGGATGCATCTGTGTCTAAGCTACAATAGGTAGTACGCTTACGGATTCATGATGTTAGCCGTTTCAATGGGTAGGAATCAATGAATGCCTAGCTAGATCCATTGACCGTAATACGTTGCTAAGGATGTGTCGTACTAACACTACAACGATTGTTTGCCGATAATAGTTTAATGAGTAGTTGAGTGCCTAGTTAAAAGATGTAGAATTGAACTTTGGCTACCCAAGCAGATAAATAATGTGCGCAGTGAACATACCAATTGAAACAATAACGGCTAGAATCGATGTCATCGGGTCATCGTATCTGCGTGCGCGCACCGCACGCGACTCTAATGTCTGTTACGGGATTTTGTAAATAAGATTATTACATTCTACCACGGAATTCTATAGAACTGACTTAATGTTTTGAAATCAATGATAAGCCACGATAGAGGTCTTACGGCCTAAAACTCCGCCACCAGAGTTTTCCAGTAAGTAACTCATATCAGCTGACATCAAAATATAATGAATTGTAGTCTAAAAATATCAAAGTGGATTCACTCATGCACCCAGTTCGATTAGGCTTTGTTTGAGTTTGAGTAGTGACCACTAACGCGCGAGGCGAGCGAGCGTAGCGAGCCTACCCCAGTAGCGGCACAGAATACAGAGTAGCGGCTCAATCAACAGGAGCCCCGAAATACCTACATTAATTCGGTTGAAACTGACGAAGCCATTTGTCCTCTTATTTTTCATCATAGAGTTCGTTTTGATGCAATACAAGTTGACATGGTCGGGAATAGAACCATCTAGACCCAGAGTAAGTCATAGACCCTTTGATTTCTTACAAGCTTGCCACAGTAACTAATTAGTCGTGATCGCACCGTGATAATTGCACGAGCAGTGAAAGTGTTACCAGAAAAAATAAATATGCATTGTCTTAACATGTCCCACGATCTCTTGATAGGGAAAAGTAATTTGTGGGAAGTTGAAAGCGAAATTGCCACGACAATGGCTGTCATGTTGGTTGGCTGTTACGCGATTAGGTGAGGCTTAACTGACGGTTAGTTGGTTTTGTGATGTAATGAGAGTTTTAATTTTATAACCGAATTGTAGATTCATCTTGTTGAAAACGGTAGTGGGAGTCACGTGGCAGTTAACGTTTTCATGATCATTCAAATATCTGTTTTGGGGTCCCGCAACACAGAATTTTAGTGTGTCCTTATGTTTTATGGAAGGCAAAGGATCCTAAAAAAAGCAAGAGTGACACACAAAACTAAGATCCCTAGTGAATGTTATCCGTGATCCGTCAGGGTCACCAATTTGAAACACCATTGCATCGTGTGCGCAAGCTCAAACATATAACAACGCGTTTAGGCTGCTGTTGCGATTGCCGCGTTTCTGCAGCGCCTCGGGCATGTTCGTCCAGTATCATACCGACACCTTCGACGCCATCTGGCGGAAGTTGGTGACTCTGACTGTTCGTGGCGTCTTCTAAATGCTTTGCCCAGTGGGACACAATATGATGATCAAAGTCAAAAATCATTTATTACGTAGGACCACAGGGATCACATAAAACTAGGTGATTCTACTCCTGTTCCTTCATTAAAGAACCAGGGCAACCAAACACTGTTCGGTAATCAAATAAATATGTTTTCAGAATGGAGTCCGGGAGTGCAACAGCAGTTCTGACGAGAACAGATCCTCCGGCCACGCGTCTATGTCGGACAGCGGTGGCGGAGAGGCGGGGAGGGACGAACCGAGGAGAAGCCGACAGCAACCACATGCTAGGAACAAGCACAGACCTCATAATAAGGTACCATAACAGAAGACTACAACTTTTCATCTATCTATAGGGAATTGACACTTTTTGAGGAAATCAGACGGTATTCTTATGAGGCGATGTGCTTGCCTGTTAACAATATGTGGGCATGTGCTAAATTGTCGGACGACCTCTATCCTCTAGAGAACCTTGATACATTGTGATCCTGTTGGGTTTGATTGTTTTTGATGCTGTTGGGGGCGCACCTGCCTCCTCTTGTTTGTTTGATGTGTGTTCTTTTATCAATTTGATTTTGAATGTATGACGAAACTGGCTTACGTAGCTGTATCTTCTAGATTGCTCCTTCCGTGCCAAATGAGAAATAAAACGTCTTCATCCGTTGTGTTGCCACACTCCTATGTGAATATCAAAGTCGTATGTTTATGTTTAACTCACATCAGACAGATACACTCATTATTTGTGTTGTGCTTGTGTTTGTTATATCATAGCCACCAAATAGATTGATTTTGAGTTAATTTTTTTGTCGAGTGTTCTACAGCTGGATCTCCTGCGACACTGTTTTTGTGTTTTCTAACCCTTAACGTCAAACATCGAACAAAATATGGGCGTGGCCTAGCAGTTTTGCAAGCAAATATGTTATCCGAGGCGGACGGAAAACATGATTTGTTAGAATGTTTTGTTATTGTTTTGTCGCAGGAAACACGGCTTTTTTGCTCTCGACACAACATGTCATGTATAAGTATTCAAATTTCTTACTACATGCCAGTTTTCGTCCTACACGTACATGATGAAACATAATCACTCTGTGTCTCCAAGGTGCGGTTGACATTATTTTTTACCTTTAGACATCTCCAAAGGCTCTTAAATACTGCTAGCTAAACAGTTTCTAAACATTTTCATACTATCTCCAGCTACAGTCTCCATGGCCTGGTGGGGGAGGGTTGGAAGACATCAGGTCAGCCATCAAGCAGCTGACGCTGCGGTCGCGTGACAGCAGCAGCACGGCCACCAGTGGTGCTTCCAGTGCTGGTGGTGGCAGTAACCATGGAGCACCAGGTATGACTTAGTTATAGGAGATTGTAGTGTCTGTATTGGTTGGAGATGAGCTGGTAAAACTTTATTTGACAACCTTGGTGACGAGGCGTGTGACTGCAGTTCTAGTTTGATTCTTAAGGCAAGACTAAACAAACACGGATTTCAGAATCGAAGTTGTGATTCCACTGTTGATGTAAGGTAACTAAGGTGTTTACTGTTGTTCCAGAGAGTGGTAGCGCGGCGGAGGCGCGCCGCAGACGCGCGCCGCTGGTGCGACAGCCCTCGTTGGACACCGTGTGCACTAATGTCACCAGTGCTGATGAGTTCGTGTGGGTCGACTCGCATAACAGGTATGAACCCAGGACGAAACTAGCAGGTATGAACCTGAGTAGGTAATAGCCAAAAAAGGGATTTGGTGCTGTTTTGCCCAGTTGAGGGTGAGGACCAAAAACTACCCGCACAGGAGCTTTACAAAGAAAATTAGACTGAATTAGAGCTTTTTCGAATACTCTTCGAAGTTACAATTTTCATATTAATATTTGAGCTCCTTCCCTTTTGTGTCGCCTAGTTGATGGGAAATGAAATGAAATTTATTTTGCCAGGAGCATGGTCATAATATAGGTAATATAGGTGGGACCTGGTTGATCCCCTGTAGTTGTAGTTGTGTGTGGTTGTCCCTGTTGTCGTATCTGTCCCTTTTAAACTTTTCGAATGTAGTATCAGTACTTTCACTTTACATCACCAAGCTGAGAGCCACGTGTTCTTGTGCGTTCATATTCGAATTTTCGGACCAGACAAAATACAACTGAATTTGCTGCCTCGTGGTTTACCCCTGCTCTTGTATAAGGTTGTTATATCTATCCACAGACTGGTAGAGCTTCGCTGCGTGCCGTGGTCCGGCGGCGAGGTGTCCCGCGCGCTGGCGGGCGGCCGCTGCCGCGAGCTGGCGCCGCGGCTGGCGCCTGACACCCCGCCTCGACTCGCATACCTACTGCAGAGGTACGTTATGGCCAGGGAATCCATTGCAGAGTGAGTTATGTCGTGTCCGACCCTACACGGCCGGCAACTGACTGAAACCTGACGGTAGCTGGCCTCTATCAAGGGGAAATCTTACGGAACGCCCACAGCCACGCCTGGCACCCCACTTGGTTAGACGAAAAGACGGATAATTGGCTATTGCGATTCTGAAGTGATCCAGAGATGCTCAACGATCAAAGAGCCCGATGGTCGGATATTATCATTGTTGCCGGAAATATAATCTACGACCCAAAAAGGTGATTTCAATTTGAAATCTGGGTACACACACTTTAATGGCAAACAAGTTTGGTACAATCAGTCCCCTTTCAGTGACGGATACAAATATTCTCAAACCATCGCATCAACTAACGTCGAGGACTATTAGACCCATCAGCAATATGTTCTTTTGTACTTTTCAATACTTAATACATTTTGTATTTGTATTCCCAGAGCCCTAGTCCGGATATCGAGAGAAGCGCAGCGCCTGTCCCAGAACTTCAACTTCTGCTCGAAACACGAGGTGGCGGGAGCTTTCCGCGTCGTGCTCAGCACCCCGCTCGCTGATGCATGTATCAAGGTGAGGAATTGCTTAAAGAAGGAGAATGAAAATGTTTTTTTTTTTTTTTCGTGGTGGATGGCACAAACACAGACTTCACCCACTGCTGGGTAGGCCACCCAGCAGTGGGTGAAGTCAGGCTGCGGATGATGATGATGATGAAAACAACACATAATAAGTACCTACTTAAAACTAGATTACAATAATGCTTAGATTATGTTTACCAAGAAGTAATTATTATTTGTGCTGTTCTGAGTTCCAGAATTAGTTCTGTAAATAACTACAGCCGATGACATAGTTTGAACTTCAACCTATGTCATCGGCTTTAGTATGATTCAGTATAGATCCAGGCGCGGTTTCATTAAAGCAAAGGCATAGATTAGTGACTCCCCCAAAATTTTAGGCTGCGACCGCGCCTGTCTAGATCATTTTGGTTAGAAACGTTTGAATAGTTCCAATCCAAGTATAAGGTGGCGGGAGCTTGCCGCTGATGTCTGTTACCTATCAAGCTGAAAAACTGTTGACGCTTTTTATGTCCACACTTTCTGTGTTTTTGGGTCTGTTCACGGTGTCAACCGGGCTTCAAATTATGAAAGATCTGAGAAAATGTGTACCGTGCTTTGTGGATACAGTCAGTTTTTTGTTGGTACTAAAGATTATTATCTGTATTACAGGGTTGCCAGCGCGCAGCCACGATGTACGCGACATCTGGCGGCGCGGCGCGGCGGCTGGGCTCGGCCGCGCGGGCGCGCACTTGTTTAGCGCCGGGTCGCTTCCAGCGCTGGATGTTAGACGTGCGTGTAGCGGCTTTCGTGCACGAGTGAGTATGCTTTATTCTTACCCCCACGATCATACCAGTCGCAAACAATAAAGGATAATAGGTGAGGACACTGGCATGCCGTACCTAGAACATAAAAAAAATTAATACCTAGGTACCTACATACATATCAAGTGAACGGAAGAGCCTTTAGGTACACTGGTTCGAAAGAATTTGTGACACAACAAAAAGACCCTGTAGGTAGATCACACCGCACATTGTACATTTTCATCTGGTTTTTCTTTTATTTAATTTTATTAATGGTGTGCAATAATGTTCATTAATTCATTCATTCACACGAACAAACACGTTCACGTTGGACTTCAAGCATAACTTCACTTCACACAAATAACTTTGATTAGACACAGACCAACGTGAGAAGTTGAACTGTATAGAATCAGGACAATCAGCTCTGGTAGATTCGAAAATCAAGGTCAAAGATTTTAATCTATTGAACCAATTATTAGCAAATATAATGTCAGAAAATTGTAAAATTCGATAAACGTGCGTATCAGTTTTATGCACGAGCGAGTGCCCAAGTAGAACAGAATAGAATGAACACAAATTGCCGTCCAGCCGTGACTAAGCACTGTGAAAAGTAAAAGTTCACACAATTTACTTACAAGATGTTATGGAGTCAAGATTAGTGGCTTGTTGCAAACGCACGCGTGTGTTTACCTATGGCTCAGTTTCATAATTTATAGTAAAGTAATTTTAGATACCACTTAGGTAGGTATTGCAAGTTAGCTATAAATAGGTACGTAGGTAAATATTGACGTTGTCTTTCCTGTAGGTGCAGCCGATGGGGCTGTGCAAGCCTAAAACGGTTAAGGAAAACATCGAGAGAAAACTGGCAATTTTTAGAATTTATAAAGTTAGAAAACTCTTTGAAGCGTATTTAGAATCCTCTCACCACACTTTCGATAAAACTAATGACACGACAAGAAGAAGGTTGCCTCCTCTGACGATGTATAAATCATCTATTATAACCCAGTTTAAAGATTAAGTGGTCTCTTCTAAGCGATCCCAGCGGTCCTACTGAATAAATGCTTATTGACTTTGAGTAAAGATGTAAAGGCTAAAGTTTGTTCTTGTAGATACGCAGCGATCTACCTTTGCGCCGGCATGGAGACACTTCTAGAAGAGATAGCGCTTATAGCAGGCAGCAGCGCCGGCGTCGCGCCGGTCACGCCCGCGGTGGTGGACCACGCCGTCGCCAACTGCGCTGATCTGTGGGGGCTGCTGCAGCCGTATAGCCATCTTAATGCTGGACGAGTGGCTTCAGGTACTGTCTTCACACATAAAACACCAGTAAGTAAGTTCGTATGAGTCAGTGGCCAACTCTGGTGACGGAGTTTTTAGGCCGCCTTAAGGCCTCCGTCATGGCTTAACGACTTAAATAGCCGAATACAAATAGGTACAAATGAAACAGGCGAGACCAACAATTTAACGTGCTCTCCAAAGCACGGAAGATAATGCCACTGGCGGTCACCCATCCACTTACGGACCGTTTAGAACGTTGTTAAACTTCGACGATCTATCAAGAACTACTAAGCAAGCACGACCACGAGCGCTCCAGTACAACAGTAGGCCTAGCATACGCAACATTTTCAATCAGACTCCTTTGATAACAGCCCAAGCAGGTGGTTCGATGGTTTTTCTCCCAATCCCGGCGCCTCTATGTCCTCCACCTAAGTCCGATAACGCTGAGTCTTTTTAGGCTATATCAGCGTCCGATCCGCCCGAAAAAAGGAGATCAAAAGGACAGTGTGCTCGTATGAAGAAGGAAAAACCATCTGAATAGTAGAAGATCCTCAAGTACTTTGAAAAAGTTGCCTTCAAAGTCAAAGTCAAAGTATTTATTGCTTACATGTGTGTGTACAAGGTCTTAGGCATAGTACATAATAGCTAACACATGAGTCCTGCAAGGACATCGCAAAATTTTAAATATAAAAATTGTGTTTGTGTAACAAACATTTCTTAAAATTATGAGATCTTCTATTAAAATCTTAAAAAATAAAAACAATTAGATATACCTACATTTATTAGAATTAGATAACCTAAGTACTACTTTATAGCTAATATTATTTTTATAGCCTACCTACCTAGTAAATTATTTAGAAAGGAATTCTTCCAAAGAATAGAAGCTGTTTTCTATTAAAAATTTTTTTAGGATGGATTTGAATTTTGGGAGATTATGTTTTTGAATTTCTTGGGGAATTTGATTGAATATTTTAGTAGACATTGCATAAGGAGCGTTGTGAATCATCTGAAGTTTAGAAAAAGGAAAGTCTAATTTATTTTTTTGTCGTAGATTTTGGGGGCGGGTGTAAATTTTAAAAAGGTCTATATGTTTTTTTACAAATGTTCCTACTTCTAGGATATATAAACTATGTATTGTTAGAATTTTTTTGTTTTTAAAATATGGTCTGCAGCTTTCCATTGTATCTAGATTATATATTATGCGTAAGCATCTTTTTTGTAAAATAAAAAGCTTGTGGACATCTGAACTATTGCCCCAAAGAATAATACCATATTGGAGCCAAGCGTGTGCATAAGCATAGTATGCACATGTTGCTGTTTTTTCATCTGTTAATTTTTTTAGTTCGTATAAAGCATAAGTAAATCTTGAGAGTTTAGATGTTATTTTTTTGATGTGTGTTTTCCAGTTTATATTAGAGTCTATTTCCATACCTAAAAGAGGATAAGTGTTCACGGTTTCTAGTGGGTTGTTTTGAAATGAGTAATTTATATTTAGTGGTTTTTTTTGGTATGGATAGAACTGCATTAATTTGGTTTTTTTGAAATTTAGTTGAAGGTTGTGTTCGTCTAGCCAACTTTTTATGTCTGTTAAGGTAGTGTCTAATATTTTATTCAAGTTTATAATAGATTTTGTAGGGATAACTACTGATATATCATCTGCGAAAAGAGTACATGAGTTACTAATATTTTTTGGCAAGTCGTTTATATATATAATAAATAGTATACAGCCTAGAACGCTACCCTGGGGAATAGAATTTGTGATGTCGAATTTGTTTGATTTTATTTTTGTTATATGTCCTGTTATGTTATTAAAGTGTTCTATTTCAACGTATTGACTCCTGTTTTTAAGATATGATTTAAACCATTCGTGAACTAAGCCTCTAACTCCTATACCGTGAAGTTTCGTAAGTAATATTTCGTATGTCACTCTATCGTAAGCCTTGCTCATATCCAATAGTATACCAATAGCGTGTTCTTTATTGTTAATTATATTTAATATATCATGCATGTATTTATAAACAGCCAGGGATGTGGATCGTTTTTTTCTAAATCCATTTTGGCTGTCGCTGAATATCTGGAATTTTTCGCAATAGGAGTATAAACGGCTTGACATCGCGCTTTCGTATAACTTCGAAAAAGTAGGTAGCAGTGCTATAGGTCGATAGTTATTGCAGTCTGTTTTGTCTTCTTTTTTGTGTAGAGGTTTAACTATTCATATTTTTAATAAATCTGGTACGGTACCTTCTGCAAAAGATTGGTTTATTAGATATGTCAAGGAGGCTGCTATTTCTGTAGCACATTTTTTTAAGAGCATTGGAGGAATTTCATCGTAGAATTTCATCGTTAATCTCTACACTAATATTAAAATTTTATTTTCTCCACACAATACATTTGTGACCGTTTTATGAGTAGGTACGTGGATTTGACAGAATCACCCCAAACCGTATTTGTTGCTGTGGTTCTTTACAATTATTTTGCGAGAATCCACTAGCTCCAAAAACCAAGACATAGAGGCATGGTCATATTTTATGCAAGGTTTTAAGGTACAAAAATATTAGCCCTATAAAGTGTAATTATCCAGGGAGGAAACAGTCGACTACGTTTATATGGAGATAGAGTATCCTTTCCTCTTAAGAGTATGCAGTTCCAGTTGTTCCACTACATATAAACATTGTGTCTATTTCCATAGGAGCCCTAAGCCTGTCCCGCTGGGAGTCTCAGAGCTCGCTGGGCTCCAGCTCGTCGGGCGCGCGGCCCGAGCATCGCCAGCTGGGACTCAGCCACGACTCCGGGATCACTACCAATGGATCTGGTGAGATCATTTAACCTCATATCTATGAATTTATAAATTGACGTTGGATGTAGATATGAAGAGTTTCACTGTGGCGACCTCTAACTGCGATCACCTGAACTACAAGGGCTTCACCGCTTCACCGCTAGATACCGTGTTAATTAAAGTAAATAAATAAAAATGGCGCTGGCCTGCTACGAACCGACGCGATTTGAATCCTAAATCTCAGAGTAACATTATTCTTGGCAATTAGCCTAAATCGAACTATCCGACACAAACTGTTGGCCGTAAGGCCAGCCAGGTAAGTGGGTCAGTTGGGTCGACCTGGTTAGGGGAGCTCTACCTCTTTGCCTTGAATCGGGGGAATTACACCTACCCCCAAATTCACCAGTCTTGACTTGTTTGAAGATGGACCAGAGTAGCACTAGATCGTGGGTAGCATAAACAAAGAGAGGCGTATGTCAAGGAGTGTAGTTTGTGCTGAATGATGATAATTTAAGGTTCATGGAACAGCTGGAAGAGGTTTGGTAACATTTTAGGTAGACAAAGACCAAATACTACGTATCCTAACGACGCGAAATACTGATGATCCTTATTTCTTTATTGCCGAAGGAAATCAGTGGTTTCTAGGACTTACGGGAAAGAGGCGTGATTATTTATGTCTCATCTTCCTGCCTTGTCCTACTTTGTGGGTCCGGCACAACATTTTATTCCTCTTTGATTCCCTTTTTCTGAAATTATATTTTATTTATTATAAAGGTGGGTCAGGCACCTCAGCGGAGTCCAACAACAGCTCAGGCTCAGCTATATCAGGCGCATCCGTACTACTAACAACTTGTGCGGGCTCAGCCGGCGAACTCCGTGCTGTGTTACGTCGAGTGCACCCACGACACCCGCCGCTTTCTCCTGCGGCTGAACGGGCGTTATACTACTTTATGCGCTGCTCGCAGGTAATAAGGTTTATTTATTTATTTATCAATTTATTTCAGACAACATGATCCATAATAATTTCTTAAATTAACATTTTAAAATTTATATTCTATTGAAAATGATTGCAGAAATAAATGACTGATTTTGCTGCTCCACTTTTGAGACATTGAAACTAAGCCATCCTCGCAAAGATCTCTGCAAATGTTTGTACTTATCTATCGCTAAGCCATGACGGAGGCCCTAGGCTCAATGCACATTGAATTGGCAAGCGACGCGTCAATTAGTTTTATAGCAACCCATCATAAACCTTATGAACAATGGTAGATATAGA
This sequence comes from Epirrhoe alternata, assembly GCA_963565295.1. Lineage (NCBI taxonomy): Eukaryota > Metazoa > Arthropoda > Insecta > Lepidoptera > Geometridae > Epirrhoe > Epirrhoe alternata. The sequence continues at coordinate 420,544 of OY751381.1, read as the reverse complement.
AACGCTTGTAGAATTAACCGCAAGAAAGTGCTTGAGCCAGCGCGGCCCGCTAGATGACTGCGCCATACCTCGTTCATTCTACAAGCGTTTCTATATCTTGTACCATTGTTCATGAGGTTTATAATGGCTTGCTATAAAACTAATTGTCGCGTCGCTTGCCAATTCAATGTGCATTGAGCCTTAAGGCGGCCTAAAAACTCAATGCCACTGATTCATACGAACTTACTTTACTTATTTATCTTCTCTAAGAAGTTTTTCTATAGTCTACCTGCTCAATTCCAGTTGGAGCACAGTGGATCCGGTGGGACTTGCGGGGGCGCAGGCCTATGGGGCGAGCGCGGCGCCGGAGCCCTGCCCCCGCTCGGCGAGTGGGTCCGGGCGGCGCGGGCCCACGCGGCGCTCCGCCCTCCGCCCGCTGTGCCTGATGCTGATGACGTCATGCAGGCGGCGAGGCTGCTGCTGCCGCATGCTGACTGCCCGCCGCGGCCTATCACGTGAGTCGGACGCGAAGAAACGCAGTAGAATCACCTAGTTTTAAGACCCCAGATGCATTCAGTTATCTGGTTCCCATAGTACAGGCTATGCTTAGTTTGGGGCTAGATGATGCTGTGTGAAATTGTCCAGCATTATTTATTTATTTATTTATTCTGACTTCTTCTGATTACTTCTAGGTATACTGATTCTAATCTCCTTCTATTTCCCTCAGATTGGAAGAAGCCATAGAACCGGTCTGGTCCCGTTGCGCCAGAACAGCGGACGAGCCCCAACGGGCAGCCCTAGGGCTCGCGCACCGAGCACTCCTCAGTGGAAGACCAGAACTGGTGGGAGGGGTCAGGGCTTTGCTGCCTCCTGCTGGGTTAGACGCGACCGATGCTGCTGGATTAACTGCGCTTATGAAGGCTGCTGCGGTTGGAGACGACCAGATTGTGGCTGTAAGTTTTTTTTTTAATTAAATAGGTCAGCATTTGACCTGACTCTGCCTGATGTTAAGCAGCAGTCTAAGATGGAGCATGCTTATCTAGAAGGAACCTATTTACTCTTACTTATTTACCCTATTTACTCTATTTATTACTTAAGTGTTTTAGTAGGAGACCAGAGCTGGTGGATTTTTGTGGGATTAGATGTGACAGATGCAGCGGGGCTTACAGCGCTGCATCCTGTTGTTGAAAATGATCAAGAACTAGTGTGATAATTCAGATTCCATGTCCACAGATGCTGCTAGAAGCGGGTGCGGATCCTAACATAGAGACTGGCGGCGCGGCGGCGGCGCACTGCGCGCTGCCGCTCTCCCCCCGCGCCCCCGCCGCGCCCGCCGCCGCCGCGCCGTACACCCCGCCCACTGCTGGTGAGTACCTAACATAGAGACGGGCGGCCTAGAACGCGCAAGTAACCTTATTCTCGGCAATTAGCCTTTAAAGAACTATCCGACATTAACTGTCGACCGAAAGGCCCTAAGGTAAGTGGACCAGATGGGGTCGTTGGATGAGGCGAGCGAGTACGCCCTCTTTGGCATTAGATTGGGGGAATTCTACCTACCCCCAAAATGACATTAATTATCAGACGAGAAGTAGTTACTACTACACCCAAAATGTATTTTATGAGGTGTTATTTTTTATTGCTCTGTTCACAGGTTGGACAGCACTGGTGTACGCATGCGCGGCGGGCGGCGCGGAGTGCGCGCGGCGGTTGCTGGCCGCCGGCGCCAGAGTTGATGGCGCGCCGGCGAGGGGGGATGACGTCTGCACGCTCACGCCTTTGCAGGTGAGTTTGGATAAGACCGTAAATCAGGTGCGGTTTTTGAATTTTGAAGATAAAAAAAGAAAGAAACTCGCCCAGGGAGTGGCCTATAGCTACTTTTCCCCTGAAAAATGTAATTAAATCCTTATTATTTTCTGAATGTAGGTAGGTATCTCCTAGGAAGGTAACGGTACCTCGGTACTGTTAAGTGAGAAATCCAAAATCGACTTGCTACTTCATTCAGTAGAAGTTAGGTAGGTAGGTTTATGTACCTACTACGTACCGATACACAACTAGTCATTTATTTGACTATCATGACATCTACTAGAAGTGGAGACCTTTAAATGGCCTCGTAGTAACCTTTATAAAGTTTCTATTGTATTTTTATGTGCTGTTGGTCTTCCTAAAAGAAATAAATAAATAAATTTATTTAGTCAAGGACGTTGTAGGTCATTCATTTCACATTTTTATGATTCTACATTACAAGAGACAAGAAAATAATTCGAATTTGAAAAATTTGAATCATTAGCTACAACTACAAATTACAATGTATTACAAGCAAAGCTACACCACGTTTATTTTGGCGCCAAGTGAGCAAACCGCGCGAAGCCAACGCCAACCAAAAGCAATCAAAAATGTTACCACATCGTGATTTTCAATTTCCCAATATTTTTAGTGTTATTCTTCGCTCATAGGTGGCGTGTGGAGTCGGTAATTTGGAACTGGTCCAACTGTTGCTATCGCACGGCGCTGACCCGTTCCTGTCTACCCAGCTCAATGATGCTCTTTGTTATTCAGCGGCCGCCCAGTATGGCTGTTACAGGTACCTAATGAATGAATTTTTATATGATTATAAAATACTATCTGTCCGTCGCGGTGTTACACGCGTTCCTTCGGGAAAACTTCACTTTCCCGGGATAAAATATAGCCCTCAGTTCATCAGGGATAATGCAGGATTCTAATGGTGAAAGAATTTTTCAAATCGGTCCAGTAGTTTCGGAGCCTATTCAATTCAAACAAACAAACAAACATACAAACAAACAAATCTTTCCTCTTTATAATATTAGTATAGATTAGAGAATGTTTATTCTTTAAAATTCAAGTTTATATCGCTAAAATACAGGGTGTAAAAAGACAACTATCGAAAACTGAGGAGTTGCAATCAGACCATGATTATAAACACATTTAGCGAAAAAATTACGCAAAATAAAATTTTTACTTAGCTTGATCATTTTATGTTATTTTCAGATATTTACTACTAGTACAACATAATAAGACAATATTATCTACCTAATAATTTCATTTTTAAAAGAAATAAACAGTTTAAACTCAAAATCCAGCAACCTACGTCAAACAACGCGCCCAGATCATACGCAAATAGTACTCTTCAAACGCTGTTTTCTCCGGATATAATGATTATTTCGAAAAATCCTTTTGGATTTGGTTGTGTGTTGGGATGCTGTACCTACCCCTTGCGGCTTCGGTAGACGTCTTTTTATACCCTGTATGTCTTTCGGCCAACCTTATATTAAAAACGTGATTTCTATGTTTTTATAAGAAACTGCTTTTCTAAGCTGCTTTTATAAGAAACGATCTTCAAGTAATTTATAGCACGTTTATTAGTACTATAAACTACCAGCTACCTTACCAACCAACTGTTTAATATTTCTACGTTTATCAGTGCGGTAGCAGTATGCTGTTCGCACGGCCGCCGCGCGTGCTTACGGGCAGCCGTGCGAGGCGGCGCCCGGGGCTCCAACGCGGGCGCAGTGCTATCTCTTGAGGAAGTCCTCGCAGAAGGGGCTTCAGGCCCGGCCAGCACGGGGAACAGACCGCCTACATTCACCAAACAGCAACAACGAGCGTTGCAAGACGCGATGTATTGCGCCGCTGAGACTGATCATTTGGGTAAAATCATCGTGCAACCACCAGTTAACCTATTTATTTTTGTACATCAAATATTATCTTGATACGATTGCTACGACTTATATTTTAATTCAGGGTTCATCATTTACAGATATAACATTAGAATTACGAGGATTAGGAGTCCCATGGTCATTGCATGCGTGGACGCTGTCGTTGGCAGCGGCAGCCGATGCTGCGCTTGATCACGTTATCGACCAACTGTTACAAGATTTCCTACAGGTAACTATACTATCTTTAAATTAATTACTACATAAGTATTGTTTTTCTTTTATTAGCTTACACCCACTCAATACGCTTCGTATTACAGGTTTGTCCGTCAGATGATAGCCACTACAGTAAACAGTTTATTTACGAATGTCTTCCTCTGCTGTTCAACATTCTTCGGTACAGCAAGGTAAGTTCAAATTGGTAATTTCTCCTTTAAAGCTCCAATCAAATGCAGATTGCATTGGTGAAGACCAATTCATTCAGCATCGGTGGCTACTTGTCTCGTTTCGTTTTAAAATATATAAACGTTTTGAATGGAATTGCATTTTGAAAATAAGAAGAGTTCTAGAAGCTTAAAAGTTCTTACTAACAAGGATCAGTAGGTACCTACGCTTGCTTGTTACTACGAATGCTTATTGAGTACCCTCAATAAGCATTCAAAATAGACATTTTGTATGTTCGTCGATTTGTGCTAATCTAGTATTATGATCCAGAAGGAGGGCACGGTGCTCCTCCTGGCGGACATCCTGTGCGCGTGCTACGGCCGCGAGGCGGTGCCGGGCGTGGCGCAGCCGCCGCCCGCCGCGCCCGCGCCCGCCCGTGTCGATCCCTCTTATGTCAACAACCCCTCGCTCGCTGACGTCACTTTCAGGTCAGTTCTGAACAAACATTTATAATGAGCTTGATTAGAAAGATTGTAGGGCCAAACAACCAAGTCTGTGTGTGCCGAGGAGTCGAATTCAATCAATCAATCAATCAATTTATTATGTCAGACAACTTTTAAGTCCATTTCAGGTTAGTATTTAATATGCTTATATCTTATATTAGTATTACATAGCCAAATGCGTTTAGAATAGGCAACTAGTTTAAGCCTTGAGTGAGTCTTTCATTCACGCTCCAGTCTATCAGTGTCAAGTGACACTGCTAGACTAGAACCCGAATGAAAGATTTCATAATGGGCAGATCATATCTATCAGGTATGACCTGCAGAATACTGTTGGTGCTGCCCCGCAATCTGCTGAGCAGTGAGGCTGTTTTCTTGCGAATGATGGCATGAAAACCATCAACTCTTGCCTCCGCAAACATGGTAGATGCACTGCAGAAGCGTGGCAGCCCCAACAGCATCCTGAATCCATTATTGTACTGGACGCGTAGGGCGCTCATCGACTTTTGAGTGTAGCTAAACCACAGGCTGCTTGTATAAAACGATTGGCAGTAGGCTTTGAAGAGCGAGATTTTTACTTGCCTACTGCATCGAGCAAACCTGCGGGCCAGCATATTACTTCTCACTGCCAGCGCCCTACGCTCCCTATCTATGTCAGGTTGGTCATCAAGGTCGTCGGTAACATAATGCCCAAGGTACTTAAATTTATTTACTCTCTTAAGCGCAGTTCCATTGAGCGTAATTAAGGGAACTGTCTCAGGTACTTTACCGGCGGCCTTGAAAACCATGTACTCACTTTTATTACAATTATATACCAGCCCATACTTTTTAGCGTACTCCTCACACATACTCAGCAGCCTCCTGAGAGCACTGATCGACGGGCACAGCAGCACCATATCGTCTGCGTAGCTGATATTGTTTATGCGAACATTATCAACCGAGCAGCCGACGCGTTCGCTGCTGAGCCCCTCAATCAGCTCATTTACGTACAGGTTGAAAAGCTTTGGAGAACTTAACCCCCCTTGCCTCACACCACAGTTCAGCCTGTACGTGCCAGAGAGGCTGCCGGACCATCTAACATTGTTGGTCTGATTGGCGTACCAGTACTGCAAGAGACGCTGAACCTGTGTATGCACGCTTGTACCTGCCAGTTTTTTCCACAGCTCGTCATAGGACACCAGGTCAAAAGCTTTGGAAAGGTCGAGGAAGCATGCATACACTGGTGTTCGTCTTTGTGTGTAGTACTGTACGGTGTGCTTTAAACTCAGAATTGCTGATTCAGTGGATAGATGCTTTCTGAATCCAAATTGAGCATCATGGATGTTTAAATGCTTATCCAATTCAGAGTCCAGCACACTGTCCAACACTTTAGCCACCACTGTAGCTAGCGAAATGGGCCGGTAGTTACCTATATCTGATAAATCTCCAGTCTTATTTTTTACAATGGGTACTACTATCGTTTTCATTAGATCTTGAGGCAGGTGCGAGTGGCTAAGACATAGATTAAAAAACATCGAGAGGACACGAGGCAAATGTGGTCCAGCAAACTTTAAATGCTCAATACTGAGGCCATCGTATCCTGGTGACTTTCCTCTAGTCATTTTTCTAATTATTTGGGATACTTGCTTTGCTGAGACATAAAACAGCTCACCGCTTTGGACGGCCTCAGCATCGATCATTGGATGAGATTGGCCCAGGGCTGAGCTCACCTTAAAATGTTCTTTAAACAAGTTTGCGATTTGTTCACCGTCACTCACACCATTAATACTCACAGGCAACCCAGGCCGAATATTTAATTTGTTTGTGGCTTTCCAGAAGTCACTAAAATTGTTTGAAGCACGAAACTCCGCTAATATGTCCATTCGTATTTGTTCTTGATGGTTTTGACACCACCGTAGCTTACTCTTAAATACTTTTCGACTGTTATGCATTTCGTCATAAATAAAACCACATGTAGGCTTGTTGTGCCACACCCAATTTTTAAATTTCAGCCTGGCCTCCCCGTGCGCCTCACGCACATGAACATTCCAACCTATTACTTTTGATTTACGCGAAATAACATTATTTTTACATTCACTACTGTAAATAGCAGCGTCACTTAATATTTTAGTTATGTCAGAATATAATAAGTCTAATAAATTTCTATGTTCCGAATTACTACATAAATTATACCCACACTGTCTACATTCATTTGGAAATTCTATTAATTTTAATTTATTGTTACAATAATCACTATATTTATTTATTTGATCATTAGTTCTACTTCCTGCCCTTTAATTACCTGCCTGTTAAAAATATGTAGTTCCATTCTATAAAAGCTCATTGATTTTGATTCTGGGTTGATAGAATAGAAAATGGTTTTTGTATGTTTGTGTGGATCTCTGGACCTTGTTCTGGATATGTTTTCATAATAGGAAATTAGAATTATATTATGCTATAGATCTGTGTTGGTATCACATCAGTGAAGCCACGGCTCGGTCACGCTAGTCTCTGATACTGATACGTGTGTAATGTTTCAGAGTGGAAGGTCGTCTGTTCTACGGGCACAAGATCGTGCTAGTATCAGAATCGGCGAGACTTCGAGCGATGCTGGCCCCGACTCGATCTTCGAGCGAAGCTTTATCAACGACGAATACTGCTCCACCTCTTGTACAGATTAATGACATAAGATATCATATATTTGAGGTTTGTTTTTAGTAAATATAAGGATGTCCCTGTTTTTAGTTCAGTGTTGCAGATGTACTAATGTTTCTTTTTGTTTTACAGCAAGTAATGAAATACCTCTACTCAGGCGGCTGTACCAGCCTCGATATACCTGAGACAGATGTCCTGGAGGTCCTGGCTGCGGCATCATTCTTCCAACTTCTGCCGCTTCAGAGGCACTGTGAAGCTCGCGCTGCCAAATCTGTGGATCTGCATAACCTTGTATCTGTTTATATTCATGCTAAGGTTTGTGTCATCTTGTTTTTCTGAATTACCTATTAAATACCACCTTGTTTGAGAAATAAGTTTGCGCGAAAAGTCCATGGTTTTTAACAGGGATTTTTTTGCAGGTTTATGGAGCCACACAACTTTTGGAATACTGCCAAGGTTTTCTACTCCAGAACATGGTAGCTTTGCTTACCTATGATGACTCGGTCAAACGGTTGCTGTTCGGCAAACGGTTACCTGGTCATAATGTCCTGGGTGCTCTACTGTCTACGTTACAGAAGCGGATCGAGTCTCGAAAAAGTCAATCAAAGTCTAGGTAGCAAAAGTAACCTAGGTATAATCTTCACTGTACATTTCATCATAAAATAAAATACTTATACGTAGCTATTAGTGTGGCCTTATACGATTAGTGAAATTTTTGCATAGTACAAAAATCTTTAGAAAGATAATTTATAAGTTTGAAGCCAATGCATGTCTAATTATATTTATAATCAACCTACCGTGGTTAACGATGGTTGCTGCTGCATCAAATTTTAAAATATTGTAACAAAAAACAACCTACCTATTTAATTACCTATATTGTGGTCTAATGATTTAACTATTTCAATAACTCTAGTGTATAAACTGAAATGTAAATAAAGCTGTTTGTTTGTTTCATGTGTAATAAAATAAAAATATTTATTTGTGGATTATTGTGGATTAACCTTATATGCTGTATGAAAATTCAATATATTTTATTATAATAAAATAAATTGTTTATTTGAATTTTGTGAGTAGAAAAACTTTCATATAAATTAAAAATTGTATCAACTTTGTAATAAAATGTAATTATTGTTAAAATAAAGCTTGTGTTATATTTTGGCTACTTTCATTTAATTGTAGTTTAGTTTGATTAAAAAACCAATTTAGAGCTGCATTTTCCTAGCTAGTGGGATGTCGACTCAACTTTGAATCCGAAGGTTGCGAGTTCGAATCCTAGTAGTGTACTTACCAATAGATACCGTGTCTATTGGATTTTCGTACAGTCACGGACAATAAGATGTATACAGTATACACTCCTACCTACCTGCCTGAAGATCGGAAATACATAAAATATTTTAATGTACATATAGGAATTTGCCTAAAAATGCGGTAAATTTATATCCTGGCATCACTTCGCATAGAGTCCTCGTTGTCTATGCTAAAGCTAATGTTTGTGAACTTGTCAAAGTCAGTAACGTTGGAGGAAGATTAAAAATATGTCACTTTGTCTATGACAGCTGTAAAGTGGTGTGATGTGATGAAGGGTTTTTATTTTACAAAAATTAGAGAAAATTGAATAAAATTTAGTGCTAATTTGTGTATTATGTGTAAAGTGATGTCGTGACAGTGATAATGCAGTTCTTAAAGGAGAGAATACTCAATGCTGCACAGTTAAAAAGACTCAGTGAACACAAATATTCGTGTACCAGTGCAAGTCTTTTGGATGCATGGCTCCAACCTTGGTGGTGTTGGCTGGTGTCTAAAACGCCTCTATGGCTCGCGCCGAATCTCATCACAATCTTAGGTTTAATAGTTAATATAGCAACCACACTTATTTTAGTATGGTGAGTACCAAGTAGGTTACCTATCGCGAGTCTATAAAAAATGTGTCAATTGGCGTACCGTAACGACTTTCATTTTTGGCTAAATAACAGTACACTCTAAACTATCTAGTTTACTTTCGCCTGCAAAGAGATTTTAGCTAGATCTCAATGTATTGAACTGCTCTCCCGCGCCATTGGTTCACCGAATCGCGCCACTGACTCGCATGATAAGATTAATCTGAAGAGTTATTATTGTCTGTCGTGCCTGTGTGCTATCCCACTACAAATAACAACTTTGTTCTTGTTCTGACTCATAATTGTTACCTTAAACTATTTGAGTTCATTCTTGCTAAAATAGACAGTATTGTTACCAACATACAAAGTTACAATTTCTGTTTGTGTATTATTACTGCAAAATAACCTGAGTTTTGATTGCCGATTTTCCCCGTTGATGTAGTCCTGGTTATTACAAATGAAGGTTACCTACTGTAATTAATAAAATGTTGTCATTATGTTTTGTTTCATAAATACTAAATAAATATGATCACAATTTAACTATATTTCATCACATCAGTCATCAATTATTTGTTCTTCGTGGTCGTGCTTGCTTAGTCATTCTTCAATCATTTATTTATTGTTTAACATAGATTCCTTGATAGATCGTTGAAGTTAAGCAATGTTCGAAATGGTCTGGAAGTGGATGGGTGACCGCCAGTGGCATTTTCATCTGAGCGATTCAATACTTTTAAGTAGCACGGTAAATTGTCGGTCCTGGCTATTTAAGACGTTAAGCCATGACGGAGGCCTTAAGGCGGCCTAAAACCTCCTTCACCAGAGTTGGCCACTGACTCATACAAACTTACTTACTTTTTCTTTCACCGAGCTTTGTACATGATCAATGATTGGTTTGTGGACAACGTTGCTATCATCATCCGCAGTCGATAGTATCCCACTGTTGGTTGTAGGGCTCCCTCTGTTCATGCCATATATTCCGGTCCTGTGCCAATTATAGTATAATCAGGCTAGAAACTATAACTAAATTGATTATAAGTTTCAAACTGGAAACTGGAATCTTTTAACATGACTGTGAAATGTATGTTTGAGCAAAAATTATCTTCAAGCTTGCTGTATAGGCTCATACACTAAACTATCAACGTAGTACTTTAAAAACCATAAGGTAAATCCTCTTTGTGCAGCTAGTGTGGTTGGCGACAACCTCAAACTATTACGATTGTCAAACTTACTGATTGGAATTTATTATTTTCTTAATTACATTTTCTAATCAAATTAATTATATTAATCTTCGGATACTAAAATGAATTAACCAAAACAATCTGAATAAATAAATAGTAATTTAAAGTAGATAGTAGATACCTCAAATTTAAACTTGAGGTAGGTATTTTACTTATCATATGAGCACTTAGCTTACATAACCAAATGTGAATGACAATTACCTACTTTGTATTAAAAAAAAAGATAGTAGAAGAATAACAGGATTACGACTGTATTCCCAAAGTTTTTTTTTTATTATGAGTGGGTCGACTTGTGACCTTGAAACTTACAGGGGTCACGACGGTATCCCCAAGGCGCGGTAGACATTCTCTCAGATCTTTATATTCCAGATCCTTAGAAGATGTCTAAGGGGGTAGTCAGAGGCATGTACAAATACATATTTGATAAATGCCCACATCTTGCAGAAGTTAGTATTCCATGCGTGACAGGTTGCAAGCCCATCGCCGCCTATAAGAATACTAACTGGTTTCCTCACGATGTTTTCCTTCACCGTTCAGAGCTCGTGTTAAAGCGCATATAAATTTTACGAAACGCATAATCCATTGATGCACGGCCGGGATTCGATCCCACGACCTTCGGATTGATAGTCGAGGTACAACCCCATTCGGCCAACACAGCTCATAGGCATAAATTAGGTCTACAATGGAGCGAGCCTACCCAGAAGGTGCCTATTAACTCTCTTCTTAAAAACAACAGGGCCGTAGCTCAGCGGAAATACAGATGCAGGAAGCTGATTCCATATTTTTGCAGTGCTCATAATAAAAGAACTTTGAAAGCGCTTAGTTCTAATAAGTGTATAGTAAGTTCTTAAGAGTCAGTGGCCAACTCTGGTGACGGAGATTTTAGGCCGCCTCGAGGCATCTGTCATGGCTTAGCAACTTAATAGCTGGGACCAACAATGTACTTGCTCTACAAAGCACGGAAGCAATAAAATTGCTTAACTTCGACGATCTAACAAGAACAACGTTGCAAGCTACACAACAAGCACCTAAAGTATAGTAGACAACACAACTGAGTATAATTTATCCTACAGGTACAGTCCAGACGCGCGGCAAGACCCGCCACGATGGGCTTGCGCGCTCTGCGCCCTCGGAGTCTTCATCTACCAAAGCCTGGACGCCATTGACGGCAAGCAGGCCCGGCGGACCGGCTCTCAGTCGCCGCTAGGGGAACTCTTCGACCATGGCTGTGACAGCATTTCCACTGTCTTCATAGCCCTCGGGGCCTGTATAGCGGTGAAGCTTGGGGAGTACCCAACGTGGATGTTTTTCCAGGTTAGTATTTCAACATGATAATAGATAGGCTTTGGCTATATTAAGGAACAGAGAAGAAACTATCACCAACATTTTATAATTCGAGGCTAAATCTGGCATGAGGAGCGTTTTCCGGCGAGCAAAGCGAGCTGTTGTTTTAATGTGACGACCTCTGTAGCGCAGTGGGCGAAGGTCCGCTTGCGACGCAGTAGGTTGCGGGTTCGATCCCCGCCGTGGGACAAATAGTTGTATGATCTACAGATATTTGTCTCGGGTCTGGGTGTTTCTATGTTAGTATGTATTTACAAACAAAACAGTATATAAGTAGTATATCAGTTATCTGGTACCCATATTACAAGCTTTGCTTAGTTTGGGGCTAGATGATGCTGTGTGAAATTGTCCAGCATTATTAATGTGAGAACTTATTTTTTTTCACGCACTGAATCTTGTGCTACTGTGCTTTTAAATTTAGAGTTCTAGAACTGTATAATAAATCGTAATAGTCTACACACAATCAGTAAGTGACATACAGTAAGCGTAAAATTAAGAAATTCGCGCTAGAAAATGTGAGTTGTTTGAACAATAAGACAATCGAAGCGTTTCTGTTTCACAAATAATGTATTTAAACTTGCTAATTTGTGATTTCCTGGTACGCTTATTAGAAACGAATAAACGATATGACATTGAAGCGCAATAAAGTGCGGTCTCGAAGGTGTGTCGACTGCCATTCAATACTCCGGGAATCGATATCAGGTGTGCGTAATGTGATGCTAATGGGTTCGGAGTGACGAGTGTAACTGTTATCATGCTTATCTTTGGCTCAATTTCTATCCGAGAAATACTGCGTAGAGAATGGGCACTTTTCTCGCAATAAAAGACTGTCGAGTTCTCGGTAGTGTCTTAGGTATGAACGAAAAGCGTGTCTGTAGTAGGAATTTTTACAGCGGCGCTTGTGTGGAGTTTTATCCTGACAAGACAGGCTGTTTTGACAGAAGGTTCTTTGAAATTTTGTAATTTTAACGCTTGATACACGATTCTTGCTGAGTCCTAAAGTCGGTACTCAGAGACACTAACGTCTACTTATGTCCGTTGCTTAGTAACGTTTGTGTATAGAAAACCTTTACTAAGGAACGGTTAGTGTCTCCGAGTGCAGCCAGTGGTAAGCTCTGAGTAGGTTGAGATTGAGAGTGAGGATGATGGAGGATCACGAGTATAATAAGTTAAGAACTACTAATAACTTTAAGAAATGAAAAGTCTTATCAAAATTTTGGATTCCGACGGGATTCGAACCCGCATCGATCAGACGATCCTCCTAAAGCCGGAGTGCCTTACCGCTCGGCCACGAAATCCTACTTGCCGGTGTCCAAATTTTCGATAAGCTCATATTTTTCGGTTAAGCACTGATTACCAAGTGTGGATTAGCACTATAAAAATTACAAAAATTACTAATAACTTGTTTATAAAAATTGTCAAAAGATCAATGACAATACAGATCTAGACAGTTATATAGAATACTGCCTCAAGGTGATATTAAATGCAAATATCGCAGGTTCAATAGTACACAAATGGTTTATTTTACTGAGGCATTTCGCGAACCAAGGTCGACCGCTTTTGACGATAAATATTTACAAATATTTACGTTTTGTCTTCTTCCGTGTATTGGGAATATAATTTTACTTACATACTTTCCTAACCAAAATGAAAAACCCATTTTGAACCCACTTGAGTATAGATAATAAAATCACCCCAAACGCATACATCTCCGTTCGTGGGTAATAATCCTTGTCATCTTGCACAGCATCATCTGGCACCAAAATCAGCAGATAATTTCGAAGTAGGTAATACATCAAACAAAACTAATAAAGGCTCGAGGAAAAATCGCGGCTAATTACCGTTGAAGTAAAAATGTCGAACGCTCCACAAATATTCATGACTTCTTAATTTATTCTATAGATGTTTTTGGCCAAATCGTGAACATGTATAAATACTTACCTTATTGCCTACTTTATCGAAACAACAAAATATGCCTTTTATCAGTAGTTTAAAATATAATAGAGATACCTTCACATCATTATCTTACTTATCAACTCGGTTGGAAGTCAACTGAGTTTATAAAAATCTGATTGGAAGTGCTCTTCAAGTAGAATTTTTGTGTTTTAAGATTATCTGCTTAGCAACAGCGATACGTACATGATGTTGGTGCAATGATCTGCGTCGTGTCTGACCTAGAGTCTCAAACTGTAGGTATTCTCACGGATAATCTAAATAGCGGAAATTTTCCAAACAGTTTTATGTGAAAAGTCTTTCTTGAATTTCTTAGTAGGCAGGATTTGTTAATTATAAAAACATTCATTTTGCGAATCACTAGAGTATACTATACAATCATGATCGTTTACAGGTATGTAAAACATTTTCTTGCCTCAACTAAAACGAGCAGAACGAACCGTAAGCCCATAAGGTACGGTTCATTGGCTGTGTTAAACGATGCGCAAAAGGTTCCGTCGCCATCGTGTCGTCTTTGATCATACGCAATAGGTACCACTGCCGTCAAGAAATATTGGAAAATTTCCATACTTTTCCACTCTGCTTAACCCCATTTAGGGTTGATCAAGGTTTCATGAAAATCGGCTAGTGGTTATTGAGTTATGTTGAACAAACATTCCTTTGGAGGGTGATTTTTCCTGTAATTTTTTCTTATTTCGTCTTATCAATCGCTTTAGCCTCCGAGATCCGGTTTGAATTGGTGCAAGGTGTAATAGGTGCAGGTTTGAATAATCACTAACTGATCTAGTAGTTGACAAGGCAGGCGTGCTACACTAGCTGACCTGCGTCACTATTACTATCCTATTACTCAGTTTACGATCCGTGACCATCCAGCGGATTGGGTGCAAGCCATTCCGTGTTGCGAAACTCGCGCACCTTCGCAATGCTGCCTTTCCAAGCCTGGCGAATTGAACCACCGGATACTGATGTAGCATGAGGATAATGACGTTTTAAAATATAATAAAAACTGACTTGAATTTGTACAACGTAGATTCAATATAATAGCTCTGCTTACTTTGGGGCTAGATGATGCTGTGTGAAAAAAGTCCAGCATTATTTATTTTATTTATTTATTTAATACTCTTTTGGTCTTCGTTTGGTCCAATTTAAATTATAAGAAAAATACCACTTGTAAGGGTTACAAAATAGGGATATTAACTCACACAGAATAGTCACAAATATCTCGCGGTACGCGGTACTAGGCGGTAGTAGGTGACGAAATACGCCAGTGATTACGCAAATGCAAACCACCTTATCAGACGAAACGCTTTGATTTCAAACGAAATCATTTTTAAGAGTGTTTTAGTGATCGTACGATTTTATCACGAATCGTAAAGGCTCGGCAACTGATAGGATTTATCAGCTCTTCCGGGTGACCTTGCTACACTAGTATACCCCTTATTAGCAAATTTATTTATCGACATTACCCATACTACTAACTGGTTTAGATTTTCAGTACAAGCTCAAGTCAAACAAAAAAAAAATCCGCATAGATTACTGAACATTTTCTGCATAACGTGTCTTCCACCTAATGATACTTCTTAATTAGAAGATTTTCATTTGGGATAGCTGCCAACGGAAAGTGCCGTCGAGTAGCCTAGCCACTGCGATATGGAGACGAGCCAACGAAGTATTTAGCGTCTCCTTACGGGCCACCGCCTCATGACATCGCGTAGGCCGATGGGTCAGCGATGTGATTCATAAATTACGTTTCAAGTGAAAGTCAAGGCCAGAACGCATTTATTCATTAGACAGTTAAATCTTAAAAGCAAGGGGCCTACAGTTACTCCTGTTCTTTCATCAATGCCATGAATAATCAGGGAAACAAAAATAGTTTGGGATATTTCGACGTCTGTATTTGGCGTATACTTTCAATGGTATATTATAAAAATAGAGATGGGAGATGGGAATATCGAAAGGAGAGTGAATGCTGGAAACCGAGGGAATGGGGCACTCCATGATTTTATGAGCAGCCGGAAAGTGTCCAACAAGGCACGACTGGCAGTTCATAGAGGAGTGTTGGTACCGACATTGATGTATAGAAGTGAAAGTTGGGTGTGGCAGAAAACACATCTGAGTAGAGAACCTTCTTGGATCAAATTGGCGACATTTTGGAGAAGGGCCAGGTCAAAAGTACCCTAAACCGACGAGCATGTATGAAGAATGTAATGAGAGTGAATGAGGCGAAAGTTGTGTGTCAGGATCGTAGCGACTGGAGATCCGTGGTCTCTGCCTACCCCTTTGGGAGAGGCGTGACTTTATGTATGTATGTATTATAAAAATACCACTAAGTGTAAAGAGAAGAGAAGTCAGTCATCTTAGCCGGGTAGACAGAGATCACTGATTTCCACTGTCTGCGATCCTGACACACTTGCGCCTCATTCACTTATATAAACAAATAAAACAAACATTGCTTCTAATGTTTGTTTGTTTCTAGAATATAAAACAATCCGTCTTAAATGCAGTAATCATCGCGCTTATTATGGCCTTAGACGTTTGTAATTTTAATAATGACTTGTCTAAGTTTAGCCCTCGTCTTCACTCGTCCGATATCGTCGGCGTGATTGAAACACATTCAGATACATTTCAGATTTACGTAATTAGTAGAAAAATAAGAAGATTAGGGTGTGAAGGGAAGAATTTCATGTGACCAGAGGAGTACTTGGTATGAATTTGGATAGATATACGAGTAGAGGTAGGCCGAAGAAGAGATGTATGGATTATGTGAAAGATGATACGAGTAAGAAAGAAGCGAGTGCTGAGATGGGAAATAGAAGAGGAATACATGTTGTGCCGACCCTCATAAAGTGGGACAAGGGCAGAAAGATGATGATGATGAAGGTGTGACTCATCTCTTTTTTCTGACACGGATTTGCCTGTGCACATGCTAGATGGTTTTGTGGTCGTAACTCGTATTTACCTTAAACTAATGATTTGAGTTTTTAGTAGTTAGGCAGGTGGTGTCTAAAGAATACGCGATATTTTTTTAAGGTATCATTTAAGACGAAGGATGGTGGTGGCTAATAGAGATCTATAGAAGATTTTGTAGAGTCCTTTGCCCAGCGTGGTAGAATGAGAAGTTGATAATAATATGTACTTGTAAAGTTTTGTGCTATTCAAGGCACATGGTATACAATACGTTCAACAGATCTAGGCTTCCGTTAGCCGTATCTGTCTGCGCAGTGGTCGCATTTTCGTACAAAATTGGGTTCTGCGCATCGAAACGGCTAACTTCACGAATGCCAGAGTAAAAGTCAAAAAGCATTTATTCAGTAGGACCGCTGGGATCAATTTGAATCGTCTTAAAACTAGGTGATTTTACTCCTGTTCCTTCGCGATCAGTACCGTGAACGAACAGTAAGTACGTGGTATAATTAATGTTTAATTATACTGCGCAAATAATATAGTTTGCATACCGCTCATACGTAAGAGTGACATAGGACTTATTTCTTGACAAATATTTTTTACGATACGAAAATTACCTAAACTTTTAAATAAGTACTTAAGCTTTTTTGTAACTCAACTCACCAGCAGGTAGATATTTGTGTCATAGTAATTAACTGCTAATTAGACCTCTTTAACTTAACAACTCTAGGTAGAGGTATTATCTAAGTATATAATTAGACCCAGATTAGTGTTTAATCTACAGTAGAAATAGACTTTAACGTCTGTTTTCTCTACTGAAGGTTTAAGAAAAACGAGTAAGTACTTAGGTTTTCAACCTTAAGACTGTCCAGGTAGTATCGTAAACATCTTTTTTTGCGACCCTTTACCATGAAATATTAAATGTATCCACATAGCATGATGAAAAAGATACTTTAGTTTAGATGTCAAATCGTTCATGAACATACATCGCAAACTGTATCCGGGGGTTCAAGAGGACTCTACTCGTATTTTCGAGATTACAATATTTGCATAGAATTCTTATAACAGGAGAACCGAGAAGATATTCCATTTTTATACTGAAAAATCTAAAACGATAAAAAGTCAAAGTCAAAGAGCATTTATTCAGTAGGACCGCTGGGATCACTAAGTAGTCTTAAAACTAATTTTACCTAAAAAAATCCTGTTCTTGTGCGACCAACACCGTGAAGAATCAGGGCAACAAACACGGTTTGGGGCCTATCATTATTTTAGGTGATCCATCTTAAAACTAATAAGTCAAACTCCAGTGGGGAGCCACATTTTTCCAATTCCAAAGATTGTTCGATCGTGTTACCACCTCCGTACTTCCAACCATACCATAATAGACCCTGTTTCCGTTTTCCAGTGTTTCTGCGCAATGACATTATTCTACTGCGCACACTGGCAGGCCTACGTCACGGGGACGTTGAAGATGGGCCGGATCGACGTCACCGAGGCGCAGTACTCCATTATGCTGATCCATATACTGTCAGCCACGCTCGGCTCAGACTTCTGGGGCACTCAGGTAATGCTATCTAGACGGCTGTAGACTAGTATATTTCAAAAATAAAACGCACTGGGTAAATTATCCAATGAATTAACCACGTTCACACCCAAAAAGTGTTCCTTCACCAACATTTTGGTACTGTTTTACACAAGCAAACTATTTTGACAAAGTTTTTGCGTTAATAAGTATATAAAACATTTCTCTTCAAAATATTTAGTTTTCCTAAGTAATGCCTAGAATTTGCTTTTGGTGTTAGCGAAAAAGGAATAAGTGTTTTCATGTAGAAACACATTCCAGATTGGTGTGAACGAGGGGTAAGAAAGAAGTATTGGTCGGTAATACACTTACACAGGCATTGTCCGTACATAGAATATGCTTTTAGTATCAATACAGACAAATCAGAATTTTTATTGTCCGACCAATATTGGGTCATAATTACCCACTGCGTTATTGTGCAAACTGAAATTGAGATTGGGCACCGAACGGTCAACTTAAAAAAATACATATTATGACTTTTTCCTTCAGTATCCAATATTCAATTTTTACTGCTTTTGTCTACCAAATATATAAAAGTAATAAGGCAGAAAAAACTAAGTATAGTTTGCAGTAGGCTAGATCTAGTGTGTGTGGCCAAGCACAAAATAAGTGTCCACCATCCACTATGTGACGTGTATAGAGGCTCAATGTGTTACACAATTTGAAACGAGGACAGTTTATACAGGAATGTTTAAAAATACCCACATGACTGTAACCTATAACATTTCCGAGACAATGTACTAACTTCAGGCAATGTTATAGTCCATTAACGCCTTATAAGTTTTCCTTAAATCAATTAATATTGCAGAGCAATAGACCATTGAATATTTTGGGTATTTGACTGAAACACTACGTTACATTTTGCATAAAATAATAATAAGTTAAGGGGTTGTTGTCTCGCTTTTTATACCCCTTTAGGGAGATTTTAAATATAAATTAATATCTAAACATCTAATTCGAATCATTGTTTCTTTCAAACAATTTTCAAGGCACTACTCAAGCACCTACGAGTATGTTCGTTTTTGAAATGCTATTCTATCGGTCCCTTACATTCGCACAAACTCGAACTTATGTGAAAATTTTTGTACTAAAGCGCACGTTACTAGGCTGATCTGTTCAGTCAAATACCCAGTCTAAAAGCCCAGCTCTGGTAGGTCTCTGGCGGAGTCGAATGGCGTCACTCGTTGGCGCTCTGTGCGGTCGGCGGCACTCTGCTGTCGGGCACCGCTCTGGCCTCGGCCATAGGCTGCGGCGGCGTCGGCAAAAACGGATCGACTGTCGCTGTGAGGGTTTTCGCTTGTAGTATGACGGTCTGGGACGGTGTTACACTTCTTCGTCACTAGTTTTTTAAAAGAACAGATAATAAGTGCACCTTTATTGTAACAATTATACACATTGATAGATAGATAGTAGATGCCCCGATACCTGAATATGTGGCGTATGCTATAGTTAACTAAACTTTGTCAACAACAATACATACAACACACATACGAATGGTCTTGAATTGATCGGTCTACCGTTTTCGTAGTTTTTGCGTAGATTGTAGTGTAGGGTAATTATTGTAGCTGAATGACTTTAGATAGCGAATGGCAAAAAATGTAAATAAATTTGAAATCATTAGTGAAACAGCTTCATACATAAATTTGACTACAAATGTTTACTGTTACATAATTTATGTAAAGGAATAGTTTCCTGTTGCTAAATATAAGTTCATTGCACACCGTCCCACGCCGCCTCTAGAAGCCGTACTTCGGATTGGGTTAACTTGTCCTGTCAGTTCATCGGTTGATTTAACATAGTTTTTCAATTCTTTAGACTTTTACCGTTTGCCGTTTACACACAGTCATCTGCTTTGTATTAACAACTGGAAACAAATAGAGAATTCGTTTTCAAGTTGTCAAATATTGTTCAGTGTTTAATTGAATGAATGCGATTGATAAAATTATAGCAGAAGCCATGGTTGTACTAAAATAATGGGTTAAAAGTCCTTTGATTTAGCAGACGTTAGTAGGAATAATTATGAAACTTTTAGTTTATCAGATATTTAGATAACACCCAACACGCCACGAGAATCGAACTAGCATTGCGTTTTAACCCAGCAACAGTCATACCACCAAGGCATCAAAAAATCTTAATACTTACTAGTTTTTACAGAGTAACAAAACTACTTATCATCAACACAGATAAGAATAGGTCATTGCAGGATCGAAGGTTAGTTATTATATCGAAAATATTTGATTTGCCCGGTTCTCACAAATAAACACTTATCAATAATTTGACAACTTTCGAGAAACATAATAAAATTCTTGACATTTTTGTGAGATGATTTCCGTGTGTAAATGCGTACTTATCCTATCGCTTCTCTGTTGACTGAAATACAGTTGGTACCATCGCTTATCATGTGGGTTTTTTTAATAGCATGTATTTACAATACCACAAGTACTTCGACACATAAGATTATGCTCACTGTTTTTATTTCGTTTATTTCTTAACATGGAGCATGATCTAGCGGTTATTGTCACCTGTAGGTACCTCCTAGACTGTTGGTTGTCGACACCACGAACCGATGAGAGAATTTTAAATATTATGTTAGGTGCCGGCGGACGACGTATTGTCTTTAAAAATGTGATATCAAAATCATGAAAAATGTAGTTCTTATACCTATTCTTTTAGATATTGTCTAAAATGAAATATGCCTCGTCTTTCGACCCAAAGATTTTACAAATCTAAATATGTATAATAATCTTAGAAAATATATATTTTTGTGATAATTTTGCTGCTACATTTGTACAATACGTCATCCGCCGGCCCCTGACATCGAAGCAATATAATGGACGCCAATTGTGTAGAGGAGCTGGTATTGTCATGTCTTAGTATGTTTAAGTTGATAAATGTGGCTGGTGCGTCTTTTATTTTGTCCGAGCTGCGTGGGTCTTCACTCATTCTCATCGATGGACGACCAGCTGCAAGTTCCCCAAACTTGGCTATACTGAAATACTTGTTTGGTTACTCGTGTGGCGTTGATTGGCGGCACGAAGGAATATTTGAGCACATTTAACTGGTGACTGGTGCAAATCTATTTAACTTGTAATCCGATTGTCTAATAGTAGTAATAATAGTTATAACAATGTGACCGGAATGGGTGCCTGCAATCTATGATAGTTATTCTGAGAACTGCATTTACAGTACTTATTTCTGAGGTAACTATGATTGGATTACAAGTTTTTATTATCACTTTTTATTAAACTATGGTGTACGACGGAGCTATCACAACAAAACAGTATTTTTTATTGTATTGTGCTTTTTATCACATTGACGTAACATAATCACCACGTCTTTCTTGCCGCCATTAACCACGCCAGTCTAAAACACCCAGTCTGGCACAAACTTGTTTTATGATGCTTCGGAATCATTTGTACTAACAGTCCACGGGTATACAGATCCCGGGGCTGAGCGTGCCTTGGTGCCTCCTAGTCACGACCATGTGCAATGGCCTGCAGTGTTTCTTTATCCTCAACTTCGCGTCCACCTTCAGGGTTAGGGGATGCGGCAAAAATGGATCCACTGTCGCAGTATGTTCAGACAGATTACTGTTATCGGGATAACGGTGGGGAGACGGCTCAGTCATGG
Source organism: Epirrhoe alternata (assembly GCA_963565295.1). Classification (NCBI taxonomy): domain Eukaryota; kingdom Metazoa; phylum Arthropoda; class Insecta; order Lepidoptera; family Geometridae; genus Epirrhoe; species Epirrhoe alternata. Next base: position 398,848 of record OY751381.1, on the reverse strand, counting down.
ACGGCGGAAAATTATATTGAATTAACAATCTGGTCGTTTTTATTACCTTAAACTTGGACATCGGTTTGTTTTCAAAATTCTTTTTGGCGTAGTCTTTTTGGCACTAAACCAGTTCATAATTTAACGCAATTGAGTTCGCTTCGTTTTGAACCACAGAAATATGAATGCAAAAATAACACAAAGAAAAATGCATGACTGATTCGTCTCACAAAAATTATTTAAATTATCATAAATTGCAATCCTGGGAACCGCATGATACCTACGTGTGTCTTTCATCATGTAAATAAGGCACCGAGAACCGTGTCGTCCATTCATATCAAAAAGGGTGTTTGGTCTCATCAAAATTTTGGTGTAATATCACGGAATTGAACTAAAGTCACCTACATTCGTTGAAGCTCGCAATGTACCTGTCAATGAGTGAAGACAGCACAATTAATTTTATTTACAGCCCTAGAATCGGTTCATTCATCGATATTAATGGCATGTATGTGTTTCTTTTCTCTGTGACGGTCGACGGTCGGGCCCCGGTCATCGGACTAACCGCATGACGTCACACGGTCACCACACGGTCTAACACTACAGCTGCCAACGATAAACATCAGTTTGAGCCTTTTATCCAACTATGCGGTAGTGGTCCTCACGATCTATCTCATAGTGGGATACGTTACCGTCATTATGAGGGGAGGAGTGGGGAAAAACGGCTCCACGGTAGCAGTAAGGATATTTTTGTGTTGTAACACAATAACACGATGTAACAGCTGCACAACTAACGGAGTGGCGCTAAGCTCGCACGAATGCCTCGCGAGGCAGGCTGGTCCGCTCGATGTGGCGTCTGTCCGTCTGTAGTGTTGTGCTGTGTGTCGCCTCGCTCCAACCACAAGGAAGCTATCTGCGCGTCTGTATGACTCCTTCAGAATCATATACACGCGCAATTCAATTCGCTCTAAAACAGTACATAGTCATCTTTCGCGCTAATTATCTTCCTTTTAGTTTCTGGGAGGTATAACCGCATGTTTGCACTGTCATCTTCATTAGCTTAGGCTTGCATGTTGTCTTGTGCTGTACGGCTTGTCATTGCATGCTAGTTGTAAGCTCGTTTGACCCGATAGCTGTTTTAACCCCGAAAGCTTACTTATTTCCATTTAACAAGCTTAATTTCGAAGCTTGATATAAATAACAAATCTAAATAAACTTGCAATGATAACTTTAAATAAAAAATTAAACTGCCTTTAAAAATCTTGTTTAAAATCTCGTTAAAATCACGTCAGTCTCTCCAAAGACCAAGGTACACCAATGACCTTCGCAGGGAACCAGTATCCTGTCTCCGGTGATTCCGTTCTCGCTGGTGGTGGTGCCGGCCTTCATCATCTTCCAGAAGAGCGAGTCTCATGTGTACGAGAACCATCCTGCTCTGTACATTCTCGCTTTTGGAATGGTCGCTGCTAAAGTTACCAACAGACTTGTGGTAAGTTTACTCTTAAAAAAAAAAGAATAGAGTCTCCTTATTGATTAATATCTAATTAAAAGCGTGACTCTTTTATGAGCCAGGTGATTCAAAACTGTTCCATACGATGAGTCCCTTCGGCCGTCTTAAAAATATTTGCTACAAAAAATGAGGATGTCCCAAAAAATTATGTAAGAAATGATGGTTTTCCTAAATGCAAAGTGTCAAATATCTTTAAATGTTTTGTTAAAGACTAGGAAACTCGATTCCAAACAGCACAATTTTGTGTGTGTACGCTGTCATTGTGCCTAGCACACACATGAATTAGGTTCTCGGCAATTTGATCTCTATTACATTTGTACATAGAGTTCTTTGTAATTACAGGTGGCTCACATGACAAAGAGTGAAATGGAGTACTACGATTGGTCGTTGCTCGGCCCCGCCATGCTGTTCCTGAATCAGTACTTCAACAACGCCGTGCCAGAGTACATCGTGTTATGGTTATGCACGGTAAGATCTCTTTGAAGTTATTTATTCTTGCGCTTGGCTGTGACGAGGTGCTAGTTCGATGCTCGCGGTTGGGCAAATGTTGCTATGTTAGCAGATGTGGGTCTGGGTTTGTAGTTTCTGATACTACTGCTGATTCATTAACGTGGTACATAAGCCCATGTTATTCAGGAATGATGATGGATGAGTGAATATCTACAGAATCCCAATGTATAATTTCACCTGTTATCATCACTCTCCTTTTTATGGGGGTAGAAAGGTTATAAGCAGGAGGAGCCTTAAGTTTCAGAGTCTCTTTATAATTATCATCATCTTCTTATCCATAAGGGTAGGACTAGGTAGAAGTATAGTGAAGAAGGACCTTAAATAGTGGGGTAACCCTCAAAAACCTTTACTTTTTGCTGTCACTCGTCATCTCTATATCTTTAGAAGGACCTTAAATAGTGGGGTAACCCTCAAAAACCTTTACTTTTTGCTGTCACTCGTCATCTCTATATCTTTATAACACAGACCTTAAATAGTGGGGTAACCCTCAAAAACCTTTACTTTTTGCTGTCACTCGTCATCTCTATATCTTTATAACACAACGACCTCCGTGGCGCAGTAGGTGAAGGCCCGCCTGAAACGCAAAAGACTGTGGGTTCGATCCCCGCCGCGAGACAAATGTTTGTATGATCTACAGATATCTGTCTCGGGTCTGGGTGTTTCCATGTATAATATGTATGATGTATTTACAAACAAAAAGTATATAAGTAGTATATCAGTCATGTAGTACATAACACAAGCTCTGCTCACTTTGGCGCTAGATGATGCTGTGTGAAAAGTCCAGCATCATCGGCCTGCCCTTATCCCGCTCATGCGGGGTCGGCACAACGTGTTCTCCTCTTCCACTCTCCCCTATCACTCGTCATCTCTGTAACAACTCCTTTCTTTTCCATATTCATTTTCATCACCCTTTTAGTTACATGACTTTCATCCCTCCGCATTACATGTGTGAAAAGTCTAGCATTATTATAGTCTTTTTCACGCCGGAACGTATGCAAGACACATTGAACTTGTTTCGTTTCACGTTGTGTGGCTCACAACAATTTTGAAACAAAAAAGTCAAGAAAAAAAATTAATTGATAAAACTTACAAAAAAAATATTTTTGTCTATTTCCTGTTTAATTATTTCATAAATTATCATAAACGAGCCATAAAATGTAAATAAATAAACAATAAACATTTTCTAAAAAACTCCGCCAATTAACAGTACTGAGTAAAATGGAACGTAATCTATTAGAGAGTGCAAAAATGAAAATCGAAACAATTGATGAATCGATAAGTAAAGAAATAATCGTTGGTTTAGTAATTTTGTCTATGAATGAACCTTGTAATCGATTGAGATGAATTGATAGTAGTGAAACAAAAATCGATTTTGATAATCTCGATTAAACTTTAGGACATTACTATTAGACTGATTTTGACATCATCTCGAAGTGTCTTGCATACGTTCCGGCGTGAAAAAGACTATAATTTATCTTCCTTCCTTCCAGATATGGGTATGCGGCGACCTGATCCGCTACTGCGGCCAGATCTGCCTGGAGATCTGCTCGCACCTGAAGATCCGGCTGTTCCGCATCCCCGCCCCCGCCGCGCCCGAACGGAACGGTACGCACCCGCGCCGCCAGCCGCCGCGCGCGCCGCGCCGCCTGCACTCCCAGGCCTAGCGGGCTCAGCGCACACTATATGTCCTCGTTATCTTAAAGCCGAATGATATCACAGCCAGGCTTAACTTTTGCTAAGGCTGTTTATAGCTGAACAGCTCGATTAGAGACCTTTTGGACTGAGGTAGAAGCTGATTCTAGCATCAGGAGGCAAAATCACCGCTCAAGTTGTAGTCTAAGGTGGAAGCCGACGCAGGCAGCCTTAGATAACTGCTATCACTAGGCTGGATCCAACTCGATATCTTGTTTTCTAAGCAGGACTAAAATAACATTGCCTCACGTAGCATAACCGGATCAGCAAAACCACTCAGATATAGAGCTGACACAACAGAAATTTAGCTTGTTTCATACATAATTAGGAATTTTCTTCTCTACAAAATAATTAACAATAAATCGAGGTCCCTTCAATAAATGAACCTAAAATATTTTCGTAATCTTATAGTAGATTTAAAATTGTTAGACGGTGTGTACTTGTGTGATTGTTTTGTGTATTGACGTCTTTTTCTTGGTATGTTGGTCTTTTTCACGACTGCTTGGGTTGTCCTATGTTATGTCATTGATGCCCTCGGAGCATTTTTGTTTCAATTCAACCAATCAAATCGCTTTAAAGTGACGAAATTAACCACGTCATCTTGAGACAATGCTATTGGTGTAAATGTTTTTATATTTGTTGTTTATCGACGATTATAGAAATTGATACTTAATTTTTAAATCACGGACGTCAATAAACAAACCAAAAGTCTAGTTAATTATGAATGAATGAGTTGTTGATGTTATTATGCGTATTTACGTATCATGTTTAAAGTAAAGACGTAACATAATTTATTTTAGCTATACCAATATTCGAGTAGTTAGATGGTTTTCGTACTGTTGAGATTAATAGAGGCAAATTAGATTATCAACGTGCACAAGGAAAAAGCTCCTTAATTCTTTGAAATAAAGTTCGAAATCGTTCTGGCAGTTCTGCCTGCAGTTATTTATTTACGCTGACGTTCAAAATAACAGTAAGTTGCTTATCGTTTGGGTTGGTCGCGAGTACAGGTGATGGCGATGGCTATGCATGCGCCAATACTATAACTGAAACCAAAATGAGACAGGTTATGAATCAGTTTTTGACCATAAAGCCAAGATAACTAGGAGCCCCACAGAGGAATTGACCAATCACAGTGCTCAACAGGCGACCATTGTGATTTGTCAGACAGAAATGGGCATTGTCATTGGTCAGTTCTTGCGCCGCTTAAGCTCCGACTAAATCATATTTCGCTCCCAAGAAACCAACTGTAGTTTAAAAGTAATTTTTGTTGTAGATAAGATTCCTGAAAATTGGATTTACATAGACAGTTCCGAACAGTAAGTGACGTATCAATTACTAGGTTTGGGAAACATTGACTAACAATTAGTGTAAAGCTCACAGCGCAATAGTATGTACTCCCAGGAAATTTCAACCATTACGTCGGTTGCCTATTAGTTAGTCTGGACGTCCACGGATCGGTATGGTCGCGGGTTCAAATCCCGTATGCAAATTTTTGGGAGGCATTTTAAATCTTTAATTAGTTTAAAGCCTTGATTTTTCAATTGCCAAATTAAATGTTATTTTCATATCGAATTGTATTTTTCGAAATTTAACCGCTGGACGGTATAAGGTACCTAAGTTGGGTGTAGGTTGTTGTGTTATAAATTGTACTATAGCACTGTTTTGTCTATCGCAAGTCCCATATCATTGTAGTAAGCTACGTGTTGCTAGGTGAGTTCGGCTGTAAAGTTAGCTAAGTCGTTAGTTTCAAGTGGGCTAAGAATGGGAGCATTGTGTAGGAATCAATATGGGATGGACGAAAATCTTGCACCTAGCGTAGTCTTCATTCGATCAACCTGTGTTCAATGTTTTTCTATATAAATTATCATTTATTTTGAAACAAAAGGACAGTTATAATGATTGATTAAAAATTAGTTGTGAAACGATTCATAAATCAATTAATTATTAGTTTTAATTTGCATTGAATGCGTATCTCTTGTACTAACTAATCATAATCGACTTTATCGTTCAAAACATAAGGTTCATTATGAATTCGGTGTTGGCTGCGACTAACAAACTTTTCCTTTTCGCCCTATCTCTTTGTATGTATAAAGTAGGACGCTTGCTACTCAATATATTATTATATTGCAATATGGATACGGTTCAAAATCGCTAGAGAATATCGGAACAGCTCAAACTATCGTTTTGTAGATGCAGTGCCTGTTATTTTGGCACTTTCAACTGTTCTCTGTTCGCACGTAATACATTTTGACTCGCGTTCTGCGATGGCAACAAATTGGAATGTATATGACCAATTTTCTTTTCCCCGTGCGTTAATGCGGGCACTGTTTTATGTAAATATATGTTGGATATTGTAATGGCTGCAAAGCCTTATACATACTGTTGCGTGTATTTTGTATGTCAAATATAAGCTAATGTACATTTTTAGCAATTTGTTTTATTCCATACCTAGCACTCAATTGCAACACTGTCATAGAACTATAAATATTTTAGTTAGGTATTATTAAAAGAATCAATCATGGAGTATCTGTCGTATGTTTTGTATTGATGTTGTGTTTACGAGGAGCTAGCAAGATAAGTAAGTTATGCTTGTTATGATATTCTATTTATGCTTGTATGTCGTGTTTTTAATATAACGCTAATTTTAAGTAGAACGCTTCTCTTGAGTGCTTCTTATTTCACGCTTTGATTACAAAGACAACATTTGGGCCCTTACTAATAAACTTGACATAAAGTTATGTCATGGGTCTTTCATTTTAAACTAACTTTATTCAGGAATTGGGTTCAACAAATAAATGAAAAAATATTTATGTAATGATTTTTTTGTTATGTTAACTAATGCCCGGTTTCTATATTCAACGGACAGTCGTAGGTAAGAGCTACGACTCGTTTTCACATACAAATTTTGACAGCTAACTTACCGCCGGTTTCTAGCTGTCAAACTTTTGTATGTGGAAACGAGTCGTAGCTCTTACCTACGACTGTCCGTTGAATATAGAAACCGGGGGTTAGTCCATTCGAGAGTGCATGTGCGTGCGCTCGGATGTAGCCGGGCTGCGATTGGTGGAATGTCTGTTCCCCTCGAAAATCATTAGGCAACATGGTCCTAAAAAATCAATAAAAAAAAATTTGAAGTGAAAACATAAAACTGCTTAGGAATTAAATTGATAGGTCAAACGTCTATTTACAACCTAAAAATGAAGCTCTGTCCGTTTGTGTACTTTAAAATGAAAGACCCTGTATATGACATAACTTTGTGTCAAGTTTATTAGTAAGGGCCCTAATTTTTATGTTTTTATTTTTGTAAATTGATTTTAAATTGTGCTCTTTGTAGTCCCTTGTCTGCATGATATTTTGTATTTAATGAAATTTAATATTAGTAGTGATTTACTTTCAACTTTATTTAAACAATCGTGACGTAGGCGCACGCTTTAAAGTTATTTATAGGGCTTAATTGTGTAATGAAAACGTCTAGGCAAATAAGTTTTTATTTCTCGAAAGGGCCTGAATGTAACTACAAAAAAAACATTTTATGTAGCGTTTTTATTGTTAATGTCCTAGCCATCAGAGTTACGGATTTTTTACGCACGTATAACATATATACCTAACTAACTGAATGTGTGTATAAATCATCACTAGCTTACAAATTGAAAATTGTGTTCTGTTATTATAGGAATAAAGTACAAATTCGATGAAGTATTCTTTCTTTACAGTGACGAGTGACAGTGATTCTGAGAAGTCCGAATCTGCAGACTCCGCTCCTCTAATCAACAACAATAGTATTAGCTAGATACCACAAAAAAACTAGGCAACAGTCTAGGCCACAAATAAATTTAAAAAAACTTACCAAGCATTATGCAATAAGGAACTAAAATATTTAAAAATTCAGGCATTTCAAAGCCTGGAATTGAATAAAATAAAAATTTGTGATTTTTTTAAGGGTAAACCACACTTATTAGGTATATCATTGAGAAATCGACCGGTGCTCTTATCAAAAATTTGGATTGTGACGATTAGGGTTCCGTGGCCGAGCGGTAAGGCACTCCGGCTTTAGGAGCATCGTCTGATCAATGAGGGTTCGAATCCTGTTGGAATCGAAAATTTTGATAAGACATTTCTTTTCTCAATGAAAAAACAAAATGCATTTATTCAGTACTATTTAGGTCACTTACAATAGTTTTGAAAGCTTGATGATTCTACTCTACCTGAACTTACTAGATTTATTAAAATCGTATGTTTTTGTATAAATTATTCACAAGTGCCTGCGTTGTTCCTTATGCTGTTGAAATAAAAATGTATTATCATTATTAGCATAAAAATTTGCATTAATATTTTTTTTATAAAAATTTAGCCTCAGTGCGGAAGTGTTGCATAAGTTCTTAAAACTTGTTGGTGCAAATCCTTGGATACATTGTTATGTGCTGTTTTAGTCGGTAACAGAATCAGACGCTTTGTAAATTATTTAATTAAATTTTAAATCTTATCAAAATTGTTTTAATTGTTTTTGTGGCTTAACATTCTATTAAAGAATATTGAAGTGAAATTTAAATCAAAATAATTTTACTTATCAACGAATTTATTTATTGTTGATGTCACTTATCAGCATCTATCTACTTATCACCGTATCACACCAATCGGCAGATTTATAAAGTTATATAGATTTCAGTTCGAGGTATCTATCTTTTAGAGCATTAAGAATTATCAAGTATCAAGTTTTTGACTCCATAAAATCGTTTACTGGATCATAGCTTGATTGATACGCGATTCACTTGATACGGCGGATACGGCCTTAGTGTGTGTTAAATACTATATTAAATTCAAACAACCAGACGCACTATCTACATACCTATGTACACAGTAGATAGCGCTGTACCGTACCAACAAGAGTCTTGCGCGACTATTGACAGTTATAAAATGACTCCTTGTAAATTGCTAGTGACCTAGTGTTGTGATACCATGACCTCCTGGAGTATATTGAGAGGGGAGTACGAAGACCTGGAAGCCACAGGTAAGACTTTATAATGTGCATTTTAATTTGGTTTGATAGCTCGTAAGTTATCGCTGTCTTTGTTATTGAAACCTGTAGGAAAGGGACAGCAATAGTTGACAAATTAAGTTTACGAATGCATAGATAAGTTACCTACGCGTCGTAGTTATCAGTTTGTTTTTATGGTGTGGCGTGCAGATAGGTGGGTCTGTCTGGACTTTCATGGCGGTCATGAATTAATTTTACAGATTACCTAGATAGCTGGCTACTTTGCAGAATTAGGGCAACATAGAAACAAAATATTTTTATTAATTATGTACAGAACAGAGTTGTTTGATGACTATACAAGACTATATATTTTACGATGTTTGTAAATACACCCTGCTTAAAACTTAGTTCTTTGTAGAATCATCACCAAGACCGATTCTTGGTTCTGCTCTGGTGCGGAGAACATGCCACTGGTGGCACTTTACCTCGGGGCACGTGCGCAAGGCCTGGCTGCGAAGCGTGGACCCTTGGAAGGCTCAGCGACTATTGGGTGAGTCTTTTTTCTATTTTTTTTTAAAATGGACACATGTTTGGACAGTAATGTGGCTTGTACCTACACGAGGGCAGGACAGTGAGGGAAGAAGCTAACATCGAGCTGCCTGATATAGCATGCTGTTTGCTGCTTCCCTATTGGTGCTGCTCTCGAGTACAAGCCACCTATGATAGATAAGACTGCTTGAATACACTAGAACCCGGTAGCACACCGGTACCGTGCGTGATTTAAACACAAGTAAGCAAGCATACTTTTATTCAAAAAAATTGTAGATAATTTAGTCGCTAGTTGAATCGTATCATCAGAACGAATGGCATGTATGGATGTCTACTACGGAATGCTTGGCAAAGGCCCAGCAGTGGGCGGACACGGGTGAATATGATGATGATGATGAGTAGGTATCGTCGCAAACAAAGCCCACCTGGAGTGTACCTTATTATTAATTCCGCTTTGAAATAGGCCATGTCATGTCAGAATTAACCATCATCCGACGGTCATTAATCAACTGACGAGGCCTTTTCAACGAATAAGTCGTAGCGAGGAGTAGCACCTTTAGTAGGTTCCAAGACAAATAGGTGGCATGCCTTTAATTAGATGCCTAGTTTAAAATACTTGTTGGATTCAATAGTACAACTAAATAAGATAATTATGAATTCTATGATGAAGAGTGTACCTACACTACACTTTATCATTGCTTATAATGGTTTACCTACTATGAGCTGTGCTATGAGTATGACATACCTACTAGGTACATAATATTAAGAGCAAGTACTTACTACCTTGCCTTAATTATTGCCTCACAAAGTCATTATCTATTACGCAATAATTATGATTTTTGTAGGTCAAGTTTTAGGACTCCGTTACTAAAACTTAATACAGACCGAGAAAGTTGAAGCTAGGTATATTGTTTCCCCTAAAGGGGCGTCGCGGCCGCGCCGAGCCTCTGTTGATAAACCTGAAAGCTTTTAACACTTTACCGGTCAGTAGCGAAAAACCAATTCGCACGAAACCAGCTTGTTTGCGTGCGTATTGCTTTTTCATTATTCGTGAAATTATTTTTTTATCCGACTTACAAAATATTGTGAACCGATTTTGCAAATTTTGATTTTGTCTAAAAGGGTAGTAGATACCTACAGGTACCTAGTCCTTTAGTAGGTACCTACTCTCAAAGTGGTGCCATTGAGTGTGCTTTTCACGAAACGTTAGGTAAGGTCAGTACCTAATCTAACTGAAGAAATGAAGAAAATAAACACATTGCAGCGCCATATAAATAAATAATGCTGGACTTTCCACACAGCATCATCTGGCCCCAAACTAAGCAAAGCTTGTAGGTACTATGGGAACTAGATAACTGATATATCTACTACTTCCATACTTTTTGTTTGAAAATACAAACATATTATACAAAGAAACACCCAGACCGGAAATAAATATTGCAGATCATACAAAAATTTCTCCCGCGGCGGGGATCGAACCAGCAATCTGCGTCCCAAGCGGGCTTTCACCCACTGCGCCACAGAGGTCGTCAAGTTAGACGATATACGAATTAATCTGCGTTATGCATCGTAATAATCAGTGAAATGCATTGTTGCCTAAACTATGTCGGTGGTTAGTGGTTGCATCGTGTCGTGTTCAATGAGGAATTGTTGCCAACGCGCTATAAATGTGGCTGCGCTCAGGGCGATTATAGCATTACTACAAGACCACTAATTTCATAGATTATCATGCTAGGTACTACTATATAATAATATGCACGCGGATTTTCCCACAATGCCCTTTGCAATTAAATCTCACTTTTTTTATGAATTTGTCAATTATGAAAGAGATTCCACATAAATCAAATCAAATCAATAATTTATTTTCAGAATACAGGTAGGCACCTACTTTATTCTGATGAGACATAATATGTCAAGATCTTTAGTATGTATGATGGGGCTATGTATTCATCGTGCATGCAGGCGTACAAATGATAAATTCAGTCAATACCTATTCACTTAGCCGTTTAAACTATCGGAAGACTAATAGGCACATAAGTTAACATAATGTTGCCTGATATAAAATGATTTTATTTATTTTTATTATAAGTGGTCAATAGAAGATGTGAAGCTTTTTTTTTTTAGATTTTCTTACCTTTAACATGTTTACCGATTTCAACCAGTGATGTAGGTATAATACAGGATACTTAACCATGACATAGAAACAGCCATTAAAAAGTAACAACTTAATGACTTTTTTATTCAGTGGAATCCAACTACTAAGTAAATAATTATTTAGGTAGGGCCGCTCGCTTGTAATTAAAATTTCAACTTTTATTTACCACTCACGATAGTGGTTTATAATGAAAATAAATTTTGGTACTTAAATGACTCATGAAAGGAAAACTTGTAGCGTGATTTTAGGTGCTGTGGTCTTTTGACATGACAACTGGCTTATTTTTTTATTGAAGCTATTAAAAAAAATACCAAGGTTTATTTAATGCATAGTTAGATAGATAGATAGAAGCTTTATTTGCCAACACATAGACACAGGTACATTACACATACAGAGAACAGGTACAAAAAAGAAAAATACAAAAGTAGGTATGAGGTAAGTAGGTGACAGAGCTATGAAGTTAGGAACCTCTGTGCCTATCCCTACTCACCTACATGCAATCTACAAGCAATACACAAAACAAGAAAAGACCTAAACAGCAAAACGAAATAATATTAAGTACAAAAAAAAAAAAAAAAAAAAAGAGTTATCAGTAGGTTACAACATTCGTTGTTTTATTAGATGACCAGATGCATCCAGTTAGAGAGTGTAGCTGTTGTTTACTAGCGCGGTTACAACACCAATTACGCTAATTACAAAATTATCAATGTCTTGTTACTCTGCATCCGATCCTAGAGGATCCAGATAAAGCTACATGTGCTGTCAAATAGGCTGCAGGTTTTAGGAGTGAGTAGTTGGCAGGTTCTTTCTCACACAGCTCGCTGTTCTTGATAATAAAGACAGCTTAGCCCTTAATAGGAAGGTGCTTTCTCGCAATGTGCTGCTGAATCTTTTCATTGTAATTAGAGTGGCAAAAAAGGCCTTCCTACAAAGTCTTGCTAAATTGACAGGAGCAATCAGGCAAGTGACATAGTACCAAATAAAGAACAGCATAATTATTTGATATTAAGAATCATGTGATACGTGAACGTGTTAATAATTTAATAATTACACTCGAACTGCCGCGATACAGGCCTAGCCTAGTGCGGGGTTCGATGTAAATTATTTATAATAATTGTAATTTTATGTATTAAGTTTTATGAATAAATTGAATTGAAATTGAATTGAATTGTTACTTAGACTCTCATATTATTATAAAGATCTGAGAGAATGTCTACCGCGCCTCGGGGATACAGTCGTGACCCTGTTTGTTTGTTTTGTTTTTTGTCATATTATTATAGTTGCTTTTCGATTGTTATCTTTTTTTTTAATAATTTTAACGGAACTCAAGACAGCTTTACCTATAAAAACAATCGAGTAAAATGTAAAAGTACGGATGGCATTTAGAAGCATAATAAAAATGTAGGTACAATGAAAGCGCCCTCTGCTGACATTTACACTGGATCATACCTACGCGAAACGGGAAACAATTTAACGGGGAAAATTCAGTAAAAATATAAGCAAATAGGTCAGCTTAAGTAAAATAAAAAACTAACTTAGTCTGGCATAGTGTGGGCATAGGCATAGGTAGCAGAAACAATTAAAATACAGAAAGCAGATCAGATTCAACCAGATCATCCACACCAGGTTGAATATAAAAGTGATTAATTTAAAAACACTACTATTTCTACTACAAACACAGGCCTTACCAATAAATGTGTCATAAGTGTTACACAACTAAGTAGTTTCTATTGGTAAGACTGTATTCTACGAGTAGGTTAGGTTAGGTAGTATTATTTACCTGGGGTAACCTACTTCACAAGAGAGCTTATAAACAGCCCAACCGAGCAGACTAAAAGGGCTTAAAAATCTATAACGTTTAAGTATTTCGGGTTCAATTTGACGCCGATGTTAGCCAAGACTTCCGGTGGACACGCGAATGGTGACCATGATTTGGACAATCGTGGCTAAGCGTGAGAAGGCACGCGACGTTCAGTGCGTGCTACATGAATTTAATTTAGGAAATGTATGGGCTGTCAAAACCTGCGTCTGGCTATTATAGTCTGATTTAAGTTTACTTAGTTTGTAAATAAGTACCTATAATGTAGCGTAACCAATGATCTCTGTTGTGGTTGTGATCGAAGACTGTAACATAAAATTTTTCTTTCCGGCCCATCGTCTGTTCAAAAATCTTAATTTTTAAATCTTTATGAGTTCTACAGAAACATCAACAGCGGATTCTAGTATCTTTTCTTATAATCAAAGCTCTCCATAGCTGGAATAGAATTATAAATTTGACCGAATCTTAGTTATCAAGTTGAAAAAAGACTTTCGCTATAAAGATTTCCCTAAGGAATAGAATTATGTTATAACTTTTAAAGTAATCAAATAATAACGAAAGTCTCATATTAACAAAAGTATAATCCTACTTACAGACATGGGCGAATCCAGGATTTTTTTCTGGCGGGGGCACAAGAAACAAAAACTGACAAAAATTTCACAATTTATTAATTTTTCGTAGTTAGTAGGTACACAAAAATATCGTCTGAGGGGGGGGGCACGTGCCCCCGTGCCCCCCCCCCCTGGATCTTACTGGTATATATAAGCAGCTTTTTTACATCTCACAGAGTATATCAGTCGTGCGTGTAGTAGGTACCCATAACATACTCTACTTACTTTGGGCCTAGATGATGCTGTGTGAAAAGTTCAGCATTATTAATTTATTATTCTGTGTTTACCTAGTTAAACGGAGTTCTAAAAATAACTAATCTCAAATAATCTCATCCTAAGCGGCTCGACATTTTCTTTGGCATTTCTTGGCATTACGAGAACCATAATTATCAGGCGTAGGGTGACATCTTATTGTGCTTTTTCTCAACAAATAATTTAAGATGAAGGGTGTCCTTCGTAGCCTCTGGAGGAGACAGGGTAGCATTGTTTACGCCTTTATCGCGCCCAGATAGGAACTTTGAAAAGTATTTGTACAGGTACCTAGGTAGTTTATTTGATAAAAAATACTTACAAAAATTTGTGATATTGCCGCAATATGTTTTTGATGAATAAATATGCATTTCCTAATTTACTTTTACAACTTGGAATAAACGCGATTAGAAGCTTAGAGTATATTATGCAGACTTTTTTTGTTATTTTATATGATTATTATAGACAGATCCTCATTTATTAGTTCACCAACGTAGATTACACCTTAACATAAAATATGGAAACATCACAACAATAGTTTCTGAGTGTCTCTACACCTCTACACTTACAGATACTCATTCTTTTAAGATACTAGGTACAGTAGGTACCGCCTGAGATTCCTTACTCAAGACCTTCCCCGCTTTTTAAAATACTTACCTACTGGTTTCGTCATGATGTCTTCGTTGAAACTTAGTCAATACAGCCCTATGGTTAATTTAAGATTAGTCAATTCATGAAATTTAAACCGGACCGTGACTCAATTCGAGTTTGAAACACAACAAAACTTTATTTACCTAGTCGTTTAATATTATCGCATGATATTTCGCTGTGAACAAACAGTTTGGACAATCTGAAATCGTATTGCAGATTTCGGAAATGGTATCTAGCTGTTATTTAAACGGGTGTCAGTAATGCCCAATATCACTAGTTCGTGCGTTATTTGTTATTAGTATGTATATTAATAATACAATCTAGATACTTTCTTTTAAACAGGTAGCTTTTTTTTTAAGTATGTTTCCTGCAGAGATATATTAAAACTCAAAAATTATACCTACACCTACTTGATAAGATACTTAATAAAGTCAGATTTTTGTTTTACAGAACTACATTATTTATTTCATCTACTTTATACTATCTGAGCGAGGTGACGTCAGGATAAATTAATAAGTAAAATATTCAAGTAAATAATGAAAACTTTCCGACTGGTTCGTTGTCATTGCGTAAAAAGCCATTTTCAAATGCTTACATTTGATTACGAGATTGTGATTCCACACGCCCAGCTAATTAATATGAATGTGAAATATTCATGATTTCAGAGAACCACTGACCGCCTCTACTTTAATTACCGAGCTTGTTCAGTCTACATTTATTCAAGACCACAATTATTACTTAAAGCACATAACAAAAATATCTGTACATTTACACATTTAAGTGTGACTTCTTTTTTATTCATTGCTGTATTGTTTTTTTTCTGTGTATTGTGTATGTGTGCTTATGCAGTAAATAAATGAATGTCTATGTCTATGTCTATGTCTACATTTTATTTATGCTTTTTTAGCTTTTAGGTACGTGTTCAGAGTGAAAGTCCCAAACATCATCATTAGGGAAAGACATGAAATATGAGGTTTCGATTACAGGTGCCTGGTGCATAGGTAGGAGGTGTTGTCCTAAATATTTATTTATTCATCAAAAAATCAAAACACCTTAACAGCAAGCGATAGCGATGTTTTAACACAATTTAACACAATAAAACTCAGATCATAATGTACCTAACCTAGGATAGATAAATCAAACTACACATTATAAAAGACCAATTGGTTACGAGAACTCAAAATTCTCTAGAAACACCTGCGCCATAGCCATGAGTTTCGGCAGGTTGTGAGAAAAAACATCCACATTGTAAGTAGGTACAAGGGGGTACAAGTAAAGTAAGTACAAGATCATTTTCATCATCACCGATCCCTCTCGCATACCATTTACCAAAGCGTCAACGTGTAATGGAAAGCTTTGCCCACTTGTGGTTTAACTAAGGTTAAAATGCGTTCATGAAAACGTTTTTACTTTTTCGTATTATTCTAGCATAGTTTATGTGGCTTGGCATTTTTGAAGCCAAGTCTACCAATAACCATTACCCGTGTGAGGCAGGGCGCGGAAGTGCGGCTACCAGCCCGCGCCCACTTCCGCCCAGCGCCACGCCGCCCTTCAGCAAACGACGTCGTCACGTCACTCATCCACCGGCCTTATTGCTGACTTTGCTAGAAAATGGAAGCTTTATTGATGTGAAGACCACCTACACGGTTATCGTTGACGTTTCAGCCGAAGAAAAATGGTCTATCTTAATCTTATAGGGCCTATCTAAGTCTTAATTTACTATCATTTAACTATGGTATGATTTTACCACAAAGAAAAGATCGAAACCTCTTCTGTTTGTACGGCGTCCCGGTTCAGGGTACTTTGAACCTGGCCTTTTTCCTATTATTATTCATTTATTTATCACCCTCATTTTAGAATAAAATAATACAGAATCAAAGAAGACATGCACTGAAATCACACAATAGCGTAGTGATTACTTTACGTATCAACGAAGCAATTATTCTCGATAATCGCCTACAACAAATTACCCTAACTACGTCGTCTAAATTAAATTAAATTTATTTAAATGGTTCAAGACTACGCCATTAAACATTAAATTTCTGTTAATCGAACGCCAATGATTTATTTATAAGCTGGCGTGTTTTTACAGCTTGGAGAAAATCATGGTTGAAGTCTACGCGTGAATTAACGAGCTGTTTTTTTGAAGTTTTTGGTTATTGATTGAGCTTCATGTCAGCTTCATCACACCACACGACACACCCCGCTGTATTCAGGCTTGCAATCTATGAGTTGTCTCTGATGCTGTATACTTAAATCATTGTCTAGTCTAAATTATGTAAGGGGCTAAGTAGCAAAGGCAATCTGTATCTACATCGCAAGTCAAATAATGTAATATCATATAATCTAATTTTTCAACTAAAATAAAATTTTCAACTTAAAAGTCAACTTTTTAAGTCCCTCAATCCGGCTTAACTTAATTAAAACTTCGTTAATTTGCGTCGCCTATGCTATTTGGCGAGAGCAGAATAAAGTACGACTAGCATCTATACAGACAATAAGTAGATTTTTCCAGTGATAAACCATGAACCATATTTTGCTTTAGTTTTTAACTCCGTTTAAATTATAATTTATTTAATTGTGTAATTAAAAGCACAAGTGTTATTTTTTAGGTACTTAGTTATTAATATGAAGAACTCCGACGGAACTCAGTTCCTATACATAGATTTCTGTGACTACCTAAAACTTTCATAAATTGAGATGGGTTTTCGCGAAAGTGAACAAAACGAGCATTATCAAGGCAAAACAGTGACGGCGTTAATACTCGTACTCTACAAATGCGGCAAATCTGACATTTCCCCGAAACATTTTATTACTCCGATACTGTTTCAGTCCGTCGAGTGATAAATGGACAAAAACGACCTTGTGTGATATGTCCACTTTGCAATTTTTTAATGATTTCTCCATTCCAAAAAAAAAAAAAACATTTCTTCGTAGAGGTCTACGTAGCTCTACGGCGCGTAGCAGCAAAAGGACCTAGGTATTCATATTACTCATAATCATATTCAGTCGTTTGGAATATCATACGAGTGTGTAGGTGTTAAAGTGTGTGTATAGGTCTAAGCTTTTGTGTGAAGATGGAGGCTCTGGACGGTCGCCAATGCTTACTCTGCCGTATTAGAGAGGCTGTGAGAATTCGCAAAGGGCATACTGAGAAATACCTCTTGTATAGCGACCTTCTTTGTAGTGTCTGTACTGTGGGACATTTATTACACTGAGAATTGTTGATGCAGTTAAATAGTTTAGTTTACCAACACATTCGAAGATACCTCCAGATCTTGTACACATAAAGTCACATGTTTCTAAAGTGCATGTGACCTGTCCAAATATCCCACTCAAAGCTGAAAATTTGTGAGTTTGTTAAGATGTTTGTATGTTTGTGTTTCAATCACGCCTAAACCAGGGAACCGATTTGGATGAAACTTGAAATAGGCGTAGATAGTGACCTGGAATAGCATATAGGCTATTCAAAATGTTGGTACCAAGCGAGCGAAGCCGCGTGCAGAAACTAGTCTTTATACAAAACGTTGGCAAATATTTAATAATTACAATGAGAAAACGATTCATTTCCGCTCATTAAATAATAAAAATAACTATGTAGCTACGGTCAAGATCATTTAACCATGATCTAAATAGGTAGGTAGGTAATAACTTTAATACGAAAACCTTCATAAAGTTTAATACTAAGTAAGCACCTAATAGTAAGCACTATTAGGTAAGTTGGTATGTAATTTACCTAAAGTTTGCACAAATTAACCAAGTTTAGAGCGGAGTTCGTCCTGCAACTCACATCGTATCGTGTACGTCATTATTCGATTGCTATCGATTAGTTTAAAGTGGGCTCGTCCTTGAAACGTGGCTATTGCTGTTCGATTGACTGTGAACTGTCACAGTCGCGGCCGGCTGCGTCGCCAGGGTGCATGCGGGGTCAAGGAACTACCACAACCTTCGGTATTTGTAGGTATAACAATAACTTGAATGAAATGATTGTGATGTAAACAAAATTTTGATAGGCGCTATACCGCAAAGATTTTTCTTACTTTCGCATGATCTTTCAGGCATATTAAAAGCAATCGCAGAAAACACAATTTATCAAGTACTAGCTGTGTTACCCGCGTTCCCTCGGGAAAACTTCACTTTCCCGGGATAAAATATAGCCTATGTTCATCAGGGATAACGCAGGATTCTAATGGAGAAATAATTTTTCAAATCGGTCCAGTAGTTTTGGAGCCTATTCAATTCAAACAAACAAATCTTTCATTTTTATAATATCAGTATAGATTACAATACATTTAAAAACCGCCATTTATCCAGCCCCCCCAGCCACGCATACATCCCTGCACATAATTACTGTTTAATAGCCGACGCCACAGAAGTAATGAGTGGTTACACTTTGATGAACGAACTCTAGTTAATTATCTCTACAATTAACATGAGTGTTCAATGTGTCAATCATCAATCAACAAACTAGTGAATGCCAATACAGGTGGTCGCACGACTCATCAGCGCCGAACGCGCCGAACTCTCAATGCAATAGAGAAAATGCTGAGACGTCAGAAGCTAGCCGCATTTTCTGACGTCATCAGTATTTTTTGTATAGAAAATTTACTGCGGCGCGTACGGCGCGGACAAGTGTGCGATCAGAACCCTGTCGCCAAGCCAATACGTAACTGGATGTCACCTACAATGGAAGCTATATCTCACCAAAAACTGACTCGCTGTGGGCAGAGCCAACTGAGCCGCGTGCGAGGAGCGCTAGCACCTAGGAAATAAAATAGTTTTTTAAACTGCTCTTCACATGAAATGACACACAAAAACCAATTAACCCAGTGAGCTTCATACACGGTATTTCATAACAAAGAGAGATATTGTCTATTCACCACCCCTTAATCGATATTAATAATCAATCATTGCTTAGACTTAAACTCGTTCATTACACCCAGCCAAGCTCTTAATTACAGTAGTTATCTATAGAATATACGAGTAAACTTTTAGTAAATAAAGGAGAACACAGTAGTTATGTTAAAAAATGTTTAAATATATTTTACAGCGGTCACTTAATTTTATGACTGCTTTGAACATCGCTTTATGTCTACAATCTATCACGAACGAGAAAAAGTACTTCGCTCTAATATTTCTCATATCTACCATAGAATAAGAGCAGTCATTCATAGCCATCAATTTTAGTTTAAAACCAGTTTGTTGTTTACACAAATGAAAGGGTCCACAACGTGTGCTCTGCATATTCCACGAAACGTGCGCTAAAACACAGCCGATTCAGTTTATGGAACTGGGTCATTGTTTTGGGCTAAAAATGTTTTTTTGACTAATGGCCCGCACTCGTGTTGGACTTTTGATTTAGTTTCAACAAGCGATTAATGTACATTAACACGTTATTTTGTGATCAGATGTAAAAATATAAGCAGGTAGGTACCTCTAACTATACAAGTAACTAGAACTTTCACAGTTTGTAACGCTTAGAGTCGTGATCCTGTTTCTTCTTTCTTTTCGCTTCGATCTTTGTAATGCATTGCGCCGAGTTTTGACATTTTATTTGTCAGATTGTAACTCTATAGTATCCTAGGCAATGATGTTGTATTGTATACTATAAGTAACTGTAAGTAGTATCCCATTTCTCTGATCCTAGGTCAATGTTATAATGGAACCAATGTCAAATATCGTATCTTACTAGTACAAGTGCTACAAGTAAGAAGGTAAACCATATCAACATAGCTCCTGTGTTGTCATTCAAACCACGTTGATTGAGCATTCAAGCATCATAAAACCATGAAATAACTTTATTTCGGGCCAGTGTGTCCTAGATTCCTATAAATAAATATCGAAACAATACGCTACTCAGTGACAACAAAAACAATAATTCTTTACAAATTGAAATACGAATGTTTTCAACAAATTACGTGAAAGTATTTTTGATTATTTTTCACGTTGCGAAATTGGAGGGTTTCGTATAGGAAGCACAGAAAATGATGTCTATATTTTTTATAATTAAAATTTAATTATTTTTATAATTATTATTATTTTAGCGTGTCGTTTTATTATATCAACAGAAAGACCAAAAGCCTTTCTATTCTTAGTAGCAAAATGATACTGAACTTTAAAGTAACAATGAATCCAATTACTTATTTATTAACTACATAAAGCTTATTTTTGTTCCAAACAAAGTTATTAATTAATTACAAGTATTGAATTTACTTAATATGTCCTCACAGCTTAAATAGAATCAATCGATAAGACAATTTTAATGAAAATATGGTATTTAAAGTTGAATAGGTAAATAATATAAGTATAATGTTTTAATTTAGTATAATGAAGATATAAAATCGGCATCAAAGCTCAGCCATCGGTTCATAAAAATAGCTGTTTGACATACGAGTCGTAAACTCGACCCACTAACCGACACCGACCCGACATGTTCCGGCGAACTGGGTCTTTGTCGTTTCCAGTCTTGATCCACGGCAAACATCCGCACAAATTCACAGTTCTTTTCTCGTAATGATTGTAGATGAGCTCTAGAACATACCCTGAACATTAATTGAAATAAGTATCTTACATTTTGTATAGGTACATTGTGCCTTGATGAATCTACTATCCTCGGAGATAGGTACAGTCGAGAGCATGTTTTATTAA
Source organism: Epirrhoe alternata (assembly GCA_963565295.1). NCBI lineage: Eukaryota > Metazoa > Arthropoda > Insecta > Lepidoptera > Geometridae > Epirrhoe > Epirrhoe alternata. Next base: position 377,500 of record OY751381.1, on the reverse strand, counting down.
CAGAAATTAAATTGGAGATGGACGGAAACTTGACGTCACTCACTCACATCACATCGATTAGAAAACACGCGAATTATACATATTATGGGTGGTTTGAAAAATAAACAGTTAGAGGGGATTCAAAGGCATCTTTACATTTAATTGAAATTGCCCTTGAACGTACCTATAACAAAAAAAATACTCCTCGCAGGGTTAGTAATAAATTGTAATTATTGAAACAAAGCAAGTTCCCGCAGACTTCGTGGAACCATTTGTTAACACTTCTACCGAGAAATGGCAAAACAACTTGGAATGTGAATGGGACTTATTTTAAACTTAAACATCATGAAGTTCCACCCTTAACTTTCCGAAAGTGTTTCCGAAATGTTCTTAAGTTTTGAATACTTAGTAAGGATTTACAGACAGATTAAGTATTCCAGCATTAATATAACCCCAGGTATAAATTGTTGTACCTACCTATGTTTAGAGTAGTTACAAACTCGACATAATATCTGCATTCCGAACAAATCTTCGTGGTTTTTGCTTTGCTCTTTATTAATGTTATTTAAGTAAAGTTTAAATAACTAAATAAAAAAATAAAAAACAGTTTTAGATATTTTTTCAAGTAAAAAGACTGTTTTTAATAGCCTTTCAACTTTGCTAGAAATCAATAAACATCTGCAAGAAGAAAGAGCAATGAGAGATCTCAAATAAGTAGTGGGAATAAAATATCCAACGAATACGAACGAGTTTAGTCAACCTAATTAATTCAGCAGCAGTAGGTATGTTTTGAACAGAAAAATCTACGCATACGAGTATCGCAAGACAATTTCACTGAGGCAGGGCGGGTGGAAGAAAGCTCCGAGCTTCAGTGCCGGTCGGCGAGACGCGGCGCCCGCACGCCCGCCCAGCCGCCCGCCCAAACACGACTCGACATATCAAACAAATATCAAACTTCACTTTTGTTCTTTTGTATCAAAGTGTCTGTGTTCACGTTTTTAGATTAGACCCCTTTGGTGAGCTTTATGAATTAGTTACAACTTTTTTATAGACTGCAATGAAAGTTTTGTGCTTGTTTTTATAGTGTACCTACAACAGAACATTGTCCTATCAACTGCTATTTGATAAACAAAATTGATGTACTTAAGTAGAAAGTTAATATACTAAGTTAAAACAAAGTCATAGGCTAGGAAAACTACCACGTGACCAAAGCCCTGGACAGGCAGGTAATTTCTTTTTTTTTTAATTTATTTTGAAAAATTTCATTGTCTTACAGTAAAGACACCAAGGCGACAATGGAATTACATACAAACATAGATCACAAACAACATAAATTACAAACAATACAAATACTTTGTAGCAGTGACTGAATTTCGCCAATATAGTATTAAAGATATCCATATTTTATTGAGATATATATATATATATCATAATGAGATTTATTACATCTGTATGCTATTGACACACATCTTTAACCTCACTTGCTGATTTACGACCTTAAAAGAGCCCTTACGCTGTGTACCACAAACTTTCACTTAATCTTATAAGATTATGTTAATTTATGTAATGTATGATGAGCCTAGATTTGGCTTATAATTTTAAATGAACAACATTAAAGATTGTCGCTTTACCCAAGTTCTGAAGCGCACTGTTGTCTCGCTTTTTCCTTTAGAGAAGCCTAAAGAAACAGCATCACACTGTATCCACAGTTGAACATAGTCTCAAAGACCTCAAACAAGACTTGTGCCTGACTGCCTAGCTAAGCCTTAAACCCCTCGCAGACTGCAGACTTTCTATCGGCCGATAGTTGAGACGAAACATACTTCGGCTCGTAATAAGTATGGAGAAGTAAGCCGAAGTATATTCCGTCTCAAGTATCGGCCGATAGAAAGTCTGCAGTCTGCGAGGGGTCTTAGTCTAGCCGCTGATCTGTGAGCAGCATACAACTCAGACAATTAGCGAGAGTGTCGCGTGTAATCAAGCGAGCCAAAGAGATAATAATACAATTCTCTGTACTCAAAGGGACTCGAAATTTCAAAGGGACTTTTCTACATCAGAGTTTTTTTTTCTAAATTATCTTATGCATCTTTCGCGAGACAGTTTATCTTAACGCAGTTCAATGTTCTTAAGTCTTCTGCAGATAAAATATTAATTAAGTATATTAAACAAAATTTTTAACCCATTATTAATACATAAATACCTATAGATTAAATTGCCAAGAGGATCACCAGACAATATAATTATCATTTCATTTAACTTTTTATGAAGTTATTTGAGCTTTAATTCTTCTTCTATTCGAGTTCGCTCTATGTAATACATACCTATTTAATTGGTAGGTATGTTAGTGATCATCAAAGTAAGATAAATAGAAACTTATCATTCAATTCAAATTCAATTCATAATTCAATTTATTCATAAAACTTACATAAATAATACAATTATTATAAATAATTTACCACTAACTCCGCACTAGGCTAAGCCTATATCGCGGCAGTTCGAGTAATTTTTCTAACAATATAACTAAATACCTATATAAAATAAATACCTTATAAAAGTACCTTATAAAGTACTATGTTACTATAACTTTTTAGTAAAGCTACGAGTAGGTTTTCATATCCGGTCAGGTGTATGGCACACAGGCTGACGAGACCAGATATTATTCATTTGTTTTATATGATTTTTAAAGTGTCTGTTAAACTATTTATTTTCAAAATCACAACACACAGTAAATACTTGAGCCGAACATTCAAGACGTGTCTGTTCACGATTATTGATAATGATTGATGAATTTGTTCTGACTAGCCCTCCCCCCCCCCCCCCTTTTTTTTTGATAATGATGACCCACCTAACAACGACGAAACTTTGTAACTTTTTTCATGCGCACGCATTTGAATAGTACTTTTGGTATTCAAAGAATGGAAGAAAGAATAGAAGGGACAAAAAAAAGCTGCCCCGGTCCGACCCCAGCGGTCCCGGGTCAATAAAAGCCAGTACATTCCCTGCACAAATCGCGCTGGATCAGACTGCAATCTAAATTGTTTGTCAACTCCAATTAATGGTTATTGGGTCGCCTTAATTAACGTCCATTGCGGAAATGCTTTGCGGACTTCATCTCCGAGCTTCCTCTCGGATTTTAATAGACTTTTTATTTTCTCTTTTAAACTCGTACTAGCAATGAAAATTATATGAACTTACAGACTTGAACATTACTTTAAAACTAGAACTCGTAAGTCAGTTCGTTTGTAGCGCGTCATTTGCGGAATTCGTCATTGAATGGATCTCTCGAAGTCGTCTGTGATCACAAGTACCCGAGACCGAGAACATTCGATTGAGTGTTGGATGTCAAACAGATCAATACCAATTCGACACTGTTCGTTTAACTACAGTTTCCGGCAATTGCGATGGCATTTAAAGGCGGTCGCACGACCCATTCGCGCCGAACTGTCAAATCAATAGAGGAAATGCTGGGATGTCAGAAGCTAGCCGCATTTTCTGACGTCATCAGTATCAGTATTTTTCCTATAGAAAAATTACTGTGGCAAGTACAGGACATATGTGCGATTAGCTTAAATCTCCTGTGGGTGGTATGAGTAATAAGTGTATCTCTGTGTTAAGATTTTTGTAATTACTATGTTTTTGTTTCAATCGTGTAACCAGTAGACTGTGAAACTTTGAATAGATATAGTCCTTGTGAGTGCTCTAAATATTCACAAATTGTGTAGGAACATCAAGCTGTGGTTTATGCTGATGATTGTCGCGAACGTTATTCATTCACTCTGCGGTTCACCTCTGAAACCGTTATGTCCATTCTCTCTCTCATCATGTCATTTTGTCATTCTGTTGTTCTTCTTGTTGTGTATTGTGTGTGCGTGACTTCAACCGTGAACTGGTTCCTACTAATTTCTGGGTAAAATGTTGAACACAAACTGTGATGAATAAAATGTAATCACATCACTACATAGCAAAACTAATCACAAATACTAAAAATCGTTTAAATTATGCCTTGCGTAAGAAAAAGTTTATGAATATTGCATACCGTGATAAAACAATGTATTGGGAAATGTTGCTAGTGCTAAGTTTCCGGCAGAATTCCACGCGATACCCGCCTCGTTTCCGAAGATATCTTATTTACTAACCCAATCAACATTCCTGATGGAAATATTACAAAGGATTTTTTGTCGGAAGCTAGAAATCCTTTGTTTTTGTTATGGATTTCGGGATTTCTCATTTTACGGCAGCGTGATTTTGTATCATAAAAACTTTTTGTTGATGAACAAAAGTTTCAATTTATATATTTCAATTTATATTAGAAAATCCATTAGTCGGGAAAAATAACGTTTTGCATAAATAAATAACACTCAACCGATACTTAGGTTGTGTTTAGGTATTTAGAAAATCCTGACAACTCCGTCTGTGTAACGTGGGGATCAAATACTACGAAGTACCAAGGATCTGGGACAAATATCTGCAGATCATGCAAACATTAATCCCACCGCATAAACCGTATGTTGGAAGTACTTGCAAAGTCGCTTGCAAGTTCGAAAATCTATAAACTATAAATTGCTACGCAGCCGCTACGCAAGTGCTACGAATCGTAGCCCTTCCGTATCGTAGTGAATAATATATTTTGGGGTCGGGGATCGGAATGTCACTCAAAACACTTTAGTCTTTGTTATTCCAAGATTTACGGATCTTCACCATCGTATACATTAATTCAAATTATTTCTAGCTCAGAATATAATATAATGTAGGTATTCCACGAATTTTTATTTTTTATTACAGGGTAAAGATTGAGTCAAGATTGAGTTTTATGAACTCCAGATGAGGAAAATTTCATTAACATGATTCTGAGAAAGACACGTTTACCAATATAGCAGGTTGCGATTGTATCTCATTCCAGGAATACATTCAAAGACTCAGCTCATGGAATCACTCAAGTGTTTCTTTATAAAAATATTGTACTCTAAAAAAATTGTGTCCTGTCTGGCTCATTTCAGGACTCTGTGTCGTGGGTATCAGCCACTACGCTAGACCACCTCGATTTCTTTAGTTTTGTCTTTAGTTCATGCAAACATTGTTCCCGTCGAACTCTGATCTCATTAAAACATCAATTACGTTTTCTGCACCAGATATTCTCAGGATAGCAATCGTTAATTAGTGAGTTCGGTGATACGGTTGCAACTGAATTTAATAAACCCGGCTTTATATACAAATTCCTAAAGAAACTGATCCTATAAAAAGTAGAGTCGAAACTTTTAATGCTACTATATAGTTGCTTTATTTTGTCACTGATTTTACTGCTTACTGTGTGTGCTTTTGGTGACAGCGAATTATTAAAATCGATTCAGTAGCTTCAGGCATCATCAATTAGGTGCAAACAATAACTAAAAACATCGTCCTATCAAAAGAGTACCTAAAATATAAAAAAGTACTTTAATAAAAAAGTTAAATAAAAAAACTGAAATTTCCGGTTTTACTTTCCATAAAAACCTTAAAATCATTTCGACATTTCATAGATGGCTCAACTAATAGTAATGAATCCTATGACTTGTATCTAATCAGCCCGGTTACCCACTGGGTATATCCTTCTCGTTGTGCCACTCTGTTCTGTCCTACCAGTCTTCCCACTACTTCCTGACAGAAAAGAGGTGGATAAATGTACCTAATATTAAAATGATAATAGCAGTGTCGAAATCAAAGGGGGCTTTAAGGCGGCACCTGGCTGCATTGGCCGCTTTCCAGCGCCTGTTGGCCACTTAGCTCCAGGCTTTACTTATTGCCAGATTCTGCCGCTCCTCTTTTAGTTTGAGCCATAAATTTTAACTTTGTTCTCGGCGATCGTACTCTAGTTTTTCATTTTGTCTTCAAAGTTTTGAAAGTCTAGGTAGTGATATTTTATTACCGGAACTAACAAAGGTTAGTTATTTCATTGGTTTGGCTTCGGGAACAATAGGTAATAATTTATCTTAGGTGATAAAATGATAATAAACGCATATTGAAGAAGTGGTTTTGGAATCTGTTATCTGTGGCTTCTGAGAGACAAAATAGGCAAAGTTTTAAAATACCTACCTACCATATTAATCTGTATTCCGGTTGAAATAGGCTCTATCTAAAACCTGGCTCAAATCTAGATTGTCTAGATACGTTATCTATCAGGAACTAAAGACTCCACCCTTCCTAAATCAGAGAGCGCGGGCCTGGCCTCATTACGGAACCTGGGCCTTTTAGTTTAATCATCCCTGCTCGTAAACCAGGGGAGCGGCTAGGGTTATGTCACTTGTAAACTGCTGGGTGACCATCGACTACACAGTTATAGTGGGACATGTGGATCAAACATTGGATAACTGAGAGAAGTGGGGAAAGCGGGCCTTTTAAAGCGAGTTTTTATAGTGAGCTTTTTTAAAGATGGGTAAAACTCTGTGATCATAAAATCATCCGCAGTTTTAATTATTACTGGTTACTCTAATACGAGGCTGTCAAAATATGCATTGTGATATAAAGTGGAGACTAAAAAATAATTGTCCAGTCTGTTTTAGCGGTCCCATGGGGAATTCCAGCCCCCATTGTTTGTTGGCCGTGAACTTTACGGTGGTATTTTTAGGCGAGTAAATATTTTACTTGCCTACCCACTTCCGCTGGCATGTGTCGTTTTAATTGTACCTACTTACTATAGCGTACTTGAAGCTAATCAGATAAATACAAATTATTCTAGTACTTAATTGGCTATTAACTTAAAATATTAATAGGTACCTATTATTAAATTTTTTAAAAAGACCAATACCACCTCAGTTTTTGAAATATCTTTTACCTACCTACGTTACAAAATTAAGTTTCGTACAATTTGTCATGTTCCTAACATAGCAGATGCTCGCTGCAAGTCTTTAATAATAAAGATACATAAATACTAAATACCCCGGATCCGCGGAATCATGGCCACCCGCAAAATGGCGTGCTTTGATTCGGTTGATGTCCGCATGACGTCACGGATACCGCACCTATGCGCCTGCTTGCGTCCGGACACTGAAGTAGGTACGCATTGTCCTACATCCTTTCTTTTTTTAATTAAACTCTAAAGAGGCATTCAGTTATTACTTTTTGAATTAGGTATTAGCTGACAGAATGGTGGTGCTGAGCAATTGAGCATGCCATCTCAAATAATGTCACAGACACAGTGTCCGTAGAGTTTGGAGGTTGCTTCCTGACGCTAAAATATTATAAGTAGGTAGGTACCCTTCGATCATATAACTCCTCAAGATAAATGGTTGGCACTGAAAATCCGTCCGCGTGACTTAGGTATCATCGCCTCACTTGAAAAGTGAGAGCGTATTTCGTTTATTACACCCTAGCTGACCCGCGCGACTTCGTCTGCGCATTATTAGGAACAAAGTGCAGGAGTTTGCAGTGAATCGTAAAAATATATGTATGTGTTCACGCGGACAGATTCTAGTCATTTTGTAGGTACGAAAGACAACATCTAGAGATTCTAGAGATTTCGGGTTCGAGACGCAGAAGGTTTCGGGTTCGATTCCCGCCGCGGTATAAATGTTTGAATGATCTGTACATATTTATCTCGGGTCTGGGTGTTTCTATGTATAAAATGTATGTATTTATAAACAAAAAGTATATACCTAAGTAGTATTTCAGTCATCCACCATAACACAAGCTCTGCTTAGTTTGGGGCTAGATGATGCTGTGTGAAAAGTCCAGCGTTATTTATTTATTTATGATCGAAGTAGGTACCTATGATATTTTAAATCAATGAGTGAGGTTGAAAAGAATCAAACCTACGTAGGTACCTACGTCGTTGCCTAAGCAACAGACTTGTCTATTAGGTTTCTAGCTACCGTTTGTTTCCAAGTAATGCTACTCTAATATTGCTTTGAAATTCAATATTCCTAGTTCTGTGAAGGTGTCACAGATGTTTATTTCTAGGTAAAGCCAATCGCCGTAAAAACGGTGACAGGCAAAATACGAACGTGACATTGCCCCATTGATTATTAGCTTATAGTGTACGTACATCACACCTATGATAATAAAGCTATTCTATCCTATTCTATTCTATTCATCATTATCCTTTCTGCACATGTCATGTTCATAATGATTTTTAAATTTAAATTTAAATAATGCTGGACTTTTCACACAGCATCATCTAGCCCCACACTAAGCATAGCTTGTACTATGGGAACCAGATAACTGATATACTACTTATATACTTTTTGTTTGTAAATACATACATATTATACATAGAAACACCCAGACCCGAGATGAATATTTGCAGATCATACAAACATTTATCTCGCGGCGGGGATCGAACCCGCAACCTTCTGCGTCCCAAGTGGGCTTTCACCCATTGCGTCACAGAGGTCGTCAAAAATGATGTACAGTCCCTTTTCATTCCACTGCTGAACATACTGTCTTCGCTTGTGCCAACCTCCTTCGCCCATTGCCAATCAGTACCATGTATGGCCCCCGATTTTTAAAATTTTTTTGACCCATCTAGCTGTCGGATGACCTAGATTCTTGTAGCTATTGTTTATTTTATTTTATTACCACGCAATGGCCACGATGTTCGCTATCGTCAACCTTTGACAAACAACCGAACTGGTTATTGGGCAACATTAATTCACATATTACCGCAGACACGCCTAACGGCTTTATTCCACCGCCAGCGATAAGAGAGTGTTTACATTTAAAATTTTTGTCGCTGCGATGAACTATTGGAGGGCTCGGTAGCAATCTAATCAATTGGCAAGCAACTGTTAAATTATCCAGTTTAGTTGTTTGTTGAGGGTTTAAATGTTGTTTCTGAACAGCGTACAGTCACGCAGTCAAGCAGTCACAATGTTAACTTCTGCTTTTTTGGGCATTGCTAAATTATGAATTCGGGCTTGCTTCTGACTATTACTACGGTATTTTCAAAGATTCTTGCTTTCAAGAATCTTTGAACCATTCTTTGTCTTCCATGCCTAAGCCTCCTCGTAGACTGCAGACTTTCTATCGGATAGTTGAGACGGAACATACTTCGGCTCGTAATGAGTTTGGAGAAGTAAGCCGAAGTATGTTCCGTCTCAACTATCGGCCGATAGAAAGTCTGCAGTCTGCGAGGGGTCTTAGAGATAGCGTGGTGACCCTGTTTATTTATTCTCCTTTATCATATTGAAACTGTACCTATCTGCATTCAGGCGTTTGAAGACAATTGACGATAGTCGTTTTCTTGCCAGCAGGTGGGCGGCTAGAGAGAGTCTTGCGTCTATCTTATCAGTCACTATCGTACAATCTTTATGGGAAGCAATTGATAACGAACTCACCTTAATAGTCCAGTGGTGTTTTGTGTTTGGCTTGTGTCGGACAAAATGTACGTTGTTATGTAAATCATTATTATCAGTGTTCCTATAAAAGTGGAATTCAAGGTTTTACATAGTACTTCCTATTAATTTATTTATTTATATGTGTAAACTTCTATCTGGTTTCCTCAGGTACGCGTTCAGTTGTAACAAACACTTAATTAAACTAACAATGCACTCATCTCAAGTTGCCTTGAGTCTCACAAGTTATTTAACTTCAATAGCTTGACATTAAACATTTACTCTATGACCTACTTAATGCGTTTCTGTAAACATTTGCATGCGGTTGGGATTTTCTAAGGAGTAGCAAGATGTAGTTCAGGTATGGAATAAGAGCCAGACGATTTTAGATACAGTCATGATAAGTCCACTCCCTGCGACGCTTACTAAGGTCCCTGTAGAGCACAGCAGAGAGTGCCAGGAACGCAATAATGTTCTGTGCGACCTCAATGTTGATATGTAGGTGTAAGGACTCCTAGTTACTACCTACGTCCTACACTATAATAAAGTAGATTTCAAGGGCCTATACAAACATATTTTGTTATAAAATTAACTTGCAAACTTTTTCAAAAGAAAAGTTTTTCTCCAAATAATAACACCATTGAAAAACATTCTTTGTAAATTAATGCTTAAGTACTTAGGTATTCTTCTTTTACTAAACTTATTCATTTATAAAATATGTCTCAATATAATTTTGCAATTTTAGCTTGAAGGTAGTCAGGCAGGCCCCCATGATCATGGTCTTAATGCGTCCCTGTGCTTGAAAGATCTCCATAATCCGCACTAAGTGAACTCCGCGGAGCTTAGCTAGGTAGGTATAGGTACTATCTGTGCTTGCGGGTATTAGTGTGCTAGCTACTTGCACAACTTACTTGCTACAGGCAGCGGCGGAACTGGAATGTTAATGAGAGCCTGTAATCTCAACACTTAAAAGATCTTGCAACTTGCCATTCAATTATTTTTTCTGTCAAAAATAAGTAATAAGTAAGCTTTTTGTTTAGATTTCAAATAAGTGGTACTTATTTTAATGCAGAATGACACATAGCCAAGAACCTGTTTAGATTTCAAAGATCTGTTTTTAGGCAACATTCATTAACATTCGGTGTCAGTCAGTGTGTTATTGGGTATCTTACCTACCTACTATAAGACCCCTCGCAGACTACAGACTTTCTATCGGCCGATAGTTGAGACGGGCTATACTTCTCCATACTCATTACGAGTATATTCCGTCTCAACTATCGGCCGATAGAAAGTCTGTAGTCTGTGAGGGGTCTAACTCGTTGGTATACCTAAATGAAATATGTCATTAATTTTATATCTATGAACATCAAAACCATATCAAGTTTAAGCAAAATTACCATCTTAAATGACGAAATAACGTGAAATTCAATTATTAATGCTGTGCTGGCAGCTTAATTCCCGTATGGAATTTCATTAACATGATTTTGGCTTTCAAGTGGGACTATACCACCAGCACTTATACCTACCCAATAGAAAGTAGAGTGTCAGTTTGTTTGACACTCAATCGAAGAATCGTGTTGTACATTGAGAGACGGTGTTATCCTAAAAATATCAATATTTTTGCCTCAAATCTGCTTTCCACGCAACATTTATTATATAATTATGTTTTTTTATTTTATTTTATTTATTTCTTTTAGGAAGACCATCGGCACATAAAAATACAATAGGAACTATTATTAGGTAACTACGAGGCCATTTAAAGGTCTCCACTGCTAGTGACATGTTGCTAGCAAGAGCCGCGGGAGAATGCTAGTTAAGATATATCTGCCACAATGTTACAGTTTGTTTATCTTCCCATCCGAGTCTGAGCGCAACATATTTGTTCATCCACCAACATTTACATAATAACATTTCGGATTTCCACAAATATCGCAATATTTTTTTTTTTCGTGAGAGCAAACGTTTTTTGGAATATTTTTCATAGTTTACAGATCCAGTTTGTATTACCTACTATCTTATCTTACTACGTACAAAGCATACTAGATATGTACTACTTTACATGTCAATAGAAAACAAACGAACGAAACAGGATCGTGATCATGGGGAAGTTGGGGAACACACAAAAACTAAGTATTGCATAAGGCTCAATGCACATTGAATTGGCAAGCGACCTTATGAACAATGGTACAAGATATAGAAACGCTAAGTGTTATACATTCAGCTGCGTACGGACTACGCGTTCCAGGGTACGCGCTCACGCGTACCTAAGTTCATTAGAACGCGTGAGCCTGCAGCAACGCGTATACCTATAATTAGACATTTTACATCGTCTCGTGGAAGCCTGGATCGTGTGAATGCGTGTGAACACGTTCTACGGAAGAATGCTTCGGTAATAGTAAGACCCCTCGCAGACTACAGACTTTCTATTGCTACGGGCTATACTTTTCCATCCTTATTACGAGCTGAAGTATATTCCATATCAGCTATCGGCCGATATAATGTCTGTAATCTGCGAGGAATCTAAACATATTAGAAAACACAAGCAAAACTCACTAATAATCTCTCTCTCCGTCTAATAGTTCAAAGTAAAGCAATATACTTAACAAACAAACTTCGCTGAAACTTCCAAGAGTTCTAAAACTTAAACTAAACTCAATAAACTACGAAATTCTAAAAAAACATTCAATCAGTGTTCAGCAAAGTACCTAATTCCTTTGAGTCCAAAAACCGTGCCCTGAAAATGAAGTGAAAGTGTAAATGTATAGAATTATCAGGAGTGTTAGTGGGATATGAAGTGCGATGGCGTGGCCTGGAGGCACGGAGACTGTGGAGCTCCCGCTGCATCAGCTCACCGAGGAGCTGGACCGGCTGGAGGTGCCGGCTGTCGAGGTCGTCAATGGAAGGAAGAACTGTGAGTATACTTTGAAAGTAACTTGACCTGTTGTTTGACTCAGCAATTTGCATTCGCAAACACTTATGCCTTAGATATGATTTCATAATGGTTTGGAACCTATGGCACCCAATTAGATCCTGGTTAGTTCTGCTGAGAACTGTTAAGACTTTGTATATTATTATTTTTAGAAAGAAAGAAAGAAAGAAAGAAAGAAATATTATTTATTTGCCACCAGAAAAATACACAATACTTAATACAAAGATAAATAACAATTTAGGGTAAAATTTATATAAAGTTGCGAAAAAGAAATAACCAAAAATAGCACAACAAACATTACATACATTACATTTTTCAATAAAGGGATATAAATTGTCCCTGAAATCATGCTAGTAAAAATAATTGATACTAATTTTCTAGTGGGTAATTAAAGCTAGCACGGTAACAATACGCTTTAACATCATATTACTTTTATAATATTTTTTTTATCAAATTAATCGTTTACTACATTATTATTGTGTTTCAATTCCATTCGCCACCACAAACAAACTCACTGATCCATAAAATCGCACAACAGAGTAGCTTGGCGAGTAGGATATTTATTTAGTTACTTTTAAACCTTAAAATGCTCTACAGTCTACAGTACAGGCAGTTAATAGAGGAAATATAAAACTACAGGCGATATTATGGAGACGTATTTTTGTCTTCGAAAAACACGTATTCTTTTCTTCAGATCAACAAGACCGATATAATTAGAGGTCAATGTTTTCATGCTGTTTGAGCGCTACGACGTGGCTACGACGCTACGGCGTAGAGTCTGCGTATAGTCTCTACGCAGCGTAGAGGGTTGTTATTTGCTAATTTCCCCTCACGGATTTTACAACTGTATCCGTTATAAGTAGGTACTTGTGGCTATCAACGTGATTATCTAATTGAACCATGGTTTACATTACCATGATAGGTACACAGCAAGTTAAACCAGATAAATCAAAATCTGGGATCGAATTAGTTATATTTTTATACATTATTGAAGACTAGCTGCGCCCCGCGGTTTCACCCGCGTAAGTCCCGTTCCCGCGGGAATATCGGGATAAAAAGTAGCCTATGTGTTAATCCAGGGTATCACCTATCTACATACCAAATTTCAACCAAATCGGTCCAGCCGTTTTTGCGTGAAAGAGTAACAAACATCCATACATCCATACATCCATACTTACAAACTTTCGCCTTTATAATATTTATAGGATATATAGGATATTATTGAAGATATTTGGGATGGTTGTTGGAATTAAACGAAGAACTTGGTAAAAATTGCACTGCGTTTTATTGAAGATAACCGTTCAGAGAAAAAGGCGGACACAACCCTTGACAGCTAATATCACTTTTACCACAGACAATGAAAGATAATACAAGATGGTTGCGTTCACACTAACAATTATAGTACCTCCACTCCACTAATTTTTACTAGGATTTAACATAACACCACCGAGATCGGTGACGGTTGTGAGTTAAATTCCCGCATGGATGCAATTTTTTGGGATGCATTTTTTAATTTTTGCAAGTCTGCAATTTTGGTAGAATTTGATCATAATATTTTTATTTCCTTGCGTCTTGTAAGTAGTTACCTACGTCATAACATAGCTGTTAATCTGTGACGTCACTATCGCATTACACTTGACCATATACCTACCTTAGTAATTCGTTCACCTTGCTTGGAAGGCTTCCGAGCAGTTCTGATCCGTCGTCCAAGCACGATGCTCGTACAAATCTTGGTGGGTGATTACGTATCTGTGATAAAATTACCATAGGCTCTCCAAAGCTTTACAATCTAAACAGCCCGTTGCTGAGCATGGCTTCTTCTCCTGGTTTCCCTTGAGTGCTGTGCTATTCGTGTCCATCCTGAAACTACGTATCTGTATTCTGTACCGAAACTTCCAAGAAGTTTAGCGATAGTCTTATAATATTCCAGCTTCATTCCCAACTTCACTGAACTACACAATTTGTAAAACTTTTTTAACATAAATCATACTTGTGACTTTCAAATCTTTCAAGTCAACTTGCATAACGTAGTCGTCTCTTTTTACTCGTTCGCTCGTTGCTACTGGTGGTTGACTATCGGAATTATAGGTATAATTCCGATACTAGACTAAGATCTAGCTTGACTAGGTAGTCAAGCTAGATCTTCCTTGGAGAGAACCAGATTATTTCATCCAAAAGACCAAAACATCATAACTATTGAAGATTCGATCCACCCTACCATATAACATCACCATTAGCATTAACGTACTATATAACGTTACGAGTATTACGTTTAGATTGTGATCTTGGAGTGAGTAGTTAGATAATAATAATAATAATAATGCTGGACATTTCACACAGCATCAGTTTGGGGCTACCAAACTAAGCAAAGCTTGTACTATGGGAACCAGATAACTGATATACTACTTATATACTTTTTGTTTGTAAATACATACATATTATACATAGAAACACCCAGACCCGAGATAAATATTTGCAGATCATACAAACATTTATCCCCCGGCGGGGATCGAACCCGCAACCTTCTGCGTCCCAAGCGGGCTTTCACCCACTGCGCCACAGAGGTCGTCACAGATCGGATACGTAATAACCCCTAGATATTCATGTACATCGCGACCTGCCTGCTGTTCTACGTGGCGCACGTCATAGACTACTACTGGACGGCCATCTGAGAGTTAAGGAGGCAGGAGGATGCTGAGAGCACCAACGGCGTGAGCCTAGTGATGGTGGCGTGATGCGGCGAGCGCTGAGCTGGTCTGGTGGTGGAGTGGTGGCGATCCGGGCGACCTGGGAGCGGTTTAGGAAGCTTCGTAAGTCAACCATCAAAAATTACCCGAGCGAGCTTGAATCTAATTACGGAAATGTAACTAAAGCTTATAAGGACGGAAAGTGACACCTATTTACTTATATACCTACCTCCATATTGTACCCATGCGGGGCTTGAGCCCGCGACCATCACCAACCAATCCGTCCTAATGTTATTCCAGCTGAAAAGGGTACCTACATATATATTTTTTTTTTACATAAAACCTTAAGGTATCGTCAGGTTATTTAAACATATTCTCTGTTCCTATGTTGATTATTGTCGAAAATTGCATTTAATTTAATAAATAAGTAAGTACTTGCCTACTTAGCAGCCATAAAATGTAGAGCTGAATAAAAACTTTTATGCATGATGCATTAAGCTGATAAAGGCAGAGATTCCAATCTTGTCATTCCTTTGAGGAAGCCCACAAAGTAGGTACTCATTTTAGTAGACGGGGTAGCAAGACACTTAATTAATTACCAGTTTTCTAGTTCAATTATTAAATAATTTCTTCCTTGAAAGTTATGTCAAATTATGGTCATGTTTAGTAAGGTCTAGCATAGGATTGAAATAATTTAGGTAGGCAAGTTCCTAGGTACTTAAATTAGGTAGGTATGCTGTTGATGAGATAATGAAACAGCGAAGTGGCATTGCGGCCTTGGTGAGGACTGAAGAGTAGGTTGTATCGATCGCACGCACGTGTCGATTCCACTTCGCGGGGTTGGGAATCAGAGCCCTTGACAACTCGATACAATAATAGTGTACGTACTACGAAAAATAATAATTAGGTAGGTAGGTAAGTAGGTACCTTACCTAGGTAGGTAGGTACTTACTAAAATTCTGGTAAATTTCTAAGCTCGTACGTATGAAGAGTTTAATAAAGGTACCTAGGTAGGTACACTGCAGCTTTGGTGTTTAGCTAAGAGTACTACAGGTATTCATAGAGGTAATTATGAGATTAGATAAGTAAAACATTAACTCATTTCTTAATATAATTAATTCCTTACCCGAGGATCATTCAATGTTATTTTCAAAAATTATGTAAATTATTCCAAAATTCCCGAATAATGGGATTTTTCTGAACGCGCTAGAAACACTTGGGTTGTCATCTTTTGTCAATGTCAAAGTCAAGCATTATTCTCGGAAGGCTGCTAGATGGCGCTTTCTACAAATTAACTAGTGATGGGAATAATGGTATCGATCGTCCGATGGCTGGGCTATCGTACCTATAAATAGGTTTTTAATTTTGCTTGAGGTTTTGTGAGAGATACTAATTTTTCACCTACTTGTCTCATTCGCTATGAGACTAGTTCAACAGTATCATCATATTATTTTCTAGGATTTTAAAAATATATAAAGATACTAGATCACCTACGAAGCAGTTTCTATCCTATTAAGTAATAACATCAGTATTAAAAAATAATCAGAAAGTGTGAAAATGTATCCCTCGCTGCGCTGCGCTGTTCAGTACTGACAACCAATCAACCAAATGCAGCGGGCATTTGGTTGTCAGTTCGAATAAATAGGACCAATACGCACTTTTATGTGAAACTTTTTTCCGTAAATAACCGTAAATTTGTTCAGACTTCAGAGAAAAGTTGCGTCTGATCCATGTCAATTGTCAGACAGTAGGTATTAAATCAAAATGTTTTACAAGGAACATTATTTTTGAAACTAAGCTACTACAATATGTACATAAAATTACAAAATACAATAGAATCAGTCAAGCTATCTAAGGATCGTCGTAAAAACGATCTATAGATAGCTCAACTGATTTGAAATGTATTTGTCGATACTTTCGTTGAAAGCAGTACCGACATCACTACTAGTTTACGCAAAAAAGCAGAAAGAGAGAGATCGATCGCTCGGCGGACTGAATCGCGAAGCGGCTGTTTGTGATGACAACATGCATCTTTAGAGCATTTATTATTTTTCAATCGAGCGAGCGGTCCTTATAATTTATTTTATAGGAAAAAACTACGCTTCGATAGTGAGCAAAACGGGTAAAATATGTTTTACAAAAGAGACTTGATTTTCTAATCTCATTCCCAAAGTGATATTGCGCGGTGATAATGTGTGTCAAATTTAGTGTTATATTAGTGTATAAACAGTTTTGATTCGATTTTGTGAGTGGTGAGGAGTAGGCCTTTATAATGGCTTTGCGGGAGCGCTGGAACAGCCTTGTGCACAGGTTCCGGGGCCACAACGTGATGGCACCTTTCTCGCGCTTGTACCGGGCCATGGTGCTCAAGATGAACCAACGTAAGTGCATCTGATTCACCACACCCGCAGATATGCCAGCGTACCTGCTGTACACCCCACATTAGAACCTATCAGAACATAGTATAACTGATCCTATAGTCGGTCCATTTTAATAGGCCACATTTGACATTTCATCAAAATTTAACAACGTAACTTTGTACCGGCGGGCATAAAATACTACTATTTTATCGAAGTTAGTACTGCACAATTGCTTTACTTTTTTTCAATTGCGGTTAAATAATTTATTGTATTAACGACAAAAGAAGGTAATTTTACGATTTATTTCCTTATTACACCATCCAAACATATTATTTTTCACAACAATTTCTGTTTTAGAGAGAACTGAACGTTGTTACAATGTTGCGTCAGTAAACCCTTGTTCTCTTTTGACACTAGGTATGTTACCCAAAATAATCGAAATTTGAGAGTTAGAATCGAATGAAATGATTTCTCGTAAGGGAATATTTCACCTTTAATGAATGATGGCGCATTAAATACTTATTGTTTTTTTTAATAAACTTATTTATCCCGAAAAACGTTATTAAAGGTATACCAAAAAGTACTTATGTAAAAGGACAACGGGAATATCGCATAAAAACTTTTTTCTCTGTTTGACATGACAACCATAAACTTTTGACTTTTCAAAATGAAGATTTGAACAATTTTTATTAAAATAAATAATTAATGGGATTGTGACGCAGTCTTGATCGTTGTGCAAAGTGACTTTGCGTTCTTGGTGTGCTATTTTTTTCAGACCCGGTTTTTTTTAACTGATCTGATGAATGAGAGCGTTGCGTAGTATGTGTGGGGTAACGTTGAATGATAGAGTGAGAAATAGTGTGATAAGGGAACAGTGTGGAGTGAAAGAAGATGTAGTGTTGAGGATCGAGAAAGATATGTTAAGATGGTTTGGGCATGTAGAGAGGATGGATGACAATCGTTTGACAAAGCAAGTGTATGAGGCGAGTGTGCATGGGACAGCTGGAAGGGGAAGACCTAGGCGAACCTTCTTGGATCAAATTGGCGACATTTTGGAGAAGGGCCAGGTCAAAAGTACCCTAAACCGACGAGCATGTATGAAGAATGTAATGAGAGTGAATGAGGCGAAAGTTGTGTGTCAGGATCGTAGCGACTGGAGATCCGTGGTCTCTGCCTACCCCTTTGGGAAAGAGGCGTGACTTTATGTATGTATGTATGTGTATGATCTTACCTACTCTTAGTTAACGGTTTACCTGGCGATAAATTTAATTCATGTGAATGAATCGATACGGACTTCGAACATAATCGAAGTTTTTAAGAAGGTCACCTCACTAGAAAGCTCAAACTGACAAACGTCAAATGTGGCCTATTAAGTTGGACCGACTATAATAGTGGCCAAAGCCTGGAATATAAAATGTAAGAGTTTTTCATGGAGGTCAAGCTCAGTAGAAAATAGTGCATATCAGGGAAGCACTGTATCACAAAACATAAATCTAACACCAGTATTAGGAATAAACTTTCTTATCTCGGGTACATTAAAATGTCAACAATACAGACCTATTAGAATTAATCAGTAATATAATAATCTGGTAATCCATGTTTTGATGGGGGCAGCTTATAAATGCATGATAGGTATAACAGTATGCTTGACAAGTTATTTATGATGGCAGTAAGTATTGATTAATTTGTACTCGGTATTGAATGAGGAAGTAAAGGTTGTCCTTGAGCTATGCAGCTTTATATTGATTGAAGGGCTTGATAAATCTTATTTTTAGTCAGAGATACTCTCTGATATCAAATATGTCGGTAGGTAAGCTTAAAATGCATTTATTCAGTAGGACCAGCAGCCTTATTGTCTAACTGGAAATCCATTCCCAGTTGTCATCCCAATATAGAGCTCAACCAGTCACACAATACGAAAATGACAATTGAAGTCCAGGCTAGGTTTAAAATGTCAAAATAAAGCCGATGTCCATTGCCAGTTGAGTTACACAATGGAGCCCCAGTTTAATCCCTTTAACATTTTCTTAAAAACTAGGTGATTCAAACTAGTTGGTGAAAAGAATTTAATAAATAAATAAATAAAAATCTTTATTTCAGACGAGGTCCATACAAGTTACACAAATTACACTTACAAAATTCAATAAAATAATAAAACTAACACTAAAAATTATACCTAACCTATCTAATGGGTGATACTCACCCACTTCTTATACATCATTGTTAACAAATGGCGTATCAAAAAGGCTCACACAGGAGTAATCACCTAGTTTTAAGATGATTCAAAGTGATCCCAGCGGTCCTACTGAATTGCTTTTTGACATTGCTCCTTTCTCCTTTTATTTTTACTGAAATGAAAGGTAACGTAAACGTAAACAGGGTCACGACTGTATCCCCAAGGCGCGGTAGACATTCTCTCAGATCTTTATATTCCAGATCCTTTTAAGATGTCTAAGGGGGTAGTCAGAGGCATGTACAAATACATATTTGATACATGCCCACATCTTGCAGAAGTTAGTATTCCATACGTGACAGGTTGCAAGCCCATCGCCGCCTATAAGAATACTAACTGGTTTCCTCACGATGTTTTCCTTCACCGTTCAGAGCTCGTGTTAAAGCGCATATACATTTTACGAAACGCAAAATCCATTGATGCACGGCCGGGATTCGATCCCACGACCTTCGGATTGAAAGTCGAGGTACAACCCCATTCAGCCAACACGGCTTTTTACGGGAAATGAAAGGTGACTCGATCAAAAGTGAAAGTTATGGTTAAACATATTTATTTCTCAAAGAACATGATTCACTTAAAGAGAAACTCAATTTTTACTTATGCTAGTACAGAATTGTTGCTAGTTGAAGACCAGCAATATAATAATTAGAAATACCTACTTTCTACAATTTTTAAACTATATTGATATTCTTTAGAACTTAATCCTTTAATCTTTTCTTAAAAAAAAACAACCATACCTACTTGTTGCAGATTATTGTAGTTGTGCCCTTTTAAAACTTATTATAAAGATCTGTTCAGCTGTTTAAGAAAGTCAAGAGTATTTTTTTATTTGTATTTGTTAAACTCTTTAACTGTGCTATCATTATCACAGTGTAACTATTTACATGTGATAACAAGTTACTCGCCTCAATACATACATGTTGCATTGTAATGTGATTCCCCAAATACCTATTTGTCTTCCCAATTCAATACTTTCCTCATATGAATTGAATATATTCAATGAATTGTAAATGTAAGTTAAACTGTATTTTTCCTGTTGAAGTGCTTGCACTGTTACCTATTCAGTATGTACTGTATGTAGCCAGTAAATCAATATTGTGGATATTATTGGAAGTGTAGCTATCTATTGTCCTAAGCCCAGGGTCATACTATTACCCTGGGGCATAATTCAAACTCATTCATTCATTCTGCGTTACATGGGTAAACTACTTGGGTTTAATAGAGAAATAATTTTTTAATTGAAAAGTGTGATCCACTGTTTCTTTGTTAAATTTTTCTGTAAGTTTTATGTACCTAATTGCTGTTGTATTCTTTGCATTACTGTTTGCATCTATAATTGGGATTGGGTTTGTGTACAGCTAAGGAACTATAATTATATTGTGTCAGTGATTATCTTGTTGGTGCAACTTAAAAATAAATAAATAAATAAATGTGCAGCCATGAAGCTTGATTGAAGGCGGCTATGATCAGCATAAAGCATGGAAAATGTAAGCCGGAGTGCCTTACCGCTCGGTCACGGTACCATAATTGTCACAATCGAAATTTTTGATAAGCTCATATTTATCGGTTAAGCACCGGTAAGCATTCAATAGTACAACACTTTCTCTATTATAGATAGATAATTCTTTATTGTCACACCTTAATATACCTAAGTGACAAAATTAAAAAAACTTAAGTCTAAATTCAGTGGCACAATGGGCGGCCAAATAGCTTTTTTTTTTTTTATTTAACCTGTACTGTCCCACTGCTGGGCAAAGGTCTCCCCCATATTCTTCCACGACTTTCGCTCACATGCTGCTTCCCACCAGTCCGTATTGAAGGCTTCTATGTCGTCACGCCAACGCTTGCGTGGCCTGCCCCGGCCTCTTCGGCCATCTGCAGGTACCCATTGGGTGACGATCGTGGCCCATCTCTCTGGGTGCATGCGGCTTACATGGCCCGCCCAATCCCACTTCAATCTGGCACTCTTGTCGCCCACGTCCGCGATGCCTGTTCTCGATCGCAACGTCGTGTTCCGGATCTTATCCAACCTCTTCACCCCTAGTACACTGCGCTCCATGGCTCTTTGGCAGACCTTGAGTTTGGATTTTTGAATCTCGGTTAAGGACCACGTTTGCGCTCCATAGGTGAGAACGGGCAGAATGCACATGTCAATGAGTTTCCGCCTAAGTGAGATTGGAAGTTTACCCTTGTACAGCTCTTTCATGGACCAGTAGCTTCTCCAGGCGTTGTCGAAGCGGCGATCGATCTCTTTTCCTTGCCTGTTATCGAAAGAAGCTAGATAGCTTAATTAATTTATTTATTTACTTACACACATGGCATATTAAACGTGCTAAGGAGTTAAAGATCCAGTATGTACTGGATGTTTTTAAATGAAATTGCAAACATAGTGGATTAAGCAGAGGGTGGCGAGAGCTATGCAATAAAGTAAGCTTATTGCCTTCTAGCTCATCGTGACGTCACGCGTCTGTCGTAGCTTTATCTTAAAAGCTCCTTGTGTAAAGATCCTAGCTATCCCAGACTAACAGAAAATTCCGTCGCTTTTATCTTTTTAATGCATGTAGAAACAGCTAGGTACTCCAAGAGAATGAGAATATCAAGGTAGGTGTAATTATTTGATACGCAAAGCAAATACAGCTGGGTGGATCAACTTTTTAGTGTAAAATCTTGTCCCCGACGTAAAAAAAATCATAAAAGGTGCCGAGTTACATTAATTGTCGGTTTTAACATAAATCAATAAAATCAGATCCTTTACCATTGCGCTTGTTCATCAACATTTTAAAAATATTTAGTCAATTATAATAAAAATTGTCGTGACCCAGTAGACGATAATTACGTTTTAAAACTAAAAGAAAAACCGACTTCAATGTTCGACACTACACACGGCGTGACTCAGGGAATCAATAAGTCATCCATAAAAATCTAAATAAGAATAAGTTTTTTTTTAAATATCAACAAGTACAAGCTTTAAATGGATTTATTTTCTGAGGAGTTCCGTTCTCCATCATTGGATCAGCTCGCAGTCATCATATTTCAAATTAGTAGATGAAACTTGACCGATGTAGTGAGTTTCAACTCAATCAACCTATTAACTGAGGAGTTCCATTCTCCATCATCAGATCAGCTCGCTGTCACTATATTTTAAAATTTTAGATGATACTTGATCTACAAACCGAGTTTTAACTAAATCGGTCGATTATCTGAGGAGTTCCCTCCATCATCAGATCAGCTCGCTGTCACCATTTTTGAAAATTTTAGATGATACTCAATCTACGAATCGAGTTTCAACTCAATCGGCCTATTGTCTGAGGAGTTCCCTGGAACAGCTCTTGACTCCATCATCAGATCAGCTCGTTGTCACCATTTTTGAAAATTTTAGATGATACTTAAACTACGAACCGAGTTTCAACTCAATCAGCCTATTGTCTGAGGAGTTCCCTGGAACAGCTTTTGACTCCATCATCAGATCAGCTTGAAAGAAAGAAAGAAATACCTAATGCTAAACAGATAATGCTTAGGCTCCACCGGCGTCTAAAGGCAATAATTACCAAAACTGCATACATTTTATGTCAAGTCTCGCGACATGTGAGTTCCTGGCATTAGTAAATTGTCAATTTGACATATTGCACAGAGAGTCTTAGACTTTTCTGTCGATTCGATTTACAATGGCTAGGAGGGAAGGTTTTTAGAGTTTTACGGGCAAACTATTAAATTCAATTCAATTTTTTATTTATTTCAGCATAATACTCGTACATACATAATGATACACAAGTACAGCCATAGATACAATTAAAAACATCATAAATTAATATTACATAAAACTACCGGAGCGCATGGCACTATGTGTGCGCGTCCAGTGCTTCATGAAAGCGCAGTCCGTGTCCAGCCTTCCAGCTATAAGTTTCAGATAGCTACTGGTACCGCCCCTGACGCGGCGCATCAGGGATGCTGTTCTGTTGCGGATGATAGCGTAAAAGTCATCGACGCGGGACTCTGCAAACATCCCGGACGCGCTACAGAAGCGGGGCAGTCCCAGTAGCACTCTGAAACCATTATTATACTGGACGCGCAAGGCATTCCAGCATTTCTGCGTGTAGTTAACCCACAGGCTGCACGTATAAAAAGATTGACAGTACGCTCTAAACAAACTTATTTTTACAGCTGTACTGCATCGCGCAAATCTGCGGGCCAACATATTCGCTCTAACTGATAATGCCCTGCGCTCCCTTTCTACATCTAGGTCATCTGAGAGAGTCTCTTAAACCCTCAGGAATAAAATTTATATGGGACCACCTCTGGAGTATACCCTTTCAAACATAAAAATAATTTTGAAAATCGGGCCACAATTGGCGGAGTAATCGCGTAACATGATACAAAAAAAAAATAAAAAAAAAAATAAAAAAAACATACAGGCGAATTGAGAACCTCCTCCTTTTTTTGAAGTCGGTTAAAAATTGGTTTTCATACAAATTTCACTTGTCCCCAACGCAAATTACGCACATATGCAACGCTGCTGTGTAAAATTTTTCCTTGACTTGTCTTTATATTTTATATCTACATTGTTCCTTGATGTACCAGTATTCTAAAATATTGATTTTCGAAACAAAATATTAATTTTTACTATAAAAAAATACAGTTTGAATAGTTGTCCCCGACTTTTACCCAAATCGCGTTGTCAACTGGGTAACGATAAAAAATTACAACAAAGTGTATGTAATATAGACAATAAATGGCTAGG
Organism: Epirrhoe alternata; assembly: GCA_963565295.1. Taxonomy (NCBI): domain Eukaryota; kingdom Metazoa; phylum Arthropoda; class Insecta; order Lepidoptera; family Geometridae; genus Epirrhoe; species Epirrhoe alternata. The sequence goes on along the minus strand of OY751381.1, from coordinate 353,269 downwards.
CTAATAGGAAACTTATCTGCATGTCGTAAAATAAATATTGCTGACCCCTGACCATTTTGTGGACTCTGCCATTACGTTCGTAGTGCGCAGCGGGACTGTGTGTCTTTGTTTTTCATCCGCTAACTCACGACGAAATTTCTACAAGTAAACTACTTATTAAAGTAATTTGGTTATAATGTTTTGACATTTGATTCTGAAATGCTTTGCATGCACGTATTTTTTTATTTTAATAAAATTCGTTGAAGAAAAAGAGTAAAAAACCGTAGTTTGTATCCTGAGTCACCGTTCCACTAGCTCACAAAAACTGTGACCCAAGAGACAATTTTTAGTGACCCAAGAGACATTCTGCATAAAAATTTCCTTAATTTATACAATAAACAATCTGGTGAGTGATAAACGTGTTAAATACGTAGAGATTCATTGCACATTTTCAGTTTCGAATAAAAAACACTCGTATTTAAGCTTAAAATAACTTTAAATATGATTTAAAAAACAAATCATTTGTGGGGTCGATACAATACACCATACTTCATTCGATTCTGATTTTACGCATTCCATCTTTCTTTTTTGGTCTATTTTTACCCACACTCAATATCGGCGACGGAGAAGAGTCAAGAAGTCACTGGCTCATATGAATGGCTTTCGTAGATGACGAAAAAGAGATTGTTCTGTGCTTCTTATCGCTCTCATCATCTCTCTCCATCGCTGTCAGATCGTTTTTAACTATATGGATATACTGCGGATGACGTATACCACCATACAAGTACGGCTACATAGCAAATTTCTCCTAATCCTCATTTAAAGAAGAAAAATAATAGTACCTTGACAGGGAGACACTTTATCACCCAAGCTTTTTACGGCTGTCCTAGGAGACGTCGTAAAAGCGCTTGAATTAGACAGCTTGGGACTAAAAGTCTGCCTGTAGGTAGGTGTCGTTCTGTAGCACCTTAAGTTTGTAGACGACCTCACCTCAACCTCATCCTATTTTGGTGGAACTAAAAAAAGATCTTCAGAAAGCTTCAGGCCTACTTTTAGAGATGCGTGATGACATCTTGAAGATGAATATGGCAACCTAAAATTATATCGAATCTCCAGTTCCTCGGTTTCAATCATTGCCATTGGAAATAAGATCTGCCAACTATAACATCAGATGCTGAGACATTGACGCTCATGAAGGAGACTGTGCTGAAGATCAAAGTCGCACCGAGAGCTATAGAGCCTGAGCATTCCTGGCTCTATAGCTCTCGACACGATCGTATCAGTGTGATACTGATATCACACTGATACGATCGTGTCCCCAATACCGAAATTCCGAATAAACAAGCCAAAATTTCGAGCTGCACAAGTGGTTATTGGGGCTCAAATGGTGTTGGTTGGGCAGGACTGGCTAGTCCTGTCACCGCGTCTGGCTAGACGCGGTGATGAAAGCAGTAGCAAAGTTGTAATTGAGTCCGCTAACTATGAAATTATGGTGCCAAGACATGGGAACTCACGAATGAGACTGCACAAGGTCAGAGTCGCACTGGAAGCCATGGAATAAGCAATGCTCGGTATTACACTCTTAGATCTATCGAGCCCACGATACCGAAACACACACAAGTGGTTATTGGGGCTCAAATGGAGTTGGTTGGGCAGGACAAGTGGCCAGGTACGGTGATAACAGAGGTGCAAAGTTGTAAACGAGTGGTGGCCCAGAGATGGTAAAAAGAGTGATGGTCGTCATCACATAATAAATAGATCGACGGCATCGTAACAGGACAGAGACAAATGGCAGAATTGAAGAAAGGCCTATACCCAGGCTGGCCTGACTGACTACAGCTTGCACATCATTTCTCATCCCACGGGATGAAAGGCTGAGGATTTTGATGAATCTACAGGTAGTCAAATTATTATTTTTGGCCTTTTGTTCTAAAAGATATCTGCAGTCTGTAAGTTAGTAGTAAAATAACTACGCTCAAGACGAGCCACGATCCAAAGCGCCAGAAATTACATTTCATCTACAAAAACCTTCCTTGGTCTTCTATTAAGCGAGATTTAAGTTATTTTGTAAAAATGCGATAGAGGACGGGTTTACTACGCAGATGACTGTCTATATAAATGAAAACCACCATTTTCATTAAATTTTATCATTAATTTTAGAGAAAAGTGAGTTATTTGTTAGGTTAGGGGTTTATTTTCTATGTTAACTATTAAAAGTAAACTGGCTGTCACATTTCAAAGATATTTTTGTACCTTGTATGGTTTATTATACTGTAATTTGCCTATGGCATTGTACCATTTATGTCTCTGGAGTCACCAAGTATGTCTCCGGGCTCACGTAGTGTCCCCAAAAATGTTGACATTGTTAGCAAGATTACTAAAAAAGTAAAGGTTATTACACAAAATGTTGTATGACAAAAGTTTGAAGAATATCCAACAATAGTGATGTAAAAAGTGCATTTTTCTGACGTTCCTAGAAACAGAATTACAAGAAAAGTAAATAAAATTTCTTTCATTTAGTGACCCCAGAGACACAATGAGGTATATTTTTAAAAAATTGAGACAGTTTATTCCAATTTTGATTATACCAGATTGATTTAATTGAATTATAGTTCACATTAAAACAGATAAACTTTTTAAAATATTGTTTTTTTGCACTTTTTACCATAATACGTCATTGTTAGTTAGGTGACATTTTTGGGAGCCGCTTTTGGAATAAGGGCATAAAAATCCATGAAAACGACAAAAAATTTTGGTGCTTGTAGTAGAATTATAAACTGCAGAAATTTATTTAACAATATTAGGTGAAATTATAGCAATATTTCAACATTTATTTTTTTACACAAAAAGTTGACTCATGACACTAAAAAGTTGATCCACCCACATACGTATCCTAATACCCTCTACCGAGCGGCGTCATTCATTAGATCACAATCCCTTTTTGTTCTGTTCTGTAAACTTTATAATATTGAATTTCGTTTTATGTCCATCAAGTCTAAAGCACAAACTGCGGCCAAAAAGCTGGGCATCCTAATGAACGTCAATCGATATTTCACGCCTGGTCAACTTTTGACTTTATATGAAGCTCGAACTTTGACTTCATTGCTTGAGCATCTTGTATGGAGTATTGCAGTAGCAGAGTATTGCGCAGATCTGCGCTCCACCGATACTCTGCAATACTCTGCCGAGTCAAGCAAGTTGATACTTAGCAGATCCATCCCAAAGGTGGCTGCAATACTCCATACAAGATCGAACTTGAGCTTTTATAAAGTCAAAAGTTTAACAGGCGTGAAATATCGCATGACCTTATTCAGTATTACCTATTCAGTATTTTTACTACACTTATATTTTTATTAGATTGTCGCTGATAAAGCTTACCTATTTAAATGTATCAAAAACTCATGCGTGTCGTTTTACTTTGTCATGAAAATAGTGTTGTAAAACAAAACGTAATTAAGACCAAACAAATTACAACTATACAGAGTTGCCCACGCATTTGACGAAGCAACAATGAAATCATAGCGTCCATTTATTATGTTTAGGGTCTCTGATGTCATCGATGTGTTATTTGTTGCTCGTTAGTCAGATGAGCCAAGGGAACAACTTATTCAAAATAACAGAATACGTCAGACATCGACCTTGCTGTGCATGATCTTGCCTCATATCTGAAGCAAGTATATTTTTGGAAACTGCATTGTATCTTATTTAGTGCGCGGCGAAAAAAAGCTATTTCATATTTTTTCATCGAGGTAAATAAATCAGGTACTTTCTAAAAAGTAAGTTCCTTGAAGGCCAAATTAATTATTCAAACCTGTGTGCCCTTACGTTCTTATTGATGAATTTTGTTTCCATGAAGTTCAACGATGAAAAATGCCTACGAAACATATAATTTGTGTCCGTATGGTAATGTATTCTAATGAGCAGCTTCAAGTCCTCGAATATGATGTATGATGTTGGCTTTTACGGAATAAATGTTTACACATAAGTTTTCACTGTCTAACTTCAGCTTAGAGATACTGAAAATTATACTCGTGTTAAAAATATTGTTTTGCTGTGTAATTCTGAATTCCTGGTGACTGCAGGTGCGATTGCATCTAATTACAACAAATATTTTTCAACTCTATCAATTTTAATGTCAATTTTAATGTAATAAACTTTGCCTTTCGTATCCCCAGATGAGGATGAGGCGACGACGTCGGGCGTGACGGACGGCGGCGCGCCCGGTGACCTGCAGAACCGGATCATCTTCGTGAACCGCCCGCAGCCGCAGAAGTTCGTCAACAACAGGATATGCACGGCCAAGTACAGGTACCTACTGCTTAAAAAGTTATGCCTGACACATGATTACCTCTAGTTTTGTAGCCTGAATGATAATATTCATGACCGGTAGCGGAAAGTAACAGGACTTTATCCATAACTGTTGCTGTTCCAGCTCCAAAATAATCAACAGTTAGTTTTGGTATGGTTAGCTATGTACCTACTACCTACTGTATGTACTAATTAAATCAGCCATGAGCGATGACCATTTTCCGTAGCGTAGAAATGCGAGTGCGCCTAAAATGGCGAGGCGACGTAATTCACCTATTATGGCAACCAGTAGCTCGTTCATAAGGAAGCTGTAGGTCGTTGCATTGAGTAGCATCCCGACTGTAACCTTGATAGATGGTTGACACCACTGGTTCGTCCCTCTCTTGCACGAGCAAAACATAATTCACCATCCCGCTCGTACTTTGATTCGGAAGCACCTGCTATGCATAGAGCCTTCTGCTCTGGACAATTTGTTTCTCTTTCTCTCTGCAAGCTGGGTGAAGAATGTGGCGGTGTAGACTTCTTTTCAATTGGGAATCTATTTCTAGCCAGATATTATTTTCTGTGTCCGATTGACGCAAGACAAAAGCCGGTTACGAGAGAAAAAGATCGGTTACGCTTGATTGAAATTGTGATGATTTATTAAAGTTGACTAGGCTGTTAGTTACGATAGCAGGAAGGCCGTAGCCACGCGTGTTGTCGGACTGTTTACCCGACACATAGTTGGTGATGTTTGTACAATGTCGTGCAAACAGTTTGCTTTGTTAAAATCGAAGGTCTATGACCTCTATTCCGATGGGAGTAGGTTGCGATTCGCGCGATGGAGGGATTGTGTCGGCTTTGTTTACGCGCGACGCGATCTCCGCTTGGCCGCGTGCCCGTAGCGATGCCCCGAGCATAGGGTATCCAAATATTGGAAAAAATCTGTACGTGACTCACCCAGACTTTCACGAGGACATTATTATCTATCTGATTCCGTTAGGACTTTTGTCTATCTGATTCCGTTTCATTAATACTGATCACGCTTCATATTGGCTGCACCCAGACGCAACATCTATTTATCAGCTTATTATGAGTTCATTTAAAAAAAAAATTACACCATGTTTTAAATAACTTCACAGCGAACATCTCTGATTTAGGTAATTGAAATTCAGATACAAGTAATAACATTCAGAAATTTCAAAAAGTGGCCTCAGTTTTCCATAAATTATGCTGACCCTCACCGTTGCTGTAATCTGATGTCATGGTCGTGAATAATGCCGGTTTGCTTTAACAGAGATTATTTCAGACAAATTTCATAGCTATTTACATAATTAAATGTAAATACCACTGTTTTATGTCTTCAAAACTGCGATAGAAATGATGCGATGCTCTTGACTATTTACTATGAGAATGCTGTGTCGTAAACAATGTTATTTGTGAGGTATTGTCTCAGCTTTCAATTATTTTAGCACTATGCAGACTTTAAAAGCATTGATGTAGCATTGATAAAATTAGCTTAGATAGATTGATACCCTGTGAGGATCAAAAAAGTTACACTCGTCATGCTATAACTATTTTAACTGCTTTTTACCTAGGTCATGCTGACCTAGGTCATACTCTAGATAATCAAGTTTATTTATAGCGCTATCGTGCTTCATAGAATTAATAAAATTGTCTGCCCCGGCTATAAAGTCGTGACGGAGGCTTTCATCACCCATTCTAGCCATCTCATACGAACTTATGTGTGTATTTCAACCTATGGCTATCAACTTTTAATCTCTATGGAAATTACTTCCGACGTAATTGCTGGCTTAGTATCTAGGCTAGGAAGTTCCAAGGATACCTAGATTTAATGGTTGCAAGGTCGGGGCTCTTGATACCTGTGTGAACCTGGAACCCGACTTTAAGAAATCGGTTTTTTTTTTAATGCATACGTTTGTACTCGGTATGTACTTGTTTGTACCATCTTTTTTTTTGTTTGTACCTTAAAGGGTTCGGAGATATCGAATTTTTAAAATTACTCAGAACCCGACTTTGAGGAATCGATTTTGTTTTAAATGCATACGTTTGTACTCGGTATGTACTTGTTTGTACCATATTTTTTTTTGTTTGTACCTCAAGGGGGTCGAACATAGCAAGTTTTCAAAAGTTGAAATGAAGGTAAATCGGTCAGTTTTCCAGATAATCAAAATCTGCGCGCAGGGTTGGATTCACCATCGTTTGTACTCGTTTGTACCACCGAGCGATTCGTTTGTACCTCAAGGGGGTCGAACATAGCAAGTTTTCAAAAGTTGAAATGAAGGTAAATCGGTCATTTTTCAAGATAATCAAAATCTGCGAGCAGGGTTGGATTCACCATCGTTTGTACCCGTTTGTACCACCGAGCGATTCGTTTGTACCTCAAGGGGGTCGAACATAGCAAGTTTTCAAAAGTTGAAATGAAGGTAAATCGGTCATTTTTCAAGATAATCAAAATCTGCGAGCAGGGTTGGATTCACCATCGTTTGTACCCGTTTGTACCACCGAGCGATTCGTTTGTACCTCAAGGGGGTCGAACATAGCAAGTTTTCAAAAGTTGAAATGAAGGTAAATCGGTCATTTTTCCAGATAATCAAAATCTGCGCGCAGGGATGGATTCACCATCGTTTGTACCCGTTTGTACCACCCAGCAATTCGTTTGTACCTCAAGGGGGTCGAACATAGCAAGTTTTCAAAAGTTGAAATGAAGGTAAATCGGTCATTTTTCAAGATAATCAAAATCTGCGAGCAGGGTTGGATTCACCATCGTTTGTACCCGTTTGTACCACCGAGCGATTCGTTTGTACCTCAAGGGGGTCGAACATAGCAAGTTTTCAAAAGTTGAAATGAAGGTAAATCGGTCATTTTTCCAGATAATCAAAATCTGCGCGCAGGGATGGATTCACCATCGTTTGTACCCGTTTGTACCACCCAGCAATTCGTTTGTACCTCAAGGGGGTCGAACATAGCAAGTTTTCAAAAGTTGAAATGAAGGTAAATCGGTCAGTTTTCCAGATAATCAAAATCTGCGCGCAGGGTTGGATTCACCATCGTTTGTACCCGTTTGTACCACCGAGCAATTCGTTTGTACCTCAAGGGGGTCGAACATAGCAAGTTTTCAAAACTTGAAGTCGGTCATTTTTCAAGATAATCAAAATCTGCGAGCAGGGTTGGATTCACCATCGTTTGTACCCGTTTGTACCACCGAGCGATTCGTTTGTACCTCAAGGGGGTCGAACATAGCAAGTTTTCAAAACTTGAAGTCGGTCATTTTTCAAGATAATCAAAATCTGCGAGCAGGGTTGGATTCACCATCGTTTGTACCCGTTTGTACCACCGAGTGATTCGTTTGTACCTCAAGGGGGTCGAACATAGCAAGTTTTCAAAACTTGAAATGAAGGTAAATCGGTCATTTTTCCAGTTAATCAAAATCTGCGAGCAGGGTTGGATTCACCATCGTTTGTACCCGTTTGTACCACCGAGCGATTCGTTTGTACCTCAAGGGGGTCGAACATAGCAAGTTTTCAAAACTTGAAATGAAGGTAAATCGGTCATTTTTCCAGATAATCAAAATCTGCGAGCAGGGTTGGATTCACCATCGTTTGTACCCGTTTGTACCACCGAGCGATTCGTTTGTACCTCAAGGGGGTCGAACATAGCAAGTTTTCAAAACTTGAAGTCGGTCATTTTTCAAGATAATCAAAATCTGCGAGCAGGGTTGGATTCACCATCGTTTGTACCCGTTTGTACCACCGAGCAATTCGTTTGTACCTCAAGGGGGTCGAACATAGCAAGTTTTCAAAACTTGAAATGAAGGTAAATCGGTCATTTTTCAAGATAATCAAAATCTGCGAGCAGGGTTGGATTCACCATCGTTTGTACCCGTTTGTACCACCGAGCGATTCGTTTGTACCTCAAGGGGGTCGAACATAGCAAGTTTTCAAAACTTGAAGTCGGTCATTTTTCAAGATAATCAAAATCTGCGAGCAGGGTTGGATTCACCATCGTTTGTACCCGTTTGTACCACCGAGTGATTCGTTTGTACCTCAAGGGGGTCGAACATAGCAAGTTTTCAAAACTTGAAGTCGGTCATTTTTCAAGATAATCAAAATCTGCGAGCAGGGTTGGATTCACCATCGTTTGTACCCGTTTGTACCACCGAGTGATTCGTTTGTACCTCAAGGGGGTCGAACATAGCAAGTTTTCAAAACTTGAAATGAAGGTAAATCGGTCATTTTTCCAGTTAATCAAAATCTGCGAGCAGGGTTGGATTCACCATCGTTTGTACCCGTTTGTACCACCGAGCGATTCGTTTGTACCTCAAGGGGGTCGAACATAGCAAGTTTTCAAAACTTGAAATGAAGGTAAATCGGTCATTTTTCCAGATAATCAAAATCTGCGAGCAGGGTTGGATTCACCATCGTTTGTACCCGTTTGTACCACCGAGCGATTCGTTTGTACCTCAAGGGGGTCGAACATAGCAAGTTTTCAAAACTTGAAGTCGGTCATTTTTCAAGATAATCAAAATCTGCGAGCAGGGTTGGATTCACCATCGTTTGTACCCGTTTGTACCACCGAGCAATTCGTTTGTACCTCAAGGGGGTCGAACATAGCAAGTTTTCAAAACTTGAAATGAAGGTAAATCGGTCATTTTTCCAGATAATCAAAATCTGCGAGCAGGGTTGGATTCACCATCGTTTGTACCCGTTTGTACCACCGAGCGATTCGTTTGTACCTCAAGGGGGTCGAACATAGCAAGTTTTCAAAACTTGAAGTCGGTCATTTTTCAAGATAATCAAAATCTGCGAGCAGGGTTGGATTCACCATCGTTTGTACCCGTTTGTACCACCGAGTGATTCGTTTGTACCTCAAGGGGGTCGAACATAGCAAGTTTTCAAAACTTGAAATGAAGGTAAATCGGTCATTTTTCCAGTTAATCAAAATCTGCGAGCAGGGTTGGATTCACCATCGTTTGTACCCGTTTGTACCACCGAGCGATTCGTTTGTACCTCAAGGGGGTCGAACATAGCAAGTTTTCAAAAGTTGAAATGAAGGTAAATCGGTCATTTTTCAAGATAATCAAAATCTGCGAGCAGGGTTGGATTCACCATCGTTTGTACCCGTTTGTACCACCGAGCGATTCGTTTGTACCTCAAGGGGGTCGAACATAGCAAGTTTTCAAAACTTGAAATGAAGGTAAATCGGTCATTTTTCCAGATAATCAAAATCTGCGAGCAGGGTTGGATTCACCATCGTTTGTACCCGTTTGTACCACCGAGCGATTCGTTTGTACCTCAAGGGGGTCGAACATAGCAAGTTTTCAAAACTTGAAATGAAGGTAAATCGGTCATTTTTCCAGATAATCAAAATCTGCGAGCAGGGTTGGATTCACCATCGTTTGTACCCGTTTGTACCACCGAGCGATTCGTTTGTACCTCAAGGGGGTCGAACATAGCAAGTTTTCAAAACTTGAAGTCGGTCATTTTTCAAGATAATCAAAATCTGCGAGCAGGGTTGGATTCACCATCGTTTGTACCCGTTTGTACCACCGAGTGATTCGTTTGTACCTCAAGGGGGTCGAACATAGCAAGTTTTCAAAACTTGAAATGAAGGTAAATCGGTCATTTTTCCAGTTAATCAAAATCTGCGAGCAGGGTTGGATTCACCATCGTTTGTACCCGTTTGTACCACCGATCGATTCGTTTGTACCTCAAGGGGGTCGAACATAGCAAGTTTTCAAAACTTGAAATGAAGGTAAATCGGTAATTTTTCAAGATAATCAAAAACTGATTATCACTGAGCGAATGTCATTGCTAGCCACGCGTTTTCGTCAGCGCGATTAAGGATTTGTACAATTTTAGTAGCGACATCTAGTTCTGATCCAAAGTACTGACACTGTCAAGTTTAGAATACCGTAAGATGGCACCACCGGTCTTGGAAATGAAACAGACGGTTAACATAGCTTTTTTCTTATCTATCTCCTATCCTATTGTTCAAGCAACTAATTTCAACCTATATTTTTTAACATCATTGACTGGTAGGTAGTATCTAATCTACTTAAGTATTACAAAATTATAGGCACCTACCTTGTAAATTTAAGTAGGTAGATACAATAAGTAGGTAGGTAAGTATACAATTTCTATAAGAAAGCGACAGCTGATTTTTCTTCGCGGATTATTAAGAATACTTATAATTATTTTTTTTATTTATTTATCATAATTAAAGGTTTATATTAACAATTTGTAGAAATAGCATTCAGTAAACCACTACGGTTCATAAAAGAAAAGTACTATTTATCGAGTCATCATCAACTTAACTACATAATCTTATATACGTAATACTTACAGATTAACATAAACTAACGAAGTAAAATGGAAAAATGACCGATTTACCTTCATTTCAATTTTTGAAAACTTGCTATGTTCAACCCCCTTGAGGTACAAACGAATCTCTCGGTGGTACAAACGTGTACAAAGGACGGTGAATCCAACCCTGCTGGCAGATTTTGATTATCTGGAAAAATGACCGATTTACCTTCATTTCAAGTTTTGAAAACTTGCTATGTTCGATCCCCTTGAGGTACAAACGAATCGCTCGGTGGTACAAACGGGTACAAACGATGGTGAATCCAACCCTGCTCGCAGATTTTGATTATCTGGAAAAATGACCAATTTACCTTCATTTCAAGTTTTGAAAACTTGCTATGTTCGACCCCCTTGAGGTACAAACGAATCGCTCGGTGGTACAAACGGGTACAAACGATGGTGAATCCAACCCTGCTCGCAGATTTTGATTATCTGGAAAAATGACCAATTTACCTTCATTTCAAGTTTTGAAAACTTGCTATGTTCGACCCCCTTGAGGTACAAACGAATCGCTCGGTGGTACAAACGGGTACAAACGATGGTGAATCCAACCCTGCTCGCAGATTTTGATTATCTGGAAAAATGACCAATTTACCTTCATTTCAAGTTTTGAAAACTTGCTATGTTCGACCCCCTTGAGGTACAAACGAATCGCTCGGTGGTACAAACGGGTACAAACGATGGTGAATCCAACCCTGCTCGCAGATTTTGATTATCTTGAAAAATGACCGATTTACCTTCATTTCAAGTTTTGAAAACTTGCTATGTTTGACCCCCTTGAGGTACAAACGAATCGCTCGGTGGTACAAACGGGTACAAACGATGGTGAATCCAACCCTGCTCGCAGATTTTGATTATCTGGAAAAATGACCAATTTACCTTCATTTCAAGTTTTGAAAACTTGCTATGTTCGACCCCCTTGAGGTACAAACGAATCGCTCGGTGGTACAAACGGGTACAAACGATGGTGAATCCAACCCTGCTCGCAGATTTTGATTATCTGGAAAAATGACCAATCTACCTTCATTTCAAGTTTTGAAAACTTGCTATGTTCGACCCCCTTGAGGTACAAACGAATCGCTCGGTGGTACAAACGGGTACAAACGATGGTGAATCCAACCCTGCTCGCAGATTTTGATTATCTTGAAAAATGACCGATTTACCTTCATTTCAAGTTTTGAAAACTTGCTATGTTCGACCCCCTTGAGGTACAAACGAATCGCTCGGTGGTACAAACGGGTACAAACGATGGTGAATCCGACCCTGCTCGCAGATTTTGATTATCTAGAAAAATGACCGATTTACCTTCATTTCAACTTTTGAAAACTTGCTATGTTCGACCCCCTTGAGGTACAAACGAATCGCTCGGTGGTACAAACGGGTACAAACGATGGTGAATCCAACCCTGCTCGCAGATTTTGATTATCTTGAAAAATGACCGATTTACCTTCATTTCAACTTTTGAAAACTTGCTATGTTCGACCCCCTTGAGGTACAAACGAATTGCTCGGTGGTACAAACGGGTACAAACGATGGTGAATCCAACCCTGCTCGCAGATTTTGATTATCTTGAAAAATGAACGATTTACCTTCATTTCAACTTTTGAAAATTTGCTATGTTCGACCCCCTTGAGGTACAAACAAATCGCTCGGTGGTACAAACGGGTACAAACGATGGTGAATCCAACCCTGCTCGCAGATTTTGATTATCTTGAAAAATGAACGATTTACCTTCATTTCAACTTTTGAAAACTTGCTATGTTCGACCCCCTTGAGGTACAAACGAATTGCACGGTGGTACAAACGGGTACAAACGATGGTGAATCCAACCCTGCTCGCAGATTTTGATTATCTTGAAAAATGAACGATTTACCTTCATTTCAACTTTTGAAAACTTGCTATGTTCGACCCCCTTGAGGTACAAACAAAAAAAAAGATGGTACAAACAAGTACATACCGAGTACAAACGTATGCATTTAAAACAAAATCGATTCCTTAAAGTCGGGTTCTGAGTAATTTTAAAAATTCGATATCTCCGAACCCTTTAAGGTACAAACAAAAAAAAAGATGGTACAAACAAGTACATACCGAGTACAAACGTATGCATTTAAAAAAAAAACCGATTTCTTCAAGTCGGGTTCCAGGTTCACACAGGTGCTCTTGATGCTATCGTAAGTGGGTATTTTAGGGTTTTGCCGCGAGTATAACAAGCTTAGCTAAGCAAATATTTGCTGGCAATGCTAGCAATCTTGTATATTGTTAGATCATGTGGTGTCATGCGACCATGGCTTCTGCGAACCAATAGGAAACTCCCAAAAGCTTTCTTCGACACCTTAAGATCTGTGAAGTACTCGACTAGTAAATTAATTTAAGGGTGTGAGTAACCTAAAGGTTCGGTGCTGCGGTCGATTTTATTTATTTTCTATTGTATAGATAGACGTAGATTATTTAACCACTGAAGCAATCTACTTGCATACAATTTGCTATCGCTCTTTACGCGATAATCTCGTAGTACCCTTCAGTGTTCTCTTTCGTGGTTGTTATTTCCGGTATCGCAAGCCTAACCAGACCCTTGACCTAAATCATAGCAAGGTAACTGAAAACGAAAGAACTCTACACTTTGAAGAACACATTGTTATTGACAAAATTCGCCGCCTAAGCTTTTTACAATCAGTTACTTGTCGCTTAAGTTCCACGATCTATCAGTAACGTTTAAACAATAAAATACTCCGAGAGCGCTTATACACTTTGTATGGCACATCACCATCATCATCCACAGCCTGACTTCACCCACTGCTGGGTATAGGCCTCCCTAAGTTTGTGCCATCCACCACGATCCTGCGCTAATTGGACCCAGTGACAGTATGGTATATACTTTGGCAAAACTAACAATACATTTTTTGGCATAAGATTGAATGTGTATCGAAGCGCATTCTCTTTGCAGCGTGCCGTCGTTCGTCCCCCTGTTCCTGTTCGAGCAGTTCCGGCGGTATTCGAACTGCTTCTTCCTGCTGATCGCGCTGCTGCAGCAGATTCCGGACGTGTCTCCGACGGGAAGGTGGACCACGCTCACGCCGCTCATCCTCATCCTCAGTGTCAGCGCCATCAAGGAGATCGTCGAGGACTTTGTGAGTATAGTCTTAACTGGTGGGGCTTCCTACAAATATGGCATGGCTTAAGTAATGTCTTGTTGCTTTTGAATTAGTTAATGAGGAAAGATGTTACAAGCTGAGGTTCGTTTTAAATCCATTCATTCATTAATTGACATTGACATGGCTGGAAGATGGATGGATTGTGTGAATTCGAATATGTGTGTTAAAGATGACGAGTGATAAATTATGGTTGTGCACAGAAACGGCACCGAGCAGATGACGAGACGAACCAGCGAAAGGTGGATGTGCTGCGCGAGGGTCGTTGGCTGGCCATCCGCTGGGAGAAGCTGATGGTCGGTGATATCTGCAAGATTGTTAATAACCACTTCTTCCCGGCGGACCTTATCCTGCTTGCCTCCAGGTGAGTGGCTGATTGTGTATCTGTGATAATTTGCTATTTATCAAGTGAGCGTATCTGCTTCGAAGGGCACGTTAAATTGTTGGTCAAAATTATTCAGATGTTAAGCCATGACGGATGCTTTTAAAACTCTGTCACCAGAGTTGGCCGCTTGCTCATACGAACTTACTTTACTTTTTGCTTGCTAAGTTATTGGTCGTGCAAGAGCAGGAAAAGGAGGAGAACAGAAAGTATGTTCCTAACATGTCAGCGATATGGTACATGTTTTTTGACGTGACAACGTCTTATAATTCGATGGAGCCGGCTGCACGCACGAAAAAACATGACGTCATGCGGCGTTACCTCGTTCTGAGGCGTTCCATGTAAGGCTTGAAGTGCAAGCGAGAGCGAGGAACGAGCGACAAAGAAGCACAATCGGCCTTTGCGTTCGGCAGCGTTCGACATCCGTCTCTCTCCTACTTGAGTGAGCGATGCGTCTGCGTGGACAGCTGCTATACTATAGTACATGTATCTATTAAACAAATGAAATTAAAATTTTCTTTTGAAAAATGCTACCATTCCATCAGTATTTTCTTAAGACGTTGTCACGTTCAACTATCGTCAGTAAACCGACTTTACAGACAACCAATTTTTTTTCTATTTTGTAATGTTCTTGTGTACAGTAAAGTGTAATTCTATCTAACAGTGAACCTCAAGGCATATCGTTCATCGAGACGTCGAACCTGGACGGCGAGACGAACCTGAAGATCCGCCAGGCCAGTACGGAGACGGCGAGACTCGACTCGGTCGCGGCGCTCGCGCAGTTCTCCGCGACTGTACAGTGCGAGCCGCCCAATCGACATCTGTACGAGTTCAATGGCCTGCTGAAGGAGAGTAATGCCAAGTGAGTATCTCAACTTTTTGTGAACAAACAGGATCTTGGTTTTTGTAACAGAGCTGCCGACTAGACGGCAGTTTTTACAACTATTAGGAACATTAAACAAAACTTAGGGACGCCAGCAATGAGTTAGGCCAAGCATGATATTGATAACCTCTTTGAAAACCTGGCTGAGACGCAAGAGTCGTTATATGACTCTCGCGGCGCCTGTGTTGTAACCCCGGATCATTAAAGAAATGTATCATGTTCTCTACTAGTGCCGTCACTAGTGTGCAAGCGAGAGAACGAATAAGCGGTACCGTTTCAGATCACTAAACCAGGCCCTTGATTCAGACTTCAGCGGAATGCATTCGGTTCGGGATAGGTCAGCTGTTCAACCGACCGCAACCAATCACAGTGCAAGAAACGTCAGTTTTAGATCAATCCTGCACTGTGATTGGTTGCGGTCGGTTGAACAGCTGACCGATTTCGACACGAATGCGTTCCGCTGAAGTCTTATCCAAGAGCGTGAGTATATAAATGTTTGCATGATCTGCAGATATTTTTTCCTGGTCTGGATGTTGTAGAACGATGGCAGTCGTAGTTTCCAATAACCACATCACGGAACAGCCTAATACTGAATCAGGACTATAATAAATAAATAAATAATAAATAAATAATGCTGGACATTTCACACAGCATCATCTAGCCCCAAACTAAGCAAAGCTTGTACTATGAGAACCAGATAACTGATATACTACTTATATACTTTTTGTTTGTAAATACATACATACTATAAATAGAAACACCCAGACCCGAGATAAATATTTGCAGATCATACAAGCATTTATCCCGCGGCGGGGATCGAACCCGCAACCTTCTGCGTCCCAAGCGGGCTTTAACCCACTGTGCCACAGAGGTCGTCACTATGTGACTTTTGAGTGGTTTACAAAGAAATGGTGGTGTTTGTTCTAGAACGATCCCCCTTGGCCTGGACCAGATGTTGCTGCGCGGTGCTATGCTCCGCAATACATCCTGGGTGCACGGAGTTGTTGTCTACACCGGACACGAGACTAAGCTCATGAAGAACTCTACCAAAGGTTCGTCATCATGGTCTTATGTAACTATAACAGGGTGGCGTCAGTCAGGTTACACATCAAAAAGTACTTCGCCAAAGGTTTCCAAAGGGGGTCCCGTACTTTAGTAGTGGGCATTTTGATGGTAAAGGTCTAAGGTCGACGCCAACTGGTCCACATACCTTAGGGACTATCCGACAATTAATGTCGGATAGTGCTATACAGGGTCTGGCAAAATGTTATAACATTCAGGGCAACTACCTTTTATTTTGTAGTTAGAAGGTTTTGTTTTTAGAAAACTATTGGTTTATTTTAACGAAAAACACAACTGCATTTTTTGATTTTTGAAAAAATGTACAGTCAGCCTAAAAATGCTGCAATAACTTTGTTCAAATTTGTATTTTTTATTTATTTTGTTAACGTCCAGCCCCGCTGAAGCGCTCCTCCATCGACCGGCAGACCAACACCCACATCCTGATGCTGTTCATCATCCTGCTGGTGCTGTCCCTGCTGAGCGCCTCCTTCAACGAGCTCTGGCTCAGCACGCACTCCGACTGGTACATCGGCCTAGACGGTAAATATTAGGGCCCTTACTAGTCAACTTGATATAAAGTTAAAAAAAATTATGGTTATTTATAGGTTATGCACACAAATTGTGTTTAGTATCAAGATCACCTAATATCCAGTACAACGGATCTTGGCATTCGTGCGTGAAGTTAGACTGCGCAGTGGCGCTTTTTCATACAAAATTGTGTACTGCGCATCGAGTCGACTAACTTCACGACTGACACAAAGTTTTTAAAAAGTTGTAATGTGTTGTTACAGAAACGCAGAAGACGCACTTTGTATACAACTTTTTGACGTTTTTGATATTGTACAACAATCTCATACCCATATCGTTGCAAGTCACCGCGGAAATCGTCAGGTTCTTTCAAGTGAGTAATTTATATTCTAAAAGAATTAAAATACTATGATTAGTGGCCCGATCGCTTCCCTCACATGGTACCAACATTGCACAAGGTTTAGGTTGGCACTAGTGAAAAGGGGCTATGCTCAGCTGGGAATGCTACTGGTTGCGCGGGAAGATGAAGAATAAAGTTTTGCAACAAAAAATTATAGGTTGTACTGAATAGGTTTTTGATAATGCTGTGTATGCCACTGTATATTCACTTATTACTGTTATTGACCAATGTAAACCAACCATTAGACTCGATTTCACCATACTCTGTTATTTCGATAACATACTTGTCTTTAACAGATTTTTTAGCTGCTGGCACAATAAATAAATAATGCTGGTCTTTTCACACAGCATCATCTAGCTCCAAAGCAAGCAGAGCTTGTGTTATGGGTACATGACTGATATACTAATTATATACTTTAATTACATACATATACATAGAAAACACCCAGACCCGAGACAAAGATTTGTAGATCATACACACATTTGTCGCACGGCGGGGATCGAACCCGCAACCTTCTGCGTCGCAGGCGGACCTTCGCCCACTGCGTAACGAAGATCGTCAATATCTCCGTGCTATAAAGTATCAAAGCTGTTCTTAAACTACTACAGAGTATACTGAAATACAGAATGGTGAAATTGAACTTTCAACGTTCTAACAAATCATGTAAAATAACCGTTAACGCCACTCTTGCCTATTTAGACCCCTCGCAGACTGCAGACTTTCTATCGGCCGATAGTTGAGACGGAACATACTTCGGCTTCTTCATACTCATTACGAGCCGAAGTATGTTCCGTCTCAACTATCGGTCGATAAAAAGCCTGCAGTCTGCAAGGAGGCTTAAACTTCAGACGCCTGTCGATCACATTGGAGCAATCGAAACGGTGCAAGCCCTCTCTACTTCTCGCACGCAACTTCATTCATAGCTATCCACCGGTGCGAGCACACGTCACTGTAGAATCATAAGCTTTTTTACTCACAATCAGAGTTTTATAACCCGAATTATCAATACAGTATTAAGAAATGAAAAGTCTTATCAACATTTTGGATTCCGACGGGATTCGAACCCGCATCGATCAGACGAACCTCTTAAAGCCGGAGTGCCTTACCGCTCGGCCACAGAACCCTAATCGTCAGAATTCAAATTTTTTATAAGCTCATATTATCGGTTAAGCACCGTTACAGTATTATAAACGTTGTCTCGCCTTCTCATTTATTACGACGTTGAATACCAGGCGAAGTTCATAATGATGGACAGTGAGATGTACCACGAGGCGAGCGACACGCCCGCGCTGGCTCGCACCTCCAACCTGAACGAGGAGCTCGGCATGGTGCAGTATGTCTTCAGTGACAAGACCGGCACTCTCACCTGCAACATCATGGACTTCCACAAGTGCTCCATAGCAGAGGTTACTGTATTATACATATTTATAGCTAAAATATTAATAAATAATCATATTTATCAGGAACCACAGAAGTAACAGTATGAATCTAAAGTAAATCCATGAGGCTGCGCCAAATAAGAAATAGAAGAAGAATGAATTAAGATGTATGTTGGTTCGATCTTAAACGACTCTAGGTTTCACACTGGGGCTCGCGTGGTTACACCATTTAAATAGCTATTCCAGATCACAATTTAAACTACCTGTTTCAATGTCATCCAAAGCACATTGCTGGTCAGGCGTAAAAAACATACATTCAAATGAATGATACTAAGCCGGATATTCTCCAGCTTATTATCATAGAAGGAAAGTAGAAGAGAACTAAGAATTAATAACATTATAGTCTTTTTCACGCCGGAACGTATGCAAGACACTTCGAGATAATGTCAAAATCAGTCTAATAGTAATGTCCTAAAGTTTGATCGAGATTATCAAAATCGATTTTTGTTTTACTACTATCAATTCATCTCAATCGATTACAAGGTTCATTCATAGACAAAATTACTAAACCAACGATTATTTCTTTACATATCGATTCATCGATTGTTACGATTTTCATTTTTGCACTCTCTAATAGATTACGTTCCATTTTACTTAGTACTGTTAATTGGCGGAGTTTTTTAGAAAATATTTATTGTTTATTTATTTACATTTTATTGCTCGTTTATGATAATTTATGAAATAATTAAACAGGAAATAGACAAAAACATTTTTTTCTGTATGTTTTATCGTTTAATTTTTTTTCTTGACTTTTTCGTTTCAAAATTGTTGTGAGCCACACAACGTGAAACGAAACAAGTTCAATGTGTCTTGCATACGTTCCGGCGTGAAAAAGACTATAGTCAGATTAAAATTAGAAAGATCGCTTTTGCATAAAAAATGGATAAAAGAGACCGTATATATATATATAATAGAGAGCGAGATTTGTGGAGGAAATCGCATCATTGCACTGACAAGAGGTCAATATTAATGTATGTTAATATCATTCCTCAGGTTATCTATAACAAGCCAATGCCAAACGAAAATATAGAAGACACGCTGCTCCATCAAAACCTTAAAAACAACCATCCGACTGCGCCAGTTATAAAGGAGTTCCTCACGATGTTGGCCGTCTGTCACACAGTCATACCAGAGCGGGATGGCGATAAAATCAACTACCATGCTGCTTCTCCTGGTATGTTCAAGTATAACTTAATCAGTAACAACAGTAGTAGTAAATCCCTCTGGCTGCGCTATTAAAAAAAAAAGTGTTTTTATAATTTTGTTGAAAAACAATTTTGATAGGTAAAGTTACAGATGAAAAACCCTCAGTTTTGCTCATATTGTGGTCGCACTAACCAGTTGAGCTGCCCAGCTAAGCGAGGTAACAGTGATATCGGTATTGTCGCTATACGTGATAATTTTGGAAACATTATGCCAAAAAACACATTATAAAATGTAAAATGCAGGGAATGGAAAGCCAGCTATAACAGAAATCAGGGTTTATTAAATCACGTCGGTAAAATACAGGTCAGGTGTGTTTTTGAATGCAAGAGGCAGATCAGTCCAGACCGCGTTATTTATAGTAACTGGACAGCGCCACTGTGGCGACTGTCCGAACTAATTTACAAAGGTATCTATCGGTTAAAATTATTATAATTAATTACTTCTCGTTAGTATGATAGCTAGATATCAAATACAGCCGTTGACACACAGATGGCGTTGTGTTCAACAAAAACATCTCAATGTTAGACACGTAAATATTTATACATTCAGAGCCTGTACTCCTACATTATATTTGATTGTGGCTCGAGTCTTCGACCTTAGTTCAAAAGTTCTTAGGACAAAAGTCATTATTTCTATCTTTATTTAAACAGTAACCACAGTAATGTCTATGAATCTGTAGCAAATCCATCCGGCTGCGCCAGTTTCAATAGGAAATTTTTGAATTATTTAGTTTTGTATTTGATGTTGATTACCTCAGGTGTGTACCTTGCCCGTTAAGAGGTTGTGTTTTCGTCTATATTTATTTTACGAAACGCAAAATACTTTGATGGTTATTTTCTTTTCGCATCGAAAGTCGTCAGTACATCCTACTAGACCAACACGGTTCTCATTCAAATAACATATTCGTGAAAAATTATTCAAAGACAATTTTGGTAATATTTCCAGACGAGCGTGCATTAGTAATGGGCGCGGCATCATTCGGCTACGTGTTCTGTACGCGGACCCCGACGTGTGTCGAGATCGAAGCGAACGGAGTCAAAGAGGAGTACACCATACTCAACGTTATAGACTTCACCTCGTCCAGGAAACGGATGTCTGTCATTGTGAAGACTCCCTCAGGTTTGTTTTGTGTATTGCTTCAAAAGAGGTTCTATGTTCTGTTGTATTTATGTTTTTGTTTTTAGTTTTCATTCTTTTTCTCCAATTTCAACTTCAATTTATCTTGTCGTCATAAAATTTGTTAGAAATAAACCTATGGGTTCTTATAGTTATTAGTCAAAGTTAAAGTCAAAAAGCATTTATGCATTAGGACCGCTAACTTCACCTAGAATAGGTATAAAACTAATTTTACTCTTGTTCTTTCGCGACCAATACCGTGAAGAATCAGGGCAATAAACACGGTTTGGCGCCACCCTTAGGTGTTCCATTTTAAAACCAATAAGTCCAGCTGTAGTGGGGACTGGAGCTTGACTTTTTCCAGCCAGTCAAACAAAATTGAGGCTCGTTAAATAAGTTTAGATGCTCATAAAGTACAAAGAACGAATGCTTCAACAAGGTACTATTGAACCTAATGGTTTATTTTATAGTCCTTATTCCATCGAGACTTACTGCTCGCGGCTGCTTAGCGAGCTTGCTCTCTCATCACTCCGCTATATTCTCCCAGGGGGTTAATAATAACTTCTATTTCTATAGGCAGTTTTTGATAAGCGAAATTGCATTTAATTTAAGAATTTAGAATCGTGTTCTCATGATAAGCGTCGCCATTTCAAATTCGTTTCGATTAAACGAAATTATAATGCAGTTTAAAATCTGCCAGGAAATAAGAGTTTGTTAACCTCCCTGAGGTTTCTCGCTCAGTCATTTTCTGTGACCCATCGAGGACTTCCCCCGCGCGGTTACCTCTCCTCCTTATTGTGAAGAGTGTCCCCCCCCCCTCCAGGTCAGATAAAGCTGTACTGCAAGGGCGCCGACAGCGTGGTGTTCCCCCGGCTGGCGGGCGGCGGCGGCCCGTCCGGCGCGCAGGCGCAGCACGAGGCGGCCACGCTGGCGCACCTGGAGCACTTCGCCGCGGAGGGGCTGCGCACCCTCGTGCTGGCCGTCACCACCATCCCCAACCGCGTCTACAAGGTACACTCGCTCTAACGTACCCCCACCCTAACGTCCAAAATAGCATAGCAAACTTTCTACTATAAGACGATCTCCGTGGCGTAGTGAGCGAAATCCCGCCTGCGACGCGAAAGGTTGCGGGTTCGATCCCCGCCGCGGGACAAATGTTTGTGTGATCTACAGATATGTGTCTCGGGTTTGAATGTTTCTATGTATTATATGTATGTATTTACAACAAAAAGTATATAAATAGTATATCAGTTATCTGGTTCCGATAGTACAAGCTTTGCTTAGTTTAGGGCTAGCCCTAAAGCGTCATCTAGATGATGCTGTGTGAAATGTCCAGCATTATAAAAAAAATTAGGTTAAAATGCGATCAATTGTCATTTGCTATGCTTAGGCTCACAGTAGTAAATTAGTACCATCTGTTCCAGGACTGGTCGAACACGTACCACAAGGCCAGCATAGCGATACAGGACCGCGAACAGAAGATAGAAGAGGCAGCTCTACTCATAGAGAACAACCTGCATCTGCTCGGAGCCACGGCCATCGAGGACAAACTACAGGTACTGTGTCGCAATAAACTGAATCACGACCGTATTTTCTTGGCCTATGAGTATGTTATCTTTATAAAAGACGTCTTGGATCTTTTTGACTTTGACTTGAGATATAGAAACGCTTGTAGAATGAACCGCACGAAAGCAGGTGCGGTCCGAGGGGAGGGGGGGGGGGGGTCATAGGGGACATGACCCCCCCCCCCCCCCCCCCGCCCCCCCAAAATCGTACAATTCTAATAGTAAAATATTGTGTACTTATTGTGCATTTAAGTCTAATATTAGTGTAGTGACCCTTAAAAATTTCAGTAGTAACCCTCCCCTCCCCCAAATTTCAGGCTGCTACCGCACCTGCATGAAAGTGCTCGAGCCAGCGCGGCCCGCTAGATGGCTTCGCCAGACCTCGATCATTCTACAAGCGTAGATATAACTGTCTTTAGGACTCTGTAACTATTTTACATGGGGTTATACAAGGGTTGTATGTACGTATACTCCCCTAATCCTATGTCCGTGTTTATAGGATGGTGTACCAGAGACGATAGCAGCACTACTGAAAGCAAACATCAACGTGTGGGTACTGACGGGTGACAAGCAAGAGACCGCCATCAACATCGCACATTCTGCGCGTCTCATACACCCACACATGCCGCTGATACTGCTCAACGAGGACTCGCTGGACGTAAGATTATGAACCTTGTGGCTGTGCAATAAGGTTGAAACTACGGTGTTGCTAGGACCGCCATCAAGTTGAATCTTTGACGTCACTGATCCGTGGTGAAGTTTTGCATGGGATAGTGGGCGATTGACGTTTGAAATATTGTAGGAATTAGCTCGAGAAATGAAAATCTCGGAAATCTCCTTGAATTGGTTAGTCCAAATACGCAATCATGTTGTATCAACGCCTTTTCTCAAACAGCAGTTTAAAAAAAACATCATCAATCTTTATTGTCAAGGCGCGTTAGACATTCTCTCAGATCTTTTAGTATTCCAGTCTATTTGACACTGAACATTATTGTGTAATATCCTGTGGAATGTCCCCAGGGTACCCGCGACAGCATCTCCCGGCACGCGGTGGAGTTCGGCGACAGTCTCCGGCAACAGAACAACGTGGCGCTGGTCATCGACGGCAAGACCCTCAAGTACGCCATGGGCTGCGATCTCAAGAAGGACTTCCTGGACCTCTGCGTCTCCTGCCAGGTGGTCGTCTGCTGCCGCGTCTCGCCTATACAGAAGGCTGAGGTGGGTAATGGCACATGTGGCTCGCTAGTTACTGCGGGATGTAATGTCAGATGTAAATGCTCACTTCGATCGCTAATCAATTCGGGATGCAATGTTAGATGAAAATGTTCGCTCCGCTCGCTAGTTACTTTTGTAAGGTTGGTTTTCCTGTCACGCGTACCGTCGGCGCTGATAGAAGCATAGTCTTTAATACAATGAAGTAAGGATAATAATGTCTCAGCAGAATCGGCATCGCTGATTTCTCTCGGCGCTGCTGTACAATCAGTATCCTTACTACATTGTAATAAAGATTATACTTTTCATCAGCGCTGACGGTCAGCGTGACAGGAAAACCAGCCTAAGTAGCTCGCTTAGCTCTCATTAGTTTATTATTTTATCTTTTAGTCCTGTTTGAATTTGAAATGGTTTTCAATAGTAAAGTGTGTGCGTGTGCAGGTGGTGGACATGGTATCAACAGCGACGGGTGCGGTCACCCTGGCCATCGGCGACGGCGCTAACGACGTGGCCATGATCCAGCGCGCGTCCGTCGGGGTCGGCATCTCCGGCGTGGAGGGGCTGCAGGCCGTCTGCGCCTCCGACTACAGCATCGCACAGGTGATTACTCTAAAGTTCCCACAGACGCAATCGCAGTGCAGATACCGTGCTGCAGCTTTCTTCAGATAGCACAGCAGTGAGAGGCTATATCTAAAATTCCCTCGCTTCACTCAAAAGTAATCTCCATTGAATTATTATGAAAATTGTAAAGATAAAGATAAAGATAAAGATAAAGATAATTTATTTGCTTGAACACAATGTGGGTTAGGTACAGTTGTTAGAATAATTCGTTTCAATTATGTTCTACTAAGATTAGCATGCAAATGTTAGGTACAGTCGGTAGATAATTTTAACACAGATTTGTAATTTTAGACAATAATAGGTACTAGTTTAGTCAAATATTAGAATTAAATTTTGTATTAAACAGGTACGAATTTGGCAAACTTTGCTTTTCCCCATCGTCATAAGATCTAAGAAAGAATCTGAGAGGAAAATCTACCGTGTCTTGAAAATACATTCGCGATCTTTTTTTCAATAATCGTTTATTGAACTGATGGAACATCTTTCAGTTCCGGTTCCTGCTCCGCCTGCTGCTGGTCCACGGCGCGTGGAACTACTCCCGCATCAGCAAGCTGATCCTGTACTCCTTCTACAAGAACATCTGCCTCTACGTCATCGAGCTCTGGTTCGCCATCTACTCCGCCTGGTGAGTCACACTTACATAGGTACACTGGAGATCGTCCGTTCATCCAGTCGGGGAGGGGTCCAACAGTGGCAAAAAATTAAAAATCACGTGATCAATGGAACTCCCTTAGGTGGGGCAATGAGTTATTGTTAAAAGCATATTTTTCAGGATCTTTTTGTAGATTGTTTTATTATTGAAGTCTTTGTCCGACAGCTTATTATGGGGGTAAGTTGTAATAATTACAAAAACAAACAATAGCACTCCGGGAGTGCCGACAGAAGTGAAAGCTCGGACGTGGTTTCGGTAACAGTTCTGAACTTATAAAAAGTACAAAATAAAAAAAATACAAAAAGTTTCTGTCCTACTGGGACTTGAACTTGCGGTTGTCTCACTCAGAAATAGAGCTCTGTACACTCACGGCCATCCTGACGATATAGTATTTGACGAAATTAAGAACAAGTTTGTCGATCTTTGCCGAAAAAAACTGTCAGAGATGGTGTCGGTGACGGTCACGTGACTCGCGAGTCGAGTTTGTTAGTTTTTTCCCATCTCAAAAATGCAGGCATTAGCCAGACGCTGAATAAATAATCCGCCCTAAATTATATTTATTTCATTTATTTATTTATTTCATTTCATTTATTTATTGCTTGTGGACCTAGGTTACAGAGTAGCTGATGTTACAGACTAGGTTACAGAGTAGCTGATGTTGTTGTGTATATTCAACAGTCTTTTTGTTGTGTCACTTTTCTTTCGAACCAGTGAGTCAATATGCTTTATTTTTAAATGTGCCTCACATAGGCTCCTCTCGTGCCCAGTTAAAACTGAATGTGTTCGCAGGTCTGGACAGATCCTATTCGAGCGATGGACGATAGGTTTCTACAACGTGATATTCACGGCGATGCCGCCCTTCGCGATAGGACTGTTCGACAAGCTGTGCTCGCCTGAAATTATGCTCAGGGTGAGTTCAATACAATATTTATTTATAAAATAAATAAATAAATTAAGCAACGCCAACAGCATACATCATACACATTTTTATATGCACATTTTAGAGTAAGTAATAGGAATGGACAACAGTTAAAAAGCTAATAAAAGTAAAATATGAATTAAAATCAAAACAAAAAATTTAATCAATTAAATCAAAACTATGCCCATGTTATTTTGATTATGTAGAGTAGGCGAGATAGGACGATGCAACAAACGTAAGCGAGTGAGCGAGGCAGCTATACAACGCGGTCTTCATCTTATATGAGTCATCAAAAATGGGTTCGGCGCAGCTTGCAGCCAACTTCAGAAAGACAAAAATCGGCCCTTTGATTATGAATCTCGCGACAGGTGTAATCTCGCAGTCCCCGCTGTCAAACTTGTGTTAAATGGACGTAGATAAGCGTGTAGGAACCAATCCACACTCATGTCGGGTTTGAATTATATTTAACTCTATTTCGGCATGACTGTGGATCGGTTCCTTTACGCATAACTAATTCCGTTTAACACACGTTTGACAGCGGTGATTGCGAGATTAGCCTGTCGCGAGATTTTAGGGAGCCGTTGTGATAACTGTACGTTTATGTTTCCCATTGTACCTGAGACAATCTCAAACATTGTCCCAGGCACTAGGTTAGTGGAGGCATAGGTTGCCTCCAAATCTAATGCCGGCCACCCATGATCAAGTTTACCGTCCAGTCTGCCGCGGACTGGATGCGGCGTCCAGTAAACTTGACGGTGTATTGGGATGTGCATGACAAGCGAAAAAGAACTTCGTTCTGCCGACTTGATCAAGTTTGCAGCGCTGCAAACTGGACGGTAGACTGGATCGTGGGTGGCCGGCATAACACTGTTTAAATCTTCTAATATAGATGTAAAGGCTTAAGTTTTTTTTTTTAATGTATCCCAGCATCCAGAGCTGTACATCCCCTCGCAGCAAGGGCTGCTGTTCAACGTGCGCGTGTTCTGGATCTGGGCGGTGAACGCGCTGCTGCACTCCGTGCTGCTGTTCTGGCTGCCCGTCGCGCTGGCGCAGCACCACGTGCTGTGGCCGAGCGGGCGGGACGGCGGGTACCTCGTGCTCGGGACTATCGTGTACACTGTGAGTTGACTCTTGTTTGTGTAGCGCGAGGGTTCGTAATACAGTGGCTAGCGGCAGGGACGGCGGCGGGTGCCTCGTGCTCGGGACTGTGAGTTGCACCTTGTTTGTATGGAGTGAGGGTTCATATTACAGTGACGTCTGCCATGGTGTTGACTGGCATGTACACCCTACGTTTTCAACCTTGTGTGATGTAGAGAGTGTTCATATTTATGTGTAAAGAAAAATCGTACGTGTTCGAGATCGTCGTGTGCACTGAGTTTACAACCATATTTATATTGCGCGAGGGTTTATAATTCAGTGGCGGTGGGACTATCATCTATACTGTGATATCATGTTTAATAATGTTTGAGTTCATATTATTTACCTCATTCGATCCCATAGCACCCCATCCTGCCAACACTACTCCGTTATAAACTGCGTACATTTTGTGTAACATACCCTCTCTCCCCAGTACGTGGTGCTGACGGTCTGCCTGAAGGCAGGGTTGGAGACGCACTCGTGGACGTGGGTGACGCACTGCGCCATCTGGGGCTCCGTGGCGCTCTGGTTCCTCTTCATTCTCGTATACAGGTAACTATATCATCATCCAATTCTTTCCAATCTCTCCTTCGATAGCTTCCACCACCCACTATCGAAGGAGATCGTCTCTCCAGCGCTTCCTTGGCCGTCCGCGGCGTCGTCTCCGTTCAGCTTGCCCAGTTTTTGCTATGCTACATCTATCACATCATACAATATTACCACTAATTTAAACACGACCTTTCATCGCACTTTTTAGGAGAGGCAATATAGCATCACTAATGTTAAGGCGGCCTGAAATCTTCGTCACCAGAGTTATACCGGCCACCCACGATCCAATATACCGTCCCGTTTGCAGCGCTGCAAGCTTGATCAAGTTCTTTTTCGCTTGTCATGCACACCCATCCCAATACACCGTCAAGTTTACTGGCCGCCGCATCCAGTCCGCTGGAGACTGGACGGTAAACTTGATCGTGGGTGGCCGGCATTAGCCACTAAGTCATAGGAACTTTTACTAAATCCCGGATGATATGTGTGTTCCAGCAACATCTACCCCATAATCGGCATCGGCGCAGTGATGCGCGGCATGGACCAGATGGTGTTCTCATCTCTGGTGTTCTGGTTCGGCTTGCTGCTGGTGCCCGTCTGCGCACTGCTGTCCGACCTCATCGTCACTGTGTGAGTGTGCGTCTGTGTGTCTGTGTCTGCGGTCACTGACCCTGAACATACTGTTTACATGGACATTTGCAGTGATGAGGGAAAAGTGGAGGAAGAGAACATGTCGTGCTGACCCCGCATAAGTGGGATAAGGTTGAAGTCAGCTGGAGTCCATTAACAACTTGCAATTTGTGTGTGTTCTACCCGAAAATGCAAGCTAAATGAGATCCAATTCTCGGGGTCTGATTGAGCTGATTTTCTTCACACTTTGGGTCTTTAGTGACAATAATATAATATAATGAAAACGTTCTAATCTGATGATGGAGTCAGAAGCTTTCTAATGGAACTTTGCATTTGATTTTTCTAACTAGAACAAAACATTTTAACTGCAAACTAAAAGAGTACCCTCAATGCAGTAGAATGCCCCACCTTAAGCCCCAAGTGTAGACGTGTGACCAGTAGTGTTGTGTCAGACTGCGGCGCACCGCCCGCCGGCGCGGCCCGCGGCCAGGCGGCGGCCGGCGCGCGCTCTCCACGGAGATCTGTTAATATCCCCTTTCTATAGACCACTCTAACTGCATTACGAAACAACTCCCTTGAAACTAGCGCCCATCTCTATGTGTGCTATGCACATAACTATGGCAATCTATCTTTATGCGCACTTAGATACATTTGAACGTTTTTCTGCGAATTTTATATTCGTTTTAACTGACCTGGAAACAAGGGACTTCTTTCGTGAAGCAGTCACGTATCTGTAAATACCTACTGTAAATGTAATTAAAAAAAAGTACGATGAGTGATTTGAACTTAATAAAAGTGTAATAGTAGTGTAGAGTTTAAACAGCAATACATTTCAGTAGCTAAACTGTCCTAAAGACTGTTGAAGAGATCTTATTACTAGTGACTTATACCAGTGAACTTCGAATCCGATCAGTTTATTTATACCGTTGGTAAAACACAATCAATTAGTTATGTGATTCACTCTATAATGTCATTAGATAACAGTACCTGTTTGCAATTCTGTATTTGTATCTTCATTCCATCAGTACATGTAACTAGTATAGTTTTCTTTGGCAATAAACCTATTTGTATTTGTATTCCGTAGTTACGCCATGTATAACATCTACGCAGCGTCAATATAAAACCAATGCTATTGTATTGCAGCATACATAACTCAGCGTTTAAGACAGTGACGGAGGCGGTGCGAGAGAGCGAGATCAAACAGCGCGACCCGGCCGAGCTGCTCGCCCAGCCGAGACACTCGTGAGTACTGCCTACTGGCGCCAGCACTCGCCTGACTACTGGACACATACAAACACACATGTCATGTTTTATTACGAGAAAAACAGTATCACGAATATATCAGCTTTTTACAGCAAATGAACTAAGTAAAAGATCACGGCTAATATCAAGACAAGATTAAATTCAATTTATTCATAAAACTTACATAACTACTACAATTATTATAAATAATTTACCACTAACAACAACTATAAATTAAACAGTTTCTCAATTCAAGTCACTCAATATTATGGTAAAGAGGGTAGTCAACAATATGTTTGTTATTAGAATAGAAGACTAGAATATATCTTTATTGAAAAATACCTAATAACAACAGTATAAAAAATTAAATATAGAAAAAAATACAGAATATATAAAACTTAGGTATAACAATGGGCGGCCTAATCGCTGAAAGCGATTTCTTCCAGGCAACCTTTGGGTGAACAAAACAGATTAAAATATGTCGGCAGCTAGCTTAGGGGAAAAATATAAATACATAATGATTAGCTTGAATTGGAATAATTTTTAAGCTGAATAACCCTTATTTTCTTCTACTGACGTTAGTGTTGATCATAAACGCACAGTTTACAAAAACATGAATGTGTTATGTATGTCTCCAGTATGTCAAAATAATCAAATATTCACAAACTTGATCTTTACTACAAAACATACATTGTGACCTCGAGGTTTCTCATCTTAATATAATTACCACAAAGTTCGTCACAAATACTTATCAAAATACTCTAAACACAATTTCATAATGGTTTTGGATTAGACCTAAGAAGCTCTTTATTCCAAACTACCCCCCAAATTATAAAAGATGAATTATGAACAGTCACGTGTTTATAGTTCATCTTTTGAAACAAATGTGTGTGCATTTATTTGTGTGAATGATATCTTGTTATAATAGACATGGAATGTGCGTGTGGAGTGCTCCTAATTTTGCCACGATTTGGAATGATGTGTGTCTTATCCATTTATTTATCTATTTAATATTAACTAGCTCACTGAGTTGTAGGTTTAATTTGAACACATATAATATCTAGATTATTATGATTTAGTAAAATGGCATAGATATTTATTTCTAGCAAATTAGCAGCTCCTTCGATACAACAATATCCTGCTATGAACTTATATTTGAATAGATTCCTATTTAGGCAAAATACCAAATTGAATATTTATCTATTTCGTAGTGTATTTATGAAAAATATATACTTAATCATTATGTGAATACGCATAACACACATAATCACATTTTTTTTTTGTACATCTTGGTGTAATAGATGTTATCAGAGCGGCCATTTATCTTCAACAATCCATATAAGACTGAATCACTTACTGTAAATAATTTACACTCACTGCACTGATACGGCCTTACTAATAAGTGTGTTATAAAGTAAAATATACTAATTTTTGGTTAATATCTGTCATAGGTTCATAACATAACTGTACAATGCCATAGCCGTGGCTCTATGGGGGGATAAAATTTGAATTTGTTAAACAATACACACGCTACCTTTATACCCATTTAATAGTAAGGACGATAGAGTAAGATAGATGGCCGGTCTCGCTCACACCGCCACCCCGCATATACATGGTAGCTCGCACCTAGTAGTCCCGCTTGGCCTCCCCCCCCCCCCCTGCCCCCCGTGCCCCCCGTGTCCCCCCGGGTAGGCGCGGTGCGGGCGCATGTAACGTTGTGTTGTGGGGCGCAGCTCGCCGCGCGGGCTCCGCTGGCGGCGCGCGGTGGCGCCCGAGGCCGCGCCGGCACATCGACCCTCGCACCTCATATGACCCTATCCCGAAGGCTGCGCCACAACCGGACGAGGGATTCACTTAGCTGGTGATGTCGACTGATTCGGTAGTTTCTCCTTAGCGGATGACTGATTAGATTACGGCAGAGTATTGTGATTTACGCGTCCCGAGCGGACGTTGTTATAGTTACTTCCCGAGTTGTTCCTTCGGTGTCTTGTGATAATGAACATATTCTATTACGGTTTTAGAAGCTAGATATCATCGCTTGTTCCGATCTTGAAGTCTTCTCAGAGTATTTTTATAGATATTTATTGATATTATAACTTATTTAATGTTGTTTACTACTAGTTGGACGTACGTGAGTTATATTATAAGAGGAAAGGCCGCTGTAAGATGGTAATTACTATTTATATGGATGTTTATAGTGTGTGCTAGATTGTTACTGCTCAATATACAACTAGGCCCGTCGAGGTGCCCCGGCACGCTCGACTGATTGTAACTTTTATTCGATTCTAGAACCTATCGGTTCATTTTTTACGAAATCTGTATGTAGTGTTAGCAGCTTTCACAGTGTGATCTTCCATGTTCCACCGGTTGAGCATGCATTTTGTCCACATTCCTCCGCGGCTAGATCTATATCTACTTATTTTTAGACAAGCCTTCTATTTCTTAGAGCTTGTCTGAACAACTTCTCTACATTCCAGTTCCCACGTGTTTATTGTAGATAGTTTAAATGTGTGTGCCACAAATTAAGCTAGGTTTTATTTGAAAACAACTTTTTAAAAGTTAACAAAGGACATTGTTATTATATCCGTCTTTAAAAGGCTCTTGTTAAATAATAGGAATGTGATCGATATTGTAGATTTTGTGCGTAGCCAGAGCGTAGTCTGGTCGACTTGGTTCATCATTCACCAATTTACTTCTCTTAAACATTGATGTTCAAATTTTTAAGATTTTTTGCATCGCAAATTCTAAATGTCCCTAAATTTTACTAAGAATTCTTCCAATAATTGCCCCAATTTTTCTCTTTGATATTATGGTGTTTGGTGAATGATAAATTAAGCGTTATGACGTCAATTTGTATCTGTGTATAGTTTGTTTGTATATTAGATACTATATATTTGTACATAAAATACGTTTTATATAGTGATTTTTTCATGTATTTATGCTAGTATTGTATTCGTGTTCATTGTTAAAGCTAGTACAATCTGTACTAGTTACCATTTTTTAGAATTTGATAAAAATCTGATTATTATATAATTGATCAATGAAAACTATACTCATTAAATTTATTAGTTCATGATCTTAAGAATTTATTAAAATTGTTTATACTCTTCATAAATGCCATGTTTTTCTTTAAGTAAGTAAACTAAGCACAGTCCGTATTACATGAAGTAATTGTTTCCACTCTGTGTTTGTCAATCTCTTCCGTCTATGTAAATACATGAAATAAAGGAATGTATGCGAGCCCTGGTGTATCGTTCTGACTCCTTGCTAGTTTACTTTGCGTTACAGTTCTGTTTACGTACCTCATCGCACGTGGTCATGAAGTCATGATTTGTTTTCTGTTCATATTATTATTTTTTTTTTTTGATTGTACAGAAATAAATATTCTTTAACTTTTAAAAACAGCAAGACTTACTAACTTGAATACTCTTTCTACAGATTGGAAGAGGTTTCATCATTTTTAAAAGTCACTATCATCAAAAGAAAGTTCATAAAACCATTGCAGTGTATGTTATTACATAAACGGGTCTTGTTTGAGGAAACATTTTATTTGTACGTCTTACCTTGTGTATGTAACTAATTAATGTTAATGTATTGTTAATAATCGTAAGCCTTGTTTGTTTGTAAATAAACTGTTTAAGTCACCTTTCCTTTGTTTCTCACACTTGTAGTCATAATCATTTCAATGATATCGTTTAGCATCTGTACATGGTTATTCGTTTTCATTTAAAAGTAAGTGGTATCTTACAGGATACTAACAGGGTATATTAGTCTGATGTCTTCCAAAATTTTGTAAAACTACCTGACGCATACCTTACGACAATTACTATTGATAGTTTATTTTTATAAGTACTAAAATTTACTTACTCTTTTTCAAGTAACTTGAGGGAAATCTGTGGCACATTGGTAACAAGAGATTGGATTTGTAAAGCGTGACAACAATGCCTAAAAGTTTTAGTACCGCCGACGCTTACGGTGTAACTATTGAGGGTAGAGCAGAAAGTGTCAAGCAATAACAGCATTGATAAACGCTTTACAGAACCTAACCATGCTTACTCTAACACTGGTCTCGATTCCAATCGTAACTTTACTTCGGAATTAGTACATAAAATGTCGACTCTTGATTCGTGCGTACTATAATTGCACGAAAGTGTTTTACTCAGCGCATTTCATTCTTACAAATTCGACCAAATTGTCAAGTTACGATTAGAATAAAGACAGCATCGAGAAGCTCCTAGTCAAAAGTCCCGATGAGCCCAATTAGCAAGTTGTAAGGTTGCGACGGAGGCCGATCGGCTGTAGGGTGTCGGTAAGCTAAGCTCACTAACCTGTTTTCCTGGTGACGTCATGCAGTGCGGCGGACGCTGCGCACGCGCTCGTCAGGCTGGCCCAGTGTAAGTACTGTGCGACGGTTACACAATACGCTACTTGGTGCTTCACTAACTGTACCTGCAATCGTTCTGATATAGCCTAGATACCTCTGTTATAGCCTAGATACCTCTGTTATTTGATAAAAACCATATGTATTTTGACAACTACCCTCAATCAAAGAATTTATTTTGTGTTAGGTGTAGTGTAACCAGGGGTGTGTACCTACAAGTGAAGCCACAAGATGCGTGTTGTAAAGCTTGCATGGCTTCGCATGACGCTTGCTTTTTTATGTTCGAGCGCAGAATTGAGAATTATATTCCTAATTGTACGCTCTCTGCATGCCTCCACAAAACTAACATAGGGTCCTTTACAAGTTGGTACGTAATTTTAACTCCGCTTCCGCTGTTATCTTTCTGGTTACAACAGTTCCACGTAAGACAATGTGAGCTTCTATTAGTTAGCACCATCACGCCTCTTAATATTATGTTTTTGAGGGACTACGTTTTGGTGTTGTGTTAATTTACGGTTACGTCATTGAAAACGAATTTATGGTTGATTTGGGACTTCCTGAGTCGTTTTAATTATTAGTCACGTGGACATGAAAATATTTGTAGTTTTCAAATTGGGTTTGCAAATGGTTTGTCCCCAACTCGGCCGGATTCGTTCCCCTCGCGTCGGTAAAAGTTCTATAGTGACTGCGAGCTCTGTGTGGCAGCCTCACGGAGACGGCGCGCCTGCTGCAGAACGTTCGCAGCGTGTTCAGCCGGCGCTCGGCCAACCGCGGCAACACCGAGCTCGAGCTGTCGCGTGAGTACCACCGCCTGTGGCTAGCTGAAGTAAACCCTGTATCCCTGTATATGAGTATCCTACCAATTTCACCCCATACCCTGTAAGCTAGCCACAGGCTCCACGACACAACGCACCGCAGCGTCCTAGACGCACGCGCACACGGTAGACACACTTTGCCAGACTAGCGTTGCAATTGGACTCAAGGTATCAATTTCAATTACTTCATTGATTACATTACACTTGTGCTAGCACACGATTAGTTTCAGATTCGATCATATTTTATTTTTATTATACTGATTGTTAGGATGTGTGGTGATGTTCTGTTGGTGTGCGTAGATGGGTTCGCTTTCTCACAAGAGGAGGGTGGCAGCGTGTCGCAAGCGGACGTCATCCGCGCGTACGACACGAGCCAGCCGAGGGCGGCGCCCTCCTGAGCTGACGGCGGCCCCCCGCGCCCCCCGCCCGTCTGCGCGCCTTCCTGCGCCGCACGAAAGGGGAACGCCCCAGCGGCACTTTCGTGCATCACACGTACAAAGTCGTCTCGGTCTCCTAAGATATTTGTTGTAAACACATGACATGTTACTACGCGTATATTATGCCGGCCACCCACGATCCAGTCTACCGTCCAGTTTGCAGCGCTGCAAACTTGATCAAGTCGGCAGAACGAAGTTCTTTTTCGCTTGTCATGCACACCCATCCCAATACCCCGTCAAGTTTACTGGACGCCGCATCCAGTCCGCTGCAGACTGGACGGTAAACTTGATCGTGTGTGGCCGGCATTACGAGTACCTATGGTGTAATGTTAGTGTTCGGTCACAGGGATTATTGAAGTTTTTCACCGAATGGAAGTTCGCTTTTATTTATTTTTCAATCGTTACAAATCGTATTCAAGTTTTAACATTATTTGACGTAATGTAATCACAATGTATTTAATTAAATTAGCTTATTTATATCTTGGTATCTTCAAGCTAATTGAGTAATATGCAATTGCATAATTTTTCGAATAATTATGTTAATAGTACATTCTATTGTTTAAGTTTTCTTATTTAGCTACTTAATAACCTAGGCTACTAGTAAATATTTAGGTGGTCATTAAGTTTGGTTCAGCAATATCGGTTGCTATGCTTTAACTTGAAATCATTAAGTATTTTATCGTTATACTTATAATTTTCAATTTTCCCAAGTAGTTTTAGTTGTTACTTATTTATTTAATCG
This sequence comes from Epirrhoe alternata, assembly GCA_963565295.1. Lineage (NCBI taxonomy): Eukaryota > Metazoa > Arthropoda > Insecta > Lepidoptera > Geometridae > Epirrhoe > Epirrhoe alternata. Next base: position 317,553 of record OY751381.1, on the reverse strand, counting down.
AGTTCTCAAAGAGTTCTAATTAAAAACAGACCAATTTTCTTTGGTTTAAATCTTATAATATTTTATGTAAGTAGTGTGTTGTTGTAGTAAATGATAATATACCGAATATATAGATGTTATACGTTTTAAATCAATTGATGTAAAATTATATAAAAATATGGCCTAGTTTCCTAACACAGGATTATATTGTCGTCTGCATACAATATAACTTTATAATGTTAGTAGGTATGTCATAGACGGCAATATTGTTTGTGTAGGATGTATTTAAGACGGGTTCTTTCGTACATGCATCGCGTAATTATTGTGCATAATTGTAATCTATACAAATAATATATGTGCATACTGTGATGTCGCTTCGAGTTAGAATAACAAATTATATTTTTAATTTTATTAGGCAATTAAAACTATTTATTCTAAAATGTATGACCATTCAATGATTTGGTGCGTTAGATAAATTCAAAATTTCTTCTACACCTAATAAATATATTCTAAATTATACTATCACTTAGTAAATGATCATGATGATCATATTGCACTGAATCCCCACATTTTGGATTGTATATTGACACAAAATTATCAAGCAACTTCAGCCAAAGATTAACTATTTTTAAATCTCTCTGCTAAAGCTTTTGGTATCATTGTGAGTGACGCAACCCATACATAAGTACTTTAGAATCCTACCTTTTCACGAAATCAATATTTATTTGCGTAAGCCATGTTGGCTGAATGTGGTTGTACCTCGACTTTCAATCCGAAGGGCGTGGGATCGAATCCCGGCCGTGCGTCAATGGATTTTGCGTTTCGTAAAATGACACGAGCGGAAGGAACTTCTGAACTGTGAAGGAAAACATCTTAAGGAAACCAGTTAGTATTCTTAGGCGATGGGCTTGTCACGTATGGAATACTAACTTCTGCATGTATCAAATATGTATTTGTACATGCCTCTGACTACCCCCTTAGACATCTTCATATTCTGGAATTAAATTATCTGAGAGAATGTCTACCACGCCTTGGGGATACAGTCGTGGGGAATACTAAAGTAACCTGCTTAGCTCTAATATAATACTCGTAGATGTAAAACAAATAAAGCAGTACGAGATCAAGGTCTTGTTATACATAGGTGGCATTAAGCCTTCTGTAAAATGAGAATACATTTAAATGCGTTACAGTGTTCTTGAAAGGACCTTGAATGTCTGATGAACTTAACGTAAGAGTATCGTTGCTGGGGATAAAGTTGTGAGCCCCTTTATAAAATTCAAATTAATATTCATATTAAGTTGCGCTACTCACAAAATACTCTCCACTATGATAGTACTATCGGTATGTATTGAAATTAGAGTTATTTCAACGATTTATTTTACCATATTCTTGATAATTTTTTAAGTACGACAAAATGTAATGAAAAACTATTGTTATCGAACTCAGTACCGACTTGGTAACGTCTGTTTTAAAACCTTGTCAAGAATATGGAAATGCTTCGTTACTAATTCATGTGATATAGTCAATGTGAAGCTGAACTTTTCCGAGTCTTTACAAAAGTGTGTTAGTGATGTTTTGGATTACTTGTAACTGATATTATGTAACACTATACCTCTTACAGTTTATTATTGTTAACTGTTTATTTACTAAAGTTCGGCGGCGCTGGGCGGGGCAGCCCTGAATAATACACGAAACTTACCGTACCTTATTAAAATTATAACTATAGGTCATTGAGTTAGGATACTAGAGTCACAATCTCTAACTGACAACACTGAAAAAATGTCCGAGCACCGTTCTTTGATGACATTTGCTCGAATGTAGACGTTATCTCACTTGTATAAGTGTTCAATGTCGCTTGTACGCAAACACAAATTCTCAGCGCACTGGACATTTTATTTGTCAGATTGTAACTCTACGAGTCAATTCTATAGGTTTCAATATTAGATATATTTTGTGGTGTTATAACAGTCAAGGTCACCAATTGATCAGACAGATATTAGAACATCCCATTCGGAAAAAAATTGGTGTATTTTAAGAATGTGTATTTTTGGTGGTTTAGACAGAGCTGGTGGGTTTTATCTCATCTCAGCCAACCTCCCAACTCACCCTCGCTCGCTGGTCCTCTCGACTACTCATTGATATCAAATCAAACGGGACCAAACGGCATCATTGTATCACATGAAGGATTCTAAGCTCTGTTGCAATGGATGAAGGTTCAATATCAGACTGCCCCATCTTGCGCTGTCCCTTGTAATGTAAGCAAAGTTGTGAATGTAACAGAAATAAATATTTATTTGTTCTCGTTCTTTAAACTGTAGTTTCATTTCTAATTAATTATCCTTTTGGTTATTAAAAATTACGAACGTAATGCTCCAGTTAGTATTGTACACAGAAGAAACATAAAAGGAACACAAAATACCTAACAAGTAGGTACAATGGGCGGTTAGACTAGACACAGCAGGTTCCGTTCTCGCTATTACTTTTTCTCTGTAATCAAACCATATCCACAAATATAATCCACTAGCAAACCCAGCGAACTCCGTTTCGCCACCAGATGCCACCAGATTTTTACTGAATTTTCTTTGCTATAAACCTCACGGAGCCCGAGACCTTTCCAACGAATGCAAAACCATGGAAATCGGTTCGTGCGTTCTGGAGCGTCAGGAAGGAAAACCCGACTTATTTTTATATAGTAGATTACGAGTAACCTACATATCTATGCATATCATCAATCTAAGCTATTAGGTACCTACCTACCTACATAGGTACACGTATAGATCGTCCTCGAATTTTCGTAATATTATTTGAAATAAAATTATCAAATAAAGGTCCCACATCTGGAAAATTAAGGAAAAAAAGACAATTGGTCAGTTTGCAGAGCTTATACTGATGATCGATATGTTAGGAAAATAACGAAGAGTGGAAAATCAGTGTGTTTTGTTCCGGCTGACGCTGTAAATCGTTTGATTGTTCCCGTGCTAATTGCACTGATTGCCGATAAGTGAGTCAGACCGTCTACTAATTGCACCGTGGTTGTGATGTCATGCAGTGCTGGGCGTTACATTCTGCTATTATGTAGCTCCAGGCATCCTTGGACAGTGCAGTAGCACTCGTGGAGTTATTAAAATCGGCCTTTCAAATTAAAATCAATTCTAAGCTCTATAAAAATCACCTTAGATGGATGCCCACATGCACCGATTTCTGCGCCAAATCTGAGTGAAAACAAAGTTAAAAGAACCAATTTATTTTTTTGGGCAGAGTTTCGCCAAGTTCTATGGCCAAAATCGATGATAGAGCGAAGTGGAGTAGCAGAAGTAGGAAGGCTGACCTAATTTTTCCTTGGCTGACTCCACCATCACGTGGAATATCTAGTTGGGAAGAGAGTATCAGGAAGCATAGGTATTAAAGTCTCCTGTTTAAGTTTTCAAGAGCGGCTTCTTACACCCTGTACCTCTATTATTGTCTTTCAAAACCTATACCAACATGAATTTACAGCATGAGTGACCACGTCATCTTAGTTAAAACTATAGTAGCCTTCTACTTGGAAACCCAGTATCCCCGAGGAGCAGCTAGACAGGGCGACCTTGGCCCTGCACTCGTAATAAGGTGGAGTTTCTGCAGGCTGCGGTCGCGCCGTCACTCATTGTGAATGATGAGCTTGAGGGAAGTACTGTTGACCCAGCTAATTAATTAGTTAGGAACATAATTTCTAATTTAGTAAAACATCTTTCCATTGCGTTAACCACAACTCTAAGCACGTTTTCGTGATGCTATTTTATTTCTCCTAAATGTTGTGAATTCGTTGTCACTTTTGGAATCTATTGAGTGTTCTTGTGTGGTTCTCATAATACCCTATTATTATGATTTAACATCATATAAAACTAAGAAAATGCTCTGATAAATGACACCTACTTACCGATGTTTTAAGTGCTTTATTTTACCTATGAACATAAAAATTATCTACTATGCCGTAGGTAACCGTTTACCATCGTTATCGTAGAAACGATTCTTGTGGAGGGCGTGCAAGCCTCGCTAGACAATGGTTCGCGGGTGTCAGTGGTATCAGTGATGTAACCGGCATCGGCAGGTGTCGGCGCCGGCTCCACAACAGCGCCACGCGACCGCCGCCGCTCGGTGCTTCAGTACTCCACCGTGCCTTCGACACGACGCTCGTGCCTTAACTTTTCATTTCAACGTTTCTCGACCTGACAAACGCTTGTTTACAAACAAACGGTAGTGTCAGCCATCTCTATTTTCTTCGGAAGTTTCTTCTCTGGTGTCTCATTTGAGCAGGGTGACGAAGAGAGAAGCAGTGTCTCGTTCGGCTTCTGACGATGTGAGAGTGCAGTGTTCGCCGCGGGCCATGGCGCGCTCTCCGCGGAGGATCGCGCAGCGCCGCGGCCGCAGCAGCAGTCGGGAGCTCTCCAGGCTGAAGACGCAGCTCAACGGGAAAGGTGAGCTGTATTTACAGACATCTTATTTCGCCTTTTTAAGATACCTACAGATACCACAGAATGCTCTCATCACACTTCGCGAAAGTTTATTAAGACACTACTTAATTTGCGATTTATTCTTCTGTTTTTAGCACAGATTTTTCAAAACTGTCAAAAAACTTATAGATTCCGGGAAACTAATCTTTTCGTCTCTAATTTGACTGGTAGACGCACTCAAAGATAAATAATGTACCAAAAAGGTACCATGCAATCCATGGACGCACTAGCCTCGTAATTGTTTATACTCATTCTCATTTGTTTTCGCCAGTTTTAAAGAGATTCCCTCGTCATAGGCGGATCTACCTAGTAGGTTGTCATGCCACAACAACATTCCTTATCTCAAGCCCAGAATACAGATACTTAGGTAGGTACTCTCAAGTTATGTATTGAGTAAGAAAAACTATCTCGCGAGTTTATCAAAAGTGAAGTTATGGTAAGCAACATAAACTCATATAATATCAGTAGGTTTTGTAATAAAATCTTTACATCGGTACATTTATAGAACGAGTAACTGCAGTTACAGAGTTATTTATTTCTGATTCAAACCGGTATAACTCCGCTAAAAACAAGACACGTTGGGTACTTCAGTTTACTATCTCGCATTGTTACTCAAGCGCATGCATACCTACCGCTCATACCGGCTAGTCTAGTCTAGACGATAGAACAGTGCTATGCAGCTATATTTGTTCTCTTTCAAGTGGTTTAGATAAGATTCCTAAGCAAATAGACAATTATTAACAAATTAAAGTAAAAGCTAACACATTTTTAAATAGGGGCCTTTTTTCTTATGTTTCGATTGCTAAATAAGTCACTATTAAGAGACAGTCGATTCCTTCACTAGAGTTGACCAATAACTTTTTTTTATATCTGCTTGTGAGTAATAGCGATAAATTAAAGGTTTCTATATCCTGAGTGAATCAAAATTCCACGTGCGACTTGTGGCAAGACCTGCTCTACTCTGAGCTACGTGAAGTGGCCAGCACTTGACACTGTTCCACCTGGGCCAGCTGTCGCCTGTCGGTGGCACTTGCCGAGACGAGAGCGATAGGTGTGTGAAACTAGGACAAAATATGCATTGATAATTTATAAGTAAGAATAGGCTTATTTATCAGTGCCGGAATTAGGTAGTGTTTAGTTTTGCAAAGTTTTGGTCGCTACTCAAATGTCTGGTCTGTGAACGGGTCTGTTAACTCTACATACGCTGACTTTTGACTACAAAATGACGAAACTGATAGGTACCACACACTTATATTGTGCTTGTGGATACTATCTGCATTTCTAAAGGATAATGAAAAAGCCATGAAGAAGTTTATCAGGAGGCAACCTGGTCCCCACGATACAGCCTAGTGGGGATCGTCAGATAGCCCTAAATTGATTGTAAACTTGATATTTTTCATTTTATTTTTCAACCTACACCAATTTGCCAACACTCGATGTCCGCAGCACATTGAGTGTTGGCTTGCTCTTTGACTCAACCTAGTTGGTACCGAACCTTATATACCCAAACTTGAAATATGTATTTATTAAGTACTCTGATAAGTAGGTACCCATACTTAGTTACCTAATTGATTCGATTTATTACCTACATTGATTGGTAAAAAAAAATAGGAACATATTTTAGAAAATATGAAACACATTCCAAAAGTTTCCAGACCCTTTCAGGAATGTTTATGAGCTCTAGGTACCATGCTCATTACGGTATTTAAATTGCTCACATTAATTACCGTAAAAGCAACATAGTCGCGACAATTTCGCCATTCGAATGAAGTGAAATGTTTTATCGGAGACTAAAGGTGAAATTGAAGGTGCGGTTTGCCTTGACCCACCTCGCCAGCGCCCGCCAGCGCCAGCGCCATGGCACTGCTTCACGCATATTTGGGCCACGGCCGGCATAAACACTGCAATTCGATTAACTACATTTGCTTACTCGGGTTGAACTGTTCCGATAACATTGAAGTAACATTTATAAATCGCTCTCTTACTTGTAGAGTCATAGGCATCTTAACTAATGAAAACCAATACAAATCAACGTTTAGGGCGCCGAATAGTGAATAACACTACAAAGCACTCAGTTTGTTACTCTCGTCAACTCTCGTCTATAGTTTACCTAGGGTACATTAAACACGTGTTTTAATTTACATTGTAAAACACGTCACATCCATTATCTGTGTTGTTTCATTGTCGCATTCATGGGAATTTCTCCTATAGGTACCTAGTTAATACTTATTAGTCGGCAAGCGAAACTAACACTTGAATCAACATTAGGTAGGTACCTAAACCTCACGGTTTTAAATGTCTTCCAAACAAAAGTTATTACCCCAGATAAAATAATAAATAATAATTAATAATATACTAGTACCTACTTAACGAGTAGGTATAAAAAGCCTCTATCTAGTATTTTTCTAGGCGGTATTTTTACAGAATAATAAATTATCTTGAATCGAACGTAAAATTACGAATAAATAAATTAGTAGGTGGTAAGTAGGTACCTACTAATTTATTTAGTCCTACTTATCACCTTACTTATGACGACCTCTGTGGCGCAGTGGGTGAAAGGCCGCTTGGGATGCAGAAGGTTGCGGGTTCGATCCCCGCCGCGGGATAAATGTTTGTATGATCTTCAAATATTTGTCTCGGGTCTGGGTGTTTTTATGTATAATATGTATGTATTTACAAACAAAAAGTATATAAGTAGTATATCAGTTATCTGGGTATGATCTTTGTTTAGTTTGGGGCTAGATGATGCTGTGTAAAATGTCCAGCAGCATTATTTATTTACTTTTGTGCAATAATGTAAGTATGGATTATTAAAATATACTAATACAAAGACTTCAAACGACTAGGTCGGTCTTGCTATTCGATTCTTTATTATAGGTAACATCCAAATTATGCAATAGGTACATGAACTCTACGGTATCACATTAGATTTGCACGCGCAGCTTTTTCTCAATGATTAATTTGCCGACTCCATTAAATAAACTGGAAGTTTGACTTTAGTCAGGTATCGTTTGCTTAGTACCAAGTAACTACCTAAATGTATGAAATAAGATGTAGGTACCTAAACAACACTAGAACCCCGATGCACACGTTTGTAAGAGCACGTAGAGACGGCAAAATCGGAGCAGCCAGACTAGATGTAGGTAACGACTGATGTGATACGATGTTCCGCTACTTTCCAATCAAACACTGACTTTGATGTGGTCTGACTGTAAACCTATCGATGGTCGTTGTAACAATGATTCCTCTATGGATTTTGAAGACATCGAGAATAATGCCTACAAAACTAGTAGGTATTCTAATAAGCGAAAATAGACTTAAAACATAAGTTGGCAATACGTGAATATGCATATAGGTGTAAAGCACCTATTTACATACCTAATGTTTTGTTTTCAACATTACGTACCTAATAAGGTTAGCCTTTTGGGGGGGGGGGGCAAAATCTTACACGTCTCATAGTAAAATCTTGTGTATTGTGCAATAATAAAGTCTAATTTTAGTGTAGTGACCCCCCAAAATTTCAGTAGTGACTCCCCCCCCCCCCCCCCCCAAATTTCAGGCTGCGACCTGCGCCTGACCTATAGGTACAGTCAGCGTTCTCCAACCAAACATTACAACCGTTAACTAATGCCCAACGGATGAACGGAATCAAATGTACCTATTATTAGTATGATCGTAAACTAACCTTCGCGAATAATAAATCGCAATAACAAATAATTGACGCGTTCAGTGCGGTTGCTAGTCAAAGGTTCAACCATCCTGTCTAACGTTTTGTCTACTAGTAAACGTATAGTGTTTACTATACTTACTTACCTACAAAAACTTGAAACAAAGAAAAATTTGTTAGTGGGCAAGATTTGTAAAGTGAGAGTTTTTCCAAAAGGTCGATTCCGAAAGGTCTACAGCCTCCGAGATGATAATTATGATAACAAATCACATTATCATCATCTGTGGCATCACGTCTTTCTGTACTTATCTCGTGACGCGTACGACTCTTGCGCACTTTCTCCGGCTAACGTGCTATGAAAAAGGTGATAAAAACCGATTTCTTAACAATTTCACAGAAGTATGTGTACAGAATATCTTAAAGAAGTTACCTAATAGTTATCACTATTAGTAAGGTAAATTGCCTTTCAAGAATCAGCATTGCGTTCTGGCCGAATGTATTGAAACACAAACAAACATAACCGAAAATCCCCGAACTCAGTTGTAAATAATCGTTTTAATGAATGCCTAACCTAACTCAGCCTCTCGGATCTACCAGTAAACCTTTCATCGTTTTGGGAAATCACGTCCATTAACTCTCGCGCGATTTATTAATAACGATGTCTGCTCCGCGTGAGGGGCATGCTCAATTGCATGCTTTCAAACAAATATTTTTTGCAGCAACATTTATTGGAAACTAGCTGCGCTCCCGCGGTGTAACCCGCGGTCCCTCAGGATTTTTTCGTGATAAAAAGTAGCCTATGTCCGTCTCTGGGATACAACCTTTATTCATGCCAATTTTCCTAATCTGTTCAGTGGTTTGGGCGTGTAAAGGTAACAAACAGACAGATAGACAGAGTTACTTTTACATTTTATAATATTAGTATGTATGTATAAAGTATGTGTTAACCTTTGTATATTATGAAATTAATATTACTAGCCCTACCTAAAGAAACATGGATGCATTTTTATGTTTTGATTTAGTATTAAAGTAAAGTTCACTTAAAATTCACTGTGTGTGTGATTTTGCGAAAATTCATTTAGCATCTTCATGCTACTATACTACTGTATACTTCTATAGGGTCTCTTTATTGAATTTTCAACTGTTACATATTAGGTAGGTATTATGTCTAGTAAATGGTTGTTCCCACATATGTACTATCTATCGCTTAAGGTTAACACACACAGCTATAAAGTTTTTAGGAAATTCTAAAGTAAATAAACCAAAATGTATGGTAAGTATATTTACTAAAGGTGTCGAACATCGACGTGAAGGCACGCGGGCCGCGGCGCTGTTCGGATCAAAGGCACGAGTCGACGTCCAAACAACAAACATTCGCGTGCGGGCTCGCTTTGTTACAGTAATAATATCGTTAATGGCAGCCCATTCAGATTTTGATGAGGTTCGTAGCAATAAGGTCCTATAATTGTGAAAGAAAGTAACATGAGCATGGCGATAATCTTGGTTCCACAATAAAGAGGCACGCTCAGAAGGTTCACAAGCGTGGCAGTTTGAATGTATGACACTATACTAGCGTCATTATCGCATCGCTTTTATGAATGTCAGCCCTACAGCCCTACGGTGAGAGGTCCGCCACATCTTCGCTTTCTATTCTAAATGTAAGAATAATGTATGTATGTATGTGTTCTGTACCCAGTGATTGTAGAGTCGTATAAGGTCGAACATTAAGTTAAATTTTACATCTGTGTTGAGTCCATATTCAGACAATTTGTTGTTGCTTAAGCTTGTCGAAAGCGCAAAGCGATTGCTCAATCAAATTGGACCTTTGTTCAGATTTACCGTTGGCCTTCACTTTGAAACACGTATTTTTACTTCGTATTTTGGAAATAATTGTTGTGTTTGTTTGTGCAATGTTTCTTGCTGAGCCAGAGGCTTCGCTCATGTGGCTTATGGGTAAACGTAGCTTCCTGGTAATGAAATACCTAATACCTACCTACAGCAGAATGTATTAATTGGAAAACCCGTGGGCGGTTGGAACTGCTAGCAAGCCGGCCATGCGATTGTTTACAAGGAAGTCTCACTATGCACCGCAAGATGATGAAACGCATATTTCTAGTGCAAGAGACGGAATCATGGCGCAATGTTGCACCTACAATCCATGAAGATAAAATTAAAATTAACTAACCAAAGAAATTCAATAAGTACCTAATCATTCTTCACTATCAGAAGTTTTACTTGAATAAGGACTAGGTACAATATTTTCAAAGAGAAAAAGAAAAAAAAATATTCTATAAACTAAGGTCCACTGTCGAACAATTTGTTTCTGTGTAGGTACATACCTAAGCTAAGCACACTAGGTAGTTATGCATGGTAGATAACTATGTAGGTAAGTTGGAGGTTTTTTCTGAGATTTTTATAAGCAAGTGAATCGTATAACATCATACTCTAAGACCCCAACATCACGATGTTCTTTAAGACCCTCGCAGACTATAGACTTTCTATCGGCCGATAGTTGAGACGGAATATACTTCGGCTCGTAATGAGTATAGCCCGTCTCAACTATCGGCCGATAGAAAGTCTGTAGTCTGCGAGGGTCTTAAAGAACATCGTGATGTTGGATAGATTTCTTAATTGTGATTTCATATCCAGTGCAACTTGACGCGAATAAATCTGGAGAGACCTTCACCCAAATCAAGACAAGTGCCTACACACGCATCCAAGTCATACAATAGTTTAAAAAGGTTTGTTGTACTAGGAAATCAACAAAGCTTTGGTATGCAAAATAAATAATCATTTTCCCCATACAAAAGACATCAACGCGCGACACTTATGCTCTGACCATTTTAACTTGCTACGTAGGTACTGTGTAGGTACATATGTGTGTCGATGGCATAATAATGCTAAAATAAAACTGCTATCCATTTGCCTAAAGCTTTTCGATGATCCGAGCAATTCGATACCCTAAGTAAACTTCAAACAAACCCGAAAACTCAAACAACTTGCCACCGTTCCCACGTTCCCCCGGCGGCGGGCGACCGACAGAACCGCGCCGGCCACTATCTGTGGGCTATCTGCCGACCTTGACCGGGGGGAGGGGGCGGCTGGGTGCGCCATTCCCGCCCAATCCGATAGGATAACGGATGAGGTGGCGAATCTATCTCACCTGTTGAACGGCCGATTAGGTTGCTGATCGGTTTTTAGGGAAAAGGAAATTGACGCCAACGCCTATACCTCAATAAAACTGACGAGATATTTTCCTCCTTCAAAAAGGTTTAAGTAAATGTTTAGGTAATCTAAGGTTCTGATAATACAATGTACACAGGATAGATAGATAATGAGGAAAATGAATCTAATATGAAGAATATTATTTATCAACTCCAGTCGGACGTTTTCACATGCAAACGTGGAGGGGACCTTCGCGCTGCATTATGCTAATTCATTTCGCACGTCTGACGGTTCATTTTTAAGTAAATATTATGGAGCTACCAGCAGTTTTGTTGATACAATTAAGCATATACCTAAGAAGTTAGGTAAGAAGTTGACAACAAAGATACTACGTCTGGTAGAGATCGCTATTTAGCGATAAGACCGCCGATTGTATGTCATTGTATTTTTTGTTTAGTTTTCCATTTTTATTTATTTTTATTATGTGGTGTGCAATAAAGTATTTTCTATCTATCTACGTGTTAAAAGTCTTATTGATGTTCATCATACCTAAGAAGGTACTTACCGTAGTTGGTTGGTACCTATCTACCTGATAAAGTGATGCAATGGTTCTGAAAACTGTTACTAAGATGCCGCCGACAAATAGCCTCAATGTCGAACGATCTGTAAGCACTCACGCAACAGACGCATTAGATAAGTAGGTGCCAATTAATAACAGTCCTTATTTATGTTCACTTAATTATCATGGAGTGGCTCACGCAGACGCAATGAAGATGGACGACCTGTGCCACTCCCGAAAAATATAGCCACGAACATCTGACACGGTCCCTGCTAGCTAAACGCGTTCCCCGACACTCCCGGTGTCCTCCGGAAAAAGGAGATGCAGCAACGAACAGACAAGAACGTGATAAAATAAGGCCAACTCAACAGAATCCATCCCAAACAATGTTATCGTATGGCTTCCAGATTATGAGTTTTGACCGTTAGGTAACTTAGGAGTCTCATGTCGATCTTGCGACTTCTCTCTTATAAAAAAATATTAAATAGAATTGTGAATTCTGTAGAGCACGATCATGTTCACTGGGAACATGATCGTGACCTAACAAAGGTTGGTGCGTCAGAGCCCCACCCTGCAGCAGGCTGGTGGCCCAAAACGGCGCTCGTCCACGCGACGCAACTTATGTCACTTTGTTATATCACTTACATAATAAATGTTATGAAAAATAATGAACTGTTCATAAACAACGTGGTTCTATTTATTATAGCTGCAATATTTACTCATTAGAAAATAACTCGAGCTAATTGATATGAACGAGCTTAACAGTAATAAATTGCTTGCTTGCGTTGCGAAGAAAATGCTTTACTTATGTATTTAGTTAGAATTAGTATGGTAGGTATATCTAGTCGTGAGTCAGGCAAATATGCTCAATCAATAGTGCCTAAGACCCATGATACAAGGAATCCTAGTACCTAAGCGTTCAGGAAAATATATGGGGGGGGGGGGGGGGGGTTAAAAAAACACCTACAAAAGGCTCCAAGCGTCTTCAAAGTCGGATTTTAATTTCAGTTCTTCTACATTATTGAGCCGTGTTGGCCGAATGGGGTTGCACCTCGACTTTCAATCCGAAGGTCGTGGGTTCTAAATTCTAATCCCAGCCCATCAATGAATTTTTCGTTTCATTGAATTCACATGCACTATAACACGAGCTCCATCGTAAAGAAACCCGCAGCTTAGACATCGTCTTTCCTGCGGGCCAAGCCGACTAAGCTGGGATAATTTAGGTGCTGGACAAGCCCATTTTATCTCAAACAATATCCCAGGCACTACAGCGTCCCGTTAAGTGTAGGCATAGGTTGCTTCCTGACGCTGTATAAATCATCTATTAGAGATGTATAAAGGCCTAAGTTTTTCTTGTACATGATTTATCATAAATTCTGTATTGCTACCCGCCAAACAATGACCCAATCAGAAGCCTATCGGCCGCTAAAGCCTTCGATAATTCGGGTCATGGCTCACATGTTTGCATCCACCCTAATTTGGCACATCGAGCATAAACCTAGTGAGACAATTTTGCTGAGTTTTTAACCTCTTCATTTTTGCTCTTAGTCTAGGCTTGCATGTGCTAAGAGTTATGGACGTGTCACATTTTCGATCTTGAATGACTTGAGACTGAAAGATCTCTAGGTATGTATGATGTACCACACCTTGGGATAAGCATGATCATGTTTCACACATAAGAAAGCTATTATAATTTAATCAATATTCCTAAATTGTCCTCTTAACTGTAAATTTCCAGTAGCAGGCTACCTCTGGGTCAATAAACCCTGATATAACGTTTTATATCCGATTCGGCCATTAAACTAATGAAGCAGCCACCAATGTTAGGTTGATAACCAGAGATAAATTCTCCACGCAATGCCACTTGATGTAGGTATCAGCTAGGCTAGTTTCGGCCTTTGCTATTTCCACGGTATGTCGCAATCTCTCATTCAACTATAACACGGACGGAGTTCGATAATAATTGTGTTCTAAACGCGAATATAAATTACAATAAGTAAAAACTAACCCCAAAATAAAATGACTGAGCTGCAAGCTTGTATGAAGAATGAAAATGATGTCAGTGAGATCTGTTGACTTTGCCTACCCTTACGGAAAGCGTGATTTCGGTTATGTTATGGTAGACATGTAGAGACCGCTCGCGTGCGCAATGTTTATCTCTACCTAATAATACACGACCACCTATCGATGTGCACGGAATATTTATACACTAATGAAGTAGGAGGTACTCACTTAACAATGTTACATAATTTATTCTAGACACGCAGTTTTAATAATTGACCTTAAAGTTGGAGCATGTTTAAGGCAAGTACGTTGGCCTGGATTTGCCTAACAAGATTAGTGTGCAAGCCATTTTGTAGAATGATTCACTTCAGCCAAGCTGAGTTGTAACCAGATCGATTTCGTAACGTGTAAATATGCGGCAGTAACCGATAGCCCTTCTCGCTATATCGGTAGTGAAGGAAAACACCGGCGATCTGGGCCAAGGGAGCCGCCGCTGGAATGCATTCACTTTGTTCCCGCTGCAGCTATTACTGGCTGTTTGTTTTACGTAGAGTGCCCACTGCCCAGTGCCACTCGCCACATCTATGAATTTGAATATTTCGCTAAGCGTATAAGCCACGTATAAGCTTTTTATACCTACGTAGGTACTTGTTCCATAATAATAGTGATTATCTAGAAAATTACAACCCTTTTTTTTATTCTGCTGGAGACAATTCCTTAATGTAAGAAAGTATGACATGTCAGCTTTCTAGTATAAGCCAATTTGATAGTATCTTGAGCACTTAGACGGAATCGTCCGATATCCGCTCGCGTGCACACTCGACGTCACAGCTGTTACGTCACCGGTCAGTGCCTGCGCCCACGCAGTGCCGCGTCCACTTTCTCCCGCGGTCACGGTCAGCACCACAAACAAACTGATTCTTGCACAACTCACGCCCATGTTTCCATTCTATCAGTCAGTGCTTCCCAGAACATAATTATTTTCTACGAACTACTCAACGAAGAGCAAAGCTATTTTAGAGGATGATAAATTGATAATCATACCTAGTAGCTTATCCATAATGTCCTATGGTATGCACTGACAGGGATTTACTATCTATCCTTAGGTACTACTCAAGGCAAAAATATAATTGTTGCCTTGGGCTACATAATTGATTAAATTATCATTTATTTCCGTTGTCATCAAATGTCGCGCGGCGGCGCACCGCACGGCACCGGCTAACGATGCCGCTCACGCAGCACGGCCACGAGCTTATCGATTTGCCCTTACCTGCTGTTAACGAATTGTATTGTATTAAACCTTATCATAGCTATGTACTTAAACTTTTTCGATCCATTATTCTTCGGCTGATAACGGTCCAGTCTACTTTAGCATATTGGATTGGAAGTCTTTTACATACACCCACTCGAGTTTTTAAATTAACCAAAACTACGAAAAAACTCACAATAATTGTTTCAATATTTTGTACAGAATTCAACATTTTACATTATTGAATAAGTAAATGGCTTGGCCAGAAACCGTCGATTTAGTTACACTTATGAAAGAAACTCAGTCAGTTTTGAGAAACTTTCTCGCAACTCCGCGTAGGTAAATGGTGCGATGGCGTCCTTGCACGCAATGGAGCGAAGCAATCTGCCCGTTGTATCATATTCTGCAACTATTTGTCTGGTTAGATTTAATACCAGTTTATGGAAGCTGATGAATTTTTTTTAAATACAATACATACATACAATATAAAGATTTAAGTATATTGGTCCCGTTTTAGCCTAAAAAAATAACGAGTTAGCTAGCCCATAACAAGACAATAGCGAGAGCTAGCAGTATAGGGATGCTTGCATTATAAGTAGGTAAGTAAATTCAGAGTCAGTGGCCCTGCATTATAAATAAAATAAAATCATGTACCTAGTTAAAAGTAGAAGAAACTCGCCTATAGACTACCATAATACGGAGCTTTAAAATGTTAGTTAAGTACTAATGACATTTTCTTATTATTATTATGAGCCCGTGATGTCCCACTGCAGGGCAAAGGCCTTCCTTTGCCTCCATTTTTTTTAATACTAATGACATATACTAAATGATAATAAAGCTAAGGACAAAAAGATGATAATAATCAGGGTTACTGGTTATTACTCGTATAACAGCTATCAGAGTTACAATAATTCCCAATAATAACGCAAAGCCCTGAACAATAGCCGGCATTCCGCCGCCGTCCATGCGTACACTCATTCGGAAATGTCATGCTCATTGGCCGCTCAATTTCGGCGGCGGATCTATTCATGTAATTATGCTTATATCCGGAGCTGAAGGTCGCGCTGGCGCTATCAAATGGCTGATAGTGGCCAGCAAATCGATTCGTTCTATCTAGATCTGCATAATACATCTCCTAATGGAATTTTGATTGACTCTTTCGTTTTATGCCGATATTGGCTACGTTTAGTTCGGGCAGAAGGCCTATCGGGTTACATTGTGGTTGTGGAGTCAATTATACTTATCTGAGTATCTGCTGATTACATACGGAAATTGTATAAAATTACAGCACTAATTATACAGAAGGTGCCCGTGCGATACAACAAACTTGTAACAAATATACTTAATTTGATTCCTACGTCAACGCAAGCAACATCAAATAGGACGAGACGTGCGATTGGAGAGCCTTATGGGCTCATGACATCATCGACCCTGAGATGCAACGCAATAATTTTTTTACAATATTTTTATGTAGGTACCTTTGTTGGAATATTCCTCAACTGGGTGCCAGAATAAGGCACAATTCCATAACAACCACGCACAGCCAACATTGCTTACAAATAACTTTATGAGAAATTGAAACATTTCAGCCTCGGTTAAAACACATTAGCGTGAACCGAAAGTAGTATAAACAAGTAACATTTTCGTAATCTTTTTTTTGTTCATCATCACACAGCGGCCTAGCCTTGTGTCCAAGGGCGCACAGTCGCCAATTTAACCCGCAGATACCTATACGTGGTATCCATTTAGTTTTTGTTTGCCTAGAGCTGGTCAATAAAGTTGAGTGAAAATATAAGGATACAAAAAAGCACAAAAACTAAACCGAACGCATTCACTGCCGTTGGTGCCATATACCAAGATTGATACAAAATAAATTCCACTCCAAATAACATTAAAACTAACACGATTAGAGCCGATCACCTCACGCAATTTGAACTAATAATTTGCTAAGATTGTCTAATGAGTGGCGAGCAAGGCGAGTTATATCCTCGCTAACCAGATCGCTTGATGTGAATCATCTCGTGGCGTCGCCGGCCCTGAGAGGTCGTTGTCGGGGCCTGTTCGACTGGTTGCCGGCTAGCTGCTAGCTGTACCTACTCCCCTACCTTGAGTACCTACAACCTGAACTATACCTACGCAACGATGCAACGGTCAAACATACTGAGCAGTGACTTGAGTGCAAAGACTGCATTAGCTTGGTTTTGAGTTAAAGATTCTTGAGTTCATTCTTAGTTTTTAGAGAATTAAGTAGTTTTAAAATTATATATACCTATAATCTGATTTGAATTATTTACACCCAAGAAATAACATTACCTACTAAAATTCATAAAACAAAAGCCCTAAATTATGTCAAACAAAAACATGTATGTATAAATGTTAAGTCAAAATAATAATAAACACATAGACATTGCATTACGTTTTTTTATTTATTGTTTAAAAATTCATTTACAATATAAAAAGATTTGTCAGTGTTGGTACCACGCGGGCGAAGCCGCGCGCAGAAGCTAGTATGAAATAAATTTATCTTTATCTTTATTTAGTAGGACTGGTGGGATCTGACGAATCAAGGACCGAACTTGGAACAAATTAAATCACTGAACTATAATGCGATGTATCTAGGTACCTACTCCACATCTGTTCCATCAAGAACAGGATTCCGGTCACAGCACACGCGGCGACGCCTGCCGCTGCCCTTGAATCCTTGTGTTTCCGTGTTTTGAAATTCAATGTTTCTTAGAAACGCAGGTGTCCTGTTTTCAATAAACATAGATTCCTACTAACATAAATATTTAGGTAGGACTACCTACTGTAGATGGATTGATACAGCACAAAAAGCAAATTACCTACATACAGACAAAATTGTTTCAAAATTCAGCGATTACATTTAAGGCTGCTTACCTTATGATTCGACCCTGTTGGTGGCTGAAGGAATGTATCTATGAGAATTGTCCACAGCTTGTCAATTTGTGGCGCATTCTCTAGGGAACGAGTGCGTGCCGCGATTTATGATGACAAGCGAATAAAACATGAGACACATGTAAGAGCAACGCGGCCTTGCCACTCGCCATTATGTTAAACCAAGGGACTCGAGCTCTAAATGCGACTCATTCAACATGTGTTCGTATTTTTATTACTACTGGAACATTGCTGTACGACTCGGGATTGCGATGTGTCTTGTTTGACAGATACAGATGTTTCATCTAAGTATATCAATTTCACGTAAAAAAGCAAAACTACAGTATTTAAAGGACAAAGAAACAACAAGAGTGAACTGAGTGACTAGAGAGTGCGTAAAGCTCAAAATAAATAAATAATGCTAGACATTTCACACAGCATCATCTAGCTCCAAACTACGCAAAGCTGTACTATGGGAATCAGTTAACTGATATACTACTTACATACTTTTTGTTTGTACATACATATTATACATAGACCCCGAGATAATAATTTGCAAATCATACAAACATTTATCCCGCGGCGGGGATCGAACCCGCAAACTTCTGCGTCGCAAGCGGGCTTACACCCACTGAGGTCGTCTGAAAATTTTGATGGAAACTAAGTAGTTAATGGACACTGAGAGCTGTCACATGGCCAGGTCCTCGAGGCACTAGAGCGAGAGGCAGGCCACACGCTAGATGGGTAGACGATATAGTGGCATTGGCGGGTCGCAGCTGGCTAGACACAGCTGTGGACAGAGATAAATGGAAGTCCTTGGAGGAGGCTTTTACCCGAAAGGGGTCCATTCAAAAGAATTAATTACTACTATTTATTTTTTTAGCCTTGATTATTATTATGAACTGAATTATTACTAATTAATATGAATCAAATTATTACTGTATTATAAATAATTGTAACATTTGCATGGAATTAAATAAAGCTTTTTATTATTATTATTATATTATTATATAAGTAGTTAATGTAGAACAACTCATTCTTGTTGATACACGTTTGGATGCATGTTTATTATAGAAATTAAAGACTCATGTGCTGTTTCAAAGCATTTATTATACTCCTTTGGTTATCTAGCTGAATTCTCAAGTTAAAACTAAAAGTTACAAAATTCATATACCATAATTTAAGTAGAGTCGCGTGCTGTGAGTTTAGTAACCTGAATAAAATGAAAAGTTATACTTCACAAGCTTAGTAAGTAGTAGTAAAGTTCTTTCGTTCACATATCTATAGATAGTGTTCTACACTAGTTCTAGTTTTTCTAGTTTCTTCACGCTACTATATTATGTATAATCTCTACATATCAAAATTTCTAGTTCGTAAATAAAATCGTGAGTTAGAAGCAATCTCCCATTGGTGGTCTAACAGCGCCTGTAGCACCTCCTTCTCCTAGTGAGCGGCTTGTCGCAGGGCGCGCCGCCCGGGCCCGGCTGTGCCTGGGGATTACAAAACACTTAGGCCTGGATACATCTATAGGTACTAGCTGATAGAGATACTGGGACGCTGTAATGCCTAGGACATTGCTGAGATTGTTTCATCAGCACCGAAGCCTCGGTTCAATCAGCAATATACACAGAAAAGATATCCTCAATACGCGTGGAGCTGACTACAATACAAACTTTATACAAACTTTATTTATTTTCTCTCACAAAGGTCAGCACTAAGAATAGCGGGCTATACTATTTGTACATTACTTCACAAAGATGTGCAAGAACCTGTTTTGTGAGAGACTGGTGCCTGTGATAGGTTTTACACCTGTGATACAGGTCACCACAATGCAGGTTTCCTCACGATGTTTTCCTTCAACGTGTAGAGCTCGTGAAACTTTGCAATGCTTGTGTTCTGTAACGGTATGATAACAAACCTTACTCGTGGCTCACAAACTAAATGTCACTATAGTTGACGAGTGTAGCGTGATTTTGAAACACATTTCGTGACGCCTAATAAGCGGTTATGCCGGGCTTTAATACCGGTAATTTATACAAGTCAATTGATAAACTGGCGACCGATCCCACATTATATTAGCCCCCGCGACAGAATGGAACCTGTTAGCATGCCACGTGAATAACAGCAATTAAACATATGCCGTGAGGCAGTAATAGACAGGGGTCACGATCTGAACTTGTACATCGGATGCCCTCGACCCTGGCTGCCTCTGATTGATACCTTCTTCGTCGGGACTTGACACCGTGACTCTAGTAATTGGGACAATCCTGGCAATTTAAATCGCATTTGTTCCTAATATTGAAGACAATTATTTTTGAGAGTGGGTTTTGGTATGGATAGAGAGCCAAGGTTAGATCAGACTTGTGCAAATTATAAACATGAAATCATCAAGGAATTAATACTAACTAATGTAGACTCTATGCGTAATTAGAGTCTACGCCACTGCTACGCTTGCTACGCAAGGTCTACAACGTAACTTAGGAGCTTAAAAATAAGCTTTTATTATGCTCAACATGTACGTTATTTATGTATTTTATTGTATTGAATGCTCCCACAACCGTTTTTTACCACGATTCAATAATTTAGAGGTAATAACGCGATGAATGCGTCAATAAACTAAATATGAGTTATGATAGCGATAGTTCAAGAAAGACATTGACTTTACAATCTACATAGTAAAGGGCGAAGACCCCAAGGGTTGCTACACAGGAGGCACTGCGGCGGGCATCGATTGACGCGCAGTATTGACAGCTGACGTTGCTTCCATCGCCGAGGTCGACGTCAACTTACGAGTGATCACCTCTTTCGGTCACCTCTAGCATAGTGGTGACCTATAGAGTTCACGTTGTATTAAAATTAGATTTATTCATAACGCGCATTATTTTAAGAAAGTTGGATGTCTTTTTAATAGTTTACTGAATAAACATGAGCTGAAATGATTTGGTAGCTACTTTGAAACGGACGAGACGGTTTTACCAGACGGTTGAAATATCATAGAAGTTAGAGTATCTACAATCGAAAAACTACAGATGTGAATATTTCAAACTGAAGCACATTAGCTAAATATAAGCGACAGGCGCCTGCGATATGAATGGAGCGATAAATTCTAACATTCTATATATCAAGTGTTCTATTTGGATAGTTTGGGTGTGGGATCCGAAATAACTTCACTATTCGCGTTTACGAGCGTATCTCCGCGAGCTCTGACAGATATGACCGGACTCAAGGTCGTCGAATTAAAACTCTATTAAAAACAGGTGGTTTTTAAAACTTTTCATTCATTAACTGTATGATTTAGGATGTTTTAAATTACGGCTTCGTGCCAATTCACTGAGTATATTGCTGAAAAGCAGATTAGTTGAGACGTTGTCACTCAATATCGTCAGCATTTGAGTTGTTAAAATGAACGGACTTAATCGCGTACTAACTTATTTACCTTGAGGTCATGACTTATTAACCTCGTGACCTCGTAGCTGATTTTTTATCGCGTTGTAGAACAGATGCTTTTATCTAAATTCAAATGTCATTTGATTTTATTCTACCGTAAGTAGAGGGTGGCCAGGTCATAGTAGCGCAGTCAATGTGTCAGTCAGTCCGAAGCAGCTAGCGATCCATATCAGTCGGATGCATCTTTCAACCCGTGTCGTTTCTTCATATTGTTTTTACTAAACAATGAAGTTTATGGATTCGATGCATCCAAATGTATCATGTGTTAAGGCAGTGTACTCACGAGCACAGTCCGCTCGCGCGCCTGCTGGCCCACGCCGCAGGAGACGGAGCAGCGGCTCCACTCGCCCCACGCGCTGTACTCGCACGAGCCACTCGCCCCGGACTCGCCCGCGCCCGCGCCTGCACCTGCGTAAACAAATACATTGATATATTGATGGATATTTCATACACAATTCGATTGCCACAACGTAGGAGCCTGCATTATAGCCTGATTAACCGCATGACTGATTTTTGTGCGATTTTTTTTTTGAAGTTGTAAATTTTACATAGAATACATATTCACTTAGTTACATTAGCTCCCAGCACAATAAGAGATCCGACATTTTTCTCGGCCTGAGGCATCATGCAAGTCTGTAACACGCGCTACACTTCAGAAAATATTTTTGTATGTCCAACAAAGCCTTATAGAAAAATCTTAAATGGCAACAAAGATTTGCAGATATTCGGAGAGCGTAGGGTAGGTAAGGTACTCGTTTGTGCACCGAGATGTTTACCATCTGCAGGTCAAGGGCACCACATTAAAGGAGAGCTCCAACGCACTCAGCGCTGGATATTTCAAGTTCAAACAATCGCAAGCTTCATACAATTTACTAATTATTTTGTTTACAAATGTAGAACAAGGTTGATCCTTATTTGATTAGTAAAATAAATAGATTACAGAGTAAAGTATGACCTTAGGGTACTTAGCAAAAGATATTTCTAAGACTGGGCTTACCATTGATGCTGTTAGGTAGAGGCTCGACGCCGGGGTTGGTGTTCACTGACGGAGGCACAGCGCCACCTACCGGACAAAATTGTTAGCAACTACTTTATCATGTACAATAAAACTTACATTAGCTTCAGGCCGAATGCGACAATAAGCATTCACCAAAATAGCACTGTCCTCGTCAATCAAGCGAATATGACAAAGAACATGTGGCGTGTGTTATGCTAAGTTTACTGCGCTCCAAACTCCAAAAACATATTGTACTTCAACTGACCAGGAAGAGATCGAATGTGTATATAAATATCACAAAAACTTTAACAGATACAGAAACAAGGAAGTAAAACAAATGTTGATTGCACTATTAAACTCAAAAGTAACTCTTTACTATGAAACAGATTCCGCAGAAACAAATACGATACACGTAAGCAATCTAGCGCAAACAGTTCAAATTAACGATTATCGAAAGCTATAATTGAACCCCTTTTGAAGTTTTTTACGAGCGTACACAATGTAGCGTCGCCTACTGACTCTACTAAGATCGTCTGACCGCGGGGTACGGAAAAGGAAGTTGTTTTATAGAGTAGTTTTATCATAAATTGAAAGTATCCGCGTAACTTTATGGCTCCCGTAACGAACCGCAAAAGGAAGTAAAATAAAATTCCATGCAATTCAAGTTTTTGAAACTCATGGACTTCAAAAACAAGTCTTAGTACAACCTCACAGTAAACAATTACAGCACATAGACGTTTTCAAAATCAGAAGTATCACTCGTGCTTTACTTTATCCTTCAATTTAAGTTATTTAAGTACTTTGTTCCTGGTTCCAGTCAAATTAGCATTTTCATAATCTTGATTTCTGTTTTAAGCTTCTTTTTTAGACCCATACTAGATGAATAGGAAGATAAGTAGATAAATTTGCTCACTTCACGGCCAGCAGAGTGACATCACGATGAGTCACTGAGATGTTGTGATTGCCGAGCTGAGGTTTACAGTTGACGTCGGAGGACTGCTTATAGCCATACAGGATCGTTGCCGAATCTCCTCAATGTCAACAGTTTGATTGACAGTCTGTTCAGTAGAGGATTTATAACTTACATCTTTCACAAATTGCCTTACGAAGGACTAAGCGCTAAATAATGGGATTACACGATTTGAGTAGGTGGGCGAGACAGCAAAATGGTACGATAGAGTTCCGCGTTTATTGAGCACTCGATGTGTCTATGTGTCATGCATTTTGCTTTGATAGAAACATTACAAAGATAGGTAGATCTGATACCTACAGGAAAATTGAATTCTCTTAGTAAACTGATGATTTACAATGAAGATAAATGTTCTTGTGAAAACTAGATAGGTTGGCAGTGCGCCAGCGCAGGTTTTTGGCGCAGGGCCAGCTTCCAGGTGAACTGCTCTCCTGATATTTGGGGTTTTACCCGAAAACCATCTGTATAGGAGTAACGGAAAGTCATTGTCTGTAGTTAAAATAAACATGAAAGATATTTCGAACAATCAACCAAATTATGGAGGATAGAGAAAAATATAAGTAGGTAATTGGTACAAAATATCGGCTTACAAGGTGTGATTTGTCGCACTTAGTTTGCTACTCTGTACCTGTCTAAACTAGTAATTTTTACTCATTTATTATTTCGACGCAAGCCATTGTTAAATATTGGCTATTCACCTCCATTATATTTAATTACTAGCTGACCCGCGCGACTTCGTCTGCGCATTATTAGGAACAAAGTGCAGGAGTTTTGAGTAAATCGAAATAACCAATGAGCGGCAATTTTTTTGAAGAAACATAACTCAAAACATATTTTTTTATAGCAAGAACTGTATGGTTTTGACTTTCCATTATACATAATCTGATTAACTATTATTGCGTTATGTTTCTCTCAAGGATCCCATAGTAGATAGAGGGAGGGAAAATCTAACCCAGAAAATCTAACACAAACTATCTACATTCCAAATTTAATCACAATCGGTTAATTCGTCATGAAGATACGTGAAGACAAACATTGCACATAGAGACTTTCGAACCTTACGACTTTGAAACTGCCTCACACCACCCCTAAGGGATGTTTTGAAAAAATAAAAAACATGGGTTTCATTATTTACTTTTAACCTTTCATATGCCTAACCACTGATCAGCGGCTACTACCTTTGTGTGCCTAACCTCTGATCAGTGTTCTAAGCACCAACCATACAATTTATTCGTTTTTGGTATTTAAATACAGTGTAATACAGTCTAAATTGTTTTAATTGTTTACCTCTGAAATGAACGAACCCAAAATAATTTCACCCAATCAGTGAAATTCATAGAACCGTTATTACAAACAGTTCAAATTTGAACATCGGCAGGCAAGTGTGGTTGATTCGTTGTGCGTCAAAAAGTGTTTTTTTGTGGGAAAACCTTATATAAAGGTAAGCTATGGCTACATTTTATTATTCTTTACCTATTTTAGAACTGAAATCTATATGAATATAGTTATCAAATGTAACCAGTTTTGAAATATCTTTCGTCAAATGTACTGACCCTTTGTAATGGCTGTACGTAACTTATTCATTTGATGATTTCATACATTTCGCGTAGTGTTTTTGTTGAAATAGATGTATTATTCAGATGATCATTTCAGTGATAATAAATCATTACATCTAAAATCATTTATAAATATAAAATAATTGTACAAAATCGTTATTTATTATGCACCTGAGAAAAATACACGCACACATACACAGCGCAAAATGGCGATGTAATGTGTACTTATACGAAGTCGCCAGTGACGTTATACAGCATGTGTTATTTTTTCCTGTTCTATGAACATTTGACACAGCGTTTTTACGATTTAGTTATTTACCCTCTTTATTTTGATTTCTTAACAATAAATAAATAAATATCATATTAGATATTTCACACAGCTTCATCTAGCCCCAAAGTAAGCAGAGCTTGTGTTATGGGTACCAGATAGGTACAGATATATAGAGTACATACCTACATATTTTTTATTATATACTAGCTGTTGCCTGCGACTTTGTCTGCGTTGACTTTAGGATCCTGCAGTTCGTTTTTTAACGATCCTACACGAACCTAACACTTTCTTTTTTCGTAAGAAGATATCGTCGACCGATAGACCAACGCAGGAAGTTGCGGGTTCGATTCCCGCTTCGGGAAAAATATTTGAATAATGTTCCAATATTTGTTCCGTGTGTTCTAGGTATTTCTATGTAGGTTTAATAAAAAATATGTATCTATTATGTATATCGGTCATCTTATACCCATAACACAAGCTCTGGTTAGCTTGGAGATGGATGATGCTGTCTGGATTGTCCAGCATTATTATTGATACTTATTATTATTATCAATTTTGTAAATGAGTGCAGTTGATACTAAAAAACGGTCAAGTGTGAGTCGTACTCGCACTCAAAGGGTGCCTTACCTACAATCAAGTTCAAGATTTTGTTCATAAAAAGCCTATATTTAAATAAGGCTTACTTTACAAAAATAATAAAAATCACTACAAATTTTTGTTCCGGGCGGGAATTGAACCCCGAACCTTTTGCATCGCAGGCGAACGCTATATAAACGTTTATATAATAGTATGACCGACGTTTTCAGCAACATGGATTCTCCAACTGGCAGCGGTCACAACCCACTATTAGAGGCGTTAACAGTCACTAGGACTCCTCAGGGAAGCCTGACTGTAGGGAGTGAGAGACTCCTTCTCGAAAGGTCAAGCTCCGGAAGATTGCGGGTAAGTAATTTTAATTTTTAATTTAAATTCTAGAATGAACTTCCAATCAGAAATATAAAGAAATTTGTTGTTTATAGCCGTGGCAGCCTGAACATTTAGAGGTCGAGGAAGGGGGTCCCATAGAGGTAATCGAGGCGCCAAGCATTACGCCGCGAAGCCTCTTCCATGATGAACCTCGTCAAAACGTGAGCTATTGCATTTTTTCATAATTATTTCTGTTAGTTACTTCTGCACTTCTGTTGTTTGGGCTCTGCTTGATGGATATGGACTAACTTGAATGGGATGTTACATAAAAAAATCGCGTTTACTAACTCTTGATTGGCATGTTGTGTGTTTTTGCTTTTGGTAAAGGGATTGCATGTTCTACAGCTTATAGATGACGAGATCCTAGATGCTCCACTGGCCGAAGCCTTGGCACTAGACTCGGGGAGTGAGGAGGAGGAAGAGATTGATGAGCTCACGCTAGAAGAGCTCCAGGAGATCCTAGAAGGCGATGGGGATGTCGAAGAAGAGCCTCAACCCGATATAGGCAATTTTATATGGACGGAAAATTATAACCTTTTTACAGGAGTCCGGGAACAATTCCAAGAAGAAGTTGGTTCCAAAATTGATGGAATCTCGCCGTCCGAAATATTCTGTCAATTGTGGGACCAGCCTCTTCTGGAAAAAATTGTACAGGAAACAAACAGATACGCGTGGCAGACCATTGTCCAAGCAACAGAATCCGAAACGGGCATCTTTTCCCAATCGAGAGTGAACGACTGGGTGGAGACGTCCGTTTCGGAACTATATAGATTATTCGCTGTCATGATTTTGATGGGTATCTGTGTTTTGGGCCGTATTGACGAATACTGGAGCACAGGAGTCCTGGGAATGCCAGGATTTCGGTCCATCATGTCGAAAAATAGATATTTGTTGCTAACTAAATTCCTCCACTTCACAGACAATTACAGCATGACAGTTCGGGGTGACCAAAGGAAGATAGCTAAAATCATTCCAGTTGTGCAATATTTAAACTACAAATTCCAAACCGCTTACAGCCCTCGCAGAGAGCTGTCACTCGATGAATCGCTGCTGCTTTGGAAAGGTAGGTTAAGCTGGGTACAGTGTATCCGTACCAAAGCAGCACGATTCGGCATCAAAAGCTACGAGCTTTGTGAGGCTGTAAGCGGGTATGTTCTAAATATCCTTATTTACACCGGAAAAGGCACAACCCAAACAGCACCTGTAGCTGGATTCCACAGCAGTACAGCTAAAATAGTAATAGAGGTGATGCAAAAATATCTCGGAAAAGGGTACACCTTATTTATGGACAATTTTTATAATAGTGTGGACCTTTGCAGATTTTTAAAAACACGCGCAACTGATGTGGTCGGTACCTTGAACAGGCGAAGGCAGAACACTCCATCCGACGTGAAAACCCTTGATGAACGAAGGATGGTGCGGGGTTCCGTAGTAGGTAGACATTGTGGTGACGTTTCCGTAACCGCATGGAAGGATGTGAAGTTGGTCACCACAATTTCTACCTATCACAATGCAGAGCTTGTTCAAGGTCGCCGAGCCGGTCGCAGCTGCCTCAAACCACTAGTAGTCGAAGACTACAATAAGTACATGGGGGGAGTCGATCTTAAAGATCAAAAACTCTCCATGTACCTGCTCGAGCGGAAAAGAGGCAACAAATGGTATATAAAGGTTTTTAGAAGATTATTAAATATATCGGTTTTAAATGCATATATAATATATTCCTCCAACATTGGCCAAGGTCGTAAAATGTCGCATCGTGAATTTAGATACGCATTGGCTGCAGAACTGTGCGAAAAATATGGCATTTCGAGCACACCACGAGCGAGCCAACCACACAGATCCACTTGTACGCGATTAGATCAAACAAAAGACCACTTTCCTGAACAAGTCGAGATCGATGGCGTTAGAACCTCGCTGAAACAAAATAAATTTAAAAGATTACGATGCGTCCGGTGTTTGGCAAAGAAAAAACGAACGATGTCGAGCACTTTCTGCAGTCATTGCAAAGTGTGTCTGTGTCTGGGCCAATGTTGGAGAGAATATCATTCTTTAGATATTATGTAATTTATGTAATTAATATATAAATACGACGATTGGGGGTATGTTCAGCAGTGGCTGACGGTCGTATGTGGGCTGAGATAACGATGATGCATAAGTACATATATTATTATTATAAATATATATATATATATATATATAATTATATTCATTATTTGTAGTATTTATTTATTTTATATAATTTTAAACTATGGTGAAGGTGCCTCGTCCAATGTCCATGAATAATGTGCACCCTTTTCTATTCTATCTTTTACAATGTTTTTTTTTCTCCCAATTGTTTGAACTTACTTTATTATCACATCACACTAATATTATAAATGCGAAAGTTTAGATAGATGGACTTTTGTAACTTCTTCACGCCTAAACTACTGAACGGTCGAATCTCGGTCAAATTTTGCATACAGGTACCTAGTTCAAATCTGGAATAAGACATCTTAGACTACTTTTTATCCCATAAATCAGTTCCCATGGAATAACCTACAAAAGCGTGCGAAGCCAGAAACTAGTTCACGATATACTATAAGTCAAGGCCTTTTTCTTTTGACATACTAATTGGTCACCCTGAACTGAGATCTCGAACCTTCGCCCGCCGCGCCACGGAGGTCGTCAAATATCAAAGTGCTGTAAAATTCAAATTACTGAAGTAAATCTAGGAAATAAAGTGATCACTTTGATCTTTTGTCCACTTCAATCTTTTTTAGGTAAAATAAAGTAGGGCGTACAAGAAACCTTTACCTTGTTTGAGTGTTAGTTTTCGAGTTGAAACTAAACTCGTCCCATGGCTCCATTTTATATAATAATTATGACAGGACTCAATATAGTTGTAAGTTTCCCCGTTGATTGTTATAAAGCTTTATTTTGGATTGTAATAATTTGTTAATATTTTTAAGTGTTTTAAAACGTAGAATAAAAGTTATTACTTCCTCACATGAAGTTTTTTTTAATTAGTTTTAAAATATCATAATAATGTAAAATACGATATTTTTTGATTGACTGTGACCAAAATAAACAACCTGTATAGTGTTCCTGATCAGTTTTTAGGCAGTTGACGGATCGCTATACGAGCGCTGATCAATGCTCCGGCAGTTATCACCTACGCTGTACACGCACACATGTAAACAATAATCGAACGATGATCGAGATCCATGCCTCATTTGTTACCACATTATTCTAAATATTTTTTTATTGGACCCTTACTAGTGTTTATTATCTATGAACAGCTCATTTTATCTAATATAGCTCACAATAATTTCCATAGAGCATTGAGATTTAGAACAACGTGAAATTGTTTATGAAAACTGCGTTGACAAGTCACCTACCTATTTTGGTTATTTATCGAAAAACTGTATTGTTATTGTAATACATGTACTTTTAGCACGTTATAATTAGAAAATAATATATTTTTTACTAAAATGCGTACTTGCTTTCATGAAACTTTACCTAGAATGTTATTAGGGACTAATAAATGTTTGGTTGGATCAAATGTGCAATAGCAATTTTTTCGGTGTGAATTGTGATTTTCAACATAGTATTTCTAAGTGAATTTTAACTATCAAGATTGTGTTTTTCATATCAAAAGATTGCTTTGATATTGAACTAAGATGGGTTATGAATGAAATCAAAAAATATTTACAGAATTTATTATAAATATCATTATTTCTACAGTTGGTGTGTAAATTCGATGTTGGGTTCAATAACCTGTGAAAAATAAGAGCGTAATAATGTTTTAGCAGAAAAACATTACATGATAAGGTACAGTAAGTATCTTACTTCAAAATACAATCATTAGTTACATGTCTTCCAAACAATTTATTGAAAATATTCAATAAATTCCGAACCCTTTCTAGTGCGCTCTCTGATTACGCAATATGGCGGCACACGATGGGTGCAATTGTCTACGAGGTCCGGCGTCTGAGAGGTTAAGTTTATTTCTACCGAGTTTGGAGTAAATCGGACCAAGGAATATTTTTTTCCATACAAACTTTAACACCCTGTATAACACCCTTAAGGGTTGATTTTTGAAAATTTTACACGCCTATATCTTATTCCAGTATGTAAACAATCTACATTCCAAATTTCATCACAATCGGTTAAGTCGTCATGGAGATACATGAAGACAAACATTCGCACACACAGACTTTCGCATTTATAATATTAGTAAGATTATTCGATGAATATTTTGAATGAAAATTCATTATTTTCACGTTTTAATAATAATACTGTTTCTAGCAATACAATTTTATACTTATGTATTTATGAATTAACGAGTATTTTACCTGACGATACAATGACACTACTATCTATTCTATCTATCTATTCAGCCCGGTTGCACCCACTGCTGAGTATAGGCCTCCTCTCTATAACACCACTCCTTTCGGTCCTGTGCAGTCCTTTCCCACGCTTTCCCAGCTACATTAACGATGTCATCCGACCATCGGGCGGGTGGTCTGCCTCGGGGTCTTTGTGCATCTCTAGGCCACCATTTCTTAATCGCTGTAGTCCATCTTCTGTCTTTCCGTGTAATCTACTATCTATTATTAACTAAAAACTTCTTCACCCACACATCGAAGGGAAACAAGATACACAATACTTAAGAATGGCCTGTGGGAATGACTGACGCTAAATTAATTCCCAGTCGAAGCTCTGCTATAGAACAAAAGAATCACGTCAGTTCAGTGTATACCTTTGGTAGTATACACCTTCACCGTACACACTGCGGGTGGCATCACCTGACGTCAAGCCGGGGGTGTCACGTGACGTCAGGACACGCTGCCCAAATGATGGTATCTAATGCTGACAGCGGGTCGGGTGTGGGTCAGGGGGGCAAATGTTATGCAATAATAGGTTACCAGGAAACCAGTTAGTATTCTTATAGGCGGCGATGGGCTTGCAACCTGTCACGTATGGAATACTAACTTCTGCAAGATGTGGGCATGTATCAAATATGTATTTGTACATGCCTCTGACTACCCCCTTAGACATTTTCAAAAAGGATCTGGAATATAAAAAGATCTGAGAGAATGTCTACCGCGCCTTGGGGATACAGTCGTGACCCTGTTTACGTGTAATAGGTATTCGTTTGTTTAGTGTCGGTTCAGTTTATTTTAAGGGTAAAGTTCATGATAGTTGCACGATTATACACTTCATACTACTCAATACTTCGAAGTATTATTTAGGTATAGAGATTGCAATTCACGAAGTCGACCGGACTTTACTTGTGGTAAAGCCGTATTTGTATACGTGCCCAACTAAACACATGTGTTTACTTATTTCATTAAATAAATACCATTTTACTATATTCTTGTGTATGTGAATAGACAAGGAACCTATAAAAACTAGTTTATATTTTGTTAGTAGATTGGTACGCTAAGGAATCTGATGCTTTGCTAAATTAGGACATGAATAGATTATTTGATTGTAGTAGGTAATCTGAGGAGTGCTCGCAATCACACGGCTTGGATATTTCACAACGACGGAACAGCTGATTTAAAGCCCGGATAACAGATGCCGTGCCTCGATACGAGCCTATATTCCATTTTCATTAGCGATGTTTAATTGCTGGCCATGGATATGGATATAACTTCATTTAGTTCATTAGTTACCTGCATTACTGTGCTCGCAGATAGCGTGACAATTTGGTATTATGAAAGTAAGGCTGTGGCCGCACTGATGAACGATGACTTCAATCGAATTCCAAACGTATTTTGGTTTTCATCGCTCATTTGTTGATGTTTGTTTCGAGCTATCGCCTCAGTGCGCCCACAGCCTAACGCTAATTCAGATTATAATAAGGAAGCTCTACATTCCACAGCGTACTGTCTATTCTAAACTCTACGTAATGTTTGTAGTGGTGTTCCGCCGATGAAAGGAAGATTGATATGTTTACTGAAAGTCAATACTTTTGATATACAAACTTACTTTTATAGGTATTGTATTTGAAACAAAGTACGTGTCAATTCAAAGTTAGAAGAAGGGTATGTTAGGTTGTTTTATTGTCAGGCTGACCTTTCAAATCCATATGTACGACTGGATTGACCATGAAAAACTAGAAAAGTGCGAGTCGCGAATACGAAGGGTTCCCGTTATACATCGTTTCTTGTAGAAACTATATTTTTTTCTATTTTTATTTGTTGTTATGTTATTAGGAGCCGTGTTGGCCAAATGGGGTACCTCAACTTTCAATCCGAAAGTCGTGGGTTCGAATCATCCATGCATCAATTGATTTTGCGTTTCGTAAAATGTATATGCGCTTTAACACATGCTCTAAACGGTGAAAGAAAACATCGTGAGGAAACCAGTTAGTATTCTTATAGGCGGCGATGAGCTTGCAACCTGTATGAAATAATAACTTCTGCAAGATGTGGGCATGTATCAAACATGTATTTGGACATGCCTCTGACTACCCCCAGTCGTGACCCTGTTTACGTTATGTATTATTTGTTGTTTATCGACAATATACACTCTCTGTGAAAATCTACTTTGAATCAAAAGATCCTGTGGCAGATTGATTGACGGCACGGACGGACAGACAGCGGTGGCTTAAAAGCTTTCGTTCTTGGGTATAGTATTAATACTGAACAAGCTACGTTGAAACTAAAAGAATTTAGTCCTTAGTACAGGTTTAAGGATGTATAGATAACACTAAGTAGGTAGACTTACAGCCTTATTAATAAACGTGGTGTAAAGTTACGACGGGTGTAACTTAGAAGTAACCATACAATTTGAGTTTAAACCTGTCGTAACTTTACACCAGGTTTATTAATAAGGCCTTTAGGGTGTTCTGTGATCCTCGAATGGTATACACATACACACACATCTGATAGTTCCATACGCGTCCGTAATGATGTATTGTCAGTGTCACTGTGTTCATATGTACAGCGAAGCATCACAATGCGGTAATTAGGCTAATTAGTATTTAATTTCTCGCATTGGAATCTTTCCAGCGCGGAAGTATGTTTTGTTTACTAAGTAATTAACACTCCGTTTTACACTTTTGAGTGATGCTCAGGTGAATACCATTTCCTTATTATCAGAGATCTAAAACTGCATTTATTATTGACGACCTCTGTGGCACAGTGTGTGACGCAGAAGGTTGCGGGTTCGATCCTCGCCGCGGGATAAATGTTTGTACGATCTGCAAATGTTTATCTCGGGTCTGGGTGTTTCTATGTATAGTATGTATTTACAAACAAAAAGTATATAAGTAGTATATCAGTTATCTGGTTCCCATAGTACAAGCTTCGCTTAGTTTGGGGCGAGATGATGTTGTGTGAAATGTCCAGCATTATTTATTTATTTTATTGATGTATACCTAGTTGCAGACATTTGATATAAATACATACAAACGTACAAAATGTTAATTCAACTACGAAATATCGGTAATCAACTAATCAGAAAAACTGGAAAAAAAAACTGTGGCACTCCAGGAGTGCCGGCAGAAGTGAAAACTTGAACGGTTCTACAAATTTCAAACTTTGACAAATAACCCGGTGTCGGTGAGCAGTCACGTGAATCGCACGTGACCTTTTCGAGGCGAATCCTGGAATTTTCTTATCTCAAAACTGTCAAACGCGCCTAAAGAAGTTTTCACTTCAAAAATCATTCCTTCACCACTGGAGCAGAAGGAGATTTCTTTAGTAAGTAAGTAAGTCCGTATGAGTCAGTGGCCAACTCTGGTGACGGAGTTTTTAGGCCGCCTTAAGGCCTCCGTCATGGCTTAACGACTTAAATAGCCGGGACCGACAATTTAACGTGCCCTCCGAAGCACGGAAGCGCTCAGATGAAAATGCCACTGGCGGTCACCCATCCACTTACAGACCGTTTCGAACGTTGCTTAACTTCGACGATCTATCAAGAACGACTAAGCAAGCACGACCACGAGCGTAAGTGAGATTGTTCGATATGGACCACTGATTTTGTCAGCAAGGTTTTAAAATCTAGACTTTGGACCAGATATTTCGTCAGTCAGTGAGAATAGTATGCATACCTGCGAAGATCGCCTGGCAGGTGTCGAGACAGTCCTGCTGCGTGAGGAAGTTGTTCTTGGAGCCGCGACAGCCGCCGTAGTTGAAGGGCACGCACATCCCCTTCTGCGGGACGAACGTCCAGCGCACGTACAGCCCGCGGCACGGACCCGCCTCCGCGGCCTCCATGCAGATACCTGGGTGACATATCGTGAGGTCGTGTCAACTGGTGATCAACTCATGAAAGTTTGTGATCTTCCTCCCAAATCCATTCCCAGTTGTCATCCCAATAGAGCTCAACCAATCACACAATACTAAAAAAATTTTGAAAAAAAAATTGAACCGACTTCACTTACACAAATAGACACTAAGAACCTTCTATGTACCTACACTAAAAAGAGAAAAATAAGAATATACACATGCAATTATTACTTACAGTACTTATTCAAATAATAAATTATTATGTCATTATTATATTTGAAGTCGGTGCCAACTACCTCTATGCATTTACATCTAAGAAGAAATTACGAGTACCTACAATAGAACTTGGGTGCAAAATTGTATGGAGTAGTTAGAGTAGAATAGTTGGCACCGACTTCAAATATAATAATGACATAATAATTTATTATTTGAATAAGTACTGTAAGTAATAATTGCATGTGTATATTCTTATTTTTCTCTTTTTAGTGTAGGTACATAGAAGGTTCTTAGTGTCTATTTGTGTAAGTGAAGTCGGTTCAATTTTTTTTTCAAAAATTTTTATTTTTCAATTTTTAGTGTAAATAATATAGTAGGTTAGGTTAGATATTGGAATAGTCAAGATCAAAGAAGTTAGAGTGAGAATCCCTCAGGAATAAAATTATATGGGATCACCTCGAGCGTATTTAAACATGTCAAACTATTCAATGTTTGACTCAGATTTTGTAGTGAGAATGAGGTTTTTTGAGATTTACAGGAAAACTATCAATCCCTCAGGAAAAAAAAGTATGAGGACCACCTAGATATGTATACCCTTTCAAGCAAAAAAAAAAATTTTGGAAATCGGTCCACATTTTTCGAAAAGATCGGTGATTTTTTGAGTATTACGGGAAAACTATCAATCCCTCAGGAGTAAAATTTTTATGGGACCACTATGGTAGCATACCCTTTCAAATAAAAAATTTTTTTGGAAATCGGTTTACAACTGACGGAGATATCGATGAACATACATCCAAAAAAAAAAACATACATACACCCGAACATAGAACCTCCTCCTTTTTTTGAAGTCGGTTAAAAATAGCAATTGAAGTCTAGGCTAGGTTTCAAATGTCACAATAGGGCACATGAACCGATGACTGGACGTAGAACGTGTTAAGATTGTGTGAACTGGCTAGCTCGAATAACGGTGCTTCAAGACTAAAGGACTGATATAATTCAGTCATTTCTATAACTCAATTTGTCATACAAAGTAAACTAGATTTAGATTCACAGCTAGTTTTATACTCCATAAAGGTGGGCTTCCTATAGCCCACCACAGTGCAAAACTGCATAATGTATGTAAATAGCGTATTTTTCAATAGAAAAAGAATAATCACTTTGCGTTGTGACAAGACAACAGAAATATTTTACAAAACAAATCACACTTTTCGCGTATCGCAACTAAAAAAACCCTAAGATCTACTATATTCATCTATGTTTCAGTACAACATAGGTTTCATAGTGTCCAGAGGCAGAGGTCGGCGTCGCTAATAGCGAGTCTGAGAGAAGTGTCGCCATTACTGAGATGGCGGCTTATTGCCTTTTATCGCTCCAACACGATTATGTTCAAGCTTCAAGGTGGAGTGCAATGTTATTACGATAAGCGGGTAAAGAGAATTCTTTTGGGATTTTTACTATTCACTTTGTTGAAGAAAATCTCAGTCGGTAGTGTTGAAAAATTCAAAGTCTTATCAAAATCTTTTTTTTTTTTTGAGAAATTAACTGAACCTGAACATTGTATACGTACGCTTAGCGGTGGGCATGTCGATGGTGCAGTCTGCGCGCCGAGCACGCCTGCTGCTCCGGAGGGAACCTGAACATTGTATACGTACGCTTAGCGGTGGGCATGTCGATGGTGCAGTCTGCGCGCCGAGCACGCCTGCTGCTCCGGAGGGAACCTGAACATTGTATACGTACGCTTAGCGGTGGGCATGTCGATGGTGCAGTCTGCGCGCCGAGCACGCCTGCTGCTCCGGAGGGAACCTGAACATTGTATACGTACGCTTAGCGGTGGGCATGTCGATGGTGCAGTCTGCGCGCTCGCTGCAGGGTCGCTGCTGCAGCAGCTCGCTGCGCGCCGAGCACGCCTGCTGCTCCGCCGCCGGCACCAGCAGCAGGCGGGTGCGGAACCTGAACAATGGAAATTGAAATGAAATTGACATGAAATTGAAATGAAATTGAAATGAAATTGAAATGAAATTGAAATGAAATTGAAATGAAATTGAAATGAAATTGAAATGAAATTGAAATGAAATTGAAATGAAATTGAAATGAAATTGAAATGAAATTGAAATGAAATTGAAATGAAATTGAAATGAAATTGAAATGAAATTGAAATGAAATTGAAATGAAATTGAAATGAAATTGAAATGAAATTGAAATGAAATTGAAATGAAATTGAAATGAAATTGAAATGAAATTGAAATGAAATTGAAATGAAATTGAAATGAAATTGAAATGAAATTGAAATGAAATTGAAATGAAATTGAAATGAAATTGAAATGAAATTGAAATGAAATTGAAATGAAATTGAAATGAAATTGAAATGAAATTGAAATGAAATTGAAATGAAATTGAAATGAAATTGAAATGAAATTGAAATGAAATTGAAATGAAATTGAAATGAAATTGAAATGAAATTGAAATGAAATTGAAATGAAATTGAAATGAAATTGAAATGAAATTGAAATGAAATTGAAATGAAATTGAAATGAAATTGAAATGAAATTGAAATGAAATTGAAATGAAATTGAAATGAAATTGAAATGAAATTGAAATGAAATTGAAATGAAATTGAAATGAAATTGAAATGAAATTGAAATGAAATTGAAATGAAATTGAAATGAAATTGAAATGAAATTGAAATGAAATTGAAATGAAATTGAAATGAAATTGAAATGAAATTGAAATGAAATTGAAATGAAATTGAAATGAAATTGAAATGAAATTGAAATGAAATTGAAATGAAATTGAAATGAAATTGAAATGAAATTGAAATGAAATTGAAATGAAATTGAAATGAAATTGAAATGAAATTGAAATGAAATTGAAATGAAATTGAAATGAAATTGAAATGAAATTGAAATGAAATTGAAATGAAATTGAAATGAAATTGAAATGAAATTGAAATGAAATTGAAATGAAATTGAAATGAAATTGAAATGAAATTGAAATGAAATTGAAATGAAATTGAAATGAAATTGAAATGAAATTGAAAAGAAAAGAAATTTAAATAAAATTGACAATTGACAGAATTGCTCTTTACATCATTCTCGTAAAATAAATTGACCCTCCAATTTTCATGCTTCTTAAGGCTAAAAGCGGGCTCTACACTTGCGCGCGATTCGCGCCATGAACTCCACGTGAAAAACGTGTACATCCACACTCGCAAAGTTTCGTAATCTCGTTCCAGATGAGAATGGACGACGATGTGTATGTCGCTGCCACTGCGTCGCGATGTGCGCTATTAAAAATACTAAAAAACAAAAAAGACGATGGTGAATGGTGTTATGATTATCGTTAGTATCCCGCTTTACCTAAGGCCGCGACCACACGAGGCGGAGCAGGGCGACCAGGCCGACCAGTCGGTGGTGGGGCAGGCCGGGTCCGACACGGCGGGAGGGGACTCCTCGAGACATTGCGGCTCCATGCACTTGCGGCTCTCATCTGTAAACATTACTTAGGTTTTAAGTTTACAGTAGAAAATATTCCTACTCCGTCAGCAATGTTTAGTTCGGCGTGCGTTATTTGATTAGCTGGGGAATTCGAAGAATGTAAG
Source organism: Epirrhoe alternata (assembly GCA_963565295.1). Taxonomy (NCBI): domain Eukaryota; kingdom Metazoa; phylum Arthropoda; class Insecta; order Lepidoptera; family Geometridae; genus Epirrhoe; species Epirrhoe alternata. The sequence goes on along the minus strand of OY751381.1, from coordinate 279,302 downwards.
CTACTGAAGTGATGATTAGCGATCGGATGGGTAATGAGAGTGTGTGCGTCTGACCGGTGTGTATGAGCGGACACTTCTTGCTGCCCATGGGGTTGTGGAAGTGGCGACGCCTCGTGCTGACCCCCACCCCGCACGTGACGCTGCACTCGCTCCACGCGCCCCACTCGGAGACCGCACAGATGCCGCTCGGCTCGGCCGGCTCTGGCTGCAGGGAGCCGTCCGGGGTGTTGTCGCCTCTATTACATACATGATTTGTATTGAATTATCAGATGGTTATATCTGGTTAAAAAGCGTAATCAGCTTGCTTACCAAAGTTTACAGACACCTTATCTAAGGTAATTGATGGAGACGCTTTTGAGTTTAGGTATATTGAAGCTCGCTAAGTTATGGGTTTTCTCGCGATAATTTCATTCGCCCTTACGCAGTTTCATTATTCGTGAAATCCTTTGATTCAAGGCTGGGATTCGAACTCGCAATCTTCAAATTGAAAATCGAGGGTACATTCGACAAGGCTCTCTATCTCTCTCTGCTCGATATTAAATATGAATGTGAAATAGTGTACTCACTCGCACTCAGCTACATCCGCGACGCACATCTCCTTGGAGACGAGCTGGCGGTCGCAGCCGGCTTCACTCGCGCGCTGCGGGCGGCGGTACTCTCGCGTGCGCATGCGCAGCCCCTTGCCGCAGCTCACGGAGCATGCCGTGAACGCGCCCCACTCCGACACCTCGCATTCCGCTGGGACGGACAGACACGACATTACGGTCTCTGCCTTGATGTCATGACACTTATTGAGTACCAGAGTGAAAGAGAGGCTACATTCGTAATTGACACAATGAAACGAAAAGTCATAATTTCGAACAGACCATGATGATGTCTCGAGTCGATATTGGAAACTAAGAGTATTCGAATTTGGGTCTTTTATTTCGTAAATTGATGATATCTTCGTAACAGACGATAGGGGAAAGAGCGCCAGATAGTTCTATGCCTGAAACCTAAACGTAAGACATGGGTACGTTTTGTTTTCTAATTGAGTCTAAATCTCCAAAATTCAAAACCAAATATTTTCAAAACCTTAAAACATAACATAAAATTTTTTAAAACACTCACGCCTATTAGCATTCTCTGTGTTTTCCTGCACCTCCGTGACCTGCTGCAGAAGCACCTCCTCATCACAGGAGCGGGAGACGAGGCTGTCCCTCGTGATGTAAAGCCTGGCTAAGGGCGGTATTTCGGCCGCGCCGGGCTTGTAGAAAGGTGCCCGGGGATCCTCGGGGTACATGGTCGTGATGCGGTACATCTTCTCGCGAGGGTTGGTCTCCGCGTTCGGAGACTACCAGACAAGATCATCATTAAAATAAATGAAGAGCGTTGAAAATGTTGTAATACCGTCAGTTATTTAGGCCGTTTTTAACAACTCTCTTTGTCTTTTTCTCATGGAAATTCAAAAAGTCGATGAATAATGAATAATGAATATTTATTTAAGTTCTTAAGATTAATTTGGTACAAAGGTCATCTTATGGTTAACGTGCCTTATAATCAATATGCCTTATCTTCGATCAGATTATGACCTATGGAAGTACCTAACGTAACTCTGTCCCCTACACTAGGTCTCTAATGAGCCTGTATTGTAGGATCACAGTGCCCCGCTTCGGCTACTCATCAATCAGACATAATTAGAGAATATAATAAATAATGATTGCTTTTGTGGCTGGTTGTTTGATGTGCACGTGAAAGGACCGAATATATTAAAACTATAACTAATCCAGCCAGCACGAATACAGAAGACAAAGTAATTATGACAGTTTTGGTTCATAGTAGAAAGAGACTAACCAGAAAACTAATTACAGAGCCAAAAGGGGGTGCTAGATATAAATTATAATTAGGAGAAAAAAGATAAAATACAAAAACATAAAATAAAGAATAATGTCCTGCAATATCATTCGTCCTGCTTGAGTCTCAATAATTTTATTTATGTGTTTATGTGTACATGGGTGTGTATAGAGAAGAGTGCATAGAAATGTTTATGTGTGTGAGTGTATGAGTGTGATTAGGTGTGCGAGTGTAAGTGTGTGGTGTGTAAGTGTAATGTTTTGAGTGGAAGTGCTTATTCAATTATGGCCAGCATTTTTTCTGTGTCCTGGTAGTTTAAAGATTGTAAGTAGTCTTTGATGGTGTGTTTCAGTTTGTACTTGGTGACGTTTACAATTGTTATATCCCCGCTTACACGATTATACAAAAAGGGCCCCATGTTTGAGAAAGACTTGTTAGCAAACTTGGTTCGTGTAGTCGGTTCTTTGAAAATTTTGTCTTTTCGACGTTTGTTCTGGAGTGTGTCAAGAATGTTATTCGTTACTAATCTATGTTGTCGAGAGATAGTAGCTTTTATGAAGAGTTGTCTAATTGTTAGAACTGAGCATCGCTTGTACAGCGTTTTAGTGCAGTACCACCTAGGTTTAGATATTAAAACCTTGAGGAGTGCTCTCTGAGATCTCTCCAAAGGCAAAAGGTGAGTTCGCGCTGCAGAACCCCTCGCGATGCACCTCGATTATCTCATAGCTCTGTAAGTATGCTTCCCGCGCTGTAGGTCATAGGTTCGATTCCCACTTCGGGCAAATATAAGTGTGATAAAAGTGGATGTTTCATGATTGTTCTTATCTGTTGTGTTTCATTAGATTATTTAAGTTTATTTTAAAGCCGAAAAAGATCACCATGTAAGAGATGCCGCTGTCAGTTCCGGCGTCGTAGGGGTAGAGGTCGATGACCTTGGAGTGGAGCCACGTGCAGTCCTTCTGGCAGAGATCCAGCCCGCTCACGCCCACCACCCAGTCGGGGGACGGACCTGGATAATATTACTCAGGCTGAGACACGTTGCAGTCTTTGTCGAGTTTTGCTAGAGCGTCGCACTTACTAACGGTGTTACAAATAAACGTGTCAAATACACACAGTAAACGAAGAAAATTTTGAAGGATCACACTCAACAATTTATGACACGTTTTTTTGTAAGGCCGTAAGATGTGTAGCGTCCGATGACTAGGATCTATAGGTAAAAATTGCAGTGCATTGTATCGGTTGAAATTCTTTCGCTTTGACGCTCTAGTGACTAATTTTTAGGCCGTCTAAGGCTTCAATTACGGAGAGGCGACGCGTCCGGCGTTGCGGCACGCACTCAAATCAAATGTATAGCGTTGTAGTGTGCGATTACGGAGAGGCGTTTTTACACGCGTTTGTTTGACATGCAGCGTCATTTGAGGGGAGCCCGCCGATGGCAACGCGTCCCACGCGGCGAGGCACACGTCGGCGGCCACCAGAACTGTTCAATTCTTGCCTAAACGAAACCATCACCGTATATTGCAACGGACATAACGTCGAGCGCGCCACGAGAAGCCACGCGTTTCTGTAAACGAGGCTGAACTATAAAAGACAGTCTCATACCGAACATGGACGCCAGCGAGAGCAGATGCCGCTTGCGGTCGACGGAGAAGGCGGCGGAGGTGTTGGCGTTGAGCCGCGGGTGCCACAGCCCCGCCGCCTTCAGCACCGAGCGGAGCCGCGCGCCGCGCTGGTGCAGCTCGCGTTCCAGCAGGTCCACTGAACCCCACTCCGCTAGGGACCTGGGACAGGCGGGCTGGCGTCACTAGCAAGATATACAAGATAACACGACCAGCAGCCTTATTGTGTGTAATGTGAAATCGATTCCCAGTTGTCAACCAATCACATATTACGAAAATGACAATTGAAGTCCAGGCTAGGTTTCAAATGTCAAAATAAAACTGATGTCGATTACCAGTTGAGTTACACATCAAGGCTGCAGGTCTACACAAGGATAAAAGTGCAAAAGTTTGTTTGTTACCTATCTACGATACACTTACGAACAATCAAGAGCTAGAAGATAGACACCTGCTATTTCACAAAACACAAAAAACATGTTTTGTGGCAAACAGATTCGGATGAAGTTTTAGAGAAACATTACTAACCAATATCTTGGCATTTTGCAAAAAATGTATAATCCTAGATTCTCAATAACAGGAAACTAAAGACACAAAGCAATATGCTTTAAAATGACACTTGACTTTATCAAACATGGAATCTTATGAGAGCTCAAATTCGTAAGACCATCAGTACCTGAATCCATCGGTGGCGATCTGTCCCTCGCCCCAGAAGGAGTAGTTTCGCTCGTGGCTGGCGCCGATGACGTCAGAGAAGTGCGTCAGCCACAGCGCCTGCGTCGGGAAGTCCTTGGGATGCGTCTGCGGAGACCACAGACCTTGGAACACCACCTGAAATCGGAAAAAAGAAAATTGTCTTTACCGAAAAATAATAATTATGTCTTAATACCTTTTAAAATAATAATTATGTCTTTACCGAGTTCACTGCCATCATCTTTCCGCCTCCAATATGTGCATCGATGGCGCTCAATCTGCAAGTGTTGAACAACACAGCAAGTCTCTGAAAGAAAGTTACTTCAGTGATATAAAGAGGGAACGTCACCTTGTACTTGGCATCGTCGCAGGCGCAGCAGTCGGGCGCCGACAGCGAGGTGTCCTCGCACACGCGCTTGGTGAGCTGGCCGTCCTCCGCGAACCAGCGGCTCTCGCTCTCGTACACCATGGCTCTGAAATACACAATACATGTATAGTCTTGATAACCTCGATAACTTGATCAGCGCGGTTATCTAACAAAAACAAGTCAGAAACAAAACTTTCAACGTGTAACAGCTTCATTATAGATTGCCAACGGGAGCTACCCTATTGCTATAACTCCGCTGTTTGTCTGTCAGTCCGCCTCAATCTGACACAAGGCTGTATCTTTTGTATCGCTCTCTTAGTCTACTACCACCTGTGAATGGGCCACTTACTTGAGCAGCACACAGCCTGATCCAGCAGGAGGCGCCTTCCACATAACCTGGACCTCCGTCTTGGGGAGGTCATCGGCCTCCAGCACAGAGTTAGTGCACTCCTCATTGAACTTGGTGAGCGTGTCAGCGAACAGCTGGAACTGACCCTGGCGGGAGGGGGTGCGGGGGGAGGCTGGATCCAGGGGTTCCAGCGTTATCTTGAAGCGCGTGAACTGTTGCACCACGTCGTGGGTGCGGGATCCCACCAGGGTCACTGGGGATATACTAATAGTTACTCTTGGGCTTGAATGAGCTTTTTCTTTATGTAAGATCTAAATAATTCAGAGTGTAACGTGAGGTTTTTAAAAGTTTATAGGAGTAGGTGGAGTGAAAATAACGGAAAAGGAGCACTAGTGATTTATTTATTTCCATATAAAACACGAAGATAAATCTTAGACTAAATGGATCAATTTAATTAATCACATTATTCTGCAGTACCTCTTGAATGACATGGTGCTGGCGTGTTTCAGCTGTTATCGCATCACAGAGAATATTAAACAACGGTTTTCCGCCAACATGTGATAAGTTTCGTGGAATCGTACAACATTGTTGTATTTACATTGAAATTGGCTTTATCTCGAGCAATACTTGACTAGCTTTGCTAAGAGTTAAACTAATACAATTAATGCAACATCCATGATTTGAGGTACTTAGGTATATCCCAATCACGCTAGGCTACTAGCGGTAGTATAACAAATTGTCATGCATGACGTCTAGGGATCAAGCTTTAGGTGATTCTAGTACAGACTTTATACTACTTTTGGGACTTTTTTTTGACGTTTTTCCAGTGCACTTACCGACATATCTCTGTCCGGGTGCATACCGCTCGACCTCGCCGTTGACGATGAGCCGGTAGTAGTTGTCTCCGTGCGACTTGGGGATGGCAGAGACGCCGCCCGCACTGGCCGGCTCCAGCGAGCAGCCGCGCGCGTCGCTCAGCCACGCCAGCAGGCACAGCCACCAACACAATCTTACCATTGCTGTGAAATGCGAAACCACCACTCGATGATTGGCATTTATTCAGAACCAATTGGGATAAAAGATCATTCAGAGTTCGCGATTAAAACTGTTACCAATAAACCTCCAAGTCAAAAGCCAAGTTCCAGAAAGGAGTCGATCGGACAAAATGGGAATGGATTGAACATAATATAAATTCAAGCCTCCAATTAAATAATTGAAGATTTTAATTGAAGTATTTCGGTGGATATTAAAGTTACAGAGCTATGAGATTGAAATAAATAATATTTTTTTAGTAAGTAGACGGTCACTCACCAGCAGTGAAGCGCAGAGTGTGTGTGTCGCCCAGATAGGAGCCCGCCGAGAGATAAAGGGTCAGAAGTCACCTCCGCGCTCCAAATACTGTGCGATTAGGTACTCCACGCGTCTCGAACCGACCACTAGCTATCTGCAGGACATTAGCATTGTGAAACTACTTACACTCAATACTGGAATTATTTGCGGTCGTCTATTTAAAGAGCACCTCTGCGAAACCGACAGCTCATGTTCTTGTACAAATTAGTGCGTGAAAATAAGCTTTCGTCCGCACTCTGATTTATTACAATTTGAGGCTTTAAACCCCCTCTTAAACGAGAAAGAGAACTTATAACTCATACTATAACCATACATTCCCCACTTACACTTCATAACAATTTCCTAATTCGCGGAAATTACCTCTATCTACCATTTCAGTCGGAAGGCCGGAGATTACAGCTATAACCATTATTTATCGCCCTTACCTCATAAATAAAATAAATTATTTATTTCAGGCAATACAGAACATACTTATACAATGATAAAATGCCATTAGCCCATATTTATATAAAATATGAATAATTAACCGAGTCATCGAAGATCCGACGACGCACGCGCGGTGTCGTTTGACAGATGTCCTATGAACTGTCTGTAAACGACACCTTTCGGCCAAAACCAGCTGTGCATAAAGGTACGTCGAGGATCGATCCGTCGGCACTCTCACCATAAATGAACCGAAGTTCACATTACGGCGAGACACCAATTTTTCGACTCTCGAAGAAATGCCGGATGCTTATGATAAGTGGGAAAGTCAGCTATCAATTTTGGCAAAGGTATTGGGGTAGGGGTGTACTGCCCCAGCTGTAGTGACGTCACTGTCAGGGTTCAAGGCTTGCGGACTAATGGGCAAGTAAAGCAGGCCAAGTAAACAGGTAACTAGTGCACTGGACCACGGGACGGCGAGACGCGACCCTTTGTTCCCAAGCTCTTTGTGTCAGCACTAAAAGCTTGGCCTGATTATCTAGGTTCTGTTAGTTAGGTAAACACGTTATGGGGTTAAGACATAATATCCTCATAAAACTTTCAAAACCATTAACTCATACTTATTGTATGTTTTTCAGAAAGTGACAGTACTAATACAAAAATAATCATAAGTTGTTAATTACTTATAGCATTTCAAAACGGATGCTCTTGAATGAAAAGTGACATATCTGCATTCCCGAAAAGCGCAGTAAATCTAAGGAATCTAGAACTATTCGGGAGCAAGCAGGGCAATTACGAAATAAACGAAATAGTGTAGTCACCTCGTGTCTGCGGGTCCACCTCTGGCCGGCAAGTGAGGCTTCCGGCGCGTGCCACGCCCACGCCGCCGAAGCCGCCGATTGCCCACTTCCCATATCCAGCTATCCGCGGATTCACAGCTCTAATTTGTAATTACTGCGGCGTGGGCCCAAGCCCTTTCTAAGGAGGATCAATTATGACGTCACTATACAAAAAGCTAATGCTGGTACTGTCTATCTCAATGCTGGTAGAAACTACAAGAAGCCTTCTAATCTCACCAAATCATTTGAATTCCTCTACAAACATCCACCAGAGTTGGCCACTGACGCATACGAACTTATTTTACAAACATACAATAAAATTGTCTTAGTCATTGCATGAGTGAACGAAATTACTAATTATAGCAATCTATCTCGTTATCAAATGCAAAAACCAGTCCGATCCGAGTATCCTTACATATTCCCAAGGTTCAGTTCCACCAAAGCGGAGGAGATGATGTTTACAGCCGTGAGCTAAAACGTGAGCACGATATCTCTCTTCTAGAACGTTTTATGCTAATTCATATTGTTTTTAGTTTCAGGTAAATATATCAGCCGCGTTACCGAAGATACTGTGTAAGTCCTCCTTTCAGTTTAACTCGCAAGTCTGGTAAAGCAAACTGGCAAAAATGATACGGACTGAAACGATTGCGCTAGATTTGATTGCTGACGTTTCTGGGTTATTACGAAAATGTAAGAGCCTGGGGCCGTATTTGCGTTCCTTTTTCGTTTGTTCGATGAATATTCTGATGCTTCCACCACGACATCTGACTTCAAGAACTTATCTTTCAAAAACACAGTCCTAACTTAGGAACAAATATTACAAACCGAAAAATTGTCTCTTGAAGTCAGAAATCGTGTGTCATTCGAATATTCATCAAACGAACGAAAAACGGAACGCAAATGGATCCCTGGATCATAGCAAATCAACTATTAGCTCTGGTTTCATAAAAATAAAAACTGCCTGAGTGAAAGGTCCATAATATTGCTTGCATAACTTTATTCAGTCAAATAATACACAGGTATCAAACTCACGTTCAGAGTTACTTGACTAGACCATCGTAAATTCCATTCCCTTATTTACTAAGCACATTTATAATAACTACAATGTTTTACGGACATTGTGAGAGATTTTTGCGACTTACAGCTACATCATAGTAATATTTAAAGAGTTTAAGGCATTTATAGGTAGATACTATTATACATTTTTAATTGAACTCGTTCGAATATAAATAAACATAGTAGGAAGTTTGAAAATCGTTTAAGAGATTAGAGAGACGTTTACTTTTCGAGAAAAGATTGAAACGAGCATAGAATCAGATCATGATAATTTTTACACAGATAAAATCACGTTTAAAGAATACATTGTAGTTATTATAATTGACAAACATATTGGTATTATATTTAAATTACTATATAAGGCTAGGGTACATACTCTCACACCACCGGCATTGTGTGTGAATCACTTATCCAACAGTTAACCAGAACTGCAGAAGCATAGGGAAGATTTAATTTTGTCCAAATAGAGACAAGAGATTACTTCTAAAATCACTTTGTAGGTACAATACCTACATTACAATAAACTTGGTTGAAATTATTGACTTGATTATGTCAAATAACTCTATTCAAGATTTCAATAAGAAATTAAGTCTTATCAAAATTTCGATTCCGACGGGATTCGAACCCGCGACGATCAGACGATCCTCCTATAGCCGGAGTGCCTTCAACCACTCGGCCACGGAACCCCTGACGTCAGATTCGAAATTCTTGATAAGCTCATATTTATCGGTTAAACACCGGATATTCTACTACTATTCAAGATTATTGTGAACTTTGGTTAAATGTGAGATAAGTAAGTGACAATGCCAGCTCCAACAAAACGCAGCATTCTGTATAAAAATAACAGTTGTCATACAAAACTGTGGTTTCGTAGATATTGATAACTCTTTCTTATTAATAACTTATCAGAATCATTAGCGATTGCTCACAACAGTTATCATAACGAGTTGGTTTGATTTTTTGTTACATATCATAACTTATTTTAATATCAATGGCAGTCACGTCATAGGGTTGTAACACGCCCTTCACTATGCTACCCACTAAAACTATACTTTGTTGATTAAATACATGTAGCACAAGTAAAATTAAGATAAATTATTCAAAATTCATAATAAAACATATAAACTATGACTAGACATTTAATTTGTTAACCTAGCTACGCAATTCTTTAATGGAATATATTGCACACATCACATTACGCCGCACCGCGTCGGCGTCGTAAGCAAACTTATATCAAATTGTGCAAAGTAAACGATACAAAATTGATTAGAATATGAGAATTTCATTCATTCTTTTAAATGATGTTTCTGTCCAAAATCCAGCCAGTATTTGAAGTAGCAACAGCAGGTCACGTGGTTTCTAGCCAAAACTTAAGGATTTATGTACTAAAACTCACACAAATTCACACACACAGATAAGGCAACACCCTCGCCGGGAGAACTACTTAACTTTGCTACGTATTTAGAATTTAGACCGCTTTAGATTTATAGACAAGTGAACTTGTGTTCGAGCACAACTCATTTTAAGAAGGACAAATATTATGCAAAGGTACTCAGAAACACAATAACTGTTACATTTAAAAGTACGTTGGTCAAATAAGCGAGTTTCTGTCAATTCCACGGGATTTTGAGGTCGCATGTTTAGTCGAGAGATCATAACAATAGCTTGGAGGGTGTTAGATATCACTGGTTCGGTCAGGCGCCGCGAGAAGGCGGTGTTAGAATGTCAGGATAGGCTCCTCGCGGTGGTCCAAGATATCTGGAATACGCAATAGTTATTGATTCAATTATAAAGTAAAATAAAAGAAAATTCAAGGAAAAAAAATATAGAAATAAAAGGAATGATGACTTAACTTTTTTCGGTCTATATTTGTTTTCTGACGTGATCAAAATGTAACTTAAATGCACACAAAAACAAAACGAATTCGCCCTCACAATATAATATCATTAAAACGACAAAAGGTAAAGGTCAAATATTTAAAAAACTTCTGTTGAAATCTGGTAAGTGTCGGAGTACCTTTAGCGATGGCCCACCACGGCAGCGTCACGTATGTGAGGTACGCGTTGAGCGGCGTGCACTGCGCGCGCTTGCCCTCCTTCCAGAGGTGGAAGGTCTGCGTGAAGCCGCGCCGCGCCCACAGCGGGTTGTAGGCGCCGTCATCCAGCTCTGTAACATGGCGCGCGTCAGGGGGGGGCGGGCGGAGCGGGGGCCGGGGGCGGGGGGGGGGCGCGGGCGGCAGTACCGTGCGGCGGGGGCCGAGGCAGGTCGCACCAGTAGTAGATGTCGGTCCCGTCCGGAGTGGTGCGGCGCGGCGGCAGCGCGGCCGACCGGAACAGCGCCGCCGCCACGCCGCGCCGTCGCGGCAGCGTCACGTACGCGCGCGCGCCGCGGTTCGGGGAGCCCCCGGCCTCCGCGGGAGCCTCGCGAGTCTCCGGCAGCTCCTCGTGGCCGCGCACCGTGCCCCCCGCGCCCGCCCCGCCGTCCCCCGGCGGGCGCGGGGCCGGCTCGCCGCCGCCCTCGGCCGCCTCCGCCGCCACCTCGCACTCGCACTCGGGCTCGCCGAGCGGCGCGCGGCGGGCGCGAGGCGGCGGCAGCGGGCGCAGCGGCGGCGGGCCGCGGTGCGCGCGGGTGGGCGGCGCGCGGGGCGCCAGCGTGCGCAGACAGGCGGGCGAGGAGAGGTCCGGCGGCGGCGCGCGGCGCGCGTACACCTCGCGCATGTCGGCGGCGCGGCGCGCGCGCCCGCAGCACCAGCGCGCGGAGGAAGCCGAGCCGCGCCGCGCTGTGCACAACACCCGCGCGTCAGGGGGCCTCTCCGCCGAGGGGGAGCTCGGGGGAGAGCGAATCGACCGATCGTCGACGAGGTTTCGATTTCGCCGATCGGTCCGTTCGCCCGCCGCCGAGCTCCGCTCCGTTCGTGGCGTCGGTGGAGACGCCCCCCGACCGGCTGACCCGCGCCCGCCGCCCGGTCCCCGCAGGTGTGGACGTGGAAGCGGGCGACGGGCGCGGGGCGATGGGATCGCGAGTCTTCCCTGCGCCGGCTTCCTCCGAGCGGGCTAGGTCACGCGAGCGCGGCGCATGCGCCCTATCCCCCCCTCCCCCGCTTCGAAATGACGGAAACGCATTCGATGCAAGCGATCACGATAAGCGCTCTACGGTGCACCGGAACACCGACCGTTCGGGGTCTGGATAAAGTTGCTTCCGAATAATTTTGAACAAAGACTGCATGCCGATTCGATTATAAAGTTTAGGCGTGAATCATGCTCTACTTTTACGATGCAGGAGTATGATAAGCGTTCAATACAACAGTGAGTCAGCCGTACTGGGAAAGTCGAATGCATGATAAACAATAGATTGCACGAAATGCTTTGTTAATAAGGGTGCCATGCGCGGCGCTAGCGTAGCGTAGCCTGCCAAGCGTCAGGGTAAGACTTGGATCGCACCGATTTAATTCAACAAAAGAAATATTTTATGACCGGTATTCTTAAAAATCGACCGCTTCTAAGGCCTTTCATATCAATTCAATCAAATGAACTTAATTTATATTAAAAAATATAAAACATCGCTTCCATTATGAATGATGCAAATGCGACAAATAATTGGTTGCATTACCTGATTTAACAGATTATTCGATAAATTACTTCATGAGAGAGCATAATTGCGAAGCGATTGCCTGCTTACCTTGACCACCAGTACAATAGACAAAAAATTTGATAGAATGATCTGCGGTACGTACTCATGATTGTCAAATTCAAATTGGGTCATGGCAAGCAGGTTAGTTAATAGAGAGCCTCTTTAGGGCGCACTTGATTTAATCACACAAGTTGAACAGAACTAGTGATGGAACTGACCATCACGCAGGTCCCCGGCCTCCACTTCGGCGACGGCGCTGCTGAGCGAGTCGAGCCCCTCGTTCTCGGAGCGACTCTTGCCTTCCTTGCTGCGCCAGCCTCCGCGCGCGTAGTTCGTGAGGTTCGCGCTGGGGTCGCTCAGCCGACGCTGGAAAATAATGAGAACCTTTCATTTCGGTGAACTAGTCAAATCGAGTGAATAGACAAAAATATTTTTGGCGACGGCATACGAAACCACGCTTGGGAAGTCCAGCAATGGGTAAAGACAAGCTGTGGTTGATGATGATGACACTGAACCATCTGATATTAAAAAGAAGTATAACTCCTCCAATTCGGTAATTTATTTTTATTGTGAGACTCAGTAGCGACCTCTAAGGACGTTTCAAGTAACTACAACTTAAACACGCAAGGGTCGCGCTTCTAAAACTTCTCCATTTCGCCTTCGAACCGACAGATGGCGGTACTAGTGATTTGCCACAAAAATATTTGGTAAAATCATCATCATTCACCAACCAATTAGCTGGAAATGCTACTTTTTTTAAACTCGCTTCATAGACTGACTTTGTCTTTATTGACTTACGGGGTTACTATTAAACGCGACATAAAGTTTTTCCTTAGTTCAACTTAAGAATAAGCAAAATGGCTACCAATAAACCAATTAGAAAGTTATACCTTGCATAACTTTGACATTTCTTTCATACAAACGCTATTCCGAAGTTCCACCAGCTTGCACCCTTGTTTAAATCTAGTGTAACCACAGAATACATGTTAGTAGGTACTAAATATTTTCATAGTTACCACCAAAGAGTACGTATATATTTTACTCACACCAAGGAGTTTTTGTCTAAGTACGGATGCCCGCCAAAATCAAAAAACAGTGTCTTATTTGACAAATATACACAGCTGTCATAGACAAATTGATACTTATTTTGAGGTTTCTCGTTGGATGCGATGTTGCCGATTTGTGCATCTTCACGTATCAGAAGGATTGTTACATCAGAGTTCCACCTTGTTTAATGGTAAGAAATTATTCCTGACATATTCTGAATTTACGCAAGGTAAAGCTATGCAATGCGTAAATCTGATAGAACTTCGGAATAAATAGTTTTTATTGGTGAGACTGTTAGTGTTTTTTAACAAGTCAGTCGAGAATATTAGAATGTTATTTGAAGACATTACATGTACTCCACCATCCTCATCATAAGAGTGACTTCGATTGCGGTATCAGGTACCCTGAGATTGTCAAGGCTGTCGTGGGAGTCAGTTCACCTGGTTCCGATACATGAAGATCTCATCAGGATCCTCCTCCCAGTCGTCCCATAGATCAGCGGCCGGCTCGGAGGCGGGCGTGTCGAGTCCCGAGGTCCGCGGCCGGCTGACCGCCATCTCCGCGTGCCCTTTACCTCCGGGACCCTTCATGCGCACGAACTCGCAGCGCGCGCCGGCGCTCGACCCGCCCAGCAGGCCGAACGACATGCGCTGTGCCACCTTCGTCGATAGAGATGTTTGCTGGAAGGTGATGCGACTTGTCAGCGATGTTTGCTGAACAATACGACGTTTGATGGAAGGGTACAGTCAAGGGAATGGAAGGTTTCGTGGAATTGAACAGGGTTAGGAGCATGAGTCAGCTGATAGAGACGTATGTTCGATTGGAATGCAGGAAGGATAAATGCAGTGAATCAGGAAGTTTGATGATTTACAAAATGCACAAGAGCCAGGACGCAGTGTGACGGGACTTTAGTTAGCAAACAAAAATAGAAATAAATTGATATCCTTGAACCACGAGAAATCATAACACAGGTAATTTAACAGAATAAAATGGGTCGTTCCCAAAAAGTCATGTTGGATGGATAATAACAAAAGATTTATTTCAACTTTTATTATCACTGACACAATGTAACCTATTTAAATAAATTCGGTGAGATAGGCCAAGGTGGTTTCAATCAAGAACTAGGCGACACAGAAAGTATACTCATCAAACATGATGTCATTAAATCAAAAACTTTAGACCTCGCCTGCTTCTGATACCAATAGCTACAATGATAAGAAACAAGCAAACCAATCGGTTACTAATAAATACTTAATGATAAACCCATTAGTCACTTACTGAATACTTAATTGAGCTGTAGAATAATCTAAAAGATACTACCGCTTGGTTTATTTATTCCGTACTACTACGTACAAGAATAAATACACTATTATTAGGTATAGTATAGCATCGTACGACACATGTGCGCATCTGCTGTGACATTCCGACGTCGAGGAGTTTTATCAGAAAGTGAATGGCGATGCACAATGGCGTTGTATTTATAAACAATACCATCAAGTACGTTGTTACCACACATTATGTCACAGATTAGTGGATAATTCGTAGGTTTGTTTCCTTTGTCGGCACACGCTATAATTAAACAAACAACCATCTGGCTGCTCGTGCCGTGTGTGTGGACTAGATTTTTGCTTCGTCTTACAAAATGGTTTCTCTTATGTTTTCTCGTCATGTAACTGTAAACTAAGATAAAATAGCGTAATGATATCTAGAAACATAAACTAATATCACTAGCCAAGCACTACCTATTTATCATTATTACCGGCTCTGGGTATTAGTATTAATAGTTGTTTTTACTGTTTGTTTGTGGGATTAGCATACGAATTTCCCTATAGCTTCTCTAATTAACATGTTGTTTCGATTACTTTTAACGAAACAACATTATTTACTACGTCGAGGAAAACCGCTCATTTACTACTAAGTGCCTTCGTGTTGTACCGGATATACAATTAAATATTAAACGTAAAATGTCGTTTGAAAATGTGCCTCGGTGACGGCAGATAACAACGCACAAGCAACAAGTTACTCTGATAGAAATAGCGTCGGTTCACGAAGGTCACGGACGTAATTTATGTAATGCCTATGTACCTACACAATGTACCCACCATATGAATACATATCAAGCCCGGAAGTTATTAAACACCAAAGTAAATTAGATGAATATCATACATTTTTGTGGACACGGAAATGACAAAATAACTCAATGTTTGAGGAGAAACGATGTTCAAATGTATAATGCAGTGTCCCAGCGGAATGAATAATTGTAAAAAAATATACAACCACGTATTAAAAGTACCCACTAACTTGAAGAATTTAAAGATTATTGAACTGAGCTAATATTTGATGTACAACAACACTATAGTACGAGAACTGGCGACAAAGCAGCAGCCTACCCTGTAATCCACTTAGCATAATCTGCTCAGCGGAGGAAGTGAGTGACTGACCTGTTAGCTGGCAGACATATCCTGGAATGTATGCGCAATAATCGCGTTAGTGATGTAACTAACACCGGGCCATCAAACCGACGTTATCGCGCATACTAAGAAACCAGAAATGATCTCAGATCAATTTCAGAAGTCGTTTCACGTGTGAATATCACTGGGCTGCATAACAATACAATTATTTCAGAGACTGGTGAGCGAAATACGACTAGAAATAAGCAAACAGGATGTTCTGGCGATATCAGTTGACAATGTAATCGGTTTTGAATAAAGCCATCGCTCATAGGAAGTGAGTGATCTGTCGGTACCGGCACCAGCTCGGATCTTTACAAGCGGATGTCATGTCAATGCAAATGTGCAATCACATTTCGCATTTAGATGCAAATGTGATGCGATGATAAGCAAATCTTGCATGCGATTAAACTTTTTAAATTATAATGACACAAACCGCACCTTTTCTGGAATGTTCTGCAATAAAGTACTATCTAGATAGATCAACCAGCCGTTACAAATTACAATCCCAACAAAGCCATCTTTGACAGTTATGTCAGAGGGCCCTGCTATGCCGGCAAGTGGGTTATCGCGGCAAGCCGGGCCGCGCGCGAGGGAGTGGGCGCCCACAATCGTACTGTAATCGTACAGCTATTATAAAACTGTTACACGGCCGTTTCAGTGCATAGGATTTATACAGCTTCTATTTTTACACACACACGAATACATTTAGGGAGTATTTTATTTTGCGTAGGAGTTAGATTTGTAAAATTTTTAGAATGTTAGTTAGTGTTATTTAAAAAGCGAGTAATGAGGTGGAATCGACTCTTTTGCCGGTAACCAGCAGCAGCGAGCTCGGCGGGAGTCAGCAACAAGTCCCGCCGAGCGCCGTGGTGTCGCTGGCCGAGACAAATGCCCAAATTTAGCCATAGGCCCGCTCCGCTACTTTACATTTATCTTGCCATATATAATTGTTTTTCAATAAATCAAATCAAAATCAAATCAAATCAATAAAAACACAATTGTTTAATTAGAATTACCTTAGCACGATATTATTTACAACACATTGGTTATTTTATTTTGTACGGTTTATTTGTTTTACAAATTGAGATCACACATTTCAACAATTGTGTTGATCAAAATTGCAATACAAAAAAATCTTAGAAAAATGTATTGGTGAAGGGAAAATTGTTTTTGTATCAGATGGTACGGGAGGTCGTGCTATTTTAATGCAAATGAGAAGTTATCAACCGAATCGGTAGTATTGTACAAATTAGCAGTTTCGCGTCGTCAAGGTCGCGCATCGCGGAAGGTCCATTACTATTCCGTCTGCAGGTACCTATAGTAGGTGTGTGCGTGATCTGGATCAACAGTGAACCGCCACAGTTCGCCCAGCCCCGAGCCCACTCACCCCGCGCTAGCGACAAGCGACCACCACCTTTCTAAACACAGGGATGACCAGCTCACTAAACTAAATATTTATATTGTTAAGTTCATTAGTTAGATAAGTTAGTTAATTAAGTAGTGATAAATCCAACCCATTACAAAACAAAACAGTATTCAATGGTTTACCGATCGTTAAGTCGATTCGCTATCGCCCTCGGCGTGAATCCTCAATAGAATTCCTGTAAATAAGAAAGGAGCACAATGAAACTATAAATTCTCCAAGTGGTGCTTAGATCGCGCCTGGGCGAGGTACAAAAGGGCGGGATAAGCAGCGCGCGATGAATATTTAATGGAAGGGGATACAGCCCTAGCCCGAGCACAGAAGACATTCAAAATTACATGCCTACATCATCGAGGTACATTATAACTCAATGGCCTAAATAGGCTGTATGATTATCAGATCATTCGTACCTTCCCTTAGCTTGATGATATCTGGATGATCGTGTTTACTGACTTAACAATTATCAGTAGGTACTTTTAAACTTCAAAAACCAAACGAATATACATATTATTGAAATGGGAAAAGGCAGAAAAGCTATTTGGGGACAAGCACTGCGAGGGGAAGCAGTGGAGGCTGCAGTGGAGCGTGGCGTGGGCGCGGTGACGTCACGGCCCCGGCCCTTGCACCCAGTCAACCGCAAAACATGTGTCTGGCTCCCTGACCCCATCCCCCTCAAAGTTCGCAAAATATCACCGCTTCAAACTATTGCCAACAACGTTCACATTGGGAACAGTCAAGTTTCACAATGAAGTAGATATAATCTGTCGCCATCCAACAGTTTCTCGTGATTCATGTCGAGATAAGCTTAGTTCTGTGGAAACGTTAATCGTTTAAATAAGTTCCGAGTCAAAAAAGTAGTAAAGTTGTTTATATTTTGTTGTTTTCGCCGATTGTATGTCATTGTGTTTTTTGTTTAGTTTTCCATGTTTGTTTATTTTTATTATGTGGTGTGCAATAAAGTATTTTCTATCTTCTATCTATCTATATTTTGTTGGTTTTCTCGGAAAATCTATCGAATCATTAATTTCAGCGAAAGATTTATCAAAACAGTCAAATAATGACCACACACATATGATAGACATCATGAAGCATAATCTTATTAAACCAGTCTGGAGGCTGCCTGTCCTTGAGGGAGGAATTTATAGATGATGTCATGGTTACTAACATCATAACATTGAATCATCTCATCAAGTAAGCACTCACTGAACAAGTAAACAGCGTTGAATCAATAAAATATTGTATTGTCTATACGTTGTGAAATGTACGTGCGAAAATTGTTGAAATCTAATCAAGTATAGGTAGTAAATCCTGAGAGGCGGCGAGCATCGCCTGATGGGTGGATGTGGGTCAATCAATGAGTAGCTTACTCAGCATCGCTAGTCCCGCCCGAAGGGGGAGAGGGACAAGCGCTAAGAGGCCTCCGGAACACAATGTAATATTATCTCCCGCAAAACAAGTTATAGTATATATTATAGTACACACCAATCACCTCTCATCCAACTTTGTAACTACGATTCTTTGATGCCTAGATGCACACTAAATGTTCTGCTTGAATCTTCAGTGTAAGTGCGTTACTTTACAATTTCATTTGATAAGTCCACCTAAATACTATTACTGCTTGATACCATTTTGTTGTTTGAGATCATTGAGATAGAGCTCAATTTACTATGAAGAACGATAAGAAGTGACACTGCAAGAGGGTTGCTAGGGGGCTCCAAGGTCGGAGCGGCGCCGCCGCGGTGCGTGACGCGACACGGAGGAGACAGTTCCAAGGGAGCAAGGAAACTCTCGCAAACAATGTGTAATATTAGATCTATTTAAATGCGGGAATTGACGCATCCAGACGAACACTGGAATTGATTAGATTTATTTACAATCTGAACATTTTGACGTGTACGATTGCGCGTCGGGTCGACGCCATCATAAGATACCATACATTTTGGATGCGAGAAACATACGGAAAATGAATAATGATGCGATGCTATTGCAGCTCGGGGTCGATCGCAAGTAAGATTACCGACGGAGGAAGCCTTCAGCGGCAACTTCTCATAGACGTAGTGTGATCAGATAGCACTATGATCCCGAACTGCAAAGCTTGTTGCTAAGACGATAGATAAGCGGTGATTCTAAACCACACCGCTAGATATTGAGTGCTAGTTTAGTTAATAATAGCCTATTTATTGTTTAGTTCTTATCTGATACAATGAAGATTGCAGAGCGAGCAATAGGTGTTGTAAAGAACTTACATGAATAAAATGTTCAGAGCGTAAGTGCTAAGAGTATTCGTGAAAACGGTGGTCGGTGACTATGGGTAGGTAAGCTTTATTGTCATCCGAAACGTCGAGGCAACGTTTACACGATCATTCATATAAAACTTCAAAAAAGGTTCAGAAATAACAAGGAACTTAAATAAAATACATTGCATATATGTAGATGTCCTCAGTGTATCACTTATCTAATAACCTTATCAAAATATGGCGATAAAAAACCCGACAGATAGATTAATTAGATAAAATCCTCGTGAATTATGAAATGTTATGTCGTCACATTTCAACGCTGCTTTTAAATTAAATAAAAATTCTTACTTACATAAATAACATGATATATATAATTTAATGGAGTAGATAGAATACAAGGATGTGGTATTTAACCGCGTTGACGACAGAGCTATGCAATGGAAAGTTTTAGTAATTGAACAGATACAATAAAGAACTAATCAAAATAACGTGTAGCTGGATATCACTATTTTATCAATTCTGCCGCCCTTATCAAGCTGCTTATTAGAACAATGATTCTTTATGTTTAAAAAATGTTGTGATAACTAAGTAAGCGAAGTAATTGCCTCTCTAAAATGTGTAGCTATTTTAATGGCATTGTGTATTACATTATACTTAAATATGCTACATTTTAAGTGTAGGTATTATTCATTGTAAGTTTTCCATTGCGCAACAGTTAGCGATGTCCGAAACAATAGCTAGAAGGTCGCGCTGCGCTGCAGCTCAAGTATTAACGTTCAGTTTTCATTCCATTTGGAATCTGATGAAACCACTCAACTATGCTAAAAAATGCAATCGTATTTTTCTTTACCCTTTTCCGTGCTTTTATGTAGATTTTGTCAATCAATTCGAGTTGTCCATCGGGAACAACACTAAGTACTTTTTTCCAGCGGCTTTGGATACACCGTAAACTAATCGATTCTTCGAGCGGTAACTATCCGATAACCAGTAGAACGTGTTCGTGTTTACAGATATTAAAAGCAGCTATTTTTATCATTGAGCCTTTTAGAATAGCTACCTATACCTATAGGTACTAAGGTATTTTGTTCATCTTCCGCTAAACTTTTCCACTTAGAAATACTTAAAAAAACCGGCCAAGTGCGAGTCGGACTCGCGCACCAAAGGTTCCGTACCATGATCTATAAAAACGGCAAAAAAATAATAAAAAGTAAGTAAGTTCGTATGAGTCAGTGGCCATCTCTGGTGACGGAGTTTTTAGGCCGCCTTAAGGCCTCCGTCATGGCTTAACGACTTAAATAGCCGGGACCGACAATTTTACGTGCCCTCCGAAGCACGGAAGCGCTCAGATGAAAATGCCACTGGCGGTCACCCATCCACTTACAGACCGTTTCGAACGTTGCTTAACTTCGACGATCTATCAAGAACGACTAAGCAAGCACGACCACGAGCGCTTCAAAAAAATAATTATATACCGAGATAGATCTCGGTTCCGTTTTACCCGGAACCCTAAAAATATGAATTTGATTTTAGTGTTAGTTTATCGAATAACAGTAGCGGCTATGTGAATCAATCAGATCAAGCTACAAGTTGACATGCCGAGAGCTGCCCAGTCGGATATGGCTAATGCTGGCTACGTCACGTCAGCACGTTGGCAGTCGCGGCACGAGCGCCGGTAACGGACTCCAGCGAGCTTCCTCCATAACGGTGAAGTGGATGGACCATACTTTTAGCTATGCACAACAATCTTTACTACTACTCTAGTAGTAAAATCTATATCAGGTCGAAAATTATTTTACTAATAGGGTCTTCACTTCATTTTCTATCATCTATGACCTCCACAGTAAGTAAACTATTCAAAATTCAAATTCAAAAGTATTTATTTTCAAGAAACTTATTACTTATACAAACATGTTTAGAGAATATGTAGAAATTGTCGTTTAATGTGAAGTCAAATGTGGCTCAAGAAAACATGGGCCAAACTGGCTAGCTTATTTCGAAGATTGAATGTCTCTTCAAGGAAATGGGCAAAAACATGGCAACCAATACAACAAGCAACAACAGTAACAATAATAACAAATAGAAAAAAATAATGCGATCCGTCCTACACTGACCTACTGTGCTACTGCTATGCCTTTTGCAATTCAAGGAATTCTTCAAGTAGAAATATTACAGACTTTTACGACTTCATTTGTAATTAAAATCGCATTTTTACGGCTTTTAGTACTGCGCGACTGTGAGTTTTATTCTTCAGGGATACATTGCAATAAACAAGCTTTATTTATTTAATTTACTTAACCTATCATGTCCCACTGCTGGTTCTCCCACTTAAACTTCATGAGTATACCTACTCATGAAGTTTAAGGGGGAGAAGCATAAGTATTATAAGGGAGAAGCATAAGTATTATATCACTTAGCAATTACAATTTTGATCTACTTATAGATAAAAACTTGTAATTGCTAAGGTAAAAGCCACGCTGCTGCGTGTCTTTGTGATATTGGAATCTATATAACTTCGAGTGATTTTAATAGTTCGCTTCGAATTCTTTGACCAATCAAGACACGTCCAAAGGTCGTTCTTCTACCTGCAAACTGTAGAACACTCGCTAAAAATACTCTAGAAACGATTGTGTTCGAGAAGTGTTGCTAGAGCAAGTAGACCATAAAGAGCCGGCGACAAAAATATAACACAATGCTCTTTGCTAGATTCGAGAGCGAAGCTCGGCATTTGCGTTTCAATTTAAAACAAGTCGGGCAGGAAGCCTACCGAAGCAATCAATCTGAATACCAATCTATTTATAAATTATGGTCGAAAAACCATTAGGCCATAATACTTGTTAGGCACGTCTGACTGATTGAACCAACAGCCTATATTTATAGAATCGCTTTCACGCCAATGAAGCTCATAGTAATAACTAATGAGTATCGAGCCGCCCCCGCGCCATTAAGTCACAACGACAACATCAGCTGTCGGCTTCCCATGGAGATAATATGCTTAACCATGTACGGCCTAGGGTTAGGGAGCGAATATTAAACGTCAATAGCGGGCCGTTTGTATACAAATCGGCTAGTTATTAAGATGGAACCCGCGTCGTGCTAGCAGCGCACGTCAGCAAACATTGCCTTTCCGACGTCAGCAAAGGTTAATGGGACAAGCTTTTGATAGCAATCCTACCAGCGATAAGAATGTGTCAAACAAAAACAGCCATCTATCTGGGCACGAAAGTATAGACAAAACGATACATGCCTTGCTTTGCTAGACGAAGAAACCTCATATCAAGCCGAAAAATATGAAGTCGTATAGCGTGAACGTCACTAAATGTTAACAGGGCAATGCTAGGTCATCATAAACGTATAGGGCCAATGGGTTTATGTATATATCGGGTCCCATCCCATTGATACGTCAGGCAAAGGTTAATGTGCCAAAGTATTTAACATCGTTTGCAACAAAGCTGGGTCAGCGCCAGTTCGGGCGGGTCACGCGGGGTCGTGGCGGCGGCAAATTACCCATATCACCAGTCAGGCCGACCCTCGCTCCAGGGCTGCTGGCTACAGACACTTAATCCATTCAATGATCCGGTAGACCTATCAATACTTATTTGTATTTTATAAGAAAAAAACTTAAGCCTAGAAAAAAGTTTGGGTAGCTGATAACTTTCTCGAAGAATTACTGATTTGTCAAAGCAGAGGAATGATAAAAAACCTCTCATCTTAGCGCCTTTATGTTGCTTCCATCCGATACTAGGAGTGTTATTCAAGTGTAATGGAATGTTGTTTAGAGCGCCCTCAACCAATTAAGCGAAGCTAGAAAAACTTAAGTGCCAATTACGTGTAGCACCCCGATCCGCACTCGCTGGCTTCACAGTGAATATAAGCAAGTGCTCACTTCACGCTCACTGAGCACACACAAGTGCTGCAGCGCAGCTACTGAACACTTAACTCAGGTTTCAGTGTTTATTGTGAAAAGTCAAACAAAATTATAGAGCACTCGTTATCACCTGCTTGTTGGTTTGAGAGCATTCGATCAAGTAGTCCTGTTAAAGTGACTTTGTGGCGCGATAACGCAGATGTCATTCACCGCTCTGATAATGCGAACTTGGAAGGTTTACGAAAACAGAAGAGCAGGCGTTCAAAAAGTTGAATGTACAATTAATATTTACATTTATTGATAAGTAAACAAAAAATGTATGCCTCTCCACTTTTCTTCCATTTCACAAGTTGTGCAATACGCCACTGACACATTCAAGAAAAAATATGAGAACCGCTCGTGGTCGTGCTTGCTTATAGTATAGTCATTCTTGATAGATCGTCGACGTCAAGCAACGTTCTAAACAGTCCGTTAGTGAATGGGTGACCACCACTGGCATTTTCATCTGAGCGCTTCTGTGCTTCGGAGGGCACGTTAAATTGTCGGTCTCGGCTATTTACCTAAGACGTTAAGCCATGACGGAGGCCTTAAGCGGCCTAAAAACTCCGTCACCCGAGTTGGCCACTGACTCAATACGAACTTACTTTAGGTGAGTGGAAACAGGCACGCAAAAAGGTGGATGAATTGTGTTCTGCGTGAGCATGAATACTGAGATGACAAGTGATAGGGGAGCGAAAAAGGAAAGATGACATAATGTGTCGACTTTCGTAGGTGGAATAGGGAGAAAATGATGATACTGACCCTGGAGTCGTAGACCCTGGTGAGCGTGTCGTAGCGGATGGAGCCGAGGAAGATGACGGCCTGCGCCGCGCCGCCGCGCCCGCGCGCCACCAGCTCCACGCACACCATCTCCCCGTCGCGCACCACGATGTCGCAGAACACCTGCACACAACAACTCCCTCAGACAATACGTCCTCAAAAGACACTCCTCCCTCAGCAACAATCCAAACTCCCTGCCTCTCGAGGTTAAGGTTAAGGATCTACCTTTCTTTACTGTGAGAAGTTGACTTAGTACCGTGATGACTAGACTGTGTCAATATTAAAGTCTAAGCGATACCGAATATTGCATGTGTGAGCATTTTTTTATATGTCAAAATCAAGGTAAAATAAAATATTGTCTTACTGTAAGTATCTATGTACAGTACACACAGCTAACAGGCCTTCGTAAAACCAAAAATACTTTACGGCTCTTGAAAATTAGCAAATGGTTTTGCTAATTAGAAAGACCGCTTATAAGTTACCCAAGTCAGAGGTGTTCTCGTCCCACAGCCTTGCATGAGGCCATGGTACAGCCCACAGCATACCTTCGATGTAAATTATACCTACTTGTTTACTAACTAGTACCTATAGCTATGGAGATCAATTATAGAATGAGCCAGATATCAGGATTTCCCAGAAACTGGTTTCCCCACATGCTTGTTGCCGCGTCGAAAGATTCTACAAGTAACAACCAAATGTGATAAAGTGCTACATGGCAAAGATAATTTATTTGTTGGCAGTAAAACTATAGCAATTGACAGTATCAGTAGAGTCCAAGTTAGAATAATAACTCGTAATTGCAGACAATGAGCGAGGTGAGGTGTCAGCGTCGCCTTGACTCCGCGTAATGTGTTTGGAAACAAACACTCGCACACACATCTCTGAAGCGAATGATGGATATTGTCATGCGCTAGGACGCCACTAACATTTTAGTAGTTTAATCAAATCATTGAGATTGTTTTATGGGACGGAATATTTAAATAAAGAAATTAACGACTCACCTACCCCTCAACAATCATTAATAGTAAGTAGTAAGTTAATAAGTCAGCGAAATAGGACTTGTGTGTGACATACAACCTATCACTTTGTAGTTTGGTTGGACAGTTCGATCGATCACGATAAAGACCTATAGATAAAGAAACACAAGATTTGGATAGAGATAAGAAAGCATTTGAAACACAGGTTATAACATTTTTAAACCCATTTCATCACGAATATCATTTTTTTTTATCGCTGACGTTGTTGTCAATGATAAGACAACTCATAAATTTTGCTAGTTTTACGAATACAAGCTAATCTTATCTGATAGGTATGGGAATCGTTATTATCTGAATAACAGATAAGTATTCTACCTACTTTTATGAAGTAATAAACCTCTTGAAAACACTAAAATACTCATCGTGAAATGAAAGTGTTCCTCTTGTTAAAATAAAGTAGTGCTGTTGTAATATAAGTGACAGGTTTAGAGCCTAACATGCCCGTCACGAAACACATAAACGTTTTCACGACGTTCAAAGGCACACTAACAATGTCAACATTTGTTCATAATATGCACATAAATGCAATCTTCCATCGCCGGCGAAACACGCAAAACATTAAGTAAGGAATGACCATCATAATGCACTAGAAATAAGGTACACAGTTGTATGTACGGGGTAGGCCACAATGTAACAAGATACCAAGCCTAGTGCACACCGACAAAGCACGCTTGCCTCGCCCAAGGTTTTCTGCTTTGCTCGCTTACTTTAGAAAACCATTGTTATTTACAAAATCTACTAACTAGGCCATAATATTGTCATATTTTTAAAAAAAACAGGGAGTGCTGACAGAAGAGAAAACTTGAACGAAGTGTCGGTAATGGTTCTAAACTTCAAAAACCTCTGTGCCGAATGATGAAGCCGAGTTATAAACCGATAGGCAACCGTCGCTTATGGCGTTGAGGTCGAAATAGCAGATACAGAGGAATCGGTAACGGTTACAGTGTCGCGAGTTCACATGTTTTTTCCCATCTCAAAATGCCCAACGCAACTGAAGAAGTTTTCACTCAAAGTTAGAGTTGAGGGGAATGATGCTGAAACTAGCAGAAGTTTCAGCTGTCTATAGGATTGCAACATTTTATTTAAGTAGTTGCATCACGCTGGTTTAAAATTACTTTAACGTGAGACGTATTACCAGCTTAACCAGTACTATTCATTTGTAAAATTTAATCTGCTTTTGTTGATTTGAAATGTCGTTAGGTAAAATAAGTACTCCCGTTGAAATATATTAAACAATCAGTATGTCGATCACATGTCGATCATCATAAATTCACAGAAAAGCTATATTGGCTTCTTTCTTTAGCATAACCTGACGCTTCATATATCCTGTGAATAGCTTAGATTATCAATGTCAACAGTAATTATTCCGAACGTCACTTTTTTGTTAGACTTTGGACTTGTCAGATGTTTGCCATTACCATCCTTCTTCGCAAGCTCGTACGAGTGTACAGTGAGGCACATGTCCGACCGCAAGCGAGTGAGCGATAAGCGATGGAGGAGTACAAAAGATAATAGTTAGGGAGGCGAGGTAGCTAAATGGCGTAATTCAACGGCGCCGTCGAGACCTATCAAAATCGAAAGATAAAATAATTTCGAAAAAAAAAGCTCGTATAGTAAAAACCATTTTAGCGGTGGGTTTGGCGTGTACGGTTTTTCAAAAATGTTAAAAAAAACAGTTACTTGGGCATTCTCGAGCGCGTCAGATATTCATACTACGTATGCACCAAGTGCCTCTGATAACAACGGTATACTAATCTGCCGGTTTGCGTGGTGGGGGTAGGCATATAGAGTAGTCAAAAATGCAAAAAAAATAAGTTTACTCGTGCGCGTCAGATTTTCGGAAGGGGTGTTAAGTAGGCCCCAAGGAAGCTACCTTTAAAAAAACTGACGATTTCGGCGTGACGATAAGTTACGATGAATTTTTGAAAATGCAAAAAAAAAAAGTTTTTTTGAAATACTCGAGCGCGTCAGATTTTCATAGGGGAGGTTTATCTCGGTATACTGAAAGCATATTTTCTTAATCTGACAAAAATGTTGGTGGGTTCTCTTAATCTGACCGAAAAAGGTTTTTGGGTTTCTTTTTTTTCCTTTCTTTCTCCTTGATAAAACGGGGAATTTAAGAATGACAATAAAGTGATAGATACAACCAACGTAAATGTAGATCTACCGCTTCTTTCCCCACCATCAAGGAAAAATACTGGTAGGAAGGCATATTTCCGCGAAGCGCTCAGCCTGTATTACATGTGTATGGCAAATTCCTCTTTTTTGCTTCAATTCTTCACTTCGTTTTGCTAACGGTACGTCCAAAAAACAATTTGAGGTATTGAATAATATACATACATGAAACTGTACATGTTAATAATACTTTTGTATACAGATACGCGTTACTTTTTCCGAGTCCACGAAAATTGTCGAGAAGCTTTAGAAAAAAAAAATTGCGATATAATAAAAGTCACATAATTTAATCATCGTTATTTCATATCAATTTTTTTCAACACCCTCAGTTTTCGAGATATACTCAAAAAACCGGGAGTTTGAGTTTTTATGATGCTTTAAGTCAAAAAGTTTTAACTTTGGACAAAAATGTAACAAGACCTTATTTGTGTAAAATAAAATTACCGTTTTTGTTTATTCAAACTTTTTTTTTGTGAAATGTATCGTTCGCGACTTATATGCCGCAACGCGTTTTTCGGAAGACGAAATGGCTCCTCCACACTTCCGGTCATGCGGAAACCGGCAGATTTTGTATTTTTAGTAAGTTTTAGATTATATTCTTCAAAATAAAAAAATAAAAAATCGCGCTCGAGAATGCCGGATTAACGTTTTTTTTTTACAAGTTCGCGACCCTATAACTCGGCGGCGTCAAGGACTTATCGTCAGATTAGTTAAATTTAGTCTTAAAACACTAAAATCAACCCCCAATATCTTAATCTGACGCGCTCCAGTATTTCAGACTATCGATTTTTTTTTTACTAATCTGATCGTCTATCCTAGGTGCGCGTCACTACATATAGAGCTAAATACTTTACAAGGTTGTTCTATTAGGTCTAAGGTATCTCTCATATCTTAAACTGCCACGCTCGAGTATTACCGAAAATTCCCCTATTCGCCTCCCTAACTATAATAGATTCCGTGTCAATAAAAGACACAAATATTAATAGTTCATACTTCAACGCCAGTTCACACCGCCGCGACAACTAGTTTTATCGCGGCGACAAAACTTTCAAAATGTATTCGCTCAGCGTCTCGCGTGGCGTTCAAAAATTTTGAATTTTATATCAAAATTCACGCCGAGCGATGAACTAATCACAGCCCAGCGATAGAACTGTACTCGGTTCAACGCTCAACGCTCAACGCTCGCAGTGGGACAACTGCTGCAGTAAGAATAAAATGACCTCACAAATGACACACTGACTGAGTAGAATCCAGAAAATCCGAATTTATAATTGTAAAGAGCAATAAGTAAAGTACCTACAAGTGAACAAAGTACCTCCACGAGCGCAGCAGGCCAGGCTGCCTCGATCTGTGCATAAGCACCTCTAACTCGCATCGTTTGCTCTACAGAGTCAGACTATTGTGTGATATTACGCAATCTTTTAATCGGCATAAAATTACAATTAGTATTCTAATTTTGTGATAGTCATTATTGTGGATCGATCAGAATATTAATAACCAAATGAATTCTTGTTGAAAATCAAGACAGAGTTTACTGCTGCTGGTGTGTTGCAAAATAAAATATTTTTTCTTTCTATTAATGCTGGTAGAAGAATCTAGAATCAAAACATCACAGATAACTTTCAGATATCTTTTCTCGGCCTGGTTTATCGCGATTTCAGATAATCTATGTATAGTGTATAGGTATTAGGTATAACAAGCAATAAAATTTTGTTACTATTGATGTACCTAATCGTTCTAATCTAATTGCGAGTAGTTTTAATGTAGTTGTCAATATTGTATAAAGTAGTAAGTGGCGAGAGGACAAGGCCCACATAGCTGTTACGTAAATCTAAGCACATTTCGGCCAATCTTGACATTGGATTTTTATTTTGAGCATAGATTATTTTGTTTGATTAAAAGTAAAGCGCAGCTAACAGGTGAGGGTGACCTTGTTTCATGTCTTATTCGATAGTTTTCGTCACGGGCTAATTGTGACGGTGGATGCGTCACCGAACCTGATGCGCACGTGACGTCACGCCATACTTATCATGACTCATAGTAAACAGTTCCACTAATGACAATTCGATCTTTTTAGATATCATAGCACTGGTTCCCGGAACCCGCACTCAGAAACATGACTAGGGATTGTTGATTCTAATAATAAACGCTAAGAGGGTGCGAGTTACGTGGGCCACCTAGCAGATGTTTCTGAACAAATAGGGGCTGTAGAAATTCGACGGGGTGTTTTACAAATCTAAAGTTATCGCGGCGAAATTGATTACATCTTCATCATCTACACATCCCCTGGTTTTCGCACACTCCTGGGTCTGTACCCAGCTGTGCAGGGATGTCCTTAATTTATTCCTTTCAATTATTATTATCCTCTTGTACAAAATCATAGTAAATTTGCTATACAATGTATTATTGTATATTGTAGGAAAACCACACAAATAGTGTTCATGTTTGTTAGTTCTACGTTTATCTGAATTCCGATGTGATCCACAATAAGATAATCTTGGTAGATTTGAGAGTTGGACGCGTTCCTATCTGATGTTAAAGTGGAGCATCGAGGATCGACTCACCAAGCGCTAGACTAGCGGCACTTCACATATATATGTATGTGATGGTTATGTATATTCTATACCGATTTTAGTCGTTTGTATATCTGAAATACAACAGCCAATGACCTTCAAACAAATGAGCCCAAAAAAATATATTAATTGAGTAAGCAGAATTGAGTTATTTTCATACATAAAACCACGCTTCTTTCCCGTAGGAATATGCAAAGAACAAAGACTTCTACTTGCCACGAGCCCAACATATATTTTCGCCTCATTCACTCTCATTACATTCTTCATACAAGCTCGCTGGTTGAGTGATTAAAAACTAACAAAGACGAACACTAAACAAAATAAATAGTTTGAACCGTATTACGGACTACGAACATTACATGAATCTAGTAGGCAGGTCAAATCTAAATGTCCATTTGTGAATTGATAACGTTTCGATGGTCACATTTCCATACAAATACCTCTGCCCACCGACATTATCGTCCCACGACCAGCAGTAAAGGTCATGTGTCTGTCTACACAACTAGTGCTTTATTAAACTACAATAGACGGTTAAAAACTACAAATAAATCTAATAATGTTAGCCGTTATCATTTTTTTTTCAGTTATAAAGATAGATTTTTATATGATCAAGATATTTTGCGGATTTCAAGACTACTTTTTACAATAAAATAATATATACTAACTGTTTTTAGTTGGAATACAAGCCTCGTACTCGTACATTGACCTAGTTAATTTTGTCATTCTAGCATTTTACGCCAACAATGTAATTAGCATTAAAATCATTGAACGTCAGTTCGTGTTTAGCAATCAATCGAAGCGCGTCTCATTTATCATTATCATCATCAGTATCATAAGTTCGTTAATGAGAATATCAGTTAGAATGTTCTAGCGATGTTTTACTGGTGTATCCAACTATAAACCTTTTGCCAGGGTGTGCGGACCGTACAAGATCATACTGTATTACATAGTACAGAATTCATCGATGGTTAGTAAACCATCACGAGAAGCCAAGTCAATCCTGACTTTTAACGGCATAAGTATTAAGTCTGAATTAGAATGGCACAGGTGGACAAGAGGCCGCTGAGCCGCCGCCAGCCGTCTCGCTGCGGTGTTTGACAAGCAATCAGACGGATGAATGATTGCTGTAAACCTTGGATTACTGTGCAAATGATGTTGATTCTGATAATGACAATTACCTACGTCTGATGGTTAAGCCCTAACAAATAGTAACAAAAAAAAATTCAAAAACTTATTTATCCTTATAATATGGACCTATTCAGAAAAAAATAACCTAAGTATATGTCTTGGTTTTTGATTTTCCTTATATCGAAATGTTATTATTAAGTTTAAATGGGAAATACGGGCTACATTTATTGTCCTTATCAAGTTGTTTAAAACATACATAAATATAAATACAATAAGTAAAGTATACACCACACAATTTTTTGTCTAGGTATAATAAAGTTCGTTTCAGGAAAATAATTACTTAGGCATTCTGTTTAAAAATTGCGAAGTAATACTTAATCCGTATTGATAGTAAAATAACACCTAAATATTCTACTTTGAAAGCGAATTTCATATTTAGGTACTTACAGAGAAACTTGAACCTACATATTTTGCGCGAAATAAACAGAAACGGTCAGCGACAGAAGTCCATGAACAAGTTAGTTGGGTTTTAGATACAACTTTACCTTATATTGGACGCTTTATAGTTAGGGAGGCGAATAGGGGAATTTTCGGTAATACTCGAGCGTGGCAGTTTAAGATATGAGAGATACCTTAGACCTAATAGAACAACCTTGTAAAGTATTTAGCTCTATATGTAGTGACGCGCACCTAGGATAGACGATCAGATTAGTAAAAAAAAATCGATAGTCTGAAATACTGGAGCGCGTCAGATTAAGATATTGGGGGTTGGTTTAGTGTTTTAAGACTAAATTTAACTAATCTGACGATAAGTCCTTGACGCCGCCGAGTTATAGGGTCGCGAACTTGTAAAAAAAAAACGTTAATCCGGCATTCTCGAGCGCGATTTTTATTTTTTTTATTTTGAAGAATATAATCTAAAACTTACTAAAAATACAAAATCTGCCGGTTTCCGCATGACCGGAAGTGTGGAGGAGCCATTTCGTCTTCCGAAAAACGCGTTGCGGCATATAAGTCGCGAACGATACATTTTACAAAAAAAAAGTTTGAATAAACAAAAACGGTAATTTTATTTTACACAAAAAAGATCTTTTTACATTTTTGTCCAAAGAAAGCATCATACAAAACTCAAACTCCCGGTTTTTTGAGTATATCTCGAAAACTGAGGGTGTTGAAAAAAATTGATATGAATTCCCCGTTTTATCAAGGAGAAAGAAAGGAAAAAAAAGAAACCAAAAAACCTTTTTCGGTCAGATTAAGAGAACCCACCAACATTTTTGTCAGATTAAGAAAACATGCTTTCAGTATACCGAGATAAACCTCCCCTATGAAAATCTGACGCGCTCGAATATTTCAAAAAAACTTTTTTTTTTTGCATTTTCAAAAATTCATCGTAACTTATCGTCACGCCGAAATCGTCAGTTTTTTTAAAGGTAGCTTCCTTGGGGCCTACTTAACACCCCTTCCGAAAATCTGACGCGCACGAGTAAACTTTTTTTTTTTGCATTTTTGACTACTTTATATGCCTACCCCCACCACGCAAACCGGCAGATTAGTATACCGTTGTTATCAGAGGCACTTGGGGCATACGTAGTATGAATATCTGACGCGCTCGAGAATGCCCAAGTAACTGTTTTTTTTAACATTTTTGAAAAACCGTACACGCCAAACCCACCGCTAAAATGGTTTTTACTATACGAGCTTTTTTTTTCGAAATTATTTTATCTTTCGATTTTGATAGGTCTCGACGGCGCCGTTGAATTACGCCATTTAGCTACCTCGCCTCCCTAACTATTACCTTGCACTATTACAATTTGTGAAAAAAATAGGATTTTCCCACAAACAATTAAATGAAGCTATAAAATCTCCGATTGTTCATGAACTTCTGTCGCTGTCTGTACACGCTGACACAAAGAGGGTCTGCAGCTGACTCAAGTTTCACTTGCGCCTTGTGCAACACAATCATAGATATTTTGGTGTCGACATTTATCAGATAAATGTTTACTTTAATATTGAAGTGAATCTAAAGATATAACAAGAAAAGGGCAGTATGAGTCTCTTTTCAAAAATACCTTCAAAAACAAACCGATCGCTATTTTCTATTTTATCTCCTAGGTAGACAAATAAATTGGATTGTACCGTACATACTGCTTGCTTTCGCTGAGATAGCGTGTCGGTCTAGGTCGTCTATAAATAGTAAATAAACAAAGTGATGAGGCGAGCGGCGCACGCGCATGGCCACAGCACATTCGATGATTTAGTGTGGGATGGGGATGACCGCCATTCCACGACACTTTCGGAACTAAGGTCAAGTGCGACGACCTTCCACGGCATTGTCTCCACAATGACAGTTCACAGAATTTTACTATTTAATTATAATTATTGACACAGGGATTTATAAAACTTATTTTTACTTACTTTTTATGTGGCAATTCAAGCCAAGAAAGATAAAAAAAATTAAGTGAGACTGCTTATCTTAGAACCCCGTTCTGTGCAGTAGGTATACGTTAGTATTACCTAGGGCAACAACATAAAAATGTTGTTGATCTACACGCGAACTTGCATCAAGACTCGATGGCATCAAGTGAAGGTAGTTGTGAAAACTGTAAATAGATAGAAGCGCGATATTATGTATAACTTTGCGATCGCAAAGTTGCTATGATTTTGCACGTTCCTTTCCTGTCCTAGGCATTTGGGTTTCTTACATCGGTTTCCTTAATGAATTAAATGATAACCTACAAATGTCAAGGTGACTTTATGAACCAAGCAAATTGAAATAAAAAATATGTTCTGTAATTTGTTTCTGGTGTTTTGTTTTTGTTTCTAATTTATAAAAAGAAATATATTACGCAATATTAGCTTGTTATGTTAGTCGGCACCACGAAAAGGCTTACTAAGGTGGTGTTGTAAAAATATCGGTTGTTTTGAATAAATAAACACTTATATTTTGAATTGGATTATTAAAACCTAATGTAAATATGACTAGCACTGAAACACAATTCAAATATCATACTGTGATGCTAAGCTGCGTAAATTGTTGACCTACAAATATTTTATGGTTCTCGTTATATTGTACACGATAACATATTTTACACTGTTGATGTGAGATACTGAGATACCGTTCATCACATTTTATGTTTATATATATAGAATTTCTGCGAATATATTATTCTAAAATTAAACAAACAATATGACGTGAAAATACACAAAAATCGTAGTTATATTATAACTGGGGTTTAAAATGGTGTTTATAAAATAAAATAAAATAAAATACAAACTATTTTTTTTTCCTTAACAAAGAAAATAAACAACCGCGACAAACCAATCAGTTTAACATTCCTTCGAATTAAAATGATTCGACCAATCAGCTAGCGATAACAATTACCAATTTAATTGCCGTCGTCCAAGTATTCCTCGACCACTAGAGCCAAGCTAACAATGAGCACAGAATACTTAAATGAGTGCAAATTCCGCCGCTACGCTTTGCGCTACTCCAATCCATAAATACAGGTTTGGTCATCATCATCATCATCCGCAGCCCGACTTCACCCACTGCTGGGTATAGGCCTCCCTCTGCTTTTGCCATTCTTCCCGGTCCTGTGC
Source organism: Epirrhoe alternata (assembly GCA_963565295.1). Lineage (NCBI taxonomy): Eukaryota > Metazoa > Arthropoda > Insecta > Lepidoptera > Geometridae > Epirrhoe > Epirrhoe alternata. Next base: position 244,786 of record OY751381.1, on the reverse strand, counting down.
CAGCCTGAGCCACTGTCGACCTAAGACGTTAATAATATCGTCCGCCCATCTCGCTGCCGGATATACCACCATACCATAATAATAATGTTTGTTGCTGTGCAATATCTAACATGCATTTCAAATGCTACTTCTCATACTCGTCGGCAAGTCTTAAAACTTTTAAAACACAAGGTGCTATGTATAAGTCACATATTTGCGACATTGTAGACACAATTGGAAAGTATTTACTAACTCTTATGGTATTAATTACCGTAATGAGTATTTAGCCTAATGAGGAAGGAGCAAACAATATATGGATGAGTCATCGAATATTTTGCGTGATACATAACGTAATTCATAATATGAGCAGAATATTATGCTCGCCGTGATCTATGACCCCGCTATCAACTACGTAGTCTTTTGGAAACTGAAATCTTGTATGAATACTCCGTGTGATTTGCCACGAATGGCACCCAGAAACGGTAGACAAACGAGTTAATAGTAATGTAACATTAATTAGGAAACTAAAACTTGTTTGAGAGCAGACGCTTCACTCAAACTCTGCCTTGCAATGTAGGTAATCTGAACGTACTGAGTCCTTCTACATTGAATTCATAGAAAATTCAAGAAATCAACAAATTACCCAGACGCAAAAAAGCGCTGTTTTATTACGAATCGTCAATTGGAAATTTGGGAAACATCGAAATAAAGTATTTCGTATTATGAACAAGTAGAAATTCTTTCAAAAGATAGCACGATATTGCAGCGATAAGCGTTTCCGCGTTGGAAACTTCACACGATATTTGAACAGTTTTATATGAGTTGTGATAAAACTAATACTTATATCATTTATTTAATCCTTTTAAAATTTAAAAACTATGTAACTATAAGGTCAAGACTAATTTCATATTTAACTACCTAAAGAACAACTGCCTCCTGCATGCCTAAGATATATTTGGCTACCGATTAACGGTCTGAGGCTTCCTGAAGCTTCTAGCTTTGGTGTGTGCTCACCTCATCGAAGTTGTCGACCATGAAGCATATGTGGGGGTAGGTGATCTCTTCTCCCTCACCCTTGGTGTCCATTTTGCGCCGGCTCGGGGACGCGTATACCTGACATATAAACAAAAAATTTGTAAGCAGATATTCCACATTGCTGGGCGTAGAAATCACGTCTTCATAAATTTTATAAGATGATATGATCATCGATTCAACAAAACACGCAAGAAACATAATATAGACTAAGTCCAAAAGCTAGTTCAGTATTTGAGGAACTAGGTATATTGATACTTACATAAACATTTCCAGCGCGGCGGAAAACAACCGGTGCTGACGCAACCAATGAATTGTAATGTATTACTCACGTAGCTAGCTTCCGTCAGAATGCTCAATCTGTTGTAGTTTGTTAGCTTGCTAGCCGAGGAGATAATCCGCGCTGCCGTTTAGCGAGCCCTGCTAACTCACCCTAGATAATCCTATAATTGGATATCGCACACTTACCGCAGTTAGCATCGTCGTCGGTGGGTCGCGGCTATTAGCGCCGTTGAGAGTTGAGACACTCGTACCGCTCGCGCGACAAATATAATTCCACTTTGTTTTGAATGTGGCACGTTGCCCTGTCGCCGCGTCTCGGCGTCGTCGTGTGAACGCCCTGCTGCGCGCAGGTTGCCAGTTTCAACTTTGGACAGGTACTATTTTATAAATTTCATGCACAATTTGTTTAGATAATTATTCTGCATTAAAGAACGCCCTGTCAGTCGGAGAAAGTAAATAACATGTGCTCTTAGAAACATACCTTGATACGAAAAGAAGTAACCATCGGGCATCCACTTAATTTCTATTCTAATATTATTTTAGCGTAAGTATACAGAAACAATGAACCTATTAGTCGTGAGAATATTTGATTATTAAGTTTCTCACGCAAACAAACCTAAGAACACTCGTAAAGCCTTTATAAGTGTTAGCAATGAAAGGAATAAGGACATGGCCGACAATGCATTCAAGCGGCACGCAAGACCGCAAGACAAAACACCAGCAAACAAATGCGATTCCATTTCCAAAGGTAAGCACAGCAGTGTGGCTCAGCTGAGCTCAGTGATCCAGCTTAAAGGAACTGCGGCATTTAACGAATAGGAAACACAGCCTAAAATTACCAAAATAATCATAATCGAATCACAAACATAAAAAATGCATCCTAAAGGTAAACCGGCCGACAACTAAACAAACCAACCATTTCCAGTGACCGACTGACGGCCCTTTATTGGAGAAATGTAGATTCAGAGCCTTTATAGGTGGAAATAATAATTCATTGTTGGTTTCACGGTTGGTTTCTTGCAAATAATGCGTCATAAAATAATCTTTTGTGAGGAGTCAACACGTTTTCAGGTAGGTCTTCCTGTCGCGACCCGGTGTTTGTACCGGCAGTGCCTTGTGATGTTCTTGTAATTTTTAACACAAATAGAGGGATATTTACTATTTCTTGAGTTTCCCGATATTTTGACGAAGTTTCATACACCATGATCACGGAAGAACAGTTTGTGTTAAAAGTGTTGATGACCACGATAGTTTTAATAGTTATAAGTACCTACATTGTACTTGTAATGGCTGTTTCCTTCTGCCTGGCTCTAGGACCATATACGCTGTGCGCAAATTTAGCAGCTTCATAGATTTCTTTATATCTAGTAATTACTTAATTGCCTTACAATGTAGACATAAATATAATCAATAATTCTGCGATCTCTATCAGAGCAGCGATGCCGACGCCGACCGCGGCCCCTGCTATCAGGTTCTGCTTTCTAATCAACATTTCAGTCGTGCACACCTGCCTTGTTGCCTATTGTACATCTACTAAAAATCACTATTTACTAGCTATCAAATTAAATTACCTACTTGGGATCAAAACGACCACCTTATCTACTATGGAAAAGTCAAGATAAAAGTAAAGTAAAACAATCTCTCATTACTAAATAGTTTTCATAATCATTAATTTTCAAAACATAGGTAACTAACGAGTTTTATTACGAAATTAGGAATTTTAATTAGTATGCAGAGATAATTTAACAAATACACAAAATGTTTACGTTTATATTGCTTAATAAAATAAGCTTTAGTAAACAAGTTGAATATAACAGAATAGCACATCACAGTTGCGTTTGCGTGGGCGTGGGCCTACCAGCGACTCGTCGGACGCCTTCTTAAACTGGATCCGAGCACGCATACTACTACTCATTGCGTTCTTAGCTCAATAGTATTTCCACATTGATACAAAAAATACTTCCAAGCATTGACTCGCACCTTGGATTGGTGACAGTTGAAGTGGCTGCAGACGTGTACAATGTGTACTTTGATTGGTAGGTATAGGCACGTCCTAAATTAAATGAATGGCAGAATTGTGACAATAAGTCACAGAAGCCATAAACCAGGAAGTGAAGTGAAATTAAATGAATATTTTTTTTTATTTATATTTGCATGCCTGACTAGTGAGGTAGAACATAATTGGAAGAATACCCTATGTTAAGATCTTACTGTTGTTATACGAGTTGTCATTAGACGAGCACATATGCTCGAAAATATCGAATTCTTCGAATGGGCAATGTCCGAAAACATCCAAGCTCATGTTGTTTGGATGTGGCCCAACAACTGACACTTTTTTCTCTGCAATACTCGTAATAAGAACTTCTGTCCCTCTGTAGGTACTTTCAAGAACATTGTTGTGAACAAAAACCGTAAGGAACCGGGCTCAAATAGATGCTGCGTCTGAAAGTACAGTATCGTGCCTGAAGGAGGCCGTCCATAACAGCATCAGCACAAATTAAAACCCATAGTAGTCATCATAGGATAGGAAATCCAAACGAGTTCCCCATTCACGGTGCGCGCCGGGCGGCTGCGTGAGTGCGGCCGCACCGAGACAGGGGGCGGTGGGTGAAGGGGGAAAGGGGCGGGCTTGCATGACGTCACGAGGACGTAATTGCTTCCATTGAACCGATCGCAACCGACCGAGGCCGACGACTCCCGAGCACCGTCGGACCGCAGCCAACCGGCGCTACATCTTTTCTAGTACGCGTTCGACACTTTGCGCGCTCGTTCGTATCGATGAGCTCCTCGATTAAATAAAAATAACATTGCTTTACGGAGGCCGACGACGGCCAGTGCCATTGTGAGTTAGCCCGGTGAATACGATCGGGCAGTAAGAACCCCAGTCCGCGGAGTCGCACAAAGCGACCGAGTGCCTGTGCAGTGAAGTGTGTGCATATCGGTTTCCATTTCGACCTCGTTTACGTGACTGTGTGTGGTTGTGGTACCAGCGAGCGCGGACGCTCGGGCTCCCACCGGCCGCTCAGGGCGCGAACCAATGAGTTCCCGCGATCCTGCTGGATGACAACTCGCACATTGATCGGGTGAGTCCCGGACGGCCCCGGCCAGGTTTACACGGGAATATTTGTCAGAAAGCGCGGCGGTAAACGTCATTGGAGAAATCTACGTTTTGCGTGTTCTATTTATCAGAGCGAATTGAAATCTGGTCGGCCGCGCTGTGTGCCGTGAGCCGACTTAGCTCTCTACGACACAGCCAAACAAACGGCGCCGACGATTAATTATTATCATCTGAGTCGAGGGGCGGCGCGGCCGGCAACTGCGTGGCGCTGCTCAGCCTCGGTCTTTGAACCGTGTCCCCACTATATTGTTGCAGAGTTATGTACCTACCTAACCTCCCTATTATCTAGAAACAAACAGATACAAAGACCCGAAAGATATACCCGAATCATGCCGAAAGCAACAATCATACTTTACTACAAACTGTTTAATTGCGCTATGAAAAAGTAACGTCAATAATCGTACCAACAACGTAAATAATTGGATGAGTTCAGAGGACAAAAAGCGTATTTATCATTATCGTTCGCTAATGAAGTACCTAAATAGACCGCAAACCGTATTGAACTAGGAACTTACTAAAAGTGGATCGATGTTAAAATTGCAGAACTACTTAAGGCAAATCATTTTGAATATCGCGGTACTCACAAATGCTTTTTTACATTCCAGGTTCGATCCAGCCGAATGGTGATTGGATGACGATCTCGACGCGTTCCCCAGAGAAGGAGCCGTCCCCGCCGAAGCAGATCAACTACGCGGAGCCGCTGGTGGCCTCCGTGCGCGTGTACCTAGCCAATGAGCTGCCCGCCAAGCAGCTAGCGCCGCCCGAGCCGGAGCCGCCGCAGGCCGCGCCGCCCCCCTGCGATGTCGACATAGCGACCGACACCGCGCGCGACGAGATCAAGGGCATCAACTTCGAGGCGCGCCTCTCGAGGAATGATCTGAACAACAACGCGGCCAGCTCCCGCCCCCCCGCCGCCGCCGCGCCGCCGGCCGGGCGCGCCATGCCCAGCCAGTCCGAGCTGATGCAGCGGCAGCCGCTCCTGGCGCGCGGCGCCAAGGCGGGCGCGCCGCCCCCCGCCGACGAGTCCGACCCGGAGCACGAGCACTCGCCGGCGCGCCTCGCCGGAGACTTCGTCGTGGAGATCCCGCCGGGCGCGCGCGAGGAGCGCTACCCGAAGGAGATCTGGAAGACGATCGTCTCCTTCCTCTTCCTGTTCTGCTGCGTGTGCGTGAACATGATGTCGCTGTCGCTGGTGCACGAGCGGTTACCGGACCGCAACACGACGGCGCCGCTGACCGACATCGTGCTGGACAACGTGCCGGCGCGCGACTGGGCGCTGGCGGTCTCCGAGTACCTGATCATGATGTCGACGACGGTCGCGATGCTGGTGGTGGTGTTCCACAAGCACCGCTTCATCGTGTCGCGGCGGCTGTTCTTCATCATCGGGCTGCTGTACCTGTACCGCTCGGTGACCATGTTCGTCACGGTGCTCCCGGTGTCGAGCACCACCTACTACTGCAGCCCCAAGAGCAACGACACGTCGCCGCTGCTCGTGCTGCGACGCACCTTCTACCTGATCTCCGGGTTCGGCCTGTCCATCAACGGCAAGCACACGTACTGCGGGGACTACATCTACTCGGGGCACACGATGGTGCTGGTGCTGTCGTACCTGGTGGTCGCGGAGTACTCGCCGCGGCGACTGTGGCCGGTGCACTGGGCGCTGTGGGGCTCGGCGCTGGCGGGCGTCGCCTTCGTGCTGCTGGCGCACGGCCACTACACGGTGGACGTGCTGATCGCGTACTACATCACGACGCGGCTGTTCTGGACGTTCCACTCGCTGCTGGTGACGCCGGTGCGCGGCGCGCAAGGCGGGTACATGGCGCAGCGCGAGTGGTGGTACGCGCTGTTCGCGTACCTGGAGCGCAACGTGCGCGGGCCGGTGCCGCGGCGGTACGAGTGGCCGCTGCCGTGGCCGCGCACCAAGCTGTTCTCCCGCCTGAGCTAGTGACGCGGGGGCGGGGGCGGGATGCGGGGCGCCCCGCCGCCGCAGCGCGTGTGACTCACCTTCTGCGAATGCCGCTTCAGCACCTGCAGCTCCTTGGGGCTGGTGCGCGTGCAGATGGCGAGCGTGAGCGTGTACTCGAACTGGTGCACGATCAGGTTCAGGTACACGGTCTCCTCCCAGTCCACCTCGGGATCGCCGATCGGCAGCTTCTTCGAGTCCTTGCGGAACACCTCCACGTCGGTCTGCAACAGCGAGTCGCGTGAAGCGCGCCGCTCCTCTTGTGAACAGTGCCTAGTGACGATATCGCGCGAGTGACACTACCGACCGATTGATGCATTCTGTGGTCCGTCGACCGACCGAAGATGACCTGTCCTAAGCTTTTATTGTTGAATTTGATTAGGAATTGAATTTTGTTTGACGGGGACGATTTCGGATCGATGATGCCGTTACTTGAACGTTTATTGTGTAAGTTTTGTAATTGGTATATTTTATAAGTGGTTATTGAACGATCAACCTCGAGTCTAACTAGGAACACACTATTTATTAGCGAGCGAACTGTGATTATTGTTTGAAGCGCGAGTCGGCGCAGTACATACCTATGTAGTTATTGTAATAGAACTGCCTACTCGTAAGAAATAATATTTTTATATTGTTTAAAAATACAGTACATACCTACTTGACTGTTGTTAATGCATAATACTATTTGTATTTCCAAAGATGCCTGATAGAACTTTGTAACTTCATCCACATGGTGCTAAACTAGAAGTAATCGAGAAGTTCAGTGACTAGAGGGAAGCAAGGGGCCGAGGAGAGGGGTAGGAGGAGGGGGGGGCGCTGGCCCCTCTACAGTACCTACTTTGTATTTCACTTGCAATGCATCGGCAAGCAATGCAACGTTTGCAAACCTGTATTCGAGTGCTTCTTGTTTCATCCTTGGACGTTTCATCCCAATAGGTATTTATCTTGATTCAACCCCAAACATATTCTTGTTTCATCCTAATCCATAAAGGTGAGCCACAGTGTGATTTAAGCAGTTGGTACAGAAACTTTACCTAGAGTATTTGTTGCAATTTATTCATAAGTACTTAATTAATTGATTTCTTACTGACTACATTACATCCATTCATTCGTGTTTCCTAGAGGTAAATATACTATTTTATTTAGGTACCTAATTTTGTTTTTATTTAGTACAAGTTTACGGGGGCACATAAAGCACGTCTTTTAACAACGGAATGCACGTGCAATTCCGAGAATTTGGCGGACATGTTGGACAATAGATAATCCAATTAACAATGTCAAGGCTACCATTGTTTATGTTATCATAGTTCGTGTTTGTGGGGTAAAAATATTATTTATCCTTATCTTTTCATCAATACGTATCTTTCTACTCCTTCTATCTTACCTGTTAATCCTGTCAGTAGTTCCTAGACCTACTATCCTAATGGTCTACACTAAATATGGCGGAAAACGAAGTTACTTCTAGTACTAATACCGTAAATACTCTAAATTTTATACAGTCAAAACGTGGCCTACAAATTTTGTTACACGACGGATATAAGTTTCATAAGAAAAAAGTAAAAAGTGGTGGCGATACAGTGTGGCGGTGTGTTAAAGCACCAAGATGTTTTGGTTATGTGCATTTAAATGCACATCAAACCAGTGTGGTCAAAGAAACTGTTCACGTTTGCGAGCAAGCCAATGCAGCGGATACTCAAGTGTTGCTGGAAATACAAAAATGTGCAAACAAAGCGAAAACTTCAGCAGGGATTCCGACCCCACAGTTGTATAATGATTTTTATAATAAAACGCTAACATTGTGTATCTAGTTGTTTTTTGTTTTCTGACCCTGCTGCTTTAATGTTACGCTGTGTCATTTATTTGAATTCAAACAATAGAAATTAGGAATAAGTAGGTTGAGGATGAAACAAGAACTAAAAATCTTAAATTTAGGACGAATCAAGAAAAATATTCATTGGGATGAAAAATCCAAGGATGAAACAAGAAGCACCCCTGTATTCGTCGGATATGTTATTTTTACAATAAGCTGGGGAGAGAATACAAGTATAATGTTGTCCTTAGAACTGAATAAGTACCTATGTAGAGAGTAGATAGGGTCTTCGAAACAAATTGCATTTGTGATAGAAATCATAAACTCGACTGTATGCCTTCAATGAAATAATGTATTGCATAAATATTATATTTGTAATGAAATAAAATAAATAAACAATAATTATGATACTATTGATGTATTTTTGTAGCTCACATGGTGTAGAATAAGAAAACTAATTTACTATAGACAGAGAGCCTTTACAACTTCACATTCGAACAAACTAGAAAGGTTTAGTACCGTACAAACAATGCAAGTCACATTATCAATAACCCGATATCAGAACATTCATATTTGATGGATTTAATACATAATTATGGCTTTTCGCCAGAGTCGTTTGCAGCCATGTATCATTCAAAGTACAGAGCTGTTAGAGCCCTAGGTAGATAGGTAGTGAAACAGATAGAGTAGGTAAGGCAGGCTCACCTCATACTTGGGCAGGTATCGCGAGGAGCCCTTGACGTGCCGTTTGCGCACGAAGAAGAGCAGATCGTCGCAGTCGATGGCCTGCTCCTCCTGGAAGAGGAAGTGCCGCACGAACAGGTCGGTCCAGTACGTGGTCCCTTGCAGCACCACGAAGCCACTATCTGCAACCATGTACTCCAATACAGTTCATGTACATCATGCTTGTTATTGTAGCATTTGAATGTTAATGAGACTAACCCTTGCTTGTTCATTCTATCCATAGCCAATGATGAGCGATGTAAATAACTAAGTGCCTTTGCGACTTAACTTGACCTTCGTTGGAAGCTAAAGAAATTATAGAAACTCTAGTGAATGATGAACCACCTTAAGAGTGACACACATGTACATGTTATATACAGCTCTCTTTGTCATGAATGTACGAGTACAATATATAATGTAGATTTTCATATATGCGACATTTTTAAGGCCCCTGGGTGTAGTAAAAAAAAAATGTTGAATCTACCTACTTATTTAATTGACACAGAGCACGCCGGAAATGTATGTTTGTAAATTTTGTACCTAATTGTGTCAAAATGTTTATGGGTGTGATATTTTAAAGGATTTAGTTAATTATTAAATTATGGAATATTATTAGAGAAACATGAATTCTAAATATTATATTGATCGTATAAATTTGTCTGTTTTTATTATTTTGAGTTGTCTGTCTATTCACTTGATTCCACAGCTTAGTTTTCTTTATAAATGAAATAGGTATATTGAGTGAAAATACACACAAAATTATTCTTGTTTATTTGGAATCTCAGATTGATGTCTGCTGTAAATAATGAGCTGCACCTTAATGTTATAAGATGGCTACCAACACAATGCTGAGTCCACCTTACAATTATGTGCCCTTCTAGCTGGATCAATAGGTCACATAACACTAAGTTAGATTCACATTCATAATATAACAAAAATATTTTATAGACACTGTATTGGGTCTATGTAATTTGTTTTCTGTAGGAATAAAAATCTTGTAAATATAATTTATTATTAAAACGAACATGAGATTGATTGTAGATTACACCATCGCCTACTAGCAGTATGCATTGCTCAATGGCCCCATAATGTATTCAATGTAATTACATAAGACCTACTTATAGTTACATACTTGTATTCAATCAGTTATCTCCAATACAAGAATGGGAATTTAATTTATATTTTTTTGTTATTTTTAGGTAAACTTTTCAATACTGTTTGTTGACTGTAGGTCTAGGTAGGTGGTAGGTGTAACTATAGTAGAGTTCAAATGAATGTTCAATGCCACATTCCGGGTTTATATGTACCTAACTCTAGAAAGTAGATGTACATGAGAATTGTGACTAACTGTTTATACCATTGCTGTTGTAAACTTGATTAAATGTTTTTATAAACATGGTTATATTTTTCTCTTACCCACTTCTTCATCATTGATTTCAATTCTGGTTGGGCATCAAAGGAGCTTCCGATTTTTAGGTTCAAAAAATATGCTTGTCGTGCACCATGCTCTACATTGAAGGAAAACATTGTAACAGACAGACTATTTAGTCAGTACTATTTAGGATTTATAAAACCGTAGTTGTTTTTCTTTTAAATTAAAAAGAGGTTCTTAATTCAGCTATTGCTTTTATCATGCTAACAGAAAAAAAAATTGTAGCATACACAAGGGAAGGAAATATGTCTATGCTGCCTTAGACATTTTCAAATAACCTTAAGCAGTTATAAGAAACCACATCAGTGGGTCAGATTGATTAGAGATGACAAGACAGGCATTGCTCCTTAGATTGATTTCCACAATATTACAAGTCAAGTCAAAAAGCATTTATTCAGTAGGACCGCTGGGATCACTTAGACTAGTCTTTAAACTAATTTTGCTCCTGTTTTTTTAGCTATACCGTGAAGAACAGGTTTATACTAATTTAACAGAAAGGTATTTCAACGCTAAGATAATTTGGCTTTAAAGCTAATTTGAAGGTGTTTATATAATAACATAGATAGGTGACTTTCCAACCTCACAACATCCTGTGTTGAGAATATGCACAAGCCTGGGAGGCTTGCTATTTGTATTTTGTTGTAGAAAAAAATATTAGTCTTTCATAAACTTTCCCGATAAACAGCCGAAACGTCGGGAATTAATAATTAAAAAATATTATTTTTTATTCGACCTATACTGTCACACACGCGATTAAATACTGTAATATTTTTCAAAATACAAAAATAATATTATAGCATGTAACAAGGAGATTCAATGTTTAGTGAAAATATTAGACAGTTATAAAGGTATCATCATCATCACCATTCAGTAACTATAGATAGACTTGAATAGAATGTTGTGATAATATGTAAAATTTAATTTGACATTGTTACACTGCACGTACCAAGACACTGAATGTAGGTACCAGTACCTACTTACCATCTTTCATCAACTGCCGCATCTCTTTGGTTCGCTGGAAATTTATCTCCTCCAGAAGCTGCTCCAACATTGTCGTGCTCTTCACAAATGTAGATCCTCCCAAAGCCATTGTTTAAAAGACCAAAGGTTTCCACCAAATAAATACACTCAAGCATCAACACAACCTATGTTTATTATGAAAACTATTAATATTTACTGCCAAGGCACATTCTTCAGCAATGAGCTTCAGTACAATTTAAGCAGCACCGATTACCTACCAGTCACTTAAGTTTATTCGAAAACTTCTATTTCTAAATGTTTTACAAAAAAGAAAATTCAATGCAATTTTGTCATGAAATCAGTGAAATTCAGGACCGAATGAAACGAACGATTTGTACCTTACCGATTGATTGAACTTTGAAGGATTGAAAGAGCCGAAAATGTAAAGCTCTCATTCAATTTCATTCAAAGCTTTTGGCTTTTTGACTTAGAACTTAAAGACGGGATGAGTAACTTTGAATTTCCCCCTGCCAAAATGTACATGATTCCGAATCATGTACGTCTTGTAGTATTACATACGTCATACGAAGTTTATAAGAGTATGCGTAAAAATGAGAGTGTATATGTATAATTGTCATTTTGTGTCTAAAATGCGTTCGTGTGCTACCTCGTCCCCCGCAAAAACCGGCAGAAAATGTTGAAGGAGGAATTCTGTCCATAACTCGTCCATTCTATTTTGTCTGATCTTTTTAGAGTGCCACAAACTTATCAGGGTGCCTAGTATTAAGGTGGGTACAGACTGGTGAAACGTAACATGAAATGTATAATTCTGCCTTTCATTGCATGTTCGCTGCAAGCGTGGACGCATAGCGCGCTCTTAACGCGCATTCACTACGAACCTCCCGCGTTCGTCTGTTTCCGCCATTCTGCCGCGAACACGGCCCTTCGATACACGTTTTTTTCGTGCGCGTCACTTACAAAACCGGTAGATCACACGAAGCATGGTGTCCGAAGACCACGTTCTTGCTATGACGATTATCAGTACTTCATTATTAATAATACATCAACACATGAAAACACGCCGAAGACCCCGACGTTGGTGGCGGACAGAATTGTATAAACGGAGAGAAGGTAGAGAACTGCTTACTGATATGAATTTTCAGCACATAAGTGGACAATACAAAAACTTTACAAGGATGACGCCAACAGACTTTGAAAATTTGCTCGAGATGATCGGACCAAGAATTAGTCGAAACCATACAAATTTAAGAGCTCCAATTTCAATCCAAGATAGGCTAGCAATAACACTTCGATTTTTAGGTTCCGGGGACTCTTACACAAGTCTGCAGTATACGTTTAGAGTATCGAAACAATCCATAAGTGCTATTGTACCTGAAGTGTGCGCCGCAATAATGGAGGAATTAAAAGAATACATTAAGGTACGTATTATGAAAATCTTTATTTATGTTTAGAAGTGTCTTTATTTATCACATTAAATCATTAAAGTCATCCATAGAAGACGTGTAAGACTCTTGTGAAGAGACCGACAAGGGCGGCTGGTTGGTTGGATAGTCAGTAGTATCTTCATTTCTTGCCGTAGTATAGCCATAGGGTCCCGCTTCGTTTGTGCCCGATGGTGGTCCGGCCGATGTTGAGGGACGATTAGAATATCCGGTCAGATCCACACAGTTCTGTCTTGCCCTGGATAAATAATCATCTTGGTGTGAACCATATGCATGGTAATCGTAATATCCCCTGTCAGCTTTCATAATTATTTCAAAAATTGCATGTTCCACCGAAATCCTAGTTTGTGGAGAATAACTAGTCATTTTAGCCCCTTTATAGGAAGCGAAACTTTTCGTTGTATCAGGAATACCTATCGAATTGTCCAATTTATTGGCTGTTGTTTTCAGTATTCCCATCACATCTGAGAGCACATTGTCATCCCTCCTGGTTTGTTTAGCGCTCTTTGGAGTACATTCATTTGGTGGTACTGGAGGGGTGAACACATTTTGGTCGGCAGTGTTTCCCAAGTCCGAGCGATGAAGTGACTCCTAAAAATGCAAAAAATAATTAATTGTTTTCTTTTTAGGTACCAACGACAGCCGAAGCCTGGTTGAAGATAAGCAAGGAGTTTGAAGACCGGTGGAACTTTCCACACTGTTCAGGGGCATTAGACGGAAAGCACGTTATACTTGAAGCACCTATCAAAAGCGGAACCGAGTTCTATAATTATAAACAAAATTTTAGCATCGTTTTGTTTGCTCTAGTTGATGCAGATTATAATTTTCTATTCGTAGACGTGGGGTGCCAAGGGAGAATTTCAGATGGCGGAGTTTTCAAAGATACCACATTATATGATATGATAGAGAATAACACAATAAACCTGCCATCGCCGCGTCCACTCCCCGATAGAAATATTTCCATCCCATATTTTTTTGTAGGCGATAGTGCCTTTGCTTTAAGTGAAAACTTGATGAAACCATATGGTGGGACACATCCAAAGGGTTCATCGAAGAGAATATTTAATTACCGATTAAGTAGAGCTAGACGGATTGTTGAGAACGTATTTGGAATTATATCGTCTATGTTCAGAGTTTTAAGAAAACCAATGCTTTTACAGCCTGATAATGCTGAATTGGTAGTTATGGCAATCGTTCTTCTACATAATTATTTGAAACGTCATTCTAGAAACGTGTTCATAACTCCAGGATTAGTTGATCAGGAGGAAGAAGGAATTTTAAATGAAGGTTCATGGAGGCGAAATAATGACGACATGACATCATTACTGCCCATAAGAAATATTTCCAGACGATCACCTGCACATCTAAATGCTATCAGAGATGAATTGGCTGATTATTTTACGAAAGAAGGAAAGGTTTCTTGGCAAGACAGATGTTCATAGAATAATCCATACCGTATTTTTTCTCTTTCTCGGTGTGTTCCTGTCGTCTAAGAACTTCAAAGCATCATAGGCAAACCATCGACTTATGTATGTTTCCGAGGCACCTGCAACCGAGTAATACAAAGTTAATTGTTTAGGATAAATAAATAATTTAGCTGAAACATGAGGTTTGAATTCCTTTTTCTCGTTTTTGCATCGAAATTGGTCCATCCGTTTAAGCGCTACGATGCTACAGACAGACAGACCCACAGTTTTAGGGGTCAGACTTATAACACCCCTCGTTTTACGTCAGAAGTAAAAAATTACACATTCTCGTGGTATTTTATGTACACTTACCTACATTACAATACAGGCTGTCCCGTAAATAGTACGACATACTGCCAGAGGTTAAAGTACTCATCAATACGAACAACTTTTACTATGGGACCATTCGAAATCGCGAAAAAAAATCAGCTGAATGTCGTAGTATTTACGGGACACCCTGTATGTCTTTATCTACCATTATACTTTAACGGTCTTATGCATGAAAAGTTATCAAACGTTTTAAACCTGTTATAAACCCTTTATAGCAGGAAGTGATTACCTACTGTTTGTTAATCTTTATAAATGAAGAAAAAATAACAATAATAATACAAACATTAATCATTATTCTTACCTTTTCCTGTCCCCTTTGATTTTTTTTCCTTCAGCTTTTCGCGGCGGTATGAAGAGAGAAGACTAACAATTTTGCTGTTGCATTTTTCTACAGTCATTGTCATCAACTTTGCGATTTCCGACCACGCATCTTGCTTAAGATTTTTCTTATAATAGTTATCATTTTGCGGGTTCCACAAAATTTCACGAACTCTGTACGCATCTATCAAGCAAAATGCCTTTTCCTCACTCCACGCAGTGTCGTCCTCCATGTTCGTTGCGTGCACGTGTTGATTTCAAAACGACCGTCCACGTTGGCTGCTCCGCGCACACTGCGCGCCCCTTTGTGTTCGTTCGAAAAACCGACAAATCACGGATCGCTCCGCGCGCGGCTTGTAATGCTCGTAGCGTGCGCGTGAAATGCACATTTCGCGCGCACAAGACGTCCAAACTATGAGAAATTGTTACAAAGTGTGTTACCTTTCATGATACATTGCAGCAATGTGTACGGTGAATTCTTTCATTGCATGACACATTGCATGTTACGTTTCACCAGTCTGTACCCACCTTTAGTTTTTTACGCGATCGGTATCGACGCCCCCCGTAAACGCTGATTTGTATGGGAAAATAGCAGCGCCATCTTTTGGTACTCGCTCATTACTAATGAAAACCAGTACAAATCCACGTTTACGGCCGGCGCGTCGATAGCGAATGATGAATAAAAGTCTTATTAAGCACACTAAGGGCTGGTTTCACCAAAAGTCAATCTAACAGCTGGTTAGTTAATCGCGGTTAGGTCCTTCAAACTTCGTTGTTATGTCTGGTTGCTACTGTTACGGCACGAACTTTTCAATGCTTTTGGACGCCCCGTAAACGCTGATTTGCATGGGAAAATAGCAGCGCCATCTTTTGGTACTCGCTCATTACTAATGAAAACCAGTACAAATCCACGTTTACGGCGCGTCGATACCGAATGATGAATAAAAGTCTTATTAAGCACACTAAGGGCTGGTTTCACCAAACTTTGGCTAACAGAGCGTTAGTTCAAATTTAGTAAGACAAATAACAACGGATTAAGATTTTAACAGACCGTTACGATGTTTTGTGTTCTTTCCAAAGGAAATCTTCACTAACAAGCCGCTAAATCTAACCGCTGGTCGGCGGCCGGATAGCTCACTGACAGTTGACATCGTAGAAAATTAAAAATATGTTGCATCAACGTCCAAAATCATTGCAAAGTTCGAGCCCTTAGGGCTGGTTTCACCAAAAGTCAATCTAACAGCTGGTTAGGTTAGCTATAGTGAGGAGCCTAGCTCTTTATTGACGTGGTAGTATTTGCTCAGTAGGTGGTAGGTACATAGATTTAAAATAAATGTTGATTGTAGTGACATGACTGAGAATTTTTTATCTGTGCTATGTTATTTTATTTAAAGAAAATGTTATTTTTATTTTGTTTATTAAGAGTTTTTTAGTTTTGTTTAATTTTGTACCACTTGTGCCTCTCTTTATTTAAGTTAAGTTTAATTAAAGATCTCACTAGGATAACGCCTTAGTTAATAAATTATCTGTAATGTTAGCCTAAGTTTTTAATAAATAAATAAATGACAAGACATCGTAACGGTCTGTTAAAATCTTAATCCGTTGTTATTTGTCCTACTAAATTTGATGTCCAATTAACTAACGCTCTGTTGGACAAAGTTTGGTGAAACCAGCCCTAACGTTACTGAACTTAAATTCATCTTAGTTCAGTTATGTCCGCTTTTGGCCAGCTTAGTTTGTTGCACTCTAACTATTAAACTTTTTAAACTTTCGTGATTTGGTGACATAATTATTATTTTTAAACCGGGTATTTATCACGTACCTATTGTTATTATTTCTTTTTTCCGACGTTTCGGACGCATTGCAGCGCCCGTGGTCACGGATGAACTGAGGCACGGCGAGTTAGCTTCTATTATTGAGAGTAGATTGCGTCTACCCTCAATTCGTCTTCAGAATCCAATAAGGCCAGATTCACATCGCGACACACGACACTGATTGTATCAACTTGCGGCAAACACGAACCACGACTCACACACTTATTAATAACAGGATTCCACGAGGCCGAGAGTCGAAAACCATCTTCACGGTTGAAATTCGGGTGTTTTCTGATCTCAATCGCTTCTCGGACCATCCGTTTATAATAATGGCGTTCCCTGGAGAGAACCTTAGGATCATGGAGCTCAATCCAATGGTTCGTTCCTGATTCCAATAGGTGTTCTGCTATCGCCGACTTGTTGATCTGCCTATTTTTGACTGCTGAAATGTGCTCTCTGACTCGTTCGGCTATTGTACGCTTTGTTTGCCCGATGTAAGAACGGCCACAGCTGCAGTCAATCTTGTAGACGCCTGGCATTTGCAGTGGTACAGTATCTGGCCTTATCGGATTCTGAAGACGAATTGAGGGTAGACGCAATCTACTCTCAATAATTCAAATTCAAATTCAAATTCAAATTCAAAGTGTTTATTTGCATTCATGTTGTGTTTGTACATAATTGTAGGTCTTATAATTTATTGTACATTGTGGTTATAACATGAGTCCTGGAAGGACATCGCAAAAAATAAAACAAAAAATCTGGGTTGTTATTGTTATGCCCAGTATTTTGTTATAAATTTTAAAGAAAAAAGTCTTAAAACTATGAGATCTTCAAAGGTAGGTAAAATCTTAAAATAAAAACAATCATAAAATTCGAAACGATAAAATTAAAAAATCGAGTTGGGTACCTAACCTACTAAATAATAATATTGGTAAATATTAATAAGTACCTAATTATACGCTAATAAATTATTATACTTTTTTTACCTACTTATCTAAGTACTCTTGCAAGGAATAGAAGCTGTTTCTAATTAAGTATTTTTTAAACTGGGTTTTAAATCTTAAGAGGTTATTTATGTTTTTAATATCTGGAGGGATTTGGTTAAATATTTTGACAGACATTGCATACGGAGCTGTGTGAATTAGTTGAAGTTTTGAGAAAGGAAGGTCTAATTTACTTTTTTGTCGTAAGTTTTGGGGGCGGGTGTAAATTTTAAAAAGGTCTATATGTTTTTTGACAAATGTTCCTACTTCTAGAATATATAAGTTATGAATTGTTAAAATGTTTTTCTCTATAAAGTATGGTTTGCAGCTTTCCATGAGATCTAGATTATAAATAATTCGTAGGCATCTTTTTTGCAAAACAAAAAGCTTGTGAACATCCGAACTATTTCCCCAAAGGATAATTCCATATTGGAGCCAAGAGTGTGCATACGCATAGTATGCACTGGTTGCTGTTTTTTCGTCTGTCAATTTTTTGAGTTCGTACAGGGCATATGTAAATCTTGAGAGTTTAGATGCTATTTTATTGATGTGTGTTTTCCAATTTATATTAGAGTCTATTTCTATTCCTAAAAGGGGATAAGTGTTTACGGTTTCTAGTGGCGTGTTTTGGAATGAATAGTTTATATTTAATGGTTTTCTCTGGTATGGATAGAACTGCATTAGTTTAGTTTTTTTGAAGTTTAGTTGGAGGTTGTGTTCGTCGAGCCAATTTTTTATGTCTATCAAAGTAGTGTCCAATATTTTATTTAAGTCTGATGCTGATTTTGTAGGGATGACGACTGATATATCATCTGCAAAAAGAGTGCATGAGCTTATGATATTTTTAGGCAAATCATTTATATATATGAGGAATAATATACAGCCTAGAACGCTGCCCTGGGGAATAGAATTTGTGATGTCGATTTTCTTTGATTTTACTTTCGTTATATGTCCTGTAACGCTATTGAAGTGTTCTATTTCAACGTATTGGCTCCTGTTTTTGAGATATGATTTAAACCATTCATGGACTAAGCCTCTGACACCTATTCCGTGAAGTTTCTTAAGTAGTATTTCATATGTCACTCTATCATAAGCTTTGCTCATATCCAATAGTATACCAATAGCGTGTTGTTTATTGTTTATTATATTCAATATATCATGCATGTATTTATATACAGCTAGGGAAGTGGATCGATTTTTTCTAAATCCATTTTGACTGTCATTGAATATTTGGAATTTTTCGCAGTACGAGTATAAACGGCTTGACATCGAGCTTTCATATAATTTCGAAAAAGTAGGTAGCAATATAATAGAAGCTAACTCGCCGTGCCTCAGTTCATCCGTGACCACGGGCGCTGCAATGCGTCCGAAACGTCGGAAAAAAGAAATAATAACAATAGGTACGTGATAAATACCCGGTTTAAAAATAATAATTATGTCACTCTAACTATGCTCTCTATCGGGAAAGAATGAATGACTGAACTGTACTCTGACTCTGACAGTGACACATGGATATCAGCTGATCTAAGTGACAGAAAACTTCTTGAAAGCTTTCAATCAACTTCAATCAAGTGCTGAAAAAAACAAATCCTGGAAAAACAGACTGATCTTACAAGCTTACAAAAAATAAAAATGAAACCCTAAAACGATAGAAAAATGATAAAAAATTAGTATAAACAATGTAAAAATCTACCCGTCGTGCATTCCGAATCGCAACGAAATTATTGTTATAAGCTAGAACATTTTAGATTTCTCGTACAAGAATGGCTGGAGTTCGACCCTCGCTATGCTGGGTGAAGGTGTTGCGGCGGACGGCACGGCTGGCGAGCGTGGTGCCGCGGCGTCCGCGTCTCTCCGGATCCGGGGGTGACGGCGAGTCGCGAGGCCACGGGACGTCCAGCCGGCTGCTACTCGGCGCTGGCTCTCTGGGAGTAACGTTACTTGCAGCTGACCATGTTTTCAACGGTACGGTAGTAACATTTCTGGACAGCTACCCTGTGTATGTACCGCGCCAGCTACTTGACGAGCTCGGTCTTGCCGATGCCAGCTGGACAGGAAAGAGTGGCGTGAAAATGAGGCCTATGCTCAGCAGTGGATAGATGTGGCCTGATTAGATAGATAGATAGGGGCATTTTATACTTACAATAAAAACTTACAACTACAATACAATATAAACTTTATTTATTTTCTCTCACAAAGGTCAGCACTAAGAATAGCGGGCTATACTATTTGTACAATACTTCACAAAGATGTGCTTACTTATTTAATATGTAGGTATTTGCATTGACTGAAACCTGTCTAATTTCAGAAAAGCGTTTCTTCAAAGCAGCCCAACTTGGAAACATACAAGAGTTGCGCAAGTAAGTTATTGTATCTAAATTAACTAAACTAACCAAAATGTTCTCTGTACTTTAGGAACATCTAAACTTACTTTGACTAGCTTCAATTTTGTTTGACAGATCTAATCCCATAGATTGTGGTTTTTTGGAAATGAATAAAAGAGTAATAAATAAGTTAAACATAAACAGCATGAAACTTTTGCAGGCAAATAGAAGCGTTGGTAGCACACGAAGGTCCGCGGCCGGGCGGACAAGACCCGGCGGTGGCGGAGGGCGCGCCGGACAGGCGGCACGCGCTCGGCTGGACGGCGCTCATGGCGGCCGCCGCTAACGACCAGCCCGGCGCCGTGCGCGAGCTGCTCAAGCTGGGCGCCAAGCCTGACCTGCAGGAACGGTCACTATATTATCTATATGATCATAATATTATCTTGCTTAAAGCTTATGTCCAATTATACTTTGCGCTGGTGATAACGGTCAATTTTCATTTCTAATCTAATTCTATGATGGGTATAGATATTCTGGTGTTGCAATGGTTTCGGTGACAAGCGGTCTACAGCCGCTGGAGGTGCTGCAGAAGCGAGAGGAGGAGTTCTGCGGGGGGATGAACGCGAGGGCTTCATTCCTCGGGTGGACCGCGCTGCACTACGCCGCGCTAGCTGACTCGGCGCGGACCGCCAAAGAGCTTCTCGAAGGTTCGAATGCTCGGGTGAAGTTTCCCGTTGAGGTTCGGTTCGGGCGATGTCTGATGGGTCGTGTAACGTGTTGTGTGGCAGGCGGCGCGGACCCGACGACGCGCGACCACGCGGGGCGGCGCGCGTTACACTACGCGCGGGACTCCTCCGCCACCCGCGACCTCATCCAGCAGCACACGCGGCGCTGGGAGGCGGCGGCGGAGGCGGCCGCGGCCGAGGAGCGGCGCCGCTTCCCTCTCGAGCAGCGGCTCAAGCAGTACATAGTGGGGCAGCAGGTACATCCAGCGGCACATAGTGGGTAGCGAGTACATCCCGCGCAAAGGCGCTGGGACAGACAAAAATACTACCTCGTATCAGATAACTTCACGGAGCATTAAAGCACTGTGAAATATTGACATCGAATTCAGCGTCATGTATTCGATGTCAATATTTCAGCTTTTCTGTCGTAGTATTAGTATACTACGACAGAAGCTACTGAGCGCGGCTTCGCCCACCTGGTACCAATATTTTGAATAGCCTATATGCTATTCCAGGTCACTATCTACGCCTATTCCAAGTTTCATCCAAATCGGTTTACTAGCCTAGGCGTGATTGAAACAAACATCTAAACAAACTCACAAACTTTCAGCTTTATTATATTAGTGGGATTGATATGAATGGGTACTCCAGGCGGCCATCGAGACGGTGGCGGCGGCGGTGCGGCGCAAAGAGAACGGCTGGGCGGACGAGGAGCACCCGCTCGTGTTCCTCTTCCTCGGCAGCTCCGGCATCGGCAAGACCGAGCTCGCCAAGCAGCTGGCGCGGTACATACACAAGGTAGCGGTCCACTAATGTCACTATGCTTTCATCCGTGATCCAGGACACTGCAATGCATCCGAAACGTCCGAAAATAAAACAGTGGGGACGTGATGTCACCAAATCACTAAAGTTTAATTTTACGTACCTATCCAATATTCAATAAGATTTATGAAATTGCTTTTCTAGTTCCCTTTCCGTTCTCTCTTAAATAAATTTACCATTTTCACAGTAGCCTCTGCTCTCCATGTTGCATTCTAATTAGGTATATTCTACGTGAAATGAAACATTATATGGATGCTTTAAAGAGTCCTCTCATGGTCTGTCCGGTCACAGGAGGAAGCGGGCGCGTTCATCCGGCTGGACATGTCGGAGTACCAGGAGAAGCACGAGGTGGCCAAGTTGATCGGAGCCCCCCCCGGGTACGTGGGACACGAGGAGGGGGGCCAGCTGACGCGCGCGCTGGCCCGCCGGAGGGACGCCGTGGTGCTGTTCGATGAGGTGGACAAGGCGCATCCGGACGTGCTCACTGTGCTGCTGCAGCTCTTCGATGAGGTCAATTATAATGATTAAACATTTATCGTACCGGCTCGGCAACATACTCTCGGCTAAGGATCTGTCGAAGTAGTGGTCTTTCGAAGATAGTGTTGTCGAAGTAATGTTCCGTCGAAACACACGCTTGTCGAACTTTGTCTTTTCGAATGTTAGCGACCGACGTGTCGAAATAAAGAACTGTCGAAGTTTAGAGACAAGTTTTAGACAAGTTTAGAGTACACTCTGCGAGAGTAAGGAACGTAACGTCCATCAGAATACACACACATCGTAATGTGGGCTGGGATCGCAGGGTCGGCTCACGGACGGCAAGGGCAAGCTGATCGAGTGCAAGAACGCCATCTTCGTGATGACGTCCAACCTGGCGGCCGACGAGATCGCGCAGCACGGCCTGGCGCTGCGCCGCGACCTGGACGCGCGCGCGCACAAGCGCACCACCCGCACGCTGGCGCCGCCGCTCACCGGTACACCCCCTTTATTACTATTTTTTTAACACCGTTGCTCGTAAAGCTGATGTAATTCCACCGGTTTTAGATATGTAAAGCGGGTCATAACAAACGCGTGTGTTATCAAAGCAAATAGTTATGTTATAGTCCATACAAATTCCATAACAGCATTATTTGCCATTTCAAATATGGAACTGATCGCCGCCGAGCTGGAGTCGTGCCTCCAGCTAGTGAGCAGCGCGCTGTTGCTGTTCAAAGGAGAACTAATCGCCGCGCGGCGCCAGTCAGTAGGCAGTCTGTTCAAATGGCGGGAAAGCAACAGTGTGCATTCACAGATTGAGTTTATTTAAATGTTTTTTTTTTCTGTTTCCTCGCAAATGTGTTAAAAAACGTCGTACGATATACGTGCGTATTGGTTATAACATGCTCGGCTCAATTACGCCCTCGCCTGCGGCTCGGGCTGAAATTCCGCCTCGCATGTTATAACCATCTTTACGCACTAATATCGTAATGTACTATTACTTTACAGGGAACCGGCGTGACGTGTGGAACCTAAAAATCTTGAAAATATGACATGTGTAGTGCAGGGTGTTATCCTTCTCGACGAACAGTGTAAATTATGAATTAAATTTTATTAATGTCTTTACGGGTTCGAGAAGGTGTGGTGGTTGGCGTGAGCATCCCGATGCCCCCTCGGTCATCTTTTAGGATATTGTATCGCTTCAGCTGATAGAATGCCCATCTCACCTTGGGATAGATAAAAGATCCGAATTAATATTTAACGGTTTAAAAAATATAGGTTTTAATGTATTCTAGGAGAATCGATAGCCAATGACGACGAGCATCTGGGCAGCGGCGAGGAGACGGCTGTCGAGAGCCCCGTCGAGGAGACTCTAGAAGTATCGAGGCAGTTCAAGGTAAACTTCTTTTTTTTACTGGCTGATGTTGTTGTTTTTTAATCAGAATATGTATGTAACTTCATTCTGAGAAAATTTTACGAACGTTCCACAAACAACTAACACATCCTTTATATGTGAGTCTACGACTTTGAATCTTATAGTCCCTTGTCAATAGCGCCAAACAAATATAAACCAAAAGTCGATGTGTTACGGTCCATTAATTACTTATGTCTAAGCTAAAATCTTCGTCGTTCTTTCCTACGAGTGAATAATTCAGAACGTTCAAGTGCTTAAACGTTGCACTTACAATACATACAAGATACACGCGAAGTACGTAATTTCACTTCTTGGTTTACGGCTTCTGTCGCGCGGAAACCCTTTCTTTGACTTTTGGGTAAAAACAAAGCAGCCCCCCTATGCACCAGCAGCTCCCAAAGCGAGGGATGGACAAGCCGCTGGGATCACTGTACTCATGAGGGTCACTCGCTAGTTATAGTTGTTGTTATTTATGAAATTCTTTCAGTTACTAAAATAAGGATGGTGTTTCAGGACAACGTGGTCCGTCCGATCCTGAAGCGTCACTTCGGTCGCGACGAGTTCCTCGGGCGCATCAACGAGATCGTGTACTTCCTGCCGTTCTCCCGCTCCGAGCTGCTGACGCTGGTGGCGCGCGAGCTGACCGCCTGGGCCGACAAGGCGCGCCGCCGCCACGCGCTCGAGCTGCGCTGGGAGGGCGGCGTGCTGGGCGCGCTCGCCGACGGGTACGTGCCGCTCGAACGGAATCATTTATCCGTCTCCGACGCTGACGCTCATGCTGCGTCTGCTTCCCCAGGTACGACGTGCACTACGGCGCGCGTTCCATAAAGCACGAGGTGGAGCGGCGCGTGGTGAACCAGATCGCGCTGGCGGCGGAGCGCGGCGCGCTGCCCCGCGGGGCGGCCGTGCTGCTGACGGCGCGCCACGGCCGGCTGGCGGTCGCCGTGCGCGCGCCGCCCGACCCCGACTTCAAGCCCATCGACTTCAGCGCGCTGTGACGTCATGAACCAGATCGCGCTGGCGGCGGAGCGCGGCGCGCTGCCCCGCGGGGCGGCCGTGCTGCTGACGGCGCGCCACGGCCGGCTGGCGGTCGCCGTGCGCGCGCCGCCCGACCCCGACTTCAAGCCCATCGACTTCAGCGCGCTGTGACGTCATGAACCAGATCGCGCTGGCGGCGGAGCGCGGCGCGCTGCCCCGCGGGGCGGCCGTGCTGCTGACGGCGCGCCACGGCCGGCTGGCGGTCGCCGTGCGCGCGCCGCCCGACCCCGACTTCAAGCCCATCGACTTCAGCGCGCTGTGACGTCATGAACCAGATCGCGCTGGCGGCGGAGCGCGGCGCGCTGCCCCGCGGGGCGGCCGTGCTGCTGACGGCGCGCCACGGCCGGCTGGCGGTCGCCGTGCGCGCGCCGCCCGACCCCGACTTCAAGCCCATCGACTTCAGCGCGCTGTGACGTCATGAACCAGATCGCGCTGGCGGCGGAGCGCGGCGCGCTGCCCCGCGGGGCGGCCGTGCTGCTGACGGCGCGCCACGGCCGGCTGGCGGTCGCCGTGCGCGCGCCGCCCGACCCCGACTTCAAGCCCATCGACTTCAGCGCGCTGTGAGCGTGGACCGCGCATTCCTGTTGTGAGTGACCGCTTACGTTTCGCATCGCGAAAACAACGTCGGAGCGACGGCTCCGCTCGTGCCCGGCTCTACTTCCGCGAGAAATTAACTATCCCCCGAAAGCATTACGCTGTTGCAGCGAAACCGAATACGATAACTGCCGAAAATAAACCTGCCGCCGGATCTCGTCATCGTAACGAGCTATCGCTCGCTGACTATACATCCTTAGGTGTAAAAAAAATATTTAATGCTTCCTCGATAATTTAATTAATTCAATTTTGTAATAGTAAAATAGTGTTCAGAGTAGTTCAATTTATATCTCAGAAGAGAAATAAGTATATTATTATTATGGTTTAATTAATAGTGACCTAAATAGTAGCGCTGTGAGATAATATTAACTATTCTGTCTGTGATTACCTAGTTATCTAGTAAATATTGTAGCACGATATCTTCTTTCATTTTATAATTAGTACGGATCCTTGGTTTATTTACTAAGTCGGTCATTTTATCGACAAATAAAACAATGAATAGATAGTGCTTAATTTATTTATCTTCGCACCGTTATATACAAATATAATGTATAAATAAATAACAACTCTTTACAAAATATAATCGATTAGTGCCGCTGCCCGCCGCTAGGGCGCGCGCGGCTCAACTAAACTCGTGAAGGCCTCTGGTACACTAGACACTCGCATATCCAGTACAGTGATCATTAATCATCATAAACAATACACAATGCAGTACAATACAATACATATTACAAAGAAGGACGATATGTGTGGTGTGGGCCTCTGATGCAACACGCACCGACGCGCCATCTGAAGCCAGGAGCAGGCAACGCGTGCTGACTCGCGACACTCTTCAGATATATTTTCTATGGAACACGTGACAGTGAGTCTCTGGAGAAACCTCTGCTGATGCTCCATACAAACGATATCCTCAGAGTGTTGCGATCGCGCGTGGCGCCCGGCGGCCTACATACAATAACGGACACGGCTGCGGCCCTTGGAAACAAATTGTGTTGTAAACTGGTCTCGAATCGTATAAGTACCGTGCGAGTCAGCGCAACGCAATCAATACACAAATGTAAACGTCTACACGATTGCAATATTATGTAAGGATAACCTTTAGTTACTTAACAATTTGGTGTAGGTAGATGATCATTTTTAATTTTGTAAATATCTATCGTAAAGTTTAATGGAAATGGTCGTCTAATTTCTAATCTGAGAAAATGGTCTTTGAAATTGAACTATGGTTTAAATATAAAGTGCCCTATAATAAAACGAAGACTAAAAATTGTCCTGTTTTATCCCAAGTTAACCTCTTAGAGATTATAAATAGATCCAGAATGAGGATATCAAAAAGAAGTTTAGCATTTAGTGCTTACTTTGGGTCATGTTGGTCCATGGTTTTGCGCTAAGCTATTTTTTGTTTTGTGATATTGGTTTAGTCTCTGGTTTTCAGCGAGCTAACCTGTAGTTCTGAACTTCGTTTTATTATCAGGCAGAAAATGTTTAACTAGCTTGACTGTACGGGCCTCTGCTTAACGCGTGCTATGGTGTAGGTACCTGCTACAAAGTAATGCGTAGTATAAATAATGCACTTAGATCTATTCATGACTAGATTCTTATGGCATCTTCTACTAGGCATCACAACTGTCTCGACGAAGCAGTTGTAGTGAATACAAAAATATTAGGTTAGCATAAATCTGTCTTCATAGAGTAAAATTAGAAATTGTCGATGTTATTTTGAATGCATGCAAAAAATAAAATCAGGGCTCTAAACCCGACTGCGAGAGGAAGCATAATATTTATCACAACTACATTCGTTGAATAGTACCTAACTATCACGGCTTACACAGAACAATCTAGAGTTGTTACAACACAAACACTTCCAACAAACTAACTTATTTTAAAAGAAAACGATAAAATCGATCCTAGTTGAGTTGATCCTAGATTGACTAGCAATCTTGCGCAGTCGGGTTTCAGTTTGAAAAGTAAATAGGTAATTACTTCACTTATTTTTAGTAAACGACAATGATATCGATCTTGCTTCGATTATATCGGTAGGTATCGGTAGGTAAGTAGGTATATGCATTTCATAAAATCCCTGTTTCACATTGTTCGAACTTACGTAGCTATGTGACTGTGCGCCGGTCGAGTAACTTATGGAAAACATTCTGGAACACATTATTTTATTACTTACGAACTAGGTACTTATAAAGTGAAAAAAATGTCATGACCAACGAACATATACCTACCTAGTGAAGCTTCTTGTGAGGTCTTGCCTCCCTCGCTCGTGCCTGCCCGTGACGTTAATTCAGTTTGGAGTTGTTGTGAGGTAAAAATAAAATATGGTCTCAGAATTCTTCTAATGTGGAAAAATATACCTGCCTACCGGCGAGTAGGACTCCTACTTAAAACACAACATGGCTCCTACTGTAGGAGCCTTGTGTTTAAAAATCCACTTACTTCAAGAAAATTAATTCGTAAAAAATTCAGTAAAATGTTCGTTTATCAAAACATTTTGTCCCACAATAACTTTGCTTAATATTCTATTGGTTATTCATATATTTATATCTAACGGCCATATAAAATATCTTACGAGTAACAAATATGCTATCTACTTAAAAATTTCGATTGTATCTACTTATCTAATTGGTGTTCGATAAAATATGTCTTCGTTATGTATGTAATACCTATAGGAAGAGCTACACGCTAGATA
Source organism: Epirrhoe alternata (assembly GCA_963565295.1). Taxonomy (NCBI): domain Eukaryota; kingdom Metazoa; phylum Arthropoda; class Insecta; order Lepidoptera; family Geometridae; genus Epirrhoe; species Epirrhoe alternata. Next base: position 217,027 of record OY751381.1, on the reverse strand, counting down.
TATCCATTTGATTTGGTGTATAGTATTAAATATGTTTTATGTATACATTTAGATATAGAAATTTAGTAACTATAGAGGCGACAAGTGCAGACGACTGGAGCCTGTCAGTCCGCTCCAGGCTGCCGGCGTCTGTGATCAACTACGATGTGTACGTACTGGTACAGTTAGCCTAAATAAATGCTACATTTTCATGTCTATCATACTTATTCATCTCAAAGCAATAATGCAATTTATCGTAGACTCGCTGTACCCTTAAACAGTGTTGAAAGCTCGGCGTGCGGTGATCGTCTGCCACCCAGCAACTTGTCACAATCACAACATGCTTACAATAATGTCTTATTCTATGAGATACATCAAACACCAAAACTAGAAACCTTGGAGGGACAGTAACAGTTACCTACTAAGATCCGTCTGTTCCTTAAGAACTTCGGAATTGACTCTGTGTTCAAGATAGGTCTTTATCTTGAGTTTAATAATGTTTTAAATTATATGGTAGGCAACAAAAAGTAACACTACCTTCTTTGCCTGCGTTCGTTCTGTTTTTTACGCTTAGTCATAAATACTTCATTTTGTGCGTAGACATTTTGTGCTCACAATTATGGCTCCGATAAACTAAGTAGGTATAGGAAGAAATAAGCACAATAGGTAGTCGGTCTGATAACACCCAACTTACAAACGAGCGAAACGTCTCCAAGGTTTCACATTTTGAAAGCGCAGCTTCGATCGAACCATCGACCGAAGATCCTTCTCCAACCGGATCCCGCAGGTCGATAGATGCAGTCGGAGGTTCCGGACGTTAGAGCCAGCCGGCGGAGTGGTGCGGCGCGTGTCCGTGCAGCGGCGTGACGCCGGCCAGCCGCGCGAGCGCCGCGCACCGCCCGCATGCTGCGCCTTCGTACCCGCACTGTCCGCACGTCTCCTGCTGGGACACACACGCACGCTCACATCTGTCGCTCGGGAGGTCGCGGGACCGACAGCTCTCGTCGCAAGCTACCTTGTGCGCGTCGTCGTCGAGGCTGGCCAACAGCGGCTCCCGGCTGCCGCCGCGCGCCGCCACGCTCTCCGCGGTCGTGGAGGGGGATAGCGGGGGGGCGGGGGCGGGGCGGGCCGCGGGCGGGGGGGGAGGCGGCACGCGCGCCGGCACCGAGCTCGCGCGCTGCAGGGCCTGCGGAGATAGGTTACCCCATGATGAGATCTTATAAGTATGGATGCTCGCTTGTCGAGTTTCGGATGTGATCACGGAAACATAATGATCACCTCGCCGCGCGCGTCCGCCTCGGCTCGCCTCGAGTCGGAGAACTTCTTCCTCTTCCGCTTGAGCGCGGCGAGAGCGGAGAGCGGGCCGCCGCGCACGCTGCTGCGCACGCTGCCGCGGCCGTCGCGACCGTCGCGGGCGTCTCGAGTGTCGCGGGTGTTGCGCGACCCGCGAGAGTCTCGCGAGTCGCGCGTGCTGGCCCGCTCCGGGCTGCGTTGCGAGTCGCTGCCCGACTCGGAACGCTCGCTGCCACTGCAATCGACAAAGATAAGCCTGAAGTGAAGGGCTAGCGAGATAACGTTTCGGTAGTCCACAGTCCATAGGACGTTGTCACCCCAACTATGCAAATAAAGAAGAAAGTGACGTGGTCACCTGGGCGACTGCCTGGCGTGGTCGCAGACGGAGTCCTCGGAGCGCGAGCGGCCGATGAAGCGCGACATGCGCGCCGCCCGCGCCGCCTCGATGATGGTCCCCCAGCGCCGCTTGTGCGAGGACGGCTTGCGGCGCGAGCCCGAGCCCGGCGGCGCCACGCCCGCGCCTCCTGACAGGACAGAACACACCGCCATCGACTCGGTTATATTCAGACCAACAAATGATTCAAATGCCTCAGTACAGAGACATGTTATCAGAGACGACGTAAAGATAGAGGTGTACCGTCCGAGAGCGAGGACTGGCTGGTCCGCAGGCGGCCGGCCAGCAGCGCGGAGAGCGAGGCGTGGTGCGCGGCATGCGAGCCGTGCTCGTGATGCAGCGACGCGAAGAACTCGTCCACCGGCGCCAGCTGGCCGCCCGGCGCGATGTTGAACCCCTTCATCAGCCGCCTCTCCTTCTGGCGGTTCTTCTTGCCGCCGCCGCCGCCTGCCGACACACTCCGCTATGGATCCGATCGTGCATTATCGTGCTCGCGCCTCGCATCGGGTGTGATGCGCGATGCTCGCGACCGACGACGGGTCTTTGGAGAATGCAGGAGCATCGCGGTTAGTGATAATGATAACCGATCAGTAACGTGTCGTAGGAAACGCATGCTTGCCGACACGAGGGAATGTGAAGGAAGGATGTTTAAGAACGGATAACCCGCGTTAGTGCACACACCGGGGGCACCTGCGTTGGCGGTGGAGGTGTTCATGCCGCTGTTGCGCAGGATCTCGACGAGCTCGCAGCGGAAGGCGCTGACGTCCTGTTTGATCTCGTTGACGTCGTCCTCGGTGACGCCGCCGCACTCGGCGCGCCGCTGCTGCACCGTCACGTAGCGCCGCACCAGGTTGCGCATTATGGCCTGCAACACGCCTCGACTCAGTATCCTGGCGCAGCTCACTTCGCGATCTAGACTAGGACTCCGCTGTTACCTGATAACGGAAGTCGCGCTCGTTGGCCTGCTTTGCCTTTCTCTGTCGAGTGAAAAAGAAGACTAATTAGATAAGTACTTAATTATATTGTAATTTCAAAAGCTACCGACTAGAACCGCTAAGATGCCGGCGGTACCCGGATGGTGCGCATGTGTTCCCGCTTGGCGCGCGCGTGCCCGCAGAGCCGCCGCTGCAGCCAGCGCCAGGCGTACAGGATGCTCTTGGGCGACGGCAGCACGTTGAAGGGAGGCGGCGCCGTGCCGCCCTCCTCGAAGTAGCTGATCCACAGCTTGCTGCGCGCGAACTTCCACTCGACGTCCGCGCGCTCCTGCAACACCGACGTCACGCAACATTAGGTATTATCTCAACTTTCACCGGAATTATTATAATTGAAATGCAATTTTCTGGACTGAATCCCACCCCCCGGTTAGGATGGAATTAGGAAGCGCAACCCCTCAGCAACGGTTAATCGTTTTTTAAAGTTGTGAGAAACATGAATTGAGGTCATTGGCGGTCACTCGCACTTAACTAGGGCATTGGGGCAAGAGTGTTCGTGGATGCCAATAAAAACACTTTATAAATCAAACTCGCGACAGATAGATGGCCAGCGTTTTTAGAGCTCTAAACCATTAACGCCATTTGCTTTTGAAACGTTTTACTTATACGTCTCGTTATAATATTTGAAATACTACGTTAAAACGTAAAATATCGGTTGTTACTTGTTAGAACATAATGTAAAACACCAGGTTTTGCAATTACATACAAAAGGAAGCATAATGGCTCTTCATCTGAGAGGATACACAAATACACAGATTGTAGTCTCACGGGGTCCAGTGACTATGAGGGTTTTGGCAGAATACCAGCGCCTTACCACTTCTCAGTGGGACGGCAGAATGCTGAGTCGAGGCCTTTTTGCTGCTGTGTGACACACAATCACAACTTTTAACTTTTTATTATGCTTCTTTTTATTTTGAATCTTTTTATCCTAGTGATTGTATTGTGTGCCAAAGTGGTAAATAAATGTCAGTCTATGTCTATGTCTATGATACCTACCGATGTTCACCTGCTGCATTTATGGATACTTACCTAGTTTTGTGAGCTATTTGTGCACGAACAAAATATTGATGGGTTTCATTTATAGTGCAGTGCAGGTAGTGAGAGATCGCCAAAGATAACATTTATTTTTGGCATTGGTACAATTTTGGGTCAAATATGAACATAAAATGACACTTAGGCTGAGCGCAGACTTGAGTCATGACAGTTTTGAGACAGACTTTCCTCACATAGACAAGTCTGCCTTAAAACGAAAACAAAACTGTTTTGTCTACGACACGTCGCACACCTAAAACGAAACTGTTTTGTCTATTACGACATCGCGCACCGTCTGTGTCAATTCTTTTTCAGTATCAAAATGGACTTCATCGATACTGTTGTATTAAGCGTCCTAGTTACGCGTTCCCTTGCAAAACGACGCAGACGTAAATATTGGGTGCATCCCATTTATAGTGAAAGACTGATAAAAGGAAAATTTTATACACTGTTTTATAAATTAAGACAACACCCCATGAACTTTTTCAAGTATTTCCGAATGAACGTGTCAACTTTTGATAATCTTCTGAAATTGATGGAGCCTTACATTACATATCAAGATACAAGTTTTCGCAAAGCTATACCTGCTCCTGAGCGACTAGCAGTGACGTTGAGGTAAGTAAAACTAACTTACTTAAAGAAGGTAGTACGTTTAATCAATCTTACAATTCTCTCACAATAATCATTTTAATTCTTAATTAGTAACACAGATAATTACCAGTAATAAAAAAAAATCATCAGTACAAAGTTTTCAACAAAAATAGGTAGTATTAATTTGGTATAGTACCTACTTACATAGGTAAGTAATTCGTAATTAAATTTTATACGAATTACTTACCAAATAATTCACTTTTTGGGGCCTTTTATAGTAAAAAAATCAAATTTACCTATTCATAATCATCTACAAAGTTAGAGTAATAGTTTTGGGCAGAGTCGTTATTATCGCAAGAAGTACTCGGAGTTGGCTGCATCCGGTCTTCAGGTAATGCCTGTTGTATGTGAGAAGGCCCAGGCGAGACCGCTGGCGGAGGTGAATATACATGTGCTTGAGATGGTCCCTGCATTTGGTCTCTAACATGTTGTATTTGAGAAGGCCCGGGCGAGATCGCTGGCGGTGCTCCTCCCCATGGATTGGTCATCGTCTTTGGAGGTACTATTTGCTGGTTTATTATACGTATTCTTCGCAATTCAGGTTGTGGGGCACATTTTTCTTTAAATATATTTAAAATTTGCATTTTTGCATCTATTTTATCATAAGCACTAAGTCGTTGCAACATGGGTACTAGCGACAACGCAAAGTTGTGATCTTCATCATTTGTCTTATTCTGGTCAATAAGATTTTTTCTCTCTAACACATTTAATAGAGACTGTTCAAATGAATTATTGTTAGGTGAAGGACGTGGAGGGCGCACTCGCTCGGTATTTGAAGAATCAGTCCCTTCACCATCTTCGCTATCATTACTTATGTTACTTGCAGTTTCCCTTGGATCTATGGTAGGCAATAGAAACATCAGCCGTTCAAAGTATAAATAGGTTCGTCTTTTCTTAGCGCTCTGCCCCGACTTGGTTTCTCGTTGTAATCTTAATTCTCTAGAAAAACAATTCCGTAGATTTAGCCAGCGCTTTTGTGTTTCCTTACCTGAAATGATAAAATAAAATTGTTTGTTTCAGATATTTAGCAGCACAACAAAGTTTTTATGACCTCTCACTTGAATATCTCATTGCACCGTCAACATTAAGAAGTATAATAAAGGTGACATGCGACAAGCTATGGTGTGTTTTACAGCCTTTGTACATGGCTGAAAAAACTAATGAGGATTGGATAAAAATTGCGAAACAGTTCAATATTAGAGCTGGTTTTCCTAATGTTATTGGGGCCATAGACGGAAAGCATATCAGGATAGAAAAACCCAATAATGCAGGCTCGGAAGACTTTAATTATAAAAAATACTTTTCGGTGGTATTGATGGCATGGGTAGATGCTGATTACAAATTCGTATTTGTAGACATCGGTTCATATGGATCCTCATCAGATTCAACGATTTTTAAGAATTCTAATATGGGAAAACGGTTAGAACAGGGGACTTTGAACATTCCATCAGGAAATACGCTGCCAGGCGATGAAAGTGGTCGGGTTCTGCCATATTATGTAATCGGTGATGAAGCATTTGGACTATCCAAAAACATATTGCGGCCTTACGCTAAAAGAGATTTGAACATAGTTAAGAAAGTATTTAATTACCGCCTCACAAGAGCTCGCCGATACGTCGAATGTACTTTCGGCATCTTAGCTAATAAATGGCGTATTTTACACAGACCTTTAGACGTTAACAGGGAATTTTGTGACAGCATAATCAAAGCTTGTTGTATTCTTCATAATTACGTTCGTGATCATGACGGAATAGAGTTTAAAGATACCGTTTACGATTGTCCACTGACTGATTATAACAGTAATAACTCTGCTATGTCATCTGGAAATGATATTAGACAGTATTTGTGTAGTTATTTTGTGAGCACCCAAGGTTCATTGCCGTGGCAATATGATAAAATATAGTAAATATATGCGTACATAATAATATAATTAATAAAGGCAATTACGAGTATACTTACATGAATTTGTCTTTTCTTCAGCCGTCATTTCTCCCCACCTCACAGCACCGACTAGTTGCATTGTAACCTCATCCCATTTGCTTTTTTTTAAATTGACATCAGAATATTCCTTACACATTTTATTAAAAAGTACAGGCCTCTTTTCAACCTCGTCAATTAATTTTTCTACGAGTTCTTCATCTGTAAACATGATGCGACGTGTTTACTCTCTGAACGCTCGGACGGGACTAAAAGAGAGGGGGGTACGTCACTAGACTGTTTTGTCTTTGATGTGCGCGCCCGCATACATACAAAAGGGAAGCCGACAATCGTTAGTCAGACTTGTCGCCGTGCAGTTCTTTTAGGTATTAGACAATTTTGTCTATGAGACGTTTTGTTTGAAGTTTGCGCATCTTCATAAATTTTGTAAAGCAATAGTCTGTCTTAAAACTATCGTGACTCAAGTCTGCGCTCAGCCTTAAGGAAAAAAGTGTGTTACCGAGATGAGCTGATAGGAGTGGTTCATCATGGCGATGAGCAGGTTGAGCAGCACGATGACATTGATGACGGCGTACGTGCCGAACATCAGCATGCCCCAGAAGCGCGTGAAGATCTTGATGCCGTCCAGCTCGAACGAGTCCAGGTCCACCAGACCGAAAGCCGCCCAAAACAGCGTCTGCATCGTCTCGAACAAACTGCAATACACCAATTGCATCAACAATACTAAAACTTAGGCATTTAGGTTCATCTCTAGGTATTAGGTACTTAGATGATTACAGGACGTTAGTGTCTGGAAAAATCTTAGAAACGGAACAGGCTTAAACCATCCGCTCAGCATCTCCTTGTTTACGCGCCTAAGCTGCGGATTTTCTCACAATGTTTTCCTTCTCTGTTTCATCGTAAGAGGTAGGTAATTTTAACGAAACGATAACCAAGATTAATGCTCAAAAAAAACCCAGGCCCGGCGCAAACGAAATGTATCTCTAATAATATGCAAAAAATGAGTAGATAAATCCTGTTTAGGAGTACCTATCATCGAAATCGATGTCATATGGGATGAAATTGCTATTTGAATCCTCACATATGCAGGATTTCTTTACTCATTCTTGCCTATAATTTGAGCTACATTTCGTTTGCGCCGGGCTCGAGGTTTTTTTCCATAAGTAGGTACCTACATTATTGGCATTTCACAATATCCTTTGTGGTAACTTGTTTACAAATATTTCGTACCTAAGTGCCTATCTAGGCACTCATTCGCAAGGGGTCGGCAGAGACCACGGATCTCCACTCGCTATGATCCTACTAAATTCAATAACTATCAGGCCATTATAAAAGTCCAGTTATAGTACATTACGATATTAGTGCGTAAAGATGGTTATAACATGCGAGGCGGAATTTCAGCCCGAGCCGCAGGCGAGGGCGTAATTGAGCCGAGCATGTTATAACCAATACGCACGTATATCGTACGACGTTTTTTAACACATTTGCGAGGAAACAGAAAAAAAAAACATTTGAATTATACTCAATCTGTGAATGCACACTGTTGCTTTCCCGCCATTTGAACAGACTGCCTACTGCCTGGCGCCGCGCGGCGATTAGTTCTCCTTTGAACAGCAACAGCGCGCTGCTCACTAGCTGGAGGCACGACTCCAGCTCGGCGGCGATCAGTTCCATATTTGAAATGGCAAATAATGCTGTTATGGAATTTGTATGGACTATTTTTTTTTTTTTTTTTTTTTAATTAGCCTAAACTGTCCCACTGCTGGGCAAAGGCCTCCCCCGTCACCTTCCACACCTCGCGATCTTCTGCGATTTTTCGCCAATCCTTCTCAAAGCCGTCCAGGTCATCGCGCCATCGCTTTTTAGGCCTGCCCCGGAGTCGCCTGCCATCCACCGGGATCCAACCAGTCACCACTTTGGCCCACCTGTCTGGGTGCATGCGGGTGACGTGACCTGCCCACTCCCATTTTAACTTAGCAGCCTTTACGCCCACGTCAGCAATACCGGTCTTTGAACACAGCCAGGTGTTCAGGATTCGGTCGATTCTTTTCACACCTAGGATGCTGCGTTCCATTGCTCTTTGGCAAACCCCGAGTTTGGACTTTTGAGAATCGGTTAGTGACCAAGACTGGGCACCGCATGTTATAACCATCTTTACGCACTAATATCGTAATGTACTATTATATCATACTTGCTCAGTAACTAGGGATTACTATGGTGGAAAGTCTCCTTGTAAATTGGTGTTTGCAATTCAAGGCAACATTACGTCGCACTATGCTTGAATTGTAATGTTCACATTACAGTTCAAGCTATGCAAAACTCCTTGGTAAACAATCTCTTTTCTTATAAAATGGTAGGAAAAGTTTTTACTGAAAAAAAAAAACACTGAACATGGCGGCATTTAATTTCCATACATTTCAAACTATGCAAAACTCCTTGGAACTCAGAGCCGTAAAAAAAATGGAAAACTATTTACGAAAAAAAAATGGAAATGGCGGCATTTCATTTGATCTGAAAGTTTGTGAAGTTTGTTCGTAAAGTGATTTAAGTTATTTACAACAATGTCAAGCACTTCATCAGATGATGAAATTTCTATTTTTTCTCTAAATTTGCTAATTATTCTAATTAAAATTTCATTTTGCATTACCAATGTTTTATTTACCTCGCAAGAATGATATAAAGTAGAATGCTTACCTCGGTTGCAAGTAGCTATTACACCCTCGAACTATATTCACCCTCGCTCGCTGCGCTCGCTCGTGTGACTAAATATCTCGGGTGCACGCGATCCATTAGCGCCCTATGCGAGCTGCGCTCGCACTGGCGCCAAATTGGATCTTGTTCTGTAATAGCTTACTTACGTCCCTTGTGTAACAATCTACTAAATTGTATGGACTATAACATAACTATTTGCTTTGATAACACACGCGTTTGTTATGACACGCTTTACATATTTAAAACCGGTGGAATTACATCAGCTTTACGAGCAAGGGTGTTAAAATAGTACATTACGATATTAGTGCGTAAAGATGGTTATAACCAATACGCACGTATATCGTACGACGTTTTTTAACACATTTGCGAGGAAACAGAAAAAAAAACATTTAAATAAACTCAATCTGTGAATGCACACTGTTGCTTTCCCGCCATTTTAACAGCGCGCTAGCGGTGCCTACTGACTGGCGCCGCGCGGCGATTAGTTCGAAATTTGAATAGCAACAGCGCGCTGCTCACTAGCTGGAGGCACGACTCCAGCTCGGCGGCGATCAGTTCCATATTTGAAATGGCAAATAATGCTGTTATGGAATTTGTATGGACTATAACATAACAATTTGCTTTGATAACACACGCGTTTGTTATGACCCGCTTTACATATCTAAAACCGGTGGAATTACATCAGCTTTACGAGCAAGGCTGTTAAAAAAATATAACGTAAAAAAATGTGTATCGTAAAAAAAAATCTCAATACCTAGGTAGCCTAATCATAATAGCTAATACCTAAGAGTTAAACGTCCACAAAGAGCTAGTCGGTAGAGATAGTCTCGAAACGCTGCTGGTCGCTCGAAGAGCGATTAGTGATCCTGAGCCGCCGCGCCGCGCGCCGCCCCGGTCTCTTGTACGAACTTAATTAAAATGAAAACTTTATTTTGTAGGGATTCTGAGTAGAATAATTCATTCAGTAACTCAAACCAATTATGACTTATATTGTTATGAGTTTATGACCTTTCTACGTTTTTAGAGTTATTTGTTTGGATGAACATCAGGTCGGTACCTACTCATCGTGTAACGTCACGGCCTACATCAGCATAATGTAAACAGTCGTCGGCCACGCACGGCAGATTATCGGTGATCATACTCGCAGCGCATAATAAAGACATGAAAAACAGATTCCGTAGAGGCATCGGGCGTAATGAAACAAAAGATGGCACTGGGCCAAACGAGCCCTGACACAGAGCAGTAGCAGTTCCCGCGGCGCGATACAACTGGCGTATCTAGTACCTACAGCGTACCGAGTATTGTGCCGGCACGCGCCACGCGCCCCGCCCGCCGGGGGACCGGAGAAAATAAACAATTGCTTTTATTGTAATTGCAACGTTCCGCGAATACCAACAGAATACAGATTGGCCCGAGCGCGCTGAACGGCGATCAATTAATTCCTGTCGGCGGCGGGATGAGGATAATGTCGCTAGAAATTGGCCGTTTACACAGAATGTCGTTTTGATTATGAATTCACCCCTTTATCGATTTATGTAAGGGTTCTTACACGAAGTCTTACAGAGCGGGCAGTCGACTCTACCTCTTTGGATTCCATGAAAATACTTAATTATATGCAAATGAGTAGTTAGAGAATACTCAAATCGTTCTCCGGAAAGAGTGTACTTAATTAGATACACTCTTTCTATAGGTTCTTTGTGTTTTGTTTTGACGTGATAACGTCTTATAATTCGATAGAGCCGGCTGCACGCACGAAAAAATGCGGCGTTACCTCGCTCTGAGGCGTTCCATATAAGGCTTGAAGTGCAAGCGAGAGCGCGGAACGAGCGACAAAGAAGCACAAACGTTGTCACGTTCAACTATCGTCAGTAAACCGCCTTTACAGACAACCAATTTTTTTGTTAATAAGGGGAAAAAGGCACTTATAAATAAGTACTTTAATTATGGCTCCCCTTTTTGATCACAATCATTACCTATATCCTTGCAATAAATTTAATTTCAGTAGATACTTACATAAATATTTTTATGAAACGGTTGTGAAGGCCAGTTAAAAACATAGGGCATACTTAGCAAAGCGGCGCCACACGAAGCAGGCGTCGGGGTCGGGCAGCGTGCCGTTGGCCGTCAGCGGGGTGTTGCCCGTCGTGCAGCGCTTCTTCTCCATGTCCGCGTAGTACCACAGCAGCTGGTTCAGCCCTGGAACCGAACCAACGATCTCCGCTCAACTTTCTCGATCAAGGACTCGGCGAGACCTTCACGAACCACTCACCACAAGAGAAAGCGAAGATGACCAGGATATCCAGCACGAAGAACTTGAGGATATCCAGCACCATCCGGCTGAGAGAGACCTGCAGCGGGCCGAGGTGTGGGTTCACGCTGAAGATGTAGACCAGCTTGAGGCTGCTGAAGATGTTGGCGGCGGAGAACAGCCCCTCGGAGAGCAGCATGGGGTCCCAGGCGTCCCACTTCTCTCGCGGCTGGTTCCACTGCAGGCCCATGCTCATCTCGCGACGCACCTACCACAAACATGCCACTCAACGAACACGAACAAAGAGTGTCAATCCGCAGACATTCTTTACGGTTGGATAACAAGAATTAGTGACTTGGTCATGTAATATGTTAGGTTGTTCTCCTTTTCGTAACATCGAGTGTGGTGAACTGTGCTATGAAAGTGAACAGGTTCTGTGAAGCGGTATCACCTGGAAGTGCGAGACGATGCGCAGCGCGACGGTGGCGACGTACAGCGAGTTAGTGACGAAGTCGATGACGTTCCACATGTCGTGCACGTACTCTCGCAGCCCCATGTCCCACAGCTGCTTCACCTCGCTCCAGATCAGCCCTGAGCACATTTCCCCAACTTTAACGTCTTTAGCACAGTTTGCCGCTCTGGGCAGAACTCGGCCTATCCGAGACCAGTAATAACACGGGGTTAGTCATGAATTGAAATAAATGTTTTAAACTATCGGTATTTTCACTAGCTGTCCGTCGCGGTGTTACCCGCGGTCCCTCGGGAAAACATCACTTTCCCGGGATAAAATATAGCCGATGTTCATCAGGGATAATGTAGGATTTTAGTGGTGAAAGAATTTTTCAAATCGGTCCAGTAGTTTCGGAGCCTATTCAATGCAAACAAACAAACAAACAAATCTTTCCTCTTTATAATATTAGTGTAGCTAAGGGACTTAATCGCGTAGGTATAACTTATTTATTTACCTACCTTGTGCCTCGACGTTTCAATGACAATACAGCCACCGTGGTCTCGAGAAGACGCGATTAAGACCCTTATAAAAATATTAATATGAAAAAATGTTGACAAAACTTGAAAACACTGTGAATTTGTGCGTTTCCATATTTCATTGACGTTCTAACGGGTTTGGTTAAACGTGAAATAATGATGATGATCACACGAAATATCCTAACTAACCTAGCCTACTACTATCGAAATAACAATTATTAGGTACTAGCTGACCCGCGCAACTTCGTCTGCGCATTATTAGGAACAAAGTGGAGGAGTTTTGAGTGAATCGAGAGTACAAAATATAAAACTCCGTCGCATGATATAATATTTTTTTTTATATATGTTTCTCTCAAGAATTATTTAATAGTTATAGGTAGGAAAAATCTTACCCAGCTCTTGCAATGCTAAGAACAAAACGAATACGGTAATTGGTACAGAATCGCTGAAGCGAGCGCAGCGTATTTTTTTATAGCAAAAACTGTGTGGTTTTAAATTTCGAAATAAAATTATTAACTAATATTGCGTTATGTTTCTCTCAAGAATCCCATAATAGATAGAGGTAGGGAAAATCTTACCCAGATCTTGCAATGTTAAGAACAACACGATAGCGGCAACTGGGGGCCTAGACAATGTAACAATCGAATGTCGACTTCGATAGTAGCTAAGTCCAAAAATCGTGTCAGATTTGCCGAAGCGAGCGGCAATACCTACCCGCGACTTCGTCAGCAATATAAAATGGGTATCGAAAACTCTAAGCAAAAATCTCCATTAACTTTTCGGAACTCAAAATGATCGATCTCCGCTGTGCCTCCGCTATAGTAGAAACGCCACCTAGGAGAAAAAGTATAAAGTAGATATGACCTCAGCGATGTAGATGGCGTTCTAACTATAAGGAAAAATATTTTAATATCAAAAAATCATAACTTCGGAGTTCGGATATATTGATGGGTGGGAACACACATGTTACATGTTTATCATTAATTTTAAAATAATTTATTGTGCAAAAAAAAAAAAAAAAAACGAAAAAAATTTAGAGTGCAAAAAGTGGCTCCGGCCGGCGGTCACCCATCCTTATTATGACCGCGCCCAGGGTTGCTTAACTTTTTTCCCCATACAAACTTCCAACCCTTATTTTCACGCCCCCTTATGGTAATTGACAAAAAAAAGTAGCCTATGTTATTGTTAATGATTTGATTTGATTTGATTTGATTATGTCCATCCCTGGGGTATACTCTTTATCCATGCCAAATTTCAGCTTAATCGGTTCAGCGGTTTGGGCGTGAAAAGGTAACAAACAGACAGACAGACAGACAAACAGACAGAGAGACAGACAGACAGACAGAGTTACTTTCACATTTATAATATTAAGTATGGATTATTAAACCGCAGTGAGTGAGTGTAAGCATGAGTATTAGTCGGCTGGAGGTTGTACTGACCGCTGACCCAGGCCAGGATGAGCCACTCCACGAGACTGGGCGGCGAGCCGCGGCGTGAGAGCGGCTCCGAGTGCGGCGCGCCCCACAGTAGCCCGCCCGCCGCCGTCTCGATGCGCTGCGACGCCAAGATCAGCAGGACTGCAACCATTGACAATGCGAAGCGTACTCGCTACGCCGTAGCACCGCATGCTACGCCGTAGCGACTTACTGACGTAAGCGGGTGACAATACACAGCGACAAAAAGACACAAGTTTATGTACTGGGTTATTAGATAAGGTATAAATTATAGCAAACAGTGAGACTTCGGGTTCTTTGTGAGGCTGTATTGGAATCGTATTTTATTTTACTTGGAGCAGTAAATAAGCCATAATCCGCGGTTCGCCGCAGCACAGTCGTCAAGAAAGTTATAGCTTGCTCTGAATTGCAGAAAATACGATTACTTTGCGAAAACAGGCTCAATGAAGTCATAACTAAACAAATGGTCCCTATAGACTCGTACAAATATAACTGCTGCCTTAACTATAACTATACCTTTGTCTAAGAAAACCAGAAAACCCGGGAAACTTAGCTTGCTGCTATTCGAGTGTTGTAATAAAAGTTGTATCCGGCTGCTTGCGAGGCACGACGAGGGTTCTCCATCGCAACTATCCTGAGAGCAGCGCGTGGCTCGCAGGCAGTCGGCAGACGGCGAGGGGGTTATACTGACATAGGAACATGAAGTAGCTGGCAGAGTGGCACAGGAACTTGATGAAGGGCTTGCGCAGCGTGCGGCCGGCGGCGCTGTGCGGCGCGCACACGTAGGCCGCCGCGTACAGCGGGAACATGGCGCCGATGCGCACCATCTCCGCCGCCTGCAGCAGCATGTTCTTGCGCCGGAAGCCCGGCACCGACTCGTACCAGATGGACGCCAGCAGCTGCTGCACGTTCGGGTGCGCCACGAACTGCACACACATCGCACGGTCTCAGAGGGCGGCAGCGGGAAGGAAGGGGGGGGGGTGACGACAGGCAGACGCTCACCTTCTTCTGGCGCAGCTTTATGGCGAGCTTGAGGCGCGAGAGGCGCATGCGCTCGGGCGCGCCGGGCTCCGGCGGCGGGGCCTGCGGCGCCCCCGTCTCGTGGTTGAGCAGCACCTGCAGCTCGTGGCTGGTGCGCGTGTGGTCGAGCAGCGCGGTCGCGAACTCCTGGCACTGCGCGCGCAGCTCCTGGTACTCCGTCTTGAACTCGTGCTCGAGCGCGGAGAGGCGGCGCAGCTCCCAGCTGAGCTCGAACGCCGTCAGGATGGGGTCCTTGGAGGAGAGCGCGATGAGCGAGGGCGAGGCGAGCGCGCGGTACGCGTTGATGCGCGACCGCGAGTGACGCAGCGAGTCCTCGCGCCGCGAGCGCACGCACTCGTCGCAGCCGCAGCGCACGTCGTGCGGCACCGGCAGCGACGCGCCGCGGTCCAGCAGCAGCTTGATGATCTCGTACGAGTCGCGGTGCGCCGCCAGGATCAGCGGCGAGATGTCCGCCGTGAACGTCGCCGTCTCCGGCGGCAGCGCCTCCCAGCTCTACACAACGCAACGCACATCCTTTACCTACACGTAGCACGTCATGAGGAAAGTTCGTTAGGAGTGAAATGCTTTCTCGGCGATGGTTGGCAAAATACCTATTTTTTTAATGTTCTTTACTTATCTAAAACCCTGCAAGCAAGAAGAGCGAGGAGCAGGCTATAGGTACTCACGTTGGGCTCGCCGGGCTTGCGCGTGCGCTCCTCGTGGTCGAGCAGCGCCTCCACGGCCTCCACGAACTCCTCGGAGATGGCATGCAGCAGCGCGTCGCGCGTCTCCACGCCGAACTCCAGCAGCAGCTCCACCATCTCCAGGTTCTCGTTGTCGATGGCCATCAACAGCGCGGAGCGGCCCAGCGGGTCCACACAGTCCACGTTGATATGCGCGGAGTCGCGTGCGCGCGCCAGCACGCGACGCGTGCCCGCCACGTCGCCGCGCTCCACCCCCAACAGGAACTTCTTCTCCTCCAGCGACAGCACGGCCATCTCCTGGTGCGGGCGCACCACGTTCTCCTCCTCCGTCATGCCGTGGATGCTGTGCCGCTGCGGAGCACACGCTCGCGTCACGCGCCCGACTCGCCCGACTCGCCCGACTCGCCCGACCCGCCGTCCGACTGGACGACTCGGTCGGGGACATTGTGAACGCTCTATGACGTAAGTCGCGTAGCGATAGAGAAATAAATAATTTCATTGATCCCGCCCTGGGAATTCTGCTAGTATACGGCTAATGAAATGGGCTGGCTATTGCTCGTGATGGGTAGGTAGGTAAGCCTGCTTTTATTACCCGACTGTTAAAGGAAGGGTTATTATATTAATATGTGGTCATGCCATGAATTCCTATTTATAAGTAGATGCTTACCTACTCGTATTAAGTACAAAAACCAATTGTCAGGTTAGCTTCTCTGTGTAAGCGAAAGAGAAACAATTAATTTGCACTTTGCCATACCTACCTAGACCCATTGAGTTATAATGTACTTTATAACGTACTACATTATAACTCAATGCCTACGCAATCGGGGAGGGACCCGTGCTATCAATATTTTACCCACGTAGATGACCTGCTGACCATGTTTCTTCCCAAAATACATGAATATGTAGTTGTAATCAAATCACTATGGTGGTTTCATCGCATAGTAATAAAAAAAACGTAAACAGGGTCTCGACTGTATCCCCAAGGCGCGGTAGACATTCTCTCAGATCTTATAAATTCCAGATTCTTTGAATATGTCTAAGGGGGTCAGAGGCATGTACAAATACATAGGTACCTATTTGAACACATGCCCACATCTTGCAGAAGTTAGTAATAAAAAGCAAAAACCTAATAAAAAGATTTGGAAAATAACAAGCGTTGGTGAGTATGGTAGGTAGGTACAAAATTCCTGCTGCTTTAACAATGAGTCACAACAAAGCTAACGGCTGGCGCCTACAAGTAACGATCACTCAACTATCGTTTGATAGAAACGATAAAAACTGATGTAGGTCACACGTCGATGGGGAAATGTCGTAGCCTGAGTGTCGAGTGTCGGCGGTTCGACGTGTCTGCTAGTCCGCCGCTGACTGCTGACAGCCGCCACCGCCGCTCATTATGCAAATGGGGCGCGGAGGCGACTCGGCCAGCATTCGAACCTTCCGTTCACAGCAAGTTACAAAACATCAATGTATTCACTATACACTTGTAGCTAGGTAGGTAGGTTGGTACCTTCTTATACAAAATTACCTGGGAGGGCCTGAAGCATGTTATTTAGCGGTGTACATTCGGTCCTAGTTACTTTACCTATGTAAGTACCTACTTTGGTTTAATATTTTGAGAATAACTAGGTTACTGAGAAAGAGAGAACCTACCAAAATATTAAAAGTTATTGAAACAGTCTCTAATAGGTAATCGTGATTTTGAAGTTCCGAGGTAGGTATCCTCATAGATCCCGTTTTTGTTGACATCAAAGACTGTGGTTGGTGTGGTGAAAGGTGGACTCCTCTGTCGATGTTTAGACTTGGTTAGAGTGTGCTCAGTCAGAGCGGCGGCACGCCAGACTTGTGTTTACAATGTTTACATGAGTTCAGCTCTAATTCCGACCACTGACAACACGCTCCGTCTCCCGTGCCGCCCGCGCCGTGCCGTGGACATCACCTACTCGCTTGAACCGATGGATCTTTTATTGCCATGTCTATTGAATGATTCGAGGCTCTTTTGTCGAGAATAGGATAGTACCTACCTACTTTTATTTACATTGCATGCATGGTAATGTAGCTAGGTAGGAGGCCTAAAAACTCCGTCACCAGAATTGGCCACTAACTTGGGTAGGTAGATGGGTACCTACTTATACTTAACATGTCCCAAATTCATTGACCTTCGATCAACTATCTTCAGTTGATCGAAGGTCAATGAACATCTCACAAGAATAGCTCTTATCATCATCATTGGCCTCTTTATCCATTACAGATGATTTAGTCAGCCGTGTTGGCCGAATGGGGTTGTACCTCGACTTTCAATCCGAAGGTCGTGGGATCGAATCCCGGCCGTGCATCAATGGATTTTGCGTTTCGTAAAATTTATATGCGCTTTAACACGAGCTCTGAACGGTGAAGGAAAACATCGTGAGGAAACCAGTTAGTATTCTTATAGGCGGCGATGGGCTTGCAACCTGTCACGTATGGAATACTAACTTCTGCAAGATGTGGGCATGTATCAAATATGTATTTGTACATGCCTCTGACTACCCCCTTAGACATATTCAAAAGGATCTGGAATATAAAGATCTGAGAGAATGTCTACCGCGCCTTGGGGATACAGTCGTGACCCTGTTTTAATCAGAATAGCTCTAGGTACCTAGGTAGGTTACCTGCAACAATTTGCGAAAACGAAGCACATAAAAGGCACAAAAGCGGTTAACGAATTTATTAGATTAGCACATTCCCTCGGAAGTGTTTGCGAAGAGCGGATCGAGTCGCAAATTGAATCAGCGCCGAGGCCGGATCCGAGCGGGGCCAGCTCAGCCATCTCATCGGCTAGCGAGTAGGTAATTTGTGTTTCCGCCACACCACAGGGTGACATGTAGAATTGCCCGCCCAATGTTGTGTAATGCACCGAGCGCGAGTAATGGCAAGATAGGTACCTACCTACCTATTCAGGTGTTCAGATGCGGAACGCAGCATACCTTGACCTTATTGTCGAGCGGGCGCGGCTCGGAGGCCAGCAGCGCGCCCAGCTCCACGCGGCAGGTGGAGGGGCGGCGGCCCTCGCGCTCGCCGCCGCTGGAGCCGCCGCCGCTGCCGCCGGACATCTCGGAGCCGCCGCTCTCTGCGCACACACACACACACGTCAGGCCGGCGGCCGATTCACCGCCTCGCAATGCGGACGCGATATATTTAGCGAGGGCGGGCGCGCCCAGGGCGGGCGTGCGGTTCCGGATGATGTAAACACTCACCGGCGCCGTCGCCGCTCGCGCCATCCCGCGTCCGCTCCGTGAACTGAAACGCAAGAACAGGGCGCATGAGCGAGGGCGGGGGTGGCGGGCCGGGACGGGGGCGACGCGGGCGCACCTGCACGCGGCGGACGCGGCGCGCGGCGATCTGCCGCGAGTGCCGGCGCAGCGCCTCCAGCGCGCCGCCGCCGGAGCCGCTCAGCAGCCCACCACCGCCGCCGACGCCAGCGCGCGCATAGCCCGCGGCAGCCTCCACAGCTCTCCCGGCGTCTCTGGATCTGTATTCCAGTTCTGGAACAGAGCACGGAGTTGGAGCGTCATCGACCGTTTGTTATTGCATCGTAAAGACGGTCTGCAGTCTGCAGGCAATAGGTATAAAGATGCCGGTTGTGTCGTAAAAATGTAGACAGCTGGGTACCTACTACCTACGTGTTCATTTTTATTATTCTCCGTTAGAACAAACTTTGTTCAATGGATCTAGACATTCGTGATAACCGTTTCGATGCGCAGGCACAATTTTGTATGAAAAAGCGGTCACTGCACTGCACAAAGGGCTAACTTCACGAATACCTAGATCCGTTGAAGGAACTGCCAGGTAGGTAGGTAGGTACCTACCTAACTTGTGCGGCTCCCGAGCCAGGGCCCACGACTGGGGCTCTACATATACCTACCGTACCGTCAATAAGCATTATTCAAGGGCCGCTCGGATCACTTAGAATCCCACAAAAAACACATCGAGTAAGTACATCATAACTCAATGCAAAAACATTTCATGTAAGTACCTAGGTAAAATTGGTTACCAAGACTCTATACTTCACTGTTAAAATGTAATGAGATCTCTACTAGTAGAGCCAAGCTCCTAGCTGAGCTCCGGTTTATGCTGCGGCGCTGCGGGTCTTATCCCTGGGGGCCCGTCTTAAGCAGCTCTGAGTATATATATATACCTACATTTGAGCTCTGTCTAACACTAGGTACCTACAACGGCTCCGAGAGCTAAGACCTAACCGAGCTCAACTAGGGACATTGGCTCTACTAGTAGAGATTGCATATTAATTTGCAATGTTGAAAATAGGCCGATTGAGATGAAACTCGGTTTGTTGATCAAGTATCACCTACAATTTTAAAATATGGTGACAGCGAGCTCAGAGATCTGATGATGGAAAATGGAACTCCTTAAACAATATTTCGATTGAGTTGAAACTCAGCACACTGGTCAAGTTCTATCGACAATTTAAAAATATGTTGACAGTGAGCTGTTCTGATGATGGAGTCAGGAGTTGTTCAATTGAGTAGGTAGGTACCTATTATTAGTTCATTATTCAGTGAATTAATAGTAGGTAGGTGCTGTTTGGGCTCATTGAATCAGCTCACTCACGGTCACCCATAAAAAGCTTGTATTGTAAGTAACAGTAAGTAACAAGTATCTACTCGTATAAGTATATCTATCTATTGAAAAACATTTTTCAAAAAACTTATTTATAGATTCGATCGTATCCCAGTCGTATTTTGGTCCCGAAATTTTTAACAAATCCCGGGATTCCAATAACTAATTATCTGGGGTAAACATACACGTGAAACGTTGGACGAATTTAAAGATTAAACGAACTTACCTGTAAGTGAAGTTCTATCCTAATTGCACTAGCGTTCAGTGCGAAAAGATTAAGGACTTTAATACTAAGTAGTAATGTCTTCTAGTACATCCACTCTTGACACTAAGTTTAGAAAAACCTAACAATCAATATCATTGTCATTGTATTTTTTTTTTTTTTTATCGGAGGTAGGGTAGTCTAGTAGCTTCCTGTCGATGCTCATTTAGTTAGTAGATACAATACAGAAGAAAACAAATCCTGGACCTCATTGATGTATTACCTAATTACTGTAATGTTATAATGGGAGTGTTGCAACCACGACGGGTGGGCGGGATATATTAATCTTTTCGCACTGAACGCTAGTGCAATTAGGATAGAACTTCACTTACAGGTAAGTTCGTTTAATCTTTAATTGCACTGCGCGTTCAGTGCTCAAGATTAAGGACTTTAATACTAAGTAGACCTTGAGAGTTAGTACGGGAATAACATCAATGAGGAATTTATTCCATGCAGAGTTTCGAAATAAAAATATTTATATTTCGAACAATTTAATTATAGGTACCCATGAGGGTTTAAATACGGATATACCTTACTTATATAAATAGTCATCTAAAATTTGCTTAAATTCAGTTTCTATGGACAAGATTGACCAGAATAATAACGAAATTATCCATCATTTAATTGCGTACATACCTGATATTATTTATAATAATAATTATTAGGTATAAAAGTTTTTGAAGATACTTTGAAAAAGAATCGTAGATTATTTAAATAATGCAGACTTGGTTAATTTATTGAGAATCAAGTTAAATTATTGTACCGACTATAAGCCTGTAGGATTATTCGTCAATAATTAATGAATTAAATGTAACTTCTCCTCTTAACTAATAAATAAAAGACCCTTGATTGGAACCAGCAAAAGTGAAGAAGCAGTACAGTCCAGCCTGCATTAGGTATCTGAGTGTGCGTGTAGGACGCGTGACGCGAAGTGCAGCGTGTCGGGTGCTTAATGTGCCGTGCGCTTAAGATACCGATATCCATACCGCACTTGCTCGGCAGGCCCTTTAACAAGCTTCATAGTTTGTTATAGAATATTCTATATACCTGTGTATATACATAAATTATATATACTACTACATATTATATACTTATTCTTATATATATTTTTGTCCACAATGAAAAAACTTTTGACATAGCTATAATCTAGATTCAGCTGAGTTAAACTATGGTTCTTGGATAAAAAGGGCGAGTGTGTCACTGGTTGTTTACAATCAGGACTTAGTTTTTAACATTAATTTCGGATTTTTTAAATAAATAAAACTCAACGTACGGTTTGGACAAATAAAAATTTGCGAGTACTGATAGCAAACAACTGCGAGTACTATGTAGTAGCAGTAAGTATTGTCGTTCTGTCAAGACTTTCTTAGGAAATTCATTGTTAGAATATAGCAACGGCTAATGATCCAAGACAGGATTATAATATCAAGGCATGTAGGTACCTTAGAGAGTATACAAAATCGTATTTATTTTGATTGTTGTATTTTTGACGAAACATATTTTAATTTCATGTACTTACAAAACATAGTCATTAGGTAAGTAAGTATTCCTAAGTATTTAATAATGGGCCTGAGCACAGAGCTCTAATGATTTAAGGATAAGGATTATTGACTCGAATTTGAGGTACGTATACGTACCTAGGTACCCTATTAAAATCAATCCTTAAAATGTATCTTATGGTAGGAAACAATCATATGACTTAACAGCCAGAATAAGGCTTTCACTAAATAACCCCACTACCTTGGTACCTATGTAAATAATAACATATTGGTTTATTTGAACTGGATGAAAATGGTGTCAATATAATATTATTCAAAGATAAATTTGGGATGCTTAGTCTTGATAGTTTTACACCAGTAAACAAATTGAGGTTATTCGAGCTTAATCTGCGATTATATTTCCACAATACTTTTATAATTCATAATAGTGGCAAAAACGGAAATTAAATCACACAGATAGGACCCTGAATTTTTGTATTGCAATCGCCTCTGGAAGTCATTTAGATAAATGACTAAGTAGGTGTCCAAATCATATTTACGCAACTGGTTAATTGGGTCCTATCTCACTGAAAAATACTTGTATTAAATAACTGAACTATTTATTATAATTATGTTCAGAACCTAAGCCAACATAAATGAATACACACATCACGAATGAATAAAATACTTAAGTACATAAAATAGAAAAAACCACTCAAGGTTGTTTTTTATTAGGTACTATGGTAAGGTATTGAATACCAGCTAGTACTATCCCACCTGTTTGGGTAGGTATAATATCCCTGATACCAATCATTATATTCGTGTAGGAAGAATTCCGTAGATCTGATCAATGCATACATATACCTAAGTATAAAATGTATACGAAGGTAATGTCTAAAAGTTTCGAAAAAACATTAAAATAATGTTAGGATTTCTAATTTAAGCAGTATGTATGTACTTGTTGTCGAAGATTGACCACTGACCGCTACCCAAACCTACACATAATTACACCCCATAGTTGAGCGTCAGTAAAATTTCAACGATGCTGAGTGTTAAAATTATCCTTAAACTCTTAACAGAGGCATTGGTAGGGCAGGGTTGCCTGAAAAAGATCGCTTCTCAACGATAATGCCGCCTGTTCGGAAGCGCCTGACAGATTTCGCTCTGCAAGAGTCGCGTCTCGATCTTGCACTTAATTTTTAAGTAGGTTAAGTTTACTTCAATACAAGTCTACATGAAAAAGCTCATCTCACTGTTTTTTTATTCCGAAAATTAAACCAGCCTGAAATAGACAGAACCCGGTACACCGCCAGTTATACATTTTTATCTGTTTTAAATTTTATTAATGGTGTACAAAACAGAATTTTTATTCATTCACGTAGATACACTCGAACTGCTGCGATACAGGCTTAGCCTGCATTACTATGTTTTTATAAATAAATTGAGATTGAAATTCATTAAGCGAATACTTAAATTAAATTCCTGTAACGGTTAGTTATTTTATTATGAGTACTTGATCATCACGATCCTTGATGTTAAGATTATTAAATAAAGGTAGGTACCCTTGTTTCACCATCATTATAGTATGATGGAAAGATTTGTAAATCAAAATTTGATAAACAATATATAATTTTTTCCACCTATGGATAATACCTAGGCTTTATTCTGTGCCCTAGGTAGGTATATAAAACAGAAGAGACGATAGTTTAAATAATTTACGAGAAAACGACGCATGACGATCGGCGATGTCCTTTCCCTTATTAACATGAGAGGTAGAAAAATAATATGCCTGTCCAGGAGACATCAGTCGCCATGGCCGAAAAACGGCTAGGACGTCATCCTCATCAGAAAAACAATAGGTATAACTTCGAAGTTATTATTACCTATTATCAAGTCATGTAGGTAGCCAGGACCTACTAATTTAAGTCGTAGAACTTAAAATTATCAATTATGATGAAATACTTTTAAGGATCAGAAAAGATGCTCGTTTCTCCATATTCTCGTAAAAATAGATTTTATCTTTACCTATTTGAATACGACTGAATATCGGGTGTAGTGTTAAATACACAGGTTATAAAGAAATTTAGGTAACTTTACATCTTTCTTTTTCAAAATGAAAGTAGGCAGGTACTAGGTATGGTCTCCCGTCATAAGAAGCGCTCGTGGTGTAGCTTGCCCAGTCGTTCTTAGATCGTCGAAATCAAGCAACGCTCCGGCCGGTCAGCATTTAGATGGGTGATCGCTATTGGCACCTTCATTTCATTTATGAAATGAAATTATCGGCTGAGCGCTACCGTGCCTCGGAGAGGGTACGTTAAATTTTATTGTCGGCGACAAACTATAGGTACGATGCAGTACATACTTAGAGCATAATACTTAGTACATTGATCAAAATATGGAAGCAAATATCTAGTAGGCCTAGGTACTCATCTGGGCTCGACGAGAATAGGAGCGGAGCTCGGAGATGCGTGCGCGCGCTTCGTCCCTCACGTCTGTCGTCACATTGTGGCGCCGCTTAGGGCGGCATGCGGCAGCGGTGCGTCCCGGCGCGGCGCAGCCTCGCCTTGTCATAACCAGCCATTATTGGCCGAATTTATCTCTTGATCATGTCCTCCATTAAATATATCGAGGTTAAATTTCGAAGGTAGGGTATTTTGAAATAATTACATACCTAATTCGTTCGAAGGGAAGTAGGTATAGTCGGCTAGCAAATTTGCCACTTATGCACTGACTCAATTAGTGTAAACATGACAAGGTTTGGTCACAGTTCCCAATGAAAAAGACGCAAAACCCGTAACGTCGATGCTTCGAGACAGCCCCAATGGCAGCTCTGGTTGCATTAAAATTAAATTGTAGGTAAATACCTACTCGGAATATTCATACTGTATTCTAAATAGAATACCGGTATTGAAAGGTTAGGTTAAGACCCCAATGGTAGAAACGCCAACCTGATTCTTTGCATCACAACATGCATAAAACTGTAGGTAAATACCTGGACCACATTTTCCATACGTCAACACGTCCTTGTAGAATCTTCATCGGTACCTCTAGGTACTTACATTCTTATTTTTCTCCTCATATTAAACCCACCTTCAGGTCTCTCAATAAAATGTAGATGACTGTATCTAAAATAGGTATTAACATTTCGAAGTACGGTGTTTCAAGACACATAGGCTAATCACTCACTCGATAGTGAACATTATTATCTGTCTATTATGTGTTTCAAGACACATAGGCTAATCACTCACTCGATAGTGAACATTATTATCTGTCTAACATCATGTTTTATAATTTCATCCATCTAATGCAATAATAGGCTTTAGAGTCGCTCAAGCCAGGTTGAGGTGACGTTGGATACGTCCAGCACTTCAAGAAAATAACGCTTTTTTCACCTTCACACAATTTGCACTGCATAATATTTCCCCTAACACAATTTTGGAATGTGTTTAGGCATTCCAGCACACTGCGAAGAAAGAAACACAAGAAAGTAAAGTGTTGAGTGGTTGAGCACTAAAAAACGAATGAGCATCGACAGGAAGCTACTAGACTACCCTACCTCCGATAAAAAAAAAAAAAAAAATACAATGACAATGATATTGATTGTTAGGTTTTTCTAAACTTAGTGTCAAGAGTGGATGTACTAGAAGACATTACTACTTAGTATTAAAGTCCTTAATCTTGAGCACTGAACGCGCAGTGCAATGTTATTTCTTTGACTCGTGACAATTAAATTCAAAGTAAGAGTTTATTCTTTTAACTCTGGAGTCTGATTTACAGAAGTGCTTAGTTTGTTTATTTTAGAAGTTTGGAGAACTGGTGGTCAAGTGGAAGCACCCCATCTGTTTGAATCAAGTCATGCACTAATGAGTTTTTATATCGAAAGTTGTATGTTCACTAGGTATGCCAGCTCACTCAAACAGTGAAGCATGGATTTAGCATGGTATCTCTTTGCAGTGAAGGACAACATCGTGTGATGAAACCGTCATATGATTTTAAAAAGTTTCCAACATTTGTGTCAAGTGCGCGAAAGGAACCTCGGGCACACTTAAAGTCCTGTCACCACACTGGTTAACTCACTTCAAAAGGAGGTATTTGCCATATTTCATAGTTTTTGGTCCATACCATAGGAATTCTGATTTATTTAGTGTCGAAATATACGTTTTTTGTGGCATAAACGGCCGTATCTTTTTTTTTTGGGTTAACTTAGAAGTTTGTTTTTTTCACAGCTTAAAGGTACCGTAGACCTGGGTATACGATTTTTTCAACTCGATACCTCCACTGAAAAAAATAACAATAATAATAGTAGGTAATATAATATTTTTAAGTAAATACGCATTTCATAATACATTACATGAAGGACTATTTCTAAATCTGAGGTTTGATATTACTCGGGTAGTTCATTTTATATCTTTTTTCGAAAAGAAAGATCAAAATTTAGAATCCTAAGTGATGGTGGGCCCAACGTCACTTAAAATAAATATTATTATTTTGTGGAACAAAAATTTCAAATTTGATTAAAATAGCGTTGGGCCCACCAGCGGGCCTACTGAAACCAGTGGGCCCAACTCAGTGGGGACATCGGGAATACACCATTTCTTTTTACAGGCACAAACACCACATTAGGAATATGGTAAGTATAACCGTAGTATTTATATTTTCTTTGGGTATAACCTCGTACAAAACAGATTACCTACCTACCTACAAAGTAAAACGCCGCCATTTGAAAACATTGAGCTCGATGATAAACTCGTTAAACTAGCTACCTTGAAGATGACAGCACTTTATCTGACACACAGTTGGTTAGTCTCGGAGCTTGTTGTCTTAGCTTAGCTATATAGTATAGGTAGGTAGCGAATAGGGTTATTACGCTAGTTTACGGCCTTTTAGCGCTTTTGTCGGATTCAGGATACGAAATAAAATTGTTTAAATCATTTTATTCATGCACTATTGATGTTCTAAGATACCTTCACTACCTATACAGGTGAACCACCTAGCGTACTACGGCAAGCGACGCTCGAGGGGATAAACTATTACTACTAGGTACCTACACATTAATTAAGAATTGTTTTTGTAACTTGTGTATCTTTTTGGTGTAAAATAAAGTGATATTCTATTCTATTCTATGATAAAGTTTAAAACACAATGTTTTATAACTCAATCCGTGGTTATTTGTCTGGCTTTAAAACAGCATAATTTAACGTAGAACAAGTTTAATTAGGTAGGCTACTTAAATACATTCGTTAAAAAATATTGGATTAAGTTCACTATGCAGGGTACCTACATACACCCTGGATCATGTGGCACACAGTGAATGGCACCAAGGCGTTTGAATTTGTAACTCATAAAATATTATCAACAAAGCTAGAAATGTATGGTATTCGTGGTCCTGCCCTTAGCTGGTTCGATTCTTACCTAAATAATAGGCAACAATGTGTTGAAATAAAAGACATTAATGCGCCACAAGGAAGTGTTTTAGGACCAATTCTCTTTCTACTTTATATAAATGATCTTCCTGACATTACTAATAAGAATTGTATACTCTTTGCTGACTACATTTCTATAATTTTTAAATGAAATCGTAATTATAATATTAAGAACTATATGTACCTACTCGTAGGTATACTCGTAATATCAGATAAAAATAACACTATTGAATTTATAAATAAACTTGATTTGATTTGTTAATTAAATGGCTCGACAAAGACCAATTACATTCAGTTCGGTACCTATGCAAGCAAAATAAATTCTTTAAATATTACATATCGAAACACTAAGTTGAAAGTACAACATTTCTTGGTATAATCCTAGACAAACACCATAATTGGAAAGCTCACGTAGATAAAGTTTGCAACATCCATCGTCTCAGATTTTCAGTACTTATGGCGTATCATGGCTATGTGGCCTCAGTTCTAACCTATGGACTTATTCTATAGGGGAACTCGACTGATATACCAAGACCATTCATAGCACAGAAAAATTGTATCATAGCATTAGGCGCAATGGGTATCTTGTAAACCACTATTTAAGAAACTCGAGATCCTCACTTTGCCCAGCTTGTACATTTTGGAGGCGGCTCTGTTCGTTGCAAAAAAAAATCATCTATTTGTAAAAGCAGCTCACTTGTATCCAAGAAATACGAGAAACCGAGACAGAATTGTAATGCCAAAAATCCCCAGGACAGCAATGTATTTAAATAGTAGCCATGTTATGTGTGGAACCATTTATAATTCTATACCCCATGACGTAAGAAATTTACCCCTTCACAAATTTACAACAAAATTAAAATTATGGTTGCTAGATAAATGTTTTTACTCTATTAATGAATTAATAAAATAAATTAGGTTGTCAAAATGTAATGTTGCGTCTGTTAACGATATAATTAATTAATGGAATGCTTGCCACACACACACTATATTTTAAAATGTTAATTGCTAAAATTGTTATTGCATGCTATTAAATAATTAGGAACTTTTAAAACTAAATCTGTCTTACAGCAAAATGTGGAAAATGTCGTTGACTGCATTACCTATTATTATACTTAACATTTTTCTGTAAATGTAAGCTAAGTTAATGTAAGTAAGTCTATATTTATAATGTAGTTGTTTGTTTTCCCGAAATAAAAAATATTGTACACCAACCTAAATTGGTAACATAGAGATAACCCACCACATCGACCTTTATTATAAGATCTGTATATTCCACCTATGGTAAACAATAAATAATTGATTGATTGATGCAAACCACTTTTCAAAAAATTTAATATTCTGTCGCTTCCGTCTTTATATATCAAACAAGCAGTTGAGTTCGCCAGACAACATTCAGAGCTATTTACTAAAAAACAAGACCAACGAGTTAGAAAACTAAGGGATATATCTAACAGCAAACTGCACATTCCTAAATATAACTTGACATGCACCCAACGTCAAGCTTATTTTATGGTCATTACGATCTACAATAAACTACCGGAGGATATTAAAAGCTTTAACGGAAATCTATTCTACATTAAACTTAAAAAATGGCTGATCTCAAAATGTTTCTACTCTGTTCTCTCTGTCTGATGAATTCCTTAAAATGACTGATTAATTCCCAATTAGCCTATGTAAAATATTTGCATGCCTAAAGTTGGTAGGACATACATTGTACTGTAATATTATTACCACTAAGACCTAATTCCTAAGCACATAATTATGTTCCTGCAAATAAATTGATTTGCTTTGATTAATAGAACTACGAGTAAGTAAGTACCTATATCCTGTCCATGCAAATGGTTGCCAGGAAGAAATCGCTTTTAGCGATATGGCCGCCCATTGTACGATGTTTTTATTTTTATGTTTTCCGTGTAACATGTTCCTGTGTACAATAAAGAGTTTATCTATCTATCTATATCTAATAATATAATACTAGCGGCCCAACTCGGCTTCGCACGGGTTGATATAGGGGGATAAGGTAGGTATATTTAACAAACATTTTACAAATTATTATGATTTCTGTGTTGGGTGCCCAAAACAAATAAGTAAATAAGTAAGAGCTTGTAAATAAGTAAAGTAAACATATCTAGGTAGGTACTTAATTATTTTGAGAAATGGGAATACGGTCGATCGTTCTGCTAGGAACCCCGGAGCGCGAACTAACTTGCAATTGATTAGTTTTATTATTGTAACAATTAAAGCGGTCAGTATGGGAATGTCTGAAACTATAAGACATACGTAGATCTGTTCTATTTACGATATTATGTTCTATACAAAAATACAAAAAAAAAGGAAAACTGCATTAACACATTTAGAGAAAACTTGTACTCAGCTCGGGAATCGAAACCGGACGTTTTGAAAAATGAAACTAACACTATTTCTATCTTACACAATACACTGGAGAGCATTGAATTCGGGTCTCCGGAAACCCGGTAAAGAAACCTATAAATCTCGGAAACTAAGAATGCTAGCTTAATGAAATAAATTGTGGTGCAAGGCAGTTTCAAAGTCGTAAGATTCATAAATCTGTATGTGCAAATTTTGCACATACAAACGTCATTAAATATTTCACAGTGATGAATCATATTGAGAATCTCAACATTCTAATAAAGAAATTATGAATTCATACAAACATCAAAGACTATTTAATATAACTAGAAGGCCGTCATGATCCTTGCGAAAACAACCGAACTTCAAAGAACAAAATCAGATACTTAGGTTCAACCTACCTCGGTAGGTACCTATTTATCGTGACTGAACACATTAGTTAGGTTCAAGCTTTGTAAGAAAACTCCTTGCTAACTAGCTAATACTAGCTAATGCGCGCGGCTTCGCCCGCGTGGTACCAACATTTTGAATAGCCTATATGCTATTCCAGGTCATTATCTACGCCTATTCCAAGTTTCATCCAAATCGGTTCACTGGTTTAGGCGTGATTGTTACACAAACATACAAACATCTAAACATACTCACAAACTTTCAGATTAATTATATTATTAGGATAGGATATTAGGATTAGGATATTATGATTAGGATATTATGATTATTAGGATATTAGGATTAGGAATATTAATTCAAATTCAAAGTGTTTATTTGCATTCATGTTGTGTTTGTACATAATTGTAGGTCTTATAATTTATTGTACATGTGGTTATAACATGAGTCCTGGAAGGACATCGCAAAAAATAAAATAAAAATACTGGGTTGTTATTGTTATGCCCACTATTTTGTTATAAAGTTAGTTGAAGTTTTGAGAAAGGAAGGTCTAATTTACTTTTTTGTCGTAAGTTTTGGGGGCGGGTGTAAATTTTAAAAAGGTCTATATGTTTTTTGACAAATGTTCCTACTTCTAGAATATATAAGTTATGAATTGTTAAAATGTTTTTCTCTATAAAGTATGGTTTGCAGCTTTCCATGAGATCTAGATTATAAATAATTCGTAGGCATATTTTTTGCAAAACAAAAAGCTTGTGAACATCCGAACTATTTCCCCTATAGGTTTTAGGATATTAGGATTAGGATATTAGGATTGAGATAGATACTAATACCTACTTAGAGATAATGGCTACCCGTAGGTTAACTACCTACTAGTAGCCATTTAAGTATATTTCATGTATAAAACAGGATTTATAAAATTTTATAAAATTTCATGTATTGTTATTAAATTGCGTAAAATCCTTACTGGATTGGATATACCTGAGTAGGTGTAAGTACTTAGGTGGGTACTTAGGTTTAAACTATTTTATTTCGTATCCTGAATCTGACCAGAGCGCTACAAGGCCGAAAACTGGCGCAATGACCCTATGTAGATAGGGTAGGTAGGCACCTGTACCTGTACCTAGCCTGTAGGGGCACGTTAGGAGTCGCGCACCTCCAGTTCCGGAATCCGGTGCCGATGCACGGCCAGGCGCACCACCACACCACTGACTGACTTGCACTTTATTTCATTTTAGCACTGGAATTTTGACGCATGTCCTAGATGCTTAATTATCAATAATGAACAATAAATAAATCAAGTTGCTACTTTATACCTAGGCTCTATCACGCTCTATCAAGCTCCCAAGGAATCAGTAAGTCGGTCGGCACGTTAGTTCCCCTAGGAACGATCACCGCGCGGTATACACTAACAAAAAGCGACGGGCGACTCGCGGAGACGAGTCATCCGCCACTTCGCTGCGCGTCGCGCCTCGGTCGGCATCCGCCGCGGTCGGTACCGCGAAACCCGCACGGTCGTAAAATCTATTTCGGAAGTAGGGGTGGCAGCGGCAGCTCGGGGAGCGACCCGAGGCGACTGAACCGAGCGGCACTCGGCAGGCGGCACGTGGGGCGCCGGGCGCGGTGCAGGCGGGCGGCGAGTCGGCACCCGCGCGCGCCGCGCACTGCCGCACCCGCCGCCCGCCGCCCGCCCTCAGGCACAGCTCACTACCTTCCGATGTGCTTCCGAGAGGAGAAACTTGAGGTTTCATTCCATATGACCTCATAGATACTTCTCAACATTTTCAAGATTTCTTGAGAATGTCCATCGCGCCTTAGAGAGATGGTGATGTTCCTGTTTCTCTGTGTAAATAAAGATCACTATAGGTAGGTACTCTCTATGCTTTAGGTAGGTACAACATAATTATGGTGGTCTAGCGACCCCTGCCGCGCCGCCTGATCCTAAGGTCGTGGGTTTCAATCCGATCGTGCAATACCTACAGTCTTTCTGTCCAAAAATCCACACTGGTTCAAAAGAACGACAAGACCAACATCGATACTGGCGCGTTGTACGGAGCTAGATCTCGGAGCCTCTCACCCATCAGCATCACCCATCTTCTCAATATGCTGTCCAACTACGATCCTTTGGATGGGTGTCAATTTGTTTGTTCTTTCATCTTTCTGCATTCCACCCAGCCCAGCTGTTGCATTAGAATCAGCTTCAAGTGAACCTACTGAATGAGGAGCACTGTGCCGACGCCGTCGTCGGCGCGGCGCTATTAAAAAATCGATCAAGTCAGATTGAAGCATGATGCGAGGCATGATTCGCGATTCATTCACGATGACAAGCAGGTGCCTATATAGGTACCGTACCTACTCGCCTAGTTAGTTATATCCCAGGTTACATGTAGTGTGCACGTTACATGTAGAATTCAAGGAGCGTTTGTTTAACTTTACTACTAATGGTTCGTAGGTTAGGTACCTACACGGATTTATAGAAATGTAAGTTGGTAGGTCTAGGTAGTAAAGAACCTAGTAACCTTGTTCAGGAGGTAAGTACCTACCTACTTTGAGCTTTTGCTTGAAACGGCCGTATCTTTTTTTGCTTTAACTTAGGATTTAGATTTTTTTCACAGACGGCAGGGACCGTAGAGACCTTTACGGTTTTAATTTCAACTCGATACCTCCACTCCATGCGTTCCCGAGATAAAAGTCTTGACAGTTTTTTTCCTTTTAGGTACAGAACCCTAAAAACAATGCACTCACAGCGGATGGACTTCGTAATAGCAGTAGGTAATAGTATTCCCATATTTTATTGGGGTTCGAGGGTTTTGTGTACAGTTTAGGCTTTATTTACGACAAAAAGTCCTTTACTTCAGAGTCTGTAAATGTTTTACGTTGTTGTTTTATTCTTCGATATTGTGTAAGAACGTATTATATTATCTGGGGTAAGAACTAACTGATGAATGCATCACAAAGCCATTAACGCGTCGTGTCCACAGCCGGAGCCGAGAGCCACTCGAGAGACCCAGCACTTGGGGGCTGTCAGATAAGATAACAAAAGCTCTATCGCGGCTTCATCACGCGGCGCTCAATTAGCGGGCTGGGGACTCAACATCGTTTGCATGCCTGTCCCCGACCGCGCCGACATTTGTCCGCCCCGCCCGAGTCCCCGAGGTTTTGGTGACGTTGCCTCCTCGCCTGATTTATCGTTTGTTGCCGCGCGCCCTCTCGGGAAGACAAGTGCGTGATCTGTGCGAGATTAATGCGCTCTCGGGATCCTTTTTAGGATTTACGGGTATTTTATAGGTGTCCATTTCATTTAAGTGGTGTTATTTTATCAGATTGATTGCTTTTCTATAGTGTTTGACCTAGACATGTTGTAGCTATAATTATTCAGTGATAGTAGGTTGTGTTCTGTTTCCATATTAAGTGTTCAGAGCTTGCCACGTCCTCCCCTCGCGGCCGCGGCCGGTGCGGGTGGGGGCAGCTTTCTTCCGCTTGCATGCTCTATCTATAGGTAGGTAAGGTAGGGGAGACTGGGTAACAATTTTTCTTTAAAGGCTCACAGC
The DNA here is from genome assembly GCA_963565295.1 of Epirrhoe alternata. Lineage (NCBI taxonomy): Eukaryota > Metazoa > Arthropoda > Insecta > Lepidoptera > Geometridae > Epirrhoe > Epirrhoe alternata. Next base: position 183,535 of record OY751381.1, on the reverse strand, counting down.
ACAGCTATTACAGCTATGTGTGGCAATTAAAGCCTTTGGTATGAAAGGGGACGAAGCCGCGCGCAGAAGCTAGTTATTAATCCCACTTCATATAATAAAGCTAAAAGTTTGTGAGTTTGTTTAGATGTTTGTGTATCAATCACGCCTAAACCAGGGAACCGATTTGGATGAAACTTGGTATAGGCGTAGATAGTGACTTGGAATAGCATATAGGCTATTAAAAATGTTGGTACCACGCAAACGAAATGGCGTGCCGAAGCTAGTATTTAAGCTATATATATCTCAAATAAACTCGAGAAAAATACTTACTTTTGCTTAAAAAAACACAATAGGCCTCTTTAAAAGCGCACTGACCGCGGGAATGATGACTAGTGTACTAAAATCGGGTATCTTACGGTTTAAGATGTTTATTTTCTCAAAAGAATTTTACAATTCGCTTACAGAGAAATACTTAAATATAGACATAGACATAGACATAGACAGACATTTATTCACTACTTTGGCACACAATACAATCACTAGAATAAAAAAAAAACAAAATAAAAAAGAAGAATAATAAAAAAATAAAAGTTGAAGAATTGTGATTGTGTGTCACAGCAGCAAAAAGGCGTCGACTCAGCATTCTGCCGTCCCACTGAGAAGTGGTAAGGCGCTGGTATTCTAATAATATATAAATAGTAATAATTATGCTGTGTAGCGTAGCTTAGGTAGCTTTGTAGGTAATCTTTCTCCTTGCAACCTCTTATCTACCTTGCATAGTTTCGTTAAAATATTCGAGTTGTTACAACCGTACCCAGTCTCCCCTACATGTAGTGGTAGGTTCTTTACGACCTATGTACGTAAGTTCTTACCTCCTAGGATAGGTAGGTAGGTACCTGGGGCACCATGTCAGATAACCTTCTTGTGCGCCCAAAGCTGCTTGTCCCTGACTTGCCTTGGTAGGTACCAGTCACTTGTATGGTCTGGATGAGGAGGCCGTGGAGTGGGTTCGGAGCGAGGCCTAACCCACTCGGGATGGAAGGCGGGAACCTGCCCCGCGAGGGGGCGAGTGGTATCCCCTGCCCAACAGGGGACTTTTCGGGTCTGCGGGCGGCCGGAGTGAGGGATCTTGCTGCTCATCATGCAGATTCCGGGAGGGCGGCGACACTGTTAGGCAGCTGTCGTCGTGAGCTCCGCGCACGTAGTTTAACAGCCACGTGTGTAGGTGCCAGGCGTGGCTGTGGGTGCCATTACCGGGATTGTGCTCAAGGCAAAATGCGAGAGGGGCACCGGCGTGTTTCGTAGGAGATCCCGGAGCCCCTCGTTATGCATAGAGGCTGGCCATCAGGTAGTTTTTAGTGGGTCGTCGAGTGTTCGACAACCCCACACACCCCAATTACGTTCCCTCGACGTAATTGGATGTCTGTGAGCAGATTTTCTATCCGCAATAAAAAAAAGGTACCTAGGTAACCTACTACCCAGGTTATCTACCTAAAAACAGGGTCACGACTGTATCCCCAAGGCGCGGTAGACATTCTCTCAGATCTTTATATTCCAGATCCTTTGAAGATGTCTAATGAGTAATTAATCAATGAAATAGGTAGTACCTACCTATAATCTGCGCTGAGGCTGAAGGGAGGAAGCGACAGGCAAAAGTTGTTCGTTCCTAAGCAGGCTGTTATTGGGTAGGTGCAGCCCAAACTAGGGCCGGAGCGAGCGGAGGGCGGCGCGGTGCAGTGTTCTGTTGACCTACTTCGGGACGTTAATCGTATCATGTGAAAAAGCTCGCGTGCGGCGGTCGTTCACCCCGGCGGTGCGCGGCGACCCTTCGGCAGCGGCGACGCCCGCCAGCGCCACCTGCGCGGCGACCCTTCGGCAGCGGCGACGCCCGCCAGCGCCACCTGCGCTAGCCCACCAGCTAGAGCTCTTGACATGATCCTGGCTTGCCCAGTATTACCTCCTACCTATACCTAATTCCTGAATTCTACGGCTATCAACCGCACCCGCACAGAAGCACAACAGAAGTCAAGCCTAAGTTGGTCGCCCAGCGGTTATGCCAATCCGGCTTGAAGGACCAGAATGTAGGATGGATGCTGAATTGGTACAAACTGTAGTGTAAAAAATGCATGTACCTACCTATTCCTTTACATGTTATTACCCTAATGATTGTGATGATTACCTAATGCTGCTCTGCAAACAAAACAAAAATCATTCCTAAGATTTTCTAGTTCAGCCACAATCAAAAGAACGAAAGATTGAGACCTACTGACACAGGTGCGCTGCACCCCAATAATATCGATAAGGTGGGACTGGGAGGTTGGAGGGCGCGGAGGTGGGACACGGGTACCTCGACTCTCAATCCGGTTGCGAGTTTGAATCCCGGCCGTACATCAATGTATTTTTCGTTTCGTAAGTATAGGTACTTACTTAGGATTAGGTATGTTCAAAATCCCACTAATATAATTATTTAGCCTTTGATATTTGATCGAAGAACAAAGCTGAAAGTTTGTGAGTTTATTTTGTTTTTATGTTTGTGTTTCAATCACGCCTAAACCAGTAAACCGATTTAGGCTCGTAACAGACCTATCGGTCGACGCCGGGCCGGTCAGGGCAGGGTGGAACCGGCTGCATCGCCACACACCTAGAGAAACCGGCGTTTGTTCTTAGTGTTTGTCTAGCTGTCGAACGAAGCGGCAACAACAGAGAGGCGGACAAAGAGGACTCACTGACTGACATGATATAAATTATTAAACATTAAAACTGGACGTTGGCAGAATTATAGGTTGCCATTTAATATGAAGAAGAAGAAATTTAATAAATGACCAATTTTTCTAGTGTTAATCCACACTTGGTATTTCATTGAGAAATGAATAGTCTTATCAAAATGTTCGATTCCGACGGGATTCGAACCTGCGACTATCAGACGATCCTCCTAAAGCCGGAGTGCTTTCAACCGCTCGGCCACGGAACCTAAATAAATAATTAGAAATTACATGAACTTTACGCCGCCCACTAGCTATCGTCCCATTAGCCTCCTTAGCTCAATATGCAATATGCATTATTTTTATATCATAATTTCTCTTTGACTTCCTAGTTGTGACATAAAAACGACCAACGTGCACGAATGTTGAATTCGTACTGCTGTACTGTGCTGACGTCAAATCGCTCTGCCCTGATCGGCCCGGGGAATGCTATCGGTCTGTGTGTGACCGAAGATGAAAACAATATGTAAACTACGCCTCCTTCTTACCGGTAAGAACGTTCTGACCGGTAGCGCTCACCGGGAGCCTTCTGACCGGTCGTTCTTAAAGAATGGTTTCTGTAGGTGTGCATTGGCTAGAAGCTACAATTTGTATGAATCTCTGACCTCCAGGGTGCGCCCTGTTTTGACCGGCCCGGCGGCGGTAACCGATAGGTCTGTGACCAGCCTTAGATGAAACTTGGAATAAGTAGGCGTAGATTGATCTGGAATAGCATTTTAAAGACTTTTATAGAGAGCCCTCCCTATAAGATATTCTAAATGTTGGTAACACGCGGGCTAAGCCGAGCGCAGTAGCGTGACTCGCGAGGCGAATCCAGAGTTTTTTACTCCATCTATGCCCAACGCGCCTAAAGAAGTAGATAAGCGTTAAAATCACGTGATTAAAATATGAATTTGAATTTTATACTTTTTGTTGGTAAATACATACATTACACATAGAAAACACCCAGGCCCGAAACAAATACTTGAAGACTTTACAAAAATTTGTCCCGCGGCGGGGATCGAACCCGCAACCTTCTGCATCGCGAGCGGACCTTCGCCCACTGCGCTACAGAGGTCGTCATTACTTCTAAGGGTCGATTCACATCTGACCGAAGATCCGTCGCGTATTATCGGTCGCGGAACGCCAGAACTGACAAATGTATAGAAAAACACTCGACCGTTCACACTCGACGGACTAACGTATCATCGGTCGAGTGTGAACGGTCGAGTGTTTTTCTATACATTTGTCAGTTCTGGCGTTCCGCGACCGATAATACGCGACGGATCTTCGGTCAGATGTGAATCGACCCTTATACTAAAAACAAGGTTTGTTATGAATCTGCACGACTATTTTGAGCCGTCTGGTTGATTTGACAATCACTAGACAAGAATGATTAATTTGACACAATTTCGGTAGGTAGGTACCTACAGTGCCTTAAACTTATCTGATCCGGTGAGAAAGAGGTTTTTTACGTTAGTTCCTCTTTAGGACACCGGTCCAGATAAGTTAGTGGCACTATACCAACCTTCATTCAGCTTCCCTCGTCTTGTTTGGGTTGGGTTTGAATTTTGTCACCCTTCGAATGGAAAGCTACCGGGGCAGGGCCGGCAGCCGCAGCCTCAGCGGATGATGGCAGGCGGCGCGGGCCGGCGCCGCGCGGGGCCTGCGTGCCGCGCGGACGCCATGACGGGCGCCGTGGTGCGCGTGCTGGTCGTGTACGCCTGCATCGTCTTGGTGCACTCGATCCTGTACTGGGGCCGCCACTTCCTGCGCCGCTCGCTGGCGCCGCGCGCCCCCTGAGCCCGCGCTATGGCCCAGGTGAAGCGTGTGACGTGGCCCGAGCGACGCGTCACGCGGCACCTGCTGCTGTGCGCCGCGTGGCTCGTCTTCAGCTACATGTTCCTGCTGACCATGTTCGAGCTGATCGAGATGCTGCGGCCGCGCGCGCCGCTCCCCGCGGGCCGCGGCCGGCAGTGCACGTGCCGCCGATGTCATTCCAAATTATCTAAACGTGGAGACAGATCTTTGTGCTCGTCGTAGTCCATTAAATATTATTTCACCTCCCAACAGTTTTCAGTACTTGCTTACCTACTCATGACATTTGTAGCAATGGACGACCTAATCGCTGAAAGCGATATATACGTACCTACCTGAGTAGGTATGTAGAAAATAAAAACCACATAAATATATTATTTACTATAATATATGTGTAATATGGTATTTATTTTTGTAGTAGGACTGACACTAAAACACGTATGAGTTATGCTGTTTAGGTACAGTCAGCAACGAAAGTTAATTAACAGTTCAATTTTTAAAATCGAGAGAGTTTCACCGATATGGGTATGCAGGGAGTAGTAATTTAACCTACCTACTGAGAGGATTCTAGTGACTTCTTTGAAAGCTAAATAAAAAATAGGTTGTTTTATCAAGATGTATAGTAAGTAAAAGTAAGTAGTATGTTAACAACACACGTTTTACTCTTAAAGTAACATAACACTGTGTTCATTCATATTATTTCTTAATATACCTAAATGCGAAAAATAGCGAGATTATTGAATCATCCTCATCCCATCTAAGCATGTAGTTGTAGATATGGGGGCGAGAACCGATCCGCGAGCCGATCAGTCGGAGTCTTCGATATCAGAGACGTTGTTGCGGTGCTTGCGCGAGCCGACGATGTTCTGGAGCCACGAGTTGGACTTCTGCGCGGCGGCGCGGCGCGGCGTGCGGCGCTCCACCGGCGCCGGCGGCGAGGGCTCGCGGGGGGGGGCTGCGGCGCCTCGGCCGCGTCCACGCCCGCGCCCCCTGGGCGTGCTCGCCGCCGCACCGCGCGGCCGCCCGCGCGTCGCCGCGCGGCTGCGAGCCGCCTCGATCGGCTCGTCGTCGTCGCTCGACAGAACCACGATCGCCTTGCGCGCCGCGGCGGACACCGGCCGGATGGTCACCTGCGGCGACAGCTTCACGATGGGCACCACCAGCTTGGGCGCCTGCGGGGCGGCGCGCACCGAGGTGTCGACGACGGTCGCGAGGTGGTCGTCCGCGGTCGCGTCCAGCTCCGCCTTGCAGACGCGCAGACGCTCCGCGATCTCCTCTTCGGTGTCCGGTGCGGCCTCCATCAACGCGGCGACCGCGCGGCGCTTGTGCGCGTCGAAGGCGCGGCGGAACACGTCGTCATTGTGCTTGAGCGTGAAATCGCGCACCGCCTCAGTGACCACCCGCACGGACAGCACGCCGAGCCGGCGCTCCGGCGGTTGCGCCAGGAAGTACTCTCGCAGCAGCGCCTCCACGTCGGCGGCCTTCGCGGCGACGCCGGTCAGGTCCGCCTCCTGCCCGGGCTCGGCCTGCTTGCGCTCGCGGACCTTCTTCTCGCGCTTCATGAGCAGCACGTCCCCAGGGTTGGCGACCGCGCCGTTGAAATTCTGTCCGAAGCGCATCAGGTTGAAGTTCTGCCCCTCGTGCTCGTAGAAGACGCTGAGACGCACGAGCGGCGCTGCGGGCTGGCGCGGGTCTCCGCTGCGCTGCGCGGCCGCCTCCTCGATGGACTCCTCCACGCGCTTCTTCAGAAACTCTTGCACCTTCTCCGCCTCGTTGACTCCTTCCCCGCCGAGGTTCTCCTCGGAGAGCACCACTGTCCTGAAGATGAAGGGTCTGACAGTCTTGAGGGGAAGCGGCTTCAGGATGAAGTCCCCCTTGTGAATCTGGAGCAAGCCACAGTGTTTGGGCAGTGCTTCTCCGGCCGCTAGAGAGGTGGCAACCGTGCTGCCGGGCTGCACTACGAAGAAGCTATCCTTCTCAGCCTTGTTTCCATGCATAGGGATCATTTGACTGTCATGTTCATGGCCCCAAACAACAAGATCTAGAAACTTTGGCAAAACATCCTCTCTAATGTAGTTCTTTGGCCCTCGGTCTGCTCTGTTTTGATGCAGGACTAGTAGATTGAACCAGTCAAGGGTCTCATCAGGCCGATCCATTTCTACTTTTTTTTCTTCTAGTAGTCTAGATAACCTCTGGTCTTTGAGGTGACTGAGACCATATAATGCAAGCCTTGTAGCTCCCTTCTGCATTAAAACTGGAGATATGTTTATATGTGTGTAGTCAGTCCACTTGCCAAAGTAATTAACAAGGCCAGATATGGATAGAATATCCAGCGAGCTGATGCTTCCCTGCCCAACAGGGTCGTCGTGGTTTCCATGTATAGATAGAATTGGGTATGACACATTCAAATTTGGGTCTTCATAGTTAACGTTACGGGAAAAGTTTTCCAACTGATCTGACAAAAGCTCTACGTGCACGGGTTTGTCCCCAAGGCAGTACTTTCTAATAATCTCTGTGCATTTGTACATACAGCTCGGCGAGGGCTTTGAATGGTCGAACAGATCCCCGCCCAGTAGCACCAGATCAACATCATACTGAACTGCGAGTGATAGTACTTCTTCAAATGCTATAAAGCTGTCCTCACCGCGAATAGCATCATTCTCCAAATAACCAAGATGAATATCTGATGCTACCAATATTCTTAGCGTGTCTTCAGGTGCCCACGTACTAGAATCACTTTCCACCATTGTTATAAATGTTACTTCACTGTTTCATACGCTGATTTCAGAGTTATAGGTTACTTACAGTAAGGAAGCAGAGCTGATAAACTTGAATTAAATTACAGCATCCAGCAATAGCCTCCAAACCAAATCCAAAATGTAGTCTAACAAACAAGTACAACAGCTCAACAACAACAATAATTATTAGACTCGGAACGCGGCATTTCGTTTCGGCAGTTTGGCGGGCGGCCGGCAGTCACGGCAAGCGAAGCGAAGCCACAGCGAAGCGTCATTTGGCATCCTTTCTTCTTAAAATAAATGGCAACTAAACTAGAATTCTGCCAATGTCAAGTAAATATTGTTTAAAATCATCACTTCTGTCAGTCAGTTAGTCCTGTCAATTGACTTTTGACATGTGACACATTACCGTCACCAAACCGTCACCAACGCCAGAATAAAAAAAAGAAGAAGAAGACATCTAGAACGTAGCCAAAAAAGAATAGAAAGAGAGAACGAATACATACTAGGAACGAAAGACAGAGAGACAAGACACAACACACAAGTTGCTAGACGAGGTTTTGTATTGTATTATTTATTTCGTTTAAACCTACGTAATGTTCTAAAATAAAGTTTTACTTGCTTCCTAGCGGAGCTCACTTTTCAATGTAAACTTTTGGAAAATGTCTAGATTATCGAGAGTGCAATAGTGTATGAATCATGATTCCATCGTAGTGATTCCGGAACTAGTGTCGTTTGAGAGAGAAAGTGTCGTGAAATCAGAGAGTCGCCTTCAATGATGTGGAAGAGGTCGATTGTGCAAGCGACAGGCGGCGGGAGGCGTTCCGCGGCCCTGGTGCTGGCGCTCGTCTCGCTCGCGGTGAGTGCCTGCAGCTTCCATGCTGCTGCTGAACTGCTTCCCAAAAATAAATATTGTCAACAGTCATCTTTGTTATTGTTTTTAGAGGTCAACTGGCCCCGCGTCTTCGTTCTTCTATACTAATATGTTTGTTTGAAATGAATAGGCTCCGAAACTACTGGACCGATTTGAAAAATTCTTTCACCAACAGAATACTACATTATCCCTGATGAACATAGGCTATATTTTATTATCTACTATATAAAAATAAGTCGGGTTTTCCTCCTGACGCTATAACTCCAGAACGCACGAACCAATTTCCATGGTTTTGCATTCGTTGGAAAGGTCTCGGCCTCCGTGAGGTTTAATTTTATTTATTTATTTATTTTAGCCTATATTGTCCCACTGCAGGGCAAAGGCCTCCCTCCCTTTTTTCCAGTTTCTTCTATCCATGGCTGCAGTGGGCCAATCTGGAAGATGCACATCTAATTTGTCCCGCCATCTCCGTAGTGGTCTGCCGCGTGGACGTCTTGCGTTGGGCACCCATTCGGTTGTGGTCTTTGCCCACAAGTCGTCTGACATGCGACAGACATGGCCGGCCCAATCCCACTTCAGCTGGGTGGCTTTTTTGCTGACGTCATAAACTTTTGTCTGGGAATGCAGCTCTGAGTTCCGTATTCGGTCTGTTAAGCGAACACCTAGTATGCTGCGTTCCATAGCCCGTTGACATACTTCAAGTTTGAACTTTTGTTGAGCAGTCAAAGACCAAGTTTGTGCACCGTATATGAGGATGGGGAGAACGCACATGTCCATGAGATGGTTTAAAGCAAAGAAAATTCAGGAAAAATCTGGTGGCATCTGGTGGCGAAACGGAGTTCGCTGGGTTTGCTAGTTATTTATAATACACAGGCAGCTCTCAGAGCTGATGCGTGTATATCTTAGTCCTTGTCAGTGCGCTTTAAATATTTGTCCAGTTATTCTTGAAAGAGTTGAAGAGAAGGTTTTTATCCCGGGAAAGTGAAGTTTTCCCGAGGGATCGCGGGTAACACCGCGGCGGACAGCTAGTGTAATATAAACAACATCAAAACTGCATGTGCATGCAAGAGAATGTGATTTGCAGATAGGCACTGGGCGGGCGCTGGGCGCTGACCTGGTGATCGAGATCCCCGGGTCGGGCGCGGCGGCGGCTGAAGGCGGCCGCTACCGGCTCGACTACCGCCCGCCGCACGGCTCTCCTGCGCCCAACTTCACCGTGCCCGCGCGCGCCTCTACTATTAACTTCCAGGTATGACCCGGCTTTAGACAACTGCATTAAGAGAAGCATAAATAAGAGAGCAATAAAAGATGGCTAAGGGAAAGAGGAAAATCTGTTGCGCCGACAAAAAGTAGGGACCTGCTATTGACAGAATTACAAAATTTACAATATTTTCTGCTGATTTTTGCTGGAGACGAGGTGGCACATGAATGCATTTTACACAAATGTATGCTTAACACGTTCAGTGCGATACCTGATTTACAAGACTTTCAGACAGTGCGTTACAAGTCATTTATGATATGTACGAGATTTACTTCGGGTGCGTTACATACCGTTTTTGCCCTGTAAAAAAAAAAATTGAAGAGCCTATAATTCAGTCAATAAGTTAAAATATTGGTTTTTTTTTAATCATATGGGTAGATTACAATATTACCTTACATCATCTAAGCCAGGACGGGGATCTGGTAAATACTTTAGAAGATATACCTAAAACTAAATACCTACCGTCTCACCAATAAAAACTAGTTATTCCGAAGTTCTATCAAATTTACACATCGCTGTACCTTGCGTAAATTCAGAATAAGTCAGAAAAGTTTCTTACCAATAATACAAGGTGTAGCTATCCTTCTGATACGTGAAGATGCACAAATCGGCAACGTCGCATCCAAGTAGAAACCTCAAAATAAGTATCATTTTGTCTATGAAAGCTGACTGAATTGGTCATTTTGTTTGTCATTCTTGTTTTTTTCTCATAATGGCTTCCCAATTTTTGTGCATTCGCCAATATTTCACATGTAATTTTTTTTATTACAAAATCATTTTTGGTTTCCGCGCTCGTTTTTATTATCAAATTACGATTTTTATTTTATAAAACCTTCTCGATGATTTTATTTGACGACCTCTGTGGCGCAGTGGGCGAAGGCCTGCCTGCGACGCAAAAGGTTGCGGGTTCGATCCCCGCGGCGGGACCAATGTTTGTATGATCTACAAATATTTGTCTCGGGTCTGGGTGTTTCTATGTATAATATGTATGTATTTACAAACAAAAAAGTATATAAGTAGTATATCAGTCATCTTAGTACCCATAACACAAGCTCTGCTTACTTTGGGGCTAGATGATGCTGTGTGAAAAGTCCAGCATTATTTATTTATTTATTTCTCGCTATGCTACCTCTTCTATTGGAATGTAAGATTTGTTCCAGATAAAGTTATTTTTTTCTCCTGTAAATTTATCTGGAAGTACTTAAACAAAAACTCCTTGGTATGTACGAGTAAAATATATACGAACTCTTTGGTGGTACCCATGAAAATATTTTTACAGTACCTACTAATATGTATTCTGTGGTTACACTAGATTTAAACAAGGGTGCTAGCTGGTGGAACTTCGGAATAGCGTTTGTATGAAAGAAATGTCAAAGTTATGCAAGGTGGAACTTTCTAATTGGTTTATTGGTAGCCATTTTGCTTATTCTTAAGTTGAACTAAAGAAAAACTTTACATAGTGTTTATTGGTGACACTGCTACTATATATGTCCTGTACCGCACTGAATATAGGGGTAAAACTTTTGTCCTGTATACAAGGTTTAGTGATATTTTAAACGTAAATGAAACTACCGATATCGATTTAGGGCATTTATTTATCTTAATGTAACATAATAGTATAAGAAAATCACAAGTTTATAGGCTCTGGCATGGATTTACGGTATTTTTTTTGGTAATTGTTGATCAAATTAGTTTTTTAACATTGAATACTTATTTTCTGAGCAAGGGCTGGACATTTCATTAGTAGTAATTGGGCTACTTACTTCAGTTCTTCCTTTTGTAAGTCACGCTATCCAGGATGTTAATTTTTTTTTTGAGTTCGATGAACTTGGTTATGCTGTTGATTTTCCGGCTTTAATAATTTTCCGACCATCCTCATTCCTTTCATCGTTTTCAAACACCTTTGATAACATTTTACGCGACCGCATCATTTTGGCGCGAAAAACAATGAAATGACGTGCAAATAAGATGAATAATGACACAACACTAATTAGAAAAAACAGTGTAATACCGGGTTTCTGCATACAGGACGTTTTTGACATGTAACGCACTGAATTAACAAAATTGTTTTCTAGTGCGTTACTATCCGTAAATGTCCTGTACAATTTTTTCCAATATTTTGTTTATATTTTTAATAAGCTACAGAAAAGTATACTTGACTCTTTTCTACTCGTTGGATTTCGTATAGAAATACCCTTCGCACCAGGGGCAAAACTAAATTTTTAAGCTCCGCACCAGGGGAAAGTTACGTACAGGACGTTTATGTCCTGTATCGCACTGAACGTGTTAAAAAATGACCACACACACAATCATTTTTGCGCACACTCTTGCAAATTTCGTATAAAATAATAAAGTGACATACGTAATAAGACACGCACATGATTTGAATAGTGTACATTTTGGCAGAAGGGAAATTTATTTATAAGGGAAGGCACATCCTGTCTAAATGATCTAAGCGCTGACCCCATTTGTGCATTTGAAACCTCAACCTTCACTAATTCAAACTTTGTGAAATGTAAACAATAATCCAAACTTTATTATTAATATTGAAGTACTTAAGTAATAATAAATATTGATTATGATGAAAAGTTTTCTGATTAAATTAAAACAGGGGCTGCCCGGCACCAAGTATCACTTCATGCTGTATTATTCCAACGCAACCTTCGCTGACCTGCTCACATGGAACCAGACAATCATCACAGGTGACTCATTTGAAATGGCACTTTAGTTTACTTAGGTAATGTGAAGTTAATACTGTACAGTACATCGAGATAAGTACATTATAACTCAATGGTACAGTACAATAAAGTCTTTCTCAACAGGCTTATGTTATTCTTCTAACACAGGTTGTAAAACTTAAAAGACGGCTCCCAAGTCCCAACCCAACAATCTATTGTAATGAAGCTAAATAAAAAGATTTTGATTTGATTTGAAAAATAATATTCAACACCTTTCAAAAATTTACATAGCAATATAGCCTTATACTCATACTATAATAATTGGTGAGTTTATTTATACCTAGATTAGATGAAAATAATCCCATTCATATAATAAAGCTAAAAGTTTGTGAGTTTGTTTAGATGTTTGTACGTTTGTACCACGCGGGCGAAGCCGCGCGCAGAAGTTAGTAGGATTATAAATGGAAATTTATCGCGATAATTACCTAGCATTGGGTCGTAAATAAAAGATGATAAATAACGCGATAAAACCAATAATAACATTTTGAGATTTGTAATAAATCTACAAATAAAGATCTCCCAACAGTATATTTTATCTGGGCCTGCACTAAACCTTGTGGAGTTTTCAAGCCTTTCTTCATGAGAGATCACATAAGAGTAGAAAAGGACACCTTTGTGTAATTGTGTATCAGTAGAATGCTTTACAGGCTCTTAAACTTAAATTGGTCATAGTTGCAGTTGTGTTCACCGTTTGTGAAGTGGTTCTGCCACTTATTTCTTTCTGTCCCTCTATGCTATAGATAGAGTATGTGATGTGGGTGTTATAGTGAGAGTGTCAGTGCAATGTGTGCATGTTGCAGCGCCGGAGCCGCCGACCAACCTGACGGTGGCGCTGGCCCGCAACAAGCAGGCCACCATCGCCTGGGCGCCGCCCGCGCACGGGGACTATACCGGCTTCCGGTTCAAGGTGACCTGACCTGACCTGACCTGTCTGTCTCTAGCTTTATTGTAAAGAGGCAGGAGGCATCAAGTAACATGCATTGGAAGTAACATGTTGAACAAAATAATGGTGTATAGTATTAATTGAATACTGACTTAACTTACTTCACTGTCTATTTTGAAATAACTTAAATAGAATTGATCCAAATACCGATAGAGTACTTATGATGCACGGTGCCGCCGCCGCCGCCGGCCCAGACGTGTTGAAACGCGCGCAATGAAGCGGGACGTTGATAATGCACTTTAGTGTTACGTTTGAAAGATAAAATAGCATTTCTCACGTTTTTTCGTGTTACGCTTTATTTCCTATAGGCGTAATAACGAGTGAGAAGACGATTCAAATGATGTAAAAAGTATACGCGATGGCTAACAACTGCATCAACTCGGCAAGTTATCTCATCTTACACACTATTCATTCGTATTCTAATTTTAGCTAGTTTTTGTAATAGTTAGCAAATTTCATAATTTCTGGATTATAAAACATGACCACCTTCTTATCTGAAGGGCCATCCTTATATGACGTCACGCGCTAAGAGTACGCAAGGGGTCGAGCGAGTTGTCAAGTCATGTTGGGTGCATATAATCAGGTGTGACAGGGACGATGAGTCGGGTCAAGTGGTGACATAAGCGGGCCATCACGCTTGTGTCGTGTGCAGGTGATAGCGCTGACGGAGCGCGCGGAGGTGGCGGAGCGCAACATCACGCTGGAGGCGGGCGCGGCCGGCGACTGGACGCACGCGCTGCGCGACCTGGCGCCCGGCGCCACCTACCAGCTGCACGCCTTCACGCTACTGCACGACAAGGAGAGCGCCGCGTACGCCTCCAGGAACTTCACCACCAGTGAGTGTACCCTGCACCCCCGTACGGTCTGTTTCACCATGTCTGCTTACAATCAGAGATGATGAAACAAGGTCTTTACATTCCTACGGATTGACGGGAGACGCCCGAGGTGTCGGTTTCGTTCAAGCTTGCCTGATATTTGTACCATGTACCTACGTTGTACACGCGAGTATTAAATACCTATGGTTTTGGTGGAAATGGTAACTGGTTAAAGTAATCAAAATACTTAAGATCTCAACTATTAACTAAAAGCGTAATAAGCCTTTAGTTAATCGTTTTTTTTGTCTCCCTATTGTAGAAATATTCAATTCATAATGTTATTATATTATTTCAAGTTTCATAAACTTAGGTATTTTCTTTCTACCGTTAAGTATTCGTATGGTAAATTTTAATAGGGTCATTAGTTGCCAACACGTGATTTGGATAAAATTGCCGTTGTTTGTGATCTAACGTAGGTACCGTGACTCATCTTTGAGGAAAATCCGTCCACTGTTGTTCTAATCTACCCAGGCGAAAATAATATGCAATAGAAAGCCGGTTTTGTTTTGGTGGATGTAAACTTAAGTGCATAGTAATTATGGAAGCGCGCGCGCAGGTGCCGTTGCGTCGAGTGATTGATGTTTTTGTTTTTTGCGACTTTGAGGCGAGTCGCTCTACTAACTTATCAAATTAGTTTGCTAAACAGCGGAAAATCTTTGTTCTATTGATTAAATTTACGTCGATCATTGATTCGTGATTATAAAACGTTCAAATCCTACTTCTCTTTTTCCAAGGAAGAGACATTTCGTGAACAATGAGCGGCGCGCTTTGTTCCGCGTTGGACACGACACGTTTCTAATCGCAATCGCATCGGTTATGTACGATTATCTCAATGCCAAGCGGTCCACTTGGACTACAGCTTTACACTTGAATTACATTCAATGAAAGTCACGCTTGTTGTAGCGTGCTACAAATACCGGTCGCTGATAGCCAAAGAGGTCGATAAGTTATTTGCAATATTCATTGAAACGGACTAACTGGAACACGAACATTCCTAATTATCACCATGAAGATATTTTAATTACCTTGTAGGTACCTACATTCATGTGTACACTGTGGCCGTAATCAACATTAAAATACCTAATGTCACATTAGTAATGTGTTTTCTTTGCTTGTACTTAAGTAATAAGCCATCAATAAAAAAAAAAAAAAAAAAAAAAAAAAAGTTTAGGTAGAGAACGCGTGTGATTCAGAGGAAATAACAAAGTCAAGTTAACAGTTAACAGGCACTTATACATTAATGTGAAGGGTCGCTTAGCACACACACTACTGCTCCTTCTGTTCTATACATTGTACCTACCTGTATGCTAATGTGTGGTTTTGTTTGTGGCTCGCGCAGGACTCCGGGACCATTGGTGAGCAGCATGCCTTCATACTAACATTATTCTTCGCTTTAGTAACGCCTTTCATGTTTTACATTGTCATCTTCAGCATGTCTTATCACTTTCTCGCACGTTTCATAATCGATTAGCTCATTCATAATTAGAAGTAGTTATACTCAATGCATTTGAACGCTCTCGGGCGGAAGTTACGCGCGTGGATGTCACCGGAAACGCAGCACTCGTCTCATAATGATTGTGACGTCAGGCACGTCTTGTACAGAAGCAAAATGCGCGTTACAGGAAGTATCCCACTTCTGATGTCTTCAATATGCAGGGAATGGTTCTGAATATAAAAGGCTAACGAATGCTTCATTTTATATGTTAGAAGTCAGATTAGTTCTCACCTTAACATTGAAATGAAAAGATTTGTCGTCGAGATAAATTCTCGCGGATGAGTAGCTGTGCCGTCGCATTACAATAGATATTCATAAATAACGATAGTGTGCGGGGCACGTTTCGTATGGCGAGTGGTGACGTCACGGCCCGCGCCATGGATACCGCCGGCGGCGCGCCGGCCGCTAGAGAACATTACAGTGCGCATCCTGTACTGTAACACTCGCATCGGAAGGGGGCTGATGGTGATGTCTTGCGAGAGTCCTCTGCCAACGTTCGTGCTCGCAAGGTGCTCGCCTTATATTTCAATTCAATTTATTCATAAAAACATAATACATACATAAATATTACAATTATAATAAATAATTAACCATGTTGGGGTTTCAATTAGAATATTCAAGAAACAAAACCCCAATCGTTTCCAATCCGATGTTTCGAAACGATTTGGCATTTAACTTTTCCTGCTAGATTGGGTTTTTGACATCGTGTTTTATTAATTACCTGCCATCGGATTCTGACCTTCACAGGTTGAGGCACTGATCACCGGTCAGTCATCTGCATCTGTATTTTCCTCATTGGTCGATATTATCTTATTTATCAGAATATTCTGGCAATTCCTCCAAGAAACATGCCCTCGCAAACACTTGGCAATAAACAAGCCATAAGTAACCCTAATGGGCGATAACTGTCTCCAGCGATAAATACTTAACTGGTGATGAATGACTCGCGCACCTCACTTCGGCACATGTAGATGTACCTAGCCGCGCCTCAACTGGCTCACAAAAAATTTTCGTGTAAACAAGCATATAACAAAGTTTAAAAGCACACTCAACGTTACCGCAACAATTAATTGATACTCGCACTCTCACATTTATCAAATTAAAATACTTTATTCAATCCTATAATACACGCATACCCACTCTGCTATCGTGCTGTCTCTTACAATATGCTTTCGCAGGAATAGGTAGGTAGGTAGTATGTATGTTACTTGTTCTATTTATCTATGTTTATCCAATTACAGATGCCCTATATTTTATAATCAAATTCCACTTTGGTATGACAGCATGCGTTGCGTATTGAGAACCTACCTTCGTTCCTAGTATAAGTAGCGCGCACGGTGCATGCTCATTTTCATGCTTCAATCATCTTAACATGTTTATTTCATCATTTGCTAATAGCGAACCAGCAGCATCTAATCATCGTTCGTACATTAACAAAGCTAGGCAGTTCTGCCGATGTGACTGCCTGCCACTTGGCTGACTAGTTCGCAAGGGCGGTTAGATCGGCAGAAGTGTAACGTGTTGGTGCTGGCAACATTGCGTGTTGTTGTAGAGCCGAACACTCCCGGCAAGTTCATCGTGTGGTTCCGGAACGAGACGACGCTGCTCGTGCTCTGGCAGCCGCCCTACCCGCCCGGCTTCTACACGCACTACAAGGTACCTCGCCGAGCGCCATCTGCCCGCTCAGTGCTCACCATGCCATGACCGCCTTATCTCTAAAGAAGGTAATATAGAGCAAAGGGACATTTGAGGTAAGGCAAAAGTTGGCATTTACTCTATTCTACTGTAGAGATGATGTTGTCATGGTGTGGTCATGGAAAGCAGGCAAAGATGCAGCAACTGTTGCGAGTCACTCGACCTCAACAATACTCACAATAATAACCACAGTTCAGGTTTATGTTGCTTTTTTGATTGTAACACCGACGAACGAAGTGGAACATTTCGAATGTGGTTTAGTTAATAGATTGTGTCGAACGGTGGTATTGCGGTCACCATCGATGGTGGCGCAACGCTTGCACAGAATCGCCGCGAGCCGTTCGGCGCTCCTAGTCTTATGTAATAATTTAATAACTCAATTCAATATTTCGTCTTGGCTTATTTTACTCTGATTCAGGCTACTGATTCAAAATATGAGCCAAGCAACAGTCAAAGGACCTGCCAAAAATACAGGTCTGGGCAAAGTTTTACCTGATAAAGGGAAATTTACAGTCAGCCAATTATACTTCCTTATTTGTAAAATAATAAAAAACAACCGGCCAAGTGCGAGTCGGACTCGCGCACGACGGGTTCCGAACCATTACCTATAAAAACGGCAAAAAATCACGTTTGTTTTATGGGAGTTGATCTGTTTTTTTAGTATTTGTTGTTATAGCGGCAACAGAAATACATCATCTCTGAAAATTTCAACTGTCTATCAAGGAGCCTTAGTAATAGGTTCCCGTTCTACTCTTTGGGTACGGAACCCTTAAAATAAATTGGTATTAATTAACGCTATAAATCACCAGAAAATCAGTATCTTAGTTGGTTTCAATGAACTAGGAAAACGAGGTAAAATTTTGTTTGGCCATTAAGTGCCTTTGTAATTAGTACGTAGCATCTCATATGAAATATCAGAGGACTGTAGCAAGTGGTGGGAGTTGCGTAAACTTGAGAGGTGTGTTGCGTTGCGTGGCAGGTGTCGATAGTGCCGGCGGACGCGCGGGACTCGGAGCTGTACGTGGAGAAGGAGGGCGAGCCGCCCGGGCCCGCGCAGGCCGCCTTCAAGGGGCTGGTGCCGGGCCGCGCGTACAACATCTCCGTGCAGACCGTCTCCGAGCCGGAGATCTCCGCGCCCACCACCGCGCAGTACCGCACCGTGCCGCTGCGACCGCGCAACGTCACCGCGCCCATGCACTACCTCTCGGAGACCGCCTTCCGCGTCGAGTGGCTGCCCCCCCTCGATGAGAGGTACGCTTGTCGCCTGCCTATATCGACCGATCATCGGTGTTTACTATCGAGGCCTTAAGGCGGCCTAAAAACTCCGTCACCAGAGTTGGCCACTGACTCATACGAACTTACTTTACTTACTATCTAAAATTTCTTTATCGATAATTAATCTTAAAAATAAGCTCTTAAAAGAAAGCTGGGTGTCGGGTATATCGCAGCGAGTTCGAGAAGTACCAGGTGTCGGTGACGGGCGAGTCGCGGCGGCTGACGCCCGTGGTGCGCGCGCGCAGCGAGCCGCCGCACTGCAGCTTCGAGGCGCTCGAGCCCGGCGCGCACTACACCGTCACCGTGAAGACCATGTCCGGCAAGGTGACCTCCTGGCCGGCCGCCACCGAGCTGACTCTGCGGCCGCTGCCGGTGGGGGAGCTGCGGGCGGCCCGAGTCGGCGCCGGCGAGCGCGCGCTGCGGCTCCGGTGGCGCGCCGCCGACGGCTCGCTGCAGGACGAGTTCCGGGTGGAGTACCGCGAGGCGGGCCCCGCCAGCGAGGACGCGTCCGCGCTGACCGCCGCCGGCGAGGAGCTCACGCTGGAGGCGCTGCTGCCCGGCCGCAACTACTCGGTGTCGGTCGCGGCGGTGTCGCGCGGCGTGCGCTCGAACGCCACGCTCGCGTGGGCGGCGACGCGGCCGCTCGCGCCGCTGTTGGAGAGCGCGGAGGCCAGCGCGCAGACGCTGCGGCTCGCGTGGCGGAGCGACGTCACCTCGCGCCAGGAGCGCTACGAGCTGCGCTACCGGCGCGCGCCGCCCGCGCCGCCGGAGCCCTACCGCACGCTGAGCGCGCGCGAGCCGGCCGCGCTGTTGGAGGGGCTGCATCCGGGCGCGGTGTACGAGCTGCAGCTGGCGGCGCTCAGCCACGGCCTGCTCAGCGAGAACCACACGCTGCTCCGCGCGGTGTGCCCGCTGCCGCCGCGCGACCTGGCGGTGTCGCGCACCACCTCCAACAGCGCCCGCGTGGAGTGGCGGGGCCCCGCGGCGGGCGCGCTCGGACACTACTCGCTGCGGTACAAGACGGAGCGCGCCGCCGCCTGGACCGCGCTGCCGCCGCTCGACCCCACGGTCGACCACATGGAGGTAACCGGCCCGCCACCGACTCCCGCTATCGCCGGATGATGTCCGCCCTGACCAGACTTGATCCGGTGCTATGTTCTCAGATCACGAACATGACGCACGGCGAGCGCTACATCATCGAGCTGGACACGCTGAGCGAGCAGGCGGAGGGCGACGGCGGCAGCGTGCCGAGCCGCGCGCCGCTCACCGCGCTGCACACCGTGCGTGAGTATCCGCCCCGCTGCCCGCTCCCCGCCCCGCTCGCCGCCCCGCTCCCCGCTGACGCCGCCCCTGTGTGCGCAGGTCCCAACCCGGTGTCGAACGTGGCGCAGCTGGTGGACACCCGCAACCTGACGCTGGAGTGGCCGCGCGCCGGCGGCCGCGTGGAGCGCTACTCCGTGCGCATCTGGCCGAGAGACCCCGAGGAGGTGAGCGGCTGCTCCGAGGAGCTGGAGGGTTAACTTCTTTCTTTATGTCAACATTGTCATGCAGTTCAAAAACTACCAGGAGATAAGAGTTCATGCCGACCCCCCTGGACTCACGAGCCTATCTGTTGTAGGACCTTGCATGTAGGAGATGTTGTTCACATTATGTTACTGAGCACGTAACGGTAAAACACAAGATTCACTAATAAAAGTTTATTTAGATTGTTAAGTTACAGGCTAATCTCTCCCTTGACTATTTATTTTGAAATCAAATGAAATTATTTATTTGCAACACAAACAAGCACACAGTAAAAACAGGATTTAAGGAAGCACAAAGTTTATGTTACAATTGAGTCTGACTCAGCACTATGTTGTGTTTATAAAAACACAACGCTGGTCTTCCGTCAGAGCCACACTGTTCGATATAACAATACCTATGTCCAAGAGAGAAAACAACAGTAATAAAGTATTAAAAAATAAAAATCATTAGTAAACTAAAACTACAGCTGACTACAGCTGCGCGAGTAGGTCAAGTACAATAAACACGTGTTTAAATTTTAATTTCTCTAAATACACAACTGTATCTTTAGCTTACTTAGTTTATACGCATGTAATCGCAGCGTCTGTCGCGCGCTCGCATCTAGTGCCACATATTACCAGCGCTTGTGCAGGGGAGGTATCCTTCTCTGCACTTGCACAATGCTGAGTGGTAACCTTTTTTGCTTATAACATGAATGTAACTTGTACCTTGTAATTTGTACCTACCACAAATTTTGCAAAATAAACCTTTACTTTACTTTAATAATATAAAATATTAGCTTAAATTAAAGTGCAGCGCACGCGACTTAAATAAGTGCTGCATGCGCGAATTGCCAATGTATGGTGAAACCGTACACTGATAATAATGTGTGTCTTCCCAGGGCGGGTCGGGGGCGGCTCGCGCGCTGAGCGTGGAGGCGCCGCCGCCCGGCACCACGGCTCGCGTGCTGCTGGGCGCGCTGGAGCCCGGCGTCGGGTACTCCATCTCCATCGCCGCGCACTCCTACAACCTCACCAGCGATCTCTTCACGATGGACACGCGCACAAGTCGGTATTCTTTGTTCCCATGTTTTCGCTCTTCTCGGTTCGATCCAAGTTCTAAACGGCGTCCGCTTGCGGTTGCAGGACCGCTGATCCAGTCCGAGATGACGATCGTGAACGAGGCGGACAACGGTGAAGGGGACGAGCGGAACGACACCCTGCCCAGCATCCTGGTGAGCGCTCCGGTCTCCGCGGGAGGGGGGGGCGGCCGGCGAGCTCAGCTCGCTGACGGCGGTCGGTTCCGTTGCAGGTGACGTACACGCCGACGTCGACCGCGGCGACCCGGTTCGACTCGTACCGGTTCCGGCTGGAGGGCGGCGAGGCGCTGCCGGCGGAGGCGCCCCCGGCGCGGGCGCAGGAGGCGGTGCGCGCGCTCGACGCGGAGTCCCGCCGCGTGCTGTTCGCGGGCCTCGTGCCCGGCGCGCTGTACAACATCACCATGTGGACCGTCTCGCACAACGTGACCTCGCACCCGGTGCAGCGGCAGGCGCGCCTCTACCCGCGCCCGCTCGCCTGGCTGAACGCGAGCCGGGTGGAGGCGCGCGCGGTCACGCTGGCCTGGCCGCGCCCCGAGGGGGTGCACACCGACTTCGAGGTGCAGTACCTGGCCGCGGCGGACACGCTGCGCACGCACGAGACGCGCCGCACCGAGCTCGCGCTGGCGGGGCTGCGGCCCCACACGCAGTACGCCTTCACGGTGGTGGTGCGGGCGGGCGCCGCGGGCGCGCTGCGCACCGTGTCGCGGCCGGTGTCCGCGCGGGTGCAGACCGCGGAGGCGGCGCCCGCCGCGCCGAGCGGCTTTCGGCCGCAGGACGTGGCGCCCTCGCGGGTCGCCTTCGTGTGGGAGCTGCCGCCGGCGGACGCGAACGGCCGCCTGACGCGCTTCCTGCTCGACTACTGGCGCGCGGACGAGCCGGACGACGTGCGCACGGTCGAGTTCCCGCCGGACGGTGAGTGGCGCCGCGCTCCGTCGCCGGGCGGGGGAGGGGAGGGGCGCGCGGCTGACTCTCTCGTGTTGCAGCTCGCGCGGGCGCGGTCGCGGGGCTGGCGCCGGGCGGCACGTACGAGTTCGTGCTGCGCGGGGAGACCCGCGGCGGACGCGGCGAGGCGGCGCGGGTGACGCAGCACATGGCCATCGGCGCGCCGCCGCGGCCGCCGCCGTCCGCGCTGCCGGCGCCGGCGGCCGCCTCGCCGACGACGGTCGCGGTGCGGTTCCGCTCGGACTACTTCTCGGCGGCGAACGGGAACGTGACCGCGTACACGCTGGTGGTCGCGGAGGAGCCGGCGCCGGGCGGCGCGCCCCCGGCGCGGATGCCCTCCTGGCGGGACGTGCAGCGGCTGGCGGTGTGGCCTCCGTACCAGGTGACGGACCCGTACTTCCCGTTCCGCGCGTCCCCCGTGGAGCAGTTCACGATCGGCTCGGAGCGCTGCGAGGCGGCCGCGCGCCGCTACTGCAACGGCCCGCTGAAGCCCGCCACCAAGTACTACGTGAAGCTGCGCGCCTTCACCGCGCCGGACAAGTTCACCGACACCCAGTACACCATCGTGCACACCGGCAAGTATCGCTCTCCGTAACATATCCTTGAATCATCACGATTGAACGATTTCTTATTTAAAATTCTTCGCCAATCCGAGTTCGAACCTGCGACCTTTCGACCGTCCATCTCTCGATGGACCCGATCTCTCGAATCTGATTATCTTTCGATAAGCGAACCGATCGTCCGAGGTGCGGGGGTGTGACGCGCACGTGTGTGTGCAGAGGTGGACAACACGGGATGGATAATCGGCGCGAGCGTGGCGCTGGCGGCGCTGGCGGGCGGCGGCGCGGCGCTGCTGGCGGCGCGGCGGCGGCGCGCCGGGCGCGCGCTGGCGGCCGCCACGCCCGCGCCGCGCGCCTCGCGGCCGGTGCGCGTCGCCGACTTCGTGGAGCACTACCGGCTGATGGCGGCCGACTCCGACTTCCGCTTCAGCGAGGAGTTCGAGGAGCTGAAGCACGTCGGGCGCGAGCAGCCCACCACGGCGGCCGACCTGCCCGTGAACCGGCCCAAGAACCGCTTCACCAACATCCTGCCGTACGACCACTCGCGCTACAAGCTGCGTCCGGTCGACGACGAGGAGGGCTCCGACTACATCAACGCCAACTACGTGCCCGGACACGCCTCGCCCCGAGAGTTCATCGTCACGCAGGTACCGCTGTGCTGCTGTAGCCTATATCGCCGGTGGGAGTTCGCGGAGTACCTAATACTACTTTTCACCTTACTAGCTCAAAAAAGGCGCTTTTGCCGCGTTAAAACAGTGAGCAAAACTCTACTTTGCTCACACTATGAGGAAAAGCGAAGGAAGCGGGAATCGGTTTTCCTCTACATCTTGTATTTTTTCGCTAGTAAGGTGAAAAGTTGTATGTATCACACGAGAGCAAAATCATTTGTTGCTTATGCTTTTGAATCTCTCACTACACTCAGGATTCTAACATAGAATCACTCGCTACGCTCGTGATTCAAATATAGAAGCCTTCGCTCGTTCGGGATTCAAACTTAGCACTCGCAGCTAAAACTAATTTTGCTCTCTTGTGGTACAATGTACTATTGCCACTCAAGTACTCACAAAATACAAGATGAGAAAAAAAAATATTAAAAAGAATAAGACAAAAACAAAAGAAACCTGTCATGTACCATGTGTGCTACAGCAGCTAGTTAGGTGAAAAGTTGTATGTATCACACCAAAGTAAAATAATTTGTTGCTTGTGCTTTTGAATCCCTCAAAATCCAATCGAGCCCGTGACTCCTAACAACATTTTTCCATAACTATAGCCGTTTAGATTTTCCCTCAGAGGACTCTCGACAAAACTCACCTGTATATTCGAGGCATCCATCTGTAGAAAGAACCAATTTTAGCAGGTTTGGTTATGTAAATAATGTAAAATGATGATGATGCGATGTGTTCCGTTCAGGGTCCGCTGCACTCGACCCGCGATGACTTCTGGCGCATGTGCTGGGAGAGCGGCGCGCGAGGCATCGTGATGCTCACGCGCTGCGTGGAGAAGGGCCGCGAGAAGTGCGACCGCTACTGGCCGTACGACACGCGGCCCGTCTACTACGGAGACATCGCCGTCACCGCGCTCAACGAGAGCCGCTACCCCGACTGGACGGTCACCGAGCTGATGCTGTGTCGCGGCAGCGAGCAGCGCGTCGTGAAGCACTTCCACTTCACCACGTGGCCGGACTTCGGCGTGCCGGAGCCGCCGGAGACTCTGGTGGGCTTCGTGCGCGCCTTCCGCGAGCGCTGCCCGGGCGACGCGCGCCCCGTGGTGGTGCACTGCAGCGCCGGCGTGGGCCGCTCCGGCACCTTCATCACGCTGGACACGGCGCTGCAGCAGCTGGCGCGCGGCGCCGACTCGCTCGACGTCTTCGGCATGGTGCACGCGCTGCGCCGCGAGCGCGTCTGGATGGTGCAGACGGAGCAGCAGTACATCTGTGTGCACCAGTGCCTGGTGGCCGTGTTGCAGGGCCGCGACCTGCCGCCGCCGCCGCACCACCATCACCACAACCCGGCCTTCGAGGGTGAGTCCGCCGCGCCTCCGTCCCTCCGCCCGTCCCCCACCCCACCCCGCTCCCTCTGATCTGATCTGTGTCGGTCCGCACAGGTGGCGGCTAGCGGGGCTCCGTCCGCGACGGCGGCGCAGGTTTGTCGTGTGCATCTCGCGACCTAGGATCGTCGGCGAGTCGAGGCGATCCCTGCGACGCTGAAACTCGCCGATCGATCGAACGCTCGAAAGCTTCGCTCGGCGTTACGTTGTCGTAGATAGAGTTCGCTTCCTGACGAAACGATCGCATCGTGCTTCCGAACCTTGACCGAATCCGAACAGACCTCATTTTTGTTTGAATGACCCTTGTGCTAACCGTTGTTGTGTGATGTGACGTTTGCATGTTGTCGAGGCGAGGGCGCTCGGGGCTCACGGTCGCTCTGTTGCAGATGACGAGGGCATCGCCGAGTCCGGCATGTAGCCGCCGCCGCGCCCCAGCCGGAGCCGGAGCCGGACCGGACCGGACCTGCACCTTACGTACCTTCTGTTATTTATTGATAATGAGAGTGTATTTTGATATATCTTTATATTTCTTGTACTTTCTTTTTTTTATAATTGTAAGGATGAAGTGGCGCGACCTGGGAGCGATCACCGCCGTATGAATCTCAAAAATGTACTTAATTTGTTTATGACCTGATAACTATGTGTGACTGTTCACTGTTGAATTTTATATCTTCATTTTGTACTTATACCTATATGTAATTAAGAATGTAAATAATGGGCAGCGTGTACATTAAAATTAGATTAAGGTAGAAGTGGGTGCTTTCTAAGTCTTTTATAAAAAATATAAATCAAGCTTAATATTGTCAACATTTTCGAAGACAAGACGGGTGATAGCCATTATGTACCTGTAGGTATCTAGTTCGAAATGTTATCTAGAAAGACGTTATTTTTATAGTGTTAACTCAATTTAAAACACATCCCAAAACTTACACTCGAACGGGATTTGAACTCGCAACTTCAGCCTAACTTTGGCCCTCATCAAAGTGTTTTTAAATTCGCAATTACCTACATATGAACTAATAGTTTATAATTTAAATATATACAAAGGTAATTTTAATAGTATCTAATACCAATAGTTAGGTTATTCAATTGTTCGATCAATATGTATCGGAAATACTTGCATCTTTTGATGTGTTCCCATCTTGGTTGTAAAAAAGGGCAGAAAGAAAAAAAACATTCCTTCAAGAATACCATTAAAAAGTATCAGAAAAATATGTGTAAGCTATTTAAGATTGACTCTATTGTACGTTTAAAACGATTTTTTATTTTTTTACGCATTATAAATGCGAAAATGTTAGGTTATTTCATATTGCAACGTAGGTACCTACTAACAATGTATTGAAGGCATGCTTTTACTGACAATAAATATTTTTAAATTTTGGGATCTTTTTTTTCTCACAGAGACTCGCGCTGGAATTAAGTACCAAATTTAAAGTTATTCATACTAATAAAAACTAGGTGACTTGACTAGGGTTGTTGTAAGAGTACGTAGGTAGTCTTGGGGGAGACTGTTTCCTACGAAGAAAAGAGTATCACATTCGTCCGACACAGCTATGTCTGTGGTCCGACATAATAGGTGCATTTCAATATCAAAAGACCTTTATTGGGATATATCTTATGAACTAATACAATTTCCAGTGTGAATTTTATCCTAGAATGTACAACTATTAATTGCTAGGACCTTTTATTATTAGGCTATGTTAGGTGCTTCTCAAAACTTTTAAAATAAGTGCAGTGCAGCTACCTCAAAAAAAAGCTAGCTAAGTTAATAAGTAGGTACCTACCTACCTAGGTTCTAAACTTACGTACTACAGCTTACTTTATGTTATTACATAAGTAGTTATATTTTTCCTCTCACACTGGAAAACCTGTATTTCTGAAAATAAACGCTAAATTTATTTTATTATGACTATGCCTCAGCAGCGACCTTCTTATAGGTACAACACGTCGTCAGTTTGAATATAAGACTTGAACATTTAAGAAGGGAAAGTACATTTAAGAAGGGAAACTTGAACATTTAAGAAGGCATGTAATGAGAAGGGAAGAATGTCATGTAACTAGAAGAGTACTTGGTATGAATGTTGATGGATTTACGAGTAGAGGTAGGCCAAAGAAAAGATGGATGGATTGTGTGAAGGATGACATGAGTAAGAAAGGGGTGAGTGTTGAGATGACGGCTGATAGAGGAGAATGGAAGAAGAACACATGTTGTGCCGACCCCACATAATGTGGGAAAAGGGCAGGGAGATGATGATTTATGAAGGGAAAGTAAAAGTTGATACCTAAAGAGTTGAGTGATAGGGGAGAGTGGAAGAGGAGAACATGTTGTGCAGACCCTGCATGAGCAGGATAATGGTAGGCCAATGATGAGAAGGGAAAGAAAGGAAAGGTAGAGGAATACCGAGGATTATAAAATTATATTCATGGTTACATTGAGCCTAAAGAGCATTTATAGCAAAGCCAACCAAGCGAAGGAGATGGCTAATATGGTTGCTTAGAGGCTGTCCTTATAATGGTGCATCCACCCACACCGCAGTTAAGTATCCAATACTTCTTGGTCCGAGATCCAATAGCTTTTCTTTTTTTTTTAGCTTAGTTTAGGTTCAATGCTAAATCCATGGTTTTGTGATCTTTGAATGACAAGACAGTGATAAAAGATCAATGTCCCAATCAAAAAGGTTCCATGCTAAATCTATGGTCCCAATACTAACAAAACAAGTAGATAACCATAAAAGATACGTAGGTACATACCTCCTTAAAAGTAGATTTTAATTTGTTACCGGTTACCATTGAGTTATAATGTACCTACTTAGTACATTATAACTCAATGCCGGTTACCTACCTAAATACCGTACAGTGTGACCGTCGGTCGGCGTGTCGCGACGCAGCAGGGGATTTCGGCTCAGGCGGCCCTTTTCGGCCAGAAGTCAGGCAGAGCTCATGAAGTCTTCAAATTCTCCTTATGGACCCTTAACATGAATGAGCTAAAGCTCACAACAAAGAAAAGTAACTGGTGTGGATGCAGAACTAAATGGAGAAGGATGCTATTCAGGCCAACAAGAGACGTAAGTAGCCTTAAATTTTATGAAGAAATACCTACCTATTATACTACACTGAAAGAAAAACAGTGTTATTAAAAGTGATTATTTAAAAAAAATAACATCATTGGCTTTTAGGTTTTAAATTCATGAAGTTACAGATAAAAATGGATTAATCAAAAAGTACTACTGTAGCCAAATGTATAAAAAATATTCTTCTTTCTCTATGGTCATTGGGAAGCGGAGTCTGTACTCTTTGGTAACGTTTGACTTTGTGTGTGTGTGTGTGGTACGTACAGACAGTGTACAAGAAACCGCTTGTCGTGTCGCGGTTCGTGTGCTTCAACAAAATTGACTTTCATCGCCTCGTAAGTTTGTGAATTTCATTCAGTATGGTGTATTTGGTGAAAAAAGAGTTCCTCAATGTATTGTAGGTGTGAATGAATCGCTATCGAAATGGATCTCTATCGCAAAATCGACAAAGATCATTCGATCGGATCGTGTCGATGCGTCACCCTTGTGAGCCATTTTAGACGGGTTCCACTCTTTTGTACGTCTAATTGATAATTTAATCCCACTGTTATATTATGCACAATATATGTAAGGGTGGGGGCCTTGCATAAGTCAGCATCCCGAGCAGGTGAGCGATTGAAAATGCATTCTAACCTAGCAATGG
This sequence comes from Epirrhoe alternata, assembly GCA_963565295.1. Classification (NCBI taxonomy): domain Eukaryota; kingdom Metazoa; phylum Arthropoda; class Insecta; order Lepidoptera; family Geometridae; genus Epirrhoe; species Epirrhoe alternata. The sequence goes on along the minus strand of OY751381.1, from coordinate 155,239 downwards.
TTGTTCGGAGTCCCAAACCCGCGTCACCAGCCACCAGCTCCTGCCGCGGCCACCTTGGCCTCCTTTTGAGTTCACGCCCACCCTTCACCTTGGCAATTTTAGTTTATTTATCTAAGCTTTAGCTTTCTTTGTTTATACAAAAGGGTTGATACTTGATAGCGCTCCTGTGCATCAAGAGTTAGTTGCTAACCATGAGTTCACTATAGATGAACATAATTTTCAGTATATCTTACAGCTTTAAAATGGTATTTGAAATACAAAAACATTTTAATAATCTTAGACTTGCAGAGCTGCACCTTTGTAGAAAACTATTAAAAAATCGGAATGTCTGTTATAACTAAATCAAACTTCTTGTATTATATGTACCAAGATTCCAGAACAAGGATATTTCAACCATCACAGAGTTGTTACCTATGTACTTTTGCTTGTGTGAGTGTTTCTTTGAAAGGTCAATGACCAGATAAGAGGTATAGCGACCCTGAAAATCAACCTTGTGTCTGTCGCTGAAGAAGCAATGCAGTGAAATTCAATAATGTCATACATAACAAATACACTAATTAAAAATAGTGGGTATGGTTGTAGCTGTGGCTAAATCATTATGAACTTTTATCTATATTTGCTCAAATGGAAATTTAAGTACAGATGAGTTTTTCAGCTGGTACATTTCAGTTGTGATGCTGTGCCAGTCTTACTCAGACCCTAATCTCTGCGGCTTAATAAACTGGAGGGGAAGGTATATAGTAGCATGTTATTATTATTTACTGACGGTTATAGTTTTCCTGATATATATTCCTATTCCTGCTATATGCTATAGAACTGAAAAACCCCAGGGTCAGACATGCCAGGTCTAAAAAAAATACCTAAAAATCTAACTGGTTCTATCTTTTATTTGTATTGATGGTTGTTTATCAATGTCGGAGCAATTTATTTAACTCGAATTAATATTTCTGGTTTGCCCGTCAGTAGTTTTAGATGTTATCAAAATCTAATTAATGTATTAAATCAGACACATTATAAGTTCATTTAGTGTCACCATTGTTAGGCTTATTTCTGTGTTAGTGTTTCACAAAAAGGTCATTTGGCACTAAACAAATAGCATCTAGCACAACAGACGCAATGCTGCTTCTTTGATTTTGCAAATTAAAAATTATGTGTTTTACAAAAGGCTTAGGGCTCCTCATCAATTTAATTGATTACTCACTCATTTCTCATGGCTAACTACTTTGTATTCTTATAACCTTTATGTTAAGTTCCATACAAAAGTTTTACCTTATTCATTGCCCAAGCCAAGTCTACAGGGATTTATTTGGTAGGACCAGTTTGATCGCTTCAATTGCTATTTTAAATATCCCTTGAAAACTCGTCTACAATGGTTCCAAGTTTTTAAAATGTTTCGGAATTAAGAGGCCCGTTTGCCCAAAAAAATCTCTTATAAATACAGGGTGTTAGGGAATCACTCCCGAAAACTTACATTCAAGTTTCAGACTTTTAATATGTTTTAGATTAAAGATTTGGAATTGATAATGTTTCATCATGTTGGATGGCACAAGCATAGGGAGGCCTATGCCCAGCAGTGGGCTAGATCGCGCTGTGGATGATGATGATGATGAATATTTCATCAGAACAATATTTGTAAAACGAACGTAGATTTGGATGTTGGATCTTCACTGACCCTGATGACCTAATAATAGCTGCGATTTGTGGATGTAATCATGAACATTGTAAAAATAATTTATTTATTGTCATCCTTTATCGTGTAATGAGCTAGCTAGGTGGCGACCAAGGCCGCGTACAACCACGTTCTTAGCTCTTAATAGTATTTCACCCCACCCGCGCTGGACGATCGTCTGGGACTATTTCTACTTATTAAACATTTTTGAAATTGGATGTATCTAAATTAAGGCCCTTCCATCAATCGCTTTCTGTAATGTACCGCTGCGCGTTGTGCGAAATGGCTTTAAAGTCATAGGGTAGGTAGCTGAGAAGTATTACCTCGCATTCGCAGGCGTGTGCATTAAAGCAGTCTGCTCGGTCGCGAAATACCCTAGACATGGCGATGTGAATGTTTGTAAATTAGGTAGGCATCGGATGTTGGACAGTAAGGTTTGCTGAGTAGGTCAGGAGGCGGGCGCGGGCGGGGTCGCGTGCCACTTTCTGTGCAGAGGGAGCGCGGCGCGCGGCGCTGCGCCGCCGGGATCTGGGTCAATGTAGCCGACGCAACTAGGGCGGACTCGCAGCGGCTAAGGCTCTAGCGCACGTACCTACCTTACCTACCGATTAACATTAACCGCAGCACAAACGTTAGGCTTTTATTTATTACCCGACTGTCAAAGGAAGGGTTCTCAATCACCATACAATAATAGTTTAATTCTGCTACCTGCAACTGAACAAGGTCAGGCACGTGCTGCTCACAAACATTCAGTAAGAGTAGAGTCAAGCGAACCTCTTTATTCATATCACCTGTCCATTTAGCATAACTTTAGAGTATTTTTACCCGACTGTAAAGGAAGGGTTATGTTTTTCAACGCAAAAAAGAATGCTTATGCCACAAAAAACATACATTTCGACACTCATAGAAATTCATAGGCTAATCCCATTGACTATGAAATTTGGCAAGTAGTATCGTCTTAGCCTACAATACAAGTACTTAGTACAGGGAAAAATCGGAAAATTTGGTGTGTACAAGGAAAATGTGAAAGGTGAAATTATAGCAATATTTTAACATTAATTTTTTTACACAAAAAGTTGATTCATGACAGAAAAAAGTTGATCCAAATACATACATTATTATACATAGAAACACCCAGACCCGAGGTAAATATTTGCAGATCATACAAACATTTATCCCGCGGCGGGGATCGAACCCGCAACCTTCTGCGTCTCAAGCGGGATTTCAACCACGCGTTCTTTGTTTGTCATTTCGGTATTTTCCAAATATTCCTGATGCCTATACTAGCGTTCGTGTAATCCTTTGTTTCTATGCTTAGAGTAACTCGTTCTATGCTAGCTAGGTGAGGTTAGCGGGCCGGGGGGCGCCGGCGTCGTCGTCGTGTCGTCCCTTGTAACTTTGAAAGGGCAGGGAGAGTAAAGGAGTCACGTGGGGAGGGTAACGTGCAGGGCTCGGCGGCAGAGGGCGCGGGGCGCAAGGACAGGGGAGACGGCGCGGCGGGTCGACGACCCCGCGCGCGAGATGTGGCCGCGGCCGGCGAGGTCGCCGACACGCGCCCCGAGAGCACACCTTGATCATCGCGCTGCAATAACGGATATACCTACTGACTGAGCTATCATTATAAATACGCATCGAGTCACAGCGAAATATTATTCCTGCACCCTACGTACCTGATATTTTTTCTACCACGGATTTATAAATCCGTGCTTTCTACAGTCGATCCGAGCGGCCATATTTCGTGACCAGCTCACAATAAGCTTGCCTATGACTTATTATTATTAAGCAAATGTCTGAGCGATCGTTTGTAGCGATAGTAAAAGGGGGCAGGGCATCCATCAGAGGGTAGGGAACGCAGCGTGGAGTAGGTAGGATTAGATAGAGGTGTCCGTCGGTTGGCATCGGCTGCGTAGGAGGCGACCTTGCAAGGTCCCTCGCGGGGCGACGACCGCCGCTATCGACCGCCGCCGCCGCTCGCTCATTCACCCACATATGCGTCAGCTGAGCCAGGCTTGGAGCCATCAGCTAGGCACGCGTCACGCGCCCCTACCTTTCACCAAGCGTGACGTCCAATAAATTGGGCTTGCTGCAGAGTCTAAAGATAATTTATTTCATAAAAAATTACACAGGACCCCGCACAGTATTCTGTGCCCGCACTAAGCAAAGCTTGTGGCGCGTTAGTCCCGAGTAACAGTTTTCTTAAACAACATATAAATAACATTCTGGTCTAATTATTTCTAATAAACTTAAAAAAGTACTTAAATAAAAGATTCTCATACATAGAAAAATATCAATAACCTACTTTAAAATAAATAACAAAGTCAAAATCAAATTCTTATATGTATTTGTTTCCAAAAAAATAAAAATTACAGATGTTTTTAACACCTCCTAATAAACCTATTAATAAAGTACCTATTTATATCAAGTAGGTAGGTTTGTTTAGATGTTTGTGTTTCAATCACGCCTAAACCAGAGAACCTGATTTGGATGAAACTTTGAATAGGCGCAGGATAGTGACCTGGCATATAATAGGCTACTCAAAATATTGGTACCACGTGGGCGAAGCCACGCGCAGAAGCTGATAAAAAAATAAACCAATAATATTTAAAAAGTTGACTCGAATATGACATGTATGTGTATACGTTAATGTAAGTAGGATGTGAATAGTTAATATAGAATGTGTATTTTTGGGTGCGTAGATCGAGACGGGTGTAGCGGCACTCCCAGAGACGTGCAGTGCAGTACGTGCGGTGTGAGAGTCGTGTCGGGGTGGTGTCGCAGCGGCTCGAGCGCACTGCGCGGGGACAGCACCGGCGACAAGACGGACAGCGCGCGGCAAGCGGGGCCCGCGCCGCGCGCCTCGGCCGCGCCGAGGCGACGCTGGGTCCCGCCCTCCACCTTGCGCAACCACGACGTGCCCGACGGGGATGCCAAGCACGATGTCATATTCCGCAAGGTATTACATCTCCATCTCCATCCCATTCATTGCTTGTCCCCTTTTCGATCTAATCCAAGTGAAAACTTTGCATAATCCCACTCATTCATAAAGCTGAAAGTTTGTGAGTTTCTTTAGATGTTTGAATATTTGTGTTTCAATCACGCCTAAACCGGTGAATCTATTCGGATGAAACTTAGGATAGGCGTAGATAGTGACCTGGAATAGCATATCTATATTAAAATGTTGGTTCCACGTGGGCGAAGCTGCGCGCGAAAGCTAGTATCGTCTAATTCGTTCTTGGTGAACGGGATATATGTATATGTATAAGTTTTGCTGTTAAACGGTCGTATCTTTTTAAGTCTGATTTTTATGTACGCTTTAAGTGCGCATTTTAACGTATTATGTGTGCGAGTGTGTGTGTGACTGGGAACAGGAAAAGAAGTTCGTTTTCCATTTTACATGGCATGTATTGAATTTTCGAGCACGTCTTTATCGTTTCAATTATGTAAATGTTTTGTAATTTTTCAAAATAAATATCGGCAGGTTCGCGGCATCCTCAACAAGCTCACGCCGGAGAAGTTCCAGAAGCTCAGCGACGACCTGCTGGCTCTGGAGCTGGACTCCGACAAGGTGCTGAAGGGCGTCATCCTGCTGATCTTCGAGAAGGCGCTCGACGAGCCCAAGTACTCGTCCATGTACGCGCAGCTGTGCAAGCGGCTCAGCGAGGAGGCGCCGGACTTCGAGCCGCGCGGCGCGCCTTGCACCTTCAAGCTGCTGCTGCTGAACAAGTGTCGCACCGAGTTCGAGAACCGAGCGCAGGCCTTCGCGGCGTACGAGGAGCGCGCGCTGCAGCCCGACGAGCTGGAGAAGCGGCATCTGGCCAAGTGCAAGATGCTCGGGAACATCAAGTTCATCGGCGAGCTCGGCAAGCTCGAGATCCTCGCGGAGTCGATCCTGCACCGCTGCATCCAGAACCTGCTCGCGCGCCGCGCCGCCGCCGACCACCACGAGGACCTCGAGTGTCTCGCGCAGCTCGTGCGCACCTGCGGCCGCGTGCTCGACTCCGAGCGCGGCCGCGGTCTCATGGACCAGTACTTCGCGCGCATCGAGACGTTGTCGCGGTCGCGCGACCTCGCGCCGCGCATCCGCTTCATGCTGCGCGACGTGGTGGAGCTGCGCCGCGGCGGCTGGGTGCCGCGCGCCGCCGCCGCCAGCGAGGGGCCCGTGCCGATGCACCAGCTGCGCGACGAGCGCGAGCCGCCGCGCCGGCCGCCCGAGCGGGACGCGCTGTTCCGCGGCGGGCTGCGCGCGCGCCCGCTCGACGACGTGTTCGCGGGGCTCGGCCTGCAGAACGCGCGCGCCTCGGACAAGCTGTTCGGTAACGGGTACCGGCAGCGGTCCGCGCCGCCGTACTTCCCGCGCGCGCCGCCCAACAACAACCACTACGGCAAGCAGCCGCCGGCGCCGCCCGCCAAGGACGCCGGCCGCGCCAAGCGCGTGCCGCCGCCGGCGACGCTGCACGACGTGCAGATGCGCCCCGCGGCCAACTCGCTCATGTTCACCGCGAACCGCATCTCGAAGCCGGCGCCGCCGCCGCTGCCGCCGGTGCCTCAGAGTGAGTACCGTGCCCGCTCTCCCCCCGCCCCGCCCCTCCCCCCGCTCCCCCGCTCCCCCGCTGACGGTGCACGTGTTGCAGACGTGCTGGCCCCAGCGTTCGCCGCGACGCCGCCGCTGCTGAAGGAGCCGGCTATCACGATCAAGGCTGCGGGCGCGGCGCGAGACAAGCCCAAGAAGGACAAAGGCCCCGACAAGGAGGAGGCGTGCCGGCTGGCGCTGGAGGCGGTGGCGAGCCTGGCGCGCGAGCGGCCGCCGGCCGGCGCGGATGCGGCCGATGACTCGGAGCTGGCGCCGCGCACGCCGGACCCGCTGCGCCGGCTGCTGGACATGCAGCCGCCGGACAAGGTCTGCATACATAGATAGATCATTTATTTGGAAAAATGCATGTTGTAAAACCCTGTATGCAATAATTGTATAATCACACTCATAAAAATGTTATTGCTCTTTCGAAATTTTAACGAGCACGAAATTTCAGTCGATCTTAAAAAATTTAAAAAAGAAACAGTGGTACGCCGCGAGTGCCGACAGAGAATATACTTGAACGAGGTTTCGGTAACGGTTCTGAACTAAAAAAAAAACAAAATTAAAAAAAAGTTCATAAGTTACTGTCCTTGGGACTTGAACTCGCAATTGTCTCATTCAGAAGCAGAGCTCTATCCGACAGGAGTATTATTGTTGTTTGGAGGTAGCTGTTCGCGTCTCCGGCGAGTTCCGGGAGTGGTTATATACCTGTATATACCTGTATACGCTAGCATAAAAAATAAAAATAAAGTTTTTATTTCACACTTTGGTCCATAGTACTAGTAGTTATTTATTATAAATATGTATTATAATTGTAATTTTATGTTATATGTTTTTATGAATAAAATTAAAATTGAATAGTTCGTAGGGTGATAGAGTTCAATAGTTGCGTGTGCTCTCCTGGTTATAAAGTTCACTCCGATAGACAGAGCGCATTCAGAAAATTTTTATGTTCCATTTAGCTTTCAGAAATAAAAAAAAGAAGTTACTTCGTATGAGGCAAGACTCTCTTTTTGCAAAATGATACCCCTTAGTGTCCTTCGCAAAATAGCCGATGTTTTGTTCTTGTATGAAATAATACTAAATGTAGTAAATTGTCCAAACGTCCTAGCCTGTGTAAACCTAGAGATCCCTCGAGTAGTATGCAGTCGCTTCTTTCAAATTACCCAAATGTAGAACAAATGTGGGGCAACACTCTCCATTATACCGTATCTTCTCCTGTTATAATAAAAATAAATAAAATAATATACATTTATTTCGAGCAAACACTCATAATGGAATAAGAAAATTTTCAGTGGTTCTTGGTGAAAACGCTCAGGGTCGTGCTTGCTTAGTCGTTCTTGATAGATCGTCGAAGTTAAACAACGTTCGAAACGGTCCGTAAGTGGATGGGTGACCGACAGTGGCATTTTCATCTGAGCGCTTCCGTGCTTCGGAGGGCACGTTAAATTGTCGGTCCCGGCTATTTAAGTCGTTAAGCCATGACGGAGGCCTTCAGGCGGCTAAAAAACTCCGTCACCAGAGTTGGCCACTGTTGTGACTACCCCGGATTCTGCTTATCAAGGATGCGGTTTTCTTTCGCCAGATGGCATGAAAACCATCTGTGTAGTTCTGAGCAAACATCCCTGATGCGCTGCAGTACCGAGGCAATCTCAACAGCATCCTAAATATGTTATTATGCTGTATTCGTAGGGTGTCTAGCGATCTTTTGGTATGGCGGACCCATAGGTTTCCCGTGTAGAAGCTCTGACAGAACGCTTTAAAAAGCGTTACCTTGACTTGGTCAGTACAACGGGAAAACCTACGGGCCAACATATTACCCCGAACCGCCAGAGCCCTACGCTCCCTTTCAATGTCTACATCATCCTTAAGGTCATCGGCAAGAAAATGCCCCAAGTACTTAAATTTAGTCACTTTATTAAGTGCTAAGCCATTTAACATAATTTGGTGCTTATTATCAGGACATTTACCGCTGGCCTTAAAGACCATGTATTCACTCTTTTTAGCATTGTAGGTGAGGCCATGCTGCAGTGCATACCCCTCACAAACCCTTACCGCCTTATTAATTAGAAAACCCTAATTCTAGCTAAATCCGAGACTGCTCTCAGAACTGTTACTTCTTGGAGTAACATGATGAGTTTAAGGTTATTAATAAATCGGTAGTTATCTCGAATCAGTAATACATTTCTTGCATCGGGACTAGCGCGTGCGTTATGGCAACCCATTAAATTTAAAATAAAAACGAGTGAATGAACGAATATTATTATCATTCAAAATATTGTCTGTCTCTGTCACTAATTATATGAATGACAGAGATAGAAAATAATTTGTATTTGATAATCTGTTTTATTCAAAGAGGTTAGAGGTTTTATTCTTCTCAAAATTTTTGGTCAAGTGAATATTGACCAAAAAGTTTTTAGTCATAAAAAAGTATTTACTGTGTTTAGTCATTTTTAACTGTTTTTTTGTTTCTTGCTAATGCTAAATGATTTTTTACCTCAAAATCTATACTTACTTGGATTTTAAATTGAGTTTCTTCGAGATCATAAAATGAAATTGTACGAATATTGTAAATTTTCACTCGCCCCATTTATCGTAATTGGTATCCATCCAACCTCATTAAATTTTTCCTCAAACCATCAACATATCCATCCTATTTGCACAACCTTTTTTTGGATATGACATGAATATTATGAAGTAAAATGTCAAAATTCATGATAGAGTATGCTTACTCCAAAGATAAAAAGGTTCCATGCTAAATCTATGGCTTACTCCATCTCTATACTAGGTTGCACCTAGGCGTAACTCTTGCTCCGAGAGCAGCGTCGGATTAGCTTATTTCCTCCTTGGTCTTTATTTATTAATACAGATTTGACCTACTACTGCCTTATGCTTTGGATTAGCTCTAATCCCAACCAAGTTCGTGTTTATTAATAACAGGGTTAGTGTACAGTCTTCAACTGTACATTTTGCTGACGCCGCTATTGACACGAGCGCGCGTCATCGTACTTAGGTATTTATTCGTATTTCAATCATTTTTATATTTAGTGTGTTATAACTAACGAGGAAGGAATTACCAACATTGTACGAACTCAGCATTATCAATAAACATATCTACATTGATTGGGATCTTTTCTCTCCACACTCAACTGCAAGTGTATGAAACCATACATTTTTTGGCCCTTCGAGGTTTATTGCGTGCAGCATCTCTATTAACGATAGCGATTCGGTTCAGCCGGTCTCCCACAAGCGGGTCGCCCCGGATGAATTGAGAAGGCGCATAATATCGTACGTGGAGTGCAAACGCAGTAAGAAAAACCAACGACTATTCAAGTTGCTGAGGATTACGGAAACTTCAAGAACGGATCCTTGGATACTTGGAAGCGGAAACACTACGCTCCTAGGTCGCTGTCAACTACGTGACTACGAGCTATCTAAACTAGCTGCTAGAAAATACCTGTAAACTAGGGTGAGCTTCTGGTTGTCTCAACTCAACGCTTTATCAGTCGCCGTCAACTAAGTGACTTAAAGCAAAGCAAACAACTATCAACAACATGGATAAACTGGAGCTTCAGTCAACATGTTTTCAAAACATCAAGACCTTGTGTGTCAACTATCGCAAGGACTCTTCGGCCCGCAAAACTGCGGACTATCTCAACAAACGCTTGTCCTCGCTAGAAAGCCAATGGCAGGACTTTGATAGCAGAAATGCTCTTTTAGTGCTGGAACTAGAAGATAAAAATATTAACTACTTCGTGGATGACATCTACGGAAAAACTAAGGAGATGTACCAGACAACTAAACAGGACATCGCCAACAAACTGTCGGACTTAACCTAGGACCAAGTATCATACTGGACAGAGTGATTTCGTTTTACGCGTGTCCATTTTTTGCTAGTGTGCGGTTGCAGAATTGTATTAGTGTGCGTGACTAGAGATGTGACTTTGCTGTCGAGCCTATCGATAGAATAAAGACGAAATGAAAAAAAAAGCATTTTAATTGGTCTTAATCAAGTCTAAATCTTTATTAAACTTTCATTAAAATTGATATGTACAATAAATATAATATTTTATATTATTAAACAATCTTATAACACCGGAAAACAATTTATCCATCTAACTAAGCTATTTATTAACAACATTTTCAGAAAATTTTCTTTTACTTTACTGTAGGTACATCAATGAGAGATTACAACAGTTAGTTTACAATGACTTGACCTTTAGTGACCTTTAAATAATATTAATTTTGTATACATATTTCTGACGCTGCTTTCAGCGACTGCATTCTTCATTACAAATTTCTAGGAGTAATCAATTGAATTTCATCTCTGCGCTGAGGTGGTTTTCTTTTCTTCGCTACCTGCAACATTCATTTTGAAAATCTATTAACCTGACTTAAGAATAATCTATCATAGACCCGCAGTAGGGCAGTGTATTAACACAGAGAGTAAATAAATAATAAATAATGCAGGACAATCCATACAGCACCATCTAGCCCCAAGCTATGCAGAGCTTGGTTATTAGTACTAGATAACTGATAATACAGGGTGGATTTTTGAGATGGGCCACGGAGGACAGGTACCTTAACCGTTATAGCAACAGGAAAACGCTCTTAGGGGATCTGACTATAATTTTTTTTTCAATATCTGTGAATGCAGTTCAAAATATCTCATAAATAATATAAAAAGTTAGGGAAGGTCTCCTAAGAGCGTTTCCCTGTTATAGTTCCCTGAATGTAGTTTATTTTTACATTTGAAAAACTTACCGGTTGATAGTATACTGGATATCCTTCAAAAATGGTTGGTACTCTTGAGTTTTTTAATTGATAAGCCGTGGATAAAACAGGATTCATCAAAGTGTTTTGAACAAAGCTTGGAATGTTTTGCAGGCTCCCAGTTATCACGTCTAACAGCTTTGATCCACTCGGTTCTTATTTCTGGGCATTTTGGGAACCTAAAAGTTAAAAGTTAAATTTAACAAACATGAAAGTTAAATACTATCGATAAAACTAGATTTGACTCTACGCGCATCACTAGCACAGAAGCTAAATTTATTTAGGCTTTAAATTGGTGGTTTTTACATTATTTTGAATCAAAATCACTTATGAGCATAATAACTAGATTGCTACAATGCTATTACTACTGTTTTTATAGTCATGAACTCATTATTTAAGCATTTTTATCGAGGGGAAATGTTATCAAAAACTTACGCATGAAATGACAATTCCGGGTCTTTTACTCCTCCTTTTGTAGTTCTTGATGAACAATACACAGCTGAACATGACATAGTTTCAATTTATCAATTTAATTTAAGCCTAAACACAGTAATTTTTAGTTTTTCTTGATTTTTCTCCAACGATCTCACACTGTTTTGACTACCAAGGTAGTCATAAACTGACACGACTTACACCTACAGTGCTGCGTTGCCAAACGTACACTAGCTATCTCTTTTACGCGGAGCTAAGCTCCGTGAGATAGACAAAGATACATGACTACTAGGTTTGTTACACAGATACAAGAGCGGCAACGTCGCAGGCTCTGTCCAGTGTGATTCTTGGTCCGAGGACTTAACGAAAAAACAGAACGTGAAGTTTGACTTAGCTGGGACGTCAGCAGACTCTGCCGCTCAAGGTGATGATGGGGACAGAGTCCAAAGTCTACTCAACAAGCAACAATGTCATTTCAACGCCATATACCGAACTATAAAGAAGATTAGCGATGCCTTAATAGAAGAAAAATGGGAATTAGATGACCATCTTCACACCCTTAACTCAAAGTGGGAATCCATCGATAAACTCCATTGGGAAATCGATTTCCTACTGAAGGGATCAAACGAAATCTACTATGAGACCTATTCCGACGTCGAACAAAAATACGACGAGTTGAAAAAACGTCTTAACTCCAAGCTTTGGTCGACAGTTCATTTCTCGAAATCGGCACCTAAAATCGAACTGCCGGAATTTTCGGGTAACTACAGTCAATGGATTTCGTTCAAAGATCTCTTCCTGGAGGCTATTCATAAGAATCCGATGATCAACAGCGCGCAGAAAATGCAACATCTGAAAACGAAGCTGCGAGGTGAAGCGGAGCGATTAGTCCAGCATCTGACCATCAGCGCTGATAATTACAACTCCTGCTGGGAAATTCTAAATCAGCGTTATGATAATCGCCGTCTGCAATTTTCATCATTCATGAATAGCATGCTTAATCTTCCGAACATACAGAACCCGGACTCGTTTAACTTGAAGAAAATGCACGATGTAAACACTGAATGCATGAATGGAATCTCTAACATCGGAATTGAAACATCTACGTGGGGTCCAATGATTGTTCACATCATGTCACTTAAGCTGGACTCTAGCACATTAAGTGACTACATGAAAGAAAATCAAGATCACCGTGAGATCCAAAACTTAAAGATTTTCTGTATTTTCTCGAAACTCAATTTATGGCATACGAAACAATGAAGTCTGCAAAGAAAACCACTCCTACAACTTCAACTGAAAAATCTTCAAACTGGAAATTTAACAAGCAAAACCACACGAAAAAGTATAACTTCTCTTACAAAATTGCCCACATTGCAATGGAGGTCACGTGTTGATGCAATGTGATAAATTCCTAGAAATGGATTTGGCTAAACGAAATAACACCGTTTCCAAACTGCAGCTCTGCAAAAACTGTTTATTTAGCCACGGAAACGAAAAATGCAAATCCACAAAAATTCCTCGAGACCCCTCATAGTGGGGCTGAGCAACACCATATCGTCAGCATAGCTGATGTTGTTTAAATAATTATAATAATTAATTTATATTATAAATAATTTACCATGTTAAATGTTAATTTTTTTAAAAATCCCTTATGTATACCTACCTAATAACTTTGGTGTACATGTGTCATGTAGGTGGGTAGTACCAAACAGTTTGCACTGTAATTCGTACCTTCTTAGTCCTCGGTACGGAACCCTGGGCGAGTCCGACTTGCACTTGTCCGGTTTTTTTGTATTGTAAGAACAAATGAGTTAAGCTTAGTGTTAGTTTCAAGTTGTGAACCAAATAATGAGGATTTATGATCGAAGCAAATATGAATAAAAAAAATATAGTTAAGCGAGGCCAAAGTCGTCGGGGTCAAATCTAGTAACGTGCAAATGTTTGTGATGCTATAGATAATTCAATTCGTTCGGGTCGCAGGTGCTGCGGCGCTGCATCTTGTGCGTACTGGAGAGCGCGCTGGCGGAGGGCGAGCCGCCCGAGGAGGAGCCGGCGCTGGAGGACACCCTGTGGGCCGCCGCGCGCGTCTGTCGCGGCATGAAGCGGGCGCCGCTACACGAGGCCGCGCGCCAGCTGCTGGCCGGCGCGGCGGGCGGCGCGCGCCTGCCGCGGCTGCTGGCGCATCTGCTGGCTCAGCGGCTGCTCGCGCTCGCCGACCTGGCCGCCTGGGGGGACGCGCCGCTGTTGCTGGACACGCTCGCTCGGCTGCTCGCTCAGCGCGGCGAGGAGGCGGTGCGGCGCCTGCTGGAGGAAGCCAAGCTGGAGCTCGGCGCGCTGGCGGGCGGCGGCGCCGGCGGCGCGGGCGCGGACGAGGCGCTGGCGGCGCTGGAGGCGCGCGGGCTGGCCGCGCTCGCGCCGCAGCTGCGCGTGCGCGCGGAGCTGGCGCGCGCGCTGGCCGCCGAGCCGGCGCCGGCGGCTCTGTACCGCTGGATCAAGGGGAACGTGGAGCCGGCGGTGCGCGCCTCGCCGGCGTTCGTGAGCGCGCTGGTGGCGCTCCTGGCGGCGCACGTGGCGCGCGAGGCGGGCGCGGCGCCGGCGCGCGAGGCGGCCGCGGCGCCGGACAAGGCGGTGCTGGAGCGCGAGAAGGCGCTGCTGGAGGCGTACGCGCCGGTGCTGACGGCGCTGCTGGCCGCGCGCCCGGACCTGCAGCTGGCCGCGGTGTACGCCGCGCAGCTGCACGCGCACGCGCACGGATACCCGAAGGGTGGGTGAGCACCGGCGGGCCCCCTCCCCCCCCCCAGCCGGCCCCCCGCTGACCCCCCCTCGTGTTGCAGGCATGCTGCTGCGCTGGTTCATGCACCTGTACAACCTGGAGGTGTGCGAGGAGGAGGCGTTCCTGCGCTGGCGCGAGGACGTGACGGACGCGTACCCCGGCAAGGGCGAGGCGCTGTTCCAGGTGAGTGTTGCCCCCGCTCCCCCCCCCCCTCTGCCCCCTCATGGCCCCCCCGCTGACGTCGCATCTCTGTGCAGGTGAACACGTGGCTGACGTGGCTGCAGCAGCAGGAGTCGGAAGAGGAGGAGGGCGAGGACTAGCTCTCTCTCGCCCCGGTCGCTTTTGTTTCGCGCTCATCTCATTATAAATATATTAATTAAGCCAAATAGTTAAAATAGCTACGTTCGTTACCCGGGGCTCCGCGGCCGCCGCCGACGGCTTCGGAGTTGAATAGGATCAATTTTTAGGTTACTACGTGAACGAATATTAGTATCTCGAGATAATTTTTTGTAGGCCTTTTACTCGATTTTGATACTTTTACAAATGTATACAATGTATAGTGTTCGTTTGGACGTATGATTGCACCCCGATCTGCCCTACCCATCCAGTGAGCGTGTTTTAGTTTAAATTGTAAAAAATATATATAAATGAGGAACTTAAATCAATTTTTTTATTATGTTTTAAATATCATGATCATTTATTTTCAATGCTAAATGGATTTAGTGGTTAACTATAAGAATGCTTAAATTTCATGAAAACTATCAAATTTTAAAATTTCGTACATATATAGGATAAAAAATGCAAAATGATACCTTCGGGCATAAGTAATGTATGTTGAGTGAGTTGTAGAGTTGTGAAATGATGCAAAATGCAGAATAATTAAGTAAAATTGATCAATAATGTATTCACATTGAGAAATAAACTTCAGTGTAATTTATTACAAGAATTTGTTTTCTTTTTGCTCAAAATTGAATAAAAAACCTACCAAAAATTGTGGTTGCGACTTTGTTTATCTCAAAAACTTGGGATCATAATGAACACGAAAAATAATAACCTTACAAATCACCAGACTTGGGTGTTCATTCATAATTCATTTATTGTGTTTATTGCATAACCTACTAAACACCCCTGCCAGGTGTGTATAAGTGCCAACCACCCAGTATTACACATATAGCTTGATTAGAGGAGCATTTAAATGAATCTTTCTGATATTTACATCTCTCTGAAAAGAAGTGTATTCAGTTTTGCCCAAGTGACTCCAAAATGCACACTCAAGCTGGAGTCACAGAATACAGTTAAGAATGTCTTGAGATTTATTTCATACCAGTGGTAGGTAGTGAAAGAAGTGTGCCTCAATGAGGTTAAGTTAAGACAGAGTTCAGATCAACGGGCGTCTACGCGCGGTTGGCTCGACGCGCGGTTTAACTCATTGATCGCCGCCCTAGAAAGTAACGTCTTCCCCCCCATGCCGCCGCCGCCATACATGAGTTAAGATTGTAACAACTCAATGTTGTTGTGTACATGAACGCGCGTGCCCGCGCGCACCGCCATGCCATGATAACACTAGAAGTAGATAAGTAATCGAATTTGAATTCAATTTATTTTGATCAGCACGTACGCGCTGTATGTACGGAAACTCCATAAAAAATCTCAAAAATGCGCCCTGACTGTATACTATACACCCCTATTATTAATTACCAAAAAAATCTTAAACATGGTCTCGGTGTCTGTTACTGATCACACTACTTAGAAACTCAAAAGAGAAAAAAAATTATAACCTCAATAGGGGACGAGACGAGTCAAGACATGGATTTATGATAGCTACTGCGGTTTTACTGACGGGATTATTTATATAGGGTGCTCGCACATTGCAGCCGAGCCGTACGCGGCGAACTGTCAATTCAGTAGAGGCTGCTGACGTCAGAGGCGAGCCGCATTCTCTGACGTCATCAGCATTTTTTGTATAGAAAAATGACTACGGCGAGTCAGTGTGCGATCAGGTTTAAACGACAACATAGTTCGAATGAGAGTCTGTACGCGATTGTTGTCTGTAGTACTTATTTGTACAGTTTTCATAAAATTTTGTTAGGTTTTGGTTGACTACAATCCTCAATAACTTTGTGATAGTTTTAGTGTTTAAGTTGGAAATATGGGGGTTTAAACTATGATCCAGCAGATAGACCGAAGGGTTTAAATGTAGGGTGTAGGCAGGAGGTACTAAAAAGAACAAGTGTTTCAATTCATACTATAATTTTATTGAACATTTACAACTTGCTTTTACTAGAAGCAGTTACTTATTGGAATCATCACACAGTGAGGGAGAGCTTCGCACTTGAGTATTTCCGTTGTTAGAAACCACCCTGTTCCAAGATGAGAGGAGCTGGAAACATATGCAAGTGTTCATTCATGGATTATTTTTATTACAAAAACTATGAACTTATTATATACATAATTATAAACTTAATTGGAAACATGAAAGTTGCTGGTTTTGACCGCTGTCAACCCACTGTTTCACGACTACTGATAATGAAAATGTTGCGTTTTTATAATGATTTTCCAAATAATCACATTTACACTTAATACTTCTTTTTCCTAATCTGCCCTAGTTAGTTAAGTTAATTAAGCCCTTAGTTAGTGCCTTTTTAGTTTTTTTTTAATGATTGATTTGATTTCTGGGTAAAGTAAGTACGTATGAGCCAGTGGCCAACTCTGGTGATGGAGTTTTTAGGCCACCTTAAGGCCTCCGTCATGGCTTAACTTAAGTTTAGTTTTTAAATATTATATTTTGTTTTTGTGTTTGTAAATTTAAATTGTAATATGGATTTAATTTTCTGAAATAAAATGAATTTGAATTTAACGACTTTAACTTAACCTTTCTGGGTGTTTCAACAAATGTATAATCTTAACTTCTAAAAAGCTAGCTAGATACTTCATCATGGACTAACCTTTCTTTGAAATGTTAACTTGATAGGTAAACTGATTAATAACCGCATGGGTTGCAAGAGTGCTTAGCTTTAGCTGCCAAAGCTGCTTTAATCACCTTCACCAGGTGAATACCGAGTCCCGCTAGAGGGGAATTACACATTGTGAGGGAGTGGGTACTTTCTAGGTCCTATCTTTTGGGTAGATACAACTGATCCACCAACAAGTACTATTTTGTCATGATGAACATACTTAGGTACAATACTTTCATACATTTTGGAGATGTGAGGGTTTTCCATACTAATCAAACTAAAAAGTAGTAGTAATAGTGTTATGGGAGGATCCAAACAGGCATGTATCTAATCTATACATAGTAGATTTTGGCTTTTGGTCTTAGAACACTGACAACGGGCAGAGCGCTAGGTGGCGAGCTCGATTATTATGTCCATTAGCCTCCAAAATACACGAGGTTGACACTGTTTAGTTTTCTACTCGTATGATGAAAATATTGAAAATACATCTCCAATGCCTCAATTTGACTGTTGAACAGATAAAATGAGAGATATCTTCGTAATTGGTATTCATTAAATTTAAGTTACTGACCAACTCTGATAGCAGCGCAAAGCACACAAAATGTCACGACATTATTGATGGTGTTCTGCCGCGCTTGTCTTTTTTCCTCCATAGGGTCAGCTCTTTCGCCGTATGGTAGACGAAACATGATAAATGATTAAAAGTGTTCTTTGGGTAATGAAAATTCGTAAATTGCCGACTGATTAAGAGCAACACAAAATCTGTGACAAAATCACGCACAACTTTGACAGTGACATGACATTATATAGAGCTAAGCTAACTGTCATGTGTGGCATTGACATACGGGAGGAGGCAACGTGCATGATAGCTAAGTTGTTCGCCGACGACATTGTTCTCGTTGGAGAGAATGCTAACGAGGCCAAAGCCTTGCTTTGTACAAAGCCTCAGATTTCGAAGGTTAATTATTGGATTAATTATATCGAAAAGAGGAAAAACGTTACGCAGCTCTTTAAGCAAGTATCAAACACTTTTAGTCATATTGACAATACATACAAAGCAATGTTGCCAACGCAACAAAAGTAGTAAATTAGCACACGCGCGCCCTCAATTCCTAAGACGCTTCTCTTTTTGAACAGACTCTATGTATGTATATCGGCGCTAACGCTGCGCGCAAAAACAACACGCCAGCTGGGGCGTGACTCATGCCGCCGCGCCGGCCGACCAGTTCACAGATTAGGTAGTGGACCACACAGATTAGGAAGAGTGGTGGACCAGTTGTCCCTGCGGACTCGCCCTCCCCACCACCAGCCTATAAGTTTTTTTTTTTTTTTTTTAATAAATAAATGACTTAAATGACTCTATGAGCGAGCGCCGCGGTGATAGTCCGGTAACACTAAAACGGCCTCATAGGCCATTAGTATTAAGCTGTATTAGGCCCTCCGAAAACAAAAAAAAAAAATACGGAGCTCATTCTGTTCTCCGTGTTCTGTTGCTTGCAACCCAAAAAGGTTCAATGCTAAATCCATGCTTGCAACGTCCGAGCTTGCAACAAAGGTTCCATGCTCGGACGAACGAAGGTTTGATGCTAAATCCATGGTTGCTTGCGCTCGAGCCGAGTAGATGTCAGTTTTGATTTAAAACTTTAAAACAGTGTTGTTGCGATTATAGTGACGTCATTTTAGTGATTTTGGAAAAAGTGATTTGATTTAAAATGACATGTGTTTTAATAACATAAATTTATTAATTATTTAATCAATTTATGTTTTATGATTTGGACGAATAAACTACAATCAATAAGAGTGAACCTCGTTTCAAGGGACCTATAGTCTTTTTCACTTCGAGATAATGTCAAAATCAGTCTAATAGTAATGTCCTAAAGTTTAATCGAGATTATCAAAATCGATTTTTGTTTCACTACTATCAATTCATCTCAATCGATTACAAGGTGCATTCAGAGACAAAATTACTAAACCAACGATTATTTTTTTACTTATCGATTCATCGATTGTTTCGATTTTCATTTTTGCACTCTCTAATACGTTCCATTTTACTCAGTACCTACTGTTATTTGGCGGAGTTTTTTAGAAAATGTTTATTGTTTATTTATTTATATTTTATGGCTCGTTTATGATAATTTATGAAATAATTAAACAGGAAATACTTAGACAAAAACATTTTTTTTTGTATGTTTTATCGTTAAATTATTTTTCTTGACTTTTTTGTTTCAAAATTGTTGTGAGCTACACAACGTGAAACGAAACAAGTTCAATGTGTCTTGCATACATACGTTCCGGCGTGAAAAAGACATAGTACCTAGGTACCACTCACTCTGCAAGCTTAATTTGACCCACTTCCCGGTGTCTTGAGCTGAATTTTGGTACACTTGTGAGTCCTCGGTGACAATGCATTATATGGTAACAGCGAGCTGATCTGATGATGGAGTCATGAGCTGTTCCAGGGAACTCCTTAGAAAATAGGCCGATTGAGTTGAAACTCGGTTCGTAGATTTAAGTATCGTCTCAAATTTTTAATTATGGTGACAGCGAGCTCATCTGATAATGGAGGGAACTCCTTAGATAATCGACCGATTGAGTTGAAACTCGGCTTTTAGATCAAGTATCATCTAAAATATTAAAATATAGTGACAGCGAGCTGATCTGATGATGGAGAACGGAACTCCTCAGTTAATAGGCCGATTGAGTTGAAACTCGGTTCGTAGATCAAGTAGGTACTTAATCATCTATATAAAATTTTGAAATATGTTGACAGCAAGCTGATCTGATGATGGCGAATGGAACTCCTCAGATAATAGGTAGATTCGAGTTGAAACTCACTACATCGGTCAAGTTTCATCTACTATTTTGAAATAATTTGACAGCGCTTCCGTTCGCCGCTTTTATTAGTCAGAAATAAAACATTTCGAGAAAATAGATAAAGCTTTCAGTTTATTAGTTAAACAAATATCACTTTTATTTACAACCGAAGCGATCACAAATCATAAGTAAAACTAACAGTAATCACCTAAAACTACTTAACAGATCGAAATATTTACAATAGAATTAACAACTCCTCAACTCTCGCATTCACAATCGCAGCGGGGGTGCGGGGCGCGGCGGCGGCGGCGGCGGCGGCGCGCGGCCTCTGTCACGCCGAGCCCAGCGGCTGCGTCACCACGGGCGAGCGTCGCGGGGACGGCTCCTCGCCCGCCGCCGCCGCCGCCTCCGGCTCCGTCAGCCGCAGCGCCACCTCCAGGTCGCGGAGCACCTGAAACGTAAAGCGAGCGAAGCGTCAGCACGATGCCGATACCCGTCAGCGGGGCCGATATGCAACAGCGGGACTCGGGAGCGATGCTGACCTCCGTCTCCTTGTGGTCGAGCAGCTGGTAGCGCGCGTCGAGCGCGGTGAGGTGCGCGAAGGTGAGGTGCAGGTGCGCGTGCAGACGCAGCAGCGCGAGCTCGCGGAAGTGCGCGGCGTACAGGTGCGCCACCACGTGGAACAGCAGCCGCACCACGCGCCGCACGACGCCCTCGAACCCCGCCGGGAACTCGTTCGCTGCAACGCAACACAGCGCCCTCACTCACCGCGACACCGTCCTCAGCCTCACGAATGTTACAGGACCGACCGAATAATTATCTCGGTCCTTGCGATTGTGCTATCGATCGATATCCGAAAGAGGTTCGAATAAAGTCCTAGTTTGCAAGATTTGATGATTACGATCCGAATCTTTTGTGATTTGATTTATCTTTACCCAAGTCTTGAATTCTTATGTCGCATAGTAGGGGACGAGCCAGCGGCGGCCAGCCGCTGAGCGGTCGTCGGGTCGAAGAGAATAGTTACCATATTTAGTTGGAAAAACAGTTTCATCGTTGACGGTCTTCTGCGTGTAGGTCATAACGTAGTCGACGTAATGCGGCGCGGCGAGGCGCGTCTTCTTGCCGCGCTCGTCGTACCAAGCGTACGCCCGCCCCCCCGGCCCCGCCATGTCCGCGCACGCCGCCACCGTGCAGAACTCCGACACCGTGCCGTACAGCAGGTTCACGTGGTCGAACAGCGCCAGCGCTGGAATACAACCAAACTATTTTATATGGATTATATTCTACACAATGTTGACTTTGGGCACTTTGGGGAGGGGCGGACGGAAGCATCACTTTGAGGGACTAGGTGGTATTTTCCGCTTGGTATTCATGTTTGTAGAGGGAGATCTCACCTCAACCAAGGCCGACCCATCTGGTCTACTTGCCTTGGTAGTCTTTCGACCGATATTTGATCAATGATGATGAGGTAAGTTGTAACTGCACATTTTAAACTTTACATTAAAATTTTTATACTTACGGGACTTAATGTTTATGTTATGCCTACGCGATTAAGCCCGTATAAAAATTTAAATAAGTTGTAACCGAATTTTGTTTATTTGTCTGAACGCCATCTAGCGGAAAAGTTTTGAAGTAGGTACTTAAATCGACACTACCCAACTTCGCCCACGAGATATTAGCTTAGAACGGCCAATAATAGCAATGAAAATATCCATCCTGACACCGTCATGCCTATATGCTCAACAAAATATCAAACCACTCATATAGTAAAGCTGAAAGTTTGTTAGTTTAGCTGGAAGGATAAGGTGTTGTGTTGTGTGTGATGCGGCAGTCGGACATGCATCATGGTATGGTAGGTAAGGTAGTCAACTCACTGTGCGAGGCGAGCCACTCGTTGTAGTCGAGTCCGTGCGGCAGGTCGACGAGCTGGCGCATGTCGAGATCGGGCAGCTTGCGCTCCAGCAGCGCCTCCTGCAGGTACAGCTTGGGGTCGCCGGCCGGCTCGCCGTCGCGCTCCTTGCGCCGCGCCTTCCTGCGCACACGCAACAACACACCATGTAGCTACTCTAATCTGTCAGGGGACTGCGTCTACCGTACTACAGTGAGAGATTGATGGGAACTGTCCAAAAAACATTCACAAAGCAGACTTTTTAATTACACATTGGGATCATTCTATTGCAGCCATCTATCAAACTCGGAGGTTCTTGTATTTCTTGTATTAAGAAATGATATATTAAGTTTAAAGAGGTTGATTATAACTATCTTTCTCAGGAACGAGTTTGTGAGATATCAGCAATCGAATTGGTGGATTATGGTATTGACACAATATGTATTTATAGATCAAATTTCACTAGCACTCTAACATTCTATCCAGTTATAAAAAATCTATTAAGGAAAGTTGATAGTAGCCAAAATGAGTGCATCATTGTAGGTGACATAAATATTGATTATTTGTATACATTGACCAGTGACCAGAAAAAAATTGAACGACATACTTAAATCAACTACATTACAAATAATAGTAATATTTGTAATGTAGTTGATTTTCATACAAGAATAACTTTATCAACACAAACATGTCTAGATCATGTATATGTGAGTTGTGAGCGGGCGAGTGCGAGAACCGTATCTGTGAGTCCAGTGTACACTGGGCTCTGCGACCACTACGCTGTGCGCGCTTAGGTTATTGTGAGACGCGAGCGAGTAATGCACTTTTGCGACTTGCTAGGGCTTACTCGCAGCCAAATAAAGATAATTTCGTCGCATCGATTGCAAGTATTGACTGGGAGCAAGTTTTATCCAAGCAACAGGCGGCCGAAAATTTAACGAGGTCAGTAATTAATATTATGTGTACAATATTGACGTGTACTTCCCAGACAAATTATCACTAGAAAAAAATACAATGATTCATGGGTAACAAACGAACTTATTGCATTATGGTGGCCATACACGCTACGAGAAATCGTTACGATCAGACTGTACAGTTCGAACGGTACCGATAAATCGCTACATGTATGTGATAAAACTGTTCAGTTTCGCACGATTTTTTGAGACTGTACAGTCGAACGGAACACTACAAAAATTTCAATTGATTTATCGGAATCGGACGAACTGTGCCGACTGATCGAAACGTGTATGCGCTCGTTCCGTTTTCGTGTTCAGTTTAAAAAATAAAAGTTTTGCTTTTATTTATTTTTAAACGCATTTTCTTTAATTCTGCCAACAAATTCACATGAGAATGAACACTTCTTTTCATTAGCCATTCTTTACACCAGATGCTACGATTTTTCCGCTTCACTTTTTTTTCCTTCAGGGCGAATATTAATCCAATAATTGCTAAACAGTCGTCCGTCGAAGCCATCACTGACACGTGTGCCTCGGCGCCGCTTAATGTACCGTCTGATCGCAACGATTTCTCGTAGCGTGTATAGCTTGTATGCCAGCTACGATAAACTGCACCGTTCGAACTGTACAGTCTGATCGTAACGATTTCTCGTAGCGTGTATGGCCACCATTAGACTCAGTAATATTACAATAATATTACAATGTACCTGCATTATATGTATATTCTTCTGTCTGTGGCACAAAATAAAAGTTTCTTTCTTTCTTTCTTTCTTTCTAATGCGTGACATGAAAGCAATTCAAGTAAAATTCCCTGACAATCTTAATTTACAAAATTGACGAGTACGCATCACGACTCGATCAATTGATGTATGCAGAACGATGTAGTTACTACAGAAATATAGTAGCTCAGGTAATAAGACCAAAAATAAATAAATAAATAAATAAATAAAACCTAGACTTTATTGACTCCATCCGGCAGCCGGATGGTACCATATTTCAGAGCAAGGCTGATGCTGTTGACGCGGTGAACACGCATTTTGTGAATGCTGCAAAGACGTGTGGCGCCCCCGCAGCGGATGTGGAAGCCGCCCGACGCGCACTCCGAACCGCCGCCCAGAGACAGATCGCTCACTCCGCTTCAAACTGTTCTCGCCCATGGAGGTATTTAAATAATGACGACTGGTGTAGCACTAAAGTCGACAAAGGATGTCTATGCAATATCCATTTCACTAATTCACTCAGCAACTGTTCCACTATCGTCCGTGTCCACGACACTCTTTAATAGATGTCTGTGCGAGGGCACGTATCCGATGATGTTAAAAAGTGTCAAGTCTCGCCATTATATAAGGGCAAAGGCAAGAAAGGGGAGATTAATAGTTACCGTCCGAAGGAAGGAAGGAAGGAAGGAAGAGTAGGTCGACAACAGACGTAGCTCGACAGGTAGTCCGAAAGGTGACGGAAGCGCGCGAGCGAAACCACCAAGTGGCAGTACTTTTCTGTAACCTGTCAAAGGCCTTCGACGTCGCGGACCGCAACGTCATCACTCATCGCCGCCAAGCTAGAGTACAACGGCATTCGCGGTCGTCCATTGAAACTGCTGACCGACTTCATGACAGGAAGGTTACAGATAGTGGCCGGAGAAGGAGGTCGCTCGAAGTGATAGCGAGAAGAATGAGAGAAGAGAGTGAGGTATCACAGAACCAATTCGGATTTGTGCCTGGACGAGGAACAACAGACGCCATATTAGCCATCCGCCAACTGTGCGAGAAGTATAGGCGCGTGCACAGGAACCTGCACATGGTGTCATAGATCTGGAGAAGGCATATGATAGAGTTCCCCGAAAGGTTCTGTGGTGGGCAATGAAAGAGAAAGGAGTGCCTAGGAAGTACCTGCAGCTTATTAGGGCCATGTACAGCCGAGCTTGTACACATGTTCGGTCCGAAGCTGGCATCACTGATGAGTTCAATGTGGCTGTAGGTTTGCACCAGGGATCGGATTTAAGCCCTTATTTGTTCCTCCTGGTAATGGATGCTCTGACATCAGACATACAGGAGGAAGCACCCTGGTGCATGCTTTTTACCGACGACATTGTTCTCATTGGAGAAGACGCAACCGAGGTCCAGAACAGACTGGGAAAATGGCAGGGCAAATTGGAGAGTGTCGGACTGAAGATAAACAGGACAAAACCGAGTACATGTTCTGCGACTTTGGTGGTCCATCCAATTTTGCCCACATTGCCTTAGATGGTGTACACCTACCAGTCTGTTCCGATTTTCGGTACCTCGGTTCAGTAGTACAAAGTGATGGTGAGATAGATGGGGATGTGAGGAATAGAATAAATGCGGGATGGATGAAGTGGCGACAGGTCTCAGGTACAATTTGCGATCCACGCATGCCCCTTAAGCTTAAGGGAAAAATTTATAAAACGATCGTAAGACCTGTCGTATTGTATGGTTCTGAGTGTTGGGCAACAAAAGGGACGGATGAACAAAGGGTGCACGTGGCTAAAATGGGAATGCTGAGATAGATGTGTGGAGTGACGCGGATGGACAGAGTAAGAAGTAAGTTCATTGTTCATTTTCTGATTTGTACTCTGAGTCCTAAGTCTAATAATATGTATTGTACCTTTACCTACCACCTATCTTTAAATTAATTTTACCTACTATATAATTGTTAAGTGTACCAATGTAATTTGACGTGCCAATGTTATGTTATGTAACTTCATGGTCAATAAATGAAATCTGAAATCTGAAATCTAAGTACATAAGAGGAAGTGTGAAAGTGGCGCCAGTGAATGAGAAGATGAGGAGCAACAGGTTGTCATGGTATGGGCATGTAATGAGAAGGGAAGAATGTCATGTGACCTTGGTATGAATGTGGATGGATATACGAGTAGAGGTAGGCCGAAGAAGAGATGGATGTGTGAAAGATGATATTAGTAAAAAAAGAGTGAGTGCTGTGATGACGGCTGATAGAGGGAAATGGAAGAGGAATACATGTTGTGCCGACCCCACATACGAGTGGGATAAGGGTAAGAAGATTATGAAATGTATGTATTTACAAACAAAAAGTACTTATATATATCAAGTAGTATACCTGTAGACCCACCTCTAGAATACCTTCTTGCTCCATAAGAAAGGTGACTCAATAAGTGGGAAAGGGACAAGTTTTCCTACACCATTTTAGGGCTCTGTCAAATATTTAGGTACTTATACCACAGACAGAATACAGAGAGGAACAGAAGGCTCACTTCACAAAAAAAATTCAATAAATAGCGACTCTTAGCGCGACGCAACAAAGTGTAATTCAGCTTGCATAACCGCTAAATGACCTTGAGATAATTACCTTAACATAGCCAAACGCTTCTTACATAGAGCATTGTCACTGTCTCGGATGGGGCGACACATTTCGTAAGGGTGGTCGACTTGTCACGTTCGGAATCTTAGTTATCTCAAAATCAAAATCAAAAATCATTTATTCAGTAGGACCACAGGGATCACTTAGAATAGTCTAATTTTACTCCTGTTCTTTCGCGACCAATACCGTGAAGAATCAGGGCAACAAACACGGTCTGGGGCCTATCATTTTTTTAGGTGATCCATGGATCCATTGAGTTGGAGCAAGTCCCAAGCTTTTTTGTCATCCAAATAATCAGATATCTTATAATAGGCTTTTTTACAGAGATGACGTTTAATTGTATTTTTAAATTTAGTGATTGATAAATTTTGCAATTCGCTTGGGACTTTGTTATAAAAGCTTACACATTGCCCTTTAAATGATTTCATAATTTTATCTAATCTAGTAGTGGGAACAGCGAGTTTATCCTTATTTCTAGTGTTTACATCATGATTATCGCTTTTTTTCTTAAATGATTCAATATTTTTACGAACATACATCAGATTTTCATATATGTACTGACAGGGTACTGTCAGTATGAATATATCTTTAAATTTATTTCTAAGCGAATCTCTGGGACCCATATTGTAAATTGCTCGAACAGCCCTCTTCTGCAACACAAACACGGTGTTAATGTCTGCAGCAGTCCCCCACAATAAAATGCCGTAAGACATAATGCTGTGAAAGTAGCTGAAATAGACTAATCTGGCAGTATCTACGTCCGTGTAATGACGTATCTTTTTAACTGCGTATGCTGCAGAAGCAAGTCTCTTCGACAATCCATCTATGTGTGGGCCCCATTGTAGCTTACTATCTAAGGTTATGCCTAAAAATGTAGTGGTGTCCACAAGATCTATCTGTTCATTTTTTATTATTACATTGGTTTTTATTGGTTTTACATTTGGTAGTATGAAGCGAATACATTTAGTTTTCTTCTCGTTTAATAATAAATTATTAACATTGAACCAATTTACAACCTTAGAGATTGCATTGTTCACTTCGTCAAAGTTAACCTGTTTACGTTTCAACTTAAATATAAGTGAAGTGTCATCTGCAAACAGGACAATCTCGTGGTTGTCTTTTACAAGTTTTGGTAGGTCATTAATGTAAATTAAAAAAAGGAATGGACCTAATATTGATCCTTGTGGTACACCCATTGTCACCACTGACCCCGGAGAACGCTTCCCATTTACGTCAACTCTTTGTATTCTGTCACATAAGTAGGAAGTGAAAAGGTTGAGAGCAACACCCCTAACACCATAGTGGTAGAGTTTCCTAATTAATGTTTCATGATGTACACAATCAAATGCTTTAGATAAATCACAAAAAATACCAAGCGCATCATGAGAGTCTTCCCAAAAATTAAAAATATGAGATATTAGATCAACACCGGCATCAGTTGTTGATCGTCCCCTTGTAAATCCAAATTGTTTGTTGTCAAGTAAGTTGTTAATATTAAAATGTCTTTGTAATTGAATAAGTATAAGTTTCTCAAAGATTTTACTAAAAGTTGGTAAAACTGATATTGGTCGAAAATTGCTAGGGTCAGAGTGAGTACCAGATTTAAAAAGAGGCGATATTTTACTATATTTCATCAGATCAGGAAACACACCACTATCAATACATTTGTTAAATATGAGAGCTAGTTCAGGTGCAATGATGTTAATCAATGGTTTTACGACGCTAACGGAAATTCCCCAGAGGTCTGTGGTTTTTTTTACATTAATGAGATTGAAAGCTTTGATGATGTCTTTATAATCCACATAATCGAAGGAGAATTTGATGTTACATTCAGGTATGTTATCTTTTAGAAATGACTCTGCGATTATGTGGGAAGAGTTCAAACATTTTGTAGTAGAGACTGGAATGTCAGTAAAAAAAGTTTCGAATGCCTTGGCTACGGCATCGTCTTGGTTTACGATGGAATCACCAATTTTAAGTTTGTAGGTATTATTATGAACCTTAACATTTCCAGTCTCACTATTAATAATATTCCAAGTAGCTTTTATTGTATTTTGACTATTTTTAATTTTATTGCCTATATGCAGTGATTTAGCTGTGCGACACACATTTTTGAAAACTTTTGAATATCTTCTAACTCTTTCCTTAAACTCTTCACTAAAATTATATTGTTTTTCGCTATAAAGTTCATACAATTTTTGTCTGCTTTTATGGATCCCCGCTGTTGCCCACTCACAAAAGTTTGAACCTTCAGTAACCATAATCGATTTAGATGTATATATTGAGTTAAATTGGTAGGTAAATTCATTAAAAAATTTATTGTACAAGTAATTTGGGTTATCATTGTCATAAAATAGGTTTTCTAGTCTGGTTGCTAATTTTGATTTAAACTTTTCCAATCGATTATTGGTCATTGGTACATAAGTAATTTTTCTCCTTACATTTTGCTTTATTTGATTTTGAATTTTAATTAATTGACCAAGATGGTCGGATTTAAACTTACTTACTAAACTTTTATCAATTATTTTAACATTTGTAAAAATATTATCTATACATGTGGCAGAAGTAGCTGTAATTCTTGTAGGTTCCATAAATGAAGGTTCAAGGTTAAATGACTTAAATAAACTAGTTAATCTGGTATTATAAGAGTTATTTTCTAACAGGTTTACATTAAAATCGCCACATACTAGGATTTGTTTCTTACATTTGGTTATTTTAAACAGAATTTCTTCCATAACTTTTTCAAAAGTATTAAATGTAGCGGATGGTGGGCTATAGGCGCTTATAACAATTAATTGCTCCAACTCTACGCACGCGATTTCAATGTGTCTTTCTACAGAGTGGTGGACAATATCTTTGCGTTCTTTAAATTTAAAACTCTTGTTTAATAATATTAGTGAGCCACCTCGAATAAAATGAACTCTGCAGAAAGCACTACCAACCTGGTGATCACTGAAATTAAACATAAGCTCATGACTTTTCAGCCAATGTTCTGTAATACATACAATGTCAATATTATTTGAGGTCATGTACAAGTCCAGTTCTAATTCTTTACCGCGTATACCTTCAAAATTTTGATGCACCAAGTTAGTAAGATTTACATTTGATTTTTTATTTTGACTCTCTATTTTATTATTATTATTTGACTTTATTGCAATGCTAGAGGTTCTCTCTATTGTCTTAAGATTTAATTTAAATGGCTTGGATAAACTTCCAAAGCCATGTTAGGCATGTCAGTTTTCTGCTCAATAGAAGCAGATTGAATAGCCAAGTTTTTGGCTGTTATACTAAAATAATAAGATAGCGAAACAGCTACCTGTCGTTGGTCAAAATGGGATAGGTAATAGCTACCTTTGGTCAAATAATAATTTTTACTAACAATATTGTTAGAGTCAATTACATGTATTAAATTATTATTGCATGATATTGTATGCAAAGTCATATTTAACCTATATCTAAGTTCGTTTTCTGCTTGTGGCAAGCTGTTGCTGTAGGGGAATGTAAACATTACAATTTTATTTACATTTAATGTACACAGTGTCTCAAAATATTTTATTAATTCAACTTTATTTACATTTCCCCTATTCCCAACCCAAATTACTATGTTGGAGCTATTATTGAATTTATTTTTAGTTATTAAACGCATGATATCATGTAGATTTGACCCGGGCAAGCAATTATTTAAAACCGAGTGTCCCATTCTTATATTTAAGAGCTGGCCCATATTTTTTCCTATTTCATCGCTGTACATGATAGTTTGTTGTGTATTTTTGCACAACTTAGGTGAACTGACACTCAGCGGGGAGGCTGACTCGGTGACACTTACTGGTTCTGGAGTCGCAGGGCGTTGGCAGCCACAAGAGTGGTTGGCCACAAATGAATCATAGCGGTCTTTGTTGCTATGTGAAAGTTGGAGTAGCTCATCCATGGCCAGTGAGTACTCCCGCATCGCCTCCTGGGACTTTTCATAGCGAGTAGTGATGGATCTCAAAGATGCCTCAACGCTGGCCAGTTCACTTTGAAGATGTTGAATGTCAGATTCATACTGAATTTTATTATTTTCTAATTGCAATGTGCACATTTGCAAGTTATCCAATATTTCTATTTTATTTGTTTTATTTCTAATCTTATGAACTACACATTTTTGATTTTTAAGCATTCTCTTAGTTTTAGTAATAAATTTGTTGATTTTAACATATTTTTTAAGTTTATTATTGCTCAGTGTATTTCTAGTGCATGCTGCAGAAGCCCTTACTGAGTCATCATTGGTCAAGTCAATTATTACAGCCTGAGTACCACAGCATGCACCAGAAATTTGGCCTTGAACCCTATCAGCCGATACTAGCTCTTCGAATAAAGTTTGGGTTTTCAGTGTGGCAGAGCACTGTGCGGCCTCTTCCAGCTGTGTGATATGTTGGTGGGCATCACACAACTCCTTCTCTAGGGTAGAAGTTCTCTTCAGAGCCTGTTCGTACTCAATACCACACTGGTCGAACCCCTCAATAACTAAATGAAGTTTGTCCCGTTCATCAATAACACAAGTTAGTTGTGAGTGTAACACCGATAGCTCACTTTTTAGTTTTTTATTATTGTCTAACGTGTCTAACAAAATCTTTTCATTGTCTTCTCTTTCAATATTCAATTGGTTGCACAAATCCTTGGCAGCCTTTAATTCTTGTAAAGCCTGTTGGAGCTTGCAGTCCTCCTGGCGAGACAAGGCTCTGCGAGTCATCATTATTAGACGGGTGAGGATGGTATTTACCTAATATTATCAAAATACCAAGGATGAGTCAACGCAATTGAGGTTAAGTTTGGACTAAGTATTTGTACTTACATGATTTTGGACTAGGTTTATGCACTGGAAATTGTATTCCGATGTATTATAACACGCCAGCTAGCATCAAACACTTCCAAACCGAGAAAACAAGAATAGAATTCAAAATATTTCAAATCGGCAAACCGAAACCGAACAAGTTTGTAATCGGCCAAATCACTTGAACAACACAGTATTTATGCATAAAATTATTTGTACACTTTATTTTTGTTGTAATTTAGCGATGAAATAGGAACAGGCTATCTATTATCGCGTAAAAATAGATAAAAACGAATTAAAAGAACGGGACAATTAGCAACAGCTGTTTGTCATAGGGTTGCCAACAAGCTGCTCTAATAATTAAAATTAATCTACAAATACAAATAAATTTATTTACCAAAAGAAATTACAAGTTATAAACTATTACTAGAGGTCCCCGCACGAGGGCTAGCCTGTGTCGCGGGAGACCGAAAAAACAAAATGGCGTTTTCCGAAATCAAAATGGAATTAAAAAGAAATGGATAGCACTTTACGAGGCAGAGAGAACTCAAGGAAAAGCAAAAAATACCAAAGAAAACGACACCATGGGTGGTTGGTGTATATGTGTGTGTTTGTGCGTATGTATGTATGTGTGTGTGTGTGTGTGTGTGTGTGAGTGTTGGAATAGTTTATAATATATATACATATATAAGTAGGAGAAAATATTATAGGTACATATAATAGATATCTTTATTTCATTTTTATAAGAGGGTTGTACGGTTGGTACAATTGTTTCAAACCATAATACTAAGCAGGTTTTCTGTTGCGTCGTAATCTAGCGTGAGAAGCCACCTTCTTACTCTTTCTTTAACACCAAAGAGAGAGCAGTTTAGGTCACAGTGCTTGCAAACGCAGCGGTAGATGAATGGATGGGAGAAATACTTAAAACGCCTAGCAAAAGAGGTTTTCACTGCTGGCACATTCACTTTAATCCGCCGGTTATTATTTTGGGCAATTCCCTTGGAGCTAGACCGGAAAATTCTGTGGTACGCCGTAGTAACTCGCAGAAGGTAGAGTTTCCGTACAATTAAGGTTTTTGTTTCAGCATAAATGGAAACAGTAGGATATCGAAATGGTTTCCGAAACATGACCTTGAGCACAGATCTTTGGGCCCTTTCAAAAGCGATCATGTGAGTTTTCGCTGTCCCCCCCCAAACAGAAATGCAGTAGCACAGTATGGACTGGCAGAGCGCAGAGTAAACCAGCATAAGACAGCGTAATCTACCGTACCCACCTACTTTTATTGCTTCACATTGGTTAGAAACATTACCTAACCTACATATCTATGTAGGTTAGGTAATGTTTCTACTTAGGTAAGTATCTAGATAGATAGATAGATAGATATATATATATACCTACAGATCTTAAAATAAAATACTTACCTAAGTAGGAAGTACCTAGAGGTATTGTATATATACCGCGATATGAACCCCACTAGCGGGTTGGCAGGTAGGTACATAGTAGGTATATAGCAGGTACATTCGATCAAACACAACAGTATAATTAAAAAGGAAACGAATTTAGTTGGGAACAATAAAAAATCTACGGGCACTCCAGACAGGGTTTGTTTTTGACATTCTAGGTAGGCTAGGTACTTACATAGCCTACATCGAAAAGGACCGGAGTAGCTAATGTAGGTAGGTAGGTACCTACGTATTTATAAAGTAAGTAGGTATTTTAGGTACATAATAGATGTAGGTATTTTAGTAGATACATAATATACCTAACCTACTGATGAGTTTATAACAACAAAATATCTCAATAATTATCTTCCGGAATTTTGAAAATGTTAGTAAGATCCTTTATTTTTCTTTTATTCACATGCACCCATTAAGACATCTTTCTTGCCACAGAATAATACGTAGTAGGTAGTCAAGCGACGTTGCGCGACGCAACTAGCTTGCATGCGAGCCGAGCGGCAAGTGGCATCCTGTGAATTCCTGTGCCAGTATACCTAAACTTCGGAGTGACACCCCCCTGCTACAAAAGGGTTCCGTTGCTAAAAAGTTTGAGAACCGCTGCTCTATAGGTTTGTTGAGCCGTAAGTGCCTGCCTACCGTGCATAGGTAGTAGGTAGGTACCTCCGTACTCTAGCTGTAGGTAACCTATAGAGCAGGCTTGCAAACAGTCGTCATGAATACAAATCAAAGCTACAGCCCAGTCATTTTGAAGTCTACCTTATATACCGCTAGCACAAGGTAATTATGTAGTAGGTAGGTCACTAGGTTTAATACAGCAATAGACTTTATTTGCACGAATTAGGTACCTAAGTACCTATGAAGGTTAGTTAGGTACCTTGTACTAAGTACTCACTCAATATTACTCATCGGGTGCACTCAAACAAAAGGTGTAGGCACAGGCACATTAGTAAGTATGTGATTTTGTTTGGTAGGTAATTCTTTGATTGAGTACATATTACCTACCTACTTAAAAAAGTCGACTAAATCAACCGTGTGACTAAATCCCTTTTTTTCCAAGTCAAGGTATTTACTTAGGTACTAACTAACTACCTATCTACTCGTATAACGTTTCGTAGTAAGTAGGTATCTAATTTACCTTTTCTATCTATTCTATGGTAGGTTAACAGTCATCACAGTCATCAATCAAGCATACCCTACTCATACGTCTAATAAACACTCACAGGTCGAGCCATTTCATAATTTATTATTTTGAAATTAACTAAGGTATGGTCGTGGAGTCGTCTATGGGTCGTGGGCAGGTGTGACGACAGGACGATTCAATATAAATAATCTTAGTAACTTCATTTTATTTAATTAGGTAGGTATGTATGGCTTTTCTGCGCTCTAGATACCTACATAATTTCTAACATCCTCTTTAAGTTTAAGATATAGATGATAATTAACTATAGTTCCCTCACCTGAACGGGACAGCGGAGTATATGTAAGAAGGCAGCGAAAATAGCACTCCAAGGAACACCGCGTGGCACATGGCGGGCGAGTCGCGAATGACGACAGTCGTGCGAGTTGACTACTGGGCACTGACGCACTGAGTCAGTGGCGGGCGCTGTGCGCTGAGCGAGCGCGGAGCGACGCACCGCACCGCACCGCGAACGGTGAAGCGGGACGGAGCGGAGGCGGCGCGGTTCCTTGCTGACACACCGACACCGCACCGCCCTCCGCTGCTGGTGACCGACCCACTATTCAACTCATGAAATCCACAATACTAAAGGAAAAGGTGGGTACACCAAGCGGATATTGCTTGGCGCTTACCCACTTAAGTGCCCACTCGCTCTCCTACTGTTGATTACGTACATACATACATAGTGGTGCTCAGTAGATAAGCCAAACAGATAAAGCGTAAGTGCTCTCGTATCGTGTAACAATACAAGTAGCTGCTAGCAATATCTGACCTTCAGCAGAAATGGCGCGATGTTGTGTGTGACGCTCCGCTCGAGCACTGCACCGCGCGGCCGCGGCCCGCGCGCGACTCAACCAACACACCACGCACAACACACACACGTCACGGACACGCAAGCAGCGCGCTTTGTATCATCATCATCCATCTTCGGTCTGCCCATACCACATTTCGGCTACTGTTCTGTATTTGCTAAAATTTTCTTTCTATACAATAGAAGCCTACACAGCCACCTACCGAATTACTAATGAGAGCGTTTTGCTTAGATATCGCTTGGGACGCATTATACCTACGAGGACATTAATTTATTTGTTTTTATGAAAATAAAAAAGGGTGTTAGGACACCTATAAAGGTAAGTTTTAGTAGGGCAACTATAATATGTTAAAAGTATTATCTAAATAAGACCAATGTATGTGACCTAAAACTTTTTGAATATACGATTATGATTATGGTCTTTAAATATGAGAAGGTCTGAGCTGCAGAAGTCCGCCGTTCCTGGGATAGAGACCTGAAGTGACCATGTTTACGTTATTAAATACTTTGAGATATTCTATTGTATCGGTGATGTGATGTGATGTTGGCGTGGCTGAGCGAGCGGCAGGTATGCGCTCTCGAGTCTCGCCTCACGTGCGCAACCGTTACAGCTTTTAATTGCCGAGTTACCTCTACAAGTAGTAAGTACCTACCTACGACTTTTACAAATAAAATTACTTGGACATTTTGACATTGGACATGGAGAACTAATTTAGTTGTGTTGTGCCTATGTAATTGGACTCTAGCTTAAATTTCAGCTTGCCCATTCCACAGCTACCTGCATTGACGATGTATGAAAGTATTCAAGATAAAAAAGCCAAGTTTATAAGTACATGCAATTGTAAGACAATGGATATTGTTTAATTGTTGTTGGAGTCGCTCTCCGCATCGGGGTCGACCCGTTACCGCGCGCCGCCGCCCCGCTCGGCACTTCACTTCTGAGTTATCTTTCCTAGGCGCTATTACATCACATCATTTTCCGACGTAATCTCCTCGTGAATACCTGTCATGTCCACTCACCCGTTAAAGGTCTGTTTGGCACACTATTGTGCCTCACCTCACAATCATTAGGTATACATATTGTTGGCTACTTTGAGTTTTGACTACTGTAGAGTGGACACTCTCCTTTTTACCAGAAGTTACTAGATTATAAACGACAAAAATGGACAAAAATGGGATCTTTACATGTATCTCTCTTTTGAAGTCCACACATTGCTCTCAAACAACGTTTCTGTGCTTTGAATATTTTAAGATTGTCTGATGAGTGTAATGAGAATGAATGAGGCGAAAGTTGTGTGTCAGGATCGTAGCGACTGGAGATCCGTGGTCTCTGCCTACCCCTTTGGGAAAGAGGCGTGACTTTATGTATGTAAAATGAAACGCTTACCGGTTATTTGGCACGCACACACGCACATGTCTGCATTAGATATCTACATCTTTATGAGTGTAACACCTACATTTTCTTCTTTGACACCAAATTATTTTGGTAATGAAGTTGTCACAGGCGAGTTGGAACTCTTCGCATTCAGGGACAGACTGAGGTTACTTTTGTTTTCTCGCTAGGGTCAGACAGAGTCATTTCTAGAGCCATGTCGCAAGGCACCCCAGGTAAACATGGTAGGGTTGGTGATGTGGCAATTGGCAATCGCCCAGGCAGGGTGTGATGTGGCTTGTGAGATCGATAGCCGCTTGGCGCACAGCGCGCGGCTTGCCGATGCCTTCCGTTTCACAGTTTACCTACTTTTAGTTTCCTTGCCATAGAAGAATGCTAGGCCCCAAACCGTGTTTGTTGCCCTGATTCTTCACGGTATTGGTCGAGGCATCCAACATTTTTTATCTAAAAATACGTAAGTAAATAAAACTATTGTGGCGACTTATAAATGTTGTTGTTTATGATGATAGTAATAGACTCCTGAGAGGTTACCGGTGAGTCTTTATCATAGATATGGAGTCTCGTCCATTCCTATATGCTAAATCAATGCCCTAGTACCTATTTAGCTACCTGCTTACATCAAATTTCGAAGAATAATGCCTGGATAGACATACAAAAAATCTCTCAGGCGACAGAGATTATTTCTAGCCTGGGGTTATTTAATTAAAATTTATAATAAATTAATTCGAAAAAACATAATGGGATACTGCCTCAAGTCTTCGTACAGTATCACAAATTTGGCACGAAAGAAGAAGAAGAAGTATCACAAATTGCCCTTTCCCGTATCTCTGTTCATTCAGAGGATGAACCCATGCCTTTTGTTTCCTTTTTTTCCTTCTAGCGACACAAACCGCTCTGCTAGTAATTTAGCTCTATTCATTTTTCAACGTCTTACTCAGGCGAGAGCCGAAACAAAAGTGATAAAAACGCGTTCATATGAACACTCAAATCGCCGACGTAAAAATTCCGCCAACGCCGGGTTTTACCGCGACGTAATTTTTACGTCCATGCGAACGGGCTCTAACGTCATGTATACTTGAACGCTCACACACATGTACAAGTTACTGATGCTGCAAACTTGATTAAGTCGGCAGAACGAAATTCTATTTTCGCTTCAAATAGACTTGTCATGCACACGGTATGGGTGTGCCATACCCAACCCATACATAGTATACACCATCAAGTTTACTGGACGCCGCATCAAGTCCGCTGCAAACTGGACGGTAAACTTGATCGCGGGTGGCCGGCATTACTATTTCTTTCGAGTTCGTAAAGTGCTCATTGAAGCGCTGCCTTGCTCATGCGAGCCAGACAAGGCTGCTAATCTCGCTCGTCCCAGGAACTACATTGTCCTGGAGTTTATTTACATGTCAATATTTCTCATCATTCGTGTTACGATAAACTACTAAGCCTGTTTACACATTGCCTTTGTCTATTGTTTAGGCGTGCGACTGGCTGGACTGATTTATTATTGCTTTCCACGATGCGAGTTTTCGTACGATTTGCTAAGCCCCGCCCATTTTACGTGCCGACGAGCGTCGCGCTAACTATAACAAATCGCAAACGATGAGCGTTGACATTACACGTGAAAAATTGCCGTGCGATACCATATCGTATGCATTGAAATCGCATCGTGTAAATGCACCTTTAGCGCGATATCTTTAGTGAACATCACCCGCAGTAGGTATAGGTACCTGTACCGGGGGGGAAGGGCGACTGGCTGGCGTCATTTACTCATCACTTACCAGAGACAGTCCAGCATGATGGACATATGGAAGGGTTGCGCATGCGCACACCACTCACCTGCAACAAACAACGTAATATTTGGTTAAAATTATACTCTTTATGATGGTTGTTTGTATAGCAATATTATTTATTATTTTTTCTACACCTATTTTGATGCTCTATCTGATAAAAACAAATACTTGGAAGTAACTAAGTAGTGCCTAATGTTGTTGTATTTTGCTTGCCTGCAAAATACAACTACAAATGTAGGATTTTTTCAATAACACAACTGTTTCAATTAATCCCAAATCTCGAGGTAATAAAATAAGTAAACAGCATTTAGCCATTTATTTTTAAGATTATGAATTAGAGAATAGAAATGCTAACTAATAAAATATTGATTTGATAAGTCGCCTCAAATTCCTAAAAATTAAACTATGTTACAC
Organism: Epirrhoe alternata; assembly: GCA_963565295.1. NCBI lineage: Eukaryota > Metazoa > Arthropoda > Insecta > Lepidoptera > Geometridae > Epirrhoe > Epirrhoe alternata. Next base: position 117,186 of record OY751381.1, on the reverse strand, counting down.
TTACCCCACCTGACCCTAGATGTAAATATACCGTCGGTTCATTTCGTAAATGTACCTTTGTACCTTGTGTGTTGCTAGTTAGCTTAAATATACCTTGGACACTCCGGTCGTTAAATGCTTTTTCAAGGCATTATTTTTGCAATTTTTCAATGCTAATTGCGGCATTGACAAGCGTGTTGGCATTGCCGGTGTTTCAACCGAACTAAACGAAATACGATCTCACTTTTTAAGTGAGGCGCTAATTTCGGGGGACAGTGCCAAGCCAATATCTCTACTCTAATATGATCGAAGTAACTGCATTTCTCTGCTTAAACCAAAACAAATATCCCCCTCCCCAAATAAAAAAAAAAAACTTTTTCTATACAATAATATAATATTATAAAGAGGAAAGATTTGTTTGTTTGAAATGAATAGGCTCCGAAACTACTGGACCGATTTGAAAAATTATTTCACCAATAGAATCCTACATTATCCCCGATGAACATAGGCTATATTTAATCCCGGGGAAGTGAAGTTTTCCCGAAGGAACACGGGTAACACCGCGACGGACAGCTAGTCATTAATAAAAAAATAAGTATCTAGAGTGCAAAAAGTTGCGTCTGGCGGTCACCCATCCTCTTTATGGCCGCGCTTAACGTTTCCCCACCCCATACAAACTTTCAACCCTTATTTTCGCCATAAATCGAAAACTATACATACATCATAAAAAAAAATCTATTTAAGCTAGTGCTAATGAAGACCTTTCAGATACCCAACATGACACGGTTATTTCACTTTAAAATTTCTGCCCCATTCCTTGCTTTAGGCGATGTTTTTTTTGTGATCTAACTAAAAATAACTAATAAATTTTATTTAATTTAAAAATTTAAAATTTTTGCAGATCATACAAACATTTATCTCGCGGTATAATATGCGGTTGTCATATTTTTAGGCTGTGCTTGTAGTCTAAAGACGATACTACTTGCCAATATTCATAGGTCTAGGTCAACGGGACCCTATGAATTTTCACCGAATTTGATTGTGTTTTTTCCTTTTGATGAATATTCGGATGCATGCATCCCACCACGATGTCTGACTTCACGGCGTCGGTGCGCCGGCGCCGCGCCTGCACCTCACCCGTGCCGCGCGCGACTCATGTGAGCGCACTACCATTTATTTCCTGAAAAAGTAGATGCGGCGCGCTGCCCTGTACGCCTGTGCCTCGACTTTCGTTTCTGTTAGCGACATGCTGACTGGACGACTGGATGCGGCGTCCAGTCAACTTGACGGTGTATTGGTATGGGTGTGCATGACAAGCGAAAAAGAACTTCGTTCTGCCGACTTGATCAAGTTTGCAGCGCTGCAAGCTGGACGGTAGAATCGATCGTGGGCATCACATGTGCCTTGACGCCCCCGCCCCGGCCGCCTCGACTCTATAGCTCGTGTGTGTGAGCGACACCCGGTAATATAATAACAGTGCTAATACTGACAAGTCTGAATTGAAGAGAGCGCTGGCAACACAACGGTTAGGATGTGAGTGACGAGATAGCTCGTCTCTTTACTTACAAGCAAACAACAAGTAACTACGCGCGCGCGAGTCGCGGCTAACTTGCGCCAATCACGATAACGACAGGTGATGTGACAACACAATTAGAACATGCCACCATGACGTGGGACTCGACTTTTCACAACAATGTAAAGCAATGCGCGTCCTTAGGAAACATTTCCAGCGCGGCAGACGCCATTTGCGCAACGTGTCCTTATCATAAATTGCAATATTTACTTGTAGATGTCTCATGTTCTTTCTTTCATACTTTCTCCAACTTACCTATTAAAATATACCTACTAGAGTATTTCAAATTCTCATCTGATCGACTATATTAAATTCTTGAAAATCATTGACAGACGACGCAAATTAAATGTACAACGGAAGTTATTCATAAAAGCTATTTGAGTATTCAACCATTACGGGGGTAAAAGTGAGGTCTAGCCTGATGTCTAGCCAAACGAGTAGCAGCCCCAGTCAACACAACACAATGAGCTAGCTTAGCAGCTTAACTTTGATAAATATTACTAATTATCCGAATAATGGTAAGGAAACTAGAACAACTATACTTGCGAGCTTTATAGCAGCAGCACCACCCACCCAGGCAGATTGTTTTGTAGATGGAGTTGCGGTAAACAACCTGAGTTACGCAGACGACATGGCGCTGCTGGGACCGTCGTCGGTGGGATCTGTTCGTAAACTAGTAAAGATATGTGAGGCATATGCGGCTAAGCATGGACTAAGTAAGTAAGTTCGTATGAGTCAGTGGCCAACTCTGGTGACGGAGTTTTTAGGCCGCCTTAAGGCCTCCGTCAGGGCTTAACGACTTAAATAGCCGGGACCGACAATTTAACGTGCCCTCCGAAGCACGGAAGCGCTCAGATGAAAATGCCACTGGCGGTCACCCATCCACTTACAGACCGTTTCGAACGTTGCTTAACTTCGACGATCTATCAAGAACGACTAAGCAAGCACGACCACGAGCGCGGACTGAGGTATAACTTTAAAAAGAGCGAAGTCTTCGTGTTCAAGGACGACGTGCGTCGCAAAACTCACGCATTTTGAAGATGATTGTAGGCTGTAGCCCGGCTGTCACATCCCATTCAAAACAGGTGGATGCGTATAATAACGGGCTCTACTCTATCTGATCTAATTTTAAATTCATTTTTTAATTTCGTGTTGTGCAACTTTTATACAAACTTATTAATTTAAAAACAAGACTGTTCAAAGTTGTATGGGACTTGGTCTATGAAGCTATAGCGATTCTGTCTTGGCATTTCAGTAGAGATGCCTCATCTACATCGTTGTGCAAAGGGGCATTAAAATCTGACTGGCCAGTTTTGAGATATAGAGGCTGGATTTTTGAGGCGGGGTAGTGAGGGCGGTACCTTAAACGTTCTAGTTACAGGTAAATGTTTTTAGGAGACCATCCATAATTTTTTGAGATATTTCTAAACTGCATTCACACATTTTGGAAAGTATGTACAGTCAGCGAAAAAATTGCAAAAATATCAAATATGTTTCAAAGTCTGGGGGTGTTCATACTTTTCCTATAAACCCACTTGTACTAATAGTGTTTGCTATACATAAGTATAGACATAACGTATATTTGATCTAAGTGCTCTTCTAAATATTATTGGCTATAATTGTTGTATTAGTTCGAACACTTATTTACTATAGGTCCATATTCTATAAAGTTATTTTGTTATAACTGTATCATTTAATATAGTTTAATATTGCTATAACGTACAGTTTATATAATTATTATAAATATAACTGAAATATTACATAAAATAATAATTGCTCTGGAACTTTCTATAAATTTATTGTGTTGCCATAACAGGCTAACGGACCTGTAGAATAGGTTGCGAGGAGCGTAGCGACGAGAATGGTTTCAGTAGTGACCAAACCATGCACGAGCGTGCCGCGGTAGCGGCCGGCGAGTGCCAGAAACGACTAGGTCCTTGGACCTTATCGTTATAGGTAGAAAAAAAATCAACTGTTTTGTATTGGTCTTTGTTCTGTAGTATTTTATTTATACACTCGTTTTTTCGTACGTGTATACGACGTTCTTTTGGTGGCGATTCTCCATTAAGTATACTCTTAATTCAATATGATTATGGCATAATACTATTAGTAATATTGCAATTAGACGTGATCAACTTTATGACATATTAAATGTATTGCTAACGGTCGTTATAATAAAAATAATGATGTATTTTACGATTATAGAATATGGTACAGTTATACAATAACAAATTAGTAAAAGTGGTTTTATAACAAAATTAGTGTATAAGAATTGAACCGTTTTATCTATATTCGGTTATAGCTGCTGAAGTTATAGCAAACGCAATTAGTAAAAGTGGGTTTATAGGAAAACATAGCGCACCCTGTCTGGGACGTGCTCTTTGAACCAATAGTGATACTGCAATGGTATTTCAGTAGAGATACTTCAACTACATCCTTGTGCAATGGGGCATCGAAATCTGTCCCTGCAGTTATAAGAAATACGGGCTTGAGTTTTGAGACTAAGTCGTAAGGGCAAGTACCTTAAAGTAAAGTAAAGTAAAGTAAAAGTTTATTTTGCTAAAGGAGAACGGGCAGGCATGTATGAAGCGCCGCCCAAGTCAAAAAACGATCGCCCGCAGAGTGGACGTATAGTGGAATGGGTAGACCTTCTAAAACACTACATTTGATTGTATGACAGCTAAAAAATCCATCCTGCAGAAATCGAGATATTTGCAGTGAAAGGTGGTGACTTTTACCATCATGTTTTTTGACTTACGGGCTTCCCGCAGACAAGCCACTATGGGCATTCGATAGAACTTTAGAAGCACTACATTTCATTGTATGACAGCAAAAAAATCCATCCTGCAGAAATCGAGATATTTGCAGTGAAAGGTGGTGACTTTTACCATCATGTTTTTGACTTACGGGCTTCCCGCAGATAAGCCACTATGGGCAATCGATAGAACTTTAGAAGCACTACATTTCATTGTATGACAGCTAAAAAATCCATCCTGCAGAAGTCCAGATATTTGCAGTGAAAGGTGGTGACTTTTACCATCATGTTTTTTGATTTACGGGCTTCCCGCAGACAAGCCACTATGGGCATTCGATAGAACTTTAGAAGCACTACATTTCATTGTACGACAGCTAAAACATCCATCCTGCAGAAGTCGAGATATTTGCAGTTAAAGGTGGTGACTTTTACCATCATGTTTTTTGACTAACAGGCTTCCCGCAGACAAGCCACAATGGGCATTCGATAGAACTTTAGAAGCACTACATTTCATTGTATGACAGCAAAAAAATCCATCCTGCAGAAATCGAGATATTTGCAGTTAAAGGTGGTGTCATACAATGAAATGTAGTGCTTCTAAAGTTCTATCGAATGCCCATAGTGGCTGGTCTGCGGGAAGCCCGTAAGTCAAAAAACATGATGGTAAAAGTCACCACCTTTCACTGCCAATATCTCGATTTCTGCAGGATGGATTTTTTTGCTGTCGTACAATTAAATGTAGTGCTTTTAAAGTTCTATCGAATGCCTATAGTGGCTTGTCTGCGGAAAGCCCGTAAGTCAAAAAACATTATGGTAAAAGTCACCACCTTTCACTGCAAATATCTCGATTTCTGCAGGATGGATTTTTTAGCTGTCATACAATGAAATGTAGTGCTTCTAAAGTTCTATCGATTGCCCATAGTGGCTTATCTGCGGGAAGCCCGTAAGTCAAAAAACATGATGGTCACCACCTTTAACTGCAAATATCTCGACTTCTGCAGGATGGATTTTTTAGCTGTCATACAATGAAATGTAGTGCTTCTAAAGTTCTATCGAATGCCCATAGTGGCTTGTCTGCGGGAAGCCCGTAAGTCAAAAAACATGATGGTAAAAGTCACCACCTTTCACTGCAAATATCTGGACTTCTGCAGGATGGATTTTTTAGCTGTCGTACAATGGAATGTAGTGCTTCTAAAGTTCTATCGAATGCCCATAGTGGCTTGTCTGCGGAAAGCCCGTAAGTCAAAAAACATTATGGTAAAAGTCACCACCTTTAACTGGAAATATCTCGATTTCTGCAGGATGGATTTTTTAGCTGTCATACAATGAAATGTAGTGCTTCTAAAGTTCTATCGATTGCCCATAGTGGCTTATCTGCGGGAAGCCTGTAAGTTAAAAAAGATGATGGTCACCACCTTTAACTGCAAATATCTCGATTTCTGCAGGATGGATTTTTTAGCTGTCATACAATAAAATGTCGTGCTTCTAAAGTTCTATCGAATGCTCATAGTGGCTTATCTGCGGGAAGCCTGTAAGTCAAAAAACATGATGGTCACCACCTTTAACTGCAAATATCTCGACTTCTGCAGGATGGATTTTTTAGCTGTCATACAATGAAATATAGTGCTTCTAAAGTTCTATCGATTGCCCATTGTGGCTTATCTGCGGGAAGCCTGTAAGTCAAAAAACATTATGGTAAAAGTCACCACCTTTAACTGGAAATATCTCGATTTCTGCAGGATGGATTTTTTAGCTGTCATACAATGAAATGTAGTGCTTCTAAAGTTCTATCGAATGCCCATAGTGGCTTGTCTGCGGGAAGCCCGTAAGTCAAAAAACATGATGGTAAAAGTCACCACCTTTCACTGCAAATATCTGGACTTCTGCAGGATGGATTTTTTAGCTGTCGTACAATGGAATGTAGTGCTTCTAAAGTTCTATCGAATGCCCATAGTGGCTTGTCTGCGGAAAGCCCGTAAGTCAAAAAACATTATGGTAAAAGTCACCACCTTTCACTGCAAATATCTCGATTTCTGCAGGATGGATTTTTTAGCTGTCATACAATGAAATGTAGTGCTTCTAAAGTTCTATCGATTGCCCATTGTGGCTTATCTGCGGGAAGCCTGTAAGTCAAAAAACATTATGGTAAAAGTCACCACCTTTAACTGGAAATATCTCGATTTCTGCAGGATGGATTTTTTAGCTGTCATACAATGAAATGTAGTGCTTCTAAAGTTCTATCGAATGCCCATAGTGGCTTGTCTGCGGGAAGCCCGTAAGTCAAAAAACATGATGGTAAAAGTCACCACCTTTCACTGCAAATATCTGGACTTCTGCAGGATGGATTTTTTAGCTGTCGTACAATGGAATGTAGTGCTTCTAAAGTTCTATCGAATGCCCATAGTGGCTTGTCTGCGGAAAGCCCGTAAGTCAAAAAACATTATGGTAAAAGTCACCACCTTTAACTGGAAATATCTCGATTTCTGCAGGATGGATTTTTTAGCTGTTATACAATGAAATGTAGTGCTTCTAAAGTTCTATCGATTGCCCATAGTGGCTTATCTGCGGGAAGCCTGTAAGTTAAAAAAGATGATGGTCACCACCTTTAACTGCAAATATCTCGATTTCTGCAGGATGGATTTTTTAGCTGTCATACAATGAAATGTCGTGCTTCTAAAGTTCTATCGAATGCCCATAGTGGCTTATCTGCGGGAAGCCTGTAAGTCAAAAAACATGATGGTCACCACCTTTAACTGCAAATATCTCGACTTCTGCAGGATGGATTTTTTAGCTGTCATACAATGAAATATAGTGCATCTAAAGTTCTATCGAATGCCCATAGTGGCTTATCTGCGGGAAGCCTGTAAGTCAAAAAACATGATGGTAAGAGTCACCACATTTAACTGCAAATATCTCGATTTCTGTAGGATGGATTTTTTAGCTGTCATACAATGAAATGGAGTGTTTTTGAAGGTCTACCCATTCCACCATACGCCCACTCTGCGGGCGATAGTTTTTTGATTTGGGCGGGGATGCCCATTCTCCTTTGTGGTTAACAATTCTAGTTACATTTCTAAAAGACCATACATAACTTTTTGAGATAATTTAAACTGTATTCACACATTTTGGACAAAGTGTACAGTCAGCGAAAAAAGTGCTGACCAAAAGCGGTCTTTGAATCAATAGCAATACTGTTATAGCATTTCTGTAGAAATACCTCAACTAACCCATTGTGCTTTACACTTCAAAGGTCAACGGTTCAAAGACCACGTCCCAGACAACTTTGAAACATTTTTGATATTTTTGCAATTTTTTCGCTGACTGTACACTTTTTCCAAAATGTGTGAATGCAGTTTAGAATATCTCAAAAAGTTAAGGTTGGTCTCCTAGGAACGTTATTCTGTAACAAGAACGGTTCAGGTACCTTACGGTCCCTGTACAGTAAGGACTGAGGTACTTCTTGAAAACAACAGGGTCGTAGCTCAGCGGAAATACAGACGCTGGAAGCTGATTCCAAATTTTTACAGTGCGTATAATGAACTTTGAAAGCGCTTAGTTCTAATAAGCTTCACCTAAGTCAGCCTTGTGTGTTCTCGGACGAAACCAGAATGTGCCTGCTACATTGGCTCTACGACCGACGCGACGCTCGCTACCATGTAGCCATACGTTTTTGGCTTTGACTTTCGCGATGAAGCGATTCCAGTTTAAAGCTCGGAAGTGTTGTAGAACCTGTAGAACCTACATAATATGGATACGTATTATTATACCTAAGAAAAACCATTGAGTACGAAAGAAAGAAAGAAAACTTTTATTTTGTGCCACAGACAGAAGAATATATAATACGAGTACAAAACACATCAAGTCTCTCATGCAATGCAACGGACATTCTGATGTCATGATGCGGGTGTATTGTTAAACACTACACTGGTTGTTATTACAATATTCTTATACCGCAATTGACCGACCGAGCGAAGCGTCTCACTTTTGAGATGAGGCAAACAATGCTTTTGTCCTTCTGCTCGTCAGTCAGTAGGTAATCGCCTACAGGTCGCATTTTTCAACCTATTTTGACGAAAATTGTCAGAAATTAGGAAAATAGGGGTTTAGTTTGCTGTAGCGTTATTTATCGACAGATTTGTATCTTTAAATTCACATTGCACGTTAAGGATTGAATTCTACACAAAATGTTACTAACGTTTAGTGTTATTAAGGACGTTTTATCGTCAAATTTACACCTACCTAGTACCTACCTATACCAATCAGATAACGCAGTCCTCTCTACCTTTACGAGACGAACCCGTAGACACCAGAGAGATTCAATTCAACCCCCTAACTAAAGCAACACGAGGCGAGAAATCACTAAAACTCATCCCCCTATTTAGCTTAAAAGTTTACATAGGTTTACATAGGTAGGTAGGTAGGTGGGGCACCATGACAGACAACCTTCTCGTGCGCCCAAAGCTGCTTGTCCCTTACGGATCCGGAGAGGAACCGGGGGGAACGGCAGTTGAAGGGAGGTAGCTTCTCCGCGCGTCCCTCTGAGTCGCAGATGGCGCAGTGGATAAAGCTAGGCGGCGGAACACCGAAGAGGTGGAAGGCGGTGGTACCTCCAAGATTCGCTCTGGAGAGTGCGTGGTACGCCTTCGCTACTCTTGCCCGGCATCAGGGGATGTGGGTGCCTTGGCGACTTGGTCGGATATGCACTGACTGACTTGCCTTAGCACCAGTCACTTGTATCGTCTGGATGAGGAGGCCGCGGAGTGGGTTCGGAGCGAGGCCGAACCCGCTCAGGATGGAGGGCGGGAACGGGTTGTTGGCAACATCAGCTCCGCACCGCCAGCCCCGCGAGGGGCGAGTGGTATCCCCTGCCCAACAGGGGACTTTTCGGGTCTGCGGGTGATTGGAGTGAGGGCTCTGGCTGCTCATCATGCAGATCCCGGTAGGGCGGCGACACTGTTAGGCAGGTGTCGTCGTGAGCTCCGCACACATGGTTTAACAGCTATGTGTGTGGATGCCGGGCGTGGCTGTGGGTGCCATTACCGGGATTGTGCTCAAGGCAAAATGCGAGAGAGGCACCGGCGTGTTCCGTAGGAGATCCCGGAGCCCCTTGTTATGCATAGAGGCTGGCCATCGGGTAGTTTTTAGTGGGTCGTCGAGTGCTCGACAACCCCACACACCCCAATTACGTTCTCTCGACGTAATTAGATGTCTGTGAGCAGATTTTCTATCAGCAATATAAAAAAGGTAGGTAGGTAGGTAAGCTACTGGAAAATACAAAGCACCTAAGTTTCAATTTTGTTCGCGAGGTCTACTGTTCTCACAGAACCAACCACAAACTAGTAATATTAGTATGGAAGTATGGATTAGTGAAAATTGTGATTACTATTTTGTATCTTAGGAAACCCTTATAAACACCTTGAACGAAGCGAATATAGGAGATCAATGAAAGTCCATTTTCTGATAGCATCGAAGCGGTAGCGCTATTGTTAAAAGCTTTCAATTAACTTGTACTTTTAAAAGCTTTTAATAATAATAATAATAAAAAGTATTTATTCACAAAAAGGTTTACAAAGTGGTTTTTGTTGAACTGTAAAAGTATATGAGCCTACAGAAATAAACGCGATGTTTGGTACTCAAATCTAACCTACCCCATTGAATTCAATCTGGTTGGATAAGTAACTCCACTTAACTTTTTTGGCGCTTCGATGGCCACTGCCGCAGCACCTCGCGTTTTACGACCTGGTTACTGCTAACATCCAACCATACAAACTGAATTCAATCTGGTTGGATCAGTCCAATCGATAGTCGCCTCGTAGACTGCAGACTTTCTATCGGCCAATAGTTGAGACGGGCTATACTTCTCCATACACTTTACGAGCCGAAGTATATTCCGTCTCAACTATCGGCTGATAGAAAGTCTGCAGTCTGCGAGGTGGCTTAAGCTTATTTTAGTTTAGTTAAAGTAGGGTTAAAGGTTTAAAATAGTAATCTTAAGGATAAAGAAAAATTTAGCTTTTTAATTTAATTATTGATTAAGTCATTCATTGTGTATAAAAGTTCCTATTCCTAAAGTACCTTCCTACAAACACGTTTTTAATTCATTTTAGATTTGATTCAAGTAATTCTGCTCAGTTTTTTTTTGTCCTAAATGTTAAGAACCGAAAAGAACCGAAAGAACCGGGTACCCAGTTCCGGGCTGGATCAGGAACCGAAAGAACCGGTTCTTAAAATATGGCCGGTTCTCGATCCCCTACTGTGCACGCGCCGGTACTTCTCGCACAGTTGGCGGATGGCAAATATGGCGTCTGTTGAATTTTGGAAAGCTGAATTTTGGTACACTTATCGAGTCCTCGGTGACAATGCAATAATATGGTAACAGCGAGTTTATCTGATGATGGAGTCATGAGCTGTTCCACGGGGTGCGCTATGTTTTTCTATAAACCCACTTTTACTAATTGCGTTTGCTATAACTTCAGCAGCTATAACCGAATATAGATATAACGGTTCAATTCTTATACACTAGTTTTGTTATAAAACCACTTTTACTAATTTGTGATTTATATAACTGTACTATACTCTCTAATCGTAAAATACATAATTGTTTTTATTATAACGACCATCAGCGATACATTTAATGTGTTATAAAGTTTATTACATCTAATTGCAATATTACTTATAGTATTTTGCTATAATAATATTCAATAAGTAAACTGTACCTATCTACACCATGAATAGCGCCTTAGACCAATACCAACCAGGTGAATTTTTAAGAGCGATTGCTTCAAACCTTTATTTAAAATAGTATTAAGGACTACCTATAGATCTAAATAAAATCATTTTTATTTATTTTTATTTATTTATTTATTCTTTATTGCACAAAGAAATGATATACAAAAACACTTAATCTATAGAAGTAATGGCAAAGGCGAGCTTAACCCTGAAAAGAGTTCTCTTACAGCAAACCTTATGGGAGAGAGAGAGATGGGGTTGTAACCGTGGGTGCATGTGCATTTTGGCATAATTAAAAAGGTTTCCGTCCGTAACCTACTTAATTTAATGAAATAATAGCTAAATATTAAGTAAATAATAATACTTACACTAAAATAAAAAGTACTACATACATATACTTACAAACAATGAATATTAAATACCATACATAAACATACACAAACATACGTAGACCTAAATAACATAACTATAAAGACAGGTAATGCTCTCTGACTTTACGCTTGAAAGTGAATAGTGAGGGACTAGCACGAATATCGTGCGGGAGAGAATTCCATAGCCTAACCGAATCGACAGTAAATGAGTCACCATAACAGCTTGAGGAGTGAACTGGGAATTTGAGGAGAAGGGAACTCGTTGTTCTACAAGGTTGGTCACGAGGGTAAAGGAAATCAAAACGCTCACGGAGGTAAGAAGGAGATAAAGGGTTGTTTAGAATGTTAAAGAGAAGTGAGAGGACATCATTCTATTAATTTTGCATGCATACCTACGTTTGTTTTATTTTTTCTACCTATAACGATAAGGTTATAATAGGGATAAGTCGGTTTGGTCACTATTGAAACCATGCTCGTCCCTACGCTCCTCGCAACCTATTCTACAGGTCTGTTATCCTGTTATGGCAACACTATTATTATAGAAAGTTCCTATTTAGAGCAATTATCATTTTATGTCATATTTTAGTTATATTTATAATAATTATATAAACTGCACGATATAGCAATATTAAAGTATATTATATGATACAGTTATAACAAAAAAACTTTCTAGAATATGGACCTATATATTATTTATATATAGTATTATTTTTATGTATTTTATGTAAGTAGGTATATTTACTTTTAATACTGCTACATTATTTTTTATTTTATTGTATTAGTTAAATTATTTTTATTCCTATAAATATTTGTACACCCCCTGCCATACCTTTAATATGTTCGTTTCTTTCCATCCAAAGGTTGTCTGGAAGAAATCGCTTCTAAGCGATAAGACCGCCCATTGTACATTGTCTCGTTGGGTTTTATTGATTGTGTATGTTTTGTAATATTGTGTACAATAAAGAGTTTTTCATTCATTTCATTCATTCATTCACCTATAGTAAATAAGTGTTCGAACTAATACAACAATTATAGCCAATAATATTTAGAACAACTGGACTTAGATAAAATTTACGTTATGTCTATACTTATGTATAGCAAACACTATTAGTACAATTTATTTATTTATTTATTGAAACTAGCACGGCTACAACACCAAGTGGGTTTATAGAAAAAGTATGAACACCGTTCCACGGAACTCTTCAGAAAATAGGCCGATTGAGTTGAAACTCGGTTCCTAGATTATTTTCAAATATAGTAACAGCGAGCTGATCTGATGGTGGAGAACAGAACTCCTTAGATAATCAGCCGATTGAGTTGAAACTCGGTTTGTAGATCAAGTATAATCTAAAATTTTAAAATATGGTGACAGCGAGCTGATCTGACGATGGAGAACGGAACTCTGCAATTAATAGGCCGATTGAGTTGTAACTCACTACATCGGTCAAGTTTCTTCATTTTGAAATATGATGACAGCGAGCTGATCCGATGATGGAGGACGGAACTCCTCAGAAAATAGGATGATTGAATTGAAATTTTGTACTTACATCGGTAAGTGCAATCAGCTGACGGTAACCTATTAAAAGCTTGTACTTGTTGAATTCAAAAAAACGTATTTTATGATTATTTATGAAATATGGCCTATGTTCATCGGGGATTCTATTGGTGAAAGAATTTTTCAAATCGGTCCATTAGTTTCGGAGCCTATTCATTTCAAACAAAAAAACATACAAACAAACAAATCTTTCCTCTTTAAAATATTAGTATAGATACAATACAATACAATATATCTTTATTGTAAAACATAAAACAAACAATAAAACAGAAAAAAAATAAGTATAGGCACAGAAAAAAATTAGAATTACAATGGGCGGCCTTATCGCTAAAAGCGATCTCTTCCAGGCAACCTTTGGATGGACAGGACATATTTGAATTAGCGCCGTTCAACTAACAGCCTGAATGGTATTCAGCCGTCTGGTTGAATTTAAATGCAAACATTTAATGAACTGACTGGATGGATGCTTAGGCCTTAGGCTATTCATTTGTGAACGAAATAAACATTTTCTATTTACATAGGATCTGTAAACAAATTCAAGACTTAGAGGAGCGCTTCAGACCAATAAGATTGTAGTTTTGTTTTCAAACATTTTTAAGTGATCTAATTTAATATCGTCTCATAGATAGATTACATGAAGGACATATGGGAATTGAATGTTGATTGCTGACGGCAGTAGCCGCTGCGCGCTCTTGAGTCGCGGGCGGCTCCGGCGCTGCACTGCACTGGGCTGTGGGCCAGGGAGAGCGCTATCGAGCCGAGCACGGAACTACCAACGACGACAGAAGCCTGCGGGACATTTCATCGAAACTTTATACGAAAGTCGGTTGTGAGGCTGACTGTTTGGCGCTCCAGGGGGATGTTGATGCGGTCCAGGAATGGAGCATTTCAAATCAAATGAACTTTAACCTGTCTAAATGCTTTATTATGACTTTTAGTCGAATGTGCCGCCCAATAATATTCAACTACAGAATTGACAATGCTATTATATCTAGGACTACAGCAATGAAAGATTTGGGAGTCACATTTGACGAAAAGCTTACTTTCCACAACCACATGGTTTTGGTTGCTAAAGAATCCTTCCAGCGGCTAGGCTTTGTGCTTAGAAATTCGCGAGATTTTAAAAACGAGCACGTTATTCGTCTCCTATTTAATGCCCTTGTGCGAAGTAAGCTAGAGGCTAGCGCTTCCGTTTGGAATCCCCATGAGGCCACCTATAAGCTCTTGCTCGAAAAGGTACAAAAAGCTTTCCTAAGATACCTTTATAAGCGCAATTTCGGTTATTATCCATTTATGTACCCCACCAGGTTCCTCCAGGGCTGCCTCAATTTCAACTCACTGGAGACTAGACGGGCGAATGATCAGATTGTTACTGTCTGTAAGATCTTGCGAGGCATGGTTGATGTTCCTGGTCTTCATAACAAACTTGCTCGATTTTATACCCCAAATAATTATCTGCGGGCTCGAAGACATGTGCTGTTCGCAGTGCCCTCCTGCCATACTGTCGCCCGAGCTAATTCGCCCTTGCCCCGAACCCTCACGGCGCTCAACGACCTCCTGGCCACTAACACAGACTTCGACTTGTTCACGGATAATTGGACCAAAGCCCTTTCGACTAGTCTGGCGTTCAGTGAACATTTATGAAAGTTGCATTGTATATAATTATTGTAGGTATTGTTATTATTGATTTATTTTTATTCTAATGTTTTGACAATTCATATTACTTATTTTCATTTGCATTTAATTCTGACTCTTATATTTGACATTGATAATTTTGTAATTAGCGTAATTGGTGTTGTAGCCGTGCTAGTTTCAATAAATAAATAAATAAAAATAAAAATCGACTGCGCTCAATAATGATGAAAGCATGGTGGTGTACTAGTGCATACAAGACAAACGCATAATGGCGTTTTTTATTTTTATTGTGCATTATTTTAGTAGGTATAATAAGTTATTCCATAAAAATATACACAATGAAGGTCGTGGGTCAGGGCGCGGTGCGACGCGGGGCGGGGTGACCGGCGGGCTGCGAGAATCGTTAGATGGAATACGTGAACGCGGCTAACCTTGAGAAAGTGATTGCGCAACTGTGCGACATTGGAAACGAGCGCAGTATATCCAACTCAAGTGAAGTAGCTATATTTGTAATTAGAATCATAAACATTACTCCTTGGGTGCATTTTCTAGAAGGTAGGTAGGGTACGTCCTTGCTTTGACAGATGGCGGTGCCGCGGCATCGGCAGCGGTGGACTGTGAAATTTTGGTGGAAATAACTCCAACTATCTTCTACTGCGTGACACTGTAGTTCGGAGTGAACTCCTTAGTCTCCTAGCTCAATGGAACTCCTGGATAATCTATACAGTTTAACGGTATGCACAGGTGGTATGGTAAGCGAAGTTTAATGCATAGCTCTAGAGCTCTTTCGTTGGAGAAGTTGGCAACTGTGTGCAGTCGGTAAACTTAGCTTCAGCATTTTGGCTTCTGACACCTTGCTCTCAAGAAACTTGTGTTACCGGGGCAAGTAGCTGAGTAGTTGCCTTTGCAACAATCGTTTTTAATTTTATTGTTTTATTTTCGTGTGTACTTATTTTGATTGTTGAATAAATGAATTTAGTTTCTTTAATTTTCTGAACGAAGATAGCAATTATTTTGGTCTAGTTATAATGATAATCACTAGCTATTAGTACTATAGAGGAAAGTTCTTCGGAAAATCTTGGGTCATGTAAGGAGAGCGGATAGCAGCTGGAGGGTCCGAAAAAACGCCGAAATTGAAGAACTTGTGGTTGAGCCTCACATCATTGGAGAATATAAATCTCATCGACTCCGTTGGCTCAGTCACGTTTTACGTATGGGGGACAAGCGAAGTGTCAAGAGAGCGTTCCGGGGCCGTCCGGTCGGCCGTAGGCTCGTTGGTCGCCCCAACTACCAATGGAGTGATCGGACGGAGGCTGATCTGCGGGGCCTATAATCCGACAATTGGCAAGAAACTGCTTTGGACAGAAAAAAGTGGCGAGTTCTCATATCGGAGGCCATGCCTCACTTTGGGCCACTGCGCCAAAGGAGTACCTAAGTGATAATGATAGATAACAGATGATACAGGACGAACAACTCTTGTAGAAGTTGTAGAGCAGTCTCTCCTCTCCTAACAGTCACGGCGGCCTTCACGCGTTTTCGTACCCTTTACTTTAGTCGAAATGTTTGATGATATTCGATGTGTTAGTTGTATGGAATTACGAACGCAATTTCAGCTTTAAGCATGTTTAACGCGGTATGCTCGCGATTTAGGACACAACTGTATTAATTACCTAGAGTGAGAAGTTTAGTGATAGTGATAAAGCAATATAATATTAAAGCGCCCATTGTAATGCAATGGTTGGTGTTTATGTTACACTTACATACTGCGGAGAGCGAGCGAGCATGCGACTCACCTGCAACAAACAGCGCACACGAGTAAGTTTAAGTACCTAAAGTACAACAACTAGGTATGACACGCACGCGCAGCGGACTGGGGACCAGCTGCTGCTTTTACAGGCATGCGCAGAATGTGCAGCCTGGGGATTGCATTCATTGTTCTCATCTCACGCACTTCGCCTTCTGTTATTTATTATATTGTAATTTGATGTAATATGTTTAAAATTTATAAATAATGAATGAATGAATGAAAATTCTTTATTGCACACCATTAATAAAAATACAATAAACATAAGAAAAATCAGATAGAAATGTACAATGGGCGGCCTTATCGCTAAGAAGCGATCTCTTCCAGGCAACCTTTGGATGGAGAGGAACATCAGTGAAAAGAAGATCGGTCGGGTGCATAAAAAGAGACACATTATTGAATTTTAAAGCAATAAATAGAAATTGAATTTTAAAGCAATAAAAATAAATTGAAATTGAAGTGTCATGAGGAGAGTATCATACATACTGACTTTCAGGCTTCATTGGCGCAAGCTTTAACAGATTTTTTATTGTGATGAATGTTGTTGGATTTATGGAGCAGGAGGAGCAACAGTTAGTCTGTTGCTCCTCCTGCTCCTGTCATGTAACTAGGAGAGTACCTACTTCGTATAAATGTTGATGGATTTACAAGTAGAGGTAGGCCAAAGAAAAGATGATGGATTGTGTGGAGGATGACATGAGTAAGAAAGGAGTGAGTGTTGAGATGACGGCTGATAGAGAAGAATGGAAGAAGAACACATGTTGTGCCGACCCCACATAATGTGGGAAAAGGGGCAGGGAGATGATGATGATGATGAGTTTTTGATTTATGATGAAGACTGAAAAAACAAACCTTTTCTCTCATTTATACACATTGCGCACACCTCATCATTGCCTAGGGATATTTCATTTCGAAATGATTAGCAAAAAAGATCCAATTAATGCCATGGAACGCAGAGAAGAAATTATGAAAGCGTTAGGCATGTTAGAAGCTTGTGCTATTGAACGCGTGGTTGCCGACACCCTAACGGCTATCAAAACGTAATTTGTCGATTGTGACCACGTTATCGTATGACTGGGGATGGAGCAGTACACCACACTGCGAAAAAACAAGTCACTACCCCAATACAGAATCGTTTTCTCCGAAATTTCGGCAGGGGGGAACCCAATGTCACGGCGCGCGGCGATGCAGCTAGTGCAACAGCTCCAGTCAGATAATCAGCTGTCAGAAAACAATCAACCGGTCAGTGGAAGCCAACATGAAGTTAATTTTTATTCATGCAGACCATTTCGTGTGCTCTACAACGAGGCAATCGCGGAAGGTGACTTGTTTGATCTCAAGAAAAGTTAGGTAACAGTGATCAATGGCAATTTTTTCTCTTTAGTGATGAGTTTTGGTTTGAATTTCACCTCGATTCACGAAAAACACGTGCTAAGAGAGTGCCAGACCAAAGAAACCAAATTCAGCATCCACAAGAAGCTTATTCTTACGTAGGCGAAATAATCGTAGTTTGGGAAGTGATTTGCATCGCGCGCCAATCGAGATCATTTGGACGAGGGATCACGTGACTGCTCCAAAATACCAGGACAAGTCGTAGAGACTGTGAACTTCCCTTGAAGAGTCCAAATCACCGTATTTTTTTTTTGCTGAATAAATTTCAATAAAATAAGGTTTCTTTCTTTACCTAGGTTTCAAAAGAAATTATTTATACGTTTTTCTAAAAATCATCGTTATGTTAAAGATCCTTAGACAATTTTGGTGTGTGTGTGTGTGTTGTAAGTATCTCTATCTCTGTAGGTCCCGAATAACTTTGGTGTATGCAGTACATACAGTACCCCTATAGGGTGTAAAAAGACGTCTACCGAAGCCGAAAGGGGTAGGTACAGCATCTCAACACACAATCAAATCCAAAAGGATTTTCCGAGAAAATCGTTATATCCGGAGAAAACAGCGTTTGAAGAGTACTGTTTGCGTATGTTCTGGGCGCGTTGTTTTACGTATATTGCTGGATTTTGAGTTTTAAATGTTTTTTTCTTTTATAAATGAAATTATTAGGTAGGTATAGTCTTATTATGTTGTAATAGTAGTAAATAGCCGAAAATAACATAGCATGACGAAGCTAAGTAAAAAAATTTTTTTGCTTTTTTTTCGCTAAATATGTTTAGAATCATGGTCTGATTACAACCCCTTAGTTTTCGGTAGCAGTCTTTTTACACCCTGTATATATGTATTTCAATTTGTCCATTCATCCATCCACAGGTTGTCTGGTAGAGATCGCTATTTAGCGATAAGACCACCGATTGTATGTCATTGTGTTTTTTTTTGTTTAGTTTTCCATTTTTGTTTATTTTTATTATGTGGTGTGTAATAATAATAAAGTATTTTCTATCTATCTATCTACCTAACATTTTGCATTGTTACCTATGTGCTCGTGGTCGTACTTGCTTAGTCGTTATCGTTAGATCGTCGAAGTTAAGCAACGTTCGTCTGTAAGCGGATGAGTGACCGCCCCAGTGGCTTTTTCATCCGTGCTTTATAGGGCACGATAAATTGTCGGGTCCCGCTATTTAAGTCATTAAGCCATGACGGAGGCCTTAAGGCGACCAAAAAACTCCATCGCTGATCTGGCCACCGACTCTTACTTGTATCTATGTGTACCTAACCTACTTAGTGTACGGGCGGAACCCTGGGTGGGCGAGTCCGACTAGCATTGTCTTGTTTTTAAGGTTCCGTACCCAAAGAGTAAAACGGGGACCTATTACTAAGACTCCGCTGTCCGTCCGCCTCTCAAGGCTGTATCTCATGAACCGTGATAGTTAGAAATTTGAAATTTTCACAGATGATGTATTTCTGTTGCCGCTATAACAAAAAATACTTAAATATAGAAGGGGGCTCGCTTAAAACTGTAAAAAAATCACATTTGTATACAACAAATGTGAGGGTAGGTATAATTTGTACTCGGTATGTACAAACAAGTACATACCGAGTACAAACGTATGCATTTAAAACAAAATCGATTCCTCAAAGTCGGGTTCTGAGTAATTTTAAAAATTCGATATCTCCGAACCCTTTGAGGTACAAACAAAAAAAAAGATGGTACAAACAAGTACATACCGAGTACAAACGTATGCATTAAAAAAAACCGATTTCTTCAAGTCGGGTTCCAGGTTCACACAGGTCCTTCGTGCGCGAGTCCGACTCGCACTTGGTCGGTTTTTTTAGTAATTCAGTAAGATACGGTATGTTAATACTAGGTATAATATCTAGAACTTTATTGAAAATTGTGTTATTAATATTATTGTAAACTATATTTTTTTTATTGTCGAGGAAATAAAGACGTAAATAAATAAATATAAACGGTATGTTATGTTGCTTTAGTTGCTACTAGCTTCGGCGCGTTGCTTCGCCCGCGTGTTACCAAAATTTTGAATAGCCTATACCTACTTATGCTATTCCGTCACTATCTACGCCTATACTTACCAATTTCAATGGTTTAGGCGTGATTGTAACACAAACATACAAACATCTAAACAAACTCACAAACGTTCAGCTTTATTATATGAGTGGGATATGTAGTTCTATTTACTTTCCTAACCAAAAGGTAGGAGAACGTCTGAGCCAGTCGCCCAGCGTGTCCGGCACCGCGGCACACAGGCGCCGGGAGCCGGGCGCCGCGCGCCAGCTCCATGCGCCAGGAGGCAATTGAGACAATTATAAAGTTGCTGCGAAGTCAAGTGGTAGTAGCAATCAGTGCTGCCCATAAATAATCTGCCGTAATAAGTGTACACTGGATCATTCCAGGATTTTTACTACGCAACTACATAGTTCCATTACTTACATTTTAAATTTAAATTATTGGACGTCAATACCAATCTCTAGGTATTCTGCAGACGAGCAGTTAAGCACGGTTGAGCTAGCCTGATGATGGATGGAATAACAAGTCTGCAATTTGTTGGCATATCCATCCATCCATAGTACTTGCGTGTACTAGTCATTCTGTAAAATGTCAACAATTTGTTCGCTAAACATTTCCCTTCCAGTTCCAGCACTGTATTGACACTCGGCTCATAGATACCTACCTACACCCACCTATTTGGTTAAATTACTTTCTTTCTAAACTAGCTCAACGTGCTAGACTAGAATGCTAGATAGTGGTCGACATTTAGCTTCCAAAACCTCACAATCCAAAATGGTCCAAAAATACATTATTCAAACAAACCTAGTGGCTAGATATCTCACTCATATAATAAAGCTGAAAGTTTGTGAGTTTGTTTAGTTAGAGGTTTGGATATTTGGATGTTTAGATGTTTGTGTATCAATCACGCCTAAACTAGTGAATCGATTTGGATGAAACTTGGAATAGGTGTAGAGTGACCTGGAATAGCATGTAGGCTATTCAAAATGTTGGTGTCACGCGTGCGAAGCCGCGCGCAGAAGCTAGTAATAATAATAAGGAACAAGAACAACAAGCTAAAACATTATAAGTACAGCGTTTTAAGTTTTTAAAATGTTTTTCCGGAAGATTTGATAGTTGGGCTAATGCTCTATGTATGTAGCAGTATTATGTAGGTCTAGGTAGGTTCAACTAGTATGCTGGTGTAGGCATCGGCACCGAGGACGGTGACGTCACTGCGCGCAGCACAGCACAGGTGTGCGTGACAGATAAGAGGCGATAAGCGAGCTCTGCAAGCAGCGGCCGACCGACAGCGCGGCGCGCGGCGCGCCCGCTCTAACTGGGGCGATGTGCAATCGCTCCACTCAGCCGCTGCTAGCTAGTAGCTACGTCACCACGCGGAAACAACAAACAACTTCAAACCGGAATATTATGAGGTTCCTACTTATTTTTAACTAACTAGCTATTTCAGTACGACGTATACAAAAATATTCATATTATAATAATATTCATATTATAGCTTTGCAAAAAGTTAATGCACGCTTGGTTCGATTTTACCACCATCTTGAATATCGATGGGATCGTCATACGCGCAGGCTCAATCGGTCTGTTTGTTTACCTGCGGTAAACACCCAAGTAGGTACCTATCTAGGTTACCCCATCCGTCGAGGCTGCGATGAGGTTCACAGGACGAGCGCCGACGATAACGATGGGAAACTACATTTATATTGTTTTTCCCTGTGCATGCAGATGAAATTTTGAAATATTACGATAGCTGGATGACCAGGGTAGTATCGCGAAGGACGTGGTACCTGCAGAAACAGGAGACCGTATCGTCGCTGTGCGGCGGCGGCGGCGACGACGACGGCGAGCTGCGATAGGAGACGTGCAGCGGGCGGCGCGCGCGCGCCCCGCTGCGGCGCAGGATGCCGGCGGGCCAGCGCCGCGCCGCGCCACTCTCCGGCTCCACTTCGTCGG
This sequence comes from Epirrhoe alternata, assembly GCA_963565295.1. NCBI lineage: Eukaryota > Metazoa > Arthropoda > Insecta > Lepidoptera > Geometridae > Epirrhoe > Epirrhoe alternata. The sequence continues at coordinate 95,414 of OY751381.1, read as the reverse complement.
CGCCCGAGCTCATCCTGCGCAGCCACGCCTTCACCACCATGCGCGCGACTCTCCGGTTCACTGTCGCGGTTGCGCGGCGTGTCCTAGCGGATGGATCCGGCGCTCGCGATTGCGCGCCGCTCGAGACTGACGGTGCGACGAGAGGGCCGCGACTCGCGAGGACGCGCCGGCGCCGCCGCTCTGACATCACGGCTGCTATCGCGCACCTGAGCGTGCCGTGCCGCGCCTCCGCATCACGCGCGACATCGCCGGACGTAGGTACCTTACCTTACCGACCGCCGACGCGACGGCCGATACCGTCTCGTTTTAAGAGACCGACCGATTCTGTACTTATTAGGTTGCACGAAGTATTCATTATTAGCGACTATTAGCACCATAGATTCGTGATAACGTTTTCCATCGTTCACAAAAATAATTAGAACAGTTTACAACCAAATATAAATTACCACAGTCTGTGCAGCTTGACCAGCCTTCGACCATGTCTTTTTCACACGTTCTTATCGCTCGCAGGTGATCCATTTTACATCATCAGTGATCAAAAATGTTTCGGTTTCGTTACATTTCTATATAGAGAATCGCAAATGACTAGGTACTCTGTTTATTAGGTTTTTTTCAGTGAGCTCGTGTGGCACCCAAATATCGCGCTTTTTACCCCGTCTTTTCTAAATGTGTTAAACAAAACTGTTTTGTGGTCAATCCCTACTATCCCTAGTTCACAAGCTACGTTGTAACCACTAATATGGGTAGCCTTTCAGATAGCCAACTGTAGCTCTTCACACGGAAACTCAAACCTTAACTGTGAGGCAGCTCTACATACATGATACAACACGCGTTGTCTGCTCCTTTCATAAAGTCGTAGCTTCTTCGTCCGACATGTCATCATCTAATAGTCGTCGTATCAAAATTAAAGTTCCTCTCACCAAATCTGTCTTTGCTAAACGATTTAGGTCTTTTTCTTTCCCTTTTATATATCAGAAGCACCTAAAATGCTGCGATCTGTCCTGTTTGTTGTATGGAGTGAAGGAAAAAATACGTAAGTGGCTGCTAACTCTTGACTATGACGAAACTGAAGGTCTTTAGCTAGTTGTAAAATGATAATGCCTAAATATTGAATCGTTTTGTTTTAGCCCCCCCCCCCCCCCCCCCTCTTTACCACTCACCCCTTTCCCTGTTTTTGTGCCAATGTAGTGCCATCCAGTTATCTTATCGTTTTTGCCTTGTGTGAATACTTTGGTACTTACTAGATCTCTGCATGCTTACTTGAGTTTTCATAATATAGATTAGTATCGAGCATATACAATATAAATATATTTTCCCGATCCAGTCACAAAACTCAAACCCGTATTTCTCAAAACTGCAGGGACAGATTTTGATGCCCCTTTGCACAAAGATGTAGTTGAGGTATCTCTACTGAAATACCATTACAGTATTGGTATTGGTCCAAAAACCACGTCCCAGACCACTTTGAAACATTTTTCATATTTTTGAAATTTTTTCGCTGACGGTACACTTACAAAAATGGGTGAATGCAGTTTACAATATCTCAAAAAGTTATGGATGGTCTTCTAGGAACGTTTTCCTGTAACTATAACGGTTAAGGTACCTGCCATCACGACCCAGTCTCAAAACTCAAGCCCGTATATCTCAAAACTGCCGGGACAGATTTTGATGCACCTTTGCACAATGATATAGTTGAGGCATTTCTACAGAAATGCTATAACAGTATTGCTATTGGTTCAAAGACCGCTTTTGGTCAACACTTTTTTCGCTGACTGTACACTTTTTCCAAAATGTGTGAGTGCAGTTTAGAATATCTTAAAAAAATAGGGATGGTCTCCTAGGAACGTTTTCGTGTAACTATAACGGTTAAGAAACCGCCCTTACTACCCCGCCTCAAAAATCCACCCTCTATATCTCAAAACTGGCCAGTCAGATTTTGATGCCCCTTTGCACAAGGATGTAGATGAGGCATCTCTACTCAAATACCAAGACAGTATCACTCTAGCTTCATAGACCGCTTTTGAACGGTCTCCTTTGTATTTGTATTTAATATGCCGATCTTGCTCCACTTTTCAAACGACTTCAAAACTTTATTCCTGACGGATTGATATGTAAGCGGTACGCTGTGTGTGACACACGGCTTCAGGTATAACTCTACTAAGAGTGAGCTGTTAGTTTTTAAAGCGGATCGAAATATGTACTACCCTATCGTACCTACAGTGTCATTAAATGGCACTGCGCTCAAAAGGGTCTCACATTTTAAATACCTGGGACATTGGGTCACAGAAACCCTCAAAGATGATATGGACATGGAGAGGGAACGAAGGGCGCTGGCAGTGAGGGGCAACATGTTGATACGTAGGTTTGCTAAGTGTACAAAAAACGTAAAAATATCATTATTCAGGGCTTTACACGTTTTACACGAGCAGCCTATCCTGGATCGACTTTACCCAGGCTGCCTATAGGCTATAGCGCCCTTCACATCCAGTACAGTCCTGGATGGACCGTTTCTCAGGCACTGGACTAATATGCATGTGCTGCCATGTAATGCCATGCGGTGTGCTAAGTAGGATAGTATTCATGTGATATTTAAATTAAATTTATTAATTTCGTTATTGACATGATTTGATTTTATTTCTAATTTTAATCTATTATTTACTAAAAATTAGGCTAAGCATTGAATGAATGAATGAATGAACACTTTATTGTACACCAAAACAACAACGAAAACAATACATTAGAGACATTAACAAGTTCATTAGTACAATGGGCGGCCTTATCGCTGAAAGCATTTTACTAATATAATATTTGTTGAGTGTAGGTACTAACCTCCCCACTAGTGGGGTCGTTGGGAATAAGTACTGCTTAGTTTTAGTAAGCAAGATAACATGATGCAAAAAACTTAAGCGAGTGAGCGAGTCAGATATACAATGCTGTCTTCATCTTTAAAGGTAGGGATTGTTGATAAATTATACTACTAGTGCTGTTCAATGCAAATGTTAAACTCGATTCTAAATAACTAGCGAAACCTCGTTCGAGTTTTCACTTCTGTCGGCACTCTCGGGAGTGCCACTGTTTTTTTAATTACTTAATTAATTTTTATAAATGTCTCCTTTGTAATAAATAAAATAAATAAATAAATAATGCTGGACATTTCACACAGCATCATCTAGCCCCAAACTAAGCATAAATAAATAAATAAATAAATAAATAATGCTGGACTTTTCACACAGCATCATCTAGCCCCAAACTAAGCAGAGCTTGTGTTATGGGTACTAAGATGACTGATATACTACTTACATGCTTTTTTGTTTGTAAATACATACATATTATACATAGCATAGCTTGTATTATGGGAACCAGACAACTGATAAACTACTTATATACTTTTTGTTTGTAAATATATTACATATTATATATTATAAATTAATACATACATATTATACATAGAAACACCCAGACCCGAAATAAATATTTGCAGATCATACAAACATTTATCCCGCGGCGGGGATCGAACCCGCAACCTTCTGCGTCCCAAGCGGGCTTTCACCCACTGCGCCACAGAGGTCGTCAAAAAAAAATGGTGTCAAAGTCATTCAGATACAAGCAGTATAACCAAAGATATTTAAGTACAACTACATACTTATTAAATACTAGCTGTCCGTCGCAAATACTAGTCCAAGCTTTGCTTAGTTTGGGCTAGATGATGCTCTGTGAAAATGTCCAGCAGTATTTATCACTATCAATCACTACATAGTATAAAACAAAGTCGCTTCCCGCTGTCTGTCTGTATGCTTAGATCTTTAAAACTACACAAAGGATTTGATGCAATTTTTTTAATAGATGAGTGATTCAAGAGGAAGGTTTATATAATACATGCATAATATAGTAGAGAACCACCGATAATTTCAGAGGTTTCTAATGTGATGTCGTCAATAAACACATTTTTTTGCGCTTACATTGCAAATGCTGGCTGAACCCTACGAGATAGATCAAAATAATGTACTACAGTACTGTACACCTTTAAAGGTCTACAAAAATGTCCACGATGATATATGTCTATCTCTTAGGGATAACCCACAATAACCATTTTTAATCCTTTACTTTTTATGAGAAATTATGAATATTTTAAGCAATACAGCATCAAGACATTCTGTAGTATATTTTGTATCAGCATTGCACCCATGGGCAGCCCGGCTGGGTCGCTGGCTTATTATAATTTATACTCTGAACTCAGTTTCTTGCAGGTCTATTAGTGTTTCCACTATAGAGGGATTAATAGTAGATAAAAAAGTTTGTGCAGCTCACTAAAATTATTGTAAGTATTTTTTCATTTTGATTTACACTCGTAGTTCTTTTGCCTTTAACCAGGACTGATGATCCTACTAATATTATAAATCTGAAAGTTTGTGAGTATGTTTGTGTTCAACCAGTTAACCGAAATGGATACAACTTGGAATAGGTGTAGATAGTAACATGGAATAGCATAGGCTATTCAAAATGTTGGTACCATGCGAGCGAAGCCGGGCGCAGAAGCTAGTGTATTATAAAAAGACAACAGATTGTCTCTAAGCATGTCAGTGACACAAAAACTTTGTTATTGATGCTTGTAATTCAATGAACATGCTTATGTTATATATTTCAAACCCATGACCATAAATAGATGCCTGTTTGATTGGATTTGCTCATTCTTGGTGAACATGAACCATGCACTTTCTTAGGTAAAAGTACCCTGATATGATGATACCCAGAATAATAAAATAAATTCAAGCCTCCTAGTCTTACTTACCTACATATCCTCAAGTTCAAACTATCCTATTACAACATGACTATGTGAAGTAGGTACCTATTTGTTTACAAAATGTTCAACATCAAAATATTTCCTAATAAATGTAATGCTACCATTATCATGGACACCTAATCAACACTAAACGCAATGCAAATCCTAAGCAGCACTTATGGTATTTAGGCAGGTACTGTATAACAAAATAGTAAGCTAAGTTTTACAATTGAATCAAGATGATACATAAAAAGTAGCTACCTAACGTGACGGAGTTAGAAAGGAGCGTGCAGCGCGGTTACTCACCCCATGAACCAGTCGACGGTGTCGCGCAGGTACTCCGGGAGTCGCTCCAGCTTGACTGATTTTCCTCGTCCTGATTCACAACAAAGAATACCGACTACTCCACAGAACACCGTCTCGTAAGCCCGAGCCTCAGCCGCGTACTGTCTCACTCATCACCATCACTACGCCAAGCAATCGCGGGATTAAAAAGTAACTGTACTTTGAGAATTGGAATAAAATGCTAACTGGAGCGTATCGTAACCGCAAAACCCTAACTTGGGATATTTCACAGCTAGAATTAATTAGTCAGTGTCCGAGCAGCTGAGCCGAATTCGCCATGTTGCGCAACTTCTCACTCCACTCCATCCATCCACTAGAGCGCGTAGCGAGCGTAGCGATAGCGAGCGATGTAAAGCAAACGTGGATACGTCTAATATTGCGTCTAAGTTTAGTTCACGATCACACCTTAGTTGGTCTATTAAATAGTACAGATATTTAGCTAATATTAACAGTTTTTATATTTTTTTCTATCCGTATGCACAAAGATTATAATTATATAAATAGGTAAACAGTTTACCCATCGTGGGCGTACAATAATATTATTTATACAAAAGGTACGTATTAGATACCTACATTCATAAAAAGTTATGGTAAAACTTACTATTAAGTAAAACTAGGTAGGTACATACCTACCTCCTACCTAATAAAAGTTACATTTGCCTAGTTTACCTAAGCAAAATTTATAGTTTAGGCATTATACTATCAGTCACACCCACAAATCCGTGGTCACACCACAGTACCTACTTACTTTACTTCTAATTTAATTGTTTTAAATTTGAGTCTGGCACACCTGGCACAGGACCGGAATGAATGGCGTAAACAGAGGGAGGTCTATCTATACCCAGCAGTGGGATTATATTAGCTGCGGATGATGATGATGAAATCTGTAGGTAAATGATTAAATGTTTTTATAGTTGTATATTTTTCGTAACAGATCTAGAAGCAACATAGGTATTTATCATATCATATCTTAAAGGGTGACTAAAGCATATTAAGGAACTTTGTATTCTGAAATTAACAATTATTTATCTTGAGCAAAATCTAAACGGCAATAGTAATGGAAAATGTTAGGTACGTACGATTTTTCCATAAGTAAGTAAGTTCGTATGAGTCAGTGGCCAACTCTGGTGATGGAGTTTTTAGGCCGCCTTAAGGCCTCCGTCATGGCTTAACGACTTAAATAGCCGGGACCGACAATTTAACGTGCCCTCCGAAGCACGGAAGCGCTCAGATGAAAATGCCACTGGCGGTCACCCATCCACTTACTGACCGTTTCGAACGTTGCTTAACTTCGACGATCTATCAAGAACGACTAAGCAAGCACGACCACGAGTGATTTTTCCATAATAAGTTAGTCATTTTTGTCTGTAGAACAAAACATTATTGTTTTAAGTTCTACACACGTACTCGCGTGCTCTCTTTTTTTAATCAGTCTTGAATAAAATGATTCTGTCAAAATCAGCTGTTTATTTTATTATAAGCCCACCTCTGAGCTAGAAGCTGTTTTTTCTCTGAGACTAAAGGTCTGACGTTAGCAAAATAATCTAGACAGTCAGTGTCAATTTCAGAGTAACTAGTGTCAATTTCAAATCTAAAGTCAAGTCAAATCAGTTGCAGACGAAGGCTCGGACCAAGAATCACACTGGACAGAGCCTGCGACGTTGCCGCTCTTGTATCTGTGTAACAACCTAGTAGTCATGTATCTTTGTCTATCTCACGGAGCTTAGCTCCGAGTAAAAGAGATAGCTAGTGTACGTTTGGCAACGCCGCACTGTAGGTGTAAGTCGTGTCAGTTTATGACTACCTTGGTAGTCAAAACAATGCGAGAACGTTAGAGAAAAATCAAGAAATACCTAAAAAATACTGTGTTTAGGCTTAAATTGAATGGATAAATTGAAAATATGTCATGTTCAGCTGTGTATTGTTCATCAAGAACTACAAAAGGAGGAGTAAAAGACCCGGAATTGTCATTTCATGCGTAAGTTTTTGATAACATTTTCCCTCGATAAAAATGCTAAAATAATGAGTTCATGACTATAAAAACAGTAGTAATAGCATTGTAGCAATCTAGTTATTATGTTCATAAGTGATTATGATTCAAAATACTGTAAAAACCACCAATAAATAGCCTAAATAAATTTAGCTTCTTTGCTAGTGATGCGCGTAGAGTCAAGTCTAGTTTTATCGATAGTATTCAACTTTCATGTTTGTTAAATTTAACGATTAACTTTTAGGTTCCCAAAATGCCCAGAAATAAGAACCGAGTGGATCAAAGCTGTTAGACGTGATAACTGGGAGCCTGCAAAACATTCCAAGCTTTGTTCAAAACACTTTGATGAATCCTGTTTTATCAACGGCTTATCAATTAAAAAACTCAAGAGTGAAGCAGTACCAACCATTTTTGAAGGACATCCAGTATACTATCAACCGGTAAGTTTTTCAAATGTAAAAATAAACTACATTCAGGGAACTATAACAGGGAAACGCTCTTAGGAGACCTTCCCTAACTTTTTGAGATATTTTGAACTGCATTCACAGATATTGAAAAAAAACAATTATAGTCAGATCCCCTAAGAGCGTTTTCCTGTTGCTATAACGGTTAAGGTACCTGTCCTCCGTGGCTTATCTCAAAAATCCACCCTGTATTATCAGTTATCTAGTACTAATAACCAAGCTCTGCATAGCTTGGGGCTAGATGGTGCTGTATGGATTGTCCTGCATTATTTATCATTTATTTACTCTCTGTGTTAATACACTGCCCTACTGCGGGTCTATGATAGATTATTCTTTAGTCAGGTTAATAGATTTTCAAAATGAATGTTGCAGGTAGCGAAGAAAAGAAAACCACCTCAGCGCAGAGATGAAATTCAATTGATTACTCCTAGAAATTTGTAATGAAGAATGCAGTCGCTGAAAGCAGCGTCAGAAATATGTATACAAAATTAATATTATTTAAAGGTCACTAAAGGTCAAGTCATTGTAAACTAACTGTTGTAATCTCTCATTGATGTACCTACAGTAAATTAAAAGAAATCTTTCTGAAAATGTTGTTAATAAATAGCTTAGTTCGACAATAAATAGCTTAGTTAGATGGATAAATTGTTTTCCGGTGTTATAAGATTGTTTAATAATATAAAATATTATATTTATTGTACATATCAATTTTAATGAAAGTTTAATAAAGATTTAGACTTGATTAAGACCAATTAAAATGCTTTTTTTTTTTCATTTCGTCTTTATTCTATCGATAGGCTCGACAGCAAAGTCACATCTCTAGTCACGCACACTAATACAATTCTGCAACCGCACACTAGCAAAAAATGGACACGCGTAAAACGAAATCACTCTGTCCAGTATGATACTTGGTCCTAGATAAATCTATATAAAAAACTTGACATTGGCAGAATTATACTTAATTGTGTAGAAAGCCATTAAATAAAAGAAGAAGAAGAAGAAGGAGTTGGCAAAATTGTGACACATACCGTCCTCGGACGAACTATAAAGGGGACGTCTGATTGAAGGAAGTCCTCATACAAAATTTTCTGTCAATTTTTGCGGGGGACGAGGTAGCACACTAACGCATTTTACACACACATACGCATTTCGTTTTTGTATCGCTACACAAGCACACTACATAAAAAATACAACACACTCTCATTTTTACACACACTATTGCAAATTTCGTATAAACATAATGTAGCGACGTAAAACAGAAAGTAGCACACATCAAGAAAATTAGGGAAGGGAACGTCAATAATATTATCGTTATCGATTATATGCGTGAATGAGTGAATGATGACAAATTATTTCTTCCATTTCTCAGTTTCTATTAATCGTATATTTTGCATTGTGAATAAAATTAACTTAACAATGCTTTACAATGTAGTAGATAAGTTAATAACAAGTAAAAATCGGTTAGACCGTAAAATTTAATTGTACAGTGCCACCAAAATATCGAATTTCGAAACTATTAATGTGTGTAAGCTATCGGTCTATTGATGTCGTCCCACTAGTTCTTTCGAACCAGTGTCGCGAATGGATTTTAGATAGATAGAAGGGGGGGAAGTCGGTGTTGGCCTCTGTGGGGCGCGTCCTGCCAGGGATGCGTCTCTACAAAATGCTGAGAATACCGCAATACACCGGCCAGTCCTATCACATACGTCCACGCCATTACTAGAACGCCGCCGCATCCTAGTAATGGGCCCGCATACCTCCCCGCGGGTCGTCCTCCCTGGGCAATGTTACGGTTCTACCAGAGATACCATCACCCTCTCTGAACCGTAATAGCGAAATATGAAGGGCATAGGCGAGTCTTCGGCGCCTTAACCGAACATCTGGCTATGGGAAACAAACCCTGAAAAAAAAATAAACCAACCATGGCAGCAAAGCAAAAAAACAATCTACCCCAGGAGGGTACCGGCTATGCCGGAGAATCCCTCCCTGAGCTTAGCTCAGGCTGCCCCACGTATTCTGGGGGGGGCAATGTTTTGCCACAAGTGGATCCGACATTTGAAGAACGAACTCAAACTCTGGAACCAAAACTGGTCCAGCAGACATTCCACAAAAGCATGTTCTACACAAGGACACGCTGTAACTCACTCAAGTCAAAAGTCAAGTCAAAGTCAAAAAGCATTTATTCAGTAGGACCGCTGGGATCACTTTGAACATACCATCTTCATCACGCCAACTGGCCGAAGCATCTAGTATCAATCCAACGAGAAACGAGGAACAATCACAACCAAATCCTGCCAGCACACATCCTGACTGGCAGAGAATTCCAATCGCAAGGAATCCAAAGCGAAGGAGGACTTCTCCTAGTCCAACACAGGACACAGTACCAACCAACAATAGATTCAGCAATCTTCCCATAGACCCTATGGACGATGAAGACGAACCTAAGCAAATGAAACCATCAAAGCCGCCTCCAATCATGCTTTATGGAATAGACAATGTCCATAAACTAATAGAAATGCTTGAACCAGCTGCTGACAAAGCTAAGTTCTCTCTAAAGATTGTCAACAAGAACCAGCTAAGAATTAGCAGCACAGAGATAGAAACTTATAGATCCATTATGACCACTGTTCGGAATAATGGCCTGATTGGGCATACGTTTAACAGAAAGGATCAGAGGTGCTACAGAATTGTGATCAGGAACCTACACCATACAACACCCCACGATGAAATCAGACAGGCAATCAAAAGCACTAACAACGAAGTGTCCGGCGAAATAGTGAATGCAAGATATGGACCAGAAAAAACACCAACTTCAACTTTTTTCGTAAATCTACTACCAAGCCCAAATAACAAAGAAGTTAAAGAGCTCAAATATATCTACAACCAGTCGGTTGTGATTGAAGACCCAAGAAAGAGAAAAACGATCCTGCAATGCCAAAGATGCCAGCAATACGGTCATTCTAAGAATTATTGCATGAGACCATATCGCTGCGTAAAATGCGCCGAATCACACAAAACATCGGAATGCCCAAAAAATTACCGAAACACTCCTGCACAGTGTGCCCTATGTCTTGGCCCGCACCCTGCGAACTTCAAAGGGTGTGAAGTGTACAGAGAAATCCTGCAGAGGAAAGCAACAAACAGTAACCGTAGACCTAAACTACACCAAAACAATACTAGAGCTACAAAAGCTACTGTGGCGATAATAGAGACTGCGAAAAATACACAACATAAAGAAAACACAGAGAAGAGATCCTACGCGGAAACAACAAAAGCATATAAAAACCCAAGCGCTACCAAAGAACCCCTAACAACACACAAATCTGCTGAACCCATCACCTCTCAAGAAGAAAAAACAGAATCACCTCAACACAAAAGCTGGGACAAACCCTGTTACCAGAAGGAAAAAACAACAACACCTGAACACAGTGTACAATATAGTACACTAGAAAAGCTAATACTAAAACAATCAGAAAAATTCGACCAAATCCTACAACAAATGAGTAGCCTCATCAGCCTCATGACAACCCTCATAGCAAAGTTACCGTAATGGCGGGCCTTAGAGTGGCAACTTGGAACATCAATAGCCTTGCTCCAAACATAGGAGACGTTGAGACCATGATGACAGAAAACAAAATAGACATCCTTCTTATCTCAGAGGCACACTGCACGGAGCAAAGCAACATAAAAATCAAACGCCACAACGTGTACCACACCAACCATCCTGATGGCACGGGTCATGCCGGAACGGCCATAGTCATCCGGAGCAATATCAAACACCACCTACTCCCAGAATACAAGACGATCCACATCCAAGCTACCACAATCTGCGTCGAAGATAAGTGTGGCTACCTTAAACTATCGGCAATATATTGCCCACCGAAACCTAACATTAACGAAAAAAAGTTTTCGGACTTCTTTTCGACACTCGGACCGCGTTTCATAGTTGGAGGTGACTGGAACGCCAAGCACTTACACTGGGGTTCCCGATTGACGTTACCAAGAAGAAGACAGCTAAAATTAGCTGTAGACAACAATCACCTAATAACAGTATCAACAGCAGAACATACATACTGGCCCACTGATCCTAACAGAAGATCGGACTTAGTAGACTTTTTCGTAACAAAAGGACTTTCTGGTAATTACCTGAAAGCGGAAGCATGCTTCGACTCATCCTCAGATCACACGCCTGTGATCCTGACAGTGAGCACCACAATCATAGAAAGTACCTGCCAAGACGCTCTCCACAACAAACATACTGACTGGGAGTCATTTAGACAGTATATTGAGGATAATGTCAACCTCGGAGTACCCCTTAAAACAGACGATGACATAGAAGAATACACTAGACACATAACATCACTCATCCAAAAATCGTGTTGGCTGAACACACCTTCGGACATAGTCAATAAAAACACAGGGAACGTGCCACTGGAGATCAAATACAAAATACAGGAAAAACGTAGACTACGCAGAGTCTGGCAAACTAGTAGAAATAGTACAGACCGAGCAGCATTCAATAGAGCCATTGTCGAGTTAAAAGAACTCAAATTCAAATTCAAATTCAAATCATTTATTTGCTAGAAAGTATGTACAATGTTGGTGTATAATAAGCGGAGTTCCAATACATTCTTACCATAAAATAGGCATGCAAATTTATATTATTGTCTATAACTACATTAATATTAATAACTGTTTATTCACACATATCAATTAAATCATGTCACACAAAATACTTAACAGAGGTCGTCAATAAAAAACTCAGATAAACTGTAGTAACATTTTTCTACCAGCAATGCCTTAAGTTGTGCCTTAAAACTTGTTAATTTTAATTCTTTTATGCTCTCTGGTATCTTATTGTAAATTTTAGGAACCATGCAAAAAACACTGTCTTGCATTAGCGTTGTTTTTGATTGTACTAGGCAAAGTTTATTTCTATTTCTTAAATTAAAATTATTAATGTCCGAGAATTTTTTAAAATAGTCAATGTTCACTTTTGCAAATATTGCAATTTCCAAGATGTATAGACTAGGTAAGGTCAGAATTTTATGAGATCTAAAGTATGTTACACAACTGTCAGTATTCTTTAAATTAAAAATGGCCCTTATACATTTTTTTTGCGCAATAAAGACGTCTTGTTTGTTAGTACTGTTACCCCAGAATATCAATCCATATCTCAATATTGAGGCAACCGATCCGTGGTACGCAGTTAATGATGTCTCAGTGCTTGCGACTTTTGATAGTTGACGTAGTGCGTAAGCGAGACTATGAATTTTACTTACTAGGTTGTCCGTGTGAGTTTTCCATTTTAAACCTTTATCTATCTGGAGTCCTAAAAATTTCGTAACCTCACTGCCATTAATTATTTCATTTTGATATTTGATGTTAAAATGTGTTGAATTGACGATGCGTTGGCTAAAATGCATTATTTTAGTTTTCTTTAAATTTACTTTTAGGTTGTTAGCATTTAGCCAGTCCACAATCTCCTTTAGCGTTGCATTAATACTACATTCATAGTCTCGTAATTCACTTTTTTTAATTATAACCGTGCTGTCGTCTGCAAAGAGTGACATCGGGTGGCTTACATGGTTAGGTAAATCATTGATGTAACACAAAAACAATAAAGGTCCTAATACACTTCCCTGTGGCACACCATATTGAATGTTGCGAAGAGAAGATCTGTATTTCTCTTCCGATTGTGTATTTAGATTTATTCGAGTTATTTCTGTGTATTGTACTCTATTTGATAAATATGATTTTATCAAATTTAGTACATTGCCCCTTATTCCATATTTTTCTAATTTATATAAAAGTATTTTATGATCTACACAATCAAAAGCTTTGGACATATCCATATAAATAGCACAAACAGGGACTCTATTATCCACATTTCTTATAACCTTGTCCAAAAAATCATACACAGCTAGGTTAATCGACTTTCCCTTCCTAAATCCTTTTTGCTCATCAATTAGAATATTTTCTTTTTCAAGGTAGCTATAAAGACAGTCGTAGATAATTTTTTCAAAGATCTTAGACATTATTGAAATAAGAGCTACTGGTCTATAATTGGATACGATATCTTTTTCTCCGTTTTTAAACAATGGTTTGATTATTGACGTTTTGAGAGCCTCCGGAAAAGTACCCGATTCTATACATAAATTAAAAATATAACATAAAGGATAACAAATTATATCCGCCACATGTTTAACCACGCATGTCGAAATTTCATCAAATCCAACGCTCTTTGTATTTTTGAGACTACGCACAGTTTTAACTATGTCTAGCGGTGATGTTGGGGCCATAAACATTGAAGAGCATCGTCCATTTATTTTATAAGTTGTCATATAGTTATTATAATTTAGATTGGTAGAATAAGATTTGATGTTGTCAATAAAATAATTATTAAAAATATTTGAAATGTCAGTAGGATTAAAATAAGAATGATTTGTATGAGATAGTTTATGTATGTACTCTTTGATTGTGACTTTATTTTTGTTTATTATTTGCCAAGTAGCCTTAGATTTGTTGAGTGATGTTTTTATAAAGTAGTCATTTTGTGATTTTTTTGTCAATTTGATAATTTTTTTAAACAATTCGGAGTAAGTTTTTAACTTGTTTTTATTTATGTCAGTTGGCTTGATTCTATATTGCCAAAGAAGTTGCCTCTTACGCTTACTACATATTTTAACTCCCTTAGAAATCCATTTGTTGTCCTTTTTATTCCTTAACGTAACTTTTTTAATTGGAAAACAGAGATCATAAAAGAGTTTGTATATTTCTAGAAAACAATCATAAGCAATATTTGGATCATTTTTTTCATATATTTCTGAAAAACTTAAGTTTTTAAGACATTCTGCAAATTTATCTTTGTTTTCCTTACAGTAATCTCGGGATTTTACCGACCATGAGCGTAACTTATAAGTAGTTTTTACTGGGCATTTGAATAATATACCACAATGGTCCGATAGAGCTAGTTCAACTACTTCACATTTTGCACCTCGTAAATTTCGAGAATGTATGATATTATCGATACATGTCAAACTACTGAGCCTAGTCGGTACATTAATTGAAAATTTTAAATTAAAATTTTCAATTATATTTTTAAATGATGATGTTTTTACACAATTTTCCAAAATGTTAATATTGAAGTCGCCACATAACAATATTTTTTTATTTGAGTTTTTACATACTTTATATAACAGTTCATTTAATATATCAAATAATGACGATAAATTTTTATATTTAGGAGTTCTATATAATGCAATGATAATTATGTCATGCTTTATTAACTCAATAGCGCAACATTCCACTTCCTTTATAATTGAAAGATCTGATACATATTCAAGCACTTTAAATTCATGATGGTTCTTTACAATAATACATACACCGCCTTTCCTTTTTTTCCTATAAACGCAACATGCTAATCTATAGTTAGGTATGTGGAATGTATTTTCATCACCCAACATCATATTATGTTCATTAATACAAATAATGTCAACGGATTTCCCTAATTCATGAAACTTATTAAGATGAACAATAAAAGGATCGAGTTTACTTATGAGACCATCGATATTCTGATGTAGTACATAAATACAATTATATACGAAATAAATCATTCTCAGAATAGCGTTGATCGTTGACATTAGAAGTCACACCATTGTTTGCGTCATTATCTATACATATTTTATCTCTCATTTTCCATTCATCAGTGGTTACTTTTGGGAAATAGTCAAACAGTGTTCTTTTAATGGGTGTCTTAGTTTTTAAGTTAGTTTTCATTTTATTAAAGTAATAGGGAATGGTGCCTTTGATCGAGTTTTTGTCTATATTTATTTTGTGGTTATATTTATTTTGTGTCATTGCTCGTTTGTGCGCTTGGGCGCCGTGTCTTGTTAAGAATGTTGCGACATAGTCATCAGAGTCAATAAGGTAATTAATTTTTTTACATATTAATTCGTTTCCATATTCTCTACTCCATTTATTTTCATTATAACCACACTTATTAACATCTACAAAATGACAGTTATCTAACTTACTGCAAACATTTTCGAGGGTTGTGTTTAGTTTGAATTCATTAAGGTGTTTATTGTTCATTACACTGAGCAGTATGACGGTTGAGGCCTTAATCGTCTTTAATGTCGCATACAAATCCAGCGATAGCTTATGCGGATCTGTGTCCTCTTCACCAACACATAACACCAATTTATCTTGCTTTTTTATTTCCGTGTTAGTACAAAGCCCCAAAATAACTTCTGCCGGTGCTCCTGGTTTTAGGAATCCACTAACCGAATATTTACTACTAGCTGCGCCCCGCGGTTTCACCCGCGTAAGTCCCGTTCCCGCGGGAATATCGGGATAAAAAGTAGCCTATGTGTTAATCCAGGGTATCACCTATCTACATACCAAATTTCAACCAAATCGGTCCAGCCGTTTTTGCGTGAAAGAGTAACAAACATCCATACATCCATACATCCATACTTACAAACTTTCGCCTTTATAATATTTATAGGATTATATTTACTATATACACTATCACTTCGTAACTTATGAATATCCGAAGCTATGTTCTTACATTGTGCTCCACCTATGACAAATATTTTCTTGACAGCATCTTCATTAAGTTGTTCAACCCGTTCCTGAATTACTTTCTCTGTCGGTATTGGTTTGTTTTCTTTCTCCTTGTTTTCTGTATTGGTGTGGCTTGCCTCTATGTTTTTTTCTTCTACTTTATAGTTATTGAGTTCTTTATTGCATTTTGGAGATCCATACTTCAGGTTTGTCATGGTTCCACGTATACGCAATTTATTTGGTGTAGATTTCCTCGAGACGTTTTCATTGCTGCTTAGTAAATTTTTATACAGCTCTGCCTTTTTTTGTTGTTCCTCGAGCCTTTTCTTGAGACTAGTGACTTCTAAGTTAAGTCTATCTATTTCGTTATGTGCACTGGTTAATTCCATGGTTATAGTCTCAATTTCCTTCTTGAGATCGGCTAAATGAGAGGAGTTGATTGTTGACATATTTGGTAAGCTCTGAGCACTATCGTTCAATAAAGAGTCATTGTCCGTTTCTTCAATTATATCAATTTGGCTTAAATCCTCCATTGATCTACTAACATTTAGTGCCATCGGGGCCCTTCTATGTGTAATATTCTCGTCATTTGTCGGTTTAGAAATTAATGTGTTTTTATTTTTTTTTGTATCAACAGTTGCCTTTGAAGCGGAGGACGTGTTTGATTTGTTCACGCAGTCAGTACATTTCCAGTTTAATTTTCGTGTTTTTGTCATTATTTTGTATGCTTTCGTAGCTATATTTGCGCAAGTCAAATCATAAGTGCTGTCACAAAGTTTACATTTCAAGCTTTCTTTCACATTTTGTAAATCATTATTGCATTTTTTACAAAAATGTAATGTTTTTGGAGTACTAGCCATTTTAATTTGGAGGAAAAATTATTTCCTGCGCTGGCAACACTATTCAATCCAAAACATACTCCCACAAAATTGCACCCGTTTCCGAACGAGATCAAAAATGTCTATGAAGTGTCAATGTTCTATAGACGTCAATGGATGCCGATCAGCTGTTATTCAATTGTCGGCTTTATTGTGCGGCGTATGACTTCGTAAAGCCGGGTCCGCAGCGACTTGTTTTTGTGTTTTTGTACAAAATAAAAACATAACCGCCCGTCCTCTGCGCCTATTTGTAGTTATTGTTTTTGTTTACATTTCAAAAATGAGTTCCGACGCAGAAGACATGAAAACTGTTTTATCCATATATAAATAGGATGTATCAAAGAGGTACCATGCTAAATATAAAGGTTTTAGATTTCCAACGTAAAATCCCAAAGCACCGTTCTTACTCCTAACAGTTGTATTTAAAGCAAAGTTTTTTCTTTAGTCCACTGCATTTCCACAATAATGGTCGCTGTTAATGGTCACCTTCTTGAAGTTGTCTCGCAGTACACATACCTCGGGCAGATTTTGCCGTTAGGTAGAAGCAACTTTGAGAAGGAGGCCAAGAGAAGGATTCAGCTAGGTTGGGCAGCATTTGAAAAACTACGTCGAGTCTTCTCGTCACCTATACCGCAATGTTTGAAAACGAAAGTCTTCTCAGTGCGTCTGTCATTTAGGGGAGGCCTATGTCCAGCAGTCATATAGGCCGATGATGAGATGATGAAAATCTAAGTGCTAAACCAAGACAAGTAAGTATTCAAGACGTTCCAGACCATGGATTTAGCATTGAACCTTTTTGTTATCTTTGTTCCAGACCATGGATTTAGCATGGTGCCTCTTTGGTACACTATTTATCTTAGGTCCAGACCAAAAAAATTTACACATTTGACATTGACTTCTTCAACACAAACCACTTTCCCTCCCCGCAGGCAAATGCGGGGGATGTTATCCATTCGTCTCGGAAAACATTTTGTTGTTATTTTTGTCTATGCCAAGCCCGAATTGACAGGTTATTTTGTACAAAAACACGAAAACACGTCGCTGCGGACCCGGCTTAAGCAAAACAAATTGCATTCACAGTTTTTGGTAATTCTAAAGATTCAAAATGATGACTCACAGCTGGTGTTCGTTGTTCCTGTTGTTCTTCAAAGTTTCTCCAAAGTTTTCTTGTTATTTTACCAGTGGATGTGGCAAAAAATTGGTTTACCGTGTGTTCTTGAAGGTTAGGTTCGTGTATCACTAGGTTTTGGGACTGGAAACCGACTATTTACTCAAATTAAAATTAAAATTTTACGGAGCCTTTGTTGGTGAGTGTTTACGACTTAAAGTTTCGTGCGGAAAAAACTGATAGAACAATCAAACAACGAAACACTTAACTTGAAAATGTCATCTTTGACTGCCACTGAAGCCACTGACTACTCCCTGTGGAAGTTCATGAAGTCCTACAATAGACCCCAGATGGCAAACATGCCGCTTAAATCAAACAACACCTGGATCAGAACAAGCGAGGAAAAAGCAGAACTCTTCGCTCAACACCTCTCCCTGGTGTTCACACCAAATCCTACATGTGAAAGGAGCATTGAGGAACATATTGATGAGACACTGGAACAACCACTACAACTAGACGTCCCGCCCAAGCCAGTAACACCCAGAGAAATTGCGAGATGTATTAACAACCTCAAAGACAAGAAATCTCCCGGATACGACTTGATAACCAAGGAAATACTTAAAGAACTACCAAGAAAAGCAATTGTAGCTATTACCACTCTATTCAACGCCATACTAAGAGTTCAATTCATCCCCCTACAGTGGAAAGTCTCACAAATTATTATGATTCATAAGCCGGGAAAACCAGCGAATGAAGTCTCCTCATACAGACCAATAAGCCTGCTACCCTTAATGTCTAAACTGTTCGAAAGGGTTCTCTTGCAACGGATCATACCTGTACTCAAAGAAAACAATGTCATACCAAACCACCAATTTGGCTTCCGTGCTCAACATTCTACCGTGGAACAAGTTCACAGAGTATACGATACAATTAGGAAATCACTTGAAAACAAACAGTATTGTTCATCAGTCTTTCTAGATATCCAACAAGCCTTTGACAAGGTGTGGCACAAGGGACTGCTCTACAAAATAAAGAAGAGTATACCTCATACTTACTACCCTCTGCTAAAATCATACCTCGAAGATAGGATCTTTCAAGTCAAAGAGAAAGGAGCAACATCAAAATTCTACGACATACAAGCTGGAGTTCCCCAGGGCTCTGTACTTGGACCGATCCTATACTCTCTTTATACCGCAGACCTACCAGAAATGGAAGAACTCACGACTGCCACTTTCGCCGATGACACGGCAATACTGGCAAGAAACAGCGACCCACAACTAGCTTCTGAAGAACTGCAGAAAGGCTTAAACAAAATTACAGACTGGATGAGTGAATGGAGAATAAAAGCGAGTGCCACAAAATCGGTACAAGTCACATTCACCCTGAGGAAGGGTAATTGCCCCCCCGTGAAAATGGGCGACAACTACCTTCCACACAACGACACCGTTAAATACCTGGGCCTACACCTAGATAGACGACTAACCTGGCAACATCACATAAAAAACAAGAGAGCGCAAATGAATATGAAATTCAGAAACCTAGCATGGATACTGGGAAGGAATTCGAAGTTATCCATAGACAACAAGCTGCTGATATATAAGGTCATACTGAAACCAATCTGGATGTACGGTATCCAACTCTGGGGATGCACCAGCAACTCCAATATCGCTACAATACAGAGAGCCCAAAATATAATAAATAAATAATAAAATAAAATCTTTTTATTTCAGACAACCAGAATGAGGTCCATATTTTGGTACACAATAGATAAAAATAAAATTAAAAACTAAAACTATGGACCGCCAAGAGACAGGAGATGATCAATCAGGGAAAAAGATCCTTTCATTGATCACCCTCTGCACAAAGCACCTCCATAGCGGAGATAATAGGCTCTCAGCCACAGTCCTCAGGATGCTGTTGCGACTGTCCCGTAATCTGCGCATCAGTGACACCGTTTTTTTTCGCATGATGGCATGAAAGCCGTCCGTTTGGTAATGCGCAAACATTCCTGATGCACTGCAGAAACGGGGCAGTCGCAGCATCATCCTAAAGATATTATTGTATTGGACTCGCAGGGTATCCATCGATCTTTTGGTATGTCGGACCCACAGACTTCCCGTGTAAAAACTCTGACAATATGCTTTAAAAAGCGAGATCTTAACTTGGTCAGTACAATGGGAAAATCTGCGAACCAGCATGTTACCTCGAACCGATAGAGCCCTACGTTCCCTTTCAATATCAACATTGTCTTTAAGGTCGTCGGTAAGGAAATGTCCAAGATATTTAAATTTAGACACACGAGTAATGTTCAAGCCATTTAGGGTAATATTAAGATTATTATCCGGACGATTACCGGCGGCCTTAAAGACCATGTATTCCGTTTTTTTAACATTATATGTGAGACCATGCTCAGATGCATATCCTTCGCATACCCTCAGAAGCTCCCTTAGCCCACCTACCGTCGGGCTCAGCAGCACCATGTCGTCGGCGTAACTAATGTTATTTACACTTACGCCGTTCATGCGGCAGCCGACACGTATGCTGCTGAGCCCTCTGATGAGGTCGTCAACATACAAATTGAAGAGCTTAGGAGACGAGAGACCCCCCTGTCTCACCCCGCTCTCCAATCTATACGGTGCCGATAGAGAGCCAGCCCATTTCACATAATTTGTTTGGTTGTCGTACCAAAACTTAAAAATCTTAATTACTTCAACCGGTAAACCCCTGTCTCCTAGTTTTCTCCACAGCAAATCATATGACACAAGATCAAATGCTTTGGAGAGATCCAGGAAACAGGCGTAAACGGGCGTCCTGCGGTCTGTATAGTACTGGATGGTATGCTTGAGACTTACGATTGCGCTTTCAGTAGACAATCCAGGCCGAAATCCGAACTGAGCGTCATGAATATCTAAACAGGTGTCTAGATAAGAATCAAGCAAACCATCCAGCACTTTGGCAATAATGGTAGCTAGGGAGATAGGTCGGTAGTTCTTGGCGTCTGACACATCCCCTGTTTTGTTTTTCACTATGGGTACCACTAATGTTTTCATCAGGTCCAGTGGTAAGTGCGAGTGGCTAATGCACAGTGAATAAAACATAGCAAGAACGTTGGGCAGGTGCACTCCCGCATACCGTAAATGCTCAACACTGAGCCCGATAATGCTCAAAACCATGGCAAACACTCCTTGGTTCATCACGAACACGGAAGTACACGAACACCTGCAAATGAGCACGGTTAAAGAGGAGATCAGATCGACTGCTGCAAAATATAAAGCGCGCCTAGCACATCACCCCAACAAGCTAGCAGCCCAGCTACTCCAACAGAGCTACCAAAAAAGACTAAAGAGAAAAGACATCCAAACGCTAGACCAAAGAAGCTAGCAAATGCCTAAGGAGTCGCGCTCCAAAAGTGGAGCACGAGCCACAAACTACAACAACTTACAACACATCCGCTTATAGTCGCGAGACTGATTGCAGATCAACACAGAAAGAAAAAAAAAAAAAAAAAGATAGATAGATAGATAGTGTTTATTATTGAAAAAGATTACATTTGTTCTGGTTAGTAGTGTCTTAAATCCTATGTTACGTTTATCCTGACACTAGAGTTCTCAGATCTTATTTATGAACACGCTTAATTAGTATCTATCACGCACACAGACACAGCGGTGCGCCCCAAAGAGGCGTCTTTATACGTTGACGATGACGAGTTTACATAGGTAGGAACTTATATTTTCTGAATACTTAGGTACTGTAAAACTAGTTTATTTAAATCTAATAGCCTTGAACCTTCATTACAATTATAGCTACTTCTGCCATATGTAAGTATATACAGGATGTCATAGGAACGACAGTCAAGCGGAAGTCCAGTGATGCAGGACCACTGTTGCTGCAATGTCACAAAAACATGAATAACTTCTAAACTACAAAAAATCGTTGAACATACATGGGGGTGATTTGGGTAGCCCTTGGGATGTTGCATCACTAGACTTTTGCTTGACAGTCGTTTCTGTAGGGATGTTTGTTGCTTTTGTAGTACTTAAACCTCAAATGGTCCCATAGGCTTTTTCGATCCTTACATGAAACTGAATCGATTTTAGTACAAAAAGTATAGGAAAAGTTTTTGACAATTTCTGAATTTTCTAGTAGTCAAACGACCCCATAAAGTCTTTTGATGTTTACCTGAAACTGAATAGATTGGAATCAATTTTTTTTTCCTTTTGCCATTTTTGTCGCTGTCTGTACATTTTTTCAAAATCTGTGAATGCAGTTTAAAATATCTCAAAAAGATAGGGAAGGTCTTCTAAGAGCGTTTTCTTGTAGCTACAATGGTTAAGGTACCTGCCCTCCATGGCCCATCTCAAAAATCCACCTGTATAGTCCGAGTAGGCGTCCAGGATGGATGTCTATTGCATGCTTGTTTCCATTTTTCTTTAATAATCTCTTGGGAACATAAAATCAACAAGCAAAGAAAAGTAGGTACATACAAAACTTTTAAAAATGTTCATCTTCCGTTCATTCATTTAAATCATCGATATCAATACCACTGCACTATAGAACATTTCAACTAGTCAATTTAGGGTTGTCATCAATTTGAAATAATTATTACTATGTTTTAAAATAAATTACCTATAATTATTTTGCGTGGTTTCATTTTATTTTTAATTCACAATATATTCATAGTTATTATGTCGGATTGGGGGAGGGGGGATCAAAGTTCCCACTTTTGGGCTTTTCGCTTATATTCCGATAGCGGTGCGTCGTATGACAAAAAGTTTGTAAATTAAATGAAAGATCATATAATTCTCTACGACTTTTGTAATATACTATTCCGAATTTTCATCAGGTTTTGCGGTTTTGAGACACACGCTCCGGAAAAAGGCAAGCTACACGCTCCGGAAGAATAAAAGGAAGCTACATTCCTTTTCAGCTTTATAACTTCAGAACCAGTCATGTTAAGCTACAAAGGTTAAAAAAACCTAACTTAAAGATAAAAAAGAAAATTTTTACGGAGCTTGAAAACGGTTGGAAATTCTGGAAAAGGGTATGGAGTTGAAGAAAATTTTATGATCTTTCATTTAGCATAAGTAAATTAATTTGGCATAATAATTGCATTGAAACGCACCGTTTTTGATAAATTAGTCAACTCCCTCCCACTCCGGCTCACCTCCTAGACATCAGTACTTTTAGTATGTTCACTTCCTAAGCACCCAGAACAAGTTTCTTAAGGAACCGCATATATACCAGCTCACGCATTCTACAACTCTCTTTTAATAACTGAACTGTTGGCAGTTTATTAAATGTTAAAAATTATGGAACACAATATAGAAACGCAATTAAAATGTAACTAGATTAAAATAAACGTGTTTTGATTTTGAAAAAACTTAGTGACATCCCTGACTCGCTACATAGATTATTACATAGTATTGTAGTCACGTGAATAGACTTATTCATTCATTCTTATGGCGGAAAATTCAAATTACTCAAATATAAATATCATAAATTCATAAGGAAATTAATAGTTATGTTACAAATTAAATACTCACAAATGAAAAGAGATGCCGTCACTTTTGAAATTTGATGTTGCCGACTTGTTTCGATAACAAAATACAGCACAAATAGGCATTTTATGGCAGCTCTGTTCTCGCTCAGGTTCAGAAGTATTGTGTCAAAATGGCTACCGAAGTAGTTTTTATAAACTGAAACGACTCGGAGTCGTGTACATTTGACAGAGGGGAAATACAAGTTACGGCGCATCCCTACCTTAATGATCGAAGATACCGTCGCAAAAGCCAGAGGAAAAAAAAAAAAAAAAGAAGAAGAAGGAAGAAAGGAAAGAAAGAATGAAAAATGGATGGGGGAGTATTTTTTCATTTGACGAAAAATTTCCGTTGGCAGTTTTGAAGAATAGCCGCCGTGTTTTGTTCTAAACTAGTGAGTGACAGGACTGACCACAGAATAAGGGACTGACTGACTGACATGTTATGTAGGCTATACTTACTCTGTGTTCTCGGACGAATGATCGAAGTCTGTGTTATAAATATATCTTCTAAGTCTGTGTTATAAATATATCTTCTTCTTCTTCTTTTATTTAATGGCTTTCTACACAATTAAGTATAATTCTGCCAATGTCAAGTTTTTTGTATAGATTTATAGTCATGTCAGTCAGTCATTAAATATCTATATTTAAAGCTTGACATTGGCAGAATTAAACCTAGTAGTGTAGTTGCCATTAAATAAAAGAAGAAGAAGGAAAGAAAGAACATCGAAACGAAAAGTCGAATTACGGAGTTTTATCAATTTTATTTACGTACTTACTCATCATATAATTGAGCAAAACGTTCGTAATCAATTATAAAAATACCTAGCCAGAATTCCTTCACTTCCGTCCGTTTGTGCCGTAGCATCGTAAACGAGCCTGATCAACAACAAGTGCGAGTGAGCTGTCTCACCGATGTAATCCGATCGAGGAGGTTCCGGTTCCACAGCGCGCGATCCGAAGGTCGAGGTCCGTCCTGAGGATGATACCCCTGTGACGACGCGATGTACGAGGGCGCGTGCGGCGCCGCCGCCAGCGGGCAGTGCGGCGCCCCGCAGCACGAGGCCGAGGCGCCCGCGCCGCGCGAGCCGCCGCCGCCCGCGATCAGCGACTACGGCGGCTTCGACATCGTCAAGGCGACGCAGTACGGAGCCATCGCGCGCGTCAAGGAGCTCGTCGAGGCCGGCTGGGACGTGAACCGGCCCGACGGCGAGACCGTCACCCTGCTGCACTGGGCGGCCATCAACAACCGGCGAGAGATCATCGAGTACCTGCTCGCGCGCGGTGCGCTCGTGGACGCGGTCGGCGGCGAGCTGCGCGCCACGCCGCTGCACTGGGCGGTGCGCCAGGGTCACCTGGAGGCGAGCGTAGCGCTGCTGCGAGCCGGCGCCGAGCCCGCGCTGCGTGACGCGGAAGGTTGCGCGGCGCTTCATCTCGCCGCGCAGTTCGGGCACACCGCCGTGTGCGCGTACCTGGTGGCGCGCGGCGCGGCGCCGGACGCGCCGGATGCGGGCGGCATGACGCCGCTGATGTGGGCTTGCTGGAAGGTGTCCGCGGTGGACCCGGCGCGCCTGCTGCTGTCGCTGGGGGCGAGCCCGCATCCGCGCGACACTCAGCACGGCAACACGGCGCTGCACTGGGCGATCCTGGCGCGCAACGCGACCGCCATCTCCACTCTGGTGCTCTACGTGAGTGTCCGCTCCCTCCCTCTCTCTCCCTCGCTCTCCCCCGCTTCCCTCTCTGATCGGCCGGCTGTCCGCAGGGCGAGGCGGACCTGGATGCGGTGAACCTGCGCGGGGTGACGCCGCTGATGATGCTGCAGAACAGCGCCGAGTCGCTTTGGATCGGAGCTAAGATCTCCGATAAGATCAAGGAGCGGATGGTGGCGCAGAGTCGAAGGAACATATTCAGAAGATTAACTTATGACAAGGTCAGATCTCATTTACTGACAGACTTCAGATAAGATAGGTAATCACTTTATACTGATATTGTAAAATTATTGAAAGTAACGCTGACTGCACACTGGTATGTCCTGCTCATTTAAAAATTATAAAACTGTGCTATGGGATGGGTCATCGTGGGTGATCAACTGACAGGGGGCTACGGATGACAAAAAGTACAAGACTGAGTATGCTCCAGCTATCTTTATAAAAATATTTTGCAACATAATTGCATCGACCGACCCGAAGCGGTCTATCAATAAAAATATTAGGATCGAGCGTGAGTCGCGTTCTCGGTGCGTTCGCAGAAGCTGCGGTGGTGGAGCGTGGTGGTGATGCCGTTCCTCGCGTTCTATCTGACCGGCATGGTGCTGGAGACGGCGGCTCCGTACGCGCTGAAGGCTCTGCTGCTGGCCGCGCTGGCCGGCGCGCTGCACGCCGCCGCACAGCTGCTGCTCACGGACGAGCTGCGCAACATCTTCCCGCTGAGCGTGTACCTCGCGACCAAGGCCTGGTTCTACATCACGTGGCTGGTGTTCATCGCGGGCGCGGTCTCGTGGGGCAGCACGCTCGCCTTCCTGGCGTCGTCGGGCGCGCTGTGGCTCACGTTCCTCCGGTCGTGGCGCGCCGACCCCGGCGTGATCCGCGCCTCGCGCCCCGACAAGCTGCGCACTATCGTGGAGCTCTCGGAGGCCGGCGGCGGGGCCTTCGAGCCGGCGCGCTTCTGCTCCGCCTGCCTCGTGCGCCGCCCGCTGCGCTCCAAGCACTGCGCGGTCTGCAACCGCTGCGTGGCGCGCTTCGACCACCACTGCCCGTGGGTCGGCAACTGCATCGGTGAGCATCCGTCCTCTCCCGCTTACGATTTCGGCTCTCTACGATCGCTTTGTTGTCCGTCTGTCTGTCGGTCACGACCCTTTATCTCGGGAACGCGTGGAGGTATCGAGTTATACGGCAATTTATGCTGAAAAAAATGTATATTTCGACCCTCAATAAATTAAAATTCATAGAATACTTCCCGTTGACCTAGAGGCTAGAACTATGGACAAGAAGTCGTCAGACTATGAGTTTAAGTACTTCGGGGAAAAATCTGAAAACCGTATATTTTTTAATCACAAACAAAAACAGGGCCTAATGCAAGGAATGGGGCCGAAATTTTGAAGTGAGTAAACCGGTATCGTATGATGCGATACCCCACATGACACGGTTTATACACATACGATTCGTATGAAAGGGCTTCGTTAGCACAAGATTTTAATCATTTTTAGGTAGGTCGGATACATACCCTTCGTGTGTATCCTACCTACCTAATAATTTTGGTACATGTAGGTAGGTAGTACCTAACTGTTTTCACTGTTATACGTAGCTACTTAGGTCTCGGTACGGAACCCTCGGTGGGCGAGTCCGACTCGCACTTGTCCGGTTTATTTTATTTTATCTATCGCCATCATAATCTATAAGAACCTCCTCGTGGACGGAGAGAAGGCGGTTCGAGTAGTCTTTGGAGTAGAACTGAAAACAGTTACACTCCCGGCTCGTTGTCCGCAGGCGAGAAGAACCACCGCTACTTCGTGGGCTTTCTGGCGAGCCTGCTGGTGATGTGCTCCTGGATGGTGTGGGGCTGCGTGCAGTACTTCCGCGCGTCATGCGGGGCGGGGGCGGGCGCGGGGGCGGAGGGGGGCACCGCCGGGCCCGGCGAGGCGGGCGCGGCGCTGCTGCGCTGGGCCAGCTGCAGCCCGTGGGTGGCGTGGGTGGGAGCGAACGCGCTGTTCCACCTGTTCTGGGTGTCGGTGCTGACGGCGTGCCAGCTGTACCTGGTGGTCTGCCTCGGCATGACGACCAACGAGCAGCTGAACCGCGCGCGCTACCGCCACTTCCAGGCGCGCGGCGGCCGCTCGCCCTTCACGCGCGGTCCGCTACGTAACGCGGCCGAGTTCTTCCAGTGCGGGCTCTGCGGGCTGCTGCCGGCCGCGCCGCCCGCCGCCGCCGCCGCCGCCGCCGCCGCCGCCGCCGCCGCCGACCTGTCGGAGCCCGCCGATACGTCTGACGCGGATCGCCAGCCGATGCTGCCCGACCAGTTCGTCTGAGCGCGCCCGCTGCGTTTCTGTTTATGTTGCGATTCCTCGGTGACTCCGAGCGGAAGCGCTCCCGAGGCTCGCGTCTACCGCGCTCGGACCTGACCTGAGGTAACTTTATGAAACCGGTTCATCCCGCTTCATCTACAAAATTATAGAACACCTGAACGGTTTCTTTGTAAATAGATAGTCATAAAATATTAACGAACATCGATCTCTCACTCGGATGTTCATCCTGAACCGAAACCGAACTCCCGACCTGCACCAGAGACGCGAGTGAGGCTAACTGAAGCGTGCTGACGGAAGACCTAGCTATACGATAAGATGGTTGGGCTCTTAATTTAATTTACATTATATTTATAATTCATTTTCTATCTATAATAATATTGAGTCCATCAGCGGATTGCGCGCTCAGGCATTTTTAAAATTGCCATTGGAATGGAAATGTAACCGGAACAAAATCAATCAGTATTCTATGATAGATGTAATCGAGTTAACCAGCATAATACATAATATTAGTACAAAGTATGCGTATAGAGGTGTGGCAAATTTTTACAACATTCAGGGCAGCTACCTTTTCTTTTGTAGTTAGAAGGTTTTGTTCTTAGGAAACTATAGGTATATTTTGAAAAAAAAAAAACAAATACATTTTTTTTAAAACCATAACATTCTCTGAATGTTGTAAAGTTTTGCCACAGCTGTATACAAAGGTGGCTGTCCCCAAGGCTTAAGCGGGCTACAGACCATTAGTTTTATTTAAGTGACAGTTTTATTTTAATGATATTTTGAAGATTCAGTTGAATAGTCAGTTCGCAGTTTTGCCCAAGGTACACACGATACGATACGTTTTCACTGAACAGTTCAACTGTTCAGTCAAAACTAATGGTCTGTAGCCCGCTTTAACTATTATACCTAAACTTCTGAATGTGTAGGTAAGTAGGTAGGTACGTACTATTACTTCACTACATAGTATAAAACAAAGTAGCTTCCCACTGTCTGTCTGTCCCTATGTATGCTTAGATCTTTAAAATTACGGAATTAATTTTGATGCGCTGTTTTTAATAGATAGAGTAACTCAAGAGGAAGGTTTATATTTATACAGGGTGTAAAAAGACGTCTACCGAAGCCGAAAGGGGTAGATACAGTATCCCAACACAACCAAATCCAAAAGTATTTTCCGAAAAAATCATTATATCCGGAGAAAACAGCATTTGAAGATTACTATTTGCGTATGTGCTGGGCGCGTTGTTTTACGTAGATTGCTGGATTTTGAGTTTTAACTGTTTTTTTTTTCACAGTAGTAAATAACCGAAAGTAACATAAAATTACTAAGCTAAGTCAAAAATTTGGTTTTGGTTTTTATTCGCTAAATATGTTTAGAATCATGGTCTGATTGCAACCCCTCTGTTTTCGATAGGTGTCTTATGACACTCTGTTTAATACATGCATAATCTATATTATGCATGTATTAATAATTTCAGAGGTTTCTAATGTGATGTCGTCAATAAACACATTTTTTTGCGCTTACATTGCAAACGCTGGCTGAACCCTACGAGATACACCTTAAAAAGGTCTATGTTTGTATTGTCTAATGACAAAAAAAGCTGTGAACCACAGAACTATCTCTGTGAACTTTGTATATAAAGATATTCTGTAGTATATATAGTATCAGCATTGCACACGTGCGAAGCCGAGCCGCGTCGCTAGTTTGCCCGCCGCCGCCGCCGCCGCCGCCGCCGCCCGGCGAGGCGCGCCAGAGGAAGCCTTGTTCCAACGGATGTGACCATTTTTTTGTGCCATTTTACTGCTTCGTTTTTGAACGGTTGCTTGTGTAAATAATAGTGGATGCTTAGCTTAATTTGGCATAAACTACTAATGTATTGTATTCAACTTAGTGGCTGACTGAACTTCAGTTGTGTCAGTGAACTGAATGTTATTTTATTAAAAAAATAGAGATAGCAAGTAAAGTTACACCCATTTGAAGCCCTGTATCCAGCCAGTGTCAGCAGTGGCGTAGCTACCGGAGGGCTAGGCTAGGCGGTGCAGTGCACCGGGGCTCCCAAGCTCAAGGGGCCCTCCGTCCGAAAGGTTTTGTTCTTAGGAAACTATTGGTATGACTATTTTGAAAATAAAAACAAAAGCATTTTTAGATTTTTGAAAAGGTAACTACAGTCAGCCCAGAAAATGACGAATCAAATCGTAAGTTTTTACAAAAAAATCAAAATACGTTTACATTTTTTCAAATTCAAATCATTTATTTCAGTTTCACGAGTCCACCATATTATATTAGTAAGATGCTTAGCCTAATTGTTAGTAAGTAATTAAATAACATTATAAATCAAATTCAATCATGTCAATAACAACAATAATAAATTAAATTTAAATATCACATGGAGTGTCCATCCTACTTAGCACACCGCGTAGCATTACATGCCAGTACATGCAAATTATTCCAGTGCCTGAGAAACGGTCCATCCAGCCGTTCTGCCACGGTGATCAGGAGGCTGTTTTTGCCACACTCTGCTTATTTTGACTTGATAAAACCTAAACCGTTCAATTAGGGCCCCAGTTTATTTTGCACCAGGGCCCTTAGCTACCTAGCTACGCCACTGAGTGTCAGTCAATGTCGGATGCACTTCAACGCGAAGACCGACACCTTATTTGTTAATCCCTTCAGAAGAACAATTGATATGATCAAAGATAAAAGGTATTATTTTATAGATATACTTATATACGCAACTACCTACACATTCGTTGTAGGTAGTTTTATTCAAGTAGGTCAGAATAACTGTAACTCAGCCGGGAACACTCAAACTTATTTTTTTTGTTTTAAGTCTCGGTGGGTGTCCTTTTGCTTGTACGTCGGGCGGGAGTATTGTCAACCTATGTTTAGAATGAAGTCGCAGCAGCGGTAGTTTCCCAGTGAGCTCCCAACTGCTGTAGGTTTCATGGAATGGAATGATGTACCTATACTATAAGTGGCCTTATCTAATGGGTACACACTGTACGCCTGACGTGGAACGATACTGCCACAATTGGCTCTGTCTGAGCGGTATGAGCAGGTCGTAATCACGCAACACAGCAGCGAACCTGTAGCTGGTTGCGGTGCTATCGTGAACTAATAACATGTCACATTTACATTGGCCTGTAAATAAACGAAATCCTACAATGTATTTTTATTTTTTATAGTTTTTCTAACAATATACTTATACAAATAAATATGCTTAATCCAAATTGTAGGATTAATACCTAACTAAGATGCCGACTTACGACTAGAACGCCTTCTGCGTTCTAGTCGTATGAGGCAGATATTTTGGCAAGATTTCTGAAGTGTTGTTTTTTCGAGTTGGTGGTTTTTAGCTTACCCTGGGTACCTGTGTAAAAAAAGTACGGTATAAATTAGTATAAGTAGGGAAGTTACATAATTATAGGTAATTTTAATTAAAACCAAATTGCATTTTTGAATACTTAAGTTATTTAAATAAAAAATAATTACATACCTAATCTAGCAATGTATTTGTTTTCGTTTCATAACCTACTATTGTTAGACCATTTTGATATTTAATAAGTACATATACCTACTACTACTACATGGACTAGTACATATATACTACTACTAGTCGGATAAACATTTATCCGACTTCAAAAAAGGAGGAGGTTCTATGTTCGACTGTACCTACCACGTTTATTTCTTCTCGTCTGTGGTACCTACGTATGTTTTTTTTATGTAGGTAACTATGTTCACCGATATTTCCGTCCATTGTAGACCGATTTCCATTTTTTTTTTGGTTTTAAAGAGTATACTTACTCCTCTCGAGGTGGTCTGAATTTATTTCCTGAGGGATTGATAGTTTTCCTGTAAAACTCAAAAAACCTCATTCTCACTACACAACCTGAGTCACAATGTCAAACATTGAATAGTTTGAAAGGGCTGTCGAGATGGCCCCTAAACATTTTATTCCTGATGGTTTGATAGTTTTCCCATAAACCTCTAGTTTACCCATAAGACAGAAGGCTAAGACTTCACCTGCGTCTAATGGCATTCATCATACATTTCATCCTTTATTACATCCAGTCCTACGGAGTTAGTAAATCTATTTGGAATAAAATCCACGTTTCCAAATAGTTCGATCCGTCAGTATAACAATTTGGAAAAAAAACATCCAAACAGTTCGACTATCGAACTACTGGTAGGACTGGATGGAATAAAGTCATTTCATGTGTGTGAAGTTTTGCGGCACGTGAGTTTCTAGCATTATTTACTTAATTGTATTGTTATTGAATAAATTGAATTGAATTGAATATGTCAAACGGATGATTTAATAGTGCCAGACCAGAACTCGCGTGCCGCAATACTTAGGTATGCAGTTTTTACTGCAATTTATACGAGTACCTACTTAAACGATAAATAGCGATTAGCGACCGTCACTTAACCGTAAACGAAAAAAAAAACAGTGGCTCTCCGGGAGTACCGACTGAAGTAAAAAAAAACTTGAATAACCTAATTATTCAAGTTTTTACTTCAGGCGGTAGGTACCTACCTTCCTACTTGTATGCATTGAGATAGTTAGTACATTATAACTCAATGCTTGTATGTAATGAATGATATCAAGAATGCCACAAACTTATCTGAACCGGTGGCTAAAAGAGGAATTAGCGAATTTTACTCCAAAATTTATTTTTCTGCCAACACCAAATGCTTCGATCACTGCGATATCAGCGCCCCCTCTCGCCGGTTCCGATAAGTTTGTGGCACTCTACGTACGTTTGTATTTCTTGAATCGTCAGAAAATCGAAAGTATCAGCACGTCGGCGTCGGTCGTCGCGTCGCAACGAGACATTTACCTATTTAGACATTTCTTCGAAATCGTCACCACCACTGAACTACAACTACTTACATTCTACAAGTGTCAAAATCTATTTTATTCACCCGCTTAGCTATAAAATTGTAAATAAGTTTTTTTTAAAAATTTCAACAAGTACCTACTAGCTTTTAATAGGTTACCTACCGTGAGCTGATTGAACTCACCGATGTAAGTACCTACAAAATTTCATTTTAATCAACCTATCATGAAGCACTGGACGCGCACACATAGTGCCATGCGCTCCGGTAGTTTTATGTAATATTAATTTATGATGTTTTTAATTGTCTCTATGGCTGTACTTGTGTATGTACGAGTATTATTTTATTTATCAATTTATTTCAGACAACATGATCCATAATAATAATTTCTTAAAATAAACATTATGCTGAAATAAATAAATTGAATTGAATTATCTGAGGAGTTCCATTCTCCATCATCAGATCAGCTCGCTGTCAACATATTTCAAAATTTTAGATGATACTTACTTGATCTACAAACCGAGTTTCAACTCAATCGGTCGATTATCTGAGGAGTTCCCTCCATCATCAGATCAGCTCGCTGTCAACATATTTCAAAATTTTAGATGATACTTAATCTAGGAACCAAGTTTCAACTCAATCGGTCTATTTTCTGAGGAGTTCCCTGGAACAGCTCATGACTCCATTATCAGATCAGCTCGCTGTTACCATATTATATAATGCATTGTCACCGATGACTCACAAGTGTACCAAAATTCAGCTCAATCGGACACCACTTCACCCGGACAAACATACATACATAATTATGTATACATACATTGCAAGTTCATTAAAAGCTTTTAAAATCCGTTGAAATCAGGTGGTATGATCACTTCATTAACGTTCTTTTCTTGAAACAGAGTTTAGGGGTTTTCAGTGACTTGTTTATTTTCCGATACTTACAGTGAACTTTTACCGTCTCACCAATAAAAACTAGTTATTCCGAAGTTCTATCAAATTTACACATCGCATAGCTGTACCTTGCGTTAATTCAGAATAAGTCAGAAAAAAATTCTGACCAATAAACAAGGTGGAACTCTGAGGTAACTGTCCTTCTGTTACGTGAAGATGCACAGATCGGCAACATCGCATCCAACGAGAAACCTCAAAATAAGTATCATTTTGTCTATGAAAGCTGACTGAATTGGTCATTTTGTTTGTCATTCTTGTTTTTTTTCTCATAATGGCTTCGCACTTTTTGTGCATTCGCCAATATTTCACATGTAATTTTTTTATTACAAAATCATTTTTGATTTCCGCGCTCGTTTTTATTATCAAATTACGATTTTTATTTTATAAAACCTTCTCGCCATGCTACCTCTTCTATTGGAATGTAAGATTTGTTCCAGATAAAGTTATTTTTTTCTCCTGTAAATTTATCTGGAAGAACTTAAACAAAAACTCCTTGGTATGTACGAGTAAAATATATACGAACTCTTTGGTGGTACCTATGAAAATATTTTTACAGTACCTACTAATATGTATTCTGTGGTTACACTAAATTTAAACAAGGGTGCTAGCTGGTGGAACTTCGGAATAGCATGTCAAAGTTATGCAAGGTGGAACTTTCTAAATGGTTTATTGGTAGCCATTTTGCTTATTCTTAAGTTGAACTAAAGAAAAACTTTACATAGTGTTTATTGGTGACACTGTTAAAAAGTTTTGAATGCTGGCATTATTTTGACAAGGCACCACCCGCCGGTCTCTTCATGATTCTATTTGGCGGGTCGGGTTGTCTTCTTTTTTGAATTGTGTTCAAACAAGTGAACATGAAAATAGCATTGCAAATAGGTACTCCTGTGTAATCTACCGATAACTAAATTTAAAAAAAAATAACTAAAACCAAACAATTCTTAATATTTCAACAATTAAAATACAACTACAAAATTGACTTAAATTAAAGATTCTAGGCAAGTCTGCTCGCTCCAACCGTCCGATCCGAGAAAAAGTGTCGGGTCGTCCGCCTTTCCCACAGAACACTATTATTCCTAGCGGAGGCCTTGCCGCACCTCGAAGCCACAGCTCGCTTGTGGTGGGAAACGGCAACGCCCCTTATTCTTGTGACTTGCTCGTTACACCCGTTTCTGCAAGACGAAATGGTTGAACCTTAGAGGGCTCGTCGACGCGCGTAGCACTCAGTTCTCTTCGAGTTTGTTTAATTCGAGTCCGCTGTTAGCATACTTCTGGCTCAGTGGAATCACACACCAAATGAGAAACAGGCGCTACCCGGTTCAAATCCCGGTTAACTAGAAGAAGAAGAAGAAGAAGAAGAAGAAGAAGAAGAAGAAGAAGAAAAGAAGAAGAAGAAGAAGAAGAAGAAGAAGAAGAAGAAGAAGAAGAAGAAGAAGAAGAAGAAGAAGAGAAGAAGAAGAAGAAGAAGAAGAAGAAGAAGAAGAAGAAGAAGAAGAAGAAGAAGAAGAAGAAGAAGAAGAAGAAGATGAAGAAGAAGAAGAAGAAGAAGAAGAAGAAGAAGAAGAAGAAGAAGAAGAAGAAGAAGAAGAAGAAGAAGAAGAAGAAGAAGAAGAAGAGAAGAAGAAGAAGAAGAAGAAGAAGAAGAAGAAGAAGAAGAAGAAGAAGAAGAAGAAGAAGAAGAAGAAGAAGAAGAAGAAGAAGAAGGTTAGGTTAGGTTAGGTTAGGTTAGGTTAGGTTAGGTTAGGTTAGGTTAGGTTAGGTTAGGTTAGGTTAGGTTAGGTTAGGTTAGGTTAGGTTAGGTTAGGTTAGGTTAGGTTAGGTTAGGTTAGGTTAGGTTAGGTTAGGTTAGGTTAGGTTAGGTTAGGTTAGGTTAGGTTGGTTAGGTTAGGTTAGGTTAGGTTAGGTTAGGTTAGGTTAGGTTAGGTTAGGTTAGGTTAGGTTAGGTTAGGTTAGGTTAGGTTAGGTTAGGTTAGGTTAGGTTAGGTTAGGTTAGGTTAGGTTAGGTTAGGTTAGGTTAGGTTAGGTTAGGTTAGGTTAGGTTAGGTTAGGTTAGGTTAGGTTAGGTTAGGTTAGGTTAGGTTAGGTTAGGTTAGGTTAGGTTAGGTTAGGTTTTTTTTTTTTTTTTTTTTTTTTTTTTTTTTTTTAAACTTATATCTATCCTCATTCAACTGTCGCTATGTATGCAACATCCTTTATACCTCTTCTTTTATACTGACTTTATTTTCATCAAATTACTCCTTCAAAATTTCCCTAACTAAATATTACCTAACAAATACCCCAAAAGACCCAACCCATCCCCCCCCCCCTCCCCTACTTCACTCAACCATTCCTCTCCTTCATTCATTATTTATTTATTACTTATTATTTATTTATTTATAACTTATCATTTATTTATTTATTACATCATCATCTCATCATTTACTTATCCCATTTACATTATATCTTAATTAATTTTCCAGCAAATAAAACAAACACAGATCCCTCTGTTACTGATTATGCTAGCTAATCAGCCAGAGGGATCACTACATATTTTATTAATTCCTAGTAAATCATCCTAATATCAAACAATCTAACATACATTATCATTACAATCTACAATTATCCAATGTTAATAACTCATCAATATTCAATAACCACAATAACATAAAATTCTTGGCAACTTTTTGCAAGAGCAAAAAGTGCAAGACATTTAACTGCTTATTACTAATTCAAAATAACAAATCTAAATTACAGCAATTAAGTACTTAATTAATTTAAACTACTTAGTACTATATTAAATACTATGATTATAAATTGTACCATTACATTAAATTCAATAAAACACATTTAATGAATAATATTATGGCCCCTCCATTGGATCCAGGCACCAATCAAGCTAGCCGCCCGCCCATGCAGAATCCAATTTTGTGCGAACAAGCGCAAAGAAGCGCAAAAAGCACCCCGCAGTCCCAGCAAACAAACAACCAACCCCACTAATACCTAGATCCATTGGGTGAGCTGTACCTCAACTACATCAACAATTATACAAACTATTACAAATAGTAGCAATTGCGCCCTACTAACATTTTAAAATAAAAAAACAAATATACCTAAATAATTCAACAAGAATGCCATATTACCACAACAACCAATGAAATAATTAATGTCCCCAGTTAAATTACCTCAATAAAGAATACCATTTCTATTAGATTTAAACAAATTTTTCCAGTTACACATTATAAACAATTCCAAACAACATTTCCAATTCTGAAATAAACAAAACAAACAGAATCACTAAAAATAAATCTTTAAAATTCCTCAAAATAATAAAATACTTTCCCTAATAAACTTGACAAAAATTGTCATAATCCTCAGAATACTTTGAATAAATCAATCAAAGTATCCGAGGATCCTACACAAAAGAACAACCATTTATACAATTGATTAATTAACATTTTAAACAATTTAATTCCCTATCAATAAAAAATAAATAAATAATCCTATCAATAATAATCATCCCATTTTAAGAGTAAATCCTCAAATGAACCTTACACTTAATAAGGCTCTCGAAGACAACCAATCCATATAATTTGAAAATAATAGACCAAGCGAATTAAACCCCCCCCCCCCCCCCCTCTATTTAACCACTTTTAGAAGTTTTGCATCCCTCAAAGTGGCCCTATACTAGTTAAGACTTTTGTGGACCACAGTAACAAAATAATAAAATCCAATTCAATTTCTTAACAATACAAAACAATAACATTGAGTAGGCAATAATTTCAGCTCATTCCATTCCAATACCCAAAGAGCACCAATTCAATTTCATTTAATCAATTATCCCTCTAAAGTTAAATTAGATTCCATTTATCTAAACCAATACAAATAAAGACAAACAATAAAACACCGACAATCCGATCTTACAATGTCACTCACAGACTATGGCAGTGACAATGACAGTGACAGTGACAGACAGCAATCCCAGCACAAAAATAATGTTCTTTGACTGCAATACTAAATTAACTATGAACCACCCCATTCCTGTCTGTCACTGTCACCATCTGCCAGAAATAACTAACCTATGTACTTTATTTGGTAACAATAAATTAATAATTTACTAAAAACAAAACAAAACAAAAACCAAATCACTCAATTAACCAATAATAAAATCAATAATATAAATTAATTACAACAATAATTATCTATAATAGAATTATTCAATCAAAACAAAACCCCACCATCCCAAACCTTTCAAAAACTGTCCTACACTATTACTATGTCACTGTCAAATTCATCTGACAACACCAAAATGACACAGATGACATTATCGGTAAACATGTACACAAACAAACAAATAATTGACTAAATTGGTGCCCTTCAGGAAAATACTTTTATTCAATCAGGCTCCACAAAAGAGCCGTTCAGCCGTCCCACTCTTCGAAGTACGATCTTCGCAAAAGCGAGAAGCTTCGATCTACAATCGCTATCCTCCAATAAATAAGATAAACTATCAACACTGATGCGAGTCTCCATTGCGCTCTCACAGTCGTACCTCATTACACCGAACATCGGACAATCAACCAATAAATGTTGAACTGTCTGAGGGACATCATCACAAGAGCACAACGAAGACTCGACCAGATTGAACCTGTGTAGGTAATGACGGAAACCCCCATGACCAGTAAAGATCTGCGCAAAATAATTGTCTAATTTAATCTTTCTAAGGACACCGAATGCTGCCGCAACATCCTTGAAGAACAGCCGCGTAGTTCCTCCCGCCGCGGCCGACTCGTACACACGTTGCCACTCCAACAACGTGTCAGCTCTGGCAGAGTGCTTGGCGAAAGACAAGGGGAACCTGTCATAATAAGGTAACTGCCTATTATTTACCGCAGCATATTTTGCCAGTTCATCAGCCCGCTCGTTGCCAACAATCCCACAGTGAGCCTTGACCCAGTAGAGCGATATTTGTTTGCCTTTGAGGCCCAACTGTGCGATCGCTTCCCTCACTTGCACCGCTATCGGGTTAACTGTGTTAGGATCCCTTATGCTCTCCAAACTTGATCTGGAATCACTGGCTATACAGTACGCTGATTCACGCCTATTATCCACAATTTCCAGGGCCCGGTGTATCGCAGACAGCTCCGCCTGAAAAACGCTGCAATAATTCTCAAGGCGGAAGCTAGTCCGCTGAACCTCCGCCCCCGCAGCCCAACAAGTCACCGCCGCTCCGACCCTCCCCTCCAGTTTGCTGCCATCTGTATAAAGCACCATGGTATTCTCCGGAAGGTCCTCAACATCTTCCCGGCAGCTGATGCATCCGAAGTCCAAATGCCTCCTTTCCGCTGGATGAGGCAATGAAAAGGGATTTCTCCTCTGCTCCAGACATCTCCCAGGTAACGAAGCCATCGGTTCTCCTCTTTTAACTGCATAAATTAAAGCATGCTCCCGTACCCTCATTGAAAGTGGCAATATCCTAGCCAACAAGACACTCGACACAAACGATACTGTACGATGCGCTTTGCTAATCTTTAAAGCAAAGGATCGTGTCAAGCTGTTAAGGGCCTTCTCGGCATACACTTTCCTGGATATCTCGGCCCAGCAGCTCCCCGCGTACATGACTGTTGGCTCCACCACAGCTATGTAGATTAGTCTCAAAATACTAGAGTTGAGACCCCATTGTGCGCGCGCTGCTCTTGACACCACCTTATAGAACGCGATTGCTTTTTTAGTGACATAGTCAAGATGCAGCCTGAAGTTAAGTAGCGGGTCAACAATCAACCCCAGTATTTTGAGACTACTCCCATACACTATCTCGGTACCTGCCATCTCCAGCCTTGGTGCACTAAATCGGAGCCTTTTCGTTAAAAGAAGAGCCTGCGTCTTCTCCGGAGAAAACCTGAGCTTCAGCCTTTCACCCCACTCAACTACAATTGCCAAGGCTCGATTCATGACACTTTGCAGTTCACTTCCATCAGATGCCACCGCTATCATCAAAATGTCATCAGCGAAGGCTTGCACCCTGACCTCTCCATACTGACTTGGTTCCAGTAAAGGGGTAAGCTGTAAATTCCAAAGTATAGGTCCGCATGTTGAGCCCTGGATGCAACCCTTGTTGGTATCTCTTTCAACAACTTCCCCAGCATATTTAAGTCTGATTTTGCGCTCTGATAAATAATTAACTATGAGCCGGGAAATGTCACGATCTACCTCTCTGTGTTCCAGCTCATTAATTATAGCCGGCCACCATGCACTGTCAAATGCCCCCTGTATATCGAGTGACACCATAACCACAATCTTCTTCTCCTCTAGACCTCTTCGAACAATGGTCAAGGCGTCAAAGAGGGCATCCTCAGTGCTCCGCCTTGGTGTGAAGCCGTACTGAAGCGGGCTCAAATGGCCACCACTCCCGAGCTGCCACTGCAGACGATTCACAAACAGCTTCTCCAAGATCTTGCCCAAAACCGGCAGCAGCCCAATCGGCCGGTACGACTTCGGGACAGAGTAGTCACCCTTCGATGGTTTCGGAATAACTTTAATTGTTGCAACCTTCCATACCCGCGGAAAACAACCCCACCTAAGGCACTGCGAGAACATTTGTAACGCCAATCCTTTGTTACAGGCGAGCGCTCGCAGACAGATGGTGAGAGTGAGCCCATCCCCGCCGGGCGCCTTGTTGGGGTTCATACCGCGCAGCACTGTCTCCAGCTCGGCGGCGGTGAAAGGCGTCACGGTGACAGCGGCGGCGGGCGGCGCGGTGACGGACGGCGCAGCAGCGGGCGGCGCAGTGGTAAGCGGCGCAGAGGTAAGTGACGCAGCGGCCGGCGCAGTGGCGGGCGGCGCGGCGGCGGGCGGCGCAGTGGTAAGCAGCGCGGTGACAGGCGGCGCAGTGGTAAGTTGCGCAGTGGCGGACGGCGCAGTGGCGGGCGGCGCAGTGCTGTGCGGCGTGGCGGCAGGCGGCGCAGTGGTAAGCGGCGCGGTGACAGGCGGCGCAGTGGTAAGTGGCGCGGCGGCGGGCGGCGCAGTGGTAAGCGGCGCGGTGACAGGCGGCGCAGTGGTAAGTGGCGCGGCGGCGGGCGGCGCAGTGGTGGGCAGCGTGGCGGCAGGCAGCGCAGTGGTAAGCGGCGCGGTGACAGGCGGCGCAGCGGTAAGTGGCGTGGCGGCAGGCAGCGCAGTGGTTAGCGGCGCGGTGACAGGCGGCGCAGTGGTAAGTGGCGCGGTGGCGGGCGGCGCAGTGGTAGGCGGCGCGCTGGCGGCCGGCGCACCGGCAGACAGTGCATCAGCAATGGCAGCGGCACGGGCGCGCGCCTGCGCCTGCTCCACAGTGTCAGTAGCCGGTGAGTCGCACGGGTAGAAAGTGTCCGCCAGTAGCGCGGCCGAGGCGCGCGCATCCAGCACGCCGCCGCCCGGCGCCGCGAGCGCGCAGTCCGCAGTGCGAGGGGTGCACGCCTTCATGATGCGGTAGGAGCGCTGCCACACCGTCTCATGCTTCTCGCCGGTGCAGAACTCCTTCCAGCTGGCGGTGGCGGCGGCCTCGATCGCGTCCCGATACTGCCTCCTCGCCTCGAGGTACTCGTCGACGACCATCTGTCGTCGGTACGGGTTCGCCTTCCCGATTCTCCTCCGGCGCCGCACCATGTCCGCTCTCAGCTGGACGAGCTCCGCGGTCCACCACTTGCACGCTTTGTCGATCCTTCGCGCTGGAAGGCGTGGGATCGCTCTCTCGCATGCCGCGACGATGCAATCGGAGTACAGCTCGATGGCGCGGTTCAGTCCCTCCGCGTCCCCGGGGTCGGCGACGCGGGTCTCCAGGTCCGCCTCGCTCAGCGCCCTCTCAAACTCCATCGTAAACACCGTCCAGTCCGCCTTTTCCGTGTTATAAATGCGCGTTCCGCGCCAGGCTTCCTCCTCTTCTAATGTCGGCGTTGTTTCCATCCGCAGGGTGAAGGAGATCGGACGATGGTCAGAGAGAGTGCCGAAGCTGTCATCCACCCGCCAGTCGCGCGCGTGCGGCAACAGCGCGGCGGAGACGGCGGTGACGTCGATGAGGCTGGCGGCGAGCTGGCCGCGCCGGTACGCCCGGAAGGTGGGCTCGCGGCCGGTGTTCAGCACCTCCAGGCCGAGCTCGGCCAGCAGGTCGGCCAGTGCAGCTCCGCGCGAGTCCTCCGCCTCACTCCCCCACCAGAGACTGGACGCGTTCATGTCGCCCGCCAGCAGCATTCGGTCCTTTCCCATTTCATTCACAAGTTTTTTAACATTATACAAATCATTTTCAATTAAACTCTCCTTATCCATATATACATTTATAACACCTATTTCCAAATTATCTATTTTTAAAATGACTCCTACTGCATCCGCCCCTATGAGGTTTCCATTCTCAACGTACTTAATGCTAGGGTCTACGACAACGATTGCAGATCGAACCGGCCTGTCAATTGTCGCGGTCGCGCTCTGCACCACTCTACAACCTCTAGGTACAGACATATAGGCTTTCGCCCCTACGTACGGTTCCTGCAACAAGAGAACGTGAATGCCCCTAGATGTAGCCTCCCGAAGACACTCATTCGTCGCGGCCCGACCTCTACCCAGATTATACTGTACGACCTTTAAATTTATCATGTTGGTGCCCTCAGCAATACCTCACGGCGAGCCGCGCCAGCCTGTCCCAGCGCCTCCACTCCGGGCACTGCGTGCTGTATGCGGGGTGGGCGCAGTCCTGCGCGCCGCGCTCGCGGCAGTTGGTGCAGGCGGGCGCGCCCCCCCGGCTCGGACACTCCCGAGTGTCGTGGGCCCCCGCGCAGTAGCCGCACCGGGGCTGCGGAGCCCGGCACTCGGCCACTCTGTGCGAGAACCCGAGGCAGCGGTAGCATTGAACCAGGGGCGACTGGTCGTACACGCTCACCATCTGGTATCCCAGCCGCACCCTGCGATCCACCAACGCACCCCACGCCTCCGGACTCACCTGGACAACTATGTTATTTAGGCCATTATTCCTCCCCTTAATTCTCCTAACTACCTTTACTCTGACTTCAGATGGCGCAATCTGTCTGAGCAGCGGAGCGTTCTGCTGCACCAGCGCCTCCTCGACCCTGGCGTCGCTGAGGTCAGCGATGACACCGACCACCCGTAGATACGGATCCCTGCCTCGCGGCTCCGTAACCGTGAAGCCATCACTCAACCCTCTGATCGCCGTGCTCATGACCTCCCGCTCAGCCTCCGACTCCAGTGATATCGCTACCCTACTATTTTTGCATTTCCGGACCCCATTTATTCCCACCCCCATGCCTATCACATCAACCCCCGACTTTATCGCGGTAATTATCTGATCGCCGGTCCGAGTCTGATCTTTAGCTTCCACAATGATGGGATACCGAGCCACAGTCGCATACGATGCGCGCGGAGTATGTCCCCCCCCCAGCCCCCGAACATCCGAGCCCTCGCCGGCGGCAGGCGCGTCCGCGTCGGCCGCAAGAGGCGCGGGGCGCGCGCCCGAACGACACTCCCGGCGCAGCGCGCGCACCTCTTCAAGCAGCAAGTCAACCTTCCCCGGTCGCCCCGATTGGCTCACCCCTGCCTCCGGCGGAACCCCTCCGGCCGTCACCATCACCTCCTGAACCATCTCCCGAATGGCCTCCGTCTCCCTCAGCGTCGCCGCCGTCGCCCGCCTCAGCTCCTCGAGCCCGGTCTGCATACCGGCATTGAGCACCTCGAGCTTACCTGCATGCACTTTATGTTGCAGAGCCTGCTGCCGCTCCGCGCACGCCGTGATCCTCTCCTTTTCGGCGACGTGCCGCGCACGGGAGTCAGCAAGTCGGAGGACCATGTCGTGCAGACCCTGCAAGCCGGCCAAGATCGCCTCTTTGATGTCCCTGTTGAGGTTGCGGGACCTGTCCAATTCAGCGACTGTTTTCCGGAGAAGCTGTCCAGCCAACCGGGGGGCCTCCTGGATCGGGCCACCCCCCCCCAGAGACATCATCGAAGCCTCCAACAACTGACACCGGGACTCGGGCGAGCTGCCCGCGCTGCCGGCCGCCGCAGCGTCACCCGCGACCTCGCCGGCGG
Source organism: Epirrhoe alternata (assembly GCA_963565295.1). NCBI lineage: Eukaryota > Metazoa > Arthropoda > Insecta > Lepidoptera > Geometridae > Epirrhoe > Epirrhoe alternata. The sequence goes on along the minus strand of OY751381.1, from coordinate 51,901 downwards.
CGCCGGCCGGCCGACTCGCAGGCGAGTCCGCCCGGCCTGCGCCCGTGAGCTGCCCAAGCTGCAGGGATATCTCGCTTAAGGCCTTCTCCTCAACCTCACCTATCGCCCGAGATGTGGACTCCAGCCTGGACCTAATGGTGCTGACAATATTCGGGCCGGGCCACCCAGTCGGCGGAGTACCAGGCTCCGATCCCCGCTGCTCCCGACCGACCGGCTCCCCCGCCTGCGATACGACGCGATTCGGTTCAGCGACCCGCTGACCCGATGTTTTTGGCTGGGAGAAGAATCCCGGGGGAGCCGCTCGATCGGATAAGCAATTTAGAGATTGCGGCTGACTGGCAGCGACCTGTCTCGCCTCAACTATGGGCCTAGCGTCCCTCTCCTCCGTCCCACCAACCTGCCTACTCCTATTTCTACCCGGCATAGTAGTCGATCTAGGTCTATAAGACATCCCTGCTCCCTTGTACCAATGTTTTATTGTGTTTTATATGCTATTTAATTCTCAAATAAATAAGTAGGAATTGATTTTAGTAGTCCAAGTATAAAGTAATAATAAAGAAATAAAGATAAATTATTGAATTTTTGTGTTGTATTATTTATTCTATTAAAAGTTCAGTGTACTACAATATTTATTTATATATAATATTTCCCTACAATATTGTACAGATAAAACAATGATATAAATTGCACTTAGGAATCAAATTATTCTAAACAGCGACACCTATTGACAACTGACGTGACTAATAACTAGGGTAAATTGAAGGTTCTAAGATGTGTGAACCATAGGTTGTGTCCACTAAAATATTATGAAGTAATGATTTCCCTCAAATAGTTTATACTCAATTACTCAATAAATTTCAACAAATACCAACAATAATGATATACTAATATTTAACTGATTTTAGGCACAGCAAAATTCTTGCACCCAGGTTTTCTATGGTTGGTACATTTAATGATTACTAGCCTAGGTGATGGTTCTATTCTATTATTATTGCTGATAAACTTAGTAAATGAACATACCTAACTTTATAATACAAAATACCTACCTAACTTATTCTATATTAACAATACAACCTAGGTTATTGAGCGGTCAAAATGCGCATACCCCTGTGGATTTTAATGCCGCAACACACAACCAATTGTATCTACCTTCTGCAACCTACCGCGCGGCAACGTACTTCTTGCGCTCAAGTTTTTGTGTCTAGTTGCTATTAAAGAATTCTACCAATGGTGATGGTTTCAGCCTGTTTTTATTGATAATATATAAATGAGATGAACTGTTCCGACTGTTTATAACAAAATTTCGACCCCAATTGAGCTATATTAACAACACAACATATGTTCAAAAATGTGGAAAACGCGCGGAATCCTACGTTTTCCGTAGCCGCAATTCACAGATTTAATGCTAGATAGATAGGCTAGATAGGCAACAAATTAACAACAACAAACATATATAACGAATTATTTAATGGAACACACAACCTATCTATATTACTACCTATTCATACAAAAACGTTTCCCTGAGACCAGCACAAATCTCATAAGTAGATACGATGATACTAACTACAACTAATCGTATCTACTTTGTGGCGTGTAAACAAAAACAAAATAAGCTAATAGGCTGATAGGTATTGCAGAAGTAGATACCCTACCTATTGTACACCAAAGCACCCAGCAATGCTACACTAAAATACTTACTGATAGCAAGATAGGAACCCGCTACCCACCCAGTATTATCTGCCAGTCGCCCACCACACCACGCAACCAAGCAAACCAACCCAGAGAATGAAAACAAATACTTTTTACCTCAGACCTGAACCTGCTACCTACTCAGTAGTCCTAATACCAGTCAGCCACCGCACCACTCAACCGAGACAGCGCTGAGAGCGATAATGAAAGTAGGTACTGTTCATACAACAGCTGGCAACCGCTTAAAGCTCTCGAAGCTATGAATTCGAGTAGCGCGCTGAGTGCGAACTACCGGTATGAACACTCTAACATAGATGAACAGTGATTTAACTAATAAAGCACCAATATTAAAAACTTGGAAATTAGGATTATTAAAAGGGATGAATTAGATTGAATTTATTATTTATTTTTATTTTTTGAATATTTCTTGAATCAAAAAATAATGAAATGGGTTGATTCAAAAATAATCTGATATACTGATAAATGTTCTAAAATTTAACTCTGAATATTTAAATTAATATGTAATAAAAATAATTTAATGTTACTAATCCGATAATTTAAACTAATGTACCCACCCCCAATATCGCTACTCTGTGACCGCTTAACCTTGAACTTGACTTGTATGTTTAACTACCGACTTTATAATATTATTTGCAATTATCTCTGGTGGCTATGTGCAGAAAAGCTCCAATAACTCTACTATTAACCAACCAATTTAAACTGGGAAAATTGACACCTTGAGATGGTGAATTTATCTATGATAAGAATTAATCCAACTTTCATTTAATTATCTGGAAAAGGTTAAATTATGTAATCGAAAGTAGCATTACCTATTATTTCTACGATATTCCTCTGCTGTGTGCGTTTGTAAAAGTGCCCAAATCTTTGCTAATAATTAACTAATCCGAACTAGGTAAATTGTTACGTGTAGGGGGTGAATTTGTCTTTTAGATGATTTTACTTAATTTAAATGAAAGGACTGGGAAAAGGTTAAACAAATCAATCGTAGTTAGTGCCTTTTGTTTGAAACACCTGTGACTTTTTTACTATATGTTTTTAGAAAAACCCTTATATCTCCGCCAAAAATTATTAAATTTTGATAGGAAAAATTGTATTTTATTGGTGTTGAAATTAAGAATGTAATGATCTACTCAAATTATTGTCAATTAATTGGCAATGAGTTAAAATTTATGTCTTAAGTGGAAATTTGCCCTTTTTAATGAAATAGTTTGTTTAATATTGCCTTTAACTCTACTTTTTATTTATAAATGTATCCAGAAAGACATCCCCCACCTTACACGAACCTTTCCCGTAAATTGGCAACAATATATTCACTGATAATGATATGTAAAAGTTACTTTACCTTTTAATATTTTGTCTGAAGTTAATAGGATGCAATCCCAGGCCCGCAAAGGCTTCCTGGTCAATAAAACCAGGAATAAATCACTGGATTCTATTCCTATGCACTTTCACAAAACACAACACAATTTAAAACAGCGAAAAATTCTATTTAAATAATTTTAAATAATTAATAACACGGAGCGTACAAATAGCGCAGCTAGCTCGGTCGCGGGCGGTTGCGGACGGTTAGGTTAGGTTAGGTTAGGTTAGGTTAGGTTCCCCCCCGATTAGGGTACGACTGGGTCCTGCGTGGTGCCAATCTCTGGGGCGTGGAAGTCACCTGTTATGCGGACGACACGCTGGTAACTGCTAGAGCGAAATCTTACCGCGACGCAGCAATACTAGCCACTGCAGGTGTCGCTCAGGTGGTGGAGCGCATTAAACGGCTTGGGCTCGAAGTTGCGCTTAACAAATCGGAGGCAATGTGTTTCCACGGGCCCCGGAGGAAACCTCCAGCGGATGCACACATTGTGGTGGGAGGACTTCGCATCGGCGTCGGGTCGACGATGAAATACCTGGGAATCGTCCTCGACAGCCGATGGGACTTTAACGCCCACTTTGCAATGCTGGCGCCAAAGTTGACGAAGTCTGCGATCGCTCTGAGCGGGCTGTTGCCAAATCTACGGGGTGCAGCTGCAAGTTGCAGAAGGCTGTATTTGGGAATCGTCAGATCGATGGCTCTTTATGGAGCTCCTGTGTGGGCCGACACCCTTAACAGCCACAATACCGCTCTCCTGCGAAACCCGCAGAGGGTGTTGGCGTTAAGGGTGACACGGGGATATCGCACAGTCTCCTTTGAGGCGGGTTGCGTTCTGGCCGGTTCCATCCCCTGGGACCTGGAAGCAAGAGGCCTATCATGGGTGTTTCATTGGAAAGAGCGGGAGATAGCTGGCGGTCAACGGCCAGCGCAACGGGAGGTGGAAGGCAAACGGCTTGAGTGCCGCGAAGTCCTCCTAGAGGAGTGGCTCGGCCGTTTAGCCCAGCCCAGTGCCGGTCTGAGGACGGTGGAAGCCGTCCGACCCGTCCTAAAGGAGTGGATCTCGAGGGAGCATGGATCGCTGACCTTCCGACTGACGCAGGTGCTTACAGGCCATGGTTGTTTTGGCAAGTACCTGTGTCGCATCGGGAGAGAAGCGACCACTCAGTGCTCCCACTGTGACGGAGGGCAGGAGGACTCAGCGCAGCACACGCTGCAGGACTGCCCAGCCTGGGCTACCCAGCGGCGTAACCTGTCGCAGATTGTTGGCGGTGACCTTACGCTCCCGGCCGTGGTCAACGCCATGGTCGACAACGAGCATTCGTGGAGGGCGACGGTAGACTTCTGCGAGGAGGTAATGTCTCACAAGGAGGATGCAGAGAGGGAGAGGGAGGCCCTGTCCACCGACCCGATCCGCAGAAGGAGAGCAGGGCGAAGAAGGCGAATCTTCGCCCAGGACATACGTCCTCCATAAAGTGGCCATGACGGCGGCGCCGGGGGGTGTCGTCGTCGAACGAAAGGCCCAGAGGCGGCGCGCGTGGTTCCCGCGCGCCTCTCGGAAGAGATGAGGTTGGGAGGCTGCAGCCTCGCCCGTCGGAGGGGCTCTAAACGAGCCAACGCCGGCGGGGCTTTGGAAGATTGCGTATGCGTTCCCTTAGCCCCGTCAAGGTGCCGGAGAACACAGCCGGAGTTTTAGTGGGTGCAAGCCCCACATATCCCACCCGCCGCCCCCGCGGCGGGGGGAATGCGTTAGGCATTTCCCGGCTTAAAAAAAAAAAAAAAAAAAGGTTCCCCCCCGATGGGACATCAGGCAGACCTCCCAAGGCACCGGTGTGTCGGTAGTGAGCTGCCCTATAGCTGCTGCCAAAAAGATCGGGGAGGAAGGGCGCCTACTGGTTGGGTGGGTCTCGGCTCGAGTGGAGCTGCTCCTCGCCAGACCCATGCGGTGCTACCGGTGCCTAATGAATGGCCACACTCGCGCCATGTGTACCGCGGAGGTGGACCGCAGCGAGGAGTGCTACCGCTGCGGTCGTCCTGGCCACATTGCGTCGGCCTGCTCCGCGCCACCGAAGTGCTCCCTGTGCGCTGCGGCAAACAGGCCGGCGGACCATTTGCTGGGGAGCAAAGTTTGTGTCCCTCCTAAGCCCAGGAGGTCAGGTGGCCAGGCAGCCGAGACTGCAGTCCCCTCTACGTCCAGTACGAGGGAAGAGGTGGTGTCGATGGATGTGAATATTTAGTTATGGCTCTACGTTTTCTCCAGGCGAACGTCAACCACTCCGCCGGTGCCCAGAATCTCCTGACTCAGGGCATGGCGGAGTGGTTGATAAATGTAACGGTGGTCTCCGAGCCCTATTTTATTCCCCCTTCTAGCAACTGGGCGGGGGATCTTGATGGGCTCGTCTGCATAAATCTGCGCGGTGGAGGGTTTGGCAAGGTCTTAAAGGGCCATGGCTGTGTTGCGGCTCTCGTCGATAATATAATGGTAGTGGCCGCATATTTTTCTCCCAACAGAACCCTTGCCGAGTTCGAGACGTTTCTTGGGGAAGTCGGCGCTCTTGTGGGCCAATGCCAGCCTCATCCGGTGATTGTGCTTGGGGACCTCAATGCCAAGTCTTCGGCTTGGGGCTCCCTTATCACCAACCCAAAAGGTGATGCTCTGGAGGAGTGGGTGCTGACGAACGGGCTCTCGATCATAAACCGGGGATCTGTGAGCACATGTGTCCGAGCGCAAGGTGAATCGCTTGTGGACGTCACCTTTGCGAGTCCATATCTGGCCCAGCGTATAGCTCACTGGAGAGTCCTGGTTGAAGCTGAAACCCTCTCTGATCATCGCTACATCACTTTTGAGGTATCACGCCTGCTTTCTTCCCCTGTCAGGCCCAGTGGTCCAATAAGTGGTGATCAAGATACCCCGCGATGGGCTGTGAAGCACCTGGATCGAGAGATGCTATTAGAGGCATCAATCGTCCAGGCTTGGGTGACGACTCCCTTTGGGGAGTCAATGGACGTCAATGAAGAAGCCATCCGGCTGACTCAGGCTATGGTCCTAGTCTGTGACGCAGCGATGCCGAGAGCAAAGCCGCATTCACCTAGGCGACAGGTCTATTGGTGGACTGAGGATGTTGCCCGTTTACGCACAGTGTGCAACGCCGCCAGACGCGAGTACACTAGGTACCGCCGGAGGAGAATTCGCGTCGCAGACGAAGAGGAAGTGCTGCGCAGCGCATATAAGACCGCCAAATTGGCCCTGCAAGTGGGCATTGCAGAGGCTAAATTAGAGGCACGAGACGAGCTTCTAGAGTCTCTAAACCGGGACCCTTGGGGCCGCCCGTACAGACTGGTGAGAGGGAAACTCCGGCCTTGGGCGCCTCCGTTAACGCAGACCCTAGAACCTGGTTTCCTGGGCAGTGTGGTGTCAACTCTGTTCCCTACCAGAGAGGAGCATGTCCCGCCGCCTATGGTAACGTCTGACCAGGAGACGGAGGCAGAAGCCCCCGTGCCCGAGGTCAGTGAGGTTGAAATGAGGATGGCAGTCTTGCGGCTCCGAGCCAAAAACACGGCTCCGGGCCCGGATGGAATTCCTGGCCGAGCGTTATGCCTGGCGATGAAAGGACTGGGCTCATTAATTATGAGCCTGTTTAGTGCTTGCTTGACGCGGAGCAGATTCCCAGCAAAGTGGAAGACTGGGAGATTAGTGCTGCTCAAGAAAGAAGGTCGTCCACTAGACTCCCCTTCGGCTTACCGCCCCATCATCCTGCTCGATGACATGGGCAAACTCTTGGAACGCATCATTGCCGACCGCATTGTGGGCCACTTGAACAGCGTTGGGCCCAACCTCAATGAAAATCAGTTTGGTTTTAGGAGGGGGCGGTCGACGGTCGGTGCGATTTTACGAGTCAAGGCGGCTACGGAGGAGGCAGTGTCCCGGGGTGAGGTTGTTTTAGCGGTATCTTTGGATATCGCTAACGCCTTCAACACCATGCCCTGGAGCTGCATTAGGGCGGCACTGAAGTTCCACGAAGTGCCTGCCTACCTCCGCTATATAATCGAGGACTACCTGAACGATCGCTTTATATCGTTCCAAGGCCAGAGAGGATGGAGTCAACACCGAATGACGTGTGGTGTTCCGCAAGGCTCTGTACTCGGGCCTCTTCTTTGGAACATAGGGTATGACTGGGTCCTGCGTGGTGCCAATCTCTGGGGTGTGGAAGTCACCTGTTATGCGGACGACACGCTAGTAACTGCTAGAGCGAAGTCTTACCGCGACGCAGCAATACTAGCCACTGCAGGTGTCGCTCAGGTGGTGGAGCGCATTAAACGGCTGGGGCTCGAAGTCGCGCTTAACAAATCGGAGGCAATGTGTTTCCACGGGCCCCGGAGGAAACCTCCAGCGGATGCACACATTGTGGTGGGAGGACTTCGCATCGGCGTCGGGTCGACGATGAAATACCTGGGAATCGTCCTCGACAGCCGATGGGACTTTAACGCCCACTTTGCAATGCTGGCGCCAAAGTTGACGAAGTCTGCGATCGCTCTAAGCGGGCTGTTGCCAAATCTACGGGGTGCAGCTGCAAGTTGCAGAAGGCTGTATTTGGGAATCGTCAGATCGATGGCTCTTTATGGAGCTCCTGTGTGGGCCGACACCCTTAACAGCCACAATACCGCTCTCCTGCGAAACCCGCAGAGGGTGTTGGCGTTAAGGGTGACACGGGGATATCGCACAGTCTCCTTTGAGGCGGGTTGCGTTCTGGCCGGTTCCATCCCCTGGGACCTGGAAGCAAGAGGCCTATCATGGGTGTTTCACTGGAAAGAGCGGGAGATAGCTGGCGGTCAACGGCCAGCGCAACGGGAGGTGGAAGGCAAACGGCTTGAGTGCCGCGAAGTTCTCCTAGAGGAGTGGCTCGGCCGTTTAGCCCAGCCCAGTGCCGGTCTGAGGACGGTGGAAGCCGTCCGACCCGTCCTAAAGGAGTGGATCTCGAGGGAGCATGGATCGCTGACCTTCCGACTGACGCAGGTGCTTACAGGCCATGGTTGTTTTGGCAAGTACCTGTGTCGCATCGGGAGAGAAGCGACCACTCAGTGCTCCCACTGTGACGGAGGGCAGGAGGACTCAGCGCAGCACACGCTGCAGGACTGCCCAGCCTGGGCTACCCAGCGGCGTAACCTGTCGCAGATTGTTGGCGGCGACCTTACGCTCCCGGCCGTGGTCAACGCCATGGTCGACAACGAGCATTCGTGGAGGGCGACGGTAGACTTCTGCGAGGAGGTAATGTCTCACAAGGAGGATGCAGAGAGGGAGAGGGAGGCCCTGTCCACCGACCCGATCCGCAGAAGGAGAGCAGGGCGAAGAAGGCGAATCTTCGCCCAGGACATACGTCCTCCATAAAGTGGCCATGACGGCGGCGCCGGGGGGTGTCGTCGTCGAACGAAAGGCCCAGAGGTGGCGCGCGTGGTTCCCGCGCGCCTCTCGGAAGAGATGAGGTTGGGAGGCTGCAGCCTCGCCCGTCGGAGGGGCTCTAAACGAGCCAACGCCGGCGGGGCTTTGGAAGATTGCGTATGCGTTCCCTTAGCCCCGTCAAGGTGCCGGAGAACACAGCCGGAGTTTTAGTGGGTGCAAGCCCCACATATCCCACCCGCCGCCCCCGCGGCGGGGGGAATGCGTTAGGCATTTCCCGGCTTAAAAAAAAAAAAAAAAAAAAAAAGGTTCCCCCCCGATGGACTCCAATCTTGACGCGATGGGGGGGCTCAGTAACCGGTGGCTGATCATGCTGATCACACGGTGAAGCGAATAGGAGTCCGAGGTCGGTGTGCTGCTCCGAGTCCTTTTAGGAGGAGGAGTCAGCGGTGCTGCTCCACGCGTCCCTTTGCTGCAAAGCAAAGGGCGGTGGAGTTGGCTGAGTCGTTGCGTCTCATGACGCGTCTTCTCCACGCGTCCCCTTGTTCATCAAGGGGCGGTGGATGAAGCCTGGAAGCATGTGTCTCACGACGCATTATATGGTGGTGTCCGAGTCCGTTTCGGAGGAGGACGTTGAGAGGTGTGCGCCTCATGGCGCGTTTGGAGTTGGTGTCCGGCGTGTACTTACCCTACCGTCGGGCGGGCCGCGGTCGAGTTTACTCCTGCGGCCAACCACTCAAACTCGTTATCCCACAACGATGAGCCTTCGGGTTCTAGTGGGACCGAGGGCCTTGGCTTGGTCGCCCGGGCCGCGAGGAAGAAAACCTCAATAAAAAATCACCCGTGAACCGAGCGGCGGCGCAGCGTATCGGGCTGGCTAGTCGGTCAAACTAGCCGTACTGCGTCCTGGGCCAGGGTTTCAGCCGACTCCCTGTGCGAGAGATAGGCTTCCCCGGCTACAAGGGCTCTGGCCGGGGTGACTTCACAACCCTACTACTCGTGGGATCAATTATGAAACCGATTAAAATTATAAACAAAATTGACGTTAGTGGTCGTGAAGACCGAGGTATGGAGAGTGAGAGTGAGGAGGGCGCTTCGGCGCAGTTTGTAGAGAGCGGACGGTGTAGTGCTGTCTCTGAAGAAACGTTGAGCGACGCGTCGTTTGCGAGCGTTTCAGACTTGGAGACTAGACAGAATGTCTGCAGCGTGGCGATAGAGCCACTCTCTTCCCGATTCTGGGAAAAGGAGGTTGCTACGCATGGAAAACGACGACATGACGGAGTGCGTGTCTCCGAAAGCGACTTGAGTGACGCCGAGGCTTCGGTCGCTGTAGCTGTCCCAGCTCGGACAGCCAAGCGAGGAAGAGGTCGTCCCCCGACGTCTGGGAAGTACGTCGGCCTGGCAAAAGCCCAGGCTGACCTGAATGCCTTTCGGCGAGAAGAAGCGCAACGTAAGGCAGAGGAAGAAATTGCAGCTCAGGTGGCGAGCCATAAGGCTACGCGTAAAGTGGCCCCACCGGAGCCTAAGGAGGACGACGGCGGGCTGGCATCCGACCTTGTCAAGCAGGTTGGAGAGGCTGCCGACGTGATCCTTACTGTGGCGGCGAAATCCGGCAACCTTAAGGGCACGTTTACCAGGGCCCTCAAGGATTCAGCTGCTTCAATTAAGGCAGCGGTGGCGTCGCTGCACGCCACCTCAGCAACGGCGGAAACAGAGAAGCTTCAGGCTGATAACGCGCGACTTCGTGCAGAGTTGGCGGAGCTTCGCAAGGAGCTTTATGGCTTAAAAACCAAAATGACGGAGATGGAGGAGCGTCCTGATGTGACCCCTCATCAAACAACGCCACCCTCCCAGAGCGGCAAAGACCAACATCAAGAGGAGCTGATCCGGTCGGTCTTGCTGCAGGTGGGGGGAATGATAAACGCCCGTTTTGAGGGACTAGAGGAGCGGCTCCTTCCCGAGAAGAGAGCAAGACCACCCCTTGCTGCTGACAAGCGCAAGGCTGCAGCTCCTCCTGCTCGGGATGGGCCCACTTCTCCTGACGTTGCTGCCGAAGCAAACCAACCTGCTTCTCAGTCTCAGAAGGAGAGTAAAAAGGCGAAAACAAAGAAACAGACTGCAGCTGCTAGAGAGGCAACAGGGGCCTCGAACGCGCAAAAAGCTGATATTCCTCCAACATCGGGGACCACGGAGGAAGGGTGGTCCACGGTGACCAAGCGCGGGAGGAAATCAAAGAAAGCAGCTGAGCCAAAGAAGGCAGCTGAGCCCAAAAAAGCTGGCTCCCAGAAGAAAGCTGGAACAGCTAAACCTGCCGGAGCAAAGTTGCGTCCCCCTCGGACTGCAGCTGTAGTCATCACGCTGCAGCCAGGAGCCGAGGAAAAAGGCGTAACTTATGGCAAATTAATATCCGACGCAAAGTCAAAAATTGACCTACCTAGCTGCGGGATCACTAGTCTGCGATTTAGAAAGGCAGCAACTGGTGCTTGCATACTGGAAGTAGCAGGCGGAGAATCCAGTGGAGGCAAGGCTGACTCTCTAGCCCAAAAACTCAGAGAGACACTGAGTGAGGACCACGTAAGAGTCTCTAGACCAGTGAGATGCGCTGAGTTCAGAATCATCGGGCTGGATGACTCAGTCTTAAAAGAGGACCTCATTGATGTTGTGGCGGAGCGTGGCTGTTGTCCAAAGGACACGGTTAAAATTGTTGGCGAAATACGACGCACACATCAAGGCTCTGGAGTAGCGGTTGTGAGCTGCCCTGTACTCGCTGCTAAAAAAGTGTCAGATGAAGGGCGTCTACTGGTGGGATGGGTGTCGGCTCGAGTAGAGTTGCTGCAGACAAGGCCTCTGCGCTGCTTTAGATGCCTGCAGAATGGCCACACCCGTGCCCTGTGCACGGAGGAGGTTGACCGCAGCGATGATTGCTACCGCTGCGGTCGTACTGGACATAAAATGTCGACATGCTCTGCACCGCCAAAATGCCCTCTTTGTGCAGCGGCAAATAAGCCGTCGGATCACCGACTAGGAAGCAAGGCGTGCTCTCCTCCTAAGCCTAGGAGGAAGAGGACCACAAACGCAAGCGGAAAGCCAGCCGAGGCTACATGTCACCCGTCTCAAGCGGGGGCGGAGGAGGTTATGATGGAAACCAACAATTAGTATGGCTCTCCGTTTCCTTCAGGCGAATGTCAACCACTGCGTCACTGCTCAGGACCTTTTGGCCCAGAGCATGGCGCAGTGGTTGATAGACATAGCGATCGTCGGAGAGCCATACCTCATCCCTCCTAGCTCTAACTGGGCAGGGGATGGCTTGGGATTGGTGGCAATAGTGTCGCGCGGATTAACCCTCGATAGGGTCGTGAAGGGTCGTGGCTGCGTTGCGGCTCATGTAGCAGGCGTGACAGTGATCGGGGTCTATTTCTCGCCAAACAGGCCACTTCACGAGTTCGAGGCCTATCTAGCGGAAGTCGGAGCTCTTATTGGGCGAAGCCACCCGCAACCGGTGATTATTATCGGAGACCTGAACGCGAAGTCAGCTGCGTGGGGGTCTCCGGTCACCAATGTGCGTGGCGATACGCTCGAGGAGTGGGCCCTAACAGCTGGCCTTGCAGTCGTCAACCGGGGCTCGGTATTTACGTGTGTCCGACCGCAAGGCCAGTCCATTGTGGATGTAGGCTTTGTGAGCCTAAGTTTGGCGAGCCGTATAACTGGCTGGAGGGTGCTGGAAGACGTGGAGACGGCATCAGACCATAGGTACATCCGGTTCGATGTATCTCCCCACTCTTCCGCCCCAAACAGAGCAGGCCAAGCCCAAGTACGTGAGAGCAGCCCACGTTGGGCTCTGAAACGGCTCGATCGAGCTGCGTTGGAGGTAGCAGCCCTGGTGCAGGCCTGGGTGACGCCGCCTTCTAACCCGGAGGAGGTAGTCGTCGAAGACGAGGTGGACTGGCTAACGCAAGCGTTGATGCACGTGTGCGACGCGGCCATGCCAAGAGCCGGAACACTTCCACCAAGGCGGCAGGTGTACTGGTGGTCCGCGGAGATAGCTGAATTGCGCGAGGCCTGCGTGGTAGCGAGACGCCAGCACACCAGATACCGCAGAAGGCGACTCCGGGATGCGGAGACTCAAGACCAGCTGCATGAGGCCTATAAAGCGGCGAAGTGGGCTCTGCAAATAGCCATTGCAGACTCCAAAATCTCGTCTCGAGAGGAAATGTTGGAGTCTCTGAACAGAGACCCATGGGGACGGCCTTACAAGATGGTGCGAGGCAAGCTCCGTCCTTGGGGGCCGCCTCTGACGAAAGGAATGGAGCCACAGCTCTTGGATAGAGTGGTGGCGAACCTGTTCCCCGCAAGGGAGTCTCACATCCCCCCAACGATGGCGCCACCGCAAGAGGAGGGTGAAACAGACGCTGACGTGCCGGAGGTCAACGAGGTCGAGCTCAGAATGGCGACTCTTCGGCTCAAAGCGAAGAAAACGGCACCGGGCCCTGACGGCATCCCTGGTCAGGCTCTGGCCCTGTCGTTAACGGCTTTGGGTCCACGCGTTCGCCAGCTGTTCAGTGCCTGCCTTATGAAAGGAACTTTTCCAGAGCAATGGAAAACCGGCAGACTAGTGCTGTTAAGGAAGGACGGTCGTCCGACGGAATCCCCTTCAGCCTATCGGCCCATTGTTCTCTTGAATGATGTGGGGAAGTTGTTGGAGCGAGTGATCGCGGATCGCCTCGTGGGGCACCTTAGTTGCGTCGGACCTGACCTCAGCGAACACCAGTTTGGCTTTCGGAGGGGTCGTTCCACGATCGATGCAATCCAAAGAGTGAAGGCGATTGCGGAGGATGCAGTCTCCCGAGGCGAGGTTGTCCTGGCGGTGTCCTTAGACATCGCCAACGCGTTCAATACCTTGCCCTGGAGCTGCATCAAGGAGGCGCTGAAATACCACGACGCGCCTCTTTACCTCCGCAATACTATAGACGACTACCTCAACCAGCGCTTCATCGTGTTCGAAGGGAATAATGGCTGGCGTCGCCATGGGATGGTGTGCGGTGTTCCACAGGGCTCGGTCCTTGGGCCGCTCCTGTGGAACATCGGTTATGATTGGGTCCTGCGAGGGGCAACGCTCTGGGGGATAGACTTGACCTGCTATGCAGATGACACCCTGGTCACTGCTAGAGGCAAGTCATATCGAGAGGCTGCGATACTGGCCACGGCAGGAGTAGCTCAAATTGTGGACAGAATGAGACGGTTGGGACTCGAGGTGGCCTTGTCAAAATCAGAAGCAGTTTGCTTTCACGGGCCACGCAACAAGCCCCCAGCGCAGGCGCATCTTATGGTGGGTGGGGTCCGCATCGGTGTCGAGTCGACGATGAAGTACCTGGGACTCGTCCTCGACAGCCGGTGGGACTTCGGCCCACACTTTAAACAGCTGGCGCCTAAGCTGATAAAGGCGGCTGCTGCCCTTGGAGGGCTTCTGCCGAACTTGAAAGGTGCGAAGGGGAGCTGCCGTAGACTGTACCTGGGAGTGGTACGGTCTATGGCAATGTATGGAGCTCCGGTCTGGGCGGACACCCTTAGCAGCCAGAACATCGCTCTACTGCGTCCTCCGCAAAGAGCGATGGCGCTAAGGGTGATAAGAGGATACCGCACAGTGTCATTTGAGGCTGCCTGCGTTATTGCTGGAACCATGCCATGGGACATGGACGCGAGGGGTCTCGCAGCTATATACACATGGCGACAGGAGACAGCAAGACAGGGTCAAAGACCTGCACTCCAAGAGGTCACTAACAGACGGATGGTGATCCAAGAGCGCCTTGCCGAGGAATGGCGCATCCGCCTAGAAAATCCGAGTGCCGGCATTAGAACGGTCGAAGCGATTCGGCCAATTCTCAAGGAATGGACAGAGAGGGACCATGGGGCACTCACCTTCCGATTGACACAGGTGCTGACGGGACACGGCTGTTTCTCGAAATACCTGTGTCGAATCGGAAGAGAGCCAACAACTCAGTGCCACCATTGCACGGCAGCAGAGGACACAGCGCAGCACACTCTGGAGGTTTGTCCAGCATGGGCAGATCAACGGCTAGCGCTTGTCCAAAAAGCGGGCAACGACTTATCGCTCCCGGCCCTGGTCAAGGCCATGGTGAGAAGCGAGGAGTGCTGGAAGGCGGTACAAATCTTCTGCGAAATTACGATCTCGCAGAAGGAGGACGCGGAAAGGGTGCGGGAGTCCCAAGCAACTGACCCCACCCGCAGCAGGCGACCGGGGCGTCGGAGGAGGAGATTCCTCCAAGACCTCCGACCCCCGTGAAATGGCCATGGCGGCGGCACTGGGGGGTGCCGCTGCCCACGAAAGGCCTCGAGAGACGGCGCGCGTGGGTGTTCCGCGCGCCTCTCCTTGGAGACTTGGTGAGAGGCAATCGCCTCACCAGTTGGAGGGGCTCAGTTTGAGCCAACGCCGTCGGGGCCGTGGAGGACTCCACTAGCGTGCTCATAGCCCCGACATAATGGCGATCAGAGGGAACCCCGTCGGGTTTTAGTGGGTGCGAGTCCCACATATCCCCCCCGCCGCCCCACGGCGAGGGGGAATGCATAAGGCATTTCCCGACGCAAAAAAAAAAAAAAAAAAAAAAAAAAAAAAGGTTAGGTTAGGTTCCCCCCCGATGGACTCCAATCTTGACGCGATGGGGGGGCTCAGTAACCGGTGGCTGATCATGCTGATCACACGGTGAAGCTAATAGGAGTCCGAGGTCGGTGTGCTGCTCCGAGTCCTTTTAGGAGGAGGAGTCAGCGGTGCTGCTTCACGCGTCCCATTGCTGCAAAGCAAAGGGCGGTGGAGTTAGCGAGAAGGTACTGTCCGAGTCCGTTTTCGGAGGAGGATGTATCGGTGGAGGCGCGCGCCTCACGGTGCGTTTGGAGTTGGTGTCCGGCGTGTACTAACCCTACCGTCGGGCGGGCCGCGGTCGAGTTTAATTACTCCTGCGGCCAACCACTCAAACTCGTTATCCCACAACGATGAGCCTTCGGGTTCTAGTGGGACCGAGGGCCTTGGCTTGGTCGCCCGGGCCGCGAGGAAGAAAACCTCAATAAAAAATTACCCGTGAACCGAGCGGCGGCGCAGCGTATCGGGCTGGCTAGTCGGTCAAACTAGTCGTACTGCGTCCTGAGCCAGGGTTTCGGCCGACTCCCTTGGCAAGATTTTGGCTTCCCCGGCTATTTTGGCTCTGGCCGGGGTGACGGTTGTTTCCAAACTACTCGTGGGACTTAATATGGAACACATAAATAAAAAACAAATTGATGGTGAGAGGAGTGAAAGTGAGGGCGCTTCGGCGCGGATTTACGCCAATACGGCGAGCGGACGGCGTAGTGCCGTCTCTAGAGGGTCGCTAAGCGATGTCTCGTTTGAGACTGTTTCCGATGCTGAGTCTCGAATCAGCACTTGTAGCGTTGTGGTGGAGCCGCTCCAGTCCAAATTCTGGACTAACGAGCTGGCCACATATGGCAAGCGGCGCCGGGACGAAGAACTTTGTCACTCGGAGTCGGAGTCGAGTGACAACGCCTCGGCTGTGGTTGCTGTTCCGGGCAAGGCGGCCAAACGAGGAAGAGGCCGCCCTCCTTCTACGGGAAAATATGTTGGGCTGGCCAAAGCGCAGGCCGAGAAGAATGCCCTTAAGCGGGAAGAGTTTCTGCGGCAGGCGGAGGAAGACGTAGCCGCCCATGTGCAGAAACACAAAGCGACGCGAAAGGTGGCGCCACCAGAGCGCCAGGAGGAGCCTAGCGGACTAGCCCACGATCTGAATAAACAGGTCATTGACGCGACGGACGTCATCCTGAAGGTTGCCGCCAAGTCTGGGAACTTGAAGGGAACCTTCACAAAGGCGCTTAAAGACGCAGTGGCGTCCATTAAAGTGGCGGTTGGGACGCTCTACGAGAGCACAGTCTCAGAGGAGACTGCAAAACTTCAGGCGGATAATGTCCGCCTGAGGAGTGAAATGTCCGAGCTCCGTAAAGAGCTGACGGAGCTAAGGGCGATAGTGACGGAAGCTAAAGTCACACAATCTACGGATGCAAAGTGCCCTGAAGCAAGGGCCAGTCAGTCCCAAGCTCCCACTGGCGGGAACATTGCTACCGAACAGGAAGAGCTGATCCGGGCCATCATGCTGCAGGTGGGCGGAATGCTTAATGCCCGCCTCGAGGGCATTGAAGAGAGGTTGCTTCCCGAGAAAAGAGCTCGTCCGCCACTAGCGGCGGATAGAAGAAGGGCTCAGGAGGGCGAGGCACTTACCCCCGCTTTTAAAACCGCTCATGAGGTTGAGCAGCCTGCTTCAGAAGCCGTCGGAAGCAAGAGTAAGGCAGGAAAGAAGAAGGCATCTATGGCTGCTCGAGAAGCAGCAGGATCCGCGCAACGGCAATCGAAAGACATGCCCTCTACGCAGGAAACTACGGATGAAGGTTGGGCCACCGTCACTAAACGTGGAAAAAAGGCCAAGAAGACGGCAGCACCAAAAAAGGCAGCTGAACCAAAGCAGGCTACGAAGGCTAAGCAATCCAGATCAGCCAAGCCTGCAGGCAAACCGACTGTGGCAAAGTTGCGCCCTCCACGGACTGCAGCTGTTATTATAACACTGCAGCCGGGAGCTGAGGAAAAAGGCGTTACCTACGCCAAAATGCTAGGAGAAGCCAGGTCAAAGATCGATCTGCTAAGCTACGGTATTCCCAGCCTACGGATCCGGAATACGGCGACGGGTGCCCGCATTCTGGAAATACCAGGAGGAGAAAACTGCGCTGAAAAAGCCGACTCTCTTGCCAATAAGTTGAGAGAGACACTTAGTGAAGATCTGGCACGAATCTCCAGACCAACGAAATGTTCTGAGTTTCGTGTCACGGGTCTGGATGACTCAGTCTCGAAGGACGATATTGTCGAGGCGGTGACTCTGAGGGGTAGCTGTCCCAAGGACTCAGTTAAGGTAGCCGGAGAGATTCGGCGAACTCACCAAGGGACTGGCGTGGCAGTAGTGAGTTGCCCAATACTTGCTGCCAAAAAGATTGCGGAAGAAGGACGCCTTCTAGTAGGCTGGGTGTCAGCTCGCGTTGAGCTGATGAAAGCCAGGCCATTACGGTGCTACAGGTGTCTGCAAAATGGACACACGCGTGCCCTATGCACCGAGGAGGTTGACCGTAGCGAAGAGTGCTACCGCTGCGGTCGCCCCGGCCATAAGTCGTCAACGTGCTCAGCGCCGCCGAAGTGCTCATTGTGCGCTTCGGCAAATAAGCCGTCGGCGCATCTGCTGGGAAGTATGGCGTGTGCCCCTCCTAAACGCAGAAGGAACAGAGCCACGAAAGTTTCAGGAGGGAAGCCGGCTGAGGCAACACATCCCCCATCACAAGCGGGACATGAGGCGGAGGAGATGGAAACCAACAATTAGTTATGGCTATTCATTTCCTACAGGCGAATGTCGGCCACTGCGTCAGAGCTCAGGACCTTTTGGTCCAGAGCATGGCGCAGTGGTCGATCAACATAGCAGTTGTTGGAGAGCCGTACTGCATCCCTCCTTCCTCCAATTGGCTAGGGGACGATGAAGGTCTCGTTGCTCTAGTTTCGCGAGGAGTAACCCTGGACAAGGTCATCAAAGGCCGATGCTGCGTCTCGGCTCATGTGTCTGGTGTGACTGTAATAGGAGCCTATTTCTCTCCGAACAGGTCCCTCTCAGAATTCGAGAGTTTTCTAGTGCAGCTCGGAGCCCTTGTAGGGCAGAGTCACCCGCACCCAGTGCTTGTTCTCGGAGACCTGAACGCAAAATCAGCGGCGTGGGGGTCTCCGGTCACTAATGTGCGAGGTGACACGCTAGAGGAGTGGGCTGTAACTACTGGCATCGCTAACATAAATCGGGGCTCTGCGTTCACGTGTGTTAGACAACAGGGCCAGTCCATCATCGATGTGGGTTTTGCAAGTCCCTGCCTGTCGCGCCGGATTCTTGGCTGGAGGGTTTTGGAGGACGTGGAGACGTTATCGGACCATCGATACATACGTTTCGATGTAACTCTCCACTCTTCCACACCCAGGGGGGCTAACGGATCCAATCTGGGTCAGGATGGCCCACGATGGGCCCTGAAACGACTGGACCCGATTGCGCTGGAGGAGGCTGCAATCGTCCAAGCCTGGACAACTGCGGCTGCAAGTCCAGCGGAGATGGACGTCCAGAATGAGACGACCTGGCTCACTCAGGCATTGGTGCAGGTTTGTGATGCGTCTATGCCTAGAGCCAGGCCGTTTCAACCGAAGAATCAGGTGTACTGGTGGTCTGCGGAACTCGCTGAACTACGCGAAGCGTGTATTGCTGCAAGACGCCAGTACACCCACCAACGCAGGCGACGTCTTCTTCGCGATGAGGCCTTGGAAGAAGAACTGTATGAAGAGTACAAAGCGGCGAAGAAAACTCTTCAAGTGGCTATCGCTGAAGCCAAAGTCGCAGGCCGGGAAGAGCTCTTGGAGACACTGAACAGGGATCCCTGGGGACGGCCCTACCGTATGGTGCGGGGTAAATTACGTCCATGGGCGCCTCCTCTCACGCAGACTTTGGAGCCTCAGTTCCTGAGTAGAGTGGTATCAACACTCTTTCCCGCGAGAGAGGAGCATGTGCCACCAGCTATGGCACAACCCCGGCAGGAGGAGTCTGACTCCGAATCAGAACCTCCAGATGTAAGCGAGGTGGAAATGAGAATGGCTCTGCTTCGGCTCAAAGCTAAAAATACGACTCCTGGCCCAGACGGGATCCCTGGCCGCGCTCTTGCATTAGCGGCAAAATCCTTAGGGCCTCGCCTCCAGACGTTGTATGACGCTTGCCTGAAGCAGGGCATATTCCCAGATAAATGGAAGGAGGGCAGACTAGTGCTTCTGAGGAAAGATGGACGACCAATGGACTCTCCATCTGCTTATCGTCCCATCATTCTCTTAGATGATCTGGGGAAGCTTCTGGAGCGCATAATCGCCGATCGCCTTGTGGCTCATTTGAACTGCGTGGGCCCAAACCTAAACGAAAACCAGTTCGGATTTCGTAGGGGGCGATCGACGATCGGCGCCATAGAAAGGGTCAAGGAGATAACTGAAGAGGCAGTCTCCAGAGGCGAGGTTGTTTTGGCGGTGTCTCTTGACATCGCCAACGCTTTCAACACCCTGCCCTGGAGCTGTATTAAGGAGGCGCTGGAGTATCACAACGTGCCTCCTTACCTCCGGAGAATAGTTGCAGACTACTTCGAGCAGCGGTTCATCTCGTTTCGGAGTCAAACGGGCTGGTGTCGGCATCAGGTGCTGTGCGGTGTTCCACAGGGGTCAGTTCTAGGACCGCTCTTGTGGAACATCGGATACGATTGGGTCTTGCGGGGAGCTACGCTCTGGGGAGTTAGACTGACTTGCTATGCAGACGATACGCTAGTTACAGCGAGGGGCAAAACGTATCGAGACGCTGCAATAATTGCCACGGCAGGTGTAGCACAGACGGTGGATCGCATCAAGCGGCTGGGGCTTGAGGTGGCCTTGAGCAAGTCACAGGCACTTTGCTTCCATGGGCCCCGCAACAAGCCCCCAGCGCAGGCGCACATAGTTGTTGGTGGTGTCCGCATCGGCGTCGGGTCGACGATGAAGTACCTGGGACTCGTCCTCGACAGCCGATGGGACTTTAAAGACCACTTCAAGACGTTGGCGCCTAAATTGATGAAGTCGGCAGCTGCCCTGGGAGGGCTGCTACCCAACATCAAGGGCGCAAAGACTAGCTGTCGAAGGCTATACATGGGGGTAATAAGGTCCATGGCTATGTACGGAGCTCCTGTGTGGGCTGAAACCCTTAACACCCAAAATATTGCTTCACTGCGCACACCGCAGAGAGCGATGGCGTTAAGGGTTATTCGGGGATACCGCACAGTCTCCTACGAAGCTGCATGTGTTCTGGCAGGCACACTGCCATGGGACCTGGACGCGAAGGGCCTGGCAACCATGTATGCATGGCGTGAGGAAGAACTCAGACGGGGCCAAAGACCAGCGCCACGCGAGTTAGCAGACCGAAGGATGCGAATCCAGGAGACCCTTATAGGGGAATGGCTGGACCGCCTTGCCCAACCCAATGCTGGACTTAGGACAGTGGATGCGGTTCGTCCTGTACTAAGGGATTGGATAAAGAGGGAGCACGGGACACTTACCTTCCGATTGACGCAGGTACTTACGGGACACGGTTGTTTCTCGAAGTACCTGTGTCGAATTGGTAGAGAGCCAAACACACAGTGTCACCATTGTAGTAACGCAGAGGATTCAGCTCAACATACGCTGGAGATTTGCCCGGCTTGGGCAAGCCAAAGACGCGATCTAACGTCAGTTGTGGGCAACGATTTGTCGCTGCCGGCCTTGGCCAAGTCCATGGTCGAAAGTCACGAGTCCTGGGAGGCGACTTTAACCTTTTGCGAAGTTATTTTGACGCAAAAGGAAGCTGCAGAACGAGAACGGGAGGCTCTTGCCACCAACTCCATTCGCAGCCGGAGACCAGGGCGTCGGAGGAGGAGATTCCTCCAAGACCTCCGACCCCCATAACAATGGCCATGACGGCGGCACTAGGGGGTGACGTCGTCCACGATAGGCCATGAGGTGGCGCGCGTGGAGGTTTCCGCGCGCCTCTCTAACGAGATATGGTGAGAGGCAGTCGCCTCACACATCAGGAGGGGCTCTGATAGAGCCAACGCCGTCGGGGCCATGGACGAATGCGCTAGCGAGCCTATAGCCCCGGCACTATGGCGATAAGAGGAAACCCCGTCGGGTTTTAGTGGGTGCGAGTCCCACATATCCCCCCCGCCGCCCCACGGCGAGGGGGAATGCATAAGGCATTTCCCGACGCAAAAAAAAAAAAAAAAAAAAAAAAAAAGGTTAGGTTAGGTTAGGTTAGGTTGGGCGGGTTCTTCGCTTACCCATGAGTGGGTAAGCGCAGGACCTCCTTACTCCGCAGGGGTTTGCGGGTAAGGAGCGTCGGTCTTAGGGAGGAGCGCAGGTCGCTTAGATCCCCTAAGGCAAGTCTGTGGTACTTCCTGCTCGAGGTTGCCGCCTGCTATTGGTCTATTTCCTTCAGAAATAGACGTAACTAAAACCACAGGCGCTGGTGCCGTTCCATTCGTGGGACGGTGTCGGTGGGTTAGGTATGGGAGGGGAGGGTTAAGGGGTTTATGGGGTGTATATATTTGTATATTTGTGGTGAAAATTGCGGAGAGAAAGCAATTGACATTAGTTGTTTGCTTTCTCTTCGCAATATCTCTTGGTGTTGCGTCTCTGACGCGTCTAAGTAGTCTATCCAAGTCCTTAGAGGAGGAGGACATACTTTGGTTGGCGCGTCTCAGACGCATTTTTCGTGTCGGTGTTGGCACCGGGGTCGTTCCCCTTTTTGGGGTGGCCGCACCGGTTGACATTTTTGTAGGTAATTATTGTATATATATGTATAGCTATTAATTATATGCTGGGTTGGGGGGTTAAAGTAATATTTTGTAAATTTTATATTTGTGGTGTCGCGTCTCTGACGCTTTCTTGGAGGAAGCCTGAATCCGTTCCGGAGGAGGGCAGAGGTGGTAGTGTATATTTGTATAATTTGTAATTTTTTTATTTGTATAATTTGTAATTTTTATATTTGTATAAAATTGTGGAGAAAAAGCGGATGGCAATTAGTCGTCTGGTTTCTCTGCACATGTCTTTGGTGTTGCGTCTCAGACGCATTTATTGAGGAGCCCGAATCCGTTTCGGAGAAGGGCGGAGGGGGTGTGAATATTTGTATATTGTAAATTTTTAATTTTTTATATTTGGTATGGAAATTGTGGAGAGAAAGCAGATGGCAGCAGCCGTCTGGTTTCTCTCTGCAATGTCCTGGTGTTGCGTCTCTGACGCTTGAATAGAGGTAGCCTGAATCCATTTTGGAGGAGGGCGGAGGTGGTGCGAATATTTGTATATTGTTAATTTTATATTTTGTATGAAAATTGTGGAGAGAAAGCAGTTGGCATTAGTCGTCTGGTTTCTCTCCACATGTCTTTGGTGACGCGTCTCTGACGCCTTTTGGAGGTAGCCTGAATCCGTTTTCGGAGGAGGGCATTGTAAAGGTGTAAATATGAGGTGTATATAAGTTGGTGTTTTTTGATATTTGTATTTTTTGCACATATTTTGGTGGTTGATCGTCCGAGTCCGTTTACGGAGGAGGATGGATCATCTGCGCCTCGTGGCGCTTCTGGAGTTGGTGTCCGGCGTGTACTAACCCTACCGTCGGACAGGTCGCGGTCGAGTTTAAGTACTCCCGCGGCCAACCACTCAAACTCGTTATCCCACAACGATGAGTCTCCGTGCTCTAGTGGGACCGAGGGCCTTGGCTTGGTCGCCCGGGCCGCGAGGAAGAAAACCTCAATAAAAAATCACCCGTGAACCGAGCGGCGGCGCAGCGTATCGGGCTGGCTAGTCGGTTATACTAGCCATACTGCGTCCTGGGCCAGGGTTTCGGCCGACTCCCTGTGCGAGATATAGGCTTCCCCGGCTATATTTGGCTCTGGTCGGGGTGACCACATTTCCAATATACTCGTGGGATCAAATATGGAACACAATTTATTAAATGAAAAACAGGTCGATGGTGAAAAGAGTATGGGCGCGGAGGCGCATTTATTTGAGGAAACGTCTTGTGGGCGAGGAAGCGCTGCTCTTCGAGGATCGTTGAGCGACGTTTCCTTCGCTAGTGTGTCGGATGCGGAAGAGAGTGTTGTCAGCGCTATGATGATAGCACCTTCTTCTTCCAAGTTTTGGGGGAAGGAGTTGGTAACGTATGGTGGTAAGAGGCGGCACAATGATCCGTGTCTTTCGGAGTCGGCCTCTAGTGATGGGGAATTGAATGCGGTGGCTGTCCCGGCTCTGCCGGCAAAGCGAGGTAGAGGTCGCCCCCCAACGTCCGGCAAGTATGTCGGCCTGGCGAAAGCCCAGGCTGACCTAAATGCTTCTCGCCGGGAGGAGTTTCTGCGCAATGCGGAGGAAGAGGTGGCAGCGCGAGTGGCGAGTCACAAAGCTACTCGCAGGGTGGCTCCGCCGGAGCGTAATGAAGAGGGTGGGCTGATATCCGATTTAGTAAAGCAGGTGGGAGAGGCAGCCGATGTTATACAGACGGTGGCTGCGAAGTCAGGAAACCTTAAGGGAACCTTTGCTAAGGCCCTTAAGGACTCGGCTGCCTCTATAAAGGCAGCAGTGGAGTCGCTTGCTGCGACTTCTGCGACGGAGGAGACAAAGTTGTTGCAGGCGGACAACGCTCGGCTACGTGCGGAGATGGCCGAGCTCCGAAAGGAGCTCCTTGAAATTAAGTCTAAATTGGCGGGTACGGAGGAGCTACCTACTGCGGCAGCAACATCCTCCCACAGCGGCCTCCAACAGGAGGAGCTGATACGCTCTATTTTAATTCAGGTGGGAGGCATGATTAATGCGAGATTTGAGGGCATGGAGGAGAGGCTTCTCCCCGCGAAGAGCATTCGTCCATCACTGGCGGCGGATAAGCGGAGAGCTCAAGAAGGCGAGGCGCCTACTCCCGCTTCTAATACCGCTCCTGAGGCTGAGCAGTCTACCTCAGCAGCCCCTGGCGGTAAGAGCAAGGCGAAGAGGAAGAAAGTGGCACCTAAGGCTGCTGAGGAAGCTGCAGAAATTCCGCAGATGCAACCTCGGGACCTGCCCCCGGCGCCGGTGATCGTGGATGAAGCTTGGTCCACGGTCACCAAACGAGGAAGGAGGCAGAAGGAAGCAGCCAAGCAGCAGCCCACAAAAGCTCAGAAGCCTGCTTCCAAGCCAAGGAGGAAACAGTCAAGGAGGAATCTGCGGTCTCCTCGCACTGCAGCGGTGGTATTAACGTTGCAGCCTGGAGCACTGGAAAAGGGGGCCACATACGCTAGTGTTCTCACAGTTGCTAGGGAGAATATTGACCTTAGCAGCTGTGGGATCTCTAAGCTGCGATTTAGGAAGGCTGCGACGGGTGGCCGAATTTATGAGGTGGATGAGGGGCCTGATAGCTCTGCCTGCGCGGACTCCTTTGCCCAGAAGTTGAGGGAGGCCCTGGGAGAAGGGATAGCCCGGGTGTCCAGGCCAGTTAAGTGTGCTGAGTTCCGAGTCTCAGGCCTGGATGACTCGGTTTTCAAGGAGGAAATCGCCGCGGCCGTTGCCCAGAAGGGGGGCTGCAGGTCAGAGGAGGTCAAAGTGGGGGACATCAGGCAGACCTCCCAAGGCACCGGTGTGTCGGTAGTGAGCTGCCCTATAGCTGCTGCCAAAAAGATCGGGGAGGAAGGGCGCCTACTGGTTGGGTGGGTCTCGGCTCGAGTGGAGCTGCTCCTCGCCAGACCCATGCGGTGCTACCGGTGCCTAATGAATGGCCACACTCGCGCCATGTGTACCGCGGAGGTGGACCGCAGCGAGGAGTGCTACCGCTGCGGTCGTCCTGGCCACATTGCGTCGGCCTGCTCCGCGCCACCGAAGTGCTCCCTGTGCGCTGCGGCAAACAGGCCGGCGGACCATTTGCTGGGGAGCAAAGTTTGTGTCCCTCCTAAGCCCAGGAGGTCAGGTGGCCAGGCAGCCGAGGCTGCAGTCCCCTCTACGTCCAGTACGAGGGAAGAGGTGGTGTCGATGGATGTGAATATTTAGTTATGGCTCTACGTTTTCTCCAGGCGAACGTCAACCACTCCGCCGGTGCCCAGAATCTCCTGACTCAGGGCATGGCGGAGTGGTTGATAAATGTAACGGTGGTCTCCGAGCCCTATTTTATTCCCCCTTCTAGCAACTGGGCGGGGGATCTTGATGGGCTCGTCTGCATAAATCTGCGCGGTGGAGGGTTTGGCAAGGTCTTAAAGGGCCATGGCTGTGTTGCGGCTCTCGTCGATAATATAATGGTAGTGGCCACATATTTTTCTCCCAACAGAACCCTTGCCGAGTTCGAGACGTTTCTTGGGGAAGTCGGCGCTCTTGTGGGCCAATGCCAGCCTCATCCGGTGATTGTGCTTGGGGACCTCAATGCCAAGTCTTCGGCTTGGGGCTCCCCTATCACCAACCCAAAAGGTGATGCTCTGGAGGAGTGGGTGCTGACGAACGGGCTCTCGATCATAAACCGGGGATCTGTGAGCACATGTGTCCGAGCGCAAGGTGAATCGCTTGTGGACGTCACCTTTGCGAGTCCATATCTGGCCCAGCGTATAGCTCACTGGAGAGTCCTGGTTGAAGCTGAAACCCTCTCTGATCATCGCTACATCACTTTTGAGGTATCACGCCTGCTTTCTTCCCCTGTCAGGCCCAGTGGTCCAATAAGTGGTGATCAAGATACCCCGCGATGGGCTGTGAAGCACCTGGATCGAGAGATGCTATTAGAGGCATCAATCGTCCAGGCTTGGGTGACGACTCCCTTTGGGGCGTCAATGGACGTCAATGAAGAAGCCATCCGGCTGACTCAGGCTATGGTCCTAGTCTGTGACGCAGCGATGCCAAGAGCAAAGCCGCATTCACCTAGGCGACAGGTCTATTGGTGGTCTGAGGATGTTGCCCGTTTACGCACAGTGTGCAACGCCGCCAGACGCGAGTACACTAGGTACCGCCGGAGGAGAATTCGCGTCGCAGACGAAGAGGAAGTGCTGCGCAGCGCATATAAGACCGCCAAATTGGCCCTGCAAGTGGGCATTGCAGAGGCTAAATTAGAGGCACGAGACGAGCTTCTAGAGTCTCTAAACCGGGACCCTTGGGGCCGCCCGTATAGACTGGTGAGAGGGAAACTCCGGCCTTGGGCGCCTCCGTTAACGCAGACCCTAGAACCTGGTTTCCTGGGCGGTGTGGTGTCAACTCTGTTCCCTACCAGAGAGGAGCATGTCCCGCCGCTTATGGTAACGTCTGACCAGGAGACGGAGGCAGAAGCCCCCGTGCCCGAGGTCAGTGAGGTTGAAATGAGGATGGCAGTCTTGCGGCTCCGAGCCAAAAACACGGCTCCGGGCCCGGATGGAATTCCTGGCCGAGCGTTATGCCTGGCGATGAAAGGACTGGGCTCATTAATTATGAGCCTGTTTAGTGCTTGCTTGACGCGGAGCAGATTCCCAGCAAAGTGGAAGACTGGGAGACTAGTGCTGCTCAAGAAAGAAGGTCGTCCACTAGACTCCCCTTCGGCTTACCGCCCCATCATCCTGCTCGATGACATGGGCAAACTCTTGGAACGCATCATTGCCGACCGCATTGTGGGCCACTTGAACAGCGTTGGGCCCAACCTCAATGAAAATCAGTTTGGTTTTAGGAGGGGGCGGTCGACGGTCGGTGCGATTTTACGAGTCAAGGCGGCTACGGAGGAGGCAGTGTCCCGGGGTGAGGTTGTTTTAGCGGTATCCTTGGATATCGCTAACGCCTTCAACACCATGCCCTGGAGTTGCATTAGGGAGGCACTGAAGTTCCACGAAGTGCCTGCCTACCTCCGCTACATAATCGAGGACTACCTGAACGATCGCTTTATATCGTTCCAAGGCCAGAGAGGATGGAGTCAACACCGAATGACGTGTGGTGTTCCGCAAGGCTCTGTACTCGGGCCTCTTCTTTGGAACTTAGGGTACGACTGGGTCCTGCGTGGTGCCAATCTCTGGGGCGTGGAAGTCACCTGTTATGCGGACGACACGCTGGTAACTGCTAGAGCGAAATCTTACCGCGACGCAGCAATACTAGCCACTGCAGGTGTCGCTCAGGTGGTGGAGCGCATTAAACGGCTTGGGCTCGAAGTCGCGCTTAACAAATCGGAGGCAATGTGTTTCCACGGGCCCCGGAGGAAACCTCCAGCGGATGCACACATTGTGGTGGGAGGACTTCGCATCGGCGTCGGGTCGACGATGAAATACCTGGGAATCGTCCTCGACAGCCGATGGGACTTTAACGCCCACTTTGCAATGCTGGCGCCAAAGTTGACGAAGTCTGCGATCGCTCTAAGCGGGCTGTTGCCAAATCTACGGGGTGCAGCTGCAAGTTGCAGAAGGCTGTATTTGGGAATCGTCAGATCGATGGCTCTTTATGGAGCTCCTGTGTGGGCCGACACCCTTAACAGCCACAATACCGCTCTCCTGCGAAACCCGCAGAGGGTGTTGGCGTTAAGGGTGACACGGGGATATCGCACAGTCTCCTTTGAGGCGGGTTGCGTTCTGGCCGGTTCCATCCCCTGGGACCTGGAAGCAAGAGGCCTATCATGGGTGTTTCACTGGAAAGAGCGGGAGATAGCTGGCGGTCAACGGCCAGCGCAACGGGAGGTGGAAGGCAAACGGCTTGAGTGCCGCGAAGTCCTCCTAGAGGAGTGGCTCGGCCGTTTAGCCCAGCCCAGTGCCGGTCTGAGGACGGTGGAAGCCGTCCGACCCGTCCTAAAGGAGTGGATCTCGAGGGAGCATGGATCGCTGACCTTCCGACTGACGCAGGTGCTTACAGGCCATGGTTGTTTTGGCAAGTACCTGTGTCGCATCGGGAGAGAAGCGACCACTCAGTGCTCTCACTGTGACGGAGGACAGGAGGACTCAGCGCAGCACACGCTGCAGGACTGCCCAGCCTGGGCTACCCAGCGGCGTAACCTGTCGCAGATTGTTGGCGGCGACCTTACGCTCCCGGCCGTGGTCAACGCCATGGTCGACAACGAGCTTTCGTGGAGGGCGGCGGTAGACTTCTGCGAGGAGGTAATGTCTCACAAGGAGGATGCAGAGAGGGAGAGGGAGGCCCTGTCCACCGACCCGATCCGCAGAAGGAGAGCAGGGCGAAGAAGGCGAATCTTCGCCCAGGACATACGTCCTCCATAAAGTGGTCATGACGGCGGCGCCGGGGGGTGTCGTCGTCGAACGAAAGGCCCAGAGGCGGCGCGCGTGGTTCCCGCGCGCCTCTCGGAAGAGATGAGGGTTCGCGGGTAAGGAGCGTCGGTCTTAGGGAGGAGCGCAGGTCGCTTAGATCCCCTAAGGCAAGTCTGTGGTACTTCCTGCTCGAGGTTGCCGCCTGCTATTGGTCTATTTCCTTCAGAAATAGACGTAACTAAAACCACAGGCGCTGGTGCCGTTCCATTCGTGGGACGGTGTCGGTGGGTTAGGTATGGGAGGGGAGGGTTAAGGGGTTTATGGGGTGTATATATTTGTATATCTGTGGTGAAAATTGCGGAGAGAAAGCAATTGACATTAGTCGTTTGCTTTCTCTTCGCAATATCTCTTGGTGTTGCGTCTCTGACGCGTCTAAGTAGTCTATCCAAGTCCTTAGAGGAGGAGGACATACTTTGGTTGGCGCGTCTCAGACGCATTTTTCGTGTCGGTGTTGGCACCGGGGTCGTTCCCCTTTTTGGGGTGGCCGCACCGGTTGACATTTTTTGTAGGTAATTATTGTATATATATGTATAGCTATTAATTATATGCTGGGTTGGGGGGTTAATATAATATTTTGTAAATTTTATATTTGTGGTGTCGCGTCTCTGACGCTTTCTTGGAGGAAGCCTGAATCCGTTCCGGAGGAGGGCAGAGGTGGTAGTGTATATTTGTATAATTTGTAATTTTTTATATTTGTATAAAATTGTGGAGAGAAAGCAGTTGGCATTAGTCATCTGGTTTCTCTCCACATGTCTTTGGTGACGCGTCTCTGACGCTTTCTTGGAGGAAGCCTGAATCCGTTCCGGAGGAGGGCAGAGGTGGTTGTGTATATTTGTATAATTTGTAATTTTAATATTTGTATAAAATTGTGGAGAGAAAGCAGATGGCAATAGTCGTCTGGTTTCTCTCCACATGTCTTTGGTGTTGCGTCTCAGACGCTTTTATTGAGGAGCCTGAATCCGTTTTCGGAGGAGGGCAGAGGTGGTTGTGTATATTTGTATAATTTGTAATTTTAATATTTGTATAAAATTGTGGAGAGAAAGCAGATGGCAATAGTCGTCTGGTTTCTCTCCACATGTCTTTGGTGTTGCGTCTCAGACGCTTTTATTGAGGAGCCTGAATCCATTTTCGGAGGAGGGCATCGTAGAGGTATGAATTTGTAATTTTTGTATTTTACTTTTATATTTTGTATGATAAATTGTGGCGAGAAGTCAGATGGCTATTGCCGTCTGATTTCTCTCCACAATGTTTTTGGTGTCGCGTCTCAGACGCTTAAATTGAGGAGCCCGAATCTGTTCCGGATAAGGGTGGAGGTGGCGGTGTGAATATATGTAAATTTTTATTTTATATTTTGTATGAAATTGTGGAGAGAAAGCAGTTGGCATTAGTCATCTGGTTTCTCTCCACATGTCTTTGGTGACGCGTCTCTGACGCCTTTTGGAGGTAGCCTGAATCCGTTTTCGGAGGAGGGCAGAGGTGATGTAAATATTTGTATATTTTGTTGTTTGGTGGTTTTTGATTTATGTATTTTGTGTATATTTGGCGGTGGATCGTCCGAGTCCGTTTTCGGAGGAGGATGGATCGTTGGAGGTGCACGCCTTACGGCGCCTCGTGGCGCTTCTGGAGTTGGTGTCCGGCGTGTACTAACCCTACCGTCGGGCAGGTCGCGGTTGAGTTTAAGTACTCCCGCGGCCAACCACTCAAACTCGTTATCCCGCAACGACGAGCCTTCGGGTTCTAGTGGGACCGAGGGCCTTGGCTTGGTCGCCCGGGCCGCGAGGAAGAAAACCTCAATAAAAAATCACCCGTGAACCGAGCGGCGGCGCAGCGTATCGGGCTGGCTAGTCGGTTATACTAGCCATACTGCGTCCTGGGCCAGGGTTTCGGCCGACTCCCTGTGCGAGAATAGGCTTCCCCGGCTATTTTGGCTCTGGCCGGGGTGACCACATTTCCAATAATACTCGTGGGATTAATTATGGATACCAAGAAAAATAAACAATTTGATGTTGGTCGGATAGGTGTGGAAAGTGAGAGTGAGGCTTCGAAATCTTCGAATGTACGGCGAAGTATTGCCTCGAGAGGAGGGTCAGTGAGCGATGTTTCCTTCGCTAGCGTTTCCGATGCGGAAGGAGGACCCAGCGCCGGTAGTTTGCCCGCTTCCAAGTTTTGGGGGAGCGAGCAAGCTACCTGCGGCAAGCGGCGGAGTGAGGCGCGTCTGTCGGCGACGGACTCTAGCGGCGACGACGATGCTGCCTCCACCGCTGTCGCTGTCCCGGCTCAGGTGGCGAAGCGGGGCAGGGGACGCCCCCCGACTAGCGGGAAGTACGTCGGGTTAGCGAAGGCGCAGGCCGAGTTGAGCGCCTCTCGGCGTGAGGAATTCCGGCGCGAGGCTGAGGAGGAAGTCACGGCTCTGGTCGCGACTCACAAGGCGACCCGGAAAGTGGCTCCTCCGGAGCCTAAGGAGGTGGATGGTCTGGCATCCGAACTTGTTAGGCAGGTCGGGGACGCTGCCGAGGTGATTTTCACGGTGGCGGCCAAATCTGGCAACCTTAAGGGTACCTTTTCACGGGCCCTTAAGGATGCGGCGTCTTCGATAAAGGTGGCAGTCGAAGCGCTGGCTGCCACCTCCACCTCAGAGGAAACCAAGAAGCTCCTAGCTGATAATGCTCGCTTGAGGACAGAACTGTCGGATCTTCGCAAAGAACTGCTAGAGCTGAAGGTCAGGGTGACGGAGTCAGAGGCGCCTTCCATGGGATCAAGGCATCCAAATGCAGGAGTCAATCAGCCTCCTCCCTCCTCCGCTGGGAACAGCAACTCCCAGCAGGAGGAGCTGGTGCGCTCAATCTTGCTCCAAGTGGGCAGCATGATGAATGCTCGCTTTGAGAATATGGAGGAACGGCTGCTGCCTGAGAAGAGATTACGACCTCCTTTGGCCGCAGACAAAAAGAAGCAGGCAGCAGCTCCTGAAAAGGCGGATAAGCGGAGGGCTCAAGAAGGCGAGGCGTCCACTCCCGCTTTTAAAACCGCTCCTGAGGCTGTTCAGTCCACCTCAGCAGCCCCTGGCGGTAAGGGTATTTCGAAGAAGAGGAAAGCGGCACCTAAAGCTGCTGAGGAAGCAGCTGAAATTCCGCAGAGGCAACCTCGGGACCTGCCTCCGGCGCCGGAGAACGTGGATGAAGGGTGGTCCACGGTCACCAAACGTGGAAAGAGGCAGAAGGAAGCAGCCAAGCAGTCCACAAAAGCCCAGAAGCCTGCTTCCAACCCAAAACAGGCAAGAAGGAATCTGCGGTCTCCTCGCACTGCAGCGGTGGTGATAACGCTGCAGCCTGGCGCAGTTGAAAAGGGGGCTACATACGCAAGTGTTCTCACAGTTGCTAGGGAGAATATCGACCTTAGCAGCTGTGGGATCTCTAAGCTGCGGTGCAGGAGGGCGGCGACGGGCGGCCGGATATTGGAGGTGGACGAGGGGCCTGAAAGCTCTGCCTACGCGGACTCCTTTGCCCAGAAGTTGAGGGAGGCCCTGGGAGAAGGGATAGCCCGGGTGTCCAGGCCAGTTAAGTGTGCTGAGTTCCGAGTCTCAGGCCTGGATGACTCGGTTTTCAAGGAGGAAATCGCCGCGGCCGTTGCCCAGAAGGGGGGCTGCAGGTCAGAGGAGGTCAAAGTGGGGGACATCAGGCAGACCTCCCAAGGCACCGGTGTGTCGGTAGTGAGCTGCCCTATAGCTGCTGCCAAAAAGATCGGGGAGGAAGGGCGCCTACTGGTTGGGTGGGTCTCGGCTCGAGTGGAGCTGCTCCTCGCCAGACCCATGCGGTGCTACCGGTGCCTAATGAATGGCCACACTCGCGCCATGTGTACCGCGGAGGTGGACCGCAGCGAGGAGTGCTACCGCTGCGGTCGTCCTGGCCACATTGCGTCGGCCTGCTCCGCGCCACCGAAGTGCTCCCTGTGCGCTGCGGCAAACAGGCCGGCGGACCATTTGCTGGGGAGCAAAGTTTGTGTCCCTCCTAAGCCCAGGAGGTCAGGTGGCCAGGCAGCCGAGACTGCAGTCCCCTCTACGTCCAGTACGAGGGAAGAGGTGGTGTCGATGGATGTGAATATTTAGTTATGGCTCTACGTTTTCTCCAGGCGAACGTCAACCACTCCGCCGGTGCCCAGAATCTCCTGACTCAGGGCATGGCGGAGTGGTTGATAAATGTAACGGTGGTCTCCGAGCCCTATTTTATTCCCCCTTCTAGCAACTGGGCGGGGGATCTTGATGGGCTCGTCTGCATAAATCTGCGCGGTGGAGGGTTTGGCAAGGTCTTAAAGGGCCATGGCTGTGTTGCGGCTCTCGTCGATAATATAATGGTAGTGGCCGCATATTTTTCTCCCAACAGAACCCTTGCCGAGTTCGAGACGTTTCTTGGGGAAGTCGGCGCTCTTGTGGGCCAATGCCAGCCTCATCCGGTGATTGTGCTTGGGGACCTCAATGCCAAGTCTTCGGCTTGGGGCTCCCTTATCACCAACCCAAAAGGTGATGCTCTGGAGGAGTGGGTGCTGACGAACGGGCTCTCGATCATAAACCGGGGATCTGTGAGCACATGTGTCCGAGCGCAAGGTGAATCGCTTGTGGACGTCACCTTTGCGAGTCCATATCTGGCCCAGCGTATAGCTCACTGGAGAGTCCTGGTTGAAGCTGAAACCCTCTCTGATCATCGCTACATCACTTTTGAGGTATCACGCCTGCTTTCTTCCCCTGTCAGGCCCAGTGGTCCAATAAGTGGTGATCAAGATACCCCGCGATGGGCTGTGAAGCACCTGGATCGAGAGATGCTATTAGAGGCATCAATCGTCCAGGCTTGGGTGACGACTCCCTTTGGGGAGTCAATGGACGTCAATGAAGAAGCCATCCGGCTGACTCAGGCTATGGTCCTAGTCTGTGACGCAGCGATGCCGAGAGCAAAGCCGCATTCACCTAGGCGACAGGTCTATTGGTGGACTGAGGATGTTGCCCGTTTACGCACAGTGTGCAACGCCGCCAGACGCGAGTACACTAGGTACCGCCGGAGGAGAATTCGCGTCGCAGACGAAGAGGAAGTGCTGCGCAGCGCATATAAGACCGCCAAATTGGCCCTGCAAGTGGGCATTGCAGAGGCTAAATTAGAGGCACGAGACGAGCTTCTAGAGTCTCTAAACCGGGACCCTTGGGGCCGCCCGTACAGACTGGTGAGAGGGAAACTCCGGCCTTGGGCGCCTCCGTTAACGCAGACCCTAGAACCTGGTTTCCTGGGCAGTGTGGTGTCAACTCTGTTCCCTACCAGAGAGGAGCATGTCCCGCCGCCTATGGTAACGTCTGACCAGGAGACGGAGGCAGAAGCCCCCGTGCCCGAGGTCAGTGAGGTTGAAATGAGGATGGCAGTCTTGCGGCTCCGAGCCAAAAACACGGCTCCGGGCCCGGATGGAATTCCTGGCCGAGCGTTATGCCTGGCGATGAAAGGACTGGGCTCATTAATTATGAGCCTGTTTAGTGCTTGCTTGACGCGGAGCAGATTCCCAGCAAAGTGGAAGACTGGGAGATTAGTGCTGCTCAAGAAAGAAGGTCGTCCACTAGACTCCCCTTCGGCTTACCGCCCCATCATCCTGCTCGATGACATGGGCAAACTCTTGGAACGCATCATTGCCGACCGCATTGTGGGCCACTTGAACAGCGTTGGGCCCAACCTCAATGAAAATCAGTTTGGTTTTAGGAGGGGGCGGTCGACGGTCGGTGCGATTTTACGAGTCAAGGCGGCTACGGAGGAGGCAGTGTCCCGGGGTGAGGTTGTTTTAGCGGTATCTTTGGATATCGCTAACGCCTTCAACACCATGCCCTGGAGCTGCATTAGGGCGGCACTGAAGTTCCACGAAGTGCCTGCCTACCTCCGCTATATAATCGAGGACTACCTGAACGATCGCTTTATATCGTTCCAAGGCCAGAGAGGATGGAGTCAACACCGAATGACGTGTGGTGTTCCGCAAGGCTCTGTACTCGGGCCTCTTCTTTGGAACATAGGGTATGACTGGGTCCTGCGTGGTGCCAATCTCTGGGGTGTGGAAGTCACCTGTTATGCGGACGACACGCTAGTAACTGCTAGAGCGAAGTCTTACCGCGACGCAGCAATACTAGCCACTGCAGGTGTCGCTCAGGTGGTGGAGCGCATTAAACGGCTGGGGCTCGAAGTCGCGCTTAACAAATCGGAGGCAATGTGTTTCCACGGGCCCCGGAGGAAACCTCCAGCGGATGCACACATTGTGGTGGGAGGACTTCGCATCGGCGTCGGGTCGACGATGAAATACCTGGGAATCGTCCTCGACAGCCGATGGGACTTTAACGCCCACTTTGCAATGCTGGCGCCAAAGTTGACGAAGTCTGCGATCGCTCTAAGCGGGCTGTTGCCAAATCTACGGGGTGCAGCTGCAAGTTGCAGAAGGCTGTATTTGGGAATCGTCAGATCGATGGCTCTTTATGGAGCTCCTGTGTGGGCCGACACCCTTAACAGCCACAATACCGCTCTCCTGCGAAACCCGCAGAGGGTGTTGGCGTTAAGGGTGACACGGGGATATCGCACAGTCTCCTTTGAGGCGGGTTGCGTTCTGGCCGGTTCCATCCCCTGGGACCTGGAAGCAAGAGGCCTATCATGGGTGTTTCACTGGAAAGAGCGGGAGATAGCTGGCGGTCAACGGCCAGCGCAACGGGAGGTGGAAGGCAAACGGCTTGAGTGCCGCGAAGTTCTCCTAGAGGAGTGGCTCGGCCGTTTAGCCCAGCCCAGTGCCGGTCTGAGGACGGTGGAAGCCGTCCGACCCGTCCTAAAGGAGTGGATCTCGAGGGAGCATGGATCGCTGACCTTCCGACTGACGCAGGTGCTTACAGGCCATGGTTGTTTTGGCAAGTACCTGTGTCGCATCGGGAGAGAAGCGACCACTCAGTGCTCCCACTGTGACGGAGGGCAGGAGGACTCAGCGCAGCACACGCTGCAGGACTGCCCAGCCTGGGCTACCCAGCGGCGTAACCTGTCGCAGATTGTTGGCGGTGACCTTACGCTCCCGGCCGTGGTCAACGCCATGGTCGACAACGAGCATTCGTGGAGGGCGACGGTAGACTTCTGCGAGGAGGTAATGTCTCACAAGGAGGATGCAGAGAGGGAGAGGGAGGCCCTGTCCACCGACCCGATCCGCAGAAGGAGAGCAGGGCGAAGAAGGCGAATCTTCGCCCAGGACATACGTCCTCCATAAAGTGGCCATGACGGCGGCGCCGGGGGGTGTCGTCGTCGAACGAAAGGCCCAGAGGTGGCGCGCGTGGTTCCCGCGCGCCTCTCGGAAGAGATGAGGTTGGGAGGCTGCAGCCTCGCCCGTCGGAGGGGCTCTAAACGAGCCAACGCCGGCGGGGCTTTGGAAGATTGCGTATGCGTTCCCTTAGCCCCGTCAAGGTGCCGGAGAACACAGCCGGAGTTTTAGTGGGTGCAAGCCCCACATATCCCACCCGCCGCCCCCGCGGCGGGGGGAATGCGTTAGGCATTTCCCGGCTTAAAAAAAAAAAAAAAAAAAGGTTAGGTTAGGTGTCCCCCCCGAAGGATCCCGATCTTGTCGCGATGGGGGGGCTTAGTAGCCGTGGACTGGTCACCCACGGCAAAGCTAACAGGGATCCCAGGCGGGGACGCACTGGTTGCGTCCAATGAGGCGGGGGTCGCGGGTGAAGAGGCGTTTCGGTGTGTCGTTGCCGTACGCCCTATCTCCCGCGACCCAACGGTGGCGCACCGTAGGATGCGTCGGCGGTGGGGCCGCAGGGGAAGAGGCGTCCAGGTGTTGCGTTGCCGCTCTCCCTATCCTCTGCGGCCGTTTTTGGAGGCCTTCTCCGCGCGCCCTCCTTCAGTGGAGCGCGCAGCGGATGAAGATGTAAGGGGTGCTTCGCTGAATCTGGAGGAGTCCGGAGGAGGCGAAGCCTTCTGGTGATGGGAGGGGCGGAGATATGGGCGGAGATAGAGGTTAGTTTCGCCCAACATTTTCGTCCCGACCATGGCAGTTGCCGCGTCGGTGGTACGGGGGGTGCACGACTGCTGGCACTGCAATGAGGTGGCGCGCATGGGTGTTCTGCGCGCCTCGCTCGGTGGGAGGCGAAAGCCTCGGCAAAGAGGGGGCTCTTTGAGCCAGCGCCGTGTCGGGGCCTTGTGAGAATGCAAATGCGAGCCCATCGCAGCCCATCGCCCCGGCACTATGGCGTTACGAGGGAACCCCGCCGTTTTTTAGTGGGTGCGAGTCCCACATACCCCCATCCGCTGCCCCCCGGGGCGGTGGGGGATGCATAAGGCATTTTTCGGCGTTAAAAAAAAAAAAAAAAAAAAAAAAAAAAAAAAAAAGGTTAGGTTAGGTTAGGTTAGGTTAGGTTAGGTTAGGTTAGGTTAGGTTAGGTTAGGTTAGGTTAGGTTAGGTTAGGTTAGGTTAGGTTAGGTTAGGTTAGGTTAGGTTAGGTTAGGTTAGGTTAGGTTAGGTTAGGTTAGGTTAGGTTAGGTTAGGTTAGGTTAGGTTAGGTTAGGTTAGGTTAGGTTAGGTTAGGTTAGGTTAGGTTAGGTTAGGTTAGGTTAGGTTAGGTTAGGTTAGGTTAGGTTAGGTTAGGTTAGGTTAGGTTAGGTTAGGTTAGGTTAGGTTAGGTTAGGTTAGGTTAGGTTAGGTTAGGTTAGGTTAGGTTAGGTTAGGTTAGGTTAGGTTAGGTTAGGTTAGGTTAGGTTAGGTTAGGTTAGGTTAGGTTAGGTTAGGTTAGGTTAGGTTAGGTTAGGTTAGGTTAGGTTAGGTTAGGTTAGGTTAGGTTAGGTTAGGTTAGGTTAGGTTAGGTTAGGTTAGGTTAGGTTAGGTTAGGTTAGGTTAGGTTAGGTTAGGTTAGGTTAGGTTAGGTTAGGTTAGGTTAGGTTAGGTTAGGTTAGGTTTTTTTTTTTTTTTTTTTATAATTGTTTTCGGATTTTTCCTCTGACTTTTGTCAGAGTCTTTTTTATTCATTTTTCATATTTTAGCACTTTTAATATTTTTTTTATGTTTTTATGGTAAAGTTAAGTTCTTTCAACTGTTTTTATTATTATGAAACTTAATCAGCTTTAGTATTTACAATAATTGTTTGTGCGTATTATATTTACATTTTATTCTTTTATTTTTTTTTATTACTTATTTATCTTTTATTAATTTTTTTTTTTATTTTTTTTTATTATTTTATTATTTTTTTTTGTATATTTTTATATTATTTTTATTCTATATTTATTTTTTATTATTTTTTTTTGTTTTTCTTATTATTTTATTAATACATATTTCTTTTAAAATATATATTTTAAGTTTATATTATATATTCATACAATCAATTATGTTTTATTTCTTAGTATTGCTTCATTCGCAATATATGTACAAAATTGTAAGAATTTTTCTCTTCTGTCATTTTCTTTTATCCATTCTGGTAGTTTGCTAGGTATTATATCATCATTAAATTCTGTTTCTAGGTCATTTCGTTGTCTCGAATATTTGGGACAGCTTGTTATTAGGTGAAGTATTGATTCTTCTGCAGTTGGGTCACAGATACACTCTGGCGATTGTTTTAGCTTAAATCTGTGGAGATATTGTCCAAAGCCTCCATGTCCTGTAAAGATTTGTGTTAGAATATTGTTAAGTTTTATTCCTTTTAGTGTTTTGTAGGCATGTATCGCGTCTGGGAAGAAAGTTTTTGTAATTTTTGACGTTTCCGATTTAGTGTATCTTTTGTTCCATTCCTCTATTGATTTTTGCCTTAAGGCTTTTTTGATATGTGATATCGGACATTTGTCATAGTCATAAGCTGATTTTTTACCGAGTGCTGCTGATTTCGCTAACTCGTCTGCGCGTTCATTTCCTATCACACCTACATGAGCTTTTACCCAGAACAGTTCTACATTTTGGCCTTTTTTTTGTAGAGTGGAGATATTTCTACGGATCTCAAAGGCCAACGGGTGGAATGTATTTTTACTCTGGATAAGCTCTAAGGAAGATCGGGAATCGCTAAAGATTGTGATTTTTGGTTCCTTCATTTCTAGGGCGTTTTCTGTTGCTATGTACAGTGCAAACAATTCAGCCTGAAATACTGTACAGAATGGCTCTAAGTGTACTTTTTTATTTTTTATTTCTGTATTATTTTTCCACCAGGAAAGGGCTGCTCCTACTTTTCCTTCTATCTTGCTCCCATCTGTAAATACTAATAATCCGTTTATATTGTTTTCTGTTATAGTTTTTTCTGTCCATTCTTCAATGCATTTAAATGATAATTCCGGTTCACTTGCAGGATGGCAAGCTTCTGCAAAATTTACTTTGATTTCAAGTTCTCTATCACCCACAATTTCATCTAGAGGCTTTCCTCTCTTTGCCTCGTATATGGATGCTGCTTCTTGAATCCGTAGATCTAAGGGTAATAATCCCGAGAGGATTAAGACGGAGTTGAGCGAGGTTGTTCTGTAGGATTTACATATTTTTTGTGCAAATCCCCGCTGTATGGAATTTAATTGTTTCTGTACTGATATTTTTTCCGTGGCCTGATACCACACGCTGGAAGCGTAAAGTATAGTCGGCTCTATTACTGCTACGTATATCGTTCTTGTTATTTCCGGATTCAGTCCCCAATTAGTTTTTGCTGCTCTTGCAAGTTGATGGTATATACCCGAAACTTTTTTGCAAATGTTCGACACATGTGTATTGTATGTAAGTTTATTATCAATTGTGAGTCCTAGTAGTTTTATATCGGTTACTATATTTATTTTTGTTCCCCCCATTTCTATATTTGGTATATCGTATTTAAGTTTTTTAGTAATAATCATAGCGTTAGTTTTATGAGCGGCAAATTTTAATTTATTATGTAATCCCCATGTATATATATTATCAAGCGTTTCATTTATTCTACTTTCTATTTCTTTTGCTTTAACTCCGGAGAAGACAAGGACGATATCGTCTGCAAAAGCCTGACTGTAGACTCCGTCTTGGTCTAATTGTTGAAGCAGGGGGTCCAGCAAAATATTCCAGAATGTTGGGCCCCCTACTGAACCTTGTATACATCCCTTCGAAGTACTTTTGGATGTGACTTCTCCAGCATATGCCATTTGGACTTGACGATCCTCTAAATAATTGTTGACGAGTTTCCTTAAGTTTACGGGGCACCTTTTCTCTTGTAGTTGCTTTCTAATTGCGGGCCACCAAGCGTTATCAAAGGCTCCCTCTATGTCCAAAGATACTAAGATGCAGATCTTCTTTGTGTTTATTTCATCTTGAATGTGGTTCATTAGGTCATAGAGGGAGTCCTCGGTACAACGCTGGGGCATAAAGCCGTATTGTCGAGGATTACATTTAGGGAGTAGGTGCCATCGTATTCGTTTAATCAACATTTTTTCCAGTATTTTCCCAAATATCGAAAGGAGTCCTATTGGGCGATATGATTTAACCTGGGTATAATCGGTTTTCCCAGGTTTTCTGAGTACAATCACTGACGCTGATTTCCATATTTTGGGGAAAAGACTGAATTGTAAGCATTTATTTATAATTTCCAAGAACAGTGGTGAGTCAGTTCTGATAGCAGTTGCGCAAATATCTGCTGTGAAGCCGTCATATCCTGGTGCTTTTTTTGGGTTAAAGCTGTCTATAGAGCTGACTAGTTCTCCCATTGTGAAAGGTGGATCTTCATCTGAATGTTCTTCTTCTATGCTTTTCAGTTTTGTGTCTTCATCCCTTAATATTCTATGTATTTCCAGGTCATCCTCTTCTTTATCGTCGGGGAAAAAGGAATTCAGAAGCAATTCTGACGATTCTTTAGGGCTTAGCGTTTTATTACCATTACTCAGTAAAACATCTTCCTTTCTTTTTGACGTATTCTTTATAACTCGATAAATTCCCTCCCAAAGAGTTTCTCTGTCTTGCTTCGTACAGAATTCCTTCCAACTTATAGTTTGCTCATTTTTGGCTGCTTCCTCATATAGTGTTTTAGCATCTAAATACTCTCTCACCACAAAGTCTCTTCTGGTTGGCGCTGCGCATCTAATTCTTCTCTTCTTTGTAATCATGTCTCTCTTTTTATTTTCTAATTCTTCTGTCCACCAAGGTAGTTTAAATTTAGTGTTTGTTTTAATTTTTTGTAATGTTTCTTCGCATGTTTCTTTGACAGTATTAATATAAGTATTTATTTTGATTTCTAATTCTTCTTTTGTTGTAACTTCTCTTATTCCTTGTAAATTTATATTATTTATTTCTAGTTTATTGGCAAGCACCATTCTAAATTCTGTCCACTTGGCTTTCTTAGTATTATATATTCTGGTAGTTCTATATTCGGTGACTTTATCTGGTTTTTCTAAGTTTATTGCAAGTTTGATGGCATTATGATCAGAACAAGAAACAGATTCATCCACCTCCCAGTTATGTATCTTTGGAAGAGCTTCTTCACTGCAAACTGTTACATCCACTCTACTCTTATACGTTTTTCCATTTCTTATAGTTTCAAAAGTTGGCACATTGCCTTCGTTTAATATGTGTAAATTTAATTCGTCGAAGAATGCAGCCAACTCTGCACCTCTGTCATTTTCATATTGACTTCCCCACCAATGGCTCCATGAGTTGAAATCACCTCCTATAATAATGTTTTTATTTTTAGAGTGGTTCAAAATGTTTTTAAGGTGATCTAAGTATGGATCCAATGGTAGGTTGTCCTCAAAGTACACTGATATTATTTCCATCCTCCAGGTGTCTGTGAAAAGAACGGCATGTGCGATATTTTCCGTTGACAAGGTTGGATCTGCTAATATTCTTATGGTTGGGTCAAGGACCACAATGGCTGCTTTAACTGGCTTTTCTTTTGTTGATGTTATTTTTTGTATTGTTCGAACTCCATTGTAGTCTTTTACCCTCCCTATTGATCCTATGTACGGTTCTTGGATGAGCCCGAATGCAACCTTTCTTTCCACAGCCACCTGGAGATATTCTTGTGTTGCAAGTTTGCTTCTTTGCAGGTTGGCTTGCAAGGCGTTATACATTAGTGCAACTTTTTCGTTAACAATACGCCACGCTGGACCTCACTAGCGAGTCCCAGCGTCGGCGAATTGGACATTCTAGTGCGAATGCGCCGTGGTCGTGTTTTTCCAGATTGGCAGTTTTGCAGTTACGGCAGGAGGCCATGTTGCCTTCACTCCAAATGGGGCAGTCTTTCTTTAGGTGGGCTTCGCCACAGTGGCTGCACAGGTCCGATGCTTCTTTGCACAGCTTACGCCCATGTCCAAATCCTAAGCATTTTGTGCATTGCAGCAACGGACTCTGATCGTACACCGGCCGCCTCTGTAAGTCGATATGCACCCCATTGGAGGTTGTAAGCTTCTGCCATAATTTTGGAGAGACTTGCAGCACTATGTGATTCTCCAGAGAGTTCCTCGCCTTCCTCCTGTATTTAACAATTGCGCGATAATCTTTCTCCAGGATGTCTCCGGTAATATGGGGGTTCTGGGTTTTAAGTGACCGCAAGACGTCTTCATCCGAGTTGTACGCGAGGACATCTTTAATTATCACCAGCGGGTCCTTAGCTTTCGCCTCTTCAACATTAAGCTCCTTGGCCTGGCCCTGTATTCTCGTTTGAAGTTTTTTAACTTCCTCCTGGCTCTTGCAGGCGATGACCACTTTCTGGTCTCTGGCTTTTCTTACACTGTCCACACGAATCCCAGTCACCCTGGCGTCCACCGCACCTCTAATTTTTTCCAGTACTTCGGAGCTAGTGTCCTTCTGGTTGGAGGAAGACACAATGAGTGTATGGTTTGGTGAACAGGGCGCTGGTTTCCTCGCCATATCAGCGTAAGACATTGGTAAGCCAGTTTTCGTCTGCTCAATGACGACATCCAGCTGGTTTTTAGTGGAGCTTAAAGTCTCTTCAAGCATTTTCATTCCAGCCTGAAGTTCTTTAGCAGCTGGATCAGCTGGGGTCGCCATTTTAGCCTCTTTGAAAGCCATGCAAGCCTCCTTTATTTCCCCCTTCAACTGATCATTCATCATCATTGACTCCTTCAACATTTCAATTTTTTCATTGTTCTCCCGTATTGCCCTAGTCTGCTCATCTAGTCTTCTTATCAATTCGCTTTGTTCTATCTCTTGTTCCCTATTTTGGTTCTTCTCTATTCCAGTTTCTTTTTCTATTTCTATGATAGCGCTTGTCGGTTTCGCTTGCCCCTTAACGCTTTCAACCTCCTTCACAAGTTGGTAGAGTCGGTCAATTGCCTGTGTCACTCCAGTTTTTATTTCTGTTTTTATGTTCCTGGAGTTGGCCAGATGTGTTTTGGCCTTAAGGACACAAGCTTTTGCCTCCGCCAAACGGTCGGCGTACTTGCTTTTGGGCGAAGCAAACTTCGCCTCAGTTGACATATTATCTTGGGCTACAACGTTGGACTGTA
This sequence comes from Epirrhoe alternata, assembly GCA_963565295.1. NCBI lineage: Eukaryota > Metazoa > Arthropoda > Insecta > Lepidoptera > Geometridae > Epirrhoe > Epirrhoe alternata. The sequence continues at coordinate 9,150 of OY751381.1, read as the reverse complement.
TTTGCGGTGCCTTCGGAATGGGGGTTTTCGGCTGAGAGTCCGGTTTTCCGACCTCCCATGCAATGGAGGAAGGCCCAGGCTTCTGAGCTAACTTCTCCTTGGGTACCCCTCCTGCAACCCCTTTCATTACCGGGGGTGACCGGAAAAATGACATTGTTCCAAAAATTTGTCCAAGTCCAAAAAATTTTTCTAAGTCCAGGAATAAAAAAAGTTTAAAGGTTAGGTTAGGTTTTTTTTTTTTTTTTTACACGTTAAGTATTTTTTATGATTTTATAGGTAAATATTGGAGTTTTTGTGAATTTCTTTTTTCTGTAATTATCGATAATTTATGTTTATTAATATGGGTAAAGTTCGGTTTTAGTGGTTAGGTTCAAGGATTTTACGGGAATAGGACACGGTTAGGTTAGGTTAGGTTAGGTTAGGTTAGGTTAGGTTAGGTTAGGTTAGGTTAGGTTAGGTTAGGTTAGGTTAGGTTAGGTTAGGTTAGGTTAGGTTAGGTTAGGTTAGGTTAGGTTAGGTTAGGTTAGGTTAGGTTAGGTTAGGTTAGGTTAGGTTAGGTTAGGTTAGGTTAGGTTAGGTTAGGTTAGGTTAGGTTAGGTTAGGTTAGGTTAGGTTAGGTTAGGTTAGGTTAGGTTAGGTTAGGTTAGGTTAGGTTAGGTTAGGTTAGGTTAGGTTAGGTTAGGTTAGGTTAGGTTAGGTTAGGTTAGGTTAGGTTAGGTTAGGTTAGGTTAGGTTAGGTTAGGTTAGGTTAGGTTAGGTTAGGTTAGGTTAGGTTAGGTTAGGTTAGGTTAGGTTAGGTTAGGTTAGGTTAGGTTAGGTTAGGTTAGGTTAGGTTAGGTTAGGTTAGGTTAGGTTAGGTTAGGTTAGGTTAGGTTAGGTTAGGTTAGGTTAGGTTAGGTTAGGTTAGGTTAGGTTAGGTTAGGTTAGGTTAGGTTAGGTTAGGTTAGGTTAGGTTAGGTTAGGTTAGGTTAGGTTAGGTTAGGTTAGGTTAGGTTAGGTTAGGTTAGGTTAGGTTAGGTTAGGTTAGGTTAGGTTAGGTTAGGTTAGGTTAGGTTAGGTTAGGTTAGGTTAGGTTAGGTTAGGTTAGGTTAGGTTAGGTTAGGTTAGGTTAGGTTAGGTTAGGTTAGGTTAGGTTAGGTTAGGTTAGGTTAGGTTAGGTTAGGTTAGGTTAGGTTAGGTTAGGTTAGGTTAGGTTAGGTTAGGTTAGGTTAGGTTAGGTTAGGTTAGGTTAGGTTAGGTTAGGTTAGGTTAGGTTAGGTTAGGTTAGGTTAGGTTAGGTTAGGTTAGGTTAGGTTAGGTTAGGTTAGGTTAGGTTAGGTTAGGTTAGGTTAGGTTAGGTTAGGTTAGGTTAGGTTAGGTTAGGTTAGGTTAGGTTAGGTTAGGTTAGGTTAGGTTAGGTTAGGTTAGGTTAGGTTAGGTTAGGTTAGGTTAGGTTAGGTTAGGTTAGGTTAGGTTAGGTTAGGTTAGGTTAGGTTAGGTTAGGTTAGGTTAGGTTAGGTTAGGTTAGGTTAGGTTAGGTTAGGTTAGGTTAGGTTAGGTTAGGTTAGGTTAGGTTAGGTTAGGTTAGGTTAGGTTAGGTTAGGTTAGGTTAGGTTAGGTTAGGTTAGGTTAGGTTAGGTTAGGTTAGGTTAGGTTAGGTTAGGTTAGGTTAGGTTAGGTTAGGTTAGGTTAGGTTAGGTTAGGTTAGGTTAGGTTAGGTTAGGTTAGGTTAGGTTAGGTTAGGTTAGGTTAGGTTAGGTTAGGTTAGGTTAGGTTAGGTTAGGTTAGGTTAGGTTAGGTTAGGTTAGGTTAGGTTAGGTTAGGTTAGGTTAGGTTAGGTTAGGTTAGGTTAGGTTAGGTTAGGTTAGGTTAGGTTAGGTTAGGTTAGGTTAGGTTAGGTTAGGTTAGGTTAGGTTAGGTTAGGTTAGGTTAGGTTAGGTTAGGTTAGGTTAGGTTAGGTTAGGTTAGGTTAGGTTAGGTTAGGTTAGGTTAGGTTAGGTTAGGTTAGGTTAGGTTAGGTTAGGTTAGGTTAGGTTAGGTTAGGTTAGGTTAGGTTAGGTTAGGTTAGGTTAGGTTAGGTTAGGTTAGGTTAGGTTAGGTTAGGTTAGGTTAGGTTAGGTTAGGTTAGGTTAGGTTAGGTTAGGTTAGGTTAGGTTAGGTTAGGTTAGGTTAGGTTAGGTTAGGTTAGGTTAGGTTAGGTTAGGTTAGGTTAGGTTAGGTTAGGTTAGGTTAGGTTAGGTTAGGTTAGGTTAGGTTAGGTTAGGTTAGGTTAGGTTAGGTTAGGTTAGGTTAGGTTAGGTTAGGTTAGGTTAGGTTAGGTTAGGTTAGGTTAGGTTAGGTTAGGTTAGGTTAGGTTAGGTTAGGTTAGGTTAGGTTAGGTTAGGTTAGGTTAGGTTAGGTTAGGTTAGGTTAGGTTAGGTTAGGTTAGGTTAGGTTAGGTTAGGTTAGGTTAGGTTAGGTTAGGTTAGGTTAGGTTAGGTTAGGTTAGGTTAGGTTAGGTTAGGTTAGGTTAGGTTAGGTTAGGTTAGGTTAGGTTAGGTTAGGTTAGGTTAGGTTAGGTTAGGTTAGGTTAGGTTAGGTTAGGTTAGGTTAGGTTAGGTTAGGTTAGGTTAGGTTAGGTTAGGTTAGGTTAGGTTAGGTTAGGTTAGGTTAGGTTAGGTTAGGTTAGGTTAGGTTAGGTTAGGTTAGGTTAGGTTAGGTTAGGTTAGGTTAGGTTAGGTTAGGTTAGGTTAGGTTAGGTTAGGTTAGGTTAGGTTAGGTTAGGTTAGGTTAGGTTAGGTTAGGTTAGGTTAGGTTAGGTTAGGTTAGGTTAGGTTAGGTTAGGTTAGGTTAGGTTAGGTTAGGTTAGGTTAGGTTAGGTTAGGTTAGGTTAGGTTAGGTTAGGTTAGGTTAGGTTAGGTTAGGTTAGGTTAGGTTAGGTTAGGTTAGGTTAGGTTAGGTTAGGTTAGGTTAGGTTAGGTTAGGTTAGGTTAGGTTAGGTTAGGTTAGGTTAGGTTAGGTTAGGTTAGGTTAGGTTAGGTTAGGTTAGGTTAGGTTAGGTTAGGTTAGGTTAGGTTAGGTTAGGTTAGGTTAGGTTAGGTTAGGTTAGGTTAGGTTAGGTTAGGTTAGGTTAGGTTAGGTTAGGTTAGGTTAGGTTAGGTTAGGTTAGGTTAGGTTAGGTTAGGTTAGGTTAGGTTAGGTTAGGTTAGGTTAGGTTAGGTTAGGTTAGGTTAGGTTAGGTTAGGTTAGGTTAGGTTAGGTTAGGTTAGGTTAGGTTAGGTTAGGTTAGGTTAGGTTAGGTTAGGTTAGGTTAGGTTAGGTTAGGTTAGGTTAGGTTAGGTTAGGTTAGGTTAGGTTAGGTTAGGTTAGGTTAGGTTAGGTTAGGTTAGGTTAGGTTAGGTTAGGTTAGGTTAGGTTAGGTTAGGTTAGGTTAGGTTAGGTTAGGTTAGGTTAGGTTAGGTTAGGTTAGGTTAGGTTAGGTTAGGTTAGGTTAGGTTAGGTTAGGTTAGGTTAGGTTAGGTTAGGTTAGGTTAGGTTAGGTTAGGTTAGGTTAGGTTAGGTTAGGTTAGGTTAGGTTAGGTTAGGTTAGGTTAGGTTAGGTTAGGTTAGGTTAGGTTAGGTTAGGTTAGGTTAGGTTAGGTTAGGTTAGGTTAGGTTAGGTTAGGTTAGGTTAGGTTAGGTTAGGTTAGGTTAGGTTAGGTTAGGTTAGGTTAGGTTAGGTTAGGTTAGGTTAGGTTAGGTTAGGTTAGGTTAGGTTAGGTTAGGTTAGGTTAGGTTAGGTTAGGTTAGGTTAGGTTAGGTTAGGTTAGGTTAGGTTAGGTTAGGTTAGGTTAGGTTAGGTTAGGTTAGGTTAGGTTAGGTTAGGTTAGGTTAGGTTAGGTTAGGTTAGGTTAGGTTAGGTTAGGTTAGGTTAGGTTAGGTTAGGTTAGGTTAGGTTAGGTTAGGTTAGGTTAGGTTAGGTTAGGTTAGGTTAGGTTAGGTTAGGTTAGGTTAGGTTAGGTTAGGTTAGGTTAGGTTAGGTTAGGTTAGGTTAGGTTAGGTTAGGTTAGGTTAGGTTAGGTTAGGTTAGGTTAGGTTAGGTTAGGTTAGGTTAGGTTAGGTTAGGTTAGGTTAGGTTAGGTTAGGTTAGGTTAGGTTAGGTTAGGTTAGGTTAGGTTAGGTTAGGTTAGGTTAGGTTAGGTTAGGTTAGGTTAGGTTAGGTTAGGTTAGGTTAGGTTAGGTTAGGTTAGGTTAGGTTAGGTTAGGTTAGGTTAGGTTAGGTTAGGTTAGGTTAGGTTAGGTTAGGTTAGGTTAGGTTAGGTTAGGTTAGGTTAGGTTAGGTTAGGTTAGGTTAGGTTAGGTTAGGTTAGGTTAGGTTAGGTTAGGTTAGGTTAGGTTAGGTTAGGTTAGGTTAGGTTAGGTTAGGTTAGGTTAGGTTAGGTTAGGTTAGGTTAGGTTAGGTTAGGTTAGGTTAGGTTAGGTTAGGTTAGGTTAGGTTAGGTTAGGTTAGGTTAGGTTAGGTTAGGTTAGGTTAGGTTAGGTTAGGTTAGGTTAGGTTAGGTTAGGTTAGGTTAGGTTAGGTTAGGTTAGGTTAGGTTAGGTTAGGTTAGGTTAGGTTAGGTTAGGTTAGGTTAGGTTAGGTTAGGTTAGGTTAGGTTAGGTTAGGTTAGGTTAGGTTAGGTTAGGTTAGGTTAGGTTAGGTTAGGTTAGGTTAGGTTAGGTTAGGTTAGGTTAGGTTAGGTTAGGTTAGGTTAGGTTAGGTTAGGTTAGGTTAGGTTAGGTTAGGTTAGGTTAGGTTAGGTTAGGTTAGGTTAGGTTAGGTTAGGTTAGGTTAGGTTAGGTTAGGTTAGGTTAGGTTAGGTTAGGTTAGGTTAGGTTAGGTTAGGTTAGGTTAGGTTAGGTTAGGTTAGGTTAGGTTAGGTTAGGTTAGGTTAGGTTAGGTTAGGTTAGGTTAGGTTAGGTTAGGTTAGGTTAGGTTAGGTTAGGTTAGGTTAGGTTAGGTTAGGTTAGGTTAGGTTAGGTTAGGTTAGGTTAGGTTAGGTTAGGTTAGGTTAGGTTAGGTTAGGTTAGGTTAGGTTAGGTTAGGTTAGGTTAGGTTAGGTTAGGTTAGGTTAGGTTAGGTTAGGTTAGGTTAGGTTAGGTTAGGTTAGGTTAGGTTAGGTTAGGTTAGGTTAGGTTAGGTTAGGTTAGGTTAGGTTAGGTTAGGTTAGGTTAGGTTAGGTTAGGTTAGGTTAGGTTAGGTTAGGTTAGGTTAGGTTAGGTTAGGTTAGGTTAGGTTAGGTTAGGTTAGGTTAGGTTAGGTTAGGTTAGGTTAGGTTAGGTTAGGTTAGGTTAGGTTAGGTTAGGTTAGGTTAGGTTAGGTTAGGTTAGGTTAGGTTAGGTTAGGTTAGGTTAGGTTAGGTTAGGTTAGGTTAGGTTAGGTTAGGTTAGGTTAGGTTAGGTTAGGTTAGGTTAGGTTAGGTTAGGTTAGGTTAGGTTAGGTTAGGTTAGGTTAGGTTAGGTTAGGTTAGGTTAGGTTAGGTTAGGTTAGGTTAGGTTAGGTTAGGTTAGGTTAGGTTAGGTTAGGTTAGGTTAGGTTAGGTTAGGTTAGGTTAGGTTAGGTTAGGTTAGGTTAGGTTAGGTTAGGTTAGGTTAGGTTAGGTTAGGTTAGGTTAGGTTAGGTTAGGTTAGGTTAGGTTAGGTTAGGTTAGGTTAGGTTAGGTTAGGTTAGGTTAGGTTAGGTTAGGTTAGGTTAGGTTAGGTTAGGTTAGGTTAGGTTAGGTTAGGTTAGGTTAGGTTAGGTTAGGTTAGGTTAGGTTAGGTTAGGTTAGGTTAGGTTAGGTTAGGTTAGGTTAGGTTAGGTTAGGTTAGGTTAGGTTAGGTTAGGTTAGGTTAGGTTAGGTTAGGTTAGGTTAGGTTAGGTTAGGTTAGGTTAGGTTAGGTTAGGTTAGGTTAGGTTAGGTTAGGTTAGGTTAGGTTAGGTTAGGTTAGGTTAGGTTAGGTTAGGTTAGGTTAGGTTAGGTTAGGTTAGGTTAGGTTAGGTTAGGTTAGGTTAGGTTAGGTTAGGTTAGGTTAGGTTAGGTTAGGTTAGGTTAGGTTAGGTTAGGTTAGGTTAGGTTAGGTTAGGTTAGGTTAGGTTAGGTTAGGTTAGGTTAGGTTAGGTTAGGTTAGGTTAGGTTAGGTTAGGTTAGGTTAGGTTAGGTTAGGTTAGGTTAGGTTAGGTTAGGTTAGGTTAGGTTAGGTTAGGTTAGGTTAGGTTAGGTTAGGTTAGGTTAGGTTAGGTTAGGTTAGGTTAGGTTAGGTTAGGTTAGGTTAGGTTAGGTTAGGTTAGGTTAGGTTAGGTTAGGTTAGGTTAGGTTAGGTTAGGTTAGGTTAGGTTAGGTTAGGTTAGGTTAGGTTAGGTTAGGTTAGGTTAGGTTAGGTTAGGTTAGGTTAGGTTAGGTTAGGTTAGGTTAGGTTAGGTTAGGTTAGGTTAGGTTAGGTTAGGTTAGGTTAGGTTAGGTTAGGTTAGGTTAGGTTAGGTTAGGTTAGGTTAGGTTAGGTTAGGTTAGGTTAGGTTAGGTTAGGTTAGGTTAGGTTAGGTTAGGTTAGGTTAGGTTAGGTTAGGTTAGGTTAGGTTAGGTTCGGTTAGGTTAGGTTAGGTTAGGTTAGGTTAGGTTAGGTTAGGTTAGGTTAGGTTAGGTTAGGTTAGGTTAGGTTAGGTTAGGTTAGGTTAGGTTAGGTTAGGTTAGGTTAGGTTAGGTTAGGTTAGGTTAGGTTAGGTTAGGTTAGGTTAGGTTAGGTTAGGTTAGGTTAGGTTAGGTTAGGTTAGGTTAGGTTAGGTTAGGTTAGGTTAGGTTAGGTTAGGTTAGGTTAGGTTAGGTTAGGTTAGGTTAGGTTAGGTTAGGTTAGGTTAGGTTAGGTTAGGTTAGGTTAGGTTAGGTTAGGTTAGGTTAGGTTAGGTTAGGTTAGGTTAGGTTAGGTTAGGTTAGGTTAGGTTAGGTTAGGTTAGGTTAGGTTAGGTTAGGTTAGGTTAGGTTAGGTTAGGTTAGGTTAGGTTAGGTTAGGTTAGGTTAGGTTAGGTTAGGTTAGGTTAGGTTAGGTTAGGTTAGGTTAGGTTAGGTTAGGTTAGGTTAGGTTAGGTTAGGTTAGGTTAGGTTAGGTTAGGTTAGGTTAGGTTAGGTTAGGTTAGGTTAGGTTAGGTTAGGTTAGGTTAGGTTAGGTTAGGTTAGGTTAGGTTAGGTTAGGTTAGGTTAGGTTAGGTTAGGTTAGGTTAGGTTAGGTTAGGTTAGGTTAGGTTAGGTTAGGTTAGGTTAGGTTAGGTTAGGTTAGGTTAGGTTAGGTTAGGTTAGGTTAGGTTAGGTTAGGTTAGGTTAGGTTAGGTTAGGTTAGGTTAGGTTAGGTTAGGTTAGGTTAGGTTAGGTTAGGTTAGGTTAGGTTAGGTTAGGTTAGGTTAGGTTAGGTTAGGTTAGGTTAGGTTAGGTTAGGTTAGGTTAGGTTAGGTTAGGTTAGGTTAGGTTAGGTTAGGTTAGGTTAGGTTAGGTTAGGTTAGGTTAGGTTAGGTTAGGTTAGGTTAGGTTAGGTTAGGTTAGGTTAGGTTAGGTTAGGTTAGGTTAGGTTAGGTTAGGTTAGGTTAGGTTAGGTTAGGTTAGGTTAGGTTAGGTTAGGTTAGGTTAGGTTAGGTTAGGTTAGGTTAGGTTAGGTTAGGTTAGGTTAGGTTAGGTTAGGTTAGGTTAGGTTAGGTTAGGTTAGGTTAGGTTAGGTTAGGTTAGGTTAGGTTAGGTTAGGTTAGGTTAGGTTAGGTTAGGTTAGGTTAGGTTAGGTTAGGTTAGGTTAGGTTAGGTTAGGTTAGGTTAGGTTAGGTTAGGTTAGGTTAGGTTAGGTTAGGTTAGGTTAGGTTAGGTTAGGTTAGGTTAGGTTAGGTTAGGTTAGGTTAGGTTAGGTTAGGTTAGGTTAGGTTAGGTTAGGTTAGGTTAGGTTAGGTTAGGTTAGGTTAGGTTAGGTTAGGTTAGGTTAGGTTAGGTTAGGTTAGGTTAGGTTAGGTTAGGTTAGGTTAGGTTAGGTTAGGTTAGGTTAGGTTAGGTTAGGTTAGGTTAGGTTAGGTTAGGTTAGGTTAGGTTAGGTTAGGTTAGGTTAGGTTAGGTTAGGTTAGGTTAGGTTAGGTTAGGTTAGGTTAGGTTAGGTTAGGTTAGGTTAGGTTAGGTTAGGTTAGGTTAGGTTAGGTTAGGTTAGGTTAGGTTAGGTTAGGTTAGGTTAGGTTAGGTTAGGTTAGGTTAGGTTAGGTTAGGTTAGGTTAGGTTAGGTTAGGTTAGGTTAGGTTAGGTTAGGTTAGGTTAGGTTAGGTTAGGTTAGGTTAGGTTAGGTTAGGTTAGGTTAGGTTAGGTTAGGTTAGGTTAGGTTAGGTTAGGTTAGGTTAGGTTAGGTTAGGTTAGGTTAGGTTAGGTTAGGTTAGGTTAGGTTAGGTTAGGTTAGGTTAGGTTAGGTTAGGTTAGGTTAGGTTAGGTTAGGTTAGGTTAGGTTAGGTTAGGTTAGGTTAGGTTAGGTTAGGTTAGGTTAGGTTAGGTTAGGTTAGGTTAGGTTAGGTTAGGTTAGGTTAGGTTAGGTTAGGTTAGGTTAGGTTAGGTTAGGTTAGGTTAGGTTAGGTTAGGTTAGGTTAGGTTAGGTTAGGTTAGGTTAGGTTAGGTTAGGTTAGGTTAGGTTAGGTTAGGTTAGGTTAGGTTAGGTTAGGTTAGGTTAGGTTAGGTTAGGTTAGGTTAGGTTAGGTTAGGTTAGGTTAGGTTAGGTTAGGTTAGGTTAGGTTAGGTTAGGTTAGGTTAGGTTAGGTTAGGTTAGGTTAGGTTAGGTTAGGTTAGGTTAGGTTAGGTTAGGTTAGGTTAGGTTAGGTTAGGTTAGGTTAGGTTAGGTTAGGTTAGGTTAGGTTAGGTTAGGTTAGGTTAGGTTAGGTTAGGTTAGGTTAGGTTAGGTTAGGTTAGGTTAGGTTAGGTTAGGTTAGGTTAGGTTAGGTTAGGTTAGGTTAGGTTAGGTTAGGTTAGGTTAGGTTAGGTTAGGTTAGGTTAGGTTAGGTTAGGTTAGGTTAGGTTAGGTTAGGTTAGGTTAGGTTAGGTTAGGTTAGGTTAGGTTAGGTTAGGTTAGGTTAGGTTAGGTTAGGTTAGGTTAGGTTAGGTTAGGTTAGGTTAGGTTAGGTTAGGTTAGGTTAGGTTAGGTTAGGTTAGGTTAGGTTAGGTTAGGTTAGGTTAGGTTAGGTTAGGTTAGGTT